>CM053148.1:121297114-131297114 GCA_028571685.1 Heterohyrax brucei
GTCTGGAAGCTCAGCTGAAACTTGTCTACCGTGTTTGACCCTGCTGGTACTTAAATACCAGTGGTATAGCTTTCTACATCACAGCAACAAGCAAGCCTTCACTGAGAGACAAGTGGTGGCTGCTCACTCTGTCTCTACCCTCTTTACCTGCTGGTGTTAGCCTGCTTACCTGACAATGTTACCCTCCTTACCTAGTGCTGTTACCCTCTTTACATGTCGCTGTTATCTACCTTACCTTAACTCTTCTACTACTTGTTATTTCAGTGAAAAATGTCTCAGGGAAATTAACTAAAAATTCATTAAGTGATTTACTTATTAATTAAAAATTCCACTTAATGTAAATAATGCATTTAGTCTTCTCTATTTATGCACTTTAAAGTTTGGAGACATCTTAGAGATTGTCTAGTCTTTCCTGAAAAGTAATGCAGAAGTTGCTTCTACAGCATGTCTCACAGGTAGTTACTCTAATTCCATAGAATACATGCAGGGAGGGGAGGGATCATTTTCACCCTGTATTGGATTGAATGTGTTCCCTATAAAAATGTTTAACAGTTTGGTGTGGCCATAATTCCTGGTATTGTGTGATGTTCCTCCATGTTGGACTTCCTCCTTCTGTGATGTTAATAAAGGGGACCCTCATACCATCAAGAAAACAGCACAGGGAGTAGAGTGCATCCTTCAGACCTGAGGTTCCTGTGCCGAGATACTCCTTGGACAAAGACTGGTACAACACAAATCGTTTCCTCCAAAGCCAACAGAGGAAAAGTCGCTTTACACTGGAGTAGACACCTTGAATTCAGACTTGTAACCTACTGGACTGTGTAATAAAAAACTTTCCTTTGTTAAAGCCATCCACTCATGGTATTTCTGTTACAGCAGCACTAACTGACTAGAACACTTCCTAAATAGGTAATTTAATTTTGAGGCAACTATAGTGGATTAAGTGCTACATCGGCTAACCAAAAGTCAGCAGTTCAAATCTGCCCGGTGCTTCTTGGAAACTCTATGGGGCAGTTCTACTCTGACCTGCAGGGTCGCTATGAGTCAGACCCAACTCGACGGCAGGAGTTTTAGTTTTACTTATTGTTACAAAAGAAGCCCTTGTGGTGAACTGGTTAAGAGCTCACTCTGCTAACCAAAAGATGCACAGCTTGAATCTATCAGCTGCTTCTTGCAAATTCTATGGAGCAGTTCTGTTCTGTCCTATAGGGTTGCTTTAAGTTGAAATCGGCTTGATGGCACACAACATACCCACAGCCATCAAGTGGATGCTGACTCTTAGTGACCACATAGAACAGAGTAAAAATGCCCTGCAGTTTCCAAAGAGCACCTGGCTGATTCAAACTGCAGACTTTTTGGTTAGCAGATGTAATACTTAACCACTATGCCACCATTGTTTCCTGACAACAACACAATTGCCTAAAATGCTTTCTTTTTAAAGAAAACTACAGGAATCATGTCATCTTGTCATTAAATATGTTGCTTTTTCTTTTTTAATGGAGAACAGATTTACTGACAAAGTAATAATAACTTTGTCACACTTAATAAAATTATTGTGGTACTATTGATGAAATAACAGGAGGTCTGGTGAATCACAGGTTAAGTACTTGGCTGCTGTCTGAAGAACCTGCGATTTGAAGCTCCCAGCTGCTCCATGGGGGGAAGATGTGGAAGTCAGCTTCCCCAAAGATCTATAGCCTTGGAAACTGTATGGCACCTGTCATGGATTGAATTGTGTCTAGCCCAAAATATGTGTAGCCATGTGGCTGGGCCATGATTCCCAATATTTTATGATTGTCTTCCATTTTAGGGTTGCCATGAGTCAGATCCGACTTGACGGCACTTAGCTTTGGCTCCATTTTGTGTTTTTTTCTATGCTGTATGTTAAAGGATTAGGGTGTGTCTGCAAATCCCTTCACAGGATCATCTACTGGCTCCACTGTAAAGGGAGTTTCCCTGGAGTATAGCTCGCCCCACCCTTAATTCTTTCATCCTAGAAGAGGTAAAAGGAAAGGGAAGCAAGTAGATAATTGGGAACCTCACACCATCAAGGAAGCAGCACTAGAGAAGAGTATGTCCTTCATACTTGAGGTTCCTGTGCCAAGATGCTCTCTGGACAAAGACTGATGCAATACTGAACTTTCTTCCAGAGATGACAAGGGAGCCCTGGAGCAGACATCCTCAATTTGGACTTGTAGCCTAGTGTGCTGTGTGAGAATAAACCTTCCTTTGTTAAAGCCATACATTCTGTGATATTTCTGTTAGGGCAGCACTAGCTGACCAAAACAGGGCCATTCTACTGTATTATAAGGTTGCTATGAGTAGAAACCAAGTTGACCACAATGGGTTTAGTTCTTGGTTTTAATAGATGAAACGATTATCAAAACATTGTTACAGTTGTTTTAGCTGGATGGTAGTAAATGGACTTTGTTATTCTTTTTCTTTTTTAGTATTTTGATATCTTCATAATAAAAATATTTTTAGAGTATTGTTAGACATAGCCAAAAGACAGTACACATATTTTACTTAAAAAAGCATTCATGGGGGGTGGAGTCCAGATGGCAGACTTAACACAAGTCTCCCTAAATACCTCTGGAAACCAAGACTTGAATTGATAATTAAACAGAACCTTCTGGACACCTAGTGAGCCCTAGGACATGGCATAGAGCTGTTAATTTGGACTTCATACTACTGAACGGAAAACTTCGTCTCTTTTGCTGACCCTCACTTTTCGTGAGTGCTGGCTTTCATGGATGGAAGATAATTTGCCATGTTAACTTTTTTTTCTCTGTCTTAACCAGCGGGTGGAACTGGGACTTGACTTGCAGCTAATCTCAGACACACTGCTGGTGGGATAGGCAGGTGAAATTGCCATATTTTGAGAGCCTGGCTTCGGACTCTGTGCATCTTGGCTCTTTTGTTCTCTCTTTCCTCCTCTGTCATTGAGTAGCCTGTACTGAGGCAGGTGAGAAGCTTGCTCCATCATCATCATCGTAAAAAAGTATTCTTATATTTAACAGAAATATGCTACTTTGTAATTTAAGCCCATTGTTAGAAGCTAGACCTGACAGCATTCCCTCTGCTTTTTCTTTTAATAATTTTGTAGTCTTCATTTGTATATTTGCTGTTTCATCCATTTTGAATTTGTTTTTATGTATGGCATGAAGTATGAATTCTGTTTTATTTTTCTGCATGTGGAGATATGATTTTCCCAGCATGGTTTATTGAAGAAGCTTTTTCCCCTCATTGAATGCATTTAGCACATTTGTCAAAAATTAGTTGACCATAGATGTATAAGTTTATTTCTGTGCTGTCAGTTGTATTCCACTGTTCTCTGTATCTATTGTTATACCAATATCAAGTTGTTTTGACTACTGTAGCTCTAGAGCAGATTTTAAAATCAGGAAGTGTGAGTCCTACTTGGTTTCTCTCTTTCAGCACTGCTTTAGCTATTTGGGGCATCTTGCCAATCTATATAAATTTGAGGACTGCATTTTATTTCATTAAAAAAGCCTTTGAATTCTGATTGCAATTGTGCTGAATCTACAAATTGTTTTGGGTGGTGTCTTGGTTATCTAGTACTGCTTTAATACAATATCACAAAGTAGATGGCTTTTAATAAAAAATAAAAGTATAGTCCTACACAGTCCAGGAGAGTATAAGTCTAAATTCAGGATATTCACTTCAGGAGAAGGCTTTCCCTCTGTCAGCTCTGGAGGAAAGTCCTTGTGTTGTATCATGTCTTCCATTGAGTAGCATCTTGGCTCAGCAATCTCGGGTCTGAAGGACATGCTCTACCCTGGTGGTGCTTTCTTGATAGTACAAAGTTCCCAGCTCTCTGTTTCCCTTTCCTCTTATCCCTTTTAAGATGAAAGGATAAAAGGTAGTGCAAGCCACACTCCAGGTAAATTTCCTTTACAATGAATCAAGGAGATGACCTTAGGAAGGGTTTTACAGTCCTACCCTAATCCTTTTTAATGTACAGAAAAGGAAAATCACAAAATGGAGTGCAATCACACAATATTGGTAATCACGACCCAGTCAAATTTCTGTACATATTTTTTTGGAGACACAATTCAATCCATGACAGGTGGTATTGACATCTTAGTGACATTAAACCTTCCAGTCCATGAGCATGGAACCACTTTCTATTTATTTAAGTCTTCTTTAATCTCTTTAAGCAGTGTTTTATAATTTTTCATTGTATAAGTCTTTCATCTCCCCAGTTAGATTTTATTCTCTCAGCTGCTGTTGTAAATGGAATTGTTTCCCTAATTTCCCTATCAGCTTTCTCATTGCTGGTGTAGAGAAACACCACTGATTTTTGTTTGTTGATCTTGTATCTTGCAACTTTGCTAAAATCTTCCATTAGCTCCCAAGTTTTCTTCTTGACTCTGAGTATTTCTGTATATAGGATCATATCATCCATCATTACAAATAATTTTGCTTCTTCTTTTCAAATCTAGATACCTGTTATTTCTTTTTCTTTTCTTATTACCCCACCTAGGACATCTAATACAATATTGTGATTCTTTATTCCCGCAAACTTATAGGATGGTTGTCAAGGTTAAAAGAGTTGATAGACACAGAATAGTGGCTGACATACAGAAGTGTTTATTTTTATTGTTGTCATATTTCTTCTACTCTTCATACATTAACCAGTACAATAAGAAAAAGTAATGGTATAAAGATCAGGACAACCTGAACAAAATTGTCATACAAGATTTTCATAGAATATTTTTTTGTGTTCTCTATGATTGTACAGAAACCACAGGAAAGTCTACATTATTAAAATTAGTAAGCCAAGCCAAGCCAAGCCAAGATGAACAAAAGAGCCATAAATAAACATCACTAGCATTTCTCTAAATGAATAACAGTTAAAAAATAGGTACTTAAAAATATTAACTAAAAGATAATTTTTCTTGAATAATTCAAGACACACATGACTTTTAAGGAAATCCTGGTGACATAGTAGTTAAGCCCTGGGCTGTTTACCAAAAGGCCAGCAGTTCAAATTCACCAGGCACACCTTGGAAACCCTATGGACCAGTACTTCTTTGCCTTATAGTGTGTAGCTATGAGTTGAAATTGAGTCAGCAGCAATGGGTAAAAAAAATAAAAATGACCTTTATGAAAAAATGGATAAAATTTCACTGAAAGAAGAGTAAAGAGAAATTTATATCATATTTATCTATAAAAAGATTCATAAAGGAGCCAATGTCCCCAAAACTTAATTTAAAAACACAATAAAAGTACAATAAAAGTGCAATCCATTTTTTTAAAATGAGGTTTTAAAAGCAATTTCCAAATTTACAATAGTGATGGGCTAATGATAACCAAGACAATTTTGAAATAAATAAGGATTGGAGACCAACCTTATTTTAAGACATTATAATTATAGTAATTACTTCAGTGTGCTGTTTACATGGACAAAAATTAGATAAAGTGGACAGAAGAGATAGCCACCAAAACTTAAAACTTGCTCTATGGCATAAATTATATTTTAGGCCTGTGGAGAAAGAACAGATGATTTAATAGCAGTTATTAGTATCACTGATGATACATATGGAAACAAATTACTATACCAGCTCTCAAAGAAATCACTTCTATTTTGTACAGTGAACTAACAGTGGAAAATAGAACTGGCAATTTGTTAGAAGAAAATGAAGGTGCACTGATTTGGCCACAAGATAAAGAAATATTAAACTAGAGACAAAAAAACAAGAGAAAGATGGTTAAATAAGCTTCATTTGTATAAAATTAATTTACTGTTAGCTATGATAATTATTTTAAATAAACTTGGTGTGTCTAAAGAAAGCATTATAAAAACCCACAAAAATAAGTCAAGGCATAGTCTTTCAGAAGTATTTAAGGGTATGAAAGTGAAAAGAGATTAACTTCCAGAATTTATAGACTCTCTTAAAATATATGTAAGGAAATAACAGTTTATTAAAAATTGGCAAAATATATTAACAAGTAATATATATAATAAGAACATTAAAAGACCAATATACTTGTTCAGCTTCATATATAATCTGGGCATTCTTTGTTTTTGCCGTTGCATGCTGTCAGGTTGGTTCTGACTTATAGCGATATATCATGACAAAACAAAATGCTGTCTCGTCCTGTGCCATCCTCACAACTGTTGGTATGTTTTAAATGATTGCTGCAATCACTGTATCAAGCCATCTCACTGGGGGTCTTCCTTTTTCTGCCTACCCTTTACTTTATTGCGCATAACGTCCTTCTCCATAGTCTGGTCTCTTCCTGATGACATGTCCAAGGTATGTGTCATCTTCATTTATAAGGAATGGCTGGCTGTATTTCTTCCTAGACAGATTTGTTCTTACTTTTGTCAGTCCATAGTATAGTAAATACTCTTCTCCAACACCATGGCTCAAACAAATCGACTCTTTGGTCTGTCTTACCCATTGCCTAGCTTTTGCATGCATATAAGGCGATTGAAAATACCATAGCTTGAGTCAGGTGCACTCTTTAGTCCTCAAAATGACATCTTGGCTTTTAGAAACTTTAAAGAGATCTTTTTACAGCATATTTACCCATTATTGTAATATGTCATTAGATTTCTTGACTACTGCTTCCAAGAGTATTGATTGTGGATCCAAGTAGAATGAAATCCTTGACAATTTTAGTTTTTTCTCTGTTTATCACGATGTTGCTTATTGGTCCACTTGTGAGGATTTTTATTTTTTTTATGTTGAGGTGTGACCCTAGTGAAGCCTATGGTCTTCATCAATACATGTCTCAAGTTCTCTTCACTTTCACCAAGCAAGGTTGTATGATCTACATATAGTAGATTATGAATGGATCTTCTCCCAATCCTGATGTCATATTTTTCTTTAATTCCAGTTTCTTTAAGTCCAGTTTCTCGGATTATTTGCTCGACATACAGACTAAGTATGGTGAAAGGATACATCCCTGACACACACTTTTGCTCATTTTAAACCACCCAGTATCCCCTCATTTAGTTTGAATGACTGCTTGTTTGTGTAGATAGTGCACATTAAATTAAAGCAGTGATAAAATGAAAGTCACACCTATCAGATTGCCAGCCAAGTGCCTTTGATTCGGATCCGACTCACGACGTATCAGATTAACAGAAATTAAAAAGACATAAAATTACTAAGTTTTGGTGAGGATTTGGAGCAATAGTAACATTTTCGTGATACTAGGAATAAATATTAGAACAAATTCTAAAATGCAGTATTTCAACTTCTAACATTTATGCACAGTGAAACTATCCACAAAACATTATTTTTAAGAGTAGAAAAATCAGAAGGAATTTTAGCATCTGTCAACAGGAGAATGGATCAACAAATTATATATTAAGACAATGGAATACCCCATATAGTAAAGATAAATGATTTAGGATTATCTGCAAGGTTAGATGTTAAAAAGAAGGAAGAAAAACAAAACAAACAAAACTAAGTCCAGGATAATATGTACATAATAATGCCATTTCAATAAAGTTTAAGAAATTAAATATGGTACTGGATATAGTTTAGGGCAGTATACACGTGCTAAATTATGGAGAAATACACATGAATGAAAAAGACTCATGTTGTGGCCGTGACCTCTCTGTGAGAGAGGTAGAAACTTTTCTTTGAAGAAGGATTTGCTGTTAATTGTGAGTTATATTTCTTTCTATGCTTTCCTGTATATGCATTTTTATTGTGTTTTAGGTGATAGCTTACATAACGAATTAGGCTCTCATTTAACAATCCTTGTACAAATTGTTCTGTGACATTGCTTTCAATTTTTGCAGTGTGTCAGCATTCTCATTATTTCAGTTCTGTTTGTTCTGTATCCATCGGTCTAGCATTCCTGCTCCTCCTTGCCTTCTCATCTGTGGTTTTGGATGTTGACTGTGAGATTTTGTATAGTTGATTGTTTAAGGGAACACATTCCTCACAGGTGGTGATGTTTATCATATAAGCAAACCCATTATTTGGCTGAAAGTACAGCTTTAGAACTGGCTTTCATTCTAAGGTAAAGGGTATCTTAGGGCGATAGTGTTGGATGTTCCCCTAGTCACCGTTGGTCAGTATATCTGTTATTTTTTCAGAATTTGAGTTTTGTTCTACATTTTTTTCCCATACTGTATGGAAGTTTCTGTTGTGTCCCTCACTGGGACGATCAGTAGTGGTTCTTCTTGTGTGTTTGAAGTTTTTTAAAACACAGTTTTTAAAGAACTACAGGAAGTTGAGTAGATAGAATTGACTCTGGCTAGAGAGAAGGAAGGAAGTAACTTAAAGTGATCGTGAAAGAAACAAAAGTGGTGAAAAGCAGAGACAGGAGTGAAGCGGTCACCACAAAATAAGGAAATACCCTGAGCTGTTGGTAGTGTAGCTACAAGAAAGCTTAGACACTGGGAACAATTCTGGTTCTGTTTGAACACAGAGACAGGTGTAGGATAGTTGGAAAAGCTTCAAGGAAAGCTTGTCTATTTAGTTTTCTGTTTAGTTACAGACAGTGGGAAGGTATTTGGGAATTTTTAACAGGGAATTATAAAATTTGAACAGTGCTTAGAAATACTAATATGGTCCAGTGTAAATCAAGACTTGGGATGCAAAAATGGAGAATCTGATACATGAAAAGTACTTCAAGAACTACTGCAGTATTATGGGAAACCCTGTTGATGTAGTGGTTACCAAAAGGTTGGCGGTGCAAACCTGCCAGGTGCTCCTTGAAAATTCTATGGAGTTGTTCTACTTTGAACTAGAGGGTAGCTCGGAGTCAGAATTGACTTGAAGGCAGTGGCTTTAGACTTTGGCAGTATTACAGCAAAGAGGTGATGGAGGGGTCTATGTGGCTGTGATAGTGGCCATGGAAGAGGGAAGGAAAAGACGAAGGTGAGAAATAGCGCTGAAGTCAGAACATCAAGGTACAGGCTTTGAACGAACACAAGATCCATAGACAACTTCAAGTTTTTGCAGCTAGATGACTGAGTAATTATGCCATTCATAAAAACAAAACCATTAAAAGCACACACTGGCTTTGAAAAAAAAAAGTAGTGAAGCCAGTTTTAAATGGATTGAGTTTGTTATAATTCCTATAGAAACCCTTAGAAAGTCCCAAAGAATATCAGGTCTACTAGTGTACAGGAAAGAGCTGAACCATGTATTTGAATGCTATCTGCTCAGTGGTGACACCAGAAGCCGTGTAGGTACAGTTCTAGTCAAAGGAAACAAACAGTTGTGAGGATAGAATCTTCTAGAATTTTTATGATGCTTGAAGGAAAACCAGGACACATTATTGAAAAAAGGGCTGAGTCAATGGTCACTGAAATGAGGTGACGGAACTAAACTGACTTTCATGATTCATAGGTCATGAGTTCCTTTTAGGTCAGCACTTTTAATTGAATAGCCAAAAATTTAAAGTGCTTTTTCAAAATTCCAGTGAAGGTCTAGTTAAAACTCAGTTTTAAGACATACAACGAATGTTTTTTTAAATTAACTGTAACATTTGGTTGTAATTATTTGACTAATTGTTTCTTATTTCCCCTTCTAATTCTTACTCTTCAGTTCTAGGGGATTTCTTACCTTCAGGGCCTTTACCAAACCATAGTTTTCAGAAAAAGTTACAGGACACCTGAAGGATGTGAAGCCTAACTCCATTGTTTATTTATTTTTCCCATTGACAGAGGCATCTTCCAAAGTCCCAAGGCTATAAACATGAATTTTCTCCTGTGACTTTGGTGCTAATGCCCATTGTTTTTATGCATTTTAGTTACATTAATAATTAATACAATTAGTTTACTTTTTTAAAACTTTTAATTAGAATGATCAATCTGTCAAACACAGTTACAGCAGTATTGTTTTGGTATTCCATGTGCTAACAGCTTTTTGCTTAGAGCATTTGACTATTCTAATTTATGTCTTTTTTTTTTCATAGTTTATGTCTTTATTGACTCACAATTGCTTTTCTTTCAAAGTATTTCTCCAGAAAAAGAAGAGGTCATTGTTATACAGGGAATTCTGACTACTTGACATTTGATTAAAAATTTGCATGTATTCAATTATTATATTTACATGCAAAATCATCATAGAATCTTAAATCTAGAAGAGACTTTAGGGAAAATTAACCTACCTCATTTGATGCATGAGGAATGAGAAACCTGCAAAGTTAAGAATCTACGTAAAAGTTAGACAACGTATCAAGCCTTTGTACATATATCATTGTGATAAAATTACAAGGATTTGCATTATAGTATAATGACTAAAAATTACTTGCCCGTTTGAGTCATTCTAAGTGCCATTAGATTTTCATTATATAAATAAATTTATATTAGGAGCTGATGAAGAAATAAGAGATTAGCACGACGGCACTTGGCTTGGCTTTGGCATTGTCTTTGCCTCCAAGAGGTACATTTAGCTGTTGTGACATCAAGTCCAACTCATGACAGCCCTGTGTAAATCTGAGTAGAACTGTTTTCCATAGGGTTTCAATGAATGATTTTTCAGTAGATCACCAGGCCTATCTTCCAAGGTGCCTCTGACTCAACTGAACAGCTAACCATTTGGTTAGAAGCTGAGCATTTAACCATCTGCATGACCCAGGGGTCCCCAGGAGGTACATACTGAGGGAAATCTTTTGGTGTGTCAACTATTGAATCCAAAATAAATTGTGGTCGGTGTTGGATGACTGAAGAATGGATTAATGCTTTTAGTTAACAAAGTACATTTTCTCCATTACATAGTAAGCCAGTTAAGGAATTTGATAGATTAACACTTTTAAGACAAATCAGTCAAATCAAATATCAAGTGCTAGAGGCGTTGAGAGTTCACTAAAAACAGTGTTTTTTGTCACTAGATTCCTTAGTCATCTAGTATAGCTATAACAAAAATACCTTGAGTATTGAGTGGATGGCTTTAACCAAGAGAAGTTTATTCTGTCATAGTCCTATGGCTAGAAATCTGAATTCGGGATGCTGGGTCCAGGGGAAGACTCTCTTTCTCTGTCAACTCTGGAGGAAGGTCTTTGTCATCATTTGTCCTTTGGTCTGAAAGCATTTCAGTGAAGGAACTTCAGGTCCAAATGACGTGCTCTGCTTCCAGTGCTGCTTTCCTGCAGGCATGAGGTCCACCTGTCTTTCTCTTCACTTCTCTCTTTTCCATCTGAGAAGAGACCGGCTTAAGATACTATCTAATCTTACAGATCTCATCAATTAACTTCCACTAATCCATCTCATTACATCATAGTGACAGGATTTACAACATACAGGGAAATCATGTCAGATGAGAATCGTGACCTAGCCAAGCTGATAGCTATTTCTGGGGAGACACAATTCAATCCATGACACTAGATTTTTTTCTGGTTTTCTTCTTTATTTAGATCTCTTTACTCTTCACTCAATACTAGAAAAGGAGAGCATCTCAGGTCAAAATTAGGACTGGAAAAGAACACCGGAAAGGAGTAATGCAGATTAAAATGGTTGAGGTTATGTATCACTTGGCTAAACAATGATTTGACAGTTATTTAATAACATAATTTGGCAGTTATGCAATGATGTAATTTGGTAGTCATGTAATGATGTAGTCATCCTCAATTTTGTGATCTAACATCCTCTTCTGTTTTCACACAATGTTGATTTTTGCATAAAGATCTGGTCGTTGGAACCTAACCATGTCAGTAAGTGATGAGTGGGTATATTTTAACGAGGACATATGTGGAAGTCTACATTTATGTGAACAAACCTATAATTTGGAATTACAAACATATTACCCTAGAAAGTGAGAATGATCTACGTAACAATTTGAGTCTACAGTAAAATATTTTATCATTTGAAGGGTTTTCTTTGGTGCAAGTGATGTGAACACAAACCTAATTAGGAGACCTAACATATTAAGTTGGCCAGAGTTAGCATAATGGTTTTATGAAGAAGTACCTTGATGGTCCTAAACCCTTCCTGCTTTGTCTGGGCCCTCAAGATTTCTTGCATACTTAAAATTATTAGGAAAGTCTGATACTGCAATGTCACTGATCCATGTGAGTTTGTTTTGACAATCAGATCCTCTGTGTTAGCTCAGATGCCATCTGACCTGATCTTTTTCTGTCTCAAAATTACATCTGTCATTCCAATTTTCCTTGTTTTAGAAAAGATAATACTCTTTGTTTAATAGAGCTTTCTTCAAGCTTCTATCTGTGAAACAGAAGCAAACAAAACATAGTGAAGTGCCAATCAACAATTTAAAACAGAATGTGAAGTGGTAATACAAAAAATAATCCATAATGGGCATAGTCAAATAATGAAATTTTGTCACTTTTCTCAGTATATTAAACTATATTCCATTAATAGAATTCTTACAGCTAGTAGGTAAAATTAATTTTTCCTTTGTTAGAATCTGTGTATTTATCATAAGCTATTCTTCCCTGGGTATTTGATACTATAGTACACTATAGTTTTTTTCTTATGGATTTAAAATTTGACAAAAAAATAAATCAAGTTTTATCAAATTTGACCTTGTTCTTCCTCTGTTCAAGTACAACATTATCAACTTGTATTCACATTTTGTTCAATACCTTGTTATTTTTAACTTTATTTCTTTTATTGTGTGTTAAATGACTGTTTACTATTCAAATCAGTTTGTCCTACAAAAACTTCAATACACACATTGTTGTGTGACACTTGTTGCTCTCCCTACACTGTGACAGCACACCCCTCTTCTCTACCTTATATTTCCATGTCCATTCTGCCATCTCCTCTCACCTTTTGAGAGGTGCTGCCCAGATAGTCTGCCAAAGCTAAGAAGCACACTCTTAAGCCACTATCATTTTATATCTTAAAGTCCAGTTCAATCTTTGTCTGAAGAGTTGGCTCTGGGAATGCTTTCAGTTCTGGGCTAACAGTCTGGGAGCATATTTGTTAATTTTTAAAATCATTTATTTTTGTTGTTGTTAACAATATGCACAACATAACATACACTAGCTCAATAACTGCTGCCTGTATAATTTGGTGACGTTGGTTACATTCTTTGAGCTGTGCAACCCTTTTCATCCTCCCGTTCTGAGATACTCCTTCCCATGAGTGTAAATTATTTGCTTATTTTTCACTGTGGTTCTACTTGTGAATTTTGGACATTTGTGTCATGAGTTGTATTTGTTTTTCCAATATCTTCAAATGTTTAATATTTCATTTTAGTTGCTCGTATGAGGTTAAGGATTTTATTTTGGGCTTGGAGTATTTGATTTACTGGATGTAAGAGAGTTGCAGAAGAAAATTAGAGAATATTTGTGATAAGGGATTGCACTAAGACACTGAAATGAGCATATATGGCAATAATAAATTTTAGATTTTCAGTCTAATTCCCTAGCACCCTGAAAAGTTTTGACAACTTGAATAAGCATTGCTAAAAATTAGATTTACTTTCCGGGGAAGAATTTTTGTTACAGGAACTTACCGACAGACTAGAAGCAGAGACAGTTTCCCACTTTTTCTTCTATGAATAACAATGGCTTTGAATTTTTAAGAAATTGCTTTATGGAAGTGTGTGGGATGAAGATGAGAGAGGTGTGGACAATCAGAAAACAAAGACCATAGCAGGAAGTGCTGGCGATGATGCTTAAGGAATATCAATACAATCTTGAACTAAGATTCTTTTTTTAGAAGTGTATTCAAATTAGTTTCATCTGCTGTTGACTACAACTTAAAAAACAAACATTCCCACAGAGCAGTGAACTATTCTGGATCTGGCCACAGTGTGGAGATGTTGCAACACAGATCCGTGGTGCTGTGACTGAGGGGACGCTAAATTATTACATGGAAACATGGATTTCTACTGGCTCCACCGATTTTCCTCTCTATTTCATAATGTCTTATTATAAAGTATGCTTCTCTTTCTTAGTGTAATTTCACAAATATGCATGACATTCATTTTATTGTATTTCATTTTTTGGACAGAATGATTTTTCTCTGTAACATCAGCATTTCTGCACGTTTGATACCCTTAAGCATTCCAATGTAACATGATGCTTTTACTTGTTTCTCTGTACTACTACTAAGAATCCATGTAATGATAAATAAATCAATTTCAGTGTACAGTGCTCCTGAGAGACCCACAAGAGCACAGAAAATAATAACAAACACCATCACAGTTGGTGGTTTCATTCCAGAGTGAAATGGTGTTGGTTGTAAATGGCATTCATGGATGTGCAAATCTAATCGTTCATTCAGCCCACAAATGTGAAGGTCCTACTCTGGGCCAGGTGCAACTCTGGATAAGCACACAGAAACAAAACAGACTTGATACCTGCCTAGTGGAACAGAGTAACATTAAAAAGATAAACAAATACGTAATTGCTCTGTCAAAGAAAATCTAACAGAAGGAAAAGAGAGAGGGTAATGAAACATTAGAAAGTAATTGAGCGGGAGGCGGGGAAGGAAGGAACGGAGTAGAAGGTAGCCAGGTGAAATGTGTCCCTGGACATAGTGAACAGCATTTGGGAAGGTATTAGGGGGAAAAGAGTTTGGTAAGATCCAGAAACTTAAACAGTTTTACTAGGTTCACAGGCCTTGGGGATGTATGTTGAGGCAAAAGGATATGGCAAGAAATAACTTGCTAATTGCTAGTCAACTCAACAACAACAACAACAGCAACACAACCCCAAACCCAAACCCACTGCCTTTGAGTCGATTCTGACTCATAGTGATCCCAGAGGACAAAGTAGAACTGGCTCATTGGATTTCCAAGGAGAAGCTGGTAGATTCGAACTGCCGACCTTTTGCTTAGCAGGTGTAGCACTTAATTATTACACCACCAAGGCTCGTTGTCAGTCAACATGTGCAGCGATACGAAGGCTTATGAGTGAAATGACAAGGATTGTAGACTTTTTTTTCTTTTTCAAAAAAAGCTATTGGATGGCTTTTTAAGAAGTGTAAAAAATAAGAATTTTGTTTTCTATTGTATTATATAAATGCCAAATCCAGACATTAAAAACATTAAGAATTGTTTACTAGCACTATTATCATTTTGTTTTTTTACTTTGGTATCTCTTTCCAAAGAATACACCATGGAAATGAAAAGTTTAAAGCTTAAGATACAGAGCTTATCTTGTTAAAAAAAAAATCCCTTTGAGAGTATTTTTGATTCTGATGATACTATTCTACTTTTTTATTGTGATATAATTCTCCAATGAACAATGTGACTGTGTAGTTTGAGAGATGCAAGGAATTTAGGTTTATTCACAATATACAAATCACTACACTATTAAATTGCATTTTAGAATTTTTCATTATATTGAACATTCAGGAAAACAAGGAAGAAAAACATCCTAAAGACTGTGTGTAGCACTAAACAAACAAACCAAATCCATTTCATTGAGTTGATTCCATTTTATAGAAACCCTACAAGACAGAGTAGAACTGCCCCATAGAGTTTCCAAGGAATGCCTGCTGGATTTGAACTGTCAACCAAACTTAACCACTATGAAATAAGAGTTTAAGATGCTTAATATATGATTTGTAGGAATGCAGGTCCTTTGAACTGAGAATCTTCTGTCAGGCAATGATGAGTCCTAGGCTCTTCTGTTACGAATGAATTTTCTATGTCACTCTGCCCAAACTATTCAAAATTTTTATGCATTTTGAGAATTCCAGCCTCTACCACACAGAGCTGTGTGAGTCTGGAAGGGTTGCTGCTGTCTGCTAATGGGTCTGAGTCAGCTACATGTTTTTAATAGGTTAAATATCTTCCACACTCATCAGCTGCAGGGTTACTACATAAAGGGAAAAGAAACAGAATGATGGGGATTGAAAATTAAATTATAGAAAAAAGACAAAAACCCAGTGCCATCTAGGGATGAAATTATTTAAGATACAGAGTTCTGTTAAATTGATTCCACTTGCAACTCACGCTTGGGAGAGAACATAGGAAGCTGTTTAAAAAATAAACAAGCTTAGATGGATTAATTTGCTTAATTAAAAAAAAATTGCAATTGAAATAAATTAAATTTGAGAAAACATTTTTTAAAAAAATATTTAGCGACATATTTACTGTGTCTGGTGCACTTTTCTCCATAATACAAATTCAAGCTTTCATTTGGGTATCATTTTTCTACTGCTTGTAGAAATTCCTACCTTATTTATTTATTTAACAAGGTCTGCTGGCTATCATTTCTTGCAGCTTTTCTTTGAAACAAACACACAAACAAAACTTCATTTCAGTTGAAAGATATTTTCTCTGGGTACAGTAAGGTTGATTTATTTAATAATTTCCTTTAAGTAATTTAGAGACATTGCCACATTCTCTTATGTCTTACGTAGGTTCTGTCAAGAAGTCTCAAATTATTCTTATCTCTGGTCTTCATAATGCATTTTTCTCATTTCTGTCTACTTTCGAGATTTTCTCTTTGTCACTTTTTTTCAGAATTTTAATTATGATATTTCTTAGTGTAGTTTTCTTTGTTTTTGTCTTGCTTGGGATTCATCAGGATTCCTAGACCTGTGTGCTTATAGTTTCTGCCAAATTTAGAAAACTTTCTGATGTTTCTTTAAGTTTTTTTCTATTTTACTCCAATCACTCCTTTTATTTTTTTCTTCTCCTGTGACTTTAGTGACTTATTAGCTAAACTGCTTGATACTGTTCCACAGGACACTTACCCTGTATTCAATTTTTTTCAGTCTTTTCCTTCATGCTTTATTTTGGATAGTTTTTTTTTTTGCTATGACTTCTCGTTCATTTCTTTCTTCTTCTACTGTGTGAAATCCAATAGCAACCCCATTCGGTGACACGTATGCTACTGACAAAGCATCTGCAATTTCTAAAAGTTTTATGTTTTTTTGTATCTTACATTTTTCCTTATTACGTTTGTTTTCTTTTAAATTATTAACATAGTTACAGTCTTTATTGCAGCTGTTTTAAAGTCTTTGTCTAGTTTTGCAGGATATATAATTCTGGGTTGGAAGTTCTTCTCCTTCAAGACTTTGAATGTGTCGTGCCACTGTCTCCATGCCAGCATGGTTTCTGCTGAGAAATCTGACGAGAGCCTACAGGGTTTCCCTCTGAATGTTAGCTTTGCCTTGAGTCTTGCTGCCTTTAAGAGTTGCTGCTTATGTTTCATTTTGTTAAGCTTGATTATAACATGTCTTGGAGTCTTTCTTTTGAGATCTATATTGGGTGGCATACGATATGCATCTGAGATGTCTATATTCTCTTCTTTCGTGATTTCTGGGAAGTTTTCTTTCAGCAGCTCAGCAACAATACTCTTTGTGTTCTCAGATGTCTCACCCTGTTCAGGGACTCCAATTAATCGAAGGTTGCTTCTCTTAATAGAGTCCCACATGCTTCTTAATGTTTCTTCAGTTTTCTTGCTTCTTTTTTCTGATTTCTGCTCATAGACACTGGCACCAGTAGCTCTGTCTTCCAAGTCAGAAATTCTTTTTTCCATTTGTTCCATTCTGTTTTCTTGGCTTTGCATGGAAGTTTCTATGTCTTTGATTTTCTTCTTGATCTGTTGGATTTCAGAGTACTGGTGTTCCATCAGATCGAACAAGTTGCTTAATTTTTCATTTTGTTCTGCTGCATTTTGTATAAGGTCTAGAAGGGCTCTGTATATAATCAATTTTTATTCACTTCCTGATGCTTTCATAAAAGTTTCTTCATCTAGAAAACTCCTTGGTTGCTTTATTTGGGAGCCTTCTGAAGCCATGAGTGATTGCTTGTATGCCACAATTGTCTGTTGCTTTTTGGGTCCCATGTGAGTATGTATAGGCTGGAAGAGGTACTGTGAGGATGGATTGCAAATGTTTCTCTAGGCTGTCTTCAAATGTAAAGTAAAAGGTATCTGACCAGTTCACAAGTCAGTTAGGTTTTCAGGTGTAGAGGTCCCTCTTCTCATCTGACAAAGTAAGTGCCATTATATCCAACCCCAGATGATAACAAACTAGTTCAGAATACAGCACTGCTACTGCCCTGGTGGCCTCTGCTGACAGGGCCTAGCCTTATCCAACACTGCGTCAAGTACTGGTTTTGTGATAGAAAAGCGCTCTCCTGTGGGCAGGCTCTGGCTCCGAAGCTAAGAATTAGGTCCAGCTGGGGCCACTGTACCCAAGATGGCGTCCTCCACACAGGCAGCAGACAGAGGGGCTAAAGGTGCCAAGAGGCAGTGATTCCTTTGCTTCTGTTGCAGGGCCCCCAACGTAGACTGCACTGTGCAAAATCACTACTTTTCTGACGGAGAAACGCTGTCCCGTTTGCAGGCGCTGGCTCCCAGGCTAAGAACGAGGTCCCGCTAAAATCTCGGTACCAACATGGCGTCCCGCACCCTGACCACGGAGCTCCGTACAAACCCCACTGAGGCAGCTACAAAACGAAAGGCTCAAAGTGTCTAGATTAACAGAGTCCCGAGCCTGGCTCTCAGAATATGGGAATTTCGCCTGCCTATACCCCCAGCAGCGCGTCTGAGTCCAGCCGCCGGGCAAGGCCCAACTCCACCCGCCAGCCGAGACAGAGGGAAAAAAAGTCAAAACGGTGCGTTTATCTTCCGTCCGTGAGAGCCGGGGCTAGCCAGGAGCGGCAGTCAGCGAAAGAGAGGAGGTTTTTCGCTGAGTGGTATGAAGTCCCAATTAATAGCTCTGTGCCGTGTCCTGAGGCTGATTAGGTGATCAGAAGGCTCTGTTTGATTTTCAATTCAGGTCTTGGTTTCCAGAGGGATATACGGAGACGTGGGCTTAGTCGGCCATCTTGACTCCGCCCCTCAAAGTCTTTGTCTAGTAATTAGATAAGTTTTGTTATCCCTTAGCCAAGCCAAGTGCCATCGAGTCTGGTATGCTTATATTGACTGACTTTTTTTCCTCAGTTAACCCACATTTTCCTGCTTCTTGGCATGTGTAGTGTTTTTTGCTTGGATGCCAGACACTGTGATTTCTCACTGATGAGAGATGCATTTCTTTAAAAAAAAATCGAAAAAAGAATGGATATTGTTCTGGCAGACAGTTACATTGCTTACAAATGAGTGTAATGTTTCTGAGACTGTTTTTAAGGTCATTTTTAGATGAGTGATTTGTAGCCATTACTCTAGATCTGATAGTCTCAGTACTAAGGTAGTCTTTTCTGAGTTCTATACTGAAGACCCAGCATTCAGTGAGGTTTCTTCACTCTGGCTAAGGGAAATAAAACTGATCCCCAGCCTTGTATGAGCTATCAGTTCTTTGATTTACTGGCATTCAGTAATTGTTCTTTCCTTTGTATGTGTTTTCTTGCCTAGGTATATAGAGTTTTAACCTATACATGCTCATATTGGTCTTTATACAAAGACTTTATGAGCCTCCACAAACTTCTGGCTCCCCTTCTCTTTCAGGCTTGGCACCACAAACAGTATCTTTCTTGGTATTCCTGACCACCAACTTTTTCTGTCTTTGTATTCCCCTCCCTGTGCCGTACCTGGAAACTGCCTCTAGACAGAAGAGTGATAAGTATACAGACCTTGTATTTATGTCTCCACTGTCATGTTTCATAGTTTCCTTCTGCTTGTTGTCCAAAATCTAAGAACGTTTGTGTATTTTGTCTAGTTCTCTATTTATTTTTGTCTGTTGGTCAAATCTCGCAGCGGTTACTCCTTAATAGGATAAAGCAAAAGTCCCTTTAATTTACATTTGTAAACTTACAATTTTATAACTATTCTTTTTCTCACAAATGGATAAGAATTATATAAACAAACTTGCCTTTTAGATGTATCAGCATACTCCACACTACAGCCTCTACAATCTAAAGTCATATTCAGTTAGAATGTGACATAAAATCTTTATAAAGTTCAGTCTTATAAGAGATATGTCATAAGAGTGGAAATATTTTAGGGAAAAAAGGCATAGTCAACCATGACACTTTTGTTCTACTGGCTTTATATTTTATTTTTAAAAAACGGTGCCCAAATTTGGAATTCCCATGAATTGAGCAGATGTAGATGCTGCCTTTCCCCAACACGCCAAAGTCTGTATCCCATTGTTTTCTTGTCCGAACTTGACTTTTCTCCTTTTAGGAAATATCATTATTCCCTAAGGCTCGGTTTGGTGGCTCTGCTATAAGCTTTGTTATTCTAACACTTAACACAGAGTTGTGGTAACTTACTGATACACCACCTTGTTGAAAGCAGGGATTAACTTATTTAACAATGTCCCTCTTCAGTGGTTAGCACAGAAAAGATGTTCACTAATTATCTGCTGGATAAAGAAAAGCCTGAACAGCCACAGGTTGTGGTTCATTTATGAGCTTGCTGATAGATTCCCATTATTAGATATACCACGTAGTAGACCTCTTTACCTTTTCTTTAGTCTCTGTACACATTCCAGCCATGGAATTTACTGGAAGGAAAAGATAACAGCAATGCAATTTTACTATATAATCAAGATATCTATACGGGATTTGAATTTGTTTACTGCAGTAGTCTCAGCACCTTAAATAATACCTGGAAAGAGTTGCTAGGAAGGAAGGAAATGAGGGAAGGAGGGAAGGAAAAAAGGAGGGAGGAATGGAAGGACGGAGGCAGGGAAGGACAGAAGGAAAAAGTGAAAATAGGAAGGGAAGAAGGGAGGAAGTGAGGGAAGAGAGGGAAGGAGGAAAGGACAGGAAGAAGGGACGAAAAGAAGGAAGAGAGGGAAGGAGGGAAAGAAGGCCGGAAAGGAGAAAGACAGGCAGGAAGGGAAGAAGCAAGGAAGGAAGGAAGGAAGCAAGGAGAGGACGGAAGAATTCTTATAATATGATGTGGTATCCTTTAAAAATGGGAGTGTTGCTAATTGAAAATTAGCAGGAAGTATTTCAAAATGCTACTGTGAAAAATACTTCTGCAACCAGGCTTCATGTTGGACTCAAAAAACTAGACATTCATTTAAAACCATGATCTATTTCTAGACATATTTAGAAATATAATTTGGGGTTTGCTCTTAATTCACTTATGGCGTTTTGTCTGGTCTCCCTTATGTCAAGCAACACATTTGGTGGTGGTGGATGTGTGTCCATACAGCTTCTTCTGATGGATGTATTAACACACAGTCTTCTGGACAGAACTAGTACAGAAGAGAAGAAACATCTTTTATATGCCTAATTAACCAGTCTTTTCAGGAACTGTAAATGATTCTCTATGGAAACTTGATGTCTTGAACTTTCTCTGTCATTCAGATTTGTTACAGATGTTGTAAATTGAGGTAGTATACAGTTATGTGTTTTTAAGAGTAAGACTTAGCTCTCCTTCATGAGAAGTAGTGATTTTGTATACAAATAATGGTTGCATACTCACGTGGGGTCTCAATCAGAACAGTGATAAAAATATTTTATTTCACAAGAATAAACAAAACTAAATGTCTAGACTCTGATATTTAATGAAGGCAATTAACAAGTTAAGCTGTTTTACTTTCTTTGTATTCTACTTAAACATGTTGGTTTCTCTTAACCAGAGAAACTAATATCAAAAAGAACACGTTATTCAAAACATGTTTCAAAATGACAAAAACAAAAACTTTCTGAAACCATTTACTTTCATAATTCTAGAACAGTTTGGAAAATTTTGTTGTAAAAAATATTTTTGAAAATGTGGATTATAATGGCCACTGTCTTGCAAAATTAATTTATAAAATGGTTAACAGCAACGATAACAAAGGTTTAGTTCTTTCTGAACAGCTGCCAAATTTTCTGACTCATCTTACCAGCCTCCCTTTTGAGAATCCAAGTACTTGAAAATTATTTGTGATTTTGTTTCACTATCTGGACCCATAAAATCTTAACCTACCAAGTTGTACAAGTTTAAAAATCTCAGAATTATTACGAACAGAAATGGGACACTCCCTTACTTAAAATATCTCAAAGGAACTGAAATTTCACCTTTTTAGTTCCTCTGCTGTCTTTCTAATCATTCTCAGTTTTCTACTGATCCCTCTGCTCTCCTGTTTAACACTGCGAGACTGTTGTGTGGGTCAGATAATAAAATGGGCTGAGTCTTCTACAGATGTTACAATCTTCCTTCATCATTCAAGGTCAGCTTAAAAGCATCTTCCTCTGTGCAATATTTTCAGCTACATTGTCTATAATGTCTTTTTCTGAGATCACAGCACTGTGTCTTTCGTAGAACTTCAGCATGGAATGGTCTGTTTCAGGGGTTGGCATGCCAAGTCCTGATGGCCACCTGTTTTTGTAAATAATATTTTATTGGAACACATTCATACTGATTCCTTTATGTATTGTCTATGGCTGCTTTTTCTGCTTCGGTGACAAAACCATGCATTTCAATAAAGTTTACCAACTCCTGGATCAGGTAAAAATATTTTTAGTAAGGACTTATAAACAGTTATACATATTGTTTTTAATATTTATTTCATTTTTGAATTCCTTCTCCTCTAATTCAAGAAGTGTCTATCCTGGCACTATTAATACCCTGAGGCCAAGTAATTCCTTGTGGGGGCTGTCCTGTGCATTGTAGAATGTTTAGCGATATCCATAGCCTCTACCACTAGGTGCCAGTAGCATTCCCTCCAAAGTGTGACAACTGGAAAAAAAGAAAAAGTCTCTACATACTGCCAAGTATCCTCTAGAGGACCAAATAGCCCCAGTTCAGAACCACTGCTATACGGCATCCTTAGATTGACTAAATATGAAAATATGAAAGTTCCATATTAAGCAAAAACTTTCTGGGTGGCATAAATGGTTAGACCCTCAACTACTAACCCTAAAGTTGGAGGTTCAACCTACTCAGGAGCACACTGGAAGACAGGTCTGGAGATCAGCTTCTGAAAGAGCCCAGCCTTGAAAACCCTATGGAGTAGTTCTACTTTGCCATGAGTTGAAATCCACTTGACAGCCACTAACAACAACAATATCCCAAACACATGTCTCTCCTGTGGTGCACGTTCTATAGCAACCTCTTTACTTTTCATATAACACAGATGCAAGTGGCAGGAGTACATCTGAATTTTAAAAGTTATTGATATACATCAGAAGATAAGAATTACCATTCTGGGGCTATAAGTATGCACAGGGATCAAGGGGAGGCCTTGTTAAGACTGATTTCTGTGCCAGCGTCTACAGTATGGATTCTTTAGGTCTGGCTGAAGCCTAAGACTTTGCTTTCCTAGCAATTTCTCAATTGATGCCAATGTCGCTAGTCCTGGGAGCATATTTCAGGATCATTGTTCTATAGCATCACTACTTTTGTGGTTTAGCTCCGGCAGTACTGATTTTTCAACTGATCCAACTCCTGGATCAGGTAAAAATATTTTTAGTAAGGCTTTATAAACAGTTACACATATTGTTTTTAATATTTATTTCATTTTGGAATTCCTTCTCCTCTAATTGAAGAAGTGTCTATCCTGGCACTATTAACACCCTGAGGCCAAATAATTCCTTAATACAAAAAATTGTATTAATAATGTAGAAATTTGACATGATCATACAATGCAGTGTAAATACTGTGGAAGCCAGAATGAAAACCAAGCCAATCCAAGCCCAAAACACATTGATTTAGGTCTCTCTTATCCCTTACTGAAAAGTCACTTTGTATCTCTGAATTTCATTCATCAAACGTAGAAAGGGACTTAACAGTAGATGATTAGTTACTTTGCATAACAAATTTCAATTAGTTACAGAACCTGCAGAAACCTCTTTTAATTCATCTTTTTCCTGAGACATACTTCACTGAAAAAACCTTGCTGATAACAATGCAAGGACTCCTTTTGATTAAAAGTTCTCTAAATTCAGGGAAAAGCTGCTGAAGGACCCCTTTCATTAGGAGAAACATAACTATAATACCCAGTTTAATCTTCTGGGTCCAATTCTGGAATAGTCTACAAAGAAGTACTGTGAGTTCTGAGTTCAGGTTGGGTAGATTATATCCCAGATATCTTTAACCTCTTCTTATAACACACAAATTCTAAGTTTATTTTTGAATTAATGAGAATTTCTGAGATTCAGAAAGTATGAGGCAGAAAAATTAATATATCCACCTTGATTATTTCAGACCGAACTGGAAATCTTTGTATCTAAGTCCTTATTGTACTTTCTGGTCTCCTTTCAGCCAGTTATGAGAAATGAATATGACTTCATTTGAGAGTTTGTTTGAAAGCTTTTGCCAGTTAACAGGCATCAGTCATTAGGAGTTGCTTCTCAAGATGGACATGTTAGACAATATACTTTATTGAATTTTTCCTGTGGAAGGATGTGTAATATATGTTACCACTTCTGTCATTTGGGGTATGGATCTTGCTTAGCATGACATTTTGTGGGATCCTACTTATGCGGTGTATTTATAGGCATCTAACTGGATGACTAACATCTGATGAGTTTAAAACATACCCATTAATGGTAGTATGCATATTTTTTTGAATAAACTACGGAAACAAATTCACATTCTACGGTAATGTTGCCGTATGTCCTATGATATTCATTACTGAAGAATATCATACAGTGATGGTATCACAAATGCTATGTCTCTACAGAATCATGTAACCCTGGGAGCAGTAATATCTGAAGAACCGAAGGAGAGTATGGTCCGTAATTAAAAATAAGCTCCAAGAAATAGTTTCCATGTGGTTGTGAGAAGCACTTGAGAACAGGTGGAAAATTTCAGGCTGAAATATGTTGGAACAATAGTTTACAGAGGAAAGTTGCTGGGTTTGTGGTTAGACTTGGAAGTGAAATTTCCTTGCTTGGTCATAATAGCAAACTAGTTATAAAGTCTGGAGGACTCTTCCCTAAAGAAGACTTTTACTTCCTGAATTACAAAGAGAAACAGAACATGATTTCTTAAATGACAGTATGGGCTTATAATCATGTAATAATAATTGTATTATGCACAAACAAAAATAAGTTTCAAGACAAAACAACAACAGCAACCCAAATCCTTGTGAATTTATTTAATAATAAACAGCTGAGAAATTCAAAAGGCAGGAGAGGAGATCAGGACTCAGTTAAAAGTTGTAAAATGCAATTACATTTCGAACCTTGTGGTACAGATCTCTCCTTTTGTTTTCAATAAACATCTCAATATGTCCCAAATCAACTCATCGTCTCCTTCCAGGTTCCGTTTTTTCTGTAATTATTTATTCTTTTTTTGGGTACTAGAATCCTCCTCCTTTGAAACACCTAATCTTAAAATTTTAGTGTACATGTTTGTTTCTCCTATTCCTCTTCCACATTAGATTGATCGTTAATTTCTTGTCATTCTCCACGTCCGTATCTATTTGTCAGATTGCTTAAAGATGGTTGGATTTGTTGAAAATAATCTTAAAAGAAATGCCAGACGAGCAGAGGACTGGGAAGTTGCAAAGTGTCCAGATGTGGATAATTCTTTGGAAATGGAGGAAGGATGGCTGAGTGCTTAATTTGTGGTTGATGAAATTTGAAGATATCAAGGCATTGAAAAGTTACAGTAGACTCCAATGGTAGGAACAGAAAAGCTAAAAGCAGATGTGTGGCAGGCATATGTGGGTAACCATGAATAATAGTTTGGATGATAGCGGCACATTGTGAAATAAGAATGAATGCTACTGCTGACAAGCAGTATTATCCAACTATAAAAAATGATCCCAAATACGGTTTATCTGGAGTGGAAACAGAATCAATAGATTCAACTGCAACTTTCAGATGTATTATTAATCATTCACTTAGTTGTTAAGACATAATGTTGCGAATTTCAGTCAAGGTTTTATTCATAATGGTAAGGGTTTTTTTTGGTCATTACTGGAAAGGCAGCTAAATACCAGTGTGATCTCCAGTTGTATTAATATGCATGTTTGGTCACTGGTTTGGATAGCAATTTGTGACACCTTTAAGTACTTTGTTCAAGGCCTAATTCATTGGACTTAGTGACTCGATAAATACTAGGATTGTTCTGCTTTGTATTCCTTTCTTATTGCTGTGTAGCAAATTACCACACACTTAGCAGCTGAAAACAGGGTCCTTTTATCATCTCACAGTTCTGTAAGCCAGAAGTCTGGGATGGTTGGGTTCTTTGCTCAGGTTTCACAGGGTGAATTCATGACATGGGGGCTCATGTGGAGCTTGGGGCCTGCCCCTAATCCCTATTATCAGCAGAAGCCAGTCACTTGTTGGTCCAGCAGGGAGACCCCTGTTTCATTGCCGACTTCTGCCATTGGACTGCTCTTACGTCCTGAAGGCCCTCTGAATTCCTTTTTAGGTAATTTCTTCCATCTTCAAAGCAACAGTGGTACATCAAGTCTTTCTCATGCTTGGGGTCTGTGGCTTCCTCTCTTTTTATTCTATAAAAATGACTTATTGTGGTTTAAGTGAAAGGTTACAATTCTATTCAATTTACCATATGAAACCCTGCACCCATAGTGCTATGCAGCTCCAGCTGCTCTCCTCACCATGTGACAGCACCTTCCTCCTTTCTACCCTGTACTTCCTGTATCCATTCAACCAACTCCTGTTCCCCTCCACTGTCTTATCTTGCCTCATGTATATATTTAAGCCAAGCATCATGCTCTTTGCCAGCATCACTCTGTCTTATAGTTCATCTGACTTCCTCTTTTGCCATCTGCTTTTAGGACTCATGTGATCAGATCTTGCTCATCTGGAAAATCGTCCTGTTTCAAGACCACTTCTGTTGTATAACATAACATACTCACAGGAGTGAAATCTCAACACATCTGTGAACTTTAGAACATAGCATCCCTGGGGGAGGGACATTTTACAAAGTTTACCAATCACGCTTCTATGATGTCAGCCACGGTGTAGTGAGGTTATGGATCGCAAGGTGATCCAGTAAGAAAGAGGCAGAATTGATTTGTTCTTCCTCCTGAGTCTCCAGGTGAAGTCTTATCCCCTTTTAAGTTGATTTATATAGAAAAACAATTTGCAACAGAAAAGGAAAAAAAAAATATATATATATTCCTGTACAAGAATGTCCTGAATAAAGGAGAGGTAATGATGCAGGAATTAACTACTTTCAAAGAATTATACTGACATTCACTTAAGACTATATTTAACAAAATGAATACAGAGATATTTTTCATAAAATTGAAGACATCCAAATTGTCGACATTTTATCTAATCATTCTCACGATACTAACCTAATGTGTACATGTTGGCTAGAGAACTGCAAACCAAATAACAACACGTGATGTTGTCCAGTCATTTCCGACTCATTGTGACTCTACAGGATATAGTGTTTCCAAGGATTCAAACTGCCAGTTTTTTTGGTTAGCAGTTAAGCTCCTATCCACTGTGTCGCTAGAGCTCCAATGAACTATAGTGGGATAAAATAATGTACTAGTCTTAGATTTTCTAAAGAAGAAGCATAGGAATGTGCATTGCCATAACATTTTATGGTTTAAAGGAAAAACAGTGACTTGAAAAACATTGTTTTCTTCAGAAAAGTTTTCATAAAAAAATTAGTGTAATTTTCTAACATTTCCTTATGAAATATATGCCCTCCTTTCCACATTGTATTCCCATGAATGATTAAAAAACTCTCACGGGAAGAATTTTCTGCAAGAAAAAATTGGACTGATTATGGTTAATTATATAAATCAGTATAATTTAATGATTCAGTATAAGGTCTTCAAATACATACACATAAAGATTCGACCACTCAAGCATGTCCTTTGGGAATGTTAATGGATGTTCCATTCTGAGAAGAAATGCAAAATTGAATTACTAAATAAATGAGTAAACTTGTTTCCAGACTTAATCATAAGTAGGAATCTTTAATACTTTTTGCTTAGCAATGAATAAATAATAATTTTTTTGAAAATATTGACGGTACTGAGCTGAAATCAAGTGATTCACCATTCCTGTCTTCTTATAGGAATGTTGGTAGTAAAAGAAAAGATGGAAAGTTATAAGAAGCTTCAAAAATTGGAAAGCTATGAATTATTGGAAGAACTTTATTACGTGTGTCACACATGACTGTAATTCAAAACAAATTTTGATGAGATTTAGTTTATTATTTCTAAGGAATATGGCATAAGCATTGTCTTTTTTGTTTTACAGTTCTAATTCTTTAATTACTGTATAGTACCATGAATACATTCTTACTACTGAGAATTTTTTTCACTTATCAGATTTTTTAAAATGCTTATCTGAATCAATATAAATGATTTATCAGCATGTAAAATTTATTTCTAGTTTAGAATAAACTGTAAGTACAGAACAATTCATTAATCATAATGTCATTAGAGTTTCAGATAGATAGTCAACTTGGACTAGTTGGATGAAACCATTGTGATCTAAAAAAAATCATTAAAATATATTTTATATTTTTATACAGAGCAGGCATTGAGGTAATGGAAATATTTAACCTGATATAAAACAATAATTTTTCCTTAATTCTTTCTTATGTTCTATCTTATATTTTTTAAGGATATCTGGTATATAAAGTCTACATAAGTTATAGAACAGCACATAGCAGTATCCTTCTGTAAAACAAACTTTTCTAATTCCTTCAGTCTATTAATCATTAGGAGGCTTGGTGCTGTAGTGGTTAGACACTTAGCTACTTACTGGGAAGTCGGTGATTTGAACTCACCAGTGATTCCACAGGAGAAAGATGTGGTGTTTTGCTTCTATAAAGAATGTTGTTGTTAGGTGGTGTTGAGTCGGTTCTGACTCACAGAGATCCTATGCACAACAGAATGAAACACTGCCCGTCTTGAGCTATGTCCATAATCATTATTTATGCTTAGGTCCATTGTTACGGCCACCCTGTCACTGCATCTCGTCTAGGCTCTTCCTCTGTTTTGCTGACCCTCCACTCTACCAAGCATTATGTCCTCCAAGAACTGATCCTTCCTGACAACGTGTCCAAAGTCCGCAAGATGCAGTCTCGGCATCTTTGCTTCCAAGGAGCACTCTGTTTGTACTTCTTCTAGAACAGACCTGTTCATTCTTTTGGCGGTCCATAGCACATTGAACATTCTTCTCCAACACCACAATTCAAAGGTATTAGTTCTTTGTATTCTTTGTTCATTTTCCAGCTTTTTCATATGTGTGATGTGGTTGAAAATACCATGGCTTGGGTCAGGTGCACTTTAGTGTTCAAGGTGACAACTTTACTTTTCAAAACTTTAAAGAGATCCTTTGCAGCAGATTTTCCTAGTGCAATGTGTCTTGATTTCTTGACTGCTGCTGCTTCCATGGGTGTTGATTATGGACCCTAGTAAAAAGAAATCCTTGACAACCCTAATTTTTTTTCCATTTATAATGATGTCGTTTACTGGTCTAATTGTGAGGATTTTTGTTTTCTTGCTGTTGAGGTGCAATCCATACTGAAAGCTGTGGTCCTTGGTCTTCATCAGTGTTTCAAATCTTCTTCATTTCCAGCAAGTAAGTTGGTGTTATCTGTGTAGCACAGGTTGTTAATGAGTCATCCTCCACTCCCGATGCCTCATTCTTCTTATATAATCCAGTTTCTCAGATTATTTGCTTGGCATACAGGTTGAAAAGAATACAGCCTTGGAAACTCTACAGAGCAGACAGACTCTATAGAGTCTGTCCTACAGACTCACTATAAGTCAGAATTGGCAGTTGAGTGCCTGTTATGTTCCAGGCACTGTGTAGGGGGTAATAATAACAGAAATACCAATGGAAATATTGATTGAACAGCTTCCTATGCACCAATTTGATAAGCTTTTAACCCATATTATTTCACTGAGTCCTCATTGCAACCCTATGAGACAGATGTTACCATTATCCATTTTTTTATAGTTAAGTGATTGAAGCACTGAAGATTAAATGCTCAAGATCACAAGTGCTGGATCCAGGATTTCAAGCAGGTAGTTTGACTACAAAGGTAAAAATTTACCACTGTTACACTAACAATAGTCAAAGAAGCAGGTAATATCCTCACCTTCATCAAACTTACATTCTACTTAGCAGACAATAGTAAAGAAATAAACATACTCAATGAAGTAAACATATGTAAAGAAGTAAACATGTGTAATTACACTGAGTCATGGGTTCTATGGAGGGAAATGATAATTTGTCATGAGAAAGTACTATTGGAAAGACATAGTTTAGGTAGAGGGATAAATGAGGTTGCCTCTTGTCTTTGAGGCTATGATATTTAAGATATTTAAACTGAGACTTTGGGTTGGTGAGCAGGAGTTATCCAGGCCACAGATGAGACAGAGGGAAGGATGGTATGTTCAGTATTCAAGATAAGCACTGACTTACTTGTGCTTACTTACTAATTTGTAGTGAGCACTTTCACATGTTTACCTTGCTTACTGGGTCATCTGCACTTGTCAAAAAAAAAAAATAGCTGAAACTTGTTGCCTTTGAGTCAACTCTGATTCCCACAGGACAGATTGGAATGTCCCGTAGGATTTTCCCTAGGCTGTACATCTAGAGAAGCTGACTGCGACACCTTTTTCCTGAGAAGCAGCTGAGGGGTTCGAATCTGACTTTTTGCTTGGCAGCCAAGTGTTTAACCACTGGGCAATCAGGATTCCTTTCCATCCCTGTCAGGAATTGTTGTAAATTTGAAAAGAGGCTTTCACTCTGTAGGAAAGTGTCATGGGGTTGGGGGGAGGGGGAGAGAGAGAGAGAGAGAGAGAGAAGTCAGCCATACCTAGAAGTAGGATCTTTGATGTGGTAAAAAATATGTGAAATTGTTCACTATAGATGCTCTAGTAAGCAAGATAAACACTATGCTTACCTTGCACCTGGGCTTGGTCTGTCTGGAAATACGAGTAAGGGGGAGGACCGTAAGGTGGAAAGAACATGACATGTTGAGGAACTGGAATGAAGTGCAAAAGAGGAAGTGGCATGGAGTGAAGTAAGGCAGGACTTCATGAGATTTCAAGTTTATGAGAAGATTTTCAACATTTAAGACATCACTCAGCTTGCTCTTTGAAAAAAGGGACTAGAAAGTGAAAAGGGAGCATAAGAAGAGACGAACACACCAAGAGACCAATTGGGATGTCACTGCAGGAGACCAAGAGTGGGAGAGTTTTGGCTTTTATTAGACTACTACCAGTAAAAGTAAAGATAAATGAGTGAATCTGTGCACTAGTTAAGATCAAAGTAACAGTTAACGGAAGAGCGTGTGGTGATGGTGGCAGTGATGAAGCCAGACACGGCTGCAAGAATAGGAGAAAGAAAAATAAACAGAGAAGGAAGGAATAACCAGAGAGACAGGAGGAAAACTGGAGAGCACGATGTCAAAAAGCTTAGAGGAGAAAGTATTTTTAAAAAGTGGTTAATTGTGTCAAAAACAACTCAGAAAGAGAAAGGATAGGGAAGATTTTTTTCTTACACTGGCTAAAATAGAGGTAATTAATGGGTTTTGCATGAAGGGTTTTACTGGAATAATAAAGCCTGGCTGGCAGCCAAGTGCCGTCGAGTCGGATCCCACTAGAGGGGGTTAAGTAGTGTATGGGCAGTCCTGGGGCGGTACAGTTAATGCATTTAACTGAAACAAGAAAGGTAGAGGTTTGAGTCCACTTGTAGGTGGTGTAGCGGGCTAAGTGTTACGTCTGCTAACCAAAAGATCAGCAGTTCAAATAGGCCAGGCGTTCCTTAGAAACTCTATGGGGCAGTTCCATTCAGACCTTTAGGGTCACTGTGAGTCAGACCTGACTTGATCGGAGTGGTTTTTTTTTTTTAATAGGTGCGTTAAAAGAAAGGTCTAGTGATCTACTTCTGAAAAATCAGCTATTGAAAACCCTACAGAGACTTGAAGGCTAATTGGCATAATTAGTGTTTTGCTAAGAAAGTCTTCTGTACCCCACATTGATGAGTGGCACCTGGGGTCTTGAAAGCTGCCAAGCTGCCATCTGAGGTACCCCTAATGGTCCCAACTCAGCAAGAACGGATGATCACCAAGGACCAAAATGACATGGGGGAAAGAGAACCTAGAAGACAGACAGACCCACGTGATGGGGCTCACAAAGTTGTCTCACTGGCAACAAGTGAATAAAAAGGGGGGCACCCCAAGATCTCCATGAAAACATCACAATTTATGATCCAGGGGCCTTGGGGTTCCCTTGGCAGCATGGCCACTGGCCCTGATGCTGTTCCTGTCCATAAATCATAACGGAGGTCAAGTCTTTGGACAGGAATAGATTGCACTTGGTGACACAGAGTGACCATATCATGCGTGCGCTTTATGGTTTCGTGCATCTATAGGATGTCATTCTGCTGACCTCTTGCTGGAGGTGGGGGGGCTCGGGTACAGGGGGAAGGATGAGAGGAGGAGATAGGAGATTGTTAGGAGGATACGACACGTATAGAATGGAGAGGAGGAGTGTGCTGTCACTGGGTAGGGGTTGGGGAAGCAGTGGGAGCTGCACATAGGTGGGCATGCAAATTTATACAGGATTGTACATTGTCACTCAGTCTTAATAAAAATAAAAAAGGAAGAAAGAGAGAAAAGAAAGCCCTCCAGAGCATAGCTCTACTCTGACACGTATGGAATTGCCATCGGTAGAAATTGAGTTGACATCAATTTGAAGAAGAAGAAAGAGATGGAGGAAGAAGAAAAGAAGGAAAAGAAGAAGAAAAAGGAAAGACCGCAGCAGTAACAGCAGCAGTGGAACCAGGGGAAGGGGAAGGTATAAATGGAGACAGTTTGGATAGACAGCTATAAAGGAAAGCAGAAAGACAGGGCAGGTTAAAAGATACAAATTATTTATTCTTTCTCTCATTGAAAAGTGGTTGTTAATTTTCTGCTCCTTGATTTTGGTCTGGCTTTAGTGATTTGGAAATTCCCAGGGGTTAAGTGCTAGGGCTGTAACAAAAGCTTGGCAGTTTGAGACTGCCAAGTGCTCCTTGGAAACTCTATGGGGCAGTTCTACTCTGTCCTGTCAGGTGGCTGTGAATCACAATCAATGCAATGGCAGCAGTTTTTTTTGTTGTTGTTGTTGTTTTAGTGATTTACTGACCAATAGAATGTGTCAGAAATAATGCTGTAGGACTTTCAAGGGTAAATCTTTACAAACCTCATAGCTTAAAGCAGGTCTCGTGGAACACTCACTTGTGGAGTGGTGAATCACCATGTAAAGATCTAAGTACCAAGAGGGTCATACGCTAAGGTAACCTCAGCGAGCCACTGGGGGAGGCTGTGTGGACAGGGAGATAAGGGACAGTTCCATCTATGCCAGCCGTCTCGTTGCAGGCAATAACTCAGAAGTTAGAGACAACATGTGCATGCTGTTTGTGACATCAGATAATGGGAAGGTTATAGATGTTTGGCACAATCTTACACATACCAGTTGTTCAACAAATATTCATTTAATTTAATTGAGTACTATATTTGGCACTTGGCTGGCTTGGGATATTTGTATCTACTGTAGTTTGTAAATCTTATGATTTATTTAAAATTTCCAGAAGCACATGCTTAAAGGTGAACACAGCTATGAGTGCAAAGTAATGTTTTACAGATAATTGTACTTCAGTATTCCAATCATTTAATTAGTCATGTGTTCTACTAATCAAAGCTAGTGAAAAAAAATTATACTTTTAAATTATTTAAATTCAAATTATTTAAGCTTCCTTGTATTTTTGAGGCTTTTTTTTAAATCAAAACTTGAAAATGTTTATACTGACTCGATATGTACTTAATTTGCCCTGGATGTTATTCTCAGGGCTTCAAGTGCACTTTCATTTAACGTAAGAACAACTGTGCCATTTTTTAATTGTCTTTAACAGAAGAGGAAACTGAAGAACAGAGAAGTTAAGTAATATTATCAATGTTGCCAGCTCCTGTGCGAGTGAACATGTGTTTGTTTGAATCCAGGCAGTCAGGTGTCAGAGTTTGTTCTCTTCAGTACTCTGTTAGAAAATTGAGACTATTCTGATTTCCCTAAAACAGTAACAATCTGGCATCACGTTTATTTTTACCACCCATCAAGTCGGTGTAACACTCAGAAATTCAACCATGAGAGGCTGGTTTGTGAATCTGGGGTGAAGTCCCATGCCATTTGCTAGAATCTTCTAGGTAACATGATCTCTCACCTGAATGTAGGTCTGGATGACTGAAAGTGTCCTAGCTTCACTGCTTCTCTAACCTCTCCAGCTGACCATTTATGTGTCTGAAATTCTGCCTGTCTCTGGTAAATACTATTGAAATGCAAATAAACACTAAAGGATACGCATATAATGGTAATAGTCACTTGCTCTTATGTATGTACATATATATGCATATATAAGCAGTTACACACACATACACACACACACATTCAGTAAAAACCTGCAAAAATCAGAACGTGCGTAAGGAGGAAATCTGTCAGGAAAGAACTCAAATATCTTCCCACTAACAGAGAACAAGAGATAGTCATGTGAACAGAACAAGGGGAGACTGCATGGTTTAAAGTCAGGGTTGTATCCTTTCACCATGCCTCTTCAGTCTGTTTGCCAAACAAATAATCCAAGAAGCTGGACTATAAAAAGAAGAGCGAGACATCAAGAATACAGGAAGACTTGTTAACAACCTGTGTTATGCAGGTGACACGACTTTGCTTGCTGAAAGTGAAGAAAATTTGAAACACTTACTAATGAAGATCAGGAACCACAGCTTTCAGGATGGATTGTACCTCAACATCAAGAAAACCCATATTCTCATGACTGGACCAGTAAGCAACATCATGATAAATGGAGAAAGGATTGAGGTTGTCAAGGATTTCATTTTATTTGGGTCCACAATCAGTACCCATGGAAGTAGTAGTCAAGAAATCAAAAGACACATGGTATTGAAAAAATATGCTGCAAAGGACCACTGTAAAGTGTTGAGAAGTAAAGATGTCACCTTGAAGACTAAGGTGTGTCTGACGGAAGCCATGGTATTTTCAGTTACATTGTATGCATGCAAAAGCTGGATGATAAATAGGGAAGACAGAAGAACCAACGTCTTTGAATTGTAATGTTGGAGAAGAATGTTGAGTGTACCATGGACCACCAAAAGAACAAACAGATCTGTTCTGGAAGAAGTACAACCAGAGTGCTGCTTGGAAGCAAACACAGACAGACTGTATCTTATGTACTTTGGATATGTTTTCAGGAGGGATCAGTACCTGGAGTAGGACATCATGCTTGGTAGAGTGGAGGGTCAGTGAAAAACAGCAAGACCCTCAGCAATATGGATTGACAGTGGCTGCAACTATGGGCTTAAGCATAGAAATGATTGTGGGTATGACCCAAGACTGGGCAGTGTTTCATTATATTGTGTACATGGTAGCTATGAATCAGAACCATTGTTATGGTACCTAACAATAGCAAAAATAGAGAGTGATAAGAAAGAGATAAGACTGCACCTTATCAAAAGGAGGAAACTTGCAGACCAAGACAAAAAAGACAGTTACTTTACACTCTGAATCTGACTCTGACAGATTTCATTGTGTGAGTAATTGAGATTCTTTCCTTTCACCACCTAGTTGAGAAAGAATAATGTTGATTAATGAAAAGCAAAAAAAATGGGAAGAAAGTGAAGAAATATTCAGGAACTAGGGCATTTCATGATTTAGGTATAATAAAAAAACAAAAACCAAACTTGCTGCCATTGTTTCTGTTGTAACTCACAGCGACCCCACAGGACCAGGCTGAATTGCCCCATAGAATTTCCAAGGAGCGTCTGGTGGATTTGAACCACCAACCTTCTACTGTAGAACTTAACCACTACACCACCAGCATGTAATAGTGAGGATAAATGCAAGCCTAAAGAAACAAGGCATTTGCTCAAGAATATGAACACAAAATCCCTTTCTCATTCATCTTTCAGCCTAAAATCTGATCTTCATTTGCTCTTCTACCTAGCTGAATCAGGGTCTATGTTTAATATTTCAGCTATGTTCCAAAATGAAATCTTGGAATCCAAATTTACTCAGAGCATCCAATGCATTTTGACTATGTAGTAAGAAGTTTGAACATTAGGGTACACATTCTAGTACAACTTAATTGTCAAGCTTTGCAGTCTTGCACACACACAATTCAACATTCATCTCCAAATTTATGAATACTTGCAAATCCCTTTCTCCCAAAATAGGCGTGATCCTGACATATAGGTGCTACACTGATCTCCAGGAAGTTGTTGGCAACTTTTGAATATCCCCCGGTGGCAATATTCTACGTCTACCTTCAAGGAAATGATACTAAACCGCTACCACAGCATTTGCTATGTATTACCCAGAAATATGACTCTCAGTGATGAATTCTTGTAATTTTATCTAAATGGGTTAGTCACACCAGGAGAAGCATTATATGTTGGAGGTGACTACTGATTGAGTTGGCAGGAGATAATTCTTCAGCAGGAAAAGCAACTTCAAATTTCTTATGTAAGGTTGGCTTTGTGTCACTGAAAGTGGTAATGTACAAAACTAAAATACCTTTTTCGGAAAAATAATCTTAAAAAGGATACAGTACTTATTCTTCCACATAAATATTTATTTTCACAATGAAGAACACCTAGTTACCAAACAATAATTTCATAAAGACTTTCAGATGAAGAAGATGTAATTTTTATAATAATAATACTTGTGATCCATGACACAGTTGACAGCAAGCATAGCTTTGGGGCAACTTCTTTTAAAGGGAGAAGTTGTCACTCCAAATGTGTATGTAGGCACATGTGACTAGGTAGGCGATGAAGAGAAAGATGAAACCACTCAAGACAGGCACTGCGTGTGCTGGAAGGGGAAGGGAGTTACAACACAGCAGAAATCAGCAAGTAATAAAACAGAAAACCACGTGGATCAGAGGCTCATGCAGATGGTGGCTAGGTCCAGTTTCTTGAAATAAGGATTAGAGAAACTTTTATTGATGGATACTTGAGATTTGCTCCCACTCTTTTTCTTATAAAGTGAAGATGAACATTTTTTCTTCTTCTAAGTAGCCTGTAGTTTCTAGACAATGAGAATTTTCACATCATGAAAAATGTATAGAGTGTCTGCTCACTCACCTCTCCAGCTTAAATATTATCAAGTTCTACTTTCCAGTGTTTATTATCGGCTTTAAGATGCTTTTGCTATATTCCTCATGTTTCAGAAAACATTTTATTACATTTCAGGAAAGAAATGTCCTCTAGTTTCTGTCATTCACATCCGACTGTGGGTACCTCCAAAACTTTAAACAAAAGGAGTGGAGAGGTGCACATAGTTGCTTGCCTATCCATGTCCACCTTCCCTCTCCTGCCTGGGCAAAGAACCCTGGTTGGCCTCGTGGGACCATGTTCTCTGGAATGAGAACTCTTTTTCAGCCCCATGGAGGAACTCTTGAATGGTCGAAGCTAATTATGATGATTAGTTCCATGTACTTTCACCAGTTATTGGCATAGGCCTGTGCCTGCGACACATTCTTGACAATGGTATGCAAAGGAAAGTCATTGTGAGCTGTGTCAGTTCTTAGTTTATTGTCTCTCAGCTCTCAGTGCACCACTCCATATATGCTCTGTGAAAAACAGTGAGAATTCTCTCTTTTTTAATGTGAGTATGATGCTAAGTGTTCTTAGTGGCAGACACATGAGGGATGTCAGGAAGAAGTGCTTCCTGCAACTTCCATTGTGGGTAGAGGGCTGGCTGTGTGGGTGTGAGGACATCCAGTGGAGCCTGCTGAGCAGCAGGAGGGGATCCTTCTGTGACCTTGCAGCCTCCGCCTGACCATAGTATCTCAGGGGCCCCCTTGACAAATAATGAAAAGCCTACACAGTACACACAGAGCTGCATACAGCTGCCTGTGACTGGGTGGGCAGGGTGAGAGTGGGTACGGGGGAATCACAGGAACCAGTAGCTCTCTCTGCAAGTCCCCTCCCTTAGCTCACACTCTCTGAAGGCCTTCAGCCTCCCTTGACCCTCAAACTCCCATTGTACTGGTTGTTGGTGCCTTACTCTGTCACCTCCACTGTGGGCTAGGAGTCTCTGTTGCTGCACACAGCTTACAGTAAGTAATAGTTGCATGCTTTCTCCTAGAGCTGCCTGTGCAGTGTGCTCCTACTAACCTCTGTCACTGTGTTACTCACAGAAAAGGAAGATCCAGACTTTTTCAGTGTGGAAAATTGACTGGCATGTGCCTTTAAAGAGAAAGGATTCAAGACTCAGAGGGAGACTTGAGACGCACGTGAAGAGTAGGAAAAAAACAGGGCTTCTCTCTCCTTACTTTCTGCTCCCCTTTCCTGCAATGCTCAAAGACTCCTGCTAGTCTAAAAAAAATAAGAGTCAGTCTCTGGCTATCGAGGAAGACATGAAAGAACTCCTCAACAGGCAGTCATGGAGCTCAGAAACCAAATAACATCCACAAGACATGCCATCATTGGTATGGTGCTCTAGGTTTACATTCCCAACTTGACAGCACAAAATCACCAGATCTAATGAGCTTGTCAGAAAATGTCTTTAATATTTCATTTTCAGAAATCAGAAAACAAATTTCAGTGACTACACTTCTTTGAAAGCCATTGTTTATAATATGCTTGACTTCAGCTCACCCTCCCCACCCCATGTATAACAGAAGAAAACGTTGCCTGGTCCTGTGCCTTCTAGATTGTTGGTGTATGTTGCTGTGGCCACTGTGTGTTTTCAATGCCCTTCACGTTAGGGGGCTAATATTGGACAATATTTTGCTGTGATCCAGGGAGTTTTCATTGGCTGATTTTTAGAGGTGGATTATTAAGCCTTTCTTCATACTCCATCTTACTGTGAAGCTCTGTTGAAACCTGTTTAGTATGAGTGATACGGATGGTATTTGATACATCAGTGATGTAGCTTCCAGCCTCACAGTAGCACACAATCTGTCTCACTACACAACTGACAGACAGGTGACAGTTGAAAGACATAGAAACTTCCAAAAATGAAACACTAAAATTGAGAGTCCAGTTTGAGAAGCTATTTATCTTGCAATTGGTGCAAGAAACCAAACAAATTAAAAATAAAGGGCATAAGTTTCTTTTCTTGGATTTACTAAGAGACTTGTGTTATGGATCGATTGTGTTCCCCCCAAACGGTGAAGTCTTAATTGTCAGTGCCTGTGGATGTGAACAGGTTTGCAAATAGAATCTTTGAAGATGTTATCATTTGAGTTAACATACTGGAGAATGGAGGGTCTTAATCCTATATGAATAACCCAAACCAAATCCATTGCTGTCAAGTCGATTCCAAGTTACAGTGACCCTATAGTACAGAGCAGAGCTGCCCATTAGGGTTTCCAAGGAGTGGCTTGTAGAACTGAACCACTGACCTTCTGGTTAGCAGCCACGCTCTTAGCCACTGCACTACCATGACTTTCCTATATAAATAGCATCCTTATAAAGCGGAGAAGAGATACAGGGATATACACAGAAGGAAGAGGGCCATAGGAAGATGGTGGCAGAGGTGGAATTATGCTGCAGCTGCAAACCAAGGAATGCCTGGGACTACCAGAAGCTGGAAAGAAATAAGAATTTTGCCTCAAGCCTTCTGAGAGACCTAGATCTTGTTGACACCCAGAATTCAGACTTCCAGCCTCCAGAACTGAGACAATAAATTTCTGTTGTTTGAAGCAACTCATCTGCTGATGCTTTCTTCCAGCAGCCCTTACAATTTAATGTAGTTCATCCACATTACTGAAGAGTCCTTGCTTGTCTTTTTCTGTGGCAATTTCTTCCTTGGAAAAAAATGAATAACTCCTAGAAGAAATATTACAGATTGGTCTCTGTCTCACTTCCATAGTTCCCATCCAAAACCGAATGATCATGAATCAAGCGACAGCTACCGTTGTCTGTAATTCAGACCCTTTGCAAGTCACCTTGACTTCTCACACCTCAGCAGGGTCAATTCTGAAGACAACACTCTGTGCAGGAGAATGTTAATCTTAAAATCATGGAGGTCAAGACAGGACAAGCTGTCTCTCCACCCTAGACTCCCTCATTTTCCACATCCCTTTGTAGATGGAACATTATCACTTTATCCTAGTTGTACATCAGGTCCTTAATAAAGTATTTAAAATAGTGCCTATGTCTTAAAATTTTGCATAGCATTCATTTTTTTTTTATGTCTTGGAATTTAAGTTAATAAACATAATAAATGATGAATGTATATAAAAGTTAGCTACAGGATATTAATTATAACATCAAAAATTTCAAATTTTCAACTTTATGGGATTGGCCACACACACTCCTGCCCCCCATCTCCATGTACACATACACTCAGATAGAAAGAGACCAGTCCTTAATCATGTTGCTTTTGAAAGATTTTTTTAATAACACAAGAAAACATTTATATTCACTTGTCAAGCTGAATTCAAAATAGTAAGAATAGTATGTCATAGCAATACCATCTAGTATTACTTGTGTCTACATACGCCATATGTATATCCACATCTATATTGGCTACATTGTTTGTCAACCCTATCACCCACCCCATCTGTCTCTGCTCTCCTCCGTCTCTGTTTTTAGTCTTCTGCCTTCCACTCCTCTTTTTCACCCACAATAGATTTGAGAATGTTAACTTTAAGAACAGTAATAATCTTAAGAATTAAGATTATGGCTGGCTTGTATTTTCTTCTTTCTGTTTGTATTTTATTATTTTTTATAATACTTATATATAATGTGGCTGTCTCTAGGATTTCCTGTAATGACATGATTTGAACTTCAGAAGCTTGTGAAATATTCTTAGCTTTAAAAATTACAGCCAAAACAGTCATTTTTCCATGCCTTATTACTGGCTTCATAGCCAAGCCAAGTGCCGTAGAGTCGGATCCGATTCAGACTGCCTTATTCTCAGTTTACCTGGCCTACGAGAGCTGGAACCATCTTTGAATATTCAAATCATGACCCCGGCTGAAAGAGAGTAAACAAATCCAGAGAGGGTGACACTTAATCAAGGCAACATAAGAAGTCACTGCGTTGGTGGTACATCTAATATTCTTCCTACACAATGACTTATAGCTACAACATGAACTTGTTTCAAATTCCGTTACTTCAACGGCTGTTGGGAACCATACATACATATCTAACATATAAATACTTAATAGTTACAACAGAGTTGGCAATTCTATATGAAAATATTTAAAATGAAAAAAATATAATCTCAATATGTGTGATACATTTAGGTATTACTCTGTCTTTAAAATAGCTTCAAATTATAAGCTTGATGTTATTTCAGTTTGAAAGGGGAACTCTTCAAAAGTGTCTGTTATAAAAAGAGAATGTGCTGAAAGATACTGTGCTAATAGGAGTCAAACTACAACTTTTACCCTTCTAAGAGCTAAATGTCAACATACCAAAGTAACTCTTCTCAGCAATTGTTCTATTTTAGATGAAATTTATTGTAAAAGGCAAAATCGTATCAAAATACTTCTCATGCATATTTTTATGGAAAGATAATAAAAAAGTTTCCATGGAGGAAATATATTAGTAGTTTTATCTTGTTTGACCTATGTTTTCTGTGTTTGACAAGAGAATCTATGAGCAGTTTATCTTCTATCCCAAACACACACAAACAGAATCTAGACCAGACTGTGTTCTGTAAAACAGCATCAGAGAAATTTGCAAAGATCCTGGTGATATATTTGAGCTCCTGGTTCAGTGCTTCTCAACTATTTGATCTGGATCACTCTGGCATGCTTGTATTTACACAGTGTAATGGGACATCAGATGTCCACCAGAACCCATCGCGACCTCTGGCACTTTGCAGCTGACTGCCTTCCTATTTATATTAATTGAATTCAATGTATTCTGCATAGACTGCTGGTGACCCTCATTTATTTCTGCTCCGAAAGGCCCAAGATTTCTCTGCTTGCCCTGACGACATCATTCTACTCATTTGGCTCCAATTAGCTTCAGCTAATGAAAATACACCAAACCTCTAGTTAGCCATTGCTTTCTAGTGACATAATATGTGAATTGCAGCCCTTGAAAGCAAAGGCATTGAAATTAAGTTTTAATGTCTTCTATGGGGCTGAGAAATATTAATTGCAGGCATCTGGGCTCATTTCCTTAAAAAAGATTTGTGATGTCAATTTCACTAACAAATGTTGACATAACTGGAGAGCCATCAACTCCATACGCTGAACTTTCTGGAGGATTTCTGATGATGCTCGTGTTCACCTGAGTGAGGAAATGCTCTGGAGTCAACACTATATCTTAGTTTGTTTGCAGTTAATATTTCATAATCATGCTGAATGGTTGAATTACTATCCAAGACAGCACCTTTAGAATTTATTCAACATATAAATTTATCCCCAAACTATAAAGATGTCAGTTTAGTGAACAGTTTATACATTTTTAACTTGCAGTTAGCTTATCAATGAAGTATTTTTCCATTCCAGTGTTCTGACTTTGCTTTAGAGTATGAGATCAGACTCCAAATGGCTTATATTTTACAGATAATACTTGTGGTGATGCCATTTTTGAACAATGATGATTACTTTAAGGAATCTGTTTAGGTGTAATCTAGCCACTTGAGAAAAAAGAATGAAGGAATGTTTACAAACTAAAAATGCATCGTAATAGAGATTATAACAAATTAAATTCTCTTACTCTTTATTAATAAAAAGAGTACAACCAAGAAGTTCAGCAATTTTCTTGTCATTTAGACTAAAGGTTTGCATACTGTACAAATGTCCTTCATGGTACAATATATGGATTTTTATCTGTTTTGATAGATAACCAGTTATCATATATGAGTCTGAAGAAATTCCATTGATAACTTATAACCCCAAGGAAAAAGTCTTTCTACTAATCAATCCTTTGAAAATTTTATATTTTTAATGTTATTCTTACTGCATTTTATGTTTTTTACCCCTGTCCACTCCAAACTTGAAAGGACAAGGCCAATTGTAGTCAAATGCCATAAAAGCTGTGCTCCTATGGTTTTTACATAAAGTTAATAACATAAATAGAAGACAGCTGTGCGTTTCAGGAAATCACTCCATTGAGGAGTGCTGGGAGTACTCTAATCACCAGTTGAAGCAGGAGTCACCAAAACCCTCAATGGAATTACAGCTCAATAAATCAAGACTTTCTCCTTTTCACCTTTCCAATGTTAACTCTGCATTCTATACATTTCCTATGCTTTAGAACATTCCCCCTGCTATCTTTTTAATTATCATGAAATTCTTGTTTCCTGTTCCAGCATGTTGGGATGTTTTGAAGAACTTTTGCTGTATACTTGGATGTTGTGATTCTTAAATATTTGGGGCCTGGGGGTTATGACTAATAAATCCCTCTCACTGCCACCGCCATGTAAGAAAGAAAAGGTGGAGAAGTGAAATAGTTTGATAACATTTCATAGAGGTATCAAATAGATGTATTTCTCACAGATTGTAATATCATACATGTCAATAGTTCCATGGACTGGCAGGTGAGCCACCAAGAAGCTCCTGGAGAGTGATAGACTCAAACTTACTATTGTTGACAGTCACCTCAAATGGCAGTCATTGTTTAACTCCTGTATTCCTTGGTGACAAACCTGGTGAGTTCCTCTCACCCCTGTCCTCCAGGGCTTTCAGTTGTCTTATTCCTCTCCACTGTCACATTCTTTTAAAGTAATAAAAGAACAACAACAACAAAAAAACCAAAAACCAGGTTCTTGATTTTTCCAGTTAAGCTGACCCGACATCAAAAAAATATGCTTCAGTACTACAGCCTGAGTTCAAATCCTTATCTCAGTCATCTGTTTACTGTGTAACTGTGGGTAAGTTACTTAACCTTTACGTGCCTCAACTTTTCCATAAACTAGCAAAAATATTAGTGCCCACCTCAAAGGATTGTGTTGTTGCTGTCGCTAGGTGCTACTGACTTGGTCCAATTCACGGTAACTCTGTGTAATACAGAATGAGACAGTGCCCCATTCTGTGCCATGGTCAAAATAGTACACTTGACTCCATTGTGGCAGCCACCATGTCACTCTACCTTGTTGAGGGTCTGCTTCTTTCTTGCGGACCCTCTACTTTACCGAACAGAGTACCTTCTCCAGGAACTGCTCACTGCTAATAACATGTCAAAACTATGTGAAACAGTCTTGACATCCTTTATTTAAAAAAATATTCTAGCTATACTTCTTCCAGGACAGATTTGTTCACTCTTCTGGTAGTCCGTGGTATGTTTAATAATCTTCACCAACACTATAGACTTTATTCCTTGTCCAGCTTTCACATGCATGTGAGACAATTGAAAAACACTATGAGCTTGGTAAGGCATGGCTTTGTATTCAAGGTGATGTTTTTGCTTTTACCGTTTTAAAGAGCTCTTTTGCAGCAGATGTGCCCAGTGCAATGGGTTGTTTGATTTCTTGACTGCTGCTTCCATAAATGTTGACTGTAGATCCAACTAAAATGAAATCCTTGGCAACCTCGATCTTTTCTCCATGTATCACGATACTGGTCCAGTTGTAAGGATTTTGGTAAGATTTATTGTAGTGAGGTTTATTGTCAGTAAGCTTCTGCACTGTGACAGTCTACTGAGATCTTAGTGGCTTAACAAATAAATATTATTCCTCACAATCCCATATATTGGCTGGGAGATTATTCTGATGTGGATGGTTTGACTGATGATTGATGATTTACGCTGGTTTAGGCGTAGCGGTTAAATGCTAAAGATGCCAATCAAAAGGCTAGCAGTTCAAATCTACCAGCTGCTCCTTGGAAACTGTGGGGCAGTTCTACCCTGTCCTATAGGATTGCTAAGAGTCAGAAGTGACTTCATGGCAATGGTTTTGTAGGTTTTTTTGTGTGTGTGTGTTTGGTTGGCAGGCTAGCTAGTCTAGGGAGACCTCTTGTGTCTGCCAGATGGTCAGATAATTATCTCTATTATCTGTAGTTGCAGCAGTGTGTCTCTCACCACCTAACAGACTAGCCTGAGCTTCTCTATATGATGATCTCAGGACAGCCTCCGCTTACATCATATTTGCTAGTGTTCCATTAACTAAAGCAAGTTATGTGGTCAAGCCTAGACTCCAGGGGTGGAGAAATGGACTCTAGCTCCCGATAGAAGTGAAAATTTACATTGCAAAGGAATATACATTGAAGGATGGATAAAATTCTTGCTTCATTTCGCAGTTTGCCACATGAAGGTAAGTTAGTAGTTCTGAGTGTTACGTGCTTAGAATTACTGACCGGCCCATGCCGAAACCAACCCAAACTGTTTGTTGTTGAGTCAATTCTAACTCATAGCAACTGTATAGGACAGAGTAGAACTTTACAAAAGACTGCCACAGCCTCCTCCTACAGAGCAGCTGCTCCTGGGCTTGAACCCCTGACTTTTTGGTTGGCAGCCAAGCATTTAACCACTGTTCCACCAGGGCTCCTTCCTGGCTCATAACTAGAGAACAAATGACATTCTATGTTGTCATCTTAGTCATAGTCCTAAATAACATTATTCTTATCCTAAGCTTTTGCTAGAGAAGGTTTTATGTGCATATCTCTTCTACAGGTAAATTAGAAATTATACTAATTTACTTGCTGTTGAAATTCTGATCTTCAGTTTCTGAGTCTGATGCAAGATCTTTCTAGGTGAACTGTCTTTAAGGTGAGTACCATGGTAATTACAAAGAAAAAACAATATATAACTAAAAAACAAAAACCAAAAGCTCTTTTTCACGTGTGTATTTCTTTCTACCTGACTGTTCTACAGCCATACTGAGAGATTTTCTTCTTTTTTAAATTTTTCTTCTTTTTTAAAATGTGTATGTTTATAAGACCTACCTTCACATAACCTGCAGAGATAAGGACTCCCTTTTCTGTGTTCCCAGTGCATCCTGTACATGCTGATAACCTAACCTATATTTCATTCTGTCAGAAAATCCTTTACAACACAGAACTCCTGGTAGCCAGTACCACTTAACTGTTAAAAATATGAATTTGCAGTCTAAAGTGGGAATACCACGACAGACCTTTTCTTTCTTTATCTGGAGTGCTTCCTAGGCTCACCACAGTATAAGAACATAAACTAGAATATTGGTAAAAGGTGAGTGGGTCACTGCTTAGTGGTAAGGAAAGGTACAATTAGGGCATCCGGAGGAAACTTCAGTGAGATGAAGGGATCTGAGGGATCAATTCAAGGAATTTGAGGGAAAAGCTGACCCGGCCTCTCAGAATAGACAGACAACTACAATCCATATGTCTCAGAGAGGTCAGGATCTGTAATGGGAAAACCCAATGACAGCTTTGTGCTGCTTGTCACCACAATGCCAGACACAGAGATGGGGAGGGATTGTTCTTTATTCAGATGGCCGGTCACCTGAGAAGACGGTGGGTTAGCAGCCTGAAGATGATCTTAACATCTCAGGTCAAACCAGAGGTTTTATAGGAAGAAGGAGGAAGGTTAAAGAAAAAAAGGGGCCCAGGAGAGGGAGTCGTTAGTCCCGAGGTAGGTTGTCCAGGAACTGTGATGTCTGGGCATTGATCTCAAGTCCCTGGGAAAGGTCTAGAGTCACCAGGTAGGTGATGTCACCTGGGTAATATCTTCAGTATTACCTCAAGTCAGAGGGTTCGGGGGTCACTAGTCACAAGATGAGCCAGAGTCACGGGGGCTTGTTGGAGGAACTGTGATGTTATCTGGATTGTAGCCTGTGACTGGGTGTCTGGAGTCACAAGGTGGGTAATGTTACCTGGGCAGTGTTTTAATCTCTCCTCTCAAGCTGGAGGGTTCTGGGTTATTAGGTTGGGTCAAACGGTCAGCCAGTGCTCCCAAGGGCAGAGAGAGGGCATGTGGGCGTTGTTAAAGGAACTGTGATGTTGTCTGGCTTAGTCCCCCGGGCAAGATATGTCAAAAAACAAAACAAAACAAACAAACAACACCCTCAGTCTCTGGGTTAGTCATCATAATTTCTAGTCAACTTGAAAGATCAGGCAAGGACTTTTAATCAATATTTTACAGTTATTAGCCCTTTCAGATTTATTTAAAAAAGGCATGAGAAGATGGAGGTCAGCATCCTAGAACAGTTTGGCAGCTAACTATTATGACTTCTTTGAAGATAGTGATGATATCTCATGTTTCTTTTTCTCTTTGTGTGTTTGTGTATGTCTGTGCACATGTTTGGCATATTGCACGGCACCCAAACAAACAAAAAAACCCACTGCTGTTGAGTTACAAAAAGAGTAGAGATCCTGTAGGAGAGAATAGAACTGCTTATAGGATTCCCAAAGCTGTGAGTCTTTACAGAAGCCCAGTGCCACGTCTTTCTCCCGTGAAGTGGCTTATGGGTTCAAACTGCCGACCTTTTGGTGAGCAGTTGAGTGCTTTTAACTACCTATGTATACTGCTGTTGAAAGCACCACAAAAATTGTCAGTAACTATCTGGGGATTGAATGAAAACATTTACAACCTAGATCCGACGCGACGGCACTTGGCTTGGCTGCACCCAGTTTTAGGCCATAAAATGAATACAAATTTCTTGAAACCAGAGTGCACAGTAACACAACATGTAAGAACAACTTCTGGCCTAGTTTTTAATCAGAAGACATGAATGTATTTATTTTTGTCAATATTCTCTAAGTTTTCCTGGGGTCTATTGATTCTCTCAGAGGCAAAGGTTTGGAGCCGAATCATCTTTCTAGAGTCTGTTTAGTTGGAGTTAGTAGAAGATAAAATTGGGTCCTTGAGGAACCATCCAGTCTAGATAGTGACCCATCCCCGTTGAGAATTCTCTGCTGTAGGATTTATTTCAAGTTAGTCCTTGCAGATGAGACACCATTAATACATATGATCTGACTTCTCACCTGAGATAATCTTGCGTTACACTTTCTTTAGACTTGTGGTTCTTAACTGGGTGTGGTATTTCTGCTTGTTATAGCTGGGTTGGGAGTGTTGCTGTTTACTGTTATCTAGAGAAAACCAGAGGTACTATTAAGTATCCTATAAAGCACAGGATAACCCCATAACAAAAAAGCATCAGCCATAAATGTTAAACTGCTGTTGTTGATAAATTCTTCTAACTTAAAGTAGATCCAGCAGTGGCCTGGCACAGATGTTTGGGCTACCATTTGTTTACAGGATTGTCGAAATAAAAACTCAAAATTCACTGCTTGATTCTGATTCATAGTCACCCTATAATGCAGAGTAGAACTGCTTCATAGAGTTTCCAAGGAGCACTTGGAAGACTCGAACTGTCGATTTTTTGGTTAGCAGATGTAGATCTTAACCACTACTTCATGATGACATATAATTACTTAATATATTTTAGAATGTCAGTAATCTTATTAAGTATAGTATTGATTATTTTCTTTTCTTGAAAGTAAAATGTGTATGAGTTAAAATTAAATGGTTTCGAAGGGATTTTATTTTAAATGATACAGACACAGACTAATTGAACTTTAAATGGCTTTGCAATAGACTACAGTGACTTCTGTCATTGAACTTAAAATGTTCAGTGAACTCAGCTGACTTCCGTAAACTAGAATCTCTAACTGGTGTATACCAGGTCTGAGCTCAAAGCAGTGCTCATAACGTGGACCTTCAGAATATGAAATGGAATGCTTGAGGCTGATACAGGAGATGAACTCATACTGGTTTGGATTTCATTATGCTTAATAACTATGATAAATGCCAGTCATGGATTCTTTCAAATTCAATCTTGGGAAAGTTTCCATAAAGATGAGACTCAGGTAAAACAAATGTATTTTAAATATCTAATCTACACTGCACAATTTGTCCTATCCCTGAGGAAAGAAACAGTAATTTAAAACATGTGTTCATGTAATGAGGAAGTAGAGAGAATATGACGATTATCATTGTAGCTTGTTTAAGGAGACAGTATTCAAGTGTAGTCTCACCAGCAGGATTTTACTCAGATATTAAAAATAACGCAGTATCAAATTTGTTAATTATATAAAGAGAAGATACTGATGGAAACTGACATAATAGACTGACACAAATCTCTGAATCTAATAAGATACATATGATAGAAGGAGAAGTGAGGAACTCCAATGAGATCTTATTGCTTGGGGGGTTGTACCTGGGGAAAGTAGTACACTTCAAGTTCACATGTGAAAATTCATGTGTTCATTATACAGTCTTGCTATTAATCAGTTAGTACACATACGTTAAATGTTTCATGAGACTGTGGCCCCACGTTAAATTCTGCAGGGGAGGATTTGCAAACTGAAATACCTGCAGGATCAGGCAATGAGCAGATGAAGGATGCTGTCCAATTACAGACCAAAAAACAAAAAGGCTGGAGCTCGGGTAAATAGAAAGCACAGTTCCCACATCCATGGGCAGCCACTACTCATCTCCTGTTAGGTCCAGTTCTCCCAGGTCTTCTGATGTTTAAAGGGAATATAAAGTTTCAGACACCTTAAGTTTGTGTAAATTTTATTTTTTAATTTTAAAAGTCTGTGTCATTCTATTTAACAGTAACATTGTACTGAAGATTCTAGCAGGAACAAGTAGGTAAGGAAAAGAAATGAAAACTATATTGACAAGTAAGAAGTAAAATTGTCTCTATTTGAAGATGGCAATATCTTGTACATAGAAAACTTTAGGGAGTCAATTAAAAAATGAAACAAACTACTAGAAATAATAATTGAGTTCAGTAAGGTTGAAGGATGCACTACTGATACGCAAAAAATCAATTGTATTCCCATACACTTGTAATGAACAGTCCAAAAAAATGAAATTAAGAAAAAAATTCCATTTACAATAGCATAAAAATATAGAATACTTAGGAATAAATTTAACAAAAGAAGTATAAGAGTTATATACTCAAAACTTCAAAACATATACTGCTGTAGCCATTTTGGAAAACAGGGGTTTCCCTTAAAGCTAAATATACAGTTATCATATTATATAACTGTTACACACCTAGATGCATACCCAAGAGAAATGACAATAAATACCCACAAAAATAGTTGCATAGAAGTATTCACGGAAGCACTGTGTATAATAGTAAAAAAGTTAAATAAATAAAGAAATGTCCACAACTGATGAATAGATAAACAAATTGTGGTCCTTCCATAAATAATTATTTTTTAAACATAAGATATGAAGTATTGATATATGACACAGCATAAACAAACCTGAAAACACTATGGTAAGTGAAAGAAGCCCATAACAAATGAACTTCTGTTGTAGGATTCTATTATACAAAACAGCCAAAATAGCCAAATCTATAGAGGTCTCAAGAAGGCAAAAATCCTCACAACTGGACCAGTAAGCAACATAAACAGAGACAGGATGGAGGTTGTCAAGGATTTCATTTTACTTGGGTCCACAATCAATGCCCATGGAAACAAAAAGCAAGAAATCAAAAGACACACTGCACTGGCAAAATCGAATGCAAAGGATCTCTTTAAAGTATTGAAAAATAAAGATGTCATCTCAAAGGCTAAAGTGCACCTGACCCAAGCCATGGTATTTTCAATCGCACTGTGTATGCATGCAGGAACTGGACAATGAACAAAGAAGACAGAGAAAGAATTTGTGTCTTTGAATTGCGGTGTTCGAGAGGAATGTTGAATGTACTATGGACCAGCAAAAGAACAAACTGATCTGTTCTAGAAGTGCAACCAGAGTGCTCTTTGGAAGCAAAGACGGCGAGATTGCATCTTACATACTTTGAACATGTTGTCAGGAGAGATCAGTCCCTGGAGAAGGTTATTGTGCTTGGTAGAATGGAGCATCAGTGAAAAAGAGGAAGAACCTTGATGAAAGGGTTTGATACAGTGGCCTCAAAGATGCACTTAAGCATAAAGATGATTCTGAACGTGGCACATGACTGGGTGATATTTTGTTCTGTTGTACATAGGGTTGCTATGGTCAGAACTGACTTGACGGCATCTAACAACAATGACATAGAGACAGGAAATAGAATAATTGTTGCCTAGATCTATGGGGGGTGGTGGGGAGGATAGTGGGTACTGTCCGTTAGTGTATATTGAGTTTATTTTTGATGAAATTCCTCTAAAATTAGATTGTAAATGATGGTTGCACAGTTCTGTGAATATTCTTGAAAAACTTGGTGGGAAATACACACACACACACACACATACAACAAAACTACTCATTATGCCAACAAAACCAAATATATTTGGAGGTTGAAGTTGTCATGCAGGTCTCTGGTCCATTCTTCTGCTGAGAATTTGAAAAAAAATGCATATCCTCTTGCCATTAAAACACCTTCAGGCTAGTAAGAAAGATGAGAAGATAGATGCAAGGAATTAGAACTAAAGACAGCATTCTCAAAATAGGAATTCTGCTTGTGTGATCACCACACAGATTTTGCAAAGACAGTGGCCTTGAAATGTGGGATCTGTCAGTGGTGTGAATGGTTACAAGTAGCCAAAAAGTTGACAGTTTGAAGCCAACCCAAGGCATCTTGGAAGTTAGGCCTGGAAATCTGCTTCTGAAAGATCACAGCCTTGAAAACTCTGTAGAGCAGTTCACTTTTGCTCAAGTGGGTCACAGTGGAATAAACTCAATAGCCACTAACACATACACACACACACCCTGAAATACAATTTTAGCCAAATGTTCAATGATGGCCAAAGTCAAGATCAAAGCCAAATATCACCATAAAAGAATAAGCTTGTGTAATGCAAACCTGCCTCTGAATTTTATTTTAAAAACTGTTTATTATTACTAATATTTATTACAATTTATGGGGGTCACATTTTGAAAGTTTGACATCGTCAACCATAGTAGTACTTTCTTCAAGCTCTCAGCTGCTTGTTGACTCATTCAGTCACCAAAGCATTGTGTTTGAATTATTAAATGCATGTTTGCTTTCAACTGGTGTATTTCTAGTATCATTAATGCTTTTGTAACCCAAAACAACCAGATCCCCTCACAGTGACCTTGAAGGACAGAGTAGAACTGCTCCATTGTTTCCAAAGAGTGCCTGGTAGGTTTGAACTGCCGACCTTTTGGTTAGCAGACATAGCACTCTTTTCTAACTATTGTGCCACCAGAGTTTCCCTTTTGTATCCAGAAAAGTATAATTCAATAAAATACATTTTTGTCATATGTTTTGCAAAACGACCAAAAAAACCAATCCAAACTTGCTGCTGTCAAGTTGAATCCAACTCATAATGACCCTATAGGGACAGTGTAAAACTGTCCCATAGGGTTTCCAAGGCTGTAGTCTTTACAGAAGCTAATTGCCTCATCTTTTTCCCTCAGAGCGACTAGTGGGTTTGAACTACTAACTTTCTGGTTAGCAGCTGAGCACTTAACCACTGTACCAACTGGACTCTTTTGTAAAACAAACAAAACAACTGTTTAAAAATCTGTCATCTTTAATAATTAAAAATAGTTGTTATTGTATAGCAATCAGCTAAAATTATTTTCATATAAATTTTTAGTCCATAGATTTATATGTCTTAAAATAGTCTTATAAAGTTATTTCAAGTTGGACTAGTGAGAACAAAATGTAATTTGAGAAACTTATTTTTCGTTAACATTTCTTACTTGGGGTACATTTTACTGTGTTTAGCTAGAGAGTATTTTATTATGAAAGTTGTTATGCATGAGTTTGGGTTTTTTTTCTTCCTTGTGAAGTACTTATGTTACATTCTGTTTTTAACTTATTCTTGTAAACTATGAAACGTCTTCAAAAGAAACTTCTGTTGTTTGAGAGCTTGAAGGATTTAGGTACTGATAATTAAATACTTCTTAAAAATGATTTTCTTTCATGTTATAGTGGTTAGTACAAGACCTTCTACAATGATGAGAGTTGTGATAATTCTGTGTTACCTGTTGTCAGTTTGATACTGTAATCCTCCACTGTAGGCCCAAGAAATATGTTTTTCCAAATCATCTAGTTCTAGTTAAAATTTATTCTTGAGAGTCATTTGTGTGAGCTTTTCAAGGTAGAAGTAGAGTAGAAGCCACGTTCTTAAGAACCGTGGTGTCAGGCATGGTGACTTTTACAGACTGCTCCATGTGTTCTGGTCCTGGAAGTTTCTGTAATTTCCCTGCAAGCTTCAGCTTCTCCACACTTAAAGTCCTTCAAAGTGAAGTTTTTAAATTATTGTTGGCTGATCTCTTTGCTTCAGTCTTCCAGAGCTTTACTTCCAAGGTTTTTTATCATAATTGTGTGAGCCCTAAGTCTTAAATTAAAAAAAAAGAAAAAGGCAAAAGTTGCTGTCAGGTTGATCCTGACTCATGGCCATCCCATGTGCGTCAGAGTAGAAGTCTGTGCCCTAGGGCTTTTAATGACTGATTTCTTAGAGGTAGATCACCAGGCCTTTCTTCTGAGGTATCTCTGGGTTGACTCGGGCTTCCAACATTTCAATTAGTAGTGGAACGCCTTAACCATTTGCACCACTGTCTTAGTCGTCTATTGCTGCCATAACAGAAATACCACAAGTGGATAGCTTTAACAAAGAGGATTTTTTTTATTCACTGTCTGGTAGACTAAATGTCCAAATTCAGCTCCAGGGGAAGACTTTCTCTCTCTGTCAGCTCTAGAGGAAGATCCTTCGGATGCATCAGTCTTCCTTTGGTCTGGGAGTATCTCAGAACGGGAACCTCAGGTCCAAGGATGTGCTCTGCTTCAGGCACTGCCTTTTTGGTGATATGAAGACCCCTTGTCTCTCTACTCACCTCTCAAAAGAGCTTGGTCAAAACATTATCTAATCTTGTAGACCTCCTCAATGTAACTGCTGCTAACCCCATTTTAGAAACCCTGATGACACTGTGGTAAGTACTACAGGTGCTAACCAAAAGTTCAACAGTTTAAATCTACCAGGTGCTCCTTGGCAGTTTTCCTGTCCTGTAGGGTTGCTGTGAGTCACTGCGGACTCGAAGGCAATGATTTTTGGCTTCCCCCCCCCCACCTTTGGATAATCCCATTTTGTTCAATGATAGTGATGGAATTTACAACTCACAGGAAAATATCATCAAATGGTGGGCAATCGTAAAATCATGGGACTTTTGGCCTAACCAACCCAATATACAACTTTTTGGGGATCACAATTCAATCGATGACAACCACCCAGGGACTCCAATTCACATATTATACAACAAAACCAAACCTCTTGCCATCTAGTCAGCTCTGATGTATGTGCCCCTGTAGGACAGTGTAGAATGGCCTCGTGGTTTCTTACATTATATCCATTATAATTCTTAGAGTGAGTGTGCTTTTATGATCAAACCTAGATGTATCAGCTTTGCCCTAGTCTCTATTAATAAAACTTGTGTTATTTATATTTCTATGAGTGTTTCTTGGCTACAATATTTGTGTGTTTTCCTTAAACTTATTTAATGTATTCTCTCATAACATTAACTATTAATCTATTTAGCCACTGGAAATTTCTTAATTTGCTTTTACCTGTTTTGTCAACTTTTACCTTTATCAGATGCCAGAAATTATACTTTCTATTGTTAGTTTCTTAATCATTTCTATGTAACTGTCTTGCAGATTCTCAGAGAAGTTAAATGTAATCTTTTGATAACGCGCTTGTTGTCTACAACATCCTTATGACTTTGTAGCACTTGACAAATAAAAGTTATCTGAGTTAGAAGCATGAAATTGTGCATGTGAGGTTATATCCAAATTGTGAAAAGTTTCTTTTCAAAGCCTAAGAGAAATTTCTGTTAATGTGTAGCTTTCGTTGGAAACCCTGGTGGTGTCATGGTTAAATGCTACAGCTGCTAACGGAAAGATCAGTAGTTTGTATCCTCCAGGTGCTCCTTGTGAACTCTCTGGTGTAGCTCCAGTCTGTCTATAGGACTGCTCAAAGTCAGAACTGACTCAGTGGCGATGAGCTTGGGTATTTTTTTCCTTTGGTGTAGCTTTCCAGGATGTGGCATAGTAGTTAAGTGCTATTACTGCTCACCAAAAGGCTGGCAGTTCCAATCCACCAGATGCTCTTTGGAAACTCTATGGTACAGTTTTACTCTGTCCTGTAGGTTGGTTATGAGTTGGAATCAACTTGACAGTAGTGGGTGTGGTTTTTAGGTTTGATTTTCAGAATATATTGAAGATAACAAAATTTCATTCTTTGACTTTGTCCTGGTACCGGTGGGTCTAATAGGTGAGAACTGCTGTGCTCAGTAACAGAACAGATAGTCAATGACTTTATTTATGGCATTGTTCACCCCTCAACATTCTGGGGACATCAAGAGACCTCCTAACAAGAGGGACCAAGTAGCAATAAAAATTGGTCCAGATACATTAATCAAAAGGAAAAGTTCTTAAAGAGTTTATTTTTGAAGTTTATTGTCACTGTTTTTAGTAAATTGATAATCTTAATTGGATATATTTGGAATTGATCCAAATTCTTATTTGGAAATTGAATTGTTTTAGTGATTAAACAGAGTAACTAAGGTCACCACCCTATTCAATAAGTTATCTTTGACATGTAATTAATTATAATCTAATTGTAAATCTTTTGATTTTAAGATTAATGTTGATTCTTGGCTTTGATTCTGCTACTCATTTGCTTTTTTAATCAAAATTTAAAGTGAAAGACCACATCCAGAACTTCTTTGAGATGTTGATGCTTATTAATTAAAAAAGACTTTCTCATTTATGGGTAAAAACAACGGGACAATTACACTGATGCTGCTATATTGTATAGGGAAGATGGATAGGGATTACAGTTTGTCATAATTCTTTTCACTTGTATATCTTAGTTCTATTGTTTCAATTAAAAAAAAGTCAATTCTTTTGTATTTTTCCCAAATATTTATGAATCTTTTGTTCATGTTTTTTGGTCATACTTCTTTTCATCCCAACACATTCACCTAGTTAAAAATGGACTATTTTTGACAAGGACAGTTGATTTTATTATTCCTCAGGCTCATATTAAGGAGTCATTCATTGTAAGTTTATTGACAGTATTTCAAATTAACTGAAATCAATGATTTCATGTATTTTTTCAGACACAGTTACAATTCCATCTAACAGATTGCAACTTTTATTCAATGGTATTTCCTCCCATAAACATTAAGAGGAATAATGTTGGAAATTAAAGTTGTATATAAATTTACAAAATATATTATTTTCTTGTATATGGGTATTATAGATTTATTGCTTTATCTATTTGCTGAACATAGAAATCCTATAATACATATTACTGATTTTAACATTTTTGTGTATAGAATAAATTTTAAAATTTCATGTAAGAAAACTACTTATTCTTAGAATTAGAAATCATACAGTTAAAATGCAAAAGAGATGCTGATGTTCTGAAGCAGAGCATGCTACATCATGTACGTCTAATAATAATAGCTCTGAGGTTATTTCAATGTCATGCAGTAATTAGATAGCCTACCACCCGCAAAATAGATGGAGTGGAGATAAAGGTGTTCTGATAGTGAATTTGAAGGCACTTGACAGGCCATAGGCATAATTTGCCCTCTCTGACTTGATGGCACTTGGCTGGCTCTTTCAGTGAACAGTTTAATATCAGCCAATAAACACCAAAGAGGAAGACTTTGAAGGGAATGGCAGGGATAAAGTAAGGTCAGGAAAGCAAAGGCAGAAGAGATACCAAACCATGAGGTAGGAAGAAGAAAATAAAATTTTGGAATTAGTTGAGCCTCTCAGTTTATGGTCAGAATTGACTCCATGGCAATTATTATTATTATTTTTTATGATTTAACAGAACAAACACTGGATTTTAGAATGAGGCAGGACTATAAGGGCAATGAAGCTCTGGAGGGTAGAGGGGCTTCTGACCCTACATCCCTGTTGTTATCTAAGTCTTCCCTGACCCTCAAGGTCAAAGCAATAACGTGAGATTTCCTGACATCTATCCCCAGACTGAACTCAACTCTACTTTCTTATTCTCACAAGGTACTACTTCAAGTCTAATGATGTAAATAAACCAAAATCAAACCAATCACTGTCGATTCCGACTCACAGAGACTCTATAGACAGAGTAGAACTGCCCGTAGAGGAGTTTCTAAGGAGTGCCTGGTGGATTCGAACTGCTGATCTTCTCGTTAGCAGCCGTGACACTTAACCACTATCTCCATCAGAGTTTCTAATGATGTAAATAGACTCAATAAAGTGTAAGTTAACACACATGTAATAGCATTTTCTTAGGGAATTCGTGAAAGAGAATCCTAAATGTGTCATGGCTTGTCGAAGAGAATAATTTCAAGACCACCCTGAACTATTTAAATGGCTACCTGTTTCAGCATTGGAGATAGCCTTCATATTTAAGATGTCGAAAGTATTTTCCCATTTGAGAAGGATTGTTTGAGTCTTATACATAGCCATAACCTCTTTATCCTCCTTAGAGTTCAGAGGGTGATGTAATTTGTACAAATGTTGATCATGTAAAATAAACCCATGTGTCTAACTTTGTGTTCCTGTTAGGTGCCCTTGAGTTGATTCTGACTCCTAGTGACACTGTGTACCAACAGAATGAAACACTGCCCCATCCTGCCTCATTGTCACAACCATTGTTATGCTGAGCCCGTTGTTGCAGCTACAGTGTCAGTCCTTGTCATGGAGGGTCTTTTTCATTGACCCTCTACTTGACCGATTGTGACATCCTTCTTCAGGGACTGGCCCCTCTGGTGACATGTCCATCCTTGCTTCCAGGAGCCTTCTGGGTCTGTCTCTTCTAAGACAGATTTCTTTGTTCTTTTGGAAGTGTACGGCATTTGCAATTACCAATATCATAGTCAAAAAATGTTGGTTCTTCTTGGGTCTCTCTTATTCAATGTCAGACTTTCATATGGATATGAGATGATCAAAAACTCCATGACTTGGGTCAGGCATACCCTAGCCTTCAATGTAACACTCTTTTTTTTTTTTTTTTTGCTTTATAGCCATTTAAATAAGTCTTTTGCAGCAAATTTGCCAAATAAATGCATCATTTGATTTCTTGACTGCTGGTCCATGGGATTTGGTTGTGGATCCAAGTAAAATGAAATCCTTAACAACTTCTATCTTTCCTCTGCTTATCATGATGTTGCTTATTAGTCCAGTTGTGAAGATTTTTGTTTCATTTATGTTAAAGTGTAATCCATAATGAAGGCTCTCGGCTTTGATCTTCATCAGTAAGTGCTTCAAGTCCTGTTCACTTTCAGTAGAGAAGGTTGTATCTTCTGTGTAACACAGGTTGTTAATGAGTCTTCATCCAATCCTGATACCCTGTTCTTTTTCATATAGTCTGCATTCTTGGATTATTTGCTCAGCCTACAGATTAATTATAGTAAAAGGACACAACCCTCATATGTGACATACTGATATTAAACCATGAAATATCCTCTTGTTCTATTTGGAAGACTGCCTCATGAACTATGTGCAGATTCCTCATGAGCACAATTAAGAGTTCTAGATTTCCCATTTTTTACAAAATTATAATTTGTTGTGATCCACAGAGTTGAATACCTTTGCAGTCAACAAAACACAGGTAAACATCTTCTTGATAGTCTGTACTTTCAGCCAGTATCCATCTGACATCAACAATCGTACCCCTTGTTTCACATCTTCTTCTGAATCTGGCTTGAATTTCTGGAAGTTCCCTGTTAATGTACTGCAGCAGCTGCTTTTCAATGATCTTTAACAAAATTTTACTTGCATGTGATATTAATGATATTATTTAGTAATTTACACATTCTATTGGGTTATCTTTTTTGGAATAGATATAAATACAGATTTTTTTTTCAGTCTATGGGCCAGGTAGCTGTTTTCCAAATTTCTGTTTGAGAGTTTTTCCAAGCAACTTTGAGAACAAGAGCATAGAATTATTCCAAATAGCTTTGCGAGTACTCTAAAACAGTCTAAATGGAATTTGAAATTGCCACTTTCTCATCACAGTGTCTACTCTATTTTTCCCATACTGAGAAATTTTCCAGAGCAGTGCTTTAGGTGGGAAGGAACCAGGTCACAAAATTTGCTTTTAATGTTAGATCTCAGATCAAACTTTGTAATTTACTCCCTCAACCTTAAATCTTCTCATTTAGAAAGTTGCTTAATTTGACAAATGGTTTTCTAAGGCATGGTCTACAACTCTTGTTCAGTCATGAACTTTATTGATAATTCAAAGAATATAATATGAGGTATTATATATATGTAATGTTAACCTGTGTAAGCCATTGACTTGGGATATCAAATCTAAATTTACTTACAGAAAATATATCATTTTCCTTATTTGCTACTAGCAGTTGAGAAGATCAATTAATTTTAAGGGTGAAACATGATTTATCTTTCTTTCCTCCTCAGGCTTTTTATTGTAGTAATAAAATATAAAACTTTTGCCAATTCAACATTTTTTACCTGTACAATTCAGTTACATAGGTTACATTAATCACATTGTGCAACTATCACCAGGACCAATGCCAAATTTTTCATCAGGTATCATGACACTCAATGCTTCCTAAAGAATGTATTGTCAGGTTTTTCAAAAACATTTTATCAGGGATAGCCAAAAGCTGAAATCATTGCTGTGGAGTCGATTGTGACTCATAGTGACCCTACAGGACAGAGTAGAACTGCCCCGTAGAGTTTCCAAGGAGTGCCTGGTGGGTTTGAACTGCTGACCTTTTGGTTAGCACACACGGTGCTTAATTGTGGGACCACCAGGGTTTGTTAAGGAAGGATACGATTAATCTCCACATTCCATCACCTGTGTAGCCATCCATACATATTTGAATATACTTTACAGCATTTATGGAGGACATACAGTGTGACGTAATACTCAGTACCATGCTCTAAAAAAATAATAGTGAATTAGGCAAGTGCTTGCTCTCAAAATGCTTGGAGCCTACATTCGAGGCTATATTTGAGTAACAGACATTGTTTGACTACCTCTATAGTGTTCAATTTTCTCTTCCTTGTCCTTAATTTTTATTTGGAAAATGATGATTTTGGGGGGTTTACTTGGTTTGAAACTAACCAGTATATTCTCTCTGTGGTTTTTTTTGTGGTCATGAAGCTGTTTTAATCAGAGTAAATCTCTGGACTTTTGTTTGGAATGTAGTTTATACTACTATCTCTGTAATTACAACCCTCTATCACAGACAGGATTATAGGATAGAAAAACAGATGCAACAGAGGTGACATCTAGCAGTTAAATGGGCCAGATCTTCTAGTATATTCACTAATCCTGTGATGAAGTTGGAGCTGTGACTGCTCAGAGGTTAAGAGTCTGACTGCTAACCAAAAGGTCAGAAGTTTGAACCAGTCACTCCTATGGAAACCCTGTGGGACAATTGTACTCTGTACTATAGATAGGGTCACTATGCATCAGAATTGACTCAATAGCTACAAGTTTGGTTTGGCTTTCTGAATGATAAATACACTCAATAATATGTGTATTAGACGTTATGAAATTTAATTCATTAGAAGGAGACAATAATTTGCCTTGTAAAAGAATCATGCACTTGGGAAAAAAAATAACATAAGACAAAATTTCCTATGCATTATTGGTAATAAAATTTCAGTCAATAATTTGATATAAAATTATGAGTTAAACCAGGACAGAAATTCATACCTTTATGAGTAACTAGAAAAGTTAAATAAGAATAAAAATCTCCTTTAAGGAAATAAGAAGTTTAACTACCTAGGGAAAAAAAAAAAAACCAGAAACAAAAGAAGTAGAGGCTAAGGCCCCAAGGAATACGGAATAGATGGCTGAATGAGCCAATGAGAGTTGTCATAAGACTTGAGAGAAATAAAAAGTTAAGAGACAATTAACTTTTTTTTTTTCTTTTCAAGAATAAAATAACTCATCCTATTACATTTGCTGGCGACTATTACCTTTCAGGGCTAGAGCCTGCCAACCCAAGTGCCATCGAGTCAGATCTGACTCATGGCTAGAGGTACTTCACTTTACTGGAATTGTACCTACTGCTTGTACACAGGACTTCAAATGTCGTCCATTCCTCTTCCTGGTGTCTGAACAACTTACCACATGTTTGGTGATCTGGTTTACAGATGTGTGGGACAACCTGAGCAACACTGATAACACGTTCTGAGGTGGACTACATGCGGAGACCAGGATCAGACTCGAATAGTTCATAGCCTCTTATCAGACACTTGAATGCATCTGTGGGTGAACATTAGGGCGTAAGGAATCACACTGGAGAAATTTATCAGTAGGTTGAAACAAATGCTAATGATAAGTGGAAAGACATAAGGCAGACTGTCGGTATTTGATACCTCCACAGAGTTGAAAAGTATGATAGAACATGGCTTCAAAATATATGAGGTGAAGAACCAAGTTTTTCCTTTTTTAATTTTTATGTTCACTGTATCTCAGACTGACACTTGTAAAATACAACAACAATGGGTCACTAAAAAAAATTACACAATTAGACACCATAAAAATAATATACTTTATCAAATTTCTCCTCAAATGTCTAAATGTTAGGACTCAGATTTGATACTATCTCATTGTGGACTGACATACTATGGATAGCACTTTTACTAGAGCTCATTCTGGAGTTCTAAAGTGTAAATTAAATGTTTTTATAAACAAGATAAAATCATCCCAAGTGGTAATCCTACTACCCCAACAGATAGAGCCTCAAAGAATTTTTTTTTTTTTAATTTCAATTCTGAGGCCACATAACTGCTTAAGGAAATTAGAATACCATATAGGGAAGAAAATATTCATTTAGACCTTTGGGGGAAATATTCAGGGGAAGAATCTCTATGTCTAATTTCAGTATGGTGCAAGAAACACTGATGGCTTTTCGGACTTCCTAGGTAATTGGAAGAAAGAAAAAATGCTTTTATTTAGTAATTTTTCTTTCCTTAAATTATTTCTGAGAAAGTAGAAACATAAAACTTGCATGGTAATTAAGGTGATTTCTAATAGGAAATAAATGGTGCTTTTCCATTTTCAATAAAATTAAAACTTTGGCATAGTGAGTTTAGTGCCACATCTGCAAGCCAAAAGGTTGGCAGTTCAAATCCTCCAGGTGCTCCTTGGAAAATCTGTGGGGCAGTTCTACTGTGGCCTATTGGGTTGCTATGAGTTGGACTGACTCAATGGCAGTGCTGACTACTGATATATGCTGTCAGAAGCTGGGCACCCAAGCCCAGGAACATTTATCCATGATTCAGGTACACTCAGCAATGGAGGCACAGACGGTGTAACCATAGCAGGGTCATTAGTGCAGTGGAGGGAGGCAGGTAATTTGGCAGGCACACACACTCTCCCTCACGCTCGCACATAGCATACTGTCTCATGGAAGGGTAGCCTTATATATAGGTTTTAAACAAAGGTAGCTAGTGACCAGATATGAGCCCTCAATGTTATAAATAAGTTATATAAACATTGCTGAATTAGCTGAATCACAACTGCTCCCAGTCAGGAGGCCTAGGCTGCTGAATCGTTCTCAGCTGGAAGGCCTGAGCAAGACAACTTTTCATATCTTTGGCCACAAATTTCCTTACAATGGATCATGAATAACAATGGAGAATATAAGTGTTGCAAAAGTTAAATTATGAAGGAGTTTGTTTCTGTTTTGGGAAGTTTGGAATTGATTCTGTGGAAAATGGAGAACTATTACAGAACTTTAAAAAGTTGTATGATTAGACTGTGTTGGTTAGCTGTTGTTGGTTGTGAAATGACTGATGGAAGAAATGGTTAATCTGCATAAGTATTAAATAGTAGGAACCGAAGTGGCTGGTGTTCAAACACAAGTGAAAGATATTGTAGACTTAAATTAAGACAGTAGAGAGAACGAGCTGATTTAGATTTTTCATCTGGCATAATGGGCACTTATTGGTGAGAAACTGAGTAAGTTGGTAGGGCAGAGGTGAAATCCAGGGAATAGATGGTTGTCTTTTTCAGTCATGTGTAAGTATGGTAGCATGTTTTGTAGAGATGGGAATACAGGAAAGAGTAAAGATGAGAGCATGGACTGACTCAGTTTTGGTCATAATGTATTTGAGATTATTGTGGACTCTGGAGTTGATTATGAATGAATTGGGAAAAGGATGCATCTTTTGACTTTGGAAGGTGTTGAAACTAGGAAATTCATGATTATATAAAGAGTTTTTAAATGAATTTTGAGACATTTGAATTATTAAAACCATTAAGTAAGTTTTACAAGTGTCAATGTACTCCAACAGAGCTTCTTTATGTAATTAATACATATGTTTCAAAAGCTGGAAGAGGTAGGAAGCTAGATGACATAATATTGCTGTTAGACTCATATGATATTTGAAACAGAAGAAAAACAGTATTAGATATATAAAATTCAACTTCCTTTTAAGTTGTTATATTGGATTGAAAGAAACAAACTTGATTACTATTTATTAACTTTGGTAATTTTCAGATATTTTAAATATGCATCCTATGTTTAAAGAGGAGTGACTACAAAGAAGTGAATATGGGGTCCATAATGAAATCCATAAGAAATGAGGCATTAAAATTGTGATGTTGGTGAAGAACGTTGACTGTACCATGGACTGCCAGAAGAATGAGCAAATCTGTCTTGGGAGAAGTACAGCCAGAAAGCTCCTTAAAAGGAAGGATTGTGAGAGACTTATGGCCAACATGGTGCCATAGACAGTATACCATGCCATCTTTCCACAGCAAAGTTCTGAAAAACTAAGTAAAACAGAGAGAAACATCAGTCCTGGAACTTGAAATATCAAATGAGGAGATAAACATCTCAGTGAAACACCAAACAGAATAAGACACATACTGAGAATGGACAACAGGAAAAGACATGAACAGAAGTCCCCTAACAGCTAACCCAGTATGATTTGTCATGTTGGACTATTGTTGGAGACCTACACACGGACAGTATAGGAAAGCAGCTTCATAGAAATCCCAGAAGACAATCAGCTATATATGATTTTCCACCCCCTACCTTCTCCCCACTGCTCTACTTCCTTTTCCTCCCAGGTAGCTGAGGTAGCTTGGCTTGCCGGGAGGTACAGCTTCTGTACTACTTGGATTCACTGTACCCATATTGGAAATCAGAGGATCAGGAGTGTGCAAAGCAGCTTTAGAAGATCCCAGCAGGACACAGATCACCTAGTAACAAGTGACACACACTTTCCTATCTATCTCCTCCTCCCCAGTGTCTTCTTCTTCCTGTTGGCCTCAATCTCTTGGGCAGGTGGAAACTCCTTTGAACTTGGCTGCTTGAACTTGCCCCGCTCACATTGACCAGCTCCATGAGCGTATTTGTCTACAGCTGGTGTGGCTTTTCTCCTCTATTTCTTTGGGTTTTTCATGTCTCCCAGTACCTCTTCCTCCTTTCTTTTGAACACCAGGTTCCACATGCTATCCTTGCCTCTTCTTGAAAGGCTATGAAGTGTGTGCTCAGCTGGGGAACCATTCCCTCAGCCCATGGTGCCACACTTTGGGTGTGGAGGATGAGAATTCCAGAACACCTAATTGTGCTCTTAAGGAACCTATGTATGGATCAAGAGGCAGTCATGTAAACAGAACAAGGGGACACTGCATGGTTAAAAGTCAGGACAGGTGTGCATTACTGTTGTATCCTTTCACCATACCTTTTTAATCTGTATGCTGAGCAAATAATCTGAGAAGCTGGATTACACGAAGAAGAAAGCGGCATAAGGATTGGAGGATGACTCGTTAATAAACTGCATTATGCAGAAGACACCACCTTACTTGCTGGAAATGAAGAGGATTTCAGACACTTACTGATGAAGATGAAGGACCACAGCCTTCAGTATGGTTTGCACCTTAACAGGAGGAAAACAAAAATTCTTACAGATGGACCAGTAAGCAACACTGTCACAAATGGAGAAAGGATTGAGATTGTTAAGGATTTCATTTTACTTGGGTCCGCTATCAACACCCGTGGAAGCAGCAGTCAAGAAATCAAAAGATGTGTTGCAGTGGGAAAATCTTCTGCAAAGTACCTCTTTAAAGTACTGAAAATTAAAGATGTCACCTTGAAGACTAAAATGCACCTGGCCCAAGCAGTGGTGTTTCCAATTGCATTATATGCATGCAAAAGCTGGGCAGTGAACAAAGAAGACAGAAGAATTGATGCCTTTGAATTGTGATATTGGAGAGGAATGTTGAATGTACCATGGACTGCCAAGAGAACAAAAACATCTATTCTGGAAGAAGTACAACCAGAGTACTCCTTGGAAGCAAAGATGGCAAGACTGCGTCTTACATAGTTTGGACATGTTGTCAGAAAAGATCAGTCCCTGGAGTAGGACATCATGCTTGGTAGAGTAAAAGGTCAGCAAAAAAGAGAAAGACCCTTGACAAGATGGATGGACACAGTGGTGAGTCCTTTTCACCTTACAGCACCGTAACATCACAGAATACCTACAAAATTATGGTGCCACACTGGTGGGATATTCAGAGCTTTTTTTGTTTGTTTTGACTTGCTTTGCTGTATTTTGTTTTGTCTGCTTATTTTCTTTTTCTTTTAGCAGCTCTGGAGTCATTTCTAGTTGGCTGTAAATGCACAGCTTAGGGCTCATGGCCCCAGTCTACACATCTGCATCAGTGAGATCCCTGGTGGCATTTTTTTTCCTGTACCTCTTTCACCATCTCTTCTTCTTCTTCTTCTTCTTTTCTTCTGTTTTTGTTCCCTATCTTAATTTCCAGTCTTTATGCTTACCCTCTTCTCATGTCTCCTGAATACCTGGCGCTGTGTGACATCTATACCTCTTCTTAGCTAGGCTATACTGTACAGCCTGGGAAACACCTCCCCAGTCTTCACAGCAGCACCAGTGAGTACCCTGGATCCCTTCCTTTTCTAATTTGTTATCAATTGATTTTATTTTTTCTTTTCCTCTTTTTTTCTTCCTTTTCTCCATTTCTCTGTTTCTCATTTCTCTACTCCAGTGGCAAGCTTTCTTAATGCTGTTTTTGGCTTCTGTCTCTGTCTCTCCCTTCTGTTCTTTCCCAAACTCAATTCCAGATATCACAGCCTCCTACCTCATTCCTGCCCATCTGCACTGTGCATGAGTATCACATTTCCAAGTAGCACAAGCAAGACCTACTGAAAAGTACCCAGCACTGATTCCTGGCCTGCCCTGTTGGCCCTCATATGTGCAACAAACAACTCATCTCAGGCCCTTCTTTTCAGCTGGACCTGCCTGACTGCACAAAAGCTGAATGATTGGCTCTGTCCTTCAGACAAGCAGGTGAAAAATGTTGTGATCATACATGAACAAATAACAAAGAATGCATAGCCTGCCTCTGACATAACCAAATAAAATATAACACCGGAATGAAACAAACAGATCTACAGTCAGTAAGCAGTGATCACCACTGAATGTCCCAAAGACAGCAGACAACATCAAAACACATTAAAAAAGGACAAGATAGTTCTGGCAAGTGTACTAAATAAAATACCAAATGACTTCTTAGTAGAAGAAATGGCTCTAGAGTTACTGACAGGGAATTCAATTTCTGATATTCAGAGCTACCCAGTTGAAGCAAAAAGCAGACAAAAATGAGAAAAAAGACAAGTTCGTGGAAAATGCAGATGAATTCATGGAAAAATTCATGAAAACAATGCAGGAGTAAAATGCCAAAATAAATTCACACTAGAAATTATGCAGAAACAACAGTTAGAGATCAAAAAATAAATAACAAGATTTTAGAAATGGGCAGTGTCATAGAACAACCGAGGAGTACTTTTGAAGTGGCAAGACAGAATCAGCAAAACTGAAGACAAACAGTTGCATATAATCTGTGTGATTTTAAAAAATCATTAAAAAGAATGAAGAAAAAAAGGAGAAACCTGAGAATGGGATAAAACCAAAAGTAAAATTGGTGAGTGATCAGTGTTCCAGAATAGGGGAGAAAACAGAAAACAGAGAGGATAATTGAAAAATTTCTGACAGAAAACTTACCTAATGTCATGAAATGTAAAAAGAAGCTCAACTAACCCCCAATACAGGATAGATCTTAAAAGAAAATCACCAAGACATATCATAATCACTCTTGCTAAAACCAAAGACAAAGAAAATATTCTGAGAGCAGCTTGAGAAAAACAAAAAGTTGCATACAGAGGAGTAATAATAAGACTAAGCTCTGATATTTGGCAGAAACCATGCAGGCAAGAAGACAATGGGATGGCATGTGTAGAACTTTGACAGAAAAAAAAAAATTGCCAACCAGAAATAATATCTTCTGCAAAACTCTCAATCATATGTGATGGTAAAATAGGAAATTTCCAGAGAAAAAGAAATTCAGAAAATATGTAAAAAACAAACTAAACTTATAAAAATTATTAAAGGAAGCCCTTCAGTCTGAGAACAAATAACACTGGATCGATGCTTGAATCTAGGATGCAAGATTGTACTAGCCAGATACCAACCTAGGAAATTAACTCTCAAGGACCACACAAAACCAGAGGAATTACAACAGGAAACCAGAAAGGTTAATCTGTAAATGACAACGACTTCAGAACAATAAAAGGGATACTAAATGGCCTACGTACAGACTATCTAATGGAGAAGGAACAAAGTGATACTAACTAATAACAGACTGTTTCAAACCTAGGAAGGTAACAGTAAATTTCAAGGTAACCACAAAGAAACTTAATAAACCTACTCATCAAAAGAAAAAGAAAAACATACAGATTCAGTAAAAGCAAAATCTATAAAACAAATGAAAAAGAAACTACAAATTAAAGGAACTCAGCACAGGAGAGTAAGAGGAACAATGAAATCATCAGTAACACAAAACAAATGAACAAACAAAAAACAGTACAAAACGACATCAATAAACTCACATCTACCAATAACTACATTGAATATAACTGGTCTAAATGCATGTATAAAGACACAGAGAGTGACAGAATGGATTAAAAAATAATAATTCATCCATTTACCGTCTGTAAGAGACACACCTTAGAAACAAAGATGTAAATTTATTAAAAATCAAAGGATGGAAAAAAAACATACATCAAGGAAACAACTACCAAAATGAGTAGAAGTGCCAGTACTACTCTCTGATAAAATAGACTTTCAAACAAAATCCATCATACAATACATATCAGGGCATTATATGATGATTAAAAAAGCACTGCTGTTGAGTCAGGTCTGACTTATAGTGACCCTAGAGGTCAGAGTAGAACTGCCTCGTAGAGTTTCCAAGGGAGCCTGGTGGCTTTGAACTGCCAACCCTCTGGTTAGCATCTATAGCACTTAGCCCACTATGCCACCAGGGTTTCCATGATGATTAAAAGGACAACCTACTATGGAGACATAACCATGATAAACATCTGTGCTTCCAATGATAGAGCTCAAAAATTCATAAAACAAACTAACGACATTGAAAGAGAAACTGATAGTTTCACAGTAATAATAGGAAACATCAACACATTATTCTCTGCATAGGACAGGACATCTAGCAAGAAATTCAACAAAGATACAGAAGATCTAAACAACACAATCCGTCAACACAATCTCGTAGACACACATAGAGCACCCAATAGCTGCAAAGTATGCATTCTTTTCCAATGCACATGGAATGTTTCTGAGAATAGACCACGTCTTAGGCCACAGAGCAACTCTCAACAACATCCAAAACATTGAGATAATACAGTGTTTTCTCTGACAACAATGCTATCAAAGTAGAAATTCATAACAAGAAGAACAAGGACCAAAAATCAGTTTCATGGAAACTGAATAACACCTTGTTTAAAAACTACTGAGCAATAGAAGAAACCAAAGATTGAATAAAAAGTTTCCTACAATCAAATGAAAAAGAAAACATATCATACCAAAACATTTAGGACACAGCAACGGCAGTCCTGGCAGGTCAATATGTAATAACAGATGTACACGTCAAACAATAGGGGACAAAATGAAAATATTAGCAGCACAACTGGTACAAACAGAGAATAGCAAAAGAAGCCCCCAGCCACCAGAAGAAAGGAGATAATAAAGATCAGAGCAGAAATCTATGGACTAGAGAATAGAACAACAATAGAAATGATCAACAAAACCCCAAACTGGTTCCTTTAAAGGATCAACAAAAGTTACAAACAACTGGCCAGCCTGACAAAAGAAAAACAGGAGAGGACACAAATAACAGAGTATTATAAAAAACTACACTCCTACAAATTTGACAACCTAGAGTTAAGGGGCAAATTTCTGGAAACACACTACCTACCCAAACTAACACAAAATGATGCCAAAAATCAAAACAGATCCACAACAAGAGATTTAAAAAGTAATAAATAATAACAATAAAAACTTCCAACAACAAATAAAAGCCCTGGCCCAGATGGCTTCACTGGAGAATTCTACCAGACGTTTAGAGAAGAGCTTACACCAGTACTACTCAAAATATTTTAGAACATGAAAAGGAAGGGATACTTCTGGATTCATTCTATGAAGCCACCATAACCTTGATTTGAAAACCAGGAAAAGACACACATGCAAAAAGGAAATTGCAGACCAATAACTCTCATGAGTATAAATGCAAAAACTCTCAACAAAATTCTAGTGAACAGAATTCAACATTACATCAAGAAATAATAGAGTGTGATCAAGGAGGGTTTATACCAGGTATGCAAGGAGAGTTCCGTATAAGAAAATCAATTAAGATAATTCATCGGACAAATCAAAGAAAAGAAAAGTATCACAAGATCATCTCAGTAGATGCAGAAAAGCTATTCCACGAAGTCCGGTGCCTATTCCTGATAAAAACTGTCAAGAAAATAAGTATGTAAGGGAAATTTCTCAACAGAATAAATGGCATTATGAAGACAAAAATAGCCAACATCATTCTTAATGGAGAGAGGCTAAAAGCATTCTTCCTGAGAACAGAACCAAGACAAGGGTGCCCTTTATCACCACTGCTATTTAACATTGTTCTGGAAGTCCTAGCTAGAGCTATAAGGCAAGAAAAAGAAATAAATGGATTCAAATTAGTAATGAAGAAGTTAAACTGTCCCTATTTGTGGATGACATGATAGTATACACAGAAAATGCTAAAGACTGCACGAGAAAACTACCGGAACTAATAGGAAGATACAGCAGAGTTTAATATGATACAAAAAAAACATACACAAATCACTTGGACTCCTATATACCAATAAAGAGAATGAGGATAAGGAAAACGTATCATTTTAATAGCCCTTTAAAAAACAAAACACTCAGGAATATATCTAACCAGGGATATATAAGATCTTGACAAAGGAAACTACAAGACACTATTGCAAGAAGCTACAAGAGAGCTACATAAATGAAAAAACATGCCATGCTTATGGATAAGTAGACTCAACTTTGTAAAAATTACAACTCTATCCAAAGTGATCTACAAATACAACGCAATCCTGATCTAAATTCCAACAACATTCTTTAAAAAGATGTGAAAAAGTATCATTAATGTCATATGAAAAGGGAGGAAGCCCCAGGTAAGTAAAGGACTGCTGGAGAAGAATAAAGTAGGAAAACGGCACTACCTGACATCAGAACCTACTACACAGCTATGGTGGTCACAACAGCCTGGTACTGGTACAATGACAGAAACACTGAGTAACGGAACCAATTTCAGATTCCCAGATATAATTCTGTCCACCAGTGGTCACCTGATCTTTGGCAAGGGTCAACAGTCCACCAATTGGGGAAAAGAGTTTTTTTAAACAAAAGGTACTGGCAAAATTAGATATACATCTGCCAAAAAAAAAAAAAAAAAAAAATGAAACAGGAACCATACCACATACCATATATGAAAAAGAACTCAAAATGGATCAAACACCTGAATACAAAGGTGAAAACCATGAGGTTCATAGAAGAAAAACACGGTCAACACTAGAAGCCCTAATACACAGTATTAACAGGATACAAACCAAAACCAACACACAAATGCCAGAAGATAAGGCAAGTAACTGGAATCTTCCAAAAATTAAACAGACTCATCAAAAGACTTCACCAAAGAATAAAAAGAGGACCTGCAGACTGGGGAAAAAAACCAAAAACAAACAAAACAAAACAAAAACAAAAATACAAAAACAGAAACTGGCTGTTATGAATCAAAGTTCTAATCTCTGAAATCAGCAAGAAAACCCACCACCTCTGCAACAAAATGGCAAACAACCCAATTAAAAAGTAATCAAAGGAAATGAACAGACAGTTCCCCAAAGAAGCTATTCAAGGGGCCAACAGACATGTTAGGAAATGTCTTCATCACTAGCCATTAGAGAAATGCAAATCAAAACTACAATAAGATACTCTCAACCCCAGTATTACCAGCATGAATCACAGAAATAGGAAATGATGAGTGTTGGAGAGGCTCTGGGGAGAGCAGAGCTCTCATGGACCGCAAGTGGGAATGTAACATGATACAACCATTTTGTAAAACAATACATTGCTTTTTTAGAAAGCTAGAAATAGAAATACCATACTATCCAGAAATCCCACTCCTAGGAATACGTGTATCTTAGAGAAACAGGAGTCATCACACAAACAGACATATGTACACCCATTTTCACTGCAGCATTGTTCAGAATGGCAAAAATTGGGAGACAACCTAGAGGTCCATCACCAGAAGAGTGGATAAACAACCTGTGATAAATACACATAATAGAGTTTTATACAACAATAAAGAACAGCTATCAATCTGTGGAGCATCTGACAATGTGGAGGAAACTGGAGAGCATTAGGCTGAGTGAAATAAGTCAATCACAAAAGGACAAATGTTGTCTGCGCCCACTACTGTAGAGTCATGAAAAAATTTACACATGAATAGAAACAACCTTTGATGGTTACCAGGGAGGGGAGGTATGAGGATGGGAAAACGCTGAAGAGACACTAGATAATTGGTAATTTTGGTTAAGGGTAAGACTGTACACAATACTGGGAAAACCAGCACAAGTTACAGAAGGTGAGGTTATGGAAAGGCTGTACACACATCCAAACTGGCTGAGAGACCAAACGCTGGGCTGAGGGCCTGGGTAACATCTAGCTGTACTGACATGACACAATTGGTAAAGAAAATGTTCTACATTCTACTTTAGTGAGTAGTATTTGCGCTGTTAAAAGCTTAGGAATGGCCATCTACAACACTTCACTGGTCTCACCCCTTCAAGGGCAAAGAGGAATGAAGAAAACTAAAGATACAGGGGAAAGATTTGTCCAAAGGGCTAATGGACCGTATCTACAACAACCTTCAGCAGAACTGAACCCAGTACAACCAGCCGGTGCCTGGCTACCACCACCGACTGCTCCGACAGCGGCCATAACAGAGGGTCCTGGACAGAGCTGCAGAACAGTGTCTAACAGTGTTCTAACTCAGAAAGAAAGATTAGACGTGCAGGCTTGACAGAGACTAAAGAAACACTTGAGAGCATGCCCAAACCCCCACCCTTCCAGCCCAGTGGTGAAGTCACTCCTGAGGTTCATCCATCCATCAGAGATCAGACAGCCCCATAAAACAAAATGAGACTAAAAGGGCATACCAGCACAGGGATTAGAAGGCAGGAGGGGACAGGAAAGCGGGTAATAGGGAACCTAAGGTTGAGAAGGGATAGCGTTGCAGGGTTGACCTGTTGTGGGATTGTTAATTGATGTCATAAAACAATTTGTGTGCCAAGCATTTTATGACAAACTAGCTTGTTCTGTCAACTGTCATATGAAGTTCATTAATAATAATGATGATGAAGATACCAAGAAGCAAGGAAGGGCGAGACTTCATTTCATACTTGGGACATGTCAGGAGGTACCAGTCCCTGGAGAAAGACATCATGTTTTGTAAAATAACACATCACAAAAAGACCCTCAATGAGATGAAATGACACAGTGTCCACCACAACGGCTCAAGCATAACAGTTGTGAGGACAGGGCAATGTTTTTGCTCTGTTGTACACTGGATCACTATGAGCCACTAATTTGATGGCACCCAACATCCCCAATGACTCTTAAAGAAGTAAAGGTCATCTTAAGTACATAATACAAAAGGAAACAGTTTGGACTAAGCCTTGTTTGTCACCTACTGGCTCTGAGACTTTTTATATGTGCCTTTATTTGATTTCCTAAAATACTTATCCACTACCTGTTGTATACTGGGCTCTGAAAACACAGTGATGAGTAGGATGTTTGGGGTTAAGTGAGGGAGGCTGGCAGGCAGGTAGGGGCTCTACTACAGTGCAGTGTGGGGACTGTTATTAGAATGATCAGTTAACTTTCTGTGGAAACACAGCCCAACTTTCTCAGTGCCGTGGGTGAGAGTACCGTGATCGAGGAGACTTCAGATACAATTAGAAAAAAGTACAGAGTAAGTGTTCATTTACTAGGGCTGCTGTCACAAATTACCACAACCTCAGTGACTTAAAACAATAATTTTTTTTTCTCTCACATGCCTAGAGGCTAGAAGTCCAAATATAAGGTGTCAAGTGGACCAAATTTCCTCTTCAGATTTTTGTATTAATTCTTCCATGTTTCTTTGTAGCTTCTGGTGGTTGCAGGCCATCCTTGGCGTTCACTGACTTGTGGCTGCCTTACTCCAATCTCTACCTCTGGCTTCAGATAGCCAACTTCCCATTGTACGTGTCCTTTTGTCTTCAAGTCTCCCTTTCTTTATAAGGATCGTTGGATTTAGGGGCTGTCCCAGTTCAGTATGACCTCTTCTTAAACTGATTACATCCTCAAGATTTTATTTTCAAAAGAGGCCATATTTGAAAGTGTGGGGATTAGTGTTTCAGTATATCTCTTTGGGAATTACAGTTCAACCTACTACAAAGTAAGTTTATTGTCTTTTTGAGTCTAATACTTGACTCATTGCTGGGTTTATTTAATAAAAATACTAAACTTGACTCTGAAAGTTTTTCATTTCTGGAAAAGAAAACAAGGCAATGCAGGTGTGAGAAAAATCTAAGGTACATTTAACAGTGGTTGATAATTGATGAAATTTAAGAAGTTCAATTTACTATTCAAAATGTAAGTCATTACATTTAATTTGAACAATTTTACTAAAACATTTATGCTATTATTAAAGTTGCACATTTTCAAATAAAAAAATGAATGGAAAAGTTGTAGAAATACAAGGGCTCTCAGTTAGGTTCATGGACTCATCCTAGAAAAAGTGCTCACTGCTCTGAAGGGTGTACTAGCTGCTGGCATTGATGTATTGCTTCCCAAGGGGAGTCCTTTGAAGGTGACCATAATAATATTCAGCAAGGAGATGTGTAGCACTTAGAAGAATTATGTTCATGGAATTAATTGTCAGACCTTGTATGTATCACCAAGTTTCTAATGAAAACATTAATAAGATAGAATCCTGATGTTTGCAAATTTAACTTTACAAGTGATTGACCTGGCCTTGGGTCAGTGTACAGGTTTAAGCATGTGGCAAGAAAGAAGAGGTGTACATTTTCAGATGGGTCTGCATGGGATAATTTCATTTGGATGAACTTAACTTTGCCTACTGTATCTTAGATCAGCAGTTTACCAAGTATGAATCATCTCCATTACAAGCAAGAAAATAATTTATGTGTGATGCATGAAAAGATGTTAGTTGAAGAATTAACTTGATGGCAATGTTTTTATAATTTCATTTTTTTAATTCAAGTAGGGAAATATTCAAAATGAATGAAATTTTAAACAAATTAATTGTAGAAAAGTAGCTAAATATTTTTGGTGGAATAATACACAGTCATTAAAATGATGTTGATTGGTGATCTCCAATTATGACATGAGATGATGTTCAATCTATCTATATATGAAAGTAATATGTATTACTGACTCATACCAGCTTTCTTATTTAGAAAGAACTGCATTTATGAAACCACTTAGGGTAGAAGGTGAGAATCTGATAGCACAAAAGAAGGGAACTGAAGGATCAAAAGAGCTGTTCCTTCTGCTCTGCATCACACTTTGGGAGCCACGGATAAAACAGGCAGCAAAAAGACAGAAAACTCGGTGAGATGTTGTAATGAAGGGAATGTGTGCAATTAAGTGCAGAACAAATTCCCTAATAGTGTGTTACTGAAGGCCCTTTTAGGATTTGGATGTCTAATATTTCATTAAATGTTGGTGTTGCTCTGATATTTACTTGTCTTTGTCTTCCTGCCAAATATTCAGTAAGGTTCATTCTACTCCCAGATGCTTTATTCAAACCGGGCCTTTTTGGGGTGAGGTGGGATAAATGAAGGGCCTGAATTTGACATTGAATATGGAAGGAAATGAATACAGTAAACTTTGAATCCTGGAGGCAGAGGTACTCAGGAGAGCAACTAGGAACTTTGGAGTGGGCTTTGCATTTTCACAGGGTGTGGACTTGGCATCTGTATAAGCCAAAGAGGCAATAACGGACACTAACTGGCATTTGATATATAGTGATATGAATGCATATGTGTACATGGTACTTTTTATAGAAGTTTGTGGCTATATTCAAACATGCACACTCATACCTACACACTCATAAAGATTAAAACATTGTATACCAAAATGTAAACAGTATTTGATTCTTTATATTTGTTATATTTTACTTCTTGTTTTTGCAATGTATTTTTCTTGCTTTTGAATCAGAAAAAAAGATAGGTTTCTTTTTTTTTGGACCAAAAAAAGGAATTTTGTTTTGCTTAAAAAAAATTGAATCATGCAGTGACTAAAGCTTACAGATTTTTGCAAGAATAGAGAGATACCGTGGGGCTCCCTTACACATTCTTTGTAAATGCTGCATGATATTTGATATATATTAGAATGATATGTGCACTTTAACCTTTTTTTTCTTTTCTCTTGTTGGTTGGCCAGCTTTATATGGCTTTACAAGATACACTACATCGTCTTCTTTCAAGCTGTGCCTTGCTTTTGTCTCTGTCCCCTATTTTTAGGATGTCTTTCTTCTTCCTCATCCTTCCAAATTCACTTTGAATGTCACTTCCTTCTCTGTAAATCTGTGTCCTATACTCATGGCTCCTTACGTGGACCTGAAATAAAGTCCTTATTACATTTATTTTTAACTTATTCATATATATATATATATGTATATATGGCTGTTTTCTCCAGTAGATACTTTCACAAATTGCCATTCCACTCTTTGCAGAAAGACTATTGGTCTGCTCAGGGTTTCTGTGAACTGTCAAGTTCATTCTGGAGCCAACTCCCTGCCCACACTAAGTATGACGAAAGGTCACCTTGCCCTCTCATCACGTGTCTCACTGAAGCACATAGGACACAATGATACATCCTTGTGTCCTCTGTACTTAGACAACGCCTAGCATAGGAGAGTTTTTCAGTTTGGTTTTCAAGGGTAATAAGTGGTGAAATCAGCTGCTTAGGGTGCCTATCTTTCTCACTTCGATCATACGAATACCGCTGTTCCATTGTATGAATCCATGAAATAGGCTTAGAGTAAGCATGTTAAGTGTAAGCAGTAATTGATGCTTTAAATAATTTACACTTATTAAGCTTAAGTATATATGTTATATCATCATAGTTTCTCTTACCTCCCTAATGTGGTATTTACTTTGCAATACATTTAGTATTCATCCATCTGTATTAAGTTTAACTTCAAAACTATTTGGTATCTGTTCTGTATCTCACGCCAAGAGAAAGCTGGCCTGTCTTTCTACCATCATCTATTATTATTGCATTTCCTGCAATGGATTATACCATGTGTAACTAATATTTCAAAATTACAGAGAAGCATCTGCTTCTGTTTTAATGTCTTGATAAAAATGTTGTAAATATTGCAGCAATATAAGATTCCTTTCTTTAAAGAATCTGTTCCATTTCACCTGAAAACTCACTTAATGCATAGATCCCTCATCCAGACACTTCGTCTAGCAGATGAAGTGGCTGGCTTTTAATCAACTTCTTTGTTAATTGGTAATGGAAAATATGCAGCTTTATAGTTTCAAGAAGGGGTACTAAAATTCCAAGGTAAACAAGGAGCCAGAGATACAACATTTACCGCTATAACATACAATTAACCTTTTAGAGCATAGTGTTGATGTTCATTTAATTACTCAAAGCCTGAAAATTATACTTAGAATGCAGGAATAACTGTAAGTTAGAGCCACCAGGGAGTACTGTCCATTTAGCCATGTGACTTTATTCAGGGAGCTCTCTCCTTTGGAGAGCCACTGCTCTTATTATTGACTCCTGGTGCCTCCTTCACTCAGCCATAATCACTTTAAACAAGCTTATGACGGTAGCTGGAAGGCTTCCCTTTCTCCATTAAGACATATACCCCATTGGGAGCAGGGAGCAGTTAGACTGTAGCAATAAAGTCAAGTTGGGCTGTATTCACTTTGTTGCTTTTAGGTTGGGGGTGAAGAGGCAGAGATCAATTTACTGTGCTCTTTCCTGGAAAACTTTAGTTTCACAGAATGCTAGAGTGAAAATCGGCCCCAGATATCATCTAGTTCAATAACCATACAAGGGTTAAAAAAAAAAAAAAGAAGAAGAAGTTAAAGAAATATTAAGTGTATAACCCCAGGGAAAAATGATGTCATCCTGGCTGTTCTGCTTTGCATGAGATTGACACAAAGTATCACTACACTGGATGTGGACAGAATATTGTATTGGTGTGCCCAAAGTTTCTGAGAATTCCCAGGTTCACACTTGGTCCAATTCCCAACCCGAACTGAATTTGATGGAGGTCACCTTGCCTCCTCCTGTGTGTGTTCTTGAATAATACTGGATTTAATCCTTTTTCTTAATTTCTCAACAAGATAGTACTCTTTCACCAGCCACTTACCATACAGCTCAGCCTTACTCTTTGTCCCCAAATTCTTATTTGATTTGTCACTACACTACTTTATTTCTTCTTTTACTTGCCTTTCTCTTTAAATTGACTTTCAATATTTTTTTGTGTGTGTAAACAGTTAATTCCTTAATTTGAATAACTCTTATGCCAACTATTACATATTGCAGTGGATTGAACTGTTTCACCTGAAATAATTCTGTTGAAGCGCTAACCTCTATCAAAAACTGAACTTAGTGCCATTGAGTCAATTCTGACTCATAGCAACCATATAAGACAGAGCAGAACTGCCTCATAGAATTCTAAAGGACTGCTTGGTAACTTTGAGCTGCTGATCTTTTTGGGTAACAGCTACAGCACTTAACCAGTATATCACTAGGTTTCCTCTAACCTCTAGTACCTATGCAAATGACCTTGTTTGGAAATAGGGTCTTTGAAGAGGTCATAGGTTAGGTTAACGTGAGATTGTGCTGGAGTAAGACAGATCCTTATTCAATCTGAGTGGTGCCCTGTAAAAGAGGAGGAGGCACAGATAGAGGAAGACAGCCATGTGAAGATGCAACTATATGCCAAGGAGCACCTGAGGCTCTGAGAAGACATCAGAGACTGTTTCTCTAGAGTCTCCCAAGAAAACATGACCCTGCCAGAGCTCTGTGTAGACTTAGCCTATAGATCTGTGCAGCACCTGTAAGGCAGTCCCATACAACGCACACATATGTGCCCTCGAATGCACGCACACACGCACACACACACACACACAGTTAAGTAGGACTTTTATTGGCTGATATTCGGAGGTAAATCACCAGACCTTTCTTCCTAGTCTGTCTTAGTCTGGACGTTCCATAAAAATCTGTTTAGCATGATAGCAATATACAAGCCTCCACTGACAGATGAGTGGTGTCTGGGCATGAGCTACCCTGGTTAGGAACTGAATCCCCGTCTTCTGCTAGGAACATGAGAAATTTAACATTCAACTACCACTATCCTTTCTTTTTCTCTCTCTCTCCACACATGCGTGCACACACACACACACACCCGACACACGCATGCGCGTGTGCACTAGCGGGTGTGCAGGCACGCACACGTGCACATGCGCGCGCACACACACACTTTAAGCCACTAAATAAACACGTAAGTGAAAATACGTAAAAATACCTAAGTCACAAAATCATCTTTCCCTTCGGTGCTACATGTCTCTCCTTCTACTCTCCTTTCTAAACTGCTGCAACAAAACTTTCCTATTCCCTGTTCTCCCATCATTTTTAAAGTGTACCAGTTAATCGTTCTCATTCTTCCACGTAAGATAGATAGTTCTATCTCTTTATTATAATAGTAAGAAATCTTTTTTCAGGCTTTCGTGACAAGGTTGAAAATTTATTCGCATTATGCTTGAGTATACCAAGAAGACAGAGTTTCTTCGTTCTCTCTGACCCAGTCTTTGCAGTCTCGGAAAGACCATTTCACACTAAAGACTAGTTAAAAGCCAATACGGGTGGCACCAAGAGTTTTCCAAACTATAGATGATTGCAATATGCAGCAAATGTTGAGAATCTGGCTGATCTGATCTTACTTATGGATGTCCCAGCCCTACCGAGACATGCAGTGAACCAAGATTACTACAGTCCTGCAAACTTAGATCTCGTTCATTCGTTTATAAAAGATCTCAACACCTATTGTGTGCCAGGTCGTGTTCTAGGCAAGGAGAATATATCATAGTGTGTGAGTTGGGGCTGAATGTGGGGTTGGGGAAGTATACAATAAAATTGGAACAAACAAACAAAAAGAGAGTAAGAAAAGCACTGAATAATGAAATTGCTATCCAGAGACTCAAAAATATCCCGAGATCAGAGAATTAAAATCGTGTGATCTATATTATGTGAGGTTTCAGCAGACATCCGAATGGACACAGATTTTAGGCAGTATCCGCAATGGGCTCACATGTTGAGTCCCGCTGGCAGTACGAGAAGAATAAGGGTACATCCTAAGAACTCCACTAAAAGACCACAATTCTTGGTCCAAAGGTCTGGGAGTTTCCCTCGGAGTATGGCCCCTACACCTGATGCTGCCCCTGATTATAGATCATTACGAAGTTCAACTCTTTGGATAGGAATGGATTGGCCTCGGGTACATAGAGTTACCGCGCTGTGTATGCACTTTGTGGTTCTGTGCATTTATAGGATGTCGTCCTACTGGCCTCTTAGCAGAGGGGAGTGGAAAGGGTGGAGAGGAGGTGACAGGAGATTGTTAAGAGGATATGACGTGTATGGAATGGAAAGCAGGAGTGTGCTATCCCTGGGCAAGGAGAGCAGATGGAGCTACAGATAGGCTAGCACGCAAATCCGAATTGTATTGAAAACTTTCACTCAATCACAATAAAAAAAAAAGGTATTTAGACAGTATCCGCATATTTTTGCATAACAAAATCTTTTAAATTTCTTTCCTTTTCCTGATCATCTCCGGGATGGTTTTGGGGATCTGTTGGTATAGGGGTTTGCGTGTGACTCTTCTGTCTCTGTTACAGTGAGCTGATCTGTGGTCTCTTCCCTTCTTTTAGATGTATCCTTTCCTCTCTAATGTTTTAGAAACAATATTTTGGTCTCTGCCATTGGCATTGTCTTCTAATCTCCAAGGCCCTGTGCTCAGGTATCTGTGTTCTAACCTAGAGTCACTGCCAGCCCACTGACTTCCTGCCCCCTCCAAATTCTCTCCCCATGCTTTCATCTGTGTTTATCACAGGCAAAGAGGAACCAGGAGTTTTGCCTTGGACTTATTGCTCAGTCATCTATTCAGCAGTCTTTTTCTTTGAATTCTCACCATTGCTCCCTCAGTTGACTGAGTACAGCAGAGCACTGGGCTTTTTCCCCAGAGGCTGGCACCCCAATCCCAAGACTCACATTTTGTCACTTTTCCTACTGGCCATTAATACGGCTTATCTTGACCCCTAAGGTCTTGGTTATGCATCAGAAGACAGTACCCACTCTCCTTGATGTTTAGCATGATAGGGAAAAAAATTAGCTAATGTTATTAGCTTTCTGTTTTTCTCCATAAAAATCTGACTTTCAACACTGTTGAGTCACGTAAGAGTTCAAGAAAGTCAACTTTTTGACAAAGTAAATGAGCATTAACTTCTGGAAGACCAATTCATGTTTCTAAGGCAGGTCATAAGAAGACGGAAATAAAAATATGCTGTAAAATATTATTCTTAGTGTGCCTTTTTACCTAATCACAGTACTACAAACATGATATTGAGTAGCCAGATGAGTTCTACCTTAACTATTCCTTAACTGGTTACGGACTGCAGTTCCTTCCACTTTTTAATAGGAAACGTGGGAAAAGTACCCTACCTTGCTTTCTGTGCCTTGCTCACCAGCACGTTTAATAAATGGATTTTAATGAGTGTTTATTATTGAGTGATACTATACAGAGTCTTAGAATTATTTTTCATTTAAGGGCAACTTCTGATTATGCTTGGGCTCTTTCTCTCTTTCTCTACTTGTGGTACTTGTGTGGTAAAACCCCAATTCTGGCTAAATTCTGCCCTCTGGATTTTCAATGATTGCCTCTGAATAGTTGAATGTGCTGGAGAAAAGTATCCAACCATGCTGAGTGATTTTTCATTAATTCCTGGTTTACATGGGCCATTGGCACCACCTGCAGTTGGAATTCATTCCCTAGTCATTCATTCTGTTTGAGATGGCTATTTCACACTTTCCCTCTTGCCTTAAACCTCAAATTCTTCCTCCCTTCTTATTCTCATGGATAATGGTTCAGCTTCCTATTTTATAGGGAAAATAGCATTGAGTGGAAGAAAACTTCCTCATCCCGATATGGCTCATCAGTCAATCTTTGTGAATTTGTACCAATAAACGCTTCCATTCCTCCTGACAGCGTAGGTAAGTGAGTGCTTTGTGTTCATACCTGTGGCCAGCCTTTCCACTTTTGCACCATTGTATCCCAGGGCTTAGTGCTATGTGCAATAAATACTTTAAATAAGTGAACGAATGACACTATTTCCTTAATGGACATAGATTCCATGGCTGTCTAGCGAGTGAAAGGCTTTGACCTTAACAGTGTGACCTCTATTTCGCTACACTGGGACTTTTTTGCTTCGTTTCTGAGTTCTAGTCCAGTGGAGCTGCCATGTAACTGAATTCTCATTTGTTGTAATGTACATGTCAAGGGCTGCAGTCAGAAATTCCATAGAACAGAAAACATGAGAATATCCTTGTTTTCAAATTCTTTGCATTCTAGTGAACTGCGGTGTTACTTACCTTAAAATGTGGTTGATGAGTTTTGAGTTATTTTCATCTTTCCATAAATCCATTAATTAATTTAAGAATATGAAATTAAACAAATATAGATGGATGGTTTCCCTCTCTATTTGTGTGACTGTCTTGTTTTACAGCTTATTTAGTTTGATGAACATTATTTTTCTTTACAATATTTTTATTCTCAATTGCCTGAATCCCAACCTCTGTACCCGCTTTCCACTGTACTTCACCCCACGATGTGTAATTAAGCTGCCCATTTTCCTGTGATTAAAAAGGTTAAGGAATTGATTGTAATCATCACTGTCTCAGGAAAAGCAGCAGGAAGACAATTACAGATGATAGTTTTGTTTTTTTTTTTTAAACGGCATGTTTACTATACGTTTCTTTCCAACTGATTTCAAGATTTATAGAACAGACTATATTATTCATGTTAATGCTTTAGGCAGAATTGTTAACAATCTCATTCAGATAAATAGTTATTCTCTTAAATAGTTCTAAAAAGTGAGATTCTTTCTTTGATAATGTGTTTTATATACTGACATCTTCACAAAATTCTTTTCTTGATGTTTTCCAAAGAAACTGAAGCTCAATTTGTGATAAAATGGAAGTTAAACCTCAATTATTCCACCTATCTGACTTTTTTTTGGCAGCCGAAATGAGTTCATTTCTTTGAAACTTTTGCTTACAACTTTCTCTTTGTTTTTACTTTTTCTTTTGCAGACGTTCAATCAAATAGCAAAATATTACACTGTTGACGTTATAAGACAAAATTCTTATTTGGGTCAAATAGAGTAAGCAAATTACAGGCTACCTGTTTTTTGAATAAAATTTACTTAAATAGTCTGAGAGGATGTCACAGTGAGCAGGGAACTTTACCTGCATTAAAAGGCCTACAGTGCTGTAAGAACTACAGTGTAAACACGTGAGTGTTTGTGAACACATGAGAAGGAACTTTGCTTTCAGTTTGCTGCTGAGTTGTAAAGGACTGACTTTCCTCTCAAACTTAGTGAAGAAAGAAGAAAATACATGCTCACAAAAAAAGTGATTGATCACCAGCAATGGACTGTATGTTGAGTTATGTGTTATAAAATATTATAGACATGAGAAATACAGCATCAGAAATTCATGACTGGAGACAAAAGACCCTGAGATAAACAAACCGTATGCAATACATGGAAAATCAACTAGAGTCTTCTGAGAAAGACAGGTTTACTCCTAGAAGAAGCAATGTTCAGGTGACTTTTCAAAAAAAAAAAAAAATGATGAAACCCCCCCAAAAACAGATATTTTGGCTGATTATTAGAGGGAAAATGAAATGAGGAGGAACTGTGAGAACAAAACACTCAAGCAGTTCTTTATATTTCCCTTGCTCATTTATGGCTCCTTTCCACCCACTCTTCTTCACTCAGCCTTAAATGGCTGTATTTTAATATGTATATTTCTCTGGATATAGTGATATTTATAATAGAAACAGCAACACCTATCATTCCTCCAGCACTTACGACCTGCACAGTCATACAATGTAAGTGCTACTATTGTCTCTGTCTTACACAAGGGGCAAGTTGAACACAAAGCAGATACAGGAGAGATTGCTCAAAATTACAGACTTGTCATCAGCAGAGCTGACCTATGAAACCTTTTGTCTAGGACCAAAGCTTGTGCTCTTATTCTTATTCAAGGTCTGTGCCCTACAGTTAGTCACTTAGGCATTTTTGTTGAGCATCTACTAAACCCTGGTGACACAGTGGTTAAGAGCTTGCCTGCGAACCCAAAGGTTGGCAGTTCAAACCCGCCAGCTCTTCCTTACAAGCCCCATGGAGCAATTCTACCTCTTTCTTACAGGGTTGTTATGAGTCAGAATCAATTCTGTGGCAATGAGTTTGGTTTTTGGTTTTGTCTCCTAAGTGCTGTCTGCTATGATTCTGTACACATGTACACACACACACACACACACACACACACACACACACACACACACATGCTGTAATTATACGGATACAATGTTCTTTTAGAAAAGGAAGCAAGTAGGAGAATGATAAGGAATAAGGTTGGATAGATGCTTGGGCTCAGATAGCTAAATGGGCTCAAATAGCTATGGGATTCAGAGGCTGATCACTGTGGTATCAGTGGCTTGTACTAGGAAACCGGGGGTAGCGTGTGAGCAGTAGCGAGATTCCACTGGGTACAACACCTGTATGGCAGATTTGTTAGGGACACAATGGGTTTGGCAGCATCTCTGGAGCTACCTTGTTAACCTGCTTATGACATTTGGATTTGAAGGGTGACAGGAAAAATGAAAAAGAAACGGAAGGAAAATTGAACCAACCATGATGTGGCTTTTGACTAGAAGGAAATACTACTAAGAGTTCAAGCTTAATGATTTGGAAAAGCAAGACAAGGAAATTGGGAAGAACTTTTAGGGGAGAAAATTTGAAGTTTTAAACCCCATGAATCTGAAGTAAAAGCAGGACATTCGGGTGGAAATGTGCTACAGATAGTTAAAAACACAGGATTGCAGGTGTGTATTGTCGGGAGCGAAAAGAAACTGCGCCATAAAGATGGCGCCTGTTATCAGGAGCTCCTCCCCGAGACACTCCCGGTCTGATGATTAGCCTGCTGACGCAGTTCCTTGCTGGCGCGTGAACAGCTCGTGATCAGCTTTCTGATTGCTGGCCTCTAGAGCCCATAGCCACTCAGCTTCTCTTTGCAATGCTATGTTCTGCTCATGCACTACACATGAATCAGCTGTGCCTTATGATTGGTGGGATTGGACTATATAATGGGTGAGGGACATTGTAGTGGGGGTGGTAAAGGGGTATAAAGAAGTACAGAGAAGAACATAGGAAGTAGACTAGGTAGTAGAATAGGAAGAAGAATAAAGCAAGTAACTTGCAAGGTGGCTCATATCTGTGTGTCCTGTCTTCCTTCCGGGGGCGGATAGTTAGGCAGCGACAGTGTATGAGCGCCGTCACCAATTGCAGTCAGACTAATGTTTCCAGTTTATAGTCTCAGTTTTCCCCCTTAGAACTTCCTTATGAGGTAGATATCCTTCTTGTCTCCATTTGCCAGTTAAAACCATCAAAGTTTAGGGAGTGATCTGCTCTGATGACAACTGATCACAATGCTAGGAAGAATAGAGGCCAGAACTTGATAATTTGGATACTGATGGCCTCACTCAGGTAGGAACTCCTGACAATAAATACATTTTATGGGAGAAGGGCTTAAATAAGAAGTGACTAAATACTAAAATAGGGATTGGAAAGATAGTAATCCTCTAGCTCTGAGGAAGAGCCTGCTTTTTGCCAGGGTGGGTATGGGGAGGGAGGACGGGATGCAGCGAATTTACAAACAAACTCAGTGATAATTGAGGTCACCAGTGTCTTCAGCTCTAAATATTGAAGTGTTTTTTTTTTCCCCCACTGTTCTGTTTTGTTTTTGTGATCTGCCAAATATTTACTCAGACTATCTGATGAGTTCCATTTTTTATGTTAAAATATGTAAACAAGAAGGGTCTCCTGAGTATAATGATATGGAATTAATTTTGTTGTAATCATAAATTGGATTTTAGGTTAAAATGAAAAACCCAAGATGCAAAGTCCAGACTGGCATTTTGCTTTGTAGCTTTCCAAGGTGCAAGTTATCCTATGTATCTCCGGTGGACGTAAAGAGACAGTTGCACGTTAGTACTGTCAGATTACTATTTAAGGGATAGTTCTAGGTGACAAACTGGGACCATTTGCTGAGACACAAAAAGTATAATGTCTTTTTTCTACTTAATGAAGTGTGTGTGTAGGGATAACTATCGGGTGGCCTGGTGTTAAGCTTGAATGAATGATGACTTCACAGCTGGCTGAAAACTAGATGCATGACGACTGTGCAAGACTTAAACAGTTTTCGCTGAATGTGCTGCTGTAACCTACCTCTGTTCTTGGTAAAAACAAAATCGTTTATGCTGCTTAATGGTCTTTAGTTCTACTTAATGGTAAAAATAAAATCGTTTGTTCTACTTAATGAAGTATGTGTGTGTGTGTCAAGGGAGGAGTAACTACTGGGTGCCCTAGTAGGAAGCTTGAACAAATGATGACTTCACAATTGGCTGGAAAATTGATACAGGACGACTGTGCAAGACTTAAATGATTTTCACCGAATGTGCTGCTGTAATCTAAAATGATCTCTTAATAAAAAAGAATCAGGCACATTAACTGTGAATTTTTCTGATTCCCCCTTTTTCAGGAAATTCTGGCAGTGTAGTGGTTAAGTGATATGTCTACTTACCAAAAAATTGTTCTGGGTAAAAATACAATTGTTTATTCTAAAAAATCTCCAATTATCAAGTGATCTAAAGGGGGAAGTTATTAGAAATTAGTATTTGTAATAAATTAAATCGATTATTTGTGTTTTATTAAGTGATTTATGCTAACTTCCTTCTGAAATCTTCACTGATTTTATGACACTTGATTTAATAATTTGTTTTAAGAAAAATAGTAAAAAGCAAATCATCATACTAAAATGATCTCTTAATAAAAAAGAATAAGGCACATTAACTGTGAATTTTTCTGATTCCCCCTTTTTCAGGAAATTCTGGCAGTGTAGTGGTTAAGTGATATGTCTGCTTACCAAAAAATTGGCGGTTTGAATCCACAAGGGGCTCCTTGGAAACTCTATGAAACAGTTCTAATCTGTCCTATAGGGTCACTATGAGTCGAAGTCAACTAGATAGCCCTGGGTTTGGTTTTTGTTTTTTTCTTCTTCAGTATTACCAATCAAGACTGTATGTTAAGTTTTTCCTTCTGCAGAACCTCAGATTCTTCTGCATCTCTCTTGCAATCAGCCTTAACTAAACCCAACACAACTAGCAGTCATCAAGTTGATTCAGACTAATGGTGACCTCCTATGTGTCAGAGTAGAACTGTGTTTCATTAGGTTTTTGATAACTGGGTTTTTGGAAGTGGATCACCAGGCCTTTCTTCTGAGGTGCCTCTGAATGGATCTGAACTTCCAACCTTTCAGTTAACAGTGAACTGTGTTAAATATTTGCACTCCCAGGGCTTTTGCATCATTGGTTAGTATCATAGAAATGTTGATTTCTGTAATCTTTGGTTGTGGCTTTGAACTTTATGGAAATCTTAAGATTTATAACATAATTTCAAGGCAGTTTGAAAAATATCTCAGTGTTATCTGCATTGCCTATTTTGTTAAGCTTGTAGCTTTGGTTTTTCTCAGTTGAATTTTCAATTACCGGAAGCTTTTAACAGACTGATAGTCAGTACTTAAATGTGGTCATGCCAGTCTTGCAAACCTTGTATTGGTTCAGGAATCTTTGGCAAACCATCTAATCAGAGAGATGCTACATTTTATATTGACTATAACTTTATTGTGTTATATGACTAGCATCGTTTTTGCATCTGTTCTAAAGAAAAGATGAAAGAAATTCACATGCTTGAAAGGATCAGCCATTTCTAGGCCCTATAAAGCACTCAGTTAATAACATACAAAAACTTAAATAGGTTATTCCTTTGCTGAAATATACTTGCTTCTCTTTCTCAAATTTATCTTTCGTGGCTCCTTTTAATGCTATTTTTCATCCTCCCCCTCCTCATAATCAGCATTATCATAGAACAGCAAGCATTTATTGAGTACCTATTACATGCCCAGGAATCCCTGGTGGTGTAGTGGTTAAAAGCTATGGCTACCAGCTGGAAGATTGGCAGGTCGAATCTACCAGTCACTACTTGAAAACCACATGGGACAGTTCTACTCTGTCCTACAGGGTCACTATCAGTCAAAATGGACTTCACAGCAGTGGGTTTGGTTTTTTTTATTAGTACTTGTCAGAAGCCATATTAGTACAGTTCTTAAGCATTCAGCCGTACCCAAGAAGGTTGGCAGTTTGAATCCATGAGCTACTCCTTGGAAACTTAATGGGGCAGGGCTATTCTGTCCTACAGAGCAGCTAAATCAGAAACCGCTTGACAGCAATATGTTTAGTTTGGTTTTATTGTATGTCTAGACTGTTCTGAGTCTTTACACTTAATTTCTTACAACTTGATGGAACTGTTTTATCGTCATCCTCTTTTTACTCAGGTGAGAAACAGGTGATTTTCATTTCAATGCTACATTTTAATGAAATAAAATATTCTTGGAGTACTTGATCTCGTAGTTAGAAATGCAATTGTGGTGAAAATCAGGTGAATGGATCCATTTTATACTCAGGATGTTCTCAAAGGCTAAAGAAATTGTCTGGGCATGGGAAGCTTTCTTTGGACTTTGATGTGAGACAGAACTTGAGTTCAGAAATGCTGAGCTTAAAGATACATGTCCTAGAATTCAGGCTTTTTGATAGATCTATTTGATTAATTCATAAATTATACTGTACATCTTCGGTGATACAAAGATAGTGTATATATTCAGAAAGTGGATACCTTTTGAATACCTTTAAAAAAGCTATTTTAAGCTTCTTTTTCTCAGGGATGATTAAGAACATTCTTGAGGGGTAATTAAGAAAATGAACACTGGAGTCAGCCTTTCTGGCTTGCTGCATGAATGTGGGAACATTGCTCAAAATTTTCCAAGCCTATAAAATAGAGATAATGGCACAAAACAAATAGACATATTTGAAAATTTAAATAAAGTTACATCTTTTTCTAAAACAGAATGATATGTTTATTGACTCAAATTTATGAAGCTGTACTTAATAGTTCTTTTACATACCTGGGTTTGCTGCTTCAATATTGTTAGGTGGTAGACATATTTTTCCAAACTGCAAAATTAAGTGTGAAACTCTTTCCAGTTTAACAAAAATAGGCATTCTATTATTAAGCAATAAGAAATTTAAGACTCATGTGACTAACGGAATTGTTTATAATATACACATACATGTTTACATGAATTGTTACACTAGTAAAGCATTTAGTGAATGTTATAGTTTAGTGTACTCAAGTGATTTAGTATTTCTAATTTTTTTTGAAAAAATCAATATTATTGTAAGACTACTAGAATAACCAATGTTTTAGACGTCTCTTTAAACTTTGGTTGATTATTAATTGACAGTTATCCTATGATTTCCTAGATGTCAATATAATTTATTATCTTCTCAAGTGTATACTGCTTACCTATATTGTGAGAGATAGGAATTAGCTGTTTTTGAAAATGGTAAGCTTTTTGTATCTAAATTGATCCTATGTATTGTATAATGTCAAACTTATTTTGCAAGTTTACACCATATTTTCATTCTTAAATTTCTTTCTATTTATCACGTACAGTAATATTTAAATAAAATCACATTATTTATGTCTTCTGAGCCTTTACAGAAAAGTGATTAATTCACAGTTGGATGCTTAAGTACTACCTGTATACTTTAGTTTCCTAGTGCTGTTGTAACAGAAACACAAGTGTTGGCTTTAAAAAACAGAAGCTTATTTCCTAACAATTCAGGGGACAAGCAGTTGAACTCAGAGTGTTGGCTCCAGGGGAAGCCTTTCCGTCTCGTAGGTGCTGGAGGAATGTCCTTGTCTCTTCAGCTTCTCCTTTTTGGTTCCTTGGAGATCTCCACATACCTTGCCATCTATCTCACTTCAGCTCCCTTCTGCTTGCTGATTTAATCTCTTTTATATCTCAAAAAATGTCTCAAGATACACTGCACACTAATCCTGCATCATTAAGATAACAGACAATGCAGTCTTTAATGGGAGCGTAACCACAGTCATTGTGGGGGTGTTGTTAGGTACCTTCCAGTTGGTGCTGACTCAGGTACAACAGAATAGAACACTGCCAGGTCCTGTGCCATTGTTATGTTTGAGGCTGTTTTTTCAATCACTGTGTCAATCCTTCTCCTTGAGGGTCTCCCTCTTTTTCACTGACGCTCTCCTTTACTAAGCATGATCATGTCTTTCTCCAGGGACTGCTCCCTACTGATAACATGTCCCAAGTATGTGAGATGCAGTCTTGCCATCTTCCTTTCTTTTTCTCTTTTTAATGGCTTGAAATAACTCCCATTTTATTACACTTCACATGTCTGTGGTTGCATAGTTCCAGCTAGGTAATCCTGTCCCACGTGATGTTGATGGGCTGCAGTCGTCAATCAGGGGGCTGGACATCCAAGACGGCACATTCACACAGCTGGCAGGTAGTACTGCCTGTAACTGGGAGATGTTTGTGGTAAACAGAAAAACAAACAAACAACCAACAACAACAAAAAAAAACCAGAAAACAAACCCACTGCCATCAAGTCACTTCCGACTGTCACAGTGACGCTATGGGACAGAGTAGAAATGCCCCATAAGGTATCTAAGGCTATCATCTTTACAGAAGGGGCCTGGCACATCTTTACCCCTGAGCACGGTGGTGGTTGGGATTACCAACCTTTTGGTTTGCAGCTGAGCACTTAAAGCGCCGATAGGGCTCTTTCCTGATACAGATAAGAAGAAAACTGAAGCCCAGAGTCGGAGACAGGACTAGCCCAAGGCCACTCACTGCGGTTATAACTGAGTATGGACTCTGAACACAGATCACTCATGTATGAGTTCTACGATGCACCAGTTTAGTGGCCTTGTATAGACAACTTTAGCACACTCTGCCTCAGTTTGCTTGTTTGTAAAGTGGGAAATGGGAATTACAGTAGCCTATGTGCAGTTCCTACTGCTCTCCTTGCCTGGTGACAGCACAGTCTTTCTTTCTGTTCTATACAAGTCATATCCTCTTAACAATCCCCTGTACCCTCTTCTCCACCCTCTCCACTACCTTCTAGTAAGAGGTCAGTTGGGCGACATCCTATAGACACACAGAACCGTAAAGTGCACACATGATATGGTTACTCTGTCACCGAGTCCAATCCATTCCTGTCTGAGGAGTTGAACTCAATAATGATTTATGATTAGAGCAGCTTCAGGTCTAGGGGCCACGCTCCCAGTGGAACCCCTAGGCTTTCGGACCATCAGTTACAGTCTTTTACTAGAGTTCTCAAGGTGCACCGTTCTTATTCTCATATTGCCATTGGGACTCAACTTTGTGAGCCCCATCATGGCTATCACTGGAGGTGGCCGGGCACCACCTGGTTCTTCTGGTTGCATGTTGATATAGTCACCCATTCACACAGGTCTTTCTGTCTTCTGGGTTCTCTTTCCCCCGTGCCACTTTTGTCCTTGGTGATCATCTGTTTCAGATGAGTTGGGACCAACGGGTATACTTCAGATGCCCAGCTTGCTAGCTTTTGAGACCCACTCACCAATATGAGGTTGAGAGGACTCTTAGTAATATACTAGTTATATCAATTGGCCTCTATGTCCTCCGAGAACATGGTCCCTGGACACCTGCCCCTGCTACTCTGTCCTTACCTTAGGTTATGTTGAAGTTCAGTTAAATTGATCTTGTTTCTAATGTGTGCTGTGACTGATTTCACCCAACCAAATTTATGTCAACTATCTAATCTATAACCAGTCCTCTCCCTCTCTCCCTCCCTTTCCTTGTGGCTGTCAAAGAGTCTTTTCTTCTGTATATGAGTCAGTTTTCAAGTCCTTAAAGTAGGAGTCTCATAACATATTTGTCCTTGTGCCCCTAACTAATTTCACTCAACATATCGGATAGAAAGTTCTGTATACATCAATGAGGTCCAGTTGGTTAATTGTTGCAATAAGGTCTTCTGTGTCTTTATTGAGCTTTTTTTTTTTTTTTTTTACAGTATAATCTATTTTATCTGAGATTAGTATTGCCACACTTGCTCTTCTTTGTATATTGTTAGCTTGGTGTATAGTATTATATTTTTTAATTTTCAGTGTGTTCATATCTTTAAGTCTAAGGTGAGTTTCTTGTAAGCATATAGCCAGGTCATGTCTTTTGATCCAAGATGTCACTTGTCTCTTTACTGGAGCATTTAGTCCCTTTACCTATAATGTAATTATTGATAGGTGTTTAGTACTGCCATTTTGATGTATTTATTTTTGTGTCGATGTTTTCTCTGTTGCTCTTACTATTCTGTTCTAGGATATTCTTCTTTATCAGTTGATTTTTCACCCTTTCCAGCATTAGCTGAGACTCCTATATTGCATTTCTTGTTTTGATATGTCGCTTCTTTGTTGTGCTTTGTGGCTACCCCTATAATCCCCCTTGATGATGTATCTTTAAACCTCATTTTAACTTCTAAATATCTTATTAACTTTCTCTCCATCTGGATGGACTGTAACTACTATAATATATGCCTCTTTTTAATGTAGTGGTATTGTAGTTTTCATGATATGATCACTGAATCACTTCTTTTAGTATTATAGCTTTGTTTGGGGTTTTGTGCCTTCCCTAACTGAGTAGGTTTCTGGATGATGTGTCCTGTACTGTCTCCTGAAATATAGAGTTCATGATTTTGTTCTTCTAAGCCAAGAGCTTCTTTCAGTATTTCTTGTAGCTTTGGATTGGTTTTTACAAAGTCTCTGAGTTTCTGTTTACCTGTGAAGGTCCTAATTTCATTTTCATATTTGAAAGACAGTTTTGCAGGATATATAATTCTTGGTTGTAAGTTTTTCTCCTTCAAGACTTTGAATGTGCCACCCCACCACCTCTGTGCCAACATGGTTTCTGCTGAGAAGTCAGATGAAAGCCTACAGGGTTTTCCCCTGAATGTTAGCTTTGCTTTGAGTCTTGCTGTCTTTAACAGTTGCTGCTCATGTTTCATTTTGTTAAGCTTGATTACAATATGTCTTGGAGTGTTTCTTTGGGGTCTCTGTTGTATGGTGATCGATATGCGTCTTGGATATCTATGTTCTCTTCTTTCATAATTTCTGGGAAGTTTTCTGTCAGCAAGTCAACAACAATCCTGTCTGTTTTCAGGTGTACCTGTTCAGGAACTCCAATTAATCATAGATTGTTCCACTTGTTAAAGTCCCACATGTTTCTTATGCTCCTTCATTTTTCTTGTGTCTTTTCTCTGATGTTTCTTAAAAAATTCTGGTGTCAGTAGTTCTGTCTCCAAAGTCAAGAAGTCTGTTTTCCATTTGTTCAATTCTGTTCACTTGGCTTTGAATTGAGTTTTCTGATTCTTTAATTTTGTTATTAATCTGTTTGATTTCAGAATGCTGGAGTTCCATCAGTTCAAACAGCTTGCTTAATTTTTCATTTTGGTCTGCTAAATTCTGTATAATGTCTAGGAGGGCTCTATGCATAATTGTTTTGTACCCAGCCTCTGAAAGTTTCAGAAAGGATTCTTTTCCTGGGAAGTTCTTTGGTTCATTCCTTTTGCAGCTTTCTGGAGCCATGGTAGGATTTTTCCATAAGTGTCAGGCCAAAGTTTGTTGCATTTTGGACATCTAGAGGTTGTTTAGTTTGTCTGGTGTTGCCTTAATAGGAACTGAAGTAGAAGTTGATCACCAGTTACCACTATGCACTCCAGTAACTGGGCCAAGTGGAATCTCTGTGAGAGCAGGCTCTACCTCCTGGCTGGCAAAGACATGGCCCTACTTATGGAGTCACTGGGAGGCCGTCAACTGACCCTAAGTTGTGGGTCAGTCAAGACTGGAAGATGTGCCATCAGGCTGCACCAAAGTTACTTCTCAAGGTAGTCTTATTTTGAAAGGAAAAGGCTATCTGACAGGTTCTGTAAATAGTCAGGCTGTCAGGTATGCAAGGCCCTCTTTCCAGCTGGCAATAGAGGTACCTCTATATGTGTGCCTAGATGCTATGATCTAGTTCAAAGTATGGACAGGTTACTGCCATACTGTCATCAGGTCCTGGGTCATACCTGAAGGGTAAACTGTGCTAAATATAGTTTTTCTTCTGGGGAAGTGCTCCGCAGCCTGGCACTGCCTCCTAGCCTGGGGATTAGCTCCCCCTAAGGCCTCTGTTTGGGTAGCTTTGCCTCCCAGTCAGACAAGATGGCAGCCTTCAGAGGCTGTGTTGCCTGCTGGGAAATTGCTGAATCAGTGGCAGAGGTTCAGAAAGAGGGGTGAAGGGGCCATGGTCCTCAGAGTCCAGAGCCTCTTGTTACATCGGCAGTGTGGCAGAACTTTGCTGCCAGGTAAGCCCAATCACTGCCACAGGCTAACAAAAAGGAGAAAAGTTAAAGCCAGTAGTTACCTTTGTCTGCAAGAGACAGCCATTCAACATGGGTGGGGGTCACAGAAAGAGAAGAAGTTTCCTGTTCAGTGGCATGTAGTCCAAAATGGCAGCCCTATGCCATATCCTAGGGCTCACTGGGTGTCCATAAGCCTCCATTTAATTATCAATCCTGGCCTTAGTTTTTGGAGTGGGTTAGAGAAACATGTGTCTAGTCTGCCATATTGACTCCGTCCCTTGCCATCCTCCTTTCTAAGGAGCATTCTGGCTAGACTTATTCCAAGGCAGATTTGTTCATTCTGGATTCCAAGGAATATTCAGTACTCTTCACCAACACCACAATTCAAAAGCATTGGTTCTTCTTTGATCTTACTTATACATTGTTCAGTTTTTCTGTGCATATGAGGTAATTGAAAACACCATGGCTTGGGTCAGGCACACTACTCTTCATGGCAGTATCTTTACTTTTAAACACTTTAAAGAGTTTTCTTTGTAGGAGAGTTGTTTTTATAAAATGCATCCTTTGACTTGACAGCTGCTTCCATGGATGTTGATTGTGGTTCCAGATAAAATAAAATCCTTGACAACGTCAATCTTCTCTTTGTTTATCATGATGTTGCTTATCGCTCCTGTCTTAAGGATTTTTGTTTTCATTATGTTGAGGTGTACTCCTTTACTGAAGGCTGTGGTCTTAGATCTTAAGTGTTTCAGGGCCTCTTTGCTTTCAGTAAATAAGGTTATATCATACGCATATAGACGAATGTTAATGAATCTTCCTCCAGTCCTAATGCACATCTTCTCTAGTTTCTTGGATAGTGTTATTTGGGTAACACTATCTAAATGATGATTTATTTCCCAAGTGATTTAGTTCTCAGAACTTTAAGGGTCAGAAAGACATTTACCTATGTTTTATTGACTATGCAAGACTGTGTGGATCACAACAAATTATGGAGAACATTGTGAATAATGGGAATTCCTGAACACTTAAGTGAGCTCATATGGAACGTGCACATTGACTTAAAGCCAGCTGTTTCAATAGAACAAGGGGATACTGCATGGTTTAAAATTGGGAAAGGGGTGTGTTATATCTTTTCACCGAGTGATTAGATTTTAGGTTATGTACACAAACATTTGGAGTATTTATAGTATACTTTCAAATATATTATTTTACAAAGACAATTTGATCAACAATAAAGAAGTAAAAATCTCTCTATATACAGATAGGATAATTATATATACAGAGAATCCCAAGGAATACATAAGTAAACTACTAGAACTAATAGAGGAGTACAGCAAAGTATCAGGATACAAGATAAACATAAGTAAATCAGTAGGATTCTTTATGCCAACAAATAATTCATCAAAGAAGAAATCATCAAATCAACACCATTTACTATAGTCCCCCGAAAGATAAAATATCTAGGGGTAAATCTAACTAGAGAAATAAGAGACCTATACAGACGGGACTACAAGACCTTACTGCCAGAAATCAAAAAAGACTTACAAAATTGGAGAAATCTACCATTCCTATGGTTAGGAAGACTTAACATTGTGAAGATGTCTATTTTTCCTAAAGTGAACTACTTAATACAATGCAATCCCAACACAAATACCAATGTCATTTTTCACTGAGATTGAAAAATGTATCATCAGCTTTTTTTGGAAAGAGAAGAAACCTCGGCTTAATAAAGCACTGCTGAAGAAGAGGAACACAATGGGAGGCCTCACACTACCAACCTTAGAACCTATTACACTGCTACAGTAGTCAAAACAGCCTGGTACTGGTACAAAAAGAGACATATAGAGCAATGGAACATGGTTGAGATCCCAGAGGTGAACAGTTGATATTTGACAAAGGCCCTAAGATTGCAAACTGGCATAAAAACAGTCTCTTTAGTAAAATGTGCTGGCAAAATTGGATATCAACCTGCAAAATATTGAAACAAGACCCATATCTCACACCTCATGTGAAACCTAACTCTAAATGGATCGAAGACCTAAATATCAAACCTAAAATGATAAAAATCATGCAAGAAAAAATAGGATCAACTTCTTGTTGTTGGGTGCTGTGGAGTCAGTTTCAACTCATAGAGACCCTATGAACAACCAAATGAAACATTGCCCATTGTTGTGCCATGTCTACAATTGTTTTTATGCTTAAGCCCATTTTTGTGGCCACTGTGTCAATTCATTGTATCAAGGGTGTTTCTCTTTTTTTTGCTGACCCTCCACTCTACCAAGCATGATGTCCTGGGACTGATTTTTTTTCTGACACCATGTCCAAACTATGTAAGATACAGTCCTGCCATTTTTGCTTCCAAGGAGCACTCTGGTTGGACTTCTTCCAGAACAGATCTGTTTGTTCTTTTGAAGGTCCATCATACATTGAACATTCTTCTCCAACACCACAATTCAAAGGCATCAATTCTTCTTCTGTCTTCTTTGTTTACAGTTCAGCTTTTGTATGCATATGATGCAACTGAAAATACCACGGCATGGATCAGGTGTATTTTAGTCTTTAAGGTGACATCCTTACTTTTGAATACTTTGAAAAAGTCCTTTGCAGCAGATTTTCCCAGTGCAATACATAGGATCAACTATGGATGTTCTAATACACAGCTTAGACAGACTTAAAATCTAATGAAAATGCTTGGCTTGGCTTGGCATATATATGATCAATGTCTGATCTCCATAATCGACAGGGTTCTGCAAAATATCAACAAGAAAAAGATAAATAATCCAACTAAATGGTGGGCAAAGGAGATGGACAGACACTTCACTAGACAGGACATCCAGGCAGCCAAAAGACGTATGAGAATATGCTCACGATCATTAGCTATCAGAGAAATCTAAATCAAAAGTGTGATAAGATTCCATCTCACTCCAAGGGATAACTTCTCCCCCTCTCCCAACTTTCTTTAAAGTTTACAGCCTTTCCATAACCCAAAAAACACAAAACAACAAATGCTGGAGAGGCTGTGGAGAGATTGGAACTCTCCTACACTGTTGATGGGATTGCAAATTGCTTTGGAAAACAATCTGGTGCTTCCTTAAAAATCTGGAAATAGATATACCATTTGATCCAGTAATTCCATGACTTTGAGTTTATCCTTCAAAAACAAAGGCTGTCACACAAACAGACACATGTACATGAATGTTTATCCCAGCTCAGTCCACAATAGCTAAAAGAAGGAAACAAACCAGATGCCCATCAACATATGAATGGATAAACAAACTATGGTACATGCACTCAATGGAACACTATGCTATGATAAAAAACAACATAGATTTTAGAAAACATCTCATGATATGGTTTCAATTGGAAGACATTATGCTGAGTAAAATCAGTGTCAAAAGGACAAATATTGTATCAGACCCCTGTTATAAAGACTTAAAAATAGAATTATCTACAGAAGAAAATAACTTTGATAGCTACAAGGGCGTTGGGGGGAGAGGGTTTATCATAGATGAGATGATTGATAGATGTTAGAAATTTTATTTACATACTGTAATAAATAAATAAATTAAAAAAAGAAAAAATTCTTAGAATTCACATTTAAGTCCAGCTGATAGCTTCGATTAGGATAAGCCCTATTTTCCTAAGGAAATTATTTCTCCTTCTAGATGCTCAACTGAAAGCCAAGACTTCCATAACCCAATAAATGATTTATATAATATGTAATATATTATATATATGTATATATAAAGTGAATTTATCAACTTCTGCTTTCCAAGGGAAGGTGTCAAATCGTATGAGTGGGGACACAACATCATTATCCAAACCAATCCAACCCTACTGCCGTCAAGTCAATTTCATCTCTTAGCAACCCTAGAGGACTGAGAAGAACTGGTCCACAGAGTTTCCAAGGAGCACCTGGTGGATTTCAACTGCTGACCTTTTGATTAGCAGCCACAGCTCTTAACCACTATACCACTAGGTTTTCCAACATCATTATACTTCTCCTTTATTCCTGCAAATATTCACCAAAGTGAAAGCATGGGCACAGTTCATTTACTATGACTCTGGATATACAAAGAGTCTTTGCTGAGTTTATGTACAGGTACTCGCAAGAGCTGAATTATTCTGTATAAGAAATAGGAGAACTTTCTTGTTTGTTTATTAGCTGTTGGGAGAAGACAAGAACAAATAGGAGAACGGAAGAGAGAAGAGCTGAGCCACAAAGTGGGGTGCATTAAAGGACTCTTAGAAATAGCAATCTAATAATGAATTTTAAGATTTTTGGGGCTGCAAGGGATAACCTCTCCCCCTCTCCAAACTTTCTTTAAAGTTTACAGCCTTTCTTGTATGGGTAAATTCAGAAGTGCAATTGATTCAATTTGATATTCATTTTCTTGCTTTTTTTATTAGTGAGAATTAAACTAATCTCACTTTTTATTTCCTAAAGTTTAAAATAATTCACTATTTCTCTACTATTCTTCAACATAAGACTATGATATTAGGTCATATTCAAGTGACATTAAGTGTCACTATAAGTCTCTAAGGAATGCATAGTATTGGCAATATAGTGGATCCGTATGAGGTATTAGTGTTGCTGGTTATCAACAACACTGCATGGTAGTGTTTATCAGAACTCAGAGCAGTGTTAACAGCACTAAGTGCAGGTTTCCAGAACACCATAATGACAGCAAAGTATGATCAATTGGCAATTCAGGGCCTGCATTTATGACAGTACAGAGCCACAGACTGATTTACAGTGTATATAATTATCATGTGTCACAGAATAGAGAGGTTGGGAATCCATAAGGATATAATGGCTATGCAATCGTTTCATACCTCATCGAGTGTTTAAAAAGGAAAGAGGATTTCAAATGCTATTAGTGGCATTAGTGGTATATTAGTTTGCACAAACTGTTTTTTGATTTGCTTTTTAGTCATCTGACCAACAATAGAAAATCTCTCCTGAAACTTGGGTTAGTCTGTATTCAGGTCAACATGTGTCTTTCATATAATGTTGTATGAAGTTTGTCTCAGTTGCTCCAGTGTAGTGAAGTTACACTGGGATTACTTTTCGTTACACAGAATCCCTGAATTTCTACCTCACTTCAAATGCAAATCTCAGGGCATTATCATTATTAAAGACTGTCATTGACCTAATGTCTCTGATGGCTTAAACTCATTCATGGTTTCACCCGTTGAATTTTATGTTTACAATTGTAAGCACACGCAATGTGCCCTCTGTTTTAGTTCACATCACCTTTGCTTCATAGAAGTCCATTAAATGACGTTGCAGGGTGTTGGAATAATGAATTAATTTTATGAATGCCTGCATGTAAGCAGGCATATTTAAAATGGAATAAACATAAATGCCAGTTTTTATTAACATTACATTGAATAGTTTAATGGATTAGTTTTGTGTTGTTAAATAAGATGCACGATATTACGTTGTGAAGTACCATTGAATTGGTTCTGACTCAAAGCACTTTATGCACACTAGAACGTGATGCTGCCCGGTCCTACACGGTCCTCACAATCTTTGCTAAGCTTGACCCATTGTTGCAGCCACAGTGGCAATCCATCTCATTGAGGATCTTCCTATTTTACGCTGATCTTCTACATTTTTTTAATTTTTATTTTTTCATTGTGGTTTAAGAAAAAGTTTACAATTACAGCCAGTTTCTCATACAAAATACTTACACACACTTTGCCAGATGACCTAGCTGCTTTCCCCACGCTGTGACAGCACACTCCTCTCCTACGTCCTGTATTCCCCACGTCCGTTAACTAGCTCCAGTATTCTCCTGTTTTCTCATCTCAGCTCTGGATAGTATCTAACCAGTCAGTTTCCTGTATCTACCTAAGTGAAGAAGCATATTCTTTACTGGTATCGTTTCATGTCTTATATACCAGCTCAATCTTTGAGAAGCTGGCTTCCCGAGTGGTTTCAGTTTTGGGGAACAGAGAGTCTAGGGGCCACGTCTTCCAGGGACACTCCAGTGTGTCAGAAGATCCTCTGCTTTACAAAGTATGACGTCTTTCTCCAGGGAATAATCCCTCCTGATTACATACCCTAAGTGTGTAAGACAAAGCATTCTTTCTGTATTTCTTCCAAGACAGACCTATTGTTCTTCTGCCAGTTCATGCTATGTTGGCTATTCTTCACCAATACCATAATTGAAAGCCATCATTTCTACTTAAACTTTCCTTATTCATTACACAGCTTTTGCATGCACATGAGATTCAAAATACTACAGCTCGGGTCAGGTAAACATTAATCTTCAAAATGACATCTTTGCTTTCTAACACTTTAAAGAGGTCTTTGGTCATACAATGGTTTCAGAAAATTAAAAATATTTTTTGGAATTTTGTAAGATGAGAATACAAGTAGAAATTAGGATAAAATACCTACCATTTATTAAACCATTTAACAACTGTAAAATCATTTAGGGAATTAGAAATATCTATAGCATAAACTATTGGATAATTTAGTTCCAATTTATTGCTAATCAATTCCCATGTTTTTTTTATTTTTTTTTATTTTTATTTAATATAACTGAGTGAAAATGTACACTCACATGTAAATTTACATGCCCCCCTATATGCAGCTTCCACTGCTCTCCCTGTCTGGTGACAGCACACTATTCCTCTCTGCTCCATACATGTCTCATCCTCCCAACAGTCTCCTTTCCCCTCCTTTCCGTCCACTCCCCTTCCTCAAGCCAGAGGTCAGCAAGATGATATCCTATACATGTATAGAACCATAAAGTGCTTCCAATATATGGTCACTCTGCCTTGCCAAGTCCAATCCATTCCTGTCCAAAGAGTGGATCTTTGTTATAATTTATGGGAGAGGGCAGCATCAGGGAAGGGGGCCATGCTCTCACAGTAACCCCAAAACCACTGGACGATAAATTGAGGTCTTTTAATGGAGATCTCATGATGCACCTCTTTTTATTCTTGTGTTGCCTGTGAAGCTCCTCACTGTGAGCTCCGTCGTGGCTATCACTGGTGGTGGCCGGGCACCATCCAGTTCTTCCGGTCCCAAGTCGATGTAGGCACCCACTCTTGTGGGTCTCTGTGTCTTCTCGGTTGTCTTTACCGCATGCCGTTTTGGCCCTCGGTGAGCATCCGTTCCTGCTGAGTTGGGACCATTTGCTGTGTCCTCGGATGGCAGCTTGGCAGCTTTTAAGACCCCAGATGCCACTCACCAATGTGGGGTGCAGAGCGCTCTCTTAGCAAAACGCTAGTTGTGCCATTTGGCCTGGAATTCGCCCAAGAGCATGGTCCCCCGCCCCCCCGCCCCAGCTACTCTATCCTTGCAATATTGAGTTAAGATGGAAGGAGTACTCAAGTTATGCTGAAGTCCACTTAATGTTGTTCTTGTTCCTAATGTGTGCTGTCACCGCTTTCTCCCAACTAGATTGCTAGTAACTATCTAAACTAAACCCTCCCACCGTCACTCTCCCCCCTTCCCCTCCCTTGCAGCTGTCAAAGAGTCTTTTCTTCTATACACAAGTCTGTTTTTGAGATCTTATCGTAGAGGTCTCATACAGTATTTGTCCCTCTGTCGCTGACTATTTTCACTCAACATAATGTCTTCCAGTTGAAACCAGGTTAGGAGATGTTTTCTGGAATCATCGTTATTCTTTATCATTGCGTAGTGCTCCATTGAGTATATGTACCACAGTTTACCTATCCATTCTTCTATTGTTGGGCATCTGGGTTAATTCCATCTTTTTGCTATTGTGGACTGTGCTGCGGTAAACATTCTGGTGCATGTGTCCGTTGGTGTGAAAGGCCTTGAATCTGTAGGATATATTCCAAGTAGTGGAATTACTGGGTCAAATGGTATATCAATATCCATTTTTTTAAGGAAGCACCAGATTGCCTTCCAAAGAGGCTGGACCATTTTGCAACCCCACCAACAGTGTAGGAGGGTTCCACTTTCTCCACAGCCTCTCCAGCATTTGTTGTTTTGTGTTTTCTGGATCATGGCCAATCTTGTTGGGGTGAGATGGTATCTCATTGTTGTCTTGATTTGAATTTCTTTAATAACTAAAGATCGTGAACATGTCCACATGTGTTTTTTGGCTGCCTGGATCTCCTCTTTAGTGAAGTGTCTGTCCATCTCCTTTGCCCATCACTTAATTGGATGGTTTATCTTCTTCTTCTTGATATTTTGTAGTATCCTATAGATTACGGAGATCAGGCGTCGGTCTGACATAGAGTTGCCAAATATTTATTCCCATTCTGTGGGTGTTCTTTTAATTCTATTAATAAAGTCTTTGGATGAGCACAAGTGTTTGATTCTTAATAGTTCCCATTTATCTATTTTCTCTTCTGTTGATTGAGGTTTCTTTGACAGATTTTGGAGTCTGTCCTCATTGTGTATTAAAACTTCCATTGTTGTTCCTACCTTTTCTTGGATGAGCTTTAGCGTTTTAGGTTTCATATTTAGGTCTTTTATCCAGTTGCAGTTGGTTTTTGTATAAGGTGTAAGATATGGATCTTGATTCAGTTTATTGCAGATGGATAACCAATTTTGCCAGCACCATTTGTTGAAGATACTGTTTTTACCCAAGTTTAATGTCTTAGGGCCTTTGTCGAATATCAACTGTTCATAAGCAGATGGTGTCATCTCTGGGGTCTCAATTCTGTTTCATTGATCGATCTGCCTGTTCTTGTACCAGTACCAGGCTGTTTTGACCACTGTGGCAGTGTAGTATGTTCTAAGGTAGGGTAATGAGAGGCCTCCCAATGTGTTCTTCTTCTTTAGTAGTACCTTACTTATCCGGGGCTTCTTCCCTTTCCAAACAAAATTGGTGATTTGTTTCTCCATCTCATTAAAAAATGATGCTGGAAATTGTATTGGGATTGCATTATATAAATAAATTGCTTTGGGTAAAATAGACATTTTCACAATGTTAAGTCTTCCTATCCATGAGCAGGGTAGGTTTTTTCATTTATCTAAGTCTCTCTTAGTTTCTAGTAGTAAGGGCTTGTAGTTCTCTTTGTAAAGGTCTGTTGTTTCTCTGGTTAGATTAATTCCTAGGTACTTTATCTTCTTAGGGGCTATCGTAAATGGGATTGATTTCATAATTTCATCCATAACAGTCTCGTTGATGGTATAAAGGAAACCTACTGATTTACTTATGTTTACCTTGTATCCTGAGACTTTGCTGAACTCTTCTATCAGTTTGAGTACCTTACTTATAGATTCCTTGGGGTTCTCTGCATATACAATCATATCATCTGCGAACAGGGAGATTTTAACTTCCTCTTTGCTGATGCAGATGCCCTTTATTTCTTGGTCTTGTCTAATTGCTCTGGCTAGAACTTCTAGCACAATGTTGAATAGGAGAGGTGACAGTGGGCATCCTTGTTTAGTTCCTGATCTCAGGGGAAAGTCTTTCAGTCTCTCTCCATTCAGGATGATGTGGGCAATTGGCTTTGTATAAATGGCCCTTATTATGTTGAGGAACTTGCCGTCTATGCCCATTTTGCTAAGAGTTTTTAGCATGAATGGGTGTTGGACTTTATCAAATGCCTTTTCGGCATCAATGGACAAAATCAGGTGATCCTTGTCTTTTGTGTTATTTATGTGGTTAATCACATTAATTGTTTTCCTGATATTGAACCAGCCTTGCATCCCTGGTATGAATCCCACTTGGTCATGATGGATTATTTTCTTGATATGTTGTTGTATTCTGTTGGCAAGAATTTTGTTGAAGATTTTTGCATCTAGGTTCATGAGTGATATCGGTCTGTAGTTCTTTGTCTGTGTTTGATCTTTCCCTGGCTTAGGTATCAGGGTTATGCTGGCTTCATAGAATGAGTTTGGGAGTACTCCATCCCTTTCTATACTGTGAAATAGTTTCAGTAGTATTGGGGATAACTCTTCTCTAAATGCTTGATAGAATTCTGCAGTGAAGCCATCTGGGCCCGGACTTTTTTTGGGTGGCAGTGTTTTGATGACCTTTTCAATCTCTTCCTTTGTGATGGGTTTATTAAGTTGATCTGCTTCACGTTGTGATAATTGAGGTAGGTGGTATGAGTCAAGGAATTGGTCCATTTCCCCTAGGTTTTCAAATTTGTTAGAGTACAGTCTTTCATAGTATTCTGTTATGATATTTTTGATTTCTGTTGTATCTCTGGTGACAACTCCCTTCTCATTTCTAATTTGGCTTATTTCTTTCCTTTCCTGCTTTTCTTTAGTAAGTTTAGCCAATGGTTTATCAATTTTGTTGATCTTTTCAAAAAACCAGCTTTTGGTCTTTTCAATTTTTTCAATTGTTTTTCTATTCTCTGATTCATTTAGCTCTGCTCTGATCTTTATGATCTCATTTCTACTGGTGCCCGAGGGGTTCCTCTGTTGTTCTCTTTCTACTTGTTCAAGCTGTAGAGTTAGTTCTTGATTTGGTTTCTTTCTTCCTTCCAGATGTGTGCATTTATGGAGATAAACAGACCTCTGAGCACTGCTTTGGCTGCATCCCATAGGTTCTGATAGGAAGTGTTTTCGTTCTCATTGGAATCCATGAATTTCTTTCATTCATCCCTGATTTCCCCTATAACCCATGTTTTTTTGAGCAAGATGTTGTTCAGTTTCCAAGAGTTCCACTTTCTATCTCTGTTTTTTCTGCTATTGATTTCAACTTTGATGGCTTTATGATCTGAGACGATGCTTTGCAGTAATTCAACGGTATGGATTTTGTTGAGCATTGCATTATGGCCTATCACGTGGTCAATTCTGGAGAATGTTCCATGTGCACTGGAGAAGAAGGTGTAGTTGTCTGCTGATGGGTGGAAAGTTCTGCATATATCAATGAAGTTTAGTTGGTTAATTGTGTCAATGAGGTCTTCTGTATCTTTACTGAGCTTTTTTCTAGATGATCTGTCTAGTCATGAGAGTGGAGTGTTAAAGTCTCCCACTATTATTGTGGAGTCACTAACTCTCTTTTGAGCGTAGTCAGTGTTTCTTCGACATATTTAGTTGCTCTGACATTAGGTGCATAAATGTTTAATATAGTTAAGTCTTGCTTGTGTACTGAACCTTTCAGCAATAAATAGTGTCCATCTTTGTCCACGATTGTGGATTTGACATTAAAATTGATTTTGTCTGAGATTAGAATTGCCACCCCTGCTCTTCTTTGTTCATTGTTAGCTTGATATATATTCTTCCATCCTTTAATTTTCAGTTTGTTCCTGTCTTTAGGTCTCAAGTGAGTTTCTTGTAGACAACATATGGATGGGTTGTGTCTTTTGATCCAAGATGACACTTTGTGTCTCTTTACTGGACCATTCAGTCCATTCACATTCAATGTAATTATTGATAGATATGTGTTCACTGCTGCCATTGTGATATGTTTATTTTTATGTTGATGTTTTCTCTGTTGTTCTTATTAGTCTGTTCTGAGACACTCTTTTTTGTGAGTTGATTTTTCACCTTTTTCAGAGCTGGTGTTATAGTTGTTGAGACTCGTGTGTTAGATTTCTTGAAATGGTATGATACATCTTTGTTGTGCTTTACAGCTGCCCCTATGAACCCCCTTAATAAACTATTTATAAACCCAATTTTAATTACTACCAGTGTTGTCATCTTCCTCTCCATCTGGAAGGACTATAATCACTATAGTACATCCCTCTTTTATTCTGATGACACCATAGTTTTCATGATGATCACTGCATTGCTTCTTTCCAAATCAAAGCTGTGATTTACTTTGGAGCCTTCCCTAAATTAGTGTTGAGTAGTGTGTCATTCTAAAATATAAAGTTAGTGGTTTCGTTCTTCTAAGCCAAAGCCAAGAACGTCTTTCAGTATTTCTTGTAGATTGGGTTTAGTTTTTACAAAGTCTCTGAGTTTCTGTTTATCTGGGAATGTCTTAATTTCATTTTCATATTTGAAAGATAGTTTTGCAGGATATATAATTCTTGGTTGGAAGTTCTTCTCCTTCAAGACTTTGAATGTGTCGTGCCACTGTCTCCGTGCCAGCATGGTTTCTGCTCAGAAATCTGACAAGAGCCTACAGGGTTTCCCTCTGAATGTTAGTTTTGCCTTGAGTCTTGCTGCCTTTAAGAGTTGCTGCTTCTGTTTCATTTTGTTAAGCTTGATTATAATATGTCTTGGAGTCTTTCTTTTGAGATTTATATTGGGTGGTGTACGATATGCATCTGAATTGTCTATATTCTCTTCCTTTATGATTTCTGGGAAGTTTTCTTTCAGCAGCTCAGCAACAATACTCTTTGTGTTCTCAGATGTCTCACCCTGTTCAGGGACTCTGATTAATCAAAGGTTGTTCCTCTTAATAGAGTCCCACATGCTTCTTAATGTTTCTTCATTTTTCTTCCTTCTTTTTTCTGATTTCTGCTCATAGACACTGGCATCAGTAGCTCTGTCTTCCAAGTCAGAAATTCTTTTTTCCATTTGTTCCATTCTGTTTTCTTGGCTTTGCATGGAAGTTTCTATGTCTTTGATTTTCTTCTTGATCTGTTGGATTTCAGAGTACTGGTGTTCCATCAGGTCGAACAACTTGCTTAATTTTTCATTTTGTTCTGCTGCATTTTGTATAAGGTCTAGAAGGGCTCTGTATATAATCAATTTGTATTCACTTCCTGATGCTTTCATAAAAGTTTCTTCATCTAGAAAACTCTTCGGTTGCTTTGTTTGGGATCCTCTGAAGCCATGAGTGATTGCTTGTATGCCACAATTGTCTGTTGCTTTTTGGGTCCCATGTGAGTATATAGAGGCTAGAAGAGATACTGTGAGGATGGATTGCAAATGTTTCTCTAGGCTGTCTTCAAATGTAAAGCAAAAGGTATCTGACCGGTTCACAAGTCAGTTAAGTTTTGAGGTGTAGAGGTCCCTCTTCTCATCTGACGAAGTAAGCGCCACTATATCCCACCCCAGATGATAACAAACTAGTTCAGAATACAGCACTGCTACTGCCCTGGTGTCCTCTGCTGACAGGGCCTAGCCTTGTCCAACACTGCGTCGAGTACTGGTTTTGTGATAGAAAAGCGCTCTCTTGTGGGCAGGCTCTGGCTCCCAAGCTAAGAATTAGGTCCAGCTGCGGCCACTGTACCCAAGATGGCGTCCTCCACACAGGCAGCAGAGGGGCTAACGGTGCTGAGAGGCAGTGATTCCTCTGCTTCTGTTGCAGGACCCCCAACGTAGACCGCACTGTGCAAAATCACTATTTTTCCGACGGAGAAGCGCTGTCCCGTTTGCAGGCGCTGGCTCCCAGGCTAAGAATGAGGTTTCGCTAAAATCTCGGTACCAACATGGCGTCCCGCACCCTGACCGCGGAGCTCAGCGCAAACCCCACTGAGGCAGCTACAAAATGAAAGGCTCAAAGTGTCTAGATTAACAGAGTCCCAAGCCTGGCTCTCAGAGTATGGGTATTTCGCCTGCCTATCCCCCCAGCAGTGCGTCTTAGCGCAGCCGCCAGGCAAGGCCCAGCTCTGCCCACCAGCCGATAGAGAGGAAAAAAAAGTCAAAGTGGTGCGTTTACCTTCCGTCCGTGAGAGCCGTGGCTAGCCAGGAGCGGGAGTCAGCGAAAGAGAGGAGGTTTTTCGCTGAGTGGTATGAAGTCCCAATTACCAGCTCTGTGCCGTGTCCTGAGGCTGATTAGGTGATCAGAAGGCTCTGTTTGATTGTCAATTCAGGTCTTGGTTTCCAGAGGGATCGAAGGAGAATTGGGCTTAGTCGGCCATCTTGACTCCGCGCCCCCATTACCATGTTTTAAAAGTTGTATGTCATTTATTGTTTATGAAAATACTTTCTCTCCATTAAAAAAAAAAAACAAGAAACTGTGATAGCTTTGTTGATAACGAAGTTGCACTTTTTAATATATTGTTATAATTTAGTTTTTGGAAGAACCGTGTAGGAAGAATTATGATCATTAAAAGAAGAAGGTATTGACATCATGATGTAGTAAAATCAACACTGATATTAACTCAGTGGGAATTTACACAAATAGTGATACATTTGGTGTTCAAGGAATACTCTTGTACATCTATAAACAAGGTTCGCCATAGAAAGATCTCTGAGATGCTCCTACCTTCTGAACAACCACTTTCCTCCCACTTAGTTGCTATTTGTCCTTTTAAATATGGTAGGTTAAGTACTATGTCTGCTGATCAATGGTTGATGGTTCAAATCTGCCAGCTGCTCCTCAGTAGCTGTAGCTCTTAACCAGTATGGCACCATGGTTTCCACATCTGGCTATGGATCCTTTGAAATGTGGCTAGTCTTACATATGCTGTAGCTGTAAAATTGGCATAGTGGTTAAGTGCTGCATCTGCTAACCAAAAGGTCACAGTTCAAATCCACCAGACACTCCTTGGAAACTCGATGGGGCAGTTATACTCTGTCCTATAGTGTCGCTGTGAGTCAGAATCAACTTTACAGCACTGGCATTTTCCCTTTTCTTGTAGATGTAAAATATACATTAGTTCTTGAAAGCTTATGAAAAAGCAGAATGTAAGTTATCTAATTATATTTATATTGACTTTATATTGAAATGATAATATATCAGCATGCTGGATTGAATAACATATTTTATTGAAATTAATTTTAATAGTTTTATTTTGCTCTTTTAATGTGGCTACCTGAAAATTTAGCATGACTTATGTGCCTTTCATTTATTTCTCACATTACCTTTCTACTGGACAGCATGGATCTAAATATGTTTAGGACAATAAAAGTGGACTAGCAGTTACTTATGACTGAAAGCTTTCGTTATTGCTTTCAAATGTCATTTTTTAATCACTGAATAACAGGATTACGGAAGCCATTGATTTTAGCTTTTCCTGTGCATCTTAGGAATCTCTGGTGGTGTAGTGGTTAAGTGCTACATCTCCTAACCAAAACACTGGAGTTCAAAAGCACCAGGCGCGCCTTGGCACCTATAGGAAAATTCTGCTGGTGTAGTGGTTAAAAGCTGTGGCTGCCAGTCAGAAGGTCAGCAGTTCGGATCAGCCAGGCACTCTTTGGAAACTGTATGTGGTAGTTTTACTCTGTATAATAGGCTAGCTATGAGTTGGAATTGACTCAAAAGCAATGGGTTTGTTTGTTTGTTTTGTCTATGCACCTATAAATGTCATAATTTGATGGAATACCACTGTAGGCTTTATCACCTCTGTGGTTGTTCAACCCCAAATTTTAGACAACAGAATGGCAAGACTTTGTTTCCTTTACTTTGAACATATCATCAGAAGGGATTAGTTCCTGGAGAAGAACATCATACCTGGTGACATAAAGGGTCAGCACAAGAGGTGAAGATGCTCAATGAGAAGGATTGACATACAGGCAGTAACAATAGGCTGAAACATAGCAACAGCTGTGAGGATAATGTAGGACCAGGCAATGTTAAATTTTGTTGCACTTCAGGTCATTATGAGTCGAGACTGACTCCCTGGGACGTAGCAACAGCAACACTCTTTTCCAGCAATAAATAAGAGAGCTTGGTGTGGTGTGATGAAAGAGATGTCAATATACATCTAAGCTCGACTGCTTAGCATCTGTCGTTATGAAGCAAGTTGTTTAACCTCATGAGCTACCATTACCCGAGACTTAAAATAAACACTGCTTGATTTGTAAGATTGTGTAAGTATTACGTTAATTTCATGAAGTGGATAAGTCAGTGGCCAGTACATAGTTACTGCTTAAAGTATTCTAGCTCTTATTTATGAGATGGTAAGTCTTGGGGTCTCAAGCAGTAGTTGGGTCAGCAAAAGTGTGGGAGGAAAGAATAAGGCAACAAGCGAGTGTGTTTTTGTATAGAATGGTAAAACCTCTGTATAAAGTCCTGGGAGCGTTCTGTGTACCAGATGGGACTTGATCCCTCCACTGCCAGAAGTCCTTCTCCCAGCCCTGCTGCTAACCTCTCCATTTTCTCTTCCTAAGGGCAACTAAGATTGGAACTCAAGCTGAATGAAATTTGTCAGCAGTGTTTTATTAACTGCACCAAGGCATTTGTTGGTGTGGATCATAACACATTATGGAGAACATTGTGAAGACTGGGAATTGCAGAACATTCAATTGTGATATTTGTGGAACCTGTATGAGACCTGACACTTAAGTTCATGAACTTATTCTAGAAAAAGTGCTACACAGCTGAATATCACTGTAGTTACCTTCAGTGTACTCCTGTTAGGAAGCTATGCACCAACACCAGTGCCTAGCCCTCCCTTCAAAGCAATTTTGGAACTCCTTTTCTGAAACAGCTGTCAGAGCTGTTGTTTTATTACCCTTGATGTACTGAATGCTATCAAAATGTATTTGTTTACTGGCTAAAAAGTCCCTCACAGACAGTGCCGTGTGAGCCGGTACATTGTCATGGTGCAACAGCCACGAGTTGCTGGTGAAAAGTTGAGGTCGTTTCCACCTAAATTTTTCACGCAGCCTGTTCAGCATTTCTTAATAGTAAACTTGGTTCACTGTTTGTCCAGTCAGTACAAATTCACAGTGAACAATCCTTTTGATGTCAAAAAAGGTTAGCAACAACTTTTTGACTCTTGATTTGGACTAATGGAACTATTTTGATTGTGGAAAATTGGTTAAGCTTCCATTGTGCATTTTGACACTTTGTTTCAGGGTCATACTGGTACACACACAGCTCAAAATATTGTCTTGCCTCTCCAAAAGGTCTTATCAGACTTTGACTTTCCTTTGCTTTTGTTCATCACTAAGCTGCTTTGGAACCATTTTTACACACCATTCTCATTCCACGATTTTCAGTTAAGGTTTTCCTGTTTTTCTATTGATGTTTACTTGGTCAGCCACATTTCTCATGGTCAACCGACAGTTTTGATACACAGTTTGATGAATTTTTGCAATATTTTAATTGGTTCTGCTTGTTACTGGCTTCCCTGACTTCTTGTCATCAGTGATGCTTTCTCTCCCCTCAGTAAAACGTTTAATCCGTTTGTACCGGGCTGTTTTTATCATGGCATTATCCCCATAAACTTGGACCAACATGTCCACAATTTTATTTCCACTCTTGTCAGGTTTAACAAGAAATTTAATGTTTGTTCGTTGCTCTAATTCAAGCCACGACATTCTCATGATGGCACACAAAAACACGCAACAATGACGAGCATCTCTCGGAAAGACACTGCCATATGTTGACACAAACACAACTATGAGTCACTGATATACCAAAGTTATTCCTTTTGTTGTTGAGAATACACACAGCAAAACACACACCAATTTAACTGTTTCTGCATATACTTTTCAGTGACAGAGACTGCATTCTCCAACCATTCTTACCTTTCTTTTCTGAATTTTTCCTCTCCCATGAACAAGAACTCACGTTTACTAAGGTTCTCATCTGATCTTTGATTTGCTAATGTCAATTTGATTCCATACACTGAAAATAAGTAATAATAATAATAATAAAAATCCACTGCTATGGAGTCAAACTCTGACTCACAGAAACCCTACAGGTCAGAGTAGAACTGCCCCATAGAGTTTCCATGCAGCGAATGGTGGATTCAAACTGCCAATGTTTTGACTAGCAGCCATACTACTCAACTACTAGCCACCAGGTAGTTCTTAAAAGAGCATTGTGCTGAAGGCAGAACTTTTTCACTACTTAAGCTAAACAACTGTTTGATCTTAAGATGACTTCGAGGGCAATTTTGTTTCTTGATGATAGGGAAATGAATCTAGGGAAACTGAAACTTACAATCAGCAAATAAGCAGATGAAACGGGACTGGATCCCAGCTCTGTTGATGCCCAAGTCTAAAAAAAAACCAAACCAAATCAAACCAAAGCAAACCAAACCTAGTAGTTTGAGTCGATTCCGACTCGTAGTGACCCTACGTGATGGGGTAGAACTGTTCCATAGAGTTTTCAAGGAGCTCCTGGAAGATTTGAACCCCAGCTTAACTGGTATGTCATCAGGTGTCCTTTTATTACAACTGCATCCTTCCCAATAAACCCTATGACACACTGTCGTAGATCTGCTCCAAGGACAAATAAGTGAGCTCTTCTCTTTTTGCTGAGTAACATATGTATGTTTTAACAAGATAAACCAAAATCAAACCCACTGCTAAAGGAGTTGATTCCAACTCACAAGGGCCCAGGGCTGAAAGATTAATCTAAAGTTAAGACAAGCATAGAAGACACTGAAAATATTGTTATAGGTTACTGAGGCCAGTTGACTTTTTCTGTAACATAGGGGTTGTTTCTTTTGCAATAGAATGAGGACTATACAACATGTCATGATCATTGCAGGTACTGTCTTGGTAAATGACTATTTAAGTAATTGTTCAAAAAATTAAGAATAATCCACTGCTCACAACCCCTTAGTAGTTGAATTAAACACACATATGCGCCCCCCAACACATACATACACACCAGTCATCTTCTCTCTCCCGCTTTTTTTCCATGAAGAAAAAGTTACATTCACACTGAATACAATATTTTATTGAAATTAATTTTAACTTTTAGTTTTAAAATTTTAAAGGAATTTAAACTAATTAAGTAGGGCAGGAATGCAATCTATCTTAGCTCCAGGTGAAGAATTCTATGTGTCTGGTGGTACTCCTGGATTCTTGAAACTTCTTTTCAGCCCATTTCACAGTCTCCTCTAAGCCTAATTGTTGTCTATCCTCCAGATTACATTAGAAAAGAAAACTAGAGGGCAGATGAATACTGGAGTCTCAGACCACCCGTTAGTTTACTTACAGAAAACTTGTATGTTGTACTTCATAGTTGCTAGGAGCTGTCCTTCTTGGTGGCATGGCAGTTAAGTGCTACGGCTGCTGACCAAAAGATCAGCAATTCAAATCCACCAGGTGCTTCTTGGAAACTATGGGGCAGTTCGACTCTGTCCTATAGGGTTGCTATGAGTTGGAATTGACTTGATGGTACTGGGTTTGGTTTTTGTTTTTTTTGGTCCCTGTTGTGCCTACAGAAAACATGATGGCATAGCGGGTTAAGTGTTACATCTGTTAGCCAAAAGGTCGACAGTTCAAATCTGCCAGGTGCTCCTTGGAGCCTCTATGGGGCAGTTCTACTCTGATCTAAAGGATCACTATAAGTTGGATCCAACCTGAAGGTGGTGGGTTTGGTTTTTGGTTTGCTTGTACCTATTGCATGCCCTGAGCTTTGAATTGCAGCAGTGATGGTGACAAATGTGATGGCAGAAGGTGAACCGTTGTTTCTGGTGGGTAAATGGGCAGCACCCAGAGCAGTGAAGGGTTGATTCTGGTTGTTGCTGAAAAAATAGCAGTAGTACTATTGAGGGAAAATTATAAATGTCCTAAGGGAGAAGGGTATAAAAGATCAGAGGATGCTATTGGCCAATCTGAGTGGCAAGTATTTTGGATTCAACTATTTCCACCTAAGAGACAGATTGAAGTCCTGGCCTACATGAACACAATGTTGCTTAAGTAAATAGAGTTTTTCTTGGCAGACATTAACAGATAAAGTAAGGAGGTCACATCATAGTTAGAAGCATCCTAATCCTAATCCTAATCCTAATTCTTACCCCTTTGAGTGGTGTTTTATAAAACAAGACAGGTAAGGAGGAAGACACACTCATGGAGGGGATAAAGAAGCAGCATTTGAGAACCTGTCATAAACCAAGGAATACCAAGAAACTTCCAGGACTATCAGAAACTGAAGGAGATGATGGTCTTCTTCTGGAACTGATAGCACAATATTACAAAAAGCTGAATTTGAAGTTCTAGACTCCAGAACTCTGAGAAAATAAATCTGTGTTCTTTAAAGACACATATTAGGTAGAATTTTGTTATGGCAACCCTAGGAAACCAGTAGAGCAAGTAAGCTTTGAAAGTCTAGCAAAATGTTTGAGGGTTCAGGAATAAGAGTATAAATTACAGGCCTCATTTCTAACCTCAGATGGCCAGAATTGCTCTTGCTCTTGTTCTGGAAAATTAAACCTTCTTTTGTATCATATCTGGTTGTTTACACAGACTGAAGTTGAGTGTATGTGAGTGAGCATGTTGTGAGTAGACTGAGTATGTTGTAAGTAGGTTGAGTATGTTGTGAGTGGGTTGAGTATGTTGTGTATATTAGTGTGTGTTATGTGTGTTATTATATATGTACCATTGAAGAGGGCTCAGTAGAAAGAAAGAAGAAAAGAAAGCAAGAAAGGAAGGAAAGAAGGAAGAAACAAAGAAAGAAAGAGAAAAGAAGAAAGAAAGAAAGACAAAGCAAGAAAGAAGACTAACTTTTCTCCTGCAGGCTGTGTGCGGAGTTTGTAGGCTAAGACTCTTCATAGTGGTTCTTGCTTAAAAATGAAAGGTAAGTGAGCAAAAATGTGAATACAGGAGACAAAATAAGAAGAAAAGGTAATTGTTGATGAGCCATAATTAAAGATAACTAAACTTTCACTGTCCTGTGTTATTTAGTGTGTATACACACACACACATGAACTGCACTTATCTTTGAACATAGGGATGGTCTCTAGTTTGCATTTGTATCTCTGATACTACCTAACTGCTCCCTACAAAAAAAAAAACCAAACAGAAGAAGCAAACCCAGTGCTGTTGAGTTGATGCTCACTCATGACGACCCCATGGTGTATGTAGAGTAGAACTGCTCCATAGATTTTCCAAGGAGCACCTGGTAGATTTGAACTCTTGACCTTTTTGTGAGCAGACATAGCACTTAACTACTACACCACCAGTGGTGCCTTATGTTATAAATACTTGGTCAAAAACACTAGGTTTTTTCCCCCCCATTCTTGCCTGTGTATATTCTGAAAAGTCCACAGTTACAGGACCTGAGGTTGGTCTTCTGTTCACTCATTAAGTTGGTCACTAGGTGGACCCTTTCAACTCAGAAACCCAAGTTCTCCAGTGGCTTTCCAAGGAAGGTCTTAGAATCAATTTTTGAATCTCATTTCCTCCATTCTTTGCTTTATCTTTCTGAAACACTAATTTTTGTATCCTTAGTACCGATATTCTATTATTTGTACCATCTTTTTATTGCCATCATTCCCTCTGTGTTTTCTGGGTGATGTTTTAAACTTTACATGCATTCTTCTGAACATTCCATTGCTACCATCCTCTTTTTTCTTTATGAGAATTATTATTTTATAGTTTTAATTTTATTTTAATTTTTTCTGAATTTTTTCTCTTGTTTCAGGAATCTTCTCTGAAGATATTAATCTCAGTTTATTCTTTTCTTCCATTTCCTGAATTGGTTTCAATTTCTTGGATTTTCTGCCACTTTCTAGAATCTTTTCTGTGATGCAAGTGAGTTTTTTTGGTCTCTGTTGGTATTTCAGAGATAGTAGCAGAAAAGATCACTGGAAACTGTGTATGCACACATGAACATCTATATGTTGGGCTGAGGGGATAGTTTATCAAGTAATGGGCTTCAATATATGTGTTCACCCTGGACAATTTGCCTGAACTGTTTCTTATTAGAGTTTTCCAAATTAAATTGTATTGCCCCCCAAATATGTGTTGGAATCCTAACTTGTATACATGTGGATGTAATCTTGTTTAGAAATAGAGTTTTCTTTGTTATAAATGGATCAGATCTGAGTAAACCAAATCCACCGCCATTGAGTTGGGTCCAACTGATGGTGACCCTAGAGGTCAGAGTAGCACTGTCCCATAGAGTTTCTAAGTAGCACCTGGTGGATTTGAACTGTCGACCTTTTGGTCAGCAGAGGGAGCACTTAACCTACTATGCCACCAGGGTTTCCACATCTGAGTTAGGTAGGTTTTAAATCTAGTCATTTCTTAGTTGTAAACAGAGCAGATTAGACACAGAGATACATATAACTGGGGGTAGGTAAGGGAGTGGGAAGCCAGTTGCTATGAGAGGATGAAGGAGAGTCTACAAGCCAGGGAACTAAGACATAACCAGGAATGTCTCTAAGGCAGAAGCAGACACAGCTGAGACCCTGATTTAGGCTTTTAGCCTTTGGATCTGTGAGAAAATACATTTCTGTTCTTTAAATCCACCCATTTGTGGTGCTTGTGTGACAGCAGTACCACAAAGCTACGGCAGAGACGTCTTTATTATTATTTTCTAATCAGATTCTGATTATTCTATCTCATCATTGTCTTAGCTGAGCTATAACAGCTTTTAGTGTATGCAGGGCAAAGTGGGAGAAAAGGGTTTCAGAGTTTTATCCTTTTATACATAGACTTTCACTTACATATAAATTTGTACTTGTTTTCACTGTGGTATCCCACTTTCCGCTGTGTCTGATGCACCGGAGTCTCTGCTTCAGCATTTCTATTTCTTGACCTCTATAGTGGAAGAAGGTCAATTGCCCAGCTGTATATCATAGGATAGATAAGTCAAGGGATCTCTTGGTCTGATTTTTGCAATATATCCTGTGCTGCTTCTTTCAGAGGTACCTGGTGCCTCCAACTCCTTGAACTTGCTGAGGTTCTATCCATTCAATCTGTTGACATCTAAGATCACATTCATTGTTGTCCTTGGCTTCTCTTTCTCTTGTGTGCCACGTCAATCTCCCCTCACTCGGTTTCAGATTCCAAAATTTTGCTGTCTGTTTTCCAGTTCTCTTTTCTGCATCCTTCTTACTTGTCATGCTCTTTAAAAATTATAACCGTCTTTTCAATAAAGAATAATAAATAAGGTAAACATATCTTAAATGGCCACATTTTACTGGAATAGGTCCTGAAAATATAAACCTTCAAATATGTGAGTACATTTAATGCAACCGATATATAGTGGCATTTATTTTTACTTTCAATAACTTTGTTGAAACCTGATTGACTTACAATAAGCTGCACATGTTTACAGTTTTGATATGGATTTATGCCCATGAGACTATCAGCATAGTCAATATGTAAGCAATCCATCACCTTTGAATGTTTCTGTGTATGCCTAGTTCATTGAATCTAAGTGGAAAATAGATATTTTAACAATATAGAGACATCTAAGTGATGAATATTTTCTACCTCTTCATTTATCTAGGGCTTCTTCAATTGCTTTTAGCAACGTTCTGAAGTCTGCACTGTCAAGGTCTTTTTTTGTTGTTGTTAAATTTATCATACTAAGTATATCATATTTGGGCTATTGTAAATGGTAATTTTTTAAAATTCAATTTCTGATTGTTCATTGTTAGTACACAGAAAGGCAACTGATTTTTCTATATTAATGTATCTTGCAACCTTGTTAAATGTAATTATTAATTCCTACAGCTTCTTTTGGAAGATCTAATTATGGCCCCTGTAACTAAAACAGCTTTATTGCATTCTTTTCAATCTGAATTTTTTTTTTAAATGATGCCTAATTGCATTGGTTAGAATCTCCAGCTTGAAACTGAATTAAATTAGTGAGAGTAGATGCTTGTATCTTGTTCCTGAACTTAAGGAAAAAAAAAAAAAATCAAATGTTTCATCATAGAGTTTGATGTTATCTGCAGGCTCTTCACAGCTGCCTTTTATCATATTGAGGATGTTTCTTTTAATTTTAGGTTTTTTAATAATTCCTTTTTTAAAAAAATCAGGAATAAGTGTTAAATTTTGTCAAATGTTTTATTTTTATTAAATTTTAAAAATTTTGTTATTGTTGAGAACACGCACAGCAAAACAAATACTAATTCCACCATTTCTACATACACAACTGAGTGGCTCTGATTACATCCTTTGAATTGGGTATCCATTCTCACTTTCCTTTTCCTAGTTGTTTGCCCCCATTAACATAAACTCACTGCCTCCTAAGTTTCTTATCTAACTTTTTTGGTTACCGTTGTTAATTTGATCTCATATAATTCCTTAAAGAGCACAATACTCAAAGCAGACATTCTTGGGAGACAGTGAATTTACATTGATAGGAGAGGAACATATTTTGAGGGAAGAAAAATTACCCATAATAATCACATCAAATGGCATTTACTCTAGGAATACAAAAGACGTTCAAAATGTAAATATCTGTCAACGTAATTCACTATGTTAACAAACTAAAACAATAAAAGCCATATGTCCAAGTCCTCTTCCCAGTACCTGTGATTGTCACATTATTTGGAAATAGTTTCTTTGCATATATTATCAGTTGATGTGACATCACACTGGAGTAAGCATGCCAGAGTCACTGGCATGCTTATAAACATGAGAAGGGACACAGAGACAAAGAGACATGCAAGGAATGATGCCCTGTGGAGATGAGATAGAATGGAGTTATGTTGCCACAAGTCAAGACATGTGTAGGTCTACCACAAGCTGGAAGGGACCAGGAGGGATCTTTCTCTAAAACATTTAGAGAGAGGAGGACCTCACTGACATCCTGATTTCAGACCTGTAGCCTCCCACAGTGTAAGAGAATAAATTTATGTTTTTTTTAAGATACTCAGTGTGTAGCAATTTGTTACAGCAGCTGCTGGAGGTAGGTGTGGTGGTGGGGAGGAACTAAGACAATAATATATTATTCTTTTTATAAATTGTCACAATCTATTTCGTAGGCTTTTGTTTAGAAATTTTGTATATATGTTCAGGAAGGGTATTGCTGTGTAGTTTTCTTGTCTTGTAACCTCTTTGCCTGTTTTTGATATCTGGCTCCAGCCTCAGCATGAATTGGGAAAGATTCCCACCTTTTTAATTTTCTGGAAGAATTTGTGTAGAACTGAAATTGTTTCTTCCCCAAGCGTTTGGTGAATATTACCAATAAAACCATCAGGGGGTGGAGTTTTCTTTGTGGGAAGGCCAGCCAAGCCAAGCCAAGTGCCGTTGTGGGAAGGCACTGAAGTGTAAATTGTGTTTTTTAATAGATACAGGGTCATTTAAGGTTATCCATTTCTCCTTGAGTGAAACTTGGTAGTTTTTATATTTAAAGAAATTTGTCCATTTCATTTAACTTGTTAATTCACAAACATAAATTGTTTATACTATTTCTTTATTTTCTTTTTAATGTCTGTAGAAACTGTAGTGATGTCATTTCTCTCATTCCTGATTTTGGTAATTTTGTGTATCACCTCTTATTTTTGTTTTCCTTCCTAATTTGTTTAGGTAGAGTTTTATCAATTTTACTTATCTTCTTGAAGAACTAACTTCTGTTTTCATTAGTATTTTATACTAATTTCCTATTATTTACTTTATCTTATTGTTCTTTATTTTTCCTTTTAATACTGTGATCTTTATTATTTCTGTTATCTTACTCATTTTTCACTTCTTTTATTTTTGTCTAAGTTTTTAAGGCATAATTTGAGTTTAATGCTTCTAGAGCATTTTTAGTGCTGAAAAATTTCCCCAAAGTACTGCTTTGGAGACATCTTACAAATTTTAAATACAACTTTCCACTTCACTATTTTTAAACATTTATATTCCTCAGCAGTTTATACCACATTAACATCTTGAATTTGTCTAACACTTTATACTTCCCTGGATCTTTTACTACATACACTTCGCCTTGTTCTATCCTCAGAACAAGCTAAAACAGGCATATCTTATATTCCCAGTCAATTGCCAGTTGGCAAATATTTATTCAATGCTCCGCTTTGTGCCAAGTACTGAGGATAAACTGTCAACAAAACACTCCCTTTTGTCAAGAAGTTTACTTATTTTTTAGTGGAATAAGCATTTTATAGGTGAGCTGCAGAGACAAAGCAAAATTAAATGGCTCACCAGAGACTACAGAGCTACACATGCTTTTACTCCATCCTTTTACTCTAGTTTCTGAGTCTCTTTCATATATCATAACATTTTAGAATAAATTTTTTATTGAATACAAAAATGTAGGAATATTAACTGGATACATGCACATTACTAAAGACTCACATGAAGACCCTTCAACAAAATTACAGAATGTTGCTGGCTCATGCTGATATGTTAACTAATTCTTTCATTTTGCAACTCAGTGAGAAGAAGTCTAGTCTAGTGTTATGGCATCTGATCCAGGAGAACCATTCACTAGCACATAGTCACCTTGGGCAAATAGCTCACCTTTCTGATACTCAGTTGCCACTTTAAAAGAAAAAAAACACCTTTAATTTTTAGATGCTATAATTTAAATTTTGACTCTATTAAACATTCACTATGGAAACGCTTGTGGTATAGTGGTGCTGGTCATTCGAATCTGCCAGGTGTTTCTTGGTAACTTTATGGAGCAGTTCTGCTCTATCTTACAGAGTTGCTATGAGTCAGAATTAACTCAATGGTGGTGGGTTTGGGTTTGGGCTTCTGATGTTCTAGGGGTTCCCTGGATGCTGCAAGCAGTTTGCCACTGGCTGCTAACCTAAATACTGGCATTCTGATCACACCCAGCTGTTTTATAAGAGAAAGGCCTAGAAAATCCTTTCTGTAAAAATTATAGCTAAGAAAACCCTACAGAGCAGTTTGACTCCATAACATAGGGATCACCATGAGCCAGAATCAACTTGATGACAACACGTTTTGTTATTTATCTGAATGGCACTCTAGTGAAGATTAAAAAGTCAGGTAAGACACAAGCCTTATACTGAATAAAATCTAGCCATGGAGGCAACATGCATGTTTGTGACATATTTAAAAATACCAACATGAGTGATGCATACAATATATTCTGGAACAGTATTATTAACCCGGAATGATTGTGCCCCTTCCTTCCCACCCCTGGATGTTTGACAATGTCTAGAGCCATTTTTGTCAATGGGGGAGAAGGGCAGTGGCTGTTACTGAAATCTAGTGAGGTGAGGCCAAGGATGCTGCCAAACGTCTTGCAATGCACATGATAGATGATCACACAAGAAATTACTTGGACTGAAATGTCAACAGCACTGAGGCTGGGAAACCCTGCTCCAGAAATTCAGAGGAAAAATCATGTGGGAAGGAAAAATCAGGAATGTTACAGTCAAGGAGCTGTGTTTATCGATGAACCTCCAGCCTGGTTACATCTGGGAGAAACATGGGACAAACAAGATTATGGAAAAAGGAAACATCAGCTTTGTTTATCTCAGGAACAGTGAGAAACCCAGGACATTTTGAGTGGAGAGCTCACATATCAAATACATTGGTGCTGTATTGTGGAGAGCCTCAAATGCCAGGATAAAGACTGCTTATTTATTAGACAACGGGGAGCTGTCAAAAAGGCATACTTTATAGGAAATCCTGTTTTAGTCAAATTAGCCTGGCAAGGGCCTGAGGATGTATTGTAGTGGAGAGGCTGGGAGAAAACCAGGGGGTTATATCAATCTTGACTTGAGCTATTGAGTATTAGTTCAAGCAGCACTTGAGTTAACCATGAAGTTTGCAGCCTATATTCTTCTCCAAATGCAGTTACAGATTTGAGTAAACCCATTCAGCAGGAGGAGCACCAGATCATGTTTTCACTCAAGTACCTAAACATTAAGCCTTAGTTTATAAGTGACATGGGATATTTAAGCTGTGGAATTTTGCTTGTGTGTTTATATCAAGTATGTCAGATAGGTTTCAAAAGTTGTGAGTTCATGTCAAAATTAAAGTAATGATAAACTCTTATTTGTACACATGTTAGTTTTTGTAACTAGTTTTTTTTCACTTGTCCTTGTTTCCTCTGGAGCAATACTGGGTGGCAGATAAATTGTGTCTTAGGCTGGGTTCTCTAGAAAAACAAAAGCAATGTACAGATAGATGAGAGAGAGAGAGAGAGAGAGAGAGAGAGGCAGAGGCAGAGGCAGAGACAGAAAGAGATTTATCTCAAGAAAATGTCCTCTGCAGCAATTATAGTTACCTACAATTATAGTTACTGTGTTTGCAGAGGCTAGTAAGTTCAAGTCTGTGGGTGAGGCATCAGGCAGGAGACTTCTGACTCAGGTGGTTGCAGGGGCTGACAAACCCAAGTCTGACAAGTCAGAGGGCAGTTTATTGCCTCACAGGCTGTGGGGGCCAACAACTACCAAGATTAGCAGGGAAGCTACTAGCTCAGGTTCCAAGAACTAGAGGTCAGAGGATAATAAGCTGGGTGCAGGATTCAGAGCAAGAGCATTATGGGAACATCCATTTATACACTGGGGGCAGGACTCACACCTAAGGAAACTCCCCATCAGCTGATTGGCTGCTCATAGCAGAGCTCATCACAATGTTGATCACATCATCATACAGCTGTCAAATTATATCATAACTGCCAAGTCACTGACCGTCATTGCCCAGCCAGGCTGACATACAAACTTACCCATCCCACATTGCTTGTAAATCTACTGCCTCATTTCCAAGGCAAGAAGTTTCCAAGAAACCACCACCAGAAAGTTTGTTCTTAAGGATCTCAGTGGGAGGCAAGGTGAAAATATTGGAAAAATTTATTCAATGCATCTAAGTTTTATTTTTGACTGTATATTAGAACATCGGCGCAAGCAAAAATTTCTCCTCTTTCATTCTCTTGTTTCTCATCGACCTGATGGAATAACTAATTTCCATTGCATCAACGTAGTTAATTCATTCTGAATTGAAGTTAGAGAGAAGCAGTCTTACGACCACCACTATAAAAGTCAATTGTTCTACTCAGTTGTCATTATCACTCTGTCATACCCTATTTGTAGTCAAACTAGCCAACCAACCAACCATCCAACTAAATCACCCACTGCCATCAAGTTGAATCAGACTCACAGTGATCCCGTAAGTTGGAGCAGAACTTTCCCATAGGATTTCCAAGGAACAGCTGGTGGATTTGAACTGCTGACTTCGTGGTTAGCAGCTGAATGACTAACCACTGCACAATTTGGGCTTCATAAATATCTAAAGATGTGAATGAACAAATGAAAAGCTGGATGACTGAATGAAGTGTACACAATAGGACATGGCAAAGGTCCCTGAATTGATTTCCAGTTTTGCCAACTACTAGCTTTTAGAAAAAAAGAAGAGATTTTAAAAATGGAAAGAAAGAATCAAATATTGTTCTTTTTTATAGGTATTTGAAAAGACTTTCTGGAAAATCTTAGAAAATCAGCTGCTTTCAAACACTGGTTGTTTGGTAACAGTCATTTAGTTTCTGTAAAGATCTGACCAAAGAAGAAAACTGATAATAACTGACTTAGTCTTTGGAACTGAGATTTTCTTTCTCTGTGAATATGCCTTTTGGAAGATTAAATAAAGTCTGAATTAATCCCGGTGAAGCAGGCTAAAAGTTCCGATTGTGTCAAAAGGCTGGCACTGTGACTCCGCCAGCTGCTCCCTGAACATCCTGTGGGGCAATTCTACTCTGTCCTGTAGGGTCCCTATGAGCCAGAATCAGCTCCATCACCATAGGTTTGGCTGGTTCGGTAAGAATAGAAGTATTAATATGGCCTATATAATAACTGCATAGCATGTACTTGATGTGTAAACTAGTTCAGATAAAACTTTCCTCTGTTTTGGATCCTGCTGATAGAAATAAAAACCATTCAACGGATCATTCTAGTGATGAAAACACAGTCTAAGCCCTGTTACAGCCATTGTACCGATGAACAAGAAGATGATCTTTCACCAACAACATAAGGCAGGACAAGGGAGGAGACACCGGTGCTTACGTAAAACATAGTGTTACCATTAGAGATCACTCATTTCAAAATATCACTCAAAATACTCCTTTATTTGGTTTCCACATGTGTGGAATTCTGGGAATTACTTCGGTGACTGCTCATGTAGAAATAAATTGAACAGAATAATAATTTTCATAGTAACAACCAGTATTGTCAATCATCACTCACTCTAATTACAGTTGTCTGGGAGTCGAGTATCTATTATTGATGCAAAAACTTCCTGAGGTAGTTGCTGTGGGTAGCTATGAAGGCTTGTAACTGCTCTTGGACATGACAGTATTACCAACTTTGGTCCTAATAATCTTTTAGGGGGACCATTTTGCAGTCAAGACTGCCTGCATCCCATCTAGCAATGTCTTTCAGTGTCGAGAGCCTGCTTTCAAGAGAAAGCTAGTATGCCTGGCTCAGACCAATCACACTCCACTATCAACAACCACTGGCCTTGGCTCAAGGAGATGCCACCTTACTTTGAGGTTATATTGTAGACTTTTAATAACAATGATAATAATAATAAAACAGGGCCATCAAGGTGATTCCAACTCATAGTCACCCTGTAGGTCAGAGCAGAACTGCTCCATGGAGTTTCCAAGCAGCACCTGGTGGATTTGAACAGTTGATCTTTAAGTTAGCAGACGTAGCACTTAACCACTATGCCATCACGGTTTTCCTACTTTTAATAAGCTACTTCAAAATATCTGAAACAGAGAAAACTTTTACATTAGACTATTGGCTTGTTTTTTAAACAGATTTTATCTTTTAGAACAGTTTTTAATTACGTAAAAATTGTGCAGGAAGTATAGAAAGTTTCCATATACCCTCTCTCCCTCCTGCTTACTAGTTCTGCTATTATTAACATCTTGCATTCCTGTAGTACATAATTTACAGCTGATAAGCCAACATTGATACATTATTATTAACTAAGATCCATAGTTTACATGAAGGTACATCTTTGTGTTGTATAGTTCTATGGATTTTGACAGCTGTATAATAATGTCGTGTGTCCACCATTACAGTGCAATATAGAATAATTTCATTATCCCCCAAATGTCCTGAGCTCCACCTATTCCTTCCTTTCACCACCTGTATCTATGGCAATCACTTATCTTTTCAATGTCTCTACAATTTTGCCTTTTCCAGAGTATCATATGGTGGACACACACAGTATGTAGTTTTTTTAAGACTGGTTCCTTTCACTTAGGTGTGAATTTAAGGTTATTGTGTGTATTTTTGTGCCTTCATTATTCATTCTTTTTATTGCAGAATAATACTCCAATGCACCAATGTGACACAGACTGTTTATCCAACTCACCTGTGGAAGGACATCATGGTTGTTTTCAGTTTTGTCAATTATGAAAAAAATGACTATAAACGTTTCTGTGCAAATTTCCATGTGAACATACACTGCTCAACTCATTTTGGTGAAACACCAGAGAGCAAGACTGCTAGATTGTCTGGTAAATTGATATTTAGCTTTGTAAGGGATGACCAAACTGTCTTTCAAAGTTGTACCATTTCACATTCCCATTAGTAATCAAGGAGGGTTCCTGTTAGTCCACATCCTCACCAACACTGATATTGTCTGTGTGTTGAATATTAGCCATTTTCTAATAGGTGTGTGGGAGTCTCCAGGTGCTGCAAACAGTTAATGTGCTTTGAAAAATAAGCCGATGAAAACCCTGTGGAGCACAGTTCTACTCTCATACACAGGAAGTCAGTCAGAACAAGAGTAGACTCAATGACAATTGATACAGATACTGGTAATAAGTCTGTCTTGTATCCCATTAGTTTAATTTGCAACTCCCTACTGACATATGATGTTGAAAATCTTTTCCTACGTTTATTGAAGAATATATTATCGTCTTCCTTGGTGAGGTGTATGCTCAGATGTCTTGCCCATTTTGTAATTGAGTGGTTTGTATGTTTTATTGTTGAATACTATTGACTTTTAAAATTATCTAAGGTATTCATTTTGTGTTATGGTCCTTTCTGCAGCACTTGACTCAAGAGGCACAGTTGTAAATAGATCAGCTAAGGAATTTTAAAAGGAAATGATGTCTAAATACTCTATTTTATTTGGTCTTGTGCCCTAATCTCCCTCAAGTGTCCTCATAGTATTAGAAAAATAGACACAATGGTCTTGTGTTAATGGGCTGAGGGTGCTCTTGGAAATGTAGTAGAGGCTCTATCTTAATTCAAGCCAAAGAGGCAGGAAAATAACTGCGGAGATCAAGATAATGGAATGGGAGACTGGATCTGAGAGTAGACTCAGTAGTCTAAGGAATACTGTAGAGGTTCTGGACTTCCCACTGTAGTGTGTTCATGGATGCTCCCAAAATTTTATGCTGATATTAAAGAGAAGGAAGACTCCTAACTAGTAGAAGATTCAGGGCTCTGTATATATTAGAAACAAGTCCAAGAGGAGAGGAGAGAATGGAAAGGGAAAATGTGGGCTAACAACAATTTGGTCTCGTCTCTTACTTTCTCAAACACTTAATGTATGTTCAAGAATCAGACATAACCAATGATAATGAAATGGCACAGGAATAACCAATATTTTATGCTTTTATACATAAGATTGCCCCAAGTTAGAGCCAACTGAACAACAACTAATAAAAAACAAGAACAGTGCAAACCAGGGTCACCCTTTTCAAGGCACAACTCTGAAAAGAAGTGTGAAAAAGCAGTATGCATTATGAGGACAAAGTAAAGCGAGCTAAAATCAGCTTGGGTCTGTGGATTTGATATCCATCAAAGGACCTAAATAAAAATTCAGGCTTTTATTTAGCACCATCTGGCAAAGCCCTGTCTTCTCCCTCCAGCCCTGAGATCTTTCTCAATCTTCCAGTTTTACTGCCCCCTAGGGACATCTCTGAGTGGAATGGTCCCAGACCACAATGGTGGTTTTGACATTCATCTGAGGACAGAGACAGAGGTTTAGACACGAAGCAATGGAATCATCAGTCCACAGTCCAGAGGGAGAGAACATGCTTACAGAAATAGGTGTCCAGAAGGTGGAAAAGATAATCTGGAACAACGTACTTAGTGTTTCTAACAGCAGAAAGAACTTGGGGGGAAAATTAAAAAAAAAAAAGCTGTCTTATCTGTCTTTATTAGTTTTACTAGGAGTGTCAGTTAGTGAGGCCAAGTCTTCAAGAATATACTTGACAATGTGGTCATCCCCCTGGAGGATGAGATGAACCTTATTTTGGAAGGAAAACAAACTCACAGCTTTATACATAACCTAAAACATTCTTAAATCTTAGATTTTAGTGTCCTTATCTATGAAAAAAAGAAATTAGAATAAGTGATTTTCTAATGCTTCTAGTTCAGAGATTTTATGAATTGACAATACTAATAACACAGAATTCTTTAACAGTGGGTAATAAATAAATTCAAGGTATTCTAACACATTCTTTTAATACAGAGTTAAGACTGATCATTGTCTTCAAGAATCTTAAAAATAACTGAAAAAACAAATCATGTGAGTGATTTAAAAACTCCATTCCATCTTATTTTATTATAATTTACTTATAAATGATACGTCATCTTTTTATTTTCCAATAAAGAGCTTAATGTATTATGAAAAAATTTATCTGGGTTACTCTGAGGGGTTTCCCAGCCTTCTCTAGAGTTGTGACATGCACACTTACAGGATATCACACACTAATAGTCCTGGTGGCTCAAGTGGCTTATGATTAGATGCTGACCTAAAGTTTGTTGGCTCACACTTACCTCACAACTCTGCAGAAGATTAAGCTTAGTGATCTGCTTCTCATAGAGATTATAGTCAGGAAAATCCTATGGAGTACATTCTACTGTGTCATACATGAGTTGCTGTGAGTTGGGGGCCAACTTGACAGCAACTGTTCACGACAAGAAGACAGGGACTCTGGTACAAAGTTACCAATTCACGTAAGTTAAAAAACCAGTTTCTGTGGAGTTGATTCTAACTCATTTCAGAGTAGAATTGCGGTCCATCAGGTTTTCAATAGATGAGTTTTTGGAAGGTAAATTGTTAGCTTTTCTTCTGAAGTGCTGTTGGGTGAATTAGAACCATTAACCTTTTGGTTAGCAGCCAAGTGCATTAACCTTATGTACTACCCAAGGATTCTTTCACGTAAGTTAACATTGAGAAAGGTAGGGTCTGATGCCGTATTTCCTCCTCTAACCTTGTGGTAACCTGCTGCTTCCTTGCCATAGTTGGAGCAAGTAGAATTTCTGTAAGATTGTCAGCACCTACATGAGACCTACTACATAGCCCAAATAATCTGGGACCTTGAGGTCTTGCTGGATGACTTTAGAAACCAGTGTGCTCTGAAGAACTGCTGTAGTTTCTCACTCCCTGCCCAGACACCTTCAGTCTGAGGTGAATCATTTTTCCAACATGTTTCTTCAAGCTATTCTGTTTTTGCTCTCCTTTCTAAGTTCTCCATTGAGTTTTGGTTTTTGAAATACAAAAATAAGAAAGAGTTATAGGATACATCCTGGTCTGCCTTCCCAAGGCAATTAATCACAGAAGCTGCTGCTTTCTTTAATTAAATGGAGGGGAAGAAAAAGGGGAAATAATGAAGGAAAAAGTTAATATCTCAAATATCTCATAAAACTAAAATTGCTTAAAATCAAAAGAAAGCATAAGAGAATGAGTTCATGTTACTGGCAGCATTTATTTATTTATGATAAGTGCATTTTAAACTACATAATTCTATTGTCTAGAATTTTGCAAGGTTATGACTCCTTTGGAGGAGGCCACTTTCTAATATGAGAAATCGAAAGAATTGCCAACCTCTTCTGAGAAGGGCTGTCTTTGTTGCTGGGTGCCTTCTAGCCAATTCTGACCCATAATGACCCCATGTGATAGAACAGAAGAGCACCTAGGATTTTCCTGGCTATAATCTTTATAGAAGCAGGTCTTTCTCCTGCAGAGCCGTTGTGTGGGTTTGAACTGATAACCTTTTGGTTAACAACTGAGCTCTTCACTGTTGCACTGTTGCACCACCAGCATTAGAGTATCATATTCTTTTCTGCCCTACAAATCAACAGGAAATTAGGAACTCAGTGGTGGGCCAGATGAGGGAGGTGGCTTCTGAAATGGAGAAAGTAGAAATCTGTCACTGTCGCTGTCAGGTGAAGGACAGAGACTGTAGGGGAAGAGCAGGCAGAAACTTACAGAGGGAGTTTGGGGATGCAGTGTCCCTCATCTGAGTCCAGGAGTTCACAGACTCTAAAATGTCCCTTTGAATCTAGGATCTGTGTGTGTCTTAAGAGAGCTCGTAATATTCCTTAGGTTTGGGTTTCTCTTAGAGTCTGGCTAGTGAGTATTTTGCAGTTTGGGGAGGGAGGCTGGTGTCACGTGACAGCGTAGGCAAAGAGAACACCTAAAAGGTTAAAACCCTTTTCTCAAAGAATGACAAGTCAGAACTTGCGTTTTGCTGCTGAAGTGACTGTCTGGAAGTAGCACAGGACATTTGAAGCAAAAAGAAATATCTAGATGCCTCAGTACTCAGAGAGATGACCAGCAAAAGCATTCCAGCATGAATAATTCTTCAGATCAGGTTTGTGGCATCTGAGACACAGAGTTTGGTGAAGACAAGAACCAAGGGCCTTTACACTCAGAGAGCAAACCAGTCCAGCCTGTCTGTGGCTAGACCAACTTTATGTTATGGTTAAAATAATGTGCACTAAATAAACAGGACTGTTTCTATGATCTTATTTCTATACTTCTCTTTTGTTTTTCCTTTAGCATTTTAGGAGTGACCTTTCCAAAATTTCAGTTTGTCTCAGATAAGCTACACTCATTGCCATCAAGTTGATTCCAATTCATAGTAACTTTATAGGACAGAATAGAACTGCTCCATAGGTTTCCACGGAGTGGCTGGTGGATTCAAACTGCTGACCTTTTAGCTGGCAGTCGAACCCTTAACCACTTGCCACTAGGTCTCCACATAAGCTAAGTGATGAAAAAATAAAAAGTATATAAATATAAAAAAAACCCACCTCTGCTCACCTAAATTTGGAGAACAAAATGGAGCTGAGTACTGGGGGTCATCGTAGGGCTCATTCTGCTTATGCCTGGCAGACAAGTGCTAAGTGGTTGAGCAAAAGGCACACTTGTAGTTGGTGTGCCTGAACTAAACCCCCCCAAAATCACTGCCACTGAGTCCATTTCAACTCATAGTGAACCTGTAAGACAGAGTAGAATTGCCCCGTAGAGTTTCCAAGGAATGCCTGGTGGATTCAAACTGCTGACCTTTTGGTTAGCAACTGTAGCTCTTAACCACTATGCCACCAGGGTTTCTGAACCAAAGACAGTGTTTTAGTCAGCTAGGCTGCTCTAACAGAAATACCACAGAGGGGATGGCTTTAACAAAGAAAGATTTATTCTTACACAGTCCGGTAGGTTGCAAGTCCATATTCAGGGTGTCTGCTCCAGGGAAAGACTTTCCCCTTGTCGGCTCTGGAGGAAAGTCCGGTATTGCATCAGTCTTTGTCCAGGGAGCGTCCTAACGCAAGAACCTCTGGTCTGAACGACGCGCTCTGCTCCCGGTGCTGCTTGCTTCATGGTAGCGAGATTCTCAAATTGTCCTTGGTTCTTTTTCCTTTTATTCCTTGCTGGCTAAAAGCATTAAGGGTGGGGCAAGCCATACTCCAGGGAAACTTCCCCCATAGCAGGAATTCACAGCCCCACCCTAATCCTTTAACATACAGGTTAGCAAAACCACACAATGGAGGACAGTCCCAAGATACTGGGAACCATATCCCAGCCACGTGGCTGCACACATTTTTGGGGGGACACAGTTCAAACCATGACATCCCACCCTTTGACAACCCAAAAATCACATCACAAAAACATTTAACACATTCATCTCACCATAACAAAATTATGTCCATCCATATAACAGAAGTCTTAAATCAGCTCCAAGTCCAAAATACAAACACTCTTCTACATCTGTGAAACTTAGAAGGCATTAACAGGCAACAGGCAACTCAACAGAACACATTACATTAGCCCTCAAAGCTTTAGAAATACTCTTACATTTTCTGAGACATTCTACACAACAGCAATGCTCTCCAGACTCTAGGTATCGGCCACACTCTCAGGTTTCTGAGTGGAGACCTCCAGCCCTGTGCTACAACTTTGCCTTCAAGGCCCACTTGGACAGAAACTCTGTCCCGTCGGCTTTAGGAGCACCCTAAGCCCAACTGAGTGGCAATTCCACCCTTACGAACACAGCACGCCATGGTTCCACCCTTTCAAACCCCTGAGGTCATGGCCATACCTCTTGAGACTGAGGCAGCTCAGCTTCTCACGCTATTTGTCTCTTCAGCTTCAGCTTCCTATGGCCGCATGGCCTGGGCCTCAGGCCCACATCTGCCCTGCCGGGCAAGTGTTCCAAAGCTCTGTAGCTCCACTGGTTTAAGTGCCCGGAGGCACCCCACTCTTGCTGGAAAGCGTCCTGCCCAAAGGCACTCAACTCTCTCACTCCGTGGGTCAGCAAGGCCAGCTCCACCGATTCAAGTGCCCAGAGGCACCCGTTCTGCGAGGAAAACTCTGCGCAGGCACTGACCTCTCTCGCTCCACGGGTCGGCTCCAGCGCTGCCTCTGGTTCTGCTGCTGCTGCTGCCGCTGCTGCCGATCCTCTGTTGTTTCTCACCATCTGCGCCTTCTTCGTTCCTTCTGAATCTTCTATCCATTCGCAGTTTCAAAGTGGCTTCCACATTTTAGGTATTTGCTAGAGCAGCACCCCACTCCCACAGTACCAATTCTGTTTTAGTCAGCTGGGCTGCTCTAACAGAAATACCACAGAGTGGATGGCTTTAACAAAGAAAGATTTATTCTTACACAGTCCGGTAGGTTGCAAGTGCATATTCAGGGTGTCCGCTCCAGGGAAAGACTTTCCCCTTGTCAGCTCTGGAGGAAAGTCCGGTATTGCATCAGTCTTTGTCCAGGGAGTGTCCTAACGCAAGAACCTCTGGTCTGAACAACACGCTCTGCTCCCGGTGCTGCTTGCTTCATGGTAGCGAGATTCTCAAATTGTCCTTGGTTCTTTTTCCTTTTATTCCTTGCTGGCTAAAAGCATTAAGGGTCTGGCAAGCCATACTCCAGGGAAACTTCCCCATAGCAGGAATTCACAGCCCCACCCTAATCCTTTAACATACAGATTAGCAAAACCACACAATGGAGGACAGTCCCAAGATACTGGGAACCATATCCCAGCCACGTGGCTGCACACATTTTTGCGGGGACACAATTCAAACCATGACAGACAGGATATGCAAAGTGCTGAATATGTAGTTGTTAGACTGATAATTATAGAATGCTCTAGAAGGAAGAAATTGCTGTGGTTGGGTTTGTTAGGAAAGATGTATGGAATAGTTTTGATTTGCACTAAGCCTTTAAATAAGGGTGAGGACTCAGAAGCATGGACTTCAGTAAGACCAAGGCTTATCTAAGGAGGCTTGGTGTAGCAATTGTTCAGTGCCTTGCTACCAATGAAAAGATTGGTTATTTGAACCTGTCAGAAGCTTCATGGGAGAAAAATCCTGGTGATCAGTTCCTGTAAAGACTTATAGCCTAGGAAACCAGATGGGGCACTTCTACTCTGTCCTAGAGGGTTACTGCGCATCAGAATTGACTCAATAGCAAACAACAGCACAACATGCCTTATCTATTAACGATGGTTCTAAAACTTAATTCACTAAACATCGTATGCTCCAGAAGCAGCTTCTATTATATATATTTTTATTTTTTTAATATTTTATTGTGCTTTAAGTGAAAATTTGCAAGTCAATTTGGCATACAAAACCCCACACACTACTACTATGCAATTCTAGCTGCTCTCTCCACCTCATGACAGCACACACCTCCCTTCCACCTTGCGGTTCCTGTACTCACTCAATTAACTCCTCTTACCCCCACTCTACTCTTCCATCTTGGCTCTGGACAGGAGCTTCTCAGAAAGCCTCATATACATATTTAAGTGAAGCAGCACAATTCCTCGCCAGTGTTGCTCCACGTCTCATAGTCGAGTCCAATGTTTGTCTGAAGAGTTGGCTTTGGTCCTGGTTTCAGCTCTTGGCTAACAGAGTTCAGGGGCCAAGGTCTCAGGGGATGCTTCAAGTCTGGTGTTTTAACAGAGTTCTAGATCTGCAGTCCCATTTTTGTCCTGCTGTGTCAGTGACTCTACGTTGTGATCCCTATCAGAGACGTCATTGGTGGTTGCTGGACACCATGCAGTTCTTCTGGTCTCATGCTGATGTAGTCTCTGGATCATATGGCCTTTCTGTCTGCTGGGCTCATGCTTTCCTTATATCTTTGATGCCCTTTACTCCCCTCTGCACCAGGTGGACTGGGACCAACTGATGTTACTTAGAGGGCAGTTCGCTAGCTTTTGAGACCTCAGACACTGCTCGCCAAAGTTGGATGCAAAACATCTTCTTTTAAAAAACTTAGTTATGCGTATTGAACTAGATGTCTCATGAAGAGAAGCACCCTTTAAATTTATGTTTTTAACATGTTGAATTTTCTGGCTTGGCTCTTTGTGAATGAGGAAGGAGGTCAGGTTACCCTGGAGGTTACCACTATAATTAGTGAAGTAAACTAAGATAGGTAGAATGTTTTACAGAAACTTACAATTTTTAGCAAAACCGGAAGTTTGGATGAATCATGATTTTAGTATCTCATTTTATGAGTTAGGAGATAGAAGACAAATATTAACAGGCAGCAGATTGCTGTGCTTTAGACATTGGGTAAGAGAATTCTGATCTTTTCTTCCACAACTTTATGTGCAGAAGGGCAAGGAAAGAAGATAATTGGATTAGTTTTTTAAACATATGTGTATTTCTGCAAGATTTCAACAGGGAAATTTATTACTGGACTACACACCTAGTAATTGTTAAATGATTTATTTGGAGACAGAAGATTTTACTTCAGAAAGACTGTCTTCTAGATCTTGTTAACATCATTAATTAGCACTGCAATCTTGGGCAAGATACTTAATCTCTGAGTATTTCATCATTTTGAAAGTTAAATCATGTTAGGGTCCCTAAACTGTCTCTAAGTAGAAGCTACTGTTTTCCCTTCTTGTAAGCTTTGAGGTCCTGTGAGAAATTCTAAATGTTAATTTGGTTGTGAAAGAAGGTTAATGGAGAATTGTTATTGCCTTGATTTCATAACCTTATGGGATCTCTAGATGAAGAAAAAGGTTTGTGCATTTACTTACCTAAAGATTGGTGGTTCAAACACACCCAGTGAAATCCCAGACAAAAAGTCTAGTGATCTGTTTCCACAGAGTTCAGCCAAGAAAATCCCATGGAACAGTTCTGCTCTGTAACACATGCGGTTGCCATGAGTTAGAATGGACTCAATGGTAATGGCTGTGTTTATTTGTTCTAGAACTTGATTTACAGACCTGTAGTGTATTTATTCAGGGCCAGGGAAATTTGTTTACTTCTCTGTCTCTTTTAAAAAAGACTCTATAGTTAACTTTATTGTACAGATGAAATGGATTTCACCCCCAACCTCCCAGGATCAGTTTCTTGCTTTTTCTGAAACTGAAGTCGTTTTCGTTTTAGGGTACTTGCAACATCACCATGAGAAAAAGCCTTTTTAACAATCTCTGAAATCACATGGGCATGGCTTGTATTTCCTGTGGGTCTTGTTTCCTTCACTAAGTATTCTGAATTTCCTTTTTCAGATATTTCTGGTAGGTTCTAGCTTCTGATTTCTCCAAGTAAGAGGCAGTTTCTCTCTCTTCTGTATTGATTTACAGTTTTTTTTTTTTTTAAATAATCAAATTCTTTTTTTATTGTGGGCAAATAAAAACTTACAATCCAAGTCAATTTGCCATATAAAACCTGAACACATGCGTCTTTGCCACTCTGTCTGCACCCTGTAACTGTATGGCTCCTTTCCACTCTGTACTGCTGGCATTCATTCAACCAACACCTGTCCCCTCCTCTCTAACTCTCCCTTTTCACCTCTATAGAGGAGTTTATTGGACAGCCTCACATATATATTTAAGCTAAGAAGTACACACACCACTTGCAACACTCTATGTCTTATATTCTGGACCAATTTTTGCTGGATGAATTGGCTTTGGTACTGGTTTCAGCTCTGGGCTAACAGCAAGTCCCGGGTCGATGTTCTCAGGGGATCCTCTGGGATGTCAGACCATAAAGTCTGGTATTTTAATAGAGTTCCAGATCTGCACTTTCCTTTTTCTCCTGATACCTCAGGGACTCTTCACTGTGTTCCCTGTCAACGTAGTCATTGGTGGTAGCCGGGCACCAGCTAGTTCTTCTGGTCTCATGGTAATGTAGTCTCCCCATTATATGGGCCCTTCTGTCTCCTGAGTTCATATTTTCCTCATGTCTTTGATGTCCTTGGTTTTCATCTGCTCCAGATGGGTTGGGACCTACAGTTGTTGTTTTATTTTATTTTTTAAATGCTCTGTGTTTAATACTGTTCCTGGATATTTCCTTAGCCCCAGTTTCAGAATTTCTACTGCCACTCTGACTTTTTGTTTTTGGCCTCAGCAGCCAGTAAACCAAACTAAATCCATTGCCAGTGAGTCGATTTCAACTCACAGTGATCCTCTGGTTTCTGAGGAACATCTGGGAGATTTGTACTGCAGAACTTTTTGGTAAGTATCTGAGCTCTTAACTACTCTGCCACCAGGAGTTACTTACTTCTCTCATCATGAACTACATAACTTTTTTTCTAGAACTGTACTAAAGTTCTACCACTTTCTTTCTGAAGTTCGTGATGTCTGAGTTCCAATAAGTGCTCCCACAAAACTATACTATCCTATTTATCATCTCTGTTACAAGCTCAGGGAAATAAAGCTTTTGTTGGTTCAAGAAAATCCTTTTTCCTGTGGGAATTTTGACTAAGTTCCTGCTCTCTAATATTTTGGAATTTTATAGGGAACAGTGACAGGCACACATATTAATGGCAAAGGTCAATCCTGTCTCAGGTATCAACTGAAACCTGAGCCTCTGATTTTCATTAAAGTGTTGTATCACTTATCTGAATCCCACCTCCTTCCTTGAAATATGCTTCCAAGACACTTGTGTTATGATGTCTATTAAATCTTTTCCTTTTTAAACCACATGTATCTTATTTTGAATATGCATACATATTAAAATTACAGTTATTTTGCTTCACATGATATTCAATAGCACAAAAAGCACAGAGACACTTGTCAGGTCTTTCCAGCCTCTGACCCCAGATTCAACTTTGTGGCCTCTAGATAATGCCATTTATTGACACTCCTGAATTCTAACAAGGAAGGAATGAGGGACTTTCTGTTAGGCCAATTCTCTTCTTCTCAGTCTTATCAGCAGGAAAATGATGGGTAGAATTCTGGGCAGAGAAGAGACTTGCGAGGCAGTGCCTGAGACGGAGGCCTACCGCGTGCTTCCAGGCTTTCACGACTCGTGTTTTCATGCATGAACTTTGCTATCAGTACAGAACTCTGTAGGAGTCCTAACATTTGTAGACAGAGATAGGGTCTCTGATCCTTTTTCCATCTTACTTTCTTGGTACACCATCAGTTCTTCAGGGATATTATAAAATACCTCCTTTACACTTCTCTGGGCACGATACTTGCTGACGGAGCTGTCAGTGTCTGCATTTTGAGAAAGGAATTTGGTGGGTGAATAAGTAGCATTGAGTGACCAGGAAGCTCTGGGTTTTTGCCCTGATGAGCTCTCGGTTGTTTGTCTGAAGTATCTAATACAAGAAAACCTAACTTTTTTTAAATATAAGCAAACTTTTGTGACATTCTTATTTTTTTCTACCCTATTTTACAAAGTGCATGGATTAGCTTTGAGAGAAGTGTCCATAGAAATCATTACTTTTGCCTCATTTCACCTCCAGCCTCAAAAATTACTCACTCTTCAATACGGTAAGAATTCATAATGCTGATTATATTTGTACCAAGTGAAGGCAGGTGGTCATCCCAAAGTTATTATGCATTTAAAGTGTACAGATTACATGATATTTTATTATGTATTTAAAGTGTACAGATTACATGATATTTATAGTTCTAATTTAATAGCAAACGCACAATTTCCATCCTGCAAATAGCCATTAAAATCATGGGAACTACGAAAATTAGATTTATGTGGCTGCCTGAATTTCAGGAGGTAAAGGCCAGATTATTCTTTTATTGCCAGACCCCATACTTAGAAAAACCATGAAAAACTCAGAATTTCCTAAATAACTGTCACATAGTTGCAGTTCAATTTAAACTCTTCTTAAAATGCATTATCTTGCAGTTTCCTCTTCCTTCAACCAACTCAGCTAAGCCTTTCTCTTTCTCCTGCCATGCCACTCATGTTTTATTACCATCATGTTTAACATAAGTTTAAAAATTTTATGACTATCGATTTATAGTTTTATTATGAAGTCAAAAATTGTAGCTAAATTTTATCACCTTCATATTCTTTCATTGTCTGGGCTGGATTCTTAAGAGAAAATTTCAAGCTACCTCTATCAGTAATTACTTATAAATCAACTGTTATGAATTCAAAACTGTCCTTGGATTAGCAAGCATATAATCAGCCTGCAGTCCTTATTTCCGTCTTCAGTGGGCTTAGGGTAACAGTTACAGTAAACTGTTTAGAGTAATTCTTGAGTTTAAAAAATGCTTATAGGAGACAACTGTGGCTATATGAGCTTTAAGTAATGAAGCTCTTACTAGTAAACATGAAGGCCTAGCGGTTAGGAGCTCAGGCTCTAACCAAAGAGTCAGCAGTTTGAATCTATCAGCTGCTTCTAGGAAACCCCATGGGGCAAGCCTATTCTGTCCTAAGGGTCACTATGAGTTAGAATCAACTCCATGGCAACAGGTTTGGTTTGGGTTTTTATTAGTGAATATATCGATAAGACCAAGCAATCAGATGGTTTCTGGTGAGTTGTGAAATTTAAGGAAGCCAAAGGAGACAGAGATGACTGTGGGACTGTGAATTCATATTACAGAAATAGGTTTATCTGAGTAGTAATTTCATGAGTAGATTCTACTAGCTCACTCAGAACGAAGGTTTACACGATGTCTAATGGCAATCATCTCTGAATATTTAAGTTGCATGCATATGTGTAGTTGTGTTGGTGGAACATGACTTAATGAGTAAGACTTAATGAGCCTTCCCTTATGGAGGCTCTTGAGAGATAAAGAAAAGAAGCAGGCGGAGAGGTTTGTGACTTCAGACCACCAAGAGGCAGTGTAAGCAGCAGAGGGCATCCTTTGGAAAGGGCCCAGGGTCCCAGTGCCTCAGAAGCTTCCAGGCCGGGGGAAGATGGATGACAAGGACTTTCCTTCAAAACTAACAGAAAAAGACTTCCCCTGGAGCTGATGCCCTAAATTTGGACTTGCAGCCTACTGGACTGGGGCAGAATAAAATTTCTCTTTTTAAAGCCATCCACTTGTGGCATTTCTGTTAGAGTGGCACTAGATGACTAAGACAATTTTTGGTATCTGTTTATCTGTCTATCTGTATCTATCTATGAAGTCTGACGGTTAAGTCCAGGAACTTAATTGTTCAAAGAGCTACAAACCTCATTGCTGAAAAGCACTACAGTCACCACTGAAGTACTCCCCTTGGGAAGCTATGCACCCAATGCCGTGCCTAGTCCACCCTTCAAAGAAGTTTTGAAACTTTCTGAAATAGCCATTGCACACAGTGGCTTGCTGTCAAGTTTGCAAACTTAATTATAGAGTTGTCTGTGAGGAAGTTTTCAGCCAGTAAACAAAGAAGTGTATTGGAACACCCTCCCTACTCTCTGATCTGGCCCCCAATGACATTTTTCTTTCTCTGAAGATAAATGAAATATTGAATGGAAGATATTTTGATGACATTCAGGACGTCACGGGCAATAGAATGACAGCTCTGATGGCCATTCCAGAAAAGAGTTCCAAAATTCTTTCTAAGGGTGGATTAGGTGCTGGCACTGATGCACAGCTTCCCAAGGGGAGTTTTGAAGGAGACTGTAGTGACATTCAACAATGAGGTATGTAGCACTTTTCCTAGGGTGAGTTTGTGAACCTGTCAGACCTGTATCTACCCACCCACCCTCCCACCCTCCCACCCTCCCACTCACCCACCCACCCACCTGTCCACCGGTCTGTCCGTCCATCCATCCATCCATCAATCCATCCATCCATCATCTCTCTGTGTCTTTATATAGTTACATGAGTTCCTGAGTTGCTAGGTATCTGTATCGCACAAACAATGAAGCACTCAGCCACTAACTGAAAGGTTCAAATCCCCCTAGAAGCACCTTGGAAGAAAGCCTCGATGATCTATTTCTAATACCACATAACCATTAACAACTCTGTGAAGCACAGTGCTACTTAGAAAGACATGCGGTCACCTTGAATTGAAATTAACTTGACAGCAACTGATTTTATAGATCTACAGCTACAGTCACTATGATTCAGACCCTACTCGATGGCAGTGGGGTTTATCACTACAGTGAGATCTAGGTATAAATTCTGATACTGATCTTTCTCTGTTTATATCTGCACACACAAATGCACAGTCCATTGAAGAGTTATCTTGACCTTAATTTAAAGTCTAAAAATACCTAGGGGATATTTCTGAAAAAATAAATGTATTAATCTTCCTTCATTTTTCAGATCACTGCCCATTTGAATAAGAGTGACTCCTTTTACCCTAAAGATTCTCAGTCATTATTCAGGTTATCTATTTCTATGAAATGTATTATATATGTCATTTAGATATTCCATACACCAATAGTAAGAAACCATAACCCATATTCCCTTCTCTTATAATCTCTGAAATTCTGATTTATTTTTGGAACTACGGTATTTTTCAGGGAATTCCTTCAGAGAATCTCAGACTTTATAGCTATGTGATAGAATCAAGTCTCTGCCTTTCTCCTCATTGCTATGTTATTTCTAAACAAAGAGGTTTCAGGACATGTAAATATTGATTTATGGTTGACCACTTTTACAAGGTTATATTATTTTGCTTCAATTAATATTACACTTGAATATTTGCAATTCCCATAGTGTCCTTGGATTAAATAGAAAACATATGATTAATTTCATTGCTAGTCACATCACTGCTCCAGATACCTGATTAACATATAAATGATTCTATTGAAAAAGGAACATATTCCCACTACATTTAGTTAGAATGTGGCAAGAGTCACCTCGTTAGTCACATTTCCCATGTATCCCTTTATGCCTCTAACATCTTCTCTCTGCTTTTTTCTGTTATCTTTTCTTGAAAGATTCTTCCTGATGGCTTCTTCCCTGTGCTCAAAATTGTATATTTTACTTTTATCACTAAGTTTTATAATAAAATATATAAAAGGTTATTGAGATATTAGCATGGCTGTTTCTTTAAGGAACCAAGTCTAATCAGTTCCTCCCTCTCAAAAAATGAAAAAAAGAAAGAAAAGAAACTTCTCATTAGTGTGAATTTGAGGAAAGATCTAGATTTTGATGACCTGTGCCCTAGCTATGATGTCAAAAAACTGCACAGAAAATCGAGAGTTTAATTCAGTGTGAATGATGATTATGGTGTGTGTACTCTAGCCTAGACTTCGGTAGGAAGCATCTGGAAGGCGTCTTGGAGGAACAATTTCTAAGTTGAGACTGAAAGGACCAAAGTTAGTTGTAAAAAATAGACTGTAGGAAAACTGTAGCTAGAGAAAGCAGAAGTGTGTAGAAAGAAATAAAAAGTTAAAGGATATGGCAAGGTAGCATAAATGACAGTGTTTCAGTAAGGCTGGGACGTAGAGCAAGAGGTGACAAGGATGGAGAGGCTTGGACAGGTAAACGTAGCTTAGCTTCCAAGAGTCTTTTAAACTAGCTAATGCGGTTGGGTTCTGTATCAAGGGCCACCAAACTGAGAACCCGTCAACATGCTTATAAAAATGAAAAACCAAAAAACTCCTCCGAAAACCAAGCCCACTGCCGTAGAGTCAATTGCAACTCATAGTGAACCTATAGACAAAGTAGAACTGCCCAACAGCTGTTTCCAAGGAGTGCCTGGTGGATTAGAACTGCTGAGCTTATCATTACCAACCTGCTGAGCTTATCATTACCAACCATAGCCCTTAACCAATGCACTGCCAGAGTTTCCAGCATACTTATATGTCTAAACCAAAATGCTATTTTAGTTTCAATAATATGAGCGTAATGCTGCATCTTCCTTGAGCAGTAAAACGACTGCTTAACAAAATTTAGAAAGCCTACCAATCATCGTGATCAATTAATCCATTAATCAACCAATTACCAAACCAATGAAATATCTTTAAAGAGTACCTCTCAGGAAAAGACTTTATTTTGGCCTTTCTTAAATTCCCTAACACAGCTCTGGGTCATTTCTCTGCTTTTAAACAGTATCTAGATTAGTTTTTAGGATAATATTGACATGTGATAGATTCTTGTTAACTGAAATGTTTAGGAATGTTTTCTTCTCATTTGATTCTATTACTGCTGATAAGTATAATTGAATCAGCTCTAACTCATGTGGACTCTGTATGACAGATTGAAAGACTGTCTGATCCTCACAATCCTTGCTATGTTTGAGCCTATTGTTGCAAACAATACAATTAAAAGAAAGGCATTTGCCTTAAGTATCTTTATATTTTGATATGAAGCATCAATATGCAGGACAATGTCATGGAAACATTTTCGAAAGGAGAGAGAGAAACAATTCTCTAGGGAAAAGGTTGGGAGATACTTTACAGGCTCTCGAGGAATGCATACCTTTATATTATTATAAAAGGTAAGAAATTAGTTACTGTAGATGGAGTTCCTCAGGTGTGTGGCATTCTCAACTGTCTTAACTAATCAAATAACCAGAAATAATTTGAAAAATGAAGCACCATGAATGAACACGAATCAACATTACCAAATAATTACTAACACAAAAATTACAGGAGGAAAAAATAACCAGCATTCACATCTATGATGCTAGCTTTCAAAGTCGTTTTATCAGATGAAAATGAAGATGCATGAGAATTATTTAAGAAATAGAGAGGAAAACAAGAAAGGAAAAGAAATAATGTGACAGAAGAAGTGAAGACACTGAATGAGAAGAAAAATGGCGGGGCAGGTCAGCATCAATAAGAGCAACTGTGAAAACTAGCAAAGGATGGTAGAGGATAAAGGATGAAGAGAAGGAAGAAATGCTGATGAGAAAAATACTGCATTTTGTAAAAGAGAAAATTTCTACTTATTTCAGTAGCTCTGGGTATGTTATTTTGTCACATCGGAATGCTACAGCAGCGTTTCATTAGTCTTGGGACAAATTAAAAAACACACTTAATACACAAAAATATATCTACAAAATAATCCTAACTCATTAAGGGAAGCCCAGTACATTTATTTTTTAATCTAATAATAAGGAAGAGGGCAATATATTTAAAAATATTTTCATAAAATGGTTAAAATGAAAGTTCTTGAATTTGAAGAATTAAACCTCCACTTGTCTAAAACTTAATTTTTCTAAATAATCCTTTTGTAAGCCCCATCCTATCCACCTCAAGATAAAGCAAAATCTATTTGCTGGAATTACTCAGCTAATTTTACTACCTCATTTTACTCATTCACTTCATTTTATTTGGCTACGAATGCCTTGATTTTAATTCTTACTACAAAATTACTCCTTTTTTTTTTTTTTGTCTAACTGATTTAATAGAAGGTCATTAAAAATAATTTTAGTGAAGGATGTAATCACTTGCTTTCTCAACCATTAAAATTTAGAAATCAAGCCTTCAATAATGTATTATGTGTCCAACTGGAATCGAGAGCATTCAGTGTTAATGAAAATTGTAGGAGCAGTCAGTCCCCTGTGCACTAGCACACCGCCCAAGGACAACAGAAACAAGACAAAATGCAAATGGGAGACTTTCCTTCAGCCAGAAGGTTTGGACACTTTCCACTTTTATCTGCTCAAACCACGCTGCCGAGACCTGCCTGAATTTCCTTATCTTTACTTTCATACCTCAGTTGGATGCAGTTAGTTGTTTTTTCCATTTTAAAAGTGTGATTCAATTTTGAGAATTCTTAAAAATGGTCAAGGGATTGTAAAAATCCTTGGAGCAAAACCAAATTTTCCTGAATTAATAAGCATTCTTTCTGCCGGCAGTTACACATGATCGCCATTGACATTTTTTGGGTGCCTCTTGGTACTGATTTCTAATATGCCGCATGATGCCGTTGTACTTTTTCAAGCACTTCTCAAAATGAGCTTTAAGCAAGTAGAATCTTCTGCCATTTAATTTGCGATGGTGTTAAAAGGGCCGTGTGGTCAGAACCTAGTACAATAAGTTCAAAATGGTGTAATACCAAATTCGAAAAGGTCAGCAGCTTCGTACAGTCATACACATTTTTGCATTGCTACTGATTAAGGTTTGCACGGGTATCAGCAGGAATTTTCTGTCTCATCTTTAATTCCTCTGTTTGTAATCTAGAAGAAAAAATTACTTTGGTTACAGAATTTTCTTTCTAGTGCTCTATGCTATTAATTTTAGAAAATATTTTGAATAGTTGTTTAATGTACTAATTCTGAAAAGATAACTAAAATACGGTTGGATGGTAATTTCCATTTGCTTTGTCTGTATGAGGGTGAGTGTGAATAAATGTTGCATGAATATTAACAAATGTCTATTCGTATTAATGTGTTCATGGGCGACGAGCCTTTAAAATGCTTCTGAAATAAATGCCTAGAATATGATGCTAAAACATTTATTTAGTCCCAAGGGCCCACAAAAGATAAACACTCACACAGAAGGAAAGTCCTTACAATGCTTCCAGCATGTTCTTTGACCAACCATTTATTTACTCTAATGTATAACGAAGTTAATAAGAACCAAGTCCCAGATACAATGCATAGGATTCCTCCACATCAACAACAACAACAAAATATTATTGTTGGATAAGTTTAAAGAGTAAATATTTTTAAGAAATATTCTCAATGTTTACTAGGGACTTGACATCTCTTCCAATTGTGTTAATGTGTATACTTTAAATATTGAAACACAGGATTCTTCTCTTTGATATGCCTAGAAGTTTCCTTAGGAAGAATGACTGCATTACCTCTACTGCTACGACATGACTTACTACCTTCTACTCAAGTGCTTAGTGTTGTTTTGCATATGTAACTATATTGTTTCACGTAAAGGTGGCACTAAGATACGTCTGGTCAAGAAGCCACAAACTTCCAAATGTGGAGCTATGCATTCACTGGAACATGAAAGTAATCCCATGGGAAATAGAAGTATATCTTTAGATAAGCTAGTTTTTGACGGAGAGATTGTGTTTATGAGTTAGTAGAAACTGGCAGTGTTCCATCAAGTTTCTTCCTATGCCAGAACACATCACTCAGCTGCCATGAATGCTGGCTGCTGAAAGATGCACAGCTACTCCCTTCTACAGGGAATTTCCCTCCCTGGGCTGACACTAACTGCTGGCTTGCTGATGCTTGGGGAGGCTATACCTTCCACCGTTACTTGATCTACTCAAGTAGTGCATCACGGCTTCAGAAGACTGACACACTGGCTCAGGGGGAGATAATTCTGTGATGCTGTGTAAACTCCAGAGGTTAAGATTCAGCTACAATCACATCTTCATTTAACTTTTTTCTTTGTCACGTCCTATGTCCATCACTTCTTTATATATTTCTTCTGAGCCTCTCCTTCAGTGAGTCCCTTTCATGGGAATCTCTTTGAGGAAACTGGACCTGAGATACCATTGATTTCACGCCTCCAGTTCAAGAATACTTAATCTACAGACATCTATTACAGAGATTCGACATTTACATATAAAATTGAGTAAGAGATAATTGGTGCTTTTCAGGCACTCAGAGACTGGTGAGGGAGAGAACATGTGGTAAACCTCACTGACGTCAGGTCGATTCTGACTCACAGTGACTCTACAAGACAGAGTAGAACTGCCTCATAGAGTTTCCAAGGAGTATTAGAACAATTGACCTTTTGGTTAGCAGACTTAACACTTAACCCACTATGCCACCAGGGTTACCAGAACACTTGGTTGGTAACTACAAAGTAATATAGGTTTGGTTTTTTTTAGTGATTGAGTGAAAGTACACAGTTCAAGCTAAATTTGCATGCCTGCCTATCTGCAGCTCCTTCTGCTCGCCTTACATGGTTAATAGCACACTCTTCTTTTCAGTTCCATACATGTCACATCCTCTTAACGATCTCCTGTCCTCTCAATTCTAACCTCTCCTCTCCTGTCTAGTAAGAGGCCAGTAGGACAGCATCCTGTAGATGCATACAACCATAAAGTAGACACATCATATGGTGCCATTGTGTCTTCAAGTCCAGTCCATTCCTGTTTGAAGAGTTGACCTCAGTAATGATTTATGATCAAGGGCAGCAGCAGGTCTAGGGGCCATGTAGGCAAGGGAACTCCTAGGCCTTCGGATCATCAATTGTGGTCTTTTAGTGGAGTTCTTGAGGTGCACCCCATTTTTTCTTGTGATGCTGCTGGGACATGACATTGTGTGCTCTGTTATGGCTGTCATTGGTGGTGGCCAGGTACCGTCTGGTTCTTCTGGTCACGGGTTGGTATAGCCACTCACTCACATGGGTCTTTCTGTCTTCTAGGCTCTCTTTCCCTCAATTCTTTGTTGTCCTTGGTGATCATATAATCTGGCTGAGTTGGCAACATTTAGTGTACTCAGATGGCAGCTTGCTACATTTGAAGACCCCAGAAGGCACTCACCTATATGCGGGGCAGAAGATTCTCTTAGTAATAGGCTAATTATGCTACTTGGCCTTGATGTCCCTGCAAAGCATGGTCCATGGACCCCTGCCCCTGCTATTCTATCCCTGCAACACTGGGTAAAGATTAGAAGAGTTTTGAGTTTATGTTGAAATCCAGTTAAGTTGATCTTCTTTCTTTTTTTTTAATTTTTATTTAACATGACTAAGTGAAAATGTACATTCACGTATAAATTGACATGCCCACCTATATGCAGCTTCCACTGCTCTTCCTGTCTGGTGACTGCATGCTATTCCTCTCTGCTCCATACATGTCTCATCCTCCCAACAGACTCCTTTCCCCTCCTGTCCGTCCACTCCCCTTCCTCCAGCCAGAGATCAGCAAGATGATATCCTGTAGATATATAGAACCATAAAGTGCTTCCAATATATGGTCACTCTGCCTTGCCAAGTCCAATCCATTCCTTTCCAAAGAGTGGACCTTTGTTATAATTTATGGGAAAGGGCAGCATCAGGGCTGGGGGCCTTGCTCTCAGAGGAACCCCCAAACTGCTGGACCATCAATTGAGGTCTTTTAGTGGAGATCTCATGATGCACCCCTTTTTATTCTTGTGTTGCCAGTGAGACTCCTCTCTGTGAGCTCCATCGTGGCTATCACTGGTGGTGGCCGGGCACCATCTGCTTCTTCTGGTCCCAAGTCGATGTAGGCACCCACTCTTGTGGGTCTCTCTGTCTTCTCGGTTGTCTTTACCGCATGTCATTTTGGTCCTCGGTAAGCATCTGTTCCTGCTGAGTTGAGACTATTTGCTGTGTCCTCGGATGGCAGCTTGGCAGCTTTTAAGACCCCAGACGCCACTCGCCAATGTGAGGTGCAGAGAGCTCTCTTAGCAAAACGCTAGTTGTGCCAACTGGCCTGGAATTCGCCTAAGAGCATGGTCCTCCACCCCCCACCCCAGCTACTCTATCCTTGCAGTATTGAGTTAAGATGGAAGGAGTACTCGTTATGCTGAAGTCCACTTAATGATGTTCTTGTTTCTAAAGTGGGCTATCACCGCTTTCTCCCAACTAGATTTCTAGTAACTATCTGAACTAGACCCTCCCCCTCTCTCTCCCTCCCTCCACTCCCTTGCAGCTGTCAAAGAGTCTGTTCTTCCATGCACAAGTCTGTTTTTGAGATCTTATCGTAGAGGTCTCATACAGTATTTGTCCCTTTGTCGCTGACTATTTTCACTCAACATAATGTCTTCCAGTTGAAACCAGGTTAGGAGATGTTTCCTGGAATCATCGTTATTCTTTATCATTGCGTAGTGCTCCATTGAGTATATGTACCATAGTTTACCAATCCATTCTTCTATTGTTGGGCATCTGGGTTGATTCCAACTTTTTGCTATTGTAGACTGTGCTGCGGTAAACATTCTGGTGCATGTGTCCATTGGCATGAAAGGCCTTGATTCTGTAGCATATATTCCAAGTAGTGGAATTACTGGGTCAAATGGTACATCGATATCCATTTTTTTAAGGAAGCGCCAGATTGCCTTCCAAAGAGGCTGGACCATTTTGCAACCCCACCAACAGTGTAGGAGGGTTCCACTTTCTCCGCAGCCTCTCCAGCATTTGTTGTTTTGTGTTTTCTGGATCATGGCCAATCTTGTTGGGGTGAGATGGTATCTCATTGTTGTCTTGATTTGAATTTCTTTAATAACTAAAGATCGTGAAAATGTCCGCGTGTGTTTTTTTGCTGCCTGGAACTCCTCTTTAGTGGTCTGTCCATCTCCTTTGCCCATCACTTAATTGGATGGTTTATCTTCTTCTTAATGATATTTTGTAGTATCTTATAGATTATGGAGATCAGGCGTCGGTCTGACATAGAGTTGCCAAATATTTTTTCCCATTCTGTGGGAAATTCTATTCTATTAATAACGTCTTTGGATGAGCAAAAGTGTTTGATTCTTAATAGTTCCCATTTATCTATTTTCTCTTCTGTTGATTGAGGTTTCTTTTACAGATTTTGGAGTCTGTCCTCATTGTGTATTAAAACTTCCATTGTTGTTCCTACTTTTTCTTGGATGAGCTTTATCATTTTAGGTTTGATATTTAGGTCTTTTATCCAGTTGGAGTTAGTTTTTGTATAAGGTGTAAGATATGGATCTTGATTCAGTTTATTGCAGATGGATAACCAATTTTGCCAGCACCATTTGTTGAACATACTGTTTTTACCCCAGTTTAATGTCTTAGGGCCTTTGTTGAATATCAGCTGTTCATAGGCAGATGGTGTCATCTCTGGGGTCTCAATTCTGTTCCATTGATCAATCTGCCTGTTCTTGTACCAGTACCAGGCTGTTTTGACCACTGTGGCAGTGTAGTATGTTCTAAGGTCGGGTAATGAGAGGCCTCCCAGTGTGTTCTTCTTATTTAGTAGTACCTTACTTATCCGGGGCTTCTTCCCTTTCCAAACAAAATTGGTGATTTGTTTCTCCATCTCATTAAAAAATGATGCTGGAAATTGTATTGGGATTGCATTATATAAATAAATTGCTTTGGGTAAAATAGTCATTTTCACAATGTTAAGTCTTCCTATCCATGAGCAGGGTAGGTTTTTCCATTTATATAAGTCTCTCTTAGTTTCTTGTAGTAAGGGCTTGTAGTTCTCTTTGTAAAGGTCTGTTGTTTCTCTGGTTAGATTAATTCCTAGGTACTTTATCTTCATAGGGGCTATCATAAATGGGATTGATTTGATGATTTCCTCCTTAACAGTCTCGTTGGTGGTATAAAGGAATCCTACTCATTTACTCATGTTTATCTTGTATCCTGAGACTTTGCTGAACTCTTCTATCAGTCTGAGTAGCTTACCTATAGATTCCTTGGGGTTCTCTGCGTATACAATCATATCATCTGTGAACAGGGAGATTTTAACTTCCTCTTTGCCGATGCAGATGCCCTTTATTTCTTGGTCTTGTCTAATTACTGTGGCTAGAACTTCTAGCACAATGTTGAATAGGAGAGGTGAGAGTGGGCATCCTTGTCTAGTTCCTGATCTCAGGGGAAAGTCTTTCAGTCTCTCTCCATTCAGGATGATGTGGGCAATTGGCTTTGTATAAATAGGCCTTATTGTGTTGAGGAATTTGCCGTCTATGCCCATTTTGCTAAGAGTTTTTAGCATGAACGGGTGTTGGACTTTATCAAATGCCTTTTCGGCATCAATGGACAAAATCAGGTGATCTTTGTCTTTTGTGTTATTTATGTGGTTAATCTCATTAATTGTTTTCCTGATGTTGAACCAGCCTTGCATCCCTGGTATGAATCCCACTTGGTCATGATGGATTATTTTCTTGATATGTTGTTGTATTCTGTTGGCAAGAATTTTGTTGAAGATTTTTGCATCTAGGTTCATGAGTGATATCGGTCTGTAGTTCTCTGTCTTTGTTGGATCTTTCCCTGGCTTAGGTATCGGGGTTATGCTGGCTTCATAGAATGAGTTTGGGAGTACTCCATCCCTTTCTATACTGTGAAATAGTCTCAGTAGTATTGGGGATAACTCTTCTCTAAATGCTTGGTAGAATTCTGCTGTGAAGCCTTCTGGGCCCAGACATTTTTGGTTGGCAGTGTTTTGATGACCTTTTCAATCTCTTCCTTTGTGATGGGTTTACTAAGTTGTTCTGCTTCACGTTGTGATAATTTGGGTAGGTGGTATGAGTCAAGGAATTGGTCCATTTCCCCTAGGTTTTCAAATTTGTTGGAGTACAGTCTTTTATAGTATTCTGTTATGATATTTTTCATTTCTGTTGCATCTGTGGTGACAACTCCCCTCTCATTTCTAATTTGCGTTATTTGTTTCCTTTCCTGCTTTTCTTTAGTAAGTTTAGACACTGCTTTATCAATTTTGTTGATCTTTTCAAAATACCAGCTTTTGGTCTTTTCAATTTTTTCAATTGTTTTTCTATTCTGTAATTCATTTAGCTCTGCTCTAATCTTTATGATCTCATTTCTTGTGATGTCCGAGGGGTTCCTCTGTTGTTCTCTTTCTACTTGTTCAAGCTGTAGAGTTAGTTCCTTGATTTGGTTTCTTTCTTCCTTCCAGATGCGTGCATTTATGGAGATAAACAGGCCTATGAGCATTGCTTTGGCTGTATCCCATAGGTTCTGATAGGAAGTGTTTTCTTTCTCATTGGAATCCATGAATTTCTTTAATTCATCCTTGATTTCCTCTATAACCCATGCTTTTTTGAGCAAGATGTTGTTCAGTTTCCAAGAGTTCCACTTTCTATCTCTGTTTTTTCTGCTATTGATTTAACCTTTTATAGCTTTATGATCTGAGAAGATGTTTTGCAGTAATTCAATGTTATGGATTTTTTTGAGCATTGCATTATGGCCTATCACATGGTCAATTCTAGAGAATGTTCCATGTGCACTGGAGAAGAAGATGTAGTTGTCTGCTGATGGGTGGAAAGTTCTGCATATATCAATGAGGTTTAGTTGGTTAATTGTTTCAGTGAGGTCTTCTGTATCTTTATTGAGCTTTTTTCTAGATGATCTGTCTAGTAATGAGAGTGCAGTGTTAAAGTCTCCCACTATTATTGTGGAGTCATCTAACTCTCTTTTGAGCATAGTCAGTGCTTCTTTGATGTATTTAGGTGCTCTGACATTAGGTGCATAAATGTTTCATACAGTTAAGTCTTGCTTGTGTACTGAACCTTTCAGCAATAAATAGTGTCCATCTTTGTCCATGATGGTGGATTTGACATTAAAATTGATTTTGTCTGAGACTAGAATTTCCACCCCTGCTCTTCTTTGTTCATTGTTAGCTTGATATATATTCTTCCATCCTTTAATTTTCAGTTTGTTCCTGTCTTTAGGTCTCAAGTGAGTTTCTTGTAGACAACATATGGATGGGTTGTGTCTTTTGATCCAAGATGACACTCGGTGTCTCTTTACTGGAGCATTCAGTCCATTCACATTCAATGTAGTTATTGATAGGTATGTGTTCACTGCTGCCATTGTGATATGTTTATTTTTATGTTGATGTTTTCTCTGTTGTTCTTATTAGTCTGTTCTGGGACACTCTTTTTTGTGAGTTGATTTTTCACCTTTTTCAGAGCTGGTTTTATAGTTGTTGAGACTCATGTGTTAGAGATCTTGAAATGGTATGATACATCTTTGTTGTGCTTTACAGCTGCCCCTATGAACCCCCTTAATAAACTATTTATAAACCCAGTTTTAATCACTACCAGTCTTGTCATTTTCCTCTCCATCTGGAAGGACTATAACAACTGTAGTACATCCCTCTTTTTATTATGATGACACCATAGTTTTCATGATGATCACTGGATTGCTTCTTTCCATATCAAAGCTGTGATTTACTTTGGAGCCTTCCCTAAATGAGTAGAGTATTGAGTAGTGTGTTGTTCTAAAATATAAAGTTAGTGATTTTGTTCTTCTAAGCCAAAGCCAAGAACTTCTTTCAGTATTTCTTGTAGTTTGGGTTTGGTTTTTACAAAGTCTCTGAGTTTCTGTTTATCTGGTAATGTCTTAATTTCATTTTTGTATTTGAAAGATAGTTTTGTAGGATATATAATTCTTGGTTGGAAGTTCTTCTCCTTCAAGACTTTGAATGTGTCATGCCACTTTCTCCGTGCCAGCATGGTTTCTGCTGATAAATCTGACGAGAGCCTACAGGGTTTCCCTCTCAATGTTAGCTTTGCCTTGAGTCTTGCTGCCTTTAAGAGTTGCTGCTTATGTTTCATCTTGTTAAGCTTGATTATAATATGTCTCGGAGTCTTTCTTTTGAGATCTATATTGGGTGGCGTACGATATACATCTGAGATGTCTATATTCTCTTCCTTCATGATTTCTAGGAAGTTTTCTTTCAGCAGCTCAGCAACAATACTCTCTGTGTTCTCAGATGTCTCACCCTGTTCAGGGACTCCAATTAATCGAAGATTGTTCCTCTTAATAGAGTCCCACATGCTTCTTAATGTTTCTTCATTTTTCTTGTTTCTTTTTTCTGATTTCTGCTCGTAGACGCTGGCATCAGTAGCTCTGTCTTCCAAGTCAGAAATTCTTTTTTCCATTTGTTCCATTCTGTTTTCTTGATTTTGCATGGAAGTTTCTATGTCTTTGATTTTCTTCTTGATCTGTTGGCTTTCAGAGTACTGGTGTTCCATCAGATCGAACAAGTTGCTTAGTTTTTCATTTTGTTCTGCTGCATTTTGTATAAGGTCTAGAAGGGCTCTGTATATAATCAATTTGTATTCACTTCCTGATGCTTTCATAAAAGTTTCTTCATGTGGAAAACTCTTTGGTTGCTTTGTTTGGGAGCCTTCTGAAGCCATGAGTGATTGCTTGTATGCCACAATTGTCTGTTGCTTTTTGGGTCCCATGTGAGTACATAGAGGCTGGAAGAGGTACTGTGAGGATGGATTGCAAATGTTTCTCTAGGCTGTCTTCAAATGTAAAGTAAAAGGTATCTGACCAGTTCACAAGTCGGTCAGGTTTTCATGTGTAGAAGTCCCTCTTCTCATCTGACAAAGTAAGCACTATATCCAACCCCAGATGATAACAAACTAGCTCAGAATACAGCAATGCTATTGCCCTGTTGGCCTCTGCTGACAGGGCCTAGCCTTAGCCAACACCGCGTAGAGTACTGGTTTTGTGATAGAAAAGCGCTCTCCTGTGAGCAGGCTCTGGGTCCGAAGCTAAGAATTAGGTCCAGCTGCGGCCACTGTATCCAAGAAGGCGTACGCCACACAGGCAGCAGACAGAGGGGCTAAAGGTGCCGAGAGGTAGTGATTCCTCTGATTCTGTTGCAGGGCCCCTAACGTAGGCAGCACTGTGCAAAATCACTACTTTTCTGTCGGAGAAGCGCTGTCCCATTTGCAGGCGCTGGCTCCCAGGCTAAGAACGAGGTCCCGCTAAAATCTCTGTACCAACATGGCGTCCCGCACCCTGACCACGGAGCTCCACACAAACCCCACTGAGGCGGCTACAAAACGAAAGGCTCAAAGTGTCTAGATTAACAGAGTCCCGAGCCTGGCTCTCAGAACATGGGAATTTCGCCTGCCTATCCCCCCAGCAGCGCGTCTCAGTCCAGCCTCCAGGCAAGGCCCAGCTCCGCCCGCCAGCCGAGACCGAGGAAAAAAAAAGTCAAAATGGTGCATTTACCTTCCGTTCATGAGAGCCGGGGCTAGCCAGGAGCAGGAGTCAGCGAGAGAGAGGAGGTTTTTCGCTGAGTGGTATGAAGTCCCAATTAACAGCTCTGTGCCATGTCCTGATGCTGATTAGGTGATCAGAAGGCTCTGTTTGATTATCAATTCAGGTCTTGGTTTCCAGAGGGGTAGAAGGAGACGTGTACTTAGTGCGCCATCTTGACTCCGCCCCCCCTTGATCGTCTTTCTAATGTTTCAACCAAATTGCTATCAACTATCTAATCTAGAACCAGCTCTCTCCCTCCCTCCCTCCCTCCTCTCCCTTGTAGCCAATGGAGTCTTTTCTTCTGTACGTGTGTCTGTTTTTAAGTCCTTCTAGTAGGGGACTCTACACAATATTTGCCCTTGTGCCGCTGACTGATTTCACTCAACACAATGTCTTCCAGTTGAAACCAGGTTATAAGATGCTTCCTAAAATCATCATTTTTTTTTTTTTTTTTTATCATTTCATGGTGTTCCACTCTGTATATGTACCATAGTTTGTTTATTCATTCCCCTGTTGTTGGCCATCTTGGTTGATTCTGTCTTTTTGCAGTTGTGGACTCTGCTTCAATAAACGTTCACATGCATATCTCTGTTCGTGTGACTGCTCTTGGATCTGCAGAATACATTCCAACCAATGAGATTATTGGGTTAAACAGTATATCTATTTCCAGCTTTTTAAGGAAGCGCCAGATTGTTTTCTAAAGAGGTTGTAGCTTTTTGCAATCCCACCAGCAGTGTAGGAGGGTTCCAATTTCTCCACAGCCTCTCCAGCATTAGTGGTTTTGTGCTTTTCAGATAGTGGCCAACCTTGTTGGGGTGAGGTAGTATCTCGTTGTAGTTTTGCTTTGGTTTTCTTTAATCGCTAATGGCTGTGAGCATTTCCTTATGTGTCTCTGTGAAGTATCTGGCCATCTCCTTTGCTCAATGCTTAAGTGGGTTATTTACCTTTTTCTTGTTGATATTTTGCAGTACCTTGTAGATTATAGAAATCAGATGTTGATCTGACATATAGTTGCCAAATATTTTTTCCCATTGTGTGGGTGATTTTTTAACTCTTTTGATAAAGTCTTTGGATGAGCAAAAGTGTTTGTTTCTTAGTAGTTGCCATTCATCTGCCTTCTCTTCTATTGATTGAACTTTGTCAGATTTTTAAGTCTGTCTAGGTTGAGTACTAAAACTTCCATTGTTGATCCTATTTTTTTCCTGCATGATCTTTATCGTTTTAGGTTTGAAAGTCAGGTCTTTTATCAAATTTGAGTTGGTTTTTTGGGGTCTTGCTTCAATTTTTTGCAGATGGATACCCAATTTTGTCAGTACTGCTTGTTAAAGAGACTGTTTTTACCCCAGTTTACAATCTTAGGGGCTCTGTCAAATATCAACTGTTGATAGGAGGATGGTTGCATCTCTAGGTTCTCAACTCTATTCTATTGGTCTATATGTCTCTTTCTTACCAGTACCAGGCTCTTTTGATTACTGTGGCAGTGTAATAGGTTCTAAAGTTGGGTAGATGAGAGACTTCCCACAGTATTCTTCTTCAGTAGTGCTTTGCTTATCCTGGGTTTCTTCCCTTTCCAAAGTTGGTGATTTGTTTCTTCATTAAAAAAATGTCACTGGAATTGGAACTGGGATTGCGCTGCATATGTAGATTGCTTTGGGTAAAATAGCCATTTTCACGATGTTAAGTCTTCCTATCCATAAGCAGCATAGTTTTATATCTGCTAACCAAAAAGTCAGCAGTTCAAATCCACCAGGCACTCCTTTGAAACTCTATTGGGCAATTATGTTCTGTCCTATAGGGTCACTATGAGTCGGACACGACTTAATGGCAGTGGATTATTCATGAGCAGAGTAGGTTTCTCCATTTACGTAAGTCTCTTTTAGTTGCTGGCAGTAAGGTCTTGTAGTTCTGTTTGTGTAGGTCTCTTATTTGTCTAGTTAGATTTATTCCTTGGTATTTTATCTTCTTGAGGGCTATAGTAAATGGTATTGATTTGGGGACTTCTTTATTGGTATAAAGGCATCCCACTTCTTTACTTATGTTTATTTTATATCCTGGTAATTTACTGAACTTTTCCATTGTTCAGGTAGATTACTTATGGATTCTTTAAGATTCTCTGCGTATACAATCATATCATCTGCAGATAGGAGGATTTTAACTTCTTCTTTGCTGATTTGGATGCCCTTTATTTCTTTTTCTTGTCAGACTGCTCTGGTCAGAACTTCTAGGACAATGTTAAATAGAAGTGGTGAGAGTGGGCTTCCTTGTCTAGTTTTCATTCTCACAGGGAATTCTTTCAGTCTTTCTCCATTCTGGATGATGTAGGCAGTTGCCTTTGCTGAGAGTTTTAACATGAATGGGTGTTGGACTTTATCAAATGACTTTTCTGAATCAATTGACAGAATCAGGTGATTCTTGTCTTTTGTGGTATTTATGTGGTTGATCACATTAATTGTTTTTCTGATGCTGAATCAGTCTTGCATCCCTGGTGTGAATCCAACTTGGTCATGATGAATTATTTTTTGGACATGTTGTTGAATTCTGTTGGCAAGGATTTTCCCAAAGATTTTTGGATCTAAGTTCATGAATGATATTGGTCTGTAATTCTCCTTTTTTGTTGAGTCTTTCTCTGGCTTTGGTATCAGGGTTCTGCTGGCTTCATAGAATGTACTGGGGAGTATTCCATCCCTTTCTATGCTGTGAAATAGTCTCAATAGTATTGGAGTGAACTTCTTCTCTAAAGGCTTGGTAGAATTCTGCAGTGAAGCCATCTGGGCCAGGCCTTTTTTTGGTTGGTAGTTTTTGGATGACTTTTTCAATCTCTTCCTTTCTGATGGATTTATTACATCATTCTACTTTGCGAAAGGCAATTGGAGGTCAGATGGAATTAGGCAAGGGGCAGATAATATAGGGCACCAATGCAAAGAAATTAGATTTTATCCTACAGACCATCCTGAGGAATGGTCAACAACGAATTATCATAGTCTTATGTGTAATTTTTAAAAAGTCCAATTCTAGAAAAGGATGAGCAATAATTAGAAAAAGCAAAATGGTTATGGAGAAGTACTACTGACTTTGGCATGGAAGCAATAATTTTTTGAGTTGCAGGAAATGAGAAGTAGGTAAAACAGACTTAGAAGAATCTGATGAGTTATTAAATGAAGGGATGATGACCCGGTATTCAGCCTCAATTGAGATTACAGCCAAGAAACTCTGTGGTACATGTGGGGTTGCCATGCCCAGGAATTAACCTGAGAACACAAGGGAACAACAAGAATGAGAGAGACAAACAGTCGAGGAAGAACTCTGAGAATCTGCTTTCAATGACTGGGTAGCTGATGATCCCAGGAGGAGAACACGGAAGAAGATCTGTTGATTCTATCTCCAGCCTTTTTTTACTTGTATCTTCTTACAGACTTGTAATGCTTCCCTTAAGGGCAAATTCACTGCTAATTGGTACATACAGGAGGACAGAGAGTTGATCTTTTTCTTTTAAAAACTATTCCTAATGAACAGCAACGAAGTTGCCAGTGCTGTTCCATTTGGCAAAGTTAACCTTTTTGTTAACTCTTTTATCAACTCAACATCTCTGTGTTTGCTGGAAAATTTTACAAACCTCATTTTCTGGAAACCTTTCTCCTCTTATTTATTTTTAAATTTATTAAGAAGGCATAAGAAACCTCAAACTCTGTTTCTTCTTCCTTTGCCAATATTACTTCCCTTGGGAGACTTTTTTTGTAAAAATAATATCCTTTCATGCCTTTAACATGCTATTAATTCAAATGGTTTTGATTGAAGATGCTAAAGCAGTGGTTTCCATTAGAATTTTCCCAGAGTTTCTTCAAGTAGATGTAATAGAAGATTAATGTGCATATTTCCATGAGGTTTATACAGTGCTTGTAATCTATTAGGGCAGCTGAAACTGAGCTAACACAAAAATCCCAAACATTTGTCCATGGTAGAAACCTGTGTTTAGACACCGTGAGTAAAGACAGAAGAGTTCCATGCTGAAAATCTGCAGGACAGATGCCACCAATAGAAACACATGCACAATAATCCTACCAAAATTCACTGCTATTGAGTTGGGTCCAACTCATAGCAACCCTAGAGGTCAGAGTAGAACCACCTCATAGAGTTTCCAAGGAGCACCTGGTGGATTTGAACTACCAACCTTTTAGTTAGTAGGTGTGGCACTTAACCCACCACACCACCAGGGCTTCCTAATATAATAATAAATATTCCTAAAGGTAAATAATATCAATTTGACTTTAATTGATCCCTTACTTTGTCTTTCTTCAGTACATCATCAGACAAGATATCTGTAAGTATTTACTGAGGATGTGCTATATTTAAGACACCACATAATAATTACATCCTGGAAGGCTAGGTATGGTTCCCCAATTTCTGATATATATAGATAATATTTTGATACTGTAATTATTGTCTTATTTATACAAGCTTGTGTGGGCTTCCATGCAACACCAAATGGATTTTAATAGTTTACTCATTAGTAGAATTTTGGGAATAATCTCATCTCAACACTCGTTGATGACAGGTCCATAATGGGATTTAGAATATATGATGTTTACATTTTTAAGACTGTAAAGTAAGTCAATAGTTACTGATTTGGAAAAGAAACAGAAAGCTGAAGATGATCAAGGATTCAACAGTGTCTGATTTGGGTGAATTTTGTTACCCTTGGTAATTAGTGAAGAACTGGATGGTAGGAAGGAATTAGTTTCAAACCAAAATGCTAAATAAATGAAGATTTTTGTTCTTATGTTATTTTACAAAAGGCATTTCTACTTTACCATCATTTTTGTCAACCTACTAATGTTTTTAACCCTGATTTGAGAATTTTTTACTTGAACTTGGCCTCCCAAATGAGATAAATATGGTCATGGTTATGGTTTGTGGAAGGTGAAGAACAGCCAGCCTGGGCTTACCCAAACAACACTAAATGCAGCATTATAGTGTAGGAGAAAAAATGAGCCAACTGAAAGATGAAAGAATTTCCTGTGCTTCACTCCACAAAGCATTCAGAATTATTGAGTTGGCCTCTGATGTACAGAAAATGATTCTAAACTGGAAAGTAATTTGTTTGAAAGGATTTTCTCCCATGGCAAAAAACCATGAAACTTGTGTGTATTATAATATATAAGATGAAAGTCGATACATATATTTTCCTTACATGAAGGGAGTCTCTGGAGTCTTGGTAATTAAAACTACACCCTAATATTGGCAAAGTGGATGTAGGTTGAGATTTTCCACCATATAAGTACAGCTAAGTTTTATTGCCTGGAAAAAAAATGTACTTTTTTATTAGTGAGTTTCTCTATATTATTGTGTGCCAATTTTAACATTTATTTTTTTTTACACAAGTTTTTATTTTTCCTCATATGATTAAATTCAGATTCTTATGAGCTGGATTTGGTTTCTTGGAAATTTTGTTCTTCAAAATGATTTCTGCAAATAATTCCCTATAGTCTCACTTTTGCATAGAAGGAAAGGTACGACTGAGATGAAGAGGAAAAGATGAGACGAAACACCACGGACAAATAAAAATATCACTTTCGTCATGTTGTCCTCTATTTATGAACCTTAAAGCTAATCTCAAAAGTTATTAATTCATTAATTTGCTGTTGATGTTCTCTCATCAATAATTTATACTCGAACTTTATTCTTTTCATTATCTGCCTCTCTTCCAATGCTTATCCAAGTTTACCTCTTTTCCCTCTGAAACTTCACACATAGTTAGGCTTATGCCTAGAAAATTTTCCTGCCTGCTTCCTACGTTCCAAAGTTTACACTTTTTTCAAGGCTTTGTTGAAACAAGCTTTCTGAATGAAGCTTTCATAGGCAAACCCTCGCCAAGAAGGTTCTATGCATACTTTTTTGCATTAAACGTTTTCATCATATGTATGCCATAGTTGTGCTGTGCTATAGTTCTATAGTTCTGTAGCTTTGTATTTACCTATCTACCTATCTATCTGTATATCTCTACCATTTATTTATATAGCTTAGGGATAAATGCTTAGACTTTAGAACACAACTTCCTGGAGTGTGATTGGAATCTTAGAATTTAAACATAGTCTACAATACTAATTGGAGCAGGAATGTATGGATCAATTCAGACTGAGGGACATGGATTATTTTATTTCTTAGCCTGCTTTCAGCCTTAAATTCAGTATTTTCCTTGGGAAAATATAGAAATGCAGTTTGAGCTATCTGAACCTTTAATGCAGTTAGTTACACACCTGAAAAAAAAAGACAACATATCCACTCACTTGTTGACATGGTCAGGTTACAAAGACAAGGTTGTTTTGAGAAAATTGGCACTATAAGAAAATGAAGGATGACCACATCATGTCACAAAACAGAAGATGACTACATGATTATATAACTATCAATTGCATCATTATATAGCTGCCAAATCACTGAAAATCATGGCCCAGCCAAGATGGCACATAACCTTAACCATCACAGCCAGGGTGACTCTCACCTCACACCTTGAAACTTGTTTCTGTCAGATGTCTGTTGTTAACGTTCAAAGTAGTTGGATAGCAGATTCTATGCTTTTGTCATACATGTGAAATGTTGGATAAAGAGAAAATTGTTAAGCGAGCAGTAGATCATTCTAAACATGTGTTTTCATGTTTGAGAACAGTTGTCAAGGCAACAAAGAACAAGGCTTGTCTGAATAAATTGCAGGTGAGAGGAGATGACCTAACATGGTGGCCATCTCCTTATAGCCAAGAACTGAAAAACCAAGTGAAACAGATGCAGATCACAATCTGGAATTCAGAACACCAATTGGAAGGATGAATAATTAAATATATCACTGAAAGGAAGGAGAAACTGAATGGAAACACTCAACAGGGACACTTACAGACTACAGGGACCATACCAGCCAGCCTGGTGCAGCCAGGCTATTTTGAGACAAAATAAGCAGCAGCCCAGGTGAGGAGCCCAGGAAGCAACTTCTCAGAATCCACAACAGAAGCCAATGATTTTGAGTGAACAGACTTGGAGTGAAACAAGGCGAGCAGAACTGGACTACAGCAGGAAAGTTCAGACAGGCAGGCATGAACCTTATGGCTCCAGGTGATCAGGGGGCAGAGAGCAAGCCTGAAAATAAGGGGAGGACTACTCGTCAGCATCTGGGGATGGTGGCCCTGGACGAGTGAAGGATTTTGGAGTGGAGATTTCATACCTGGGCAGCCGCACCCATCATGTTTGTTTTGGGGCCAGTAATGACTGCAGGCTGTACTCTTTGGAGAGTGTGTCAGTGTCCAATTCAGAATCCAGAGGAAAACATGCTTCCCTCTCCTCCCCTAGCTACACAAAGTGTGTATCCCCATGTCATCAGACCTGTTACTGGAAGCTTGTGCCAAATAGCAAAATTGAAATAGAAAGGAAATTGCTCAATGTAATTAAAGGCATGTATGCCAAATCAATAGTCACCATTATTCCAACAGAAAAAGATTGAGAACATTCCCCCCAGGAACGAGAATGAAACAAGAATGCCCTTTGTTAACACTTACATTCAATATTGTACCAGAAATCCTAGCTAGCAAAATTAGGCCAAAAAAAAAAATAAGGTATACAAATTAGAAAGGAGGAATTAAATTCATCCCCATTTATAGATGATATGATCCTCTACTTGGAGAATCCTACCTTGAGACTCCTTGAGAAAGTTACTGGGACTACTGGAAAGATTCAACGAATTGAGACTACAAGATCAACACACAAAAATCAACTGGGTTTTTCTCCACTAACAAGGAGGACCCTGAAGAGAAAATCAGAAAAAGAGTAACATTTACAATAACCTCCGAAGAATAAAAATACCTAAGAATATACCTAATTAGGTTTATTCCTTAAGCAAAGAAAACCGTAAAATACTCATGCAAAAAGTTAAAAGACATACCTAAATGCAGCAACATTTCACGTTCCTAGACTGAAAGACTTATTATTGTGGAAATGCTAATGTTACCAAAGATGATCGGTAAATATAATACAATCTTAATTCAGATTTCAACAACTTTATTTAATAAAATGGAAAAATTAATCTCCAACTTTATATGGAAAGGTAAAACAAAATAGAACAATAAAAACTCATTGCCGACAAGTTGCTTCCACCTCATAGAAAGAATGAAACTGCCCAACAGAATTTCCAAGGAGCAGCTGGACGATTCAAACTAATGACCATTTGGTCAAGAGCCATAGCTCTTAACCACTATGCCACATGGGTTTCCAGGAAACCCAACAACCAAACTTACTGTGTTGAATCTCTTCTGACTCACAGCAACCCTATAGTACAAGGTAGAACTGCTGCATAGAATTTCCAGAGAGCATCTGCTGACCTCTTGCTTAGCAGCTATAGCACTTAACTACTACATCAGTAGGGTTTCCATATTGAAGAAGAATTAAATAGCAGACCTCACACTCACCATCTCAACACTTTCTATACAGCTATGGTAATGAATGACAGACTAATGTAACAGGACTGAGAACTCAGAAGTAAATCCAAAAACTTATGGACAGGTGATCTTGAAGATCTTAAAGAGTCACAGAAGCCTCAAAAACATGGCAGATGAATCTGGAGGACATTGTACTAAGTGAAATAAGCCAGTCACCAAAGAGAAATGTATAGTTTCACTGTTGTTAAAATTTTAACATGTTGTTATAGCCATTCACACAGAACAAGGGGCTACTACACAGTTTAAAATCAGGACAGGTGTGTGTCAAAGTTGTATCTTTTCATTATACTTAATCTGCTTGTTGAGCAAAAAATACAGGAAGCTGGACTATATGAAGAAGAATGAGGCATCAGTATTGGAGGAAGACTCATTAACAACCTGTGATAAGCAGATGATATAACTTTGCTTGCTGAATGTGAAGATGACTTGATGCATGTACTGATGAAGGAAAAATACTACAGTCTTCAATATGAATTACTCATCAAGATAAAGAAAACAAGAACCCTCACAACTGAACCAATAATTGACATCATGATAAACAGAGAAAAGACCACATCTGCTTCCCTAAATTTCTTTAAAGTGTTCAAAGCAAAGGTGTCACCTTTAGAACTAAGGTGTGCCTGACCTAAGCCACAGTATTTTAAATCGTCTCACATACATGCAAAAGGGGAACAGTCAATAACAAAGACTGGAGAAGAATCAATGCATTTGAATTATGGTGTTGCTGAAGAATATTGAATGTACCATCGACTGCCAGAAGAAAGAACACATCTGTCTTGGCGGAAGTGCAGCCAGGATGCTCCTTGGAAGTGAAAATGACGAGCCTTCATCTCATGTAGTATGGACATGTTATCAGGAGGGACCAGTCCCTGGCAAAAGGCATACGCTGGTAAAGAGGAGGGCCAGGAGAAAAGAGGAAGACACTTGATAAGACAGATGGACACGGTAGCTGCAGAAATGGGCTCAAATATAGCAACCACTGTGAGAACGGCACAGGAATGGGCAGTGTTTCATTCCGCTGTACAGCGTCACTGTGAGTTGTGAAGACTTGATCTCACAACAACAAAAATAACATATAATTTTTCAACAATGGCAAAAACAACCAAAAAATACGCAAGTGGTTACACAGGTAAATATGAGTGAACGTAAGTGTACTGAAAGGGTAACAGAAGTAAATGCATGTGCGTGTATAGTTGTATCTATAGGAACATATATATATATACATATATATATACAAGTTTGAGTGTATTGCATATATATTTACATATATAGCAGACCATAAAGAGGAGATAGTTAATGCAGGCTCCCTAGACATAGCCAAACCTGAGGGATTAGTTTAAGAGTGTTAAAAGGCTTAGGGTCACAGTCTTGGGAGGATAGTTTAGTCAAGTGGCATAACATAACTCACAAAGATAATGTTCTGCATCTTGGTAAGAAGCAACCAAGGTCTTGAAAGTTTGCAAGTGGCCACCTAAGATACAATTACTAGTCTCTACCTGCATAGAGCAAAAGAAAATGAAGCAATCCAAAGGCTCAAAGCAGAAACTAGTCCACAAAACTAAAAGCCTACATAAATCGCAGTCTCTTCTAATTTGGGAACAGCAGTGGATGGTCTCTGACCAGGGGCGCAAAAGGAGATCCCAGACAGAATGGGACAAAAACGTAGAACAAATCCTTAAAAAGCCAGAACTATGGGAATCATAGGGACTAGAGGAAACCTAGACAGACTTGAGACTATCCACCATAAACAGTACTCTTTTAGCTTGGAGCTGAAACAATTCCTGGAGGTCTCCTTTCAGCCAAATGATAGATTGTCTCACAAAGTAAGCAGCATGATGCCTGAGTAATGAGTACCCTTAAACAATAAAGTAATTGAAATCAAATGGGCAATATTTATCCCAAAGCAAAGGTGAGAAGTTGAGGACTGTAAGGTAATCTAGATCAATGGGAACAAAATAAACAAAATAGAAAGAATGGAAGTGCTGGTGCATTGTAAAAATTGTAACCAATGTCACAGAACAATTTGTATAGGGGAGCCTAATTTTTATATAAACTTTCACTAAAGTACAATAATATATTATTTAAAAAGCAATAGCAGATCAATGGAATGTAATCTATGGAAATTAAAGTCATTTAGCTTGCTGGTGCTTGACAACCTTGTTAAAAACCCTGTTATTCTATTCACACTCCTTTGCTTCCAGCCAAAAATTGTTTACCTGAAATAATTAAAACATACTAGAGATAATTTGTATGGCACAATACATTTTACCGAAAAAAATTTCAAAATTGTGAGCAAGCAGATCATTTTAGCTTAGAGATTCTGAATATGTACATGAGTCTTCTGATTGACAGTATTAAATTCCTTGCTTAAATTTAAGCAATTACTTGCATAGCGTATTTAGTGTTTACTAGATTATTAATCACACACACATATTCCTACATAAACACATACAATTGAGTGTGTGTGTGTGTGTGTGTGTGTGTGTGTGTGTATGTGAAGACTTCTACTCTTTGCTCCACACATTTTAACTACTCTGTTGTTTCAGGTTAATATTTCACTTTCAACACCTTATCCATTATCAAAGAATTGATTTGAGAGAATTGGCATAGTGCTGATACAAGATGATTCTCATTATTTATTATTGTTTCCTTTAACAAATATTTATTGAGTTACCACTATATATGCTAGGTATCATACTAAACACTCATGGTAGATTGATGTTCCACACAGATGAATAAATCCATTATTGAGAGTTTACATTCTTGTGGTTAAAGATGATGAAATAGAATATATTATAATGATTAAAAACTATGTGAATTAAAGGACATAATGCTTTTGAAGAGAATAATATTAATAATCTTGTGAGATATACTAAGTGCAGTTTATGCCATTGAAAATGTTAGAATGTTATTGATTATTTGATTAAAAGGAAAATAATGTGCCCACTTTATAAGTTCATGTGACATTATTACTATTTTATAAAGATAATCCTTTTCTAAGTCTGCAAAACTGGAAAAGTAGCTCACTATAGATTATAGGTATTATACTGAAAGGTAGTTTTAGTTTACTAGAGCCTTAATTGTTCTCTGATCATAAAACTGTCAAAAGTTGCACAGTTATTTCACATAATTGTGACATCATTTATTAATTGACTAGTTGGATACACTAAATGGCATCTTACTAGTCTGAAATAACTTGCCAAAATGTCTAGTATGTCCGGAAGCATTATGTGACTTACCATGTCACCAACAACTGTGTCCTTCAATATTCTGTTTCATTTTTTATTTTAAAATTATTTTACTGTTGGATCAAACGACAATGCTTAGCTATACAAGTTGTTCATCATTATGGTGGCGAAATGGGCTTGTCAAAAGAGATCCTGAAACTTGCTCTTGAATGCTGAGGAACTAAAGCAAATGAGAGAAACGCAGTAAAACAACTGAAGCTTTCAAAGAGCAGCAGGAGAAGACAAAGTCAAGTGTTACAGTGACCTGTACTGAGAGCGGGAAGAACCGAAGGGGAAGAACACACTCAGTATTTCTGAAACTGAAAGAACCGAAGAAAAAATTCAAACCTCAAGCTGCAGTAGTGAAGCATTCTATGGGGAAACTATTAAGTGACACAGGAAGTGTTAAAAGCAATGTAGAGAATACACTGAGTCAGTATACCGAAAACAATTTGTCGGTGTTCAACCATTTTAAGAGGTATCGTGTGATCAAGAACCAACGATACTGCAGGAAGGCGTCTAAGTTGCACTGAAGGCCTTGGTGAAAAACAAAGCTCCAAGGCAGACTACCCACTGAGATGTTTCAACAAGCAGATGCAGTGTCGGAAGTGCTGACTCATCTATGCCAATAAATTTGGAAGACAGATACCTGACTGGAAAAGATCTGTATTTATGCTTATTTTCAAGAAAGGTGATCCAGTAGAGTGCAGAAATTTTGCCAGACAATATTAATATCACACACAATGCTGAAGATCTTTCCAATGTGGCTGCAGCCACAATTTCTGATGGGGAGCTTACAGAAATTCAGGCTGGATTCAGAAGAGGCCATGGAATCAGAGACATTGTTGCTAATGTCAGAAAGATCTTGGCTGAATGCAGAAAATACCAGAAAGATGTTTACCTGTGTTTTCTTGACTATGCAGAAGCATTTCACTGTGTACATCATAACAAATTATGGATAACATTGTAAAGAGTGAAAATTCCAAAACACTTAACTGTGCTCATGAGGAATCTGTACACAGATTAAGAGGCATTCTAACAGAAAAAGGACACAGCACATGATTTAAAGTCAGGAAAGCTGTACATCAGTGTTTTATGCTTTCATGATAACTTTTCAATGTGTATGCTGAACAAATAATCTGAGAAGCTAAACCATATAAAGAAGAACAGTGCAACAGGATTGGAGGAAGACTCATTAACAACCTGCATTATGCAAATGAAAATAAAGAGTACTTGAAATATTTACTGATGAAGATCAAAGACCACAGCCTTCAGCATAGATTGCGCCTCAATATGAAGAAAGCAAAAATCCTGTACTTGGACCAACAAGCAACAACATCATAGATGGAAAAAAGACTGAGCATGTCAAGGATTTCATTTTACTTGGATCCACAATTAACTTTCATCGAAGCAGCAGTCAAGTAATCAGAAGATGCACTGCACTGAGCAAAGCTGCTGCAAAAGACCTCTTTAAAGTGTTCAAAAGCAAAGTTATCACACTGAAAAGTAAGGTGCACCAGACCCAAGCTATGGTACTTTCAATTGCATCATATGCATGCAAAAGCTGGGCAATAAATAAAGAAGACAGAGGAAAAATTGGTGCCTTTGAGTTGTAGTGTTAGACAAAAGTATTGAATGTGCCATGGACTGCCAAAAAGTACTTAACAGATTTGCTTGGAATGTTTCTTGTGAGCAAGGATGGTGAGACTGTGTCTTGTATACTTTGGACATGTTGTTAGGAGGAAACAGTCTCCAGAGAAGGGCATCTAGCGTGGACAAATAAAGGGTCAGTGAAAAAGAGGAGGCCACTCAAGGAGCTAGACTGACATAGTGGTTGCAACAATAGGCTCAAATGTAACAATGATTGTGGGCATGGCTCAGAACCAGGCAGTGTTTAATTCTGTTGTACAGAGGGTCACAAGGAGTCAGAACCATCTCAAAGGTACCTAACCACAAGAATAACAATATCAACAAATGGACATGGTTCATTTACTTATTTATTCAATCTTTTACTCATTCATTTGCTAACTTGCTTACTCATTAGGCTTTTTTAGGTTACTTTGCGAATATCTTTTTTTCATTGAAATTATTGGAACAAAGTTTTCAAGACCTTCATTTGCCGACGTGGCATGACTCAGAATAAGAAGAAACAGCTACAACAGATCATTAATAACAGTGTCATGGATTGAATTGTGTCCCCACAAAACTATGTGTAGTATTTTGACTGGGCCATGTTACCTGTATCCTGTGATTGCCCTCCATTTTGTGATTTTCCTGTGCTAGAAATTCGAATCTCTGCCTGTGGCTAACAGATAGGATGATTATGTTAAAAGAGGTTGAGGTTAGGACTGCAACACCTTTGCTAAAGAAGTTTCCCTCAAGTGTGGCTTGCATCACCCATTATCCTTTTATCTTAGAAAGGATACAAGGAAAAGAAAGGATACAAGGAAAAGGAAGGATGCAGAAAACCGGGAGCCTCCTGTCATTGTAAAGTAGCACTGCGGATAAATCCCTTGGACTGAAAGTTCCTGGGCCAAGATGTTCTCTGACTGCAGTCTGATGAACCTTCCTCCAGAGCTGACAAGGAGGGAAAGGCTTTCCCCTGGAGTGGAAATTGTGGATCTGGACTTGTAGCCTACTGGACTGTGTAAGAATAAACTTTTCTTTGTTAAAGCCATCCACCTCCTGGTGTTTCTGTTAGCAGTACCAGATGACTAAAACAAATAGGAATGTGGAATGTACTAAGTAAGAATCTAGGAAAATTGGGAATCCTCAAAAATGGTACGGCACGCATCAAGTCATCATCTTAGGTGTCAGTGGGCTGAAATGGACTGGTATTGTCCATTCTCAATCAGACTGTACTGGGAATGATAAATTGAAGAGAAATGGTATCACACTCATTGTCAAAAGGAACTTCTCAAGATCTAACCTGAAGTACAGTGCTGTCAGTGATAGTACAAAATCCATATTACCTATAAGAAAGACAAGAGTCCTGATGACAGTGGATAAGAACTTGGCTGCTAATCAAAAGGTCAGAAGTTCAAATCCAACAGCCACTCTGCAAACTCCCTAGAGTAATTCTGTTCTTTGCTATAGGATGACCACAAGTTGGAACTGACTTAACAATTTTTTTTTCTTTTAAACAAGGAAGATTAGTTAATATGATTATTATTCAAATCAACACACCAGCCACTAATGCCAAAGATAAAGAAATTGAAGATTTTTACAACTTTTGTAGTCTAAAAATGATCAAGTATGTAATGAAGACATTAATAATTACTGATGATTGGAATGTGTAAATGGAAAATAAAGATTGTAGTTGGAAAATGTGGCTTCAGTGATAGAAATAATATTGGAGACAGTATGGTAGAATTTTGCAGGACAAAGAAATTCTTCATTGCAAGTACTTTTTTCCAGCAACATAAGCAGGGACTATACATGTGGACCTTGTGGGATGGCATACACAGGAATAAAATTGACTGCATCTGTGTGAAAAGATGATGAAGAAGCTCAGTCAGGATCATCTGTCAGAACAGGGCTAGGGGCTGACAGTGAAATAGAAGCATTAATTGCTCATATGCAAGTTCAAGGTGAAGCTAAAGAAAATGAAAACAAGCCCGTAAGAGTCAAAGAACAACCTTGGTTATATCACAGCATAATTTAGAGACTGTCTCAAGAAGAGATTTGACACACTGAACACGAATGACTGAAGAACAAAAGATTTGTGGGGTGATACCAAGAACATTATACATGTAGAAAATAAAACATCATTAGAAAGGAAAGAAAGAAAAGATCAAAATAGATGTCAGAAATGACTTTGCAACTTGCTCTTTAGAGAAAGAAAATGGAAGAAATGATGAAATAAAAGAGCTGAACAGAAGATTTCAAAGGGTGACTGGAAAAGATAAAGTATTATAATGTAATGTGCAAAGACTGGGAGTTAGAAAAATGAAACAAGAATATGCTCAGCATTTTTCAAGATAAAAGATTTGAAGAAAAAAATTCTTTTACATAAAAGTTTATTTATTACAGTGTTGTAACAACAAACATTTGGAAAAAAAAGTAAGTGCTCACCAGTGGAAATTCTTGAATATGATTCGATAAATTATGCTGTAACCATACTATCGAGTATTTGAAGAAAGAACTTAAGTCTTGAGTTGCAATACTGAAGGCTTCTATGGGTAAAATGCTGAATGATGCAATGTTTTAGTCATCTAGTGCTGCTTTAAGAGAAATACCACAAGTGAACAGGTTTAAATAGAGAAAAGTTTGTTTTCAGACAGTCCAGTAGGCTACAAGTTCTAATTCAGGGTGTCAGCTCCAGGAGAAGGCTTTCTCCCTTTGCTGGCTCTGTAGGAAAATCCTTGTGTTGCATCAGTCTTTGGCACAAGAACCTCAGGTCTGAAGGACATATTCTACTCTTGGTGCATCTTTCTTGATGGTATGAGGTTCCCAAATCTCTACCAGCTTCTTTCCTTTATATCTCAAGAGACTGCCTCAAGGCAGAAAACAGTCTTACACATCGAATTTTGCCCCACCATGCAACTGGTGCCACCAACCCTAATCAACATCCCAGAGGCAGGATTTACAACATGGAAGACATCACACAATAGCAGGAATCACGGCCTAGCTAACAGATATTTTGGGGAACATAATTCAATTTATGACACACAGGAAGCATAAAGGAAGAAGGAAACAAACAAAAACAGATGTACCAAAAGGAACTGGTGAATGTTCAACTATTTCATGAGGTAGCATATACATAATCAGGAACTGATAGTACTGAAAGCAGAAAGCCAAGCTGTACTAAAGGTGCTGTTGAGAAACATGATTCCAGGAATTAGTAGAACACCAAACAAATGTTTCAACAAATAAATAGGACACTGTCTATGCCAAGTGTTATGGTCTGAATCGTGTCCTTCCAAAATATGTATCAACTTGGTTAGGCCGTCATTCCCAGTCTTCTGTAGTTGTCCTCTATTTCGTAATATAATTTTCCTGTGTATTATAAACCCTAATGTCTGTCTGTAGTCAATGAGGCAAGATTGGTTTATGCTAAAGATGATTAAGGTGGGATATAATATCCTTACTCAGGTCACATCCCTGATCTCATGTAAAGAGTTTCCACATGATATGACATATATCATTTTATCTTTAAAAAGGTTAAAGGAAAGATAAGTGAGCAGAGAGTGAGTGACCTTATACCACCGAGAACGCAGCACTAGGAGTGGAGCAAGTCCTTTGGACCTGGGGTTTCTGTGTGGTAAAGATTCTAGATTAAGAGAAGATTGATGCCACGGACCTTTCTTCAGAGCTGACAGAGAGAGCATTTCCTTAGAGCTAGCTCCCTGAATTTGGACTTCTAGGCTACTAGACTGTGAGAGAATAAACTCCTCTTTGTTAAAGCCATCTACTTACAGAATTTCTGTTACAGCAGAGCTAGATGACTAAGACACTAAGAAATTTGGAAGACAGCTATGTGACCAGCTGACTGGAGAAGACTTGTATTAATGCCCGTTTTAAAGAAAGATGATCCAAAAGAATGCAGAAATTGTCAAGCAATATCACTAATATCACAGGCAAGTAAAATTTTGCTGAAGATCATTAAAAAACTGTTCATAGCAGTACACTGACAGGGAATTCAAGCCAGATTCAGAAGACAATATGGAACCCGGAGTGTCACTGTCAATGTGAGATGGCTCTTGGCTGAAAGAAGAGAACACCAGAAAGTTGTTTAACTGACTGTGGAAAGGCATTTGGCTCTGCAGATCATAACAAATTATAGATCATATTGCTAAAAATGGAAATTCCAGAACACTTAACTATGCTCATGTGGAACCTGTATACAGGCCAAGAGGAAGTCATTTGAACAGAGCAAGGTTTATTGTGTGGTATAAAATCCTGAAAGGTTTGTGTTGGAGTCATATTCTTTCACCATACTTGCTCACTCTATATTATGAGCAGATGATCCGAGAAGGTGGTCTAGATGAAGAACATGGTATCAGGATTAGAAGAAGACTCATTAACAACCTGTGATGTGCGGATGATATCATTTTGCTTTCTGAAAGCGAAGAGGACTTGATACCCTTGATACACTTATGGATGAAGATCAAAGGCTACAGTCTTCAATACGGATTTTATTTCAACATAAAGAAAACAAAAATCCCTGTAACTGGATCGAAAACAACATTGTGATAAACACAGAAAATATTCAAGTTGTCAAAGATTTCGTTTTACTTGGATCCACAATTAATGCCCATGGAAGCAACAATCAGGAGATGAAATGAGGTATGTCATTAGGCAAACCTGCTGCCAAAGGCCTCTTTAAAGTGTTCAAAAGCAAAGATGTCACTTCTAGGACTAAAGTGTGCCTGACCCAGGCCAGGGTATTTTCATTTGTCTCATACGTCTCATACAAAAGCTGACAAGAAAGACTGAAGAAGAGTTGATGCCTTGAATCATGGTATCGGGAAAGAATATTTAATATGTCATTGATTGACATATGAAGGAACAAATTTGTCTTGGAAGAATTACAGCCAGAATGCTCCTTGGAAGTGAGATGGTAAGACTTCATCCCACATTCTTTTGATGTAATCAGGAGTAATCAGTCTCTGAAGAAGGATGTCATGCTTGGTAAAGTAAAAGGTGAGTGAAAAAGAGGAAGACCCTCCATCAGGTGGATTGACAGTGGCTGCAGCAATGGCCTCAAACAGAGCAACAACTGGGAGGATAGGGCAGGGTTGCATTCTGTTAAACATGCGGTTGCTGTAAGTTGGCACTGTCTTGATGGAGCCTAAGAACAACATACTAGAATCTTTCAGTCCCTGGTCTCTCAGACGGTTATGCGATTGGCTTCTAACTGAAAAGTTGGCAGTCAAAGCCACACTGAGGGGCCTCAGAAGAAAGGTCTAGAGATTAGTTCTGATAGATCACAGCCATGAAAATGCTTAGTTCTGCTCTGCAACACATGGAATGTTCATGAGCTGGACTTGACTCAGTGGCCACTGGTTACACTAAATTGTTACACTAAAATCTGAAAAAGAAGTAAAAGTCAATCTCGCTTCCTCAGACACTGACTTGGAGGAGACGTCATGAACAGATCTGCTATGAGTCATAATCAACTAGATGGCAATGGGTTTGGGTTGGGTTTGGTAATGAATAAAGTAACTGGAAAATAAGACAAACATATATGCAGTGAAACAAGAGCAGACGATTTACGGTTGTTAGGGTAGGCTTCTCATAGTTAGGGCTGAAAGAAGGGGACACAGCTTTGGGTAAGATGCGGTAGGTAGTAAAGGCAGAGTCCATAATTAATATTTCACACTGGAATATTTTATAGTAAGGATATTTTATGTCCTTTTTGAGCAGCATTATCTTTTAGACAATTGCAAGTAAAGTACAAATTGTCCAAAATAAAACTTGCTTCTTAAACTGTCTAAAGTTTTGAGCTGGGGGAAATTTATACATTAAAATTTTCTTTATAAATTAAATTTTTCTTTCTACATTAAGAGTTAAAGTTTGTCCTTTGAATTTTTTTTTTAACCTTTACCAATTAGAAAGTATGTCAGGGTTAAACTCATTCACATGTACCTACACACTGAAAACCACTTTAGCAGGGATGTACAATTTTCCCCTAATCTGTATGGCCTTGAAAATGAGTATGCGAGGAAAGAAACTAGCTTGTGTAAAAATGCCCCTGACTCTTGGGTGGCTTGTGGTTAGTGTTATTGTTTTGAACAACTGCTTTTGGCTTCTGTGGTATGTTGACCTGTGTATGGACTCTCAAAGTAAACGTTTTCCACAATGTAGGACTCTGGGTCAAAGAGCAAAGGTTTTTTTCCCATTCCAGTAACATTGTTTTCCTCAGTATTTACAAGATTATTTAAAGCCTGTTTCTTGATATGAGGAAAACTTTCTGAAAACAAGCATTCTGTAGCTTGGGAAGTAGACAGTTAAGGCTTCAGTGCCAGAGCCGAGTGAGAAGACAGTTGAAGCAATCTTCTTTGTGCTATAATGTCAGCTTTTTCACTTACAAAGAACTGCTATTCCAACCATTAACCCTTAATCGTTTTGTTAGACCACACTTCTCCAGAAGATTGCATCTGAATTACCTGTGAGTTAAGCCATTATCAGCTTAAATAAAGATTAAAAACCAAAATAAAGCAAAGCAAACAAACAAAAAACAGTTGCCATCATGGCAATTCCAACATATGGCAACTTTACATGTGTTAGAGTAGAACTGTACTCCACAGAGTTTTCAGTGGCTGAGCTTTTGGAAGTAGGCCACTAGGACTTTGTTTTGAGGGGTCTCTGGTTGTGCTCAAATCTCAAACCTTTTGGTTAGCAACTGTGAACCATTTGCACCATTCAGGGACTTTGAACACATATTAGCTTACTAAATTATCTAGAAAGGCTATGAAGCATGGACCCTGGGTATATATATATTTTTTAAATAATCTTTTATTATGGTTACGTCAAAATTTACAAAGTCAGTTTACCATATCAAACCCCGTACATAGACCTCTATGTGACTCCATGTGCTATCCCAGCCCTGTGACAGCACACTTGTCCCTTCCACTCTGTAAGTCCTATATTCATTTGACCCAGTCTTGTCTCCTCTTCTCTGTTCTGACAGTTTCATGGCTTATAGTCCAGTTCAAGTTTTGTCTATACGGTTGTCTTCAGTGCTAGTTTCAGCTCTGGTAGGAGTGAGACCAGGGCCTGTGCTCTTGGGTGAGCCTCCAGGGTGTTGGACCAACAAGCCTGATCTTTTAAGAGAATTCTAGATCTGCACCCTATTTTTCTCCCTCTACATCAGGGAGTCTGACACTGTATTGCCACTCAAGGCAGACGTTAGAGGTGGCCAGGCATCATCTAGTTCTTCTGGTGTCATGCTAGTTTATACTCTAAATCATTTGACCCATCTGTCTCCTGGGCTCATAATTTCCTCCTGTCAGATATAAACATTTTTATAGGAAGAAAGAAATGGCAAATAAGGAATGTGTTGAGAATTTTCCAGTTTTGATAATGGAAAGTAGAGAGGCACTGTGTATTGAAGGTAGCTGAGTAGATACTTTATATTGGAGAAGAGACTGAAAATGAATAAAGAGAATGGTGAGAGACACTGTGGGGTGCCCTAGATCAATTCCAACTCATAATGATTTCATATGACAATGTAGAACTGCCCCATAGAATTTTCTTGGCTGTATTTTCATGGAAGCAAATCGTCAAGCCTTTCTCGTACAGAACCACTAGTGGGTTTGAACCTTCCACATTTTGCTTAGCAGCCAAATGCTTAATCACTGGTTCACCAAAACTCTTTGGTGAGAACTTAAAAAGCTAACCTTCAGTAGAATTTTTTTTTTCTTCAAGATGACATATGGGGTTTTACTTTAAATACATTACATACATCTTAAAATCCTTATATCTAGCATAAGATCTAGAGTTTGAATAGACAGTTAACATCACTTTTTAAAACGATATACAGTAGATTATAAATAGCTTTCCCATTTGATACCCACTATTATTCTTTTGAATTTCTGGCAGTTCCCTGTCAGTACACTGCGGTCGCTTTTGAATGATCTTGAGCAAAATTTTACTCTTGTGTGATATTAATGATGTTGTTCAAGATCCGTAGAAAATTTTGTTTGAGATCTTTTTCTGATTAGAGTGAAACCTATCTGGGGTTACTGAAATTAGAGTGAGTCTATTTACTGAGACATTCAGCTTGTGAGACAGCTATCCCAGAAATTCTGAGAGTTAAGATGTGATACCACATCTACATCATAGGAAGTTTGAGTAGGGTAGATAATTCAGGATCAACACATTCTCTTAAGGAGAATCTGGAGCATTTTTCAGACTGTTACAGGGGCTGCGTCTTCGTCACAGTGGTCCTTTCAGACACAGCCTGGTGTATAGCACACTGAGTTCAATGTCAGGACATTGTCACATTGTTTTCCCTGGCAAAGGAAAAACACGTGCTGGTCTTCAGCTTCAGATTTGATACACCACTTGTCTCATCTGCCTAACTTTTCTCCTACCCAAACACTTCCCACAGATGTCCCCATGAATGTCTCCTGTCTCTACCCTTGTTTCTCACTCCACCTTGATGTAACTTTTGAGCAGGTGAACCCATGTAGTTTCATGACTTCATGCGTATCAGGGTAGAACTGTGCTCTGTAGGAATTTCAAAGGCGGAATTTTTAGAAGTAGTTTGTCAGGCCTTTCTTCTAAGGTGACTGTGGGGCTTTGAATGAAGTAATATTCTCAGGTTAGCTATGATAGAGATGATCCCTTATAATGAAGCCTCTTTGAATGAAGTAGTATTCTCAGGCTAGCTAAGACTGAGATGACCCCTTATAATGAAGCCACTTTGGTATTGATGATAAGAACGTCAATTTTCTTTACCAAGTCACCCCATAATTTACCCAATTTTTGTGTTATTTGTCTATAACACTTTGCTATACCTCAGTCTCTATATTCAATTGATCAGGGATTTCTGTTCGCTTACCTCTTTGATTTGAATCTCTTGAATTAAGTCCTTTCTCTGCATCTTCAATGATGACACCAGGGGCATGGGCACCGCCATCTTTAATCTAGATTTTGCAGTACTTTCTTAATAGGTCTGCCAGCTTCCACAATGGCATTCCCCACCTGTCTGCAAAGCTGGGCTTTCGAAATGAATTGAAAATGGCTTTTAATGTTTTCCTTTGTACTACCTAGATCAAAGGCTTTTAACATTTTCCTGTTGCAGTTAATGTAAAATCTTCTCACCAAGGTCTGCAAATCCCGCTATGATGACTTCACCTCATCCATTTATCCAGCCTCATGTTGTATCATTATTTCCCTTTCTCACTTTTTGCAATGCTTCAGGCACAGTGGCCTTCTTTCAGCCTGTTGGTCACATCAGACTCTTTTGCATCTTGAATCATCTGTCAGAAATGACCTGTCTCACATCTCTTTCATAACTAGATCTTTCTATTTCTCGAAGTTTTAACTTAAGTGTTATTTCATATTTCAAACCTCCGTTTTATTTCTATCACTTATTACAATATTTAGTTAATTAATTTGTCTGTTTATGTATTTGTTCTTTCTCTTGTATTTATATGCATTTTCTGAGGTCATAGTCAGATCAGCATATTCATTTTTATATGAGGTTTGACAGCTGAGTCTATAAACTTCATTGTTCTAAGTGCTACATACCTCATTATTGAATATCACTATGGTCACCTTTGAAGTACTCCCTCTGGAAGTTATGCACCAATGCCATTGCCTAGTCGACCCTTCAAAGCAATTTTGTAACTCTTGCTGGAATGGGCATTGCACACAGTGACATGGTGGCAAGTTCACAAACTTAATTGTGTAGTTGTCTGTGAGGGAGTTTTTAGCCAATAAACAAAGAATTACATCACAACACCCTCCCTACTCACCTGATCTGGCCCTCAAAGACTTTTTTCTTTACCTGAAGGTAAAGGAAATATTGAAAGGAGGACATTTTGATGACATTCTGGACATTAAAAATTGTATGATGACAGCTCTGATGCCCATTTCAGAAAAACGGGTCCAAAATTTCTTTGAAGGGTGAACTGGGCACTGGTGTTGATGCATAGCTTCCCAGGGGGAGAACTTCGAATGTGATCACAGTGACTGATATTCATCAATGAGGTACGAAGCACTTTTTCTAGGATGAGTTTATGAACTTAACTGGCAGTACTCATCTATTAGTACAGTGTCTGACACATAGTAAACTCTACCAGTTGCAACTGAGTCAATTCTGACTCATGGTGACAAATGTGTATCAGTAGGACTGTGCTCTGTAGGGCCTTCAGTGGGTGGTTTTTTGGAAGTAGCTTGCCAGACTTTTCTTCTAAGGTGTCTCTGAGTGGGCTTCAATAGTCAACTGAATGTGCTGAACATTTGCACCACCCAGAATTTCTGACACATAGTAGGTGTTCCCCACCCCCAAATATACAAATGGTCAGTAACAACTCTTGTTCCCACTACTTCTGCTTATTCAGAGCTGCTGGTCAAATCATGCCTCTGATTTTACATAATTATCAAACTGCAGATTCAATTTGCATCAATGAATTGGATTTAGTTTGCTGAGAAACTGTTGTATTTCTAGGCATTCCTCTTCTAAATACCTTGCTAAACAGGATTTAACTGCCCTAAATCTAAATAGTTATCTTTGTCAGCATCTTAGATTGTCAATATATTGAGCAGTTTATAAAAAAAACATGAATACAACTAATTTTATCAAGTTTTCCCAAGCAAGTCATGCATGTTGTAATCCTTTTGAGATACTGCTTAAAAGATTGCTTTCCTAGCCATGCACATAATTCTTTTTTGCCACTTCTTTGTGTCTTTTATCTATCTAGGAGAGCTGATTGCAAGAAGTTCACAGATATAATTGCACTGAAACATCAGAACAAGCCATTCTTTTGAAGTAAAATTGAGTATCTGACTATACTTATTAACTCCAAAGTATATCTGACCCAATGTCATTTAATAGCATATATCTCATCAGCATATTGTGTAAAAGGCTTGACTCCAATTCAGGTGTTTAAACTTTTTTCACTATAGATTTATTTCTCAGTAATGTTAATCAGCTAATTTGTGAGACACAAATAAGCTATAATTAGCATGGTGCTTTGATATTTTATTTCTAACAACAGGAAGATGATTATGTTCAAAAATAATAAAAGATTCAAATCTAAATAAGGATCTAAATCACAGTTTTGAGTTGTGCATAAAAGTGAATTCACTTAATCCCCATTTGCAGGTGCCAATTAGGTAAGTATTAATCAATTTCTTATATAAATGGAAATGAGGATAAGGGTATTCTTTGGTAAGATAATGTTTCTCATTAATACAAACACAACCCCCTGACATTTCATGAACAAAAAATTCTTTCCCTCTCCATTTTTCTTCCTTAACATTTCTATTGATTTACCTTCCCACAGTTATGGATTCTGAGCATCCTTACAAATTTGTGGAAATCTTTTCAAAATCTCTCTTAGAATCGAATATATTAAATAGCTATTAAATCAAATATACAGTATGCATTAATTTTTGCCTTTCTTTAAAAAAGTTTAAATACCATCTCAGATATAGGAAAGCAAAGTAAGAAGAGCTGAACAATTTCACATGAACTATGTTTCAGAATCATAAAAAGCAAAGATGTCACAAATATGAGTCTGACTCAGTCTGTGGCCTTTTCAACCACCTCATAAGCTTGCAAAAATTGGACAGTGAAAAAGGAAGACAAAGAAGAACTGATGCATTTGAATTGTGGTGTTGGTGAAGAATATTGTATGTACCAGGGATAGCTAGAAGAACAGATAAGTGTATCTTGAAAGAAGTATGGTGAGAATGTTCCTTAGAAGCAAAGTTAGCAACATTTCATCTTGTTTACTTTGGATATGTCATCAGAGCAAACCAATTTATGCAGAAGGATGTTATGCTTAGTAAAAAAGAAAGTCAGTGAATAAGAGGAAGACCCTCAGTGAACTGGATTGGTAACAGTGGATTCAAACAGATCTACTACTGTGAAGATGGTATAGGACTGGGCAACATTTCGTTCTCTTGTCCATGGATTTGCTGTGGTTTAGAACAGACTCCATGGTACTTAACAACATGAACAACAACATCCTCCAGTGAATCTCTTTTTCTAGCACATCGAGGTGTTTAATATACATATTTGCTTGTTTAACATGTTTATATTTGAAACAAAAATTGCAACTAATAAATGAAGTGAGTTATATTTTTGGTATTTGAAAAGCTATTTGATATTTGAACAATAAAAGGCACAGAAATGTCCATGTGACTATGAAATAAATGAACCATTTGGAAAGTGTTTTTATAGAACTTTTAGTTTTAGACATCAATTTTGCATAGTTCAGGACTGACACAGACATGAAATTCACAGAAACATGACTATGTCAAAGTTTTCTTACATTTTGTTCATTGTCTGGGGTAAATCTGATGTATGGCAACCAGACACAGTATTATCACATTGACCTTCCCCTAAAATTCAACTGAACAGTTACGACTATGGTAAGTGAAAAATTAAAATAAAGCCAGGATGAGCTTTTGAAATGTGGCTAGTGTGAGAATTACTGAAATAAGATGAACAGAATAGTGGTTGAACTTTCTAAAAAAGCATCTAGTGCGGAGGCTAACAGCATCAGGTAAGGAGGGTAACAGCATCAGGTAAGTCAGATAACAGCATCAGAAAGGAGGGTAACAGCATCAGGTAAGGCAGATAACAGCATCAAGTAAAGAGGGTAACAGCATCGGCTACGGAGGGTAATAGCATCAGGTAAGCAACATAACACCATCAGGTAAGGATGGAGTGAGGAGTCTCCACTTAGTCTGTCAATGGAGGCTTGCTTGTTGCTGTGATGAAGGAAGCTACGCCATTGGTATTTAAGTACCAGCAGGGTCAACCATGGTAGATAAGTTTCAGCTGAGCTTCCAGACTAAGACAGAGTAGGAAGAAGCACCCTGCAGTCTACTTCTGAAAGGAATTGGCTAGGGAAAATCTTAAGAATAGCAGCCGAATATTGTCAGATATGGTGCCAAAAAGTGAGTCCCCCAGGTTGGAAGGCACTTGGAAGGTGACTGGGGAAGTGCTGCCTCCTCTAAGTAGAGTCGATCTTAACTACATGGAGGGAGTAAGGCCTCGAGGATCTTCATTCGCTGATGTGGCACAACTCAAAATGAGAAGAAACAGCTGCAAACATCCACTAATAGGAAAACTGGAAATTGTCAAAAATGAAATGGAATGCATAAACACTGATATCCTAGGCATCAGTGAGCTGAAATGGACTGGTTTTGGTCATTTTGAATCCGACAATCATACGGTCTACTATGCTGGGAACAAAAGCTTGAAGAGGAGCAGTGTTGTGTTCATCACCAAAAAGAGCATTTCAAGATCTGTCCTGAAGTACAATGCTGTCAGCGATAGGATATTATCCGTATGCCTACAAGGACAGTCAGTTAACACAACTATTATTGAAATTTATGAACCAACCACTAAGGTCAAAGATGAAGAGGTTGATTTTTTTTTACCAGCTTCTGCAGTCTGACATTTATCAAACATACAGTCATGATGCATTGGTAATTACTGGTGACTGGAATGCAAAAGTTGGAGACAAAGAAGAAGGATTGATAGTCAGAAAATACGGCCTTGATGAGAGAAATAATGCTGGAGATCACATAACAAAATTTTGCAAGACTAAGAACTTTTTCACTGCAAATACCTTTTTCTTAACCAACACAAATGGTGACTGTACCCATGGACCTCACCAGATGGCATACAAAAACAAAAAACCCAGTGCTGTAGACAAGAACCAAATTGACTACATCTGTGGAAAAAGATGATGGAAAAGCTCCATATTAGCAGTCCGAACAAGAACAAGTGCTGACTGTAGCACAGATCATCAATTGTTCACATGCAAATTCAAATTGAAACTGAAGAAAATTAGAACAAGTCCACAAGAGCAAAAGTATGAGCATGAGTATATCCTTCCTGAGTTTAAAGACCATCTCAGGAACAGATTTGATGTGCTGATCACTAATGACTGAAGACCAGACGAATTGCAGAATGACATCAAAGACATCATCCATGAAGAGCGCAAGAGGTCATCAAAAAGACAGGAAAGTGGAGGGACCATTAAAAGATGTCAGACTAGACACACGTCTCCTCATTTCCCTCTGAGAACTAAGGCCTGGAATGATATTGGTATGGAGTACTGAACATTTGGGGAGTCCAAGGACCTAGCATATATGACTAGGGACTAGTATCAAACTAACCTTTCCATCTCAAAAACAAGCCAGCAGCTGTCTGTCTCTGTTTCTGCTGTGTCACGGTATCAGAGAACTGCAGCTTCTATGAACAGCCAGTAACATACTTTTATTATCAGCTCGAAGGTGGAGTTTGCTACTCCTGAAAGCCTGTTTCGGCCAGCACATTGGACAGCTCCTAGTTCAGCACCTGGACAGCTTTCCACATAGAAGTGAAGTTTACATTTAAGGCTGACAGGACTATGTATTTGCTTGGAGATCTGTCTATCGAGAGGCTTGGTATTTTCCTCCCACCCTTCTCTGACACACATTGTAGAGTTGGTTGACAACCAGTCTCCAGTTTCTCCAAAAGTAGGGCAGCAGCTTTGCTACCCTAGAAGCAGAGACTTCTATCCCAGAGAGTCTACCTTGGGTAATTCACTAGAATATTAGAGACAGCTGGTGACCACTAATTCTTTTAGATCTAATACTAGAGAAATCAAACAGTTCCTAGATGGCAGGCAGGCAGTAGGCAATAATTAATCATTCAAAGAAGCAGCCTTCTAATGCTTCAGAAAACTCCCAAAATAAAGATTCAAAAAAATTCCCAGATGAAGAAGGCTTTCTGAATCTATCAGAGGTTGAGTACAAAAGAATTATATATAGAACCCTCCTAGGCATTAAACAAAATGCAACAGAACAAAATGAAAAATCAAGTAAGCTATTTGAACTGATGGAACAACAATGATCTGAAATACATCAGATCAATAACAAAATTACAGAATTACATAATTCAATCCAAAGCCAAATGAGTAGGATTGAACAGATAGAAGTTAGACTAAGTGATCTTGAGGACAAAGCAATAGACACAAGCATTTATGAGGAGAAATCTGAAAAAAGAAATAAGAAAAATGAAGAAACGTTAAGAAACATGTGGGACTCCATTAAGAGGAATAATTTACATTTAATTGGAGTTCCTGAACAAGAGGGGATAAATGACAATATAGAGAGTATTGCTGTTGAGATGCTGATAGAAAACTTTCCTGAGATTATGTGCAAAGAGGACATAGGTATTCAAGATGTTTATCAAACACCACAAAAGCTAGACCCCAAAAGAAAGACATTAAGACATATTATAATCAAGCTTAATAAAATGAAACATAAACAGATACTTCTGAAGTCAGCAAGGCTCAAAGCAAAGCTAACACTCAGAAGGAAACCCTGTAGGCTTTCAATCTGACTTCTCTGCAGAAGCGATGCTAGCTAGAAAACAGTGTGCTGACACATTCAAAGCCCTGAAGGAGAAAAACTTCTAACCAACAATTATTTATCTTGCAAAACTGTCTATTAAATATGATGGTTAAATCAAGACTTTTGCAGATGAAGGGAAGCTTAGAGACTTTGTAAAAACTAAACCAAAACTACATGAAATATTGAAAGAAACTCTTTCCTTAGAAAAACAAAACCATTAAATGTATATTTAAGGTGACAATGCAGGACACATCATCCAAAATTCTAATCATTTGTTTCCCTCTTTGATTTCAACACCTAGGTATGTTCTTCATTTGTCTGGGATATGGAGCCGACTGATTCATAAATCTACAACAGAAGTATCTGAAAATCCTTCCCAACTGAACTGATGAAGGTCGTGTTTTGTAACTGTATGTATGGCTCAACGCCTGTCTTAGGACACATCCAGCTGATACCCTGACTTAGCAGCTCAGTCAGCCCACAAAGTAGGTCTATTTAGTGAAGGCACAAAAAAGATAGTCACACAAGTTGTAATTTTCCCCTGAAAATAGTCTGACTGTAAATACCTAGATGTAAGTTAGTCTACACACACACAACTGTGTGTGTGTATTGATGCACATGTGTGTGTGTACTCACACACACGTATTTTCTTTACCTAAAATACATACTTGTTCTTTCATGTGAAAAAGTTATTTCAGGAGTGTACCTGTTTTATGGACTAGCCTAAACAACTATAAGCTTGTCTGGAGCATTATTTTTCATCATTAAAAAGAAACTATGAAAATCAAGTCAGTAACTCTAGCTTTAATTTCAGCACTGAGAAATATTTTTAGAAATACTCATTTAAATTTTCTTACTATCTTTACATCTCTGCTTAGATATTTTTTTCAAATGGAAAATGGCGTGTAACTAAGTTCTTTGTGGCTCTCTATTCAAAAGCAATGACTCTGAGCTGAATTATTTCTGGGGATCAATTAAAAACAAAACCAAACCCACTGTCACTGAGTCAATTTTGACCCATAGTGACCCCATAGGACAGGGTAAAACTGTCCTATAGAGTTTTCAAGGAGTGCTTGGTGTTCTCAAACCACAAACCTTTTGGTTAGCTGCTGTAGCTCTTAACCGGTATGCCACCAGAGTTTCCAATAGGGATATTGGTGATGAAGTGGATAATTCTATCACTTTCAATATGATGAAAGTATGCCTTCTATATGTAATTTATCCTGTATGTATTTCCTTGTCAGTTTACTGTCTAATTTGAAATAATTTATGCACATGGACCACGAGAAATGCTCAGAAAAGGTAGTAGTAGTTACTGTTTTTCTTCGGGTGGTTTCTCTTGAGGAGTAAAACCAATAAAATGTATATGTGTACACACATATTTAATATCTGTACACACAGAGATTTAATATCAAGGAAATGGCTCACATAGTCACAGAGGATGAAACATCCCACATCTGTGAGGCTTCCCCTGATTCACATAGCTGCTGGGGCTGGCAAAGCCAAGATTGGCAGGTCAGATATCAGAGCTTTTGCTACACAGGCTGCAAAGATTGATTAAATTACAAAAATGTCATGCAAGATGGCAGGTAAGCTGCTAGCTCAAGTCCCAAGACCTGGATATCAGATGAACAGGAGCCAGCTGCAGGATCCAGAGCCAGGAAAAGCCCTGGAACTTTGCCAGAAAGTCTACTTGTACTAGAGGAAGCCATACTCCCTAGGAACTCCATCTCAACTGACTGGCGTCATAGAGGTGATCACGTTATATCAAATCTCGTCATGGAAGGGATCACATTGTCATACGCCTGCCAAACCCAGACTGAGAATGATGGCCCAGCCAAGTTGACATGCAACTTAAAAATAGTATTATCAATATCATTCTTCTTGAATGTAACTCTTGATGTCAAGAATCCTGCCTTCCCTTATCCTTCATTTAGTTTCATAAGGTAGAACTATTCATTGGCAGAGAGGTTTTAAAGGAAAGCTTTTGTTGTATTATGTATATTTGTAGTAAAGATAAAAATGAAGGCAATAAGATAACTGTATAACAAACAATAAAAACTTTGGGGCTTTAAGTTTGATTTTAAAGTACAAGAAGTCTTATATATACATGATGGAAATTCACAAATTCTTTCTGGCAAAGTTGAACTAGAAGTGGCTTTGTACAAAGTTAGGTTTTAGAAGAGGGTTTTGAAAATAAGTCAAATGACATTTATATTTAGATATTCTGTATTAAGAAAAAGTTTTAAATTAATATTTTTAGTGAATTTTTTGTTGTTGAATGAATGAGTAAATGCACAGACGTAACTCAGCCTTGCAGGGTTCATATTGCAAGATCATTTGACACAGGGTTCTCAGCTCAGTTCCCCACAACGTCCCAAGTCACAGAGTAGTAGACAGTGGTATTTGGTTACTTCAGCCAGTGCAGCTAGATGCCTGCTCATATCCACTGTCTGTTTCTTCTCATAAATAAAAATTCAGTTTTGTTGGGTCTTTACATTATGCCCAGTTGAAGAGCTACATTTCCAAGTCTCTATCATGGATCAGTGTAGCCACATTGTATAGTTCTAGAAATAACAGTGGAAGTCATTGTGTGGGGCTTCTAGAAAAACTTCTTGAAACAGGTAACAGATTCATCTGGTATATGCTTCCCACTAAGCACTACATATATAGTCCAGAAATATCTCTGCAATAGGGTCTCATTCTCCTACAGTATGTTTTGAATGATGGTATAAATATCTTCAAAATATTCCCAAAAATCTTGTTGCAGAATCACATAAAAAGGACACACCCCTCATGTGGAAAATCTGTTTATTTTGTATTTCGTTACAAGATTCATGCCAATAAGATTTGAGTAGTTTTAATGTTCTGTTGTTTAAGCAACATGGGTAGTTAATACATTTCCTCTTTCATTTTACAAGGTGAAGAAAGACAATTATATTTATATAATAAAGTTTTTGTCATGTTTTCTAAGTCACACTTTATAAGCTTTCTAAGAGAATGCTTTAGTCTAATTTCAAGCTGTTTTGAACAATGAGTGAGTATAAAACTCCAGAGAAAATTCAATTCTGTTAAACTTTGCTTTATTTCTAGAACTTTTAATTTTGCATAATTTGAAATGCATGAAAAAGTGTAATAGTATATTAAGCCACCACTTACCTACCACCTAGCTTCAACAGTCTTAATTCAGCTCTACCATCAACTTTTCCTTACCAGTTGCTGCCAAGTTGATTTTGATTCAGGGTGACTCCATTCACCGCTGAGTATAATTGTGCTTTGGAAGGATTTTAAAGCTGTGATTTCAGGCCAACACTTCTTGCTTTGAAAACACTTCTGTTTGAACTGCCAAACTTTCAGTTAGTAGTCAAGTGCTTAAGCATTTTATTAAAGATGAGAGAAACTAAAATGCTCAATAAGTAAATCAATATTACATATCATCATACATATTAGAATACATTATATAGATAGATCAGTGTATCAGAATATATTGTAGAATATAATTTATTAACAGCACGTTTCAGAATATTATTGCATCTGATATAATTATAAAATACATATGTTATCATCAGGATTGACGGCACTTGGCTGGCAAGAAAGGAATAGTAGACTTCATATTATTTTGAATCAAATCCCAGATCTTACACTATTTCAGCTGGAATTTTCATGATGTGAAGCACTAATTCTTAACTCGGGGTAATTTCTGAGGCAGTATGAGGTCGATATGAACTGCCAATGTTTTTATTAGTAATCAAGCATTTAACTGTTGGTGCCAGCTAGGGACCTACATAATACTATAAGACAGTAAAAATGAACAAACTATTGCCACATGAAGCAACATAGATGATTCTCACAAATACTGAAAAAATTACAAAGCACTTAAAAATGGTACACACTCATTTCAGTCAAGTCAATTCTGACTCAGAGAAACCCTATAAAAACCAAACCCAGTGCTGTTGAGTGGATTCCAACTCATAGCAACCCTACAGGACAGAATAGAACTGCTCCATAGAGTTTCCAAGGAGTGCCTGGTGGATTTGACCTGCTGACCTCCTGGTTAGCACTTAACCACCCACCATACCACCAGGGTTTCAGAACTTGGTAAAACTGTCTCACAGGAGCACTTTCCCATGTTTCTCCCGTGGAGTAGCTGGTAGGTTCCAACTGCCAAACTTTTGGTTAGCTGTGAGCTTAAACCACTGTGCCACCAGGGCTCTTAAATAGCATACCCGAAGTGATTGCATCAGTGCCAAGGTAAAAAATAGAAACAGTGATGATAGAATCCATTGTACAGATTACTTAAGAGACAGTGACTAGTTGAGGACATATGTGTGACACTTGAGATGGTACTTCTTGATCTGCATGGTTTGTAGCTACGTACTATGTGTAATCTGAGAAAATTTATAAAGCTGTGATGTGTACTTCTTTCTGTATTCATATCACACATCAACAAAACATTCACACACTTTTGAAGTCTTTATAGTACAAATCTTGGTACAAGTCAGATGAGTAATATTGCATCACGTGACAAATGTCTTCAGTAATGTTGAAAATGATAGGGTATACCTTTTGAATGGCATTTCTGTAAGAAAGTAAACATTTTATTGATAGTATTTTAGACAGTAGACATTTAAATAATAGTCCAAGCTTGGGAATGACCTTGACTTTTTGGTTAACTTTGTCATTTCTAGAACATGTTGATTTTTGTGGTTTTTTTGTTTTTTTTTTGATTTTTTAAACAATTTCCGGTAGTTGAAGTGTCTTCTCAAGCATAATCAGTAATGAAAAATTAAAGAAGTCCTGAACCGGCAAGGCAGTTTTATTGTAAAAAGTTACATTTCTCAAATACTAACTACTAGTTCATTATGTAACACCTTTCTGAAACTAGTGATTGTTACTCAGGAAATATGAATGATTCACAATGGCCGTATTTTCTTCCCAAACATTATGGTTGAAAGGTGACCATGACAGAAAGTTGCACTACTTTCTTTATATCATGTGCACAACACAACCAGCTCACTGATCATCATTTAGTGGGAATTTTCCTGAGCTATTCATGTTTATACTTTCCCAAGTTCATTGTCACTGTTTAATTCCTTCATCTCAGAAATGGGAATTCTACCACCTTCCTGACATCACAATGACATCATGATTAATTAGCTAATGTTTGTAAAGTGCTTTGAGAATGTAAAGTGCTAAATAAGTGCTAAGCACTGCTAAGTATCATAATCAATCATCATAATGATTCATTGTATAGAATCTCATGTGTTACTTCAAACATAATATACTAATTTAGTTAATGTGAGAGTTCTTACCAAATTAGAGCTATGTCACAAAAGTATCAGAAATTCTATAAATTATAAAATGCAGCAGTGATCAAAAACTAAAAACTTATTTATTTACCATTTTAGTTTGTATCTGTTGGTAATTTTCATCTTTAATCGAAAATAAAACAAATTTCTCATCTCAGCTTTCCATTTTAATTTTATGCATGAAAAATACTCATAAAATGATCTATGCCAGAGATTCCTTAACTATCCTCGATTTTAAACACAATATAGCATTTCCAAAAATGTTATTGTCCTCATTTAAAGTCTGAGGGCTGTGATATGATCAATTAATCTTTGTATCTTCGAGTTAGCAGAAGTAAATGGCAAGAGTGTGTTTTTTTTTTTTTTTTAATGTAGATAAGTAATATAACAAACAAACTTATATCTAATGAGGGTGGCCTAAGTTTAACTGAAAGGGACTTGATGTATTACAGATAAATTGACTCCAAGGCCAGATGTGTAGAAGAACAAGAAGGTAAGGAATAAATTATTTCTCATTTTGCTGCATCCCAGAAGTCATTCTTATTCTTTGTATAGTAGTGAAGAGTTAAAGCAAGTTCATTTATCCATATTTAGTATAGAAATGGCAAACGATAACTAGAAAATTTTCCTTGTTGTTAAAAGTAGCTGATAGTATATTCTTAGGAAATATTAAAAGCAGTTTTAAAACCAAACCAAAACCCCGGTGGTCGAGTCGATTCCAACTCCTAGTGACCCTGTAGGATAGAATAGAACTGCCCCACAGAGTTTCCAAGGACAGCCTGGTGGATTTGAACTGCTGGCCTATTGGTTAGTAATCGTAGCACTTAACCACTACAAGACCAGGGTTTCCCCGATGGTTTTAGGCATGTGGAAATAGACTATGAGTCCTAACAATTAAGTTCACAAAGTTATCCTAGAAAAAACACTACATAACCCATTGCTGAGTATCACCACGGTCACCTTCAAAGTACTTCCCTTGGGAAGATATCCACCAGTGCCTAGTCCTACTCTTCAAAACAACTTTGGGACCCTTTTTCTGGAATGGTCATCGGAGCTGTTGTCATATTGCCTTTGATGTCCTGAATGTCATCCAAATGTCTTACTCTCAATATTTCCTTCATCTTTGGGGAAAGAAAAAAGTCATTGGGGGCCAGATCAGGTGAGTAGGGAGGGTGTTCCAATACAGTTATTTGTTTACTAGCTGAAAACTCCTTCACAGACAACCACAAAATTAAGTTCACCAACTTGCCACTATGCGCCATTCTAGACAAAATTTTAAAATTGCTCTGAAGAATGGACTAGGCACTGGCATCCGTGAGTAGCTTCCCAAGTGGAGTACTTTGAAGTTTAAAAACCAAACCCAACTCACTGCCATTGAGTCTATTCTGACTCACAGTGACCTCATAGGGCAAAGCAGACGTGATCCATAGAATTCCCAAGGAGTGCCTGGGAGGTTCGTAGAGGTAACACTTAACCACTAAACCAGCAGGGTTACCGCAGTGGTATTCAGCAATGAAGCCTTTAGCTCTTAGAACAATTAAGTTTGTGGGCTTAATTGTCTGACATTTCGTATTTGTTACATTATATAACTTAACTTGGAAACCCTGGTGGTATAGTGATTAAGTGCTACGTCTGCTAACCAAAACGTTGCCAGTTCAAATCTTCCAGGCACTCCTTGGAAACTCTATGGGGCAGTTCTACTCTGACCTAAAGTGTCGCTAAGAGTAGGAATTGACTCGACGGCACTGGATGGTGGTGGCGTGGACAACTTAACTCTTTTGGAGGAAGTTTTAAGAAATGTAACAAACAGAATGAAAGAGCACATGGACAGTTCGTGTATCCTAGACAGCTTTCTCTTGCCTTTGTAGAATTCAGGAAATTCCTTCTCTGTGTAGACTGCAGTCCTTGAATGAGGATAATCAGAGAACAGCAAAGCATTTACTGACTTTTAACTGACTTTTCAAAAACAAACCACATTTTAGAAAACATACAGATCCCAGAATCCACAGTCAATTTCGAAAAATGTTATCCTGAGTTCCTAAAGATCATCTCGTGTAATTGTATAGATGAAGCTTAAATATGTTCTCATAATTTGCCTTGGGTCGCAGGATTTAAATCTCTGCTCAGTCTCATGCTCTCTCCCTGGTCATTGTCCCACTCTTTTGGGGAGTGAGGGATTGACACAGATTTGGGGACCAGACAGAGGCAGACTAGGTCTGGGTCCCACTGTACCCTTGGTCTGCATGACGTTGAACACATCACTATTAACGTTTGTCAACGTTGCTGTGAAGACTGCAGATAGTATACTTGTTATACTTGTTCAGTATCTATAGTCATGTGTGTAATAATTGATAGCAACATGATGCAATTAGCCTGTAGTTCTATTACATATTCTTATCTCAATTAGAAACTGACAATTATAACAATACTATGGAGCCCTGGAAACCCCAGTTAGTAGTGGTTAAGTGATGTGGCTTCTAACCAAAAGTCCGCAGTTCCAACCCACCTGGCAATCCTTGGAAACTCTATGGGGCAATTCTACTCTGTTCTATAGTGTGGCTATGAGTCAGAATCAACTCAACAGCAGTAGGTCTGGGTTTGGTTTATGGAGACTTGGTGACAAAATGATTAAGACATATGGTTGCTAACCAAAAAGTTGACAGTTTAAATCTGCCAGTGGCTCCTAGGAAACCATATGGAGCAGTTCTACCCTGTCCTATAAACAAACAAACAAACCCATTGCTCCGAAAGTAGACTCTGACTCACAGAAACCCTATAGGATAGAGTAGAACTGCCTCAGAGTTTCCGAAGATGCACCTGGTGAGTTTAAATCGCCAAGCTTTTGATTAGTTGTTCTAGCTCTTAACCACTATGCAGCTCTGTCCTATAGGGTCACTATAAGTCAGAAACAATCCCACAGCAATGATTTCTTTTTTCTAATGTTACATTAATTCTATTAATACAGCATCTTGCACTAGAGAATTCTCTTGATTTGTTCATTTAATTTCACAACAGATCTGTTGGACTGGTGTTCTATTTCTATTTTACAAATAAGAAAACTGAGACTGAGAAAGATTGATGTTTGTAACACAGTTGGGACTCATACAGATTAAGTAACCAACCTAAGGCCACACAGCTTGTGCCCAGGGCACTGGAGCTCTGCAAATTGGCCCATCTGCCTTCTGCCCGTCTACTACAGTTGCCTGCCTGGATGACTCACTACATTTCCCCTCTAGCAGAGATCCTAAATATAAGTAGAAGAAAGTGCCCACAAAAGAGAGAGTATGAGAAAAAGGGGACAGAAAAACTGGAAAAAGAGATAAGCAGAAAAATTCAAAATGTAGATAATGTTCTTAAATAACCAATAACCATCTATACAGACTTTTACATTAATTGCAAGATTTAAAAAAAAACAAATCAAACCAAACCAAAAAACAAAGACAACAACAAAAAGCCCCCTTTTTCTGTTACTCTGCTACAAAGTTTAATCTCAGAAGAGTTTACACTTTATTCTTAGTCCTGTTGTGCTATCTGTTAATGAGGTCAGTTTATGCTATATTCACTCTTTGCCACTGGTTTTTCAGGCTAAAGTAAACTCTGTGTAGTATCTGTTAGTGACACAGCCTTCATTTGTCACTAGTGAATGCACTTTATGTCCTCCACTGTGACAGGGACTTTATCCACGGCTCTTTGGGGAACCAGGGTATATCACTTAACATCGCTTGGTGATCTCATAAAGCTATTTATAATGTGTAACGCAACCATTAATAGTTTAAATATTTATAGCCATATTTAATAGCTATATATCATTGATGCAACAACAAAAAATACACATGGAAGCAAAGAGCTTTCTTTCTCAAAGGCGAAATTCTTTTCTTAGCATTTGTGTGCCCTTGGAAGTAAAATCAGATTAGTACTTGCATAAAACTAGAAAAAACTACTAAGGAGAAAAGTGTTTAGGATTTCTAGAAGCATATTTATACAGTTTCTTCATGTGTCAGAAACCACTCTGTGTTTAGCTAACTCAGGTTGGCTCTAGATGTACTTGGGAGCAAAACTAGACTAGCATTTGGATAAAACTGGAAATACTAGTTTATTTAGTGGACGTCTCAAATTCTATTAGTAACACCTCACCCCCAAACCTGTTCCACTGGAAATCATCCCCTACCCAATAGATGACATCTTTATCCTTTCCATTGTTCAGACTGCAAACCTTAGAGTCAACCTTCCCCTCTTGTTTTCTCTCTCTGTGGATCCTTGTCTTAGTCATCTGGTGCTGTTGCAACAGAATTGCCACAAGTGGATGGCTTTAACAAAGAGAAGTTTATTCTCTCACAATCCAGTAGGCTACAAGCCCACACTGAGGGCACTGCCTCCAGGGAAAGGCTTTCTGTCTCTGTCAGTTTTGGAGTAAAGTCCTTGCATGTTGTATCAGTCTTCCCTTGGTCTGGGATAATGTGAGCATGGGAACCTCAGGCCTGAAGGACACACTGTGCTCCCCATGTTGCTTTCTGGATTGTATGAGGTCCCTAACTCTCTGCTTGCTTTCCTTTTACTTCTTGTAGCATCAAAGGTGGTACAAGCCACACTGCAGGGAAACTCTCTTTAGGAAAGTGATATTACTAAGGGTGTTACAAATCTACCCTAATCCTCTTTAACATAATCTATTCTTGACCTATTAACCACAGGCTGACAATAGGATTTACAACATAGAAAAATCACAGAATGAAGGACTACCATAAAATACTGGGAATCATGGCCCAGCCAAATCACTTGGGCGGGGGGGGAGGGGGGGACATAATTCAGTCCATGACAATTCTCTTAGGAGAATTATATTTTATGTTCATCAACATAAAACTTCTCACAATTTCAAAAAGTTCACAGGTTCCCTGAAGCCTCTTAATTCTATAAAATTTAGAAGATGAACCCCTATCCTGTGTTCCTTTCAAGTTTATATGAGGTCTGACAATTAAGTTGGTGAACTCATCCTAGAAAAAGTGCTATATAACTTATTGCTGAATATCACTACAGTCATTATTGAAGTACTCCCCTTGGGAAGCTATACACTGACACCAGTGCCTGGTCAACCCTTCAAATCAATTTTGGAACTCTTTTTCTGGAGATGATTAGAGTTGTTGTTGTTTTACTTTGATGTCATCCAAATGTCTTTCTTTCGATATTTTCTTTACCTTTGGTTAAAGGAAAAAAGTCATTGGGGGCCAGATAAGGTGAGTAGGGAGGGCATTCCAATACAATTATTTGTTTATTGGCTAAAAACTCCCTCCCAGATGATGCTGAGTGAGCTGGTGCCTTGTTATGATGCAAGAGCCATACTGGAAAGTTCAGATCTTTTCCGTCTAACATTTTCATGCAGACTTTTCAGCATTTCCAAATAGTAAATTTGATTAACTGTTTGTCCACTTGATACAAATTCATAATGAACAATCCATCCGATATCAAGAAAGGCTAGCAGCATCATTTTGACTCTTAATTTGGACTGACAGAACATTTTCGTCTTGGGGAATTAGCTGACTTCCACTGTGCACGTTGACGCTTTGTTTCAGGGTCCTGTTGGTGCATCTAAGTTTCATCACCAGAGATAACACACACCAAAGCATCGTCTTACCTCTCCAAAAGGTCTTGGTGAACTTTGATTCTCCTTTGCTTCTGTTAACCGGTGAGCTCCTTCAGGCCATTTTTTTTGCACATGTCTTTCTCATGTCAAGATTTTCAGTTAAAAATTTCCCTATTGATGTTTACTTGGTCTGCTGTGCATCTCACAGTCAGCTGACAATTTTAATACACAATTCGTCAAATTTTTTGCAATGTTTTCGTCAGTTCTGTTTGTTACTAGATACCCTGACCTTCATCAGTGATGCTTTCTTTCCCCTCAGAAAAACATTTACTTCATTTGTACACTGCCAATTCCTTCATGGCATTATCCACATGAACTTGAACTAACATGTCTCAGATTTCACTTCCACTCTTGTCAAATTTAGCAAAAAACTTAATGTTTATTTACTGCTCTAATTCAAGCTTTGACATTCTTGCAATGGCACAAAAAAGAGCACCACACAATAATGAATGACACTCAGCAAGACACTGCCACATTTCAACATGAACAGAGCTGTGAGACACTGGTATATCAAGGTTATGAAACCTTTCTAAGTTGTTTGTACAGTGCTGCCAATGTAAGTGCACAGTGGCAAGTTCACGAACTTAATTGTCCCAACTCATAATCACATAGTACTGCATTATTATTTTAATAGTGAATTAAGAACAATTTTACAGTCTATGTGTCATATGACACTCAGAACTTTCACCTCTATTCTATTCTTCCTGCTCCTCCCCTGCCAACGTGACAGCGCACGTCCCCTTTTGTTCAGAACTTCCTATGACCTTTTGATAAAAGTCTGGGAGTCTTCACCCAGTCAACTTGGCTCCAGCAAAGTGTCCCTCGGGGAATCTTATGTACATTTTTAAAAGTGTCACTCTGTGTTTTGTATGGTCCAGGTCATTCTTTGTCTAGGGAGCTGGCCCTGGTGCTGGATGCAGTTTGGGGTTAGAGAGTCTGGGGGCCACACTCCCAGGGGTCCCTCAGTTCAGAAGGACCATCAGGTCTTTTGGTAGCATTCTAGTTCTGCCCTCTACTCCATCACCCGTAGTGTCTCAAGCTCCAGTCTAGGTACCCCATCAGGGCTGTCACTGGTGGTGGCCAGGCACCATGTAGTTCTTCCAGTCCCACGCTGAAGTAGGCTATGGCTCACATGGCCCCTTCCATCTGATGGTCTCATATTTTTCTCCTGTCCTCGATGTCCTCCATTTGCCCTAGGTCCAGGTCATTTGGGACCATTTAGGGCTATTTAGATGGCAGTTTGCCAGCTTTTAAGACCCAAGTTGCCACTCACTCAGGTGGTATGTGGAGCAATATCTTGAGAAAGGGAGAGAGAAAAACCTTGGGTATACGAATTGGTCAGGACGTACCCTGAGAGTGTGGCCCAACAATCCCAGACCCCATTTCTCTCTTCTTCCAAAGAGGTGGTCCACATTAAGGGGACAATCTGGTTTTGAAGTAGTTGTGCATACTCCACTTCTAGTCTGTATTGTCATATCGTATACCCATCCCTAATCCTAACTGCTGTCTAATTTGTAAAAAAATCCCTCTCCCTCCATGCTCCACCAGGAGCCATCAAATTTCTACTGTGCTTAAATGATTAGTTGTATCCTTATAATAATGGTCACATACAAAATTTGTCCTTTTCTGTCTGGCTAATTTTGCTCAGCATAATTTCCTCTAGATGGTCCCACATTGACAGATATTTCTCTAAGCCATCACTATTTCTTATCATTGGGCAGTATTCCATTGTATGAATATACCACAGTTTATTCAACCATTCATTCGTTGATGGGCATCTATGTTGTTTCCATATTTTTGCTATTGTGGAGAGAGTTGCAATAACCATTGGTGTGTAAGTATCTGTTTGAGTGGTAATCATTATTTCTTTGGGATATATTCCAAGGAGCAGGATTGCTGGATCACATGGTATTTCGATTTCTAGTTTTTTAAGGAAGAGCCAAATCAATTTCCATGGTGCTCGAAGCATTTTACTGTCCTACCAACAGTGTAGAAGAGTTCCAGTCCCTCCACATCCTGTCTAGTATTTATTATTTTGTGTTTTTTTGATTATTGCCATCTTTGTTGAAGTGAGATGGTAACTCGTTGTGGTTTTGATTTGGATTTCTCTGATGGCTAGTGATCATGAACATTTCTTAATGTATCTGTTGGTGACCTGCATGTCTTCTTTGGTGTAGTGTCTGGTCATGTAATTCGCCCATTTTTTAAAAACGTTGTTTGTCTTTTTCTTGTTGAAGTTTTGCAATATCTTGTAGATTAGAGAGATTAGATGGCAGTTGGAAGTGTGGTGGGCAAATATTCCTTCCCACTCTGTAGATAGTCTTCTTTTTTGATGAAGGCTTTGGATGAGTATAAGTGATTAATTTTTAAAAGATCCCAATTATCTGTTTTCTGATGACTGAAGATTGTTGGTTTTTGGTAGACTGCTGACATCATGGATTAGCACTTCCACTGCCTTCCCAATTTTTCTTTCCAAGAATTTTATTGTTTTAGCTTTTACATTTAGGTCTTTGATCCATCATGAATTACATTTTTGTGTGTGGTATGAGATAAGGGTCTTGTTTGATTTTCTTGGAGGTGGATATCCAATTATGACAACACCATTTGTTGAAGAGACTGTCTTTATCCCAAATCACTGTCTTTGGGCCCCTACCAAATATCATGTGTTCATAAGTGGATGAAGTTATATTTGGATTTTTGATCCTGTCCCATTGGTCTATGTGTCTGTTTTTGTGCCAGTACCAGACTGTTGTGACTACTGTGGCAATGTAGTAGGTTTTAAGGTCTGGAGGGGTGAGGCCTCCCACGTTGTTCCTCTTCTTTAGTAAAATTATATGTGGCTTCCTTCTTTTTTGTATGAAGTTGGCGATTTGTTTCTCTATCTTGTTAAAAAATATCATTGGAAGTTGAATTGGGATTTCACTGTATGTGTAGATTGCTTTGGGTAGTATAGACATTTTCACCATGTCTTCCTATCCAGAGGTAAGGTAGATTTCTCCACTTGTGTAAGCCATACTTTGCTTCTTGCAGAAGGGACTTGTAGTTTTTTTTGTATAGGTCTTTCACATCTCTGATTAGATTTATCCCCAGGTATTTTATCATCTTGGGGGCTATAGTAAATGACAATGATCTAGTGCACATTGTGCTTTATTTTGAAGTTTTTACTGAAAATGATATGAAAACAATATGATTCTTAATTTTCCAATAAGTAAACAACACTTTAATGGTAGGCTCTTTTAATCAATAGACAATAATACCTTAATTGATATTTCCCATTTTTCTTCTTAAATGTTAGTGGTAAGAAAGTTTTACTTGGAGAATTAGTCACGAGGAAGCTTAAAGGTCAGGTAAGGGATCTGTCTTCGCGAATTTGAAGGAACTTAGAGATTTCACAATGAATTTGCTTCTTCCAGAAACACTGGTGGCACAGTTGCTAAATGCTGTGTGTGCTAACCAAAAGATTGACAGTTCAAATCCACCAGGGGCTTCTTGGAAACTCTAGGGGACAGTTCTACTTTGTCCTATGGGGGTGCCATGAGTCAAAATTGACTTGACAACAGTGAGTTTGATTTTTGGTTTTAGATATAAGTGGAAGTATGCAGTATTTATCTTTTTGTGCCCAGCTTATTTCACTTAACATAATATCTTCAACATTTATCCATATTATGGCATACTTGCTGATGTAATTCTTTTTTTATGGCTGTATAACATCCCATTATATACATATACCACATTTTGTTTATCCATTCATTTATAATAGACATCTAGGTTGCTTATACCTTTGGGCTATTGTGAATAATGCTGCTATAAACAATAATGTACAAACGTCTGTTTGAATCTCTATACTTTTAAGTGTTTGGGGTATTAAACGTAGAGTAGAATTCCTAAGTCATATGGTAATTCTATGTTTTGTTTTTTTCAGGAATAATCGAACTGTCTTTCACAATTACTTCATACTTCTATATTCCCACTAGCAATGCACAAGGGTTCCAATTTATCTACTTCCCAAACTTGAAAAAGTTGTATTTAACACAGTACTCAAGGTGAAAGATTGACAGCTTTTCCACCTAGATCAGGAACAAGACAAGAAGGCCCACTTTCAGTATTTCTATGAAACATAGTACTGGAAGTTCTAGCCAAAGCAACTGGACAAGGAAAAATAATAAAAGGGATCAAAACTGGAAAATGAAAAGTAAAATTATCTCTGCAGATGACAAGATCTTACATGTAGCAAACTTAAGAGAATTTACACACTCAAAAACTATTAGAGCTAATTAATAAATTTAGCAAGATTTCAGGATACAATGTCAGTGCATGAAAATTACTTATATTTCTATACTCCAGCAATGAGCAATCCAGAAAGGAAATTAGGAAAACAAATTCATTTACAAACACATCTAAGAAAATGTTGACCTTAGAATTATATCACTATCTATTTGTCATATTGGAATACTGTTTATCATTTTAACTTTTAAGGAGATGCTCTTTATGATCTTTAATTGGTCACATCTTGTTTGTGTTCCCTTTTGAATATTCTAATTTCGTAAGGAATTGCATCTTCTAATTTTAAGTCTTTGATATTTACTCTTTTATAAGTAACTCAGTTCTTAAATGAATGCCTCTGGATTTAAAGCAGTAATAATGAAAGCACCCTTTGTGATATAGTTGTTAAGAGCTTCTCTGCTAACCAAAAGATCAGCAATTAGAATCCACTAGGCTCCTTGGAAATCCTGTGAGGCAGTTCTACTCTGTTTATAAGGTCACTAGGAGTTGAAATTGACTTGATGAGAATGGGTTTTGTTTTGGTTTAATTATGATATTGCCAGGCTATCAAACTTCTTAACAACTTGAACCCACTAGCAAGTCTATAGGAGGAAATAACTGGCACTCTGCTTTCGTAAAGCTTACAGTACAGGAAATCCTGTGGGGGAAGTTCTATTCTGTTCTATAGGGTCCCTGTTAGTCAGAATCAACTTGATATCACAAGGAGAACCTAGATGGTGAAAATAGTTAAGCACTTGACTACTATCTGAAAGATTTGACAGTGAACTTACTAAAAAGCACCTCTGAAGAAGGACCTGATGATGTGCTTCCAACACGTCACAACTTTGAAAATTCTACTCTATGCCCACAGGATGACCATAAGTCAAAATCAGCTTAACAGAAACAGATTTTTTTTTTAGCTGTCATTTATTTTTACAGCAGGTTTGTGAAGTCAGTTTCAAAGCTTATTTTAGTAACCATTAGCATAATTTTGGAATATAACTAACATATTTGGAAGAGGTATTCCTGGGTGGTGTAAGCAGTTAATGTCCTGCAGCTGGAATTCACTAACAGGTGCCTTGGAAGATAACTTGTTGATTCGCTTCTGAAAAATCAACCATTGAAACCTTCTGGAGCAAAATTCTACTCTGACACACACAGAGGTATCATGAGTTGGAATCAAGTTGACAACAACTGATTAACGATTTAAACGTGTCCCGTGGCTCAGAGAAACCCTGTTGCACAGAGGTCAAGACCTCAGTTGCTGAGCCAAAGCTCTTCCTAGAAACCCTATGGAACAACTCTACCTTACAGGGTTGCTATGAGTCCATATGGAGTCAATGGCAACAGGTTTGGTTTGTTGACACAATGGTTAAACAGTGAGATACTAATCAAACTGTTAGGCAATTCAAACCTGTCAGTCACTCCATGGGAGAAAGATGTGGTAGTGAGTTTTGATGCAGTTTATAACCTTGATAACCCCATGGAGAAATTCTACTCTATTATATAGGGTCACTATGTGTCAGAATTAACTTCAGGGTAATGGGTTTCAGTTAAAGCCAAACCAAGTGCCATCGGGTCGGAGATATTTTTAGAAGTCCTACTGAGGTAGAAATGTTTAATAAGATAAAAATATATGTGTAATGCATCATTTTAAAACACGGGTAGCAAAGTCAGAGTTTGAGAGATTAGGAAAAAAATACAATAACATAATATTGTATTGTACCATCATGGATTGACTTGTGTTCTACAAAAAATATGTGTGGTCATTGGCTGGGCTGTAATTTCTGGTATTGTGTGGTGTTCCTGTTTTGTAAATCTTGCCTCTATGGTGTCAATGAGGGAAAATGGGCAGCAGTTGTGTTGGTGCGGCAGGACTCAATCTGTAAGATTGTATTGTGCCTTGAGGCAATGTCTTGATACATAAAGAAGCTGGTAGAGAGATATGGTGACCTCATACCACCAAGAAGCACTGCCAGGAGCTGAGCTTGTCTTTTGGAAGGGACCAGAGTTCCCGTGCTTCAGAAGCTCCTGGTCTAAGGGAATACTGACAGCAAGGACCTTCCTCCAGAGCCGGAAGAGAAAGCTTACTCCTGGAGCTGACACCCTGACTCTGGACTTTTAGCTTACTGGACTGTGATGAATAATTTTTTTTGTTTGTTTTAAAGCCATCCACCAGTGGTATCTCTGTTATAACACTGGCTAATGAAGACATTTAGTAATCAGAGAAGTGTTTCTACTTAGCTAAAATAACATTATATAAGTGGGTTTTACAAAATCAGAAACATTTGAGGACAGAAGAGACTTAGAGTTTATTTCATTATAATTTAGCTGCTTGAGAGTACTCATTATTGGAATGCCAACTCATTATTGGAATAGAAATATATAAATATTTTTCATCATAAGCTCTGCTAAGAACTATAAATTGATAATCAGAATGATAAATATTTTGCAGTTGTGCTGTTACTCCTCTCATAATTGGTGATCATCATTGATAAATGCATACAACTAAAATCTGAGCGTGGCATTGTAATCTTTTCATTACATTGCTTTAAACAGTCACTTTCAATGTACTCAAGTTGGCTAAAGATTAACCTTACTTGTGTTCTCTCCCCACAGTATACCAACCTCCAAGTGGTTTGTGACTGGAAAGATCTGGGAATGTTTTGTACAACCTTTTGCAGGAATTTGTCAATGTACTACTGTGGAACATTTCCTCTTTCTCCTTAACCTGGCGTGTGTCTTTTGAACAAATTCAAGATTATATCTTTCACATTTGACAGAAGTAAACAGTATATAGACTTAACATGTTTCAGGAAGCCTAATAAATTGTCAGATATCCTAAAATTTTGATTCTAAACAAACTAATTCTATAAATAACACTGAATAATGTCATTAAAAATATCAAAGGATGAGAGTACATTTGGATGTAATTTTGATATGCAACATCCACCCCTAATAAGACGCATTTTTTATCATTACTTATGCCATTTGAAAATCCCCTACAAAACATCAAGTGCTGTTTAAAAATGAAAAAAAAAAACAAGAATAAATAGCCTGCATATCTTCAGTGTAATATTCTTTATTTCCCTTAACTTGACACACAAAAGACTTTCAGTAAAATACACTGCCTTGTCTTCAACCATATTATCTATTCCCATATGTCTTAAAATGGCAATATTTCTAGCAGAATGCCAGGAAATATGCAAAGAGAGTCAATAAGTGTTATCCTTTTCCCAAGGCCTTCTGGGAGAGACACTAAATTTGATTCTAATTTTTTAATGTAACATAATAATATAAACTGGAAAACCAAGCTTGTTGCTGTTGAGTAAATGCCAGCTCATAGTGACCCTAGAGAAAAAAGTATTTTAGCAGTTAAAAGTATTCTAACCCAATATTGCAAGGACAGAGTAGCTGGGGCTGCGGGCTGGGGACCATGCTGTCAGTCGAAATTGAGGCCAATTGGCACAGCTAGTGTTTTGCTAATGAGGACTTTCTGCACCCCACGTCAGTGAGTGCCATGTGGGGTTTTAAAAGCTGCCAAGCTGCCATCTGAGCGTACAACAAATGGTCCTGACTCAACAGGAACAGATAATCACCCAGGACAAGAACAACGTCAGGAAAAGAGAACTCAGAAGACAGAGAGATCCACATGAGTGGGTCTTGACATCGACTCATGACCAGAGGAACTGGATGGTGCCTGGCCACCACCAGTGATAGCCACAATGGAGCTCACAAAGTTAAGTCTCACTGGCAACAAGAGTATAAATAGGGGTGCTCTCTGAGATCTCTGATAAAAGACCACAACTGGTAGTCCGGGGGCCTTGGGACTCAGCTGGGAGCATGGCTGCTGGCCCCAGTGCTGCCCCTGTCCATAAATCATAACAAAGGTCAACTTTTCTGATAGCAATGCATTGGACTTGGTAACCAGAGTGACCATATTTTGTGGGAATTTTACAGTTCTATGCATCTATCAGAGGTCATCCTGCTGACCTCATGCTGGAAGAAGGGGAGTGTGTGGAGAGGAGGGGATAGGAAACGGCTGGGAGAACAGAACATGTATGGAGCAGAGAGGAGGGGTGTGCTGTCACCGGGCAGGGAGAGCATGCGAATTCATATGGGAATGTACATCTTCATTCAATCATTAGAAAAAAAGCATTGCAAGTTAGGTTATATGGTGTTAAGTTTTCTATGACATCAAACACTGCAAAAAACATGGAAGGATGCTGTATTTCCATTTGTATTCATTCATTTGCTAAACAAATATTTATTATATCTGGAACCCTGGTGGTGTAGTGGCTAAGAGTTCAGCTGCTAACTGAAAAGTCAGCAGCTTGAATCCACCAGTCACATCATGAAAATTATATGGAGAAGTCCTAGATGGTCTCTGTGAATTGCAATTGATGGCAATGGGTTTTTGGTTTTGGTTTCCAAGTTCTAAATGTTTAGATTCCAATGATAAAAACAAAAATTAATCTCCTGCTTTGATAAGCTTTGTCTCCTAGTTTTTGTACCTTGTGTAATCCCTCTCCTGAGTGTGGGTGAGATCCACTCATAGCAACCATATAGGACAGAGTAGAACTACGCTGTAGTATTTCCACTTCTGTCAATCTTTACAGAAGCAGACTGCCACATTTTCCATGGAGCTGTTGGTGGGTTCAAAATGCCAACTTTTCAGTTAGCAGCCAAGTATTTAACCACTACTGCACCAAGTCTAGACTATGGCAAAAGTGATTGGATGCCAGTGACTTCCATCTTGTTTTACCTCTCTTCTGTCTCTCATGGAAGCTTATTTTTGGGAAACCATTCTGCCAAGATTTTGAGCCACCCTATAGTAAAGGCTGGAAAACCTCATTGGACAGTGGTTAAGAATCTGGCTGCAAACCATAGGTCAGAAGTTCAAATCCATCAGGTTCTCTTTGGAAACCCTACGGGCAGCTCTGCTGTGTCCCTTTGAGTCACAGTGAGTCACAATTGAATCAACGGCAACGGGTTTAGCTTGATTTGGTTTACAGAGATGTCAATATGTTAAGGAACTGATGACTTCCACCACAATCAGTGAAGACCTAGCCTTCCATCAGCCATGTATGTGAGTGAACTTGGAAGTATGTCTTCTGAGACTTGCCAAATACCTATATACATGAACTTCTAAGTGTGCTTTTTCCTATTTATATCTGGAGATGATTTCAGCTCCTTCCAACACCTTGATTACAGCCTTAGGAAAGACCCTGAGTTAAAAAAACTCAGCATAGCTGTGTCTGGATTGCTGAGCCACAGAAACTAGGAAATAAAAATGTTTTGTTTTAAGCTGCAAAATTTTGTAGTAATTTGATTCATGACAAGAGATAACCAATATACCTACTCTCTTAGTTATGTTCAAATGGGTGCATCAACCTGAGGAGAAAAGTGTCTGAGTATATGGTGAGTGTAAAAACTAACATGAAGGAAAAAGTCTCATCTCACTTTCTTGCTTTCCCTAGGCTCAGACAATTGTAAGTAACTGAGTAATTTTCAAGGTTGATTAGATCACACGACCAGCCAAGATCCAAAGTGAATGCTGTCTGTGGCAGTTGGAGGCATTGGCCATTCTCTGTCTCACAGATAATCGAGAAATGTGGTAGTTACTTAGAGGTGCAGGATAAAATCATATTCAGCAGAAAAAAAGTAAAATCATAAGTCATGGATTGAAATGTGTCCCTCTTCCCTTGCCCCTGCCCCTGCCCCAAATATCTGTCAGTTAGGCTGGGCTGATTGTGTGATTGTCTACCACTTGAGAACATTTCCCTACACATTGTAAATTCTATCACTATGATTGAGTAAGGTAGATTAGTGACAGTTATACTGATTAGGTTTACAAATTCAGTAGTATCTTAAGCAAATCTCTTTTGAGATAGAAAAAGAGTGAGGCAAACAAAGAGATACGAAAACCTCATACCACTAAGAAAACAATCCTGGGTACAGAGCATGTTCTTTGGACTGAGATTCCTGTGCTGAGGTGTTCCCAGACAAAGGGAAGATGGATGCGTTACAAGGATTTTCCTCCAGAGACAGAGAGAAAGACTTCACTGGGAGCTAATGTCCTGAACTGGGACTTGCAGCTCACTAGACAGTGACAGAATAAATTTCTCTTTGTTAAAACTAGCTACTTGTGGTACTTCTGTTATAGCAGCCCTGGATGACCAAGCCACCATTACAAGCAAAGGCAAAGAAGTTCCAAGCCAGTGTGTGCAGCATGAATATCAGAGACAACAAGCCAGGCGTAATGGAATTGCACAGGTTCTTCACACTTTTTTATTTCTCCTAAGCCACACTCTGGGAGGAGCTCATGCAGATGGCATTTCTAGGGACAAGCATATCATGGTACTTCATAGAAGGCTGAATTTATTCTATCATCTCTCTAAGAGACAGGTAGGATGAGATGTAAGGTTTGCAGCCAAACTGAGACACAGTATTCATTCTGAGAACATATGCAGATATATTTCTGAGTACATGTCTAAATTGTTGCCTCTGTACCTACAGACCAGATTTAGAAGACAAAGATAACCAAAAGTGAGCATTTGGGCTAACTGTATAAACTCTGTGTTGAGTTGGCATTCTGCCTGGAAAGCAAGAATAGGAAATTAACAAATGTGATCACATATTAGACAAACTCTGGGATGCTATTTAACACTCTTACCCCAGAGATGACAGTTTTCAAGTTCTGGTGCTACTTTCTAGTCTTGGCCTTTACAGACTTCTTCAACATTCTAAGAATGTGTAATTAGAACATCATTCAATTAAACTTCTAACTGAATGATTAATTTCACAAGATATTTGATGCTGAGAGCTATTTCACTCATTGAATGTATGAAGACAATGGACCACAGGATCACTGAACATAGGAAGAGTCTTATACAGGGACTTCTTTGCATAAGACTCTTAGTTTTTAAAGTATTGAAAAGTAAAGATGTCACCTTGAAGACTAAGGTGTGCCTGACCCAAACCATAATATTTTCAATTGCATCAATATACATGCAAAGGTTGGACAATGAATAAGGAAGACAGAAGAATTGATGCCTTTGAGTTGTGGTGCTGGAGAGGAATACTGAATATACCATGGGCTGCCAAAGGAACAGACAGATTTGCTCTGGAAGAAGTACAACCACAGAGCTCCTTGGAAACAAAGATGGTGAGACTGCATCTTACACACTTTGGACATGTTGTCAGGAGGAATCAGTCCCTTGAGAAGGACATCATGGTTGGTACGGTGGATGGTCAGTGAACAAGAGGGAGACTCTTGAAGAGATGGATTAACATAGCAGTTGCAATGATGGACTTAGGCATAAAAATGTTTGTGGACATGGCACAAGACCAGACAGTGTTTTGTTCTGTTGTTCATAGGGTCATTATGAGTTGGAACAGATTTGATGGCACCTAACAACAAAAACAGGCCTTGGTCACTGACCTAGGGGCTAAAACAGAAATGTTAAGAATTATATGAATGGGAATGGGAGGCAGAGTCAAGGTGGCAGACTAAATACATGTCTCCCTAAATCCCTCTGGAAATCAAGATCCGTATTCATAATTAAACAGAGCTTTCTGGTCACTTAGTGAGCCCTAGGACATGGCATAGGGCTGTTAATTTGGACTTCTTACCACTGAATGGAAACCTCCTCTCTTTTGCTGATCCCCACTTTTAGTGAGCTGGCTTTCAAGGACTGAAAGTAATTTGCCATTTTAACTTTTTTCCTTCTGTCTTAGCAGATGGGTAGAGCTGGGACTTGACAAGCAGCTAATCACATATGCACTGATGGTGGGATTGGTAGGCCAAATTGCCGTATTTTGAGAGCCCGGCTTTGGACTCTGTGAATCTTGGCACTTCTGGCCTCTTCTTCCACCTCTGATGTAGAGTAGCCTGTAAGGAGGCAGGCAGTGAGCTTGAGCAGGATGCCACCTGTTCCAATAGGAGACAGATTACCCATATGGAGGCCTCAGGTAGACCTAATTTTGTTAGGAGACAACGCCTGCTGGAAGAGAGATCTTTTCCAGCAGAAAAGCAATATTCTACACAGTGTTGCCTATGGCTGGGGCCTGCCATCAGAGGGCAGCAGGACAGTGGCCTTTCTGTATTTTGAACTAGTTTATAACACCTGGGTTTAGATACAGAGGTGTTTACTTTGCCAGGTGGGAAGAAGGACCTGTACACCTGAAAACCTGACTGACTTTGGAAGTTGTCAGATACCTTTAACCTTTCATTTTAAAATGGCCTAGAGAAACAACTGGAGTCCATCCTCACAGCACCTTTCCCAGCCTCTATTGACTGACATGATGCTCAAAAAGCAGCAAATGACCATATCATGAAAACCATGATGTCATCATATTAAAAAGAGGAATGTACTACAGTCGTTATAGTCCTTCCAGATGGAGAGGAAGTTGATAAGACTGGTAATAATTAAAATTGGGTTTATATATAGTTTATTAAGGGAATCATAGGACCAGCTGTGAAGCACAATAAAGATGCTATGTATCAAATCAAGAAATGTAATGCAAGAGTTTCGACAACAAAACCGACCTTGAAAAAGGTGAAAAATCAACTCACAAAGAAGAATGTCCTAGAACATATTAATAAGAACAGCAGAGAAAAAATCAACATAAAAATAAACATATCACAATGGCAGCACTGAACACATAGCTATCAATAATTACATTGAATGTAAATGGACTGGACGCTCCAGTAAAGAGACATCAAGTGACTTCTTGGATCAAAAAACATGACCCATCTAAATGTTGCCTACATGAAACTCACCTTAGACTTAAAGATATGAACAAACTGAAAATTAAAGGATGGAAGAATATAAATCAAGCTAACAATGAACAAAGAAGAACAGGTGTGGCAATTCTAATCTCAGATAAAATAGATTTTAATGTAAAATCAACTATCATGGACGAGGATGGACACTACTTATTCCTGAAAGTTTCAATACACAAGGAGGACTTAACATATTAAATATTTATGCACCTAGTATTAGAGCACCTAAATACATCGAAAAACACTGACTACACTAAAAAATGAGATAGATCACTCCACAATAGTAGCGTGAGACTTCAAAGCTCTGCTGTCAATATTAGGCAGATCTTCGTCTAGAAGACAGCTCGGTAAAGACACAGAAGACCTTACTGCCACAATTAACCAACTAGACCTCATCAACATATAGAGAACTTGCTATCCATCAGCAGACAACTACACCTTCTTCTCCAGTGCACATGAAACATTCTCCAGAATAGACCATATGTTAGGACATAAAGCAATTCTCCATAAAATCCATACCATTGAATTAATGCAAAGCATCTTCTCAGATCATAAAGCCATAAAAGTTGAAATCAACAGCAGAAAAAATATATAATAGAAAGTGGAACTCATGGAAACTGAACAACATCTTGCTCAAAAAGCCATGGGTTATAGAAGAAATCAAGGATGAAATAAAGAAACTGATGGATTCCAGTGAGAATGAAAATGCTACTTAGCAGAACCTATGAGATACAGACAAAGCAGTGCTCAGAGGTTAGTTTATCTCCATAAATGCACACATCTGGAAGGAAGAAAGAAAGCAAACCAAAGAACTAACCCCACAGTTTGAACAAGAAGAGAGAGAACAACAGAGGAACCCCTCAGGCACCAGAAGGAAACAGATAATAAAGACTGGAGCAGAACTAAATAAATTAGAGAATAGAAGAACAACTGGAAAAATTGAAAAGACTAAAAGCTGTTTTTTTGAAAAGATCAAAAAAATTGACAAACCATTGGCTAAACTTACTAAAGAAAAGCAGGAAAGGAAACAAATAACCCAAAGAAGAAATGAGAGGGGAGTTGCCATATCAGATGCAACAGAAATAAAAAATATCACAACAGAATACTAGGAAAGACTGTACTCTCACAAATTTGAAAACCTAGAGGAAATGGACAAATTCCTTGATTCATATCACCTACAAAAAATATCACAAGGTGGAGCAGAACAACTTAATATATCCATCACAGAGGCAGAGATTCAAAAAGTCAACCAAAAACTACCAACCAAAAAAAGCATGGGTGCAGATAGCTTCACCACAGAATTTTACTAAGCTTTTAGAGAAAAGTTATCTCCAATACTACTGAGACTATTTCACAGTATAGAAAGGGACAGAATACTACCAAATTCATTCTATGAAGGCAGCATAACCCTAATACTAAAGCCAGGGAAAGACCCAACAAAAAAGGAGAACTACAGAATGACAGCACTCATGAATCTAGATGCAAAAATCTTCAACAAAATTCTTGCCAGTAGAATACAACAACATAACCAAAAAATAATCCATCATGACAAAGTTGGATTCATAACAGTGATGTAAGACTGGTTTGGCATCAGAAAAACAATTAATGTGATCAACCACATAAATAACACAAAAGATAGGAATCATTTGATTTTGTTTATTGATGGAGAAAAGGCATTTGATAAAATCCAACACCCATTCATGCTAAAACCTCTCAGCAAAAGAGGAATAGACAGCAAATTCCTCAATGCAATAAGGACCATTTACACAAAGCCACCTGCCTACGTCGTCCTGAATGGAGAGAGACTGAAACAGTTTCCCTTGAGAAGAGGAACTAGCCAAAGATGCCCACTCTCACTTCTCCTATTCAACATTGTACTAGAAGTTCTAGCTGGAGCAACTAGACAAGACCAAGAAATAAAGGACAACTGCATTGGCAAAGAAGAAGTTAAAAATCTCCCAATTTGCAGATATGATTGTATACACAGAGAATCCAAAAAAATCCATAAGTAAAATACTCATAGAAGAGTTCAGCAAAGTTTCAGGATACAAGACAAGCATGAGTAAATCAGTAGGATTCCTTTATACCAATATGATTATTAATGAAGAAATCACCAAATCAATACAGTTTACTATAGTCCCTAAGAAGATGAAGTACCTAGGAATAAATCTAACAAGAGAACTACAAACCCTTACTACCAGAAACTAGGAGAGACCTAGATAAATGAAGAAACCTATTCTGCTCACGGAAAGGAAGACTTAACACTGTAAAAAGGTCTATTTTACCCAAAGCAATCTACTTAATGCAATTCCAATACAAATTCCAGTGACATTTTTTAGTGAGACAGAGAAATAAATCACCAACATTGTTTGGAAAGGTAAGAAGCCCCAGATAAGTAAAGCAGTAGTGAAGAAGAAGAACACATTTGGAGGCCTCTGACTACCTGAATTTAGAACCTATTACACTGCCACAGTAGTCAAAACAGCCTGGTACTGGTACAAAAAGAGACAGACAGATCAATGGAACAGAATGGAGACCCCAGGAATGATGCCATCTTCCTATGAACAGTTGACATTCCACAAAGTCGCTAAGATATTAAACTGGGGTAAAAACAGTCACTTCAACAAACGGTGCTGGCAAAATTGGATATGTGTCTGCAATAAATTGAGACAAGACCCGTATCTTATACCTTATAGAAAAACCAATTCAAACTGGATAAAAGACCTAAATATCAAATCTAAAATGAAAAAGCTCATCCAAGAAAAAGTAGGAAAAACAGTGGAAGTTTTAATACACAATGTAGACAGACTTCAAAATCTGTCAAACAAACACAAACAACAGAAGAGGAAACAGATAAATGGAAACTGTTAGGAATCAAATACTTTTGCTCATCCAAAGACTTTATTAATAGAATTAAAAGATCACCGACAGAGTGGGAAAAAATATTGGGCACCTCTATTTCAGACTGATGCCTGATCTCTGTAATGTATAATGCATTACAAAATATCAACAAGAAAAAGATATTTCATCCAATTAAGCAATGGCCAACAGAGATGGACATGCACTTCTCTGGAGAGGAGACCCAGGCAGCCAAAAAACACATGCGGACATGCTCACGATCACTAGCTATTAAATAAATCCAAATCAAAAGTACAGTGAGATACCATCTCACCCAAACATGGTAGGCCATGATCAAAAAATGCAAAACAACAGATGTTGTAGAGGCTGTAGAGAAATTGGAACTTCCTACAGTGTTGGTGGGATTTCAAAATGGTGTAAACTCTTTGGAAAGCAATCTGGTTCTTCCTTAAAAAGCTGGATATAGATATACCATTTGACCTAGTAATATCACTGCTTGGAATATCTCCTACACAATCAAGGCCATTCACACCAACTGATGCATGCACATGAATGGTCATCACAGCACAGTCCACAATAGCAAAGAAGTGGAATCTACCCAGATGCCCAACAACAGAGGAATGGATAGGCAAACTATGGTATGTATACTCAGTGGAACACTATGCAATGATAAAGAACAATGATGATTTTAGGAAACATCTCATAACCTGGTTTCAGTTGGAGGACATTATGCTGAGTGAAACTAGTCAGTGATGAAAGGACAAATATTGTATGAGACCCATACAATAAGAACTTAAACAGACTCATACATAGTAGAAAAGACCCTTTGACAACTGCCAGGGTGGAAAGGGAGGGCGGATGAGGGGGGAAGGGTTTAGATTAGACAGTTGATAGAAATTTGGTTGGGTGAAATCTGTGACAGCACACATTAGAAATGAAATCAATTTTAAGTGGATTTCAACATAACGTGATCACTCCTCCCATCTTAACCCAATATTGCAAGAACAGAGTAGCTGGGATGGGGAGCTGGGGACCATGCTTTCAGAGGAAATTGAGGCCAATTGGGACAACTAGTATTTTGCTAAGACAGCCCTCTGCATCCCACATTGGTGAGTGACATCTGAGGATCTTAAAATTTGCCAAGCTGTCATTGAAGGGTAGAGCAAATGGTCCCAACTCAGCAGAAATATATGATTACCAAGGACCAAAAAGATGTGGGGGAAAGAGAACCAAGAAGACAGAGAAATCCACATGAGCCCGTGACTACATTGACTTGTGACCAGATGAACTGGATGATGCCTGGCCACCACCAGTGATAGCCGTGATGGAGTTCCCCAAGTTGAGTGTCACTGGCAAGGCCAGAATAAAAAGGAGTGCACACTGAGATCTCCACTAAAAGACAGCAATTGATGGTCCAGGGGCCTCAGAGTTACTCTGGAGCATGGCTCATGGCCCTGATGCTGCCCCTGTCCATACATCATAATGGAGGTCAGCTCTCAGATGGGAATGGATTGGACTTGGTGACACAGAGTGACCATATCATGTGGGCGCTTTATGATTCTATGCTTCTATAGGATGTCGTCCTGCTGACTTCTTACTGGAGGAAGGGGAGTGGGTGTAGAGGAGGGGATAGGAGATTGTTGGGAAGATAAGACATGAATGGAGTAGAGAGGAAGAGTGTGCTGTCACCGGGCAGGGAGAGCAGTGGGAGGTACATATAGGTGGGCATGCAAATTTATATGGGAATGTACGTGTTCATTCAATCGTAATAAAAAAAAGAATTACATGAAGGAGGTGGAGTCAAGATTGCAGACTAAACGCACACCTCTTTAATTACCTCTGAAAACTAAGGCCTGGCCTGATAACTGAATGGAGCTTTCTGGACACCCAGTGAGCCCTAGGACACAGCATGGGACTGTCTATTTGGACTGCATGCTACTCAGTGGTAATCTGCTTGTCTTTGGCTGAGCCCTGTTCTGTTGAATTGGCCTGCTGCCACAGACTGAAGGTAACTGGTGTTTTTTTTTTTTTTTTTTGTTGGCTGATAGGCAGGGGAGCAGCTCAAACAGCAGCTATGCAGACCTGCAGTGCTAAAGTGATCAGTGGAGGGATAGCCACATTTTGAGAGCCTGGTTCTGGAATCACAGCACCATAGTCCCTGCAATTTCCCTTTGTGGACCTCCTCCATAAGTTCTGATGCTTTGCAGAGATGGGACGGATTGACCTGGATGCCATCTTGTTAACTGGGAGGTGGAAATACACAACCAGAGGCCTCAGCAGGTTCTAAGTCCCAGGTTGGGAGGCAGTCTCAGTCCAGAGAGTGCTTTGCCAGTGGGAAAGCTGCGTTTAGCACAGTGTAGTCTTATGGCAGGGGCCTGGAACAGGATGACAGCAGATGAGTAGCCTGTCTTACTTTGAACTGTATCACAGCATTTGGGAACAGCTAAGGAGGACCTTCCACTGTCAACTGTAAGGAAAGGATTACTACACCTGACAGCCTCACTGATTTTGGAAGTGATGAGACAGATTTTACCTTTTTAAAATAAGACTGCCTAGAAAAATAACTGCAGTGCAACCCAACAGCATCACTTCCAGCTTTTACTGACACACATTATAGGGCTGTCTGATGGCCCCCAAGAGACCCCGTAAGTTTGAAGTGTCATTGCCAGCTACAGGCAGAGCCTGCTACCACAAAGATACCACTGAACCCACTCTCTGGAGTACATAGAAGTGGTTGGTGATCAACTACCTTGTCAGAACTGTGCCTTAGCTCCTGTTGAGGTGACACCAGGGAAAATAAACAACCTCTTGATGTCCGGAGAGAAATAGACTCTAATGAAACATATCAAAACAAGAAATGTAACACAGGAGTCTCAAAAAAACACAAAATACTGAAAATGGTGAAAAACTAACCCACAAAGAATGACCAATAACAGAAAACTAAAAGCAACAGGGAAAGCATCAACACCAAAATAAATACACCAAAATGACAGCACTAAGTACACACCTATCAATAATTACACTGAATGTAAACAGACTGAATGCTCCAGTACAGAGGCAATGAGTGACAACTTCGATCCAAAGACACGACCTGTCTCTATGTTGCTTATAGGAAACTCACCTTAGACTTAAACATATGAACACATTGAAAATTAATGGATAGAATAATATATACCAACCTAACAACAGACAAAGAAGAGCAGATGTGGCAACACTAGTCTCAGATAAAATAGATTTTAATGTAAAATCCACCAGCATGGACAACAATGTTGTTGAAAGATTCAATACACAAGCAGGACTTAACAATATTAAATACTTATGTACCAAATACTAGAGCATCTAAACACATCAAACAAACGCTGACCACAGTGAAAAATGAGATAGATCGTTTTACAATAACAGTTGGAGAAATCAACACTGCAGCTTCAGTAATGGACAGATCATCTTGAAACAAGCTCAGTAAAGACACAGACGACCTTATTGCCACAATTAACCAGTTAGACCTCACTGACATATATAGAACTTTTAATCCATCAAAAGATAAGGACACCTTCGTCTCCGATGCATATGGAACATTTTCCAGAATAGACCATGTTTTAGCACATAAAGGAAATCTCAACAAAATCCATACCAGTGAATTATTGCAAAACATGTTCTCAGGCCATAAAGCTGTAAAAGTTGAAATCAATAGCAGAAACAACTAAGATAAAATGAGAACTCATGGAAACTGAACAACATCTTGCTCAAAAAGCTGTGGGTTATAGAAGAAATTATGGATTCTAATGAGAATGAAAACACTTCTTACCAGAACCTATGGGATACAGCCAAAGCAGTGCTCAGAGGGCAATTTATCTACATAAAGGCACACATCTGGAAGGAAGAAAGGACCCAAACCAAAAAAATTAACCCTACAGCTTGAACAAGTAGAAAGAGAGCAACGGAGTTTCCAGTCAGGCACTAGAAGAAAACAGATCATTAAGATTAGAGCAGAACTAAATGAATTAGAGAACAGAAGAACAACTGAAAAAACTGATAAGATACAAAGCTGAGTCTTTGAAATGATCAGCAAAATTGACAAACCATTGGCTAAAATTGCTAAAGAGAAATAGAAGTGGAAACAAATAGCTCCAATAAGAAATGAGGTGGGAGATGTCACAATAGATCCAACAGAAATCAAAACTATCGTAACAAAATACTACAAAAGACTGTACCCTAAGAGATTCAAAACCCTGACAAATGGACAAATTCTTAGATTCATATCACTTACCAAAATTAGGACAAGGAGAAGTAGAATAACTTAATAAACTCATCACAAAAGAATAGATTGAAACAGTCATCCAACCAAAAAAAGCCCTGGCCCTGGAGGCTTCACAGCAGAATTCTAGCAAGATTTTAGAGAAGAATTAACCCCAATACTACTGAGACTATTTCACATCATAGAAAGAGATGGAATACTTCCAGATTTATTCTATGAAACCAGCATAACCTTGATACCAAAGCCAGGGAAAGATCCAGCATAAAAGGAGAATTTCAGACCAATGTCAGTTATGAACTTTAATGCAAAAGTCTTCAACAACATATCCAAAAAATAATCCATCATGACCAAGTTGGATTCATACCAGGGGTGCAAGGCTGATTCAACATCAGAAAAACAATTACTTTGATCAACCACATAAATAGCACAAAGGATAGGAATCACCTGATTTTGTCAACTGATGCAGAAAAGCCATTTGATGAAGTCCAACACCGATTCATGCTAAAAATTGTCAGCACAGTAGGAATAGAAAGCAAATAGCTCAATGCAGTAAGAGGCATCTACACAAGTCAACCGCCTACATCATCCTGAATGGAGACAGACTGAAAGAATTCCTCTTGAGAATGGGCACTATACAAGGATGTCCACTCTAACTTCTCCTATTGAACATTGTACTAGAAGTTCTGGCTAGGAAATTAGACAAGACAAAGAAATAAAGGGCATCCACATCAGCAAAGAAATAAAAATCTCCCTATTTGCAGATGATGCAATTGTATATGCAGAGAATCCTAAAGAATCAATAAGTAAACTGCTAATAGGACAGTTTAGCAAAGTATCAAGATACAAGATAAACATAAGTAAATCAGTAGGATTCCTTTATACCAACAAAGAGATCATCAAAGAAGAAATCACCAAATCAATACTATTTACTACGGCACTCAAGAAGATAAAATACCTAGAAATAAATTTAACTAGAGAAATAAAGAGACCTATAGAAAGAGAACTACAAGACCCTACTGCAAGAAACTAAAAGAGATTTACATAAATGGAGAAACCTCCTGTGCTCATAGATATGAAGACTTAACACTGTCAAAATGTCTATTTTACCGAAAGCAATCTACATATACAGTGCAATCCCAATACAAATTCCAGTGACATTTTTCAATGAGATAGAGAAACAAATCACCAACTTTGTTTGGAAAAGGAAGAAACCCTGGATAAGCAAACACTACTGAATAAGAAGAACACACGAGGAGGCCTCTCACTACCTGACTTTAGAACCTATTACACTGACCCAGAAGTCAAAACACCACGGTACTGGTACAGAAAGAAGTATACAGACCAAAGGAACAGAGTTGAGACTCCAGTGATGCCACCACCCTTCTATGAGCAGTTGATATTCCACCAAGGCCCTAAGATTGTAAACTGGCATGAAAATAGTCTCTTTAACAAATGGTGTTGGCAAAATTGGATATCCATCTGCAAAAAATTGGAATAAGACCCGTATCTCACACCTTCCATGAAAACCAACTCAAACTGGATGCAGCCAGCCAAGTGCCATCGAGTCGGATCCAACTTATGGTGACCCTAAGGTCCAGGGTAGAACTGACCCCCAGACTATTCAAGGAACGCCCGGTGGATTGGAACTGCTGACCTTGTGGTTAGCAGTGGTAGCAGTTAACCCACTACACCACCAGGGTTTCCCTCAAGCTGGATAAAAGACCTAAATATCAAACCTAAAATGATAGATCATCCAAGAAAAAATAGAATCAACAATGGAAGTTTTAATACACAATGTAGACAGACTTAAAAATCTGATAACCAAAGCATAATCAACAGAAGAGAAAATAATAAATGGGAACTACTAAGAATGAAACACTTTTGCTTTTCCAAAGACTACATTAAAGTAGTTAAAAGACCACCTACAGAATGAGAAAAAAACATATGGCAACTATATGTCAGATCAACATCTTATCTCCATAATCTACAAGGCACTGCAAAATATCAACAATAAAAGGATAAATAACCCAATTAAGCACTGGGCAAAGGAGATGGATAGCCACTTCACTAAAGATGACATCACACAGCCAAAAGACACATACAGAAATGCTCACAATCGCTAGCTATAACAGAAATCGAAAGAACAATGACAATGAGATACCATTTCACCCCAACAAAGTTGGCCATGATCTGGAAACACAAAACAACAAATGCTGGAGCGGCAGTGGAGAAATTGGAACTCCCCTACACTGCCGATGGGATTGTAAAATGGTACAACCTCTTCGGAAAGCAGTCTGACATTTCCTTAAAAAGCTGGAAATACATATATCATTTGACCTAGTAATCCTAGTGTTTGGAATATATCCTACAGAAGCAAGGGCAGTCACATGAACAGATAGATACATGCACATGAAAGTTTATTGCAGCAGAGTCCATCACTGCAAAAAGATGGACTAAATCCAGATGCCCAGTAACAGATGAATGGATAAACAAACTATGGTATATATTCTCAAAGGAACACTATGCAATGATAAAGAACAATGATAATTTTAGGAAGCATCTCATAGCTTGGTTTCAATTGGAAGACATTATAATGAGTGAAATCAGTCAGCAGCATAAGGACAAGCATTGTATGAGACCCCTACAATAACAACTTAAAAACAGACTCATGTACAGAAGAAAGGACTCTTTGATGGCTGCAAGGGAGGGGAGGTAGAGGGTTGATTATAGATTAGATAGTTGATAAAACCTGATTGAGTGAAATCAATGACAGCACACGTTAGAAAGAAGATTAATTTAGCTATACTTCAACATAACCTGAAAACTCTTTCAATCTTAACCCGTATTGCAAAGATAGAGTAGCAGGGGTGGTGGCCCGGGGACTATGCTCTCAGGGGACATCGAGGCCAACTGGCATAATTAGGCTATTGCTAAGAAAGTCTTCTGTACCCCATATTGGTGAGTGACATCTGGGATCTTAAAAGCTAGCAAGCTGCCATCTGAGGTACACCAAAGGGTCCTGACTCAGCTGGAACACGTGATTACCAAGGACAACAACGACATACAGGAAAGAGAACCCAGAAGACAGAAAGACCCACTTGAATAGGTTACTACATCATCATATGACCAGAAGAACCAGATGGTGCCTGGCCACCGCCAGTGACAGCCATGTTGGGGCTCATGGTGTTGAGTCCCAGTAGCAACATGAGAAAAAAAAGGAGCGCCCCCTGAGAACTCCACTAAAAGGCTGCAACTGATGGTCTGAAGGCCTGGAGGTCCCCCTGGGAGCATGGCACCTAGACCTGATGCTGCCCCTGATCATAAATCATTACTGAGGTCAACTGTACATACAGGAATGGCTTGAACTCGGGGACACGGAGGGGCCATATTTTGTGTGCACTTTATGGCTTTATGCATCTATATGATGTCGTCCTAGTGGACTCCCCTTACTAGAGGGGAGTGGAGAGGGTGGAGAAGAGAGCACTGGAGATTGTTAAGAGGATATAACACATATAGAACATAAAGGAGGAGTTTGCTGTCACTGGGCAAGGAGAGCAGAGGGAGCTGCACACAGGTGGGCATTGAAATTTAAACTGGATTGTATTCTTTTCATAATTAAAGGCCGTACTCTTTTCACTGATTCGTAATTAAAAGTAGAAAAAAAAAAAAGAATTTCGTGAGACTAAATTGTCCCGTGAAATCACGATCCTAAATGTTGGAACAAAGAAACCAAATCCCATGAGGCATTTTACGGTATCTAAATGGTATCGACAGTTGTACTTTCCTTTTTGGTTTTGTCATCACTGTAAAGCTGTATATACCACAATGTTTGACATTTTGCCATTTTTCTGTGATGTCGTTCGTTAGCCGAGTTGCCCAACCATTGTCCTCAATTAACGTCAATTTCACATTACCCTAAACTCACTCATTCCTTCCCACAGAATGATTTTTTTTGTCTCCCTCTCTTCTTTCTTCCCTAATAACTACTAATAATGATTAGTCTCTCTATATTTATATATCTATTCTCATCACTTCACAAAAGATCAAAGAATATGTATTCTTCAATGGTTAACTTGTTTCACTCTGTATAACGTCTTCAAGGTCCATTCATGTATACTATCTACTGAATGATGACAAAACTAACATACTTGCATTATAAAATGGACCATATGATATCAAAAATCCCCTGCCATGAAAATTCTTTACTACACATGCAGAAGTAATATAATCACCAAGGTAAAAATACTTTGAAATCTTTCAATATGAGAATTTGTTTCGTGATGGTCTGGAGAAACATTTGTTTTAATTAAATATTTTGAATGATTTGGCAGAGTTTTCTGGTCTTATTTTTGAACTGATTCCAATGAATAATAAAAATGGAAAATGAATTTGAAGAAAACATTGGAAAGCTCTCCCTACTGAAAGCAGCATCCACACATTCTTTTGGAAAACAAAATTTAGGCTTTAGCCTGAAAACTAACTTACATACTCTCCTTTGGACCTGAAATAAAGAATAAATGGAGCATCCTTTGAGATTCTAACAGGAGTAGCTAGTTGATACAAAAGATAATCTTTTCCAACTACTTTCCTTGAATCTGTGCCTGAAAACTTACAACGTGAAACAAGGAGAGGTAAAAGTAGACAAACAAGGGAGCATTTTTGTCATGGACTGTAGTAGTCTTGGCTTGCCCTAAAAAGGGTACTCTGATTGGCTTCAAAATAATTACTTAAAACACAAAAGCAAGCATATCTGAGTTACAGGAATAGCGTTTTCTTCTGAGTCTTCCTAAACTTCAAATAACTTCACTAGCCGTAAAATAATATGAGATGATTCCCTTGTAGAGTGATATGATTTGGGAATATCCAGCTACGTTTTCATTCTTGAATTCTGATTTTCCTTTCCTGTTGTCCCCTTAAACAGAACTTTCTCTCCTGCGGCCACCATCTCAAAAAAGAACAGGCAGAGTGAAAAGGAGATTGCAAGTCTGTCAAGTTTTTTTTCTTCCTGTTTTCCCAGAAAGCCTAAATCTTTAAAACAATTTAGAGGAATGAAAAAGAGTTAAAAGGAAGAGGATAGGGGTATGGACAAAACGTCATGACTGCGTTGCATTGGAGAACAATGTCTCTCCTCTAGGCTGCCAGAATTTCACCATGATTTAGGGGTTTAGGGAAAGAGGTGACGATGAAGTAGGTCCCTGATTCCTGGTTAGCAGGAACCAGCTCGCTCTCTCCATTATCACAGCTGGGGAGGCTGTAAGAGTTGCAGTTGGAAAGGTTTGTGGGGTGCCTCGGCATGTGGGGTCATTCAGTAGTTCCCGAGGATGAGTTAGAAGCAACAGAGCTATTGGACCCAGCTGGATGGTGCAGCTAGATCAGCACAAGTCAGTGTGGATCGAAGACTATAGATCAGATGTCTACACCTTCCACATGCCTTCATGCCTCAATTGTTTCAAAGCCAATGGAAGAGTTCAGTTCAAACCTAGACTGTTCCAGAAGAGTTATTTATGTCATAGAATTGGGTGAGTTTGAGGGACAAGAAGAGCAAGCCCCATGGGGAGACATTAAGATAAATAAGTGGAGACTAAAAATTTTAGAGGTCTTCTTTCCCCAGAACTTCATATATATTTAACGGGTTTATTTGTACTCAAGTTTTTCATGTTGGATCCACTTTAACATGAATTTATGATTCACTAACAAAGGAAGTTATACTCACTGTAAATAGATATGCCAAATTTCTATATTTCTACTGCTGAACAAAAAAAGTCATATCACTTCTTTATAAAAAATTTAAAAACTGAAGATTCCTGAACAGGGTGAAAAAGACAGAAAAGCTTTTATTGCTGAGTCAGTTCTGACTCATGGTAACCCCATGTATGTCAGACTAGAATTGTGCTTTACAGGGTTTTTTAATGGCTGTAATCTTCGTAGGCTTCTTCTTCTTTTTTTGTTTAATCTTTCAGAAGTAGATTTCCAGGTCTTTCTTCCAAGGTGCTGCAGGGTGGATTTGAACATTCAACCTTCGCATTAGCATATGAACTCTTAACCATTTACACTACCCAGGGTATTATTGTGTACATAGTAACCTTCAAAAAAAAATCAGTATAGAAATTATATTTTATTTATATTTAAGTTAAAAGAAACTCACATATATTTTGCCTCATTTTTTGCCACAACAACCAAGTAGGAAATATGATTCTCTAGAGGCCAAGAGGATACCCTGGTGGCATAGTGGTTAAGTGCTACTTCTGCAGGTGTATAGTTTGAATCCACTGGGTGCTCCTTGGAAACTCCATGGGGCAATTCAGCTCTCTCCTGTAGGGTTACTATGAGTTGGAATCAACTCGATGGCAGCAGATTTGGTTTGGGTTAGAGGACAGGAGCTTTCCAAGCTAAGGGGGCTAGTAGGTTGCAGAGTTGGTTTTTAATTCAAGACTCTTTCTCTTCTGTACTTCTCTTCCTTTCTCTCCTCCTTCTCTTTTATCCTTCTTCCCAGGAGCATCGAGACTTTTATGATAATTATCTTTATAGAAATATACATAATTTATGGACTCTAAAAGAGTAACTTTGTACAGAGCTTCTTCTAAAACAAATTTAGAGCTCTGTCAACATTTGGCTTCTAAACCGATTTATTCCCTTAAGAACAGTTTCATTTCATTTCTCATGGTATCACGTGTGCCTAAAATTGTCACTAGATTGATCACTGACAATTATAGAGTTTGGTACTGGATAACTGGCCAGACAGTTCTTAATGGATATGAAATATAGCATCTTTGTTGACTTTAGAAAGGAAAACGTGTTATGAGATTTTAAGGCAATTAAAAAACACGGCTTGAAGAGTGAAATCAAAGCATTTCAGTATTGTAGTAGACTTTTGCCCAACCTTCTTATTCAACTTGATGGCTTTTAAAATGGTTTAATTACAGTTTAGAGGTAATATCCAGATTACCACATTGGAAGCACAAAGTTAATCAAGAAAATGTGCACCCAAAAGATCTATTATATGTTTTTATACTTTCTGAAAACATTTAATTCCAAGACACAGACTTGATTTCTACCACTTCAGCTAATGGAACAATGAAGGCAGATTTCTACCTAATCCTCTTGAACCAAAGAAAGTTTATTGAGGTTTTATGTAACAATGGAGATTAAGCATTTCATGAAATACAGGTGAATAAATAGCATCTATATTATACCACTAAAGTTTTATAACTATTCTTAAATGTGTTTTAGCTTTAAAATGTGACTGAGAATTATATACTCTGATTTTTAATCATTATTCATTAAGGTTACATTTATGACATGTAAATATTCTATATGTTATACTTCCCTATGTCTGAGTTAAATGTCTACTAATATTTTGCATCAGTTTTATAACAGTCACTCCTAAAATGCTGAGAGTTGTTTTTAATGGAATTTCAAGTTTCTTCTTGCTAAAGACCTTGTATTGGATTTATGTTATGGAAAAAACTTCGATACTCTAGAATTGTCCTATTTGATTAGTGAGTACCATGCACTTTTATTTAGAGAAGCCAACTAAGTAATAATTGAAAGATTGTTACAATACTTCTTTTTGCCTTTAGTACCCCACATAATCAAGAGATGACGCATAGTTTAAAATAAGCATTAAAAAAAACCTTAAGAAGGGACTGTAAACACGTTCATTTTGCCTTTTTTAGAGTATGTGATCATTAAAACTAAAGATTCTCTTTGCCACATGTAAAAACTTATGTTCTTGTAAGAGTAATACTACTGGCTTTCTGAGCGGAACAGATGTTATAATTAAAAATTCCTTTAGAGTCATAAATGTAGGTATGCCTCTTTTCTACAAATATAGATTTAATCAAATAGTGGGGCCATGAAAATTCCCATTAAGGTTCAAAATATAAAATAATTTCAACTATTCCTGTCACATTTACTGTTGCCTATAATTCAATATATGTCTTAAATTTATCATATAATTTTAAGAGTCCTCAAATATTTTATGTAACTTATCTGAAAAGAAAATAGTCTTCAATAAACTACTCTGCCCTTAAAGAGTCTTTCAAGTGATATTTAGGTTTTTAGCTTTTCATACCTTTTTCACCCAAAATTGTGATTATAATGTTATTCACTAAAGTGTAGTTTCTGAAGTCAGAACACGTGTCTTACTCATTCTAACTTCCCTTACCTTTGGCACAGTTCTTCAGAATTGGCTGTTTTATTCAATTGGTTGAATGATTGAACAGTAAGTTTTTCTTTATCAAGGATTTTTAGGAAGTCCACAGCTTCTTTAACTAATTGTATCTTTTATTGCACCAATGGAAACATATCTTTTGAGTTTCATTAGGAAATTTAGCAGCTTTCCTCATTTTAAAACAAATTAACAAATAAACAATAAATCAGCGTTACTTATTGAATAACCATATAAAAATGAGGTGCGAGTTACAATACTAAGAACTTTGTCTACTTAGAGACATATTGAATAATGGGAATGTGTAGAACAACGTGGAAATAAGGATATCATCGCTGATGTCAGATGGATCTTGGCTGAAAGCAAAGAATACCAGCAAGATGTTTATTTGTATTTGATCGACTACACAAAAACATTCGACTGTGTGGGTCATACTATACTATGGCTAACTGGGTGGAGAATGGGAATTCCAGAACCCCTACCTGCTCTCTTAAGGAACTTTTATATGGATCAAGAGGCAGTCGTGCGAACAGAACAAGGGGACACTACATGGTTTAAAGTCAGGAAAGGGGTGCGTCAGGGTTGTATCCTTTCACTATACCTTTTTAATCTGTATGTCAAGCAAATAATCTGAGAAACTGGATTATACGAAGAAGCATGAGGCATCAGGATTGGGGAACAACTCATTAATAACTTGTGTTATGCAGAAAACACCATCTTACTTGCTGGAAATGAAGAAGATTTGGGCATTTACTGATGAAAATCAAGGACCACAGCCTTCAGTATGGATTGTAACTCAACATCAGAAAAACAAAAATCCTCACAACTGGACCAGTAAGCAACATTGTCATAAGTGGAGAAAGGATTGGGATTGTCAAAGATTGAATTTTACTTGGGTCCACAGTCAATGGCCTTGGAAGCAGCAGTCAAGAAATCAACAGATGCATTGCACTGGGAAAGTCTGCTGGAAAGGATCTCTTCAAAGTATTCAAAAGTAAGGATGTCACCTTGAAGACTAAAACACGCCTGACCCAAGCCATGGTATTTTTAATTGCATCATATGCATGTGAAAGCTGGACTATGAACAAAGAAGACGGAAGAATTGATGCCTTTGAATTGTGAAGTTGGAGAAGAATGTTGAATGTACGATGGACTACCAAAAGACCAGATCTGTTCTGGAAGAAGTCCAATCAGAGTGCTGCTTGGAAGCAAAGATGATAAGACTGTGTCTTGCATACTTTGGACATGTTGTAGGGAAAGATCAGCCCCTGGAAAAGGGCATCATGCTTGGTAGAGTGGAGTGTCAGCAAAAAAGAGGAAGACCCTCAAAGAGAAGGACTGACAGTGGCTGCAAAAATGAGCTTAAGCGTAAAAACAGTTGTGACATGGAACAAGACAGAGCAGTGTTTTGTTCTGTTGTTCATAGGGTCACTGTGAATTAGAACCAACTCTACGACACCTTACAACAACAACAATATAGGACAGACAAACTGGACACATCCATGAAGTCCTTGAAACTGAGGCTTAAAATGTCACCTTAGTGAGTTAGACAAGGAAAGTCATTTTAAGCCTTAATCAAGGTTTAAACACAGTGAATGCAGGATTTAGGATAAATGAGTCTCACTATATTATAAGAAAGTTGAAGAAGACAAAACTGATGATAGAGAGATTATCTGGGAGTCTGTTGCTATAATTGAAATGTAAGATATATGGAAAAAATGTGAATATAGAGACATCAGTGGGAGACATTTATTGATAAAACTGGTTGTAGAAGAAAGAGAAGTTACATTAAAAGAAATCAAGCTTATTTGACTGACAAAATGGCAGAGATACCTTGAACAATCAAGGAATGAGGGAGAGGGTGTTGGATAATTTTGTGACTGGTTTTAGACTCATTAAATTTGAAATGACAGTATGGAATCCAAACACCTATACAGAAATTTTGAAAGAATCATCAGGCTCTTTTGAAGTGTGAAAGATAATTTCAGTGTATCTGTTTCTGAGCATCACCATCAAGACAGGAAGAGTTGAAGCATGTTAAAGGTGCAAGCTATGATATTCTGTAGAGGTGGAAAAACAAAGTCACAATCTCCACTGTCCCAAATACCATATAAATTCAAAATAAGAGCAGGAAATAGATCCACCTGAGAACCAATACGGACTAGTCAAAGAAGAAAGGAAAGAACCAGATTAAAGTATGAAGGGCAGAGGACAGACAAGAATTCTCAAGGAAGGCGATATAGCCTTGGTGTGCAGAAGCATGCCTCTATGATCTCAGGACATGGACTGTTAAGTGTTCAGAAAATTTGTGAGCCTATTTTTAAACACCTTGGTAACTGGAAAGCAGAGATGATGGAAATGTTTACAGTATGAAAATCAGTCGGCAGTAAAAATCAGGCCTAATTCTGGTAAACATCAAGGCAATGGGTTTCAAACAAAGATCCTTGGGCCAACTCTAGCACATTACCTGTTTTTGACAATAAAGTTTTATAGGAACACAGACATACTCATTTGTTTATATATTGTCTATGGTTGCTTTTGGAAACCCTGGTGGCATAGTGGCTAAGTGCTACCATGGCTAATCAAAAGCTTGGAGGTTGGAATCTGCCAAGCATTCCTTGGAAACTATGGAGCAGTTCTACTCTGTACTATAGAGTCATTACGAGTTGGAATCGACTGGACAGCAGTGTTCCTTTTTTTTTTTTTTGTTACCATTGCAGTATGATAGCAAGGAAGAGCAGTTGTCGTAGAGACTAAGAGGACTGCCAATTAAGTTTGTGAACTCATCCTAGAAAAAGTACTCATACCTAAATGCTGAATATCACTACGGTGACATTTGCAGTATTCCCTTTGGGAAGCTATGCACCCATGCCAGTGCCTAGTCCACTCTTCAAAGGCAATTTTGGAATTCTTTTTCTGGAATGGCCATCAGAGTTGCCCTTATACTACCCTCGATGTTTTGAATGTCATTCAAATGTCTTCCTTTCAATATTTCCTTTATCTTTGGGTAAAGAAAAAAGTCACTGGGGGCTAGATCAGATGAGTAGGGAGGGTGTTCCAATACAGTTATTTGTTTACTGGATAACAACTCCTTCACAGACAACTGTATAATTAAGTTCACAAACTTGCCACTGTGCGATTCATTCCAGAAAGAGTTGTAAAACTACTTTGAAAGGTGGACAAGGCACTGGCTACTGTGCATAGCTTCCCAAGGCGGGTACTTTGAAGGTGACCATAATGATGTTCAGTGTTGAGGTATGTAGTTGAGAGCAGTTAAGTTAGTGGACGTAACTGTTGGATCCCATATATAGTGCGTGTAGCCTAATATATTTACTATCTGGCTCAGCTAATACATTGCCCATATCATTAATAAATGAGATGAAAATTCTGATAGTTGCCTTTGTTGTTTCATTTTTATTATACTCAATAACATAAACAAAATTATCCAACAATTTCCATGTGAGAATTACACTTGTCAGCTATAAACCTAGATTGGCTGTGGGTACAAGAATTCGGCAAAATTGAACAAAAGTATTATTAATACAGAATACTATATCGATTCTCATTTGTAAATAGTATGCTCTGCATTTTTTATACAGTAAAACTTACAATAAACTCATGCTGATTTATATATAAACCAAAAACCATACTCAATGTTGTCTAGATGATTCTGACTCACAGAAACTGTATAGAATTGGGTAGAACTGCCCCCAAAGAGTTTGCAAGACTGCGATTTCTACAGAGCAGGCTACCACATCTTTCTCCAGTGGAGAGGCTGGTTGGCTTGAACTGCCAAACTTTCAGTTAATAGCAAAGTACTTTAACAATTGTGTCACTCGGACTCCTTATATATTTTTCTCTTTTTTTAGAGAAGTTGTTAAACATTAACCATCACAGTACCATACAACAGTTTCAGAAGTAATGGAGTTCTTGAAAGAAGATGACTGTCACAAATTGAGTTGTGTCTCCCAAAAATATGGGTACCAATTTGGCTAAGCCACAATTCCCAGTCTTGTGTGATTGTCCACCATTTTGTCATGTGATGTAATTTTCCTATGTCTCGTAAATCTTACCTTTGTGATGTTAATGAGGTGTGATAGGTGGGAGTTGTATTAATCTGGCAGGACTCAAGATTGAATTGTGATGTGAGCCAATTGCATTTGAGATATCAAAGAGAGAAGTGAGCAGATGGACACAGGGCCCTCTGACCATCCTCTTACCATCCTCTGGGAGCAGAGGATGTCCTTTGGGCCCAGGGTTCCTGTGAAAGGAAGCTCCTAGTTCAGGAAAGTATTGAGGAAAAGGACTTTCCTCCAGAACCAACAGAGAAGGCCTTCCCCCAGAAGTGACATCTTGAAGTTTGAATTCTAGCCTAGCAGATTGTGAGAGAATAAATTTCTGTTTGTTGTGGGTTTTGGTTACCATAGCACAAAATAAGACAAGGACAAGAATATCAGAAGAGTTCATCATATTTAATAAATACTAGGAGTCCTGGGGAAATCCTGGTGGTGTGGTGATTAAATGTTACAGCTGCTAATCAAAAGGTTGGCAGTTCAAATCTATCATGTACTCTGTGGAAAATCTATGGGGCAGTTTTGCTGTGTCCTATAGGGTTACTATGAGTCAGACTTGATGACAATTGTTTAGGTTATTTTTTGGTTTAGCAGACCTGGTGGTACAGTGGTTAAGAGTTCAGCTGCTAACCAAAAGGCTAGTGGTTTGAATCCACTAGCTGCTCCTTAGAAACCCTATGAGTCAGTTTTGCTCAGTCCTGCAAGTGCACTACTGAGTAGGAATCAGCTGGACAGCAGTGTCTGTTTTGTTTGTTTTTTAAATATGTTTGCCAATCAACTAAAATAACTCAGAGCAATTAATTATATATTTTATTTCTTTTGTATTTTATTCATTTAACAGATATTTAATTGACTGCTTTGTGCTGAGCATTATGCTAAGTTACTTTGAAATTAAACAGGCTTGTTTTGTAGAACTTATGATTTGGTGAGGAATGCAAATAATGAATGAGTAAACACATAAACATTTAACTACAAATTACATAGACAGAATACACCAGTTGTCATTGACTGCACTTTGACTCACAGTGACTCCACCTGCTTGAAAGCATTAATTGCATTCTGTAGGGGTTTTAACTGCTGTGATCTTTTTTGAAGTAGATTGCAAGGCCTTTCTTCAAAGGTATCTCTGGGCGGATTTGAACCACCAGTGAGAGAAGTTGTGAATAACAGAGGTGAAGTGTCACTGGACTTTTTGACAAACTATCTGAGAAGGACTTTCTGAGGAAGTGTTGGGTAGAGCTGAGGCTGGGGAGGTACAGTTGTGAAAAGGAAAAGCCTGTACAAATAGCAAGAGGGTTTAACATTTCTTTAAAAAAGAAATCTATTCCCTTGCAATAATTGCTTTCAGTTGCTTCATTAATTATAAAAGAAGCTAAATTTTAAATAATATTCTTTGGGATATAGGCAGCTATTTTGCTCTCAAAACCTCAGAGTTAATCAAGTGTGGAAGTTAATTTCCCAAGTTTCCTTTTAAAGCTAGTACGGAATTCTCTGTATGTTTACATATGACCTTCATTAAGGCTAAGAATTTCTTCATTTAGATTTTGACTTTATTGGATGGTAATGTGTTACATCAGCCTATTTCTCAATACTTCATGTCAAAGAAGGATCATTTTTTATTTTTTTACTTGTGAGTTCCTGAATCTCTGAGCCATACTTCTGCGCAGACAGGGAGGTATTGCACACTCTTATCTAACTTAGATATTTTCCTAACTCTTCAGGCATTTGGAGCCAGCATGTGACTTCTTCTTTGGCTTCTTCAAAACACTACACAAGTTCAGAGTTCAGGTGAAAATGTCACCTTGGTCTCTTGATGCTGCGAGAAAAGATCAATTGCATTTTTTTTGTCTTATTATTTTTACAACACGGTCATTTTTTTTAATGTAAGAGTATTATCAGGTATAATAAATTGATCCAGTGATAAAGACTATAACTAATAATTGTGAATATTTTAAATTGTTGGCTGGAATATCCTTCTGACCACCACCTCTTCCTTTACTCACCTTGTATCCCTCCCCTGCCATTTAAATTTCTTTGGTTTTCTTTCCTTAAGTCCTGAGGTCCTTCTCTTCAGTAAAGGGCTATCAAATACGATTAAAGTTGAATTCCGTTTGAAAGTAAGATTAGAGTAGACCTTTGACAGAGATGAGGAAATGAGCAAACTGGTGTCTTAGGGAAAGGGGTTACTGGGGAGTATAAAGCTAGAGTATAAAGACCCTAGCGTATGATCTAACTAGGTGTCTTGGTTTACTAGTGCTGCTGTGACAGAAATACCAAAAGTGGGATGGCTAAAAAGAACATAAATTTATTTTGTCTCAGTTCTCGAGACTGTAAGTGTGAATCAGGGTCTCATATATGTTGATTTCATCTGTGGGCCTCTTTTCCAGCTTCTGGTGTCTGCTGGTGATTCTTGACATTCTTTCGATTTCTTCAGCATCTCTTTTCCCCTAGTATTTTTCCCCTTGTCTTTTCTGCTCTTTTTGTAGCTGAGAAGTGAGTTACTCTGAGTAATATTAGTAAGGTCATACTCTACTATAATATTAACTTACTAACATAAAAAAATACATCAAAACAGGGTGACATTTACAAGTACACGGATTAGGCTTTCAACATATCTTTATTTGAGGACATAGTGTAATCCACCACATCAGATGTATTTGAGGAACAGGATTGAATAGAAGCATAGTAGGATAAAAAGTCAGATACGTAATAAAAAAGACAGATTACTGAGGCCTTAGTACTCATTTTAAAGAATTTGCCGTTTACTTTGAGTAAAAGTAGGATTATCAGTGTGTTCAGGAGAGAAGTGATATGATCTTGTTTACCTTTTGAAGAGATCGCTGCTGTGGTAAGTACAGACCACAGAGGTAGACAAGGGTAGATATACAGCGAGAGAAGTTAGGAAATTATTGCTGTAATTCAGGTCAGGGATGATGGTGGCTGCGGTAAAAGTGAGCACAAGAAGTCAGATTTTGAATATATTCTAAAGGTGAAGCCAAAATATTTTCTACTCAACAAACTGAGTTGTGTGAAAGAAAAGGAAGAGTAAAGAGAACTCAAACATTTTCTCTCTTGATTTTTTGGAAGACCTCATTTCAACTGAATAAGCAAGGAAGTGTCATAAACAGATTTGGATTTGGGGACCAATCAGGAATTTGATCCTTGACACATCAAGTTTGAGATTTTTTTTTGTTAGCCGGTTGGAACTTTGAGGATGCTGTTAGAAATACGGATCTGGACAGGTCTCAGTTGGAAGTGTTATACTAGGAATCATTCAGCAGAGACATGATATTAAAAGTCACAGGCTGAATGGAGTTCTGCATTAATGTGTTCTGGTAATCTCCCAAAAGGCTATCATATTAGAAATAACAACTATGAATTTGAGACAAAATAACAAAAATCAAGTGGCTGATCCTTGAACCATGCATATGTGGGAAAGGCTTCAGATATGCAGCTAAGGATAAAAGAAATTAAAAGATGTTTGGGTCACCTTGGCATCACTGGAGAGGTAGAATTTGCTGTTTAAGTCCAAGTTAACTTTATAATAAAACAAATGTTTCCAATTTTTGGAGAACTAGAATATAGATTCTCCACAGTGCAACACTTACATTTTCTCAATACACTCTAAGATTACTCAGCATGTGAAGAATCAGGAAAATGTTACCATTCTCAAGATAAATGATGACCAATGGAGGCCAACCCAGAGATAACATAGATATTGGAAATTAGAAGACAAGGATTTTAAATCCACTGTTTTAATTGTGGAATGCTGATGATGTAGTGGGTAAGAGATATAGCTGGGAACCAAAAGGTCAGCAGTGTTAACATACCGGTTGCTGTTGAGTGGATTCCAACTCTTAGTGCCTTTGTGTGTGGGAGTGAAAATGTGCTCTGTAGGATTTTCAATGGCTGATTTTTCAAAAGCAGATGGCCGGATCTTTTTCCACAGCTCCTCTGGGTAGGCTTTAACCTGTAGCCCTTGGTTAACAGCTGAGTTCATTAGCTATTTGCAATGTCTGGCAACGAAGTTCATAAACTCATTCTAGAAACAGTGCTTTGTACCTCATTGCTGAATATCACTACCACCACTTTTGAAGTACTCCCCTTGGGAAGCTATGCACCCATGCTAGCGCCTAGGCCACCCTTCAAAGCAATTTTGGAAATCTATGTTATTCTTGACATCTTGAATGTCACCCAGATGTCTTCCTTTCAATATTTCCTTTATCTTCAGGTAAAGAAGAAAGTCATGGGGGGCCAGATCAGGCTCATAGGGAGGGTGTTCCAATACAGTTATTTGTTTACTGGCTAAAAACTCCTTCACAGACAACTATACAATTAAGTTTGTGAACTTGCCGCTGTGTGCAATGGCCATTCCAGAAAGAGTTTTAAATTGCTTTGAAGGGTGGACCAGGTGCTGGCATCTGTGCATAGCTTCCTAAGGAGAGTACTTTTTAAGGTGACTACTGTGATATCCCGCAATGCAACACTTAGAACGGTTAAGTTTGCCCACTTAATTTTCAGGCCTGCTATACCAGACAGGGTCTCCAAGGTGTTAACACAAAGCTATGAAATTAGATAAGATCAAGGTAATGAACATAGGTAGAGAAGAATGGAGGAGTCAGTAAAGAAAACTGAGATGGTATGACCAGAGAGACAGAAGGAAAACCAACAATGAAGGCGTTCTGGAAAATGTATCAGAAAGGGCGGAATGATTAGCTGTTTCAAATGTTGCTGCCAAATAAGACTGCCAGAGAACTTGTCATTGGATTGAGCAACATGGGAGCCAGTGAAGACCTTGAAAGGTCTTTTTGTTGCTGTTATTGAGAACATACATAGCAGAATGCACACCAATTCAACAATTTCTACGTGTACAATTCAGTGACATTAACTTCTTTAAATTGCGCAGCCATTCTTATCCTTGTTTTCCTAATTCTTCCTCCACAAACTCACTGTCCCCCAAGTTTCCTATCTAAACTTTTGAGTTACAACTGTTAATTTGATCCCATATAGATAGTTCTTAAAGGAGTGTAATGCTAAATAAAGACAGATATTCTATACTAGTTAAACTATACTACTGCTCGGTTTTAAGAAGATTTCAAAGGATATTTTTTGTTTGAGTTTTAAAGACTATCTCAGAGCAATAGTTTCAGGGGTTCGTTCAGCCTCCATGGCTACTGAAAATCTAGATTACATAATGATTTGAAGTTCTGTTTATCCTTTTCTTTTCCTTTTGAATTGGATTGTTCTGTAGAATCTTTAATCAAAACTTTCAGTAATGATAGCTGGGCACCATCCAGTTCTTCTGATCTCATGGCAAAGGAGGCACTTGTTCATGAAGGCAATTAGTCACAAATTTCATTGCTTCCTACTATTTCTAGCTCTCTTTCTTCCTCTGTTGCTACAGATGGATAGAGACCAATTGTTGTGCCTTTGATGACTGCTTGCAAGCTTTTAAAGCCCCAAGTACTATACAACGAACTAGGCGGGAAAACAGAAGCACTGAACACAATATGAGGCCAATTAACTGGAATGTCCCATGATCCTAAACCTTCAAACAAAGAAACCAAATCCTGTGAGGTGTTTTATTGTAGTCTCAGCAGTCGTTATTCTCTGTCTTGTTGTCAGTATATCTACTCTTTATTGCCAATTCTATTTTTTATATGTGCACAACTTACTGACAGCAATTACAGTAATCAGTTGTGCAACCTTATACTTTTGATAGAGTGATGAATTTAAAGATTAATTAAAGAAGATTTAGGAGAGGATGAGAGGAAAACAGTTGAGAGCAATAAAAGTGATTCTTTCAAATAATTTTTCTGCATAGATAGGAAAGAAATGGAGAGTGAGGTCATGGGAGGGTTTTGTTCTGTTGTGTCCGCATTATAATTAGTATAGCCCACAAAAGTAAAAAAAAATAAAAGTGACAATGTAAGGAGAGAACCGTCCAGAGTTATCAAGTATGTGGAGACGAAACAAAGCAAAACAGGCAGGAAAGCAAACTGATGAATATGTCACGTGACTTGATTCTTACCTGCCTGCTGTGTTCTGTAACACCCTTTCCTTCCCAGACTTTACAGCTTGGTGATTTGATGACACAAAAATTTTAAAAATACACACATCAAAACTTTTGTAAAATTCTATGACTATAGAGAATTAATTTTTATTCCTTTGTGCTTTTAATTTATAGGCATTCCTACAAATTATGAACAAGATATAACTCAAAAGTTGATTTTTAAGTTATTTGAAAACACACAGTGCTTTTTATAATTATTAGTGATGCTATATGAGTTCATCTGCCCTGGCCAGTCCATTAAATGCTCTAAATTGCTGAATTGTGTTGTTCATTACTCTGGGAAGTTTTAGATTTTCTTTTCTGTGGTAAAACTTATTCTAATTTCCAGCCCAAGATTCTAGAACACATCTCCCATTATGAAGTGGGCCTTGAAGGTGGGAGTGGAAACACAAGCTCCCCACTCATGCGTCCCACCCTCATCTGCTAGTAGTATAGGTAAGACAGGAAGGCTTTCATGGCATCAAGAATTAAAGCTGTGGGGTAGTGCAGATCCTGGACATTTCTTCATCACCAAAAATGACATAAAGATCCAAGGGTCACTAAAGTTACAGGAATGAGAAAGACGTTTCAGCAGCTGGTGTGTGATGGTGAGTTCTTGACTACATGATTATTTGTATATATAAGGGCATGTTAAAGTCTTTCTAAACAGCAGTAGCTATGTGTGTGTCTGCTAACATTTCTTTGCATGCCGCAGTCTTGTCAGCCTGCAAACCCAACATGGAAACAATTATAATAATGGCCTTGAAGAACAAGAAGAACAGGACAAAAAACTACCTCAAAAGATCTGAACAAAATGCTTCCTCATTTCAGGAAACAACCATAAATTCTCACCCTCAATGAACTAACTTGTGTTTAGTCTCGGTTATTATGATTATGAGGTAAATGAATATTAAAAACAAAACAACTGAAAACACAAATTTATTTCAAACATATATTTTAGATTATGTATAACAAAACTCATTTTCTATACTTTCAGTACCCACAAGATTGCATAGCGATAGTGGGTATCTGTAATGAGAATGATCAGAGCAGGGGAAAAAAAATCAATAATAATAGTGAAATTATTTTTCGTATGGACTTGGTACTATGTGTAAATTTTTGAACCTTGATAAAGAATGTAATTCTTGGGTAAAAAGATCATTAACCAGAACTGCTCATAATTAATATGGGTGCAAACTCAGGGTTATTTTCTTAAATGAAGAAAAATATTTTATTTCTATAGTTCAGAGCAATTTCTTCTTGCTTTTTTGGGGGGTCATTACTATAACTGTTGTCATTCATTATTTTCTACCTATCTTGCAATATAAAGCTAGTATTTTAAAATACATATTCAACTTTGCAAATAGGAGATGCATTCACCTACTTATGAGGATACTGAAATGGCTTTAAACTTGTTTTGTAAAGCACGTTTTATCTCATGTGCAGTGGGGAAGCACTTGGGTTCAAAAGGTTTAGAGTCATTGTAATTACTACTCATTGAGGGTAAGAATTACAGCTAAGTAATTTTCTTTTCTTCTATCAAAAGGAATGAGTATACAGATGTATATGCTGAATACTTACCGAGCCTTAATTGCCTGCCATGGATAGTATTTAGGAGCATGATTAAATGGGTTAAGACACATTGACAGAAACAAAACCTTTAAGTAAACGGGAATATACTTGTTAACACTATTTCTGAGACTGATTTTAAGACTTATTGTGTTCTTCCACATAAAAAAAAAAAAGCAAAACACTGTTGCATGTGGTTTATGAACATGTTGTTAGAACTATAAATTGTTCACAAGCGATGTGCTGATTCACGGGCACTGTTCCTCAAATAATAGTGGTTATTTCCAATTTTCCCATTTTTCAAGAACTGCAGAGACATTCCCAAGTACCACAATCTCTTCTCTATAATCTTATTTTTCTAAGACATTGATTGTGCGGTGATCCAGAGCTATTTGTTCAATCGTGACCTGTGGGGCTTTTTTAACTTCGTATAAACTTAAGTGCCAATCACCAGGCTGAATATAATTATACTTCGGTGATTTCTTGGAGCTTTGAAGGCTAATGGATAGCCTCGGGTATTTAAATAACTGTTTGAACTTTCTTAATTGGTACAAACTGTCTGTGATAATTGCAGTTTGTCTAGTATGCTACCTGAGCAGATTTATCTTAGGTTTGTGTACTTATTTGATACTGCTCAGTGGCATGTGATATTTATATGAGCCTTTGTCATTTTGAATTATATATTAGATAATCATTCTTTGCCCTATATTTGCATGCTAGGTTAGGGAAGTATAGTTGACACTGAATTTTAGTATATTTTGTAAACATACTAAAATTTACGCATCCAGATGATTTTTCCTGTTTTTCACATGTGAACACATATTAAAATTTTGATTAAAACTAATGTATCCATATGAAAGTTATGAAAACTTTACCAATGATCTGGAAATGTTAGTGGCATAGTGGTCAAGTGCTATGGCTGCACACCAGATGTTTGGTAGTTCGAACCCACCAGGCACTCCTTGGAAGCTCTGTGGGATAGTTCTGCTTTGTCCATATCATCTCCATGAGTTGGAATCAACTTGATGGTAGCGGGTTTGTTTTTTTTAATACCAATGATCTAATAATTATAAGAATTATGTGAGGAAAATTTTTACTTAACTTTACATATTAACAAATATTCATTAAATGTATATTTGAAGGAATAATTGGCTTAGATTATTGCCTTTTAAAATATTAGATGGCATAATACATATTAAAATTAATATAATATAAATTACTATAAGGGAAAATATGGGATGAACAGGAAAATGACTTTTAGAATTTCTGATTCAGAACTGACTTTAGCATCCTGGGTTTGAATTCTTGCTCTGCATTGTGGCAAGTTGTGGCAATTTGTGAAATGTCTTTGAGTAGCAATTTACTCATCTGTAATCATGAAGATTAGAGTATTTATGCTAAATATTCAGCACCTCTTGATATTTCATGAGGAAGCAGTAAACATTAACTAATTATTAACTCATTATTCTTAGAGAAGAAATATTTTAATTTCACTCAGATTTTGAGCACAAATCATTTTTCCTGAATTAGATTTGGCTTTAAGTTTCCTTATATTGTTTTCAGATGTTTCAAAATACAGCCCCAAAGTATCAAGATCTGATGCCTTTAAAACTATAAGAAAATTTGAGAGAATAAAAAAGGAATTAATTTTTCTAAACTGTAACCACATGAGGAGGGTACTCTTTACTGCAATGTATGTATTTTGATATGTATATCAAACTAGAATCATTCACATGTTATTGTATTTTAATTGATTGCATTTTTTCCTCTTGAAACATAGAACATTATGTAAATCTGTGTAAGTAATTCCCATTATACCCCCTGCCATGGACTCGTATTGACCATATAGAACAGAGAAGAACCACCCAATATGGTTTCCAGGGAAGATCTGAGAGATTCAAATCGCTGAACTTTTAGTTAGCAACCAAGCTCCTAACCACTATGATATCAGCATAAGTAACTCCAAAAAAAAAAAAATCTAAACCCATTGCCATAGAGTCAACCCTGACTATAGAACAGAACAGAACTGCCCCATAGGGTTTCCAAGGAGTGCCTAGTGGATTTGAACTGCTCACCTTTTGATTTGCAGCTGGAACCGTTAACCACTATACCACCAGGATTTCCATGTGAATAACTAGGCATCATGGATTCAAAGGTTGCTTTCCTAAATACTAGCATAAGTACGTCACTTTGGTGACAGCTTTTATAATTTTTATTTGAGAAGAAATGTGTATGAGCTGATATGTGTGTACAGTTCTTTATTTTTAGTATTAGTACTTATTATGCCGTGATAACAGCCCCTGGGTGATGCAAAACAGTTAATGGGCTTGGTGCTAACTGAAAGATTAGAAGCTTGAGGCCCCCTAGAGGCACCTCAGAAGAAAGGCCTTTGATCTACTTCTGAAAAACCAGCCATTGAAAACTCCATGGAGCATAACTCTGTTCTGACACAATCAAAAAAAGGACACAGCAAACAGTTTCCAAAACAAATATTTACTATGATGTTACATATGTATATGATGCTACTGTTCTGTAAGGCCACTAAGAAATGCCTTAGACCAAGGAAGTATGTATATACTCAGAACATGAATATTAAAAAACAAGCAGTAATTTGTATACATCATCCTCATTTTTCTTAAAAGAATGATATTCATGGTTAAAAAATAAAACTGTACAGAAATGACTTACTATATCCATTCGTTTCTAAAACTAGGCTGATAATGTTGTTGGGTATCACCCCATTTCCTGGAACTAATGGATATAGCATAGTTATTTTGTTAAAACATTTTGTTAGTTGCAATCACTAGCTGAATGCTTATGGCTCTAAGCTTTTGAAATTTGGCTCATACTACTGAGAAAATAAATTTTAAATTTTATTTACTATTGATTAATTTATATTTAAAGTCAAGTAGCCATCTGTGGTTTGGAATTACCATACTGGATGCATCTATAGCATAACTCTGGAACCATGAGGAATATTCATATGGGCTTACTTTTATGCCTCGGTTTGTTGCTTTTAGTCCCTGGCCTGTTGCCTGAGTACCCAGAGAGCTTAACTAGAGACGATTACAAATCAACATAATGGAAGGGATGAGTCTCCGATTTCCAAATGTTGTGGCCCAGTCTCAGAGTCTCTAATATAATATAATTTCTGACTTCCTTATGGCAAGCTACAAACTTGGTAGATGGTGACATTCCTATTCAACAGCTATAACTAAACTACCTGTTTTTGCAATGTGGTGAAAAGGAAAAAGAAAAGGGAGAATAAAAGACAATTCTTACATACGATTGCATTGTGTTTAAGTGCCAAGGCTGCCAACCAGAGGGTCAGCAGTTTGAATCCAGCAGGCACTTCTGGGGATCCTCGTGAGGAAGTTCTACTCTGTCCTACAAGGCCCCTATGAGTTGGGACAGATTCAATCATACCTGACAACAACAAAGCCTTGAGTCAGCATCAAGTCCATCGCAGTGGGTTTGGTTGGGAACTTGGGTAGTATAGTGGTTAACTACTATGACTGCTAACCAAAGGTGGGCAGTTAGCGTCCACCAGAGGCTTCTTGGAAACTCTACGGGGCAGTTCTACTCTGCCCTGTAAGGTCGCCGTGAGTTGAAATCAACTGGTTGGCAGTGGGTATTTTGTTGTTGTTGTTGTTTTCTTATTCCTAGCCTCTGTCCCTTGTCTCTCTGGTATATTTGTTGACAGAAACAGCTATAATAAGTAATATCATGAGGCTTAGTTACAAATCACTCCATCACGTACATGAAAGATACCGATTTGTGCAATAGAATCAAATGTGATAAAGAATGACATTGATGGATAAATTAAATAGGGCTCTTTTTCAAGACTATGTGTAAAAAAATCTCCTTAATTTAACGGCAGTAAAGTTACATAACAGCGAATTACACAGAGTCAGTGATTTGGGGGTCAGCGGGCCCCTGTACATAAATTACTAAACAAACACCATCTAGAGACCGAGGTGAGAATCTTTTTGTCTTCATTTCACTTAATCCAGATTTTCTTTCCCTAGGTCAAAAATCAAACAGCTAGTATATAAGAAGCATATAAATGCAACATGACATTTGAAGTTACTGTAATTAGAACACAGAAGAAATTGCCACATAACTATTTCCATTTTCCCAGCCTAGATTTCACCAGCATTTTCATAGGTCAGTCAAAAGTTTTCCCTATAATTAAAATTTATGTGTAGTACGGGATATAATAAGAGATTCTTATCCCTGGAATATTCAATAGTGTTTCAGCAGGATTCACCTTGCAAGATTTCATGATTTTCAATTTCATGCACTAAAGACTTTGTGGTGAAATTATTAGAAGACAATTACATTTTTACTAGAAATTGTAATTAGCCTCAAGTTCCATTTAAATGTATTCCTGAAATTAAAAAGTGGCAAGCTGTTAACTATTTGTGGGGGCTAATTTTGCTTTAAAAAAGTAATGTCTATAATATTCTGGTGATCTACATTTAAAAATTTCTCTGTCACAAACACATTTTTTCTTGTGAAAAGGACAAATGCTCTGATCTTTGAATGTTTAGATCTGTTGAGTTTTCAGAGAAGGCGTGTGCTTTTTATTTTCAAGAAACAGTGTTTTAAAATCCTTCTTTTAAATTGTTCTGCTCTGAGCTTTAGTAACAATTTTAGTTTTTATTCACCAAATCTTGGGCAGAAAACAACGGCACTAATAGCAAGTTAGTTTTTGAGCTTAGGATAACTGATCAGAAAACTGAATTCAAAGCTCATTATGTTTATTGTGAGCCCACATGACCCAACTTGGGCATCTACATGGATTCAGTGTATTGGTCCCTTTTTTAATAATCAACTTCTTTAGGTAACCTGTCAGTATAAAATTGACACTTTAAAGTCACCATTGCCCATTCTCTTAGAAAGCTCTGTGTTCAGTACTATAGAAAATAAGAATAATCTTGACACATTCCTCATAATAAATTAATAAGGAAGGGAGGCATAGCATAACCACATTGCGAATGATGCAGCAAGTCTTAGATGATTTATCTGGTATCTAGGAAATTTAGTACTTAAGAAGTTTTACTGCTTGTCAGCAATTGAAAATGCATATTAATTGCACTCTCCAGTCCATGTCTGAAATAAAAGGAGAATCCAGGAATACACTAATTCTGGCTTCCTTTTGAATATCATATTTAAATTTCTTTTATGTTTAATCTTTTCAGCAGTGCTTAAAGATTGGTAAGATGTTGATTAAAGCATTTCCTCTGATTAATTATATTTTGGTTTTCAACTGTTTTATTTTAAAATCAAGTGCACACACATTGTCTGGATTATATGAGCATCTGCTCTTCCCATTCTCTGCAAATATTTATATAAATCTTACTACCTCCCTGCTCCCTCCAAGTTCTCACTGCTTAGCTAACCCTGATTGCATCTCCTCATTAAGCCATCTTCAGGATATGGAAACATAAATAAAACAGACTAACAGCCTACATTTCAGGGATATTTGTGTGCATGACTTGCTGTATAACTAATGTTATTAAATTCTCACAATTCATTCTGAAGTCATGGGGTTTCTTCCCCTCTGCTTTCTTTAATTATACATCTGATTATTATTAACAGAAAAATTATTTCCAAATAAATAGTAAGCCAGGAAGTAATAATTTGTAGGCAAGTTCTATGAAATTAATGTGACTGAAAATTTAGACCTGAGCCAGAGTTTTAAAGGTGAGATATAAAGGCTGAATACTTCTTATATTTTCTTCTTGTTAATATTCTTAAAATTTGTTTCTTTTACCTACTTTTCTATGAGCTAAATAGATGAATAAAGATAGTGTTTCTTGATCAGGATGGAGGGCTAATACTTTTCCATAAAGATCACCCTTCACCTGGATTTCCTTGACTAATTGTGGCTTTCATGTAAGGACAGTACTTTAATCTGGGATCATAGCTTTATTTCATGCTTTGATACAGAGCAAGAGACATCTATTTAACCTCATTTTGTAAATCGTCCTTTGACCATACAGTTTCTATAGACAGAAGGACATTTTTTAATAGTAAATTTCTAAGGCTGAGAATTTCTGTTCTTGCAGCTTTATGTAATTATGTTCAAAGGGGCTTGAATTAAAATGGAACAGATGTGTCCGTCTTTAATTATGGTATAACAAATTGTGTTACTCTAAGGCTTTATTAAGTGAAACGCTTGTCTTTATGTAATAATAGGTCAGACAGTTTTAAAGTGATATCAATGAACACAGTAGATTGCGTTTTCCTCTTAGACTTCAAAAAAGACCTGAAATTCATAGGGTGTGCAGTTAGAAGAAAAAGTTAGACAATAGGAATGTTTGCTTTCTATTCCAAGTAAAAACAATGGTTAGAAACATAACAGATCTTCATGTCATCTAAATAAGACAGAAAGAAGTAATATTTGACTTTGTACTTTTAGAGAAGGAGCACTGGGAATACGCAACTCTCTATACTGGAAATATCATTTTAGGATTTTCCCAAAATCCCACCTTGTTCTTTTTGTGTAGATACTCTCAGTGATACTTGTATGGCTGGGAAAAGGACTTTTTTTTTGCACCTTTTTTAAAAATTAGTATAAAACACTCCTTTGTAACATTGGCTGGCCAAACTCAAACCAAATCTGCTGCTGTTGAGTCAGTTCCAACTCATAGTGACTCTACAGGACACGGCAGAATTGCTCCATTGAGTTTCCAAAGAGTGTGGTAGATTCAAAGCTGCCTGGGTTTTCGTTAGTAGCCATAACACTTATACACTACACCACTATGATTTCTTGACAGCTACTTAGAGAAATATAATAAGATTATGGATGAGCATGAAATCTGTGACATACATCCCATTCCAGTGTTCCCATTTCTTCTTGTAGTGCCACAGTTTTTACAGTTTTTTATTCCTGTAACCCAATCTGCCACAATTCCTTTTTTTCTCAATTTTATCTTGGCACAAGTACTCTGTTCCATTGTCATCTCTGCCCTAATCTGGGCTCCATGATGTTATATCCAGATTATTGCAAAAGCCTTCCTAAGGGATTTTCGTGATCCATTCTCTCCTCTTTCCTTTTTTTTCTTCATTCACTGATAATCTAACCTACAAATGATATTTTTGGTTACACCTGCACCTTTTAAAAATACATTGGTAGACTGAATTTGTCTATTGTGGGAGGCCATGCTTTTTAGTTTTCTCTTCAAGATCATTCAAATTCTCTAAGCTCTTCTTTTGTCACTGCTCCTCAGTAAAGAGGGTGATACGATCTTCATTTTAGAAAGAGATTTCATTCCCAATGTTTAAGCATAGCTTATTTCAGGCTAGGTCCTTCAGTGCATCCTGATGTGCCGTTATCCTCACCTCTGTGTTCTTTCCTCTGCGTGGGAGCTGCTCTGTTCCCATTAAAACCTCCACTTTTCTTGAAAGGCCAGATTTTATATGATGCCCCCCCTTTTTTTTTCATCTTTTCAATTCTCTGAGCTATCAATCAGTTTTAGTTCATACCTTAATTGTTTTTCAGACCTGTTTGACTCCCAATATAGATATTAATCTCCTTATGACATAAGCTTTTATTCATATACTTACTTGTAAGTATAAATTGATTAATTAACATGCCTTATTGAAAGATTCATTGCTAAGACTGTCTTCTTGTTAGGTTAGGCAGGGGTCAGAAAGATGAAATAGGCAGAAAGGAAACTTGGTGAGAGAGTAATTTATTTTATTGTAATGGCCATAAAACTGTTGGACTTAAAGGAACAATATATTAAATTCAAAGATGAGAGAGAGAGGGAGAAAGAGAGAGAAAAGAAAACTTCCCAAAGCTCTAGAAAACACCAGATGTTGAAAGAGAATCTTGCCTGACTAGCCTTCATCAGCTTTCATTCCTAAGAAACCAGTTACAACAAAGTCAAAATAAACATTAAGAAAACATAGAGGACACTAAGTGAGAATGCGGAACTATAGAAATCATAACAGACCAATGCTCCTAGGGAGCTGTTGTCAATGTGTTTCTTTCACTCCCCAGGGCTGCTATTCTAGATACACTCACACAAAGATCTACTGGTCTCTGTCCTTTGTTTTCCCTTCTACCCCTGAATTGATGTACACATTCACATTTTCAGGATCCGTGGAGTGGGAACACAGTTTTATTTTCTGGGTCAGTCAAAGCAGCAGGGTAGGCAACGCAGGGTGATACTCCCTTCTGCTTGAAAAAAGTAATCCTCAACACTGAACTCTAGATTCTCATCTAAGAAGTAAGGCCATCTTTAACTCTGGTAAATTAGAAATAAGACAAAGATTACATTTGAGTTGTTTATTTAATATTAGAAAATGAGGAAATGTTAGCTGATCATTGGATTTGCTTGGCTAACTAAGTGTATTTTTATGACTTGATGCAGAACAGTATAGAATTTACTTCCCTATCATTTAATCATCAATTCAAGGACCATAAACCTCATTCCTATCAAAAAGTGTAAAGATGAGTATTCAAAGTAACACGTAAGAGTAGGATGCTACAAATGAATGACATCCTGTTAGACTAATACACCTGTTACTGTAGATCAAACAGTGATGTGGAAACAGCTTCAAAGTAGAAATGGCTACAAATCAAATGATGACTTTTTCAGCTTTTATTTATTATTATTTTAAAATATTTTATGATGCTTTAAGTAAAAGTTTACAATCTGAATCAATTTGCTGTATAAAACCCCAAATACGCACACTATGCTACTCTATCTGTTCTCCTCCCTACCCCACTCATAACAGCACATGTCTTTCCACGGTACACTTCCTATATCCGCTCAGCCAACACCTCTCATCTCTCCTCTAGAGAAGAGCTATTCAGGCAGCCTCTTATGTGTATTTACGGCTTTTAGTTTTCTAATATCAAAATTATTCCAACATATATTGTAGAAAATTTGGATGGAGAAAAAAACATGTAACAAAAAGCTATCTTTCATATTACCTTAACACACCTATTGATAACCTCAATTAATATATTGGTGACCACCCAACCAGGAAGTTGCTTTGTAAGATGGACATTTTTCCATTTTAAAACTAATACCACACTATATACTATTTAATAAAAAAACTCATTATTTTCCCATGTTAAATAATATTAGAGTACACTAAACTTTTTATACATAAAATAATGCTGAAAGTAAGAAAATTCCTTATTTTCCTTATTAGAAAGACAAATTATTGAGCAATACTAGTTATGACTAAACACTTCTAAAATCATGCACTTTAACTCTTATAGGTAGAATTATGTCCCCCTAAAATGTGTCAGCTTCCTTGGGAAATGATTCCCAGTACTATGTGTTTGGTCACTATTATCTGTTGTTGTCATTGTTAAGTGCCATTGAGTCAGTTCTGACTCATAGTGATCCTGTGGACAACAAACAAAACATTATCCCGCTTTGTACCATGTCCACAATTATCTTTATGCTCAAGCCCCTCATTACAGCCACTGTGTCAGTTCAGCTCACCAAGGGTCTTCCTCTTTTTCGCTGACCCTCCAGCCCAGCAAGCATGATGTCCTTCTCCAGGGACTGATCCCTCCTGATAGTGTATCCTAAGTATGTAAGATGCAGTCTCGCTGTCTTTGCTTCCAAAGAACAAATGGTCTGTTCTTCCAGAACAGATCTGTTTGTTCATTTGGCAGTCCATGGGACATTCAGTTTTCTTCCCCAACACCACAGTTCAAAGGTATCAGTTCTTTTGTCTTTTTTGTTCTTTGTCCAGCTTTCACATACATATGATGTGACTGAAGATATCATGGCTTGGGTCAGGTGCACCTTAGTTTTCAAGGTGATGTCGTTACTTTTCGATACCTTTTAAGGTTCTTTGCAAGAGATTTTCCATATGCGTTGTGTCTTTTCATTTCTTGACTGCTGCTTCCGTGGGTGTTGACTGTGGAATCAAGTAAAATGACATCCTTAACAACCTGAGTTCTTTCTCTGTTTATTATGATAGTGCTTACTGGCCCAGGTGTGAAGATTTCTGTTTTCCTGATATTGTGGTACAGTCTACACTGAGGGCTGTTGTCTTTGATCTTCATCAGTGTTTCAAATTCTCTTCACTTCCAGCAAGTAAGGTGGTTTCAACTGTGTTGTGGATTGAATTGTGTCCCCCTCAAAAATAGGTGTTGCCACCTCGCTGGGCCATGATTCCCAGTATCTTGTGACTGTCCTCCATTTTGTGGTTTTCCTATGCTGTATGTTAAAGGATTAGGAAGGGACTGTAAATCCCTTTATAAGATCACCTTCCCACTCCACTATAAAGGGAGTTTCCCTAGAGTATGGCTCACCCCACCCTTAATCCTTTCATCCCACAAGAGATAAAAGGAAAGAGAAGCAAGCAGGGAATTGGGAACCAGCAAGAAAGCAGCACTGGGAAAAGAGCACATCCTTCAGATCCAAGATTCCTGTGCCAAGATGCTCCCTGGACAAAGACTGATGCAATACCAGACTTTCCTCCAGGGAAAGCCTTCCTCTGGAGCGGACATTCTGAATTTGGACTTGTAGCCTACCTGACTGTACAAGAATAAACCTTCCTTTGTTAAAGCTGTCCACTCTGTGGTATTTCTGTTAGAACAGCCCTAGTTGACTACAACAAACTTAGTAACAGCTTCTGAGATTACGTGCTCTGCATACAGGTTGAAAAGGTGTGGTGAAAAGATACAGCTCTGACGCACACCTTCTTGACTTTAAACCATGCAGTGACCCCTTGTTCTGTGCACATGACTGCTTCTTGATCCACATGCAGATTCCTTAAGAGCACAACTATGTATTCTGGAATTCCCATTCTCTGCAATGTTAGCCATAATTTGTTATTATCCACACAGCCAAATGCCTTTGCGTAGTCAATGAAACACAGGTAAACATCTTTCTGGTATTCTCTGCTTTCAATCAACATCTATCTGACATCAGCAATGATATCTCTGGTACCATATTTTCTTCTGTACCTGTTTTGAATTTCTGACAGTTCCTTGTCAATACACTGTTGTAGTCATTTTTGAATGATCTTTAGCAAAATTTTACTTGCATGTGATATTAATGGTATTGTTTAGTAATTTCCACATTTAATTGGATCACCTTTCTTTGGAATGGACATAAATATGGATCTCTTCCAGTCAGTTGGCCAGGTAGCTGTCCTCCAAATTTCTGGGCTTAGGTGAGTAAGCCCCTTGAGCTCTGTCTCTGTTTGTTGAAATATCTCAATTGGTATTCCATCAATTCCTGGACTTTTTTTTGCTGATACCTTCAATGAAGCTTTGACTTCTTCCTTCAGTGCTGTTAGTCCCTGATGGTATGCTGCCTCTTCAGATGGCTGAACATCGACCAGTTCTTTCTGGTATAATGAGTCTGTGTATTCCTTCCATCTCCTTTTGATGCTCCTTGAGTTGTTTAATATTTTCCCTGTAGAATCTTTTACTATTCCAACTTGAGGCTTGAGTTTTTTCTTCAGTTCTTTCAGCTAGAGAAATGTAGAACATATGATGACATATGATTACCTATGTGTTATATATCCCACCTCTAAGATGTAGATGAGGCTAGATTAGGGTAACAATGCAGGGCTTAGTTGATGAGATTAAGTTGTATCTTGAGTCAACCTCATCTGAAATATGAAAAAAAGAAGATAGCAGAAGGGAGAGGGACTTCACACCACCAAAAAGGAAGTGCTGCGAGCTGGCCATATCCTTCTGACCTGCAGCCCCTGCTCTGAGAAGCTCCTAGACAGGGGGATGATTGGTGACAAGGACATTCTCTCAGAGCTGACAGAGAGAGAAAGCCTTGCCCTGGAGCTGGCATCCTCTTAGACTGTGAGAGAACATATTTTTGTTAATACCATCCACTTGGGTATGTCTGTTACAGCAACACTAAATAAATAGGATATTAGCAAATTAAATTTATTTCCTTGGAAAGTGTTTAATTTTTCATCATTGGAGGTATTGAGTCACTAAATTTTTCAGAGTCCATCAGCTATACTTCCATTTAAGTTATTTGAAATATTGTTTAACTTTTATGTCTGTTTATGGTGCCGTTACTGGAAATTTTATTCTAAGCCATAAGTAGCTATTCACATAACATTAGCACATTTAGTATTTTTGTTAATTTCTACATTATAGTCATTTGTCTTATAACTTTTAAAAGTGATTTTTTTACTTTACTTTATTTTTTTACAATACCTAATACTTAGAATTGTGTGGTCAGATTCCAAGAATAGTTGTCAAATATATGCTAAGTTTCTGTAACTCCATTTTTGCTGTTTCAGTCACACTGAAAATCAGTTAATTTTTGCTGTTGATTCCTGCTCACAGTAGCACTGCCCCACAGGGGTTCCAAGGAGCTCTTGATGGATTCGAACTGCAGATCTTTTGATTAGCAGCTGTAGCTGTTTACTAACACACCTTCAGGGTTTTCTCAGCCTTATTAACTCTGCAAATATATGTATGTATGTACGGCCAAGCCAAGCCAAGTGACACATTTAAATACATATATTTACGTACATATACAAAGACACACCTAAAAGTAACGTTGATGAGGCCAGTTGTAAATTAATGTGTTCACACTCAATTTCTGCAGTTACACATAGCAAAGTAACTTGAAAAATCATCTTTGAAATGATTGTTTAAAACTAACTCATTTTAAAACTAACTCATTCTTCTCACAGGGATCACTGTAGGGCAAAAGAAATTTGAGCCAAGTTCGAAAAGATAAATTATAGCAAAGGGCATAGCATGGTCATACAAAACATGCATTTGAGCACAGATCTGAGGGCTTTTGCTGCTGCTATTGCTGTTGAAGAAACCCTAGCAGTGTAGTGGGTAAGTGCTATGGCTGTTAACCAAAAGGTTGGCAGTTCAAACTCATTAGGTGTTCCTTGGAAACTGTACAGTGAAATTCTACTCTTACAGGGTCTCTATGAGTTGAAATTGGCTCAATGGTGGTGGGTTTGGTTGGGTTTTGGGTGTTGCTGAGCACTTAATAAAAACTTTTTATTTGGCAAAATTAGATTACTAGAAAAATCTTTGTCAAGAATATTGGACATGAGGGAGAGTTCAGAGACGATCATTTAATTTTGAAAATGAAGAGATATTGGGACTGAGAGTGTAAATGATGCCCACAAATAGATAGAGGGCAACTTAACAATAAGTAGGTCTTCTAGTGGTCAGCTCAGTTTTTATACAATACCATATGAACTTTTGTGTATAAATACATTGTCCTATATCTGTTCTAGAAAGTTACAGACACACCCAAAGAACTGATTTTAGTGAATTCTACTAATCTGGTAAACTCTACATCAGAAGAATCTGCTCTGAAGTTTTTCTTAAGAAATTCTACACTATTTATTTTCTAGGACAAGGAGAATAAACTCCTCTATTCCTTCTCTTGAAAAATACTGTTCTTTTCTATCTGAACGGATAATGCTTCCTCTTTCATACTTCCTTTTGGAAAAATAATTTAGATGAGTAGAGCTTACATTTTCTTTCCTAGACTTTAAGCCTCTCATTCTTCCCAATTTTGAAAAGGTGTCTGTTCCTTTATCCATTCAACAAACCTACACTTATTGAGTCAACTGCTACTTTGCTAACAACACTAAGGTAAATGGCTACAAAGAAACCAAACCAAACCAAACCAAACTTGTGCTAGCCATTACGGCTATTCACAAATATGCCACTGCTTCTCTTTTTAGGTCGAGGGTATGATTAACTTGCATTTCCTTGCCTCATAACATTAACTAAGATGTTACTTGATTATCACTCATTCAACTACCTGTTCCTGAGTCTAATCCAAAGCCAAATCCACTACTATTGAGTCGATTCTGATTCATAGCAACCCTTATAAGACAGAGTGGAACTGCCCATAGCATTCCCAAGGAGCACCTAGTAGATTCCAAGAGCCAACCTTTTGATTAGCAGCTGTAGCACTTAACCACTATGCATTTGGGTTTCTTCCCTACAGGGTTCTTATTACTCTCCAAGAAAGTATATGTTCAGATGGAGCCTCTAATGGCCTTATTCCTAAGTACTACATAAACCAAGGGGTTCCCCCGGCCAATGCTGGACATGTGCGATGAGGATGTTAAACTACTGAATTCTTACCACAGCTTAGCTTCACCTATCCTGACTAATACAAGGTCCTTGTTTTCAAGATCCTCTTAATTTAGTGGGAGATTGTAAGAGAGTTTAAAACACACATGTAAATAATATCTATTGTAAAAATATGTATACATGTGATGGAAAGACTAAGGAAAAAAACCACTGAAGTTCATATGAGAACATCATGTGCAGGAATAAGATAGTCCTGAGAAGAAATCTTGACCCCATTTTCGTTTAGTTATATCTAAGGTGTTAATCTATGTAAGCCTCACTTCCAGTATTATTTAATATAGGTAATAGTAGTTTATACTTCATAGAGTAGTTGTAATAATTGGATTAATTGCATAAAAAACAATAAAAGGTAGATTTATAGTTATTATTATTTTCTGAATTGGCTTGTGTATGAAATTAGTAGTGTTTGTCTGGCAAAGATTCTTGTGAGGAATGCTGCTGAACACAATTGCAAAAGTGAAGTTGTGTGGACATTATAGGAAGAGGCATACACAAATAGGTTAAGTGAGGAGATGTTATGCACAGAATACAAGTTAGTGGTTCAAAGTGAATTAGAGAAGGTGGGCAAGAACTAAGAGAAAAAAGAATCTACCTACTATGAGTAGGAAGCAGTAGTTGCCCAGAGCTTAGTGGAGAAGTGTTTAAGAACTTTAAGATCAAACAAACATTTTAGAAAGATCATTAAAACAGACGAGTGGGAAAAGTATTAGTGGAAAACATGAGATTGGAAACAGATCAACAACGATGTGACCGAAGTCTTCCAGGACAGAAATATGGGAATGTAATTACATTACAACAGATAAATCATAATTGAAGTCATGGATATGTGTGACTTCTTAGAGAGGGGTCTTTGTAAGTCAGAGCTGGTGTCACTAGCATTCAAAAGACAGTATGAAGTCAAGTGTTCTTGATGAGTTAAGAATGACAGGGAGGAGAAGAGATCCAGGAAGTAGGAGCCTTGGTTATCATGGGTGCCAAGGTAGGGGAGAAGACAAACAGGGGATGATCAGCAATGTGAAACATGGCAGAAATGCAAAGTAAGCTAATGTCTTCACAGTGTTTGTTTCTTTGAGAATTGAGACACACTTGTTCATTTGTGTCGGAGGATTTGGTATATTCATGGAAACTTATGCCAGATTACAAGAATTAAATGGAGGGTGAGGGTGTTGGGGTCAAAGTACAATGAGTGAATATGGACCACACTTTGAAGTTTAGCTATTGAAAATCGAGAAAAAAAATGGAGATAGAAAGTGACAGCAATTTTTTTGTTTAACGTGGGAGAGACTCGAATATGTATGTACCCTGGACAAAAGGAAATAACAATGTGTTTTTCAGACCCAGGCAACTGGAATCTTTCTCTCTGTGTGTGCTTTAAACACAATCCTCCTGGCCCTATACCCTTGTCTGTATCTAAGGGAAGAAGAGTTTCAAGGGACATACTCTTCTGAATTACCTCAGAATTCTTGGCCCAATTATCCCTGTTGGTAATTTTGGAGACCACGGAAACATCATCCCTAATTTTGTTCTCCTGTGGTCGTAAGCTGCCAGGGTGCTCACCCTTAGGTCTTTTGGGATGGACATGGAATAACTGTTGTGAACGAGAAGAGGTAAATGTAGAAACTGCATGAAGTCTGGGGACTCCAAATTCAAACCTGAGTTACGAGGTCATTATAAAGCTATAGTTGTCAAGAAAAGACAGTAAAGTATATTTTAATAAGTTATTAACATGCTTAATGCCCTTTTTAACAGCTTTGATCTATAATTGATGTGTAATCTGTACATGTACAAATTGTACAATTTAATAAGTACGTAGAGTTGCTATGAGTTGGAATTGACTCAATGGCAGTGGGTTTGGCTTGGTTTTATATATATGTATATGATCTGACTCGACGGCACTTGGCTATACATATATATATGTATATATATATATATATGCCAGCCAAGCCAAGTGCCGTGATATATATATATGTATATATATGTACACACACACACTCACCCATACATAACGCACACCCACACACACATTAGTAAAGTACAGCGTTAGTAAAAAAGAGGAAAATAATGAAACACTGAGGCTGTCAGAGCGGGCTTAAGAATACCAAGAACTGTGGGCATGGCACGAGACCATGTGGTGTTTTGTTCTGTTATCCATATGGTTGTTATGAATTGGAACCTACTCAGCGGCACCTAACAACAGCAAATATATATGTTTGTATGTACATATGTACATACACACACACATTACTTGAAATTTTATAACATTAGCTTTTACTTTCAACATTATGATCCATTTCAAGTTAATTTTTGTACATGACAAAAAGGATGGACTAGATTTCAGGTAGTATGTGTTGAAAAGATGATCCTTTGCCACTCACTTCTATTGTGTATCTGTCAAAAGTGGTTGTCTACATATACATGAAACTATTGCTGGACATTCCATTGATCTGTATAGCTTTCTGAAACCAGTACTACAATTTGGTTAGTGTAGCTTTGTAAGTCTTGAAATCACAGAGTTTCAGCTCTCAAAATTTATTCTTTCCCAACACTGTTTTGACTAGCTTAGGTTCTTTGCATTGCCATATAACTTTTAGAAGTGAGTTGTCAGTTTCTACAAAATGCTGTCTGAGTTTTGATTGTGTCTGCATTAAATATATAGATAAATTGGGGGAGAAATGCTAGTTTTGAAAAATTAGTCTTCTATCCATGAAGAAGTTATATCTGTTTATTGATTTACATCTTTTTATAACTGGATTACCAATGTTTTGTACTACCAATGTTTTGTACTTTACATTGTATGGATATCCATTTCTTTTCTAAGATTTATCACTAAGAAATTTTGTAATTATTTGATCCTACTTTGGATGGATGGCAATTTGAATCCACAAGCATTTCCTTGGAAACCCTATAAGACAATTCTACTCTGTCCTGTAGGGTTGCTATGAGTCAGAATCAACTAGATGGTAACTGACTTAGTTTCCATTTTGCTATTTAAATATTTTAGTTTCTTATTTAATCTATTGATCTTGTGTCTTGAAATCTTGATAATCTGATTTATTACTTCCCGTTGTTTCTGGTAGATTCTATCAGACTTTCTATACAGATGATCATGTCAACTGCAAATAATACAGATTTTTTTTTCCTTTTTCAATGTGGATTTGTTTCTTCTTCTTAAATTTACAGTGGCTAAAACTTCCAGTACAATGTTGGATAGAAGCAATGATAGTGGACATCCTTATTCTTGTTTCTGACCTTAAGAGTAAAGCATTCTGCTTTTGCCATTTTATTAGTTATTTAAAAAGCAAGCAAAACAAAACAAAATCCACTGTAGTGAAGTTGATTTCAAATCATAGTGACTGTACAGGACAGAACTGTCCCATAGGTTTCCAAGGAGGAGCTAGTGTTGTTAAAACAGAAATATTGCAAGTGAATGGTTTTAACAAATTTATTTTCTCTCAGTTTAGGAGGCTAAAAGTTGAAATTCAGGGTGCCAGTTCTTAGGTAAGGCTTTCTTTCTCTCTTGCCTATAGAGATAGGTCATTGTTCTGAGTTTCTGCCCCTGGGCCGTCTTCATGTGGTTTGACATCTCTCTTTTCACTTCTCTATTCTTCTGCCTTGTTTATTGAATCTCTTTCCTATTTCAAAAGAGACCACAGCAGAGTCAGAATGGTAGACTAGACACAGGTCTCCTTAATTCCCTCTGAAAACTAAGGACAGATTGATAACTGAACAGAGCTTACTGGACACCCAGTGAGCCCTAGGACATGGCATAGGGCTGTCAGTTTGGACTACATGGCGCTAAATGGGAAACTTCCTCTGTCTGGTTGAGCCCCACTCCTGCTGAATGGCTGCACATGGACTGAAGGTAATGGTGGTTTTAACTCTTTCCTTTTTTGGTTGGCTGGTAGGCAGGGGCTGGGCATGAGCCAGCAGATACACTGAGCCATAGTACTAACAGAGTGTGCTGTGGTGTAGAGACAGTGTGTGGAATAGCCACATTTTGAGAGCCCAGCAGCAAACTGAGGCCACCACATCCCCTGCACCCTCTCTTTTCTGAGCTCTGCCACAGATTCGGCTGCCTTGTGGTACTAGGGGTAGCTTGACCAGGATGCCATCTTGGTGAGCTGGGAAGTGGAGTTACCCAACTGGAGGCCTCAGAAAGGGCTAATTCCCAGGCTTGGAGTCAGTGTCAGGGAGTGCTTTTCTAGCTTAAAGGCTGTGTTTAGCACAGTGTTTCCTACAGGTAGGGTCTGGCATGTGATGACAGCAGGGAAGTAGTCCCTCTCTGCTTTGAACTACATTATAGCATCTGGGTATGGTCAAAGAGGTTCCCCTATTGTCAGCTGGAAGGAGGGGTCTGCCTTACCTGACAGCCTCACTGATTATGGAAGCTGTCAGATAGCTTTTAGCTTTTTAAAACAAAACTGCCTGGAGAAATAACTACTGTGCAACCCGACAACATCTCTTCCAGCCTTTACTAACCCACATCACAGGGTCATTTCGATGGCCCCTCAGTGCCTCCATAAGTAGGTCAGAGTCTTTGCCAGGCAGGAGACAGAGCCTGCCACCCTGGAGAGTCCACTGGGGCCAGTCACTAGAGTACACAGAGGAGGCTGGTGACCAATTCCTTTCTCAGAACTATGCCTCAGGTCCTGTTGAGGCAACACCAGAGAAACTGAACAGACTCTAGATGTCTTGAAAGCAACAGACTGTCACCAAGTATTTAAAGAAACAGCCCACCGTGGCTCCAGAAAACTTCCAAAATAAAGAATCATAAAACTTTCCAGATGAACAAGGCATTCTGAAACTATCAGAAGTCGAGTACAAAAGAATTAAAGACAGAACCCTTCTAGAGATTAAAAAAATGGAGCAGAGCAAAATGAAAAATTAAGAAAACTATTTGAACTGATGGAACATTAATGTTCTGTGATCCAACAGATCAGTAACAAAATGACAGAATTAGACAATTCAATTCAAAGCCAAAAAAGCAGAATTGAGGAAGTGGAAGACAGACTTAGTGACCTTGAACATAGAGCATCTGACACCACCATTTATGAGGCAAATTATATAAATGAAATATGAAAAAGGAAAAAGCACTAAAAAACATGTGGGACTCTATCAAGAGGAATAATCTATGATTAATTGGAGTTCTGGAACAGGGAGAGATAGCTGAAAACCCAGAGGATGTTGTTGACAAGTTGCTGACAGAAAACTTCCCTGAAATTATGAAAGACGAGAACATAGATATCCAAGATGGGTATCAAATGCCACCAAAACCAGACCCTAAAAGAAAGACAACAAGACATACTATAACCAAGCTTAATGAAATGAAGCATAAGCATTAACTCTTAAAGGCAGTGTGACTCAAAGGAAAACTAACATTTGGAGAGAAGTCCTGTAGCCTTTCATCTGACTCCTTGGCAGAAACAACATTGGCACGGAGGCAGTGGGATGACACATTCAAACCCTTGAAGGAGAAAAACTTCTGGCCAAGAATTACGTATCCTATAAAACTGTCTTTCAAATATGAAGATAAAATTAAGACATTCTCAGATGAACGGAAGAGTAGAGATATTTTAAAAGCAAAACCAAAACTATAAGAAACTCTGAAAGAAGTACTTGGCTTAGAAAAACAAGACTATTAAGGTGCATTTAAGGAGGCAAGGCAGGACACAAAATCCAGAAACCCACTCAGTTAGGGAAGGCACAAAACTCAATCAAATCTATAATTTTTAAAGAAGAGATTCAGTGATCATATCACAAAAACTAGGATACCATCATATTAAAAAGAGGGATATACTACAATCGCTATAGTCCTTCCAGATGGAAAGGAAGTTAATAAGATATGTAGAAGTCAAAATTGGGTTTAAACTTAGAATATTAAGGAGATTGCAGGAGTAGCCACAAAGAGCAGTAACAATGTAACATATCAAAACAAGAAATGTAATACAGGAGTCTCAACAAATACAAAACCAACACTGAAAAAGATGAAAAGTCAACCTATAAAAAAGAATGACCCACAGAAGAATATCAAGAGCAACATAGAAAACACCAACACAAATGTGAATGTATCAAAATGACAGAACTAAACACATACCTGTCAATAAATACTTGGCTGGCTTGGCATCAATAAATACACTGAATGTAAATGGACTGAACACTCCAATAGAGACAATGAGTTACATCTTAGATCAAAAGACACAGCTGATCTAAATGTTGCTTACAAGAAACACACTTTAGACTTAAAGATATGAACAAACTGAAAATTAAAGGATGAAATAATATATACCAGGCTAACAATATACAAAGAAGGGCAAGTGTGGCAGTATTAGTTTCACATAACATATTTTAATGTAAAATCCACCATCATGGACAAGTACAGTCACTATTTATTGCTGAAAGGTTCAATACACAAGTAGGACTTAACAATATCTAATATTTATGCATCCAATACTACAGAACCTAAACACACCAAACACTGACTACAGTGAAAAATGAGATAGATCATTCCACAATAATAGTTGGAGAAATCAACACTCTACTTTCAGTAATGGACAGATCATGTAGAAACAAGTTCAGTAAAGACACAGAAGATCTTATTGTCACAATTAATCAATTAGACCTCATCACCATATACAGAACTTTTTACCTATCAACAGATAAGTGCACCTTCTTCTCCAATGCACATGGAACATTTTCCAGAATAGACCGTGTGTTAGGACATAAAGCAAATCTCAACAAAATCCAAACCACTGAATTATTGCAAAGCATCTTCTCAGACTGCAAAGCCATAAAAGTCAAAGTCAGTAGCAGAAAAAACATAGATAGAACTTGAAAGTCATGGAAACTGAACAACACCTTGCTCAAAAAGCCATGGGTTATAGAAAAGGAATGACATAAAGAATGTTGTGGATTCACATGAGAATAAAAACACTTCCTACCAGAATGTATGGGATACAGCCAAAGCAGTGCTCAGAGGTCTATAAATGCACACGTCTAGAAGGAAGAGAGGACCCAAACCAAAGGATTAACACTACAGCTTGAACAAGTAGAGAGAGATTAACAGAGTAACCCCTAAGTCACCAGAAGAAAACAGATCATAAGGGTTAGAGCAAAACTAAACAGAGAACAGAAGAATTAAAACAATTGATAGGAACAAAAGTTGTTTTTTTGAAGAGATCAACAAAATTGACAAATCAATAACTAAACTTACTAAAGAAAAACAGGAAAGAAATAACCTGAATAAGAAATGAGGTGGGAGATGTCACAACAGATCCAACAGAAATCCAAAGTATCCCAACAGAATAGTATGAAAGACTGTATTCTAACAGATTTGAAAACCTAGAGGAAATGGACAAATCCTAGATTCATATCACCTAACAGAATTATCCCAAGGAGAAGCAGAACAACTTAATTCATCACAAAGGAAGAGATTGAAAGAGTCATCCAAAAACTACTAATCAAAAAAAGCCCTGGCCCAGACAGCTTCACCACAGAATTTTACCAAGCTTTTAGAGAAGAGTAAACTCTGATACTACTGAGACTATTTCACAGCAAAGAAAGGGATGGAATACTCCCAATTTCATTTTATGAAGCTAGTATAACCCTGATACCAAAGCCAGGGAAAGATTCCACAAAAAGGAAAATTAAAGACCAATATCACTCATGACAATAAAAGCAAACATCTTGCAACAAAATCCTTGCCAAAAAAATTCAATAATATCAAAAAAATAATTCATTGCAACCAACTTGGATTCATACCAGGGATGCAAGGCTGGTTCAACATCAGAAAAACAATTAATGTGATCAACTACATAAATAACACAAAACATAAGAATCAGCTGATTTTGTCAATTGATACAGAGGTATTTGACTAAGTCCAACACGCATTCATGCTAAAAACTCTCAGTAAAACAGGAATAGAAGGGAAATTCCTCAATGTAATAAGGGCATCTATGCAAAGCCAACCACCTACATCATCTGAGTGGACAGAGACTGAAAGAATTCCCCTTGAAAATGGGACGCCCACTGTCACCACTTCTATTCAACATTGTGCTAGAAGTTCTGGCCATAGCAATTAGACAAGACAATGATATAAAGTGCATCTGCACAGGCAAAGAAGACGTAAAAATCTCTGCAGATGATATAATTGTATACACAGATAATCCTAAAGAATCCATAAGTAAACTACTCAAACTAATAGAATAGTTCATCAGAGTAGCAAGATGTAAAATAAACAGAAGTAAATCAACAGGATTCCTTTCCGACTCGACAGCACTTGGCTGGCTGGCTTATACCAACAAAGAAATCATCAAAGAAATAATCACCAAGTCAAAACCATTTACTATAGCCCCCAAGAAGATAAAACACCGAGGAATAAATCTAACTAGAGGAGTAAGAGACCTATACAAGTAAAACTACAAGACCCTACTGCAAGAAACTAAGAGAGACTTATGTAAATGGAGAAACTTCCCCTGCTCATGATTAGGAAGACTAGTATTATGAAAATGTCTATTTTACCCAAAGCCGTGTGCATGTACAATGCAGTCCCAATTCAAATGCCAGTGACATTTTTCAATGAGATGGAGAAACAAATCACCAACTTTGTGTGGAGAGGGAAGAAACCCCAGATAAATAAAGCACTGATGAAGAAGAACACACTAGAAGGCTCTCACTATTGAACTTCGCATTACTTTTTTTAATTTAACATAACTGAGTGAAAATGTACATTCACGTATAAATTTACATGCCCACCTATATGCAGCTTCCACTACTCTCCCTGTCCGGTGACAGCACACTATTCCTCTCTGCTCCATACATGTCTCATCCTCCCAACAGCCTCCTTTCCCCTCCTCTCTGTCCACTCCCCTTCCTCCATCCAGAGGTCAGCAAGATGATATACTATAGATGTATAGAACCATAAAGTGCTTCCAATATATTGTCACTCTGCATTGCCAAGTCCAATCCATTCCTGTCCAAAGAGTGGACCTTTGATATAATTTATGGGAAAGGGCAGCATCAGGGCCGGGGGCCATGCTCTCAGAAGAACCCCCAAACTGCTGGACCATCAATTGAGGTCTTTTAGTGGAGATGTCATGATGCACCCTTCTTTATTCTTGTGTTGGCAGTGAGACTCCTCTCTGTGAGCTCCATCGTGGCTATCACTGGTGGTGGCCAGGCACCATCCGGTTCTTCTGGTCCCAGGTCGATGTAGGCACCCACTCTTGTGGGTCTCTCTGTCTTCTTGGTTGTCTTCACCACATGTCATTTTGGTCCTTGGTAAGCATCCGTTCCTGCTGAGTTGGGACCATTAGCTGTGTCCTCGGATGGCAGCTTGGCAGCTTTTAAGACCCCAGACGCCACTAACCAATGTGGGGTGCAGAGAGCTCTCTAAACAAAATGCTAGTTGTGCCAATTGGCCTGGAATTCGCCTAAGAGCATGGTCCCCCGCCCCCCGCCCCAGCTACTCTATCCTTGCAGTATTGAGTTAAGATGGAAGGAGTACTCATGTTATGCTGAAGTCCACTTGATGTTGTTCTAGTTTCTAATGTGTGCTATCACCGCTTTCTCCCAACTAGATTTCTAGTAACTGTCTAAATTAACCCTCCCCCCTCCCCTTTCCTCCCTCCCCTCCCTTGCAGCTGTCAAAGAGTCTTTTCTTCTATACACAAGTCTGTTTTTGAGATCTTATTGTAGAGGTCTCATACAGTATTTGTCCCTTTGTCGCTGACTACTTTCACTCAACATAATGTCTTTGAGTGGAAACCAGGTTAGGAGATGTTTCCTGGAATCATCGTTATTCTTTATCATTGGATAGTGCTCCATTGAGTAAACTATGTACCATAGTTTACCTACCCATTCTTCTATTGTTGGGCATCTGGGTTGATTCCGTGTTTTTGCTATGTGGACTGTGCTGCGGTAAACATTCTCGTCATGTGTCCATTGGTGTGAAAGGCCTTGATTCTGTAGGATATATTCCAAGTAGTGGAATTACTGGGTAAAATGGTATATCGATATCCATTTTTTTGAGGAAGCGCCAAATTGCCTTCCAAAGAGACTGGACCATTTTGCAACCCTGCCAACAGTGTAGGAGGATTCCACTTTCTCCACAGCCTCTCCAGCATTTGTTGTTTTGTGTTTTCTGGATCATGGCCAACCTTGTTGGGGTGAGATGGTATCTCATTGTTGTCTTGATTTGAATTTCTTTAATAACTAAAGATCGTGAACATGTCCACATGTGTTTTTGGGCTGCCTGGATCTCCTCTTTAGTGAAGTCTCTGTCTATCTCCTTTGCCCATCGCTTAATTGGATGGTTTATCTTCTTCTTGTTGATATTTTGTAGTATCTTATAGATTATGGAGATCAGGTGTCAGTCTGACATAGAGTTGCCAAATATTTTTTCCCATTCTGTGGGTGTTCTTTTAATTCTATTAATAAAATTTTTGGATGAGCAAAAGTGTTTGATTCTTAATAGTTCCCATTTATCTATTTTCTCTTCCATTGATTGAAGTTTCTTTGACAGATTTTGGAGTCTGTCCTCATTGTGTATTAAAACTTCCATTGTTGTTCCTACCTTTTCTTGGATGAGCTTTATCGTTTTAGGTTTGATATTTAGGTCTTTTATCCAGTTGAAGTTGGTTTTTGTATAAGGTGTAAGATATGGATCTTGATTCAGTTTATTGCAGATGGATAACCAATTTTGCCAGCACCATTTGTTGAAGAGACTATTTTTACCCCAGTTTAATGTCTTAGGACCTTTGTCGAATATCAACTGTTCATAGGCAGATGGTGTCATCTCTGGGGTCTCAATTCTGTTCCATTGATCGATCTGCCTGTTCTTGTACCAGTACCAGGCTGTTTTGACCACTGTGGCAGTGTAGTATGTTCTAAGGTCGGGTAATGAGAGGCCTCCCAGTGTGTTCTTCTTCTTTAGTAGTACCTTACTTATCCGGAGCTTCTTCCCTTTCCAAACAAAATTGGTGATTTGTTTCTCCATCTCATTAAAAAATGATGCTGGAACTTGTATTGGGATTGCATTATATAAGTAAATTGCTTTGGGTAAAATAGACATTTTCACAATGTTAAGTCTTCCTATCCATGAGCAGGGTAGGTTTTTCCATTTATCTAAGTCTCTCTTAGTTTCTTGTAGTAAGGGCTTGTAGTTCTCTTTGTAAAGGTCTGTTGTTTCTCTGGTTCGATTAATTCCTAGGTACTTTATCTTGTTAGGGGCTATCGTAAATGGTATTGATTTGACAATTTCCTCCTTAACAGTCTCATTGTTGGTATAAAGGAATCTGACTGATTTACTTATGTTTATCTTGTATCCTGAGACTTTGCTGAACTCTTCTATCAGTTTGAGTAGCTTACTTATAGATTCCTTGGGGTTCTCTGCATATACAATCATATTATCTGTGAACAGGGAGATTTTAACTTCCTCTTTGCAGATGCAGATGCCCTTTATTTCTTGATCTTGTCTAATTGCTCTGGCTAGAACTTCTAGCACAATGTTGAATAGGAGAGGTGAGAGTGGGCATCCTTGTCTAGTTCCTGATCTCAAGGGAAAGTCTTTCAGTCTCTCTCCATTCAGGATGACGTGGGCAATTGGCTTTGTATAAATGGCCCTTATTGTGTTGAGAAATTTGCCATCTATGCCCATTTTGCTAAGAGTTTTTAGCAAGAATGGGTGTTGGACTTTATCAAATGCCTTTTCGGCATCAATGGACAAAATCAGGTGATCCTTGTCTTTTGTGTTATTTATGTGGTTAATCACATTAATTGTTTTCCTGATGTTGAACCAGCCTTGCATCCCTGGTATGAATCCCACTTGGTCATGATGGATTATTTTCTTGATATGTTGTTGTATTCTGTTGGCAAGAATTTTGTTGAAGATTTTTGCATCTAGGTTCATGAGTGATATCGGTCTGTAGTTCTCTGTCTTTGTTGGATCGTTCCCTGGCTTAGGTATCAGGGTTATGCTGGCTTCATAGAATGAGTTTGGGAGTACTCCATCCCTTTCTATACTGTGAAATAGTCTCGGTAGTATTGGGGATAACTCTTCTCTAAATGTTTTGTAGAATTCTGCCGTGAAGCCTTCTGGGCCCGAACTTTTTTTGGTTGGCAGTGTTTTGATGACCTTTTCAATCTCTTCCTTTGTGATGGGTTTATTAAGTTGTTCTGCTTCACGTTGTGATAATTTGGGTAGGTGGTATGAGTCAAGGAATTGGTCCCTTTCCCCTCTGTTTTCAATTTGTTAGAGTACAGTCTTTCATAATATTCTGTTATGATATTTTTGATTTCTGTTGCATCTGTGGTGACAACTCCCCTCTCATTTCTAATTTGCGTTATTAGTTTCCTTTCCTGTTTTTCTTAAGTAAGTTTAGACAGTGGTTTATCAATTTTGTTGATCTTTTCAAAATACCAGCTTTTGGTCTTTTCAATTTTTTCAATTGTTTATCTATTCTGTAATTCATTTAGCTCTGCTCTAATCTTTATGATCTCATTTCTTGTGATGTCCGAGGGGTTCCTCTGTTGTTCTCTTTCTACTTGTTCAAGCTGTAGAGTTAGTTCCTTGATTTGGTTTCTTTCTTCCTTCCAGATGTGTGCATTTATGGCAATAAACAGACCTCTGAGCACTGCTTTGGCTGTATCCCATAGGTTCTGGTAGGCAGTGTTTTTGTTCTCATTGTAATCCATGAATTTCTTTAATTCATCCTTGATTTCCTCTATAACCCATGCTTTTTTGAGCAAGATGTTGTTCAGTTTCCAAGAGTTCCACTTTCTATCTCTGTTTTTTCGGCTATTGATTTCAACTTTGATGGCTTTATGATCTGAGAAGATGCTTTGCAGTAATTCAATGGTATGGATTTTGTTGAGCATTGCATTATGGCCTATCATGTGGTCAATTGTGGAGAATGTTCCATGTGCACTGGAGAAGAAGGTGTAGTTGTCTGCTGATGGGTGGAAAGTTCTGTATATATCAATGAGGTTTAGTTGGTTAATTGTGTCAATGAGGTCTTCTGTATCTTTACTGAGCTTTTTTCTTTATGATCTGTCTAGTAATGAGAGTGGAGTGTTAAAGTCTCCCACTATTACTGTGGAGTCATCTAACTCTCTTTTGAGCATAGTCAGTGTTTCTTCGACATATTTAGGTGCTCTGGCATTAGGTGCATAAATATTTAATATAGTTAAGTCTTGCTTGTGTACTGAACCTTTCAGCAATAAATAGTGTCCATCTTTGTCCACGATGGTGGATTTGACATTAAAATTGATTTTGTCTGAGATTGGAATTGCCACCCCTGCTCTTCTTTGTTCATTGTTAGCTTGATATATATTCTTCCATCCTTTAATTTTCAGTTTGTTCCTGTCTTTAGGTCTCAAGTGAGTTTCTTGTAGACAACTTATGGATGGGTCGTGTCTTTTGATCCAAGATGCCACTCGGTGTGTCTTTACTGGAGCATTGAGTCCATTCACATTCAATGTAATTATTGATAGGTATGTGTTCAGTGCTGCCATTGTGATATGTTTATTTTTATGTTGATGTTTTCTCTGTTGTTCTTATTAGTCTGTTCTGGGACACCCTTTTTTGTGAGTTGATTTTTCACTTTTTTCAGAGCTGGTTTTATAGTTGTTGAGACTCATGTGTTAGATTTCTTGAAATGGTATGATACATCTTTGTTGTGCTTTACAGCTGCCCCTATGAACCCCCTTAATAAACTATTTATAAACCCAGTTTTAATTACTACCAGTCTTGTCATCTTCCTCTCCATCTGGAAGGACTATAACGACTGTAGTACATCCCTCTTTTTATTATGATGACACTATAGTTTTCATGATGATCACTGGATGTCTTCTTTCCGTATCAAAGTTGTGATTTACTTTGGAGCCTTCCCTAAATGAGTAGAGTATTGAGTAGCTTGTCGTTCTAAAATATAAAATATAGTGGTTTCGTTCTTCTAAGCCAAAGCCAAGAACTTCTTTCAGTATTTCTTGTAGTTTGGGTTTGGTTTTTACAAAGTCTCTGAGTTTCTGTTTATCTGGGAATGTCTTAATTTCATTTTCGTATTTGAAAGATAGTTTTGCAGGATATATAATTCTTGGTTGGAAGTTCTTCTCCTTCAAGATTTTGAATGTGTTGTGCCACTGTCTCCATGCCAGCATAGTTTCTGCTGAGAAATCTGACGAGAGCCTACAGGGTTTCCCTCTGAATGTTAGCTTTGCCTTGAGTCTTGCTGCCTTTAAGAGTTGCTGCTTGTATTTCATTTTGTTAAGCTTGATTATAACATGTCTTGGAGTCTTTCTTTAGAGATCTATATTGGGTGGCGTACGATATGCATCTGAGATGTCTATATTCTCTTCCTTCATGATTTCTGGGAAGTTTTCTTTCAGCGCTCAGCAACAATACTCTCTGTGTTCTCAGATGTCTCACCCTGTTCAGGGACTCTAATTAATTGAAGGTTGTTCCTCTAAATAGAGTCCCACATGCTTCTTAATGTTTCTTCATTTTTCTTGTTTCTTTTTTCTGATTTCTGCTCATAGATGCTGGCATCAGTAGCTCTGTCTTCCAAGTCAGAAATTCTTTTTTCCATTTGTTCCATTCTGTTTTCTTGGCTTTGCGTGGAAGTTTCTATGTCTTTGATTTTCTTCTTGATCTGTTGGATTTCAGAGTACTGGTGTTCCATCAGATCGAACAAGTTGCTTAATTTTTCATTTTGTTCTGCTGCATTTTGTATAAGGTCTAGAAGGGCTCTGTATATAATCAATTTGTATTCACTTCCTGATGCTTTCAGAACAGTTCCTTCATCTGGAAAACTCCTTGATTGCTTTGTTTGGGAGCTTTCTGAAGCCATGAGTGATGGCTTGTATGTCACAATTGTCTGTTGCTTTTTGGGTCCCATGTGCGTATATAGAGGCTGGAAGAGGTACTGTGAGGATGGATTGCAAATGTTTCTCTAGGCTGTCTTCAAATGTAAAGCAAAAGGTATCTGACCAGTTCACAAGCGGTTAGGTTTTCAGGTGTAGAGGTCCCTCTTCTCATCTGACAGAGTAAGTGCCACTATATTCAACCCCAGGTGATAACGAACTAGTTCAGAATACAGCAATGCTACTACCCTGTTGGCCTCTGCTGACAGGGCCTAGCCTTAGCCAACATCGCCTCGAGTACTGGTGTTGTGATAGAAAAATGCTCTCCTGTGAGCAGGCTCTGGCTCCCAAGCTAAGAATTAGGTCCACCTGCGGCCACCGTACCCAAGATGGCGTCCTCCACACAGACAGCAGACAGAGGTGCTAAAGGTGCCCAGAGGCAGTGATTCCTCTGCTTCTGTTGCAGGGCCCCCAACGTAGGCATCACTGTGCAAAATCACTACTTTTTTGTTGGAGAATCGCTGTCCCGTTTGCAGGCGCTGGCTCCCAGGCTAAGAAGGAGGTCCCGCTAAAATCTCGGTATCAACGTGGCGTCCAGCACACTGACCATGAAACTCCGCACAAACCCCGCTGAGGCAGCTACAAAAGGAAAGGCTCAAAGTGGCTAGCTTAACAGAGTGCCGAGCCTGGCTCTCAGAATATGGGAATTTCGCCTGCCTATCCCCCCAGCTGATCCGACTCGACGGCATTTGGCTTGGCATCCCCCCAGCAGCATGTCTGAGTCCAGCCGCCAGGCAAGATCCAGCTCCGCTCCACAGCCAAGACAGAGGAAAAAAAAAGTCAAACTGGTGAGTTTACCTTCCGTCCGTGAGAGCTGGGGCTAGCCAGGAGCAGCAGTCAGTGAAAGAGAGGAGGTTTTTCGCTGAGTGGTATGAAATCCCAATTAACAGCTCTGTGCCGTGTCCTGAGGCTGATTAGGTGATCAGAAGGCTCTGTTTGATTGTCAGTTCAGGTCTTGGTTTCCAGACGGATATAAGGAGCTGTGGGCTTAGTCCACCAACTTGACTCCCGCCTTGCCTCACTATCCAACTTTGGAAACTATTATATTGCCACAGTAGTCAAGACAGCCTGGTACTGGTACAAAAAGAGACATATAGACCAATGGAATAGAGTGGAGACCCTAGAGATGCCTCCATTCTCCTTTGGATAGCTGATATTCAACAAAGGCCCTGAAGAATGTAAACTGGTGTAAAAACAGTCTCTTTAACAAATGGTGCTGGTGAAATTGGATATCCATCTGCAAAAAATTGAAACAAGATGCATATCCCACACCTTCCACAAAACCCAACTCAAATTGGATAAAAGAACCATATGGTGCCCAGCCACCACTGATGACAGTCATGGGGCATACAATGTCGAGTCCTAGTGGCTCTGGAGGAAGGTCTTTGTCATCAACCTTTCCCCGGATTGGGAACTTCCGTGGTGCAGGTACCCTGTGTCCTTTTCAAAGGCTGCACTCTTCTTCTGGTATTACCTCTTGGAGGTATGAGGTCCCCAAATCTCTGCTTGCTTCCCTTTCCTTTATATCCTCAAATATTGCCTCAATGCACAGTGTAGTCTTACAGATTAATTCTTGCTTCACCAGCACAACTGCTGTCCATTCTCTCTCATTAACATCATAGAGGCAGGATTTATGAGACATAGCAATATAAAACTATAGTGGGAATCATGAAGTAGCCAACTGGCTACACACATTTTTGAGGGAATACAATTCAATCCATGACATTTTGATTAAGATTTATACTATGTGTTTTAGTCAGCTAGGGCTGCTCTAACAGAAATACCACAGAGTGGATGGCTTTAACAAAGGAAGGTTTATTCTTCCATAGTCCGGTAGGCTGCAAGTCCATCTTCAGGGTGTCTGCTCCAGGGGAAAGTTTTCCCCTTGTCGGCTCTGGAGGAACGTCTGGTATTGCATCAGTCTTTGTCCAGATAACATCTTGGCACAGGAACCTCAGGTCTGAAGGACACTCTCTTCTCCCAGTGCTTCTTGCTTGATGGTACGAAGTTTCCAATTCTCAGCCGGCTTCCCTATCCTTTTGTCTCTTGTAGAATGAAAGGATTAAGGGTGGGGCAAGCCATACTCCAGGGAAACTCCCTTTACAGTGGAGCAGGGAGGTGATCCTATGAAGAGATTTACAGCCCCACCCTAATCCTTTCATATACAGCTTAGGAAAACCACCAAATGGAGCCCAGCCACGTGGCTACACATATTTTGAGGGGGACAAAATTCAATCCATGACACTATGCATTCTTATCTTTTTATATTCTACCTCAAAGTGATATTATACTACTTCATATGTCATCTAATCATATTACAATAGCACACTTCCGTCTCTTGGCCTTTGTGCAGTTGTTTTCACACATTTTACTTTTATAAAAATTGGAAACTTCAGGGTATATTGTTACTTTGTTCAAATAGTCAAAGATCTTTTTAAGGACACTTCAAAATTAGAATGAAATATATGTTTATTCACATATGTACATTGTCTTGTATTATTCTTTTGTGTGGATCTCAATTTCTTTATAGAATCATTTTCATGATCTATTGTTCATAAATCATTTCAATTTTTGTGCATAGGGAAACACATTTATTTTGCCTTTATTTTTGAATTTTTTCACTGTGTATTTTTGCTAGATTGGCAGGTGCTCCCCCTCTCCCCTGCCTTTCTTTCAGTACTTTAAAGGTATTACCTCTTTTTGGTTTCTTTCTTGTATAGTTTCCCATGAAAACTATGGTGTCATCCTTATCTTTGTGCCTCTCTATAGAATGTGTCTTTTTTCTGGCTGCTTTTAAGATATTCTTTTTACCACTGGTTGAGATTTTTGATTTGATGTGTTATGGAATCTTTCTCTTTATGTTCTTTTGCTTAAGTTTTGTTAATATTCTTGGACTTCTGAATTTATATTCATATCGATTTGTAAATCATAGACATTGTTTCTTGAATTCTTTCGTGGTTTGCTGTTCTTTAGTGACTCTGTTTAGATGTGTAATGGGTTGTTTACAGTTGGTGCTATTCAGTATTTTTGTTGCATTTTTAGTGGTTTCTATTATTATGTCCTTAAATTTACTAATATTTCTTTTGCAATATATAGTCCACCATTAATTGTTTTCAGTGTATCTTTCATGTCAGACATCGTGGTTTTCATTTCTAGAAATTTGTTGTTATATCTTTCATGCCTCTACTTAATTTTCAAATGTAATTTAATGTCCTCTGTAAATTCTAAATCGTGTGTCAGTTTCGTTGTATTGATTATTCTCCCATTATTTTATTTTATTTTTTTTAATTCTTTGCATGCTTTTAATATCTTTGATTAGGTATAATATGTTGTAAATTTTTCTTTTAAGTTTTTGAGGGCCGGATATCTTTTGTATTCCTATAATTTTTCTTATACTTTGTCACAAGATGTAGTTAAGTTAGCTGGAAATACTTTTATTCTTGCTGGTTTTCCTTTTATGATTGTTAGCTGGAATCAGGTTTGTGGTGATCCTAGCATCAGTTTTCCCTCACTACTGAGGGAAAACCATCCTAAATGTCTACTTAGTTACCTGTTGTCATGGATTGAATTGCATTTCCCCCAAACCCAACACCTGTGAAGAAAGAGTTTATTTTTAGTCTGACTGGTAGAAAAGGCACTTGCCCTGAACTTGTGTTAGTGCTGGACATTGTTCCCTCTCATCCTTTCTAATTTGTTGTTGTTTCCTTCTTGTTTCTGTTAGTGTCCTCAGGAGTGATTTCTCTGATGAATACATGAGTGGAAACTCTGCAAATACCTAGGACTGTCTTTTTGTGAAATTCTTTCCTCTGTGGTAGTCGGTCCTGCAAACTTGAATGGTCTTTTTCTCCTGGACTTTCAGGTTTATCTCTTTAACTCAGGAAGCCCACTGTGTTCCTCCTGGATTTCTCCCAGTCCTGCCCACCACACTGTGGCCAGAGAAGTTTTTCAAGACAGGAAATTACAGAAATTTCGGGGCTCACCTCATTATTGTTTCCATATCTCAGGGATCAATAACATTTGTTATTTAGTCTCTATTCAGTGATTTTTTTGGCTACATTGGCCAGGTACTTTATCAGTTCCAGAAAGTTTATTATCTTCTAAGAGTAGGGTCTTCTTCAGGGAAGCTTCTCGCTATAATGGAGGACTACACCAGACTGTGATGGCACTTGGGGACACCAGAATGAGCGTATACTCTATGAAAGGTCAAACTCTATGAAAACCCAGAGTTTCTTGTCTGTTGATTTACGATTTGTCTGGTAACCCTGAAGGATATCAGTGCTCTAGTTTCAACTAAATGTGTGAAAATCTATTATTATTAACGGTCTTTATTAAGATGATTAAATGATACATAAATTCTCTGACAAGGATGGAACAAAAAAGCGGTGCCAATTTCAGCCTTAGAAAGACCATCATGGGTAGTATGCCATGCCCAATGAGACGATCGTGCCAAAATCAGTCATCATGTTGCTGTGCTTTGGCAGTACTCTCTTTCCTGTGAATTTTGGTAGTGTGCATTTTATGCTCTACAGCATTTGGTACTCAGAGGAGGATTTTAAACTCCAGCACTTGGAGGTTGCAGTGTTGTGCCAGGTTGTGGCTTTCCATTTGCGGCCAGTTCTATGATTAAAATACTTTGGGCATCTCCAAAATAACACAGCATTGGCATTACAGTTCAGTCATTTTGTGTGATGAATCAGCCAGGGTTGTATGTGAGTATCATATTGTCATCATGTGCTGGAGACACTTGACTAAATACCAAATGAGGCAATGAAGGCGTAAAATCAACCTATACGGCAAATTAGGCCAGAGAAATTTACTTTCCTAAAAGAGACTTGAAGTTTTCCTGTCAGCACGTGCTGTAATTTGATTTGTAGATTAGTTTTGAAGTTGAAAACAGAATTTTTTTTTCCGTAAGAAATATTTCTGTGTCCCCACCACATTTATATTTTAGCAGGGAATGAATACATACAGACTATTTTTAATTGGAGTGTTAAACTGATCATCATTTTCTAGAATTAAGAAAAAAGTAGACAGTGGTTATATTGAAGGAGTAAATGGTAAAGTAAGGGGTGAAGTATACAACTGCCATCAATACAAGAAACCATGGAATGTTTTTTGATGAGCAGCATAATTAATGTTGTGAGGCAAAATGTTCTTTTCAGAAACTTAGCTTGTGCCTGAGCCTGCTTCCTTGTTATCATCAAAAGAAATTCCTAACAATAGGATGGAATATAAATAGAAACCAAACTAAAAAGAGTCAAATAATGTCCGAGGAAACTGTTATTTTGTGAGCAGGGCTTCGGGAATCATTTTGCTGTGGTTGGAACTCATGCTGGGAATATGCATTTCCATTCCAGATAGATTGAATTAGAATCTACATTTTAACGAGATCCTTAGGTGATTTCTATATTTAATAAAATTAAGAGCCACTACTAAACCCTGATGGCATGGTGCTTAAGAGTTACAGCTGCTAACCAAAAGATTAGCAGTTTGAATCCACCAGCTGCTCCTTGGAAACCCTATGGGGCAATTCTACTCTATCCATTAGGGTCACTATGAGTTGGAATCATCTTGACAGCAACAAGTTTGGGGGGAGAGGGGCCTCGCTACCAAATCAAACCCAACTAAACCAAACCTGTTGCCACTGAGTACATTCTGACTCAGCTCTACTAGTTGTTCTCAAACTTTATTCTTAACTAGTAGCATTAGCATTGTTTCGGAACTTGTTAGCAATGTACCTTCTCACCAGGAGTTGGAAACAGAACAAACTGGTTTGAGGCTTAGTTAGCAAGTCAAGCTTAAAGGAAGTTTTCACTGTGGATGGAGACGTTAGGTATTTAAATTTGAGGTACAGAGGCATGGTAGGGGCAGGGAGAGGAGAATGGATGCAATGAAGATTGTATTTGACCTAGAGGCACAGAATCAACTGAGTTTTATTTTCCATGACTTTTTGTCCTGAAACATTCATAATCAAGATCAACAAAGAATTTCCAAGATTTTAGAAATAAGAACTAAGAGAAGTAGAGCTCTAATGGGATTCTACATTTCATACTTCCATTTCTTTGATAGCCAGATATCTACATGTTTAAAACTGGCCTACAACTTGGCCCTATACGGTAGTTGGACAACAGATCTGTAAGCTGGAGGAAGTCAATGAAAAACTTTCACACTAAGAAAATGTACACTGCACTTTCTATCACTCAGGAATAGTTCCTCTGATGTTGCTGAACCCCGAAGAAATAAAGACTTTCTACATTATCTGACTTATTTGTTTTGTTCTTTGGGCATATGAGCTGGTGCTAATTTGCAAAGAATGGTTGAATAAGCCTCATTTGGATATGACTTAATGAAAATTTAAGTCTTTTGACTAATGGGTAAGATGATAGTTTTTGGTCCTTCTCCTAAGTGAACAGATTGGTTTTCAGGAATTTGAGTGGTAGAAAATGCTGTTTAAACCTATGGTTCAAGTAAGAGACACTGTTTTGCTGTGAAAATTCATGTGCAAATATTTTGGAGAGTAAAAAATTCCAAGGAATTATCAGGAGCAAAAGACTGTGAACTGAACAATGTGGACTTCAGTGGTGTACTTTCATTTTCTCTTATAGTTTTTTTTTTTTTTTTTTTTTAACTACAAATTTGGAACGTTTCTATTCTAATGAAGACAAAATTTCTTTTAAAAACTGTTTTACATCCAATTAAAACTTTTCTATTATTTTTAAGTTAAACATTTATTGAGAGCTATTGTAGATTTATTTATATCCCTCGAAAACATGTGCTGAAATCCTAACATGGGGACCTGTGGAAGTAATCCCCTTTGGGAACAGGATTTTCCTTATTATGTTAATGAAGTTATATAAGCATAAGATGTGTCCTAAATATAATCTCTTCTGAGTTAAAAAAATCCAAGCAGATTACACACAGAAACTAGAAAGCAGAAAAAGGTAATGATAAACGACATGTGACAATTGCCAAGGAACAGAGAGTAAAGTACCACAGAAGCTGAAACAGACAAGAATCTTCCCCTACAACCAACAGTGAGAACCATCCCCTCCAGCTAATGCCTTGAATTTGGACTTTTCGTCTCCTAAACTGTGACAAAACAACTGTCTGTTCTTGAAGGCCATCCACTTGTGGTATTTCTGCTACAGAAGCATGAGATAACTAAAACAAGCCTAGTAGGTACTAGATCCCCTTCTAAACACTGAGGATACAACAGTGAACAAGATAGATGTGTGACCTCAAGGAGCTTGCATTCTTACTGGGAAAGATGACAAAAAAGATACATAGATATACATATATGTGTGTATACACACACACATATATACACACTTATAAACCAAACCCACTTCTGTCAAGTTGATGCTGACTTATAAAGACCCTATAGGACAGAGTAGAACTGGCCCATAGAGTTTCCAAGGAACATCCAGTGGGTTTCAAGTGCCAACCTTTTAGTTAGCAGCCGTAGCACTTAACCACTATACCACCAGGTTTTTTCTTTCTGTCTCTATAATTGTAATTTTTTATTATATATGTATAAAATATTGCAAATTTGAATAGCAGTAGTATTAGCTTGTTTTCCTTTTACGTATATGAATATTGTCCTAACACTGACAGCATTGTACTTCAGGATAGATCCTAAAATGTTCTTTCCGATGATGTATGTCACGCCGTACCTCTTCAGTTTGTCATTCCTAGCACAGTAAACCATATGATTGTCAGATTCACAATAGCCAGCCTCAGTTCATTTTGGTTTACCAGTGTCTAGGATAACGATCTTTGTGTGTTGTATTTCATTTCTGATGATTTCCAATTTTCCTGGATTTGTACTTTGTACATTTTGTGTTCCAGTTATTAACGGGTACTTGCAACTGGTTCTTCTAGTTTTGAGTCTTGACACATCAACAAGTGATGGTCTCCCCAAAGCTTTACTCTTTCCATGTCATAAAGGTGAACTCTTTGATTCTTCCCTAATCATAATTTGAGTGCCTTCCAAACTGAGGGGCTCATTTTCTGGCAGTGTGTCACTGTTATGCTGCTATTCATTAGGTTTTCACTGGCCAATTTTTTCAGAAGTAGACCACTGGCTCCTTCTTCCTCGCTGACCTAGTCTGGAAGCCCCACTGAAATCTGTCCATAATGGATGGCCCTGCTGGTACTTGACACACCAGTGACATAGCGCCCAGCGTCACAGCGGCTTGCAAGCCCAAACTACAGCAAACAGATTCTTACCAAATTTTGGTCTGAAATTGATCAAACATGTAATTAAGATGTGCTAATAATTGTAGGTGACAGGAAATAGAAAATTGGAAACAAATAAGAAAATCCTTGGAAAAGATGATGAAAAAAAGCTCGATATTGCTTCTTACTGGTATGAGGTCCCCAACTCTCTGCTTGCTTCCCTTTCCTCTATATCTCAAGAGATTGCCTCAAATTACAGTACCGTCTTACAGATTTAGTCCTGTCTCACCAAACACAACCACTGCCCATCCTCCCTCATTAACACCATAGAGGCAGGACTTACAAAATGTAGGAACATCGCACAGTACAGGGTATCATGATCTAGCCAAATTAGTATAGGTATTTTGGGGGTTACACATTTCAATCTATGACAGATATGCTAAGCGTTTCTCAAGATGAAAGGACTGAAGAAAAATTCAAACCTCAAATAATAATATTGAAGTATTTTAAGGGAAAAATATTGAATGACACAGAAAACATCAAAAGAAGATGGAAGGAACACCATACCAAAAACAGTTGGTTGAGGTTCAGCCATTTCAGGAAGCAGAATATGATCAAGAACCAGTGCTACCGAAGGAAGAAGTGTAAGGTGCACTGTAGACACATGGAAAACAAGGCTCCAAGACTGAGCTGTTCCAACAAATGTATGTTATTCTGGAGGTGCTCACTTGTCTACGCCAGGAAACTTGAAAGATAGATACCTGGCCAATCAATTGGAAGTTATTCATATTTGTGCCTATTCAAAGAAAGGTGATGGAACAGAATGGGAAATTATCAAGCAGTATTATTAGTATTGCACACAAGCAATGTTTCAGTGAAGATAACTCAAAAACTGTTGCAGCAGTATATTGACTGCCAGAAGTTCAAGACAGATTCAGAAGAGGATATGGAAGGAGTGATACAATTGCTGGTATCAAGCGGATCAGAAACATTTTTATCTGTGTATTATTGACTATACAACAGCATTTGATGGCGTGAATCACAACAGATTATGGATAGCACTGGAAAGAATGGAAATTCCAGAACACTTCTTTGTGCTCATGAGGAACCTATAGACCAAAAGCAAATTGTTTGTGAAGAACATGAGGGTACAACTGCAAAGGTTAGACTAAATAAAAGTTTGTGTCAGGGTTGTATCATTTCACACTTACTCTGTCTGTATGCTGAGCACATGATTCCAGAAGCTGAACTATGTGAAGAAAAATTCCTCATCAGAATTGGAAGAATACTTGTTAACATCTGATGATTTGCAGATGATACAACTTTGCTTACTGGAAGCAAAGAAAACTTGAAGCAGTTACTGATGAAAATCGAAGGTGTGGCCTCAGTATGGATTACACCTCAATACAAAGAAAACAAGTATCTTTACAACTGGACCTATAAGCAGCATCATGATAAATGAAGAAAATAATGAAGTTGTCAAAAAATTTCATTTCACTTGACTCCACGGTCAGTGCCTGTCTTAGTCATCTGGTGTTGCTCTAACAGAAGTATCACTAGTAGATGGCTTTAATAAAGAAAAGTTTATTCTTTCACAGTCCAGCAGGTTATAAGTCTGAATTCAACGTGCTGGCTCCAGGGGAACTTGCTGTCTCTATTGGCTCTGGAGGAAGGTCCTTGTGTTGCATCAGTTTTTCTTTGGTATGAGAACATCTTGGTACAGGACCCTCAGGTCCGAAGGATACAGTCTGCTCTTGGTGTTGCTTTTTGATGGTATAAAGTCTCAGACTCTCTGCTTGCTTCCCTTTCCTTTTCTCTTTTGTAGGATAAAAGATGGTGCAAGCTACCCTCCAGGGAAACTCACTATACCCACCATAATCCTCTTTCACATAATGCAATCTAATGACCACAGATGGAGATTAGGATTTACAGGATAGGAAAATCAAAAATGGAGGACAATCACAAAATCTTGGGAGTCACGACCTAGCCAAGTTATTACATACATTTTGTTGGGGGCAGGGCCCACTTCAATCCATGACAATTCCCAAGGAAGAAGCAGTCAAGAAACAAACAACTTATTGCATTGGGCAAGCCTGCTGCAAAAGACTGCTTCATAAGTGGTGAAAAGGAAAGTTATGACTGAGGACTAATGCTGCTTGACTCAAGCCACAATATTTTCAACAGCCTAATGTGTACTCTAAAACTGGACAAAGGACGATCAAAGAACAGTTTATGTCTTTGAATTATGGTGTTGGCAAAGGGCAATGAACATATCATAAACTTTCAGAAGGACAAATAGATCTGTCTTGGAAGATACACAACTAGAATGTTCTTTGGAAGGCAGGATGGTAATAGTTTGTCTCACGTACTTCAGACGTGTTATCAGGAGGGATCAGTCCTTGGAGAAGACCATTCCCTCACACTTGGTAAGACAGAGATCAGTGATAAGGAGGAAGAGTCTCACTGAGATGGATTGACACAGTGGCTGCAAAAGCATTGGCTCAAACACAGCAGTGAGTATGAGGATGGTGCAGTACCAGCCAGTGCTTCATTCTTGTCTTTTTCCCTGTGTTTATCTTTTCTTTTTTTTATTGTAAGTGAAAGTATACAGGCCAAATTAATTTTGCATGCCTGCCTATTTGCAGCTCCTTCTGCTCTCCTTGTCTGGTGACAGCACACTCCTTCCTTTCCATTTTATACTTGTCATGTCCTCTTAACAAGCTCCTATCCCCTCTCTACACCTTCTCTCCTATCTAGAAAGAGTCCAGTATGACAGCATCTTATAAATGCAGACAGCCGTAAAGTACACACACCATGTGGTCAGATTTTATCCTTAAGTCCAGCCCATTTTTCTCTGTAATTGACCAGAGTAGTGATTTCTGGACAGAGGCAGCAGCAGGTCGACAGGCCACACTCACAGGGGACTCCCTCCCAAGCCATCATAATGTCAGTAGTGATCTTTTAATAGAGTTCTTGAGCTGCACCTCTCTTTTTCTCATGTTGCCACGGGGACTCAACATTGTGTGCCCAATCACAGCTGTCTTCAGTGGTGGCCAGGCACCATCTGGTTCTTCTGGTCACATGTTGATACAGTCACCCATTCACCTGAGTCCTTCTGTCTCCCAGGCTCTTTTTCCCTCATGTTTTTGTTGTTGTTGGGGATCATCTGTTCCAGATGAGTTGGGACCATTTGGTTTGCCTCAGATGGCAGCTTGCTAGCTTTTAAGGCCCAAGATGACACTGACCAGTATGGGGTGCAGAAGATTCTCTTAGCAATAGGCTAGTTATGCCAATTGGCCTTGGTGCATCTTGACAGCATGGTCCCCAAACCTTGCTACTTTACTCTATCCTTGCAATATCAAGATTAGAAGAACTTTCAGTTTATGGTGAAGTACAGTTGTCGATTTTTGTACAGTGTGATTTCACCTAACCGAATTATATCAACTATATAATCTATGACCAACCGTCACACTCCCTCCTCACCCTAGAAGCCATCAAAGGGTCTTTACCTGTGTACACAAGTCTGTTTCTAAGTCCTTATAGCAGGGGTCTCATACAACATTTGTCCTTTTGCAGCTGACTGATTTTACTCAGCATAATGTCTCCCAATTGAAACAAGGCTATGAGATGCTTCCTAAAGTCATGCTTGTTCTTTATCATTGCATAGTGTTACATTGAGTATATATACCAGAGTTTGTTTGTCCATTCATGTGTTGATTCGTATCCAGGTTGATTCCATTTTTTCGCTATTGTGGACTGCACTGCAATAAACATTTGCGTACATGTGTCTGTTCATGTGACAGCCTTAATTTCCATAGAATATATTTTCAGCAGTGGGATTACTGGATCAAATGGCATATCTATTTCCAGCTTTTTAAGGATGTGCTAGATTGCTTTCTAAAGAGGTTGTACCATTTTACAATCCCAGCAGCAGTGTAGGAGAGTCTTGATCTCTCCACAGCCTCTCTAGTATTTGTTGTTTTGTGTTTTTTGGATTATGGCCAACCATGTTACAGGCAGATGGTAAGTTGCGGTAGCTTTGATTTGGACTTCTTTGATACCTAATAATCATGAGCATTTCTTTATTTATCTTTTGGCTGCCTGGATGTCCTCTTTGTTCAAGTGTCTGCCCATCTCCTTTATGCATCGCTTAATTGAGTTATTTACTTTTTTCTTGTTGATATTTGGCAGTGTCTTGTAAATTATGGAAATCAGATGTCAGTCTGGCATGTAGTTGCCAAATATTTTTTCACCCACTCCTTAGGTGGTCTTTTTTCTCTTCTGTTGATTGTGCTTTTTGTTTTGAAGTCTGCCTAAGCTATGTATCAGAACTTCCATTGTTGACTCTATTTTTTTCTTGCATGATCTTTATCATTTTAGGTTTGATACTTAGGTCTTTGATCCATTTTGAGTTAGCTTTTGTGTAAGGTGTGACATACGGGTCTTGTTTCAGTTTTTTTTGTAGACAGATATCCAATTTTGCCAGCACTACTTGTTAAAGAGACTGCTTTCACCCCAGTTTTAATCTTAGGATCTTTGCCGGATATCAACTTTTTGTAAGGGAATGATGGCATCTCTGGGGTCTCAACTCCATTCCATTGTTCTATATGTCTCTTTCTGTACCAGTACAAGGCTGTTTTAACTTCTGTGGCAGTGTATAATAGATTCTAAGGTCAGGCAGTATGAGGCCTCCCAACTGTGTTCCTCTTCTTCAGTAGTGCTTTACTTATCTGAGGTTTCTTCTCTTTCTGAACAAAGCTGGTAGTTTGTTTCTCCATTTCATTAAAAAATGACACTGGAATTTGTATTGGGCTTACACTGTGTATGTAGATCACTTTGGATAAAATAGCCATTTTCACAAAGTTAAGTCTTCCTATCCATGAGCAGTGGAGGTTTCTCCACTACGTAAGTCTCTTCTGGTTTCTTACAGTGGTCTTGTAATTCTCTCTGTATAAGTCTCTTATTTCTCTAGTTAGATTTAATCCTAGGCATTTTATCTTCATGGAAGCTGTAGTAAATGGTATTGATTTGGTGATTTCTTCCTTGATGATCCCTTTGTTTGTTTAAAGGAATCCTACTGATTTACTTATTTTTACCTTATATTCTGATACTTCACTGAACTCTTCTATAAGTCTGAGTAGTTTACTTACAAATTCTTTAGAGTTCTCCACATATACAATCGTATCATCTGCAAACAGGGAGATTTTTACTCCTTTGCCAATGTGGATGCTCATTATTTCTTTGTCTTGTTTAATTGCTAGCTAGAACTTCTGGTACAATGTTGAATAAAAGTGGTAAGAGTGGGCATCCATGTCTAGTTCCTGTTCTCAAGGGGAATTCGTTCAGTCTCTCTCCATTCACGATGATGTAGGCAGTTGCTTTGTGCAGATGCCTCTTTTTGCACTGAGGAATTGCCCCTCTATTCCTATTTTGCTAGGAGTTTTTAGCATGAATGGGTGGTGGACTTTGTCAAATTCCTATTCTGCGTCAATTGACAAAATTAGGTGATTCTTATCCTTTGTGCTAATTATGTGGTTGATCATATTAATTGTTTTTCTGATGAGAAACCAGTCTTGCATCACTGGTATGAATCCAATTTGGCCAAGATGAATAATTTTTTCGATATGTTGTTGAATTCTATTGGCAAGGATTTTGCTGAAGATTTTTGCTTCTAGGTACATGAGTGATACTGGTCTGCAATTTTGCTTTTTGTGGGATCTCTCCCTGGCTTTGATCTCAGGGTTATACTGGCTTCATAGAATAAATTTGGTGGTATTCTATTCCCTTCTTTGCATGGAAATAGCCTCAGTCATATTAGAGTTAATTCCTCTAAAATTTTGGCAGAATTCTCTAGTGAAGGCATCTGGGCCAGGGCTTTTTTTGGTTGGTAGTTTTTGAATGACTTTTTCAGTCTCTTCTTTTGTGATGCTCTTATTAAGTTATTCTACTTCTTGTGATAATTTTGGTAGGTGATATGAATCTAGAAATTTGTCCATTTCCTCTATGTTTTCAAATCTGTTAGAGTACAGTCTTTTGTAGCATTCTTTTATGATACTTATGATTTCAGTTGGGTCTGTAGTGACATCTCCCATTCCATTTCTTATTCAAGTTATTTGTTTGCTCTCCTGTTTTTCTTTTGTAAGATTAGCCAATAGTTTATCAATTTTGTTGATCTTAAAAAAAAAAAAAACTTCTGTTTTTTTTAAATTTTGTTTTTTTAATTCTTCTGTTCTCTAGTTCTGCTCTGATCTGTTTTCTTCTGGTGGCTGAGGGATTCCTCTATTGCTCTCTTTCTACTTGTTCAAGCTGTAGGGTTAATTCTTTGGTTTGGGTTCTTTCTTCCTTCCAGATGTATGCATTTTAGAGATAAATTAACCTCTGAGAACTACTTTGGCTGTATCCCATAGATTCTGGTAGGATGTGCTTTCACTCTCATGTGAATCCATGAATTTCTTTATTTTGTCTTTGATTTCTTCTATAACCCATGGCTTTTTGAGCAAGGTGTTGTTCAGTTTCCCTGAGTTCAAATTTCTACCTATGTTTTTTCTTCTGTTGATTTCAATTTTTATGACTTTATGGTTTGAGAAGATGCCTTGCAATAATTCAGTGGTTTGGATTTTGTTGAGATTTGCTTTATGTCCTAACACATGGTCTATTCTAGAAAATGTTCCATGTGCTTTGGGGAAGTAGGCACATTTATCTGTTGATAGGCAGAAAGTTCTGTATATGTTGATGAAGTCTGGTTGGTTAACTGTTACAATAAGATCTTCTGTATCTTTACTGAGCTTTTTTTCTGTATGATCTGTCCATTACTGAAGGTGAAGTGTTGAAGTCTCCCACTATTGTTGTGGAGTGATCTATCTCATTTTTGAATGTAGTTAGTGTTTATTTGATGTATTTAGATGCTCTTGTATTGGGTTCATGAATATCTAATATTGTCATGTCCTGCTTGTGTATTGAACCTTTCAATAATAAATAGTGACCATCCTTGTCTATGATGGTGGATTTTACTTTAAAATCTATTTTATCTGAGATTAGTGTTGCCACACCTGCTCTTCTTTGTCTGTTGTTGGCTTGTTATATATTTTTCCATCCTTTCACTTTCAGTTTGCTCATGTCTTTGAGTCTAAGGTATGCTTCTTGTAGCCAAGCCAAGTGCCATCGAGTCGAATCCGACTCATGGCGACCCTAGGGCAACATTTAAATAGGTGGTGTCTTTTGATCCAAGATGCCACTTGCTGTCTCTGATTGGTGCATTCAATCTGTTTACATTCAAGGTAATTATTGACACATATTTGTTTAGTGCTGTCATTTTGACACATTTACTTTTGTGTTGTTAATGTTTTCTGTGTTCTTCTTAATATTCTCTTCTGGGTCATTCTTCCTTATGAGTTGAGTTTTCATCTTTTTCATTGTTGGTTTTGTGTTTGTTAACACTGCTGCGTTATCCTTCTTATTTTGATATGTTGCATTGTTATTTCGTTTTGCAGCTACCCTGATGCTTCCCCTTAGTCTTCTAAGCTTAAATCAGACTTTTACTTCTGCATATCTTTTTAATTTCCTCTCTGTTTGAAAGAGTTATAAGTACTGTGATATATTCCTCGTTTCAGTATGATGATGTCATAGTTTTCATGTTATGATCACTGGTTCCCTGCCTTTTGTACTGTAGCTTTGATTTATCTTTGTGACTTCCCTAAGTGAATAGGATTCTGGATGCTGTGTCCTGCAATGACTCCTTAAGTATACATTTAATGCTTTTGTTTTTCTAAGCAAAGAGCTTCTTTCAGTATTTCTTGTAGTTTTGGTTTGTTTTTTATGAAGTCTCTAAGCTTCTGTTTATTTGTGAATGTCTTAAGTTCACTCCCATATTTGAGAGATTATTTTGCAGGATATATAATTCTTGGTTGGAACTGTTTCTCCTTCAAGGCAGTTGAATGTGTCATTCCACTGCTTTCTTTCCAATGCTGTTTCTGCCAAGAAGTCAGCCAAAAGCCTGTAGGGCTTGCCTCTGAATGTCAGCTCTGCTTTAAGCCTTGCTGCCTTTAATGGAATCTATTTATGTTTCATTTTATTAAGCTTGATTATAATATGTCATAGTGTCTTTCTTTTGTGGTCTAGCTTTTGTGGCATTTGATACATACCTTGGATATCTATGTTCTCTTTTTTCATAATTTCTGGGAAGTTTTCTGTTGACAACTCTACAACAAACTCTGCATTTTTATCTATCTCTTCTTGTTCAACAACTCCAGTTATTCATAGCTTGTTCCTTTTAATTGACTCCAACATGTTTTTTACTGCTTTTTCATTTTTTCTTATTTCTTTTCTTTGATTTGTTCTCATAAATGCCAGTGTCAGTTGCTCTGTCCTCAAGATCACTAACTCTGGCTTCTATTTCCTCAATTCTGCTCTTTTGGCTTTGGATTGTATTCTCTAATTGTGCAATTTTGTTATTGATCTGCTAGATTTCAGATTGTTAATGTTCTATCAGTTCAAATAGCTTCGTTTTTTTAATTTTCTTCTGATGCATTTTATTTAATCTTTAGGAGTGATCTATACATAATTCTTTTAACTTGACCTCTGATAGTTTAAGAAATGTTTCTTCATCTCAGAAGCTTTTTGATTATTTTCAGAGTTTTCTGGAGCCACAGTGGACTGCTTCTTTAAATGGGTAGCTATGGATTGTTGTCTGCGTGCCATCTAGAAGCTTTTCAATTTATCACAGGAGGTGAGATGTAGTTCTAAGAGTGGAGGTGGTCACCAGCCATCTCTGTGTACTCTAATCACTGGTCCCAGGTGGACTTTTTGGGCTGGCAGCCTTTCCCTCTAGGCTAGAAATGATGGCATCCTACTTATGGAGACACTGGAGGGCCATCAGCCAGTGCTATGATATGGGTCAGTGAATGGAGGAAAGATGCTGCCTCGATGCTCAGCAGCCAGTTGCCCAGATGGTCTTATTTCAAAAGGGTACTTTACTGCTTAGGGAGGAACTGTCCAACAGCTGCCAAAAACAGTCAGACCCTCTGGCATGGCAGGCCCACCTTCTGGCTGACAGTGAAACTACCTCATAGGCCTTCCCCAGATATTATGACATGGTTCAAAGTAGGAAGAGCTTAGGGTATTTCTGCCATCCTCTGCCAGGCCCCACCTATACCTCTAGTAACCACCATCCTAAACACAGCTTGTCTGCTGGAGAAGCACTTTCCACAAAGGCCCTGCTTCTTGGTATGAATATTAGCCCCAGCTAAGGCCTCCAGGTGGTTAACTCTGCCTCCCAGCTGACTAAGCTTTCATCCTGCCTGAGCTGCCCTTACTTCCATGAAATAGCAGAATCTATGATGCAGCTCAGAAAAGACAGGGTGGAGGGGCAGCAGTGCCCTCAGTCAGCAGCCAGACTTTCAGTATGTGGTTATGCCATGCACAGTCTCTCTGCTGCACTATACACTGTTTATTTAAGTACCACAGTTCAGCATATTAGCTAGCTCATGCCAGTCCCTGTTTCATATATAACAAAGAAGGCATCGGTATCTGTGGTCCTCCCAAGTGGTGAGTCAGGAGAAGCAGCACTCAGCAAGGCTCTGCCGTGTCTTTGAGAGAGGTAGTTACCCTGTTACTGGTGCCTCATCAAATCTGGCAATCTTATGCCAGATCTTAGGTGTCCCCAGATGTCCACACTGCTCCATTCAGTTATCATTCCAGGCCTTAGTTCTCAGAGGGAATTTAGGAGACATATGTCTAGCCCACGATCTTCACCCTGCACCAGTGTTTCATTCTTTTGTTCTCTGAGTTTCTCTGGGTCCAAACCAACTCAAAGGCACCTAACAACCACAACATATAATATCATATAATGATAAGTTAAAAGGAGAAAATAAGGACATTTGGTTAGAAAATGAGAAACTAATTTAACTAGGCTTTTTAAGTTTCTGAAGATGCTGTGTCTGAATTCGGATATGAATGATGAATAGGAGGCAGTCAATTATAATGTGTGGAAAGAAACTTGAAAAAGAGAAAGAACATTTGAAAAGGCTTTTAAGACAGAGTCAGCTGATATTTTCAAGGAATCAAAAGAAGGCTAAGGCATCATACTTCGCAAGATACAAAAATAAAATTGTTCTGATGAGTTTAATCAACTAGAACATGTTTTGGTTCCTGTAACCAGAAATGCAAATATCAGGTTGTTTTCAGGGTTGTTTCATCAGGTCATCAGGAATCTAGATTTTGTTTTGTTTTCTGTATTTTTTTTTTCCTAATGAGTTTGCATTACTCTGAGTTGTACTTTTAATGTTCTGCTCACTTTGTGGCTGTAGATTGGATATAGCAGCTTCCACATCCAAGCTCACAGAGCAAGTACATTATTACTTCATGAATATCTTTTAGAAAGTTAGAGAGCAAGCTTCTCAGAAGATCTCTAAATCTCTCCTCATGTGTTATTAACCAAAGTTTTCCAATGATCAATTCAGAATTAATCACTGGTGAATATGTGAGAACAACCCTTAGGTAAATCAGGTCCACCTATAGGTTTGTTCAGAAGGAGAGCAACCCACTATTCTTAATATTTCTGAGACACATAACCTGTGTGAAATGAATAAGGACATGAAAAAAAATCATGATTTTTTAGCAGTAAGAGGGTGGGGAAATGGTTAGACAACTGATACTGCCTGTTAAAAGCTAGATATTTACACAAAGGTTGGATTATGCAGTGCCATTTAAAATATTATATTGAGTTCATGAGTCGGATCCGACTTGATGGCACTTGGCTTGGCTTATATATTATTCTAGATGAAGGAAAAAGCAATTTCAGGATTTTGAATCTGGGGGGCAGAGTCAAGATGGCAGACTAAACAGGCGTCTTCCTTAATCCCTCTGGAAACCAAGGCTTGAATTGACAATTAAATGGAGCTGTCTGGACACCTAGTGAGCCCTAGGACACAACATAGGGTTGTCTATTTGGTCTACATATGACTGAGTGGAGAACTTCCTCTCTTTTGCCCACCCCCTGCCTTTGATGAGTATTGACTCTCATAGATTGAAGGTAAATTATCATTTTAACTTTTGTTTTTTCTCTGTCTTAGCTGGTGGGAGGGCCTGAAGTTTGGCAGCAAGGCTCACACTCACTGCTAATGAGATTGGTGAGCAGTGTTGCCACATTTTGAGTGCCTGGCATTGGAATCTGTGCAACTTGACACCTCTGACCTCTCTTTTGGAATCTCTGAATCTCTGCCATTGAATAGCCTTTTCCAAGGTGGGCAGGGGAGCTTGTGTGGGACACAACCTTGATTCATTGGGAGGTGGAGTTTCCTGTATGGAGGCCACAGCTGGACCTAATTCCCAGGCTGGGAGGCAATGCCTGTCTGGAGAACACTTTTCGACAGTAAAGCAGTCTTTGATACAGAGATACTTACTTTGCCAGCTTGGAAGAGGGACTTGGACACCAGAAAGCCTGACTAATTTTGGAAGCTGTCAGATATCTTTCACCTTTCAATAGAGAAATAACTGCAGTGAATCCAGATGGCATCTCTTCCAGCCTTTGCTGTCTCACGTTACAGGGTCAGCTGACTGCTCTCCAGTGACTCTAGAAGTCAGCCTGTGTCTTTGTCAATCAAGAGGTGGAGCCCACTACCCTAGAGATTACACTGAGCCCAGTCACTGGAGTACATAGAGGTGTCTGGTGATCAACTTCCTTTTCAGACTGAGCTTTAGATCCCATTAAGGTAACACCAGAGAAACAAAACAACCTCCAGATGCTCCCCCCAAAACAAACATTGGACTGGAACATTAGGAAGAATTCACCTACCGCTTCAGAAGGCCCACAAAAGAAAAACCCAGAAACTTCCCAGATGAAGAAACCTTTCTGAAACTGTCAGAGGGTGAGTACAAAAGGATTATATATAGAGCCTTCCTAGACCTTACACAAAATGCAGCAGAGCAAAATGAAAAATTAAGCATGCTGTTCAATCTGATGGAACACCAGTACTCTGAAACCCAACAGATCAAGAACAAAATCAAAGAGATAGAAAATTCAGTTCAAAGCCAAGAAAACAGAATGGAACAATTGGAAGAGAGACTTTCTGACTTGGAAGACAGAGCTATTGACTCCAGCATCTATGAGGAGAAATCAGAAAAAAAAAAAAAAAAAAGAAAAGAAAAATGAAGAAGCATTAAGAAGCACATGGGACTTTATTAAGAGGAACAAGCTATGATTAACTGGAGTTACTGAAGAGGGTGGGACACCTGAGAAAACAGAGAGTATTGTGGCTGAGCTGCTGACAGAAAAGTTCTCAGAAATTATGAAAGAAGAGAATATAGATATCAGAGAAGTATATCAAATACCATTCAATAGAGGTTCCCAAAGAAAGACTCCAAGACATATTGTAATCACGCTTAACAAAATGAAACACAAGCTGAAACTCTTAAAGGCAACAAGACTCAAAGCAAAGCTAACATTGAGAGGGAAACTCTGTAGGCTTTTGTCTGATTTCTCAGCAAAAACCATGTTCACACAGAAGCAGCGGGGTGGCACAATCAAAGCCTTGAAGGAGAAAAACTTCCAACCAAGAATTATACATCCTGCAAAACTGTCTTTCAAATGCAAAAATGAAATTAGGACGTGGCAGATAAACAGAAACTCAGAGACTTTGTAAAACTAAACCAAAGCTACAAGAAATACTGAAAGAAGTTCTTGGCTTAAAAGAACAAAACCATTAATTTTATATTTTAGGAGGACATACAGGACACATCATCAAGAAACTTAATTAGGAAAGGCTCCAAACTCAATCAAAGCTATAATATTAAAAGAAGTGATCCAGTGATTGTATCATGAAAACTATGATGTCATATTAAATAGATGGATGTACTATAGTAGTTGTAGTCCTTCCAGATGGAGAGGAAGTTAATATGGCTTGCAGTGGTTAAAATTTGGTTTAAACATAGACCACTAAGGGGGAACACAGGGATGGCTGCAAAGCACAATAAAGAAGTGACATATCAAATCAAGAAATGTAATATAAGAGTCTCAACAACCACAAAACCAACACTGAAAAAGGTGAAAAATCACCTCATAAAGAAGAACACCCCAGAACAGAATAATAAGGACAACAGAGAACGCATCAAAACAAAAACAAACATATCATGCTGACAGCACTAAACACATACGTATCAATAATTACATTAAATGTGAATAGACTAAATGCTCCAGTAAAGAGACAACAAGTGGCATCTTGGATCAAAATACACAGCCCATCAACACGCTGTTACAGAAAACTCACTTTAGACTTAAAGATATGAACAAACTGAAAATTAAAGGAAGGAAAATGATATAGCAAGCTAACAATACACAAAGAAGAGCAGGTGTGGCAATACTAATCTCAGATAAAATAGATTTTAATGTAAAATCCACCATCATGGACAAGTATGGTCACTGTTGCTGAAAGGTTCAATACACAAGCAGGACTTAACGATATTAAATATTTATGCACCCAATACTGGAGCATCTAAATACATCGAAGAAACACTGACTACGCTCAAAAACAAGATAGATCACTCTGCAATAATAGTGGCAGACTTCAACATTCCACTCTCAATATTGGATAGATTGTCTAGAAAAAAGCTCAATAAAGATACAGAAGACCTTATTGCCGCAATTAACCAACTAGACCACATTGCCAAATACAGAACTTTCTGTCCATCAGCAGACAACTGCACCTTCTTTTCCAGTGCACATGAAACATTTTCCAGGACAGACCACGTGTTAGGACATAAAACAAATCTCAACAAAATCCATGCCAGTGAATTATTGCAAAGCATCTTCTCAGACCGCAAAGCTATTAAAGTCAAAGTCAATAGCAGAAAAAACATAGATAGAAAGTGGAACACGTGGAAACTGAGCACCATCTTGCTCAAAAAGCCATGGGTTCTAGAAGAAATCAAGGATGGAATAAATTTATGGATTCCAACAAAAATGAAAACACTTACCAGAACCCGTGAGATACAGCCAAAACAGTGCTCCAAAGTCAGTTTATCTCTATAAATGCACACATCCAGAAGCAAGAAAGAACCCAAATCAAAAGTCTGACTCTACAGCTTGAAAAAGTAGAGAGAGAGCAACAGAGTAACCCCTCAGGCAGGAGAGAAAACAGATCATAAGGATTAGAGCAGAACTAAATGAATTAGAGAATAGAAGGATTTTGAATTCAAGATAGGGTGATATAATTTGACTTATGTGTTTAATTGATCACTGATAATGTATGCTATGACAAGTACAGGTGATGCTTAATAAAATAATTACAAAACTAAATCATAATAATAATAAAAAGACTAATTTAAAGGCACTAGAAATTGACCAAAGGTAGGCAGAAGATTGAGAAACAGTTACTTCTTAAAGACTGTTACTATGTGAGGCAGAAACTGCAGCTTTGTGGCTTTCTTGTGAAAACTCAGCTGGATGTTTGAGAGAAATTTTTAGAAGCAGGAGCACCACAAAAAGACTGAAAACCAAAATTTGAATTTAAACTTTCCCAAATCCCTTCCTAACCAGTAAAATTTACACGTGTTCAGGGAACTCATGAAGCCTGGTAAAAAAAAAAAAAAAAAAAAAAATGGGGAGGAAATAGAGGCAGAAGGACAGAATTGCTCCTGGTGAGATTTGGAATTTTGTGATGCCTTTAATTGGGCAGGAAATCCTGGTGGTGTAGTTGTTAAGTGCTATTGTACGGCTGCTAACCAATGGGTCCACGGTTCAAGTTCACCAGGCACTCACTGGGAACTCTATAGGGGTGCACTACTCTGTCCTACAGGGTCACTATGAGTCAGTGCAAATTTAGATTTTTTGTTTTTGATTGAGTGTGTTCCCTAGTCCACAGAAGCTCTATAGATTAATGGTCCAGAAGAAATAATAAATGGAAATTAAGTAAAATACTTTTAAATAAGCCTACATATACAGGTTTAGAACTTTTGGTGCTGAAGTGGTTAAAGCACTTGACTGCTGATCACATCAGTGGTTTGAAACCACAAGTTACTCAGTGGTAGAAAAATGTGGCTATCTGCTTCTGTAAAGATTTGTCTTGAAAACACTATGGGACAGTTCTATTCTGTCTTATAGGTTGGCCCTTTGGTTTTTGTTTTTATATATAGAATCACATAGATTGGAATCAACTGGATAGTAACAGATTTTATGGGTAAAAGAAGAAAGGATATTAGAAAATACTTTGAACTGAATAAAATTTAATCCACAACATATCATAATTTGTGAGATGTAGTTAAAATGCTGTTTAGAGGGAAGATGTGCCAGTCAGTAACTACTTCTTACAAAAGAAAAATGAAAATCAATGATCAAAGTTGCCTTCTTGAGCTAAAAAAGAAACAAATTAAGTCCAATGTGAGTATAAAGAAAAAATAATAAATTTAATAGTGAAAATTACTAAAATAAAAATATAATAAATAAAACAGCAAAAATCAATTAAATCAAAAGTTGATTCTTTGAAAAGATAAAAATAATGCAAATTTAGCTCAATTGATCACATAAAAATTGAAAACCTTGGTGGCATAGTGGTTAAAGTGATACCTCTGCTAACCAAAAGATCTGCAGTTCAAATCTGACAGGCATTCTCTGAAAACTCTGTAAAGCAATTCTACTCTGTTCTATAGGGTCACACAGAGAACACAAAGACCAACACTGAAATGAAATAAGGAATGTAGATAGTATAGATGCTACATGTAAAAACTAATAAGAGAAGATTATTAACAAATTTATTGCCCCCAAATTGCCTAGTTTAATGAAATGGAAAAAATCCATGAAAGATATAAACTATAAAAAAAAAAAATCGAGATGAAATAGAAAATCCAAATAGCCCTATATAAATAAAAAATAAAAGTAAAAAGACTACTGAATCTGCTGTTTAAAATCTTTCCACCAAGCAACCCTAGACTCACATGACTTCTCTGGTAAATTCTATTAAACATTTAAAAAAAAATCAGCAATACTAACCTTATACTGATTATTTTAGAAAATTATTACTTAGGCTGTTCAGGGTAGAATAGATTAGAGAGGAGAAAGGATTGAAACAGTGCCAGTCTTAAAATAGTAAATGCTGAATTGATGGTGAATCAAATTACAGTTGTAACATAATTCTATCTCTACACAATTCAGAGATAGAATTGAAAAGACTCACCAAGTTTTGATAGATTTGGGGTAGACAAGAAGATTAACCAACAGATTTCCTTAGTTTTTGGCTTAAACTGTTAAATAAATGAGAGTTATTAACTATGATGGGGAACATTTGAGAGAAGTATCTTGGGTCTGAGGGAGTAAATAAGAATCACAGTTTCTAAGTGTAGAGTTAGAGATGCTTCTGAGGTTTTTAAGTGGATTGCCAAGTGGGCAATTGATACGAAGTCTGACAATTAAGTTCACTAAACTATCACCATATGCTTATGTTGGCAGCACTGTACAAAGAACTCAGTAAGGTTTCATAACCTTGGTATGTCAGATTCTCACAGCTGTGTTTATGTCGACACGTGATGGTCTTGCTAAGCGGTATTCCTTGTTGTTGTCTATTTTTGTGTGCTGTCGCAAGAGTGTCGGAGCTTGAACTGGAGCAAAGAACAAACATTACATTTCTTGTTAAACTCGACAAGAGTGAAAGTGAAATCAGGGATACGTTAGTCCAAGTTTATGGGTATTATGCCATGAAGAAAGTGGCAGGGTACAAGTGGATTAAACGTTTTTCCGAAGGGAGAGAAAGCTACTGATGAAGAGATGTCAAGGCTGCCAATGAGGAGAACTGATGAAAACATTAAAAAATTCATGGAGCTGTGAGTCAAAATCACTGGCTGACTGTGAGAAGCATAGCAGACCATGTAAACTCCGATAGGGAAACAGTTCGGAATGCTTAACTGAAAATCTTGGGATGAGAAAGGTGTGTGCAAAAATGATCCCAAAGGAGCTCACTGATGAACAAAAAGGAGAGCTGAAGTTCGATGAGACCTTTTGGAGAAGGAAGACAATGTTTTGGACCACAATATCACTGGTAATGAAACATGGTATACCAACAGGACCCTGAAACAAAATGTCAAAGTGAACAGTGGAAGTCAGCTTGTTCTCCACAACCAAAAAAGTTTCAACAATCCAAATCAAGAAGCATAACAATGTTGCTAACCATTTTTAATATCAGAGCAATTGTTCATTATGAATTTGTACCAACTTCATAAACAATTAACTAAGTTTACTATTTAAAAGTACTGAAAGGCTGAATGAAAAAGTTAGACAAAAATGACCTCAACTTTTCACCAACAACTCATGGCTCTTGCATCACGACAACACACCAGCTCAAGTGGCACTGTTTGTGAGGCAGATTTTAGCTAGTAACCAAATAGGCGTATTGGAACATCCTGCTTACTCACCTGATCTGGCCCCCAGTGACTTTGAAAGGAAGACATTTTGATAACATTCAGGACATCAAGGGTAATACAAGGACCGCTCCGATGGCTATTACAGGAAGAGTTCCAAAATCGCTTCAAAGGGTTGAACTAGCTTCTGGAGTCAGTGTGTAGCTTCCCAAGGGGAATACTTGAAAGGTGACCATAGTATAACATTCAGCAATGAAGTATGTAGTACTTTTTCTAGAATGAGTTAGTGAAACTAATTGTCAGACCTTGTAGACTGAACGGTCTTGCCCTTGGAGGAGATGTCCATTTGAGATGCATCAGCATTTAAACAAGTGTCATTACAAGGAAATGGATGAGATCACCTAGGTAATGAGCGCAGATGGAAAAGAGCAAACTGCCATGGACAGGTTTTTAAATTCCACCACTATTTAGAAGTATATATGAACAAGGGCATACAGAAAATTAAGTATGTGAATGCAATTTGATATTCTTATTATTCTACATCCTTTACAAAATTTTTCTGTGTTACAAACACTCAGAAACCTCACTCCTGAAGCCTAGATTCTCTCAGGTCAACATGCTTTCTGTTCTGAGTAAAATGGCTTCCCTGCCCTATTCTTTCACCCTGACACTTGTATACTTGACTATTTTTCAGGAGAGCACCTTTCACTGGTTTTTCCACAGTTACATTCACGCATCCAATCATATTGCCCTTAGAGAGTCCTTCCTGGGTGACCAAAAAACTACCACCTCAGTCACTCTCAATCCCATTACCCCAAGGCCTCACTGTCAATCCAGTTACCCCAAACCCACTGACACCAAGTTGATTCCAACTCACAGTGGAATCAAGTAGAACTGCCTTAAGTGTTTCCAAGGCTGTAATCTTTATGGAAGTAGACTGCCACCCTCTGTCTCCCGCAGAATGGCTGTGGGGTGTAAGCCACCAACTATCTGGTTAGTGTCCAGGTGATTTAACCACTGCTCTGTCAGATCCTTTTCTGTATCCTATAGCCTATCCGCTTTTTTCTACATAAACCCATTGCCTTCGAGTCAGGTCCAACTCATGGTGACCCTAGGGGTCAGAGGAGAGCTGCCCCCTAGAATTTCCAAGGAGCATCTGGTAGATCTGAACTTTCAACCTTTTGGTTAGCAGAGATAGTACTTAACCCACTATGCCACCAGCGTTTCTTTTCTTACAATACGTTTTATTATTTAGAATTATTTTTCGATTAACTGTAATTTTATTTATTGTTTCTCCTACTTTGCCCGCTTTCTAAGTACCAGGATGTTGGAAGATCTAGCCTCAGACTTATTTTGATTCTTTGTTGTGTTTCTCCACACTCTGTTGTTAGCTGTTGTCAAGTAGCTGATGTGTAGTGACGTTATGTACAACAGAACGAAACAGTGAACAATCCTGCAGCATCCTCACAGTTGTTGGCAGGCTAAAGTCCATCATTATAGCTACGATGCCAATTAACCTCACGAAGAATCTTCCAAGGCCGCATTGGCCTTCTACGTCATCAAACATGACGTCTTCCTCTGGCAACTGATTCTTCCTGATGATGTATCCAATGTTCTGCTGTGATCCATGAAGTGTTCATTAGCTAGTTTTTGGAAGTAAATTACTCAGGCCTTTCTTCCTACTCTGTCTTAATCTGGAAGTTCTGCTAAAGTCTGTCCACCATGAATGACCCTGCTGGTATTTGAAATACTGGTGGCATAGCTTCTGGAATTACAGCAACAACCAAGACACCACAGTACAGTAAACCGTCAGAGGGATGGTGGTCCCCTCACTCTAGAATATATATATTAACTTGGTAAATTCAGGTTCCTGTTTTTCTTGTTCATTTCTGTGTCTCCAATCCATAAGACAGAGCCGGTCTGGTATAATGTAAATTTTCAGTAAATATTTCTTAATCAAATGAATAAATATTGAGGTGTTTTGGTTTTAGTTACCTAAAATGGCTAATTTCAATCCTTAATTTTACATGCATCCTCACAGTTTAAATTTTGTTTTTCTTCACAAAGATAAATTTCTTCAGTTCCTCAAGTGTTTCCTTGGCCAAGCCAAAGCCAGATGCCGCCAAGTCAGATCCGACTGATGCTTCTTATTTCACTAGATTTAGGATTTAACTCTTTAAATTTTATTCTGTGTTTTTTTTTTTTTCCAGCAACTCTCTTACATTTGTGACTTATTTTTCTGCATACAAACATATTCAAACAAAACAAAACAAAGCTTTCTCCTGCTACTGGCATTTCCTCAAGCTAATGTACTTTCTTTATTACCTATGGCTAAACATTAAAAATGCCACGACATCTGACTTTTAAGTTAGGCTTGAACTCTAGTTTCTAATCTCTGCACTCTATTCCAGCTTTTCATTCTAATGTTACTAGTAATACTACTTTTTAAACTCAGTGATGTCTCCCAGTTCTTATCCTCTTCTACCACTCTGCAACCTTTAATACTATTATCTTTTCCTTTTTGTAACTCTTTTATACTTTCGCTTCAATGATAACCATTTTCTTCTAGTTTTTTATACATATCTCTGAATTCTCTATCTCAGTCTCAATAACCAACTCAGTGTCTTCACGTGTGGTGTTGTGATACTTTTCTCCATCTTCTTTCCTACAACCTCATTTAGCATCACAGCTTAAATGATAGCCAGCATGCCGATGAGTTAGAAACCTGCAGTTGGACTTTTCTGGAGAGCACTAGATCTTTATTTCCACTGGTTTTTGGATAAATCAATCTGAAGCTCAGACAAGGTCGATATTTCAGAAATAGAACCCATCATAATCTCTTCTAAACATCTGCTTCTCATTATGTCTTGGTGCCCCTCTATCTAGACTTGGAAAATTTGGTATTTACTTTGATTTCCATATCTCTTTCTTCTCCATCTTAAATTACTTGTCAAGTGCTGTTTATTCTAGCATTTTTTTAACATGTAAGCACTTCTTTATGTTCCTGTGTTCCCTACTTGTTCAGGTACAGCATGACCACTGACCTCTGAATGGTTGCATTTACATTCTGACTACTTTTTCTGGTTTACATGTCCTCTCTCTTCTCTTCTATTTCCCAATTCTGTTGTTAGAATAATCTTCCTAAAATAGAGATCTGACAGTGCCACAAGTTGCTCTGTAATAGTAATGATGTCAAGGAATTATTAATTGAAACATCAACTAGTTTTTAAGTAAGCACTTGTTTGTGTGTTTTAAATTTAATCTTACAAAAATCTTACAATGATACTCTTAGTATCTCTATTTTCAGATGAGAACATACCCAGAAAAGGTAAGCAAAATGTCCAAGTTCTGTTAGTAGCAAGTGTCAAAGTTGATATTTGATGACTTTTAACCACTGCACCATCCAATATTCCAGCCATAAAATCTGAAAAGACTCTTTATTGTCTATTCAGTGACCACCTGTGAATTTGATTCAATTTAATATTTTTTAATGAAAATGAATTTCGTCTTGTACCAAGTAATAAGATCAGGAATAGATTTTATATGCGAGTCATATACTTTTTAAATTCCTATAAAATATATATACATAAAGCTGTAAAAATAAAAATGTTATTGACACATCAATTAAAATCATACTGTGTGCCAAACATAGGAAAATAGTCGTCTACAAAAAAGCTAAAATCGTTATGTTATGGCTCAAATGCTATTGCCATCTGGATTTTTTGGTATTGTGACCACGACTTAAATATGTAACTTATTTCACACTTTTACCTTTTATTCTCTTGACAGTAAAAGTAAATAAATTAAGAAATGATACATGTAGTTCCTCCTTCCTCTATATACCCTACTCCTTCTGACTTCTTAACCTTTGGTTATCAGTTTTCTTTTTAATTCTCATTCCTCTGCACTTCTGAATGTGTCAAAATTCTATTAATTCTGTCCCAGTCATAAAAGTAAATTCAACTGTTTTAATAGATTCCTGTTGCTTGATATTGTATTTCTATATTCTAATCTGCTACTGGAACTCTAATGGTGCAGTGACTAAGAACATACCTGATACCCTAAAGACTGGCAGTTCAAATCCACCAACTCCTTCTTAGAAACCCTCTGGGCACTTCAGCTCTGTTCTCTAGGTTTGCTATGAGTCAGAATCATCTGGATTGCAACACAGTTGGCATTTGGTTAACCTAGTACTGTTCAAGAGAACTCTTCACAATGATGAAAACACCCTGTCCAATACAATAATCACTAGATACGTGCCATAGAACATCTGAAATAATCTAAATCTAAAAAGGCACATTTGGATAATGGATTCCATGCTGGATAATACAGTTAGAAGTTACTACTTCAAAACACTGATGTCTCTGAATGACCATTATAATTTTCAAATTTCTGGTATAGTGACATACACCTATCTTGTCTTCCTTATTGTTTGTGATCTGGAAGGAAAGATTTGTGATTTATAAATTTTGTGTGTCTCCTAAAGGATCTAGCACATTTCTTTCTTTCTTTTTTTTTTTTTTTATTTAACATGACTGAGTGAACACGTACATTCCCGTATAAATTTACATGCCCACCTATATGCAGCTTCCACTGCTCTCCCTGTCCGGCGACAGCACACTATTCCTCTCTGCTCCATACATGTCTCATCCTCCGAACAGCCTCCTTTCCCCTCCTCTCCACTCACTCTCCTTCCTCCAGCCAGAGGTCAGTAGGATGATATCCTATAGATGTATAGAACCATAAACTGCATCCAATATATGGTCTCTCTGCATTGCCAAGTCCAGTCCATTCATGTCCAAAGAGTGGACCTTCATTATAATTTATGGGTAAGGGCAGCATCAGGGCCAGGGGCCATGCTCTCAGGGAAACCCCAAAACCGCTGGACCATCAATTGAGTTTTTTTAGTGGAGATCTCAGGATGCACCTCTTTTTATTCTTGTGTTGCCAGTGACACTCCTCTCTGTGGGCTCCATCGTGGCTATCACTGGTGGTGGCCGGGCACCATCCAGTTCTTCCAGTCCCAAGTCGATGTAGGCACCCACTCTTGTGGGTCTCTCTGTCTTCTAGGTTGTCTTTATCGCATGTCATTTTGGTCCTCGGTGAGCATCTGCTCCTGCTGAGTTGGGACCATTTGCTGTGCCCTCGGATGGCAGCTTGGCATGGTACCTAAAGCTGCTTCATAAGTTACACTAGTGGCACAATGTTTAAGCATTCAGCTGATAACGGAAAGGTTGGTGTTTCAGAACAACCAGCTCCTCCAGGGGAGAAAGACATGGCAGTCTGGTTCCATGAAGATTACAGCCTTGGAAACCTTGTAGGGCGATTCTTCTTTGTTCTGTAAGGTCATCATGAGTTGGAAGGACCTTGACAGCAGGGGTAAAGTTGGTCTGTGATATTTGGAGATGAGAAAGGCAAAACGAGTAATTATAATAAATGACTTGCCTTCATTTTTGCAATTGCCTATATCATTTCTTAAGGTAAAGGGCTTTCATCAGCTCATCCACACTGTGCCTGGCATTTCTGTAAATGAAAAGCACACTCTTTGTTAACAGTTTGCACTAGAAAGTCAACCAGACCACAAAGCTCATTTTACTATAGCTCAGTTAAGAAGTCCTAAATATGTTAGACCAGATTCACTGCTGTTCTCACTAGAAGTTTGCACTTGGAAGGCTCCCCGTGTGACTAGGACTCCTGTGACAAGCGACTCCTGTTTCTCCCACCTCTGCTGGTTTCAGAATTAATGGCTTGTCAAAAAAGAGAATTTGATTTTGACAGCTTTTTGTCTTATGGTTAATTGAGGTGATAGATATACTTGACATCTGTCTAAGTATAGAATAAAAGATTAAGACATATTTTCTATAAGCATTCTCTATTTTAGAGGAGGTCACTTTCTGGGGTCTTTTTAATATGCCTGTACAATTAACAGCAGTGATAATTCTGTTTTGTATCACAACGCCTTTAAAGTTCTTCTTTCAAAATGGCATATCAACTTTTCTGTCTGTAGGATTTGAATCTTCAGGTTCACACTGTAGGCTTTCCCCCCTCAGTCCTGTAAATTAATACTGGTTGAAAAATACAAAAGAGAATGTGCAAACCTACACAGTTCAAAGAAAATGAGAAAAAAGAGTTGTATTTGAGAATATCTTGATTATTACCCCTATATTGGCGAGAGTATTCCCTGGCAGCAATGATATTTGAATGTTTCCTTATATGTATTAAAAGTTCCTCAGTGTTCTGTTTCATTTGTTGTTGCTTTAGCTTTTAATCCCTTTTGACTTTCCAGAGAGATTTGTTTTGTTTTCTTTTTATTTTAGATTACTAAGGCAATCACACACAGATATTTAATAATATCCTCAGTTGTGTTCTTATCATTTAATATTAGGTATTTATTATAGTTACTTTATGAAATATTACATTGCATTTTGTGGGGTTTAAATTCCATTTATAAAACTAAAATACATCAGTATATTTTTAGAATACTAACTTGTGAGACAAGATTATGAAAACATACATGCTTGCAAAACTGTTAATAGAATTCATTATTACCGTTTTATCAATGTGACAGGTGCCATTAATATTTTTAAGGACAAGTGCTACTAAAAATAACTCAAAGGTTAGAAAAATATATTTCACAATATGTTTTTGAAATATATTAGAAATATATTTCAAAAATAAATTCCATTTTACAAAATGTAAGCAGTAATATTTAGGCTAATCTACCAGCATAGCCAATAGGCTTAGGTCACTGATATAGTAATGTAGAAGAAATCAAATGTTAGTCATATAAGAGACAAAAGAATTAGCCAAAAGAAATATTAAATTATGTCAATAAACACTAGCTGCTCATTAAAAGCATCTGGTTGTTTGAACTTCACACTAATACTTCCTTCTTATATTTTATGTTTAATTTTTTTCATATTGTTTATTAAGATCATTAGGGACAATGATTCTATTTAAAAAGCAGGTTATATATAAAGATACAGTTATATTTTTGTTATTTGGCAATGCTCCATGTACTAGGGTGCAAGGTAGGTTAATACATCTAAAAATGATTCTGAGTTAAGGTGACAACATGATGACTGTGTTGTTTTGTGCCTGTCAGTGGATTCCTACTCATAGCGAGCCTATGTGATGAAATAGAATCACCCGTAGGTTTCCGAGGCTGAAATCTTTATGGGAGCAGATTGCCAAGTTTTTCCTCCTGGGGTGTGGGTTCAAACCACTGACTTTTTACTTAGCAGCTCAGTGCTTAACCATTGTACTATCGAGACTCCTGTAACTGAGTATAGTCAAGAAATAGAAGAAAAAAAAAATAAGGGAGGCAATATTAGCCGGAAAAGAAAATGGTATGGGCTTACTACTTATTAATAAAGTTTTTAGGCAGCAAAGTATCCATAAATTTATTTTTATTCTTTTCACATGTTGACCTATTAAGAATTTATGTCTCTTACCACTAGTGTTTAATGTATTCCTGCCAAGAAGCTTAGATATTAGACTGTGTTGGCTCAAAAGTGTATCTTTTATACATATATAAACAGGGTGTCAGTAAAAGTTGAAAGTAAACGACTCCTTGAGGAACAGGGTACTTAAAATTTCCTGTCCTTGCTTGTCTATCATGGAAACAAAAAGACTGAAATAGGGAAAAGATATCTCAAGGGTCCTGCATTTGTAAAGTATCACCTGGCTCCAGCTGTTGCCTGAGATCAAGGTGTGACAGAAGCTTTATTCATCAAGGCTACTGCTTCAGAAAGCCCTGGTCAGAAACACTGTTCATCTATATAAAGGTCTATCTTTGTACATGAGCTAGGGTCTTCTAGAATGAAAGAGGTCAATAAATATTGAAAAAAAAAATCCTTCTTGAGACTCCTTCTATGAGATGCCAATGTGAATGACTCACAAAGGCCCTGGGCAAGGCCCAGTAGCAGGTGGGGCAATGACACCCCTAAAGTCAAATTTTCTGTAGACTAGTCTGGGCTAGTTCTTTAGACAGAATACGAGGGACTGGTTGTGTGTACGTGTGGGCAGGGGAGGTCAGAGTACTTTTCTGGTTATGTAACAATATTTGGATGTATTGAGAAGGTCCTCATAATCTAGCCTTATTATTCTTATGTGAGAAACAGTTCCTGAAACACGTGAGTGGCTCTGCAGATAGCTGTCTTTTCAGACTCCAAGCATGGGCTATCATGGCAGATAAAGCAAACCAGTAACTACAGGATTGAGTAAGAGTAAGCTTTAACAGTAACATAATGTTCAAAATGAGAGATAACGGCAGTAACGCAAAGACCACATGTGAGATTCCTGAAGTCTGATTTCAGAATGGAGCTAACTTTCACACCTTAGATTAAGCCCTGGTGGTACAACAGTTACGTTCTTGGCTACTAACCTAAGGCCGATGATTTGAACACATTCAGTGGCTCCCTGGGAGAAAGGCCTGGCCATTTGCTTCTATAAAGTTTACAGCCAAGAAAACCCCTATGTGAAGTTCTACTTTATAACATGGAGTTTATATGTCTGAACTGGCTAGATGGCAAATAATAACATTTCCAGACAATCCAAGAAGAAGGGGATTTCAGGTAGAAGAAACCAGATTTCTTACTGGTAAGGCATGTAGGAGGTCAAACAATTAGGCAGAAAGTAAAATAGATGTGATAACGCATGGTACTTGTGAGAAACTCACAGGTTATTATAAAACTAACTATTATTCAAGTCATTGGAACTTAAAAGATAACCTGCAGTAGACAAAGAATGTACTATGAGTGCCTGTCCCACCCATCCTGAGAAAAGTAATCACTGTCGAGTCCATTTACTCTGATCCTCCTTTTTCTCTTTCACCTGCTTCTTAACCCAATTTCCCTACCAGATGCAGAATTGCCTTGTGTATCTCATTCAAATACTTCAGGAAGAAGATCACACTTGTTCAGTTAGTCACTGTTTGGTACAGATGTGAGTCGGTAGCCTGTAGCCTGACCTGCAGAGAAGCCCCTGGCCTGCCACCTGATCCCTGGATTTGAGACTTGCCAGTCTTAAAAAGTTGCATAAGTTTTCCCTTGAAGTAAATCCCTCTACATACCTTTATATATATGTTTTTCTTCTTTAGGGAACCCAGCCTAAGACAGGCCATCAGGTCCAGAGTTTTGGAAAAGTGATAACATGATGGCTATACTGTATTGTTGATGGCCTATAATTGGGGATAGATGAAGACCTTTTGAGGTCTTTAGCACTGGAGGTAATATGTACTTCTGAATACATTATCAAAATGTTCTAAACCATAAAATACATACACAAAAATCCCAATCAGTTCTGATTCTTCTTATTAAACATTTTTCTTTAAATTTGTTGTTGCATCATGAGTTGGATCCGACTCAACGGCACTTGGCTGGCTTGGCTTCTGATGTTATGGCTTCTACTTTGTAAGTGCTTCTAGAAGCTTTTTAGTTTGTCATAGAACCATAAAGTACATACACCACATGGTCACACTGTGTCCTCAAGTCCAGTCCATTCCTGTCCAGAGTTGACCTCAGTAATGCTTTCTGGTCAGGGGCAGCAGCAGGTCTAGGGGCCTTGCTTGCAAGGGAACCCCAAGGCTGCTGGATCATCAATTGCAGTCTTCTAGTGGAGTTCTTGAGGTGCACCTCGCTTTTCTTGTGTTGCCGCTGGGACTCAATATTGTGTGCCCCACCACGGCTGTCTTTGATGGTGGCAGGGAGACATCTGGTTCTTCGGTCACATGTTGATACAGTCACCCAGTTACATGGGTCTTTCTGTCTCTTGGGCTTTTTTCTCCTAGTGTCTATGTTGTTCTTAGTGATCATCTGTTCTGGATTAGTTGGGACCATTTGGTGTACCTCAGATGGCACCTTGCTAGCCACTCACCAATATGTGGTACAGAATATTCTCTTAACAATAGGCTAGTTGTGCCAATTAGCCTCAGTGTCCCTTGAGTGCATGGTCCTGAGATCCCCACCCCTGCTACTCTACCTTTGCAACACTGGTTTAAAAGAGGAGTTTTCAGTTTATGACGAAGTCCAGTTAAGTTGATCTTCTTTCTGCTGTGTGCTGTCACTGCTTTCACAAACCAAATTTCTATCAACTGTCTAATCTATGATCAACCCTCTCTATCCCTCCCTACCCTTACAGCTGTCAAAGAGTCTTTTCTTCTGTACATTAAGTCTATTTTGGAGTCCTTATAGTAGGGGTCTCATACAATACTTGACCTTTTGCCACTGACTGATTTCACTCAATGTAATGTCTTCCAATTGAAACCAAATTATGAGATGCTTCCTAAAATCATCATGGTTCTTTATCATTGCACAGTGTTCCCTTCAGTATATGTACCATAGTTTGTTGATCCATTCATCTGTTGTTGGGCATCTTGGTTGATTCCATCTTTTTGCTATTATGGACTGTGCTGCAATTTGTGTGCATGTGACCTGATTTGGGTCTGTTCCCTGGAGCAGTAGAGCCAATAAAACACACTCTAAGTTAGAAAGAGGAAGAAGGTTTATTAGAAGGTATGATACCACTGGAGACTCGACAGCAACACAGGCTGTTCTCCATAGAGTCTCAAAGAATAATTTTTATATCAGAGTTTATATATCATTTCAACAAGGAATATTTAATGTTTTTAAGCATGTAGCCCACAGATAACTGTATACATCACAAAAAAGTCACAAGAAACTCTTTATTGTCGCAGCCCAAGTTCCCCTTTGCCCGCAAAGGAGAGGACCGAGACACTGTTTCAGCAGGAGACGAGAAGCGGAACACTTTATTTCCTGTTACCACTGCTTTTATACCAAAGGGAGCGAGGCGCCGATAGGATGGGTACTGTCCAATGGGCGATGAGCTGGCTTAGTTGCTGGGCAGACACTGCCGTGGTGAGGGCTTAAGGCAGGGCGCGGTCCTTCCGGTCAGCGCCATTTTGGTGGCGCAGTCTCCATGAGCTCCCAACATCTCCCCCCTTTTGTTTTAGTAAGGGTAGGCGAGGCTGCCTGTCTTAGGTCATCCTCTGCGGAAGAACTCCTTACCCGTCATGGGGGTGGCACACAGCAAGGTGTGCTCCCTGTCTTAGGTTGGTAGTTTTCCCAGAGGAGGTTGCCCGTCATTGGCTACACCTCCCTCTGTTCAGGGGGTCGAGGCTAGGAGCGATCCAATAGAGACAGCCACACCTGAGCCGATGGATCGCGCTCGGCGGTGTGGGCAAATGCCTGAACAAGTAGACTATAACGGACGCTTTGTTGTCGGGACCGTCTTCTTATCCACAGAACAAGAAATAACATGCTTGCCAGCAAAGCAGCCCCCAAAAGACCGGTGCCCGCCCACTGCTGGAGGAAGCCGAGCGCACCCTTCAACCAATCACGCAACGAGGTCGCCATGGCAAGATCTACCCTGGTGGAATTAACCCGTACAATCTCTGTACGCAACTGGGTTAGGAGCAGTTCCATGCGCTGAGACCAATTGGTTTACAGTTGATGCGAAAGGAGGCGGGATAGGTTAGCAGCTCGGGAGATATTGTCGAAATGTACCGAGGTCACACACAGGGAGGGGAGGCGCCATGCGCACCCCAACTGGGTGATTTGAACCAGAGAATCCAATTGTTCTTGTACCAAGTCTATACGGTGATTCAGGATATGGATAGCCCCCAACACGTGGTCGCTCACAGCCGCCTGGGTCTGGAGAGCATTAGCAGTGTTTTGCGCCATGCTATTAACAACGGTGGCAGTTTCAATATTTTGGGTGAAGGCCACAGCGGCAGTAGCGGCTGCAGCTACGGAGGCTGTGACGGCGGCTACGATCGCCGCAGTGAGGCCGAAATCACGCTTGGATCTCCACAGTTCGGCTGGCGACGGGGATTTCACAGGCCAAGGGACATATCTCGGCAGTCTGGCGACTATCGCCGTCTGAAAGAGAGTAGCATTCCAACAAAGAGAGTAAAAGCAAGTGCTGTTGCGGCACTGAATAGAGCTTGTTTGGGAACCGTTGTGAAGCAGGAACATGAACGGGAGTTGAACACATACGGGAGTGGGGGGGAAGGTAAAAGGTGACACAGGAGTGGCCATCTGTTGTCAGGTCCGATAAGTTGCGGCATACCGTGAAGCAGAGCAGGCCTTTCAGGGTGACATTAAGGGGGCGCTGCTCTGGGCTAATACTTTCATCCATAGGAACGGCTGGAAGTTGCAGAGAGTAATTGGTGGTAAAGAAGCGGGGTAGGAGCGGAGATGTATGATGAACAGGGATTGGTAGGGGCAGGGTGTCTAGTAAACCCCAATACTCATCTGCCCCCTCCGTTGCTCCCAGGAGGGGGATCCACAGTATCAGCAGCAGTACTGACGGGTTGCGTAGCTGCGGATCCATCCTTGATAGTCCGAGTGAGGCGTTCCGGGACCCACAAAGGGCAGTCAGCGTCCTGTGGGAAGATACAGACTGCCCCTCGGGTGGCGGTTATGACGGGGGCAGGGCCCAACCATTTTCCCGAAATGGTATCCTTCCACATTGCCAAGCGGGATCGATGTGTCTCTGTCCCCGAATGGCGCTCTGCCGCCGACTGCCCCTCCCGATCGAGTGAAAGAAAATTTAATGTGAACAGGGCCAGGGCTAGTCTGTTCTGTGGGGAATGGCCCTCACCACTTTATTAAGCTACACATATGTATCTCAGACACCTGGACTCTACTATGCATGTTTGTAACAGACAAAGACAAAATTTATACAAAAGTTCCTCAGCTAGTGAAACTAGCCTGCCAAGTTCACTCTGTGATAAGGAGCAAGCAATAAAGTTGTGGATGAACAAAATGCCAGGCAGCCTTTCCAGCTGCTGTTTTCCAGGCTGAAGGCCATTTCTCAAGAGAGCAAAGAAGAGGAGGGAGACCAAGGTCACAGAAGCTGAGAGTGCTCTGCACCCCTTTGTAAAGAGGCCAGAGTAGCTGGTGCCATAGAAACCATGTAACAGACTATTTAGAGTATCATTATGGCATTAGTTATGTGAAGCTCTTAATTACATATTTTGAAAAGAGGGAAAACGTGTTGCAAGGTATTAGGGTTACAGGCATAGCATGGAGCTTTTCAAGATGATACAATTATTGATGATGACAAAGCCCAGGTATGACTACGTGAGTAGTTGAAGTCAGGTGGGAGGAAGGAAAAGGTGGTTGAAAGTGAAGAGGTTTAGAAATTTAGGGAAAAATTGGTTTCAGGTAAAGAAAAAAGTTGTTGGAAGCCAGATCAGGTGAGTAAGGAGGGTATTCCAATACAGTTATTTGTTTACTGGCTAAAAACTCTTTCAGAGAACTGTACAGTTAAGTTTGCTAACTTGCCACCATGCCACTGTGCACAATGACCATTCTAGAAAGAGTTGCAAAATTACTGAGAAAGGTATACTAGGTGCTGGCTTCAGTGCGCAGCTTCCCAAGGGAAATACTTCAAAGGCGACCATAGTGATATTTAGCAATGAGATACGTAGCACTTAGAACAATTCAGTTCACAGACTTAATTGCAAGAGCACATGTGAGGGTGCATGAAGATGAAAATGAAAAAGAAACATGGAAGCATTATTTTTAATTTAGTCATTTTATAGTCTCTTTTTTAATCTTGGTTTTGCAACAACCACTATACACATAAGTGGCTGCAAACACATGCTTTTGCTAAACTATCTTCCTTAAGTACATATGCATGCAGCCCACAGTAAAGACTAGATGTAGCCATCACGGTTATTCTCTTAAACCAGCTGTATTCATCAAATGGCCAACAATTTGTCTGTAGTCTACCATTTCCCCTACTTAATCTTTGGAAAGATACAGTTCAGAAAAACCGAACCCAACTGCCTTTGAGTCGATTCTGATTTAGAGTGACCCTATAAGGCAGAGTAGAACTGCTCCATAGAGTTTCCAAGGAGAGCCTGGTGGATTTGAACTGCTGACCTTTGGGTTAGCCACTATACTATCAGGGTTTCCTTAGAAAGGTATAGGTATGTGAATTTTATTTCCTTTCCCTTTCTCCTACTTGTATCACTGCCTTAAGATAAATCATGAACATTATTATAATTCTATGTTGCAATGAATTGCTGTTACATAGATTATTTTTTGCCATGGTCTTGTAACTCCCACAAATGATTGGGTCAAACTCAAAACCAAACCCATAGTCCTCAAGGTGATGCCAACTCATAGTGACCCTATAGACAGAGTAGAACTGCCCCACAGAGTTTTCAAAGAACACCAACCACCAGAGTTTCCAATCATTGCTTAGGACTACACAAATAAGGTGTTTGTGGCCCACCAAGGGGACTGGACAGCTTGCTAACTATGCAAATAAAGCTCATGAAATCCAAGTGGGGGGTAGGACCATTTAATAAGGTATACAGAACACTAGTCAGAAGATTGGCCAGTTTTGCACCTATTTAGGCTTAAAAAGAGATCAAATCCCAGAGCAGAAAGGGGAATCCCACTACTACCGAGAAGTAAAGATGAGGACAGAGCACATTCTTTGGACCAGAGATCTCTGTGTTGAGAACTTCTAGATCCAGAAGGCAGAGAGACAGAAAGCTGTAACATAGGAGATGAAGCAGCAAAGAAATGGCAGCAGGAGAGCAGGAGACTGCTGCGAGATGCTACAGTGAACTTCCCAGTCCGTAGGCATACAAGTCCACAGGGAAAGAGCTGAATGCTTTCAGGCAGGAGGCTTCTTCACAGAGAGGGAGTGCCTCCAGACATTTATATGCAGAGCTAGGTTCATTGGCTGGGGAAGGGGAGAGTGGTGAGGGTAGGAAAGTTGAGCACCTTAGGGCTGAGGCTTACCGCCTGACTGGATGTCCCAGGGACTTACTTTCAGAGCTAAAATGCTTTGTAACACTTACCCTAGGAAGACTGCTGCATATATACATGCCTATGTGTATAAGGGCCAAGGGGCTGAGGGGCCTAGTGGCAGAGAGAGGCTCTCCTGTGTGCACAGCTGATCAGTTGTCTTCATTAAAGAACTCTATCATGAGTCTTCCTGATACTGAATTGCAACTTGTTACTTCCCTAATAAACCTCCTAACTATGAATATTGTCTGTAAGTTCTCGGTGTCCATTGCAATGAATAATGGAATCCAACTGAAAAGTAGAGAGTGCTGTGTGAGGACAGCTGGTTTTAGAGATGGTAAAGAGGTTGGAGGGTGGTATGTAGGAGCTCCACCTTATCATGGATAAGTTTTATGGCTGAAGTTGGTGACGTTAGAGCACACCGGAATGCCTCCACCGTGCCATTTTTTGTTTGCTTAGCCTTTCTTTCTCATAATGTTTCCAAATTTGGTTTCTTACTCTTTCCTATTTCTTTGTGTAGTGTTTTTATTTTTATTTTTTCTGAAGGTAGTTCTATTATTAGATTGCTTCTTTCACTAGTTCTATTTTAGGCTCCAACCACTGCCATTACTTCCGTACTGATTGTGCTTTTGTTTTTTAATTGCCATATAAATTCTTGATCTAATGACACACACAAACATACCTACAATTGATGTTTAACATGAAATAGTGGTCTGTTCAATATTTGTATTTAAAAAATATATGCAACTCTTCTAGTCACTTTTGGTGCTAGGCCAATTGTGTTAATTAGAGTGTATTGAACCAAGTATATATTTCCAGTCTCTGCACATATATTATTCAATTTGATCAAGTTTCAATATGTAAAAGCTTTTTTGCAAAACGCAGTGTCAAAATGTTACAGTCTTTGGTCGGAATCTTGGCAGATTAAGTCAATCATGGAGGTCAAAATGATGGCCCTTTGTTTTACAGGAAGTACAAATGCACAGAATCTATTAACTAATTAAATGAAAGTTTATAATTAAGTGTTAGGATAGAGAACAAAAATGTTTCTGCCTCAGGAAGTAGACACCTTTATTGGTTTATTACCAATAATCAGACATAAGATAGCCAGGACAGTTTAGTGTCACATTGTTTATTCCCTTGTTTTGTAGAAACATTTTCAGGATCCCCAAGATTTTCTGGTTGGGTAAGTTTTCATCAAATTTTTTCTGCTTAGTTGAATATTGACTAAATTAAGTCTATCTTACTTAACCATAAAGGGATCTTTCATGGAGGGTATATATACTCTCTCTATAGGATTATTTCTTTTTCTTGCCCAGTTTAATGCCAGAAAATAGTATTGACTGACTCATTCAGTTAGCAAGTATCTATTAATTCCATATCATCTTTGTTCACAGCAGTGAACACAGTATAATCCCGGGCTCTATAAGCTTACACTTTAGTTGGGAGAAACAGAAAATAATGCAATTAAGTTGAACACGTGTACAGTATTAGGTGGAATACTACATTGAAAAAAATGAAAGCTCCAAGTAGGACTCAAGAGTGCCAAGAAAAGGGTACAGTTTAACACTAGGTACCCATAAAAGTCCTCACTGAGAAGGTGACATTTGATCAAAAGTGAGACAAAAGAGAAAATGAGGAATGTGTTTAATGGGAGGAAGACTTTTGCAGAAAGTAGGAGTAGCAAGTGCAAAGGCCCCAATGCTAGAACTGGGTTGGCTGTGCTTGAGGAACAGCTAAGAAAGCCAGTGTGGCTGCGCTGGAGTGAGAGGGAAATGAGATCAGAGACTTTCTGGGTGCTAGATGATGGGGCATTTGATAAAGCATTGTAAAAATTTTGGCTTTTCTATTACTGAGGTTAGTGAGTAGAAGATGATCTGACATAAGTTTTAAGGAGAACACTCTGGATGTTGTGCTGAGAGTAAACTGGGGGTATGGGAGGGTAGAAGCAAGAAGAAACACTAATGCAATATTGAAACTGTGGGTGGAAAATTACAGTGACTTGAGCCAGGGTGCTGGAGGTAAAGTCAGTGAAGAGTGGTTGGATTTGGGATACGCTTTAAAGACAGAGCCAATTATAGAACTTTATTATAAAAATATGTGTGGAGGTAAAGGAGAATTTTTATTTTATTAAAGCTGGGGAAGAGTCCTTTAAAAGTACTAACTCATTTCAGTCTATCAGGAAACAGACTGTGTTAGTGTACTTCTTTTCTTCTGTGGAAATCACCAGAATAACTTGTGGCAATATGTAAATATAAAACAAGTATCCCCTTGTCTTAGTCATCTGTTGCTGACGTAACAGAAACACCACAAATGGATAGCTTCAACAAAGAGAAATTTACTCTCTCACACTCCGTTGTTGTTAGGTGCTACTGAGTCAGTTCTGACGGATAGTAAGCAGCCTTATGTACCAAAGCACAAAAATTGCCTAGTCCTTTGCCATGCCCACAGTCACTGGTGTGCTTGTAGTCTGTAAGTCTAACTTCAGGATATCAGCTCTAAGGGAAGGCTTTCTCCTTCTGTTGACTCTGGAGGATATTGCTTGTGATGCACCAGTCTTCCCTTGGTCTGAGAGTATCTCAGCACAGGAACCTTGGGTCCAAAGGACATGCTCTGCTCTCAGCACTGCTTTCTTTGTGCTATGAGATCTCAAACTCTCTGTTTGCTTCCCTTTCCTTTTTATCTCTTGAGAGATAAAAGGTGATGCAGATCACACTCCAGGGAAACTTTCTTTACATTGGATCAGAGATGTAACATTGCCAGCCAGCCAAACCAAGTGCCATCAAGTCGGATCTGACTCACAGCGACCCTAGGGGCCAGGATAGAACTGACCCCCAGAGTATTCAAGGAGTGCCTGGTGGATGTAACATTAGTAAGTGTATTATAACTGCACCCTAATCATCTTTAACATAATCCAATTTTGCCGTATTAACCATAGGCAGAGCTTAGGATTTACCACGTATGTAGGAAAGTTATAATCACAAAATAGAGGACAACCACACAATACTTTGAATCATGGCCCAGCCAAACTGATACACACATTTTTAGGGGGACACAATTCAATCCATGACCTCCTCAAGGTTCTAGAAAAAAGAACGTGTAACAGGTTGAATAGTGGCTCCTGCAATAAATGTCCACCTGGAACTCAAAATGTAACTTTATTTGCAATAAGAGTCTTTGCAGATAAAATCAAGAATTTCAAAATGAGATTATGCTGGATTAAGGTGGGTCCCAATCCAATGTCAAGCTATAGAAAATAAGACATACAGGAAAGAAGTCCACGTGGAGACAGAGGGAAAGACTAGCAGGTAAAAACCAAGGAATGCCAAGTATTTCATCTGCTACTTCCTACATGCAAAACCATTTACCCTAAATAGCCTCAATCCATTTCACCACCCACTCTCAATCCAAAAATACCATTTTCTGAATCATCTAAACAAGAATGTCTGAGGGTGGCAGAGTTAAGATGGAGGATTAAACACATATCTTCCTAAATCCCTCTGGAAACCAAGACTTGAACTGCTAATTAAACTGAGCCTTCTGGACACCTAGTGAGCCCTAGGACACGGCATAGAGCTGTTAATTTGGACTTCATGCCACTGAACAGACAACTTCCTCTCTTTCGCTGACTGCTACTGTTGGTGAGTGCTGGCTTTCATGGACTGAAGATGGCATAAACAACCGCAGTCCATCCTCACAGCATCTCTCCCAGCCTCTGTTGACTCACATGATGCCCCCAAAAGCAACAAACTCTGGAGAAAAGCATAACCAATACATCATCTATGGCTGCAGAAGGCCCCCAAAAGAAAGCACCACGGAACTTCCCAGATGAAGAAACTTTTCTGAAACTATCGGAAGGCAAATACAAAAGGATTATTTAGAGAGCCCTCCTAGACCTTATACAAAATACAGCTGAGCAAAATGAAGAATTAAGCAAGCTGTTTGATCTGATGGAACACCAGTACTCTGAAATCCAACAAATCAAAAACAAAATGAAAGACATAGAAACTTCAATTCAAAGCCAAGAAAACAGAATGGAACAAATGGAAAGGAGACTTTCTGACTTGAAAGACAGAGCTACTGACTCCTGCATCTATGAGGAGAAATCAGAAAAAGGAAACAAGAAAAATGAAGATGCATTAAGAAACATGTGGTTTAATCATCATCATTATCATCATAATAATGAAAAGAAACACATGGGACTCTATTAAGAGGAACGACCTATGATTCACTAGAGATTCTGAACAGGGTGGGATGCCTGAGTATTAATGGAGGTCAACTCTTTGGACAGAAATGGATTGGACTTGGGGACACAGAGTGACCATTTCATGTGTGTACTTTATGGTTCTATGCATCTGTAGGATGTCAGCCTGCTGATCTCTTATTGGAGCAGGGAAGTGGGCATAGAGGAGGGGATGGAGATTTGGGGGAGGATAAGACATGTATGGAGCAGAGAGGAAGAGTGTGCTCTTACTGAGCAGGGAGAGCAGTGGGAGCTGCATATAGATGGACATGCAAATTTATATGAGAAGGGACATTCTCATTCAATCATAAAAAAAAAAAAGAATGTGCTCTGGATGTGTTTGCTCCATTTAGGGGAATTTTTTTCCCTCTTTCTGTGGACCTGTGAAACCAGAACATAAGCTATTTGCTTCCAAAGTACCATGGTGGACAGGTTTATACTAGACCTATTTATTCCAAAAGGGAGAAATTTGAGGGAAAGAGGGAATCGTGATTACTAGAAAGTCTAAAATCCAACAGGTCAAATTTCATTAGATATTAAGGCTTGAAAATAATCCTCTGTCCTTTGTGATCATCTGAGCGGTATCCTGGTTCTCCAGGTTCCGGCTGGTGGATCCTCAGCCCCGGGTGTTAGCCCTGCCTCCTTAGCCCTGAGTGGCTGGAACAGAAGCTGTATACTTTCAGCCACAGGTAGCCCTATTCTTTTGACCCACTGAGTTATTGCCCCCTCTGTGTTTTGTGGTGACCTAATTCTGTTCTCAGGGTGGCAGCTCCACCTCCTGAAACCTGAAAAGTGGTGGTCCCACATTTTCAAACATAATTAGTAGGCTCAAATTATTAAACATAATGGGGTGAGTCCATTTTTTCAAATCTTCACAGTGGGCCCACCCTCTGAAATCAAGGAAGTAGCAGCTGTACCCACATAACCCCCATACTTCCTTACAGATAATCTTGCTTGTCTCTGAGCTACTCCTGGGATTGCCCTTTCCTTTTCTTATTTTGTAGGAAAGCTTCTTCATCGTCTTTGTTTTCTGTCTATAGAATTCTAGGAATTGTCCAGTGTTCCTTACTTTTGTCCCACTTTTCTCTCTTTTGGAAACCCTGGTTGTGTAGTGGTTAAGTCTTATGACTGCTAACCAACAGGTCGGTAGTTCAAATCCACCAGGCTCTTCTAGGAAACTCTATGGGTCCGTTTTTCTCTGTCCTGTAGGGTCGCTATGAGTTGGAATCAACTCAGGGGCAACAAGTCTGTTCCTTTCAGTTAAACATACGGGGTGTCTGCCGAGGTGGTTGACTGGGGCCCATTGTTGACATGCCTAATCTCTTTGACAGTCATTCAGCAACACCTTTGTTGTGCTATCCAGTGTATGCTTTCTTGATTTTGCCCTAGAAGTTTCCATATTTTCAGGTTCTGGCTTCTTTTCACACTCTCTATTTCATAATCTCTCCCCTTCCCACCACATTTTACTGTGAGAAACAGTGAAATACCATACCTCATATTCAAGATTTTGCTCAGAATTCTCTTCAGTTAAATATTTGAGTTTATCACTTACAAGCTTTACTTTCCCCAAAACATTTTAAAGTAACTCAGCTTAGTTTTTATCATTTTGTAGCAAAAGTTCCTTTCCTCCAGCATGCAGTAACACATTTATTACTGCTTTTTAAGGCCTCAACAGAAATACATTTACCACCCCCATTTCTATAAGGCCTACATAGTCACAGAAATACAAACTTTCTCCTCAGCTCTCCTTGCATTCTTGTGTGCTCTCACTAATTCTACCAACAGTCCCTTTACTGTAGGGACCTCAAAACTCTTTCCATACTCTACCTATTACCAAATTCTAAAATTACTTCAACATTTTTAGAAACTTGTTAGAGAAGTACCCTGCATCTCAGAACCAAATTCTAAGTTTCCTAGGTTTACAATAAAAGATACGACAAGGTGATGTCTTGTCCTCAGAAACAAAAGTATTTTCTCATAGTTTGGAGACCAGTAGTCCAGATCAGGATCCAGCTGCATTGAATCCTTCTTGGCATTCTGAGATAGGAACTGTTTCATGCTTATCTCTTAGTATCTGAATGTGAGTCAAAGGCAGCTCAACAACACTCAACAACCATTGGCAGTCAGTTACTGTTCTTCTGCTTGCAGAAAGATCCTCGCAAGCTGTTGTCTTCCTCTTACATGTCTGTGACTCTCCTTTCAAGACACATTACTTAAAGAGGATTAGGGTTAGGGCCCACCATGTCCTGATATGGCTTAACTGCTGTTATCATTCAAGGAAGAGCCTATCATCACCAAATAAATTCCCATAACAGGTACAGGGGCAGGACTCTAGCACGTAATTGTAGGGAGACAACTTGTCCATGACAAGCAGCATGGCTGCAGCGACCCTGCACTGGCACTGTCATCTTGACCTTGGACAGCAGAGGGTCTGCCGAGAGCCCGCAGTAAAGGGGGTTGTCGTGTCAGCTCACTTCGGAGACATGTGGCTGGGCTGTTTGAATGGGGGTAATAAATACAAGAGAACAGATCTTTAGACTGTAGAGCCAAAGTAATTTGAGGTAGTTTGTATATGGGAGTAGAGACAAGGAAAAGCTAAGGACAAGTCCTAGATTTCTAGGTAGACCACCCAAGAAGATGGTTGTATATTTAGAAAAATTGAGAACAACAGGAAAGAAGCAGGTGATACAGGACAAGTAAGAGTAATAGAGGATAATAAGTTTGCTTCTTGCTTGTAAATTGTGATTGTGTAGATGTCCAGTAGGCAGTTGGGTATGTAATTCAAAATTCAGGAGAGAATTCTGGGCTGAAGATACCTAAGTTGATGTCACATATCCATAAATGATACTTGAAGCCTATGGAATAAGATATCCTTAGGGATAGAGTTAAAGCAGGAAAAGCGGGAGATATAGGATAAAGTCTTAAGGAACCCACAGATAGAAAAGGATGAACAAACAAAGGACATTAAGAAGGAATGACCAAATAAATAGAAACAAACAAAACAAAAAACTGTGGTGGATTGAATTGTATCCCCTCAAAACTGTATGCATTGATTTGACTCTCTAGGAATTCCGATATGATGCCATTCCTCCCAAGTGTTGTAAATCCTGCCTCTGTGATATTGATGATGGAGAATGGGCAGCCGTGGTGTTCGTGAGGCAAGACTCAAGTTACAAGCTTGTGGGCTATCAGGGAGAGAAATGAGTAGAGGATGTTGGGAACCTCATACCACCAACAGAGCAGAGTGACCAAGAGCAGGCACGTCCTTTGGACCAGAGTTTCTTGTGCCAAGATGCTCTCACTAGATTTGGATCCAGCCTACTGGACAGTGATAACTTTTCTTTTGAATGGACTTGCAATTTATAAATGGATTTCTGGCTTACTGGACTGTGTCAGTAAAGCTTCTCTTCATGAAGCCTTCCACTCATGGCATTTTCTGTTAGATCAGTATCAGGTGACACAAATAAGCAAACAAACAAGAAACAAACAAACACAAGAGAATATAGTGATATGACAGTATAGGAAAGAGTTCCAAACATAAAGTAGTAGCCAACTGTACAAATCCTTCCAAAAGCTTGAGAAAGGCTATATGCGGCACATGTCAATTAAATTTTGGAGCAAGATAGATATTAGTGATTTTGTTGAAAACAATTTCAGAGGACTCATGGAAGCTGAAATTAGACTAGACTGGGTAAAAACTAAGAACGGAGTGAAGAAATGGAGAAAGTACAGTCAATATCACATAAGTTTGATGTGATAAGAGGAGAAAGAAAAGACAGTAACTGGATTATAGGGTCAAAAATACATTTTACTTTTTAAAGATGTGGCAATAGAAGCATTCTTAAAAGCAGGTGAATTAGAGATTAAAAACATAATTGAAAGGTGAATAATTAAGAGTACAAGGTCCAGAGAAGAGATTAAAAACTGGAATCTCGAGAATAAGTGAGAGACTTGCTCCCACTTATTAGATGTAAGAGACAAAGGACGAACGCATCTGTATGCTAGATTATATTTAGGTGGTAAATCCTGGAGGAAATCTCTCGTGTGTCTGTGAAGATACGAGGGAAGAGAATGGCTTTAGTTTCAAGGAGACTATGTAAATTTTGATGTAGTCCTGGAGAACTGGGAAGCAAGTATCTTAGGGAATTTACTAAGAATTACTGGGAATTTCAAAGACCCAACTGAAGTGAAGAATATTAACTTTTTTCGTGTCATTCTGTGTAATTGCTTATTATTGTTCCACCTGTCATACAGAAATGCAGAAACTAGATGGTGAACTTTATTGAGTTTAGAAATTTGTAATCTTAGAGAAAGGGTTGTAGATAAGTGGGATATTGAATAAGGCTAGACTGAATTAAGTGGAAATTGAAATAGAGAAGGAATTGATACATATAGACATAACATGAATGAAAAGAGAGAAACAGAAAAAACAATTTTTAAATGATTTTAGCAAAATAGTAAAACACATGTAATTGCAGTAGCAAAGCAATACACAGAAGTTAAGGAGATTGTGGTTAGGGAGATTTCTAAAGAAGTTTAATCAAAATTGCAAAGTTTATTCTGTGTTTATAGAAATATGTAGTTATGAATGGAATTAAGGAAAAGGTCACTGGATAGATAGAATTCAATGAGACAATAGAATTTTAGATTTATGCAAAGACAGTAGGATTTTGCAAGACAGGAACAGTGTGAATTATTAGGAATAAGGAAAAAATAGCCAGGAGATTGGTATACATTAGGGATTGAATTGTGTCCCACCAAAATATGTGTTGGAATCCTAACCCCTGTTGCTCTTGTTGTTGTTAGGTGTCATGAAGTTGTTATCAACTCATAGCGAACATACGCACAACAGAGTGAAATACTGCCTGGCCCTGTGCCGTGCCCTGAATCATTTTTATGCTCAAGCGCACTGTTGCAGCCACTGTGTCAGTCTATCTCACCAAGGGTCTTCCTCTTTTTGCTGACCACCCCCACCCTCGAGTCTACCAAGCACTATGTCCTTCTCCAGGGACTGATCTCTCCTGATACAATATGTACAAAGTATGTAAGATGCAATCTCACAATTTTTGCTTCCGAGGTACACTCTGGCTGTACTTCTTCCAGAAGAGATCTGTTTGTTCTTTTGGCAGTAATCACATTTTGGAATATTGTTTTCTTTTCTATGTTAATAAAACCATTATGAGTATGAGTGTGTTGTAAACCTGATCACTTTTAAGATTTAAGAGGAGCAGATTGGGCACAGAGATAATCAAGCACAAAACACAAGGAGACAGATATTACCCAAGGCTTTCCAAGGAACCTACGCATAGCCAGGCTCCTGAAACTGAGAAAAAGACCTCTCCCCAGTGCCTTACCCTGTAGTCAATGTCTTACATTTAGACTACTAAACTAGAAGAAAAATTAATTTCTGTTTTTTAAAACCACCCAGTTGTGATATCTCAGCAATAGTAGCATTACAGGCCTTTAAAAAATAAAGGTTGAAAAACTGAAATGGCCTAAGTCACAAATGAAGCAGTGCAATGGCCTGAAGTGGTATTAGAAATTGAGGAGGACACTGATCGATATCTATGCAACTATATATAGGGTATACGAGTCAATACGGAGCCAGAGATAAGGCGCCCTTGGAGAAAAACAAGGTTTCATTTAAGGGCAGGAGATACATAGTGCACTTAGTGAAAGACATAAGGATGTATAAGAGATTGTCATCCAAGGAATCCCTCACTTTTCTGTCAGCTTGTTGTACTGTGGTATCTTGTATGTTTCTGTGATGCTGGAAGCTGTGCCACCAGTATTTCAAGCACCAGTAGGGTTACCCATGGATGGGTTTAAGTGGAACTTCCAGACTAACATATATTAGTAAGAAGGACCTACTAGTCTACTATTGAAAAAAGTGATCAACATGAAGCTTAAGAATAGTATAAGATCATTGTCTGACATTGTGCTGAAAAATGAGCCTGTCAGGTTGGAAGGTGCTCAGAATCTGTCTGGGGAAGAGCTGCCTCCTCAAAGTGGAGCTCACCTTAATGACGTGGATGAAGTAAGGTTTTAACAACCTATGTCTGCTAATGTGGCATGAGTCAAAATAAGAAGAAATAGATACAAATATCTATTAATAATCAGAACATAGAATGTATAAAATATGAACCTAGAAAAATTAGAGATGATCGCAAATGAAACAAAACATAAAGATTGACATCTTAAGCATTAGTAAGCTCAAATGGACTGGTACTGACCATTCTGAATTGGTCTATTATGTCAAGAATGACAAATAGCTGAGGAATGGTATTCCATTTTCATCAAAAGGAATATTTGAAGATCTATGTTCCAAAGTACAATGATAGTATTATACCTATAAGCCTACAAACAAGACCAATTAATATGACTATTATTCAGATTTACCTATCAACTGCCAATTTCAATGATGAAGAAATGAAAGAGTTTTACAAACTTCTGCAGTCATAAATTGATCAAATATGCAATTAAGATACATTAATCATTGGTAATTGGAATATAAAAATTGGAAACAAGAAGGATTGTTAGCTGGAAAATGTGTTCTTGGTAGTAGAAACAATACTGAAGATCTAATGATAGAATTTTGAAAGACCCATGACTTCTTCATTGCAAACATGTTTTTTCAACAATGTAAATAGCAACTATACACATAGATTTTGCCAGAAGAAATACAGAGGAATCAAATGAATCACACCTGTGGAAGGAGACCATGGAGAAATTCAGTATTATCAGTTAAAAGTAAGGAACTGAATGTGGAATCATCACTTACTCATACACAAACCCAAGCTGAAGCCAAAGAAAATGAAAGCAAGTTCATGCAAGTCAAAACAATAGCCTCGAGTATATCTCAACTGAATTTAGAAACTGTCTCAAAAATAGATTTACACATAAATGATGGAAGACCAGTTGAGTTGTGGAATGATATCTGGAACATCATACATGATAAAGCAAAAGGTCATCAAAAAGGCAAGAAAGAAAGAAAAAAACAATATGGATGTCAGAAGAGACTCTGAAACTGTCTCTATACCGTAGAGCAGCTAAAATGAATGGATAATGACGAAGTAAAAGAGCTGTACAGAGATTCCAAAGGGTGGCTCTAGAAGACAAAGTAAAGTATTATAACAAAGTATGCGAAGACCTGGAGTTAGACAACCAAAAGGGAAAAACATGCTGAGCATTTGTCACGTGAAATAAGTGTAGAAAAAATGCAAATCTTGAGGTGTAATATAATTGCAGTTTTGAAGGATTTCATGAGTAAACTATTGAATAATGCAGGAAGGTCAAAAGTAGATGGAAGGAATACCATACCAAAAAGAATCAGTCAAGATTTAGCTAATTTAGGGGGTAGCGTATGATCAAGAATTGATGATATTGAAGGAAGAAGTTCAAGCTACACTGAAGGCATTTGTGAAAAAACAAGGGTCCAGGGATTGATGATATACTAATTGAAATGTTTCAACAAATGAATACAATGCTGAATGTGCTCATTCATCTATGTCCGGAAATTTGGAAGACAGCTATTGGGGCAAGTGATTGGAAGAGATCTGTCATTTGTGCCCATTCCAAAAATAAAGGTGATCCAACAGGATGCACAAATTATTTAACAATACTATTAATATGACACACAAATAAATTTTGGTGATGATAATTTAAAAACAGTTGCATCAGTACATCCTATAACACATATACAATAAAATGCACACATTTAAAGTAGTTTGATGAGCTTTGACAAATGTATTCATCCATGTAGCTGCAACCATAATCAAGTTATGACTGGTTCATAACCCAGAAAAGCTTCCTTGTTCCCCTTTGTCATTAATCCTGCCACTCCTCCAACCTGATACAAACACTGATTGACTTTTTGTTGCTATAGATCAGTGTTGTCTTTCTTAGAATTTCATGTAAACGAAATATTAGAATACCACTTCTCATTTCCACCAGCAGTGTATCAGAGTTCAATTTTAGTTATGTCTTCAGCAATACTTGGGGTAGTTAGTCTTTCAATTTTAGTCATACTGACGGGCTTTGGTTGCACAGTGGTTAAAACAGTTGACTGCTAACTGAAAGTTTGGCCGTTTGAAGCCACCAGCAGCTCTGCAGAAGAAAGATATGGCAGTCTGCTTCCCTAGAGATTTACAAGCTTGACCTATGGGGGTCAATATGAATTGGAACTGACCCAACAGCAGTAGATTTGTTTAATAGGTAATGGCATCTCGTTGGAAGCCTTGGTGGTATAGTGGTTAGGTGCTACCTCTGCCAACTGTAGGGGCAGCAGTATTAGTCCACCAAGTGCTCCTTTGGATCTGTGTGGGACAGTTCTCTATCCTACAGGATTGCTGAGTCAGAATCAACTTTATGGCAACTGGTTTTTACCTCATTATGGTTTTAATACACATTTCTATGATGGCTAATGATATTGAATATTTTTTTGTACATTTATTGGCTATATATCTTCCTTTGAGAGTTCAATTTTTTCCCCATGGATTTCCAGTTGTTGCAACACTATTTGTTGAAAAACCTAGGAAGTGAATCGACAGTAGTGAGCTTAGTTTGGTGTGTGCAGTCACTTTGTTAGATCTTGGAATTATATTGAGTAAAATCACAGGCTCTCTCCACCCTTTAAGAGTTCACAAGTACACAAGAAGCACAATAAAAAATAAGCACCCAGTTTTATAAAGTACTTAATTAGGTGAGTTAACCTTATAACAGAATATCGTGAAGACTTTCCTGAGAAAATATGAGTCGAGATGTGAAGAAAGAACAAGAACTGATTAGATAAAGAAGGAGGGCAGAACACTAATCGGAAGAACAAACACATGCAAAGGCCTTACTTTGGGAAGAAGGGTAGCATGAATGTAGCACAGAAGGAACCACGTCATGAGAAACGGCAAGAAGCATGATGCCAGTTCTGGCTTGAGAGAGATTGGGTAGCTAGGCCATTATCTTGTAGCCATGCTTGTCTTCATCCCGAATGGTTTTAAACACATACATAAAATGATCATGATTACATTTCAGAAACTCAGTGTGGCTGTCATAGGGAGAATTTATTGGAAAGGAGCCGTAGTAGAACTAGAGAAAACAATTAAGTGAAAATTACACTAGTCCAAGATAGTGACTTGGAAGATTAGTGAAGTTGAAAATGTGGAGTAGATACATACAATGACTGTCAATTAAGCTTGTGAGAACTCAGAAAAATACCTACATACCTCACTGCTAAATATCACTATGGTCACCTTCGAAGTACACTCCATGGGAAACTATGCATCGATGCCAATGTCTAGTCCACCCTTCAAAGCAATTTTGGAACTCTTTTTCTGGACTGGCCATCAGAACTCTTGTCATATTATCCTTGATGACCTCCCTGAATGTCATCAAAATGTCTTCCTTTTAATATTTCCTTTATCCTCAGATAAAGAAAAAAGTCACTGGGGGCCTAGTCAGACGAGTAGGGTTTTCCTATACAGTTCTTTGTTTATTGGCTGAATACTCCCTCAAAGACAACTGTACAATTAATTTCCAGAACTTGCTTCCATGGCACCTTAGCAGTGGTCGTTCCAGAAAGATTTTCAAAATTGCTTTGAAGGGTGGACTAGATGCTGGCATTGGGTACATAGCTTCCCAGGGAAGTATTTCGAAGGCGACTGTAGTGATGCTCAGCATTGAGGTACGCAGCACTTAGAAAAATTAAGTTTGTGGACTTAATTTTCGGACCTCGTGTATGCAGCAAATAACTAAGAAACAAAACAAAACAAAACAAAAAGAACTGTTTGGAGTTAGTGATGGGTTGAATATGGCAGATAATGGGAAAGGGAGGAAGTAGAAGGATCCCAATATACCAAATGTGTGGCAGTGACAGTTTTAAGAAATCCAAGATGATGTATGGAATAGATAGTTTATAAATATATTAAAGCCTCAGAAAATAACAAATCGGCAGAAGATTATCCACAGGAGTACAGCTGTTAATTATCTAGTAGGGATCATGGAATAAAACCACAAAAGGACTATTATCAATTACTGTTCTTGCTATATCAAATTTACGTATCTTTTATCTCTAAGTGTGTCAAACCATCCTTTTTAATCTTGTTTTTATTTCCTGAAATTACCAATTTTGTCATTTCCCTTTCTATCGACACACTGTGTTTCACTTGTACTTTTCTCACACTCATGACCTTACTCTTACAACACTATCCATCTTTTGTTAGTTTTATTAAGTTCTATAGAGTCAATGGAGCCCTGGGGTCACAGTGATTAAGACTTTGACTGCTAATCAATAGGTAGGTAGTTTAAATCTACCAGCTGCTTTTTGGAAATATTATGGAGCAGCTCTGCTATGTCCTCTAGGGTTAGCTATGAATCAAAATCTACTCCATGACAATGGATTTGGACTGGTTTTTAAAATTAGTAGTCAAGCTGGATATAAACTATATAAAAGAATTACAAGAATAAAATAAGAGTACCAGCTCAAATATTGATAACTCCTCTTATGACACAGCAAAGTTGATAATCGACAGGACTTTGTTGGACAAATTTCTGGGTGAGCACATTTATTCTGCAGGTATTTCCTCTGTAGGTGGTTATTAAACCTGAACCAAACCAACTGCCATTAAGTAGACTGCAACTCACAGTGATCCTATGGGACAGTGTAGAACTGCCCCGTAACTTTTCATGGCTGTAAATCTTTATGGAAGTAGATTGCAACTTCTTTCTCCTACAGAGTAGCTGGTGAATTTGAGCCACCAGTGTTTCTGTTAGCAGCTCTCTGCTTTAACCACTCAATAACAAAGGTTATTTTAGATAAAAATGTCAAAGAATTTAATAGGCTAAGGATGATGAATTGAGAATTAAGTAAAAGGGATGTGTTGCAGTATTTCCCTTACTTATCTAGCATTGCTATAATAGAAATACCACAAGTAGATGGCCTGATCAAACAGAAATTTGTTCTTTCACAGTCTAAGATGCTAGAAGTCAGGGCATCACCTCCAGGGGAAGACTTTCTGTGTTGATTCTGAGGGAAGGTCCTTGTCATCAGTCTTCCTTTATCTAGGAGTGTCTTAGTGAAGGTACCCTGGTTCCAAAGAACACGTTCCATTCCCAGCTTTGCTTTCCTGGTAGTAGGTGGTCCTCTGTCTCTGTGCTTCCTTCTATGTGTGCTCTCTTTCTTCCACATGTCAAAAGAAAATGACTCAAGACACAGCCTACTCCCGTAGATTGAGTCCTGTCTCATTAACATATCTACCTCTAATCCTGCCTCACTAACATCATAGGGGTATGATTTACAAAATCTAGGAAAATTCCATCAGATGACAAAATGGTTGACAATCACACAATACAGGGAATCATAGCCTAATCAAGCTGATATACATTTCTGGAGGACACAATTCAATCCATAACAAATAACTATATATGATATATAGTTTTTATAGATTTTATATATAAAATCTAATATTATAGAAGGTCTACTGCCACATTTTCTTCCATGGAATAGCTGGTAAGTTCAAACTACCACTCTGCTAGCAGCTGAACACTTTAGCCACCGCATTACCAGCCAAGCCAAGTATTACCAGGGCTCCTTAAAAGCAAGTACTCATTGCCATCAAGTCAATTTCAACTCATAATGACCCTCTCAGACAGAGTAGAGCTTCTCCATTAGGTTTCCAAAGAGCAGCTGGCCAACTTTTTGGCTAGCAGCTAAGCTCTTAACCATTGAGCTATCAGGGCTCCTTAAAGTAAGTAGTATCTTAATAGTATAAAAATTGGTCATTTCTTTTTAGACCACCCACAGAATGGGGAAAAAATACTTGGCGACTATATACATGATTGACATCTGATGTCTTTAATCTAAACAAGGTACTGCAAAATATCAACATGAAAAAGGTAAATAACCCAATTAAGCAATGGGCAAAGGACACAGGAAGACACTTCATGGAAGAAGACATCCAGGCAGCCAAAGACACATGAAGAATTGCTCACTTGTTAGCTATTAAAGAAATCCAAATCAAAATTACAATGAGATACAATCTCACCCCAACGAAGTAGGCCATGATCCCCAAAACACAAGACAACAAATGCTGGAGAGGCTGTGGACAGGTTGGAACTCTCCTCCACTGCTGGTGGGATTGCCAAATGGTACAACCTCTTTGGAAAGCAATGTGACGTTTCCTTAAAAAGCTGGAAATAGATCTACCATTTGATCCAGTAGTTCCACTGCTTAGAATATACCCTGCAGAATTAAGGACAGTCATGCAAACAGATATATGCACACGAAAGTTTATTGCAGCACAGTCCACAATTGCAAAAATATGGAATCAACTCAGATGTCCAACAACAGACGAATGGATAAGCAAACTATGGTACATACACTCACTGGAACACTTCGCCGTGATCAAGAACAGTGGTGATTTCACGAAGCATCTTGTAACCTGGTTTCAACTGGAAGACATTATATTAAATGAAATCAGTCAGCAACAAAAGGACAAATATTGTATGAGACCCTTATTATAAGGACTTAAAAACAGACTAATTTGCAGAAGAAAAGACTCTTTGATGGCTATAAGGAAGGTGAGGTAGGGAGGGAGAGGAATGTGTATAGATTAGGTAGTTGATAGAACTTTGGTTGGGTGAAAGCAGTGACAGCACACACCAGAAAGATGATCGTGTTAACTGGACTTCAACATAAAGTGAAAACTTTTCTATTCCTAGCCTAATACAGCAAGGATAGAGTAGCAGGGGCAGGGGTCTGGGGACCATGCTCTCAGGGGACATCAAGGCCAATTGGCATAACTAGCCTATTGCTAGGAGACTCTTTTGTATCCCATATTGGTGAGTGGCATCTGGGGTCTTAAAAGCTAGCAAGCTGCCGTTTGAGGTACACCAATTGGTCCCAACTCAGCCAGAACAGATGATCACCAAGGGCAACAAAGACATGAGAGAAAAAGGGCCCAGAGCACAGAAGGACCCAAGCATATGGATGACAGTACCAACATACGGTCAAAAGAACCAGATGGTGCTTGGCCACCACCAAAGACAGCCATGATGGGGCACACAATGTCAGGTCCCAGTGACAACACAAAAAGAAAGAGGGATGCACCTCAGGAACTCCACTAAAGGACCTCAATTGGTGGTCCGATTCCCTGGGAATTCCCCTGGGAACATGGCCACTAGACCTGCTGCTGCCCCAGATTATTATTCATTACTGAGGTCAACTCTTCACACAGGAATTGATTGGACTTGAGGGCATAGTATGATCATATGCTGCATCCACTTTATGGTTCTACGTATCTACAGAATGCCATCTACTGGCCTCTTTCCAGAAGGCTGAGGAGAGGGTGTAGAGGAGAGGATAGGAGATTATTAGCAGGATATGACACGTACAGAACAGAAAGCAAGAATGTGCTGTCACCAGGCAAGGAGACCATGGGAACTGCACATAGGTGGGCCTGCAAATTTAACTTGGATTGTATACTACTGATTGAGTCAGATCTGACTGGACGACACTTGGCTTTGGCTGTATACTGCTTCCACTCAATCCCAATAAAAAATAATAATAAAACCAACAAACCAACAAACAAAATAGCTTGGTACAAAAAGAGGCATACAGATCAATACAACAGAGTTGAGACTCCAGAGATGCCACCATCCTCCTATGAACAGTTGATATTCGACAGAGGCCCTAAGATTGTAAACTGGGGTAAAAATAGTCTCTTTAAGAAATGGAGCTGGCAAAACTGGATACGTATCTGCAAAAAATTGAAACAAGAGCCATATCTCACACTTTACACAAAAACCAACCTATATTGGATAGAAGACCTAAATATCAAATGTAAAATGATAAAGATTATGCAAGAAAAAATAGGGTCAACAATTGACGTTTTAATACACAGTTTAGATAGACTTCACAATCTGACAAAGCATGATCAACAGAAAATAGATAAATGGGAACTACTAGGAGTCAATTGCTCATCCAAAGACTTTATCAAAAGAATTAAAAGACCACCTACAGAATGGGAAACAATATTTGGTGGCTATATGTCGAATCGATGTCTGATCTCCATAATCTACAAGGTACTGCAAAATAGCAACAAGAAAAGGGTAAATAACCCAATTAAGCATTGGGCAAAGGAGAAGCACACACACTTCATGAAAGAAGACATCCAGGCAGCCAAAAGACACATGTGGAATTGCTGATGATCATTAGCTATTAAAGAAATCCAAATAAAACTACAATGAAATACCATTACACCCCAACAAGGTTGGCCATGATCCAAAAAAACGTAAAAGGACAAATGCTGGAGAGGCTGTGGAGAGATTGGAACACTCCTCCACTGCTGGTGGGATTGTAAGATGGCAAGCCTCTTAGGAAAGCAACCTGATGCTTCCTTAAAAAGCTGGAACTAGAGCTACCATTTGATCCAGTATTCCCTCTGCTTGGAATGTATCCTACAGAATCAAGAGCAGTCACATGAACAGATACATGCACATGAATGTTTATTGCAGCACAGTCCACAATAGCAAAAAGATGGAATTAACCCAGATGCACAACAACAGATGAATGGATAAACAAATTCTGGTACATGTGCTCAGTGTACCACTATGCAACAGTAAAGAACAATAATGATTTTAGGAAGCATCCCATAACCTAGCTTCAAATGGAAGACATGCTGAGTTAAATCAGCCAGTGGCAAAAGGACAAATATTGTATGAGACCCCTACTACAAGGACTTAAAAGCAGACTCATGTACAGAAGAAGAGATTTTGTGATGGCTGCAATGAAGGGGAAAGAGGGAGAGAGGGAAAGAGGGAGGGAGGGAAGGAGGGAAGAAGGAAAGGAGGGAGGGGGAGGGCTGGTTACAGACTGGATTGTTGGTAAAAATTTTGCTGGGTGACAGCAGTGACAGCACACAGTAGAAAGAAGATCAACCTAACTGGACTTCAACGTAAACTAAAAACTCTTCTAAACTTAACCCAATACTGCAAGAACAGAGTAGCATGACTGAAGATCTGGGGACCATACTCTCAGGTGACATCAAGGCCAGCTAGCTTAACTAGCCTGCTGCTAAGACACTCTTCTGCACCACATATTGGTGAGTGGCATCTGGGGCCTTAAGATCTAGCAAACTACTATCCAAGGTACACTAAATGGTCCCAACTCAGCTAGAACAGATGATCATTGAGGACAACAAACAGATGCGGGAAAAAGAGTGCAGAATACAGAAGAACCATGTGAATAGGTGACTGTATCAATATGTGACCAGAAGAACCAGATGATGCCTGGCTACCACCAAAGACAGCCATGATGGGGCTCACAATGTTGAGTCCCAGTGATAACACAAGGAAAAGAGGTGTGCACCACAAGAACCCTACTACAAGACCACAAATAATGGTCCAAAGGTCTTGGAGTTCCCCTGGAAGCATCGCCCCTAGACATGCTGCTTTCCTTGATAAGAAATCATTATTGAGGTCAGTCTTCTCACAGGAATGGATTGGACTTGGTGACACAATGTGACCATATGGTGTGTGCACTTTATGGTTCTATGCATCTATAGGATGCTGCCCTGCTGGCCTCTTAGTAGAGGGGAGCGGAAGGAGTGGAGAGGAGGGGATAGCAGATTTTTAAGAGAATATGTATAGAACAGGAAGAAGGAGTATGCTGTCGCCGGGAAAGGAGAGCAGAGGGAGCTGCAGACAGGCAGCCATGCAAATTTAATTTGGATTATATACTTTTCACTCAATCACAATTAAAAAAATATGTATGTATGTATTATGTATCTATATATATATATACATACACTTATATATGCACCATATTTACCAATACAACTCTTCCTAGCCAGGTAAATTTCCTATTAAGAATCAAGAAAGGCAGAATCTTGAACACGAAGAGTAGAGCAGAGCAGACTAGAAAGAGCAGAACAGCCTCGTAGGGTTTCCAAGCGGTAGTCGGCAGATTTGAACTGCTGACTTTTGGTTAGCTGCTGAACTCTGAACCACTGTGCTATCAGAGCTCCATTGAATACTGAATATATATATATATATATATATAAAAAGTATGTTCCATATTTACTAGTGATTCTCTTCTCACCCAGGTAAACCTACTGTTAAGAATAGAGACAGGCAAGATCTTGAGTGCAGATACCATAGATGTCAGATCCAAATGCAGTGATACTTTGTATTATGATCATGGTTGAAAGATAATCTGGTCATAAAGTCTTGAGATACTGGAACAGACATCTCTATTTGTCTTCACCCTATTTGCCTTCACCCTTGACCTTCAACCATATGTGCAAAGAGAAACAATTTTTTCTTTCAAGCTCATTTTCATTCTTTCTTTACTCTGTGATGCAGAGAGCAGCTTTGTCTTACTTAGGGCTGGAGTGTGTACAGCCCTCAGTCTCTTGCATGTAGTAATTCCCAATAGACATCTGAGCAAAGAATGATGTGGGTTAGATATTCATTCAGTCATTCATTAAAACCAATCTTTTAAATAAATACTAACTTTATAGGTATTAAAGATACAATGCTGTATCAGATACAGAGGTTCAGGATCTGTCAGGGTGTGAAGACGGCTGTTGAATCAGTTCTGACTCCTGGTTACTCCCTGCGTCAGAGTACAACAATGTCTTATAGGCTTTCAATGGCTAGATTTTCAGAAGTAGATTTTGAGGGCTCTTTTCCAGAGACATCTCTGGATAGACCTAAAACTTGATTCTTTCTGTTGACAGCCAAGACAATTAACCAACTGAATCACCATGGGAATCCATTAGAGTATAAAGACGTATAAAAATAGGTATAAATATAACGAAATGTTGACATTAGATACCAACATTGGTATATATGTTTTTTGAATGAAATTATTTTAGAGGGAAATGTTCTCTGACAATAGCATCATAACTGTGAACATTTTTGGAATAGTTTCAAAATTGCTATGTTTTCATGATCTGCAGAAGATTTTATCACTTCATTTTTAAGTCACAGTATTTGTCTCGAGCTTTGTAATTCTCTTTTTCTAGATGACAATTTATTGACTTTGAATACTAAAGCTATCACATCTACCTCCTAAAAATATGTCACTAAAGAGATGAATATCCATAAACTGAGTAGAAATCTAAAGTGGAATAGCCAAATCTTCTTACTTACTCTGCTCCTCCATTCAAAGCTATGACACACTAACACAGGCTGATAAGGGTCAGGTTTTCACATCAATCTTTCATCCATCCTTTTATGTATTTAGTTGATAAATGCTTCTTAAGTGCCTACTATAAACTGATAACATGCTGGATATTGGATGGACAGTGATGAATAAAACTAATTCTTTTTGGTAGGAAAAAAAAATAATACAAAAAGCACATAGGCCTGCAAGTGAAGTGAAAATTTCCCGCTTCTCACCACTTGAACCAGAAACAGCTGGTTTTAGGGCACAAATGTTCCCTCAGTTGCCACTCAGTTACAAGAGCTGAAACCTAAATGAGAGAGTACAAAACTTTCTCCTGTGGGTGGCATTCTGTCATACACGTTTTTGGTGAAGGGAGATACAAGAGTGAGCTCAGCAAGGCAAAGGGACTAGGCACCCTAGGTCCTGCCTTTAGGAACAGAATCAACTCAGTTTGCTCAAATATGGTACAATAAGCTGTGGTGAATGCATGATAAAATAAATGATTGAACAATGAAATAGGGGAAAAAAGTATTGTTAAGTAGTGAAAACATCATAGAATAAAACAGCTAAAAGTAATATACTGGAATATGAAAATAATGTTTATCCTTGTGTGTAACAACAGATAAGTAATTAGTTGTAGGATACTAAATTCTAGAGAGGTTTGAGTAGGAATCTGTATAAATTGGTATAATTAAGTGAAACTTCAAAGAAGTTATTGTCTGAGCCGGGCCTAGAAAGACAAGGTACACTTAGCATTTAACAAATACTTGCTAAAAATCTACTCTCTGACAGCAATGAGAGCTTGATATCACTTGTAAAAGGATGTGTAGAATTTACTGATACTTTTGGTCTACACTTAACACGTGCTCTAATTGTATAGTAAAATTCTTTTAGGTGGCGAGAATGAAATAATGCTATGATTTGCAGAATAATGACTTCCAGAGATGTCTATGTGCTCACTCCAAGAAACTGTAAATGTTACCTTCCATGGCAAAAATGATTTTATAGATGCTTGAATATTCTGAGAATGTCTTCTGCTTAAAAAGCAAGAGATTCTCTGAATTAAATACAGCATTTAGAATCTGAATTGCTTGATCCTGGACAACTAAATTAGATACTTTAAATTGTTCACAAAACACACACACCCACACATACATAAGCAAACACCAAACCTATTGCCGTCAAGTTGATTCTGACTCATAGACACCCTGCGTGACAGAGTAGAACTACTCCATAGAGTTTCCAAGAAGGGCGTGGTGGACTTGAACTGCCAACAATTTGGGTAGTAGCCGCAGAACTTAACAATTAAGCCACCAGAGCTTGCTCTATCTCTCTCCCTCTGCCTCTCTGCCTCTCTCTCTCTGCCCCCCATTCTGCTCATTAAATAGAATTAACAACCACAGAAAGCAACCCAAATTAAGACCACTTCTGAATCACAAGATAATATACGTAGACAAAGATTTAAATATAACCTTTCACCTTTTCAGAAAGGATTAGATTAGATTTAGAACTACTCTGTGGAGTAGTTCTATGTGAATCAGAATCAACCGGACAGCAATGGTTTTGGTGTTTGCTTATATGTGTGTGTGTTTTGTGATCAATTTGCAATATCCAATTTAGTTGACCAGGATCCAGCAATTCAGATTCTAAATGTTATATTTAATTCAGAGAATCTCTTGCTTTGGTATAATCTCATAAACATAACAAAACTCCTGTTTCTAAACAAGATCACATTCACAGGTACTGTGGTTAGAACTTAAATAGATCTTTTTCTTGGAAGAAGAGGTACATTCAATCCATTACAAGTTGGAAACGCTCCTCACTAAAGCAAGAAGAACTATAGTTATTAGGAAGATAACAACAGAGACACAATATGGAGAATTGCAGAGAAGAGATGCAGACTTTAATCTTTTCTGATAATATTGGAAGGAAATTCTACATACTTGGTAATATAGCTTGAATGTTCCAGTGGAAGAAATCAAATCATAAATATCCAGAAGTGGAAGACAGCAAGAACAGTGGAAACATGGTGGAACTAGGATGCTTTAGGGCATGCACAGAATATTTAATGAGTGGTCTTGGGGAAGATGCACTTGACTAACTGTCACGGATTGAAGTGCGCCCCTCAAAAATATGGTAGCCATGTGGCTGGGCCATGATTCCCAGTATCTTGTCACTGTCCTCCATTTGGTGGTTTCCTAAACTGTGTGTTAAAGGATTAGGGTGGGACTGCAAATCCCTTCATAGGATCACCTCCCTGCTCCACTGTAAAGGGAGTTTCCCTGGAGTACGGCTTGCCCCACCCTTAATCCTTTCATCCTACAAGAGACAAAAGGACAGAGAAGCAGGCAGAGAATTGGGAACCTTGCACCATCAAGAAAACAACACCAGGAGAAGAGCGCATCCTTCAGACCTGAGGTTCCTGCGCCAAGATGCTCTCTGGACAAAGACTGATGCAATACTGGACTTCCCTCCAGAGCTGACAAGGGGAAAGGCTTCCGCTGGAGCAAACACCCTGAATATGGACTTGCAGCCTACAGGACTATTTAAGAATAAAACTTCCTCTGTTAAAGCCATCCACTCTGTGGTATTTCTGTTAGAGCAGCCCTAGCTGACTAAAACACTGACTGTCTAAGAAAGGTATCTTGCACTGGAAGCAAAACTAGTGAAATGTGTATCTATGTCTACATCTCTCTACATACGGAAATCCAGAAAAAGATATTTATCTCAAGAATATGGATCACCAGGTTGTCAAAAAATGCAAAACAATAAATGTTGGAGAGGCTATGGAGAGATTGGAACTCTCCTTCACTGTTGGTGGGATTGCAGAATGGTGCAACCTCTTTGGAAAACAATTTGGCGTTACCTTAAAATAATGGATATAGATATACCATTTGGCCCAGTTATTCCCCTGCTCGGAATATATCCTACAAAATCAAGGCCATTCACACCAACTGCTACATGCACATGAATGTTCATTGCAGCACAGTCCACGATAGCAAAAAGTTGGAATCAACCCAGATACCCAACAACAGAAGAATGGATAGGTAAGCTTTGGTATATATACTTCATGGAGTACTATACACTGATAAAGAACAACGATGATAGCAGGAAACATCTCTCAATTTGGTCTCAACTGGAGGACATTATATTGAGTGAAACTAGTCAGCGACAGAAGGACAATTATTATATGAGACCCCTACGATAAAAACTTAAAAGCATACTCATAGATAAGAGAAAAGACTTTTTGACAGCTACAAGGGTGGGGAAGGTGGGAGGATGGGAAGGCAAGGGGTGAGGGTTTAGATTAGATAATTGTTAGAAATTTGGTAGGGTGAAATTGGTGACAATTCACATTAGTAAGAAGATCAATGTTAATGAGACTTCAACACAACTTGTGTACTCCTCCTCTCTTAACCCAATATTGTAAGCACAGAGTATGTACACTTTCATTTTTTTATTTAATAATAATAAAAAAAAAGAAGGGTTAGGATTAGAATCTGACCTGCTCAGGTAAAAAAAAAAAAAAAGATTGTAAAGATTGGCAACTCCCAAGTTAATGGATCAGACATCAGGTTAGAGGCTTTTCCTGACTCACATAGGAGGTCCGACAATTAAGTCTGTGAACTTAATTGTTCTAAGTGCTCCGTACCTCAATGCTCAATGTCATCCCTACAATCACCTTAGAAGTACTGCCCTCTGGGAAGCTACGCACCAATGCCAGCACTGAGTCCACACTTAAGAGCAATTTTGGAACTCTTTTTGGAATCAACATTGTGTATGGCGGCATGGTGACAAGGTGGCAAGATTGTGAACTTAATTGTTCAGTCATCTGTGAGGGAGTTTTTAGCCAATAAACAAAGAACTGTGTTAGAACACACTCCCTGCTCTCCTGTTCTGGCCCCCAGTGACTTTTTTCTTTTCCTGAAGATAAAAATATCAAAAGGAAGACATTTTGATGTCATTCAGGACATCAAGGATAATACAACAAGAGCTCTGATGGCTATTCTAGAAGAAGAGTTCCAAAATTGCTTTGAGGGTGAACTAGGCACTGACATTGGTGCAAAGCTTCCCAAGGGGAATACTTTGAAAGTGACCATAGTGATACTTGGCAACGAGACATGTGGCATCTTTTTAGGACAAGTTTGTGAACTTAATTGTCAGGCCTTGTATATATGTCAGAACAGTCCTGTCTAACAGAACTTTGTTTCTAATCCAGGTCCAAATCAAACAGGCTACCAAAAAAAAAAAAAATTAATTTCAATCTGTCAGTAGCCATAATTTCTGTTAGGTATTATTTCTCTTCCCCTCCATTTATTTATTTACTTCGTCTTGCTTGGCTGCTGCCATAGGTTGAATTGCGTCCCTCCAAAAACGTGTGTATCAGTTTGGATGGGCCATGATTCTGGGTATCGTGTGATGTTCCTGCTTCTGTGATGTTAATGCAGGAGGATGGGCAGCAGTTGTGTTGGTGGGACAGGACTCAGTGGGTAAGACTGTAATACGCCTTAAGACAATCTCTTGGGATATATAAAGGAAAGGAAAAGAAGCAGAAAGTTGGGGACCTCACATCATGAGGAAAGAAGCAGTGGATCTGGGGACCCTGCACCTCAGAATCTTCCAGTCCAGGGGAAGATTCCAACAAGAACCTTCCTCAAGAACCAAAAGAGAAAGACTTGCCCTGGAGCTGATGCCCTGAATTTGAACTTTCAGCCTGATTCTCTATGAAGAAATAAATTTGTCTTTTTAAAGCCATCCACCTGTGGTATTTCTGTTACAGCAGCACTAAATGACTAAAACAGCTGCTAAGTGAAAGGTCACCAGTTTAAAACCATCAGCCTCTCCACAGGAGAAAAATGTGGCTCTCTGTAACAAAGATTATAGCTCTGGAAATCCTGTGGGGCAGTTCTACTCTGTCCTGCAGGGTCTCTATGAGTTAGAAGTAACTCAGCAGCAACAAGCTTGGTTTGGCTTATGAAACTGGTGCTCTTCCTTTTAGTATTTTTCATGTAGTATCTTCTTTGTCCACGCCTCATCCGTAAGCCTTCATTTCCTACTTTTGATTCTCACTTTATCTTTCCCTACTTTGCTCTTTGTCCAGGGAAACTGCCCTGTGTGGACCGTACCAAGAGGCTCTCTTACCCTCTTGTGAGTTTGTAGGAAGTCTACAGCAAGAAACAAAAGAAGGGATAAAAAGCTCAGTGTGTTCATTCCTCTAATTCCCTCCCTACAGTTGTGACATGTTGGCTTTGCCTCTTGGTCACAGAGCAACCACTGAAGTAGCTTTCTCTGCAGGAATCTCTCTTTGGCCTCTAGGAGTCCCTCTTCCTTCCTTGGGTTAAGTCTAAGAGCAGTAACAACTCAGCTACTTCTAGTCCTGGATTCTGATGATATTTTTAATACCTTGCCTACACCTAGATAAATAGCTTATTTGTTAAACTTTCTTCCAGTTATTCCAATTTGAGTGTGTCACCTACTTCCCTTTGGGACACTGATGAAACTAATCTCTTAAGGCAGTTTTTCTCTTTTAGACTTTCCTGGTTGAATAGGTCTGTCACGGATTGAATTGTGTCCCCTCAAAAATATGTATAGACATGTGGCTGAGCCATGATTCCCAGTATCTTGTGACTGTCCTCCATTTTCTGGTTTTTATATGCTGTATGCTAAAGCATTAGGGTGGGACTACAAATCCCTTTGTAAGATCACCTCCCTGCTCCCTGTAAAGGGAGTTTCCCTGGAGAATGGCTCGCCCCACCCTTAATCCTTTCATCCTGCAAGAGATAAAAGGAAAGGGAAGCGGACTGAGAACTGGAAACCTCATACCATCAAGAAAGCAGCACCAGGAGAAGAGCATGCACTTCAGACCTGAGGTTTCTGTGCCAAGATGCTCCCTGGACAACGACTGATGCAATACCGGACTTTCCTCCAGAGCCAACAAGGGGAAAGCCTTCCCCTGGAGCGGACACCCTGAATATGGACTTTGTAGCCTACTGGACCATGTAAGAATAAATGTTCCTTTCTTAAAGCCATCCACTCTGTGGTATTTCTGTTAGAGCACTCATTCATCTTTTATACAGATGTTAACAAGTTTTAATCTTTCATTTTTAGTTAGCAAACTTGTAGATTAAAAAGAAAAAACAATTCAATATTAAAAGCCTATAGACATTCTTTGTAAAATTTATTGTATTTTAGATGAAGGTTTACATAATAAACTCATTTCTCATTAAGCAGCTAGTATACATGGTGTTTTATGACGCTGGTTAACAGCCTCACAGAAGGTCAACACTGTCCCTTCTCAACCCTGGTTTCCTATTACCAGCTTTCCTTTCTCCTCCTGCCTTCTAGGTTTTGCCACTGGGCTGGCATGCCCCTTTCCTCTCATTTTTTTTATAGTCTGTCAGATTTTTGGTTGAAGGAGGAACTTCATTATGGAGCTGAAAAGGTGTTTGGGGCCACGCTTTCAGGGTTTCTTCAGTCCCTGTCAAGTCAGCAAGTCTGGTTGTTCTTTTCGAGTTAGAACGTTGTCATTCATTTTTCTCCAGCTCTGTCCAGGATCCTCTGTTATGACCCCTGTCAGTCAGTGGCTGCAGCTGGGCACCATCCAGTTGTGCTGGACAGAGGCCATTGTAGACATGGTTCGTTGGTCCTTTGGGCTAACCTTTCCCTTGTGTGTTTGGTTTTCTTCATTTTCCCTTGCTCTCGAAGCAATGGGAACAGTGTAGCATCACAGATGACGTGTTAGAAAAAGCCTACAGACATTCTGATCCCAGTTTTGCTATTTACTAGCCTTGTGATACTAAGTAAATCGTTCATTTTTTCTTCTATTTTTGTTTTCTCTGTAAAAAAAAAGTCAGTTATATTTGATGATCTCTCAGATTGTCTTCTGGTTTTAAGATTCTATGGTTTTATGAAATAAAGAATATATTTACCTTTAACTTCGTTGTTCACATCTTATCTATGATTTACTATGACTTTACACAAGGAATATTCCTTTATGAAAAAATCATCTCTGTTTTACACTATATAAGAGAAATTGAAATGGGAGCAAACCTGAACATTTTAAAGATATAATAACGCCAAGAAATGTAAAAACACAAAACAAATGGCTATTGTGAATACTTGTGTTTATTTGAAAGTTAAGCAATAAAATTGTACTTCACACTGGAAGTGAAACAGGACAATTAAATGCAGGTAATTACTTATTTCTGGTAATGCTGGTTGTATGTACTTTGAAACTTCTGGATTCAATGAATACAATTTACTTTTATTTCAGGCATAGGATATAGGAAGAGCATTTGATTTAAAAGTTATCTCTAAAAGATTTAGCTGCCAATTAAACTTTTCCATCTCATTTTCTCTTATCTCTTTAGAAGTGAGAGATAATTGTTTGAAATACATACCATGCCAAAAGGCTAGAAATAGACATTCCACATTGAATGGTTATATCTCAAGAAAAGATTTTATCCATAGTTTGGCTGAAGGATATAGCATTGATTTGAGTGATATTAACATGGAATTTTTTTGGCCATTGTTCTTTTAGACATGATATTAAAAGTTTCAGGTTGTAATATGACACCAGTAGTTCCAAGTAACGTGGTGCAGATTTCTGCTGGAAGACTTAGTCTTTTTTTTTTTAATTGTAATTGAGTGAAAGTGTACAATCCAGTCTAAATTTGCCTATCTGTGGCTCTTTCTTCTCTCCATGCCCCGTAACAGCACATGCCTCCTTTCTGTTCTATACGTGTCATATCCTCTTAACAATCTCCTGTCGCCTCCTCTCTACCCTCTCCACTCCCCTCAAGTAAGAGGCCAGCAGGACAGCATCCTATAAATGCACAGAACCATAAAATGCACACACGATATGGTCACTCTGTGTCACCGAGTCCAATCCATTCCTGTCTGAAGAGTTGACCTCAGTAATGATTTATAGTCAGAGGCAGTATCAGATCTAGGGACCGTGCTCCCAGAGGGACCCCGGGCCTTCGGACCACCAACTGCAGCCTTTTAGTGGAGTTCTCAGGGTGCCCCCCTTTATTTGCTCATGTTGCCCCTGGGACTAAACATTGAGAGCCCTGTCATGGCTGTCACTGGTGGTAACTGGGTACCATCTGGTCCTTCTGGTCACATGTTGATGTAGTCACCCATTCATGTCTGTCTTTCTGTCTTCTGCATTCTCTTTCCTCTATGTCATTGTTATCCTTGGTGATCACCAAGCTGAGTTGGGACCATTCAGTGTACCTCAGATGACAGCTTGCTAGCTTTTAAGACCCCAGATGCCGCTCACCGATATGGGGTGCAGAAGACTCTCTTAGCAATAGCCTAGTTATGCCAGTTGACCTCGATGTCCCCTGAGAGCATGGTCCCCGGGCCACCACTCCTGCTACTCTGTCATTGCAATGTGGGTTAAGATTGCAAGGGTTTTCAGGTTATGTTGAAGTATAGCTAAATTGATCTTCTTTCTAATGTGTGCTGTCACTGATTTCACCCAACCAAATTTTATCAACTATCTAACCTATAATCAACTGGATGCCTCCCTACCTCCCCTCCCTGATACCCATCAAAGAGCCTTTTCTTCTGTACAAGAGTCTGTTTTTAAGTCCATACAGTAGGGGTCTCATACAACATTTGTATGCTGACTAATTTCACTCAACATAATGTCTTGCAATTGAAATCACATTATGAGATGCTTCCTAAAATCATCGTTGTTCTTTATTGTTGCACAGTGTTCCACCGAGTATACCTACCATAGTTCATTCATTCATCTGTTGTTGGGCATTTGGATTGATTCCGTCTTTTTGCAGTCGTGGACTGTGCTGCTATAAACACTTGTGTGCATGTATCTGTGTGACTGCCGTTGCTTCTGTAGGATATACAGTGGGAATACTGGGTCAAATGGTACATCTATTTCCAGCTTTCCAAGGAAGCACCAGATTGCTTTCCAGAGAGTCTGTACCATTTGGCAATTCCACCAGCAGTGTAGGAAAGTTCCAATTTCTCCACAGCCTCTCCAGCATTTGTTGTTTTGCAGTTTTTGGATCATGGCCAACCTTGTTGGGGTGAGATGATATCTCATTGTCATTTTGATTTGAATTTCTTTAGTAGCTAATGATCATGAGCATTTCCACATGTGTCTTTTGGCTCCCTGGCTACCTCTTTAGAGAAGTGTCTGACCATCTTCTTTACCCAGTGCTTAATTGGGTTATTTATCCTTTCCTAGTTGATCTTTTATAGTACCTTGTAGATTATGGAGATCAGACATCAGTCTGACATACAGTTGCCAAATCTTTTTTCCCATTCGGTAGGTGGTCTTAGAATTCTTTTGATAAAGTCTTTGGGTGAATAAAAGTGTTTGAAGCTTAGTACTTTCCATTTATCTATTTTCTCTTCCATCGATCAGCTTTGTTTATCAGATGTTGAAGTCTGTCTACATTGTGTACTAAAACTTCCGTTGTTCATCCTGTTTTTCTTGGATGAGCTTTACTGTTTTAGGTTTGACATTTAGGTCTTTTATTCAGTTTGAGTTGGTTGTTTTGGAATGTGTGAGATATGGGTCTTGTTTCATTTTTTTTGCAGATGGATATCCAGTTTTGCCAGTACCATTTGTCGAAGAGATTTTTTTTTTAATCCAGCTTAGTGTCTTAGGCCCTTTGTTGAATATCAACAGTTCATAGGAGGGTGGTGGCATTTCTGGGGTCTCAGTTCTGTTCCATTGATCTACATGTCCCTTTTTGTACCAGTATCAGGCTGTTCTGACTACTGTGGCAGTCTAATAGTTCTAAAGTAAGGTAGTGAGAGGCCTCCTAGTGTGTTCATCTTCAGTAGTGCTTTGCTTATCCAGGATTTCTTCCCCACCCAAATAAAGTTGATGATTTGTTTCTCCATCTCATTGAAAAATGTCACTGGAATTTGTATTGGGATTGCACTGTGTAAGTAGATCACTTTTGGTAAAATAGATATTTTCGCAAAGTTAAGTCTTCCTATCCATCAGGAGGTAGGTTTCTCCACTTATATGTCTCTCTTAGTTTCTTGCAGTAGGGTCTTGTAGATCTCTTTGGATAGGTCTCTTATTTCTCTAGTTAGATTTATTCCTAGGTATTTTGTCTTTTAGGGGGCTATAGTATATGGTATTAATTTGGTGATTTCTTCTTCAACCATCTCGTTGTAGGTATACAGGAAACCCACTGGTTTACTTGTGCTTACCTTGTATCCTGACACTTTGCTGAACTCTTCTATTAGCTTGGGTAGTTTATTTTTGGATTCTTTAACATTTTCTGCCCATACAATCATATCATCTGCAAACAGGGAGATTTTTACTTTTTCTTTGCCGACACAGATGCCCTTTATATCTTTGTCTTGTCTAACTGCTCTGGCTAGAACTTCTAGTACAATGTTGAACAGGAGAGGTGACAGTGGGCATCCTTGTCTAGTTCACATTCTCAAGCGGAATTCTCTCAATCTGTCTCCATTCAGGATGTTGTATGTGGTTGGCTCTGCATAGATGGCCCTTATTAAGTTGAGGAATTTCCTTTCTATTCCTATTTTGCTGACAATAATTTTTAGCATGAATGGGTGTTGGACATTGTCAAATGCCTTTTCTGCATCAGTTGATAAGATCAGGTGCTTCTTGTTTTTTGTGTTATTGATGTGGTTGACCACGTTAATTTGTTTTTCTGATGTCGAAGCAGCCTTGCATCTCTGGTATGAATCCAACTTGATCATGGTTAATTATTTTTTGGACATTTTCCTGAATTCTATTGGCAAGGATTTTGTTGAAGATTTTTGCATCTAGGTTCGTGAGTGATATTGGTCTGTAGTTCTCCTTTTTTGTTGGATCTTTCCCTGGCTTTGGTATCAGGGCTTGCACTGGCTTCATAGAATAAATTTAAGAATATCCCATCACTTTCTGTGCTGTGAAATAGCCTCAGTAGTATTGAGGTTAACTCTTCTCTAAAAGCTTGGTAGAATGCTGTGGTGAAGCCATCTGGGCCAGAGCTTTTTGGGTTGGTAGAATTTTGATAGGAAGGTTTTGTCTTTTAAAGAAGTAAAGTAACTATACCTGTGCTAATATCTCTGGAAACAAAAGAATGTATATGCTATTCAATATTTAAATTGCAGATTTAATATTGCAGATCCCTGCTGACATACAATTGGCCACAGAATTCAGTTTCTGTCATGGTATTTACTCTGTGGAGATTACTGTACAGCTCCACTCTCATGTGGGTGGCAAAGAGGGAAGGGGGAGTATTGTATTCACTTCGCCTTGGCTCTGGCTTAGGAAAATTGCTAAGGCAATTGCCATTTGTAGCATGTAATGCTGTTAGTTCCTATCCCACTGATAACAGCCTCCCACCCTCAAGTAGGCCACAAAGCGGATAGAAGAAAGAAAAACTACTATTTCTACTAACCATGTTGGCCCATGTATTGATAGAAAACAGTAGCTTTTCTATCCTGCCTCTTCAGACACCATATGGACTCAAGGAGGCCAGTGTGGAGTAATCTATGCAGTGCTGTGCTAGGTATTATCCGGCATTGTGCTGACATTCTTTTTTTCCAATTCTAATATATGGTTGGCTTGGCTTGGCCAATATATGGTGAGCTTCAGAAAGAAATAAAGTGAAAACTTGAGAAAAAAGTAGAAAAATAGAGATTCTTAATGCATGTGCATGCATTTCTTGTAACATTTAATATGCTAAATTTTAAATATACTTTACATTTTTATCAGGTAATATGTGTCTGCGCTGGCACTACATTTGAGTCAGTAAATTAAGGGACTGGGATTGAAACTGAATCAGTTTCTTAGTGGAATGTGCAGTGTTAGTCATACTTTATTTCCATTTTGTAGCCATATTTATTACGTCTGATTGGGTGCTAAGGTGTCATGTTCACCTTCGGTGTGTATGTAGCCATGCAGCCTGAGAACACACACAGACAGACACACACACATATATGTATACATATTTTATGGCTTATGCTTCTTTTCACAAGCAAAGACTTACTTACCGTGCAAGTGATAACCTTTGGGAGGGGTTCAGGGCAATGCCATGGGGTAGATTTATTTTATGTGTACTAGATTAATTTTTAAATATATATTAAAGTAGTGCCTTCAGTAGAACTCAAAGAGCAAGAAACTCATTCATCAGTACTAAACTCATACATCAGTGGCAAAATTGCTAAATACTAAGAATAAAAAAAGAAAAGAAACACTCTTCACATGTTATGTCTACTTAGATAATTTTCACATACACAATAAGGTGAGAGACATAAAGTTTTGTCCTGAAGGAAATACAGGCAATGAATGGAAGTTTGCTTATTTTTCTTGTTTACCACAAATTTGAATACTCTCATTTAGTTTCTAATAGTTTGCTTTCCTGAAAATGAAGTTTTTTTTTTTTTGCTTTATGAGAACAGTATATTGTTTTTTTCCCTTAGACTTTACTTCCTGGAAATAATATTGATCACTTCAAGATTCAGTGGGATGGGAACAAAATGAGGAATAGACTCTTTTTTGGGAGTCTCAGGGACACAAACAGTTAAGCACTCAGCTACTAGTTAAAAGGTTAGTGATTTGAACCTACTGAGCGATGCTGAAGGTGTTAGGCTTGGGAGCTGCTTCTGTTGCTGAACTGAAGCAAGTTCATTCTGCCTGTCACTGTAGCCGAAAATTTAGAGACAAAGCAGGGTTCAGGGAATATTTTATTTGCAGATTTGCCAGCAATCTGGGAGATGGAGAGCCAAAAACTTTCCCACTTGGGTTACATTTCCAGCTGTTTTTATAGCCAGAATTCAAAGCAGTAGGTGTTTGTCACAGAACAACAGTCAGGAGTCACGAGATTTCACTACATCATAAGATTTCGTTACATTTTATCAAACAGTGTGAATTATACCAAAATTTCATTCTCTCTCTCTGAGGTCTTAATCAATACTGTTTCCTCAGAGATAGCGAAAGGAAGAGATAGGGAGAGGAATGCAGACCTGCTAATCTAGTCTGAGGGAGGCAATTGAGGCAGAAGATGGAAAGCAGCTTAAAAACCTATGTGATTTTCGTTGGATTCTTACATTTACCACCATAATAACTTAAGTGACTTTTGTTAGATTCTGACATTTACCACCACTTCCAAGGTCACAGCCTTGAAGACCTGATGGTTCATGGGGTCCTTGTGAGTCAGAACTGATTCAACAACAACAACAACAAGAGGCTTTTCTACTAAATCAGCTGATGAATCTTTTAGTTATCCAGTTGCCTTCAAGTCCATCTTGACTGATAGAGTCCCACAGTCTCTGAGAACAGAGCTGTGCTCTGTAATGTTTTCAATGTCTGATTTTTTTCTGGAAGCAGATCACCAGGCCTTTCCTCTGAGATGTCTCAGGGTGGAGTCAAACTGGCAACCTTCAACATAGTAGCTGGACACTTAACTGCTTGTACCACCCAGGTGTGTCTGATTAACCTGTGATAGTAAAAGAAAAAGTAACACTTGGATCTGCCTTGCTTGCCTAGTATCAAGCAAGCACTTGTGTACAGGGGCAGTGTTAGCTAGGTACCCCCAAGCAATGATCAACAAAAACCGTGCTATTTATTGACCTGAAGTAAAACACTCTATTTACCATCCCATATAAAGTGATAGTGTAAATTCTTACCTCTCAAAATGTATACATTCAGGATTACCCATCGTACAGGGTCCTTGAGGTCCAGGAGCTGCCCCTCTCCAGTGCTGGACACCTTATTCTATTGTTAGACGTTGCCAAACTACTCATCTCAGGGATGTGAGCACTTAAGGCACTGGCGAGGGATTCCTGTCAGTGTTCACATTTGGGTAGTTTCACTATTAGAAGCTGTTTGCTTCAGCTGATACATAAATTTATCATAACTTTAGACTGACAAATTCAATCACAATGCATCAGCCATGACCATTACCGTCCACTTAACCTATTGGAGAGGGGGTCTGAGACAGTGTAATTAGTTCCCACCATGTGGCTGCGGGCCTGTAATTTTCTCACGACTCAGACCTACTACATTGCTTAAGTAAGTATTTACACGCAAACTTATCATAATTGATCCCCTTCTGCGTCAAGTGTCTTCATAACTTTAAAAATTAAAGATGCAAAGTGTCTCAAGTGGTTTGGGCAGGCAACTTGATTCCAGTTTTATCGCAATGAGTCTGCAATGTGTATGAAGTGTCCTTTCTGATTAGCCATGCTTCAGCAGTTACTATTCTATTTTACTTTTTGCTTGTTTTTTCCACCCACTTTCTTCCTCCTCTTCCAACCCAGGATTTCCCTTATTTTCTGAAAACATGGAAGAGGCTGCTTACAGAAATGAACTAGCTACTCAAATTAACTGCCCAGAATCAGGACTGGCTAAGGCAAAATGGTGTTCTTTGCTAAATCAGCTGTCTGTCTTACACAAAAGAATGATTTTTTTTTTTTTTTTCCAATGGCTTGGCTCAGTGATTGGGAAAAAAAATATTTAGATAATTATGAATGAGAATTCTCCTAAACATTGATTTCTGTTTTTCTGAATTTTCACGGTACTAAATTATAGATAGTGAGACAGAGACCAAAAAGAAAAAAAAAAAATCTTTAGTGGCATGTACATAAATCAAATCATCCAAAAACATTATTCTCAGGCCAAACTATAACCCATATGTATGATGGTGTACACCAAACCAATTGAATTCACTGCTGATTCTAACTTGCAGCAATTCTAACTCATTAAAACCCTATAGGGCAGAGCAGAACTCTTCCACAGGGTTTCCAAAGAGTACATGGTGGATTTGAACTGCCAACCTCTTGGTTAGCAGGTGTATGGCACTTAACCACTGCATCACCAGGGTTTCTGTGCTATACACAGTTGGATACAATTTAAGGAAGAGGTTACTTAGTAACAAGATCTTTTTGTTTTCTTTTCTTCATGGTCTTTTCTCATATTTGTATTTCAGTTACATTTCCTAGTAAAGTTAGAGGTCTTGTCTTTAATTCTCTTTTAGGAAGTGCATTATGCATTTTATTGGCTTCTTGTAAACCAAAACAATAAAAACTCACTTTATGCTTTACTACAGGAACAGTTATAAAACAATGATAGTATCTAACTTCTGCAACAAACACATCTGAATTATGTATTTTTAGCTACCTTCAGGCCACTGTCCTTGCCTGAACTAGGACACGTGTGTCAAAGAGGACTTTGACCCAATAACAGCTAAGAAAATCTATCTAGAGTAAATCCATAAATGCATCAGAAAATCCCAAATTCTTCAATAGGAATAATCCAAATTTTGTTATTAAATGTGACTAAAAACTTAGGGAGACTATTTAACTTCACAGGAAAATGTGAGTTACTATTCTCAAAAAGGCAACTGTCTAAGTAAAATCGTGAACACTATCCCTGGCCTTTAAATTTAATAAAGTTCTAAAGTTTAGAATATCCTGAAGATGACTCACCTCAAGTATTTGAAGAATTTGAAGAGTGTTCTTTCACGTAGCAATTTATTTCCCTAGCCATAAAGGCAAATATTCTGTTTGCTTGCAACATGTACATAAATCAACAGAGGCATTTGAAAACTAGACCCATAACAAGGATAGTAAGGAATCTGACTATAAAACTACAATCTCCAGTTATAAAGATCTCTGGTTCTGGAATCTTCTACTTTCTTTAGTAATTTGCTGCCACGTAACCCACTGGTCCACTCTGGAGCGGTGCTGTCGCTGAAGTCTGTTACAGTAACTTGTCTCCCATTGACAAATGTTCATTTTCAAAGTGATTGTTCATGAGAGTCTAGACTGTGGTGAACAGTGTTCAACCTGAACTTTAAATGTAAATTATTTATTCAGTTCCCATCCCTATTATTATAAAATATGAAATCCAAATATGAATTTAATTATTGTTAAATGATACCATTTGATTACTTCCCAAATCTAAGGACCAAAAGCCAATTTCACAGTGAGTTCTCTATAGGAAACCAACTTCATAATGAGTTCTTTACAGAGCAGTGGTTTGTCATATGAATTCTTTGATAAACATGATTTTCATTATAGTTGGAGAAATGGAACAAATAACAATTGAGTAAAATGATATTGTTGCCTCCCAAAATAAAGCTATTTCCCATTTTACTGACTGAGCAGGAAATATATTTATATATATATATTATGCTTAAGTGGAAGTATATAATACAAATCAATTTTGCATGCCTGCCTATCTGCAGCTCCATCTGCTCTCCTCACCCTGTGACAGCACACACTTTCTTTTCACTCTGTACTTCTAACATCCTCTTAATAAACACCTGTCTTCTTTCCATCCTCTCCTCTGTCATCTAGAAAGAAACCAGTAAGATAGCCTACAAAGTACACACACCACGTGATTGAGCAGGAAATATTTAGTGCTTAAAATTATAAGTACTTGTGGAGTAGAGTGGAAAATTTGGTTGTTACTTTAAGTGGTTCTGCAAATTTCTTTCTAAATGCAATTGAATTTTATATTTAGTGATCATGTTTAGGAAACCGTGGTGGCATAGTGGTAAGTGCTATGGCTGTTAACCCAAAGGTTGGCAGTTCAAATCCACCAGGTACTCCTTGGAAACTCTATGGGGCAATTCTACTCTGTGCCATACGGTCACTATGAATGAACTGATGGTAGTGTGTTTGGTTTTTGGTTTTGGATTGTGTTTAATTACAGGAGAAAATGAATTTATTTTCCTTATTGCAGTGAAAGCTTTCTCTTTATTTTAAATGCTAATGAGGAAAGCATCAAAGAAGAAGATCATATTAAAAATGCATTTTGAAGATGCAATTGTTTGTGGAGGCCAGAACAAATCTTAGCTTTCTTGTAGTTTCCAGGTAAACTTACATCTTCTTGATTTTTCCACTTCTGGATGTTCTGTGGTGTGTGCACACAAGGTGAAATATGCCACACACCTTAGCATATTTTTCTATTATCTGTCTGCCTATCTATCATCTAGCTACCATCTGCTCTATTGTCTGACCATCCATCCATCCATCCATCGATGCACCCACTCAACATCTGTTTATTGTGATGTTGTCTATTGGTTCAGTTGTGAAGATTTTTGTTTTTATTACGTTGAAGTGTAATCCATACTGAAGGTTGTGGTCTTTGAGCATCATCAGTAAGTGCTGTAAGACCTCTTTGCTTTCGGCAAGCAAGATTGCATCTTCTGCATAATGCGGATTGTTAATGAACCCTCCATCAATCGTGACGCCACAGTTGTCTTCATATAGTCCAATGTCTCACATTATCTGCTCTGCATATAGCTTGAGCAAGCACAGTGAAGAAATATAACTCTGACTCACATCATTCTGGACTTCAAACCATGCACTACCATGTTGTTCTGTTGGAACAGCTCCCTCTTGGTCTAAGGACAAGTTCTGTGTAAGTACAATTAAATGTTATGGAATTCCCACTCTTAAGAATGTTACTTGTAGTTTGTTATGATCCACACAGTTGAATGCCATTCAATGGCCAATAAAACTTGCTTCTGATATTCTCTGCTCTCATCCAAGATCTGTCTGACATCAGGCTTGAATTTCTGGCAGTTCCCTGTCCATGCAATTGCTGCCTTCACCTTTGGATTTTATTTGTTTGTAGTGTTAATAATAGTGTTCAGTAATTTCCACATTCCACTGGATCACTTTATGAGGGGATGGTTACAAATATGATCGCTTTCAGTTAGGTATTCTCTTGTGACTGTCATTTGGTTTAGTTTAGTAGGCATAGACTGATGGTGCAGTGAAATGGGGAAGTATACTTAATCACCTATGTTGTGCAATTCCAAGATAAATTTACCTTAATACAATGATAAGAAAAATTAGAAACACCTAAAGAAGAATCTTCTTAACAAGAAGTAATTACAAAGGAGCAAGGAAGGGGGCATATTCTTACAGAATGAGGATACTAATGAGACATGATAGCCAAATCCTACAAACCCCTGGACTCTGGAAACACAGTGCCAGGACACCTGGGCAAATTTAAGTTTGCACTACATGCTAGGTGATTTTGTTGTTGTTGATTTCTTAGATATGGTACTGATGTTGCAGTTGCATGAGAAATAATGTCTCTTAGAAAATGCACGTTGACAGGTCTGAGAATAAAGATATTTGCAACATATTTTGAAAGATTTGATAAAAGGTGGAAGGAGGGATGAAGTTAGCATGTGGGTTGTTAAAATTAGGTGAATCTTGTGATGTAATTGTTACAAATTTGTGCTCTCAGCGCCACAGTTTTATTCCCAGTGAGGGAAGCCTCTCTTGAAACCTTGCTGGTGCAGTAGTTAAGAGTTACAGCGAGCTATGGAGAAAATTAAAGACGGGCAGTTCAAGTATACCAACTGCTCCTTGGAAACCCCATGAAGCAGTTCTACCTTGTCTTTTTTCTATATGGTCTCTGTGAGTTGGAATCAATTTCGTGGTAACAAACCTCAGTGGAAGATGAGGTGATACTGGTTTTGTTGACTGCTTTTTCAAGCTTTTGTGGATTTGAAAGTTTACCAAAAAATTATACGTAAGTGTAAGTATGTTTTGTGCATGCAGCATAGAAGGTGAGGAGTATGATTGATTAGTTATCCAAAAGTAACATGTAAATGACAACTATGTAATATATGTGACAAATGGTTAACGGCACCACGTGTTAGAAAATCTTAAATTTGTAAGAAACAAATACTCTTTAAAAGAAAAATGGTAAAATTATATGAATACATTCTCAGCAGATGAATAAACTCAATAGCCAATAACCTACCACTATTGCCACGGAATCAGTTCTGACTCATAGCATCCCTGTAGGACACAGTATAGAGGTTCCATAGGATTTCCAAGGCTGTAAATCATCATGGAAGCAGAATGTAGCATCTTTTTTTCCCACAATGGCCTTATTAAAGTATTTATTACTAATATTCCAAAGCAGGAATACAAGTGCAACATCAAGATTGAAATTTTGTTTCTCATGTAAGGAAATACTTTTTAGTGGTAATTAATACAACATCTAGGGAAGCAGATCCTCTCCACACGCTGGTAAAAGTACACTCTTTTGAATTATGTATCCTAAGAAAACAAGAAGCACTGGAAAAACTGTATTGATAAACATTTTCAAAACAGGATTTTTTAAAGAGTATTATAGACTCTGAATTCTGTTTCCTCATGTTTTGAACAGAGAGTATTTAAAAATGTCTACCTCTTGGTGGTGTTGCAAGTATTCAGTGAAATAATAGGAATAAAATTAATACGATTAAAAGAGACGATGAATGTAAAGTACACATCACTTAGTACAGTATCCAAATAGAAATAACCAATGAACACAAACGGGATTATATAAATAGAAAATTATGCTATCACTTAAAATTATATGTTCAAAGATTTTTAATAACATACAAATATTTTTAACATTTAGAAGGAAAAGTTTTACCCCAAACAGTGTTTTATATGATTTAAAAATATATATATATACTTAATTTTATATATAGAAGGCCTTAGAGTAAAATATTAATAGTAGTTTTTTTCCACAATCTTCAAGTGGTAGAAATTTGGATAATGTTCATTTTCTTTTTTTCCCTCCCTAAATTTCTCACCATTATTTCATTTACTGATAGAAAATATTTTTAAAAAGCCTGTTGCAAATTGCAACATTCTGCTTTGATATTATAAATAGAAAATTGATAAGAAATGTGAGCTCAGGGTAGTGATATAACTAACAAGAGATCAAAACCATCTGTGAAGCCCTTGTAATTCCGTAAGAGGGACATGGCAGGGTGAAAATAATAAGGGTGACTTGCTGGGGATGATGTCATATTTTATCACAAATAAAATGATGTGATTCCAGAAGCCAGCTTCTCAGACAAAGATTGAACTGGTTTATGAGACATAAAGCGATACTGGTGAAGAGTGTGCTTCTCATCTTAAAGTAGATAAAGGAGACTAAGTGGCAGCACCTGTCCAGAGGTGAGATAAGAAGACAGAAGGTGGACAGGAGCTGGCTGAATGAACATGAGGGAAGGACTGTACTGTTATGCTGAGTGGAGAACAGTTAGGGCCACATAACAAAGTGTGGGCAGGTTTGTGTATGAGAAACTGACCCGAATTGTGAACTTGCATTTGAAACACGATGAAAAAAAGAAAAACAGAGAGTGATATGGTGGAATCAGACGAGCTTGGGTAAAAAGTGACTGTGATGTTTACAGTGATGGGATTCTTGGAAATTTTCTTGAGTATCTTTGACTATCCCATTACTCATTTGCAAACTGAGAATTTTATTACCTTAGTAAGAATTATATTGCCTAATGAGAATTATGTTACTCATTTGTAAACTAAGAATTATATACCTCAATACTTATGTGCTGCAGTCCTGAAAGAAGAGTGGTGGGCGGCAGTGGGAATGGTAGACCGAAATGAGTATTTGTTTAATATCCCCTGTGTCAAGCTTTGAACTATTCAATTTAAATACATAATCTCATCTCATCCCCACAGAACAGAAAGGCAGTCTCGGTGCAATACCTTGCAAAGTTCATCTGACTTTGAGAGCTTCACTAACGCGATGAGGAATTCCAAGATCTGTAGTCTAGGGAGCTTGCTTCCCGAGCCCTAAAACCACCCTCCAGAGGTGTGCTGCTTCCTTTGTCTCTGTAACTGGAACTTAATAGCTTTGGCAGGTGTGACCTCCTGAGAGCAAAACATGTTCCCATTAGCCCTCAAGCTCCAGTGAGATGCCCCACAGTGAGTCTGCACCATCAAAATTGAGAAACAACACGGGTTGTTACTCTCTAGAATGAAATAGGGTGAGGGAGACCTCAGGCAGCCTCAGAGGAAAATGCTTTTTGTTTATAGTTTTTGTGTCTTCCTAACTAATCAGGTTGTGTTCTATACATTCAGAAGCCTGAGTTTAGCACAGAGCTGAGATAAGGTGGCCCAGGGCCATTTTCCAAGCATAACTAGATCAAGCTGGCATTAAAATCAAGAAACAGATCAGTAATACATCACTAGAGCTCTGAGTCTAGTTGGAAATTGATAAACTTCTACCAATTTTTTGCTCCTAAGACACATGCTTTTCCATTCCACTGAATCATAAACATTTATTGTTCTCAATATGTACATTCACTCATTGTCTGCAGGTTTCTGGGTGTGCATGGGATGATGCTTGCTTTAAGACAACATAACTCTAAGTGCTAAGGCATTCATTTAACTTTTTTCAAGAAATGATCTCTTGATCAAAATCGTTTGGCCAGAAAAGTTGTTGTTTCATCATTCAGAGTGAAAAGTGCTTTTTTTGTTTGTTTGATTTCCAAATTAGATAGCATTTCTTAGACTTTTCAACTGCCCATCCTAACAGTTTTTAACTATATGAACTCATATGGAATAGTGTGGAAGGAAAATACTTCCAAGTAGTATGAGTATTCCCTCCAGTTTACTGCATTATTAAATATTTCATGAATTATTCAGTCCTTTATATCTAACAAATATTTTTTCTTACAGTCGGCATCAAAACTATGTGGCATTAAGATTACCAGATGCAGATGAAACAGCACCTTCCTTTTTACTAAAAAAGGTCCATTCTTGATTTATATGCTACACTAAGGATTCAAACACAGGGGAAAATGAGATGGCAGAAAAATAGGGAGGCAATTTACTTTATTTACACAACAAATGGCCATTTTTCTTGGCATTTAATGTTTATTTTTTTAAGGTCTCTGTGCCCTGAGATAAAGGGTCTAGCATGTACTTTCTTTCTGGTTATCTATTGGCAACAGAAAGTTGCCCAGGAGCTGGAAGGATAGGCATTTTAAAACCCCAGTATTTAATTACCTCTCCTGACTATGCAAACAGGGAGGCCTGTAGTTTAGAGAGACTAGAGTGCTTCTGCCTGGTCTGGGGTTTTGCTCTATCAGAGAATGAATGTTTGATGTGCCGTCAATGGAGTCAGGAATACATTAGATATTTTAGATACATATCACCTTCCATTTGTAGCTTTCATATTTTCAGGGATGATGAATTCCTAGACCTGAAATAATGAGAATCAGCTAGGAGCATGACAGGTGTTCTGCTACCCAAGGCAGCCCACTTCTCAGTCAGATCTGATTGTTCTTTTTATTTTATATTGATCCCAAATTGCTTCTATGTCACTGCCAAACATTGCTTTTGGTTCTTCTTCTTAAAGCAACCTAAAAGGGCCTTTCTTTTTTCTACACTATGTTGTTGATGTTTGCTCCCAGCTCGTCAGTACCCTGTACATGACAACCTCGTACACAGTGGAACAAAATGCTTCCAGATCATTCGTCAGCGCAACAATCAATTGGGAACTGGATCCTTGTGGTCCAAAAGGTTTTCACCGGCTGATTTTTGGAAGCATATCATCAGGCCTTTCTTCCCAGCACTTTTTAATCTGGAAGATCTGCTGAAAACTGCTCGGAGTAAGAGCAGCACAAAAAGCCTTCCCTGGCAGATGGATGGGTGTTTCTTTGACCTTTTCTGTAATCTGCAGAGGCCCATGTTTGGCTACTCTCTATGTAGAATTGTATTACCTGCAACAATTAGATATTTGCATATTCTCATTAGGATTCAGAATATAAAATATGTTCTTGAAAACCAAAGACTTGTTCCACTTGCAATCTAAAAGAAAACTGTACCTTTGTGAAATACATTCAGATTTATAATATTTAACCACAGCATCTCTGACACCCTAAAAGATTTGAGAAGTGGTAAAAATATGACTATGTATAAGAAAGTGAGAAATCGAGACTGTAGTAGATTTGTAATCCTGGTTATAAGGAAATCTCTCTGCCAAACAGAATAACAAAATATATCTTAAGGGCAAAATATCTTTATGTAATCAGAATTCATTGGTAATTCATTTGGAATGTGTGAGAAAGTGCACGTCATTGGAGTGGTAAGTGGTATTTTGATGAAAGCCAGTGGACTGTTCCAAAGAATGGCACTGAAACAAAAGACCATGGCGTGGTTAACATATTGAATGCCTGTCGGCATCTTATTCTAAAAGACTCTCCATGCAAGAGTAATTTTAATAATTAGGATTGTCATTATGCTACTGCTTACAACCTCCGAGTGTCTTCAGGGAATTGAAGGCCAGTGAGAGAGAGACGGGGGGGAGGGGGGGTCGTGGAGGGGGTGTATTTGCATGCCTTTATGCTTCTATGCTGGTTCAGTAGCATTTAAGGTGGCATAAAATCAGATTTTACTTGTTACAATTAGTAAAGGTGAGGGCAGGTGAGAGGAAAGGGAAGTCAAATTCTAAGACAAATGTTATTTGAAAGTAGACATTTGCTTCATTATTATTAGCACTTTGTGCTTTAAAGTTTTTTTCTCTTGAATATGAAGAGCAGTTAATGGAAACAAAGAGTTTTATAATTTCCAATAATAAATAACAACACATTAATAATTTATTATAATTATATTATGTTTATATTAATAATTATAATATAATAATCTCTAATAATAAAATGAATACTAAGAAATGAAAGTCTTTATGTGTTAAGTCTTTTAAATGTCCAGTTTGATATTTCCTACAGAGAGTTGGAAGAATACTGTGAGATCCAGAAGTATCTGAAGGAGTTATGGAGAATCAGGACATTCTCACTTCCACAACCACTGTGGCAGAATCAACTGTCCAGATTTTTTTTCAAAATAGCAATACTGGTGATGCCCAGGCCATTCCTGGGGAAACCTACCTATATTATTTGGAGATGGAGTTTAGGCATTGGTAGTCTCTAATATCTCCTGAGGTGATTCTAAGGCTCATCTAGGAAATGGAACCACTAGTTTACTCTCTAGAACATTATGGACATAAAACTTACAGCTGGTAGATTCAGCACTTGAACACAGTACTTTCATGGAGATAAGTCCCTCTATGGTTGTTAGTCAGTGAATGGGTTAGCTCAATATAATATCAGTTGTTTTGAGTTTCGCCAAAGAGATGAATGGTCAATTTGTCTCACCTAAATTCCCACTTGTCCTTCCCACACCCGGGGCTGAGCTTCATAATAGTCAGCCATGACTAGTCAGAGTTATTGTGTGAGGTAAAATTACATATTACCTTGTGCAGAAGTTAAAACACCAGGAGACCTCTAGAAACAAGATTTATAAAAGTTTTGCATTCACTGATTATAATTTATATAATGAACAATTATATTTTCCATGATTCATTACAAAAAAGTGGGGCTAAACACTCATAATAGTTTTACAGCATAAAAAATGTGTAATCAGGAGGAAATTATTTTATGAGGGAGAAATAAGATAACTTAGAAGAGGGGGAGAAGTAAATTCGGTAGGGGCAAGAGAAATACTTAAGCTACATTTAAGACTAAAGCTAAGGTCTTTGTCCTTGGTAACGTCTGTTATTCGGTTTGTGATGCATGAGTTATGACGAGTAGAAAAAGGTGAATTAAAAAGAAAGAAACATGATTTCATAGAAGCCAGTGAAGGAAATGTTTGTTCTAATCTCAAATAATCTCTTGTTCACTTACGTAGAATGCAACTAACAGAATAGCGGTGGGGCAAACTACAAAAAATATATGCAAAGTATGAGATACATATTAAAACGGCATGTAAAAGCCATCATTAAACCTGCCAATCTTAAACACTAGGAAATATACTTAAAGACAACAAATGTAGGGTGATTTGAGCATTTTCTTGTTGATTATATCTTTTCTCTCCTTCTTGTGTCAGAAGAAAGATGCTTTAGGGCCTTTTACCACATTACTCCATAGCATTAGATCAATTCAGTTTGCACATCAATTTTTATAAGCTCTTCCAAGATTTATTTCCACATAACTGATATAACTTAACCAACGAGAAGGACCTTCTTTATAATTACACGCAATTTCTGGTGTCCGTGTTCTGTTTCCTTCTTCTGACGTTGAAGCTGTGGAAAGATTTCACGCTGAGGGAACAATTCTGATGCTCACATGGTACTTCACGGGCCCACAGCCAGCACTGCTTCCCATATGCACCATGGTGCTCTTGCTACAATCAAAGATGCCCTTTAGGTTATGTGATTATATTTCACATTTTCATTGTTTTCAAAATATTTTCATTTTACAGAAAGGCAGTGCTTTCTTCCTTCCATCAAGAATTTGAACTGCACCAACAACTCCTAAAAGCCATCTGAATTTTCTGTTAGCATTGTTAGAAGGATTCATAAGGACAACTTTTAACAGAAGTTACCATAGAAACCATTTTCATCAACAGGTCTGTATATTTTTCTTGGAGAAAATGTAAATATATTTTCATAACAGTTTAGGGATAGTTGTTACAACAGTGTAATCATAGTAAGAATCCATGAGCTATGTAAACCTTCAATTAAAAAGTACTGTCTCTTCATGTGTTTCTATATTAGTATTTAGAACTTGCTTGTGATATTCATTTGGATGTTTGAATGTGTGCCTTTTTAAGCATTTTCATTTTTCTCTCTGTTTATTAATTAGTTTAAAAATATTTCTGTAGTACTTTTATGCTTATTTTTTTCCTATATCTTTGATTCAGTGTGCAGAGTGTTCATTTCTTTCTTTTCCATCCTGTATGTTCACCTGTTTGACTTTCCTTCATTCTCTTTTTGTCATTTTGTTTTCATTATCTATCCTCTTTTCACTGCTTGTGTATCATTATTAATTAATTTTACTGAAGAAATCTTTTAATTCTTGTACATAAACAACATTGATGTTTTGATTGCTATTCTGTTAAAAACAAAACAAACAAACAAACCCTCAAACACCAGTCACTTCTTTGTTCTTTCCCAACAAGACAATATCAATTTACATGACCTTTTGTTTAGTCACTTTTATGAGTTTTTTCTTACTTGAGTAAGGAATAAAATATTGCTCTACATCTATGACCTAGAAGCAGTTCTTCTGCAGAAAAAAACAAAGCAAAAAGAAAAACATGTAGACAGTCATGGAATTAAGCACTTAGAAATCTTATTAGTTAAACTACCAAGTCAGAAATATCAAAGTAAGCAAGGCCTCCGGGATCTTTATTTGCTGATGTGACACAACTCAAAATGAGAAGAAACAGCTGCAAACATTCGTTAATAACTGGGACATGGAATGTATGAAGTATGAATCTAGGAAAATTGGAAACTGTCAAAAATGAAATGGAATGCGTAAACACTGACATCCTAGGCATTAGTGAGCTGAAATGGACCAGATTTGGCCATTTTGAATCTGACAGTCATATAGTCTACTCTGCTAGGAATGAAAAATTGAAGAGGAATGCTGTTGCATTCATCATCAAAAAGAAACTTTCAAGATCTGTCTTGAAGCACAGTGCTGTCAGTGATAGTATAATATCTGTCTGCCTTCAAGGATGGCCAGTTAACATGACTGTTATTCAAATTTATGCAGCAATCACTAAGGCCAAAGATGAAGAGGTTGATGATTTTTACCAACTTCTGCAGTCTGAAACTGACTAAACATGCAATCAGGAGGCATTGGTAAGTACTGGAGACTGGAATGCAAAAGTTAGAAACAAAGAAGGACTGGTAGTTGGAAAACACGGCGTTGGTGATAGAAATAATACCAGAGATCTCATGATAGAATTTTGCAAGACTAATGACTCTTTCATTGCAAATACCTTTTGTAACCAACGAAAATGGTAGCTGTACAAATGGACCTCACTGGATAGAACACACAGGAACCAAACTGACTATGTCCGTGGAAAAAGACAATAGAAAAGCTCCATATCAGCAGTCAGAACAAGACCAGGTGCTGACTATGGCACAGATCGTCAACTGCTCATATACAAGTTCAGACTGAAACTGAAAGAAATTAGAACAAGTCCACAAAAACCAAAATATGACCGTGGGTCATACTTGAACTCCTGAGTTTAAAGACCATCTCAAGATTTGATGCGTTGCTCACTAATGACTGGAGACCAGACAAACTGGAACAACACCAAACACATCATCCATGAAGAGAGCAAGAGGTCATTAAAAAGACAGGAAAGAAAGAAAAGACCAAATTGGATGTCAGAAGAGACTCTGAAACTTGCTCTCGAATATTGAGCAGCTAAAGGACAAGGAAGGAATGGCAAAGTAAAAGACATAAACAGAAGATTTCAAACAGCAGCTCAAGAAGACAAAAGAAAATATTATAATGAGATGTGCAAAGAGCTGGAAATGGAAAACCAGAAGGGAAGAACATGTTCTGCATTTCTCAAGTTGAAAGAACTGAATCAAAAATTCAACCCCCAAGTTGCAATAGTGAAGGATTCCACAGGAAAACTATTAAATGACTCAGGGATGATCAAAAGAACATTGAAGGAGTACATAGAGTCAGTATACCAGAAAGAGCCAGTCGATGTTCAGCCCTTCGAACAGGTAGCAAATGATCAGGAACCATCGGTACTGAAGGAAGAAGTCAAAGCTGTGTTGAAGGCATTGGTAAAACACAAGGCTCTAGGAATTGATGGAATATCAATGGAGATATTTCAACAAACAGATGTAGCACTGGAAGTGCTCACTCGTCTATGCCAAGAAATTTGGAGGACAGCTACCTTGCCAACTGACTGGAAGAGATCCATATTTATGCCCATTCCAAAGAAAGGTGATCCAACTGAGTGTGGAAATTACCAAACAATAGCGTTGCTATCACACACAAGTAAAATTTTGCTCCAGATCATTCAAAAGTGACTACAACAGTATGCTGACAGGGCACTGCCAGAAATTCAAGCTGGGTTCAGAAGAGGAAGTGGAACCAGGGATGTCATTGCTGGTGTCAGATGAATCTTGGTTGAAAGCAAAGAGTAGCAAAAGCATTCGACTGTGTGGGTCATACTAAATTGTGGCTAACATTGTGGAGAATGGGAATTTCTGAACACCTAGTTGTGCTCTTAAGTAATCTGTATATGGATCAAGAGGAAGTCATGCGAACAAAACAAGGGGACACTGCATAGTTTAAAGTCAGGAAAGATGTGTGTCAGGGTTGTATCCTCTCACTGCACCTTTTTAATCTGTATGCTGAGTAAATAATCCCAGAAGCTGGATTATACGAAGAAGAAAGAGGCGTCAGGATTGGAGGACAACTCATTAACAACCTGTTTTAAGCAGACAACACCACCTTACTTGCTGGAAATGAAGAATATTTGAGACACTTACTGATGAAGATCAAGGACCACAGCCCTCAGTATGGATTGTACCTCAACATGAAGAAAGCAAAAATCCTCACAACTGGACCAGTAAGCGACATTGTCATAAATGGAGAAAAAGATTGAGATTGTCAAGGATTTCATTTGGCTTGAGTCCACAATCAATGCCCATGGAAGCAGCAGTCAAGAAATCAAAAGACTCATTGCATTGGGAAAATCTGCTGCAAAGGACCTCTTTAAAGTATTCAGAAGTAAGGGTGTCACTTTGAAGACTAAAATGCACCTGACCCAAGCCATGATATTTTCAATTGTATCATATGCATGCAAAAGCTGGACAATGAACAAAGAAGACAGAAGAACTGATGCCTTTGAACTGTAGTGTTGGAAAAGAATGCTGAATGTACCAAGGACAGCAAAAAGAACAAACAGATCTATTCTGAAAGAAGTCAAAACAGAGTGCTCCTTGGAAGCAAAGATGACAAGACTGCGTCTTACATACTTTGGACATGTTGTCAGGAAAGATCATTCCCCGGAGAAGGACATCATGTGTGGTAGAGCAGAAGACCCTCGACGAGATGGGTCAACACAGTGACTTCAGCATAAAAACGACTGTGGACGTGGCGCAAGACCAGGAAGTGTTTTGTTCTGTTGTTCACAGGGTCACTATGAGTGGGAACCGATTTGACGGCACCTGAGAGCAACGACAGAAGTATCGCTCTAGAAAAGGCAATAGTTGAGCTGATGCAGGTCAATTTTAGATTTTAAAATACTTATCCTGTCTAAGACTTAATGTTTAAACCACTATTGCAGCCTTCTTTTTCTCTTTCTGTTACTGAATGAAGGGAAACAACAAAATGGTTATGGGGGCCTAACAGCACGGAAACATCTCGCAGGTCATAAATTTGGAAACATTTCTGACTTACATTCCTTTCAGACTACAAGCTTTTGAAAACTTTCATTGGCCTTTTTTTTTTTTTTAAATCAAAATACCAAACAAAATCCACTGCATCCGATCAATGCCAACTCATAGTGACCCTGCAGGACAGAGTAGGACTACCCCATAGAGTTTTCAAGGTGCACCGGTAGATCTTAGCCAACCTTATGGTTGGCAGCTGTGCATTTAACCATTACACCACCAGGATTTCTTTCAATAGGTAATATTTATAACAACCTGTATTCATCTGAAAGTGAAACCTAAAACAAGTAACAGCAAAACAATACAACTTACATTCCATCTAGCCCTGAACCTGCAGGTTAGAGATGTAAAGTACTGGATCCAGTTTTAAGTGTTAGAATTAGATGATGAATTTAGACTGTAAACTCCACAAGAACAGGCAACCATATCTGTCTGGTTTACTGCTTATTGTTTAGGGCCTAACAGTGCTTGGTGTATATTAGATGCTCAATAATTAAATGTTAGATAAATTCAAACATTTGGAAAACAGTTGTTCTTTGATTTTCAAGATGTTGGCCACAGAAGAATTTTATAATCTGGGTAATTACTTCAAGTCTAATACATATGTCCGAGAATAATTGTGGGCTACATGTTAGTGTCAGGTTTTGGGATCATACTTAGTTTAGTAAAACGGCTTTGGATAACAGGTGGCAAATGTAAGTAAGCTCTAGCCTTCCTGAGAGAATGGTTTCTTCATTAATTTGATAATTTCTCAAATACAATTATTTTCATTTCCCTAATAGAAAATAGGAAACCATGGTGGCACAGTGGTTAAGAGTTACGGCTGCTACTGAGAGGTTGGCCGTTTGAATCCACCAGACACTCTTTGGAAACTCTATGGAGCAGTTCTACTCTTTCCTATAGGGTCGATAGAGTTGGAATTGACTTAAGGGCAATGGGTTTGGTATTGGTTTTTAACAGAAAACAAGGTGCTTTAATAAATTATGAGATACCCGGGTGAGCGTCACCTTCTCATCTTATCCTTTTATAGAGGTGAATCTTATCATCCGTAAACACATTTACTTATTTTTCTTATATGCTTCTTTTTTGATCATATTTTCTCTCCTCTTTTCTTTTGTACTAAAAATAGAAATATGATCTCACACCAATGTTTGTTGTTTTATTTTTCAGAGAAAATACATATTACAGAAGAAAAACATTTCTTCTGAGATTAACTTCCCATCATCCCAGTACCACAAGGAGAACATAATTACTGTCTGTAATATACTCTAGCTTTTAATGCTTGCTACCCATGCAATTTATTGTGCCCTAGGGTATAGAATTTTCTTGTGCTGTGTATTACTTTCTTATTTGCTGTCAGCAGCTCAGTTCTAACAGAATTGTTGATAGACTGATGAACAGCTAGCCTGTTGGTTCAGTGAGTGATTTTTCAGCTGGTAACCAAAAAGTCTGCAGTTCAAATCCACCAGCTATTTGGAAAACCTGTATGCACCAGTTCTACTGTGTCCTATATGGTCATTCATTTGGCCCATTCATTTACATTTCTCATTCCCTGTCCTTATTATTACAACAGATATTGTAATATTCACAAGGAGTAGAAACATAAAAAGAGACAGTCCCCAAGATAGATGCAAGACTAATAATGAAAATACAAGTGTTGTGACTGAATTGTTTGCCCAGGGAAGGTATGGAAAGTGGTTATCTACATTAACGACCAGGAGAAGCAAGCTGCTGGGTGCCCTTTGGGCTTCTTAGAATTGATAACAAAGACAGCCCTGAATGAATGCATATTAAAAAAGTCCAGTGCAAGTACTTTGGAGGTTGTGTGGCAGGTCAGTGAGCAATGTCAGACAGCAAAATGTCCATGAAACAGATTCCAGCATCGGAACAGGCCCTGATACCATAGGAGAAGCCCACCTTGTAGCTGAGAACGCTGAGGCTATAAGATGTGAAGAAAACCTGACCACATTTACGCTCCCAGAGGACTGGAACAGGGAACAGAACAGGAAAGTCTGATCCCACATCCATGGCTCTACCTTGTGCTCTTTGCTTCAAATACTGGTCTGTGCAAAAGGAAGTAGAACATACAGAGCTTTCTTTCTTTCTTTTTTTTTTTTTTTTAATTTCATAATGTAGAAATGCAGCATTGTGATTACTAACTTTCTCCTGGAGTATTTCTCCCAAGTGAGATCTAAGCTTACGGTACATCTTGGTGAAGTTGTAATTTTCTCTCTTTTTCTCTGATTGTACTGCTTCACCTTCTTCCCAGTTCTTTCCTTGCTTCTATTTTTCCTATTTCCCCCTGGATACCTTTCAAATGCTGGTCCTACAGTCTGAATAAAAGTTGATATACGCATAGATGATGAGGGGTGACTGGGTGCTACAGTACTGTTTTCGTGGTGGAATCAGAGAGAACAAGAGTTGTATAAGCTGGTGTAGCAGTTAGGTATCATTCTGGAATATTGATGTGTCCTAGGTTTTTTATCCTTGGAGCTGGTGCTAAAATAAATTTAATGTCACTTTGAGTCTTTAGTCTTGTCGAAATGAGACAATCTGGGTTAGAATAATCTATCTCTGATGTTTTAAGAGAGCTATATCAGCTGCAGCGGCTGAAGAAGGAGCACAGACTCCACCAGGCAGTGAGAGAGACCCTGGCAATAGAATTGAGCAGAATAAGAAAATATGAAGCATCTTCAAAATCTTTCTAATTCTTTTTCTACCTCATTTTCCATGTAGGAAATAAGAAACAGATGATTTATTTTTGATGGTATGTCACTGAATTTATAAATCCAAATCCCCAAAAGACCAAACCCACTGCTGTTGTGTTGATCCCTACTCACAGGGCCCTATAGTAAGACGGAGTAGAACTGCGCTATTGAACTTCCAAGGAGGACCTGGCAGATTCAGACTGTCAACCTTTTGGTTAGCATACACTGCTTCCATAGCAGACCACCACCATGGTTTCCATTCAGCTGGGAGAAAATTGTTGTCTTAAAAATATTGAGCCTACCAATCCATGAACATAAAATATGTCTCCATTTCTTTCTAGCATACTTAATTTTTCTCACTAATGTTTTTGCACTTCTCAGTGTACAAGTATCCTCTTCTGATTAAACTGATGCCTATGTGCTTTATTCTTTTGGGACCACTTGTGGTGCAGTGGTTAAGAGCTCAATTGCTAACCTAACGGTCAGCAGTTCAAATCCACCAGCCCCTTCTTAGAAATCGTATGAAGCAGTTACCCTTTTTGATAGGATTGTGACTCAAACTGTTTCGTAATTTTGTGTTCTGGTTGTTCATCACTACAGTATAAAAAATGCAATTGATTTTGATATTGGCCTTGTATCCTGTGTCCTTGATAAACTTGTTCATTAGATCTAGCAGGGTTTTATGAATGCCTTGGGATTTTCTACATATGGCACTATGTCTTTTACAAACAGAGACAGTTTTACTTTTTCCTATCCAGTCTGAATTCCATTTATTTCTTTTTGTGCCTTGCAACATTGGCTTGAACTGCCAGTATAATGTTGTGGAAGTTTTAATTTTTCAGATTCTTATTTCTCTGTGGCAATAACAGTTTAATTATGGTAAAGACTTTGTTTACACTTTTAGAAACTGAAATTGTCTTTGGACTCAAAATTCATTCACAACACTTACAATCTGCCTAAACTTGCCATGAATTCTCATTTCTTTGTAAAACACCACATGCTTTCTAAAGTTTCTCTGTGTCATGGTCACTTCTTCCTTTGATTTTCTACTCCCTGTAAATTGTTGGTTTTACTTCTTTTGTCTTGGACTTGAACTGTATGGCCTATGTTCTACCTGCCCATCCCCTTCCCTAACAACTAAGCGTAAAAATGAATCTGCTTGTATTAGAACTTTTATTTATTGCATCATTGATGTTGGCTGCCATCAAGTTACCTCCAATTCATAGCCATTGTGATTCCTTGGTTTTTGTGTGCTGATTTTTGGAAGTAGATCCCTGAGGCTTTTTTCCTAGACTGTCTTAGTCTGGAAGCCATGCAAACTCTTGTCCAGCATCATAGCAATACACGAGCCTCCACTGACAAGTGAGTGGCAGCCGTGCTTGAGGTTCATTGCCTGGGAACAGAACCAGGTGTCCTGCGTGAAAGCTGAGAAGGCTAACTCTGAACCACCACTGTACCTAGTTTTTGGATAGAACTTTTAATTCTTCTTGGGTAAAGGGCTTGCATCTAACATTGTCAAGCAAAATAAATAGATAAATAATAATAATAATGGTTAAAAAAGGAAAGAAAAACTTAAAATGTACGCCAGAAATCTTTATTCTTAACATTGTTTTGGCTAGTTAATATAGGAAGCTTCTCTGTGATCTTATTATTCTACAAAAGCCTGGCTACTGCCAACATCTGGCTGTTTTTTTTTCTCCCCTTTACAACTCTAATGTTTTCACCTAATTCTTTCTTTAAATTCTTCCTTATCTGTTATGCAAAACAATTCAGCTCTTACTTGTCCCTGCTTGCAAACTCAGTTCCAGACCCAGTTTTTCCTTTTCCTTCAAGTTTCGTTTCAGTTGAACAAATGTTTAATTTACTAACTGAATGAATAATTCTTGTAAGACAATAATGCTTCGAAATAGTATTTATTTCCCTCTGTCTTAAATTGATAAAGCATTGGTTGGACTATGTCTTCATGTGGCAGATTCAACAGAAGCAATCCTGGTCAACTTTTTGAACAGTGTTGAGGATCTAGTGTCAAGATTTGCTGTAATTGAGAGGTGGTTTCACTGTCCGATGTAACTGACCTTGGATAAATTTGTGTTTTCACTTTTGTTGAGGCTTCTCAGGAAAAACCAAATGTAACACTCTCTGTGGGGAGACAGTTTAAAAAAGTTACTAAGAAATATAACTTTAGCTAATGATAAATGCTTTAAAGAGGCTAATAAAAATACTGTACCGGCACATGGCTGTGGAAACTTTTATTTCTATAATATCATTATCCCAATATATGCAAAGTTTTATCATTTGTTTTATGTGAATAGAATGTCAGTGTATTTAAAATGTTATACATTATATTTTTCCTCTCATTAGTAAAGAAGAAAAATTTGTGGGTCTACAAGCGTCATAAATGTCTTCTTGAATTTGTCATATATAATGTAATTTTTACCTGTTATGCCCTAATGAATTATTTATTTCTAGCCATAATCCTTACAAAACCTTTTTATACATGTGATGTTTCAGCAACATAAATATAAATAAATGTAATTATGTAAAACTTTAAGGAACAGTTTATATAAAAGCAGACAAATTTAAAAGCATTTTCAGCACAGAAATGAATTTAAAGGGTATACGTAAATGCAGATTTGAAGATTTTAAACACTTATGCTATATTTTAATTTTTTCTTGGAATAAATCTAGAGAAACAAATTTATTGTGAAAGTTTATAAAAACAGAGTCATATCATTAACATTTAATTTCAGACCTATTACTCTAGTTATTTCCAAAATTATCCTCCTAAACAGTCTTAAATGTTAGGTAATTAATTAAGAAAAATTATATACTGCATAATCATAATCAGAAAAATAACATTTTCAGGAGATTAGCAGCAACTGTGTTACAACATAAATGATGAAGTTGATCTACATTTGAAAATACTTTATAAATGCTGTTTAATTCAGATGTAATTAGCACCTTGTAGCATTTGCTAGTCAGAATAATAGGCATGCCTGTCTCTGTCACTCCTTTTTCCCATCAGTATAGACTAAAAGCAAATCAAAATTGCTTTCTTCCCGAATATTAAGACACTTGCAAATCTAAATAAAAATATTAAAAATAAATGTTAGTTGTAATTAGCATGCTGTACTTTGGTCCTTTCTATCATAATGTTAGGTATTTATATCACCACTGTCACTTCCTGAAAATTATTTGGTGAACTGTTTTCTTACCCACTCTGTAATTTGTATACAGAATTTAAAAAGAAAATATTTCCTCTGTGCAGCATGCTGTCTGTGTTAACTTATCTAAATAACTGAAAATAATTAGAGTTGCTTAATAGCTATAACATAGTGATGGTAGTAGCTGTGGAAGCAGAAGCAGCAGCAGCAATAGTAACAATACTAGTTATAGTAATGTAACAAGTATTTGTGTAACACTCTCAGTTTTAGAAACTACTGATATATTTCTTATTTAATCTTTAGCTCATGATATTATTTACATTTTACAAATGAATGCCCAGAGACTCAGACAATTTTCCTTGCTGGTAGAATTACTTAGAGCTAAAACGCCAATCTACGTCTCTGACTCACACACCTGCAATTCCTATGTTATAGTACATGTTATAGAGGGTGATAGGCGGGTGCGTCAGTCAAAATCCCAAAGAAATAGGACCAGTGGGGCACACACGCACTTGCGCACACACTCACGCAAGCACTCGAGGTCTGAAAAGTCCGCGAACTTAATTGTTTTAAGTGTTGCATACCTTATTGCTGAATATCACTACAGTCACCTTCGAAGTACTCTCCTGGGGAACCTATGCACCGATGCCAGCGGCTAGTCCACCCTTCAAAGAGTTTTGGGGATGCTTTCTGGACCAACCATTGTGCAAGGTGGCAAGTTCGCCAATTTAATTGTACAGGTGTCTGTGAGGGAGTTTTTAGCCAGTACACCAAGAACTGTATTGGAACACCCTCCCTACTCCCCCTATTTGTCCCTCAGTGACTTTTTTCTTTTCCCGAAGATAAAGTAAATATTGAACGGAAGACATTTGGATAACATTCAGGACATCAAGAGTAATGCAATGACAGCTCCGATGGCTATTCTGAAAAAGAGTTCCAAAATTGCTTTGAAGGGTGGACAAGGCACTGGAGTTGGTGCGTAGCTTCCCAAGAGGAGTACTTTGAAGGTGACCACAGTGATATTCATGAGTCGGATCTGACTCGACGGCACTTGGCATAGTGATATTCAGCAATGGGACATGTAGCACTTCTGAGATGAGTTAGTGAACTTAATTGGCAGTTCTCATAAATACGTTTGGGTCTTCAACTAGTGCAAACTGTTTACTGTCAACGTAAAGCTTGACGGTTCAAACCCACACTGTGGTGCCACAGAAGAAAGGACTAGTGACCTGCTTTCCGTTAAGATTATAGCCAAGAAAACTGTAAGGGGCAATTTTAGTCTATAATACATGATGTCTCCCTGAGTCAGAATCATTTTGACAGCAACTTTTTAGAATGATATATATATGTATGTGACTGTGTTCTTATGTAAGTGTAGACAGTGAAATCTGTAAGAGATGGAACTCTATGGGACTGCCTCCTTTTCCTGGATCTCACATATTTTCCTCATTTGACAGAGTGTATAGTTTTACCACTTTTCTGTTACTCTCTATTGATGGAAACTATTTGAGTTTTCCTTTTCTGACAGGTTTCTGCCTTGCACAAGTTGCAGCTTTCATAGATTTTACTGAATACACACACAGACACATACACAAACACACACACACACAGGCACAGAAACTCTGGTGGCATAGTGGTTAAGTGCTATGGCTGATAGCCAAAAGGTTAGCAGTTCAAATCCAGCAGGTGCTCCTTGGAAACTCTATAGGGCAGTTCTGCTCTGTCTGTAAATTTGCTAGACATATATATGTATATATATGCAAATATATACACATGTTTACATACATATATGTAAAGAGAGAATGAGAGATAGGGATTTATTTTAAGGAATAGATTTGTAGTTAAGGTGTCTGGCAACTATAAAATTTATAGAGAACACTAGCAGACTATAAACTTAGGAAAGAGTTCATGTTGCAATATTGTGCCTGAAATTTGTAGGACAGACTAGCAGCATAAATGCAAAGCAGCATTTCTAAGGCACATTCTTGAGGCCGAATTCCTCCTTTTCTCAAAAACATCAAATTTTAATCTTATCTCCTTTAACTGATTGGATGAATACCACCCAAGTTGTAGAAGGTGATCTCCTTTACTTGAAATCAGCTGATTATAGAAATTAATCATATAGATAAAATACCTTCACAACAAGATCAAGACTAGTGTTTGAACAAACAATGGGATCCACAGTATAGCCAAAGTAAGACATACAATTAACCATGTCAGCAAGGCATGCTTTTATCCAATGAGGAAGTTGAAATCTAGACATGCATTTAACCTGTTATACATATGTTGTTGTTAGGTGCTGTTGAGTTGATTCTAACAGATAGCAGCTGTATGAACAACAGAAGGAAACACTGCCTGGTCTTGCAGCATGTTCACAATCGATCCTGAGCTTTTTCTCACGTGTCTTTTGGCTGCCTAGGTGTCCTCTTTGGTGAAGTATCTGTTTATCTGCTTCGCCCATTGCTTAACTGGGTTATTTATCTTTTTTTTTGGTTGATGTTTTGCAGTACTTTGTAGATTATGGAGATTAGATGTTGATCAGACATGTGGTTGCCAAGTCTTTTTTCTCTTTCTGTAGGTGGTCTTTTAACTCTTTTGATAAGTCTTTGGATGAGCAAAAGTAAAGCTACTAAACTACTCTTAGTAGTTCCCATTTATTTATCTTCTGTTGGTGCTTTGTCAGATTTTGAAGGCTGTCTATGTTATGTATTAAAACTTCCATTGTCAACTCTATTTTTTTTTTTTTTTCTGCATGAGCTTTATCATTTTAGGTTTGATATTTAGATCTTAGATCCAATTTGAGCTTGTTTTTCTGTAAGGTGTGAGATATGGGTCTTGTTTCAATGTTTTTGCAGATGGATATCCTGTTTTGCCAGCACCATTTGTTAAAGGGACTGTTTTTGGCCGAGTTTAAAATCTTAGGGCCTTTATCAAAAATCAACTGTTCATAAGAGAATGGTGCCATCTTTGGGTTCTCAACTCTGCTCCCTTGGTCCATATGTTCTCTTTTTGTACCAATACCAGGCTGTTTTGACTACTGTGGTAGTATAATAAGTTCTAAGGTCAAGTAGTGTGAAGCTTCTCACCATGTTTGTCTTCTTCAGTAGTGCTTTTCTTATCCAGGATTTCTTCCCTTTCCAAACAAAGTTCATGATTTTTTTCTCCATCTCATTAAAAAAGGACACTAGAATTCATATCGTGATTGCATTGTATACATAGATCACTTTGAGTAAAACAGACATTTTCACAATGTCAAGTCTTCCTATCCATGCGCGGGGGGTGGGGAGTTCTCCGTTTATGTAATTCTCTTTTGGTTTCTTTGTACAGGTCTCTTAATTTCTCTAGTTAGACTTACTCCTAGGTATTTTATCTTCTTGAGGGTTATAGTAAATGGCATTGATTTGGTGATTTCTTCTTTGATGATCTCTTTGTTGGTATAAAGGAATCCTACTGATTTATTTATCTTTATCTTATACCCTGATTCTTTGCTGAACCCTTCTACTAGTTTGAGTAGATTACTTATGGATTGATTAGGATTCTCTGTGTGTACAGTCTTATAATCTGCAAATTGGGAGATTTTTACTTCCTCTTTGTCTTGCTAATTGCTCTGGGAATTCTAGTACAATGTTGAATAAGAGAGGTGAGAGTGAGCATCCTTGTCCAGTTCCAGTCCTCCAGGGGAATTCTTTCAGCATGTCTCCATTCAGGATGATGTAGGCAGTTGGTGTTGTATAGATACCCCTCATTGCACTGAGGAATTTGCCTTCTATTCCTATTTTGCTGAGAGTTTTTAGCATGAATGGGTGTTGGACTTCTTCAAATAGCTTTTCTACATCAACTGATAAAGTCAGGTGATTCCTATCTTTTGTATCATTGATGTGATTGATGACATTAATTGTTTCTCTGACATTGAAACAGCCTTGCCTCCCTGGTATGAATCCAACTTGGTCATGGTGAATTATTTTTGGATATGTTGTTGAATTCTATTACTAGGATTATGTTGAAGATTTCTGCATCTATGTTCATGAGTGATGTTGATCTGTAATTTTTTTTTTTTTTGGTGGAATCTTACCCTGGCTTTGGCATCAGGGTTATGCTGGCTTCATAGAATGAATTTGGGTATATTTTATCTCTTTGTCTGCTGTGAAATAGTCTCAATAGTGTTGGATTTAACTTTTCTCTAAAAGCTTGGTAGAATTCTCTGGTGAAGTCATTTGGGCCAGGAGTTTTTTTGGTTGGTAGTTTTTGGATGACTTTCAACCTCTTCCTTTGTGATGGATTTGTTAAATTGTTCTGCTTCTCCTTGTGTAATTTTGGTAGGTGATATGAATGATGGAATTTGTCTATTTCCTCTATGCTTTCAAATCTGTTAGAGTATAGTCTTTCATAGTATTCTGTTAACGATACTTTTGATTTCAGTTGGGTATGTTGTGACATCTCCCACCTCATTTCTTATTTGGGTTATTTATTTCCTCTCTTGTTTTTCTTTTGTAAGGTTTATCAATTTTGTTGATCTTTTCAAAAAAACAGTTTTTGGTTCTGTTAATTTTTGCAATTGTTCTTCTTTTCTCTAATTCATTTAGTTCTGCACTAATCTTTATTTATGATGTCATTTCTTCTGGTGCCTGAGCAGTTCCTCTCTTGCTCTGTTTCTACTGGTTCAAGCTGTAGGGTTAATTCTTTGGTTTAGGTCCTTTCTTCCTTCCGGATGTGTACATTTATAGAGATCAACTTACCTCTGAGCATTGCTTTGGCTTTATCCCATAACTTCTGGTAGGATGTGTTTTTATTCTCATTTGATTCTATAAATTTCTTCATATTGTTTTTGATTTCTTCTATAACTCATGGCTTTTTGAGAAAGGTGTTGCTCAGTTTCCATGAGTTCTAATTTCTGTCTATGTTTTTTCTACTATTGATTTTGACTTTTATGGTTTTATAATCCAGGAAGATGCTTTGCAATAATTCAGTTGTTTGGATTTTGTTGAGATTTGCTTTATGTCCTAACACATGGCCTATTCTAGGAAATGTTTCATGTGCATTGGAAAAAAAGTTGTACTTATCTGTTGATGGATAGAAAGTTGTGTATATGTTGATGAGGTCTAGTTGGTTAGTTGTCACAATAAGATCTATGTCTTTACTGAGCTTTTCTCTAGAAGATCTGTCCAATACTCAAAGTGGAGTGCTGAAGTCTCAAACTATTTTTGTGAAGTGGTATATCTCATTTTTCAATGTAGTCAGTGTTTGTTCAATGTATTTAGATGTTGTGGTATTGAGTACATAAATATTTAATATTAATAAGTCCTGCTTGTTTAGTGAGCATCCTTGTCCAGATGGTGGATTTTACATTAAAATCTATTTAATCTGAGATTAGTATTGCCGCACCCATTCTTCTTTATATGCCGTTAACTTGGTATATATTATTTCATCCTTTAATTTTCAGTTTGTTCATATCTTTGAGTCTAAGGTATATTTCTTGTAAGCATCATAGAAATGGGTCATGTCTTTTGATCCACAATGTCAGTCAATGGTTCTTTATTGGAGTGTTCAGTCCATTTACATTCAGTACAATTATTGATAGGTATGTGTTTAATGTTGTCATTTTGATGTATTTATTTTCGTGTTGATGTTTTCTATGTTGCTATTAATATTCTCTTCTGGGTCATTCTTTATGGGTTAGCTTTTCATCGTTTTCAGTGTTTGTTTTTTGTTTGTTGAGGCTCTTGTACTGTGTTTCTTGTTTTGATACGTTGCATTGTTATTGTGCTTTGTGGCTAATCCTGTGGTCCCCTTTAATATTCTAAGTTTAAACCCACTTTTAGCTTTCTCTGCATCTGAGAGGGCTATAACTACTACAGGATATCACTCTTTTTAGTGGTATGGTGTCATAGTTCTCATGCTATGATCACTGGTTCCCTTCTTTCAATATTGTGGCTTTGATTGAGTTTGTGACTTCTCTAACTGAGGAGGATTCTGGATATTGTGTCCTGTATTGCCTCCTTAAATATACACTTAATAGTTTTCTTTTCTTTTTTTTGTAAGCAAAGAGCTGCTTTCAGTATATCTTATAGATTTGGTTTGGTTTTTACAAAGTCTCTAAGCTTATGTTTATCTGTGAATGTCTTAATTATGTCTTCATATTTGAGAGACAATTTTACAGAATGTATATTTTGGTTGGAAGTTTTTCTCATTCAAGGCTTTCAAAGTGTCATGTGTCACCTCACTGCCTCCTTGTCAACACTGTTTCTGCCGTGAAGTCACTTGAAAGGCTACAGGGCTTCCCTATTAATGTTAGTTTTGCTTTTTGCCTTACTGCCTTTAAAAGACTCTGTTTATGTTTCATCTTATTAAGCCTGATTATAATATGTCTGATGTCTTCGTTTTGGAGTCTAGTTTTTGTGACACTGAATACATGTCCTCTTCTTTCATAATTTCAGGAACTTTTTCTCTCAGCTCCTCAGTAACAATACTCTGTTTTCAGCTATTCCTCCCTGTTCAGGAACTCCAATTAATAGAGTCCCACAAGTTTTTTAATGCTTCTCATTTTTCTTATTTCTTTTCTCTGATTTCTCCTTATAAATGTTAGTGTCAGTTGCTCTGTCTTCAAGTCTGACTTTCATCTCCTGAATTCTGCTCTTTTGGCTTTGGATTGAATTGTCTAATTATGTAACTTTGTTACTGATCTGCTGGATTTCAGATCATTGGTGCTACATCATATCATGTAGCTTCCTTAAATTTTGATTTTGCTCTGCTGCATTTCGCTTAATCTCTAGGTGGGCTCTCTATATAATTCTTTTGTACTCAACTTCCAATAGTTTCAGAAAGGCTTCTTCATCTGGGAAGTTTTTTGATTCTTTATTTTGGGAGTTTTCCAAAGCCATGTTGGACTGTTTCTTCAAATGGTTAGTAAAGTTTTGTTGTCTTTGGGCCATCTAGAGGCAGTTCAGCTTCTGTGGTGTTACCTCAACAGGAGCTGAGGTGTGTTCTGAGAAGGAAGTTGGTCACTAGTTGCCTCTGTGTACTCTAGTGACTGGCAACAGTGGAATCTCTGAGGTGGCAGGCTCTGCCTCCTGGCTGGCAAAGATAGCACCCTACTTATGGAGTCTCTAGGAGTGACAGTCAACCGACCATATGATGTGGGTCATTAAAGGCTTGAAGAGATGTCTCTGGACTGCTCGGCAGTTATTTCTCCAGGCAGTCTTATTTTTAAAAACTGGGAGCTGTCTGATAGCTGCTGTAATCAATCAGGCTGCCAGGTGTGGCAGGCCCTGCCTTCTGGCTGACAATGGGAGCACCTCTTCAGCTGCCCCCAGATGCTATGATGTAGGTCAAAGTAGAGAGGGATTATGGCCTTGTTGCCATCCTCAGCTGTACTCCACTCTTAAGGTAACACTGTGCTAAACATAATGCTTCTTCTGGAAAAGCACTTGCTGAACTGGCACTGCTTCTCAGCTTGGGAATTAGCCCCTGCTGAATCCTCCAGTTGAGTGACTCCTCCTGCCAGCTGACCGAGATGATGTCCTGTCTAATACGCCCTTCTCACCGTGTAACAACAGAATCTATGGCAGAACTCATAAAAGAGAGAGTGGAGGGATAGTGGAGCTCTCAGTCAGTACCAGGACTCTGAAAATGTGGCTATCTCATGCACTGTCTCTCTGCTGTGCTATACACTATTTACTGTAGCATTGCAGGTCAGTGTATTTGCCAACTCATTCCCATTTCCTACTTCCCAGATAGCAAAAATCATGTCAGTACCTGAAGTCCTCCCAAGCAGTAAGTTAGCATGAGTTGGGCTCAGCGAGCACTGCCTAGTGTTAGAAGTAATTTCCTGTTTAGTGGCACATAGTCCAATCTGACAACCCTATACTGTATCCTAGGACTCCCTGGGTGTCCAGAGCACTCTTTCAGTTTATCAGTCTAAGCCCTAGTTCACAAAGGGAATGGAAGAGACATGTGTCTAGGTCACCATCCTGTCCCTACCTCCCCTATTACCTCAAACGTAGAAATTCTTGATGGTTGTAGGCAATTATCATCTGACAACAAGGAAAATGAAAGCCAGTTTACTACTGTGGAACAGTGTAACTCTTAAGAAATGTCCCAAGAATTAAACAAGATGTAGTATGCTTTTAGAAAAACAGAGAAATTATAAACTGAGCAGATGATTCAGGAAGGAGGAGAGGACCTACTGATATTCTAAGTGTTTGTTAAACATCTTTGAATTTATAAAAGATAAAAACTACAACCTCTTAATGCCTCTTACTCTGAAAGTATGCTATTTTTATAAAATATTTTATATACAGCTTTTATTTTTTAATTGCTCTAAAATGTATTTTATTCAAAATACTTTTCATGTCTTTAGATGTTTTAAGTGACTGCCAACATTCTTATGAGATATAACTAGTTTATTTTTTGCAATAAACGTGAACTATGATCATTTAAGGAATAGATACTTTTTTAAAAACTCACACAGTAATGACTAATATTTTTCATATATATATTTTTTTAATTTCAAGAGATATTTAGAAATGGACTTTTATTATCCATAGAATATTTATCTAAATTTCAGTAAGGTGTTTAATTTTACATTTCAGTTGGTTTTTGCTTAACTAAAAATAAATTATGTATAGATATTAACTCTTCACCCTACAAAACAAGCAAACAAAAGAAAACATTGCCATTGTGTCAATTCTGACCCACACCAACCCTATATGACAAGGGGAACTGTCTCATAGAATTTCCAAGGAGTGGCTGGGGTATTCAACCTGTCAGCCTTTTGATTATCAGCCAATCTTTTACCACTGAGCCCTAGTATTCCAGATATACATATAGGCATAAATAAGAGTATGTGAAGTATCTATCTGCCTATTATCCATCTGAAATGCATTGCATAAAAATTTAATAACATTTCCCCAAATACATATAAAGTCATTTAGGATGGGAAACAGAAAAGTAAAAAGAAGTGAACTAACTTAATTACCAATTAGTCTTTCATTTATTTCCTTTGACTACAAAGTAATCATGTTCCAAATATAATTTTGTATCCAGATTTTTATTTTAATATTTATTCTTCAAAATTATACCTTTTTAATGGTTTTAGAATATTTCATACTATACACAAATTCTGGTTGATTCAGTGATCCTGAAAATTACATGGCATAGTTAGTACTATTAAGGAAAGAGGGCTTGTTCATAGTTCATATATATTTACCTTCACTTTTAAAAATCCATTGCTGCTGAGTCAATTCCAACTCATAGCAACCCTATAGGATAGAAAAAAACTGACTCAGAGTTCCCAAGAGCTCTTGGTGGGTTTGTACGACTGACTCTTTAGTTAACAGCCTTAGCACTCAATCACTATGCTACCGGATTTTCTTTACTATTACATCTTTGATTAATGTAAAATATCTGGAAATAGATTGAGTCTAAGAGTACAGACATATTTCAAAATCAGTATGTTAACTAAAGAACCTTTTATAAGTATTCATACTGAATTTCATTCTTAGTAGAAGTTATGAGGATTTAGTCTCTGTAAAACTTCATGAGAATTATACAATGCTTTTAAAAATGCTACCCAGTTATTAACTTAAAAAGATACATCATTGCTGTTTTCATTTAATTATCATTCTTTTTATTTTGGAGCTTTGGTTGTACAGTGTTCAAGAACTTGGTTTTTAGCCAAATGGTTGGCATAATCTACCAATCATTCCTTGGAAGTCCTATGGGCCAGTTCTACTCTGTTCTATGGATTGCAATGAGTTAGGATTGACTCAAGGGAAATGGGTTGATCGTTTTTTATTTTCACTTATTATTTATGAAACACTAATGAGTGAACGCTCCACTTGTTCATTTTGTCATTCTCTGATGGCTTACCATTTCAAGACATAGTGTATGATCAAGAACTGATGGTACAGAAGGAAAAAGTCCAAGATGGACTGATTGCATTGTCAAAAAACAAGGCTCCAGGAATTGACAGTACACAATTGAGAAGTTTCAACAAACAAATGCAACGCTGAAAATCTTCACTTACCTATGGCAAGAAATTTGGAAGACAGTTAAATGGCCAGTGAACTGGAAGAGATCCATATCTGTGCCCATTCCAAAGAAATGAAGAAATTACCAAACAACATTGTTAATATCACACTTAAGTAAAATTTTGCTGAAGGTAATTCAAAAATAGTTGCAACAATATATCAACAGGGAATTTCCGGAAATGCAAACCACAATCAGAAAAGAATGAGAAACGAGGAATATCAGTCTTAATATTAGACTAATCTAGGTTAAAAGCAGAGAATATCAGAAAGTTGTTTATCCATGTTTTATGGTGTATGCAACAGTATCCGACCGTGTGGATTTTAACAAACTTATGGATAATGTTGGGAGGAATGAGAATTCCAGAACACCTAATTGTGTTTGTTTATGAGAAACTTGAACACAGCCCAAAAGGCAGTTGTTTGAGCAAAACAGGGGGAATTGTGTGATTTGAAATCGGGATATGTCTGTGTCAGGTTTGTACCCTGTCACCATGCTTATTCCATCTGTCGGTAGCCCTGGTAGCACAGTGGCTGAGAGCTCAGCTGTTGACAAAATGTTGGCAATTTGCACCTACCAGCCACTCTTTGAAAACCCTATAAAAATGAAAAAAGCAAATCCATTGCCAACGAGTCAATTTTGACTCATCGTGACCCTACGGAGCAGAGTAAAAGCACCCCATAGAGTTTCCAAGGAGCACCAGGTGGATTCAAGCTGCCAGTCTTTTGGTTAGCAGCCCTAATATTTAACCACTATATGTCCATAGTTTCCAGAAAGCCTGTAAAGCAGTTCTACAGTCCTGTAGGATCACTGTGAGTCAGAATTGACTCAGTGGTAGTAGATTTATTCAAATCTGTATACTGAGCAAGTAACATGAGAATGTGGACTATACAAAGAAGAATGTGGCATCAGGCCTGGAGTAACAGCCTGCAATCTGTGGATGACACAACCTTCCTTGCTGACAGGAAAAAGAACTTGAAGCACTTACTGAGAAAGATCAAAGACTGCAGTCTTCAGTATAGATTACACTTTAACACAGAGAAAACAAGATCCTCACAACTGAACCAATAAGCAACATCATGATAAACAGTGAAAATATTGAAGTTGTCAAGGATTTCATTTTACTCTGATGCACAATCAATGCCCATGGAAGTAGCAGTCAGAAAAAAAAAAAATCAGTTGATGCATTGTGTTGGATAACTCTGCTACAACAGACCTTTTTAAAGTTAAAAAACAACAGATATCACTTTGAAGACTAAAGTGTGCCTAACTCAAGCCATAATATTTTCAGTTACCTCATATTCATGTGAAAGCTGGATAATGAGGAAGGAAGTGCAGAGAAGTACTAATGTCTTTGAATTACAGTGTTGGTGAAGAATCTTGAATAAACCATGGGCTGCCAAAAGAACACACAAATCTGTCTTGGCAGACGTACAGCCAGGTTGCTCATTAGAAGTAAAGATGGGGAGACTTCTTCTAGTTGACTTTAGGCATTTTTTATAACTAGTCTTTCGAGGAGGATATCGTATATGGTAAAGCAGCAAGTGAGCAAAGAAAGAGGGGTACTCTCAATGTGATGGATTGACCCAGTGGCTGCAGCAATGAACTCAAAGCAATGGCACAGGACCAGGTACTGTTTCATTCCATTGAGCACAGGTTTGCTATAGGTCACAACACACTAGAAGGCATCTAGCAACAAGGAATAAATATTTTTCATTTTAAACATTATTCTTTTTTTTAAACATATATCTTTGGTTCAAATTTTTAAAATAGAATGAAGAGTTTTCTTTTGATATTTTATTTGTATAGCAAAAATTGTTGGTAATCAGGGTTTTTTTTCTTCTTTTTTTAAATGGTACTTTAAATGAAGATTTCAGAAGAAATTAACTTCTCATTAAAAGGGACAACATGTTCTTTTTTGACATTGGTTACCAATCCAACGACATGTCAATACTCTCTCTTCTTGAGCTTGGGTTCCCTGTTACTACCTTTCTTGTCCTGTCCTGTCTCCTAGATCTTGCCCCTGAGGTAGTAGGCCCCTTTAGGCTCCTTTTGTTTTATAGGCTTGTCTAATCTTTGACTTAAGGGTGAACCTCAGAAGTGACTTTGTAATTGAGCTAAAAGATTGTCCACGGCTGCTCTCTGGGTTTCTCCAATCTCTGTCAGGCACATGAGTGGTATTTTCTTGTGAGTTAGAATTTTGTTGTACATTTTTTCCAGCTCTGTCTGGGGCTTGTTGTTGTAATTGCCATCAGAGTAGTCATTGGCGATAGCCGGGAACCCTCTAGTTGTGGCAGATTTGGTCTGGCGGAGGCTGTGGTAGTTGCCATCTATTAGTCCTAGACATTAATTTTTGCCTTTTTTTCTTCAACTTTCATGCTCCCGTGTTCCTGGAGTGGAGAGACCAGCAGAATATCTTAGATGCCACTAGCAGATTTTTAAGACTCCAGACACTCTTCAAAGGAGAATGTAGAACATTTTCTTTATAAACTCTATCGTGCCAATTGAGATAGATGTTCCCGTAGACCATGGTCTATGTACAAGTAATTCCATCCCTCAAAGAGTTTGGATGGGTCTATGGAGCTTCCATGACCTTGCATTGTACAAGTTCTGCTCACTTCCCCAGTATTGTGTACTGTCTTCGCCTTCACCAAAGTTACCACCTATCTCTTGTCTATTTGGTGTTTTCCCATCTGCATCCCTCCCCTCCCTCATAATCACCAAAGTTTGTTTCTATTTTGGTGTGCAAACTTTTTATTGTATTTTCATAGTGATCTCATATAGTAGTTGCCCCTCGGTGATTTATTTATTTCACTTAGCATAATTCCCTCCAGATTCATCCATATTGTGAGACGCTCCACAGATTCATCGTTGTTCTTTATTGTTACATAGTACTCTGTTGTGTGTATGTACCATATCTCCTGATGGGCATCTGGGTTGTTTCCATCTTTTTGCTATTGTGAACAATGTTGTAATGATCATAGTTTTGCATATGTCTATTTGTGTAACAGCTCTTACTTCTCTACTACATGTTCTTATGAGTGAGATTTCTGGATCATACGGTATTTTTATTTCTAGCTTTCTAAAAAAGCACTGTTACCACTTTGTATTTCCACCAGTAGTGCGTGAAAGTTCCAGTCTCCCTGCACCCTTTCCAACATTTGTTATTTTCTTTTCTATTTTCTGTCCCTATTCTATTTAGTATTTTTATCACCATTGTGTTGGACTTTGTTGAATGCCTTTTCTGCATTAATTGCGATAATCTTTGATTTTTTTCTTTCATTTACGTGGTGGATTGCCTTGATTGATTTTCTTGAACCATCCTTGCATTGATTTGAATTCCCCTTGGTCATGGTGTATTATTATTATTGTTACTATTTTTGATATGACACTGAATTGTATTGCCTAGAGTTTTCTTGAGAATTTTGACATCTATATTCATGAGAGATACTGACCTGCAGTTTTCATTTTTTGTGGTGTCTTTGCCTACTTTTGGTATCAGGGTTATGCTGGCTTAAAAGAATGAGTTTTAAAGTAGCTTTCCTTTTCTATATTCAGAAATAGTTTGAGCAGTACTGGTTGAATCTCTTCGCTGAATGCCTGGGAGAATTCTTCAGTGAAGCCATCTTGACAGGGGATACTTTTGGAAGGGGGGGGATTCGTAATTACTTTTTCAGTTTCCTCTGTTGTTATGGAAACCCTGGTGGTGTAGTGGTTAAGTACTGTGTTTGTTAACCAAAAAGTCAGCAGTTCGAATGCACCAGGTGCTCCTTGGAAACTCTTATGGAACAGTTCTACTCTGACCTATGGGGTTGCTATGAGTTGGAATTGACTCAGTGGCACTGGGTTTTTTTGTGTGTGTGTGTGGTCTATTGTTTTGTTGTGGGTTCTGTTCAGGTTTCAACAGTAGTTTCTGTTATTTTGGGTCAGTAGCATGTTTCTAGAAATTTGTCTGTATCTTCTAGGCTTTCAAATTTGTTGGAGTATAGTTTTGCATCATACTTTATTATGATACTTTTTATTCCAGTTTGATCTATTTTAAGGTTCCCCATTTCACCTCTTTTTTTGGATTATTTATATCATCTCCTGTTTTTCTTTTATCAGTTTGGCCAATCATTGCTGATTTCATTGATACTTCAAAGAGCCAACTTTTGGTTTTGTTAAGAGTTTATATTGTTTTGCTCTTTTCTATTTCATTTATTTTGGCTCTGATCTTAATTATTTCCTGTCCTCTAGTGGTTCTGTACTTCTTTTGCTCTTCTCTTTCTGTTTGTTTGAGTTGTGTAGCTAAAGTTCTGATTCTTTCCCTTTCTTCTTTTTTGATGAACAAGTCAAAAAAGTAAATGAAATGTCTTTTTTTTGATGCGTTCATCTATCGTTATAAGTTGACCTCTGAGGACTGCCTTTGCTGTGTCCCAAATATTTTGGTATGATGTATTTTCTTTTTATTTGATTCTAGGATTTGTTTTTAATTTTGTCCATCACCCAGTGATTTTTAGGGAGGGTTTTATTCACTTTCTATGCAATTGAGTTTTTCCCCCTTCTTCTTCCTGTTATTAATTTCTACTTTGGTGACATTATGGTCAGAGGAGATACTTTGCATTATTTCATTGCTTTAGGCTTTGTTGACGGTTGCTTTGTGGCATGCCAGCCAAGTGCCGTCGAGTCGGATCCATACTCTAGAGAAAATTCCCTGTCTGTTGTAAGAGAATGTGTACTTTGCAGCTGTTCTCTTTGAGTTCAGGTTGTGGTTGTGCACTTTACCTTTTCTATGTCTTTGCTAAGTTTCTTTCTAGATGTTCTGTCCTTTACCAAGAGTGATGTGCTGAATTCTCCTATATTACTGCAGAACTGTTAGTTTATCTTTTCAGTACTGTTAGAGTTTGTATTAAGTGTGTTGGAGCACTGTCATTCAGTGCATAGATATTTATTATGGTTATTTCTTCATGATAGATTGTCTCCTTAATCATTATATAATGCAATCTTGGTCTACTATTGTGGGTCTTGTTTTAAGGTCTATTTTATCTGAGGAGAATATTGGCACTGCTAGTTTTTTTTTAGGTAACTCTTTGCTTGATATATATATTTTTTCATACTTCGATTTTTCAATAAATTTATATGTTTGTTTCTAAGGTGTTTCTCTTATAGGCAGTACATTGATGAAGTATGTTTTTTATCCATTCTGTCAGTCTCTCTTTGTGAGTACACTTAGGCCATTTATGTTCAGCATAGTTATTGAAAGGTGTGAGTTTATTTCTTTTATTTTGTAGTGTTGTGTTTAAATTTGTGGTGCTGAAGTTTACTTTGTTCTCTTACTCTCCTGTGCTGAATTCCTTTTGTTTTATTTATTTCTTTATTGCTTTTTGTAGCTTTTGTGTCCACTGAGACTTTATTTTTTCTTTATTTTGATGAGTAGGTTTGTTAATTTTCTTTGTGGTTGCCTCTGAAAACATCCTTATCTTCCTTAGCTGAAACTAGTCTTTTATTACTTGGTATTGCCTTGCCTTAGTCTCCACTAGAAAGTTCTTTACCTATACTCCTCTTTCCCTCTCTTATGATTCTGAAGTTGTTGTCATTTGCAGATTAACTTCTCTGGTTCCTTGTTGTAAATCTTTTAGGTTTGATTAATCCCTGAGAATTCATTTCCTAGGTTGATATCTGGATAGCAATGTCTTTTGTCCTAGATTCAAGCTGTTATGTAACGTTGTTGGTTGTCAAACTGATAGAATTATTTGAATAATTCTTGTAAATTTGGGTTGCTTTTTGCATGTTCCTTTTATTTCTGTTTATCTGAAAATGTCCTAATTTCATCATGTTTGGATGAGAGTTTTGTAGTATACATCATACTAGGTCGGTAATTTTTCCCCAGGGTTTTATATATGTCATCCCATTGCCTTCTTTGTTGGCAAATAGTTTATTTCAATTTCTAGGTTATTTTAAATATTATTTATATTGTTACTGGCCTGAGGTAGTATTGATTTTTAAATAATCAATTCTGTTTTTTCTGTTGTTACTTCTAAGTTTTGTGCATAGAAGTATTTTCCCATCTCAATATTTGATTAATATTGACTTGTTTTACTTTTCAATTTTTATAATGTAACTCTTTATTAGAAAGTATCATTTAAATAACACGCGTTTTACTCTAGTGTCTGAGTTCTTTTTTGCAAGAAAGGGAAACACACTCTGATTTAAGCAAGAAAGGAAGCAATCAATTACTGGAAAGATGGCAAAACCAGAACGGAGTAATAATTAGGAATGAAGGAACTTCAGCAGCATCCAGCATCATAGCGGAAATCACATGAGATAATAAGTCTGTTGAGAAGATTGTGCTCTTTTGTTACCAAAAACAAATCAGACATAGTTCATACCACTGTTATTGCTATGCTTTTGTGCTCAAGGAAATTGTTGGCACCACCACAGCTGGTTCCCTAGGACTGGGTGCCCTGGTTACATTTTGTACACATCATTTTAACTCCAAGTCCTAGCTCGTGACTGGTCGTTTGCTAATGCCTATAGCCAGCCAACCAAGTGCTGTCGAGTCAGATCTGACCTACACTTTAGGTTATGGTAGGTAATAAATAGTCTCATGTTTATATCCTTTGTAGCTCAGGTTTTATGTTATTTTTAGCCAAATATGAGGACTGCTAATTAAGTTTGAGAACTCATCCTAGAAAAAGAGCTACAGACCTCACTGCTGAATATCACTATGGTCACCTTCAAAATGCTCCTCTTGGAAAGCCATGCACCGATGCCAGTGCCTAGTCCACACTTCAAAGAATTTTGGAACTCTTTCTGAAATAGCCCTCAGAGCTGTTGTGGTATTCCCTTAATGTCCTGAATGTCATCCAAATATCTTCCTTTCACTATTTCCTTTACCTTCAAGTACAGACAAAAGTCAGTGTGGTCAGATCAGATGAGTATAGAGGATGTTCCCATACAATTATTTGTTGACTGGCTAAAAGCTCTCTAACAAACAACTATGCAATTAAGTTCATGAACTTGCCATTCACTGCCATGCAATGGCCATTCAAGAAAGAATTCCAAAATTGCTTTGCAGGGTGAACTAGGCTCTGATATTGCTGAATAGCTTCCCAAGGGGAGTATTTTAGAATTGACTGTAGTGATATTCTGCAGTGAGGTATGTAACACAGCAGTTAAGCTCGTGGACTTAATTGTTGGACCTCATATATATCACCTGGGGGAAAAAAATTGCTATCAAGAAATAGGATATTCCAAATAACAGAACTAAAATTTGGAATTGGTAATACAGAGAGTAGGTGGAAGATGATGAAAGGCCCTTTTGTGCACTTGGGAAGTTGATGACTATTATTAAGTCGTAAGAAACAGTTGATTATTCTCCTGTACCTGGTGGCATAGTTTTCTTGTCTACCAACACAGAGAAACAGTGGGAACAAAATGAGGGTGTTATGATGTGTTGATATTTTCTCAGTCTTCAGTAAAGTTGATAAAGAGACTGAGGTGACCTATCTGAAATCAAAATAGAAAGAAAACATTTTTTTTTTTTCAGCAGATGGTCTTTTTTCCCTGTTTCCTACGTCTGAGTTGACTGAGAGCCCAATAATCTCTTAGCATAAGGAGAGCTAAAATCTCTGCGCTAAAGTCAGGTCAAGTAGGAGCAAAAAAATAGACGCTTAGAGGAAGATCCCAAATTTCTAGAGTTTTGATAAGCATCTTTCCTGATTCAGTTTATTCTGACAAAAAAGTGGTCATTTCTGCTGTAAAAGAAAAAAAAGTAGCTGTAATGTTGAAGCAGGTTATGGAAGGTGCATCCCCACTAAAGGCTATTTCTAAAGTTCCTTCAAGGCAGAGAGTCAGAGAGAAGAGTAGCTCACAGAAACATACATCTCAGGTCCAGAGGTTTAAAAATTCAAAATTATGACAATTGTTTGGACCATAGATACAAGCTCATGAGATTTAGAGGAAATAAAAAACCTATTAAAGTTTTGGTAGATTTTTATAATGCCAGAGAAACCCCGAGTCTTACTGATTAAAAAACCAAAACAAAAATCCTTGCTGTCCGGTGGATTCTGACTCATATTAACGCTGTAGTACAGATGGGAATTACTCCATAGGCTTTCCAAGGAGTGGCTGGTAGGTTGAAACTGACAACCTTTTGGTTATCAGCCAAACACTTAACCACTGTACCACCAGACATCAGACTGATTACACCCTCAGAACTTCAGTACTTTAAGGTAAATTGTTTGTTACTAAACTCTGTCCTATAGGGTCACTATGAGTTGAAATCGACTTGGCGGCAGTGGGTTACACTCCAACCAAATGTGAGCTCCACAGGCCTACCTTAGATGCAGCCTTAGAGGACAGAACTAGGACCCATGAAAGGCAATGGGAAAGAACGCTCAGAGCTATTGTTTGCATACCACCCACTTCTAGCTAAAGAAATACTGTTGAATATTGACAATATTATTCCCAGCCATGTATCTCAAGGGATACTTATTCAATTCTCAGCCAGGGGCTGGGAATTCAATATATAAGAACCAGATATTTTGATACTAGCCCACTTGCTAGAAATTCTTTTAGGAATGTGTAAGTGACCAAATTGTGGCTAATGAGTTATGAGAGACAGTTCACTGGAAGGATTCCTTTGTTGTTAACAAAGGGTCACAGGAAGTAATAGTCTGTCCCTCTGTTATCTTGGATATTTCCATATATGTCTGAATGAGATGTTAAAAACTACTATAGCCATTTTGCTAGCAAACTGAAGATAAAGTCAGTAAAAAAAAGAAGGTAGAGCAAAGAAGTTCATAGAGAGGAGGATCAAGAGTATGTCTTGACTTAGAATCTACTACACTTCTGGATTTAAGGCTCTATGATATTCCCCTCATCTGCTAACTAGGCAAGTTGGATTTTCTGTTCCTTACCACCTTAAGTACTTCCTAACTGAACATTCTTATGGTACATATATATAACATTAGAGGGACATAGCTCAACCTTAAACAGAAGCATCTCACATGTGGTAGCAATGTGATTATTCTCTTAACCACATGGCTGAATGAGAAAATCTGATTCTTATAAATTGTAGGTCTGAATCAGTACATCTGGCAACTTACAGTTAAAGAAAGTTTTCTAAGATAACTTTTATTGTACATATGTATTTGTAAATCAAGGAAAGTATGAAGATAAAAATAGGAAAAAGAATAGAAGATAATGGAAAGGAAGGCAAGAGAAGACAAAAGGGAAAGGGAAGGAAGGAGAGAAGAGAAAACGAGAGAAGAGGACAGGGAAGGCGGTCATATTTATTGTACAATAGTCCTTAAAACCTACACTATTTCATCTAAATTAACAAAGTTATGACATTATATATAAACCTTGTAAGCACTTTATAGAATATACATTATCAAATACTAAACCTAATGTAAAGTTTAAGTAGTAATACACTTCACAGAATGAAAGTTTATTCATTATACTGAAATGCTGAATGAAATAAAATTTGAAAAGTTGAGACTATTAAGATAAATTTCAAAACAGAGAGGTAAAGATAATTTCAGGATACACAAAACATCATATGAATTGAAAAAAGTTTTAAACAAATTTTTTTTTCTCTCTCTTAAAAAAGTCTTTTGATACAGAAAGGCACTCTGGCCACATTTCGTAGTCAAACTGATGGTTGAATTATATCATGCTAACAGGATGGCTTTTTCATTAAACATAATCCTTTCATGATATTTAAACAAAATCTAAATTTAATTAGAAAATACAAGAGCTTACAAACTTTTCAAAGAGAAGAAACGCTGTGTAAGTTTATAATTAAAATAATTAAAACAACGTTGGACTGTTTGAAGCTGATTAGCTATATCTACTGCAAATGTTATCTGATTATCTAGTAAGAAAGAAAATCCTCCTGCGGTCCTGTGCTCCTGATAGCACAGGGAATCTTGGTGGGTCATTTAGTCTACTGGATAGGTGCCTATTGCATTGCAACAACAGCAAAAACAAGAATTGATTTCATAATCTTCATACTACTGTTAAAATAAAAATTTTAATCAGCATCATAAAATGATCAGTAATTAAACTTTTAGGGAAGTAAGATTGTGTATATGCATCCATATTTACAGATATTCCAAAATAGGAAAGTATAAATAACAAAGTATTCTGGTTAAAATTCTCAGGGCTAATGATTTGGAAAAATTTACTCTAGTTGGAATGAAGTCCAATATGCTGGAAAGCATACCTCCAGAAGATCTTTATTTATTTGAAATCTACTGTTCAATAAATGTACTATTAATTAGAGTTATAAATGTTTGGTGACTTTTATTATCAAGTCACAACTATCCTCTTTGAAACGTGTAAGTCAATGGCAAGTTTACTTTTTTCAGGTTTGTTTAATTTTCCATTTCTACGTTTAGTGTCAGACTAATACAACACTAATGGTACTAAAGTCTGCTGGCTGCTCTCTGTCTTATCTAAAACTTGCAACTGTCTTTGAAAGTACCGAAGAATTTATTCTACTGGAGGACCATTAGCAGAGATCAAATTCCAGTTCCATTAATGGTCCTCTTCAGTTAGCAGTAGATGTTTCAGGATTCATAGCATAATGCCCTCAGTTAACCAGAAGCTGCTATGTTTCACACTGGTTGCAGTTCAGCAGGACCTAGAAAACTGTACAGTGTTTTCCATGATAATGGACCAAGAAGAGACACTTTAATCATAATATTTCAAAGCTATTCTTAACCTTGTTTGACTTACAATGGAAGAATGTACTTTTGTTTCATATTGTATACATGCTACATCTTATGTTAGAAAAAAATTCAAATTAGCTGTTTTTTCCCCAAATCAACATAATTTCCTAATGTCAGAAACGCTAAAATGTTTGGAAAATCTTGGCATAAATAGAACATCAAGTTCAATTACTGTTAACAAGGACTGATTTACTATTCACATAGCTCAGATCATGGTTGTAAATAGATATTTTCTTTAGAAATTCTAATTGTATATTCTACCCCTGCAGAATACCTCACATGCATCCCCTATATCTTTTCCATTCCTCCTGCTGTTGTCTTGTTCATTTGTTTCATAACACCAATTTCAATAGAGTTTACATTTACTGAATAATTACTGTTTTCTAGGTCCTAAGCTAACTAGTTGTACACTGTATTTCATTTATTTTCAAAACTAAACAAGACACTGAGTTCCCTATTGCTATTTTCCCTAAAGCCTAGTGGTGTAGTGGTTAAGTACTATGTCTGCTAACCAAAAAGACTTCAGTTCAAATCCACCAGGTGCCTCCTGGAAAGTCTATGAACCAGTTCTACTCTGGGTCAGTCTATGAGGCAGTTCTGCCTCTAGTGTCCCTGTGAATGAGTATCAACTCAACACCGTTCGGTTTTGAGTTTTAATAAAAGAGAAATCTGAAGGCTAAGAAAAGCTGTTCGAGAACTTCCAATAGAACTCGAATTTCACATCCAGATTTGACTAATTTTCAAACCCATGTTCTTACTGATTCTGGCATAGTGATTGCCTCTCTACTGCACAGCTAGATGTTTGCAATAGTTTTAAAAAATTATTTTCCACTGCAAATCCACAAACTGATACCAAGTTATCATAAAAATATAATTACAAACTCTTCTGAAACTAGTTACAAGTTCAGTGAAGGCTACTGGATTACATAAAACTGACACCCATAAATTTATATCCCTTTCTTAAAAAAAAATTGGTTCTGTGACTCACAGACTCACAGATTTGAACTGTCAGCTTTTGGGTTAGCAGCCATAATACTTGACTAGTAAGCCACCAGGGTTTCATTCCCGTAACTGTTATCTATGCTCTGGCCAGCCTCAACTACTTCATGTTCTCTCAGTAGGTACATGTTCTTTCATCTGCCTTGGTTTCTGCTTCAGAATTTTTGTCTTTAAAAGGCTTTTCTCATATCTAGAACTTTCTTAATGAATTCTAATCTGTCCTTTTCCTTGATCTTTCAATGTCCTTCAATTTCTATAATCTTAAAAAAAAAAAAGGAAAGAAACTGTCATCGAGTCAATTGTGATTCAACTTAGGACAGAACAGAACTACTCTTGAGTTGCCAAGGAGTCCCTGGTGGATTCAAAATGCTGACCTTTTGGTTGGCAGATGTAACCCTAACCACTACACCACCAGGGTTTCCTCTATAGCTTTACAGCTGTTACTTTTCTTTGACTATAAATCCACCTCCCTTTCAATATCAGTACTATTCACATGGGAGCCCTGGTGGGGCAGACAGTAAAGTGTTTGCCTATTGACCAAAAAGGTCAGTGGTTCCTAACTTACCTCCCACTGACTGACAGAAAGTTGTGACAGCTTGAGTCTGTAAGAATTTACAGCCTTAGAAACTCTATGGGGCAATTCTACTCTGTCTTGTAGATAGAGTCACTGTAAGTTGGAATTGACTAGACTGCAGCGAGTTGTGTTTTGCATTATTTTTGGTTTTACTCACATATTATTTGAGTACTGTGATGTTTTGTCGATAAGTTGAATAGACTTCTCAGAGCTGTGGCCCTCTATAGGCTGATGCCTTTTTTAATAGAACTAATGTGAAGATTTCAATTATAAAGAAACTTAATGAATCTAAAATGAAAAAGTGTTTCCATAAAATTCATTCCCCTTTAGCATTTTTTACTTAAAAAAAAAAAATGGTTTAATACTAGTTGAAAGTCATGGTAGACTAATGCTACAATTAATGGCATGTAAACTAGGATTCAGTGCCTTACCTAAAAAAATGAAAGACTATAATTACTTAAAAATTAAAAAGTTTGTATTTAATAAGTTTTGATTTGGAGGCTGACCTCCAGTCTAGGCTTGACTAGTCATGTTAACTAAGACGTTAGGATATTTGTTTCCCCAAACTGATACAGTTTTGAGAGAGTACAAGGGCACTACAATTATGTAAAACAAAAGGTGTAAACCAACACAGTCTTGGAAAAAACCTTGATCTGTTAAATAACTTGATTATCTTAGACAAGTTACTTAATATCTCTGGAATAGATCAGAAGTTTGAACCGAACATTTGAGATCTTTTCTCACTCTGAGATAGTAAAAACTGAGAAAAACAAAGTTAATGTGGTCTAAAATATAAAACAATATTGCAAAACTTTAATATTTTTTTATTAATACTTTAACAGTTATTTCATTTTGTAATGTGAATTCAGGGATATGTGAATGCAGAGAATAGTAGTAGCAAAGAGTTCTTCTGGATAATGAAGAGATTTAGAAAACTATTGTAATTTAAGCAAGGATGAGAAAAGTAAGAAACACATACTTTGGACGTGTTCTCAGAAGGGATTAGTCCCTGGAGAAGGACATCAGGCTTGGTAAAATAGAGGGTCAGCAAAAAGAGAAATACTCTCAATGAGGAAGACTGACACAGTGACTGGAACCAATGGGCTTAAACATAACAAGAATGGTGCTGATGGCTCAGTGTCTAATTCTGCTGTACATATGATACCTATGAGTTGGAACTAACTCAACAGAAATTAACAACAACAACAATAAAATTGGAGTTGAAGATGTAATCCTTTTTAGATCAACTAGAAAAGTGTTCAGTAATAGTGAAAATGGACTGAGTAATGGGTCAAAAGTTTCAGGCTTCAAAGAGGAATTGCATGAAAGATACTGTGGGAATGTAAAAAGGAATGATAGATAAGAAATGAGACGTATTTCAGAGAACATGTATATACATAGGGATATTAGAAAAGAGTGTACGTTTGTTTGGGGAGGGGTGAACAATTGCAGCACGACAGTGACAACAAGTCAGACTCAGCAAACATGGAATAAGGGCTATCATTGCTGATGTCAGATAGATCTGGTTGAAAGCCGAGAATAGCAGAAAGATGTTTACCCACATTTTAATGACTATGCAAAGGCATTCAGCTGTGGGTATAAGAAAAAACTGTGGATGATGTTGCGAAGAACAGGAATTTGAGAACACCTCCTTGTGCTCATGCAAGAACGTGTGCATAAATCAAGAGGAAGCTGTTCATACAGATCAAGGGGATACGACATGGATTTAAAATCACAAAAGATATGCACCAGGGTTGTATTCTTTCACCGTACTTATTCAGTTCTATGCTGAGAAAATAATTTGAAGAACGAACCATTAGGATTGGAGGAAGATTCATTAACAGCCTGCGCTATGCAGACGATACAACCTTGCTCAGCTGAGAGTGAAGATACTTGAAGCATTTACTGAAGAAGATCAAAGACATTAACTTTCAGTATGGATTACATCTCGACACAAAGAAAATAGTTAAAATCCTCACAACTGGACCAATAAACGTCATGATAAACACTGAAAATATTGAAGTTGTCAAGATTTCGTTTTATTGAGATCCGCAACGAACATCTGCAGAAGCAGCATCAAGAAATCAAATGACGCATTACAACGGGCAAAGCTGCTGCAAAATGTTTCCTTAAAGTGTTAAAGCAAAGGTGTCACCTTGAGGACAAAAGTAGGCCAGAGGAAACCACCTTATTTTCAATTGCTGCATATGCGTACAAAAAGCAGACAATGAACAAGGAAGAAAGAAGAAGATTTGATAACTTTGAGTTATTGTGTTGATGACAATTATTGACTGCCAGAATGAAAAATCTGTCTTGGCAGAAATATTTCCAGAATGCTCCTTAGAAGTGAGAATGGAGGGATTTTGTTTTATGGACTTTGGACATGTTATCAGGAAGGACCAATTCCTGGAGAAGGGCGTCATACTTGTTCAAGTAGAGGGGTCAGTGAAAAAGAGAAAGATTCTCAATGAGATGGTTTAACACAGTGGTTGCAACAATAGGTGAGCAATGATTGTAAGGGTGGTGCAAGAACAGGCAGTGTTTCCATCTCTTGTGTGTGGGAGTGAATTTGTCAACACCCAACAGCAATTGGTTAAGCACTTGGCTGCTAACCAGAAAGTCAGCCACCAGTCAGTCACTCTTTAGAAGGATGTGGCAGTCCTCTTCTGTAAAGATTTACAGTGTTGAAAACCCTATGGGGCAGTTCTACTCTGTCAGGGTCACTATGAGTTGGAATCTCTTCTATAGTAATAGATTTGGTTTTGATAATTGTGCAAACAAGGAACTTAGGTGGCACTAACAGTTTGCTGTCTGTTGCTATAATCCACCCAGAGTTTCTTGCAAAAAAAAGGCTTCGTGAGCTATTTCAATAATGGTCACAGCCAAGAAAAGCCCAGGAAGCAGTTCTGCTCTGTAACTATGTGGTCACGATGAGTTAGGGGCCTTTTTGAGGACAACGGATAGCAACAGCAAATTTATTCTGAATGGCTTAAGGGTCTTCTGGATAATTAACTCCAACGATTCTTGAAATAATATGTTACTCCTATGTGTTTTATTCCAAATATGTATTAGTATTGATTTGATTTTGACTTTTTGTTTGTATGAAGGAATTAAAGCTTTCTTCCCCCTTAAAATGACTTCAGAAGAGGCGTGTGGTCTGTTTACATACTTGTACACTCAAAGTATCCAGAAGTTCCCTGCATTGCTAATATCACCTGTAGATTATATCAGCATCTTTCAAGGCAGTTTTATGCATTTATCCTATTACCTCATCCCAAATGGCAGGAAATATCCTGACCAGATGCAGATAAAAAAGTTGTACTCTGTTGTAATTCCATTATTTGAATTAAGAAAAAGTAGGAAATGATCTTTGATTGTAGATTCAACTGCTTTTTGCAGGTGCAAAGGGGAATTTTGGCTGTTTTAATAATAACACATACCAAGAGTTCAAAGGTGCGTTAGAACATAGCACAATTTAATAAGTGCCTAATTTAACAAGGTATTGCATTAAGTAGTTTGTGAGTCATTCAGGGTTTAGAATAGGAAGAAACAATACACTATATAAGCAAAAGGAACTCTTTTTAACTAAATCACAGGGTATCAGAAAGGTGTAAACCTGATTTTCCTCTAAAGATACCTCTGCTCATTTTTTAACTCCCGACATGAAAGTGATTCAAGTTTACTACTATTCATAGGCTGGATTTGGAAGTCTTAAGTGCATCTGATTCTTGAGTACTCCACATTGCTACCCTAATAATTTAATTTCTACAGAAGAAGAAGTTTTATTATTGTGGGAAGAAAAATAAATACCGAGATTAAACAGAATGTTTCTTGATTTCCTACGTTAACTGATTTTGAGGTTATTTCTTCACTCAGCTGCTGTTCCAGAAAAAAAGGAAAATAAAATGAAAAGTTATGTAGCGCATTTCCATGATTGACTATATACTGGGTTAAATCCTTAAAAAGTGGAATTATTTTCGTATCAGGCTCTTCAGTTTCAGTAGCTTGGTATGCTGAGTTTTCTTTTAAATGTTGAAAATCTGATATGTGTTGGTAAACAATCTGATGCATTTTTTCCTTCTTAATGAAATTAAATTTTTCTTGTACCTAGAAATCTTCATGGCATACTTAAATAAAACAGTTTTAATTTGGATATAAAAGCTTCCTTTTGCATCCACTAGGAGATGATTTTCTACACATATGTCTCTACATTTTTAAATGCATCCTGCAATTAAGCTAATCACGATAAAAATTCTGCATGTGGTTATATTTTATAGGCATTTTCTGCCACCCGTGTTTAACTTCTTTTATCATGTTAACAAAATGTGCTAGTAATCTCAGTTAACAAAGCAAAGCAAAGCAAAACAACAAAATCCTCACTGTCCCCCCAAATTTCTATCTAGTCTTTGAAGTTTATATTATGATCCCATATAGTTCAGTTGAATTGTTGTTTGGTTTTAAGAAGACATCAGGGGCTATTCTGATTTAATACTTAAAGATTATCTCAGCACAGTATTTTTAGGGATTCATTTATCCTTCATGTACCCAGGAAGTCTGCAGTCCATGAGAATTTGAAATTCTGTTCTGTAGTTTTCTTCTATTGGTCAGGATTCTTTAATGGAATCTTTGAACAAAATGTTCAGTAATGGTAATGAAGTATCATTCAGTTCTTCTGGTTTCATGGCAAAGACGGCAGTTGTTCACGGAGACAATTAGTCATACGTTCCATATCCTGCTTGCAAACTCTTAAGACCCTAAGCACTGCACAACAAGCTAGGAGGCAGAACAAGGAATACTAAACACTTCATTAGGCCAATTAGCTGTGATGTCCTACGAAACCATGACCCTAACCCTCTAAACCAAGGAACCAAATTGTGTTAAGTATTTGATTGTATATAAGCAACTTCAGTAAACAAACAAAAAAAAATTCAAACCCAGGGCCGCTGAGTCAATTCCGATTCATAGTAACCCGGTAGAAGAGAGTAGAACTGCTCCATGCAATTTCCAAAGAGCACCTGGCAAATTTGAAGCGCTGACCTTTTGTTTAGCAGATGTAGTCCTTAACCACTATGGCACCAGGGTTTCCAGCAGCCTCAGCAGCTATGCTGCTGAGAAGGAAGGTGACAATGACTGTACAACTTCAAGAAATTGGTTGTGATTTCTAAAAGAATAAATTTGCAAGTCCAAAAAATGGTTGAGTGTGGAATAAATAAGTAATGACACTAAGAAAGAAAAAAGCAGTTGTTACTTGAAAAGAAAACCAAGGTTTAGGCTAACTTAATATATATATGTATATATAATATCATGTACGTATGTTGCATGTATATAAAATAATAAATTCCTATGGGGAATGAATTTAAAAATACCTATTTCTTGGGAGTTTAAAAATACATATTTGTACAAGAAGAGATACACGGGTGTTGTCCTTCTCTTTAGGCATTGGTTTTTGTGATAGCATATGTTCTAGCATATATATATATGTATATATGTGTATATATATGTATATATAGCTATTCTATCAAGCACTTGAACTGGATTTTCACATTCATTACTCATTAGAAACCTATGAAGTATTTACTGCCATTGTGTTTATTTTACAGAGAGAGAAAATTTAGGTTTATAGACTTTAAATAATCTGCCCAAGAACAAGAGCTAGAAAATGACAGAATAAAGTCTGTAATCTATTTTACCTAGCTTTTCAAAAATACTGTATCAGAAGTGAGGAAATTTTATTAAACTCACTGTTTAATTTTCTTCTTGATCATAATGAATTCTTATAAAGTCTTATGGTTATGTTTATTAATATAAAGAAATGTGGAAATCAATAATCATGTTGTAATTTATTTAAAATTTAAGAATTCTTTCACAATATACATTTCACATTCTAGTCTGGTTGCTTTCATAATCAATGTTTCATTAGTTTACAAAGAGAAGTAAATGTATATACTTTCTTTTAAAGTAGTACTAAAATACAAATTTTATACTTTGGGTAAACCTAGCTTGAAAAGTTTCTGAAAATAATACCAAAGCATGATTACTTAAATTTAATAATTTGAATTTTTTTGTTACATTGAACACACTGGCTAGTTACATGAGCTAAAAACATTCTAGCCAGTCCAAGAGGGTTTGCAAGAGAAAAATATAAACATATTGTTTATATTAAATGTCTAGTTTAGCACTGCTGTTCAACATAAACATCTGGGTTTTTACCAAAAATTCTTGAAATTGTTGACATAGTAATTTTTGATCACATTAGCCATGAGGAAGACAACATATAAAAACAATGAACTTGATCTGAAAGAGATGAGGAGTTCAGGAGTAAAAGTTAAGAAAAAACCGAGTGCAAATTGAGAAAAGAGGTTCATAGATCTGGGTCAAAGTAAAAGGTCGAGAAGATGAAGAGAAAAGGTCTTGGAAGGTATGTAGAGAACGACTGAAAGCAGATGCTGGTAGCAGTCAGGGGAGAGAAAGGGAGAGGAGGTGGTGATGATTCCAAAGATTATTTATCCTTTAAAAATGGAGAAACAGAAATTAAACAGCCTTCTATGCCCAAAGGGAAAGACCAAAAAGATAAAGTCTCATCCATCTTTGAAGATAAAAATAGTGACGCCAAACCTAGTATGTATGAACTGCAGGGCCAGTCATTCTTCACACACACACACAAAAATGGAGCAAATACTTTCTGGAAAGGGTTATTGTGAAGGAGTAAAGGAGTTAATGCAAAGAGCAAGAACTCAAGAAATCTTGGCTGTTATCATCATCATCGTGATTTGTTTGATGTTGCTTAATTTGCGATTTCTCGGTTTTCTATGAATAAAAGTATTTTAAAAATATAAGGAAAGGAAAATAAATAAAAGGGTAATGGAATCATCCAGATGTGAGATGTATGTAATAGCAATGATCTAACAGACATTTTTGTTTTGTTTTGTTTTCTCATTTTTGACTTGTTTATACTTTTTATGCAATGTTTTAGTGGAAACATAGCAAAATTCTTTTTACAGTAGCACAGAGAAATATTGCTGGATTGTTGCCTATGGAAGACTTAGCTATTTGTACATTTCATAACACAGGTTATTATATAAGGAGATAACACAACCAAGAGTTGATTTTATTTCTGTTCATAATTTATTTGGTTTTATGTGGGATGCGTTGAAGAAATACTGGACAAAAAGTGCTGAAGCACACACAGAAATCTTTAGGTCGTAAAACCAAGGCAAGCCTGGTGGTGTAGTGATTAAGAGCTACAACTGCCAACCAAAAGTCAGCAGTTTGAATTCACCAGGCACTCCTTGGACGCCCTGAGGGGCAGTTCTAAGGGTATAGAAAACTTGGATTCACCTTTTAAATGGAGAAACGTAAAAAAAAAAAGAGAAAAAATTATCTCACTAGTGAAAACATTGGTGAAAAAATAGATAGTAGCTTAAATTTGAAAGTCCTATATACTTATTTTCCAACCACACAAGTTTACACAATGCTCTTATCAGAAAATTGGAGATAGTTAAAACTGTAATCTATGCCATTACTTTGGTTTGCTGTCAGGCAAAAAATGTATTCTTGTGTTTGGAAAATAAAACTAATATTTCTTGCTATTCACAAATGTGAAGATATTTTAAAATATCCTATTTCATTCTTATCTTAAGATGTTTAGCATTTGGCCATAATCGAATACGCTAAAATGTAGAAATGTTATGCATATTTAACAAGTTTAATGCATTTGGAACAAAATCTGCATAACTGAAATCTAATCATTTCAGATTCAGACAGCTTGGGGTGTTCTGTTTAGTAAGAAACATGAATCAAACAATATTATGGCAGAATATAACCTACTAAATTATCCATTGGAGACTATGTTCTTGATTTTGTGTAAATAAAATATCTTGAATTAGACATGTGACATAATCAACAGGTCCTTTAATGTGTCATGGCTTTCAGTGAGGTTCTTCCTCTTGTTTGCACAGCTGCTTTCTAGAGACCTGTGTATCACATTTCCTTTACATTTTTGTCACTGCTGTTTTAAACTTGATGACCATTTCTAGGGAGAAAACTTCTTTGCACAAATGTTTTATCTTAGGAAAACTTGATTCACTGTTCAGTTATCATTGATATTTTCAATATTTGCATTATCAAGATGTTTGGGTTGTTCACTAGTTGTGAAACTGTGACTTCATTAAAAAAGAATAAAATTTTTAATGAAAATTTTAGTCTGTATTCCTAAATTTATTTCCATGCAATCATCTTGTTAGGAAAATTCTGTCATGTGGCAACTGATTCATGGACTGATTGGTTGACTTTGAACAGAAATCTCAAATTTTCATTTCAAAAGATATACTGACTCCAAAATAAAATTTTTTGGTTGATAATGACATGAACCTATCACCAGATTACTTGATTTATTTTTAAGTATATACACTTCTAATAAAATACAAATAAATCAATAGCCAAGCCAAGTGCCATCGAGTTGGATCCGATAAGCACAGGCCACATCTCAGGGAAATTCCCTTTGCATTACATTCAGGAAATGACCTTAGTAAAGGTGTTACAGTCCTACCCTGAACCTCTTTAACATAATCCAAACTTCTCCATTAACCACAGACAGAGATCAGGATTTACAACAAATAGAAGAATCTCAATCACAAAACAGAGGACAACCACACCATACTGGGAATCATGGCCCAACCAAATTGACACACATATTTTGGAGGGGCTTTATCTATTCCATGACAGTAAGTAACAACAGGCCAATGAGGGAAGTAACAACAGGCCTTGGAGACTCTAGGGGCAGTTCTACTCTGACCGTGTGCCATTTGGTTCCAACTTTGCAATCTAAATTCTAGTATTCATCTTAATGATCTCCTTTATATAATTGACTCTCTGCTGCTACTATATAACTTATTAGGTAAAATATAAATTGTTGAGCACAGCATACAGGGCCTTTATTCACAGGGCTCCAAGCCTCAGTGCTGTAGTGGTTAAATGCTATGTCTACTAGTCAAAAGATTAGCAATTCAAATCCTCCAGGTGCTCCTTGGAAACTCTATGGGGCAGTTCTACTTTGATCTCTAGGATCACTATGAGTCAGACTCAACTCGACAGCCTTGGGTTTGGTTTTCAGTTTAACCTAAGCACAAATGAAGACTTTTTATTCAAAAATACGAATCTTGAATAAAACCATATCAGTAGGTGGAACTGCAGACAATCTCTCATGTATAATGAATTTAAAGCAAGTGACCTTTGGAAACTCTGGTGGCACAGTACATTGTGCTACTTTTGCAAACCAAAGGTTGGCAGTTCAAATCCCCCAGTGCTCCTTGGAGACTCTAAGGGCAGTTCTACTCAGACCTCCAGGGTCACTATGAGTCAGGACCTGACTTGACAGCAGTGGGTTTTTTTGGACCTTTGGAAAATATTGACAGTATTCTTGAAAGGTAAACGTCATTGTATATAAAGAACCTTTGTCACTCAGTAACAAAAAGATGGACATACTGACTGAAGTGTAGATAAAGAAAATGACCAAACAATTAGTTGCTAAGAAATACAGGTAGCCACAATTTAACTGATAATCAAAATATGCAAATTATAAGAAGAGACTGTAGGTTCAAAGCCAACAAAGACATACACTTTTAAAATATTCCAGACCCAGTGTAGGTAAAGCAGCTAAATATGACAACTATATTATTGATGAAAACACAGTGTTTTCTTTTCTGATTTACTGGAGGAAAATTTAGAAATCTGTTCAAACTTCTTAAAAATGCATACCACTTTATCCTTTGATTCTAATTCTAGAAATCAATCCAAAAGAATAAGGGACACATAAAAACACTGGCTAACATATTGATCTTCAAAGTCTTGCATCTAGAAAAACTGATGAACTGTGGACATTGATTAAAATTATATTTGAGTAGGCTATATAGCTTTATGGTCTGAGAAGATGCTTTGCAATAATTCAATGATTTGAATTTTGTTGACATTTGCTTTATGTCCTAGCATGTGGTCTATTGTGGAAAATGTTCCATGTGCACTGGAGAAGAAGATGTAGTTATCTTTTGAAGTGATGGATAAAGGTTCTATATATGTTGATGAGGCCTAGTTGGTTAATTGTGGCAAGCAAATCTTTTGTGTCTTTACTGAGCTTTTCTCTAGAAGATCTGTCCAATACTGAAAGTTGAGTGTTGAAGTCTCCCACTATTATTGTGGAATGAACTATCTCATTTTTCAGTGTAGTCAGTGTTTACTTGATAAATGGGAACTGCTAAGAATCAATCACTTTTGCTCATCCAAAGACTTTATTTTTAGAATTAAAAGACCACCTACAGAAAGGGATAAAATATTTGACAACTCTATGTCAGACTGATGCCTGTTCTCCAAAATCTATGAGGTATTACAAAATATCAATAAGAAAAAGATAAATCATCCAATTAAACAATGGACAAAGGAGGTGGACAGACATTTCACTAAAGAAGAGATCCAGGCAGCCAAAAAACACATGTGGACATGCTCATGATCATTAGCTATTAAAGAACTCCAACAAAGTTGGCCATGATCCAAACAACACAAAACAACAAATGCTGGAGAGGCTGTGGGGAGATTGGAGCTCTCCTACACGGTGGGATTGCAACATGGTGCAACCTCTTTGGGAAGCAACCTGGCATTCCCTTAAAAAAATGGATATAGATACACCATTTGAGCCAGTAATTCTACTTCTTGGAATGTATCCTACAGAATCAAGGCCATTCACACCAACAGACACATGCACACAAATGTTCATCACAGCACAGTCCACAATAGCAAGATGGAATCAACCCAGATGCCCAACAACAGAAGAATGGATGGGTAAACTATGGTATATATACTCAGTGGAACACTATGCAATGATAAAGAACAACGATGATTGCAGAAAACATCTCTTAACCTGGTTTCAACTGGAGGACATTATGCTGAATGAAAGTATTCAGCGACAAAAGGACAAATACTGTATGAGACCCCCACAATAAGAAGTTAAAAACAGACTCATGCATAGGAAGAAAAGACTCTTTGAACACTGTAAGGGTGGGGAAGGAGGGAGGGTGGGGGGAGGGCTTAGGTTAGTTAATAGGAATTTGGTTGGGTGAAATCGGTGACACCACACATTAGAAAGAAGATCAATAATAACTGGACTTCAACACAATTTGAGTACTCCTACTATCTAAACTCAATATTGCAAGGACAGAGTAGCTGGGGTGGAGGGCCAGGGACCATGCTCTCAGGCAAAATCGAGGCCAATTGGCACAGCTAGCACTTTGCTAATGAGGATTCTCTGCACCCCTCATCAGTGAGTGTTACCTGGGGTCTTAAAAGCTGCCAAGCTGCCATCTGACAGTACAGCAGGAACGGATGATCACCAAGGTCCATAACAACATAGGAAAAAGAGAACCCAGAAGACAGAGAGACCCATGTGAGTGGGTCCGTACATTGACTCATGACCTGAAGAACCACATGGGGTTTGGCCACCACCAGTGATAGCCATGATGGAGCTCACAAAGTTGAGTGTCACTGGCAACAAGAGAATAAATAGGAGTCTACCCTGAGATCTTCAATAAAAGACTGCAATTGATAGTCCAGGTGCTTCAGATTTCCCCCTGGAGCATCACCTCTGGACCTGATGCTGCCGCTGTCTGGAAAGCATAATGAAGATCGACTTTTTGGACAGCAATTGTTTGGACTCAGCAATGCAGAGTGACCGTATTTTGTGGGAATTTTATGTTTTTATGCATCTATAGGATGTCATCCCGCTGACCTCTTGCTGGAGAAAGGGAAGTGGGTGGGGAGGAGGGGATAGGAGACTGTTGGGGGATGGGACATGTATGCAGCAGAGAGGAGGCATGTGCTGTCACTGGGCAGGGAGAGCAGTGGGAGTTGCATATAGGTGAGCATGCCAATTTATATGTGAATGTACATTTTCATTCAATCATAAAAGAAAGTTGGAAAATGATCTACCATTTGACCTAGTAATCCCATGGCTCAGAATATATCCTACAGAATCAAGGGCAGTCACATGAGCAGATACATGTATATGAATGTTTATTACAGCACAGTCCACAACAGCAAAAAGATGGAATTAACCCAGATGCTCAAAAACAGATGAATGGATGAACAAACTATGGTATACATACTCAGTGGAACACTATGCAATGATAAAGAACAGTGTTGATTTTAGAAAGCATCTCATAAACTGGTTTTGATTGGAAGACATGTTGAGTGAAATCAGTCAGTGGCACAAGGACAAACACTGTATGAAACCCCTATTCTAAGGACTTAAAAACACTTATGTGTAGAAGAAAAGACTGTTTGAGAGCTGCAAGGGAACAAGGGAGAGAGGAAGAATGTTGGTTATGGATTAGATAGTTGATAGAAATTTGGTTGGGTGAAATCAGTGACTGCACACATTAGAAAAAAGATCAATTTTAACTGGACTTCAACGTAATCTGAAAACTTCCAATCTTAACCCTATATTACAAGGATAGAGTAGCAGGGTCAGGCCATGCTCTCAGTGGGCATTGAGACCAACCGGCATAACGAGCATATTGCTAAGAGAGTCTTCTGTACCCCATTTAGGTGAGAGGCATCTGGGGTCTTAAAAGCTAGCAAGCTGCCATCTGAGGAACACCAAATGGTCTCAGCTCAGCTTAACAGATAATCACCAAGGACAACAAAGACATGAGGTAAAAAGAGCCCAGAAGACAGAAGGGTCCATGTGAATGGGTGACTATATCAACATGTGACTGGAAGAGCCAGATGGTGTCTGGCCACCACCAGTGATAGCTGTGCAGTGGCTCACAATGTTGAGTCCCAAAGGCAACATGAGAAAAAAAGGGGTGCATCCTACGAACTCCACTAAAAGATGGCAATTGGTGGTCGAAGGCCTGTGAGTTCCCCTGGGAGCATGACCTTTAGTTCCAATGTTACTCCTGATCATAGATCATTAGTGAGGTCAACTCTTCAGACAGGAATGGAATGGACTCATGGACACAGAGTGATCATATTGTGTGTGCACTTGATGGTTCTATGCATCTATAGGGTGTCGTCTTACTGGCTTCTTAGAGGGGAGTAGAAAGGGTAGAGAAGAAGGGACAGAAGATTCTTAAGAGGATATGACAGGTATGGAATGGAAAGGAGGAGTGTGCTGCCACCAGGCAAGGAGAGCAGATGGAGTTGAAGACAGAGGGAATGCAAATTTGAATTGTATTGTAAAATTTCAGTCAATCAAAAAACAAAATAAAAAAGGGGGGGAAATGCTTATAATTGACACATCAAAAATGTGTATTTGACCCCAAATCATACAAATTTTATACTATCTTTTCTGCTGTAAATTTTATAGTTTTTTTTAAAATAAAGTCCATGTTCCCCTATAAGTTAATTTTCATACATATTGCAGTATTATACAAGTTGCCTTCAGTGCAACTTGGATTTCTCTCTTCAGTTACTATGGGTTCTTTATCACATATTATGTCTAGAAGTAGTTGAATGTCAACCCATTCTTTTTGGTACATTGACTGTAAATTCCTTTGATCTTCTTTTGATGTTGCCCACATTGTTTGATATTTTGCCCAAAGGATCCTTCAGTATTGCAGCTCAAGGCTTGGATTTTTTGTTTTCAATTCTTTCAGCTTGAGAAATGCTGGATATATTTGTTTCTTTTAGTTTTCTAACTCCAGGTCTTTGCATATTTAACTGTAATACATTACTTGTAATACTTTACTTTGTCCTCATGAGCTGCTCTTTTGAAATCTTCTATTCGGCAATTTTACTTCATCATTTCTTCCATTCTCTTCACCTACTCTATAATCAATAGCAAGTTTCAGAATCTCTTCTGACACTCATTTTGGTGTTTCCTGTCTTTGAAAAAACCTTTTCCCTTTCTCAGTGTATGACATCATTGATATCATTCCACAACTTGTCTAGTCATTGTTCACTAGTGTTCAGTGAATCATATCTACTCTTGAGACAGTTTTTAAGTTCAAGAGGGATATACTCAAGGTAGTACTTTGGCTCTCATGGATTTATTTTAATGCCATTCAGATTCAACTTGAACTTGCATTTGAGCAACTGATGGTCTGTCCTACAGTCGGTCCCTGACCTTGTCCTGACTGAAGATATTGAGCTTCACCCTTGTCTCTTTTGCAATACTGAAAGCACTTCCTCATTCTATCAAGAAATCTGGAAGACATCTACTTGGCCAACTGGCTGGAAAAGGTTCATATATGTGCATATTTTTGAAAAAATGTAATCTAATGGAATGCAAAATTATTGAACAATACCACTAACACCACACACAAGTAAATTTCACTGAAAATAATTTAAAAAGTTGCAGAACTACACTGACATAGAATTGCCAGACATTCTGCTTGTATTCAGAAGTAGACATGGAATGACAGATATCGTTGCTGACATCTGATAGACCTTGAGTAAAAGCAGAGAATACTCGAAAGATATTTACCTTCATTTTGTCAATTAGGCAAAGTTATTCGGCTATGTGATCGTAACAAATTATAGATAACATTGCCAAGAATGAGAATTTCAGAACAGCTAAATATGCTCATGAGGAAACTATACACGACGAGGTTGTTTGAATAGAATAAGGGGACACTTTATGGTTTAAAATTAGGAAAGGTATGCATCAAGGTTATATCTTTTCATGTGGTTACTTAGTCCATATGCTGAGCAGACAATCAGAGAAGCTGGACGATATGATAAAGCCCACAGCATCAGGATTGGAGTAGGACTTCATTAAAAACCTGTGTTATACAGATGACACAACCTTTCTTGCTGAAAGTGAATAGGACTTGCAATATTTACTAACGAAGATCAGAGACTATAGCCTTCAGTATATATTGCACTTCAACATGAAGAAAACAAAAATCCTCACAAATGCAACAACATGGTAAGTGGAGAAAACGTTCAAGTATATCACTTTACTTGCATCTGCAGTCAATGCCTATGAAAACAGCAGCCAAGAAATCATTCTGAGCAACTCTGCTGCTAAAGGACTGTTCTAAAGTGTTAAAAAGCAAAGATTTCACCTTGAGAACTAAGACACAATATATTCAGTTGTTTCAGAATCACGTGAAAGCTAGACAAAAAATAAGGCAAAGAGAATTGATACATTGAAATTATGATATTGGCAAAGTTTACTGAATAGGCCATGAACTTCCAGAAGAACTAACAGATCTGTATTGGAAGAAGCACTGCCAGAATGCTCCTTAAGAAGCCAGAAAGGCAAGGCTTTGTCTCATATACTTCCAATAAGTTACCAGGAGGGACCAGTCCCTAGAGAAGGACATCTTGATTGGTAAAATAGAGAAAAAGGAGATGGATTGACACAGTGACTGCAAGAATGGACTCAAATGTATCAAACATTGTGAGGATGGTGCAGAACCCTGCATCATTTTATTCTTTTACATAACGTCTCTATGAGTCAGAATTCACTTGATGGCACCGAAGAACAATAACAATAATAACAACAGCATGCTGTATGAGCCAGTTTTCACTTTTCTGAAGCTGCCAAGCCAAGCCAAGTGCCGTCGAGTTGGATCCATATATCTAATAATTACATCACCGTTTGAAAAGATTAAACTTTCTTCTTTAAATGTCAAAAATCAGTGGTTTATGCACGTATGGGGCAATTTCTGAGCTTCCTATTCTATTGATCTCTTGGTCTACATTTATGACTATATCACATTGTTTACTGCTGCTTTATAATAAGTCTTGAAATTGGATAATGTTGGCTTTCCAACTTTGTTCTTCTTATTCAAAATTGTTAAGTATTGCAGCTCTTCATTATTTTTCATATGAATTGTAAAATCATTTTGCTGAGATTTCTTATGGTAATGAAATTATAGAAAACTGACATCTTAAAAATGCTGAGTTTTCTGACCCACACTTACAGTTTGTGAAAGATACAAAATGTTAGATAGCTGAAACTTGTACTTTGCCTCTATTTTCTCCCCAGAAGTAGCCAGCCAAATTAAAGAGCCAAACTCATTGTGATCAAGTTTATTACGAATCATAGCCACTCTATAGGACAGATTAAAACTTTCTCATAGGGTTTCTGAAGCTGTACAGTCTTTTTTTTTTTTTTTAACATAACTGAGTGAAAATGTACATTCCCGTATAAATTTACATGCCCTCCTATATGCAGCTTCCACTGCTCTCCCTGTCCGGTGACTGCACACTATTCCTCTCTGCTCCATACATGTCTCATCCTCCCAACAGCCTCCTTTCCCCTCCTCTCTGTCCACTCCCCTTCCTCCAGCCAGAGATCAGCAAGATGATATCCTATAGACGTATAGAACCATAAAGTGCTTCCAATATATGGTCACGCTGCATTGCCAAGTCCAATCCATTCCTGTCCAAAGAGTGGACCTTTGTTATAATTTATGGGAAAGGGCAGCATCAGGGCCGGGGGCCATGCTCTCAGAGGAACCCCCAAACCACTGGACCACCAGTTGAGGTCTTTTAGTGGAGATCTCATGATGCACCCCTTTTTATTCTTGTGTTGCTAGTGAGACTCCTCTCTGTGAGCTCCATCGTGGCTATCACTGGTGGTGGCCGGGCACCATCTGGTTCTTCCGGTCCCAAGTTGATGTAGGCACCCACTCTTGTGGGTCTCTCCGTCTTCTCGGTTGTCTTTACCACATGTCATTTTGGTCCTCGGTGAGCATCCGTTCCTGCTGAGTTGGGACCATTTGCTGTGTTCTCGGATGGCAGCTTGGCAGCTTTTACGACCCCAGACGCCACTCACCAATGTGGGGTACAGAGAGCTCTCTTAGCAAAACACTAGTTGTGCCAATTGGCCTGGAATTCGCCTAAGAGCATGGTCCCCCGCCCCCCGCCCCAGCTACTCTATCCTTGCAGTATTGAGTTAAGATGGAAGGAGTACTCAAGTTATGCTGAAGTCCACTTAATGTTGTTCTTGTTTCCAATGTGTGCTATCACCGCTTTCTCCCAACTAGATTTCTAGTAACTATATAAACTAAACCTTCCCCCCTCACCCTCCCTCCCTCCCCTCCCTTGCAGCTGTCAAAGAGTCTTTTCTTCTATACACAAGTCTGTTTTTGAGATCTTATTGTAGAGGTCTCATACAGTATTTGTCCCTTTGTCGCTGACTACTTTCACTCAACATAATGTCTTCCAGTTGAAACCAGGTTAGGAGATGTTTCCTGGAATCATTGTTATTCTTTATCATTGCGTAGTGCTCCATTGAGTATATGTACCACAGTTTACCTATCCATTCTTCTATTGTTGGGCATCTGGGTTGATTCTATCTTTTGCTATAGTGGACCATGCTGCAGTAAACATTCTGGTGCATGTGTCTGTTGGTGTGAAAGGCCTTGATTCTGTAGGATATATTCCAAGTAGTGGAATTACTGGGTCAAATGGTATATCGATATCCATTTTTTTAAGGAAGCGCCAGATTGCCTTCCAAAGAGACTAAACCATTTTGCAACCCCACCAACAGTGTAGGAGAGTTCCACTTTCTCCACAGCCTCTCCAGCATTTGTTGTTTTGTGTTTTCTGGATCATAGCCAGTCTTGTTGGGGTGAGATTGTATCTCATTGTTGTCTTGGCTTTGACATTAAAATTGGTTTTGTCTGAGATTAGAATTGCCACCCCTGCTCTTCTTTGTTCATTGTTAGCTTGATATATATTCTTCCATCTTTTAATTTTCAGTTTGTTCCTGTCTTTAGGTCTCAAGTGTTGTGTCTTTTGATCCAAGATGACACTCGGTGTCTCTTTACCGGAGAATTCAGCCCATTTACATTCAATGTAATTATTGATAGGTATGTGTTCAGTGCTGCCATTGTGATATGTTTATTTTTATGTTGATGTTTTCTCTGTTATTCTTATTAGTCTATTCTGGGACACTCTTTTTTGTCAGTTGATTTTTCACCTTTTTCAGAGCTGGTTTTATAGTTGTTGAGACTCGTGTGTTAGATTTCTTGAAATGGTATGATACATCTTGGTTGTGCTTTACAGCTGCCCCTATGAACCCCCTTAATAAACTATTTATAAATGCAGTTTTAATTACTACCAGTCTTGTCATCTTCCTCTCCATCTGGAAGGACTATAATGACTGTAGTACATCCCTCTTTTTATTATGACACCACAGTTTTCATGATGATCACTGGATTGCTTCTTTCCATATCAAAGCTGTGATTTACTTTGGAGCCTTCCCTAAATGATTAGAGTATTGAGTAATGTGTTGTTCTAAAATATAAAATTAGTGGTTTCGTTCTTCTAAGCCAAAGCCAAGAACTTCTTTCAGTATTTCTTGTAGTTTGGATTTGGTTTTTACAAAGTCTCTGAGTTTCTGTTTATCTGGGAATGTCTTAATTTTATTTTTGTATTTGAAAGATAGTTTTGCAGGATATATAATTCTTGGTTGGAAGTTCTTCTCCTTCAAGACTTTGAATGTGTCGTGCCACTGTCTCTGTGCCAGCATGGTTTCTGCTGAGAAATCTGACGAGAGCCTACAGGGTTTCCCTCTGAATGTTAGCTTTGCCTTGAGTTTTGCTGCCTTTAAGAGTTGCTGCCTATGTTTCATTTTGTTAAGCTTGATTATAATATGACTTGGAGTCTTTCTTTTGAGATCTATATTGGATGACGTCCAATATGCATCTGAGATGTCTATATTCTCTTCCTTCATGATTTCTGGGAAGTTTTCTTTTAGCAGCTCAGCAACAATACTCTCTGTGTTCTCAGATGTCTCACCCTGTTCAGGGACTCCAATTAATCGAAGGTTGTTCCTCTTAATAGAGTCCCACATGCTTCTTAATGTTTCATCATTTTTCTTGTTTCTTTTTTCTGATTTCTGCTCATAGACGCTGGCATCAGTAGCTCTGTCTTCCAAGTCAGAAATTCTTTTTTCCATCTGTTCCATTCTGTTTTCTTGGCTTTGCATGGAAGTTTCTATGTCTTTGATTTTCTTCTTGATCTGTTGGATTTCAGAGTACTGGTGTTCCATCATATCGAACAACTTGCTTGATTTTTCACTTTGTTCTGCTGCATTTTGTATAAGGTCTAGAAGGGCTCTGTATATAATCAATTTGTATTCACTTCCTGATGCTTTCAGAAAAGTTTCTTCATCTGAAAAACTCCTTGGTTGCTTTGTTTGGGAGCTTTCTGAAGCCATGAGTGATTGCTTGTATGCCACAATTGTCTGTTGCTTTTTGGGTCCCGTGTGAGTACATAGAGGCTGGAAGAGGTACTGTGAGGATGGATTGCAAATGTTTCTCTAGGCTGTCTTCAAACGTAAAGCAAAAGGTATCTGACCAGTTCACAAGTCAGTTAGGTTTTCAGGTGTAGAGGTCCCTCTTCTCTTCTGACAAAGTAAGTGCCACTATATCCAACCCCAGATGATAACAGACTAGTTCAGAATACAGCAATGCTACTGCCCTGTTGGCCTCTGCTGACAGGGCCTAGCCTTAGCCAACACTGCGTCAAGTACTGGTTTTGTGATAGAAAAGAGCTCTCCTATGGGCAGGCTCTGGCTCCCAAGCTAACAATTATGTCCAGCTGCGGCCACCATACCCAAGATGGCGTCCTCCACGCAGGCAGCAGACAGAGGGGCCAAAGGTGCCGAGAGGCAGCGATTCCTCTGCTTCTGTTGCAGGGCCCCCAACGTAGGCAGCACTGTGCAAAATCACTACTTTTCTGTTGGAGAAGCACTGTCCCGTTTGCAGGCACTGGCTCCCAGGCTAAGAACGAGGTCCCGCTAAAATCTCGGTACCAACATGGTGTCCCGCACACTGACCGCGGAGCTCCGCACAAACCCCGCTGAGGCAGCTACAAAACGAAAGGCTCAAAATGGCTAGATTAACAGAGTCCCGAGCCTGGCTCTCAGAATATGGGAATTTCGCCTGCCTATCCCCCCAGCAGCGCGTCTGAGTCCAGCTGCCGGGCAAGGCCCAGCTCCGCCTGCCAGCCGAGACAGGGGAAAAAAAACGTCAAAATGGTGCGTTTACCTTCCGTCCGTGAGTGCCGGGGCTAGCCAGGAGCGGGAGTCAGCGAGAGAGAGGAGGTTTTTCGCTGAGTGGTATGAAGTCCCAATTAACAGCTCTGTGCTGTGTCCTGGGGCTGATTAGGTGATCAGAAGGCTGATTGTCCTGTACAGTCTTTATGGAAGCAGACTGCCACATCTTTCTCCTATGGAGAGCTGATGGGTTCAAACTGTTGAACTTTGGGTTAATAGCCAAGCACTTTAACCACTCTGCCACCAGGGCTCCTTCCAGAAGTAACAACTACATGTAAATTGGTATTTCCTATATCTGTTTTTATATTTTATTACAAATATTTATAACTTTTAAGACTTTCTTTGTTTATATTTATATATTGTAGTGAACATATCTTTCTCCATTTTGTTCTCATTTTTCCATTCAGTCTTATTGAAAATTATGTATACTGATAGACATGAATCATTGCCATCGAGTGAATGCTGACTGGAGACCCTGTGTAATAATCTGGTGAGTTTTTCCAGCTTTTCAGTACTCTAACTAATGCTGTAACGAGCATCATTGGCACTGCTACATGATAGAGAAAGTGTGTGTATAAATTTTTTGCATATTGCCCATATACATTACAAAGCAGCTGCACCCTTGACAATTCCAACAGTAGTTTATAATGATTTCCTTTTCTCCATATCCTTGTAAATGTGTGCTTTCTACATACACACACATACACAAAATTCTTACTGCCATCTAGCTGATTCTGACTCACAGCTACCCTTTAGGCCAGAAAGAACTTCCCCAAGGAGTTTCCAAGTGGCACCTGGAGGATTTGAACTACGAACCTTTTGGTTAGCAGACACCAGAGTTTCCAAATAGGTTTTTTTGTGTTTCTCTCTCTCTCTCTCTGTCTTGTAATGTTTTGATATCAGAGGAATGTTTGGTAATGTTTGATTTATAGGATGAGTTGAAAAGAAATTATTCCATTTAACTTTCTAGACTAGTCTGTGTAGAATTTTTATGACTCCTTTCATAAATATTTAGAAGAATGTACCAGTAAAACCACCAGGTTATGAAGTTTTTATTGTGTGAAGGTTTTTAACCCCAAATTCAGTTAATTTATTTGATTTTTTTCAGATTTTCTATTAATTTTTGTGTGATTTGGCAGTTTATCTTTCAAGAAATATGTCTTTTCATCTGAGTTGTCTAATTTATTATGTGTCATACTTATATTAAATATGTGGAAGGCCTGGAGTAAATGTCGTATCTGCCATTCCTGGTTTGGAATTGTACCTTCTCTTATATTCTTCTCAATCTTACTTTATTTTCCAGTTTTGCTAAAAGAATCAGATTTTCATATTGCTTTTTATGATTCATATCTCACTGATTTCTAGTAGTCGTCATTACTTTTTTTGTTCTACTTAGTTTACTCTTCTAGCTGCTTAAGGAGAAAACTAAAGTCATTGATTTGAGACCTTTCTTCTTTTCTAATATATCCAGTTAATGCTACTAGTTCCATTCCCTTCCTTGTTTCTACTTTAGCAGCATCTCATGAATTTTTACACATTGTGTTGTTATTTTTATGCATTTAAAAATAATTTCTAATTTTTCTATTTCTTTCTTCTTTGACCCATGTGTTATTTCGAAAAAAACAAACCCATTGCCGTAGCCTCGGGTCCGATTCATAGAGACTCTAGAGGTTAGAGTAAAACTGCCCCACAGAGTTTCCAAGGAATGCCTGGTGAATTTGAACTGCTGAGCTTTTTTGGTTAGCAGATGTAGCACTTAACCTACTATGCCACCAGGGTTACCTATGGGCTATTTAGAAGCGTGTTATTTAGTTACGAACACTTCAGTATTATTTGGCCAAAGGCAAGTGCCTTTGAGTTGGATCCAACTCAAGGCGACCCTAGAGGCCAGAGTGGAACTGCCCTCTAGAATATTCAAGCAGCACCTGGTAATAATTAGAAGTATATTATTTAGTTCCAAATACTTAGGTATTATTTACAGGTATTTAAATTTTGGTTTATAATTTTTATTTCATTACCAGTTTGAAGAACATGTTATGTGTAACTTGAATCCATTTAAATTAGTTGAGACTTGTGGTATGGTCCACAGCATCTTGCTGAATGTTCCATGTACAGTTGACAAAAATATTTTGTTTTTCTTTTTGAGGGAGTTGTGTAAATATCAGTTACGTCAATGCAGTTGATAGTGGTTTTCAAATTTTATATATTCACATTAATTTTCTGTCTTTTTCTATCATTAATGACGAGTTATAAAAACTTTCATCTGTGATTTTGTTATTTATTATGAAAATAATTTGAAAAAGAAAGTGAAGCAAAAAGGAGCTACTGTAGCTCTAAAGAGGAAATGAAAGACATAAAAGAATCTTGAGGCTGAGCATACTGCTCTTTTGGATTATGAAATATAAACAGCATTAGTTTGCTTTTATTTGATGATTACACAGTTAGTCTTATTTTCTATAACTTTTTTCAGTATTTGCTCTTTTTTGTAATACAATACGATTACACTGAATTGTAGAAACTAATTATACAGAAAACATCTAGGGTCATTTTATATGTTGCTAAGTACTGTCATTAAAGTTAATCCATATCTATTGACTTAAAGTCAAAATCCGAAGGCACTGCTCTCGAGTCAATCCTGACTCGTAAAAACGCGATAGAACAGAGTAGAACTGCCCCATAGAGTTTTCCAGGAGTGCCTGGCAGATTCGAACTGCAGACCTTTTGGTTAGCAGATGTAGCCTTTGGCCACTACACCTCCAGGGTTTCCTCTATTGACTTAGTAGACTTCAATTTCACTGAACTTTTGAAGTTTTAATATTTTTTATTGGTATTATGTTTTCCAAATTTGAAATTGGATGTGTATGGAAATAATTTAATTTCTGTCTTTTCAATAGCTATGTCTTTTTTTCTCCCTTCCTCCTTTCCGTATGCTTGTTGTTTTTTCTTTCTTTTGATTGTCCCTTTATTTTCCTGTTCAGATTTTCCTCAACAGTGTTACAGTGCAGTAACGACAGTGTATATTTTTGTCCATTATCAGACTACAAGTGAATTAGGTCACTTTCCATACTGAACACACGTGAGGTCTGACTGTTAAGTCCGTGAACTTAATTGCTTTAAGTACTGCATACCTCATTGCTGAATATTGCTACAGTGGCCTTCGAAGTACTCCCCTTGAGAAGCTAGGCACTGATGTCAGCGTTTAGTCCACCCTTCAACGCAATTTTGGAACTCTTTCTGGAACCACCATTGCGCACGGTGGCAAGGTGGCAAGTTCATGAACTTAATCGGCAGCTCTCCTAGTTTGCTTTTACTTTCAGACTGATATTTGCGATAATTAAATCGCTAATTTTCTCTTACTGGTAGTTTACTGAGTTTTTATGTGGAATGGATGTTAGACTGTAAAATGAGTTGTTTTGACAAATGATTTTTATAATTAATAATATTTGCTTTGCATATAAACAGGTTCTTCTATTGCATTGTTGGTTTTACTTAGATTTATTGTGTATGACACTATTTTCTTTTTCATATTTGAAATATCTTGCCATGTTTTAAGACAAGAATTATGTGAAGCAGAATTTTATGTAACAAATTTAGATTATTTCTGCATTTATCATACTCTATACTGGTTTACAGTAGAAACATGTGTTCATTGAAATAAACTGTAAACAATTCAGGTACAAAGTCTTATGTGCAAGTTATTTCTTTCATAAGTGGTATTTTTCTTTCTTAGCTATAATTTCACTCAAATTCTTACCACTGTTTATCTTTAACACTTATGTAGTTCTAGGAAAAAAAACACATTCATTGATAGGGATGTCATTTTGATAAGAACGTATGAAAGTGGGACACACTGAGAAGTGTTCTTTTTCTCTGGTTTTTGTCTTAAACAGACTCTCACTAGTTACATTTGTTTTGAATTTCTATTCCTCTTCATATAGCAGCATGATTTCCACATCGCATTCTTCTGCTTCTTCTTTTTGAAAGCTCTCATTGCATCTGTGTGCCAGATCCTGATTCATCCTTTAATGTTTCACCTTTCAGCCTACTCTTGTTTCAGATGTGTCTTTTCAAATTAACATCAAGCTCTATGTTTTTCAAACTCTTACTGAAGTAAAGAAACATACAGAAAATAAACATATCATAAGTGTTAGAGCTCAATTATCACAAAGTGAACTCACCTACATAATCATCATCCAGGTCAAAAAACAGAACAATACCATCATCCTTCTAATTTTTACTTCCCTAAATGTATTATTATCTTCACTCCTAATAGTCAGTCTGATTTCGTACTTTCAGAAATAAAATTAGAAGTACTTTTGCCAGTGTCTGATTCTTTTCACCTGCCATTTTGTTTATGAGATTGAGCCGTGTGGTTACATTTTGCTATATTTTCTGTTAATTTTTTTTATTTCTGCTAATTTTTATTGGTATAAAGTTTGTATTTCATATCAATAATTTTTATTGATATTCTATTGTATGGCTGCATCACAATTTATCTCTTCTGCTGTAAATTGACAGTTGATTTTGGTTTGGAGCTGTTACGAATGGAACAGATATGGATATTCTGGTACATGTATTTTGGTGCAACTATTCATGTGTATGTGTCTATGACTATGGGTCTCTGGTTGCACAATGGTTAAGAACTCAGCTGCTAACCAAAAGATCAGTAATTTGAATCCACCAGTTGCTCCTTAGAAATCCTATGGGGCAGTTCTACTCTGTCTTATTGGGTTGCTATGAGCCGTGATCAACTTGATGACAACAGGATTGGTTTTAGTTTCTATGTATACACACATATGCATATATGCAAATGCTCAATATACATACATGCTCAATATACACACGTATATGTTCATACATACACACGTATATATTCTAATTTTCCAAAATGATTGCACCTTATATTTCTATCAGCATTATATAAGAGTTCTGCTTAGCCTACGCCTTTATCAGTTCTTGGTTTTGTCAGTGTTTGTTTTATTTTTATTTTAGCTAACGTCTCTGTAATGTGTAGTAATACTTCCCCAATGTTCTTAACATGTACGACACGATTTATCATAAGGCTGAGCTTTTTTGCATATGTGAGTTAGCCATTTAGATACTCTAATTTAGATACTCTAATTAGATAGTCTAATGTGAAGTGGTTGTTCCCATGTTTTGCGTATCTTTTAATTGTGTCCTCTATGTTTTTCTTAATCACACACAGAAGTTACAGATACAAATCTTCTGTCAGATTCACACCTATTATATTGTCAGGATCATAGCTATTTGCAATTAACATATGTACTATATTTTTTCACATTCTGTAGTTTGTCTTTACTTGCAATACAGTATCTTTTGATGAATGGAGCTCTTTATTCAGTTTTTGATGGTTATTGGTTTTAATATTTGAAGAAATCATTGCATGCCCCAAAGTCATGAAGTTATTCAATTATCATCTAAAAACTTATTATGGTACTACTCACTTCACTGCAGGGTTTGGTTTTCCTACCTCCTGAACTGACACAGACAAGTGCAAAGTGATGAAACTCTCTGTGTAAGCAGAAACAAGACCTTACCAGTGAGAGGGCCCTAGGCAAAGAGGAAGAAAGAGACAATGTGGTGTATTAATACTATGATAGATACCCTAAATGAGGTGTATCTGCAGTGTAAAATTACACACTGATAGTAACATGAAAAAGATAAATAGATATATGTAAGTTGTCAAATCAACAGGTCTTGGTGCTTAAATATTTTTGGAAGGTGAAGCTATCCAAAGCAATTTAAAAATTCTCATGTAGATGACTAGGTATTAGGAACTGAGATAGACAATCTACAAGAGGAACAATTTCTCTAGAAAGGAAGGAACAATTTTGTTGAATTTTGGATGTTTTATGTTTGGATTTTCTCTGGAATTCTGAACAGAAAAATCTGACAATTATTTTTATGGACTGAATTTTATCCTTCCAAAATGTATGTTAACTTGGCTGGGCCATGTCTTTCCAGTACACCATTTTGTGACTTGATTAGATTATCATATATGTTGTAAATCCTAACTTTTGTGATGTTAATGAGTCAGGATTAGAAGTGGTTTATAAGGCAGGAGGCAATCTACAGGATTACACTGTAACTTGAGTCAATATTTTTTGAGCTATAAAGAGAAAAATGAGCAGAGAGGAGAGGGTCCTCATACTTTAAAGGAAAAAGAGCTTGGAGCAGAGTGTTCTGTTTGAACTCAGGCTCCCTACACTGAGAAGCTTCTAGACCAGAGAAAGATTGAAGGCAAGACCCTTTCTCTCCAGCTTACACAGAAAGTAAGTCTTCCCCTGGACCTAAAACACTGAATTTGGTCTTATAGCCTTTTAAACGACGAGGGAATCAATTTTTGTTTGTTAAAGCCATGTACTTGTCACATTTCTGTTATAGGATAAAGTAATAAGAGCTGTAACACCAGAGATGGCACAGACAATGAAAAACAGCATCAGAGAACCAGAAAACCAGTGCTAGATAGTGCAGGAACTGATCCACAAAGCCAGAAGATCTCTGGGCACTTATTGGTAGAGGTAGTCTTGCTGACCCACAAAGCAAGGGAGCTGAGTGTCTTTGTGCAGAGGTTTCCTTGTGGAGTGGGATATGTTTGGGCACTCATTAGTAGAGGTAGGCTTGTTGACCTACAGAGGAAGAGAGCAGAGTGTCTTTGCAGGGATGCCTCCAGGCACTTACCATAAGAGGTAAAGAACTTGTGAACATATACCCAAGCAGCACAGATGCTTGGTTCACCCAAGGGCCTGAAATGCAGAGAGGTCAAGGAACCAGGTAGTATAAACTAAGAGACAACACAGGAAGCATATTAAGACCAGATAATTAGGTTCATGAACTCATCCTAGAAAAAGTGCTACATACCTCACTGCTGAGTATCACCATGGTCACCTTTGACATACCCACCTTGGGAAGCTATGTAGCTGTGCCAGAGATCTTGGAACTCTTTCTTTGGAATGGCCATCAGAGCTGTCATTGTATTACACTTGATGTCCTGAATGTCATCAAAATGTCTTCCTTTCACTATTTCCTTTATCTTTGGGTAAAGAAAAAAGTCACTGTGGGCAAGATCAGGTGAGTAGGTACGGTGTTCCAGTACAGTTATCTGTTTACTAGTTAAAAACTAGTAATACTAGTTTTTAAACTAGTCATGCTCCAGGAAGAAGTATAAACTGGAGTTGATTTAAGACTTGTGGGATGATATGATGGGGTGAAAGTGTTTTGTATGTGGCAAAGACACGTCTTTTTGAAAGTCAAAGAGTAAAATGTCATGGATTGAACTATGTCCCTTTAAAATACGTATCAAATCAACTAGGCTATGATTCCCAGTACTATGTTATTGTCTTACATTTTGTGGTATGATGTACTTTTCTTACGTGTCACAAAGTTTAGTTTCTGTCTGTGGTTAACGAGGCAAGATTAGGTTACATTAAAAAAGATTAGGTTGAGATGTAACACTCTTTCTCTGGTTAGTAACTTGATTTGGTATAAGTGGATTTTCTCTGGAGTATGGCATACATCAGCCTTTATACTGCAAGGGAGAAAAGGAGAGAGACGAAGCAAACAGAAAGGGACTAGCAGAGAGAAAGCCAGGTGAAGGCATGGTCCTTTGTACCCAGAATGTCTGTGCTGAAAACTAGGGATATATTAATGACAGGGAACTTCTCCCAGAGCCAAAAGAGAGAGGAAACCTTCCCCTGGAGTTGGTACCCTGAATTTGAATTTCTACCTCCTAAACTGTGAAAGAATAAATTTCTGTCTGTTAAAACCATCTTTTTGTGGGTTTTTTGTTATAACAGCTCTAGATAACTAATACAGTTAGTTAGAAACATAATTTTGAAGCTCAAGACAAAAGGTAAGGATTAGAAGATTAGGAAGTCTTTGATGTATGAGTAGTATTATTGGTATGTGGGGAGTTCCATAAGAATAACTCAACACTTGAAAACAAATGATTTAAGATAACTGACAAGAGATATACTTAAAAGTAAATGCAAACAGGATTATAATGAAGTGTGTGCAAAATCACTTGAAGTAGGGGAAACTCTTTTATCCATAATAGGATGGATAGTAAGTTAATATGACATTTTTGTATTTTAGGAGAAATAAATTTACCAAAAATTTGTTGTTGTTAAGCTTATGGGGACATAGAAAAGTGTCTTGTGGTCCAATATTGACAGTTCTTATCTTTCAAGGGAGAAAGAATCTTGACTGAGGACTTGTTTGATCTCAGGATCTCTTGCAAGTACTGTCAGTTCTTTACATCATATTTCTGAGACTTAAAATCTAAGGAACAAGCCCTTGAGCACAACAAAAACACACTAAAATAGTGTGCCATGTCACACTGTTTGTTGACCTTCAAGAAGCAGCCCATTTATTTCCCCTGGGTAGTAGAAGCTCACTTTTGGCCGGTTACAAAGTTCCATTTTCTATGAAACTTATATAGATCATGTAGGAAAAAAGTGAAAAGAGAGAAGTTTGATGATGAAACTCTGAGTCCTATATTGGGGTCAGAGAGAAAGATGAAAAAAACAAAACAAACAAACAGACAAAAAAACAAATGAAAGCCTGGATAGCAACAAAAGAATGGGTGGAGAGATTCAAATGGAGAGAATTAATGAGCATCAAAATAGAAAGCAGCTTTAAAAGGGAGCTTAAGCAATTTAAAAAGCTGCAATGACAGAAAATAAGAACAAGAATAAAACTATACAATAGATTTTTAACTAGAATTATAGACTTTTGGAAGTGAGCTAAAAAGTAAGAATGGGCAATGACTCCAAACTGAAAACCAACTTTTAATAAGAACTTCCACGTCTCTGTTTAAGATTATATTGTTTTATGTAAATAATTTTTCACAGATTTTTTTTTTTTTTTTTTTTTTTTTTAGTGAATATAAAGACTACAATAAGTACTACTCTTCATTGACCATCTATTATATTTGGGGTGCTGTTAAGCATTATGTATTCATTACCTAACTCAGTCTTCAGCTAAACAAGTTAAATGTTGTGATTTAAATCTTTATATATCCTTGTATAGTGTGCCTATTATAGGCCCTTGATCTATTTACTTTATCAAATTGTTTGATATAATTGCTGTCTTCATCAGGACCTCTTCTGAACTCTCTTCACTATTTTGTTAACAGGCATTGTTTCCTCAAAGGGGAAAACGAACAAACAAAAAACAGATAGGAAATTCAAGAGAAGACAGAGCAGAACTTCAAATAGTGATAACTGTTTTCAATCACATCTACATCCCAGTTCCAGTAAACTCTTTAATATTTGGCAGTCAGGGAGGTTGCAAGGAATAAGTTAACTATTAAGTAATATTTATGTAAAAGTCCTTTGTCCATGGGATCCAGCTGAAAGACTGACAGTTACTAAAACATTCCCAACAAGCCAACCGCTTTCAAAAAGGCTACTATCACTACCAGAAGATGGTTCCATTAGCATATTATAGTCAAAATTTTATGACACTGTGCTCTTCTTGCCAACTAGTTACAACCAGTTCGTTAACAAATCAGTACAAAGGTGGGAAACTAAATCAACTCAATAACCAACCTGTGACCCGAATGGAATCATACAGCAATCAACTAGCAGTGTCTCCACTAGGCTTTGATCAGAAGGTCCAGAGCTATTTATTACTGCCCTTTCCCACGTCTCAGGACAAAATTTCACGAGGCTCCTATAATAGAGTTCCTTCAAAATCAACCATTATCCAGTCCCAAATATCAGTCTATACCCTCACTAGATGTCCACTGGATAACTCCTTCAATAAGACCTAATCAGAGAGCCTTCAGATAACATTTTCTGCACCTCAAACTTCAGACAAAGTCTCTGCTTTACCTCAAAATGATGCCATCATCACTAGAGCTCAATCGAACAACCCGAAATTCATCAACATCACACCCTGAATCTCAGACCATATCTTCCTTGGAGCTTTGTTGGACATCACCTACACTGAAGTCTAACCAAAGACTTTTGAGTTCATCATTATCCGCCCTTCAACATCCAGAAAAATCCTCCTTAGGTACCCCCTGGACATCATCTTCTTTGGAACTCAACCAAAAAGCCCTTAGCTCAACACTTCCTCAATCCAGATTTCCAAAAACATCACTGAACCACCTTCGGATGTCTTCAGTGGAACAGAATCAAAGATCTCTGAGCTCACCATCACTCAGTGCCAAACCTCAAACAAACAATTTTCTTTGGACATCCTCTTCATTGGAACCTCTTCAAATGAATGTTGGTTCATCATTACCTGACTCTGGACCTCGGAAAACACCTGCATTGAACTCTAATCCTGGTGTTCTGAGCTCATCATTGTCCCACTCAAAAACTCGGGAAAAAAATTTACCATTTTATATCCACCAGACTCAGAGTTTGCCAATATTACAACCCAAATCTCAGACAGTGTTTATATCTGAACAGACTCTGAGCTCACCAGTTTGTCAATCCCACCTTCAGAAGACTACATCATCAAGTGCCAAACATAGGGCCACAAAATCACCATCACAGCTGCCCAAACAAAATATCTCAAGTGATTCACCATCAACTTCTGAGCACTGCATCAATAGCATGGCTATTTCAACGTGTACCACTGGATTCTGTAACAAAAGAAGTTATGGTTTTGGCACAAAGGTGGAACCAAATAAAGAAATTCCATGGAATTTAGATTTCATTCAGCCCTGCATTATTAAAGGTGGAACTATCCCTGATGCTGATGTATATAAAATTGTCAATTCTATTTCCAAGACCCAAATTCAGAGGGATCTCTCTAAGCAGATTCTCTTTCGAAGGATGAGAGGAAGGCCAAATCCTCATCCTGGTCCCCGTATTTCATCCAGTTACATGGTTTGTTTAATTTGTGCCTCCTGCATACAATGTAGCCACCTTACAGGAAGAAAAGACCCTCGTGGTGCAACATTGTTTGTCATACCAACACCTGAGCCCAATGCTGACGGGAAAGTACAGGTGAAACTAGTTCTTATCCTTTCTTTACCAGAGAAGTCTTTCCTATCTGCCCTTGTGAAAGGAAAACAGCTTGATCAAGTGTCTGAAGACAACCTCGAAGAAATGGAGAAGATACCACAGACTGGCCCCACTTCTGAACCTGATATTACCCAGGAACCTGAGATGCAGAAAAATTGTCTGACAGGAGATCTGCAAAACAATAGTATAAGCCAACAACAGCAGGCTATTGACTGGCTACTTCATGTTAAAAACAGTAATAATTCTCCACTGAAGTCCAGGATCCCGTCTTCCTGCTCCTCTTCCTGCTCTTCTTCCTCTTCTTCTTCCTCCTCCTCCTCTTCCTCTGCTTCCTCTCACTCTGTAGTTCCCTTACCCTCTACTGTGAAAGACGTCACCACATCTACTTTATCAGGTTGTGTGTTCACTAAACTGCTCAGTTATCACCGCTTGCCTCCAGGGGTCTCCTGGCTTGAGTTCATAAAAAATAAAAAGCACCAGCCACTTTCTGGAAAACCATATCAAAGTCAACCACCACCTCCCAAAATAAAGCCTATGAGGAATAATTCCACAGCAAAAGAGACAAAGGAATCAAATACACTGTTCAGATTTTTCCAGACCAAGTTTTGCAATGAGGGAAATCCTGATTAAATTAACTTTTTGTCTCTCTGAAAGAAATTGCCCTCTTAGTTCTTTGAGACTAATGTTTCATTTTCTAACATTTTTATTAATATTCTTAGTAGCAACTTAAGCGTGACTATATATTCCAGCAGAAGAAACACCCAGTTAAGGAGAGATGATTTTCCTTTTTTTTTCTTTCTAAAAAAATATTTTATTGTAATTATGGGCAAGTTTACAATCCGAGTGAATTTGCCATATACAACCCCAGGCATACACCTCTGTGCAACTCTAACTATTCTCCCAACCCTGTGACATCAGACTTCTCTTTTCTGCCCTGTACTTCTCATATTCGTTCAGCCAACTCCTGCCCCCTCTTCTCTACACTCCCATCTCAGTTTTACAGAAAAGCTGCTCCAACAGCCTCATGTACATATCTCAGCCAAGAAACACACACAACACCATCATCATTCTGTGTTGTATAATCCAGTCCAATTTTTGTGTCAAGAGTTGTCTCCGGTGCTGGTTTCAGCTCCGAGCCATGTCCTCGGGGGACCCTCCAGGATGTTGGACCATCAAGTCTGGTCTTTCAGTAAAATTCTAGAGCTGCGCCGCTGTTTTTCACCCACTACATCAGACTCTACCTTATGTTCCTTGTCAGGGCAGTCATAGGTGACAACCAGGCACCACCTAGTTCTTCTGGTCTCATTCTGCTGTAGACTGTGGATCATATGGCCACTTCCATCACCTGGGTACATTTTGTCCTCATGTCTTTGGTGTCCTTCATTCTCCTCTAATCCAGGTGGTCTGGGACCAGTTGAAGCTCCATAGATGGCAGCTTGCTAGCTTTTAAAATCCTAGACATCACTCATCAAAATGGGATACAGAACATTTTCTTTTTTTATTATTATTATGATTGAATGAAAATGTACATTCCCATATAAATTTGCATGCCAACCTACATGCAGCTTCCACTGCTCTCCCTGCCTGGTGACAGCACACTTTTCCTCTCTGCTCCATGCATGTCTTATCCTCCCACCAATCTCCTATCCCCTGCTCTTCACCCACTCTCATGCCTCCAGAGGTCAGCAGGATGACATCCTATAGATGCATAGAATTGTAAAGTACACACATGATGTGGTCACTCTGCATTGCCAAGTCCAATCTATTCCTGTCCAAAGAGTGGACCTCCATTATAATTATGGACAGGGGCAACATCAGGGTCAGGGGCCATGCTCCCAGGGAAACTTTGAGGCCACTGGACCATCAGTTGTGGTCTTTTAGTGGAGATCTTAGGGGGTACCCCTTTTTATTCTTGTGTTTCCAGTGAGACCAGCTGCCAGTGTGAGCTCCATCACAGCTATCACTGGTGGTGGCTGGGCACCATCCAGTTCTTCTGGTCACAAGTTGATGTAGTCACCCACTCACATGAGTCTCTGTGTCTTCTGAGTTCTCTTTGTCCCACATCATTTTGATCTTTGGTGATCAACCATTTCTGCTGTGTTGGGACCATTTACTGTACCCTCAGATGGCATCTTGGCAGCTTTTAAGGCCCCAGACACCACTCACTAATGTGGGGTGCAGAGGGCTCTATTAGCAAAATGGTAGTGGTGCCAGCTGACCTCAATTTCCCCTGAGAGCATGGATCCTGGCTCCCCTATCCAGCTACTCTGTCTTTGCAATATTAGGTTAACATGGGAGAAGTAATCATGTTATGTCAAAGTCCAGTTAATAGTGATCTTCTTTCTAATGTGTGCTGTCACCGATTTCTCCCAACCAAATTTCTATCAACTATGTAATCTAAACCCTCCCCCCCCTCACACACTCTCTGTCTCCCCACCCTTGCAGCTGTCAAAGGGTCTTTTTTCTATGCATGAATCTGATTTTAAGTTCTTATCGTACAATATTTGTCCTTTTGTCGCTGACTACTTAACTCAGCATAATGTTCTCCAATTGAAACCAGGTTACAAGATGTTTCCTGAAATCATCGTTGTTCTTTATCATTGCATAGTGTTCCACTGAGTATATATACCATAGTTTACCTACCCATTCCTCTGTTGTTGGCATCTGAATTGATTCCATCTTTTTGCTATTGTGGACTGTGCTGCGATAAACATTCGTATGAATGTATCAGTTGGTGTGAATGGCCTTGATTCTGTAGGATATATTCCAAGCAGTGGAATTACTGGATAAATGGTATATCTATATCCAGCTTTTTAAGGAAGAACCAGATTGCTTTCCAAAGAGGCTGCACCATTTTGCAATCCCACCAAGAGTGTAGGAGAGTTCCAATTTCTCCACAGTTTCTCCAGCATTTGTTGTTTTGAGTTTTCTGGATCATAGTCAACCTTATTGGGGTATCTCATCATTGTTTTGATTTGAATTTCTTTAATAGCTAATGCCAAGTGCCAAGTGCCGTCGAGTCGGATCCGACTCATGTTATCGTGAGGATATCTGCATATGTTTTTTGGCTGCCTGGATGTCCTCTTTAGAGAAGTGTCTGTCCATCTCCTTTGCCCAGAAACTCAGAGACTTTGTAAAAACAAAACCAAAGCTACAAGAAATACTGAAAAAAGCTTTTGGCTTAGTAAAACATAAGTCGATATTTAAGGAGGCAATGCAAGATACAACATCCAGAAACATAGTTAAGGATGGCACAAAACTCAATCAAAGCTATAATATTAAAAGAAGGGCTCCAGTGATCATATCATGAAAACTAAGATATCATCACATTAAAAAAGAGGGATATACTACAGTAGTTATAGACCTTACAGATCAAGACAAAGTTAATAAGATATGTAGAAGTTAAAATTGGGTTTGAACTTAGATTATTAAGGGGGATCATGGGGCTAACCCCAAAGCCCAAGAAAAAAGCTCAGTAAAAGCACAGAAGATCTAATTACCACAATTAACCAGTTACACTTCACTGATATATATAGAACTTTTTATCCATCAACAGATAAACTACACCTTCTTCTCAGTGCACATGAAACATTTTCCAGAATAGATCATGTGTTAGGACATAAAACAAATCTCAACAAAATCCAGACCACTGAATTATTGCTAAACATCTTTTCAGACCATAAAGCCATGAAAGTTGAAATGAATAGCAGAAAAGACACAGACAGAAAGTTGAACTCATGGAAACTAAACAACACCTTGCTCAAAAAATCATGGGTTACAGAAGAAACCAAGAATGAAACAAAGAAATTTATGGACTCAAATGAGAATGAAAACACTTCCTACCAGAACCTGAGGGACACAGCCAAAAGCAGAGCCCGCAGGTCACTTTATAAATGCACACATCTGGAAGGAAGAAAGGACTCAAACCACAGAATTAATCCTACAGCTTGAGCAAGTAGAGACAGCAACAGAGGAACCCCTTAGTCACTAGAAGAAAACAGATCATAAAGATCAGAGAAGAACTAAATGAATTAGAGGACAGAAGAACAATTGAAAAAATTGATAAGATCAAAAGTTGTTTTTTTTCAAAGATCAACAAAATTGATAAACCACTGGCTAAACTTACTAAAGAAAAACAGGAAAGGAAACAAATAACTCAAGTAAGAAATGAGATGGTAGATGTCACAGCAGATCCATCAGAAAGGTATTGTAACAGAGTACTACAGAAGACTGCAGTCTAACAGATTTGAAAACCTAGAGGAAATGGACAAACTCCTCATATCACCTACCACAATTATCACAAGGAGAAGCAGAACAACTTAATAAACTCTTCACAAAGGAAGAGATTAAAAAAGTCATCACCAAACTGCCAATCAAAATAAACCCTTGCCCAGATGGCATGACTGCAAAATTCTACCAAGCTTTTAGACAAGAGTTAACTCAAATACTACTATTTTGCAGCATAGAAAAGGATGGAGTACTCTCAATCTGATTCTATAAAGCCAGTGTAGCCCTCATACCAAAGCTTGGGAAAGATCCAACAAAAAAATAAAACTACAGACCAGTATCACTCATGAACCTAGATGCAAAAACCTTCAGCAAAATCCTTGCTGATAGAATTCAACAATATATCCAAAAAATAATTCATCACACCAAGTGCAATTCATTCCTGTGACACAAGACTGGTTCAGCATCAGAAAATTAATGTGATCAACCACAAAAATAATACAAAAGAGAAGAATCACCTGATTTTGTCAATTCATGCAGAAAATGCATTTGACAAAGTCCAACATCCATTCATGCTAAAAACTCTCAGCAAAATAGGAATAGAAGCCAAATTCCTCAATGCAGTCAGGGTTACCTATGCAAAGCCAACCACCTACATTGTCCTAAATGGAGAGAGATTAAAGAATTCTCCTTGAGAACGGAAACTAGACAATGATGCTCACTCTCACCTTTCCTATTCAACATTGTACTAGAAATTCTGGCCAGATAAATTAGACAAGACAAAGAAATAAAGGGCATCCTCATTGACAAAGAAGAAGTAAAAATCTCCCTATTTGCAGATGATATGGTTGTATATGCAGAGAATCCTAAACAATTCATTATTAAATTACTCAAACTGATAGAAGAGTTCAGCAAAGTATCAGGATATAAGATAAACATAAGCAAATCAGCAGGATTCCTTTATACCAACAAAGAGATCATTCAAGAAGAAATCACCAGATCAATACCATTTGCCATAGCCCTCAAGAAGATAAAATACCTAGGAATAACTGTAACTAGAGAAATGAGAGACCCACACAAAGAAAACTACAAGACCTTACTTCGAGAAACTAAGAGAGACTTAACATAAATGGAGAAACCTATCCTGCTCATGGATAGGAAGACTTAACATTGTGAAAATGTGTATTTTACCTCAAACCATCTACACGTACAATGCAATCCCAATACAAATTCCAGTGACATTTTTTAATGGGATGGAGAAGCAAATTACAAACTTTGTTCGGAAATGGAAGAAACCCTTCATAAGCAAAGCACTACTGAAGAAGAACACACTGGAAAGCCTCTCACTACCTGACTTTAGAACCTATTACACTGCCACAGAAGTCAAAACAGCTTGGTACTGGTAAAAAAAGAGAAATATAGACCGATGGAACTGAGTTGAGAACACAGACATGCCACCATAGTCCTACAAACAGTTGATATTAGACAAAGGCTCTAATATTGTAAACTGAGGCAAAATTGGATATCCATCTGCAAAAAATTGAAACAATATCCATATCTCACACCTTATACAAAAACCAGCTTAACTGGATAGAAGATCTAAATATCAAACCTAAAATGATAAAAAGCATGCAAGAAAAATTAGGATCAGCAATTAAAGTCTTAATACCCAACTTAGACATACTTCACAATGTGATGAACAAAACACTATCAACAGGAAGAGAATAGGGAAATGGAAACTACTAAGTATCAAACACTTTTGCTCATCCAAAGACTTTATCAAAAGAATTAAAAGACCACCTAGAGAATGTGAATAAATACTTGGCAGGTATGTGTCAGACCGACGTCCGAGCTGCATAATCTACAAGGTACTGCAAAATATTAACAAGAAAAGGATAAATAACCCATTTAAGTGTTGGGCAAAGGAAATGGACAGGCACTTCTCTAAAGAGGATATCGAAGCAGCAAAAGACACATGCAGAAATGCTCATGGTCATTAGATATTAAAGAAATTCAAATCAAAACAATGATAACATCTCATCCCACCAAGTTTGGCCATGATTCGAAAAACACAAAACAGCAAATGCTGGAGCAGATGTGGAGAGATGGAAACTCTCTTGCATTTCTGGGGGGATTGCAAAATAGCACAACTTCTTTGGAAGGAAATCTGGCACTTCCTTAAAAAACTGAATATAGATATACCATTTGACCCAATAATTCCACTACTTGGAATATATCCTACAGAATCAAAGGAAGTCACACGAACAGATATATCCACACGAATATTTATTGCAGCACAGTACACAATAGCAAAAAGTTGGAATCAACCCAGATTTCCAACAACAGATGAATGGATAAACCAACCATGGTATATATACTCAATGGAACACTGTGCAATAATAACAAATGATGATTTTAGGAAGCACCTCATAACCTGATTTCAATTGGAAGACAATATATTGAGTGAAATCAGCCAACAGCACAAGGATAAATATTGTATGAGATCCCTACTATACAAGACTTAAAAACAGACTCATGTACAGGACAAGACTCTCTGATGGCTGCAAGGGAGGGGAGAAAGGGAGGGAGAAGGTTGGTTAGAGATTAGATAGTTGACAGAAATTTGATTGGTTGAAACCAATAACAGCACACATTAGAAAAAAGATCCATTTAATTGGACTCCAACATAACCTGAAAAATCCTCCAGTCTTAACCCAATATGGAAAGAAGAGAGTAGCAGGGTCAGGGGTCCAGGAACCATGCTCTCAGGGGGCATCAAGATCAATTGGCATAACTAGCCTATTGCTAAGAGAGTGTTCTGCACCCAGTATTGGTGAGTAATGTCTGCAGTCTTGAAAGCTAGCAAGCTGCTATCTGAGGTACACCAAATGGTCCCCGCTCAGCTCTAATGGATGATCACCAAGGACAACAATGAAATGAGGGCAGAAGAGCTCAGAAGACAAAAAGACCCATGTGAATGGTTGACTATATCAACATGTGACCAGAAGAACATGTGCCCACCTACCACAAATGACAGCTGTGATGGGGCTCACAATGCTGAGTCCCAGCGGCAAAATGAAAAAAAAAAGCGGGGGTCTATTCTAAGAACTCCACTAAAAGATTGCAATTGATGGTCCAAAGGCCAGAGTGTTCCCCTGGGAGCCTGGCACCTTGAAGTGATGCTGCCCCTGATTATAGATAACTAGTGAGGTCAACTGTTCTGATAGGAATGGATTGGACTCAGGGACACAGAGTGACCATATCGTGTGTATACTTTATGGCTTTAGGCATCTATAGAATTTTGTCCCACCGGTATCTTACTAGAAGGGAGTGGAGAAGGTGGAGATGAGGAGACAGGAGATTGTTAAGAGCATATGACAGATATGGATCAGAAAGGAAGAGCGTGCTGTCTCCAGGCAAGGAGAGCAGGGGAAGCTACAGATAGGTGGGCATGCAAATTTGAATTGTATTGTAAACTTTCATTCAATCACAAAAAAGAAAAAAAAACATTTATTCAGACTGTTTATAATTAATATGTACTTCCACAAACATTGCATACGAATTTCTGCTGCTACATAGCCTCACCAACACTAGGAAATAGTTAGATTTTCAAATTATTCTTTTATACTGATAAGTATAAAAATCTTTTTGTATTGGGTTTTTGTGTTTTCGCTTCTTTTACTGCTAGCTTGAGTACGCTTTCTTGTTGACTGGCCTTTTGAGTTTCTTCTTCTGTGGCTAACCTGTCATAAATCTTGTCTGTTATTCCATTGAATTCCATGTATTACTGATTGGTAGAAATTCTCTATGTCTGCATTCCAACCACATGTTTTTCAGCTTCACTTGATAGCAATCCATTCTTGCTGTCTCAGTAAATGCTAATTAGTCATCATGTGTGTTATTTTATCCTGCTAAATTTAATTCTCTAAAATTAACTTAGAATTTCATACCTATGTGTAAAAGTGCAATGGGCCTATACTTTTCTTATTTTCTTCTGTCCTTGCTAGTTTTTAATATGATTAAATTAGTGAATTCAATAGCTTTTCCTATGTTTTTATTCTCAAACACTTTGTGTACTGGATTTTGATAAGTAGTTACTTTCAGTTTTTTATTACCAGTAGACATCTAAAGACAGGTTTTTTTGTTTTTTCTTTAACACAATTACTGATTTAGATTATTCAATTATTCAGATATTTTTTTGGATCATATTCTATCTGTAGGCTTTTAATGAACTTATTACTTTATCATTTTAATTTTAATATGTTATCACCAAGTGCCTTTGGAATACAGAAAGCATTTAAATGTGTGCATACAGAATTCTTTTAATCTCAGGTTATTCTACAAATTTGGAAATTATTTAATTTATTGTGACAACTTCTTTATGATCACTGTTAATTGTTGAATTTCTATTCTCTGTTTTAAATGTCTTTCATCTTCTCATTATGTTGTTGAAGTTTTTAGTCTCTGAATTTTGGAAACTCTTCCCAAGCTGTTGTTCACATCAGTAATTTTGTTTTATCAGTTGTGTTTTTGATTGCCTTCTACTTGAGTTTACTTCTCTCTTTTTTCTTCCTCCAATCATTACTTTCGAAGTACAGCATCACCAAGATTTATTGCTCAAAAGCTCTCTGTTTTTAGGTGCTTTTTTTTTCCTTTCATATGTTTTACAAAATGTTTATAAGACAATATAAAAATATCCTTACATATTTTTGGATGTGGACTATTTACACAGGTTTATAATTAATTGATAAGACATGAAACTGAAATACATTGAAACTTCTATCTCTACAGACATTGCTAGTAGAAAATTTCTTTCCTCTGCACACCTTCTTGAAGAATCCAGAGCAGCACACGTTTTCTGCTCTGTTATTTGTCCCTTCGTGTCTTTTGAAGCTGTCTTCCTCCCTGCATCCCTTCTTGCCATTGCTCTTCTCCTCTAGCGATAGCTTTCTCATTGTGTTTACTCGGTAGTAGAATAGCTGCAGTTGTTTTAAACAGTAGTCAAATGCATTGGAGAGATGGATGCTTGTTTTTCTAGTTTAAAGGTTTTTGGTTCGAGCAAATTTGGTGTAGGTGGGTAGTTTGTGTGGAGTCTACTGATATTTCTTTTAGGAACTCTTTTAACTTCCTTTAAATGGTGGGAGAGTGGATTTAAAGCCACTTATCTGAGATCCATGATCTATTTATTCGTTTTGGGGGAAGGAATGCCCTACCCCCAGGGAGAAAAAGACCCAGTCTAATCTCATCCAACAGAATTTCCTTTTAGTAGATGAATGATAATTGCTAGGAAGATTAAATAGAATATCTTTAGCAAAATATCCCTGGTCAATGATTGCCAAGTGCTGTTGACTTATAACAAATAAGTCCACAATCTGTAAATGTATGACATGTGGCTTCTTGGAGAATGTCAAATAAGCCACACAGCTTTCGGGTTATAAAATACTCCTGTTACCAGATGATACTTGTAGACCTCATGCTAAGCAGATAAAATTTTCTCAGGTGTGTTGCTTTTTAACGTATAAAATTAATTTTATTGGTTTTTAATGAGACATTTTGCCTCTTTTTATTTTAATACAGGGGAACAAATTGGATCATAAGAGAATAGATTCAGAATTTGGTTCCTGGAGAGTCAGGAAAAAAGCAAGGGAGATGATTTCGTGGTAGTGGAACACAGTTTAGGGTAGGTTGATGAACTGGATTTTTGGCCTTCTCTTTCTCACTCTAATGCTTTCTACAAAGACTGGCTTTCTTCTCACTTGGATTGACTTTCTTCCTGAACTTCAATTTTCACCTTTTTAACTATTCTTCTTCCTTCCCTTGTACGGAACAATCTATATAAATTCTTTGTCAAATAGATGTTTCAGAACAAAGTCTAAACTTGAACCTCTTTTATTGGCTTCATCCTTTTTAAGAAAACTCACAATTTTGTTTTTTGTTATAATTCAGTCTCAAACTGCATTTCCTTTTCCAGTCCCTCAAATGCCTGCACAACAACCTCATTCACAGGAATCAATGAGTTAATTTATTTCCCATACAAGATGCTGGAGTTGGCTGTTACACCAAAGAGCTATAGGATTCACAGTAAGTAACTCAGCTTCTGTTGTTCTTGGTCTATACACCTGTAAAGTAAAAGAGTTAAGGTACAGTTCTCAAGGATTCTTTTAGATGATGTCCTTAAATACAGAATTACAGCTAAATCTATTTCCATTTAACCACCATAACATATTATTTCCTTTGTTCACTTATTTGTTCACAGGATTTTGAACAATTTTATATAATAGCTAATAGGTCATAGATCCTGTGTACATTAAATAAGTCATATAATCCACCATTCAGCTTTTGCATTATTTAAATTCATAAAAGATGTACAGTGCTGCAAAGCAGCGATGAAGATGAAACCAAACTCATTTCTCTGTTCATTCAGCCACACAGCAAGCATCAAGTATCTATTTTATACAAGTCACTTTTCAAGGAAACTGACATCTCTAGAAAATCCTCTAGCCTCCTTGTAATTAAACTCTCTCCAGAAAAAAAAAGAAACATTATATTAGTCCTCAGGTCTAAATATTTTGCTCCCAGTTGAAAGAATAAAAGATCACTTTAAACTTTAGGAATTAGTGCTTGTGTGTTCTGCGCTCCTGGGCTCAGTCAGGCACACTGAGATCCTGGCCCTGTCATAGCCACACAACTTTGGCAAGTCATTTAATCACTGTGAAAATCTAGTTCCTCCATGGAGAGGGATAATATATATTAAACACTTGACACTTAGTAAATTTGGAGTAGATAGTATCCTTCTACCCTTATTGTTTTTATTATTTTGCAGAAAAGACAATTATCTTTTCATTTATTGGTTCATTTTGTGCCTTAAGTACAATTTGGCAACCTAATCAAATTATTTTTGATAGTTTAGGATAATAATGACCTGAAGTCCATTTTCAGATAATCAACTGCAACACTTCTTGGCAGTTTCTCTTCTGCTCCTTCAATCTGTATTCTATTTCAGCCATCACTACTCAGGATGGCCTATTACTCGTGGAGAAAATTCTACATTTTGTGCATGCAGCGTCAGCCCTTTCACAATCTCGTCCATCTGCAGTCTGTTTTACTGTCTACTAGATTCTCCATGTATTATTTTCCAGTGCACTTCAAATTCCACCTAATCTTAGCCTCTTCCAATTTTTGAGTTACAACCACCGTTTGTCTGCTTCTCCAGCCTTGTTCATGCTGTCTACCTTCATTTCAAACATCCAGCACTCACATCCAACTACTTTACTGTCAGGTATCCATTGCTGGAGTTCTGCCCTGTTGAAAACAGTGCTCTTGCCTATCACCCTAGATCACTGATTGTTCATCCTTTGCGTTCTGATGCATCTGGCCAGAACTTCTTCAGTTACATCTACATGTAAGATCTTTCCTTGTAGTTATTCATTTGCAATTTACATCTCATTCCTGTGATTGTAAGTGTCCTCAAGGATAAGAGTGTCGTCAGTATATTTTCTTCACTCTTTACATTACACTTTAAGGCATCTTGCTCTCAACAAATGCCCTGCCAATAAATATTTAAATGAAAATTTGGTCCTAAATAGGAAATATATGGGGATGGGCTGGGAACAATTTCTGTGCTTAGAGAAAATGACTTCTCTAAAACTTGTATGAATTCCGACAGTGAGGAAACTGGTGTGTCAGAATCACATTCTGGGAACTGTGCCAGGCTTACACTCCCAACTGAGATGTGTTTGAAAAGGTAACACTGAAGTATTGGAAAGATCTCACTAAAGAAGTGTTAATTGCAGTGCTCTAGAATATGAAAATGAGCTGAAATATTATCACACACTTCTCAGCCATCCCCAAAAAGTATAAGATATAATAGGTATATAATGAATGGAAAAGATTGCTTTGAAAAGGCTGAAACCACACTGAATTTATGGTGACAGAAAACAGCTGAGATCTGTAATATGAAGTAATATCAGTCTATGATACTTGACACTTAGATTAATGGTTAATATTTAAGTTAGCCTCTGTTTCTCTTAACAGGTTGTGAAACTGTGCATCATCCATTAGAGAAAAGTATTTCATTTATTTATTCTTAATTTTCTTTCTTTTTTTAGGAAAATTTATTGTGCATTAAGTGAAAGCTTACAATCCAAATCAATTGCTTTATGCAACTCTGAGTGCTGTCCTCCCCCAACTCCTACCCTCTAACACCACACTGTCTTCCACACTGTACTTCTTGAATCCATTCAACCAGCTCCTGTCCTCCTCCACCCCTTCATCTCACTTCTGGAATAGAACTGTTCAGACAGCTTCACTATATATGTTTAAGCCAAGAAGTAAATTTATATTCTTCCCCAGCAACATTCCATGTCCTATAGCCTGGTCTAATCTTGGTCTGAAGACTTCACTTTGGTACTGGTTTCAGCTCTGGGCTAACAGAGATTCTGGAAACCATGTTTTAATTTTCAATATAATGAAAATATGTACAAATCCATGTGTCTTAAGAAAGATCTACTTTTTCACTGGGGATTGTATTTTGCATCTTCAAAACTCATCCCACTTAAAACATGTATTTACAGTAGATCTGTAATCCTAAAAAGATGGTTAAACTATATTGAGTATGACATAGTATCCAATGAGCTTCTAAGAGATTTTTCAAAGATTTAAAAGATAAACAGTATTCTTAATGATTATCGTTGCACTGTGGCGTCTCCCTAGAGCTACATGGTATTCCTAAGACATTATAATTATATTATAGTCCCAATTATATAGAAGAAGAAATAGAGACACAAGGATTGGCTTAGTCTAATACTACAGTAAAACCTGCAAAAGCCAGAATATGTGTAAGGCAAAAACCTATCAGATAAGGAAATCTCAAATATTTTTCATTAAACAGGGGGATAGAAATGTGGCCACTATGCTCTGTCAAGGTGGAAAACTTATTAGACCCTGAAAAACAAGGCAATCCCTTAGAGTGCTGTTTCATGGAAGTTTCATCATGTATAGTTATGAATTTTTAAAAAATGTTTATGACTGCATTTTCCAATAAAGTAGCCTTTAGCCACACATGGTTAGTACCATATTTTAAAATTTACAACTGGAAACTGTGTGGATATTTCTGTACTGCACACATAGTTTGCCTCAGAATTCTAAGCAGCAGTAAGACTGCTTGGAACGAAGACTTACCTAGCAGTAGCAACCACTCCTGGCTGCCATCCAGTGTGATCCAGCCTATACAGTGTTGGCAAATTGAAAAGTATTATTATTATTTAGAGAAAGTAATCAGTAAACAATAGGAACAGATTTAGAGTAAACTAGTCCTACACATAGTGCACTCTGTGGGAGAAAGATTAGCCTAAATCACAAGGGGGAACCCAATCTAACTGTTCATAACAAACCAGTGCCTATTCTCATGTCACTGATTAGATGTGAGGGAGTTCAGGTCAGACGCTGTGTTCACATTACTCCATGAAGAGCCTGTACAGCTTCTGTGCTTTTCTCTGCTGCTGGGTCTCTGTTCTTGGCTCTGCTCTGCTTCAGGAAGACCACTGCATATGTTTCCTGAGCCTCTGCCACTGACTCCCACACAGGATGTATCCAGGCCACTGCAGGTGACTTCTGCTTGAAACTAGCCCTTTCTGGGTCTTTAGCAACAATCCCTTCTAGGCCTTCAGGAATTGGCCTCCTGTCCGCCTTTAAAAGGATGTAGCTCTCAGTGCAGCTAGAAAGTTTGCTGCTATCAAAGGTAGACCAGATAAGTCCCATACTGCCATTTTTACTGTTCAGGCCTCTGTTACCATCTAAGACAGGCTGTTAAGGACGAAGCTGTCACTTGCTCTATGAGTTGGCTTTGCCCAATGCCAACATCTGCTTTGTGTTTCTCTTTCTTCAGTGTTATCAGAAACCCCAGTGGCATAGTGGTTAAGTGCTATGACTGCTAACCAAAAGGTCAGCAGTTCAAATCCACCAGATGCTCCTTAGAAGCTTCATGGGACAGTTCTACTCTGTCCCCTTGGGTCATTTTGAGTCAGAATCAACTCAACAGTGGTAAGGTTTTTTCCCTTTTTGTTCAGTGTCATCAGCTCGGTCATTTTTACAGTTCTTAGTTCATATGCCCATATTACTTATACTTTACTTGGGTCTAGGAATGAGCCCGACCCAAGCCATGACATTTTCAATCACATCATATGCATGCTAAAGCTGGAACATGAACAGAGAAGACAGAAGAATTGATGCCTTTGAAATGTGGTGCTAGAGAAGAATGTTGAATGTACCACAGACTACCGAAAGAACAAACAGATCTGTTCTGGAAGAAGTACAACCAGTGTGCTCCTTGGAAGCAAAGATGAAAGACTGCATCTTACATACTTTGTACATGTTGTGGGAAGGATCAGACCCTGAAGAAGGACATCATGCTTGGTAGAGTGGAGGGTCAGTGAAAAAGAGGAAGACCGTTGATGAGATGGATTGACACAGTGGCCACAACAATGGGCTTCAGCATAAAAATGATTGTGGACATGGCACAAGACTAGGCAGTGCTTTGTTCTGTTGTGCATAGGGTTGCTATGAGTCAGAATCAACTAGATGGCACTTAACAACAATAAAAGCAAGTTCCTATCAGAAGGTCCTCAGGTCCAAAGGAGTCACTCCTTTCCAGGATTTTGTTAGTCAGGAGATCTCCAAGAACTTCAATGAGATTAGCCTCCAATGTGGAAAAAGTCCTTGTCAATATCAAGTGTAACTTTCCCAATAGGATCTTAAATGACAGTTTCTCTAGGGAGATGATAAGTGACTCAATACTGTTGGGTGGATTATAAACTACTTAGGCAGCTAGCAAATCTGCCAAACACCTAGCTAATTATTTTGGGAGAATCAGACATCCAGGGCCAGAAAAGCCACATCAGAAAAAAACCTCTGAAACAAAGATATATACCATGTTACCATTCTGATAAAAACTACATTTTCTTTGCTGCTCACTGTTGCCTAGAGTGCCTACCTTCAAGTGCTTTATTTCATTTTTGACCACTTTCAACTTTCATTTTTCATAAATTTCATCTTTTGATTATTCACAGATGTTTGCAGCTCTTCTTTTGAGTTGTGCCACATCAGCAAATGATGGTCCTGAAACTTTACTCTGTCCACACCATTAAGGTCAGCTCTGCTTTGAGAAGGTGATCCTTCCCCATTTGCATTTTGAGTGTTTTCCAGCTTGAGAGGTTTATCTTCTGACACTGTACAGACAATGTTCTGCTGCTATTTGTAAAGTTTTCACTGACCTGTTTTTTAAAGGTAGTCTGCCAGCTCCTTCTTCCTAGTCTGTCTTAATCTGCACTGAAACCTGAACATCATGGGTGACCCTGCTAGTATTTGGAATCCTGATGGCTGAACTTCCACAGCACAGCAGCATGTAAGCCAGCGCTGTATGACAAACTGATAAGTGGTGACGGACAGATAAATCATATGTCTACTATGCCAGGAATGATAAATCGAAGAACAAGATTTTATCCACTGTCAAAAAACATTTTAAGATCTATCCTGAAGTGCAACAGTGTCAGGATAATATCCCACAATTAGTCTGGTCACTGGTTATTAGTATTAATTTATTAAGTATGTTTTTAAGATGCTCTGTAAATTTAAGTGTCATATACTCAAAGTCATACTTTTGCTCTCACGGGCTTGTTTTAATTTTTTTTTTTTTTTAGTTTTAACTTGAACTTGCATCAAGCAACTGATGATCTGTGCTACAACTGATATTGGCCTTGATCTGACTAGTGATATTGAGCTTCTCCATCATCTCTCCACAGATGTAAATGATTTGGTTTCTGGGGCAAAAAAGAAAGAAGATTTTTAACACCTTCAGCAGTCTTAAATTAGTGAAACAAGCAATCAAGATGCATTGATAATTACTAGTTATAGAAGTGAGAAAATTAGAAGCAAAGAAAGATTCATAGTTGAAAAATATGGTCTTGAGGACAGATATAACTCCAGAGATCACACAATAGAATTTTAAAATATCAGTAACTTATTGCAGATATCTTTCTGAACAACATAAATGGGGACTATGTATCTGGACCTCATTAGATGGAATATACAATAATCAAGTCACTTACATCTGTGGAGAGATGATGGAGATGCTCAGTGTCATCAGTCAGAACAAGACCTGTGGCCAGTTGTAGAACAAACCATCAACTGCTTGTATGCAAGTTCAACTTAAAACTAAAAAAAAAATTAAAAAGTCTGTGAGAGCTAAAATATGACTGAGTATACTCCACTTGAATTTATAGATCACCTTAAAAATAAATTTAACAAATTAACACTAATAACCAATGACAAGACTAATTGTAGGATGATGCTGAGAACATCATACATAAAGAAAGCAAAGTCAGCCAAAGGTCATTCAAAAGAAAGAAGAGACAGAAAAAAAAATGGATATCAAAATAGACTCTGAAACTTGGTCTTAACTATATGGCAACTAAAGTGGGATATCACTGTTGATCAGTTAAATGGACCTTGACTGAAAGCAGAGAATACCAGAAAGATATTTGCCTGTGTTTTATTGACTATCTAAAGGCATACAACTGTGTGGATTATAACAAATTATGAATGACATTCTAAAGAATGAGAATTCTGGAAAATATAATTATGCTAATGAAGAATCTGTACACAGACCAAGAAGGAGTCATTCGAACAGAAGAAGGGGATTCCATGTGATTTAAAGTCAGGAGAGATGTTTGTCAGGGTTGTATCTTTTCACCATACTTATTTAATCTGTATCCTGAGCAAAAAAATCCAGTAAATTGTACTACATGAAGAAGAATGCAGTATCATAATTAGAGGAAGACATACTAACATCTGCAACATGCAGATGACACCGTTTTCTTTGTGGAAAGTGAAGAGGACTTGAAACACTTACTGATAAAGATTAAAGCCTTCAGTTCAGATTACACTTCAACATAAAGAAAACAAAAATGCTCAGAACTGTACCAATAAGCACTGTAATAATAAACAGTAAAAATGTAGAAATCAAGGATTTTATTGTACTTGGATCCGAAATCAACACCCACAGAAGCATCAGTCAAAAAAATCAAACAATGTCTTGAAATGGATAAATCCATTGCAAGGGACTGCTTTCAAGTATTCAAAACTGAAGGCTTCATATTGATGACTGAAGTGTGACTCACCCAAGCCACGATATTTCCAACCAACTTATACGAGTCAGACCTGACTCACTGGCAGTGAGTTTTATGTGCACATGAAAGCTGAGCAGTGAATGAGGAAGACCCAAGAAGAAATGACGTATTTGAATTATGATGTTGACAAAGAATATTGAATGCAGCATGGACTGTTGAAAAAGAAATCTGTTTTGAAAGAAATACAGCAAAATACCTCTTAGCAGAGAGGATGACAAAACTTCATCTTACCTACTGTGGTTCTGTTATCAGGTACAACCAGTTCCTGGTGAAGGACATCATGCTTGGTAAAGTAGACAGTCAATGAAAAAGAAGAAACATTAAATGATGGATTGACACAATGACTTTGACAATGGGCTTCAACACGGCAAAGATTATTAAGATGGAGCAGGACCAGGCAGGGTCTTGTTTTGTTGTACATAGGGCCACCATGAGTCAGCAGGAACATGAAGGCACCTAACGGCAACAAACTTTTATCTGTTGCCTCACATTAAGATATTGTTGTACTGTAATGTACATGTCCAATGAAGCTGTCAGTTCTAGTAGTATATGTGCGGAAGGCATCATAGATGCAGCAGATATCACTGAATACTTTATGTAAATATCATAGGTTACAGTAATACCTATGTAAGTTATATCTGGTAATTGAACCGATACAACTGTTCTAGAGGTCCCCAGGTGGTGAAAACCATTTGCAGTGGACTGCAAGCCTCCTTTGTCAGTTTGAACCCACCCAGTGGTCTAATAGAATTAAAGGCCTAGCTCTCTGCTGCTGTAAAGATTATAGCCAAGAAAATCTCACTGAGCAGTTCTACTCTGAAACACATGGAATTAACCACGAGTCAGAATTGACTCAACAGCAGCAAGATTTTTGTTTGTATTACAGTTTTTAATTTTAATGAAATCATGTTTTTAATTGTAAAATATTGACACACTTTAAACTTAAAATGAAAAATGCTGCTGATGCTGAATGGACTGGAGATATTGAAACTATGTCTGTAAGTAAAAGAAAAAAAATAAGACACAGGAAGAAGGTGTGTCACGTATTTCTCTTGAATAACAATTGCAATAAATTGTGTCAGAGCTAAACATAAAAGTTTTCTGTTTCTTAAAAACAAATAAATATAATATAGTGACAATATTAGGGAACATTTTAAGCACATGTAAATTTAAACCATTTTCTATCGAATGTCTAAATACAGTCAACAGAATTATTTACATGAAATCAGAATTAAATATATAACCAAAAGTTTGAAAATTATTTTTAACAAGTTCTGAACTTGTAAGTTTGAACAGCTTTAAAATAGATTGGATTCTTGTACACATACACACAGCAACCATTTTTGATGAGAGATAGAAAAAATTATTTCAGTTGTGAAAATTTCATTGCAAAATTACACAGAAAACTAAAAAAAATATATTTATTAAAAAAGAAAGGTCTCCACTTAAGTCACTGAGGAATTACTCTTAGACCATGAAATCTTTCTATGAATATCAAAGATAAATTTATTCAAAATATAGAAAATTATAAACACTTCTTTTAGATGTAGAATAGTATTGCAATATAAGAGAAACCAGGCAATCAATACTTTGGATGTGTTTTAACTTGAAGGATTTCAAAGTATTCAAATAAATGTCTCTAGATGCCCCAAAAGCAACAAACCCTGGCCAGACACTTAAAGAAAAATCCACACATGGCTCCAGAAAGTTCCCTAAAGAAAGAACCAAAGAACTTCACAGATGAAGAAGACTTTCTGGAACTAAAAGAGGTCAAATACAAAAGTATTACATATACAGCCCTCCTAGACATTACACAAAGTGCAGCAGAACAAAAAGAAAAATTAAGCAAGCTGTTCAAACTGATGGAACACCAGCATTCTGAAATCTGTCAGATCAGTAATAAAATTAAAGAATTAGACAATTCAATTCAAAGCCAAGAAAATAGAATTGAACAACTGGAAAATAGACTTTCTGACTTTGAAGACAGAGCTACTGACACCAGCGTTTACGAAGACAAATCAGAGAAAAGAAATAATAAAAATGAAGAAGCACTAACAAACATGTGGGACTCTATCAAGAGGAACAATCTACTTAATTGTACAAGGGTAGCTGTCAGCAAAAGAGAAGATGTTTCTCGTTTAGTGGCATCTAGTCCAAATTGACAGTCCTGTGTTGTGTCCTAAGGTTCACTGTGTGTCCAGAAGGACCTGTTTAATTATCAATCCAGGCTTCAGTTTTCAGAGATAATTAAAGAGACATGTGTCTAGTCTGTCATTTTGTGTCCATCCCCCATTTCAGTTTTGATGGCTTCCAATTTTATTAGATTTATATTTTGTACCTTCCACAGTCTGATTTTTAATGAATGTTTGTAGCTATTACTTTTTGAGTCCTGCCACATCAGTTAGTGAATATTCTGAAAGTTTACTCCATCCATGACATTAAGGTAGGCCCTACTTTGAGGAGGCAGCTTTTCCCCAGTCATATTGTGAGTGTCTTCTAACTTGTGGGGCTCATCTTCTGGCACTGTACTAGGCAAGATTTTGCTGCTATTCATTCATAAAGTTTTCATTTGTTGATCTTTTCCATAAGTTGACTTCTAAGTCCTTATTTTCAGTCTGTCTTAGTCTGGAATATCAATTGAAACCTATCCACCATCAATAACCTTATTGGCATTTTAAAATATTGGTGGCACAGTGTCCAGCTCACAGCAACATGCAAGCCACAATAGACACATGGTATGAAATCATACAAATGAAGACCAACAATTAGGTCCACAAACGTAATACATTCTTCAAGGCTGAATATCACTATGGTCACCTTCAAAATACTCCCCTTGGGAAGCTATGCACTGATGCCAGTGCCTAGCCCACCCTTTAAAACAACTTTGGAACTCTTTCTGGAATGGCCATTGCACATGGTGGCAAGGTGGAAAGTTAATTGCATAGTTGTCTGTGGGGGAGTTTTTAGCCATTAAACAAAGAACTGTATTGGAATACCCTCCCTACTCACCTGATCTGGCTCCCAGTGAGTTTTTCTTTACACAAAGATAAAGGAAATACTGAAAGGAAGACATTTGGATGACATTCAGGACATTGAGGGTAATGCAAAGACAGCTCTAATGGCCATTCCATAAAGAAAGTTCCAAAATTGCTTTGAAGAGTAGACTGAGTGCTGGCATTGGTGCATAGCTTCCCAAGGGGAACACTTTAAAGGTTACCACAGGGATATGCAGCAGTGAGATTTGTACCACTTTTACTAGGATGAGTTCACGAACTTGATTGTCAGACCTCATACAGAGTTCAATTTTTGTTTATCTACATAAATTTAATTCATGGTAGAATAAAAATAAAATTTCACATTTGTTATAGTACTCCATAAGTGGAACTCGGATTACAGGTAAGCTATATGTGTGAAAAATGGGTTCCTATATTTCTTACAAGAAGATAAATTTTGAATGAGTAAAAATGGCTGTAAAAAGTTAAAAAATGAAGCAGTGAAGCAGTAAAAGAAATATTAGAAAAATGCAATACTTATTTCTCATGATCTTCAAAAACGACATCTATTATGAAAGCACAAAAGTAAAATGTGCATTGACAAAAGAAAAAAGTGATTAGTCTGTAGAAAAATTAAAATCATTCATGTATAAAGACTAAAATCTAGTCAAAAGAGAAAATAAAGGCTATTTTATTCACTCTAATAATAACCAAGGTCCATGAGTCACAAAACTCAATGAAATCATATGCAAAAGACCAACAAAAAAGTACATTTATTTTTAAATGTTTAAAAGTATTCACAAACACATTATGAGAAAAATAAAAATTAAGTCACTACCCACACAGTATTGATGAGAGTGTATAAGAACACTCATTCTCATACATTGTTGTAGGAAATTTAAATTGGAACAATCTCTTGAGAGAGTAATTTGGCAAACTATATCAACATGAAAATACACATATGTTTCAATTCAGTGATTGTACTTCTAGGAATTTATTCAACAGTCATGCTCAGTATTAGGGTTTTCCAGAGAAAGAGGTCCAAACATATACATACACACACACACACACACACACATATATATATGTACATGGGGGAGAGAGAGAGACAGAAACATGTTAAGGAATTAGCTCATATGAGTATGGTGGCTGCCTAGCTCACAGGCCCAGCTTTTACATGGTAGCTATGTGCCTTTAGACTGAATCCTTTTGCCTTAGTAAACCTCAGTTTTTGCTGCTAAGGCCATCAACTGAACAGATGAGGCCCACCTTTGTTATTGGGGGTAGTGGTTTGCTTTGCCTAAAATCAACTGATTTAAATATCAATTACATATAAATGCATTCATAGCAATACCTAGGATAACGCTTGACCTAACAATTGGGAATCATAACCTAGTCAAGTCAACACATAAAATTAACCATCACATACTCTTACATGTAGGAATGAAGAAATCAAGGTATACCAGCATATTCATTCTGCCTTATTTGACTTAGCAAAATCAATATGAATAAGCTAAATATCTGTTACCGGGTAGCTAGCAAAATAAACTGATACATTCATACAATGTGATGCCATGTAGTTAATAGAGATATTTTCTATAAGACTGAATGATACTTCAGATACATCATTAACTGAGGTAAACATGTAGCAAACAGTTTTTATTAGGCCGTTGTCTCTGTTCTAGGTACTAAGGATTTCAGTGGTTTTGCCTTCAAACAACTTGTGTATAATAGAAGGAAACAGGCAATACAAGTGTAAACAAACCAACTGTTTCAGTCAGCTAGTGCCACTCTAACAGAAATACCACAGAGTGGATGGCTTTAACAAAGTAAAGTTTATTCTTACACAGTTCAGTAGGTTGCAAGTCCATATTCAGGGTAATTACACAATCTGGTAGGTTGCAAGTCCATATTCACGGTGACCACTCCAGGTTGGCTCTGGAGGAAAGTCTAGTATTGCATTAGTCCTTGTCCAACGAGTGTCCTGGTGCAAGAACCTCTGGTCTGAAGGACGCGCTCTTCTCTTGGTGCTGCTTGCTTGAGGGTAGCGAGGTTCTCAATTGTCCTTTGTTTCTCTTTCCCTTTTATCTCTTGCAAGCTGAAAGCATCAATGGTGTGGCAAGCCATACTCCGAGGAAACTCCCCCTACAGCAGGGCAGGGAAGTAATTCTATGTGGGAATCTACATCCCCACCCTAATCCTTTAACATACAGTTTAGCAAAACCGCACAATGGAGGAGAGTCCCAAGATACTGGGAATCATATCCCAGCCACCTGGCTACACATATTTTTGGGGGGACAAAATTCAAATCCATGACACCAACCAACTAATTTTGAATAGTAATCTTTTAAAATATATATATATATATTTGGTATGTGGAATATATGAAATAATGGGCTCAAACTTGTCTACTATTATATGGATGATGCAGGATCCAGTAATGTTTCCTTCTTTTCTGCACAGGGTCACTATGAATAGGCAACAGGCAACAACAGTCTCAAATACTAAGAATTTTCATAGAATATGAAACAGAGCAATGTAGTAGAGCATGACTGGAAGTGGGTATGGGCACTACTTTGGCAGTAGTGAGGGGATGTAGGAAAGGATTTGGAGAAAGTTTTGGTTAAGTGTGGCAAGATGCCTATTACACATGTATGCAAATAAAAAATATGATACTTTTTGCATTTGTTAGAAAAATATTCTCTATCTCCATATTGATTCATTTATATTTTTGCAAAATATCTTTGCAAAGACAAATATCATCTGGTTCCAGTAGCTGCATCTTGTAAAGTTAAGGCCTGAGTGTGAGAAACATAGATTTTTTCTCTCTGTATTCACATTTGCACCATTTTCTTATTTTGGAAACCACATTATATATACTGTATATACTTAGATAAACAAACACACTTGGAAGTCTAATGTGATCTCAGTTCTTACACTTCAGGGATGGCTGGGTATACTTTTAAGATGCTTATGATTTTAACAAGATTGAAAACAAGATTAGAAATGAAAACTCTAACGTCATGTAGTACTTTCAGGGTATAGCTGAAAATACCTTTTAGAAAAACGTATTGACACAACATTTCAAACAGAAAAACTTTTCATACTATAGCACTATTTTGGGAAAAGTCTTACTTGGAAATGGAAAAGTATTTGGATATCAGAAAAATTAAAATTAAGCTGATTCTGGAAGTCACTGGATATGTTATCTCTGTATGCATTAGTCTATAAAATATACATACACTGTCTCTATAAAATATATGTACATACTTAATTGCAGTTCTACCCTGGCCCCTAGGGTCACCATGAGTCGGACCCGACTCGACGGCACTTGGCTGGCAATTATAGCGAGCTTAATGAGCTAGACAAACAAGCGCTAACAAATACGTATCAACAGAGCAGAGGCTTTACAGCTCATTAAAAACAAAAAAACCAGTGCCACCAGTTCGATGGTGATTTGTAGCTACCCTACAGACAAGGTAAAACTGCCCCGTAGAGCTTCCAAGAAGTGCCTGGTGGATTTGAACTGCTGACCTTTTGGTTAGCAGTCATAGCACTTAACCACTACACCACCAGCATTTCCATGGCTCATATGTAGCCCTTCAAAGCCAACAGCGATTCTACAGTGCTAATGCAATCCTCCTAGAAGCTTTGTTGAGGTATATATTGAGCAAATGTTGATCAAACTGCTGCAAAAGAAGAGCATTTTTTCTTTCCTCCACATCTGTTTCATATCTAATGTATTGCAGACATAAACATCTAACATGAGAACTTTTGTTATTGTTCCTTATCACACTGACATGCATGTATCCATTAGGTCTTATTGTCCATATAATTCCAAAATACGTATATATGAATTGTGTGAAAAGCTTTATTGCGGGGTTTCTTGTTCTCTTTTCAACAAAAGTTTCATACTTTTGCAGGGGACTAGGTACAAAGATTTTCCAAGTCACATAGGGTAAAAATTTGCAGGTTTTAAAAATGTAATTACAGTTTGAAGGGAAACAGACAACGAGATCAATTCACTCCTTATATTATTTTCCTTGAATGAAACTTTAGTCAACTGGTGAAAATGTTAGAGAATTTACTGGCACAAAAACAATTTGCAATGGACATCTTCTTTCTTAAATTCACCATGAAACTCTTGGCTTTGAGTTCAGATATTTTAGAACTAAAATATTCTGCAAAGATAATTCTTATTTTAAAATTTGGAAGTCAAATGAAGTTTTAAAGTAATTTTGATCACAAGGTTAAATCTATTTTATTATTAAAAATATTGTGATGTGTTTAACAATCACTAGTAAGAATTTTTAATTTAAAATCATGCAGGTGCAAGCTTCAGTTGCTGTTCTGTGCATTAAGATGCAGTAATTGTCTCTCTTGAATTGTTAGGTTTATTTATTGCATTTGAAAATTGTAAATTGATATTACTTTATTTGGAAATTCTACTTAGAACATTATTTATAAATAGGAATTCACAGCATCTTAAAATCTCTTTCTCTCAGACTCTCTTTATATTTCCCCCAAGAGCCAATGAAGAAAACAAACAGCACTTTTATTTGGAAATGAAGCCAAACTGTTCTCATTTATTCCCATTTAATACAAATCAACACAAAGCTAGGGAACCAAAAACAACTTCTTGGATCTTAAGCTCCTTCCGTTTACTGCTTGCATCTGGAAACTCTCCTTCTGGGTCAAGCTCTTCTCCACTCTTTTTCTCCTCCTGTTTCCTACTCTATCTACTTTTATGTATTCTTCAAACTCTGTTGGTGTCGTGGTGATTGAGTACTACATTTGCTAACCAGAAATTTGGCAATTCAAATCCACCAGGTGCTCCTTGGAAACTATGGAGCAGTTCTACTCTGTCCAATAGTGTTGCTGTGAGTTGGAATCTACTTGACAGAAGTGAGATTTTTGTTTTTTGTTTTCAAACGCCATTACTCTTTGAAGTTCATTTTGTTAAATCGTCAGTGATCTCCATTTGCCTAATCTAACAGTCAGTATCTCACTCATGCAATTTCCTTATATCTAACATTCCTCTCTTTTTTTTTTACTAGTCACTTTTATTAGCTTCTGAAAACCATTCTTTCTGGGCTTAAGATAGTGATTGATAGTGTTTAATAGAAAAATATTTTTGAAAAAGGGTTAAAACAAGTTTACTTCTTCCCACACAAAACTATGATGGAGTTAGGAAATTCAAGGCTACTATGACAGCTGCAGGCTATACTTTTAGACTGGGATCCTATTTGACTGTGTCATCGCTCGAGCTTACCTCCTAGTTCAATTTGGCTGCAGGAGTGCCAGCTATTATACCTATGTTGAAGGTTAGAAGGAGAAGGTGGACAAAGGGACAAACACATTGTCCTTCCAACTGAGTCAATTCCTTTAGTTAACTACTTATTAATCCATGTGTCACTCTGGGGAGAGAACAGAATCATATGGTCAAGGCTAAGACAAGGAAAGTTGGAAAATAAGCTAGACTTTAACAGGAAACTTCACTATCTGCAACAAAATTGGAGTTCTTATGTTCTTATTTAGGAACTCCAATGAAGTAGTTTTTTTTAAGAGCTTGGCTTCTAACCAAAAGGTCAGACGTCAATCCACCAGCAGCTCCTTGGAAACTCTATGGCATGGCTCTACTCTGGATCCCATAGGCCAGAATTTATTTAAGGAATTCGGGTTCAAAATTGCTTGCTTACTAATATCTCTGTGTTAGCTGCGGTGGATGTCCAAGGACAATGCTCTCAGGGGACAATCAGGCCAATTAGCATAACTAGCCTATTGCTGTGAGAGTCTTCTCCACCCCATATCGGTGAGTGGTGTTTGGGGTCTTAAAAGCTAGCAAGCTACTCTGTCTTTGCCATATTGGGTTAAGATTGGAAGAGTTTTCAGGTTACGTTGAAGTCCAGTTAAATTGATCTTTTATCTAATGTGTGCTATCACTGATTTCACTCAACCAAATTTCTATCAACTATCTAATCTATAACCAGCCCTCTCCCCTCTTCTTTCCCTCACTTGCCACCATCAAAGAGTTTCCTTCTGTACCTGAGTCTGTTTTTAAGTCCTTATAATAGAAGTTTCATACAATATTTGTCCTTGCCACTCAACATAATGTCTTCCAATTGAAACCAAGTTATGAGATGCTTCCTAAAATCATCATTGTTCTTCATCATTGCATAGTGTTGCGTTGAGTATATATACCATATAGCTTATTTATCTGTTCATCTATTGTTGGGCATCTGTGTTGATTCCATCTTTTTGCTATTGTGCACTGTGCTGCAGTATATATTCGTGTGCATGTATCTGTTCATGTGAATGCCCTTGCTTCTGTAGAATATATTTCAAGCAGTGGAATTACTGGGTCAAATGGTATATCTATTTCCTGCTTTTTAAAGAAGCACCAGATTGCTTTCCAACAGCAGTATAGGAGAGTCTTGATCTCTCCACAGCCTCCTTAGCATTTGTTGTTTTGGGTTTTGGGGATCATGGCCCACCTTGGTAGGGTGAGATGATATCTCATCATAGTTTTGATTTGAATTTCTTTAATAGCTAATGATCGTGAGCATTTCTGGATATGTCTTTTGGGTCTCTGGATGTCCTCTTTAGAAAAGTGTCTGCCCATCTCCTTTGCCCAAGGCTTAATTGGGTTATTTATCCTTTTCTTGTTGATATTTTGCAGTATCTTTTAGATTATGGACATCAGATGTCAGTCTGACATACAGTTGCCAAATATTTTTTCCCATTCTGTTGGTGGTCTTTTAATTCTTTTGATAGAGTCTTTGGATGAGCAAAAGTTTTTGGTTCTTAGTAGTTCCCACTTATGCATTTTCTCTTCTGTTGATTGTGCTTTGTTTGTCAGATTTTGAAGTCTGTCTGTGTTGTGTATTAAAACTTCCATTGTTGATCCTATTTTTTCTTGGATGAGGTTTAGTGTTTTAGGTTCGATATTTAGGTCTTTTATCAGTTTGAGTTGGTTTTTGTATAAGGTGTGAAATATGGGTTTTGTTTCAAATTTTGCAGATGGATATCCAGTTTTGCCAGAACCATTTGTTGAAAAGACTGTTTTTACCCCAGTTTAAAATCTTGGAGCCTTTGTTGAATATCAACAGATGATAGGAGGATGGTGGGATCATTGGGGTCTCAATTCTGTTCCGTTGGTCTATATGCATCTTTTTGCACCAGTAACAGGCTGTTTTGACTACTGTGGCAATCTATTAGGTTCTAAAGGCAGGTAGTGAGAAGCCTCCCGGTGTGTTCTTCTTCAGTGGTGCTTTACTTCTCTGGATTTCTTCCCTTTCCAAATGTTGTTCCTCCATCTCATTAATAAATTTCACTGCTATTTGTATTGGGAATGTATTATATGTGTAGATTGCTTTGAGTAAAATAGACATTTTCACAATGTTAAGTCTTCCAATCCATGAGCAGGATAGGCTTCTCCATTTATGTAAGTCTCTCTTACTTTCTTCTAGTAACCTCTTGTAGCTCTCTTTGTAAAGGTGTCTTATTTCTGTAGTTAGATTTATTCCTAGGTATTTTATCTTCTTGAGGGCTATAGTAATGGTATTAATTTGGTGATTTCTTCTTTAAGAATCTCTTTGTTGGTACAAAGGAATTCTACTGATTTGTTTATCTTGTATTGTGAAACTTTGCTGAACTCTCCTATCAATTTGAGTAGTTTACTTATGCATTCTTCAGGATTCTTTGTGTATACAATCATATCATTGATGAATAGGGAGAGTTTTATTTCTTCTTTGCCAATGCAGATGCCCCTTATTTTTTTTGTCTTGTCTAATTGCTCTGTCCAGAATTTCCAGTACAGTGTTGAAGAGGGGAGGTGAGAGTGTGTCTCCTTGTTCCTGTTCTCAAAGGGAATTCTTTCAGTCTTTGTCCACTGAGGATGATGTAGGCAGTTGGCTTTGTATAAATGGCCCTTATTGCATTGAGGAGTTTGCCTTCTATTCCTATTTTGCTGAAAATTTTTAGCAGGAATGGGTATTGGACTTGATCAAATGCCCTTTCTTCATCAGTTGACAAATTCAGGTGATTTTTGTCTTTTGTGTTGTTTATATGGTTGATCACATTAATTGTTTTTCTGATGCTGAAGCAGCCTTGCACCACTGGTGGGTATCCAACTTGGTTGTGACGAGTTATTTTTTTTGATATGTTGTTCAATTCTGTTGGCAAGTATTTTGTAGAAGATTTTTGCATCTACATTCACAAGTGATATTGTAGTTTTCTTTTTTTGTTGGGTCTTTACCTGGCTTTGGTATCAGGGTTATGCTGGCTTCATAGAATGAATTTGGGAGTATTCCATTCCTTTCTATGCTGTCAAATAGTTTCGGTAGTATTGGCGTTAACTCTTCTCTAAAAGCTTGGTAGAATTCTGTGTTGAAGCCATCCTGGCCAGGCTTTTTTTTTTGCTTGTTGTTTTTGGATGCCTTTTTCAATCTCTTCCTTTGTGATAGCTTTATTAAGTTGTTCTGCTTCACCTTGTGATAATTTTGGTAGGTGGTGTGATTCTAGGTTTTCCAATTTGTTAGACCACACTCTTTCATAGTATTCTGTTATGGTATTTTTTATTTCTGTTGGATCTGCTGTGACATTTCCCATCTTATTTTCATTTTGATTATTTGTTTCCTTTCCTGTTTTTCTTTAGTAAGTTTAGCCAGTGGTTTTTCGATTTTATTGATCTTTTCAAAAAACCAGCTTTTGGTCTTATCAATTTTTTCATTAGTTTTTCTGTTCTCTAATTTATTTAGTTTTGCTCTAATCTTTATGATCTGTTCGTGTCTGAAGGATTCCTCTGTTGCACTCTTTCTACTTGTTCAAGCTGTACGGTGCAGCCTTTGGTTTGGGTTCTTCCTTCCAGATGTGTGCATTTATAGAGATCAACTGACCTCTGAGCACTGCCTTGGCTGTATCCCATAGGTTCTGTTAGGAAGTGTTTTCATTCTCATTGGAATTCATAAATTTCTTTATTTCATCCTTGATTTCTTCTATAACTCATTCCTTTTTGAGTAAGATGTTGTTCAATTTCCATGAGTTCCAGTTTCTATGTGTTTTTTCTTCCATTGATTTCAATTTTTATGGCTTTATGGTCTGAGAAGATGCTTTGCAATAATTCAATGGTTTGGATTTTGTTGAGAATTGCTTTATGTGCTAACACTTAGTGTCTTCTGAAAAATGTTCCATGTGCATTGGAGAGGAAGTATAATTATCTGCTGATGGACAGAAAGTTCTCTATATGTTGATGAGGTCCAGTTGGTTAATTGTCACAATAAGATCTTCTGTGTCTTTATTGAGCTTTTTTCTAGAAGCTCTGTTCTGTAGTGAAAGTGTAGTGTTGAAGTCTCCCATTAATACTGTGGAGTGATCTGTCTCATTTTTTAATGTAGTCAGTGTTTCTTTGATGTGTTTAGATGCTCTGGTATTCAGTGCATTAGTATTTAATATTGTTAAGTCCTGCTTGTGTATTGAACATTTCAGCAATAAATAATGTCCACCCTTGTCCATGATGGTGGATTTTACATTAAAATCTATTTTATCTGAGATTAATAATGCCATACTTGCTGTTCTTTGTATAGAGTTAAGTTGGTATATATTCTTCCATCCTCTAATATCCAATTTGTTCATGTCTTTAAGTCTAAGGTGAGTTTCTTGTAAGCAACATATAGATGGGTCATGTGTTTTGATCCAAGATGTCACTCGTTGTCTGTTTACTGGAGCATTCAGTCCATTTACACTCAATATAATTATAGATAGATAAGTGTTTAGTGCTGTCATTTTGATTTTTTTTTTTTTCGTGTTGGTGTTTTCTCTGTTGCTCTTAGTATTCTGTTCTGGGACTTTCTTCTTTATAGGTTTATTTTTCACCTTTTTCAGTGCTTGTTTTGTGTCTGTTGAGACTCCTGTATTGCATTTCTTGTTCTGATATGTCGTATCTTCATTCTACTTTGGGGCTAGCCCTATCATCCGCCTTAATAACCCATGTTTAAGGCAAATTTTAACTTCCACATATCTTATTAACTTCATCTCCATCTGCAGGGGTTACAACTACTGTAGTATATCCCTCTTTTCAATGTGATCATGTCATAGTTTTCATGACATGATCACTGGATCAATTCTTTTAATATCATAGCTTTGGTTGAGCTTTGTGCCTTCCCTAACTGACTAGGTTTCTAGATGATGTGTTCTGTATTGTCTCCTAAAATATAGTGTTAATGGTTTTGTTCTTCTAAGCCAAGAGCTTCTTTCAGTATTTCTTGTAGCGTTGGTTTGGCTTTTACAAAGTCTGTGAGTTCCAGTTTATCTGCGAATGTGTTAATTTTATTTTCATATCTGAAAGACAATTTTGCAGGATATATAATTTTTGGTTGAAAGCTTTTCTCCTTGAAGGCTTTGAATATGCCACACCACTGCCTCCATGCCAAGTCGTTTCTGCCAAGAAGTCAGACAAAAGCCCACAAAGCTTCCCTCTGAATGCTAGCTTTTTTTTAGAATTTTACTGCCTTTAAGTGTTTCTGCTTATGTTTCATTTTGTTAAGCTTGATTATGATATGTCTTGGTATGTTTCTTTGGGGGTCTATATTGTGTGGTGTTTGATATATATCTTGGATATCCATGTTATCTTCCTTCATAATTTCAGGGAAGTTTTTGGTCAACAAGTCAACAACAATACTCTCTGTGTTTTCAAGTATCCCTTCCTGTTCAGGAACTCCAGTTAACTGTACATTGTTCCTCTTGATAGAGTCTAACATGTTTCTTAATCTTCTTCACTTTTCTTGTTTCTTTTTTCTGATTTCTCCTTGTAAATTCTGGTGTCAGTAGCTCTGTCTTCAAAGTCTGAAAGTCTGTTTTCCATTTGTTCAATTCTATTCTTTTGGCTTTTAATTGAGTTTTCTAATTCTTTAATTTTGTAATTGATCTGTTAGATTTCAGAATGCTGGTGTTCTATCAGTTTGAACAGCTTGCTTAATTTTTCATTTTGCTCTGCTGCATTTTCTGTGATGTCTAGGAGGGCTTTCTATATCATTCTTTTGTACTTGATCTCTGAAAGTTTCAGAAAGTCTTCTTGATCTGGGAAGTTCTTCGGTTCTTTCTTTTGGGAGTTTTCTGGAGCTATGGGTGGATTTTTCTTTAAGTGTCTGGCCAAGATTTGTTGCTTTCTGGGCATCTAGAGGTTGTTCAGTTTCTCTGGTGTTGCCCTAACATAAGTTGAAGCACAGTCTGAGAAGAGAGTTGATCACCAGTCATCTCTATGTACTCCAGTGGCTGGAGTGTAATCTCTGGGATAGCAGAATCCACCTCCTGACTGGCAAAGACATGATCCTCCTTATGGAGTCACTGGGCAGCTGTCTACTGACCCTATGTTGTGGGTCAGTCAAGGCTGGAGGAGATGATGTCAGGCTTCACCACTGTTATTTCTCTAGGTAATCTTATTTTGACAGGTAAAAACTATTTGACAGCTTCCACAATCAGTGATGCTGTCAGGTGTGCCTCTCTTTCCAGCTGGCAATGGAGGAAGCTCTCTATCTGTCCCCAGATGCTGTGATCTAGTTCAAAGTACAGAAAGACTAGTGTCTGACTGTCATCCACTACTGGTCCCCATCCACAAGGCTACACTGTGCTAAACACAGAGTTTCTGCTGGGAAAGCACTCCCCAAACTGGCACTGCATCCCAGCCTGAGAATTAGCCCCTGCTGAAGCCTCTGTTTGGGTAAGTCCACCTCCCAGACGAACAAGATGGCATCCCACATGAGCTCTCCTGCCCACTGCAAAATAGCCAAATCAATGGCAGAGGTTCAGAAAGAGAGGACAGAAGGGCCAAGGTGCTCTAAGTCCAGAGTCAGACTCTCAAAATGTGACTATTCTGCCTGCTGATCACATCAGCAGTGTGGCTGAGGTTTCTTGCCAGTTGAGCCCAATTGTGCTGCCAGCTAACAAAAAGAACAAAAAAGGTAAAAATGCCAGTTACCTTCAGTCTGTGACAGCCCACATTCAAAATGGCTGGGGGTCAGTGAAAGAGAAAGAGTTCCCCGTCCAGTGGCAAGTAGTCCAAATTGACAGCTCTATGCCATGTCCTAGGTCTCACTGGGTGTCCAGGAGGCTCAATTTAATTATCAGTCCAGGCCTTAATTTTTAGAGGTAATCAAGGAGACATGTGTGTAGTCTGCCGTCTTTACTCTACCATCAAAATCTTCTTATTAGATAGAAAGCAGGTGACCTTTCCCTAAGATTCAAAAAACTAGTGGAATCCCATGAGTAAACTTTTGAAACTTCAAGGTGGTTTCTGGGATCCTACTTGGGGAAATAATTACTCTAATAACTTAGTGATTTCCTTTATCTAACTTTGGCTGATTCCAGAGTTTTATCTCTTTACCTTCACCCCAGTACTGTGAGCAAACAATTATCTTAACATACAAAGAATAATGAAAAAAGTTAGAAAAGTGTTTTCTACTTACTAAATTCACAGTTCATCAGACTTGAGAATTAAAGCAGACAGGTATTGCACTAAAGTTAAAACAATACAGAAAATTAGTAACATTCCTTCTAAGAAAAAATTAAGCTTGTATTCATAATTATTCCTTGTTTTTTGTTATCTCTAAATGTAGGTTTGCTATCAATCAGAACTGACTAGACGGCACTGGGTTTGGTTTTAGTTTTCAGTTAACTCCTTAACTCTTGAATAAAAGTTCTTCCTGTTGTCTTAGTAGCTGTGCTTCCTCTACTATGATTTTAAAAATATTATAATTATAATTTTATTTTATTATAACTTTCTTACTACATTTTAAGTTTCGTAAGGGCAGAACAGACGGTATTCATCTTGCTCAACACTGCATTTCTAGCAAATGAGCACAGATTTTGGCATGTGCTAAGTTCTCATTTGCATGTAAAGATCTGAAATGAATGAAGAAATGAAAGGACAATGCCTTAAAAGAATTACAGAAAAGCTTTAAGTCAAAAATATAAATATTCTATCTGGAACAATTAAAAATATATTTCTCTGTTACAATCAAATAAAATGCTTATCTCCACTATAAACCGAAGCAAATATAGAAATTAATTAGGAAACTAAGTTAGAGTGAATATATATAACAGAAGGACGAGTTTGTACTATAGTGATTTAAATAAAACCAGCAATAGATTTTGGCGTGATCATAGACTTCAGAACAGATGTACGTGTTTGAACTCTGGGTTTCTCATATTTTTCTTATTTAATTAATGTATTTAAATCATCATGCTTGTTTTAGTGAAAAATCAATTAAATGCTTGAAATAGTGTTTATGAAATACAATAGGAAAGTTGAAATTACTTGATTTGTTACTTTGAAGGAAAATTCTAATGTAGACTTTTTAAAAGTCAATATTTTATTTAATTGCAAATATAAGTTGTCAAATCAGTATAAACTGATCTTTAAAAGTCACTATTAGCTAGATAATTAATAATTAAAAAATAATAAGCTAATTAAAAAAACTGAGCTTATTCATATGCAATACCTTCTAATAAAGTGTTACATACTAATAAAATATTAAAATTAAGAATTTCAATTTTGTGGCAAATGTGAATAAGTATTTTAATTTAATTTTCATATTGTAAAGCTCATAAGAAACAACAAAGCAAACAAAAATAACTGGAAAATATAACCTTCACTGAAACAAAGAAACAACCATAACCTCAGATCCTACACTATGAAGAATATGTGCCAAATACATGAACTGGGGGCAAAATGAGAAAAACATTTCCCAAACTACAGCTTTTTCTTTATATCTTTGGCTAAATGCTATTTTAAAATGTGATAACCCTTAAGGGTTTTTTTGTGCCATTTCTCCATTCCTCTTAATGAATATATCCTAAAGTAAGCATTAAGTCACTTATAAGAATTTTGTGTTACTCACTCATACCTTCCTTCTGTCTTCGATAATATGAGCATCTTGGTCTGTGGCATGTGCTTCTAGTATTTAAATGCACTTATTTTTCATACAACATGGCTTCTAAATGCAAGCCACTGCTTCATCTGGTGTTCAATCTTTTCCAGTGCTGGAGGAAAAATTGACTGTACTGAATTTATTGAGAAATGGTATACTGAGCTTCAAGTGGAACATTCCCAAAGGATCTTTCCAGAATAAATTTTCATATTTCAGATTTTCATATCATGAAAGCACATATGATGAGATTCTCTGGAAGATGAACTGTTTCCTAATAAACTAAAAAAAAAAAAAAGGAGAAAGTCAAAATAGCAAAATCATAGTTTAAAAAAGGGTAAATTTATCAATAACAGAGAGACTTGAAGGATTATTACTCAATTCTGTGTAAAAAATTTCACAAAATTTTTTGGAAGTATATGATTTACTAGGGAAATAAAAAGCCAGGTAGAAAATTTGAAACAAAAAATCAATTCAGGAACATCTAAGAAATGAAAGGAAAAAACAAAAAAAATGAAATTGTTAACCATGCAAAAAATACTGTACAGGCCCAGATGGGTTCACAGGTGATCTCTTTCACACGTCCTAGGAATAATCAGCATGTAATTTAAATTCTTCCAGGTTGTAGAATAAAAGGAATCCTTCCAAATTATCTTTTACAAAACTAGAACAAGTGCTACCAAATTTTGATGAAGATTTCATACACACACACACACACACACACACACACACATTCACATACACCAGACTGATTTCATTTTTAATTACTCATAGGGAAATCTTAAGTATAACAATTTTAAGACTTACACATTCATTAAAAGGGTTCTATTCCAAACACTCAAAAATAATAAGTATAAAGGCATAATTTGTAAATTCACCATATTTAAATTTCATGAAAAGGAGAAAAACTCATCTTAGTAAAAATTAAAGATTGTCTTGAAAACTATGATAAGGGATTATGAGTTTTTGTTAGTGCTTGTGGAATAACCTGGAAAATGAGAGTAAGGATGAGAAATTGTTGAATTGGCATATATTTTATTGTACTTTAAGTGAAAGTTTACAATCCAAGTCAATTAGTCATAGAAAAACTTACACATGTATTGTTATGTAATGACAGCGCATTCCTCCTTTCCACTCTGTAGTCCATGCACATTCAGCTAGATCCTTCCCATGCCCTCTGCCTTCTCATCTCGCCTCCAGACAGGAGCTTCCCTGTAAGTCTCATGCATCTACTTAAGCCAAGAAGCACACTCTTGGTCACTGTCATTTTATATCTTATAGTCTAGTTCAATTTTTGAAGAGGCTCTGGGAAGGGTATCAAATCTGGGATAACTGTGAGTCTGGGGATGTAATACATATTTTAACACACACGCACACACACACCTGTGGTATTCTTTTCTGGTAACAGTGCTTATCAAATTGAGAATAGTTAGAATTTTTCATGGCACAGTTAGAAGGAACAACAAGAAATCAACTTGTAACTCAAAGCAAAAACAACCTGCTTAATGCTGAAACATAGAACTCAAGTAAAAAATAAATATACACTCTTTGCTAGATTAAAAATGACTATACTTTTGTTTCACTGTGCTGTCGAGAGGTAAACTTTCTTATTTTGTTTTTTGGGCTGATTCTGTGACTGTTTACCCAACAGAAGACAATGAAATGACACTGGCTCAGTTCTAATCGAAGCCTTAAAAACTATCCAACAATTTCTCCTTTGTACTTTTTGGGAGCTATGCAGTGTCATGTAAGAAATAAACTGCCATGCTGTACAGAACACATGAGAAGATAAAGTGGAAAAAGAAACACTGGGACTACACAAACTAACCATCCCAGGATCCCACCTGAGCCTCTAAATGACTCCGGCTCCCACTGTGGCCATCTGATGGTCACTACAGAAGAGATGCTGAGCAAGACCAGTAGATGAACTGCCCACTTGAGCCAAAGTAACAGAAAAACTTGTAAGATACACAACATGACCATTGTTTTGTACCTCTAATATTTGAGGTAGTTCATCACAACAGAAATTGCTGGAAAAAAATTCAGTTCTTCTATCCAAACTAACAAAAATTAGCTGGAGACAGTTTAGATGTGAATGCATGCATTTGATTCTGGAGATGGTAGTGAGCAGAAGTCATAAGGGTCTCAAGGAGACTGTAGAAGTACAGAGGAAAAATACTGTCTAGTCATTGAAAAAAGGGCAGTCTTTTGAAGTGAGGTGACAGAAAGTTTGACATTACTGCCACCCCAGGTAACGTTGAAAATTGTATGAATTGTATGTACTGTATACACACACATATATACGTACACACACATGAATGTGGATGAGATTTATGGGTAGATTGTCAGTAGAAAGTGTTTTCAAGTAGAACCTAGAGGACATATTTCCAGCATTTGCCCTTTGTGGATATCTCGAATATCTGGGTTTTGCAACACTTAGCTATTTTGTATTTCCAAATTCTGTAGTTGTTAGAAGACCCATAGTGAGAAAGAATCTCAAGATAAAAATTAAATACACACTTGAAAAAAGTAAGTTCAGGATTAAGATAATTGTTGCTATAAGACTTCATTAAGACCTCAGAATGATATTGGATGTTTTCTCTCAGGTCTTGTCTGCTACACAACAAATCTCCTAAGAATCTTAGAAGTGATGTTCCATAATAGCTTCATTTGTGGTTCAAAATAGAGAAGGGCTGATCTTGAAAAGATATGCATATGTATGACTTTGTCAGTGTCATAGACTTTAATATATAGGGAACCTATATAGTTTTTCCCTTATTTTTTTTAAATGTGATTAAGTGAAAGTATACAGTTCAAATTAATTTTGCATGCCTGTCTATCTGCAGCTCCTTCTGCTGTCCTTGCGTGGTGGCAGTACACTCTTCCTTTTTATTCCGTACTTGTTGCATCCTCTTAACAAGCTCCTGTCCCCTCCTCTCCACCCTCTTTTCTTCCATCCAGAAAGAGACCAGTAAGACAGCATCCTATAAATGCATACAACCACAAAGTACACACACCATATGCTCACAGTGTGTCCCCAAGTCCAGTCTATTTTTATGTGAAAAGTAGACTTCAATAGTAATCCCTGGACTAGGGCAGTAGCAGGTCTAGGGGTCATGCTTCTGGGGGATCCTCCAGTCAATCAGATCATCACTTGTGGCCTTTTAGTAGATTTCTTGAGGGACACCCCTCTTTTTCTCATGCTGCCACCAAAGCCAGCCAAGTGCCTTCGAGTCAGATTTGACTCATGTTGCCACAGGGACACAATGTTATGTGCCTCATCATGGCTGTTTTTGGTAATACCCAGGCACCATCTGATTCTTCTGGTCACATGTTGATGCAGTCTCCCATTCAAATGGATCCTTCTGTCTCCTGAGCTCTTTCATCCTTGTGTCTTTGTTGTTCTTGGTGACCATCTGCTCCGGATATGTTGCGACAATTTGGTGTACCTCAGATGGCACCTTGCAAGATTTTAAGACCATAGATGCCACTCACAATTGTGGGATGAAGAAGACTGTCTTAGCAATACGCTAGTTATGCTAACTGACCTCAATGTCCCTTGAAAACATAGTCCCGAGATACCACCCCTTCAACACTATCCTTGCAATATTGGGTTAAGATTAGAAAAGTTTTCAGTTTATGGTGAGGTGTGGTTAAGTTGATCAGTTTTCTGCCACATGGTGTCACTGCTTTCACCTAATCAAACTGCTATCAACTACAGTCTATGACCAACCTTTCCCTCTTTCCCCACCCTTGTAGCCATCAAAGAGTCTTTCCTTCTGTACACAAGTCTATTTTTAAGTCCTTATAGTAAGGATCTCACACAATTTTTGTCCTTGTGCCATGGACTGATTTCACTTAGTATAATGTCTTCCAATTGAAACCAGGTTATGAGATGCCTCCTAAAATTATACAATTCAATGGCACTTGGCTTGGCCTAAAATCGTCATTGTTCTTTACTGTTGCATGATGTTCCATTGAATATATGTACCATAGTTTGTTTATCATTCATCTGTTGATGGGCACCTAGGTTGATTCCATCTTTTTGCTATTGTGTACTGTGCTGCAATAAACATTCGTGTACATTGACCTGTTTACGTGACAGCCTTTATTTCTGTAGGATATATTCTGAGCAGAAGGATTTTGGGGTCAAACGCTATATCTATTTCTAGCTTTTTAAGGAACCACCAGATTGCTTTCCAAAGAGGTTGTAACATTGTGAAATCCCACCAGCAGTGTAGGAGAGTTCTGATCTCTCCACAGACTTTCCAGCATTTGGTGTTTTTTGGATTGTGGCCAACCTTGTTATGGTGAGACAGTATCTCACTGCAGTTTTAATTTGGATTTGTGCTACATTTTAATTATTTTGTACTTGACCTCCGATAGTTTCAGAAAGACTGTTTCATCTGGGATTTTTTTTTTTTTTTTTTGATCCTTTGTTTTGGGAGTTTTCCAGAGCCATGGTGGACCACCTCTTTAAATGGTTAGCTATTAACTGTTGCCTTCATGTATGTAGAAGTTCTTTGGTTTCTCTGTTGTTACCTAAACAGGAGCTGAGGCATAGTTCTAAGAAAGGAATTGGTCACCAGCTGCCTCTGTACTGTAGTGACTGGCCCCAGGTGGGCTCTTTGGGGTGATGTGTTTGCCTTCCAGCCAGCAAAGATGTTGCCCTACTAGTGGAGTCACTGGGAGGTTGTCAGACAAAGCTAGATGTGGATCAGTGAAGGGTAGAGGAAATGCTGCTGGGTCTGATAGCTAATGATTGTGAGAATTTCCTGATGTGTCTTTTGGCTACCCGGATGTCTTCTTTGGTGAAGTGTCTGTCCATCTCCTTTGTCAATAGCTTAATTGTTTGGTTTTCTTTTTTTTTTTTAGCTTTTTCTTGTTGATATTTTGCAGTACCTTGTAGATTATGGAAATCAGGCATCAGTCCAACATGTAGTTGCCAAATATTTTTTCCAATTCTGTAGATTGGAAATTTTCCTACTTCAGGGCTTTGAATGTGTCATCCTAGTGCTTTCTTGCCAACATTGTTTCTGCTGAGAAGTCAGATGAAAGCCTACAGGGCTTCACCCTGTTTATGTAGTTACTGGGAGCCATTAGCTGATGCTATGATGTGGATCAGTGAAGGGTGGATAAGATGCTGCCAGCTGCTCAGCTGTCAGGTCTCCACATGATCTTATTTTAAAAAGGTACTTTACTGCTAAGCGAGGGGCTGTCTAACACCTTCAAAATCAGTCAGGCCCTCAGGTGTGGCAGGCCCTGCCTTCCAGCTGACAATGAAAGAACCTCATAGGCCATCTGTAGATGCTATGGTGTGATTCAACGTAGGGAGGGATTATGGTCTTGTTGTCAACCTCTGCCTGGCCCCATCCATTAACTCTAGGCCCCACTCTGCTAAACCCAGCTTTTCTCCTGGAGAAGCACTTTCCAGACAGGGCTGTTCCTCTACATGAGAATTAGCCCCAGACCCCTGGGTGGGTGACTCCATCCCACAGCTGACCAAGATACCGTTCCACTCGAGCTCCCTTTCCTGCCTTGAAATAGCAGATTTTATGGCATAGTTCAGAAAAGAGAGGGTGGAGGGGCTGTGGTGCCCCCAGTCAGCAACTGGGCTCTCAAAATGTGGCTGTCCCAAGCACAGTCTTTCTGCTGCACTATACACTGTTCACTTAAGCACTTAACTCAGCATATTAGCTGCCTCATGCCTAGTCCCTTATTCGCAGATAACAAAGAAGGCATCAGTACCTGCAGTTCTCCCAAACAAACAGTCTGCACAAGCAGTACTCAGAGTGCTGCTGCCTCATCTTTGAGAGAGGAGGTTATCCTACTACTGGCTCCTATTCCAATTTGACAACCTTATGCCAGATCCTAGGTCTCCCTGGATGTCCATACTGCTCTGTTCAATTGTCATTCCAGGTCTTACTTCTCAGAGGAAATTGATGAGATACTAGTCCACCATTTGGGCCCTGCTCCCCCATGTATGAGAGAAGGAATGATATTAGAATCTTGAAAGGGACAGTAAAAAAGGGGCTTTCCTATAGACAGGAAGCCAACTTAGAAAGTGGGATATTTAACAGCTTACATGGGACATTTTTTCATGAAAAAGAAAGAATGACTCGAAGGATGAAGCCAAGAGACCAGAGGATGAAATGATAAGCCACATGGAATCACTCCTAGGTTGTAGGATTAGACGGTAGTCAAGGAATACAAAGCAGCATATGCGTACCTACATATCAGAATCACCATAGACCAGAGACTACTATGTGCTTTTGTTTTCCCCCACATTTTGAATGGAACTATATGTTTTGGCTTCCTCACATTATCGTTGAATTTTCAGTATGTCTGGGTAAAATAGGTATACGTATATATTGTTGTTAGGGGCCATTGAGTCAGTTCTGACACATATAGTGACTATATGAGTGACAGAACAGAACACTACCTGGCCCTGTGCCATTCTCACAATCTTTGCTATGCTTAAACCCATTGCTGTAGCCTCTGTGTCAATCCAGCTTGCTGTGGGTCTTTGTCTTTTTCCCTGACCCTCCACTCTACAAAGTATGTTGTTCTTCTCAACAGACTGGTCCCTCTGGACAACATGCTCAAAGTATGTGAGAGGAATTATCAAGATTGTTCTTTCTAAGGAGCATTCTGACTGTCCTTTTGCCAAGACAGATTTGTTCCTTTTATTGGCAGTCCTTGGTATATTTAATATTCTTCACCAACACCATATTTCAAAGATATTACTTCTTCATGTCAAAAATACCATGACTTGGATTAGGAAGGCCTTAGTCCTCAAAGTGGCATTTTTGCTTTTTAATATTTTAATGACATCTTTTGCAGTAGATTATCCAATGTAATGCATTTTTTGTTTTCTTCACTTCTGCTTCATGGGCACTGATTGTAGACCCAAGTAGAATGAAATCCTTTACAGTTTCAGTATTTTCTCCATGTATCATAATGTTGCTTATTTGTCCTATTATGAGGATTTTTGTTTTCTTTATGTTGAGGTACAATTCACGTTAAAGGCTGTCCCCTATTTTGGGAGGAAACAATTTTATCCACGACAGCCATGATTCCCAGTATGATGTGATTTTCCACCATCTTGTCATCCGATGTGATTTTTCTGTGTTGTAAATCCCACTTCTGTAATGTAAATGGGGCACGTTTAGAGGCAGTTATTTTAAAGTGGTAGGACTCAATCTATAAAATTAGGTTGCTATATTAAGTCAACTCTTTTTAGGTATAGAAGAGACACTTAAATAGACAGACGGGAGAAACTCATACCACCAACAAGAAAGCAGCACCAGAGGCAGCCTACATCCTTTGGACCTTGGGTTCTTGTGCTGAGAAGCTTCTGGTCCTAGGTAAGATTAATGACAAGGATCTTTCCCCAGAAGTGATAGAGAAAAAAAGTCTTCCCCTAGAGTTGCCACCCTGAATTTGTACTTCCAGCCTTGCAGAGTGTGAAAGAATAAATTTGTCTTTGTTAAACCCACCAAGTTGTGGAACTTTTATTATAGTAGCACTAGGTAACTGAAGCAGTCCTCCAAAGACTAATGAAATTTTAATGTTTATATGTGTGAATGTTTTCTTGTTTGGAAACAGGTTATTTTGTGTCATGTTAGTGATGCTGTACTGGAGTTGTGTGGGCCTTAAGCCTAATCTTTTCTGAGTAATGTCTTATAAAGAGGAATACAGACACAGAGAAGATAACACACAGGATGAGATGCCATGTGAATAAATGTATACAAACCAGGAATGCCCGAGGCTACTGACCAGTAGGAACTCTTTCTTGGAACTGATTCCCTGAGAGGGCCCTGGTCTCCAAAATCATGAGACAGTTTTTTCACATAGTCAAGCCATCCACTTGCTTATTTTGTTACAGCAAATTATCAATAATTTATCAAGGAATATAAATAATTTGTGGGCACTAGGCAGGCTGTGAGAAATGAGCTATTAAAAATGACTGTATATTTTTTAGGAAATGCTAGTGGTATAGTTGTTAAGTGCTACATCTGCTGACTAAAAGGTCAGTAGTTCAGATACACTAGGCACCCCTTGGAAATTCTATGTGGTAGTTCTACCCTGACTTACAGGGTCACTGTGAGTCAGGACTGACTTAGTGATATTGGGTTTGTACATTCTTTACTTGCCCCACAACTTAAAAATAAAGTTTTTCTCCCCTTCTCTCATTTGAATTTGTGTTGGCCTGTGACTGCTTAATCAACAGAAGGTGGTAGAAGTAATTATAAGTCAGTTCCACAGTGAAGAACGTCTTGGCAACTTTGCATGTGCATTTTTGGAGGGCTTTGAACTACCATGAGACAAGTCTAACTAGACCACTAGTGAGATTTTGTTGAGGGACCATGGGCCTTCTTAAAGCCCTGAGAAAACATGGAAAGAACAGAAACCCAGCTGTTACAGTGTACCAGTCAGATCTTTAGATTTAGTCCTCAGCGAAACTTGAGGAAAATGGCAACAAAACTCTAAGTAAGACCAGTGGAAGAAATGCTCAGTTAAACCAAGTAAACCCACAGAACTATGAGAGATAATAAATGGTGAATATTGTAAACCAGTGAAGGAGCTTAAACCATCAGGTAAGAGGGGAGTGAGCAGCCCCCACAAGGCTTCCTTGTTACTGTGATTCAGCAGGGTCACCCAGCTGAGCTTCCAGACTAAGGCAGACTAGGTAAAAGCACCCAGAAGTCTACTTCTGGAAGGAATTAGCCAGGGGAAACCTTATGAATAGCAGCCAAACACTGTCACATATGGTGCTGGAAAGTGAGCCCCCCAGGATGAAAAGCACTCAGAAGATGACCAAGGAAGAACTGCCTCCTCAAAGTAGAGTCAGCCTCAATGATGAGGATGGAGTAAGGCCTCCATGATCTTTGTTTGCTGATGTGGTACGACTCAAAATGAGAAGAAACAGCTGCAAACATCCACTAATAATCAGGATATGAATGTACGAAGTATGAATCTATGAAAACTAGAAATTGTCAAAAATGAAATGAAGGCATAGGCATTGACATTCTAGGTATTAGTGAGCTGAAATGGACCAGTTTGGGCCATTTTGAATCCAATAATCACATAGTCTACTGGGAATGAAAACTTGAAGAGAAACAGTGTTGTGTTCACTGTCAAAAAGAACATTTCAAGATCTGTCCTGTAGTACAATGCTGTCAGTGATAAGGTAATATACATACACCTACAAGGAAGGCCAGTTAATATTACTACTATTCAAACTTACTACCAATCACTAAGGCCAAAGATGAGGAGGTTGAAGATTTTTATCAGCTTCTGCAGTCTGAAATTGACCCAACATGCGGTCAGGCTGCATTGACAATTAATGGTGACTGGAAAGCAAAAGTTGGAAACAAAGAAGGAAAATCGGTAGTTGGAAAATACGGTTTTCATGATAAAAATAATGCTGGAGAATGAATGATAGAATTTTGCAAGACTAATGACTTTTTCATTGCAAATACCTTTTTTAACCAACACAAACAGCGACTGTACACATGGACCTCACCAGACATAATACACAGGAACCAAATTGTATTTGTGGAAAAAGATAATGTAAAATATCCATATCAGCAGTCAGAAAAAGACCTGGTGCTGACTGTAGCACAAATCAATTGATCATATGCAAATTCAAATCGAAACTGAAGAAAATTACAAGTCCATGAGAACCAAAGTATGACCGTGAGTGTAGCTCTCCTGAATTTAAAGACCATTTCAAGAACAGATTTGATGTGTTGATCACTAATGACCAGAGACCAGATGAACTGTGGAATGACACCGTAGACATCAACCATGAAGAGAGCAAGAGGTCATTAAAAAGACAGGAAGGAAAGCAAAGATCAAGTTGGATATCAGAAGAGACTCTGAACTTGCTCTATAACATTGAGGAGCTAAAGCAAAAAGAAGAAATGGTGAAGTAAAAGACCTAAACTGAAGATTTCAGAAAGCAGCTCGAGAAGACAAAAGAAAGTATTAAAATGACATGTGCAAAGAGCTGGAAATGGAAAACCAGAAGGGATGAACATGTTCTTCATTTCTTGGGCTGAAAGAACTGAAGGAAAAATTCAAGCCTCAAGTTGTGATAGTGAAGGGTTTTACAGGGAAATGATTAAATGACTCAGAGAATATCAAAACAAGATGGAAGGAATACACAGAGTCGTTATACCAGAAATAACTAGTCAATGTTCAGCCATTTGAAGAGGTAGCATATGATCAGGACCCAATGGTACTGAGGGAAGAAGTAGAAGCTGGATAGAAGACATTCGTGAAAAGCAAGGTTCCAGGAATTGATGAGTATCAACTGAGATATTTCAACAAACAGAGATGTAGTGCTGGAAATGCTCACTGTTTTATGCCAAGAAATTTTGAGGACAGGTACCTGGCCAACTGACTGTAAGAGATCCATATTTATGCCCATTTCAAAGAAAGGTGATCCAACCCAATGTAGAAATTACCAAACAATATTGCTGACATAGCATGCAAGTAAATTTCTGCTCAAGATCATTCAAAAGCGACTACAACAATATGTTGACAAGGAACTGCCAGAAGTTCAAGCTGGGTTCAAAAGATGAAGTAGAACCAGGGATGTCATTACTGATGTCAGATGGATCTTGGCTGAAAGCGAAGAATACCAGCAAGATGTTTACCTGGGTTTCATTGACTATGCAACAGCATTAGACCGTGTGGATCATACTAAATTATGGCTAACCTTGCAGAGAATGGGAATTCTGGAGCACCTAACTGTGCTCTTATGGAATCTATGTATGGATCAAGAGGCAGTCATGCAAACAGAACAAGAGAACACTGCATGGTTTAAAGTCAGGAAAGACATGTGTCAGGGTTGTATCCTTTTACCATATCTTTTTAATCTGTATGCTGAGCAAATAATCCAAGAAGCTGGACTATACAAAGAAGAATGAGGCATCAGGATTGGAAGATGACTCATTAACAACCTGCTTTATGCAGACTACACTGCCTTACTTGCTGGAAACAGAGAAGATTTGAGACATCTATTGATGAAGATGAAAGACCACAGCCTTCAGTACAGATTGCACCATAACATCAGGAAAATGAAAATCCTCACAATTGGACCAGTAAGCCACATTGTTGTAAACTGAGAAAAGACTGAGGTTGTCAAGGATTTCATTTTGCTTGGGTCCACAATCAATGCCCATGGAAGTAGCAGTCAAGAAATCAAAAGATGCACTGCACTGGGAAATTTGTTGCAAAGGACCTCTTGAAAGTATTCAAAAGTAAGGATGTCATCTTGAGGACTAAAATGGATCTGACCTAAGCCATGGCATTTTCAATCACATCATATGCGTGGAAAAGCTGGACCATGAACAAAGAAGACAGAAGAAGAATTGATGCCTTTGAATTGTGGTGTTGGTGAAGAATGTTGAAGGTACCATGGGCTGCCAAAAGAACAAATAGATTTGTTCTGGAAGAAGTACAACCAGAGTGCTCCTTGGAAGCAAAGATGGCAAGACTGCATCTTATACTCTTTGAACATTGTCAGGAAAGATCAGTCCCTGGAGAAGGAAATCATGCTTGGTAGAGTGAAGGATTAGTGAAAAAGAGGAAGACCCTTAACAATATGGATCAACACAGTGGCCATAACAATGGGCTTGAGCATAAAAATGACTGTGGACAGGGCGCAACACTACGCAGTATTTCCTTTTGTTATTAATAGAGTCACTATGAGTTGGAACTGACTCAATGGCACCAAACAACAACAAAAATATTGTAAACCACTAAGATTGGGATGGCTTGCTACACATAAATAAGATACATATACATAAATAACTAGAACACCCACTGTTATCATTGCTATTTCACTTTGCTTTATAAACACAAGTCAATGCCAGTTGTCAAGAGAATTATATAATAAATATCACAATGGGAAGAAAGATAAAACAATTACTATAACTTCCTTATGATATAGTTGTATGACTGGAAAGTGAAAATATTCAGTAAAATAATTAGCATCAAAAGTAATATACAAATATTACTAGTTTTCCTTAACAAGGAAACCCTGGTAGCGTAGTGGTTAAATGCTAAGGCTGCTAACCAAAAGGTGAGCAGTTGAAATCCAGCAGATGCTCTTTGGAAACTCTATGGGGCAGTTCTACTGTGTCCTATAGAGTCACTATAAATCAGTATCAAATTGAAGGCAATGGGTATTTTAAACAATAGAAAAGCAATCTCATTTATGGACATAATTAAAAGATGAAATATTTAGAAATAAGATTAACAAGAATTTCAGAATGTTTATATGAAGAAATTTTAGAATTGCTTCAGGACATAAAACGACTTTAACACATAGTTTGCCAGCCAAGTGCCATCGAGTCGGATTCGACTCATAGTTTACTTTTGGCTAAAACATGCTTAATATTTTTAGTTTCAGTTCTTCAAATAATCAATAAATGGAATGAGATCCACATAAAAACACTAACATAAAGTTTCTCAAATGTGATAAAATTATACTTAGTATATCCTTCTGGAAAAATAAACAGAAAATATCAAGGGAAACTATGGAAAGTAACATTTATGATACATAATTAGAGCAAGCAAATTTAAAATACAACACAAAGCTGCAGTATTAAGTTTCATGCTGCCAAGGGAAAGGACAACTAACAAGAGACTGAAATCCATACAAAGATACTATGTATAGTAAGTGTGGGAAAAGGTTGACTTTTTAGTATCTAGCAGTAGGCAACTGGTTAACCAATAAACCTAAATTCCCATTTCTCTCCTTCTACTAAAATAAATTCCAAATGACTTAGATATTTAGACCTAAAAAGGAATTCATAAATGTTTTAAGGACATGGAAGAGTTTTATTCAAAAATTTTAAATAGAGAGGAGTAGAGTCAAGATGGCAGACTAAATACATATCTCCCTAAATCCCTCTGGAAACCAAGACCTAAGCTAATAATTAAATGGAACCTTCTGGACACCAAGTGAGCCCTAGGATGTAACATAGTGCTGTTAATTTGGACTTCATACCACTGAACACGAAACTTCCTCTCTTTTGCTGACCCCATTCTCAGTGAGCATGGGCTTCCACGGACCAAAGATAACTCACCATTTTGATTTTTTTTTGTTCTCTCTGTATTGGCTGGCAGGCAAACCTGGGGCTTGACTGGCCGCTGGTCTCGGACACACTGCTGGTGGGATTGGCAAGGGCAATTGCCATGTTCTGAGAGCCTGGCTTTGGACTCTGTGCATCATGGCTCCTTTGGCCTATCTTTCTACCTCTGCCATGTGGTAGCCATATGTATGCTGTGGCAAACATGTGCGGGATGCCATCCTGATCCGTTGGGAGATGGAGATGCCCAGGCAGAGGCCCTGGCTGAACTTGATTCCTAGGCCAGGAGGCAGGGACTGCCAGAGTGAGAGTGCTTTCCCAGCAGAGAGGCAGTATTTTGCACAGTGTCACCTGAGACTGGGGCCCAGCAATGGAGGCTGTGGACTCTGGGCATGTCGACACTTTTTGCCTTTCTTTCTTCCAGTAGTCTTGTCACAGCTAGGTGGAGAGCTTGTGCAGGATACCATCTTTTTCCACTGGTAGACGGGGCTAACAATATGGAAGCCTCAGCTAGTTCTAATTCCTGGGCTGTGAGGCAGTGCCTGGACAAAAGAGAGCACTTCTCTGGCAGAAAAGCAGAACTCTGTAGTGTCACCTATAGCTGGGGCCTGACAGCTGAGGCCAGGAGGCCAGTAGCCTTTCTGTATTTTGACCTAGTTAATAACATCTGGGGTTCGATATAGAAGTGCTTACTTTGCCAGCTGGGAAAAGGGACCTATATACCTGAAAACCTGACTGACATTGGAAGTTGTTAGATGCTTTTTACTTCTCCCTTTAAGACAGCTTAGAGAAACAACTGCGGTTCATCCATACAGCATCTCTCTCAGCCGCTATTGACCAACATGAAGCCCCAAACGTAACAAACTCTGGAGATAAATGTGGCCAGGAAATCACCCATGACATCAGAAGGCCCCCAAAAGAAACCACCTCAGAATTTCCCAGATGAAGAAGCTTTTCTGAAACTATCAGAATATGAATACAGAAGGATTACATAGAGAGCCCTCCTAGACCTTCTACAAAATGAAACAGAGCAAAATGAAAAATTAAGCGAGCTGTTTAATCTGATGGAACACCAGTACTCTGAAATCCAACAGATCAAGAACAAAATCAAAGACATAGAAACTTCAATTCAAAGCCAAGAAAACAGAATGCAACAAATGGAAAAGAAACTTCCTGACTTGGGAAACCAAGCTACTGACTCCAGCATCTATGAGGAGAAATCAGAAAAAAGAAACAAGAAAAATGAAGAAGCATTAAGAAGCATGTGAGACTCTATTAAGAGAAACAGTCTATGATTAACTAGAGTTCCTGAATAGGGAGAGACACCTGAGAACACAGAGAGCATTGTTGCTGAGCTGCTGACAGAAAACTTCCCAGAAATTATGAAAAAAGAGAACATAAATAGCCAAGATATATATCGAACACCACTCAATATAGATCTCAAAAGAAGGTCTCCAAGACATATTGTAATCAAGCTTAACAAAATGAAACATAAGCGGAAACTCTTAAAGGCAGGGAGACTCAAAGCAAAGCTAACACTCAGAGGGAAACCCTGTTGGCTTTCATCAGATTTCTCAGCAGAAATGATGCTGGCATGGAGAATGACAGATTCAAAGCCTTGAAGGAGAAGAACTTGCAACCAAAAATCATATATTCTGCCAAACTATCTTTTAAATATGAGAATGAAATTAAGACATTCACAGACAAACATAAACTCAGAGCCTTTGCAGAAGAACAAAACCACTAACTTGATATTTTAGAAGGACACATCATCCAGAATCCTACTCAGTTAGAGAAGGCTCCAAATTCAAGCAAAGGTATAACAGTGAAATAAATGATCCAATGATCACATCATGAAATCTATGATGTCATCATATTAAAAAGAGGGATGTACTACAGTTGTTACAGTCCTTCCAGATGGAGAGGAAGTTGACAAGACTAGTAGTAATTAAAATTGGGTTTATACATAGTTTATTAAACCAGATCATAGGGGCAGCCATAAAGCACAATAAAGATGCAACATATCAAATCAAGAAATGTATTACAAGAGTCTCAGCAACCACAAAACCAATCCTGAGAAAGGTAAAAAATCAACTCACACACACAAAAATTCCCAGAACAGATTAGTAAGAATAACAGAGAAAATATGAACACAAAAATAAACATATCACAATGGCAGCACTGAACACATACCTATCAATAATTACATTGAATGTGAATGGACTGAATGCTCTGGTAAAGAGACATCAAGTGACATCTTGGGTCAAAAGACACAACCCATTCATATGTTGCCTACAAGAAATCACCTTAGACTTAAAGATACGAACAAGCTGAAAATTAAAGGATGGAAGAATATCTATCAAACTAACAATGAACAAAGAAGAGCAGGGGTGGCAATTCTAATCTCAGATAAAAGTGAATTTAATGTAAAATCCACCATCGTGGACAAGGATGGACAGTATTTATTGCTGAAAGATTCAATACACAAGCAGGACTTAACAATATTAAATATTTATGCATCTAATATTAGAGCACCTAAATACATTGAAGAAACACTGACTACACTCAGAAAGGAGATAGATCACTCTACAACAATAGTAGGAGACTTCAACACTCCACTCTTGATACTGGACAGATAATTTCGAAAGAAGCTCTGTAAAGACACAGAAGACTTTATTGCCACAATCAGCTGACTAGACCTCATCGACATATACGGCACTTTCTATCCACCAGCAGACAACTACACCTTCTTCTCCAGTGCACATGGAACATTCTCCAGAATAGACCGTGTGTTGGGACATAAAGCAACTCTCAACAAAATCCATACCACTGAGTTAATGCAAAGCATTTTCTCAGATCATAAGGCCATAAAAGTCTAAAGCAATAGCAGAAAAATTTTAAATAGAAATGTCTTTTTGAGTTTGATATAAAAACTAGGGAAGATTTTGGTAAGTTCTTCCAAAATTAAAATTCACATAAATTCAAATTAGAAATCTAATATTTAGGGATTTATTCTGCAGTTATACTAATACAATTAAGCAAAATACAGTTATGTTATTAAAGTATGCACAAATATAAAACATTCATCATAATGTTGTTTTGTATAGGAGCAAATTAAAAATTATCTAACTTTCCATCAAAATAATCTGAACTTCTACCAATGCATAAATTTATTTAATTTTAAGATAAATTTTTACTGATCTATGTAGTGAAGTGTAAACTAGCTCTTTAAAAAAGTGATATAATCCTCTGTTCAGATAGATATTTATGTTATGTCAATAATACAGAATGTCCTATATATTAATACACAGAGAGCACCCAAATTTAAGAATGATAAAGCTGTAGTATTAAGAACAAAAAATTAATGAAATCCATGAAAGATATGGTATACGGTAAACGTGTGTAAATGTTGGTTAGTACTGGAGCCCCTAGCAACTTACAAGGCCATTCTGAATCAGAACTGATTTGATGGTAAAGGGTTTGTTTTAGATTTAAAATTGGGGCAACAGGAAAGTGTATTAAAACTACAAAGTATAAATCTAGAAAAATTGTAAGTCATCAAAAATAAAATGGGACACATAAAAATCATTATTCTAGGCACGGGTGAGCTGAAATGGACTAGTATTAGTCATTTTACATAGAACTACCATCAGCATGTATGAATGCAGCAGTCAAGAAGTCAAAAGACTCACTACATTGGGCAAATTTCCTGCGAAGTACCTCATTAAAGTGTTAAAAAACAGACACATGAATTTAAGGATTAAGGTGTGCCTGACCCAAGTCATGGTATTTTCAATTGCTTCACATGCATGTAAAAGCCAGACAATGAGTAAGGAAGACCAAAGAAGATTTGATGCCTTTGAATTATAAGGTTGTTGAGAAAGAATACTGAGTATACCATGGTCTGTCAGAAAATCAAACTAACCTGTCTTAGAAGGAGTACAGCCAGAATGCTCCTTAGAAGCTAGGGTGGAAAGACTTCATCTCACTTACTTTGAACAGGTAACCAAGAGGACCAGCCTCTCAAGAACAATGTCATGCTTGCTAAGGTAGGAAGAAAAAACACCGAGCCCACTGCCCTGCAGTTTAACTCTAACTGTAAAAGACAGAGGAGAACTGCTCCACAGAGTTTACAAGAAGCACCTGGAGTATTCAAACGCTGACTTTTTGGTTAGCAGATATAAACTTACTAGGACGCCATATAACCTGGATGCGATGGGTTGACATAGTGGCTGAACAACGGGGTCAATCACACTAGTGATTGTGAGGGTGGAGCAGGGTGAGGCAGTGTTTCCTTCTGTTGCACATGGGGTCAAAATGAGTCAGAACTGACTTAATGGCACCTGCCGACAACACTATATTAATAATATAATTTTAAAAGGAAGACAAAGTTAAATTAAATATTCTTTTTTTTTCTGTACACAGAACAGCACATTAATACATTAGCATATGATTGATATATTTCAAGAAGGATAAATGAGAAATATTTTAGCTTGTGATGCGTTATTAGTCTACATATTTATCCTTTGTATTTTTATTTTAATTTGCTTCTGGTCTTTTTTATTTCCCTTTGCCTAATTTTATTACCCTCCCCTGCATTCCCAACTATTTAATTTATGTAGTAAGTGAAAATTCTTTTGGGGCTCTACCTTCAGCACTATCTTTTACAACAACTTCCAAATTTATAAGTGGAAATTGTCCATTTTTTTATTATTTTGTACACTAAGTATTGTGAATTTAACTTTTTATCATGTGAGGAATAGAGGATGAGTTTAATCAAAAGTATATTTCTGGCTCATTGAAATTCTAACTATTTTTATTTCTCGTCTTAAAAAAATTTTTGGTATGTTTAAAAAAACGTACATTATGCCTCATGCAAAACATTCTGTTGTTGTCAGCTGCTATTGAGTTGCCCCTGGACTCACGACAAATCCATGCACAGTGAAACAACATGGTCCTTGGTTCTGTGCTATCCTACGATTGGTTGTAGATTGAACTCTTATTATACATAGGGTTTTTATTGGCTGATTTGCCAGCTCTATAACTAGACCTTTCTTTGTAATCTTGCCTTGAAGCTCCCCTGAAACTTGTTCGAAATCAGAGCAACATGTAAACGTCCACTGACCGACAGGGGTAGGTGTACACGAGGTGCATTGGCTGAAATTGAACCTGACTCTTCTGCATGTAAGGCAACAGTTCTGCCACTGAACCACCAATGCCCCCTTACATTGCTTAAAAGATGCTTTAAAACAGTATGGATTTTGACTGTTATTTTCTAATTGTTTACTCATCCATTTGCAGGTGTAGTTCGTGGGAAAAGTTAGGACTTAAGTATTTTAATATGCATTCTAATGGACAGTGTTCTTTCATCCATTAAAGTTAATGCATATTTAGTCCTACCTAAACTGGTGCGAGACAGATTGACACAGTGGCTGCAGAGATGTGCTTAAGCATAAAAAAGATTGTGGATGTGGTGCAAGACCCAGCAATTTTTCACTCTTTTGTGCATAGGGTTGCTGTGAGTCCGAACTGACTCGACAGCAACTAACAACAACAAGAACAATAAACTTGTGTGAGTGAAATCGGTCACTCATGATGCTGGACATTCAATTAAAAATACCCTTATGTCAAAATACACCACACTCTTAATCTCCATGTCATTCTTTTGTCCTCACTGTCTTCACAGGACACAGATTGAGTGATTCACATGGGGACCCTTTAATTAATCAGTGATCAGGCACTGTGAACAGTGAGCTTTTTTTGATAGCAGGAACAATGCGTTTTACTAGATTCTTTGAAGTCCTTGTAATGCATACTTCTAATCAATTCTTGATAAACTTAAGCAAAAAATTATTATACATCTAGTTTTCAAGAGAAAAACAAGACATGTACTAACAATCAGAAGGAACGCTAGATTTTCCCTTGGTGCAAACAATGACAGGTTTTCAAGCAATCCAGGTATGTGAATCAAGCTACAGCCCTAAGTAGGTACATGCAAAAATGTAGTTATATGCTAAGTAATAAATTCATATAAAAATTTATGTAAAAAGAAATCTACAATGCTAGAAGCAAATACGCCAATTCTTAAATCAACATATGCACTTTGAAACTCGTTTTAAACTGTCCACTAGATTGAGCAATAAAATATGAAAATTTCTTTTGTGGCAAATTCATTTTGATTGTTAATTTTTATAACACATTCAACTTTAGTATCTGTTTCACAGATGACACTAAATCTTCTTTAGCTCTAAAAATTAGTAGCATGTTTTTACTGCCAGTATTATTGCCATAGTTTCTCTTATTATTCAGGCCCTTTGTCTTTGTATGGGAACTCTAGTGGTGCAGTGGTTAGGAGTTATGGTTGCCAATCAAAAGGTAGCCAGTTCAAATCCACCAGGTGCTCCTTTGAAATTCTGTGAGGCAGTTCTTCTCTGTACTATAGAGTTGCTATGAATCGGAGTTGACTCAACAGCAGTAGGTTTTGTCTTTGTATACTGATTGATGACTTATTTATTTATTAACAAATAAAAATAAAATAATAAAACATCAGCAAGGCTCTAGTAAGAGAAATAATATTTCTAAAGTGAGGTATGATAATTATTCTTTCTGAATATAACTGAGTCAACAAAGTTGGATAAGCATACTTTTTTTTGCTGTATGCTCTTCAGAACACAAAATATTTATATTATGATGAAAATCTGAACTGAAAACTTGATCCATGCCATGGTACAGATATTTCTATAAATATTCTAACACGGAAGACTGATGTTTTAATTGAATTGGGAGATTCAAAAGGAGACTCAGTTTTAGTTGAATTGGAAACCTAGTTTTCCAAGTAAAAAACTAAATAAAGGAGGACTTAAATAAATAAATAAGGAGCAATTCTTCTTTAAAAATTCAGACTTTGGAAATTCAACCCCTGTATCAACATGTTCTCAAGGGTCTTTACATGACATTTATTAATCTATAAAAATAAGACGAAACAGAAACAGAAAGACTTCATTGCCATCAAGTCAATTCTGACTCATAGCAACCCCGTAGGACAGAGTAGAACTGCCCCTAGGGTTTCCTCTGCTTTCAGTTTTACACTAGTAGACTGCTGCCTTTTTCTCCCACAGAGGGGCTGCTGGTTTCAGACCTCCAACCATTCAGTTAGCAGCTGAACTCTTTAAACACTTTGCCACCAGGGCTCTAATACATAATATTTCATTCCAAACCAAACCCATGGACACTGAGTAGATTCTAAGTCTTAACCCAACCACCCCGCTCCCAACCATAGAGTTGCTTCTGACTTGCAGCCACCCATAAAGCAGAGTAGAACTGCTCTGTCATAGAGTTTCCAATAAGCACCTGGTGGATTCAAGCAGCCAACCTTTTAATTACCAGCTGTAGCACATTCAGTGCCACCAGGGTTTTTCACACTATCTGCCACATAGGGTTTCCAAGGAGTGGCTGTGTGATTCCAACAGGCAGCAGTTTAAATAGCAACCAAGCTTTTAACCACTGTGCCATCAAGTTCTTTATTATAATACCTTATAAAACTTTGAGCATGGGATGCTTTAAATGAGGCAAATACATAGGAAAATGTATTAGAAAAATAACTGAAAGACTTAGTTTCTAAAACTCTTGTTAGGTGCAAGCATCCATACAAAAGTAACAATAGGCGATAGCAGCTGTTTCTTTTTTTATTACCTTATGGAAACTGCTGCTAACAATTATACACTGTATCCTGGTGGTCAAACTGGATAAGCCCTTTTAAAGTGCTTTCAGAGATCCCCTTTATACTAGTCTACTGTAAAAATGTTTTCATTTAATATCTTTTCATTGCCCAATGATGTTAAGGCCCCCCCTTATTTTTTAATCCACTATACTAACTGAATTGGCAACAATACCTTATGTAGAGTTACTTTGGGGAACCCCTATTGTATCTAGGAAACCCTGGTGGCATAAGACTACTAACCAAAAGGTTGACTGTTCAAATCCACCAGGCACTCACTGGAATTCCTATGAGGCAGTTCTACTTTGTCCTGTAGGGTCACAATGAGCTGGAACCAACTCGAAAGAAGTGGGTTAGGTTTTGGGTTTTGGTTTGTTTGGTTTGGTTTGTTTTTATCTAAGTATAAAAAAAGTGACAATATCAATTCCTAGTAATATTACCAAGCTAAATAATATAGATATTTTTACACATTTTAAACTATATCTAAATGTGACTAGACAAAAGTCACTTTGGTGAGTGTTTTCTCTAACTTATGAAAAGTAGAGTCAAGTACTTCCCTAGATCCAAGTCCCTAACCAGATAAGTAACCGTTTTACTCACGTGACACAATCTAAAGCTAGCAGAAGCAATGATAATTACACAGAATAACATCATAAGAGAGATTTTTATAAACACAATTAGCTTTAAAGCACAACAAACCATGATAGGAAAGCTACCATCTTCGGAATACAAATTTGGATTTATTTAGGTTTTACAAATGTTCATTTCGCACCACCTGGCAAATCTTTCATTTTATGAAGTTGTCCAGAAAAAAAAAAAAAAAAAAAAAAAAACTTGAACTGTTGATAGTACTAGATATGTAGATGCATTCATACTCAATGCTTTTAGACATACTTACAAAGGTAATTATTAATGACAGTAATGAATTAATAAATTGATGTTATTTTGAATTTTTTATAGCCCATTAAGCACTAAATTCTGGAAATCACAGCCTGCTAAATAAATGAACAAATGCTTATATTTCTTCAAATTTTCCAGGAGAGGTTAAGATAAACTGTTTCTGGATAGTTCATAAATTACTATGTTGAATATATTTTTTTGCACTGTTCTGGATAAATAACAAAGAAAAGAAATGAATTCCACAGGAAGTTAAATGTGTGGATTTTCATTTGCGTGTAACTATTGGCTAAAGTATATTGTGCAGAGAGGAACTGCTGTTGGCCCCCTCCCAGTCTTCAGCTCTGAAGGCCATTTTTAATATTCTGGGTAATTCCAAAAGGATTAGGCTTCATTAGAAGGAACTTGAAGAGGACTCTTCTGGAGCCTTCTTTAGAGACCTTATTGAACTTTAGGTCACATTTAGTTTCTTATACATACTTTGGCTACCTAGAGTGGCTTAAGAACCAATTTAGCACCCATGAGGTTTTTTTAAAAAAAAAACAACTAGAATTTTGCATTACCTTTTGCCTTTTTTGACATCTCTCTCCACCATTCATTAATAAACAGCATTTATTAATTCATCATTCATTCATTTATACAGCTACACGGCATTCTTTTAGCTTCTTTTCTTTACTTCCTGTAGAGCTTTTAGACAAATTTTCCTGCCTCTGGGACTTAAGCAGGAAGAACTAATGAGTGAAGATACCCTAGTCCACGTGTATTATACCAGAAAATAGGCTTATTCCAGTTTCCAGTAACATGACCTTCTAACTTTATGATTTGTTTTCTCACATTTGATAGAGATATGGATATAGATAAGACTTCCCTGTTTTAAGAAAAACAACAATGTAATAATAATAGTAGACTGTGGGCCTCAAGAGAGACAATAAGAGGTGATAGACACTATGGTGAACTGGAAATGTCATGTCATATGAAAGTCTATCAAAGCCTTAGCCTTGTTTTATTTTATTTTTTTATGTAGAAACAGCATTATTTTAATAAGGATTGTCAGTCACATTATTCAAAAGTCCAATAGTTTTGTAGTATAAAACTTTAGAATTAGAAAGAATGCCATCCTCAGAGAACTTAAGTTCCAAAATAACATGAATAAGATTTTGTATTTATTATTATAGAAATCTATTCTCCTATAACATCTTCTTTAACTATGTAAAGAGTAACCTTTTATTGGATAAATAATTACTAGCAATGTTTCTCTTTTCTCTTTCTCCCTTCAGTCCTGAAATTGTTTGGCATAATTAAAAAAATATATATTTTACTGTGTTTTAAGTGAGTTTACAGATCAAGTCAATTTGCTATACAAAACCCTGCACACACTGCTATACAACTCTAACTTCCCGCCCTACCCCATGATAGCACTGTTTTCCTTTCTACTCTGTAATTACTACATCCATTCAATCAACTCCCAAACCCATCTACGCTCTCATCTCACCTGTGGACAAGAGCTGCAGCCTCATGGACATGTTTAAGCCAAGCAGCTCCTTGCCAGCATCACTCTATCTTACAGTCCAGTCTGAAATCTGAAGAGTTTTCTTAGGTACTGGTTTCAGCCCTGGGCTAACAGTCTGGAGGCTATGTCCTCAGCGTACTCGTTGGTCTGAAAAACTACCAAATATAGTCTCTTAATAGAGTTCTAGTTCTCCACAACCGTTTTTCTCCTACTACATCAGGGACTTTATTTGTATTCCCTGTCAGAGCAGTCACTGGTGGTGGCCGGGCACCACCTAGTTCCTCTGGTTTTACGCTGATGTAGTCTATGGATCATAGAAGGCAGGCAATTAAGTCTGCCAACTTAATTGTTTGAAGTGCTATGTACCTCATTGCTAAATATCACTACGCTCACCTTTGAAGTATTCCCATCAGGAAGTTTTGTATCGATGCTAGTGCCTAGTCCACCTTCAAAGTAGTTTTGGAACTCTTTCTGGATTGGTCACTGTACATGGTGGTGTGATGGCAAGTGTCCAAACTTAATTGTATAGTTGTCTGTGAGGGAGTTTCTAGCCAGTGTGATGAAATAAAGAAATTTATGGATTCAAATAAGAATGAAAACACTTCTTACCAGAACTTACGGGATATAACCAAAAAGCAGTGCTCAGAGGTCAATCGATCTCCATAAGTGCAGACATCAGGAAGGAAGAACTCAAACCAAAGAATGAACCCTACAGCTTGAAATAGTATAAAAAGAGCAACAGAGGAACCCCTCAGCCAGCAGAAGAGATAATAAGATTAGAGCAGAACTAAATGATTTAGAGAATAGAAGAGGAATTGAAAACAATGATAAGACCAAACGCTATTTTTTTTTAAAGGTCAACAAAATTGAGAAACTGTTGGCTAAACTTACTAAAGAAAAGCAGCAGAAGAAACAAATAACCTGAGTAAGCAAAGAGAGAGATGGGAGATGTAGAGTCCAGTAGAAATAAAAAAAAAATTATCATAACAGAATATTTCTATTCCAGATGGAACTTATAATGAGACTACACAAGTTAGACACACACTTATTTTTTCATATTCTGAATTTTAACAAGCACAAATGCTTAAACAGTCTTATTCTGACCAATAGGAGCAATAGAAGGATTATGGATGTCGTGGCAGAAGGTTCTGTCTTTGTTTATGAGCAAATTTATTGATCAGAAAATAACAACTAATAACTGAATCAAGATCCATATCTTACACCTTACACAAAAACCACCTCCAACTGGATAAAAGACCTAAATATCAAACCTAAAACGATGAAGCTTATCCAAGAAAAGGTAGGAACAATGGAAGTTCTAATACACAATGAGGACAGACTCCAAAATCTGTCAAAGAAACCACAATCAACAGAAGAGAAAATAGATAAATGGGAACTACTAAGAATCAAACACTTTTGCTCATACAAAGATTTTATTAACAGAATTAAAAGAACACCCACAGAATGGGAAAAAATATTTGGCAACTCTGTGTCAGACCGACACCTGATCTCCATAATCTATAAGATACTACAAAATAGCAATAAGAAGATGGACAAAGAAGATGGACAGACATTTCACTAAAGAGGAGATCCAGGCAGCCAAAAAACACATGTGGACATGTTCACAATCTTTAGTTATTAAAGAAATTCAAATCAAGACAACAATGAGATACCATCTCACCCCAACAAGATTGGCCATGATCCAGAAAACACAAAACAATAAATGCTGGAGAGGCTGTGGAGAAAGTGGAACCCTCCTACACTGTTGGTGGGGTTGCAAAATGGTCCAGCCTCTTCGGAAAGCAATCTGGTGCTTCCTTAAAACAATGGACATCGATATACCATTTGACCCAGTAATTTCACTACTTGTAATATATCCTACAGAATCAAGGCCTTTCACACCAGCAGACACATGCACAAGAATGTTTATCGTAGCACAGTCCACGATAGCAAAAAGATGGAATCAACCCAGATGCCCAACAACAGAAGAATGGATAGGTAAACTATGGTACATATACTCAGTGGAGCACTATGCAATGATAAAGAATAACGATGATTCCAGAAAACATCTACTAACCTGGTTTCAACTGGAAGACATTATGTTGAGTGAAAGTAGTCAGCGACAAAACAACAAATATTGTATGAGACCTCTACGATAAGATCTCAAAAACAGACTTGTGTATAGAAGAAAAGACTCTTTGACAGCTGCAAAGGAGGGGAGGGAGGCAGGTGGGGGGGGAGGATTTAGTTTAGATAGTTGCTAGAAATCTGGTTGGGAGAAAGTGGTGATAGCACACGTTAGAAACAAGAACAACATTAAGTGGACTTCAGCATAACTTGAGTACTCCTTCCATCTTAACCCAATATTGCACGGATAGAGTAGCTGGGACAGGGGGCAGGGGACCATGCTCTTAGGCGAAATGGAGGCCAATTGGCACAACTAGTGTTTTGCTAAGAGAGCACTCTGCACCCCACATTGGTGAGTGGCATCTGGGGTCTTAAAAGCTGCCAAGCTGCCATCCGAGGACACAGCAAATGGTCCCAACTCAGCAGCAACAGATGCTCACTGAGGACCACAATGACATGCGGTAAAGACAACCTAGAAGACAGAGAGACCCGCAAGAGTGGGTGCCTACATCGACTTGGGACCAGAAGAACCAGATGGTGCCCAGCCACCACCAGTGATAGCCACGATGGAGCCCACAGAGAGGAGTGTCACTGGCAACACAAGAATAAAAAGAGGTGCATCCTGAGATCTCCACTAAAAGACCTCAATTGATGGTCCAGCGGTTTAGGGGTTCCCCTGAGAGCATGGCCCCCGGCCCTGATGCTGCCCTTTCCCATAAATTATAACAAAGTTCCACTCTTTGGACGGGAGTGGATTGGACTTCGCAATGCAGAGTGACCATATATTGGTTGTACTTTATAGTTCTGTACATCTATAGGATGTCATCCTGCTGACCTCTGGCTGGAGGAAGGAGAGTGGGTGGAGAGGAGGGGAAAGGAGGCTGTTGGGAGGATGAGACATGTATGGAGCAGAGAGGAATAGTGTAATGTCACCGGACAGGGAGAGCAGTGGAAGCTGCATATAGGTGGGCATGTAAATTTATACGGGAATGTACATTTACACTCAGTCATGTTAAATAAAAACAAACAAAAAAAGAAAATGACTAATATTTATCAATTGGTAGTAGTTTCAAGAACTGGTCTAAGTATTATACTATCATTATTTTACTTTATCTTTACAGTCACCATATAGGTGATATTATTAAATCCATCTTGCCAGCCAAGTGCTGTCGAGTCAGATCCATCTTAGAGATATATAAACTCAATTTCAGAGTGATTTAAGTCACACCTTTTGCCACAAATGCTAAAATCATGTATGTTTTCTATTTCAGGAAAGCAGAAACATTTAATTTTTTAGACCTCATTTATTTGGCTATATCAATGGTTACATTATGTTTTTATTCCTATGGCACATGGTATTCCACATGATTTTAACTGAATGTCAATCTGATTTGATAGGGTATATGCTTCATAGTTTCCTCTTTTCCATTTGGTAAATCGAAAGAAAAGTAACGCTATCAGGCTAAGCCCATCTTCATTTAATTTATTTCAGCAGGTCGAATAAATTGTGTGTTTTAAATTTCCTGTTCTATAAAAAGGAAAAATGATCTGGCTGGTAGTGTGAATTTATATTTCTTTTGCGTATGTGTGTTCACTGGGAGATAATTATATTTTCATCTGATCCTTTTTAGTATAACTGTTCTTACCTTATGATATGCTATGATTCTGTACTATATATTTGGTGGTATTTTAATATAAATTGTTTCTAGGTCTTATTCTGGGAAGGTTCCAAAAACTTCATATTTCATGTCCAGCATAAGCACTTGTTTTAGTATGTAACTCATACCTTTTTTATTATATTAATTTTCTCTATTATAAAGGTTCAATATTTGATTACACAAGATGTGTAATAATTTAATACACTGTTGAATTTTTGTACTTATTGATCTGTTGATTTTGAAAAACAATTTCATTCATGATGATTTGTTATGTTAAAGGAAATATTAAAAGATGTGTATTTATTTGTCCTTTGGATTAACTTTTAATGTCTTTCTAAAGTTTATACCTCTAATATACAGAAATGATAATTATTTCTGAATGATGGTATATCTGGTAAGACTAGTTAATTCCTTACACTCAAGTCCCTTGCTGCAGTTCATCTGATGTGAATTGAGTTAACTGAGCAGAAGCTCTGTGGTGTGGGTTGCCCAGAGAGTGAATAGAGCATTCTAAGTCCACAAATGTTCGTGACTGCGAAAGCACCTTGGGAAGAGAAGGCAAGTTCAAGTACAGAATATGTGCTCCTCCCCAACCACAATGAAAGTAGAGAATGTAGCTGACCTGCAACCAGGTGATTGGCTGACACTCCGGATAAATAGTGCCAGACTGGGGCTTAAGTCGCCTTATAAATTAGGCAGTCAACATTCGTAATAACCCAGTCACATTTGGTTAGGGGGTCATCATGTTGCTGAGTCATGATTAGCTTCCGTTTCTGACTTTTGTCACTTGTGAATTGAGCAGGCAGTAGGATGGGTAGGAAAAGAGACTGAAGATCATCCACAGAAATTGCCATTCCAACCTGATTATTAAACTCTTCCTCTGAGATGGATGTGCGTTGGTGAACGTTCACAGCACGGGATCAGGTAATCCGTAGTTTGAATCCACTCTGAGAGGTCTATTGACACATATTTTCTGCAGAATTCCTTGCCATTTATCTTCCAATCTTGTTTTTTTCAGTTTCAGGTCATCTAGCCAAACAATACGCACAGATAGCAACTGCCAACAAATCAGGGGAAACTTGCACTTCTGGCAATCTCTCACTCCAGAAAAAGTGGAAAACAAATGTTGCCAAGAAAACACTTGTTAAAACCAGGAAACAGATGGTTGAGAACAAGTGGGTTTCTTGCCTGTACTTTGCTGGCAGCTTTGTCACAGGAGCAAGAAGTGAGGGAGCACACTACAACCAGAATGAGAACAACTTTCTTCCTATAGTGTCCCTCTACTAATAAAACTTAACACAGTGCCAGCTGATGAAGGAGAACTGTTTGCAGAGTCAATTTCAGGTTTCACAAACACGGAGTGGACATGGAGCTGAGAAGCAAGTAGTTCACAAGTAAACACTATTACTTAATCCTGACAATACAATCAAGTATTTGTCGACATTAGTTTTGAAATTTAAGGAGCCCTGGTGGGGCAGTGGTTAAGGCACTTGACTACTCACCGAAAGATTGGTGATTCAAAATCACCAGCTGCTCCATGCAACACAAATGGGACACGCTCCTTTTGTAGAGATTTACAGCTAATCTATAATCAACCCTCTCCCTCCCTTCTTCCCTCCCCTCCCTTGCAGCCATCAGAGTCTTTTCTTCTGCATGTGGGTCTGTTTCTAAATCCTTATAATAGAGGTTTCATACAATATTTGTTCTTGGGCTGCTGACTGATTTCACACAACATAGTGTCTTCCAGTTGAAACCAGGTTATGAGACGCTTCCTCAAATCAGCATTGTTCTTTATCATTGCATAGTGTTCCACTGAGTATGTATACTACAATTTACCTATCCATTCCTCTGTTGTTGGGCATCTGAGTTGATTCCATCTTTTTGCTATTGTGGACTGTGCTGCAATATACATTCCTGTGCATGTCTCTGTTCACGTGACTGCCCTAGGTTCTGTAGGATATATTCCAAGCAGTGGGATTACTGGGTCAAATGGTATATCTATTTTTTGCTTTTTAAAGTAGCACCAGATTGTTGTCCAAAGAGGTTGTACCATTTTGCAACCCAACCAGCGATGTAGGAGAGTTCCAATGTCTCCAAAGCCTCTCTAGCACGGGTTGTTTTGTGTTTTTTGGGTCATGGTGAATGTTGCTGGGGTGAGATGGTATCTCATTGTTGTTTTGATTTGGATTTAATAGCTGATTGCCGAAGCCCGTCACCCACAAAGACCCCTGTGAGCAAAGCTACAAGCCTCTGTGATGGCAGACGGACACATCTCACCCCTGACATATTTCTGGCTGTATATTTTTCATCATAATTAAAGTCTCCTCAAAAACACCCCTTCACCTTCCTGCACAAAGTACAAGGACAAACGCTGAGCCAGGAACACCCACCCCATCAATGCCAGGGCCCACCCAGCCCTGCTGACTTCCCCCAACTGCACTCCCCCCATGTGAAAAGAATTATCCTTTTTAACAGTTTAAGAAAGGCATAGGGTGGGGGACGGTAGGTGTTTACTGTCCCCACAGGAGGAGATAAAATAAAGAGCAAAGTAGGAACAAATAGAGATTATAACCTTTAGACCCTTCCTCCTGTACCTTTTAACCTTGAGGTATAGGTAGGGCTGATTGAGCTCGAGGCATAACTTTGTTTTCACTGTCAATTATCACCACAACACACCTGCCTCGGGCCATTATCTAGAAAGCCTTGACAATTAACAAGATCACGAGGCTTCAGTTTCAAGTTAGCTAATAGCTGGTGTGGTCGGGGTGCAGGGTAAAAAATCACATCCCCTCAAGATCACGAGGTTTCGTTTTCAAATTAGCCAATCATGAGGTTTCGGTTTCAAATTAGCCAATGGCTGTGTGGTCAGGGGGCAGGGTGGAAATTACATCACCTCCACTACAAATAATAATAAAGTAAGACAGCCGCTCTCTTCGTTGGGCTGCCTTTAAACCAAAAAAGTCTTTCCTGTCTCTCTTAATTCTTTTCCCACCGACGCCTCTCCGTCCCTCAGGGCGGGACCCTGAAAAGTGTTGAGGCTGGCTCCCAGCAGCTAATGATCATGAGCTTTTCTGCATGTGTCTTTTGGCTGCCTGGATACCCTCTTTAGCGAAGTATCTGTCCATCTCTTTGCCCAACACTTAAGTGGGTTATTACCTTTTTCTTGTTGCTATTTTACAGTACCTTGTAGATTATGGAGATCAGATATGGGTCGGACATGTAGTTGCCGAATCTTTTTTTCCATTCTGTAGGTGGTCTTTTAATTCTTTTGATAAAGTCTTTGGAAGAGCAAATGTGTTTGATTCTTAGTAATTCCCATTTATCTGCTTTCCTTTGGTTAATCAGGCTTTGTTTGTCAGATTTTGAAGCTTATGCTGTGTATTAAAATTTTCATGTTGACCTTGTTTTTATTTTTTCCATGATCTTTAATGTTTTAGTTTGATATTTATGTTTTTTATCCAATTAGAGCTGGTTTTTGTGTAAGATGTGAGATATGGGTCTTGTTTCATTTTTTTGCATATAGATATCTAATTTTGCCAGCACCATTTGTTAAAGACACTGTTTTTACACCAGTTGAGAATCTTAGGGCTGTTGTGGAATACCAGCTGTTCATAAGAGGATGGTGGCATCTCTGAGGTCTCCACTCTAGTCCATTGGTCTATATGTTTCTTTCTATGCCAATACCTGGCTGTTTTGACCACTGTGGCAGTGTAATAGTTTCTAAAGCTGGGTAGTGAGAGGCCTCTTAGTGTGTTCTTCTTCTTCAGTAGTTCTTTGCTTACCCAGGGATTCCTCCCCTTTCAAACAAAAGTTGGTGATTTGTTTCTCCATCTCATTGAAAAATATCACCAGAATTTGTATTGGGATTGCACTGTATATGCAGATGGCTTTGGGTAAAATGGACATTTTCACAATGTTGTCTTCCTATCCATGAGCAGGGTAGATTTCTCCACTTAAGTAAGTCTCTCTTAGTTTCTTGCAGTAAGGTCTTGTAGTTCTTGTTGTCTAAGTCTCTAATTTCTCTGGTTAGATTTCTTTATAGGTATTTTATCTTCTTGGGAGCTATAGTAAATGGTATTGATATGATGATTTTTTTCTTTAAGGATCTTGTTGATATAAAGGAATGCTACTGATTTACTTGTGTTTATCTTGTATCCTGATACTTTGATGAACTCTTCTATTAGTTTGAGTAGTTGTCAGTTCCTTAGGATGCTCTGCATATACAATCGTATCATCTGCAAATAGGGAGATTTTTATTCTTTGCCAATGCAGATGCCCATTTCTTTGTCCTGTCTAATTACTCTGACCAGAACTTCTAGTACAGTGTTGAATAGGAGACATGAGAGTGGGCATTCTTGTCTAGTTTCTGCTGTCAAGGGGAATTCTTTCAGTCTCTCTCCATTAAGAATGATGTAGGTCATTGGCTTTGCATAAATGGCCCTTATTGCACTGAGGAATTTGCCTTCTATTCCTACTTTGCTGAGAGTTTTTACCATGAATGGGTGTTAGACTTTGTCACATGCCTTTTCTGCATCAGTTGATGAGATTAGATGATTCTTATCTTCTGTGCTATTTATCTGGTTGCTCACATTAATTGTTTTTCTGATGTTGAACCAGCCTGGCATCCCAGGTATGAATCCAACTTGGTTGTAACGAATTATTTTGTTTGATTTGTTGTTGAACTCTATTGGCAAGGATTTTGTTGAAGACTTTTGCAACTAGGTTCAAGAATGATGTTGGTCTGTAATTCTCTTTTTTTGTGGAATCTTTCCCTGACTTTGGTATCAGGGTTATGCTGGCATCCTAGAATGACTGTATTCCATCCCTTTCTATGCTGTGAAATAATCTCAGTAGTACTGAAGCTAACTCTTCTTTAATAACTTTGAGAATTCTGTGGTGAAGCCATCTGTCTGGGCCAGGGCTGTTTTTACTTGGTAATTTTTGGATGATTTTTTTCAATCTCTTCCTTTGTGATGGGTTTATTAAGTTTTTCTACTTCTGCTTGGGATAATTTTGGTAGATGATATGAATCCAGTAATTTTTCCAATTCCTTCAGGTTTTGGAATCTATTAAGAGTACACTCTTTTGTAGTATTCTGTTAGGATACTTTTGATTTCTGTTGGATCTGTCGTGACATCTCCCATTTCATTTCTTCTTCAGGTTATTTGCTTCCTTTCCTGTTTTTCTTTACTAAAGTTAGGCAGTGGTTTGTCAATTTTGTTAATCTTCCTCAGTAGAACAGCTTTCGGTCTTATCAATTTTTTCAATTGCTCTTCTATTATGTTGTTTATCTCATTCTGCTCTAATCTTTATTATCTGTTTTGTTCTGGTGCTGTGGGATTCACCTGTTGGTATTTCTACTTGTTCAAGCTCTAGGGTTAATTCTTTGGGTTGGGTCCTTTCTTCCTTTTGGACATGTGCTTTTATACAGATAAAATAACCTCTGAGCACTTCTTTGGCTGTATCCCATAAGTTCTGGTAAGAAGTGTTTTCATTCTTATTTGAATCCATAAATTTCTTTATTTCACCCTTGATTTCTTCTACAACCCACGGTTTTTTGAGCAAGCTGTTGTTCAGTTTCCATGTGTTCCCGTTTCTATCTATGTGTTTTCTGCTATTGATTTTGACTTTTATTGCATTATGGTCTGAGAAGATGCTTTGCAACAATTCAATGGTTTGGATTTTGTTGGGGAGATTTGCTTATGTCCTAACACATGGTCTATTCTAGAAAATATTCCATGTGCACTGGAGAAGAAGGGGTAGCTATCTGTTGATGGATAAAAAGCTCTGTATATGCTGATGAGGCCTAATTGGTTAATTGTAGCTATAATAACTTCTGTGTCTTTACTGAGATTTTTTTCTAGATGACCTGTCCAATACTGAAAATGGAGTGTTGAAGCCTCCCACTGTTATTGTGGAGTAATGTATCACATTTTTTAATGTAGTCAGTGTTTCTTCAGTGTATGTAGATGCTCTAATAATGGGTGCATAAATAATTTTGTTAAGTCATGCCTGTGCGTTGAACCTTTCAGCAGTAAACATTGGCCATCTTTGTCCATGATGGTGGATTTTATATTAAAATCTATTTTATTGGAGATTAGTATTGTCACACCTGCTCTTCTTTGTCTATTGCTAGCTTGGTATACATTATTCCATCCTTTAATTTTCAGTTTGTTTATAACTTTAAGTCCAAAGTAAGTTTCTTGTAAGCAACATATAGGTGGTTTGTGTCTGGTGATCCAAGATGTCATTCATTGTCTCTGTACTGAAGCGTTCAGTCTATATACGTTCAGTGTAATTATTGATAGGTATGTGTTTAGGGCTGTCATTTTGATGTATTTATTTTTACATTGGTGTATTCTCCTTTGTTCTTAATTTTCTGTTCTTGGTAGTTCTTCTTTATGGGTTGATTTTTCATCCTTTTCAGTGCTGGTTTTGTGTTTGTTGAGACTCCTGTGTTACAATTCTTGTTTTGATATGATGTATTTTCATTGTGCTTTGTGCCTGCCCCTATAGTTACCCTTTAAAATCTAAATTTAAACCCAGTTTTAACTTCTATGTACCTTATTTACTTCCTCTCCATTTTAAAGGGCTGTAACTACTGCAGTATATCCCTCCTTTTAATGTGATGGTATCTTAGTTTTCATGATATGGTCACTGTATCCCTTCTTTTAATATTATGGTTTTAATTGAGATTTGTGCCTTCTCTGTTTCTGGATGTTGTGCCCTCCATTGCTTCTTTTAATACAGATACAATGGTTTTGTTTTTCTAAGTCAAGAACTTGTTTCAATATTTCTTGTAGCTTTGGTTTGGTTTTTAGAAAGTCTCTAAGTTTCTGTTTATTTGCAAATGTCTTAATTTCACCTACATATTTGAAAGACATATATAATTCTTTGAATTTTTTCTCCTTCTAGACTTGAATGTGTCATCCCACTGCCTCTGTGTCCACATAATTTCTGCCTAGAAGTCGGACAATAGCCTACAGGGTGTCCCTCTGAATGTTAGCTCTGCTTTAAGTATTGTTGCCTGTAAGAGTTTCTGCTTATGTTTCATTTTGTTAAGCTTGATTATAATATGTCTTTGTGTCTTTTGGGGGGTCAGTTTTATGTGGTGTTTGATAAACATCTTGGATATCTATGTTCTCTTCCTTCATAATTTCAGTGAAGTGTTCTGACAACAACTCAACGAAAATACTTTCTGTATTTTCATGTATCCCTCCCTGTTCCAGAACTCCAGCTAATGGTAGATTATTTCTCTTGATATAGTCCTACATGTTTATTAATGCTTCTTCATTTTCCTTTCTCTGATTTCTCTTCATAAATGCTGGTGTTAATAGTTCTATGTTCAGTGTCAGTAAGTCTAATTTCCAGTTGTTCAATCTGGTCTTTTGGCTTTGAATTGAATGGTCTGATTCTGTAATTTTGTTATTGATCTGTCAGATTTCAGAATGATGATGTTCTATTAGATTGAGCAGCTTGGTTAATTTTTCACTTTGTTCTGCTGCAGAGCTTTCAGGCTAAGTTAGATTAGGAAGAAGGAACTGGCAATCTACTTCTAAAAAACTTGGCCAGTGACGTCTATCTGGATAGCAATGTAACATTTTCAGATATAGTGCTGGAAAATGACCTCCTCAAATTGAAAGGCATTCAAAACATGACTGGGAAAGAGCCAGCTTCTCAAGTAGAGTCAACTTTAATAGTATGGATAGAGTTAAGCTTTTGGAACCAACATTTACTGATATAGCATGACTCACAATGGGGAGAAACAGCTGCAAACATCCACTAGTTATCTGAACATCTTACAGTACACTGTAAACACTGGCAAAAGAAAGCTCTAGAAACTGATGAAATACCAGCTAAGATGTTTCAGCAAACTGATGCAGCACTGGAAGTGCTCACTCATTTATGCCAAGAAATTTAGAAGACATCTACCTTGCCATTCAACTGGAAGATACTCATATTTGAGCCCATTCCAAAGAAAGATGATCCACCAGAATGTGAAAATTATAGAATGATATCATTAGTATTACAGACAAGTAAAACATTGCTGAATACAGCTCAAAAACAGTTGTAGCAGTTCATGAACAAGGAACTTCCAAAATCCAGGGTAAATTCAGAAGAAGATGTAGAATTAGGGATATCATAGCTGATGACATGGGATCTTGGCTGAAAACAAAGAATACCATCAAGTTGCTTACCTATGTTTTCTTATAGTTTCAACTATGTGAATTGCAACAAATTATGATGTTGCTTACTGGTTCATTTGTGAGGATTTTTTTGTTTTCTTGCTGTGGTGCAATCCATACTGAAGACTATGGTCTCTGATCTTCATCAGTAGGTGTTTCACTTACAGCAAGCAGGGTTATGTCATCTGCACAATGGAGATTGTTAATGAATCCTCCTCTAATCTTGATGTAACGTTTTTCTTCGTATAGTCCAGATTCTCAGATTATTTGCTTGGCAGACAGATTGAAAAGATATGGTGAAAGGATACAATTCTGATGCACACATTTCCTGGAGTCTTATTTTTTGTCAACACCTTCAATGTAGTTTGGATTTCTTCCTTCAGTACCAGGTGAAGAAAAAGACCAGGTGCTGACAGTGGCACAGATCACCAATTGTTCATATGCAAATGTAAGTTAAAACTGAAGGAAATTAGGACAAGTCCACAAGAGCCAAAGTATAGCCTTGAGTATTTCCTACCTGAGTTTAGAGACCATATCAAGAAGCATTGAACACTAATGACTAAAGAACAGATCAATTATGGAATGACATCAAAGACCTCATGCATGAAGAAAGCAAGAAATCACAAAAATGACAGAAAAGAAAGAAAAGACCAAATTGGATGTCAGAAGAGACTGAAATTTGCTTGCAAACACTGAGCAGCTAAAGCAAAAGGAAAGAATGACAAAGTAAAAGAATTGAACAGAAGATTTCAAAGAGCAGATTGAGAAGACAAAATAAAGTATTATAATGACATGTGCAAAGAGTTAGAAGTAGGAAACCAATGAAGAAGAACGTATTCTTCATTTTTCAAGTTGAAAGAACTGAAGAAAATAATCAAGCCTTGAAATGCAATAGTGAAAGATTCTACAGAGAAGCTATTAAATGACTCAGGAAGCATCAAAAGAAGATGGAAGGAAGGCAAAGAGTCGTTATACCAGAAAGAACTGGTTGAAGTTCAACTACTTGAAGACATAGCACATTATCACGAACTGAATGGCAGAATAGATGGCAATGAACTGAGGAGTGGTAGTGAAGTAATTATTTTTTTCTCCAAAATACATTCAAGTTACTATTGTAAATAAATGGGGAAAAGACAGGGAGGAAATCAGTCCTGCTGTAAAGTATACAAGAGCCTTCAGGGAAGCAAAACAATTTATCGTGTAGGTCCAAAGACTACAGGAGAACTCCCTTTACATGTCATACTGGGTTTCTTTCTTAATCAATATATTATTATAGTGTGTGTCTGCATCTTTTTTTTTAATCTAGAGAAATAATTTAATTCTTATTTCCTTAAGTGGAATCTACATCTTCTTCTAAGCTTTCATTTCCTCAATTTCATCTATTGAAACCCATTATCAAGTCGTGTAAATTCTATCTCCAAAAATGAACTCTAATTTGACCACTATCACCAGGACCACAGCAATGTTAGCCACCTTCCCCTCTTACAAAGGTTACGTACTAACTTCCTAACTCTTCACCTCAATACATTTTCTCCATTTTTTTTTCTTTTTCATATTTCAGCCTGTGCAAACTTACAAAAGGGGACATTTAGATCACATTATTTCCTTGCTTAAAATCTTTCAGTGGCCTTGGATTTCACTTACAATAAAATCTAACTCTTGACTATGGCCTTTCAGATCCTGAATGACCTGAGCCCTGGCCACCTCTCCAACTTTATCTTCTGCTACTCTTGCTGCTGGTCTTTACCTTACTTTATCTTCTGCTACTTTTCTGCTACTCATCCTCCAAGCTTAAATAGATGCACTGAAACTTTTTACTTCAGGTCTTTTGCAGTATAGCTTGTTTCACTTGAAATAGTCTTGTGATTCTCATGGTTAGATAGTAAAGTGCTCAGTATAGTGTTAGGCATGTAGTGAGCACTCAATACATTTTAGAGTTATTATTATTATTGCTATTACTATCATCCTTCAAGTCAATGCTAGATGATATTTCCTCAGAGAGGACTTTTGTCACCATATTACCTAAAGTTAAAACTGTTCCCAGATTTACATAGTTATTCTTTACCATACCATATTACATATTTTCTTTGCACTGGTTTAATTAATTGTTTGTGTACACGTATTTTGTCTTCCTTTCTTATTAGCACATAACCCTCTCACTTGGTTTGGCTTCTTATTAACCTCTAAGTGCCTTTAAAATCTAGAATCTAGCACAATAATACATTATAGTTTTTCAATGAGTATTTTTGAATGGATGAATGTTTTTAAGTCTAATTTCCTACACTGCTGTTAACATAGGCCATTTTGTATACGGATGACTAGAGACTTAGGGATAAAAGAAATATTAATGTAAGGGATAATTGAAAAATAAATATCAAACATGATTTTCTTAAGAAGTCCAATTCCTTTTAGTCCTGCAGATCATAGATGTAAATGCTGAAAGTTATAAACTAGCCCCCAAATTTTAAAATTATACTTGATAATCCTATTTTGATAAATATACCTTTGTGGTAACATAGAGGACACATTCTAAAATAAAAGTTCTTGAAATACTTACATTTCATGAATGATGATTCAGAGAGATCACACCTTCTTACAAGGTGTTCATCTCTCCTCTCCTCTGACTCCTGGCTCTGGTCCATGCCATGAGAATCCTCATATGCAGCGTCCATTCACATGCTATAATAACAGCTGATCCTCTGGGCCAACTCTCCAGAGTCGGTTGCACATACTGGCAATTCCCTCAGTGCTTAAGAAGATGGACCCAGGAAGAAGGCAATGTAGAGTGACTCTGTAAGTGTCTGAGGTCATTTGGGAAAGGCGATTGTGACCTCAGGAAAGCAGATTATGGTCTAGTAGAGAAGAGACATACTGGTAGACATATGAACAAGGTTCTGCAGACTTCCACTCCTGTCAGCAGGGCAGTAGCCGATCAAGACCAGGACAGACTCTCTAAAACAAGGAGCCTAGGACTTGACATCCTTTTGCCTAGCTCTTAGAGTTGATTAGCATGGGGTTCCTTCCATGACTGTAATTCCATTTATAGAGTTCTTATTCCTCTTGCATTTTTAGCTTTAGAGAAATCTTATCCACTCCCAAAACATTAACTTTGCCTTAGACTTTAATTGCATCTGGAGAATTTAAAGGATATTATAATTAAACTCAGCACATTTACCAAAGTCTGAAATATCTATTTCATCATAATACATTGGAAAGAAAGGAAAAACTGACTTTAACTGACAAGGGAAGGGACAGTCTTTGATTTCATGGGAGTTCTATCACTACTCTTGTCTTTTCCTTCTCAAATTTAATGGCTGTTCCTCAACAGCAGTCTTCTTCATCTTTTGTATTTCTACTCCAAGTCTTCTGTTTGCGTCCCTTGGACATAATTCAGGCTCTTACCTGCTGTTCTTCACCAACTTGCTATATCGTAAGCTATGTGCCAGCTTATTTTCTTGTTTTACTATCTTTCAATTTCCACTAGATTATATATCCAAAGAGAGCAAGGACCATGCCTATAGTACATATGATTATTTTCCTAATAACTAGCAATGATGTGCCAATAATATGACCTAAGTTAATATTGTAGATATGAATTCATAGCAGTAATTGTTGCATAGATCATATGGCCAACTCACATTGACAGAGAAGAAAAATTTCCTATAGGCAAGGTAATTTGGAAATACGTTCCTTGGTCCAAAGACAGCTCTTTAATACATTTACAGAAGTCATGCTTTCCTTTTATCTTCTCCCTGCTTTGCAACATTGTCTAGGGACTTTTTTGTGCATGTGAAGTGGAACTATTGTGAAATATTTTTTAATATATTACATCTATTCAAAATATATGTCTTTACAAATAAGCAAGTCTAAAGTTAAATTGGTTTTCTTTAAGTGTGACAACATCAAATACTTGAGCAAAATGCTTATTATTTTCTCTACCCTATTGAAATCAAATTTATAGAGATTGTGACATTCATTTTATTCCATATCCATCATCTTCTATTCTCTTTGAGACTATGGTAGCTGTGGAAATACACCTTCTGTATCCATGGCTACGGGTCATAACTGACGATAACTGATCGACAGTGCCAGCTGCTGAGCTCTGATAGTGCGAATGTAGTTCTCTGGCTCAGGGTGGTTGCCCAGTTATTAAAAATGTCATTGGCAGTGACTTATGGAAATATTCTAATAGATACAACTGTTGTTGAAGGTGTGGTGATTCAAACACTTGGAAGATATAAAGGACACAGTGTTATCTTAGTTATCCAGTGCTGCTGTAATGGTGCTGCCTAGCCAAGTTGGCTCACAGCATATCACATATTTTCATTGAGACCAGCTTTCTATTGACTGTTCCAAAGTGTGGCAGGGAAACTAAGGAATGCATGTTCCTGGGAAATGTGGAACTCATCCAATAGTCCACATTGTCTTGAAGACTTCTTGTCAACTTAAAGTTGAACTGCAGTTCAAAACTCGTTATACACTCTACCTTCCTTTTCTCTGTCCTTCCCAAGTGTGAGGCCATCATGGTGGTCTATCAGCTCTTCCAACACACCCTGATCCTGTAATACTTTCCCTCATGTTCCAGTCCCCAATTTTGGAGATTTATTCATGTCTTAGCATCTGCTTCCCATAGGACAAGGAATAATACAATGGTGTCAGGAGTGATCTGAGAAAGCCAATGTTAAATTAGGTATTTGGGACATACTCACTCTCCACATGGTGTCTCAAGATGGTACCTAGTCGGAAGACAGTGTATAGATAGTTCCCTGGCTCAAGGTGATTCCCAATTGTTAAATATCTCATTGATAGTGACCTATAGAAATATTCTAAGAGATGCAACTGTTGACGGAGGTGAGATGATTCAGACATTTGGAAGACACAAAGGACACAATGTTGTCTAGTTATCTAGTGCTGGTGCAGTGGTGCTTCTCCACCAAGTTGGTTTACAACCTTAATCATCACAGGAGTCTACAAAGACAGCATGGTTGACTAGTTCCTGCTAAGTTGTATTGTTGTGTACAGAGAGGCAGCAAATGATTTCGGATGATTACAAGCATTGAAAGCTAAATTTTAGAGGACTTTTACGGTAGCTTATAAAGAGGTATTTTTCTCCTCAGGGAAAGGACAAACACACGAAACTACCAGTTACTGTTAGGCTTAAGCATTATGCTAATATTCTCTCCTAATTCCCACTTACGGAGAGAAACCATGGAAGAACTACTTTCTGTATGGTGAAAGGTGCAGATGGTGGTGGCCATGAACTTGCTATGCAAATCTCTTACTTTAATTAACATAATTGACTAACAGCCTAAGATGCTGTGCTCTGAGGTAGTATTTTTCATGAACTGCTCCAGGTGAATAACTGAGCATGGCGGCATACTAAGGAAGTCTCCTTCTCGGAAGATATGGGACTTCAGTGCTGGGCAATTTGTTCAAAGGACTCCGCACTGACCTTGCTGACTCTGGGAACATTCATCACAATGCTCTTCCACCCCACCTTCCTTTGCCTCTGTCTTCCACAGAGTCATATCAGTAGCATGATCTCATAGCTCTCCTACTGTCTCCTGGCTTCCTTCCTATTTACTCTCCTGTAGATTCAATCTCACCTTGAAATCAGCCTTTCGGAGGATCCAGACTGTACCAGTCTGACTTTTCGTACCTGGTATAATGAGTAACTGCTTGATGTGTCAATCTATAAAGCGTGTAATAGTGTCAATGGAAAAAATTAAAAATGGAATTCTCACTATTTCAGATATTTGGGTATAATTTCACCCCAAAATTCAAGAAATGTGGGGTAGGGGCGGGGCTTTGCTTCCATTTTGTGCATGTGACCAGTTGCTACTGAGTTAATTTCTACTCATGAAGAATTGTGTAATACAGGGGAAAACTGTGCTCCTCAGAGTTTTCAAGGCTGTGAACTTCTGGAAGCAGATCAACAGAGTTTTTTTCTGAAGTGTCTCTTGGAGAGTTTAAATTGACAATCTTCCTATTCATAGTCAAACACTTAACTGTTTGCACCACCCAGGACTCCGTTTGGGCGTGTAATAAATCCTTACTTTGAATACAAGGACTGCCAATTAAATTCATAAACTCATCCTAGAAAAAAGCGCTACATACCTCACTGATGAATATCACTACAATTACCTTTGAAGTACTCCCCTTGGGAAGCTATGCACGGATGCCAGTGCTTAGTCCACCTTTCAAAGCAATTTTGGAACTGTTTTTCTGGAATGGCCATTAGAATTGTTGTATTACCCTTGATGTCCTGAAGGTCATACAAATGTCTTCCTTTCTATATTTCCTTTATCTTCCGGTAAAGAAAAAAGCAATTGGGGGCCAGATCAAGTGAGTAGGGAGGATGTTCTAATACAGTTATTTGTTTACTGTCTAAAAACTCCCCCACAGACAACTATACAATTAAGTTCCTGAACTTGCCACCTTGCCATCACGTGCAATGGTCATTCCAGAACGAGTCCCCAAACTGCTTTGGCAGTGGCATCTGTGCATAGTTTCTTAAGGGGAGTACTTCAAAGGTGGCTGTAGTGATAGTCAGCAAGGAGGAATGTAACACTAAAAACAATTATGTTCATGGAGTTAATCGTCAGATCTCATATAAGACAGAAAGATTTTTCACTATGAATTATGTTTTTTCTTTCTTTTAATGTGACAGGATATTCTTTTTTTTCAGAGTGCAACTAATAGTCACATCTACCTTATATTGCTTTTGACATATTAAAAAATATCAAGTGATGGATGCATACATGCAGGCTTAAAGATTAAAATGGGTAGAAACAGACAAAGTAATCGAGATGTCTCAGAAGAGATAAGATTCAAGAAGTGAGGAATCCAGAACTCTGAGTGCTAGAGGAGAAGAAAGAGAAGGCAGAAGCTTAAAGTCTGTTGACTAATAATGGAGACTGAAAGGAATTGTTTAAAAAGAAAAGAAAAAAAATTCATTAGTAAATTGTGCTCTACATTTCCTTACAGAGTGACACATAATTTTTCATTTTTTTAATTGCTACGGTTGTAAAGCGGAGCTTTGTTGGGGAGCATCTAGGGGAGAAAACTTGTGTATGGATTATAACCACATAAAGAGACTTTTAGCTTTTACAGAGAGAAAATCAATTGTTCCCAATTACTCCCATAAAGAAATACTTGGAAAATATACATCGTCCATTTTTTAAGAGAAGCTCTAGGATTGTTACTTTCCTTGGAGTTGTTACTTTGACTTTGTCTAAGTCTGTTCCCTGTCTTGGGACCCTGGAGAGAGTGAAAGGTTGACAGCAGAGGCAAGGACAGGGAGAGAAGAGAAAGAAAAGTTAAACGGATACCTGAGACCAATGTTTCAGCATTTACATTTGGGATAGTGTTAAAGAGCAAAAGTAAAAACCAACAAAATCCATTTTTTATAACGTCACTGTGAGGTATTTATTTCAAAATGTGGATTAGCCTCTTAAGTCAGGTCTTACTCCCAGTACATATCCATGGGCACATGTTCCTATTATTAGGAGGATATAGTCCTAATAATTTGCAAAGGTGACTGTGAAACTTATGTCTTTGACTGGCAGTTGCAGATTGGTTTGTCTCCAGTAATATCATCTCTGAGTAAAAGACATCTCAGAGCTGTACCTCCTCATTCCAGCTGTTCCATTAGTGTCACTGGCTTCCCTAGGGGTTTGTCTCTTCTTACTTTGTGTATTTATGAATAAAATTTAAATTCTACTGTTTCATTTTTAGAACAAAATAGCCTTGTTTTTTTATATTGTTTTTTCCTAGTCTCTTTTCCCAACTACATCCTTTCAGAAAGTTTTGATAGTTAATGATAAGGTGTATAATTATGTATTATTGAAATTTATTGTCTAAATATCCAAAGCATTCAGAATAACATCATAAAAAGAAAACAACAATTTATTCAACTCTGTATGGCCTACTTTTCTTTAAACTCAAAACTAGGTACTTATAAACCATTTTCATTTATCATTTGAAGTAGCGCCTTCATTTCAAATCACTTATGTTTTTATCTGTTTATAATTAACAGTAAATAATTCTGTTACCCTTTCAAAAGGATTCAGTGAATAATTATTGAGCATTGAATTATGTACAATTTGACTAATACTAATAAGCATACCAGCATATCTAACTTATGAAAGATATAAAATGTTATGTCATTCACTACACATATTTTAAAGAGAATCCTAGGTTTCCTAACGAAAATTCCAATTCCAATTTTTACATAATTTGCTATAATTCTGAGTTACATGTAAAGAGGCACAACATAACATACAGACAAAAAGAAGCTTGCCTGAATTCTCAAGACAGAAATTGCAGTGTTGCTCACAACTCACAACTTAAATCAAGTAACTTTATTCATTTTTGTCTTTTCAAGGTCACCAGAAAAAGCAGGAAAAACTCTATAACACAGTGCTAAGCACATATTAGATACTACAGAAAAAAACAGTAAAAAATGTTTATCCTGGAAAAATTTTGCAAATAGTTGAGAAAGACCTTAGAATAAGAGAATTTGCAATTATATAGAGCAAATCTGGAGATAGATTAGCCACTGGAATCTAGAGTTACTAGGCTAAGTGATATTTAGATAAGTTACTTAGCTATACCATGCCTCATTTTCTCACTGGCACAGCCATGAAAAAACTGTTACTTGTCTCTTAGGGTTGTTTTAAGGGAGAAAGGTGCTGGCATTCATAAATTGTATGGAGTAGGGGCTGTCCTATAGCAAGCATTGTATAAAGATTTGTTAGATAAACAAATAAGTTATAGATAGTAGAGGTTTGTTATTCTTTAATAAATACATGAAATAATGAAATTGTTCATCAGTGTAAGCTTTTAATGTTATATATTTGGAAACTAAGAATTACTCTGCAAATCATCTCGATTACATACACTAATGATTTGACAGGAGAAGTTTATTTGGATTAGGTGAAATTTTCTATGCTCTCGACTATAGACTTGCTCCTTGAAGTATGATATTCATACCAACAACATCAGCATCACTCAGAATATCAGGTGCCACCCTGCATCACAATTTATATTTCAACAGATTTTTCAGGTTGTGGTGTTATAAAATTATTAATACCTTGCTTTGGGAAAAAAATACAAGATTAGAAGAAAAAACTCATTATAGAGTGGTGTATATTTTTGATTTATAAGAACATCTCTGTTTAAACAACAAACTCATTGCCATGGAGTCAATTCCAACTCATACCAACTTATAGGACAGAGTAGGACTGCTTATGGGGTTTCCAAGGAGGAGATGGTGGATTCAAATCAACAAACTTTTGGTTAGCAGCCACACTTTTACCTACTGTGCCACTAGGGCCCCTAAATAGCAAAGTACACACAAAAGTAAAATCTTATATAATTTATTATAATGATAGATATAACCATCCAACTTTTTCTTCTTTTGATTTTTCTCTGATTTGTGTAACAAAATCAATACTTTTTATTGGCAGTTCAAACGCACCTCATGGTGCCTCAGAAGAAATTATGATGATCTACTTGCAAAACTAACAACCGTGAAAACCCTATGAAGCGTGGTTCTAGTCTACAACACATGGATTCTCCATGAGTCAGGACTGACTCAATGCCAATTGGTCTATTACACTAGGAACCGTTCCTGTAGTATTTATTTTTTCTTTTTTGGTACTGTTTTGTGTTTTACTTTGTTTTTAAAGCAATGGGAAAACATCTTTGGGACAGATAGACTTGCTTTCATATTTTCAGGTAATACAGAGTCAATATGGGTTGGAATTGATTCAATGGCAGTGTGTTTAGTTTCATATGTATAGATATATATATATAACTGGAGCAAGGATAAGTTAGAAGACCACTTACAGAATAAAGTGTTCTGTAAAACAGCCCTTTCTTAAAAGGAAAAAATAACAAGGATGGCAATATGTTAATAGATGTGACGACAATGCGTTGGCCAATTTTGACCCAGAGGTCACTGGTTCTATGGGTGATGGAGTCTACTTGCTTGAGAGTTGGAAGAGGGAAGCATTTATGTAACTTGTCTATGGGAATCATATTGCCCACTGGAATGCTTGGATTCTGAGCCTGTCAAAGCCTTGATATGCAGTCGGTCTATGACTAAGCTATTCAAACATTTGTAGCATAATATTACGATACAGTGTGTGTGCATGTAACATATGAGTTTATTAGTGACTGTTGTTATCTGGTTTACCTGAATCAGGACATCACATAAGCCTTAGGCATTGCTATGTTGTACTTCTGATGATTCAGTAAAGACACTTGTTAAAGATGTATTGATAAGACAGTTCCATTGTTTTTAAACATACCTGAGGAAACTTCTCATTTTTATTTTCTCTTTTAAGAACTTGCTTTTAGGAAAAAAAAATCATATTTTAAAGGAGATTGTATTGTAAAATACTTTGTTTAGAAACAGGCCAGATGTAAAATACATGTATATACACTTTATGCTAAAATCTTGCAACATAGCACTGTTTTTAGGTAGAGGCTTTCAGCTATTAGCATGAATTTCTGCATAATATAATTAAATCTTGGACAGTGTGTGAGAGGAACAGAGATGAAGATTAACAATGAGCCACTCTGTGTCACTCTACAAGCTCTATCCTCTGCTCTGAAGATTTACCATTACTTCTTGGCACCTTATCCACCTCTCACATCACTTTGCTGAAGATGAGCACACACACAGACAAGGATACACACACATGGATACATAACAATGAAACATTCAGAAAAATCAAGGCGAAAGAACGGAATAACCCAAAGAAACCTCTAGTAATAGTATAATGCTTCATATCTATATATGTCATACATATATCTGCTATATGTTGGCATGACATATTTAATTTTATATTTATCCTAATGTAGAAAATATGAGAGATTGAAATCACGTAGGCCTAAGTTAGAATCCTCACCCTCACAAGTAACTGTAAACTTATGGTTCACTTAGAGTTTTCTGAATAGTCAAGAGAAAATCATTTGCACCAGCCAGAGTCCATCATTCTGTGTGAATTATTTCATATTTAATGAGTCTGGTATAAAGATAAATTTGGATAATTCATGTTTCAATACAATTTTCAAAACAGAAGCATTTGTTACATATGCTTCCGTGATGTTGTTGTTAGGTGGCATTGAGTCAATTTTTGACTTACAGTGTCCCTGTACAACAGAATACAACTGTACCACAGGGTTTCTTAGGAAGTAATATTTACAAATTTGGATTGTGAAGTCTTTCTCCTGTGAAGCTAGCTGCTGAGTGGTTTTCTACCACCAACTGTTAGTCAGCAGCTGAGTGTTTAGGTGACATTCTTCCATAAAACACCACCCCACCTCTAGCACAGATCAAGCATTCAATTATTTTTTCATGATTGACATGGGGGCTCAGAATATTTTCATTCTTGTCAGGAAACATAACTAGTATTCATTCTTGAGCCTGAATAAGATACACATACATATATTTGATGATTGAGAATGAGGATAAAATTGATAAAAAAATAAGTCTTGAATGATATGGAGCATCCTCAGCTTTCACAGTCACAAGGAACAACTCTTTCACAATGAGCTAGACTCAGCTATAAGGTCAGTAGCTCAGAAGGATGAAGAGTTTACAGTTGCAGTTACGAGGTTTACTCACAGATGGATGTGGCCTTGCCCATATTTGTGTCACTCTGCGTCATCTGGGTAGGCAAAAGTATGTGTAAATCAGAAGTTGCTCCAACAAACTCTTCAGTTCTCAAGCCCCAATCTTGCCAAAAAAAGACCTCTTTTTCTTGTTGTGATGATTGAACTTAATATTGGCAAGGAACTAATGCAGTGAGATTTCCACCCCACTGGCACTGGTAAATCTGTGGCTTTGCAGTTGTGATTGCAGATTTTCAGATGTGCAGAATCTATACTCAGTAAAACTGCCTCAACAGAGATGATGAATGTTGTTTCTAACAGGATCAGTGCTAATTCGTAAGCATAGCAAAGGCAATCCTTCGAAATGTCCAAAACAGCTAATAGGTTAAAGGAACTTTTTAAAAATGAATTTTACTGGAAAATAGACTTTCTGATTTGGAACACAAAGCTACTGACTCCAGAATCTATGAGGAGAAATCAGAAAAACTAAACAAGAAAAATGAAGAAGCATTAAGAAGCATGTGGGACTCTAGTAAGAGGAACAATATGTGATTAAGTGGAGTTCCTGAACAGGAAAAGACATCTGAGAATACAGAGAGTATTGTTGCTGAGTTGCTGGCAGAAAACTTCCCAGAAATAATGATAGAAGAGAATATAGATATCCAGGATACGTATCGAACACCACTCAATACAGATCTCAAAGAAAGACTCCAAGACAAATTATAATAAAGCTTAAGAAAGTGAAACATAAGCAGAAGCTCAAAGGCAGGAAGATTCAAAGCAAAGCTAAAATTCAGAGGGAAACCCAGTGGGCTTTCATTAGATTTCTCAGCAGAAACAATGCTGCCACAGAGACAGTGCCATCACACATTCAAACCCTTGAAGGATAAGAACTTCCAACCAATAATTACATAACCTATAAAATTATCTTTCAAATACAAAAACGAAATTAAGACTTTCACAGACAAACAGAAACTCAGAAACTCTGTGAAAACCAAACTTAAGCTACAAGAAATACTGAAAGAATCTCTTGGCTTAGAAGAACAAAAACCACTAACTTTATATTTTAGAAGCAAATACAGGACACATCACCCAGAATCCTACTCAGTTAGGGAAGGCCCCAAACTCAATCAAAGCTATAATAGTGAAGGAAATGATCCAGTGATCATATCATGAAAACTATGACATAATCGTATTAAAAAGAGCGATGTACTATAGTCGTTATAGTCCTTCTAGATGGAGAGGAAGTTGATCAGAATGGTAGTAACTGAAATTCTGTTTGTACATAGTTTATAAAGGGGGATCTCTGGGGCAGACGTAAAGTGCAATAAAGATGCAGCACACCAAATCAAAAAACGTAATACAGGACTGTCAACAACCACAAAATGAACTCTGAAAAAGGTGAAAAATAACTCACAAAGAAGAATGTCCCAGAGCAGACTAATAAGAACAACAGACAAAACATCAACACAACAATAAACATATCATAATGGCAGCACTGAACACATGACTATCAATAATCGTATGAATATGAGTGGACTGAATGCTCCAATAAAGAGACATTGAGTGACATCTTGGATCAAAAGATGAGGATGGACACTATTTACTGCTGAAAGATTCAATACACAAACAGGACATAACAATATTAAATATTTATGCACCTAATATTAGGGTCGCCATGAGTCGGATCCGACTTGACGGCACTTGGCTTGGCCTAATATTAGAGCACCTAAATATATTGAAGAAAGTCTCACTACATGCAAGAAATGAGACGGATCACTCTACAATAATAGTGGGAGACTTCAGCACTCCACTCTCAATACTGGACAGATCATCTAGAAAAAAGCTCAACAAAGACACAGAAGACCTTATTGCCACAATTAACCAATAAGACCTCATCGACATGTACAGAACTTTCTATCTATCCGTGGGCAACTACACCTTCTTCTCCAGTGCACATGGAACATTCTCCAGAATAGACCACGTGTTAGGACATAAAGCAATTCTCAACAAAATACATACTATTGAATTAATGCAAAGAATCTTCTCAGTCATAAACCCATGAAAATAGAAATCAATAGCAGCAAAAAAACATAGAAAGTGGAACTCGTGGAAACTCAACAACATCTTGCTCAAAAAAGCATGGGTTATAGAAGAAATCAAGGATGAAGTAAAGAGATTGATGAATTCTAGTGAGAAGGCAAACACTTCCTACCAGAACCTATGGGATACAGCCAAAGCAGTGCTCAGAGGGCAGTTTATCTCCATAAATGCACACATCCGGAAGGAAGAAAGAAACCAAATCAAAGAACTAATCCTATAGCTTGAACAAATAGAGAGAGAACAACAGAGGAACCCCTCTGACACCAGAAGAAAAAAGATCATTAACATTAGAGCAGAACTAAATGAATTAGAGAATAGAAGAACAATGGAAAGAAATTGAAAAGACCAAAAGCTTTTTTGTTTTGTTTTGTTTTTAAAAGATCAACAAAATTGACAAACCATTGGCTGAATTTACTGAAGAAAAACAGGAAAGGAATAAATAATCCAAATAAGAAATGAGAGGGGAGTTGTCACAACAGAAATCAAAAATGTCATAACAGAATACTATGAAAGACTATAGTTTAACAAATTTTAAAACCTAGAGGAAATGGATAAATTCCTTGATTCATATCACCTGCCAAAATTATCACAAGGTGAAGTAGAATAATTTAATAAATGCATCACAAAGGATGAGATTGAAAAAGTCATCCAAAAACTACACCCTGGCCCACGAGGCTTCACAGCTGAATTCTACTAAGCTTTTAGAGAAAAGGTATCTCCAATACTACAGAGATTATTTCACAGTATAAAAAGGGATGGAATACTCCCAAATTCATTCTATGAAACCAGCGTAACCCTGGTACCAATGCCGGGGAATGAGCCAACCAAAAAGGAGAACTACAGACCGATATCACTCATGAATCCAGATGCAAAAATCTTCAACAAAATTCTTACCAATGGAATACAACAACATATCCAAAAAATAATCCAAGTTGGATTCATACCAGGGATTCAAGGTTGGTTCGACACTGGAAAAACAATTAATGTGATCAACCACATAAATAATACAAAAGACAAGAATCATCTGATTTTGTCTACTGATGCAGAAAAGGCATTTGATAAAGTCCAAAACTGAGTCGTGCTAAAAACTCTCAGCAAAATAGGAATAGACAGCCAATTCATCAATGCAATAAGGGCCGTTTGTACAAAGCCAACTGCCTACATCATCCTGGATGGAGAGAGAGTGAAACAGTTTTCCTTGAGAATAGGAACTAGACAAGGATGCCCACTCTCACCTCTCCTATTCAACATGCTACTAGAAGTTCTAGCCAGAGCAATTAGAGAAGACCAAGAAATAAAGGGCATCTGCATCTGCAAAGAAGAAGTAACAATCTCCCTATGATGATATGATTGTACATACAAAGAATCCCAAAGAATCTGTAAGTAAACTACCCAAACTGATAGAAGAGTTCAGCAAAGTCTCAGGATACAAGATAAACATAAGTAAATCAGTAGGATTCCTTTATACCAACAACAAGATTATTAAGAAAGAAGTCATCTAATCAATATCATTTACCATAGCCCTTAAGAAGATAAAGTGTGGAGGAATAAATCTAACCAGAGATTCTGCAAACAGAACTACAATCTAACCAGAGTTCTGCAAACAGAAATACAAGTCCTTAGTACAAGAAACTAAGAGAGACTTACATAAACGAAGAAACCTATCCTGCCCATGGATAGGAAGTCTTAACATTGTGAAAATGTCTATTTTGCCCAAAGCAATCTACTTACGCAATGCAATCCCAATACAAACTTCAGGGATATTTTTTAAGGAGATGGAGAAGCAAATTAGCAACTTTGTTTGGAAAGGGAATAAGCCCTGGATAAGTAAAGCACTACTGAATAGGAAGAACACTAGGAGGCCTTTCATTATCTGGCTTCAGAATCTATCACACTGCCATAGTAGTCAAAACAGCCTGGTACTGGTACAAAAACAGACAGATAGATCAAGGGAATAGAATTGAGACCCCAGTGATCACACTATGTTCCTATTAAAAGTTGATATTCAACAAAGGCCCTAAGACATTAAATGGGGTAAAAACGATCTCTTCAACAAATGGTGCTGGCAAAATTGAATATCTATCTGCAAAAAATTGAATCAAGACCCATATCTTACATCTTATACAGAAACCAACTCAAACTGGATAACAGACCTAAATATCAAATCTAAAATGATAAAGCTCTTCCAAGTAAAAGTAGGAACAACAATGGAAGTTTTAATACACAATGTAGACCGACTTCAAAATCTGTCAAACAAACCAGAAACCACAGAAGAGAAAATAGATAAATGGGAACTGTTAAGAATCAAACACTTTCACTCAACCAAAGACTTTATTAATAGAATTAAAAGGCCACCTACAGAATGGGAAAAAATATTTGGCAAGCATATTTCAGTCCGACCCCTGATCTCCATAATCTGTAAAGTACTACAAAATACCAGTAAGAAAAAGATAAATCATCCAATTAAGCTGTGGCAAAGTAGATGGACAGACACTTCTCTAAACAGGAGATCCAGGCAGCCAAAAAACACACGCAGACACTCTCACCATCTTTAGCTGTTAAAGAAATTCAAATCAAAACTACCATGAAATATCATCTCACCCCAACAAGATTGTCCATGATCCAAGAAACACAAAATGACAAATGCTGGAGAGGCTGTGGAGAAACGGTAACTCTCCTACACTGTTAATGGGATTGCAAAATGATGCAACCTCTTTGAAAAGCAATCTGGCGCACCCTTAAAAAACTGGATATAGTTAAACCATTTGACCCAGTAATTCCACTGCTTGGAATATATCCTACTGAAGCCAGGTCATTCACACCAATGTCACATGCACAGGAATGTTCATCTCCGCACAGTCCACAATAGCAAAAATATGGAATCAACCCAGATGCCCAAAAATAGAAGAATGGATAAGTGAACGATGGTATATATACTCAGTAGAACACTACGCAATGATAAAGAACAAACATGATAGCAGGAAACATCTCTTAATCTGGTTTCAACTGGAGGATGTTATGCTGAGTGAAAGTAGTCAGCAACAAAAGGACAAATATTGTGAGACCCCTACTATAAGAACTTACAAACAGACTTTTGCGTAGAAGAAAAGACTCTTTGATGGCTGCCAGGGTGGGTAGAGAGGGAGGGTGGAAGGGGAGGGTTTAGATTAGATAGCTGATAGAAATTTTGGTGAAATCTGTGATAGCACATATTAGAAAGAAGATCAATATTAACTGTACTTCAACATAACATGATTATTTCTCCCATCTGAATCCAATATTACAAGAACAGAGTAGCTGGGGTGGGGGCTGGAGACCATGCTCTCAGGGGAAATTGGGGCCAATTGCCACAACTAGAATTTTGCTAATACAGCCCTCTACACCCCACATTGGTGAATGGCATCCGGGGTCTTAAAAGCTGCCAAGCTGCCATCAGAGAGTACAGAAAATGGTTCCAACTTCGCAGGAATGGATGATCATCAAGGACCAAAACGACATGAGGGAAAGAGAACCCAGAAGACAGAGAGACCCATGTGAGTGATTGATTACATCGACTTGTGATCAGAAGAACAAATGATGCCCGGCCACCACCAGCAATAACCATGATGGAGCTCACCAAGTTCAGTCTCACTGGTAACACAAGAATAAAAAGGGGTACACCCTGAGATCTCCATTAAAAGACCACAGTAAATGGTCCGTGGGCCTTGGAGTTCCCCTGGGAGCATGGCCCCTGGCCCTGATGCTGCCCTTGTCCATAAATCACAATGGAGGTCAACTCTCGGACAGAAATGGATTGTACTTGGTGACACAGAGTGATCATATCATGTGTGCACTGTACGGTTCTATGTATTTATAGGATGTCATCCTGCTGACCTCTTACTGGAGGAAGGGGAGTGGGTCAAAAGGAGGGGATAGGAATTTGTTGGGAGGATAAGACATGTATGGAGCAGACAGCAAGAGTGTGCTGTCACCGGGTAGGGAGAGCAGTGGGAGCTACATATAGGTGGTCATGCATATCTATATGGGAATGTGCATTTTCATTCAATCATAGTAAAAAAATAAGTGAATTTTACAGTTTAGAGCAATTATCGGTTTACAGAAAAATTGCGTGGAAGTGGCGTCCCTATATACTTTCCTCTTTACTGTGCACCGATTCTTCTAATATTAATATTTTGTATTCTTGTTATAATTTATAGGTCTGATACATTACTAACTGAAATTAATCTTTTAGGTTAAGGTTCATTTTTTATTTTGTACTGTTCAGTGAGTTTTCACAAATGTGTACCATCATATATCTGCTATTGTTCTATCATACAGAATAGTTTCAGTGCCCTGAACTAGAACCCACCAGTCTCTACACTGTCTGTATTGTTTTTTCTTTTGAACAATGGTTGGTAGTTAGAGTAATACAGTATGCACAGTTTTTAGCCTGACTTCCTTCACTGAGCAATATGCGCTTAAGCTTCCTCCAAGTCTTTTAGTCACTTGTTAGCTCGTTTATCTATATGGCTGAATGATACTCCACTGCATTGATGTACCACAGTTTGTTCACCTGCTCACCTATCGAAGGACTTATTGGAGGCTTCTAGCTTCGGGAAACTATCAACAAAGATAATGTTGTAATCACAAAAATACTTAAACTATAACTTTTTCTTTTCTTCTCACTTTGTAGTTGATAAAGTACTTTTATGCAATGATGTTTTTAATGCTTTCAACACCTTTAGATTATTGCTTTCTACATTTTTGTGTCCCCCACTTGTCTGTCAGTTTGTCGCTGTGTGGGCTTGCATGCTGCTGTGATGCTGGAAGTTATGCTATTGGTATTCAGATACCAGCAAGATCACCCATGGTGATCAGGTTTCTCCTGTGCTTCCAGACTAAGACAGACTAGGAAGAAGGACCTAGCAGTCTACTTCTGCAAAGAATTAGCCAATGAAATTCTTACAAATAGCAGTGGAACAGTGTCAGATATAGTGCCAGACAATGAGTTCCCCAGGTTGGAAGCCACTCAAAAGATGACTGAGGAAGAGCTGCTTCCTCACAATAGAGTCAACCGTAATGATGTGAATGGAGTAAAGCCTTCAAAACTTTCATTTGCTGATGTGTCATGACTCAAAACAAGAAGAAACAGTTGCAAACATCCATCAATGATTAGAACACGTGATGCACAAAGTATGAATCAGGTAGAATATGATCAGTGACTGATGATACTGAAAGAAGTCAAAGCTGTATTGAAGACATTGGTGAGAAACAAGACCAGGAATTGATGGAATATGAATTAAATCAATGCAGTGCTGAAAGTGCTCACTCATCTATGCCATGAAATTTGGAGGACAGCTGCCTGGCCAACCGCCTGGACAAGATTCATATTTATACCTTTTCCCAAGAAAGGTGATCCAACTGAATGTGGAAATTACTGAACAGAATCATTACTATCACATGCAAATAAAATTTGGCTAAGGATCAATCAATAGCAGCTGTAACAGTATATTGACAGAGAACTGCCAGAAATTCAAGCCAGATTTAGAAGAGGTCATAGGATCAAGTTGGATTCAAAAGAGGACCTGAAACCAGGGATATCATTGCTGCTATCAGATGGATCTTGGCTGAAAGCAGAGAAAACCAGAAAGATGTTTACCTGTGTTTCATTGACCATGCAAAGGTATTCAACTGTGTGGTCATAACAAATCATGACTAATGTTGCAGACAATGGGAATTCCAGAACACCTAACTGTGTTCATGAGGAATCTGTGCATGGTTCCGGAGACAGTTATACAAAAGAACAAGTAATCACTGCACGGATTAAAGTCAAGACAGATGTGTATCAAGGTTGTATCCTTTCTCCATACCTTTTCAATCTGTAAGCCAAGCACATATTCTGAGAAGATGGACTATGTGAAGAAGAACAAGGATACATCAGGATTAACAACTGGCTTTACACCAATGACACAACCTTGCTTGCTGGAAGTAAAAAGATTTGAAACACTTACTGATGAAGATCGAAGACCACAGCCATCAGTATGGATTACACCTCAATGTCAAGAAAACAAAAATCTTCACAACAGGACCAGTAAACAACATCATGATAAATGGAGAAAGGACTGAGGCCGTCAAGGATTCCATTTACTTGGCTCTGTAATCAGTGCCCATGGAAGCAGCAATCAAGAAATCAAAAGATGCATTGCATTAGGAAAATCAGCTGCAAAGGATCTCTTTAAGGTGTTAAAAAGTAAACATGTCTTCTTGGAGACTAAAGTGCACCTGACCCAAGCCATGGTACTTTTAATAGCATCATAGGCATGTGAAAGCTAGACAGTGAATAAGGAATACAGAAGTATTGATGCCTTTGAATTGTGGTATTGCTGAATACTCAATGTACCATGGACTGCCTAAAGAACAAACAGACATGTAGAAGTATGATCAGAGTGTTCCTTGGAGGCAAAGATATTGAGACTATATCTTACATACTTTGGGCAGGTTAAGAGGGATCAGTCCCTGGGGAAAGACATCATACTTGGTGAAGTAGAGGGTCAGCAAAAAAGTAGAAGACCCTCAGAGAGTTAAATTTATACAGTGGATGCAAAAATGTGCTTATGCATAGAAACAAGTGTGAGCATGGGACAAGACAGGGTAGTGTTTCATTCTTTGGTGCATAGAGTCACTGTAAGTCACAGCCAACTCAGTGGCACCTAGTGACAACAGATACCAGATGTCAGACTCAGACTCAGATATCAGATATCAGACTCAGGATTACAAATAGGGAAACAGAATAATGAATATCTGAAATCAGTTAAAAACATACACTTAGTGTATTAATTTTCATTTACACAACAGAAAATATATATACCCATGTATTTTTCCAAAAAGGTAAAAAATACTACATGCAATTTCAAAACCGTAAATGAATCTGATATTTTCATGTTGTCAATTTTTGTTTCTGAAAGAACAGTCTGGAGTAAAATATCATAATTTAATTGTACTTTAGACTACTTCACCAGTATTATTTCAGATTAATAGCATGGAATCTGATACACAGACAGAAATTTGTTGCGTAATAGTAATAGGTGTCTATAATGCTTGTGATTTTGTAGTGAATTTTCACTGGCATTAAATTTAAACCTTCTTTTAAGATATTCAGAAGTAGAAATAAGAAAACAAACGAAAAACCTTACATGATTAGTAATTATTCCTGAGCCAGGAGATGGTACTAAATCTAGTTAGATACTAAAGAAATAAAGATAACTAGGAAATTACTGTAGAGAAGCAGTAAAATGGAATTCCACTTTTACGAAATACAACTCACTATGTTTGAAAAGTAAAACGAAATAAAGACTAAACTGATATTCACTGGAGTGATCTATGTAAGTTTTCAAATGTAATGTAGCATGAATATATGTCTGTAATACATGACATAAACGAGAGGTGATATAACTATGTTTCAACAAGTAAGATGTGGCTGGGACACACCCACGTTCTTTTTTTTTTCTCTCTTGTGAATTAAGAACAACTTTACAGTCTATGTCATGTTACCATACAACACACAGAACTTTCATCTGTATTCTGTTCCAGCTCCCCCCACCATGTGACAGATGTGACAGCACGCTTCCCCCTTTTTTATGGAACTTTATGTGACCTTTTGACCAAAGTGTGGCCCTCTTCACCCAATCAACTTGGCTCCAGGAAAATGTCCCTCAGACAACTGCTTGTATATGTTTAAAAGGTTTGTTCGCCTCCAGTATCACTCCATGTTTTGTACAGCCTGGGTTAATCTTTGTCTGGGGAGCTGGCCCTGGTGCTGGATACAGTTTGGGGTTAGAGAGTCTGAAGGCCACACTCCCAGGGGCCCCTCCATTCAGAAGGACCATCAAGTGTGGTCTTTCCACATTCTTGATGGGAGCTAACAGACCCTGACTGGTCCTTATTGGTTCACTAAGTTTTTATTATTTTGAGGCTATACCTGAAACCATATTTTAGTCTGGGAGTGATAAAGAAGAATATGAAACAAAGAGAAATAAGTAAAGTAATTCATTTACCTGCAGAATTAACTGAGGACATTTGATTTCTTCTTAAATGAGTCAGTATGCTTTAAGCTAACCACACACTCAGAATAGAAAATGGTTAACACACTTTTGAGAGCACATATATTAACAGAAAAGGATAACCAGCATGATATAAAATAATCAAATGACAAATTTTAATTCTCATTGTAGCTTGATTGGATGGATGTTACACTATTTAACTTTTACTTTCTTTTATATATAATACAAGTATTTTAAAAATGCTATTCCAGTGAAATCTATTCACAATCAATAATCCAATGATTTCTTAAACAAAAGTACAATTTACAGTGTAGCTGTTTAATGACTTTTCCTAATGAAAACTCTCCACTCATTATTCACCTATCTCTGTTTGTCTAAATTGGTGAAAGTGCATTGCAAACGAACTTGTATAATGTTTATGTTCATTTTGCACCGTTTTCAGAAAACTTTTTTCAACAAAGAGCCAAATGGTAAGTATCCTAGGCTTTGCAAGTCATACAGTTTCTGTTGCAACTATTTGACTCTATTGTAGTGCAAAGGTAGCTATTGACAAAATGTAAATGAATGAGTGTGGCTGGGTTCCAGTAAAGTGTTTTAATGGCTGAATCTGGCCTAGAGACCATAATTTGCTGACTCCTGACCTAGACTACTATTAGTTCTTGAATAACAAATGCAAAAAAAGAAAAAGAAAAACTTACATCTAATTGTTACTAGGTAACAGGTGGAATATATATCTATATCTACAGTGTAATGGTAAAATATTGATCAGAACTGTATGTAAAATTCAGACAAGTTATTGCCTTTTTATTCTAATTTATGTGAGAGACTCAAATAAAAGTAAGTCAACAAAATAATGTCAATTGAGCACCTGTTTATTTATTTTACTACAGCTGTACTTCAGTGTGATGTGGGGATTAAAAAGAAACATAAAACATTTTCCTTGGCTACAAGCAGGTTTCAGTCCAGTTAGAAGACAGAGTTTCAAAACTGAAAGAATATGCAGATAATTGCTAATCCTCTTTAACATCAGAAATGTTTTTTTTGGGGGGGGAATGTACATAAAAATCTTATGCACTTAAAAACTCTACAGCATTTTTATCATTAATTGGCATATTTTATCCATCAAACAGGCAAACCAACAGGCAAATCTAAATCTCACCCTGTAATACACTGCTCATTAAACACATAGTAATAGTTACATTTATCTCAGTAATAATAATAAATTTTGAAGACTTGCATTATGTCAGAAGTGCAACAAATAGTTATGATGGCAGAGTAAATTAAAAAAATAAGAAATAAAAAACACGCGTTCAGTTTATCTAAATCTTGTCCATGTTACAAACAGGATCAAATTCTACATATTCAGGAAATCATCTAGTACCCATGCTAGATTTGAAGGGTTGAATTAGAAAATAGTTGTGTTACAAAATAATCTAACATTTTTGTATAAAACACATACAGCCATAAGAACACATAAAGTATATTGGAGGAAGAAAAGGACTCAACATTCCTACTGTTTCTTCCCTTGTTCCCAACTCCTTTGATGAGTGCAGCTCTATCGAGGCCTTTAATTAGGATAGAGATAAGAAGCAGAAAAAACAGCAGAAATCAACTAGCTGATACATCTGTTGGCAGTCTAAGATGTTTTTAAATTGTGATTAAGTGAAAGTATCTGACTCAGCGGCACTTCGCTTGGCTGGCAAGTGAAAGTATATGGTCCAAATTAATTTCGCATGCCTACCTATCTGTAGCTCCTTCTGCTCTACTTGCCTGGTGACAGCACACTTCTTTTCATTCTATACTTGTAATATCCTCTTAACAAGTTCCTGTCCCCTCTTCACACTTTCTCTCCCATAGTTGAGTATATGTACCATAGTTTGTTGAACCATTCATCTGTTGTTGTGCGTCTGGGTTGAGTCCATCTTTTTGTTATTGCGGACTGTACTGCAATAAACGTGTGTGCGCACGTGTCTGTTAGTATTCCAGTCTAAGATTTAAGCCAGCAGGGTAAACATGATATTGAAATTCAGTCTGTTTAAGCCTATAAGGAAGGTAGATCAAATCCTCTGTCAATGTAATAAGCTTAAAGTCCTCAGCCTGATCTTCCTGTCTTCCAGCCTGGAATCCTCTTAAGCCAGACAGGTTACCTCTTCTTCAGCATGCCCAGCACATGTGATAGACAGAAGCTGTTGACAGTTCTTCTAATTGGGTACTCATGAACTGTCTGGTGAAAAGTTCCTTTTCTATATTAGTCTGAAAAATGTAGCGCAATAATTAAATATGCACCATGCATTTGTTTTCTTTCAGGACGAGAACAATGCAAAAAATCATTACTAGAATGCCTGCTTGTGGAGGATAACCTTAGGCAGCAAAGCACACTGAGGATGCTGTCAGGGGAAGCCTCATGTTTTATGCATCCCACCAGGGCAGCTCATGGATTGGCATCTCTTACCAATGAGCTGGGAAGCCAAAGCAATCTTTTCTAAACTATTGATTTTTAAGTAAATTTGGTCAACTTCGGTATTGGAAGGATGAATTTACTTTTTCATTCCACCTGTATAAAGAGACATTATGAAAACATTGTCATATGAACAACAGAACAATGACTATGAAGCCCCAAAGTGTAAAACCACAAACAAATCATTGTTTTCTACACAGAGAGCTGGATAAGAAAGTTAGTTGTTCAGAAAAATATGCTATTTTTAAAATTCACATTGGTTGTAATATTTACCAAGTTTTTGTGTGGTGTACTTTGTAGTGAACTTTTTGCATTCTCTTGTATGTTTACTTTTGAACCTAATTAAATGAATAAAGATTTGATTTTAAGTGAAAACTTTCTAGATTTTTCTTGGTACTTAAGGCTACATGCCTCTTTTATTTCCCATTACTCCAATTTTACAAGAACATTTAAATGTCTTTCTCTCTTTTCTTCAGACAGTGAAATATTTGACAAAAAATCAATCTGTTGCTTAAAGCAAATGCCAGCACCATCAATACTTTTTTAGTATATAATACCCACTGAGCTTACTAAATACTTCCAGGCTTGTTTCTGTTACCTCTGTAGGAATATTTTACATTGTGTCAGCTTTCATGTCACCTGTGGACTTTTCTGAGACCTGTATGAATACTGGGACACATTTTTGCCCCTTCTTCAGATAAAAGCAGCTTTGCATTATCACTGTGGACTAGGAATTTGACTTGTTAAATTCTTACATTGAGCACTGCCACTTTTTCCTGCTGGTAAATTGTGACTGACTCTCTAACACAGAGTTGCTTTCTTTTAATCTGCTGACCTTACATTCAGTTCATCTACCTCAAGGCAGTACATGGCAGCATCATGAAAATTACGAGGTTCCTGCAGATCAGAGATGTCCCAAGGGACGGATTAAAGAAAATATGTATATATATAGAGAGAGGGCAAAACAAAAGTATAGCATTTGCATACAGATGGGTTTGATGAAATTGTATTTGGCATGCAGGAAGAGTTCTTCTTTATCCAGCTTGTGTATATAAAAAAAGGAAGAGAGGAAGGAAGAAAAGGAGGAAAGGGGGGAGGGAGAGAGGGAGGAAGAAAAGAGGGACCAAGGCAATGCGGTTGGGGGAAGTTAAGACAGATAAAGTTAGATTTCTATGCCTTCCCTTCCCTAATCTGCCACAGGCCAGTGATCAGGTTAACAGCCTGCAGAAAAAGCTATTTTGTCCAGGTAAACCGAACTTTCATCACACCTAGATCCTCTCCCATCAATGAGTTGTCTAAAAATGGGAAAGAAAGAGAAAAAAAAAACTCTAATGATCTTTCATTTTTATCTTGTGGGGACCCTGCTGCTCCCAAATGATGCCGAGGAGACTGACAGCAGGTAGTTTCTAAGAACAAAAAGCCAGCACTTTTCTCTCCCAGGCTGCTGCGCTTTACTGAGCCCTTGGCATGGGATTGTTCAGCAGAAAAAAGTCAACAGTGCCTGCTGTCAACACAATGTGCCTATGTGCATTTTTAAAGGCTCTGCCTACTTGAAGTTTAGTTGTCAGGATGCTCACTTTTAAGTAGATTTCAGTGTCAATATGCGCTGCTTCCTACTAATGCTAAGAAATGGCCACAAAGAGCAGGATCAGAAGCTCTGTCAGGATGTCGGCAAGTGCAGATACACATTGACTGCCCACCCGTCAGGAAGCATCTTTAGAAACTGAGAAGGCTTGGATGAAAAGGACACCGTTTCAGCTTCCTTCTTGAAGTTTTCTCATTATCACCAGGATACACACATACGCACACACACGCATACACACACACACACACACACACTAAAAATATATTCATTGGCCTAGATACGTAGTATCTACAACATTGAACAAATGTGATGGCAACCCAAGGGCTACACATAATAGCTTCAGCATTTTCTGACTCACATGACTTATTACAGAGCCAGAAGCAGCAGGCTGTCAATTTCTGCAGATGATACTTTTTTTCCTGTTTGAAGTCATCACCATTCAATCTACAGCCATACTTCCTCCAAATTCATGGACAGACAGAACTTTCTGGAGAAAAGATACAATTTCAAAGATTTTTTTCTTATTCTACACAAGCTAATCAGCTTACATTGGCTTTACTTTTTTGAACAATAGCTTAAAATATTAAATGGAAGATTTTAACATCAATGTCTCTGGTCCTCAGTATTATTCTGGACATTTACGGAAGGCATTGCATTATATATGCTATCCTTTTTTTTTCCCCTGTAATATACTTTAGCCAAGTGCTGTCTTATGTAACTTAAAAGTACAGATATTGTGCTGTGTAGTTCATGACCCTGAAAACTAAATGATATTAATTGCCTTGCTAAACAATAATTTAAATTCTAGTATCTGTTTAAGGACAGAAGTACAAAAAACAACTAAACAACTTACAGTGAGGAAAGCCTGGCTGTGTAACAGTTAAATGTTGTCTGTAACCTTACTTTCAGCAGATTGAATCCGGCAGGTGTTCCCTGGAAACTCTATGGAGCAATTCTACTCCATCCTATACGATCATAATGAGCTGGAATCAACTGCATGCCAGTGGATTGGGTTTTGGTTTACAGTTAGTAACAATCATAATAGGAGTATGAACAAATTGCTGTGGTGTTTGGAGAGAAAAGCATTGCTTAGTTCTGACTGCAAAGACGAGAAGACCTTTGTGAAGGAAATGTCTTTGACTTGAATTTTAAAGGTGTATAGGATGTGTATCAAGCCCTGGTGATATAGTGTTTAAGAGCTACGGTTTGCTAATCAAATTTTCAGAAGTTCAAATCCATTATCTGCTTGTTGGAAGCCCTATGGGACAGTGATACTTTATCCTGTAGAGTCACTATGAGTCAGAATTGACTTGATAGCAACACATCTGTAGTTGGAACTGAGGTGGAACATGCTAGGAAAATATTCCATGTTGGAAAATTGATATGAATATTCAGGTTATACCTACTGGGTAAGTCAGAATAATCAGGAGTGATTGATGGCTATGTACATTGTATCCATTTCCCATACACCTGTCTATTTGTTCTACTGTGGGGTCTTGTGTTTCGCTGTGATACAACACATACGTACATCTAGGGGGAGAAATGGACCAGACTCAGAGTTAACAAGTAAAATAAACCCAGTAAGTTATTCCTTCAGAAGTCCTTATTAAGCTTGGTACATCTTATTAGTAATTCTCAAAATTATTCATTCATTTATCCATTCATATCTCTAACAAATGTGTGTTGAGGTCTTATTATTTTAAGTTTCTGTTTTAGGCTTAAGGATACAATTGAAAGAAGAAGAAGAAAGACAGAAAGAAAAAGGCAAAAAACAAATTCACTTTTTTTTTTTTTTTAAGTGAGACAGAAAATGAGTAAATTAAAAAATACATACAGGGTGTGGAGTCAAGATGGCAGACTAGACACATGTCTTCTTAATTACCTCTGAAAATTAAGGCCCAGATTGATAGTTAAACAGAGACTTCTGGACACCCAATGATTCCCTAGGACATGGCATAATGCTGTCAATTTGACTACATGCTACTGTATCAGAAAATTCTTCTCTTTCACTGACCCCCACCCTTGCTGAATGGCTGGCTCTTGCAGACTGAAGGTTACTGGTGGTTTTAACTTTTTTTTTTCCATTTGTTAGCCACTGGAGGCAATTGGGTTTAACTGGCAGCAAAGTTTAGCCACACTGCTGACGTGATCAACAGGTGCAATAGCCACACTTTGAGAGCCTGGCTCTGGACGTAGAGCCCTGCAGCCCCTCCACTATCTCTTTCAGAACCTCCACCATTGATATGACCATTTTTCAGTGGTGAGACAGGTTGTGCAAGATACCATCTTGATCAACTGGGAGGTGGATTTACCCAAACAGAACCCTCAGAGGGGCTAATTCCCAGACTAGGAGGAACTGTCAGGCCAGGGAGCACTTTCCCAGTAGAAAAACTGTGTTTAGCACAGTGTAGCCCTACGAGTGGGGCTAAGCAGTGTATGACAGCAGGGCAATAATCTTTCCATACTGTTAACTAGATCACAGCACCTGGGGGCGGATAGAGAAATGCATCCATTGCCAGCTGGAAAGAGAGGCTTGCACACCTTACAGCCTGTTTATGGAAGCCTTCATATAGCTTTTACCCTTTGAAAGAAGACTACCTACAGAAATAAATGTGGTACATCCTGACAGCGTCTCTTCCAGCCTTGACTGACCCACAACATAGGATCAGCTGATGGCCTCCCCACTGATCTCATAAATAGGACCGTGTGTTTGCCAGCCAGGGGATGGAGACTGCTACTCCAGGGATTCCAGTGGGCCCAGTCACTGGGGTAGAGTAGACTGGTGATAACTTATGCTTCAGCTTCTGTTAAGACATAACCAGAGTAACTAAACAACCTCCAGATGCCCCAAAAGTAACAAACCTTGGCCAGACACTTAAAGAAAAATCCACCCATGGCTCCAGAAAGCTCCCAAAAGGAAGAACCAAAGAACTTCCCAGATGAAGAGCTTTTCTGAGACTTTTGGAGGTCAAGTACAAAATAACTATATATAGAGCCCTCCTAAACATTATACAAAATGCAGCAGAGCAAAATGAAAAATTAAGCAATCTGTTTGAGCTAATGGAACACCAGCATTCAGAAATCCAACAGATCAATAACAAACTTTAAGACTTAGAAAACTCAATTGAAAGCCAGAACTAAAAAAATGGAAAATAGACTGTCTGACTTGAAAGACAGAACCAATGACACCAGAATTTATGAGGAGAAATGAGAGAAAAGAAAAAACAAGAAAAATGAAGAATCATTAAGAAACATGTGAAACTCTATCAAGAGGAACAGTCTATGATTAATTGGAGTTCCTGAACAAGAAGGGACACCTGAAAACACAGAGAATATTGCTGACCAAAAACTTCCATGAAATTATGAAAGAAGAGAACATAGATATCCAAGATGTGTATCAAATGCCACACAATGTAGAGCACAAAAGAAAGAAACCAAGACATATTATAATCAAGCTTAACAAAATGAAGCATAAGCAGAAACTCTTAAAGGCAGTGTGACTTAAAGCAAAGTTAACATTCAGAGGGAATCCCTGTAGGCTTTTGCCTGACTTCTCAACAAAAACCATGTGGCACGGATGCAGCAGGATAACACATACAAAGCCTTGAAGGAGAAAAACTTTCAACCAAGAAGTACATATCCCACACAACTGTCTTTCAAACATGAAGATGAAAGTAAGACATTTGCAGATAAACAGAAACTCAGAGACTTTATAAACCAAACCAAAGCTACAAGAAATACTGAAAGAAGCTTTTGGCTTAGAATAACAAAACTATTAACTCTATATTTTAGGAGATAGTGCAGGAGAAATCATCCAGAAACCTATTCAGTTAGGGAAAGCACAAAACCCAATGAAAGCTGTAATATTAGAAGGGATCCAGTGATCATATCATGAAAACTATGATACCATCACATTAAAAAGAGGGATATACTACAGTAGTTATAGTTCTTCCAGATGGACACAAAGTTAAAATGATGTGTTGTAGTTAAAATTGGGTTTAAACACAGATTATTAAGGGGGATCATATGAGTAGCTGCAAAGCACAATAAAGGTGTGCCATATCAAAACAAGAAATGCAATACAAGAGTCTCAAGAAACACAAAACCAACACTGAAAGGTGAAAAATCAACCAATAAAGAAGAATGTCTCAGAACAGAACAGTAAGAGCAACAGAAAAACATCAACACAAAAATAAATACACCAAAATGACAGCAATAAACACCAAGCCAAGCCAAGTGCCATTGAGTCAGATCTGACTCATGGCAACCAACTCACGACAGTAAACACATACCTATCAATAGTTACAGTGAATGTAAACAGACTGAATGCTTCAGTAAGAGACAATGAGTGACACCTTGGATCAAAAGACTCAATCCGTCTGTATGTTGCTTACAAGAAACTTACCTTAGACTTAAAGATATGAACAAACAAAAAAAACTAGAGGATGGAAGAATATATATCAAGCTAACAATATACAAAGAACAGTAGCTAAAATAGATTTTAATGTAAAATCCGCCATCGTGGATTTCATTGCTGAAAGGTTCAATACACAAGCACTACTTAACTATTAAATAGTTATGTACCCAATATTGGAGCACTTAAATACATCAAAGAAACACTGACTGCATTGAGAAATGACATGGATTATTCCACAATAATAGTGGGAGACTTCAACTCTCCACTTTCAGTACTGGACAGATCTAGAAAAAAGCTCAATAAAGACATAGAAGACCTTATTGCCACAATTAACCAACTAGACCTTATCAAAATATACAGAACTTTCTACCAATCAGCAGATAACTACACCTTCTTTTCCAGTGCACACAGAACATTTTCCAGTATAGACCGTGTGTTAGGGCACAAAGCAAATCTCAACAAAATTCAAAACACTGAATTATTGCAAAGCATTTTCTCAGACCATAAAACCGTAAAAGTCAAAATCAATTGCAGAAAAAAACAGAGATAGGAATTGGAACCAATGGAAATCAAGTAACATCTTGCTCAAAAAGCCTTTGGTTATAGAAGAAATTAAGGATGAATAAATAAATTGATGAATTACAATGAGAAGGAAAACACTTCCAGAATCTGTGGGATACAGCCAAAGCAGTGCTCAGCAGACAGTTTATCTCTATAAATTCACACATCCAGAGGGAAGAAAGAACCCAAAACAAAGTATGAACCCTACAGCTTGAACGAGTAGAAAGAGAGCAACAGAGGAACCCCTCAGGCACCAGAAGAAAACAGATCATAAAGAGTAGAGCAAAATTAAATGAATCAGAGAATAGAAGAACAATTGAAAAAATAGATAAGGCCAAACCTGAGTTTTTGAAAAGATCAACAAAATTGATAAGCCATTGGCTAAACTTACTAAAGAAAAACAAGAAAGGAAATAAATAACCCATATAAGAAATGAGATGGGAGATGTCACAACAGATCCAACAGAAATAAAAAAGATATCATAACAGAATACTATGAAAGACGGTACTGTAATGGATTTGAAACTTAGATGAAGTAGACAAATTCCTAGATTCATATCACCTACCAAAATTATCACAAGGTTTAGCAGAACAACTTAATAAACTCATCACAATGGAAGATTAAAAAAGTCATCCAAAAACTACCAACCAAAAAAAAAAAAAAAAAAAAAACAACTCTTGGCCCAGACAGATGCCTTCAACTCAGAATTCTACCTAGGTTTTAGAGAAGGGTTAACTCCAATACTATTGAGACTATTTCACAGCATAGAAATGGATGGAATACTCCGAAATTCATTCTATGAAGCCAGCATAGCCCTGACACCAAACCAAAGAAAGATCTATCAAAAAAAGGAAAACTACAGACCAACATCACTCGTGAACCTAGGTCCAAAAATCTTCAACAAAATCCTGCCCATAGAATCCAAAAAATAATTCATCACGACTAAGTTGGATTCACACCAGAGATGCAAGGTGGGTTCAACATCAGAAAAACAATTAATGTGATAAATCACATAAACAACACAAAAGACACAAAACACCTAATTTTGTCATTTGATGCAGAAAAATCATTTGACAAAGTCCAAACCCGTTCATGCTAAAAACCCTCAGCAAAATAGGAATAGAAGGCTAATTCCTCAATGTGATAAGGGCCATTTATCACCCTCAATGGACAGAGACTGAAAGAATTCTCCTGGAGAACAGGAACTAGACAAGGGTGTCCACTCCCACCGTTTAACGTTGTACTAGAAGTTCTGGCCTGAGCAATTAGACAAGACAAAGAAATAAAGGGTATCTACATCAGTTAAGAGGAAGTAAAAATCTCCCTATTTGCAGATGATATGACTGTATATGCAGAGAATCCCAAAGAATCCATAAGTAAACTACTCAAACTGATAGAAGAGTTTTGCAAAATCTCAGGATACAAGACAAACATTAGTAAATCGGTAGGATTCCTTTATACCAACAAAGAGAAGAAATCAATATCATTTACTATAGCCTCCAAGAAGATATAATACGTAGGAATAAATCTAGCTATGGAAGCAAGATAACTTTACAGAGAGAGCCATAAGACCTTACTACAAGAAACTAGGAGAGACTTACATAAATGGAGAAACCTATCCAGCTCATGCATAGGAAGACATAACGTTGTAAATATGTCTATTTTACCCAAAGCAATCTATGTATACAGTGCTGTCCCAATACAAATACTAGGGACATTTTTTAATGAGATGGAGAAACAAATCATCAGCTTTGTTTGGAAAGGACAGAGGCTCCAGATAAATGATGCACTACTGAAGAGGAACATGCTAGGAGATTTCTCACTACCCAACTTTAGAACCTATCAGACTGCTACAGTTGTCAAAACAGCCTGGTACTCATACAAAAAGTGACATATAGACCAACGGGACAGAGTTCAGACCTCAGAGATGCCACTGTTGTCCTATGAACAGCTAATATTTGACAAAGGCCCCAAACTGGGGTAAAAGCAGTCTCTTTAATAAATGGTGCAGGCAAAATTGGATATCCATCCCCCCAAAATTGAAACAAGACCCATAACTCACACCTTATATGAAACTCAAATTGGATAAAAGACCTAAACATCAAATCCACAACAATAAAGTTCATCTAAGAAAAAAATAGGATCAGCAATGGAAGTTTTAATACACAACGTAGACAGACTTCAAAAACTGGCAAGCCATGATCAACAGAAGAGAAAAAGGATAAACAGAAACTACTAAGAATCAAACACTTTTGTTTATCCGAAGTCTTTATCAAAAGAATTAAAAAACCACCAACAGAATTGGAAAAACGGTTTGGCAACTATGTGTCAGACCAATGTCTATTCTTCATAATCTACAAGGTACTACCAAATATCAACAAGAAAAGGATAAATAATCCAATTAACTGATAGATGAAAGAGATGGACAGACACTTCTCTAAAGAAGACATGCAGACAGCCAAAAGACACACATGGAAATGCTCACAATCATTAGCTATTAAAGAAATCCAATTCAAAACAACTATGAGAAACCACCTCACCCCAACAGGGTTGGCCATCATCCCCAAAACACAAAATAACAAATGCTGGAGAGGCTGTGGAAAACCTGGAACACTCTTGCACTTCTGGTGGGATTGCATAATGGTACAACCTTTTTGGAAAGCAATCTGGCACTTCCTGAAAAAGCTGGAAATAGACATACCATTTGACCCAGTAATCCCACTGCTTGGAATATATCCTACAGAAGCAAGGGCAGTCACATGAACAGATACATGCACACGAATGTTCATCACAGCACAGTCCACAATAGCAAAAAGATGGAATCAATCCAGATGTCCAACAACAGATGAATGGATAAATAAACTGTGGTATATTTATTCAATGGAACACTATGCAATGATCAAGAACAACAATGATTTTAGGAAGCATCTCATAACCTGGTTTCAACTGGAAGACGTTATGTTGAGTGGAATTAGTCAGCAGCACCAGGACAAATATTGTATGAGACCCCTATGACAAGGACTTGTAAACAGACTCAAGTAGAGAAGAAAAGACTCTTAGATGGTTGCAGAGGGTGGTGGTGGAGGGAAGGAAGAGAGCTGGTTATAGACTAGATAGTTGATAGAAATTTGATTGGGTGAAATCTGTGACACCACACATTACAAAGAAGATCAGTTTAGTTGAAGTTCAACATAAACTGAAAACTCTTCCAATCTTAACACAGTATGGCCCGGACAGAGTAATAGGGGTATGAATCCAGGTATCATGCTCTCAGGGAACATCAAGGTCAACTGGTATAACTAACCTATTGCTAAGAGGGTCTTCTCCACCTCATATTGGTGAGTCCTGTCTGGAGTCTTAAAAGCTAGCAAGCTGCCATTTGAAGCACACGAAATGGTCCCAACTCAGCAGGAACAGATGACCACCAAGGTGAAAAAATCACTGAGGAAAGAGAACCCAGAAGACAGAAAGATCCACATGAACATGGGACTATATGAACATAAGATCAAGAAGAACCAGATGGTGCCTGGCCACCTCAAGTGACAGCTGTGTTGGGGCTCACAAAGTTGAGGCCCAGTGGCAAAATGAGAATAAGAAGGGGAACCCTGAAAACTCCACTAAAAGACCACAATTGACAGTCTAAAGGCCTAGGGGTTCCTCTTGGAGCATGGCCGCTAGATCTGATGTTGCCCTTGATCATGAATCATTACTGAGGTCAACTCCTCAGACAGAAACAAATTGGACTCAGCCACACAGACTGACCATATATGTGCTCACTTTGTGGTTCTATGCATTTATAGTATGTTGTCCTTCTGGCATCTTATCAGAGGGGAGTGGAGATGCTGGAGATTAGGGGACCGGAGAGTGTTAAGAGGATATGACTTGCATAGCATGAAAGGAGGAGTGTGTAGTCACCAGGCAAGGACAGCAGTAAGAGCTGCACGTAGGTGGGCATGTGAATTTAAACAAGATTGTACACTTTCACTTAATCGCAATAAATAAATAAAAAATAATAATAACAATAAGTACATAAATATCAAGGGGGATTCACTTCAAAAGCGATAGTATAGCAATGTAATAGGATAGACAGAATTGAGGAGATGGACAGGGAGTGGTACTGTTTGATACTAAAGTCAGAGAAGTTCTGCCAGACAGATGAAATTTGAGCAAAGACCTAAAATTCTACATACAGGTAAGGGGCCAGGGAATGTGGTGGCAGTGGGAGCTATCAACAGCAAGGTCCTAAGACAGTTGAAACCATACACCCTCTTTGTTTTCCTACCACTGAATTTTGTAGAATGCTGTTTAGGTTCTCTAAGTTAGGTTTCATGAGAAGCAGCATCATATAACGGGAACAACTGAAATACCTTGATTTTTGAGAAAAAAGGGAAGTTTCCTTTTCACATAATGATTATTTTGCTCTGACAGATTTTAGAGTGGGCTTGAATTTGTGTTAGAGCACAGGAACAACACAATTTTTTAACTTTTTTAGCTGCACTTGAACATACATTATTTAGGGCTCTACAACTCCAAATCATATAATTTCATGTACTCAGCATTCCAAGTTCTATTTCAGTTAATTCTCCAGATGGTGTTGCTGTTATACTAGATCATTTCAAAAGAAAAAATTGTAGCTATGATCTCAAAGAGAATAAAACATGAATAAACTCCAATAATGGAAAAAGTGCTACTTTTTGCCAATCTTTCTTTCCTTTTAAAGACCAGGAATACTGTAAAACATTCCATCGTTTTGAATGCTTGTCAAAGCATGCCAAATTCTAAGTGGGAATATCACGGAACAATGACACCTTGGAAGCCGCAACAGCTTGCCGACATATGAAAAATGAGAAAACAAGTGCTAAACTGTTCAATTAAGATTTCCCAAATGCAGCTAAAGCAAAGATAGCTCCATGCTTCAGCAAAAAGAAATTTCAACTTATAAATTAAGTCAAATTAATACTTTCTTTCTTTTATAGAAGATTCAACTAGAGGTTTTTTTAAAAATTGAAAATGTGTATTTTATTGTGCTTTAAGTAAAAGTTTACATTCCAAAGAAATTTGCCGTATAAAACCCTGAACACACACTGCTATGCAACCCTAGCTGCTCTCTTCCTCCCCGTCGTCTGTTACTGTTACCACCCTGTGATAGCACATTCCTCCTTTCTACCTTCTACTTCCCATAGCCATTCAACCAAACCCTGTCCTCTACCACGCTCTCTCTCATCGCGCCTCTAGAGAGGAGCTGCTCAGTCAGCTTCATTCAACTGGAGGTTTTATTTATTTTAGATATTCCTTTTAGTATATTACAAAGTAGAAGTAAAGATTTAAAAGGATACATTTTGCTGTCTTTGAAATATTGTTTGGCCATAACCTAACGTCTCACGTTTTTGAGGAGTTGGGGATATTACACATAATAATAATAAGACATTTTCACATTGAGTGTATTCTAGTACCTTTCATGAAGGTCACCATCATTAGCTGACAAATTTCTGCTTTAAGTTGACAAGCAGGAAAGTGATGTTCCTAGTAGAATATCAGCAACTGACAGGTCTAAATTTCAGGAAAAAAGTATTAGTAGCCTAATGATTAAGTTCTATGGCTGCTAACCAAGAAGTTGGCAGTGCACATCTCCCAGGTGTTCCTTGCAAATTCTGTGGGGCAGTTCTACTCTGTCTGTAGGGTTGTTATGAGTCAGAATTGACACTACAGCAGTAAAGTGGTTAAGTGCCACAGCTGCTAACTGAAAGGCCATCAGTTCAAATCTCCCATGGAAACCCTGGTGGCATAGTAGCTTAAGTGCTACATTGGCTAACCAGAAGGTCAGCAGTTCAAATCTGCCAGGCTGTCCTTGGAAACCCTATGGGCAGTTTACTGTGACCTCTAGGGCTGCTATCAGTTGGACTCGACTCAACAGCAGTGGAATTTGTTTTCAAATCTCCCAGGTGCTCCTTGGAAACTATATGAGGCAATTCTACTCTGTCTATAGGGCCACTGTGAGTCAGAATCTGCTCGATGACAATGGGTTGGGTTGGGTTTGGTTTAGGATAGCCAAAGTAGTAAGTTTGGGCATTGCACCACTCTGAGACTCTCCAGTAGTATGGAGGTTGTATGTTGGTGGATACTCATGGTTCTGCCCAGTGAATGGAAATTCATTTGATGTTTTGATCTAAGTCAGAGAGCTGCTTTTCAACCTAAGGAAGTAAAGTATCTATGCAACAGGACAGAGAATGAAGCAGAGAAGAAGGGGAAAAGCACACAGATGCAGCTTAGAGGACCCAGGTTACAAGAGGGGAGCCATCTCGGTTTAGTAGCAGCAATCTTGTTGCAGTGTGTCAGCAGAAGCAAACTTCAAAAGATAGCACTGTTAAAAACTTATAAACCAAACCAAACCCACTGCTTGTGGAGTCAATTCTAACTCATAGTGACCCTGTAGACATAGCAGGACTGCCCCGTACTGTTTCCAAGGAGCACCTGGCAGATTTCAACTGCCAATCTTTCTCCCTAGTAGCTACAGCACTTAACCACTATGCCACCAGGGTTTCCAAAGACTTGATACTAGATGCAAATTTTGAGCCTTTAGGTTAGCCAAATCTTAGAGCAACTTGCAAAAACTAAGAAGGTTTCTGATAAGATATTGATCAAGGTGAGCAAAAGTAAGGGGATAAAATAGAATAGAATAGAATAGAATAGAATAGAATAGGGTGTTTGCTGACACTAGAAACCAGACTTGATCTTATTAACCAAATGTAGCCCTTGGGTCTTTACGAGGTGTGATAAGACTAACTGATGTTGTCTTTGTTAGGTGCCCTGGAGGTGGCCTCAGTGCACAGTGACTGTGTATAACATAATGAAATGTTGCCTGGTCCTGTGCCATCTTTGCAATCACCGCTGTGTTGAAGTCCACTGTTTCAGCCACCATCTCCATCCATCCTATGGGATGCTTGATTTCTTGATGATTTCTTCCATGAGTATTGATCTATTCAATACTTAGTACATCATATTGCATAGCATATAATGTGCATCTTTGTCCACAAGTAATTGACTTACAACGAAAATGAGAATGCATAGCCTTTATCAAATATTATCTTATAAACAATTATTTAGGTCATTATAAATCAATCATTTCATATAATGAAGCAGTCCTTATAATTCTTGTAGGGTGTAAAAAATGGTATGGAGAAATGACAGTATGCAACTTATTTAACATGACTAATAACAAAGTCTAAATTTTAAAAAGTAATTTGAAGGTCGGGAATACAAAATAATCAAGAGCTTAGCTTTGTGATTAGAATGCATTTCAAAAAATACATAAAATTAACTACAAAACATTTCCTTCAGCATTTAATTAAAAATATCACTGCAGAATAAAAACAAAAAGATGTGGCTTTTCCTAGACTCATAAGCTAAACATAAGTGCTATTTTCTTTCATACTGTGTCTTCATAGTGTTATAACTGTAGAGGCAGAATGATAAAATACTCCAGCAATATCACAAATGAAATATGAAGATTGTATGTTAATAATTCACAAAATGATATTAGTTGTTTTCAATTGCCTGAATAATAGAAATATACTGAATAGATTCAAAAAATAAGCATATTAGAGACTCTAAAACATGGAATTAGGAAGAATGAGGATAAATCAAAACAGAGGAAATTATTTCCCAGTAGAAGAATCTGAAAAAATGATGAAGCAATGTGCTGGCTATTTTTAGCATAACTTCAGCAGAGAATATGGAATTTTTGCTGTTGTTCATTCCATTAAAAGACGCCTGGTGAGGTTTGAGAGGAAAAGCATTGTTTCAGAGAATCAGTGCTTCAGCAATCAGAAATGGAATACAGATCTAGATCTGTTTATGTGGAACTTGTGATGAAGTTGTATTTATTTCATTCTCATGTTCACCAACTACAGCAAGTATGCCCTTAAGAATGATTAAACAGATCGCAAATTGTAATCAGCATCCCACTTAAGTATAGTTGGAGAGGATTGTAACAAATTCTGAACATTTATTCTGATACGAAGACACAGTGACCCTATAGAACAGACTGGAACTGCCCCCATATGGTTTCCAAGGAAGATTCAAACTCCTGACATGTGGGTTAGCAGCTGTAGCACAATATGGTCATAGTATAACAGAATTTGGATATGAATTGCTTTAAAAAAATGAGATAATTTTTTTTTAAAAAAACAGATAATTTTGAAAGGAAGCAATCTTACACTCAAAATAATGTTTTAATCTCGTGAATACTTACATAGTGTGAACTATGTATTTCAAGTGTCCCCTTTACATAAATTCTTTGAATACTCATAGCAAGTCTGTGGGGTGTTACATTATCATCATGTTTGACAAGGCAAGTCTAAAGCACAAAGACGCCAGGACATCTTATCCAAAACTACCCAGCTAGTGAGTGGGAGGTATGACACAGATATCACACTCACTGCATTCTGCTTGTAACTTGCATAATTAGGTTATTATTGCTTCATCATCAAAATCACAATCAGTAATAGATTACATCTGCCAAGTGCTTTAACATTACTGAATGTTTTTGCATTGAGCTGTGTGTTGTATTTTTATAGAAACTTCTCAAATGGACATGGTAAGTATAGTGAAATCTCCAAAAGGCAGTACCTGTGTAAGACAGACTCGTGACATAGAAGGAAAATGTAAATATTTTCCACTAACAGAGAGCAAGAGAAGAAAGATAAGACTGCACCCCGTCAAAGGAAAACTTGTGACATCCAGAAAAACAAGGCAGTCCCATCAAGCTCCTGCTAGCACAGTTTTCGCTGTATTATTAACCACATATTAACGAAGACAAAACAGTGACTATGGACAAGGAAGAAACATATCACAGAAAAAAAAAACAGCAGAACTGGAAGAGGTAGCAGGGGTGTTCTGATTTCCTGGACTAAGGTAACTTACAGAATAGAAATGCCTGTACCACAAGATCAAAATTAGTTACTTAAAAAAATCCCGTTAAATCTTACACACAGAGAGACAAACACAGATACACACACACACACAGCTGTACATGTACACACTACACGAAAATCATCAAGGAACTGAGAATCAGAAACTGAAAAAAGACAAGGACTATTCCTGAGAGCTGACACAGAGAAAGAAAGTCTATTCCTAGAGCTGGAGCCCTGAATTTTGCATCTTAGCCTCCTAAACTATGAGAAAATAAATTTATTTTTGTTAAAGTTGGCCATTTGTGGTATTTTGGTTATAGCAGCACTAGATAACTAAGACACATGTTAGTATGTACAAGCTTCAGAATCCACAATATTTGAAGTTTATAGCTCTGCTTTCAATTTGAGACCTAGCCACCTGACTGTTGTCATCGTTAGGTGATGTCAAGGCTGTTCTGACTCATGGTAACCCTGTGTACAATAGAACAAAACAATGGCCTGTGCTGCACCATCCTCACAATCTTTGCTAAGTTTGAGCCCACTGTTGCAGCCACTGTGTTGACTCGTCTTGTGAAACATCTTCCTCTTTTCAATGACCGTGTACTTTATCAAGCATGATGTCTTCGGAGAATGATCTTTCTTTATAACATGTCCAAAGTAGAGGAGATGAAGTATCGCCATCCTCACCTCCAAGGATCACTCCGGCTGTACTTCTTCTGAGACAGACTGGTTCATTTTTTGGCAGTCCATCATATATTCAATACACAATGCCAACAGGATAATTCAAATGCATTACTTTCTTTGATCTTCCTTATTTATTGTTCAGCTTTCACATGCATATGAGACAATTCAAGATATCATGCTGTAGGTTCTCAAAGTCACATCTTTTCTTGTCAACACTTTAAAGAAGTCTGTTGAAGAAGATTTGCCCAGTGAAATACATCATTTGATTTCTTTTTATTTTTGTATTGTAATTGAGTGAAAGTGTACAATCCAGTTTAAATTTGCATGCCTGCCTATCAGTAGCTCCTTCTGCTCTCCATGTCCGGTGAGAGCACACTCTTCTTTTCTGTTCTATACGTGTCATATCCTTTTAACAATCTCCTGTCCCCTCCTCTCCACACTCTTCACTCCCCTCTAGTAAGGGGCCAGTAGGACAGCATCCTATAGATGCCTAGAACCATAAAGTGCACACATGATACATTCTGTGTCCCCCAGTTCAATCTGTTGCTGTCTGAAGAGTTGACCTCTGTAATGATTTACAACTAGGGGCAGCATCAGTCTAGGGGCCGTGCTTCCAGGGGGACAACCAGGACTTCGAACCATCAATTGCAGTCTTTAAGTGGCATTCTCAGGGTGCACCCCTTTTTTTCCTCATACTGCCACTGGGATTCAACATCGTGATCCCCATCACGGCTGTCATTGGTGGTAAATGGGCACCATCTTGTTCTTCTGGTCACATGTTGATATAATCACCCATTTACATGGGTCTTTCTGCCTTCTGGGTTCTCTTTCTCCCATGTCATTTTTGTCCTTGATAATCATCTGTTCCAGCTGAGTTGGGACCCTTTGGTGTACCTCAGATTGTAGCTGGCAAGATTTTAAGACCCCAGACTCCACTCACCAGTATGGGATGCAGAAGACTCTTTTAGCAATATGCTGGTTATGCCAGCTGACCTCAGTGTCCCTTGAGAGCATGGTTGCCAGACCCCCAGCTCTTCTACTCTGTCTTTGCCATATTGAGTTAAGATTGGAAGAGTTTTCAGGTTCTGTTGAAGTCCAGTTCAATTGATCTTCTTTCCAATGTGTGCTGTCATTGATTTCACTCAACCAAATTTCTATCAACTCTCGAACCTGTAACCAACTCTCTCCTTCCATACCTCTGCTCTCTTGTAGCCATCAAGGAGTCTTCTCTTTTGTACATGAGTCTGTTTTCAAGTCTTTATCATAGGGGTCTCATACAATATTTGTCCTTGTGACGCTGACTGATTCCACTCAACATAGTGTCTTCCAATTGTAACCAGGTTATGAGCTGTTTCCTAAAATCATCATTGTTCTTGATCACTGCATAGTGTTCCATTGAGTAAACATACCACAGTATATTTATCCATTCATCTGTTGTTGGGCATCTGGATTAATTCCATCTTTTTGCTATTGTGGACTGCACTACAATAATCATTTGCGTGCATGTATCTGTTCATGTGTCTGCCCTTGCTTCTGTAGGATATATTCCGAGCAGTGGGATTACTGGGTCAAATGTATGTCTAATTTCCAGCTTTTTAAGGAAATGACAGATTGCTTTCCAAAAATGTTGTACTGTTATGCAATCCCACCAGCAGTGCAAGAAAGTTCCAGGTTCTCCACAGCCTCTCCAGCATTTGTTATTTTGTGTTTTTTGGAGCATGGCGAGCCTTGTTGGGGTGAGGTAGTATCTCATCATCATTTTGATCTGGATTTCTTTAACAGCTAATGATGATGAGCATTTCCACATGTGTCTTTTGGCTGCCTGGATATCCCCTTTAGAGAAGGGTCTGTCCATAACCTTTGCCCAGTGCTGTTGATGTTTTGTCATATCTTGTAGATTATGGAGATCAGACATCGCTCTGACATATAGTTGTCAAATCTTTTTTCCAACACTATAGGTGGTCTTTTAATTTTTTTGATAAAGTCTTCGGGAGCAAAAGTGTTTGATTCTTAGTAGTTCCCATTTGTCTATTTTCTCTTCTATTGATCGGGCTTGTTTGTCAGATTTTTCTGAAGTATCTCTATGTTGTGCATTAAAACTTCCATTGTAGACCCTATTTTTTCTTGGAGGATCTTTATCATTCTAGGTTTGATATTTAGGTCTTTTGTCCCATTTGAGTTGGTTTTTGTGTCAGGTTTGAGATATGGGTCTTGTTTCAATTTCTTGGAGATGGATATCTAATTTTGCCAGTACCATTTATTGAAGAGATCATTTTTACCCCAGTTGACAATCTTAGGGCCTTTGTCAACTATCACCTACTCACAGGAGGTTGGTGGAATCCATGGTGTCAACTCTATTCCATTGGTCTATATGTCTCTTTTTGTACCAGTGACAGGCTGTTCTGACAGCTGTGGCAGTGTAATAGGTTCTAAAGTCAGGGAGGGAGAGGCCTCCAGTATCATCTTCTTCAGTAGTGCTTTGCTCATCTGGGGTTTCTTCCTTTTCCAAACAAAGTTGGAGATTTGTTTCTCCACCTCATTAAAAAATGTCACTGGAATTTGTACTGGGATTGCAATGTATACGTAGATGGCTTTGGGTAAAATGGATATTTTCACACTGTTAAACCTTCCTATCCATAAGTAGGGTAGGTTTCTCCATTGATGTAAGTCTCTTTTAGTTTCTTGTAGTAGAGTCTTGTAGTTCTCTTTGTATAGCTGTCTTACTTCTCTACTTAGATTTATTCCTGGGTATTTTATCTTCCTGAGGGGTGTAGTAAACGGTACTGACTTGGTGATTTCTTCTTGAATGATTTCTTGTTGTTATAAGGAATCTTATTGATTTACTTATGTTTATCTTCTGTCCTGATACTTTGCTGAACTCTTCCATTGGTTTGAGTAGTTTACTTACGGATTCTTCACGATCATCAGCATATACAATCATATCATCTGCGAATAGGAAGATTTTTACTTCTTTGCTGATGCAGATGCCCTTATTTATTTGTCTTATCTAATTGGTGTGGCCAGAACTTCTAGTACAATGTTAAATAGAAGTGGTGAGACTGGGCATCCTTGTCTAGTTCTTGTTCTCAAGGGGAATTCTTTCAGTCTCTATCCATTCAGGATGATGTAAGCTGTTGGCTTTGCATGGATGGCCCTGACTGCATTGAGGAAATTGCCTTCTATTCTCTTTTACTGACAGTTTTTAGCATGAATCGGTGGTGGACTTTGTCAAATGCCTTTTCTGCATTGATTGATACAATTAGATGATTCTTATCTTTTGTGTGATTTATGTGGTTGATGATAGTAGTTGTTTTTCTGATGTTCAACCAGACTGACATCCCTAGTATGAATCCAACTTGGTTGTGATGAAGTATTTTTTGGGTATGTTGTTGAATTCTATTAGCAAGGATTTATTTGAAGATTTTTGCATCTAGGTACATGAGTGATATTGGTCTGTAATTCTCCGTTTTTATTGGATCTTTCACTGGCTTTGGTATCCAGGTTATGCTGACTTCATGGAATGTATTTGTGATTATTCCATCCCTTTCTATGCTGTGAAATAGTCTCAGCAGTATTGGGGTTAACTCTTCTCTAAAAGCTTGATAGAATTCTGCAGCGAAGCCGTCTGTCTGGGCCAGGGTTTTTTTGGGTTGGTGGTTTTTCAATGACTTTTTCAATCTCTTCCTTTGTTATGGGTTTATTGAGTTGTTAAGCTTCTCCTTGGGATATTTTTTGTGGTGATATAAATCTAGGAATTTGACCATTTCCTGTAGGTTTTCAAATCTGTTAGAGTACAGTCTTTTATATTTTCTGCTATGGTACTTTTGATTTCTGTTGGATCTGTTGTGACATCTCCCAACTCATTTCTTATGTGGGTTATTTGCTTCCTTTCCTGTTTATCTTTAGTCAGTTTAGTCAGTGGTTTGTCGATTCTGTTGATCTTTTCAAAAAACCAGGATTTGGTCTTATCAATTTTTTCAATTGTTTTTCTGTTCTTTAATTCATTTAGGTCTGTTCTAATCACTGTGATCTATTTTCTACTGGTCTCTGAGGATTTCCTCTGTTGCTGTCTTTCTACTTGTCCAAGCTGTAGGGTTAATTCTTTGGTTTGAGTCCTTTCTTCCTTCTGGATGTGTGCATTTATAGAGATAAATTGATCGCTGAGCACTGCCTTGGCTGTAGCCCATAAGTTCTGGTAGGAAATGTTTTACTTCTCATTTGAATCCATAAAATTCTTTATTTTATCTTTGATTTCTTCTATAACCCATGGCTTTTTGAGCAAGCTGTTGTTCAGTTTCTGTAAGTTCCCATTTCTATCTATGTTTTTTCTGGTATTGATTTCAAGTTTTATGGCTTTATGATCTGAGAAGATGCTTTGCAATCATTCAGTGGTTTGGATTTTATTGAGATTTGCTTGTGTCCTTATACATAGTCTATTCTGGAAACTCTTCCATGTGCACTGGAGAAGAAGGTGTAGTTATCTGGCGATGGATAGAAAGTTCTGTATATGTCAAGGAGGTCTAATTGGTTGACTGTGGCAATAAGATCTGTGTCTTTACTGAGCTTTTTTCTAGAAGATCTATCCAATACTGAAAGTGGAGTGTTGAAGTCTCCAACTATTGCTGTGGAGTGATGTATCTCATTTTCAATATAGTCAGTGTTTCTTCAATGCATTTAGATGCTCTTGTATTGGGTGAATACATATTTAATATTGTTAAGCTCTGCTTGTGTATTGAACTTTTACCAGTAAATAGTGATCATCCTTGTCCATGATGGTCAATTTTACATTACAATCTATTTTATCTGAGATGAATATTGACACACCTGCTCTTCTTTGTATATTGTTAGCTTGGTATATATTATACCATCCTTTAATTTTGAGTTTGTTTCTTTAAGTCTAAGGTGAGTTTCTTGTAAGCAACGTATAGACTGGTCATGTCTTTTGATCCAAGATGTCACTTGTTGCCTTTTTACTGGAGTGTTCAGTCCATTTACATTCAGTGTAATTATTGACAGATATATGTTTAGTGCTGTCCCTTTGATGTATTTATTTTTGTGTTGGGGTATTCTCTGTTGCTCGTAATTTGTTCTTCTGGGTCGATATTCTTTATGAATTGATTTTTCATCCTTTTCAGTGCTGGTTTTTTTGTTTCTTGAGACTCCTGTATTACCTTTTTTTATTTTGATATACTGCATTTTTGTTGCGCTTTGTAGCTACTCCTATAGCCACCCTGAATAATTAAGTTTAAACCCAATTTTAACTTCTACGTATCTTATTAACTTTCTCTCTTCTGAAGGACTATCCGCACTGTACTGTATCCCTCTTTTTAATGAGATGGTATCTTAGTTTTTGTGATATTATCACTGGATCCCTTCTTTGAATATTATGGCTTTGACTGAGTGTTGTGTCTTCTCCAACTGAGTACATTTCTGGAGGTTGTGCCCTGCATTGTCTCCTTAAATATAGACTTAATGGTTTTGTTTTTCTAAGCCAAGAGCTTCTTTCATTATTTCTTGTAGCTTTGGTTTGGTTTTTACAAAGTCTCTAAGTTTCTGTTTACCTGGAAATGTCTTAATTTCATCTTCATATTTGAAAGACAGTTTTTCAGGATATGTGATTCTTGGTTGGAAGGTTTTTCCCTTCAAAGTTTTGAAGTGAAAGTTTTGATGCTGCCTCCGTACCAGGATCATTTCTGCCAAGCACTCAGACAAAAGCCTTCAGGGCTTCCCTCTGAATGTTAGCTTTGCTTTGAGTCTCACTGCCATTACGTATTTCTGTTTATGTTTCATTTTGTTAAACTTGATTATAATACATCTTGGTGTCTTTCTTTTGGGATTAACCTTATGTGATGTTCGATATACATCTTGGATATCTATGTTCTCTTCTTTCATAATTTCAGGGAAATTTTTGGTCAATAACTCAACAACACTACTCTCTGTGTTATCAGGTATCCTTCTCTGTTCAGAAGCTCCAATTAATCGTAGGTTGTTCCTCTTGAAGCATATTTCTTAATGCTTCTTCATTTTTCTTGTTTCTTTTCTCTGATTTCACTTTGTAAATGCTGGCGTCAGTAGTTCTATGTTCAATGTCAGTGAGTCTAGTTTCCAGCTGTTCAATTCTGGTCTTTTGGCTTTCAATGGAATTGTCTAATTCTGTAATTTTGTCATTGATCTGTTGGATTTCAGAATGTTGACATTCCATCAGATCAAACAGTTTGCTTAATTTTTCATTCTGCTCTTCTGCATTTTGTATAATGTCTAGGAGGGCACTCTATATAATTCTTTAGTACACGACCTCCAATTGTTTCAGAAAGGCTTCTTCACCTGGGAAGTTCTTTGATTCTTTCTTTTGTGTTTTCTGGAGCTATGTATAAATGTTTCCTTAAGGTCTATTGTTTTCTGAACATCTAGAGGCTTTTTGTTTTCTCTTGTGTTGTCTTAACAAGAGCTGAGGCACAGTTCTTAGAAGGAAGTTGATCACCAACCACCTCTATGTACTCCAGTGAGTGGGCCCAGTGGAATCTCTCGGATAGCAGGCTCTGCCTCCTAGCTACCACACAGCTCTACTTATGGAGTCACTGGGGGACCATCAGTTGACCATATAATGTGGGTTATTAAAGACTGGAGGAGATGCAGATGGGCTGCATCACAGTTAGTTTTCTAGGCAGTCTTATTTTCAAAAGCAAAAGCTATCTGACTGTTTCCAATATCAGTCAGGCTGTCAGGTGTGTTAAACCCCTCCTTCTGGCGGACAACAGAGGGGCCTTGTCGGCTGTTGCCAGATGTTGTGATATAGTTTCATGTAGGACAGGCTACTGGTCTGTTGTGATACCCTTCTGGGACCTTCCCATAAGTCTACACTGTGCTGAATACCCCTTTTCTGTTAGCAAGGTGCTTTCCAGACTGGGACTGTCTCCCAGCCTGGGAATAAGCTCCTGCTGAGGTCTCTGATTGAGTATTCCTGCCTCCCAGTCAAACAAGATGGTGTCCTGGTCAATCTGTCCCACTCCCATGAAACAGCAGGATCTATGGCAGAGGTCCAAAAAAAGAGGGTGGAAGGGCTGTGGTGCTCTGAATCCAGAGACAGGCTCTCAAAATGTGGCTATTACACCCATTGATCACTTTAGCACTGTGAATCTGCTTAGCTGTTGTTTGATCCACTCCCCCACCTGCCAGCCAAGAAAAAGAAAAAAAAAGGTTAAAAACGCCAGGTAGCTTCAGTCTGTAGTAGCTGGCCAATTCAATCAGAGTGGAACTTAGCCAAAGACAAGCAGTTTCCTGTTCAGTGGCATGCAGTCCGAACTGACAGCTCTGTGCTGTGTCCTGGGACTCACTGTGTGTCCAAAAAGCTCTGTTCAATTATCAATCCAGGCCTTAGTTTTCAGAGGGACATGTGTCTAAGTCTGCCTCCTCTGTCATTTGATTTCTTGACTGCTGTTTCCATGTATGTTGATTATGGATCTAAGCAAAATAAAATCTTTGGAAACGTCAATTTTTCTCCATTTATCATAATGTTGCTTATTTGCCCAATAGTTAGGATTTAATTTTATGTCGAGGTGTAATCCATACTGAAGGTTGTGGTCTCTGATCTTCATCGGTAAGTGCTTCAAATCCTCTTTACTTGCAGCAGGCAAGATAGTGTCATCTGCATGACGTAGGTTGTTAACGAGTCTTCCAATAATTTTGATGCAACATTCTTCTTTACATAGTCCAGCTTCCTGAATTATTTGCTCAACACACTGATGGAAAAGGTATGGTGAGAAGATAAAACTCTAAAGCATACTTTTTCTGATTTTAAACCAAGAAGTATCCCCTTGTTCCATTCAAACAAGTGTCTGTTTTGGTACAGTGACTATGTATTCCTTCAATCTTATTTTGATGTTTCCTATGTTATCCAAGATTTTGCTCATGCAATTCTTTGAAATTTCAGTTCAAAGCTAAAATTTTGGTGAGAACTAACTAGTTGTCATCAACAGACAGTTCATGAAAATGGTATTTGCAGGTCTAGTCTGAGATATTTCTACCTGCTTTTCTCTTTTTCTTCTGGATAGTTACTAATGTCTAAGGTGCAGAGAGTCACCTCTCTACTCACACAAGAAACACCCAAGACGTATTGCTATGTGAACAAGAAATACAAAGATATTCTGTAATGCCCTTGAAATTTGATGTTACTTGTTACAGAAACCAGTGTAACTAAAAATAGACGTAATCACCTGGAGGCCAAAAATTTCTTCCAAAGGAGAATAGTTTTTAGCAGCTTTAGGCTCTATTTCAATTCATAGTGTTGCCATGTATACACAGTAGACTTTTCCATAGACTTTCAAGGCTGTGCTCTTTCATAGGTAGATCCCCAGGTCTGTCTTCCAAGGTACTATTGATGAGTTCAGACTATGAACTTTTAGGTCAGCAGTGGAGCACAAAACTAAATTAGGTTGATTAGTATTCATCCTATACAATATTTCAGTGGGTTTGGTTTGGGATTTATACAAAATCTGAAGCGGGATATTTGAAACAATCAGAAAGTCCACAAGAGAGAAGACTAGATATCAAGAATTTGTGTTCTATTATGAAGCTGAAGAATACAAAGAATAGTATTCTCTCTCCCTTGTTACAATACACAAGGTAGGTGTTATTGATTGAATTGTGTACCTCAAAAATGTGTGTCAACTTGGCTAAGCCGTGATTCCCAGTATAATGTGGTTATCTCCATTTTGTATTCTGATAATCCCATGTGCTGTAAATCCTACCTCTATGATGTTACTGAGGCAGAATTAGAAGTTATGTTAATTAGGCAGGTGCAATCTACAGGATTATGTTGTGTTGCAGCTCAATCTCTTTTGAGATATAAAAGAAGTAAACTAGCAGAGAGGGGAGAAACCTCAATACCAGCAAGCAAGAAGAGGCAAGAATGGAGCATTTCCTCTGGTCCAGAAGTCCCTGTGCTGTGAAGCTCTACATCAGGGGAAGATGAATGATTAGGACCTTCTCCTAGAGTTGATAGAAAACCTTCCCCTAGAGCTGAATCCATGAATTTGGATGTATAACCTCCTAAACTGTGGGAGAATGCATTTATGTTTGTTAAAGCCATCCACTTGTGATATTTCTGTTACAGCAACACGAGGTAACTAAGACAGTATTGAAGAGTTGCTGTCGATAGTAATGATGACTTGATACTTTTTAATAGAAAAAATAATATACTTATATTCCCTAAATTCATTAAAATTTAGCATGGATAAAAGGAATTTTTAATATATTGCATGCTATGAGGAAACCCTAGTAGTGTAGTGGTTAAGTGCTGCAGCTGCTAATCCAAAGGTTGGCAGTTCAAATCCTCTTGGCACTCTTTGGAAACTATATGGAGCAGCTCTACTTTGTCCTGTATGGTTGTTATAAGTTGGAATCAACTCAGTGGTGGTAGGTTTGGGTTTCAGTGTGCTATGAGCAATGGCAAAGGTTTTGGGGACTGAACAGATAGAGTTGAGTTTGCTCACTGGTTCTGCCACTGACAAGCGACATATCTATAAGGGAGTGTTTGAGTTCTTAGAGATGCCATAGAGAAATATCACAAAGTGGGTAGTTTGAAAGAATGGAAATTTTATTTTGTCACAGCTCTTGAGGCTGTAAGTACAAGTGTAGAGGCATTGTCAGAGCAATGCATGTGCTCTCTCTGACCTTCTCCCTCTCTGTTGTGAACTCTTGGGAAAGCTCCTTTTTTCCTTCAGTTTCTGCACCCCTGGTATCTTGTGGTGTTTCTTAACTTGTAGACAAATTCTTGCATAGTGTCTTTCCCCTGTGTGACTCTCTTTTTCTGTCTGACCTTCTCTTGAAGAAAATGCCATTCAGAATGGAATAGAATTTGGACCCATCCTAATCCAGTATGACTGTGTTAATTTAATTGATAATATCTGTAAACAAAATCCACATACAAGGTCACATTTACAGATACTGGGGTTAGAACTCCAACAGAACTCAGTCCATAACAAAGACGTTTTTACTGTCTGCATGTTTTACCTTTTGGCTTAACCATAGACTTACACCCTCAGAGTGTTTCTTCATTGTCATGTGGTACAGATGGGAGTGATGGTGTGGATGTATGGATGCATGAGAGAGAAAGAGACAGACAATAGGGTATATCATGAAAATCTATTGAGGCAGTGCCTGGAATACAGCAATTTTTAATACAAATCAGGTAATTTTCTCTCCTAAGCTCATAATGCATTTAATTGATATCTAAATATCTATTACCCCAAAATGTGAAGCAAAAAATTAAATACTGAATTGGCATTTCTGAGTAGATTCTGCAAATATGGCTATAAGTTTCTGTGTGTGTGTATGTATACATGTGTCCATGTGACAACACACAAAAAGATAATGGAACATACAGTGAAAGCACTTGAAGGGAGTAAGGAAATATGCTTAGCAACTATAAAATAGCAACAGCTGTACTAAAAGCATAAACAACTTATGTAGAATCATAGAAGCAGGATCAACTACTTCTCCTTTGTGATATTCAGGGAAGGAGCTGCATAGAAATGACTAGATGAAAAATCAAGACAAGGGGACACCATTCAGATGGCATAGCCGTTAGGCCATAAATTTGTCCAGTGGGTGGAGGAGTTGAAAACATCCACGGGAACAGAGCAGAAAGTAATTAAGTAATCTCTACGATAAGACCTCTGGTAGCAACATGGTAACTATAATGCAATCAGGGAGGCTGTTGAAGGAGCTTAGATGAGAGATGGACAATTCTTAGCAAAGCCAATGGTACTGGATACAGAGAAAAACCGAGTCAAGTAGTATATGTTGTTAACTCTACCTGGACAACCTTTCTTCTTTTTCTCTCTTATTAGTACCATGCTCTTCTGTAGCTTCTCCTCAAGGGCCAGCTCCTTCAGGAAACCTTCCTTGATCCTCCAGGCTGAGTTAACTGACCCTTGCTTGAATGTCTATTGCTCTTGGGCTGCCTCTGTTATAGTGCTTCTCATACCATTGTTACATGGCTCTTGACCCACCCAAACCCATGTATTACAGAGTAGAACTGCTCCATGGGTTTTTTTTTTTGTTCTAATGTTTACAGAAGCAGTTCATCAGGCCTTTCTTTCACAGAGCCAACGTCTGGGTTCAAACTGCTAAACTTTAAGTTAGCCGCCAATAGCAAGCTGTTTACACACCAAGGTTTCTCATGCTGTTGTTGTTACATGCTGCTGAGTTGGATCCGACTAATAGGGACCCTATAGGTCAGAGTAGAACAGCCGCATAGAGTTTCCAAGGAGCACCTGATGGATTCGAACTGCTGACCTCTTGGTTCACAGCCATAGAGCTTCACCATTATGTTACCAGGGTGTCCTAGGTTTCTCATATGACACCATAAATACTAGATTACTTTCATTTTCTCACTTAAGAGTCTTATTCTTCTTCACTTTTGTATCATCAGTGTTGGATACAATTGCGATCGAGTTTTTATCCAATAGGAATCCTAGGGCTAGGGAAAACTGGAGAAAAAAAAAGCACTCAAAATGAAAATAGCTTGGACTCAGAGCAATGAAGAAAGAAGTCCATGCAAGCGGAAACAGCACATGGAAAGCACGGAGAACGGAAAGCCCAAGAGTATGTGTAGAAAGCTGTTCAGTTGATTTCAATCATGAAGTAAGGAAGGGTTACCAACTGCAAAACTCTTTGGAGGAAATAGACTTAGGTCCTATAGTTCAGAACCTTTAATTATAGGACTAGGAATTCAAACATTTTAAAAGAAATAGTAATTTAAGTATGCAAGCAACATGATGCTATGCTTCTAAAAAGTTGCCAGCCGTGGTGGCTAGGATGAATTGCAGAGAGGATGCCTTGCAGGCTGGGAATCTAGTTGGAAAACGTTTGCATTGGAGAAAATGGAGTAATAGTATTTTGTCCAAAATGCTTAATAGTATTTTGCCCAAAATACTATTAAGCTAAGACAGTGAGAATTTTTTTTTCTCATGGGGGGCGGCACAGAGGAGGTACAGCGAAGCAGTGTTTACTGCAAATAAGTTGTGTGGATAGAGGACAGATGAAGGATAAATGTCTGTTACATTGACTCAGTCTTGTTTTCAGTCAGTGAAAAGCAAACCAACTCTGTTTATGCTGAATATAGTGCTGGGAGTATGTGTTCACAACCTCATGCTGATATAGCGGAAAGCACGTACTATGGAACACGATCAAATTATGAAGCTGGACTGTGTTAAAAATAAAGAGTGTCAAAATATCTAACTCTTTGACTCTCACTTCCTCTCCCCACACATGACCCACTTACAATGAATAATTATAAGAAAGCGTGAATGCATCTCTTCCATCAAGGTCAATAGAACTTGAACAGAGTTTTTTAAATGCTCACTTAGGTTGAGAAGGAAAGACAACAATGGGTAATGGCAAATTGGAATCGCAGTTATTCTGCTCTGACATTTTTGGATTATAATTAAGCAGTAAGTCACAAGCCAAGGGTGTGTTTCTTCAAGATAACGCACTTCTTGGAAAGTTCCGTGAGATATTAGAGGGTAATTGGAGGCTCCAGCGATCTGAGAAATGTGTTATCTCTCTGTAGCACAGCTCTCAGCCTGCATCACGGCCCTACATATACTGTTAGATGCACCAGTTGCATGTAGATTAACTGTACCATATAAAATATATGTTTAAAACATGTTTACCCTTGTGGGCTGGCAATGGCTGCTTATTTGGAAACATCAACATTGGCATTATCAACTGATAGGTGAGTGAGCTGTGACTTTAGAACTACAAGTCTTTATGGGACATAAGTGCCCAGGGAGCTGGAGATCAATCCTGTCTCTTCTAGCACTCTTGTTCATTCCAGTTGAGCTGTTCTAATGATTTCTTCTATTTTTATGTAAATGAAAGCAGTAAGGTAGTCTAAAACTGAATTTTTAATGTGTGACTCTCTTTTCCCCTTTCTATATTATTTTGCTTGGTTTTTATAACCAGGTTGCCAGTTTCTGGGTTTGCATTTGATTGACAGAATGTATTTTCTAGTTTAGCCAACATCAAACACCTCAGTACTTCATCCTGGAAGATGGTTTGGCAGTTAAAGAGACCATGTTGGACAAAGAATGCTATAAAGCCGGCTCTTTCTTTCTCTTAGAGAGCACCACAGTGAGACGTGCCAGGGGGAAAGAAGGACAATCTTTAATCTGTGCTGCTGAGGGACATCAAAGGCAGTGAATTAAAACCAAGAGTAGCGTCTTATGCTCATTGGAGAGCCTTTTTTCTGCTCCATTTGATGTAACAAATAAGATCATCAAAGTAAGTTAAGCACAGGTTCGGAACCCACTGCTCCTTGACCTCAGCTTCCTCCCTGTTTTCCCAGCCTCCCTTGGAATTTCTTGTGATGTCAAATCACAAAGTGACACGAAGTGCTCACACCCCAGAAGCAGAGAGGAGATTTTTATTTTTAGATTTCTTTTCTGTGATTCCAGTGAAATAATATGAAGTTCTTTTCTTCCTCTAAGAGTTTCAATAAATCCACTGCATTTCAAAGCTAGAAAACAGTGATAGCAAAAAATAAAAATAAAAAGTTCTTTCCTGACTGCCTCTAGTTGTAGAGTTTTGTTGAGGATGTCTGCAGGGTCCAATGGCACTGGGCCAAGCGGTGTTCCCACAGGAAACTGTAGGCAATCTCACCTCACCCGGTAGTCATGTGTTTCCAGAAACGTTTCACACAATGGGAATTTTTTTCCTTATAAAATTATATACATTGTAATTTTGGCTTTCTGTCATAGCTAGAAAACCCTGATGGAATAGTGGTTACAAGTTCATCTGCTAACCGAAAGGTTGACAATTCAGATCCACCAGCTGCTGCTTTGAAACCCTATGGGGCAATTTTACTCTGTCCTATAAGGACCAGCACGACTAGAAACTGACTCTGTAGCAGAGGGTTTACAGAGTCCAAGAGGGTTAAAAAAATTATTCACTTGTTCCCTAAAATCAGCATGCTTTTCTGGACATATTTATATACCTATTATCTTAGGCTGGGTTTTCTAGGGGAGCAAAATCAGTATCACATGTAATATATGTAAGGAAAGATTTATATAAGGGAAACATCTCATGCAATTGTAGAAGTTGAATGGTCCCAAGTCCTGGCACAAGCCTCATACAGCCATGGGAGCTGGTGAACCCAAGATCAGCACATGAGAGATTAGAGTTCTAGAGCACAGTCTGTGTAGGTCAGCAGGCCCAAGCTGGCGCGTGAGACTGCAGGGTTTCTGCTGACTCACGGAGTTGCAGGGCTGGCAAACCACAGATCAGCAGGTCAGGGAACAGGACTCTTACTCACCAAGAGCTGATCAATCCAACAACTGCTGGTTCAAGTCTCAGGAACCAGGGGCAACAAAAGAGAGCAGGAGCTGCTGGCAACGTGAGCAGACAGGAAGTAGTGGAAGATGGAGAGATGAGAGCTGAGGGGCAGGCAGCCACCACAGGACCCAGCTCTGCCACTTGGTACAGCTACCAAACATGGAGAATGATTGTCCAGCCAAGTTGACACAGTCTTAGCCACCACACCTATTTTGGCTATATAAGCAAATTTAGGAATGACGATAATATAATCAAAATCATCACTGATATCATTAGTGATATTAACCAATGCCCCAGAATAAATTAAAGCACTTTTTTTCTAAACTTACCCAAGTCCTGTTTTTCTATACTATCTAGAGTTTATCTATCTGTAGAAAAACTGACCTATATGCTTAGCTTTTCAATCAAACTGATCAGGTTTATATAAATTATATATTTAGAAATTAGGAAATTCTTGTAGTGTCGTAGTTAAGTGCTATATCTGCTAACCGAAAGGTCAGCAATTCAAATTCACCAGGTGATCCTTGAAAACTTTATTGGGCAGTGCTACTCTGACCTATAGGGTAGCTATGAGTCAGAACAGAAATAAGAAGTAAAAAACGTAAGACAGTAAAAAGAAACAAGAGAAAGATGTTGGAAATGAAGTGCATTTAAATCATATATTCATTCATCCATTCATTTAATGTTAGTACAGCACCTAATAGACCATTTACATTTTTACATAAATTTTTCTGATAAATGATTTTCATATAGTTAGACTGTTTAAGAAAAGACTCAACATATCTTTAGCAAATGTCTACTACTTAGCAAAATCTGTGCTTAAAACTACAGAGAATATTGGTACTTGGACTACATCTCTGCCTTCTAGAAACATAGAAGTCAACAAGAAGGATAAAGCATTTAACCCCAAACATATAATACATGGAAAGTATGCCTTGATATGAATGTAAAATTTGAGAGCTACGAGATTCAAGAGAGTCATCATTAGACTTAAGGGCACGAAAAAAGCTCTGGGTAATACAGACAAAAGGAAGAGCACTGGCTGAGGCTGAAAATGAGTAAAATCGTGAGTGTTTTTGCAGGAATAGTCTGCTTTGTCTGAGGCACCGCCTGTGTATGGATGATGATGAAAAATCCAGTTGTGAAGGCCAGAGAGGGTTCTGTTATGAAATGACTAAAAAACTATTCTAATTAGTTTATATTATGCTGCTGGTAAATGGTAATAGAAAGTTTTTGAGCAAGATAAAGTGGACTGAAGAATCAATTAAAACGTAAATTTAGAAAAGCACTGGGGTGGAAAGAAAACAAAAGTAGAGATGACTATTTGGGAAATTCTTGTAACTGTAATTCAAAACCACCATGTCAGAGTAATTGCCAGAGCAGATCATTGGGGAGAAAAACCAACATATGTAACACACTTGACTTTCTGCTAACAACAAGCAACCCCATCGTGGATTACTCTGTTTGGAGGACTGTACATTCGTTTAGCAGAGGCTAAACGAAGAGAAAAAGAGAGAGAAGCTCCTTGTTGCAAGAAGAATGAATAAAAAAGACAAAAGACAAGAAATCAGTGAAGATAGTTAGTGAGAAAAGGTTCCTGAATTTAGCCAAACATCATTCATAGAAACATCATACCAATCCCTTCTTGAAGCTTCACTTTTTTGAATTTTCTTCCTTTACTTGTCTGTATCCTTTGGTTCCTTCCCCCTCTTCCCTCGATAAAACGAAGCCAAACCTGTTGTCGCTGAGTCCGGCAAACTTGAAATCATAATCACCTTACAGAACAGTGTGGATCTTCCCAACAGTATGGCCAGTGGATATGAACTAGACCTTTTGGTTAGTAACCAAGCTCTTAACCACTGCGCCTCCAAGGCTCTTCCTCTTTCAACAGCTCTCTTTAATGGGTTGTTGTTGTTAGTTGCTGTCAGTTAGCTCCAATTCTGTGATAAACTAGCACAACAGAATCAAACCTTACCCTTTCCTGTACCATCTTGATTGATGTTGGCATGCTTGAGTCCATTGAGGCCATTGTACCCTCCAGTCCCAATGGGATAATAATATTCTCTTGTGATTCATAGAGTTTTCACTGGCTAATGTTAGAAGTAAATCAACAAGGCTTTCTTCCTAGTCTGCTTTAGTCTGAAAGTTCCATTGAAACCTGGCCAGCTTGGGTGACCCTACTAGTGGTTCCAGAACCACAGCAACACTAAAGCCACAAGAGTATGACAAAATAACAGACAAATAATGACTTTAAAGGATGCTGTCCCTCAATGTTTATTTGGGGGCTTCTTTTGTGCTCAGAAAAGCATGCTAGTAGAGTTATAATATGTGTAGTCAAACTAAATGAAAGTTACGTTACCTTATCCCACGACTTTAAGTAGTTGGCACTGAGTTCCATTTTCTGGACACATTAATCTTCAAAGTAATGAATTAAATTCTTTTTACTTCTTGATTGGGCAAGAAAGTTAGGCTGATCAATATTCTAAATGATCTTATAGTAGCTGTCTCTTTTTTCTGATCACATAATCAGGTAGAGTGATATTAACTTCTACTGTAACACTATTTCTCTTGAGTAACTCCTATGAATCTTTACATTGTCATCGATGTCAGAAAGGGAGAAAAGTTCTCCTCTGTCTTGATGTGACTGTACAAAAATAGACCCACAGATGTCAATTAAAATAATGACACTAACAATGGCTCATTAGTACTTTCATGCACATCTGCCTACTCCATTTCAAAGAGAAGCTTTAACATTCTTCTTTTAATCATTCCACTCAGTTAACCTGGATTGAGCTGTTTTCCTGACAAAATTTTACAGTTGAGACAAAACAGATTCTCCAAGTGGCATTTCAAGAAGCTGAATTCATCATTTTTAATAGTACAGGTCGTTGGGGCTGTAGCTCATGTGTTAAAGAATAAAGGCTACTCAGCAGCACAACTGTTCTTTATTTTAATTTGTGCCTGAGATGCTTTGTGAAACACAAGGTCATTTAAAATTAGGCATAAGGCATTTTTTCCATCATTTCCATTTCATCATATGCAATTTTCAGTCACAATGTAGCTTGCTTAAAGCTGCAAATCCTTCAAATTATGGGGTTTGTTTCCAGCCTGGTGAGAGGGAAATTAGATATGGAACTTCTGTCTCAGTTAATGTTAATGGGAGCTGCACGCCTAATCCCCTTAGAAGCCCAGAACAAATGCGTGCTTATGAGTCAGCATTACTGCATTTTCTGGCCTTTATCCTTTAAAAGTGTCATTAGTCTGAATAATAGCCAATCTCTCTGGTTACTGCAAGTCAAAATCTAGGTACTGTAGTTGGAAACTCAGATTTCAGCTCTTACAAATAGATTCTCCTTGATTAAGAACTTTCTCATACTTTGTCGTCTTTGGCCCATTTGGGATTAAATTCAAACTTCTAAACTACTTATTCTTATATTTTTACCTTAAATTTCTGTATCTGGGAGTAATACTCATGAGGTGTAGAGATACATTTTTAGAATTCATTAAAAGTCAATAAATATCTTTATTTGAATCCAAGAAATACATTAATGCATTTTCCCTTTGTTTACACGGCTAAAATCAAAAACAAACCCGTTGCTGGCAGACCAATTCTGACTCACAGTGATCCTATAGGACAGGGAACATCTGCCCTGCAGGGTTTCCAAGGCTATAAATCTTTACAGAAGCAGACTGCCATATCTTGCTCCCATTGAGCAGCTGGTGGTCTCATATGACACCTTTTGGTTAGTAACAGAGTGCTTAACCAATGTACCACCAGGGTTTCCATTTATTAGAAGGTATTACTCCTTTCAGGAAAATATCACTCAAAATATTTCTATATTCTACACTTTCTTTCCTGAAATATTTATAGTGATACTCATTTCAGGGAAAATAAATGATATGGGTTAGCATTTTATTTCATAGACAAAAATATCTTTTGGTAGAAGGTGAGGTTGTCAGGGAGATTTTCAAAATCGAGGAGAACTGTAAAGATATCAAACCTGCACTTTTTTTTCTTTTAACCGATAATCCTTTCTCAAAAATAATGTGCCAGTGGAAATAATTACAAAATATTGTTGAAAGGACAATGTTATGAAAACATGACTGAGTGTTATTTCTATAACTATTAGCTATCTGTTTTCTACACCTTGTTACTCAAGGAAACCCTGGTGGTATAGTAGCTAAGTGTTACATCTGCTAACGAAAAGGTTAGCAGTTCAAATCCTCCAGGTGCTCCTTGGAAACTCTAGTTCTACTCTGTCCTATAGGTTTGCTGTGGGTCGGAAGCAAACTGATAGCAGTGGGTCTGGTTTTCTTACTCAAATTGTGGCCTCACCTGGGAACTTGTTAGACACGCAGAATTTCAGCTCTTTCCCAGTTCTTCTGAATCTTCATTTTGCCAAGCTCTACACGAAGTTTAAGAAGCACTGGAAGCATTCAGAATTAAGCCAATTCGATGTTAGGATTTTTCCTCAAATACTAAATCTTAAAGTATAAAATTTTGTATAAACTATAACCCACTGCTATCGAGTCAATTCTGACTCATAGTGATAGAAATCTACTTTTCTAGATATATAAACACATTTTGTCATGACAGTGTAGGAAGAAATCCTATAAAGCAATTCAGGTCTTGAGTTGTATGTTCTGAAAACATCAACTAGTACAGTTATCCAACCATATAATAATTTAGCTATTACATGCCATCCAAGGGTTGCCATGAGCTATTATATAGCGGTTCTCAAAGATATACAAGAATAATTGTAGACATAACAAAATAGACTTTGACCTATATAACCAGATTTTTTAAAATAATAGTTCAAAATAGCATCCAATGATATGTGTTTTTTAATTGTTTCAGATGACTCACATTTTCCCAGGGCAACAACTTGACAAAAATGATCTAATGACTAGTTTATAAGCCAACTATGTTCCTTTGCATCCTGAGTAGTGTGACATAGTCCAAAGTAACCACAATTATTCATTTTGTAGTTTAGGCAAAATGTATTGGAAAATAGAAATGGTATCATTGGATCTTAGACTTTTCGTTTGCCTCAATACAAATATCAAAGACTGCATTTACATAATGGAGTTACTGGGTGACTCAAATGATTAATGTGCTCAGGCACTAATAAATAGGTTGTCAGTTTGAGTTCACCCGGAGACACCTCACATAAAAGTCTAGTGGTGTACTTTCAAAAAATCAGCCACTAAAGCTCAGTTCTGTTCTCCCACATGTGGTTTCTCCATGAGTTTGAACTGAGTTAATAGAGACTTTTTTGAAATTGTATAATACTGTTTTAAAAATCATAGCTTAAACTTTTCTCATCAATATTTTTTTGATAAATGCAGGTATCAATTTTGCCAATTTATTTAGGGTGGTATATACTGAATATTTTAGGAATTTCTGGATTTTAAAGGTATGACATCAATCAAAGTAACGATTAAAAACAAGATTATTGTTGAATTTTGGAACATCTGAATAAATAAAAGCTCAATAACTAAAATATTATGCTGTCTACCTGTCTATGTTCAATTATCTGAACAGTGAATGTTTTAAGACTCATTCGTTCAGAAATATTTCTGCAAGCTGTGGAAAAGACGTTCAGTCTAAGTCTGTAGACTGACTAGAGTATGCCTGGTATCAAACTTTACAAAGAGAGAATATACAAAAATCAGAAGTTGAAGAAATAGTGCATTTAGAAGGAAGTGACCAGAGAAATAAGGAAAAAAAAAAAAATTAAGTTAGATATCAGCCACAAAAGAAAAAAAAAAAAAAGTCACTCTTTCCACATATTTGGGAACCATAAAATCTTCCTCATAATTAACTCTTGATATAGACAGAAAATAACACTTTGAAAACAATGAAGACTTACTATAAAATGTCAAGCAGTATCTTGTTGTTGTTAGGCATCCTCCAGTTGGTTCTGATTCGCAGGGATCCCATTACATCTGATTCATAGGGATCCCGTTGCAACAGAATGAAACACTGCCCGGTCCCGTGCCATTCCTACAATCCTTGTAGCCATGGTGTCAGCCCATCTTATTCAGAGTTTTTCTCTTCTTGGTTGACCCCCTACTTTGTCCACCATGATATCTTTCTCCAGGGACAGATCCCTTATGATAACGCATCCAAAATATGTGTGACATTCTGACTGTACTTCTTTCAGGACAGATTTATTCATTCTTCTGGCAGTCCATGGTTTACTCAATATTCTTTGCCAATGTCATAATTCAAAGGCATGAGTTATTCTTTGGTCTTCCATATTCATTTCCCAGCTTTCACATGCGTGTCAGGAAATTGAGAATACCATGGCTTGGATCAGGTTCACCTTAGTCCTTAAGTTTAGAAAGCAAAGTGACATCATTGCTTTTTAACATTCTAAATATACTTAAGGTGTGTCCCACAAAAGATGTGTGTAGCAATTTGACTGGACTATGAGCCCAAGCATTGTGTGACTGCCCCCCATTTTGTAATTTTCCTATGCTGTAAGTTTTAGTCTCTCCTTTGGTTAATACAGTGGATTATGTTAAAAGGATTGAGGTGGGACTGTAACATTCTTCCTAAGACCATCTTTCACTTCCAGTGTAAAGGGCTTTTTGCTGGAATGTGGCTTGAGCCACCTTTCACCTTTTCCTCCTACAAGCAATGAAAAGGGAAGGGAAGCAAGCAGAGAGTTTGGGACCTCTCACCACCAAGAAGCAGTACGTGTGCTTTGGACCTGAGGTTCCTGTGTGGGATGCTCTCAGACCAAAGAAAGACTGACGCAACACAAGGACCATCTGCTAGAGCTGGCAAATAAGGAAAGCCTTTCCTTGGAGTGGACATCCTGAGTTTGGACTTATAGCCTACCAGACTATGTAGGAAGAAACTTTTCTTTGTTAAAGCCATCCACGTGTGTCATTTCTGTTAGAACAGCACAAGATGACTAAGACACTTATACTGAAACTTACCGTATAACCTCTGTCATGTTTCTGAAGGGACTCTCTTAGAGAAACACACAGCCTTAAAGTGAAAAGAAAAATTAAAAATACTTCAGTGTTAAACACGAGAAACTAGAGTTAAGTACAAAAAATTAATTTCATAAAAAAATGACAAAGTTAAGAAAGAAATAGATATTAAATAACAAACAATAACATAAACAAGTAGATATTTATCAAACAAAATTTTGACTTGACACAGTATAGTAAGTGAAGCAAAAGTTTGCCAAGTTGACTAACTTCTAGAAAAAACAAGAAAGGCACCCTGGGACAGTATCTTGTCATGGTCATCAAAGAAAATGAGTGAGATAAAAAATAATAGCCAAATGTTCATCAGTGAAAACTAATTTAAAGCCTAGGAAGTTTCCACTTGACTTCAGAACAACAGAATAAGGTGAATTTGGAGGCAAAATTTTTTTGTTATTTTAATTTTATTTATTTTGATGTTGTTAGGAATTACACATAGCAAAACGTATGCCAATTCAACAATGTCTACATGTACAGTTCAATGACAGTTACTATATTCTTTGAATTTGCAGTATTGTGACAAAGAATAAAATTGACATGAATTAGGAATAAATATGTCAAGAATTGAAAGTAATATATGGAGAAAGAGTATTCAATATTTTGGGGGGCAATAAAAAGAAAAACCTCAAAAAACTCAAACCCAGTGCTGTGGAGTAGATTCTGACTCACACCTCTTTGGAAACTACAGGGAAGTTCTGCTCTGTCTTAGAGGGTTGCTATGAGTCAGAATATATGGAATGGGAGAGAGTGATATGCTAATTGAAAATTTAAGATAGGAGACTTTTTATATATGTTTATATATTTTTTATTACAATTGAGTGAAAATATACAATCCCATATAAATTTGTATGCTCGCCAATGAGCGACTCTCACTGCTGTCCCTGCCCAGTGACAACACACTCCTCTTCCCAGTTCTGTACAGTTCTGTATTCAGTTCTTAACGATCTCATATCCCCTCCTCTCCATCCTCTCCCCCGCATCCTGTAAGAGGTCAGCTGGATGACATCCCATAGATGCATAGAACCATAAAGTGCACATGTGATGTGGTCACTCTGTGCCAGCAAGCCCAATCTATTTCTGTCCAAAGAGTTGACCTCCGTTATGATTTATGGACAGGGGCAGCATTGGGGCCAGGGGCTGTGCTCCCAGGGGAACCCCAAGGCCCCTGGACCATTAATTGTGGTCTGGTAGGGTGCACCTCTTTTTATTTTCTTGTTGCCAGTGAGACTCAACTTTGTGAGCTCCATGACAGCTATCACTGGTGGTGGGCAAGCACCATCCATTTCTTCTGGTCATATGTTGATGTAGTCAACTGCTCACATGGGTCTGTCTGTGTTCTGGGTTCTCTTTGCCCCATGTTGCTTTGGTTCTTGGAGATCATCCGTTCCTGCTAAATTGGGACCATTTGGTGTACCTCAAATGGCAGCTTGGCAGCTTTTAAGACCTCAGATGCCACTTACCAATTTGGAGTGCAAACGACTCTCTTAGCAAAATGCTAGTTGTGCCAATAGGCCTCGATTTCCCCTGAGAGCATGGTCCCTGGCCCCCTGCCACAGCTACTCTGTCCTTGCAATATCGGGTTAAGATGAGAGGAGTAATCATGTTATGTTGAAGTCCGCTTTAAACTGATCTTTCTAAGGTGCACTGTCACAGATTTCACCCAACCAAATTTCTATCAACTATCTAACCTATACCTACCCTCTCTCTCCCTCCCTCCCCACCCTTGCAGCCATCAAAGTGTCTTTTCTTCTATGCATGAGTCTGTTTTTATGTTCTTATTGTAGGGGTCTCATACAATATTTATCCTTTTGTTGCTGACCACTTTCACTCAACATAATGTCCTCCGGTTGAAACCAGGTTATAAAATGTTCTCTAAAATCATCATTGTTCTTTACCATTGCGTAGTGTTGTATTGAGTATATATACCATAGTCTACCTATCCATTCCTCTGTTGTTGGAAGTCTGAGTTAGTACCATCATTTTGCTATTGCAGACTGTGCTGCAATAAGCATTCATGAGCATGTATCAATTTGTGTGAATGGCCTTGATTCTGTAGGATATATTCCAAGCAGTGGAATTACTAAGTCAAATGGCATATCTATTTAATCCAGCTTTTTAAGGAAGCACGAGATTGCTTTTTTTGCAATCCCACCAACAGTGTAGGAGAGTTACATTTGTCCACAGCCTCTCCAGCATTTGTTATTTTGTGTTTTTTGGATCATGGCCAACCTTGTTGGGGTGAGAAGCAGACTTCTTTATGCTTTAGTACAAAGGATTGAAGATACACAAGAAAGGATAGCTGTATGGCACAATGTCATAGAATATGTGGGAGAAAGAAATCTGGAGCCCAGGTGGGAGATAGTCATAGAGATTTAAGTGCAATAGAAACAAAGGAGGGAAAGGCAGGCATGGATGCAGATAAGATTAAAGTTTTGTCTTTTCTTGTCTGATGGATTTCACTCCATGTTTGAAGCAGAAAGCAAAGTCACATGCTGAAATACAGAGTTGATAGAATTGATAGTTTGAGCAGAGGGGAATTTGCAGTGCTCACATTGGGAAGTGAGGAAGTGAGGAAGTGAGCTTGATCAGGGAACTATCACACAGTAGCCAGACGGTGTCTAATTTGGCAACTATAAATCTACAGTCACCCTAATCTCACAAGTGTAAAGATTTTTGCCTACTCAACAAACTGGATACAGTTGATTTTATCTGGGGCTAGGATTTTCCAGATAGATTTGACAGAAGGACATTGAATCTAAGAAATTGCAAAAATGGACAAAAGGATGGCTGACATTAAGGACTGTGGAATTCAAGTTGAATGAAGAAAGAAGTGGGTCTTGAGAAGGTTAATAGTCAGGAAGGAGTGGTGAAAGCCGGTTGAATTGAGAAGATCAAAAGGTTAAAAGCTAGAGTGCCAAATCTATCAGTCAGATCAACATTAAATAATCCTTGATGATTGCAAGATATGGGGTGAGGAAATCTAGGAGCAAAGGGCCAGAGACGCTGTTTTCTGAAAGGATCTCGCTAGAGGTCATCAGATTTCAGCCACAAAGAGAAATTGGGTTTATATTTGAGAGTATAGGAAACTATATGTGTCTTTTTTTGTACAAATCTAGGATGGGTTGATGCCACTGAGAAATGAGGCACCAGAGAATGACAGTTTGTTTGGAAGGGTGAAGTTATGTCCTCTGGGGAAAGCCGGATTTCTTTGAAAACTAGTACGCAGCGAATGTTCTGAGAGTAGGATGAGCTGGGAACTTGCACATCGCTCTGTGCACAATGCGTCACATGTCTGTGAATGGGCCCCGAGTATTGTCTTAGCAGTTCTACAAATTTGTAGATATGGAGTGCATAAATAGTTCAGATTGACTGTATACAAGTTACAGATTCCTTAAATGTGATGCTATCCAAGGCAAGGGCAAACCAAACCCATTGCCCTCAAATACATTCTTACTCCTAGAGCCTCTGTATCCAGAGTGAAAATCTAGCTGTGGAAAATGACTATGTGGCAAGACATTTGGTTTAGTAGGGATATTCTTACATCAGACTTTTCCAGTTGATTTCATAAATTTCGTCTACACAATCATTTCAATTTCTCAAGCCCTTTCTACATCCGGGAACTTTGTTTACACCACTCCACTCACTGGGAATGTTCTTACTCCTCTCTTAGGATTCCTAGTCATTACTTATTCTCATAATATCATGTACTATTATTTTATAGAAAATTTAGTAAAATCGCATTATTTGTCTTAATCATACATTCAATATCTTTCTTACCTACTTGTCTCTAAACCTTGTAAGGACAGGGATCACAGGGTTTATTTCTCAATGAAACTTCTAGTGTCTTGCATAAAGTAAGTACTCACAAAACACTTTTGAATGGCTTTAGTAAGTCAGCACAAAAATAGTGTTTTAAAATGTGTAATTATGAAAACCCAACCTCGTGTAACAAGTGTTAATTATTTTACAATGTTTTCAGTTGGCTTAAAAGATGTTGTGATCATGTTCTTGAGTGCTGTCAAGTTGATTTCTACTCGTAATGAAATGATACAAACAGTAAAATTGCTCCATAGGGTTTTCTTTGCTGTAATCTTTACGGGAGCAGATCATCAGGTCTTTTCTTTGCTGAAACCACTGAGTGGGTTCAGAAAATCTACCTTTTGATTAGCACCCAAGCACTTGACCTTTGTACCACCAGGACACTTAAAAACAAAACCAAACTCACAGACTTTGAGTCTGTTCTGACTTCTAGCGATCCTATAGACCAAGTAGAACTATACTATAGAGTTTCCGAGGAGCTCCCGGCGGATTTGAACTGCCAAACTTCTAGCAGCCATAGCACTTAAACCACTGTGTCACCAGAGGTTTTAACCAAGACACTAGATATGAACAAACAAATAAATGTTTTAGATTAAGTAATCTTTACTCCATCATAGTAAGTTAGCTTGCTATTCAATATCACTGAGAACACCAGGGTCAACACCTTTACCGTGTAGAATCAAATAATTTCTTTATAAAGTTAATATTTGAGACTGCTTATTATATTCTCAGAGCCCTGGTGGCACAATGATTAAGAGATTGACTGTTAACTGAAAGACTGGTGGTTTGAATCTGCCAGCCGCTCCTTCAGAACCCTATGATGTAGTTCTGTTCTGCCCTGTAGCATTGCTATGAGTCAGTATGGACTCAGTAGGAACAGGTTTGGGTTTTCTAGGCTTTGTATTACGTGACTGAAGGAAGGTATGTGATATCATAGTTTTTCCTGCATAGGAACCTTTGTTGTTTTCAAAGTGAGGAGATTCCACAACCATTTTATGCATTACTCTAACAGAACCAAAAACCGTACCCAATTTGCAAACAGAACACCAAAGGGGGGGAAAAAAAAAAAACCCACTGCCACTGAGTCGATTCCAATTCACAGAGACCTTATAGGACAAAGTAAAACTGCTCCGCAGAGTTTCAAAGGAGTACCCGGCAACTTTTTTGGTTAGTAGCTGCATCGCTTGATCACTGTACAACCAGGGTTTCCTTCCACAGAATAGGCTTGTATTATTATTCAAAATGAAATGAAACATGAATCTTAAACAACCTCTCCTGAATGAGTTGGGCAAGGGAAACAGATCTCACAGAGATCTAAATATGGAAAAAAGTCGTATAACTAAAGCTCTAAAATATTATGTTTTCATAAGAGTTAATTAAAAGGAATTCATTAACTGATGAAGTTTATAGTTATTTTTTTCTTGTAGCTGAAAGACATTAGAAAAAAGTCAGTAGGGAAATGAACTGTTTGGCTTACAAAAGAGGTAAACACTACAGGAGGTTTGTGTATTACAGAATTAGTTTCGGCCTAGTTAGGGTTGTAATTTTTCCAAAACAGCAATTTTAGAAAAAGCATAATATTTGAAGTTTCAAGACAAAAGTAATCAAGAATGTGGAATCAAAGCGTTTAAAGATGAACAGAACCTTAAGCTATTGAATCCACTGATTCTTAACTTTGGTCAAGTGGCTACACGAAAAACTGAAGAGAATCTTCAGTTCCCTTCCCAAACATTGTTACAGACAGAAGAAAAAGAAAAACTCAGAGTTTCTTGTTGTTCTTGGTCTTTAATGTTTTTTTTCAGGAGAAAGTCTTACAGACTAAATCAGTTTTAGAACCATTCATTTTCTAAACTCAGTAGAAGAGAATGCATGCAAATTAAGAATATTCTATTACTGAATGTTTCAAAAATGCTTTTAAGATATGTTAAATGTGTTATAGTATAACATTATTTTTTAGTTACAAAGTCGTATATAGTTGTAAAACTTTAGCAGAGTCAAAAGAAGAAAGTAGGTAATACAAACCACACATAACAAAATAATTTAATTGTCTCAAAAGAGAACTAGTCTGCCACTAAGCCAAGACTGATCATGCCAGTCCCCACGACATTTCTGAATAGAGAGAGTAAAGGAGAAGGGCCATGCTTAAATTTGGAATGATACAGAAAGCTTAGGGAAACTAATTACATGACTCAGCATAGCAGTAAAAGTCTTAAAATTCTTCCCTAATTCCTACCACAATTATAGGCAACAACTGGTCTAACTGTAAACAAAACCCATGAGGTCACAACAGAAGAAGCTGATGACTAAGTAGATTGAGACATTCATAACAGAACAACTAAAGGACTCTGATAACTCGACCAGGTCTCTACTCTTAGTTACTTGCCGTAGCACTTAATCTGTGACTAACAAGTTGAAGATCACTCCTCAAGTAGACTAGAGACTGAGAAACTGAGGATACTCCCAGCCCTTGTGTAACTTGTATTGGACCTTTACACGTTAAAGGGAAACCAAGATGCAGTTCATTGCCACCTAATGACCACATCAATGGTAAAATGAATCCATTATATTTCTCAAATTTTAATGAAATAGAATAAAAATCTAACACAATGCAAATACGAAGTAAACAGGAAATGGAAGTGAATATTGAAAGAAATAAAATATATGGTCATTGAAGTTGCTTGCAATTGTTTAGAAGAGATTCTTGGGGGGAGGGGAAGTAACAAATGCAAAAGTGAAATAAAACCCAGTATAGACTCAGATCATTTTAACAAAATCAGGAAACTGAGGTGAGTTTTATTTTGGAAGAAATAAAACACATTCAGTTTTCGATATTCTCATGTAAGCAAAATGCATGTAAGACAAGACTCTGAAATGTTCTCTTGATCATAGAGTAGATAAAGTGAATGGGAGACTAGTGAGGTAAAAGAAGATTTTAAAAGATGAGAACAAAAAGTAAAGCATGATGATATATGTAAGATCCGGAGTCGGAAAAGCAAAGGGGAAGTACATGCTGGCGTTTCTTCAGCTGAAAGAACAGAAGAAAACATCTAAGATTTGAGTTACGCTACTGAAGGATTCTATGGGCAAAATATTGAACAACAGAGGAATTATCAAAAGGAAATGGAGGGAATACACAGAACCACTGTACCAAAAAGAATTTGTCAATGTTCAACCGTTTCAGAAGGTAGCATATGATGAAGAACCAATGGTAATGAAGGAAGAAGTTCAAGTTACACTGAAGGCATTGATGAAAAACTAGGCTCAGAATTGATGGACTATCAATTGAGATGTTTCAACAAACTGAAGCAGTGCTGATGGCATTCATTCCTTTATGCCAAGAAATTTGGAAGCCAGCAAACCAACTGGAAGAAATACATACACGTGTCCATCCAAAGAAAGACAGTCCAACAGAATGTGGTAATTATTGAACAATATTATTAATATGTGGAAAGCCTTGTGGTGTGGTGGTTGTCCATTCCAAAGAAAGATGATCAAACAGAATGTGGTAATTATCAAAGAATATCATTAATATCTGGAAAGCCTCGTGGTGTGGTGGTTAAGTGCTAGCCTGCTAACCAAAAGGTTGGCAGTTCAGATCTTCCAGGGACTCCTTGAAAAGTCTATGAGGCAGTTGGATCCCATCCTGTAGGGTCACTATGAGTCAGAATTGACTCAGTGGCAGTGGATTTTGCTTTTCCTTTTTTTATTGTGATTGAATGAAAATGTACAATCCAGTTTAAATTTGCATGCCTGCCTATCTGCAGTTCCTTCTGCTCTCCTTGCCTGATGATAGTACACATTCCTTTCCGTTCTACACATGTCATATCCTCTTAACAATCTCCTGTCCCCTCCTCTCCACCATCTGCACTCCCCTCTAGTAGGAGGCCAGTAGGATGGCATCCTACACGTTCGTACAACCATCAAGCACACACATGATATGGTCACTCTGTGTCCTTGAGTCAAATCCGTTCCTGTCTGAAGAGTTGACCTCTGTAATGATTTATGATCAGAGGCAGCATCAGATCTAGGGGCCATGCTTCCAGGGGAATCCTCATGCATTTGGACCATCAAATGTGGTCTTTTAGTGGAGTTCTTAGGATGCACCCCCTTTTTTTTCTCATGTTGCCACTGGGACTCAGCATTATGAGCACCATCATGGCCGTCATTGGTGGTGGTTGGGCACCATCTGGTTCTTCTGGTCATATGTTGATATAGTCACTCATTCACATGTGTCTTTCTGTCTTCTGGGTTCTTTTTCTCACATATCATTGTTGTCACTGGTGATCATCTGTTCCTGCTGAGTTGGGACCATTTGGTGTACTTCAGATGGCAGCTTGCTAGTTTTTAAGACTCCACACCAATATGCGGTGGAGAAGACTCTCTTAGCAATAGGCTAGTTATGCCAATTGGCCTCGATGTCCCCTGAGAACATGGTCCCCAGAACCCTGCCCCTACTTCTCTGTCCTTGAAATACGGGGTTAAGATTAGAAGAGTTTTCAGATTATGTTGAAATCCAGTTAAACTGATCTTCTTTCTAATGTGTGCTGCCACTGATAAGGACACAGAGTGACCATATCATGTGTGCACTTGATGGTTGTACGAACGTGTAGGATGCCGTCCTATTGGCCTTCTACTAGAGGAGAGTGCAGATGGTGGAGAGGAGGGGACAGGAGATTGTTAAGAGGATATGACATGTGTAGAACGGAAAGGAATGTGTGCTATCATCATCCAGTTGAATTACTATCAACTATCTAATCTATAACCAACCTTCTCCCTCCCTCCCTCCCGTCCCTCGCTTGTAGCCATCAAAGAGTCTTTTCTTCTGTATATAAATCTGTTTTTAAGCCCTTATCATAGGGATTTCATACAATATTTGTCCTCCTGCTGCCGGCTGATTTCATGCAACATAATGTCTTCAAATTGAAACCAGGTTATGAGATGGTCCCTAAAAACATCTTTATTCTTTATCGTTGCATAATATTCCATTGAGTAGGTGTACACATAGTTTGTTTATCCATTCATCTGTTGTTGGGCATCTGGATTGATTCCATTTTTTGCTTGTGGACTGTGCTGCAATAAACATTCGTGTACATGTATCTGTTCATGTGACTGCCCTTGATTCTGTAGGAATATCCAAGAAGTGGGATTACTGGGTCAAATGGTATACTTATTTCCAGCTATTTGAAGAAGCACCAGATTGCTTTCCAAAGAGGATTTATAGTTTTGCAATCCCACCAGCAGTGTAGGAGAGTTCCAATTAGTCCACAGCCTTTCCAGCAATTGTCATTTTGTGTTTTTTGGATCATGGCCAAACTTGTTAGAGTGAGATGGTACCTCATCTTTGTTTTGATTTAGGTTTCTTTAATAGCTAATGATCATGAGCATTTCCGCATGTGTCTTTTGGCTGCCTGGATATCCTCTTTAGAGAAATGCCTGTCCATCTCCTTTGTCCAATGCTTAAATGGGTTATTTTTCCTTTTCTTGTTGATGCTTTGCAGTACCATGTAAATTATGGAGATCAGAAGTTAGTCTGACATACTGTTGTCAAATATTTTTTCCGATTCTGTTGGTGGTCTTAATTCTATTGATAAAGTCTTTGGATGAGCAGAAGTGTTTGATTCTTAGTAGTTTTCATTTATCTATTTTCTCTTCTGTTGATCATGGGTTGTTTGTCAGATTTTGAAGTCTGTCTAGATTGTGTATTAAAAGTTCCATTATTGATCCTATTTTTTCTTGGATGATCTTTATCATTTTAGGTTTAATATTTAGGTCTTTTATCCAATTTGAGTTGGTTTTTGTGTCAGGTGTGAGACATGAGTCTTGTATCAATTTTGTGCAGATGGATATCCAAGTTTGCCAGCACCATTTGTTAAAGATATTGTTTTTATCCCAGTTTACAATCTTAGGGCCTTCACTGAATATCAACTATCCATAAGAGGATGGTGGCATCTCTTGTGTCTCAACTCTATTCCATTGGTCTATATGTCTCTTTTTGTACCAGTACCAGGCAGTTTTGACTACTGTGGCAGTGTAATAGGTTCTAAAGTCAGGTAGTGAGAGGCTTCCTAGTGTGTTCTTCGGTAGTGCTTTGCTTACTGGGGATTTCTTTGCCTTCCAAACAATCTTTGTAATTTTTTCTCCATATCATTGAAAAATGTCACTGAAATTTGTGTTGGAACTGAATTTTTACATAGATCACTTTGGGCAAGATAGACATTTTCACATGTCTATCATTACCCATGAGCAGGGTAGGTTTCTCCATTGATGTAAGTGTCTGTCACTTTCTTACAGAAGAGTTTTGTAGTTCTCTTTGTATTAGTGTCTTATTTCTCTAGCTAGATTTATTCCTAGATATTTTATCTTCTTGGGAGCTATAGTAAATGGTATTGATTTGGTGAATTCTTCTTGAATGATTTCTTTGTTGGTGCAAAGGAATCCTACTGGTTTACTAATGCTTGCCTTGTATCCTGATACTTTACTGAACTCTTCTATTAGTTTGAATATCTTACTTGTCGATTCTTTAGGATTCTCTGCGTATACAGTCGTATCATCTGCAAATAGGGAGATTTTTACTTCTTCTTTGCAGATGCAGATGCCTTTTATTTCTTTGTCTTGTCTAATTGCTGTGGCCACAATTCCTAGTAGAATGTTCAATAGATGTGATGAGAGTGGGATTCCTTGTCTAGTTCTTGTTCTCAAGGGGAATTCTTTCAGTCTCTATCCATTCAGAATGATATAAGTGGTTGGCTTTGTGTAGATGGCGCTGACTGCATTGAGAAATTTGCCTTCTACTCCTATTTTGCTGAGAGTTGTTGGCATGAATGGATGTTGGACTTCGTGAAATGCCTTTTCTGTATCTATTGATAAGATTGAGTGATTCTTATCTTTTGTGTTATTTATGTGATTGATTACAGTAACTGTTTTTCTGATGTTCAACCAGACTGGAGTCCCTCCTATGAATCCAATTTGGTTGTGGTGAATTATTTTTTGGATATGCTATTGAATTCTATTGGCAAGGATTTTGTTGAAGGTTTTTGCATCTAGGTTCATGAGTGATATCAGTTTATAATTCTTTTTTTGTTGGATCTTTCCCTGGCTTTAGTATCAGAGTTCTGCCAGCTGCAAAGAATGAATTTGAGAGTACATCCTGTTCTATGCTGTGAAATAGTCTCAGTAGTGTTGGGTTTAAATCTTCTTTAAAAGTTTGGTAGAATTCTGAGTTTTAGCCATCTTTCTGGGCCTGGACTTTTTTGGTTGGCAGTTTTTGGACGACTTTTCCAATCTTCCTTTGTGATGGGTTTATTAAGTTGTTCTACTTCTCCTTGAAATAATTTTGTTATGTCATATGAACCTAGGAATTTGTCCATTTATTGTAGGTTTTCAAATCCTTTGGAGTCTCCTGTAGTATTCTGTTATGATACTTTTGACTTCTGTTAGATCTGCTGTGACATCTCCCATCTCATTTCTTGTTTGGGTTATTTGTTTCTTTTCTTTGTTTTCTTCAGTGAGTTTAGCCAATAGTTTTTCAGTTTTGTTGGTGCTTTCAAAAAAATCAGCTTTTAGTCTTATCAATTGTTTTTCTGTTCTCTAATTCATTTAGTTCTGCTCTAGTCTTTATGATCTGTTTTCTTCTGATGCCTAACAGGTTCCTCTGCAGCTATTTCTACGTGTTCAAGTTATAGGCTTAATTCTTTGCTTTGAGTCCTTTCTTTCTTCTAGGTATGTGCATTTATAGAGATAAATTTACCTCTGAGCACTGCTTTGGCTGTATCTGACAGATTCTGATAGGAAGTGTTTTCATTCTTGTTTGAATCCATAAATTTCTTTATTTCATCCTTGATTTTTTTCTTTAACAAGTGGCTTTTTGAGCAAAGTGTTCAGTTTCCACAAGTTCCAGTTTGTATCTATGTGTTTTCTGCAATTGATTTCGAGTTTTATGGCTTTATGGTCTGAGAAGATGCTTTGCAATAATTTAATGGTTTTAATTTTGTTGAGATTTGCTTTATGTCCTAACACATGGTCTATTCTGTAAAATGTTCCATGTACATTGGAGAAGAAGGTATGGTTATCTGTTGGAGGGATTAAAAGGTCTGTATGTGTCAATGAGGTCTAATTGGCTGATTGTGGCCATAAGATCTGTGTCTTCATTGAGCTTTTTTCCAGATCTATCTAATACTGAAAGTGGGGTGTTGAAGTCTCCCACTATTATTGTGAATGATGTAGTGTGAGGTGATGTACCTTTTTTCAATATAGTCAGCATTTCTTTAAGCATTTAGATGCTCTAGTGTTGGGTACATAAATATTTAATATTGTTAAGTCCTGCTTGTGTATTGAAATTTTCAGCAGTAAACAGTGACTGTCCTTGTCCACCATGGTGGATTTTACATTAAAATCTATTTTATGTGAGATGTGTATTGCCATACCCGCTTTTCTTTGTATATTGTTAGCTTGGTGTATATGATTCCATCCTTTAATTTCCAATTTGTTTATATCTTTAAGTCTAAAGTGAGTTTCTTGTAATCAACATGAAGATGGGTCGTGTCTTTTGATCCTTTGTATCACTTGTTATCTCTTTACTGGAGTGTTCAGTCCATTTACATTCAGTGTAATTATTGATAAGCATGTGTTTAGTGCTGTCATTTTGATGTATTTATTTTTTGTGTTGACATATTCTCTATTGTTCTTAGTATTCTATTCTGGGTCATTCTTTGTGAGTTGATTTTTCATGTTTTGGGGTGTTGGTTTTGTGTTTGTAGAGACTCCCGTGTTACATTTCTTGTTTTGATATTATGCATCTTTATTGTGCCTTGTGGCTACTGCTATAATCCCCTTTAATAATCTAAGTTTAAACCCAGTTTTAACTGCTACATCTTTTTAACTTCCTCTCCATCTGAAGGACTGTATCTACTATAGTATATCCTTCTTTTTAATGTAATGGTGTCTTAGTTTCCATAATATGATCACTGGAGCCCTTCTTTTAATGTTATGGCTTTGAGTTTTGTACCTTCTCTAACAGAGTGTGTTTCTGGATGTTGTGTTGTGTGTTGCCTCCTTAAACATAGACTTAATGATTTTGTTTATCTAAGCCAAGAGCTTCTTTCAATATATCTTGTAGCTTTGATTTTGCTTTTATAAAGTCTCTAAGTTTCTATTTATCTGTGAATGTCTTGATTTCATCTTCATATTTGAAAGACAGTTTTTAGGATATATAATTCTTGGTTAGAAGTTTTTCTCCTTCAAAGCTTTGAACGTGTTATGCTACTGCCTCCATGCCAGCATCATTTCTGCCAAGAAGTCGGACAAAAGCCTACAGGGCTTTCCTCTGAATGTGAGCTTTGCTTTAAGTCTTACTGCCTTTAAACATTTCTGTTTGCTTTGCTTTGTGAAGCTTAATTATAATATGTCTTGGTGTCTTTTTTGGGGGGTCAGGTTTATGTGGCATTCAATACACATCTTGGATAGCTACATTCTCTTCTTTCATGATTTCAAAGAAGTTTTCAGTCAGCAACTGAACAATGATACTCTCTGTGTTTTCAGCTATCCCTCTTTGTTCTAGAACTCCAATTAGTCATAGAGTTGTTCCCCTTGATAAGATCCTACATGTTTCTTAATGCTTCTTCATTTTTCTTGTTTCTTTTATCTGATTTCTCTTGATAAATCATGGCATCAGTTGTTCTATGTTCAAGGTCAGTGAGTATAGTTTCCAGTTTTTCAATTCTAGTATTTTGACTTTCAGTTAAATTGCCTAATTCTTTAATTTTATTGTTGATCCGTCAGATTTCAATGTTGGTGTTTCATCAGTTTGAACAGCTTGCTTAATTTTTCGTTTTGCTTTGTTATATTTTGTATAATGTCTAGGACTGCTTTCTATATCATTCTTTTGTACTTGACCTCTAATAGTTTCAGAAAGGCTTCTTCATCTGGGAAGTTTTTTGATTCTTTCTTCTGGGAGTATCGTGAAGCAATGTATGAATTTTTTTTAACGTTTCATTAAGATCTGTTGGTTATGGGACATGTTTCTGTAGTGTTGCCTCAACAGGAGCTGAGGAGTAGTTCTGAAAAAGAAGTTGATTACCAGCCACCTCTATGTACTCCAGTTAGTGGGCCCAGTGGAATCTCTGGGATAGCAGGCTCTGTCTCCTGGATGGGAAAGACACAACCCTACTTATGGCATCACTGGGGTCCTTTAGATGACCCTGTGAGTTGGGACGGTAAAGGCTGGAAGAGATGTCATTGGGCTACACCATAGCTGTTTCTCTAGGCAGTTGTGTCATAAAAGGTAAAAGCTATCTGACCACTTCCAAAATCAGTCAGGCTAGTAGGTGTCAGAAGCCCTCCTTCAGCTGAGAATGGAGGCACCTCCTGACCATCTGTCCCAAAATGCTGTGATACAACTCAAAGGACAGGATACTGCCCTGCTGTCATCCCATGTTGGGCCACAGCTGTAAGGCTACACTGTGCTAAACACAGCTTTTCTGCTGAAAAAGCACTCTCTGGGCTGGAACTGTCACTTAACTTGGAATTAGCTGCTGCTGAGGCCCCCTGGTTGGGTATTTCTGCCTCCCTGTCAAGCAAAATGGCATCCCAGCCAAGCTTTCCCACCCTAATGAAACAGAGAATGAATGGCAGAGGCCCAAAAAGAGAGGATGGATGGACTGTGGTGCTCTGAGTTCGGAGCCGGGCTCTCAAAATGTGGCTATTTCCCCCCGGCTGATCACTTCACTGCTGTGGGTCTGCGTAGTAGTGTTTGAGCCACTCCCCACCTGCCAGTCAATAAAATGAAAATTAAGTTAAAAATACCAGTTGCCTTTAGTCCACAAGAGCCGGCTGATTCCACCAGAGCTGAGCTCAGCCAAAGACAAGCACTTTCCTGTTCAGTGGCATGTAGTCCAAACTGACAGCCCTATGCCATGTCCTAGAGTTCAACAGGTTTCCAGAAAGCTCCAGACCTTAGTTTTCAGAGGGAATTAAGGAGACAGGTGTCTAGTCTGCCTTCTTGACTCCATCACACATAAGCATTGAGGAGGTGGATTGAGGGATATTATTGTTGTTTTGAGATGGATTTTGACTGAAAGTAGAGAATGTTAGAAAGATATTCAGTTATATTTTATTGACTATGCAAAGGCATTTGCATATGTGTGTATCATGATAAATTATAGACAACGTTGTAAAGAATAGGAATTTCAGATCACTTAATTGTACTCATTTGGAATCTGTACATAGAACAAGAAGCAGTCATTGGAATATAAGAAAGAAATACTGCATGGATTAAAATCAGGAAAGATATGTCAGAGTTATGTGTTTTCACCATACTTATTCAGTCTCATGCTGAGTTAATTAATCTACGAAGCTGGACTAAGTGAAGAAGTTCACAGCATCAGGATTGGAAGAGGAGTCATTAACAAACTGTGATATGCAGATAACACAACCTTACCTGCTGAAAGTACAGAGCGCTGAAGCACTTATTAGCAAATACCAATTCTAGATAATGAATCTAGAATTTGGGGCAGCCACCAAAAAAAGAGTGTCTACTTTACTGACAGCTAAGTCAACATAGATAATGATATGATGAGGAACTTAACCTTGACTGCATCTAACACTACTTGTGGATTTCATAATTACATGAGCCAGTACACATTTTTGTCTTTCCTAAGTCAGTTACTTCCAACAAAAAAGCTCTGATAGTCTTTTAGCTTAAATTCAAGTTCCTGACAGTACATTTTTAGGCAGATAAAACTGAAAAACAATCTTACTACTTTCAGGTCAATGCTGACTCATAGCAATCCTACAGGACAGAGTAGAATTGCCCTATAGAGTTTTCAAAGAGCACCTTGTGGATCTGAACTGCTGCCCTTTCTGTTAGCAGTCATAGTGCTTAACCACTACACCAGCAGGGTTTCCTTTTAGCTATATAAACCAAAACCATAGTCTCTGCCATTGAGTCAATACTTGCTGCTAGTGCCACTATAGGACAGAGTGGAACTGCCTCAGATAATTTGGCTATACATAATCAAATATGTTATCAAGATATGTGGAAGAATGCCTAGAGACAAATGATTATGTTACTTCCCGCATTCACATGTTCTTTTTCACCCCAAATTACTAGCCTCAAATGGTTTATAGATGAGTTTTTCCCACTCTTTAAAGAATAGATCATTCCTATGAATTAATCTAGACTAGAGCTGGGCCATCCAAAAGGATAGTTACTGGCCACATGTGACTTTTGAAATGTGGCTTGTCTAAACTGAGTAGGCCTTTAAGAGTTAAAAGTTATAGAATGAAATAGGAATGCAACATCTTTTGAGTATTTTCATATTGATTATATGTTGAAATAATAATACTTCTGGTATGTTAGGCTAAAAAATGCATTGTTAGTCTTATGCTCATAATACTATGCACCTTTGTAAGCATAGCTACCTAGAAAATTTAAAGACATTTATGTAGCTCTCATTTTTGTCTTGCATTATATTTGTACTGGACAGTGCTTACCTAAAGTATATGAAAAAGGAAAATTTTAAAACATTATTAAAATACATAGGGTCTTTTTTCTTTGATTATTATTTTGACAACACAGCATCATCTTAATATATAAATCTGGATAAGTAGTTTATATAAACAAACATATACACACTGACTTACAGGCAAAAAAAAATCCTCTTCTTGTATATAGTGAACCTAGAGAAATTTGAATATGCTGACAAAAATTCACTTGCCCTCATGGAAACAAATTGATAATTCACATGAATAGTATTGGCTTGAAGCACTGGCTTGGTTAAAGGTTCTGATTACTTTTCCCAGCCCATATCTTGGGTCTTGGTTCACCCTCTGTCTCTGACTGGAGGCCTCACTGACATTAAATTTAGAGCATGACAACAGCAAGCCCAGTAGAAATGTGAGCATCTGGTGTATCCCACTCAAATCCTGTGAGTCATTCTCCTACATTGGCTTCAGCTGGATGACTTACATTCTTTGTAGAGAAAAGTAGAAAGCTGGGTTATGCTCAAATATAAAACTTATTACCCTTGCAGCAATGACCGCTACCCGTCCTCCAATATTCATGTACAGTTCTTAGTCAAAAAACTGATTTTTACTGACACTTGGCTTCTTGAAATTAAAAAAAAAAAAGTGTTTTCCAGAGCCCCTTTCAGCTAGGTAAGTACAGATGACTTCATTGTTAGCCCTTCCAGGTGTCCTTAAGGTGAGTGAACATCATTCTTTCTTCTCTTCGTTGGTATGAAATGTATGTGTCATGTCTGGACTACATGCAGCATCTTTTGGACCAAAATGTGATCATGTGTATTGGAACACAGAACAATGTGATCAAGAGAATCTAAAAACATGATGATTATGAAACTTTCCTATTAGACTTGAATTGGTTTGAGTTCTATGACAGGTATACAGTTCTTTCTTAAAATGCTATCTTTTTTTTTTTTTTTTAACCACTCAGAAGTGACTCTAATCTTTATTGATAGGATTCCAAACAATTGATATATATGATCAAGGTCTTGGTTTTGGATAGTTGACAACAGTGAAGGACACTACAAAGCAACTTTTGCTCAGAGTTAGGTATTTTTGTCACTAGTTGATTATTTCTTTCCATTTTACTGTTTATAACTTTAGGCATCCTTTTCTTCTTCAAATGAACGTTTTGACTGCAGTTATAGTCGAACAATAAACTGAAAGCTCTTCTAACCTCAACCCACTGTTGCAAGGATAGAATAACAAGGGCAGAGTCTAGGGACCATACTGTGTGTGGGGGGGGGGCATCGAGATCAGTTAGCATAACTAGCCTATTGCTAAGAGAGTCTTCTGCACCCCATATTGGTGAGTGCCATCTGGGGTCTTAAAAACCAGCAAGCTGCCATCTGAGGTACAACAAAATGTCCCAGCTCAGCCAGGAAAAATGATCACTGAGAACATCAAAGACACGATGAAAAAAGAACCTGTGATGGGGCATACAATGTTGAGTCCTTGTGGCAACATAAGAAAAAGGGAATTGGAGCTCAAGAATTCTACTAAAGGACCACAACTGACAATCTGATGGCCTGGGGGATCCCCTGGGAGCATGGCCCCTAGACCTGCTGCTGCCCATGTGTAGAAAACACTGCTGAGGTCAACACTTTGGACAAAAATGGACTAGACTCAGCGACACAATGTGACCATATGGTGTGTGTACTTCACAGTTCTGTGGATTTATAAGAGGCTGTCCTACTGGTCTCTTTGTAGATGGGAGACAAGAGGGTAGATAGGAGGGGGTAAGAGCTTGTAAAGAGGATACGACAAATATAAAATGAAAAGGAGGAATGCTCTGTCACAGGGCAAGGAGAACAGAATAGCTGTAGATAGGAGGGCATGCAAAATTGATTTGGTTTGTATACTTTCTCTTAATCACAATAATAAAAAAACGGAAATAAAATTCTGATGTTCAGTTTTTTATTAAGATGACTTAGATAGTATTTTGTGAGCTGCAGTTGTTCCTTATTTTTCAGAGTTGATCATCATGTAATTTGGGAAATGTCAACTTGATTTTGAAACTTCACTGACATTTGTAACCTAATATTTGTTACTGACATCATTACCATTAATAAGTAAATACCAAGACTTCTCTATGACCATAAAAATTCACTAATTTTGTAAAGATTTGGACAAATAGAATCTTTCTCACATTAATACTCTGGACAATACCACTGCTACTTATAAAAATACGTGTGAAATAAAGATGTGTGTACGTGAGTTTATAAATAAAATTTTAAGATACAAAAAATTTTAATTCATATAGAGGGAAGGATTGATTCAATTTCTGAAGTGACAGGGGTAGAAAGAATTTTTTTTTCTACTCTGTAGAATGTAATTCAGAAATAAGGCAAGATTAAAGCAGTTACTTCAGTGAGCTAGTATTAAATAGACTTAGAGAAATAGATTTTTCAGGAAAGAAAGGATATTGAATCCTGCAGCGCTGAATACAACCACATAGATGAATTATTCGAAGTGTGTGAAGGAGTCGCAGTCAAAGTATCTTACAAAGACAATGTTGGCACTAACACAAAAAACCCCAGGAAGGGGACATGAGGCTTAAGATGAGAGAGAATCGTGTTAAAAGAGTGAGTCAGGTCAGGGGGGGTGGCAGCAACCTACATGTAACTGAGGGTTAGGAGGAGAGAGCAGATTGGAAGGAGATTAGGAGCTATTAAATAGCAGAATTTGATGACAGGAAGGGTCTGTATTCACAGCCAGTGAAGGGTTAAAAATTCCATCAATGAGATTTACCAAAGTGGAACAGGTCACTGGAACAAGGAATCTAAAAAGAAAAGTAGTAGTATAGGAAGAAGCAGCTGAGTCTTTTATCAAGTGGGTAATGAGATAGTCACAAATACCCTTAACTAAATCAATAAGGGAAGTTCAGAGGTGGATAAACATTTTGGATTGAACACAGTAGCTCAGAGAAGCAGAGAAACGTTATTTGAACTCCAGTAAATAAACCAGGTCAAATACTCTGTGATGCTTCTAAACTTTGAAGATAAGTAAATGATTTCAAATCACCAACTGATTTCATAATCTGTTCTGAATGCTGGCACAATTAATAATACTTTTTTTTTTCCTCTAGTAGATGTGTTCTAATTTTAATTTGTATTGCACTGGGGAAAAATACAGTTCTTTGTCAATTGGCTACTAACTGAAAGATTGGTAATTCGAATCCACAGGTGCTTCAAAAGGCCTGGTAATCTGCTTCGAAAGACCAGAGCCACTAAAAAATCTGTGAGGATGGCTCTTCTGTGATGCACATAGGATCACTATGAGTTAGAATACATTCAGTGGCAATGGGTTTCGTTATGTAAAAGTATGAAAGGAAAAAAGCCTTAAATTGTACATTTATAGGAGGAAGGTTATTTAATGTGAAAAGAATGATTCTGAATGAGACAAAGCCATCACACCAACACAGGACAAGGGCACAGTTAGCAATTTGTCAGTGTTTGAGGCATAAAAAAGAATAGCCACTGTCAAATGGCTTATACTGTTTAACCCAGAAAACACCTTCCAGCTCTGTCAAAGCAGGACCCATGAATGTTCACTTGCACGAATAATAGTTTGTCACTCATCTGAATCTGTTAGATTTCCTGGTATGATGAAATATTAAAGATATGTGCTTTTTGTTCTCACCTCTCCCCTCTCTTCTCTTCCCTTCCCCTCCTCTCCTTTCCTGTTTTTTCTTTTCCAGGTAGTACCATTGTGTTTCAGTTTTGTCATGGCCTATGTGTTTCTCTTGTAAGCCTGTTGTCTTGGATTGAATTGCATCCCCCCAAAAGTATGTGTAGACTTGTGCCTGGGCCATGATTCCCTATATTCTATGTTGTCTTCCATTTTGTGATTTTCCCATGCTGTTTGTTAAAGGTTAGGGTAGGACTGTAAATTTCTTTATAAGATCACCACCCTGTTCCACTGTAAAGGGAGTTTCCCTAGAGCATGACTTGCCCCACCCTTAATCCTTTTGCCCTAGAAGAGATAAAAGGAAAGGGAAGGAAACAGAGTATTGGGAACCTCACACCATCAGAAAAGCAGCACCAGGAGCAGAGCGCATCCTTCAGACCAGAGGTTTCTGTGCCAAGATGCTCTCTGTATAAAGACTGATGTAGTACCAGGCTTTTCTCCAGAGCTCATAAGGGGGAAAGCCTTCCCCCAGAGCAGACATCCTAAATTTAGACTTGTAGCCTACCAGACTGTGTAAAAATAAACTTCCCTTTGTTAAAGCCATCCACTTTGTGGTATTTCTGTTCGAGGAGCCCTAGATGACTAAAACAGAATTTGATACCAGGAGTAGGGTGCTGCTCTAACAAATACCTAAAATGTGGAAGCTATTTTTAAACTATGACTGGATAGAAGACTCACAAGGAACCAAGGAGAACTGTTAACACCAAAGAAGGTGCCGATGTTGAAAAACAAGTGGCAGGGGGCTGGTAGCAGCAGTGGTGGCAGCAACAGAACCAGAGGCAGTGCTGGAGCTGACCCACAGAGCGAGAGAGCTGAGTGCCTGTGCACAGAGTTTTCCTTGTGGAGTGGGGTGCCTCTGGGCACTTGAATCAGTGGAGTTAACCTTGCTGACCCACGATACAGCTGAGTGCCTTTGTCCATGAGGCTTCCTAGTTGAGTGGTATGCCTCCAGGCACTTAAATCAGTAGAGCTATAGAGCTTTAGAACATTTGCCCCAGCAGGGCAGATGAGGGCCTGAGGCCTGGGAGATGCAGCCATAGAAAGTAGAAACTGAAGAAATAAGGAGTGTGAGAAGCTGAACTGCCTCAGTTTCAAAAGGTCTGGCCATGACCTCAGGGGTTTGAAAGGGCAGAGCCATCACTTTCTGTGTTTTGTCAAGGTGGAATTGCCACTCAGTTGGGCTTAGAGTACATCTAAAGCCGATGGTGCAGAGTTTCTGTCCAAGTGGGCCTTAAAGGCAGAGTGATAGCACAGGGCTGGAGGTCGTCTCCACTCAGACCAGAGAGTTTGGCCAATACCTGGAGTCTGGAGGGCAAAGCTGTTGTGTAAAATGTCTCAGAAAATAGGGCTAACGTAATGTGTTCTACTGACTTGCTTGTTGCCTGTTAATGTCTTTTTTCCCTGTGATTTCTCCCATCTATAATAGAAATGTTTAACTTGTGCCTGTTCTGCCATCATGCCTTTGGAAGCTGATAGATTGTGTTCCAGGTTTCATAGATGGAAAAGAATTTTTAAATTTTGGACTTGGAACTGATTTAAGACTTCTCCATATGGGATGGACATGATTTTGCTATGATGGGATAAATGCATTACATGTTTCAAAGTCATGACTTTTGGGGTGCCAAAGGGTAGGATGTCATGGATTGAACTGTGTCCCACCAAACGTATGTGTAGTTATGTGCCTGGGCCATGATTCTCTATATTCTATGACTGATCAACATTTTGTGATTTTTTTGTGCTGAATGTTAAAGGATTAGGGTGGGACTGTAAATTCCTTTAGAAGATCACCTCCCTGCTCCACTGTAAAGACATGACTTGTCCCACCCTTGATCCTTTCATCCTAGAAGAGATAAAAGAAAAGGGAAGGAAGCAGAGAACTGGGAAACTCACACCATCAAGAAAGCACCACCAGAAAAGTGCGTCCTTCAGATCTGAAGTTCCTGAGCCAAGATGTTCCCTGGACAAAGACTGACGCAATACCGGACTTTCCTCTAGAGCAGACAAGGGGTAAAGGCTTCTCCTGGAGTAGACATCCTGAATTTGGACTTGTAGCCTACCAGAACTATATAAAAATAAACTTGCCTTTGTTAAAGCCATCCACTTTGTGGCATTTCTGTTAGAACAGCCTACCTGACTAAAACACCTGTAATACACACATCAGGGTCAATGAACCCACGCTTATAGCAGAGTGGAAATAATGTTTGAATTATTTCTTCAAATGTTTTATATTATGTGAAATGCAAAATAATTTCCACACTTTTGCATTTTTGTACCCATGTGAATATATTGTGGTATATTTAATAGTTTTTATATCAGAATATATATGTGTATGTTTATATACATATTAATGAATATGCATATATTCATATATAAATATACATTCATTAATATGTACATATTAATGAATATGTATATATACACACATATATAGCAAATTTTATAGATTTCTAGTATAAACCTATTAAATTTGTCATACACATACACACTAGTACACTTAGAGCTATTTAGTAGTTGGAAAGCTTTTGAAACCTCTTTAAGAAAGTGAAAGAAATAAAAAGTAATGAACATGGCTTCATTTTGTAAGTAATTCAGTTGTAAAAGCCTGAGTTCTCATTGTGTCTGGGCCATCCAGGCTGATATGAATAATGTTCATTTATTGTCTTACTTGCTATCAGAAGTCCCAACCAAAGAAGTCTCAATGATAGGTGGATATTGATTGTAGATGGATCGGGCAAGAGAATGAAATATGGATTATTTTAGAAGTCTGTATTTTATTAAAGAAAAATCAGCTTTAGGAAATGTAAAACACTGTTATATACATTGTCTACTTTGAATTCTCTTGAAAATCAATAATAGTTGCCCCCAAATTTTGTCCTTGGTTTAGCTGGTGTTTATAGCTATTTATGGTAGACCTGGAGGCCTGGTAGCAAAGTGGTTAATACCTAAACTAACTAACCAAAAGGTCAGCAGTTCAAATCCATCAGCCACTCTTTAGAAATCCTGTGAGACAGTTCTACTGTATCCTACAGGGTTTCTATGAGTTGCTATTGACTCACAACAATAGTTTTTATTTTATTATTTATTTTGGGGGTAGGCTTATTGATTTGACATTAGTCCTGACGTCCTTTTATGCATTTGTTCATATAGTCTTCATTCCTTTCTCCCTTTCAGTTGTGTATTCTCTTCTGTAATTTTGTACTCTTAAGTTTCCTTAATACTTTCCAGGTAAATAAATACAGAAAAGTACAGTCCCGTCATTTTTATACAAACAACTTACTGGGGTTTAAGGAGATTTGGTGTGCTTACCTAATATCCTACAAATAAGCCCTAGTGGTGTAGTAGTTACAAGCTTGGCTGCTAATCTAAATGTTGGCAGTTTGAATCCACCAGCAGCTCCTTGGAAACCATATGGGGTTGTTCTACTCTGTCCAGTATGGTCACTGTGGTTGCAATCAACTCAACAACAATAGGTTTCTCCCAGACATCCCCACGTATCTGTCACTCTGTTGTACTGTGGGGACTTGCATGTTGCTATGATGCTGGAAGATACGCCACCACTATTCAGATACCGGCAGGGTCATTCATGTCAGACAGATTTCAGCAGAGCTGCCAGACTAAGATTGGAAAGAAGGGCCTGGCAGTCTACTTCTTGAAAGAACAGCAAGTGAAAACCTTGTAAATAACAGCAGAATGTTGTCTGATATTCCTTGGAAAGATGACTGCTTCAAATTGGAAGGCACTGAAAACATGACTGGGAGAGAATTGTCTGCTCAAAGTAAAGGAGACTTTAAGAATGTGGATGAAGTGAGGCCTTCAGAACCTTCATTTGCCTATGTAACACAACTTAAGTGAGGAGAAACAAGTGCAAACATCCATTAATAACCAGATCAGGGAATGTACAAAGCATGAAACTAGGAAAATTGGAAGTCATCATAAATGAAGTGGAATGCATAAATATTTATATCCTACACCAAACCAACTCCACTGCTGTCAAGTCGATTCTGACTCATAAAGACCTTATAGGACTGAGTGAAACTGCCCCACGGAGTTTCCAAGGAGCACCTGGCATATTTGAACTGTAGACCTTTGGATTAACAGTACTAACTCTTAAACACTGTGCCACCAGGGTTTCCTTTAGGTTTGCAGCCATAGCTCTTAACCACTGTACCACCAAGTTTTTCATTTATATCCTAGTCATTAAAAAAGAATAAAAGCAAACAAATCTCTGCCATTGGGTTGGTTTCAACTCATTCTGACCCTATAAGACAGGGTAGAACTGTTCCAAGTGTTAACACTTGATCACTAAGCCACCAAGGTTTCCATCCTAGACATTAGTGAATCGAAATGCATTGGTATTGGCCATTTTTAATCAGACAGTTACACGTTCTGCTATGCTGGGAATGACAGGCTGAAGTGGAATTGTGTTGCATTCATCATCAAAAAGAATATTTCAAGACCTATCCTGAAGTACAATGCTATCAGTGAAAAGATAGTATCCACGTATCTACACTGAGGCTCAGCCTTTCTGATAGGTGTGTGGATACTCTTGGGTAGTGGTTAAGAAGTACGGCTGAAAACCAAAAGGCAGTAGTTCAAATCTGCCTGGTGCTCCTTGGAAACCTTGTGGAGCAGTTTTTCTTGGAAACCCTGGTGGCACAGTGGTTAAGAGCTATGGCTGACAATCCAAAGGTCAGCAGTTCAAATCTGCCAGATGCTCCTTGGAAACTCTATGGGGCTGTTCTACTCTGTTCTGTAGGGTTGCTATGAATCAATCTATATGCTGAGAGAATAATCACAGAAGCTAGATTATGTTAACAAGAATGGGGTATCAGGATTGGAAGAATGCTTGTTAACAACTGCATTATGCAGATGACACAATCTTGTTTGCTGCAAGTGAAGAGGGCTTGAAACAGTGGTGAAGATCAAAGATCATAGCCTTTGGGATGGATTAAATCTCAACATAAAAAAAAGAATTCTCACAACTGAACAAATAAACAATATCATAAGAAACAGATAAAAGATTGAAGCTGTCAAATACTTAGTTTTACTTGGATCCACAGTCAACACTCAAGTAAGCCACAGTCAAAAATCAAAGGACATGTATTAGGTAAATCTACCACCCTGCTCATCAGAAAGTATAAATACACATAAGAGGAAATACTTGAAAGGCAGCCAACTGAAACCCTTATTGCTTCATATACCTTGGGTTAATTATTTTTCTTATGAAATACCACCTTTTCCTCTTTTGACCATTTCACAAGTGAGGACATTTAAGATTAGAAATATTGAGTAACATGATCTCATCTGTCCCTGGGAAACATAGGTGATTTGTGGCAGAGAATCAAATATTTCAAATTCTCTAGCTGGAGTTTTTTTTTTAGCTAGATAATGAGGCTTCTTGGTAAGACTGTGTTTCATATTTTCTCTCCCATTATTTTTTAAATGTCATGATAAATATATGTGTATGTAACAAAACACCATTTCAACATTTTTCATGTCTACAGTTCATGACATCACATTCACCATATTGTGCAGCCATTATCATTATCCATTTCCAAATTTTTCCATCGTCTGTAATCAAACAACAAACAAACAAGCAAAAAAACTGCCATGGATTTTGGCTCACAGTGACCACTCCATAGCGTTTCCAAGGCAGTCATCTTTATGGAAGCAGACAGTCACATCTTTCCTCTGTGGAGCATCTGATGGATTTGAACTTCCAACTTTTCTGTTAGCAGCCAAATGCTTAGCCACGGCACCATGAGGGCTCCTTCATCACCCTTAAATTATTCTAAATTCCAACTCTTAAGAATGTTCCCAATTTTTATAAGATTCTGAAGAAAGAATTATAGATAAAGGGAAATATGGGAACAAAAATTCAACCATTGACAAATAGAAGACTCTCTGAAAAGGAAATTTTATTGGTCACGCATGATACCCAAAAGCCAAGAATTAGAAATGGATCTTAAGTAGTGGAAAACACTAGATGAAAATATCATATCTAACAACCTAACATTTCTTTAATATTGTTTAGTATACTTTAGAAATACTGTACAATTTGAAGCAAAATCTTTAAATGCTTCTCAAAACCTGATACTAGGAAATATACCAATCTCTGTTGTGAACTTTTCTCCCTAACTGATTATATTACCACTGTTGATAGTTAATAAGTCAGCCACTGTCAAACAGGTGTATTTTAGAAACTTAAGAGTACATTCTAACTTTCTCTGATTTTTATCATATGTACATTTTTTCAAAAATTTCATATTGCTTTACACTTTGTTGAATGAGTCTCAATTGATTTTACAAAGCAGAAATAAAAAAGATCTTACTTTCCCACTATTTCTACAAAACTTTAAGTCTAGGGACACTGTGGGTCAGACTTGAATCAACAGCAACTGATTTTTGTTTTTATATATATGAAAGTTAAATATAGGATTTAAACAGTTTAAAATACTTTGGGGTACAAAACAGTGAATGAATATGCTCATTAAAAGTACATCTAAGATGCCATTAGTTGAAAATCAAAAAGAAAAAAAAAAGGCATATGTCTTTACATTAAAATTTGAAATACCAACACCATGACAGATAAATAAGTGGAGATGTTGTCTATGAAATAAATTCCAAAGAGCAATCATTTGGGGATTATCTTATCATAATATTATGCACGTTACCAAAAGGTTTCTAGTTCTAGGGCAGACACAGCTCTAGCTCTAGGCTCTAGGGCAGACACAGATACCTTTGCATCTTGATAGTGTTATCTGGGTTATTTTGAAAGAAAAACTAACTTTTAAAAGTTCTGAAAACAGAAAGCTTTAATGGTGGTCATACGTCATTGATACAAATCATTTGTCTTTATATTTTCATTTAATAAAAAAAACTTAACCATAAAAAATTTCCATTCATTTATGAAATAATTAAGTAAGTCAAATCTTTTTCCTTGATTGTCTCTTTAAAAGCCTGCGTTGGAATACAGTCTCCTCTCTATTTTCTGATGGCAATGATTTACAGTACAATTAACCAACAATAATTTTTAGTTCAGAAATCCTAGATAATTTAGATGTTCATTAGCATGACTTTTATTAGTTTCTATTTTTTTACTCCCTGAATATCAAATCTAGAAACAGAAGCTTTTTATGTTTTGACACTTGAAAGCTTCTGAATGATAAGTTATATCATGAGACAGAAAAAAATCTCCAAAATAGAGTGAACTTTTTGCCACTTTGAAAATTGATGCTCTCTATTTTCGAGTATGAAGTGGCACACTAATAAAGTTATGCACATTTCTAGCACCTAGACATATGTGTTAGAAACTACGTGAAGTTGTACAAGCTTACACTGCTATTTTTTGAAGTGTTTTGACTTAGTAAGAATCAGTTATACTCACATGCAAATACAACTACAAAAATAATTTCAAAGTCAGATTTTTGAGGCTGATGTAATATAAATGGTTCATTTACTTGTTTCTCCCTGCAAAGAAATTGCACTAAGAGTAAGACACCAGTGTTTTAGAATTAAATATATCTTAGCAGACAGGATTCTCAGAGTTTATTCATTTTGTTGAATTGTTTCAAGCCTTTGCTTACTTTACTCTAACAGTCTATCTGAGAAATGGGACACACAAGACATGTTGTGGCTCTTTCACCCCCAAATGGTGATCCATTAGCAAATGAAGTATTTTGGGTGTAATGACTGATAATCTGTAGGTTAGTGGCTCAAATCCACCCAGTGGTACCATAGAAGAAAAGGCCTTGCAAGCTGCTTCCATTGATTATAGCCAAAAAACCCCTTATGGAGCATTCTGCTCTAACGCATGGGGTCCCCATGGGTAGAAATTGACTTAATGGCAATCAACAACAACAATGTAATACATTCACAGATGTCACTACGGTTTATGTTAACATGTGAAGTCATGGACCAACTGCATGAGAAGATAATCTAGTATTTTGAAGAAACAGATTTCTCTCTCAAGACAAGTTTTCTCTCTCCTGAAAATAAAACTCTTCATAGCATTTCAGAACTTATAAATGTTTGTTAATATCCATAGGAAGAAATATAAACCAGGAGGATTGGCAGGATACCATAAACCTATCAGTGACACATAGGGATAAAGCAGTGTTTATGAGGACTGATAATTAAGCTTGTGAACTTATCCTAGGAAAAGTGCTACATACCTGATTGCTGAATATCACTACAGTCATCTTTGAACTACTGCCCTTGGGAAGCTATGCACTACTGTCAATGTCAAGTTTAACATTCAAAGCAATCTTGGAACTCTTTTTCTGGAATGGCCATCAGCGCTGTCTTTGAATCATCCTTGATATACTACTGAGCACCATCAAAATGTCTACCTTTCAATATTTCCTTATCTTTTGGTAAACAAAAAAGTTATTAGGGGCCAGATCAGGTGTTGGGGGGGTGGTGTTCCTATGTAGTTATTTGTTTACTGGCTAAAAACTCCTTCACAGACAACTATACAGTTAAGTTTGCGAACTTGCCACTGTACAACAGTGAGCAACAGCCATTCCAGAAAGAGTTCCAAAATTGCTATTGCTGTACTTTAAGAGGAGTACTTCAAAGATGACGGTAGTGATATTAAGCAATGAGATGTGTAGCACTTTTTCTAGAAAGAGTTTGCGAACTTAATTGCCATTACCCACATTTGTTTTTAAATATGTATATGATATTCCATCACGAACTGTAGATTTATTTTAAGAAGTATTTGCCTTCTTAACAATACAATAGAAAGAACCCATCAATCTAAGTTAAGCTATACAAAGGTGAAATGCTTGTAGTTGTGTAGTGAATAGCAAGTGCTGAAAAAAAGGATAAGCTGTCAAATCGTCGTTTTTTTTGTGGTCTTTAATTTTTATACTCTATAATTCATAGCTTCTTGTGGCAAGGTATGAAATTTGGTAGGAGAGGCAGGACAGTTTACCAAGTGCATTTTTTTTCTTTTAAATATTTTACAAATTAATTTCTCCATCCTTCTACTATTACAGTTTTGTAGACGTTAGATTATATTGACAGCTCTAAATAAATTACCTTCTAAAATAAAAAAGAATTTGATGGCATTCTAGTGGATTTCCTTGTTGCTCAAGCAATAAGCTTCACTGACACCAATCTGAAAGTAACGTATGGTCTCAGCCCCAGGCCAGGGTGTTCCTTTTGAATTATTCTAGGCTTTTCCTTATAACACCGCGCTTCCAACATGAATCCAATTACCAACTGCAGTCAGGCAGTTGAAAGGCTCCAGGAGAAATACTCTAATAGATGGGAAGGTGGGGGTAAAGAACTATGATTTGTGTGGTAATCAGCAAAAGAAGGTCAATTGTAATAGAACAGACTGGTTTCCAAGACACAGCTAATGTAAGAGTCTTTCCACTCCATTGAGAGATGCTATCAATAGATTTGTTGTTTTAATTACGGGGGATGTTGCTTACGGACAAGACGAACAATACAAGGAAGCTGTGTTGATGGATCAAATGATTAAAACCTAGGTTGTGGTGAGCAATTAGCAAACTAATGACCTGTTTGAGGCCTGGGAATGGGAGGTTAAAAAAAGGTGATACACAAATGTCTGTCTGAAGAAAATAGTTTTGCCCTCCTTAAGATTTATGTTAAACCTCTAGTATTTATACCAGCAAAGGTGAATAAATATACATACCCTCAAGACAGAAGACTTCTTTTTTTTAATACTCCAGAATATTGGATTTCTTCTCCTCAGAGAAAATAGAAATGCGAAAGAATACCTATGGATCATCACACACCATTGTTTAAACAATCTAATTCCTAAACTTGTGTGAAGACAGAAGCCTGTAAGCTCTGCATTCAGTTCATGAGGTCTCTCTCCCTTTTTCTTTAAGACTTCCACGCAGAGTCACTCTCAGTCAGATGATTCTTCTTATGAATTAGGATAAAAGCAAACAAATGGCTCTGTGAATCAAATAGTCCAAAATGCTTTTATCAGAAATATCTTTTTTTATAGATAAATCCTATCCTCCACGAATAACTTATCCAATTCATGCTGCATCTCATCAATGCTAAGCCATTAGACTATAATACAATAAATAAACAACCCCAAATCCCCCAAACTCAAACCCATTGCCATCCAGTCTATTCCAACTCATAGTGACCCTGTAGGACAAGGTAGAATTGCCTCATAGCATTTCCAAGGAGTGGGTGGTAGATTTGTACTGTGAATTTTTCGGTTAGCACAATATAAATTCCACCAAACCCACTGCTCTTGAGACCAGTCCGACTCACAGTGACTCTATTAAAAAAACAAACAAAAAAACATGGCCATTGAGATGACTCCGACTCTTACAGACCTTCTAGACAGAGTAGAACTGCCCCATAGAGTCTCCAAGGAGCACCTGGGGGATTTGAACTGCCGACTTCTTGGTAAGCAGCTGTAGCACTTAACCACTACACCACCGGGGTTTCTGTAAGCTTTTTAAAGGCTCTGCTTCTCTTGAAGACCTGGTGGCATAGTAGTCAAGAGCTACAGCTGCTGGACAGTTCGAATCCCTAGCTGATCCGCGACACCCTATGGGGTTTCCACTGGATCTTATCAGGTCTCTCTGTGGGTCAGAAATGACTCGAAAGCAATAAGGCTTTTTTTTTGTTTGTTTGTTTTCCTACTTTCCTTACCTTGCAACCAGCATAAATAGATTAGAGAACTTGGCTGCAGGTTCCAGGCTACTAGGACATCACCCCCAATTACAACATACAAATTTCTATGATAAGTCATAAGGAAAACCTCAAGCCTTACAATTAAGCAAAGAATGTAGCAGGTTAAGCAGCATACTTCATTAAAGATAATATGAAACATAATAAAAACTTCTAGGGCATCGTATCTTTGTGGCTTGTTTTACTTCATAAGATTGTGCAGATTTTAAAGATGTAAAGTACTTAGAAAACAATAACTTCATAGAGTGAGGCTGGCTTCTCTCATATCACAAACATTCCTCTACACATAATACTCAAGTAAATGCAAAATCATAACAGCAGTGCATTACTGAGAAGGCAAATGGAATTTGAGATGCAATGCTTTTTTAAGATCTTTTATCGGGAGGATTGATTACTAATATGACAAAATAGGCTGGTACAGACAAGCCAAGTGCCACTGAGTCGGATCCAACTCGTGGCGACCCTAGGGGCCGGGATAGAACTGACCCCCGAGAGCTCTCCAAAATTTCAGCTGAATATCAAAAGCTGTTTAACTAATAAAACATTGCGTTAATAGAGCCATCCATGGCTTTTTGGCAATTCTAAAGTGAGTTGTTGGTAGTAACTCTCACAACGCCAAGTAGCCATCAACATATTTGATAGCTATTGCTCTTGCTTCTAGCGTTTAGAAGTGATTAGCTCTTGCCCAAGGATTTTGAAGCTAAACTTTGAATGGGCAGTTAGAGGAGGAGACAATGCATGAGGGCTTCAAGAGGCAAAGATATGCCTTATTACCACCTACATCTGAGCCACGATTTAGAGCCCAAGCCACATAAAAGGTTTGAAGAAAGAAGAGAGATTTTTGAGGCTGCTATCATAGGAAGAAAAATAAAACTGTTTTCTAGCACCATCTTCTCTACTTTCCTCTATTTTGGACATGTTTTCAGGAGGGATCAGTCCTAGGCAAAGGACATCATGCTTGGTACAGTGGAGGGTCAGTGAAAAAGAAGACCCTCAACGAGATGGCTTAACACTTTGGTTGCTATGATGGGTTAAGCATAAAAACAATTGTGGATATGGGCCAAGACCAGGCAGTGTTTTGTTTTGTTGTGATAGAGTCACTGTGAGTCAGAAGTGACTCAATAGCACCTAACAACAACCGTAAATTTAAGAATGTGTTTCCATTAAACATTTTGAATAGAATATTTGGTAGACTTGTATGTTCAAAGTGATTTAGGAAAAAAAAAAAATGGGTTGAAGAGACTACACTAGGGTGTCATTGTTCTTCCCACTCCTGTTGTTGTGAGGTGCTGTTAATTGGCTTCTGACTCATAGTGACCCTCTGTGCAGCAGGATGCAACCTTGCCGAGTTCAGTGTCATCCTCATAGCTGTTGTTCTTCTTGAGCCAGTTGCTTCTCGCAGTGTGTCAGCATATCTCGCTGAAGGTCTTCCTCTTTTGCTCTGACTTTCTTTTTGACCAGGTGTGATGTCCAGGGACTGATCCCTGCTGATAACATGTCCAAAGTATGTGCAATGTAGTCTTCCATTCCTTGCTTCCAGTCCTAGCTTTTCATTTTTTACCTAGTGTTTCTTATAGTTGTGCGCAGGTTTGTCAACTATAGTAACACAGATTTCATGAAAATGTTCCAAAACAAAATTCCACTTATTTTCAGTGAATTCTTGTTTTATTTTTATTGCATTAAACATTTTGTGTACTTGCACTTACCTAATGTTTTCTAAGAGTAAATTTCAATTCAAAGAAATAATGAGCTATGAGCATTATTCCTTTCATAAGTACCTTCTAATCTGTTTGCCAACAGAGAATATAAGTATTAATTAAAGAAATCAATTGCCTACTTAAGGAATAAAAGATTAATAAATAAAAGATACTTTCCTTCCAGAAAACATAAAAGAGTGTTCTTATACATCCCTTGAGCCATTAATATACAGTCAATAATCTCCACTCATTTTTTCCCACTAAGTGATCAAACTGGAAAAGGATGTGGCATTTGGGAGGCATTTTAACAGAAGTGTAAGTGTGGCCAAGAGAGGTTCTTCACCCACAAGTGGGGCACTGGTGCTGATATACCTTGGCATCACCAATGACTGCATCCATTTATGAAAGCAAACCAGGCTTTGTAAGTGGACTGCTCAGGGAACCAAGTCAGTAATAAAAGGCATCTGAACTCAGTTGGAAACTCTGGAGGTGTAGTGGTTACTTGGCGCTGTGTTATATTTCTTCCCCCTCCTTCCCACTCTTGTTAGGTAATATTAATTGGATTCTGACTCATAGCGACCCTCCATGTGCAACAGGAGGCAATCTTGCCGAGTTCCGTGCCGTCTTCACAACAGTTGTTCTACTTGAGCCTAGTGTAGTCTCTTCAAACTATTTTTTTTTATCGCTTTGAACATGCAAGTCTAACAAATATTCTATTCAAAATGTTTAATGGAAACACATTCTTAAATTTACAGTTGTTAGGTGCCATTGACTCAGTTCTGTCTCATAGTGACCCTATGCAGAACAAAACAAAACACAGCTCCTAACCAAAAGATCAGCAGTTCAAATCCTCCTTGGAAGTTCTGTGGGGTAGCTCTACTCTGGGTAGCTATAAGTCAGCTTCAATTCTACAGCATTAGGTTTGGGGTTTTTCGGAACTCAGTTAAGTCAACATTATACAAGTGTCTTCAGGTATTGCCTCGTCCTATGAGATTTTCACAAGCAATACAGTAAAGCTGGAAAATTGAAAACTGATTAGTTGTAAAGAAAATGTCTTATATACAGTAATATATATAACCCTATCTTGTTATTAATTGTATTATATATGTATATGTGTATTTAATACCAACCGCATATAGATATGAGTCAGAATCCACTCCATGGCAGTAGGGCTTTCTTCTTTGGTTTTAGTATTAGTAAAAACAGTATGGTTATCTCAGTCGTCTAGTGCTTCTGTAACAGAGATACCAAAAGTAGACAACTTTAAGAAAGAAATTTATTTTCTCACAGAAAAGCAGGCTAAAAGTCCAAATCTGTGGCATCAGCTCCAAGGTAGGTCTTTGTCTATTGGCTGTGGTGGAAGGTTTTTGTCATCAGCGTTCCCCTGGACCGGGAACTTCTGAGATGCAAGGAGCCTGGTCCTTTCCGAAGGATGAGCTCTGGTTCTGGTACTGCTTCTTTCCTGTTGGCATGAGGGCCCCAGCTCTCTGCTTGCTTCCCTTCTTTCAAATCCCAAGAGATTGCCTCAGGGCAGAAAACAACTTTATTTATTGAGTCCTGCTCCACCAAAATAATTGCTGCCTGTCTTCCCTTGTTAATATCATAGAGGCAGGGTTTGCAGCATATGGGAATATCACACAATACCAGGAATCATGGCCTAGCCAAATGGCTACACACATTTTTGGGGGGACACAATTCAATCCATGACAGTGATGATAATTTCCCTCTTCACTGCATATTTGTTCCATTTAAGTCCTCCTCCAAAATTAAAAATTGATGTCTTTCTACCTTATTTCTACATTTGGTACATCTTGTGTTATTTAAAGCCAAGTGACTTAATATTAACTGTCAACTGAAATTAATCAAGGCCCTACAGAGAATCCCACTGGGATTAACCAAAGACTGGGAAGTAACCAAAGAGGTTCTTCTTGTCTGTTGTCTGGAAGTAGAGCTTGTAAGAGATCACAAAACTGCAAAAACCAAACCCACTGCCATCGAGATGATTCCGACTCATAGCGGCCCTATAAGATAGAGTAGAACTTGCTTCACAGAGTTTCCATGGAGAACCCAGAGGATTTGAACTGCTTGCCTTTTTCTTGGAGGCCATAGCACTTAGTCACTGTATCACTAGCGTTTCCATCACAAAACTACTAAGCTTTAAAATGAAGACTGGAGAAAGACAGCCTCAGTTCTGAGTATTGATTACACACTGCAGGGGAAAGACTAACTAGATTAAAATTCTGAAAGAGAGGGCTTAAATTTGAAAAAGTAAGTTACCATTAAGATGTTTATTCACGGAAATAACAAGTCAGGGGGAAAATTTTCCAAGATATGAGTGCAGGCATTTGAAAATGGAGGTGAAAAGTATTCTAACAGCCAGCCCACAATATCAGATGTGTCAATACCACCACAGACGATTTCTCAATCAAGAAAAATCACTGAGCTACAACAGCTGCCCAAACTACAGACTAACTTAACACACAGACCCTGGAACAATTTACGAAAGCTTCATTTAATGTCATAAATTCGAGTGTTCTCTAGCTGCCAGCAAATACGGAGTCCTGGGAAACCCACAGAAACCTTTTCTTTCATTTATTTATTTAATTTTAAGCCAAGTATTTGAGCCAAATACCTGACTTACTTTCATGCCCTAAACATTGTCTTTTTTGCACAGAACGATGTTTTCTTTCAATGTCAAAACCAAAAGTAGTTGCAGGTAATGTTTGATATATTGTACAGTCATGTGTACATTAATAAATCATTTAAGCAGAAAGCTGTTGTTCTTAGCTATTGCTGAGCTGCTTTTAACTCACGGCAGCCCCACGTGCCTAGAAGAGAACTGCTCTGGAGGGTCCACAGAGCTGTGGCCTTTTGAGAAGCAGATCATCAGTCCTGTTTTCCAAGATGCTGCTTGGTGAGTTTGAACCATGAACCTTTTGGTTACGAGTCAAATGCTTAACCTTTTGCATTACCCAGGCGCTTCTAAGTAGAAAGCAGCTTTCTGTTTCTGATTCTCTCAATGAAAATGACTTCTCTCTGTTTTTGTTTCTGAATGTGGTTGATCGTTTACATCAGAGGTCATCTGTGCTGCTCAAACGGGGATTGTGGAGTTCTTTATTCAGTTGTTGCATAGTAGCTTCTCAGTGGTTGAAAAGATCTGAACAAATACAAAGTCTTACACCACATTATATTACCCTTTATTAGTGGGAAATTGAAGTCTAGAGATCAGTAGTAAGCCTGCCCCTGAAATCGGCTGGTTCTGTTCAAGGGACCCCAAAACGACCTCTAAGCAAGCTGTATTAGAAAGATTTCACCCTTGTTACTAATTAAATAGTTGTATTTGCGTTATTTTTCTCTACAGCCAAGTTGTGACATCCGCTGTCTCACCAAACTCAAGACAAAGAGAGTCAAGTTTCCACTCGAGTAGGAATAGTTTGTTTTGCGTGTCAGGGTCCTGACGTTTGGCGTCTAGCGAGCGGAGGCTCACTGCAGTTCGTATACCAGAGCACCCCGTGACAAGAAGCTTTTCACTGAAGTTTGAGGAGGGCAAAACAAGAGGTTTTATTGCAGCTCAGACTTTTCAGATGTTGTTCGTTACCTGCTTTTCTGAAGGCAATTTCCCTAAGAGCCCAGGGGAGTGCCTGTGAACATCACACATTTTTTTGGTTCTTGAGTGGCGTGTCTGATTACACACTACCAAGTGTATTGATGGATTTGATGTGTGTTCCACAATCTCAGGGGAAGTACTGGGGTAAACCTTTCTTGTTCATCCCATGTACTACATCTACTGCTTCTGCCCTGTTCTTTTTGTATATGTGTTATTAAGTGCTGTCCTATGCAAATGTATTCGTCCATTAGAAGCAAAAGGATGATTGCCATAATGATTCTGAAACTGTTCTCATTTCAGAAAGGAAATTCTATTTCTCAAGGGCACATATTTTTGCCCCCTCAAATATGTTTTTTAAATTTCCAATATAAATATATTCATCTCCTTTCCCCTGCAATTCTTAATGACATTTTTGCAAAGCTAAGCTATCTCCGTTTCTCCAAAAAAAGTCTTAATAATTTTCTTTGTTACATCACAGCTGCAGGGTAACCATGGCAACCAACTTAAGTAGCAGAAACAGTTATTATTATGAGCCTTCCATGTCTAGAATATAAAAATGGTAGCAATGCTACATAAAACTAAAGAGGTCTTCTCAGTTTTACAAATATTTGCATTAATAGAGAGTGCATTTGCAATAATCTTGAGTTGGCCACTGTTAAAATTAAATTATGAAATATGTTTCTATACTGACTGTAAAGCAATGAAATGACATCAGATAGATGCACAGATAAAGTAAAACATGGTATCATTTTGTGGCATCCTCCTTGCTTTTGAAATTCTGTATACTTTGGGTTGTCTTCTAAAGCAGGACAGCAGACTTGTTATAGGTATTTCTGGGTTTCCTAGACTCACTGCTTCACAGCTGCACCAGAATATCCTACTCCAAGAATACCCTAAACCAAAATCTTTCAGTATTTTCTCCCCTAGTTTTTTCTCCTGTAAATTACATTCTATGGTCATCTTTTTCTCTTTTAATGAAATATCTGTGGACTAATTTTAGATTCACAGGGAAATCACAAAGATAAAACAGAATTCTCGTATGTCCTTCGCCCAGTTTCAATTTCCATCATCTCACATTAGCACGGTGTATTTGTCAAAACTGAGAAAACATCACTGATACATTACTGTTTAATGAACTCCAGATTTATTTAGGCTTTACCAGTTAATCGATTAATGTCCTTTTCGTGTTGTAGGACCTAACTCATATTTATTCACTATGTGTCTTTCATCTTTGGATCTGTGACAGTCATCTTTCCTGGTTTCCTAATCTTACGGAGTATTGTGTAAAATGTCCCTCAGTTTTGTTTTGTCTGAAGGTTTCTCATGATCATCCTAATGTTTTAGGTTTTGAGAAGAATGTCACACAGAAGAAGTGTCCTTGACATCACATCAGGTTAGGGCCACGTGGTATCAACATGACTCATCAATGGTGATGGTGAGCTTGTTCACTTAGTTAAGTAGTACTTCCACTTTACTGTATTAACTGGAAAGTCATTATATTATCTTTTCTGCAATTTATTCTTTGAAAGTGAGTCACTAAGTCCATCCTATACACAAAGGGTTGAAACTTTTCCACCTCCCAGAAGAGGCAAGTATCTACTTACATTATTTGGAATTCCTCTTTTCCCATTTTCTTTATTCAGAGCCCTAGCTATGAGACGGTTAAAGCATTGGCTGCTATCCAGAAGGTTGGCAGATCGTATCTACCCGCTACTCCTTGGAAACTCCATGGGGCAGTTTGCTCTGTCGTATAGGGTTGCTATGAGTCAGAATCTATATTTTTTTAAATAATCCCTTAATCATATCAGTATAGATTATGAATACTAAATATTGTAATCCAATGTCAATATTGTTGCTCAAATTGTTCTATATAGCCTTGGCCATGAAAAGCTCTTTCAGTTAGTTCTTGTGTGATAATCCCATCTTTTTGATTTTTGATTATTTCCTTGCTCTCTGGGAGTATCACATGCTCCACGTGCATTTCCCATGCTCCCACTCTAGAAACAGCCATTTCCCCAGGGAACCTGGTACATTTTGTTGGGGAATGGTATTCAGAAGTTAAGACCCAGGTGCTCGATGTTTCGTAGCTTGTTTTTGTAGTTTAACCGTTTTCTGCTGCCTGGATCCTTCCGCTTTTTCTGTTTATTTTTAAAAAAACTACCAACTTAACTGCTGTGGACAATGGAAAACCAGCTATTCTAAGTTTTCCTCCTTTTATTTGCCTATGTCACACTGACTAACTAGAAATATAGGCATATTACCTTGGAAACACTGAAAACTGCTATATGTTTTTTTGTTTCTCATAAAAATAAACATTCATAAATTTATAATAACAAAAACAATCACACTGGTGGTGTAGTTGTTAAATGCTACAGCTGCTAACCAAAAGGTTGACAGTTCAAACCTGCCAGGTGCTCCTTGCAAACTCTATGTATGGGATAGTTCTATTGTGTCTTATAGGGTCACTATGAGTTGGAACAGACTCAGTGGCAATGGGGTAGTACATAGTGTTTTATCAATTTGGCTGCCTTCATCTGCAGGTAGCAAATATACTGACTAATTTAGAGCATTTGTGTCTTGTACTATTAACAGTTGAAGACCAGTTAGATTTGGTAGGTGATGGATGTGAAGGTTCTGGTTTGCTTCTCTGCAAAACTCTTACTGCCCCCCATGGCTGCAAAATGTCTTGGACAGGTTCAATCATCATAACCGAAAGCAAACCAAATCTGCTGCTGTGTAGTCAATTCCTACTCACAGTGACTCTGTAGGACAGAGTTTTCCAACAATTACCTCTAAAGGCGTGAAGAATATATGTTTCTCATTGAGCACTTTTTGTCTTTTATCAGGATAGGGAATCTTCTCCAGAAATCATCAAAGAAACATCCTATGCTTCATTGGGATGAACTGTACTCACCATACTGAAAGCCATCATTGGAAAATGAGGATGGTACTGACTCTACTGTTTAGAGTTCAACCATAATTTATTTTCTGGAGCTGGAAGGAAGGGGTTACCTTTCTACATTGCTGTCCAACCTACATCTGAGTAAAACCACTAAGGTCAGGAAAATGGTGAATGCTTGCCAAGCATTATGTCATAGTATCAGACTTTTTTTACGTAATGTAAATGGTAAGTACTGTCTTTCTGGAAATCATTTAAAGAGTATATTTTATGTTCTCAGACTTTTTCTTTTTTATCATCCCCTGTATTGCAAGAAAATAAAACAAAGTAGTGGAATTTCCTGACTTTTTTGCTTCATCCAAACATGCATTCATGGTTCTACTGGAGTCATGGGCTCAGATGATCGGGCATGTGTGTAACTTCTGTTGGAGATGCAGCAACGTTTCTTGGGATACAGGCCAATGCAACCTTGTGACGCTAGAATGAATTATAAATGAAAATAGGAAGCAGTAGGAAGTGTAAACATATCACAAGGAGAGTATTACAGTAGTGTTATATTCATAAACCTCTAAATCCATTGCCATTGAATGGACTCTGGATCATAGTCGCACTATTTAGGGTTTCCAAGGCTGCACATCTTTCTAGAAGCAGACTACCACACCTTTCTCCAGTGGAGTGGGTGTGAGGGGGCCTCAAACCACTAAATAACCTGTTGGTTCACAATAGAGTGCTTAACTACAGTGCCACGAGAGCTGCTTAGTCACAAAGATAAGGTCTTCAAGCCACTAGTAGAGTGAGCATAAAAACATTTTTCTAATCTTTTCTTTATATGTGTCTATGTGGATTTTTAGTTTTCAGTACACTAAATAATTATCCAAAATTAGAGAGTCCTGCTGATTGTGTTTATTCCAGAACTTTTCTGCTCTGTTCTGAGGCTTCATTTTGCTCTCCAGAAAACTGCATGAATCATAGACTTTCTGGGAAAATCTATTAACTTTTTTTTTAAAAAAGAAATGCATTAAAATACATTAAAAGTTAAGGACAGGAAAATCTCTGTCAGTGCAATTGATATTAAGCTGATTAAGGAAAAATAGTTGGTCATTTCAGTCAAATTCAGTAGGAATAGATATACATAATTTCACATATATTATTATAATTGTCAATTTAGTTAACATCTTAGGAATGAGATGCAAGACCGAAGATAAATCGTTTTACTCACATTATACTTGCAGTGACTTAAGGAAATGAACTCTCATTTATTGTGTCTGTGTTGTACCTACAGAGTTTGTCTTCGTGATAAAAGTCTGTCACTTTCTTCTGCTTCTGCGTCTTTAAAATTTTCTTTCTGATAATTTCTGGAACCGATACAGTACACCTGAAGAGCAGAAAATCCAAAGCTAAATAGCCTAGGATCATAAACTGGAGTCTACTACTTACTAATTAAGTGACCTTTCATTGTTCTTGCTTCGTTTTTCTCATCAGATAAATGTGAACAACAATAATGATGGTGGTGACAGCAATAACCTGTTTTTAGTTTGTTGTGAGAATAACATGGTTTAGCATATACTAACTGTATGCTTTGTACAGCTGAAGAGTTATAACAGAGGCTGTAATGACAATTATCTGTTTGAGAAAGAAAAACAAGCTTTAGGTAAAAAAGTATTGCAACAAAAATGTGTAGAAAATAGTGAAATACAAAGAAATGTGAAAGACATACATTTATGTCTCTAATGTGAAGTAAAATAAAGAATCCACTCTGTTGGAGTAGATTATGTTAATGTGAGAAAAACACATTCAGCTTCTTTATTTATAATATTTTATTTAGTTTTGAGTAAAAGTTTATACAACAAGTAGGATCCCATTTGACAATTTCTATACATACTGTTCAGTGACATTGATGACAGTTTTTGTATTGGTCAACAGTCTCTTTATTTCAGTTCTGGTTGTACTGCTTCCCTGTCCCTGTTGACATTCTCATCTTTGCTTTGGAGTAAATGTTGATTGTTGGGTCTCATACAGATGATTTTTTATTTCACTTGAAAGGAACACAGTACTCATAGGTGATATTGTTTATTTTGTGAGCTAATCTATTTCGCTAAAAGGAGACTTGCAAGAATAGTTTCAGTTCAAGTTTAAAGAGTATTTCAGGATGATAGTTGCAGTGGTTATTCTAGTTTCTAACAGTCCAGGTAAGTCTCCTTTTTTTTGTTAGTTTGGAGTTAGAGCTTTGTTCTACAATTTTCTCCCATTTTATCTGGGGCTATTTACTATGTCATCATTCACAGTAGTTGGTAACGGTAGCCAGGCACTATCTATCTCTTCTAGTCATTGGAAGATGATACCGTGGTTTGTGAAGGTAGTTAGTCCTGCCGACTAGCTTCCTCTTTAAGTCTTTGATTTTCTTCTTTCTCTTCTGTTCCACATGAATAGAGATCTATAGTTAGATGCCCACTGTCAAGTTTTTAAGAACCTAGACACTGCTTAATCAAACCAAGATATAGAACATAAACTTAATAGAATAATATGTTTTGGCAATTGACAAAGTTGTCTCATAAGATTATGGTCCCAAACCTTCAAATCTAGTAAACCAATCCTGAAAGGTGCTTGGTTATGTCTGGGAGGTATCTGTGATCGTGCTCCCTATGTGTTTTATTATACATATTCACATATGTGCAGCACACACAGACATGTATATGCATATGCCTACATAGATGCACTGTATTCATATATGCATACTTATAGACATACTTTTCTGTACACATATTTGCATATATATCTACCACTCATATATGTGTAACCACTCATGTGTCTTTTTGTTGCTATCACTGTTGTTGCAGAATTGTATATGTTATGGCATTTACCAATAATTCCCTTTACCTAGTGTATCTCTTAGTGTCATCACTTACCTCGGTTAAGCTGTGCACTCGGATCCTACTCGACAGCACTTGGCTTGCTTGGCAAGCTGTGCACAGTTCACCCATGGGTATTGTCTTTCCCATTATCAAAGATAAAAAAGATCTACCGTCTAGATAGCCTAGATCCATGCTATTTCAGTGGTTAACAGCTCAGCTGAGCAGTTCAAACCCACCTTGAGTCAAAACTGGCTTAACAGCAACAGTTACAGGGTACTATCTAGAGAGTGATTTCTCATTTTTATGTTTTCCATCCCTGATAATGACCAAATAACATTGATTTCTATGTTACTGCTCTTGTCAGGTGCTGTCAAGTTGATTCCCACTCACAGGAATCCTATGTACAACAGAACAAAACACTGCCCAGTCCTGTGCCATGCCTACAATTGTGTTCATATATAAGCACATAGTTACAGCCACTGTGTCAATCCATCTTGTTGAAGGTCTTCCTCTTTTTTGCTAACTCTCTACTTTGCCAACACGATGTTCTTCTTCACAGATTGATTCCTCCTGACAATGTGTTCAAAGTATGTAAGACACAGTCTAGCCACCCTTGCTTCCAAGGAGCACTCTGCTTATACTTCTTTCAGGACAGATTTGTCGATTCTTTTGGCAGTCCATGATATATACAATATTCTTCTCCAGCACCACAATTCAAAGGCATCAATTCTTCTGTCTTCCTTATTCACTGCCAGCTTTAAAATGCATATGATACACTTGAAAACCCTATGGCTTGGGTCAGGCATGCCTTAGTTTTCAAGAGGATATCTTTGCTTTTCATCACTTTAAAGAGGTCTTTTGCAGCAGATTTTTCCAATACAGTATGTCTTGATTTCTTGACTGTTGTTTTCATGGGCGTTGATTGTAGAACAAGGTAAAATGAAATTCTTCACATCCTCAATCCTTTCCCCATGTTTCACATTGCTTACAGGTCCATTTGTGAGGATTTTTGTTTTCTTGATGTTGAGCTGCAATTCATACTGAGGGCTATGGTCTTTGATTTCATCAGCAACTGTTTCAAATCTTATTTACTTTCATCAAGTGAGATTGTGTCATCAGCAAAACGCAGGTTGTCAATGAGTCCTTTGCCAATCCTCATGGCACATTCTTCCTCATAGTCCAGCTTCTCAGATTATTTGCTCAACATACAGATTTAAAAGCTAGGGTGAAAGGATAAAACCCTGACACATGTCTTTCATGATTTAAACCATGCAGTGTCCCCTTGTCCTGCCTGAATAACTGCCTCTTGATCTATGTACAGAATCCTCATGATTACAGTTAGGTGTTTTGGAATTCCCATTCTCCACTATGTTATTCATAATCTGTTATGATCCACATAGTTGAATGTTTTTGAATAGTCAATAAAACATAGGTAAACATCTTTCTATTAGTCTCTGCTTTCAGCCAAGATTCATCTGACATTAGCAATGATATCCCTGGTTCCAGATCTTCTGAATCCAGCATGCATTTCTATTTCCTGTCAATACATTGCTGTGGTTACCTTTAGTAGTCTTCAGCAAAATTTTACTTGCTTGTGCTATCTATGACATTGATCAATAATCTCTGAATTTGATAGATGTTATAAATTTTATTCTCTTATTGTAATTAATAAAAGAATGCTTTTTAAATTAATTAAAAAATGAATTTGGTTGGATCACCTTTCTTAGGAATAGACAAAAATGTGGATCTCTTGTAGTTGGTTGGACAGGAAGCTGTCTCCCAAATTTCTTGGCAAAGAAGAATGAGCACTTCCAGAGCTGCATCCATTTTTTGAAATATCTCAATTGATATTCCATCAATTCCTAAAGACTTATTTTTTGCCAGTGCCTTCAATGAAACTAACTTCTTCCTTCAATACCGTCAGTAGCTTCCTCCAGTACCTTCAGTTGAACCCTGGTTGACTGCCAACCAATTCTTTTTGGTATAATGGCTCTGTGTAGTCATTCCATCTTCTTTATCATTTATTCTGAATCATTTAATATTTTCCCTGTAGAATCCTTCACTGTTGCAACTCTAAATTAATTTTTTTCTTCAGTTTCCTCAGCTTGAGAAATGTAAAGCATATTCTTCCCTTTTGGCTTTCTATTTACAACTGTTTGCACATGGATTTCAAGTTTTCTGAGAATGATTTGTAAAAGAAATTCTTTTATATTGAATGGACTGGTCAAAAATCTGCTCATGGAAGGATGGGTTTCCTTCTTGGTTCTTAATTCTATTCCATTGGTCTGTATGTTTTTCACTGAGCCAGCATCAACCTGTTTTGAATTTTGAGACTGGGAGTGTAAGGCATTCTTCTTTGTTCTTCTTCAATATTTCTTTGGCTATTTAGGGCCTTTTTTTTTTCATATCAAGTTGATTCTCTCCCATCCTCCCCCTAGTAAAGAATGTTTGAATTTGGGTTGGGATTTTATTATATATCTAGATCACTTTGGGTAATATTGGCATTTTCACAATGCTAAATCTTCCAATCCATGAGCAAGAAACATTTTTCTATTTGTGTAGGTCATTTTTTTCTTTCTTTCAGTAGTGTTTTATAGTTTTACTGTAGGCCACATATATCTCTGATTAGGTTTATTTCTAAGTGTTTGACTCTTTGGGGGGCTATTGTAAATGGTATTGTTTTCTTGATTTCCTTACTAGAGTGCTCCTTTTTTAATATAAAGAAAGTCTACTGATTTCTGTTTGTTGATCTTGTACTTTGTCACTTTGCTGCAACTTTCTATTAGATCCAGTAGCTTTCTTGTATATGAATATGTTATCTATGAATATAGTTTTACCTCTACCTTTCCAGTCTGAATAACTGTTATTTCTCTTTCTTGCCTTATTGTTTTGGCTAAGACTTCCAGTACAATATTGAATGAGAATGGTGATAGAGGGCATCATTCTCTTGTTTCTCTTCTCTAGGGAAAGGTTCTCTGTCTTTCTTCATTAAGAAAAATGTTGATTGTTGGTTTTGGAAACATGCCCCTAATTATGTTAAGGTATTTCCCCTCTATTCCTAGTTTGCTGAGATTTTGTTTTTTAACCAGGTAATGGTGTTGGATGTTATTAAATGCCTTTTCTGCATCAGTTGAAATGATCCTATAATTCTTTTCTGTTGTTTTATTTCTGTGGTAAATTACATTAATTAGTTTCCTAATGTTGAAGCACTGCATTCTTGGTATGAATTCTCCTTGACAGTGTTCTTTAATTGTCTTTAAATGCTGTTTAAGTCTACCAGATAAGATTTTCTAGAATATTTGTGTGTCTATATTTTGAGGAGTATTGGACTGTAATATTATTTTTTTGTAATATATTTACGTGGCTTTTGTACCAAGGTGATGTTAGCCTCATAGACTAAGTTTGGGAGTATTCCTTTCTTTTCTAGGTTTTGGAAAAGTCTGAGTAGGATTGACGTCAGCTCTTCTCTGAATGTTAAGTTTATTAAACTTCCCCAGTAAATCCATCTGGACAGGGGCTTTTATTTTGGTGGAGGGTGGAGAGTGGGAGGTAGGTTGATTACATCTTCAATCTCCTCTTTTGTTGAGTCTGTTTAGGTTTTCTACCTCTGTTTGTGTTAGTTTAGGTAGGTAGTGTGTTTTTAGAAATTTGTCAGTTTTTTCTAGGTTATCAAAGTTGTTAGAGTACAGCTTTTCATGATGTTATTCTGTTATGATCTTCCTTATCTCATTTAGGTGTTTTGCAATAAACCCAATCTCATTCCTTGTTTTGGTTATTTGCATCTTCTCATTTTACCATTTGTCAATTTGGCCTGTGGTTTATCTATTTTAATGATCCTTCAAATTACAGACTTCTAGTTTTGTTGATTTCTATTTTACTTATTTCTGCTTTGATCTTTATTATGTCCTTTCTTGGTAACTTTGGTCTTCTTTTGTTCTACTTTTTCTATTCATTCAAATTATTGATTTAGCATCTCTCTTTTTTAATGTATGCTTTTATTCCTGTAAATTTCCCTCTGAGCACTGCTTCTGCTGCTTTCTAGGGGTTTTGGTATATTGTATTTTCATTCACATTTGATTCTAAATATTCTATAATTTCTTCTATGACTCAACAGTTTTCAGTAATGTGCTAGTTAGTTTACATGCATTTAATTTATTTTCCTTTGAAGACCAAAGATCTTGGTCTTCCAATTGTTTATTTCTGACTTTGTACCACTATGGACAGAGGAAATGCTTTATGTAATATAAGTCTTTTTAAATGTATTAAGCATCATTTTGTAGCCCCAGATATGGTCTGTTTTGGAGAATGTTTCATGTGCATTACAGAATTTGTATTATTCAGCTGTCAGAGTTGTGTCCCATGTGTATCTACAAGGTCCAGTTCATTGCTGTTGTTATCTAGGACTTCCCTATCTTTGTTAGTTTTCTTTCTTTTTGTGTCCTGACCACTGTCAAAAGCAATGTGTTAAAATATCCTACTATTATTGTGGATCTGCATCTTTTTCTTTTCAACTGTGTTACAGCTTGTTTTACAAGTTTTGGAGCATTGGCATTGGGTAACTAAGTATTTAAAAATATTCTGTATTCTTGGTGAATTGACCCTTTAATCATTACATAATGTCATTCTGTGTATATTATAATGAACTCTATCATAAAGTGTATTTTTTCAGATATTAATATTACCATACCTGCTCTCCTGTTTGCCTGGCATATTTTTTTTCCATCTTTTGACATTTGACTTTTTTGTGTGTCTTTTGGTCTAAAATGTGTCTTTTGTAGATAATATAGTGATGGGTCTTTTTTATTTTATTCATCTGTCACTCTTTGCCTCTTGACCATTACATTTAATCAATTTACATTCAGTGTGATTATCAATAGACAGAAATTTATGACCACTATTTAGTTATACTGTGTGTTTATGTGTGTATGTGTGTTGTTAACAGGTTTTTTTTTTTTTTTTTTTTTTTCTGTTGCTGTTTTTTACTTTCTGTGTTGAGTTCTTTTTGTATTTGGACTTTTTCCCTTTCATTTGTGTTTTCTGACTCTTTAATTTTCTTCTTCTTTGCTTTGGTTAGCAGATGTATTACTTTCATTTGTGGTAACCCTGAAGTTCACATTTATCATCTTATATTTAAAACAGTCTATCTTGAGACTGTCTTGAGTTCCTCTTCTTATGGCAGTTCTGTACTTCACCATTCATTATTTCTTTTGATTTGAAGCTGTTGTTGCTTACATCTTTATATCTGTGATTCCCTTTAGTCAATTTTGTAGCTTTATTTATTTTTGTGAAGCACTTACCTGACTTGGTCTCTAGATGTGGCTATCATATATCTTTATCTCAGATTGTTGACTGATACCTTGGATTTTTTATCCAAAGGACTCTCTTTAATCTTCCTTGTCAGACTAGCTCAGTGTACATAAATTCCTTTAATTTCTACTTATCTGGGACTGTTCTAATTTTGATTAGGATGCTGCCAGTAAGTTGGTCTTGTATAGGTTTGGTGTATTTTGTTGGCTGGGTATGCTAGTCCTACTCAGCTGGGGAGGGGACATGCAGTCTCCCTTGACCTGGTTGGAAGAGCAGAGTGCAGAGTGCTGCTCATGGGGTGGGGGTTGCTTTGTAGGGTAAATTGCAAAGTCCTGTTCAGCTGTGAAGGGTCTGTGGGTGACAGGGTGAAGGATACCAAGGTTTCAGCCTCCAGGGTGGGAAATGACTAAAATGGAGCCTACCTAGATTTTCACAGAGGGCTTGCTCCTCAGGGAGAGGAGGGCGAGTGATATGTGTACACATTGGCACAGATTATCTGTGTCTCAGGAAATACAGGGGTGCAGGATTAGGTTTGTCTGGACTACCTGTATCTCAGGGAGGGGAAACCGGTAGAGTGAGTCTTACATTTGTTAATAGAGACAGTCTGTGCCTCAGGTGGCAGGGGCATGCAGAATGTGGTCTGTGGCCATTAGTTCCATAGTAGGCGTGCCTTAGAAGGGAGCAAAGTGAAAGAGGAAGCCTAGAGGGAAAGGAATGTATGATAATTCGCACAGGGTCAGTTTGGGGTGAGCGCTTATTAGTCTGAAGTTTGAGTTCTCACTGGGCTTCTCTTGTCTAAATGACCAGGTGTTGTTACCAGCAAGAAGTTCTCTATACTAATTCTTGGCTTATTCCCTTATGGTGGAAATCCCGGTAGTGTAGTTGTTCAGTGCCTCAGGTGTTATCCAGAAGATTAGCAGTTCGTATCTACCAGATGCTGCTTGGTGATTCTTTGAGTCAGACTATAGGGTTGTTATGAGTCAGAATCAGATAGGCAGCAATGAGTTCCCTTGTACTTCCTAGAGAAACTGGAGCTCTCATCCACTGTTGTGCTCTGTACCATTGTTCTCCTCTGTAAACGTGCACTCCTTAGCTATTCTGTCTCCTTCCTTTAAGCTCCATTGATTTAGTCCACCTCTCTTTGTTCTAGAAGCACTTTCTTGTGGTTCTCTGGCTTCTAAACTACACCTCTTCTGCATTTCACCTCCTCAGGAGTACTCTGTCCTAGAACAAATCCTTGCCACCTCATCATTTCTTTCTGGGATTGTTTGCATAGAATCTCTGCCACCAGCTGTATTGCCTTTGAGATTGCTTTTCTGAATTCCTCAATCTGAATTGTTATTTGATGCTGCCCCAAAATGGCCCTGCTGTACCATGCCTAGCAGGGTATGGTTGATCCATGAATCTGCTTTCCTGATGGCCTTGTTCTGTCTCTCCTTCCTATCAATGATCAGTCTGATTCTTTAAAATTGTGTTCTGAAATCCAAGGTCATTATTTTTATTTGTTTTATTTCATTTCTCAAGTCTCTGTTGTTAGAGATCATTGTGATGCATCTGCCCAAGCTACCATCTTAACCCGAAGCCCTATTTTTGTACTTTAGATTGACAGAAGGAGATAAAGGACTGTGAATCTAAGGGGAGAGGTTCTGGAGGTATTATTGACAGTAGCAGTGGTGGGACATTGGCAATTCTGGTGGCTATTGCGGTAACAATGGCAGTGAGCTCAGTCTGGAATCCTGAAAAATACTACTGGGGCAGAGCATGAGGCTGAGCTCTCTGATTATTCCTGGTCAGTAATTTAAATTTTTCTTTCTCAAATTTTTCAATGCCAAAAAGCATTGGTGTTAGTAATTCTTAATTTTTAAGCCTCTAGTCTTATGAGATCTATTTTTAAAATGAAAATTTCATAATGATAAACAGTAAAATGTTTAAGGTATTTTTATTTTATTTTTCTAATATGCCTTCTGAAATAAAATCCTGACTTAAGGGATATAATATATGGAGAGCTTACTGAATTCTCTACTCCTAGAGGACTTACCCATTTACACCCTTATAAAAAATAAATTTATAATTGTCTGTGGAATGAAAATGGGGGGTAGTCAGTTATAAAGATTTTAAAATAAAAATTTAATACTTTATTAATTATGCACACGTATACACATATGTATCTGTATCCCTGGTGACACAGTGCTTAGCAGTTTGGCTGTTAACCAAAGGTCAGCAGTTTGAATCCACCAGTTACTCTTTGGAAACAAAGCAGTTCTGCTTTGTCCTATAGGGTTGCTATAAGTCAGAATTGGCTTGATGGCGAAGGTATATATGAGGACTGCCAATCATGTTTGTGAACTCATTGTAGAAGAAGTGTTACATACCTCATTGCTAAATATCACTACTGTCACCTCCGAAGTACTCACTTTGGCAAACTTGGAGCTCTTTTTCTGAAATTGTTATCAGAGCTCTTGTCATGTTAACCTGGATGCCCTGAATGACTTCAAAATATCTTCCTTTAAATATTTCCTTTATCTTCAGGGAAAGTAAAAAATCATCGGGAGCCAGATCAGGTGAGTAGGGAGAGTGTTCTAATATAGTTATTTGTTTCCTGGCTAAAAACTCCCTGACAACTACACAATTAAGTTGGTGAAATTGCCAGTGTGGCACCATGTGCAGTAGTCATTCCAGAAACAGCTACAAAATGCTCTCAAGAGTGGACTATGCACTGGCATTGGTGCATAGCTTTCCAAGGGGAGTACTTTGAAGGTGACCATGCTGATGTGGTATATAACACTTAGAACAATTAAGGTCATAGACTTAATTTTTGGACCTCATATATATCAGTCAGGGAGTCTCCAGATACACTGACTAATTGGATATATACATAAATCATAGACCTAGGGTGTTTAGCCTACCTACATTATTGAGTTTATCTGGAAACTTAGGTGGCAGTTAACTGTGCAACTGCTAATCACATCTAAAAACATACCATTGGTAAAAAATACATCTAAACAAGTGTGTGATCAAATGACTAGACACCATAGCATAGCCAAGTTGACACATAAAGTTAACTATCTCAGTCCATTCCTTACCAGGTTGGCACCCGTACACATGTCCCTAAACTTGACTTAATCTCCAAGTAAAGACAATTTCAATTATTATTTCTACCTAACATGATACAACTATCCTGTAAACTACTGAAAGTTCGGTGATATTTTCTCCCAGAAAAAGACATAAAGTCCTGGAGTGATGTTACTGCTTCTTGAAATCGAATAACTGATTGTTGTGGTTGTTAAGCATCATCGATCCAGCTCTGAAATTGTAGTGATACCATGCACAACACAACAAAATGCTGTCCAGTCCTGATTGAATGTAGATAGAACTGTTGTGATCCATAGGGATTTCACCGACTGATTTTTAGATGTAGACTGTCAGGACCTTATGATTAGTTCCAATTACTTTAAGATCATATTGTAAAATTAGCTATACTCAAATACTACATTGCAAATTAAATACATTCTATGACATAGGATGAAGAAAAGAAGGAATAAGGCAAATATATTTATTTTGTTAAAAACATATTCATAATAAAATAAGAAAGGAATAAGCCACTCTCATTTCAACCCTTTGATTGCTGAACCCTTGAGCTTGGACAATGGGAGAAAAAAATACCATATAAGAAAACTGATTTAGAGCTTATACAGCCTCATAGAGAACATTACCCTGCTCCTAAATATCATTTCCTAATGGTTGGTACTATAATTGAATCTTCAAAGGACCGTTCCATCTTTTTATCAATCCTACCCTTTCAAGATAATGGAAAAATAATAAAAATAGTGAATTCCATGAGCAGAAGTTAATGGCCACACGTAATGTGATGTGATATGAGTTCCTTAGAAACAATGCTGTATGGCATGTAATTACAGTAGCTATGTAATTCTGTAAGTCTACAGATGGTAATTTTGCAGAAGTATTGCATGGAGGGAGTATAAATTTGTTCTGAGATTAAGAGTATTTTAACAAGAACAAAACACCTCCCCTTCCATGATGAAAGTAGCCCAATAAAACTTAACAACAAGTAACTGTCTGTAACCTCCCCTACCCCAGCCAAACTATTGGCCACAGTGAATGAATTGATACAGATTTGTACTTCTGGCTATTTGTGCTTCCAAAAAGATGAACCACCAAGCACTTTGCTTGAAATCCTGTGACCAGGGAATATTTTCCTTCATGATCCTCCTTCAAAGAAGTCCCAGAAATTTTAGTGCTACAGTTTTCCTTTGCATGGCACCTGAACATTACACAGAAGCGTTGTAAATCAATCACAGGTTTTCTGGTCCTCCCTCAAGTGATCATAAGAAGCTCTCCACGAGGTCATAGGTGTGGGATGGGAGAGAGAAAGTAATGTAGCTAAAGTGAGGACCTTGGGCGTCTGGGCCACTTCCTCGTGTAAACTACGAGTGCCTTCAGAGTTTGCAGGAGCCCAGGCTCATACATACCACTTCCACTGAATGTAAAGTGCTGCTGCGCACAGCCAAATTTATGGCTTTGTGAGTTAGTTAACAGTCAGTTCATGGTAGGAAGCTTAGGTGGCATGATAAGTAGTGACCCATGGCTGAATATTCAGTCTTTATTAAGGCTCAGATATAAGCCAAGAGATGTTTCTCTAAGAAAGAACATTATTTGCAGATAACAGCAGCACTTTACTCCAAAATCCTAAAGATCTGTGCTGTGATACATCAACAGGGGCTGCCAAAAAAACAAACATCAACTTTCTCTATCACTGACGTGTCAAGAACTACTGGATCAGCTGGATCGCGTGACTCAAGTGGCAGAGTAGCTTGCACAATAGCCTGGACTAGTTGCGGGCCACATTCACAACTAAGCAGCTTTTTGGTTTGTTTGGTGTCTTGTGTTGAACTGTGTCCTCACCAAACTGTGTGTAACAATTTGGCTGGGCCATGATTCCTAATATAGTATGATTGTTCTGCATTTTGTGATTTTCCTGTGTTGTAAATCCTAATCTCTGTCTGTGGTTAATAGATTGGATTATGTTAAAGAGGACTGGGGTGGAATTGTACTACCCTTACTGAGAGAGTTTCCCTGGAGTGTGGCTTGCACCACTTTTTATCCTATAAGGGACAAAGGAAAGGGAAGCTGGGGAGGTGGAGACCTCATGCCATCAAGAAAGCAGCACTGGGAGCCAAGTGCATCCTTTGAATCTGAATTTTCTGTCCTGAGGTGTTCTCAGGCCAAAGAAAGACAGGCTTTCCTCCAGAGTGAACAGGGTGCATTACCTGGGAGCCAACACCCTGAAATTGGACTTCGGGCCTATTGGACTATGTGAGAACAAACCTTTTTGTTAAAGTTATCCACTCATGGAATTTCTGTTAGAGCCATATAAAATTTTTCTTACTAATATTAAGCAGGAAGTGGACTTCTCTTGCAGATTTAATTTATTAAATTTCAACTTGTCATCAATGAGGAGCAAAACCTCAGGACAGGGAACAATTCTCTTCACAATTAAAAGCTGAAATACAACAGTAAGCATTCAAAAGGCACCTGAGGTGTTGATGCCATTTCTAAGCCCTGCGAGAACGGGTAATGCCAACAGATCGGGCATATTCTTTTCAAGATTCACCTTGCCTCTCTGGCACCAAGTGTCTAGTTCGGGTTTGCCAAGAATGGCCAGCATGTTGTGTGTTAATTACTGGTAGTGTCTACCTAATGATTTCATAGCCCAGGTCACAGTTGGACCTTGACTGAGGAGAGAGAGCATCACCTTGCTGCAGCAGAACTGCCTTCAACACAGCCATGAGACGGCACTCCTTTAATATCACTTTCACTTGTAGGTGGGAAACAAGACTTACTACTGGCTCTGTGCCTGCGACCATAAAGCTTATAGAATGGCTTTTAAGGGACTGCTTCTCAAAGAAGCAGAGAAAATGAAACAGTGCAGTGCATAGCTAGTGGCATGTTAGCGTGGGCAAGGTCCAGTGATTTCTGTCAGTTTGGAAGATGAGTGAGGGAAGAAGGCTTGTGCACTGCTCGACAATAATATAGCATCATCTATTTAACAATATGTTGTCATCGATTTTTAAGGAACAAAAATTTGAGATTGGGTGGTAACAGACGGCCATCTCCCAAGATAGCATAAAGCCTTTTTAATAAATGGAAAGTATCAGGTTGTCCAAGAATTGAGTCTCTAGCATTTTGTGAACAGGAATTTGTGGAAAACTTTGAAGATAATTATTCAACTTATCTTCATAAAGAAAGAGTGAATGGCAAACCAAAATAAACAGTGTAGAAAAAAATGACAAGGCTACCCAACAAATGTTTATTTCTTAAAACAACAGCTGCCAAGAATAATAATAGAAAGTTTGAAATAAAAAATGTTTTGTCCAGATATACAGAGACAAATGAAAGAAATGAAACATTGTACCTTGGATTTAATCTAAAGAAAAGTTATTGCATGTCTTATAGAAGAATTGGGTACACATTTTAAAGCTTAAACTATCACTATCTTAAACTCATAAACAGGAGGGCTAGCAATGAAAATTTAGGGAAGAGAAGGATCAAACCAAGAAGCCCTGGTGATGCAATGGTTAAGTGTTTGGCTGCTAACTAAAAGGCTGGTGGTTTGAACTCTCCAAGTTGGTCCCCAGAAGGAAAAACCTGAAGAACTTCTCCTGTAATGATCACTGTCCAGGAAACCCTACTGGCAATTCTATTCTGTTGCTGTGAATCTTTATGAGTTGAAATTGACTCAACAGCACTTAACATCAAGAACAGGTTGAGGGCACTAAAGAAATTCAGATTTTAAAAAAGTCACATTTTTTTTAATGAATTTAAAATTTGTATGTATTTGTTACAGAAAGTTTGCAAAACATGGGTAACATATAGTGGAAAATTATGTATTTCCCAAATTAAAGCACTTATGATTGACTTCTCTATGTGATTCACCTTCAGATTTTTAATATTTTTTGCATTAATCAGTTTATACTGATTTGATATGAGTCCATAACACCTCAAGCACAACTGAAAAAATCCAATGTCACTAAAAGAATTGCGTATGTTCAAATTGTTGACTTGTTATGTATTTTGCTGTGTATATCATCATCAACAACAAAATAAATAAAATTTAGAAGAAAAAAAAAAAGATTTGCCCAAATTCACAATTGGTTAACAATAATACTTTTAATGATTATGTATGTTGTGGCTTGTGGTCCAAGATCTCACTGCCTCAGGTTAATTAAATAGATTGGAAATGGGAGATACACTCAGTATTTCATGTTTAGTAAGTGTCATGGATTGAATTGTGTCCCCCCAAAATGAGGTAGAGCCATGTGGCTGGGCCATGATTGTGATTGTCCTCCATTTTGTGATTTTCCTGTGCTGTGTGTTAAAGGATTAGGGTGGGACTGTAAATCCCTTCATAGGATTATCTCCCTGATCCACTGTAAAGGGAATTTCCCCAAAATATGGCTTGCTCCACCTTTAATCCTTTCATCCTACAAGAGATAAAAGGGAAGAAGCCAGCAGAGAACTGGGAACCTCACACCACCAAGAAAGCAGCACCAGGAGGAGACCACGTCCTTTAGACCTGAGATCCTGTGCCAAGATGCTCCCTGGACAAAGACTGATGCAATAGTGGACTTTCCTCTAGAGCCAACAAGGGGGAAAGGCTTCCTCTTTAGGGGACATCCTGATTTGGACTTGTCACCTACTGGGCTGTGGAAGAATAAACCTTCCTTTTTTAAAGCCATTCACTCTGTGGTATTTCTGTTAGAGCAGCCCTAGCTGACTAAAACAGTAAGCTAATAATAAATACATAGGAATTTAGTATAATATCTAAATCTCTAATGAAAGTTCATGTTCACTTTTCTGATCTTCAGTAGCCAAGGAGAAGAGCCATCTAAAAGCCTTAGGAAAATACTGTTTTGTGCATGTGAACTATCTGATATGTGTACATCTTAGCATTGTCTTCTGTGAAATGAATATCAGTACTTCCAACCAAACCTACTGTTGTTGAATTTACTTTGATTAAAAGTGATCTTATAGGACAGAGTAGAATTGCCCCATAGAGTTTCCAAGGATTGCTTGGTAGATTGAGACTGCTGACCTTTGGGGTAGCAGCTGAGCTCTTAACCAATGTGTCACCAGGGTTCTGCAGCAGTTCGCTGGAGCTGACAAAAAGCAGAGAATCTAGTGAATGTTGACTGAATCAAATTTACCAGGGTTAAGAGTTTGACTGCTCACCAAAAGGTCAGCAGTTTGAGTCTGCTAGCCTCCTTGGAAACCCATATGGAGCAGTTCTACTCTATCCTACAGGGTCCCTATAAGTTGGAATCAACTTCGAGGTAATAGGTTTAGTTCTTTTGGTTTTAGCTTTTACTTACCCTATGTTATGGCTTGAACTGTGTCCCTCCCAAAATATGTGTAGCCACGTGGCTGGGCCATGATTCCCAGTATCTTGTGACTGTCCTCCATTTTGTGGTTTTCCTATGCTGTATGTTAAAGGATTAGGGTGGGACTGTAAATCCCTTTATAAGATCACCTCCCTGCTCCACTGTAAAGGGAGTTTCCCTGGAATATGACTTGCCCCACCCTTAATCCTTTCATCCTGCAAGAGATAAAAGGAAAGAGAAGCAGGCAGAGAACTGGGAACCTCTTGCCATCAAGAAAGCAGCACCAGGAGAAGAGCGAGTCCTTCAGACCTGAGGTTCCTGCAGTGAGATGCTCTCTGGACAAAGACTGATGCAACACTGGGGTTTCTTCCAGAGCCAACAAGGGGGAAAGCCTTCTCTTGGAGTAGACACTCTGAATTTGGACTGGTAGCCCACTGTACTGTGTAAGAACAAACCTTCCTTTGTTAAAGCCATCCACTCCGTGGTACTTCTGTTAGAGCCGCACTAGCTGGTTAAAACATCCTATAAGACATGAAGAAAACCTAGTGGCATAGTGGGTTAAGAGTTATGTCTGCTAACCAAGAGATCAGCAATTCAAGTCTGCCAAGTGCTTCTTGGAAACTCTATGGGGCAGTTCTACCCTGACTTATACTGTTGTTATGAGTTGGAAGTGACTCAAGGGCAGTGAGATTGTTTTTTTTTTGGTTTTATAAGGCATGATGTTTGCCACTTTGTCACCAACTGTTGACTATCAGCCATCTACTGAAGAAATCTAAGGGCTTCTTTGAACACTCTTTTCTCTTTACTCACATTTGATTTCATAAAACACCAGTGTTGCTTTCTTCTAAATGGTCTTGAATGTGTTTAGATCCCTTCAGACTTCCTGACTCTACCTTAGTACAAGTCTCAATATTTATCTGAAATTTCTGCTTGGCTTAAAAACTGCTTTCCCTGCCTCTGGGCTCACATTTACCCAGCTTCGCCCTAAACAGACGTGTGCATACCAGCACGCATAGTCACACGTACTCTCCTCCCCCTTGGACATAGGAATCTGACTATTTGTGTCCAAAGAGTGGATCTTTGTTACGATTTGTGGGCAAGGGCAGCATCAGGACCATTATGGCCCCTGCTAAAATTCTGTAGTTTTCTGCATTGGCAATAACATAAAGTCCAGGCATCTTACCAAGATGTACACAGCTCTTGAAGATCTGGCATTGTGTCCTTTCTTAACTTTCTTTCTTTACAGCACCCTGGAGCTGGGTAACATTGTGCTTCCTTAGATGTTGTTCCTTCTGCTTTGAATCACTCCTTATTTTGAGACTACCGACTTCCACTGCTTTTTTGGAATTCAACTTAAGTGCTATTGTTGTTAGCTGCCCTCAAGTCATTTCTGACTCATAGTGGACTGTTTTAGCTGTCTGTGGTACATTCAATATTCTTCTGCAGCACCAAAATTCAAAAGCATAAGTTCTTCTATTTTCCTTATTCATTGCTCAGCTTTCATAGTGGCCCTATGAACTACAGTAGGAAACTTAAGTGCTAACTTGGTGTAGATCTTTTTTTTTTTTTTAATTTTACTAATTGTAATTAATCAACTGATTCCCCTTACTTACAACCCTCATAAGGGTTTAAACTCCAGAGATTTTTTTTTCTTTTTTTTAATATGTAATGTTGCTGTTCAGTACTGTGGAGTTGGTTCTGACTCATAGTGACCGTACGTGCCACAGAACAAAGCACTGCTGGGTCCTGCACCACGCTCACAACCGTTTTTATGCTTAAGCCTGTCGTTGCAGCCTTGTGGCAACCCGTCTCGTTGTGGATCTTCCTCTTTTTTGCTGACCTCCTACTACCCAAGCATGATGTCCTTCTCCAGGGATCAATTCTTCCTGACAACATGGCCAAAGTACATAAGACACAGTCTTACCATCTTTGTTTCCAAGGATCGCTCTGGTTGTACTTCTTCCAGAAAAGATCTGTTTGCTGTTTTGGCAGTCCATGGTACATTCAATATTCTTATGCAACACCAAAATTCAAAAGCATAAGTTCTTCTATTTTCCTTATTTATTGCTCAGCTTTCTTATGCATATGATTCAGCTGAAAATATCATGGCTTGGGTCAGGCACTCCTTAATCTTCACAATGATATCCTTATTTTTCAACACTTTAAAGAGATTTTTTGTGGCACACTTTCCCAGCACAGTGGGTCTTTTGGTTTCATAACTGTTGTATCCATGGGTGTTGATTGTGGAATCAAGTAAAAATAAATCCTTGACAATTTCAATCCTTTCTCCATTTATCATGATGTTTTTATATATCTAAGAGTAACTGAAATCTCTATTTATATATCCAAAAATAATTAAAATAATAAAATATTGGCAAATGTTTGTTAAAGACCTTACAGGGCTAAAAAAAAGAAAGGACGCTTACACAGAACAGGTAGTCAGAAGTATAACAAAGTTCTACTGTTTTATGATTTATTAGTTAATTTTAGCAAGCTGTCATTTACGGCTATTAGGTAGGCAGGGAATCCTGGACTAAAGCCATGAGTGGAAGCAACAACACATGCTGGACAAAATAGTTTTAAAAATTATTTTATATGCATCCATAGGCCAGCAAGAGAATAATATTTATTAAGGTAAAAAATATATATATATGTGTGAATCCTGGAACCCTCAGAGACAAGCACAGCTTTTCAAGTGTTCTTGGCCTTGGTAGCAGCTTCCTGTTATTATTTAGTTCTGAGTTGCCTTAGTATTAACATCAACTATGCATCTAGCTCTCTATATCAAATTTCTTCTGTTTGTTTTATTTGCATTTGTGTCCATTCAAATTATTTTCACCTGCAAGTGATAAAAACTTTATATTAGCAGTTCAATGAATTGAAAATAATTTTTTTCTCCAATAATTCCAGAGGTTGATGGTCATTGTCATTTGGTAGTTCATGATGCCAGTTCACTGGAATTCTTTTAGCTTCTTAATTAAGTTCACAAAATGAGTGTTAAACATCAGTGATTATCAACAGATCATAGATTATATATGTAGACATCCCAAGAGATGTTTAAAAACCATACATTTAATAATTATCATTAAGTTTTTTTCACTGTCATAAGAAATAAGATAATTGTATAAAAAGCCATCATATTCCCATAATTACTAGCAAAAAGAAAACCACAATTTAAAAAAATAGGCCATTTGTCATTAAACTAAATCTAATTGACACTGGACAAGGCCACTACAGAGAAACATCCAAATGAATGGAAATATGTTTACACAAACAGAGAGTTGTAGCAGAGATGGATGATCTTAAAAGAGTAAAGAGATCAATGCTTTACAGATGAATAATGCAATGCAATTCTATTTAACATCTCAACAGAGTTTTTCATGGAACTTGATATACTGATTCTAAAATTTACATGGAAGAGAAATGGGTCAGGAATAACTGTGTGAAGAAGACTCAGGTTGTGAGGACTTGCTTTCCCAGGTATCAAGCCTCATTTTTAAGCTTTAATAATTGAGACAATGCCATGTCAGGGCAAGAATAAACAAGTAGAACAACAGAACAGAGGACAGAGCACAAACACAGACGCATGCACAATTTTACATGAGGCAGATATATCACAGAATAGCTGTGGCAAAGGATACAGTATTAAACATTCTGGGCAAGATGTATGTCTAAATCGAAAAAAGTGCAATTCAATTGCTACCTCATACAGTATGCATAAATCAAAGTAGACTAGAAATCTAAATACAAAAAACACAACTTTAAGACTTGTGGAAGAATGTATTGAAGATATTTGTGTCATTCAGGATAGAAAATGATTTCTTAAATACAAAACAGCATGGTTGACAAATTTGACATTAAAATGAAAACATTATCTTTCAAAAGAAATCTTTAAATGGGGTAAATGATAAGCAAGGGTTGAGAAGTTTCTCAGGTACTGGGCCCTGAGTCTCAAAGACATGCTCTGCTCCTCTTGCTGTTTTCTTGCTGGTATGAAGCCCTAGGTAATTAGACAAACCTTTTGGGGGAACTCAATTCAATCTATAATACGAATCAAATGATACCATGTATTTTTTGGAATATAATTACATTTTTAAAAAGGTGAATAAACGATTAAGAATGAAATAAAAATGAATTTTTAGCCTAGTATTTTCATCTGAGAGGAGATGAAACTAGTCGACATTGACTTAACTTTGGCTGAGATGATCACATGTGTAGGAGTAGAACTGTGCTCTGTAAGTATTTTTTCCTATTTGATATATATTTTTATTGTTGTAATAATCTATATAACACAGAATTTGTCATTTCAACATTTTCATGTGTGCAATTCAGTGAGACCAATAATTACTTCAATCATATTGTCAAATCATCACCAATACGCACTACCAATTTTTTCATTCCCCATTGCTGTGCTACCTATAATTTCCCCCTTTTCCTATCCCTGTCATCTCTAGCAATCACTATTTAACTCTGGTTTCTGTAAATTTGTCTGTTCTAGATGAGTTCATATTAGTGAGATGATGCAGTATTTGTTATTTTGTGATTTACTTATTCTGTTCAGCACAATTTGCTCAAGGTTCATCCATATTGTAGCACATCCAGTACTTCATTTCTGTTTATGACTAGATAGCATTCCATTGTATGCATATACCACATTTTGTTTAGCCATTCATCCACTGATGGTTATTTGGATTGTTTTCACCTTTTGGGCTGTTGTGAACAGTGTTGCAGTGAACACTGGTGTACATGTTTTTGTTTGCCTTACTGCTTCAAGTGTCTTGGATACACACCTAAGAATGAATTTCTGAATCATACAGTAGTTCAATGTTTAATTCTTTGAGGAATCCCAAAACCATTTTCTTAAAGTGACCATATCATTCTACATTCCACCAGAAGTAGATAAGGGTTTTCACTGGCTGATTTATGGCAGTAGATCATCAGGCCTTTCTTCCAAGTCATCTCTTGGTTAGAGTTTAACCTGCAAACTTTTGATTAGTAGTCTTGAATATTAATGATATGAACCACCCAGGAACTTTGGGAGGAAGAAAGCAAATCAGGGAGTCTCATATAGGTTTCATAATGCTTTCTGGTGAGCTCATTTATAGTGCATGAATGATTATTACATTGTTCTTTATATCACTTTTAGTACATTTAAAATATTTTATAATTAAATTTGGAGCATATTCATTATGTTGCAGTGGTAATCAGTGAAGCTGTGGACCATTAATTGCCATCAATAAAGCATAAGTCAAGAGACATTTTCCTATATTTATGGTTACTTTCTAGTGCCATTTTCCTTTTTAAGAGCTAGTACACATATGCTCAGAATACTTCCCTTTTTACTCACTTTTCAAGATAACACTTTTTGATATGTTCTCTGAAAGCTAATTTTCTGAAAGAGTCATTTTGCTGTATTCCATTTGGGTTTCTTCAGTGATGACTTGGCCTCACGTGAAGGACTTGAAGAGATCCAAGGAGAATGTCAGTCACAGACTGATTAGCCTGGGCTTCTTCCAGTGATGCATAATCTTTGACAGACATGGTAGGAACTTATTCTTTCAAGAATATCCAGAGGACAGGCAACTATATATGTCATCTGCCACCTCTAATTTATTAACTGACTGATAACCTGCTTTCATAGGCATTTGTTATAATCTTTAACCTTGACCTTCTATTTTACAGCTTGATGCAGTTATTACTATAAAATGCCCTTTACCAACCCTCTCTCCAACTGAAGAAATCAATAAAATTATTTTTACTGTGGAACAGAAAGTGTAAGGAATGCTGAGAGTACTGGCCCGTCACAGAACACAGGTCACAAAGGACCCATCTGTATTTGCTAACTTACTGCTCACGTCCATAATTAGTTCCCTACATTTGAAAATCACGTGATCATTTCGCGAAATAAATGACACTTTTGTAGTACGTAGCTCTGCTTCATTTCTCTCAGAAAACTGACTGCAATATGATAATTTAGAATATCCATTTTAATTTGATAATGAGTATAACAGAAATGTTTCATGGCATCTATGCTCTATTTCATTAATTTGAAAATGTTTAAAAGGACAAGGAAATAAACAGTACTAAATTTGATGTGTTTCAGAATATATATGGTACCTGGGTGACACCACAACTTTGTTTTCATGTTTTTACTAAGAATGAATACACCTATGGGACAGTTTTAGAAGCTGTGCAGCTTGTACAGTGGGGACATGTATCTCTTGGTGTCTTCCACAGTCCAACTCACCATGATACAGGTCACCATGATGTTGTTGTTTTTAGGTGCTGTTGAGTTTGTTCCAACTCACAGTGACTCTACGAATAACAGAACAAAACACTGCCCTGTCTTGTGCCATGTTCACAATCATTTTTATACTTAAGCCCATTGTTGCAGCCACTGTGGCAATCCATCTTGTCAGGGTTCTCCCTCTTTTTCACTGACTCTACACTGTACCAAGCATGATGTCCTTCTCCAGGGACTGATCTTTCCTGAAAACACATCCAAAGTACGTAAGATGCAGCCTTGCCATCTTTGCTTCCAAGGAGCACTCTGGTTGGACTTCTTCCAGAACAGATCTGTTGGTTCTTTTACTGGTCCATGGTCCATTCAACATTCTTATCCAACATCACAATTTAAAAGCATCAATTCTTCTTCTGTCTTCTTTGTTCTTTGTTCAGCTTTCACATGCATATGATGCAACAGAAAATATCATGGCTTGGGTCAGGTTCATTTTAGTCTTCAGGGTGACACCCCTACTTTTGAATGCTTTAAAGAGGCCCTTTGCAGGAAATTTTCCCAATGCAATGCATCTTTTAATTTCTTGACTGCTGCTTCCATGGGTGTTGTTTTATTCAGCTAGGCTGCTCTAACAGAAATACCACAGAGTGGATGGCTTTAACAAAGGAAGATTTATTCTCACACAGTCCAGTAGGCTACAAGTCCATATTCAGGGTGTCCGCTCCAGGGGAAAGCTTTCCTCCTTGTCAGCTCTGGAGGAAAGTCTGGTATTGCATCAGTCTTTATCCAGGGAGTATCCTGGCACAAGAACCACAGTTCTGAAGGATGCGCTCTTCTCCTGGTGCTGCTTTCTTGATAGTATGAGGTTTCCAAATCTCTTCCTGCTTCTCTGTCCTTTTATCTCTTGCAGGATGAAAGGATTAAGGGTGGGGAAAGCCATACTCCAGGGAAACTCTCTTTACAGTGGAGCAAGGAGGTGATCTTATAAAGGGATTTATAGTCCCATCCTAATCCTTTAACATACAGCATAGGAAAACCACAAAATGGAGGACAGTCACAAGATACTGGGAATCATGGCCCAGCCACATGGCTACACATATTTTTGAGGGGACACAAGTTAATCCATGACAGGCATTGATTGTGGACCCAAGTAAAATCAAATCCTTGATGGCCTCAATCCTCCCTCCGTTTATGACAATGTTTCTTACTGGGCCAGTTCTGAGGATTTTTGTTTTCCTAATTTTGAGGTGCAATCCATTTTGAAGGCTGTGGTCTTTGATCTCCATCAGTAAGTGTCTTAAGTCTTCTTCATTTCCAGCAAGTAAGGTGGTGTTGTCTGCATAATTTGCTCAGCATTCAGATTTAAAAGGTATGGTGAAAGGATACAACCCCGACACACACCTTTCCTGACTTTAAAACATGCAGTGTCCCCCCTGTTCTGTTCACACGATGGCCTCTTGATCCATATACAGATTCCTGAAGAGTCCAATGAGGTGTTCTTGAATTTCCATTCTCTGCAACATTAGCATGAGAGATTTTTATTGAGATGGACTGGCACAACAGCTACAAACATGGTTGGCAAGCGCAAGGACAATATAAGACCAAGAAACATTCCATTCTACTGCCCACGAGGTCACCACGAGTAGGAATCAATTTGAAGAGAGCTAACAGCTGTAACAAATTTAATACATGTAAGAGTTAGACATGTGGGAAGGTGAAACCAAATGGCAATTAGTGATGTTGAGCTGGGTGATGAACATTTTATGTAACTGAATCCTGAGAACACTTGCTTACCTGAGTTGCACTAACTGTTACTGAAGTCCCCCAAATGTGTATATAGACTTTTTCAGACAGGTACATTTTAAAGATAATAATTAACCAGAATTTATCATTTCATTTTAGCAATTGAAACAGATTTTATGAGAATATGATTTCCCTGGTACACTCACAAATCTTCGAAGGTTTACAAATGACTTTTGGGGCCAGATGATATAATAGATTATTGTATTGTCAAATAATACTATTTCTCTATTCTCTATGCCTTTTGGTTATTTGTTGTTCTTTACTCCATTGGAAGAGTATTTAAGAGGACCAGGCCATTAAAATGTGCCAATAAATTATGCATTTCTCTTATTTGCATACTAAGAGGTCATGGAATATAGAGGAAAACTCAACTAGACAGTGCATATTTTACAATTCATTCCACAAGAGAAAGAATCAAAAAGATGAAAAGTATACATCAGTAGGTCTAGGAAGTCAATGTGAGAGATATCCTGAGAAAAAGTCTTGGTAAAGTTGCCAGTGGTTCAGTTGGTTGATTTAAAAGCATTTAAGGTCTTGAGTATGACACCGGTGATTAGAAACAATAGGAGGGGGACATTAAAATGTATCAACAAGCAATTCAAATGATATGAAATTCTCATGATTAATGGGGTAAAAAGGCTGAATTTCTCTAACAAGCAAGAAAATAATAAGTTAAAACAACAAGGAGGTACAGTTGACTGTCCAAAGTATTGACAAAGTTGAGAAGATTGTCAGCATCTTAAGCTACAAACACACAGAAAATGAATATTTCTTGCTAATTTTAAGTCTATAATTATTGAAATTTTTAAAAGATACTTGATACAATTTATTTAAAAATTAATTATACTCTTTTTGTCACATGATTCTTTTGGTACCATGTGAGTCAGAGTAGAATTGTACTTCATAGGGCTTTCAGTGGATGAGTTTTTAGAAGGTCATCAGACCTTTCTTCTGAGGCATCTCTGGGTGGACCAGAACTGTCTACTTTGCTATTATCAGTCAAATATGTTATCCATTCATACTATTCCAAGACTTGACACTCTATTTGATAGTGTTTAATTATGAATACTTAAAAATATGTGAATAAGGATACTCACTGCCATTTTGTTTGAAATACAAAAGGAAACAAACAACAAAAACAGATCTTAGAAAAAAACACGGTTGACTAATTTTGTCACATAAATACTAGGGAATATGGTAAGACCCTGTAATAGTTAGGATTGTGTATCACCTTGGCTGGACCATGATTCTCTGTATTTATTCGTGATCACTCCCATGACTGCATCTGCTGTGAGTAGACAATCAGTTTGAAGGGACTTCCTTGAAGGAGTGAGCCACATCTGTATCTAAGCAGACATTTTGGTGTTTCGTTCATTCTGGATCCTGCTGCTGCTTCTTCCTCATCTTACTTCTTGGGACTGGAGCTATCAGCTTGCATGCAGATCTTAGAGTTCATAGATTTTCACAGGCTGAGAGCAAGAACCCTTCTCTCTTGTGTTCACCAGGAGCTGCTGCTATGTGCTTCTGGAGAAGCTTCCATTCCTGATCTGCGGACATAGGATGTTCCAGCCTCTATAATCATACAAGCCATTTCCTTGATCTGTAGCCCAGGGAGGAAATGACAAAATTTATACTATAGATCCATTCCTTGATTTATTTTAGCATTTATTTGACAGCAAGTAACAACCTTCCTACTTCAAACTGGATAAATCCCAAAAGGAAACTTAGAATTGAAAATGTTGATCAAGATATTAATGTCAACATAATGGAGTTTGTACATCTTTCTCTCTTTGTTGTATCACTAACTCTAATGATTGCATTTCAGCAAGATTTAGCAACTGCAGCTGATGCTATGGAGGATTTATGAAAGTAATTCACTATTTTTCACCTAAAAATCCACATACTTTTAAACTTACAATGTTCAGATAAAATTATCTTAAATTATATAAAGAAAATCAAAATACATCAAAATAGATTAATAGGTCAGGCTCAGAATGGATAATTAATTCAGAACATCCTTTCAAACTGAGGTGAAAGTGGCAAAAGTCTGAATAACTGGCATTAGGAAGATCTGGTAGACTACACTGGGATTTTACACATAGGGCACTGAAGTCCAGAGGCAGAAAATATAACCTAGAAGTAACCTCAGGTTACTTCTGCCTTCATGTGGTTATACTTTTGAATCCAGTCTTCAGAGTACTTTGTAACCAAAATCAGTTAAGAGTTAGGAAATACAGCACAGCATGAATGGAAAAAGAAGTCTCAAAGTTATAAAAACTAGAAATGTTAGCTGTTTTATAGGTTATAGTAATTCTATAGAAACCCTTGTGGCATAGTGTTTAGGTCAGTAGTTCAAATCCGCCAGGCTGTCCTTGGAAACTCTGTGGGGCAGTTACTCTGTCCTATAGGGCTGATATGAGTCGGAATTGGTTTTTTAGGTTTGTAGTAATTCTACAGTTGGAAAGTTTGCTAATGAAACAACACATTACATAAAGGTCAAGAACACAGTTTACTTCAGCACTATGGGTTTGGCTCCCACCTCTCTGCATTAGTAGTGATCTGGGTTTGTTATACTTCAGTTTTCTTGTCGGTCTTAAGAGATGTGCCATCACCGATTTCTTGTCTCTCAGCTCCAAATCTACTTCTCTTGGATCCGTAAATGAATGATTGCTTTAACGGAATCAGTGCAGAGCTGGTTTCTATGAGGGGAAGGTTAATGTCCCAAACGTCCACCTTCTCTGCACTGTAGTAGCGCTCCGTCGTCTCTAACATCAGCTCATCCTGCTCCCCTCAGAGCTCAGGGTTCACAAACTCATTGCAAGGTCTCACAGACCTTACAAACTGTACTCGTGACTAAGTAGTTTACTGGGCATGTAACAGATGATGGTTCAGTATTAGGAGCAACTTGAAAGTAACAATAACAACTCCAGATACAATTCTGTGATCATGACAACTTCGTCCCTGGCCACGCTAACAGGTAGGACTGTTTTCAGCCTCTGCTGCCAGGTCCTGCCCAGGCTTGGCCTCTGCCCTACTCCAGCAAGTGTTACAGCTCTATAGCTCTGTGGATCAGCAAATCCCACCATAACCATCTTGTACTCATCTCCCGACCCCTGCTGTCCTGCACCCCTGTGGCCGCTGCACTATCTCTAGCTTTCTTCAGTGTTACAACTTCTGCTCTCTTTCTCCACGTTACTGTCTCAAACTTCAGTTAGGTAAGCTGCATATACAGCCAAGTTTCTTGGTAATTTTAAGGGATACTCCCCCAGCTAGATGAAGAACTAACCAACGCTTTAGGTGAGGCAGGCACCTTATTTGCGTAACTGTCCAATTCCTTCAAGAGTTTTACACATTTTATTTACAAAACAACAAAAGAAAATCTGTTGCCACAGAGTCTAGTCCAATTTACAGCAATCCTATACTACACAGTAGAACTACCCCATAAAGTTTCCAAGGAGTGGCTAATGATTCAAACTGCTGACCTTTTGTCTAGTAAATGCTTCACTGTTCCACCAAAGCTCCAATCGTTTACATAGTCATAGCTAATCATTTTATGGAAGTTACAAGTTCATTGTCAGAAAGGCCATACAAAAAGAGAAACTCATTGCTTTGGGGCTGTATTTTCTGAGCAAAACCAAAACCCAAACCAAGCCCACTGCCTCTGTGTGGATTCCAACTTACAGCAACTCTATAGGACAAAGTAGACCTGCCCCATAGAATTTCCAAGGAGCACCTGGCTGGTTTGAACTGCCAGCCTTTTGGCACTTAATCACTATGCCACCAGGGTTTTCATTTTCTGAGTAGGACTCTTAATATTTCTCCTTTACAGTTGGAGCAGTGCTAGCCTTCACCAAGAGTAAGCACTAGAGTGGTGTTGTAAGATATAGCAGCAGAAACTCACATCCCTGAAAACAGATGAAACACTAGTTATTGTTGAGTTGATCCTGATTCACGGTGACCCCATGTATGTCAGAGAAGAACTGTGCAAAAACAAAAAATAAACCAGTAGCTGTGGAGTTCGTCACCACTGTATCTCACAGTACAACAGTTCTTAGGATTTTTCAGAGGCTTATTTGTCAAAAGAGATCACCAGTTCTTTTTTCTTAAGTGCCTATGAATGCACTTGAAGTCCAACCTTTCAGTTAATAGTCAAGGTTGTAAATAGTTACATTGCTCAGGAATGACAGTAACAAAAGAAGGGGCTTCTTGGGATTCTAGTGTTCTTACTTTCCTTGTTCCTATGTCACAGCTGGAAACACTGGTGGTATAGTTGTTAAGTACTATAGCCGCTAACCGAAAGGTCGGCAATTCAAGTCTACCAGATTCTCCTTGGAAACTCTGTGGAGCAGTTCTACTCTGTCCTATAAGGCCACTATGAGTCAGAATCTTCTCCCTGGCAGCGCGATTGGTTTGGTTTTATGTCACAACTGCCAGTGTTGTTGGGGGAGACCCTCTGGTGTTCACCCTCCCATGAGTCAGCTAGCACTTCAACAAGCAGCTGTTTCCGTATCGGCAGCTCTGCAATAACCTGATGGTCGTTTTCTGCCAAGGTGGGACCTGTTGGCTGCAGATCAGCCCTGACTCTAGGTGTTTCAGAGAACACTGTAATTCAATGGTCTACTATCATATCCTCTTCAAGAAAGTCTGAGTCTCAGTCCTGGAAATAATAGCTGCTCCCTGGCTTTGCTGCTGTTGAATTCTTGAGACTTTTCTCTTACCTCCTTGAATACTCTGGGGGTCAGTTCTATCCTGGCCCCTAGGGTCGCCATGAGTCGGATCCGACTCGACAGCACTTGGCTTTGGCTTTGTAAAAATTGACCATGTTTTCTAGTTCGCAATTCTTTGTATTCCATCTTACTAGTTAAAACAACCAACAAACTTTACGTCTTCTGATTGGGTCCTGAATAATATAGTGAAACAATAGAAATACAGGCCCGTTAAGGGCTGCTGAAAGATTTAAGTATGAGGTCCAAGATTAAGTACATGAACTCAATTCTTTTAAGCGCTACCTAACTCATCACTGAATATCACTACAGTCGCTGTGCCCCGAAACCAACGCCTAGTCCACTCTTCAAAGCAATTTTGGAACTCTTTCTGGGATGGCTATTGCACTCTGTGTCACAGTGGCAAGTTCGCAAACTTAATTGTATAGTTGTCTGAAAGGGAGTTTTTAGCCAGTAAATAAACAACTGTATTGGAGCATCCTCCCTACTCACCTGATGTGGCCCCTAGTGAGCTTCTTCTTTACCCAGAAATAAAGGAAATGTTGAAAGGAAAACATTTTGATGACATTCATGATATCAAAGATAATACAACGACTACTCTGATGGCCATTCCAGAAAAGAGTTCCAAAATTGCCTCGAAGGGTGGACTAGGTGCTGGTGTCAGTGCATAGCTTTCCAAGGGGTGCACTTTGAAGGTAACCATAGTGATATTCAGCAATGAGGTATGTAGCACTTTTTCTAGGATGAGTTTGGAAACTTAGCTGCAAACCTCCTAAAACAAAATAAGACGTTCTAAGTAAATGTTGGCGATTAACGTAATTATCAGTATTAGTAACGAGAATTATATCAATCTTTAGCAAACTCTAAAGAACGCACTGTATTTTATATAGAGAGCATGTATTTTATATATAATTATCTTTTCTTCATTCTTCAGATATTTTGGTTCATTTGTGTGTAAAGATAGTGCCATTGATGTGTGTAGTTACCCAGTTGGGCACACTGCAGACAAATCTGAGAAAGAACTGAAGTCCCATAGTGAAAATACTTACTGATCATCTACATTTCAGCCTTTGGCTGAATTATACCTAATCCACACCTGTCAAGAAAGTTTTTTTTTTTTAATTTATGTATTTTATTTCAGAAAGACTTTCAATGTGTCTAGCACTGCTACCTTAGAAAGAAAAAAATTAATGATCTTTATTTTTAAGCCAGTTTTGGGGGGGTGGATAGAAGAAGCAGCTGATGTTACAAAATTCAGAATTTTTACTTGTTTTTTTACAAATGGCTAAATGCGATTATCCATCTATATTATAATTAATCCTCAACTTACTGTTTTGTATAAACCCAGTAGGAATTCATCCATACTAAATACAAAATGTTAACAGTGATGCCACTTATTTGAAGCAGAATGCCACATTCAGAATACTATTTCAGGGATGCATTGTTATTTCCCAAAGAGGTAATATATTTCATTTTAATTTTCATGTTGTGTGCCTATATATATAATTGGAAGAAATTTAATCAGCTGCAAATACTACCACAAAGAAATCCAGGATCATGGCTACCAGTAACTGAAATTGCTTTTCAACTGCAAAAGGCTCACTTTCTGAAGGTTTCATTCAGACTTTTTTTTTAAACCCCTTTCCAGTTCAATACTTGAAGTTCAATTTCTTTCACTAGTGCACACATACTTTTTTTTGTGGAGAAATAGGAAGTTGTTGGAAATGGATAAGAAGCATGGCTACTAAGAGTCCTGGAAGCACATCTCATAGCAATGAGGAAAGACTTGTGAATAATCTAAGTTTATTAAGAAAAACTGAGTCCAGGAGAGAGAGTAGGGAATCTATGATCAAGAGGGCCAATATAAAAACTTATTTTGTATAAAGCAGTTTTGACACAGAATATAGCTCCTAAAAATAATACCCTGTTTTCTAGGGTAGATTGTAAAGGGAATATCCACAAAGGTATCCAAACTCGACGGCACTGCATCGTGCATAGACAACATGTAGGAAAACTACAATGGCTAATGCCCAACTTAGGGAGTAGAATCAGTTGGTCTGTTACTGTTCTAGGCCAATAAGGGTGGATATGGGAGGTGTGAGTTACAGGACCCAGAAAGAGAGAAGAGTGCAGAGGGGTCTTCTCTGGGAGTAATATTGACCTTCTGTTGAAGAATCATATCTGTATAGGTGACCCTACGGAGATGGTATTGAGGAATCAAATTCCATGGCATCTTTTTCTCCCCTCTGATCACCTGCTGAGTCTCCCAGTGGCCTAAATGAAAAGATATTCAGAAAGCTTTGTCTGATGTGGTCCCTCCACATAAGTCTCCTCAGACAAAGCACGATGAGGAAGAGTCAGGAGTGAATTTTGAGGAACAAACTGAAGATATTCAGTAGAGTTACATAAAGCCAACTGCCAAGTGCCGTCGAGTCAGATCTGACTCACGGAGATATAAAGATGAAACTTTTAATCAAGTTGTGTGGCATGAAAAGAATAAGAAGATCAGAACAGAATGTAATGAAAGGTAGATGAAAATAAACAAAGGTTAGTTTTTTTTTTTTTTTTTTTAACATTTCTTAGCTGCTAGTTGATAAAACCCAGTGCTATTGAGTGGATTCCAACTAACAGCAACCCTATGGGACGAGTAGAACTGCTCCATAGAGTGTCCAAGGAGCACCTGGCAGATTCAAACTATAGACCTTTTGGTTAGCACACATAGCACTTAATCACTGTGCAAATATATAAATGAATCTGTAGTAAATGCTGTCTGCTAACCAAAAGGTCAGCAGTTCAAATACACCAAGCACTCTTTGGAAACTCTATGGGGCATTTCTACTCTGACATCTAAGGTCACTATGAGTCATCAGACCGGACTCAGTGGCAGTGGGTTTTTATAGTGTACACAACAAATAAGAAAATAAAGAGATGACAGATGAGCAGAGAAAATAAAACAGTAAGGACTGTTAAAGTGAACTTACTACAAACATTTCTCTATTGGAAAATTAAGTCCTTCTGGCTTGGCATAGGTAAATTATACATACACACAATTCAGTTTGCAAAGTTAATTGTTCTAAGTGCTGCATACCTCATTGCTGAATATCACTATGGTCACCTTCAAAGTATTCCCCTTGGGAAGCTATGCATGTATGAGCGCCTAGGTCACCCTTCACAGAAATTTTGGAACTCTTTCTGGAATAGACATTGCACATGGTGGCATGGTGGCAAGTTCGTGGACTTAGTTGTATAGTTGTCTGTGAGGGAGGTGTTAGCCAGTAAACAAGAAGTATATTGGCACACTCTCCCTACTCACCTGATCCAGTCCCCAGTGACTTATTTCTTACCTGAAGATAAAGGAAATATTGAAAGGAGAACATTTTGATGACATTCAGGACATCAGGTGTAGTACGATGACAGCTTGGACGTCCATTCAGAAGATTTCCAAAACTGCTTTGAAGGGTGGACTAGACTCTGGCATTGGTGCATAGTAAAGGTGTCTATAGTAACATTCAGCAATGAGGTATGTAGTGTCTTTTTTTTTTTTAGTATTCTTTCTTTTTATTATGATTAAATGAAAATGTACATTCCCATATAAATTTTCATGCTAACCAATATGCAGCTCCTACTGCTCTCTCTCCTCTCTGCTCCATACATGTCCTATCCTCCCAACAGTCTCCTATCCCATCCTCTTCACCCACTCCTCTGTCTCCAGCAAGAGGTCAGCAGGATGACATCCTACAGATGAAAAGAACCATAAAATTCCCACAAGATATGGTCTCTCTGCAACCAATCCATTACTGTCTGAAAAATTGACCTTCATTATGATTTATGGACAGGAGCAGCATCAGGGCCAGGGGCCATGCTCCCAGGGGAACTCCAAAGACCCCGGACCATTAACTGTGACCTTCTATTGGAGATCTCAGGGTGCACTCCTATTTATTCTCTTGTTGCCAGTAAGACTCAACTTTGTGAGCTCCATCGTGGCTATCACTGGTGGTAGCCGGGCACCATCTGGTTCTTCTCATCACCCACCAATGTAGAGAGCCACTCATGTGGGTCTCTCTGTCTTCTGGGTTCTCTTTTACCAATGTCATTCTTGTCCTCGGTAATCATCCATTCCTGTTGAGTTGGGACCATTTGCTGTATCCTCAGATGGCACTCACCGATGAAGGGTGCAGAGTCCTCATTAGCAAAATGCTAGCTGTGCCAATTGGCCTTGATTTCACCTGAGAGCATGGTCCCTGGTACCCCACCCCAGCTACTCTGTCCTTGCAATATTGGGTTAAGATGGGAGGAGTACTCAAATTGTGTTGAAGTCCAGTTATTGTTGATGTTCTTTCTAATGTGTGCTGTCACCAATTTCACCCAACCAAATTTCTAGTAACTATCTAATCTAAACCCTCCCCCACCTCACCTTCTCTCTCTCCCCTCCCTTGCAGCCATCAAAGAGTCTTCTCTTCTATGCATGAGTCTGTTTTTGAGTTCTTATCGTAGGGGTCTCATACAATATTTGTCCTTTTGTCACTGACTACTTTCACTTAACATAATGTCCTCCAGTTGAAACCAGGTTATGAGATGTTTCATAAAATCATCATTGTTCTTTATCATTGCATAGTGTTCCACTGAGTATATATACCATAGTTTACCTATCCATGCCTCTATTGTTGGGCATCTGGGTTGATTCCATCTTTTTGCTATTGTGGACTGTGCTGTGATGAACATTTGTGTGCATGTATCAGTTGGTGTGAATAGCCTGGCTTCAGTAGCATATATTCCAAGCAGTGGAATTACTGGATCAAATGATAAGTCTAGATCCAGCTTTCTAAGTAAGCGCCAGATTGCTTTCCAAAGAGGTTGCACCATTTTGCAATCCCACCAACAGTGTAGGAGAGTTCCAGGCTCCCCACAGCCTCTCCATTATTTGTTGTTTTGCGTTGTATGGATCATGGTCGACCTTGTTGAGGTGAGATGGTATCTCACTGTAGTTTTAATTTGAATTTCTTTAATAGCTAGTGGTCATCAGCATGTCTGCATGTGTTTTTTGACCGCCTGGATCTGTTCTTTAGAGAACTGTCTGTCCGTCTCCTTTGTCCATCACTTAATGGGATGATTTATCTTTTTCTTATTGATATTTTGTAGTATCTTCTAGATTATGAAGAACAGGTGTCAGTCTGACATATAGTTGCCAAATATTTTTTACCCATTCTGTTGGTGTCCTTTTAATTCAGTTAATAAAGTCTTTGGATGAGCAAAAGTGATTGAGTCTTAGTAGTTCTCATTTATCTGTTTTCTGTTGATTATGGTTTGTTCGACATTTTTTGAAGTCTGTCTATGTTGTATATTAAAACTTCCATTGTTGCTCCTACTTTCTCTTGGATGAGCTTTATCATGTTAGATTTGATATTTAGGTCTTTTATCCAGTTTGAGTTGTTTTTGTTTATAAGGTATAAGATATGGCTCTTGTTTCAATTTAGTGGAAATGGATATCCAATTTTGCCAGCACCATTTGTTGAAGAGATTGTTTTTACCCCAGTTTAATGTCTTACGGCCTTTGTCAAATATCAACTGTTCATAGGCAGATGATGTCATTTCTGGGGTCTCAATTCTGTTCCCTTGATCTATCTGTCTGTTTTTGGACCAGTACCAGGCTGTTTTGACTACGGTGGCAGTGTAATATGTTATAAAGTCGGATAATGAGAGGCCTCCAGTGTGTTCTTCTTCTTTAGTAGTACTTTACTTATCTGGGGCTTCTTCCCTTTCCAAACAAAATTGGTGATTAGATTCTCTATCTCATTAAAAAATGATGCTGGAACTTGTATTGGGATTGCATTATATAAGTAGATTGCTTTGGGTAAAATAGACATTTTCACAATGTTAATTCTTCCTATCCATGAGCAGGGTAGATTTCTCCATTTATCTAAGTCTCTCTTACTTTCTTGTGGTAAAAGTTTGTAGCTCTCTTTGTAAAGTTCTGCTATTTCTGTGGTTAAATTTATTGCTAGGTACTTTATCTTCTTAGGGGCTATAGTAAATGGTATTGACTTGGTGATTTCTTCATTAATAATCTCATTGTTTGTATAAAGGAATCCTACTGATTTACTTATGTTTATCTTGTATCCTGAGACTTTCTGAACTCTTCTATCAGTCTGAGTAGTTTACTTAAGGATTCTTTGGGATTCTCTGCATATACAATCATATCATCTGCAAATAGGGAGATGTTTAGTTCTTCTTTGCCGATGCAGATGTCCTTTATTCCTTGGTCTTGTCTAATTGCTCTGGTTAGAATTTCTAGTACAATGTTGAATAGCAGAGGTGAGAGTGGGCATCCTTGTCTAGTTCTCATTCGCAGGTGAAATTATTTCAGCCTTTCTCCACTCAGAATGACATAGGCAGTTGGCTTTGTAGAAATGGCCTTTATTGAACTGAGGAATTCGCAATCTATTCCTCTTTTGCTGAGAGTTTTTAGCATGAATGGGTGTTGGACTTTATCAAATGCCTTTTCTGCATGAATAGGCAAATTATGGTGGTTCTTCTCTTTTGTGATATTTATGTGGTTGATCACAGTAACTGTTTTTCTGATGTTGACCCAGCCTTGCATCCCTGGTGTAAATCCAACTTGGTCATGATGGATTATTTTTTGGATATGTTGTATTCTATTGGCAAGAATTTTGTTCAAGATTTTTGCATCTAGATTCATGAGTATATTGGTCTGTAGTTCTCCCTTTTGGTTGGTTCTTTCCCTGGCTTTGGTATCAGGGTTATGCTGGCTTCGAAGAATGAATTTGGGAGTACTCCATCCCTTTCTATAATGTGAAATAGACTTATTAGTACTGGAGTTTTCTCTAAAGCTTGGTAATTGTGTGGTGAATCCATCTGGGCTTGGGCTTTTTTTTGGTTGGCAGTTTTTTGATGGCCTTTTCAATCTATTCCTTTGAGATGGGTCTACTAAGTTGTTGTGCTTAATTATTGTGATAATTTTGGTAAGTGATATGAATCAAGGAATTTGTCTATTTCCTCTAGGTTTTCAACTTTGTTAGAGTACAGTCTTTCATAATATACTGTTATGATATTTTTTTATTTGTTATTTTTATTTAACATAACTGAGTGAAAATGTACATTCACATGTAGATTTACATGCCCCCCTATATGGAGCTTCCACTGCTCTCCCTGTCCGGTGACTGCACACTATTCCTCTCTGCTCCATACATGTCTCATCCTCCCAACAGTCTCCTTTCCCCTCCTCTCCGTCCACTCCCCTTCCTCCAGCCAGAGGTCAGCAAGATGATATCCTATAGACGTATAGAACCATAAAGTGCTTCCAATATATGGTTGCTCTGCATTGCCAAGTCCAATCCATTCCTGTCCAAAGAGTGGACCTTTGTTATAATTTATGGGAATGGGCAGCATCAGGGCCGGGGGCTATGCTCTCAGAGGAACCCCCAAACCGCTGGACCATTAATTGAGGACTTTTAGTGGAGATCTCATGATGCACCTCTTTTTATTCTTGTGTTGCCAGTGAGGCTCCTCTCTGTGAGCTCCATCGTGGCTATCACTGGTGGTGGCCGGGCACGATCCGGTTCTTCCGGTCCCAGGTCGATGTAGGCACCCACTCTTTTGGGTCTCTCCGTCTTCTCGGTTGTCTTTACCGCATGCCATTTTGGCCCTCGGTGAGCATCCGTTCCTGCTGAGTTGGGACCATTTGCTGTGTCCTCGGATGGCAGCTTGGCAGCTTTTAAGACCCCAGACGCCACTCACCAATGTGGGGTGCAGAGTGCTCTCTTAGCAAAACGCTAGTTGTGCCAACTGGCCTGGAATTCGCCTAAGAGCATGGTCCCCTGCCCCCCACCCCAGCTACTCTATCCTTGCAGTATTGAGTTAAGATGGAAGGAGAACTCAAATTATGCTGAAGTCCACTTAATGTTGTTCTTGTTCCTAATGTGTGCTGTCACCGCTTTCTCCCAACTAGATTTCTAGTAACTACCTAAACTAAACCCGCCCCCCCTCACCCTCACTCCCTCCCCTCCCTTGCAGCTGTCAAAGAGTCTTTTCTTCTATACACGAGTCTGTTTTTGAGATCTTATCATAGAGGTCTCATACAGTATTTGTCCTTTTGTCGCTGACTACTCTCACTCAACATAATGTCTTCCAGTTGAAACCAGGTTAGGAGATGTTTCCTGGAATCATCGTTATTCTTTATTATTGCGTAGTGCTCCATTGAGTATATGTACCACAGTTTACCTATCCATTCTTCTATTGTTGGGCATCTGGGTTGATTCCACCTTTTTGCTATTGTGGACTGTGCCGCAATAAACATTCTGGTGCATGTGTCCGTTGGTGTGAAAGGCCTTGAATCTGTAGGATATATTCCAAGTAGTGGAATTACTGGGTCAAATGGTATATCAATATCCATTTTTTTAAGGAAGCGCCAGATTGCCTTCCAAAGAGGCTGGACCATTTTGCAACCCCACCAACAGTATAGGAGGGTTCCACTTTCTCCACAGCCTCTCCAGCATTTGTTGTTTTGTGTTTTCTGGATCATGGCCAATCTTGTTAGGGTGAGATGGTATCTCATTGTTGTCTTGATTTGAATTTCTTTAATAACTAAAGATCGTGAACATGTCCGCATGTGTTTTTTGGCTGCCTGGATCTCCTCTTTAGTGAAGTGTCTGTCCATTTCCTTTGCCCATCGCTTAATTGGATGGTTTATCTTCTTCTTATTGATATTTTGTAGTATCTTATAGATTATGGAGATCAGGCGTCGATCTGACATAGAGTTGCCAAATATTTTTTCCCACTCTGTGGGTGTTCTTTTAATTCTATTAATAAAGTCTTTGGATGAGCAAAAGTGTTTGATTCTTAATAGTTCCCATTTATCTACTTTCTCTTCTGTTGATTGAGGTTTCTTTGACAGATTTTGGAGTCTGTCCTCATTGTGTGTTAAAACTTCCATTGTTGTTCCTACCTTTTCTTGGATGAGCTTTAGCGTTTTAGGTTTCATATTTAGGTCTTTTATCCAGTTGGAGTTGGTTTTTGTATAAGGTGTAAGATATGGATCTTGATTCAGTTTATTGCAGATGGATAACCAATTTTGCCAGCACCATTTGTTGAAGAGATTGTTTTTACCGCAGTTTAATGTCTTAGGGCCTTTGCCAAATATCAACTGTTCATAGGCAGATGGTGTCATCTCTGGGGTCTCAGTTCTGTTCCATTGATCGATCTGCCTGTTCTTGTACCAGTACCAGGCTGTTTTGACCACTGTGGCAGTGTAGTATGTTCTAAGGTCGGGTAATGAAAGACCTCCCAGTGTGTTCTTCTTCTTTAGTAGTATCTACTTATCCGGGGCTTCTTCCCTTTCCAAACAAAGTTGGTGATTTGTTTCTCCATCTCATTAAAAAATGATGCTGGAACTTGTATTGGGATTGCATTATATAAGTAGATTGCTTTGGGTAAAATAGACATTTTCACAATGTTAAGTCTTCCTATCCATGAGCAGGGTAGGTTTTTCCATTTATCTAAGTCTCTCTTAGTTTCTTGTAGTAAGGGCTTGTAGTTCTCTTTGTAAAGGTCTGTTGTTTCTCTGGTTAGATTAATTCCTAGGTACTTTATCTTCTTAGGGGCTATCACAAATGGTATTGATTTAATAATTTCCTCCTTAACAGTCTCGTTGATGGTATAAAGGAAACCTACTGATTTACTTGTGTTTATCTTGTATCCTGAAACTTTGCTGAATTCTTCTATCAGTTTGAGTAGCTTACTTACAGATTCCTTGTGGTTCTCTGCATATACAATCATATCATCTGCGAACAGGGAGATTTTAACTTCCTACTTTGCCGATGCAGATGCCCTTTATTTGTTCGTTTTGTCTAATTGCTCTGGCTAGAACTTCTAGCACAATGTTGAATAGGAGAGGTGACAGTGGGCATCCTTGTCTGGTTCCTGATCTCAGGGGAAAGTCTTTCAGTCTCTCTCCATTCAGGATGATGTGGGCAATTGGCTTTGTAGAAATGGTCCTAATTGTGTTGAGGAATTTGCCGTCTATGCCTATTTTGCTAAGAGTTTTTAGCATGAATGGGTGTTGGACTTTATCAAATGCCTTTTCGGCATCAATGGACAAAATCAGGTGATCTTTGTCTTTTGTGTTATTTATGTGGTTAATCACATTAATTGTTTTCCTGATGTTGAACCAGCCTTGCATCCCTGGTATGAATCCCACTTGGTCATGATGGATTATTTTCTTGATATGTTGTTGTATTCTGTTGGCAAGAATTTTGTTGAAGATTTTTGCATCTAAGTTCATGAGTGATATCGGTCTGTAGTTCTCTGTCTTTGTTGGATCTTTCCCGGGCTTAGGTATCAGGGTTATGCTGGCTTCATAGAATGAGTTTGGGAGTACCCCATCCCTTTCTATACTGTGAAATAGTTTCAATAGTATTGGGGATAACTCTTCTCTAAATGCTTGGTAGAATTCTGCCGTGAAGCCATCTGGGCCCGGACTTTTTTGGGTTGGCAGTGTTTTGATGACCTTTTCAATCTCTTCCTTTGTGATGGGTTTATTAAGTTGTTCTGCTTCATGTTGTGATAATTTGGGTAGATGGTATGAGTCAAGGAATTTGTCCATTTCCCCTAGGTTTTCAAATTTGTTAGAGTACAGTCTTTCATAGTATTCTGTTATGATGTTTTTGATTTCTGTTGCATCTGTGATGACAACTCCCTTCTCATTTCTAATTTGGGTTATTTGTTTCCTTTCCTGCTTTTCTTTAGTAAGTTTAGCCAGTGGTTTATCAATTTTTTTGATCTTTTCAAAAAACCAGCTTTTGGTCTTTTCAGTTTTTCAACTGATCTTCTATTCTCTAATTCATTTAGCTCTGCTCTAATCTTTATGATCTGTTTTCTTCTGATGCTTGAGGGGTTCCTCTGTTGTACTCTCTCTACTTGTTCAAGCTGTAGGGTCAGTTTTTCAATTTGCTTTCTTTTGTTCTTCCAGATGGGTACATTTATGGAGATAAACTGTCCTCTGACCACTGTTTTGGCTGTATTCCATAGGTTCTGGTAGGAAATTTTTTTGTTCTTATTAGAACTCATAAATTTCTTTATTTCATCCTTGATTTCTTCTATAACCCATGCTTTTTTGAGCCAAGTGTTGTTCAGTTTCCATGAGTTCCACTTTCTATCTGTGTGTTTTCTGCTATTGATTTTGAATTTTATGGTTTATGATCTGAGAAGATGCTTTGCATTAATTCAATCATACAGGTTTTTTTAGAGAACTGCTTTACGTCCTTCTGCATGGTCTATTCTGGAGAATGTTCCAAGTGCACTGGAGAAGAAGGTGTAGTTGTTCACTGATGGATAGAAAGTTCTGCATATGTCAATGAAGTCTAGTTGGTTAATTGCAGCAATAAGGTCTTCTGTGTCTTTATTGAGTCTTTTCTCTATACAGTCTGTCCAATATTGAGAGTAGAGTGTTGAAGTCTCCTACTGTTATTGTGGAGTGATCTGTCTCCCTTTTGAGTGTATTCAGTGTTTCTTTGATGTCTTTAGGTGCTCTAATATTAGGTGCATAAATATTTAATATTGTTAAGTCCTGCTTGTGTATTGAACCTTTCAGCAATAAATAGTGCCCATCCTTGTCCAGGATGGTGGATTTTACATTCAAATCTATTTTATCTGAGATTAGAATTGCTATATCTGCTCTTCTTTTTTCATTGTTGGCTTGATATATATTCTTCCATCCTTTAATTTTCAATTTGTTCATATCTTTCAGTCTAAGGTGAGTTTCTTGTAGGCAACATATAGATGGGTCATGTCTTTTGATCTAAGATGTCACTCGATGTCTCTTTACTGGAGCATTCAGTCCATTCACATTCAATGTAATTATTGATAGGTATGTGTTCAGTGCTGCCATGGTGATATGTTTATTTTTGTGTTGATGTTTTCTTTGTTGTACTTATTAGTCTGTTCTGGGACATTCTTCTTTATGAGTTGAGTTTTCACCTTTTTCAGGGTTGGTTTTGTAGTTGTTGAGACTCCTGTGTTACATTTCTTGATATGGCATGTTGCTTCTTTGTTGTGCTTTACGGCTTCCCCAATGATCCCACTTAATAAACTATATATAAACCCAATTTTGATTGCTACCAGTCTTGCCAACTTCCTCTCCACCTGCAAGGACTATAATGACTGTAGTACATCCCTCTTTTTAATATGGTGATATCATAGTTTACATGATATGATCACTAGATAATTTCTTTCACTATTATGGCTTTGACTGTGTTTGGAGCTTTCCCTAACTGAGTAGGATTCTGGATAATATGTCCTTCTAAAACATAAAGTTAGTGGTTTTGTTCTTCTAAGCCAATAGATTCTTTCAGTATTTCTTGTAGCTTTGGTTTGGTTTTTACAAAGTCTCTGGGTTTCTGTTTTCCTGCGAATGTCTTCATTTCATTTTCATATTTGAAAGATAGTTTTGCAGGATATATAATTCTTGGCTGGAAGTTCTTCTCCTTCAAGGCTTTAAATGTGTCATGCCACTGTCTCTGTGCCAGCATTGTTTTTCTTGAGAAATGTGATGAAAGTCTACAGGGTTTCCCTCTGAATGTTAGCTTCGCTTTGAGTCTTGCTGCCTTTAAGAGTTTCTGCTTATGTTTCATTTTTGTTAAGCTTGATTATAATATGTCTTGGAATCTTTCTATAGAGATCTATATTGAGTGGTGTTTGATACATATCTTGGATATCTATATTCTCTTCTTTCATAATTTCTGGAAAGATTTCTGTCAGCAGTTCAGCAACAGTAATCTCTGTGTTCTCAGGTGTCTCACCCTATTCAGAAACTCCAATTAATTGTAGATTGTTCTTCTTAATAGAGTCCCATATGCTTCTTCATTTTTCTTGTTTCTTTTTTTCTGATTTCTCCTCATAGATGCTGGAGTCAGTGGCTCTGTCTTCCAAATCAGAAATTCTCTTTTCCATTTGTTCCATTCTGTTTTCTTGGCTTTAAATTGAAATTTCTATGTCTTTGATTTTGTTCTTAATCTGTTGGATTTCCCAGTATTGATGTTCCATCAGATCAAACAGATTGCTTAATTTTTCATTTTGCTCTGCTGCATTTTGTATAAGGTCTAGGAGCCTTTTTAATTCACTTTCTCATAGTTTCAGAAAAGCTTCTTCATCTGGGAAGTTCTGAGGTGGTTTCTTTTGGGGGCCTTCTGTTGCCATGAGTGATTTCTAGGTTACTGTCTTCTCCAAAGTTTGTAGCTTTTTGGGCTTCATGTGGGTCAGTAGACGGTGGGCGAGATGCTATGAAGATGGACCACAGTTGTTTCTCTAGGCCTTCTTAAAATGAGAAGTAAAAAGTATTCGACAACTTCCAAAGTCAGCCAGGGTTTCAGCTGTATATGTTCCTCTTCCCAGCTGACAAAGTAAGCACCTCTATATTGAACTCCAGATGTTATAAATTAGCTCAAAATACAGAAAGGCTACTGGCCTGCTGGCCTCTGCTGTCAGGCTTCAGTTGTAGGTGATGCTGTGTAGAATTCTGCTGTTCTGCTGGAATCTCTTCTGGGAAGGCACTGCCTCCCAGCCCAGGAATTAGGTCCAGCTGAGGCTTCTGTATGGATGAATCCACCTCCCAATGAAACAAGAGGGCTTCCCACACAAGCTTGCCAGCTGGCTGGGTCCAGGCTCCCAGAAGAAAGAGTGGCCAAGAGTGCTGAAATGCCCACAGTCCACAGCCTCCACTGCTGGGCCCCAGCCCCAGGCAACATTGTGCAAAACACTACCTCCCTTCTGGAAAAGCACTCTTCCCCTGGCAGGCACCACCTCCCAGCCTAGGAACCAAGTCTGGTCTCTGCCTCTACCTGGGCATCTCCGTTTCCCAGTAGATCAAGATGGTGTCCTGCACAAGCACATCTGTACGGCTATCACATGGTGGAGGCAGAAAGATAGGCCAGAGAGTCCAAAGTCAGGCTCCCAGAACATGGCAATTATGCTTGCCAGTCCCACCAGCAGTGTGTCTGAGACCAGCAGCTAGTCAAGTCCTAGCTCTGCCCTCTGGCCAAGACAGAGGAAAAAAAGAAATCAAAATGGTGAAAAAAAGAAATCAAAATGGTGAGTTACATTTTGTCTCTGCAAGTCTGTGCTCGCTGAGAGTGGGGTCAGTGAGAGAGAGAAGGTTTTGTGTTCAGTGGTATGAAGTCCAAAATTAACAGCTCTATGCTGCATCTCAGGGCTCACTAGGTGTCCAGAAGGCTCTGTTTAATTATCATTTCAGGTCTTTGTTTCCAGAGGGATTCAGGGAGATGTATGTTTAGTCCACCAACCTGACTCCACCTGCTGTATGTAGCATCTTTTTTAAGATGAGTTGGCGAACTTCATTGGCAGTTCTCCTGTGTTTAACTTATGTAATAGATGTTCCTGAAAAGTTCAGTGTGATTTTCTTTTTAAATTCCCAAAACTTCCTGCTTATAAAAAAGTATATGTCACTGAAGAAAAGTCCCCTTAGTGCTGAGTGAAGTCTCAAGTTGGGATTGTTTTTTCAAAGAGACATGTAAGATATATAAGTTCCTCTGTCTGGGTTTTTTTTTTTTCTTTTTTTAGGGATTTTGTAGTATAGAGTGTGGGAAGCCCACATCGCAGCCGCGCCTTGAAGATGGCGCCGAGACACCCGACTGCGCCCTGAGTAAACCCGCCTCCCCACGTCAGCCCCTGTGTGACGCCCATGATGGCCTGATGATTGCAGCCAGTTAGAAGAGAAAGCCGCCCTCACCCCATGCCAAACTGAATGCCTATTGGACATGGCTCGGTATATAAGCCGAAGCCCAGAAAAATAAAGTTGTTGTTGTTCCTCTCTTGTCTCCCTGCATTCGGTGTCTCCTGCTTGGGGCCCCGGGCGGGTTCCGGGGGTCGCAGGCAGCGACATTTGGCGCCCGGACAGGGACCTGAAGGGGATAGGACTGCAACCCTCACCGCGGGGACGCCTGGACGGGTGAGCAGGTATTTACCTGGGTCAGTATTTACTGGAGCGGTATTTACCGGGAAGATAATGGGGAATCACCCAAGCAGCCAGAGGCTGTTTGTGCCTTTAAAGGAACTATTAAAATGTAGGGGCATTCAGATTAAACAGGGGACCCTTAAAACTTTCCTCTCAGCAGTGGAGGAAGTGGCCCCCTGGTTCCTGGTCTCGGGTCATTTAACGCTGAGCGCCTGGAATAAATTGGGTGGAGATCTAACCAGAGCGGATACCCAAGGAGGCCTTGGAGGCAGCTAACCTTGTTATTGCAGCAGACAAAGTGCAAAAGACAGAGGTGGTGGAGTTTTTGGGAGCTAGTGTTTCACCTACAACTGTCGCCCCTCAAAAACTCACGTTACGAGTGGATCACTTGCATACACTCAATGATTTTCAAAAACTTTTAGGGGACATTCAGTGGGTCCGCCCATATCTCTCTCTCTCAAACTCCGAGCTAAGCCCCTTGTATGACATTCTTAAGGGCGACTCGGGGTTGGCTTCCCCTCGCGAGTTAACTCCAGAAGCAAGGGAGGCCCTAAAAAGAGTGGGGGCAGCCCTTTCCACCGCTGCCTTAAAGCGCAGGAACCCTGACGCCCCCCTCACACTCTGTGTTTTGCCCACTCCTTGCCAGCCCACAGGGGTGTTATGGCAGGGTGGCCCCCTTCGATGGGTTCACCCCCGCATTTCCCCGCAGCGCAGTATTGAATGGTACCCGGGCGCTGTGGCAAGAATGGCCTCGCTCGGACTGTCCCAAGCTGTCGAATTCTTTGGACGTCACCTCGAAAAGTTAATTACTCCCTATAACAGAACCCAAATACAGACCCTTGTGACAACTTCTGATGATTGGGCCGTCCTTTTATGTTCATTTTCGGGAGTAATCGATAATCATTACCCGAAAGACCCTCTGCTCCAGTTCAGTGCTAGCCATCCAATCATCTTCCCGCGCTGTACTTCTGACAAGCCTATACCAAATGCTCTCTCCATCTTCACCGATGGTTCCAACTCTGGTGTTGGCAGCATTGTCATTCCCAATCACTCCACCCAAACATACTTGTTCCCAAATTGTTCAGCGCAGTTGGTAGAGTTACAGGCAGTTAAGCTGGCTCTGCAGAACAATACCGACCCCGTCAACATCGTTTCAGATTCTGCATATGTGGTTAATGCAGTCAGAGCTCTGGAAGCAGCAGGGGTCATTTGCTCCAACTCGCCTGCTGCTGCTGTGTTTACTGACATCCAGAAAATTATTCTAAATCGCAACTCCCCCTTTTTCATTGTTCAGCACCGAGCACACCAAAACCTCCCTGGGCCAATTACACTAGGTAATGCAATGGCAGACCAGTTAACCCGCATGCCTATCATCCTTTCGGCCCTACAACAGGCGCAAAATTTTCATGATCAATTCCACGTCAACTCACAAACCCTTTCACGTCACTTTGGTATCTCTCGAGAACAAGCTCGTGATGTGCGCAACTGTACTGCCTGTGCACCTCACTTGCCAACCCCTTCGGTGGGTGTGAACCCCCGAGGCCTTCGTCCCTGCCATCTTTGGCAGATGGATGTCACTCATATTCCAGAATTTGGCAGATTAAAATATGTTCATGTCTCTGTAGACTCCTATTCTGGTATCATTTTTGCTTCAGCCCACACAGGCGAGGCAGCCCGGCATGTTATCTCCCACTGTCTTACAGCTTGGGCAGCTTGGGGTGCCCCACTCAGTCTTAAAACAGACAACGCACCTGCTTACACCGGCCTACCGTTCCAAAATTTCCTGCAAGCCATGCGTGTGCATTGCACCCATGGCATCCCGTACAATCCCCAGGGCCAGGGAATAGTTGAAAGAGCTCACTCAACCCTCAAAGCCTGTCTATTAAAACAAAAAAGGGGAATTGGGCAGGGACACACTCCTCAGAACAGGCTGGCCCTGGCCCTGTTTACACTAAATTTTTTAACTTTGGATAAGGAGGGACGCTCCGCTGCAGAGCGCCATAGTGGTGCGGCGGAAACCCCTCCACGAACAGCTATATGGAAAGATACCCTTTCTGGAAAATGGAAGGGTCCAGCACCAGTTGTCACTATCACCCGAGGAGCTGTTTGTATTTTCCCGCAGGACTCCCAAGCTCCTATTTGGGTTCCCAGCCGATTGATCCGACTAGTCAGGCATGATGTCTCCGCTGATGACTCTCCTGAAAATCCTACCCCTGTCATTACTGCTGACACCTCTGCTAATCAATGAAGCTTCCAACGCTGATGCTGTGGACACTGATGGCGCAGACACAGATAAGTATTGGGGGCTCTTAGATGTTCTGCCCCTACCTCTCCCAGTCCACTATTCTTCAGGGTTGTTCCCCCAACTTTTTACCACTAATGACTCCCTTCAACTTCCCTCGATTCCGGTAGATGAGAGCAGCAGCTCTGAACCTCGTCCACTCAATGTCACCTTGCGGGGCCTTCTCTGCTTTCGTGTGCCCCACAACCTGTCTGATCTAGAAAACTCTATAGAGAACACCCCATGTGTCACACTGTATAATATGTCTGCGGGGTGGTTTGACCCCCCCCAAAAAATAGCTCTAACCCCACCACGAATGGTACCTTGCTGCAAGGTCGTTTACCCCTCATGATCCCCAAAGGAAATTCTACTGTCCCCCCCCAGCCTCGCTGGGCCCCCTATTGCAAAAGCACCCGCGATTGGCCCCAGCTTTGGACTGGCTGCCAAAGCCATCGGTCCCCGTGGGCTGTCAAATCCTTTTTCACATTCTCTCCCAATATTGGAACGCAGGCCAACCACTTCTCCCCCGGGAAGAATTATACCTGGCAGTTTCCAACACAGGCAAGCCCCACTAATCCTTTGATGTTTGGCTACTTTGTGGTGTCGGTGGAGGTTGCACTGACATAACCCCAGTTGTCATGCTGACCGGTGGTACAATTAGTAACACCACTGTGAAGTGGAATTCCACAGGTGTGTTTGAGGACACACTAGAAACACAAGGAGTGGGCTCTAACCTTACCTTCCCTCCCACTCCTGTTTGTGTGCAACCACCTTTCATGTTCATGTTAATGCATGACTCCCGTCCCTCTAATGACCCCGTTTCATGTACTAATAATACTTGTTTCTACTCATTATGTTGGAATGCTTCTATGTTTCATACCGCTCTAGTTACTAGGTTGCCTCGCTACGTACCATGGCCAGTGCAGAACACCTGATCGTCACTGTCAACTCATTTGCGCTCCAAAGGAGACTTTGGAATTACCGCTGCCATTGTTGCGGCAGTTACTGCCTCTGTCGCTGCGGCAGCCGCCGCTGCAGTAGCCTTGACTCAAACTGTGCAAACAGCCGACGCCCTTAATCAAATGGCGGAAAACACCGCTACAACGCTACAAACACAGCTTGCAGTTAATGGAAAACTTCTGGGAGCCATTCACATATTAAATCACCGTGTAGACTTAGTTCAAGAGCAAGTGGACAGTTTAACCCAGCTAGTGCAGCTGGGCTGTGAGTGGCGCCTAGCCAGCGTCTGCGTCACTCCCGTTCATTTTCACAACATCTCCAGGGCTGCTTATCTCTCTAGAACTCTGTCTCAACAATTGACTGGAAATTGGTCCAAAGAGACTGAGGCGCTTATCACTCAGTTGCGTAATGCCATAATGTCTGTCAACTCCGCCCGAGTGGACGCTTCATTGGCCTCAATCATGCGAGGGTTTTGGTCTCAATTGGGCGTGCTGACAAAGGAATGGGCTGGTCTTGTGGGGATAGTATTCCTCTTCATATTGGCCATCGGTGTAGGCTGCTACTGTCTATGTCGCCATAAGAAACCACAGGAGATCAAATACTCCCTTTTGGTACAGGCCTACTCTGAAGTGGCAGCTGACACTCAGGGTAGCCAGGTGTGGTTACAGATGCTTGAAAGCAGTCAATGACGGGCAACCTCCAGCCAGGCTCCCTCAACCTAAGACAGGGCCCCTGCCTTTTGCTGCAGCCGGCCTGATGACGGGTAAGAGAGAAGTTCTGGGCTAGGATGACCCAAGCCAGGCGTTTCTTGTGATACCTTGCCTTGTACCTTGCTTTTATTAAAACAAAAAGGGGGAGATGTGGGAAGCCCACATCGCAGCCGCGCCTTGAAGATGGCGCCGAGACACCCGACTGCGCCCTGAGTAAACCCGCCTCCCCACGTCAGCCCCTGTGTGACGCCCATGATGGCCTGATGATTGCAGCCAGTTAGAAGAGAAAGCCGCCCTCACCCCATGCCAAACTGAATGCCTATTGGACATGGCTCGGTATATAAGCCGAAGCCCAGAAAAATAAAGTTGTTGTTGTTCCTCTCTTGTCTCCCTGCATTCGGTGTCTCCTGCTTGGGGCCCCGGGCGGGTTCCGGGGGTCGTAGGCAGCGACAATAGAGTGCACTTTTCATTCCATTCCTAAGGTTCACTCGAAGTTGAGGAAATTTGTAAAGTTGTGCAAATGGCATTGGTGTTCATCACCTTGCTTTTCAAGAGAATGCCTTGAATGCTTTTACTTTAGTTAAATAAATCCTTCTGCTACCAATCACTTTCTCTCAGAAACAGCATGTTACCTTAAATGAATGCTACTCTATCTTAGGAGGTTTTGTGATTTGAGTTTCTTATGATTTGGAATGCACCTGGTCAGCCCATCAGAAATGTTTAAATGGCATCAGTGTTAATGGGAGGATTCTTGGTGGCACAGTGGTTAAAGCACTTGGCTGCTAACTAAAAGTACAGCAGTTGGAACCCACCAGTGTCTCTTGGGAGAAACATGTGATAGCCTGCTTCTATAAAGATATACAGCCTTGGAAACCCTTTGGGACAGTTATAATCTGTCTCATAGGATTTTTATGCATCAGAACTTTTTTTTTATGTTAACACAGCTAAGTGAAAGGCAATAGACAGAATCAGACACAAGGCCATTAGGGATTAAAAAGTTCTGGGAAAAATAATTCATTAAATGTAAAATGAATTTCCAGATAACTGAGATTTAATGGTCTTTCTTTTACTCTTTGCAGTCAAGAAAGAGGAAAACCAAAAGAAAGTCTCCAGAGGTACCCTTGGATTCTATAAAGTGAAAGTTGCAGCGTTACACAAGGGATTCTGCAGGTTGAGTGCTGGGAGAGTATGTGTCTCAGTGTGTTCTGGCATGATAAGGGTTTTAAGGAGGATGGATAGAATGTGAACATAATTAAACCCTTTTCAGATAATGGTATAATAATACCATGTTCTCTAAGGATAAGCAGAATTGTTCTCAGAGTACATTTCATCCATTTGTACCTATATATTCTATTCTATTTCCAGGGTTTCATTAGGTTTCATTCTCATGCATATTATTCCCAAGATCTCACTTTATTTTTCTAATGGCACCAGTGCTTGAAATAAAGATCCAGTGTAGAGGAGAAAAGGAGATGAGAGTCCAGGGAAAGAAAGGGGCTGGAGCAAAATAAATGGAGCAGGTTCCCAAACAATACTTCTATCATATTTTGTTATAATTTCTTGGCAAAATGTGTAATGTATAAGCACCTGTGTATCTCTTAAGGAGTATTGAAAATAGGACTTTTAATATCTATGGTGCCAAAATAATATGCCAAAAAACTAATTTTGTTTTGTTTCAGAATGCTATTCACTCTAATGTCATTCATTATGTTGATTAATTCTCTTCTAATTTTCTCTCATTTGATTTACTGTTTTATTGTTTGGCCTGAAAGAGACTTAGCCAACATATTTTTTACCACGTATTTCAGATGACTCAAGCCTGTCTTTATATTTTTTTTCTGTAATACCTATCATACTATTTAGTGTATGTTATAATGCTCCTTAATTGAGACTATAAAAAAAAAAAAAAACAGAGCAAAATGTACTTCAAATTGATTTAAAATTCAGAGATATTTGTTCTTCTCTAAAGCAAGGATCACAGAGTGAGTGAAAAAAATAGCTTGTTAGTCATTTCACTGAATTGCATACAGGGACAAACAATGCAGCAGAGAGAAGACTAGTCAAGGATAAACAAATAATTCATTATTTATATTTTTAAATGATAAAACATAAATCGTACTTCCTTATAATCGTATGAATTCTGTGATCCTAGATAAAAACAAAAAAGTGATTTCACCTAAGAGCATGGTCCCCTGCTCCCTGTCCCAGCTACTCTATCCTTGCAATATTGGAGTACTCAAGTTATGCTGAAGTCAGAGAGGAATAGTGTACTGTCACCGGACAGGGAGAGCAGTAGAAGCTGCATAGAGGTGGGCATGTAAATTTATATGGGAATGTACATTTTCTCTCAATCATATTAAATTTTAAAAAAAATCAACTCAACTGAAGAAAAAAATGAAACATCTGTGAAATGACTCTGCTGTATCATTTTTGCATCTTTTGCCACCCATTTCATCCCTAAATTCTTATCAAGACAATTGGCATATAACAGATCTAAACAAACCCACTGCTGACAAGTTGGTTGCAACTCACAGCAACTCCACAGGTCTGAGCAGAACTACTGCATAGGTTTCCAAATCTGTAAATCTTTATGGAAGCAGACTACCACAGAATAGCTGGTAGGTTTGAATTCCCAAACTTTGATTTAGAGGTTAAAGGGCTCAGATTTAATCACTGAGCTATCCAGGCTTCTTGATGAGAATTTATTCAACATATATTTGGTAAATAAATGAAAGTAGTATGTAAACAGACAAAAGTATACTAACTTAAAATTCTTTAGACCAAAAAAAAAAAAAAAGCTCAATATAGGAATTATAATTTGAGAAATAAGCAGAAATACACATCTGTGGATCATATAATCACTCAGAAGTTTTGAGTACCTTCATTTATGAAAAGGAAAAGTGTCAAGCACTAGAAGCAGTCCAGAAATAACAGGAAAAAAAAAACCAACAAACACAGAAGTTTAAGAAACATAGGCTGTGTCTTACCCATTTAACTGTAAACCACATATATAGGATAAACTCAATTTCTTTATTAAAAAAATAAAGATTAGACTAAATAACTAGCAATGTTTCCTTTTAGATCTAACATCCAATAATTCTCAAAGTGAACAAACACACCACATATTCCTCAACAGAAATATATAGTCCCAGAAAGGACAATAAAACTCTCAGCTTGGCTCCAGCTGACAGATATAGACTCAAAGGGTAATCAAGCAGGCCTTCCAATCTGCACATTAGAACACCAAGAATCAAGTACTGCCAGCTCTGTGGAGACCCACGTGCGTGCACACACACACACACACACACACACACACACACAGCTTCTTTGACTTCTTGCCCCATCAATCTTCCACCCTGCTAGGAAGAGTTTATCAAGCTACTACTTGTAAATAATCTACTTTTGCACAAATCAATATCTAAGACTGGGTCAAATAACGGATGGTAGACAGGTGTCTACTGGCTCTGTCTTCTTCTGGAAGTGTTTTTTTTTAAAAAAAATACTTGACAGTATTGAGAAATCAGAAAGAGATTAATCAATTGAGCAGACATGTTGAGAAATACTTAAAAAACTGAAAACTGATGTGATTAAATTGAAGTAGGAAGAGACAATGTGAAACATATAGTATACAGGATCTGTATGAAATATTGGAGTGATTTGGGGGAGTAGACAGGATCTGTATCAAATATTGGCATGATTTTTGAGAGTGCTCACTAGTCAGAGAGAATGATACAAGGTACTTATTTGAGAAGCTAATTTAGAACAGTCACTCTGGAGGCCTTTTGCTTCCATGTTTTGCTCTTAAATCCATTTGTACCCAGCACTAATCACTGTTTTCAGATGGAGACTTAAAGTGGGAAGGTGGGATGACGAGGGAGGGGAAGTATCTTTCATGGTGGTGACCTATAGGAGGAATTAACTTCTTGTTGTTCAGAGGACAATCATTTGAGTTTCCTAAGGCTGTTGGAACAAAGTATTACATGGTGAGTAGCTTTAAGAAACAGACAAGTATCGTTTCACACTTCTGGAGGCTAGAAACTAAGTCAACATTTTAGGTGGAAAAAAGTTTCTAGGTGCACATTTTGCCCTGTCTCTCCCAGCATCAGGTCATCGCAGATGGTTCTTGGCTTACACATGGCCCTGTTTCCCTTGTCTTCGCTCTGTGTTTATACTCCTTCAGTAAGAGCACCATTCATGTAGGATTAGAACGCATCCTGTTCAAACACGACCTTGAATTAATTTAATAACATCTTCAAGGGCCTACTTTCAACAAGATTACATTGGCAGGTAGCAGGAGGGAACACAATTCAATCCAAAGCAACACATCCATCTTATCTCCCAAATTTATGGGTATGATAAATACAAACAGCAATTCAAACATATGAAGAAAACCAAAACAATGAAAGAGAGGCATAAAAACGTCATTATCAAATATCCCAACTTTCAGCTACTGTAACATAAGAAGGAAAATGCCACAGGTTGAATTGTGTCCACCAAAATATGTGTCAACTTGATTAGGCCAAGATTCCCAGTACTGCATTTTAGTCTTACATTTTGTGATTGTATCCACCAGGCTCTCTATGAAAACTCTATTGAGACATTTCTATTCTGTTAAAGAGAATAAGGATGGAATTGCAACAACCTTATACAGGTCACATCCCTGATCCAAAAGAAACAGAGTTTCCCTGAGGTGTGGCCTGTAACATTTTTTATCTCTACAGAGATAAAAAAGGAAAGGGAAGAGAACAGAGACAGAAACCTCATACCATCAAGAAAGCAGTCCTGGGAGCACAGCATACCCTACAGAACCAGGGCCCCTGTGCTGAGAAGCTCCTAGTCCAGCGAAGACCAACATTTTAGGTGGAAAAAAGTTTCTTCTTCCTACAGAGGTAGGAAGCCTTCCCCAGGGTTGACACCCTGAATTTGGACTTTCAGCTTACTTTACTGTGAAAAAGTAATCTTCTCTTTGTTAAAGCCATCCTCTTGTGGTATTTCTGTTATAGCATCACTAGGTGACTAAGACAGAGAATATTCTAAGAGAAATATAGTACAAGAGCTCAAAGAAATATGAATGGATAATATATTTGTGAAACAAAGAAAGGTGTTACAGGAAAGGAAAAAAAGAAAAATCTGTAATGTCACTGGAAATAAAAATATGATCAAACTAAAAACTTTAATAGATGATTTGAATAGAAAAATGGTCAGAGTTGAGGAAGGAATTAGCTAGCTTACATTACAGCCAAGGAATCCTCTCTAAAAACTGTTCAAAGAGATAAAAATGGTTACTGTGACAGATATTTTTTTAAGTGACAGATTATCTTACTGCTATCCAGTCGATTCTGCCTCACAGTCAGTGGACCTGTATACGGTGGTCCAGCACTGTTCTCGCAATCATTGTTGTGCTGGAGCCTGTGGTTCCAGCTATTATAACAATCCAACTCACTGAAAGTTTTCCTCTTTCTCCCTGACCCTCTTCTCTGTCAAACATGCTGTCCTTCTCCAAGGGCTGGTCCCTCCTTAATAACACATCTAAAGATTTTGGGATGAAGTATCACCTCCTTCATTTCTAATGGACATTCTAGCAGTGCTTCTTCTAAGTCAGATTTGTTTGTTCTTCTGACATTACACATTGTATATGATGATTTCCCTCAGCACCATAATTCAGATGAATCAATTATTCTGTGTCCTTATTCATTGTCTAGCTTTCACATACATATGAGACAATTAAGACAGAGTAGAATTGTCCCATAAGGTTTTTAAGGCCATTGTTTTTAAAGAAGCAGACCATCAAACCTTCCTCCGGTGGAGCAGTTGGTGGATTTGAACTGTCAGCATTTAGGTTCACAGCCAAGTGCTTCACCCCTGCATCATCAGAGTTCAGACATGAAAGATGAGTCTTCAAGTATTCATTATGTAACCCAACATCCAATCAGAGCTTCTGACAGGAAAAAAATAGGCAAACTTTGGTAGGAAAAATGCGAGAACATCAGCAACTTAAGAAGACAGTAAAGGTAGAAACAAATGCAAACATAATAAATTAAGTCACAATTAACGGTATAAGTTACTCTATTTAAAACTATATGTTTATAGTGGCCAAGAGAAAACAAAATATAGCTATAGGCTGACAAACACACAAAAAAACATCGCTGGTCAATCATTTCCAACTCACAGAGACTCATAGAACTGTCCCAAAGTGTTTATAAGCCTGTAATATCGAAAGAAGCAGCCTGCCAAGTCTTTCTTTCACAGTATGGCTAGTGGGTTTAAATCACTGAGCTTTCAATTAGCAGGCATATGCTTAACCACTGTACCACCAAGACTCCATATATACTGATAGCCTTACCAAAAACAAAATGATAAAAGAAAGGTTGAAGGCAGAGTTAAAATTATGTGGTGATGGGGAATTAACAAAATTATATAAGTGTAGCAATTTATACTCTGGTATTGAAGACTTCTGTCCAGAAGTCCTCAAGTAGGAAAATAAGGTGTGTTTCATTACAATAATGATAAAAGTCTACAAAACTATCTATCATTCATAAATCTAAATAGGTTTATCATGAGAAATTAAACTTCATTAAGAAAAATTGATAGAACTTAAAAGTATGATTGAATTTTTTATAATCATAGGATGGAAGGTGTGCTCTTTTATTAAACAAAAGGTATAATTAAAATAAACACAATTAAATACATGTGACTGCTACAGTCAAAAGCTACAGCAACCACATTACTTTTTAGAAAACACATGAAATAATGGACACTGTATTCAGTAGCTTGGGTAAAAATGAAAAATCAATAAATTTAAAAAGTAGCTATAATTTTACAGGTTACATTACCTGATGACATGGTCATATGTTCTGGAAAGTTAACAACAGAAGCAGAGTCATTGGACTTCTCAATGTTAAACTTCATGCAAAAAAGATAATGGAGTAATATTTTAAAAATTGTGAAGGCGAACAAAACCTTCACACTTCAGTGTTTTTATTCTCCTTTTAAATATGAAGGTAAAGTAAAATTCTCAAACATGCAAGGTCTCAGAAATGTTATATAAATTATTTAAACATCCTCTTGCAAATTACTATAACAGTTCATGCATTTGTTAAAAGTAAAAAATTCCAAAAATTATAAAACATATATAGTGATTTAATTATACTTGTTCAATAACGCTATTGTAGTTATATATCCACACAAATATATATTTTAATTTTATAACAATTAAAAATCTAACACAGTATCACCAAGAAGGTGGAGTAAGAGAAAAGGGGCTTGTAAGGAAAAAAGATAAAAAGATTCTTAATCGCCTGTGACACAATTGCAAAATACCTATAATTTGTTTCATTAGTTTCCCAAAAGGGAAGGAGAAAGACAATGAGAATTAAAGAAATAATGCTTCAAACTTTCCAAATTTGGTGAAAGACATAAGCTATGGAAGTGGAAGAAGAGTGAGTCTCAAACATGACAAATCTGAAGAACTTCATATCAAGACACATCACAGTCAAAATTCTGAAAATTAAACACACTTAAATATCTTGAAGCATCCCAGGAGAAATCTCTTATTTATTGTAGAACACAAATCTAAGACAGAGGATTTTTCATTTGAAACCGTGAAGGCCACAAGGAGTTGGCAGTAATTTTCATGTGCTGGAAAAAAAAAAACAAAAAACCCAAAAACCTGTCAATTTCTACATGTGATGGAACTATTCCTCAGGCAGGAATAAAAGAGAAATAAAAACATTCTCAGACAAAGAAAAAATGAAAAATAAAAAGTTGCTAGCTGAAGTATGCTTAAATAGAGACTTAAAAACTTCACAGAGAAAGGAAATGATAAAAGATGAAATCTTAAGAGCATCAGGAAGGAAGGAGAAACAAAATAAATAGCAGAAATATGGTTACAAACAATAGACTATCCTTTTCCTTGTGATTTTCACGATTCATATATTATGGTTGAAGTAAAAAAATTATATCGTCTGGTAGCAAGACAATATTTATAGGTGGGAGAAATAAAGGAAACTAAATGGAAGTAAGGTTTCTGTATTTAATTTGAAATGTTAAAGTGTTGTTCCCAATAGACTATATTAAGTCACATATGAATACTATAACACACAGAACAAACACCAGGAAAACTATTCGAAGAGATATATACAATACACTATAAATAAATCCAGATAGAATTAAACAAAAAGATCACGTAATCCTGAGGAAAACAAGACATGGAAAACAATTATTAAAACAAAGGAAATTAATGGAAAACCAAAAACAAGTTTGGCAGATTAACATCATATGTATCAATAATTATCTTAAATGTAAAAAATTTCAGTTCACTAATTAAGAAGCAGAGACTGGCAGAATGAATAACATAATTTGACCTAAGTCTATACCATTCATGAAAAAAAGTTCACTTCTGATTCAATGACATAAGTAGGTTAAAAATAAAAATATGGGAAAAACATATGCCATGCAAGTAGTAATATAAAAGGCTTGAGTAGCTATGTTGTATCAGAATAATTAGACATCAGAGCACATAAAATTATTACAGACAAAAAGAGACATCCCATAATGAGAAAAAGCAATAGAATATCAAAATACTAGAAGAAACAAAACAAAACAAAAAACAGAGTTAAAAAGCGAAATAGACAAATCCACAATAATGTGTTGGAACTCACACATCTCCTCTCATGAAAGTACTGTGGTTGTCACCTGCCACTGAATCGACTCCCAGCTCACAGTGACTGTTTTAGTGAGCTAGTGGGGCTCTAACAGAAATACCACGGAGTGGATGGCTTTAACAAAGGGGAGTTTATTCTTAACTTGGTAGGTTACAAGTCCAAATTTAGGATGACCACTCCAGAGGAAGGCTTTACCCCTTGTCAGCTCTGGAGGAAAGTCCGGCATTGCATCAGTCTTCATCCAGGGAGCATCTTGGCGCTGGAACCTCAGGTCTGAAGGATGCGCTGGTCTCCTGGTGCTGCTTTCTTGATGGTGTGAGTTTCCCAACTCTCTGCTTGCTCCGCTTTCCTTTTATCTCTTGTAGGATGAAAGGATTAAGGGTTGGGTAAGCCACACTCCAGGGAAACTCCCTTTGTAGTGGAGCAGGGAGGTGATCCTATTATGGGATTTACAGCCCCACCTTAATCCTTTAAAATGCAGCAGAGGAAAACCACAAAAAGGACAATCACAAGATACTGGGAATCATGGCCCAGCCACATGGCTACACATATTTTTTGGGAGACACAATTCAGTCCGTGACAGTGACCCTGTATGTTATAGACTAGACCTCTTTCATAGTGTTTTCTTGGTTGTAACTTTTATGGATTTGAAGCATTTCTCTAAGCTTTTCTTCTGTGGAGCTGCTGGGTTGGTTTGAACTACCAACATTCAGGTCAGCAGGCAATATAGCAAACTGTTCGTGCCACCCAGCTTCCTAGGATAGAACAGATAACTGGCAATGATGTAAAAGATATGAACAAAACAATCAGCCAGTAGAATCTAAATGGCATATACGAAACATTCTACCCAATAGTAACAGAATGTACTTTTTTTTTTCCAAATGCCCATGGAATAGTCATTAAATTGACCATATCTTGAGCCATAAAATGAAGCTCAATTTAAAAGAATTAAAATAATACAGAATATGTTCTCTAAAAGTAATGAAGTCAAAGCATAGAATCTTCATCTTTGGTGAAAGTATGAAAGCAATTCAGTATAAAGAGGATAAATTTTTAAATAACTGGTACTTGATTAATTCTGGACATCAGAGTTATGTCAACCTAAATTTCAAATTGGGTACAAAAATGAATTAAAAGTAGATTATTGACTTTGTGTGAATGTAAAACTATAAAACTGTTACAAAAGAAAATGTAAGAAAATCTTCAGTATCAGTGATTAGATAATGAGTTCTTAGACATGGAAACAAAACCAATTCCAAAACAGGAAATGTAGATAGACTGGGCCTCATTGCCAAGCCAAGTGCTGTCTCATTAAACCTGAAAAATTTGTTCTAGCAAAAGACAATGAAAAAACAAGTTACAGACTGGGAGAAAATACTGCAAAACACACATCCAGCAAAGGGCTAAAACCTAACATATAAAAAATTCTGAAAACTCAACGATAACACTGAAACAATCTAATTAGAAATGAGCAAATGATGTGAACAAATACTTCACCACGCATTATATGATGGGAGATAAAAACATGAAAAGATATTCAATATCATCAGCCTTCATGAACATACAACTTAACACTACAATGAGACATCACTGCATATCCATCAGAATGGTTACAAATTAAGAAGATGACAATATGGAATACTGGTGGGGATGTGGAGAAACTGGATTTGGAGAACATGGATCATTTACACACTGCAGATGAGAATATAAATTGGCACAGCCACCAGGGAAACAACTTGGCAGTATGTTAAAAAGCTAAATATATAATAACTGTATAACCTACAGTTGTAATCTTGGTCATTTATTCATTTATAGAAATGAATAAATTGGTCATTTATAAAAACTTACATTCATATAAAAATCTGTCCATAGATGGTTTATTTGCAATAGCCAAAAAGTGAAACCATCCCAAATGTTCTTCAACATGAAATTGTTTAAACAAGCTCTGGTACATTCATACAATGAAACACTACTTAGGACTAAAAAAGAATAAACTATTGCTATATGCAAGAACTTGTATAAATCTTCAGGGAGCCATTATCAGTGAGAAAATCCAATTCCAAGAGGTTATATATTGTATAATTCCCTTTATATAACACTCAGATAAAATTTTAGGAATGGAGAACAAGGTATTACATTTCAGAGGTTATGTTAGGAGGTAGAGAATTGGGGAGGAAGTAAATTCATCAATAGAAGGGTAGCATGAGTGATTCTCCTGCTTTTGGAACTGCTCAATTCTTGTCTGTAGTGGTGGATACAAAAACCTACACGTGATACAACTAAAAACATGGCAGCACACATGTAAATAAGTACAAGTAAGACTGGTGAAATCTGAGTAAGACCAGTGGATTATAACATTGTCAATAACCTCGTTGTAATTTTGTAAGATATTTTGTAAAATATGACTGAATTACACAAGTTAGCTCTCAGTATTATTTCTTATAACTGCATATAAATGTTCAATCTTCTCAATAAAATTTTCAATTAAAAATAAAATCAGTTTTTCTTTTGTAATACTCTGAAGTAAACAAAGATCAAAGCAAAGACTAACTCAGGCTTCAAAGGGTGTGCAGAAATACACCTAAACAAAAATCCAAATACAGAACATGTAAACTTTAAAAGTCACAAATTTGACAACATCAAATGGAGATAGTTTAGGTTTGTTGAAAGGCACCAATATAAAATTAGTGAATAAATAACATATTGAAAATATGTTTCCGAAGATGGTGGACTACACACATCTCCTTAATTCCCTCTGAAAACTAAGGTCTGGATTGATAATTGAATGGAGTTTTCTGGACAGCCAGTGAGCCTTAGGACACAGCTTAGGGCTGTCAGTTTGGACTACATGCGACTAAGCAGGAAACATCCTCTTTCTCCCTGAACTCAGCTTATGCTGAAGGGCTGGCTCACATGGTCCAAAGTTAATGGCATTTTCAACCTTTTTGTTGGCTGGTAGGTGGGGGACAGGCATGAGCAGGCAGCTACACTGAGTCAAAGTTCTGAAGTGAAAAGCATGGGCTGCAGCAAAGAGACAACACGTGGAATAACAACATTTTGAGAGCCCGTCAATGAACTGTGGCACCTCAGCTCCTCCACCCTTCCTTTTCAGAGCTCTGCCATAGAGTCAACTCTTTGCAGCATGGGTAGACTCCATGGGCAATGATACCAATGCAGCAGCCTCTGTCTACTTTGAAACATACCATAGCTTCTGTGGATCGCCAAAGAGGTGTCTCAACTGTCAGCTGGAAGGAGGGATCTGCCACACCTAATGGCCTGACTGTTTCTGGAAGTGGTCAGGTAGCTTTTAGCTTTCTAAGATAAGACAGCCTGGAAAAATAACTACTGTGCGACCTGACTGCACCTCTTCCAGCATTTACTGAACCACATCATAGGGTTGGTTGACAGCCCCCAGTGGCTCCATAATTAAGGCGGTATCTTTGCCAATCAGGACGCAGAGCTTGCCACCCAAGACAGTCCATTGGGGCCAGTCACTAGAGTACAAAGAGGTAGCTAGTGACCAACTCCTTTCTCAGAACTACTCCCTAGCTCCTGTTAAGACAATACCAGACAAACTAAACAGCCTCTGTATGTCCTGTAAGCAAAATACTCACCAGGCATTTAAAGAAACATCCAGCCATGGTTGCAGAAAACTTCCAAATTAAAGAATCAAAAAACTTCCCAGGTGAAGAAGCCTTTCTGAAACTATCAGAGGTTGAGGACAAAAGAATTACATATAGAACCTTCCCCAAAATTAATCAAAATGAAGCAGGACAAAATGAAAAAATAAGCAAGTTATTCAAACTGATGGAATATAATTACAAAATCATACAGATCAATAACAAAATTACAGAAGTAGACAATACAATTCAAAGCCTAAAGAGGAGAATTGATGAACTGGAAATTAGACAAGTGACTTTGAAAATAGAGCTACTGACACCAGCATTTATGAGGGGAAATCAAAGAAAAGAAGTAAGAAAAATGTAGAAGCATTAAGAAACATGTGGGACTCTATCAAGAGGAATAATCTATGATTAATTGCAGTTCCTGAATAGGGAGAGATAGCTTAAAACACAAAGAATATTGTTGTTGAGTTGTTGACAGAAAACTTCCCAGAAATTATATATTGAATGCCACAAAACTTAGAGCCCAAAACAGAGACCAAGACATATTATAATCAAACTGTTTAAGTGTATTTAAGTATTAAATTATTTTTGCTATTATTTTATTGTGATTGAGTGGAAGTAGTATACATTCCAGGTTAAATTTGCATGCCTGCCTATCTGCAGTTACCTCTGGTCTCCTTGCCCAGTGACAGTGTACCCTTCCTTTCAATTCTATACATGTCATATCCTGCTAACAATCTCCTATCCCCTCCTCTCCACACTCTCCTCTACCTTCTAGTAAGAGGTCAGCAGGACGGCATCCTGTAGACACGTAGAATTGTAAAGTGAACACACCATCTGGTCACCTTATGTCCCTGAGTCAAATCCATTCATGTCCAAAGAACTGACCTCAGAAATAAATAGTGATCATGGGCAGAAGTAGGTCTAGAGGCCATGTTCCCAGGGGAAGTCTTGGGCAATCGGACCATCAGTTGTGGTCTTATAGTGATTTCTTGAGGTGCAAGCACTCTTTGTGTATGTGTGTGTGTGTGTGTGTGTGTGTGGCCATTGGGACGCAACATTGTGTGCCCCATCACAGCTGTTATTGGTGGAGGTCAGGAACCATCTGGTTCTGATCACATGCTGACAGAGTCATCCACACACGTGGGTCCTTCTGTCTTCTGGGCTATTTTTCTCTCATATCTGATCCAGCAGAGATGGGATCGTTTGGTGTACCTCAGATGTTAGCTTTCTCTCTTTCAAGACCGCAGACACAACTCACGAATATAAGGTGCAGAAGACTGTTAGTAATAGGCTAGTTACACCAATTGGACTTGATGTCTCCTGAGAGCATGGTGCCTGGACTCATGTCCCTGCTACTCTATCCTTATGGCATTAGGCTAGGAATAGAAGAGTATTCAATTTATTTTGAGGTCCAGTTAAGAAGATCTTCATTCTGGTGTGTGCTGTAACTGTTTTCACCCAACCAAATTTCTGTCAGCTATTTAATCTATGGGCTGTCCTCTCCCTCCTTCCCTCCCCTCCCTTAGAGACATCAAAGAGTCTTTTCTTCTGTACATGAGTCTGTTTTTAAGGCTGTCTTTCTACAATCTCCATTTAGCACAGCAACCAGCACCCTAAGTCAGATCTTGTCACTACTCTTCTCAAAATGTTTAAGTGCTATCTAAATTTATTCTGAGTAAAACTCACAATGCTTGTAATGGACTCCAGAAAATTCCCTTCATTTTATGACCTTCCCCATCCCCGTCATTTTGATTATAATCTTTTTAGTTGCCCTCTTTGTCTACTTCATCCAGAGGCTTTTCTGGTATTCCTCAAACATGTCTACCGTGACTCCACCCTGATTCTCTTACTAATTGTTTCTTCTATGTGAAATGCTATTTCACAAACTACACACATACATTAGCTTCCTGGATGAGAATCAGACAGAGGAAAACAGATTCTTGGAAGGCAAAGATGAATCATATCCTTGCTTTCTCACTTCTCTGTCATTTCTGTCACCAGCTTCTCAAATGGTAATCTGTCTTATCCTGGACTAGGCCAGACATTACAAGTTAGAGGTAAACCTAGGGTTTACTCATTCACTGGAACAACCAGCAGAATTCATAAAGTGTATTATACTTATGATTAGGATAATTATACTTGAAACCCTGATGGTGGAATTGTTAAGAGCTTGGCTGCTAACCAAACCCACTAGCCACTCCTTGGAAACACTATGGTACAATTCTAGTCTGTCATATAAGTTTGCTATTACTTGGAATTGACTCAGAAGGCATCTAAGAACAACAGCATTGTATTATGACCAGGATCATCATAAGGAAGTGATATGCAGGTGAGCTCTAGGAAGGTTCTCAGCGCTGAGCTGTCATCTCAGAGAGGAGACATCATGTTCTCTTCATGGACTAGGAGACTTTCAGGGCCTTCATGTTCCAGACTTTATTGGCCAATCCTGCGTGATAGGCTAAATCATCCTTTCTGAGACTAGTAGAGGTTGGTCTCTCAGCTGAGTTTCATCAGGTCTGGCCAGTCCCCGTGGATTAGCACAAATCCTCAGGAGAGGCCTGGAATTCTAGAGCAAGATATCCCCAGTTACTCTAAGGGTTATTTCTCTGGAGCCAAGGACAGAGATCACCTTGCTCAGGGTAAAACTAGGTTCTTCATCCCATATTTTCTTTCCTTTACTCTTTGCAGTGCTCATAGTTAGCAACGTCTTCTTTGATGACCCTACTGAAACGGCAGACTCTCCCCATGCCCTGGGGCACCATATAGAACATGCTTGCCTTCTTTTTCTTCACAGTAACTACCATCTGCTAATATATTATTTACATATTTAATCTGTATATTTTCTTTTTGTTTCTACTAGAAGGTAAATTTTATGTGTGTAATTACATTTGTCTATTTGATTCCTTTTATGTCCCTAGCTCATAAACTTGAACCTGACATATAATAGGCACTAAGTACATGCATGTCTAATGAATTAATTAAGAATAACAAAGAATGAAAGAAGAGAAGAAAATAAAGGAAATAATAAAAGATAATTGTAATAATAAAAAGCAAAACTACTAATTACTGAAGAACTATTTTTTGTTGAATACTGTTGAGACAATTTCAACCCATAGGCCCCATATGACAGAGTAGAACTGCTTCATAGGGTTTTCTTGGTTGAGATTTTACGGAAACAAACTGTCAGGACTTTCTCACAAGGAGTCTATGGCTTAGCTTGAACTATCAGCGTTCCAGTTATCAGTTGAGTACCTGCAGGATTTTAACTTGCAGTATTTTAACACTCACATGCTAATTCTGTAAGTAAGTATTATATTCATTTTACAGATAAAAATAATTACATTTCAGGTAAATCTAATGAAATAGTCAAGATCACATAGAAAGTGAACACTAAAATGAGAACCTAAACCCATGTCTGTCTGACTTATGATTTACTGGTGTTTCTAGGTCTAAATGCTGCTTTCATCATCTATACTAGTAACTCCACTCTTTTTTAGTTATTTGATGTTTCCATAGAGGAATCTATGGAAATATCAAGAATATCTAAAGAATCTAGCAGCACTATATGACTATGACACTAGATGACTGTGACTGTGACACATATTGTAAACCACACTGATAAGTAGTATATTTCCATAAAAGGTATTGGTTGAGAGTACAGATTCTGCATTGAACTGCATAGATTTAAATCGTGGCTTCAATAATTACAGATCAAGTTCCTTTGGATATTTTTGTTTGACTCTCTTTAGCTCAGTTCCTCATGTTTAAAGAAAGAATGTACTGATAACACTTCCCTTGCTAGTTTTTTTATAAGAATGAAGTAAGCTAACACAAATAAGTAACACTTAGAATAGTGATATCCATTTACCTAATTTAGAATTTTGAAGTCTAACAGTGTTTTCACAATGTTTTACTTTAATTTTTGTATCAATTATGTGATAACTGCCCTATCAATAAATAATGTGGGATAAAAATATTCTGAGGAGAATATTTGACTTAATATTTCACATGATGTAGTCTAAGTTTTAGGCTTTTACAGATAAATAAAACAAATTCTTCATCAAGAATCTCCATGTAAGACAGAAAATAAAGCAGAATAAATGCTTTGCCAGAGGTAGGCCTCAATGCTAGAAAACTGAAACCCACAGAGGTAAAAAGCCTGTGCAAGATTACTCAGATAATGAGTTGTCTGGTACTATGACCAGTGCTTTCCCACAAAACACCAGGAGAAAATGGTGGATAAACTAGCTTCATGAGGTAAGAGGTGTGACATCTGAGGCTTTGCATTGCTTCTAGCAAAAGGCCCAACTTCCCTTTTCATTATAGGGCAGGGTTGAATTTACCTCTATTGCCTCACCTGGCCTCCAGGTTGGAATGTCATGGATTGAATTACATCCCCCTAAAATATCTATCCACTTGGCTAGGCCATGATTCCCCTATTGTGTGATTATCTGCCATTTGGTTATCTGATATGATTTTCCTGTGTGTTTTAACTCCTATCTCTATGATGTTAATGCAGTGGGATTAATGCAGTTAATGCAGTTATATTAATGAGGGAGAGCCCAATCTACAAGATTGGAATGTGTCTTAAACTAAGCTCTTTTGAGATATAAAAGAAAGAAGGAAACAAAAAGACAAAGGGACGTCATACTACAAAGAAACTAGTCCCGAGACCAAAGAATGTCTTTTGGACCCTGGGATCCTCCGCTGAGAAGTTCCCCAGCCTGGGAAAGTTGATGACTAACACCTTCCCCCAAAGCCAAAAGAGGAAACGGCACCATGAATTCAGAGTTATAGATTCCTAGACTGTGAGAGAAAAAATTTCTGTTTGCTGAAACCATCCACCCGTAGTATTTCTGTCATAGCAGCACTAGATGACTATGACACAAAGTGAGATTCTATTATGCACACATCATAAATATTCAGTCTTATTAAAACAATACAAGTGATGTAGTGGACATTCTTATCATGAACCCTTGTCTGACAGGTTCACTGAAGTTTAATCAGTTCATGTGTCACTGAACTGTAAATCAGGAAACCTGGATATGAACTTGCCTAAAGGACTCCACCCTCTGCATCTTGGTAAATGCTTCCCTTTGCTGTCTCTAGAATGAGTTGGATGAAAGTTCTGTTCAGAAATGGAATACCCAAATAAGGCACTGCATTACTTCAGAGAGTGAGTTCATTTCTGTGTTTATTCTTACCATTTTTTCCATTATGTAGACTTCTGTTTGCTTTTTCAGTGATGAGCAGTGCCTTGCACACTCCTTTGTACAGCATACAAAGTCAAAAATATTTGCCCAATCAGTAAACTGTCATCCACACAAAAAAGACTATTAGTAACTCTGTGTTTAGAAAGACACGTCTATGCATCTTTAGCTTTCCCTAATCAAATGCAGTCTCATCTTTTAGATTCAATTTGTCGCACCTGCGAGTCCTTTAGCTTGTTCTGTTTCTTTGCAAGGCGATTTTCCCGGCAGAAAGACTATGTTCTGCCACAGCTGCACCAATTAGTTTCCCTGCCTGAGAAGAGTGACAATAGTGGTGCTTTTCTGGATGAATGGTAGACCTACTGGAGAGTCCACAAATCAAAATGTCAATTTTCTTTTTTCTTTCAGTGCCTTTGTGTTGTGTATTTGTATGTAATTTCTTCACAAAAATGCCTTTAGATGAAAGGAAAAAAAATCTTTCTTCCCCCCAAGTATAACTTAATAATGAAGCAGATCTGTGACAGATTTTGACATATTATGGAATTATAGTTGTGGCCCACAAAGTGTGGCAACAGCATGGGGAGTTCTTTGAAAAGAATGATTTAAAAGTGCTGGTGGTAACCAGGAAGAAAGCAGGCTTGTAAAAGGGCAAAGCTAAAGCCTGCCAGCAATAATTACGTAAAACTTAATAAAAATAGGACTTTCAACTCCAACACAAAAGGCCTACTAGATGCTCCAAGTCAAGTTATTTTTGTTCTAATTATAGTATAATCTCTTCTTTACAGACTTGTCATAGCCCAATGATTTTATATTTTGAAATTCTATCTGACTATTAAAGACATACATGTAACACTAACATGTAATAGTTGAAAATAAATACTAAGGACAAATTGATTATATCTGTTCCTTAATTTGTTGTAAAATATATCTCGAGTGATTTACTAATTCTTCAGAAAGCTTATGAGTATACTCTACTTTTTATTTTGTTTGTTTTTAATTCAGCAATTCAAATAGAGTTTCGGATCAGTATGCAGACGTTAAGGGAAAATAATGTTACAGGAAGGTAAACAGCATAGGTACAAGAAATGGAATAAGTAAAACCAAGTGTGTAGCCTTAAAAAGGAATGTTTCATCAGACAATTTAACTGGAGTTTAATGGCTTGAACCCTGTCAGTGGTGCCACGGAACAGAAGGGCTGAAAATGTGCTCCCTGTAAGGTTGCAGCCAAGAAAACCTTGTGGACCAGTTCTGCCCTGTAACACATGTGGTCGCCATAAGTGTGGATCCACTCAACAGCAACTAACAACAAGACTAGAAGAAGGCGAGTTGGGTATGTAAGTAAGGAGGTGGTTTTTAGAAGCCTGAAATTAATATCTAGTACACCTAGAAGGGTAATCAATAGATTGCAAAAATGTTTTGTAAATGTAAAATGGCATTCAAATTTGTATTATTGTATCAGGACTTTAAAGTGAAGAAAGTATGTGAAATGTGATAGCACTGGTAATTTCTATCCAATAGACTGAGCGAATGTTAGTGGAAACAATTTTTCAATGTCATAATCTGAATGAATTTGATGAAGAACAATAGAACATAGCTAAAATACAACAACCTATAAATCTCGGAATCCTGGACAGTAAGGCTTTGGTTATTTTTTGTACTTTTTATTTTATAAGAAGCAAATAATGGCTATGTAAGGAATCAACAGAAACCCTGACAGCACAGTGGGTAAAAGCTTGGTTGCTAACCAAAAGATCAATAATTCAAACCCACCAGACAGCACTTGGGAACCATATGGGGCAGCTCTATTCTGTACCGCAGGGTTATTAGGGGTCACAACTGACTCAATAGCAATGGATTTGCTTTGGTTAGTTTAATGAACCAACCTCTTAATATCATTTCCTTTTATGATAAAAATCAGCAATTAGTTCAATGTGATATTTCTGATAAATGCTATTTTTATTTATTTGAAAGTCTTAAGTTTTCATCATGGTAAGCAACAAAATAACCTTGTATATATATAAATCTTTTTCCTTAGTATATCATAAGTGAAAGAAACATTCATAAATGATACAGATGAAATAAACATTTGTGTGTGTGTATCAGAAAGCCTCAGCAATGTCTTATTTATTTTTGTTTTAAATGGTGTTGAGAAAGACATTCTTCTCAGTGTAAAAATAATAGATACATTGATAGATTTACATAGTCCACTACTGACAATTTTGTTCCAAACAGTTGAAGATTGGCCATGGAAAAATGGAACTTTCCCTAAAAATTCACTGTCTAATTCCGAGTTTGTCATTGGGTCAATTATAATTTCCACCAAGAGCAAATTTATGGTATTCTGGATGAAACCTGGGTACTTCAGGGCTATTACTTGCAATGGAGTTAACACACTATGTTGTTTGAACATGTAGTTAAACATATACCCCTCCCATGGGAGGGATTCCCACTCAGATATTTTATAAGGAGAATTTAATCAGCCTCGGGACCAGAAGTACCTTGACAGTCATTGACTTTGTGGGTCCAAATCTAGGTTAAACTCTGAAAAAACTAAAGAATTTTTTTTTCTTACTTATAACTGATAATAAAAACTTAAAACCAGGAAAAAATACATGGATTTAATTACAAAAAATTTACTGTGCAAAAGCTTAAGTATGTTGATAGATGTAAGTAGTTACTGAGTAAGACAATGACGAAAAAAAAAAAAAAAAAGTAGGTGAAAAGACTATGTTGCCTTAGACAGGAACCAGTTCCTTCCACCAGCTAATTGTGCAATTTTTAATGCTGGTGATTCTTATCCTACGTTTTTTATTCTTTCTCTGTCTCAGTTTCATCATCTGAGATGCTCAAACACAGGATTATTTTGAAAATTAAATGGAACGCTGTAAGCAAAGTGTTCAGTTCACTGGTTGCCTGGCATGAAGTGATCACTCAACACGTGTTCTCAGTAGTTGTTGCAGGTAACTATTATCTTTATTATTATGCCAAAAAGCCAAGTGCCGTCGAGTCGGATTTGTTTATTTACTATCCCATTCTATTAATTCATTTCTCCCTGGAGAACTTGTGAAATCTTTCATCAAGTTTAAGTACAGTGTGTTTTCTCTCTTGATCTTACGGGAATCCTCTTCCTCTTTTGCCACAGTCTGCACCATCCTTGGAGCCCTGAGGCCTCCCATAGTGATCCCTGTAAATTTTTTTTTTTTTTTTTGTCCATCTTGCTCCCTCTCTGGGTATGTAATTATTTATTCAAAGTTTAAATAGATTCTGCTTCAAATCTACTTATTGTTGGAGTCCTTTGTTCTTAAAATTTCCTGTGCACCAATCCATGCAGACACTAAATTATAAAAAAAGGATATTTTTTGAAAGGTTTGTTTGTAGATAATGCAAGTCTCTTTCAGGGCAAATATATTAATAGTATTTTAGGGAATGGAAAAATTAATGCCATTGTCTTTAGGATGATGTTAAAATGTCCAAGTTGGAAACTATTCTTAAGGCTTTCTTCAATTTTGCATACAACACTTACTATGTGGGTACTTTTTGAATAGCGTTAAGGCCATTCCAATCATTTAATAATGAAGTTTGTGGCTATAATGTCATCATAAGACTAGAATGAAGATGGTGGTTTTTTTAATCATGAGAAAATCTGGTTATTCCTTAAGCCACTAAGTAAATACATGAAGGACTTCTGAGATTTCTTGAGTTAGACAAGTTGAAAATACAATGATTAGCTTTCTTTAATATGCCATATTTTGTTTTCAGAAGAACAAAGGTGGTTGTTGTTGGTGGTGGGTGCAGTGGAGTCAGTTCCAACTCATAGCAATCAGACATAAAACAGAACAAAACACTGCAGTGCTGCACCCTCTTTTTGCTATATTTGATCCCATTATTGCAGACACTGTGCCAACCCATCTCATTCAGGATCTTCCTTTTTCACTGATCCTATGCTTTACCAGTCATGATGTCTTTCTCCGGGGACTGCTACCACTTGATAATGTGTTCAAAATAGGTGAGAAGAAGTCTTTCCCTTCTGGCTTCCGAGCACTCTGACTATACTTCTTCAAGACAGAAGTGTTCATTCTTCCGGCAATACGTGGTATATTGAGTGTCTTTCACCAACACTGTAATACAGCAGTGTCGATTCTTCTTCAGTTCTTATTTATATTTAGCTTTTGCATGCATGTGGTGATTGAAAATATCATGGCTTGGACAGGACACCTTGGTTCTCCAAGTCACATCTTTATCAACCTTTAAAGAGATCTTTTGCAGAAGATTTGTCCAGACTGCTTCCATGGGTGTTCATTGTGGATCCAACTAAAATGTAATCCTTGACAACTTCAATATTTTCTTTATTTATTGTAATTTTACTTATTGGTTCAGTTACGAAAATTTTATTTTCTTCATGTTACGCAATGATCTCTACTGGTGGCTGTAGTCGTTGATCTTCATTAGTAAAAACTTCAAGTCCTCTTTGTTTTCAGGAAACAAGGTTGTATCATCCATGTATCACAGGCTGTTAATAAGTCTTCCCCCAGTCTTGATGCTGTAATCTTTTTCATATAGCCTAGCTTCTCAAAATTACATCTCTAGACTTGAATTTTTTCTTCAGTTCTTTCAGTCTGGCAAATGTTGAATGCCATCTTCACTTTTGGTATTCTCACTTCAGGGCTTTATACACTTTATTATACCTTATTTTGTCTTCTTGAGTTGACCACTGAAATTTTTTGCTCAGCTCATTTGCTTCACTATTTCATCTATTCTTTTCTGCTGCTGTAGGTCCAAGAATAAGTTTCATAGCCTCTTCTCACATCCTTTTCTGTCTTTTAAATAACCTTTTGCTTTTTTTTTTGTATATAAGTTGCTAGCATTTGATGCACCACGTCTATTCTTGAGATTGTCTCCAAATTCAGGTGTGATAAATGCAGGTTGCATTTTGATTCTCACAGATTTGTTTGAACTTTCTTCAGCTTCAACTTAAAATTATGTATGAGAAAGTGAGTCTGTTCTGCACCTGGCCTCATTCCGACTGATGATATTGAGCTTCCCCATTGTGCCTTTCCACACGTTGTTGGTTTGATTCCTGTGTTTTTCATCCAGTGAGGTCCATCTGCAGAGTTTTTTGTTAAGAAAGTAAATAAAACTATTAGCAATAAATAAATTATTGGTCTTGCAAAATCTCCTGCATTATTTCTATAACCAAGTCTTTATTTTCCAATCACAGAACCCTCTTCTGTGTTTTCAACATTGGTAATCATCATTGGTAATCATCAATGGTAATCATCAATGCATCTTGATTATGTGATTTGTGAATTTAATACTGTAGAAACTGGTAAAAATCTATATTTCTTCATCTTTGGCCTTAGTGGTTAGAGGGTAAATTTGAATAAAAGTTATGTTGTCTCATCTTCCTTGTATATGTATGGACATTATTCCATCACTGACAGTGTTGTACTTCAGGCTAGATCTTGAAAAGTTCTTTTTGAAGATAAATACGACATCATTACTCTTTTATTTGTCATTTTCAGCATTGTAGATCATACAATTGTCTGATTCAAAATGACCAATACCAGTTCATTTTAGTTCATTAATGCCTGGTATATTGACCTATGTTCTGTTTCATTTTGATGACTGCTGATTTTCCTGATTATCCTAGGTTCACACTTGGTATATTCCATGTTCTGATTACCAGTGGATGTTTGCAAGCAGTTTTTCGTTTTGAGCGCTCCCATATCAGCAAATATTGGTCCCAACAGCTTTATTCCATCTATGTCATTAAGTCACACTCTACTTCGAGGAGATAGCTCTTCTTCAATCATGTTTTGAGTGATAAATTTACAGATAATAGTTTATTGCTGAAGCACTTAAAAGCATATATGTGTATATTTTTTCATTATGATTGAATGAAAATGTACATTCTCATTTAAATTTGCATGCCCACTGTCATGGATTGACTTGTGTCCCCCAAAAAATACGTGCAGCCATGTGGCAGGGTTATGATTCCCAGTATCTTGTGACTGTTCTCCATTTTTGTGGTTTTCCTTTGCTGTATGTTAAAGGATTAGGGTGAAGCTGTAAATCCCTTCATAGGATCACCTCCCTGCTCCACTGTAAAGAGAGTTTTCCTGGAATATGGCTTGCCGCACCCTTAATCCTTTCATCCTATGAGAGAGGAAAGGACAGAGAAGCATGCTGAGAATTGGAAACCTCGTACCATCAAGAAAGCAGCACAGGGAGAAGAGCATGTCCTTCAGACCTGAGGTTCCTGCGCCAAGACGATCCCCGGACAACGACTGATGCAATACCAGACTTTTCTCCTGAGCCGACAAGGGGAAAGCCTTCCCATGGAGCAGACACCGTGAATATGGACTTGCGGCCTACCAGACTACGTAAGATTAAACCTTCCTCGTTAAGGCCATCCACTTTGTGGTATTTCTGTTAGAGCAGCCCTAGCTGACTAAAATACCCACCTATATGCAGCTTCCACTGTTCTCCCTACCTGGTGACAGCACACTCTTTCTCTCTGCTCCACACATGTCCCATCCTCCCAACAGTCTACTTTCCCCTCCTTTCCACCCACTCCCCTTCCTCCAGTAGGAGGTCAACAGGATGATATCCTACAGATGCATAGAACCATAAAGTGCACCTAAGATATGGTCCTTCTGCGTCTCCAAGTCCAATCCATTCGTGTCGGAAGAGTGGACTTTCATTATGATTTATGGGCAGGGGCAGCATCAGGACCAGGTGCCATGATCCCAGGGGAACCCCGAAGCCCCTGAACCATCAGTTGCAGTCTTTCAGTGGAGATCTCAGGGTACACCCCTTTTTATTCTTGTGTTGTCAGTGAGACTCAACTTAGTGAGCTCCATCGCGGCTATCAGTGATGGTAGCCAGGCACCATCTGGTTCTTCTGGTCACAAGTCGAAGTAGACACCCAGTCATGTGGGTCTCTGTGTCCTCTGGGTTCTCTTTCCCCATGTCATTTTGGTCCTCAGTAATCATCCGTTCCTGCTGAGCTGACAATTTGCTGTACCCTCAGATGGCAGCTTGGCAGCTTTTAAGACCCCACACACCACTCATCAGTGTGGGGTGCAGAGATTCGTCCTAGCAAAATGCTAGTTGTGTCAATTGGCCTCAATTTCCCCTAAAAGCATGGCCCCCTGCCACCTGCCCCAACTACTCTGTCCTTGCAATATTGGGTTAAGATGGAAGCAGTACTCAAGTTATGTTGAAGTCCTCGTAATTTTTACAATGAAAAATGTGCTTCTCCTAAATATGCCTTAATTTGGGGGAAAGATAATGAGGTAGATATATAGTATACTTACAATCCATTTCGAAACATATTGTCCACATGCTTAAGCATACTCTTTAGTACGAAAACAACTTATATGTCATACGATTATAAATGAATGAACTTTAAGTAGCTAAACCTGTGAGTGCCACCATTGTTTTATATACTCTGTGTTTGTAAGACTAAAGGGCAAGATGTGATTCTCATCACAGACGGGAAAATGAAGAGTGTAAAGTATCATAAGAATTCATTTTATTTTACCAGTCATATTATAATGAAGGACAAGCAAACCTTATCTTCTGTGCTTAAAGGTCACTGAGCATCTTTTCATTTTCTTTTTTGCATTTTCCCTTTGGTATGACTGTCAGTTCCAAGCAAGAATCTACTACTTGTTATTTCATTATTTTTTTCTGTTTCAAGATACTTAGAAATCTAAAAATATCATTGTTGTTTCCACTGGGTTATTTCCCAAAAAAGCTACCTTTTTACTCTTTTACCCTTTTATTTATCTTTATGTCTTGTGGACATATTCTTGTGATGTGGTTTTTTAGCAGTAGTTGTTTGTTTGGAAGAGGGTTAATAACAGTTCCTGACCCTGTGAAATAGGGGTGAGATAAAAGGCTGTGTGCAGTGATATGAGATACGGTAAAGTCAACCCAGGACTCTGAGGAAATTCAATCACAGGCACTTGCAGACTTACCGGCTTGCGAACAACTAATCATGTTATAAATTATTTACATGCTTAGATTTTCACAGTCATTTATTTATATGAGAAAAATTTTGTTATAAACTGCACACTCTTTTTCCACCTTTAGTAAAATTTCAGGACACTCAGAGATAACATGGTGTAATAACAGTAGTAATTAATTTTCTTTAAATAAAACAATGCATATTCTGTATGACAAAAGAAATTAAGCTAAACCAGTCTTTAGTGGGGAGGATAAAATTATCAGTATCTGTAATCTGCTACTAATTTTATTAACTATGAAACTGGATAAGCGAACTAGAATGATAAACAAATAAAAAAATTATTAAAACATCTTTCTGAAGTATTTCCGAACTGAAAGTAAAAACACATTGCCAAAATGGTATATTAATAGCCCTGGAGCTACAATTTAAGGCTTTTTTTTCTCTAGTGTCTTCTACATATTCTTTCTTTCTTTTTTTTTTTTTTTATTGTGATTGAGTGAAAGTATACAACCCAAGTTAAATTTGCCTGCCCACCTATGTGCAGCTTTTTCGGCTCCTCTAGCCTGGTAACAGCACACTTTTCCATTCTATATGTGTCATATACTCTTAACAATCTCCTGTCCTCTCCTCTCCCTTCTATAAGAGTCCAGTAGGACACAATCCTACAGATGCACAGAACCATAAAGTGGATGTACCATATAGTCACCTTGTGGCCCTGAGTGCAATCCATTCCTGTCCGAAGAATTGACTGCAGTAATGATTTATGATCAGGGACAGCAGCAGGTCTAGGAGCCATGTGCCCAGGGGAATTCCCTGGTGTTTGGACCATCGATTATGGTCTTTTAGTGGAGTTCGTAGAATGCACTCATTTTTTTTTCCCTTGTGTTGCCACTGGGACTCAACATTGTGAGCCCCATCAAGGCTATCATTGGTGGTGACAGGATACCACCTGGTTCTTCTGGTCACATGTTGATATAGTCACTCATTCACATGTGTCTGTCTTCCAGGTTCTTTTTCCATCATGGTGTTGCTGTCCTTGGTGATCATTGCTTCTAGCTGAGTTGGGATCATTTGGTATACCTCAGATGGCAGCTTGCTAGCTTTTAATACCCCAGATGCCACCTACCAATATGGAGTACAGATGAGTCTCTTACAAATAGGCTAGTTATGTCAATTGGCCTCAACATCCCCTGAGAGCATGATCCCCTACCCCCTGTCCCTGCTACTCTATCCTTTCAATATTTGGTTAAGATTAGAAGAGATTTCCATTTATGTACAAGTCCAGTTAATTTGATATTCTTTCTAATGTGTGCTGTCACCGCTTTCATTCAACCAAATTTCTATCAACTATTTGCTCTATAACCAACCCTCTTCCTTCTTCCCTCACCTCCCTTGTAGCCCTCAAAGAGTCTTTTCTTCTGTACAAGAGTCTGTTTTTAAGTCCTTATAGTAGGGATCTCATACAGTATTTGTCCTTGTGCCACTGACTTATTTCACACAACATAAAGTCTTCCAATTGAAAGCAGGTAACGAGATGCTTCATTGTTCTTCTGAGGGCATAGTGCTCCACTGAATATATGCACTATAATTTGTTTACCCATTCACCTATTGTTGGGCATCTGTGTTGATTCCATCTTTTTGCAGTCATGTGCATGCAGACTGTGCTGCAATAGACATTTGTGTGCATGTCTCTGTTCATGTGACTGCCCTTGATTCTGTAGGATATATTCCAAGCAATGGGATTACTGGATTAAATAGTATGTCTATTTCCAGCTTTTTAAGGAAGCAGCAAATTGCTTTCCAAAGAGTTTTTAACATTTTGTAATAGCACCGGCAATGTAGGAGAGATCTAATGTCTCCACAGCCTCTCCAACATTTGTTGTATTGTACTTTTTGGATCATGGCCAACCTTTTTGGGGTGAAGTGGTATCTTGTAGTTTTGATTTGAATTTCTTTAATAGCTAGTGATGGTGAGCATTTCCTCATGTCTCTTGGCTGCCTGGATATTGTCTTTAGTGAAGTGTCCACCATCACCTTTGCCCAGTGCTTAATTGAGTTATTTACCTTTCTCTTGTCGAAGTTTTGCAGTACCTGGTAGACTATAGAGATCAGATATCGATGTGACAAGCAGTTGCCAAGTATTTTTTCCCATCCTGTGAGTGGTCTTTTAACTCTTTTGATAAAGTCTTTGGATGAGCAAAAGTGTTTGATTCTTAGTAGTTCCTATTTATCTATTTTCTCTTCTGGTTAGTCATACTTTGGTTGTCAGGTTTTGAAGTCCATCTAAGTTGTGCGTTAAAACTTCCACTGTGGACTCTATTTTTTCTTCCACGATCTTTAATGTTTTAGGTTTGATATTTAGGTCTTTTATCCAGTTTGAGTTAGCTTTTGTGTAAAATGTTAGCTATGTGTCTTGTTTCATTTTTTTGCAGCTGGATATCCAATTTTGCCAACAAAATTTTTTAAAGAGATTGATTTTTACCCCAGTTTACAATCTTAGGGCTTTTGTCAAATATCAACTGTTCATAAGAGGATGGTGGCATCTCTGGAGTCTTAACTCTATTCCACTGGCCTATATGTCTTTTTTTGTACCAGTACCAGGTTATTTTGACTACTGTGGTAGTGTAATAGGTTCTAAAGTTGGATAGTGAGAAGCCTCCTGCTGTATTCTTCTTCAGTAGTGCTTTGCTTATCTGGAGTTTTTTCCCTTTCCAAATAAAGTTGATGATTTGTTTATCCATCTCATTAAAAAATGTCACTAGAATTTGGATTGGAATTGCATTGTATATGTAGATCGCTTTGGGTAAAATAGACATTTTCACAGTGTTAAATCTTCCTGTCCATGAGCAGGGGAGCTTTCTAGGTTTATGTAAGTCTCTGTTACTTTCTAGCACTAAGTTCTTGTAGTTCTCTTCATTTAGGTCCCTTATTTCTCTAGTTATAGTTTTTTCCTAGATATTTTATCTTCCTGAACACTATAGCAAATGGTATTGATTTGGTGATATCATGTTTAATTATCTCTTTATTGGTAGAAAGAAATTCTACTGATTTACTTATCTTTATTTTATATCCTGATGCCTTGCCGAAGTCTTCTACTAATTTGAGTGGTTTGCTTATGGGTTCTTTAGGATTCTCCGAGTATGCAATCATATCAACTGCAGATAGTGAGATTTTTACTTCTTCTTTGCTGATGCATATACCCTTTATTTCTTGGTCTTGTCTCACTGCTCTGGCCAGAACTTCTAGAACAACATTTAATAGCAGTGTTGAGAGTGGGCATCTTTGTCTGGTTCTCATTCTCAAGGAGAATTATTTCAGTATCTTTCCATGCAGGATTATCCAGGCAGTTGGCTTTGCATAGATGACCTCCATTGTGTTGAAGAATTTCCCTTCTATTCCTATTTTGCTGACAGTTTTTAGCATGAGTGGATATTGAACATTGTCAAATGTCTTTTCTGCATCAATTGACAAAATCAGGTGATTCTTATCTTTTGTGTTATTTATGTGGTTGAGCACATTAATGGTTTTTCTGATGTTGAACCAGCCTTGCATCCCTGGTATGAATCCAACTTGCTCACGATGAATTATTTTTGGGATATGTTGTTGAATTCTGTTGGCAAGGATTTTGTCGACGATTTTTGCATCTAGGTTCATGAGTGATATTGGTGTGTGATTTTCTTTATTTGTGGGATCTTTCCCTGGCTTTGGTATCAGGGTTATCCCAGCTTCACAGAATGAATTTGGGAGTATTCTATCCCTTTCTGTGCTGTGAAATAGTCTCAGTAGTATTGAAGTTAACTTCTTTAACAGCTTTGTAAAATTCTGTGGTGAAGCCATGTGGGCCAAGGCTTTATTTAGCTGGTTGTTTTTGGATGACTTTTTCAATCTCTTCCTTTGTGATGGGGTTATTAACTTGTTCTACTTCTCCTTGTGATAATTTTGGTAGGTAATATGAACCTGAGAATTTGACCAGTTTGTTCTAGGTCTTCAAATCTGTTAGAGTACAGTCTTTTGTAGTCTTCTGTTATGATATTTTTGACTTCTGTTCGATCTGTTGTGACATCTCCATCTTATTTCTTATTTGGGTTGTTTGTTTCCTCTCCTGTTTTCCTTTAGGAAGTTTAGCCAATGATTTATCAATTTTTTTTTTATCTTTTCAAAAAATTACCTTTTGGTTTTATCGTTTTTTTTTTCAATTGTTCTTCCATTCTCTAATTCTTTTAGTTCTTTACTAATCTTTATGATCTGTTTTCTTCTGCTGCCTGAGGGGTTCCTCTGTTTCTCACCTTCTACTTGTTCAAGCTGTAAGGTTAAGTCTTTGATTTGGGTCTTTTCTTCCTTCCAGATATGTGCATTTATAGAGACAAACTGACCTCTGAGCACTGTTTTGGCTGTATACCAGGTAGGATGTGCTTTCATTCTCATTTGAGTCCATAAATTTCTTTGTTTTGTCCTGATTTCTTCTACAGCCAATGGCTTTTTAGCAAGGTATTGTTCAGTTTTCTTGAGTTCTAAATTTTGTCAACGTTTTCTCTGATATTGATTTTGACTTTTATGGCTTTATGGTCTGAGAAGATACTTTGCAATGAACAGTTGATACTTTGCAATTCAATGTTTCGGATTTTGTTGAGATTTGCTTTATGTCCTAACACATGATCTCTTCTGGAAAATGTTTCATGTGCATTGAAGAAGAAAGTGTAGTTATGTAATGATGGATAAAAAGTTCTGTATAGGTCTATGAGGTCTAATTGGTTAATTGTGGTCATATGATCTTCAGTGTCTTTACTGAGCTTTTTTTTAGATGATCTGTCCATTACTGAAAGTGGAGTGTTGAAGTCTCTCACTGTTATTGCTGAGTGATCCTTCTCATTTTTTCATGTAGTCAATGTTTATTCATTGTATTTAGGTGCTCTGGTATAAGCCAAGGCCAGCCAACCAAGTGCCGTCGAGTCGGATCCGACTCATGGTATAGGGTACATAAATATTTAATATTGTTAAATTTGCTTGTGTACTGAACATTTCAGCAATAAATAGTGACCATCTTTGTCCACAATGGTGGATTTTATATTAAAATCTATTTTATCTGAGATTAGTAGTGCGACTTGATCTTCTTTGTGTATTGTCAGCTTGGTATATATTATTCCATCTTTAATTTTCTGTTTGTTCATATCTTTAAGCTTAAGGTGTGTTTCTTGTAAGCAACATATAAATGGGTCATGTCTTTTTATCCAAGATGTCACTTGTTGTCTTTTTACTGGAGTGTTCAGACCATTTCCATTCAGAGTAATTATTGATAGATACGTGTTTAAGTGCTGTCATTTTGATGTGTTCATTTTTGTGTTGTTTTCTCTGTTGCTCTTAATATTCTGTTCTGGATCATTCTTCTTCATGGGTTGACTTTTCATCTTTTTCAGTGTTGGTTTTGTGATTAAGACTCCTGTATTACATTTTTTATTTTCATGTGCTACATTGTTATTGTGCTTTGAGGCTACCCCTATGATACCCCCGAATATTCCGAGTTTAAATCCAGTTTTATCTTCTATATGTCTTACTAACTTCATTTCCATCTGAAAGTAGTGTAACTGCTTTAGTATCTCTTTCTTTTTAATTTAATGGTATATCTTAGTTTTCATAATATAATCTCTGGTTCCTTTGTTTACTGTTGTAGCTCTGATTGAATTTTGTGCTTTCCCTGAGTAGGTTTCTGTATGTTGTGTCATGCATTGCCTCCTTAAATATACACTTAATGGTTTTATTTTTCTAAGTAAAGAGCTTCTTTTAGTATTCTTTGTAGCCTGGGTTTGGTTTTTACAAATTCTCTAAGCTTCTGTTTATCTGCCAGTGTCTTAATTTCATCTTCATATTTCAAAGACAGTTTTGCAGGGTATATAATTCTTGGTTGAAATTTTTTCTCTTTTAAGGCCTTGAATGTGTCATCCCCTGCCTCCGTGCCAACATTGTTTCTGCTGAGAACTCTGTTTCTGCTGAGAACTCAGACAAAAGCCTACAGGGCTTCTTCCTGGATGTTAACTTTGGTTTGAGTCTTGCTGCCTTTAAGAATTTCTACTTACGTTTCATTTTACTAAGCTTGATTATAATATATCTGGGCGTCTTTCTTTTGGGATCTTTTTTTTTTTTTGTAGCATTCAACACATTTCTTGAATATCTATATTCTCTTCTTTCATAATTTCAGGGACGTTTTCTTTCAACAACTCAGCAACAGTACTCTCTGTTTTAAGCCATCTCTTCCTGTTCAGGAAATCCAGTTAATCCTGATAGAGTCCACGTGTTTCTTAATGCTTCTTCATTTTTCTTATTTCTTTTCTCTGATGTCTCCTCACAAATGCTGGTGTCAGTAGCTCTGTCATCAATGTCACTTAGTCTAATTTCCAATTTATTAATTCTGCTCTTTTGGCTTTCAATTATATTGTCTGATTCTTTAATTTTGTCATTGAACTGTCTGATTTCAGAATATTGATGCTCTGTCAGTTCAAGTAGCTTGCTTAATTTTGCATTTTGTTCTGCTGCATTTTGATTAATCTCTGGGATGGATCTTTATACAATTCTTTTCTACTTGACCTCTGATAATTTCAGAAAGTCTTCTTCATCTTGGAAATTTTTTTATTCTTTATTTTGGGAGTTTTATGGAACCATGTTCAGATGTTTGTTTAAATGCCTCCCAATGGTTTGTTGCTTATGGTACATCTAGAGGCTATTTAGTTTCTCTAATATTACCTTAACAGGATCTGAGGCTCGGTTCTGAGAACAGAGTTGGCCACTAGCTACCTCTTTGTAGTCTAGTGACTGGTCCAGTGGACTCTTTGATGTGGCAGGGTCTACCTGCTTGCTGGCAATGACACCACATTGCTTATGAAGTCACTCAAGGACTGTCAACTGACCCTATGATGTGGATCAGTAAAGGCTGGAAGAGATTCAGTCAAGCTGCTGAGTAGTTATTTTTCCAAGCAGTGTTATTTTAAAAAGCTAAATGTTACATGATTGTCTGTTAGGTCTGGCAGGTTTCTCCTTCTAGCTGACAGTGGAGACTTCTCTTCAGCCATCCCCAGAAGTTATGGTGTATTTCAAAGTAGGGTGAGGCTGAGGGACTGGGGTCATCGCCTACCAGGGTCTACCCCTGGGCAATGCTGTGCTGAAAAAAGTTGAGAATGTTAAAAGATGGCAGACTAGACACATGTCTCCTCATTTCCCTCTGGGAACTAAGGCCTGAATGACATTTGTATAGAGCACTGAACATTTGGGGAGCCCTAGGATCTAGCATATTTGACTAGACACCAGTATCAGACTAATCTTCCCCTCTCAGAAATGAGCAAGTGGCCATATGACCTGTGCTTCTGCTGTTTCACGGATCCTGCAGCTTCCATGAATGGCTGGTAACATACTTTCATAGTCAGCTGGAAGATGGAGTCTGCTGTTCCGGACTGCCTGTTTCAGCCAACACATTGGACAGCTTCTGGTTCAACAGCTGGACAGCTCTCTACGTAGAAGTGAAGTTTGCCTTTAAGACTGACAGGCCTATGTATTTTTCTGGAGCTCTGTCTGTTGAGAGGCCTGGAATCTTTTCCTCCCTCTGACTAACATTATAGACTTGGCTGACAACCCTCAGTTTCTCCATAAGTAGGGTAGCCTCTTTGCCACCCAAGAAGCAGAGACTTCCACCACAGAGGGTCCACCTGGGGCAAATCACTAGAGTATAAGAGACAGCTGGTGACCAACAATTCTGTTAGATCCAACACTAGAGAAATCAAACAGTGTCTAGATGACAGTCAGGCAGCTGACCATAGTTAATCATTTAAAGAAGCAGCCTTCAAATTCCAAAAATAAAGTTTCAAAAAATTCACCAAATGAAGAAGCCTTTCTGAATCTATTGGAGGTCAAGTACAAAAGATTTATGTATAGAACCCTCCTAGGGATTAAACAAAATTCAGTAGAATTAAATCAAAAACCTAGTAAGCTATTTGAACTGATGGAGCATCATCAATATGAAATACATCAGGTCAATAACAAAACTACAGAGTTAGATAATTGAATCCAAAGCCAAAAGAGTAGGATTGAACAGATAGAAGTTAGACTCAGTTACCTTGAGGACAGAGCAACTGACACCAGCATTTATGAGGATAAATCAGAGAAAAGAAATACGGAAAATGAAGAAGTATTAAGAAACATGTGGGACTTATTAAGAGGAATAATTTACATTTAATTGGAATTCCTGAGCACGGGAGGATTAATGACAATATAGATAGTATTGCTGTAGAGTTGCTGGCTGAAAACTTTCCGGAGATTATGAGCAGCAAGAACATAGGTATCCAAGATGTTTATCAAACACCACAAAAGCTAGACACCAAATGAAAGACTCCAAAACATATTATAATCGAGCTTAATAAGATGAAACATAAACGGATGCTTCTGAAGACAGCAAGACTCAAAGCAAAGCTAACACTCTGAGGGAAACTCTCTGCAGGAACAATGCTGGCTGGAAAACAGTGGGCAGACACATTCAATAAGTCCTGAAGGAGAAAAGCTTCCTTCCAAGAATTATATATCCTGCAAAATTGTCTATCAAATATAATGGTGAAATTAGGACTTTTGAAGATAAAGAGAAAGTTTAGAGACTCATAAAAGCTAAACCAAAATTACATGAAATTGTGAAAGAAGCGCTTTCCTTAGGAAAGCAAAGCCATTAAATGTACATTTAAGGTGACAATTCAGGACACTTCATCCAAAATTCTAATCAGTTAGGGAAGTCACAGAACTTAATCAAAGCTACAATATTAAAATGAGGGAATCTGTGATCATATCATGACAACTGTAACACCATCTCATTAAAAGAGGGATACACTACAGTAGTTATAGTCACTTCAGATGCAGAGAAAGTTTAAGAGTTCTGCAGTAGTTAAAATTGTTTTTAATCTTACTATGTTAAGGGAGATAATAGATGCAAGTTAACAATACATTGTATCAAAATAAGAAACACAATACAGAAATCTCAACGAACACATAACCAACGCTGAAACAACAATCCATAGAGAAGAATGGCCTAGAACAGAACATTAAGAGCAGTATAGAAAACACCAACATAAAAGTAATTACATCAAAATGATGGCACTAAGCACATACCTATCAATAATTACACTGAATGTAAATGGACTGAATGCTTCAGTAAATAGACAGCAAGTAACATCCTAGATCAAAAGACATGAGCCATCTATATGTTGATTACAAGAAATATACCTTAGACTTAAAGATACGAACAAATTGAAAATTAAAGGTTGAAATAATATATACCAAGCTAACAATACAAAAAGAAGAGAAAGTGCAGCAATACTAATCTCACATAAAATAGGTTTTAATGTGAAATCCACTATTGTGGACAAGGACAATCACTCTTCATTGCTGAAAGGTTCAGTACTCAAGGAGGACTTAACAATATTAAATATTTATGTACCCAGTGCCAGAGTACCTAAATACATTGAACAGATACTGAAAATGCTGAAAAGTGAGATAGATCATTCCGCAATAGCAGTTGGAGACTTCCACACTCCCCTTTCAGTTATGGATAGATAGTCCAGAAAAAGGCTCATTAAAAATGCAGAAGATCTTACTGCAACAGTCAATCAACTTTACCTTACTGACATATACAGATCTTTTCATCCATCAATGCATAAGTATACCTTCTTCCACAATGCAAACATTTCCCAGAATACACCATGTATTAGCTCATAAAATAATTCTCTATAAAATCCAAACTGTTGATTTACTGCAAAGTATCTTCTCAGAACATAGAGTTATAAAAGTTGAAATCAATAACAGGAAACTCATATGTAGAAATTTAAACTTACAGAAACTCAACAATACTTTGCTCAAAAAGCCTTGGGTTACAGAAGAAATCAAGGACAAAATAAGGAAATTTATGGAATTAAATGAGAATGAAAACACATCCCACCAGCATCTATGGGATACAGCAAAAACAGTGCTCAGAGCTCAGTTTATCTCTATAACTGCATACACCGGTAAAGAAGAAAGGGCCCAAATTAAAAATTAACTTTACAGCTTGAATAAGTAGAAAGAGGGCAACAGAAGAACCCCTCAGGCACCAGAAGAAAACAGATTATAAGGATTATAGCAGAACTAAATAAATTAGAGAATAGAAAAACAATAAAAAAATTAACAAAACCAAGAGCTGTTTCTTTGAAAAGATCAACAAAAGTGATAAACCACTGGCTTAACTTACAAATGAAAAACAGCAGAAGATCTAAATAACCCAATTAAGAAATGAGATGGGACCTGTTATAACAGACCCAGCTGAAATAAAAAATATCATAACAGAATACTATGAAAGGCTGCACTGTAACAGGTTTGAAAACCTAGCAGAAATGGACAAATTTCTAGATTCATATTACTCACCAAGATTATCATGAGAAGTAGATGAACTTAATAAATCTATAACAAAGGAAGAGATTGGAAAAAAAGTCCTTGCCCAGATGGCTTCACTGGAGAATTTTACCAAACTTTTAGAGAACAGTTAATTCCAATTATATAGAGGATATTTGACACCATAGACAGGAATTAATACTCCCAAATTCATTCTATGAAGCCAGCATAACCCTGATACCAAAGCCAGGGAAGTATCCCACACAAAAAAGGAAATTACAGACCAATGGCTTGGCTTTATCACTCATGAACCTAGAAGCAAAAATCTTCAACAAAATTCTAGCCAATAGAATTCAACAGCATATTAAAAAAATGATTCATCAGGATCAAGTTCGTTCCATTCCGGGGATGCAAGACTGGTTCAACATCAGAAAAACAATTAATAACACAAAAGATAAGAATCACCTGATTTTGTCAATTGATGCACAAAAGGCATTTGACAAAGTTCAACACCCATACATACTTAAAACTCTCAGAAAAATAGGACTAGAGGGGAATTTCTTCAATGCAATCAGTAGCATCTACTCAAAGTCAACTGCCTTCGACTTCCTGAATGGTAAAAGACTGAGAAAATTCCCTCTGAGAACGAGAACTAGACAAGGATGCCTACTCCCACCACTTTTATTCAACATTGTGCTAGAAGTTCTAGAAAGAGCAATTACACAAGACGAAGAAATAAAACGCATCCATATCTGCAATGAAGGAGTAAAAATCTCCCTATTTGCAGATAGCTGATTGTTTATACAGAGAATCCAAAGGAATCCATAAGTAAACTATTGGAACCAATAGAGGAGTTTAGCAAAGTATCGGGATGCAAGATAAACATAAGTAAGTCGTAGGATTCCTTTATATGAACAGTGAGATTATTAAAGAAGAAATCACCAAATCAATTCCATTTACTACAGCCCCCAAGAAGATAAAATATCTGGGAAAAAGTCTAACTAGAGAAACAAGAGACCTTTACAAAGAGAACTACAAGACTTTGTTACAAGAAACTAAGAGAAACTTACATAGATGGAGTAATCTACCCTGCTCATGGATAGGTAGACCCAACATTGTGAAAAAGTCTATTTTACCCAAAGCAATCTACTTATATAATGCAATCCCAATGCAAATTCCAGGGACATTTTTTAATGAGAGGGAGTAACAAATCACTAACTTTGTTTGGAAAGGGAAGAACTCTTGGATAAAGCACTACTGAAGAAGAAGCACACACTGGGAGGCCTCTTACTATCTGACTTCAGAACTTATTACACTGCCACTGTAGTCAAAACAGCCTAGTACTAGTACCAAAACAGACACATAGAACGATGGAACAGAGTTGAGACCCCAGAGATGACACCATCCTCCTATGAACAGCTGATATTTGACAAAGGCCCCATGATTTTAAGCTGGGGTAAGAAGTATCTTTAACAAATGGTTCTGGTGAAATTGGATATCCATCTGTAAAAAACTGAAATAAGATCCATATCTCATACTTTATGCAAAAGCCAACTCAAATTGGATAAAAAACCTAAATATAAAATCTACAATGATAAAATTCATTCAAGATAAAATAGGATCAACAATGGAAGTTTTAATACACAATGTAGACAGACTGCAAAATCCAACGAAGCACGGTCAACAGAAGAGAAAATAGATAAATGGAAACTACAAAGAATCAAACACTTTTGCTCGTCCAAAGACTTCGTCAAAATAATTAAAAGATCACCTACAGAATGGGAAAAAATATTTGACAACTATATGTCAGACCAATGTCTGACATCCATAATCTATAAGGTAATACAAAATATCAACAAGAAAAGGATAAACAATCGAATTAACCGATGAGTGAAGGAGACAGGCAGATCTTTCTCTAAAGAGGATATTCTGGCAGTCGAACGACACATGCAGAACTGCTTACAGTCATTAGCTATTAAAGAAATGCAAATCAAAAGTATGATGAGATGCCATCTCACCCCAACAAGGTTGGCCATATCCAAAAAACACAAAACAACAAATGCTGGAGAGGCTGTGGAGAAATTGAACTCTCCTACACTGCTGGCAGGATTGGAGAATGGCACAACCTCTTTGGAAAACAATCTGGTGCTTCCTTAAAAACCTGGAAATAGATATACCATTTGATCCTGTAATTCCACTGCTTGGAATTTATCCTTCAGAAACAAAGGTTGTCACGTGAACAAACACGTGTACATGACTGTTTGTTGTAGCACAGTCCATAGTAGCAAGAAGTTGGAATCAACACCAATGCCTATCAACATAGATGAATGGATAAACAAACTATGGTACACATATACTCATTGGAACACTATGCTATGATAAAAAAAAAAAATGACAATTTTAGAAAACATTTCATAATATGGTCTCATTTGGAACAGATCATGCTGAATGAAATCAATCAGTGTCAACAGGACAAATTTTTTATGAGACCCCTGTTACAAGGACTTAACAAGAGAATTACCACAGAAGAAAATGACTGTGTTGGCTACATGGGTGGGTGGGGGACTGAGAGTTTATCATAGACGAGATAACTAATAGGTGTGAGAAAATTTATTCTTTTACTGTAGTTAGTAAAAAAAAAGTTAAAAAAGAAAAAAAGTTGAAAATGCCAGCACGTTTGTGCCCCGTGAGCCAACCATTAAGCGTTAAGTGGAGCTCAGGGCAAGAGAGGAAGTTTCCCGCTTAGTGGCATGTAGTCCAAACTGGAAGCCCTATGCCATATCCTAAGGCTCCTTGGGTGTCCAGAAAGCACCATTGAATTATCAATCCAGGCCTTAGTTTTCAAAGCGAGTTAAGGAGATGTGTGACTACTCCTCTATCTTGACTCCACCATCCTACATGTTTATTCTTGATAATTAAGTATTAACTGTTAAATTCTCTAACATTGTTGATATAGTATTTTTCTACAAACATGATTACGAAATTGATAATATTTATATATAAAATTAATACAAATTATATCAATTTCTATAACATTACAACCTGGAGACAAAATTAAGTGTTTAAATACATACATTCTTTGAGGTGATTTGTAGTTTGGAGGGTTCTTTAAGTGGAAGTTATTACATAATTTTGCTACACTTAGGGAAAATTTTTGAAATAGAAAGAATTAAGAAAGTGACTGGTAGAGGTGATAAAGTATTTAAAAATGTATAACAAAGATAGTTGCTGATTCTACATCATAGAGTAAAATCTTGACCCTCAAATGATAAAATTAGAGGAAATGAATTTTAAAAGAGTACATAAAAAGGTAGCAAGCCTTAGAACTTGAGTATGAAAAAGTAGTAAGCATCTGGTTTATTGCTTTAATGTTATAGGAAAAAAAAAGTGAAATTCAGGAGTATTCTTACGTATAAACATAGTTTTGTTTTACATTATAAGATATTTTTGGAAGAGAATGATACACCTGACTGGGACATACAACCTGAGTTGTTACCAGATATCTCCCTGTCTCTTTCTCTTTCTCTGTCTCCGTCTCTCTCTCTCTCTACCTCTACCTTTACCTCTGGCCCTGTCTATCTATCTATCTACCTATCTATATTATTATTATTATTTTTTCTGAGTGGTTAAGACAGTGTCCCACGTTAAAGATACAGTTACAGTTAAGGAGTTGTTGTTAGGTGCTTTCCAGTCAATTTTCAGCTCATGCTGGTCCCATGTTCCAGAGTAAAACTGCAGTGTTTTCTAGACTGCAGTCTTTATGGGAGGAGACCATCAGGTCTATCTCCATTGGAGAAGTGAATGGATTCAAACTATTGACCTTTTTGTTAGCAGCTGAGTGTTTAACCATCGTATTCGTTGAACATCTGGAGTGCCTTACAGACCATTGTAAATACTTTGTTTTTGTCTGTGAGTGATATGGGTAACCCTCTGGAAAGTCTTAAGCAGATAACAAGAGGGGTGGACATTCTGCTTTCTCATCAGCCCCACTGATCGCTTCTGATGAAACTGGGACAGTGACTTTAACCACTTCATTACCTCTCAGTAGAGATGTAAACTGAGCTTTTTTCTGGGTCCCACTGACAACATGGAGTGGGAATGGGGGAGGGGCAAGGGACAACTGACTCATACTGCCTATGTCTACAGGGGGTGGGCAGTTTCTTAACTCCCCACTAGGCCTTGCCGATATCAGGACAGAGAAAAGAAAAGGAGTGTTGACAAGCTCCTACTCTTCTTGTTTAGGCTTATTGCCGCTGAAGGAGAGTGAAGGGTCAGCTCACTGCTGGATTCCCTCACTGAGGGAAGAACTGAAGCACTGCCTAGACTGTTGAGTAGGGGGAGAAAATCAGTTCCCTGTTTGTTCCCAACAGCACTAGTGAGCTGAAGAGTAAGTGCATTGGTAGAGAAGGGAGTGGGATGGGTGGTCAACTGCCTACTCAGTCTCACTGAAACTTTGGAGAAGGGAGATTCCAGTGCTGTTTCACTGGAGAAGGGTTAACATTATCAAAACATTTTTGGTTTATCTAACCACTCATGAAAGAAAAGGCTTTCTAGAAATTTTTTGTCTTCACTTTCAATGGTTCTGGATCAAAATCTTCTTGCATAGCTTCCTGTCTGGAATATATAGGAGACAATAAGTAAACCCATGGGACTCACCACTGGGTACCTCCTCAAATTCCAAAATCAGTCTTTGGGTTTTCAGCATCTAGAGTCTTCCTATGCTTGATTACTGTGTCATGTCCAGTGCTTTCTTTTAAACTGTGGGAGAAAAAATCTGGAAGGGATGAAGCTACTCATCCTGGCTAGAAAGAAAGGTGTGCTTTGCAAATACTTTCCATTCTTTCCACATTGTCCTTCAAAAATGAAGATTTCTCTGCAATTTTTCTTATTATAATTAGCAGACATTTGTGACATGCCTTTTGGGTATATGTCTGCTAATTATAATAATGGATAGAAAACTTCCACTTTTCTAGAATCTGCACTTTTTCTTCCCTGAGGAAAGTTATTTAAAGGATTATGCTCAGAAAGAGTAAGTAGTTTCAACAAGGTCGTACCCTTTGAAAGTGACTGAAACTGGATTTGAAAAAGACTTGTGAGATTTCAAAGTCAGTCTTTTCTCCACCCTATGCTGCTGGCTTCCTTAAATAAAACTTGATCTTTGCTTTATTGCTGCTAAATCATGAGCTGTTTATGTAAAGATCAGCCTTAATAATCTTTTTAAGCTTAGTGTTCGGTACATATTAGGAAAGCCTGAGGATGTACCGGTTAAATGCTATAGCTGATGACCAAAAAGTCAGCAGTTTGAATCCACCAAGTGCTCTTTGGAAACTTGACGGGGCAGTTCTTCTCAGTCTTATAGAGTCACTGTCAATTGGAATTGACTTGATGGCAATGGATTTTTTTTTCTTTTAGCACATATTAAGCATTTATGTAGAAACTGTCCTTTAAATAGCTACCGTTTTGAACCTCCAAAAAAAAAAAGAAAGAAAACTATTTTTTTTTTTTAAAGAGATTGAAGAACAGACTGGAAATACATAACCAAAGAGAATATAATGCCATGAAAAGAGGAGTTTTTCCATATGAAAAGGAAAAAAAAATTAGAGAATTTACTAAAATAATGGAGGAGAGACAAGTTGAAATAAATGTAAAGCAAGGACAACTTAACCGGAGACTAGGACATGAAGGGAATTACTAAATCACCTTCTTTCAAGTTTATTTGCCAAGAGTCATCAGTAAAATGTGCTTGAGGAAGGTTTTGCGATGAAGAATTCTTGTTGGATCAAAGCCAAGAAAAAAAGGTGAGCGTACAATTTTTTGACAAATGTTTATCATGTGTTTTTTAATTTAAAGGAAAACAAAAAATACATGCTAAATATGTCCAGGTTGCCAAAAGTTTTGTTTTTCACATAAACAGATACATTTAGAGGAAAAGAAAGTTTTGAACTGCACAAAAGTTTTTATTGTTACTTTTGGCCAGTGTGAGGAAGATAAATATGCGTGAAACCCATACTATGTCTGTTTGCAACCAAGTAAGAAACAGAATATATTTAATGTTCAGTGATTTTCCCCCCAAACGGCCTATGGCAGAAAATATGAAAACCTTCCCCAAGTACAATTTCACCCAAAACTTATTTCTTGGGACATATGGGCCAAAGTATGTACAAGAATTAGCTTTTCAAATAATGGTGAACATTTGATGTATCTAGATAGTTACTTCCTGTTAGAAAATTCAATCATTAGCAGCTGGGAAAAAAGTATTGCTTGAACGGGAGAATTTATGACTATGTGTTAGTATGCCTTGGTCTTCAGAATATTCAACTTAGTAAAAATAAAATTGGCCTAATCTTGTTTTACAAATCTTGCATGCATTTGTGCAAATAAATACTTAACAAACTAAGCCAAGCCAAGTGCCGTCGAGTCGGATCCGACTCATGGCGACCCACGTGTTTGTATTTTGTTTTTTCCATTTATATACCGCTGCGTGTGTTTAAGTATTGTGAACGTGCCACCATGTTACTAAGCCACCATAAGAAATGGCCATTCCAGAAAGAGTTCCAAAATTGCTCTAAAGGGTAGACTAGGCACCGGCATCCACGCATGGTTTTCCGAGGGTAGTACTTTGAAGGTGATCATAGTGATACTCAACAATGAGGTATGTTAGCACTTAGAACAATTAAGTTTGCAGACTTAATTGTGGGACCTCATAAGACAGGAGGAATCCTAAGAAAACAGTTGCCAGACCAGCTCATGGTAACCTCATGTGTGTCAAAGTAGAAATTGTACATCACAGAGTTCTCAATGTCTGTCTTTTCTTTTTCCTGGAAGCAGACCACCCAGGCCTCCTTCTGAGGCGCTTCAGCTTATTCTCCAATCTCAAGCCTTTGGTTAGCAGTAGAATGTTTTAACTTCTTGGACCACACAGAAGGAATCCTAACTAGCCTAGCTATAATCTCTACGTAGGCTAGTAAATAAAAGTGCTAACATTTCTTTGTCCAAATAACTAGCAGAAAGTAATAATTTACATGAGGCTGAGACTCTAGGGAAATAATAGGTATAAACTGTAGCCTGGTTGATACCTAAAGAAGTGTTAACTGAATTCTTGGAGAAAAGGAAAATGAAGCAGGGACAAATTGCTCCAAATGAAATTGCAACCACAGCCTGATTAAAGACAGTGATGGCTCTTCGACCATAAAAGTGGGAAAAATGAGCCCGTAGTTAAACTTTGCGCAAGCTGGCTAAAAGTCATCGTGAAGTAGGGTTTCAGCTACCACATAACGAACAGATACTTGAACCCTGAAACTCAGCTTCTCTAATACTACACTTTTGATGAAAAGCAGAATCAACATTTAACCCCATTTACTTGAGTTTTATTGTTGTTTTTGCCTTTGCTTCTATCTTTTTAAGAGAAAGGGTGGAGAGAGGGTAGTGGTAAAGACTATATATGTAGAAACAGCATTCATATTCCCTGCTCACAATGTATTAATTTTTTTATTTCACCAGAACAAAGAAAATCTTTGTTATTTTACATGTCAAAATACAATTGTTTTTAAAAGAACCATTAAATATTAAATTATGAGAATTTTTGCAGTTGAAAGTGAATAGTTTATTATCTTAATTTAAGATTTGACTTCTATCAAATAAATGAGCTATAGAATCCTGTTTTCTTGCAAAGCAAGTACATTTGCCATTACCTACAGTATGTCATAATTATACATCGAACATTCTTTTCAAATGTATAGAGTCTTAAATTTTATCTATCATAAAACAGGGTTTCTATAATAACACAGTTTTCTATCATTAAATTCATCTTTAGGAAATAAATTTATCAATTTTAAAGCAAAAAATATATTTCACTAAAATAATTGTAGAGAGATGCTTTACATATTATTTTCTCTGAGAATATAGCATCAATGTATTATACATTTTAAATACGAAATGTTTCCTAATTCTAAAAACATGTTGAATTTAAATTGCCTACAGTCATTCAGTGGAAGTGTCAATTTCCATGAACAAGACATGTGCTTAATTCTGCTGAAGGTAGTAATTTTGCAGCTACACTCTTTTTTTAAACAGAAGGAAAGCTTTATTTTTGAAACATTCAGCTAATCTAATTATTTTTTTAATTAAACAGACACACAGTGCCATTGGGCTGATTCCAACTCATGGAAACCCTATAAAATAAAATAGAACTTCCCCATAGGATTTCCAAGGAGCAGCTGATGGATTCAAGCTGCCAACATTTTGACATTTTGGCTAGCAGCTGAGGTCTTAGCCTCTAAGCCACCAGGGCTCCAGAGTTCACCTAACCAACAGGCTGAGGACACTGTTTAGTAAAGGTAGCTGTGCTTGGAGCAGCTAACTCAAGGTGGCAGAGAATATCTTGGTAACACCAAGGCCATGTGACCCGATGGAGGCTGTTTATAAAGTTGATGAAGGACATTATAAAGTAACTTTTCATGAAAATTATGTGGAAATAGGAAGCATTATAACAGCCAATTAAAAACCAAAACCTAATCTGCTGCCATTAAACTGATTCTGATTCATAGAGACTCTATAGGACAGAGTCAAACTGCCTCATAGAGTATTCAAAGAGTGGCTGGTGGGTTTCAATTGCCAGCCTTTTGGTAAGAGATGTAACACTTAATCACTACACTATTAGAGTTTCCAAAATAGTCAGTTGCAGTTTGCCAAGTAACTATGTTAAAAAAAAAAAAATCAGCACATGGAAGTGTGCCTTCCGACATCCATGCTTGCTAATAAAAATGGAAGATAGAGAAGAACGAAGAACATATTGGAGTTAACTGAGTGGAAATCCACTGATATAAAGAAAGTCTAAAAAGGAATAACTGAATCATCCTGTACTCTATTGTTCAGGACAAGAAGGTTGATTGCTGGATGAACAGCTGATATTTTAACTTGTTGATTCAGCCTAAAGTATGGGTTTTGTTTTCACATTTCATATAAGCAGAATGTTGAAGACTAAGGTGAAATTTGAAATTACATTAAATATCAGAAGACCCTTGTTACCTACAAATTATTAAACTCTGACATAAACATAGCATGTGCTAGCCACAGAGCCAAACCTAAAGAATTTGACATTTATAGCTGCAGACTGCAGAGTTTACCTTATACCTTTTAAGCATCCCCATAAAGTAACAGACAACCAGTTATTTGTCACATTAAATGAATGACACTTTATGTAGTCTCTACAGGAGATGTATTCCAAGTGATAGGGAAAGCTTCAATGCAGATAAAATATTGAAAAGTGAAAAGTCATACTGATTATAATTCTTTGAAGCACTAAATTCCAGAGTTTTATGATAATCTGCTGTGCTATGTAATCTAGGTTTCTGGTATAGTGTTAAACTTGTCATTATTCGTTTCATGGCATAATCTTAAAACTCAGATAATCCAAAGTACACAAGTGCTGGCAAAAAAGAGAGAGTGCATCTTCCTAGTCCTGTATTAACCAAGAGTATTCTAGAATATACAATGGTTTGGCTATGTAAGTGATAGAAACCAGGCATGCTGAGAGATCTATTGGTGTGGATAAATCCTGTCTTGTTTTTCTTCCTAAACTTGGCAACTTCTTTTGACATCTCGCAAGTTAATCCATCAGGGTTACAGAACAAATTGCAGCATATTCAAGCACTAAATTTCAATAGGCTGGAAATAGCATTGGTTCCCATATACATGTATATACTTAACAAACCACAACATACAGCTAGAGGTTCTGTGATGGTGTTTTGCTATATGTCACATAGCAGTCCAGAAGAGCTATTTATCCTCTTCCAAATTAGAAATCACACACCAGGTCTCTTTTTCTTTTCTTCCCTTTTCTTCTCTTTCCTTTCTTTTTCTTTTCTTTTCTCTTTTCTTTCCTTCCTTCCTTTCTTTCTTTCACCATAAAGAGATTTAGAATTTTTAAAAGTAAGTAAATGAAGAAGGAATTAGAGTCGATACAACAAAATGAACTAGTCTAATAATATAATTAAGTGAGAGAATAATAAGGGATTTACTACAGGGAAGTGTTTAAGTGATGATCCAAAACCCAAACCCACTGCCATCTAGTCAATTCCAATCCAGATCAACCCTTAGAAAGAGTAGAACTAGTCCATAAAGTTTCCAAGGACTGCCTGTTGGATTTGAACTGCTGACCTTTTGGCTGGGAAACATAGTGCTAAACCACTACCTCACCAGGGTTTCTTTAGTGATGACAGTGTTCCCAGGTAAGTTACTCTCCAAAAGACTAAAACGAGGAAATAGGATAAATAGCATAGAAAATTACTGACAAATAAAGTTTTTCTCTCCTTCGTGTATGCTTCAGAAAGAGATCAGTATTGATAGAGATTTGATCAAGTTGGGTTAGTAAAAAATTCTTGACCATTTCCAATAATCAATGCATGTAAGAAATATGCAATTCTTACTATGCACACCAATCTCTCTCAGGTTTATCTAAAAAGCCACTGCTGTTGAGTAGATTCCCACTCATAGTGACTCTATAGGACAAAGTAGAACTGCTCCATGAAGTTTCCAAGGAGAGCCTGATGGATTCAAGCTGCTGATCTCATGGTTAGCAGATGTAGCACTTAACCACCAAGCAACCCGGGTTTCCTAGGTTCATCTAGAAAAAGGAATAAAATCTAACCTGAAGTTGCCTATGATTCAACAGTGTCTTTAATCTTTGGAAAATTTTAACAGTATGGTCTGTGGTGTAGATGTAGACATATATAGATTTTTTTTTCCAACTTACTATAACTGGCAAATGTGTCTGCCTTCAGAAATTCCCAGGAACACTTGGAAAATGAGCATTGTTCAATTAACTTGATGTGATGAGTGAATATTTGCATAAATAGGTATGCTACAAATAATACTTTGACATTCAGACTCTTGGTCTAATTCTATGAGCCCTGAGAAGCGAGAAGTCTCAATTTAACTAACTTTTCAACCTGGGAAACTCTGGTGGCACAGTGGTTATATGCTACATCTGCTAACCAAAAAGCCAGGAGTTCAAGTCTGCCCGGTGCTCCTTGGAAAAGCTATGAGGCAGTTCTACCCTGCCCTATAGGGTCTCTGTAAGTGGGAATCAACTCAGCGCTCTTGGTTGGGTTTTCAACACCATGCATCTGTAAAGCCTCTAAAATTATATATTCCCAGGATAATTCTTGTGTCTATCTCCCTGACCGTTAAGAGAAAAGTTTCTGAATGCTATTAATACAGATTTATCGCACCCTAAAAGTTCGAACTGTAACCTAGACTTCCAGTCTGCTCTGTGGACCATCACTACTAGTGAAGCTTGGAATAAGTCTCTGCTTTCAAAAACATTCTATACCCAATAAAGTTTCCCCTGAAGATTATCAACCTGCGACTAAACTCAGGCAAGCTCTGGTTGAACTCATCTTGAGTATTCAGCAATTTATGCCCAATAATAACTTGGAAACTGGGAATGTAGATTATGTGGTTATCTCTGTCAAAATTCCAGTTAGTGAATGATTTAAAACCTGGAAGACTTCAGTGGAAAATTTGCAATTCTTCTGTAGGAAAGATACTATTTGAATTAAATCATTTCAACTTCTTCTTGAAGCCACTAGCCAGGAAGCCTAGTAAACAATGCTTATGTGAAAAAATGAGTACGTACAAGTTGATAGAACTTTAATGTATTTTCCTCCTAGTGCTGATGTAGATGTTTTATATTAGAAGGTACACATGTTGTAAGAAGTGGTAACATTATGTTTTACACTATGTCTGTCATTACATTAGAAAACCATTTGACAAGTCGAGGCATGTCCATTAAGCACCTTTCATCACTAGTTCTCACATAGTGCTAACATACAGCCTTACTTAGTGATGGATGATATATTTTCTCTTTATTTCAGCCCATAGAACCTGAGGTAACAGAAGTGAGAATGTTTGTCTACTATCATTGTTTCTTTCACACTATAAATGTTTGTGATTGAGAATAATCATTGTCATGCATTGAATTGTATGTCCCCCAAAATGTGTATAGTGATGTGGCTGGGCCATGATTCCTAGTATTGCGTGATGTTCCTTTGTGTTGTAAACCCTGCCTCTTTAATGTTAATGAGGGAGGATGGCAGCAGAATGTGTAAGATTATATTATGTCTTGGGGTAGCCTCTTGGCATATGAAGAAAAGGGAGGCAAATTTAGATATGGGTACCTCATACCACCAAGAAACAATGCCAGTAGCTGACTGCATCCTTTAGAAAGGACCTGGGGTTCCTGTGAATCAGAAACTTTCAGCCCAGTGAAAGACTGATGACAAGAACCTTCTTCCAGAGCCAGCAGAAAAAGCCTTTCCCTGGAATTAATACCCTCAATTTGGACTTTTAGCCTACTGGACTGTGAAACAAAATGTGTCTTTTCAAAGTCATCCACTGCTTGGCTACTGTAGTGTTTCTGTAAAAGCAGCCCTAGATGATTAAAACAGTCATCCAGTGCTTCTAAAACAGAAATTACACAAGAGATGACTTTAACAAAGATAAATACATTCTTTCACAGTCTAGTAGGCTACAAGTCCAAATTCAGGGTGTCAGCTCCAGGGGAAGGCTCTCTCACTGAAGGAAAGTTAATGTCATCAGTATTCCCTGGGTCTGGGAGCAGCACAGAAACCTCAGGTCCAAAGGACATACTCTGTTCCTAGTGCTACTTTCTTGGTGGTATAAGTTCCCTAAGTCTCTATTCCCTTTCCTTTCCTTTTATCTCTTAAGAGACAGGAAATGGTGCTGGCCACACCCCAGGGAAACTCCATTTGCACTGAATGAGGGATGTGACCTGGGTAAACGCCATGGATTGAAGTGTGTTCCCCTCGAAATATATGTGGTTGCTTGGGTAAGCCATAATTCCTGGTATTGCATGATGTTCTTTGATGTTATAAACCCTGCCTCTGCGATGTCAATAAGGGTGGATGGGCAGCAGCAGTTATATTGGTGGAACAAGACTCAATGTGTAGTATTGTTTTGTGCCTTGCGGCGGTCTCTTGAGATATAAAGGAAAGAAGCTAACAGAGATTAGCCAAGAGATTAGGGGACCTCATATCACCAGGAAAGTAGTGCTAAGAGCTGAACTCATCCTTAAGAAAGGTCCATGTATCTGAAAAGCTTCCAGTCCAGGAGAAGATTGATGACAAGAATCTTCCTCCAGAGGCAACAGAAAAAGCCTTCCTCTGGAGCTGACATCCTGAATTTGGGCTTTTAATCTATGGGACTGGGACAGAATAAAATTTCTCTTATTAAAGCTATCCACTTGTAGTACTTCTGTGAAAGCAGGACTAGATGGCTAACACAGGAAGGGAGTTACAATCTCACCTAACCCTCTTTAACATGCAATTAAAATCACAAAACAAAAGACAACCACAGAACAGTGGGAATAATGATCTAGACAAATTTATACACACATTTTTGGCTACATACAACTCAACCTTTCACAATGGAAGAGTATTCTAGACTTACAGAGTTTGCTCTTCTGTACAGTCATACTAAAACTATATCTTAGCAATGTCTCCAACTAATGAATTTTTCAAAATATGGAACCCTGGACGCGGTGGCTCTTTAAAAATTCCAGTGCCCCATATGTAAGGCCTTTGCAAGTATTGGCCTCTCAAATGTTTATATTTAATTTTCTTTTTAAATTTCTATATTAACTGTCAAAACTTGGATTTTTTTTTACAGAAAGCTTCAACTTAAGACAATTTTTTCCTCATTTATAAGTTTCTTTCCTGTTTTATAAGTATTTAAACTGTACACTGGGACACATATTTTTATGTGCGTGTCTTCGTGTACAAATAAGTCAGTTCTGACCAACATGTTGACAGTGATTATTGTTTGGGGTTAGATTTACAGGAGTATATCTCTTTGACCACAGGAAATTTCTAAAATGTAAAAATCTAAAAAACTGTATCATTTGTGTAAAAAAAGATTATTTTACAGAGAATAAAATTTTGAAACATGCTTTATATGATGATGAATATTTTATTAATTTATAACAGAATAAAGTAATTATAGCAATCCCCCAAAATCTCCCAAGATTTTTGACATTAAAAATCTACCTTTCAGAAGGAACTAGAAATATAAAAATATATAATGTAAAAATGCCATAAAAATAGACTTACATTTAGAAAACCAAGATGTAATTAATATTTCCAGTGACAGTAAAGTAAAAGATGTTATTAACTTTACACTTTTGAATCTCAAGGAATCATTATGATAAATAAGAAACCCAATTTGCAACTGTTATTTGAAAAGAATGAGCTGTCAAATGAAAACTATATCCAAACATGTGCCAAAGCTTTACAAATCTTAGGCAAAAATAATCCCCAATATCAACGTGAAAAGAACTATACAAAGTTCAACTTCATCCATAAGAGAATAAATTTAGTTAAGCTTCATTCTTTATTTATTCAGTATGACCTTTACACTACTGTACTATGCAATTCTGAAATACTGCATTTTTGTTTTTAATAATTAATCATACCAGTCAGCACAAAAGTCTGCATTTCCTGAAAAATACTCCCTAAAAACTTTTCTAATAAGTGTCAAGTGGAGAGAGAGAGATCAAGAGATAAAGAAGGCTGGCAATAAGGCTGTTGAATAAAAGTAGGTAGCATAGCTTATTGAGCCAAAGGAACCAATAGTATTGGAGAACGCTTGCCCCTTCATTTGAGAGACTCGTTAGGCTTTAATAATTTAATTGTCTTGATGAGTATTTGAACTTCAGTTGAGTTTTATATTTCGTATTTCAAATTTTAACTTGTGGGACTTAAATCTTTTGGACTTTACCTACACAAAATATTGAAATCTTTAAACATACACACACACACACACACACACACACACACACACACACGGTAATTATGTAGTATATATTATATACTACAGTACATAATATTGTCTTAGTTACCTAGTGCTTCTACAACAGAAATACCCCAAGTAGATGGGTTTAACAAAGAGAACTTTATTTTCCCACAGAAAAGTAGGCTAAAAGACCACATTCAGGGCATCAAACCAGGAGAAGATCTCTGTTGGCTCTGGAGGAAGGCTCTTGGTTATCAATATCCCCCTGGATTGGGAGCTTCTCAGGGACAGGGGTCTGAGGTCCAAAGGACACATGCTCTGCTCCTGCCACTGCTTCTTTCCACAACTCTGTCTCCTTTCCTTTCCTTTATAGTCCCAAGGATTGCCTCAAGGACCAGAACAAACTTATAGATTGAATCCTGACTCACTAATACAACCACTGCACATCCTCCCTCATTAACATCACAAAGGCAGAATTTACAACATGTGGCACCTTGTGTCCTTCCTACCTGAGGTTCAGTGCCAGGAACAACGGCCTAGCTGAGTTGCTACACACATTTTTTTTTGAGACACAATTCAGTTTATGACAAATACATGTTATATACATATTAAATTATGTATGTTACACTTCTGAACAATATAATAAGATTCTATAAACACTTCATTTTCAAAATATAGAACTAGTTTTGTTTTTATTTTTATGATGTTGTCACTTGATAAATTTTACCTATAGAGAAAATTTACTCCATTATCTTGATGTCAGTACTTCTCTATATAGCACTTAATAACCTGTGTTAAATCATTTAATCCTCATGATAAAACTATGAGAAAGTTGCCTCCATTTTATGGGTGAAGCTGCTTCTCCAAAGTCCTGCTCTTAGGGCAGGGCTGAGATGTGAACTTAGACAATCTGGTTCCATAGTCCAATCATTAAACTACCACATAATAAAGCTGCTATAGCCCACTGTGTGTTGCTTCGATTCAGACGCACAGTGACTTTAGACAGACCGAGTAGAACTGCCCCACGGATTTCCAAGGAGTGTCTGGTGGATTCAAATTTCTGATCTTGTGGTTAGCAGCTGTAGCCCTTAACCACTATGCCACCAGGGTTTCCAAAGCTGCTCTATACTTGGGTTGTATGTAATATTCTGTAAACCTTTCTTTGAACTCCCAAAATTGTTTGGTGAGTGACAAATCTGTAATCTGATGATTTCAGTGGTAGAGATGCTAAGGAGTCTTCCATGTGATGCTTCCCAATTAAAATTACCTTTCTCCCCTCCAAATTATCCACTTTCCTGAAAGTTAAAGCAATTGTTTCCTATATTTCTAGACAGCATCATTTAGTCTATTCCACTTTATTGTTCATTTTGCTTGAATTTCTAGTAATCCACAAATTCTCCTCTACCATTTCTTTTCCATTTCTTTCTTTTCTTTACAATTTACATATTGAATGTGAATTATTTGAGTTCAATATATAAATTGCTGTTAGTTGCTGCCTTGGATTGAACTGTGTCCCCCCAAACACCTGTCAACTTGACTGGGTCATGATTCCTAATACTGTATGATTGCCTACCATTTTGTCATCTGATGTGACTTCCCTATGTATTGTAAATCCTGTAACTATGATGTTAATGAGATGGATTAGTGACATCTATGTTAATGACATCTACAAGATTAGATAGTGTCTTAAGCTAATATCAATTGAGATATAAAAGAGACAACAAAACAGAGAAATACATGGACAGTATACCACCAAGAAAATGACATTGGGAACGCAGTGTGTCCTTTGAACCTGAGGTTCTTGTGCTCAGATGCTCCTAGACCAAAGGAAGACTGATGACAAGGATCTTTATCCAGACCCGACAGAGAGAGAAAGCCTTCCCCTGGAGCAGTTGCCCTCAATTCAGACTTCTAGCCTAGTAGACTGTGAGAGACTAAGCCTTATTAAAGCCATCCTTTTGTGGTATTTCTGTTATGGCAGCACTAGATAACTAAAATTGTTGCCTTTGAGTCTATTCTGACTTATGATGACCCTAAGTGTCCAGAATAAAATTGCTCCATAGCATTTTCTGTGGCTTTCTTGGAAGCAGGATATCAGGACTTTCTTCCAAGGGGCTTCTGGATGGCTTTATACCACTAACGTTATGACTGTTCATCAAGTGCTTAACCATTTACTCAAACCAGGAATAGCGTGTGACTTGTAGAATACTCGAAAGTCTGGATTTTACTACTTGCATATTTTTCTTTCCTCTATATTTCCTGGAGATGAGAACATGGACCCAGTATTAAAGTCATTTGAGGACCTTTTCCACAAGACTTTAAATGGTGATGTATTCTTTCATTAGGAAGCCTGTCACACCTAGTTGTCTCATTTCTTCTTTTTCCCTAACATCTGTTGCTGCTCAACGCCTAGATCCATTCATTCATTGTGGATTGGAAAATGGTGATGTCCTAAATTTATTTCTTTTTGATTTCTTAGCTGGAAAAGTTCTACAAAAAGATACTTTTATCCCACATAATTTGGTTATGCAGTGGTACAGCTAACTTACAGATCAAAAACATGTTTCACTTTTATGTGTGAGTTCTATGTATACTACAAAAGAGAAGAATTAGGCTATCTTTCTCTAATAATAGTACCATGACAAAATGATGAAACTGCAGATTTGAACATATTTGATAAATTTTCATCCTTACTTAAGTTCACACTGCCTTTCATTGGCCAATGGAATTTTCCCACACACTTCTGATCTATTCTAGTATTGATTATTTTCTTGTTATCTAGTGTAAAAAAATGTTTTAAGCTTATTTAGTATGTATATATATTCATATGTAACTTCTAGACATGGGATCAGTCATTTATACTAAAATAATTGACTATTATAGTGGGGATGATATTTGAAAACAAAAATATAGGTGTTCAGATGTTCCTGGATATGATGTTGGTCGTTCTTTTTAGTCCTTTATTGTGTACAGACAGAACTAAAAAGTGTGCATCTTTTCTAGATACATACAAAAGTTGTATGTATATTTAAAAGTGTGTACATATATATAAAACTATTGGTATATTACTGTGTCCCTACATATGTGTCAGTGTGTATGGTGTGTATTTAAATGCCTCTTGAGTTCTTACTCATATTCATGATTCAAATTCAGTAAAAGTATTCTTAATTAAACTGATTTATATTTCCAAATCTATCTTGAAAGAAAAACAACCACAATGCTCCTTGCAGCAAGGGTGGCAAGGCATCTTGTCACGTACTTCGGGCACGATATCAGGAGGGACCTGTTTTTAGAGAAGGATATCATGCTCGGTAGAGAGTCGTGAAAAAGAGAAAGACCTTTGCCTCAACGAGATGAATTGAAACAGCGGGTTCAAGCACAGCAACAATAGTGAAGATGGCACAGTGCTGGGCAGCATTTTGTTCATTTGTACGTGGGGTCACTGTGAGTTAGAAATGACTCCACAGAACATGACAACGACAAATGTCTCACCCTGTCACATACTTCATTGCAAGCTGATGATTTGAGTTCTCAGCAACAAGGAAGATGACATAATCAGAATATTATATCATTATCTGTACCATGATCCGACTCGACGGCACTTGGCTCTTGGCCATCTATACCATAAACACAAGGTGACATAATTATAATACTGATACTACTTCTGTCTATAAAAGTATTAAAAGTAGTTAATTTTATGGTAGTAATTCTTCCCCCAATTTATGCTTACACTTTTGTAATGTTGTGAGAATGTATAGCTATTACGTAGCATACTGTCTCCCTTTTAACTTGTGTTTAGTCTTTCTTTCATAAATAACTGTATATATAATGATCACCATCAAAGATTCTATTTATCTCCATCGAATAGATTTGCTTTCGGATTATATTCTATAGCAGAATTTTTAAGAATGGCTAATGGGAACCATATTTCCCAACACTATTGGTAGACTTGTGCTCTTTCTGATGGAAAGCTAGTGTTGGTCATGAAATATACTTGGTCACATTTAGGTTTCTTAAAACTTTAAATATATTATCTCACTTTTTTGTAGCACATAATCACTTGATGATCTAAGTTTTTTCTTTTACCATTAATTTTTGTTGTGACTTTTTTCCTTCAAATACGATGATTTTAAAAGAATATGTCATATTTGTGGTTACTTAACTTTTATTTTCTCAGGTACACAGGTGCATTTCTGTATATTTTATACCTATGTATCTATATAGACTCATGGTGAACCTAGGGGCCAGGGTAGAACTGACCTCCAGAGTATTCAAGGAGCACCTGGTGGATTTGAGCTCCATTAGTCAGATCCGACTCGACAGCACTTGGCTTGGCTTGTCTATATATATAGGCAGGTAAATTTTATATATTATTTCTGAAACATTTCCTTTTTTATTGTGACTGAGTCAAAGTTTACAATCCAGTTTAAATTTCCACACCCACCTATCTGCAGCTCCTTCTGCTCTCCTTGCTTGGTGACAACACACTCCTCTTTCCATTCTATACGTGTCATATCCTATTAAGAACCTCCTGTACCCTCCTCTCCACCCTCTCCACTCCCCTCTAGTAAGAGGCCAGTAGGATGACATCCTATAGATGCATAAAACCTTAAAGTATACATACCTTAAAGTGTACAGTCACTCTGTGTCCCCAAGTCCAGTCCACTCCTGTCTGAAGAGTTGACCTCAGTAATGGCAATGATCCCAGGGAAACTCCTAGGCCATCAGATCAACAATTGAAATCTTTTAGTGGAGTTCTTAGGGTGCACTCCTTTTTTTCTCATGTTCACAAGATTGAGCCCCATAATGGCTGTCATTGGTGGTGGCCAGGCACCAACTGGTTCTTCTGGTCACCCGTTGATATAGTCACCCATTCACATGGGTCTTTCTGTCTTCTGGGCTCTCTTTCCCTTGTGGCATTATTGCCATTGGTGATCATCTGTTGCAGATGAGTTGGGAACATTTGGTTTACCTCAGATGGCAGCTTGTTAGCTTTTAAGACCCCAGACATCACTCACCAGTATGGGGTACAGAAGACTCCCTTAGCAATAGGCTAGTTATGCCAGTTGGCTTCTATGTCCCCTGAGAGCATGGTCCCCAGAAAGCTGCCCTGCTGCTCTATCCTTGCAGTAGTGGGTTAAGACTGGAAGAATTTTCAGGTTATGTTGAAGTCCAGTTAAACTGATTCTTTCTAATGTGTGCTGCCACTGATTTCACAAAACCAAAATATCTATCAATTATCTAATCTAAAACCAACCTTCTGCCTCCTTCCCCTTCCTTGCAGCTGTCAGAGTCTTTTCTTCTGTACATGAGTCTGTTTCTAAGTCGTTATACTAGGGGTCTCACACAATATTTGTCCTGCTGCCATTGAATGATTTTACTCAGCATAATGTCTTCCAATTGAAACCAGGTTATGAGATGCTTCCTAAAATCATCACTGTTCTTTATCATTGCATAGTGTTCCATTGAGTATATGTACCATAGTTTGTTTATCCATTCATCTGTTGTTGGACATCTGGGTTGATTCCATCTTTTCACTATTGTGGACTGTGTTGCAATAAACATTTGTGTGCGTATATCTGTTCATGTGACTGCCCTTGTTTCTGCAGGATATATTCCAAGAGGTCGGATTACTGGGTCAAATGGTGTATCCATTTTGTGCTTTTTAAGGAAGTTTCAGATAGCTTTCCAAAGAGGTTGTACCATTTTGCAATCCCACCAGCAGTGTAGGAGGGCTCCAATTTCTCCACAGCCTTTCCGGCATTTATTGTTTTGTGTTTTTCTGTATCATGGCCAACATTAGTGGAGTTAGATGGTATCACATTGTAGTTTTGATTTGGTTTTCTTTAATAGCTAATGATAGTGAACATTTCTACATGTGTCTTTTGGCTGTCTAGATGTCCTGTCTCATTTGCCCAATGCTTAACTGGGTTATTTTCTTGTTACTATTTTGCAGAACCTTACACATTATGGACATCAGACCTTGAATCTGATGTATGCTTGCCAAACATTTTTTCCCGTCTTGTAGGTGGTCTTTTAATTCTTTTAATAAAGTTCTTGGGTGAACAAAAGTGTTTGATTCTTAGTCATTTCCATATATCTATTTTCTCATCTGTTGATCGTGCTTTGTGTGCCACATTTTGAAGTTTGTCTAGGTTGTACATTAGAACTTCCATTGTTGATCCTTTTTTTTTTTTTTTCCATGATCTCTATTGTTTTAGATTTGATAGTTAGGTCTTTGATACAATTGGAGATGGTTTTTGTGTATGGTGCGAGATACGGGTCTTGTTTCAATTTTTTGCAGGTGGATATCCAATTTTGCCAACACCATTTGTTAAAGAGACTATTTTTACCCAAGTTTAAAGTTTTAGGGCCTCTGTCTAGTATCAGCTGTTCATAGGAGGATGGCAGCAGCTCTGGGGTCTCAAGTCTGTTCCATTGATCTATATGCCTCTTTTTGTAGCAGTACCAGACTGTTGTGACAACTGTGGCAGTGGAATAGGTTCTAAGATCGGCTAGTGAGAGGCCTCCCAGTGTGTTCTTTTTCTTTAGTAGTGCTTTCCTTATCCCCTGGAAAAGAGTTTCTTCCTTTCTCAAACAAAGCTGGTGATTTATTTCTCCATCTCATTAAAAAATGTCATCAGAATTTGTGTGGGGGTTCCATTGTATATATAGATCACTTCATGTAACATATACATTTTCACAATGTCAAGTCTTCCCATCCATGACCAGGTATGTTTCTCCATTTATCTTAAGTGTCTCTTAGTTTCTTGCAGTGGGCTCTTGTTGTTCTATTTGTGCAGGGGTCTTATTTCTCTACTTAGATTTATTCCTAGGTATTTTATCTTCTTGGAGGATATAGTAAGTGGTATTGATTTAGTTATTTCTTCTTGAAAGATCTCTTTGTTGGTATAAAGAAATCCTACTGATTTACTTATGTTTATTTTATAGCCATATACTTTGCTGAGTCTTTTATTAGTTTGAGTAGTTCACTTGTCGATACTTTAGGGTTTTCCACATACATAATCAAGCCATCTACAAATCGGGAAATTTTTACTTCTCATTTGCCAAGGCAGAAGCATTTTATTTCTTTGTCTTGTCTAATTGCTCTAGTCAGAACCGCTGGTACAGTGTTGAGTAGGAGAGGTGAGAGTGGGCATCTTTGTCCAGTTTCTGTTGTCAAGGAGTATTCTTTCAGTATCTCTGTATTCAGGATGGTGTAGACAGTTGGCTTTGTGTAGATATCCCTCATTGCATTGAGGAATTTGCCTTCTCTTCCTATTTTGCTGACAGTTTTTAACATGATTGGGTGTCGGACTTTGTCAGACGCCTTTTCTACATCAACTGACAAAATCAGGTGATTCTTATCTTTTGTGTTATTTGTGTGGTTGATCACATTGATTGTTTTTCTGATGTTCAACCAGACTTGCATCCCAGGTATGGATCCCACTTGGTCATGATGAATTATTTTTTGGACATGTTGTTGAATTCTGTTGGCAAGGATTTTGTTGAAGCTTTTAACATTTAGCTTCCTGTGGGATATTGGTCTGTAGTTCTCCTTTTTTGTTGGATCTTTCCCCGGCTTGGGTATCAGTGTTGTGCTGGCTTCACAGAATGAACTTGGGGAGTATTCCATCTCCTTCTATCCTGTGAAATAGTCTCAGTAGTATTGGAGTCATCTTGGTGGTACTAGTTTTTTTTTTTTGAAGTGTTGGCATTAACTCTTCTCTAAAAGCTTTGTAGGCTTTTGTGGTGAAGTAGTCCAAGCCAGAGGTTTTTTCAGTTGGTTGTTTCTGGGTGACTTTTTCAATCTCTTCCTTTGTGATGGCTTTAGTAACTTATTCTACTTCTCCTTGTGATAATTTTGGTAGATAATACGAATCTAGGTATTTTTCCATTTCCTCTAAATTTTCAAATCTCTTATAGTACATCTTCCATAATATTCTATTATGATATCTTTGATTTCTATTGGATCTGTTGTGACATCTCCTATCTCATTTCTTATTCGGGTTATTTGTTTCCTTTCCTGTTTTCCTTTAGTAAGTTCAGCCAATGTTTTATCAATTTTATTGATGTTTTTTTAAAAAAAAAACAGCTTTTGCTCTGATCAGTTTTTTCAACTGTTCTTCTATTCTCTAATTCATTTAGTTCTGCTCAAACGTTTATGATCAGTTTTATTCTGCTGCCTGAGGGGTTCCTTTGTTGCTCTCTTTCTACTTGTTCAAGCTGTAAGGTAAATTCTTCATTTGGGGTCATTTTGTCCTTCTGGATGTATGCATTTACAGAGATAAATTGACCTGTGAACACTGCTTTGGCTGTATCACATAGGATTTGGTAGAATGTGATTTCATTCTCATCTGAATCCATACATTTCTCTATATCATCCTTGATTACTTCTATAACACATGGCTTTTTGAGAAAGCTTTTGTTCATTTCCATGAGTTCCAGCTTCTATCTATGTCTTTTATGCTATTGATTTCAACTTTTATGGTTTTATGTTCTGAGAAGATACTTTGGAATAATTCAGTGGTTTGGATTTTGTTGAGAATTACTTTATGTGCAAACACATGGTCTCTTATGGAAAATATGCCATGTGAATTGGAGAGGAAGGTGTAGTTATCTGTTGATGGATAAAAAATTCTGTATATGTTGATGAGGTTTAATTGATTAATTGTGGAAATAAGGTCTTCTTTGTCTTTATTGAGCTTTTTCTAGACAATCCATCCATTACTGAAAGTGGAGTGTTGAAGTCTTCAACTATAATTGTGGTGTGATCTATTTCATTTTTCAATGTAGTCAATGTTTGTTCAATGTATTTAGTTGCTCTGGTATTGAGTGCGTAAGTATTTGATATTGTTAAAACTTGCTTGTGTATAGAACTTTTCTGTGATAAATAATGGCCATTCTTGTCCATGATGGTGGATTTTTACATTAGAATGTACTTTATCTGAGATTAATATTGCCAAGTCTTTTCTTTTTTGTACATTGCTAGCACGGTGCATAGTGTTCCATCCTTTAATTTTCAGTTTGTTCATATCTTTAAGTCTGGTGTGTGATTCTTGTAAGCAACATAAAGATAGGAAGTGTCTTTTTTTATCCAAAATATCACTTGCTGTCTCTTTACTGGAGCATTCAGTCCATTTACATTCAGTTTAATTATTGACAGGTATGTGTTTAGTGCCATCATTTTGATGTCATTATTTTTGTGTTCAAGTTCTCTCTGTTGCTCTTAATATTCTATTCTGGGTCATTCTTCTTAATGTGTTGAATTTTCATGTTTTTCAGTATTGGTTTTGTGTTCATTGAGAGCCCCGTATTGCATTTCTTGTTTTGATGTGTTGCATTGTTATTGTACTTTGCAGCTACCCCATAATCCCATATAATCTGAGTTTAAAACCAATTTTAGCTCATATGAATCTTATTAACTTCATCTCCATTTGAAAGAATTGTAGCCACTGCAGTATATCCCTCATATGTTGTGTCCTGCTTTGTCTCCTTAAGTATGTAGTTAAGAGTTTTGTTTTTCTAAGCTGAGAGCTTCTTTCAGTATTTCTTGCAGTTTTGGCTTGGTTATTGCAAAGTCTCTGAGCTTCTGTTTATCTGGAAATGTCTTAATTTCTTCTTATTATTTGGAAGACAGTTTTGAAGGATATATAATTCTTGGCTGAAAATTTTTCTCCTTCAAGGTTTTAAATGTGTCATCCCATTGCCTGCATGCCTACGTGCCAACGTTGTTTCTGCCAAGAAGTCAGATGAATTCCTACAGGGCTTCCTTCTGAATGTTAGCTTTGTTTCGAGTCTTGCTGCCTTTAAGAATTTTTGCTTATGTTTCATTTTAGTAGCAAGGTTGATTATAATATGTCTTGGTGTTTTTTCTTTTAGGTCAATTTTCTGTAGTGTTTGATGGGCATCCTGGATATCTATGTTCTCTTCTTTCATAATTTAAGGGATGTTTTCTGTCAGCAGCTCAAGAATACGCTCTGTGTTTTTAGTTATGCCTCTTTGCTCAGGGATTCCAATTAATCATAGATCATTTCTTTTGATTGAGTCTTGCATGTTTCTTAGTGCTTTTTCATTTTTATTATTTCTTTTCTCTGACTAATCTTCACAAATGCTGGTGTCAGTAGCTTTATCCTTAAGATTACTAATTCTAACTTCCAATCCATCTAGTCTGGTCTTTTGGCTTTGAATTGAATTGTCTAACTGCGAAATTTGGTCTGTCAGATCAGTTTGAATAGGTCACTTAATTTACCATTCTGTTCTGCTACATTTTGTTTAATCTCTAGGATGGTTCTATATATAAATCTTTTGTCTTCAACTTCTGATAGTTTCATAAAGGCTTCTTCATCTAGGAGGTTTTATGAGTCTGCATTTTGGGAGTTCTCTGGGTCCATGTTAGGATTTTTTTTCAATTCTGGGTGATAGTCTGTTGCTTTCAGGACATCTAGAGGCTGTTTAGTTTCCCTTGTGTTGCCTTAACAAGAACTGAGTTGTAGTTCTGAGAAGGAATTTGGTCACCTGCCACTTCTTTGTTCTCATGTGACTGGGCCCACTGTACTCCAAGGTGGCAGGCTCTGTCTCCTGGCTGGGAAAGACACCATCCTTCTTATGGAGACACTGGGGAGCCATCAGCTGACCCTATGATGTGGGTCAGTGAGGGCTGGAAGAGGTATAGTCAGGCTGTACAGCAGTTATTTCTGTAGGCAGTATTTTTAAAAGCTAAAAGCTACCTGCCTATTCATTAAGGTCAGTGAGGCCACCAGGTGTGGTGGGCCCCCTTTTTTTTTGTCTGACAAGGGGGCTTCTCCCCGGATGCCACCAGGTGTGGCAGGCCCCTATTTCCTGCCAACAAGTGTGGCTGCTCCCCAGCTATCCAGAGACGCTATAATGCAGATCACAACAGGAATGGGCCACTGCACTACAAAACCCCGCAAATGACTCTACCTGGTGTCAAATGCAAGGCAACACAGCACTAAATGCAGCCCCTCTGCTGGGAGTGCACTCTCTGGGCTCACACTGTTTCACAGCCTGAGAATCAGCCCCTGGTGAGGCCTCCAGTTGAGCAACTCTGCCTTCTAGGCAAGCAAGCTAGTGTCCTGGTCAAGCTACCCCTCTTGCTGAGAAAGAGGTGGACCTATGGTGGAGTTCTAAAAAGGGAGGGTGGGGGGCCTATGCTGTCCCCACCATCTGGCTCTCAAAAAGTGGGTATCCCACCCAGTATCTCTCTGCTGTGGAACACATAGTTCACTTCAAGATTGTGTTTCAGTGTAGCCCTGGCACATGCCCCTCCCCCACCTGCCGGCCAAGATAAAGAAAATAAAAGTGAAAAGTGCTAGGGGCCTTCAGGTTATGGGAGGTGTCCGTCCACTCACCCAGAATAGAACTCAGTTGTAGAGTGGAAGTTTCCCACTTCATAGTATACATTCCAGAGTGACAATCCTATGCCTACACCTAGGGGGTCACTAGGTATCTAGAAAGCTCCATTCATTTATCAGTCCAAGTCTTAGTTTTCAGAGGGAATTAAGGAGATGTATGTCTACTCTGTCATATTAACTCTGACCCTTAAATAACACTTTTAATATTTTTCTCTTACCTTGTGTTGATTTTTTCATTTAGCTGTTTTTATTATTTTATGTTGAATATTCTTTGCCAGTCTTATTTATTTAGCATTTTCTCTTTAATTCTTTTATTACTTTCCCTTTGTTTCACTATTTCCCCAGTAGATTATTTTTTACTTTTATTTTAAATGCTGTAAGTAGGCTTCTGTTTTTGTCTAGTTATTTTATTTTCATGAAGTCATTCAAGATGATTAAAGAACTTTATTTCTGCTACCACTCATATCTTTCTAGAATCCTGGAATCACTTTTAATCATTATTTTTCTATCTTGTTTCAGTAATATAGACACCAATGTATGTTTTATTTCTGAACATCATTTTTAAGTTAAATGATTAAGTTATGTTAAATTTTAAACTGGTATTTTTGAAGTGAGTTGATATTTTGACACTGTCACACACTTCCTACTTAAAGTTAGTCACAGCATTTTCTACCTGTCAATACACATATAACCTATGTCTTTACTTTCTTCATTTCCTTCTACTCTCTTCTATATTTTAAAACTATAATTATTTCTGACCACAGTTCTGAATTAGAAAGACAAGAAATTTATTTAATTTCTATACATAGCTTATTTTGCCTAATGACCTACATCTTTCAAACTTGTTTTCTTACTTCTGAGTTGCAGGTACCAATATTTACCTTATGAGTTTTCTGTGTACATATGGAGACAAGAAATTCCATTTTTTTTAAATTGAAATAATCATAGTTAAATTCTCCTGATCATCATTATAAAATCTGCCCATGCCAAGTGCCATCGAGTCGGACCCAACTCAGGGGGTAGGGCCAAGATGGTGGAGTAGATGTATGCTTTCCATGATTGCTCTAATAACAAAGACTCAAAAGAACAAATGAACTCAGTACATATGACATCCTAGGAGCTCTGAACATTATAGGAAAAGTTGAAAACTTCGACTTAGCAATGGAGAAAGAAGAGTTATGCCAGAAATTCATAGGATACCCTAGACCTGATTAGCTGGGAAACAGCCACAGCCACTGTGTGGTGAGTCAAGTGTCTTCTTCAGCAGGACTAATTTTCTGGAGACTCTTATTATCACTGCTGAGACCAATGAAAGACAACACAAGATCATTGGAAGCTAAGTCTTTGCATATAACTGGCCTCACTCACATATCTAAATCTTCTCTATGAGATGGACTTCTCTCCATTCACCCAGCACTCTCCCCTCCCTTCTCTGTACCTTGCCCAGAGATATACTGTCATTTCTTAAGCAGAGCCAGAGGTAGGGCTCCTTAAGCCTGCCCTGGGACATTCTCCAAGATTCAGATAGGATCAATTTAAAAACTTCAAGGAAGGAGGGGGAAAAATTCTGCCAACTCCCCAAAGCCAGAAAATATGGGAAGAAATTGTTCCTTTGCCTAGATTCATACATAAGGTGATATCTCATCCTCACAGACACTCAGGGACCACTGTTAGGTCACTACCTTTCTCAGTGGCTGAAGCCAGACACCTATGCCTATAACAATCATCCATACCCATCTAGTATGGTAGAGAGAGCCTACATCACACACTTGGTGACTGACTACCTGGACATTGGAGTTGAATTCATATAAGAAAAGTAAACTGTACATTTCATAACAAGAAGCTAGAATACAGTAAGCAAACATAAAACAAACAAACTTCAATGATGTTGCAGAATCAGCAGCCCATATCAAAGTACTTAAATAGACTGACCATGATCTCTTCAGAAAATTCTCAAAGCAAAAAATCAAATTTTCCAAACAGAGAGAACTTCCTGGAATTATCAAAGATACAATGCTAAAGAGTAATATTTAGAAATCTTCAAGGGATGAGGAAGGAGATGAGGTAAAAAACAGCAGAACGTAATGACAATTTGAACAATCTGCAAGAAAGCACTGAGTAGCAAGAATTAAAAATTCAGAAAATTAGTGGTAGAGCTACAGGATTAGACAATACAACAGAAAGTCAAAGGAGCAGAACTGAGGCAATGGAAGGCCAAATTAATGAGACAATAAAGTGCATGACATCAACATATATGAGGAAAAATCAGATAAAAGAATTTAAAAAAATCAAGAAACCGTAGGAATTACATGGGACTCTATGAAGAGGAAAAATCTACTGGAGATTGGAGTACAAGAATGGTGGCAGTGTGGAGGGAGGATGACAGAAAATATAGAGAAAATTGCAGAAGATTTACTGAAAGACAATTGCCCTGATGTCACAAAAGATGAGAAGATTATCCAAAATGGTCATCAAATTCCACACAAGGTAGATCCCAAAAGAATGACACCAAGGCATATTATAATCAAACATGCCAGAAGTAAAGATAAGAAGACAGTTTTAAAAGTAGCTAGAGAGAAACAAACAAACAAAAAACTACAAAAGAGACTCAATAAACTAAACTTGGACTATTCCCTAGAAACCATGCAGGCAAGAAGACAGTAGGGCGACATATACAAATCCTTGAAACAAAATAATTGCCAGCCAAAAATTATACCTCCAGACAAATTGCTTCTCAGATTATGAGGTCCAACAATTAAGTCTGCAAACTTAATTGATCTAGGTGCTACATACCTCATTGTTGATTATCACTATAGTCACCTTCTAAATAGTGCCCTTGGGAAGCTATGTACCAATGACAGTGCCTAGTCTACCTTTAAAGTAAGTTTGGAACTCTTTCTGGAATAGCCATTGTAAACAGTAACATAGTTGCAAGTTCACAAACTTAATTGTATAGTTGTCTTTGAGAGAGTTTTTGGCCAGTAAACAAATAACTATATTGGAACACCTTCCTATCTCACCCAGTTTGGCTCCCAATGACTTCTTTTGTAAGCTGAAGACAAAGGAAATATTGAAAGGAAGACATTTTGATGACATGCAGAATATTGAGGGTAATAAAACAACAGCTCTGATGGCCATTCCAGAAAAAGGGTTCTAAAATTGCTTTGAGGTATACAGTAGTTTTTCTAGGATGACTTTGTGAATTGTAAGACCTTGTATGACATTTTATTTCTGCTGGGTGCATATTTTCCTCATGCCTTTGATGTCCTTCACTCTCCTCTGTTCCAGGTAGATTGGGACCAATTGATGCTACCTAGATGGTAGCTTTCTAGCTTTTAAGATCCTTAATGCCATGCAACAAAGTGGTATGTAGAACATTTCCTTAAAAAACTTAATTATATCCATTAGCCTAGAGATCCCCTTCAAAATGTTGGGTTGTATTTAGAAAAGCTTTCAGCTTTTGGTGTAGTCTAGTTGTGCTAAACTTGCTTCTACTTTGTGCTGGCACTGCCTTCATTTCTCTACTATCTAATCTATGAACACTCTTTACTCTTCTTCCACACCCTTGTAACCATTAAAGATTATTTTCTTCTGTGCTTAAACTCTTTCTTGAGTCCTTGTAATAATGGTCTCATTCAGTATTTGTCTTTTTGCAGCTTGCCAATTTTACTCAGCATAGTGTCTTCAAGATGACTCCATGTTATGAGACATTTCCTAAGATCATCACTGTTTTTTTCACTGTACCGTGGTATGGTATTCCAATGTGTGAATATACTATAGTTTGCTTATCCATTCATCTGTTGATGGGAACATAGGTTGATTCTGCTGCAGGAAAAAGCTAAGTTCAGCCCTCAGCACAGAAAACATCTCAAACACCACTTTGTTTAAAGAGGAAGGGGCTTTATTGCTAGCAGTGCAGTGGATGGACTCAGGTCCAAAATGGCTGCACACCCTGTCATGTTATCAAAACATCCCTTTTATACATTTTCTCAAGAAAGCAGACAAACAAATTTCCATACAGCTTTCTCATTGAAATTAGCAGGTTTGCAGATTTATATATTGCTTTTCTATTGGCACCAGCGAACTTACAGAAGCAAGGATAAGTTGTCACTATTAAGTTACAAGGAAGAAATTCCCCTTCCCTTAGAAGCAGGGCTTATCTGAAGAAATGTTGTTGAGGTGAAGGGGAAGTGTCCTTGAGCTGGTACAGAGAAAGAAGCATCTGGGCATCTGTGAATTTTAAAGTGGAATCTTCTTAAAAGTTCTCTCCTCTCTCAATTCCACCTTTTTGCTATTATGGACAGTGCTGCAATACACACCAGTGTCCATTATCTGTTCATGTGACAGCCCTTATTTCTCTTAAGTATATTGTTGGCTGAACGTGGTGTTTAGCTCTTCTGTGTCTTTACTGAGCTTTTTTTCTAGATGTTTTGACCTTCACTGAGAATGGTGTGTTGAAGTTTCCTACTATTTTTGTGGAGCTGTCTATTTTTGTTTTCAATGCAATTTGTTCTGCGTATTTTAGAGGTCTGTTATTGGATGTGTAGACATTTAATATGGTTTTGTCCTCCTGGAGTATTGATCTTTTGATCATTCTATAATGTCATTCCTTATCCAGTGTTGGATTTTACTTTAAGTCTGTTTTATCAGAGATTAATATGGCCACTCCTGCTGTTTCTTTGGATGTTGTTAGCATGATGAAGCCCTGGTAGAGTAGCGGTTTAGTGCTACGGCTGCTAACCCAAAGTTCAGCAGTTGAAATTCACCAGATGCTCCTACTCTATGGGGAAGTTCTACTCTATCCTGTAGGGTTGCTATGAGACAGAATAGACTATGGCATTGTTTTTTAATGTATCATACATATATATCATGTATCTTCACACCCTTTGAGTTTTAGTTTCCTCATATTTTTGAGTCTAAGGTGTGTCTCCTATAGGCAGTAAATAGATGGGTCTTTTTTTTAAATTCAGTCTGCCACTCTGATCTCTTTATTGGTGCATTTAATTCCTTTACATTCAGCATGATTATTGATACGTATGGGCTTAGTGCTGTTATTTTGACATCTTTGTGTTTGATGTAGATATTTCCTTTGTTCCATTTGATTTTCTGTGCAGAATCTTTTTTTTCTTTCTTTTTTTTCCCCCTATCGTTTTCAATTCTGGTAGTTTTGTATTTGCTGAGACTTTATTTTTATGCTTGTTTTTATTTTCATGCATGGGAATGTTAGTTTCTTTTGTGGTTACCTTAACACTTACTCAATTTTTCTAAATTTAAACTACTCTGAAATTTCTTTAGATTGCCCTGACTTTTCTCCATATGAAATATCTTTGACTGCATTTTAGGGGGCTCCTATTCTTTGTTGTAATATTCACATAATGACATCTCTGTTTCCCTATTTCCAGTGGTTTGTCTATGATTTATTTTTTGATTCCCCTACTACGATTGATATCCAGTTGCTCTGGTCTGTATTCTGATCTTTGGTTGTTACTTCATGCTATTAATTTTCTAACCAAAAGACTCCCTTTGATATTTCTTTCATTTTTTTAGATGATTGAATGAAAATGTACATTCCCATATAAATTTGCATGCTGACCTATATGCAGCTTCCACTGCTCTCTTTGGACAGTGACAGCAGACTCTTTCTCTCTGCTCCATACGTGTCTTATCTTCCCAACAGTCCTATCTTCTACTCTCGATTCATTCCCCTTCCTCCTTTATGAGGTCAACAGGACGACCTCATACAGATGCCTAGAACCATAAAGTGGCCACATAATATGATCACTCTGCATCACCAAGTCCAATCCATTGTTGTCTGAAAAGTTGGCCTTCAATGTGATTTATGGACAGGAGCAGCATTAGGGCAAGGGGCCATGCTTCCAGGGAAACCCCAAAGTCCCTGGACCATCAATTGTGGTCTTTTAATGGCGATCACAGGGTGTACCCCTATTTATACTTGTGTTGCCAGTGATCCTCAAGTTGGTGAGTTCCATCATGGGTATCACTGGTGGTGGCCAGGCAGCATCTGGTTCTTCTAGTCACAAGTTGATGTAGACATCCACTCACGTGGGTCTCTCTGTTTTCTGGATTCTCTTTCCCCCATGTTGTTATGGACCTCGGTGGTCATCCATTCTGCTCAGTTGAGACCATTTGCTGTACCCTTAGATGGCAGCTTGGCATCTTTTAAGACCCCAGACAGCACTCACCAATGAGTAGTGCAGAGATTCCTCATTAGCAAAATGCTAGGTGTGCTAATTCACCTTGATTTCACCTGAGAGCATGGTCTCTGTCCCCCCACCCCAGCTACTCTGTACTTGCAATATCAGGTTAAGATGGGAGTACTCACATTGTGTTGAAGTCCGGTTATTGTTGATCTTCTTTCTAATGTGTGCTGTCACTGATTTCACCCAACCAAATTTTTAATAACTATCTAATGTAAACCCTCCACCTCACCTTCCTTCCCTCCCCTCCCCTGCAGCCGTCAGAGTCTTTTCTTCTATGCATGAGTCTGGGTCTCTTATAATATTTGTCCTTTTGTCGCTGACTACTTTCATTGAACATAGTGTCCTCCAGTTGAAACCAGGTTAAGAGATGTTTCCTGCTATCATCATTGTTCTTCATCATAGCATAGTGTTCCATTGAGTATATATACCATAGTTTACCTATCCATTCTTCTGTTGTTGGGCATCTGGGTTGATTCCATCTTTTTGCTATTGTGAACTGTGCTGCAATGAACATTCGTGTGCATGTATCAGTTGGTGTGAGTGGCCTTGATTCTGTAGGATATGTTCCAAGCAGAAGAATTACTGGGTCAACCTTTAATATTTCTTATGACTTTGGTTTGTTTTTTTACAAATTCCCTGACTTTATGGTTTTCTGGAAATGTCCTAATTTCACCATCATATGAGAAGTGACAATTACATTTGTGAACTCATCCTAGAAATAGTGCTACATACCTCATTGCCGAATGTCACTATAGTTACTTTCAAGGTACTCTTTTGGAAAGTTATGCACAGACACCAGTGTCTAGTTTATCCTTCGAAGCAATTTTGGAACTCTTTTTCTGGAACAGCCATCAGAGTTGTTGTATTACACTTGGTGTTCTGAATGTCATCAAAATGTTTTCCTTTCCATATTTCCTTTGTCTTCAGGTAAAGAAAAAAGTCATTGGGGGTCAGATCAGGTGAGTAGGTAGAGTGTTCCAATATCGTTATTTGTTTACTGACTAAAAACTCCCTCGAAGACAGCCATACAACTAAGGTTGTGAACTTGCCACTGTGCCACTGTGTGCAATGGCCGTTCCAGAAAGAGTTCCAAAATTGTTTTAAAGGATGGAATAGATACTGGCATCAATGTAGCACTTAGAGCAATTAAGCTCCTGGACTTGTCAGGCTTCTCAAGATCCAGATACTATATCAACATGAGAATAGAAGAACTAGATGGTGCCAGCCACCACGAGTGACTGCCATGACAAGGAACACCAAGTCCCTGAAGTAGTGGGAGAAAAACAGAACTCTATTAAGGGACTATACTTGATGTTCTGGCAGACTGGAGAGTCCCCTAAAGATATGACTCCTGGGATCTCTATAGGCCTAGAGCTGAAACCAGTACCAAATCCAGCTCTTCAACGACTGGACTGGACTGTAAGACATTGAGTGATGCTGGGGAAGAATGTGCTTCTTGGCTTAAATATACATGTGAAGCTGTATGAGTAGCTCCTGCCCGGAGGTGAGAAGAGAGGGTCAGAGGGTATGGTTGAATGGATATGGGATGTACAAGGTAGAAAGCATTAGTGTGCTGTTATTGGGTGGGGAGAGTAGTTAGAGTTGCATAGTTGTGTGGGTTGGATTTCATATGACAAATTGATTTGGATTGTAAACTTTACTTGAAGCATGATAAAATATTTTAAAAAAAATAAAAGCAAAGTAAAATAAACTCAAGTAAGGGTGTAACTATTTGCATATTAAATAAAAATATTCAAATTTTCCATTCAAGTTCAAAACATAACTTTTCCACTGTATCCTGTTCTGCCAGTAATCCCCCAATTATCCCCTCTAACCTCTCCTCCCCTCTCCAAAGCCAGGAGAGATTTTTCAATAAATCTATAATTCCTCTGAATAAGGCAGTGTAACCCTCTGAGTAGTTATGTGTTTTTACTATGAATGAATCTTAGCTGAGACTTCTCCACACTACCCTTTCTCTCATCTTTTTTCTCTAATAAGTAACGTGAAGAAGGCAAAATTGTTGCTGAGTGTCTATATATTTCAGGCTGTTCCTTAAAGATTCTTTGACTAGTGTTTCTAAATTTTTTTGGTGGTTGCATTCATGTGAAACGTAACTCCCTATTATAAAAACATTTTGGGATGATCGTAGTATTAGTATAATTATTATGATGATTAAACCCAAATCCACTCCTTCGAGCTGATTCTGACTCATAGTGACCCTATAGGACAGGGTAGAATTGCTCCATAGAGTTTCAAAGGAGTGTTTGGTGGATTCAAACTGCTGACCTTTTAGTAAACAGAAGTGGCACTTAACTACTAGGTCACCAAGGTTTCCTGTTGTGATACTTACTATAATACTAAAGACTAAATATCATACTTCTCAGTCTGATACTCCAATTATTTAATTTCCATACTATCTTTTGCTCGTTGTAGTCACTTTCTTCTATTTTACAAAGCATGTTACTCACCACTTTTACCACAAATTCACAAATGTTAGTTTAATCCTTAGTGTGATCTTTGCATTATTCTATAACCAGAATAGTTTTGTTCCTTTCCTCGTTTACTAGAAGGTGTTCATTGGGTTTCATAGTCTTAACTTAAACCTACCTCTTTACTCTGAGTTTATAATAAATACATTTTTTATTATCTATTTTATAAATGGTTGTTTGAAATATTTTAAAGTTGTTGACTGTCACTGTTTTGCCTCTTCAGTTTGATTGTAAGCACCATGATGGATTGAGTTTAAGTTTCCTAGTTCTTTAGTTTTTCTGAAGTTTTATGTATTTAACACACAATTCGTGTTCCATAAATTTTATGAGAGTTGCTGATAAATTGAGGCAAACTTCAGTCACTTAGAAATTCATGACTATATTTTAGAAAATGTCTGTTGAACATACATTCATTCATTGAGCTTATTTTTCTCCTGGTATTGTACACTCTAAATATTTTTCTACTATTAGCATACATACTTGCACAGCATCTCTCATGGGTTTCCTTTGCTATAATCTTTCACTCAAATTTGTCATTATGATTACATTGTGCATTTTAACGCATAATGGAAAACCTGTATGCACTGTGAACAGTGGCATAACGTATTCCTCAGGGTGATAAGCTGTGTTTCATGCAATATCATGCAATATCTCTTTGAATCTACTCTGTGTTCTGTGTAGATGTGTTTCAAATTAATAGAGCATTAGTTCCTAATCAGAAGCCTGGATGATGCAGTGGTTAAAGTGCTCAGCTGTTAACTGAAAGGTTAGATGTTCTAACCTACCAGCCACTGCTGCAAAAAAGATGTGTCAGTCTGCTTCTGTGAAGATTTACAATCTTGGAAACTCTATGGGGCAGTTCTACTCAGTCTTATAAGTTCTCTATGAGTTGAAGTCCCTAATAAAGGAAGTGGCTAAGAAAACATTTTTAATTAAAATGAACTTGTTGGAGGATAAATAGTGTTAGATTTTCTTTGTTAATCTGACATAATACATTGCTCATGTATCTCTTCAATTATTAAAGATTAGACCATTGGCATTTTTGTAAAGTACAATAGAAAAATTAAGGCAAAGACACAGAAACAGATTTAGTAAAATATTGGTAAAAGAACTTAAAATGAAACAGCACATGTGATGTAAACCAAATCATAAGACTATACTTTTTAGGACCTGAAACAGTTATATAATAAAGCCACATACTTGCTTATACAAGCAGTAAACACCATGAGGCAGATATGTCCCCTGCTTTCAACGGTGGGGATTACTTGGTCTTCCTTTGTAGCATCATCATCTTTGTCATTAGCAAGGTCTGTCACAATAATGTGAGACTTTCATTTGTCTATTTGTAAAATACACTTATCTTGTTTAAAGAGTTCCAAAAATGCATTTTGTGCTTTTAGCATGAAACATAAAGGTCCAGATTCTAGCTCTAAAATTTTTATAGTCAACTCAGGTCCAGAAATTAAAAGAAGACAAATAACCACTAACCCAGACAGGGCACCGTCCCAAAATGCTGCACCTGTTGTGACTACTGTGGCAGTGTAATAGATTCTAAAGTCCAGTAGTGAGAGGCCTCTCAGTGTGTTCTTCTTCTTCAGTAGTGCTTTACTTATCTGTGGCTTCTTTCCCTTTCCAACCAAAGCTGGCAACTTTTTTTCTCCATCTCATTAAAAAACGTCACTGGAATCTGTATTGGGATTACATTATGTAAGTAGATTGCTTTGGGCAAAATAGACATTTTTACAATGTTAAGTCAAAACAGCCTGGTATTGGTACAAAAAGAGACAGGTAGATCAGACAGACGGATAGAATTGAGACCCCAGAGGTGACAACATGTTCCTATGAACAGTTGGTATTCAACAAAGGCCTTAAGACATTAAACTGGGGAAAACACAATCTCTTAAACAAATGGTGCTGGCAAAATTGGATGTCCATCTGCAATAAATTGAAACAAAACCCATATCTTACAACTTATACAAAAACCAACTCAAACTGGATAAAAGACCTGAATATGAAATCTAAAACAATAAAGCTCATCCAGGAAAAAGTAGGAACAACAATGGAAGTTTTAATACACAACACAGACAGACTTCAAAATCTGTCAAACAAACCACAAACGACAGAAGAGAAAACAGATGAATGGGAACTATTACAAATCACTTTTGCTCATCCAAAGACTCTATTAATAGAATTAGAACACCACCTACAGAATGGGAAAAAAATATTTGGCATCTATATGTCAGACCACCACCTAATCTTCATAATCTGTAAGGTGCCACAAAATATCAAGAAGAAGAAGATAAATCATCCAATTAAGTGATGGGCAAAAGAGATGGACAGACATTTCTCTAAAGAAAGAAAACAAAAATCCTCTTAACTAAACAATTAAGCAACATCACAATAAATGGAGAAAATATTAAGATTGGCAAGTATTTCATTTTACTCAGATACCAATCAATGCCCATGGAAGCAGCAGTTAAGGCATCAAAAGATGTATTGCATTGGATAAATCTGTTTCAAAAGGCCTCTTTAAATTGTTAAAAACCAAAGATGTCACCTTGAAGAATAAGGTACACCTTACCCAAGCCATGATATTTTCAATCACGTCATATGCTTGCAAAAACTGTACAATGAATAAGGAAGACAGAAGAAAAATTAATACCCTGAATTATATCCTGTATAACAATAATTGTGGTCATGGCACAGGGTCCAAACAGTCTTTCATTCCATTATACACAGGGTCACTATGAGTTGGAACCAACTTGACAGCACGTAACAGCAATAGCATGGTTCAAAGGTGGGAAGAAATCTAAGCTGTTGTTGAATAGTGGAATTTGAAATGCATGTGGAATAGATGGTCTTGAGAGTAAAAGACGGTGGTTCAAAGGTGGGAAGAAATCTAAGCTGTTGTTGAATAGTGGAATTTGAAATGCATGTGGAATAGATGGTCTTGAGAGTAAAAGACGGTAGATATTGAAAAGATTAAAGATGCTTTGAATAGCATTTTTTTCTTTTTTCATTTACCAACTGTTTATGGAATGTCTACCTAGTAAAACCTTTCTTATGCAGGTTTTCAGACTATGGTGCAGTGAATAGGACAAGTCAATTTTGTAGCCTGCTGTCATGATTTCCAAACTATAGGGTTGGTTATACAACGTGAATCTGAGAAAAGCTTAATTGATCTAAATTATAATTTGGTCAGGTGCTGCTACTGGAAAATAAGGATGATTTTTCAGAGTTTAGTAAGGGAACAGTAAGAGGTGATAGAAGAGGAATCCTAGCATGGTTGCTGTTGTTAGGTGCCATCAAGTAGACTGACTCACGCCAAGCCAAGTTGGATCCAACTCATGGCAATCCTAGGGGCCAGGGTAGATCTGACCCCCAGAGTATTCAAGGAGCGCCTTGATTTGAACTTGATTTGAACTGCTGACAAACAGAACAAAATGTTACCCAATTCTGCACCATCTTCAAAGTCATTGATAACACAGGTATGAGAGTTTTATTGAAATGCTTTTCTAGCTAGTTGGAAAGACAAATGAAACCTGAATATAAGAAGTTGTAGACTAGGGTCAAGATGAAGGTGAAGATTAAGTATGTTCTAGTTATAATACTCAGTTATAAATAATTCAGATTTATTATTTTAAGTAAGCTATGCATCACAAAAATATATAATGCACAAGGCATGAAGCCAGCATTTAAAAAGCAATGGTGCTGTAACTAAATGAAAATTATTAACTTCAGTTGTACACTTGAGTACACTTGAGGAGTTTCAGTTGACTTGGGTAAGACTCACTGTGAGGAAATCTGAGATTTTATCCTGCATTTTTAGCTAAGTTTGTAGTCCTCACACAGCCTCTAAAGTACAATTTCAAGTCCAAGAAATCAGATACCATTGTAACTTTTTTATATTTTTTGAACTGTTGATTGCTTTATCTTTGTAAAGATACCTTTGGTTCTTTCATCATTGTCTTTCTTCAAAAAGAATACAATAAACATATATCAAATACAAAATTTCAGTAAACATCATTAGCTTCTTCGGTACAGTTCTTAGCTCTTAGAAATGAAGACAGAAAATTCTACATCTGTGATCTGTCAAGAAAAGTAATTAAGAGTGAACTTCAGGAGTACTATAGAAATGTGCTAACTTAGAAAAAACTGGTGATGAAGACACAGCCGTAAACATTTAATGTCTTGAATACAATTTTTTATGAATTTGAGCTGTTTCACATAATTTTAAGAAAAACCAAGTGCCACAGAGCTCCCAGGATTCATCAGTGTATTTAGATGCACGAATTGGCAACTACGTATGAATTAAATATCAGAGTTTGTCCTAAGAGATGGATATTTTCATGTCGTCTAAGACAATAATAATTCACTAGGAGAATAGAAAGGATATAGCACTCAATGCATTTCTGTAAAAGAAAATTACTTTTAGTGATGTATGATTAAAATATAATACAAAAAATTATACTAATACTGTATCTTTTTCACTTACTTAAAAATTCAATTTATGTCCATGACTCTATTGATTTTTTTCTGAAAGCACTTTTCATTCTTCTTGTTCTCTTTAAAAGTGTTACTGGACAGAAAACTGGAGCACCAAACCACTTTATTAGTGGTAGACTAGGGGTTTATTGTCTATAAGAAGTAATTTGTTTATCCAAATGGTTATCCTGCAATGCTGAAAGATTTCAGTGTGTGCAAAACACCACTGTGGGCAGGATATCTCAAACATGTATATGAATATTCACTTTTGTAGAAAGTACAAGAAGGAGACAATATCTAGTTAGTTGTGACAAGAGTAACTGATAGAACTCGATATTCATGCCCTAGTTTCCATCAGGAACTTGAATGACAACCTGAATGGGTGTGCAGGATCACTGAAGGGCAGTGAGTACTTTTCATACAGATGACGTGCTGCTGAAAACTACAAATTTGTTTCGGGTTGCATACACTAAGTTTTCTAAAAGACACTGCTATGAAATTCAATTTTATTCCTGAAGATTTTAAAGGCAAAAATTAAAAAAAGCTGTATCTGTGTTTATAATCATTGTTTCTTTGTTAATGTCTATTCTTGGCTCAATTGTTCAAGATTTATTTTAATGACCAGATTTTTAAGGGACGTATACATACCTGGCTGTGCTTTGTGTCATTGCCTGGAGATGGTGAGACATCACTGTCGTGCAGCTGCGGATTAATTCTTGGACAGATTTTTCTGCTTCAGTACCTCTCTTGTGGGTTCCAAAAATAATTGTTGACTGTGCCAAGTTGTATCTTTATCACCTGTCAGAAAGCTCGATGCACTGTCATGTGGCATCTAAGGTATGTAGACATTTATCTCTACTTTCCTTAGTACATTCAATCCATAAATGTCCCTTCTGTTAGCCTTTATGATAGCTACATGAAATGAATTTGGGGTCTGTGTGGTATTTCTATTGTTTTTCCATTTGGTGGTTTTCAAATCTGGTGAATTTTTATAGCTACCTGAAAGGTTGAAATCAGATAATGAATCCACTTCATTTTCGCTGCCACTTAGGTGTCTTAGCTTTTCAAGTGTCTTAAATCTCACAGCCAAAGGGTAGCAAAAAAGTGCAAGAGTGAATCTTGGGCCAACCACAGAATTCTTTCTTACTGAAAGCTCTTAGAGGCAATATTGAATTTTCTACTCCGGAGAGTCAGCATCCTGGAAGGATTCTAACTCAGTGCAACTGATAAATATTAAACACATGCTTTTGTGGAGTAAATTTGAGATCTTGTTCCATAACTATTTAATAATTATTTGTATTGGCTTCTTTGTTTGTGAAAACATCTAAATAAAGCATAACTCTACATGCAATGATAAAAACCTTGGAATTCAGTGCTTTTTAGAGGATCTTTAAATCTAAAGAAGTTTTATTGCATATATATTTGACAGAATAGAAAACATAAATATATGTTATCCTAAAATACTATACAAAAATATTTCAGTTTCTTTGTGATATTTTTTCCTATATCCACACCCCTAGAATACACAATATATAATATGGCGCCCCCAGTTTTCCAGAATTTTGGGATAGGTATATGAGAATCATAAAGTGAAAATCACTTTTGTTTATAATAATAATCCAAAAGCCACTGTCGTCAAGTTAATTCTGACTTAAAGCGACCCTATAGGACAGAGTAGAATGGCCCTATAGAGCTTCTGAGGAGTGCCTTTTGGATCTGAACTGCTAACCTTTTGGTTAGCAGACACAGCAGTTAACCACTACACAACTAGGATTTCCTTTTTCTTTTTTTTTAATAACTATGATAGTAAAACTGAAACTATTCATTTTGATGATGCAATTCAAACAGTGATAAATAAAATAATTCTTGAAATAACTACCTTTTAAAGACATTAACTTTTAATCACCCAAGCTGTTCAGTCATTATATGATTATTAAATTATTTCATTTTGTTAATACCTTTTACCCATAATTTAAAATATATTTTATCTTTGAGTAATTGGTAATACCACAATGTCATCTAGCGACCCTGTAAAATGGAGTAGAACTACCCCATAGGGTTTCCAGGAAGTGGCTGGTGGATTTAAGCTATTGATCTTTCCATTAGGAGCTGAGCTCTTAACCACTGGCCTACAGTGGCTCTAGCTAATTCAACAGGTGAAGTGAAATATATCCTGTTCCATATAGTAGGGAAGACCATTTATTCTATTCTGCTACACATCAGGAAAGAAAAAAGTCTGTATATATATATATATATATACACATATATATATACACACACATATACATATACATATATGTATATATATATACATACACATGTATGTATATATACATAAAAGGAAAAACAATATGTGTATATATATACATACATATATACATACATATACATATACATATATGTGTATGTATATATATACACATATTGTTTTTCCTTTATTTTGTGAGGATTTATTAAAAATATTACAGACTTTAAGTTAAAATAACATGGCACTCAGAAGGTAGTTTTCTGTTAGAACTAACAAAGCACAGATTGATATCAATACTTGACTGTGCTCAGTGTATTTTGAGGTTTTGCTCTAGGTCTCCCACTTAACACTGAGGTAAGTGAAAGGATTATACAAGACCTCAGAGGAGGACTGCCGAAGATGTTTTATCAGATTTGTGCCACAGACAAGGAAATATACCCAGTTAGCTTAATACATTTATAGAAATTAGACTAATGGATTGCAATCTACAGAAAGCACAAACATACACTGATTTTAAAAAACAGCAATTTATAGTGTATGTATGCATATATTTGTGTATACACACATATTTGTCCATGTATATATCTATTTCATTTCATTGATATGTAGTGAATATACATTTGGAAAAGGGAAGAGTGAGTGACAAGTTTAATGCTTGAGTCCGTTCTCTGAGAGTTTTTTCCCGAAACCCCCAGCTTCAGACTCAGGATGGTTCTTCTTTTGTCGTTGCTGTCTACCTTTATCTTGGACGTCTATTGAGCTTTTGTATGCTGCTTCCCACTTTTGGACACAAAACTTCTTTTAATGTTTGGGCACTAAAATTATTTCTAGTCCAGGACTATGGTTTCATGTACCAGTAACCACATTCAAAGTTTTATCTGGATAAAATTCTCATTTCTTTTATTCTTACACCTCTCTGCCTGTCTGTCTCTGCCCCTCTCAAGGTCCTTTAAGAGTAGATAATTTAAAGCTATGTAGAAAAAAATATATATTATATATAGTCTTCAGTGGGACAGTAGCACTTCTAATTTGATCGTCTGATCTTTGCTATGAGCCTGAGTACTTGGGTCAACTGAAAAATATTACCAGGCTGTTGGTACTCAAGTAGTTCGCCCCCACTCCCGGTGTTATCTGTTACTTAAGGCTTAGCAATCATCTTACTTGAATTATCAAATCCTTGATTTCACCTGGAAAGCTAGCCAGTTCTTGCCTGAACTTACCTCTTACTTGCAACACCTTGTTAGGGGAAGCCCACAAGCACCAACACAAATTAAGCCTTTTTCTGGCCACTTTTCCTAAAATCACAGGTTTAGCTGTCACATTAAATTACTCACAGTAATTGTGAGGTATTGTGAGCCTTTGTTTTACAATGTCTAACATGGCAGAATGAGTTTCTCCAGTCAAAGCTCCTTTGGTATCTGTTTCTCTATCACCTGCTGAAAATCCATCCAGACAATATTACACATTTACGTTTTCCGACATTAATCTATGTTTTATGGTAATTAGAGCTATTTTGTAAAATATCAGTTCTAATTTGTATGACTTAACTAAATGAAATTACCTTTTAATCATATAGAGTTCAATTAGTGGCAGTGATGGAGCTAGCTGGGCTTTGCTTAATGTGGTAACTCCGCGCTTCAGCTTGCTCTCATTACTTGAAACTTCAGTCTTCCACCAGCAACTCTGCATCTGGCTGACGCATAGGAGAAGTAAGCAAAGATGCGCATGGAAGACTTTTATTACCCAAGACTAGAAATGACACATACTGCCTTTGCCCACATTTCACTTTAGGTGAATCTTTGTGCACAGAGAAAAAGGAATGGATTATGTAAATGTCTAGTAAAACTGCTATGAGAAGCAACCATTTTTTTCTATATAAAGAGTTGGCTTATCTTAAAAAATTCTCTTTTAAGTCATAGATTTGTAATAAATTGTTATTATTCAACAGATACAATATTTTTCTGACCTATACACTCACTTGTTCATCACGACAAATTTTGATCATTTAAAATATTCGGCAGACTCCATGAGTTGGCTGTCTGCTTTTGTAAATAAAGTTTTATTGGAGCATAGCCATGCTCATTTGTTTACATACTGGTGATGACTTCTGTCAAGTTATAATGGAAGGGTTGAATAGTTCTGACAGAGATCTTATGCCTACAAGCTTAAAATATTTACTTTAAGAAAAAAACTTGCTAACCCTGATTTAAGGTATCCAAAATCAGCTTTTCATGTGTCTGCTGGATAGTTCATAAAATAATATTTTTTCTTCAGAAAATAATCTCTTACTGATCTTGAGCCAACTTTAATAACATTTTGCTCAAAGAAGTGAATTATGAGTTACTTTCTTTTTAACCTGACAACGTAATTTTCAGTACCTGAACTTCAGAGCATGAAATGCTTCACGTAGGAAATAATATTTAAGTATAAAATCAATGTGATTTTGGCGAACTCCCAAGCATGATTCTGTATCTTTCTCTGACCGATAAGGAAACAGTGAAACAGAAATGTATTTTCTGTTGGAAAATAGCAGTTCGAGTTTACAAAATCTCAAAAGCGAAGTAGTTTATAAATGTGGCCAAAGGGAAATCTTAGAAGTTTGATGAACTGAAGGAAGGTTGATGAGTTAAGGGTGTATGTGATGGGCAGATCTAATGTTAATATTTAGAAGACAGTGTTTAGGTTTATGTGGTATCTTTAAAATTAATTCTCAGACTCATGTATGCATTATTCTCCATTTTTAATTTAGAAAATTGATAAATCACAGACCAGTGTCTACAAAGATAAGGATGTGACTCAGGACTGGGATCAAGCCTTCTGGAATCAGATCCAGCACTGTTTGCAGATTGATGCGACTACCTTCAAACTAGTTTGTAGCTGTTTTGTTGACTTCCTAAGTAGCTCTTTGAAATGGTATTGTGTTAGACACTCTGACAACACAATGGCTTTGCCTTCGTAGAGATCTTGTATGCATTATCTCATTTACGCTTCATAAATCTGTAACTTATACATTGGTATCATCATTTTATTGAAGAAATGATCACTCAAAGGCAGTAATTTGTCTAAGGTTGCACAGCAAATAAAAAGTAGTTTTTAAGTCCATCATTTTTATTGACTATTGTCTTTTACACTGTTAAGTATGTTCAAGGAAACAAAATGACAGATATAGTGGAAGAAAATGTATTAAACATAGTAGTCATTAGAGAGCCTCACTTAAAAAGTGTTATTTATGCTAAGACAGAAGGCAAGAAGGAGTTAGTCATGAGAATCTAAGTAGTTTTTTCAAGACAGAAGCTTAACAGATGTAAAGATGTTAAAAAGGAATAGGTGGTCTTCCTTCTGTTGGTCAATATTCTAGCCACTATGCTTCTCTCCTGCTATTCTTAGTTTCAGAATTGTACTCTGTAGTCCAAAAATATTCATCTACTTTATATTTAGATGTCTAATGGCTGAAACAGTTCTTCAACACTTGTAACATGTCTTTGAATAGTTAAGTCAGTAATACTAAAATTTGTGTTAACTCCAAAACCTTGCTCACTGGTGGTTTCTTTCCATTGTCTCTATTTTCTCTTGGTTTTTGACCATTTATTCTTGTCTCGTGGTATGCCCAGCATTTTAATTAAATGCTAATCATTGTGTATACAGTATTGTAGATATTCTCATTGATGTCATTTTTTTCCAGAGAAAATTTAATTTTTATTTCTCAGGCAAATAGCATAAGGGCAGATAACTCTGATCCAATTTGAGACAGATTTTTCCCTGCTGGTTTCAAGCTGTAGGAGGACGAGTCACCCCCCACTTGATTTCTACTAATACTCTGTAGATCTCTACTGCCCATTGAAAGCCTATGACCTTCTACAAACCTTCATTTTTGGTGGACAAGTCAACAACAGTGGTTGCCCTTGAGTCACTTCTGACCAATGGTGACCAGATATTTGTCACAGTAGAACTGTACTTCCTAGTGTTTTCAGTGGCTAATTTTTCTAAGCCAGATCACCAGGCCTTTTTTTCTGAGGCACAACTAGGAGGACTCAAACCATCAACCTCTGAGTTAGCAGGCATACATTTAACTTCTTCTGTCACCCAAAAAACCACTGCTGTTAAGTCGATTTGGACTCATAGTGACGCTATAGATCAGAATAGAAATGTCTCATAGGGTTTCCAAGGAGCACCTGGTGAATTTGAGCTGGTAGCAGACGTAACACCAAACCACTAAACCACCAGGGTTTCCTTGTGATGCCTAAAACAAACAAACAAAAAACCCATTGCTGTCAAATCAATTCCAGCTCATAGCAACCCTATAGGACAGAGTACAACTGCTCCACAGAGTTTCCAAGGAACACTTGGCAGATTCCAACTGCTGACCTTTTGGTTAGCAGCCATAACACTTAACAATCACACAACCTGGATTTCCTTGTGTCCCCTAGGGACTTTTGTTGCTGAAAGGAGGCTCCATTTCTTGTCACCATGTCACTGTCAGACTATTAAAAGCTCACTTAATTTTACTGGCCGTTACCAGCCTTTTTCCTCCTAGCTTCCTGCCTTTTTATCCTTTCAAGCAAAGACTGGGAATAGGTAAAATCTCAGGGAGCAATTTGTACCAAATACCACTTCACTTGTCTGTGATGCTCTTTCTTCTCCCAATCTGGCTCCTCAAATTCCTATTGCCTTGGCAATCCTGAATGCTAATATTTCTTCCCTCCTTTCTCAGTGAGTTGGCTATAAAATCTAGGATGGTACTTTCTGCTCAGCTTCTATAACTTCCCCTGGGAAAGGGCAAATGATCCAGGTGAAAAACTAAGTGGTAAAAAGTGCTCTGTTCATTACATTTCTCTTTTCTCAGGATCTTGGCCTTTCGAATCTTGACTTCCTTGTGTGCACCAAGATTCCTTAAAGCTGATTTTTTTTTTAAAACAAAAATGTTTAGTAAGCTTTAATAATTCCTTGGCAGAATTATTAAAATTAGAATTATTAAAAAAATAATTATTGTCTATCTGATACATCACAATCACAGATAACAGAAAGGAAACAAAAAGCATACATATATACATGTACATATGTAACAGTGACTCTGGGTTCGAATTCTGCATCTACAGTAATAAATTTGCTTTCCTAGGGGTTTTCAAAAACAAATTTGTTAATATTAGTTTGTCTTTGCAATCAATGAGCATAATTATGAGTTTGTGAGACTGTCTTGATGAATTAAAAACAAGATGTGTGTCTGTATCCCCAAGCAGAGCACCTGAAGCATAAATAAAATGCAAGAAATGTTGGTTCTTCTTTTTCTGTCTCCTGTTTTGTGCAAAAGTCATGTTTTTGACTGTTTATTGATCCATATTTATCAAGTCAGTGATGTTTTTATGATACATACAGTGAGTTTTTGATGATAACCCTGCAGAAGTAAATATGTAGAAAGTATAGTACGCATTATTATATGCCAATAAAATGTATTTAATCTGCATATTATGTAACTTCCTCAATCTTAAAATTTTCATGAATTTTTATTGTTTTCATCATAATATACTTGGAATGTTTTAGCTTAATATAAATGCAACCATAACAAGGACACGAAAAATACGTCATAAAATAACTTACATTTTATTAAGATGTTTGAAACACGGTCAAGGGAGTTACACGTTATGTTTCTTCACAAGTAACTATGTAAGATGGAAAAATCATATAAGCTAGATTTTATGACAATAAAAGTAATTTAAAATGGATTTTAAGGGTTTTTCTCTATGTATTCCAAAAAAAAAAATTGTTAATGCTTTTGTCATTTACATGGATGTTAATATGTACTTACACTTTCTTTAGTGAATCCACCATCTTATTTACCATGCTGTAAATTTTTGTCAAAGAGAAAACTTAGTAGTAATTGATAATCTTGTCTTCCTTTGCTGTTTTGCATTGTGAGTTCCCAAAATACAGCATTGCAGGACTGCTGTCTTGGTAGCTGATTGCTTATCACTCAGAATTCCAGGGCTCACAACCTAGCAGGTCAATGAGAAACTCATTGTCTTGAAGGAGACGAAGTGATAGGCTTGTTGGAACCATTTGCTGCAGTCAAGAAATGTGTGAAATGAACAGATTGTTCTCAAAGTTCCACTCAAGAATTAAACAGGGTAATCGTCATATCCCTTATTTTCTTTAGAGAGAACACTAGCTAAATGTAAATCCAAAGTTTAAAAAAAAATGACAAATTGAGGGCAGAATAAATCAAAGACAAGAAAAGGAGCTCACTGTTCCCAGTAGAGAACGGGTAGCCAGCAAAGTGATCACTGGAATGGACCAAGTTGGGCCAGCCACACTAGATGTGAATTTCCCACACTGCATCCTGCCAGCCTTGGATAAGCGTTGCTGAAGAATTAGCATAATATCACAGGGGAGTGGTGGTTGGATATAAACACAAACACTGCAAATAAACCTAATGACAGTAGGTTTCACAAGTTTATATTTCTTATGCCAATGACATAATTCTAAACAGTATTTTTTTTATTATGATTGAATGAAAGTTTACAATTTAAATTTGCATGCCCATCTATCTGCAGCTCCTTCTGCTCTTCTTGCCCGGTGACAGCACACTCCTTTCTGTTCTGTATGTGTCCTATTTTCTTAACAATCTCCTGTACTCTCCTCTCTACCCTCTCCACTCCCTTCTATTAAGAGGCCAGTAGGATGATATCCTATAGATGCCTGGAACAATAAGTGCAAACACGATATGGTCATTCACTATCCCCGAGCCCAATCCATTCCTGTCTGAAGAGTTGACCTCAGCAATCACCTATACGCAGAGGCAGAATTATGTCCTGGAGCCATGCTGCCAGAGGAACTCCCAGGCCTTCAACCCATCACTTGCTGTCTTTTAGTGGCGTTCTTAGGGTGAAGCCCTTTTTTCCTTGTGTTGCCACTGGGAATCAACGTTATGAGCCCCATCACGGCTGTCATTTACGGTGGCTGGGCACCATATGGTTCTTCTGATCATCTTTTGATATAGTCATTCGTGTGGGTCTTTCTGTCCTCTGGGTTCTTTTCCCTCATGTGGTTGTTGCCCTTGGTGATCATCTGTTCCAGCTGAGTTGGTACCATTTGGTGTACCTCAAATGGGAGCTTACTAGCTTTGAAGACCCCAGAAGCCAGTCACCAATATGGGGTGCAGAAGATTCTCTCAGCAATATGCTAGTTATGCCAATTGACTTTCATGTCCCCTGAGAGCGTGATCCCTGGACCCACACCCCTGCTACTCTCTCCTTGCAATATTGGGTTAAGATTGAAAGTTTTCAGGTTAAGTTGAAGTTCAGTTAAATTGATCTTCTTTCTACTGTGTGCTGTCACTACTTTCACCCAACCAAATTTCTATCAACTATTTAATCTATAACCAATCCTCTCCCTCCCTCCCTCCTTTCCATTGCACCCATCAAAGAATCTTTTCTTCTGTACATGAGTCTGTTTTCAAGTCATTACTCTAGGGGTCTTGTACAATATTTGTCCTTGTGTTGCTGACTATTTCACTCAACATAATTTCTTCCATTTGAAACCAGGTTATGAGATCCTTCTTAAAATCATCATTGTTCTTTAGCATTGCAGTGTTCCATTGAGTATATGCATCATAATTCATTTATCCATTCATCTGTTGTTTGGTGTCTAGGTTGGTTCCATTATTTTGCTATTGTGGACTGTGCTACAATAAACATTCATGTGCATATATGTTTGTGTGAATGCCCTTGCTTCTGTAGGATATATTCCAAGAAGTGGGAGTACTGGATCTAATGGTATATCTACTTCCAGCTTTATAAGGAAGATCCAGATTGCTTTCCAAAGAGGTTGTACCATTTTGCAATCCCACTGGCAGTGTAGGAAACTTCTAGTTTCTCTACAGCCACTCCAGCATTTGCTGTTTTGTGTTTTTTGGATCACATCCAACTTTGTCCGGGTGAGATAGCTTCTAATTGTAGTTTTGATTTGGATTCTTTAATAGAAAATGATTGTGAGCATTTCTTCATGTCTCTTTTGAAGTTCCTGTCCATTTCCTTTGCCCATTGCTTAAATGAGTTATTTATCTTTTTCTTGTTGAAATTTTGCAGTACCTTGTAGATTACAGAGATCAGACGTGGGTCTGACATACAGTTGCCCCAAATTTTTTCCCATTCTGTAGGTGGTCTTTTAATTCTTTTGATAAAGTCTTTGGGTGAGCAAAACTGTTTGATTCTTAGTAGTTCCCACTTAATTATTTTCTCTTCTGTTGATCATGTTTTGTTTGTCAGATGTGGAAGTCTATCTAAGTTGTGTATTACAACTTCCATTGTTGATTCTATTTTTCCTTGGATGAGCTTTATTGTTTTAGGTTTGACATTTAGGTCTTTTAACTCATTTGAGTTGGGTTTGTGTAAGGTTTGAGATATGGGTCTTGTTTCACTTTTTTTTGCAGATGGATATTGAGTTTTGATAGCACTATTTGTTAAAGAGACTGTTTTTACTCTAGTTTAAAATCTTAGGGCCTTTGTCAAATATCAACTGTTCATAGGAGAATGGGGGTCTCAACTCTGTTTCATTGCTCTATCTCTTTTTGTACCAGTACCACGCTGTTTTGACCACTATGGTAGTATGGTAGGTTCTAAAGTCAGGGAGAGAGAAGCCTCCCAGTGTGTCCTTCTTCAGTAGTGCTTTACTTATCTGGGGTTTCATCTCATTCCAAACAAAGTTGGTGATTTGTTGTTCTAGCTCATTGAAAAATGTCACTGTAATTTGTATTGGGGTTATGTTGTATAGGTTGCTTTGGGGAAAATAGATATATTCACATTATTAAGGACAATTGTGGACATGGCCCAAGACCAGGCAATGTTTCATTCTACTGTTTATAGGGTCACTATGAATTGGAACTGACTTGAAGTCACGTAACAACAACAAGAAGTCTTCTTATCCACGAGCAGGGTAGAGTTCTCCTTTTATGTAAGTCTCTCTTAGTTTCTTGCAATAGGGTTTTGAAGTTCTCTTCATATAGGTCTCTTATTTCTCTAGTAAGATTTATTCCTAGGTATTTTATCTTCTTGGGGACTATAGTAAATGGTGTTGATCTGGTGTTTTCTTCTTTAATAAGCTATTTATTGGTATAAAGGAACCCTACTAATTTGCTTATGTGTATCTTCTATCTTGATACCTTGCTGTACTCTTCTATTAGTTTGAGTAGTTTGCTTATGGATTCTTTAGGATTCTCTGCATATACAAGCATATCATCTGCAAATAAGGAGATTTTTACTTCTGCAGATGCCAGTTATTAATTTGTCTTGTCTAATTGCTCTAGCCAGAACTTCTGGTGCAGTATTGAGTAACAGAGCTGATAGTGGACAACCTTATCTAGGTCCCATTCTCAAGGATAATTGTTTCAGTCTCTCTCCATTCACGATGATATAGCTGGTTGGCCCTGCATAAATGGCCCTTATTGTGCTGACGAATTTGCCTTCTCTTCCTAGTTTGCTGAGAATTTCTATCATGAATGGGTGCTGGACTCTGTCAAATACTCTTTCTGCTTCAATTGGCAAAATCAGGTGATTCTTGTCTTTTGTGTCATTTATGAGGCTGATCACATTAATTGTTTCTCTGATGTTGAACCAGCCTTGCATCCTAGGTACAAATCCAACTTGGTTGTGATGAATTATTTTCTTTTATGTTGTTGAATTCTGTTGGCAAGGATTTTGTTGAAAACTTTTCATTCTAAGTTCATGAGTGATGTTGGTCGGTAGTTCTCCTTGTTGATGGATTTTTCCCTGGCTTTGGTATCAGGGTTATGCTGGCTTCATAGAATGAACTTGGGAGTATTCCAGCCCTTTGTATGCTATGGAATAGTCTCAGTAGTATTGGAGTTAATTCTTCTCTAAAATCTTGCTAGAATTCTTTGGTGAAGTCATAAGGGCCAGGTTTTTTTTTTTTTTTAGTTGGCAGTTTTTGAATGACTTTTTCAATCTCTATCTTTGTGATGCGTTTATTAATTTGTTCTACTTCTCCTTAGGATGATTTTGGTAGGTGATATGACTCTAGAAATTTCTCCATTTCCTCTTGGTTTTCAAATCTGTTAGAGCGCAGTCTTGAGTAGTATTCTGTTACGACACTTTTGATTTCTGATGGATCTGTTGTGACATCTCCCATTTCATTTCTTATTTGGGTTATTTGTTTCCTTTCTTGTAGTAAGTTTAGCCAATGGTTTGTCAATTTTTTTGATCTCTTCAAAAAGCCAGCTTTTGTTTTTAACAATTTTTCAGTTCTTCTTCTATTTTCTAATCCATTTAATTCAGCTCTAATGTTTATGATCAATTTTCTTCTGCTGACTGAAAGGTTGCTCTGTTGCTTTCTTTCTACTTGTTCAAGCTATAGGGTTAGTTTTTCAGTTTGGGCCCTTTTTTTCCTTCCAGATATGGGCATTTATATAGAGAAATAGACCTCTGAGCACTGCTTTGGCTGTATCCCACAGGTTCTGGTAGAAAGTATTTTCTTTCTCATTTGAATCCATAAATTTCTCTTTGTCATCCTTTGTTTCTTATATAACCCATGGCTTTTTGAGCAAGGCATTGTTCAGTTTCCATGAGTCCCAATTTCTATCTGTTTTTTTTCCTCTGTTGATTTCAACTCCTGTTAAGGCAACACCAGAGAAACTAAACAGTCTGCAGATGTCCAGAGAGCAACAAGCCCTATTTAAAGAAAGACATTTAAAGAAAAATCTATCCATGGCTCCAGAAAACTCCCAAAGAACTTCTCAAAGGAGGAAGCCTTTCGGAAACTGTCAGAAGTGGAGTACAAAAGATTTATATATAAAGCCATCATAGAGATTAATCAAAATGAAAAATTAAACAAGCTGTTCAAACTGATGGAACACCAGCATTCTGAAATCTGACAAATCAATAACAAAATTACAGAATTAGACAATTCAATTCAAAGCTAAAAGAGCAAAACTGAACAACTGAAAATTAGACTTGCTTACCTTGAAGACAGAGTTACTGACAGTAGCATTTATGGGAGAAATCAGAGAAAAGAAATAAGAAAAATGAAAAAACATTAAGAAACATGTGAGACTCTATTAAATAATCCATGATTAATTGGAGTGCCTGAACAAGAAAAGATACCGAAAACACAGGGAGTATTGTTCTTGAGTTGCTGACAGAAAACTTCCCTGAAATTATGAAAGAAGAGAACTTGCATATCTAAGATGTGTATCGGACTCCACAAACAGTAGGCCCTAAAAGAAAGACACCAAGACGTGTTATAATCAAGCTTAATAAAATGAAACATAAGCAAAAACTCTTAAAGGCAGTGAGATTCTAAGGAAAGCTAAAATTCACAGGGAAGCTCTGTAGGCTTTCATCTGACTTTGTGTCCGAAATGATGTTGGTGTAGAGGCAGTGGGATGACACATTCAAAGACTTCAAGCAGGAAAATTCCAACCAAGAAATATGCCAAATGCTTAAAAATATTTTAACTTTATTTTAAAAAGAATCATTTAAAAGGGCATTGTAAAATTTAATTATAAGAAGAAACATCTGTAAGTAGCTGGATCTATTTCCAAATTACAAGAAAAAGTGAGACCAAAGAGTAATTATTCATCTTATCAGAAGTTTTATTATTTTAAAACAATGTGTATAGAAAAATGTACACATGGAAAAATTGAGAGTCCATAATCAGAGTGCTGCGCCTATGGAAAAACTCAAGGTAGAGATAGAACTAATTGGTATTTGTCACAATATGGTGTCTAATGACTTTGATTATCAGGATATCATACAGAGCACCACACAAGTGAGTTATATTGATGATATTCAGCTTTTACCAGGTGAGCAGCAAACAGTAAGCATTCTAAATGCTTATCCCTTAAGACACAAGCGTGCCACAAATTGGGAGATAAATCCTTCAACATTTAGGTCTCTGTCACTTAAGTGATGTTTTTACGGATCTGGTAGGCTGACTGGGGCACATGTAAACTGAAACATCACTTTTGATTTGGAAGTCAATATATGCCCGTTTTGTGTGCTGCTCAAAGTAATTTACTTAATAAACTAAAGGCTTCCTGCTGTTACTTAACTCTTGTTTACTTCAGCATCTGTTTTTGGCTTATCACCTAATTCTATTATATGACATTCTTGTTTGAAATATGAGAGTGGCTTCTATTCTCTTGTAAAACCACTGACTCATGCAATGCCTATCCAAAGACACAATCCATACACATTACAGTAAGTATCTATGTGGGGAAAAGGAGACAGAGAAAGAATCAGAATAGCAAAGGAAGCTGTAAACAAAAGATGGAGGATGAAGTGGGTATTCTGTCCCTTAAAGAATGTAATTAACTCTGCTCATCAAGAAGTATGCATGAAACTAAGATCAAGTGTCTTGCCAAAGTCTGAAAGTATTCATAGTTGCAAAATTAGGACTAAAAGCTTCACCGTGTGCCCTGAAAGCAAAATCTATGATTCTTTCTACTGCTCCATGGTTTCTTTTGACTGGCTTTCATGATTTGATTCTTAATCTACTGTTGTGAATTTCCTTCAGAGAAAAAAATAAGAACATATACATTGAAAGGTATAGTGTGAAACAAGGTGTCTTGGGGTTATGAATTATACACTCAAAGGAAGATAGTTATTATGAGAGTTACCATTAAAAACCACTGTTGCATCTCCCCCCCCCCCCAAGCTATGCAGTTTGTTTTCTTGTCTTTGGAAATATCACAAACAACTTTTAAAGTTGTAGCCAAATCTTTGAGGTTTGCCTTTCCATAAGTGTCTGAAACAAGCCAAAGGCTGTGAAGCAGCCAAATGAAACAATGGAAACCACAAGACCTACTGGCTTTATTCCTCTTGCCTTTGCTTGATTTATAGCCCCCGGAGAGGGAAGCACCTGAGTCACATTTGTATGTGGTTAGAGCACTAAGCCTCTTAACTAATGCTTCTGATTTAATTTCAGATAAAGAAATAAAAAATGTTGGATACTTAAAAAAAAAATGAAACAAAGCAGCATTTTTGTTCTTCTCGTTCCTGTTGTTCATGTATTTATTTGTTATTTTAATTGTTCACTTCTAAAAAGACCTTATGCAGAGCTTCATGTAGCCACAATGCACTACTATTTACAGGAGTCCTGGAGGGCCAAGTGACTCATACCTCCTCAGAGGACCATTTATAAAAATGAAAACCTCTAGGCAACATCAGCTGGCACAATAAACTGTACACTGTTTGAAGAACAGAGTTAATATACTTTAAAATATTATTGTTGTTCCATGGTAACATTTAGGACATCATTTAGTCAAGGTTTATTTTTAAATCTCTGGTTCAGTTTATATGCTAGATAGGACTATGGCAAACACTATGCATTTCTTCAGTGTCTGCAGTGTTTTTGGATCTATTTCATTCTCTAGAGCCAATCCGTATTATGTGTTAGTACAAATTCAACTGAATTAAGATGCATAAGCAATTTAATCTCCAGAGCCAGAAAGCTAGCATTACTTAAGCTTTGGTTGCTCAGTTTCATAATCTACTTTATTCTTCATGGAACTCTTGTCACGGTAAATGAATGAATGTGCATAAAATGCTTGCAACAGTGCCTGGTATGTTGGAAATTATCAATAAATATTTGCTGCAAGTAAGAGTAGCAGCAGCAGAAGCAGTATGCCCTGTAGTATGTTAGGCAATGGAATATGGGGGAAATGGGAAATTCTGATTAAACTCAAGAGATATATTTAAAACTTTTACTTGAAAACATTTTATAACAACTGTGGAGGCCTTCCTAGTTAGTGTTATTTATGCTTTTATTGAGATAAAATATTAGCAATAAATAAGCTCTTTAGTGTTTCCTGCACATAGTAGAACAGAGTTTTCTTCACTAATTTGCTCAGCTATTCATTCATAAATTACTGGATTGTCCAGCATTATTCTGACTCATAGGAACCCTGTAGGTCAGTGTAGAACTACCCTATAGAGTTTCCAAGGAGCTCCTGGTAGATTTAAACTGCCTACCTTCTGGTGAGAGGCTGTAACCCTTAACCACTATGCCACCAGGGTTTCCCTCTATATGTTAGGTAGAATAATTGCAACATTTTTGTTGCTTAAACAACAGAGAAATCTATTTTGATCCATGTAGCGGTAGAATGTAGGTGCTCCCAGTTAGTATATAAATTTCTTCCACATGGTGGTACAGAGACATGGGTTTCTTCCATTGAAAGTCTCTGCTGTCTCCCAAGGCCTCATCTTATGTTTCTCACAGCAAGATAAGGCAGAAATGAGAGTGTCTTAGTGCTATTATAACAGAAATACCACAAGTATGGCTTTAACAAACAGAATTTTTTCTCTCTCTCACAGTCTAAGATGCTAGAAGTCCAAATTCAGAATGTCAGCTTCAGAGGAAAGCTTTCTCTATGTTGACTTCTGGGTGAAGGTCCTTACCATCCAACTTCCCTTGGTCTAGGAGCTTCTCAGCACAGGGACTACACATGCAAAGGGATGTGCTCCACTCCTGGCTCTTCATTCCTGCTGACATGAGGTTCTTATGTCTCTCTGCTCACTCTGTCTGTTAGTTCTCAAAAGAGATTAACTCCAGATACAACCTAATCCTATAGATAAGTCCAGCCTCATTAATATTATAGAGGTAGGCTTTACAACACATAGGAAAATCACATGACGTGACAAAATGGGGCACAATCACACAATACCAGGAATCTTGGTCTAGCCAAGTTAACTCGCATTCTGTAAGGACATAATTCAGTCCAAGGCATTCTACTCTTATGCCTCTAAAATTCATGTCTTTGCCACTTGTAAAACACATTCTGCACGTCATATCTGAGCAAAAATCTTAAATCATCTCTAAGTCTGAAATCCAAACATTCTTCTTCATCAGTGAAATCTAGAATACAAGTTATTTGCTTCCAGAGTTCAAGGGTGGAATAGCTAGAGATTTTTGTTATAGATGGGAGAAATTGGAGGGACAGAAGGGTTAATAGGCACCAAGCAAATCAACAGAACGTATATACTAGTTCTCCAGGCTTGAAAACTACCTTCTGTTCTTCAAGAACATACAGACAGTAGTCCTGCCCTCCAGATCATGGTTTTTGACCATGCTCTCCACTCTGGGTGTAAACTCTTTAGCCCTGGACTTCAGCTCTTAGTCACACTGAAGCGGCAACTCTGATGTTTCAGATTTGGGTGGACTTATTCTCCCAGTCCATCTAAGTAGGGATCCTACCAGCTCCCTCGATCCCAGTAAGCTTTGCTCTTGTGCACCAAGGGAAAAGCAGCCCTGCCACCTCACCTTAAGACAGTAGATCTGGTCCCATCCCATGGGTGCTTGTGAAAGGCAGTACCACACTCTGAAACGGAGTTGGTGAAGATCTGACTCTTTGAAACCCAAGAGACTGTGCCTCCATCTTCCAGAAACTCAAAAACAAGGCCATGACTGTACCCTTTGAGGCCCCAGACGTTGTGTCCCTACCTTCTGAGATAGAGACAGCTCTGCTTCTTGTGCAGCTTGTCTCTTCAGCTTCTGTCTCCTTGGCTTCTTGGCCTCTCAGACCTGACTGCCTGCATTTGTCATGTGCAAGTAAGTGTTTCAGAGTTGTCTAGCCCCACAGGTAAATGGCTAGAGGTTCCCCACTCTGCCAGTAAATTTTGGACAGAAGGCACTCAGCTCTCTTACTTCTTGGGTTGGCAAGCCTAACTCCACTAGTAAATGCTTAGAGGTACCCCACTCTGTCCAAAAGCCTCCAGTGGAAAGGTACTCAGCTCTCTCACTCCATGGATCAGCTCTCGTGTTGTCTTGCATTGATCTCATGAGTCTGATGTTGCTGTTTCTCTGCCTCTGCTTGTCACTGTCTCGTCTCTAGTATAATACCTCCCCTCACTTTCTTTCGAATCCTCAGCAGAAGTTTATTTTATGTCCATAAATTCCATCAACAGTCTCTTCAGGGAAATCTAGGTTTTACTATTAGCCACTTTAAAACTCCTCCAGCCTGTATCCACTGCTCAATTCCAAAATTGCTGCTACATTGTAAAAGAGCAGTACTCCCACTCTTAGTACCATGCTACATCTTATTTATATAGTGCTGCTGTAACAAAACTACCACAAGTAGATTGTTATAACAAACAGAAATGTATTCTCTCACAGTCTAGGACACTGAAAGTCCAAATTCATGTTACCAACTCAGGGGAATTGTTACCTTTTCTTTATGCTCTAGGGAAAGAACTTTGAGGAATCTTTCCTAGTCTAGGAGCTTCTCAGCACAGAGACCCCAGGTCCAAAGGATGTGCTTTCCTCCTCATTCTTCATTCTTGTTGTCATGAATTTACCCTGTCTCTCTGCTTGCTTCTCTCTTTAATATCTCAAAAGGGATAGTTTCATGATACAATTTGATCTCTTAATTTGAATCATGATTCATTAACATAACTATCTGTTGTCCTGTCTCACTAATGTAATAGAGGTACACGTGGAAAAAATCATATCAGATGACAAAATGGTGTACAATCACACAATACTCTGAATCCTGGCTTAGCCAAACTGGCACCGATTTTGAGGGGAATACAAGACAATGCATAACAGATAAACAGAAACCAAAGCCACTGCGTCAAGATAATTCTAACTTGTAGTGACCCCATAGGACAGAGGAGAACTCCCCCATATGATTTCCAAGAAGTGCCTGGTGGATTCAAACTGACTATCTTTTAGTTAGTAGCTCTTAACTATTATGCCAGTAGGGTTTCTAGATAATAGATAGTTAAGTAAAATTATTTATTAATTATTCTGGTCTGTGTTTCAGTCAGCTAGTGCTGCTATAACAGAAATACCACAGAGTGAATGGCTTTAAACAGAGAAATGTTTAATCTTCACAGTCTCACAGGCTACAAGACCAAATTCAAGATGTCTGCCCCAGGGGAAGGCTTTCCCCCTTGTTGTCTCTGGAGGAAAGTCCTTATGTTGCATCAGTCTATGGTCAGGGAGCATCTTGGCAGAGGAACCTCAGAGCTGAAGGATGTGTCCTACCAACAGCGCTGCTTTCTTGATGGTGCAAGGTTCCCAACTTTCTGCTTTCTCCCTTTCCTTTTATCTCTTGTAGGATAAAAGGATAAAAGGTGGAACAAGCCACACTCCAGGGAAACTCTCTTTACAATGGAGCAGGAAGGGGATCTTAGGAAGGGGTTTACAGCCCCACCTTAATCTTCTTTAACATACAGCATAGGAAAATCATAAAATGGAAGACAATCATAAACTATTGGGAATCATGGCTCAGGCAAATGGCTACACACATTTTTGGGAGGACACAGGTCAACCCATGATAATCTGTTAGTGAAAAATGCCACTTCTGATGATGTGACTCCATCCAAATGTAAATGCAAAAGAAAAAAAAATTCAATACACAGACCCTGCCTGGGTAGCTCTTTGTAAGAAACAACTCTATCCCATAGAAGAAAGAGAACAGATCTTGTTGGATGGTTAGCCACCTCTGCCATACTGGAAAGCAGAGAAGAATCAGACACACCACCACTTAACAAGGGACTAGTAGAGCACAGGCTGGAAACCAAAATGTAGAGATTACTTGTTATGCCTAGGTAGGTCAAGCAATGTTTCAGAGAAGATGTGGAAACCTTTTGCCTCCTGAATGTACAATAGTTACCTAACACAAAAGCAGGAGTTGTTGCTGTTAGGCGTTGTCAAACAGGTCCTGAGTCACAACAACCCTATGTATAATGGACTGAACCGTAGCTGGTCCTTCACCATTCTTACGCTCATTGTTATGCTTGAGTTCACTGTTGCAGTCACTGTCAATCCATCTTGGTGAGGGTCTTCCTCTTTTCTTTGCTGACCCTCCACTTTACCAAGCATGATACCATCATCCAGGGACTGGTCCTTCTGGTAGTATGCTAAAAATACATGAGATGAAGTATTGCTTTCCTTGTGTTTAAAGTGCGTTCTATCTGTACTTCTTCTAAGGCAGATTTGCTTGTCCTTCTGGCCTTCTATGGTACATTCAATCTTCCTTACAAACCCCCTGCACCATACATCATTCAAAATCATCAACTCTTCTCCAGCCTTCCTCATTCATTGCCCAGCTTCCTCATTCACTGCCTGTATGAGACAATGGAAAATGCCATGGCTTGGGTCTGGAGGGTTATCACATTCTTAAAAAGGACTATGATTTGCAAAGGTACAGAAGCCAAGTAACTCTGAAAGACTGGAGCACAGGCAGGGACAGCTAACTGGGAAATAAGCAGCACATTCCCTTGAACACTGTTTTTTAGGGTACATAAACCCAGTTGTGTTTTCAAATACACAAATAACTTACAAATTACCCTGAAAACAGGGTATAATATATTTGGATACTCTAGGGCCCTGAAGCCAGTTAACAGATGAAAAACCGTAAGTGAGGGGAAGTAGCAATGGTAAATTCTACAGGAAATTCAAAAGAGTTTTGATATCTTACTTCCTAAATGGTTACCTATTGTCTCCATTAGCTAATTTAGGAGGCCAGAAGTTGGAATTCCAGGAGGAGACATTTCCTTGTCTCTTTCAGCTTCTAGCATCTGTCAACAATTCTTAACATTCCTGAGCTTGTAGTCTGTCTTCATCCATCTCTTTGCCCCATGTGTGTAACAGGCTTCAAACGTACGTGTTCTAGTTCTAACTCCTGCTGAAAGTTTGCATTTCCGTCTTGGATACATTCAATCAGAAACTACATTTAAAAAAAAAAAACCCATAGGTACCTGATTCTTATGTATAATAAATTTGGAGCGCTATTGCTCTACTGGTGATTCTCGGGATTGGACTCTACACCAGCAGCATTAGCATTTCCTGGAAACTTGTTAGAAATTCAGAATTTTAACAGTTCAAACTGAGTGAACCAATTTGAAGTGGCATCTATGCTTATCCTGTTCTTTTTATAACTTAGAAATTTAGTAGCTACTGGCCTTAGTTATCTAGTGTTGTATAACAAAAATAAACAAAAAATAAACAAATGGATGACTTTAATGAACAAACATTCATTCTCTCACAGTCTTGGAAGCCAGAAGTCTTAATTCAGTGCACTAACTCCAAGGAAGGACTTTGTCTGTTAGTTCTAAAGGAAGGCCCTTGTCATCAATCTTCTCCTGGTCTAGGAGCTTCTTACTTCATGGACCCTGGATCCAAAGGATGCTCCACGCTCCTAGGTCTTCTTGCTTGGTGGTAATGAGGTTCCTCCCTCCCTGCTCACTTTTCCCTTTTACGTGTCAAAAGAGATCCACTCGAGATGCAACCAAATCCAGTAGATTGCATCCTGCCTCATCAACATAACTGCCTCCCTCTAACCCTGCTCCGTTAACATCATAGAGGTTAGGATTTACAAGACATAGGAAAATTACATCAGATCACAAAATGGAGGAAAACCACACAATACTGGGAATCATGCTCTAGCGAATTTGTAACACATTTCTGGGTGACACAATTCAATCATAACACAATCCTACCCTGGCATGACCTCAATAATATGATAAAAGAAAATTGGTACTTTCAAGCAGGGTCTTATTTACAGAAACAGGGTCAAGATTTGTACACATAGTTTTGGGAGATACAATTTAATCGCTAACACCTATCTTTTCTACATGTTGCATTTGTAGAATTAAGCATTTTGCAAGCTTTTAGAGAACTATAAATTACTTTCTAATGTAGGTTTTATTGAAAAAGCTATCAGAATAATGAGAGTCAAAATATAGAGAGTTCTAAATTATGCGTAATGGAATAAGCAAATACCACACTGAAGACTCAAAATAAGAGATTTGAAAACACACACACACACACACACACACACACACACACACACACACGATTATATGAAGAATAAAATCAAATAGGAAATAAATACAAAACAAAGGAAGATTTGGCCCTGCTTGCCTTCCTTTTGACCATTTATTTCCTTTACATATCCCATAGTTAACTTCTTAGCAATTGTAAATCCACTAGGAAATTTAGTTTACATGTGAGTAACTCATCATCCTCTCAATATTTTCTGGGAATTTGGCTGCTATTTGGGTTCATCACATATCTGTGGGTTATTTTCAAAGGCTCTAGGCCATCCAATGCCAAGCTATCTTTGGCCCAGCAACTTACCTTCTATTCTGAAGTAGTTTCTTTCTTCAGAAATTTAATCTGTATGTTTATAATTCACTTAAAATTAGGTTATCAAAACACAGTTTTATGAGAATTATCCAACATTCTTGTGAGAGAGTTTTTTCCCTTCCCCCCAAACAAATGAAGATGTCTCATTTATTAAATTTCAAGTTTTCTGCAGATTTAGAAACCCCTTAGAAACCAATTTTAAAACTTGGCAATCTATTCTGTTATCCCAAAGGCATACAATAGGTACTTTGGAAGTTTTCTTTTTCAATGTGTTTACAGAACATTGCTTTTAGTTTATTCATATAGGGCTAAGTTACTTCCTTTCCAGGAAGCCACAATTCTTCTTCCACTGAGAACTTTGCTGAATTCAAAGGAAACTCTGCAGGTAAAATGCCAGGAAGGCTCTGTGAGAAAGCACTTAGGATGAACGTATCCGTTTTTCTATTCAAGATAGTCCTGTGTTCTTCAATCAAGACCATGTTCCAAGTTACTTCCTGTCATGAATACATCTTGGTGTATTGTATTCTTTCACAATCTTAATTCAAAATGACCTATTTTGGGTATTCATTTTACGTATGTTTCCTTATAGGAATACAGAGAAATTAATGCAACTTGCCCAACTGCCCTGTAAAATGCTATGTTAATGATAATTATGTCATGTGTATTTGATATTACATGATGTTTTTACTTTTCTGGTAGTGTTAACAAGTAAAAATAGAAGACTAGATGTTTTATCAATGTTATTTTTAACAAATTGTATTATTGCCAAGCCAAGTGCTGTCAAGTCTATTACCCATCATTAATTCTATTTATTTGCTGAAATAATTGCTTGCTTTTAATGTTCTATGCAGCAATATACAAAGCAAGAAAAAGCTTCGTCCAAGTTTATCCTGCTAGTATTAGTTTCCTGTCTCTAATATTTTTTCAAGGAAAATCAATAAGTATTTCATATATGAATTACTGACAGTTTTTTAGATGGTTTAATAGGATTCGTACTCCATAACTACATCATGTGTTTCTGGGTAGAGCAAATAGTTAAGCACTCAACTACTACCAAAGTGTGCAGTTTGAACCCACACATAGGAACTTCAGAAGAAAGGCCTGGCAATGTGCTTCTGCAAACCCTATGAAGCACATTTCCACTTTGACACATATGTGGTTGCCATGACAAGTACGTACTTTGTCTTCCAGGTCTAAGGCCAAGTTAACACCTATTCTAGCCTCTTTCCCTGCTGAAGTCATCAGAGGGTCCACCAGTTTTCCTTTTCCCTTCAGGGCTACTTCTACTTGTGCCTGCATTGAGTTCCATCGATTCGATCTCTTATTACTTATCCATCCCTCCACACACACATGTTCTTGGAATGCTGTTGTTGTGCGTCACTGAGTCTATCCCAACTCACAGTACCATATGTGACAGAGTAGAACTGCCTCCATTGTACTTCCTAAACTGTAATCTTTACGGTTATAGACATCCAGGTTTTTTCCTCCACCACCAGCCTTTCTGGTAGCAACCCAATGCTTAGCTATTCTGCTACCGGGACTTATTGTTTTGGAATAGCACGTAACTGTTCAAGTCCACCACTTTCTTTGGTTCTTGTTGTCTGAGGACTTTACTGAAAATCCCTGTAGGATAGAAAACAGTACAAAGAAGCAGTTTAGTTGTGCTTAACAAATAATTCCCTGGCATTTCCTATAGTTATTCCCACAAAGCTTTACAAACAAATATTTCACAAATAAAAGTTACAAAGGTTTTACTATTTATACTTAGCAAGAGAAAAAGGAAATATAATTTTTCTTTGCCATCTCCGTCAGTTCCCCTGTATAGTTTCACTCTATCACTTTGGAAATCACTGAGATTTCGGTGTGATTCTAACTAATACATTCCCATACGTGTCTCACACTTCTTTTAGCAACCCCAGACTTCCTTATGCACAATCATCCTGGAAAGTGTGGATTTATTCCCTTATGAGCATTTTCAAAAAGGTGAAAACTGAAGTGTAAATGACTTTCATCTCACCAAAGCAATTGGAATGTGGCTGGTGTGAAGGTAGTTTAAAGAAAACGAGTATAATGCCTCTTCTAGGGACGGCAGATTCTGCATACAAAGTATCTAAGCATTATCCTCAGACACAGCCTGAGTTCAGAAAGTTTGATGTGCAGTTTCATCCTGGGGAAGGGTTCTGGTTTTGGTGTGAGTTAAGAACTGAGCTTGTAAACCTGAAGAAACAATGTGACAGCCTGTTACAGAAGTACTGAATATATTCTTCCTAACCATGTGCTTCTAGACAGGTGAACAGAGATCGACTCAGATGACAGATCCACTTGGCTCATTTACACATGCAAACACAATATAAGACTAGTTATGCAGGTCATTTTATTTTTTAAATAACTTATTCTTTAAATATTCTCTTCCTCTCCTATTACATATTGGTAAACATAAAGACAGCAATCGACCTCATTGATTTACAGAGTAAATCACAACACATCCTCTCTTACTTTACTGGACTATGAGTCTCTTAAAGTGAAAGGGCTGCGATTTAAGCATCTTTCTTCCTCTTAGGATTCTTATACATAGTACAGAGTAGAAATACAGTAATAGTTGTTGTAATAAACTAAAATTACAAACAACAATAATGAAAACTGTTGCAAATGAGTTGATTCTGACTGGCAGCCCTGAGAACCGCCCTATAAATTCCAAGGAGGCTGGTGAATTCCAGCTGCTGATCTTTCGGTTAGCAGCTGAGTTCTCAAAATACTGCACCACCAGGGTTCCATGATAAACTAGTGGCATGCCTGTTACTATTATTCGGAGGTACACAAAATTGCCACAGGGGGTGAGAAGATTGAACAGCTGGATTATCTGCTGCTATGTGGTTTGCAGTTGGAATCACACATTTTCTTATTTGCCAAAACTGGGTTCTTAAAATGGCTAAGCACAGGGTTAATTTTGACAGGTAAGTTTTATGTTTGGATCCACATTAAACATTTGGTTTTAATTGAGGCTTATTTGCTCAGGCCACCCAAAAGCTTCCTTGCAGGAATATGTTTATGTCTGTGCGTTCTTTTTTCCTGTCACCGTTTGCTGATACAGTATTTAATTTCTTTCATTTAGGCTCTAAAGTACAATATTTTGCCAATTGAAAGAAAATTCACTAGGTCTGAAAAAAAAATACATTTTTCAGTTTTCCATGAGGAAATCCAAAACCTCCATAGTTATATTTGGATGTTGCATTTCCCTATTTTGTCCCAATTCACTAGTTACAGATGTTTTTAAATAAAAGTGCTAGAAGGCATGGGACCGAGATCTAACAAGAATATGGAAATTAACTGAGTAGGTATCCCAAATTTTATTTTCCCTCAAACTCAATGTTAAACGTACATGAAACCAAAATAACTAGTGAATTCATTCAATTGAGTTTTAAAAATGATCAGTAAAGCAGATTGGGTTAAAAAATAATTGTCTCATTGCGTGACAGAATTTTTTAAGAATTTCCTTTTTTCCCAAATCTAGAAGAAGGCCAACATTTTAAAAATCTTGCTGTCTTCCTGATTAGGAAAGGAGCATTCGAAGTCTCCGAGAAGCATGTGATACAAGCATCTGGGGACCAGGTCATATAGTGTCAGTCTCTTGAAGTATGAAAATAGATGCATAATGAATGGATTAACAATTTTGTGAAAGTAATCCAGCCAAAGAGGTGGCTTATAACTTTATTGTAAATGAAGATATTTGTGATTTAATTAATTGCAATTTATTAAATGAGATATGCTCTCTCAGGAACAAGACATTGTGTATGGAATTTTGGGGGAATAAGGAGTATGTCAGTATTTTGCTAGTGTTACTGAAAAGTGAACAAGGCGTTATTTGAGAGACAGCAGCACTTGGTAATTAGAAAGCTACATTCTATAGCAAAGCAAATTTTCCAGGCTCTACCACAGCTTGAATGAAATATCCCTCAAGACCACACAGATCCATTTGCTTAGATTGCATACTCAGCAACTATTTTTATAGCAACAAAAAGGATGTCATAATTTGAAAAAAATAATTTACTGTTAAAGTGTGGTATCCTATATAAAAAACTGATTTCCTATTTATAAATTAAATATTAAATAGCCTAAGCATTAGAAAATGATGATGGTCTCCCTATTTAAAAAAAAAAAATCGCAACATGAAAGCATTGGAAAAAAGTCCCCAAAATAACTTCACGACATGATGCTTATTGATATCCTGATGGTTTAAATGTAGACTGCAGAGAGCACAATTTGGCCTAGGTTTGTCTTCTGAAGGATTCCCACATGAGTTGACATTTAATTGATATTCAACAGATAGTTTATTTTTTCACAAGTTTAGTAAGCATAGGTTGGTTCAATTAAATTTCATAGAAAATGTGTGATGGAATTAACTGTTTTTACCCTTCTCTCTACTTATTTATGTTTTTGACAATAATACTTTGTGAGTTAAGTGTGAATGTATGACAAATGATCTCTCCGCGGATTCCAAGAAATGTAACCTAACCTTAACTAGCTAAGTTAGAGTTACACTGTAGCCTATCTTAGCATTTCACTGTGCTCCAAATAATAGATGCAGTTGCACATGGCTGTAAACACGCATGCACACACACAAGTCCAACCAAAAAGCTGAAAAATTATGTAAACATTTTTGAGGTTTATTTGGAATAGGAAAAATGAGGATTGCGGATGCCTTCCACATATTTTGAAAACTCCTCTTTAAATTTTCTCTCCTCTGATGTTCCCTAGCTGCAACATTTTATCTTTTGTCATTATTCCCTTAATGGTTCCCTAGCTAGGCTGCAGCCACAACACTTTTCTATAGTCCTCTAATAAGCCCAACACCACAATTTTAAAAAAATGACTCAAATAGTGTTTGACAAAGCCTTGCTTTAATTACAAGTTAGACGTCTTTTTTAGGCAGACATAATGTGGGGAGCTTTAATTCACATCTGCAAGTTTCAATTACAGTGGAAAAAAAAAGACGAGCTTATTTTTTTCTCTTTGTAAATACCAATAAGAATGACTTTGTTTGTGAAATATTGATTACATATTAGGAACTGCAAGCAAAATATTGCAAGAGATTCACGTAACAATGCCAGAGCAAATAAGTTATTGTTATTATTATTTGAGGATATTGACACTTAACTCCTTTGAAAACTACAAGAACTTAAACTAAGCTTGTCTGACTCCTGCATGCCCACTTTTTCCGTAAACCATGATGATTCAGGAAACTTGGTGGTGCTTGTGGTTAAGTGCTAAGCTACAAAAAAGGTCAGCAATTGGAACCCACCATCCACTTCTTGGGAAAAAGATGTGACAGTCAGCTTCTGTAAAGATTACAGTGTTGGGAATCCTACGTAGCAGTTCTACTCTGTCCTCTAAGGTCACAGTATGAGTCACAACTGACTCCTCAGTAATAAGTATGATGATTCCTATGTAAAACAGTAATAACTGTATTTTCTTCTTGGTAGGGCAGGAAGTTAGATTACTAAATTACATGAACTTGGAATACCAAGGCAGATTAATCAATAAGTAAGGTAAGCTTGGGTTTATAGTAAGCAAAGTACACACAGGCTTAGTTGTGTTTACTTAACAATCTGTAATACCCGGTTTTCACAAGTATATCACTAAGTCTTTGATGTGGTAAAAAACAGGTGATATTGTGTTACAGATTACATAAGTTAGCACAAGTATGCCGACCTTGCTTATTGGGTAAGCTGGTCCTGACCAACACTTGCAAATGCACTGACCAGCAACAGTAACTTGCAAAAGTATTGGCTAACAACAAGCTGAACAGCAGCTTCCTGATGATAAAATACATATCTGACTCGATCTGTAACACACTTTCCACCAAAGAAGGAGGCATGTTCATTTTTAGGGTGAACATAGCCAGTTCAGGAAGATTCCTTAACAGCTTAACACTATGATGTCTGACAAAGCCCCACTGCTTTAACCCTGTGAACCCCATGGTTGTGAAAACACCGGCATCTTTCCCAAACTGATCCTTGCAGGTAACACGGACTTTGAAAATTTATTTTCTTAAATCGCTATCCCATGAATGACTTATCACATAGACTCAAAGCAGATGATTTTATAAATCAGTGCTTCTATGGTGAGAGATGGCAATTATTGGGACAGGATAAACAAACCATAATAAAATGTTTAATGGGAAGTTTTTTTTTTTTTTTTTAAAGTATCACCCAAACATAAAATTTTTAGTATGGCAGAACCATTCCACAATTCCAATATTTCTATATTGATCTAGCTATACTTTCGGTATTCTTCAAATACAGACATACAAATATAGGTTGATACAGACACCAAACCACATAACCGCATATACAAAATCACATCTACTGTATCTAAATGAAAACATTCAGAACATTCCTGGAGGGACACAGGTATTTAAGACTTTTTTAAAACTAACAGTAAAGAAAAAGTATTGAGAACTTACAAGTGAAAATATAAGACAAATACCACAGTATTATGATTGATCCAGTGTTTTGTCATACTCCCTGTGAAAAGAAATCACATAAACATCTATAATAGCTTTATTGTAGATGTCCACATGAAAAAAGAGAAAAAATAAACTATGTCATCTAAGAAAAAATGTCATTTGCTAATAAGCCAATTCCAGTTAGAACCCAATAATTCAACAGTACTAGATATCAAATTAAAAAAAAAAAAAAGAAACATGTTATAAGTTCTCTAATGTTACCAAGCAAGGTATGAAACATTTTTTCTTACTCCAGAAATGTGTTGTGTTATACAGAGAATTTATAGTTTTAAGGAGAATGATTGATATGTTGAATTTGAAAATGTTCACATAATTTAGTAACATAACCTCCTTTTCTGTTATGATTTGAAGCATTTGCAGCTGTAACGGCCTTTGAGTCCCTGGGATAAAGGCCTTCACCAGAGTCAGAAATTGCCTATAAAGTTCTCTTTGACAGAAACTGGGATGGAATCCAGGCTCATTTCAGCAGTATTTGTAGAGAAGAGGATTGAACTCAATATATTTGACCTAAAGTGTATTTGGGGGGCTTACATAATATTTATTAAAGTCTTGTGGCAGAACTAGAAGTTATTAAATGGGTGAGAGCTGGCTTATAATGATACAGTTCTTAGCAATAACTGTTGAATTCAACATATTTTCACTGATGACTTACCTGGAGACATCTCCTAGGCTAGGAACTCATGGGTGCAGAAAATGAGGGGCAAATACTGTGCACAGAGTCTGTTAAGTTACAATAAACTAGAGAAAAGACAGATATAAATGACTGTAGTACCTGGCACAGCATGAAAATGGATTGTGAAAGAAGTACACAGTGCAAAGGGGAATTGTAGATTCTGGGAAGACCAGGACTGCATTCAAGTGTGAAGTAGCATTTGAACTGGGTGATGATGAAATAGTGCAAGATCAGTGTATGTGGGGGGTGGTTTATGGAGCTAGATTTCATGTTAAAAAATTAGCAAACATAGAATATATTCCTCTTGAGTTGCTATTTCAGGAAGGAACATGTTGACTAGATTCTAAGATTCACATTTTTAGAAGAAAAAACAGGTAAATTATTTGACACATGGCTTAAAACATTTGAAATAGCATTGCTGTTGTTATTCATTAGTGTAGATAGGAAGATAGACTGATTCAAATGTAGTTGAAAACACAGGAAAAGAAGTAGAGATCTGAGAATCAGATGGATTCTCAGTCATTGCTTGGTTTATTATATACTACCTGTGCATTCCTGTGTATTAGTTTCCTGTAGCTGCTGTAACAGATCATCAGAAAGTTTAGTGGCCTAAAACAACACAAATTTATCATATGATAGCTCTGATGATCAGCAGTTCCAAATGCATCAGCAGGAAGGAATCTTTTCCTTCTGGAGGCACTAAGGAAGAATCTATTCTCTTGTCTTTTAAAACATCTTGACTCCCTCCATCTTTGAAACTAGCAGCATGGCGTCTTCGAATCTCAGTCTTGCTTTCATCTCATCTTCTTTGACTCCGACCAGTTTTCCACCTTTTGTAAGAACACTTGTGATTACATTAGGCCTACCCAGATAATTCAGGATAATCTTCGTATCTCAAGATCTTTAACTTGGTTACATTTGTTAAGTCCTTATCAGAAACCTTGGTGGCATAGTGATTAAGTACTACAGCTAATGTTAACCAAAATGTCAGCACTTCAAATGTGTCAGGTGCTCCTTAGAAACTACATGGAGCAGCTCTACTCTTGTCTATAAGGTCACTATGAGTCGAAATCAACTCAACGGTAGTGGGTCTGGTTTTGGTTTTATTGCCATTTAAAATAATATAGTCACATGTTCTCATGGATAAGGACATGAGTAGTTTGAAGGACTACTATTTGATATATGCACCATGGGGACATTATATAATTCCCAGAACTTCACTTTCTCAGTTCTAAAATAAAGATAATAATAGTACTAGCACACTTGGCTGTCTCAGAGATTACAAGAGAACAGCAATAAAAACACAGTAAGGATGGATTTTCCATAGTTGTTGCTGTTAAGTTGGTTGCTATTAGGTTGAATAACAAGTTGAGTTTGATTTACTTGGTGTGGCAATGGAGAGATGAACTTTTGCAAAACAAAGTTACGTTATTAGAACTTAATGTGTTCAGTGCTAAAATCTAATATGGAGAAATCAGGCATAGATCTAGCGGCTTTTAAATACTGACTTGAGATTGCATGCAGCAATTTAAAATTGCAGTCAGACTTTTTATTAGTTAAAAGTGATTGAAAAGTCATGGACTTTCACCACTAAGTAGTTTCAGAGTGTACTGTAAATGTTCAGGTAGAATAGAGGACAAACAACAAATACTTGCAATATATGTGGTAAGTTTTGAATAAGTATTTGTAAGATTTGTAAAGGGCATGGAAATTAATTGGAAAGTGATACTATCCCGTTAAAAAAATAAACAAGAATGCATTAAAACTTCTCTATAAAAGGAGTGCTGATCAAAAAGAAATGTTTGAAATATGTTTATAATCATTCATAATCAAAGCAAAAAAAAACAATAATTGCCCAGGATTTTTAAAATAATGATGCTCAATCTTTTAAGGAGTACTTCTAGAAGGATGACAGACTTTCATCTTATAGGAATAACATTATGGAATACTTGACAGGTATATGCCAATAGCATTCAAATAGCCACAGTCTTAGCAAATTGAAAAGATGAGGCCTGAAGTGGGTGACTGTTTTGGTGTAGAGCAAAAGACAGATGCAGCCGCACTAGAATGCCTGTAGTACCAAACTTTGTCCAGGTAACAATTACTGAAATATTTGCTGTGATCCACAAGTGGGCCAGGGGAAAAGAAGGGATTTGTGAGAGAGGACATTGGATCCTGTCCAGTAGTATCTCCTTAGTGGGTGATGAGACTTTACCTTTTGGGAGCTGAAAGTGAGTTGGCAAGTTTCCTAAGGGTACATAAGAAATAAGACACAGCTAAAAGACACAATGCAAAACACGATTAGACGTTCTTGGTAGCAGCCTCTGGTGAACTCACAAAAATATTCATACAAGGGCACCCTTTAAACACCTGCCAGGTGTCTATGAGAGTACTGAGTTAATTTCTGACAATCTCAAACTAAGGAAAATGACTTGTTTTTATTACTTTTTTCTGTTTTTGTTTCTTTCTTTCCTCACTTCAACTTCAAAGGAGAAACAAACAGAGCAATAATCAACTGCTAAGAGAGGGAAAAGAGTCAGAAAAGAGAAAAAAATCCTACCACTTTCTATTCTGGCAATGACTCCCTTACATCAGATCATGTCCAGAGGAAGAAAGAAAATTTATGTTTGAATGAACTTCAAAATTTCTATTATTACTCAGGGCTAGAGGCTTTTAAATACTGAACTGAGACTGCAGGTAGCAATTTAAAATTGCAGTCAGACTTTTTATTTATTGAAAGTGATTGAAAAGTCATGGACTTTCACCAATAAGTAGTTTCAGAAGAAAAGTAAGAGAGAATGTATTATAACTGTTTTTGTTTGCTCAATATACTTATTACATATAATTGTCACTGATATTAGTAAGAACTGAGATATAGCCTAAATATTCAACAATAGTGAAAGGTTACATTAATACCTATATAACCATAAGTGAAAATCTGTATGGTCTTCAAAGGCTACTGTTTTGTCTTCCAAACTTAGACAAATACTGCATTCAAATCAACAGTATACTTGTGATACAGAAAATCACTGTTGTAAATTCCTTATCATGAGCAACTGTGATGGTGTTTTTTACTTTCCTAAACTGGAGAGAATTGGTATTACTCATTATGCTTGACATCATACAAGACCTCTTTTGACCCTTAGATTTCTTATTTTTAGGATATTTTATGAAATACATTTTATAAATAAATAAATTAGAGGTGGAGTCAAGATGCAGGACTAGACACAAGGCCTTCTTAATTCCCTCTGAAAACTAAGGGCTGGATTGACAACTAAACAGAGCTTTCTGGACATACAGTGAGCCCTAGAACATAGCATAGGGCTACCTGTTTGGACTAAGTGCCACTGAATAGAAAGCTGCTTGTCTTAGGCTGAGTCCCACTCACACTGAATTGGTCAGCTCCTGCATAATAAGGGTAACTGGTATTTTTAATTTTTTTTCTTTTTATTGGCCAGCAGGCTGTGGGTGGGTTTAACCAGAAGCTAAGCAAAGCTGCAGTACTAAAGTGATCAGCAGGTGGAACAGCCACATTTTGAGAGCTCAGCACTGGACTCAGAGCACCAAACCCCTACACCGTCTCTTTTCACACCTCTGCCATACATTTTACTGTTTTGCTGGGAGAAGACCAGCTTGATGGGGATGCCACCTTGTTTGACTGGGAGACAGAAATACCCAACCAGAAGCCTCAGCAGGGGCTAATTCCCAGGCTGGGAGGCAGTCCTAGCTCAGCGAGTGCTTTTCCAGCAGAAAAGCTATGTTTAGCACAGTGTAGCCTCATGGGTAGTATCTGAAAGGGAATGACATCAGGCCAGTAGCTTGTCCTACTTTGAACTGTAACACAGCATTTGGGGACAGCTCCCAAGGTGTCTCCATTGTCAGCTAGAAGGAAGGGCTTACCACACCTGACAGCCTCAATGATTTTGGAAGTGACAGATTTTACCTTTTTAAAATAAGATGCCAAAGAAATAACTGGAGATCAGACCAAAGACATCTCTTTCAGCATTTACTGACCCACATCATAGTGATGACTGATGGTCCCCCCAGAGACTCCATGAATAGGGCTATGTCTCTGCCAGACAGGAGGTAGAGCCTGCTACCCTAGAGATTCAACTGGGCCAAGTCTCTAGAATACACAGAGTTGGCTGGTGACCAACTTCCTTCTCAGAACTGTGCCTCAGATCCTGTTAAAGCAACACCAGAGAAACTAAACAGCCTCTATATGTCCAGAAAGAAACAAACCCTAGCCAAACACTTAAAAATAAATCTACCTATGGCTCCAACAAAACTCCCAAGATAAAGAACCAAAGAACTTCCCAGAGAAAGAAGCCTTTATGAAACTATTGGAGGGTGAGAACAAAAACATTATATATAGAGACCTCCTAGACAATATGCAAAATGCAACAGAGCAAAATGAAAAACTAAGCAAGCTGTTCAAACTGACAGAACAACAGCATTCTGAAATCTGACAGACCACTAACAAAATTACAGGATTAGACAATTCAGTTAAAAGCCAAAAGAGCAGAACTGAACAACTGGAAACTAGGTTTAATGACCTTGAAGATAGACCTGCTGACAGTGTTTATGAGGAGAAATTAGAGAAAAGAAACAAGAAACATGAAGAAGCATTAAGAAACATGCAGGGCTCTATCAAGTGGAACCATCTACGATTAATTGGAATTCCTGAACAGGGAGGGATACCTGAAAACACAGAGAGTATGGTTGTTGAGTTATTGGCAGAAACCTTCCTTGAAGTTACAAAAGAAGAGAACATAGATATACAAGATGTGTATTGAATGTCACAAAACATAGCGTGTAAAAGACAGACACCAAGACATATTATAATCAAACTTAAGAAAATGAAACAGAAACAGAAACTCTAAAAGGCAGCGACATTCAAAGCAAAGTTAATATTCAGAAGGAAGACCTGTAAGTTTTCACTTGACTTCTTGGCAGAAATGACATTGGCATGGAGGCAGTGGGATGACATATTCAATGCCTTGAAGGAGAAGAACTTCTAACCAGAAGTATATATCATGCAAAACACTTTCAAATACGAAGATGAAATTAAGACATTCACAGATGAACAGAAACTTAGAGATTTTGTAAAGACTAAAACAAAATTTCAAGAAATACTGAGAGAAGCTCTTTTCTTACAAAAACAAAATCATTAAGTGTATATTTAAGGAGGCAATGCAGGACATAACATCCAAAAACCTACTCAGTTATGGAAGGCACAAACAACTACTATATTAATAGAAGGGATCCAATGATTGTATCATGAAAACTATGTTCCCATCACATTAAAAAGAAGGATATACTACAGTAGATACAGTCCTTCCAGGTGGAAGACTCAATCTCCTAAAGAGAATAACCCATAAAGAGGAATAATCTAGAACAGAATATTAAGAGGAACAGAGAAAACATCAAGACAAAAATAAATACATCAAAATGACAACACTAAACATGTACTTAATCAAAAATTACACTCATTGTAAACAGACTGGATGCTCCAGTAAGCAGACAGTGAGTGACATCTAGGATCAAAAGACACAACCCCTTTATATGTTGCTTACAAGAAACTCACCTTAGACTTAAAGATAAGAACAAACTGAAAATTAAAAGATGAAATAATATATATTAACCTAACAACATACAAATAAAAGCAGATGTGGCAATACTTCAACATTCCAATTTCAGTAATGATCAGATCTTCTAGAAAAAAGCTCAGTAAAGACACAGATGTTCTTACTGCAACAATTAACCAACTAGACCCCATCAACATATGCAGAACTTTTTATCCATCAACAGATAACTACATCGTCTGCTCCAGTGCACATGGAACATTTTGCAGACTAGACCACGCATTAGGACCCAAAGAAAATCTCAACAAAATCCAAACCATTGAATTGTTGCAAAGCATCTTCTCAGACCATTAGCCATAAAAGTCCAAATCAATAGCAGAAAAAGTACAGATAGAAAGTGGAACTCATGGAAATGGAACAACATCTTGTTCAAAAAGCCATGGGTTATAGTAAAATCAAGGATGAAATAAAGAAATTTATGGATCGAAATGAGAATGAAACCACATCCTACCAGAACCTAGAGTATACAGCCAAAGCAGTTCTCAGAGGCCAATTTATTTCTATAAATGCACGTATCTGGAAGGAAGAAAGGATCCAAACCAAAGAATTAACCATACAGTTTAAACAAGTAGAAAGAGAGCAACAGAGGAACCCCTCAGTCACCAGAAGAAAACAGATCATAAAGATTAGAGCAGAACTAAATGAATTAGGGAATAAGAGAACAATTGAACAAGTTGATAAGTTCAAAAACTAGTTTTGTGAAAAGGTCAACAAAATTGACAAACCATTGGTTAAATTTACTAAAGAAAAACAGGAAAGGAAACAAATCACCGAAATAAAAAATGAGATGGGAGATGTTTCAGCAGATCATAAGAAATCAAAAGTATCATAACGGAATACTACAAAAGACTGTACTCTAACAGATTTTAAAACCTAGAGGAAATGGACAAATTCCTAGATTCATGTCACCTACCAAAATTATCATAAAGAGAAGTAGAACAACTTAATAAACCCATCACAAGGAAGAGATTTAAAAAGTCATCCAAAAACTACCAACTGAAAAAGAGTCCTGGCCCAGATGGTTTCTCTGCTGAATTCTACCACACTTTCAGAGAAGAGTTAACTCCAATACTACTGAGACTATTTCATAGCAGAGAAAGGGGTGGAATATGCCCAAATTCATTCTATGAAGTCAGTATAACCCTTCTACAAAATCAGGGAAAAATCCAACAAAATAGGAAAACTACAAGTCAGTATCACTCATGAATACAGATGCAAAAGTCTTCAACAAAATCCTTGCCAACAGAATTCAACAAAATATCCAAAAAATAATTCATCACTACCAAGTTGGATTCATACCAGGGTTGGAAACCTCGTTCAACATCAGAAAAATAATGAATGTGATAAACCACATAAATAATACAGAAAAGTCACCTGACTTTGTCAATTGATGCAGAAAAGGCATTTGACAAAATCAACACCTATTCATGCTAAAACTTCTCAGCAAAACAGAAATAGAAGGCGAATTCCCCAATGCAATAAGGGTGATCTGTAAAAAGCCAACTGCCTACATGGTCTTGAACGGAGAGTGACTGAAAGAAATATCCTTGAGAACAGGAGCTAGATAAGGATGTCCACTCCTATCTCTCCTATTCAACATTGTACTAGAAGTTCTGCCCAGAGCAATTAGACAAGACCAAGAAATAAAGGGCATCTGCATCAGCAAAGAAGTAAAAGTCTCCTTATTTGCAGATGATGATTGAATACAGAGAGAATCCTAATGAATCCATAAGTAGATTACTCAAACTAATAGAAAGATAGAAGATAAACATAGTGAATCAGTAGGATTGCTTTATAACAACAAATAGATCTTTAAAGAAGAAATCACCAAATCAATACCATTCACTATAGTCCACAAGAAGATAAAATACCTAAGAATAAATCTAACTAGAGAAATGAGATCCTATACAAAAGAACTACAAGACCCTAAAAGAAAGAAAATAAGAGACATATAAATGGAGAAATGTACCCCGTTCATGGATAGGAAGACTCCACATTGTGAAAATGGCCATTTTACCCAGAGCCATCTACTTATACAACGCAATCCTAGTACAAATTCCTGTAACATTTTTCAATGAGATGGAGAAACATATCACCAGCTCTGTTTAGAATGGGAAGTAACCCCAGATAAGCAAAACACTACTGAAGAAGAAAAACACATGTGGAGGCCTCTCACTACCCCACTTTAGAACCTATTACATTGTCACAGTTGTCAAACCAGCCTGGTACTGGTACAAAAAGAGACATAATAGACCAATGGAATAGCGTTGTGACCCCAGAGATGCCACCATCCTCCTAGGAACAGTTGATATTCAACAAAGGCCCTAAGATTTTAAACTGGAGTGAAAAGAGTCTCTTTATCAAATGGTGTTGGCATAATTGGGTATCTATCTGCAAAAAATTGAAACAAGACCCATATCTCACCCTACACAAAAACCAACTCTAGTAGGATAAAGACCTAAAAAGATAAAGCTCATGCAAGATAAAATAGGACAAACAATGTAAGTTTTAATATACTACTTAGACAGACTTCAAAACCTGACAAAGCACAATCAACAGAACAGAAAACAGATGAATGGAAACTACCAAGAATCAAACAATTTTGCTCATTGAAAGACTTTATCAGAAGAATTAAAAGACCACCTACAGAATAGGAAAAAATATTTTTTAACTGTATGTCAGACTAATGTCTGATCTCCATAATCTACAACGTACTGTACTATGTCAACAAGAACAGGATAAATAACTCACTTAAGCAGTGGGCAAAGGAGATGGACAGACACTTCTCTAAAGAGGATATCCAGGCAGCCAAAAGACACATTCAGAAATGCTCACGATCATTAGCTATTAAAAAAATTCAAATCAAAACTATGATGAGATATTATCTTACCCCAACAAGGTTGGCTGTGATCCAAAAGACACAAAACAACAAATACTAGACTGACTGTGGAGAAATTTGAACCCTCCTACACTGCTGGTGGGATTGCAAAATGCCACAAACTCTTTGGAAAGCAACCTGGCACTTCCTTAAAAGGCTGGAATTAGATCTACCATTTGACCCAGTAATCCCACAGCATGGAATATATCCTACAGAATCAAACAGAAACATGCATACAAATGTTTATTGCAGCACAGTCCACTATAGCAAAAAGATGGAATCAAACCGATGCCCAACAACAGGTGAATGGATAAACAAACTGTGATGTATATACTCAGTGGAGTACTACCCAGTGATAAAGAACAGTGGTGACTTTAGGAAGTATCTCATAACCCACTTTCAACTGGAAAACAGTATGTCATGCAAAATCAGTCAGTGGTACAAGGACAAGTATTGTATGAGACCCCTAGTATAAGGACTTAAAACCTGACTCACGTACAGAAGAAAAGACTCATTGATGGCTACAGGAAGGGAGGGAGGGAGAGACTTGGTTATAAATTAGATAGTTGATATAAATTTGGTTGGGTGAAAGCAGTGCCAGTGCACATTAGAAAAAAGATCAGCTTAACTGGACTACAACATATTCTGAAAACTCTTCCAATCTTATTCCAGTGTTGCAAGGAGAGAGTAGTAGGGGCAGAGGCCTGGGGACCATGCTGTCAGGGGACGTCGAGGCCAACTGGCATAACCAGGCTATTACTAAGAGAGTCTTCTGCACCCCACATAAGTGAGTGGCATATGGGGTCTTAAAAGCTAGCAAGCTGCCATCTGAGGAACCTTAAAGGGTCCCAACTCAGCTAGAACTGCTGATCACGAAGGAGAACAACGACATGAGGGAAAAAGAGCCCAGAAGATAGAAGCACCCACGTGAATGGGTGACTGTATCAGCATTTGACCAGAAGAACCAGATGGTGACCAGACATCACCAGTGATGGTAACTAGACATCACCAGTGAGCTGTGGTGGGGCTCACAATGTTGAGTCCTTGTGGAAACACAAGAAGAAAACAAGATGCACTCTACCCTAAGAACTCTACTAAAAGACCGCAATTGATGGTTGAATTCCTGAGAGTTCCCTTGGGAGCATGGCCCCTAGACCTGATTCTGCACCAGATCACAGATCATTACTGAGGGCAACTCTTCCAATAGGAATGCAATGGACTCGGGGATACAGAGTGACCATATTGTGTGTGCACTTTATAGTTCTACACATCTATAGCATGTCATCCTACTGGCCTCTTACTAGAAGGGAGTGGAGAGGACAAGATAAGAGATTGTTAAGAGGATATGACATATATAGAATGGAAAGAAGGAGTGTGCTGTCACTGGGCAAGGAGAGCAGAGGGAGCTGAAGATAGGTGGGTATGCAAATTTGAATTATACTGTAAACTTTCACCCAATCACAGCAAAAGAAAGTGGATTCTTCCTTTCAACTAATATTTGCTGAGTGCCAGTTATGGATCAGTAACCATGCCAATTTTCAAGAATAAAATAGGTAATTTAAGCAGATGTGATTCACGGTCCAATTAGGGAGCTAGACTTTAATAATTACAAATGTTTGTGGAGTTTACTCTGTAGTAGTTCCATACAAGAGAGATACATAGTTATTAGTGATCATACTAGAAAAATGTTCAAATATGGAGTGTCAATTAATCTAGTATTTAACTTAGAAAAGCAGAGAAAAGAAGAGCATTTCAGACATAAGAAACTAGATGTGCAAAAGCCAAAGGGTAGAGCCAGACCTGATCTGTTGCTGTCGAGTTGATTCTGACTCACAACCACCCTATAGGAGAGAGTAGAATTGTCCCATCGAGTTTCCAAGGACAGCTGGTGAATTCAAACAGCCACCCTTCTGGCTAGTAGCTGATGCTCTTAGCCATTATGACTCCAGGATTAGAAAAGAAACTTCAAAAATAAACAAGGATATTTGGCCAGACATTGAACACAAAGGAAATGTGATGTGAAATATAATCAGAAAGATGGCTAGTAATCAGACCACCTAGGACTGCGTAGGTCATGTTAGGAGTTTTCAGTTTTGTAAATGACAAAACGTTTCACTTACATATAACACTGCTCTTAGATTTTGTTTCAAAACCAGGGGCAGTGAGCACGTGAACTGAGAGTGCTGCAGATGCCTTTGAGAAGTCCGGCTGTGAAAGGAAGAAACAAGGGCAGAGTCTCGAGGGTACTAACAGTGTGATGAGAAGTATTTTCAATTGGCATAGACATTAGCATACTTCCAAGCCAGTGGGATTTGTGGTTATAGATATTAAAATACAGGCATTTTTACTTTATTTTCAGTTTTCACACCCACCAAAAACAACAAGAGTGAAAACATACAAGAACTACAAGCAGAGACAACTCTACCTTTAATGAAATGGTTACAGCTGAGTGACAGTTTGATATTCTTCCATATGTTTTTCATTACTAGAACTCCATTTTGCTCCCATTCCTTCTTCCCATTTCACACAACAGTTAATCTGAATCCAGAAATAGTGATCTAATCAACAGAAGTGAAACGGTAGAACAAAAGAGAAACACTATAAGGTTCTTAACTTTTGAGTTCTAAAATTGCCATCTGAAATTCGTAGCAGAGATGATAATTTGAAAGCATTTAATTTGCATTTTTTTTAGTTGCACAATGTTTTTGCATTTTTTTTTAGCTGCATAATGTTTTCAAGTCTGCAGGGCAGAGCATTTATGGACCCAATATACATGTGGGAATAGTAAATACTACTGTGAATTTCAGCTTTCCCACAGTGAATTAAATAATGATCCATGAGCTGGTGAGGAGAAAGGCTGAAACAGAAAAGAAGAGATATGGATTCTGGAAAGAAACTAGTTCCACGGAGCAGTCATGATAAGGGAACTCTGTATATGCCTTCTGGGTAAACCTGAGAGTGAAGGGGATATGAAAAGCATTTCCATTGGAATCCTGTAAGTAGCAGATTCCCAGATGTTCCCAATGCCAGCAGACTCTGGTAATACTGAAAATGACTCACACAGGAACTTGGAGAGATATCGCCATCAAGAGTTACATGTCAGTAGAATACTGGAAGACAACAGCTACATTTTCCCTTGCCCTAAGAAGGGCAAAGAAGCTTGAAGAGAAACAACTGTGAAGAGGGAACACTGTCCCAAATTTGGCTTGGAGATATCTACAGAGTCCAGCAGATACCAATGTGGTGCCATGACTAAGGCTGACAATCACACATTTCAGATGATGCCTTTAAGGCACTGGGTGACTGTTAAACTCAGCAAATACCAGAATGAATAGATGTTAAATCCTGTGATTTTACCTCTTCTAGACTTAAATATTTAAATGTCAGGAAGTATTTAAATGTCACTCTGAGGGGAAGAAGGAGGGAGTCTGTGGAACAATGTTGGTTGAAACCTAAAATGACAATTTACTTGAAAGCAACTACATTTACTTTAGAATCAAAGTTGGATTTAAAATATAACTTATTATGGAAAAGTGAAGGTATCTTCGTTGAACAACTAAATTGTATTACTTGCAGAAATTGTGTTGACTCCATAAGGAATCAACTGCTATCTCGCATAATAAATTATGAAGCATATTTCATGATCCAAAGTGATGGAGAATATTGAAAGACGGTTTATATTTGTTCAGACCTGTAGAAGAAAAAACAAAGTTCAACGAAGATTGCCACTGGTAAGATAAGAAGCAATGAGGTCTAGATAAGTTACAAGCCAAAAAAAGTAAAAGTGGAGATGCATATTTGAAAAACCAGATGATACCATTTAAAGGCAGGGGAGATAGGGACAGAAGAGAAACTATTAACACGCCATTGTTAATTGTTTTCACACTAACCATCTAGTGGAGGGAGACATCTGGAGACAATACAAAATAAAGTAAAAACAGAATACCATTATCATAAGATGGTTATCAGACCTACCTAATCATGAATGTTAAAAAGAAGATGTACCCTGTGTTAGAAAATACAGCACACTTGCTGAAAACCTCCAATTACCAAGCCCACAGTAAAACCAGAGTGTACTCAGTTCTTCATTCCTCTTAATCACACTCCGTTATGATTAAACTACCACTTGTCTGTCAGTGGAGGCTTGCTTGTTGCTGTGATGCTGGAAGCTATGCCACTGGTATTTAGGTACCGACAGGATCACCCAAGGTAGACAGGTTTCAGGTGAACTTCCAGACTAAGAGATAGTGGGAAGAAGGACACGGCAGTCTACTTCTGAAAAGAACTAGCCAGGGAAAGACTTATGAATAACAGTGGAATTTCATCAGATATGTTGCCAGAAAATGAGCCCGGCAGGTTGAAAGGCACTCAGAAGACAACTGGGGAAGAGCTGCCTCCTCAAAGTGGAGTCTACCTTAATGATATGGATGGAGTGAAGTCTTCAGGATCTTCATTTGCCGATGTGGCATGACTCAAAACAAGAAGAAAGAGCTGAAAACATTCATTAATAACTGGAACATGGAAAGTGTGAAGTATGAATCTAGGAAAACTGGAAATCATCAAAAATGAAATAGAGTACATAAACATTAATATTCTAGGCATTAGTGTACTGAAATAGACAGGCATCAGCCATTTTAAATATGACAATCATATGATCTACTATGCTGAGAATGAAAACTTGAAGAGGAATGGAGTTGAATTCATCATCAAAAAGAACATTTCAAGTTCTGTCCTGAAGCACAATGCTGTCAGTGATAGGATAATACTGATAAGCCTAAAAGTAAGGCCAACTAACACGACTATTATTCAAATTTATGCACGAACCACTAAGGCTAAAGATGAAGAGGCTGAAGATTTTTACCACCTTATGCAGTGTGAAGTTGACTGAACATGCAATTAGAATGCTGTGATAATCACTGGTGACTGGAATGCAAAAGTTGGAAACAAAGAAGAAGGATCCGTAGTTGGAAAATATGGCTTTGGTGATAGAAATAATGTCAGAGATCTTATGATAGATTTTTGGAACACTAACAACTTCTTCATTGCAATATCTTTTATAACCTACAGAAAAGGTGACTGTACTCATGGACCTCACCACATGGAATACGCAGGAACCAAATCAATGACGTCTGTGGAAAGAGATGATGGTAAAGCTACACATTAGCAGTCAGAACAGGACCAAGTGCTGCTGTGGCACAGATCATCAATTGCTCATATGCAAATTCAAATTGAAACTGAAGAAAATTAGAACAAATCCACAAAAGCCAAAGTATGACCGTGAGTATATCCCTTCTGAATTTAAAGACCATCTCAAGAACAGATTTGATGTGTTCATCACTAGTGATTTAAGACCAGATGAACTGTGGAATGACATCAAAGACATCATCCATGAAGAGAGCAAGAGGTCATTAAAAAGCCAGGAAATAAACAAACAACAAAATTGTGTGTTAGAAGAGACTCTGAAACTTGCTCTTGAACATCGAGCAGCTGAAGCAAAAAGAAGGAGTGGCGAAGTACAAGACCTATAAACAGAAGATCTCAAAGGGCAGCTAGAGAAGACAAAATAAAGTATTATAATGACTTATACAAAGAGCTGGAAATGTAAAACCAAAAGGGAAGAACAAGTTCTGTACTTCTCAAGATGAAAGAACTGAAGAAAAAATTCAAGACTGATGTTGCAATAGCAAAGGGTTCTACAGGGAAAATATTAAATGGCTCAGAAAGCATCAAAACAAGATGGAAGGAATACACAGTCATTACACCAGAAAGAGCCAGTCAATGTTCAGCCATTTGAAGACATAGCATATGATCAGGAACCGATGGTACTGAAGGAAGAAGTCAAAGCTGCATTGAAGACACTGGCAAAAAACAAGGCTCCAGGCGTTGGGGGAATATCAATTGAGATATTTCAACAAACAGATGCCTCAGTAAAAGTGCTCACTCATTTATCTCAAGAAATTTGGAGAACAGCTACCTGGGCAACTGACTAGAAGAGATCCACAATTAAGCCCATTCCAAAGAAAGGTGATCCAACCAAAAGAGGAAATTACCAAACAATATTGTTGATAGCACAAGCAAGTAAAATTTTCCTCAAGATCATTCAAAAGCAACTGCAACGGTATATTGGCAAGGAACTGCAAGAAATTCAAGGTGGATTTGGAAGAGGATGTGGAACCAGGGATATCATTGCTGGTGTCAGATGGATCTTGGCTGAAACCAGACACTACCTGAAAGATGTTTAATTGTGTTTCATTGACTTTTCAAAGGCATTCGAATGTGTGGATCATAATAAATTATGGCTATCATTGTGTAAAATGGGAATTCCAGAACACTTAATTGTCCTCTTAAGAATTCTGTGTATGGACCAAGAGGCAGTCATGAGAACACAACAAGGGGACACTGTGTGGTTTAAAGTCAGGAAAAGTGTGCATCAGGGTTGTATTCTTTCACCATACCTTTTCAATCCGTATGCTGAGCAAATAATGTGAGAATCTGGATTATACAAAGATGAACGAGGCATTGGGTTTGGAGGATGACTCATTAACAACCTGGGTTACACAGAAGACACCACTTCATTTGCTGGAAGTGAAGAAGATTTGAAACACTTACTGATAAAGATTAAGGACCACAGTCTTCAGTACGCATTGCACCTCAACTTCAAGAAAACATAAGTCCTCACAACTGGACTGGTAAGCAACATCATCATGGAGAAAGGATTGAGGTCATCAAGGATTTCATTTTACTTTGGTCCATAATCAACACCTACAGAATCAGCAGTCAAGAAATTAAAAGACACATTGCACTGGGAAAATCTGCTGCAAAGGGATCTCTTTAAGTACTGGAAAGTGAAGATGTCACCTTGAAGACTAAAATGTGCCTGATCCCAGCCATGGTCCATTTTCAGTCACATCATGTGTGTAAAAAAGCTGAACAATGAACAAAGAAAACAGAAGAATTGATACCTTTGAATTGTGATGTTGAATTTGCCATGGACTGCCAAAATTACACCCAGATCTATTCCAGAAGAAGTACAACTGGAGTGTTCCGTGGAAGCAAAGATGGCAAGGACACGTTGTCAGGAATGATCAGTCCTTCAAGAAGGACATCATGCTTCGTAGAGTGGAGGGTCAGCAAAAAAGAGGAAGACCCACGACGAAGTGGATTTACACAGTCTCCACAACCATGGGCTTAAGCGTAATAATGATTGTGGACATGACACAAGACTGGGCAGTATTCTGTTCTGTTATGCACAGGGTCGCTATGAGCTGCAACCGATTCAACAGCACCTAACAACAACAACATTATTGACCAAATAGATTGTCTCGTTCAAAAATGAAATCCATAGGGGGGAAAAAAAGATTTAACTACAAGCTTTATTGTTCCCAAAATGAAACTTTGCAGCCTTGAATATTTGCATGCATTAAATAGTACATTCCTCTCAAGGCATATATACATTATTAAAAGTAGCATCACTTCGAATAATTTGGGAAGATTTGATCTCTTACAAACACACAGAGACAAATTTTGAAAATAGTTTTGCTTTAAAAAATTATAATTGATTTTGTTTAAAAAGAAATTCACATTAGGTATTAAAATGTTTACATATAAACTACTAACCCAATTCCACCCCCCTAAAACAAAACCCACTGCCATTGAGTCAATTCTGACTCATAGCTACCCTACAGGACAGACTAGAACCGCTCCATAGAGTTTCCAAGGAGTGCCTGCATATTTGAATTGCTGACCTTTTTGCTGACAGAAGTAGCAGTTAACCACTACACCACCAGGGTTTTCCAAACTGCTAACCTACTCAATAACAAATCCCCTCTATGTTTTAATCATGTCTCCTAGCTACAGCGTATACATTCATTCTTTAATTTTAATTCATTTTCTAAATTAGTATTTCATGATACTTTTAGTGAAAGTTTACAACACAAAATATCTATGTAAAATTTTCTTATTTATTTCTTTTTATTGTGTTTTAGGTGAAAGTTACAGCATATAATTTTGAATAAGAAAACACAAGTCAAAAAAAAAAATATCAGCCTAAAAGAGTAATGGACTACATTGAATACAGACTCTTTCATCATCCTGAGTCCAGAAGAAATTGATGAATAGTTTCTCATTCAAAAATTTATACTCAGATTGTTTTGTGGCATTGCTTGCAATCCCCATAATGTGTCAGCATCCGTTCCCTTTCTCTCTACCCTCTTCCCTTTACACTCCAGGTTTCCTGTGTCCATTGTCCTGGTTTCCTGTCCTTTCCTGCCATCTCTTCTCTGCTTTGGGACGTGTATTACTTATTAGGTTTCCTATACTGATTGAACTAGGAAGTATATTCTTCAAGCGTGTTACTTATTTTATAGGCTTACTAATCTTTGGTTGAAAGGAGAACTTCAGGAGTGGCTTCCCTCTGAGTTAAAAAGGTGTCCAGGGGCCATGGTTTTTGAGGTCCTTGTAGCTTGGACTAAGAAGTCTGGTACTTTTTTACATTAATTTAAACTTTGTTCCATGTTTTTGTCTTAGTCTGTCCAGAGCCATCGATTGTGATCCCTCCCAGAGAGCTTGATGCTGGTAGCCAGGCATCGTCTAATTCTCCTGGGCTTGGGATAATCAAGATTGTGGTTCATGTGGTTCATTTTAGATGACTGCCAGCAAGTTTTAAAACCCCAGACACTATTCACCAAAGCTAGGATGTAAAATATTTTCCTTATGAACTATGTTATGCCAGTTGACATAAGATGCACCCTGATACCATACAGTAATTTTGTCCTTCAAAGTGTTTGGATGTGTCTAGAAAGCTTCTTTGATTTTCCTTGGTCAAGCTGTACTGCTCTCTGTTACATTATGTATTGTCTTTCCCTTCATTAAAGTTAACTCTTGTCTAAACTATCTAGTTAATGATTTTTCCACCCTAGCACTTCACCTCTCTCATAACCATTACAGTTTTTTTCTCCAGAGTGTAAACATTTTCTTATGTTTTTACAACAGTGATCTCATATAATATTTGTATTTTTGTGATTGATTTATTTCACTTAGTGAAATGCCCTACAGATTCATCTGTGTTGTTAGATATTTTTTGCAGATTCATCACCATTCTCTATCCACGTGCAGTATTCTGTTGTGTGTATGCATAGGATTTTAGTCTCTCCAATATTTGTTATTTTCTATTTTTTGACTCATGCCAGTGAGGGCAGAGTGAGATGGTATCTCCTTGTGGTTTTGACTTACATTTTTCTATTCATGTGCCTGTTAGTCTGAATGTCATCTTTGGTAAGGTGTCCTTTGCCCATTTTTTTTTAATTGAATTATTTATCTTTTTGTTATTGAGGTGTTGAAGTTTTTATAGATTTTAGAAATTAGAGTCTTGTTGGATATACCAGGGCCAACATTTTTTTTCTCAGACTGTAGTTTCTCTTTTTATTGTGAAGTGTTTTGATGAGCATAAATGTTTAATTTTCATGAGCTCCTAGTTATCTTCTGTTGTTTCTGCATAGTTATGGCTTGTATTGAATTTATGCTGTGTATTAGGGCCTCTAACATTGCTCTTAGTTTTTGTTCCATGATCTGTATAATTTTAGGTTTTATATTTATATATTTAATCCATTAGTTACTGTTTATGGTCTGAAGTATGAGTCCTGTTTCATTTTTTTTAAGGATGAACATCCTGTTTTAGCAATTAAAAAGACTGTGTTTCTTCATTTAATAGACTTGGGTCATATGCTGAAGTGCAGGTGACTATAAATTAATGAGTTTAGATCTGAGTTCTCATTTCTGTTCCATTAGTCTATGTGCCTGCTGTTGTACCAGTGGCTTTTTGGAATATTGTGACTATATAGTAGATTCTGAGATCAAGGAATATGAGGCCTCCTACTTTACTCTTTTCTTCAATAATGCTATGCTATTCTAGGTCCTTTTCCCTTTCTATATAAAGCTGGCAATTACTTTTTTCATCTTGATGAAGAATGCTGTTGACATTTGTATGAACCTTGTGTTACGTCTGTACATTGCTTTGGGTAGGATTGACATTTTCACAACGTTGGGTCTTCCTATCCATAAGCATGGCATGTTTTTCCCCACATAACCCTCTTTTGATTCCTTGCTTTAGTATTTTGTACTTTTCTTTGTATAGATCTGTTATGTCACAAGTTAGATTTATTCCTAAATATTTTAATCTTTTTTTAGGGGCTATTATAAGTGGTATTGTTTTACTGATTTATTTTCTAAAGTTCTGTTTGTCATATAGGAATCCAACCAATTTTTGTATGTTGACCTTGTGTACTTCTACTCTGTTAAATTTATTAGTTCTAGTAATTTTCTTGTTAAAATTTTGAGGTTCTTTATGTATAGGATAATACGCTCTGTGAGACACTGTAACTTGATTTCAACACTGAATAGGTAAAACAAATTGAAGAAATGATGAAGTAAAAGATCTGAACAGAAGATGTCAAAGGGTGGCTTGAAAAAACAAAATAAAACATTGTAATAACATGTACGAATTCTTAGAAGTAGAAAAGCAAAGGGAAAAATATGTTCAAAATTTTTCAAGCTGAAAGTAATAAAATATAAATTTAAACCCAAGTCATAGCATTGAAGGATTCCATGTAGAAAATAAAAATGACCCCAGAAACATTAAGAGAAAAAAAAAGAACTGGTCAGCATTCATCCACTTGAAGAAGAGGTAATGTAGGATCAAGAACCAATGGTTACTGAAGGAAAAGGTCCAAACTACACTGAAGACATTTTCAGAAATCAAGGCTGCAGGTTTTGATAGAATACCAACTGAGATATTTCAACAAATAGATGCAGCACTGGAAATATTCATTTGTCTATAGCAAAAATTTGAAGATAATTACCTGCCCAATTGATTGGAAGAGATGTATAGCTATACTTACTTTCAAGGAAGGCGACCCAACAGAATGCAGAAATTATCAAACAACATCGCTAGCATTCCACACAAATAGAATTTTGGTGATGATCCTTCAAAAGTGGTTTCAGTAGTACATTGACAGGGAAGTGGCAAAAATTCAAACCCAACTCAGAAGAGGATATGGAATCAGGGACATTATTGCTGATGTCAGCTGGGTCTTGGCTGAAAGCAGAGAATACCAGAAGGATGCTGTCTGTGTTTTATTGACTATGGAAAGGCATTTGACTGTGTAGATCTGAACAAATTATGGATAGCATTGCAAGAAGTTCCAAGGTACTTAATTGTGCTGAGAACCTGCATATGAATCAAGAGGCAGTCATTGAACAGAACAAGGGGATGCTGTGTGGTTTGAAGTTAGGAAAGATGTGTGTCTTGGTTGTGTCCTTTCACAATACTTATTCAATCTACATGCTGAGCAAATAATTCTAGAAACTTGGATTATATAATGAAGAACAGGGCATCAGTGTTGGAGGAAGACTCACTAACAACATGTGTCAGGCAGATAACACAATCATACTTGCAGAAAGTGAAGAGGACTTGGAGCAATTACTAATCAAGATAAAAGGCCGTATCCTTCAGTACCGATTACACATCAACATCAAGAAAGAAAAATTCTTCACAACTGGACCGACAAGCAACACCATGATAAATGGAGAAAAGATTGCAGTTGTCAAAAATTTCATTTAACTTGGATTCACAATTGACACTCATGGAAGCAGCAGTCAGGAAATCAAAAGACACATTGCATTGGGAAACTCTTCTGCAAAAGACCTCTTTAAAGTGTTAAAAAGCAAAAATGCCTTCTTGAAAACAACGGTGTACCTGACCCATACCATGATGTTTCCAGTTTCCTCACAAGCATGTGAGAGCTGAGGAACGTTAAAGAAAAGGGAAGACAAATTTAAGTGCCTGAATTATGGTTTTGGTGAAGAATCTTGAATATAACATGGACTGCCAAAACAGTGAATAAATATGTCTTGGAAGAAGCAAGGAGGGTGAGACAACATTTTTTTACTTTGGACATGTTATCAGAAGGGATCAGTCTTTCGAGAATTACATCATTCTTGATAAAGTAAAGAAGAGAAATTCTCTTAGCAAGATGAATTGGCACAGAGACTGCAACAATGAACTCAAGCATAAGAACGATTTTGAACATGACACAGAAGTTGGCGGTGTTTCCTTCTGTTGTTCATAAGGCCACTATGATCAGAACCAACTCAGTAGCACCTGCCAATGACAACAGTATTTTCATGATAGGTAATGGTATGCACTTTTTTTGTGTGTGTGGTGTCTTTGGTATTAGGTTATTTTGGCTTCATAGAGTGAATTTGTGAGCATTTCTTCATTTTCTATGCTCTGAAATAAATTGAGTAGTACTGGTGTGTGCTCTTCTCTGAATGTCTGGGAGAATTCTCCAGTGAGGTCATCTGGGCCAGAGCTTTTATTTATTGTTGCTTTTATTGTTATTATCATTATCTGTTCAGTTTCTTTTCTTGTTCTAAGTCTGTTCATATTTTGTATCTCAGTTTGTGCTACTTTATATAGGTAATTTGTTCCTAGAAATTTGTCCATTGCATCAGTTTTCAAGTTTGTTAGCACAGTAGTTAAGATCTTGGCTGTTTACCAAAACATTTGCAGTTTGAATTGACCAACCACTCCTTGGAAAACCTATTGGACAGCTGTTCTGTTCCAAAGGTTTGCTATCAATTGGAATTGACTCAACAGCATTTTATTATTACTATTTTTGTTTATTCTGTTATGATTCTACTCACCTCACTTGATTCTGTTATAATGTGCTCTAACTCTTTCCTTGAGTTATTTGCTTCCAACATGACTTTCCTTTTTTTAGTTTGCCAATTATTGTTCATTCATAATATGCCCAAATTTTGTATCTATATCATTTTCTGCATTAATATATCCTTGGGAAAACATAACAAATTAATTACATGAGAGTATACAAATAACTTTTTATTATGATTCAGTGGAAGTATATAATCCAAATCGATTCCGTAAGTCTGCCTATCTGCATCTCCATCTGCTCTCCCCACCCTGTGAAAACACATGCCTCATTTTCATTCTATACTTCTAGCATACTTTTAACAAGCACCTGTCTCCTTTTCTCCACTGTCTTTTCTCCCATCTACAAAGAAACAAGTAGGACAGCCACCTATAAATGTATAAAACCATAAAGTACACATACCATGTGCTCACATTGTGTCCCCAAGTCCAGTTCATTCTTGTCTGAAGAGTTGACCTCAGTACTGGCTTGAGTTCAGGGCAGCAGCAAGTCCAGGGGCCATGTTCCCAGGGTACCCCCCAGGTTGTTGGACCATGAATTTATAAATAATTTGCAAAAACTCATATGCACATTAAAAGATAAGTAGAAAGCTCAACATAACACCAAGTCACTATCTTTGGTGAGACCACATGCGATTGCTTTTTTTCTTTTTCATTAGTCTAGGAAATAAAATTCAGACGAAAGCATTCTGGGGTCAAAATGAACTAGACACACTGTTATAAAAACGAATTGCCCGTATTTCTGGGCCCTAAAGAGTTTATTTCTCACTCAGTGAACATGTCCAACAAGAGTCAGCAAGCTCTGCTCATTGCAGTTACTCATGAATCACTTTATGTAGAAAGTGTCTTCTTGTCACTGTGGTTGGAAAGAAGAGAACATGGTGAAACATGCACTGGTTTGTAAAGCTTCTTTCCAGAAGTTGACATGACACTTCCTTTTACACCTCATTGACCAAAACACGCCAGATAATACAACGTAATTTCAGAAAGACACTGAAGGGCATTCCTACCATGTGAATACAAGGATATGAGACTGAAAATTTTGAATCATATTAACAACAACCTGAAGTGGTATTGACTGTTTTACTAAAATGTTGAAAAAAAGTTGAGCAGAACTGTCACAGGTGGAAAAATTGTTCATGGAGAATTTCAATAGCATTGATTGGATTGATTGGATTTGGAACACAATGGAGAAGAAGAAACAGAATAATGCTGCTATTTTTAGTTAGAGAGACTAAAAATATAAGTGCATTAAAAGGAATAAACAATTCTAAAAATTACATGAAAGAGGGAGAGGTGGCAATGGATTGTTATTTGACATTAAACTTATTGAAAATTTAGTACTGTTTTCTGGGAAAGATGCTGAAGGCATTGAGTTGCAAGTGACAGCAAAATCATGGAGAAATATAAAATTAGCAAGAAGGGAATGTACATAAAATAGGGCTACAGGAGGATTTGTGTAGATTAATGAAATAGGACAACAGGAAGGAATCAGGAGTGTGAGAAAAAGAAGAATTAAGAGGGTCAAAATATAAATTCAGTGGCAGCAAAGAGAGCAAATCTCTTGTAGAAAGATTTGGAAATACCTGTGTTGCGCATAGGATGACTATGAGTTGTCACCAACAGGATGACACCTAAAAACAATGTTGTGAAATGCTATGGGAAGATTTACTAGGAGGATGAAAAAAGCAACAATTTAGTGGGTTTTAAAATCAGATATCCATTGCTGTGGAGTCAACTCAGACTCATGCTGACTCTATAGAACAGAGTAGAACTGTCCCATAGTGTTTCCAAGAGTCCCTGGTGGATTTGAACTGCCAACCTTTTGGTTAGCAGGTGTAGCACTTAACCATTACCCCTCCAGGGCTTCCTTGGTGAGTTTTAGGTCAAGGGAAACTTCTTAAGGGAGCTTTCTAGCAAAGTAACAATGACATTGATAGAATGAAAGAATTAACAAGTAAATTCATGGTGAGGAAATAATAGGCTTTGTAGTCAACAATTCTTTTTGAATGTCGATTATGGAGGCAGAAAGGAGTTCATAAAGGAAGGAGATTGGGTCAGTTAGAGTTGCCATACCAAAATGCCATGATGTGGAGGAATTTAAAGAAAGGAAATTAATTCTCTCACAGATCTGGAGGTTAGGAATTTGAATTCAGTTAGGACAGGGTCATGTTCTCTCCTTACTTGTTGTTGGGTAGCTCAGTGTGTCCACTGTATTTATCTTCACATAGCATCTTGCCACCCCCCTGTGTAATTCTGTTTCCATGTCTGCTCTCTTTTATAAGAAACACTTATATATAGTTACCTGCTATGACCTCATTAACCTGATAATATTTCCGAAGATAGACCCTTTTTCCTCAAGCAAATTCACATTCTCAGGTACAGGGGTTAAAACTTCAGTGGGTATTGTTTTTTAGAGGAGAGGGAAAAATTAATTTCATAACAGACATTCCATAGCAATGTATCATCAAAGAAAATCAATAAAAATGGAGAGAGAAATAATGATATGTATCATCCAGGTAGGTGATAGAAACTGATGAAATAATGAAATAAAATTACATCAAGTATACATACTAAGTCAGGTTTCTCTAGAGAAACAAAATATGCATAGACACAGAGACAGAGAAAGAGAGAGAGGGAACTCAATTAAGATAGAAAGAGAAAGAGAAGGAGCTCAATCAAGAGACAGAGAGATTTAGGTTAAGGAATTGTTCCATGCAGTTGTGAGGACTGGTAGGCTGAAAATGGAGAGAATCAAAGTTGTATTCTCGAGTCTGATCTGTAGGTCAGGCACACGAGCTAGAAATTCAGCCAGTATTCCTATGTTATTATCTCAAGAACAGATTTGATGAGTTGATCACTAATGACCAAATAGTAGATGAATTGTGGAATGACATTTAAGATATCATCCATAAAGAGAGAAAGAGATCATTAAAAAGACTGGAAAAAAAGAAAAGACCAAGTTAGATGTCAGAAGAGATCCTGAAACTTGCTCTTGAATGTTGAGCAGCTAAAGCAAAAGGAAGGAATGGCGAAGTAAAAGACCTAAACAGAAGATTTCAAAGATCAGCTCAAGAAGACGGAAGACAGTATTATAATGACTTGTGCAAAGAGCTGGAAATGGAAAACCAGAAGAGAAGAACATGTTCTGCATTTCTCAAGCTGAAAGAACTGAAGGAAAAATTTCAAGCCTCGAGTTGTAGTAGTGAAGGATTCTATAGGGAAACTATTAAACAACTCAGGGAGCATCAAAAGGAGATGGAAGAAATACAGAGACATTATATCAGAAAGAACTAGTCAATGTTCAGCCATATGAAGAGATAGCACATGATCAGGACCAATGGCACTGAAGGAAGAAGTTGAAGCTGCATTAAAAACATTGGCCAAAAAAAATAAAAAAAGAGTACAGGAATTGATGGACTATCAATTGAGGTATTTCAACAGACAAATGCAGCACTGGAAGTGCTCACTCATCTACGCCAAGAAATTTGGGGGACAGCTAACATTGTAGAGAAAAGGAATTCCAGAACACCTAACTGCTCTTAAGGAATCTGTATACAGATCAAGAGGCAGTTGTGCAAACAGAACAGGGGGACACTGCATGGTTTAAAGTCAGGAAAGGGGTGTGTCAGATTTGAATCCTTTCACATTACCTTTTTAATCTGTATGCTGGACAAATAATCCGAGAAACTGGATTATATGAAGAACAAGGCATAAGGATTGGAGGATGACTCATTAACAACCTGCGTTACGCAGGTGACACCACCTTACTTGCTGTAAATGAAGAAGGTTTGAGACACTTACTGATGGAGGTCAGGGACCACAGCCTTCAGTATGGATTGCACCTCAACGTCAGGAAAACAAAAATCCTCACAAGTGGACCAGCAAACCACATGTCGTAAATGGAGAAAAGATTGAGGTTATCAAAGATTTCATTTTACTTGGGTCCACAATCAATGCCCATGGAAGCAGCAGTCAAGAAATCAACGGATGCATGTCATGGGAAATATCTGCTGCAAAGGACCTCTTTAAAGTATTCAAAAGTAAAGATGTCACCTTGAAGACTAAAATAAAATATGCTGAACTCAAGCCATGACATTTTCAATAGCATGATGTGCACATGAAAGCTAAGCAATGAACAAAGAAGACAGAAGAAGAATTGATGCGTTTGAATTGTGATGTTGGAGAAGAATGCTGAATGTACCGTGGACCACCAAAAGAACAGATCTGTCTGGAAGAAGTACAACCAGAGTGCTCCTTGGAAACAAAGATGGCAAGACTGCATCTTACATACTTTGGACATGTTGTCAAGAAGGATCAATTCCTAGAGAAAGACATCATTTTTTGTTGAGCGGAGGGTCAGCAAAAAAGACAAAGATCCTCAATGAGATGGATTGATACAGCGGTCTGAAGCACAAAAATGATTGTGGACATGGTGCAAGACTGGGCAGTGTTTCCTTCTGTTGTTTACAGGGTTGCTATGAGTCAGAACTGACTCAACTGCATCTAACAACATCTTGAGATGGTATTCTTTATTTTCCAGGAAATCTATGTTTCTCTTAGGGCCTTCAACTGATTGGATGAGGCCCAATTTCGTTACCAAGGGTAATTCACTTACTTAAAGCCACCTGATTTTAAATGTTAACTGTATTTACAAAACATCTTGACAGCAACATATAGACTAGTGTTTGACTAAACAACTGATCACCATAATCTAGACAAGTTGACATTAAAATTAATTATCATCACACAAACACACTTATTAATAATTTTATGCTAAATTTCAATCAGTCTCAGGTGGGTATCCAATGATTGTCTAGGCTAACTCTTTCACTAAATAGTTGTTAGCATGTGTGCTAATCATAAGAGGTTTGGTAGTTAAGTCCACAAACTTAATTGTTCTAAGTGCTATGTACCTAAATGCTGACTATGACTACAGTCACCTTCAAAGTACTTCCCTTGGGAAGCTATGCACAGAAGCCAGCACCTAGTTCACCCTACAAAGCAATTTTGGAACTCTTTCTAGAATGGCAATTGCACACAATGGCAAGGTGGCAAGTTTGCAAAATTAATTGTATGATTATCTGTGAGGGATTTTTGAGCCGTCATGTAAACAGGACTATTGGAACATCCTGCCTGTTCTCCTGATTTGGCCCCCAATAGCTTTTATCTTTACCTGAAGATAAAGGAAATGCTGAAAGGAAGACATTTTGATGACATTCGGGACATCACGAATAATACAACAGCTCTGATGGTCATTCCTGAAAGAGTTCCAAAATTGCTAAGAAGGGTGCACTAGGCACTGGCATTGGCTCATGGGGAGTACTTCAAAGGTGATCGTAGTGATCTTCAGCAGCAAAGTATGTAGCACTTTTCCTAGGATGAGTTCACAAACTTAACTGGAATTCTCTTATGTAGACAAATTATATTGTTCTTCTTTTACCACTTAGTTCTGTCAGTAACTGAGAGACATGTTGAAACCCCAGTGCAATTGTAGATGTAGTTCTCTTAGTAGTTCTGTTAATCTTTGTTCATATATTTTGAGTTTATGTTGCCAGAGTTTATGTTATTAGCTGTATAATTTTTTTCCCCCTAGTAAATTGAAGTGTAGTCTCAGATATTTTACTGTAGTATGTCCGAATGCAGCTTTCTTTTGGTTTGGGATTTACAGGGCTTCTTGAAGTTTTGACTTGATGTCTTTTATCAGCTTGGAAATGCTTAGCTATTATGTCTTCCAACAATGTCTGTTCATTTTCTTCCCTTTTTTCTACGAGTACTCTCATTTTATGTAAGTTTTCCAATTCTTTCTACTGTATCTCTTACTTTCGATTCTATAGTTTTCCATTTTATTTTTCTCTCCTGGATTCTTGGAATTTTCTTTTAATCTGTGTTTTAGTTTACTAACTTTCTCCATTTAATCTGCTGTTAAGCCAATCCATTAAGCTTTTGCTTATTATTGTTTTCAGTTGTATGATATCCATTTGGTTTCATGTTCATGATTTCTAAATTTTGTGCTAAAATCTCTTGATCACCTTCTTGAGCATGTAGGAAATAGTAAAAACTGTGGCTGATCACTCCATTTCCTGAAGCCCCTGTACATTTACTCTATCATTTGGTAGTATTTGAATCTAGAAATAATTTGAGGTCTAAAATAATGACTGACAGCTGAGATACATTCTTGCAAGTACCTTTCTATTTTTTGGTCCATTTGTGGAGTACAGACCTTTTCAGTCCATCCCAAACCAGAAGGATTTATTGCTATTACTTTTGTCAGGTCTCTACTCTGCAATCTCTCAGACACCTTTCCTAGATCTGACAGGAATCTTAATGAAAATTAGGCTCAAGTTCTAGGTTTCCATCTCTATATTTTTGTTCCCTTAGATCTTGGCACTTTTATATTCTCCTGGCTTTTTAGTTGTTTAATGCCTTTAGCATTTTTTTTTTTTTAAGTCAAGTTTTCTGGTTGCCTTCAGTAACATGCCAATAAAGGCTAAGCTTCTGCCATCAAGTCACTTCCAACTCTTAGTGACTCTACAGATCCGAGTAGAACTGTCCCATAGAGTTTCCAAGGAACCCCTGGTGGATTTGAATTGCTGATCTTTGGTTTAGTAGATGTCATTCTTAACTACTAAGCCATCAGGGTTTCCAACATATTTGTGTCTAATTACTTGGTCTGTCTTTCTAGAAAGTAGCAACAGAACTCTGAACACTTTGCTGAATTTCAAAGAGGTACACAAACTGTAAGTTATCTGTAACTGTGAAATAATTTTATGTCAGAAACCTACACTGACTTATCTTTGTCCTCCGTGTGGTCTCATAAGAGTCCTAGTGATACAATGGTTAACAGCTTGGCTGTGGACTGAAAGGTTGCTGATTCAAACCCACCCAGGGTCTTCATGGGAGAGAGACCCCAATCTCCTACGAAGATTACAATCCAGAAAATCATATGGGACTACTCTGTCATGTGGGCTCCCTGTGAGTCAAAAACCAACTTAACTGGCACCCACCATCAACAACATCATCAAATAGAAGGCAACCAATAAACACGTGATTTGGACATTAGCGATCCTCTTCATTTCAAGAAACTTCATTTAGGAAGAAATTTGAGAACTGTTTCCCATATCCTTCGGCTAAGCTGGTTCTTATCTTTCCATTTATAATTCTATGTGCTAAATTACTTTTTTTTTGCTTCCAAGTTATATCTTCTAGATTTTTCCCTGAAATTATGGCATCAGACGCTGGTTAAATTGATCTTAGACTTCTCTTTCTTTCTTTTTTTGCTTCTCCTCTACCATATCCTCATTTTCCCCAACAACTGACTTGTCAACTACTTAAAACGGTATCTTCGTTAGTTCATTTTCATATTTTAAAACTGATAACTCCACCAAGATATATTTAAGGAAAGGGTTGAGAAAAAACAAACCAATAATAATAATAATAATAAATCACTTACTGTTATATATATATATTTAAATTAGAAATTTTAATATAATTTAATTGAGGGTCATTTCTAAATAATATTAAATAGTATTCCTAACTTTAGGTGTTCACCCTGATTGCTTAGACATCTGAAATCTAATTTTCTTTCTCAAGACCATTTTTATTTTGTTTGCAGGTCATGTCTGAGATTCTGTGAATTTGAGGCAGGTTATAACTTGAAGTGCAAAGCAACACAGTATGATTTAATATTTCAAAAATAAGAATTTTTATCACTATTATTTTTTTAACTCGTGCCTAATGAAACTTGTTAATGAGAAAGTTAATTTTTCTATTGGTTATATCCCTGGGGTCTGTGATCCTTTTTATGTTTGTGAGTATGCTTCTTTAAATGAAAAAGAAGAAAAAGTAGAAGACTATTGAAAACCTATAGAGACTGGCAAAAAAAAAAAAAAAAAAAAAAATTTCTTCCTAACTCAATCTTAAATGTTGTATTGATTACTCATATCATAAAAACAAAGAAGCATAAAATATTAGCTAGACAAGGCAAAGGACTGATAAATATATTTCACACTGGCAGGAGTTACTGAAGACTTAGGGAAAAAAATGACACCACTAATGCCCACTTTTAAATAAATCACTGTCCCACTGCAGTTTTTCAAAAGGGAAACTTTTCGATTCATAGTTTATTTTTACCTAAACCAATTTAAAGTTAATTATTTTCCAGAAAAATTTTAGAAATAACTTGTCATTCATTATAATAGTCAAAATCTTGAGCAGCAGTCTGTCATTGTTTTATATGCAGAACACTTGAGTAGGTACAGAGAAATACCTTTTTTAATACTTTGCTGAAATAATTAGTGTACACTGCTTAACCTTTTACCTTTCATCGGTTCAAATGGAAATAAGAAAATAGCAATGAATACAACGGGATGATTTCAAACTGTAGGCATGAATTCATCAATTATATCTGAGATGGGAGTTAATATGGTTTATATTCTGCATTAGCCCCTAACGTGGATTAAAGTGAGCAATACAAATATTGCATATTTAAGCCTGAATTTCCAGTGCTTTTCACTGAAAATGCAAAGTAAAGAATCTAATTGTGTGTATCAACCTAGAAACATATGCTTAGCCAAGATTTAGTGCTTCTTTTCAAGTATATCTGAATAGATTATGCAGTGACTAAGAGGTCTGAAAATCAAGTCTGGGAACTTAACTGTTCCAAGTGCTATATACCTCGTTGTTGACTATCACTACAGTCGCCTTTGAAGTACTCCCCTTGGGAAGCTGTGCACTGAAGCCAGTGCCTAGGGCACCCTTTGAACCAACTTTGGAACTCTTTCTGGAATGGTCGTTGCACACAGTGGCATGGTGGCAAGTCCACGAACTTAATTGTATAGTTGTCTGTGAGGGCGTTTTCAGCCGATAAACAAAGTAACTATTGGAACGTCTTCCGAACTCAGATGATCTGCTCCCCAGCAACATTTGCCTTTTCCCGAAGATACAGGAAATATTCACAGGAAGACATTTTGATGACATTCAGGGCACCAAGGGTAGTACGATGACAGCTCATTCCAAAATCACTTTGAAAAGTGGACTAGGTGCCGGCGTCGGTGAATAGCTTCCCAAGAGGAGTACTTCAAAGGCGGCCGTAGTGATAGTCAGCAACGAGGGATGTAGCAGTTTTTGTAGAATGAGTTTGTGAACTTGTATGACATAGTACAAGCACCAGAACAGGAAGAAAATGCAATTTAGGTAGAATATCACTAGTTTCAAGGAGCAATGCCCTTAATGAACTTTGGAATTCTCTTTTCAATTTTAAGCTGATAATCTGGAGCCCTAGCGGTGCAGTGATTAAGAACTCAGGCTGCTAACAGAAAGGTTGGCAGTTTGAATCCACCAACTACTCCTTGGAAACCCCATGGGGCAATTCTACTCTGCCTTATAGGATCTCTGTGATTTGGAGTGGACTCCCTGACAATGAATGTTTTTGAAGGGCACGCGTAGAGTACGCAAATATTTGATCAAAATTACCAGGGAACAACAAAGATATACTTTTTTTGAGATTTGGAAGGCAATACTTTATTCTGCACTCTAAAATTCCATTATTGGTATGAATACCTGGTATGTTTTCACTTGATTATATCAACAGTGAAATAAATCAAATAAAAGATAGCTAAAACAAATAGATCTCTGTTACATAGTTTATCTACATACACACATGCCATAACTTTTGTTTTTGGAAAATCATTTAAAATCAGGAAGAATACTCTGCGGACTGTCATTTCAGTGACAGAATAAGGGTAAATTACATTTCTTTCCACTTAAAGATGGAAAATAGTCTTCTTTTCAGGCAATACTAAATTATAATTTTAGTGAATCAGAGAGAATTTTGTGCTTTTCTGCCTTAAAACATCCATTTTTGTAGTTAAATGTATATAAGGTTTACCCAAACCTGACTGCTGCTGAGTTGATTCCAACTCATAGTGACCCTATAGGACAGAGTAGAACTGCACCATAGAGTTTCCAAAGAGCACCCGGTAGATTTGAATTGTGAATCTTTTGTTTAGGAGATGTAGAACTTAACCTCTGTGCCACTAGAGTTTCCCACCTATGGCTTAGTAAATTGTAAATACTGTTTCTAATATTGTATATGACAAAAGAAAGAACTGTGCTTGCCAACAGAGGATTCTTAATATCAGAATGAGCTTAAAGAAGGCATTTCTTGTATAAATATCTGTATAAACATCATTTGTTTTACAAAATGTTCTTGAAAACAAAAGAGGGAAGAAAGACATTGGTATACACCAGGGAATTAAGAATGAGCACAAAATATTCCTCATTTCCTAAAGCCTTTAACTATTAAGCTCTTTATTTTTAATCTGGATTTGTTTGTATCTGAAGGGAAGACAAAAACAAAAAAACCCATCCATAGATACTACTATAAGCAGAAGGCCTGAAAAGCAGAGACTTGCCAGATGAGGATGCTAGTCATATATCAATGTGCTCAGAAACTGATGCTCGCATAACTGGAGGCAGATGCAAAAACCAGTGCCAGAGGTGGCACAGTTACAGTTTAATCAAGTAAAGTTGTTGATTACACTGATAAATGGTGAAGAGGTGCCTGTCCTTCCTCTTGCTATATCCCCTCTTACGTGCTGGAGCAGGGGTGATGAGTAGTGTTAACAGAGAAAGGGAAGAAAGTAGAAGGGGAGTTATCAGAATATTCTAGAAATTGACACATTGACGAGTTTTATTTTTTAATTGAATAAAAATGACCAACTATTATAAAGCAAGGTAATGCAAAGAAAGATTGTATTTTATTTGGCCTGTCCTTTATTACACAATGGAAACACATCAAAGAAAGAAAAAAAAAGTATGTCCAAAAGGAATACAGAATGAGTGTTAAGCTTTATGCCCCCTTTTGTAATTTAAGTACTTGATAACTGGTACTTCAGAATGAGCAATTGTGGAGAAGTGATTACACTTAATACAATTACAGAATTAATAAAGACACACACCCACATCCACATATACCTCGTATGTCTTTATACCTATCTCTATATCTTTTTACTTACATTTGCCTGTTTATTTACCTATCTGTCTAGCAAATAATGTTTGGCTGCATCTATCAGTCAATCACTTTTTTTTTTTAGTCTTTGTTTAAGCAGAATGAGTGTGTTCCGCAGTTATGACAATAGAATTTTTTAATTTTATTGAGATGCGATTTACATGGAACAAAATATAGAAATTTTAATGTGAAAGTTCAACAACTTTTTATAAATGGATAAGCCTCCATAAGGTCTACAACAATCAAGCTATGTAGTATTTCATTGCCCTAGAAAGTTCTCTACTTCCCAACTGTAACCATACATGTAGCAACAATTTCCATTTCTATCGTTATACTTTTGTTTCACCTATTTCACAGTTCCCATAAAACAATGAATATAGCAAGTACTCTTCTTATGTCTGGTTGTGTTGTTCCACATAATGTTTTGAGATTTATTTATGACATTTTGTGTAACAGAAGTCTGTCCCTTTTTATTGCTGAATATTGATGAGTATGAATTTATTTTTGTCAGGCATTTTTATGCATTCTTCTTTCAGAATATTTTCCCCCCAATAACACTTGACTAATAATTAAGAGACTTGAGTTCTAGTTTCAGTTCTATCACTCATCCAGTTTTCAGATGTGTGCATATTTCTTCATCAAGTTCAATTTCCATTGTTGTCTGTCCAATTAAAGAGTAAACTAGGTGTTCCATGAATGAATTTTAACTTTTATACTGTACTCCCAGTTCATGGTTATTTATCACCTGAATATCAATTTGATAATGAATCATCTGAAAATTACCAGCAGATTCATTCATCATCAGTCAAGAAGAGTCAGCTTCAAATCATTTGCTAGGCAGCAAAGTTATGCTTTCTTCTCTTCCTCATGTTAGCTTTTCAAAATTACTCTAAAGCAAATGGAAAATATTATGTGCAGCTGACAATAGTTGCTAAATTTATATCCTACTACTGTGTTGCAATACTCGTAGCTTTTCTAAAGCAGAACTGGAACATACTTCATCTATCTCTGTCAAAATTCTCACCAGCTTTTAAGAATGCATTTAAATTGTCATCTTTTCCTTAAAATTTTTTCTATATCTTTAGGTCAGTAGTAGGTGAATGTCTTTCACCATTGAATTCTTGTACTTTGTGTCTATCATTCTGACTTTATTTTAGTCATTAATTATTTAGTTCAAACACTATTGTATGTATCAACCCTGTGCTAAGAGTAAGAAATCAGTAGTGAGCAGTAAATGAGCCTCTGTTCTCATGAACTTGAATTCTAGTGTGGCAATCAAGAAACCATTATGCTCAATTAGAAACTAGCAAATGTTAGAAAGGAAAATTACTGAAGTCATTATGCTAAGTAAGAAGGCACCTGATCTAATCTTGGCAGGATTGGGTTGGGAAAGGGTTCTGTGAGAATGTGATGGTTCGTCTGAGGTCTGAAGATAAGCATTAATCATCTGGAGGTGTATGATTGTGAAGCATGTCTTTATTAGTATGTGTATGTATTCGTGTGTGTGTAGGGGGTTTTGGCGGCAGAGGATACAGAGTGGATTGATATTCTTCCTTGTAACCTATGTTAGAAGGAAACATAGTTGAGTCTAGAAAGTCATGAAAATCACAAGAATTTAAAAACTAAAGGCGAAAAAATCATGAGAAGAGCTCAGAATAAATCAATGATAACAAAACAGTTTACTGTATAGAAACTTTTGAGGGTTTCACTTTTCAGCCGAAAAGCTCTTCATAAGGTTTTAAACAGACATAAATTGATGAAAAATACAAGTTTGTGGGTGAGTTTTTAACTAACTATGCACTCAGGAAGCTATTTGTTGATAGATGGCAAATTGAAGCCAGCTGTGTTGATAAGATCCTATGAAGACTGTCAGGAGTGAGAAGAAGTGTCAATTCTAAAATTTCCGATAACCTCTTTGCACATTTAATTGTATTATAGGTATTTGTAGAACTGTCATATGGCTTCTTCTTAAATTTTAAGACCATATGATTGAATATATATATATTAATATATATAAAAATCCACTGCCGTCAAGTCGTGCCCAACTCACAGTGACCCTAGAATTAGTATAGATATGTATATGTAATACACAGACATTACATACACATATATGATAAATATATATACATATGTATTTAACATGCACAACTTAATCTGGATTGAAATTGTAGTATTACTAAATTTACTGACTTCGTAATCTTGGACAATTTGCTTAATTTCTATAATACTCTGTTTCTTTCTTGAAGTACAGATAATAATATTACTGTTATGATAGTCTTATTCATCAAATAAGGCTAACATATGTCCAAAACAAAGACAATAAGGTCAGACACATAATACACACTTAATATTATCTTCTATTGAATTTCAAATTGTTTAACACACAGTGAACAACCCAGGTCTTTAAATCAATGTTCAATGAATATTCAGAATGAGACCAAAAATGGAGGATCAAAAGATTAAATCATAAATGAGACCAAAGAATTTTTAAAAACTGCAAAAAATTAGTCTATAGCTTCAGACATTTATACTTAATTTTAAATATTTCATTTATCAGCACACCATGATCAGTAGCAAACTATACTGGTACAAGTTCGTGCTTCAGCCCTGATTCTCCAAGGTCTTGGTTTTTCCTTTGTTCCTATTGAGTCAGAAACTGTGAAGAGACTGAGATTTTTCTTTGCTTCCAAACAAACACATAAACCTGTAATATTTTAATACACAACTTTTGGCAGAAGGACACGAAAACCTAATTCAGAAATACAGTATATGAAGATTGCCAGTTAAGTTTGCAAATTTATACTAGAAAAAGTCCTACGTACCTCCTTGCCGAATGTCACCATAGTCACCTTTGAAGTACTCGTTGGGAAGCTGTACGCTGATGTCAGTGCCTAGTCCACCCTTAGAAGCAATTTTGAAACTCTTTTTCGGGAATGGCCATCAGAGATGTCATTGTATCACTCTTGATGTCCTGAATGCCATCAAAATGTCTTTCAATACTTCCTTTATCTTCAGGTTAAGAAAAAAGTCACTGGGGGCTGGATCAGTTGAGTAGAGAGGGTGTTGCAATATAGTTGTTTACTGGTTAAAAGCTCTGTCACAGACAACTGTACAATGAAGTTTGCAAACTTGCCACCGTGCCATCATGTGCAACGGCCATTTCAGAAAGTGTTTCAAAGTTTCTTTGAAGGTGGACTGGGCACTGGAGTCAGTGCATGGCTTCTCTAAGGGAGTACTTCAAAGGTGACCACGGTGAATTTCAGCAATGAGGTATGAGGTATGTAGCAGTTAATAAGTTTGGAGGCTTAGTTGTCAGAACTCATATCACTCACCACAGTACTTCACACTGGATTGTCACGCCCACATTCCCATAGGACTATGCAATATCTCCATCATCATTTGCAAACATAAGAGGTTGTACCACAGAAGAAGAACTCTGCAATTAGAAAAGTATAAGCTTTTATGGGACTGCTGGCACTTCTACCCATCAATTTCTCTGGAGAAATAGATTACTCATTGTCCTGGAATGTAAGTAATTATGTCCTGGGTAGGGAAAGGGCTATACTATGCCCAAATATAGGTGGTCTCCATCTTTAGGAAAATAATTTCCTCTAGCTTCCAAGGCATGCTCATTATGCCAACCTGACTTTTGCTCTAGAAGCCCAGACTTTGCAGGAACTACAGAAATCCATGGAGAATTCTCTACACTTCCTTGGCCAAAGTAGCACCATAGATAAATAACTGCTATTATTGTTGTTGAAAAGTCGTGGTGCCACCACAGTCACCTTGTTCTCCCAGCATTTGCTTTAAATTGGCATTCCAAAAGTAGAAGGGTGGCAGTCCCTCTTTTGTATCTTTCAAGGTGGCTGATGGCAGCTGTGGTGTCTGCACTTCAGTTGCTGGATGTATAGGGATTCTGATCTCTTTAGAGTGATATTATGGAGAAATGCAGGAAATTTTGACCCAATGAAATCCTAAAAGATAAACAGTCAACAGATCAGTTACATGTATTTGCCCTGCATAGTATTTTGTGCAAAGTTGTTATGAATTGAATTGTGTTTCCTCAAAAATGTGTGTGGTGGCTTGGCTGGGTCATGGTTCCTAAAACACTGTATGATATTCCTTAGTGTTGTAAATTCTGTCTCTATGATGTCAATAAGGGAGGATGGGCGCAGCTGTGTCAGGGAGCAGGACTCATTGTGTAAGATTGTTTTGTGTTTTCAGACAGTCTCTTGAGAGATCAAGGAGAGAAGCTAGCAGAGAGTTTGAGGGACTTTATGCCACCAAGAAGTAGTGCCAGGAGCTGAGCACATCTTTTGGAAGGCGATCGGGGTCCCTGCACCTCAGAAGTTTCCAGTCCAAGAGAAGATCGACAACAAAGAACTTCATTCCTCCAGATCTATCAGAAAAGCTTTCCCCTGGAGCTGAAACCCTGAATTGGGACTTTCAGCTTACTGGACAGTGAAAAAAAAAAAATTGTCTTTTAAAGTCATCCATTATGTTAAAGCAGCACTAGACGACTAAGACACAAGTTTAACTCAGTGGTTAGATTTCAGGTATAAATTCTTTCTGGAGCCAGTGGGTCTCCACAGCCTCTTCAGAGACATCCTGAGTGTCAAATAACCAGCTGTGTTTCTCATAATGCACCTTCTTTTTGCTTTTCCTTGTTCTTCTCTCACTTCTCTTCTTCTGTCAATTTTTAACATCCCCCACCCCATGCCCAACGGGAAACCCTAGCAGTGTAGTTGTCAAGTGCTGCAACAACTATCAAAGTCAGTAGTTTGAATTCAACAGCTGCTCCTTGAAAACTCTACTGGGAAGTTCTACTCTGTCCTATAGGGTCAGAATTGACTTGACCACAACAGATACGCCCAACAGAAGATTAGTCCATGATCTTTGCTTTCAACTTGATTTTCTCAGAAACCCAGGATAATATATCAACATGCTAGGGTTTGGGGCCTATGTGCTGTATCTATATTCCCTGTAGAACAAAGTAGAACTGCCCTATAGACTGTCCAAAGAGTGCCTGGTTGATTTGAACTGGTGACCTTCTGGTTGGTGGATGTAGAACTTAACCACTATACTACTAGGGTTTCTCATCTTTTTATAAAAAGTAAAATTTCATGGTGCTAACGGAAGTCAGGTAAATAATATTGTAGGCATTATTTTCAATGCACGTTAACCATCTCAGGCAAATAAGACATTAAATAAAACTTTGAACTAAATAAAGTATCCCTTTGCATTCACATCTGTATTTTGTATTTCCCTGGAGTAAATATCTGCCATTATCAAGCTCTGGATGGTGACAGCCTCACAGAATTTTCACATGCTCTCAATATTTTCCTGCAGTTTTATATGCTTTTGCAAGTGTATCTTTTCAGATCTATATTACCTCACATCTCTGCATGATATTCTTCTGTATCATGCAACTTTTAACATGAGTGATTATGAGTAAATGTATTAACTTACCAAAGGAAAAAAAAACTGTTTTGGAAACAACATCTTACTACAAAGAGTTTAATAATTAGAGACAGGAGTTATCTCAGGTAGACACAGGAAACGCGTCTTAAATTACATAGGCAACGTTCCACTTTGTCTACATGTCTCGAGCCTTCCTGTGGTAAGAAAACATTCAGAAAACTTGTCATAAGCACTTGTGATACTTCAGTTTCCATATTGATCTCTCTGAAAACTAACCTAGATGTGGATATACTTATTCTTAAAACAATTATCAATATTTTAATAAAATACCTCTTTTAACCTATTAGTTATACATGTATACATGCACAGATATGCACATACATGTATACATATATGTGTTTATATACACTTGTGTGCAAATAGTTTGTTGTTGTCTCAACTGCCCAAAACATATTGCCATAATTATAAGAGCTAAGCCATTTATATACATATTAGGCTCAACTTTCTCTTTGTTACTTGGATCTAACAATTATAGAGAAATAATATAAACTGCTTTATATCATGTAATCTATAAATAGATAATAGATGAAAATAATGCTTAAATGGGGAAATAAATTATTATAGAATATTGTTAGAGATTTTTCGATGCAATGGGTTTCGTTTAATTGAAAGTATGTAGAGGAAAAACCAGAGAGAAGAGGAGAAAGAAAAGGAAGTGTTTATTTGCGTTCCAGGAGGCTTCACAGAGTTCTGGGATGGGAGTCTGTACAACCGCTCACTGGCTTGGGGGTTGGGAGTTTATAAAGGGTTGCTAGCACAGCCTGCTGAGGACAGTGCTGAAAACAGCGCCGGAGAGGTGCCCGTGGCAAGTAGTCTATGGGGTTGTAGATGATTCGAGTTACTTAATTAACATAAGGGAGTATTATTTCAGAGGAGTCGAGCCTACGGGAAAGAAGTGATACCTAGTCGGCCCCGGGCAGCTAGTCTCATTTGAATGGACTTTCTGGAATAGCTGGCGGCTCCTGGAATGGTCAGGGGGAGGGGCTTGGGTTTCAGCCTGACAAATATCTATGAAAAAATAGACGGCCAATGAAACACAACAAAAATAAGACCACCACAGTAATCCTGTGGTTAGTATATATTTCTCAAACACTGTGTCTGGAAAAATGTACTCAGCATACCTGTTTCTTTTTTTTCTGTGAAAAAAAAAAAAATCAGGTACAATTTCTCAAGTCAAACTTCAGTTAGCATATCTGCCATTTATCTGATGGAATGAGAGGGAGTAAAAATGAGAGAAACATCAATGATACTGTCCATTTCTAATGTACTACGGAATTTGTTAAAGAAGATTGTTTTAAAAATATGTCATTTTTATCAACTAATGGAGTGTAAATTTCAGGGGGAACCAGGGATTCCCATTTCTATTGGTGACAGCAAATGACTTATGGATGTTATCTTGTTAATTAGCATAATAATAGCCAAAAAGTAATATGCTATATATTTTAGGGGAGAGGCTAGTCATATTTTCTGTAAAATAAACATGTCACATGCTCTCAATATTTTACATGCTTTTGTAAGTATATCTTTTCAGATCTATATTACCCCACATCTCTGCACGATATTTTTCTGTATCATGCTACTTTAAAAATAAGCAATTGTGAATAAATGTGTTAACTTTCCAAAGGGAAAAAAGTTGTTTTTAGAAACATGTATGAAACGTACATGTTTTGGAATCATGTATAAAAAATGCACAACATGTTTCTATATCATACAAATAACAGACATTGAAAAAATTGGGGGGCAATCATTTTTTTCACTTTTTTAAAAATTGTGATTAAATGAAGGCATACAATCAAATTAAATTTGCATGCCCGCCTATCTGCAGCTCTTTCTGCTTTCCTTGCCCAGTGACGGTACACTCCTCCTTTTCATTACATATGTGTCATATCCTCTTAGCAATGTACTGTCCCTCCCCACCCTCTCCTCTCCCTTCTAGTAAGAAGCCAGTAGGACAGTATCCTATAGATGCATAGAACCAAAAAGTATCACACCATGTGGTCATACTGTGTCCCCAAGCCCAGTCCATTCCTATCTGAAGAGTTGACCTCAGTAGTGTTTAATGGTCAGAGACAGCAGCAGGTCTAGGAGCAATGCTCCCAGGGGAACCCCCAGGTCGCTGGACCATCAGTTGCAGTCATTTAGTGGAGTTATTGAGGTGTATCCCTCATTCTTGTGTTGCCATTGGGACTCGACATTGTGTGCCCATCATGGCTGCCTTTGGTGGTGGCCAGGCACCATTGGCTTCTTCTGGTCCCAAGTTGATACAGTCACCAGTTCACATGGGTCCTTCTGCCTCCTAAGCTGTTTCTCTCCAGTGTCTCTGTTGTTCTGGGTGATCATATGTTCCAGATGAGTTGGGACCATTTGGTGTACCACAGCGACAGCTTGCTGGCTTTTAAGACCCCAGATGCTGTTCACCAATATGGGGTGCAGAAGACTCCCTTAGCTACTAAATGGCTACTTATGCCATTTGGCTTCAATCTCCCCTGAGTACATGGTTCCCAGACTCCCACCACTGTTACTCTATCCTTACAATATTGGCTTAAGATTAGAAGTGTTTTCAGTTTCTGTTGAAGTCCAGTTACATTAATCTTTTTTCTACTGCGTGCTGTCACTGTTTTTACCCAACCAAATTTTTATCAACTATCTAATCTATGACTAGTGTTCTCTCTTCCTCCCCTCCCTTGCAGCTGTCAAAGACTCTTTTCTTCTGTACATAAGTCTATTTTCAAGTCCTCATAGTAAGGGTCTCATACAATATTTGCCCTTGTGCCACTGACTGATTTCACTCAGCATAATGGCTTCCAGTTTAAACCAGGTTATGAGATGCTTCCTAAAATCAACATTGTTCTTTATCATTGCACAGTGTTCCACTGAATATATGTATTGTGATGTGTTTACCCATTCATCTGTTGTTGGGTATCTCGGTTGATTCCATCTCTTAGCTACTGTGGACTGTGCTGCAACAAACATTTGTGTGCATGTACCTGTTCATGTGACTGCCCTTGTTTCTGCAGGATATATTCCAAACAGTGGAATTACTGGGTCAAATGGTACATCTATTTCCAGCTTACTAAGGAAGCACCAGATTGCTATCCAAAGAGGTTGTAAAATTTTGAAGTCCCACCAGCAGTGTAGGAAAGTTCCAGTTTCTCCACAGCCTCTCCAGCATTTGTGGCTTTGTGGTTTTTGGATCATGGCCAACCTTGTTGTGGTGAGATGGTATCTCACTATAGTGTAATTTGAATTTCTCTAATACCTGATGATCATGTGAGTTTCCTCATGTGTGTTTTTGCTGCCTGGATGTCCTCTTTGGTAGTCTCTGTCCATTTTCTTTGCCCATTGCTTAATGGGGCTGTTTACCTTTTCTTGGTGATATTTTGCAGTACTTTGTAGATTATGGAGATCAGATGTTGATCTGACATATAGTTGCTGAAACTTTTTTCCCATTTTGTAGGTGCTCTTCTAGATCTTTTGATAAAGTCTTTGGATAAGCAACAGTGTTTGATTCTTAGTAGTTCCCATTTATCTATTTTATCTTCTGTTGATTGTGATTTGTAAGGTTTTGAAGCCTGTCTATGCTGTGTATTAAAACTTCCATTGTTGATCCTATTTTTTCTCTCATGATCTTTATTATTTTCGGTTTGATATTTAGGTCTTTTATCCAGTTGGAGTGAGTTTTTGTGTAAGGTGTGAGTGTCATGGGTTGAATTGTGTTTCCCCAAAAATATGTGCAGCTGAGTAGCTGGGACATGATTCCCAGTATCTTGGGACTGCCCTCCATTCTGTGGTTTCACTAAACTGTATGCTAAAGGAGCTGTAAATTCCTGCATAGGATTACTTCCTTGCTCCGCTGTGGGTGCAGTTTCCCTGGAGTATGGCTTGCCCCACCCTTAAGCTTTTCAGCTTGCAAGATATAAAAGGAAACAGAAACCAAGAGAATTAGGAGCCTCGCACCATCAAGAAATGTGCACCGGGAGAAGAGGGCGTCCTTGAGACCTGAGGTTCCTGCACCAAGATGCTCCCTGGACAAAGACTGATGCAATATCGGACTTTCCTCCAGAGCTGACAAGGGGAAAGCCTTCCCCTGGAGCGGACATCCTGAATATGGACTTGCGACTTACCGGACTGTGTAAGAATAAACCTTCCTCTGTTAAAGCCATCCACTCTGTGGTATTTCTGTTAGAGTGGCACTAGCTGACTAAAACAGTGAGATACGGATCTTGTTTCAATTTTTGCAGATAGATATCCAATTTTGCCAGCACCATTTGTTAAGGAGACTGTTTTTACCCCAGTTTATAGTCTTAGGGCCTTTGTCAATTATCTATTTGTCATAAAAGGATGGAGGCATCTCTGGAGTCTCAACTCTGTTCCATTGGTTGATACGTCTCTTTTTTGTACCAGTACCAGGCTGTTTTGACTACTGGGGCAGTGTAATATGTTCTAAGGATAGACAGTGTGGGGCCTACAACTCTGTTTCTCTTCTTCAGTAGTGCTTTGCTTATCTTGGATTTCTTCCCTTTCCGAACAAAGTTGGTGATATGTTTCTCCATCTTGTTAAAAGATGTCACTGGAATTTGTATTGGGATTGCATTGTATATGTAGATTGGGGTAAAATAGACATTTTCACAATGTTAAGTCTTTCCATCCATGAACAGGGCAGGATGTTTTATTTGTGTAAGTCTCTCTTGGTTTCTTGCAGTAAGGTCTTGTACACCTCTTTGTATAGCTCTCTTATTTCTCTAGTTTGATTTATTTCTAGGTATTTTATCTTCTTGGGAGCTGTAGTATTGGTATGGATTTGGTGACTTCTTTGATCATGTCTTTGTTGGTATAAAGGAATCCTACTGACTTATGTTTATCTTGTATCTGATATTTTGCTGAACTCTTCTATTAGTTCAAGTAGTTCTTTTATGGATTATTTAGGATTCTCTGAGTATACATTCGCATCACTTGCAAATAGGGAGTTGGCTTTGTGTAGATATCCCTTATTGCTTTGAGGAATTTCCCTTCTCTTCGTACCTTGCTGAGAGTTTTTAGCATGAATGGTGTTGGACTTTTTCAAATGCCTTTTTCTGCATCAATTGACAAAATAAGATGATTCTTATCTTTTGTGTTATTTACATGGTTGATCACATTAATTGTTTTTCTGATGTTGAACCAGCCTTCCATCCTCGGTATGTATCCAATTTGATCAAGATTACTTTCTTTTTCTTTTTTTTTTGATATTGTATTCTGTTGGTAAGGATTTTGTTGAAGATTTTTGCATGTAGGTTAATTAGTGATATTGGTCTGTGTAATTCTCCTTTTTTGTGAAGTCTTTCCCTGGCTTTGGTATCAGGGTTATGCAGTCTTCACAGAATGAATTTGGGAATATCCCTTTCTCTGCTGTGAAATAGTCTCAGTAGTGTTGGAGTTAACTCTTTTCTGAAAGTGTGGTAGAATTCAGCAGTGAAGCCATCTGTGCCAGGACTTTTTTTGTTTGGTAGTTTTTGGATAACTTTTTCAGTCTCTTCCTTTGTGATGGGTTTATTAAGTTGTTCTACTACTCCTTGTGATAATTTTGGTAGTGATAAGAACTGGGAATTTGTCCATTTCCTCTAGGTTTTTCAATCTGTTTGAGTGCAGTCTTCTGTAGGATCCTGTTATGATATTTTTTATTTCAGCTGGGTCTTTTGTGACATCTCCATGTCATTTCTTATTTGTGTTATTTGTTTCCTTTCCTGTTTTTCTTTTGTAAGTTTAGCAAATGGTTCATCAATTTTGTTGATCTTTTCAAAAAAACAGATTTTGGCTTTGTTAATTTTTTTTCAATTGTTCTTCTGTTCTCTCATTCATCTAGTTCTGCTCTAATCTTTATGGTCTGTTTTCTTCTGGTACCTGAGGGGTCCTCTGTTGCTCTCTTTCTACCTGTTCCAGCTGTAAGGTTAACTCTTTTGTTTGGGTCCTTTCTTCCTTCTGGATATGTGCAATTATAGAGATAAATTGGCCTCTGAGCACGGTTTTGACTGTATCCCACAGGTCCTGGTAGGATGTGTTTTCATTCTCATTTGAATCAATAAAGTTATTTATTTTGTGCTTGATGTCTTCTATAACCCATGGCTTTTGGGGTGAAGTGTTTTTCAGTTTCCATGAGTTCAAATTTCTATCTATTTTTTTTTCCACTATTGATTTTGACTTTTATGGCTTTATGGTCTGAGAAGATGCTTTACAATAATTCAATGGCTTGAATTTTATTTAGATTTGCTTTATGTCCTAACACATGGTCTGCTCTGGAAAATCTTCCATGCACATTGGAGAAGAAGCTGTGCTTATCTGTTGAAAGACAAAAAGTTCTGTATATGTTGATGAGGTCTAGTTGGTTAATTGTAGCAATAATATCTTCTGTGGAGTGTTGAAGTCTCCAGCTGTTGTTGTGGAGTGATCTGTCTCATTTTTCAATGTAGTCTGTGTTTGTTCAATGTATTTAAATGCTTTAGTTTTGGGTGCATAAATATTTAATATTGTTAAGTCTTGCTTGTGTATTGAACCTTTCAGTGACAAATAGTAACCATCCTTGGTGGATTTTATATTAAAACCTATTTTATCTGATATTAGTATTGTCACATCTGCTCTTCTTTGTATATTGTTAGCTTAGTGTATATTATTCCAACCATTAACTTTCGGTTTGTTCCTATCTTTAAGTCTAAGGTATGTGTCTTGTAAGCAACATATAGTCAGGTCTTCTCTTTTGATCCAGAATGTCACTTATTATTTCTTTATTGTAGCATTCAGTCTGTCTACATTCAGTGTAGTTATTTATGCCAACATGTGTTTAGTGCTGTCGTTTTGATGTATTTATTTTTGTGTTGGTATTTTCTGTGTTGTTCTTAATATTCTTTTCTAGGTCATTCTTCTTTATAGGTTGACTTTTCATCTTTTTCAGTGTTGGTTTTGTTCTTATTGAGACTCCTGTGTTACGTTTCTTGTTTTGATGTATTTCATTGTTATTGTGTTCTGTAGCTATTCCTATGATCCCCTTTAATATTGTAACTTTAAACCCAGTTTTAACTTCTGCATATATTTTTAACTTCTTCTCCATCTGAAAGGACTGTAACTACTCTAATATATCTATCTTTTTAGTGTGATGGTGTCATAGTTTTCGTGATATGATCACTGGTTTCCTTCTTTTAATATTGTAGCTTTGATTGAGTTATGTGACTTCCCTAACTGAATATGTTTCTGGATGCTGTGTTCTGCATTGCCTCCTTAAATATACACTTAATGGTTTTGTTTTTGTAAGCAAAGAGCTTGTTTCTGTATTTCTTATCATTTTGGTTTGATTTCTATATGTCTGTAAGCTTCTGTTTGTCTACAAATATCTTAATTTCATCTTCATTTTTGAGAGATAGTTTTGCAGGATATATAGTTCTTGGTTGTAATCTTTTCCCCTTTAAGACTTTGAGTGTGTACCGCACTGCATCTTTGCTAACCATTTCTGTGAGAAATTAGATGAATGCCAACACTGTTTCTTTGTGAATGTTAGCTTTGCTTTGAGCCTCGCTGGCTTTCAGAGAATCTGTTTATGTTTCAGTTTATTAACTGATTATAATATGTCTCAATGGTTTTCTTTTAGGGTCTAGTTTTTGTGACATGAGAAACATGTCTCAGATATCTGTGTTCTATTTTTTCATAATTTCAGTGTTTTCTGTCAGTAACTCAACAACGATACTCTCTGTGCTTTCATGTATCTCTCCCTGTTCAAGACCATCAGTTCATTGTAGGTTATTCCTCTTAATAGAGTTCTACATGTTTCTTAATTCTTCTTCTTTTTTCTTATTGCTTTTCTATGATTTCTCCTTATAAGTGCTGGTGTCAGTTGCTCTATAGTCAAGGTCCCTAAGTCTGACTTCTGTCTTCTCAATTCTGCTCTTTTCTCTTTGGACTGAATTGTCTAATTCTGTCATTTTGTTATTGATCTGTTTGATTTTGGATAGTTGATGTTCCATTAGATCAGATAACTTGTTTCATTTTTCATTTTGTTTTGTTGCATTTTGTTTGATCTCTAAAACCTTCTATATATAATTCTTTTGTACTCAACATCTGATAGTTTCAGAAAACGGTCTTCATCTGGAAGTTTTTTGATTCTTTATTTTTAGAGTTTTCTGGAGCCATCTCTTTAAATGTTACAGGTAGATTGTTGTCTTCTGGCCATCTAGAGGCTGTTTAGTTTCTCTGGTCTTACATCAACAGGAGCTGAGGTGTAGTTCTGAGAAAGGCATTGCTCACTAGCCAGCTCCGTGTACTCTAGTAAGTGATCTCAGTGGACTCTCTGGGATGGCAGACTCCACCTCCTATCTGGCAAAGGTTGTGCCCTACTAATGAAGTCACTGGGGTGCCATCAAGTGACCTTATGATGTGAGTCAGTAAAGGCTGGAAGAGATGCCACTAGGCCACTCAGGAGTTATTTCTCCAGGTAGTCTTATTGTAAAAATTTAGTAGCTATCTGATAGAGGCCAGAATCAGTCAAGCTGTTAGGTGTGTGAGGCACTACCTTCTAGCTGACAACCAAAGCACCTCTTCAGCCATCCTCAGATGGTATGATGCAGTTCAAAGTAGAGAGAGGTTATGGCCTTGCTGCCATCCTCAACCAGGCCCTATCTGCAAGGCAACACTGTGCTAAACACAGCTTTTCTGCTAGAAAAGTGCTTTCTATAGTGGCACTGCTTCTCAGCTTGAGAATTAACCCCTGCTGAGGTCCCTGGTTGGGTGACTCTGCCTCCCAGCTGACCAAGATTGCATTCCGGCTGAGTTACGCTTCCCATTGTGAAACAGCAGAATCTATGGATGAACTCAGAAAAGACAGGGTGTGCAGCAGTGGTGTTCTCAGTCAGGAGTTGAGCTCTCAAAATGTGGCTATCCCATGCACCGTGTCTCTGCTGTGCTATACACTGTTTACTTTAGTGCTGCAGTTCAGTGTGTTTGCCAGCTCATTCCATCCTCTGCCTCCTGGATAACACACATACAAAAAAAAAAAAAAAAGAAGAAGAAGAAGAAAATGAAAAAAGTGTCAATACGTGCAGTGTGCCCAGGCACTGAGTGAGCAAGAGCTGGGCTCAGCATGAGCCAAGTCATGCCAGAGAGAGGAAGTTTCCCATTTAGTGGTGTGTAGGCCAATCTGACAATCCTATGCCATATCCTAGGACTCTCTGGGTGTCCAGATTGTTCTGTGCAATTATTAATCCAAGGTTGAGTTTTCAGAAGGAATTGAAGAGATGTGCCTCTAGTCCGTCACCTTGGCTCTGCCCCCACAATCTTTTTTTATTGCTGTTAAAATGTTCTTGCTCTCAGAGTGAATAAATTCAAGTTTTCTATCATCTCCAAATTTGTTTACTATCTGTACTCACCAACCACGTGTTTTTATGTATTGCCAATGTAGAGATAGCTTTTATACTGAAAATCTCAGGATATGTAAAAGGAGTAATATGGTTTCAGAACCAAATTTCTGCACTATATGAAATTTATTTAATGTCTCTGAACTTCAGCTTATTCGTCTGTTAAAATGGATAACCCATTTTAAAGAATAAAAATTGATATTAGAGCTCATATTTAGGTAGAGTCTACGTGCTTCTGTAATGTAGGTAAAAAATCAGTCTAGTATCATCAAAGAAAATGAAATAATTTTGTTTTTGGCATTGTCAGTATTATTAGCATGACTAGCCTGGCTAATAATTCACATTACTTGTTTCCTAAGAGTAGTACAACATGGTATCAGTGTCAATTCCATTTTCATGAAGTTACAATAATAAATTTGTTTTGTTTGTTTGTTTTTTATTTGTGATATTTGTTTTGGGATCATATTTTCTAATACCTGATCAATTATCTCTTGTTGCTGTAAGTTTGCAAGGAAATTATAGAGCAGAATGTCCTTAGGAAAATGAATATTATTGATTACTAACATTTTTTTTTTTTAATTCTAAAATTCTATACATTATCTCTCGTTTGGGGAAACACACTCAATGTGACAAAGAACAAATGTTCTATTTTATCATTTCCATTTACTCTGTAAAGGACACATACAAAAAAATTAGGAGTTCTGTTACTGAATGTAGGTTAGATTATTCAATGTAAAAAAAAATGATACCTAAATCTCAACGGCATGCAATAAATGTTTATGTTTTGAAAATAGTGCTTTCTAGTTGTAACACACATGGTGTTCATTCTGGAAACAAGGTGATGGAACAATCTCTAGCTGGGACATTGGTAGTTTTGTGTGGCTAATAGAAAAAATATCATTTGCTGGCTCTACAATTTCTTCTTGTCGGTGCCTCCCATAGTTTACTGGCCACATTACATAAACACTCATGAATTTAATGAGATGCAAGTGTGTGAGACTTTTGCAAAAAGAAGCATTTCAGATAAGGGGACTCAAATATCAGCAGCAAGTAATATAACCTACTCTTAAAAACTCATACATCAAATTTAGTTGTTAGGATGTTGGGGGAAGGCAAGGAAAGGGTAGCAAAGGAAGAGTAATTACTAATTATTGAATTGTGAGCAATTTACTTAACCTCACTGAGCCTCAGTTTACTAGTTTGTAAAATGGTGATCTGAGTTCCTAATTCACAGGATGATCATTAAAATGTGATGATAAAATTAAGGTATCCATCACAGAAATGAACTCATTGCTATTGAGTCATTTTAGGCTCATGGCCACTGTATAGAACAGGATGGAATTGCTCCACAGGGCTTCCAACACTAATCACTGTGGATGCTAACTGCCACATCTTTATTCTGAGGATCGCTGGGTTCAAACCACTGAAGCTTTCAGTTAGCAACCCAGTGCTTAACCACTGTGCAACCAGGGTTCCTTGGAAAGTAACTAGAGGCTGGTTAAACTGATTACTATTATTGTTAGCTCTTTTTTCCCTTAATGTAGAAATAAAGTAACAAAACATTTAAATTGAATACATATATATGTATACAGATACACACGCCTGTTTTTGTTAGATGTCATTGAGGTAATTTCAACTCTTAGTGACCCCATGGGACAGAATAGAACTGTCCTGTATGTTGTGTAGGCTACAAGTTTTACAGAAGCAGATCTCCAGGTGTTTCTCCTTCAGAGTTCTGGGTAGGTTGAAACACCTTTCAATTAGCAGCCAAGAATGCTTAACCGTTGACCTACCAGAGGATCCTCTCTCTAGACAGTGTAGCTAACTTAGCACTTTGTTTAATCAATTTAGATTGTTGTCCTAGATAGGACTTTTCATTGATACTGATAGAGGAAAATGTATTAACAGTTTATACTTGCATTCCTAGTCAGATGTTTAAGGTAGGTAAATTTATGGTAACTAAATATGATAAGCTAAAAAAATAAATGTAACAAGTAAAAATAATATAAAAGATAGGTTTGAAAGCAATATACCTGTACTCTTTTTGCTTCTGTACCATCCATTCAGTCTTCTAATAACTGACTTCACTTTCCCTTGAAAAACCATCCTTCCCTCATTTTCAGTCCATACCTTTGAATGGTGCTGCCTAATTTTCATCTCCCCTGTCATCCCTCATCTCATCTCTAGAGGAGAACACATGGTCTGGTTAGTCCTGACTTCTAATTCTACTATTCAAGATGATTGATTTAGGAATGAGTATGTTTTGTTAGTTTGTTTGTTAAATAACATGAAATCAAATCTGTCCATTTGATGAAGTTAAACTGATTAAACGAAAGTTGAGAACAGTGTTCCAGGTTGGATTACCTAGGAAACAGTCTTTCAGCAGTCTTTCAGTCATATCAGCAGTGATATGGATGAGGAAGTTTACTGGGGAGTACCTTTGGAATTATTGCTTGAGTGAAGGTAAAGGAAGTAGAATTAGGCACAGGAGTCTTGTCATTAGTCACAACACAGGGCCTAGTGGGTGCTCAAGAACTCTGGAATTTATTGGTCCTCCAAAAGTGGTTACGTGAGGCAAAAGGGAAAGGTGTTTACGCTCCCACGAAACTCAAGGCCTAGTGTTTCAATCACTTCATATGCTTGTGAAAACTGGAAAATGAATAAGGATGATAAAATAATCGACAACTTTCAATTGTGGTGTTGGTGAGGTATACTGAAGTTACCATGGACCGCCAAAAGAAGGAGTAGTTCTGTCTTGGAAGAAGTACAACGAGAGTGCTTTTGGAAAAAAGGATGGTGAGACCATGTTTCACATACTTTTGGACATTTTAGGAGGGATCAGTCCCTCCTAAATGACATCATGCTTGGTAAAGTAGGGTGTCAGTGAAAACAGAGGGGTGGCCTCAACGAAGTGGATTGATACAGTAGCTGTAACAAAGGCTCAAGCATCACAATGACTGTGAGAATGCTGCAGGACAGGGCAGTGTCACCTTGGGTTGTGCCTAGTGCCACTGTAAGCTGGACCTGACTGAATCATACCTAACAACAACAGCAACACAAAAGAGTCATTGGATACAGGCTGCCCCAGCGAGCAGACATGTCCTTGGGTATGTGAGTCTCCTCAGCTGAACGTAATGCCTAGGAAAGACTGTTATAGTCAAAGAAAGAATGAACACATCAGTCCTGAAGAGAGGAACTAGGCTGCAAGTGGCAACACATTTTAAGCTCACATGTGAAACGTGAGTGTTTTAGTCACCCAGTGAAGCTCCAGTAGAAATACCACAGGGTGGATAGCTTTAACAAAGAAAAGTTTATTCTTACAGTCTGATAGAATACAAGTCCAAATTCAGGGTATCTGCTCCAGAGAAAGGCTTTCTCTTGGTAGACTCTGGAGGAAAGTCCTTTTGTTGCATCAGTCTTTGGTAATAGAGCATCTTGGTGCAGGATCCTCGGGTCTGAGGATGTGCTCTCCTCCTGATGCTGCTTTCTTGGTGGCTCCGCTGTCATATAGGATAAAAGATGGGCAAGCCACACTCCAGGGAAACTCTCTTAGCAAGTATGCTGCCGTCTCACCCTAACCCCTTTTTAACATAATCATCCTATCTATTAGCCACAGACAGAATAGGACGTATAGCATAGGAAAATCACAAAATATTGGGAATGATGGCCCAGCTAAATGGCTACACACATTTTTAGGAGAAGGGGAGACACAGCACAGTCCACGACAGTGAGTATCACAGGGAAATAAATAGCTGAGAGATTAAAAAGGAATGCTGGACAAAGTATTTGTGCTGTTGCGTGCAGCCGTTTCTGAATTACGACCCCCAGGAATTTTCTTTTCATCAGCTAAAAAATGTCTCACCTACTCTTTTGCCTGTAGTTTGGTCTTAGTTAGTTTTCTGCCATCAGTTAATACACCATCCTTTCATATTATCCACTTTGTCTCAAGGATTTTTCTCCTTCATTTTCTTATTTTCAAGTGGAAGATCTTGACAGAAAATTAAGTTGAAGAGGACAAGTATGAGAAAACTTACGATATATTCTAAAAAAAAAAGAGATATTAATAGATTAGAGTTGTTAGTGGTTCTGAGCAAGACTGTCAAACTGAAGACTGTGTTTTACAAATGAGCATTGTTAAGACTGTTAATGAGAGGAAATAAAGATGGACAATAAATCTCCTGGGAACGGGATGAGTTTAGGACAAGGCATGGATTTGACATGAATGGAAAAGTTTTGCTATTTGTGCACTAAACATGCTGTATTTTCAGACCTGAAAGAAAACATTCACATTATTTTGGCATTAAAGTATTACTTAAAAATAAACGGGTGAGCGGGGAGAGTTTGCTCAGAATACAATGCATCCTAGAAAGAAGGATGGGAACTTTTTATTTTTATTTATTTTTATTTATAACCATGTCTCCACTGTGTGCTTTGTCAGTAAAATGAATTTAAGTCTGAGTTTAGGATTACAATTGCTTACGAGTAGCCAAAAACTAGAAAAATTACTTTAGAAAAAAGTATATTTCTAGTACAATGGCTTTGAAAAATACAATTAAGGGATCACCTTATTGCAAGAGACTGAGGTGAAGAAGTAAATTGCAATTACAAACACTGCCTACTTAGTGATGTTTGGCAAAACGATTATGTTAAATCAAATTCTGACTCTAGAGGATACCCCAGGTGAATGGCTTTCATTACAATATTGTTTTAGTCCAATCAATAACACCTATTTCAGGAAGTTATTAAAAGAAGAGTGGAGAAAATTGATAACTGAATAAAGAAATTCATTAGCAGGAAGTATCATTATGGGAATTAACTATATTTAGGTTGCTGATCAGCAATGACCCTCAGTGATACTGATGTGAATGATTTTAAAGAGAAGAAGAAGAGCTAAGTCATCTGCAAAGTAGTATAGGCTGGATTACATCAGGAGGCAAGTTTCTTCAGGAGGCTTGCAACTAGACAGTGTGCCTAATTTTGCAATTTGCTTAATCACTTTAGATTGTTCCTAGATGTGGCTTTTTGGAGTACAACTGAGGAGTGTTGTATTAATAACAGTTTTAGTTTACTTTCCTGGACAGACGTGATGGTTAAGTTTGTCTGTAAACTTGGCTGGGCCATGATTCTCAGTGGTTTAACAGTTATGTATGACACGGTTTGGCTGGTATGTATTGACGTAGCCATCTCCTTCATGAGATCTGCGGTGAGCCGCCAATCAGCTGTAAGAACATTTCCTTGGAGATATGATCTACACCCAATACTTTCCGGGAAAACTTACTGGTTTTTGCTCAGCTCTGGATCCTGCATCCGGTTCATCCTCATCTGACCCCTGGTTCTTGGGACTTGAGTTAAACAGCCTACCATCTGACCTGCTAATCTCGGATTCATCAGCCTCTGCAGGTATATGAATCCAAAGAAGCCTCCAGACGCAGTGAAGGTTGTGAAGATGGCACAGGACTGGATAGTGTTTTGTTCTGTTGTACGCAGGGTCATTATGTATCAGAATCACTTGATGGCATTTAATAACAAGTTCCTAAATCAAATCTTTGGGTCTGCTTCTAGATAGAAATGTGGAGTAAGTGTATGAATACATTCAGTGTTTCTGGGAAATGAAATTTTAATCTTCAACTATCTCTCCAAATTCTAAGCTTTAATTTTTCTCAAGCAAAACATTACCTTTTGGGGAATATCAAGTCTAGCCTGGCTTCTGCATCCTACTGTTTGATTAAATGTACTAAAACTGTGTTTCATAAAATACTAAAACTTCTATAGTACCATCTAATTTAATTTTACTGCAACTTTCTACATTTCTATCAATTTTAACATAATTCATTGGGAAGAAAAAGGCAGACACAGACATCTTGGCATGAGGCATGTCAAACAGTAAATACAGAGTAGGACAAATCAAAGTGGGAAGTGTTTCTGGAGGAGATTAAAATTAGGTAAATTGTACCTTATTTAAAATTCTGAAACAGCCAGGAAACAAACCACTTGGTGTTCTGTTGGAGAATCTCTGTGCATTCTTGTACAGCAACCTACTGGAATACGAAGCTAAAAGATAACACGAAGGAAATTGTTTATATGGTTTCTTTGATAAAAAGTTGCTTGTAATTATCCTGAAATACCTCTGAACCTGAATATACTGAAAAGTGGTTTCCATGAGCTTCTGCTTGAAAGACAGCTATGTTTCTCCATTTTCTCTTTTTTAGGCACACTAAACCATTGATCAAACTTTTTCTGGAATCTTCAGGGACCAAGAAAGTACTCAACTTTATACACCTGTTATGGATTGAATTGCACCCCCCTGACCCAAATATGTGTTGGCATCCTAGCGCCTCCTTTTATGAGTCTCCACACAACATATCCATTTGTGTAATGTTAACCCTATTTTGAAACAGCGTTTTCTTTGGTGTGCTAACGAGGCCTATCAGTAAGGGTATGTCCTAAACCTAGCCACTTGTGAGTTACATAAAGAAGAGCACAGACATAGTGACACGGAGGCACATTCTGAGTTAGACAGATGCCACATGAAGATTACCAAGAACCAAGGAACTACCAGGGTTTCCTCAAAAGAGAAATTACCAGGATGAGACACTGATTTGGACTTTTCGCCCCTAGAACTGTGATAAAATAAAAATTCTTTTCTTAAAAGTTGCCCACTTGTGTTATTAGTGTTACAGCAGCACTAGGAATCTAAGACCTCCTCCAACAGCACCCCCAGAAGATGCTTCTTAAGAAAACAAAGGTCAGGTGTTGAGCCTGAGAGTATATATTAAAGCAAATATTCATACAGGATATCAGTCTTCTCTTACTGCAGGCGAACTCATTCCTGGAGATCTCTTTTCTTCCCAGTTTGCTTTCCATGATGGAGTACTTGGCAAAGCAGGTTGGGCAAGGGAAGAAGGAACATCGTAACTCCACCTTCTACACACTGCTGTCTCAACACCAGTCCTTTGCTTCTTCTTCCTTCAATCTCCATTGCCAGTGTAGACATGTCGAGGAAAGTAGAACAAAGAAAGAAAGATTACGGGAAATCTAGGCTTGTCCTGTTGTTGGTTATGCTCTTTGGAACTGGGTGAGAGAGGATTATTCTTTATTTATCCTCAGTTTTAACATATCATCACCAATTTCCAAAGCAACGCTGACATTTCATTTCATCGATTGTGTGCTATTGTTGTGTGCCTTAGAGTCAATTCTGACTCACAGCGACCCTACAGGACTGAGGAGAGCTGCCCCATTGGGTTTTCTAGGCTCATTGCTGCTCGTTTCTCCCCCAGAGCCACTTATGGATTTGAACCACCAAACTGCAATTAATAGCTGAGTACTTGACCACTGTGTTACCAGGCTCCTCCTCAATTATATAGGCAAATGTTTTTCCTGATTTCTTTTTCTAACTTGTTTTAAATTTACAGCTTTATGAAGCTTCACTTTTAGGTGGGTATATCAACCTAAATTAATTTTCCCCAATATAAAAATGATTTAGATTTGTTGTCTTCTCAGTCTCTCTTACATAGTCTGTCTTTAAACATCTTTTCTTTTTTCTGTCTCTTTCTAGCCCCTCCATCACTGAATTTATTTCTTCTTTTCTATTCTCTTTACACCAGCTCAGTGACAACATGACATCTGGTATCTTTCTCTTAAACATAAAAAACACAGCATCAGGAAAAACATTATCTATGTCAGCCAGATTTGCTGAAAAATAGCAATAGGCAAATCCTGAAACATCTTTTTTACTTACTGCCTCTGACTCTGAAACTATATAATCTGAAATGTTCTCCTATGCTGAGGTACAGGCAACAGCCTGACTTTTCAGACATCCAGTCTAGAGAAGCTTGGGAACTCAACTCCTGATCACTCAGTTCAGAGAAAGTCAGCACACTATTCTATGACTCTCATACTTCCTCTTTCACTTCAATGATCTCTCACATACTGAGGAAAAAAAGAGAAGAAAATACAATATACGTATGTATATATATATGAAAATGAGACTTTCATAAACTCATAAATGATAAGACACTGAACCAATATCTAAAGCCTTGTATATAACTGATAGAATTTTCCTAGTAAGAAGAGCATTTCTTAAAACTTACAGAACCAGAGACTGATGATATGCATTCTGAGTGTCTAACACACTTTTTAAGAAACCCTGATGATGTAGTAGCAGTTAAGAGTTTGATTGTTAACCAGGAGGTTGGCAGTTCAAATCCACCAAGCACTCCTTAGAAACCCTATGGGGCAGTTCTGTTCTATCCTATAAGGGCGCTATCCGTCATAATTGACTTAGTGGTGATGGGTTTTGGTTTTGCTTAGTTTCTTTTAGTGTAATGTTCTACAAGGCTATGGCTCAGTAAGGCGCACTGCAATGACAAATTTTGAAGATCTTGAAGCTGTCTCTTGCATCTTGTTTTAACCTGTCAATATTCTGATGTTCCTTGCAGCTTGCCTGGAACATCTGATACTCTGTGGATTTCAGTAGCAATTGCAAGGATGTTTAGCTTTTAACTCAATTCTAGAGTTTGGCTGTCATTTATGTGATTGCTTAGAGTGACATTCCTAAACTGCGAGATCTCAGGATCATTAAAATTTTAATTTTCTTTAAGGAAGACCACAGGAGATTATGTTCAGTTTATTAGCTCTGACCCTTTACACTTAGACAATCTTGAAGTTTAGTTTGGTTTATGCAGCACATAATTCATGTTAAGTACCTTTATTGTTACAGATGCTACTAGAAATGCCTAAATTACAAATTCTCACTTCCTTTGTTGCCGTAGAAAATGGTATCCTGGATAAGAAAAAGAAGAAAAGAAAAATAAGTAAGAGAAAAGGCAATTTTATTTTTCAAAAAAGAAATGCTCAGGAAAAGATAAAAGACAAATGAATTACTAAAAAACATAACATAGTATTTTTTTTAATTGTGATTGAGTGAAAGTGTATAATCCAGTTTAAATTTGCATGCCTCCTATCTGCAGCTCCTTCTGTTCTCCTTGCCCAGTGACAGCACATTCCTCCTTTCCTTTCTATACATGTCATATCCTTTTAACAATATCTTGTTTCCTCTTCTCCACTTTATCCATTTGCATTTTTAATTTGACTTACATTTTGTTAAAATCATTTCTGTAACAGACAGCACAGTGCTTTAAGCACCAAAAGATTTTTACAAATTTTGAGAACAATACTGTTACAATGAAAAGATGTTGTCTAAACCTTCCCTGTCCAGTACAGCAGATACTAGCCACAGACAGCTATATAAATTTAAACGTTAATGTATTAATGTTAAATAATATTTAATGTATAACAGGCATATAACTCGTGGCTACCATATTGAAGCACAGATAGAGAACATTTCCTTCATGTATTGACTGGACATCACTGGCTTACACTGCAGGTGTGATACTTCCAGTAAACATGACTCTACACATGTTGCTGCTTTCTTTTCCTATATAATGCATCGATTGTCACTTTTGCTACTCCTTGTGAGCCTGAGATTGACACCTATGCCTGTCTGTTGAATTTGCAAGGGACACTGTTGCACAGTTGATCTGAGCAACAAGCCTGATAACTAAGCCTTCTGAAAATTCTTGGTCATAGACTAAACAAATTTCTCACATGAAAGTAAGACTGAGAAACATGCAGGATCACTGAGAATCAGTTACTAAGAGACAGTGTGTGGAAGAAAAGGAGAGGAAAAAAGACATTGTATACCCCCCAAATACACGCATAAATGTCATTAGGGTCTGGAGATTTATATCAGGGCCAACATAGCTGTGACCAGTACAATACTTTCAAATCTATTTCACTGGCTCTCAAGGATTAAATTGTGTCCCAGCAAAATGTGTGTAGTAATTTGGTGGTACTGTGATTCATGGTTTTGTGTGATATTCTCATGTGTTGCAAATCCCACCTCTACGATGTTAATGAAGGACTGTGGGTAACTGTTGTGCTGGTGGAGTAAGACTCAATGTGTTGTATTGTGTTGTGCCTAGAGGCAATCTCTTTTAACATAAAGGGAAGGGAAGCAAGCCTAGAGCTGAGTTACCACCAAGAAGCAGGGCTGCAAGCAGAGCTTCCTTTGGAGAGGACCTGGGGTCCCCGTACCTCAGAAGCTCCCAGTCCAGGGTGAGACTGAAGACAAGGACCTTCCTCCAGCCCCATAAGAGAAGCACTTTTCTTGTAACTGATGCCCTGAATTTGTGCTTCCACCTACTTTTATGTAAGAAAATAAATTTTTCTTTGTTAAAGCCATCCACTTACGGTATTTCTGTTACAGCAGCACTAGCTGACTAAGACACTGACTTTTAAACATAGCAGCAACCACCAACCTATTTAATTGTGTTTTATGAAGGAAACATCAAGATAAGAAGTTTACGTGCTTTATTGGTTAAACCACCCTGATAACTAACCTTTGTGATACCTGTGTTCGAGAAGTGGTCATTTAAAATCAGAGAGACAAAATAATTTTCCCAAAATCACTGTGTTAGCACCGGGAGAACAGCATGTCTTTCAGGCCTGAGGTTCCTATGCCAAGATGCTCCCTTGACAAAGACTGATCTAATACTCTAATACTGGGCTTCCCTGCAGAGCTGACAAGGGGGAAAACCTTCCCCTGGAGAATGCATCTGAATTTGGACTTGTAGCCTACCGGACTGTGTAAGAATAAACCTTCCTTTGTTAAAACCACAAAAAACAAAAAAAAAAGAAAGAAAGAAAAAGAAATTCCAAAATTAAAGATTGAAACTCACTTGACTTTCAAACTCATGATTTCATCATTATACATAGCATGATTTTAAAACCGGTTGTGGTAGAGTTGACTCTGGTGGTGATACCATGAGTGTCACAGTAGAATTTTGTCCCATAGTATTTTCCTTGGATGATTGTTTGGAAGTAAATTGCTAGACTTTTCTTGCAAGGAACCTCTGTGTAGATATAAAAGTTCAAACTTTTGACTAGCAGCCTAGGGCATTAATCATTTGTGTGACCAGGGACCCTATTATACAGTATGTTTTTAGGGGTACTGAGATAAATTCTCCCATACTTTGAAGTTCTTTACATGTGAGTTCTTCATGTGACTTAAAATCCATAAGGTATCCAATTTCTAGGTCAGATCTTGAGGTTGGCTTAATTTCATCTGCCTTTTGGGATAAGTATCACCTATGGCCATCTGTGACAAAATTCAGGAGTCCTTTAAAGTCCTGTGGGAGTGTGTGTAAGATGGAGATGATATTCTACTTGTTCTGTGCCCCATTCAGTCCTTCGAAACATTCTGGGGACTCCAGTATTCTATGTGTAGATGCTTCCTTATGATTTTAGAAGTGGAGAATAAGGAAGTAATGCTTGAACAGCACTGTACAGACAAGGCTTTAGAATTTCTTCTCCATAGAGGAGCAAAAATTGGAGGCAACAGGCATAATTTTCAGCACCTTTCAGTCTCAAGAGACCTCCCATTCCCTTTGGGTACTGTTTCTTTGCAGAATAAAGTTGTTTGGTAGAATGTCTTTTCTTTTGTGTATGGTCCACAGATTGTGGAATTCTTTCAAATGAATTTAAAATTGGATAAATAAATCATTTTCATTTGGTTTTAAGAATTGATTTGTTTGCTCTATTTTCTTTTGAAATAAGCCCTTCAGATAAAAAAATATATATATAATAGGCTTTACTTTCTTTCTGTAGAGCACCTTTTAAAAGGTAATAGGCTTCAAGATAGCAATATTAGGTAGGTACTATTCTTTAAAAGAAGCCCTCGTTGCACAGTGGTTAGGTATTCAGGTGCTAACCAAAAGCCTGATGGTTTGAATATAGCAGCTGTTCTGCCAGAAAAAAACGTCTAGCAGTCTGCTTCTGTGAAGATGCCAAAAATCAAACCTACTGCAGTCAGGTCAATTCTGATTCATAGCTATGTTATGGAACAGAATAGAACTGACCCATAGAGTTTTTAAGGAGTGCCTTGCAGATTTGAACTGCTGACCTTTTGGTTAGCAGTTGTAGCACTGAACCAATACTCTACCAGGGTTTCCTCCGCAAAGATTACAGCCTTGAAGACTCTATGAGGCGTTTCTCTATTCTATAGGATGTCTGTGAAATGGAACTGAAATTGACTTCATAGCAATGGATTTAGTTTGCTTCTGCTTTTTAAATTATTCTACCTTTACCATTTCTTAAGAAGAGATTTTCACATATGATCAAAGAATAATAAATATGGTAGGTCTCTGTTTCTTGATGTGGGAAATAAAAAGGGAACCAAACAAGCCCTAGGAGCACCTTACCAAACCGAAATCAAACCCACTGCTGTCAAGTTGATTCTGACTCATAGTAATCCTACAGGACAGAGTAGAACTGCCCCATAGGGTTTTCTGGGAGTGGAAGGTGGATTGGAACTGCTGACCATTTGCTCAGCAGCCATCAGCAGGGCCTCAGGAGCTTCTTAGGAGTATGTTTATCACAGAAAAAAGCTCCAGAAGCCAGGAGCTCTGATCCCTGATTTGAAATCTTTCACTGACTAGCTGTGTATCTTGTGGTAAATTTCCATGCATTTTGGAGGCTCTGCCACTCCAGCTTTCTGACTGTAACATTCTAAAGAGTAAAATGAACAGGAAGAAAATGACAACTTGTTTAAGTGTGTAAGTCTTTCACTTTAGAACTCCACAGTATTTTCAATTTAGCAAAGCAGTGTTTCACTTTGCACTGATACAGGGATGAAGCCTGGAAAAAGTTCCATCAGTATGGACTGGTGAAAGGTATTAAAGCTGTTGGTGGTGGTGTCAGGTACCACTGAGTTGGTTCCAACTCACAGTGGCCCTGTGTACAACAGATCAAAACACTGCATCACCCTCTCACAATAGTTGCTGTCTCAGTTCAGTACATAAACAGAAACCCTGTAAATATACTAAAGCTCCAAGTATGTAACCAACTATATTTGTCCAGGAAAAGAGAACACTCTTTATATCATGTGACATCCTGTGCACAGAATTCTCTCTCTGGCAAAACAATAAACTTCTCTGTTTATGGTATCTAATAAAGAAAAAGGAACTGAGAATTTATGTAAATAAAGCTGAAATTAAGCAAATACATATTCACAGGAAGAAATAGTAAGGGCTCTTTTTTCCATCAGTATTTAATTTACTAAGATGCTCTAGTTTTAGTAACTTTGTTATTGCACTTGACCGTTTGGTTGCTCTACCAGTGACAGGAGCCAAGGAAATTCCTAAAATAGTCACTCTGATGCTACAACATCTCCTCAAGCCTCTGCCAACATTTTCTCCGTGACATGGGAAAAAGATGCAGCACTCTGTGCAAATCGTGAACCTAAATAAAGACCAAAAAACTTTGACTTCGGAGTTCAAGCTGTGTGCATGACTCAGCTTGGTAATGTCTCAACTTGTCAGCACTGTAACTTTTTTATTACACGTATTTTGTTGGATTCTATTTTAGGAGGAGATTTAATTTAAGCAGGAAAAAAGTAGGAGTCTTTTCCAGTCATAAATTCTAACTTTACAAATAGCCTTCAGACCAGAATTTTGAGCAAATGAGATGCAACATAATATCTGGCTTTCCTACTGTCATTGGGAGACCCAACTGTCTCCAACAAAAAGAGAAACGATATGGTCCTAGAGGAAATTTAAAAAAAAAAAAAAGCAGAGCAAATATCTCTTTCTAAGTCTGTAGGAATATCCTAATTTATATGCCCTCTGCCTTTCTCTTATATGGTTTGTTTTTAACTCACCTTAGGGTCTTACACATCGGGATAAGCCAGCTGAGCCTGATTCTACACTCAGTGATCCTGAGGCTATTCCTTCTTATTGTGAACATCCTGTTCATTTTACAGAGGAAAAAGTTAAATTTAGCAAATGGAGACTTTCAGAGTTGAGAGTTCTTGCTGCTCTGGGAACCTGTCAAGGTACTTCTATGCCAACTTGGACTTGCCTAGAGTTGAAGCTTCCGATATCACCAAATGCTGTATTTATTTATGACAAAGATGAAAGTCACAGTTGGTTTAAAAAAGAGACCATGCAGTTTATTTTATTCCAGTCTCAATTCTTTGTATCTCTGTCCGTGTGACTGAAGGCTTTGTAAATAAACAGGTGTCCGTATGTTCCAGTGTAAAATGAAATTTCATGTAACCATGGTTAAAAAAGAAAAAAAATGTCATAACTCTTTTCTTTGGCATGTGAAAGTAATACTAGTTTCATAATTTGTTTTCTATTGGAAACCCTAATGGCATAGTGGTTAAGTGCTGCAGCTGCTAACCAAAAAGTTGGCAGCTCATATCTACCAGGCCCTCCTGAGAGACTTGATGGGCCAGTTCTACTCTGTAACATAGGATCTCTAATGAGTCAGAATAGACTCTATGTCAAAGTCAGTATTTGTTTTTAATGATTCTAAATTCTGAAATTTGGGAATGAGTGATACTTAAGACAATATGAATTCAGCACCTGCACTGGGAGCTTGACTGGCTCTTCTCAATATAGGAAAAGGTCTATAGCATTAAGAGTTTTAGTAAATACTAGCCAAGCCAAGTGTTGTTGAATCGGAATACTAAAGAGCTCATTTATATATTTACGGTTTTAATGTACATGATCCAGAAACCAAAATGAGTATATAAGTAAATGAAGTATTTTCAATCATGTATTACAAATAATTTGTGATATATTACTGTACGCATACACAGACAGAACTATTTATGTAAAAGTACATTGTCTTCTAATTAGCTGATTTCCTAAGTACCTAAAGATTCCTTGTTTTCACATTAGGGATCTTAGGTACATGCTTTTACAACTGCTTCCACAAACTAAATGTCTGAAGTGATTCATATACAATATCATAATAATACAGTCTTTGGGGATGCCATCAGGGGAGTTGCATTGTTTTACTAGTAAATGTAAGTGTTGGTATTGATGTAGTATTAACTGTAAAGCGCATTTTAAAAGGCTTTGATACATATATACTTTACACAATATTTCTATAGTATATTAAATAGTTTATTTTGTGTCATCTTATTAATTATACCATTTAACACATTTAAGAACACTGAACTACATGCACATTCATGTTTTAATGTGCTGATCTTGTATAGAATATGCATAAACCTATGATATATGTTTTTAAGGAAATACGCATAAATAGGCATCTTTGTCATACTTATCATTTGTTTCATAGATGTTCATTTTCCCTGGTTGGAGACATAGCAATTTTGCTATGAGATGATCAATTATTTAATTTAAGTGTATGCCAAGCCAAGTGCCAATTTAAGTGTATAAATTATTCAAAAATAAGTATGATTACAGGAGGTTCTCAAAATATTTCATAACTAGAAGCAAGAGGAAACTAAGAGTCCTTTTTTAAAAACTATCTCAATAACATGTCTCATGCAACTTTCATTATTTTAGCATCTTAATTATTTAAGTGAATGAATGAATAATCCAATGCCATGGTGTTAAAATTTTACTTGAATATACAGAGACTTCGTAATGATAGTAAAAAAAAAAAAAAAGAGAAAGAGAGAGACAGAGATTAAAAAATAAAACAAAAAAAAATTGTACTGATAGATGTGCTACTGCTTATAGCCTAAACTGACGTTGGGTGCTGGGAGGAGTTGAGGAACTGGAAGCTTCTATGTTTCTAACATTCCAGCATCTGTGTAATCTGACTCTGTACAATGCAAAAAGTATAACTTTGTCATTCCTACTCACAGTGACTTTACATCTATCCGAACAAAATGCTGCCCAGTCTTGTGCCACCTTCCTGGTTATCACTTTGTTAGAGTCCATTGCTGCGGCTGTTGCGTCAGTCCACCCTTGCTGACCCTCTGCTTTACCAACCATAGTGTCTTTTTCTAGTGACTGATCTTGTCTGATGATGTGTCCAAAGTAAGTGAATCAATTGGAGATTTAAGAATTTTGCTATGAGACAGCCATTCATTTAATTTAAATATATAAATTATTGAAAAATAAGTACTATCATAGCAGGTTCTCAAAATGTTTCATAACTGAAGCAAGAAGAAACTAACATTTATTTTTTTTTTAAAAAAAATCTTTTCTCTTTAAGAAAAACACAATCCATTGCCTTTGAGTGAATTTTGACTCATAGAGATCCTGTAGCACAGAGCAGAACTACCTCACAGAGGTTCCAAAGCATACCTGGTGGGTCTGAAATGCCTATTTGGTTCGCAGCAATAGAATTTAACTGTCCTGTTGACTAAAGCAAGTTACATGGCAAAACTCAGCATGCCCTGCAATAGACATGGATGTTGTGTGGAAGAACCAATAATCATTTTTGCATTAAGTCACAAAACCTATTTGTTCTTAAGGAGTTCTTCTGAGAAAGCATCTTGTAAAATTCTGTGTTTTCTTGAGGAAAAAAAATGAGCATCTGAGGTAGTTTGATAGATTCAACCAAAGAATAAGCAGCAAGAAGTAATAGTCAGTAAATAGAAATGTCAGGGACCAGACATCACAGGAGGGGGAAGTAGTTTAAGGGATCTGAAGGTGACTTGGTTCTTGAACTGTATTAATTGTGTTACATCTGACTCTTGTTAGAGCTACAGAACACCATTAGTATTTCATTCACACCATCCAGATCCAGTATTTTCCAAAGTGGTCTAAACCATCAGCAATGGTACAACTTAAGACTTTTGTGGCAAATACAGCTTTCTGTACACTACCCTTACAGATTTTTGACTCAGAAATACCACGATGGACAAATAATACACCTTTGTAATAATAATTACAAGAATGAGAAGTGCAGCTTCGTAGAAAAATCTAAGGTCAACATTAGTAGTTCCTGCGTGCTAAATACTACTCTAGTAATCAAAAAAAGATCAGTTCCCCCCCCCCCGCCTTTGGAGAAAATGTCTCTACTCTGGAGGACTTAAGCACAAAACATGATTTATATTTAACTTGTTTCTTTCAAAAAATTCAGGACATTTCTTTTCCTGCTAGGTGTCCAGCTGTGGAATGACTCCTCTCTTATTATGATCAAGAATATTATTAACACTTTGAACTTATTTCCAACAGTAAACAGGCACAAACAGTTAAGTGCTCCACCACAAGCAGAAAGGTTGGTGACTCAAACCCACCCAGAGTACCTTGCGTGATCTGCTTCTGAAAGGTCACAGCCTTGAAAACCCTATGGAGCGGTTCTACTCTGCACACGTTGGGACACCGTAAGTCAGAATCGACTAGACGGTGACTTACAACAACCTTTGGAAGACTCATGAAACTAAAGTCAATGAATTGTGATCATATCCCAGTGTTGAAAAGGCACGCTATTTGTAATTTAAAGCTTTCTGAGTAGTTTATTCCCAAAGGTTGACAATGAAGCATTCTTCTAGATCCCAATTTTCTCAAAAGGCATGCTATTTGTAATTTAAAACTTTCTGAGTTGTTTGTTCCAAAAGTTGACAGTGATGCATTCTTCTAAATTCAAACTTTCTCAAAGGAATTTTTCACAGACATGTAGCCCACCACTGTCATATTACATATAAGAAAACAAATACAGGTAGTTCGGTAAGCATAACACCATGGAGGAAATAATTGCAATAAAAAGAGGAGTCAGATCTTGTCATTTCCTATAGAGTGCTCTTCTGACCACACAACAGTTAAAGGCATTGGCTACATATGGCAATGATCTGAGTATTCTTGTTTCCTAAGGCTCTCCATATGTTGGGGAAGGCTTGGATCCAGTCCTGCCTATAAGTTGGAGAACTAATTAATGAGTCCTAGTGTTTCTTCCCGCTGACAGTTCTATGTGGATTATAAATCTTTCAAGATAGCCAGTTCCCTAAACAGGTTCTCAACAATTAAACATTAAATTTTTACCAGAGTTGCTAGTGCACCTTCACTACTGTAATTTCCAAAATTAAAAGCTTTTTTGTCATTGGCTGCCCTAAAATTGAAGCTATAAGCACTGAAGTTTGTTATGTCAAAACATGGGGGTGAATGAGCTGTAATCAGAGTCGAGACAAGTCAGTAACAGATTCCCATTAACATCAGGGAGAAGTGTTATCTGGGTCTGTCTGTTCAGTCCAAGGTGCTTCAACACCTCTTTATAACACACCTAAAAATACATTTCCCCTCTCTGCTGTTGTAGTGGTAAGCACAAGATCAATCAACCCAGGTGGCACATAATCTAGCTTCTGAATTTATCAGTGAGTAATATTCTCAAAGTTCTAACCTAACCACACTGCCTTTTTTTTGAAAACGAGTAAACTAAGTAGGAATACAAAGAATGAAATCTTTTTCTTGAATTACAGAAGGAGAAAAAAAGAACCCTAAAAACAAAATGACATACATCCCTTTACAAAAGAATGCATGTAGTGAGGCCTTATTTTTATTTATAGGAATATTAAGAAAAGCAAGGGAAATTTAATTCATGTGAGCATCAGTTATGAACAGCAACAACAGAAGAACAGTCTGTGTTCTGAAAACATTAATATTTAACTAAAAATAAATTGTGAATTAAACCTATGTTTTAAGCCTGAAGAGACACATTAATTTCAAGTGTTTTCATTTATTTTTTCAAAGTACAGTTATTAAATAAAAGTATAACTATGGAGCACTTACTGTGTGCTTGACACGGTGCGAGTACTGAGGACAGACAGGCAACTGGCAGCATGGACCTTACTGTCTGTTCACAGAGACACCCATTATTATAATTATAAAATAAAAATATGGAGAGTGATGATACAGAATATTTTGGTTATACAGTCTGAGAGTCAAGAAAATCATTACGGAGAAAGAGGCACATGAGCACAGATTGTTTTGCACCGTACAAAATCAAATCATGTTTTGTCTAGTTTGAGTTACTATCCCCTGTATGTTCCCATAGCAACTCACGTGTATGCGTCAGTCACAGAGCTTGATATATTGCTTTCTGTTGATTGACTTCCTGACTTGAATGGGAGTTCTTGGAGAGGACTGGCTAAGAATTTCCAGTTCTTCTGACTCCAGCCAAAGAAATACCAAAAGTATTTAAGTTGAAACCCTGGCAGCATAGAGGGTAAGTGCTATGACCGCTAACTAAAGGTTGGCGGTTAGCATCTATCGGGATCTCTCTGGAAACTCTATAGAGCACTTCTACTTTGTTTTACAGGATCATTATAGGGTCGCTATGAGTCAGAATTGACTGGATAGCAGTGGGTTTGTTTTTTGTTTTCTTTTTGGTGGTGTGGTGGTTAAGTGCTATGTCTGCTAAGCAAAAGGTTTGCAGTTCGAATCCACCAGGTGCTCCTTGGAAACGTTAAGGGGCTTTTCTACTCTAACCTATAGTGTAACTATGAGTCGGAGTCAACTTAACAGCATTTTTTTTTCAAGTGTATTGCTGTCAAAGAAGTGAATGGCTTAAGTTGGTACTCACTTGAATATATTTAAATATTCATATTTTTGAATCTCTGTAAATAAGCATTTCTCTAACTATTTTATTGCTGACACCAAAGTTCTTTTTAGAAAAAGATGTTGTTTTGGAAATTCAGTTTATTTGATGAAGATAATGAGACCCTGAGGCTATGCACTGAAAATAAACAGCAGAAGAAAACCAATAATAGTGACACTGCACTGCATAAAAAAATAACATGAGAAATTTGTGAGTGGGAAGAAATGGAGAAAAAAGAAGAAAGAGAGGAAGGGGTCAAGCAACATCTCAGGAGGCTAGAGAGTGGACAGATTGATAACTAACTAGAACTAAGAGACAACCATAAAACTGGGCAAAATGTATGAGATAAATGCTTTCAATATTCACTCAGAGTATAATTATTGGCCACTTAGTGCAAATTAAGCCAAAAAATGAAACTAAACCGTTTGTTGTCAAGTGGTGCCTAAGTTAACATACCCAAAAAATAAAGCATTAAATCACAAGGATGTCTGATGATTAACTCTAATTTTTTACTTTCATTACTGGGATACAAAGTCCTTTCTGTTTCCCATAATTTAGTAAATTCTAATGTACCTGCAAATACCTTGTGTCATTTTTGAATGACTCAAGCAAAAGTGTTTGAGTTTCATTTATGGGTTAATGCACAGGACAGAAAAGAAAAATTATCCTGGGAATGCAAAATGATTAAGATGAATAGTTTCTCAAGAAGAATTCCAGTCCTGAATATTATGGAGTTGTTTGTACTAGACCAGCTGTTTCACAATAAACAGCCGTAAAACTGGGCAAGAAGTATGGGACAAATGCTTTTGATATTCACTCAAAGTGTAAATATTAAAGACTTACTACAAACTAAGCTCCCCCCCCCGAAAATAGTAAATAACCTAAATCCTTTGTGGTTGAATTGATTATGACTAATAATGATCTTATTAAAGAAGATAGAGTAGAATTGCTCCACAGGGTTTCCAAGGAGCAGCTGGTGGATTCAAACTGCCAACCAATGCATTATTGGGTCTCCTACTTTCCTATCACAAGCTAGACACCAGAACTGATTGTGTCCCACTTTTGAAATGTAGCTGATGGAATTAAACTATTCCTCCTCCTTCTTCCATCCCAGCCAGGCTCTCTGAGTCCCCAGGAAGACACTTTTGTGTTGTCTGTATAACACCACATGGTCCTCTTATTGCTTTCTCTGCTGAAGAACACTTTACTACTAGTCAACCACTCACTCCCAATTCAGGCGTGAGCAATATGCTACAAAGCTGACCTTAAATAAACTTCACGTGTTATATCCTACAACTATCACACTGCACCCCATTATACCCCCATATATGTTAATTAGTTCCTAAAATTGCTGATCTATTCCCAGAAACTTAGTGAGTTATGCATAACTTCCCTATCCTGAACCCTATAACTGCCCTAAGATCCTTAACTTCAGGGAGCTTAATTTGAGACTGAAGTCTCCAGGTTCCTTGTTTGACTGGCTTGCAGTCAAGTCCATTTTCAAAAGGCTAGTAACTCTCAGCTGACTATGGGACTTGCATATGGCAGGAACCACTCCCAGTGTATTACAACACTACGAAAATGCTAACAGCCACTGCAAGACTCTGATCTTGAAAGAATAGAAATTCACAAAGCATATCCCACCTGTGCAGTGCATGAAGCTGGAGTCCAAGATGGGTGGATACAGTTCCTGACTTGAGATCAGAGTTTAGAATGACTGATGTAGCTGGCATCTCTGAGGCAGTGCATTGAAGAGAAGGGACATGCACAGGAAGGTTATAAAGCTCTTTCATGAATCTTTGGCTGAGATTTGGGTTGCACATACACAGGATGAGCTTAATAGAAAAAAAAATCTGCTTCTGGGTTAATAGTGAAATATATTTGCTAAATGTTAATCAGAACCATAAACAGAGCAGGTTGATGTTGAAGAGAGACTAGCAGAAACAATTCATTAAGAAAGAAGAGAAGGAAAGAGAGAGAGAGAGAAAGAAAGAAAGAAATGACGAAAGAAAGAAAGAAAGAAAGAAAGAAAGAAAGAAAGAAAGGAAGGAAGGAAGAAAGAAAGAAAGAAAGAAAGAAAGAAGGAAAGAAGGAAAGAAAGAAAGAAGGAAAGAAGGAAAGAAAGAAGGAAAGAAGGAAGGAAAGAAGGAAGGAAGGAAAGAAGGAAGAACAGTCTAGGAGATAATGTCATACAGTTTAACACGCATAACAGACCTTCTAGAATAAAAAGAGCATCAAAATGGGTTAGGAAGAGGGATCAGATTAAGTAATACCTGACAACTCACAAGCTATGATGAAAAACATGACCTTTCATTTATGAGCATCAGTAAGCCTCAAGCATGATCAATGTAAAGAAAATCATACCTACACTGAATTCAATCCAACTGCAAAAAGGCATATGTAAAATGAAAACTATGAACACAGTCAGAGAAAATAGACCATTTACATACTGAGAAAACATAAGTGTGGAGTACCAATGGCTTCTCTTTAGAATAATCCACTTGATGGCAATTTTTTCTCTTCTTTAGAAACAAAGGAAGGCAAGAGAAAATGGAATGTCATTTTTAATTTGCCAAAAGCAAGTGGTACACTCCACCCTCTTCATTAGAAAGAATGTTTTCTCTCAGTTTCCTTAAAAGATAACTCTCTATTAAAACACAAATTCATGGCATTATAAAATAGTGTCCATAATATGTATAAACCTAGACAGTCAGAAAACATGTAAACAACACACTCACAATTTGGGAGCCAGAGCAATAAGTCAAGAAAAACAAACTAACAAAAAGCCAAAACACAGATTGGAAAGGAAAAACTAAAACTGTCTATTCACAGTTAGTATAATCATCTACATGGATGTTCAGAAGTAGTGTAAAGTGAAACATTCTAGAGTTAATAAGTAAAATTCCCACCCAGATATGCTGAACAAGAGTCTGCATCTTAAAAATATCCTCAGTCCCAACCCACCTGGAGCAAACCAGACTGAAAGACATCAAAGAAATAAGGAAAACATGAGGGCAAGAGACAGAAAGTCCCACATAAACCAGAGACTATATCAGTATGAGACCAGAGAACTAGATGGTACCTTGCCACCACCATCAACTGTCCTGACAGGGAATACAACAAAGACTCTCTGACATAGCAAGAGAAAAACGGATTGCAGAACTGAAACTCTATTAAACTGACCAGACTTGATGATCTAATAGACTTCAGCATTACTGGAAGATGGGGAGAACCCACTCCCCACAACTCTCTGTTAGCCTAGAAGTGAAACCATTTCCAAAACCAACTTTTCAGACAAAGATTGAAATGGACGATAAGACATAAAATGATAGTGTGGCGAAGGGTGTACTTCTTGATGTAGGTAGATACATGAAACTAACCGGAAATCTCCTGTCCAGAGGTGAGATGAGACTCAGAAGAAGACAGGAGTTGGTTGAATGGATATGGGAAATACAGGATGGAAAGGAGGAGTGTGCTGTCACAGTGTGGAGAGAGCAACTAGAGTTACATAACAGTGTATGTGAGATTTAAGTGTGAAAAATTGACTTGAACTGTAAACTTTCACTTAAAGCACAATAAAATATAAAAATAAATAAACAACAATAAGATCCTCAGGTGACAGATACTTATATACCGCTTTCTAAGAACTTGCTAGAAATGCAAACTCTCAGCAGGGATTTGAACCAGAAGGAATCAGCTGCAAGCCCTTGTTTGAGCCCATTCTTGCAGCCACTATGCCAGTCCATTGCACTGAGGGTCTTCCTCCTTTTTGCAAACCATGTGCTTTACCAGGCATAATGTCTTTCTCTGGAAACTCTGGTGGTCTAATGGTTAAGAGCTATGGCTATACTGTTGGAGTTAAGATGGCAGACTAGACACACATCTCGTTAACTTCTTCTGAAAACTAAGGCCTGGATTGATAATTAAATGGAGCTTTCTGGACACCCAGTGAGCCCTAGGATACAGAATAGGGCTATCAGATTGGACTACATGCCACTAAACTAGAAACTTCTTGTCTTTCACTGAGCCCCATCCAGTCTTGTTGAATTGGCCAGCTCCCATGGACTGAAGAGAATTGGTGTTTTTAACTTCTTTTTCTTTTTGTTAGCTGGCAGGCTGGGGGTAGGCTTAATGGGCTGCTACTTTGAGCCACAGTGCTGATGTGATCAGAGGGTGGGGTCTCCACATTTTGAGAGACTGGCTCTGGACTCAGAGCCCCTCCATCTTCTCTTTAGGGGTCTGCACCATAGTTTCATCTATTTCGTGGTGGTCAGGACAGCTTTACTGGGATGCCATCTTGTTCAACTGGGAGATGGAGTTAACCAACCAGAGGCCTCAGCAGGGGCTAATTCTAAGGCTGAGAGGCAGTGCCAGCCCAGGGAATGCTTTTCCAGCAGAAAAGCTGTATTAGCATAGTGTAGCCTTACAGGTGGGAACCATTAGGGGATGGCAGCAGGCCAGTAACCTGTGAAATACATTGTATCATCTGGTGACAGTGGAAGTGGCAACCCCACTGTCAGTCAGAAGGAGAGGCTCAGTATGCCTGATGGCCTGACTGGTTTTGTAAGCTGTCAGGTAGTATTTACCTCTTTAAAATAAGACTGCCTAAAGAAATAGCTGTGGTGAAACCTGATGATTTCTCTTCCCGCCTTTACTGACCCACATCATAGGGTCAGCTGCCAGCCCCTAGTGACTCTATAAGTAAGGCTGTGTCTTTGCCAGCCAGTAGGTGGACCCTGATACCCCAGAGAGTCCACAGGACACAGTCACTGGAGTACATAGAGGTAACTGGTGACCAACTTCCTTCTCAGAACTGCGCCTCAGCTCCTGTTGAAGTAACACCAGAGAAACTAAACAACCTCTACATGTTGCCAAAACAGCAAACCTTAGTGAAACATTTAAAGAAGCATCCTATCATGACTCCAGAAAACTCCCAAAATAAAGAATCAAAGATGAAGAAGCTTTCCTGAAACTATTGGAGATCGAGTACAAAAGAATTACATATAGAGCTCTCCTAGACATTATACAAAATGCAGCAGAACAAAATGAAAAATTAAGCAAGCTGTTCAAACTGATGGAACATCTTTCTGAAATCTGACAGATTAATAAGAAAATTAAAGAATTAGACAATTTAATTCAAAGCCAAAACAGGAGTAATGAACAACTGGAAACCAGACTTTCTGGCCCTAAAGACAGAACTACTGACACCAGCATTTACGAGGAGAAACAAGAAAAATGAAGAAGCATTAAGAAACATGTGGGATTCTATCGAGAGGAACAATCAATGATTAAGTGGAGTTTCTGAACAGGAAAAGATAACCCAGAACACAGAAAGTATTGTTCTTGAGTTATTGATAGAAAACTTCCCTGAAATTATGGAAGAACAGAACGAGGATATCCAAGATGTATATCAAGTGCCACAATAATAGGCCCCCCAAAAGACACCAATATATACTATACCCAAGCTTAACAAAATGAAACGTAAACAGAAACTCTTAAAGGCAGCAAGACTCAAAGCAAAGCTGACATTCAGAAAGAATCCCTGTAAGCTTTTGTGTGACTTCTCGGCAGAAATGATGTTGTCATGGAGGCAGCAGGATAACACATTCAAAGCCTTGAAGGACAAAACCTTCCAAATAAGAATTATATATCCTACAAAGCTGTCTTTCAAATGTGAAGATTAAATTAAAACATTCGCAGATAAACAGAAACAGAGATTTTGTAAAAAACCAAACCAAAGCTACAACAAAAACTGAAAGAAGCTCTTGGCTTAGAAAAACAAAACCATTAAGTGTACATTAAAGTAGGCAAGGCAGGACGAAACATCCAGAAACCTACTCAGTTAGAGAAGAAAAGAAACTCAATAAAAGCTATAATATTAAAAAAAGAGATCCAGTGATCATATCATGAAAACTAAGATGCCATTATATTAAAAAGAGGGATTATTCTACAGCAGTTATACTCCTTCCAGATGGAGAGGGAGTTAATAAGACATGTAGAAGTTGAAACTGAGTTAAAACTCAGATTATTAAAATGAATCAAAAAGGTAGCTCCAAAGGACGATAAAAATATATCAAAACAAGAAATGTAATACAGGAGTCTCAACAAATACAAAAACAACACTGACAAGGATGAAACTCAACACATGAAGTAGAATGATCCAGAAAAGAATAGTAAGAGCAACAGAGAAAACATCATCTCCAAAATAAACACATCAAAATGACAGCACTAAACACATACTTGCCAATAATTGCACTGAATGTAAAGGGACTGAATGCTCCAGTAAAGAGACAACAAGCAACATCTTGGATCAAAAGATATGACCTGTCTTTATGTTGCTTACAAGAAACTCACCTTACACTTAAAGATATGAACAAATTGAAAATTAAAGGATGAAATAATATATACCAAGCTAACAATATGACAGAAGAGCAGGTATGACAATGGTAATGTCAGATAAAATAGACTTTAAAGTAAAAATCCACCACTGTGGACAAGGATGATCACTGTTTATTGCTGAAAGGTTCAATACACAAGCAGGACTTAACAGTATTAAGTATTTATGCATCCAAATACTAGAGCATCTAAATACACTGAGGAAACACTGACTACACTGAAAAATGGATCTATCACTCCACAATAATAGTGGGAGACTTTAATACTCCACTTTCAGTAATGGGCAGATCTTCTAGAAAAAAGCTCAGTATAGATACAGAAGCTCTTAGGGCCACCATTAACCAACTGGAACTCATCGACATACAGAACTTTATATCGACCAACAGATAACTACACCTTCTCCTCCAGTGCACATGGAAGACTTTTCAGAATAGACCGTGTGTTAGGACATAAAGCAAGTCTCAACAAAATCCAAATCATTGAATCATTGCAAAGCATCTTCTCAGACAATAAAGCCATGAAAGTCAAAATCAATAGCAGAAACAACAGTGCTAGAAAAGGGAACTCACGGAAACTGAACAACATCTTGCTCAAAAGGGCATGGGTTATACAAGAAATCAAAGATATCTTCATGGATTCAAATGAGAATGAGAACACTTTCCACCAGAACCTGTGAGGTATAGCCAAAGCAGTGCTCAGAGGTCAGTTTATTTCTATAAATGCACATATCTGGAAGGAAGAATGGACCCAAAGCAAAGAATGAACCCGACAGCTTTAACAAGTAGACAGAGCAACAGAGGAAGCTCTCAGGCACCAGAAGAAAACAGATCATAAACATTAGAGCAGAACTAAATAAGAGAACAGAAGAACAATTGAAAAAATTGTTAAGACCAAAACCTGTTTTTTCAAAAAGATTAACAAAACTGATTAAATTTACAAAAGAAAAACAAGAAAGGAAACAAATAACCTGAATAGAAATGAGATGGGAGATGTCACAACTGATCCAACAGAAATCAGAAGTATCATAACAGAATACTATGAAAGACTGTATTCTAACAGGTTTGAAAACCTATAGGAAATAGACAAATTCCTAAATTCATACCACCAACAACAATTATCACAAGGAGAAGCAGAACAACTTAATAAATGCATCACAAAGGAAGAGATTGAAAAAGTCATTCAAAAACTATCGAACAAAATAAGCCCTGACCCAGATGGCTTCACCAAAGAATTCAAACAAGATTTTAAAGAAGAGTTAATTCCAGCACTATTGAGACTATTTCACAGCATAGAAAGGGCTGGAATGCTCCCAAATTTATCCTATGAAGCCAGCATAACCCTGACACCACAGCCAGGGAAAGATCCTACAGAAAATTGGAAGTACAGATCAGTATCACTCATGTACCTAGATACAAAAGTCTTCAACAAAATCCTTGCCAATAATATTCATTAACATATCAAAAAAATAATTTCAACAAGACCAAGTTGGATGCATACCAGGGATGCAAGCCTGGTTCAACATCAGAAAAACAATTAAAGTGGTAAACTACATAAATAACACAAAAGATAAGAATTACCTGATTTTGTCAATTGATGAAGCAAAAGCATTTGACAAAGTACAATACTGATTCACCCTGAAAGCTCTCAGCAAAATATGAATAAAAAGGAAATTCCTTAATGTAATAAGAGCTATCTACACAGAGCCAACCACCTACATCATCCTGAACGGAGAGAGACTGAAACAATTCCCCTTGAGAACAGGAAGTGGACAAGGATGCCCACTCTCACCTCTCCTATTCAACATTGTACTGGAAACTCTAGCCACTTCAATTAGACAAGACAAAAATAAACGGGATCTACATCAGCGAAGAAGAAGTAACAATCTCTGTATTTGCAGATACATTTGTATACATGGAGAATCCGTAAAGAATCCTAAAGAATCCATAAGAAAACTACTCAAACTAATAACAGAGTTCAGTGATGCATCAGGATACAAGATAAACATAAGTAAATCAGTAGGATTCTTTTATACCAACAAAGAGATCATTCAAGAAGAAATAACCAAATCCATACCATTTACTATAGCCCCCAAGAAGATAAAATATGTAGGAATAAACCTAACTAGAGAAATAAAAGATCTATACAAAGAGAACTACTAGATTTACTGCATGAAACTAGGAGAGGTTTACATCCATGGAGAAATCTACCCTGCTGTGGATAGGAAGACTTAACATTGCAAACTGTCTACTCTACCCAAAATGATCTACACATACAATGTAATCCCAATACAAATTCCAGTGATACTTTTAATGAGATGGAGATATAAATCACCAACTTTGTATGGAAAGCAGAGAAACCTCTAAAAAGCAAAGCACTACAGAAGAACAATAACACGCTAGGAGGCCTCTCACTACCCGACTTTAAAGCCTGTTACATTACCAGTTGTTGAAACAACCTGGTACTTGTCCAAAAAGAGATATAGAGACCAATGGAACAGAGTTGAAACGCCAGAGATGCCACCATCCTCCAATAAACAGTTGGTATTTGACAAAGGTTCTAAGACTCTAAACTAGGGTAAAAACAGTCTATTTAACAGATAGTGTTGGCAAAATTGGTTATTCTCTCAAAAAATTGAAACAAGACCCATACCTCACACCTTACGTGAAAAGCAACTCAAATTGGATAAAAGACCTATATGGCCAAGCCAGCCAAGTGCCGTCGAGTCGGCTCCGACTCATGGTGACCCTATATATCAAACCTAAAATGATAAAGATCATGCAAGAAAATATAGGGTCAATAATGGAAGTTCTAATACACAACTTAGACTTCAAAATATGACAAAGCACAATGAACAGAAGAGAAATCAGATAAATGGGAACTACTAAGAATCAAACGCTTTTACTCATTCAAAGACTATATCGAAAGAATTAAAAGATCACCAACAGAATGGGAAAAAATATTTGGCAACTATGTATCAGATCGACATCTGATTTGCATAATCTACAAGGTACTACATAATAGCAACAGGAAAAAGATAAATAATCCAAGTAAGTGTTGGGCAAAGGCGATGGACATATACTTCACTAAAACAGATATCCAGACAGTCAAAAGACACCTGTGGGAATGTTCACGATTTTTTGGCTATTTAAGAAATCCAAATTACAAGGACTAAGAGATACCATCTTACCCCAACAAGATTGACCATGATCCCGAAACCACAAAACTACAAATGCTGGAGAAGCTGTGGAGAAACTGGAACTCTCCTACAATGCTGGTGGGATTGCATAATTGTACATTGGCGCACTTGGCCACAACCTCTTTGGAAAGCAATCTGACGTTTCCTTAAAAAGCCTGGAAGTAGGTATACTATTTGAGCAAGTGATCCCTCTGCTTGGAATGTATCCTACAGAAGCAAGGGCAGTCACACAAACAGATCCAAGCACACAAATGTTTACTGCAGCACAGTCTGCAGTAGTCAAAAGATGGAATCAATGCAGATGCTTAACAACGGGTGGACAGATAAACACACTATGGTATATATACTCAATGGAACACTATGCGATAGTAAAGAACAATGTTGATTTTAGGAAGTGTCTCATAACCTGGTTTCCATTGGGAGACATTATCTGAGTGAAACCAGTCAGTGGCAGAAGGACAAATATTGTGTGAGACCCCCTAGTATAAGGACTTAAAAACAGACTCATGTACAGAAGAAAAGACTCCCTGATGGCTGTAAGGGAGTGGAGGGAGAGACAGAAAGGGTTGGTTGTAGACAGTTGTTAGCAATTTGGTTGGATATATTCCAAGTAGTGGAATTACTGGGTCAAATGGTATATCCATATCCATTTTTTTAAGAAAGCATCAGATTGCTTTCCAAAGAGGCTGGGCCATTTTGCAACCCCACCAACAGTGTAGGAGAGTTCCACTTTCTCCACAGCCTCTCCAGTATTTGCTGTTTTGTGTTTTTGGATCGTGGCCAACCTTGTTGGGGTGAGATGGTATCTCATTGTAGTCTTGATTTGAATTTCTTTAATAACTAAAGATCGTGAACATGTCTGCGTGAGTTTTTTGGCTGCCTAGATCTCCTCTTTAGAGAAATGTCTGTCCATCTCCTTTGCCCATCACTTAATTGGATGATTTATCTTCTTCTCATTGATATTTTGTAGTGTCTTATAGATTATGGAGATCAGGTGTTGGTCTGACATAGAGCTGCCAAGTATTTTTTCCCATTCCGTAAGTGGTCTTTCAATTGTATTAATAAAGTCTTTGAATGAGCAAGTGTTTGATTCTTAATAGTTCCCATTTATCTATTTTCTCTTCTGTTGATTGTGGTTTGTTTGACAGATTTTGGAGTCTGTCTACATTGTGTATTAAAATTTCCATTGTTGTTCCTACCTTTTCTTGGATGATATTTATCATTTCAGATTTGATATTTGGGTCTTTTATCCAGTTGGAGTTGGTTTTTGTATAAGGTGTAAGATACAGATCTTGTTTCAATTTATTGCAGATGGATATCCAATTTTGCCAGCACCATTTGTTGAAGATACTGTTTTTACCCCAGTTGAATGTTTTAGGGTCTTTGTTGAATATCAACTGTTCATAGGCAGACGGTGTCATCTCTGGGGTCTCAACTGGGTAAAAGCAGTGGCAACACATGTTAGAAAGAAGATCAGTTTAAATGGACTTCAGCAGAACCTGGAAGCTCTTCCAATCTTAACCCAAAATTGCAAGGATAGAGTAGTAGGGGCAGGGGTGGGTCAATCATGCTCTCAGGAGACATCAAAGCCATTTGACAAGGCGAAAGGGCAAGAGGAAACTTTCTTGGGTAAACACAGTGTTGTCTGTGTCTTTATCAGGTGTGATACTCATAATATAAACACTCATCAAACTTTACACTTGCACTGAATGGATTTATATGTAAATTAAGGTAACTTAAAATTGATTTAAAATAAATATTTCCCCTTGAATATACAAGTTTAGTCTAATGAAACCACATAAAAATGAAATAGGCAAATAAATAATCAAATATGTAAATAATGTTTATAAAGAGGAGAAAACAGCAAATAAAAGTAGACTTGAATCCATGGAAAACTAAAAAATTTTGGAAAGAATTGATCTTTTTAAGTAAGAGACTTAAATAATATATATGTTGAATGACAGGGTCACCTTGACTGTTGTTAAGATGATGTTGTGATAGATATATTTCATAAAGGCAAGATTCATTATTAATGCTGTTATATATATATATAGAGAGAGAGAGTTATAGTTTATAATAAAGGACCCTGGTGTGGTTAGAACATTGAACTGCCAACTTAAAATTTGGCAGTTCTAACCCATCAGCCACCCCATGAGACAAAGAGGTGGCAGTTTGCTTCTGTAAAAGCCCTGGACATCCTGTGGGGCAATTCTATCCTGTTCTATAGGGTCTCCATGAGATGAGTTAAATTTAGTGGTAATAGGCTTTATTTTATGGAAGGATTCTTTTCATCTCAATATTTTTTAACAAATTTTCAGTGCTGAATCATATGGATGCTACAAAATTCAATCATTTTTCCTGTCAATATTTTATTTCCACGCTTTTGTAACTGTAGATTACTTTTACAACAAATCAGATTCATTTTGTTAAAGGAATTTCTAGTTGAATCATGAATTACAGTGACACTACATTACAAGTCATTATGGCTAGTACCAAAGCAATTTCAAAATTTTTCAGAAATGATTTTATAAATTGTTACTGCATTTGCACAGTACATGAATACACGTACTTCTCACTTAACAAGTATCTGGTTATCTGACATTTTGTGCTTACAACAGTAGTAGAAATCCTACTGTGCAATGATTTTTTTTTTTTTGCATTAATGATGTGTGTCCAGAAGTCATGAATGCCGAAGTTCAAAGAAAGAGTAACGCTGGCTGTGATAGTTAAGGTTAATATGCCACATCGCTGGGCCACAATGTCTGCGGTTTGGCAGTTAAGCAATAATGTAATTTGGTAGTTATATAATGATGAAGTTATTCTCCATTTTTTGATCTGATGTAGTCATACTCCATCATCACATAATATCGATTTTTGCATAATGATCTTGTTTGTTTCGGGCTTCTTTCATTTCTTATTGCAGTATAAACCAAACTCAGTGCCGTCAAGTTGATTCTGACTCATAGCAGCCCTATAGACAGAGTAGAACTGCTTCAGAGGGTTTTCACAGTGTGCCTGGTGAATTCGAACTGTTGACCCTCCAGTTAGCAGCCAAGGCACTTAACCACGACACCACCATGGTTTCCTATTGCACTGTACAAAAACTGAATTCTTAAGTGACATTTCCAGAATTGTGTGCTCAACAGAACAGCCTGAATAGAGAAAAACTTTTAAAATCCTATTCAGCCATCAGAGGAACACCTAAATTAACTTCAGATTTCTGTTCAAGGTTTTGTGTCACTAATACTGCTATTCTCCCATTTCTCAGGGTCCAGACGTGTCAGCTGTAAAATACCTATGGGTTTATAAAGGCAAATGTGACTGTTTCAGCAGATCTAGTGGTTAAGGAGAGAGCAACTCTTTCATGTTGCAACACTGGTGTGAATTTTGTAAGGTATAACTGAAATCAAATGTCAAAAGGCTGTAAGCAAAGTACTTCTAAGTGCCTGTTTTATTAATGTCAATCAAGCTATAAGGAAAACCTTTCAGTTTGTTGGCGTCATAATAGCATATGGTCCCCTGGCCTTTTTCATCTATGTCTAAAAATTAGATTGAGCACTATTATTACTATCAAAAACTAATTTGATTTTGTCGGGTCTGAACCAAGATTATGTAGAGCCCAAACAGCCCTAGATCCTTACTTAAATTTACGTGAACAATCCTGAAACGCCTTTCTGTTACTAATTGATAAGTCTGACTCAATTTGTTAAACAGGTAGTGAAACGAGGAAATGAAAGTAAAAGCTTAAGGCAGCACATAAATAATCCTTATTAGTGTTCCATTCTGTTTGACTGCCCAGAGAGGGTGTGTTTGCCAAAGGTCGTAAAAGCACTGAGGAAAAGAAATGGGCAAGCCTTACTGGATAAACCTCTCTTTGGATCTGTTTTTAGGAACCATTCCATTCTTTTGGTTTCAGAAAAACAATGGCAAATGGTGCCAGTTCAGTTAAGTTTCTTGAATGTATATGTCTTAAACATACTCGAAATATTTTTGGTTAAATGGAGTCAGAATAAAAGAATCATTCAGGATTTATGGCAGCTTTATCAATAATCTGTAAGGCCTTTAATATCTTACCCTGTCTTATATCTGAAAACAAAAAAATGTGATGACTCATGGCAGTGAATAACTGGGTAGCACTCTCTCACCCAAGGACATTCGATAACGCACATCACTTTTTCCTATACTGAGGTATGGTAATCTGCTTATTAATCAATCATAATCTCAGTGGCAAGGTGTGTCATGGAGAGCACTCCCTTCTCTAACAAGATATGCTCATAAAGAAAGTATAAAAATATAACCAAAAAAAGGACATGTCATATAATTGGACCCAATGTTTAAGACTAGTAATTGAAATATTATTAATTTATATATCTCTGTCCTCTAAAAGCAGTCAGAACGTGATACATGTTTTGTCATTTATTCTTATTTCAGTTGGGGTTAGGGATGAGGATGCATTCTATTTTTGCAGCCTCTGAATAGACTTTTTCAGGATGACAGCATAAAAAAGGAAAGGAGGCTGTGAATCTAAGGCTTGCTGTCAATTAAATGAAATGCTCGAAGTTATTTTTGCCCTCCCCTCAATTAGAGTAGCAAACAGTTTATCAAACGTATTGATTAAACTTTTTTCCATCACCCTCTCTGGGTTTTCTGCAAACAGTAAAATGCCTACATAATCCATATAATGAAACTTCAAATGCTGTACTTGATAGTTGAAGGAGGTGGTTCCCCCACCCCTCCAATAATGCAAAGCAATTCAGTTTTGGCTTCAAATTACCAGAATATCTTTAATGCTTCTCTGCATTTAAGCAATTGGTATGATCTTTTTAAAACATTTCTCCATGTGGATTTTTAGGCATTTAATATTTGGATTTGTGCAGCATTTAGTTTTGAGTAAATCAAAGGCAGAGAGAACATCTTTTCCTTTGTATTACACTGTACAATCTCACATTTGACTGAGCAAAAATGTGACAAATAAAAATATCAATTGAATCCTCACTGAGTCATTGGACCTTCTAAATTGTAACACATGCATATACATACACCTCCCACACATAACTTGCTATTGCTATGTAGAGATTATATACGATTTTGGAAAAAGCAAACATGATTTATTAAACCCAATATTAAATTTTAAAGGTTTGTATTTTCTTTCTGGCAGTATATCTGAGCTTAGATTATCATTTAGCTGTGACTATTAACAATTTATTCTAGGTAAATAAAGAAGAAGGCAGATATAACTTAATTAAAAAATACTACATTTCTAGGAGAAGAAGGTAGACAATGGAAATAGAAAAAAAAATGAGGTTGATTTATTTATCTATTTTGTGAAAAAACTTACCTGGAAAGGAGATACAGCTATTTATTTCTTCAATATACAAAGTTAATAGAACATAATGCTTCCACTCAATTCAATCCAACTCATCAAATATTGCATTCTTTATACAGCCAAGCCAAGTGCCGTCGAGTTGGATCTGACTCATGTATCAGACACATTATTAGATGCTTAAGACAATAAGTAAGTTCTGCCCTTTAGTTACTCAGAGTCTAGCTCAAAAACAAATGTGAACATCTTGATAATGTATGTTTGGCATCAATACACTACTTTATGTTCTTTTTATATTTTTTTCTTTAATCCCAATCATAAACTTAACCAAAGACACTTGCTAACCCTGCTATGTATACTATGCTATGTATACTAGTTTCAGTAATCTATATTTAGGAATGTCTTAAACTTTACCTGTGATTTTTTAATTTGATGATTTCAATGATTTCTGGATTTGTAAGGGTTTTATTTTTGAGGTAATATATAAGAAAACAGCAAAGCTGTACACATCAGTCTATCTCTTCTAGTACCTGGGATTGAACCAGGCTGCTAATTAAATTAGCTAACTGTCAGTGGAAGGAAGAGGCATAGTGTCATGTTTGCTTAATAGTTTACTAAATACAGAGTGCACTCGGCCATGGTGTACTAGTTGACTCTAGTTGACTTTTGTTATCATTTCAATTATTTTACTTAAAGATAGGGTAATATTAAGCAGACAAAAATAACATTTTTTTTAATGATCTGCAATAGGTTTGCAGTAAGCTGTGACATCTCCATTGTTTTCTGAGATGGCAATTGTTGTTGTTGTTGTTAGGTTCCACTAAGTGCATTCTGCCTCATGCCAACCTTATGCTCTACCGAGGAAAACACTGTCCAGTTCCATGCTACCCACTGCCATGCTTGAGCCCATACGTGATTAAAGTATCATCTTAAAAATAACCAAACATTAAAAAAAAAATTTAACCTAGATAAATAGAGCCCTATATCTACTTGACTGACTTGTGCAGAAAAGCCAATCAAGCAGGTCTATGATAAAAAATTTCCTTTACAACCTCGTAAGTCTTTTATATAGTAAAATGTTACTATAACTTTATAGAAATGAGTTATTTGCTTAGTAAGCATTACATTTGTTTCCTAGGGATTTTGGCTTACAAACATTTTCAAGAATACCAAAATCATCATATTTTGATGGAGCAAAAGACAATATTTGTTTTGCCATCATCTCTTATGGATTAAATTCCTGGGTAATAAACTATAGAAACACACGTTTTGTTAAGTGAAAATAATCCCTCGTTCACTACAAGCCACATGGAGTCAAAATTCTTTGTAGAAAAGGATACAATAAATATTCGGGGCCCTATTCAAAAGAAAATGGTTTGAGACACTATTTACACGAAAAGTACCACGCTGTTTGGCTTTAGTATTAACAAACACATGTAGCTGTAGGATGTACCTTCCATGCTATCATTAATTCATGTGGTCAAATTCTGCTGAGTCAGCAAGTAAGTATAGCCCAAAGGCAAACTTTCGTAACTCTGTTAATGATCAGTGGGGTACACAAATATCTTCAAGTTACATAATTGTGGTGATCTCAGTGTGCTCAGCCCTGGCGGATTGTTGCCCATACCACTAAATCAGTATTCACAGCACTGCTCACATATGGCACAGCTGGAGTTCAGTGGGAACCTAGCGTTCTATTAGCTTGAGGGCCAAGATACTCTTAACCTTTATAAAAGGCATCCCTTTCAAGAACAGGGTAAAGGTCACTGCAGCTCATGCCAAGTGTAAAAATGAGAACTACAGACAGGAAACACTGTTCAGATGTTGTAGGGCTGTAGGCCTGTTTTATGTCTGCTCTGAGCATTCTTCAGCTACAGGAGACCAAAGACATACTAGCCAACCCTAGCCAACCCTATTTCTACTAGGTCAGCAGCCAAATGGGCCCAGGCATTCAAAGCAGGGAAATGCAGGGGCTAATCAGAAATTGCCTGTCTCAAAGACATGACATGAAATACTGCAATTCGACATTGTGTGATTAGAATTGTGACTATGATGTGCTGCTGCGGGTTGTAGATTGAGAGTTCAGTGTTATGAATGTGTGACATAGAAGCAGGCTATAGCGTGACAGGGTAACTACCTACCCCCAAGACACTCATAAAATTGAGATGTGCCTCTCCGGAGGATACCAGGGAGCAAAAATTGTAAATAAAATAAATGTTCAGTGTAACTGAGTTAATGAGCATGTATTAGGATCATATATAACTTGAGGAAATAAGAAAACAGTGCAATTGAGATTTCTCTGAGTAATAGGAAGAAGTAGGGGAAGTTATTTTTATTATCTGGTAAAAAGTCTCCGATTTCTCTGTCAAAATTTATAAAAAGAAAACACATACAGATTCCAAGAGGGGGAGGTGCAGTAAAGGGGGAAAATGATTCATGGGAAATGTATTTCACACACACATGCTGTACAGACACACACACAAATGGCTACAAGGAAAAGATGAAATAAAAACCTTATTTACATGGCATGATTTTATAGATAACTTGTTTTATTTCATTAGATTCAAAATTATAATCAGCTCAGTGAATGTATTGGTGTCATGGCGTCTGTGATTAGAAGAATCAGTTTTGCTCTAGTCTTACCCGTCTGTCCACACCAGTAACATTCATACTTCATGCAGTACTTTGGATTCATATAAATGAGAAAAATTCACTTTTAGTCATGCTATCATTATGCTCAAGCAAAATTGCAGGTATATACTGGATGTGTCAATTTCGCAAACTATGTGCCTCAAATTGCTGCAGCCACAAGGTGTGAGGAACAGAGACGTATTTGTTAAAAATTCTTTTCCAGTTTATAAGCTTATGAAACATACAGTGTTTTTGTGAGGAAAGTGTAGCCGTTTAGTCTTACAGTGAGAATTTTTTAAATCCAGTAAACAATAGAGTGCTCGGCATAATGTGAGGTTATTGTAAACTGTCATTTTTGCAAAACTTGATACAGCAATGTATGTGGTTCCTCTCTTCTCCATCTCTCCCAGAATGCATCACCCTCAACACGTGCGTTCTGAAATTTCTGAACATTTCATTTCCTTATTATGTACCCTTATGCCATTCTGGAAACCCTGGTGGCGTAGAGCTTAAATGCTACAACTTCTAACCAAAAGGTCAGCACTTGGAATCCACCAGGCACTCCTTGGAAACTCTATGGGGCAATTCTAGTCTGTCCTATAGGACCGCTACGAGTCGGACCTCACGTGCCAGCAGTGGGTTTGGTTTTTTGGTTTATACCATTTTCTCATGATACAAATCCTTCATCCCTGGGTGCCTTAAGAAATGTATTTTGTATTATTATTCACATTTCTATTTATTTCTGCATTTGTATTCAAAGAGGAAAACCCCAGACATTGCATATTGCACTGTCTCTATAAAACATGCATATTTAAATACAGGTGCATTTATGCTGTTGTCAGGTACCGGCAAGTCTATTTCTACCGCCAGTGACCCGATAAAACAGAGTAGAACTGTCTCACAGGGTTTTCTACTCGTGATCTTTACTGGACAAATCACCAGCTGTTGGTTCCGTTTACCAGTCTTTCATTTAGCAGCCGAGTTTTTATTGATAGCCCTGTAAGTGCTACTTTGCATAGACACCTGCATGAGGATATATACCTCTGTGTAAATGTGTGCATGTATCTGTAATCATACATTTCAAGGGTCTATATTTTAATCTTTTAAGCCAGCCAAGCCAAGTGCCGTCGAGTCGGATCCAAAGTGAAGTATTATTTGTATTAAAAATAACCCTAAAATTATTTCCTCTAAGCTTTTTATTTCGCTAATGAGAAAAATCGAGGTTGGAATAAGTAAAGTGGAAGATCATCCAACTTGTTAGAGGAGGAAACAAAAATCCACTTATTAAAGGATTTTGAGGACTGTTATCTCCGTAACAAAGAAATTCTTCACTGGGACATAGTACTTGAGCTAGCACTGAAGTTAGCACAATTTTTAACAGTTCCATTCATTAAGACCATGCATTGCTATTAATATTTCATTAAATCTGTGACTAACTCATAAAAAACTATGCCAACTGGAGAAACTTGAGCAATTATGTTGAACAAATCAGGATAGACTACCTCAGCTTATTCATAAACAATGAGTTGAATCTATTATGTTTCTTTGGTTCTTTTAAAGGCAAATCAAGTTCAAGTTGATTAAAATATATTGAGTTTATGCAGCCAAGCCAAGTGCAGGTAACCACTTTTCCCAAGATTAGTTATAATTCAGCAAGCTTAAAACAATAATAAGAAATATTGGTACATTTGACCACAGCCTGGATCATTGGGGTACAATCACATTTGTGCCAACATAGGAATGGAGACACCTATTTATTATGTCACCACCTAGTAAAGTCCATTAAGTGTCTTCCGAGCATCACAGTGATAAACCTAAAGATGACAAAAACATAGATTTGCAGATTGATTCTACAATACTTCAGGCATCAACAGTGCAACTTGCCATTTAGTGTTTTCAACAGTGATCTAAGTGATGTCTCAGAAGCAAGCACATTAAGTTTGCTGTTGACATAAGCTAGAGAGGATGCTTCAGAGAGGAAATGATGCTTGCTCTCCCTGCCCCAGAAGATGAGTCCAGAATTCAAACCAAGCTTGAAGTAAATGCAAGTATTTTAAATGTAGGAGAATATAAATTAGAAAAGTTAGGGAGCAGAATATACCAAAGACTAACTACCTAGAAAAACACAACGAAATATAAAAGTGTTACCTGTGTAGGAAAACACAACATACTCATATTAGAACTTAATGAGATGAGAATCATATGGGTTTCTTATACTGGGGAATGACATGTTGTCATAGCCCTGCTATAAGAAATATAAGAATAATTGAAGCAGAACAAAGTAAGGATCAAAATAGTATTAGATGTGAGAAATTTGAAAGATGTATCTACCTTTCTGTATGTTTTCTCAGCTTCTTGTATTTCTATGCTAATTGCCTACATTATTAAAGGAATGCAACGTTTAGCCTGAAGCCAGAATTTGCCTCCCCAAAACACACTTTCATGAAAAACAAAACAGAAATAACAGAAAGGAAAATACAGTCAAGTGCAATGCAATTGCTTTCTTGTTTAGAACTGATTTGAATAGTTTTGGCATCACTTTTAGAAGACATAGCCTGATATCTTTAGGCAAAAGATATATGCCTATTTCCATAATTATCTTACATGTGTGTAGAAATTATATAAGAATTTTGATGTCATTAGCTATACAAAGTGATAGATGATCAGAGCAAAGTATAGTAACAAAAGTCAGTTACCACTTAAACAATTTGGGGTTATTAGATCATTCCACTGTGACCACTGTTTTGACTTTTTCTCATAACAGTTCTTCTGATGTTACGAAACCATTCTACACTATTAATATTCCTCACTTTTGGCATCTTTCCCTGCTTTCAGGGACTAGAAGCATTAATTCCCTCTGTTGACTAGAAGCATTAGTTCTTCTCTGCATTCTTGATGGAAAACCTGGTGGAGTAGTGGTTAGATGCTGCATCTGCTAACCAAAATGTCAGCAGTTCAAACACACCAGTGACTGAATGTAAACTCTATGGAGCAGTTCTATTCTGTCCTGTAAGATCACTGTGAGTCAGAATCAACTAGACAGTAGTGGGTTTGGTTTTGGTATGTTCTTGATGGTAAGTCTGGTGGTATAATGGTTGAGTGCTATGTCTGCTGATTAAGAGGTTGGTAGCTCAAAACTGCCAGGTGCCCCTGGGAATCTCTGTGGGACAGCCCTACTCTGTCCTATAAAATGTCACTCTGAGTGGGAATTGACTCAACAGCAGAGTTTCTTCTTTTGGTTTATGTTCCTGATGTCTTGGACTCTTCCCAACTTCTCCCAGCTGTATCTACTTCCTGTTGTGCTCTTTCAAAATTTCTATAAGGAAAGATGATCATGTTAATGTAGTTAACATATATTTACTAACAATCCCTGCATATGTAAAGCAGTAGAATAGAAAGAAAAGGTGGTCAGATTGAGTTTCAGAAAGCTGTTTAAATGCAGGTTTAAAACCAGATTTAACTGTTGTTTCTGTTTTATCTTTGGTCAAATAAAATTAAAACGTTTTCATCCTGCAAAGGAAAAAAATTAAACTACAAATGACAGGATTCCAGGTGAAAAAAGCAGACAGAGGGAAAAAGGATGGCACACTAAAGCCTCATTCTACACCATGGAAAGTCAAGAGATTCTGTTAGTAACTTAACAATAAATTAAGTTGTAAACATACTGCTTAAAGTCACAAACAGAGGACTATAAATTGCACTGTTTGTACACAGGAAAGGCTTCAGGAAAAGAAAAACATGATATAAGTCAACAGTTCTTCGTCTTTCAAAGGAAGCTTACCATAGGTCATGTCTTTAATTGATGCATATTCAGTAGCAATAACCAAGACTTTTTTGACATGGAATTAAAGATAATATAATGAACTCATTGTCTCTTTAAGAGTAAATTCTGAGAGTCGTTTTTATTAACTGTTGACCTAAAAAAATCCATTGCATTAGAGTTAACAGTCATAGCAACCCTATAGGTAGGACTAGATAGTTAATAAATTGTTTAAGTCTATTAATTATTACACTTATTTAGATGGCTGACAGAGTATTCAAACAAGTATAAGAATTAAAAAATAATGACATCTAAACTGTTATTTGAAGTTGTGAATTGACAAAATACCTTCAACAAAGGATGACCTCAAATGTATCAGAAATCATAGAGATGGCTCAGGACCCAAGACTGACAGAGTTTTCATTGTTGTACATAGGGTACTATGAGCCAGAGACAGCAAAGGCCAATTAATACCACTGCCAACAAGGATATCTAATTATATAATTTTCATATTTTTTCAGTTAGTAAAAAACATCATCTTTTGATACAAAAATCTTTTAAGAGTAGGTAATAAAATTTCTTTTCTTAATTAGCTTGTTACATTAATTATTACTTAGTATTTGTCTATGTGTGCGTGCATGTTGGACTGTGGTAGTCATTAATTCAAACCTGTTGCCATGGAGTTTATTCCAGCTCCTAGTGACCTTATAACGCTGTTGCCATCTGGTCATTCCCAACTCTTAGAGAACCTAGAGCCTATAAACCAGACCCAAGCTAAAACCCACTGCTGTCAAGTCGATTCTGAATCATAGTGACCCTAGGACAGAATAGAAATGTTCTGTAGCATCTCCAAGGCGCTCCTGATAGATTTGAACTGCCAGCTGTTTGGTTAGCAGGCAGAGCGCTTAACCACTATACCACCAGGGTTTCACCAGAGCCTATAGGACAAGGTGAAACTACCTTATATTATTTCCAAATGGCTGGCAAATTCAAACTGCTGATCTTTTGGTTAGCAGCTGAACTCTTAACCACTGTGCCACTAGAGTTCCAGAGTCATTAATACTATCCACCAAATAATTCCCAAATTTGATTCCTAGTTACTTTTCAGCCTTACACTTTCTCAGTCTTTTCTATGTTCACATGTAGCTATGCCCAGGTAAGCATCATCTTTTGTAAAATCTGCGATTACCAGTTACTTGCCATGATCCTCTTACTGTGTTCATGATTTTGAAATAAACCTTGGGACGAAATATCCATCATCTTGGATCCTGAGTGACGACCTGAAACACAGGCCCTAGATGTTCTACCTAGACACTCCTCAAAGGGCATGTAATGTGAACCAGACACAACTTATTATTTTTTACAACCCATGTAGATTCATGGATTGTTTGTTGCTACAGCATGCTATAACCTATCATGAATGATAGAACAATCTCAAACTTTTCAGTGCTTCAGGATCAACATTGTTATGTTGCTACCTCTCATATAAAGATCATTGATGTTATAGCTATAGATTATACATAAATACTAATATTGTATCTGATAAACATGTTAACAAACCAAGTTCAGTCCTTGTCATATCTTCATCTCTTTTCTTAAATGTTTACGATTGTTTACTACATATATGTACAAAAAAAAACCCAAATCCAGTTTGTTGAGTCAACTCCGACTCATAGCAATCCTATAGGACAGAGTAGAACTGCTCCATAGAGTTTCCATGGAGTGCCTGGCAGATTTAAACTGCTTATTTGGGTTAGCAGACACAGTATGTAACTACTATGCCACCAGGCTTTCCTTCCTATAGAGATATATATATATACATATATATAATATACACATATATTTTATATATCTCTATATAATAACATTTACCAATGCAATATTTCAGTATGTATAATTCATTAACACCAATTACATTAATTCTGTTGGGTAGCAACTACGAATGATTATTCTGCCTCTTTTTAGTAAGAGTAGGTAATAGCAAAAAGGGTGGTGGTGGTATTTCAATGTCAGAAATCTTGCCTTTCATGCAGAAGACTTGTGCTCAATTCTTGACCAATGAATCTCACATACAGCTACCACTGGGAGACTTGTATGCTTTTAGTATGGTGAACAGTTTTGAATGGAGTTTCAAAACTAAAATGGATAGGAACAAAGGCCTGCCAGTCTACTTCTAAAAAGAAAGCCAATGAATACACTATGAATCAGAAAAGGCCACATAAACCAAAGACTATATCAACATGCGGCAGAAGATCTAGATAGTGTCCAGTCACCACCAAAGACTGCCCTTACAGAGAAATCAACAAAGAATCCCTGATGGAGTGAGGAAAATGGGGGGTGCAGAACTCAAACTTTAGTAAAAAGAACAGGCATGATGGTCTGACAGACTGAAGTGTCCCTGGGAGACTTGGTTCCTGTATTCTCCATTAGCCAAGAACTAAAACCATTCTAGAAGCCAGCTCCTCAGACAAAGACATAAAATAACACTGGTGAAGGATGTGTTTCTCGATTTGTGTAGATACAGGAGACTATATGAGCAGTTCCTGGCCCGAAGTGAGATGAGAAGACACAGAAGGAGAGGAGCTTGTTAAACAGACATGGGAAATACAGTGTGGAGGGGAGGAGTATGCTATCACAGTGTGTTACATGCCAAAGTATGCTAAGCCTTTGTGTAAGAAACTGACCCAGACCAAAACTTTCACATAAAACGCAATGACAGAAAGAAAGAAAAATAGAGAAAGACAGACAGAAAGAAAGAAAAGAAGGAAGGAAGACAGAAAGACAGCAAAGGAAAAGAAGGAAGGAACAAAGAAAGAAGTGAGGGGAGGGAAAGAGAGAAAGAAAGAAGGAAAGAAAGAAAGAGAGAGAGAAAGAAAGAGGAAGGAAGGATGGAAGGAAGGCAAGAAGGAAGCATGGAAGGAAAAATGGAAGAAGGAAGGAAGGAAGGAAGGAACTGCATCAGAGCAGCCCAGTCCCTATCTGCTGCTAGTGGACGTGGTCTAGGATAAAATAGCGTTTGTTTTGTTGTACACAGTGTCACCATGCAACAGGGCTTGATGTGACAACAGCTAACAACAACTCATGGAAAAGTCAAAGAAAATGTTACTATGAGGATGCAGCTAGTTGGATTTTGGCCACTGTCCATTTTGCTATAGTATTATTGAGGAGCGTTAACATCAGTGCTTAAGGTAAAGCTAATATCCTGTGCGATTAAAAGATATGAGAACTATGAGGTCTGACAATTAAATTTGCAAACTTGCCACTGTGTGCTTACATTGGCAGCACTGTATATATAACAGGGTAAGGTTTCATAAGCTCGGTATATCAGTGTCTCACAGCTGTGGTCATGTTAATGCATGGCAAAGTCTTGCTGAGTGGAGGTCATTATTATTTTTGTGTGTTTTTGTGTGCTGTCACCAGACTATTGGAGCTTGAATTAGAGCAACACTCTTGTTAAATTTAGTAAGAGTGGAAGTGAAATTAGTGACATGTTAGTCCAAGTTTATGGGGATAATGTCATGAAGAAAATGGCAGTGTACAGATGGGTTAAACATTTTTCTGAGAAGAATGTATAATTGATGAAGAGAGGTCAGGGTAGCCAGTGACAAGCAGAACCGACAAAAACATTGTAAAAATTCTTCTAATAGTACATCAAAGTCATAGGCTGACAGTGAGAAGCATAGCAGACAAAGTAAACATCTATAGAGAAACAGGGAAATCTGAGCTGAAGATCATGGCGTGAGAAAGGTGTGTGCAAAAATGGTCCCAAAGGAGCTCACAGATGAATAAAAGCAAAGGAGAGATGAAGTTTGCCAAGACCTTTTGGAAAGGCAAGACAATGTTTGGGGCTATGATATCACTGGTGATAAAACATGAAAATACCAATATGACTCTGAAACATAGCATCAAAGTTGCACAATGGAAGCCAGCCAATTCTCCAAGAGCAAAGAGTTCCTCAGTTCAAATCAAGAGTCACAACAATGTTGCTAACCTTTTTTGATATCAGAAGGATTGTTCATTATGACTTTGTATCAACCGGACAAACAGTTAACCAAGTTTACTATTTGGAAGTGTCGAAAAGGCTGCATGAAAAAGTTACAAAAATGACCTGAACTTTTCACCAACAACTCATTGCTCTTGCATCATTGACAATGTACCAGCTCACGGGGCACTGTCTGTGACGGATCCTCAGCCAGTAAACAAATAGCAGTATCGGAACACCCTTCCTACTCACCTGATCTGGCTCCTAATGACTTTTTTCTTTACCCCAAAATAAAGGAAATATTGAAAGGAAGATATTTTGATGATATTCAGAACATCAAGGATAACACAAAGGCAACTCAAATGGCCATTCCAGATAAAGAGCTCCAAAATTGCTTTGATGGTGGACTAGGTGCTGGCATTGGTGCACAGGTTCCCAAGGAGAGTACTTTGAGAAGACTACAGTGATGTTCAGAAACAAAGTATGTAGCATCTTTTCTAGGATGAGTACACTAATGTAACTGCCAGACTTCATGTGTGTGTATAGGCACTTAGTTTTCAACAGTTGTAATCTTTAAAGTTCTTTCAGAATTCAGAATACTGGGTCTACTATTGATAAAATATATACTGAAATTAGAAATAAATGAGACTTTCAGAATTAGCTGATTGTGAAGACATAATTTTATTCAACCCCTCATGTAGATGATAAAGAGAAACTATGTGATTCGTCTTATATCACCCAGAAAGTGTGTGACTGATTGAATTTAGAAATCAGGCCCCTGAGTTTTGGTTCAATGTCTTTCCACTACTGCTTCTAACATATGTTAGCCATTTTACCATCAAAGATTGCATGGTTCAGCATAATATAAATTCCCAAATTATTTTACTAATTTGCAGAGTTTGATTAAGTCACTTCTAGTACATATGTCAACTGTTTTCTTTTACTTCTTTCAGAGAAGGCAAGAGACAGGGTTTGATTTCAAAATTCTTGTCAAATAGACGTGTAACTCAGATATACATATTTGAAAGCACGAGAAGATTTTTCCAGTCTTGTATGTCATGTGTTGCTGCTAAAGCTAGACTTCACTATGTGGAGGGAAATACCTTGCAGACAAAAAGACTTCCTGGAAATCAAATAACCCTTGCACAACAAATTTGATGAGCTAAGTGTACATTAATCAGAAACATCTGAATTAAATTTTCCTTGAAATATACATAAAATGAAGAGGAACTATGGCTTGCAGATTACATTTCAGCTTCCACTCAACTCAAAACATTTTTCCAGACTCAAATAATGTAAGGTTTTTCATTCCTACTTGGGAGTTCATAAAAATGCTTAGTACACCATATAATAAAACTGGATCATGAGAAATCCAGAAAAAATATAATACGGGTAATGACTTAACCTGACTTAAGTCTTCTTATTCATCAAAGATTTATAGATAAAAATCTTCAGAAGATGAGTTTTACATGAAATGGTCCAAGTCTTAACTGTTTTGAGAACCAAGAAATAACCATCACAATGGTAACTATCAGCAGTTATTTTCATAACCTGATTTGTTATCTTTCATTATATGTAACTCAGATTGAGTTATGCTCTATTTATCCGATGTGAAATACATGCAATCATAATGCTTTTGTGATGTAACTCTGATATCTAAGACAAGTTCCTTTCTGTCATCTACTGATACACAGTTGACTTCAGTTTTAGTTTTATAACAGACTAGATTAAAAATGATTTTCACATTATTCGAATTAATGAGTTCCCTATCAATGGGAATTTAATCCTTTTCTATAAAATAGATTGAAGTTTAACAGAAATAATGAAAGCAAACTTATGATTTAGTAAGAATACATTTCAAATTGTAAAGAATGTCTATCACCCATCGTGTCTTTCAGTGTATGAGAAATATTTTTTACATATTTCTCTTCACTGTCATTACTTTAAGTAAGACACCACCAGATATAGTCCATGTGCAATTTACAGTAATCTGAAATTAAGCCTTTGCTGAAACTATCAGTATAAAAGAATTCAGCATATTCTCATAAGCATATGTCCTAGTTCATTTCTAGTAGCTACAACGACAGTGAATTATATTGCCAAGGAATTTGGATATGTAAATTTGCCTGCCTAAAGCTTTGCTAAATTTTATAAGAGCAGAAGTTTGCCTTTGCATAACTGAAGATAATGGTTACTGGGTATTGTAATACTGTTTTCCCATAAGCAACAATCTACTCACTGGCAATGGGTTTTGACTTTCTGGGCTTAAGCATACAGAGCTTTAAAAAATTGTACACACACACACACACACACACACACATTTTTCAGTTTATCTATTCACATGTACAGTGGACTATAAACATAACCCAGAAAAGTCCTACACAAATACTGCACTTAAAATATTTCAGTGGAAAAAATAAGAATGAGGAATACATGATTGATTATTGCTGTAGAAGTAACAAGGGTCATAGTGTTCATGAAAGAATACATGAGGGCTTTTTAGCCAAACATCATGAACTGAATCAGAGGTTAAGTTCAAAGGTTTTCCTGTAATAAAAATCATAAGCAAAATATGGAAAAGGAGCAGATCCGGTCAGAGAATTTCCCTTGCTGACTATCAGTGGGACTAAGGATGAGATGTTGGAGATCGTGCATCACAGATATTGCATGGAATTTGAGAATGAGTATACATGTCTGGGTGTCCCTTGCTACGAGAAATCAAAATTTATCTTATCCCATGTGTCTTTCCTAATTTATTTGAATTAAGTCTTTCTATTGTAACAATTTTCCTGCATAAAAATACTGTTTTGTTCTCAGAATACATACTTGTAACTGTGTCTAAGTGACATTGTTAAAAAAGATATTTACCAAGAAGAGCAAATAACCTCTCTACCTTAAGGTGGAGATTAAATCTTTCCTTCCATTATTTAAAATTAAGAATATGTTCTTGAGACATGATTTTCATGGACTGAATTGTGTCCTCCCAAAAAGTGTGTAAACATTTGGCTGTGCCTTGATTCCAAGTATTGTGTAATGTTCCTTTGTGTTGTAAATCTTGCCTCTGTGACATTAACGAGGGAGAATGAGCAGCAGTCATGTTGGTAGGGCAGGACTTAATGGGGAAGATTTCATCACGCCTTGAGGCAATCTTTTGGGATATAGAGGAAAAGGACGGAAGCAAGCAGAGAGTTGACTACCTCAAAGTACCAAGAAGCAGTTTCAGGAGCAGAGTGTGTCCTTTGGAAAAGATCATGGAGCCTCTAACCTTCAGACGTTTCCAGTCCATGAGAAGATTGACAACAAGAATCTCCCTCCAGAGCCAACAGAAAAAGACTTCCCTGGAGCAGATCCCATGAATTTAGATTTGTAGCCTACTTGACTGCGGCAAAATAGATTTCTCTTTGTTAAAGCCATCCACTGGTGACTGACATCTCTGTTACAGTAGCTCCAGATGACTGAGACAATGGCTCAGTCAAGTTGTCTAATGATCTTTTTTAACTACACTAAACTTCTTTTATTCTATGCTACATATTTCCAGATAAATAATTTTCTACGGGAGGCTAAAGAGGAGACTTAACACATACTTTTTAGTAAGAAAGAAACTCTTAAACTCAGAAGGCTCAATGACATCCCAATTCTTCAAAAACGCAATACATAAAATTGCCTAACATGCATTTTGATAACTTGGATTACATGTTTTATTTACCCTTCTTAAAATAAAACCCAACAGTTCATCCTGTATGTTTTTTGTTGTTGTTTTTGTTTTTGTTTGCACTAACAGAACAAGGCAGTAGTAGAAAGGAGCTGAATGTAGCTTTTCCTGCTTAATAAAATGTTTCCAGCATATTAATATGTACTGTTGTGGTATGCCATCAAGTTGCTTCTGACTCATAGAGCACCTATAGGACAGAGTAGAGTGCTGTTCCATAGGATATCCTAGGCTGCAATCCATATGGAAGCAGGCTGGAGCATCTTTCTCCCAGGCAGCAGCTGGTAGTTTCAAACTTTGGGCAATTCAGTTAGCACCTAACCACTTAACCACTGTGCCACCACATGTAGCAGATGTGACACAAGGTAATAAATAGAAATAAATTCCAATAAAGAGAACTTAAAACAAAGTTTCATTTGTTTGTTTGTTTTTTGTTTTTTTTTTAATTGTGATTAACTGAAAATATACAATCCTAATTAAATCTGAATGCATGCCTATCTGCAGCTCCTTCTGTTCTCCTTGCCTGGTGACATTCTTTGTTGGGCATTTGGGTTGATTTCATCTCTTGACTATTGTGGACTGTGCTGCAATAATCATTTGTGTGCAAGTATCTGTTCATTGACTGCCATTATTTCTGTAGGATGTATTCCAAGCAGTGGAATTACTGGAGCAAATGGTATATCAACTTCTAGCTTTTTAGAGAAGCACCAGATTGCTTTCCAAAGAGGTTGTACCATTTAGCAAACCCACCATCAGCAGTGTAGGAGAATTCTCCACAGCCTCCCCAGCATTTGTTGCTTCATGTTTTTTTTGGATTATGGCCAACCTTGCTGGAATATCTCCTTATAGTTTTGATTTGGAATTCTCTAATAGCTAATGATTGTGAGCATTTCCTCATGTGTCTTTTGGCTACCTGGCTGTCCTCTTTGGTGCATTATCTGTCCATCTCCTTCGCCCAGTGCTTAATTGGATTATCTACTTTTCTCTTGCTGATATTTTGCAGTACTTTGTAGATTATGGAGATCAGACATCAGTCTGACATGTAGTTGCCAAATATCTTTCCCATTCTGTAGGTAGTCTTGTAATTCTTTTGATAAAGTCTTTGCATGAGCAAGTGTTTGATTCTTAGTAGTTCCCATTTATCTATTTTCTTTTCTATTGATCATGCTCTGTCAGATGTTGAAGTCTCTCTAAACTTCCATAGTTGACCCTATTTTTTCTAGCATGATCTTTATTGTTTTATTGTTTGTACCAGTACCAGGTTTGATATTTAGGTCTTTTATCCAGTTTGAGTTGATGTTTGTGCAAGGTGTGAGATACGAGTCTTGTTTCAACTTTTGTAGATGGATATCTAATTTTGCTAAAACCATTTGTCACAGACTGTTTTTACCCCATTAGGGCCTTTGTCAATGATTCATTTCTCATAAGAGGATGGAAGCATCTCTGGGGTCTCAACTCTGTTTCACTGCTCTATGTGTCTCTTTTTGTACCAGTAGCAGGCTGTTTCGACTACTGTGGCAATGTAAAAGGCTCTAAGGTCAGGTAATGTGAGGCTTCCCAATGTGTTTTTCTTCAGTAGTGCTTTGTTTATGCAGGATTTCTTCCCTTTCCCCCAAAAGTTGGTGATTTGATTCTCCACCTCATTAAAAAAAAAAAAAAGTCACTGAAGTTTGCATTGAGATTTCATTGTATATGTAGATCACTTTGGGCAAGATAGACATTTTCACAACATTAAGTCTTCCTATTTGTGAGCAGGGTAGGTTTCTCCATTTATGTAAATCTCTTGGTTTCTTGCAGTAAGATCTTGTGCTTCTCTTTGTATAGGTCTTTTATTTCTCTAGTTAGATTTATTCCTAGGTGTTTTATCTTCTTGGGGGCTGTAGTAAATGTGATCAGTTTGGTGACTTCTTCTTTTATGATGTTTTTGTTGATATAAAGGAATCCTACTGATTCACTTACATTTATCTTATAGCCTGGTATTTCACTGAACTCTTCTTTTAGTTTGAGTGATTTACTTATGAATTCTTTAGGATTATCTGCATGTACGATCATATCGTCTGCAAACGGGAAGATTTTTACTTCCTTCACAGATGCAGATGCCCTTTTATTTCTTTGTCTTGTCTAATTGCTCAGGCCAGAACTTCTACTACAATGTTGAATAGGAGAAGTAAGAGTAGGCATCCTTGTATAGTTCCCATTCTCAAGATTTCTTTCAGTCTCTTTCCATTCAGGATGATGTAGTAGGTTGGTTTTGTGTAGGTGTTCCTTATTGCATAGAGGAATTTGCCTTCTATTCCTACTTTGCTGAGAGTTTTTCGTATGGATGGTATTCGACTTTGTCAAATGCCTTTTCTGCATTAATTGACAAAATCAGGTGATTCTTATCTTTTGTGTTATTTATGTGGTTGATCACATTTATTGCTTTTCTGTTGTTGAACAGCCTTGTGTCACTGGTATGAATCTGATTTGATCGTGATGAATTACTTTTTGGATATGTTGTTAAATTCTATTGGCAAAGATTTTATTGAAGATTTTTGCATCTAAGTTCATGAGTGATATTAGTCTGTAATTCTCCTTTTTGGGGGTATCTTTCCCTGGCTGTGGTTTCAGGGTTATGCTGGCTTCACAGAATGAATTTGAGAGTATTCCATCTCTTTCTCTGCTGTGAAGGTGGTCTCAGTAGTATTAGAGTTAACTCTTCTCTAAAAGCTTGGTAGAATGCTGCTTTGAAGCCATCTGGGCCAGGGCTTTTTTGGTAGATAGTTTTTGGATGACTTTTTAATCTCTTCTTTTATGATGGGTGTATTAAATTGTTGTGCTTCATCTTGTGATAATTTTGGTCAGTGATATGAATCTAGGAATTTGTCCCTTTCATCTAGGTTTTCAAGTCTGTCAGACTACAGTCTTTCATAGTATTCTGTTAAGACACTTTTCATTTGTCTTGTGTCTACTGTGATGTCTCCCACTTGATTTCTTATTTGGATTATTTGTTTCCTCTCCTGTTTTTCTTTTGTAAGTTTAGCCAATGGTTTATCAATTTTATTGTTCTTTTCAATAAACCAGCTTTTGGTTTTGTTAATTTTTTTCAATTGTTCTTCTGTTGTTTAATTCATTTAGTTCTGCTGTAATCTTTATGATCTTTTTTTTTTTCCCCCTCCTGGTGTCTGAGCGGTTCCTCTACTGCTCTCTGCCTACTTGTTCAAGCTTTAGGGTTAATTCTTTGGTTTGAGTCTTTTCTTCCTCCCAGATGTGTGCATTTATAGAGAGAAACTGGCCTCTGAGTACTGCTTTGGCTCTATCCCATAAATTCTGGTAGGATATGTTTTTACATTCTTATTTGAATCCATAAATTCCTTTATTTTGTCCTTGATTTCTTCTACAACCCATGGCTTTTTGAACAAGATTTTGTTCAGTTTCTGAGTTCCAATTTCTGTCTATGTTTTTCTGCTATTGACTTCAACTTTTAAAGCTTTATGGTCTGAGAAGATATTTTGCAATAATTCAATGGTTTGAACTTTGCTGAGATTTGCTCTGTGTCCTAACAAATGTTCTCTTTTGGATAATGTTCCATGTGCACTGGAGAAAAAGTTGTAGTTATCTATTGATGAATAAAAAGTTCTGTATATGTCAATGAGGTCTAATTGGTTAATTGTGGCAATAAGATCTTCTCTATCTTTATTGAACTTTTTTTAGAAGATCTGCCCAACACTGAAAGTGAAGTGTTGAAGTCTCCCACTATTATTGCAGTGTGATCTCTCATTTTTCAATGTAGTCAGTGTTTCTTCAATGTATTTGCATGTTTTAATATTTGGCACAAAAATATTTAATATTGTTGAGTCCTGCTTATGTACTGAGCCTTGCAGCATCCTTGTCCACGATGGTGGATTTTACACTAAAATCTATTTTATTTGAGGTGATTATTGCCACCCCTGCTCTTCTTTCTATATCATTAACTTGGTATGTATTATTCCATCCTTTAATTTTCAGTTTGTTCATATTTTAAGTCCACAGTGAATTTCTTATAAGCAACACATAGACTGGTCATGTCTTTTGATCCAAGATGTCACTCATTGTCTTTTTGGAGTGTTCAGTCTGTTTACATTCAATGTAATTATGGATAGATATGTGTTTAGTGCTGTCATTTTGATGTATTTATTTTTGTCTTGGTGTTTTCTACGTTGCTCTTAATATTCTGTTCTGTGTCATCTTCTTAATGGCTTTTCATCTTTGTCATTTCTGGTTTTGTGTTTGCTGAGACTCTTGTATTATGTTTCTTGTTTTGAGATGTTGTGTTGTTATAGCGCTTTGTGGATACTCCTTTGATTCCCCTCAGTATTCTAAGTTTAAACCCAGTTTTAACTTCTGTGTATCTTTTTAATTTCATCTCCATCAGAAAGGATTATAACTACTTTAGTATATCCCTCTATTTAGTGGTGTCATAGTTTTTGTGAGATGATCACTGGGTCCCTTTGATTGAGTTTTTTTACTTTGCTAACTGAGTAGGTTTCTTGATGCTGTGTCCTGCATTGCCTCCTTAAATATACACTTAATGACTTTGCTTTTCTAAGCAAAGATCTTCTTTCAGTATTTCTTGTAGCTTTGGTTTGCTTTTTACAAAGTCTCTAAGCTTCTGTTTATCTGAGAATGTCTTGATTTCATCTTCATATTTGAGAGACAGTTTTGCAGGATATATACTTCTTGGTTTTAAGCTTTTCAAGGCTTTGAATGTGTCATCCATCCTTCATGCTAAGAAGTCAGGTGAAAGCCTACAGTGTTTCTCTCTGAATGTTAGCTTTTCTTTGAGCCTCTCTGCCTTTGAGATCTTCAGTCTATGTTTCATTTTTTTAAGCTTGATTATAACATGTCTTGGCTGACTTGGCTTGGCTTGGTGTCTTTCTTTTGGGGTCTAGTACTTGTGGCATGCAATACACGTCTTGGATATCTATGTTCTCTTTCATAATTTTAGGGACGTTATCTGTCAGCAACTGAACAACAATACTCTGTGTTTTCAGGTATCTCTCCATGTTCAGGAACTCTAATTAATTGTGGGTTATTCTTCTTAATAGGGCCCCACATGTTTCTTAATGCTTCTTCATTTTTCTTATTTCTTTTCTCCGATTTCTCCTTATAAATGCTGTTGTCAGTTGCTCTGTTCTTAGGTCACTAAATCTGACTTGCATCTCCTCAATTCTGCTCTTTTAGCTTTGGATTGAATTGTCTAATTCTGTCATTTTGTTATTAATCTGCTGGATTTCAGATCACTGATGTGCTGTCAGTTTAAGTAGCTTGCTTAATTTTTCATCCTTTCCTGCTGCATTTTGTTTAATCTGTAGGAGGGTTGTATACATCATTCTTTTGTACTCAACTTCCAGTATTTTCAGAACGAGTTCTTTATCTGTGAAGATTTTTATTATTTTGGGAGTTTTTCAGAGTCATGGTAGACTGTTTGTTTAAATGGTTAGTGATTTTTTTTGCCTTCAGGCCATCTAGAGGCTGTTTAGCTTCTCTGGTGTTACCTCAATAGGAGCTGAGGCACAGTTTTGAGAAGGGATTTGGTCACCCACTATCTCTATGACTGTAGTGACTGACCCCAGTAGACTCTGTGGTGGCAGGCTCTGCCTCCTGGCTGGCAAGGACAGCACTCTACTTATGGAATCACTGGAGGGCTGTCTACCAACTCTATGACGTAAGTCATTGAAGGCTGGAAGAGATGCTGCCAGGCTGATCAGCAGTTTTTATCTCTAAGCACTCTTACTTTTAAAAGCTAGAAGCTGTCTGACAGCTGCCAAAATCTGTCAGACCGTCAAGTGTGGCATGTCCTGCCTTTCAGCTGACAATGGGAGCACCACTTCAGCCATCTCCAGATGCTACGATGTAGTTCAAAGTAGGGAGTGATTATGGCCTTGGTGCCCTGTTCATTTAAGCCTTACAGGTAAGGTACCACTGTGCTAAATGCAGTTTTTCTGCTGGAAAAGCACTTTCCATAGTGGCACTGCTTCATAGCTTGGGAATTATCCCCTGCTGAGACCTCCAGTTGGCTGACTCACCTCCCAGCTGATCAAGATGGCATCCTGACCAAGGTACTCTTCTTGCTATGAAATAGCAGAATTTATGGTGCAGCTCAGAAAAGAGAGAGTGGAGGAGCACTGGTGCCCTAATTTAGCAACTAGGCTCTCAAAATGTGACTATTCCATGCATTGTATCTCTGCTGTGCTATATGTTGTTTATTTTAGCACTACAGTTCAGTGTACTTGCTGGTTTGTGCCCATCCCCCACCTTCTAGATAAACAAAAAACAAAAAGCAGCAGTACCTGCAATCTTCCCCAGTAGTGAGTTAGCAGGATGTAGGCTCAGCATGCCCTGGCTCGTGCCAAAGAGAAGACATATAATGTTTAGTGGTTCATTATCCAATCTGATAACCTTATGCTGTATCCTTGGGCTCCCTGAATGTCCAGAGTGTTCTGTTCAATTATCCATCCAAGGCTCCGGGAACAGACAGTCTTCCAATTGAGATGTTTCAACAAATGGATGTGGCATTGGAGGGGCTTGCTCATTTTTGCCAAGACACGTAAAGGACAACTTCCAGCCAACTGACTAGAAGAAATTGGCATTTGTCCTTCTCCCAAAGAAAAATAGTCTAATAAAGTACAAAAATTATTGAACAATATCATTAATATCAACAGAAAATTTTGCTGAAGATAATTCTAGAGCAATTGTAGTCATATGTTGACAGAGAACTGATTCAGAAGAGGATATGGAACAAAGGACATCATTGCCAATGAAACTTGGCTAAAAGCAGAGAATATTAGAAAGATGATTTATTTATTTGTGTTTCATTGACTATGAAAGGGCATTTCTTAGACCTGTGTGGATCATAACAAGTCATGGATAACATTACAAAGAATAGGATTGTCAGAACACTTTATTGTGCTCATGAGAAACCTACACAGTAGGCAGTCATTCAAACAGAGCAAGGGGATATTGCTTGACTTAAAAACAAGAAAAATAACATAGGGTTTCCAAGGGTGCCTGATGTATTAGAAATGCAGAACTTTTGGTTAACAGACTTAGCTTGTAACTGCTATACCATTAGGGTTTCCCCCATGGAAAAATTTGTTGTTATTGTTAAAATTTATTTTAAAAGTACCAGTAACCTGTTGTCATTGAATTGATTTTTTTACTTCACGGTGAATCCATAAGTATCAGAATATAACTGTGCTCCATAGGATTTTCAAGGGTCACCATAATTTCTTTTTTGTTTCTTGCAAGTAGGTTGCCAAGTCTTTTCTCTATGGTGCCTCTGGGTGTAGCTGAACTTCCAAGCTTCTGCTGGTAGTCAAGTAGTTATCCATCTGCACCACTCAGGGGCTTCATTAAACCTACTCCCTTTGAGTCTATTTCAACTCACAGCGACCCTATAGGACAGAGTAGAACTGCCTCATAGAGTTTCCAAAGAGCACCTGGTAGATCTCAACTGATGCCCATTAGGTTAGCAGACATAGAACTTAACCACTACATCACCAGTGTTTCCAGGATTCCATCATGTATTCTAAAACCAGTGGGTTTAAATTGTTGGTCACTCAAGTTTAAATACTAAGGTAGGTGAATCTACTTGAGTTTACGTAGCCTTCAGGTAAAGGCAGAAAGCATTACTACTTATATTCAGTGATCAAATTATAGGAAATTTAAAAAGTCAGTTATTGGAAACCCTGATTCCAGTTCCAGGACATGGAATATTATTTCATCTATCAAGAAATCTGGAAATGTGTTTTCTACATAAGCAAAAAATATATAATTATTTTAAAAAATAAGATGAGCTGAATTTGTTTTAGAAATACCATTCTGATTTCCATGTAGAAAGAAAAACTATTGCCAGGGAGATATTATGTGCCTATTTCTATGCATGATCTGTGACAATGGGAATGGGAATGCAGAAGAATGGATGGTTATTAAGAAATTTTTCCAGTGAAAAGTCATTGGAAACTGAGTATTATATGGATTAATGAAGGACAAGAAATGGTCAAGGACAAAAATCAGGCTTTCTACTTGGGCAACTGAGTGGTTAGTGCTTCTTTGTATTGACATTAAAGTGATAAGAGTGAAACCAGATCTAAAAGGAAAAGGAGCACAGGCAGACAATGAAGATTTGAGTTTCAAGTGCTTGCAACATCCAATTGAATAAGTTCTAAAGATTATTAGAAATACAGGTCATAACCTCAAGATTGAAGTCTTGGAAGTATACACTTGCAGCTACCAGGTTATATGTGAATGTTTAGCCATAAGCTAGGTGTGGTCATGTGTTAAGAGAAACATCCAGAAGATAATGAAGGAAGTCCTGAACCTTTGTCTCTGGCCTGTGGACAACTCACTAAATACACAATAATAAAATTGCATACTCATACATTTTTTATAAAATTTAAAAATAAATAATAACTTATTTGTGGGAGCATATACATTTTTATTATTTTTTAAATTGTAGTTTACTTGTGGGAATGTACATCTTTTAATTTTAGAAAAAATGACCCACAAATACACTACTATAACTAAATTTCCCTGCTTCAAATTAAGTAGATTTCAGGTGCCATTCCAATATTTCAAAATGTTTATAATGTCTGATTTAAGATTTAATGGTTGAGGATTTCATTGTTTCAATAAATAATCCAATTACTAATCAAAAACATTGACTTACTATTTTTCCAAGTGAAGCAGTCTGCTGTTTACCCCATCTACTTACTTCACCAGTATGTTTTAAGATCTATGGAGAAATAATTCTAGAAACTCTCCATTATAGAATGACTGATATACTTGTCTTTATGAAGCAAATCATCACATTATGTAACACGACTGCTATTGTTACTTTGACCTAAGTAAATTATGTAGTTGTAACTCCGTGCTAGGTTGAAAACTTAGCACATTGTTCAGTGCAAAAAGTAGAAAACAAAACATCGATTAGCAGAAGATTGATGGTTATTGATTCATGATTTATTAAAAAATAGCAATACTTTCACAATCATAATATTCTTGACAGCATCTCCTTAATTGTAAACATGAATGAAACTGATAGTTACAAGGGGAAAAAAATACCTGGAAAAAACATTTGCTTATTCTGTATAATTCATAGTAAGAAAATGTCAAACATATTTTATTATCTTCATGCTTACTACTTTCAAATGAATTCTTAAATGTTTCTATTCTAATGACTGAATTCACTCTTAAGACAATGAAAAAATAAACAAACTCTTTGTCATCAAGTCAATTCAGACTCGTAGCAACCCTGTAGGACAGAGTAGCATTTCCAAGGAAAGGCTGGTGGGTTCAGATTGCAGACTTTTTGGCTAGCAGCAAAGTTCTTAACCACTGTACCATCAGGGCTCTGAAGCAACATTACTTACTAAATATAGTGAAACCTGTGCAAAAAGGCTCTGAGTCGGCATCTACTCTGTGGCACCATTTTTTAAAAAATTATTATTAATATTTTCATTCACTAATTGAAGAGCTGACCTTGAGAACAAAAAAAAATGAGGCCAAAGAGAAAAGAAAGCAAGACTGAAAGGAATCTGTTTCCATATAAATGTATGCTTAATTTAATACTTTCATAACTCTTTAATAATAATATAGCCTGTTTCTTATTATTAGGAATTTCATCCATTTCTCACATAGGTTTGGACATTATGTTTAGTTTGGTAATAGAGAGTTTTCTCCCTTTTCCCTACCAGCCATCTTCAAATGATTAACAGATAATAGTCACACAATGATTTCCAGATGTTGTTCATGATCCAAGGAGTGTCCATTTATCTTCCACACAGAATGATGTGGGAATTGAGATTCTCATAGCTGTAAGACAGAGATCACAGAAGAAAATATTTCCCACTTGGAACCTGAAATACTAAATGAGAGTGAAGACTTCTCCTAATGGAAGTTCGTTCATTGATCTGTGTGATTCTGGAATTAGCTGCTTCAGGACAAAGTACTTAATATGCTAAAAGAGGGATTGATTTGTACAACAAATACCTGAAAGGAATAAAAAAGAGATATTTGGAAACTCTTTTCATATTCCCTTTAAGTACTCAACTTCATTTGTAATTCTCAGGTAGTTCCAATAACACTTTCAGGAAGAGGTAAAAGACAGGTTCAAATTTGAGAATTGAATCTCTACATTCTTTCCAGGTACAAAGTATGACCATTCTATTTAATTTAGATATATTTCACCATTATTATTTTCAAACCTAATAGTCCAGATCATTAAGAAGTCTTTACCACGTTGTCTGAATAATTGTCAAATTGAATGTCCTCTTTATTCTGTATACGGTGGTTTTAGCTTTCAAATGCTGTTAATACTGTTGTTTTATCAAAGACCTGCTGAGAAAAGATACTGAAACATATGAACAGTTTAGTTTCTTTTTTTAAATTTCTTTTTACTGTACTTCAGATGAAGGTTTACAGAACAAACTAGTTTCTCATTAAACAGTTAGCACACATACTGTTTTATGACACTGGTTAACAACTCCACAGTATGTCAACATTCTCCCTTCTTAACCTTTATTCTCTATTAGTAGCTTTCCTGTCCCCATTTGCCTTTTAGTCATTGCCCCTAGGCTGTCACATCCCTTTGATCTCATTTTGTTTTATGGGCCAGTTTGATGTTTGGCTGAAATGTGAAACTAAGGAGTAACTTTGTAACTGAGTTGAAAGGGTGTGCAGGGACCATACTGTCAGCATTTCTTCAGTTTCCAGCAGGCCAGCAACTTTGGTCTTGCTTTTTGAGTTAGAATTTTGTTCTACATTTTCTCCAACTCCCTCAGGAACCTTCTGTTGTGATCCCTCTTGGAGCAGTCAGTAGTGGCAGCCAATCATTCTCCAGTTGCGCTGTATTCAGTCTGCAGGAGGCTGTTGTAGACGTGTTCCATTGGTCTTTCCCCTGTTTCTTTAGTTTTCTTCGTTCTTCCATGCTCCCAAAGGAGTAAGACAACCAGAGTATCCTCGATAGCTGATCACAGGCTTTTAAAAACCCAAACACTCACTGCTCACCAAAGTAGAATGTAGAACATTGTCTTTATGAACTATGTTTTGTCAGCTGAGCTAGATGTTCCCCAAGACCATGGTCCTTGTAGCCCTCAGCCCAGTAATTCAGTGCCTCAGGGAGTTTAGAAGTGCCTGCAGAACTTCCATGACTTTGCTTTGTCCAAATTGTTCTAGCTTCTCGGTAGTATATAAGACTGAGACTTTAAGATTTTCTTCTTTATTTCAATGAGTGGATTTGTTGACTTTCTTTATGGTTATCATGAGGTTACCCCTATCTTTCTACATTTGAAACAGTCTCCATTAGAAAGTCCTAAACCTGTACCATTTAGTCCCTCTTTTATTGTCCTGACACTGTTGTCACTAACAGATTAACCTCTGTGGTCCCTGTTGTAATTGTTTTGGTTTTGAATAATCCTTGAGAGTTCATTTCCTAGGCTGATATCTAGCTGGCACAATCTTGCATCCTAGATTCAGATTGTGCTTTAATGTTGTTTGGTCTTAGATTGAAGGACTTCCTTTAACAATTCTTATAAATTTGATTTTACATATTCCCTTAATTTCTGTTGGTCTGTAAATGTCCAACTTTCACCATCATATTTAAATGAGAGTTTTTCAGGATATTTTAATCTTGGTTGACATTTTCTCTCTTTCAAGGTTTTACATATATCATCCCATTGTCTTCTTGCCTGTATAATTTCTGCTGAATAATCAAAACTTAGTCTTATTGTTTCTCTTCTGTAGGTAACTTTTTTATTTTCTTGAGCTGCTCACATAATTTTTTGTCTTTAGTTTTAATGACTATGATCATGAAGTGCCTTGTTGATTTTCTTTTAGGATCTTGAGCTTTTTGGATGGCAAGAATTTCACCTTTCATGGTATTAGGGAAGTTTTCTGTCAGAAACCCTTCACTTATCCTCTCCATGTTTTTTGTTTTCTCCCTCTGTTTTTGAACTCTTATCACTTGAAAATTTCTGCTTCTGATCATATCTCTTATCATTCTCAGGGTTTCTTTATTTTTCTTCATTCTTTTTCTGATTTTTCCTCAGAGCTGTGTCCAGGTGTCTATCTTCAGTCTCACTGATGTTGTTTTCCATCATGTCAAACATTCTCCTCAGCCATTCAGTGACACTGTTCATTTCTGAAATAATGTTTTTTGGGAGAGGGTAAACTATGTTTTTCTGTATGATTTTGAGTTATGAATTTATTCTGGCATTCTGTTCCTATATTGTTTTCCCTGAAATTTGTCTGCCTTTTCCATGAATCTGTCTATTTTTTCCTCTTTTTTTGGTCAGCTTTTTGCTTCAGTGGTTGGATGGCTCAAATATTAGAGATTTGAATTCCCTGTGATGTAATTCTAATGCCTTTTCTTCTACTTGGAAGTCATCAGGTATTTTATTTTAGACACCTACTGGAACTACCCTATCGTGTTTTTTATATCCTTTGATATTATCTACCATCTTTGGGCCATTCAGGAAACTCTGGTGGTGCAGTGGGTTAAGTGTCACATCTGCTAACTGAAAAAGATCAGCAGTTCAAATCCGCCAGCCTCCTTGGAAACTGTATGAGGCTGTTTTACTCTGGGTCTATGAGGGTCTCTATGAGTTGGACCTGACTCGATGGCAGTGGGCTTAGCGGTTGGGCTATCCAGTGGTTATTCTTCTTTGTTTATTGACAGTAGACCTGTTTATTTCATACTATTTATTTTTTGTTTTGTTATGTCAGAGCAGGTGGGCTGTGCATTCTTTGTTGTTTTTGACTGTGGTCATATTTTCCACCTCCTACTTCAATGGGCAAGCCAGTCACGCTCAGGGAAGGTCCACCTGAAAAGAAGGAGCTGGGAGGAGTTCTTTGTGTCATGTACTAGGGTCAACAGAACAAAGCAGGAATCAGTGTTGGGCAAGTTCCAACCTGTACTGTTCAGGAACATGATTTTCAACACTTGGTGCCGGTAGGTGGAAAAGAGCAGAGAGGTTATGAAGTATGAAGTTAAGACAGATATGGGAAAGAGAAGTGTTAAGAGAGAGAACCGTAAGTCAAAAACAAACAAGAATGCTAAGAGAACTTACTATTGGAGTGAAAAAATGAGAAACTGATAAATGACGAAAAGCAAAAATATCTTTTAAAAAAGAAGAAAAGAGAAAGAAAACAAAACTAGATAAAAATTTGGGGGCGGGGGAAGAAAAGAAGAAGAAGAAGAAAAAAAAAGCTCCAAGAGTTCTCACAGGTGCTGCTGCGAAGAATAGCGAAGTATCTCCCAGACTGTGCAGTATAGCCTGGCAAAAAGGAGTATAGTTGTGATATAGTATCAGGTGTTCAGGAGACAGGTAAAGAAGATGCACATACAGAGATGAGAACTGGCAAATGAAAACAACAACAACAAAAAAAAAAGGAAGCAAAAGAAATGCCCCCAGGGATCCCGTTGATACAGATGCCCAGACTGGGGATATGGGTCCTAAGCCATGCTGTACACCCTGCTAGAAGGGTCTCCCAAGTTGTGAAGAGAAAAAAACAAACAAACAAACAAAACACAATAAAGGAAAACAAACGGGGGGGGAAGCCCAATGATTCCATCAGCATGGCCTCATGGACGGGCGGGGGAGTGTTTCCATAGTTGAACAATGCTTCACAGCCTTTCAGGAAGAGGCAAAGATGTTATACATACACATAGCCAGGTGTTCAAAGGAAAGGAGAGGGAGGTGATGGGAGGCACAGAAGAAAATAAATTTAAAAAATAAATAAATAAATGGAAAATAGCAACACCAGCTACAGACAAATGGCACTCAGGTACCCAGCCAGTGGAAGGATGGAGCAAATTCAAGTGGCTAGGGTCAAAGGAGTTTTCTCCTGGCCAAGAAACTGTAGCTGGCAAAAAGCAGAGGAAGCCAAGGGGGTTGGGATGAAGTGTGAGGTTAGGAAAGCTAAGATCAGTCATTACCAGGTTATGTGTGTACTCCTGGGAGCTCCTGAAGGTGCTTTTGTGTGCTGCAAATCTGGCCGTCTCTGATATAGTTTGGTCAAATCCCAGCAGCCTGGATGCTGCACTTCCCAGGTGGCTTAGCCACGGCAGCCAGGCAGGAAGCACAGGAGGTGGAGCAATGGGGAGAACACGGAAGTTGGGAAAGCATGTATCTCTGGTTTCCAGGTGCTTTGTCTTCTCCTGAGATTTCTGTGAATCTACTTTCCGGTGCCTCCTGTCTGCCTTCTCTGACAGGAGTCTCAGACCCTGAATCCTCCTGGGTCAGCTAATAGGGGACTTCCTCTTATATATCTTCATCCTCTCTTTCCTCCATCAATTTCTTATTCCATTCGGTGTTTGTCTGAGATCTTTATCTCTTCATTTCAAATTTCAGTTTCCAAGATTGACACTTGTCTCTGTTTTGTTTTTTCAAGTCTTTCCCGAGAAAGAATGGTGTAGTGCTCCTGTCTGTGGTTCCATGATGGCAGAAAGTCCCTACTTCTTTTTAAGGAAATTTAGGAAGTGAAATAAGAAAAAGCTACTTAAAATTAAAGGCACTTGATCTTTTTCAGACATGCTTGAAATAATTGGAGCGAAAAAGCAACAGCTATGTGCTGTAGCTGCTGGCAAGGAGACGAGAAGGAACATGGTTGAAGATGTGGTCAGGGAGTTCAACAGGGGAGACTCAAGGAGGCAAAAATGTCAGAAAGGGAATGGCAAGGCTAGAAAAGTTGGACCCCAAGTCCAGGGTGTCTCAACCTCACCCCAAATTCTCATGAGGAAAGCAAGAGTCCACAGCATCAGAGCCAGGGAACCACAGATGCTCAGATATCAGCCATTTCAGCAATAATGGCTATGGCCTAACTGTGATAGAGCTTTCCAATGATTCTCTGCAGAACAAATCTTAGCACGTTTGTACAACACTGTAAGGTTTACACTAAATATCTCTAATATTAAATATACTTCCCTAAAACACAACAGAATTCCTGTTCAAGGTCAGATTTAGACAGTGGTTAGGAGCTTTGATGCTAACCAAAAGTCAGTGGTGTTAATCCACTCCTTAGAAACTCTCTGGGGCATTTCTACTCTGTCCTATAGGTTTGTGACTAGACAGAATCAACTCCGGGCCAATGGAAAAATTTGTATTAAGGATTAATGGTATCTGTCATGGATGAGAACAGCGACAGTGGTAGGAAACTTCATTATCTGCTCTTTCCAGTCCAGTGGACTCAGGTTTCAGATGGAAGGAAGGACTGTGTCAATTCTGCTTCACACTAAAATTCAAGATGCATGAAGTTTAGCAAAAGGATTGGAATATCAGATCCAAAGCTTGATAATACATAACTTTGAGCTCGACTTACCTGTATGTCCATTTTTACATGTGTCTAAAGAAAGTAATAAAGGTATTAATTTGATACAATAAGAATTAAAGAAGATAATTAAATTTCTTGCACAATTCTTAGTGTGTAGAAAATGCTCAATAAATTATTATGATTTCATGAATTTTTTGAAGAGTTATAACTTTGATTTCCCTTTCAACTCTTCCTATAAACTACAAATGCAAATGCTATTAGGAAATCTTTTCAGTATATGATGCTCGTTTTTTTATTAATGCTATTACTTAAAACCCAAACTGAAGCATACTCAAGCATTCAAAACAATAATTACCATAAAAGAAATAATTAGCTGCATGATTAATTCTGATTTTTAATTTGCTTCAATGATATAAATATCTATCTGCCTCTTATGTGTAATTGTAGCTCAATAGTAGGGCATGTAGAATAAATGCTTTATTTCTAAAACACATAGATGTTTTCTAAACTTAGAGTTTACCTTCATTTTCCCTTTTCTGCAGAGGTTCACTTTTCATCTCATATGACTTACTGCTCTTGCTGACCTTGTCAATTTATTTGGGATACTGTTTTAACTAGCTTATGTGTATGCCTATATAAGTGTGTCTTTCTCTATAAACACATATATAAACATACTTGAATTGCTTACAGGTTAATCTCTGTTTTATAACTTCAATTCTTGACATCTAATTTCTGAATTAGTTACTACCATTTTTCTTGACCTTTTCAATCTTAAGCAGTGTCCTTCATATAAATGCAGCAACAAGAATTAAACACAGTAGTCAGAATGTGGTCTTACTGCAAACTTAAATGCTGATAGAAAGACTATAGTCATTTTACATTTTGAAATAAGTACACAAAGGTCATTTTGAATATAACCTTGACTTGTTTACTTCCATTCCTCTAGATGCCAGAAACTAACAAACCCAGTTTAAAATAAAAATAGCAAGAGAATAATTAAAATATTATGACATGAAATTAGGAATCTTAATATTTCAGTGCTAAAATAAAATGATCTTGTATCTTAGCATAAAATAAAATGATTAGAGAAAATAGATTATATGTAAATATATTAAACAGTTTTAAATATTTATCTATGATCTTTTAATCAACATTGTATTACTAATTGTCAGGGATTGAGTTGTGTACCCCTAAAATATTTGTCAACTTAGTTAGGCCATCATTCCCAGGATTGTGTCATTGTTCTCCATTTTGTGATTATAATTTTATTTTAAAGAGGACTCTAGTGGGATTGTAACAGCCTTATTCAAGTCATATCCCTGATCCAGTATAAAGGCAGTTTTCATGGTATGTAGCCTGCACTAACTTTTGTCTCTCAAGAGAGAGAATAGGTAAGGCAAATGAGGTAGGGGGACTGGAGGCAGAGGTTAATGCCATCAAGAAAGCTGTGCCAGAAGCAGGGTGTGTCCTCTGGACCCAGTGTTCCTGTACAGAGAAACTCCTAGTCTAGAGAAAGATTGATGACAAGGACATCCCTCAGCAGCAGACAGAGAGGGAAAGTCCTCCCCAGGAGTTGAAGTCCTGAATTTATAAACTCTGTTTAAGCCATCCACTTGTAGTATTTCTATCATAGCAGCACTGGGTAATTAAGATACTAGTTAATCAGAAAGGAACGAAGAACCCCCTATGTGCCTTCTTTAAAACTCCTTATTTCTTTGAGCTCACACTAGGATGCCAACGTTCCCTCTCGCCTTCCCACTAATCTCATATGCTAGCTTCTTTTCCATAACAGTTCAGTCAGTTAGGAGTCCCTCAGTGGAGAAATGGTTAAGCATTCTACACAGCTACTAACTGACAGACTGGAGGTTGAAAACCATCCAGCATTGTCTCAGAAGAATGACCTGGTGATAGGCTTCTTAACAATCAGCCACTGAAAATCCTGTGGAGCATAAGTCTACCCTGATAGACATAATGTCACTGTCAGTCTGAACTGATGCAAAGGCAACTTGTATGATACTTTAGTTTGGTTTTCAGAGTAGGTCTCTATCCATAGCTACTCCTCTTCCTGCCAGCATTCTAGGTAATTTAAATAACCATCAATGAAATCCAATCATCTTTATCTTGTCTGTTACTTAAATTTCTTATTCCAGTGATTATTCACTTCACTTTATCTAAGTCATCTACTTTCAGGACTATACTCATCATTAATAGAACCTCCAACACCTCTAAAATAATTCACTCAAAGATTTCATTTTCTGCTCACAGTTGTCTAAACTGCAAGTTTATTTGTGCCAGTGTTTCCATTAAAATGGTTCTTTAACCTTACTAAGACATTGACTTCCATCCGATGACCTCACCTTAGTTTTTTCAAATAATATGTAGCCTTCTTGCAACACTTCCTTCTTTATCTAGCTTAGATTCCGTAATGCGTCAATATGGTTATTTCCATACAATACTTTTAATTTGCCTGACCTCTTTTCTTATGTTACTCTAATTTGGTAAACATCAGCTTCTTTGGGGTACAGTTAAGGTTTCTGAAGAAAATCATATATCAAGAGAGATTGGTATCACTATTCAGTTATGATCTATAACCTGAAGCAGTAATCCACCCAACATGCCATCTCTCTACTAAATTTAATTTCTGACTTCCTGTAATAATAAATTTATATTTTCTCCATTTCCACACAAGAATTTCAGCTGTGACTTCACTTATATTTCGTTGATAAAAATAGGGCTTATATTTAACAACTAAACACAGATTTTTCCTGGATCTATGCAAATCCATTTCTTACCTCTTTTTGAAACAGAAGAAATAACCTTCTTGTTTTAATGCTTAGTCTCTCCTTATAACACTTTGCCATCCTAGAAGACTTGTATAAGACAATTCTCTAAGGGTTTCCATGTTTCTGGGCACTGTAAGTAGGAACACGGAGTATGTTTGCTGTGTTCTATATTTTTAAAGATATTTGTGTAGTGAACATCCTTGGAAGATAGCATAGAGTCTCCCTTTTGGGGAGAAGGCAGATTTGTTTGCCATCCTCTGTAAAGAAGATATTATCTTACTCAATAATCAGCATTGGGCAGGTTTGTCTGTAGCCCATAATAAAGTTTTAGGTTTCTAATTCTGGGTTTGCATTCAGCATTTATCTGGCTTGCTTCTTTCTTATAGGACTTAAGAGGCAAGAGAGGACCAGACACAAACCTAAAACTCAAGTTTTCAGGATTATCTGTGACAAAATCCTTTTTCCTACTTATGCCTTTTGGGTCACTATACATCTGAATCAACTCAAAGATAACATATACATATATATATATATGTTTTGTTAGTCTTGTATCTTCAGTAAGCACCTGTGACAGGCCAATAATTTAGTTTCTGAGCAAGTTAAAAATGTCAGCCCCTCACTATTCAAAACTAGCATCTCTATTTTCATCCTCCTTGCATAAATCTTTAATTTCTTTGCGAGATCGTTTCCATTAAGTATGGATCTACAGTCAGCTTCTTCAAAAAGGAAACTGAAGTCATTCCTGAGGACAAATTCTCTTCTAGCTGGCTTCCTAACTCAAGTTCTTGTCAAACATAAACTTTCTTTGTATTTTCTTCTCAGCTTCTATGAACTCTTCTCACGACCTCCAGCTTCCAAACATACTGCCTCCCAAGAAACATAATCCGAAGGTCATCAAGGACTTACACATTTTCTAAATTTAATGAATGTTTTTCAGTGTTATATTCTTAGTGCTCTCTGTAGCATTGCACACAATTTTTAAAAGTTCTTCCTTTAAACATTATATATTCTTATCTTTCATGATATCACACATTCTTATTTTTCCTTGTCTCTAGATATTTATTCACAGATTTCATAACTAGCTTCTCTCTTGTATGACCTTCATGTACCAAATGCAGCTAAGGGTTAGCTACAAAGCCCCTTTTTTTCTCACTTTATAAGCTCTTCCTGGAAACTCTCAGTGTGGTGGTTAAGTGCTACAGCTACTAACCAAAAGATTGACAGCCTGAATCTACCACGTGCTCCTTGGAAACTCTATGGGCAGTTCTACCCTGTCCTATAAGGTTGCAATGAGTACAGATCAACACAACAGAAGTAGTTTATCTTTTGTCTTTGGGGGGCAGGTGGCCAGGAGGGAGTGGATAATCTCTCTTTAATCAGAGAATAGTATTCTGTGACTTCCTGCTATCCACATCAAGATGTTTCTCATGTATCCCCAAACTGACATGTGATGACTCCTTCATAACTATCCCAACACCATTTTTCATACCTCAGTAAATAACATTGACTCTGTGACTCAAATCAGAAGTCTGAGCATTCCTCGTTTTCTATTTGCTTGTACAACACAGTGCCAAGGCTCATGTTTTGCCTGAAAAATATATCAATAATTTTTCAATATATTTTCAGTCAATTAGTCTCTATCTTCATTTCAACTGTCTTAGTCCTTCTACCACATTTCTGTGGTTTTTGATCACAGCTTCCGGCCTTTTAGTTGGCTTTTGATCTTCTGGTTTTGTTATCATATCTTTTGAGTCCTTGGAATTTCAAAACGTTCCTTAAAAAATATAAAGCAATCTATGTATTCTATTTGTTTAAAGAGAAACAGAGCCCTACTGGTTGATTCAGTAGCTAATTACCTAGGCTGCTAACCAAAAGGTTGACAGGCCCAGTCCTCTAGCCACTCCTTGGAAACCCTATGGCACAGTTCTATTCTGCCCTACAGGACCACTGTGAATTCGAATCAACTAGACAGCAACAGATCTGGTTTTTGTTTTAAAGAAAAATAAAGAATATATATATATATATAACCATCTGTCCTGGGTTAAATTGTTTCCCCCCAAGGGTAAGTGTGGCTATGTGGCTGCGACATAATTCCCAGTGTCTTGTGACTGTCCTCCATTTTGTGGTTTCACTAAACTGTGTGTTGAAGGGGCTGTGGGTTCCTGTATAGGATTACTTCCCTGCTCTGCTGTGGGGGGAGTTTCCCTGGAGTGTGGCTTGCCCCACCCTTGATGCTTTCAGCCTGCAGGAAATAGAGGGAAAGAGAAACAAAGAGAATTGGGAACCTTGTTACCATCAAGAAAGCAACACCAGGAGAAGAGCGCATCCTTCAGACCTCAGGTTGCTGCGCCAAGACGCTCCCTGGACAAAGACTGATGCAATACTGGACTTTCCTCCAGAGCCGACAAAGGGGAAAGCCTTCCCCTGGAGCGGACACCCTGAATATGGACTTGCAACCTACCGGACTGTGTAAGAATAAACCTTCCTTTGTTAAAGCCATCCACTCTGTGGTATTTCTGTTAGAGCAGCCCTAGCTGACTAAAACACTATCTCTTATTTTCCTTAGAGAATAAGTGCTGAATTTTGCCATAATGTTCAAAATCCTATCACTGTCACCTGCGTACTTCCATCCTTCATTTCAACCCTATCCCCTCTTTCTCTGCAGCCAACGATGATAGCTTATTTAGATTCTCTATAAAAACCAATTTTCTTGACATTATTTTACCCTTGTTTATTTCCTTTGTCTAACATGCCTTTACTTTGCTTTGTCTAACATTCTTTACTTTGCTGTTTCTTGTCCTTCAGATCTTAAATTTCAATAACAGTATTTTGTTTTAACTTATTTCCCAGTATTTAGCACAGTTTTCAACCATGTTTTAATTTCTGTTTATTGCCTGTCTCACTTTCTAAATTCCAAACATCACAGTAGAGCTATTCATTTTCATTCACCATTAAAATTCAAGAACTTAGAAGAATGCTTGGCACATTAAAACAAGCAAAAACTGTTGCCATTGAGTTGATTCTGATTCATAGCGACCCTATGGGACACAGTAGAACTACACCACAGCTTTTCCAAGTAGTGGCTAGTGGAGTTGAGCTGTTGACCTTTTGGTTAGCAGTCCAGCTCTTAACCACTGTGCACAGAGTGCATACTTAATATGTTTGAAAACAAATATTTCAGTTGATGGAAAATTCAAATTACAAAACAGATATTGTCTTAAATTTAAATAACTAAATTTTTTATTATTATATTAATATTAAAAGTTTGATATTTTATTTATGATATCATTCTAATGAACTCCTTAAGAATTTAGTCATCTATGCCAACATTCCATTTGCACTGGATAGCACTCTCAAATACAGTTTTGTGGAGGTTACCCTACTTGTTTACTTAAAAAGTTAAAACAACATCAGAATTAATTTGAAAGTGTAGACATGCTGCAAGTTGATTACTAAGCAAGTATCATGTAATGATACCGTGTAAGTTGATTAGTAAGCAAGTATCATATAATGATACTGTGAATTCGTTGTATTCAGAGTTCAATCTAATCAAACCACTTTCAACTTTCATTACTCAGTCTATGAAAATGAAATGATACGGTAAATATGGTTGACAAGAGAATCAAAAGGAATTCTAGATGAAATAAAATATAATAGATACACAGTAAATAAGATCAATCAAGACACAGTTCTATTTTGAGTTAAAACTTTTTTTTTTCATTTTAAAGCAACATGAAAAGTAAATATTTACATTGATTATTTAGTTATACTAACATACTACAAATGTGAATTTCATAACAGTTTTGTACTAATTTCATTAAGATATTAATTCAAATTAAAACAATATAAAGGAGTTAAAAAGAAGATTACATATTTATTATGGAAATACACTCTTCATAGCAGTATATCATCTCTTATTTTTAATCTAAAGGCAGAGTGCAACTTTCAGTACTTAAATGTATCTACACGATTGAATAAAAAGATTAAGTTTAAAATTTTGTACAACTTTATGTCACTGACCTCCAAACATTTTTTTTTTTTTCTAAACAGGAAAGATCAAGATAACATTTCTGCAAAGCTTTAGAATGTTTCTGTAAAGCTAAGGATCAGATATGAAAGATCAATCTACAATAAGAAGTCTTATTATAGTTGTCATCCATCAGTTGCAGTAGTGTTTGAAGCAGGAACACACTTTTGGTCATTTTTTTGTATTATTTTAAGATTCTTTTTTTGAACATGAGTTGGATGTGAGAATCTGCTTTTTGGCAGCCACTAAAATTTTATTGGCGAAACTCATAGTCTAGTCATTGCAGAACTTTTAGAAAATAAACAGATAATGGCATTACGTAAGAATGAGCTACTTAGAGAGTTTTAATTCCGAGGGAAACTGTGGTGCTGTAGTAGCTAAGAATTGTTTCTACTAACCAAAAGGTTGGCAGTTCAAATCCATCAGGTGCTCTCTTGTAAGTCCTATGAGGCAGTTCTATTCTGTCCTATAGGATTACTATGAGCTGGACAGCAATGGGTTTGTTTTTTTAAACTCTGTGATAAAATTTTATAGATTAAACTGTAATAAAAGGGGGTTCTATTCTTTAAAAAGATACCAAACCCTGTTGGCTAGTAGTGGTTAAATGCTATGGCTACTGAACAAAAGGTCAGCAGTTCAAAACCACCATGTGCTCCTTGGAAACTCTATAGGGTACTTCTACTCTGTCCTAAAGGGTCACTGTGAGTTGGAATCAACTCAATAGCTGTGGGTTCAGATCACTAATAACCAATTTGTCAAAATAAGTGTGAACTTATGGACATAGTGTTGCTTCTGTTGTCTTGGTTATTTGTGTGTGTGTGTGTGTGTGTGTGTGTGTGTGTGTGTGTGTGTTTGAATAGTACTTAAGATTTGTGTTGGTATTATTGTTGCAAGGTGGTGATGTTGCTTTTTTTTATAACATAACTTGAAACAGTGGCCTATGTTAGAACCTGTGCTTAATTTCAATGTCTTGAATCAAGTCAGCTTCTGGGATCATACTCATGAATTGAATAATGTTGGATGGGTGGTCCTGTGTAACTGTCCAGTGACTTCCGTGTGTTTCTCATTCATCCTTTTTTGAAGGCAAATTTTTATTTTTTACCAATTCAACATTTTTCAGATGAAAAATTTAGTGATATCAATTACATTAATCATCTTGTACAACCATCATGATGAATGTAAATTTTTAATGAGCTTGCCTTGTCTTAGATCCATCAATGTTTATTGGATGTGATTTGAGAGGGGACAGCTAGCTAGTTTTTAATCTATGAGAAGGTGAGTGTGGACCTGATAGAGAGGAATGAGCGGAGATTCTGTCTGTTGAGTTTGACACAGAATCTGGAAAGAGCTTTGGGTTTTCTCACTTGAGGAAGGGTGAGGTTGAGTTATTCGTATGAGAAAAAGATTTCAGAGCCATCACTTGCTTTTCATTTTCTCATTCTGTAGTGGTTGCACCTTGGTATGATCCTGAAAGTTATACAACCTGTATTTCAAATGCTAGCAGGATCATTTACGGTTCACAAGTTTCAGAAGCACTTTCAGAGTAAGACAGATTAGGAAGAAAGGCCTAATGATTTAGTGAAAATTCACCAGTGGCAGTGGGACCCTATGGACTGAAACAGAATATCATCCTGACAGGGCAATACTTCAATTTATTGTACATGGAGTTGCCATGAATCAGAATTCATTTGATCACAACTAACAGCTATTCAGGAAAACCTTGTAGTGCGGTGGTTAAGTGCTATGGTTTCTAACCAAATATGGGCAGTTCGAATCTACTCACTGCTCCTTGGAATCTCAATGGAGCAGTTCTACTCTGTGTTATAGTTTTGCTATGAGTCAGAATCAACTTGACAGCAATGGGTAACAGGTGGCTATTCAGAGAATGTTGTTTCATTTGATTATTAGTGGCACAGCCAGCCAAGTGTTGTCAAGTCGGATCCGACTCATGGCGAGTGGCACAGAGAGATTATATATGTCAGCCTCCATTTTAATTGGTACTTAGAACCACCTTGGAAATCACGTTGATGACAGCACAGTATCTATCAGTCTGAGTCAGCAACATTATCTGCCTGATTTTCAAGTCAGTTCAGTGCTTTGACAAAAGAAAAAAAAAATCTATTGTGGTGAGTCTTTGTGCACACACATATGTAATATATGTATATAAACTATAGACATAGTATTATCCCCATTGCATGGATATTTCTGGGGTTTTTTTTTTTTTTTGAATAGTACATTCAATGTGTGTTGGTATTGCTATTGCAGATGGCGGTGATGTGGCAGGATTTTTTTGTAACATATCCTAACACAGTGACCTATGTAGAACCAGTGCTCAATTTCAATGTCTGGAATCAGATTGGCTTCTGGGATCATATCCATGAGTTGCATAATGTTGGATGGGTGGTTTTGTGTAATATACATAAACCCACTGCCCGTAAATGAGGTCTGACAGTTAAGTGCGTAAGCTTAATTGTTCTAAGTGCAACATACCTTGTTGAATATCACTATAGTCACCTTGGAAATATTCCCGTTGGGAAGCTATACCCTGATGCCAGTACCTAGATTACCTGTCAAAGCACTTTTGGAACTCTTTCTGGAATAGCAGTTGCACACAGTGGGATGGTGACAAGTTTGCTAACTTAATTGCCTAGTTGTCTGTGAGGGAGTTTTTAGTCACTAAATAAAAACTGTATTGGAACACCCTCCCTACTCACCTGATCTGGCCCCCAGTGGTTTTTTTTGTCTACCTGAAGATAAAAGGAAGACATTTTGATGATATTCAGGATATAATATGACACCTCTGACGGCCATTCCTAACAAGAGTTGCAAAATTGCTTTGAAGGGTGAGCTAGGTACATAGCTCCCCAAGGGGAGTACTTCCAAGGTCACTGTAGTGATATTTAGCAATGAGGTATACAGTATATTTTACAGGATGAGTTTACAAACTTAAATATCTGTCATCCTCTGTGTGTGTGTGTGTAAACTCACCAACATCCAATAAATTCTGACTCATAGAGACCTTATAGGGGAGAGTAGAACTGCCCCATAAGAAGTCTTTATATAGCAGCTTAGGCTTATTTGTAATAACAGCTAGCATTAGCCTCATTCTCTAGTTGTTAAAAGTGAGGCAGAAGTATCAAGCAACTAATTCACTGATCATTATATATTACTCACTTTGTAAAATTCTTAAGGTATATCTTAGTATATACTACAAATTTAATTTTGTTCTTCAAAAACATGTGCTATAGTCCTAAACATGTGAATATAAATTTATTTGGGGAAATAATTTTTTTCCCCCTGATGTTGCCACTTGAATCAGCTGAAATAGAGTGGTTCCTAATACTAACCCCTTCTGAATGGTACTTTATAAAAAAGGACACACACAGAAGCACACTGGGACAGACAGAGCCATGGGATGACAGAAGCAGATGTATCTTTAAATAGCAAAAATTTGCTGGCAGCTACCAGAAACTAGGAAAGAGTCATGGAACAATTCATCTCTTTTAAATGTCTCAGAAGAAATTGACAAGGCCGAGAACCTGATATGGACTTGTAGTCTCTGGAACTGTGAGAAAATAAATTTCTGTCCTTTACTGTCATTCATTCTGTCTTATTTTCTTACGGTCATCCTAATAAACTAAGTGTAGCTAATAAATAATAAATTTATACTAAGTGCCATGCTCATAAAAATATGACCAAATGTTACATGTATCATTCATTAAAGGCAAATGCAGATAAAACATTTGTGCTCAGTGATTCAAGTGGCAACATCAAGGGGGAAAAAATTATTTCCCCAAATAAATTTATATTCACATGTTTAGGACTATAGCACATATTTTTGAAGAACAAAGTTAAATTTGTAGAGTTGTATTTTTACCTACACAATGGTTTGTTTGCATCAGTAGTTTTCTACTCGCACTTTACCTTAGACCCATCTGAGGAGCTTTTAAGAAAACACTGATGTCTAGAACCTGATCATCAGAATGCTTTACAATTGTCTAACGTGTAGTTAGAAGTGAGAGCTACTGGACTGTATGACAATTTACTTAATTGGAAGTGATGGGTTTTATTTTAATTTCTAGCATAGATTTAAGTCTGCACACCATGTATTACTCTCTTAGTATTTCCTGTTCATGAATGTGAACCAGAACAGTGTGTAAATCATATGCACACTCACACACACGTCTGGTTTCATCTATAAAATTAATTCTGATGCAGTAAGTTCTGAGTAGGGAGACTTGAAATACTGCAATAGAATTCTCTTAAAATACCGTTGTGATATAATTTTAGGCTCTGGCTAGAAGCCTATATATTCTTCTTAATGAACAGCTCATTAAGTCCACTATCTAACCATTTCCCTTATCAGATTCTCACATATCTGGTCCACTACAAACCAAAACCAAAACTACTTGCAACTGAGTATATTCACACTCATGATAACCCCATGTGTGAGAGTAGAACTGTGTTCCGTATAGTTTGGACCACTGTATGCCTGTCATAGGTTGAACTGTGTCCCCAAGAAATGTGTGCAGCAATTTGGCTGGGCCTTGTTTCCTGGTATTGTTTGATGTTGCTGTATGTTGCAAATCCTGCCTCTATGATATTAATGAGGAAGGATGGGTGACAGTTGTGTTGGTGAAGCAGGACTTTAAGCGTAAGATTGTTTTGTACCTTGAGGCAATATTTTTCAATATAAAGGAAAGAGAAGCAAGCAGGGAGTTGGAGACCTCCTAGTGTGGGGATAGCGCTGGGAGTAGAATAGCATTTGAAAAGGACCCAGGGTCCCTGTGCCTCAGAAGCTCCTAGTCCAGGGGAAGATTGAGTACAAGGACTCCCTTCAGAGCTGACAGAGAAAGACTTACCCTGGAGCTGAAACCTTGAATTTGGACTTGTAGCCTATTGGACTGTGAAAGAATAAAATTTCTCTTTCTAAATCCATCCACTTGTGGATTTCAGAAGAAAATCCTGGTGGGATAATGGTTAAGCAGTATGGCTGCTACTCAAAATGCCAGCAGTTCAAATCTACGAGGCACTCCTTGGGAACTCTATGAGGCAGTTGTACTCTGTTCTATGGGGTTTCTACGAGTTGGAATCAACTCAATGGCAGCAGATCTGGTTTTGTTTTACTTCTGGTGTTTCTGTTATACCAGTACTAGATAATTAAGATAATGCCCATCTAATTTAACCTGGTACTCTGTACTCAACAACTAGGAGCAGTCTCTTTGTCCCATAAGCCTGCAGAATTGCTCAAAATGTTCATTACCCTGAAGGTCCATGAAACATAGCTAACCTCACTCTGGTTGTCATCCATAAGCCCACTCCTCCAATCTAGTTGTCATCCATAAGCCCACTCCTCCAATCTGGTTGTCATCCATAAGCCCACTCCTCCAATCTGGTTGTCATCCATAAACCCACTCCTCCAATCTGGTTGTCATCCATAAGCCCACTCCTCCAATCTGGTTGTCATCCATAAGCCCACTCCTCCAATCTGGTTGTCATCCATAAACCCACTCCTCCAATCTGGTTGTCATCCATAAGCCTACTCCTCCAATCTCAGTCTGCTGTTATCTTGTCCTCAGGTACAACTCCATGTTGGACTTGTATCGTGACATGCTATGCCTCTTAGTCTCTGGAAATTCTAAATATAATAAACTTAAATACTTTGCACAGCCACCCTGATTCCTCTTTTCACATCACATCTGACTTACCATCCATGAACTTGTTAGAGCAGCACTCACAGTTCAGGACTTTGTACCCTTTACATTGGCTCATGCTAAGTCAGATTGGTACTATATTCTCAGATTTTACCGTGTTACCAGGTGATTTGGGAGTTGGTAAAGAAACAAATTTATATTTAAAAAAAGTCTACCTTTTAATATTTGTCAAAATCCTTTATTTCAGGGCTGATATATCAGAAATTTCTCTAGTAAGAGAAAAAAAAACCATTAGTCTAAAATGACAGTATTAATTAAGTTAATATAAATGCTAAACATTATTATAATTCATCTAAAATGAAAACATTAATGAAAGAGCAAACAGGTTGAAAATTGTTCTATCTGTTGTCAAGTAAACAAGTACCCTGAATGACTACTATCAGAAACTTTCATGCCTACAAGAAACAATAAGTTACAAACATGCCTGAAAATAATTCTAGGGACAAAGTTGTTCCCCAGAGCAGAAGAAATTTTGTGTATCTCAGACAAGTTAAAAACACCAGACTTCGTGGAGGTCAGTATTTTTAGCAGTTATCCCCCATGATCACAGTTTTTGTTTTTGTTTTTTTGACAAACAGAATCTGTTACATACATATGTGTTTATTTGTTGCTTTAGGTTTTTGTTATGGATTGGTTGTGTTAGTCTAAAAATATGTATTATAAATCCTAACCACTGCTTGTGATTATAATCCTATTTGTGAATGAGTGGTGAATGTTATGTTAATGAGTTGGATTAGGTATGTTGATAAGGATTAAGTTATATTTGCTACATTACTGAGGCAGGATTAGGATGTATCTTGAGTCAAGTTCCTTTGAGATACAAAAGAGGTTAAACAAGAGAAGCAGAGATAGAGAAGAAAGCCACCAAGCCCTATGAAGATGACTCAGGAGCAAAAGCTCACAGAGATAAAAACCTTCTTCCACAGCCAACTGAGTGAGAAAGCCTTCCCCTAGAGCCTGCATCTCGAATTCAGACTTCTAGCCAAGACTTCTAGACTTCTAAAATATGAGAAAATAAATTTATGCTTGTTAAAGGCATATACTTGTGCTATTCCTATTACAACAGACAAGTAAGACAGAATTTGGTACTAGGAGTGGGATGCCCCTCTCAAACATGCCTAAAATGTGGAAGTGGTTTTAGAATTGGGTAATGAATAGAGGTTGGAATAGTTTTAATGTTTCTAGAAGTAAAGTCCTAGATTGCCTTCAGGAGACTGTTGATAGAATTATGGACATCAAAGGGGATTCTGATGAAGGCTCAGAAAGAAGTGAGGAGAGAACAAATACAACAACAAAAACAGAACATTGCTAGAAAATGTAGATGCAAATGTACTTACAGTCAAATTTTAACATAAAATTATGACCCTGGCCAGACACTTAAAGAAAAATTGACCCATGACTCCAGAAAAAAGAACCAGAGAACTTCCCAGATGAAGAAGACTTTATGAAACTATCGGAGGTAGAGTACAAAAGGATTATATAGAGAGCCCTCCTAGGCATTATACAAAATACAGCAGAGCAAAATGAAAAATTAAGCAAACTGTTCAAACTGATAGATCACTAGCACTCTGAAATCTAACAGCTCAATAACAAAATTAAAAAATTAGATAATTCTATTCAAAGCCAAGAAAACAGTATTGAACAACTGGAAACTAAACTTTCTGGCCTTGAAGACAGAGCTACTGACACCAGCATTTATAACGAGAAATCAGAGAAAAGAAACAAGTAAAATGAAGAAGCATTAAGAAACTTGTGGAACTGTATCAAGAGAACAACCTGTGATTAATTGGAGTTTCTGAACAAGGAGGGATAGCTGAAAACTCAGAGAGTATTGTTGTTGAGGTGCTGATAGAAAACTTCCCTGAATTTATGAAAAAAAAAAAAGGACATAGATATCCAAGACGTATAGATCAACTTGAAGGAGAAAAACTTCTAACTAAGAATTATATACACTGAAAAACTGTCTTTCCAACTTGAAAATGAAACCAAGACATTCGCAGATAAACAGAAACTCAGCAACTTTGTAAAAACCAAACCAAAGCTAAAAGAAATACTGAAAGTTGCTCTTTGCTTAGAAGAACAAAACCATTAACTCTGTATTTTAAGAGGCAATACAGGACACATCATCCAGAAGCTTACTCAGCTAGGGAAGGTACAAAACTCAAAGATATAATATTAAAAGAAGCAATCCAGCAATCATATCAGGAAAACTATGATATCATCACATTAAAAAGAGGGATATACTACTGTATTATAGTCTTTCCAGATGGAGAGGAAGTTGATAACATATGTAGTAATTAAAACTGTGTTTAAACATAGATTATTAAGTGGGATAATAGGAGATCTACAAGCAAAATAAAGATGTAATGTAACAAATCAAGAAACATAACACAAGAGTCTCAACAAACACAAAATCAACACTGAAAAGGGTAAAAAAAAAAATCAACCAATAAATAAGACTGTCCTAGAATGGAACATTAACAGCAACAGAGAAAACATCAACACAAAAAATAAATATATCAAAATGATACCACTAAACATATACCTGTCAATAATTACCTTGAATGTAAATGGAGTGAACACTCCAGTAAGGAGATGAGTGACATTCTGGATCAAAAGACATGACCCATGTGTATGTTGCTTATAAGAAACTCACCTTAGACTTAAAGATATGAACAAACTGAAATATAAATGATGGAATAATATACATCCAGCTAACAAAATACAAAGAAGAGGAGGTGTGGCAATCTAACCTCAGATAAAACAGATTTTAACGTAAACTCCACCACAGTGGACAAGGATGGACCCTATTTATTGCTGAAACGCTCAATACACAAGCAGGACTTAACAATATTAAATATTTATGTACCAAATACTAGAGCATCTAAATACATCAAACAAACACTGACTATGTTCAAAAACAAGATAGATCACTCCACAATAATAGTGGGAGACTGCAACACTCCACTTTCGGTATTAGATAGATGTTCTAGTAACAAAGCTCAATGAAGACAAAAGATTTTATGGCCACAATTAACCAGCTAGACCTCGTCAACATATACAGGACTTTGTATCCGTCAACAGATAACTACACCTTATCCACTGCACATGGAACATTTTCCAGAATACACCATGCTACCACATGAAGCATATCTCAACAAAATCCATACCACTGAATTATCGCAAAGCATCTTCTCACACCATAAAGCCATAGAAGTCAAAATCAATAGTAGATAAAAACAGAGACAGAAATGGGAAGTCATGGAAACTGAACAATATCTTGTTCAAAAAGCCATTGATTGCAGAAGAAATCAAGGGCAAAAGAAAGAAATTGATGGATTCAAATGAGAGTGAAAACACTTCTGACCAGAACCTATGGGATACAGCCAAAGCAGTTCTCAGAGGTGAATTTATCTCTATAAATGTACCTATCTGGAAATAAGAAAGAACCCAAACCAAAGAATGCACCCTACAACTTGAACAAGAAGAAAGAGAACAACAGAGGAAGCCCTCAGGCACTAGAAGGAAACAGATCATAAAGATTAGAGCAGAACTAAATGAATTAGAGAATAGAACAATTGAAAAAAATGATAAGTCAAAAAGCTGGTTCTTTGAAAAGATCAACAAAATTGACAAACCGTTGCCTAGAATTACTAAAAATAATAATAATAATAATAATTTCAATAAGAAATGAGATGGGAGGTGTCAAAACAGAGCCAAAAGAAATAAAAAATATCATAACAGCATACTATGGAAAAATGTGCTCTAACAGATTTGAAAACCTAAAAGAAATGGACAAATTCCTAGATTCATATCACCTACCCAAATTATCACAAGGTGAAGCAGAACAACTTATTAAACCCATCACAAAGTAAGAGATTGAAGAAGTCATCCAAAAACTACCAATGAAAAGAAGCCCTGGCCTAGATGGCTTTACCAGAAAATTCTACCAAAGTTTGAGAGAAGAGTTAACCCCAATACTAATGAGACTATTTCATAGCAAAAAAAGGGATAGAATACCCCCAAATTCATTCCATGAAGCCAGCATAATCCTGATACCAAAGCCAGAGAAAGATCCAATAAAAAAGGAGAAATACAGACTAATACTACTTATAAACCTCGATGTAAAAATCTTCAACAAAATCCTTTCCAATAGAATTCAACAATGTATAAAAATAATCAATCACAATCCAACTGGACTCATACCAGAGATGCAAGTCCGGTTCAACATCAGAAAAGCAATTAATGTGGTGAACCACATAAATAATACAAAAGATAAGAATCATCTGATTTTGTCAATTGATGGAGAAAAGGCATTTGGCAAAGTCCAACACCTATTCATGCTAGAAACTCAGCAAAATAGGAATAGAGGCAAATTCCTCAATGCAATAAAGGCTATTTATACAAAGCCAACCACCTACATCATCCTGAATGCAGAGAGACTGAAAGAATTTCCCTTGAGAACAGAAACTAGACAAGGATGCCCACTCTCACCGCTCTTATTCAATATTGTGCTAGAAGTTCTAGCCAAAGCAATTAGACAAGACAAAAAAATTAAGGGTATCAGCATCAGCAAAGAAGGAGTAAAAATCTTATTTGCAGATGATATAATTGCATATGTAGAGAATCCTAAAGAATCCATAAATAAACTACTCAAACTGATAAAAGAGTTCATCAGAGTATCAGGATATCAGATAAACATAAACAAATCAGTATGATTCCTTTATACTAACAAAGAGATTACTAAAGAAGAAATCACCAAGTCAATATTGTTTACTACAGCCTTCAAGAAGATAAAATAACTAGCAATAAATCTAACTAGAGAAATAAGACACCTAAATGAAGAGAACTACAAGAACTTACTATCAGAAACTGAGACACTTACGTAAATGGAGAAACCTACACTGCTCCTGGGTAGGAAGACTTAACATTATGAAAATGTCTACTTTACCTAAGGTGCCTACTTATATAATGCAATCCCAATACAAATACAAGTGACTTTTTTTTTTTAATGAAATGGAGAAAATAATCTCCAACTTTGTTTGGAAAGTAAAGCATTACTGAAGAAGAACACAGTGGGGGGCCTCTCACGACCTGACTTTAGAACCTATTACACTGCTAACAGTTGTCAAAACAGCCTGGTACCGGTACAAAAAGAGAAATATAGACCAATGGAACAAAGTTAAGACTCCAGAGAGGCCACTATCCTCCTATGAACAGTTGACATTCGACAAAGGCCCAAAGATTGTAAACTGGGGTAAAAACAGTCTCTTTAACAAATGGTGTTGGCCAAATTGGATATCCATCTGCAAAAATTGAAACAAGATCCATATCTCACACCTAATACAAAAAGCAATGCAAATTGGATAAAAGACCTAAATATGAAACCTAAAACAATAGAGATCATGCAAGAAAAAAATAGGATCAGCAATGGAAGTTCTAATACACATCTGAGATAGACTTCAAAATCTGACAAAACATGATCAACAAAATCGAAAATAGATAAATGAGAACTACTAACAAACACTTTTGCTGATGCAAAGACTATCAAAAGAATTAAAAGACCACCTACAGAACAGGAAATAATATTTGGCAACTATATGTCAGACTGATGTCTGGTCTCCATAATCTATAAGATATTACATGATATCAACAATAAAAGTATAAATAATCCAATTAAGTGGTGGGCAAAGGAAATGGACACACACTTCTCTAAAGAAACTATCCAGGCAGCCAAAAGACAGATGTGAAATTGCTCACGATCATTAGCTATTAAAGACATTCAAATCAAAAGTACGAAGAGGTACCATCTCACCCCAACAATGTTGGCTATGATCCAAAAACCACAAAATGAGAAATGCTAGAGAGTCTGTGGAGAAATTGGAAATCTCTTACACTGCTGGTGCAATTGCAAAATGGTGCAATCTCTTTGGAAAGCAACCTAGTGCTTCCTTAAAAAGCTGGAAATAGATATACCATTTGACCCAGTAATTCCACTGCTTGGACTATATCCTACAGAATCCAGGGCAGTCACACAAACAGACACATGCACACAAACATTTACTGCAGCACAGTCCACAATAGCAAAAATATGGAATCAACCCAGATGCCCAACAACAGATGAATGGATAAATTAACTATGGCATATATACTCAGTGGGACACTATGCAATGATAAAGAACAATGATGATTTTAGGAAGCATCTCATAACTTGATTTAAATTTGAAGACATTATGTTGAGTGAAATTAGTCAGTGGCACAAGGGCAAATATTGTATGAGACCCCTATGATAAGGACTTAAAAACAGACTCCTGTACAGAAGAAAAGACTCTGCCAGCTACAACGGAAGGGAGGAATAAGGCTGGTTACAGATTACGTAGCTGGTAGAAATTTGGTTGGGTGAAATTAGTGACAGCACACGTTAGAAAGAAGATCAATTTAAGTGGACTCCAACATAGCCTGGAAGATCTTCCAGTCTCAACCCAATATTGCAAGGACAGAGTAGTAGAGGCAGGGGTTCAGGGACCATGCTTTCAGGGGATGTCAAAGCCAATTGGCATAATTAGCATTTTGTTTAGAGAGTCTTCTCCACCACATATTGTTGAGTGGCATCTAGGGTCTTAAAAGCTAGCAAGCTGCCATCTGAGGCACACCAAACGGTCCCAACCCAGCATGAACAGATGATCATAAAGGACAGCAACGACATGGGGAAAAGAGAATACAGAAGACAGAAAGATCCACATGAATGGGTGACTACATCAACACCTGACCAGAAGAGCCAGATTGTGCCTGGCCACCACCAGTGACAGTCGTGACAAGGTTCACAAAGTTGAGTCTCACTGGCAACACAAGAATAAAAAGGGGTGCACCCTGATAACTCCACTAAAAGATCATAATTGATGGTCCAAAAGCCTCAGGCTTCCCATGGGAGCTTGGCCTCTAGAACTGATGCTGCTCTAGTCCATAAATCTTTGCTGAGGTCAACTCCTTGGACAGGAATAGATCAGACTTGGCAACACAGAGTGATTATATCTTGTGCTCACTTATGGTTCTATGCATCCATGGGATGTCTTCTTACTGGCATCTTACTAGAAGGGAGTAGAGAGGGTAGAGAAGAGTAGATGGGAGACTGTTAAGAGGATATGACATGTGTAGAACAGAAAGGAGGAGTGTGCTGTCACAGGGCAAGAAGAGAAGTAGGAGCTGTACATAGGAAGGCATGAGAATTTAAACTGGATTGTACACTTTCACTCAATCAGAATAAATAAATAAAACATATAAAATAGAAAATTGTGAACTAAACCTATTGCTGTGGAGTTGATTTTGACTCACAGCAACCCTGTAAGACAGAGTAGAACCACCCCTTAGAGTCTGCAAGGAGGGCTCATTGGGCTTCACTTAACGACTCACACTACCAGGATTTGGAAGTGATGCTCTTTAAGCAGTGGTAAAGAACTTGTCTGAATTGTATTCAGATGTTTGGTGGAAGATAGAACTTGATTGTGTTAGTCACCTACCGCTACTATAACAAATACCACAAGTAGATGGCTTCAAAAAAAAAAATTCTTCTAAGTCCAGTAGGCTACCAGTACAAATTCAGTGTGAGCTCTAGCAGGAGACTTTCTCTCTCTGTCAGCTCTAGAGGAAGGTCCTTGGGATACATCAGTCTTCCCTTGGTCTGGGAGAATCACAGTGCCGAAACCTCAGGTCTGAAGAACGTGCTCTGCTCTTAGCATTGCTTTCTTGATGGTACATAATTCCTGTGTCTCTCTGCTTGTCTTTCTCTTTTATATCTTTATATCTCTTTTATATCTTGCAGACCTGATCAGTATAATTGTCACTAATCTGTCTTTTTGAATCATAATGATAGAATTGGCAACACATAGGAAAATCCCATGAAATGACAAAATAGTGAACAATCATACAACTGGAAATTGTATGATTTGTATGGCCCAGACAAATTGATATACACATTTTTTAGGGGACACAATTTGATCTGCGACACTTAATGAGCTTGGATATCTGGCTGAGAAGGTTTGTAACCAAGATCTTAAAGGGGCATGTGGTTTCCTCTTGATTCTTATAGTAATATGTAGGGGGAAAGAGATAGACTTAAAAATGAACTGTTGAAAGTGGAAACAAAACTTAAAGATTTGTAAAATTTTGTTGTACATACCAAGGACATGGTTTCACAATCTTGCCAAAAATATGTTAAACCTGTGACTAATGGATCCAACTAATAGAGTAGAATGTCCATCAGTTTAGATTGACAGGGAGAGAGGAAGAATGATAGGGGAGGACTTAGTCTGCCTTTTGGAATTTTGCAGGTAAGAAGCAGGCCAAAGCAGCTCCATCTACATTCCCCAGGGAAAGAAAAGGACCATTCCTGGTGCAACTCAGAGATCAACAGAGTAATTGGAGGCAACGTGGGAAGCAGAGGCTTCTCATTTCAAAGGGCGAGATGATAGTCTTCTGGATCCCTAAGGATGAGGCCATATCTTTCTAGCTTTCAAAGAGGCTAATCATTTCCAACTCAGTTCAAAAACTAACTCTAAATGGATCAAGGACCTAAATAGCAAACCTAAAACAATAAAAATCATGCAAGAAAAAGTAGGATCAACAGTGGGTGTTCTAATACACAGTTTAGGTAGACTTTAAAATTTGACAAACAAAGTACGATCAATAGAAGAGAAAATAGATAAATGGGAACTACTAAGAATCAAACACTCTTGTTCATCCAAAGACTTTATCAAACGAGTTAAAAGACCACCCACAGAGTGGGAAAAAGTATTTGGCAACTCCATGTTGGACTGTCACCTAATCTCCATGATGTACAAGGTTCTGCAAAATATGAGCAAGAAAAAGGTAAATAATCCAATTAAGTGATGGACAAAGGAAATGGACAGACACTTCACTAGGGAGGACATCCAGGCAGCCAAAAGACATATGAGAATATACTCTCAACCGTTAGCTATCAGAGAGATCCAATTAAAAACTACAATGAGATATCATCTCACCCCAACATGGTCAGCCATGATCCAAAAAACACAGAACAACAAATGCTGGAGAGGCTGTGGAGAGATTGGAACTCTCCTACATTGCTGGTGGGATTGTGAGTTGGTAGAATCTCATTGGAAAGCAATCTGATGCATTCTTAAAAAGCTGGAAGTAGATATGCCATTTGATCCTGTAATTCTGCTGCTTGGAATTTATCCTTCAGAAACAAAGGTTGCCACACAAACAGACACATGTACACAAATGTTTATTACAGCACAGTTCACAATATCTACAAGATAGCATCAACCCAGATGTCCATTAACAGATAAATGGATAAACACACTATGGTGTATGTACTCTGTGGAATGCTGTGCTATGATAACAAAACAATGTAGAATTTAGAAAACATCTCATTACATGGTTTCAGTTGGAAGAGATGATGCTGAGTGAAATCAGTCACTGTGAAAAGGACACATATTGTATGAGATCCCTGTTATAAGGACTTAAAAATAGACTTCTTTATGGAAGAAAATAACTGTTGGCTACAAAGGTGTTGAGGGTTTATCACAGATGAGGTAATTGATGGATGTTAGACATTTTATTCATTTAATGTAATTAATAAACAATAATAATAACAAAATAATATTTTTTTTAAAAAAGAAGTATAGGGACGCCTTTAAGGTATGCCAGGGGTATGCAGCTGCTGCCCAAAGGTAAAGATCATGTCTGATGGTCAGAAAAACAGAGTCTGGATGAGCCAAGAAAGTGTGGTTATTACTCAGGTGGAATAAGAGTATGAAGTTATCCAAAGCCAGGGGAGCAGAGCTACTGTTCTAGTGAGTCTGGAAGGCAGAGTTGAAGCCCAGAGCTAATGGGCCTCCAACTGGTATCCAGCGAGTATGGTCATACCCAGAGGAGGGTAAGGCTATTACCCAGAAGGTCTAGGAGAAGAGAGGATTATTTTCAAGCTTTAGAGCTAATGCAAAATGTTTTGCTGGGTTTGGTGTTCATTTGATGCCTGTTATCTCTTCTTCTCCCATTTTCCTCATTTCTCCCATTTGTAATGGAAATGTCTACCTTGTCCCTGTTCCACCACCGTACTTTGGAAACAGACAACTTGTAGTCTAGATTTCACAGATTCACAGATGAAGAATTTGACCCAGGATGGAACACACCTAAAATCTCACCCGTGCTTGATTCAGATGATTCAGAAGATGATATTTTGGACTTAGATTCGATTTAAGATTTTTGGGATGATATGATGAGGTAAATGTTTTTTACATGCCAAGCACATGATTTGGGGAGACCAAAGGGTACAACATTATGGATAGAATTGTGTGCACTACAAAAAAAAATCATGTGCTGTAAATCCTAACTTCTGCCAGTTGTTATAATCCCATTGTGGGTTATGCTTGTTATGTTAATGAAACATGATCAAGCTATGACGATGAGGATTAAAACCAAAAACCAAACCTATTGCTATCCACTTGATTCTAACTCATAGTGACCTTATAAGACAGAGTAGAACTACTCAGTATGGTTTCAAAGGAACAACTGATGGATTCCAACTGCTGACCCATCGATTAGCACCTGAGTTCCTAACCATGTGCCACTTGCCCTTCCAATAAAGATTAGGTTGTGTTTATTATTTTATTGAACTAGGATGAGAATGTGTCTTGAGTCGATCTTTTTTGTGAGGTACAAAAAGACTGCCTTAGGTTGGGTTCTCTAGAGAAGTAAAACTAGTGAAACATACATACACATACAGAGAGAGATAGATTTATCTCAAGGAAATTTCTCATGAAGTTGCATAGGCTGGCAAGTCTCAAAGTCCAATGTCTGTGGGCTAGACATTGACTAGAGGCTTCTCCTTGCTTATCTGGTTGGTTATAGGAGCTGAGGAGATGGCAGGTTACTGTGTCACAGAGCTAGAGAAGCTGATGAAGTTCAAAGCTGACAGCTCAAACAATCGGCTCAAAGTCAATGGGTCAAATGATAAGTTGCTTGTTCAAATCCTAAGAACTGGAGGTCAGATGATGATGAGTAGGAAACAGGATTCAGAACAAGCAAGTGAGCTTTGCCAGAATTCCCATATATATACTAGATGCAGATTCAAACCTACAAAGAAACTGATCTTACAACTCATTGGCTGATCATAACAAATCACATCATGGAAGATGACTGCCAGTCAAAGCCAAGATGACTACATAATTACCAAATTGTCAAACTACATTATTACATAACTGTCAATATGCATCATTATGTAAGTGCCAAATTACTGAGAATCATGGCCCAACCAATTTGACACACAACCTTAACCATTACAGAGATGAAGAAAAGAAGTAAGAGAAAGTAAAGGTGAGCCAACAGGTATAGTGAACCACATAAAGATAGCCAGACAGGTGGATTCAAGATGGGAGACTAGACACGTCTCCTTAATTCCCCCTGAAAACTAAGGTGTGGATTGATAATTGAACAGAGCTTTCTGGACACCTAGTGAGCCCTAAGACATGGCCTAGGGCTGCCTGTTTAGATTGCATGCAACTCAACAGGAAACGGCTTGTCTTTGGCTCAGCCCTACTCTGGTTGAACAAGCTGGCTACTGTAGACTGAAGGTAACTGGTGTTTTTAACTTTTTTTCTTTTTTTGTAGGCTGGCAGGCAGGGGAGCAGCTCAAACAGCAGCTATGCAGACCTGCAGGGTTAAAGTGATCAGTGGGTGGAATTGTCACATCTTGAGAAAGCGGCTCTGAACTCAGAGCACAGCAGATCCTCCACCCTCTCTTTTTGGACCCTTTCCACAGATTCTGCTGTTTTGCAAGGGTGTGACAGATTGACCAGGACGCTATCTTGTTTGACTGAGAGGTGGAAATAACCAACTGGAGGCCTTAATCCCCAGGCTGGGAGGCAGTCCCAATCCAGGGAACACTTTGCCAGCAGAAAAGCTGTGCTGAGCACAATGTAGCCTTAGGGAAGGGCCTGGTAGCAGATGACAGCAGAACAGTAGCCTGTTCTACTTTGAACTATATCACAACATCTAGGAATTGCTGATAAGACTCCTCCATTGTGAACCAGAAGGAGGGGATTACCACACCTGACAGCCTCACTGATTTTGGAAGCAGTCAGATAGCTTTTACCTTTCTAAAATTAAGACCGCCTAGAAAAATAACTGCAGTGCATCCCACTGTCATCATTTCCAGCCTTTACTGGCCCACAGTATATGGTCAGATGACAGCCTGCAGTGACTCCTTAAGTAGGGCCGTGTCATTGCCAGGTAGGAGGTGGAGGCTGTTACCCAAGAGATTACACTGGGCCCACTCACTGGAGCAAACAGAGGGGGCTAGTGAGCAACTAACTTCTCAGAACTGCACCTTAGCTCTTGTGAAGGCAACACCAGGGAAAATAAACAGCCTCTAGAAGTCCAGAAAGCAACAGGCTGTAATGAAACACTTAAACTTTCTTCTACAGCTCCAGAAAACTCCTAAAATAAAGATTAAAAAAACTTCCCAGATGAAGAAGCCTTTCTGAACCCATTGGAGGTGGAGTAAAAAACAGTTCTATAGAGATCTCCCCCTAACACACATTATACAAAATGCAGCGAGCAAAATGAAAAAAATTAAGTGAGCTATTCGATTTGATGGAACATTAGCTTTCTGAAATCTGACAGATCAATAAAAAAATTAAAGAATTAGACAATTCAATTCAAAGACAAAACAGCAGAATTGAACAGTGGCAAACTAGACTTTCTGACTTTGAAGATACAGCTATTGACACTAGCATTTATGAGGAGAAATCAAGGAAGAGAAACAAGAAAAACAAAGAAGGATTGAGAAACAGGTGGTACTCTATCAAGAGGAACAATCTATGATTAATTGGAATTGCTGACCAGAGAGGGAAAACTGAAAAATACAGAGAGTATTGTTGTTAGTTGCTGATAGAAAACTTTCCTGAATTTATGAAAGAGAACATAGATATCCAAGAAGTATATAGAACACCACATAAAGCTGACCCCCCAAAAAAGATACCAAGACATATTATGATCAAGCTTAAAAAAAGTGAAACAAAATCAGAAACACTTAAAGGTAGCAAGACTCAAAGCAAAGCTCACACTCAGAGGAAAGCCCCATAGGCTTTTGTCTGAATTCTTGGCAGAAACGATGTTAGCATGGAGGCAGTGGGATGACGCCTTCAAATCCCTGAAGGAGAAAAACTTCCAAACAAGAAGTGTATATCCTGCAAGACTGTGTTTCAAATATGAAGATGAAGTGAAGACATTGACAGATAAACAGAAACTTACAGACTTCGTGAAAAACCAAACCAAAGCTATAAGAAACATTGAAAGAAGTTCTTTGCTTAGAAAAACAAAACCATTAAGTCTCTATTTAAGGAGGCAGTGCAGAACATAGCATCCAGTAACATACTCAGTTTGAGAAGGCGAAAACTCGATCAAAGCCATAATATTGAAAGAAGTGATCCAGTGACCATACCACAAAAACTAAAATATCATCATTTTAAAAAGGGGGAAACACTACTGTAGTTATACTCCTTCCAGATGGAGAGTGTTTTAGTCAGCTAGGGATGCTCTAACAGAAATACCACAGAGTGGATGGCTTTAACAAAGGAATGTTTATTTTTACATAGTCTGGTAGGCTACAAGTCCATATTCAGGGTGTCCACTTCAGGGGAAGACTTTACACTTGTCAGCTCTGGAGGAAAGTCCAGAATTGCATCAGTCTTTGTTCAGGGTGCATCTTGGCACAGGAATCTCAGTTCTGAAGTATATGCTGTTCTCCCAGTGCTGCTTTCTTGATGGTAAGAGGTTCCCAATTCTCAGCCTGCTTCTCTTTCCTATTATCTCTTGTGGGATGAAGTGATTTAGGGTGGGGCAAGCAATATTCCAGGGACTCTCCCTTTATAGTGGAAAAGGGAGGTGCTCCTATGACAGGATTTACAGCCCCACCTTAATACTTAAACATACAGCATAGGAAACCCACAAAACGGAGGTCAGTCTCAAGATACCGGGAATCATGGCCCAGCCACATTGCTACACATACTTTTTGGGGGATACAATTCAATCCATGACAGAGAGGAAGTTAATACGATATGTAGATGTTAATATTGGGGTTAAGCTTAGATTATTGGGGGAATCATAGAGGTAGCAGCGAAACACAGTAAAGATGCGGCATATCAAAACAAAAAATGTGACACAGGAGTCTTAACAAACACAAAACCAGCACTGAAAAGGATGAAAAATCAACCCATAAAGAAGAATGACTCACAACAGAAAATTAAGAGCAACAAAGAATACACCAACACAAAAATAAATACATAGAAATCACAGAAATGAACGCATAGCTATAAATAATTACATGGAATGTAAATGGACTGGCCACTCCAGTAAAAAGACAATGAGTGGCATCTTAGATCGAAAGACACAACTTGTCTATATGCTGCTAGCAAGAAACTCACCTTAGACTTAAAGATACGAACAAACTGAAAATCAAAGGATGGAATAGTACATACAAAGCTAACAATATACAAAGAAGAGCACATGTGGCAGTCTCATCTCAGGTAAAATAGATTTTAATGTAAAATCTACCTTCCTGGACAAGGATGATCACTATTTACTGCTGAAAGTTTCAAGACACAAGCAAGATTTAACAATATTAAATGCTTATGCACCCAGTACTAGAACATCAAAATACATTGAAGAAACACTGACTACATTGAAAAATGCGATAGATCACTCCGCAATAACAGTGGGAGACTTCAGCACTCCACTTTTGGTATTGACAGATCTTCTAGAAAAAGGCTCAGTAAAGACACAGATCTTATTGCTACAATTAACCAATTAGATCTCATCAAAATATACAGAAATTTTTATCCATCAACAGATAACTACACCTTCTTCTCCAGTGCACTTGGAACATTTTCCAGAATAGACCACGTGTTAGGATCTAAGGCAAATCTCAACAAAGTTCAAACCATTGAATTATTGCAAAGCGTCTTCTCACACCATAAGGCCATAGAAGTCAAAATCAATAGCAGAAAAAATAAAGATAGAAATGGGAAGTCACAGAAACTGAACAGTATCTTGCTTAAGAAGTCATGGGTTTTAGAAGAACTCAAGGATGAAATAAAGAAATTTATGGAGTCAAATGAGAATCAAAACAGTTCCTACCAGCACTTATGTGATAGAGACAAAGCAGTTCTCGGAAGACAATTTATCTCTATAAATGCACATATCCAGAAGGAAGAAAGGACCAAACTCAAAGAATTAACCCTACAACTTGAGCAAGTTAGAAGGAGAGCAACAGAGGAAGCCCTCTGGCACAGAAAGAAAACAGAGTATAACGATTAGAGCAGAAGTAAATTAATTACAGAAGAGAAGAACAATTGAAATTTGATAAGACCAAAATCTGGTTTTTGAAAAGATCAACAAAATTGACAAAGCATTTGCTAAACTTACTAAAGAAAAACAGGAAAAGAACAAATAATCCGAATAAGAAATGAGATGAGAGATGTCAGAACATATCCAACAGAAGCCAAAAGAATCATAGCAGGGTACTACAAAAGACTGTACTATAACAGATTCGAAAAGCTAGAGGAAAGGGACAAATTCTAGATTCATATCACCTACTAAAATTATCCCAAGAAGTAGAACGACTTAATAAACCCATCACAAAGGAAGAGGTTGAAACAGTCATCCAAAAGCTACCAACCAAAAAAGCCCTATCCCAGATGTCTTTGCTGGTGAATGCTAACAAGCTTTTAGAGAAGAGTTAATTCCAACACTACTGAGACTATTTCACGGTATAAAAAGGGATCAAATACTACCAAATTCAGTCCATGAAGCCATCATAACCCCGATACCAAAGCCAGAGAAAGATCCATCAAAAAAGGAGAACTACAGAACAATATCACTCATGAAACTAATTGCAAAAATCTTCAATAAAATTCTTGCCAATAGAATTCAACAATATATCCAAAAAATAATTCATCACAACCAAGTTGGATTCATACCAGGGATGTAAGACTGGTTCAACATCAGAAAAACAATTAATGTGATCAACCACATAAACAGCACAAAAGATAAGCATCACCTGATTTTATTAATTGATGCAGAATGGCATTTGGCAAAGTCCAACACCAATTTATGCTAAAAACTCTCAGCAAAATAGGAATAGAAAGCAAATTCCTCAACACAATAAAGGCCAACTATGTAAAGCCAATGACCTACATCATTCTGAATGGAGAGAGACTGAAAGAATTCCCCTTGAGAACAGGAACTAGACAAAGATGCCCATTCTCATCTCTCCTATTCAACACTGTACTAGAAGTTCTGGCCAGAGCAATTAGAAAAGACAAAGAAATAAATGTTATCAGCATTGGCAAAGAAGAAGTAAAAATCTCCTTATTTGCAGATGATATGATTGTATACACACAGCAAAGTATCGGGACACCAGACAAACACGTAAATCAGTAGGAGTCCTTTATATCAACAAAGAGATCAAGAAGAAACCACCAAATCAATATCACTTAGTATAGGCCCCAGGAAGAAAAAATACCTAATAATAAATCTAGCTAGAGAAATATGATACCTATACTAAGAGAACTACAAGACCCTGCTGTAAGAAACTAAAAGAGACTCACATCAGTGGAGCTATCTACCCAGCTCATGGATAGGAAGACTTAACATTCTGAAAACGTCTATCTTACCCAAAGTGATCTCCTTGTACAATGCAATCCCAATACAAATTCCAGTGACATTTTTTTAATGAGATGGAGAAACAAATCTCCATTTTTATTTTCAAAGGAAAGAAACCTGAAACGAGTAAAGCACTGCTGAAGAAGAAGAACACACTAGGAGGCCTCTCGCTACCTGACTTTAGGACCTATTATACCGCCACAGTTGTCAAAACAGCCCGGTACTGGTACAAAAAGAGGCATGCGGACCAATGGAACACAGATGAAACCCCAGAGATGCCACTATCCTAATATGAACAGCTGATAGTCAACAAAGGCCCTGTGGTAGTCAGGATTATGTCAACTTGGCTACTCCATATTTGGCTGCTGTATTAAGTGGCAGGGCGGGGTTCGTGGTGGCTCCCCGCCCCTTCGCTGTCATCTCTGGACCTTCCACTATTACTACTGGTCTGCTCTCATAGCCAGGAACTCCTGCTCTCTTCTTCCGGTGTCTGGTTTTGGGACTTGAACTAACAGCTGTTGGATTCATCAGTCCTTAACAGTTGGCACTTGAGAGTCCTGCTCCCTGACCTGCCGATCCTGGGTTCGCCAGCCTCTGCCACGTCATCTCTCCACCAGCTTGGGATCCACTGACCTACACAACTGGTGATCTAGATGCTGACTTTGGGTTCCTCAGCTTCCACGGCCACGTGAGGCTTATGCCAGAACTTGGGACATTTAGCTTATGTGATTGCATGAGCTGTTTCCTATATCTGTATCTATCTGTCTGTCTGTCTATTATAAATCTTTCCTTGTACCTACACGTGTTCCTGGTTTTGCTTCCCTAGAAAACCCAGCCTAAGACAGGCCCTAAGATTGTAAACTGGTAAACTGGAGTAAAAACAGTCTGTTCAACAAATGCTGCTGGCAAAATCAGATATTCACCTGCAAAAATTGAAATAGCACCTATATCTCAGACCTTCCACAAAAACAAATTGAAACTGGATAAAAGACCTAAGTATCAAACCTAAAAAGACAAAGATCATGCAAGAAAAAAACAGGACCAACATTGGAAGTTTTTTTTTCGAATATTCTTTTACTGTGTGTTCAGTGAAAGTGTACACAGCAGTTTAGGTTTAACGGTTTCTATGTGTATTGTTTGGTGATACTGGTTATGCTCTTCAGAATAGTGGACGTGAAGGTTCTCATGGCTGTGAAGGTTCTCATGGCTATTCCAGTTGTCCTTGGAAAAGGTTGATGAAATCAACCCACTGGTTGCTAGGCTGACAAAGAAACCAAGAGAGAAGATGCAAATAACCAAAATAAGAAACAGCAGTGGGGACATTACAACTGACCCTGGGTGAAGTAAAAAGGACCACAACAAAGTATTAGGAAAAACTATAAAAAGAAAAACCACTGCTATCGAGTAAATTCCAACTCATAACGACTCTACATGACAGGGTAGAACTGCCCCATTGAGTTTTTAAGGAGCACCTGGTGGATTCGAACTGCTCACCTTTTGGTTAGCAGCCATAGCACTTAACCACTGAGACCAGGGTTTCTATACTCATAACAAAATGGGTAACTTTGACAAATGGAAGTTTTAATATACAACTTAAACAGACTTTACAATCTGACAAAGCACAATTAACACAAGAGAAAATACATAAATGGGAACTACTAAGAATCAAACAATTTTGCTCATCCAATGATTCCCTCAAAAGAATTAAAAGATCACCTTCAGAACAGAAACAAATGTTTGGCAACTATATTTCAGGTCCACGTCTTATCTTCACAATCTACAAGGTACTGCAGAATACCAACAACTTGATTACACGGGGCTGCTTCCATCACAGAAGGGAAAGTTTTGTCCTTACTAGAACAGATAGTTACTCTGGATGTGGATTTGCCTTCCTGGCATGACATGCTTCTGCCAAAACTACCATCCGTGGACTTATGCAATGCCTAATCCACCATCATGGTATCCCACACAGCATTGCCTCTGATCAAGGGACTCACTTCACAGCAAAGGAAGTGCAGCAGCATGCCCACTGTCATGTAATTCACTGGTCTTATCATGTTCCCCATCATCCTGAAGCAGCTGGCTTGATAGAATGGTGGAATGGCCTCCTGAAGACACAATTATGCTTCCAGCTAGGTGGCAATACCTTGCAAGGTTGGGGAAATGTTCTCCAGGAGGCTGTAGATGCTCTAAAACAGCATCCAATATATGGTGCTGTTTCTCCTATAGCCAGGACTCATGGGTCCAGGAATCAAGGGGTAGAAATGGGAGTGTCACCACTCACTGTACCATTAGTGATCCACTTGGAAGATCTTTGCTTCCTATCCCCATGACCCCATGCTGTTCAGATCTAAATGTCTTAGTTCCAAAGGGAGGTATACTGCCACCTGGAGACGCTTCAACGATTCCACTGAACTGGAAGTTAAAATTGCCACTAGGCCATTTTGGGCTCCTTGTGCCTCTGGATCAACAGACAAAGAATGGAGTTTCAATACTGGCTGGTGTGACTGATCCTGACTACAAAGATGAAATTGGATTGGCATTACATAATGGCGGTAAAGAGGACTATATTTGGAATGCAGGAAATCCCTCAGGATGCCTCCTAGTACTAGCATGTCCTGTGATTAAAGTCAAAGGAAAACTACAGCAACCCAATTCCAAAATGACTGCTAATAGCTTAGACTCTTTAGGAATGAAGGTTTGGGTCACTTCACTAGGCAGGGAACCACGATCAGGTGAGGTTCTTGCTGAGGGCAGAGGGAATATAGAATGGGTTATAGAAGACGGTAGTTCTAAGTATCAGTTACGGCCACTTGCTCAGTTGCAGGAATGAGGACTGTAATTGTCATGAGTATTCGTGCTTTGTATGTGTGTATCAGATATTTCTGTTCACTTATGAAACATAAGATGTAAATGGGCTAATGCATTTTCAGTTGTACATGTATGAGTTACGTCATGTTGGATGTAACTATGACTTTGCAATTGTATTCCTTCACAGACTATGGATGGTAAGGTGAGATGTTGCAGATACCAAGTTGACAAGGTTTGTACTGAGGTAGCCGGGATTAGTTCACCTTGGCTCGCCATGTTTGCCTGTTGTATTAAGTGGCACGACAGGGCCTGTGGTGGCTTCCTGCCTCTCAGCTCTCATCTCTCCATCTTCTGCCACCTACTGCTGGTCTGCTCACATAGCCAGCAACTCGTACTCTCTTCTGGCATCTGGTTCCTGGACTGAACTAGTAGCTGTTGTATTCATCAGTCTTAGAGTCCTCTTTCCTGATCTGCTGACCTTGGGTTCGCCAGCCTCTGTAGCTCCATCTCACCTCCAGCTTGGGATCCGCAGACCTACACAACCAGTGATCTAGATCTCTGGTCTCTGATCTGCTGACCTTAGGTTCACCAGCTCACGTGGCCATGTGAGGCTTGTGCCAGGACTTAGACGTTCAGCTTCTGCAATTGTGTGAGCTGTTTCCTATATATGTATATATATATGTGTGATATATATATATGTACATATATCTTTCCTTCTACTTTATATCTATAAATTTTTCCTTGTACACACAAGTGTTACTGTTTTTGCTTCCCTAGAAAACCCAGTCTAAGACAGGTAGCTAGGAATCAAATAACAATATTTCCATAAGTTCAATTATCCAACTTCCACAGAGGAATAGAAAAGTAACAACATCTTAGAATTTATCTTTCTAGCAAATAATTTCTTGAAACTACGTGTCACATTCTTGACAAATGGCTTACTGTTAAGGAAAACAAGTTGAAGAAATACTCTAAAGTTGTAAATCAATATTTCATCAGTGAAGGGTCTTTTTCAGTTCCTCTCCCCCACCCCCATCTCTGCCAATATCCCTTCTGTTTACTTATGGGAAACTTGCAGATATTCCTATGTAACCATTATCTGACAAAGACTCCAATCCCCTCTGATTTAGCGCAATTCACAGTCTGTGCAATGCACAGTCACACTGATTTCATACCTCAAAAATAAATTGATTTGCCCTTAACACTAAAAGGCAAGGTTCAATACTTACATTATGGTTCAAAAATCAATTTACACTTGTTTATTGAGCAATCAAGAAGTGCAGTGGTACAGCGGTTAAGCTCTTGACTGCTAATCAAAAGGTTGGTTGTTTGATCAAACTCACTAGTCACTTTATGGAGAAAAATGTGGTAATCTATTTCCATGTGGTGAAAATCCTATGAGGGCAATTCCACTTTGTCCTTCAGGGTCCCTTTGAGTTGGAATTGACTCAATGGCAATGTGTTTTCTTGGAATTGAACAATCATTGTGTGGCATAGCGTACCAGACTTAGGAGAACCTTCAGAGAGGTACACAGTTTGACCCTTAATCTCAATTGGCTTTCAATCTGCTGGGCAGTATAACATGCATGCACGACATTTTTGTCATAAGATGAGCAGTAGGGATGCCATAAGTTTCATTAAACCAAGTACCATCGAGTCGGATCCGACTCATGGCTATCCAAGGGGCCAGGATAGAACTGACCCCCAGAGTATTCAAGGAGCACCTGGTGGTAAATTTTAAGCAAGGGACTATTTCTTATTCATCTGATTATCTTCCGGAGGATATGCTCCAATGCTTTGCATATATAGAAAATTAATGTGTGTTTAATAAAGAAATAATTATTGAGTAATTTTGAGTGAGTTCAAAGGTGAAAGCCATATGCCAGAGCACGTAATAGAAATGTAAAGAGTTAAAAATTTATTTACTTTCGTGATTACTTTCAGCTCATTTGAGTGTGTTTAAAAATTGCTGACAGCTCAGCCATCATGGAGGTTATAATGAAAACAGTAAACACTTTAGCCTGAGAAATATGCACATACACTTTCACAAAATATATTTGTGTGCAATTTTACAGATTTTTCTGACACTTTTAATTCCCTTCATAGGTATACCTAGGATTGCCTAGACCCTAGATAAAGAAATTCTAATATTTCATCTGATGTCTTTTAACCTCACACGCTCTGTATGTGTTACTATGTAACATATGCCTATATTATGCATGTATGACTTATATGTATAGTAATATATGCATATGTTATGTGCTAACACATAGATATATATTAAAACACACATATTTACTGTGTCATACACACATATATTACATAATGCATATGTGTCTATTAAATGTGTGTTAATACATGTATCTATTACATAGTAGGAAACCTTGGTGGTGTAGTGTGTATTATTATGCATATATTACTAGGAAACACTGGCAACACAGTGGTTAAGTGATGAGGCTCCTAACTAGAAGGTCAGCATGTCAAATGTACCAGCTGCTCCTTGGAAAATCTATGGGGCATTCTACTCTGTCTACGGAGTTGCTATGAGTTAGAATCAACTCAACAGCAGTGGATGGTTTTATATAACACCGTGTACATATGACTAGAGTAAATTAGATTTCCCTATTACAACTAGTTGTGAAACAAACTGTCACTTATGTAATAATTGTGGTCATCATTATCAGATTATACATATATGTCAAAAATCATAAAACTACATGTTTATTCAGAGTGGTACATTTTATAATTTCATTGATTTGTTCCCTTTTACAATAACTTTACTTAAAAGTTCTTTTTATTTTACAGTAAAACATACCTCAGTGAAGTTCATTAAAAGGGAACAAATCAAACAAAATTAACAGCTCCTATACAACTCCGTAAATACGTAGTAGAAGGTCTACTTCCATAAAAGCGCTACTCCGAATGTGCTGTGGGACAGTATGGACAAATTTTGATTTATCATAACAAAAATTTGGTCTAGGTTGGATGAAAGCCATCTACAAGATCCTGATGTTGAGTTGGGTGATAAAGACAATTCCATAGCTCAGGAATGTTTTTTCCTACTCTACACATTTTCAGGGAAAAATGTATACAGCCACCAAATGCTTCATTATGTAATCTATAACAATAGTTATATCAAAGAAAACCTGATGTCTCAGGTCTAAAATATTGTCTATTGTGCTTTTCCAGATAATTCCCTTGAATTCCCAATACCTTATTTTTTCATCAGTAGGAACATTTTATCAAAAGTACAATAAAAATTATTATGACTTTTCATTGTCAGGTGGCCTTTGTGATAAATGTATCTGGCCCAGCTCCAGTGTTTAAAATGTTATCAATTTTTACCATGCGCAATTTTGATGATGTTTATTTAAAAAACAGAAGAAGAAGCCAGGGCAATTCACCTGTCTTGGGGAAAATGAGGTGAACACTTACTCACCTTTACTTAAAGTGAATATATGCCATCTATCAACCAACACCTTCCTTTCTAAATCTACTGCTTCGTATTGTAGTTCAAATATCAAGCATATGGGAATATATCTCTTGTGTTGTTCATAGCGTGTGCGTGTATTGAGGCAGTGTCAAGAAGAGGGTGAACAATGGCACTGCAAATTAAAGTCATTTGTTTATTTTCCATCTATCTACACAGAACAAGCAGCATGCAAAATAATTTCTCCCATACTGCTTTGCCCAGTCCTTGACCCAAACAGTACCATCCTTCAAAGAGAAATGCAGAATCTCTTGAGACGACTATTAGTAATTTATCTATGTTCTCTAATCTTCTATAAAAAAATGTATATTTTTGTAGTTTGATATGAATATCTTAGTTCACATTCTTTTGTTAGAGTTTCTACACTGGCCAAGGGAAGATTCGTAAGAACAAGACATTAGCTCCCTATTGTATAGATCCAATCTACAGCAAATAAATCGAAGGGAAATTTGTACTTATATCTTAGAATGAAAATGAGAAATATATTGTGTATATTTCATAAATACTTAAGGAAGCAAATACCCTGATATTTTCTGTTGTCTGCAACTGAATGGATTCCAACTCATAAGATACTATGTGACAAAGTACAAGTGTGCGTAGACTTCCTTGGATGATATCTCTACAAAAGCAGACCATCAAATCATTTCTCCTGAGGAGTCTCTGGGTGGGTTCAAACCTCTGACTTTTTGTCAGCCACTGAAGCCTTAACCATAGTAGCACCGGGGCTCCTTTCTAATTCTCTACCAACACAAATAAGTAAAAGCCAACCAAACAAACAAAAAACAAACCCATTGCCATAGAGCTGATTCTGAATACCAACCCTATAGGACAGAGTAGAACTGCTCCATAAAGTTTCCAAAGAGCTGCTGGTTAGCCTTTTGGTTAGCAGCCATAAAACTTAACCACTATGCCAGCAGGGTTTCTTATCTCATAGTATGTAGTAATTGTCGTAGGTTGAAATATTGTCTGCATTACCCAATTTTGACCTTTAAATCGTTTTTATCCTATAGGAATTTTGGAAACCCCAGTGGCATATTCATTAAGTGCTATGACTGCTAACCAAAAGATCAACAGTTCAAATCCTCCAGGCACACCTTGGTAACTCTATTGGACAGTTCTATTCTGTCTACAGGATTGCTACGTGTCAGAATGGACTCAGTGGCAGTGTTTTTTTATTTTTGTACAGGGATTTCAAACAGTGACTAGTTTTAACTACCACATGCTGACCACTCTGCTTGCCTATCCATATTTCTACTTTAATACTTAGCAACACAATCATTAAAGGAAAATGAAGTTTAAATTTGCTTTTACAAATTATGGAAGCTGGCTAGTATTTGTACACCAAGTTCTTGGCTATACATTTTCTGTTAATCTGTTCATTCCCAAATAGATTCATTTAATTTTCTTTTTAAGGCTGAACAATTTAAATAAGCTGATAATTTTATGTTGCGCCCAAAATGTCTTAAGTTCTTCAATGATCAAAGTTGTTTTTCCACTTGAGAACTTAAGTTTGAAATGTAGTAGAATAAACACTGAAATGTAAGTTGAAAAAAATGTTTTTTACTCCCACCTCTAAAACTATATGATGTCCTTGTGTGAGTCACTTGAGGTCTCTGACTTTCATTTTCCCAGTTGAGAATTGAGGGATCTAGTTATTCTTAAGGTCATTTCTAATGAAAAACATCTATTATCCAACATCAATCACTGTGGTGCTATAAATATTTATTTGCCAGTCATAGAGAATGAAAGGAGACATTATGCTTTCCTATTTCAGGAACTGAAGTAATTTTTTTTTACTTGCTTATAGAAGCATCCAGGGGGCACTAACAACATATTTGGTTCTTTCTGGATGAATACCGTCACTAGCATTGTACCATCATTTCTTGACATTCTGTCTTTGGACAATTTCTTTCTGGAATGATTTGACAGTTAAACAGAAGTACGAAAGCTATATGGCTCAGAATATATACTTGATACATAAAAAGCACACTATCTGTATTCCCCCATACCATTTTTATTTGACATGTGTTTCCCTAAATTCATATTAGACCCCTTTTACCTTTGGAAAATGGAATTGTACGATTGCTACAAAATATGAAAATTTCCCTAGTTGCTAATCCTCTGAACAGTTTGCAGTACCAGCCAAGCACTTGCAGTACCAGTCAGCTATAAATGCTGCCTACCTCTTAAAGTTTCCAAAGTGACAAGATTTTAAGCAACTACTGTAAATGCTCTGTACAATGTCCATTCTTGCTAATGCTGAGTGTATGTAGACACAACCCAAAAGATAAGTCAACTCAAAAGTTAACTGGCACTTAAAGCATTTATGCATTGTCAAGACAAAATAAAAATAATGATAATTCAGGACAGGTGCAGATGCTACTCCACCATTTCTACTTTGTCAGTGTGGTCTCTCAGAGAGTCAAATGAACTCACCACTTAGTGTTTCTTTGGTCGCCATGAGTCGGATCCGACTTGACGGCACTTCGCTTGGCTTGGCATAGCTATTAGTTTTCCTGGAAATGCGTTGTCCTAGAAATACACTAAAAGCATGTAAAATAGCCCAGTTCAGCATCTCCCATCCTAGTAACATGATTCTTATCAGTTTCTCTGTCAGAGGTTGGTATCAGACCTTCACACAGGAGTGGTTCTGCTTTATGTCCTTATTATATGACATGATACGCCAGTCTACCCTGTCATTTGCTCCCACTTTGACTGAATTGTACTGTAATCCTCTTGATACTAGTTCCTTCACAGGAAATTTCTTAGTGCTGTTTTATGTGTCAGTAACCTGGGGCATTTCTCTGTCTTCAGTCTATCACTTATGAGGAGGTGATAGTTTTAAAAAAATATAAGTAATTAGATAGATAATAAAACCACCTTACTGTGATTTATTTGGACTGTAAGACAACAAGTTTCATGTCTAAGCATTAATTTACTCGGCAAATATTGGAGACTGCTCAACAGAAGGAAAAGTAATATAATCTATAAGAAAAAATCTTTTACTAAAATGGTTCATTTTAGAATCAGATCACTAATAAAGGAAAGAGACAGGAAATATCTCAAAACATTACATGCCATAAGCTGCCATTTATAAATGACATTGATGAGAAATTCTTCCTGCAATAAAATATTGATTTCAGCAGTCATAATGATATAAAGAACATGACATGTTAGCATGAGAAGATCTAAGTGTCTATTCTTAACTGCCGCAATAGTTACATCAATGACATCTGTTTCTAGAAGGGGAAAGAGGACATCATCTAAGCCTTTGTTCCCATCATCTTTGTTTCCATATCATGTTTAATTTCCTGTGAGGTAGGAAGAATGAAATGAAAATCAGCAACATGCTAACAACCCTGAAAACAGCAACACACCATAAACCGTACATTTAAACAGTGTTTAATTAAAAACCTGTTTCTAATCTAAAATTGATCTGAAACATACACATAAATGCACATCAGTGGTTTTCCAGGTTTTTTCATTTGCAAAGAGTAAATCTTAACAGAAAATGGCTTCCTCCGTTCAGATAAAACCTTCCTAATAATTATCAATAACCAGATATTATTCAGGTCAATCTTAATTTTTTAAAACCTCCCAATAATACATTTCAAGTTAACATCTCCTTTTACTTTTCTTATGTATGTGAGCAGTCTTTGCTTTTGTTGCTAAATATTTGCCAGATTCATCTGCTTTAGAAGGAAATGACAAGTCTACCTAAGGAAAAAAATAATTCAAAATCTCTCTCCCTTTCCCATATTTGTGTGTGTGTGTGCATGTCACATGCATAACAGAGAAAGAGAGCCAAGAGAGATTAGGAAAAAGAGAAAGAAAGATACTACAGTCCACTTGCTAAATGCAGTTAGTTTAAAGATACATAGATCTGCTCTTTTGAGTGGATGAGAGAACGAACACTGGATTGGACAAAGATGAAATCAAATCTTGGGACAGTTAACTACTTATTTTATTTAGAATTCTCAATGCAGATCTGACAGTACCTATCCCGTAGGCGGCATTTTATTGGTAAAATTAGTTGAGCTTACACACATGAAACATTTAGCAAAGCATTTGGCTCAGTTAAAGCCTCAATGAATACGCTCTCATTAAGACACTATTATATCACTCAAGTATGTACAGGTTCCGCATAAGCACAGTTGAATGCTCTGAAATTCTCATTCTTCACAACATTATCCATATTTTGTTATAATCCATACAGTCAAAAGCCTTTGCATACTCTGTAAAATACAGGTAAATGTTTCTAGTGTTCTCTGCTTTCAGGCAACATCCATCTGACATCAGCAATTATCTCTTGGCCGTGTCCTTTTCTGAATTTGGCTTGAATTTCTGGCAGTTCCCCTTCACTATACTGCAGCAACTTTCTAAAATTAGTTATCTTCAGCAAAAGTTTACTTGCATGTGATCTCAATGATATTGTTTGATAATAATCACAATCTTTTGCATCATCTTTCTTTGGAATGAGCACAAATATGGAACTCCTTCAGTCAATTGGGCAGGTCGCTGTTTTGCAAATTTCTTGGCATAGAGATGTGATTGCTTCCATCACTGTATCTGTACTTTGCTTTCAGAAAAATGAAGCTTTATCGTATTTCCTAAAAAGAGTATTTATTCATTCATTTATTTAATACATATTTAGTTTTTGTCTATTATAGACCAGACAGTGAGCTGAATGCTGGGCATACAATGACCACAAAAAGCTGAATTTATAGCCCAGTGGGGGAAGCAGGCATTAATTAATTAATCATCCTACATATGCATAATTATGAACTGATACAAATGCTCTCAAAGTAATCACATTAATGAATATGCAAAGTTTCTTCAGAGAATTTGAAAGAATGAAATAAAAGGAATCTGACTTAGATTTAGAGTGAATATTGATCATGGAAGGTATGATCATGAAAACTATGGGAGGTATAACAGTTAAAAATAGAAAAATAAAACATTTTAATCAGTTTCCAGTCACAGCGAACTCTGTGGGACGGAGTAGAAATGCCCCATAAAGTTGTAAAGGAGCAGCTGGTGGATTTGAAATGCTGATCTTTTGATTAGCAGTTGTATCTCATACCTATTGTGCCAACAGTGCTCTGAATAATATATAATTGCAGAAAATTGGTGGGAGAAATGGGTAGTGGAGGAAACAGGTTGGGAGAACCCTCCTGGCAAAGGGAACCAAATCCATAGAAGTCTGTGTCAGGTGAGCGGAAGGCTGGTACTTTCACAGAACAAAAGTGTAGCCTAGATACAGCAAAGAAAGAAAAGGCGAGTAGTGTGCCACTGAGATGAGGCGGCGTGCGTGTACGAACAATGCCAAGCTTTGTATGTCATGTGGATCTGAGTCTCTTTCTGAAGTGACAGGACAAAACCACAACATTCTGAGTTGTAGTAATGATTGTCATTTGGGGAAATACATGGAGTATGGAGGTGAGATGGAGGGAGAACTCAAACAAGCTGTGTTAGTGCAGGCTCTCTGAAAAGCAGGGATTATATGTGCAAGAGAGGATTAGTCATATAATGTGAAGAGAGAGCTGGGAGAGGCTGTGGGAGGCATTAGGCTATGGGAGCAACAAGAATACTATGCAGGCCTGACTCTGTGAGAAGAGAAGGCAGAAAGGAATTGCCTGAAAGTGTTTCAGCGTGCAGTTTAGCAGCACTAACCGCGGACTCTTGAGTTAAAGTCATCATTCAGGGGAGTCCAGCATCTCCCGGGAATGAACCTGCATTGGCAGCTATGCTATGCTCAGTCTCTGGCTAGGAGCAGCCCGGGAGATGTCTGCGGTAAGCATGATGGTGGTGATGAATTTTACAGTGCAGCAGCTGAAGCCTTTGTCACTATTGCTCCTTGGTACTTAGCAGTGGGAGATATTAGTTGTGAATTTTAGTGGAGGCCACACACTGCTTTGGCCCTAAAGATAGAAAGAAGTAAACAGATATGATGGAGATTTAGGAGTTAAACTCAACATCACTTCATAAGGTATTGGATGGCTCACCTTACCTGAGAGAACTTCTTTGATCATCATGGCTATGAAAATTGTTCTCCTGTCACACAGCCTTCATCTGGTCGTATTTTGGTAATTGGTGCTTATCAAATCCTGACATTAATTTTTTAATAGAATGTTCAATGTCATTCTTTCAACATGTCCATCCACTATAATCTAAACTTATAACTTCCTTGATCTTTTTTTTTTATTGTTGTGTTGATGGCAACCTAAAGAGTGAACAGTATAGTCATTTGAGATATATTTGGGTGATAAATGAATGGAAGTGGTTTAAAGATGAAACAGGAGAGATTGTCAAGGAAGATTCCAGTTTTACAGTATATGTAACTGGTTAGATGATGATGGTTTCATCTGTGACCTGGGAAACCTGCTGTGGGAGGAAGTCAGAAAAATCAGTTTTTCCTTGAATGTGATAAAATTGGAGCTTCTTTCTAATATCTAAACAGAGCTTGTACAGTTGCTTAATTATTATTACAGCATGAAGTTCAGTGCAGATAATCGGAGAGTGTAAGAATATGGGTTAGAACAGGTTGCAAAGGCCATTGAATGGCATACTATAGGATAGAATCTGAGAGTTATATTATAAAATCAACACACAAAGTTCATTAAGACTCAGCTGGTGTATGATTGAATAGATTAATGTATCAGAAAAGAAATTTATTCAACCATGTTAGACCATGCTAGCAGAGGAAGGATAAAAATCACACTAGAGAAAATTTGCCTGTATCCATTTGGGCACTTCTGGTGAAGACATTAGGACATTAGAATTATGTTTACTTAGCAGAACCTTTTTTCAGTGATGTAGATATACAATACAAACTTGTTAACAAATGTGAATATATATTTGGTTTGTAGAAAGAAGTCAACAGTAAGCTCCCTTGTTCTTATTCTATGCTTTTAAAATCAACCTGCTTGTGACTTTTTTTTTCATTTATACCTTCCAACTAAGGAAGCATAAAGGTCATATAACAGTAATTTTTTATTTTAAGTTAATAATTTGGAATTTAAGCTTTATATAAAACTTATTTGGGTTCAGTTAATATCTGTTTCATGCCCATTCCTAAAAGAGTGATAAACCCAGGTCACATGTCTTAAGACAATCCAATTTCTGAGTATCCAAGGCTGAAGTCTGGCTCTTGACCTAACATACTCACCTAAGTAATAAAATGCCACCCGTTAGAGTCACTCTCCTAGATACTGTGTTCAATGGTGAAAACTAGGCATTGCTAGTGCCATAGAAAAATGTAAACAAAATTCAAAGTGGGTAACAAAGTAAATGGTAGCTAATTTGGTCTCCAAAACATATATATCTATATATACACATATATATATACACACATACATATATATATATATATATTTTCTCTCAGTGCTACCACCGCTAAACACAAGGTTGGCAGTTCAAATCCACCAGGTGCTTCTTGAATACTATGAGGGTCAGTTCTACCCTGGCTCCTAGGGTTACCATGAGTCGGATCCAACTCGACAGCACTTGCCTGGCTGGCTCTCAGAAAAGAAACAGTTTTATCCCTCTAGGGACAAAAAGAATTCAAAGTAGTAGATGTTTAATTGTGGACTCTTAAATGAGTACAAAGTGAATTAAACATGATTGGCAACTTTTTGTGTGATATTGGGCAACTCACTTTACCACATGATGTCCCATCGTTCTCACATACAAAGCAGAGATAACAGTATCTACTATATAAGGATATTGTTGAAAACACACATCATGATGTATATGTGAAGTACTTTAGATATGTTAAACACCCAATAATTAATATTTAAATATAGGGCATTTTGCGTGTATAACAGTTCTGGAAAAACAAAATAAATATACTTACTACTCTTCACTTACTTCCAATCTGATTTTTATATTACAATATGCACTTCATGTCCATTAGTTAGCAAGTATGATCATTAATTTTGTCAACTTGGCTAGGATATAAAAAAAAAAATCATTCCATTGAATCCATTCTGACTCATAGTGACCTAACTCTATGACTGACTCATAGTGAAGCAGAACTGGTTCATGGTGGATTCAAACTGCTGATCTTTTGGTTATCAGCCATCATGCTTAACTCCTACACACAGCTGGGTTTCCACGGATTTGCAGCATGCACCTGTTACTTTGGTTTTATATAGTCATAAAGGCCCCTGCCTTGTTGAAACATGAAAATCCTGGTGGCACAGTGGTTAAGTGCTACCAGTACTAACCAGAAGGCTGGTTGTTCAAATTCATCAGGTGCTTCTTGGAAACTCTGTGGGGTGTTTCTTCTCTGTCCTGTTGGGTTGCTGTGAGTCAGCATCAACTTACTGGCAGTAGGTCTGGTTTCGTTTTTGCTGAAGCACACACTGTTAATAGAAAAAGAGCTTCCAGATAAAGCCAAAGGGCTGAAAAAGCTCATGGTCACTTTAAGTAGCACCAGACACAAATGGGTTAAAATTATTCCAAAACGTCTTGCTTTTTGGAATAAAGACTTTAGAACAAAATCTACTTAAATTTTTAGTTGCTGTCTAGTGTGAGATCATTTTATAAAGGTACTTAGAATTTCATATAGCAAATATATTAAGAGGATTAGGGCTTTCCTCAAAGTAAACTCATTTTATTCAAAGTAGAATCAATAATTAACTACCCTATGCTTCCTAAATTTACAGCCTTATTAAAAGGTTCATTTAATTTCTTTTGAATGTTTATTTTCTTGGAAGGAATCACACATTCTATTTTGTGCATTATTTGGAAATTATAAAGAATATCACTGCAAATGAGAAAGAGACAAACTTTGTTGAAAAGATGATGAAGTATGTATAGCAACTTGTATCTCATTTCTTTGGTATAATCACACTTGAAGCACTAAAGAGAGATCTTTGTACTTTATTGACGTATCAGGAAGTTTTCTTCATGTGAGTAGTTCAACAATTGCCAAGAATGATGGAGGTAGTTATTTAGATATCATTCTAGATGAATCTCTGACCTCAAGACACTAAAACAAAGCCAAGCCAGGTGCCATCTAGTCAGATCCGACTCATGGCCACCCTAAAGAAGATACTAAACAGTTTGGAAAGCTTTTCATGGAACTAAAACAGTATTCTGTATTTCAGTTGTTAAAAAGTAGAAGAAGCAGGGGGCAGGGCCAAGACATCTCTCCTTGATTTCCTCTGAGAACTAAGGCCTAGAAAAACTACTACATGGAACAGAGTGGACATTCTGGGAGCCCCAGGATCAGGTGGAAAGTTGTGAATTCAGACTGAATGAGACAAAGGGGAAAATTAACTTTGTTAGAGGTGAGACAGCAGTACAAAGTGACTTGCTTCTGCTGGCTCAGTGGCTGAGAGGTTTATAGGTGCAGATGCTGCTTTTGTTAACTAGGATACTGAGAATAGGACAGCTGAACATGAGAACTTGGCAGGGGCTGGCTGCTGTGCTGAGACAGTGTCTCTCAGCAGAGAGACTGTACTTAAGACAGTGATATGTAGAGAATGCAGTGGTTTCTGGTGGCTGAGTGTGGTGGCATCCTTCCTTCCTCCTTTCTCTGAGTTATGCCACAGTGTCTACTGGTGTGACTCTGGAGAGTCAGCACAAGTAGTTCACCATCTTTGTCAGCCAGGATGCAGTGTCTGCCACCCCTCAGGGCCCAGCTGGGGCCAGTTGTCAAATCAGTACAGTATATAGAGACAGCTGGTAACTAACAATTCTCTTACAACTATGCTTCAGCTACTGTTGAGGTAATACCGGAGAAATCAAACAATGTCTAGATGGCATGCAGGTAGCAGACCATAATTAATCATTTACAGAAAAAGACTTCAAATGCTCTAGAAACCTCCCAAAATAAAGATTCAAAAAATTTCCACATGCAGAAGCCTTTCTGAATCTGAGGTCAAGTACAAAAGAATTATATATAGAACTCTCCTAAAGATTAAACAAAACACAGCAGAACAAAATGAAAAATTAAGTAAGCTATTTCAACTGAAGGGACATCAACAATCTGAAATACATCAGATCCATTGCAAAATTACAGAAGTAGACAATTTAATCCAAAGCTAAAAGAGTAGTACTTAACAGAAGTTCAGCTCAGGAACCTTGAGGACAGAGCAACTGACACATCATTTATTAGGAGAAATCAGAGAAAAGAAATAAGAAAAACGAAGAAGCATTAAGAAACACGTGGGACTCCATTAAGAGGAATAATTTACGTTTAATTGGAGTTTCTGAATAAAGGGGACTAGATGACAAAGTAGAGAGTAATGCTGTAGAGATTCTGACAGAAAACTTTCCTGAGATTATGAGAAAGAGAATATAGGATCCAAGATGTCTATCGAACACCGCAAAAGCTAGACCCCAAAAGAAAGACACCAAGACATGTTATATACCACTCAACGACACTTGGCTGGCTTTGGCTTAATAAAAAGAAACATAAACAGATGCTTTTGAAGACAGCAAGGCTCAAAGCAAAGATAACACTCTGAGGAAAATCTTGTAGGCTTTCATCTGACTTCTCTGCAGAAACGATGTTGGCTAGAAAACAGTGGTCTGACACATTCAAAGCCCTGAAGGAGAAAAACTAACAACCAAGAATTACATGTCATGCAAAATTGTCTATCAGATATGATGGTAAAATTAAGACATTTCAGATAAAGAGATGCTTGAAGACTTTGTAAAAACAAAACCAAAACTACATGCAATACTGAAAGAAAAATAAAACCACTAAATGTATATTTAAAGTGACAATCCTGGACACAACATCCAAAATTATCATCAGTTAGGGAAGTCACAAAACTTAATTAAAGCTAGAATATTAAAATAAGAGTATCAGTGAACATATTATGAAAACTATGACACCATCAGATTAAATAGAGGAATACACCACAGTAGTTACATTTGTTTCAGATGAAGAGGAAGTTAAAGAGCCATGCAGTAGTGAAAATTGGGTTTAATCTTATTATGTAAGACAGATACTAGGTGTAGCTGTAAAGCAAACTAACAATGAAACATATCAAAACAAGAAACACAATACAGGAGTCTCAGCAAACACAAAAGCAACACTGAAAAGTCAACCCAAAAAGAAGAATGACAGAGAAGAGACTTAAAAGCAACAGAGAAAACATCAACATAAAGTTAATTACATTAAAATGATGGCAAGAAGCACATATCTATCAATAATTACAATGAAAGTAAATGGATCAAAGGACACTACCTGTCTGTATGTTGCTTACAAGAAACACATCTTAGACGTAAAGACATGAACAAACTGAAAATTAAAGGATGGAATAATATATACCAAGCTAAAAACATACAAAGAAGAGCAGGTGTGGTAATACTAATCTCAGATAAAATAGATTTTAATGTAAAATCCACTATTGCGCACAAGGATGGTCACTATTTATTGCTGAAAGTTTCAATACTTAAACAGGACTTAACAATATTAAATATTTATGCACCCAATAGTACAGCATTTAAATACATTGAACAGATACTGACAAACACTGAAAAATGAGATAGATCATTCCACAATAAGAGTTGGAGACTTCAGCATTCCCCTTTCAATTATGTATAGATCATCCAGAAAAAAAGCTCAGTAAAGATACAGAAGATCTTATTCCAACAATCAAACAACTTGACTTTATCAACATATACAGATCTTTTCACCCGTCAACGGATAAGTGCATCTTTTTCTCCAATGCACATGGAACATTCTCTAGAATAGACCATGTGTTAGGTCACAAGGCAATTGTCTGTAAAATCCAAATCATTGATTTACTGCAAATTATCGTCTCGGACCATAGAGCCATAAAAGTTGAAATTAATAGCAGAAAAATCATAGGTAGAAATTCAAACATATGGAAACTGAACAACAGTTTACTCAAAAAGCCTTGGGTTATAGAAGAAATCAAGGACAAAATAAAGAAATATATGGAATCTAATGAGAATGAAAACACATCCTACTGGAATCTATGGGATACAACAAAAGTGCTCAGAGGTCAATTTATCTCTATAACTGCACACATCCAGAAATAAGGGCCCAAATTAAAGAATTAACCTTACAGCTTGAACAAGTAGAAACAGAGCAACAGAGGAGTCCCTCAGGCACCAGAAGAAAACAGATTATAAAGATTAGAGCAGAACTAAATGAACTAGAGAATAGAAAAACAATAAAAAATAATTAACAAAACCAAAATCTGATTCTTTGAAAAGATCAACAAAACTGATAAACCATTGGCTAAACTTACAAAAGAGAAACAGCAGAAGATACAAATAACTAGATTAAGAAATGAGATGGGAGATGTTACAACAGACCCAGCTGAAATCAAAAATATCACAGCAGAATGCTATGAAAGACTGTACACTAACAGGATTGAAAACCTAGAGGAAACGAACAAATTTCTAGATTCATATCACCCACCAAGATTATCACAAGGAGAAGTAGATCAACTCAATAAATCTATCACAAAGAAAGAGATTTAAAAAGTCATTAAAAACTTACTGACCAAAAGAAGTCCTGGCCCAGATGGCTTCACTAGAGAATTATACCAAACTTTTAGAGAAGAGTTAACTCCAATACTACTGAGGCTACTTCACACCACAGAAAAGGACAGAATACTCCCAAATTCATTCTGTGAAGGCAGCATAACCCTGATACCAAAGCCAGGGAAAGATGCCACAAACAAAAAGAAAATTATAGACCATTATCACTCATGAACCTAGATGCAAAAATCTTCAGAAAAATTGTAGTCAATAGAATTCAACAGCATATTAAAAAAAATTATTCATCATGATCAAGTTGGTTTCATTCCAGGGATGTAAGGCTGGTTCAACATCAGAAAAACAGTTAATGTAATCAACCACATAAATGACACAAAAGATAAGAATCATCTGATTTTGTCAATTGATGCAGAAAAGGCACTTGACAACTTCCAACACCCACTCATGCTTAAAACTCTCAGAAAAATAGAAACAGACGGCAAATTTCTCAATGCAATCAGTAGCATCTATGCAAAACCAACTGCCTTCATTGTCCTGAATGGTGAAAGACTGAAAGAATTCCTTTTTGAGAATGGAAACTAGACAAGGATGCCCACTCTCACCACTTCTAGTCAACATTATGCTAGAAGTTCTAGCCTAAGCAATTAAACCAGACAAAAAAATAAAGAGCATCTGCGTCAGCAATGAAGAAGTAAACACCTCACTATTTGCATATGATATGATGGTATATACAGACAATTCAAAGGAATGATAAGTAAACAATTGGAACTAATAGAGGTGTGTAGAAAAGTATCAGGATACAAGTAACATAGGTAACATACGAGTAACATAAGTAAATCAATAGGATTCTTTTATACCAGCAAAGAGTTCATCAAAGAAAAAATCACACAATCAACAGCATTTACTATAGCCCCTAGAAGATAGAACACCTAGGAACTAACCTAACTAGAGATAAGAGACCTATACAGCGAGAACTACAAATCTTTACTGCAAGAAACCAAAAAAAAGACTTAAAAAACGGGAGAAAACTACCCTGCTCATCGATAGGAAGAGTTAACATTGTGAAGATGTCTATTTTACCTAAAGTGATGTACTTATACACTGCAATCCCAATACAATTCCCAGTGTCATTTTTATTGAGATGGAGAAACATATCACAAACTTTGTTTGGTTTCTTTCTAGAGGATAGAGAAGAGGGTGGACTGGAGAGGACAGGTGTTTGTTGGGAAGATATTAGTAGTAAAGAGTGAAAAGGAGGAGTGTGCTGTACAAGGTGGGAAAAGCAGAGCTGTAGAGAGGTAGGTATGCAAAATTGACTTACATTGTGTACTTTCACTTATTCATAATAATAAAAAAATTATCAATTTTAATCAGGTGCAAAATACCACAAAACACTTTCTGACAGTAAGTGGAAAGTTATGATCAAATTCATATATTAGACAGTACATCTAAAGAATATATATCCTTAAGAATTAAATAACCTTTGTTGTTGTTGTTAGGTGCCATCTAACTGGTTCTAACTTACTGTGACCCTATGTGCAGCAGAACAATCCTCCACAATCCCCACAATTGTTGTCATGTTTGAGTCTTTATTTTGAAGCCATTATGTCAGTCCATCTTATAGAGGGTCTTTCTCTTTTTCACTGATCCTCCACTTTACCAAGCATGATGTTCTTCTCTAGAAATTGATTCGTTTTGATAACTTGTCCAAAGTACATGAGACAAAGTGTTGCCATCCTTGCTCCTAAGGAGCATTCTGGCTGTACTTCTTCCAAGATAATCTGTTTATTCTTCTGGCAGTCCGTGGTGAACTCACTGTTCTTCTCCAATGTCATAATTCAAAGGCATCAAATCTTCTTTAGTCTTCCTCATGCATTGTCCAGTTTTTACACACGTATGAGGCAACTGAATGTACAAGAGCTTGGGTCAGGACCACCTTATTCCTCAAAGTGACGTCTTTAATATTTAATGCTATAAAAAAGGTCTTTTGAGCTGGATTTGACCAATGCAATACAACATAGTAACCTAAAGATATATTAAACATTTTAATAAAAATTGACTATTACATTTCAAACCAATTGTAAATTTTCAGAAAGGTATGTTATTGTTATTGTTGGGTGACTTAGGGCCATTTCCTCCTCAAAGCAATCCCAGGGCAGAACTACCTGATTTGACTTCTTGGCAGTAATCTTTAAGAAAGCAGATAGATAGAATGTCAGGTTTTTCTCCTGTGGAAATACTGGGTTCAAACCACCAGCTATTCAGTTAGCAGCTGACAACTTAACTGTCCTGCCACCAGGGCTCCTATAAGCCAAGCAAGACCTTTCAATTTCTTTTGTTTCATGTTGTGCATTTGCTGTGGTTTATATATTCTGCAAGTGTCAAAACAAGTTCTTATTTTATGGACTTTGAATTTAGAATGCCTCAGTTCATGTGTTCTTCTATTACAGTAGGTGCCTTTGAGAGGAACTCTGAAGTTCTCTGAACCTCCATTTATACTGTGAAGGCATCTATGTGTATGTTTCCCATTTTGCCAGTCACCTTATATACACTCTGACTCATGATGGTTCCATCTGTGACAGAGTAGTTTATGACTCTACACGTGTCATAGTAAAACTGTTCTCTACAGGGTTCTTAATGGCTAATATTTTGCAGAAGTAGATTCCCAGGACTTTCTTTTGAGGCACTTCCGGATAGACTCAAATCTCCAAGTTTTCTGTTAGTGGTGAACACATTAACCGTTTGAACTACCCAAAATCTTTTAGAGATGTTTCAATAACCTTCTTTCATATGTTTATCAAACATCTCTGGTGCAGCAAGTTGTTTGTGATCTGCTATTAACCTAAACATTGATGATGTTTTAGTCATCTAGTGCTGTTATACTAGAAATACCACGAGAGGATGGCTTTAATAAAAAATAATTTTATTCTGTCATAGTCTAGTAGGCTACGAGTCCAAATTCAGGGTAACAGCTCCAGGAGAAGGCTTTCTCTGTTGGTTCTGGAGAAAGACACTTGTTGCCAAAATTCTCATGAACTGGGAGCTCTGGGGCACACTGAATCAATTCCAAAGGACCTGCTGTATTCCCAACACTGCTTGTTTGTTGATAGTATGAGGGCCGCAACTCTCTGCTTGCTTCTCTTTCCTTTATGTCTCAAGAGATTGCCTCAACATGCAATACATTGAATCCTGACTCACCAATACAACTACCATCCATCCTCCTTAATTTACACACAACAGAAGAACCAGATGGTGCCCGGCCACCACCGGTGATAGCTGCGATGGAGCTCACTAAGTTGAATCTCACTGGCAACACAAGAATAAAAAGGGGTATACCCTGAGATCTCCACTAAAAGACCTCAATTGATGGTCCAGTGGTTTCAGGGTTCCCCTGGGAGCATGGCCCCTGGCACTGAGACTGCTCTTGCCTATAAATCATAACGAAGGTCCACTCTTCAGACACGAATGGATTGGACTTGGCGATGCAGTGACCATATATTGGATGCACTTTGTGGTTCTATGCATCTATAGGATATCATCCTGCTGACCTCTGGCTGGAGTAAGTGGAGTGGGTGGAGAGGAGGGGAAAGGAGACTGTTGGGAGGATGAGACACGTATGGAGAAGAGAGGAATAATGTGCTGTCACCAGGCAGGGAGACCAGTGGAAGCTGCAGCATATAGGTGGGCATGTAAATTTATACAGGAATGTACATTTTCACTCAGTCATAATAAAAAAAATAAAGATGAAACACACATACACACACACACAAAAACATCATGGAAGCAGGATTTAGAGCATGTGGGCCATCACACAATACAAGAATTATGGCCTAGCCAAATTGCTATACACATTTTGAGGGGGGTAACATCACTCATTACAGGTGGTTTGAATCCATGTAGCACTACTGTGTAAGAAAGGATTGTTAATTTGTTTCTATCAAGATAACAGCTTTACCATTAAAAAGAAATACATTTGCAGTTCTACTTTGTAACACTATCAGTTGTAATGGACTTGACAGAAATGGGTTTTGGTTTTATATGTGTTCAACTATGAGAAAAGAATTTAAATCTAAATTTCTGAGAATTTTAAGAGTCCTGAGATGCCTAATGTTAGCTTAGCTTGTTATGAGAGGAATCAAGAAGATAGTAATAATCATTTTCTGTGAACACTGAATAATACAAAATAAATTGAAGTAAATAAATCTACTACAGCACACTTTTTGCAGATATCAAAAATGATGAAAATGTACTTTCATGAAAAGCTACATTTTGCAATAATGGCTATCACTAATTGAGGGAATATGTGGAATTTTAAATTACTGATTGTTTTGTCTGTTGTCTAAAATACGCATACATAAACTGTATAGCATGACAGAGGATTTATTGATTTTTTTAAAGAAAATTTATGTACTTTACATGAAAGTTTATAAAACAAACTCGTTTCTCATAAAGCAATTAGTACTTGTATTGTTTTGTGTCATTGACTACCACCTCACAACATGTTAACACTTTCCCTTCTCAACCTTGGGTTTCCTGTTAGCAGCATTCCCATCCTCTCTTTCCTTGTGGTCCTTGCTCCTGGGCTGGTGTGCCCATTTAGTCTTCTTTTGTTTTACGTGTCTGTCTAGTCTTTGGCTGAAGGGCAAACCTCAGGAACGGCTTCATCGTTGAGCTAGAAATGTGTCCAGGCGGCATATTCTTGTGGTTTTCTTTCTTCCTTTTTTTTTTTAATGAGTTAGAATTTTATCCTACATTTTTCTGCAGCTCTGTCTGTGACCCCCTATTGTGTGTGACAAGACTGTGTCATACCTACTCTGGACATGTTGTCAGGAGGGATCTGTCCCTGGAGAAAGATATCATGCCTGGTAGAGTGGACAGTCAGAAAAAAAAAAAAAGGAGGACCCTCGATAAGATGCAATGACACAGTGGCTGCAAGAATGAGCTTAAGCATAAAAGCAATTGTGGTCATGACACAAGACCGGGCAGTGTTTCATTCTGTTGTTCATAGAGTAGCTGTGAGTCAGAACTGTCTTGACAGCACCTAACAACAATGACACTGTGATTCTTGTCACAGATGTCAGTGGTGGTAGGTGGGTGTCATCTAGTTGTACTGAACTCAGTCTGGTGGAGGCTATAACATTTCTCATCCATTAGCCATTTGGGGCTGATCTCTGCTTTAGGTCCGTGATTTTCTTCATTCTCCCTGTAACAGACAAGGTGAGACCAATGGAGTATCTCAGATGCCCACTCACAAGCTTTGAAGGCCGTAAATACTACTCACCAAAACAGAATGTAGAACATTTATAAACTGTGTAGTGCCAACTGAACTAGATAGTCTTCAAGGCCAAGCTCTCAACCCAGTAGTTCCATTCCTCAAGACATTTGAATGTGTCCATGGAGTTTCCATAATTTGGCTTTGGACAAGTGCCGGCTTCTCATTGCTGTACGTTGTTTTACTCTTCACTTAAGTTACTACTTACCTGATGTCTGTTTAGTGTTTTCCCAGCCTCACCCTTCCCCTCCTCATAACTATTGAAAATTGTGGCTGTGTGAAAATCTTTTCCTGAAGTTTTTAGAGTTGTGATCTGATACAACATCTGTCCTTTGTGATTGGCTTATTTCACTCAGCATAATGCCCTCTAGTTTCCTCCTTATCATGAGATGCTTCACATTTTTGTTTTTCTTTATTGTTGTGTAATACGACATTGTGTGTGTGTACCAGCTAGTTTATCCATTTGTCAGTTGACATGCATCTAGGTTACTTCCATCCTTTTGCTATTGTGAACAAGATTCGGTAAACATAGATGTGACTATAACTATTTGTGTGATGACTCTTATTTCCCTAGGATGTAATCCTAGGAGCAAGATCACTGAATCATATGGTACTTCTATTTCTAGCTTTCTAACAAAGTACCTTATTGTTTTCCAAAGTAGTTGTATCATTTTGCATTCCTACCAGCAGTGCATAAGCATTCTAACCTCCCCCATTGTCTCCAACATTTATTTCCTGGTTACTGAGTCTATTAGGACTGGGTAAAACTGCCATACAGAGATTCCAAGGAGGGCCTGGTGGATTTGAACAGCTGACGTTTTAGTTAGCAGAGGTAACATTTAACCACTTTGCCACCAGGGTTTCCTGACTAGTCATTAGAGAAATGCAACTTCTGACCATAATGAAATAATATCTCACTCTGATGTTCATATGTATATATATATATATATATATATATATACAACAAGATTATATGGCTTTTAAGAATGGTTTAAGAGAGCCTTGTGATGAAAAGAAACCCTGGTGGCGTAGGGTGTTGAGTGCTGTGTCAGCAGTTCAAATCTGCCAGCCGTTCCTTGGAAACTCTGTGGGGCAGTTCTACTCTGACCTCCAGGGACCCTATGAGTCAGACCCAACTCGATGGAGTGGGTTTGATTTTTTTTGGTTTATGATGAAAGACTTTGTCTGATAAAATGCATGACAGCACTGGCTACCAGGGAGACAGTACTTAGGTGAGAAGTAAATATACCAGAGCTCTGAACCTCGGATGAATTTGTTTCCTCTGAATCTGTTCCAACATTATTTATAAATTTTGCCTTGACCGATGACCTCATGAAGCTTACACTCCAGAGAGGTAAGTTAGAACAAAACAAAGAGGATGTCAAAGAAGGCTCTGCATTAACACCGGGAGTATGACTGTCCCTGAAGGACAAAAATATCGAACAATAAATAAGAAACCCCTGTGACAAGCAAACTGAGAGACAGTAGAAGAAAGGAAGCCCTCCCTTCCCAGTCAGAACTCCTGGTGGTACAGTGGTTAAGTGTACGGCTGTTAACCAAAAGCTCAGCAGTTCAAATCCACCAGGTTCTCCTTGAACACTCTATGGCACAGTTCTACTCTGTCCTCTAGGGTCCCTTTGAATAGGAATTGACTCAGTAACAACAGGTTTTATTTGAATGAAGTGCCTTCCATTTTAATTTTTCATCGGTCAGTGTATCTTTTGTAGTTGACCCTTGTCTTAGGCTGGGTTCTTTAGAGCAGCAAAATCAATGAAGCATATATATATATATAAATGTATATGTATATGTGTATATATATGTATATGTATATATACACACATATATATGTATATGCATATGCATATACACATGCGTATATATATGTATACGTAGAGAGAGATTTATTTCTAGGATATGACTCACAGTTGTGGAGCTGGCAAGTTCAAATCCATAAGCCTGCTGTCAGGCTGGAGGCTTCTCCTGACTCATGTGGTTACAGGGGCTCATGAACCCAAAGTCAGCGAGTCAGATGGCAGCCAGATGACTCTAGAGGCTGCAGGAACTGGTGGATATCAAAATCTGCAGGTCAGATAGCAGACTGCCAGTTTGAATTTCAAGAACTGGAGGTCAGAGGATGATAAGTCCTATGCAGCATCAGAAGATAGCAAGCTTTACCAGAACGTATCTATGGGACGCAGACTACTACATTCCCAAGGAAATCCCCCTTCAACTTCACAAGATGAAGGATGGTTATATAATGTCTACTAACAGAATCACAGTCTAGCCAAGTTTATACATAACCTTAATCATCACAACCCTATTTATAGATTTTTTTCTCATCTGTATCATAAATAAAACCTCCTCCCCTTAGAATTTTAAGATTTTACATAGAGAAAAGTACATCAAGTATATGTTTATGGGGCTTGTCCCAATACTTAACAGATATATGTGTTTAATGCTTACATTTCTCCTCTCACCCTGTCCCTATCTCTACCATTGGCTAAGAATACGTTCACTAAGACATTTAACATTCAGGATCTTCAGCTTCTTCACTCATAAAATAAAAAGTTTAGAGAGACATTGTAGGAACTCTTATATACTAAGAGCATTATATTTCTCTTTGTAAATCAAAATGGCTTTGAAATCAGGGCATGACAACAAGATGTTATGGCATCATCTAGGAACACCTCTCAGCTCCTCTGATAGCTTCCTCAGTCAGTTGACGTTGTGCGTTGTATAAACAAGTAGCTGTTACAATGATTTCTACTGAGCTACTGATTTTGTTTCTAAGGGCTTTGATGTTTTAATTACTGATAAAATATTTATGTATGTACAAGCCATTGCTATCTAGTCTATTCCAACTCACAGTGATCATATAGCACAGCAGACTATAGATGTGCCTCATGACATTTCAGAAATTGTGATGCTTATAGAAGTAGATTGCTACATATTTCTCACACGGATATTGGTGGATTTGAACTGCTGAGCATTTGCTTAGTATCAAATAAATGCTCCTTAATGTGTGCATAGCTGGTATTAAAATGTTTTTATGTCATTGCAAAATAGCAGTGCCTACATTTAATCTTTTAAATCTGGAGGTTACAATCTTTGATACTGTTAACAGAGAAAGCTACCTGCCCCCAAAACCAGTCTCAAAGACAGGAAATCAGGTGAATGATCCAAGACTTTTTTTTTTTCTGTGTTGCTGGCAAACACAGGACACAGACAGCATTTGTGTTCTCAAAACCTGTCCAAAGTCATCATGCAAAGTTGTAGTACTTAAAGGAGAAGTTACCCGCAGATACATGGAAAAATGTGGGCATTGGGATGGGGCGTCCATCCAAGAGCAGGCTTCAGGTGTAGATATATATCTGAACTGAAGTCTCTCAGTTGTTACCTATGGCAGGGGTTCCCCACTGTTGGCTTCTACTTGGAACCTCTACTGCTTTGATGTTACAGTCTTTCGATGTTCTGAAGAAGCGCAAAAGGCTGCAGATTTTGTCTCAGTGGCTCCTGCAAGTTAATGTGTGATGGATTCCTAGGCCAGGCAGTGCTGCCAAAGCCAAGTGCTGTTGAGTCGGGTCCAGGCAGTGCTAGGAACCCAGAAATTTTAAGAAAAGAAAAGAAAAGAAAAATCAAGTAAAGTGTCAGTTCTATAAAACAGGTAAAGAATTAGTATTGACTGCCTATTTCAATTTCCCCTTCGAAACCAGGAGCCAAAAGGGGCCCTCTTGGTTTCAGTATCTTTAAAACATATATTTGGGGTAAAAAGCAATATACAACTGTGTAATTTTTCTAAAGTTGCCTTTTAAATATTAACTGTTGGCATATGCAAAATGTGTAACAGACAAAATGTGGGTGTAGACAAAACTAAATTTAAATTATGAGTAATTTTTTTTATTATGACTGAGTGAAAATTTACATGCCCCGCTCTATGCAGCTTCCACTACTCTCCCTGTCCAGTGACAGCACCCTATTCCACTCTGCTCCATACATGTCTCATCCTCCCAGCAGTCTCCTTTTCCCTCCTCTCCACCCATTCCCTTTACTCCAGCCTGAGGTCAGCAGAATGATATCCTATAGATGCATAGAACCATAAAGTGCATCCAATATATGGTCACTCTGCATTGCCAAGTCCAATCCTATAATACAAGGAAGCCTGGTGGCACAGTGTTTAGAAGTCTTGGCTATTAGCATAAAAGTCAGAGGTACAAACTCACCAGCTCTTCCACTGGAAAAAGACGCAGCAGTCTGTTTCCATAAAGATTTACAGCCTTGGAAACCTTATAGGACATTTCTTCTCTGTACTGTAGAGTCGCTACAAGTTGGAATCCACTCTACAGCAGTGGGTTTGGTTTAAGATTTTAAGACAGACTTAAAGAGAAGGAAAATAATCCTTCCCAGTCCTTCCATTTTGCTCTTCTATCTGTTTCTGTACAAACATAAGAGAAAAAAAAAATCACAGAAGTATCATCAAGACTATTGGGACAGAAAAAAGAAAGACAGAGAAACATTTCCATTCAATGGTAAAGGACTGAACAGAAAGTTAGAGGACAGGTACTCATAAAGATAAATTACCTTTCTAATTAGGGCTCCATATATTGGCTAAATATAAGAAGCATCAAGTAATTATGTCACATCTACATAAACACATTACTTTCATTGTGTGTAGATAAAAATAACAAAAGTGTTCAAGAGAATATGTAGCCATAAACATACAGCTAACATTTTAAGAGTTAATTTTTCCAGTTAGTTACCTAATATAACACAGACAAAAAGACAGTTTTACTCGGTAGGGTTTCAAATCTCAAATAACACGTTAGCACTTAGACTCTGACACTAAAGTCTGGATTCTCCTGAAATCATTCCCAAGGGAGAGACTGGCAATTAAATTTTGTTTTTATCTCAGGAAAAAAGGAATGCTTTGTATTCTTATGGAGATCAATACTTAGAAGGACATATCCTTATTTCAATTTGAGAATTTTCAAAATTAGAATTGCATGGATTCAAAATAAGGAGTCCAGCTATGTGACAGCCATCAGGGGAGGGAATAGCTGTTCAATAGCAGTGCAATGTAGATACAGCAAATTCACAAAAAGATGACAATACAGGCACAAAAGGGACAAGGAAATCCATCATTACAGGTTGAGTAGGTCTTCACATGAGAGGCTTATTTATATATTCCAAGAAAGGAAATGTCATTTACTGGTTAACCTATCTGGTAGCTTTTTGAGAAGTGATGAATAAATATATTCACGCCTGTAACTGAAAATGACCCTTACTGAAGAAAGCTAATATAATCGTGAATATAGTCAAAAAAGATTTTGAAGTAAATTTAACTGTCTTGCATTTAAAAGATTGAGCTCTTTCTTATTTGATCTTTCCTATAATTATAATATGATGAAGATGGTGCTAATCATTATAATCTTGTCCTTAGTGCCATTTATCTGAAGAGATCAAAACTTTCACCTAATTAATCCACTGTGATAAGCGTTACAGGAAATGAATTTGTCTATACAGCTGCCACCAGATAGGAAATATGACCCTGGCAAAAGGAAAGAAATTCACTTGCCTTAATGCCTGCTTTTCAGCTTTCTGTCACAAAGCTGAGAAAGACCCGGAAACTGCACAGACCAGTGGTGGATCTAACTGAGGGGCTTCAAAGGTTAAACATCAAATTTATGATGAAAGGGTTAAAATCTGTTAATGCAGAAGACTCTGAGTTTGTTTTGATACAAAATCTGGTATTCCAAAGGCAGGAGACTATCATGGGTTGAATTGTGTCCCCCCAAAAATGTGTGTTGATTTGATTTGGCTGTGAGTCCCAATGTGGTGCCCTTCCTGCCATGTGTGGTGAATCCTGCCTCTGTGATACTGATGACGGAGAATGGTTTGCAGTTGTGTTAGTGAGGCAGGACCCAAGCTACAAGCTTGTGGAATATAAGGGAGAGAAGTGAGCTGAGGAAGTCGGAAACCTCATACCGCCAAGAGAGACGCGCCGAGAGCAGAGCACGTCCTTTGGACCCGAGTTTCCTTTGCCGAGATGCTCTTACTGGATTTGGACTCAGCCTACCGGACTGTGATAAATTCTCACTGAGTGGACTTACAGCTTAAAAATGGATTTGCAGCTTACTGGATTGCGACAATAAAAGCTTTTCCTCATGAAACCTTCCACTCGTGGTATTTTTTTGTTAGAGCAGTTACCAGGTGACTAAGACAGAGGCGCATTCATACTAACCCAAGACCTGTGCGGTTGGCAAGAAACATTTGAAGACATTATGAGCAAGTTCACGATTTAGGGCAAATACAACGATTTCACGATTTAGGACTTATCACAGACTGATCTGTGTCTGCCCCCCAAAACTGAGTGTAACAATTTGCCAGTGCCGTGATTCTTGCTATTGTGTGGCAGCCTATAAATTATAAATTCTGCACCTGTAATGTTAATGAAGGATGATGGGCAGCAGTTGTATTGATGGGGCAGGATTCAATGTGTAAGACTGTATTGTGCCTTAAGGTGATTTCATCGGACATGAAAGGAAAGCATGCAGAGATTTGGGAACCTCATGCCGCCAAGAAACCGTGCCGGCAGCAGAGCTCCTTCTTTGGACCCAGGGTCCTTCTACCTCGGATGCTCCCAGTCTAAGGGAGGACTGATGGCAAGAACCTTCCTCCGGAGCCAACAGAAGAAGACTTCAGGAGGTGATATTCTGAATTTGGACTCGTAGTCTGCTGGACTGTGACAGAATAAAATTTATCTTTTTAAAGCCGTTCATTGGTGGTAATTTTGTTACAGTAGTATCGAATGACTAAGATAGGAGTCGTTTAAAAATCTTAGAATTTCAGTGTAAGTATTGTCAAGGAGAGAAATAAGGGAATATTCTAACGATTTACTGTAATTTGCTGAATGACTGTACATAACGTATTGATCTCTTCTTTCACAGCTAGAAACAAAACACTGACATTTATTTTTTAATCCATCTTAAAGCACTATTCATGTTCAACTAGAAAAAAAGATTACAAAGTTGTTTCTATGAATATTTTCATTAAAATGAAATTATTTCATAGGTAAATTATTTTAGTAATTATAAGAATATGACATTAATTTTGGCATCCATGGCATTCCACCTAAATGAAGTATTCATTAAATACTTAGCGGGTTATAGTTACGTAATATGATACTTTAAAATGGTATTTGAGATATATCTATTTACATTCTAACATTTGCTATCTTCTATCTCAATATTCTTGCAGGGTAAAGAACAAAAGAGATTCAAGAAACCCTGGTGGCAATAGTGGGTTAATTGCTATGTCTGCTAACCAAAATGTTGGCAGTTCAAATCCACCTGGCACTCCTTGGAAACCCTATGGAGCAGTTCTACTCTCACCTACAGGGTTGCTATGAGTCAGATCTGACTCAATGGCAGTAGGGTTTGGGAGGATGAATAGGAAGAATATTAAAGTTACTGTAAAAGCTTTAAAATCATATTACATTTTTTATGTGAATACAAAAAGATGATTCGCAGATCTCATCTAGGATTCTCTTCAAGAAAGCAGGTGTCTCAATTCTCAGAAATAATTCCTGAAGTGGATATTTTTCTCTGGAATGAGAACAAAATTACAGAATTGTTATATAAAATATATATCATCTATTCTGAGTTGATGCCAAAATGATGGCATGAAACACTGCTTAAAAGGAAGCATTAGGCACTGCTAGTGGTAAAGAAAGTGAAGTGAAAAGACAAGCAGTAAAGAGATTTCTGTTAAGGCACCATGTAATGCAAATATTAAGTGTCTGTAGGCTTAAGTTTTATAGGCTTTCGGATCCTTTAAAATTATCTAAAGCAAAAGATAACTTGTAACTTTTCTACATAAAGATTATTCCAAATGCTCACAATTTATCCAAATTTATGTAGTGAAAAGAACCAAATATGCATCCAAAATGTTTCTTTAAAAAGAAGCCGTATGTGTCTTACACAATACAATGTATTGGGGGCAGGAAACATAAAGTAGCATGCAGGATGAAAAGTTACAAAAACGTTTAAGATATGAGTCCTATCCTCAGGAATTTTATAGACTTTTTTAAAGCTATTATACTAAAAAGAAATGAATTAAGATAATTATAATACCACCAAAATCCAAAATCTGACTGCCTTTGAGTCAATTCCTACTCATACTGACCCTGTAGACAGAGTAGAACTGTCCCATAGAGTTTCCAAGGAACAACTGGTGGATTTGAATGGCTGACTTTTTGGTTAGCAGCCGTGGCACTTAACCACTACCTGACCAGGGTTTCCACAAATTCCTACAATTCCTGTTAAACAAGCTATAAATAAATTATCAATAATATAACATCTGTGATCCTAAAACCCAAATCCAGTGTCCTTGAGTCAATTCAAACTCAGTGAGCCCATAGGACAGAGGGGAACTGCTCCACAGAGTTTCCAAGGAGTGCCTGGGAGATTCAAACTGCCAGCCTTTTGGTTAGCAGACATAGCACTTAATCACTAAGCCACCAGAGTTGTCTGTGATGTGACATGGAAATTCTGGTGGTGTAGTGGTTAAGAGCTATGGCTGTTGACAGTTCAACAGAAGGTGAATAGTTCAAATCCACCAGGTCCTCCTTGGAAACTTTATGGGGCAGTTCTGCTCTGTTCTATAGGATTACCACGAGCTAGAAGTGACTACAGCAATGAGTTTTTAAGTTGTTTTTTTATGATATAATATGGAATCTGTGGATAGAATTAATGGTCACCATGTTTGGCTACTACATGAAAGGTTGAATTTTGAGTCCACCCAGAGTCTCCTCAGAGAAAAGTCCTGGTAATGTACTAAGAAATCAGCTATAGAAAACCTGCTGGAGCACTGTTCTCTCCTGAATTTATTGAGTGGCAGTTGCATGATAGTGTTATACGGTAACTGCCGGTTAAGTTCAGGAACTCATCCCAGAAAAAGTGCTGCATACGTTGTGGCTGAATGTCACTGTGTTCGCCTTTGAAGTACTCCCCTGGGGAAGCTATTATGCACCAACAGCAGCATCTAGTCTACCCTTCAAAGCAGGTTTGGAAATCTTTTTCTGGAATGGCCATCAGAGCTGTTGTTTATTATTCTTGATGACCTGAATGTCACCAACATGCCTTCTTTTCAGTATTTCCTTTGTTTCCAGGGAAAGAAAAAAGTCACGGGGGACCAGATCAGGTGAGTAGAGAGGGTGCTCCAATACAATTATTTGTTTACTGGCTAAAAACTCAGAAAACTATACAATTAAGCTCGTGAACTTGCCGCCTTGCCACATTGATCAATGGCCATTTAAGAAAGAGTTCCAAAATTGCTTTGAAAGAAGGGTGGGCCAGGTGCTGGTGTCAGTGTATAGTTCCCCAAAGGGAGTACTTCAAAGGTGACCATAAATTATTTAGCAGTGAGATATGTAGCACTTAGAACAACTAAGCTTGCAGACTTAATTGTCAGACCTTGAATAGTTCATATTTAGGGAAAAACCTGTGAAATAGTTATTAGTAACATTTTTTAAAGATGAGAACCACAGTTTCAGAACACAAGTAATTTTCTCAGTGTTATAGAGCTATTACGTAGCCTTTTTAAGTTGGGTGTATTTCTTCACCTATCACCAATTTTTGATGTATGTTTTCAATCCAGCACCTGGTATAGTGCCTCATATATGGAGAATGCATAATGAATATTCGTAGACTGAAGGAACAATTTCATATCTCCCAATTTGATATGTCTTGAAATACGCTATATTTCAAACAACCTGCTGACCATCTATCTCTACCTAATTATACACTAGTACTGCAAATTTGCAATGTACAAAGTTTACTGTACTTTTTTTTCTCATTCAACTCTGATTTTAATTTGGGGTTTTGTATTTCACTTGATAACAATACTTCCATCTAAATCTGAAACATCAGAGGGAACTTTGTCTCCTCCCTTTCCCTTGTGCTACATATCAAACTTAATATCAAAGTATGATACTCTGGAGTAAATTATTTAACTTTACCTAAGAAGTTTGAGCTTAAGCCTTGTTCCATAGAGATAACCTCTAAAATCTTAAAAATCCCCCAGTGAATGACATGTCTTTAAGGAGGCCTCCTGACCACACTTGAGTTTTTATGTATATGGGTGGGGCTAACCAAGTCAGAAAGACTCATCACATGATATCAGGCTGACCACAAGGGAGAGGAACAGAAGATTGAGTCTGATCAGTCATGCCTGCCTAAAAATGTAACAACAAAGGCTTTGGGCATGTAAGCTCCTTGACTTTCCCCATAGGTGACAGAAACTGATGGGGATGGGAGTGCAGTGTGTCACTTCTTTGGACATAAAAGCCTCATGTTGGGAACCCTCCAGAACTTTCCCTGTGTGTCTCATTGTTTGTATGCTTTTCGCTAGGACAAAATTGTAATCACAAGTAAAGCACTTTCCTGAGTTCTGAAAGCTCTTTTAGTGAATTATTGGATTCAACAGAGGAGTGGGAGGCACGAGGTCAGAAGTAAGGTGGGACCCATAATTCCTGGAGCTTACAGTTGGGACGAAGTAGTGGAAAATTGAATTTGTAAGTGGCAGGTCAAAAGTGAGGGAGTTGTAGGACCCCAAGCTTGCAGCTGATATCTGAAGTATAGGCCACACTTTGCATACTGGATGTATGTGTCCTTTTACTTTTGCTTTTGAGGTCTGAATTAGCTTTGGTGGTTAGCAGCAGAAGAAGTAGTACAGTACAGCTGAATTGAAACTGAACTGAATAGATTGGAATAGAATTGAATTCCTCCATTCTAGTTGGTGTTAAAGAAGTAGAACAGATTGCACTGAATTGCTCTTTGTATCACTCTAGCCCACTATTCCACTCCAGGGGACATTATCTTATCTCAAGATAAACCCACTGCTTTGGGGTCAATTCCAACTTATAACAACCCTGTAGGACAGAGTAGAACCTCTCTGCAGTGTTTTCAAGGTTGCAATCATTGTGGACGCAGACTGCCACATCTTTCTCCCAGAGACTGACTGAGAGTTCAAACTACAGATCTTTTGGTTAGCAACCAAATGCTTTCAATCACTACACAATCAGGCCTCCTAACTCAAGACAAAACCCCCAAATAGACCATACCCACTTCTGTTGAGTTGATTCCAACTCATGGCAACCCTATGGGACAGAGCAGAACTGCCTCATATAGTTCCCACAGAGCATCTAGTACACTCAAACTGCCAATCTTTTGGTCAGTAGCCATAACATAGCACTTGACTACTATGCCACCAGGGTTTCCAACTCAAGACAAAAAAACCAAACCAAACACACTGTCATGAAGCCAGTTTCTACTCATGTTGACCCTAAAGACTCAAGGCAACGAAGAATGAAATCATTTATTGAATGACCAATATGTTAAGCATGCGAGAATATCTACTTCAATAAGCTATGGTCTTATGGTACCAGTTGAAATGGAAGAAAGTGTTATAAGCTTTCTCACTGAGAAGAAGGTGTAATGGAAAATTCTAACTAGCCCGAACTGGTCTTTGTTTCAGAGAACAACCCTTCCCCCCAACTTCCTGAGTTGTTCTTTGTTCCAGAGAGCAACCTTTTCCCGCCACAGAGAACAACCCTTCCCCCCAACGTCCTGAGTTCTCAAAGATGTTACAGGCTACTGAGTGAAAGTCCCACCGATGTTACAGGCTACTGAACAAAGGTCCCACCTACAAATTTAGCCCTTAAATACCCAACCCCGCCCGCTGCTCAGTGTGCCAGCTCTCGGAAGCTGGGCCCCAGCGCGCTGGTTCTTTCAATAAAGCCTCTTGCTGTTTGCATCAAGCTGCGGACTTCGTGACTGATTGGGGTTTACATCGTCGCCTGTGACTCGAGGAGGGGTCCCCCCCTCTCGGGAACCTTTCATTTGGTGCGTTGGCCAGGAAAGGGCGACCACCCCCTCAGTTTCAAAGCTGCTCTTGGAGGTAAATAACGGGCTAGCCTTGTCTGTTTGTCCAGTTCGTTGTGTCTGTGTTTTTGTTTCAGTACGGCGGCTTAGACTTCTGGTTTCGGTTTTAGGTTTGCAGTTGTTTGAATTCACCATGAGGGTGAACAAACCAGCGCGGCGTAGACGTTTGGTTTCGGTTTTGGTTTTGCAGTTGTTTAAGTTCACCGTGAGGGTGAACAGGACTTGGGTTTTGGTTTTGCAGTTGTTTGAATTCACCGTGAAGGTGAGCAAATGGAGGCTGGTAGACGTGCCTGAAGGGTCTCAAACTGCACCCTGGGGGATGCCCCTGGGAGAGAGAGAGAGGGACCAGGGACGCCTGGTTGCCTCCTATGAGAAGGAGGAGGATACCGTTCGGTTTTTGGATGTGGAATTCCCGATTACCGCCCGTCTGACTCCCTCTTCCTTTTGTGAAAAACTAAGCCTGGCTGCTGACTCTGGCTCACAGGTAAAGAAACGTCGGTGGCAGAAACTCAATGCAGCCGTAGTCTTGTTCTGTCTTTGTCTTGTTTTGTCTTTGTTTTGAGTGTGTGACTGATGATGGGTCGGATGGTGACTACCCCCTGTTACTTTGACACTTAACCATTGGACTGAGGTGAAGGGAAGAGCTCGTAATCTTCCCGTTGAGGTCCAGAAGAAGTCTTGGAGGACTTTTTGCGCCTCAGGATGGCCCACTTTCAATGTGGGATGGCCCCCCCCGAAGGCTCTTTCAATCTTTCTTTATCAGTTATTTTCCAGGGAACAGATGTATGTCATGGTGGCCCACCCACCCCCAAAAGGAGAGGCTGGCCAAGCAAGGCGAGGTGCCCCACGAAAGGAAGAACTTGCCAAAGACCGATGGACGACCCATGCAGCTTCCTAACGAGATAGACCGAGGGTTTCCCCTGACAAGACCCCTTTGGAACTTCAACACTCCTGAAGGTAGGGAGCGGCTAACAGTCTATCGCCAGGCTCTTGCGGCAGGTCTCCGAGGGACTGCACGGCACCCGACCAATTTGGCTAAGGTAAGGGAGATTCAGCAGGGGCCAAAAGAGGCTCCGTCTGTCTTTTTAGAAAGAATAATGGAAGCTTTTAAAAGGTATACTCCCTTCGCTCCAACCTCTGAGGGACGAAGGGGCTCAGTAGCCATGGCTTTTATAGGACAAGCCGCCCCAGACATTAGAAGGAAGCTACAGGTTACAACAGATTTGTGAACTCAGCCAAGCACAGTGGTGGCAGGGCCTAGTTACTACAAAGAAGACATGTTTTAGACAATATTCATGTGTATGGGCAAAAAACTCCAGGACTGTGTTTGTGACTAATTGTATAACAGGTTATTTTAGTTTCTGTTTTGTGGAAAGTGTAAAGCATTCCAACAAAGGGTTTTAATGTAGATTTTTTTTTCCACCCATGCTGTTGATTGCTAAATGTAATAGTCTGATCATGACTCTGAATAAATGTGTCTTTAAAAAAAAAAAAAAGTGCATAAAAAAGAAACAGGAGGAAATAGAAAGACAAAGAGATCACAGATAAAATAAAGATCTCACATGGATCTTGGCTGCAGTCATTGATAGGCAGGGAGCGAGCCAGACAGGGAGAAAGGGCAACCTGGGCAATCAGGGGACCATAAGATGGAGGCTTGAAAAGGATCAATGTGCCTTCTGTAAGGAAAAAGGACATTGGGCCCAAGATTGCCCCGAGAAAAAGGCCCAGAAAAAAAATCCTGAGCCTAACTTAGGATGATTAGGGAAGTCAGGGCTCAGACCCCCACCCCACCCCCAGCCTAGGGTAACTCTTAAAGTAGAGGAGAAGCCAGTCGAGTTCCTGGCAGATACGGGGGCTCAGGGGCAAGACCTATTAACCAAGCTGGGGGCTCAAATTACCTTTACCCCCAAAGGGCTCAAAGACACTAAAGAAGGCCAAATAATTACAGCCCTTACCATGAGTTTGGAAGACGAACACCGACTTTTTGAGTCGGCCCCTGAGACTGTAGAGATAAAAGACTGGATAAAAAAATTTCCTGAGGCCTGGGCTGAAATGGCTGGAATGGGACTAGCTAAACAGCGACCTCCTGTGGTCATAGAACTGAAAGCCTCGGCTGACCCTATTACAGTCCGCCAATGTCCCATGAGCCAGGAAGCCAGGGAAGGAATAAAACCACATATCGAGAGACTACTGAAACAAGGGGTATTGATCCCTTGTAAGTCTCCATGGAATACTCCTCTTCTCCCAGTACGTAAACCGGCTACTCAAGATTTCCGCCCAGTACAGGATTAGACAGAGGTGACTAACAGAAGCCAGAAAGTAGACGGTTACCCAAATCCCAATACCTTCCTCTCCAAGACAAGTAAGAGAATTTCTAGGTACAGCGGGATTTTGTAGATTATGGATACCTGGGTTTACTACTAAAGCTGCTCCTCTCTACCCGTTAACCAAGAACTCAGTTCCCTTTGTCTGGGGTAAGGACCAACAGCAGGCCTTCGATGACATCAAAAAAACCTTACTGTCAGCCCCAGCTTTGGCCCTCCCTGATGTGACCAAGCCCTTCACCCTCTTCGTGGATGAGAGAAAGGGAATAGCCAGAGGAGTCCTAACCCAAACCCTGGGGCCCTAGAAAAGACCAGTAACATACCTATCTAAAAAACTGGACCCGGTTGCCAGCGGATGGCCAACCTGCCTAAAATCAGTTACTTCGGTAGCAACCCTGGTCAAAGATGCTGACAAATTAACTCCGGGTATAGTGACACCACATGCCCTAGAAAACATTATTTGCCCGAGAGGTGGCTGTCTAACGCCAGAATGACTCATTATCAAAGTCTCCCCCTAAATAAAGAACGGATCCAGTTCACTTCCCCAGCCACCCTGAACCTTGCCACCCTGATACCTGAAATCAAAGAAGGAACTGAGGTGCTCCACACCTGCCAGGAGATTCTAGCAGAGGAAACAGGAGTTCGACGAGACCTCAGCGACCAGCCTCTTCCCGACACCGGGATTACCTGGTACACCAACAGGAGCAAGAGAGGTCAGTGCCTGCGCAGAATTTTCCTCGCGGAACGGGGTGCCTCTGGGCACTTGAATCGGTGCAGCTGGCCTTGCTGACCCACGGAGTGAGAGAGTTGAGTGCCTTTGGGCAGGACACTGTCCAACAAGAGTAGGGTGCCTCCAGGCACTTAAACCAGTGGAGCTACAGAACTTTAGAACACTTGCCCGGCAGGGCAGATGTGGGCCTGAGGCCCAGGCCATGAAGCCATAGGAAACTGAAGCTGAAGAGACAAATAGCGTGAGAAGCTGAACTGCCTCAGTCTCAAGAGGTATGGCCATGACCTCAGGGGTTTAAAAGGGTAGAACCATGGCGTGCTGTGTTCGTAAGGGTGGAACTGCCACTCAGTTGAGCTTAGGGTGCTCCTAAAGCCAATGGGACAGAGTTTCTGTCCAAGTGGGCCTTGAAGGCAGAGTTATAGCATGGGACTGGAAGTCTCCACTCAGAAACCAGAGAGTGTGTCCAATACCTAGAGTCTGGAGAACATTGCTGTTATGTAGAATGTCTCAGAAAATGTAAGAGTATTTCCAAAACTTTGAAGGCTAATGTAATGTGTTCTGTTAACTTGCCTGTTGCCTGTTAATGCCTTCTAAGTTTCACAGATGTAGAAGAGTTTTTGTATTTTGGACTTGGAACTGATTTAAGACTTCTGTTATATGGATGGACATAATTTTGCTATGGTGAGATGAATGTGTTAAATGTTTCTGTGATGTGATTTTTGGGTTGTCAAAGGGTGGGATGTCATGGGTTGAATTGTGTCCCCCCAAAAATATGTGAAGCTGTGTGGCTGGGACATGATTCCCAGTATCTTGGGACTGTCCTCCATTCTGTGGTTCACTAAATTGTATGCTAAAGGAGCTGTGAATTCCTACATAGGATTACTTCCTTGCTCTGCTGTGGGGGAGTTTCCCTGGAGTATAGCTTGCCCCACCCTTAATGCTTTTAAAAAAACTTGCAAGGAATAAAAGGAAAAAAGAAACAAGGACAATTTGAGAACCTCACTACCATCAAGCAAGCAGCACTGGGAGCAGAGCACGTCGTTCAGACCAGAGATTCTTGCGTTAGGACGCTCCCTAGACAAAGACTGATACAATACCGGACTTTCCTCCAGAGCCGACAAGGGGAAAGTCTTTCCCTGGAGCAGACACCCTAAATACATCTGAAACCAAATTGGCTGCTACTGACGACACTATCCTGGTTGCCAGATACCCCCCGATTCAGGACACTCCCACTACAAGTACTATGTCTCTGGGGCTACTTTCTCAGACCCCTATAGATGAGAACTTGAAGCCCGATGAAGATCTCACGTATATTGAGCACCTTCACAAAATGACTCATCTAGGAGTACGGCGCCTCCAAGCGTTAACTCAAAAATCTCCCCACTACCAATGTCCTCATAAATTAAAGAAACTGAGAGAAAATGTGAAACAGGTAGTAAAGAACTGTGTGCCTTGTCAACTAGTAAATGCTCATGCCTCCTCTAAAACCCAAGACAATAGATTCCGAGGAGACCGCCCTGGAGTCTATTGGGAAGTTGACTTCACAGGAGTAAAACCTGCAAAATATGGAAACAAATATTTACTAATATTTGTAGATACCTTTTCAGGATGGGTTGAGACATACCCTACAAAGACTGAAACGGCGTTGGTAGTTACCAGAAAGATCCTAGAAGAAATTTTACTCAGGTATAGAGTCCCCAAGATGTTGGGGTCAGACAGTAAAGGTCCTGCCTTTATTGCCCAGGTAAGTCAGGGTCTGGGCCAAGATCCTTGGGGTATCGTGGAAATTACATTGTACTTACAGGCCCCAAAGTTCAAGTCAGATAGAAAGAATGAATAGAACTCTAAAAGAGACCATGACTAAATTATCCATAGAGACTGGCTTAACAGATTGAATAGCACTCCTTCCTATGGCCCTATTCAGGACTTGAAATACCCTTAATTGGATAGAACTGACCCCTTTTGAAATCCTATATAGAACAACTCCACCCTTAGCCACTCTAAGATCACAGGCTTCCCCCGAAAATGTAACTAATTCCTCTCTACTCTCTAGACTCCAAGCCCTTAAGTTAATCCAACAGGAGGTGTGGAAACCCCTCACAACTGTCTATCAGTCAGGTGATATCAAGACTCCACACCAGTTCCAGGTCGGAGACGCCGTCTACGTGAGGCGACATCGCTCTAGGGACCTCTATTTCAACCTGGAGGAAGTGGCAGATCTCGAGGGGATCCAGAAAATATAGAGACAAAAACAACAGAAAGTCTCTATAAATAGATTCTGTACATATCCCGGGTTTAGGCCCCAAAATGAGAGAAAATGAATGCGGGGGGAATAGAAGTTTTATATTGTAGAAGTTGGACTTACATAACAACAAATGATGGGGAGTAGAAATAGACAACTAAACCATCCCCAGGTTTAATCACTATGAAATTCGTGCAGCCTTGTACTCACATCCACTATTCTGACACTTACAATTTAATAGCCTTTATAAGAAAAAGAATAAGTACTGTACAGATTATGGTACTCAGACAACAATACCAGCAGATAGAAACTAGAGAAATGGCCATACCTTAAGGGTTCCAAGATTGGACCCCAAAACATTCCCAAAAAGAAAAAGGGGGGAATGTAAGGGAAAATTCTAACTAGCCTGAACTGGTCTTTGTTTCAGAGAACAACCCTTCCCCCCAACTTCCTGAGTTGTTCTTTGTTCCAGAGAGCAACCTTTTCCCGCCACAGAGAACAACCCTTCCCCCCAACGTCCTGAGTTCTCAAAGATGTTACAGGCTACTGAGTGAAAGTCCCACTGATGTTACAGGCTACTGAACAAAGGTCCCACCTACAAATTTAGCCCTTAAATACCCAACCCCGCCCGCTGCTCGGTGTGCCAGCTCTCGGAAGCTGGGCCCCAGCGCGCTGGTTCTTTCAATAAAGCTTCTTGCTGTTTGCATCAAGCTGCAGACTTCGTGACTGATTGGGGTTTACATTGTCGCCTGTGACTCGAGGAGGGGTCCCCCCCTCTCGGGAACCTTTCAAAGGCAGGTAGCTTCAGAGCATAAGTTAGACAACTCACACTCCCTCTGATACCTGGCACATCTTTCTGAAGCACTGCTGAATAAGATGTGCACTCTGAAACCCTCGGATCTTGCCATCGGTTTTGCCTAGCTAACTAATACTCTTAACTGAAACACCATCTTTCGTGATGTACCTCTGTATGCTCCCACAGCATCTATTCCTTCCTTCCTCTGTTGTAATTTTTAAGAAAGTATTGGAAACCTTACAGGAATCTAAAACTGCTTTATTAATGTTTTTATTAATGTATTTATTAACTAGCTTCCCCTTAAGACTACAGAAGTTATATTTTCAGATATTTATACATTCTCCAAAAATTTATGTTTGCTAATATCTAATATTCTTTGTTACTGTTTTTCCCTCTAGAAAAGAGATATCCCGGTTCTTGAACTATTTTCTGATACCTCCAGCTTAGCACAAATTTTGCATATTCTCTCTTTGTTTAAACACTTTTTTGGTAGTCAGGTCACCAGTTTCTAAGTAGTTGTAACCAAAGGAATCAAGATTTGATGCTATGATGGTTAAGATTGTGTGTCAGCTTGGCTGTGCTGCAATTCTCAGTGCTTTGGAAGTTGTATAATTTCATGATCACTTCCCTGCTGAAATTTAATATGTGTTCATCCCCCACGATGGAAACTACTGAGCTGTACTAGTTTGGGTGAGGCCTGTGGCCACTCACTGCTTCCTCAGCCCTCACCTTCCTGCCTGCCAAGGCCTATTTCCTTCTTGTTTGCCTTGCCAAGGCTTTTGCCTTGTTCTGGATCCTACAGCTGTCTCATGTCATCTGGTCTCCGGTTCTTTGAACTCAGACTAGTAGATCATCATAGATCTTTGGATTTGTGGAGCTTCACACCATATGAGAAAGAATCCTGCACTCCTACCTACTGATCTTGACTTGTGTGTTAATTATGAGAAACCTTGCAGTCTTGCCAATCTTGGGATTCATCTACCTTCACAGCTTGTGAGTGGGACCCTTGCTCTCTGGCCTGCTAATCTGGAGTTGGCTTTGTGCTTGAACAAATCAGCAGAACGTCTATCCTGAGTCATAGACTTGGGACATTCCAGCCTCTACAATAGTACTATTTCCTTGATAAATAGCTATTTCCTTGATAGATATCTCTCTGTATATATCTCTACATACTTTACTGTTTTTGCTTCTCATGAAAACTTGGTCTAAAACTGATACATTAAAGAAAATAAAATAATGCTATCCCTCCGAAAAGTTTGTATCTGTTCCTGCAAATAAAAGCTCACAGACAAAAAGGTGGAAAAATTGTGTCATTCGAATAACATTCTCTTGCCAGCCAAGTGCCGTTACATGGTTGCAATTAATTGTGCATTACTTCAATTATAACTTAATTTACATGGTGTGACAATTAAGTCTGCTAACTCAATTATTCTAAGCACTACATGCCTCATTACCAAATATCACCACAATCACCTTCAAAGCACTCCCCTTGGGAAGCTGTGCACCAATGTCGGTGTCTAGCACACCTTTCAAAGCAATTTTGGAACTCTTTCTGGAATGGCCATTGCACATGGTGGCAAGGTGGATACTTTGTGAACTTAATTTCAAAGTCCTCTGTGAGGAAGTTTTTCACCAGTAAACAAATATCTGCTTTGGAACACCCTGCCTGCTTACCTGATCTGTCCCCTGATGACTTCTTTCTTTACCCAAAGACAAAGGAAATATCGAAAGGAAGATGTTCAGATGAAATTCAAGACATCAAGGGTAATAGAACAACAACTCTGATGGCCATTCCAGAAAAAGAGTTTCAAAATTGATTTGAAGAGTAGACTAGGTGCTGGTTTCAGTGCATAGCTTCCCGAAGGGAATACTTTGAAAGTAACTGTAGTGATATTCAGTAATGAAGCATATAGTGTTTTATCTAATGAGTTTGCAAACTTAATCAGTAGTCTTTGTATATCACATGTAAAGAATTTAAAATAGAATATTTTACATAATTTGTTCTATAAAGGAACATTAGCCAAGCCAAGTGCTATCGAGTCAGAAACTATTTTTTACTAATTTTTAACATAATGGGGAAGAAAATGAGAAAGGAAATGGTTACTGGTAATGAAAGAGAAAAAAATGAGGGGGAAAGGAAAAAACTCAATAGAGAAAAAGTCAGATACAGTGTATAATCTTGGTATATGTTAAGCAGGAAAATAAATGTACAAAGTAAAAAGGGCATTTGGATATATCACTGATGTATGATCCCTTGATATTTTCTCATCAGATTAGTAGAGATACCAGTAAAAAAGAAATCTTTACTGAGTTGAAACAACAGAAGAAAATCTAGAATTATGTACACAGGAAAACTAATTTTTAAAAACAAGAATTAAGGGAATATGTTTTTAGATAATCAAAAACTGAGAGATAAGTATCAAAATATTTCCCCTGAGAGAATTCTATTTTATTTTATTTAATCATTTTACATATAAAGACTAGTTGGAAAGACAGTATAAGGAGTTTTTATAGCTTGCACTAATGTGAAATTTATGTGACCCTACATATATACCTGTGGTACATATATCAAGATGAAAATATTAATTAGTAAAATACTATATAAGAAACACAAGCTCTGCTTGGACTTCCTCCAATTTTTATTTTTTCTTCCAGGTTCCAAACCTGGAAGGATTCTGCATTAAATTACTTATGTCTCACTGCTCTACTCCAATCTGTGACAATTTCTTTCCTTATTTTTTATGACCATGATACTTTCTTGAAGAGCACTGACAACACAATTCTGTAGACTGCTCTTCAGTTTTGTTTTGTCTGATGTTTTCTCTTACTTAAAGTGGTTCATGAATTTTGGTTACAAATACCAGAAACTGAAGCACCCTGCTCAAAACACCGTATCAGAGAACGTATCAAGATGACTTATTATTGGTTACGTTAACCTCAATTATATGGCTAAGGTGGTGCATGAGTTTCTATTTCTCTGTAACAAATTATCACAAACTGCATGGCTTGAAACAATACCCATTATTATCTAACAGATGCTGTATGTCAGAAGTCCTAGTATGGCTTAACGGGTTCCCTGCTCAGAGTCCCACAAGACTGAAATGAAGCTGTCAGGTGGGCTACGATTTTTGTCCAGAGGCTCAACTAGAAAGGATCTGCTCCCAAGTTCTCTCTAATCATTGGAAGGCTTTGTTTCCTTGTGGCTAAGTTCATGGAAGCTTGATTCTACGAGTCAAAGCTAGTAACAAAGGTAACGCAGTAGGACAGTCTTTTCTTCAGACTTCGGAGAAGACTTAGTCTCTTTTCTCAAGGGCTTGCTGGATAACATCATACTTACCCAGGATACTCTACCTTTTACTCAAATGTACGCCAACTGATTAGGCATCTTAATTACATGCACAAATGCTTTCATTATTGTCATATGACATAATACAATCACAATAATTATACTGTATCACCTTTACCAAATTCTATTGATTAGCAGAAGGTCATAAGCCCCATTTATTCTCAAGGGGAAGACACCACACAAAAATGTCAATATTAAAGGTCTGGGGTCATAGGAGACACCACAGGGTGTCAATTGGTCCTCTGGCCCCTGAAGAGTCAAATCTTTCCATTATACAAAATATATTTGTCCATGACAAGTATTCCCTAAATTTCATCCCATTTATAGCATCAACTCACAGTCCACGGTGAATCATTTTAACCAGGTCTAGCCGGGTGCAAATGAGAACCCTGGATATAATCCATTAAGTATATAGTTCATAGGGCACAACTGTTCCTGATCTTCAGACTTGTGAAAGTAAAGAGACATGTTTTGATCTACAGGACTAGGACAGGCATACGACAGTAGCGTTAGGCTTTCTGGTTCAAAATGTGACAAAAGAGTAGAACATTTAAAGCTGTCACTAATCTGAATCAGTTCTGAAACATGGATAGGCAAGTGTTGGTAAAACTGTCCAAGTGTGGTATCTCTGTTACAGAAACACCAACTGACTAAGACAGTTTGATACCAGAAGAGGAGGGTGCTGCTCTAACAGATACCTAAAATGTAGAAGTAGTTTTAAAAGTAAATGAATAGATACTGGAAGAATTTCAAAGTGACTAATGATAAAGCCTAGATTATCTTGTAGAGACTGTTGGTGGGATTATGGATATCAAAGGTTATTCTGGTGAAGACTCAAGAGAGAGAGCTGTTCCACTGAAAACAGTAATGGGCAAGAACCAACAGCAACAGAACTAGAAGACCGGTGTGAGAGAGCACCGGACCTAACCAATGGAGAGAGAAAGATTAGTGTCTTTACTGAGGAGGCTTCCTGGCAGAGTGGGCTGCCTCCAAGCCCTTATCTATAGAGCTGGGCTTGTCAACCTACTGAACAAGAGAGCTGTGTGCCTTCTGATAGAAAACTACCTGTGAAGTGGAGTGTCTCCAGGCACTTATCAGCGGATTTAAAGAATTTTGAAACATTTGCCCTAGCATGGCAGACTTAGTCTGTAAGAACCAAGGGGCTAAGAGTACAAGGAATGAGGAAGCAGAAGCTGCAAAGACAAGGAACAGAGGAAACAGCCCTAACTCACGAACTCTGGACTCTCAAAGAGCGGAGTCTTCCCTCAAACAGTTGCCATTATACCAGTGGGATTGGAGGGTGGATCTGAAGCCCAAGGCCAAGGGGCCTCTTCTCAAAACACAGAGAGTGTGGCTAATACTATACTCTGGAGTGCAAGACTATTGTCTAAATGTTTTTGGAGAACAGAGGGTTATTTTCAAGGCTTGAAGATTAATATAATGTGTTCTACTAATATGCTTTGAGTGTGTTATCCTTTCTTTTCTTCTAATTTCTTCCCTTTGTAATGGAAATATCAAGTTTGTGCCTGTTATATTATTGTATTTTGGAAGCAGATAGCATGTGTTCTAGATTTCACAGGTGAAAAGGAATTTTGCCAAAGATGGAATTTTGGACTTGGAGTAAATTAAAACTTTTGCTATGATATGGTGAAGTGAATGTGTTTTATGTGTGATCCTTACATGAATTTTCTGGGTCAAAGGATGGAAAGCTAGAATATTATGGACTGAGTAAAATATGTGTCAACTTGGCTAGGCCGTGATTCTCAACGGTGTGATTGTTTACGATTCTGTTTTCTGATGTCATTTTCCTGTGTGTTGTAAATTCTGCCTCCATGAGGTTAATGAGATAAGATTAGAGGCAGTTATATCAATGAGAAAAGACTCAGTCTATAAGATTAGATTGTGTCTTGAGTCCATCTCTTTTGAGATATAAAAGAGAGAGCAGGACCTCATGCTGCCAAGAAAAAAGAACAAGAAGGTGAGCATATCGTTTGGAACTGAGGTCCCTGTACTAAGAAGCTTCTAGGTTGGGAGAGGATTGATGACAAAGAACTCCCCCCAGAGCCGAGAGCCAGAGAACATACTCCCTTGGAGCTAGCACCTTGAATTCAGACTTTTATCCTCTTAGACTATGAAACAATAAATTTGTCTTTGTTAAAGCCATCCATTTACAGTATTTCCTCTGCAGCAGCACTAGATTGCTAAGAGATTACCTATAAAAGCAGCAAGAGTTTTAGAATTGTTAGACCAACAGTACCATTTGAAATGACAGCCGGGCCAAGCCAGCCAAGTGCCGTCGAGTCAGATCCGACTCATGGCAACCCTCATATGATCCCAGAATTTTTTTTTTTTCATGTACAAAGCAAGACATATTTATGTAAAAGAGAAAATTATCAGGAGAGGTAGGAAAAAAGAATAGATGAGGACTATATTTTTAGACATCTTAAATTTGTATTTCTCAATTTTTGGCATGTGTGAATGAGATGTCTCTTGAAATGCCAGTCAGAATCTACATTCTTGTGTCCAACCCTGGGATACTACATAAAAATCACTTGGGCAACATCTTAAAAGTTTATTTTTAGTAAACTTCTCTTGTGATTTGGTAGAAACTGGTCCAAAGTCGGAACAGGCTTGATGATGGCAATGAATTTTTCTAAGTTTGGTCCACAGATAAAAGATGAAAATGATTGTTTTACAGAACGCAAGTAAAAATAACAAATAAAATCAAGAAATTTTTTGTAGTACCAAGTCCTAGAAAATTTAAAAAAATGATAAATAGAATGTAAGAGAAGCAAATAATGTTACTACCACATTCTAGTACAAAACTGAAAAATAAAAAGTTTACTTTCTGTGATAGAAAAAATAGAATAGAAGCTTTTATGTCACTGTTTCAGATCACCCTTAACTGTACTTTGTACTGAATAAAACTATATTTTGTTCAAATAAATTTGAATTTACATAGTTACAACTTACAGAAACATGATAGAGAACTTCCATATTTGCTTTTCCCGTGTTCCCTTATTCTTAATGCCTCACATTGTTATGGTAATTTTTTCCCCATTAATAAATCAATATTTCTTCATTCCTATTAGCTAAAGTCCATAACTCACTCAGATATCCATAGTATTTCCCCAGCACCCTTTTTCTCTTTAAAAATCTCATTCACAGTATCACATTACATTGGTTCATGACGTTTCCTTTAACTCCTATATGTAGTGTCAATTTCTCAAATTTTGCTTCTTTTTTGATGATCTTGACAGCTTTGAGAAATATTTGTTAAGTGTTTTGTAGAATGTGTCTCAACTAGGATAACCGTGATTATACTGGGACTGGTGTAGTAACTAAGAGTTACTATGATTGCTAACCAAAAAGATAATTCATTTGATAATGAATTGGCTGGAATATTTAAAATATTGAAATTTCAAAGAGGAAATGAATGAAGGATCAATATAAATAGAAAGTGTGAAGGCACAGAAATAGGAAAAAGAGTTCAATGATTATTTTGCAACTCAATTCATTTTAATTCGACCACTGTTTAGACACTCTTGTGCTTTCTTTGGTGGTATAAAGCTGAACAAGGCATTAGTCTTCCATCTAGGAAACTTGCCATCTAATAAGGAGAAAAGACATGCGTTCAAACAAATTATGATGTATATCAAAATATACATATCAAAATATACTTGTGTACAAAAAAGAGGTGACATTTCCCTGAAAAATTCACAATGTGATGAAAAGGCACAAAGAGTAGAAAGAACCACACATACAATAGCATGCAAGTATGAAGGTGCATATGTGTTTGGGAATCACAAGCAATTCAGTCATTTTTTGAAATATATAATAGATTTTTAAAAAACATTTTTCTTAAACATTTTCTATTTGAGGTCTTATGACGTCAGTGTACACATGAATACAACATTATAAAACTGTATCCTTTAAGAATATTTCTAAAAATTGTCAAATAAACGACTCTTCTTTTTGAATAAGTGAATGCAAATATCCTACACTATGCCCTAACCATCCAACTGTCAGAAGCTTGAAGCATATACAATGAGTCTATTTGGATGTGTTTCTACCCTTTCGTTTTGATGTCAATCATATAACATATACAGAGATCCCAGAGACACTAGCTTAAAATTAAAGGGGAAAATTAAAAACAAAGAACAAAAAATCCCACACAATTTACACATAAATTATGTCAACCGTATAACTGACACCTCTTGAAAGATAACTGCCTTAGGCAGCTAGTGCTGCTTTAACAGAAATGCCGCAAATGTATGGATTTTTTTTTTTTTTTGGTCACAGTCCAGTAGGCTACATGATCAAATTCAGGGTGTCAGCTCTAGGAGAAGCCTTTCTCTGTTGGCTCTGGAGGAAAGTCTTTGTGGTCTATATTTCCCTAGACTGGGAGCTGCTGAGGTGCAGGGACCCGAGGTCCAAAGGACGTAGTTTCTTGGCACTGTTTTCTTGGTGATACAAGGTTCCACACTCTCTGCTTGCTTCTTTTTCCATTATATCCCAAAAGATTGCCTTAAGGCCCAATATAATATCACATGCTGAGTCCTGCCCTGCCAGCACAACTGCTGTCCATCCTCCCTCATTAACATCATAGAGGCAGGGTTTACGATACACAGGAACCTCCCGCAATACTGGGAATCCATAGCCTAGCCAGATGTCTACACAGATTTTTGAGGGACATAATTCAATCCACAACAATAACCTGTTACAGTTACAGCATTTTTGGTCCCATTATACACCCATCTATGTTTTTGTATAGCCTCTTTCACTCAAGTTTATAATATCATTGAGGAGCCTATTATACAGAATAGCAAAAAAAAAAAAAAAATCCCATATTTCCAGTGGTATGCTGGAGTTGTGTTACACTGTTTTTGAAAGCCAGTTGGGTATCTGTCTTCCCAATTCTGCATTCAGTGATCTCATACTGGTAGGCTGACGTTAGCTATGATGGGAGTAGGTACACCATGGAGGTCAGCAACCGCTACCCGTCAGTTTTGGTTTTGCCCTTGGCAGAATATATTATTAAACGTTTACTAGCACACAGCTGAATATTCTTTTACAATGATTTATAGATCAGTTGAACATTTCTTACCAAACTCTATATACCTGTAGCTGGTGAGTTAATTCTGACTCATAGAACCTTCTAGGACAGAGAAGAACTGCCCCACAGAGTTAGTTTCAGCGTAAGGTAGGTCTGAACTACTAATCTTTCATTTAGCAGCCATAGCTCTTAACCACTATGCTGTTAGGGTTTCCAAACTATATATAGTTTAAAAAAATTATGTAACAGATTAAAGATCATGTGACTTTATAAATAAAGTGACAAAGATTTGGGTTAAATTACTAATGCTACCATTGAAAAGTTTGTTTCCAACATTGGAGGAATCCCCAAACTAATGGAAAATTTAATATCATCCAAGAATATAGGGATTTAAACCATCAGTTTTCTTCATTCTGTCACCTAAATTCTGCAGCAGTAAAGTAAGTCCACCACATAAAGTTCCTTCATGAGAAACATGTTGAGAGCTGGAATCAAATATATCTGTTGGAAAGGGAGAAGATGCCTGTGAATTTCCAGAGTTTGTCTGTACTTTGTGTATTAAGCTGTCAGGGACAATCTAAATCACTTCCTTTTCTGTCTTCTGTCTTTGGACAACATCCTTTGAGACACAACAGCATTCAGCAACGACCTCATCCCCCAAAGGCTCAAAATGATATGTAAATCCTGCAATTCATCATGCTCTGTGTAGTACAGGTTTAATTCTTCCTCCTAGGCCTCAATCTGCTGAAACATTACTCTGATATACAGTACAAAAGCAGTAACAAAGATGTTCATATCAGCCCATTGTGAGTTGGTGGCAGGCAGAGAAATCATTGAAGCCACGGGAACAATGGCTGGAGTTTAAACAGGCTGCTGAAATTTGCTAAGACGCAGACAAAGGGCCAATGCTGAAAGGCCAGTGAGAGACTGGAATTCCTTGGACTTCCATTATATGGCTGAAACAATTCTTACTCAGAGAGTGGATTTGCATCTCTAATAGAGTTCAGGCTCTGTTTGTGAAAGGCTTTCGCTAGGCCTGACCCCATGTCTCAAGAGCACATTGATACCCAGCACCTTGCCTCTGCCTTGTCGCACATCATAGAGAGCAGTATCATGGGAAAATGCACTAACTTAAAAGAAAGCAAAGGAAGGCAAGAGGAAGGGAAAAAAATTAAAGGCTTGAGGCAGTTTTGGTGGTACTTAGCAGTGAAAATTACTTTGGCAAATAATAGAACCTACTGCTGGTAATTACTGCTAACAAGCTTCTCCCAGCCCAAATGTGACACTTTGGCTGATGTGAGAAAAGCTGATACAGGCCAAGCTTATTAAGCTTGAAAGAAAGAAGCCTTTTCTTGATGAAAATACAGCATCTTGGGAGCTTGCAAATCTTGTAATCTAGTGTTACCGATTATTCAGTAAAACAGAAAAATGGTGCTGCAATATTCAAAATCCTTGGATTTAATTCAGTCTGATGCCCTAATCCCAAGCAACTGTAATCATGAACGTCCTTGGTTTCCTAAACATGTACTTTTGGTTCTAAACAAAATATTGTGGGTACTTAAGAGTCTACTTCATGCTTGGGACCACAGGAGAGAAATCTTTCCTACTTGATGTCCTGCAGATAACCTGACAAAACCATTTTCTCTAGAAGATAAAGAAATAACCAAAACTCATAATCTCAAACACAGAAGTGGTCTCTGTCTCAAGGCTTCATCCTCAGAATGCTTTCATGACTTATTCACGATGTTAATTTCAAATTAGATGTGACGCTGCTGGACACAGTAGCGCTAACATCTCCATCAACTTTAAAACTGTTGTAATGATCATTAGAAAGCTACCACATGCAATTATAGTATCTATTAGTTATTGTATAAATAAAATACATGCTTCACTTGAGATTCAAATCATATTTCTTGAGTGGAAATGAGTAGGGAAATAAAAGAAGCTTCAGATATTTATTTTGCTCATTACTATGTTTACTGCATGCAGGAACAAGTCACATGCTTCCCTCTTTAGCATAGAAGCATTAATTTAAAAGATGTGTTTTTCTTGGGTACAGCAATAATTACATGAAGGACAGATGCTTAATTCAGCATTTTGAATGGAGTTTCATTAGAACTGTCAGACATATCTACGTCTTTAGGCGTTAATACTGTCATAGAGCTTTTTCAGTGTTATAATTGACTGTTCAAACAATATCTCTCCCATCTTGCAAACTACAGACATTTTAACTTTAAAATTTATTTCAGTCAGTGAGCCAAGCCAAGCCAAGTGCTGTCGAGTTGACTTGAGTCAGTGAAAGAAAATCAGATATTACTGTGGACTCCAAAGAGTGCCATTACTACTTAATTTTAAACTTTTCAGTTTAGTTTAGCTCTTTATTACATCACTAGTTTACTATTTGAATGTACCATTTGAATAATTCCAACAATATATTTTTCTGATACTTCATTACACTGGACACGTCTCAACTTTAAGAGAGGTTCTGTTATGATGTATGTACACCTATTTTTAAGAGTTAGTGTAGATACTTTTATAACATGGTTTTTTTGCAAATAACAAAATACATTTTAAAATGCTGGGCAAAATAAATCTAAGACATCATATTTTTTTCTAAATATTCATTTTTAGATATAAACATTTAGTTCTGAAACTATGGCATGCTTTATGGCCATGAAATGTTTAAACTTACCATGATCTTCTACATTAAAATGTAGGTTGATTATGTATAATGGATTAGTCCACTAAGCCGTTCAATCATCAATCAGAAGAGTGAAAATAAAATGTTGAGGACTATGTCTTATCAACAGAGTATGTCTTGAACATTTCCTCAGATAATAACTAAGTAATTAAAGATTTAAAAATATTGGAGACTAAAATTTTTCATATTAAATTTATGGTATTATCTTAATGTAATTTAAACTAATTTTGTCACGTATATTAAGTACATGCACACCTTCCTTATATTCAGTTGATTTTGATGTATGATTATCTCTTTTTCCATTTCTGTATTGTTGCAAAATTATAAAATGTTTTTTTCTTTTATTAAGATATTTACTTAAACTCTAACATATGGCTTAAACTTTCTATTAAAAAAATTCTGTATATGGCTTACCTCCTACTCTTCACTGATATGGTAAAAAAGAAAATCAAATAACTTCTTCATTTTCTAAAACTGTAGCAAACAAATAAATATGTTCATGTATACAAAAAACTATATTCCCAGGAACTACACCAAATAAGAGCTTAAAGTCTCTCAACAGAAAAAAGGATTGTTCAGTAAAAAGTTGTTTATAGTCAGTACAGAAGCTATTAGAAAAGTTGATTAACTTATGGGTGTCGGATCTGACTCGACAGCACTTGGCACTTGGCATATATATATAAACATTTTAGATATAAAATTAAGAAATTGATTTTATAACATAGTATGCTGTACTAAGGAATTTTCAATTCAGTCTGCCCCTAACAATCAGTGAAAGGAAAACTATCATTGGAAATACTGAAGGAAAAGCTAAATAATCAAGTAAAGAATGTACAACTCTGGTATATTTTTTAAGCAATTAATTTTTATCAGAGAGTGGTGTGTGTGCGTGTGAGTGAGTGTGTGTGTGTGTGTGTTTGTGTTTGGACATTATCTTCAACTCAAAATAAAATACATACATTTACAATAAAACTACTAAATTTTTTTGGCTAAAAGTGAACACATATATAATTATTCTTAAGTAATCAACACAGGAGCCCAACATTGCATTAAGAGTGAGTATATCTGTGACATTCTATGAGAAAAAAAACAAAAGAAACAAGCTTGTAAAAGAAAGGAAAGAAGAAACAAAGGGCATTCAGAGCACTGGAATGGGAAAGGAGAGGTCAGGAGAGGGGCTGTTGCAATGGGAGAGACAAATGTGCTTGTGGGGTAGGAGAAGAGAGAGAATGAAAAAATTTAAGAGGAGAGAGAGAAAAGAAGTGTTGCTGGTTGTAATTCAAGTTCAGTCTGAGTCATGACAACCTTGTGTGTACAAAGTAGAACTACACAGGGTTTTAAAGACTGAATTTTTGGAAGCAGATCATGAGTCTGTCTTCCGAAGTGACTCAGGTTGTATTCCAACGGTCAACCTTTTGACTAATAGCAGCTAGCTTAACCAATTACATCACTCAGAAAAGAAGTGTTTGGCTTATCAATGTGAGTACTTTAATTTATGACTCTCTATCAATGCTGTATTCTGCAGTATCCTTAAAGACAATCGTAAGATTTCTAATAATTCTCTTTAAGACTTCATCTAAAACCTGTTCTTAGGTTTTTTTTGTTTTTTTTTTTTTTTACATTATAGAGGTCAAACTTCTAATGCCTTGGACAGAATGTTGTATGGCGCATTTTTGATCTGTAATTTGAGTATAAGTGAGAATATTAATAATGTTTTCAGTTGTCTTGATACATTTGGAATATTGTTACAGAAATGCAAAGTAGCACACTTGCATTTTGTTTCTCTTCAGTATGCCTGAGGAGCCTTTTTGTGACCTCTACAGATTCTTAACTTGTGATAGGATCACATGAAAATATGCTTTTAAAAAATTATGTGGTCCTATCCAAATCTAAATTCTCTTTAACATTACTTTCATAGGTTGCATAGTGGTTAAGTGCTACAGCTGCTAATCAAAAGGTCAGCAGGTCAAATCTCCCAAGTACTCTTTGAAACTCTATGGGGCAGTTCTACTCTGTTCTATAGGGTTGCTATGAGTCAGAATCAGCTCAACAGCAAGGGGTTTGGTTTTTTTCTTTTTATGGAATCTAACATTAATTTCCAATATTTAACAGACAGCTATGGAAATGCAAGAGTGCCAAAAAAACTTCACTCATTTTAGGTGTCAAGGGTCTTAAAAAATAGCACCCTACTGTCTGTGGTACACCATATGGTCCCAAGTCATCTGGAATAGATGATCACCAAGGTCAACAAAGACAAGAGGAAAAGAAGAGGCCAGGATACAGAAGGTCCCATATGAATGGAAGACTGTGTCAACATGAGACCAGAAGGACCAGATGGTGCCCAGCCACCACCAAAGACAATCATGATTGGGGACACAATATAGAGTCCCTGAGCCACACAAGAAAAAGAGGGATGTAGTCCAAGAACTCTTCTAAAAGACCTGAGCTGATAGTCTTACAGCCTGCATGCTCCCCTGTAACATGGCCTCTACAACTGCCACTGTCCCTAACTGGAAACCAGTAATAAGGTCAACTCTTCAGACAAGATGGATTGGACTAAGGGACACAGTGTGACTATGTGGTTCTTTATGGCTCTTTGCATTTATAGGAGGCAGTCCTACTGGTCTCGTTCTAGATGAAACAGAAAGGGTGGAGAGGAGGTGACACATGCTGGTTGAGGGGACACTAAAAGTATGGAATGTAAATGAGGAGCATACAGTCACTGGATTTGGAGAGCAGAAGGAGCTGCTGTAAGGTTACAATGCAAAACCGACTTAGACTGTATACCTTCACTTAATCACAATAATAAAAAAAGAACACTCATTTTAAGATTTTTTACATGAAAATTATACTAGCATCTAACAAAATCTTCATTTCATTTTACTTTGGCAAATTAGTCTCTAATTCTAAGAGCTCTAATTCATAAAGGAATTTAGTAGTTATTTTAAGTAGAATGGCTTGTTAATCAATTTGATTTTAGTAAGAATTTTAAGGTAAACTTTGGAGTAATGTCTTGTGGGCTCATTAATTAAATTACACCTGTTAGAGTGGTCTTATCTGTTGCCACATAGCAACAACAATAAAAAAATGAGGCTTTTAGTTTTTGTTGTAGCAAAGAACAAAAACAAAGTCTATGCTTGAACTTGAATCTTCAGATTATAATAGCATCTTATCTCCTTGGTGTTGCTTTCTTTTTACCAACTGAGAGACTTGTTGAAGAGGATAAAGAGGGCTTCATGCAGGGGAAGTCACTGATATCATTGGCAAGTGAAGTTCTGGACAAAGGAGATATTTGACAGACAAACACAGAATGAGCTTTCACACAGGGCTGTCAGTGTCATTCAGCTTTGCCTGAATGGATAACCCTCTCATAATTTATCTTCCATTCATCAAGTCAATGCCTGGTATCCTTTCAGTTGTGATGGATAAGACCTTGGTAAATTTACTACTGCCTGCTGAGCTTTGTGGAGCCTGAGAACTGAACAGGAATGAGGTTCCAACCATATTTCATTCATATAGTAAGTCAACTATTATCAACACACCTAAGTTACAAAGAATATTGTTAACACAGGTTCATGGATCTGGACCAGAGAGCAGTCAAGAATCCATCTAGTTGTTGGATTTGAAAATAAAGTAGGAATTAGGGATGCTAGGATTTGGTATAACAAGCCAACTGGAAAACTGGAAACCAATATCATTAGGAAGAAACATGACTCAAGTGTTATTTCCTGAGTTTTCATTCTAGATGACAGATATTTATCAAAATACAGTAAAATGTCATATTAATTTATCATGAAAACCAACTTTATCAGATATGCTATTGCCTGTTTTGCTTAAAGGAGTTAAAAGTTGTTCGACTCCATTAAAACAAGGAACTTAATAGACTTGTTCAGTTGTACGGTCCTCAGCTGCTAGAAGAGTAGCAGATTTAATAAATGTCTGTAGATAGTTGAAAAAATGAAAGAGTGATAGCAAAAAGGTTGGTGAGAGTGGAGAAGGAAGGAAAGAAGGGAGAGAGAAAGCAAGGTAGAAGGAAGACAGAGAGGAGAGCAAAAAGTCATACAGTCAGGAAGGAATGGACAAAAAGAAGTCAGGCTTTAAGATTTGCACTTTTTTTCCTTTTTTATTTACTGTGATTGAGTGAAAGTGTACAATCCAGTTTAAATTTGCATGGCCACCTATGTGCAGTTCCTACTGGTCTCCTTGCCGGATGACAACACACACCATTTCTGTTCTAGACATGTCATACTCTCTTAACAATCTCCTGTTCCCTCGTCCACCCTCTTCTCCACCCACTTCACTTCCGTCTAGTAAGAGGCCACTAGGACGACATCCTATAGATGCATAGAACCATAAAGTGCACACGAGATATGGTCATTCTGTGTTCCCGAGTCCAATCTATTCCTGTCAGAGGCATTGACCTCAGTAACGATTTATGAACAGGGTCAGCATCAGGTTCAGGGTCCATGCTCCCAGGGCAACCCCGAGGCCTACGGACCATCAACTGTGGTCTTACTAAAAGATCTCAGGGAGTACCTCCCTTCTATTCTTGTGTTGCCACTGAGACTCAACTTTGTGAGCCCCATCACGGCTGTCACTGGTGGTGGCCAGGCACAATCTGGTTCCTCTGGTCACATGTTGATGTAATCACCCATTCACATGGGTCTTTCTGTCTTCTGGGTTCTCTTTCTCCCTTGATATTTTGGTTCTTGGTGATCATCTGTTCCTGCTGAGTTGAGACCATTTGGTGTACCTCAGATGACAGCTTGCTAGCTTTTACGACCCCAGACGCCACTCACCAATATGGGGTGGAGAAGGCTCTCTTAGCAATACACCAGTTGTGCCAGTTGGCCTCGGTGTACCCTGAGAGCATGGTCCCCAGGACCCCACCCTGCTACTCTGCCCTTGCAATATTGAGTTAAGGTTGGAAGAGTATTTGTTTTATGTTGAAGTTAGTTAAACTATTTTCTTTCTAATGTGCGCTGTCACCAATTTCACCCAACCAAATTTCCATCAGCCATCTCAAATTTCCATCAGCCCTCTCCCTCCCTCCCCTCCCTTGCAGATGTCAAAGAGTCTTTTCTTCTATACATGAGTCTGTTTTTAAGTTCTTATTGTAGGGGCCTCATACAATATTTGTCCTTGTACCACTAACTAATTTCACTCAACGTAATGTCTTCCAATTGAAACCAAGTTATGAGAGGCTTCATAAAATCATCACTGTTCTTTATCATTGCATAGTGTTCCACTGAGTATATACACCATAGTTTATTTATCCATTCTTCTGTTGTTGGACATCTGGGTCGATTCCATCTTTTGCAGTCTTGGACCGTGCTGCAATAAACATTCGTGTGCATGTACCTGTTTGTGTGAGTGCTCTTGCTTCTGTAGAATAAATTCCAAGCAGTGAGAATACTGGATCAAATAGTATATCTATTTCCACCTTTTTAAGGGAGTGCCAGATTGCTTTCCAAAGATGTTGTACCATTTTGCAATCCTGGCAGTAGTAGAGGAGGGTTCCAATTTCTCCACAGCCTCTCCAGCATTTGTTGTTTCGTGTTTTGGATCATGGCCAACCTTGTTGGGGTAAGAATACATCTCATTGTGGTTTTGATTTTAAATTCTTTAATAGCTAATGATCATGAGCTATTGCAAATGTGCCTTCTGGCTGCCTCGATACCCTCCTTCAAGAAGCATCTGTCCATCTCCCTTGCCCATTTCTTAACAGGATCGTTTATCCTTTTCTTGTTGATATATTGTAGTACCTTATAGATTATGAAGATCAGATATCATTCTGACATATAGTTACCAAATATTCCTTCCAATTTTGTCGGTGGTCTATTAATTCTTTTGATAAAGTCTTTGGTTGAGCAAAACTGATTCTTAGTAGTCCCCATTTATCTGTTTTGTCTTCTGTTGATCATGCTTTGTTTGAAACATTTTTAAGTCTGTCTACATTGTGTATTAAAACTTCCATTGTTGATCCTATTTTTTCTTGTATGATCTTTATTGTTCTAGGTTTGATATTTACATCTTTTATCCAGTTTGAGTTCATTTTTGTCTAAGGTGAGATATGGGTCTTGTTTCAATTTTTTGCGGATAGATACCCAATTTACCAGTACCATTTGTTAAAGAGACTGTTTTTACCCCAGTTAAAAATCTTAGGACCTTAGGACCTTTGTTGAATATCAACTGTTCCTAGGAGGATGGTGTCACCTCTGGAGTCTCAACTCTGTTCCATCAGTCTGTATTTCTCTTTTTGTACCACTACCAGGCTGTTTTGACAACTGTGGCAGTGTAATAGGTTATAAAGTCAAATAGTGAGAGGCTTTCCAGTGTGTTCTTCTTCAGTAGTACTTTACTTATCCAGAGTTTCTTCCCTTTCCAAACAAAGGTGGAGATTTGTTTCTCTATGTCATTAAAAAGTGTCACTGGAATTTGTATTGGGATTGCATTGCACATGTAGATCACTTTGGATAAAGCAAAATAGACACTTTCACAATGTTACGTCTTCCTATCTAGGAGCAGGGTAGGTTTCTCCATTTATGTAAGTCTCTTAGTTTCTTGCAGTAAGGTCTTGTAGTTCTCTTTGTAAAGGTCTCTGGTTTCTCTAGTTAGATTTATTACTAGGTATTTTATCTTCTTGGGGGCTATACTAAATGCTATTGATTTGTTAATTTTTTTCTTTAATGATCCCTTTGTTGGTATAAAGGAATCCTACTGATTTACTTATGTTTATCTTGTATCCTGGTACTTTGCTGAACTCTTCTATTGGTTCAAGTAGTTTACTTACAGATTCTTTGGGGTTTTCTGGTATACAATCATATTATCTGCAAATAGGGAGATTTTGACTTCTTCTTTGCTGATGCAGATTCACTTTATTTCTTGGTCTTGTGTAATTACCCTGGCTAGAACTTCTAGTACAATGTTGAATAGGAGAAGTTAGAGTGGGCATCCTTGTCTAATTCTCGTTCTCAAGGGGAATTGTTTCAGTCTCTCTCTGTGCAGGATGATGTAGGCAGTTGGCTTTGTCTAAGTGACCCTTAGTGTATTGGGGAATTTAACTTCTTTTCCTATTTTGCTGAGAGTTTTTAGCATGAATGGATGTTGAATTTTATCAAATGCTCTTTCTGTATCAATTGAGAAAATCAGGCGATTCTTGTCTTTTGTCTTATTTCTGTGGTTGATCACATTAATAGTTTTTCTGACTTTGAACCAGCCTTATATCCCTGATACGAATCCAACTTTGTTGTGATGATTGTTTGGAAATGTTGTTGAATTTTATTGGCAAGGATTTTGTTGAAGAATTTTGTATCCAGGTTCACAAGTGAGATTGGTCTGTAGTTCTGCTTTTTTGTTGGATCTTTTCTTGGCTTTGGTATCAGGGTTATGCTGGCTTCATAGAATGAATTTGAGAGTATTCCATCCCTTTCTATGCTGTGAAATAGTCTCAGTAGTATTGGAGTTAACTCTTCTCTAAAAGCTTGTTAGAATTCTGCAGTGAAACCATCTGGACCAGGGCTTATTTTGGTTGGTAGTTTGGGGATGACTTTTTCAATCTCTTCCTTTGGGACGGCTTTACTAAGTAATTCTCCCTCACCTTGCAATAATTTTGGTAGCTGGTCTGAATTTAGGAATTTTTCCATTTCCTTTAGGTTTTCAAATCTGTAAGAGTACAGTCTTTTGTTGTATTCTGTTATGGTATTTTTGATTTCTGTTGGACCTGTTGTGACATCTCCCATTTCATGTCTTATTTGAGTTATTTACTTCCTTTCCTGTTTTTTTTTTTAGTAAGTTTAGCCAGTGGTTTGTCAATTTTGTTGATCTTTTCCCAAAACCAGCTTTTGGTCTTTTCAATTTTGTTGATTGTTCTTCTATTCTCTAATTCATTTAGTTCTGCTCTAATCTACATGATCTCTTTTCTTCTGGTGCTTGAAAGCTTCTTCTGTTGCTCTCTTTCTACTTGTTTAAGTGCTAGGGTTAATTCTTTGGTTTGGGTCCTTTCTTCCTTCCAAATGTGTGCATTTATAGAGATAAACTGAACTCTGAACACTGCTTTGGATGTATCCCCTATGTTCTGGTAGGAAGTGTTTTCATTCTTATTTGAATTCATAATTTTTTTTTTATTTCATCTTTGATTTCTTCTATAACCTATGGCTTTCTGAGCAAGATGTTCAATTTCCATGGATTCCAATTTCTATCTGTTTTTTCTGCTATCAATTTTGACTTATATAACTTTATGTCCTGAGCATATGCTTTGTAGTAATTCACTGGTTTGGATTTTGTTGAGATTTGCTTTCTGTGCTAACACATTGTCTATTCTGGAAAATGTTCTATCTGCACTGGAGAAGAAGGTATAGTTATCTGCTGATGGATAGAAAGTTCTGTATATGTCAATGAGTTCTTGTTGATTAATTGTGGCTGTAAGATCTTCTGTGTTTTTATTGAGCTGTTTTGTAGAAGATCTGTCCAGTACTGAAAGTGGAGTCTTGAAGTCTCCCACTATTACTGTGGGGTAATCTATCTGATTTTTCAATGCAGTCAGTGTTTCTTTGATGTATTTAGATGTTATAGTATTGGGTGCATAAGTATTTCATATTGTTGAGTCCTGCTTGTGTATTGAAATTTTCAGCAATAAATAGTGTCCATCCTTGTCCACAATGATTGATTTTACATTAAAATCTGTTGTATCTGAGATTAATATTGCCTGCTCTTCTTTGCATAGTGTTGACTTTGTATACATTACTCCACCCTTTAATTTTCAGTTTGTTCATATCTTTAAGTCTAAGGTGAGTTTCTTGTAAGCAACATGTAGACAGGTCATGCCTTTTGATCCAAGATGTTACTATTGGCTCTTTATTGGAATGTTCAGTCTTTTACATTCAATGTAGTTATTGATAGGTATATGTTTAGTGCTGTCATTTTTATGTATTTATTTTTGTGTTGATGTTTTATCTGTTGCTCTTAATTTTCTGTTCTAGGACAGTCTTCTTTATTAGTTGATTTTTCACCATTTTTAGTGTCGGTTTTGTGTTTGTCAAGACTCCTGTACTATGTTTCTTAATTTGATATGTTGCCACTTTATTGTGCTTAGTGGCTACCCCTCTGATCCTCCTTAATAATCTATGTTTATACCCAATTTGAACTTCTACACGTCTTATTAACTTCTTCTCCATCTGGAAGAGCTGTAACTACTATAGTGTATCCCTCTTTTTAACTTGACGATATCACAGTCATCTTGATATGATCATTGGATTACTGCTTTTAATATTATTGCTTTGAGTTTTGTGCCTTCCCTAACTGAGTAGATTTCTGGATGATGTGTCCTGTATTGCCTCCCAAAATATACAGTTAATGGTTTTGTTCTTCTAATCCAAGCACTTCTTTCAGTATTTCTTGGAACTTTGATTTGATTTTTACAAAGTCTCTGAGTTTCTGTTTATGTGCAAATGTCTTACTTTCATTTTACTGTTTGAAAGACAGTTGGAAGTTTTTCTTCTTCAAGGCTTAGAATGCATTATCCCTCTGCCTCCATGCCAGCATCCTTTCTGCTGAGAAGTCAGACGAAAGCCTACAGGGCTTCCCTCTGAATGTTAGCTTTGCTTCGAGTCTTGCTTCGTTTAAGAGCTTCTGCTTATGTTTCATTTTGTTAAGCTTGATTATAATATGTCTTGGTGTCTTTCTTTCGGAGTCTATATTGTGTGGCACCTGATATGCATCCTGGATGTCTATGTTCTGTTCTTTCTATAATTTCAGGGAAGTTTTTTCTCAGCAACTCAAAAATAATACTCTCTGTGTTTTCAGATGTCCCCCCCCGAATGACTGTAGATTGTTCCTTGTGATAGAGTCCCACATATTTCTTAATGCTTCTTCATTTTTCTTGTATCTTTTCTCTAATTTCTCCTCATAGATACATGTGTCAGTAACTCTGTCTTCAAAGTCAGAAAGTCTGTTTTCCAGTTGTTCAGTTCTGTTTTCTTGGCCTTGAATTGAGCTGTCTGTTTCTTTAATTTTGTTATTGATCTTTTGGATTTCAAAATGCTGGTGTTCCATCAGTTTGAACAGCTTGCTTAAATTTTCATTTTGCTCTGCTTCGTTCTGTATAATGTCTAGGAGGACTCAATACATAATCCTTTTGTACTCGATCTCCAATAGTTTTAGAAACGTCTTCTTCATCTGGAAATTTCTTCAGTTCTTTCTTTTCAGAGTCTTCTGGAGCCATAGGTTGATTTTTCTTTAAGTGTCTGGCCAAGGTTTGTTGCTTTTGGGGCATCTAGAAGTTGTTTAGTTTTTCTAGTATTTCCTTCACAGGATCTGAGTTGCAGTCTGAGAAGGAAGGTGATCAGCAGTCACCTCTATGTACTCCAGTGACTGGTCCCAGTGGAATTTCTGGGGTAGCAGCCTCCACCTCCCAGCTGGTAAAGACATGGACCTACTTGTGGAGTCTCTGGGGGCCTTCCGCTGACCATACGCTGTGGGTCCATAAAGGCTGGAAGAGGTGTCATCAGTCTGCACTGCAATTATTTCTCTAGGTAGTTTTATTTTGAAAGGCAAAAGCTGTCTAAAAGCTTCCAAAATCAGTCAGGGTGTCAGGTGTGCAAGCCCCTCATTCCAGCTGGCAATGGAGGCGTCTCTATATCCATCCACAGATTCTGTTGTCTAATTCAAAGTATAGACAGGCTACTGCCCTGTTGTCATCTGCCGGCGGGCCACACCTGTAAGGCTACCCTGTGCTAAACACAGCTTTGCTGCTGAGAAAGCACTCCCCAGGCTGGCACTGCCTCCCGGCCTGGGAATTAGCCCCTGCTAAGGCCTCTATTTGAGTAACTTTGCCTCCCAGTTGAACAAGATGGAGTCCCACACAAGCTCTCCTAACTGCTGTGAAACAGCCAAATCAATGGTGGAGGTTTGGAAAGAGAGGGTGGAGGGGTCAAGGTGATCAGAGTTCAGAGCCAGGGTCTCAAATGTGGCCATTCTGTCTGCTGATCACATCAGCAATGTGGCTGACCTTTGTTGCCAGTTAAGCTTAAGTCCTGCCTGCCAGCTAAGTCAAAGAAAAAAATTAAAAATGGCAGTTACCTTCAGTCTGCAAGAGCCAGCCATTCAACAAGGGCAGAGGTCAGCAAAAGAGAAGTTTCCCGTTCAGTGGCATGTAGTACGAATTGACAGCTGTATGCCATGTCCTAGCACTCACTGGGTGTCCAGAAGGCTGCATTAATTTATCAACCCAGGCCTTAGTTTTCAGAGGGAGTTAAGGAGACGTGTGTCTAGTCCACCATCTTGACTCTGCCCCCTTAAGATTCGTATTTTGAATGTACATTTCTTAATACTTTATAAAAGTGAATCCAGAAATTTACCAAAATACTTACTGGAGTGCGAAAAAAAAAAAAAAAAAAGAAAAAAGAAATAAACAAAATTCATCTGCTTTAGGCTCTTTCACAGACATTGCCTCCTTTGGTTCCCTCATGTTAAACCCTGTTACCATCTGATGAGTTTTAACTTGTAGTGACCCTGTAGTACAGAAAATAATTGCTTCAAAGGATTTCCAGAGAGTGACTGGTAGATTTGACTCAACATTTTAGTTAGCAGCCAAACTCTTAATCACTGTGTCACTAAGCCTCCAAAAAATTATTTTTATTTTTCTATATTTAGAGAAATAGATCAAGTGTTTTATTTTAAAAGTGATGATTTATAGAATTGCCTTCATCTCTGAGAATGGGGTTAGCTTCAGTTCCACCATGAGAGCTCTCAACCTCAGGAATCTTTTAAGTGACAAAAATATCAAGTGTCCTCTGTTCAACAAGTCATATCCTTAAAATGCCAGTGTATACATTGAAAGTCACTGCCATAGCACACAAATGTCAAAAGATACGAGTATTGAAAGTGGTGAAATAGGGGATAGCATAATAATAGGGTATCAAACACTAGCAAAACAAAGAAAAACTTAGCAAAACAAACCCATAAGAATGCACAAAACATAAAATGAATAATGGAAGGTTTTATATTCTAACACTGTGGAGACTGAGACACTTACAATTACTTATTTTGTACATTCACAAAGAATTAGAAGCAAAAGCTCCATAGTGCTAAAACAAAAACGACTATTGCAATTACCTATAATTTTCTGTCTGTTATTTAAAATCTAACAAATACATCTAAAATTATTAAATCAGTGGCATATGGAAAACAGTATCAGAGGATCATTAATTCTTATAAAACATGTTAACAAGGGCTGTTGATAGGTTAGTACAGTTACTTAAACACACACAAATAGGGCTGAAATATTTTTCTCTCATTTGTAAGGAAAAACAATCTTATAACCTTTTTATAGATTTATATACCTTTCATCTAAAGGGCTAGTCAAATTTCCAGGCATGCTGCTTTGATATATCAAAATCTTTGTATTTTACTTGAGCTGAGGTTTTGGGGTAGGAGAGTCATTTCTTCTTCTACCAAGAGCAAAAGAAAATAAATGAATGCAGAAAGGACATTAAGATATGAGACAGAAATCATAGTCTTGGCAAGTTTTTAGACAAACAATTCTTGTTTTGTTTTGAATTTTCACTTTTAGCTTTAGCAGAGATGATGTACTTTCTTTAGCAAGTAAAGTAAATAAAAATAAACCAATTTTACAGCTTAAGGCATAGACAGCATTCCTAAATATGTAAGTCAAATGTATAGGGGATTTTAACATACACACACAAACACATTCTAATGTCAAAGTAAATTAAACCTATTGTTTTCCATAGCTCCTTTCTAGAGGTTAATATAAAACTTACATAAGAACTAATGATTAAAAGTTGTGGATCTTTTAAAAAAAAAATTCTTGTTTTTTCCTGACTTGATCCAGGATTTAACTGTTTTTCTGCCTTAATCAGCTGTCTCAGAGAACAAAGAGTTATATAAACAGCTGGACTACATCCAGTTTATTTGTGTACATCATGAAAGAATTGACTCTGAGTACCTTAAGAACACAAAATAAAGTTTTGAAATTGGTTTAGAATATGAGTAGTGCTTATTTTCTCTGTTCTATAATCTCAGAAGGTTATTTAGAATGAGCCAGTCTGATTTTATTACATTGGCATTTTACAATGTTATTTTTATGGTGGCATTTTTACTACCAGTCTTATCTGGTGTGGAGAGAAGTGTTAGCAGTCCACGCCACTACTTGTGAACCTGTGACAGAATAAAAGCGCGAACAGCCTGTATTCCCTACCACATACACTCAAAACTTACACATGGGTTTCATTCAACTTTTATTCTACTAATGTTTATTGCTTTCTATGTACCAGCCATTGTTATAGGCAACAGGAATACATAGTGGAACGATATATAAATAGCCCTGATTTCTTGGTGCTTGTACTCTGGGGTTATGAGAAGACACAAATTGCAATGACTGTTAAAATTATGATTAATACAAAGAGGTTGGAAAAGTGGAGTACTTCAAGGCCTTGCATCTTCTCTGGCTGGCTCTAAAACAAATCCTCAAAGCTTTATATTTAAAAAGAATGATAATGTAGTTGTAGCCTTGTCGTGTTAAATTGGAAAAATCCAGTTCAAAATACTTAAAAGTTACCAAGTTAATAAAAACAGTACTAGGGTAAGGAAATCTAGTTTTTAGCCTGAACTTCACTGTCATCTGTATGACCACTGTATAATCTCTTAACTTCCTTAAGATGCATTGAAAATGTATATGATGATGAGTGTCATCTCCTATGAATACTATGAAGTGTATCAAATGATATAATATGTAAGTCCTTTTATATGGTGACAGAATATGTACCCTGCCCAGTATCATGCTCAGCATTTAATAGGTATGTAATCCCTATTTACTGAATGAATAAAAGCAAATATTCAGCCCTATTCTCACTATTCTTTAATAACTTGCTTGGGGGAAGGCTTGACTTTTCAATTCCAGCTAGGTTGAAAAATTTAAATGTTATTTTTTCTCTCCTGCTTTGCATAGAGAGCATTTTTCACAGGTTCTACATTCACCCAAGTGCTTTTAGTGAAGGAGCTTTGTAGAAACAAACAAGCAAAATCTCTGTGTATTGATGCTAATAACCATATTGGTTATTAAATTATGGTAGTTCCATTAGGTGCTCCTTGAGTACTGTCAGTTCAGCAAAGAGGCTTAACTGGTATATTTTACAGTTATCATAAGTAATGTGCTATGTAAAACACTGAGAACAAATGGATGCTTAATTCAGCAGCTGCTCAAAGATTAGGAAGTAACATAAAATCTTCTTATAATTTTCTTACGGCATTGTGGTTTGATTTATATTCATAATTTATTATTTCACCCCAAACTTAATATGTTAGAGTTAATAATAAATGAAAGCAAATATTGAAAAATAATCCATTTCTTTAACTTCCCCAATATCAAAGACCTGGCAACAGGAGCAGAAAACGGAAGACAGAAAATCCGGACTTGGTTGCTCTGTCACTTGGCTTCAGCCTAAATCTCAGTTATGTGATCAATCATGCATGTGAACAAAGAAGACATCCTCAAGAGACAGGAGGGATTTCTGATGGAAATCACAGGGAAAAAAGAATATCATTTGGAAATAAAGCAAGATAGGAGTCAGAGCCTTGTGGGTTTTACTAAATAGGTAGATACGCTCATGCTTTGCAACTGTTCTTTGCTTCTTAATCTCCATGCTTCTTTTCCAGAATGCATTAGAACCTGAGAATATCTTAGAAAGGAAATTTGGTGTATTTTTAATGTCTGTGGGAAAGAAGTGCTCCTGGAGGGGCTTTATTTAGGCATGCATTTTGGGAGGCTTAAAAAAAAAAAAAAAGGAAAGAAAAAGATGATGTTTTAAGGAGATTTACTCTGTCTTTAATTATAGAGTGTAAAATTGAATGTTTTGACTACATATGGGATGTTTTCTCTAACTATTCTGTATAAGGTGTCTCCAACTTTCCATCTAGTCAAAAGGACATAGCACCTTCAAAGAGAGCATCATGGACATGAATTGTACCAGTTCATCCTCTCCCTTTAGTTACCCCTGTGAAGGAATTAGAAGCCCTGGTGGTGTAGAGGGTTAAATGCTATGTCTGCTAACCAAAAGGTCAGTAGTTCAAATCGGCCAGGGGCTCCTTGGAAACTCTATGGGGCAGTTCTACCCTGACCTCTAGGGTTACTATGGGTCAGATCCGACACAATAGCAGTATGTTTTTTGATATGAAGGAATTAATGAAGTATGTCACAGACGTACACGTCAAAAAAAACCCAGTATTTTAATATAATTTACCACTAAATGTATTTCACTAATTCCTTCATAAAGAATTTATTGTTGTTGCTTGTTGTTTTTAGGTGTCATTGAGTAGATTCCAACTCACTGAGACTCTGTAAGGGAATGAAATGCTGCTTGGCCTTGTCTGCATTATTTCTCCACTGTTATTGTGCTGGAACCCTTTGTTGCAGCCATTTTGTCAATTCATCTCCTAGAGGGTCTTCCTCTTTTTCACAGATTATCTAGTTGTCTCAGCTATCTGGTATTGCTCCAAAGAAATATCACAAGTGGATGGCTTTGAAAAACAAAAGTTTATTCTTATACAGTTTAGTCATCTGTAAGTCTAAATTTAGGGTGTCATCTCCACAGATATGCTTTCCTTCTTTGTGAGGTCTGAAGAAAGGTTCTTGTGTTGTACCAGTCTTTGCTCAGGGAGCATTATGACACAGGAACCTCAGATCTGAAGGATGTGCTCTACTCCCCATGCTGCTTTCTTGATAGTAGGAGGTTTCCGACTCTCTACTTGCTTCTCTTTCTTTTTATATCCTGTAAGATAAAAGGTGGGGCAAACCACACTCCAGGGTAACTCCCTTTACATCGCAGCAGGGAGGTGACCTTAGAATGAGTTTTACAGTCCCACTCTAATCCTCTTTAACATAATCCACTCTGCCAACCACAGGAAGAGATTTTAATTTAATGCATAAGAAAATCACAAAACAGAGGATAATAGTGTAATACTGGGAACCACAGCCCAGTCAAATTACTGCACACATTTTGCCAGGGGGTTGGCGGGGAGCACACTTTAACCCATGATAATCAGTAAATGTTAAACTGGATCACAACACTATGTCACCATGTTTAGCTTGCGTTGTTTGAGGAAGAAAAAAAGACAAAGATTTGGATAAAGAAAATATTAAAGCCCACCCATAAAGTGAAGAATTTGCCTACTGAACACCATATATCTCCCTGTAGTAGAGCTGATTCTGACGTTATATTGAACACAATAGAGCTGTCTCATAGAGTGTACAAAGATCAGCTGGTGGATTCACACTATGGAACTTTTGGTGCCACTATGACACCAGTAGACATCGCAACATAAAACCAAATCCATTGTCATTGAGTCAATTTTAACTTGTAGTGACCCTGTAAATCAGCATAGAACTTTCGGTTAGCAGCTGAACTATTCATCACTGCACTACCAGGGCTCCTCTGGACACCATAGTCAATATTGAACCTAATTTGCTGTTGGAAAATTAGAGTCAAGTTTTTGAAATTTTGTTAATTACTGCAATGTATAATGTCTCAAAAGATTCTCACTCACCAAATGTAATTCAACTAAGACAGACTTGGCAATTACTTCTACAAAAGAAAAATAAAAAGACTAGTGAAGAGGGGCAGAGTCAAGATGGTGGACAAGATACATGTCTCCTTAATCCTCTCTGAAAATTAAGGCCTGGATTGATAATTAAATGGAGCTTCCTGGATACCCAGTAAACCCTAGGACACAGCATAGGGCTATCAGTTTTGACTACATGCTACTTGATAGAAAACGTCTTGTCTTTAGCTGAGCTCTACCCACTCTTGTTGAAATTTGCAGACTGTAGGTAACTGGTGTTTTTTAGCTTTTTTTCTTTTTGTTGGCAAGCAGGTGGTGGACCAGCTCAAACAGCAGTTAAGCTAAGCAGCATTGCTAAAGTGATCACTTGGTGGAATAGCCACATTTAGAGAGCCCAGCTCCAGACTCAGAATACCATAGACCCTCAGCCCTCTGTTTTTGAACCTCCACCATAGATTCTGCTCTTTAGCAGCTTGACTGGGATGCCATGTGGTTTGATTAGCAGGCAGGATTACCCAACTGGAGGCCTCAGCAGAGGCTAATTGCTGAGCTGAGAGGCAATCCCTGCCAGGAGAGTGCTTTTCCAGCAGAAAAGCTGTGTTTAGCACAGTGTAACCTTATAGGATGGGGCCCGAAAGGGAATGACAGCATAACATAGTAGCTTTTCCATACTTTGAACTATTTCACAGTATCTGGGGACAACTGAAGAGTGCCTCCACTGTCAGCCAAAAAGAGGGGTTTCCTGACAGACTGACTGATTTTGGAAGCTGTCAGATAGCTTTTACCTTTCAAAATAAGACTGCCTAGAGAAATGTCTGTGCTACAGCCCAACAGCATCTCTTCCAGCCTTTACTGACCCACATCATAGGGTCAGCTGACAGCCCCCCAATGACTCCACCAGTAGGGCTGGGCTGTGTCTTTGCCAGCCAGGAGATGGAGGCTGCTACCCCAAAGATTTCACTGAGGCTAATCAATGGAGTACATAGAGGTGGTTGGTGACCAACTCCCTTCTCAGAACTGCATCATAGCTCCTGTTAAGGCAATACCAGAGAAAATAAACAGCCTCTAGGTGTCCTGAAAGAAGCAAAACCTAGCAAAACATTTAAAGAAAAATCCACACACGGCTCCAGAAAACTCTTAAAATAAAGAAACAAAGCCCTTCCCAGAAGAAGAAACTTTTATGAAAGTATTGGAAGTTGAGTACAAAAGGGTTACATAGAGAGCTCTCCTAGAAATTATACAAAATGCAGTAGAGAAAAATGAAAAATTAAGCAAGCTGTTCAAGCTGATGGAACCCTAGCATTCTGAAACTTGACAGATCAATAATAAAATTACAGAATTAGACAATTCTCAAGTCTCAGCAAACACAAAACCAACACTGAAAAGGATGAAAAATGAACCCACAAAGAATGACCCAGAACAGAATATTAAGATTAACAGAAAAAACACCAATGCAAAAATATACACATCAAAATGACAAGACTTATCTTATAATTACCTATCAATAATTACTGTGAATGTAAATAGACTGAACGTTCCAGTAAAGAGACAATGAATGACATCTTGGATCAAAACATGATCCGTCTATACACTGATTACAAGAAATTCACCTTAGACTTAAAGATATGACTGAACTGAAAACTAAAGGATAGAATAAGATGTACCAAGCTAACAACACAAAAGAAGAACAGGTGTGGCAATACTAATCACAGATTAAATAGACTTTAATGTAAAATCCACCATTGTAGACAAGGATGGTCACTAATTATTGCCGAAAGGTTCAATACACAAGCAAGACTTAGCAATATTAAATACTTATGCACCTAAATAATAGAGCACCTAAATACATTAAAAAATGAGATAGATAATAGTGGGATATTCCAACACTCCACTTTCAGTATTAGACAGATCTTCTAGAAAAATGCTCAGTAAAGACACAGATCTTATTGCAACAATTAACTGATTAGACTTCATTGACATATACAGAACTTTTTCCCCATCAACAGATTACTACCTCTTCTTCTCCAATGCACATGGAACATTTTCCAGAACAGACCATGTGTTAGGACACAAACCAATCTCAACAAACTCCAATCCTGTGAATTATTGGAAAGTATTTTCTCAGACCATAAGCCATAAAAGTCAAAATCAATAGCAGAAAGAACAAAGACAGAAATTGAGACTCATGGAGAGTGAACAACATCTTTCTCAAAAGCCATGGGTTATAGAAGAAATCAAGGATGAAAGAATTTATGGATTTAAATGAGAATGAAAACACTTCCTACCAGAACTCATGGGATACAGCCAAAGCAGTGCTCAGAGGTCAATCTATCTCTATAAATGCACATATCTGGAAGAAAGAAAGAACTCAAATCAAAGAATTATCCTCATAGCTTGAACAAGTAGAAAGAGAACAACTGAAAAACCCCTCAAGCATCAGAAAAAAACAGATCATAAACTTTAGAGCAGCAATAAATGAGCTAGAAAATAGAAGAACAATTGATAAAGCTGATAAGACCAAAGCTGATTTTTTGAAAAGATTAACAAAATTGACAAACTACTGGCTAAACTTACTAAAGAAAAAGAGGTCAAGGAACAAATAACCTGAGTAAGAAAAGAGATGCGAAACGTCACAACAGAAATAAAAAGTATCCTAACAGAATACTACAAAAGACTGTACTCTAACAGACTTGAAAACTTAGAGGAACAGGACAAATTTCTAGATTCGTATCAGTTACAAAAGTTATCACAAGGAGAAGTAGAACAACTTAATAAATCCATCACAAAGAAGAGATCGAAAATGTCATCCAAAAACTGCCAACCAAAAAAAAGCCCTGGCTCAGAAGGTTTCACCACAGAATTCTACCAACCTTTTAGAGAAGATTTAACTCTGGTACTACTGAGACTATTTCAAAGCATAGGAAGGCCTGGAATACTCCCAGATTTATTCTATGAAGCCAGCATAGCCCTGATACCAAAGCCAGGGAGAGATCCAAAAAAAAAAAGAGAACAGAGCAGTATCTCTCATGAACCTGGATACAAAAATGTTCAACCTTAGTTTACAAGATCAGGAACTTGGTCTAATATCAACTATTCATGGTGGCATCTCTGGGTCTCAACTCTGTTCCATTGGTCTATATGTCTCCTTTTGTACCAGTACCAGGCTGTTTGGATTATTACACCAGTGTGGCACTGTAATAGAATTCAGTGACATGTCCAAAAACAATTCATCTAACCAAGTTGGATTCATGTCTGGGATACAAGGCTGGTTCAACATCAGAAAAACAGTTAATGTGATCAATCGCATAAATAACACAAAAGATAAGAATCACCCGATTTTTTCAATTGAAGCAGTAAAGGCATTTGACAAAGTCCAACACTCATTCATGCTAAAAAACTCTCAGAAAAAAAAGGAAAAAGAAGTTAAATTCCCCAATACAATAAGGGCCATCTACACAAAGCCAACCACCTACATCAGCCTGAATGGAGAGAGACTGAAATAATTCCCCTTGAGAATGGAAACTAGACAAGAATGTCCACTCTCACCTCTCTATTACACATTGTGCTAGCTCTGGCCAGAGGAATTAGATAGGACAAAGAAATAAAGTGCATCTGCATCAGCAAAGAAGAAATAAAAATCACCAAATTTGCAGATGATATGTTTATATTTGCAGAGAATCCTAACGAATCCATAAGTAAACTACTCAAACTAATAGAACAGTTCAGCAAGGTACAAAGATACCAGATAAAATACGTAAATCAGTAGGATTACTTTATACCAACAAAGAGACCATTAAAGAAGAAATCACCAATTAATATCATTTAGTATAGCCCCCAAGAAGATAAAATACCTAGGAATAAATCTAACTAGAGAAATAAAAGTCCTGCACAAAGAGAATTACAAGACCTTACTGCAAGAAACTAAGAAAGAATTACATAAATTGAGAAACCTACCCTACTCATGGATGGGAAGACTTAACATTGTGAAAATGTCTATTTTACCCAAAGTGATCTACATGTGCAGTGCAATCCCAATAGAAATTCCAGTGACATTTTTTAATGAGATGTAGAAAAAAACCAGCAACTTTGTCTGGAAAGGGAAGAAAGCCCAGATAAACAAAGCACTACTGAAGAAGAAGAACACTCTAGGAGGTCTTTCACTACCCGATTTTAGAACCTATTACAGTGTCACACTGGTGTAATAATCCAAACAGCCTGGTACTGGTACCTAAAGAGACATATAGACCAATGGAACAGAGTGGAGACCCAGAGGTGCCACCATAAACAGTTGATGTTTGACAAAGGTCCTGATACTGTAAACTGGGGTAAAAACAGTCTTTAACAAATGGTGCTGGAAAAATTGGATATTCATCCACAAAAAAACTGAAACAAGACCCATATGTCACAGCTTACACAAAAAACAACTCAAATTGTATAAAAGACCTAAATATCAAACCTAAAATGATAAAGATCACGCAAGAAAAAGTAGGATCAATAATGGAATTTCTAAGACACAACTTAGGTAGACTCCAAAATGTAACCATGCATGATCAACAGAAGAGAAAACAGATAAATGGGAACTACTAAGAATCAAACACTTTTGCTCACTCAAAGACTTTAGCAAAAGAATTAAAAAACTACCGACAGAATGGGAAAAAAATTTTGCAACTATATGTCAGACTGATGTCTGATCTTCATAATCTATAAGGTACTGCAAAATATGAACAAGAAAAAGAAACCCAATTAAGCACTGGGCAAAGGAGACGGACAGACACTTCTCTAAAGAGGATGTACAGGCAACCAAAAGACACATGCGGAAATGCTCACAATCATTAATTAGTAATGAAATCCAAAACAAAACTACGATGATCTACCATCTTACCCCAATAAGGTTGGCCATGAACCAAAAGAACATAAAACAACAAATGCTGGAGAAGCTGTGGAGAAATTGGTAATCTCCTACACTGTTGATGGGATTGCAAAATGGAACAATCTCTTTGGAAAGCAACCTGACAATTCCTTAAATACTGGAAATAGATATACCATTTGATATAGTAATCCCAATGCTTGCAGTATATCCTACAGAATCAAGGACAATCACATGAACAGATACATGCCAATACAATAAGAAAAGGTTTATTGCAGCACAGTCCACAATAGCAAAAAGATGGAATCAATCCAGATGCCCAACAACAGATAAATGGATAAACAAACTGTGATATGTGTACTCAATGAAACTTGATGCAATGATGATGAACAGTGACAATTTTAGGAAGCAGTTTATAACCTGGTTTCAACTGAAGACATTATGTTGAGTGAGATAAGTCAGCAGCTCAAGGCCAAATATTGTATGAGACCCCAAGTATAAGGACTTGAAAACAGACTCACATAGAGAAGAAAAGACTCTTTGATGGCTGCAAAGAGGGGAGACAGGGAGGGAGAGGATTGATTACAGATTCAGTGGTTGACAGAAATTTGGTTGGGTGAGAGCAGTGACAGTACACGTCAGAAAGAAGATCAGTTTAACTGGACTTCAATGTAATCTGAAAGCTCTTCCAATCTTAACCCAATATTGCAAAGATAGAGTAGCAGGGGCTGGGGCCCAGGTACCATGCTTTCTGGGGACATCAAGGCCAGTTGGCTTAAGGACTCTATTACTAATAGAGTCTTCACCACCCCCTATTGGTGAGTGGCATCTGGGATCTAAAAAGCTGGCAAACTACCATCTGAGGTACACCAATGGTCCCAGCTTACCTGGAACAGATGAAAACCAAGGACAGTAATGACATGAGGGAAAAAGAGTCCAGTAGACAGAAATTCTCACTTGAATAGTGCTGGGAGCCAGCCCCGACACTTTTCAGGGTCCCGCACGGAGGGAGGGAGAGGCGCGGCGGGAAATGAATAAAGGAGACAGGAAAGACTTTTCTGGTTTATGGCAGCCTGACCCAGAGAGCAAGAGAGAAGGGTCGTCTTAGTTTATTGTTATCTTTTTATAGTTGGTAAGGCAGAGTACTTTGACCACGTCGGTGATTGGCTAGGCAAGAAGCAGGTACCTCCTGGTCTCTTCATGTCAATCACTGGAGTTTTCTAAATAATGGCCCGAGACTAGTGTCTCTTTTCATGTTAGCTATTAAGATCTTTTAAACAATGGTTAGAGACAATGGTCTTCTTCTTTTGTTGACTATTAGGGTCTTCTCTGTTAGTTAGTAAAAAGCAAACACTTTGTTATTCCTTTTTATGTTAACCATTAGGGTCCTCTAAAGAATGGTCTGAGACAGGCATATTTGTGATTTATAATTAACAGCTGGAGCAAAACTAATCGTAGACTTCTATTAACTTTACCTAAGCAGGAAGAGAGGACAAACCCATCTTAAAAGTTATAGTCTCTATTTGTTCCTTCTCTGCTCTTCCTTATCTCTTCCTGTAAGGACAATGGGTGTCCACCGTTCCTTATTCTAAGTTTCTCTTAAACTACTCTAAGAAAGGCATTTCTTTTGTATTTGTCTGTTTGCCCAACACCAAATGTAATAAACTTGGGAATCTAGTTATTTTCCTGAAGTAAGATGTTTGCTGTCTAAGAGCTGAGAAAGAGTGGAAGGGGAGTTGTCTCTGGAAAGCCCTTCAGGGCCTTCTTGCAAGCTTGCTAATCTCATGTGAAGGGAGGGGTGAGCAGCTGGGAGAAGGCAGCAGGGGTTGGGCTGGCCTCGCTGCTCTCAAGCTGGCTGTGTTAGAAATCATTCCTCTGAACTCTTTTCCCCAGACATTCCTGTACAGGTTTTCCCAATATTATTTTATAAACCAAGGAGGTAGTAAAGGGCCCCTCTCAGAAGGCATCTCCCCTGCTCCTTGTGCCAGGAGAGGAGGGGGTATCTTTTTGAAGAAAATTTAATTAGGAAGCCAATTAATATCAAGGGCAGTAGGCTAGAAAACATGTCACAGGTGAGATGCTTCAGCCCATCATTTACAGGGGCTCGTGACTTTGTCTACAAGGTTGATGGCGGACCTCCGCAGAATAGAGACTATATCAACATGTGACCAGAAGAACTAGATTGTGCCCAGCCACCACCAATGACAGCTGTAATGGGGCTCACAATGTTGAGTCCCAGTGGCAACATGAGAAAAAAAGGAGTGCACCCTAGTAACTCCACTGAAAGACTGCAATTGACGGTCTGAAGTTCTGGGAGGTCCCCTGGCAATATGCCTCCTAGACCTGATGCTGCCTCTGATCATAGATCGTTACTGAGGTCACCTTTTCAGATAGGAATGTACTGGACTGGGGTACACAGAGTGACCGTATGGTCACTTTGTGGTTCTGTGCATCTATATAGGATGTCGTTCTACTGGCCTCCTACTACAGGGGATTGGAGAGAAGGAGACAGGAGATTGCTAAGCGGATATGACATGTATGGGGAAAAACAGGAGGAGTGTGCTGTCACTGGGCAAGGAGAGCAGATGAAACTGCAGATAGGCAGATATGCAAACAAAGATGGGGAAAAAAAGCTAGCAAAAATCTTAGGACTAGAAACAAAACATTGTCTGGTGGAGTGAAGGAGGGTGAGTCCCTCAGGTTGGAACACACCATAAATATAATATGGGAAGGGCTTCCTCCACAAAGTCGAATCTCACTTTCATTCCACTGGTGGAGTAAAACTTGGGGCTTCATTTGCTGATGTGGTGTCAATGACTCAGAATGAGAGGAAAGAAAAAAAAAAAAACTTCTGCAAACACTAATTGAAACATGGAAAGTACAAAATCTGTATCTAGAAAAAATGTAGTAAAAAATAAAGAGGAATGCATAAAGATTGATATCTTAGGCTTTAGAGAGATGAAATGGACTTTCATTGGTCATTTTTAACTGAACAGTTACATAGATCACTATACCAGGAATGGCTTACTAAAAAAGAATAATGTTACATTCATCTTCAAAAAGGACATTTCCAGATCCATCCTGAAGCACAATGTTGTCAGTGACAGGATAATATCCACATGACTACAAAAGTAATCAGATAATACAGCTGTGTTAGTCAGCTAGTACTGCTGACAGAAATACCACCAAATGGACAGATTTAACAAGGAACAGTTTATTCTTGCACAATTCAGCAGGCTACAACTCCTAATTCAGGAAGTCTGCTCCAGGGGAAGCGCTTCCCTCTGTCAGCTCTGGAGGAAGTCTTTGTGTTGTATCAGTCTTCTGTCAGGGAGCATCTTAGTGCAGGAAGCTCAGGTTTGAAGGATGCACTGTTCTTCCAGAGCTGCTTTCTGATAGTGTGAGGTTCCCATTTCTCTGCTTGCTTTCCTCTTTTTTTATCTCCCATAGGATGAAAGGAAAAAAGACGCACTCCAGGGAAACTCTCTTAGCAAGGGTGTTGCAGTCCCACCTCAATCCTCTTTTTTATAAGACATAATCATCCTACCTGTGAGACTGAGGCAGAGGTTAGGATGTTTAGCACAAGGAAATCACAAAATATTGGGGATGATGGCCCAGTCAAATGGCTACAGATGTTTGTTGGGGGGACATATTTCAATCCATGACAACAATTATTATTCAAATTTGCACACAAATCAGTAATGTCAAAAACCGAAAAAAAATTGAAGATTTTTACCAGCATCTACAGCATCAAATTGATCAAATATGCAATGAAGATGCACTGATAATTAATGATGATGGAATTCAAAAATTGGAAACTAAGAGGAAAGATTTTGGGAATATATGCATTGGTGATGGAAATGAAGCAGAAAATACCAAGTGAAAATTTTGCAAGATCAGACACTTATTCAATGCATTTTATTCGACACATAAACAGCTACTATTCACATGGCCTTCGCTGGATGGAATAAACAGGAAACAAATCACTCCATCTGTGGAATGAGATGATGGACAACTGAGTTTTGTCCTTTAGAAGTAGAAGACATCACTGAATATCTTAATGGCTATCTTAAGTTTTGAATAATGCAATGCTGCCATTTTTTTGTCTGGAAGTGATAGAGAAGTTAGGTAATTTCTTGTGTTCATCCTAATAGCTAATATATTTTAGTGTTACTTGACTTTAAATGGATACAGTGTTTAAGTATATAAGAAGTAAACATATTGCCATGTAAAATTTTGCAGCCAAAAGTTACTAAGGTAAGAGTTTTATTAGCCAATAAGTTTTCTGTATATATCTTACTCATTTCTTTTCACCAGATCTTTTTAAAAGTGGCTGATTCACTGTCTTTTATTCACTATTATGCATACTGATTCTCAGTATCACTTTTATTCAGGCAGCTCATCGTCTTTTCACAGTGCAATCAAGCACATTTTCGCCTTTTTATTGATATCATGTTTGAAAAATCTCAATGTGCCTCAGTCACAAGACAACTATAAACATGCTGGCTAACACGTGCTAGAGAATGCTAAGAGTCAAAAGAGAATGAGATTTACCTTGTCATCCTGATATAGTAGGAGGAATTTGGCTCACACACTCTGGACCCTGGTACTGTTGCCAATAGGGTGGTCAGGGAAAAACAAAAACAAAAACAAAAAAACCCAAAACTCATTGCTGTAGAGTTAATTCCAAGTCACAGCTATCCCATAAGATAGAAAAGAACCGCCTGCTGACTTTTTGGTTAGTAGCTCAGCTAGTGGCTGGTTAGTTTTGTTTTTTATTGTTAGGGATAAAAATAGAATGCTCTTCTTTGTTTTTGATACGTTTTTTTTTTTTAAATTAACAACTTATAACCTACTGTTTTATTCTCTAGCTAACATTAAAAGAACTGTTAATTCTGTCACAGTGATTCCCACTTTATAATTAAAAGGCAAATTATAAATCACTGAGTCAACAAAACTTAATGACGTTTCAAGTAATTACTCTTGATCATCAGAGAAATAACATTTTCATAGCAAAAGCCTGCTTCTTAAGAAGCATCTCATCTAGGTCACCCAGAGGTTTTAAAACATTTTTAGCATGCACACTATAAGTTTCAAAAGACAGCAATTTCTATCATCAATCATTCTTCTTACTAATAATGAGTCAATTCCAATCATTAAATATATATCAGATTTTCTGCCCTGGCATTTAAGTTTCAGGTTCTCCTCCTGCAGTGATTACAGTTATCACCATGCTTAAAAGAGAAGTCTTTGAAGAAAAAACACAAGGATCCATTAATCATGAATCATTACATTTTGTCAGTTGGCAAAGGAATATTTTGCTCATTCATCCTTCGAATGAAATTAGTTCTGGCTCAGGTCCTCGTAGAAGGAGATTCTAAATTGTCTTGGCATCTTCCTATAGCAGTTTGTATACGTGCCATAAAATGGCAGATGGGGTTTATTAATGGCAGATGAGTTTACTTTGCAAGTTTTTTTTTTCTTTCTAGTTGATCATTTTAATATTGAAAACTCATGCATTATGCTGTATATTTATCTATAGATATATGTTTTAGCTCATTAATGAGGAGAAAGAAATCTGTGTAATCTCTATGCTTCTAAATTAAGCAAATTCTTCTCTGTTCTGTGGAGAAAATACATTTTCTTAAGTTTAAGTATCCAAGATGAACCAAATCATACAAATTTTAGAAAATATTTGTAAGTATGTAAAGATAGTATTTTACTTGCAATGACCAATGGACACTTGATAGAGCAATATGAAGATTCGACTAATATTCTATAGACATGAGAGACTTTCAATAAACAGTGTCCTCTTACGAATAATTCCTAAGTTTTACTGTCTTTTTTCTTTCAACCAGATAGGAAAACATATGTGAGTTTCTAATATTCAGCACTAAAATATTAGAATATCCTGTAGATGAGTGAATAGTCTAATATCCTATGGGTATATGAATAGATGGTTGAGTTCTACCTTTTATCACTGACTAGTAGTATGGTGGATTATTAGACAAACACATAGATTCTTTTAACCATGAGTGCATGGCTGGCAGCAATCTACTATGTGCAATAAGAGACCTGTAATAAGCCCACAAATATGTAGTTTATTTCACAGAAGTGAAACAGATGCTAGAGAAAGTCAACATAATCTATAAGGCACTATAAACATGAAAACTGTTGTTCAGAGTAAAACCAGCAGACATAAACACTAAACAATCTGTTGATTAAAATGTTTTATGCTGATTATCTACAGGTCAGACTGGGAGGGCATTAGAATTATTTCATTTGAATGATACAAAACATAGATTTGATTTGCTTTTGGAGAGGATTAAAATATGTTTAGAATCACAAGATTCATACTCAAAAATAATTTAGAACAGAGTAAAAAATAAATAGCATTTAAAATAAAGCAGTTTTCTAATCTAACTTGTGAGTGAAAACAATTTTCTATGTACAAGTGAATATTAGCCGAAATATGTGCTTATAGGAAAGAAAATAATAATTTTATTTTCTTACACTTGTAATAACATACCTATTCAATCTGCGGGCCAAGCAGAAAATCCAACAATGAAAATGAACACAGCATCAGAATTGGAAGAAGACTCATTAACAACCTGTAATATGCATGTGATACAACCTTGCTTGCTGAAAGCAAAGAGAGCTTGAAGCACTCGTTGATGAAGATCAAAGACTTTAGATTACACTCAACATTAAAAAAAAAGTCATCACAATTGGACCAATAAGCAATATCATGAGTAATGGAGAAAAGATTGAAGTTGTCAACGATTTCATTTTACTTGAGTATACAAGCAACACCCATGGAAGCAACAGTCAAGAAATCAAGTCATACATTGCATTGGGCAAATCTGCTACAACAAACCTCTTTAACGTGTTGAAAACAGCAATGACGACACGTTGATGACTAAGGTGTGCCTGATTCAAACCATGATGAAAGCTGGATGATAAATAAGGAAGACTAAAGAGGAATCGATACCTTTGAATTGTAGTGTTGGTGAAGAATATTGAATATACCATGGACTGTCCAAGGCATAAACAAATCTGTCTTAGAGGAAATACAACTACAATTCCCCTTGAAGCAAGGATGGTGAGACTACACGTCATATAATCTGGACATGCTCTCAGGAAAGATCAGTTCCTGGAGAAGGCCATCATGCTTGGTAAACTAGAGAGTCAGAGAAGAAGACGAACACCCTCAGTGAGACGGATTGACACAGTGACTGAAACAATGGCCTAAAGCTTAACAGTGGTTGTGAGGATGATGTATGACTCAACAGTGTTTCATTCTGTTGCACATAGGGTCACTATGAATAGAAACTGACTCAGTGGCACCTAACAACAACACTTGAAATATGAATCAGTGACTGTGACAGGCCATTATTTCTATCTTAACCAAAACATATATTTTTGTTTTTTTCACAACTTCTTACATCTTAACATCAACTAGATACTTGCATTAACTATCTTCTGAATTCACTTAACATGCTTTTGCTATTATTATTATTATTATCAAATGAGTACTTATTTCATACTTTACACAAAACTTTAATTGTAAAGCCTGGTAGCATAGTGCTTAAGTGTTACCTACAACTGCTAATGAAAAGACTGTCAGTTCAAATCAACCAGGTGCTTCCTGTACACTCTACAGGGTTATTTTCTTCTGTCCTATAGGGTCACTATCAGTTGCAAACTTGAAATAGCTACATTCAGACTAGTAGTTTCTAGGGGGAAAAAAAGTGACACTTAAATATAAAACTTAAAATGTTAAAATAAATTTAAATAAACACTGCCAATATTATCCATGAATTATGAAAAGCCAATCCTATGTTGTAATGACACACAGAGTGTCAACTTAGCAATTTAAAATAACATCCAAATGAACTGAAGGTGCTTCTACTTTGTTTTTCCTGGTCCTACTTGTGTCTGATTCAGCATCGTTCTTTCCATATTGCTGCTAAAGGCTTTTTTTATTGAAATAATAATAATTTTTTCCAATATCTGAAGAAGAGCAAGTCACAGTTTATGCCTGGGGAAAAGATATTTTTTCCACCATTAGGAAGATTTATGCTTCTGCTTTGTAAATCATTATTAAATCATAGTCTAGCTCTGCACCTAAATAGACCTATAAAGTGTGTGCTGTGATTCTTGCTGCTACTACATACATTCCCAAAGCATTTTCCACTGGTGTAAAGGATGATGCATATCACCACAGCACACACAAAAGGCAAGGATCCAACTACAAGCTTCCTCTAGATTTAGGGTGGTGCTGAAATGTGCATCTCGTTTTGGCTGCCGAAAGATAAAAGGATCCCCTGAAATCTCATTACCTGCAAATGTAGTGATAGTCTTCTTATAGTGAAATAGCCAGATGGGAAACACAGTATTACTGCAGACACTCTAGTTGTAAATAGGAACCTACCTATGCACATTCTTATTTATATCAATATTTCAAATAGGGAATAAACTACTCTTACACTTGATACCAATTTCAGATTGCAACTATGCTAGAGTTATTTTCTTCTCCATGTTGGATATTGGAGATATAGAGAGAGTTCAGCTGCTAACCAAAAAGTTACCAAAATCTACTAGCTGCTCATTGAAAACCTCCTGGGGCAGTTCTACTCTTCCATTATAGGATCACTATGAGTTAGAATCTACTCGATGGCAATAGATTTGGTTTTTTTGTTTGTTTGTTTAGGTATTACATAGAATTATTTTGCGTATCAAATGACATAATAATTGTGAAACTGTGTATACATGATTAGCATTACTTTACAAGTCATTAGAAATGAAGTCCTATTTTTCCAGTTATATTTACAGCTTAGCAGCTTAGTGATGATCAAGACATTAAATTAAAAGGACAAATCAATAGCTAGCTGAATTTCCTGCTTGTGCTGTAATTTATAATTGAAAAGATATGTCCTCAGGACCTCTCAAATCATAGCAGATTCATATTAAACAAACATGTTTGCAGTGTCTACTATAGAAAAGCATGGTTCCAAACTCAAATATAGATGTGAGCAGACTGGTGTACAAATTAATGAATCTGTACAGATTTCAAAAATTCAGCTGAGGAGGTGGAGTCAAGATGATAGACTAAACACATGTCTTCCTAAATCCTTCTGGAAACCAAGGCCAGAAATGATAATTAAACAGAGCCTTATGGGCACCTAGTGAGCCCTAGGACACAGCATAGGGCTGTCTATTTGGTCTACATACCTCTGAGCAGAAAACTTCTGTTTCTCCAACCCCCACCCTTGTTGAGTCTCAGCTCTTGCAGACTGAAGGTAAATCACCATTTTGACATTTTTTTCTCTCTGTCTTGGCCAGCAGGAGGAGTTGAGGTGACTGGCAGCACAGCTCAGATGTACTGCTGATGACATCGGCAAGTGAACATGCCACAATCTGTGAACCTGGCCTTGGAATCTGTGCAACTTGGCACCTCTAACTTCTCTATCTCTCAGAATCTCTGGATCTCTGCTACTGAATAGTCTTTTCTGAGGTGAGCAGGGTAGCTTCTGCAGGATGCTATCTTGATTCATTGGGAGGCAGAGTTTCCTATACAGAGGCCTCATCTGGGTGTAATTCCCAGGCTTGGAGGTAGTGCCTGCCCAGAGAATGCTTTTTGGCAGTAAAGCAGTCTTTGATATGTAGATGCATACATTGCCAGCCGGGAAGAAGGAGTTGCACATCTGAAAGCCTGACTAAATTTTGAAGCTGTCAGATATCTTTTACCTTACAACAAAGAAATAAGTGCAGGGCATCTGGAAGGCTTCTCTTCCAGCCTCTACTATCTCACATTATAGAGTCAGCTGACAGCTCCCGATTGATTCTATAACTGGGGCTGTATCTTAGACAATCAGGAGGTGGAGCTTGCTACCCCAGAGATTCCATTCAGCCAAGTCACTGGAATACATGGAGGTGTTTCATGATCAACTTCATTTTCAGACTGAGCTTGAACTCTGTTGAAGTAACACTGGAGAAATAAAACAACCTCCAGATGCCCAGAAAGTAACAAACTTTGGACTGGAACACTAGGAAGAATTCACCTATGGCTTCAGAAGGCCCATAAAAGAAAGATCCAAAGCACTTCTCAGATAAAGAAGCTTTCCTGAAATTATCAGAGGAAGAGTACAAAAGGATCATTAATAGAGCCCTCCTAGACCTTATACAAAATGCAGCAGAACAAAACAAAAAAATTAAGCAAGCTGTTTGATCTGATAGAACACCAGTACTCTGAATCCAACAGATCAAGAACCAAATCAAAGAGATAGAAAATTCAGTTCAAAGCCAAGAAAACAGAATAGAACAAACGGAAAATAGAATTTCTGGCTTGGAAGACAGAGTTACTGACTACACTGTCTATGAGCAGAAATCAGAGAAAAGAAACAAGAAAAATGAAAAACCATTAAGAATAATGTGGGCCTCTATGAAGAGGAACAATCTATGATTAACTGGAGTTCCTGAACAGGGTGTGACACCTGAGAACACAGGGAGCATTGTGGATGAGCTGCTGACAGAAAACGTCCCAGAAATTAGGAAAGAAGAGAATATAGATATCCAAGATGCATACTGAATGCTACTCAATAGAGAACTCAAAAGAAAGACTCCAAGACATATTACAATCAAGCTTAACAAAATGAAACACAAGCAGAAACTCTTAAAGACAGAAAGACTCAAAGCAAAGCTAACATTGAAAGTGACACCCTGTAGGCTTTCATCTGATTTTTCAGCAGAAACAGTGCTGGCATGGATACAATGGGATGACACATTCAAAGCCTTGAAGGAGAAGAACTTCCAACCAAGAATTCTATATCCTGAAAAACTGTCTTTCAAATATGAAAATGAAATTGAAACATTCACAGATTAACAGAAAATCAGAGACTTTGTAAAAACCAAACCAAAGCTTCAAGAAATACTGAAAGAAGCTCTTGGCTTACAAGAACAAAACCATTAATTTTATATTTTAGGAAGAAATACAGGGCACATCATCCAGAAACCTACTCAGTTAGGGAGGGCTCCAAACTCAGTCAAAGCTGTAATATTAAAAGAAGTGATACAATAATTAGGTCATGAAAACTATAATGCCATCATATTAAAAAGAGGGATGCAGTACAATTGTTATAGTCCTTCCAGATATAAGACTTGTAGTAGTTAAAATTGGGTTTAAGCATAGACTTTTAAGGGGGATCATAGGGGCAGCCACAAAGCACAATAAAGATGCAGCATATTAAATCAAAAAATGTAATACAAGAGTCTCAACAACCACAAAACCAACACTGAAAAAGGTGAAAAATCAACTCATAAGGAAGGATGTTCTAACTCAGAATAAAAAGAACAACAGGGAAAACATCAACAGAAAAATAAACATATCACAATGACAGCACTAAACACATACCTACCAATAATTGCATTGAATGTGAATGGACTAAACACTTCAGTAAAGAGACAGTGAGTGGCATCTTGGATCAAAAGACTTGATCTATCCACATGTTGGTTACAAGAAACTCAACTTAGACTTAAAGATACAAGCAAACTGAAAATTAAAGGATGGAAGAATATATGTCAAGCTAACAATATAAAAAAAGAGCAAGTGTGACAATACTAATCTCAGATAAAATAGATTTTAATGTAAAATCCACCACTGTGGACAAGGCTGATCACTATTGCTGAAAGATTCAATACACAAGCAGGACTTAACAATATTAAATATTTATGTACCCAAAAGTAGAGTATCTAAATATATTGAAAAAACATTGACTACACTCAAAAACGAGATAGATCACTCTACAATAATAGTGGGAGACTTCAACACTTCATTCTTAATATTGGCTGGATCATCAAGAAAAAAGCTCAGTAAAGACACAGAAGATCTATTGCCACAATTAACCAAGTAGACCTCATTGACATATACAGAACTTTCTATCCATCAGCAGACAACTATACCTTCTTCTCCAGTGCACATGGAACGTTTTCCTGAATAGACCATGTGTTAGGACACAAATCAAATCTCAACAAAATCATACCACTGAATTACTGCAAAGCATCTTCTCAGACCACAAAGCTGTTAAAGTGAAAATCAATAGCAGAAAAAACATAGATAGAAAGCAGAACTCATGAAAACTGAACAACATCTTGCTCAAAAAGTCATGGGTCACAGAAGAAGTCAAAGATGAAATAAACAAATTTATGGATTCCAAAGTGAATGAAAACACTTCCTACCATAACCTATGGGATACAGTCAAAGTAGTGCTCAGAGGTCACTTTATCCCCATAAATGCACACATCTGGAAGGAAGAAAGAAACCAAGTCAAAGAACTGACCCTACAGCTTGAACAAGTAGAAAGAGCAAAACAGAGGAACCCCTCAGGCACCAGAAGAAAACATATCATAAAGACTAGAGCAGAACTAAATGAATTAGAGAATAGAAGAACAACTGAAAAAAATTGAAAAAATCAAGAGCTGTTTTTTTAAAAATACCAGCCAAGTTGACAAACCACTGGCTAAACATACTAAAGAAAAGCAGGAAAGGAAACAACAAATAACCCAAATTAGAAATGAGAGGGCAGTTGTCACAACAGATCCCTCAGAAATCCAAAATATCATAACAGAATACTATGAAAGACTGTACTCTAACAAATTTGAAAACCTACAAGAAATGGACAAATTCTTAGATGCATATCACCTACCAAAGTTATCACAAGGTGAAGCAGAACAGCTTAATAAACCCATCACAAAGGAAGAGTGCCATAGATTGAATTGTGTCCCCCCAAAAGTATGTGTAGCCATGTTGCTGGGCCATGATTCCCAACACTTTGTGATTGTCCTCCATTTTGTGATTTTCCTGTGCTGTACGTTAGAATACTAGGATAGGACTGTAAATCTCTTCATGGGATAACCTCCCTGCTCCACTGTAAAGGGAGTTTCCCTGGAGTGTGGCTTGCCCCACCCTTAATCCTTTCATCCTAGAAGAGATCAAAGGAAAGGAAAGCAGACTGAGAATTGGGAACCTCGCACCATCAAGAAAGCACCAGGAGAAGAGTGCACCCTTCATACCTGAGGTTTCTGTGCCAAGACACTCCCTGGACAAGGATTGATGCAATACCAGACTCCTCCAGAGACAACAAGGGTGAAAGCCTTCCCCCAGAGCAGACATCCTGAATTTGGACCTGTAACCTACTGGACTGTGTAAGAATAAACTTTCCTTTGTTAAAGCCACCCATTCTGTGATATTTCTGTTAGAGCAGCACTAGCTGACTAAAACAAAGAGATTGAAAAAGCCATCAACCAAAAAAAGCACTGACCCAGATGGCTGCACCACAGAATTCTACCAAGTTTTTAGAGAAGAGTTAACTCCAATACTACTGAGACTATTTCATGCAGAGAAGCAATGGAATACTCCCAAATTAATTCTACGAAGTCAGCATAACCCTAGTGCCAAAGCCAGAGAAAGATCCCCAAAAAGGAGAACTGCAGATCAGTATTACTTATGAATCCAGATGCAAAACTCTTCAACAAAATTCTTGCCAATAGAATACAACAACATATCAAAAAAAATAATCCATCACAACCACATTGGATTCAAACCAGAGATGCCAGGCATTTTCAACATCAAGAAAACAATGTGATCAACCACATAAATAACACAAAAGACAAGAATCACTTGATTTTGTCTATTGATGCAGAAAAGGCATTTGATAAAGTCCAACACCCATTCATGCTAAAAACTCTCAGTAAAATAGGAAGAGATGGCAAATTCCTCAATGCAATAAGGGCCATTTATACAAAGCCAACTGTCTACGTTATCCTGAATGGAGAGAGACTGAAACAATTCCCCTTCAGAATGAGAACCAGACAAGAACGCCCACTCTCACCTCTCCTATTCAACATTGTGCTAGAAGTTCTAGCCAGAGCAATTAGACAAGACCAAGAAATAAAAAGGTATCTGCATTGGCAAAGAAGGTGTAAAAATCTCTCTATTTACAAATAATATGATTGCATATGCAGAGAATCCTAAAGAATCCATAAGCAAACTACTCAAATTGATAGAAGGATTCAGCAAAGTGTCAGGATACAAGGTGAACACAAGTAAATCAGTAGGATTCCTTTATACTAACAATGAGATTATTAAGGAAGAAATCACCAAATCAACACCATTTACTATAGCCCTCCCAAAGACAAAATACCTAGGCTTAAATCTAACCAGAGATATAACAGACCTTTACAAAGAGAACTGCAGCATGTTACTACAAGAAACTAAGAGAAATTTATGTAAATGGGGAGACCTACCCTGCTCATGGACAGGAAGACTTAACATTGAGAAAATGTTTATTTTACCCAAAACAATTTACTTATACAATGGAATCCCAATACAAATTACTGTGACATTTTTTAATGAGATGGAGAAACAAATCAGCAACTTTGTTTGGAAAGGGAAGAAGATCCAGATAAGCAAAACACTTCTTAACAATAAGAACACACTGGGACGCCTTTCACTACTCAACTTTAGAGCCTATTACACCACCACAGTAGTCAAAACAGCCTGGTACTGGTACAAAAAGAGATAGGTAGATCAATGGAATAGAACTGAGACCCCAGAGATGACACCATCCTCCTATGAACAGTTGATATTCGGTAGGGGTCCTAAGACAATTAAACTGGGATAAAAACAAGCTCTTCAACAAATGGTGCTGGTAAAACGACATATCTATCAGCAGTAAATTGAAACAAGACCCATATCTTTCACCTTATACAAAAACCAACTCACACTGGATAAAAGACTTAAATATCAAATCTAAAATGATAAAGCTCATTCAAGAAAAATTAGGAACAACAATGAAAGTTGTTGACAGTCAAAATCTGTCAAACAAATCACAATCAACAGAAGGGAAAATAGATAAATGGAAACTACTAAGAAACAAACACTTTTCTCATCCAAAGACTTTATCAAAAGAATTAAAAGACCATCTACATAATGAGAAGAAATATTTGGCAACTATATGTCAGACCAACGTCTGATCTCTATAATCTGTAAGGTACAACAAAATATCAATAAGAAAAAGATAAAGAATCCAATTAAGCAATGGACAAAGGAGATGGACAGACACTTGTCTAAAGTGGAGATCCAGGCAGCCAAAAAATAGGTGTGGACATGCACATTATCGTTAGCTATTAAAGAAATTCAAGTCAAAACTACAATGAGATATTATCTCACCACAACAAGGTTGGCCATGATCCAAAAAATACAAAAGAACAAATTCTGGAGAGGCTGTGGAGAAATTGGAACTGTCCTACACTATTGATGGGACCCCCAAAATGGTGCAACCTCTTTGGAAAGTAATCTAGTGCTTCCTTAAAAAGACGGTAACAGATTCACCACTTGACCCTAATAATTTGACCGCTTGGAATATATCCTGCAGAATCAAGGCCATTCCCACCAACTGATACATGCACAAGAATGTTTATTGCAGCACATTCCACAATAGCAAAAAGATGGAATAAACCGAGATACCCAACAACAGAGGAACGCATAGGTAAACTATGGTATATACTCAATGGAACACTATGCAATGATAGAGAACAATGATGATTTTAGGAAACATAACCTAGTTTCAATTGGAGGACATTATGTTGAGTGAAAGTAGTCAGTACAAAAGGACAAATGTTGTATGAGACCCCTAAGGTAAGAACTTAAAAACAGACTCATGCATAGAAGAGAAGACTCTTTGACAGCTGCAAAGGTGGGGAGGGAGGGTGATGGGGAGAGGGTTTAGATTAGATAGTTGACAGAAATTTGGATAGGTGAAATCAGTGACAGCACACATTAGAAAGATCAATTTTAACTGGACATCAACATAACTTGATTAGTCCTCCAATCTTAACCCAATATTGCAAGGACAGAGTAGCTGGGGCAGGGGGTCGGGGACCAGGCTCTCAGGAGAAATCAAGTCCAATTGGCACAGCCAGCATTTCACCAAGAGAGTCTTCTGCACCCCACATTGGTGAGTGGCATCTGGGGTCTTAAAATCTTCTAAGATGCTGTCATGGTTTGAATTGTGTCCCCCCAAAAATGTGTGCAGCCATGTGGCTGGGATATGGTTCCCAGTATCTTGGAAATGTCCTCCATTGTGTGGTTTTGCTAACCTGTATGTTAAAGGATTAGGGTGGGGCTGTGAATTCCTGTTATGGGGGAAGTTTCCCTGGAGTATGGCTTGCCCCACCCTTAATGCTTTTAGCTCGCAAGGAATAAAAGGAAAAAGAACCAAGGACAATTTGAGAACCTCGCTACCATCAAGCAAGCAGCACCGGGAGCAGAACGCGTCGTTCAGACCAGAGGTTCTTGCGTTAGGACGCTCCCTGGACAATGACTGATGCAATACCGGACTTTCCTCCAGAGCCGTCAAGGGGAAAGTCTTTCCCTGGAGCGGACACCCTGAATATGGACTCGCAACCTACCGGACTGTGTAAGAATAAATCTTTCTTTGTTAAAGCCATCGACTCTGTGGTGTTTCTGTTAGAGCAGCCCTAGCTGACTAAAACAGAATTGGTACCGTGGGAGTGGGGTGCTGCTCTAGCAAATACCTAAAATGTGGAAGCCACTTTGAAACTGCGAATGGATAGAAGACTCAGAAGGAACGAAGAAGGCGCAGATGGTGAGAAACAACAGAGGACTGGCAGCAGCGGCAGCGGCAACAGCAGAACCAGAGGCAGCGCTGGAGCCGACCCGTGGAGCGAGAGAGGTCAGTGCCTGCGCAGAGTTTTCCTCGCGGAACGGGGTGCCTCTGGGCACTTGAATCGGTGAGCTGGCCTTGCTGACCCACGAGTGAGAGAGTTGAGTGCCTTTGGGCAGGACGCTTTCCAGCAAGAGTGGGGTGCCTCTGGGCACTTAAACCAGTGGAGCTACAGAGTTTTGGAACACTTGCCCGGCAGGGCAGATGTGGGCCTGAGGCCCAGGCCATGCGGCCATAGGAAGCTGAAGCTGAAGAGGCAGATAGCGTGAGAAGCTGAGCTGCCTCAGTCTCAAGAGGTATGGCCATGACCTCAGGGGTTTGAAAGGGTGGAACCATGGCGTGCTGTGTTCGTAAGGGTGGAATTGCCACTCAGTTGGGCTTAGGGTGCTCCTAAAGCCGACGGGACAGAGTTTCTGTCCAAGTGGGCCTTGAAGGCAAAGTTGTAGCACGGGGCTGGAGGTCTCCACTCAGAAACCTGAGAGTGTGGCCGATACCTAGAGTCTGGAGAGCATTGCTGTTGTGTAGAATGTCTCAGAAAACGTAAGAGTATTTCCAAAGCTTTGAGGGTTAATGTAATGTGTTCTGTTGACTTGCCTGTTGCCTGTTAATGCCTTCTAAGTTTCACAGATGTAGAAGAGTTTTTGTATTTTGGACTTGGAGCTGATTTAAGACTTCTGTTATATGGATGGACATAATTTTGCTATGGTGAGACGAATGTGTTAAATGTTTTTGTGATGGTATTTTTGGGTTGTCAAAGGGTGGGATGTCATGGTTTGAATTGTGTCCCCCCAAAAATGTGTGCAGCCACGTGGCTGGGATATGGTTCCCAGTATCTTGGAAATGTCCTCCATTATGTGGTTTTGCTAACCTGTATGTTAAAGGATTAGGGTGGGGCTGTGAATTCCTGCTATGGGGGAAGTTTCCCTGGAGTATGTCTTGCCCCACCCTTAATGCTTTTAGCTTGCAAGGAATAAAAGGAAAAAGAACCAAGGACAATTTGAGAACCTCGCTACCATCAAGCAAGCAGCACCGGGAGCAGAGCATGTCCTTCAGACCAGAGGTTCTTGTGTGAGGATGCTCCCTGGACAATGACTGATGCAATACCGGACTTTCCTCCAGAGCCGTCAAGGGGAAAGTCTTTCCCTGGAGCGGACACCCTGAATATGGACTTGCAACCTACCGGACTGTGTAAGAATAAATCTTTCTTTGTTAAAGCCACCCACTCTGTGGTATTTCTGTTAGAGCAGCCCTAGCTGACTAAAACACATAGCAATCCTATAGGACAACGTAGAACCTCACTATTGGCTTTTCAAGGAGCCCTGCCAAATCTGAACTGCTAGCCGCTATACCACCACAGTTTCCTACTGTGAAATTGGGAATATATTTTCTGTCTTTCTTCCTGAAATATTTTTAAACATTGCATCTTTGCTAAAAGCAAGAATAGGGATTTTTATGTAAAATCTTCCACTTTTAACTGTTGGCTCAAAATGATTTTAAACATGAGGTTTCAGAACAAAACAAAACAAGACAAAAGTGTGTCCACAAACATGTCCAGCATGTGGGATAACAATCATGACTTCAGCAGTAAAGGACACAACAGTTTTCATTCTAAGAAATGAACACTTTGAAAAGAATTCTTCCACATTAATTTGTATTATGTAATTATTAAAATAAACTGCTGGACAGTTATATCCAGTTCATATATTAAAAAAAAAAACAAATGTCCTCAGAAATTACACAACTTTCTTTCTAGTACTTTTTCTGAAACACTGTAGAATTTAAACTCACATTCAGATATTCTAACCTCAAATGAGTTTGAAATAGATCTAAGAGTTTAGCAAACACTGCAAAGATGTCATTGGCCTGGCCTTATTATTAATCTATTTATTCAGTTATTCTGCAAACATTGACTGGGCAAAACAGCAAAGGACTTTTCATCTAAAAAGGCTGCAGATAGAGGTGGGGCCAAGATGATGGACTAGTCACACATCTCTTCAGTTCCGTCTGAGAAGTAAGACCTAGAAAAATAACTGAATGGAGCAGTGTGGACATTCTGGGAACCTCAAGATCAGGCATAGCATTGTGAGATCAGACTGAGTGACAGCAAGGGTTAAACTACCTTTGTCAGAGGTGAGACAGCAGCAGAATGAGTCCCACTTCTGCTGTGGCAGTGACTGAGAGACTTAAGTACAGATGACTTCTTTGATAACTAGGATACTGGACCTGGAACAGCCGAACCTGAGGGCCTGGCAGAGGCCAGCTGCTAAGCTGAGCTGCAGTGCCTAAGTAAACATTGTCTCCTGCAGCAAAGAGGCTGTGCTTTGGATAGTCAAATCTAGATAACCCAGTAGCAATTGGACTGCCGAGTAGCAGCTTTTTGATGATGTGAAGACAACAATCAATATTTAACTGTTTAAAGAAGCAGACCACCATGGCTCCAGAAAATTCTCCCCTGAGAAGAATCAAAAAACTCCCCAGATGGAGAAGCCTTTCTGAAATTATCAGAGGTAGAATATACAAGAATTATGTATAGCTCCCTTCTAGAGATTAAACAAAGGGCAGCAGAACAAAATGAAAAATTAAGCAACCTATGTGAACTGCTAGAGCATCAATGACCTGAAATTCAGCAGATCAATACTAAAATTAGAGTTAGGCAATTCAGTGCAAAGCCAAAAGAGCAGGATTGAGGAAAAGGAGCTCAGAATTAGTGAGACTGAAGACAAAGCAACTGACACAAGGATTTATGAGGAGAAACCAGAGAAAAGAAACAAGAAAAATGAAGAACTAAGTAGCATGTGGGAATCTATCAACAGGCAGAATCTACAAATAACTGCAGTTTCTGAAAAGGGAAGGGTAACAGAAAATACAGAGAGAATTGTAGAGTTGCTGACAGAAAAGTTCTCTGACATCATGAAAGAAGAGGACTATATAGCTATTCAAGAAGCTTATGGTAGACCCCAAAATAAAGACACCAAGACGTATTATAATCAAGCTTAATAAAATGAAACATAAGAAGAGGCTCTTAAAGCAAAACTAATGTACAAATGGAATCCCTATAATTTGTCTCAGCAGAAACCAGGTTGGCAAGAAGGCAGTGGGATGACACAAAGCCTTGAAGAAGAAAAACTTTCAACCAAGAATTATATATCCTTTGAAATTCTCTCATGTATGAAGGTGAAATCAAGACATTCTCTAATAAACAGTAGCTTAAGGACATTGCAAAAAACAAACCAAAACTACAAGAAATGCTGAAAGCAGCTCTTTGATTAGAAATTCAATAACATCAGATGTATACTTAAGGATGCAATGCAGGACACAGCATCCTAAGTCCTACTCAGGAAGTCACAAAGCTCAATCAAAGCTAAAAGATTAAAAGTAGGGAACCAGAGATTGTACCATGTAAACTATGACATCATCACACTGAGAAGAGGGATGTATTACAGTAGTTATAGTCATTTCAGATGGAGAGGAAGTTAAGGAAATATACAAAACATTAAGGGGGATAGAAGGGGTAGCTGCAAAGCAAACTAATACTACATATCAAAACAAGAAACATAATATAGAAGCCTCAGTAGACACAAAACCAACATTGAAAAGGATGAAAAGAAAACCCATCAAGAACAGAACATTAAATGGAACAAAGAAAATGTCAACAACACAAAAATAAATAAAAATAAAAATAAAATAAAACGACAACACTAAATACAAATCTATCAATAATTACATTGAATGTAAACAGACTGAATGCTCCAATAAAGAGGCAGACACTAACAGCTTGAATCAAAAACATGGTCCATCTATATGTTGCCTAGAAGAAACACATCTTAGACTCAAAGACATGAACAAACAATAAATCAAAGGGTGGAAAAATATATGCTAAGCTAACAACACTCGAAGAAGAGCAGGAATGGCAATACTAAGCTCAGATGAAATATATTTTAATGTAAAATCCACTGTTGTGGACAAGGATGACCACTATGTACTGCTTAAAGGCTTAATACATAAGAAGGATATAAAAATATTAATTATTATACACCCAATACTAGAACATATAAATACATCAAGCAAATGCTGACTACACTGAAAATGAGATAAACCACTCCATAATAATAGTAGGAGACTTTAACACTCCACTTTCAGTAATGGACAGATCATCAAGTAAAAAGCTTAATAAAGGTACAGAATATCTTACTGTGACAATCAACTGATTACACCTCAGCGACATATACAAGATTTTTATCCAGCACAGATAAGTCCACATTCTTTTCCAATGCACTTGGAATGTTCCCCAGAATAGACCACACATTAGGCCATAACACAAGTCTCAACAAAATCCAAACCCGCTGAATTACTGCAAAGCATCTTTTCAGATCACATAAAAATCTAAATCGATAGCAGAGAAAATACAGGTAGAAATTTCAACTCATGGAAACTGAACACCTTGCTCAAAAATCCATAGATTATAGAAGAAATCAGGGAAGAACTAAAGAAATTTATGGAATCAAATGAGAATGAAAACACACCCTGCCAGAAACTAATAAAGCACTACTGAAGAAGAGGAACACAATAGAGGCCTCACACTAGCTGACCTTAGAAACTACTAACTGCCACGGTAGTCAAAATAATCTGGTACTGGTACTAAAGAGACAAATTGATCAATGGAACAGAATAGAGAACCCAGAAATACCACCATCCTCTTATAAACAGTTGATATTCAGCAAAGGCACTAGTATTGTAAACTGGGGTAAGAACAGTGTCTTTAACAAATGATGCTGACAAAATTAGATATCCATCTACAAAAAATTGAAATAAGACCCATATCTCACACCTTACAAAAAAGTAACTCAAAATGTTTCAAAGACTAAATATCAAACCTGAAACGACAAAGATCATGCAAGAAAAAATAGGGACAACAACGGAAGTTCTAATACACAACGCAGACAGACTACAAAATCTGACCAACAATGCACAGAAAACAGAAAAGAGATAAATGGGAACTACTAAAAATGAAACACTTAGGCTCATCCGAAGACTTTATCAAGAGAGTTAAAAGACTACCTACAGAATAGGAAAAGTATTTCACAACTACATATTGCGTCAACATCCAATTTCCATAATCTATAAGGTACTACAAACTATCAACAAGAAAAAGGTAAATAACCCAATTAAACAATGGGCAAAGGAGATGGACAGACATTTCGTCGAAGAAAACATTCAGGCAGTCAAAAAACATGTGAAGAAATGTTTGTGATCATTAGCTATTAGAGAAATCCAGATCAAAACTACAATGACATAAAATCTCGCTGCAACAAGGTTGGCCATAATCCAAAAAAAAAAAAAAAACACAAACCAAGAAATGCTGGAGAGGCTGTGGAGAGATTCAAACTGTCTTACTGCTAGTGGGGATGCAAAATGATACAACTTCTTCAGAAAGCAATTTGGTGCTTCCTTAAAAAGCTGGAAATAGATAAACCTTATGATTCAAGAATCCCACTGCATGGAAAATATCCTACAGAAATAAAGGTGGTCACATGCACATGAATGTTTAAACAAACTAGGGTACATATACATAATGGAACACTACGCAATGATAAAGGACAATGATGATTTTAGGAAGCACCTCATAATCTAGTTTCAATGGGAAGACATGCTGAGAGAAATCAGTCAGCTGCAAAAAGACAAGCATTGTATGAGACCTCTGCTATAAGGACTTAAAAATGGACTTATACTGAAGAAAAGACTGATGGCTACGAGGATGGGGAGGGAGGGAAGGAGAGGAACGTTCATAGATAGCCACAGATAGTTGATAGAAATTTGGATAGGTGAAGAGATTGTCAGCACGTAGTAAAGGGCGGACCAGCATAACTGGACCACGTCATAAACTGAAAGGTTTTCTAAACTCAACACAATATTTCAAAAGATAGAGTAGCAGGGACAGGGTCTGGGGATCACGTTTTGAGGGGACAGCTAACTATAACCAGTCTTTAGCTAAGAGAGTCTTCTGAACCCTGTATCAGTGAGTGGTGTCTGGGGTCTTAAAAGCTAGCAAACTGCCATCTGTGGTACACCAAATCATCCCAAACCATCTGGAACAGATGACCACAGAAAACAACAAAAGTACATGTCAAAAAGAGGACAGGAGACAGAAGGACCCATGTGAATGGGAGACTGCTTCAGCATGATACCAGAAGAACCAGGTGGTGCTTGGCCACCAAAAAATGCACCCGTGATGGGTACGCAGTGTAGAGTTCCCGATGTAGCGTGAGAAACAGAGGCGTGCAGTTCAAGAACTCGACTAAAAGACCAGAGCTGATGGTCCAACAGCCTGGAGGGTCCCCTGGGAACACGGCCCCTAGACTTGGTGCTTGCCGAGACCTGAAACCAGTACTGATGTCAACTCTTCAGACAAGAACGGACTGAGTTTGGGGACACAATGTGAGCATGTGGTGTGTGCACTTTATGGTTTTATACACTTATAGGACCAGGATCTGTCCTACTGATATGTTTCTAGATGAGAGAGAGGAAGGTAGAAAGGAGGAGACAGGTGTTTGTTAGGAGAGTACTAGAAGTAAAGAGTGAAATGGAGGAGTGTGCTGTCACAGGGTGAAGACAGCAGATAGATCTGCAATTAGGCTGGCACGTAAAATTGATTTCTACTGTATACTTTCACCAATCATGGTAAGACAAATAAGGGAATGAGACTCTGTGAGATATTTGTATGTGATTTGTTGTTGCACCTGCTTTGAATTGTCATGTTTTCCTCCAACTTTTAATCCAGTGCATCCATTAGAGAGTGTCTTGAGTTTTGGCTATGATTTTCCCATGGTTTTCTTCTCAGTCCTAATTAAGTACCATGCTATGCTCTCTACTTAATGTGATTTCCTTTTATCTATCTTTTCTAACTTTATCTTGTTTTATTTTTATTTTTTTTAAAAAAGTAGAATAAACTTCAAGAATCACTGAAATTAGACAGAGGCAGAGCTAATGTAGTACTGTAGACAGAATCACCATGCTGTCCTCTGCAGCAAATATTAAAAAAAACTAAGAAGATACAAGCATCAATCCTGGAAACTTAAGTATTAAATGAAGGAATAGAGAATGTGATCAAGTACCCAGTGGCAGAGAACAGAAAATGAAGAGAGCTACACAGTGGAGGCTCCCTACCGGTTAACATAACACTGTGTCACTCTTTTGGACTACAGCCATCAAGGAACACAGAGACAGAGTCTAGGAAAGCAACTTCACGGAGTTCTCAACAGAAGGAGTACTTGGCAACCAGGGATACATGCTTTCCTACCCTCACTATTCCCTTTACGTAACCTTAGCTGCTTTCCAACAGGTCACAGTCTGCTGGCCAGTGAGACACCAGCTTGTTGTCATCTAGATTTGCCCTGCTCCCAAAGGCTGATTCCCCTCATGTTATTTATGTGTGTGTGTGTATATAGTTTTTTCTTTTTGGCTTGTTACCTCTCTCTTTCTTCGTTCTGTCCTTTCTTTTTTCTTCCAGCTAGCCCCATGTGCTGTCTCTGCCGCTTCTTGATGGGCTGTGCTGCACTGCTCAGATACGTAGCTAATGGCATGGCCTCCTCAGTTCCCTGTTGCCTCCACCAGCTGAATCGTTGTACCATTTCTTTTCTCCATTTCTTCTCTCTCTCTCTTCCTTCCCTTCCTCTCTTCTGCCCTCCTAGCTTGTGTGCAGTTCTTATCCCTTCTCTAAGGAACATGATTCACCACTTACCAAGAGAGCCATTGACATACAGCATCCCTAGTTCTGTGCCACCCTTTAAAGCTGGCTGCTTCAGTGCCGTTTGTTTTTATGTTTTTATTTTGTTGCTGGTTCTTCTCTCTCTCCTTTTCTTCTTCTTTCTTGACAGCTGAGATGCACTGCTCACCTACAGAGCCACTGTCACACAATCTCCGTGAATCTGAGTTGCCTCCATAGCCTGACCCCCTAGAGGTCACATTTATTTATTTATTTATTTTAATTTTCTTCATTCTTCCCCTCCTTTTTCCTTCTCCCTCCCACCCCGGCCTGTACCACTTCTGTCCCTTCCTGAGGTGCGATGTCATGCCACCTGGCAAGACAGACACCAGCTCACCTCACTCTGATTATGCTTCTCGCAAACAGCTGACTCCATCAATGCTATATTTATTGTTGTTTATGTTTGACATTTTTGGTTTATTCTCTCTCTTCTTTCCTTTTGTTTCTTTTCACACACTTATCCTGTGAGCCACTCATGACTTCTAAATAAGTCAAGCCATACCACTTTGTTAGAAAACAATTGGAAGACTCCCTCCCTTCACTCACCAAATCCCAACATGCTGACATTTTATTTGCATTTCCCCCTTCTCTCTCTCTTTGTGAGCTATTTGTGCATATTTTGCTTCTGTTTGTTTTTGTTTCTCCTTTTCTCACCTACTTAGCTTACCACATCACATCCTCTCCCTGCCATCACGTACATCTGCATCATGTGGCAAGTACTGTATACCCATGAGTGATATCAGCACAGATACCCAGTTCCCTGTATTTCACCCCATACTGTCTAACCCACTTCACCTTGCCGAAAGCAGCATACGCCACAAGAGACACCTCTCTGTCCTACCCCCACCTCCACTGGAATTGCCACGCTACTCCGTTTATGAGAAACGGGCTCTGCCCATCTGGACAATGAGGTGAGAAATATCCTTCCTACAAACAAGCAAGTAACAATACATGCCCAACAGCGTGCTCAGACATAACAAACCAAACCAAAAATTGTCATGGAACAAATGAATTGACAATGAATAAGTGAAAAAAATAATTCCTGAATATCCCAGAAACATGGACAATATGAAAACATACTTTAAAAACAAAACAAAACAAACAAAAAAAAACAGCCCAGAGTGGCTCCTGTAAGTAACCAATATAAAAAACCAAATGACCTTTGGCACTGGAACTCCCTGATACAGAATTCAAAAATCTGATGTTCGGGGCTCTCCAAGAAGTTAGGGAAGAGATGAAGGAAAACAGGCAAAAATCAGAAAAAAAAAAAAATCCACAGTAAAATCATGAAAAATACGGACATAGACAAAGCAATGGAATAATTCAGGAAAATAATACAGAAACAGAATATCCACATAAATAAATACCTTGAAATAATAACAATGGAAGAAAAAAAAAGCAATTGTAAATCCCAAAAGTAAACAAGAATTCAGAACAAGACACTGCAATTTTTAATTTGAAACAATGGAAGTCAATATTAAAGAAATTGAAGACAGATCTTTGAATAGTAATTTTTCAGAGTAAAATATTGGAGAGAAGAATGAAGGAAACGAGGATGATGGGGCACATCATCAGATGATCAGAGTTACATAACAAGGCAACAAAACAGAAAACAAAGAGAGGATCACTAAAGATTTACTGACAGAAAACTTACATAATGTTATAAAAGGTGAAAAGACGACCAACCAAGAAGCACAACAAACCCCATATAAAAAAGACTCCAGAAGAAAGTTACCAAGACATACCATAATAGCGCTCATCTAAACCAAAGTCAAAGAAAGAATTCTGAGAGCAGCTCAACTGAAACAGTAAGATTAAGTTGTGATTAAAGGTAGGAACCATGCATATGGCATATATAAAACCATGCATGGCATATATGAAACTGTAAAAGAAACAAAATTGTCATTGATGAATAATACATCATACAAAACTCTCACTCAAATATGATGTCAAAATTAGGACATTTCCAGATAAACAAAAATTAAGGGAATAAGTGAAAGCCAAACCATAAGTTACTGAAGGGAGTTCTTCAGTTAGAGAACAAACAACATGAGACAACTTGAATCTAGGACATAGTAGAGCATCAGTTAGCTGCCAACCGAGGTTATGAACTCTCAAGGATAAAATAAAAATAAAATATTCATACCAGAGAACCACTGTGGTCAATCTAAATGATAGCATCAGAACAATTAATGAGTGATAAATGATATAGGTATAGAAATTTCACATGGAAAGAAAGTCAACGTAGTATCAGATAATAAAAGAGTGATTTAATCTTAGGAAGAGAGGAGCAAATTTCAAGTTAACTACAGAGAAGTTAACAAACCTAACTATCAAAATAAAAAAGAGAAACATGAAGTTCAGTAAACATACAATCTACAAAAATGAAAGAAATGAAAAGAAAATCCACAAACAAATGGAATTCAGTATAGGAGAGTAAGAAGAATAATGAAAATGTTAATATCACACACAGCAATAAACTCATCTTTATTGATAATCACAATGCATGTAAATTGGTTAAATGCACACATAAAGAGACAGGGAGTATCAGAACAGATTTTAGAAAAAAGAAAAAACAGGAATCATCAGTATGTTGTCTATAACAGACACATCTTAGCAACAAAAACATAAATATATTAATAATCAAAGGATGGGAAAAAAATGTATCAACCAAATAGCTACCAAAAAAAGAGCCAAGACTGGCAATACTAAGCTCAGGTAAAATAGACTTTAACACAAAATCCACCATAAAAGACAAGGAAAAATATTATATAAAAATTAAAAGGACAATCCACAATTAAAACATAACCATGATATATATCTACACATCCAATGACAGGATTCCAAAACACTTTAAACAAACTCTAACAGTAGTGAAAAGGTAAATTGAGAGATCTACAGTAATATCAGGAGAACTTAACACATCACTTTTGATAAAGGACAGAACATCTATATTTTGACACAATATCTTTGTATCAACAAAGACATAGAAGATCTAAAGGCCACAAGCAACAAAGTGGACCTTGCAGACATATATAGAACACTCCACACAAGAGCTTCAAAGTATATATTCTTCTCCAATACACCTGAAAAGTTCTCCAGAACAGATCATATCTTAGGCCACAAAGCAACCCTTAACAAAATCCAAAATGCTGAGATAATAGAAAGCATTTTCTCTGATCATATCAACCATAAGAACAGAAGTTAATAACAGGAAAAGACATCAAATACATGGAAACTGAGTAACACCTTGCTTAAAAACTACTGAGTAATAGAAGAAATAAAAAATGGAATAAAAACCCTTAGAATGAAAACACATCATACCAAAACTGTTTGGATACAACCGAAGAAGTGCTCAGTTGTTAATTCATTGCAATAGATGTACAAATCAAAAAGAAGAAAGGGACAAAATCAAAACGTCAAATACACAATTTGAACAAAAAGAAAAGGAACATAGCCATGAGAAGAAAGGAAATAACAAAGATAAGACATGAAAAAATTGAATCAACAAAACCAAAAGTTGTTTCTTTGAAAGGATCATCACAAATCATCTGCCAAAGTGACAAAATAAAAGCAGAGAAGGAAGGAAATAGCTCAAATAAGACACAAAATGGGGGATATTACAAGAGGCCCAACTGAAATAAAAAGCATCATAACAGAATACTACAAAAAACTACACTCCAACAAATTTGAAAACCTAGAGAAAATGGGCAAATTTCTGGAAACACATTACCTACCTAAACTAACACAAACTGAGGTCGAAACTCTGAATAGATGCATTAAAAAGACTGAAAAGGTAATAATAATAAAAACTTACAGACACAAAAAAATCCTGGCCCAAGTAGCTTTGCTGGAGAATTTTACTCAGTATTAGGACAAGAGCTTACACCAGCATTACTCAAAGTATTCCAGGATAAAGAAAAGGAGGGCATATTTCCAAATTCATTCTATGAAACCAGCACAACTGATGCCAAAACCAGGCAGAAACACTACAAATAAAAAAAATTACAGCCCAATATCTCTCCTGGATATACGCACAAATATTCTCAGCAAAATTCTAGCCAACAGAATTCAGAATTATATCTTAAAAAAAAAAAAAAATACACTTGGGCAAAGCGGGATTCATACCAAGTTTGCAAGGATGTTTCAACATCAGAAAATCAATCAACTCAATCCACTATACAAATTAAGAAAAAAAAAATCACATGATCGTTTCAAATGATGCAAAGAAGGCATTCAATAAAGACTAAACATCTATTCGTAATAAAAACTATCAATGAAATAGGATTAGAAAGGAAATTCCTCAACATAGTAAAGGACATCAAAACTGGAGAAATCCTGGTGGTATAGTGATTAAGTTCTAAGGCTCTTAACAAAATGGTGGGCAGTTCAAATCCACCAGGCACTCTGGAAATCTTACGTGGGAGCTCCATTCTGTCACATAGGGTCAGTGTATGTCAACATTAACTCAACATCAATACGTTTGCTTTGGGTTTCATGCCAAACAGAGGAGCCTGGTAGCACAGTGATTAAACGTGCAGCTGCTAACCAAACATCTGCAGTTCGAATCCATCAGTTGCTCCTTGGAAACCCTATGCTGCAGTCCTACTCTGTCCATTGGTGTTACTGTGAGTCTGAACTGACTCAAGAGCAACAGGTTTTGTTTTTGTTTTTTAAATGTAAAATCAATAACTAACATCATTTTCATGGAGAGACACTGAAAACATTTTCCTGACAACAGGAATATGACAAGAAAACCCTTTATCTTCACTCCTCTTCAGCACTGTGCTGAAAATCTTAGTTAGAGCAACAAGGCAAGAAAGGGAAATAAAAGCATCCAAACTGATAAAGAAGAAATAAAACTATCCCTATATGTAGATGATAGGATGCTGTAGAGAGATAATCCAGAGGACTTCACAAGAAAACTACTGGCACTAATAGAAAGATTCAGTGGAGCTGCAGGATACAAGATAAACATACACAAATCAGTTTGGTTTCCATAAACCAATAAAGAGAACTGCAAGAAGGAAATCAGGGAAGCAGTAACATACACAATACATTCTCAAAAATGAAATACTTAGTGTTAATTATAAGATGGTTATAAAAGACCTAGTGAAGAAAAACTACAAAACACTACTGCAAGAAACAAAAGACCTACATAAATCAAAAAAAAAACAAAAAAACAAAAAACCTTGTTCTTGGATGGATAGAATCAACACTGAAACTATCAGTTTTATCTAAAACCAAACCAACTTTCATAAAGTCAATTCTGACTCACAGTGACCCTATAGGGCGGAGTAGAACTGTTCCATTGAATCTCCAAGAGTACCTGGCAGATTCAAACTTCCAACCATTTGTGGCACTTAAGTACTATGTCACCAGGGTTTCCAATTATACCCAAAGAAATTTAAAAACACAAGGCAATCTTGAATTAAATATCAATAGCATTCTTTAAAGTGGTGCAAAAAATCATTAAGTTTATGTCGAAAGAAAGAAGCTCCCAGATACGAAAAGCACTACTGAAGAAGACAAATAAAAGTTCTCACTCCCTGACCTCAGAACGTCCTATACAGCTACAGTAGTCAAACAGCCTTGTCCTGAGGAAAAACAGGGTCAAAGGCATAAACACATTAAAGTCATAACTAACAATACACAGACAGCAAAAGTTAAGTTAGATAGCTGTGATAGCTGTAGTAAAGAATTTTATAGCTTTACTGAACATTATTGTAAATATCATTTACAATAAATGACTATGATGCTGGACAGTAAAGTGTCCCTTACTTGCTTTTAGATTTAAAAAAATGTTTTAAGGGAAAACGAATGGTGATATGGAATGAAATGTATAAATCCATTTTAATATGTGCATCATGTAATCACAGAAACTGCTCTATAAGCCATCTACTTAACTCATTTCTCTTGACTCCTACTCAAGCTCTCTTTTCAAAGTCATTACAAACAGCAAGGTAGCTAACCACCTGGTTGATTCTAAGTCTCACAAATGCAGAATCTTTTAGAAAGATGGAGTCATTTCCTTCATTTGTACTTTGCCAGTGAGATACAATCACTTGTCAGACAGGATGATGGCTGTTAAAGAAGACAGCAAAGTGCCTCAGGCATGTTCTGTGGCTGATAAAACATACAGTGGTGTCAGATAGTGGCTGAACATCGTTATATAAAATTGGAATCCTACACCCCAGAGACCTTTCTCTCAGTCAGGTACATGTATATGCTTCCCTGCAATATCTACTTTTAAGATAGGTCAGGAAGTTTTAGACTGTCAGATAATTACACACTACCAGATTAGCTGTGTTTCTGATAAGGGTATGAGTATGATATACACACTCCTGTGTAAACATAGAAAAGACAAAGGGCCTGATTTGGGGTATGGGGGCAATGTTAATTGTTTATGAGCAAGGTCAAGATCTCTTCACTCTTCACACTAGTTAGTGCCATGGAATTCTAAGTCATACAAGAAAAAAATGTTGAGGAGAATGAAAGGAGGAAAAGAAATCAAGTATGCAGATGATGGAATAGAAGAAGAGTGATAATCCATCTTACTCTTTTTAACAATTAATTTTCTATAAATTGTAAATTTCTATAATTTTCTATAAATTGAGAATTCTGTTTTTTAACATTTGACTACTGACAACTTTTAAGGTTCACCATCCATCTCTGTCTGTTTCCTCAACTATGGGCTAGCTTATAAGAAAGACTCATGTTCCTTTGTCAGGTGCTGAAGGGTGATTCAAACCATGCCATCCCTGCCACACATGAGAATCCTCACCCTGGGCACCCACCTGCTAATCACCATAAAACCACCAAAGCTAACTTCCTTTCAAAACATCTTGGGGCCAGTTTTTGAGGCCTACTCTGCTCTCCCAAGAAAGCTCTTTTTTATACCCTCTTGATGTTTGTGTAGCATCATCAGCCTTGACTTCTCAGCCCAATTTTAAGTGGGTTTCCATCTTAACTCTGCACAGTGGCTGCAACAGAGCCCAAAAACTTACAAGAAAAGTACTCACAGCCAGAAGTCTGCATATATTTTCAATAATTTCAAATGATAGATGACATTTAAATTAAACAATGGTACTCGTAGATTATCACTTCTTGCAGTCAAACTAGTCTTTTTGATTTCCCTTGTAAATAAAAACAATTCTACATAATATTCTTGCTCAGGATATGTAGTTATTATCAACTTGTGTCTTAGTCACTTAGCGCTGCTGTAATAGAAATACCAAAAGTGAATGGCTTTAAAAAGATAGATTTTATTTTGTCTCAGTCTAGTAGGCTACAGTTTCAAATTCAGGGCATATCAGCTCTGTCAAAGTTTTCTCTGTTGGCTCTGGAGGAAGGTCTTTGTTGTAAGTCTTGCCCTGGACTGGGAGCTCCAGAGGGGCAGGGACCCTGGGTCCTTTCCAAAGGACATGCTCTGCTACCAGCACTGCTTTTTGATGATATGAAGTCCTCACCTCTCTGCTTGTTTTGCTTTCCTTTATATCCAAAGAGATTGCCTCAAAACCCAATACAATCTTCCGTGCTGAGTCTGCGCCACCAACACAACTGTAGGCCGTCATCCCATGTTAACATCATGGAGGCAGGATCTACCACACTATAGGAACATCCTGTTATACCAGGAATCACGGCCTAGTCAAATTGCCACACACGTTCTTTGAAGGACATACTTCAATCCATGACAACTTGATCATAAAAATATTCACACAATATTGATCAAAATTACATATCCCCCAACTTACAATTTAACTGTAAAAAGGTATCATTTGTCTTACGCATTAGTCTGCTAACCCATCAGAACAAATTATAACAAAATATGTGACTTGAACAAAGACAGATTTATTGTCTCACAGTTGTAGAAGTTAGAAATTTGAAACCAAAGTGTCAGAGGAGCTGCAATTCCTCTCTTTGGAGGCTCTAGGAGAGATTTTGTTCCTTGACTCTTTTAGCTTCTGATTAACTGTTTGCGTTTCTTGACTTGTGGCCAATCTCCCTCTGCTGTTTCACGTTACTTTCTCCTCTGTATCTTGTATCCTTCTGTATGTGTTTGTCCAATCTCCTTCTGCCTGACTCTTACATGGACTTTTGTCATTCAATTTAGTGTATGTACTACCAAAGCAAACACATCTTGTCACTGAATTTAGGACGTGCCCAGATAATCCACAATAATCTCTCTTAAAATCTTCATTTTAATCACGTCTTTTCTTTAAAATGTAGTATTTATCTCTATTTATATAAATAGGAACCCTGGTGGCATAGTGATTAAGAGTTTGGCTGCTAACCAAAAGGAGAGCAGTTTAAAACCACCAGTCACTTCTTAGGAATTCTATGGGACAGTTCTACTCTGTCCTGTAGGGTCGCTATGATTCACAACTGACTGGATGGCAGCTAACAACAACAACAATATAAGGTAATGTTCACAGGTTGATGAAATTAGAATGTGGATATATGTCTTTTTGAGGACGAAAACTTTCCCAGAGTCTAATCCCATGTTGCTGGAGCCTGGGTGACGCAAGTGGTTTGCAATCAGTTTCTAACCTAAAAGTTGGTTGTTCAAACCCATTCAGTAGCTCCATAGAAGAAAGGCCTTATGAACTGTTTCTGTAAAGATGATATTTAAGAATACCCCCCACAGAGCAGTTTTTATGTAAAACATGGCGTTATCATGAATCAAGGACCAACTTGACAGCAAGAATTCCATGTTTTTGAGACAGAAAGCATCTGAGACTCTTCAGTCTTATCAAGTTAATGGAAATTGTTCAGTAAATATGAAAAAAAAGATATCAGTGAACATAGAATCCCTGTGCAAATAGTCTCAATATTTCACATTTTTCTAGAATATAATTCATATATTTAACCTTTGTATTTGATTTAATAAATCAAATAATCCCAGAACCCTGCTTCACATAAAGCAAGTGTTATTGAGCATTCAGACTCAGAGTAACTCATTTAAATCTGCAGAAAACGTAGAGCTTTGTTAGTTCTGTTCAATAATTATGAGTTTGCTTATTTTGTTTGGAAACAAATATTAAACAGTCTATAACCTATTGCCATTGTGCTGGTTAAGATTGTGTGTCAGGTTGGCTAAGCCATGATTCTCAGTGTTTCGGCAGTTGTATAACGTTGTGATCACCCCCATGATGGAATCTGCTGAGTGGTACCAGCAAAGGCAGGACTATGCTGGCTCTCCATCCCCTCAGCCTTCATCTCTTCTCCTTTCACAGCCACTTCCTTCCTGCTCACTTTACCAATAGTTTTGGTTTGTTGTGGCTCCAGCAGCTGCCTCTCTCTTGACTTCTGACCTCAAATTATTGGGTCCTGAGCTAGCAATTTACCTGTTGATCTTCACAGCCTGTGAGTAAGAGTCCTGTTCCCCAATCTGCTAATACTGTGCTCACCAGCCCTTGCAGCTAAGGGAATCAGGAGAAATGTTGCAGTTTTCTGCCTTCTTGGGATTCATTGACTGTCACAGTCTGTGAACAGGAACCTGCTGTCTGACCTGCCTACCCTGAGTCTGCCAGCTTCTGCAGGTGCATGAATTAATTGGGAGAGGCCTTTATTCTGATCCAGCTCTTTAGACATTTCACTCTCTATAACTGAGTGAGCTATTTCTTTCATACAAAACTCTCTATGTATTTATACATTTTGCTGGTTTTACTTCTGTAGAGAACCCATCTACTGAGGCAATTCCAACTCTCAATGACCGTATAGGAAAGAGTGGAACTGCCCCATGGAGTTTCCAAGGCTGTAATCTTTGTGGAGGCAGACTGCTACATCTTTCTCTCACAGGGCAGTTAGTAAGTTGTAGCCACCGATCTTTTGGCTAGCAGCCAAGTGCTCAACCACTGCACCACCATGGCTCCTTCAAACAGCCTATACAAGGTGAAAATATTTCCCTAATAAAACGCCATATTTATCTGAAGGTGCTCTCTACTACTCACAAACTCAGTTTTCTCAAAATTTTCCCTATGACACTCTTTCTTTTGACTTTCTTAGTCACTCTCATATTTTCCAAAACCATCTTTATAAGAATTTCTTCATTTTTACTTACATGCTGATTAATTTCTGCTTAGAATACTCTCTCTCTGGTTCTTCACATAGGCAGTGCTCTTTTCTCCCCACCTACCCTGTTTAAAGAGGGTGTATATAAAGTAATATGTCCTCACCTAACATAGCTATCATGATCTTTATTACCTGGTATTTATTCTCTTCATAGTATTACAACAAACAGACTGTTCTTATTTATTTGTTTACTTGCCTACTTTCTGCCCCATACCATGAATCTTGTCTGATAAAATGTAAGCTGTAGGACAGCCAGGAGTGTTTCTATACTCTTCCTCCTTGATAACAGCACGGTGGCACAAACTAATGTTAGATGAGTTTATTTAAAGAATGGGTTTGCATCACATAGAAGCTTATAGTGTCAATGACAAAGATTATAGGCATAACTTCCTAAGCATTATTAACTTATTCATTCATTTTGCACTTTTTTAAAAAAAATTTAAGAGATTCTTTCTCACCAACACCCAAGAAATTAAAATTAATTTCTTTTCAAAAAAGTATCTAAAAAAACTCTATGATTACAGAATGATGAGTTGAGTGCTTGGTCTAGCATTCAGCATGTTCAAAAATATCAACTTATCTTCAAAATTTCAAACCTTATCCATCCTGTTTGTTCTCTCCTGTGTACCTTTGATTCAGTTTCACAACAGTACACTGACATTTTCTATATAAGACCTGCATTTCTGCACCCTGAGTCCTTTTTAAACTATTTATTTAGCCAACAGTTCCAATCTTTCCATCATACCACATTTATATCCTACTACCATGCATGATTTGTCCATACGTCAATTGTTTAGTCAAGGCTTAATGCCCCTAAAGGAGAATTAATCTCTCCAGTCTCTGAACTCCCGTGGCACTTCATCTGCCAATCACATTCTAGCACATCGCCTTACATTATGTGTGTGTGTTGACTTCCTACTTGACTATAAATTAAGAAATAACTTGTATTATACATATTTTCCCAAGGCCACTAAAGTTGCTTACACATCTACATCTTCTGCAAATATTTGACCAAAGAATGAATTGAAAGTTTGGACTCTTGTCTTCAATATATAGAGTCCCTTTTGGATTTTTCATCCAGATCACTTCTTGTCTTGGGCTTTTATTCTAACTACGGGTTGACCTATAGGATTGATATCACTCTGTGATTAATCTCTGGGATGATTATTTGGAGTGAAATTACATTGTGTTAGAGTCTTCTGGCTCCTTAGTATTGGATGCATATTCTTTGTGTCTATCAGAGTCATAAACATTCCTCTCAAGGGCTTTGATCTATGATCGTCTATTCCAAGAGGCTATGAATTATGAATTATGAAGAAATTTAATCATTAATGTTTTCTACATGACTTCTTCACATTGGAACCCCTCATTGCAATGTGGTTAAGTGCTACCACTGCCAGCCAAAATGTAGGCAATTCAAATCCACCAAGCACTGCTTGGGACCTCTGTGGGGAAGTCTTCCTCTGTTCTATAGAGTCATTATGAGTTGGAATAGACTCAACAGCAATGGGTTTGGTTTTTTGGTTTTCTTCATATGGCTGGAATTGTTCAGTTGAATAAGATGGAATTAATATATTTCCCACTGAAGATAAACAGAATTTTTCTAGGCATCTCTTTGAACTCATATCATACCTGTTTGTCATAGAAGGATATAGTCCAAAGTTTTTTTTTAACAGACACAAAAACAATCCATATTTCTAGCTATTCAAGAAACTGACTAGTTATGTTGAGACTGGATGAAGGTATATGACAACCACAACCGGTGATAACTTTTCCTTAGTTTTGATCTGTGTAATGGGCTTGCTAAAGAAACAGCTGTGTGGTAATCTGCCCACAGAGAAGCATGTAATTGGAAGTCCCCCATCCTCTTCAATTGCCTTGGAGTTAAATGATTTGGAACTCGTTTTCTTCAATGCCCCTGACTTTCTAACTTCAGAGAACCTGCATTTTTTAGCACTATTGCCTTGTCTGTATATTTAACATGAATTTACTGATCTCAAAATCATTACTTATGCAATGTACCAAGAAATTCTCTTCCTATTGTGTTCTCAGATGGCATAACAAAAAGAATGCATGAGAGCTGCACTTATGAAACACAGGGGCCGGTGGAGAAGACAGAAATTAAAATAATTATTAATAACACAGAGATTGTGGTAAGCATTACTGTGGTGTCACCTTAAGTACAACTGAAGAATACACGTACTGCTATGTGTAAAATTATCATGGATATATAACCACTTCTAACTTCAATAGGTGAAGGAGAATCAAGATCAATAGCCCAAGGCTTGTTGCTATGAGGTGTAGGTCAGACAATCCTCCTCTGTCCACCATTTCACTTCTTAAACCAATCATCCTCACTATGGCACTCTAAATTGGTTGTAATGACTGTATAGAACTCACAGACAAGACAATTGTGGGGTTTATTGCAGGTTACAATGTAGGTTCAGAAATATTCAGCATATAGGTCTTTTATCAGTACAGTCTTGGTTGCAAGCAGACATCTCTATGGCCCCTCAGTCTCTGCCCTGCTAGAGAAAGCGTTACAAAGCTCTTTAACTCTACCAGTAAGTGCCCCAGAAACCCTAGTTGTGTGGTGGTTAAGTGATACAGCTGCTAACCAAAACGTCAGCAGTTCATATCCACCAAGCCCTCCTAGGAAACTCTCTGGGGCAATCCTACTCTGTCCTATAGGGTTGCTATGAGTTGGAATTGACTCAGTGGCAATGGGTTCAGTTTTTGGCTAAGTGCCCCAAGGCACCTCACTTCACCAATAAAACTTAGCTGAAGGTACCCAGCTCTAGCTCTGTGGGTGGGAAAACCTGGCACCACCAAGTCCCTGGAGGCACCCTACTCAGTCAGCAACTTTCCTGCCCGAGGACCTTGGCTTTCTCATTCCATGGGCTAGGAAGTCCACTTCCTAGTCTCTTGCAGCTGACCTTTACCACCACTCTCTCCTGCTGATTATCTATAGTAACTTCTCACTGTCTTTTGTGTTACGACTGTCTATTTCTCCGTCTCCTGGTTCCAGGGTCATCTAAGGACAGGGATCCCAGATCCAAAGGCAAATTCTGCACTTGGTCACCCTTCCTTGGTGGTGCTGGGATAGTCTCTCCACTCCCTTTTAAGCATAGTAAGATGGTAAAACTGATGAAGTTTCTTGTCTTGGTAAAACAGAACTTATTAACAGACAATGAGAATGAAAAGGAATGTATTATGTCTTGAAGAGAGAGGAGAAGTAGTGAAATGGTATGTCAGAAAGATGGGTAACTTAATAGACTGCCAAGCCAAAGCCAAGTACCATTGAGTCGGATCTGGCATGAGCTCAAGGGAAATGTAATTTGAATATCCACAGCATTATAAGGCCACTTGAAATTTCTGGTGTTAAATTCAAAGTTAAAACAATAAAAATGACTACTTTCTGTAGACACGGACACAGATATAGAGTATATAAAGAACTATATTTAAATAGGGCTGAGAACATAATCAAGTAACTATGAACACAGGAAGAAGTGACAAACGAGATGAAGGTGTGTAGAGAGAAGTAGTAATGACTGATAATGGGTATCATAAAAGAGACATAGTGAAAATCTGGTGAAAACAATTCATTTTAGTCTCAGCAAGTTCAAAGGAATTATAAACTCAGAATCTTATTGTAAATAGTCTGAGAAAATACAAGGACTGCTAATTAAGTTTATGGAGTCATCTTAGAAAGTCTACCTACCTCACTGCATTACCTTTGAAGTACTCCCCTTGGGTAGCTAGGCTGGGACACCAGTGCCTAGTCTACTCTTCAAAGCAATTTTGGAACTCTTTTCCTGGAATGGCCATCAGAGCTGTCATTGCATTACTTTGATGTCCTGAACGTCATCAAAATGTCTTCCTTTCAATAGTTCCTTTATCTGGGGGTGAAAAAGAAAGTCACTGGGGGCCAGATCAGGTGAGTGAGTAGGGTGCTCCAATGCAGTTCTTTGTTCACAGGTTAAAAACTCCCGCATTGACAGCTATACAATTAGGTTTGCAAACTTGCCACCATGCTACTGTGTGCAATGGCCATTCCAGAAAGAGTTTCGAAATTACTTTGAAGGGTGGACTAGGCACTGGTGTCAGTGCATAGCTTCTCAAGAGGAGTACTTCCCAAGTGACAGTAGTGATACTCAGCAATGAAGTACGTAGCACTTAGAACAATCAAGGTCTCAGACTTAATTGTCTGACCTCATGTGAGGATGTGTTTGTAGCACTGACTGTGTGGCATTCTGATTCTGGAGGATAGTTTAGATAGTAGTGCTGCTAATCAATTCCCACCCGCTCCGTGCCACGACCCTGTCAGTTTGTTGTTCTGTTGGGGCTCGTGTTTTGCAGCGATACTAGAAGATTTGCCACAGATACGCAGACACCAGCAGGGGCACCTATGGAAGACAGGTTTCAGCTGGCCTTCCAGGCTAAGGTAGACTAGGAAGAAGGTCCAGCCAGTCAACAATGGAAGATAAGCAGCCAGCAAAAACCTTATGAATAGCAACAGAACATAGTCCGATACAGTACTGGCAAATGAGTCCCCCCTGGTTATAAGACATTCACAAGACAGCTGGGGGAGAGCCGCCTCCTCAAAATAGAGTCAACCTTAACTGTATGGGTGTAGTCAAGCTTCTAGGGCTTTGTTTGCTGATGTGACAACTCAGAATGAGAAAAAGTAACTACAAACATCCGTTGATAATCAGAAGGTGGAATATATAAAGTAGGAATCTAGGAAAACTGGAGATAATGAACAATTAATGGAACACGTCAACACTGATATCCTACATATTAGAGAGGTGAAACGGACTGGTATTTAATTTAGACAACCACGTAGTTTAATATGCTGGAAATGACAACTTGAAGAGAATGGCATTACATTCATCATCAAAAACACCATTTGAATATTCTGAACTGCAACACTGTCAGTAATAGGAAAATATCCAGATACCTACAAGGAAAGCCAATTACTGTGACTATTTTTGAAATTTATAGACCACTAAGGCCAAAGATGAAGAATTGAAGATTTGCACCAAATTTTGAAGTCTGAAATTGATCAAATATACCATTGATAATTACTGATGATTGGAATGCAAAAGGTGGAAACAAAGAAGGATCAATAGTTTGAAAATATGGCCTTGGTGTTAGAAATAATGCCAGAGATCACATGATAGAATTTTGCAAGACCAATGACTTCATTGCAAATACCAGTTGTTTTTTTGTTTGTTTGTTTGTTTGTTTGTTTGTTTGTTTTTTTACCAGCATTAGTGGTATCTATCTCAAAAAGATAGAAAACATAGGAATCAAGTTGACTGCATACATGGAAAGAGACAATGAAAAAGCTCAATATCGTTATTCACAACAGGCCACATACAGGCTAATAGCACAGACCATCAATTGATCCTATGCAAGTTCAAACTGAAATGAAAGAGAATTAGAAGTATGACATTGAAGCTTAAACACTGAGTTTAAAGACCACCTCAAGAGTAGATCTGAGGCATTAAACACTAATGACTGAAGGCAGATGAGCTGTAGAATCAAAGACATCATACATGAAGAAAGCAGGAAGTCATTAAAAAGACAAGAGAGAAAGAAAGTCTAAACCTGATGTCAGAAGAGACTTTGAAATTTGTCTTGAAGGTAGAGTAGCTAAAGCAAAAGAAAGAAATAAAGTAAACGAACTGAACAATAAATTCCAAGGGGCAGTTCAAGGAGCCGTTATAATGATGTGCAAAAAGCTGGAGATAGAAAATCTAAAGGGAAGAGCACAGTCTGCATTTCTCAAGCTGAAAACATTGAAATTAGAATTCAAGCCTCAAGCTAAGGATTCTACAGGGAAACTATTAAGGAACACAGGAAGCATCAAAAGCAGAGTAAGAATACACAGTGTATATTCAACTGTTTCAAGAGACAGTATATGATCAAGAATCAGTGGTACTGAAGGAAGAAGTTGAAACTACACTGAAGGTATTGATGAAGCACTTATTGATGAAGATCAAAGACCACAGCCTTCTGTATGGATATTTCACTCATTGCTGAAATATCAATTGAGAAGTTTGAACAAATGGATGCAGCCCTCGAAGAGTTCACTTGTCTTTGCCAAGAAATTTAAAAGACAGGTATGTGGAGAACCAATTGGAAGAGGTCCATATTTATTCCTATTTCCAAGAAAGGTGATTCAACTAAATGAGGAAATTATTGAACAGTATCATACAGAAGTAAAATTTTGCTAAAGGTGACTCAAAAGCGGCTGCAGTAGCATATTGACAGAGAACTGTCAGAAATCCAGGAAGGATTTAGAAGAGGACGTGGAACCAGGGATATAGTTTCTGGTGCCAGATAGATCTTGACTAAAAGCAGAGAATATCAGAAAGATGTTTACTTGTGTTTTATTGACTATGCAAAGCATTAAGTTCTGTGGATCACAATAAATTAAGGAAATTATTGTGGAAAATGGGAATTTCAGAATACCTGTGTTCATGAGGAATCTACAATGAACCAAGAGGCACTAGTTGGAACAGGATAAGGGAACACTGCAAATTTAAAGTCAAGAAAGGTGTACATCAGAGTTGTATCTTTTTATCATGTTTATTCAATCTGCACACTGAGCAAATAATTCAAGAAACTGGATTACATGAAGAAGAATGGTGCATCAGGATTGGAGGACAACTCATTAACAACCTGCCTTACACAGAAGATGCCACCTTACTTGCTGGAAGTGAAGAAGATTTGAAACACTTACTGATGAAGATCAAAGATCACAGCCTTCTATGTGGGTTATACCTCAACATCAAGAAAACAAAAATCCTCACAATGGGGTCAGTAAGCAACATCATGGTAAATGAAGAAAAGATTGATGGTGTCAATAATTTCATTTTACTTGGATCCACAATCAGTACCTGGGGAAGCTGCAGTCAAGAAATCAAAAATATGTTACAAAGGACCTCTTTAAAGTGTTGAAAAACAAAGTTGTCACATTAAAGACTAAAGTGCACCTGATCCAAGACATAACATTTTCAGTTGCATTGTACATATGCAGAAGCTGTACAATGAATAATGAATAATAATAATGAAGCCTTTATATTGTGGTGTTGGAGGAAACCTAAAAATACCCATGACTGCCAAAGAATGAACAAATTTGTCTTGGATGTACCATGTACTTAGAAGTACAACCAGCATGCTCTTTAGAAGGAAGGATGGTGAGATTGCGCCTTAAATACTTTGGACATGCTGTCAAGAAGATCAATCCCTGGAGAAAAATATCATGATTGGCTCAATAGAGGGTAAGTGAAAAATAATAAGATCTTCAGTGGGATGGATTGATACATCGGCTGCAACAATGAGCTCAAACTTAAGAAAAATTGAGGACATGATGCAGGACCAGTGTTTTGTTCTGTTGTACACGGGGTAGCTATGAGTCCAAACTGACTCGATAATACCTAATAGTAGCAACAACTACCCAGTCTTGTTGTAGGTATATGGAGGATTGAATTACCCACCCCCTTCACATCACTCATGGGCATATGATTTATTTTGCTGATGAAATACAAATGGGAGTGGTGGACAAACTATCTGGAAGGAAGCGTTAAATTCCTTTGTATTTGCAGGATTTGCTCCCATGATGTAACAATCACAAAGCACACACAACTGGTGGAATTATAATATGAAATGAACAAATGGAATTTTCCCAGAGAGTTGTTTGTTGATCCAATAGAATTTGCATACACAATAAATAAACATTTGCCATTTAAATCATCTGAGATCTAGTAATTGTCATGACTCTTAACATAACCTGTCTTGACTGGGGTAGCCTGTTATCTGTTATTGACAATGACAAAGATATGTTCATGAGTGACTGAAATAGATTGAAGAGAACATTATTAAAGTAGCCTAATTAATAGAATGGAAGAAACTATGGTGTTACAAGAAGCCTCGCTGGCTCAGTGGTTAGGAGCTCTACTGTTAATCAAAAGGTTAGCAGTTGGAATCTACCAGCTGCTCCTTGGAAACCCGGCGCAGAAGTTCTACCCTGTCCCACAGGGTTGTTGTCAGTCTAAATCCACCTGATGATTTTTTCTTTTTAATGGTATTATAAATATTATTGATCTGATTATTTCAATATCTAACAATACTGAGGAATGAAGTATTGGAGGAGTTAACATCATTAAGAAATGATGGAGAGCAAGCTGGGGTTGGTAGGTAACCGCAGTAATGAAGAGTTGCGGGAGATAAAATCTGATAATATGAGGACCAAAGCTTGATGGTTACAGGGAGCAGAGAAGTGAAATTCAGCTGTCTCCAGGACCTAAGACTGTCAAAGAAAAAAGGAGCAACTTCTAGAGAGAAATGTGGCAGAATCATTGTTCTTATGGGAAACGTACATTTCAGTTGCCACATGGCAGTGAGGGAAACAGAAAAATCTGAGGATATAACGAGTTCTTCCAATAATGAACAACGAGTTCTGGAGGACAGACTAAGATAATATCATGGGTTTAGGGAGACAGTGGGGCACAGACAGCAGAACAGATGCACATAATTAAGTGGATGCTATAGAGATAAGGGGTGATTTGGAATTCTCTTTTGGTGATAAGACATAAGCAAAGTAAGTCCTGATGAATTTAAGACATAATGTTGGTGAGGATTTGAATGCCAAGTTGTTGAGGATGGGTAGTGAAGGTCTAGAGGTCTCTTTCCTCCAATTAGAGGCTTGATGGCTGAGAGGGACAGTCAAGGTCTGAGTACACGGGTCTCCTCAGGCTCTAATGATGGGCAGTAGATGTCATGGAGGGCAGGTGATTGACAGAAGCTAGAGGTCTTCTAGAATGTTCAGACTCTCTGGTGCCCTTTTGAGGGAGTGGCTAGAGAATTGCATTAATGTTTTGTAATAGGTGCAATATCCACTATTTTAGAAACGGGCAAACTAAGGTTGACTATATTAAATGTTTTGATAGAATACACATCTAAACAGAGAATTCAGTATTTGAATTGTGTGTTTTGGTTCAAAATAGATTATTTTCTTCTAACAGTTAGGTATCTTGTGAATCTTACAAAATCAGTCTTAGCAAGACTTCTGGAATTAGATTTACTTCTTAGTTAAGTACAACGGTGTATGCATATTTATGTTCCTGCCATTACGGAAACTATCAATATGGTAAATATCTGTGCTCTGCTGTCTAGAATAATGGATTCTTCTACAGTCACGATAAAAAGGTAGAGCAGTAGAGATGATTTACATAAGACGTCCCGTCTGAAGTTGTTGGTTGACATTAAAGGTTTGCCTAATAAATAAACTGAAAATGCCAATAATGATTTTCAGTGGATGTAAGAATATAAAAGACTGAGCACATTTAGGAGCAGCCAGATTTCCCCTGGGTGTTATTAACCCATAGATCAGCAGCGGAAGGTAGATACAACCCATCAAGCAGCAAATCAGTGTCCTTCTAAGCATCGAAATGAACTCTAAAAGAAAAATAGGGTAGTAAATTGTGAGATTACCTCCTAGGTGTTCACTATTTACGTAACTATGTAGTTAGTAACGACATTATGTCCATATAAGGGAACAACCTATGTTTGTGAAATCACGTATGGTGAATTGATAATTAGGAGCCATCTGAAATATTTTTACAGCACTTTCACCAAGTATTATTTAATTGCAGATTCTTACAGATAACATTTTACACAAGCTTATAAAATATTTATTGGAGTTTAATACTGGGATAAATCACAAAAGAATACAGTTTTTATAAAGATATTCCAGTGTTGCAGAGATTCATGAAAAGATCCCTTAAAACTAATTTTTTTTTCACTCCCCTCGGATCCGACTCTACGGCACTTGGCTGGCTTGGCAATCTTACCAAGATCAGCATTATCTTCCAAGGCTTATTACTACTTTTGTAGGTCAAGTTAGGTTTACTGGAAGCTTAGTAACTACATCATTCGATTAATATGAAAATCCATAAAAAGACATTTGCAAAAAAGTGTCTTATACTTCCCATATATATATATATGTTTCTGGTCCTTTGAACCACTGAAGGGGAATAAATCTTGGAAGCTCTCAAATTACTTTTAGTATATGAACTTTCGGATTTTACAGCCAATTAATAAATTAAAGAGGGAAGGAGGTAATATAATGTGTTTATTGAGATTACTAGTTTCTTGCCCCCAAATTTTCCTTTGCTAACATATATTTAAAAATCATTTGGAATTTCCCTTACTTACAATCATAAAATTATCACAACACTTGTGTTTCACACATTCAGAGACAGTAAACACAGCAGATTTACCTAAATAGGGTTTAAATGCTGTCATCTTCTGACCTTAGATAGCAGTAATGGCTTTCCAATCTGCGAAGCCCTTCACACACGGCAGAATGAAAGGAGACTAAAATGCAAATAAATAACCAAAATACAAATAAAATAAACCATTGTTGCTGAGTCAATTCCAATGCATACTTACGGAGTAGAATTATCCCATAGGGTTTCCAAGAAGCGGCTTCTGGATTCGAACTGCAGACTTTATGGTTAGCAGCCACAGTTCTCAACCACTACTCACCTCCACATTTGTATTTTCCTTCATGTTGTCTGTCTTTGTATTTCATAATGTAGTCACATGTTGCCCTGCTTCAGGAGGTAACATGCTGACCCATTCTTCGTCTGCCATGGGTAGGACAAGCATTAGAGCTGAGCATATTTCAAAGGGAGCCCCTGAATGGTGCAGGTGATTAATGTGTTTGACCGCTAACTGAAATGCTGAAGGTTTGAGTCTATCCAGCAATGCCTTGCAAGAAAGATCTGGTGTTCTCCATCCAAAATATCCATTCAAAACACTGTGGAGCACATCTCTACTCTGCATGGGATTGCCATGAATCTGAATTAACTCCTTGGCAACTGGTTTATTGCTCATGGGTCAAGTACTTCAGAATTACCAGAAATGTTTGTTAGTTTAGGACAGCCAAATCTGGACTTTTCTGGGAGAGAAAGAAGGCACTTGATTAACTATTCAAGACAAGTGGCTCAAGTCAGAAATAGCTTACTGCCATCCTAGTTAAAATTCAGAATTTTCATTCCTACTTTAGAATGGGAAACTCTGGTGGTTTAGTGGTTAAGAGCTATGGTACCCAGAACTACTGAATCAAAATGATGTTTTGCTTAAGTATGTAGAAAATAATTAGTGTTTTCCTAGGGACCTTCAGAAAAGAGAAGAATTCTGATGAGGAGAAGAAAAGTTATGAAGGGGTATTTTGAAATTATGAGAAGTCACAATTATGGTGAAATACTCCCATAGTGGGAAATGTCTGATAATTTTTTGTACAGTAATGTCTACTATTACAGTTTAAGTTGCTGCCAGCATTAACTGTAGTTTTTAGTCTTTTTTATTGAATTTAAAATTCAATGATACACTTTAGATAATTGGTATTTTAAGATAAAGAAGGTAAGGTCCAGAATGCAGCAAAATGACAGAGGAAAAAAAAAGCTTCATGTTACAACATGCAGAGTACAACCCAGAATGCAAAGGACACAGGATATTGGAACAAAATATACTCAAGGGGAGTGTGAACTGCTCCATACCATGAGCAGAACTTGGGAGGAGGATGGGATGAACTTTTCACACTATGTGGAGTGAGGGCTCTTCTATTAAATATCCTCTCAAATCTTAGCCTTTCAGTCAACAGTCACTTGAGTCACACTGGTAATAAGATGAGTGTTTATACATTGAACTTTATTGTATATTTAGGAAAATTGCATTATGGTAGATTCTTAGCAGTTGAATTTTGCCTTGACAGAAACATATTGAGAATGTATCGAGAACTTTGATGCATATTTCCTAAACATGACTCCCAAAGGTGATGCCCACTAGATTTTCAGTATTGCCAGCAAGCAGTATGAGTGACAAGATTTACTCATCTTTGACAACGGTAAGAGATAAGCTGAATAAAATGATTTTACGGAGGTAATTCCATCAGTGATGAAAGTGATAACTTGGAGCAACAAATGATGGAAAAACTAATCAGCCTGTGTAGAAATGTGAATATATGGTAATAAGTCTCAGGGGGCGTATGGGGAGGATTGACAGTACCTGAAAGAACTTTCAGGTAGACTGATAAGAGCATTTAAAATAAAATAAAATAAAATTTTAGTACAAGAAAACTAAATGAAAATGGCATAGGGATACAGAAGAAATAAAGGCAATTCTAACTTTTTGGAGATCTAAATAAACATCCTTGTAACTTGCTACTCTTGTAACTTTGGGCAAAATATTTCATCTCTCTGTGCCTCAGTTTCCTTTTCAGTAATCTGTATATTTGATACCAGTAAAGGAACTGTATTTGTACATTCTTTATAGGTTGTTGTGGGTATTAATTATATATCTGGGCCTATGTCATTTATATCTATTTCTGTTTGTTTCATAGAGTGCCAGGAAAATCATTGACTGTGATCTTTATAGCTGCTATTGTTATATTATAATACAGTCATGATTTTCTTTAAATACAATGAGAAGTCAAAATGGTAACTAATAGTAATCACTGACACTTGTCTGTAACTTACCTCCATACAGGCAATTCAATGCACCCATAACCTCAACTGCTCACTTTGAAAATAAGTGAATGTATTTGATTATAAAGGGGGCCAGGTAAACATAGATTCATGAAAACTCATCTGAATTCCTTGAGAAACAGCTGCAACACATATGGCTTTTGATGATGCATTGGCAGCTTTTCTTAAAAAAAAAAAAAGAAAGAAGAGTACTTACTCTGTTGTTCTTGGTAGACTGTATCATCTACAAGAAACTGGATGCTTCAAGTAAGCGAGCTCAGAATAGCCTTCTCCTATTTCTGATCTCTTTTGGGTTTTGTGGTGGTACAGGGGGTTAAGTGCTATGTCTGCTAACCAAAAGGTCAGCAATTCAAATCCGCCAGGTGATCCATGAGGCAGTTTACCCTGAGATCTAGCTCGGCTTCATGGCAATGGGTTTTTTTTGTAGTTGTTTTTTGTTTCTTCCTTTCAATCTCTCTCTCTCTGTTCTCTGTCTCAGACACACACAGAGCCCTCTCAAACATACAGCACATATTATATTCATGTGAGAATCATGCCTCTAATCCCAAAGCTGCACACTCATGTTAGATGAGCATAGCCAGTTTAATGAAGTGTTACTCTTTGGTAAGATCTCTTATAGATCTAAAAAGCAATAATGTTAAACAGTAATTGATCCACATCAGTCCTATGAGCTAAGATTTATTACTACCATTTTAAATGATACTTGTCAAATGCTGTAATATTTGAAATAATAAACAAGCCAAGCCAACGGAGGGATTTATTATCTCCAGTATAACTTACTAGGCCAACGGTTTTTCAACAAAAAGACTGGTATAAAACTAATTAATTATGATGCCAAGTGGAAGAGGTGACAATCCTATCCATGTGACCCATGATAAACTTTGTTTGTATCAGTGAATACATACAATTTTATATTTACATGATTTGAATTTTAAAAAGTATCTGCTAGTTTCTCCAACTATGTTGGGTAGCAAGGCACATGTGTTACACAAATCCGTTGGTACAAGTTTTCTTTTGAAATAGTGATTAATTTAGATTTTAATGACCCCAGGCATCATCTAGTGTTTTATCCAACTGGAGCTTTCATTTAGAACTTTCACTGAGGCTGCATTATTAAAATGTGGCTTTAAGTTTCTTATCTTACAGCGTGATGCCATGAAAGGCATTAGTATAACAGATTAAACAGGGCATCACTTGTAAAAGCAAATCACTAACCTTTCATGTCTACTTCTGCACTCTGCATGCAACAATGCTCTCTTGATATTAAAAGACAGTGAATCAAATGGAGCTGTGCATTGCAAGAGGAAACATCAATGGTTTCTGTAGCCAGTTCCCAGAGACAGTCGAAGAAGCTTGCTCAATACATTTTCATAGGAAGCTCTTAAATATCAATGAAAATTGTCTCCAAGGGGATGGCCTATCAACCAACACAAGTCTTACATAATGCTGACATCTAGGAGCCTCCCTAATACTCCCGTAGAATTAGCATGAGTTATAACATAAATCGCAAAGAAAACTTAAGAGCTTCTACTAACAATAAACAATCCTAATTATCTTACATGTTACATATAGTGCCCCTTTTCCCACTAAAAAAATCCTCAAATCAGTGATTAAAAGTTTTCAAATACTTGCTCAGGTAACAAATCACAGAAATATTATAAATTATAATGCTTAAAAGGAGCTAAAAATGTTTTTGTGCTCAGCATTCTGGATTGCCTTATCCTAAACATACTGAAAATACCACTTGGTTATAGCAAGTTCTTCTGAGGACAGATAATGTTTGATTTTGTAATTCATAGTGGAACTAGAGTTATATCATTAACATCTATTATAAAAGTGGAAACATCTCTAAGTCTGTTGGATCTAGGACCTTAAATATTAAATATCTTTATATTCTAGATATTAGCGATTGCTATCTTTCATTAACAAATATAATTCCTTATTACCATCTTGAAATTATGTAACTGTTTCAAAGATTACTATATCATATCACAATTCTTATATATCTGTTAAATCTTTTAATAGTCAATTCAACAACGATTACAATGAAACATACTGTACTTGTTACATTAAATCAACTTATGGGTCATTTTCTACCTTTAGTCCTTCTACCCAGTGCTTATTACTATTACCAGTGCATATGAAACAAATTATCAATCCCTTAGGGTTTAATTCTGTGAGAGAAACTGCTTACTTATTATAAGAGGGAAATATTTGACTATGTGACTTACATTTCTCTAAGTAAAGGCAGAAAACAGTATAGAAAGAAACCATGGCTGTAACTGGGAAAACCAACCAAGACTTGACTAGCAGCTTACAAGAACATCTCAAACTCTAAAGTGGTAGAAGTTTGACAATAACAGATTTTTAAAATGAGCTTTGACAAAGTTATTTAGTATCTTTGGGCTTCTTTTCCTTATCTGAAAAGAAATGGAGATCGGACTGCATTGTGAGAAAACACTATGACTCATTTTATTGTAGCACACAGTTTGGAGACTGTTTCAGGAAACAAAACCTAAGAGACAACAGTTCAGTCTGTGCATTTGCCCTTCTGCCTCTCTGTATCTGTGGGAAATTATTATTCTGAAGGAATAATTAATAAACTTTCTATTTTGCAACTTTTTTGCCATTTTTTTTTTTTTAACTAAAATACCCTCTCCTACACTCTGGAACAGTTAACCTGGTTACTGTAGACCTCATAGGAAATTTTCAAAACAGCTAGAGAAAGCTGACCGGGTTGAAGTACAAAACTTGAAAGATGGTTGCAGATCAATTTTGAACCCTAGTGGCGTAGTGCATTAAGTGCTACCTCTGCTACCCAAAACGCCATCAGTTCAAATCCTCCACGAGCTCCTTGGAAAGCTATGGGGTAGTTGTACCCTGACCGCTACAGTTGCTGTGAGTCGGACAACTCGACGGCAGTGGGTTTGGTTTAGTTTTTTATCTATGTACTTGGAAACCCTGGTGGCATAGTGATTAACTGCTACATCTGCTAACCAAAAGGCTGGGAGTTTAAATCTGCCAGGTGTTCTTTGGAAACTCTGTGGAGCAGTTCTGCTTTGTCCTATAGTGTGGTTATGAGTTGGAATCGATTTGACAGCACTGAGTTTGGTTGGTTTGGCGTACTTATGTGTCTATTTAGCATCAGAGACGAAATACCAACTCTCTGGGTTGCCACAGAAATAAAAAGCAGGACAGTTACTTGCCGAGGGTCTCCTGTCTACCCAAGCTGGTTCCATTGACTACTATTGCCCTGTATAAATTTTGGCAGATTCAAGCATGAAAAAGATCTGTGTCCAACTTCTTTCCTGGAGCCCTGCAGAAGAATTCTTCCCAGAAGTGCCCATCATCATCGAGACAGAGAAGTAGTAAAGGTGAAATAGCTGTAATGGTTGCCAACAGAAAGGATGTCTAAAGCAACCAACACTGATAAGTTCTGTGGTTTCTGAGCAGATTGGGAGAGCACCTAAATTCTTCTTCCCACATCATCTGGATGGGCATAAAACATTCCCCATCCCATTCTGGTAAACGAGTTAATGATGAGCTTATGTTGGTATAAAAGAGTCTGCAGATAGGTCCTAGATATTTGGTAGAAGAGTATATTTTAGTCTGACAATCAGAAAATCTCAGCTGATGCCAGTATGAAGGATTGGCTTTCCATGACAGAACAGATCTGTTCCCTCAGGGATGCTGTTTTTTTTAATAGTCATTTCATGGTTCTTGGGACAGAATGCACTCATTGGGGTTCTCGGGTTTCTTGGGAGGGTGTTTGTCTCACTCGAAAGTTCAGCAGTTCAAGTTCTTCAGGCATTCCTTGGAAACTCTACAGGGTGGTTCTGCTCTGTTCTACAGGGTTGCTATGAGTCAGAATTAACTCACTGGTATTTTATTTTAAATGGGTAAAAAAGTACAGTGCCCTTCAGTGGGGGCTTGCATAACAACAAAAAATGAAAGAAACATCTTTGGTGAAAATTCATGAAGGTAGGATGGTTAGATATGAGGCCATGCATCCAGGAAATGTGATTGGGTCAAACTTTTGTCTATTTCCACTTTTGTACAGGTAGATACAGTTAGGTAATCCTTTTAAACATATGCCTACTCACCAACTATCTGGTTATCTCACTTTTTGCATTTACAATAGTAAAGCATCCACCGTCCTATTATTTTACACACTAACAACTCATGTCTGACAGTAATGAATGCTCAGGTGCAAGGCCAAAATAATCTTGGCTCTGATGATTATCTGTCACCTTGCCTAAGCCTTCATTCTCAGTGGTTTTGCAATTACATAGTGATGCAATCTGGTGTCACATGATAATATAATTTTGTAGTAATGATATAGTCACCCTGCATTTTTGTATAATGCTGAGTTTTACGTAGTGAACTGGTATTTGGAATCTATTCATGTTGATAAGTAAGGAGCAAGAGTATTTAAGGCTTCCTCTGTAGTAGTTAGCGTGCCCTGGTAGGTTTCATTTTTGTGTGTCTGTGTCATATTTGTAACACTAATGTAACAAAATGGAAGGTGCCACACTTCAAAGAGCTTAGGAACAGACAGAGCCCTCTAAACATGCTACTAGACTTCTGCTAACCATTTGTGGGCAAATGTTTACCCATACGATATTTTTCAAAATCTGTATTATCAATCAAAAACTTGAACACATCCAACTGGAAAACAGGCATTCTACCACTGTAAGCACAAGTCATCATCAAAAAATTCAAAGCAGGAAAGAATTGGAGCTTGAAAGGGATAAACGTGGACCAGACTCCCTCACTGCCACTCCTCCCTTGTCTAAACACTGCTGTAGAAGTCCTAGGAATTAACAGACCAGCTCCTGGAGATACAGAATGGGAAAGCATGGCAGAAGGATTAATAATTTGTTAGAGCTTAAAGTTGAAATAACTAAATTTACCTGCAATTGAAATGCAACAGACATAAAAATAAATAAACTTTAATATTGGCCAAAATAATGACTCAAATAGAGTTTCAGTTTACATGTAGAAAACTTAACTTTTTAGATGATTAAGGAAATGCGCTGAAAGCGTTGTAATCACCAGCTGCTTCTTTATCCCTCTCCACTTTCTACTGTTTCTCTCTCTAACTCTGTTTGTCTCTACATTCTTGTGATTTCTGCTAGTCCAATTATTATTCTGTCAGGATAGCAACACCCCCCAAAAACTGCTAATAGGTGATGACATTATAAATGTCAAGGAGCCCTGGTGGTACAGTTGTTAAGTGCTCAGCAGTTAACAGAAAAGATGCAAGTTCAAACCCCTCAGACACTTCCCAGGAGAAAGACGTGGTAGTCTGCTTCCGTAAAGATTTACAGCCTTGAAAACCCTGCTGGGCAATTCTGCTCTGTCTTATAAGGTTTCTATGAGTTGGAATTGACTTAACAGCAACCAGTGTGGGTGTGAAAGTTAAGCAAAGGAGGTATGCGTAAGGTGCTGAAAATATACTGCAATAAGAGACTTTTACTCATTCTGCTTAACAAGTGCTTATTCGTCCACTGAAGTTTTTCTGGTGTTATTTGAACATGTCACTGTCATTGTTAGATGCTGTTGAGTCAGTTCCAGCTCTTGACAACCCTATGTTTGCAGAGGAGAACTATTTCATATGGCTTTCAAGGCTGTGACCTTTTGAAAGAAATTCACCAGAACTGTCTTCTGAAGTTTCTCTGGCTAGGTTTAAATAGCCAACGTTTCAACTACTAGTAGAGCATTTAACCATTTAAGCCATCCTTATTTAACTATAGTCATCTCACGTTGTCACCTGCAACCTGCCCCCAACCAAGCTAACCCTAGCTATCATTCTCATTTTTTTTTTTTAATGTATTACCAAGAGAGAGTTCTGTTTTTATGTTAAATTTACAGAAAAGAATGAAAAGAGAACTTTGGCTGAGAATGAACATTTTCCCATGCTTGAATTCCTATCATAGTGGCTGAATTTCCCTGAAAGGTTTTCAGGCAAGAAATAACTCTCATTTCATTGTTCATAGCAAGTAAGGGAAGGCATCGTTACATAAATTATGAGTGTGTTGCATTTGCAAAAAACAATATATAAGTGTTAAACTATAAAGGATTTCTGGTTTTTAAATTGGGAAAGGAATTTTAAAATAATAACTGAAAGATTAATGAATTTTACATATTCACCTTAAAATATCTAACTAAAAAAGCAATTTTAATTTGTCTTTATTAAGCAATTTAGATGAAGAAGAACTAGTTAAAAGGAGAAAGAAAAATGTTTTGTTTTGATTAGGTTTGTCTTTCCAAAAGCAATTGTAAATATGCAGCCACTGATTTATATTATGCATATAATTTTCCTATCTGCTGTACAATAGAATCTCAAGAATAATAGTTCATTTTCTTTGTTTACCAATAATATTAATAATACTGCATAGTAACCTAAAATGCTAAATATATGTTAATTACTATACATGTTTTAGTCAATTTGATTTATTTTGTTTTTTTTACTGTGATAGAGTGAAAGTTTACAATTCAAATTTGCATGCCCACCTATACGCAGCTCCCTCTGCTCTCCTTGCCCAGTGACAGCATACTCTTCCTTTCTGTTTCATACATGTCGTACCCTCTTAATAATCCCCTGTCCCCTCTTCCCCACCCCCTCTACTCCCCTGTAGTAGGAGGCCAGTAGCACAACATCCTAGAGATGTTTAGAACCATCAAATGCATACACGATATGATCACTCTATGTATCCAAGTTCATTCCGTTCCTATCCGAAGAGTTGACCTCAGTATTGATCTACGATCAGGGGCAGCATCAGGTCTAGGTGCCATGCTCCCAGGGGAACTCTCAGGCCTTGGATCGTCAATTGCGGTCTTTCAGTGGAGTTCTTCAGGCTCACCCTTTTTTTCTCTCATGTTGCCAATGGGACTCAACATTGTGAACCCCATCACAGCTGTCATTGGTGGTGGCCAGGCACCATCTAGTTCTTTTGGTCACATGTTGATACAGTCATTCACATGGGTCTTTCTGTCTTCTGGACTCTTTTCCCCTCTTGTTGTCGTCTTTGGTGATCGTAAGTTCTACCTGAGCTGGAACCATTTGGTGTACCTCAGATGACAGCTTGCTGGCTTTTAAGATCTCAGATGCCACTCACCAATGTGTGGTGCAGAAGATTCTCTTAGTAACAGGATGGTTATGCCAGTTGGCCTTGATGGCCCTTGAGAGCATGGTACCTAGGCTCCCAGCCCTACTACCATATCCCTGGAACATTGGGTTAAGGCTGGAAGAGTTTTCAGGTTATGTTGAAGTCCAGTTAAACTAATCTTCTTTCTGATGTGCACTGTCACTGATTTCACCCAACTGTCTAATCTATAACCAATCCTTTTCTTTCCCTCTCTCCTCTTCCTTACAGCCATCAGAGTCTTTTCTTCTTTACATGAGTCTCTTTCTAAGTGCTTATACTAGGGGTCTTATACAATATTTGCCCTTGTGCTACTGACTGATTTCACTCAACATAATGTCTTCCAGTTGATACCAAGTTATGAGATGCTTCCTAAAATCATCATTGTTCTTTATCACTGCATAGTGCTCCCTTGAATATCTATACCATAGTTCGTTTATCCATTCATCTGTTGTTGGGTATATGGGTTCATTCCATCATTTTCCAATTGTGGACTGTGCTTCAGTAAACATTTGTATGCATGTATCTGTTTGTGTGAGTTCCCTTGATTCCGTAGGATAAATTCTAAGCAGTGGGATTACTGGGTCAAATAATGTACCTATTTCCAGCTTTTTAAGGAAGTGACAGGTTGCTTTCCAAAGAGGTTGTACAATTTGGCAATCCCACCAGCAGTGTGTAGGGGGTCTCCAGTTTCTCCACAGCCTCTCCAATGTTTGTTGTCTTGGGGATTTGGGGATCACGGCCAATGTTATTGGGGTGAGGTGGTAGCTCAGAGTAGTGTTGTTTTGGATTTCATTACTAGCTAATGATCATGAGCATTTCCACATGTGTCTTTTGGTTGCCTGGATATCCTCTTTACAGAAGCATCTGTACATCTCCTTTCCCCAATGCATAAATGGCTTACTTGTCCTTTTCTTGTTGATATTTGCAGTACCTTGTAAATTATGGAGATCAGACATTGGTCCGACATATAGTTGCCAATTTTTTTTTCCATTCTGTAGATCTTTTAATTCTATTAATGAAATCCTTGAATGATCAAAAGTATTGGCTTCTTAGTAGTTTTCATTAGTCTATTTTCTCTTCTGCTGATTGTGCTTTGTTTGTCAGATTTTAAAGTCAGTCTAAGTTGTGTATTAAAATGTCCACTTTTGATCCAATATTTTCTTGCATGAGCTTGCATGAACTTCATCGTTTTAGGTTTCATATTTATGTATTTTATCCAATTTGAGCTGTTTTTGTGTAAGGTGTGAGATATGGGTCTTGTTTCCTTTTTTTTTTTTTTGCAAATGAATATCCAATTTTGTCAGCACTATTTGTTAAAGAGACTGTTTTTACCCCAGTTTACAATCTTGGGTCCTTTGTTGAACATCAGCTCTTGATAGGATGGTGGCATCGCCAAAGTCTCAACTCTGTTCCATTGGCCTAAATGCTTCTTTTTGTAGCAGTATCAGACTGTTTTGACTACTGTCACAGTGTAACAGGTTCTAAAGTCACGTAGTGAGAGGCCTGCTACTTCCATCTTCTACTTTAGTAGTGCTTTGCTTATGCAGGGTTTCTTCCCTTTCCCAATTTGGAGATTTGTTTCTCCATCTCATTAAAAAAATATCACTGGTATTTGCATCAGGATTGCATTGTATAGGTAGATTGTTTGGGGTAAAACAGACATTTTCACAATGTGAAGTCTTTCTATCCATGAGCAGGGTAGGCTTCTCCATTTGTGTAAGTCTGTCTTAATTCCTTGCAATAAGGTCTTGTAGTTCTCTTTGTATAGGTCTCTTATCTCTCTAGTTAAATTTGTTCCTAAGTATTTTGTCTTCTTGGGGCCTATACTAAATGGTATTGATTTTGTGATTTCTTCTTTAATGATTTCATATTGGTATAAAGCAATCATGCTGATTATGTTTATCTTACATCTTGATATTTTGCTGAACTCTTCTATTAGCTTGAGTAGTTATTTATGAATTCTTTAGGATTTTCTCTGTATACAATGATATCATCTGTAAGTAAAGAGATTTTTACTTCTTCTTTGCCAATGCAGATGCCCTTTATTACTTTGTCTTGTCTGATTTCTCTGCCCAGAACTTCTAGTACAATGCTGAAAGGAAGAGATAAGACTGCGCATCCTTGTCTAGTTCCCATACTCATGAGGAATTCTTTTAGTCTCTCTCTATTCAGGATGGTGTAGGTGGTTGGCTTTGTATAGGTGTCTCATACTGCATGGAGAAATTTACCTTCTATTTCTATTTTGCTGAAAGTTATCAGCATAAATGGGTATTGGACTTTGTCAAATGTCTTTTCTGCATCAATTGACAAAATCAAGTGATTCTTATCTTTTGTGTTATTTACGTATCTGATCACATTAATTGTTTTTCTGATGGTGAACCAGCCTTGCATCCCTAGTATGAATCCAACTTGGTCATGATGAATTACTGTTTGATATGTTGTTAAATTCTATTAGCAAGGATTTTATTGAAGATTTTTGCATCTAGGTTCTTGAGTGATATTGGTCTGCTGTTCTCCATTTTGGTTGGATTTTTCCCTAGCTTTGGTATCAGGGTTATGTTGGCTTCATAGAATGAATTTGGGAGCATTCCATCCCTTTCTCCTTTGTGAAGTAGTCTTAGTAGTCCTGAAGTTAACTCTTCTCTAAAAGCGTGGTAGAATTCTATGGTGAAGCTGTCTGGGCTGGTACTTTTTTTGGTTGGTAGTTTTTGGATGACATTTCCAATCTCTTCCTTTGTGATGGGTTTATTAAGTTGTTCATTTCTCCTTGTGATAATTTTAGTAGGTGATATGAATCTAGGAATTTGTCCTTTTCTTCAAGGTTTTCAGATCTGTTAGAGTAGTCTTTCATAGTATTCTGTTATGATACTTTAGATTTCTGTCAGATCTGTTGTGACATCACCTATATCATTTCTTATTTGGGTTATTTCATTTCTTGTTTGTCTTCAGGAAGTTTAGTCAATGGTTTGTCAATTTTATTGATCTTTTCAAAAAACCAGTTTTTGGTTTTGTTAATTTTTTCAGTTGTTTTTCTATTCTGTAATTTATTTAGTTCTGCTCTAATGCTTTTGATCATGTTTTCTTCTGGAACTCTTTGTTGTACTCTTTGCATTTGTTCAAGCTGTAGGGTTCATTCTTTGGTTTGGGTCCTTCTTCCTTCTGGGTGTGTGCATTTATAGAAATAAAATGACCTCTGAACACTGCTTTGGCTGTATCCTGTAGGTTCTGGTAGGAAGTGTTTTCATTCTCATTTGAATCCATAAATTACCTTATTTCATCCTTGATTTCTTCTGTGACCCATGGCTTTTCAAGCAAGATGTTGTTCAGTTTCTATCAGTTTTCATTTCTATCTATGTTTTTTTCTGCTATTGATTTTGACTTTTATGGCTTTATGATCTGAGAAGATGCTTTCCAATAATTCACTCACTTGGATTTTGTTGAGATTTGCTTTATGTCCTAAAACATAGTCTATTTTGGAAACTGTTCCATGTGCACTGGAGAAGAAAGTGTAGTTATCTGTCAATGGATAAAATGTTCTTTATATGTTGACAAGATCTAGTTGATTAATTGTGGCAATAAGATTTTCTGTGCCTCTACTGAGCTTTTTTCTAGATGATCTGTCCATTATTCAAAGTGGAGTGTAAAAGTATGCCACTACTATTGTGTAGTGATCTATCTCATTTTTGAATATAGTCAGTGTTCATTTGTTGTATTTAGATGCTCTAGTTTGGGGTGCATAAATATTTACTGTTGTTAAATTCTGTTTGTGTATTGAGCCTTTCAGCAACAGTGACTATCCTTGTCCACAATGGTGGATTTTACATTAAAATCTATTTTATCTGAGATGTGTATTGCGGAGGTCCGCCATCAGCCTTGTAGACAAAGTCACGAGCCCCTGTAAATGACGGGCTTAAGCATCTCACCTGTGACATGTTTTCTAGCCTACTGCCCTTGATATTAATTGGCTTCCTAATTAAATTTTCTTCCAAAAGATACCCCCTCCTCTCCTGGCACAAGGATCAGGGGAGATGCCTTCTGAGAGGGGCCCTTTACTAGCCCCCTGGTTTATGAAATAATATTGGGAAAACCTGTACAGGAATTTCTGGGGAAAAGAGTTCAGAGGAATGATTTCTAACACAGCCAGCTTGAGAGCAGCAAGGCCGGCCCAACCTCTGCTGACTTCTCCCAGTTGCTCACCCCTCCCTTCACATGAGATAAGCAAGCTTGCAAGAAGGCCCTGAAGAGCTTTCCAGAGACAACTCCCCTTCCTCTCTTTCTCAGCTCTTAGATAGTAAACATCTTACTTCAGGAAAATAACTAGATTCCCAAGTTTATTACATTTGGTATCAGCAAACAGACAAATACTAAAGAATTGCCTTTCTTACAGTAGTTTAAGAGAAACTTAAAATAAGGGACAGTGAACACCCATTGTCCTTACAGGAAGAGATAAGGAAGGGCAGAAAAGGAACAAATAGAGACTGCATAACTTTTAAGATGGGTTTGTCCTCTCTTCCTGCTTAGGTAAAGTTAATAGAAGTCTACGATTAGTTTTGCTCCAGCTGTTAATTATAAATCACAAATATGCCTGTCTCAAACCATTCTTTAGAGGACCCTAATGGTTAACATAAAAAAGAATAACAAAATGTTTGCTTTTTACTAACTAACAGAGAAGACCCTAATAGTCAACAAAAGAAAAAGACCATTGTCTCTAACCATTGTTTAAAAGGTCTTAATGGCTAACATGAAAAGAGACACTAGTCTCGGGCCATTATTTAGAAAACTCCAGTGATTGACATGAAGAGACCACGAGGTACCTGCTTCTTGCCTAGCCAATCACCGACGTGGTCAAAGTACTACTGCCTTACCAACTATAAAAAGATAACAATAAACTAAGACGACCCTTCTCTCTTGCTCTCTGGGTCGGGCTGCCATAAACCAGCGAAGTCTTTCCTGTCTCCTTTATTCATTTCCCGCCGCACCTCTCCCTCCCTCTGTGCGGGGCCCTGAAAAGTGTTGGGGCTGGCTCCCGGCAGTGTATTGCCACATCTGCTCTTCTTTGTATATTGTTAGCTTGGTATATATTATTCCAACTCTTAATTTTCAGTTCGTTCATATCTCTAAATGTAAAGTGAGTTTCTTGTAAGCAACATATAGACGGGTCATGTCTTCTGACCCAAAGTAACGCTTGCTGTCTCTTTACTGGAGCATGCAGTCCATTTACATTCAGTGTAACTATTGATAGGTATGTGTTTAGTGCTGTCATTTAGATGTATTTATTTTTGTGTTGGTGTTTTCTCTGTTGTTCTTAATTGTCTATTCTGGGTCATTTTTATTTATGGCTTGATTTTCCACCCTTTTCAGTGTTGTTTTGGTGTTTGTTGCAACTCCTGTGTTGTGTTTCTTCTTTTGATTTGCCTCATCTTTATTGTACTTTGGGGCTACCCCTATCATCCCCCTTAATAATCTAAGTTTAGACTGAATTTTGAATTCTACATATCTTATTAACTTCTTCTCCTTCCGTAAGGGCTATAATTACTGTAGTACATCACTCTTTTTAATGTGACCATTCGATCACTGGATCCCTTCTTTTAATATTGTAGCTTTGATTGAGCTTTGTACCTTCCTTAGCTGAGTAGGTTTCTGGATGTTGTGTCCTGCATTGTGTCCTAAAATATAGAATTAATGATTTTGTTTCTCTAAGCAAACAGCTTCTTTCAGTATTGCTTGAAGCTTTGGTTTGGTTTTTACAAAGTGTCTAAGTTTCTCTTTATCTGCAGAGGTCTTAATTGATCTTCATATTTGAAAGACAGTTTTGCAGGATATGTAATTCTTGGTTGATGTTTTTTCTCTTTGAAGTCTTTGAATGTGTCATCCCACTTCCTCCATGCCAACATCGCTTCTTCTGAGAAGTCAAACGAAAGCCTACAGGGTTTCCCTCTGAATGTTAGCTTTGCTTTGAGTCTCTCTCCCTTTAAGTGTTTCTGTTTCATTTTGTTAAGCTTGATTACAATATGTCTTGGTGTCTTTCTTTTGGGGTCCATATTATGTGGCATTCAATACATACTTTGGATATCTATGTTCTCTTCTTTCATAATTCCCAGGAAGTTTTCTGTCAACAACTCAACAACAATACTGTCTGTGTTTTTAGCTATCCCTCTCTGTTGACAAACTCCAGTTAACCATAGATTGCTTCTCTTGATAGGATCCCACTTGTTTTTTAATGCCTGTTCATTTTTCTTGTTTCTTTTTTCTGATTTCTCCTCATGAATTCTGGTGTTAGTATCTCTGTCTTCAAAGTCAGTAAGTTTAGTTTCCAGTTTTTCAGTTCTACTCTTCTGGCTTCAACTTCAATTTTCTAATTCTGTAATTTTGTTATTGACCTGTCAGATTTCAGAACACTGATGTTCCATCAAATCAAACAGCTTTCTTAATTTCGCTCTGCTGCATTTGGTATGATGTCTAGGAGGGCTCTATACATAATTCTTTTGTACTTGACTTCCAATAGTTTCAGAAAGGCTTCTTCATCTGCGAAGTTCTTTGGTTCTTTATTGTGGGAGATTTCTGGAGCCATGGGTGTATTTTTCTTTAAATACTGGCCAGTGTTTGTTGCTTTCTGGACACCCAGAGGCTGTTTCGTTTCTCTGATGTTGCCTTAACATGAGCTGAGGTGCAGTTCTGAGAAAGAAGTTAATCACCAGCCACCTCTATGTACTCCAGTGAGTGGGCCTAGTAGAATCTCTGGCACAACAGGCTCAACCTTCTGGCTGGCAAAGACACAGCTCTACTTATGGAGTTACTGGGGGTGATGTCAACCGACCCTATGATGTGGGTCAGTATAGGCTGGAAGAGATGCCATCAGGCTGCATTTCAGTTATTTCACCAGGTTGTTTTATTTTGAAAGGCAAAAGCTATCTGACAGCTTCCAAAATTAGTCAGGCTGTCAGATGTGCAAACCAGTCCTTCGGCTGGCAATGGAGGCAACTCTACGGCCATCTCCAGATGCTGTGATGTAGATTGAAGTACAGACTGGTTATTGCCCTTCTGTCATTCCCTTTTGGGACCTACTCATAAGGCTACCCTGTACTAAACACAGCTTTTCTACTGCAAAACTGCTCCCCAGGCTAGTACTGCCTCCAAGCCTGGGAATTAGCCTCTGCTGAGGCTTCCATTTGAGCAACTCTGCCTCCCAGTTGAACAAGATGGAGTCCCAGACAAGCCGTCCAGCCCACTGTGAAGTAGCTGAATGTATGATGGAGATCCAGAAAGAGAGGGTGGAGGGGCTGTGGTGTTGTGGGTCTAGAGCCAAGGTCTTAAAATGTGCCTATTCTACCCTTTGATCATGTTAGCAGTGCAGCTGAGCTCTGCTGCCAGTTAGGATCATCCCCTGCCTGCTGGCTAACAAAAAGAAAAAAAAAATTAAAAACTCCAGTTACCTTCAGTCTCTGAGAGCCAGTCATTTATCATAGGCAGGGGTCAGCAGAAGAAAAGAAGTTTCCCCTTCAGTGGCATGTAGTCCAAACTGACAGCCCTATGCTGTGTCTTAGAGCTCCCTGAGTGTCCAGAGAGCTCTGTTTAATTATCAGTCCAGGCCTTAGTTTTCAGAGGGCATTAAGGAGATGTATACCTAATCTTCCATCTTGACTCCACCTCCCTCAATTTAATTTTGATAAAGCCTCTGGGGTCACCATGAATCAGATCTGACTCTAAGGCATTGTGTTTTTTTTTAAAGCCAAATTTTAACTGGGAAAATATTAAGTACACATATACATCAATAAAATTTATTAATTTTAGAAACAGTTGACATTTAAAATGAAGAATCACATATTAATAAATATATACACTGTAAAAATAGACTGCTCCTATGAATAGGCTCCTTGAAAACACTAACATAGCTGCTGCTGAGCCTGAAATGCTATACAGCACAGCAATGTTTGGTGCACTTGGCACCATAGATTAGTTTTATGAAATGAATCTCCTATTATTCAAAAACATGTACCTTAGAGATTATTATGGTCACTGAGTAAAAATGAAATTACAGATGAAACATATTGATTATATTTCAGAATATTCCTGACACATCACAGAGAAATGGCTCTCCTAGATACTGATACATGAAATCTCTGACAACAAAAGGAAAACGTGGGCCAGAAAATAAATTTGGGAAACATTGATCTCTGCCCTTTCTCAAAAATATAGACATAACTGAAGTGTCAAGAGAACGACTGACAGTGATGGTAGAGCATGTGACAGCTAAACACAGCATACATGTCAGTCAGATGCCGCCGAGAACTAGATGGCAGGATTCCACTGCACCGATATGTCTATTATCCTGAGGTGTGGAGGGATGGATTTTACTTTCATAGGACTAGAGTTTGTTGTTATGATGATGCAGGTTTGTTACCACTTAATCTACAAACTCAGGGCCAACATTTAAATATTCATTTCCCTGGATACAAGGTGATCCATTTCTAATGTTATCTCCACTTGAATATATTCAAGACAGTGCCAAAGAGAATAGCTAAGGGGTAGCTGCATTTCAGAAGCACTTTGGGGATCTGTCATATTTTCTCATTTACATGACAGTGTGCTATGAAATCAAGTTTTGGATTCTGATTTTCTGGCTCACTCAGATGATTCACACTGGTGATGTCAGCACTTCTTGATGCTGATGCCAAGTGTTGTTTATGCCTCCCTGTCCTCCAGGGACTCATAAATCCATCCTCTGTCCACAAGCTTTCAAAGGAGAAGAAAAGCACTGGTCACTAATCTTGTCATGATCGACATCATTCTCAGCACCCTGGTTTATGTCTTGGCTCTGAATGGAATGAGCCAATAATATAAATGTGTGCCTTGTATACTCTTTCTGTCTTTGCAATCAGTTGATCTTCTTTTCTCCTGACATTCTTTAAATCATGTTAGACAGGTGTTACACAAAGTTGAAAACAAATCTTTGCTAAAGAGTTACATGTGTATGTGTTAAACAGGCAATTGAACAATTTATTAAAGTTTCACAGGGGCGAACAGTTCCTCTGGGTGTTTTTTTCCTCTGGATTCTTCCACTTCAGTTAACAGGCTGAATATTAAAGGAGAAACCTCCATTCATTGTGGTAGGAACAGCAATAAGAATGAAAGTGCCTTGCCCAAATGGCCCTATTAAACCCACCATTACCCCCTTGATGGTCCATGATGGTTCATTTCTTTCAGCAAAGAACACTATCCGATGTCACATTCAATAACCTTAGGCTGCTGCTCTGGGAAATATGTATTTTATATACATATATATTTATATACATGCTCTGGGAAAGATATATGTATATAAATATTTACATACATATAAATATATGTGTGTGTGTATGTATATATGTGAAATATATATATATATTTGCATGTATGTATGCATGTGTTTCCCAAACTGTGACTGTTGAGATTCAATACTTCAAATTATTTTTAATCAACTGTAGGGTCATTATGAATTGGAATTGACTTGAGGGCAGTTGCTTTGGCTTTTTGGCTTTTATTCTCAGAATGAAAAGACATAGACATTCATTCTTTGTTATCACTTTTTCATTAATATACTTGGTTATCCTGTTTTTCCTTCAGATGTAATAATGTAATTGGATGGCTTTGAAAAGATTTTTTTGATTCACAGCCCAGATACATAAACATCCTTATTAGTAAGATCCTCTGCTATTTATAATACCAACACAAGAAATATATTTTTTAAAGGAAACACTTTATACTTATCAGTTCAGTCTTTTGTTAGAGCCTGTGGTCTGCTTTACTAACTGCACAAAGCTCTGGTATTAAAAATTCACTGTTGTGTAACTTGGTATTTTTACCTTTACTTTTTGAAATGTAAAAAAGTTTTATGTTTTAGCCTTTGACCAAAGATTCTTGATAATTTAGACTTCCCTAACCTTTTGTTCATGTATAACTGTGCTAGGAAGAAGTAGAATACTAAATTTGGCTTTGAAGTCAAACTGATGTGAGCTCTAGTCCTAACCCTAATGCTTTATAGCTGTGTGATTTGGGGTGAAATATTTAAACTCTTGCTATCTGAATCAGTTCTGACTCAGACAACCCCTATGTACAGAGTAGAACTTCTCCATGGGATTTTCAAAGCTGTGAACATTTGGAAACTGACTGTCAGGTCTGCCTTCCAAGGCACCCTTGGGATGGTTTGATCCACAGCCTATCAGTCAGTAGTGCAACACTTAACTACTTATACCACCCAGGGACTCTGTCCCTCAATTCCTTTATCTCAAAGAAAAATAATAATATTAAACTTAACAAGGTTTTTATAAGAAAAAGAAACATAGGTAAACTACCTAAAATAGCCCTTTGCGTATGGGCAAGGCTCAATATGTATTAACTCTACATTTTATTTATGCAAATTGCAGTTTTATGGGGAGTCCTTTTCATTAGAGGAAAAGTGCTATGGGAGTAAAATGGACATCAAGGGCATTCATTAAATACACAAGATTCACAAAAAGATAGAATTTTTGCTACTTCCTTCATCTCAGTTAAGTGAGGTGTATTTAAGAGATTTCTACTACCCCCAACCCAAAAACAAAGGGGCTAGAGCTATTGTCCTGGGTTTCTCTGCCCTAGAAATGGCTGTGCCATATTTCTCGCTTAATCCTTTAATCCAACTATGTTATACAAGATCTCTGACTAATTTTGTGACATTTCCACTGGTTAATGGCATGATTAGGAATGAATTTCCTTTCCACTGCAAGCACAATAGTCTCCGTGGCACCTACTGCAAGGAATAGCTTCCTTAAGGTTGCTTCTGTGTCTCTGGGTGATTTATTTTTAAATAAACCAAAGTTACTTTGCAAGTATCCATTCTACTTTGCTAATGAAGCAACTGCTATTTTGTATATACAAAATTATAGGTTTGTTCTACTGTATCCATCATTTTCTATTTTTATGTTAATTGCTAGTTGCATTAAATGCAAACCGAAAAGTGAAAGAGGAAATTACTGTAAGAATAATGTAACCTCTTAATTCTTCTTGAGTCCATAGTTTTTTGGAGGTACCACTCCAGAGTCTTATTCAGGTTTACTGCAGGGAGTAAGAAATGATTTGGAGACACTGTGTCTTTAGGGAATACTCTGAAGGGAGGAAAATTCTAGAACTCATGGTAGTAGAAACAGAAATGGCACTAGATGTTTCTGACTGATTTATTGAAGGTCCTTTTTGTTCTAATTTCTTCCCACAATTTTAAATGTCTATAATTTCAGGGGCAAAACTCTCTCTGAAACTGTGTGAAAAACTGTGAATACAAAGATTTTGGGGGAAAGAGTTTCCCTCGAGTTTTCTCACATACAAGAAACTGCGAATCAAAAAGCAATAGCAAGATAAATAAAATAATTTTAAAAATGGTGAAGACTCCCTCACAACAGTAAACCTATTGGCTCATGAGTATATCTGTGCTTGAAGCCTCCCAGATTATCATTTTGACATAGAAAAGAATAACCCAGAATTCATCCCTCCAAAGAAAGTGCTCAATGTCTGGCATCTTTTTCCTATGTTCCGCAGTGACGCACTTCCATTGATTTTTCTTTTTCCCTCCAATTTAGAATTAATCTGTAACTCCTGGGAGGTATGAATTTCCATATTCAAGTTGATTTATATGGATGTCCTGAAAAAACAAGACTGCAGACTGAAATCAATCACATGGTGCCTACAGCAGTGACCAGTGATAGGATGTGAGAAACACCTGATGTTTTCCATTCATATTGGGAAGTGAAATGAAAACATACTATTTTCATGATGGTTCTAGTGCTGGGTAGCTTATTTTAAGAACTTCACATGGATAAAAGAAGAAGCAGGCCATCTTGAACCTTAATTGACGTTTTATGATGGTGAGGAAAAAAAGAGAAAAACTCTGAAGATTTCTATCTGTCCCTTTCAACATTTGCTAAGTTTTACGGAATTTCTGTGTTTAGAGACATGATTGACACTCAGTATCTAAGAAATCAATATGTTATGTCAGTTTAGAGAACATACTACAATCACTAGCAAGTAGAATAGTTCCGAAACTGTAAGTCACATTCGTATGCGGTGGGGAAGAGTTACTAAGGTATTTAATTTCATTTTTGCTCTGTGATTTTTTTTGTGTGTGTGTACATATAGGAAATGTTATGTGTACACAGCTGTACTATTTGACTACTATACCACCAAGATTTCCATACCAAGTTCAGTATAAAAAATAATACAAATGTCCATTTCCAAGGTGTGGCTCCTGTTTAGGAAGTTTAGAAAAGAATTCTGACTGCAAAACCTGAGTGAATTGTTTATGAACAATTCACTACCAGACAGAGAAAGAAAACCCTTGGGAAGTCATGGCTGGGAACTTTTCCTTGTTATAGAAATTTACTTCTTTTTTTTTCGGTGTGTGTGCGTGTGTCCAGATTTCCATTTGCCATGAAAATTTAAAATTAAACCTCTCCAATGCGCATGTTTCAATTTACTATAAGAGAATGTAATTTATTATTTGGAACAGATTTATTGTTGTTAAAAGCTCCCACTGATGTCATGGTGAATTCTGTGCATGAAATGAGAGTAAACAAATGATTCATTTTCCATGAATATTAACAATCAATATTACATTCTCCTCAGACAGGAGTATAGGGTTCTTTACCAAAGTGCTCAACTAGTCTTAGTCATATATCTTTCACTGAAGCCATGAAGAGGAGAAAAGTTTTACAAAAAGTTATAGACTGGTTCATTAATATCACAAACAGTGTATGAAGTAGGAAATTCCTGAGTCAATTTAACTTCTGGAGATCCAGATGATAAGATAGCACCATCAGGCAGAGTTGCTTTGTATCCAGTGAGGTATTTTATTGGCTGGATTCCTCTCCTGTCTGTGTTACAGGGATTTTATTAAGTAACTTTTGTTTTCACATGCAAGTGTACTATAGGAATAGAACTAAATCTACAAATCAACCTTGATTTCATCCAACGAATATTTACTGAACATCCATAATGTACAGAAACCCTGGTGGCACAGTGGGTAAATGCTATGGCTGCCAAATAACGGTGTGCAGTTCAAATCCACAAGGTGCTCCTTGGAAACTCTATGGAGCAGTTCTACTCTGTCCTATAGGGTTGCTATGAGTCAGTATTGACTTGATGGCACTGGGATTTTTATTATGCATCCTGTGCTAGGTACTCAAAGTATAGCAACAAACAACACAATGTCTTTGATGTGTCATGGAACTTATATTCTGGTGGGTAATGCTGGCAATAAACCAATATACATGGGATAACTACAGATTAAAGTAAGTATCAAGAGCACTGCAAAGCTATTCTTAGTATTCTAACTGAAATCTTGTAGCTTTGTAAAGCCCAACATATCGTATGTAATTAGACATTTTGTTGTTGGTGGTGGTGGTGCTGTCCTTTTTATTTTAAGCATTATTTAATATCATTGATTATGTTTCATTTAAGACACAGGCACATTTTCGTTTGTCATAGTTCTCTCCGTGCCTTTTTTCTGGTCAGCTTCTCAATAAGGAAAGACTGAATGAGTTTAGCTCACCCCTGAGCTACACAACATTGCATACTTACTGTATTAGTGTTCTGTAACAAATTACTATAAACTGTGTGGCTTAAAACAACACAAATTTATTCTCTCCCAGTTCTAAAGGTCAACAGTTCAAAATCAAGGAGTTGGCAGGGTTGATCCCTTTGGTATCTCTAAGGTAGAATCTGTTCCACGTCTCTCACCAAGCTAAGTGACTGTCAGCAATCTCTGTGTTTCCTGGCTTGTAGCTTCCTCACTCCTATCTCTGCTTGTTTTCAAAAGACCCTCCCTCTGTGTTTCTGTCCCTCAAATCTTTCTTCCCTTCCAATTGAGATTATCTAATCCAAAATCATTTCATCATGAGAACTTTGCTTTAATTACATTTGCAAAGACCTAATATACAAGTAAAGTCACATTCTAAAGTTCTTGGTGGAGTTATTTTTGAGGGAAAAATCTCACCCACTATGCTTGTATATAACATTTTTTTTAATTCTTAAACATGGGGAAAAATGTCATTTATTAGGTTAACAGAGATGCTTTTCCACCCTCAATTCCATTTTAAAACCTAAGTGTACAGCTAATAGACCATGGATAAGTTCTTTTCAATCCCTCCTGTGTCACTTGTTCCTTATACACAAAATAGAAATATCATTAGTATCTACCTCATGAGGTGGTTATGTGAATTAAGTGAATTAATATTATTTTTTATTGTGATTGAGTGAACGTACAAAATCCAAGTTAAATTTGCATGTCCTACTATCTGCAGTTCCTTCTGCTCACCCTTCCCAGTGACAGCACACATTCCCTTTCTATTCTATAGATGTCATATCCTCTTAACAATTTCCTGTCCCCTCCTCACCATCTTCTCCTTCCCCTTCTATCTAGTAAGAGGCCAGTGGGACAGCATCCTGTAGATATATAAAACCATAAAGTGGACATGCCGTATGATCCCTTTGTGTTTCTGAGTCTAATCCATTCCTGTCCAAAGAGTTGAACTCAGTAACGATTCATGATCAGGGGCAACAGTAGGCCTAGAGGCCATACTCCCAGGGGAATTCCCAGGCGTTTGGACGATCAGTTGCAGTCTTTTAGTGGAGTTCTTGAGGTGCATCCCTCTTTTTCTCATGATGCCAGTGGAACACAACATTGTCTGACCCATCATGTCTGACACTGGTGGTGGCCGGGTACCATCTGGTTCTTCTGGTTATATGCTGATAGAATCACCCATACACATAGGTCCTTCTGTCTTCTGGGCTCCTTTTCCCTCATGCCTTTATTGTCTTTGGTGATCACCTGATTCTGATGAGTTGTGACCATTTGGTGCACCTCAGATGGCAGGTAGCTAGCTTTTGAGACTCCAGACACCATTCACCAATATGGAGTGCAGAAGACTCTTAGCAATAGACTAGTTATGCCAATTGGCCTCGATGTCCCCTGACAGCATGGTTCCCAGACCTAGACCCTTGCTACTCTATCATAGCAAGATTAGAACAGTTTTCAGTCTATGTTGAAGTCCAGTTGATCTTCTTCGTAACGTGTGCTGTCACTGATTTCACCCAATCACGTTTCTGTCAACTATCTAATCTATAGCCAACATTTTCCCTCCCTCCTTTCTCTCCCTTGTAGCCATCAAAAAGTCTTTTCTTCTGGACATGAGTCTGCTTTTAAGTTCTCTTACTAGGGGTCCTGGTGCCACTGACTGGTTTCACTCAACATAATGTCTTCCAGATGAAACCAGGTTTTGAGATGCTTCTTAAAGTCATCATTGTTCTTTATCATCGCACAGTGTTCCATTGAGTATGTGTACTGCAGTTTCTTTAACCGTTCCTCTGTTGGGCATCTGGGTTGATTCCATCTTTTTGCAATTGTGGACTGTGCTGCCATAAACATTGGTGTGCACGTCTCTATTCACGTGACTGCCTTTGATTTTGTAGGATATATTCTGAGCAGTAGGATTACTGGGTCCAATGGTATATCTATTTCCAGCTTTTTAAGGAAGCACCAGATTGTTTTCCAAAGAGGTTGTACCATTTTGCAACCCCACCAGCAGTGTAGGAGAGTTCCAATTTTTCCACAGTCTCTCCAGCATTTGTTGTTTTGTGTTTTTTGGATCATGGCCAACCTTGTTGGGGTGAAGTGGTATCTCACTGTTGTTTGATTTGGATTTCTTTAATAGCTAATGATCATGAGCATTTCCTCATGTGTCTTTTGGCTTTCTGTATATCTCCTTTAGTGAAGTGGCTGGCCATCTCCTTTGCCCAGCACTTAATTGGATTATTTACCTTTTTTATGTTGATATTTTGCAGTATCTTGTAGATTGTGGAGATCAGATGTCAATCTGGCATATAATTGCCAAATATTTTTTCCCATTCTATGGGTGGTCTTTTAATTCTTTTGATAAAGTCTTTGGATGATAAAAATGTTGGATTCTTAGTAGTCACCATTTATCTATTTACTCTTCTGTTGGCTGAGCTTTGTTTGGCAGATTTTAAAGTCTGTTTAAGTTGTGTTTTTAAACTTCCTTTGTTGCTTCTATTTTTTCTTGCACAATCTTTATCATTTTAGGTTTGATATTTAGCTCTTTTATCCAGTTTGAGTTTATTTTTTGTGTAAAGTATGAGATATGGGTCTTGTTTCAACTTTTTTTGCAAATGGATATCCAATTTTGTCAGCACCATTTGTTAAAGGGACTGTTTTTACCCCAGTTTACAATCTTAGAGCCTTTGTCAAATATAAGCTATTCATAGAAAGACAGTGTCATCTCTGAAGTCTCAACTCTATTCCATTGATCTATATGTTTCTTTTTGTACCAGTACCAGGCTGTTTGACTACTGTAGCAGTGTAATACGTTGTAAAGTCGGGTAGTGAGAGTCCTCCCAGTGTGTTCTTCTTCTGCAGTGCTTTGTTTATCCAAGGTTTCTTCCCTTTTCAAAGTTGGTGATTGGCTTCTCCATCTTGTTAAAAAACGTCACTGGAATTTGCATTGGGATTGCATTGTATATGTAGATCGCTTTGGGTAAAATAGACATTTTCACAGAATTAAGTCTTCCTATCTATGAACAGTGTAATTTTCTCTATTTATGTTTCAGTTTCCTGTAGTAAGGTTTTGTAGTTTTCTTTGTATAGGTCTCTTGTTTCTCTAGTTAGGTTTATTTCTAGATACTTTATCTTCACGGTGGGTATACTAAATGGTACTGATTTGGTGATTTCCTTTGTTGGTACAAAGGAAACTTACTGATTTACTTATGTTTATCTCATATCCTGATATTTGCTGAACTCTTCTGTTAGTTTCAGTAGTTTCCTTATGGATTCTTTACAAGTCCCTGCCAATGTAGATGCCCTTTATTTTTTTCTCTTGTCTGACTACTCTGGCCAGAACTTTTAGTACAGAGTTGAATAGAAGTATTGAGAGTGGGCATGCTTGTTTATTTATTGTTCTCAAGGGTAAGTCTGTCAGTCTCTCTCCATGATGATGTAAGTGGTTGGCTTTGTGTAGATGACCCTTGTTGGCTTGAGGAATTTGCCTTCTATGTCTATTTTGCTGAGTTTTTAGTATGAATGCATATTGGACTTTGTAAACGCCTATTCTACACCAGTTGACAAAATCAGATGATTCTTTTGTGTTATTTACATGATTGATCACATTAATCATTTTTTCTGATATTGAACTGGCCTTGCATTGCTGGTACGAATCCAAGTTGGTCATGATGAATTATTTTTTGGCTATGTTTTTGAATTCTACTGGCAAGTATTTTGTTGAAGACTTTTGCTTCTAGGTTCCTGAGTGATATTTGTCTGTAATTTTCTTTTTTGTGGGATCTTTCCCCGGCTTTGGTATCAGGATTATGCTGGCTACACAGAATGAATTTGGAAGTATCCTGTCCTTTTCTCTACTGTGAAATAGTCTTAGTAGTATTGGAGTTGACTCTTCTTCAAAGGTTTAGTAGGATTCTCCAGTGAAGCCCTCTGGGTCAAGGGCTCTTTTTGGTTGGCAGTTTTTGGATGACTTGTTCAATCTCTTCCCTTGTGATGGGTGTATTAAGTTGTTCTACTTCTTGTGATAATTTTGGTAGGTGATATGAATCTAGGTATTTGCCCATTTCCTCTAGGTTTTCAAATCTGTTAGAGTACAGTCTTTCATAGTAGTCTATTATGGTAGTTTTGATTACTGTTGGGTCTGTTGTGACTTCTCCCATTTCATTTCTTATTTGGATTATTTGTTTTCTATCTTCTTTTTCTTTGGTAAGTTTAGCCAGTCGTTTGTCAGTTTTGTTAATCTTTTCAAAAAATCAGCTTTTGTTCTTTTCATTTTTTAAAATTATTCTTCTATTCTCTAATTCATTTAGTTCTGCTCTAATCTTTATGATCTCTTTTGGTGCCTGAGGGGTTCCTCTGTTGCTCTCTTTCTACTTGTTTTGTTCAACCTGTAGGATTAATTCTTTGGTTTGTGTGCTTTGTTACTCTCAGATGTGTGCATTTATAGAAATAAATTGACTTCTGAGCATTGCTTTGGCTGTATCCCATAGGTTCTGGTAGGAAGTGTTTTCAGTCTTGTTTGAATCCATAGATAACTTTGTCCTTGATGTCTTCTGTAACCCATGGCTCTTTGAGCAAAATGTTATTCAGTTTCCATAAAGTCTAAGGTATGTTTCCTGTAAGCAACATATAGATGAGTCTTGTCTTTTGATGCAAGGTGTCACTCGTTTTCTCTTTACTGGAGCTTTCAGATCGTTTAAGTTCAGTGTAATTATTAATTGGTAAGTGATTAGCGCTGTCATTTTGATGTATTTATTTTTGTGTTTTTTTTCTGTTGTTTTTAATATTCTGTACTGCGTCATTATTATTTATAGGTTGAGTTTTCATCTTTTTAATGTCAGTTTTGTGTTTGTTGAGACTCCTGTATTACGTTTCTTGTTTTGATATGTTGCACTGTCACTGTGCTCTGTAGCTACTCCTATGATCCCCTTTAATATTCTGAGTTTAATTCCAAATTTAAGTTCTACATATCTTATTAATTTCATTTCCATCTGAAAGGACTATAACTACTGTAGTATATCCCTCTTTTTAGTGTGATAGTATTTTAATTTTCATGATATGATCACTGGTTCCCTTGTTTTAATGTTGTAGCTATGACTGAATTCTGTACCTTCCCTGAGTAGGTTTCTATATTTTGTGTCCTGAATTTCCTCCTTAAACATACCCTTAATGATTTGTTTTTCTAAGCAAAGAACTTCTTTCAGTATTTCTTGCAGCTTTGGTTTGGTTTTTACAAACTCTCTAAGTTTCTCTTTATCTGTGAATGTCTTAATTTCATCTTCATATTTGAAAGATAGTTTTGTGGGATATATAACTCTTGTTGAAAGTTTTTCTCCTTCATAGCTTTCAATGTGTCATCCCACTGCCTCCATGCCAACATCATTTCTGCTGAGAAGTCAGACAAAAGCCTTCAGGGCTTCCCTCTGAATGTTAGCTTTGCTTTGAGTCTCACTTCCTTTAAGAGTTTCTGTTTATGTTTCATTTTATTAAGCTTGGTCATGTCTTGGTGTCTTTCTTTTCAGGTCTATTTTTGTGGGGTTCAATACAGGACTTGGATGTCTGTGTTCTCTTCTGTCATAATTTCAGTGATGTTTTCTGTCAGCTGCTGGGAGCCATCCCAACACTTTTAAGGGTCCTGCACAGAGGGAAGGAGAGGCACGGCAGGAAATGAATAAGAGACAGGAAAGAGTTTTTTGGTTCAAGGCAGCCCAACCAAGAGAGAGAGGAGCTGTCTGTCTTTATTTTTTATCGGTGAGGTGACGTAGTGTTCACTCTATTTTCTTTATCATATACACTATTGGTTAACAAGAAACTGACTCATCATTATTGGCTAACAAAAAACTGACCCCTTGTGGTCTCTACGTGTTAATCACTAGGGTTTTTTAAATAATGGCCCGAGGCTAGTGTCTCTTTTCATGTTAGCTATTAAGATCTTCTAAACAATGGTTAGAGACAGTGGTCTTCTTCTCTTGTTGACTATTAGGGTCTTTTCTGTTAGTTAGTAAAGAGAAAACATTCTGTCATTCTTTTTTATATTAACCATTAGGGCCCTCTAAAGAATGGTTTGAGACAGGCATATTTGTGATTTATAATTAACAGCTGGAGCAAAACTAATCCTAGAAGTTTTATTAACTTCACCTAAGCAGGAAGAGAGAACAAATCCATCTTAAAAGTTATACTTTGACAGTCTTTATTTGTTCCTTCTCTGCTCTTCCTTATCTCTTCCTATAAGGACAATGAGTGTCCACCATCCCTTATTTTAAGTTTCTCTTAAACTACTCTAGGAAAGGCATTTATTTAGTATTTGTCTGTTTGCCGATACCAAATATAGTAAACTTGGGAATCTAGTTATTGTCCTGAAGTAAGATGTTTGCTATCTAAGAGCTGAGAGAGAGAGGGAGGGGAGCTGTCTTTGGAAAGCCCTTCAGGGCCTTCTTGCAAACTTGCTTATCTCATGTGAAGGGAGGGGTGAGCGGCTGGGAGAAGTCAGAAGGGGTTGGGCCGGCCTCACTGCTTTCAAGCTGGCTGTGTTAGAAATCATTCCTCTGAGCTCTTTTCCCCAGAAATTCCTATTCAGGTTTTCCCAATATTATTTCATAAACCAAGGGGGTAGTAAAGGACCCCTCTCAGAAGGCATCTCTCCTGATCCTTGTGCCAGGAGAGGAGGGGGTATCTTTTTGAAGAAAATTTAATTAGGAAGCCAAATAATATCAAGGGCAGTAGGCTAGAAAACATGTCACAGGTGAGATGCTTCAGCCTGTCATTTACAGGGGTTCGTGACTTTGTCTACAAGGCTGATGGCAGATCTCCACAGTCAGCAACTCAACAAAAATGCTCTCTGTGTTTCGGCTATCCCTCCTTGTTCAGGGACTCCAATTAATCATAAATGGTTCTTCTTGGTAGCATCCCACATGTTTCTTAATGCTTCTTCAGTTTTCTTATTTCTTTTCTCTGATTTCTGCTCATAAATGCTGGTTTAAGTAGCTCTGTCTTCAAGGTCACTTAGTCTAATTTTTGGTTCATCAATTCTGCTCTTTTGGCTTTGAACTGAGTTGTCTAATTCTGTAATTTTGTAATTGATCTGTCAGATTTCACAATGCTGAAGTTCCACGAGTTTGAGTAGCTTACTTAATTTTTCATTTTGCTCTGCTGCATTTTTAAAAATGTCGGGGGGGGTGGGCTCTAGGTATAATTCTTTTGTGTTCATCTTCCCACAGTTACAGGAAGGCTTCATCTTCTGGGAAGAATATTGATTCTTTAGTTTGGGAGTTTTCTTGAACCATGTTCAGGTGTTTCTTTAAATGTCTGGCGATGGTTTCTTCCTTATGAGACACCTAGAAGCTGCTGAGTTTCTCTGATGTTGGCTTAATAGGAGCTGAGGCGTAGTTCTGAGAAGGTTGTTGGTCATCAGCTATCTCTTTGTACTCAGTGACCGACACCAGTGGACTTTCTAGGGTGGAAGTTTCCACCTCCTGGCTGGAAAAGAGAGTAACCTACTTATGAGTCACTGGGGGTCCATCAAGCAACCCTATGATTTGGGTCAGTAAAGACTGGAAGAGATACAGTCAGAGGGCACAGCAGTTATTTCTTCAGGCAGTCTTAGTTTAAAAAGCTAAAAGCTGCTTGACTGCTTCCAGAATCAGTTACACTGTCAGGTGTTTCACGCCCCTCCTTCAGGCCCCCTCCATTGGAGGCAGATCTTCAGCCTTCTCCAGATGCTATGATGTATCTCAAAGTATGGAGAGGCTGCTGGTCTCTTGTTGTTGCCTCCTGGAGTCTACCTGCAAGGCAACACTGTACTAAACACAACCTTTCTGCTGGAAAAGTGGCACTGTCTCCCAGCCTGGGAATTAGCCCCTGCTGAGGCCTCTGGTAGGATAACTCCACCTCCCAGCCAAACAAGGTAGTGTACCAGTCAAGCTACCCCTTGTGCCATGAAAGAGGTGAATCTATGGCGGAGCTCTGCAAAGGGAAGGTGGGCTGTGGTGCCCCCAATCTACCATGGGGCTCTGAAAATGTGATTATTCCACACACTGTCTCTCCAGTGCAGTGCTTGCTGCTAACTTCAGAACTGCGGTGCAGTGTAGCTGCCACCTCATGCCCCTCACCCACCTACCAGCCAACAAAAAGAACAAAAGTTAAAAAATGCCAAATACCTTTGGTCTGCATGAGCTGGCCTCCCAGTGAGAGCAGAATTCAGTGGTAGAGAGGAAGTTTCCTGCTATTTAGTGGCACATAGTCCAAACTGACACCCTTATGCTATGTCTTAGGGGTCACTGGGCACCCAGAAATCTCTGTTCAATTTTCAAGTCAGGCCTTAGTTTTAAGAGAGAATTAAGGAGATATATGTCTATTCTGCCATCCTAACTCTTACCCTATGAATTAATATTTTTAAAGTTTATTAAACAGTGACTGACATGTACAGTTATATGTGTTTTTTAAAATAAATCAAAAACTGCTTGGTTCTAGAATGTACTCAAATATATTGAGAACAAAAATTGAAATTCCAAATCTGATAAACTGCCTGTTTTTTGTGCAGACTCTTTCAGAATTATTAAGGAAATAATAATAATAATCTGTTCAGTTTTTGAGCTGATGGCACTGCGTGAATGGTTGTGTCCATAGCTGATGAGGACCGTGATTTTGTAGGATATCTCCCTGTGAAATTTTCTGGAAATTCCATAGTTGAATTTGAAGAACTAGTCTTATAACTGTCCCACACAAATAACGTAGCTTAAAGCTGTCCTGAGTGAGTACCTTGTAATGGAAGTGTTGTCAGTATATGAGTTAGAGCCCAGTCCCTAGTAAGTAACAACAACAGTAAGTTTAGCAACAAGAACTGGTAGTGTGATGGTAAGCTGGCTCCATGAGAAAAACAAATAGTACCAACAATTTAGTGGTATATGTACTTTTGCCAGGACCAATTCCAAGCTATCAACTTATCGGTGAAGCCCAAACTGTGAGAACTGCCCACAGGTGACTACTGTGAGTCTATGTGAGCAGCTACAGATGACCACTGTCATGTAAAGAGGCTTTCCTTGGCTTAACTTCTTTAGAAAGCATGGCTAAAGTGAAGTTATTTGTTCTAATTTTTTGGAGGATTAGAGGAGAAGAGCACAATATTATAGTAATAAAAACAAGGAGAAACAGGAAATCAGGCAAGAAAAAAGCAAATAAAGATCGTGTGTAATAAAGTTGGTCATATTTCATAAGAAATAAGATATATAACATGTTTTGGCAGGTCCTATGGAGTCATTGCACCTAAATGAGTCACAAGATTTTAGGACTGAGACATGGAAAAGGAAGGAAAAGAAATCTATCTGCACACTCCTTCAGGTTATTTGCTCACCATTTCACACAAGAAACATTAGCGTGCCTTGATGTGGTTGTTTTGTGTTGGAGTTGTCTTCTACAAGCTCCAGAGAGTCAGTATGCCCATCTCTGTTACTACTCCCTTTGTTCAACCAGGGCAGAGTGGCACTTCATTTGATTCAAAAGTTGTGGGAAGATTCATAGCCACATTGTGTCAAGCCTGGGTTCTTGAGCTCTTACCCTGAAACTGTAGGTGGGCAAACAGTCAAGCTAAGTTCTGGGCCTCACCCAGTGGAGGCTAAGATAAAGAGATGTGTTAGAAGACAAGATAACAGCAGGGTTCTCCTTGAAGTTGGTGTCAGAGTATGTAAAGTTGAATAAATCTGGGAAGAAACATAAATTGGATTTGATGTTGTTATTGTCAGCTGTTACCAACCAACTCTTGGTTCCATGCGCAACAGAAACACTGTCTGATTTTGTGCCATCCTTATGAATAGTTGTGAAACAAAGTTTTGCAATCCATAGGGTTTTCACCAGCTATTTTTTGAAGTAGATAGCCAGGCCTTGTTTCCTAGTCCATTTTAGCCTTAAAGCTTTGATAAAACTCATAATAACAGGCAAGTCTCTACCGACAAACAGGTCATGGTTGTGCACTAGGTACACCATCAGAGAACTGCAGATGAGTCTCTCCCACGAAGGCAAGAGTTCTGCCACTCAATTATTATGCTCTCTTTGGGTTCTGATAACATTCCCACTGCCAGTGAGTCAATTATGACTCAAAGCAAATTATAAGGTTTCCAAGGCTGTAAATCTCTACCAAAGCAGAAGCAGACACCTTACTCTTAGAGAGCTGCTGTGGTCTTGAACTGCCAATCTTGGGGTTGTAAGTCAAGCACTTTAACCACTGTACCACCAGAGTTCCTCTGACATCCCATAGAGGCCCACAAAGAGGGTCATTTTGGGAGACAGATAAAATCTGAATTAGACTAATGGAAGCACACAGGTGTCTGGCCTTTCCATTTGGTTCTCTGGAAGATCTCATTCCATTCTCTGGTTCTATTTTCTCTTCGCTATTAAAAGTTTAGAGATAAAAGTGAAGTAAAGCAAAGATAAAATAAACTGGAAGTCCATACAATTAGAAAGCCATAAATGTAAATGCTAAAAGCAGCTAGTTTTCATAAAAATCAAAAAGCACGGAAACCTAGACAAAGAAAAACCTTTTCAGAAAACTAGGCTTTTTGGGGGCAGGGGGTGGTCTAAATTAAAAACAGCAAGACTTTCCAAGAGGCAAGTGTGGAGGAAGGAGGGTGAGTTCTTGAAGAGAAAATCATATATGAACGTTGCAGGCTGGTATCCCAGTGCAAAACCAAGTATCACCTTGGGATGAACATATCTGGTCATGTGAGGTCCCTAAGCATTCTACAGCTCAGGCTGCTCTTTCCAGTCAGTACTTGGGGGCAGCAAGTAACCCAGAAGCAGCAAAGGCCCTATAAGCTTCCTTTCCCCTGAAGCCACCACTTAAGAACCAGCCCTTGATACTTAATTTCTGACATTTTTCCCATGGTCCTTCTTACTATGTGTCCCTTGAAACTATATTAATGAACATTTACAAGGTTGAAAATAAGAATGATGGCACTATTATAAAATTTCTCAAAATGTAAATTGAACCTGTAAGGTAAATGATCTTAAAGAACTTCTAAAAGCAAAAAGAATAGACAAATTAAAAAGAAAAACAAACAGACAGACAGATACCCGGTTAGTTGTAGTGACTCTGAAAGGATAAGTCTTTGACAAAAATGAAAAATTCAGTAATCACAGGAGTAATGTAATTGGGAAATTACATCTCAGGACTGGGGACATCTCTAGGAAGATGGAACTGAGTGCAGATAAAATCACCTGCAGCAAAGGAAAATTTCAGATACAAAGGAATTCAGTAAGATGGATTTCGATCTCTTTTTATAAAAAAGAAAAGGAAATAAAAGAGTTGAAAAATATTTTAAAACATGATAAACCAAGCAACCAAACCCACTACTGTCGAGTCAACTTGGATGCATAATGACCCCAAAGGACAGAGTAGAACCGTTCCATAGAATTTCCAAGGAGTGCCTGGGAGATTCGAGCTGCTGAGCTTTCCCTTAGCAGACGTAGCACTTAACCGCTACACTGCCAGGCATCTGATGTCAGCCTTAAAGTAGGTATGTTCTGTTTTTAAAGATCTACAACCTAGGCAACACTATGAGGCAATTCCATTCTGTCCGATAAGGTCACTGTGAATCAGAATCAACTCAACAGCAGCGAGTCTGCATATGCATTCAAAACTAAACCAGCACAGGATTTTCAAGAGGACAAAAGTATGGTGTAAAATACGATATTTATTTGCATATTAAGACATTTATCAGTTATAATTCTGTGTGATTTGCTATATGTAAAAGGGCTTTGTAAGCAATGAAGTGGATTCTGTTCATCATGATTGGCAAATTCAAAACAGCTGCTTTCTTATAACATAGAGCCCCGAGAAAATACACTCATATATTTCCGTAACACAAATGTGCCAAAATTATAAAAATTAGACAGAGAGAGCCATGTGTTTAGGACAGCAGCTATTTTAGATACTAAGAACTTATTAACTGCTACAGTGAATAAAGTTTTCAGTTTTGCAATGCTTACCTGAATATAACTACTAATAAAATTATTTTACTGATGCACAATATACTGGAAATAAGCATGATAGGTTTGCTTTGTAAACAACCAGAAAATTAAAAGCAAAAGACAGAGGATAGAGAGGAGACGGAGAGAAACACAGAAAGAAAAATGGTATACAGACGTGAAATAAAAAATTAGTGATATTGTTTAAACATATTTATTCTCATTTCTTTTCCATGTCACCCACAGCGTTTCTGTTTAACTTTGTCTCTTCCATTTGAAATTTGGTGATATTTAGTGATGTATTTTGAAGAAAACCTTTGAAACCTGATCCCATTCTACTTAAGAATTGGATGAACAGTAAGAGATTGTTGACAGAAAGATAGATTGGATTATTGAGTACACTCATTTCTCTAACGTGGTTATTATCTGTCAGTAGGAAAAACAATTTCCACATGCACAATATGAAAACTTTAAATTCAAATATACCCAATAAATTAAACTGAAAAAGTAAAATAGTTAACTATTAAGTATTCATTAATAGTAAAAACAGGAAAACCAAAATAATAAAATACTTGAAAACAATGCAGAGCACCAATCATTTACAGAGCACCTTGTAAGAACTGTATAGTGCATTTTCTTTAATGATATTTTATTAATATCTGTGATTTGTTCCACCAAATGTGTATAATTATGCATCTCTCTAGCTGTTGCAGATTGGATTCTCTTTCCAATAGATTCTGATTTGGACACTGATATGCAGACATTTTATTAGGGAGATGTAGGGCACTGGGTAAACAGACACAACTTTGGGCAACACAGTTGTCTTCACCCAGCACAATCTCCAAAGCCAGCTGGGAACTGAGGTCTGTTCATCATCAGGATAGGGTAAACCCTTAGTTTCTAAGAGACAATCTGTGACAAGTCATAAGAGAGAATCCATAAGTATATCCCAAATTGAATATCTGTTAAGTGTAATATCCATAAAAGTAGTTTATAATATTACTGCTTAGGTTTAATGTGAGAAAATCAGAACAACCAAAAAAGCTTTTATACCAAATATCCTCTCTATTTCTACCCTACTACAGCCACTCAATACGCTGCACATGCCCTGAAAGCTAATTGTGTTTTCTTCATTAAGTTATCCATAGGAGCACCCAGGTAGGAGTTGGAGAGAGGGCAGAGAGTAAATGCAGCCTATTCATAGTCCTAGTTTTCTCTCTTAAGAACAAGTCACTGGTCTTTTTAAGGCTGCCAACCCAATGCCTCTCTTCCTTTCAGACTGAGCTAATTTCTTCCTCCATGACTATACTTAGACCAGTGCTAGACTCTATAGTTCCTTCATCATACTTTGTGTTTCTCTGCTCACAGCCCTTATCTTTGTAATAAGTCCATTTGAGTCTTCACAGGTTACTGTGAGTGTTGCATTTGTTTCTTGACAGATCCTTGATTTACATAGCTCTTTCATGAGTTGGATCTGACTGAACGGCACTTGGCTGGCTTTCATAATGTTATCTATTGGCGGATTGTAAACTCTCCAGGAGTTATGTCTGTCTCTGATTTCTCTTGGTAGCTTTACAAGATTTAAGTGTTTACAGTGGGAGGCTTCTCACTACCTGACTTTAGAACCTATTACACTGCCACAGTAGTCAAAACAGCCAGTACCAGTACAACAAGAGACATATAGACCAATGCAACAGGGTTGAGACCCCAGAGATGCCATCATCCTCCTATGAACAGCTGATATTCAACAAAGGTCTTAAGATTTTAAACTGAGGTAAAAACAAGCTCTTTAGCAAATGGTGCTGGCAAAATTGGATATCCACGTGCAAAAAAATGAAGCAAGACCCATATGTCACACTTTATACAAAAACCAACTCAAACTGGATAAAAGACTTAATATCCAACATAAAGTGATAAACCTTATCCAAGAAAAAAATAAAATCAACAATGGAAGTGTTAATACACAGCATAGACAGACTTCAAAATCTGACAGACAAAGCACGATCAATGGAAGAGAAAATAGATAAATGGGAACTATTAAGAATCAAACACTTTTGCTCATCCAAAGACTTTAGCAAAAGAATTAAAAGACCACCTACAGAATGAGAAAAAAACACTTGGCAACTATATGTCAGACCAATGTCTGTTCTCCATAACCTACAAGGTACTGCAAAATAATGACAAGAAAAAGATAAATAATCCAATTAAGCACTCAGCAAAGGAGGGAGACAGACACTTCTCTGAAGAGGGTATACAGGCAGCCAAAAGATACATGCTGAAATGTTCAAGATCATTAGCTATTAAAGAAATTCAAATCAAAACTACAATGAGATACCATCTCACTCCAACAAGGTTGGTCATGATCCAAAAAACATGAAATAACAAATGTTGGAGAGGCTGTGGAGAAACCCTATGCTGCTGGTGGGGTTGCCAAATGGTACAACCTCTTTGGAAAGCAATCTAGTGCTGCCCTGAAAAGCTGGAAATAGATATACCATTTTACCCAGTAATCAAACTGCTTCTAATATATCCTATAGAATCAAGGACAGTCACATGAACAGAGAGATGCACATGAATGTTATTGCAGCAGAGTCCTCAATAGCAAAATGAAGGAATCAACCCAATTGCCCAATAACAGATGAATGGATAAATAAACTGTGGTACATGCACTCAGAGGAACACTATGCAATGATAAAGAACAATGATGATTTTAGTAAGCATCTCATAATCTGGTTTCAACTGGAAGACATTGTGTTGAGTGAAATCAGTCAGTGGCACAAGGACAAATACATTTCTTATTTATTTATTGTGATTGAGTGAAAGTGTACAATCCAGTTTAAATTTGCATGCCCATCTATGTGCAGCTCCTTCTACTCTCCTTGCCTGTGGCAGCGCACTCTTCCTTTCTGTTCTATACACGTCGTAACCTCTATCCTCCTAACAATCTCCTGTCCCCTCCTCTCCACCCTCTCTCTCCCCTCTAGTAGGAGTCCAGTAGGATGACATCCTGTAGATGCATAGAACCATAAAATGCACACATGATAAGTCACTCTGTGTCGCTGAGTCCAATTCATTCTTGTCCAAGGAGTTGACCTCAGGAATGATTACACTCAGGGGCAGCAACAGGTCTAGGGGCCATACTCCCAGGGGAACCCCCAGGCCTTCAGACCATCAATTGTTGTCTTTTAGTGGAGTTCTCCAGGTGCACCCCTTTTTACCCTCGTGTTGCCACTGGGACTCAACTTTGTGAGCCCCATCACAGCTGTCACTGGTGGTAGCCAGGCACCACCTGATTTTTCTGGTCATATGTTGAAGTAGTCACCGGTTCAAGTGGGTCATTCTGTCTTCTGGGTTCACTTTCACCCATGTCATTGCTGTCCTTGGTGATCATCTGTTCCAGTTGAGTTGGGACCATTTGGTGCACCTCAGATGGCAGTTGGCTAGCTTTTAAGACCCCAGATGCCACTCACCAATATGTGGTAGGGAAGACTCTCTTACCAATAGGCTAGTTATGCCAATTGGCCTCGATATCCTCTGAGAGCATTGACAAAGACAAATATTGTATGAGACTCCCAGTATAAGGACTTAAAAATAGACTCATGTACAGAAGAAAAGACTCTTTGATGGTTGCAAGGTAGTGGAGGAAGGAAGAAGAGATTTGGTTATAGATTAGACAGTTGATAGAAATTTGGTTGAATTAAATCAGGGACAGCACATGTTAGAAAGATCAATTTAACTGGACTTCATCATAACCTGAAAACTCTTCCAATCTTAACCCAATATTGCAAGAATAGAGCAGCAGGGGTGGGGGCCCAGGGGCCATGCTATCAGGGGACATTGAGGCCAACTGGTGTAGATAGCGCATTGCTAAGAGATTCTTCTGCAGTCCATATTGGTAAGAGGCATCTGGGGTCTTAAAAGCTAGTCAGCTGCCATCTGAGGCACATCAGATGGTCCCAACTCAGCCGAAACCAATGATCACCAAGGACAATAAGAACATGAGGGGAAAAAAGAGCCCAGAAGACAGAAAGGTCAACATGAATGGGTGACTGTATCAACATGTGACCAGCAGAACCAGACAGTGCCCAGACACAACCAACAACAGCTGAGATGGGGCTCACAATGTTGAGTCCCAGTGGCAACACAAGAAAAAAAAAGGTGCACCATAAGAACGCCACTAAAAGATCACAACTGATGGTCGAAGTCCTGGGGGTTCCCTTGGGAGCATGGCCCCTAGGCCTGATGCTGCCCACTGATCAGAGATCACTACAGAGATGAACTCTTTGTACAGGAATGATTGGATTCTAGGACACAGAGTGACTTATTGTGTGTTCATCTTATGGTTCTATGCGTCTACAGGATGTTGCCCTACTGGCCTCCTACTAGAGGGGAGTGGAGAGGGTGGAGTGGAGGGGACATGAGATTGTTAAGAGGCTATGACATGTATAGAACAGAAAGGAGTAGGCTGTCATGGGCAAGGAGAGCAGAGGGAGCTGCAAACAGGCAGGCATGCAAATCTGAACTGTATTGTAAACCTTCACTCAATCACAATAGTATATGTATATGTATATATATGTGTAAAGATTTAAGTGTTCTGTAGGTATGCATTAATTGTGTCTATGAATCAAATGGTCATTTCAAGCTTTATACATCAGACTGTTATTCATTTCATTATCAGTGTTATCTGAGGTTCTCACTACCTCCAATTTTGTCAGTGTTACAGAGAGCACCTTATATGTGGCAACACTTCTCTCATACTATTTTTCAGTTGTGCATAAAATACTAGCTAACTTGTATTCTCCATTCTATTAGAAATTCCTAGAAACAATTTAACTAGATCATTAGAAATTGACGTCATTTGCTTGATTTCTCAGAGCATTATTTCTTCATCTGTGTAATAAACAAATGATATAAGCATCCTTGAAAACTTTACAGTTCTTATCTTTTGTAGTTCTTTGATGTTGAATGTTGTAAAAATGGGCACAGTTGCTATTCCTTTTGTTTACTCTAACTTCTGAGTCATCAAGTTTTTCACAGATAATGTCTGAGGCTATTGATTATCATTTCCTGCCTTTTAATGGATAGAAGAAAACGACAAATAGACAATGTCATTGAAATCTTGGCAAAGACAACAATGTGAGGGTTATAAATACTGCATTTTGTGCTTTGGTGAAATGGTCATTGCTCAGAGTTAATGGTTTGGGCAGTCCTGGACAGAGCAATGTTGCTTGACTGACAAAAAGGTCAACTGCTTAACTTATGAGCTGTCCTTCTGGAATAAAGACACTGATGCTGACCTACTGGTAGGGGATGCTGCCATTGAGCCTGTTGATGAAATAGTGATGATGGTTTAAAAAGAATCCATTCACCTTCTTTTGATCCCTGCCTCTTGTGATCAATGGCACTTAAGCCAAGTGAAACTCAGGAGTGGACATTTATATATCGGTGGAACAAAAATAAAGCCCAGTTGCTAAAATAGTTATTAACTTCATCTACACTATGTTTTAAAAAAAATGACCCGTAAGATGTAGACAATTACTAAATATGATCCAGATCATCAACAATTTCAAGATGGAACTTTGTATTAGATTAAGAAATCAGTCACTCCATAAATGGATTATTATTATTATTATTATTATTATTATTATTATTATTATTATTATTTTAATTCCAGTTCAGAACTTGTTGGGGGGGAGTTGTTTTCATATCTCAAATCCTATCTTATGTTTCTTTAGCTATCATTGTTGAGCTGCAATTATTTTTTGTTTTTAATAATTTATGAAAGTTTATAACCATAGCTGAATGAAACTTGAAATTCATAGAGAATATGAACACATTAATTCAGGTTTTCTCAGTTTGGAGACTAATGATTAATTTGGGGTCAGGAATTTCTCCTCAGCATTTTGAGATGCTTCCTATTATCTCTGACTTCTCCCTACTAGATACTAGCAGCAACCTCTCTCAGCTGTGACAACCAAAAACATGTCGAGCCTTTGCCAAATAGCCTTTGGGGCCAACATCAACGCCAGCTGGTATCACTGATTTAATTAGTATTATATTAAATTTTATCTTTTTGCCAAAAACATGAACAACAGGCTTTCATAGATGAATGTGATGTGTCCTTTACTCCCAAAGACCTTACAATTTGATTTTTAAAAAAAGAGAAAAAGAAAGACCTTCAAATGCTTCTCTTGCAGCACATGGGAAACTTTTTTAAGACTCCCAATGTTTTATCTTCTTAAACAATATTACCTTCAGTAATAACGCATTTGACTATGAGTTCCCCACTAACTGATTCAGCACTCTTTGCAGTCTTGCCTTGCTAAAATGGAAAATTGAAGAATGTCAGAGGGAACTCATGAAAGTAGGGCCATGGTGAAAATAAGATTGGCATGGCTGAAAAATGGGGCCGGAACGTTCATACCTTAGTGTGGAAAAAAAACAACAAATCAAACTCCATGCCATAGAGTCGATTTCAACTCATATTAACCCTGTAGACAGAGTAGAACTGTCCCACAGTGTTTCCAAGGAGCACCTGGGGGATTTGAACTGCCGATCTTCTGGTTAGCAGCTGTAGCACTTAACCACTATGCAACCAGTGTTCACTAGTCTGACATAGCATAAGTTAAATATGAAGATAAAACTGGTATTACTGGCAGAGTTTATGTCTTAGGCTTGGTTTTCTAGAGAAGCAAAACCAGTAACATGTGTATACACAAAACTCACTACCATTGAGTCAAATCTGACTTACAGTGACCCTAGAGGTCAGAGCAGAAATACCCTATAGAGTTTCCAAGGAGTACCTGGTGGATTTGAACTGCCCACCTCTTGGTTAGCAGCTGTACAGGGAAAGATTTATATACAATGTACAAAGAAATATTTATATATAAAGGAAACAACTCACACAATTGCAGAAGCTGAATGTCCCAAGTCCTGGCACAAGCCTCATGTGGCCATGGGAGCTGGTGAACCCAAGGTCAGCAGGTCAGAGACCAGAGGTCTAGATCAATGGTTGTATAGGTTGGCAGATCCCAAGCTGGTGGTGAGAGGGAGCTGCAGAGGCTGGCGAACCCAGGATCAGCTGGTCAGGGAACAGAACTCTCAAGCACTGGCTGTAAGAGTTGATGAATCCAACAGCTGCTGGTTCAGGTGAAGGAACCAGATACCAGAAGAGCACAGGAGCTGCTGGCTACATGAGCAGACCAGCAGTAGGCGGTGGAAGGCAAAGAGAGGAGAGCTGAGGGGCGGGATGCCAGGACAGGCCCCGCCCTACCACTTGATACAGCAGCCAAACATGGAGTAGCCAAGTTGACATAATCCTGATCACTACAGCTTCATACTTTGAAAAGATCTATCTAGGAAATCTCCTAGTCCTTTGAAGTCAGATTTTATACAAGTGTGACACTGGGATGTAGTGGCTGTTCATGGCGAATGTCACAAGAAAAAAAAAAAGAAAACCCATTGCCATTGAGTCAATTCCTTCTCATAGCAATCCTATAGGAAAGAATAGAACTGTCGCATAGGATTTCTAAAGAACCAGCTAGTGGGTTTGAACTGACAATCTTTTGATTAGCAGCCAAGCTCTTAACCACTGTGCTGCCAGGGCATTTGCCATTCAATTTGTGTGGCATAGTCCTCTCATGCTGGCTCATTCACTTGAGAACATAGGGTAGCTTTCATTATGCTGCTCTTCCTCTTTAATACTTAGACCTGCAAGCCCAAGTACGGTCAAATCGGATCCGACTCACAGAGACACACAAGAGAAAGCGAAAATACAGGGACACATCCTTGAAGGTCAAAGAAATGACAAAGTAAACTCCAGGAGGGGAAGACATAACAGTGCCTGAAAGTTGCTACTCTGTACCAGGTGCATAAAGAGGCATTTTCTAATACAAACCAGGCTACAAAGGCTGTAGAAAAGAATGGACAGGGCTTAAAAGCTGTTAAAAATAAAATTCTTATTGGAACCCACAGATCTCATTTGTGACAGTCAAGTTGAATTAGTGTTCATTATCTGGTGAGAAATATTACTTAGTTCAAGCATTTTGGAACATGTCTAGAGAAACTGCACATTCATGCAGTTCCACAAGAGAAATTTTAAGGCCCACAACAGATCATCTGCAGAGGGAATCATCAGGAAAACTGAACAGTAGATATGGATTTAGAAAGGCCCCATGAAAAGTCCAGTAGAGTGGCAGTGTTTTTAGCTTACAAATACACATTTCTGGCTATACGTAGATAAAAGACGAGAAAAAATGTTCCAAGAAATGCAATGACATGTATTCTAGATGAAATTTAATTTGAATAAAAGTTATCTAGGTGGTTTAAAGAGCTCATCTCCCAGGACCCCACAATCGAATATCTTGCTAAACAATACAATTATAGTATTTAAAAACCCAATCAATTTATAATTTATGATAACTTATAATACAAAATCTACTACAATTTATAATGAAGTTCAGATGCTTAAATGTAAACCAAGACCATACACGACGATCACTTCATCTGACCCATGAGATTAGCATCTTGTCCTGAGATTAACTATAACTCCAGACAGTGAAAGCCCGGAGGACTGTCAGCAAGGAATTATTTTTTTTGTTTTTTTTCAGAGTTAATGTTATCATGTGCTGTTGATTCTGATTCATAGTGACTCTCTAGAACAAAATAGAACTGCTCCACAGGATTATTTTAAAGAATCAGACTAATAGCTCTTTTCTTCCTCAGAGGTACTGGTAGGTTCAAACTGATGACTTTTCGGTTAACAGCCTGGTGCTTACCCATTACTCGACAAGGGCTCCTTCCAGAGTGAAAGCAAACCACAACTGTGTAGGCTTATCCTAGTAACAAGTTGATACTTCTTTTTCCCACACTATTTTTCAAATGGAGGTAAATCCTGCTCAGGTCTGTTCCTAAACAACTGCCAGTGAAAGGGACACAGCATGGGGAAGCAAAATAAAAATTAATTTTGCCTGAATTCATTCAAAAAGCATATTGTGAACACATAATAATACTTGTAAAGCCTCATGTGAGAGAATTCAAATATGAATTAGACTCTCTAAAGGCTCAGGTTTCTCACAAATTAGTGGTGGAGATTGATGCAGAAGGAATTAACTAAAATAGACTTAATATTAAAATGTTGTTAACCAAAATGCAAAAACAATAATTAAACCTACAACAGGATGAAAAAAGTAACAAGGTTGCAAAGGGAGAGTTACCTTTTCTCAGCCCTGGCAGACTTTAGAGAATTTTGCACGTGACATTATTCATAAAGCATATTAAAGGAGTCCTGATTTACTTTTTCCTATGTTCTTAGTCACAAGTTATAGACCGCTCCCTGCAAAGATATGTGATTATTGAGGGACGTTTTGGGAACAGGTCAGTTTCTCTTTTCTCTTCCAGCTATTTGAACGGAGCCTAAAGCCTTCTTTGAAGTCTGTGGTGTTCCAATCAGCATCTCAAAGGTATAAGGCAAAATCTAAAACGTGTCCCAGATGTTTCTTTTTATTCTTTTCAAAATGGCTTTCTACTGGAAAGCCAGAAACTAAAAATATTTCTAAAATGTACCAGAAAGCTGACAACACCTTTTTCCCCACCGCCAACCAGGATATGCCGCAAAAAGATAACAAACTGAGTACACATATAGTGTTGTCTTTTCTTAAGTAGATTTCCATGCATTTACAGTTAGAGTTAAATGTTTAGATCCACATAGCTATATACAGATGTGTATATAGATGTATGTGGGTGTGTTGTGTGTAGGGGCACATATTTAATGGCATACAGGTTGTAGGTTTATGGTGATGGAAACCCATTATCCTGTCTACAGCTTCTATTATAGTTAATTTAAGCCCCAACTGTCTATTCAAGTGAATAGAATGCATTTACATTCTAATTTATAACATATTTTATGCTAATATAATGAATTATTATATGCTATTTTTAAAACTTTTTACTTCTACATATGAATTACATGTTTTCCAAATAGCTTCTTAGAGAAAGTAAGCTGTTCATTTAGGTTAGACTAAATAAGCAGATATAAAAATGACTTATTTGTGGCTTTTTAGAATAACAGCATTGATTATGCTGGAACCGGTATTTGTTTCCCTCTCTAGAATATACTTTTAAGGTAAACCTCTACTAGGAAATATATCACAAGAACTTTATTAGTTTAAGAATTAAAATTCCAGAAGATTCCCCCATAGTTTTCATATACACACACAGTTAAAAATTGCATATCATTAAACAAGTCTCAAATCAAACATGGCAAGACAGCATTAGAGAATCAAATTTATAATCTCAGAACTTATACTTCAAAATAATAACATCCCCAAGCATGAACAAAGCAGTGAAGTACATGATGGCAAGTTTTTACACATGAAAAAGTGACTGAACTATAAAATTACAACAAAGTTCATGTTCTATCTCTTGACTGAGACTAATACACTTTGTGCAATCATCCATCCACATTGTGTCTGAAAGGTAAAATAAAAACATGAAAATGTTTTGTCATATAGCTAAGAGGCTGTATTCCAAGGTTGATCACTAACTAACAGATAAGTCTGATGTAAACACTTACTCCCGAAGGATTAAGTTTGTTAAAAGGACTATAAAAAGTTGGTGCTCCTGTAAAAGACTGTAATTTTTTTTCATTTAATTTACTAAAGGGAAATCCTTATAACATGTTTGATTATGGTTTAACTAAATAGATTGCTCATCAAACAGGTTCAGTGTGATATATTCAGAAAGCTGATTGGGTCTTTAGACCAAAACCCATTTGTAAAAGTCAGTTCTAGCACAGGAAAATACTTACATTTTACTGCCATGGAAAACTGATGTTGGAAAATAGCAATCATCCATCTGAGGAACAATTTATAAAAAACACATCTTCAACAATAGTGTCATTATAACAATCATCCATAAATAAAAGAAACATAAATAATACATAGCCATTTCAAATACACCGAAAGAGGAATTATATGGTAGATATAGTAATGTGTTCACTTTTATTTTAATTCATTTTGTGACATTCAGGAAAAAACATACACCAGAGCAGGTGCTGAATAATAGGCACAAAAATGAACATTTCTATTAGATGCACCTGAGTACTCACAGGTTGGATGACAATAATCCAAAGCAATGCAATCACTATACACCACATGCAATGAGAGTCAACTACTTTTCTCTTCAGTGTTTCATTATTTCCTGTTCTGTCATAGCATTTCAAAGTAAATAGAAAGCTGCTTCTTGTTTTTCATTATGAGATCTAGCACACTGAATATGTATGGGGCCATAAAGAGTATTTAAAAGTATCACCTGGCAGAATAATTCTTTATTTCTCTACTGAGTATATAAACAGACATTTTCAAGAAAATCATAACCATATTTTTAAATGCTTATTACCAGGTGCTGTTCTAAGGGCTTTTACAAATATTAACCACTTACATGACCTAACAAAAACTTTCCAGGAAGTAGGATCCTAGGATTGCACATAGTTTTTCACATAGAAGTCCAAGGTCAGAGGCCCATTTTCACATATCTAGCATCCAGTTGGCTTCCAATTTGAACTAGACAATATGCAGCAGAACTTACTCTTCGTCACAATCTGTATGCTCTATATACTTCCCCAGAGAGGCTTGCAGATTATACTCTTCCTAAAACCAACATTATTCTGAACATCTTGCCGAAACTCCTTAAGAGTTGCAGGAGGGGCCAGTGATCATTCTGTCTTTATAGGTGTTTGTTTTCTTTTCTGGCCCAAACTAGTAGAGGGACTCAGAAGTCAGTTATCTAGTGTATAAAGAAGAAAAAAAAGAAGAGGTGAGGGAGGAAGAATGGAGGAAAGGCTTCTCTGTCCGAAATCAATACATCTGAAGCTCAAGTCTCTCTTACCAAAGCACTAGGCTGGTTCTTTCTAAACTGGGTGTACACATTCAAGCCTGAGGACCCCCTTATGGGCAAGGATGGAGCTGAATGGGGAGTCTGTCCTTTGACAAACAAAAAAGACTCGGAAAAACATCAAAGAAAAGTCACTTAAAGGTGGCTGAAGCTCCTTTGTTATCCCATTCAGGGGCCCAAAATGTAGGAGAAAACTACACAAACTATCCGTATCTGGCCATTTGCCTAAGTGGAGAGGGCCTCACAGAGAATCCACTCGCTCTATTTCTGACAGATAGCTTAAGATGCACTCACCCTCAGTCAAAGAGGAAAGGAAAAAAAGACTTCACAGGATTTCTAGACCACTAGTTTACAACGGAACCGAATGCTGTAACCAACAGACACGTGAAGAACGTAACCTAAGTGAAGAAAAGCAGAAGCAAAACTTAGCAAACAAACTCCAGTGCTAAAGAATATTTACAAAACCAAATGCATCAAATAATGAGGAAATTAAGTAGAGCATGGGAACCATGAAAACAGAAATCAGTGACGAGAGAAACAGAGAAAGTGAAGAGGTTGCAGGCGAGAAGTCTCGGGAGGAGGCGCACTGCGGAGGGTGGTGCCGGAGCGGCAGTAACTAGGCGTGGGAATGCCACGTCCAGTGCGAAGATAATCACACAGAACTGGGAATGAAAAAGCCAAAGCACGAAGCGGAGGTTTTGAGCAAATGCTAGGTTTCAAGAACACATCGTATGGAAAATTGGAGCTCCTCTGATGCAGAAAGCAGAACAAATAGGAAAGAGAAAATGAAAGAAAGATAAATACTTTGTTGAAATGAGAAAACAGCTAAATTTACACACTGACAAAGTTCACTTTGTTCCCAGAGAAGTTAATAGAGAACATTCATTACCCAAACATACTCTGTTCAAAAGATTCAATTATAGGAATGAAATTTAATAAAAGAATGTCAAAGACATTGGAGCAGAAGCAGCAAGTTACCTAGAAAGAAGGAAAATCCTCGGACTTCTTTAGGGTAATTGTTGTATGTAGGATTCAAGTCTCCAGTGTTTCCAAGGAAAAAGAGAAAGAATTGAAATTCTCTCTCTAGCCAAGTCACCGTTCAAGTATAAAAGAAACAGAAAGGTACTCTCATATTTCCCAAGATTTGGGAAATATACTATTTATAAACAGTTCTTTACATAACGTATATAACCAAGATACTAATCAGAGCAATAAAATCTGATGGAGCAACTAAGCAAATGGAAGTTTATAAATGGGGTACAGTTTGTTTTCAAAAGTTAAACCAACTATAAGCTATATTTAAATGATGTCTTTAAAATGACTCAATTGAAAAACTGAACAAGCAGAGTATACCACACAAGTATAATCCATACGAATACAAATCGGGTGATAATATTAAAATCTGTCAATGTGACATTTAGAGAAATTTATTATTAATTGCTGCAAAGAGCAACATTTTAATAAAATTTAGAGTCTAAGATTGGATCTAATTGTCATAAATCGAATATATAACAAAATCTATAGCATGAAACTTAAAGTTTGGAATTATGAAGAAAAATTCTCAGAATTATAGGGGTACATATAGATGAGAACACATCTATCAGAAGTTTCTTAGCAGAAATTACAAAAATGAATATGAATCTGAAAAATTAATTTATAGAGTTGATTTTAAAAATATATAACAAACTATACATGCGGAATGTAAAAAGATAATTCATCTGAGGAATCCAGGAAATATTTATTAAAGAGGTTTAGCTTAAAATTGACAGAGGATAATAATTTGCTACTATAAAAAAGGTAAAATTACGTAATGAAGACATCCTGCCCCAGGTGACCTCAACAACTATCCAAAGAATTTCCTAATTGGTCTACTTCGTATTTGTAATTATTTTACCTAATTATCATGTTAGTGCTTTATAAAGTACGGTGCTCTCATCTGACCACTTAGACACGGTGTGTGTGACTATCAGCAGTGAGAGTCACTTAAAAAAGGATTCTTTCCACAAAGGAGATCCAAAATACTTGCATATGTGCTTCAAATTCTGGGAAGCAAAGTGGAATGTCGGTGATTGATGAGCTAGTTATTACAGAATTCCATTTTATGATAGTATTTCAAAAATGTTAAGCCTTGTGGCAGTTTTGCCAGATCAAAAGACTGTAAGTCAGTGATGACAATAATGCTGAGCACTCAGTTCTGGCCCCGTAGCTGGATGCCATCTTTACATTCTCAGATCAATCCCCCACACACCACTGTCACTTAAAAAAGAAATAAAATCCTATTGCACTGCACAATTCAGCAGGATTGCCTAAGAGGCCTGAATTGAACTAGCATTAATTAGCTATGTCACGCTACTATTCATTCCCCATGAATTTGCTCTTACCATTCAGATCAGGGATGAATTCACTAGCACAGCAGCAGAAAGTAGGAACAATATATGATCTACTTGCTTACATGTGGTGTAGTATTATTCTTGCACAGAAAAGTAAAAAGTCAGCTCTACAATTTAAAGCTCTTTAAATTTTATTCCATTCTTTATACCCTCCCTTCTTTTCTCAGACTAATAATTTATGTTTAAGAGACTAAGCTAGGTTTGAAAAATTGCAAGTGTATCTCCATTTCTCCTTCTGTCTCCTTTCTGACACTTATGTTTTATTCTCTTTGCCAGATTCTCTTATACTTCCCAATCTCTGCTCCTGGCTCCTGCTAATGACTGCCTTTCCTGAATTTAAATGTTTGAGGAATGTTTCATCCTAACTTTATACATGAAATCAGATATAAATCTCTATTTATCTTGATTTGGGATCCCCTAAAAGGGAGACTATCTAATTAATTAAATATGAAGGACAGATGATTATTCAATAGCATACATGACAGCCTTAGAAGAACACATTGTCAATATTATTTTTAAAGATTTTCTTCTATTATTGTATTTAAGTGAAAGTTTACAATCACAGTCAATTTGCCATACAAAAACTTGTGCATGTTTTGCCATGTGACCCTAACTGCTCTTCCCACACTGCTACAGCAAGCTTCTCCGCTCCATCTCATACTTATCCTGTGCATTTGACTAGCTTCTGTACCCCTCTACTGTTCCCTCAGGCCTTTGAGCTGCTGCCTAGTTAGTCTCCTGTATGTGCCCAAGCCATGAAGCACACTCTTCACCAGTATCATTTTATGGGATGTATATCTGTTCAGTCTTTGTCTAAAGAGTTGGCTTCCCAAACGGTTTCAATTCTGGGTTAACAGAGAGTTTGGGGGCCATGTCTTCCAGGGACCCTCCGGATCTTCTGATCCTTAAGTCTGGTCTCTTAACTATATTTTGAGTTCTACATCCCACATGTCTACCATTCCATCAGGGACTCTTAGGTGAGTTCCTGCTAAGGGTAGTCTTTGGTCATGGTTGGGTACCATCTATATTTTCTGATCTTATGTTGCTGTTGTCTCTGTTGTATGCTGCTCTTTCTTTCTCTTGGGCGCACACTTTCCTCTGGTTGCTGATGTACTTTCTCCTTTCCTCCAGGTGAGTTGAGACCAATTAATGCTTTTTAGTGGGCTGCTTGCTAGATTTTAAGACCCAGACACCACTCACCAAAATGAGATGCGGAACATTAGTTAAAAAAAAAAAATTGTTATGACAGTTAATCTAGATGTCCTTTAAAACCATTGTCCCCTGCCCCGTGACCCTGGTATTCTGTCCCTGGAAGTATTTAGTTTTATTTAGAATACTTCTAAGCTTTGGGTTTAGTCCATTCACGCTGACCTCCATTCTGCTGTGTGTTGTCTCTTCCCTTAACTAAAATAATTTTTGTCAATTATCTAACTACTGAATACCCATCTCCCTCACGTCATCCCTCATAACTATCAACATGTTTTCTTCTGTGTTTAAACCAATTCTTGAGTCTTTATAATAGTAGTCTCATACAGTATTTGTCCTTTCGAAGTTGGCTGGTTTCACTCAGCATAGTGTTCTCCAGATTCTTCCATTTCATGAGATATTTCGCAAAATCATTGTTATTCTTTTTCATTACATAGTATTCCATTGTGCGATTATACCATAGTCTGTTTATCCATTCTTCCGCTGAAGGAAACCTAGGTTGATTCCATCTTTTTGCTGTGGTGAACAGTGCTGCCATGAACATCGGTGTGCATATGTCTATTTGTGTGATAGCTGTTATTTCTCTAGGATATATTCCAAGAAGTAGGACTGCGAGATTGTGTGGTATTTCTATTTCCAACTCTTTAAGAAAGTGCCAGATCAATTTTCAAAGTGGTCGCAGCATTTTACATTGCCACCAGTGGTACCTAAATGTTCCAGTCTCTTCATAGTTTCTCCAATATTTGTTATTTGTGTTTTCTGGATTAATGCCAGCCTTGTTGATGTAAGATGGTATCTTGTTGTGGTTTTAATTTGCATATCTCTGATGGCTAATGATCTAGGGCATTTTCTCATTTATCTGTTAGCTGCCTGAATGTTTTCTTTGGTGAAGTGTCTGTTCATATGCTTTGTCTATTTTTTAATTGTATTAATTGTCCTTTTGTTGCTGAGGTTTTGCAGTATTTTATAGATTACAGAGATTAGAAACTGTTTGGATTTGTTAACAAAAAAACAACTGTGTTTTGTTTTTTTCCCCACAATCTGTAGGTTGTCTTTCTACTCTTTTGGTGAAATCTTTGGATAACCATAAATGCTTGGTTTTAAGGAGTTTCCAGGTATCTATTTTCTCTTCTGGTATTTATGCATTTTACAATCTGTTTATGCCTTATCTTAGGGCTCATAGCATTGCTCCTGTTTTTTCTTCCATGATCTCTATCATTTTAGATTTGATATTTAGTTCTTTGATCCATTTTGAATTGGCTTTTGTTCATGGTATCAGATATGAGTCTTTTTTTATTTTTTTGCAGATATATACAGTGTCAACACCTTTCCTCAGTTTACAGTCTTTGGATTTTTATCAAATATCAGCTGCACATAAGTGACTGATTTATGTCTGGATTCTCAATTATGTTCCATTGGTCTGTTTCTGCTTTTGTAACAATACCAGACTGTTTTGATGACAGTAGAAGTGTAATAGATCCTACCGTTGAGTAGTAAGAGTCTTCCCACTTCGTTCTTCTTTTTTAGTATTGCTTTCCTTACCTATGGCTTCTTCTCTTTCCTTATGAAGTTGGTGATTGTTTTTCCATTTTAATAAAAAAATGCCATTCTAATATGGATGAGGATAACACTGTATGTATAGGTTACTGTAGGTAGAATACACATTTTCACAATGTTGAGCCTCCTGATCCATGAGCAGTGTAGGTTCCTCCACTCATATAGGTTTCTTGCAGGAGTATCTTATAATTTTCTTTGTGTGTCTTTCACATCTCTATATAGACTTATTTCTAAGTATTTTATCTTTGTGGGGACTGTTGTAAATGGTACTGAGATGGTTATTTCCTCTTTGACATTTTGTTTGTTGATGTAGAGGAATCCAACTGATTTTTTGTATGTTTATCTTAAATTCTTATGTTTTGTTGAACTCCTCTATAAGTTACAGTAGTTTTCAGTGCATAGGATCACATCATCTGCAGAGTTAATTTTATTACTCCCTTACTGATTCAGGTGGCCTGTATTTCTTTTTCCAACATGATTGCTCTGGCTAATGCCTCCCACACAGTGTTGAATAGAAGTGGTGACAGCAGGCATCCTTGTCTTGTACCTGTTCTCAAGGAGAAGGCTTTCAGACTTTCTCCATTTAGGATGATGTTGGCTGGTGGCTTGGCATTAAAAAAAAGAACCCACTGCCACTGAGTCAGGTATGACTCATAACGACCCTATAGGTCAGAGTAGAACAGCCCCATAGAGTTTCCAAGGAGCTCCTGGTAGATCTGAACTACTGACTTTTTGGTTAACAGATCTAACACTTAGCCCACTACACCACCAGGGTTTCCTGGAGGCTTTGCATAGATCTCCCTTATTATGTTGAGGATGTTCCCTTCTATTCATATTTTGCTGAGAGTTTTTAATATGAATCAGTGTTGGACTTTGTCAAATGACTTTATCGCATCAGTTGGTAAAATCAAATGGTTCTTGCCTTTTGTTTTATTTACATGTTTGATTACATTGATTATTTTTTCTAATGCTGAACCACTCCTGAATCTCTGGTATGAATCTCACTTGGTCATGGATAGGTATTTATTTATTTATTTATTGGAAATTTTGCTGAAGATTTTTGCATCTAAATTCATAAGAGATATTGGTTTATAATTTTCCTTCTTATCAGGGTTACGCTGGCTTCACAGAATGAGTTTGGGAGTATTTCTTCCTTTTCTTTAGTAGTAGTGATATTAACTCTTCTATGAAAGTCTGATAGGATAATCCAGTGAAGTCATTAGGGCCAGGGTTTGTTGTTGTTGGGAGTTTTTAAATTACCCTTTCAACCTCTTCTTTTGTTATGGGATCAATTAGTTGTTCTACCTCTGTTTGTGTTAGTTTAGGTAGGTAGTGTGTCTCTAAAACTTTGTCAATTACCTCTAGCTTTTCAAATTTATTAGAGTACAATTTCTTAAACTATTATGTTGTGATTCTCTTAATTTCAGTTGGCTCTGTTTTGATATCACCCATCTCACTTCTTATTTGGGTTATTTATTTCCTAACTTGTTTTTCTTTGTCAGTTTGGCCAATGGTTCATCAATTTTATTTCTCTTTCAAGAACCAACTCTTGTTAACTCTTTCTTATTTTTCTATTCTATGATTCATTCAGTTCTGCTCTAACTCTTATTGCTTGCTTTCTTTGGTTGCCCAGTGGGTTCTTTGGTTGTTCTTTTCCTTCCCATTCAAGTTGAAGAGTTAATGCTTTGATTTCTTCTTTTCATGTGTGTGCGTTTATTGAAATAAACTGACCTTTCAGCACTGCTCTTGTTGTGTCCCGAAGGTTCTGGTAAGATGTGCTTTCATTCTCATTTGTTTCTGAAAATGTGTTTATTCCATCCTTGATTTATTCTATAATCTAATAGTTTTTGAGCAAGGTGTTGTTCGGTTTTCATCTGTTTGATTTTTTTCCCTTTGTTTTTATTGTTACAGATTTCAAGCTTTGTTGCTTTATGGCCTCAAAGATGCTTTACAATATTTCAGTTCCCAGGATTTTGTTAAGACTTGCATTATGGCCTAATATGTGGTCTATTCTGAAGAATGTTCCATGCACACTGGAAAAGAAGATGTACTTGTCTGCAGTTAGGTAGAGTGTTCTGTGTTTATGAGATGAAGTTGGTTGATTTTATAATTGAGATCTTCCATGTCTTTATTGAATTTCTTTCTCAGTGTTCTGTCCATCACTTGAAGTGGTATGTTGAAGTCTCCTACTATTATTGTGGAGCTGTCTGTCTCGCTTTTTCAATACTACTAGAGTTTATTAGATGTGCTTAAAGGCCCTGTCATTCATTGTACAAATATTTAATGTAGTTACATCCTCTTGATGAACTGACCCTTTAATTAGTACATATTGCCCTTCCTTGTCCACTGTGGTACGTTCTACTTTAAAGTTTATTTTATTGGAAATTAATATTACCACTCCTGCTGTTTCATGAATGTTATTATCTTGGTATATATTTTCCATCCTTTAAGTTTCAGTTTGTATCCTTAAGTCTAAAGCCATTACACAGAGCTATTTCTCCACACAGTTAAAGGAGAAAAAGACAACATTTTTCTGAACAACCCAGAAAATGTCCTCTCATGTTTTATTGGCTAGTATTGTATTACATCACTATGATTAAACTAGTCACTGACCAAGGGAGCAGGACTTCATTTGTCTTAGACAAATGAGCATTTACCTTAGAGCTAAGGATAATGGCATCCTTTTCTGAGTCACAACAGGACTTGCTGTCAGGACAAAAGGGGTGCTAGGAAGGTGGTTTAGTCTTCTAGTGCTGCCATAACAGAAATACCACAAGTAGATGACATTAGAAAGAGATATTTATTTCTTAGTAGTAAAGTAGGCTAATACTCCAAATTAAGGGTGTGAACTCCAGGAAAGGGCTTTCTCTCTCTGTTGACCTTCTTCTCAGTCTTCTCTTGGACTAAGAGATTCTCAATCACAGGGACCAGGGGTCCAACGTATACACTCAGCTCCTATGCTTCATTCTTGGTGGGGTGCTCTCCACCCCTGCCCATATTTGCTTCGCTTTCCTTTTTATCTCTTGAGAGTTACAGGCGATTGAGGCCACATCCTAGGGAAACTCCCTTTACATTGGATCAGGAATGTGACCTTAGTAAGAATGTGATAGTTCTATCCTAATCGCCTTTAACGTTATCTAATTTTGGCCCACTGACCACAGGGAGAAGATAGGATTTACAACATAAACAAAAATTACAACTACAAAATAGATGACAACTACGTATTACTGGGAATCACGGCCAAGCCAAATTGTTTTGGAGGGACGTAATTCAATCCATGATAGGAGACAATCAATTACATCTGATTCACCTGAAATTAATGTTTTAGTTGGCTAGTGCTGCTCTAAAAGAAATACCACAAGTGGATGGTTTTGCAAACAGAAACGTTTGTTCTGCCATAGTCCAGTAGGTTACACATCTGCATTCACGGTGTCTGCTCCAGGGCACAGGCTTTTTCTCTTTGCTAGCCCTAGAGGAAAGTCCTTGTGTTGCATCAGTCTTTGGTCAGGGAGCATCCCAGTGCAGGAATCTCAGGTCTGAAGGATGGATGCACTCTTTCCTCAGTGCTGCTTTCTTGATGGTGTGAGGTTGTCAACCACCTGCTTGCTTCCCTTTCCTTTTATCTCTCATAAGATAAAAGTATAAAAGACGGCACAAGCCACACTCCTGGGAAACTCCCTTTACATTGTAGCAGGGAGGTGAGCTTAGGAAGGGATTTGCAGTTCCATCCTAATCCTCTTTAACATACAACATAGGAAAATCACAAAATGTAGGACAATCGTAAAATACTGGGAATCATGTCCCAGCCCTGTGGCTACATATAATTTGAGGGGATACAATTCAATCCATGGAAATCAGTTTTCTGAATTAACTGCCTCATATTTTCTTTTCTTCATCAAGAAGGCAAAGTATTATAATGACACGTACAAAGAGCTGGAGATAAAAAATCAAAAGGGAAGACACACTCTACATTTCTCAGCTTGAAAGAACTGGAGAAAAAATTCAAGCCTCAAGTTAAAATAGTGAATAATTCTATAGGTAAAATATTCAATGACACAGGAAGTGCCAAAATAAAATGGAAAGAATACAGAGTCATCATACCAAAAAGAATTGGTTGATGTTCAACCATTTCAAGATGTTGCATATGATCAGAAACTGATGATTACTGAAGAAAGAAGTCGAAGCTCCATTGAAGGTACTGGCCAAAACAAAAAAAAAAGACTCCAGAAATTGATGGAATATTAATTGAGATGTTTGAACAAATAGATGCAACACTGGAAGTGTCTATGCCAAAAAAAAAAAAAATTGGAGGACAGATACCTGGCCAACCAAATAAAAGAGATCCATATTTATTCCTATTCCCAAGAAAGATGATCTAATTGAATGTAAAAATTATCAAACAATACCATTAATATCACATACAAGTAAAATTTTGCTAAAGATCATTCAAAAGCGCCTACAGTATATTGACAGGGAACTGTCTGAAATGCAGGCTAGATTCAGAATACGACATGGGACCCAGATATCATTGCTGATTTCAGATGAATCTTGGCTGAAAGTAAATGTTTGCTTGTATTTTTATTGACTATGCAAAGACATTCAACTCTGTGGATCAATATAAATTATAGATAATATTGCAGAGAATGGGAATTTCAGCATACTTAATTGTACTCATGAGGACTCTGTACATGGATTAAGAGGCTGTTATTTGAAAAGAAAAAGGGGAGATCACTTGGAAAGGTACATATGAGGCTTGATCTATTCACCACACCTATTCAGTCTGTATACCGTGCAAATAATCTGAGAACTAACTATATGAAGAAGAATGGGGCATCATGATTGAGGAAGGCTCATTAACAACTTGCGTTACACAGATGACACAACCTTGCTTGCTGAAAGTGAAGAGGTCTTGGAACACTTATTAACGCCAGAGACTTCAGTAGTCAGTATGGATTCTACTTCAACATCAAGACAACAAAAGTCCTCACAAATGAGCCGATAAGCAGTACCGTATCAATAGGGAAACAATTGAGATTGTCAAGGATTTCGTTTTACCTGGATCCACAAGCAACACCTGCAGAAGCACAAGTCAAGCAATCAAAAGATCATCGCTTTGGTAGAGTCTGTTGCAAAAGACCTCTCTAGAGTGTTGAAAAGCAAAGATGTCTCCATGAAGACTACTATGCAACTGACTGAAGCCATGGTATTTTCAATTGCACTTTATGTGTGTGAAAGCTGGACAATGAATAAAGAAGACAGATGAAGAACTGACACCTTTGAATTGTGGGTTGGAAAAGGCTTGCTCTCTTTCAGCTTTGAAGTAAAAATCTTGTGTCAGATTCTCCAGCATTGGCATTCATTTGTTTCTTGGCTATCTCCTTCTGCTATCTATGTTTCCCCTATTTGTGCTAGCTTGCTTCTCTGTGTCTAATTTGTTCTTTTTATATCTCAAAAGTGAAGAGTTTTAGGACTCACCCTACACTGATACAGTCTTGTGATTGTAACAATGAACACAGATATGCTTTTGCTATTAGGTTTCTTCTAGTTAATTTCCATTCATAGAGACCCCATGTGACAGAGTACAATTGCCCCATAATGTTTATAGACTATAATCTTTATGGAACAAGACTGCCAATTTTCTCTATCTTCAAGGTACTGGATGGATTGAAACCATCAACCTTTTGGTTAAAAGCCAAGCACTTAACCAACGTACTATTTTACAACACACGTTTTTAGGGGATACAGTTCTTTCCATAACAAGGTTGCAGCAGCAAGTGAAACTTAGCAATGAATGAAATAAAATCTCTGCCCTCAAGTTATTTAAACACAGAACAATAAACATAATAAGAGATAAACCATATGAAGACAAACAGTACAAAGAGAAATGAACAATACACAATAAATGTAACAACAACAACAACAATAACAAAAAACCACTGCCATCGAGTCACGTCTGACTCATAGCAACCCTATAGGTCAGAGTTGAACTGTCCCATAGAGTTTCCAAGGAGTGCCTGGAGAATTCGAACTGCCAACCTTCTGGTTAGCGAATGCAGCACTTAACCCACTGCACCACCAGGGTTTCCAAATATAATAAAGAGGTTAATTAGAAGGTCTTTTAGAAGTTAATAAGTGCTATGAGAAAAGAAAGGGAAATTGAGTGTAGGTGGGGTAGTCTTAAAAATCCATACATTGAAGGTTGACCGTAACGAGGTGACATTTGAACAAAGACTTCGTTCTGTTCAAATCATCAGTAATTTTGTTATAATACATAATATCAAGTTTTAAAGGTATTAAATATGTATGTATAACATTCTATAAAATAATAATGTATTTTAATAAATTATATTAGAAAATGGTTTGTTTTTTTCTTTTGTAAATACCTTGAAAAGTAGGTTTTAGTTCCTACAACATATTAATAATTAGAAGCCAAGTGCCGTTGAGTTGGATCCAACTTAATTTATTCCTAAAATTATAACTAGTTCTAGACTTATTCAGCATATCAGACATTTTTCTGAATTATGCCAGCTCAGTTCTGTACCTAAGGCACTTGCCTTTCTAATTGGCTAGATCAACTCCCACTTTTTTGGGAAAAGATCTCTTCCACCAAAGAGAAAGTCAACCTGGGTAGCAGGAGAGAGTGTAAGAGGAACTGAAAGGAAGGTGTCATCAGCAGTAACAACTAAAACTGCCTATAGTCATTTCTCGTGATCAAAGATGTGAAAAATTGCCTTCATATAGAGCTGGCTTTCTAGAAGAGCTATTGATTGATTTCGTGTAAATTGTAGTAAGTGCTGCCTTTAGGTACAATTTTAAATCAATCAATGTTTATTATTGATGTCTCCCTTTTCTCCCGAATCACTGGATGCCTAAGGCGTTTGTGACCTGAGTGTCCCATGGTGGTAGGTTCCCCCCTCTAAGCTTCTTCAGACTTTGAAGGTTTTCAGTTTTCTTTTCATTCTCCATCCTTGCAGATTCACATTTTGGGTTCTTGGTAGATTTTAGCCACTGATTTGGTAGATCATTTTATACAAAGGTACATGTAAATAAAAATACTATAACTGTTCCAAATACTTTTTGCAAGGGTCTTGCCTGTCTTAATTTAAACAAATGTAGTAGGTAATAATAAAGAGATACAACACACCTTAGAGAGCATGTGCTCCCTTCATCATGATTGTGACCAGAACTTGAAGTTTGAACAGTGTAGGTGCTGCCTTTTGGGAAATAAATTCCGCTTCATTGTTTTTTAATTGCACTGTGGAAACTCTGGTGGCATAGTGGTCAGGAGCTATGGCTGCTAATCAAAAGGTTGGTGGTTTAAATCCATCAGGTGCTCCTTGGAAACTCTATGGGGCAGTTCTACTCTATCCTATAGGGTTGCTATGAGTAGGCATTGACTCAATAGCATTCGGTTTGTGTTTCACAAATGGAATTAGAACTGCAGACGGTGAGGGCCTTAGATTGCAGGGGCTTATGGTTCTCATCCAGCACTCCCTGTTTATTTTTATTGTTTATTTGTTTTTTGTTTTTTTTTAAAATAGCAAATATTTTGAGAAGAGTGCTTGTGTTAGTGGATGGTACCAGGCATGCTAGGTGTTCTTCCTGAGTCAGGGACATTGTGTACTATGGAAAACTCCTACCTAGAATGCACATAGTATCTCTGGGTATAAAGGGGCAGGAGTAGTGGAGAGTATAGAAAAGGAAGCCCTGTGTATAATCAACACTACTGAACAGATGATAGTGAAAAGGAAGAAGTATGATTGCTATGTTAGGGGAAGTGGGATGAAAAAGGAATGAGAGGACAAATTACCTTCTCTGCTTCACATGCAAACATTGCCAATTGTGCTATAGGACTGATATACAAAAATTGCCAGTTTTACTACTATGAAAACTGAAATGCAATAAAAGTTGAATACATTTATTCAAATTCACAGCACTAATAATTCATGGGGACAAGACTCAAATCTAAAAAATGGTTGATTCCAACACATAGCAACCCTATAGGACAGAGTAGAACTGCCCCATAGAGTTTCCAAAGTGCATCTGCTGGATTCAAACTGCCAACCTTTGAGTTATTAGACAAAGTTCACATGCTTTCCACTAGAATGAAAGACACCCAAGCACATATTCGTAGGTTAAGTGTAATCAATTTGTTTGTATGAATTTAAAATAACATATATCATTATAAGTAATATTCCACAAAGTTCCTTTTTTCTGGCTTTCAGGCCTTGTGCAAAACAGTTACTGAGTAATAATGTTATTTATAACAGCAAAAATTCTTAACTGTGCAATATAATCATTTTATTGTCCTTTTAAGACTCTAGAGAGCTGATGAGTTGAAGATGAAAGGCAAAACTGATGTGATGGTGTGGCAGGTCACGTTGGTGACCTCAATTAATTGTCTTTCTTATATCCTGCCCATTGGGCTTATAACTTCATAGTCACCTCCTGAGTTGACTCTAAACTAAACTTGCATTGGCCATTAGAATGCACAAAATCATGGTATGCTAATTACAACCCTAGGTTTTGAAAAGACCTTGCATGTCTCCTTTATCTATCTTATTTATTTATGCCCCCTTCATGAGTGGATCCGACTCGACGGCACTTGGCTGGCCTTCATGAGTACACGCCTGGACTAGCAATAGATCATATAGAGCAGTGCTTAATTATCTCAGCTAAGGGTATCCTGGGGCACCCTGCATCAAGATTACCTAAGACAATGGAGAGAGACCAGAGTATATCAGCAAGTCTATCTAGTTCTCCTTCAGCTATCTGTTGACACATAATATATGAGAGAGTGCAAAGAGACCAAAATATTTGCCCTTTTAAACTGGAGACTCATGAACATTAAAACACTTGTTATTTTAAGCCACTAAGTTTCAGAGTGGCTTGATAGGTAATCAGCAGCCTACTGATAGAGTGGATTTCCTTGGGCCATTTCTAAAGTCTGGATATATACAGTGGCCCATAAGAACTAACACTCCTTAAACTGTGGTGGTATAGTGGCTAAGTGCTATGTCTGCTAACGAAAAAGTCAGTAGTTCCAATCCACCAAATACTCCTTGGAAACTCTATGGAATATTTATACTCTGTCCTGTAGGATCTCTATGAGTGAGAATCAACTCGATGGCAGTGGGTTTGGGTGTTTTAGGATTTTATAATCTTGGCCAAGTGCTGTTGAGTTGGATCCGACTCATGGAGAATTGATAAGCTTGGTGCATCAGTAGACCATATTCTTATAGCGTTTTGTAAACTCATCAAAGGCAAAAGAGCATCAGAAATAATAAAGCTTCTTTAGGTAGCTTCAAGGTCAAGGGACTGCTGCTAGAGGGAGCTAACTGGGGAGGAAGAACATGGAAAAACCTGATGATATATTAGCAGACAGATTAATTTCTTAAACATGTGAGTAACTCATTTAAGTATTCCTGAGGATGCAGATTTCGTTTAATTAAGCTTCTGGGGTTTGAGTCATTACAACTGAGAATTAAAAATAATTTTTTTTCAGACTTTAGATCTTAGAGTGATAAAGTCTTAACAAAGCAAAGCTATCTTTCAATACAATTAAGTACATCTGTCTGGGATGGTTCAGCTGAACCAGGAAACTTGCCCAAGTTACTTTTTGACATCCTTTCCCATCATAAATCCGTAATCTTAACACATTAAATTCTTACCAAAGGAATAATCTATTCTATATAGTACGTTATTATCACTGCTTAAAATTTTTATGTAATAAGTCAGCTCCAGTTTTTTTTTTTTTAATTACTAAATCCTTGAAGTTTTGAGCAGTCAGTATGCAATAAACCTTAAAGCAGTCTTCACAGAAAGAGAAAATACCAGTGAGTAGATCTAAAGATTGGGAATTATAACAATTAAATCTTGTGGTCAGGAGGTATTAATTATCGCTGTGAAGTTGTTAGGAGAACAAATAGCTGACATCCGCAAGTTTTATACTTGTCTACACAAACAGATTAGGTGGGAGGAGAAATCTTCTGAAGTTAAATCAATTCACCATTTCCAGACAACATTCTTAAAGGCCCCATTACTGTCCAAATTAGGGAGGAGATTAAGTAAAGATTGAGATGTTAAGATTAAGGAAACATCATCTCATAACCACCGCAAATGTTGTCTTGCTTAGCCAGGAAATGAGTGGTGTTGGCTTTCATCCACTGAGAGTGTTCCGATGAGTGCCCTGAATTTGGGGAGTGGGAGAAATGGAAAAGACTTGAAAATCTGTAATAATAAGTCATGCATGAAGATTTTATTAGTAGATCATGGGTCTCGATACTTTTAAAAGAAATTCAAGAGAGAAAGAGTAATTCAGGTATTTACTAATGAAACTATGTGATGTGACATTTCCACATATGTGGTTATTGCAAGTAAAATTCTACCATTGCAAATGTTTTAACCTTGAGCATTTTTGTATAGTTAGAGCATATCCATGCCCTAGTTAATGGGTGATTTGTTTCAAGCAATAAGTATTGTATAAAATCAACTTCCTGTATAATGAATGAAATATTTTTCTCTGTAGTTTCATTTTAATAACATCTTTTCATCATTAAATAATAGAAACATGACCAAGCCAACTATTTAATGAGCACTGCACTGTAGATATTCTATGTTCTAGAAAAAATAATTTACTATTGGGTAATGGGAAGTTTTTTGTTGAGATGCAAAGTTAGTATTGCCCATTGGAGTACACCCAAGGGAAAAGATTTCTTTTTGAATTTGATTGATTGATTTAATATTGTTGTCTATCTAAGTGATGTATACAAACGTTAACAAATTTCAGGAAAGTTTAGATGAAATACAATAGTCTCCACCTCAGCTCTTCCCTCCCACTGACACACATTTTACAGACATTATAAAAAAAGAATTTTATTTCATTAACCTTAAGAATTTCTGTTCAAATATGGATAGACTGTAGACAATTAATAGTTGAATGACTAGAAGATATCGGAAGTATCTAAAATATACAAATGATTAACTGCTATTATACATTGAATTGTGTCTCCCCCTACAATATTTGCATAAATTTGACTGGGCTGTGATTCTCTTCAGGGTGCAACTGTCTTACATTCCATGATTTTGCTATGTTGTAATCCTAATTTCTGCCCATAGTTACTAGATCAGATTACATTAAAGAGGATTAGGGTAAGATTGTAGCACGCTTATTAAGGGAGTTACCCTGGAACGCCTCTTGCACCACCTTTTATCCTGCAAGAGACCAAAAGAAACTGAAGCAAGCACAGAGTGCCATCAAGAAAGCAGCACAGAGAGGAGAGTGCTCACTGCAGATCTGAGGTTCCTGTGCTGAGATGCTCTCAGAAAAACAGATGCAATACAAGAATCTTCCTCCAGAGCCAATACAGACAGAGTGCATACCCTGGAGCTGACAATCTGAATTTGGACTTCTGGCCTACTTATTGTTAGGTGCCATCGAGTTAGTTCTGACTCATAGCGAACCTATAAACAACAGAAAGAATCACTGCCTGGTCTTGCTCCATGTCCACAATTGTTTTTATGATTAAGCCCACTGTTGTGGCCACTGTGTCAATCTGTCTCATCAATGTTCTCCCTCTTTTTTGCTGACCCTCCACTCTACCAAGCATGATGTCCATCTCCAGGGACCAATTTTTCTTGACAACATGTCAAAAGTATGTAAGATACAGTCTTGCCATCTTTGCTTTCTTTCAAAGAGCCCTCTGGTTGTACATCTTCCAGAACAGATCTGTTGGTTCTTTTGGTGGTCCATCATACATTCAACATGCTTCTCCACCACCACAATTCAAAGGGATCAATTCTTCTCCTGTCTTCTTTGTTCATAGTCCAGCTTTTGCATGTATATGGGGCAATGGAAAATAACCACCGCTTGGGTCAGGCACATTTTAGTCTTCAAGATGACATCCTTACTTTTGAATACTTTGAAGAGGTCCTTCGCACCAGATTTTCCTAGTGCAATGCATCTTTTGATTTCTTGGCTGCTGCTTCCAAGGGCACTGATTGTGGACCCAGATAAAATGAAATCTTCGACAACTTCAATCCTTTCTCCATTTATGACAATAGTGCTTACCGGTCCAGTTGTGAGAATTTTTGTTTCCCTGATACTGAGGTGCAATCCATACTGAAGGCTGTGGTCCTTGATCTTCATCAGTACATGCTTCAAATCTTCTTCATTTCCAGCAAGTAAGGTGGTGTCATCTGCATAACACAGGTTGTTAATGAGTCGTCCTCTGATCCCGATGCCTCATTCTTCTTCATATTATCCAGCTTCTTGGATTGTTTGCTCAGCATATGGACTAAAAAGTATGGTGAATGGATACAACCCTGACACATGCCTTTCCTGACATTAAACCATTCATCATCCCCATGTTCTGTTAGCACAACCTCCTCTTGATCCATATACGGATTCCTTAAGATTACAACTAGGTGCTCTGGAATTCCCATTCTCTGCAACATTAGCCGTAGCTCAGTGTGATTCATACAGTCTAATGCTTTTGCGTAGTCAATGAAAAACAAGTAAACATTTTGCTGGTATTCTTTGCTTTCAGCCGAGATCCATCTAACATCAGTGATGATATGCCCAGTTCCACATTCTCTCCTGAACTCAGCTTGAATTTCAAATAGTTCCATGTCAATATATTGTTGTAGTCACTTTTGAATGATCTTGAGCAGAATTTTACTTGTATGTGATAGCAACGATATTGTTCAGTAATTTCCACATAAGAGTTGGATCACCTTTCTTGGGAATGGGCACAAATATGGATCCTTTCCAGTCAGTTGGCCAGGTAGCTGTCCTCTAATTTTCTTTTCATAGACAAGTACTTTGAGCTCTGCATCTGTTGTAGAAATATCTCATTTGATATTCCAACAATACCAGGAGCCTTGTTTTTCACTAGTGCCTTCAATACAGCTTTGACTTCTTCCTTCGTTGCCGTTGGTTCCTGATCATATGATGCCTCTTCAAATGGCTGAACATCTACTAGTTCTTTCTGTTATAACAACTCTGTGTATTCCTTCCATCTTCTTTGGATACTCCCTGAGTCGTTTAATAGTTTCCCTGTAGAATCCTTCACTACTGCAACTTGAGGCTTGAAGTTTTTCTTCATTTCTGTCAGCTTGAGAAATGCAGAATGTGTTCTTCCCTTCTGATTTTCCATTTCCAGCTCTCTGCACATGCCTTATACATACTTTCTTTTGTCTTCTCAAGCTTCTCTCTGAAATCTTCTGTTTAGGTCTTTTACTTCACCATTCTTTCCTTTTGCTTTAGCTGCTTGATGTCCTAGAGCAAGTTTCAGAGTCTTCTCTGACATCCAATTTGGTCTTTTCTTTCTATTCTGTCTTTTTAGTGACCTCTTACTCTCTTCACAGATGTCTTTGATGTCATTCCACAGTTCATCTAGTCTTCAGTCATTAGTGATCAACACATCAAATCTGTTCTTCAGATGGTCTTTAAACTCTGGAGGGATACACTCAAGGTCATACTTTGGCTCCTGTGGACTTGTTCTAATTTTCTTCAGTTTCAGTTCGAATTTGCATATGAACAGTTGATGATCTGTGCCACAGTCAGCATCTGGTCTTGTTCAGATTGCTGATATGGAGCTTTTCCATGGTCTTTTTCCACAGAAGCAGTCAATTTATTTCCTGTGTATGCCATCTGGTGAGGTCCTTGTGTACAGCTGCCATTTGTGTTGGTTAAAAAAGGTATTTGTGATGCAAAAGCTGTTAAGTCTTGCAAAATTCTATCACGCGATCTCCAGCATTATTTCTATCACCAAGGCCATATTTTCCAGCTACTGATTCTTCTTGTTTCCAACTTTTGCATTCCAGTCACCAGTAATTATCAGTGCATCCTGATTGCACTTCAGACTGTAAAAGTTGGTAAAAATCTTTAACCAATTCATCTTTGTCCTTAGTGGTTGGTGATTAAATCTGAATAATATTGTGTTAACTGGCCATCCTTGTAAATGTATGGATATTATCCTATAACTGACAGCACTGTACTTCAGGACAGATCTTGAAATGTTCTTTTTGATTATGAACACAACATTGTTCCTCTTCAAGTTTTTGTTCCCAGCACAGTAGACCATATGACTACCGGATTCAGAATGGCCCAAACCAGTCCATTTCGGCTCACTAATGCCTACGATGTCAATGTTTATGCATTCCATTTCATTTTTGACAATTTCCAGTTTTCCTAGATTCATACTTTGTACATTCCATGTTCCATTTATTAGTGGATATTTGCAGCTGTTTCTTTCCATTTTGAGTCATGCCATGTCAGTGAATGAAGATCCTGGAGGCCTTACTCCAAAGATGGGCTCTATTTTGAGGAGGCAGCTGTTCCCCAGTCATCTTCCAACTGCCTTCTATACTCGGGGACTCACTTTCTGGCAACATATCTGACAATGTTTGGTTGCTATATTCATAAGGTTTTTCCTGGTTAATTCCTTTCAGAAGTAGACTGCCGGGTCCTTCTTCTTAGTCTGTCTTAGTCTGTAAGCTCAACTGAAACTTACCTACCATGGTTGACCCTGCTGATACCTAAATACCAGCGGCATCACTTCCTGCATCACAGCAGCAGGCAAACCTCCACTGACAGACAGGTGGGGGCTGTGCACTCCTTCCTTACCTGATGGTGTTACCCTGCTTACCTGATGCTATTACTCTCCTTACCTAATGCTGTTACCCTCTTTACCTGCTGCTGTTGTCTGCCTGACCTGATGCTATTATCCTTCTTCTTGCCTGATGCTATTATACTCCTTACCCGATGCTATTATCCTCATTACATAGCCATCCACTAGTGGTATTTCTGTTGGAGCAGCACTAGATGACTAAGGAAACTACTGAAGGACAATGTGAATTTCTGAATGGCTTTTCTCAAGCAAAAAAGAAGACAGAAAAATCTTATCTATAAAGGAACATAGGTTATGAACAGGTATATCACATAAAAGAAAATCAGAATGCCTAACAAATAGATATATAACCATAGTCACTTTTAGTGACCTATTACAATTATCTATCATTACGTAACACACAACAAAAAGTTTAGAGACTCAGAACAAAAATAATGTACTATTTTTGCTGATTCCTTGTGTTGTCTGTCTCAGCTGAGTTGTTCATTGCCTCCTGTTATGGTGATGAGTATGTTGTTCACACAGCTATGTTTATCTTGGAGCTCGGCTGGATTTGGAATGTCAAAGCTGGCTTCTCTCTTCTGTTTGGCACTTCAGCTGGAATGGCTAGAACAGCTGGAGATTGGTCACCCATTATGCTTTAACCAGGTAGTTTCTCCATCAAGGTAGTAAGATTTCTTTACACGGTGGTACAGAGATGACAGAAAGCAAAAGCAGAAACTAGAACTGGCATAACATCATTTCTGTCAATATGTATAAGGCAAGTCACAAATCCAGCCAGAAAAAGAGAGAGGGAATAAACTCATTCTATCAATGCCAAAAGTGGCAATGAGGTCATGATCACCTTTAATCACAACATAAGTTAATTGCAAAAATATTAAAATACTAATAGTAAACCAATTCTCCAACATCATAATGATGTAAGCCAAAATATTAGAAAAGAATTGGTGAGCCAAGCCAAGTGCAGTTGAGTCAGGGAGGATGTATGAAAACAGAAATCTTAATAGTAATAATGTATACAAGCAGTGCAAAATTGAGGAGTATTCTGATAACACAGAGAAATTAAGGTCCTATTCCCTGATGGAATATTTCTGGTAACAGATTTCAGAGATATTCTTGAAAAAGCGTCCTAAGTGAGCCTCTATGGGAACATTCATTGTAGTGTCATTTGTCACAGTACAGCAACACAGAATCTTAGGTCACCATTTGCAAAGTTAGCCAAATAAAAAGGGAAGTGGATTTACATGGAATGCCAAGTGGTTGTTGGAAGCAATGGGTAAAACATGCTTATGTAGATGTGGATACTACTTTAAAAACATAATGTTGACTTAAATAAAAGTTAAAATGAAATAAACATTGTAGGTTAAAATAGCAAATTAGAGTTTAAAACTTTTTCAGAGATTCAAGCAACTTCTATAATTTGATTCAGTTTGAACAAAATTTCTTCAACATAAATCAACCATCTTAAAGGGCATACATTTTCAAGGGAGAGAATAAGAAAATAGATAAGAGATAAAGGAAAAAATATACGTGCTTAGGAATATAAGTATGGATGTGAAAATTAATATTTGATTAATTAATAACATAATTGATAATCATTTCTAATATTTCCTGTTAAATAAAGGTCAAAGATATTCAGCTATAAATACTTTCTCATAGAAGTGTAGTATTTTATTTATAAAATGTATGTACATGCATATACATCGATACATACATACAGTTGTGGACCACTGGTTTCGAAGCGGATAAGAGCTCAGCAGCAAAGCAAAGGGTGTGCAGCTTGAATCCACCAGCTGTTCGTTGGAAAGCCTACGGGGCAGTTTTACTCTGTCTCATAGTGTCACTATGAGATAGAAATGACTTAATGGCAAGGGGTTTGTTTTGGGGGGCTCTTGGTTGTTGTTGTCAGTTGCTGTGGAGTCACTTCTGACAATGGCAACTCCATTTGTGTAGGTTAGAACTCATTCAAGGCGTTTTCAAGGCTGAGACCTTCTGGAAGCAGATCACCAGATCTGGTGTCCAAGGCAACACTGCGTGGATTTGAATTGCCAATCTTTTCATTAGTAGTTTAACATTTAAGCACTTGCACCACTTAAGGACTCCATGTATGCATATATATATATATATATATATATATATATATATATATATATAAAAGCACTTGGCTTCGCTTTATATATGCATACGCACATGCACACACACACTGTAAAAACAGTATTGGGGCAGTGTCTCACCTCCTCTAACTTTATAAGAAGACTGAAGATCAGTAGCCCAATGCTGTTTCCCATGAGACGAGGGTCAGACATGTCTCTTCTCTCTGCCTCTACGAATTCTGACACCAATCATCACTCTCACAGCACTTTCTGCTTCTCTGCTGGGTTCAGTATTTCACTGCAGTGGCCGCACACGACTCACAGACCACACTAGTGGTTTCTGGGACTTTTAGGGAAATTAAAAGTTTACAGTTCAGGCTCAGGAACACTCAAGGATACTGTGCATCAGGACAGTCTCTTCCCAGCCATGCTCACAGACACACCTTTCCCTGGCCCTAGATGCTTTTTCCAGGCACTCAGCTTTCTCTCTCCATGGGTTCAGAAGCTCAACATGGCATCTCCTGCTGACTGGTGTCTGCTGCCCAGTCTCTGCTGCCAGCTGCTTTATAGTGCTACATCTCTCACTCCTTCCATCTGTCTTCTGTTTCCAGGAGCTTCTGAGCCCAGGGACCCTAGATCCAAACGACATGCTGGCTTCTGGCTGTGCTTGCTTGGATTTTCATACCTCTGTGGTGGTTTAATTCAAGCCCCGCTTCTGAGGTGTTTTATTTCAAGCCAAGTGGGAAAGCCAGTCTCTGTGGTGGGCTGCAATTACCCTATCTGCACAGTCCTACACAGTCCCTTGGCTGGAAGTCATATGACTACAGCTCGACAGGCAGTGCCCTGTACACAAACATGCACACACACACACAGACATCTTGGGTGGAGCAAATGGTTTGTCCTTAAGTACTAATTAAAATGTTAGTGGTTTGAACTCACTCAGTGATAACACAAAAGAAAGGCCTGGCAATCTGCCTTTGTTAAAAGTTATAGCCAAGAAAATCTCTAGAGTTTATACATACATCCTTACATATATATATATATATATATACATATATATGTATATATACACATACACACACACAAGTAAGTTTTTCACAACAAAAATGTGCTTTGTGTTTATGTTTATTCTGGAATCTAATAAGTATATTAACATTTCTATACTTAAATATAATTTGCTACTATATCAAGCAGCATACGGAATAATAATGCAATGCCACCTGAGTCAAAGGAGGACACTTGTAGTTTCAAAGTCAAGCAGACTGTCTACTCTTTTTCTGCATATCCTTGTTACGAATTAAATTGTGTCCCCCAAAATTGTGTGACGGAAATCCTAACTTCTTTGTAGCACAGTGGTTAAAAGCTCAGCTGCTATCCAAAGGTCAGCACTACGAATGCAACAGTCACTCCTTGGAAACCACATGGGGCAGTTCTACTCGGTCCCCTAGTCTTGCTATGAGTCAGAATCAAACTAACAAATCAATGGCAATGTTTCTTCTAAGATACCTGTGATGATAATTCCATTTTCTAATGTTTTTGTTATATTACTGAGACAGCATTATTGCAGGGTGTGTCTAATAATGTTCTGTTGTGATTCATGAAGCTTTCACTGGCTAATTTTAAGAAGTAGATCTCCAGATCTTTCTTAATAGACTGTCTTAGTCTGAAAGGTCTGTTGAAATCTGTCCACCATGGATGACCCAAATGGTATTAGAGATATTGGTGGCACAGCTTCAGTATTGTGTTAATACGCAAACTACTACGACATGACAAAATGACAGGGGGTATTGGTATGTCCTCTTATTCTACTGTAATGATTATAATGCTAACTGTCTTGGATAGAGAATATTGTCTAATTAACTAGTAAGCCATCATCTGTATTTATCACTCTATCTTTACCTCAAAGATAGTAAGTTTGCTAATGTGATTAGGTTTCATTTGGAAAATTATCAGTTTCATAAAAAATATTTTGAGAAAGTTTCAACTTCATCTCAGTAATCATCTTCAGAATATTTTCACCTAGGTGGCAATAAAAATTGATAATTACATTGGATCAGGAAGAAATTTTATGAAACTTAAGTCAATCACAAGTATTCTGTGATACCCATGGTGATTTGAAAGTGACAATGAAGTTTTGCTCTATGATTTAGAATATATTCTTAAAGTTATTTTCAAGTAATCAGATTACACGGCTTGGTTAAGAAAAAGGCATCAGTTTCAAGTAGAAAATGGACTATGTATGAATTCCTAAAATCTATACTCTAGTTTTTAATTATGCTTTGGTACAGCTACTGAATTTCATGTTTTGAGCATAGTAATAAATCTGTGTCTACTCTTCCCAGTCATTTTTCTTATAGTTTCCCTATAGGATATGAAAGAGGTAAGATAGATGACCTGCCACTTTTCTACACAGGGACGCCAGCAAGGTACAGACATTCCTGACGCAGGGCTTGGCGTCAGCTCAAGTCTGGCATAAACCTCTTCAAAGTTTCCCTAAATAACACTGATGATGGTTTTATCCTCCTGTGATGATGCCAGCCTCTGCTCTTGACTAGACACTTTCCTCAGAGAAGCTGGCTGAGTTCTGAATCCAGTTTTGATGTGTAGGTTTGTTCAAATGAAAGAAAGCTGTTTTTAAAGTCACAGTTAACAGTCTTTAGTTTTTCCAAGTTGCCACCATCCAACCCGGTGAGGTACAGTTCAGTTGGATAGCAATGAAACCCCTAAAGCAAATCACTTTTAAAAAATAAAAATCGATTGTTCATAGTTTTTCAAATATGCGTAATAATTGGGAGTTTGTCTCCTGGAAGGTACCACTTTCTCAACCCTAAGTCCCTTCCTTGGTGCACAGTGTCCTTGTTAGAGGGGGTGTCTGTAAACCTGAGGTGCGCACACCGTGAATGAGATTGACTCTGAAGAGCAGAGCTACTGTTAGCACCCCGCTGGAGGCAATTGTTCTGCATTTCTTTGGGACACTGGCACTCTTTGTACTTTTCCTCTGAACTGAAATTAGGCTTGAAAGCTTGATAATTTGATAAACCTTTTAATTGTGAGCTGTAAATCGTCAAGTTCCGTTTTAGTTTTGGTGTTAACAATATTAACTCTCCCAGCAAAGAGCACACTGAAACGATTAGGTAAAAAGCCTCTTGTTAAAAGGTTGGGCTATGGATTCTCTTTTCTTGTACCGTCAAATAATGTAGACGTTTTACTCTTATAATACGAGGCGAAGAAAGCTGAAAGTCTGCCACGTGTCCGGCAAGGATCAAGTAGTTCATCGCTTACCTTAGAAACTGAGTTTGTATTTATGTGCTGTTTTTAGCTGTTTCGAACTATGTCACCAAGTATGCTCTTTCTTTCTTGCATATAGCAAGAATGCTGACATGGAAGATACAGCACGTTAATGTGTGTGTGTTATTTTGTAAGTCCTTGTATCACCTACGATGGGAAACGAGTCTCTATTTTCAGAGGTTGGAAATGAGGAGATTCCCTGTAGGGTGTCCCTGAAAGTTGTGTTGACTCCTTCTGACAACAAATAAAACTTTTTTTTTTTTTCCTGATTTCCCTTTTATCAAAACAAGAAGGGGGAAAAAAAAGTCTAGTTATTCAGGGAGAAGGCCAAGAGGTATTTAACGTTTTTAAGAAACAACCAGAGCAAAGAGCCAAACTATACCGTGGGTAAGGGGAAAAACTTAGCCAAATTTTGAATAATTTTAACTCCCTAAGGACTTGTTATTTCATGGCAACATTACACGTAACTTTCATTCATTCAGTTTCTAATACTTATGTATGAGTATCCAATTAATTCCAGGAGGCCTTATATTTTTTTCATAATAAACTAAAACCCACTGCCTTCAAGTTGATTCCTGCAGCGGCCCCCCAGGGCAGAGTAGAACCGTCTCTCAAGGAGAGTCTGGCAGATTTGAACTGCTGGCCTTTTGGCTAACAGAAGTAGCTCTTAATCATTTGGTCACCAGCGTTCCATTTGCATAATACTGTATTGTTTTCTCCCGAGGGCAATAATTTGCATTCTGAGAGGTTCACCTCTTTGCTTAACAATGCTGTCAACAACTTCTTGTAAGCGGCACGTTAAATGTTTTTAAGTCTCATTTAGTCCATTCAGCAGTTGAGTTAACCTGGCTATTTATTTTAGTCTCTGGGGTTTCTCTTTCTTCCTTGAGAAAAATAGGTTAAGAACAGATTTCTCATAGGAGTGTCATAAGAATGAAATGAAATGATATGTGCGAAAGAAAATGTCTAATAAACCCACTGCTCTTGAGTCGATTCCAACTCCTAGAAACCCTGCAGGACAGAGTAGAACTGCCTCATGAAGTTTCCAACCAGTGGCTGGTAAACTCAAATTGCCAAACTTTCTGCTACCACCTGAGAGCTCAACTCCTGTGCCAGCAGGTCTCCAAAGTGCTTAACCAGTGGCCTACAAATATTAGAGATGTTTTCTGATTTTAAAAACACATGTCCATTTAAGGTGCAACAGAGCTATTAAGTGGGCAATATAGCCATCAAATACAGTGAAATCTGTGACAGCCAGAACTCAAGAAAACTGCCTTGTTCTTCCAGCTCTGGTAAGTTTTCCTTCTTTGACAGGGTGCAGTCTTACCACTTTTCTGTTGCTCATTTTAATAGAAAACATTTGTGCTTGCTTTCTCTGACATTTTTCACCTTGCGCAGGTTCTGGCTTTTGCAGATATAACTGGATATTGCTTTGCAGGACAACTTACTGTGTTTTCATATCTGTTAATCATCAGTGATCTTTTGAAATAGGCAAAATATATTTTGATAGCCCTCAAATGCATTTTCTGTGTAATGATGTAATGGTAAAATTTATTTCATAAGATAGTAGTAGGCGTTTTATAACTTTCATATCATTTCTTCTATTTTTATTGCCAACTATTTCAGGTTCTCAAATCTTCTTTTCGCTGTAGCTCTCTCCTCTATACCCATTTTTATACCACTATTACTCACATTATCATGTTCAACAGTAACATTGAAATTCTCTATTGAAATATCTTTAAAGGCTCCCTTAAATATATTTGAACTTTCTTTTCCTTTCCACATCTGGCTCCATAATTTATAATCTGCCATTCTTTCCTTAAACGTGTGCTGAATATCCCTATATCCTTTCATTTCAGTCAATGTCTCTGTGTGGAATAACACCTGCATCAAACAGCTGCCTTCCATCTTTCAGGATTCTATCCAGCTCTCAAGGTCCAGTTCAAATGGTGATGATAAAATGTCCTATACATGGGTTTCCCTTATGATTCCAAGAAAATAATTCTTTTTTCCACCTCTGAATTTTCAACACACACATTTACATCAAACCAAACCAAACCCACTGCCCATGAGTCAGTTTTGACTCAGAGCTACCATATAGACCAGCCCCATAGAGTTTCCAAGGTGTTCCCGGCAGATAGGAACTGCTGACCTTTTAGTTAGGAGACATAGCACTTAACCACTATGTCACCCTTGGTTTTAAGTGCTATGGCTGCTAACCAAAATGTCAGCAGTTTGAATCCTCCAGATGCTCCTTTGAAACTCAATGGGGCAGTTCTACCATGTCTTATAGGGTCGCTGTGAGTCAGAATTGAGTTCTACTGTGTCCTATAAGGTCACTATGAGTCAGAATTGAGTCCATGGCAGTGGCAGTGGATGTATGACTTCACTCGCCGGCTAGGTTAAATTGGCTTAATATGTAAGAGCTTTTTTTCTGTAACACTCAGAGAATCTAGCACAAAGAAACAAAATGAATCTGTCAATCTTTCTATATAGGATGAAGCGTCTATGTCATGATAATGCATATTTTTAAAAGAGAAATATTTAAATAGAAGGAAAGAGCGATCTGGCAATGTTACACCAGGACCATGGAGTGCAGTGCTGAGGAAAATAGGGAGAGAGTTCCTGAGAAAAAGCAATATAAGTACAGGAGTGTAAACACATTCACTTTTAAGACATGTTAGAGCATTTCCTGTTCTTGGCAGATAGAAACTCTGTGTTTTTAGTGGCATAGTGATATACAGACTAAGCAGCCACTCTCAGATGGAGGAAGATACTGTGTTCACAGATGCTAAGAGACTAGCCCTCTCATCTTCTCTCCATAGTCTAGACTATGCTGTAAATCTTTGCTAAGGGAATCGTGACACCTCTGCCCTCAGTCACTTTCAGATCCATCCCATGACTTCCTGCATCAGTTGCGAACTCTGTAGTCTATAGTGCAAGATTGTCTATGAGCTGGCACCTTTTGAACTTACTGTGGATCATTCCACTGTAGACATTAAAGGCTCAGGCTAAACTAGAATGCTCACATTTTCCATATATATTGTCTACATTTTCCAATGTCATGCTGTTCCTCATACTTTTTGCTATGTCTGGCATTTGCTTCCACCTAATCATTCTTCATTTCCTATAATCTCCAACTGTATTTATATATTGAAATGTTACTCACTCTTCAAGGCATAACTGAAATGCCATTCTGTTCATGAAAACTCCCTAAATTCTTAACATTAAATCCCAAATAAGATAGTATTTCTTCTTCCTTGAAAACTCAAAATAATTTTAATAATTTGTACTCGACGGCACTTGGATGGCTTTGGTAGTAATTACAATATTTACTTTAATATCTGTAGACTATTTTATGGTGCTCTGGTGGAGCTGCAGTTAAGAATTTGGCTGCTAACCAAAAGGTTGGCGGTTCAAAACCACCAGCCACTCCTTGGAAACTCAATGGGGCAGTTCTTCTCTTGTCTTATAAGATGACTCAGTGGCAATGAATTTTATTGGATTATAGCTTAAAAGAAGATGTAAAGTATGCACTTAAAAATATTTACTCATTTAATAAACTTTAATCTTTGAATTTATATATGAATGATAGGAGTAGATTGTACGGTTAAAGTGAGAGTCAGTGAGATGATACCATCTTAGATTTTAACGTGAAATAGTAAAAAATATAATTTAATTGAAAAGCATCTAGAGGGTTCCTAGTGTTGAGTTTGTGGCAAAGATATCAACTTACGATTTTTATAGTTAGGAGAGGTCAAAAACATCAGAAAAAGAAAACATGAAGAGACATTTTAACAAAGACATTTTAATCTAACATTTTTTCAGTAAAAAACAAATACATCCAAAGAAGATGACTGATGTTACAACAAAAAGTGCCAAATTTCTTGAATTTTCCAATTACTTATAGTCTTAGGGTTCTCTAGAGAACAGAACCAGTGAGATTATTGACAGTGTGAAATAAAATAGTGAGTTTTGCTCTATGAAAACAGAAGACTCTCTGTACCTTGACACTAAAGGTCATCCTACTAAATGTTAGAAACCTGTGTGCTGAATAATAGTATCTGCATAATTTTTCAAGTTTATAGTTATACCTTAAACAATAACTAACTTTCAGAAATAGCATGTATATTTTCATATAATTGTATTTGGGTTATCAGGTTCACTGAAACATATGAAAATTTTTCTTTCAGAAATCAACTGACGATCAGTGAACACAGTCTTGTTTATAAGACCCCAGAGGTCTTAGAATCATGGCTTACTGATCTCTCAATCATCTTAGCAATATTTCTGTTTTTCTATTCTTTATATTTGGGCATATGCTTCTCTCTTACAAGATTTGCATATTCTGATGTAATCATCAGCCAATCAAACACTGTTGTTCAGTTTCTGATGTAACACATATAAATAACCTGAAAATCCTAATTAATTGTAGCACTGATTTACTCCATATTGATGTGCTACCCAACTTTAAAGGTGTCTGTTAGACCTACACAAACCTAGAACCAAACCCCCTGCCCTCAAGTAGATTCCAACTCATAGTAAACCTATAGGACTAGGTAGAACTGTCCCAAAAGTTCTCAAGGAGCACTTGGTAGATTCCAACTGCCAGCCTCTTGGTTAGCAGCCTCTCTTAACCACTATGCCACCAGGGTTTCTAATTAAATATGGATAACAATCTTTTAATGCTGGTCTGAGTTTCTTTTGGACAATAGACAGGTAGACAGGTAGGTGGATAGACAGATAGATAAAGAGATTTACTTTGAAGAGTTGCCTCACACAGTTGTGGGTGCTGGCAACCCACTGGTAAGGTAACAGGCTGGGGACTCCTGAAGTCTTGTGTCCCATGATTCATATGTCAGGTATTAGAAAGAGTGTAGAGTGAAGAAAGAGAGAGTCCTGGCAAATTATCTATCTTTAGTAGTCTGGAGACAGAACATGCTGTAAGGAAACTTCCTTTTCAACTGATTAGTTATAATAGATTATGTTACAGAGAGCGAACACACTACATTACAGAACAGTCTAGTGTTGGCCAATCCACTGAGAACTGTAAACTAACCCAGGAGACACAAAATTACTCATCACAATAAATAAGACTACTTTTCAGAGAAACCTTAGAGTGGGGAAAAAACAAGCAAACAAACCATTAAATTGATTCTGACTCATGGCGACTCTGTAGGACAGAGTAGAACTGCCCCATAGACTTTCCAAGGAGCACCTGGCAGATTTGAACTGCTGAACTTTTGGTTAGCAGCCGAATCACTTAACCACTACACCACCAGGATTTCCAAAGGTAACTAGAATTGTTAATATTTGCATATTTTGAATTCTCTACTCAAAGATTACTGCTGAATTTCTAAGTCATTTAACTTTTAACACTTACGTGGTAGAACTATTTATGATTTCTCTATCAGGTGCAAACTTGTCTATTCTATTCTAGGAAGGAAATATATGTCTTAGAAACAAACAAAAATGTTTTATTGTTCCTCTCTTGCTCCTAAATACCAGACCAGGTAAAATGTCATTTAAAAATAAAAAAGAAAATTAGAGTTCAAGAAGCAATTAGAAGGAAACATTTTCAAACACACGTATACAAATACACCCCCCCTCCCCAAAAAAAGAACTAATATCATTTTTAGGTGATGTTTTTCTTCAAATATTCTGCTATTTCAACATAGGCCACATTTTATATTTAATATTCCAAATACACACTCCATTCTCCTTTCAACGAATGTTTTATATTTGTACAATATTCAAATTATTCCATAAGCTTTTAGCAGGATGACCATAGAATATACCATGAGTCTATAAAATGAAGAAGATATTAATAAAAAGTAGGGCATTTAAAGAATTATGAGGGAAAATGTCAAGTCAATTTTATTGCCATGTAATTTAACCCACGAAATATAAATTTCTATGTTTGAAACTGACTTGCTTTAACTTGTAAGATCTGTGGATAAACAAGGGCTAACATTCAAAATGTATATGATTATTTTAAAACACAGTGATATATATAAGCCTGAAATAAATGCAGTACAATGCTATGTAAAACAGAGAAACAAGAAGTCAGCTGTGTGACCTTGTTTCAACTAACTTCTTATTGCAATTCTTGGAAGAAATTTCAGTCCTCCCTCCTCTCAACTTCCACAATAGTTGATGAAACAAGAATAACTCAGCTCCTTCTATCGACTATTCAACAACCAAATTCTGTCAGTATTCACACTACCAAAGTGTTATAATTAGAACTTGCTAGAAGCAAAATTGCAGTGATAAATAATTATATTTTCTTTACAGCACATGTGGGAATACAATAGAAATAAACACAATGAAAGAGAGAGACAGAGCACACTTTCTGTCTAACCTCTCTGATAAAAGCTGCACCAGAGACAGGCAATAAACTTAGTATGCAAGTAATACCTCCCTCCTGTGAACTCAGAGCTCCTCAGTTTGTCAGGATGGAGAGGGAAAGAGTCCCTAGCTTTCTTAGGAAATCAGTGATACTGCCATGTTAAATGCTTCTCCGTGGGTAATTACAGTTCAGTCTAAGAATACTTTTGTCCTCATTCCCTGTCATTTTGCTCTTTTTTTTTCTACCAGTTTCTAGTTTTCCTTGTTAGCACACTACGATTAAACAAACATTAGAACTGCCTGCTACAGGTAGATGGATTAGCTGTGCAAACACAGAAAACAACATGACCTGCAAGTGACATGGAAAGTGTGTTGTATATAATCAGCTTTTCCATACACAAGATATCAGAAAAAGTTTAAATTGACAATTGTAGAAAAATCCTGCTTAGTCCAAATTACAAAAAGTTACTGTATTGTGGGAAGAAAAAGAAATCATTGAATTGATTCTGACCCATGGGGACATCATATACTAAAAACCACAACTATGGAATAGAATACAAGAGGGTATTCTTTATGTAAAGTGTGGTGGTCAGGATTATGTCAGTTTGGCTACCCCCATGTTTGGCTGCTGTATAAATCAGCAGGACTGGGGCTGTGGTGGCTTCCCACCCCTCAGCTCTCTTCTGTCTACCTTCCACCTCCTACTGCTGGTCTGCTCACATAGCCGGCAGCTCCTGCTCTCTTCTGACATCTGGTTCCTGGACCTGAACTAGCAGCTGCTGGATTCATCAACCCTTACAGCCAGTGTTCGAGAGTCCTGCTCCCTGACCTGCTGATCCCGGGCTCGCCAGCCCTCTGGCCTGCAGCTTGGGATCCACCAACCTACACAATCGGTGATCGAGAACTCTGGTCTCTGACCTGCTGACCTCGGGTTCACCAGCTCCCGTGGCCACATGAGGCTTGTGCCAGGACTCTGGAATGTGCAGCTTCTGCAATTGTCTGAGTTGTTTCCTTTATGTGTAAATCTTTTCTTGTACTTTGTATTTAAATCTTTCCTTGTACATATACATGTTACTGGTTTTTGGCTAGAAAACGCAGCCTAAGACAAAGAAATGTTTATGAAAAGTAATCTTTATAGGGTAATTTTTATGGAAGTAGCTTGTCAGGCCTTTCTTTCCCAAACCACCAGGTGGGTTCGAATGGCAAACCTTTAGGTTAGTGGATAAGCATAAGCCATTTGAACCAATCAGGGAACTTACATTATGGAAAGTGAGGCTTCTCTCACCCAAAGGGGAGGTGGTGTTGGCACAGAGATGTGACATAGGCTTACGGAGGAAAACCCTCAACACAGGAGTAGCCCGTGATCAGTGCTGGATCTATCTGCTAGTTCTCTTCCTCATTTTGCTATTTAACATAACAAGGCATCTAGGCAGCCTGTCTAATGTGAAGCATCAGTCACCTCAGATCCATCTGGACATTTTGGGACAGTCAGAGTCCTAAGCACAAGATAGATCTCTCTTCTTAAAAAATCAGTAGATTGTGCCAAGTGCAGTGCACCAAATGGTCCCAGCTCATCCAGAAGAGACAATCGACAAGAACAAAGACACAAGAGAAAAGAGCCCAGGAGTCAGAAGGACCCATGTGAATGGGTAACTATATCAACATGTGACCAGAAGAACCAGATGGTATCTGGCTACCACCAAAGACCGCCGTAGTGGGGCACGCAGTGTCAAGTCCCAGTGTCAGCACAAGAAAAGGAGGTATGCACCTCCAGAACTCCACTGAAAGACCACAACTGATGGTCCGGCAGCCTGAGGGTTCCCCAGGAACATGACCCCTAGACCTACTGCTGCCCCTGATCACAGATCATTACTAAAGTCAACTATTCGGACAGGAATGGACTGGATTTGGGGACATAATGTGACTATATGTTGTGTGTACTTTATGGATCTATGCATCTATAGGATGCTGTGCTACTGGTGCCTTACTAGAAGGCAGAGGAGAGGGTGGGGAGCTGGGAACAGGCGATTGGTAAGAGGAGATGATGTGTATGGAGTGGAAAGGAGGAGTGTCTGTCACCACCAGGCAAGGAGATTGTTAAGAGCATATGACATACATAGAATGAAAGGGAGGAGTGTACTGTCACTCAGCAAGGAGAGCAGAAGGATCTGTAAATAGGTGGGCATGAAAATTTGAATTGGATTGTATACTTTCACTTAATCACAATAAAGTAAAAAATAAATCAGTAACTTGCAGAGACAAAAATAAATAAGCAGTTTGAAAGTGTCCAGCTGTATGATTTTAGAGACATTGACTGCCTTTAAATGAATGTGTTGGTTGAAAAAAGTCATGCAGATATAAGCTCCAGCCTTGGGTGTAAATAATCTGTCATATAAGGGCTATTCAAAAACATTCACTTCCATTAAGTCAATTCCAACTTATAGTGACCTATAAGACAAAGTAGAAGTGGCTCACAGAGTTTCCAAGGAGCAAAGTGCCACAAGGGCTCCGTAAGATCTCTATCTGTATACTAAAGAAGGACATTCAGACGGGTTTCTATTACAATTCTTGTTTGTTTTGCTTTTGCTTGCTGGTTTTTGCCCCAAAGTCCAATATGCATATGTAAGTGACAGGGGAGAGCAAATAGAATAATATAATACAAATCGTGTCATTAGAAAATTTTTCTTTTTGTGATTAAGTGGAAGTGTACAATCAAAATTAACTTTGCATGCCTGACTTTCTGCAGCTCTTCGTACTCTCCTTGCCCCATGGCAGCACACACGTCCTTTACATTCTATACTTGTGGTATCATCTTAACAAGCTCCTGTCCCCTTCTCTCCACCCTCTTCTCCCATCTAGAAATAGACCAGTAGGACAGCTTCCTATAAATGCATAGAACCATAAAGTATAAACACCACATGGTCACCTTGCATTCCCAAGTCTAGTCTATTTTTGTCCAAAGAGTTGACCTCAGTAGTGTTTTCTGGTCAGGAGCAGCAGTGGTTCTAGGGGCCATGTACCCAGGGGATCCCCCAGGCCATAGGACCATCAACGGTGCTCTTTTAGAAGAATTCTTGAGCCACATTCCTCTTTCTCTCATGTTGTCACAGGGACTCAACATTGTGTACACCATCACGGCTGTCTTTGATGGTGGCCGGGCACTATCGGGTTCTTCCGGTTGTGTGCTGATACCGTCAACCATTTAGATGGGTCTTCTGTCTCCTGGTTTCTTTTTTCCTGATATTTTTGTTGTTCATGGTGATTATCTGTTCTGGATGAGTTGGGACAATTTGGTGTACCTTAGATGCCAGCTTCCTAGCTTTTAAGACCCCAGACATGATTCACCAATATGAGTGAATCTTAGCAATAGGCTAGTTATGCCAACCGGTCTTGATGTCTCCTGGGAACACGGTCCCCATAACCCATCCTGCTACTGTATCCTTGCAATACTGAGTTGACATTAGAAGAGCTTTCAGTTTATGGTGAAGTCTAGTTAAGCTGATCTACTTTATGCTGTGTGCTGTCACTGCTTTCACCTAACCAAATTTCTATCAACTATCTAATCTATGACTAACCCTCTCACTCCCTACCCATCCTTGTAGTCATCGAAGAGTCTTTTCTTCTGTTCATTAGCCTATTCTCAAGTCCTTATAGTAGGAGTCTCATATTGTATTTGTCATTGTGCCACTGACTGATTTCACTTGGCATAAAGGCTTCCAAGTGAAACCAGGTTATGAGATGCTCCCTAAAATCAGCAGTGTTCTTTATCATTGCATAGTGTTCCTCTGAACATATGTACCATAGTTTGTTTTTCCATTCATTTGTTGATGGGTATCTAGGTTGAATCTCTTTTGATTATTGTGGTCTGTGTTGCAATAAACATTTGTGTGCATGTTTGTGTTCATGTGACATCCTTTGTTTCTATAGAATATATTCTAAGCAGTGGGACTACTAGATCAAATAGTATATCTATTTTGAACTTTTTACGGAATTGCTGAATTGTTTTCCAAAGAGGTTGTACCACTTCGCAATCCCAACAGTGTAGGAGAGTTCTCATTTCTCCACAGCCTCTCCAGCATTTGTTCTTTTGTGTTTGTTGGATCATGGCCCACCTTATTGGGGTGAGATGGTATTTCTTTATAGTTTTAATTTGGATTTCTCTGGTTGCTAATGATCATGAGCATTCCTTCATGTGTCTTTTGGCTACCTGGATATCCTCTTTGGTGAAGTGTCTGCACAACTCCTTTGCCCATCACTTAATTGGGTTATTTACCTTTTGATTGATGATATTTTCCAGTACACTGTAGATTACAGAGATCAGATGTTGGTCCGATACATAGCTGCAAATATTTTTTACCATTCTGTGTATGGTCTTTTAACTCTTTTGATAAAGTCTTTGCGTGAGCAAAAGTGTTTGATTCTTAGGATTTCCCATTTATCTGTTTTCTCTTCTGTTGCTAGTGCTTTGTCAGATTTTGAAGCCTGTCGAGGTAGTGTATTAGCACCTTCATTGTTGACCCTGTTTTTTTCTTGCATGATCTTTATTGTTCTAATTTTGATATTTAGGTCTTTGATGCATTTTGAGTTACTTTTTGTGTCAGGTTGAGATACGGGTCTCGTTTCAGTTTTTCTGCAGATTGATATCCAATTTTGCCAACACCATTTGTTAAAGACATTCTTTTTACCCCAGTTTACAACCTTAGTGCATCTGTAAAATATCAGCTGTTCATAAGAAGATGGCACTATCTCTGGGGTCTCAACTGTTTTCCACCATCTCTGGGGTCTCAACTGTTTTCTGTTGGTCTGTATGTCTCACCTTGTTCCAGTACCAGGCTGTTTTGACTACTGTGGCAGTGTAATAGGTTCTAAGTTTGGGCAGTGTGAGGCCTCACAATGTGTTCCTTTTCTCCAGTAGTGCTTTACTTTGGGGGGCTTCTTCCTTTTCCAAACAAAGTTGGTGATTTTTTTTTTCTTTCTCCTTAAAGATGACACTGGAATTTGTGTTGGCATTACATTGTATATGTAGATCGCTTTGGGTAAAATGGCAATTTTCACAGTGTTAAGTCTTCCTAGCCATGAGCAGGGTGAGTTTCTCCACTTAAGGAAGTCCCTTGTTTCTTGTAGTAAGTCCTTGTAATTCTCTCTGTACAGGTCTCTTATTTCTCTGGTTAGATTTATTCCTGAGTACTTTATCTTCTTGGGAGTATAGTAAATGGTATTGACTGAGTGATTTTTTTTTTTGATGATCTCTTTTTTGATGTAAAGGAATCTTATTGATTTACTTATGTTTATCTTATATCCTGATACTTTGCTGAACTCTTCTATTAGTTTGAGTAGTTTACTTTTGGGTTCCTTAGGCTTCTATGCATACAGAATCAGATCATTTGCAAATAGGGAGTTTTGCTTCTTCTTTGCTGATGAAGATGATCTTTATTTCTTCATCTTGTCTAATTGCTCTGGAAACCCTAGTGGCATACTGGATTAACTGCTACATCTACTAACCAAAAAGTCAGCAGTTCCAATACTCCAGGTACTCCTTGGAAACTCTATGTAGCAGTTCTATTCTGACTTCTATTGTCACTGTGACATGATTTGATTGCAGTGGGTTTTAACTGATCTGGCTAGAACCTCTAGTACAATGTTGAATAGAAGTGGTGAGAGTGGGCCTTTTTGTCCAGTTCCTGTTCTCAAGAGCAATTCTTTCAGTCTCTCTCCATTCTGGTTGATGTAGGCAGTTGGCTTTGCCTAAATGCCCTTTATTGCATTTAAGAGTTTCTCCTCTGTTACTATCTTGCTGACAGTTTTTAGCATGAATGGGTGTTGGACTTGTCAAATGCCTTTTCTGCATCCGTTAACAAAATCAGGTGATTTCTTATTCTTTGTGCTGTTTCTGTGGTTGATCACAATAATTGTTTTTCAGATGTTGAGCCAGCCTTGCATTCTTGGTATGAATCCAACTTGGCCATGATGAATTATTTTTTTAACATACTGTTGACTTCAACTGGCTAGGATCTTGTTGAAGATTTTTGCATCTAGGTTCATGAGTTATAGTGGTCTGTAATTTTCTTTTTCAGTGGGCTCTTTCTCTGGCTTTGGAATCAAGGTTATGCTGACTTTATACAACAAATTTGGGAGTGTTCCATCCCTTTCTACGCTGTGAAATAGTCTCAGTAGTATTGGAGTTAACTCTTCTCTAAAAGCTTAGTAGAGTTCTGTGGTGAAGCCACCTGGGTCAGTGCTGTTTTTGGTTGGTAGTTTTGGGATGACTTTTTCAATCTCTTCTTTTGTGATGGGTTTACTAAGTTGTTCTGCTTCACCTTGTGATAGTTTTTGTAGGTGATATGAATCTAGAAATTTGTCCATTTCCTCTAGGTTTTGAAGTCTGTTAGAGTACAGTCTTTCATAGTATTCTGTTATGATATGGTTAATTTCATTTGGATCTGTTGTGACATCTCCCATCTCATTTCTTATTTGGGTTATTTGTTTCCTCTCCTGCTTTTGTTTAGCGAGTTTAGCCAATGGTTTATCAATTTTGTTGATCTGTTCAAAAAACCAGCTTTTGGTTTTGTTAAGTTTTTCAATAGTTCCTCTGTCCTGTAATTTGTTTAGTTCTGCTCTAATCTTTATGATCTGTTTTCTTCTGGTGCCTGAGGGGTTCCTCTGTTGCTGTTTCTACTTGTTCCAGCTGTAGGGTTCATTCTTTGGTTTGATTTTTTTCTTCCTTCTGGATGTGTGCGTTTATGTGGATAAAGTGACCTCTGAGCACTGCTTTTGCTGTATCACATAAGTTCAGTTAGGAAGTATTTTCATTCTCAGTTGCTTCCCTAAATTTCTTTATTTCATCCTCAATTTCTTCTGTAACTCACGGCTTTTTGAGAAAGGTGTTGTTCACTTTCCATGAGTTCCAATTTCTACCTATGTATTGTCTTCTATTGATTTCAACTTTTATGGTTTTATGTTCTGAGAAGATGCTTTTCAATAATTCAGTGGTTTGAATTTTGTTGAGACTTACTTTATGTGGTAATACATGATCTATTCCTTAAAATGCTCCATGTATACTGGAGAAGAAGGTATATTTATCTGTTAATGCATAAAAATTTCTGTATATGCCAATGAGATCTAGTTAGTTAATTGTCACAATAAGATCCTCTGTATGTTTATTGAGTTATTTTCTAGATGATCTGTCCAATACTGAAAGTGGAGTGTTGAAGTCTCCAACTTTTATTGTGGAGCAATCTATCTCATTTTTCAATGTTGTTAGTGTTTGTTTGATGTATTCATATGCTCTGAAATTGTGTGCATAAATACTTAATATTGTTATGTCCTGGATATGTATTGAACCTTTCAGTAAAAATAGTGACTATCCTTTTTCATGTTGGTGGATTTTACATTAGTCCATTTAATCTGAGATTAGTATGTCACGTCTGTTCTTCTTTGTATATTGTTAGCTTGGTACATACTTTTCCATGCTTTGATTTTCATTTTGTGCCTACCTTTGAATCTAAGGTATGTTTCTTGTAAGCAACGTATAGATGGATCACGTCTTTTGATCCAGGATGACACTCTCTGCCTCTTTATTGGAGCATTCAGTCCATTTACATTCAGTATAAGTATTGATAGGTATGTATTTAGTGCTGTCATTTTGATACATTCATTTTTGTGTTGTTGATGTTTTCTATGTGGCTGTTAATATTCTGTTCTGGGTTATTTTTTATGAGTTGACTTTTCATCTTTTTCAGTGTTGGTTTTGTGTTTGTTGAGACTTCTGTATTATGTTTTTTCTGTTGATATATCACACTGTTATGTTGCTTTGTGGCTACCCTTATGATCACCCTTAGTATTCTAAGTTTAAACCAGGCTTTATCTTCTGCATATCTTTTTAATTTCCTGTCTATCATAAAGGGTTATACCTAGTGTAATACATCCCCCTTTTTAGTGTGATGATGTTGTAGTTTTCATGATACCATTATTGGTTCTATTCTTTTACTGTTGTAGCTTTGTTTGAGCTTCGTGACGTCCCTACCTGAGTATGATTCCGGATGCTGTGTCCTGCATTGCCTCCTTAAGTATACAGTTGATGTTTTCATTTTTCTAAGAAAAGAGCTTCTTTCAGTATTTTTTTTTTTTTAGTTTTGGTTTGGTTTTTACAAAGTTTCTAAGCTTCTGTTTATCTGAAAATGTATTACTTTCACTGTCATATTTGAGAGACAGCATTGCAGGATATATAATTCTTGGTTGGAAGTTTTTCTCCTTCAAGGCTTTGAATGTGTCTTCCCACTGCCTTCTTCCCTACATTGTTTCTGCCAAGAAGTTGGACAAAAAACTACAAGTCTTCCCCCTATATGTTAGCTTTACTTTAAGCCTTGCTGTCTTTAAGTGCCTCTCTTTATGTTGCATTTTATTAAGCTTTAGTGTAATATATATTGGCATCTTTCTTCTGGGGTCAGTTTTGTGGTGTTCAGTACACACCTTGGAGATCTGTTTTCTTCTTTCATTTTTTTCTTGAGAGTTGTCGGTCAGCAACTCTACACCAATGCTCTCTGTATTTTCAGCTATACCTCCCTATGCAGGAACATCAATTATAATACCTTATTCCTCTTAATCCCACATGTTTGTATTGCTTCTTCATTTTTCTTATTTTCTCCAGTTTCTCCTCATAAATGTTGGTGCCAGTTGCTCTATCCTCAATTCATAACTTTGGTTTCTGTCTCCTCAGTTCTGCTCTTTTGGCTTTGAATTGTATAATTGTGTAGTATTGTTATTGATCTGCTGGATTTAATATCATTGATGTTCCATGAGTTCAAATAGCTTAATTTTTCATTTTGTTGCTGTATTTTGTTTAATCTCAAGGAGGGCTCTATACATAATTCTTTTGTACTTGACCTCCAATATTTTCAGCAAGACTTCTTCATTTTGGAATTTTTTGATTCTTTCTTTGGGGAGCTTTCCAGAGCCATGGTGCACTGCTTCTTTAAATGGTTAGCTATTGCTTGTTGTCTTTGTGCCATTTAGAAGCTGTTCACATTCTCTGGTGTTACCTCAACAGGGGCTGAGGTATATTTCTGAGAGGGTAGTAAAGGCATTATTGGTTTTGATCACCAGCCATCTCTGTGTAATCTAGTTACTGGCCATAGGTGGACCCTCTTAGGTGGCAGGCTCTGCCTCCTGGCTGGCAAAGAAGGCTCACTACTTACAGAGTCACGGGTCATCAGCCAATGCTATGATGTGGATCAGTGAAGAATAGAGCAGATGCTGACAGGTAACTCAGCTGTCAGTTCTGCAGGTGGTCTTATTTTTAAAAGGTACTTTACTGCTGAGTGTGGAGCTGTCCAACAGGTGCCAAAATCAGTCAGGTCTTCAGGTGTATGAGGCCCTGCCTTCTGACCAAAATGAAAACACCTGGTAGGCTGTCCCCAGACCCTATGATGTGCTTCAAAGAATGGAGGGGTTTTGGCCCTGCTGCCATCCTCTTCTAGGCCCCATTCGTCATTCTACACATCACCGTCCTAAACACATTTTTTTCTTCTGGAAAAGCACTTTCCAGGCAGGGATTGTTGCTACATGTGAGAATTACCCCACCTAAGACCTTGAGTGACTGACTCTGCCTCCAAGCTGACCAAGGCAATGTCCCACCTGAGTTGCACTTCCTACTGTGAAACAGCAGATTCTATGGCACAGCTCAGACAGGAGAGGGTAGAGGGGCAGCAATGCCCTCAATTAGCAGCTAGGCTCTCAAAATGTGGCTATCCCAAGTACAGTCTCTCTGCTGTGCTGTATTTTGTTTACTCAAGCACAGTAGTTCAGTGTATTAGCTGGCTGATGCCCAGTCTCTGCCTCCCTGGTAATAAAGAAGGTGTCAGTACCTGCAGTCCTCCCAATGAGTCAGGAGAAGCAGGATGCAGAACGCTACTGCCTTGTCTTTAAGAGAGGTAGTTTACCTCTTATTGGTGCCCAGTTTAATCTGATAATATTATGCCAGATCATAGGGCTCCCCAGTCCATGTTATTCCATTCAATTATCATTGCAGCCCTTAGATGTCTAGTCTGTTATCTTGGCCCTGTCCCCTAGAAAAGTTTTTAATGGGAAAAAACTTACTACCATCATTTCAGTTTCTACCCACAGCAACAGTATAGGACAGAGTAGAATAGCCCTATAGAATTTCCAAGGTAGAAATCATTATGGAAGCAGACTTTCACATCTTTCTTCTGCACTGTGGAAGGTAGACTTGTACCACCCATTTTTCTGTTAGTAGCTGAGGACTTAATCACTCTAGGACTGGGGCTGTTTTATGAAACTAAGTATTTTGTGACCTAACCCATGTGCAAAGAAAAAATTCCATGTATCTTCTCCAAGAATTTGACCCTGACACCTGGATACCATAGGAAATGTTAGGGTTCCTTCCCTTGAGCAGCACACTTGAGGTTAGGTAAAGTGTTGTGTTTTCGAGATCTACTTCCCCCATCACCAACCATTGTTGTCAAGTTCATCCCAACTCATAGCAATCCTATAGGACAGAGTAGAACTTCCACACAGGTTTCCAAGACTATAACCTTTTCTGGGAGCAGACTGCCACATCTTTCTCCCATAGAGCAGCTAGTGGGTTCAGTCCATCTCCACTTGATTAGCAACCAAGCGTTTAGCCACTGTATAGCCAGAGCTCTTTCCCCTAATATTACAATCATCCCAGTATTACAATCATACTGCTTTTCTCACAGGACTCTTTTCTTTACTGTCTTTTCTTTCTCTGCACTTTTTCTCTGTGTGAGAAGATTTCATCATGATTTAAACAAAAAAACCCAGATCTAACTGTTCATCATAAACTAGTATAACTCTATTTGGCAAAAAGTTAAAATAACATTGGTGTTCACCATTTCTTCTCTGTGGTTTCGTTACTGTTTCTTCTTTGCAATCTGTTTACCATGTAGTATGGTACAATGAATACAAATGCTGTTGTAAATGCTGTCCAGCATTTATTAGCACTGAAGTGCATACGTGATTTAGCCTCTCTCTGCATTACAAAAGTTCTTCTCACTGCTCTGTAACACTCCAAAATGGAAGACCTTCAATTTTCAAGACTTGGTGCAGTCTTATGGTTGGATTTGGTGACAGCATATGCCAAAAAAAAAAAAAAAAATCAATGATTTGAAGAAGGAAGAAAGATCTAGATCTTGACCATTGTATGAAAGCTTCAGACACTCTATGTGGGAGGAAACCCATGTCATCTCTGAACATCTGCCTTGAATATAACACAGTATCTGGCATATAGTATATGCTCAGTGCATGTTTATGGAATGAGTAAGTGAAGATGAATATGAAGGTTAAGATGAATATGAGACAATGAATAAGTGAGGAAATGAAGAAATCTAACTGATGGCCCTGCTAACCAAAAGACCAAAACCAAACTCATTGCCAGTGAGTAGATTCTGACTCACAGTGACCCTATACAGCTTTGTGGAACTTCCTGCAGGGTTTCTAAGACTGTAATCTTCATGGAGCAGGCTGCTACAAATCTCTCCCAAGAAGTAGCTGGTGTGTTCAAACTGCCAACCTTTCAGTTAGCAGCTGTGCACTTAACCATTGTGCCACCAGGGCTTCTTTGTGACCCTACTAGACAAATCTAACGAGATGTAGACTGTGACCCCATTAAAATCAAAACCAAACTCATTTCTGGACTGTAGATTCTCACTCATAGAAACCTATGAGATAGCATAGAACTGTCCCATAGGGTTTCCAAGGAGATCCTGGCGAATTTGAACTACTGACCTTTTGGTTAGCATCTGTAACTCTTAACAACTGCACCACCAGGGCCCCATGCCCCTATTACAATCACCAAACAAAACCCACTATCACTGAGTAGATTCGGACACATAGTGACCCTACAGGACAGAATAGAACTACTCCACTTAGTTTCAAAGAAGTACCAGGTGGGTTGAAACTGCTGACCTCTGGGTTAGCAGATGTAGCATTTAACCACAGTGCGACCAGGGTTTCCATGACCCTATTAGACCTAGACTATTGACTAGGAAGCAATGTTATGTCAGAACCAGAGGCCAGTCTTTTGGTCTCCTTGGGGAACCCTCTTCTGTAGAACTTTACATAGTCAGTCAACTATTCATCGAACCTGAAGTAATTAACTAAATCTTGAAGAATCAAGGAATATAACCTTCACAGGAACGCTAATATGTGACTTCACTTTCATCAAAGTTGAAAATGTTTTCTGACTTAACATAGTCTAGCTTTACATTTTTCTCTTCCTTCGATTCTACTTATAAGCAGGTTGGGAAATCTTTCTTAGCTATTTACCTTGGCAGAGTTCCAGATACAACTCCTGGGTTAAAGCTACAGGTGACTCCTGCAAATTTGCTGCTTCACATGATGGATAACATTTAGGTTCTTTGGAACTTCTTTTATTTATCCTCACATGAACAAATATACTTTCATTTGCTTCCTTCATTTCTTTCCCACTGTCTTTATTTGACTATACTTAATCCATCCATTTTTCTTGCCTTAATACCTCCTTATACTGGTTGGCATGTCTTTCAAGAGTCACATGCTCTTCCATTTCATTTATTTTATACAATGATCTTGGACTCAGACTTCTTAAAATACTCTTCAGCTAGGTTCTATGTCCATTTTAACTCAGCATCAAAAAAAAGTTCAGCTTTTAAAACATATGCATGAGATTTTTATTTATTTACTTATTTTTCAGGTCCAAAAGTGACACATTTACAAACATATTTGGCTCAGACTTATTCATTAAAAATACTAGAAAACTCTTTTTGCTTCTTGAATCTTTATTACATAGATTTTTTCAAACACTTTAGGAAAATTTCCTGGTATAGCAGATGTTTTAGTCAGCTAGGGCTGCTCTAACAGAAATACCACAGAGTGGATGGCTTTAACAAAGAAAGATTTATTCTTACACAGTCCGGTAGGTTGCAAGTCCATATTTAGGGTGTCCGCTCCAGGGAAAGACTTTCCCCTTGACGGCTCTGGAGGAAAGTCCAGTATTGCATCAGTCATAGGAGTAGGGTAAGCCATACTCCAGGTAAACTTCCCCCATAGCAGGAATTCACAGCCCCACCCTAATCCTTTAACATACAGGTTAGCAAAACCACACAATGGAGGACAGTCCCAAGATACTGGAAACCATATCCCAGCCACGTGGCTGCACACATTTTTGGGGGGACACAATTCAAACCATGACAGCAGACAAAAAATTTCAGTGCAAATACTTGTTAACAAAATCTTCTTACCCTTAGAGACACTACTGTTACCACTACTGTTATACTGTGAATGTAGATTTGCAACATAGGACTGGGCAATAGCTCATGTTGGATTCATCTGAGTTGTTTCATTTGAAAAATAAAAGTATGATTTTAGCTTTTTTTATTCAAATTTTCACTTTTTCTGTGGGCTATAGCAAGACCACTTTCAAGCGATCTAGTCAGTAGAGTTTACTCTTTTTTTGCCTACCATAAGTGGAGTATAAAGAACTCTTGGCTCAGTTACCCATTATGATTCAAGCAAAGGAAATTTTAAAGGCAAACTCATCTAGATAATTGCCCTAAATCTCTATTTCCCATTGGTATGTGGACACAATCTATAAAATATGTTAGAAGGGATTATTTACTTCATTTTAAAGCAGCTGATTCCCAAGATGAAATTAATCAAAGTGATTTGTCATCACCGTTGATTCATGGTAAGTAGTTATTCTGGGAGCTTGGCGCGGTTGACTAAACTTAAAAATTTTAAAGAACTTATGATTTCTACCCCAAGGAGTTTATCCATTTAAAGACAGCAGAATGTGAAACTATTCAAAATCAGATGAACGTTCAAAATAACAAGTGTAATGGCTTAAGCAAAAGCTTCCGAGGAGATTAGTAATAGGTAATATACCTGGACCACATCTTCCTGGGGAAGTTCTGGAAAATATGATAGCAGTAATATTTAAGGATGTTTGAAGCCAATGTGTTTGGCCTTCTTAGACTTGTTTTTTTTTAATATTTAAATTCAGGGGAAAAAAATTGCCAAAAATGTTTCTTCCTTAAATTTTAATCTTGGGCGGAGTTCCGATGAAATGTACTACATATGTTTCTAATTCATTTTCACTTGTTACGCCATCTTAGGGGCTATAATGAAGCATTGGGTAGTACTTTTCTCAGAGATTTCAATACAGTTTTTGCAGAAAACAAACATGCATTCAGCTCCCTGGGGAATTCAAACTGAACTCAAAACCGCACAGCCTATAGACTGAAAGGGGTCAGAATAGAGGATGGTAACATTTACATTCTTTGGAGATGCTATCAGGAGGGACCAGTCCCTAGAGAAAAACATCATGCTTGGTAAAGTTACAGAGCCACCGAAAAAGAGAAAGACCCTCAATGAGATGGACTGACACAATGAGATGGACTGACACAGTGGCTGCAGCAACGGGCTCCCATAGAGCATGATTGTTAAGGATGGAACAGGACCAGGAAGTATTTTGTTTTGTTGTATACAGGGTCAGCTATGAGTCAAAGTCAACTCCAGGGCACCTAAACAAGGAAACATCTGTGAAATACATGTAAGGGAAACACAACAATTTTGGATGCTGTCTTTCGTTATAATTATCTTTCTAGTTCCCTTATATTATCTTCTTCAAAGGTTTTAGTGGGCCAGGAAACTAAATTCAACTTTAAAAACTCCAGAGGAATGCCAACATCTCCTTTAACATTATGCCCTTAGGTGAGAATAAAAGTTCTTGTATTAATACTACTTGTATATTTGCTGTGACATTTCACATGAAATTGAGTTACTGTTATATTTTTTTGTGATTTTGGTGTATAAAATATGGCCTACCTCCTTCTATACTTCAGTTGTCATTGAGATATTAACATAAACATAAAACTTTCTCAAATGATTTCATTTGAAGTTCCTTAAAAAATTATATGCAACTTAACACTGGAATTGTACATACAATTTAAGATTATTCAACTAAGTTAGATGCCTCATTTATAGTAAATAAGCGTATGTTGCTGAAAACCCATTGCTGTTGAGTCAGTTCCAACTCATAGTGACCTTATAAGATGGAGCAGAACTGCCCCATAGAGTTTCCAAGGAGCTCCCGGTAGATTCAAACCAGTGACCTTTAGTATAGTAGCCATAGCACTTAACTACTAAGCCACCAAGATTTCTGTAAGTATGTGTGTATACATACACTATGTATGTATACACACACACATCCACTTACATGTATTTCATATATATACATATCCACATACGTATATTCTATATATGAATATATATATATATATACACACATACATATATAGAGAGACTACCTGCAAAGATAAGGAGAACTGGTACAATTCGTGAATAACACCAATATTTATGCAACATCCTCAGGTATTACTCACATATATCATCATAGTTAACACACCTGATACCTTTTATTCATGGGTATCTTAAAACCATTTTACAGATTATAATAATAAACCACCTTGGTAGATGTATTTTACCAAGTTATATTCTGCATATTTCACATTCAGCCCTTGCCTAACTGCCTCAAAAGCCAATACACGTTCCTTAGATTTTCGTATGGTTAACCCATTTTACCCATAAGGTGGTGTTAGGCTTCTTAAACAAAACTTTTGTTTTCTCATGCCACTTCAAGACCAAAGACTAGTCCTTTCTTTAGATATGCGTAAGATCAGTCCTTCTATTGATTGACTTCCTTTTAAATATCATCTCCTCAATGAGTCCTTTCCCATTTACGAAAAAAGTTCTCCTCCATGACAAATCACCAGTCCAAAATCCTCCCCAATTTTTTTCTTAGTAATTGACAATATGCTAAATTGAAACATTTTCTTCTGCTTACTTATTTAATATCTATCTCTGTAACTATAGCATAGCCTCATGAGTTCAAGGACTTCATTCTGTAGACATCTATGTCTCATGTAGGTAAAACCAAAACCAAATCCACTGTCACTGAGTTGATTCGAATTCACGGAAACCCTATGAGTCAGAGTAGAACTGCCCCATAGAGTTTCCAAGGAGCCCCTGGTAGATTTGAACTGCAGATCCTTTGGTTAGCAGACATAGCACTTAATCACTATGCCACCAGGGTTTCCCACACAAATAAGGGTGTAAATAATTAGCTATTGAATAAATGGGTGTATCATAAAAAGCAAAGAAATTGGAAGAAGAATAAGCTGGTTCTGCTGTTAATATTTCAGAAAAAGTGGTACTTCCTTACTGTGAAGGTGTTTTTATGCAACTATAAGACATGAATATATATTTAGTAGAAAAATGACTTCAAGTGAAAGGATATTATTTTAGAAGTGTGTAAAATCTTCTAAGATTAATCTGGGGGTTATAGTTTCAGTGACTGACAAAGTTACAGTTGTAATCTTTGCATAAGACAGTGAATAAAATAGAACAACTGTAATAAGCCTGCTCATGTGCAGTTTGTTGTTTTCATAAAATATATCCATCAATCAACTGAAGCCAGCTGCTACATTTTCAGAAGCAATGGGTGAAATTCTTTACTAAATGAGATGATAAACTCAGGTCTGAAATACATGTGAGCCTTTAATTCAGAATTACCACATTAGGCTGTTATTAAACCAACACTGAATAAAATTATTTCTTCCAGTTCACTTTTAAATTTGTCCAGGTTTCTAATAACCTTCATGGACCAGAGGAAAAAAAATCTTATTCTTTTGAAGGTTTCATATTCCAATTGTGATAGATGGATATGGTTGAATCAGTTCTCAGGGGATCTTATTCTTTCGATCTAGAAATACAATTTAAATCACAAGAACACATCAATTACTACTCACTCATTTGATTCAATTTATGCCTGACAGTAAACTGCAAGATATATGTATCTCATACCTCAACCAGACTTAGTTTCCTCACTGCTCCTTATGTGCATGCCAACTGCTTTTGAAATTCCTCTAGTGTACATTTTCATCTCTGTTTTAGTCAGTTAATGCTGCTCTAACAGAAATACCACAGAATGGATGGCTTTAACAAAGGGACGTTTATTCTTACACACTTCAGTATGCTACAAGTCCAAATTCAGGATGTCCACTTTAAGGGAAGGCTTTCTCCCTTGTCAGCTCTGGAGGAAAGTCCAGTATTGTATCAGCCTTCATCCAGGGAGCATCTTGGCACAGGAACCTCAGGTCTGAAGGATGCTCTCTTCTCCCAGTGCTGCTTTCTTGATGGTGTGAAGTTCCCAATTCTCTGCTTGTTTCTTTTTCCTTTTATCTCTTGTAGGATGAAAGGATTAAGGGTGGGGCAAGCCTTACTCCAGGGAAACTCCTTTTACAGTGGAGCAAGGAAGTAATCCTGTGAAGGGATTTGCAAGTCCCACCCTAATCCTTTAACATACAGCACAAGAAAATCACAAAATAGAAGACAATCACAAATCATGGAATCATGGCCCAGTCACATGACTACACACATTTTTGGGGGGACACAATTCAATCCATGACAATCACATTCTGGATTATATAGTGTGACTGTTAATTTTATGTGTTAACTTTGATAGTGTACCATGCCCAGCTGTTTGACAAAACAATTGTGATAGTTTGGGAAACCGGGTGGCATAGTGGTTAAGTGCTACATCTGCTAACGAAAAAGTCAGCAGTTTGAATCTGCTAGGCGCTCTTTTGAAAACTCTATGGGGCAGTTCTGCTCTGACCTACAGGGTCTGTATGAGTGGGAATGAACTTGATGAGGGTGGCTTTTTTATATGCGATGGTTATGTGAGTTTAAATCTGTTGACCTTAAGGAAAGCAGATTCCACCCCTGCTGGTAGTTTGTTGTCCTACAGTAGCATGTGTATGGCTACAATGCTGGAAGATACGCCATTGGGATTTCAGGTCTCAGCAGGTTCACCTTACAGTGGATAGGTTTCAGCAGAGCTTTCAGACCAAGACAGGCTAGGAAGAAAATTCTGGTTGTCTACTTCTGAAAATGAGTCAATGAAAATGTTATGAACCCAACAGAATATTGTTCAACAGAGCTGGAAGTTGAGCTCCTCAGGTTGAATAAATAAAAAAAAAACACTGCCACTGAGTTGATTTCAACTCATAGTGATGCCACAGGACAGAGTAGAACTGCTTCATAGGGTTTCCAAGGATTACCTGGAGGATTTGAACTGCTGACTTTTCAGTTGGAAGGCATTCAAAATATAGTTGGGAAAGAGCAGCCCCCTTGAAGTAGTTGTCATTAACTGTCCTGGTGTGGGCTCATGATTTGTAACAATGCTATGCAGAACTATGAAATGTTGCCAAGTCCTGTACGATCCCCAAGATTGGATTTGAGTCTGCTTTTTATGATCCATAGTTTCCGGTGCAATTTTTGGAAGCAGATCAACATGCCCTTTTTCCTAGTTGACCTTACTTTAGAAGTTCTTATAAAACCTGCTTAGCATCACCGGAATACTTGCATACGAGCTTCCTGTGACATATGGTGATACCTGTGCATGCGGTACATGAGCCAGGAACCAAACCGGGATCACCTATGCAGATGGGGAGAATTCTATCACTGACCACCAAATGTTTTCTGTTCAAATTAAGACCATCTTGCCAAGCCAAGTGCTGTTGAGTAGGATCCCACTCAAGACCATCTTAATGAAGCTGATGATGTACAGCTATTGAAACTTTCACAGATGTGATAGAATTCAAAATGACATCAGTTGCTGATAGCAATATGTAATGTGTCAAGTGTGAACCAAGAACAACTGGAAGTAGAAAATGAAATGGATTACCAAAAGGCTGAGATTCTAGGTGTTAGTGAGCTGAAATGGGCTGGTATTGATCATTTTGAATCCAACTAATGTATGATCTACTATAAAGGTAATAACAAATTGAAAAAGAGTAATACTGAATTCATCAATAAAAGGAATATTCGGAATTCATTCTAAAGTACAGTGTAGTGAGTAAAATCTGGATGTTAATAGGGCTTCAAGGAAGACTAGTTAATAAGACTGTAATTCAAATTTATCCACCAACTAGAAGCCAAAGATGAAGCAATAGAAGATTTTTAAAACCTAGTGCAGTATGAAATAAATTAAACATTCAGTCAAGATGCATTGATAATTACTAGTGATTACAATGTAAAAATGTGAAATGAAGAATAAGGATCCATAGTTGCAAAATACGTCATAGGTGCTAAAAATCACACCAGAGACCACATGATAGAATTCTGCAAGATCCACAATATACTCATTGAAAATACATTTTTTCAACAATATATTCTGTTGTGGGGTTCCGGGCTCATGCACCGCGGGTACAGGATCCCAATTTGGTTCCTGGCTCATGCACTGCTTGTACAGGTGTCACCATATGTCACAGGAAGCTTGTGTGCAAGTATTCCTGTGATGCTAAGCAGGTTTTAGCAGAACTTCTAAAGTAAGATCAGCTAGGAAAAAGGGACTGTTGATCTACTTCCAAACCCTAAGACACTTAAGTATACTGTACACATGGATCTCACCAGATGGACTACACAGGAATAAAACTGACTACATCTGTGGAAAGAGACAACAAAGAAGCTCAGCGTCACTTCTTCAACATCAGCTCTCTTATTTTGGATGTATCATCAGGGAAACACAATCACTAGAAAAGGACATCAGTGAAGGAGAGGGAGACCCTCTTAGAATGGAAGGACTCAATGGTCAAGATTATGGGCTCAAACAGTGACAAATGCATAGATGGTACAGGACAAGTTGAAGTTTACTTCTATCATGCATAGAGTTGCAATGAGTTGGAACAGATTCACTGGCAACTAATAGCAACAAACCAAATTTCCTTCCATAATGTATTTAGGTCTCAACCAATCAACTGAAGGCTTTAGGACAAGATGAAGTAGTTTTCCTTGTTTGTATTCTGCTCCAGCAAACTTTCTCAGGTACTCTTCACATTTCCTGTCACCTGACCTATACATTTTGAGACACAAGCCTTCTGGAGCCTACAGCTTGCCACATGTATATTTTGGAGACTTGACAGCTCCTCACAACCATGTGATCTAGATTCACTAAGTAAATGAACCACTCTCTCTCTCTCCTTCTCTTTCCCTCCCTCTCTCTCTCTCTGCAGGTTTGCAAGTAACAGGGTATGTGTGTATGTATGTACGTGGTTCTGTTTCTTTAGCAAACTTTAAGACCCTTAAGTATTTAAGATTTTGAAAATAATTTTGTATGACTAATTATTGTGCTCAAACCAGGGTCTTTCTTTTGTGTAACTTACAGAATTCCAGCGAACTTTGTAAGTGATATTTGATCTGAGGTTTAGTTCCAAGTGTCTCCTATGTGAGTTTATTTTTCTCAGCCCCGAGATGTGTGAAGTGAAATTACGGGGTCAATTCCATGCCTTGATCTGTATTTATGTGATATACTAAATACATCTAGAAAATGTATCCAGAACCAAAAAGAGCCCCCCCCCAACCCAATTAATACTTGGATTAACCACATGTTAGTTTCTTTCTCTTGCCTTAGAACAGTTCTTATTTTTGGAATATTCTTTATACAGGAGCACTCATGGGCCATCTAGGTCTCCTTTTATTCCTACCATAAATCATTATGCAATGCCAATGGCTTTTTTCCCCTCTAAATTTGAGCCCATTACTTTAATTTCAGTGGTTAGGCAACAACATATTGTCTAAACTCTTCTCTAGACATGAGTTTAGTTTACAAAAAGGAAAATGACCCTGCTAAAGTGGACCTGAGTTCTTTCTGCAAGACTTGTTGCCTGAATGGAGAATCAAAAATTGAGCCTTAAATTAGCATTTTTAAGCCATTACTTGAAAACCTACACTGTGCCAAAATGCTTGCACTAAAAAATAAGTCGGTCTCTGACTTCAAGAGTCTGAGAGACATAAAATAATAAGTTTTTTAAAAAAAGTACAGAAAAAGAAATTAAAAAAAAAAAAAAAACACCATATCTAACCCATTGCCTTTGAGTTGATCCTAACTGTTGGCCACCCCATAGGACAGAGAAGAACTGCCTCATAGGGTTTCCAAAGAGTGGTTTGTGGATTTGAGCTGCTAACTTTTTGGTCACCAGTCATAGCTCTTAACCACTGCACTGCCATGTTTCCAGAAAAGACACATAGGCATAAATAAGCAGACCTTATAGAGAATGTGTCATCATGAATGAGCTTGAATACAACACCCATGTAAAACTGGATAAACAATCTATGCAGAAGTAGTAGAAAGAGGAAAGACATGTGAAACTGATGGAATGTTTAGGGAATGGAAAATAGTTTCATCTGATCTGGTTGGTCAATAGTGTTTACTTAGACTTTCTGGGTGGCAAATGAGCCCATATATCAATTTAAATCGACACTAATGGGCCAGGGAGATTTTATAGATTAGAGCAATGTCTCTCAAACTTCAGTGTACATAATAATCATTGTAGCTTGTTAAACACTAATTTCAGAGGTCTATCCATAGAGTTTGTGATGCATATTTAATAAACATCTAAGGAGATGTGATTCAGATCAATATCACTCAATAACAACTGCCATGATTAATCTATTTCATTTTTCTAGACTGAAGTATCATAAGTGGGTGAATTTAAAAACAAAAATTTATTTTCTCAGTGTTCTGAAGGCTGACAGTGCAAATCAGCAATTCCGCATGTTGATTCTTCTAGGTGATTCTGGACATTCTTTGGCTCTTTGGCTAGTTGGCAAACCCACATGTCTTCTGTCTGCCCGTGCACGTGTATCTGTATTTAATCTGCTCTTTTTATAACTTGGAAGTGATTAGATTTAGAATACACCCTGCTTGAGTATGATCTTATTAACATAACAAAGTAAATGAGTTTCCATATACAATTATATTCATTGGGATAGGAATTGGGATTCCAACACACATTTGGGGAGATTACAATTTAATTCATAATATGCATATATCCTGATAGTGACCTACTTTACTCCCCTGTATATCTCAAATGTGACAAATATTTATACACATTGAGTTTCCTAGAGATTTGTTACAGTGTCACTTCAGAAACTGCTTCCACTAGCTTTGATTTTGGATATATTTTGATTTCCATATTTTTCTTTTTAGTGAATTACAGTCAATATCATGTTGCCATATAACACCAGAATGTTCACTTCTATTGTATTCTAGCTGCCCCTTCCAACCCTCGCCCCCCGACTCCCATGTAACAGCATGCTTCCACTTTTGTTTGGAACATCCTGTGACTTTTTGATAAAGGTTTGCCTCTCCTTGCCCAATTAACTCGGCTCCAGCAAAGTGTCCCTCAGACAACCCCATGTACGATTTTAAAGGTTTGTTCACCTCCAGGAATTCTGTTTTGTATGGTCCAAGTCAGTCTTTCTCTGGGACGCTGGCCCCATTGCTGGATGCAGTTTGGGATTACAGAATCCAGGGGACATGCTCCGAAGGGGTCCTCCATTCAGAAGGACCGTAAATTGCGGTCTTTTGGTAGAGTTCTATCTCTGTCCGCTACTCTGTCACCTGCTGTGTCCACAGGTTTGTTCCAGATACCCCGTCCAAGCTATCATTGGTGGTGGCTGGGCACCATCTAGTTCTTCTGGTCCCATGCAGAAGGCTATGGCTCATATGGCCCCTTCCATCTGGTGGGCTCATATTTTTCTCTTGTTCTCAATGTCCTCCATTTGCCCCAGGTCCAGGTGGATTGGGACAATTTGGTGCTATTTAGATGGCAGCTTGCTAATTTGTAAGGATTCCATCACTACTCACCCAGGTGGTATGTGAAGCAATATCTTGAGACAGGGAGAGAGAAAAACTTTGGATATGCCAGTTAGTCTGGATGCCCCCCAAGAGCATGGGCTCCAGATCCCACACCCCATTTCTCTGTTCTTCCAAAGAGGTAGTCCAAATTAAGGGGATAATTTCATTTTGAAGTTGAGTAGTGGCGACACCCACTTCCAGTGTGTGCTGCCGCAGTCTATACCCATCTCTAATCCTAACCACTATCTAATTTGAAAAAAATCCCTCTCCTTCCCTCCTCCCTTATAACTATCAAATATTGATTTCTAATGTACTTAAGTGATTTTATTTGATTTATTTGATTAACGATTTAATGTGCTTAAATAATTTTGTTGTTGTGTCCTTATAATAATGGTCTCATACAAAATGTGTTGTTTTGTGTCTAGCTAATTTCATTCGTTGCAATTTCCTCTTGATGGTCCCACACTGACAGGTATTCCTGTAAGCTATCATTGTCTCTTATTATTGAGTGGCATTCCATTGTATGAATGTATAACAGTTTGTTTAATCATTTGTTTGTTGATGGGAATCTAGGTTATTTACAACTTTTTGCTATTGTGGAGAGAGCTGCAATAAACATTGGCATGCAAGTGTCTGTTTGAGTAGTATTCATTATTTCTTTGGAATATATTACAAGGTGTAGGATTGCTGGATTGTATGGTGTTTCTATTTCCAGTATCTTAGGCTGGGTTTTCTAGGGAAGCAAAACCAGTAACACATGTAGGTACAAGGAAAGATTTATAATATAGATAGATAGATAGATACAGATATAGGAAACAGCTCACGTAATCACAGAAGCTGAATGTCCCAAGCTCTGGCACAAGCCTCATGTGGCCACAGAAGCTGAGGAACCGAAAGTCAGCAAGTCAGAGACCAGAGTTTTAGATCTCCGGTTGTGTAGGTCAGTGGATCCCAAGCTGGTGGTGAGACGAAGCAGCAGAGGCTGGCAAAACCAAGATCAGCAGGTCAGGGAGCAGAAGCAGCAGAGGCTGGCAAACGGCAAACCCAGGATTGGCAGGTCAAGAAGCAGGACTCTCAAGTGCCGACTGTAAGGACTGATGAGTCCAACAGCTACTAGTTGAAGTCCCGGAACCAGATGCTGGAAGAAGAGAGCAGGAGCTCCTGGCCATGTGAGCGACCAGCCGCCATAATCAAAGGTCACAAGATGAGAGCTGAGGGGCAGGGAGCCACCACAAACCCCACCCTGCCACTTAATACAGCAGCCAAATATGTGGTAGCCAAGTTGACATAATCCTGACCACCACATCCAGTTTTTGAAGAAAGTGCCAAATCGATTTCCATAGTGGTTGAACTATTTTACAGTCCCACCAACAGTGTAGAAGTGTTCAAATCTCTCCATATCCACTCCAGTATTTATTATTCCATGTTTTTTTGATTACTGACATCTTTATTGGGGTGAGATAGTATCTCATTGTGGTTTTGATTTGGATTTTTCTGATGGCTAGTGATTGTGAGCATTTCCTCATGTATCTGTTGACAACCTGTATATGTTCTTTAATGAAGCACCTGTTCATGTCATTTGCCCATTCTTAATTGGGTTGCTTGTCTTTTTCTTGTTTAGGTTTTGCAGGATCTTGTAGATTAGAGATTAAACAGCAGCTAGAAGTGTAGTGGACAAACATTCATTCCCACTCTGTAGGTTGTCTTTTTCTTTTGATGAAGACTGTGGAGGAGCACAAGTGTTTAATTTTTAAGAGTTCCCAATTATTTATTTTTGTTTTGGATGACTGAAGGTTGGTGGTGGTTTTTGGTAGACTGTTAATTCCATGGATTAATGCTTTCATTGTCTTCATTCCTTCCAAGACTTTTAATGTTTTCACTTTCATATTTAGGTCTTTGATCCATTTTGAATTAGATGTTGTGCATAGTATGAGGTAAGGTTCTTGTTTCTTTTTTTTTTTTTTTTTGCAGGAGGATATCCAGTTATGCCAACACCATTTATTGAAGAGGCTGTCTTTATCCCAATTCACTATCTTTGGGCAATTATCAAACATCAGCTGTTCATAAGTGGTTGAAATTATATTTAGATTATTTATTCTGTTTCATTGGTCTATGTGTCTGTTTTTGCACCAGTACCAGTCTATCCTGACTACTATTACAGTGTAGTAGGTTTTAAGAGCAGGGAGGGTAAGGTCTTCCACTTTGTTCCTCTTCTTTAGCAGTAATTTACTTATCTGTGGCTTCCTTCCTTTCCATATGAAGTTGGTGATTGCTTTCTCCACCTCGTTAAAAAATGTGACTGGACGTTGAATTGGGAGGGAGGAGTCAATATGGCAGACTAAACACACATCTCCCTAAATCTCTCTTGAAGCCAAGGCCTGAACTGACAATTAAACGGAGCCTTCTGGACACCTAGTGAGCCCTAGGACATGGTATAGGTTTGTCTATTTGAGGGTCTCTTTCATCGATGCTCACTCTTGTTGAGTCCCAGCTCTCGTAGACCAAAGATAAATTGCCATTTTGGCTTTTTTCCTCTGTCTTGGCCAGAAGGGGTGCTGGAGTGACTGGCAGCAAGGCTCAGATGCGCTGTTGATGAGATCTGGGAGTGGAGTCACCATGTTTTGGGAGACTGGCCTTCGAGTCTCTGAAGCTCAGCATCTCTGAAGCTCATCACCTCTGACCTTGCTCTCTCTGAGTCTCCGAATCTCTGCCATTTAATAGCCTTTTTCTAGGCAGGCAGGGGAGCTTGTGCAGGATGCATCTTGGTTCACTAGAAGGTGGATTTTCCTATACAGAGGCCTCAGCTGGACCATGTTCCCAGGCTGGGTGGCAGTGCCTGCCTGGAGAGCACTTTTCCAGCAGTAAAGCAGTCTTTGATATACAGGAGCTTACTTTGCCAGCAAGGAAGAGGGACTTGCACACCTGAAAGCCTGACTAATAGAAAAATAACCGTGGTGCATCTGGACACCTTCTCTTCCAGCCTTTACCATCTCACATTATAGGGTCAGCTGATGGCTCCCCAGTGAGTGGGGAGTGGGGCTGTGTCTTAGCCAATCAGGAGGCGGAGCGTGTTACCCAAGAGATTCCACCAAGTCAAGTCACTGGAGTACATACAGGTGTCTGGTAATCAACTTCCTTATCGGACTGAGCTTTCAATCCCATTGAAGTAACACTGGAGAAATAAAACAACCTCCAGATGTCCAAAAGGCAACAAACATTGGATCAGAACATTAAGAAGAATTCACCTATGGCTTCAGAAGGCCCACAAAAGAAAGATCCAAAGAACTTCCAAGATGAAGGAGCCTTTCTGAAACTATCAGAGGGCAAGTACAAAAGGATAATATATAGAGTCCTCCTAGACCTTAAGCAAAATGCAGCAGAGCAAAATGAAAAATTAAGCAAGCTGTTCAATCTGATGGAAAACCAATACTTGGAAATACAATAGATCAATAACAAAAATCAAAGAGTTACAAAATTCAGTTCAAAGCCAAGAAAACAGAATGAAACAAATAGAAAATAGATTTTCTGACTTGGAAGACAGAACTACTGGATGCAGCATCTATGAGGCCAAGTGCCGTCGAGTCGGATCCGAGGAGAAATCAGAAAAAAGAAACAAGAAAAATGAAGAAGCATTAAGAAGTATGTGGGACTCTATTAAGCAGAACAACCTGTGATTAATTGGAGTTCCTGAACAGGGTTGGACACCTGAGAACACAGAGTATTGTGGCTGAGCTGCTGACAGAAAACTTTACAGAAATTATGAAAGAAGAGAATATAGATATCCAAGATGCATATTGAACGCCGCTCAATATAGATCCCAAAAGAAAGACTCCAACACATATTATAATCAAGCTTAACAAAACGAAATGCAAGCAGAAACTCTTAAAGGCAGCAAGACTCAAACAAACTTAACATTCAGAGGGAAACTCTGTAGGCTTTCATCTGATTTCTCAGCGGAAATGATGCTGGCACAGAGACAGTGGGATGACACATTCAAAGCCTTGAAGGAGAACTTCCAACCAAGAATTATATATCCTGCAAAACTATCTTTCAAATATGAAAATGAAATCAAAACATTCACAGATAAACAGAAACTCAGAGACTTCATAAAAATCAAACCAAAGCTACAAGAAATACTGAAAGAAGCTCTTTTCTTGAAAGACCAAAACTATTAATTCTATATTTTAGGAGGAAATACAGGATACATTATCCAGAAACCTACTCAGTTAAGGAAGGCTCCAAACTCAATCAAAGCTATAATGTTAAAAGAAGTGATCCAGTGTCATTAAAACTATGATGTCATCATATTCAAAAGGGGAATGTACTACAGTTGTTATAGTCCTTCCAGGTAGAGAGGAAGTTAATAAGACTTGTAGTAGTTAAAATTGGGTTTAAGCATAGACTTTTAAGGGAGATTACAAGGGCAGCCACGAAGCACAATAAAGATGCAACATATCAAATCAAGAAATGTAATATAGGAGTCTCAACAATCACAAAACCAACACTGGAAAAGGTGAAACATCAACTCATAAAGAAGACCATACCAAATCAGAATAAGAACAACAGAGAAAATGTCAACAAAAATAAACATATCACAATATCTATTAATAATTCCATTGAATGTGAATGGGCTGAATGCTCCAGTAAAAAGAAAATTAGTGGCATGTTGGATCAAAAGATGGGACCTGTCCATTGAAGAAACATAGAGGAAACACTGACTACATTCAAAAATGAGATAGATCACTCCACGTTAGTAGTGGGAGACTTCAACACTCCACTCTCAATATTGGACAGATTGTCTAGAAAAAAGATCAGTAAAGGCACAGAAAATCTTATTGCCACAGTTAATAAACTAGTGTTCATTGACATATACAGAACTATCTATCCATCAGCAGATAACCACACCTTCTTCTCCAGTGCATATGAAACATTTTTCAGAATAAAACATGTGCCAGGACATAAAGTAAATCTCACCAAAATCCATACCGCTGAATTATTGCAAAGTATCTTCTCAGACCACAAAGCCAATAAAGTCAAAATCAATTGTGGAAAAAAACATAGTTAGAAAGTGGAACTCATGGAAACTGAACAAAAAAACCACAGGTTACAGAAGAAATCAAGGATGAAATAAAGAAATTTACGGATTCCAAAGAGAATGAGAACACTTCCTACCAGAACCTATGGGATACAGCCAAAGTAGTGCTCAGAGGTCAATTTATCTCCATAAATGCACACATCTGGAAGCAAGAAAGAACTCAAACCAAAGATCTACCCTACAGCTTGAACAAGTAGAAAGAAAACAACAGAGGAACCCCTCAGTCACCAGAAGAAAACAGATCATAAAGATTAGAGCAGAACTAAACAAATTTAGGAATAGAAGAACAACTGAAAAAACTGAAAAGACCAAAAGCTGGTTTTTTGAAAAGAGCAATAAAATTGACAAACCATTGATTAAACTTACTGAAGAAAAACAGGATAAAGGAAACAACCCAAATAAGAAACAAGAGGGGAGCTGTCACAACAGATACATCAGAAATCCACCATATCATAACAGAATACTACAAAAGAATGTACTCTAACAAATTTGAAAACCTAGAGTAAATGGACAAATTCCTTGATTCATATCACGTACAAAAATTATCACAATGTGAAGCAGAACAACTTAATATACCCATTCCAAAGGAAGAGGTTAAAAAAGCCATCAAAAAATTACCAACCAAAAAAAGCCCGGGCCCAGATGGCTTCACTGCAGAATTCTACCAAGCTTTTAGAGAAGAGTTATCTCCACTACCACTGAGATTATTTCACAGCATAGGAAGGGGTGGAATACTCCCAAATTCATTTTATAAAGCCAGTATAACCCTGATACCAAAGCCAGGGAAAGACAAAACAAAAATGGAGAACTACAGACCAGTATCACTCATGAATCTAGATGCAAAAATCTTCCACAAAGTTCTTGCCAATAGAATACAACATAACAAAAAAATAATTAATCATAATCAAGTTGGATTCATAGCAGACTGCAAGGCTGGTTCAACATCAGAAAAACAATTAATGTGATCAACCACAGAAATAACGCAAAGGACAAGAATCACTTGATATCCATTGATGCAGAAAAGGAATTTGATAAAGTCCAACACCCATTCATGCTAAAAACTCTCAGCAAAATAGAATAGACGGAAAATTCCTCAATGCAAAAGGACCATTTATACAAAGCCAGCTGCCTACATCATCCTGAATGGAGAGAGAATAAAACAATTACCCTTGAGAATGGGAACTAGACAAGGATGCCCACTCTCACCTCTTCTATTCAACAGTGCACTAGAGGGGGTGGAGTCAAGAGGGTGGACTAAGCACACGTCTCCTTATATCACTCTGGAAACCAAGACCTGAATTGATAATCAAACGGAGCCTTCTGGTCACCTAGTGAACCCCAGGACAAGGCACAGGACTGTTAATTTGGACTTCATACCACTGAACGAAAAACCTCCTCTCTTTCACTGACTCACACTCCTGGTTAGCCCTGGCTGTTACGGATTGAAGGTAATGCACCATTTTCACTTTTTTTTTCTCTGTTTTGACCAGCGGGCGGAGCTGAGTCTTGGCTAGTGGCTAGTCTCAGATGCACTGCTGGTGGGACAAGCAGGCAAAATTGCCATATCTTGAGAGCCAGGTTTAGGACTCTGTTCATCTAGCCACTTTAGGCCTGTCTTTTTATCACTGCCACAGCGTGATTTGTATGGAACCATGGTGCCTGTGTGCGGGATGCCACGTTGGATACAGAGATTTTAGCAGGACCTAATTCTTAGCCTGGGAGCCATTGCCTGCAAGAAGGACAGTGCTTCTCCAACAGAAAAGCACTAGTTTACACAGTGTCACATATGGTGGGGTCCTGGCAACAGAGGCTGAGGACTCATTACATCTTGGTACCTTTAGCCTCTATATCTGCTGACCATGCGGAGGGTGCCATCTTAGATACAGCGGCCATAGCTGGGCCTAATTCTTATCTTGGGAGCCAGATCCTGCCCACAGGAGAACACTTTTCTACCAGAAAAGCAGTAGTTTACACAGCATGTGGGCCTATCACCAGAGGCCAACAGGGCAGTAGCATTGCTGTACTTTGAACTAGTTCCTGTCATCTGGGGTTGGATGTAGAGTAGCTTACTTTGCCAGTTGGAAAGAGGGACCTCTACACCTGAAAACCTGACTGACTTGGGAAGTGGTCAGATACCTTTGGTTTTACGTTTTAAGACAGCTGAGAGAAACATCTGCAGTCAATTTTCACAGTATCTCTCCCAGCATTTACTTACTCACATGAAAAACAAAAAGCAACAGATGCTTGTAGCATACAAGAAATCACCCATGTCTTCAGAAGGCTAACAAAACAACCAAGGAGTTTTCCGGATGAAGAACTTTTCTGAAATCATCAGAAGGTGAATACAAAAAGATTATGTACAGAGCCCTTCTAGATCTTATATAAAATGCAGCAGAAAACAAAATGAAAAGTTAAGCAAGCTGTTCGGTCTAAAGGAACACCAGTACTCTGAAATCCAACAGATCAACAACAGAATCAAAGACATAGAAACTTCCATTCAAAGCTAGGAAAACAGTACGTAACAAATGGAAAAAAATTTCTGACTTGAAAGACAGAGCTACTGACTCCAGCATCTGTAAAGACAAATCAGAAAAAAGAAACAAGAAAAATGAAGAAGCATTAAGAAGCATGTGGGACTCTATTAAGAGGAACAACCTTCAATTAATTGAAGTCCCTGAACAAGATGAGACACCTGAGAACACATATTGTTGCTGAGCTGCTGACAGAAAACTTCCCAGAAATCATGAAGGAAGAGAATACAGATACCCCAGATACATATTGTATGTCACCCAGTAGCCAAGTGCCATCGAGTCAGATCCAATTCAATATAGATCTCATAAGAAAGACTCCAAGACATATTACAATCAAGCTTAACAAAATGAAACATAAGCAGCCACTCTTAAAGGCAGCAAGACTCAAAGCAAAGCTAACATTCAGAGGGAAACCCTATAGACTCTCATCAGATTTCTCAGCAGAAACCATGCTGGCACGGAGACAGTGGCATGACACATTCAAAGCCTTGAAGGAGAACTTCCAACCCAGAATCACATATCCTGCAAAACAATTAAGACATTCCCAGATAAACAGAAACTCAGAGACTTTGTAAAAACTAAACCAAAACTACGAGAAATACTGAAAGAAGTTCTTGGGTTTGGCTTAGAAGAACAAAGCCACTAATTTTGTATTTTAGAATGACACATTATCCAGAATCCTATTCAGTTAGGGAAGGCTCCAAATTCAATCACAGCTTTAATACTGAAAGAAACAATCCAGTGATTATCATGAAAACTATTAAAAAGAGGGATGCACTACAGTCGTTATAGTCTTTCAAGATGGAGGAGGAGTCGACAAGGCTGGTAGTAATTAAAATCGGGTTTATATATAGTTTGTCAAGGGGAATCATAGGGAATGCCATAAAGCACAACAAAAATACAACATACCATATCAAGAAACGTAACACAAGAGTCTCAACAACTGCAAAATCAGCTCTGAAAAAGGTGAAAAATCAACTCACCAAAAAGAATGTCCCAGAATAGACTAATAAGAACAACAGAGAAAACATCAACACAAAAGTAAACATATTACAATGGCAGCACTGAACACATACCTATCAATAATTACACTGAATGTGAATGGACTGAATGCTCCAGTAGAGAAACATCGAGTGACATCTTGGATCAAAAGACATGACTCATCCATATGTTGTCTACAAGAAACTCATTTGAGACCTAAAGATAGGAACAAACTGAAAATTAAAGGATGGAAGAATATATATCAAGCTAACAATGAACAAAGAAGAGCAGGTGTGGCAATTCTACTGTCAGACAAAATCAATTTTAAGGTAAAATCCACCATCGTGGACAAGGATGGACACTATTACTGAAAGGTTTAGCACACAAACAAGACTTAACTGTATTAAATATTTATGCACCTAATATCAGAGCACATAAATACATTGAAGAAACAGTGACTACACTCAAAAAAGAGTTAGATGACTCCACAATAATAGTGGGAGACTTCAACACTCCCCTCTCAATACTGGACAAATCACCCAGAAAAAAGCTCAATAAAGATAGAGAAGACCTTACTGCCATAATTAACCAACTAAACCTCATCAATATATACAGAATTTTCTACCCATCAGCGGACAACTACACTTTCTTTGCCAGTGCGTGTGGAACATTCTAAAGAATTGACTGTGTGTTGGGACATAATGCAATTCTTGACAAAATCCATACCATTAAATTGCTATAAACCGTCTTCTCAGATCATAAAGCCATAAAAGTCAAAATCAATAGCAGAAAGAACATAGAAAGTGGAACTCACAGAAACTGAACAACATCTTGCTCAAAAAACCATGGATTATAGAAGAAATCAAGGATCAAATCAAGAAATTCATGGAATCCAATGAAAATGAAAACACTTCCTATCAGAACCTATGGGATACAGCCAAAGCAGAGCTCTGAGGTCTCTTTATCTCCATAAATGCATGCATCTGGAAGGAAGAAAGAACCAAATCAAGGAACTAACCCTACAGCTTGAACAAGTAGAGAGAGCACAACAGAGGAACCCTTCAGTCACCAGAAGAAACCAGATCATAAAGATTAGAGCAGAACTAAATGAATTAGAGAATAGAAAAACAATTGAAAAACTGAAAAGACCAAAAGCTCTTTTTTAAAAAAAATCAACAAAATTGGCAAACCAATGGCTAAACTTATTAAAGAAAAACAGAAAAGGAAACAAATAACCCAAATTAGAAATGAGAGGGGAGCTGTCACACAGATCCAACAGAAATTAAAAATATCATAACAGAATACTATGAAAGTCTATACTCTAACAAATTTGAAAACCTAGAGGAAATGGACAAATTCCCTAATTCATATCACCTACCCAAATTATCACAACGTGAGACAGAACAACTTAATTAACCCATCACAAGCCAAGCCAACCCATCACAAAGGAAGAGATTGAAAAAGCTATCAAAAAATTACCAACTGTAAAAAGCCCGGGCCCAGATGGCTTCACTGTAGAATTCTACCAAGCTTTTAGAGAAGAGTTATCTCCAAAACTACTGAGACTATTTCACAGTACAGAGAGGGATGAAGTAATGAAGCCAACATACCCCTGATATTAAAGCCAAGGAAAGACCCCACAAAAAAGGAGAACTACAGAATGATATCACTCATGAATCTAGATGCAAAAATCTTCCACAAAATTCTTGCTAATAGCATACAACAACATATCCAAAAAATAATCCATCATGACCAAGTTGGATTCATACCAGGGATGCAAGGCTGCTTCAGCATCAGAAAAACAACTGATGTGATTAACCACATAAATCTCACAAAAGACAAGAATCACCTTATTTTGTCCATTGATGCAGAAACAACATTTGATAAAGTCCAACACCCATTCATGTTAAAAACTCTTAGCAAAACAAGCATAGATGGAAAATTCTTCAACACGATAAGGGTTGTTTTTACAAAGCCAACTGCCTACATCATCCCGAATGGAGAGAGACTGAAACAGTTTCCCTTGAGAACAGGAACTAGACAAGGATGCCCACTCTCACCTCTCCTATTCAACACTGTACTAGAAGTTCTAGCCACAGCAATTAGACAAGACCAAGAAATAAAGGGCATCTGCATTAGGAGGGAAGAAGTCAAAATCTCCCTGTTTGTAGATTATATGATTGTATATGCAAGGAATTCCAAAGAATCTATAAGAAAACTACTCAAACTGATAAAGAGTTCAGCAAAGTCTCAGGATACAAGATGCCGCCGAGTGCCGTCGAGTCGGATCCAACTCATAGGATACGAGATAAACATAAGTGAATCAGTAGGATTCCTTTATACCAACAACAAGACTGTTAATGAAAAAATCATCAAATCAATACCATTTACTATAGCCCCTAAGAAGATAAAGTACCTAGGAATTAATCTAACCAGAGAAATAACAGATCCTTACAAAGAGAACTACAAGCCCTTACTACAAGAAACTAAGAGAGACTTACATAAATGGAGAAACCTACCCTGCTAATGGATAGGAAGACTTAAAATTGTGAAAATGTCTATTTTACCCAAAGCAATCTACTTATATAATGCAATCCCAATACAAGTTCCAGCATTATTTTTTAATGAGATGGAGAAACAAATCACCATTTTATCTGGAAAGGGAGGAAGCCCTGGATAAGTAAAGCACTACTAAAGAAGAAGAACACACTGGGAGGCCTCTCATTACCCGACCTTAGAACACATTACACTGCCACAGTGGTCAAAACAGCCTGGTACTGGTACAAGAACAGACAGATAGAGCAGTGCAGCAGAATTGAGACCCCAGAGATGACACCATCTGCCTATGAACAGTTGATATTCAATAAAGGCCCTAAGACATTAAACTGGGGTAAAAACAGTATCTTCAACAAATGGTGCTAGCAAAATTGGATATCCATCCACAGTAAGCAGAAACAAGACCCTTATCTTACACCTTATACAAAAACCAACTCCAACTGGATAAAAGACCCAAATATCATACCTAAAATGATAAAGCTCATCCAAGAAAAGGTAGGAACAACAATGGAAGTTTTAATACACAACATAGAGAGACTTCAAATTCTGACAGACAAACACAGTCAATGAAAATAGATAAATGGGAACTATTAAGAATTAAACACTTTTGCTCATCCAAAACTTTATTAATAGAATTAAAAAGCCACCTACAGAATGGGAAAAAATATTTGGCAACTCTATGTCAGACTGATGCCTGATCTCCATAATCTATAAAGTTCTACAAAATATCAATAAGAAAAAGACAAATCATCCAATTAAGTGATAGGCAAAGGAGATGGACAGATATTTCTCTAAACAGGAGATCCAGGCAGCCAAAAAACAGATACAGACATGTTCATGATCTTTAGTTATTAAAGAAATTCAAATCAAAACTACAGTGAGATACCATCTCACCCCAACAAGATTGGCCGTGATCCAAAAAACACAAAACAACAAATGCTGGAGAGGCTGTGGAGAAAGCAGAACTCTCCCACACTGTTGGTGGGGTTGCAAAATGGCCCAGCCTCTTTGGAAAGCAATCTGGTGCATTCTTAAAATAATGGATCTAGATATAATATTTGACTCAGTAATTCCACTACTTAGAATATATCCTACAGAATCAAGGCCATTCACACCAACAGACACATGCACAATAATGTTTATTGCAGTACAGTCCACGATAGCAAAAAGATCAAATCAACCCAGATGCCCAACAACAGAGGAATGGGTAGGTAAACTATGGTATGTATACTCAGTGGAGCACTATACAATGATAAAGAATAATGATGATTCCAGGAAACATTGCATAACCGGGCTTCAACTACAACACATTATGTTGAGTAAAAGTAGTCAGCGACAAAAAGACAAATATTGTATGAGACCTCTACGATAAGAACTCAAAAACAGATATATGTATAGAAGAAAAGACTCTCTGACGTCTGCAAGGGAGGAGAGGGAAGGATGGCGAGGAGGGGGGTGGGTTTAGATTAGATAGTTGGTAAAAATTTGGTTGGGTGAAATCTGTGATAGCACACATTAGAAACAAGAATAATATTAAGTGGACTTCAACATAACTTGAATACTCCTTCTATTTTAACTTCATATTCCAAGGACAGAGTAGCTGGGGTGGGGGAACGGGGACCATGCTCTTAGACAAAATCAGGCCAACTGGCACAACTAGTATTTTGATAAGTAGGCTCTTTGCACCTCACATTCGTTAGTGGCGTGTAGGGACACAGAAAATGGTCCCAAATCAGCAGGAACAGATGCTCACCGAGGACCAAAACGACATGGGGTAAAGACAATCCAGAAGATAGAGTGACCCACATGAGTGCGTGCCTACATAGACTTGAGATCGGAAGAATTGGATGGTTCCCAGCCACCACCAGTGATAACCACGATGGAGCTCACTAAGTTGAGTCTCACTGGCAATACAGGAATAAAATGAGGTGCACCCTGAGATCTCCAGTAAAAGACCTCAGTTGATAGTCCAGCCTCTTCAGAGTTCCCCTGGGAGCATGGCCCCTGGCCCTGATGCTGCCTTTGCCCATAAATCATAACAAAGGTCCCCTCTTCGGACACGAATGGATTGGACTTGGCAATGCAGAGTGACCATATATTGGATGTACTTTATGGTTCTATGCATTTATATCATCCTGCTGACCTATGGCTAGAGGAAGGGGAGTGGGTAGAGAGGAGGGGATAGGAGACTGTTGGGAGGATGTGACATGTATGGAGCAGAGAGGAATAGTGTGCTGTCGCCTATATGCGGTGGAAGCTGCATATAGATCGGCATGCAGATTTATGTGTGAATGTACATTTTCTCTCAGTCATAAAAAAAAAAAAAAGTACTAGAAGTTCTAGCCAGAGAAATTAGACAAGACCAAGAAATAAAGGGCATCTGCACTGGCAAAGAGGAAGTGAAAATCTCCCTATGTGTAGATGATATGATTGTATATGCAGAGAATCCTAAAGAACCCGTAAGTAAACTACTCAACTTGATAGAACAGTTCAGCAAAGTGTCAGTATACAAGATACACATAAGTCAATCAGTAGGATTCCTTTATTCCAATGATGAGGTTATTAAGAAAGAAATCACCAAATAAATATAATTTAATATAGCCCCCAAGCAGATAATATACCTAGGAATAAATCTAACCAGAGAAATAACAGACATTTACAAAGATGACACCATCTGCCTATGAACAGAAACTAAGAGAAACCTACACTAGTGGAGAAATCTACCTTGCTCCTAGATAGGAAGACTTAGCATTGTGAAAATGTCTGTTTCATTTTACCCAAAGTGAACTACATGAGCAATGCAACCCCAGGACAAATTCCAGTGACATTTTTTAATGAGATAGAGAAACAAGTTTCCAACTTTGTTTGGAAAGGGAAGAAACTCTGGATAAAGTACTACTGAAGAAGAACACACTGGGAGGCCTCTCACTACCTGACTTTAGAACCTATTATGCTGCCGCAGTAGTCAAAACACCCTGGTACTGGTACAAAAAGAGACAGGTCAATGGAACAGAACTGAGATCCTAGAGATGATGCCATCTGCCTACGAACAGTTGATATTCAACAAAGGCCCCAAGACATTAAACTGGGGTAAAAGAAAGCTCTTCAGCACAATGATGCTGGCAAAATTATTGCAGGATATCCACCTGCAATAAATTGAAACAAGACCTATATCTCACACCTTATTCAAAAACCACTTCAAACTGCATAAAGGACCTAAATATCAAATCTAAAAAGATAAAAGCTCATTCAAGAAAAATTAGGATCAACAATGAAAGTTTTAATACACAGCATAGACAGATTTCAAAATCTGACAAACAAATCACAATCAACAGAAGAGAAAATAGATAAATGGGAACTACTCAAAATCAAACACTATTGCTCATCCAAAGACTTTATCAATAGAATTAAAAGACCACCTCCAGAACAGGAAAAAATGTTTGGCAACTGTATGTCAGACCAACACCTGATCTCCATAATCTGCAAGGTACTACAAAATATCAATAAGAAAAAGATAAATAATCCAATTAAGTGACGGGCAAGGGAGATGGAAGTTGAACTGAGATTGCATTGTATGTATAGATTGCTCTGGGTAGTGTAGACATTTTCACAATGTTGTCTTCCTATCCAGGAGCAAGGTAGATTTCTCTGCTTGTGTAAGTCATTTTTCAGTTCTTTCACTAAAGACTTGTAGTTTTCTTTGTATAGGTTTTTTATGTCTCTGGTTAGATTTATCTCCAGGTATTTTATCATCTTGGGGCTACAGTAAATGGTAAAGATCTGGTGATTTCCTCTTTGGTTGTCTCTTTTGGTTTCCTTTCTACATAATATTCTGAGATTATTTCCAGAAGAAGTGCTGGTTATGTAGCATGTTATCTTTGAACCTCAGCTTAGTCATTACTTACAAGTGTAGTGATTTCAATGCACAGAAAAGCTCAATGGTATCTATATTAAAATTGAAAGATATTTATCCAGTTCTTCTTAGAGAGAAACGTCTGGCTTCTTTATACCAGAACACATTTATCCAAGGGTTTTCACACCTTAAAATACATAAGAATAATGCAAGGATCTCCTTATAACACAGATTTCTGGTATCCTCCAAAGATGATGACCGTTTTAGTTGAGAAAGTGTTTCTAATGGTTCTGATTGTATTGTGAGACACTTACCCCTTCAAGATGAGGTTTAACGACTAGAACCTAAATTAGATATCTATTTATACTTAGTATCGGATTTTTCTCTAGATCATCTCTGTATCAGTTTAGTTGGTCTCACTAAATTCTGGATTAGTGGCTTCCAACACTGAGTGAATTCAATCAAGGGGTAAAGGCAATAAACTGAAATGTAGGGAAAATATTAGAATTCAGGTTAGTTTAAGAATTTTATTCTTTTTGATTTTTACTTTCTGAGTATGTTTAATAATTTCCAAAATATATATAAGACACGAGCTATGAAATTGGTAAAACTGAACATTTTATATACATGTATATATATAACCTCATTGCCATTGGGTCTCTTCTGATTCATAATGACCCTAAAGGACAGAGTAGAACTGCCTCATAGGATTTCTAAGGCTGTAATCTCGATGGAAACAGACTGCCACAGCTTTCTCTGGCATAGCATTTGGTGGACTCAGTGAACAATTGGACACATATATATGTATGTGTCCATGTGTATGTATGTGCACGTGTCCATGTGTATGTGTGTGTATGTACCTGAAGAATGCAAACAAATAAGCACTCAACCACTAGCTGAAAGCTGGGCAGTTCAAATGCACCTAGAGGAGCCGTGGAAGATAGGTCTGGCAATCTTCTTTAGAAGGGTCTAAACTTTGAAAAACCTACAGATCAGTCCAATTCTGTTTACCAAAGCATTGTTAGTGATGATGAGAACAATTTTAAAAGTTTGGAAATCACTGTCATTAGTAAAGCAGTTTATTATGTTTCCATAATGAACGATACTCAAATATCAGTTTCTCAACACCGTCGAATGCTATCTCCACAACACTTTTTGGATCCAGACAGCTCTCCAGGGTACCTGTTACACATGCAGCAACTCAGACGTCTAAGAGAGCCCAGCGTCCTATAACTGTCCTGTCTTAAATATATGGCCTCCTAAGCCCAGGTAGCAGGGAAAGAAACCGGAGAATTGTACACAAAGTCTTAAAGGCGCGTTTTATTTGTGAAGTAAAGCCTAAAGCCGTGTCTAATTTTTAAGAAGTAGGGAAGTTCAACCCTCCTGTGTACAAAAAATTTTGGCAAGCAACTCTAATGTCTACCACACAATTCAAACACACATACTAACTATAAAACAATTTATTAAGTTCTAAATACATTTTGGAAACCCTAGTGGCATAGTTAAAGTAACTGCTACACCTAATAACCAAAAGGTTGGCAGTTTGGATCCTCCAGGCACTCCTTGGAAACTCTATGGAGCAGTTCTACTCTGCCCTATAGGGTCTCTGTGAGTTGGAATTGACTCGGTGGCACTGGGTTTGGTTTTTCATTTTATATGATTTAAATACATTTTAAATTTGTAAACAAACATGTGCTCACGCTCACATGCATACAGAAACACATACCAGTGCTGATATAGGATTACATACGGGTGTGCATACATATATAATGAAAAGTACGTAAACCCACATTTTAATTAATTTAGCACATAACAATGCGTAGACTATAAGTTCAAGGTTTGCAGCCAATATTTCTTTTGCACTTGAGAATTACTCTTTGATATAATCAAAAATTTAATGTGAATTATTTAATTGCAAGGAGATTAAAGAATATCCCTTTCACTGTTCCACTATTAGCAAAAATTAGACTGCAAAAATCAGTTGAAATACATTCATCTTCAGCATCATGAGTATATGGTACATTTAAGTTAGAATGGGGGAAATATGGTTATAAGAAAACTTGGAATTTTGGCAACTGAGATATTTAAATTATTTGGAAAAATAAAAAGAAAGAAAATACAGACAATTCACTGGTTTCTGTGTCAAATTCCATTAGTTTGAAGGGACTTGGCTTTTCACAGCCAAGTTGTAAGCACTAGGAAATTATAAATGGAAACATATTGTGTCCTGTGATCCCAGCAGCGGCAACTTTTGCTACAAAAACTGGGTGGGAGATTGAGCTCATTCTTTGGTTTTCTGATTTTTGCTGCAGAATTTAAATTTGCTGTATTTTAACCAACAGTTAAAAAAAAAGTGGATTTCATGGCCTCAGTGAAAAGAGCAACGTTTCATAACTGCATAATAGCTTCATCAACGAATAAGAGTTTGCTTCCTGCAACGAAGCCACAAATATGTTGAAAGGCCCCAGTCCTCTGCAGAATGTCCGAAGATCTCCGTCCCAGCCACTTGGTGATCATTTTCTTTCTTTGTGGTGGCGGTGGTTGTCTGACTGTGTGGGTGTACATTTAAAATACATCTTACCGATTTTTTAATAATGCACTCTTTGGGAAAAAGGGAGCCTGATTTTTTCCTCTGCTATAAGCACTTAAAGCCCTTCTGCGATGACTTACTGGTTTTCTTCAGTAATTCAAGACTGATACAATAAGAGAGCAAAATGGAGTTGCAAAGGGAAGTAGAAAAAAAATTCCTGAAATGTTTTTATTATCAAGCTTGTTTTCTATTCATCTGTTGTCAGTATCACAACATCCTTGATGTACCTATTAAAGGTCTCAACTGAAATTGTTCACAATGGATTAAAAGAATCACAACTCACTTATTTTGCAGGCCGTTTATCTAGTGGTACTAGGTTCAGGATGTTTACTTGTTTGTGTATTCTCAGTTTCCATATGATAAGTGATGATGGATTCCCAGCTCTAAGTTACTATTATATTAAAAAGAAGAAGAAGGATTCTTCTAGGTCAAATTTTCTCAACTGAAAGAATCTTGAACTTGAGTATTTTCATGATATATTGATTATATGATTAGGTAATAACTTAGGCAAATTTGGTGGGGACAGTGCCTCTGGTATGTGTTTTTCACTCATAGCAATATAGTAATATAGGACTGTAGTGGCGACAACAAGCCTGGTCTGTTTCTATTCTTTCTTTTATTTTAGGAGTCGATTTCACATCCTTCAATAAAATTATATAGAAGATAATATGCTGTCATTTTTCTACAGTTACCCTACTGTATGTTTTAAGATGAACATTTAAAGAAATAATTAAATGTTTTCTTTTGAATTTTCATAAATTTACTGTTAAATTAGTGTCTTTTTCACATCTAGTAAGTATGAAATTCATCTCTGTATCTAGGCTGAATTATAATTTAACTATCATGTACAAATAAACTAACTTCTAAAGACCGAGATTTAGAATTATGCATCAAGACTAAAATCTGAGAGACTTCAATGTTCTCAACAAATTCATAAATAACAGAAGAAGTGAGATCTAGATCTGAAATTTCTCTGACTTCAGAAATCCTCTGAATGAAAATTTACTGTTTTATACCGTCTTTACAAGGGGTTTCTTCCTAAATGCCTTCATGAGGACACTCTTTGGTGACACTGCTGCACATAGCTGACAGAGTTTACTCACTCTTACGCTGTACCTGCTAGTCCAGATCAACATCCTAGCATCAAGTGGATTCGGGCTCATGGCAACCCCATACATGTCAGAGTAGAACTGTGCTCCATAGAATTTTCAGAGGCTGTTTTCTTTGTAAGTCAATCACTAGGACTTTCTTCTGAGGTACCTCCAGATGCACTCAAATCCTCCAAACTTTCATTTAGCAGCCAGCTCATTTACCGTTTGTACAATCCAGGTACTCCCCTAATCAATAACAGCACATAATTATTGAGTCTTTACCCTACATTAAGCCCCGTACCCATGCTATCTGATTTAATGTTCATATCAATGATGCAAAATCTGTGTCATAAATATTATAATTTCAAAGTAAGGAAAAAAATGTTTAGAGACATTAAAATATCCAAGTCACAATGCTCATATGTGAATTAGTGTGATTGAAATCCAGGCTTACTTAAATGGCAAGCCAAATCTTTTACTTTCTGTGTTCTACTGCCTGTAGTCCCCAACAGCCACAGTTGATTAAGTGCTCAACTACTGACTGAAAAGCTGGCAGTTCAAACCTACCCAGAGAAAACTCAAAAGTAAGGCCTGGTGATCTGCTTTCCTGAAGTTCACAGCCTTGAAAACCACATGAAGTTCTCACAAATGCAACCCCATGTGTGCAGAGTAGAACTTCATATACTTTTAGCAACTAACAACCACAGCAAAGCTATAAGTTAACAAAAATTTAAATGGTCAATAACCTATTAGCTGCTGAAAGCCTGGTGGCGTAGTAGTTAAGTGCTATGGCTCCTTATAGAAAGTGTGGCAGCTCAGGTCTACCAGGCGCTGCTTGGAAACTCTATGGGGAAGTTCTGCTCTGTCCTATAGGGATGTTATGAGTGGGAATTGACAGCAATGGGTTTATTAGCTGCTAAAATAAGTCACCTAAAACTAACTGTTCAAAACTACAGCATTTTAACTAAAGCAAAACAAACCAAGAGTGACACAAAATAATAATCCATGGCTGGGGACCCTAGAGTCCCTCCTCTCAGGAGGTGTACTTGAATTAGAAAGTGTATCTTATGCTTAGATAAAATCTGCTTAAAATATTCATTTCTTACTTCTGGTATATTTTAGAGTTAATGATTTGAAGCCAGAATATAGCCACAGATTGAACACACAGTATTTTCAGGATTATGCCTTGCTATCATAAGCTAAACTCTAAGTAGCAGTAAGGCAATAAAACAATTTAGGAAGGACCAAAATCTCTCAGCTCTGCCTCATTTAATAACCTAGTGTTATTGTGAATCTACCCTCTCAATTCCCAAGAAGTCATGATCATAAATTAAAAATTGGGATAAGTTCACAACATAGTGGATGCTCAGTAGTTACATACCCCACAAAGTGCAATATTATTCTCAAATTTTTATGGTTAATTTTTTTTTTATTTTGCCTAATGAATTTTGCTATTTGACCAATAAACGAAAGTGAAAAAATAGGTTCAAATAATATTATACCCTTCAATACCGAACAAAAATACAAAAAGTTTGCATTGGCTGCCAAGTTTTTCTGTTTTACAAGTGCAGTCCAACTCCCAGCTAAAGTATTCTGGTTTTTCTTTGAAAGCTACTTATTTGCTTCTTGACTAAGATCATGTGCTTTCAATTTCTTTTGCATTTTACTGTTTACTTTCTACAGCATTCTTTTATGGATGAACGGCTGCCTGGCAAAATAGAAACTGAACCACAGCATGTAATTAAGTTCTTTGCACATGGGAGTTAGTCATCAACACAATTAAGCTACTGGCTTCCAGATCCAGCACTGAAGGAATGAGCGGTGAAACCAAAAAGCATTCATTCCAGTAAGATTCTTCTAAATCATTGAATTGAAGAGCTCAGCGAGCTTTCTGATGTCACAAGAGGAAATCAAAATAAATTCTTCTTCCCAAACTGAAAATAAATCATGAAAGACCAATATTCCTTTTCTAAAAAATATTCACTGTTTCTGAACTCTGAGTAGATAACTCAGAATATGAGGGGGTAATATATAATAATTTAGAGATGTTTTATGCTCTAAAGTCTAGAGAAAAGTGCCTTTAATATAAAATTTATCTTTTTATACACAATAATAGAATACTTATAATGATAATTAGTTCAATAAAATATAATACAGACTAGTTAAACTATAATGCATTTTAATATCATGAGTTGTGCTATTTTAGTCTTAAGTAATAATAGTATGCTTTAGAATTGTTTTAGCTTCACTGCAAAATTCAATTTTAGGTTGATGGTCAGCAGGACAGGTACTCATCTAGGTTCAAAATATCATAGGTTCATTTCACTAATCATGATGAAACTAGTTAATATGGTATACTCTAATTTTCTCATAGAGTATATAATGTGCCTTTTTGAAAGGAAGATTATTTTTGATGTTTTCTAAATAGTTTATTTCTACAAACATTTAGAAAATATTCAAAGTGAGACTTGAGAGTAAAAACCTTAACAAGGAAGCCATCCAAAGTCATTTTATCAATTAACAAAAGGATTCCAACTACCACTTGCTCTCTAAACTTTATTAATTAAATCATGTAAGTAGGTTCTAGCTGAAATACTATCAATTGAGACAAAAAGCATAAAATTTGAAATTGTAGAATTTCACATTTAAATAAATATCCTAAGGTTGTGATAATACTGAATAGTTTAGTGACTTTGGGAACTGTTGATGTAGAGTACAAAACCTTGTGTAAAGAGGACTTATTGCTTACAGGTTACCTGGATAATTCTTCAAAATATTTTCCACTGAATTTTCAGTATGATAACTATGATGTGTAATCTTGACCACAGTCATGTGTATAAAAGTATACATAGCTTTAGAAATGCAAAAATATGTTGCAGCTCGTATTTCTGATATTCTTTCACTAGGCATTTCTCTGTCCTTTGATGGGGTCATACGCATTTTCTAATTGAGAGTGATTGACTGTAGATCCTTGTTTAAACTTTATAGCCACTGCTGAGCCATGGTTGCACAGCATTTAAGAGCTCAGCTACTAACCAAAAGGTTGGCAGTTTGAATCCACCAACCACTCCTTGGAAATCCTAAAGGGCAGTTCTACTCTGTCCTAGAGGGTCACAAAGAGTGTCAACTAGCCGGCATTTTTGTTTGGTATAGCCAATATAGTATTTCTTAAAATACGAATATAGAGTAAAGGAGCATCAGCCTTCTTGGTAGAATAATAAAAGAAATGTGAATATATTGTGAGTGGGGATGGTTCCATTTTGGAAAATTTTGTTGTTTTCAAATTGCCTACCCACCTCTCCCCTAGAATACACTCCCTGGGTTCTCCTATTGGACATGAAAACATGCTTCTTCTTTAAATGTTATTATTTCTGCAAAGTGTTTTGCTGTAACTATTTCCTCCAAGAAATTTATCTTTTAATAAGTTGATGAATATGTGTACAAGGTCTGCCAATCGAGTTTGCGAACTCAACCTAGAAAAAGGGCTACTTACCTCATTGCTGAGTATCACTATGGTCACCTTCGAAGTACTTGCCTTGGAAAGTGATACAGTGATGCCAGCTCACAACCCACCCTTTGAAGCAATTTTGGAACTCTTTCTGGAATGGCCATCAGAGCTGTCATCATATTCTCCTTGAAGTCTCCTGAACATCATCAAAATGTCTTCTTTTAATATTCCTTTTGTCTTCAGGCAATGAAAAAAGTCACTGGGGGCCAGGTCAGGTGAATAGGGAGGGTGTTCCAACAGTTATTTGTTACTGGCTAAAAACTCCCTCACAGACGACTATACAGTTGAGTTGGCAAACTTGCCACCATATACAATGGCCATTTCAGAAAGTGTCCCAAAATTGGCTTGAAGGGTGAACTAGGTGCTGGATTTGGTGCATAGCTTCCCAAGGGGAATACTTCAAAGGTGACCACCGCAACATTCAGCACTTAGAACAATTGAGTTCACAGACTTAGTTGTCAGACCTCGTATTATCAAATTGAGTCCATAGGGAAGACAAGATAGGCCCTGTGCGTTATACCAGAGACACTGCTCAAAGATGTTATTTTTCAGGCTCTGAGTATACATCTTGGGAAGCACTTTGAGACAGATTTTCCTTCTTCACATATTAGGTAGGTAGGTAAGCAGCCACTTGACTTGCAGCAGGGATAGGCAGTATCTGGACTTAACACTTGATATTATTCAGATTGTCATATAATGTAGTTTTAAACAAGAATCCCATTATCTGAGCCACTAAATAATATGGTGGGAGATGAAATGAACTATCTGACAATCAAAATAGAGACTGATGGAGGTGAGTTGTAAGAATTGGGATTGTAAAATAAAATTGGAGGAAAAAACCTGGCAAATGGACAGCACTGCTTTTGGAGCTCAAAGAGTTTTTCAAAGGATTAACAACTGGGGGGATGGAATGAGCCACTAGCAGGGATGGTCATTAAAAAAAGAACCTCAGGATGTCTAAGGATACAGACTAAATCTCAGTCAAGAAGTCCAAGTCAGGAACAGCATCAGGGGCATGGTTGTTCCAACCAGCTTATAGTCTGGCAGTGCAGATTTTTCTTGGACTCCAAAGGAAATGCCATCAAGAAATCTACAGAGCCTCTCACGTAGCTATTTTATTAGAGATAACTCTCCTTCAAATTTCCTTTGTGGATCTATCCCCAACTTACTTATTGTGTGTGTATTTGGCATGTTTCATACACTATAAAATATGAATCTCGAGATCTAGGAATATGTAATAGTCCTCTTGAAGGGAGAAATAAGTACCTGAACAGTTCAGGACAGGGAGCTTGAGAATATAGCAGGTACATGTAACCCAGAAATAGGGGTTCAAGGAAAGTTTTCAGGGACGGGTAGTTCCTTACAGGCAATGCAACACATAGATGAAGGATAAGAATGCTCCAGATAGAGACAGCTGGGGAAAGGCCCCGAGTTGAGGGATAAGTGGATCCAAATTTTAGAATCACACAGAGTATTCAAGACGCCTAGCAGACATAGAATCCTGTAGAACATTCAATGTCCTAAAGACACTCTTGGACTGCATCTGTCAGGTAACATGGACTTATTGAAAGGTTCAATTTAGAGCAGTGCTTTTAGAATAGTTTTTTTAAAACTGTTCTGAGCAAAATGAAGAAAATTATTAGGAGAAGAGCAAGGTTGTTGTTGTTAGTTTCTGTTGAGCTGATCTCAACTCATGGCAATCCACGTGTGCAGAGAACTGCTCATAGAGTTTTAAGGCTGTCACCTTCCAGAAGGAACTCACCAGGACTATCTTCCGAGGTGCCTCTGGCTGGGATTCTAACTTCCAGCTTTTCAGCTGTTAGTGGAGTACGTAACCTCGCATGAGTCCTGTTAGATGCTGTGAGGTCCATTTCAGCTTACGTCAATCCCAGGTGATAGAGCAGGACTGCCCCATAGTATTTTCTAGGCTGCAGTCTTTACGGGCGCAGCTTGCCAGGTCTGTGTCTTACAGAGCCGCTGGGTGGGTGTGAACTGCCAATGTTTCAGTCAGCTGTTGAGCACTTTAAACACTGCACCATGAGGGTTCCACTGGAGCAAGACGACCGACTGGGAAATTCTCCAGTAAATATATATGTTGATATTTTAAATGTAGTAACCACAGAGCTTGTGCTTAATTTTGTAAGTCCTTTATTGTTTTAAATTTAGTTATAGTCTCCAGGCAAATAATACAATGAATCATGTCAGAAATAGGTAAACCTGATTAAGAGAAGATATCTTCATTAAACAAGGCTTGATAGCAAGCAAATAGGAAATTTAGAAATAGAGCATATAGTTTTCAATTCCTTCTTATAATTAACTTCTAAAGTGAAACTTTGCAATAAACTTTCCCTGCAAACCAGTGCTCATTTGCCATGCATAATACAAGAACATGTTTTGTGGGCTGCAATTCAGTTGTGAGAGTGGTTTGATCACTTCTTTAAAAATATTGTTTTAACAAAATAGCTCAACATTTTCTGTTTCTGCGTTTATCACTGCTTATCAGATTTTCAGTAACAGAATCTTTATATATGAAAGAATATCTATTTAAAAAAATACAGGGGCTCATTGAGATTAATACTTATAATACTTATTATCTTCTTAATAAGACAGCAAGAAAAATGATGATTTTACTACTAGCAAGTAACTGAAATTTTGTCTTCTGTTACTTTTTCTAATATGAGAATGAATAATTCTACATTTTGTGTCACAGGCTGGTGGTGTTTATTGATGAAAAGATCTTTATTAAAAATATGTGGATTTGAGTACTAGTTTCTTCTGTTGACTGTATTTCAAAATATACTCTTCTTTTTATGCTTTTAAAGCAAATAAACTAGACAATACTTAATATTCTATGATTTTCTAAGTCCACTTATACATAATTTCATAAATAACCCTGGTGCCATAGTGGTTAAGTGCTACATCTGATAAACAAAGTTGGCAGTTCCCATCTGTCAGGTGCTCCTTGGAAACTCTATGGGACAGTTCTACTCTGACCTACAGGGTTACTATGAGTCCAAATGAACTCAATGGCGGTGTCATAGACCATTTTATAATGACAATAAATTAATAAAAACACAAATTGTTGATACTTCTTTTTTTTCACTTAAGATTTCATCACAATTTCCTTGAAATTCTTTTTACTATGTAAAGCAGAGTCAGTTTTTCATCCACAAATTCTTTGTCACTGAAGGTTGTTTCTACTTAGCTGAGCATAAAATTTAATTTATATAAGCCAACAGTTCCAATACTGGAATTGAAATTATTTCATGATAAGGCACAGAAACCTAGTTTGTTGATCTTTTGATTAACCCTTTTAGACAAAAGTGAACTGTCTCAAACTACATGTGTAAAAACCCAGAGTACAAAGATCTAAACCTCATTACATTGTAAGAATCTTCAAACTGCTTTAAAATTGTTACATATCATGATTATTAAAGATATTTAACTCTGAGAGGTACTAATTATATATTTGATGTTAAAATTCAAGTTTAAAAATGAAAGCGGTCTATAACCCTGGGAATTACAGTATACCAATGGGTTGTTAAAAGAGCCCTGGTGGTGCAAAGGTTACATGCTAAGCTGCTAACTAAAAGGTCAGTGGTCCTAACCCACCTGTCACTCCAATGGAGAAAGAAGTGTCGCTCAGCTTCCATAACGACTGAAATATAAATGTAAATAATATACATATAAGTAAGCCTTGCCACCCAATCAGTTCCAGATCAAGCAGACTTCCACCGCGGAGTAACTGATACCTTCAGCCTTCAGCCTTCAGGTTAACATTAAGCACTCAACCACTGTATCACAAGGGCTCCATGGAAATCCCGTGGGGTATTCTACTCTGCCCTACAGGGTTCCTGTAAGTCTGAATTGACCCTATGGTAACAATGTTTTTTAACAAATTGTAAATCTTCCAGCGTAACATTATTTTCAAACCACGACATGGTAATGAATTGACCTTAACTGACCGTGACTCAGATATACTCCTTAAATAATATACTTCAGTATTTAAAAAAAAGAAAGATTGCAGAGATTTTAAAATTGTGCTTTGATGCCATAGACCATCTTTCTCAGGACACAATAAAATCTGATGAATTGTTAGTAACTCCAGGGTTGGAAAATATAAAAACTTCAAATGAAAACTTTTCCTTTAGCACATATACTGTTTATTGCATGCCATTTGCACACTGCATGTTTGATCATATTCTGTCCAGTACATCAGGATGTACTGCCAGGAGCTGAGCTATTTGCATGTTTCGCTAATACTACAACAAGGCCTTTGGGAGTCTGGGACAGCTAGGATCACAGCTAAGCTAAAGTAAGCATTTTCTTTGTGATCCTTAGATGCAAAGATGGATGTAAATTTCAAAACTATAAATACATTTTGAAAAAAGTCCAAACCCTATTACATAATATATGAATATTTTGATACTGTATGTGACACAAGCAGTTTGTGATGGCTGTTAAAGGAAAGGTTAGAGGTTTGAATCTACCCAGGGGCTCTACAGAAGAAAAGGCCTGGAAATCTGCTTTCAGGAAGATAATAGTCAAGAAAATCCTGTGAGTCATGCTCTGTTCTTTCACACATGGGCTCACTGCAAGCCATGGACTAAGGCAATGACAAATGAAAATAATTAGATACAAAAATAAAAAAGACATCGATTTATTACTCATCATAGTTTCAACACATTAGATTTCTTTTTTAAAAAAGAACTGTTTCCAACATCTCTCCAACTAAGCACATTTATTGTCATTATTTAAGCTGAATAAAAATGGCTCAAACAAAATATAGTTAAGAGGGTTATAATGAAGTGGAAATATCAAAATTAAAATATTCATAGTTGAAAACATCAACTTCTTGTATATACGTAAAAAGAGAATTTATCAGAGTTGTTCAAGTAACTAAACTTTGATAGACTTGTGGACAGGCTTTAGTTTGGGCCCAGGTAGGGGACAAGTGGGTTCAGATCAGAGTTTTAAAATTTGAATTAAAATTAAAAATTGTAAGTTTCCATATAGCAATCCAGATATTATTTTATTTTTGGAAACTGTGAATGACCTGCAGCTGGACAGAATCTTCTGTCTGAGACTCAGTTGGATTCATGTGAGAACTGCAAGCATTGAAGTTTGAACCAGACTTTTGCAACAACTCAGTGGATTCCTCTTTTTGATACCTTATGCAAAAGTATCAGCTCAGCAGAAATTCTGTGAGGAGAAAACTTATGAAAGAATTGCATGCAAGAACTGTCAATTAAGTTCACAAACTCAGCATAGAAAAAGTGCTACATACCTCACTGCTGAGTATCACTAAGGTCACCTTCAAAGTACTCCCCTCGAGAAGCTATGCACCGATGTCAGCACATGGTCCACCTTTCAAAGCAATTTTGGAACTGTTTTTCTGGAATGGCCATTAGAACTGTCGTCCTATTGCCCTTGATATCCTGAATGTCATCAAAATGCTTTCCTTTACACTGGGTAAAGTAAAAAGTCATTGGGGGCCAGATCAGGTGAGTAGGGAGGGTGTTCCAACACTGTTACTTGTTTACTGGCTAAAAAATCCCTCACAGACAACTATATAGTTAAGTTAATGAACTTGCCACTTTGCCACCACGTGAAATGCTTATTCTGGAAAGAGTTCCAAAATTGCTTTGAAGGGTGGACTTGGTGCTGGCATTGGTGCATAACTTCCCAAGGGGAGGACTTCAAAGGTAACCACAGAGATATTCAGCAATGAGGTATGTAACACTTAAAACAATGAAGTCCACAGACTTAATGGTCAGACCTCATGTATACAAGGCCAAAAATATGAAAGATACACACTGAACTTCAATTAAAACTACAAATTGAGATGTTAGTTTTAATGATATTTCTGCAAAAATTATAGGCATTTGTTGCTCAATATCAGAATCTGAGTCTGAAAATCAAACATCTTGCATGAATATATTAACAAAGAACTTACTTCTTCCTGTGATAGATGTATGAAATCATAATATATCTGGTAATTCAAGCTGTCTCAATTATTGTATAAAACATTACACAAGATTTGACATTTATTTTTACTGTTCATAAACAAGTTTTATTTTAATTTAAATAGCTCATTTCTAATAGATGAAATGGTTAGGTAGTTAAAATTTCAGAGATGATGTTACTGTACACTGAAAGTAAGTTTTTATCACAGCAGACTATGACAATTATAAAAGAGAAAGAAACAATTAAAAACAAAAGACTCTGGATACATCATCCTCATGCACACTTATGTTTATCTATTGCAGAATCTGAGGTTATTGAAAAAGTAAAAATGCAGATTTTCTTAGTAAATATTCCAGGAGAAAACAACTACATGTAATGCATGCAGAATTTTAAAAGATTTCTATTCGAGGAAAATACACACATTAAGCTCTTTTGCTAAATGTTCTTCTAGGTGTCATATAAGCCACCAATCAATGTTGTTTTTGGGAGAAATGGTAAGCAAAAACCATTTTTAAATAATGGAGACAACGAGAAAAATTTTATTCTGACTATAAAAAAACACACTACCAAATCAGTTCTGCCTCACGGTGACCCTATAGGACAGAGTAGAACTTTCGCATTGAGTTTCCAAGGACAGCCTGGTAGATTCAAACTGTCAAGCTTTCGATTAGCAGCTGTAGCACTTAACCACTAGGCGACCAGGCTTTCCATTCTAACTACAGACAATTCATTAGGATTATAATTGCTCATAGCTACTTTTCAGAAATACACTATTCAAAAACACATTAATACATTTTAATAAAAATTTTTGAGCCTTAGGACTTACATCATTTTGTGTACATACAGTATCTGGATAGTCATGAAACATCCAAAGCTAATTTAGACAGGAGTGCTGATCCCCAACTTACCGAGGGCATTATTTCAAGTATTCATAAAGTATAAGAAGCACATGAATACTTTTTTTAAAAATTGGACATACAAAGCTGTCAAGGAGGAATTATGTTCATTTTGTCTATGGACTTACTGTTTTGGGGAAAAAGTGGTATGTATGTGTACATACATATATAGATACATGTAGATATCTATCTATCCATATATATACATACATACATATGATAGACAGTATTTCATTGTCAATTTTAAACTAATAATAAAAAAATCCCACTGCTGTTGAGTAGGGTCTGACTCATAGTGACCCTAGAGGTCAGAGTAGAACTGCCCCATAGAGTTTCCAAAGAGCACCTGGGATTTGAACTGTCAACTTATGGCTAGCAGACATAGCACTTAACTCACTATGCCACCAGGATTTCCAGACAGTAATAGGAAACATAATTTTATGGGTCAAAGCCTACTTGACTTTAATCCTTTTAGGCTTCGCAGCCATTTGATTAAGTGCTATATGAAGTTTCTCCCTCAACAGTCTCAAAGTGTCATTCGTCATAGCCTTGCCACCACAGCCATGAAATATGACTGTCTGATGATACTAGAGCCAAGAAATATGATGTCGTTGTTTGGTATTTCAGATCACAGTGAGTCCTTACTGTAAACCATGTAGTATGGTCTCTGTGTACATAATGAAAGAAAATATATCAGTTGAGCTGGCAAATGTGGCAGGTAGTCAGAAAAATAGACTAAGAAACTGACAACTTCATTCTCCTTTTCTGAAATATTCAATGAATAATAACAGCAAAATAAAATCCCATTCTCCAGTTTTCATTTCTGCCTAATAAAGTTATTATATATTATTGTGTACAAGTGAAATATTATGTATTTAGGCAAAATCACCTACTCAGAATATTCATAGGTGTTTGAGTTGTATAGGTTATCCATATATCTCAAAGAGAGGAACTGTTTGTTGTTAACCAGTCTTCTAAAAATATTAAGCTCATATGCTGCTGATACTAATACCAAAGAAAACCAAACCCACTGCTATCAAGTTGATTCTGATTGTTAGTGACCCTATAGGTCGTAACAGAACTGTGCCAGAGAGTTTCCAAGAAGCACCTGGCGGATTTGAATGGCCAGCCTTTTGGTCAGCTGCTGTAGGTCTTAACCACTACATGACCAGGGTTTCCATGCTGATTAATAATGCCAGCTAAATGTGGAACATAATCTGCTGGACTTGGAGTAAGAAAACAGAACCTGTTTTTGTTTGCTTGTTTTGTTTTGTTTTCAGGAATATATAATTCAGCTATGTGATACCGGAAAATTTACTTAACTTCTCTTTCTTATTTTCAAAACCATGCTTCTAATATATCACTGGCAAATGAGTGTGCGTGTGTGTGTGTGTGTGTGTGTGTGTGTGTGTGTGTGTAAAAGTATATGGGAAGAATTTAACAGAGCACTTGAAACTTAGTTAAGTACTCAATAAAAGGTAGCCAAATTTATTATTAAAAGTGTTGTTGCAAACATATTCATAAATCAGTTACTGATCCTTTACAGTCCTACATTTTGTGTAATTCAGGAATTGAGGTTACTATACCTTAAAATGATTGAACAACTTATAGAGACATCAAGGAATTACAACAGAACTAGGAGACAGAGTATATTTTAAGAATCAGTGTTCTGATTAGTGAAGCTACATGAAATATAAGATATGTCAGAATAACCAAAAAGAAATGGTAATAGCAGACACTGTCCATAGTACAGAGAAGATATTGAGTGAGAAATCCACACATTAAATGAAAGGAGGTCCAGTCAGATTATCAGTGAAGAGTATGGGACATTTATTTAATAAACAACCACTGAAAACAGTGAGCAAAACTCAGAGGCACTGGCTGTGTCCTCATAAAACACATGTGTAACTTGAGAAACTATATACAAGTATTGTAACATACTCTTGCTACACTGAAAAACAAAGACCAGAAACACTTATGGAATGGTGGTGCAAGAATTTGCCTGCACCTTCTTCCCAGTAAAACAACATAACTCATGAAAATTGTAAACAAAAATAAAACACAAACAATAGTTCACTCTCTGTAAATTGATATGAAGACATACAGAAAAATGTTGAAACATTTATTCAAGAAAATCTATAAAATCTCAGTAAGAACAGTGCAAGCCTACAACCTATTATGCAAAATCTGGTCCATCCTTTCCTGCAGCTCAGTGTAACAAAAACTCTACTCCAGGAAGGTACAACAAGGTATATAGAAATTACAGAAGCTCTTTTCTGAACCAGCCGAGAGTTTTTTTAGGTTCCCGTACTTCACCAACATCTCATTTTTTGGGTGGCAACTCTAGTCCACGTGTTTCAGGTTAGGAATCCTGGAACCTGATTTGGGTGGGGCTAAAATGACAGAGTAGTCAGATGCTTCATGATTCCTCTAACAAGGAAGACTTCCTCTTACCCCCACAAAACCCCAAACAAGCTCATTATATATGATATTCTAGGAGCCCTGAACATCAAAGGGAAAGTTGAGAAACTGGACTCAGGGTAGGGACAGTAGGTCCAGAAATACCTGGGACTGGCCAGATTCAACCCATTGGGGATCAGCAACCCCACAGGCAGATCAGCTGCTTTGAGTGTGGTAAGGGGAGCAGTAGTGTTTTGAAAAGATCTAAAATATTCCTTTGGGATAAAACTCCTTTTCTCCAGCACTTCCCTCACCGTTCTTTGAATTGCACCCAGCGCCAGAGACTGATACATTCCCTCAGCAGGAAGAAGGACAACTTAGGTACACCTTGAGCCATTCTCCCATACTTGAAGAGGGACATTTAACACACAAAAGGGAAAAAAACATCTGCCAGCTTCCCTAAACCAAGAACTCAGGGAAAAACAGTTCCTTTGCCTAGGGACAAACATAAAACGCCCACAGAACTTGAATGCCTCTCACGTCTGAATACAGCATCAATCATCAACCACTGTCCTGCAGCGAAACCTGTCGACCTATGATACACATGAAGGAACCTGAACATGCCTTATTCAAGCATACTTGCAGGCAGCTGTTAGCCCTCTACCTTTCTCAGTGTATGTAGCCAGATACCTGTGTCTACATCATCACCCTTGCCTATCTAGGATTGTAGGGGAGAGCCTTCAGCGCATTCTTGGTAACAGACTACCCAGGCACCTGAGCTGAATACATAAAAGTAATCAGACACCTGGATACTGATACCTAGTGCAATTATAACCACCTGTGGACAGGATGTTAGAACTTCAAAGGTACCAATAATCAAACTAGCTCTCATCACCAGCCTAGTTAGGAATTTCAAAACAAAATAAAATGAGAAGCCACAGCTCAGTCAGCAAACATAAAATTAGTAATATAACAAACAGTAATAGGGAAACAGACATGGCAGTATGCAAACGATGACAACATTATAACAAAAAGAGGGACTTATGAAAATGTAGTCATAGATCTTTCCCCATGGAGAGGAAGTCAAGGTGACACGAAGAAACAAAATACTAGTTTAAATTTAGAAAAGTAGGGGTAAACACAAAGGTAACCACAGAGAAAATTAAGTCTTACATACCAAAATAAAACTCAAGAAAGCATGAAGTCTCAGCAAATATAAAACCAACAACAATAAAAAAGATGAAAAGAAACTTCTAAATAGAAAAGACTCAGCATAGAAAAATAAGTGGAAAAAAGAAACTATCAACGGTGCCCAAAAAAAAGGCATTCAAATGACAGCACTAAACTCACACTCACCAGTAATCATACTGACCATAAATGGATTAAATGCACCAGTGCACCAATAAAGAGACAGGATGTCAGAAAGCTTAAAAAAAAACAAACAAACAACAAAAAAAAACTCAACCTGTCTGTATTCTGCCTGTAAGAGACACACCTTACATTAAAAGGCACAAATAAACTAAAACTCAAAGGATAGAAAAAAAATAAATCAAGCAAACAACACTCAAAAAAGAGCAGGAGTGGAATCTTAGCCACATAGTGATGCTTTAACAGAAATATCACGAGTGGATGGCTTTAAAAAGAGAAATTTTATTTTGCCACAGTCCAGTAGGTTAAAAGTCCAAATGCAGGGTGTCGGTGCCAGGGAAAGTCTTTCTCTGCTGGCTCTGGAGGAAGGTCCCCTTTGTCAATCATCTCCTAGACAGGAAGCTTTTGACACAAAAGGATCACAGTCCTTTCCAAATGACACACTCAGCTCCGGGTACTTCTTTCTTTCTTGATGGTGTGATGTCTTCAAATCTCTCTACTAGTTTATCTCCTTTACATCTCAAGATATTGCTGCAAGGCACAATATAACGTTACACACTGAGTCCTTCCACACCAACAAAACTGCTGCCTGCCCTCCCTCATTAAACTCATAGAGGCAGGGTTTACAGCATGGAGGAATATTACACAATACTAAAACTCATGGCCTAGTCAAATTGCTATACACTTTTTTCAGGGGACACAATTCAGTCCATGACAAATGGCATGTATAAATTCTGATAAAATAGAATTTAAAGTAAAATCCACCACAATGGACAAGGAAGGACACCTATAATGATTGAAGAGTCAATACACTGGGAGGACATAACCACTTTAAATGTTCACACACAATGACAGGGCTCCTAAATACAGAAAACAAACTCCAACTGAAAAGAGTAATAGACAGCTCCACAAAAATAGTAGCATACTCCCATTTAGAGAAGCTCAGTAAAGACAACCAAGATCCACATGTCACAATCAATCAACAGGATCTCATAGACATATATAGAACACCCCACCTGACAGTAGCATAGTATTCTTTTCCAAAGCACGTGAAACTGTCTCCAGAACAGATGATATACTATGCCACAAAGCAAATCTTAACAAATTCCAAAGTATCCAACATATTGCAAAGCATCTTTTCATGCCGTGCAGTCATAGAAGTAGATTCAATAACAGAAAAAGAACCAAACACATGAAAACCAAATAACACCTTGCTAAAAAATTACTGTATTATGTAAAAATCAAGGACTGATTGCAGAATCCAATGAGAATAAAAGTACATCCTATCAGAACATCAGGGACACAGCAAAAGTGCTCAAAGGATCATTTTATATCAGTTAATAAACACATCCAACAAGAGGGAAGGGCAAAATCAAAGCATTAACCTGATAGCTTGAACAAGTAGAAAGAAGGTCTTGGGAACTAAGAGAAACAAATAGTAAAAATTAGGGAAGAACTAAATGAATTATAGAAGAGGAAAACTACAGAAAGAATTAACAAGACCAAAAGCTGGTTCTTTGAAAAGATCAACAAATTTGATTAACCAACCACCAGCTAAAGTGACAAGCAAAAAACCCAAGTAAGAATTGTGAAGACCAGTATCACAACAGAGCCAACTGAAATTAACAAAATCATAACAAAATACTACAAAAAATTTTACTCTAACAAATTTGAAAACTTAGAAGAAATGGGTAAATTTCTAGAAACACAATTCCTACCTAAACTAATACAAACAGAGGCAGAACAACTAAATGAAACCATTAAAAAAAAAAGGAAAAGGAAAAAGAAATTGAAAAGATAATTAAAAAGCTCCGAACAAAAAAAGCTCTTACCTGAGATATTTTATTAGAGAATTTCACCACCTTTTAGAGAAGTGTGAACACTACTATTCCTAAAGGTATTTCAGAGCATAGAAAAGGATGGAATATTTCCAAACTTATTTTGGAAGCCGTAACTCTAATCCTGAATCAGGTAAGGACATCACAAAAAAGGAAAATTACCATGAACTTAGATGAAAAAATCCTAAACAAAATTCTAGCCAACAGAATTTAGCAACGTATCATAAAGAATTCACTATGACCAAGTGGGTTTTATACCAAATATGCATAAATTGTTCAACATTAGAAAATCAATCAGTGTAATTAACCAAACAAATAAAACAAAAAAATGAGAACCAATGGATTTTATCAATCGACATAGAAAATTCATTTAACAATATTCAACACTCACTCATGATTAAAAAAAAAAAAAAAACTCAGCAAAATAGGAATAGACAAGAAATACCCCATAATGATAAAGGACATGCATACAAAGCCAACATCCTCCAAAATGAAGAGAGTGGGAACCAGACAAGAATGTCCTCTGTCACCGTTGTGCTGTAGGTTGTAGCCAGAGCAATCAGGCTACAAAAAGAAATAAATGGCATCCGAATTGGTAAGAAGAAGTATTTGCAGATGGCATAGTTTTATGGACAGAAAAACACAAAAACTTCACACAAAAAAGCTACTGGAAGTAACAGAAAGGTTGAGCAAAGATCAGGATACAAGATAAACCAAAACAAATAATCAGTTGAATTAATCTACACCAACAAAGAGATCATGAAAGAGGAAATCATCTAATCAATTCTATTTATGATAACCCTCAAGGAGATAAAATACTTAGAAATAAACCTAACCAGACATGTACATGACACAAAGAAAACTTGAAGACACTAGAGCAAGCAACCAAAGACACCTATAAGATTGGAGAAACCTGCTTGCCCATGGAGACAAGACTCAAAACTGTGAAAATGAATATTCTACCCAAAGTGAGCTATAGATAAAATTCAATCTCAATTCAAATTCTATCTTTTCTTTCTTTTTTTTTTTTGATTGTGATTAAGTGACAGTATACAATCTAAAATAATTTTGTATGTCTGCCTATCTGCAGCTCCTTCTGGTCTCCTTGCCTGGGGATAACACACTCCTCCTTTTCAGTCTATACTTGTTGCATCCTCGTAACAAGCTCCTGACCCCTCCTCTCCACCATCTTCTCTCCGATCTAGAATGAGACCAGTAGGACAGCATCCTATAAATGCAAAGAACCATAAAGTACAGACACCACACAGTCACATCGTGTCTTCGAGTTCAGTCAATTTTTGCCCTAAGAGTTGACATCAGTAGTGTTTACTAGACAGGTACAGCAGCAAGCCTAGGGGCCATGGTCCCAGGGGATCCCCCCAGGATGTTGGACCATCAATTGTGGTCTTTTAGTAGACTTCTTGAGCTGCACCTCTTTTTCTCATGTTGCCCCAGAAACTCAACATTACGTGCCCCATCACAGCTGTCTTTGGTGGTGGCCTGGTACCATCTAGTTCTTCTGGTCACATGCTGATACAGTTTCCCATTCACATGGATCCTTCTGTCTAATGAGCTCTGTTTTCCTCATATCTTTGTTGCCTGTTGGTCATCTGTTCTGGATGAGTTGGGACATGGTGTACCTCAGATGGCAGCTTGCTAGTCTTTAAGAACCCAGATGCGACTTACCAATACGGGGTGCCTATGACTCTCTTAGCAATAGGCTAGTTATGACGACTGGCCTCAATGTTCCCTGAAATCATGGTCCCCAGACCCCACCCCTGCAACTCTACCCTTGTACATTGGGTTGAGATTAAGAGTTTTCAGTTTACGTTGAAGCCCCATTAGGTTGATCTACTTTCTACTATGTGCTTTCACCTAACCAAATTTCTATCAACTATTTAATCTATGACCAACTCGCTTCCCTACCTCCCAACGCTTGTAGACATCAGTCTTTTCTTCTGTACACAAGTCTGTTTTTCAGTCTATATAGTAGGCGTCTTATATTGTCCTTGTGCTGCTGACTGATTTCACTCAATATAATAGCTTTCAATTGAAACCAGGTTGTGAGATGGTCATAAAATCATCACTGTTCTTTATCATTGCATGGTGTTCCACTGAGTGTATGTACCACAGTTCGTTTATCCATTCATCTGTTGATGCAGAATCTGGGTTAATTCCATCTCTTTTCTACTGTGGATGTGCTACAATAAACACTTGTATGCATGTATTTGTTCCTGTGATAACCTTGGTTTCTGTAGAATATATTTTGAACAGAGGGATTACTGGATCAAATGGTGTATCTATTTTGAACTTTTTATGGACTTGCCAAAATGCTTTTCAAAGAAATTGTGCCATTTTGCAATCCCACCAGCAGTGTAGGAGAGTTCCAATCTCTCCACAGCCTCTCCAGCATTTGTTGTTTTGTGGTATTTGGATCATGGCCAATCTTGTTGGGGTGAGATGGTATCTCACTGTAGTTTTGATTTGAATTTTTCTAATAACTGGTTATCGTGAGCATTTCCTCCTGTGTCTTTTGGCTGATTGGATATCCTCTTTGATGAAGTGTCTGTCCATCTGCTTTGCCCATCACTTAATCAGTTTATTTATCTTTTTCTTGTTGATATTTTGCAGTACCTTGTAGATTATGGAAATCAGACTTTGGTCACACATGTAGTTGCCGGATATTTTTTCCCATTCTGTAGGTAGTCTTTTAACTCTTTTGATAAAGTCTTTGGATGAGCAAAAGTGTTGGATTCTTAGTAATTCCCATTTATCTATTTTCATTTCTGTTGATCATGTTTTGTCAGATTTTGAAGTCTATCTAAGCTGTGTATTAGAACACCTATTGTTGATCTTATTATTTCTTGCATGAACTTTATCATTTTAGGTTTGATATTCAGGTCTTCTATCCAGTTCGAGTTGGTTTTATGTAAAGTGTGAGACATGGGCCTTGTTTCAGTTTTTAGCAGATCAGTATCCAGTTTTGCCAACACCATTTGTTAAAGAGATTGTTTTTACCCCAGTTTACAATCTTAGGACATTTGTCAAGTATCACCAATTAATAAGAGGATGGTGGCATCTCTCAGGTCTCAACTGTATTCCATTGGTCTGTATGTCTCTTTTGACCAGTCTGTTTTGACAACTGTGGCAGTGTAGTAGATTCTAATGTTGGGTAGTGTGAGGCCTCCCACTGTGTTCCTCTTCTTCAGTAGTGCTTTGTTTATCTTCTCTTTCCAAACACAGTTGGGGATTTATTTCTATATCTTATTGAAAAATGGCACTGGAATTTCTATTGGGATTGTATTGTACATGTAGATCATTTTGGGTAAAATAGACATATCCACAATGTTAATTCATCCTATTCGTGAGGAGGACAGGTGTCTCTATTGACATAAGTCTCTTTTGGTTTCTTACATTAAGGTTTAGTTCTCTTTGTATAGGTCTCTTATTTCTCTAGGTAGACTTACTCCTAGATATTTTATCTTCTGGAGGCTATGGTAAATGATACTGATTTGATGATTTCTTCTTTGATGATCTCTTTGCTGATTTAAAGGAATCTTACTGATTTACTTATGTCTAATCTTATATGCTGACACTCTTATGAGCTCTTCTATTAGTTTGAGAAGTTTAGTTATGGATTCTTCAGGATTCTCTGTGTATACAATCTATCATCTGCAAATAATGAGATTTATACTTTTTATTTGCCAGAGCAGATGCCCTTTATTTCTTTGCCTTGTCTAAAGGCCATGGCTAGGACCTTTAGTATAATGTTGAATAGAAGTGGTGAGAGTGGGCATCCTTGTCTAGATTCCATTCTCAAGTGGAATTCTTTCAGTCTCTCTCCACTTAGGATGATGTAGGTGGCTGGCTTTGCATAGATGCCATTTATTGCATCGAGGAACTTGCCATCTATTCTTATTTTGCTGAGAGTTTTTAGTGTGAATGTGTGTCGGACTTTCTTCTGTAACCCATGGCTTTTAGCACAAGTTGTTCAGTTTCCATGAGTTCAAATTCTACCTATGTTTTTTCTATTATCAATTTCAACTTCCATAGCTTTATGGTCTGAGAAGGTACTTTGCAATAATTCAATGATTTGGATTTTGTTGAGACTTCCTTTATGTCCTAATACATGGTCTGTTCTGGAAAATGTTCTGTGTGCATTGGAGTGTTAACCCATCTGTTGATGGGTTAAAGGTTCTGTATATGGTCTCATTGGCTAATTGTCACAATAAGATCTTCAACATTTTACTGAGCTTTTTTCTAGATGATCTGTCCATTACTGAAAGTGGAGTGCTGAAGTCTCCAACTATTACTGTGGAGTGATCTATCGCATTTTTCAATGAGAGAGTGTCTGTTCTATATATTTATGTTCTCTGGTATTTGGTGCATAAATATTTAATATTATTATATCCTTCTTGTGTATTGAAACTTTCAGCAATAAATAGCAACCATCCTTGTCCATGGTGGTGTATTTTACATTAGAGTCTATTTTATCCAAGATTAGTATTGACAGTTCTGCTCTTCTTTGTATATTGTTGGCTTGGTATGTATTTTCCCATCCTTTGAGTTTCAGTTTGTTCATATATTTGAGTCTAAGGAGTGTTTCTTATAAGCAACATATAGATGAGTCATGTCTTTTGATCCATGATGTCACTTGCTGTCTCTTTGTTGAAGCATTCAGTCCGTTTATATTCAGTGTAATTACTGATAGGTATATGTTTGGTGCTTTTATTTTGATGCATTTATTTTTGTGCTGTTGGTGTTTTCTATGATGTTCTGAGTATTCTGTTCTGTGTCATTCTTTATGGGTAGACTTTGAGTCTTTTTCAGTGCTGGTTCTGTGTTTGTTGAGATCTCTGTATTATGTGTCTTGTTTTGACATATCACATTGTTATTTTGCTTTGCAGCTACCCCCATAATTCTGCCTTTGTATTATAAATTTATACCAGACTTAACTTCTGCATATCTTTTTAATTGTCTCTCTATCTGAAAGAGTTATAACTGCTGTTAATATATTCCTCTTTTTAGTATGATGATGACATAATTTTCATGGTATGATCACTGGTTTCCTTCTTTTCAAACTGTAGCTTTTGTTGAGCCTTGTGACTTTCCTAACTGAGTAGGATTCTGGATACTGTATATTGCATTGCCTCTTTAAGTATACACTTAATGGTTTTGTTTTTCTTAGCAAAGAGCTTCTTTCATTATTTCTTAATATTTTTTTATGGTTTCTACAAAGTCTCTAAGCTTCTGTTCTATGAATGTGTTACTATCATCTTCACATCTGAGAGACCATTTTGCAGGCTATATAATTTTGGGTTGGCAGTTTTTCTCTTTCACGGCTTTGAATGTGTCAGTCCCACTGTCTTCTTGCCAACATCATTTCTGCTAAGAAGTCAGGCGAAAGCCTACAGGGCTTCCCTCTGAATGTTAGCTTCGCTTTAAGCCTTGTTGCATTTAAGAGCCTCCATTTATGTTTCAATTTGTTAAGCTTGATTATAATATGTCTTGGTGTCTTTCTTATGGGGCTTGCTTTTTGTGGTGTCCAATATTCATCTTGGAAATCCATGTATCTCTTCTTTCATAACTTAGGGTAAGTTTTCTGTCAGCAACTGTACAACTATACTCCCTATGTTTTCAGCTATCCCTCCCTGCTCAGGACTCCAATTATTTGTAGATTGTTCCTATTAATAGGATCCCACATTTTTCTTAATGCTTCTTCATTGTTCTTATTTCTTTTCTCCAGTTTTGCCACATAAAAACTGGTGTCAGTTGCTCTATCCTCAAGATCACTAACTCTGGCTTCCAACTCTTCAGTTGTGCTCCTTTAGCTTTGGATTAAATTGTGTAATTCTGTAATTTTGTTCTTGATCTGCTGGATTTCGGATTGTTGATGTTCCATTTGTTCAAGTAGCTTGCTTAATTTTTCATTTTGTTCTGCTGCATTTTGTTTAATCTTTAGGAGGACTCTATACACAATTCTTTTGTACTTTGTCTCCAATAGATTCATAAAGGTTCTTCATCTGGTAAGTTTTTTGATTCTATATTTTGGGAGTTTTCCAGAGCCATTGTGAACTGTTTCTTTAAATATTTAGATAATGATTGCTGCCTTCACACTATCTAGGAGCTGTTTGGTTTGAGGAACTGAGGAGTAGTTCTAATAGTGATGTTGGTCACTAGCTGCCTCTGGGTACTCTAGTGATTGGCCCTAGGTGGATTCTCTGAGGTGGCACTCTATTTATGGAGTCACTGAGAGGCTGGAAGCCACTGCTATGTTGTATATCAGTGAAGGGTGGAGGAGATGCTGCCAGGTGCTCAGCCTTCAGTTCTCCAAGTGGTCTTATTTTAAAAAGGTACTTACTGCTACAGGAGGAGCTGTCAAACAGCTGCCAAAATCAGTAAGGCCCTCAGATGTAGCAGGTCCTACCTTCCAGCTGACAATGAAAGTATCTCATAGGCCTTCCCCAGATGCAATGACTTGGTTTAAAGTAGGGAGAAGTTAGGGCCTTCCTGCCATCCTCTGCCAGGCCCCACCTGTAAATATAGCCACAAATCATCTCAAATGCAGCTTTTCTGCTTGCCAAAAGGGACTGCTACTCCACTTGAGAATCAGCCACAGCTAAGGCCCCCATCTGGATGACTCCACTTCCCAGCTGACCATGATGGCATCCCAGCTGAGCTGTCTTTCCTGCCATGAAACAGTAAAATCTATGTCACAGCTCAGAAAAGAGAGGATGGATGAGGAGTAGCGCCCTCAGTCAGTAGCCTGGCTGTTGATATGTGGTTGTTCTAAGCACAGTCTCTCTGCTGTGCTATACACTATTTACTTAAGCATTGCATTTCAGTGTATTAGCCAGTTCATGCCCAGTTCCCACCTCCTGGATAAAAAAGAAGGCATCAGTACCTGCAGTCCTCTCAAATGGTTAGCCAGGAGAAGCAGGACCCAGCAGCCACTTCCTGGTCTTTGAGAGAGATAGTTACCCGTTTACTTGCAGCTGGTCTAATCTGACAACCCTAGATCAGATCCTAGGGCTTCCCAGATGTTCACACTGCTCTCTTCAATTATCATTTGAGGCCCTAGTTTTCAGATGGAATTGAAGAAACGTGTGTCTAGTTCACCATCTTGGCCCCACCCCCACAATCCAAATTCTGCTGACATTCTTTAACTAGATAGTGTAATAAATCACCAACTTCATAAGGAAAGGGAAGGAATGTTGGATACATAAAGCATTACAGAAGAAGGAAAACAAAATGGGAAGCCTCACATTACCTGTTTTTAGAATCTATTACACTGTTACTGAATTGAAAACATCCTGCTACTGATACAACAGACACAAAGACCAGTGGAATGAAACTGAAAATCTAGACATAAAATCATCCACCTATAAGCAGGAGATATTAGAGAAAAACTCAAAGTTTGTAGATTGGGAAAAAGACAGTCTAACATAACCAGAAACTGAAGACAATGGCCTTATATACAACGGAATGAAACATTGCCTGGTCCTTTGCCATCCTCACAATAATTATACTTGAGCCCATGGTTACAACCAGTGTGTCAGTCCATCTCATTGAAGGTCTTTCTCTTTTTCATTGACCATCTGCTTTATCAAACATGACGTGCTTCTCCAGGGACTGATTGCTGCTGATAAAATGTCTAGTTATGTCAGGTAGTCTTGCCATGCATTCTGGTAATACTTCTGGTAGACACATTTATGTGTTCTTTTGGTAGTTAATGATACATTAAATATTCTTCACCACTACCACAATTTAGCACCATAAATTCTTCATTGGTCTTCCTTATTTGTAGTCCAGTTTTCACGTGCATATTACACAATTAAAAACAGATGACTTGGGTCAAGCAGATCTTAGTCGTCAAAGTGACATCTTTGTTTTTTAACACTTTAAAGAGGTCTTTTGCAGCAGGTTTGCCCAATGAAATATGTGTTTTGATTTCTTGACTGCTGCTTCTATGTGCATTGATTGTGATGGTAATTAAAAAGAAATCCTTGGCAACTTTAATTTTTTTTCTGTTCATGATGTCACTATTTGATGCATTTGTGACTATTTTTGTTTTCCGTACTGAAGGCTGTGGTCTTTGAAATTCGTCAGTAAGTTCTTCAAGTCATCTTTACTTTCAACAATCAAGGTTGTATCATCTGTGTATTGCGGTTTTTAATGAGTTTTCCTCCAGTCCTGGTGCCTCATTCTGCTTCACATAGTCCAATTTCTCAAATGATTTGTTCAGCGTGCAAACTGAGTAAGTATGGTGAATGGCTCAAACCCTGAGGCACAATTCTGCTGACTTTAAATCGCTCAATATCCTCTTGTACTGTTTGAACAACTACCTCTTGATCTTTGTACAGGTCCCTCATGAGCACAAGGAAGAGTTCTGGAATTCCTGTTCCTCACAATGTTGTTCATAATTTGTTGTGATCAACACAGTCCAATGTCTTTGCATAAAACACAGGTAAACATCTTTCTGGTAGTCATTGCCTTTAGCTAGGATCCATCTGACATAAGGAGAGATATTCCTTGTTCCCCAACTTCTGAAGTCAGCTTGCATTTCCAGCAGTTCCTTGTGGATCTACTGCTACAGGATCTTAGGCAAAATTTACTTGTATATGATGTTAATGATATTGTTTGATAATTTCCACATTCAGTTGTATCATGTTTCTTTGAAACAAGCATAAATATGGATCTCTTCCAGTCAGTTGGCCACACAGCTGTTTTCCAAGCTTCTTGGTGTAAACGAATGAGCACTTCTAGCACTGCATAAGTTTGCTGAAGCATGTCAATTGGTATTCCATCAATTCCTAAAGCCAAGTGTTTTGTCAGTGCCTTCAGAACAGCTTGGACCTCTTCCTCCAATACTGTCAATTCTTGATCATATACTACCTTCTGAAACAGTTAAATGTTAGACAATTCATTTATAAAAGCCAAAAAGCCATTGCTGTCAAGTTGGTTCTGACTGATAGTAATCCTATAGTCAGAGCAGAATTGCTCCATCAAGTTTCCAAGGAGTGCCTGTTTGAACTGCTGACTTTTTGGTTAGCAGATCTAGCACTCAACCTTTAAGCGTTAAGATTTCCATAGTGACTATGTATTTCTTCCATCTTCTTTTGATACTTCCTGTGTCATTTATTATTTTCCATATTGAATTCATTACATTATACCTTGAGACTTGATTTTTTTCTTCAGTTCTTTCATTCTGAGAAAGCCTACTGTCTTCTTCCCTTTTGGTATGCTAACTCTAGGTCTTAGCATATGACATTATAACACTTTACTTTGTCTTCTTAAAAAAAAAAAAGACAACAAATTCCAGAATAGAAATCTTCTGTTCATTTGTTTCATTTCATCATTTCTCCCATTTGCTTTAGCTACTCAACTTTCAAAAACAAGTTTCACAGTCCCTTCTCACATCCATGTTAGTCTTTTCTGTCTCATGTATACTTTTGCATGACCATTTCCTTTTTGCACATATGATGTCTCTGATGTCATTTCACAGCTCATCTGCACTTCAGTCATTGGTGTTCAACGCATCAAATATATTCCTTTTTTAGTTATGATTGCGTGAAAGTATACAATCCAAGTTAAATTTGCAAGATCACCTGTCTATAGCTCCTTCTGCTCTCCTTACCAGTGACAGCAAACTCCTTCTTTATGTTCAATACACATCATATCCTCTTAACAATCTCCTGTCCCCTCCTCTCCACCTTCTCCTCTCCATTATAGTGGGAGGCCAGTAGTGCAGCATCCAATGGATGCATAGAACCATAAAGTGCACATACCATATGGTCACTTTGTGTCCCTGACTCCAATCCATTCCTGTCTGCAGAGTTGACCTCAGTAATGATTTAGGATCAGGGGCAGCAGCAGATCAAGGGGCTATGCCCCCAGGGGCAACCCCAGACTTTTGGACCATCAATTGTGGTCTTTTAGTGGCATTCTTGAGGTGCACCCCCTTTTTTCCAGTGTTGCCACTGGGGCTCAATATTGTGCGCAGCATCACAACAGTCTTTGGGCATCATTTGGTTCTTCTGGCCATGTGTTGATGTGGTCACCCATTCACATCTGTGCTTCTATCTTCTGGGCTATTTTTCCCTCATGTCTTTGCTGTCCTTGGTGATCATCTGTTCTGGCTGAGTTGGGACCATTTGTTTGTACCACAAATGGCAGCTTGCTAGCTTTTAAGACTCCAGATGCCACTCATCAATACGGACTGCAGAAGAATCTCTTCGCAATATGCTAGTTATACCAATCGACCTTGATGTCCCCTGAAAGCATGGACCCCGGCCCCCTGCCCCTGCTACTCTGTCCTTGCAGTATTGGGTTAAGGTCAGAAAAGTTTTTGATTTATGTTGAAGTTCAGTTAACTTGATCTTCTTTTTAGTGTGTGCTCTTACTGTTTTCAGCCAACCAAACTTCTATCAACTATTTCATCTATAACCAGCCCTGTCCCTCTCGTCTTCCCCTCCCTTGCAGCCACCAAAGAGTCTTTTCTTCTGTACATAAGTCTGTTTTTAAGTCCTTATAGTAGGGGTCTCATACAATATTTGTCCTTTAGCCACTGACTACTTTCACTCAACAATGTCTTCCAGTTGAAACCATGTTATGTGATGCTTCCTAAAATCATCATTGTTCTTCATCTTTGTGTAATATTCCATTGAGTTTATATAACAGAGTTTGTTTATCCATTCATCTGTTGTTAGGCATCTGGATTGATTCCATCTTTTTGTTATTGTGGACCGTGCTGCAATAAACATTCATCAGCATGTATCAGTATATATGACTGCCCTTGATTCTGTAGCATATATTCCAAGCAGTGGGATTACTGAATCAAACAGTATATCTATTTCCAGCTTTTTAAGGAAGTGTCAGATTTCTTTCCAAACAGGTTGTACCATTTTGCAATCCCACCAGCAGTGTAGACGAGCTCCAATTTTTCTACAGCCTCTCCAGCATTTGTTTTGCTTTTTTTGGAACATGGCCAACCTTGTTGGGATGAGATAGTATCTCATCATCATTTTGATTTGAATTTCTTTAATAGCTAGTGATCAGGAGCATTTCAGAATGTGTCTTTTGGCTGCCTGGATGTCCTGTGCAGTAATGTATCTATCCACCTCCTTTTCCCAATGCTTAATTGGGTTATTTACCATGGTCCTTTAACTCTTTTGATAAAGTCTTTAGATGAGAAAAAATGTTTGATTCTTAGTAGTTCCCATTTATCTATTTTCTCTTCTGTTGATTGTGCATTGCTTGTCAGATTTTGAAATCTGTCTAAGCTGTGTATTAAAACTTCCTCTGTTGATCCTATTTTTTCTTGGATGATCTTTATCATTTTAGGTTTGAAATTTAGGTCTTTATCCAATTTGAATCGGTTGTTGTGTAAGATGTGAGATATGAGTCTTCCTTCAGTTCTTTGAAGCTGGATACTCAATTTCACTAGCACCATTTGTTTTTACCCCAGTTTAGAATCTTAGGGCCTTTGTCTCATATCAACCGTTCATAGGAAGATGGTGGAATCTCTGGGGTCTTAACTCTGTTCCATTGGTCTATATGTCTCTTTCTATATGTCTCTTTTTGTACCTGCACCAGGCTGTTTGACTACTGTGACAGTGTAACAGTTTCTAAGGTTGGGGAGTGAGAGGCCTTCCTCTGTGTTCTTTTTCAGTAGTGCTTTACCTATCTGGGGTTTCTTCCCTTTCCAAACAAAGCTGGTGATTTGTTTCTCCATCTCATTAAAAAATGTTATTGGAATTTGTATTGGATTCCATTGTGTATGTAGATCACTTTGCATAAAATAGTTTCACAATGTTAAATCTTCCTACCCGTGAACAGCGTGGGCTACTCATTTTACATAAGTCTCTCTTAGTTTCTTGCAGTATTGAATTGTAGTTCTCTTTGAATATGTCTCTTATTTCTCTAGTTAGATTTATTTCTTTATTCCTAGATATTTTGTCTTCTTTGGGGCTATAGTAAATGGCATGGATTTGGTGATTTAATCTTTGATTGCCTCTTTGTTGGTATAAAGGAATCCTACTGATTTATTTATGTTTATCTTACATCCTGCTACTTTGCTGAACTCTTCTATTAGTTCCAGTAGTTTACTGGATTCTCTGCATATACAATCATGTTATCTACAACATGATTCTTTGCTGACACAGATGCCCTTTATTTCTTAGTTTTGTCTAATTGCTCTAGCCAGAACTTCTAGTACAATGTTGAACAGAAGTGGTGAGAGTGGGCATCCTTGTCTAGTTACCATTCTCAAGGGGAATTATTTCAGTCTCTGTCCATTCAGGATGATGTAGAGGGTTGGCTTTGTCTAGATGGCCCCTACTCCATTGAGGAATTTGCCTTCTACTCCTATTTTACTGAGAGTTTTTAGCATGAATGTGTGTAATGCTTTGGCAAAAGCCTCTTCTGCATCAACTGACAAAATCAGGTGATTCTTATCTTTGATGTTAGTTATGTGATTGAGCACATTAATTGTTTTTCTGATATTGAACCAACATTGCAACCCTTTTGGGAATCTAACTTGGTCATGATGAATTATTTTTTGGATATGTTGTTGAATTCTATTGGCAAGAATTTTGTTGAAGATTTTAACATCTAGGTTCATGAGTGATGTTGGTATATAATTTTCCTTTTATGTTATATCCTTCCCTTGCTCTGGTATCAGGGTATGCTGCTTCATAGAATGAAATTGGGAGTATTCCATCCGTTTCTCTGCTGTGAAACAGTCTCAGTAGTATCAGAGTTCACTCTTCTCTAAAAGCTTGGTAGAATTCTGTGTTGAAGCCATCTGGACCAGGGTTTTTTTTGCTTGGTGGTTTTTGGATGACTTTTTCAATCTCTTCTTCTGTGATGAGTTTCTTAAGTTGTTCTACTTCTCCTTGTTATCAGTTTGGTAGGTGACATGAATCTAGGAATGTGTTCATTTCCTCTAGGTTTTCAAATCTATGAGAGTACTACCTTTCATAGTATTCTGTTATGATGCCTTTGATTTCAGTTGTGTCTGTTGTGACATCTTCCATCTCATTTCTTATTTGGGTTATTTGTTTACTCTCCTGTTTTTCTTTTGTAAATTTAGCCAATGGTTTATCAATTTTGTTGATATTTTCAGAAAAACAGCTTTTGGTCTTGTCAATTTTTCATCTATTCTCTAGTTCATTTAGTTCTACTCTAGTGTTTTGAACTGTTTTCTTCTGGTGCCTGTGAGCTTCCTCTGTTGCTCTCTTTCTACTTGTTCAAGTTGTAGGATTCATTCTCTGGTTTGGGTCCCTTCTGGATGTGTACCTTTATAGAGATAAATTGACCTCTGATCACTGCTTTGGCTGTATCTCATAGGTTCTGGTAGGATATGTTTTCATTCTCATTTGATTTCATAAATTTCTTGACTTCATCTTTGACTTCTTTGATAACCCATGGCTTTTTGAACAATGTGTTGTTGAGTTTTCATGAGTTTCAATTTCTATCTATGTTTTTTCTGTTATTGATTTCAACTTTTATAGCTTTATGGTCTGAGAAGATGCTTTGCAATAATTTGGCGGTTTGGATTTTGCTGAGACTTGCTTTATGTCCTAGCACATTGTCTATTCTGGAAAATGTTCCATGTGCACTGGAGAAGGAGATGTACTTATCTGTTGATTGGTAAAAAGGTCTGTATATGTCAGCGAGATCTAGTTGGTTAATTGTGTCAATAAGATCTTCTGTGTCTTTACTGATCTTTTTTCTAGATGTTGTATCCATTACTGAATGTGGAGTGTTGAAGTCTCCAGCTATCATTGTGGAGTGATCTATCTCCTTTTTCAGTGTTGCTTGGTGTGTTTAGATGCTCTAGTACTGGGTGCATGAATATTTACTATTGTTAAGTCCTGCTTATGCATTCAACCTTTCAGAAATTAATAGTGACCATCCTTTTCCACAATGGTGGATTTTACATTAAAATCTATTTTATCTGAGATTAACATTGCCGCACTTCCTCTTCTTCGTATATTGTCAGCTTGGTATTTATTATTCCGTCCTTTAATTTTCAGTTTGTTCATATCTTTAAGCCTAAGGTGTGTTTCTTGTAAGCAACATATAATTGGGTCTTATCCTTTGATCCAAGGTTTCTCTCATTCTCTTACTTGTATCATTCAGTCCATTTACACTCAGTGTAATTACTGATCCAACCTAGTGCCACTGAGTCAATGCCGACTCTTGTATTCAGTGCCATCATTTTGGTGTATTTATTTTTGTGTTGGTGTTTTCTGTGTTCTTCTTGATATTCTGTTGCTGGTCCTTCTTCATTTGGGGTTGAGTTTTCATCTTTTTCAGTGTTGGCTTTGTGTTTGTTGAGACTCCTGTATTATGTTTCTTGTTTTGGTATGTTGCATTATTATTGTGCTTTGTGGCTACTTCTATGATCTCCCTTAATATTCTAAACTTAAACTCCATTTTAACTTCTACATATCTTACTATGTACTTCTACATATCTTCTTCTCCATATGGAAGGACTATAACTATTGTAGTATATCCCTCTTTTTAATGTGATGGTGTCTTAGTTTTCCTGTTATGGTCACTAGTTCCCTTATTTTAATATTATATGTTTGAGTTTTGTTCCTTCTCTATCTGAGTAGGTTTCTGGATGTTGTATTCTATATTGCTTCTTTAAATATATACTTATTGATTTTGTTTTTCTAAGTGAAGAGCTTCTTTCATTATTTCTTGCAGTTTGGGTTTGGTTTTTACAAAGTCTCTAAGCTTCTGTTTATCTGCAATGTCTTAATTTCATCTTCATATTTGAAAGACAGTTTTGCAGGATACATAATTCTTTGCTGGAAATTTTTCTCCTTCAAATTTTTGGATATGTCATCACACTGCATCCTTGCTGATATCATTTCTGCTGAGAAGTGAGATGAAAGCCTACAGGGCTTCCTTCTGAATGTTAGTGTTGCTTTGAGTCTCACTGCCTTTAAGAGTTTCTGCTTGCATTTCATTTTGTTAGGCCTGATTATACTATGTCTTGGTTTATTTCTTTTGAGGTCTATTTTTTGTGGCATTTGATATGCATTTGGATATGTATGTTCTCTTCTTTCATAATTTCATGGAAGTTTTCTGTCAGCAACTCAACAACAATAATATGTGCTTTCAGCTATCCTTCCCTCTTCAGGAATTCTAATTAATCATAGATTATTCCTCTTAATAAAGTCCCACTTGTTTCTCAATGTGTTTTTATTTTTCTTATTTGTTTTTTCTGGTTTCTCCTCATAAATTCTGGTGCCACTTGCTCTATTCTCAAGATCACTAAATCTGACTTCCAGTTCCTCAATTCTGCTCTTTTGGCTTTGAATGTAATCATCTACATTTACATTAAAATCTGTAACTTTGTTATTGATCTGTTGGATTTCTGAGCATTGATGTTTCATCCATTCAAATTGGTTGCTTAATTTTTTGTTTTGCTCTGCTGTATTTTGCTTAATCTCTAGGAGGTCTCCTTATGTAATTCTTTTGTATTTGACCTCTAATAGTTTCTGAAAGGCTTCATCATCTGAGAAGTTTTATGATTCTTTATTTTGGAAGTTTTCTAGAGCCATGGTGGGCTATTTTTTAAATGCTTGGCCATAGTTTGTTGCTTTTGGGACATCTAGAGTCTGTTTAGTTTCTCTGGTGTCACCTCAACAGGAGCTGAGGTGTAGTTCTGAGAATGGAGTTGGTCACCAGCCACATCTGTGTACTTTAGTGAGTGGCTCCAGTGGACTCTCTGAGGTGGCAGGCTCAGATCCCTGGCTAGGAAAGATGTTGCCCTACTTGTAAAGTCACTTTGCGGCTGTCTAGGGACACTATGATGTGGGTCAGTAAAGGCTGGAAGAGATGCCATCAGGCTGCACAGCAGTTATTTGTACAGGCAGTTTTATTTTAAGAAGCTAAATCTATCACACAGCTTCTAAAAATCAGTCAGGCCATGAAATGTGACAGGCCCCTCCTTCCGGCTGATAATGGAGGCACCTCTTCAGTTTTCCCCAGATGTTATGATGTAGTTCAGAGAAGGAAGGGGCTACTGCCCTGCTGCCATTGTCCACTGGGCCCTACTCATAAGGCCACACTGCCCTAAACATGGCATTTTTTTTTTTAGGAAAGCATTCCCCAGATAGGCACTGCCTCCGAGCCTGAGAATTTAGCCCCTGCTGAGACCTCTTTTTGGGTGAAACTAACCTCCCAGCTGATCAAGATGATGTCCTCATCAAGATACCTCTCCCGCCATGAAAGAGTCGAATCTATGGTGAAGCTTAGAAAAGAGACGGTGGAGGGGCTGTGGTGTCCTCAGTCCACCAAAATGTGACTATTCCACACACTGTGTCTTTGCTGTGGCACATACTGTTTGCTTCAGCACTACGGCTCGGTGTATGTGCCAGTTCATGCCCATCCCCTGCCTATCAGCCAACAAAAAGAAAAAAAAAATGTTAAAAATGCCAGTACCTTCTCTTTAGGCAAGTAGCTATTCAGTAGGAGTGGCTCTCATCAAGAGAGAGGAAGCTTCTCATTTAGTGATGTGTTGTCCAAATTGACAGCCCTATGCCATGTCCTAGAGCTCACTGGGTGTCCAGAAAGCTCTGTTCAATTATCAGTCCAGGCCTCGGTTTTCAGAGGGACTTGTGGAGACATGTTTTTGGTCCACCACCTTGACTCAACCCCCTCAAACATATTCTTGAGATGGTCTCTAATTTTAGAAGGGATATACTCAGGGTTGTACTTCAACTCTCATGGATTTACTATAATTTTCCTCAACTTCAACTTGAAATTCTGTGTAAGCAACTGATGATCTTTTCTGTAGTCTACTGCTGGCATTTTTCTGACTGATGATATTGGAATTTTCCATTGTCCCTTTACATTGGTGTAATATATTTGATTCCTGTGTAATCCATATGCCAATGTCTACATACAGAGTTGCTGTTCGTGTTGAGAAAAGGTAATTGCAATGAAGAAGTCACTGTCCTTATAAAATTTTGTCATGCCATTTCTGTCATCAATGCTATCACCAAGGTTATATTTTTCAACAACAGGTACTTATTTGTTTCTAACTTTTGCATTCCAGCCACAAGTAATTATCAGTGTATCCTGACTGAATGTTTGATCAAACTGCAAAAGCTGGTAAAAATCTTTGAATTCTTTATCTTTGTCATTAGTTGTTCCTGCATCAATTTGAATAATAGTGTTATTTACTAGTCTTCCTTGTACTTACATGGATATTATTCTATCACTGGTAGCATAGTATTTTAGGATACAGCTTGAAATGTTCTTTTTGATGATGGATGAAATACTGCTCCTCTTCTATTTGTCATTCACTGAATGGCCAATAGGAATAGTAGACTCAAAATGGCCAGCATCAGTCTATTTCAGCCCACTAATGTCTAATGTATCAGTTTGTGCATTCCATTTCATCTTTGATTGACTTCCAGTTTTCCTAGATTTATAATTCATACATTCCACTTCCAGTTATTAATCGACAGATACAGCTGTTGCTTCTCATTTTGAGTGGTGCCACATTAACAAATGAAGGTCCTGAAAGTTAGACTCCATCTATGTCATGAGGGTCAATTCTACTTTTAGATGGCAGCTCTGCTTAAGCCCAGAAGTACACTCCTCACTGGTGTCATTTCATTGTGTTATAGTCCAATCTAATCTTTGTCTAAAGAATTGACTTTGGGAATGGTTTCAGTTCTGGACTAGTGGAGAACTGGGAGTCCTGTCTCCTTGGGATCCTCCAATCTACCAGATCATAAATTCTGGTCTTTTTAATAGACTTTGAGTTCTGCACACTCATTTTCCTCCCAATATGTCAAGGACTCTATGCTGTATTCCCTATCAGGGCAGACGTTGTTGGTGGCCAGGCACTATCAAGTTCTTCTGGTTTCGTGCTGATATATATTTTTTCTGTATTATGAAACTTTTATTCTTCTCTTGGGGTCATATTTTCCTCATGTTTCTTATTCACCTCTGCTTCAGGTGGGTTAGGACCAACTGATGCTACTTAGGTGGCCACTGGCTAGCTTTCAAGACCACAGATGCCACTCACCAAAGTGTTTATGCTGCATATTAGCAAAACCAGAGCTGAAAAGACAAAACTTTTAAAGTAGCTGTTGTAAATACATTCAAAGAAAGAAAGATAGATACACTTAAAAGAATAGAAAGCACAGTTTCTGAGTACATGGTAAATATCAATTAATAGACAGAAATCATGAAGAAAAAACTGAAAATTCTCAAGTTGAAAAGCACAATAACAAAAATGCAGAAATTATTACTGGAAGTGCTTAGCAGTAATTTTGATATGGAAAAAGAAAGAAAAAGTGAACTTAAAAGTAGAGATTTGTAATGTGAAGAAAAATAAACAGAGCAACAGAGAATTAATTGTAGTATCCCATATATGCAAAATGGAAATGTAGGAAAGAAAGAAAAGGGAAGAGAATAAAAAAATTAAATAAAATGTCTGAAAACTATCCAAAATTTATTTTTTAACAAAACAATATTTTTCTACACTTTCAAGAAGCTCAGTGAACTCAAAGAGTACAAAGATCAATACTTAAACACATCGTGGTAGACTCAAACTACCTATATTTTGGTTAGCAAATGAGCTCTTAAGCACTGGACCACACAGGCTCCATATAGACCAATAGGTCTTACCAATATGGCTTAAAAATGTCCAGATGAATACCAAGAAACTGAATCCATTTATGTATTTTTTACTGTGTTGCCTAACTGAATCTAACAGCACACTAAAAACATATATAAATGTACTATATGTCATGGCTCAGTGGGATTTAACCCAAGAATGTACTGTTAGCTTAAAAACAACAATGAAAAAAAAATAATAAATACATTTTACCACATTAATGAAAAAAAGGAAAAAGCTGTGTGGTTATCTCAAAAGTCATAGAAAAGATTGGATAAAAAAACTCAATAAAATTCCTCAAGAAACTACAAATAGAAGTTAAATTCCTTGCCTTTATAAAAAGCAGCTATGAAAAACCCACACATAAAATCATACTTAGTAGTGAGAGAATTAAATATTTTCCTCCAAGATCAGGTCCAATAAAAATATATCTACTCACACATTTTTATTCAAAACTGTATTGGATTCGTGTCAGAAAATTAGAAAAGGAAAGAAAAAATACAAAAGAGTGCACTAACAAAACCAAACCAAATGAAACCTGTTAGAACTAATAAATTAGTTCAACAAGATTGCAGGATAAAAGAGCAATACTCAAAAGATTAGTTGTCCTTTTTTTATGCTCTAGAAAGGACCAATCATTTAAGAAAATTAAGAAAACAATTTTATTTACAATAGGATCAAAATGTAATAATTAGGGATTAATCTAACGAGGAAGTATAATACCTGTGTTCTAAATACTTCCATTGTCCCTGGTAGTTACTAAGAGCTATGATGTGCTATGGCTGCTAACCAAAGGTCAACAGCTTTTTTTAAAAGAAATTAAACTTTCTACAAGTCAACTGTAATCAAGACAGATTAGTGCTGGCCGTAACAGCAGGTGTATAGATAAATGGAATGGAATTGTGACTGAAGAAATAACTGTTCATATTTATGGTCAATAGATTTTTGTCAAGCATGCCAAAACAACTTAATAACTAAGAAATAATCTTTTCAAAAAAATGATGTAGAGACAAGTGTATTTCTACATGCAAATGAATGAAATTGGGCTCTCTCCTCATGTAATACGAAAAAATTAACTCAAAATGGGTATTGGATCTACCTAAAATATCCAACACGGGTTAACATATAGAGCTGAAAGTAGATCAATGATTACCTAATGCTAGGGTGGAAAAGCTTGGTGGCATAATGGCTTAGTGCTATGGCTGCTAACCAAAAGGTCCACGCTTCAAACCCACCAGATATTCCTTAAAAAGTCTATGAGGCAGTTACACTCTGTCCAGTATGAGTTACAAATGAATTGATGGCAACAAATTTGGTTTTTGTTTGTTTGTTTTTTGTTTTTATTATTTTTGCAATGGTTCCAATATTGTAAGTTACTGGTAAAGGCTACTAGGCTTCCTTTCAGTGTTGCCTTGGTTATCTAACACTGCTATAACAAAAATACCACAAGCATTTACCAAAGAAAATTTTATTAATTCACAGTCTAGTAGTCAAAATTCAGGTCACCAACTCCAGGGGAGTAGATCTCTGTAGATCTGGGGAAGGTCTTTGTAAACAACCTTCCCTTGGTCTAGGAGCTTGTCCTCAAAAGAACGCCAGGTGGAAAAGATATACTCTGTCCCCCCCCGCCCCCCCAGTGCTGCATTGTTGGTGAAATGTGATCCTCCATTTCTTTGCTTGCTTCTCTCTTTTACACCTTAAAGAAAAAATGGCTCAGAAAACAATTCAGTTTTGTATATTCACTCTTTCTGCATTAATGTAACTGCCACTAAGCCCATCTCATCAACATCATAAAGATAGGATTTACAACACATAATAAAATGTATTGGATGAAGAAAAAATGGTGGACAATCACACAAAACTGGGAAGTACAGTCTAGCCAGATTTTTTCTTTTTTTTATTACTATTGAGTAGAAATGTACATTCCCATATAAATTTGCATGCCCACCTATATGCAGCTCCCACTGCCCTCCCTGCCTGGCAACAGCACACTCCTCCCCCCCTCTCCACACAAGTTCCATGATTCCAGCAATCTCCCATCCTCCCCTTCGACCCATTTCCCCACCCCCAGCAAGAGGCCAGCAGGATGACAGCCAACGGATGCACAGAACCATACAGTACATACACAACATGGTTACTCTGTGTTGTGAAGTCCAATCCACTCCTGTCTGAAGAGCTGATCTCCATTATGATCCATGAACAGAGGCAGCATCAGGGACGGGGACACCCTCCCAGGGGAACTCTGAGGCCCCTGGACCATCAGTTGTGGTGTTTTAGTGGAGATCTCAGAGGGTATTTGTTTTTATTCTGTGTTGCCAGTGACACTCAACTTGGTGAGCTCCATCACGGCTATCACTGGAGGTGGACGGGCACCATCTGGTTCTTCTGGTCACAAGTTGATGTAGTCACTCACTCACGTGAGTCTGCCTGTCTTCTGGGTTCTCTTTCACCTGTGTCATTTTGGTCCTTGGTGATCATCCTTTCCTGCTTAGTTGGAAACATTTCCTGTACCCTCGGATGGCAACTTGGCAGCTATTAAGACCCCAGACACCACCAATGTCGGGTGCAGAAGGCTCTCTTAGTAAAACACTAGTTGTACCAATTTGGCCTCGATTTCCCCTGAGAGCATGGTCCCTGGCCACCCACCCCACCTTCTCTATCCTTTCAATATTGGGTTAAGATGGGAGGAGTAATCACATTATGTTAAAGTCCAGTTACTATTGACCTTGTTTTCTAATGTGTGCTGTCACCAATTCCACCCAACCAAATTTCTATCAGCTATCTAATCTAAACCCTCCCCTCCTTGCCTTCTCTCCCTCCCCATCCTTGCAGCAGTCAAAGATTCTTTTCTCTATGCATGAGTCTATTTTTAAGTTTTTTTCGTAGGTGCCTCATACAATACTTATCCTTTTGTCACTGAGTGCTTTCACTCAGAATAATGTCCTCCAACTGAAACCAGGTTATGTTTCCTAAAATCATCATTGTTCTTTATCATTGCATAGTGTTCCATTGACTATATGTATCATAATTTACCTATCCATTCCTCTGTTCTTGGGCATCTGGGTTGATTCCATCTTTTTGCTATTTTAGATTGTGCTGCAAAAAACATTTGTGTACATGTATCAGTTGGTATGAATGGCCTTGATTCTGTAAGATATATCCCAAGCAGTGGAATTACTGGGTCAAATGGTGTATCTATACCCAGCTTTTTAAGGAAGCACCAGATTGCTTTCCACAGAGGTTGCACAATTTTGCAATGCCACCAACAGTGTAGTAGAGTTCCAATTTCTCCACAGTCTCTCCAGCATTTGTTGTTTTGTGTTTTTTGGATCATGGCCAACCTTGTTGGGGTGAGATGGTATCTTTTGTAGTTTTGATTTCAATTTATTTAATAGCTAATGATTGTGAGCATGTCCGCATGTGTTTTTTGCTACCTGGATCTCCTCTTTAGAGAAGTATCTGTCCATCTCCTTTGCTCATTGCAAAATATTAACCACCTCACCACCAGAGTTTCCAGAGAAATATAGACACCTGTTAAATATAGCTATAGGCAGAAAGTAATAAAATGTGGGTAGAATTCATCTGGATGAGTCTGATAGTAGGCAATATATAAAAATAATATCACCTCTACCTGTGTTGTTTCATTACCATTAACATACTCTGTTAGTAGGCAACATATAAAAATGTATTCTGGTACTAGGCAATACATAAAAATAACATCATCTCTACCTTTGTTATTGTGTCACCATTAACGTATTCTCTCTGCCCCTTAAAATTATGCTCATATGAAACAGAATCAATCGAAGCAAACCCACTAACATGGATTTGATTCCAACTCATAGTGACCCTATAGGACAATAAACTGCCCTTTGGAGTTTCAAAGAGCTCCTGGGTGATTTGAACTGCTATTGTTTGGATTAGCACTCATAGCCCTTAATCACTACACCACCAGAGTTTCCTGTGATCATATAGATAACTTTTTATAAGACTGCTATGCTCAAAGGAACTTTTTTCTTTTCTTTTCTCACTGGACTAAATTGCTGTTTGGTTTTATGATGCCTTCCTATGACAGTTTCCTCCTAAGGTTTATAGGTTATTTCTGGGCATTCATTTTGGGAGTTCCTCCCATCTCAGTGTATCCCTTAAGTCCAGTTTCCATGAGTTTGAAGTTCTGTTCCAGAGAAAACAATTTACTTTCATTGATAAATAAAGTAAACAGTATAGCCATCTGGAAATAAAAACTGTCTGCAAACCAATCTAGACTAATCGCTACCAAACAACACAGAGTAGAACTGTCTCAGAAGGTTTCCAAGGCTATAAACTTCACAGAAGCAGACTGCCACATTTGGTTAGTAGCTGAATGCTTAACTGTGTACCACTAGGGCACCTTTGTAACCATCTAGGAATCAAAGACTAAAGTAACCATCTAGAATCCCTTACTTGTTTTTTTTTCCTCCAAAACCTCACACTCTTCTGAGTCATGAGTTATTGCCATGGATCTCATTTTTATTGACGTTAATTTGTGTTATCAAACCAGTCCAGGGAAATTTTAGCTTCCCTTCCCTAGTCAGTGCAGATCCCAGCTACAGTACACAGTCCTTTTTCCTGGGGAATGTCTAGTCAGTGGGTATGTTAGTCATCTAGTGGCTAGACAGAAATACCATGAGTGTTTGGTTTTAAGAAAGAAAAGTTTATTCTTACGCAGTTCAGTAGGTTGCAAGTGCAAATTCAGGGTTTCATCTCCAGAGGAAGGCTTTCCTGCTTTGCTGGTTCTGGAGGGAGGTCTTTGTGTTGCATCAGACTTTCTTTATTCTGAGAGCATCTCGGTGCAGGAACCTCAGATTCAAAGGACATGATCTGCTCTTAGTGTTGCTCTCTTGATGGGATGAGGTCCCCAACTCTGCTTGAATCCCTTTTCTTTTATGTCTTGTGGGTTAAAAGGTGGTGCAAGCCACACTCCTGGGAAAGTCCCTTCATAACATATCTATTAACCACAGGCAGATATGAGGATTTGTTGTTGTTGTTAGGTGCTATCAAGTTGGTTCCAGCTCATAGTGACCCTAAGAACAATAGAATGAAAAACTCTGCCTGGTCTTGCACCATGTCCACAATCGTCTTTATGCTTAAGCCCATTGTTACTGCCACTGTGTCCATCCATCTCACCAACGGTCTTCCTCTTTTTTGCTGACCCTCCACTCTACCAAGCATGACGTCCTTCTCCAGGGACTGATCTTTTCTGACAACGTGTCCAAAGTATGTAAGATGCAGTCTTGCCATCTTTGTTTCCAAAGAGCACTCTGGTTGTACCACTTCCAGAACAGATCTGTTTGTTCTTTTGGTGGTCCATGGTATATTCAACATTCTTCTCCAAAAGCACAATTCAAAGGCATCAATTCTTCTTCTGTCTTTTTTGGTTATGGTCCAGCTTTCACATGCATATGATGCAACTGAAAACACCATGGCTTAGGTCAGGTTCATTTTAGTCCGCAAGGTGATATCCTTACTTTTAAATACTTTGAAGAGGTCCTTTGCAGCATATTTTCCCAATGCAATGCATCTTTTGATTTCTTGACGGGTGCTTCCAAGGGCATTGACTGCAGACTCAAGCAGAATTAAATATTAGGATTTACAGCACAGAAAAACCACAAAATGGAGGACAATCGCACAATACTGGGAACCATGTCCCCGTCAAACTGTTGTGCACATTTTGGGGTGACAAAATTCAATCCATGACAGTGTGTGTCAACTACAATTTAGTGAGTTTATGTAACCTCCCCTTCACACACAATGCCCCCCCACTTCCCTGCCACACACACACACTTTAGACCGTCTGGTCTTCCTCCTCCCTTAGGTTCAATGATTACTTACAATGGCTCTCTCCAGCTCCTGGAGAAGTGCTATTTTTAATTCAGTAGAGAAAGGATCCGAGCACAAAAAAAGGATATACACGAAAATGAGGTTGATAGTGTGTCTGTAAAGAGCTTCAAGTCCCCGGGTGCACTGTGTCCCTTGATACTGGTGGCTGCCCACATACTCCACCAATCTGGAAGCTGCAAGGAATGCCCATGTCCCAAGACTTTTTTGGCAGAATCAACAACCAGAGCTTCATTATATATGCTTCATGAACAGAATCAATGCATATACATGAGTGAGTGTATCATGTCCCCCTTCTTCCTAAAGTTGTTGGCCAGATGTTTGGGACATCCACTGCATTTGCACATAAAAGCATCCTGACTGCTGGTAAATTCCAAAGGATAGTTTTCAGGAAACCAAAGACAAAGGCCAAACCAAGTTCCTTGCCATTGGTGTAAATAATCATAAGCCATTTATCAAACCTAATATAATTTTTCTTAAATTTCTATGTGTATAGAACAGAATAAATTTCAAGCCCAAAGTTCTTTATGTAGTTAATATTCCTGACAGGGGTTTGGCATGTAAAGATATTATAATGCTTAGAAACAGAGAAAGACTCTCATTTACTTGAAAAAAGTTGTTTTGTTTAACTGCAGACTACATGTCAGTGACAGAAGAAAAATTGACTCAGTGGAAAACACATTGGGCCAACCAAATCAATATCCAATATCTACTACATGATCACAAGTGTGATAGAGGATATCACTCAAATCTTAAAGAATAGATAGTTTAAATGTTGCCAATTGGTCAGTTTATAGTTCCTCTTGAAAGGCTAGAATGTAGCATATACACAGCCCCTTCTCTTGGGAGGATGTCCGGGTTAGTGGATGCCAGCCATAAGCCAGTGAGTTTACATACCATCCCCCCACCCCCAAGCCATCATGGCCAGGCACACACACAACACACACACTTTATAACAGCTGCTCCTCTCTAAAGGCGAGAACATATCATATGTTATAACTTCCATATTAAGAAGAAAAATAGTCAATTGTTTGATTTTTCTTTTATGTGAAGAGAAAGCATCTGGATTGGAGGAATACATATCAACAACCTGAGATATGCAGATGACACAACCTTGCTTACTGAAAGTGAAAAGGACTAGATGTCCTTACTGATGAAGATTAAAAATTTCAGCCTCAGTGTCATTATTTCTCAACCCAAAGAAAACAAAAATCCTTACAACTGGACCAATAAGCAAAATTACGATAAATGGAGAAAATATTGTTGTTTTTGAGGATTGCTTTTTACTTGAGTCTACTATCAACGCCCATGGAAGCAGCAGTTAAGAAATCAAATAACGCATTATAATAGGCAAAGCTGCTGCAAAAAAACTTCCTTAAAGTGTTAAATATCAATGACATCACCTTGAAGACTGAGTTATGCCTGATTCAAGCCATGGTATTTCAGTCACCTCATACGAACGCAAAGTAAAACAGTGAATAAATACGACCAAAGAAGAATTGATGCCTTTGAACTATGGTTTTGGCAAAGAATATCCAATATACATGGGCTGCCAGAAAAACAAATCTGTCTTCAAGAAGTACAGCTGGAAGGCTCCTTGGAAATGAGGATAGTAAAATTTGTCTCATGTACTTTAGTCTTGCTATTAGGAGGAATCTGTCCCCAGAAAGGGACATCATGTTTAGCAAACTAGAGGGTAAGTAAAAAGGAGGAAAACACTCCAAAAGATAGACTGACACAGCAGCTCCAACAGTGGACTCATATGTAGCAACGACTGTGAGGATTGAACAGAACTGGGTAGTGTTTGTTTCTGTTGTACACAGGGTTTTTGTGAGTTGGAGCTGACTCAGTGATACCTAACAACATGCTTGCCTGCCCTTAACATGCTGCTTCTTCTCTTCCACAAAAAATTAATTTACTAAAAGTCTGGGGGCTTTATGAGAACTACTTTTTTTATTTTATGGACTGAGTTTTAATTTATTTTTATTTTATTTTATATTACTATTACATTATACTATACTATATAGTATAGTATTATATACTATATACATTATATTATACTATATTACTATTTTATATTACTAAAACCAGTTTAAATTGTATATTTGCTCATTTCAGTCCATTATTTTATGGACCGAGTTTTATTTTATTGTTATTTTATTTTATTTTATTTTATATTACTGAAACCAGTTTAAATTGTATATTTTCTCATTTCTTCCCCACCTCCATATACAGTGTGTGAATTCTATGGCGTAGTTTCAGGTTTCAGTATCTGAAATTTGTAAGGAACTAGTAGTGAATGAACTGCCCGCAAGTCATTCCAATTCATAGCAGTCCCATTTGTATTTCTGGGTTTCTAAATCTCTATGGAAACAGATTTCCACATCTCTCTTCTGCCAAACACTGGTTTTGAACTGTGAGCCTTCTTGCTAGCAGTCATTTGTTTTAATCACTGTGCCACCAGGGTTCTTTGTCTAAGGAACTATTGTCTATTTAAGATAGCTTTGTTACCCAGTGATTAGGTGATTGGCTACTAACTGGTAGGTCAGCAGTTCAAACCCATCAGCTATCCGTTGGTGGAAAAGACCTGGCTATCTGCTCCCCAGAAGGTTATAGTTTAGGAAACCCTGCAGAGTATACGAGGTCTGACAACTAAGTTTGAGAGCTCATCCTAGAAAAAGTGCTACATATCTCATTGCTGCGTATCACTACAGTCACCTTTGCAGCACTCCCTTTGGGAAGCCAGGCACCAATGCCAGCGCCTAGTCCACTCTTCAAAGCAATTTTGGAACTCCTTTTCTCAAACGGCCATCAGAGATGCCATCATATTCCCCTTGATGTCCTGAATGTCATCAAAATGTGTTCCTTTCAATATTTCCTTTATCTTTGAGTAAAGAATGAAGTCACTGGGGGCTAGATCAAGTGAGTAAGGATGGTGTTCTTATACAGTTATTTATTTGTTTACTGGTTAAAAACTCTCTTACAGACAGTACCATGTGAGCTAGTGCATTATCATGACACAAGAGCTATGAGTCATAGGCAAAATTCTCAGGTCATTTTCATCTTTCTCACATGTCATGGATTGACTTGTGTCCCCCCAAAAGTAGGTGTAGCCGTGTGGCTGGGCCATGAGTCACAGTATCTTGTGACTGTCCTCCATTCTGCGGTTTTCTTGTGCTGTATGTTAAAGGATCAGGGTGAGGCTGTAAATCCCTTCATAGGATCACCTCCCTGCTCCACTGTAAAGGGAGACTCCCTGGAGTATGGCTTGCCCCACCCTTAGTCCTTTCATCCCGAAAGAGGTAAAAGGAAAGGAAAGCAGGCTGAGAATTGGGAACCTTACACCATCAAGAAAGCTGCGTCCATCAAGAGTGCATCCTTCAGACCTGAGGTTCCTGAGCCAAGATGATCCCTGGACAAAGATTGATGCAATACCGGACTTTCCTCCAGAGCTGACAAGGGGGAAACCCTTTCCCTGGAGCAGACATCCTGAATTGGGCTTGTAACCTACTGGACTGTGTAAGATTAAACCTTCCTCTGTTAAAGCCATCCACTCTGTGGTATTTCTGTTACAGCAGCCCTAGCTGACTAAAACATCACACAACCTTTTCCGCACTTTCAAATAGTAAACTTGGTTAACTGTCCAGTTGGTACAAATTCATAGTGAACAATCCTTCTGGTATCAAAAAAGGTTAGCAATATTGTTTTGACTCTTGATTGGGACTGATAGAACTTTTTTGGTCATGGAGAATTGACTGACTTCCATTGTGCACTTGGACGCTTTGTTTCAGGGTCACATTGGCACATTCACATTTCATCACCAGAGGTAACATGACCCCAAACATCATCTCATCTCTCCAAAAGGTCTTGGCAAATTTTGGCTGTGCTTTTGTTCATCAGTGCATTCTTCTGGGACTATTTTTGCACCCAACTCAAAGGCTATAGGAAATTCTCATTCAAAGTTGTTCAGTCAAGATTTTCCTATTTCTCTATCAATGTTTACCTGCTCTGCTATGCTTCTCACAGTCAGCCAAAAATGTTGACGCAGAATTTGGTGAATTTTTGCAATGTTCGCATCAGTTCTGTTGGTTACTAACCACCGCGACCTCTCTTCGTCAGTAACACTCTGTCTCCCCTCAGAGAACCCTTTAATCCGTCTGTACACTGTCGTTTGCTCCATGGCATTATCCCCATAAAATTGGCTTAACATGTCCCTGTTTTCACTTCTATTCTTACCAAGTTTAACGCAATTCAATGTCTGTTCACTGCTCTAATTCAGGCTCCAACAGTCTCGCTATGACACACGAAAACGCACAACAATAATGAATGCCACTCAGCAAGACACTATCACACATCCATATGAACACAGCTGTGAGATGTTGATTTACCAAGGTTATTAAACCTCACCAAGTTGCGTGTACAGTGCTGCTGCTGCAAGCACATGGTGGTAAGCTCATGAGCTTGTCAGACCTCCTATACTGTGACCCACAGTATCTCTGTAAGTTAGAATGTACTTGACAGCACACAACGTCACCTAAAGTTTGATCATGTCAGTTAATATACTCTGAAACTTTCACGGATAATAATATTTAGATGGAAAATTCATGTGATAAAAACTATTAATTTGTATCGTCTAATGTCCTTGTTTGTTTTTTAAATCTCAACATAAAAATGTTGTGGAGATCTTGTATGTAACATTATTTTCTTTGCCCTAGTGACAGTAAAGCTAAAGTTAGCCAGAAGGAAACATTACCTGTCCTGGGTGGGGGTAATTCAACAGAAAAGATTAGATTTTTTAAATTTGAAGTTATTTTTTTAATCTTCAAGTTATTGGATTAAATAGATATCTTTCTTGTCCAGACATGCATGAAACAAACTGCAACCCTGTTTATCAACCCTTGTGTGCTTTTTGTTTTAATCTATGTCCAATCAGACTGAGGACAAATTTCAAGATAAAAGAAACAATTCATTACTGGTTTCCAATGTGATACTATGGGCTTTGCGAGCCAGTGGCATGGACAGATTTACATGAATTCCTGTGTTGGCTGGAAAATTGCAGTTTAGCATGAGGAGAGTAAGATGTAAGTCACAGTCACAGGAAGCTTTATTTCATGTGAAACTGGTGCAAGTGAGAACTTTAAATGGTATTGACAAGAGTGTGAATTTTCTTTTTTGAGAGTTCCACCTGCTTAAAAGTGGAAGCTTTCCCTGCTGCTACCCATGCTGTCCTTCTCTGAGGCATAAACAGAAGCTGCTTCTCCAAAAGTCTGTCAATCCAGCACTTTTCTGAGGCACTGAATTAATTTAGGAGGAAAAATGTGCTAAACGAACACATTGTCAAACTAAAATTGATTTTAATTTTTTAAGGGGAAACTCAGCATACCAATTATTCTGAATAACTGTCTTAGCAACATGTAGTTTTGTGTTAGCTGCTACTATGATGGTGAGAAATTCAATATCATGTGCGCGATTCTAATCAGTAGTCAGTTTTCATTGCTCAAAGTATAGCTAGGAAAAAATGGCTACAAAATGTATGTGTAAATGCCATAGACGATAGGAAGCAAAAAGCTGTTTCAGTAAATAGTATAGTGATTAAATACTAATATCACTTAATAAGAGTGTTTGTATTTGCGAACATTAATCATAAATCATATCAAAAAAGAAACTTCTGATAATTTAAATGAAATAATTAGTTTTTTTGTTTCTTGACAGAATGACAGTATTTTATTAACAGATAATGAAGTGTCAACTTACTATCGCTGATTCTGCATTATTTTTCACTATTGGTTCAAGCAAGTTCTTAAACAAGCACTTTATTATGATTTTTAAGATAAAGAAAAACCAAATCTGTGTTTCCTTTCAATTTTGAGATTATTATAACTCTTTTGTCTATGTTTATGCACTGAAAATGTACCTAATGTTTCCGGTTCAAGTACACCACAGTTTTCGTATTCCCAATAATCAACTCTGGAGCCTTTTACGAGCGCTCCTTTCCATCAGTGCTCTTCATTCAAACGCATTTGCTAGGATAGGGGGCTGACAAAAGATGGGATCTAGTTAATACTCCTGATCCACTGTGTTCACATCTACTTCCTCTGTGGTCTGTGACCAAGGGCAGTGCACAATAGGAGGCCTTTTCGTAGTTATTGTGCATAATTATTAATGTCTAACAAAAGAATGGAGGAATTGCAAAGGCAATCTGTTCTTCAATCTGGGCTATCTGAGGACCCACTCAGAACTGCAGAGTGTTAATTTCCTGAGCGGCTCATGATAAAACAGAACACGACCTCCCCGACAAGAAGGTAGCCTGAAAAACACGCTGTTGGTGGGTGATTTATTCTCCAGTGCAACAGAATTCCTCATGAAATAAAAGGGTTAACCTCTTAGGTAAAGAAACTCCCCAGCTCCTGTAAAAAATGTTCCCTGACCTGCCAAACAGAACAAAAGACAATTTGCTTATATTCTGAAAATGAATTAATCACCTCAGTTTAACAGTTTTTATTTCCTGTAAGCAGTATGAAAGAACAACAACAAAAATCTATTTTTCATGATGATTTGTGGTGATAAGAAGGTTCATTCCCCTCCAAATAGAGTAATTTGCAGACTATCCTTGACTGTGGCACAGCATTTAAGGAGATCTCAGCTGCTAACCAAAAGATCAGCAGTTTAAATTCATCAGCTGCTCCTTGGAAACCATATGTGGCAATTCTACTCAGTCTGATAGGGTCACTATGAGTTGGAATCTACTCGACAGAAACAGATTTGGGTTTTGGTTTGGTTACCAGTATATAAACAGCATCTACTCATGCATTTTATTTAAGTTCATTAAATTTTTTATTATTTTTTCACCATATAACTGAAAATTCATAAACATAGGGAAATTCCAAATATATGTATCCTATAATAAAGTTATCAACTTGAATAAAAATATTTCTTTAAATATGATGAAATTAAAAATAAACTCTAAGGAGTTCTGCACTACCAGTCTTTAAAATACCAGCTCGAAAGCCCTATTCAAGAAAATGAGTTGAACTGATAATTTGACTTTTTCATAACTGACTTGAGTCAGTGAAAAAGAGCTATCATCATAAATTATACCAAATACCTATTTTCCCTTTATTTGAAATACCAGGTTATGTTATGCCACTTTGGGCCTACAAAGCAACCCAGCAATTCAGAGGTAAAAAGCTATGTGTTTCCTTACCTCCTGTGAGGCTGCAGATCTAGTAATTTTGGAGGTCACTGCCTTTCATACTCTACATCTTAGGAGTTTTAGAAATCACCATAGAGCTATAAAAAGGAATAGTCTTTAGTCAGAGCCTTTTGAAAGTTAAGGGAAGAAAATTAAGGGCGAGAGTTTGGAACTTACCTCCTCTTCATTCACTTACGTCTGACTCCACTGGTGTGTTCTGCAGTGTATACAGTTCAGCTCTGTATGGCTGATTTTTAGATGTCCCATAGTAAGATTTTAAAAAGACTCCCAAATTTCTTTTTCTCTACCTCATAGGTAGGAATACAGGTAGATCAAATCAGAGATAACTCATTTCAAACTGGGTACCTATTCCATATAGAGAGAAACAGCAGTTCATACCATTTAATGTGTTTCCTAACTTGGCTGGCAAAGTTGAAGTTAGAACTCCTAAACCAAGATGTGTAACAAAATAGGCCTACTTCAGTTTTACTCCAAAGGTCAGTGTTGCTCAAATTTAGTTTGTTAAAAAATACAAATTCTTAGTTCTCTCTGTCAGAGAGTCTGATTCAGGTCAAGACTGAGGTCTAGGGATCTGAATTTTTAAAAAATACTCAGAGGCTCACACGTTAAGAAACTCTGCAATACGTTAATGTTTAGTGAAATAGGAGGTCTGACAATGAAGTCTGCAAACTCAACTGTTCTAAGTGCCTCACACCTTGTTACTGAGTGTCACCACGGTCAACTTCAAAGTCCTCCGCTTGGGAAGCTGTGCACTGATGCCAGCACCTAGCGCACTCATCAAAGCAAGTTTGGAACTCTTTCTGAAATGGCCATTGCACCCAGTGGCATGATAGCAAGTTCACAAACTTAATGGTATAGTTATCTGTGAGGGAGTTTTTAGCCAGTAAACAAAGAACCTTACTGGAACAATCTCCCCACTCACGTGGTCTGGCTCCCAAAGACTTTTTACTTTACCTAAAGTTAAAAAAAATATTGAAAGGAAGACATTTTGATGACATTCAGATAATATTACTACAGCTCTGACGGTCATTCTAGAAAGAGTTCCAAAATTGCTTTGAAGGGTGGACTAGGTGCTGGCATTGGTCTATAGCTTCCCAAGGGCAGTGCCTTGAAGGTGACCATAATGATATTCAGCAGGATGCTGAACATCATTTTCTAGGGTGAGTATATATATATACACACACACACACACAACTGTGTGCTGAACATTACAAGTAATTTCAAAGCTACAAGGTGGTATGAATAGAGTTTGGTTCCAAAGTCTTCTTTAGGACAAGGTTTAGCACAATTTTGAACAATTGCTTGTGTCACCAGTAAGTGTCTTCAATTTTTAAAAATATTTTATTTTGCTGTATGTGAAAGTTTAAAACCCATACCAGTTTGTTACACAAACCTTGCACATACACTGCTAGGTAACTCTAGCTGCTCTCCACACTGTATTTCCCGGGCCCATTCAGCCAGCTCCTGTCCTCCTCCACCGTCTAATCTGACCTGTGGACAGGAGCTACTCAGTTAGCCTCACATAGATACTTAAGCCAGGAAGCACACTCTTTGTCAGTGCAATTTTATATCTTATACTCTCATCCAATCTTTGCCTGTAGAGTTGGCTTTGGGTGTAGATTCAATTCTAGGCTAACAAAGAGTCCAGGACCATATCTTCAGGAGGTCCTCCAGTATGTCAGACATTAAATATGGTCTTTTAATACAGTGCTAGTTCTGCATACCTGTTTCTCTGCCACTACATGAAGCACTCTGTGTTGTATTCCTTGTCAGGACATTGTTGGGGATGGCCAACCACCATCTAGTTTTTTCAATATCTTGCTGTAGTGGCTGGATTTGATGGCCCTTTCTGTCTCTTATGTTCACATTTCCCTTTCGTCTTTCATGTCTTCATTCCCCTCTCTTCTTGATGGGTTGGGATCAACTGATGGTAGCTTGCTGGCTTTTAATACCCCAGATACCACTTATTTAAGTAGAACACAGAATATTTTCTTAAAAAAACTTTGTTATGCCAGTTGACATAGATATGTAATGAAATCTTAGTTTCCAGGCCCCTGCTCCTGTTACTCTGTCCTTTTAAGTATTAGGTTATGTCTTAGTCAACTAGTGTTGCCGTAACAGAGATACCACAAATAGATGCCTTTAAAAAAGAGAAATTTTATTTTGTCACAGTCCAGTAGTCTAAAAATCCAAATTCAGGATGTGAGCTCCAGGGAACGGCTGCCTCCAGGGCTGTAGATGAAAGTCTTAATCATCAAGCTTCCTCTGGACTGGCAGCTTCTGATGTGTAGGGACCCCTTTCCAAGGACTTACTCTACTCCTAGCACTGCTTCTTGGTGGTTTGAGGTCGTTAGTGATCTGTTTGCTTCCTTTGCGTGTATTTCCCAAGAGACTGCCTCAAAGCACAATATAATATTGCACATCGAGTCATGTCCCACCAACACAACTCCCCTCCCATAGTCCCTCATTAACATCACAGAGGCAGGATTTATAACATATGGAATCATCACATGATGCTAGAAATCATGGCCTAGTCAAATAGCTATACACATTTTTAGAGGGACCCAATTCAATCCATGACAAGTTATATTTAGGAAATAGCTTTTGGTGTAGTCCAGCTGTGTTGACCTCCTTTCTACTGCACATTATACCTCCCTTCACCTAACCCAGTTTCTATCTACTATCAAATCACTGAATAAATATCCTATCTCCTTTTCTTTCTCTTATGATTTTTTTTTGTATGCTATGCTTTTCTTTTTCCAGTGTCTTATGTGAGGCTGTTGTACTCATTCCTTCAGAACTATGTTAAGTCTATCTGTTATGTCCCCAACACATTTACCCTGATTTTAGCTCCTTATAGATTTTGTAAACACAGTAACAAAATTGTGCTTTCCACCACCTTCAAATTCAGTGTGGGGGGGGAGAAAATGTCTACACAGCTGTCAGTCTTAGTGCACAGTGATTAAACAACTGAATGCTGCTCAAAAGGTTGGCAATTTGAAACCACCAGTGGCTGTCCAAAAGAAATCCATGTTTTAACCACTGGGAAAATGTGAATATTACCATATATGGAATAGTTGATTAGGTTAAGGATTTGAGATAGAGAGATGTTCCAGCTTGCTTCTATAAAAGACTCACAACCTTGAGGGGTGGAGTCAAGATGGCATACTAGACGCACGTCTCCTTAATTCCCTCTGAAAACAAAGGCCTAGCTTGATAATTAAATGGCACTTTCTGGACAGCCAGTGAGCCCTAGGACATGGCATAAGGCTGTCAGTTTGGACTACATGCCACTGAACAGGGAACTGGTTGTCTTTGGCTGAGCCCTGCCTACTCTGTTGAATTGGCTGACTCCCATGGACTGAAAGTTATTGGCGTTTTTACCTTTTTTTCTTTTCATTGGCCAGCAGGCAGGGGATAGGGTCAATCAGCAGCTACACAGACCTGCAGTGCTAAGGTGATCAACAGGTGGAATGGACACATTTTGAGAGCCTGGCTCTGGACTCAGAGCACCACAGCCCCTCCACCCTCTCTTTTCAGGCCTCCACCACAGATTCTGCTGTTTCATGTGGGGTGGGGTGGGGTGGGGTGGGGAGGAGTGCGCAACTTGACTAAGATGCCATGTTGTTTGACTGGAAGAAAGAGTTACCCAACCAGAGACCTCAGCAGGGGCTAATTTCCAGGCTAGGAGGCAGTCCCAGCCTGGGGAGCATTTTTCCAGTAGGAAAGCTGTGTTTAGCACAGTGTAGCCTTACACATGGGGCTCAACAGAAAAAGTAACAAGGCAGTAGCCTGTTCCTGGAACTTTATCACAGCATCTGGGAACAGTTGAAAAGGTGCCTAGATTATCAGCCAGAAGGAGGGGCTTCCCACACCTGACTGCCTGATTTATTTTAGAAATGGTTAGATACCTTTTCAAAATAAGACTGTCTAGAGAAATAACTGCAGTGCAGCCTGATAGCATCTCTTCCAGCCTTTACTGACCCACATCACAGGGTTAGCTAACAGCCCTCCAGTGACTCCACAAGTAGGGCCATGTCATTGACAGCCAGGAGGTGGAGCTTGCTACACCAGAGATTCCACTGGGCCTAGTCCCTGGAGTACACAGAGGTGGCTGATGATCAACTTCCTTCTCAGAACTGTACCTCAGTTCCTGTTAAGGAAGCACCAGAGAAACTAAACAGCCTCTAGATATCCTGTAAGCAACAATTCCTAAACAAACATTAAAAAAAAAAAAATTCAACCATGACTCCAGAAAACTACCAAAATAAAGAATCAAAGAACTTTCCAGATGAGGAAGGCTTTCTGAAACTATTGGATGTCAAGTACCAAAGAATTATGTGGACAGCCCTCGTAGACACTGTACAAAATGCAGCAGAGCAAAATGAAAAATTAAGCAAGCTGTTCAAGCCAATGGAACACCAGCATTCTGAAATGCAACAGATTAGTAACCAAATTACAGAATTAGATAATTAAATTTGAAGCCAAAAAAGCAGAATTGAACAACTGGAAAGTAGACTTACTGGCCTAGAATACAGAGCTACTGACACCAGCATTTATGAGGAAAAATCAGAGAAAAGAAACAAGAAAAAAAGATTTATGGTGTTGAAAACCCTATGGGACCGCTACAAGTCAGGACTGATTTGAGGGTAGTGAGTTTTAGGTTAACAGTCAATAGACCATGCTATAGTGAACTCTGCTTATTACTCTTGCTTCTCAGTGTGAACATCCTCAAAACTAGGAGTTTACAGAAAGACAACTGACTGCTTTTCAGAGGAAACAAAGAGAAATCAGAAGTGGGAGATAGCAGAAAGAAAAGAAGGGTAAGAGAAGAAAAGAAGAGCAAGACTGTATTAGTTTCTTGTGGCTGTTGTAAAAATTACTACAAACACAGCGGCTTAAAACCACTGAAACTTATTGTCTCACAATTTTGGAAGTTATAAGTCGGTATCACTAGCAGGAATCAAGGTATCAGGGAGGCCATTTTCTCCCTGGAGGCTCTACTGAAGAACCTATTCCAGCTTATGATGACTGCTGGCACTTCTTAGCTTGTACTTTCATCACCTGCATCTTCTAAGTCAGAAACTTCAGATCCTCTGTTTTGCTTATACATTGCTTTCAGTTTGTGCCTGAAGAATCTCCCTTTGCCTTCTTGTAAGATTTCCATAAATTGCATTTAAGGCTCAACCTGATGAAAAAGAATCATCTCCTCAAAATCCTTAACTTAATCAATTCTGCCACATATATGCACATACACACACACACTTACCATGCACACACACACACACAAAAGCCATAGGCCATATATATATATAAAATTCTTCTGCATTATATATTACACATTATATGTATATAATGTATATATATATATATACATATAATGTGTAATATATATATATGGAAACCCTGGTGGCATAATGTTTAAGTGCTATGTCTGCTAACCAAGTGGTCAGCATTTTGAATCAACCAGGCTCTCCTTGGAAACTCTATAGAGCAGTTCTACTCTGCCCTACAGGGTCGCTATGAGCTGGACTCAATGCTATACACTGTTTTTGTTTGTTTGTTTGTTGCATATATATATATGTATATACACATACACACACACGAACCTTGTATTTATATATATATACAATATATTTACATATACATATACTACTATAGCATATATAATATAAGTTGGATCCGACTCGATGGTGCTTGGCAATATTACCATATATATTTTGTATGTAGATAATATATGCGTATATATGGTAATATTCCATTCACATTTTTCCAGTGCTTAGGACATGCATATCTTTGGGGGAGGAGATATTTTTACACCTACCAGAGAAATAACAGAGAAAAGAGAATTTGTATTAACAGGCTGAAGTTGGTAGAGAAAGACAGTTATTGGGAAAATCATAGATGAAGGAACAATCACAGGCTTTTTAACAAGAATGTCCAAAGTCAGTTTGATCAATATTTTCCCAGTGGTTGCCTTTCCTTATTAGCTTTGATCACTATTTCAAGTCCTTTGAGAAATCCTGCCCTTAATATTTCCACAGCTAAAAATTCTCATTGTCACTTTAGACAGAAGTTTCTACCTTTCCCAAACTCAGATGGCTTCACGTACAAGACTTTGTTTTTGAAATAGTTTTCACTAAAAATTTAGGATGATCAAGATGTATTTTATCCCAGTTTAACTTCATAATAACATTTATGTAAGTGCTATGCATGTGCAGTTTTGTCTGGCCTAAAAGTACCCTTGTCCCATCTGAAAGAAAGGCCTTCTTTGGTTAATGGTAAAACGTCTGTGTCAGAGTTTCTGAGGAGGTGAAATGAAAGACACTTCCCTTCAGTGGGGCTGCAGGGACTAGGCTAAGAGAAGATACAGTCATGCTGTATTACCAAATACAAGTGAGTTAAAGAGTGTTGGTTGTAGCTCATGCTTCCTCCCATCTCAAGATTCATAGTAATTCCAAAAGAATAGAAACTACGAGAGAAGTTTAGAATGAAATCTCAGGCCTTATTTTCAGGGTGTTCTAAGAACCTACATTAGAGTCGCTTTGCCTACAGTCTGAGGATGGATGAGAAAACACCGAAGAGTCTCCTGGGGATGTACAGGCATGCAGAGGAGTAACGGTGCTTTCCCTCCATCTCAAAGTCAAGAGTGGAAGGGTCTGTAAGACTGCCTCTCTAGAGTTTGGAAGTCAATATGTGGTTATTGCCAAGAAAAGTTTAAAACCAGGATACCGCCTCCAGAATTGAGACTTTCCAGCTGCTCAGTGAGAAAGGAGTTACTGTACTTCTTTCGGTGAGGCAAGAGCTTCTAACTTTTCCTATGAACAAAGTTAACCTATAATGTCAGGTGTCTATGGGGTCCTTCTAGACTGCCATGAGTCAAAACTGACTGGATAGCAACTAACAAAAATCAAGCAACCTACTCCAGGGGACTACTCAGGTTTATAAGTGGCCAAGTCACCAAGTGCCGTCGAGTCGGATCCGACTCATGGCGACCCTAGGAGCCAGGGTAGAACTGACCCCCAGAGTATTCAAGGATTATAAGGTTTATAAAGGAACATTAAAACAAAGTCCCTTATGCAGATTGGTATGGGAGAATCTGAAGTTCTGACTGCAGTATCTGGATTGAACTAAAATTTAATGGGAAATGGTTTAGAAATGTAACCTCGTTTTGTTTTATTTTGCTTGTACCGCATTCAGCGCAGTTCACTCAACAAAATACTGATAAGATGAGAAAGTCGTTCCAGGGCATTTTGTCCTTGATTTTAACAAAATGGTTAGGCAATTTTTAGAGATATTAGTACTTTTCTATATCATTATACATTAAATATTAAAACATAAAATTAAGATTCTGAATAATTATACCTTATTTTCTAACATCACCCTCCTTTATTCTCATCACACATCCTAGTTCTGCCACTGACTGTCCCTGAACAAACTTTGCTCTTCCATCTTTGAAATCCTACACTCAGATTAGTTCAGATGTTACCTCTACCTTGAAATCTTATTTAGTCTTGAGCTATATGTAAAATTTACCCTAGATTAAAGAGTCATTTATGCTTTCACGACTACTTGTCTGTTGTGTACAGGGAATTGTACTGAGTTCCTTAAGTGGGTCAAGAGTTTATCCCAATGCATAGTGATGCTATAGGACAAAGTAGAACTGCCCCAGAGGGTTTACAAGGCTGCAGTCCTTACAAAAGTAGACTGTCATACTTTCATCATGTGAAGCAATTTTGAAGTTTCAAACACCAGCATTTTGGTTAGCAGCTGAGTACTTTAACCACTGCAACAGTAAGTTTCTTTATCTAGGACAAAAACAAACAAACTTGCTGCTGTAGAGTCAATCCCAACTCACAGTGGCCCTATAAGCCAGTACAGAAGGTTTCCAAAGATTGGCTGGTGGGATTCAACTGCTGGGCCATTTATTTGATTAGCAACTAAATTCATAATCGCTATGCCACAAGGGCTCCTTATCTAGAATCCTGTTGCTGGTGAATTGAGCCCCACTCTTAGCATAAATTGATGGAGTTTAAACTATACTTTGAAGAAAAAAAATCAAACAAAATAGATATTTAATGTAACTGCATATAGTACACTGTGAAATACAATGTGAATCTGATGCAATCGTGCCCACACAAAGAAAAACACATTGTTCATGATAACATGTCCAAAATACACGACACAAAATCTCACCATCCTTGCTTGTACCAAAATACCTTCTACAATCATGTGGCAGTCTGTAGTATATTCAATATTCTTCACCAATACTATAATTCAAAAGCATCAATTCTTCTGTCTTCCTAACTCACTGTCCAACTTTTACATGCATATGTGGTGACTGAAAGCACCATGGCTTGGATCAGGAGCACCTTAGTCTTTAAAGTGACATTTTTGCTTTCTTATACTTTAAAGAATGTTTTTGGAGCACATTTGCCCAATGCAATGTCTCATCTGATTTCTTGACTGCTACTTCCATGGGCATTGATTGTAGAGATAGAATGAAGTTCTTGACAACTTCAGTCTTTTCCCATCTTGCCATGATGTTGCCTATTGGTCCATTTGTGAAGGTTTTTGGTTTCTTTACGGTGATGTGTAATCCATAGCGAAGGCTATAGTTTTTTATCTTGAACAGTAAGTGCTTCAAGTCCATTTCACTTTCAGCAAGCAAGATGGTATCATCTACATATATTATACTGTTAGTGAGGCTTCCTCCAGTCCTGATGCCTTAGTCTTCTTCATATACAGTCTAGCTTCTTGGATTTTTCTTAGTAGACAGATTAAATAAGCACAGTAAAAGGATGCAACCCTGACTGTAAGTTCTACAGTTTCCCCTTGTTCTGTCTGAATGACTGCCTTTGATCTATGTACAAGTTCTTCTAGAGCACAATTAAGTGATCTGGAATCCTGATTCTTCTCAGAAAGGTTAAAATCCAACAAAAGCAACTGACGTTTTTGGAAACCATTCTAGTGAAGAGTGTGTGTCTATGTACAGAAGGGGAGTGGTGTATCTGTTTCCAAATTAAGGCTAATAAAATAGTGTCCACTTCTATTCCATTCTATTGGGGTCACTATGAGTTAGAATTGACTCAACAGCACTGAGTTTGCTTTTTTTATTGTTTGTTTTCAACTTAGGAGAGACAGGAGATTGTTAAGGAAGAAAACAGCAAGGGTTTAGAAAAACAAAACTATCACTGTTCAAATATCTCTTATCCAAACCCAGTGGAAGTTAAAATCCAGAAACAAGACCTAGGCTTCCAAGCAGACTGATACAACTTCAGTGGTTGCTGCTTCACTCTGCCTGAGGCAGAGTTAGGCCTCACATTTCACCATTACTTTCATGCAGCCAACCTTAGACACTTGAGTACCTAAGGGCTTCTGTAAAAAATACCACAAAGTGTGTGTTTTAATCAGCTAGTGGTGCTCTAAGAGAAACCCCACAGAGTAGATGGCTTTAACAAAGGAAAGTTTATTCTCACACAGTCTAGTAGGCGACAAGTGCAAATTCAGGATGTCTGCTTCAGGGGGAGGCTTTCCCCTTGTCAGCTCTGGAGGCAAGTCCGTTATTGCAGGGAGCATCTTGGCACAGGAAGCTCAGGTCTGAAGGACGTGCTTTTTGCTCAGTGCTGCTTTTATGATGGTGTGAGGTTCCCAATTCTCTGCTTGCTTCTCTTTTCTTTTATGTCCTGTACTATGAAAGGATTAAGGGTGGGGCAAGCCATACTCCGGGGAAACGCCCTTTACAGTGGAGCAGGGAAGTAATTCTATGAAGGGATTTATAGTCCCACCCTAATGCTTTAACATACAGCACAGGAAAATCATAAAATGGAGGACAGTCACAAAATTCTGGGAATCATGGCCCAGCCACATGGCTACACACATTCAGGGGGCGGGGGGCACACTTCAACCCATGACAGTGTGTGACTTTAAAGAACAGAAATTTAATTTCTTATGGTTCTGCAGTCTAAACATCTAAATCACAGTCTAGCCATGTTCATTTCTTCTAAGGGACTCTCTCCTAGTTTCTGGTGACTGGCTACAATTTTTGGCATTCCAGTGCTACTCACAGGGAGCCCTGGTAGTGTAGTGGTTAACGTGTTCAACTTGTAACCAAATGGTTGACAGTGAAAATCACCAGCAGCTCCATGAAAGAAAGTTGAGACAGTCTGCTTTTGTAAAGATTTATAGCCTTAGGAACCCTGTGAAGTCAATATGAGTCATAAGCAACTCAATGTAGTGGGTTTTTCTGCTTTTAGGTGCCCTGGCTCCACAGTTACATAGTGTCTCACAATGTGTTTGTGTCTCTTCTAGATACGCACCACTTTTGAACAAGTACTAAGAAAGGATTATGTTTGGGACTTACCCTACTCAGGTATAACCTCTTTAACATAATCAAAGAAACAATCTATTTCTAAAAGAAGGAAAAAACAAACCCACTCTCATCTAGTAGATTCTCACTCATAGCAACCCTATAGGACAGTGTAGAGCTGTCCCATAAGTTTCCAAGGAGCACCTGGTAGATTCAAACTGCCAACATTTTGGTTAGCAGCTGTAACACTTAACTACTAGGCTACTAGGATTTCCTTCAGAGGTGTAGGGGTTAACATTTTAGTATATATTTTGAGGGAAAACAGTTTAGACTATGCTAGCACCATATGGGGGAAAAAAATCAAGAATACCCTTTTCAAATTGAATACTAACACTTTTTACAAAGATCTTAATTTTCTCCCATATATTTGATGATTTTGACTACTAATTATTTGTCCCATTTTCTTTCTTCCTAACTTCGACTCTCTTTATGGATGTTATAAACTCTTCCTAATAAATGTCTAAGATTTGAGTTTTCTGCAAAGGCTACTGAAGCCTAGGGCAACGTGACTAAGTCTACTGCTCAAATTTGACTAAACCTGAAACTCTCACAGTCAGAACATGACTAGTCTTAATTATTTCATGCTTCTGTAACAGAAATACCACAAGTAGGTGGCTTTAAACAGCAGAAATTTATTTTTTTCACAATTCAGGAAGCTAGAAGTCAAAATTTAGATTAGACGTCTAAAGGAAGGTTCTTCTGTAGCTATTTCAGCTTCCAGGGTCTGGCAGTCTTTGAAACTCTTGGGTTGTAGATTTTTCTGCCTCTACTTGAATCAAATAGTGTTTGTCCTCCCCCCTGCGTCTGTGAGTCAGAATCAACTCGTTGGCACTGGGCTTGAGCTTGGATTTGGTTTGGTTTGATTTGGTTGCTGTCAGCCTGCTTCTCTGTCTACTCTGTTCTTTTTATAACCTAGAAGTGATTAGATTTAGGACACATCCTACACTGATATAATCTCATTAACATAACAAAGAAACCCTTATTCCCAAAGGGAATTACATCCCTGGGTACAGGAGAAAGGATTCTAACATATATTTCAAGCAGACACAATTCAATCCATAATGTCAACCTCACAGGGACCCTGATGATGAGATGTGTGTTGGCCACAGTGTTATCTCCAGACAATGTCCACGAACACTGCCCCTCAGAAACGTCAATAAAATTAGACTTAGTGGCTCAACAGAGGCTATAAACATTAACAGGAAATAAACAGGGAAGGGGGGGCAACTGAAATTTAAATTGTTTTTAAACATAAAAGTAAATAGCAGTTTTCACCTTTATAATTTAGGGTTGCTAATGTAACTAGGAAACCGTGGTGCAGTGCTTAAGCATTATGTCTGCTAATCGCAAGACGGGTAGCTCAAATTCACCATGTCCTTCCTGGAAACACTATGGGACAATTCTACTCTGTCTTATAGGTTCACTGTGAGTCATAATTGACTTGAGGGAAGTGGATTTGGTAATGCAAATAAGTTCTGAAAGAATAAATATTCTCTGGAGGGTATACTAAGGAGCATGTGGATTGGCACTGAGTTAGGAGAAAATAAACTTTAAAGTTGTGGGTTGTCCCACCCCCCAAAAAAATTATTACGTAAATGAATGCAGAACCAATTAGAGAAATGCTACTTTGACTGTGAAAGGCCCAGAAATGTTGGGGACTCAATTTTTGAGTAACACATGCAGAAAAGAACTGCTAAAACAAGAAACAATTTTCTTTTTTCCCCTTTTTACAAGCCTTAGCAAGATATACCAGAAAGACCATATGTTACTTGCAAGAAAAGTTTCCTGTAAGATTTTTTAGCTAAAATTTTGATGTTTGCACACTGTGTATGACAAACACACCTTCAGAAGAGCTTTGACGCTATTCAGTAATGCAGTCAAACTTGTTTTCATGTGCTATCAGAAGAAAACATTCCTCTGCTGTTCATAAAGTACTTCAGTGGCTCATATCCATGTTAAACAATGAAGAGCTTGCCATCTGACTTTACCATCCTGTCACAATCAGAAACACTTTCCTCTTCCCTTCTTTATGAGAACATGGCAATTTCCTCTAATATTTTGAATGAACCTCAAAGTAGTCCATCAACACTCTGTTTGTCCTCGTCTCTCTAATGTTATTTCTTTCACATCATTTCAAGGATTTCTGTAAAAGTATCTTTTTCTCTGTAAACTGTCAAGTTTTACTGCTTAAAATATATATGCTACTTTAAATATATATGCTACTGTACCTCACTAGACCACTGGCTGGGATCACTGACCGAACATGAGCTGGTACCTCCTTAGAAAAGATTTGTAGTTCCCCAAGACCACTTCCACTCTGTAAAACAGAGTTGCATTCAACAAATCTATTTGTTGAGAAGAACAATCACTAAATACAAAAATCAGTTAAAATGGTTGTTTGTTATTTTGGTATCTTTCAACCAGTTGCTGTTTAATACTAATGTCTGTTTCTTGTCAGGAAAATTATTCCATTCTTAACAATGCATGTGCAAATTGCTATACTGTTGCTGTACCAAATAAACTGTGCAATCATTATTTATTAATCAAATAGCAAAACTGTAAACAATAAAGGCCAGTAAAATTTTTGCTTCAGTGTTCTTGTATCTATGAGAATCAAGTCAACATTATGCATTTAAAAATCAGACCCATCTAGGTTACTTGTGACAGATCAGAAAAGGCAATCTCCAAGACACATGTGTATTTTTTTTATTGTGATTGAGTGAAAATGTACATTCTCATATAAATTTGCATGCTCACTTATATGCAGCTTCCACTGCTGTCCCTGCACAGTGACAGCACGCTCTTCCTCTCTGCTCCGTATATGTCCCATCCTCCCAACTTATGTATTTTTTAGCTAGTTCTTCATAGCCAGTTGTGTGATTCTAGAACTGATTGGCTTATGTCTGAACCACAGACTGAAGAGTTCTAGTGATACATAGATAGGGAGGTAGAGATGAAGGTACAGCTATAGCTATAAGTGTACCTCTGGATATAAACACACAGAGATATATATCTGATCATGTAAATTAGACATGTTGTTGTTAGTCTTAGTTGCTATGGGGCTGGCTTAAACTCATGGAAACCATGTGTAAAACAAAATGAGACATTGCCCAGTCTGGCATCATCCACACCACTGTTAATATGTTTCAGCCTGTTGTTGCAGCTACTCAGTTAGTTCATCTGATGGAACATTTCCCTCCTTTGGCTGATCATATACTTACCAAGTATGATATCCTTTTTTTGGCAGTCCAATGACTTGTACCAACTAAGTAAGACAAAGTTTTGCCATCACTACTTCTAAAGAACATTTTTCCTTCAAATCTGGTTTGATCGTTGATCTGGAAGTTGACACCATGTTCAATGTTCCTTGCCAATACCACTACTCAAATGTGTCACTTCTTCTTCCACCTTCCTTTTTGTGTCTTCCAGCTTTCTTACGCACCTGAGGCAGTTACAAATACCATGGTTTGAGACAGGCTCATTGTAGTTATCAAAGAGGTATTCTTGATTTCCCATACTTTAAAGAGATCTTTTATAGTAGATTTTTCCAGTGTAATCGGTCATTAGATATGAGCATCCAAAAAACCAAACCTGTTGTCAACGAATAATTTCCAACTCATAGCAACCCTGAAGGACAGAATGAAACTGCCTCATAGGGTTTCCAAGGAGTGTAGACATTTTGGTTAGCAGCTGAGCCCTTAACCACTGTGCCATACACAGATACAGCTGACATTGCTGCTGTTGTTCTCAGGTTGCCTAGAGTTGGTTCCAATTTGTAGAGACCTGTGTGCAACAGAACAAAACACCACTCCGCCCAGTGCCATCCTCACAACTGCTGCTATGCTTTAGCCCATGGTTGCAGCCACTTTGTCAGTCCATATCCTTGAGGGTCTTTTTCTCTTTGCTGATCTTCTATTTTATCAAGCACAATGTCCTTCTCCAAGGACAAGTCCTCCCTGATAACATGTCCACAGCACGTCGGACAAAATCTCATGATCCTACTTGAAGTAACATTTGCCTGTACTTCTTCCAAGACAGTTTTTTTGGTTCTTCTGGCCACCCATGGTATATTCAATATTCTTTGTCAATGCCATAGTCAAAGACATCAGTTTTTCTGTGGTCTTCCCCCATTTGCATATACATAAGGTGAATGAAAATATTTGTACTTGGGTCAGGCACACCTTAGTCCTCAAGGTGACATCTTCCAAGAGGTCTTTTGTAGCACAATTGCGCAGTGCAGTATGTCATTTAATTGCTTGACTGCTGCTTCCACAAGAATTGATTGTGGATCCAAGTGAAACAACATTACTCACAACTTCAGTCTTTTCTCTGTTTACAATGGTGTTGTTTACTGGTCCAGCTACAAGGATTATTTTTTTAAGCATCTTATTGTACTTTAAGTATAAGTTTACAATCCAAATCAATTTGCCATATAAAACTATGAACACACACCACTATGCTACCCTACTGCTCTGCCTACCCTTCCCCATGGCAGCACACTCCTCCTTTCTGCCCCGTACTCCTATATCCATTCAATCAATCAACTCCTGTCCTCCTCTACCCTCTCATCACATCTATTGACAAGCGCTGCTCAGGTGCCCTCATGTATATATTTAAGCTAAGAAGCATATTTCCTGCCAGCATCACTTTATGTCTTACTGTCCAGTCCAGTCTTTTTCTAAAGAGTTGGCTTCAGTACTGGTTTTAGCTCTGGGACAACAGAGATTTTAGGGGCCATGTACCCGGATGACCCTCGAGTCTGATGGACCATAAAACATGGTCTTTTGATAAAGTTCTAATTCTGAACAACTACTTTTCTCCTGTTACATCAGGGAATTTACATTGTACTTCCTGTCAGGGCAGAAATTGGTGGTGACCAGGGACCATCTAGCTTTCCTGGTCTCATGTTGATGCAGTCTCTGGATCATACAGCCCCTCATGAGGATTTTGGTTTTCCTTGCCTAGAAGTATAATTCACACTGAAGACTGTAGTCTTTGATCTTCATCATACCTTAAGTCATATTGCAAGTTATTGGAGTCTTCTTCCAATCCTGATGACCTGTTATTTTTGTATAGTTTAGTATCTCTTATTATCTGCTCAGCATATAGTTTCAATAAGCATGGTGAAAGAATACAACTCTGATGAAATCTTTGCTGATTTTAAACCACATAGTACCCCTTGTTCTGTCTGAACAACTGTCTCTTCATCTATGTACAGGTTCTGCATGAGTGCAATTAAAAGTTTTAGAATTCTCTTCCCTATGTTATGCATAATTCACTATGATTCACACTATTGGATTCCTTAGCGTAGTCAGTAAAACACAGGTTAAAAAAATATATGTTTCTGATACTCTCTGATTCACCTGACATAAGCAATAATGTTTGAAACATCTCAGCTGATATTCTGTCAATTCTTGGAACCTTGTCTTTTGGCACTGTCTTTAGTGCAGGTTGGACTTCTTCCTTTAACATCATTGGTTCTTTGTCATATGAGGACTGACAATTAAGTCTGGGGACTTAATTGTTCTAAGTGCTACGTATCTCATTGCTGAACATCCATCGTTACAGTCACCTTCAAAGTACTCCCATTCGGTAGCTACGCACCAATGCTGGAGCCTAGATCATGCTTCAAAGCAACTTTGAAACTCTGTGCGGAACAGCCATTGCGTACAGTGGAGCAGTGGCAAGCTCATGAATTTAATTATATAGCTGCCTGAGAGGGAGTTTTAGCCAGTAAACAAATGCTATGTTGGAACACCTTCCCTACTCACCTAATATGGTCCCCAATGACTTTTTCTTTATCTGAAGAGAAAAGAAATATTGCAAGGAAGACATTTTGATGATATTTTGAACATCAAGGGTAATATGATTACAGATCTGATGGCTATTTGAGGAAAAGAGTTCCAAAAATTCTTTCAAAGGTGGACTAAGCACTGGCATTGTTGCATAGTGTCCCAAAGGGTAGGTACTTCAAAGGTGACGTTAGTGATAGTCAGCAATGAGGTATGCAGCACTTTTTCTAGGATGTTTGTCAACACAATTGGCAGTCCTTGTACGCTACCTCCTGAAATTGCTGAACACCAACCACTTCTTTGCAAGCCATCACAGCACCACAAACTAACAGAAAAGTGGTGGGATAAGCCTACAGATATGTGCATATAGGAATACAGAGATACAGATATGCCAGTGCAAAGGTCCTTGCAGCATGCTGTCTTGACCTGTTTCACTCAATTTATGAAAACATTCTGGCTCTTGTAGGCATGTGTATTTCCGTCCTTCATTCTAACAAATGTATAATGATGAATAGAACTTTGCTTCACAGAAAAAGATTTTTACATGTTGGAGGTAAACCAAGAACTTTTCTCAGATGCACTTGGCCAACTCTTACTGAAGCATGGTGTCCACACAGCACACAGGAAACACCGCAATGGAGACGTGCATTTTGGTAGAAAAAATATCAATGTTTCATTCCTTAAAAGACACAGATTTTCATAGCACTGTCAGTGGCATTAAAATACATACACAAATACACACATGTACATGTGCACACACACCACAGATATTCACACACAGGTATACAACACGTATGTAGACACAGCTATAGGAGCACACCAGACACACACAAACATACATTGTTTTGAATTAACTTAGAAGAGATGTTGTTATTAGATTGACCATAATGTTACACAGATGTAACTTTTCCACTATTCTTATTTCTAGATACACTGTTTCACCTACGTCCAATTTACGGGAGAAATGCAAAAGGTCAAGATAGGAATCAGCCACTCCACCTTTAATCAGTAGATTCACAATTCAAATTTATTTTCTGAGTGAACTGAAAAGCTACATACACAGGAGCCCTAGTGGCACCGTGGTTAAGCTTTCTGCTGCTAACCAAAAGGACAGGGGTTTGAATTCACCTGCTACTTCTTGGAAACCTTAGCGGATAGTTCTATTCTGTCCTATAGGGTCTCTATGAGGTGAAATCAACTGGACAGCAATGAGTTCCTTGTCTTCTCTTTACCCATACAGCAATTTTTAGTCAGAATAATGTATGATTTCCACTCACACATACAAAAGAAAATAATGTAGCAATGCATGTAAATGATACATGGTAAATTTGACATATATGTAGTATGTATTTACTTGAGTGACAGATTTCATTAGTGGTTTTAGATTTACTGGTTGTGAACATGAATGCTTCCTTCCAACATGTTGATATATGTTTGATTGTTGTTTACTTCTGTGATCAAATCTTTTGGGGCTCACAGAAGACAAGTACTCTAAACTATTCCCACATAAGGTGATATAATTGTTGGCAAACATAGTATGAAATGGAAGAGAGTAAAAAAAACAGTAACAACAAAACATAGAAAACTGTTACTGATCATTGGATGTTATTTTGATATAAGAATAATAAAATATCTCCCCCAAAACTTTCTCTTACACATAAAATCTAAAGTATCCTTTATCTCTTCTGTAGTCCTCTGGCATTCAGTTGCAAATTATGGCAACTAAACTTTTAAATCTTAATGGTGGGAACCAATGACTCCTTAAATCATAAACTGTTAGAGCTTGAAACATAACTAGACAATCATCAAACTCAGTTTCCATAAACGACTGACTGGTGATGAACCTGAAGACAAAAACAACAGCAAAACTGTTGAACAGCCAGCCAAGCACCTGTAAATAACTGTTATTCCATTAACTGATATTGAGAAGTATCCTAGTAATTTCAAACTAATTTAGATACGTTCTTAGAACAAAATGAAGTTTCCTTGAATTGGATACATTAAAGATAAGGACTTTGTGGGGAGGGGGAACTGGGAGGGTCCTAACTTCAAACAGTATTTGTTTAGCATCTACTATTTGCCCTGGATGGAAACCCTGGTGGTGTAGTGACTAAGTGCTATGTCCACTAACAAAAAGGTCAGCAGTTCAAATCTGCTCCTTGGAAACTCTATGGGACAGTTCTATTCTGACCTTTAGAGTCATTATGAGTTGGACCCAACTTGATAGCAGTGGTTCTTTTTTTATTAGATCTGGTGGAAACACTGGTGGCATAGTGGTTAACAGCTGCTAACCAAAAGGCTGGAAGTTTGAATCCACCAGATGCTCCTGGGAAATCGTATTGGGTAGTTGTACTCTGTCCTACAGGATTGCTTTGAGTCAGAATCAACTCAAGGGTGATGAGTTTAGGTTTTGCTGTTTTTGCTCTTACATGTCTCTTGGTACCCTGGTCCCTTAAGATACAGAAATAAACAAAGCCTAAGGGAAAAAGCAATTTGCCAGCATGGGGCTTATATTTAAATGAGTGAAGTGAGGTCAAGGAGTAAAATTATTTATATCTTGTTTAGGAGGAACACTGGTAACACAGTGGTTAAGAGCTTGGCTAGTAACCAAGAGATGAGCAGTTCAAATTCACCAGTTTGGAAACACTATAGGACAGCTCTATTATGTCTTATTTGGTCACTGAGAGCAATGGATATAGTTTTTTTGTTTTGTTTTATTTTGTTTAGGTAGTTAACTTTCTTAACTTCAGTTTCACATGAAGGCAAATTGTGTATCCTGACATACATCCAGTCTTCCTCACGGTACTTCTCTGAATCTCGAGAATGATCAAAGTAGATGATAGCCAAGCCAAGCCAAGTGCCATCGAGTCAGATCCGACTCACAGTCACCTTAGGGGCCAGGGTAGAACTGACCCCCAGAGTATTCAAGGAGCACCTGGTGGATTTGAACTGCCGACCTTGTGGTAGATGATAACACTTGGTAAAATTGTGTAGAGAGCTACATAAGCATAAATACTTTATTGCTGGACAGGAGACAAACTATAAAATAGTAAATAAATTCCATAGAGCATTTCTAGAACTTAAAAAATACTGGAGATCAGCTGAAAATAAATAGCACTTACATGAGCCACATAAATGTGGACTGGAAGTACTTAGGTCACACGTATACTCAGATGTATTTTTAAAATATAATGTGCTGGAGTTTTCTCATAAATTCAGTGGATTAAGGGGACCAATTTTGCCACATGACAAGCAATAATGCAATAGGAGTTCCAGAGGCAACCACTGGGAGCTAAAGATATGACTTTCAACGTGCACTAAAAATAACTGATGACTCCATAACAAGGCAAAGGAGAAGGACAGCACTACCATTCAGAATTTTCCATTAGTTCTTATTCTCTATTTATGCTTATTTTTGATACCTATTTTTAACAGACTGAATTTGTTTTAAAGATGTAGTCATGGGGTCTGGTAGAATGAGAACAAAACGGAACAGTTTTTCCTGGGCTTCATAGCTTATGCAACATTGGTTCTCAAATTAGTGTGGTTAAGAACCCACTGTTGGGTTTGGAAAGGATTGGCAGCTGGAAGTCCTGGAACAAAAATTTAATACAGCAAGTATGGAATGAGACCCGTAATCTGCATATTAAATAGTATCAACCTTATCTCCCTGGAAAACCCGGTGCCATAGTGGTGATATGCTATGTCTACTAACCAAAAGGTCTGCAGTTCAAATCCACTAGGCACTCCTTGGAAACTGTATAGAGCGGTTCTACTCTGCCCTACAGGATTACATGAGTAGGAATCGACTCGATGGCAGTGGGGTGGGTTTGGGTTATTTCCCATTCTAGTTCAGTTGACCTTTATAATACACTTTTAAAAACATTCTATTAGTAATGGAGAACTCTAGAAATAATCTCATTTTCAAAGTTTACAAATAATTTTTTACATAAAATATCTATTTTTTTCTTGAGAGGTTTTTTTTTTTCTTTTCTTTTTTTCCTTACTACCTGAGGGGGAGAACTCATTGCCCTGTAGTCAATTCTGATTCATAGGAACCCTACAGGACAGAGTAGAATTGCTCCATAGGATTGCCAAGGCTGTAATCTTTACAGAAGCTGACAGCCACAGTTTTCGTCAGGGCGTCTTTCTTGTGAGCCCAGACAAGTGGGTGGGTCCAAACAGTCAACCTTTTGGTTAGAAGCTGAGAGTCTAACCACTGAGAAACCACAGTTCCTAAAGAGACTAGGAAAGCAATGAGAAATAATTGTGTATTTGGGCAATTATCTAAAAATATACTAGAGTTCTTAGAAAGAACACTTGCTGGAATAAAACTCTGATAGATAAAAAAAGGAAAATAAAAAAGTAAAATAGATAGTAGTATGGAAAAGAGCAAGGGAAAATATAATGAATATAACAAGTTCAGGATCTTGGAAATTCTACTCTCTGACTTGAGAACTGCTAAGAAGATGCCTTTCTATCTGAGAATTTGTGTATGCAAAAGAGAGTATGTATGAGTGTGCATATATATGTAAGTGCTTATATATATGTACATATAAGTGCATATACATACATACATATATACATATATATACTTTGGAGGATGGACAAATTAAGAACATGTGAAAGTATAACTTTCCTTTCGAAATAACAAACATAAGGGAGTAAAAAAACGAATGGTTTTGATTAAGGTTTTCAATTGTCTTATATATATCAAGAATTTCCTTTTTTCCCCAAGGTTTGAAAATGTTCAGGAACAGTTAATGAGGTTTTATTTTCCTCTAGGTTTTTACTGTGTACTTGCTTGGGTTCTAAGAATCATTACTTGATAGGGTGTGGTTAGTGTAACTCCAAGGTTAAATATATATATAGCAAATGTGGATAAAGGCTTAGAAAATAGGATGTACTCAGAATAAGAGTAGGAAAAAAGTGAACTTTCCTTTTGGATAACATGAATGAAAGATGCTACAATTCTTTCAGGAATATTCAAGATAATTATATGGAGTACTTGTACAGGTGATCTTCATCTCCACTGAGGACAGAATAAGAGGAAAGGAATGAAACTGGATTATTTGCTTTGAAAGAGAAATACACTCCTGAAGCTAAAGACCAACAACCATTGTAATTTTTTGTGGCATGTTTTGTAATTGCTACTTTAAAAGGTCTCTCATTGCCACAAGATTTTAAAATTGGAACACTCTTGGTCCCTGTTTGGTTTAGATGTAGGACTATATGAGAGAAATTAGCTAAATTGCCTCTTATAGTATGCTATCTGTAAATTAAAAACCCTAGTAAACATTCTACTTTGTATTGATACTTTAAAAGTATCGTAGATGGCTCCAAAACAATAGTAGGAAACTTCAACATATCACTTTCAGTGATGGACGGAACATCAAGAACGAAGCTCAGTAAGGACACAAGAGATCTAAATGCCACAGTCAACCAACTGGACATCATAGGCATATACTGAATGCTCCATGCAACAACAGCTAAGTATACTTTCTTTTCCAATGCACATAGGACATTCTTTAGAATAGAGCACATAGTAGACCATAAAGCAAGTCTTAATAAAATCCAATGCACTGAAATATTGCAAAGCATCTTTTCAGACCACAAAGTCATAAACATTCAAATCAATAACAGAAAAATCAAGGGGAAAAGAAATTTAAAAAATAAAACTAACAAAACCTTGCCCCAAAACATCAGGGTTATAGAAGAAACAAGAAAATCATAGAGTCAAATGAGCATGAAGACACATACTACCAGAACCTATGGGACATATCAAAATCTGTGCTCAGAGGCCAATTTGTCTCAATAAATGCAGACATCCAAAAAGAAAAAAGGGTCCAAAGCAAATAATTATTAATTCTACCTCTCAAACAAGTAGAAAGAGAGCAGAAAAAGAATCCCTCAGACACTAGAAGAAAGCAAATAATAAAAAACACAGAACTAAGTGAATTAGAGAACAGAAAAACAATTGAAAGAATTAATAAAATCTAAAGCTCATTTTGTGAAAAGATCAACAAAATAGGTAAGCTGTTGGCCAAACTGAGAAAAGAAAAACAGTAAAGGAAGCAAATAATTCAAATAAGAAGTGAGATGGGTGATGTTTTAGTCAGCTAGTGCTGCGCTAACAGAAATACCACAGGTGGATGGCTTTAGAAAGAAAAATGTTTATCCTTACACAGTCCACTAGGGTACAAGTTCAAATTCAGGTAGTCCATTCCAGGGGAAGACTTTCTCCCTTGTCTACTCTGGAGGAAACATCTTGTGTTGCATCAGGCTTTGTTCAGGAAGTATCTTGGCCCAAGAACCTCAGGTCTGAAGGACTCACTCTTCTGCTGGTGCTGTTTTCTTGATGATAGTATGGAGGTTCTCAACTCTCTCCTTGCTTCCCTTTCCTTTTATCTCTTGTAGGATGAAATGATAAAAGGTGGTGCAAGCCATACTCAAAGGAAACTCCTTTACAGTCCAGCAGGGATGTGATCTTGTGAGGAGATTTACAGTCCCACCCTAACCCTCTAACATGTGGCATAAGAAAATCACACAATGGAGGACAATGATTAAGTATTGGGAATCATGGCCCAGCCATGGGGCCACGTTTTGGGGGGAACACCGTTCAATACATGGCCGATGATATCACAACAAACCTAACTGAAATTATACAAAATTGTAACAGAATGCAGAAAAAAGTGTAGTCTAACAAATTTCAAAAACTAGAGGAAATGGAGAAATTTCTAGAAACACATTGCCTCCCAAAATTAACACAAACAGAAATAGAACAACTTAATAAACCCGCCACAAAAGAAGAGATTGAAAAGATAACTTAAAAACTTCCAACAAATAAAATTCCTGGCCCTCGGGGCATCACTGGAGAAGTCCCTAAAACTTTTAGAGGAAAATAAATACCACTCTTAGTAAAGGTGTTTCAGAGCATAGATAAGAAAGAAATACCCCTTAAATTCATTCTATGAAGCCAGTATAACCCTAATACCAAAACAAGTAAAGATAACACAAGAAAAAAAAGCACAGACCAACATCTCTCGTGAACTTAGATGCAAAAATCCTCAAAAAATGGCCAATAGAATTCAACAACATATTAAATAAAAGATGAACATTAAATAAAAGATCAACATAACCAAGTAGGATTCACACCGGGGAGGCAAGGATGTTTGAAAATTAGAAAAACAGTTTGTGTAGTCAATCACATTAAAAAAAGAGAGAGCATAAGAATCACTTCATTTTATCAATTAGTTCAAAAGGCATTTGACAAAGTCCAAAATTCATTCATGTTTCTTTAAAAAAAAAAAAAAAACACGCAGCAAAATAGGAACAAAAAGGAAATTCTTCAACATAATAAGAGGCGTGGCATGCAAAGCCAGCAACCAACATCATTCTAAATGGAGAGAGTCTGAAAGCATTCCCCTTGAGAACAGCTATTAGACAAGGATGCCCATGGTCAACACTTTTACACCGCATTGTGGTAGAGGTTTTTGGCAGAGCAATTAGGCAAGATAAAGAAATAAAGTGTATCCAAATTGGTTAGGAAGAAGTAAAATTATTTCTATTTTCAGGTAATATGATCTTATACATAGAAAACTCTAAAGAATCTGCACACACACACACAAAAAAAAAAACTACTGGAACTAACAGAAGAATTTAGCAAATTATCAGGATATAAGATAAATATACATACAAGGACTGACAATTAAGTTCACAAACTCATCCTAGAAAAGGTGCTACTTACATCATAGCTGTATATCACTACAATTACCTTTGAAGTACTTTCTTTGGGAAGCTATGCTAGTGCCTAGTCCACCCTTCAAAGCAATTTCGGAACTGCTTCACTGGAATGGCCTTCAAAGCTCTCATATTATCTTTGATGTCCTGAATGTCATCAAAATGTCTTCCTTTCAAAATTTCCTTTATCTCCAAGTAAAGAAAAAAGTCACTAGGGGCCAGATCAGGTGAGTAGGGAAGGTGTTCTGATACAGTTACTTGTTTACTGGCTAAAAACTTTGTCACAGACAGCTATACAACTATGTTCTTGGACTTGCCATTGTGCCATCATGTGCAAACGCTGTTCCAGAAAAAGTCCCAAAATTGCTTGAAAAGGTGTACTAGGCACTGGTGTTAGTGCATATCTTCTTAAGGGGAGTACTTTGAAGGTGACCTCAATGATATTCAACTTTGGGGTATGTAGCACTTAGAACAATTAAGTTCACAGACTTAATTGTTGAACTTCATTCATAAAATCAGATGGATTTCCTTTATATAAAAAAAAGATATCATCAAAGAGGAAATCATCAAATCAAAACCATTTATAATAACCCCTAAGAAGATAAAATACTTAGGAATAAATCTAATTACAAATGTAAAAGACTTATACAAAGAAAACTGCAAGACACTACATCAAGAAGCCAAAAGAAACCTACGTAAGTGGAGAAACTATAGTTAACATTATAAAAATGTGTATTCTACCCAAAAGCAATCTATGGATACCATACAAATTTCAATGGTGTTGTTTTAATGAGGTGGAGAAACAAATCATTGACTTTGCATGGAAAGGGAAAAAACCCCAAATAAGCAAAGCATTATTGAAAAAGAAGAACAAAGTGAGAGGCCTCATGTTACATGACTTTAGAAACTATTATACTGCCACAGTAGTCAAAACAGCTTGATTCTAGTATAAAAACATAGACCAATGAAATAGAAGTGAGAATTCAAATATAACATCATCCATTTGTGAGCAGCTGATGTTTGACAAAGACCCAAAGTCTGTGAACTGGAGAGAGACAGTCTTTTCAACAAATGGTGTTGGCAAATTGGATATCCATGTGCAGAAACAAAAGAAATAAAGAAGACCCACATCCCACATCATGCACAAAAACTAACTGAAAATGGATCAGAGACTAAAATATAAAATCTAAAACAAAAAGATCATGGAAGAAAGAATAAATACAATACACGGGACAATATTACATGACATAAACAGACTACGAAACATCACTAGCAGTGCACAAACAACTAGAAGAGAAAAATAGATACCTGGGAATTTCAAAAAATAAAACACTTAACGTTCCTCCAAAGACTTCACCAGAAGAGTAAAGACTACCTACAGACTGGGGAAAAAAAAATAGCAAGCACAAATCTGATCAGTGTCTAATCTCCGTATTCTACAAGATACTGCAAACCTTCAATAAGAAGAAGACAAACAGCCGAGTTTAAAAAAAGAACAAAGTATGTGAGTAGAAACTTTATTGAAGAATATATCCAGGACACTAGCAGATATGTGAGGAAATGCTCACAATCTTTAGACATTAGAAAAATCCAAATCAAAACTACAATGAAATACAGAATCACCCAAATAAGGCTGGAGGGATTAATCCAAAAAACACAAAATAATAAATGTTGGAAAGGGTGTAGAGAGACTGGAACTCTTCTATACTGCTGGTAGAAGTATAAAATGGTGCAACAACTTTGGAAATTGATTTGGTGCTTTCTTTAAAAGCTAGAAATTGAAACACAGACCCAAAGTCTGTGAACTGGAGAGAGACAGTCTCTTCAACAAATGGTGTTGGCAAATTGGATATCCATGTGCAGAAATAAAAGAAAGAAAGAAGACCCACATCCCACATCATGCACAAAAGCTAACTGAAAATGGATCAGAGACTAAAATATAAAATCTAAAACAAAAAGATCATGGAAGAAAGAATAAATACAATACATGGGACAATATTACACGACATAAACAGACTACAAAACACCACTGGTCTGTGATCCAGCAATCCCGCTTCTTAGAATATACCCTGGACAAATAAAGGCTGTCACATGAATAGATAGATGCATGCCAATGGTTACTGTAGTACTGTCCACAGTAGCAAAAATGATGGATTCAACTGAGGTGCCTATTAACAGAGGAAAGGATAAACATACAAAACTTCACACAATAGAATACTATGCAAGGTTAAAGAACAGTGATGATTTGGGGAAACATCTTATATCACAGTCATCTGGAAGATACGCTGATTGAAATTAGTCTGTTGCGAAAGGATAAATATTCTATGAGATTACTATTGCAAGAACTCAAGAAACCAGTTCAACATAGAAGAAAATAATCTTTGATGGTGGAGGGGGAGCAGGAGAGAAGAAGAGGAATGTTCGTAGACTAGACAGTAGACACAAAATGTTTTAGATGAAAGGAATGACAGCGCTCAGTAGGAGGGAGGTTAACACTGCTGGACTATGCCAAAAGTGAAGAGGATTCATAGAAACAATTCAACATTTTGAAGGACAGACTATCAGGGGCAGTCATCTGAAGATCATGGGTTCAGGGAATATCTAGGTCAATTGACATAACTTTCTCTTTTTCTTTAAGAACGTATTCTGCATTCCACTTTGGTGAGTGGTGTTTAAAGCTACGTGGTCTTAAAAGCTATCAAGTGGCCAACTAAGTAGCATCAATTGATTCCAGTCCAACTGGAGCAGAGGAAAATAAAGGACATCAAAGGTAAGGAAAATATGAGCCCAGCAGACAGAAGGAGTCATATTATCCAGAGACTACATGAGTCCAGAAGAACTAGATGGTGCCTGGCCACCACCAATTACTGCCCTGATAAAGAACACATTGTGAAGTCTCTGAATTACTGGGAGAAAAATGGAGGTGCAGAACTAGAACTGTATCAAAAGACCAGACACGGTGGTATGACACAGTAGAGGGTTCCCTGAGGACATGGCCCTGGTCTCTCCGCAAGCCCAGAGGAGAAACCGGTATTGAAGTCAACTCTTCAAACAAATATTGGACTGGTGACATTGGTGTAGAGAGTGCTTTTAGGCTTATATGTATACATGACGTTATCTGAGCAGCTCTCCTGTCCAGAGGTGAGATGAGTGGGGGAAGCAGGGGCAGGAGTTCGTTAAATGGATACGGGAAGTACAGGGTAGAAAAAAACCAAACCAAACGCAGTGCTGCCAAGTTAATTCCCATTTACATCGACACTATAGGACAGAATAAAACTGTTTCTTAAAGTTCAAGGAGCACCCGGCAGATTTGAGCTGGTGACCTTTACCTATCAGATGTAGCACTTAAACATTACACCACCAGGGTTTCCACGGGGTGGGAAGAAGGGATGTATTGTCACAGAGTCGGGAAACGAGCTAGAGTTTCACAGTGGTGTGCATGCAGGGTTTTAAATGGCAAATTTGTGAATTTTTACTTAAAGCACAATAAAATTATTTTTTAAAAAAGAAATGCCAAGTTGTATTTTGTAATGGGCTGATGGCATAGTGGTTAAGTGCTACATCTGCTAGCCATAAGATCAGCAGTTTGAATCCACTAGGCACTCTTTGGAAACTAGGGGTCAGTTCTACTATGTCCTATCAGGTCACTGTGAGTTAGAATCAACTCAACAGCACTGGGTTGGTTGGTTGGTTTGTTTGTTTTGGTTTGGGTTCTGCAGTGGAAACATTCAGTGTATAGAACAAACAAAAAATATTCAAAAGTTTTATGGTGTTTCAAAATTCATCTTGGATCTCTGGTAGGTGTTAGAAGCAGCTTTCGTATCCTGTGGAAAAAGCCTATACTGTATCCTGGAGATAATAATTATTTTTTAAATATATTTAATCCCTCACATTTTCTATATATTTTTAAATTTAGTTTTATCTCTAAAATGCTTTTTAATGGTCTGTGTTTACCTATCACTAACAGTCATGGAGAAATCTTTCTGAAACAAAAAGATCATGTCAAAAGTATTTATACATCAGTTTGTATCTATGTTTATATCACCTGCTTAACAAATGAAAAAACAAAACAGTGGTTGCTTACCACTGATCGTTTTTCGTCTATTTACTCTGTCTTCTTTAATAACAGAATTTCGACTCTGTTCAGTGTTGCAATTTGCCCAAACCGAAATTTTTGTTTTGTTTTTTTGTCTGATTGTTTGTTTCCCTAGATTGTTACTTTTCCAAACTTCCTTGCAGCCAGAAGTAGCCTTTTAACACAATTTTGGTCAATGGAACACAAGAGACCCATGATCAGTGTTTTTTTCAAAACTTGCTGTTACCTCTTTCTTATTCTTTGTGCCTGCAACATAAATGTGAAACCTAGAGTTGAAGCAGCCATGAAACAAACACACACACAAAAATGTTTCTTCGAAGCATCCAATATAGAGAGAAATAACAAGAACTTTGATGCTGATGGCTCTCCGATGCTGTGGTTAAGAGTTAGGCTGCTAATCAGTCAACAGCTGCTAAATCCACCGGCTACTCTTTGAAAACCCTATGGGGCAGTTCTACCCTGTCCTATGAGGTAGGTCTCTATGAACCAGAACTGACCCGATGACAATGAGTTTGTGTTTTTGGCTTTGACGATGGTGGAAAGCTGTGTAATAACTGTATGTCTAGAACTCAGGTTAAAAAAACAATAAAAGTTCTTACGATCTAAGTTATTTTTGTGCACAGCTTAAGTTACCGACAGCCGAATTCATGTTAAGTGGTGAAATCTGACTGAGTTTTCGAAGTACACGCTGGTGACAAGGAGAAGACATGACCCGAATACTGGACTATGAATAATCTTAAATTAGGAAAACAAATGCCACTTGTTTTTTATCTTTCAAAAATGATCTCCTAATTTATTTATTACAAGAAAGCATTTTTAATGAGACAATATTCTATCCATATGTAATTTCAGTAGTATATGCCATGTACCTGAGGTGCTAATTTCCGTAATTGCAGATTTTTATGTTTATATGTGGCAAGTATTTTGCTTACTGGAACTTTTCTTTTAAGAGCAACAGGTAAAAAATCCTTGAAAATAGTTTCTTTAGCAAAAACTTTTCTGGATGAAAAATACTATCTTAATGGTGTTGGTGAAAAAAGTTGCTGAAGCACTTAAGATAATTAATGTTTGTTTATCCTATCTAAAATATCTAGTTAACAGAGAGGTCAGCAGTTCAAACCCACCAGCCCCTCCAAGAGAGAAAGATATGGCCATCTGTCATCAAAGACTCACAGCAGCAAAAAACCTACTTTGTCCTATAGGATCACTATGGATGGGAATTGACTTGATGCCAATGAGTTTTTTGTTTGGTTGTTTCTGCAGTTTGTTTTAACAGAAACTAATTTGATTCGTCTTTTGTATCAAAAAATACATACAATTACTTTTACTGCAAAATAAATAACATATTCAAAGTATTTAAATACACCTTTGCAGTAAAAGCAGAAAAATATGGAGATATTTGTATTTATCCCTTCGCTTTCTCCAACACGCTTTATACACATACCTGACCTCTTTGCTATCTACCTGTCTATCTACAGTATTAAAAAAATCAATTATTTTTGTTACTGGGAGTCTCTGACAACCCTCAAAGTTCCTTCCTTGTTGGATCTGCAAGAAAGAAGTACTTGGGGGAGATCTGGCTGGCCCACTAGAGTCTTCATTGAAAAATGAAAGCATTTCAAAGTCAGGCAGCAGCAGAGTGTACAGCGCTCCTGCAAGCAGCACCACTGATAGAATTTAGAGTTAAGATTTTATAGCACATCTACACCCAGGATATAGCTGGGGCCAACACAATAGTGATGGGAATCTGAGGTATTTCTTGTATTGGTAGGCAGTTGCTTGCCCTGTGGTTGCACAAGCATGCGGAATTTAAGATGGTTTCTGCCATGGGGTTTTCTGGGACTGGTAGGACTTATTATGAGGTGTTGTGCATGCATAGTTTCTTGCCTCCTCCGTTAGATTTCATGATTCTGTATGTAGCTATCTGGCGCCCCCTTTGGAAGGGCATATAGCAGTCATTTCTGTCTCATCTGTGTGTGCCTCTGCGTTACCTCTAAAGTGGCTTCTCAGAAAAACAACGTTAGAGATAATTTAAGGAGTTTGTCCTAGGTGTGGTTGTAAAATAAGTTGCTTATCTCTCTGGAATGCTCCAAGGTATGGTTAGGCTGGCCCTTCACATTGCTGTCTTAGTTTTCACATATGTATGTAAATATTTGCACATAACTGTGTTTGTTCCCAATGCAAAGCAGAATGTTTAATTTTAGACACACTGTTCCTGAATAATTTTGAGACTCTGGAAAGGAAATTCCTCATTACTTTGAAGATACAGGGTAAATATTTAGGACTTATCAAAATTTTAATTCAAATATTCTGAATTTAGTCATGTTGGTAGAAGAATATTCCAAACGCTTCCCAAATAAATAGTTTAAATTATGGTTAATGAAAATGGCTAAAGAGTTCTCAGTTGTCCGTTATTTTTGAAATTTGGTTAGACACTTGTTAAAGAAGCCATATTTCCCTTTTTAACAAAGCAAAAATCATAGTAAGAATTAAAGATTGTTCATTTTGTTTTGCCTTTATGAATCTATGTGAGTATGACACAGAATATTTATTTCAAGCTCTTATAATGCTAAATTAATTGAATTCCTATAATGTTATAAAAACTACTGGGTATAGCAACAGAATGCATTTTAATAGAAATATTATGCTATTCAAACCCCTACTATTTATGATTTAGGCAAAAAAAGGCAAAAAGAATAAACTAAAGATAATAAACATTGATATTCTGAAACCACTTTCTCACAAACAGTGAAGTGGTGAGAGCCATTAGAATAAATGCAAAGCTGAAGGTACAATTTTATCTCTTCAGCCCTGGGTGAGACAAGTACTTTTATAAATTTTATATACATTATTGAGTGAACATATATTATCTTCACAAAGAATGTGCAGAAAAAAAATAATTCAGAAAAGAGGGGTTAGTATCATTTAAGAAAAGTGCTGTCCATAAATAGTTTTGGAAAAAGAAAAAAAAACCTTGTAAATTACTGTATATACTTCTAATTTTCTCCTGTATGTATGAAATGTCTGTGAGGAAATTTCGTTTATCAATTTAATCTCTCTCTATATACATATGTATATATATATGTCTTAATTTCATTCTGTGGTCACTAACTCAGTTGTCTTTGACACTATTTTAGTAGTTTTTAAATTATGCTATTGATGAGAAATTCTAGATTTTCTGTAAGGCAATGTCTAAAGGGAAACTCTAAGCTAGCGATAAATTTTATTCTCTCCAAATTCTAGATTTAGTGTAACTACACCACTATACTATATGCAAAATAACTCTGATTACTCCTGTTTTCACTTAGTGTGGGGGAAAACAAAAAGTAAATGAAATAAACATTTCCTAACTTCTTCACCTGCCCGCTAATGTACTTGAATTGAAAATAGTCTTGCTTAACCAAACCAGGTAAATGATAAACAGTCCTTTCAAAAATATTTTGAAATTGAATAAAATGCAAATGAGTTTGCAATTGAAACTGATGAGAATGCACATGCAGTTTTAAAAAGTTACTAATCATTTTCATTATGAAAGAAAAAAAGAAAGGACGGACGGAAAATCAACTTTATTATCAAATGAGGAGAGGAGAAAGAGCGGTCTTCATCATTCAGAGTTCCTTGGCAATGCTGCTGCCTTTTCTTCCTAAAGAAACCCTCACACAAAGAACAAAGAATCCAGTGCCTTTCCTCTCATCTCTCTCCTTGTTCCTACTCTTTAATAATGTACATCTGACATGCTAACAATCAAACACATGTTTTTTCATTGTCGTGTGATCTCAGCTGCATGATAACAGCTTAAGAGAAATGATGAGGGAATCACACATCAAGGGTCTGCTTTGTTGACAGCGTAACCGGGGGTGTATTTCCAATTTGTAGTTTGGTGCTGTGGCTTTAGAAGTGCCACATTTGTTTGATATCCACTTGGTGGTGTGCCATTAATCCACTGAACTCAGAGGTCAAATGTTTGACAATGTGTGAATGAGGAATCAAAGATAGGGACTTTGCAGGAGTTTGTAAAAAATAAAAGAAACAGTTTGTCTGAGTTTATCATATTATTATTTTTTCATCTCTGAATTTACAATAGTAAAATATCATTCTGCAGAAATCTAAGTGTAGTATATGGTATGTACATAGGACCTACAATTATACCATCTAAAGATTTGGCCTCAAATATGTCTCATGGTTTCCATAATGAATAAAGAATCAAACTGATCTATGCTTCACCATTTGGAATGAATCTAACACCAATTAGGTTATTGGTATTTGATTATTTTTGCAAGTTCCCTGCTTCTTAAACTTCTTTTTGTTGCTGTCATTGGAAGGGATATCTTGTCAATATTTTAAAAACTACTTGGGTAATAATAAAATGTCTTTGTAACGACAGCACTTGGCTGGCTTGGCTTATAAACTATAAAATCTGATCTTAAGAAACCTGTTAAAATTAAGGTTTATAAATCAGAAAATCAAAAAGGCTTGTGTTAGAATATTAACTTTCTCCTCTGCCAATACTATCATGCTGGATTTGTGAAAACACTCTCAGAAAGAGCACTCACTAATTAGCCAAAACATGTTAGCAGTATCACTGTTATTGTTGTTATTGTTGCACAACTTGGTTGTGATTGAAATTAAGTATTTTTCTGGTGTTGAGACCACAGTCGCAAACCTGAAATCATCTTAAAAACATTTGTCTTCCTAGATGATATGTATATAACATTTGTTGTTTCTTACATTTTTCCTTTGATTAAGAACAAAGGAGAAAGGAAAGATTAAACTCTACCTCTGTATGATTTAAAACCCTTATAGATTATTAATTATCTCTCAGAATATTGTGGTACAGGTAAATACATGTGCTCTAGGTAAAACCCACTACTAATCTGAATATTCCTACTAAAATTGTATTGAAGGCACATTGGCATGAAGAATTTCAGGAATACTCTTAACTATATATGTAATTTGCCTCACTAGTATCATAGAGACTTCTTTAAGATAAATAAATATCTGTCATGTAGGGTCACATAAACCTAATGTGTAGCGATTTTATTATTTTACTTGTTTGAATTTTGTTATGATTTTTTTCTGTAAGCATGTGTGACAGGAACAAAAGAATACCATTACCATGCATCAGTTTAGCAAATATTTCTTCAGTGTAAAAACCAAAGAAAATAAGTGAAGAAATGACTGAAAATCTTTGAAACAAATGGTAGGTCATGATATAGTGGACTATTGAATTAATAGGTCTGCTATGCTCTAATTGTTTCAGTTCAATGAAAACTGTTTTTAAATGAATGCTTGCCAACCAAAGAAATTGTTGATGGAACAGTGTTATTTCTCTCAAAACCTAAACAGTTAAGAGAGCTTTTGTACTCTCTTTTCATGAAAAAACCTACTAAACTGAAGGGTTTTTTAATAAGCATTTTTTTTTTTTTTTACTCTGTTGCCTAATACGATTTCACTAAGGTAGGAGTTCCTCTTAACAGAACTTATTATGTCAGATTTACATTCTCTCTTTCAAATGGCTGTTGGAATTTATGTAGCACTTTTACTTACTGAAAAATTTTTCAAGTGAGAAAATAGGCTGTGGAAAACTACAGACTTGTACACAAATTCATGAAGCCTGGGGATATAGTGATCAAGTCCTCGACTACTAACTAAAAGACGAGGAGCAGTTCAGAGCCCTCTATAGAAGAAAAATGTGGCAGGGTGTTTTCATAAAGTTTATATTCTTGGGTGTTCTATGGATAGTCCTACTCTGTCTTATATAGCTACTGTGAATTGGAATTTCCTGAACAATAATGGGTTTGACTTATACACAAAGCCAACTACCTGTAGCTTGTTTGCTAGGGCAGCTTGCATGACACTAGGCCAAAGAAGCTATACCACTGATATCTTAAATACTAGTGTGTTAGCCAGATTTCAGCAGAATTTCCACACTAAGACATACAGGAAAAAAAGTTTTAGGGCACTGTTTCTGAAATTAGCCAGTGAAAAGTTTATGCATAACAACAGAACAGTGTTAGACTCTCTTGCTTGGGACAAGTCATCAAAAGGGATCAATTACTAAATGAAGACACCAAGTTTGGTGAGTCAGAAGGCCAGGAGCATGAGGGAAACCCCTTAAGAGATGGGTTGGCACAATAGCCAAAACAATGAACTCAGCACTGGAATGCTTCCCTCTGTTATACGTAAGATTCACATGGATTAGAGCTGACTTGGTGGCATCTGTCTACCTTTCTGTCCATCTGTCCGTACATACACATACATAGTTTGAGCAAGTAACCTTTGTATGATGACATGTTTATTACAGTGACTATAACTTGCCCATATAATGAGACAAGGTAGGTTTTGATCAAAGTAAATATGAGGAAATGAAGAAAGGGCACACTATAACCATCAAGATATCTTTGAAGTCAAGCGTAAGTGCAGCCGTTTACACCTGAACTGAGCACTGTTTTCAGCTACTTTCTAGCTATTATGTTTCTAGGATTCAAGCTCAGCTTGAATGCCAGAGTTGTCATCAAAATGCAACAGGGCTAAATTTTATCTTACATTGTACCAATAACTAAATTCAAATGCAATTGAAATGAATAGGTAAATTTTTATAAAAGGGTGCATGCTGTTTTTTTCTTTCTGCCATACCTGTGGTATTATACTGGCAATATTAATTTTCATTTGGGGTAAAAATAAAAACTTGGGCTAAGCTTAGATTAAGCATGATGTTAACACATACATCTTTATTAGTGAAGGTAAAACTTCACACTTTGAATTTAATCCACTTCATGCTCATTTTGAACATAAAAATGTCAGGTTTGCCTTGCCAACACTCCTCCACGGAGTTTGATGTTATTGGTGGCCCCCAAGTTGATGTTGACTTAGAGCAACTGTGTGTCAACAGAATAAAATGCTGTCCCCTCTTGTGCCATCTTTGTGATCTTTTGTGTATTTCAGTTTATTGCTTTGTCTGCTATGTCAGTCCATCTCACTAAGGGTTTCCAGATTGTTGGTGACCCTTTGCTTTACCCAAAATGATGTCCTTTTCCAGTAATTGATCTCCCTGGTGACTTGTCCAAAGTAAGTGGGCCAAAGTCTCATCATTGTAGCTTCTAAGAAGCTTTCTCATTGTATCCCTCTTAATACTGATTTGTTCGTTCTCCTGGAAGTCCACAGTAAACTCAATATTCTTCACCAATACTGTATTCAAATGCATCAATTTGCTTTCGTCTTTGTCATTGTCAGGTTTCTGCACACATATGGACGCAAATGAAAAGTCTGTGGCTTGGTTCAGGTCCATCTTAGCCATCAAAGTGACACTTTCGCTTTTTAATGATGAGGTTTAGGTGTTTTTGTAAACTTATTTCTTTTCAGATAGATGCTATTTGTAAGAGAAATGCTAACAAATTTCTCTTTAAAGTGACCTCCAGAAAAGAATAATCATCCGTTTGATTATGGCAACAATGATGATTAAGGGTGATCAAATGGTAAATATAAACTACTAAGCAAAATTAATATAATATCTACAACCTTTTATCTGAAATGCTGCACAATATAAAATTCACTCACATTAAAACATGATATGGAAAGGAAAGTAGCTTCTTTGCTCTTATTTTTTATAAGGAAGTATTCCACAAAGCAAGACAGATAACTTTGCAATTTAAAAGTATTATAGTCTTTTCTAGTTCAAATAGGCTCCTCTTGGTTTAAATACCAAATTTATTGATAGTGCATTTTACTATGGACTTGGTTTTATTAACTCACTCTCTTTGGATAAACGCTCCTTCAGGTTTTATCCTGAATCACCTTTATCATCACCCAACCCCCAACCCAGCCCAAGATGGAATTGCTATGCTTGGAGAAGGAGAATGTCCTTAGCAGCAAAGAGGTAAGGAGTCCTTGAATGTGGAATCCCCAGATCCTCTACAGCCTTTCTCTTAAGTGACTTTGCCAAGCCAGGTGCCATCGAGTCAGATCCGACTCATGGTGACCCTAGAATAAGTGACTTCAGATGTATATTATACTGTACTAAGAAGGGCTTTGATTTTCTATCCTCAACATTGTATCTGACTATTAACAATGACTGTAAAACTCTGGTTGAGATCCTCTAGATGATTTTTTGTATGTATGGAAAAAACTCCATAATCTGATGCCCTTAATTATCCCTCACAAAACCTACTTCTCAGAGACAAATAGGAAACAGAGTGATATTGATAAAATTACAGACGGAAAATGGAAATTTAGTATATATTGAAAGTAGTACCCTTTCAGAAGTAAAGATAAATTTGAGTTATTGTTATTGTTGCTAGGTGTTGGTTCTGACTCACAGCAACACTATATACAACAGATGGAAGCACTGCCTGTACCTGCTCCATCCCCACAACTGCTGTTATGCTTAAGCCCACTGGTGATGCTCATGTGTTAATCCATCTCATTGACAGTTTTCCTCTTTTCGGCTGGGCCTTCATTGAGCATGATGTCCCCCTGATAACACGTACAAAGTATGTGGGACATAGTCTTTGCCATCTTTTCTTTGAAGGAGCAGTCTAGTTGTACTTCCTCCAAGACAGAGTTGTCTGTTCTTTTGGCAGTCCATGGTATATTCTGTAGCCTTCTCCAATACCACAGTTCAAAGATGCCAATTCTTATTACATCTTCCTCATTCTGCATCCCCTTCCCACATCCGTAAGAGGCAGCTGAAAACACAGTGGCTTGAGTCAGACTCATCTTAGTCCTGAAGGTGACTGACATCTTTATTTTGCAACACTTTAAAGAGATCTTTTGCAGCAGCCAGTGCAGCATGTCTTTTGATTTCTTGACTGCTATTTCCATGAGTATCAACCGTGGCTCTAAGTAGAATGAAATCCCTGATGACTTTAATCTTTTCTCTATTTACCATGATGTTGCTTATTGGTCCTTGAGAGTTTTTTGGTATTCTATATGTTGGGGTGTAATCCACACTGGGGGCTAGGGTCTTGGATCTTCATCAGTTAAGTGCTTTAAGTCTTTCACTGTAACAAGCAAGAGTGTGTCGTCTTCAGAACACGAGCTGTTAACGAGTCTTCCTAAAATCCCACTGCCCTGTTCTGCTTCATATAGTTCATTTCCCCAGATTATTTGCCCAACATATAGATTAAATAGGTATGGTGAAAAGATACAACCCTGAAGTGCACCTTTTCTAACTTTAAATCTGGCAGTATACCCTTATTCTGTTGGAACGACTACCTGTTGTTTGACATACGGGTTCTGCATGACCACGATTAAACATTTTGGAATTCCCATTCTTTGCAGTACTATTCATAATTTGTTAATAGCCACATAGTCAAATGCCTTTGCATAGCTGATAAAACACAGGTCAACACATTTCTAGTACTCTCTGCTTTTAGCCAGGATCTATCTCACTTCAGCAGTGATATCCCTGGTTCTGCATCCTCTTATGAACCCGGTTTGAATTGCTGGCAGTTCGTACCCTGTTGCTATAATGCTGCAACCTCTTTTGAATAATCTTCAGCAAAAATTTACTTGAGTGTGATTATTAATAATATTGTTCAGTAATTTCTCCATTCAGTGGGATCACTTCTCTTACGAATAGACATGTATGTCAATTTCTCCCAGCTTGGCCAAGTAACTATCTTTTACATTTCATGGCATAGATGGGTGAGCACTTGCACTGCTGCACTTGTTGGTTAAAGCATCTCAATTGGCATCCCCTCAATTCTTGGAGCCATGGTTTTTGCCAGTGCCTTGATACAGCTTGGATTTATTCCTTCAGTACCATTGGTTCTTGCTTGTACATCACCTGCTGAAACGGTTGAAGGTGGACACATTCTTTTTGGTATAGTGACTGTGTATTCCTTCCATCTCCTTTTGATGCTGTCTGAGTCATTTAATGTTTTCCTTATAAAATTCTTCAACAGTACAACTTGAGTTTTGAAATTTTTTTCAGTTCTTTTTTCTTGTTATTTTGTTTTATTATTAGTATTTTTTTATTTAATATGACTGAGTGAAAATGTATATTCCCGTATAAATTTACATGCCCACTTACATGCAGTTTCCACTGCTCTCCCTGTCCGGTGACTGCACACTATTCCTCTCTGCTCCATACATGTCTCATCCTCCCAACAGTCACCTTTCACCTCCTCTCCACTCACTCTCCTTCCTCCAGCCAGAGTTCAGCAGGATGATATCCTATAGATGCATAGAACCATAAAGTGCATCTTAAGAAACACTGAAGATCTTCTTCCCTTTTGGTTTTCCACCTCCAGGTTTTTGCCCGTGTCCTTATAATGTCTTCTCTAGCTGCCCTTTGAAATCCACTGTTCAACTTTTTCACTTCCTCACTTCCTCCTTTCGCTTAGCTACTTCATGTTCAAGAGAATGCTTCAGAGTCTCTTCTGATATCCATTTTTGTCTTTTCTTTATGCCTGTCTTTGTAATGACCCCAGGGTTTCTTCATAATGATGTCCTAGATGTCATTCCATAACTTGCCTTCAGTCACTAATGGTCAACATGTCAAATCTATTCTTGAGATGGTCTCTAAATTTAGGTGAGATATACTCAAGGTCATAGTTTGGCTATCGTACCAGCCAATGTTCTGATTTTGTTCAGTTTTAACTGAACTTGTATAGAATCAATTGATCGCTTGTTCCGCAGTCAGCCCAGACCTTTTTCTGACATGATATTGAGCTTTTCCATCGTCTCTTTCCATAGATGTAGGATTTGATCCCTCTGTATTTCATCTGGCAGTGTCCTCTTGTATACTTATCATTTACATTGGTCAAAAGAGATATTTACAGTGAAGGAGTTGTTGGTCTTGAAAAGCTCTATCATGTGACCTCTGACATCGTTTCTATCACCGAGGCCATATTTTCCAATTATCCATCCTTCTCTGTTGTTTCTAACTTCACATTCTAACCTCTAGTAATGCTTAACATGTCCTGATTATATGTCCAATCAATTTCAGACTGTGATGTTGGTAAAAATCTTCAGTTTCTTCATCTTTGACCTTAGTGGTTGGTGTGTAAATTTGAATAATAATTGTTAACAATATGACATATTGATTTAAAATATTACAATATAGACCTAAATCTCAGCAATGATTCCTTTAACTCATTGATTAATCCAGCAAACATCTACTGAGTTATGATATGTATTGCGTAGTAGTCTGAACCCCAGGAATACATTATCAAACCAAACAGAAAAATCTCAGCCTTACTTGAACTATTTTCCTGTAAAAGACAGAACATAGTTAATCATATTTTTTTTATGGCTTCCAGTACTTTCTGTATGTTGAAGACTACTAGTCAGAGCTTAACCTGGAAAATGAAAATCACTCTAAGTATTAAAACAGAGACAATAGGACTAAAGGTGAGCTAAGAAGAAAAACAGGGGAAAATGAGGTAATATGTGGGTCACCAACACCAAAAGTCTTAGATTCGCCAAGCCAAAAGTCTTAGATTAGAGTATCAAAAAATTATTAGGTTCCATCCCAGGGGCTCACCAGATGGAGCTATAATCACAGCCTACAGGATGAGAACCGAAACAACAAGGACTATTCAGGCACTGCTAGAGTCGTTACTCAAGGCAAAAAACAAGGGGAACAATGTCCTTTTTGCTCCGTACGTCAACATTCCTGTGTCCTATCATTGTCTGCCGTTGGCCACACCCCATGTGAGACACGATCAACAGGGGACCGGGCACTTGTGATGAACAACAAGACAGGGCAAGTGTGAGGAAAATACCTCAGAGTGAACAGGCATAATTATCATGTTTATATCTCTTATTTTTATTTTCTTTTTGAACATCAGACTCATGTTTTCTATTGCCTATGTGACATTTCCCTTTGTTATACAAAAGATGTATATACTGAATACTAAAAATATTGTACTCTTGCCTTACACACGAATACACACATATATGCACACACATACCTGTCAGTAAGATCAAACAAAAATTCAACTCCCTAGTATTCCCTGGTACTGAAAACAGTATCAATAACAATATTTGTTCCATCATTAAGCTTAGGGCTTCATCCTTATTCTTCTTCTACCTTTACCTCTCTTATCCTGAACCTATTATTTCATCTGCAAGTCCTATCTCTAAAACATACTCTGGATCGGTCTGATTCTCTTCATTTCTACTGCTAGCACTCTAAGTTCTCGATTTTTATAATACTTCCTAAACATCCTGCTGTGGCAGGTTCTATTTTTTGAAGATGGCTACAACAGCATGACTTATGACTCACAATTTTTCTACACTATAACCTTCCACATCCCCATGTGGAGGTAAATAAATATGTGTTTTTCTAGCTTTCTGAATGTGAGAGGGACTGTGAGTAGTCTGACTCATAGGATGCAATGAATATGACACTTTCATTCCCAAGGTTTCAATTTTCTGATTCTTGGGGCCAGTAGCCATACAGTGTAACTACCCAGAAACTCTCATGTCGTGAGAAGTCTAAGTCCCTGGGGAATCAGACAACCTATGGAGAGAGAGAGAGAGGTCAATAAACAACTCCGGCATCAAATATATAAATAGGGAAGGTATTTTGGAAGTACATTCACCAGCCCCAGCTGCCCAAACAGATTTCCTGAAAATGATAAACATAGAACTACCATGTGATATAGAAATTCCACTTCCAGATACCTACCCAAGATAAATGGAAACATATGTCCACACAAAAACTTTTTCATGACTATTCATAAAAGTTTTATCCACAACAGAAGGAAGAAAACAAAGTTCGTCAGCTAAGAAACGGACAGGCAAAGTGTGCTGCATCCGTACGTACACAATGGGATAGTAGTCAACAATAAAAAGGAATGGCATCCCTGTGCTACAATATGTATGAAAATATTATGCAAAGTGAAAGAAGCCATTCACAAATGGCCATAAACTGTACATGGTCTGACAATTAAGTCCACAAACTCATTCTAGAAGAAGTGCTACATACCTCATTGCTGAGTATTACTATGGTCACCTTCAAAGTACTCCACCTGGGCAACTATGATAACAGCAACTAAGATGACAGCACCTAGTCCACCCTTCAAAGCAATGTTGGAGCACTTTTTCTGGAATGGCCATCAGAGCTGTCATCTTATTACCCTTGATGTCCTGAATGTCATCAAATCGTCTTCCTTTCAATATTTCCTTTAACTTTGGATAAAGAAAAAAGTCACTGGGGGTCAACTCAGGTGAGTAGGGAGGATGTTCCAATATAGTTATTTGTTTACTGACTAAAAACTCCATCACATACAACCACACGATTAAGTTCATGAACTTGCCACTGTGCCACCATGCCACCATGTGCAGTGGCCATTCCAGAAAGAGTTCCAAAATTGCTTTGAAGGGTGGACTAGGCACTGGCTTCCTAAGGAGAGTACTTTGAAGGTGACCACAGTGATATTCAGCAATGAGGTGTGTAGCACTTAGAACAATTAATTTTATGAACTTAATTCTTGGATCTCATATGATTCCGTTTATATTTAATGTCCAGAATAGTCAAATCTGTACATCAGTGATTTTCTAAGAAGTGGAGGTATAGATGGGAACAGAATGTGGGAATGCAGAGTGGCTGTTCTGAATACAAAGTTTCTTCTGTGACTGATGAATATGTATTAAATAAGATTAAAGTGATGGTTGCAAAACTCTGTGAGCATATTTAACATCATCAAAAATCTGTGTAGCTATTTAGCTAGGCCACGATTCCAGGTATTGTGTATGCTATAAATCCTGCCTCTGTGATGTTAATGACGGAAGATGGGAGGTAGTTGAATTGGTGGGGCAAGACTCAATATATAAGATTTTTTTGTGCCTTGAGCCAGTCTCTAGAGATATAAACAAAAAAGCTAGCAGGGAGATTTGGGGAACCTCATATCATCAAGAAGTTGCCCATGGCTCGAAAGCTTCCAGTTCATGGGAAAATCGATGACAAAAACCTTCCCTCAAAGCTAGCAGAGAAGGCCTTACCCTGGAGCTGACATCCTAAATTTAGACTTTTAGTTTGTTGGACTGCAACAAACAAAATTTCTTTTTTTAAAGCCACCTACCTTTTAGGTATCTGTTCAGAGTAGCACCTGATGTCTAAGACACTATCTGAACATCATCTTTCAACTCTCTCACTTGGGTAGTAGATTTTAGCCATTCTGATGTTTTTTTCAATGCCTCACATAGATTGAGTCTGTTTAGTGCATGTGGAAATTTCACTGCCTGTGCCTGGAGAAATCTTCCCCAAAGTCTTTGCCCTTTTACATTTTTCTAGTCATTCTAGTCTCAGTTAATACTTTGATGATGTCTTAGCTCATCAAGTTTGCAAATGATGCTTCAATTTGATTTCAGTACTGGGAAGGCCTGCTCTGGAGAGAGCAATATTTTTCTGAAGAAATTAAGTGTCTTATTTATAGATCCACTCTATCGGAAAAGTTTACTCCCAGGCTTTGAAATTTGTCCTGCTGAATTTCTATATGTATATATATGTGTGTGTATATTTGCACTTATATATGTATATTTGTGCCAGTGGTTCTTTTTTATCTTTTCATTGTCTCTTTTGAAATAGAAATGTTCAAAACTATTATCCTGTGCTTCCTGTAGTGAGTTTAGCATAATATGGTACTAATCAGGCAAATAAATATACAGTAAGGGTACAATTGACCTCTATTAGCTGGAACAACTCAGGAAGAAAGGTAGTCAAGATTAGGAGAAAGAAATGAAATGCATGACTAATTGCTTCCACGAGCAACTGCCTCCTTTGCCATGAAACATTTTAATCAGACAGTCTATGGAAAAATCTGACCCAAACAGAAGAAATACAGAACAGAATTTCAAATTCTCATAAAATTCAGATTTTATGGAGTCATAGATGCTAGGTGAACTCCTGAAACTTAAATCTTAAAGAAAACCTGTTCCTTGAACTCTTGAAACTGAGCAACTAGATTGGCTTAACTAGTAAACAATATCCGCCTTTTGCATTATGCTCTATTATGCTCTGTTTATATGGTATCAAACAGCCAACAGCAAGTCAAAAGATTCGATAGGAAATTTAGGGCACAGCTAGTTTATGTTACTGGGGGAGAAACAACCTGGAGAAAAAAGATGAGAATGAGTCACAACTCAAAGAATGTAACCATCATCACTGAATTATACATGTAGAAATTGTTGAATTGGTACATGTTCTGCTATGTTTATCCTCAGCAATAAAACAAAAATAATTTTAAAAAAATGTAGCTAGGACATAGCACTGCACATTAAACTACTTACTGGGGGAAGCACATGGACAGCTAAGTTGAAAATCTCATGTAAGTATTATTAGCTTAAAACTCACAATCTTGTTGAATAAATCATCTAAATCAGGAACCTGGTGGTGGCAGTGTTTACAGTCTCTGCTCAGCTGCTAAGCTAAAGGTCGTTGAAGTGAGCTGAAAAGCTGCTCTGCAGGAGGAGGATGTGGCAGTAGGCTTCGGTAAAGATTATCAGACACCCCACCCCATTGCCGCACTGAAAATTACAAGGCACAGTTCTGCTCTGTCCTACACAGCTACTACAGCATTGTCTCATTGTTAGTGGTTTGTGGTATGGATTATATCAAATGTTTATCTGTACCTGATTTAGGTGAGTTATTAGATGAGATTTAAAAGTTTAAACTTCCAGTATTTAGATTAGGTTTTTGACCTGAGCTGACGTTGTAGTACATGAATCTGTTGGGGTTGCTCTGATCGGTGAAAGTGTTTTCCACGTGAGGTGGACACAAATCTCTCAGGATCAGAGTGATAGACTCTAATGGCCTGACTCTTAGACCCAAAGACATGCTCATGTCCTAATCCCTGAAACCTGTCATTATCATCTCATATGGAAGAAGAAGAAGAAAAAAATCCTCACAACTGGACTAATAAATAAAATTGTGATAAAGAAAAGAAAGAAGTTGCGAAGTATTTTATTTTACTTGGGTCCACAATTACCAGCCATGGAGGCAGCAGTCAAGAAATCAAATGACACATAGCATCAGACAGATTTGCTGCAAAAGACCTGTTTAAAGTGTTAAAAGACACCCATTCATGTGGGTCTCTCTCTCTTCTGGGTTGTCTTTACCCCATGTCATTTTGGTCCTCAGTGAGCATCTATTCCTGCTGAGTTGGGACTATTTGCTGTTCATGGTGCTTTAAGGACTAAGGTACATCTGACCCAAGCTATGGTGTTTTCAGTTGTCTCATATGCACGCAAAAGCTGAACAATGAATAAAGAAGACAGAAGAAAAATTGGTGTCTTAGAGTTATAGTGTTGGCAAAGGATGTTAAGTATGCTGTAGACTGCCAAAAGAATCAACAAATCTCTCTTGGAAGAAGAACAACTTGAATGTTCACAAGCAAGGATGGCAAGCATTCATTTCACGTACTTTGAACATGTTACCAGAAAGGACCTGTCCCTGGAGAAAAACATCATGCTTGGTAGAGGGTCGATGAAAAAGAGGAAGACCCTCAATGAGATGGATTGACACAGTGGCTGCAACACTGGGTTCAAGCATCACAGTGATCATGAGGATGGTTCAGAATGGGGCAGTGTTTCTTTCTGTTGTACATATTAGGGTCTTTAAAGTCAGAAGGCACCTAACAGTAACAACATGGTAAAAGAGTGAATATTACCTTGTGCAGCAAAAAGACGGGATTAAGTTTCTTGAGAATAGTTGCTTGTACTTACCCTGGATTATCCAGCGAGCCCTAAATGCAATCATATGCATCCATATACAAGAGAAGTAGAGGAGAGACTAGCAAACATAGGGGAGAAGACAACATGAAGATGGACCCTCTCCAGGTATGTGGCACTGTCAGCACCTTGATTTTGAACTTCTGGTCACCAGAACTTTGAGAGAAAAAATATCTGCTGTAGCTAGTCTGTGGTGATCTGTCACAACAGCCACAGGAAACTAATACAGTTATGACTGTGTGTGTCTGTGTGAGAGAGAGAGTATGCATGCAGGTGTTTAATTACAACTGGCTCTCAAACTTTTATCTCCAAATCTAACATCTCCCCTGAACTCTAAATTCTTAAATCTGTGTAACTGATGAGTCCACTCTGATCTAGTAGACATCTCATACTCACCAGGACAAAAATACTTAGTATTTTTTTAAGAGTTTTTTTTTTTTTTTTTTGTACTTTAGATGAAGGTTGACGGAACAGACTAGCTTCTCATTAAACAATTAGTGCACTCTTCTTGTGACATTTGTTGCTAACCTTATGAAATGTCAAAACTCTGCTTTTTCCAGACTTTGGTTTGCCATGTCAGATCCTGTCCCCTACCTCCTCCCCTGCTTCTCTTGGGCTCGTATGTCCATTTAATCTCATTTTATTTTATAGGCACATCTACTCTTTTGCTGAAGGATGAACCTCAGATGTGTCTTCATCACTGAGATAAAAGGATGTCTAGAGGCCACCGCTCTCAGAGTTTCTCTAGTCTCTGCCAGAGCAGTAACGCTGGTCTGTGTGGTGTGTGTGCGCGTCCATGTGTGTTGTGTGTGTGTGAATTAGAACTTTGTTCCAAATTTTAATTCATCTCTGTCCAAACACTCTCTTGTGATCCGTATCAGAGCAAGTCAGTAGTGGTAGTCTATGCCAGAGGCTCAGGCAGTTGTGGTCCGTTGATCCTTTGGACTAATCTTTTCCTCGTGTCTTTAGTTTTCTTCAATCTCTCTTGCTGCAGATGGGATGAGACAACAGAGTATCTTAGGTGGCTGCTTATGGGTTTTTAAGACCCCAGACTCTACTCACCAGGGTAGAATATAGAACAATTTCTTTGTTCTATGTTATGTCAATTGAGTTAGGTGTTCCCTGAGACCACAGTACACACAGGCCTCAGCCCAATAATTCAGTATGCCAAGGAGCTTGGATGTGTCTGTGGAGCTTCCATGAATTTGCCTTGGATAAGTTGTGCAGGCTTCCCTAGTATTGTGTATTGTCTTTCTCTTCACCAAAGTTACCACTTATCTCTTGTCTATTTAGTGTTTTTCTACCTCCCATCACTCCCCTCCCTCATAACCATCAGATTGTTTCTTTTTGAATATAAACCTTTTCATGCATTTTTAATAGAAAGTCTCATACAATATTATAAATAAGTCAGTCACAAAAGAGCAAATATTACGAGTCCACTACTATGAAAACTCATGAAAAAGCTTACAATCGAATTTTTTTTAATTTGATTTCTCAGAAGTAGATAGCCAATTCTTTCTTCTGAGTGCCCCTGGGTAGCTTCAAGCCTCCAACCTTTTGACTAGCAGCTGAGCATATTAAGCATTTGTACCACGCAAGATCTTCAGCATAACACATGGGTTTCCTAAATGAAAACCAAAGTCCTGATGGTCAAAAAGTCTAAAATAAATTAAGAATGGCTGATACGTATAAAAGAATCAGTGGTTAAAGTGTGTGACTGCTAGCCAGTAGGTTGGTAGTTCTAACCAACAAGTTATTCCACTGAGAGATAGATGTGGCAGTCTACTTGCACAAAGTTTCAAAAAAAAAAAAAAAGAAAGAAACAGAAAGAAAGAAAAGAGAAGATATCATAGCAACTCAAGTTGATGTTTACTCATAGTGTCACAGTGGCTCTACATGACAGAGAAGAACTGCCTTACAGCTTTCCAAGAAGCAGCTAGTGGATTCAAACTGTCTTCCTTTTGGTTAGCAGCCACAGCTCTTAGCCACTGTACCACCATAAAGATTACAGCCTTGGAAACACTACAAGGCCAGGTCCATCCTGTTCTATAGAGTCACTATGAGTCAGATTTGATTCAGTGGCAACAGATTTGGGTGACTATGCATAAAATTAACATCGTTGATACTATCTAAATTGGTAGAATAATTTTGTAAATAAAATCATATAGAGTAACAGAATTGCACCAATAAAATCTAACTAAAAGAACTAAAGTTAGAGCTACACAAGGGATATTCAAAACTATTGGCTTTAACTTTTTTCCTTTGTGTTAACCTATGGCAATGATTGAGCTTAACTGGAAGCAAAGTTCTGCCACACCACTGACATGACCAGCGGGTGGAACAGCTACACTTTGAGAGCCTGGCTCTGTACTCTGAGCACCACTAGCCCCTCCACTCCTCTTTCTGAACCTCTGCCATTGACTTGGCTCTTTCCCAGCAGGCATGAGACCCTCTGCAGGATGACATCTTATCCCACTGGGAGATGGAGCTACCCAAACGAAGGCCTCAGTGGGGGCCAATTCCCAGACTAGGAGGCAGTGCCAGCCTGGGGAGTGCTTCCCCGGAAGAAAAGCTGTGTTTAGCAGTTTACTCTTTGGGTAGGGTCTGGCACCTGATAACGGCAGGACAATAACCTGTCCATACTTTGAACTAGATCACAACATCTAGGAACGGATATAGAGATGCCTCCATTGCCAGCTGGAAAGAGGAGCTTGCACACCTGACAGCCTGATGGTTTATGGAAGCTGTCAGGTAGCTTTTACCTTTCAAAATAAGACTAAGAGAAATAACTGTGGTGCAGCCTGAAGGCATATTTTCCAATCTTGACTGACCCACAACTTAAGGTCAGTTGATGGCCTCCTAGTGACTCCACAAGTAGGGCTGTGTCTTTGCCAGCTAGGAAGTAGAGCGTGCTATCACAGAGATTCCACTTATACTTATACTTCAGCCACTATTAAGTCTACATGAAACTAAACAACCTCTAGATGCCCAAAAAGCAACAGACCTTGGCCCAACACTTAAGAGAAAAATACAACCGTGGCTCCAGAAAGCTCTAAAAAGAAAGAACCAAAGAACTTCACAGATGAAGAAGCCTTTCTGAAATTTTCAGAGGTTGAGTACAAAAGAATTACATATAGAACCCTCCTAAATATTATACAAAATTTAGCAGACCAAAATGAAAAATTAAGCAAGCTGTGTGAATGATGGAACTCCAGCATTCTGAAACCCAACAGATCAATAATAAAATTAAAGAATCAGGAAAACTCAATTCAAAGCCAAGAGAACAGGATTGAACAAATGGAAAACAGACTTTCTGGGTTGGGAGACGGAACTACTGACACCAGCATTTTTGAGGAGAAATCAGAGAAAAGACACAAGAAAAATAAAGAAGCATTAAGAAACATGTGGGACTCTATCAAGAGGAACAATCTATGATTAACTGGAGTTCCTGAACAGGAAGATACACCTGAAAACATAAAAGATTGTTGTTGACTTGCTGACAGAAAACTTCCCAGAAATTATGAAAGAAGAGAACATAGATACCCAAGATATGTATCAATTGCCATACAATATAGACCCCAAAGGAAAGACTCCAAGACATGCTATAATCAAGCTTAACAAAATGAAACATTAACAGAAAGTCTTAAAGGCAGTGAGACTCAAAACAAAGCTAACATTTAGAAGGAAGCCCTGTAGGCTTTTGTCTGACTTCTCAGCAGAAACCACATTGGCAGGGAGGCAGGGGAGTGACACATTCAAAGGCTTGAAGGAGAAAAACTGCCAACCAAGAATTGTATATCTTACAAAACTGTCTCTCAAACACAAAAATGAAATTAAGACCTCTGCAGATAAACAGAAACTCAGAGACTTTATAAAAACCTATATAAAAACCTCAGCTCTTGGCTTAGAAGAACAAACCCATTAACTCTATATCTTAGGAGACAATACAAGACTCATCATCCAGAAACCTACTCAGTTAGGGAAAGAGAACCAAATTTCCCTAACTGAGTAGGCTTCTGGATGATGATTACTGTATTGTTTCCTAAGATATAGAGTTAATGAGTTTGTTCTTCTAAGCCAGGAGCTTTTTTCAATATTTCTTGTAGCTTTGGTTTGGTTTTTCTAAAGCCTTTGACAGCACACATTAGAAAGAAGACCAATTTAACTAGACTTCAGCATAACCTGAAAACTCTTCCAATCTTAACCCAATAGGTAAAGACAGAGTAGCAGGGGCGGGGGTCTGGGGACCATGCTCTCAGAGGACATGGAAGCCAATTGGTATAACTAGCATATTGCTAAGAGAGTTTTCTCCACCCCCTATTGGTGAGTGACATCTGGGGTCTTAAAAGTTAGCGAGCTGCCATCTGAGGTACACCAACTGGTGCCAACTCATCCAGAACAGATGATCACCACGGACAAAAATGACACGGGGGAAAGAGAACCCAGAAGACAGAAAGACTTATGTGAATGGTGGCTACATCAACATATGACCAGAAGAACCAGATGGTGCCCGGCCACCTCCAGTGATAGTGTGATGGTGCTCACAAAGTTGAGTCCCAGTGGCAATAGTAGAACAAGAAGGGGTGCACCCTGAGAACTCCACTGAAAGATCACAATTGATGGTCCAAAAGCCTAGGGATTTCTGTGGAAGCATGGCTCCTAGACCTGAAGCTGCCCCCAATCATAAATCATTACTGACGTCAACTCCTCAAACAGGAATAGATTGGACTAAGAGACATAGAGTGACCATATCATGTGTGCCCTTTATGATTCTACATTGCCCAACTGACCTCTTAAACTAGAGGATAGTGGAGAGGGTAGAGAAGAAGGGACAGGGGATTGTTAAGAGGATATGACTTGTATAGAAGAGAAAGGAGGAGTGTGCTGTTACCAGGCAAGGAGAGCAGTAGGAGCTGCACATAGGCAGGCATGCGAATTTAAACCAGATTGTACATTTTCACTCAATCACAATAAATAAAAGAAATTTTAAAAAGAAAATGAACAGAAGAGCAGACCCTGTAGCTGTAGAGGAAACCCGGTTGCATAGTGGTTAAATGTTAAGACTGTTAACCCAAAAGTCAGCAGTTTAATTCACCTGGCACTCTTTGGACCCTCTCAGAGGCAGTTCTACTCTGTCCTACAGGGTCACTATGAAGAGGAATCAACTTGATGGCAACAGCATTCCTTTTGGTTTTGTTTTTGTAGCTGTAGAACCCAAAGGAATGGTGACCGCTTGAATGTGATTATATGGAAGACAGGAACAAATTAATTAAAGATAGTAGCAGAATTCTTAGTACAGAAGACGTGACCAATGGCAATGTTAGCTGAAGGTCAATAAAAGAGGAGGACTTCTAATGAAGATAAGAATTTGACTTGCAAATAATTAAGTTACAAATACTTGTAACAGTTTCACATGGATCAGTTTAGAAATTAGGTAGAGGTCCTAGCATAAGTCAAAATCTGACACCAAAGTTTGAAACAAGCACAAAAGTCTAGGTGACTGTGTGTGTGCAGAAATTGAGTCTACAGCTTCAACTGATCACAATGTCTGTGGAGAGGCTTCACATCATGACCATTAGAAAATCACTGGCAAGTTTTTAGTTCAATCTTAGTTCATCTAGTGAAATTAGAAGTCAGATCATGGTGAAAACAGAAAAGGCATTAACTAGGGATAATAAATCAGTTTACTATTTCATAAAGTTGCCAAAGAAAGAATTGTCATATTATTCCACTTCTCTAAGGCTCCAGTCACATCCTATCTTGGTCCAAATTAAATATGGAGTTATTATCATGGCCTACAAACCTCTGCATCACTTGGCCCTCTGATAGTTCTCTGAACTCACCTGTCTGCTCTCCCTACATGTTACTACAGTTGTGTGATAGTTACACGAGCCTCCTAACTGTTCCCAAATAAAACATACATACTACTGTGTCTATGTTTTGAGCTTTACATTGTCAAATTGCTAATACTATTGGTCAATGGTACCTAAAAACAACAACGTTGGTTATTTATGATCAAGTATCACTACAATAAATAAGCTTTTCATGGCTATCCAGTTTAAAAGAACTCTCCCCTTTCTATCACGTACCCTCTTGGGCTGCTGTTGTTATTTTGAGCACTCATCACACCCTCGGAAATTCTGTGGGCAGTTCTACTCTGCCTTCTAGGGTCACTATGAGTCTGACTCAATGGCTCTGTGTGTGTGTGTGTGTGTGTGTGTGTGTGTGTGTGTGTGTGTTTATCATAATCTAAGATACTACAATTTTATGTTTTTGTATTCCCCTTACATTTCTGCTCAAAGTTACAGTAGAGCAGATATTTCCTCTGCTTTGCTCAATGTTGCATTCCTGGTATCCAGAATAGTGCCTCGCACATACTAGGTACTCAGTATATACTGGTTACATGTATCACATGTTAAATGTATGACAGCTAGAGGCTCTACCTGAGGGAGGAACTGAGTTAAGGAAAGGAATTTTTATTACTGTTGTTGGGGACAATCTTGAGACTATTGCTGTCTGGTGAGGAAGAATCAATGTGGAAAAAGACGGGTGACAACCTACAAGGAGACGGGGTGTAGTGTGTTCTGGGGAGTGCAGAGGAGGATTCGATCAAGGTGAAGGCCCAAGGTAGAAACCTCATGAAGTAATAGGCTTGTATCTGAAATTTAAGGGAAAGAAAATGGATGGATAGAAACACAAGTGAAATTTGAGGAAGAAAAGTGGAAGCACTGGTTTTTAAACTATGAAGTAGAAATTAAGCATTCTGAAAGGTCAAAAGGAAAAGGTGTACAGAAACATGTAAAGCCAGCAGAGTGAAGTTTTGAGCTTGCTACTTAGGGTGAAATTTGAAGGAATCTCTATTTGCTGCAAGTTAGTTTAGGGCAAGTCTTCATCAGACTTGTCATGCTATTTATTTTCAATGGGGATGTCTTTCTGGAACAGAATAATCTATATCACATGAAATTAATACTTACTTCTACTAAGTTTTTTAGATATAATCTATTTTTTTAATATTTTTGTATCTCATAATTCATATTTTATTTAGGCTGATATGCCAAGATATGTTACCCACAGAAATTTGTGTATCTTTATTTTTATGTATGTGTGCATATTTGGGTATGTGTGTATAAATTTGTGTATATATATATATATATTTACTTACGTATGTGTATGTATGTATGTGTGTGTGTACATCTTTATACTGCCCTAGAGTGGATTCTGACTCATAATGATCCTGTAGGACAGGGTAGGGTTTCCAAAATGGTAATCTTTATGGAAGCAGACTTTCTGATCTTTCTTTCTTAGAGCAACTAGTGGGTTCAAGCCACAGAAATTTCAGTCAGCATGTGGTTAAATATTCTGTGAAATATTATCATTGTTTCTTTTAAAATCAATATATTAGAGCAGGAGACATTAATAATTAATTAACAGTTAATAAATAATTCTATATAGAGACATATTGATACAACATCTGAGAAGTTGCATTTTAGGTACTCTGTTATTCATCATTGTGAATCTTATGAATTTGTGTTTTAAAACTGTTTTGCTTTGCATATTTTCTCTGTTAGTTAAAATAAAAGAAGTAAACATTATGCCACTTATGTTCACATATTCACTAAATTAGAAATAGTGCTAAATTCAGGGTTCTGGTCATGCTTTTTATAATAATCATCAGAAATGACATTATTCAAAAACTATTATTTAACAAAGAATAGATAGCATTAACATTTCAACCAGAATTTTGATACTGGGAATTTGTGTCTTAGGCTAGATTCTCTAGAGAAACAAAACCAATGAAACATGTATATCTATACCTATGCCTGTGCTTGTGCTTATTTCTATATTTATATCTGTATCTATATCTGTAACTGCATCTGCCTCTGTCTCTGTCTCTGTCTCTAGCTCTAGCTCTACCTAAAGAGGGAGATTTATTTATCTCGAAGAAATAGCTGATGACATTGTAGAGGCTGGCAGTGAACATGTGTATCTAGAGAAAAAGATTTATTTTAAGGAAATGATTCATGTGGTTGCAGAGGCTGTCAGTTTCACATGTGTGGGTCAGGCATCAGGATGGAGGCTTCTCCTGACTCATATACATGCAAGAGCTGATTAACCCAAGATCAGCATGTAAGAGAGCAGACTGCTCACTCAAAAATTGTGGATGAATCCCACAAACAGCAGGCAATATGACAGACTGCTGGCTCAGGCACCAAGAATCAGTGGTCAGATGATGACAAGCCAGGTGCTGGATCCAGAGTGAGCAAAAGCCGTTGACCTTTGCCAGAACTTCCGTATGTGTTGGATGCAGGCTAGACTCCAGAGAAAATTCTCCTTTCAACTGATTGGCTGATCGCACTAGATTACATCATGCAGGTGATTACACTGTATAAAAAAATAGAGGATAACTACATCATTATATAACTGCCAGACCACTGAGGATTATGGCCCAGTCAAGCTGACACACAAACATAACCATCACAATTAGAAAATGTTGCAGTTAAATCTCAATGGATTATTTTAATCAGAATATAACCTGATGGTTTTAAAGCAGACATTGTAACCCCTTTAGAATATACTGTATAAGCAAAATGCAGTTATGTGAAAACTGTCTTTTATTGTGGGCAGAAATATTCTATCCCGTTGCATTTCTAGATCTTTTTTCTTTGTTGTTGCCATTCCAGGAAAATAAGTAAATCGATAACTTGGTTGAGGGAAAAGCTTAGAGGAGAATAAATCTCACATGTTTCTATTTGGAATTCATCAGAGGTGTCTGCTGATGTTCAATGCAGACAAAGTTGCTTAAAATGCAAATTTTTGCTGTTCACACCACAATCAATATTGCACATCTTTCATACTTTACAAGCTGATTTTACTGTAAATCTTTTAATGTTCTTTAGGTGATAAATGGAAGGCTTTTAGGGATCAGACCATTTCAACTAACATGACAACTGTATTTCTATGATTAAGATTTATTCAAAAGAAAATGTACTTTGTTTCTGTTATAAAAGCAGGGGAAAAAAGACTTGCTGATATTTTATCACTGCTACTGCCCACTGTGCTTTTTTCTTTCTTTATTTTACTGCCAACATTTAGGTGGGTGCTAACATACAGGTGGTATTTGGTTTCATTTGTTTGTGTGTTTGCTTCTCATTGTCACTGAAGAAGATATTCTTTGGAGAATGTGGAGAGAGAACTACCTTTCAAAAAGTGTGAAACTTTCTCCTAGATTGCTTACTTTCTAGATTAAAGCACAGACAAAAAGTCAATTAAATTCTCTTTTTTTTTTTTTTTTAACTCCTTTGGACTCAATGGCACTTGGCTTGGCTTGGAAAAACTAATTCTCAAATCATCCCAACTCTCCCAAAGAACCAATAATTGCAATGATTATTATAAGAAATACGTTTGGTAACCCCTAGAAAGAGGATGCCATATTTCCTCTAATAACATCTCAGAGCTGGACTCTTGCTCTCTGGCATAGGCACCTTGATTCTTGCCCAGATCTGGTTGCTGGACAGACAGTGAGAGGAAGCAAAAAGTAGCTTAAGAACTGCTTCAAGAGAATTGCAATCAGATGCCTCTACACCTGTTGTGCACAGAGTACATCTTAAAAAAAAAAAAATCTGTGTTAAATTTTCTAACCATTCTCAGCTTTGCCAAAAATAGAGACTTGAATTGACCTTAGGGGATGTTCATTTTTTTGGTTGCTTGTTTGCCTGTTTAATTCCTTCTAAGGAAAGCAGTTTTACTTTGTCAAGTTTAGAAATATTGTGCTTTCTTGGATTTCAAGAGATTTGCTTTTCTGGAAAAGAACATGTTTCATTTGGGATTCTTTGCTGATAGCAGAGGAAAATAAGGAAGCAAATGTCATAGTAGTCTCATCCAGTCCCCTGACTCAAGAGTATTAAGTAATTTTTAAATGATTTTCTTAAAAGATGCCAAGACAATTTAATGAAAGAAGAATCATTTTGTTTTGTTTTGTTTTGTTTTCAGCAAATGATACAGGGACAACTGCATGTCCACATGCAAAAAATGCTTACCATTTATTTCTTATACCATATTTAAAAAAAGAAAGAAAGAGAGGTAGAGTCAAGATGGTGAACTAGACAGATGTCTTCTTAATTCCCTCTGAAAACTAAGGCCTGGATTGATAATTGAATGGCCACACAGTGAAACTTAGGACACAGCATGGGGCTACCGGTTTGGACTGCATGCTACTGCATGGAAAACTGCTTGTCTTTGGCTAAGCCCTGTTCTGGTTGAATTTGCCAGCTACTGTGGATTGAAGGTAGCTGGAATTTTTAACTTTTTTTTCCTTTTTGTTGGCTGGCAGATGGGGTAGGGCTCAAAGAGCAGCTACACAGACCCGCAGTGCTAAAGTGATCAGTAGATGGAACAGCCACAGTTTGAGAGCCCCGCTCCAGCCCCTCCACCCTCTCTTTTTGGACCTCTACCATAGATTCTGCTGTTTCACAGGGGTGAGATGGATTGACTAGAACACCATCTTGTTTGACTGGGAGATGGAAATACCCAAATAGAGGCCTCCGCAGGGCTAATTCCCAGTCTGGGAGGCAGTCCCAGCCCAGGGAGCACCTTGCTAGCAGAAAAGCTGTGTTTACTGGAGTGTAGCCTTATGGGAAGGGCTGAGAAGGCAATGACAGCAGACCGGTAGCCTGTCCTACTTTGAACTATATAACAGCATTTTGGAATAGCTGACAATGTCCCTCCATTGTCAGCTGGAAGGAGAGGCTTACCTCACCTGACAACCTGACTGATACTGGAAGCAGTTAGACAGCTTTTACCATTTTAAAATAAGACCGCCTAGAAAAACAACTGAAGTGCAGTTCATTGGTGTCTCTTCTGCCTTTACTGACCCACATTATAGGATCATCTGATGGCCCCCCACTGACTCCATCAGTAGGGCTGTGTCATTGTCAGCTAGGAGGTGGAGTCTGTGACCCCAGAAATTCCACTGAGCCTACTCATCGGAGTACACAGGGGGCAAGTGATCAACTTCCTTCTCAGAACTGTGCCTCAGCTCCTGTTAAGGCAACACCAAAGAAAATAAACAGCTTCTAGATATCTAGAGAGCAACAGACCTTAATGAAACATTTTTAAAAAACATTCATCCATGGATCCAGAAAACTCCCAAAATAAAGAATCAAAGAACTTCTTAGATGAAGAAGGCTTTCTGAAACTACCAGCAGTTGAGTGCAAAATAATTATATAGAAAGCCCTCCTAGACATTATACAAAATGCAGCAAATCCCAACAAAATCCAGACCATTGAATTCTTCCAAAGCATCTTCTTGGACAATAAAGCCATAAAAGCCAAAATCAATAGCAGAAAAAAAGTAGATAGAAATGGGAACTCATGGAAACTGAATAACACCTTGCTCAAAAAGCCACATGTTATAGAAGAAATCAAAAATGAAATAGAGAAATTTATGGATTCAAAAGAGAGTGAAATAATTTCCTACCAGAACCTATGGGATGCAGCCAAAGTAATGCTTAGTGGTCAACTTATCTCTATAAATGCACACATCTGGAAGAAAGAAAGGACTCAAACTAAAGAATGAACCCTACAGCTTGAACAAGTAGAAAGAGAGCAACAGAGGAAGCCCTCAGACACCAGAAGAAAACAGATAATACAGACTGGAAAAGAACTAAATGAATTAGAGAATAGAAGAACAACTGAAAAAGTGATAAGACCAAAAGCTGCTGTTTGAAAAGATTAACAAAATTGGCAATTCATTGACTAAATTTGCTAAAGAAAAACAAGAAAGAAAACAAATAACCCAAGTAAGAAATGAGATGGGTGATATCACAACAGATCCAACAGAAATCAAAAGTATCATAACAGATTACTACAAAAAACTGTACTCAAGTAGATTTGAACACCTAGAGGAAATAGACAAATTCCTAGATTCATATCACCTACCAAAATCATCACAAGGAGAAATAGAACAAATTAATAAACCCATCACAAAGGAAGAAATTGAAAAAGTCATCCCAAAACTACAAACCAAAAAAAAAAAAAATCCCTGGCCCAGATGTCTTTATCACAGAATTCTACCAAACTCTTAAAAAAGAGTTAACTTCAATACTACTGAGACTATTTCACAGCATAGAAACAAATGGGATACTCCCAGATTTGTTCTATGAAGCCAACATAACCCTGATACCAAAGCCAGGGAACAATCCAACAAAAAAGGCGAACTACAGACCAATATCACTCATAAACCTAGATACAAAAATCTTTGATGAAATCCATGCCAATAGAATTCAACAACACATCAAAAAATAATTCATCACAACCAAGGTGGATTCATACCTGGGATGCGAGGCTGGTTCAACATCAGAAAAACAATTAAGGTGATCAACCACATAAATAACACCAAAGAGGAGAATCACCTGATTTTGTCTATTGATTCAGAAAAGGCATTTGACAAAGTCCAACACTCATTCATGCTAAAAACTCTCAGCAAAATAGGAATAGAAGGCAAATTCCTCAGTGTGATAAGGGCCATCTTCCCACAGTCAACTGCCTACATCAGTCTAAATGGAGACAGACTGAAAGAATTTCCCTCATGAACAGGAACTAGACGAGAATGCCCACTCTCACCTCTAGTATTCAACATTGCACTAAAAGTTCCAGTCACAGCAATTAGACAAGACAAAGAAATAAACGGCATCAGCATCGGGAAAGAAGATGTAAAAATCTCCCTATGTGCAGATGATATGATTGTATACACAGAGAATCCTAAAGAATCCATAAGTAAGCTTCTCAAACAAATAGTTCAGCAAAATATCAAGATACCAGATAAACAAGTAAATCAGTAGGATTCCTTTATACCAACCATGAGATCATTAAAGAAGAAGTCACTAAATCAATACCATTTACTACAGCCCCCAGCAAGATAAAATACCTCAGAATCAATCTAACTGTAGAAATAAGAAAGCTGTACAAAGAAAACTACAAGACCCTACTGCAAGAAACTAAGAGACTTTCATCAATGGAGAAACCTACTCTGCTCATGGATAGGGATACTTAACATTGTAAAAATGTCAATTTTAATCAGAGCAATCTACATATACAATGTAATCCCAATACAAATTCAGTGACATTTTTCAATGAGATGGAGAAACAAACCATCAACATTATTTGGAAGGGAAAGAACCTCCAGTTAAGCAAACGACTACCAAAGAAGAAGAGGACACAAGGAGGCCTCTCATTACCCAACATAGAAACCTGTTACACTGCCACAGTAGTCAAACCTGTCTGGTACTGGTACAAAAAGAGACATATAGACCGATGGAACAGAGGTGAGATCCCAGAGATGGCACCATCCTCTTATGGACAGTTGATATTCAACAAAGGCCCTCAGATAGTCAACTGGGGCAAAAACAGGCATTTTAACAAATGCTATTGGCAAAACACAATATCTATCTGCAAAGAATTGAAACGAGACCCATATCTCACACCTTACACAATAACCAACTCAAACTGGGTGGAAGACCTAAATATCAAACCTAAAACGATAAAGATCATCTAAGAAAAAATAAGATCAACAATGGAAAGTTTTAATACACAAATTAAACTTCAAAATCTGGCAAGCAAAACAACACCAACAGAAAACAAAATAGGTAGATGGGAACTACAAAGAATGAAACACTTTTACTCACCCAAAGACTTTATCAAAAGAATTAAAAGACTCGCCATGACTCGGATCCGACTTGACGGCACTTGACTTTGACTGACTGACAGAAGAGAAAAATATATTTGGCAACTAAATGTCAAACTAGAGTCTGATCTCCGTAATCTACAAGGTGCTGCAAAACACCAACAAGAAAAAGATAAATAACCCAATTAAGCATGGGGCAAAGGAGATGGGCAGACACTTTTCTAATAAGGATATACAGGCAATCAAAAGATTCATGTGGATCATTAGCTGTTAAAGAAGTCCTAATCAAAACGACGATAAGATACCATCTCACCCCAACAAGGTTGGCCATGATCCAGAAAACACAAAACAAAAAAGGCTGGAGGGGCTGTGGAGAGACTGGAACACTCCTAAACTGCTGATGGCATTGCAAAATGGTACAAGCTCTTTGGAAAACAATCTGTTGCTTCCTTAAAAAGCTCAAAATAGATATACCATTTGACCCAGTAATCCCACTGCATGGAATATATTCTACAGAAGCAAAGGCAGTCACACAAACAGATACATGCACACAAATGTTTGTTGCAGTACAGTCCACAGCAGCAGAAAGATGGAATCAACCCAGATGCCCAACAACAGATGAATGGGTGAACAAACTATGATACGTATACTCAATGGGACACTATGCAATGATAAAGAACTATGATGATTTTAGAAAGCATCTCGTAACCTGGTTTCAGTTGGAAGACATTATGTTGAGTGAAATCAGTCAGTGGCACAAGGACAAATATTGTATGAGACCCTTAGTATAAGGACTTAAAAACAGACTCATGTGGAGAAAAAAAGACTCTTTGATGGCTGCAGGGCAGAGAAGGGGGAGTAAGAGGGTTGGTTATAGATTAGATACTTGATAGAAATTTGACTCGGTAAAATCAGTGACAGCACACATTAGAAAGAAGATCAGTTTAATTGGACTTCAACATAACTTGAAAACTCTTTCAATTTTAACCCAATGTTGCAAGTATAGAGTAGCAGGGGCAGGGGGCTGGGGACCATGATTTCAAGGGACATTGAGGCCAATTGGCATAACTAGCCTATTATTAAGAGAGCCTTCTGTGCACCATATTGGTGAGTGGCGTCTGGGGTCTTAAAAGCTAGCAAGCTGCTATCTGAGGTACACCAAATGGTTCCAACTCAGCTGGAATGGGTAATCATCAAGGACAACAAGAGCATGGGGAAAGAGAACCCAGAAGACAGAAAGACCCAAGTGAATGGGTGACTACATCAGCATGTGACCAGAAGAACCAGATGGCATCTGGCCACCACCAGTGGCAGCCGTGATGGGGTTCACAGTGTTGAGTCCCAGTGGCAACACAAGGATAAAAAAGGGTGCACCCTGAGAACTCCACTAAAAGACTCCAATTGATGGTCCAAGTGCCTGGGGGTTCCCCTGGGAGCATGGCCCCTAGCCTGATTCTGCCCCTGATCATAGATCCTTACTGAGGTCAACTCTTCAGACAGGAATGGATTGGACTCAGTGACCGTATCATGTGTTCACTTTATAGTTCTATGCACCCATATGATGTCGTCCTACTGGCTTCTTACAAGAGGGTAGTGGAGAGGATGGAGGGCAGGGGACAGGAGACTGTTACGAGGATATGACATGTATAGAACGGAAAGGAGGAGTATGCTGTTACCAGGCAAGGAGAGCAGAAGGAGCATGACATCCTTCTCCAGGGATTGATCCCTCCTGAAAGCATGTATGTAAAATGCAGTCTTGCCATCTATGCTTCCAAGGAGCACTTGGGTTGTACTTCTTCCAGAACATACTTGTTTGTTCTTTTGGCAGACCACGGTACATTAAGTTTTCTTCAACACCCCAGTTCAAAGGTGTCAATATTTCTGTCTTTCTGTCATTGTCTCCTTTGAGGAGATGGAAATGCTGTAAATTTTGATTGTGATGATAACTGCCTAATCCTGTGAATGCATCAAGAGCTGTTGAATTATGTGCCTTAAATGGGTGAATTTTATGTTATGAAATTTATGTCTCAATATCTCAGTAAAGATGTCTAGAAATATGAGCGTCATAAATTAAAAATAAGGATTTCAAGAGAATGTTGGTGTAAAAATTTAACAGGAAGTTGGTGCAATTCTTTTGGGAAACTTCTAGATTCTAGATACAAACAGATCTTCTTTAGATGCCAAGGAATCTAGAGCATCACAGATGGTGCTTAATTCTCACTTAACTCTCAGCACAAGTCCCAGAGTGGAAAAAACAAACTGTAAATAGAAAGTCCTATATTGTTGTACAAAGATTGGGTGTTTTGAGGTTATCAGGAGACAAAATACTAAGAATAAATATTTTTTTTAGAACAGTAGAGCAACCCTCAATGATTCCCTCACATTTTTTTGAAGAGTGGGAAGGATCCATTAGTAGTGATTTCATGTCTTTTTCTGGTTTTGATAAAGAGGAGGTGGGAAAAAGATGCCTAGATATCCAGGAACCTGTTATAATATATATACAAAGTAACACCAGTTTCTAGTGATCCCGTAAATGTCAAATATCTCTTCCGAAGAACTTATTTAGAAAGTTTAGTGAGAGGTGGATATTTTTGAAGATTTTACTTGAAATCCCACATTCTTCCAAAACTTTTTGCTAGTATCCTCTTAAAACTGAAGATATGAGGACCACATAAAGTGCTACAGTGAAAGAAATTGGAATAAAGATTAAACCCTGCTCAATCCCCACACGCAAAGATCACCAAAAGTTATTAGTTATAAACTAATAACTAAGTTCATTATTTTATACTTGACTTAGACAAAAACTAGAAGTAGACAAATGTCAAAGACCTGATGTATTTTCTGGGTACAAAAGCCAATAATTTATCACATATATTAAATTTGGTTAACATAAAATTTTGCTGTTAATCATAATGTCGTGTCTGCCAACTTCCACTTCAGTCATTTATTTCTGAGCAACCACGGGCAAACACTTTAAGATTATTGAGCCAGGCCTATTAATTACGTATAATGATATGTTTGGCAAAAACAGAGTATTATTTTAGTGAGAAAAACAAAGAGACATGCTTGTATTAGATGATCTCTAACCGTCCTTCAGCTAAAACATTTTGTGATTCTGTGACTCCACGTACTTATAATATTTTATAAATGGATCGAAAACAGTGATAAGGATGTTGCTGTTCACATTATGTAAACTGTTGTTAAACATATCAGCTAGGAAAATGGCTTTCTGGGCTTTCGAAAAAATGCGCATAGTATTTTGTATAGACATATTTTCAATAAATACGTTAAAAATTGTAATATCTTACTTGAAATGGGAAAACTCCCTCTAAAAGTACAACACCAAAATTGGTACTAAATGAAGTGGAAAGTCTGAATAGTCAGTTAGTAAGATTTACCGAACAATATGCAAAGTATCTTCACTTAATATTAAAAAAATAAAAAATCACTAAGAGGAATTAAACAAGTCCTAAATAAATCAATCTGAAAGAAGATGTCTGAAAAGTGTATTTTTATCATTGTAGTCATGATACATTAAATACTTCCCCCTAAGATTACTAACAAGAAGAAGACAACAGGTCTCATCATTTCTTCAACATAAGAGAAGGAAGAGTTAGAATTTTCTCTTTTCGGAAGTAGACAGAATGAAAGAACTTTATATATTTTCTGGCTAGCTGTGTCAGTAAGTCTGTCATTTATACTGAATTTGATGCAAATCAAATTTTTTCTGTGAAACATAGTGTCATGTCTGCCTAACTTCACCTCCATGATTGATTTTTGAAGAATCAAAAATCCTAAGATACTACAAATCAAATCACTTGAACTAACAAGTAAATTTGTTAATGTTGCCTTGCACAAAGTCAACATAAACAATAAATTGAATTGTTATATGGTTTTGTATTGTTGTTAGGTGTTATGGAGCTGATTACAACTCACAGCAACATGGTGAACAATAGAACGAAATGCCCAGTCTTATACCGTGTCCACAACCATTTTTACGCTTAAACCCATTGTTGTGGCTACAGTGTCAATCCATTTTGTCGCGGGTCTTCCTCTTTTGTGATGACCCTCTACTCTACCAAGCATGATATCTTTCTCCAGGGACTGAACCTTTGTGGCAACATGTCCAAAGTATGTCACAAGCAGTCTTGCCACCTTTGCTTCCAAAGAGCACTCGGGTTATACTTGTTCTGGAATAGATCTCTTTGTTCTTTCGGCAGTCTTTGGTACCTTCAATGTTTCTTCTGAAACACTGCAATTCAAGGGCATCAGTTCTTCTGTCTTATTTTTCATTGTTCAGCTTTTGCATGTGTAAGATGTGATTGAAAATACCATGGCTTGGGTCAGGAGCACTTTAGTCTTAAAGGTGATATCTTTAATTTTCAATACTTCAAAGAGATTGTTTGTAGCATATTTTCCCAATGCAATGTCTCTTTCGATTGCTTGACTGATGCTTCCATGAATGTTGATTGTGGACCCAAGTAAATTGAAATTGTTGACAACCTCAATCCTTCTTCATTTATCATGATGTTGATGACTGGCCAACAGTTGTGAAGATCTTAGTTTTCTTGATGTTCAGGCACAATCCATACTGAAGGCTGTGGTCCTTGATGTTCATTAGTAAATGTTTCAAGTCTTCTTCACTTCCAGCAACGAAGGTGGTGTCATCTGCAGAACACAGGTTGTTAACAAGTCATCCTCCAATCCTGATGCCTTGTTCTTTGTATAATCCAGCTTCTTGTATTATTTGCTCAGCATACAGATTGAAAATATATGGTGAAAAGATACAACCCTGATGCACACCTTTCCTAACTTTAAACCATGCTCTGTCCCTTTGTTCTGTTCTCATGACTGCATCTTCATTCATGTACAGAATTCTTAAGAGCACAATTAAGTGTTCTGGAATTCCCATTCTTGGCAATGTCAGCCATAATTTAGTATGATCCACATAGTCGAATGCTTTTGCATAATCAATGAATCACAGGTAAACATCTTTCTGGTATTCTCTGCTTTCAGCCAAGATCCATCTGACATCATCAATGATATCCCTGATGTCATCAATGAGTTTCTATATCCTTTTCTGAATCTGGCTTGAATTTCTCACAGTTCTCTGTCAGTATACTGTTGCAGTCACTTTTGAATCATCTGGAGCAAAATTTTACTTGTGTGTGATATTAATGATATTGTTTGGTAATTTCTACATTCAGATGGATCATCTTTCTTTGGAATGAGCATAAATATGGATCTCTTCCAGCCTGTTGGCCAGGTGTCTGTCCTCCACATTTCTTGTCATAAATGAGTGAGCACTTCCAGTGCTACATGAGTTTGTTGAAATATCTCAATTGATGTTCCATCAATTCCTGGAGTCTTGTTTTTTGTCAATAGCTTCACTGTAGCTTTGACTTCTTTCTTCCATACCACTAGTTCCTGATCGTATGATACCTATTCAGATGCCTGAATATCGACATGTTATTTCTGGTGTGCCAAGCCAAGTGCCGTAGAGTCGGATCCGACTCATAAGACTCTGTATATTCCTTCCATCTTCTTTTGATGCTCCCTGTCATTTAATATTTTCCCTGTAGAATATGTCACTACAGCAACTCAAGGCGACTTTTTTCTTCAGCTTGAGAAATGCGGAACATGTTCTTCCCTTGTAGTTCTTCCATTTCCAGCTTTTTGCACATGTCATAGTAATACTTCATTTTGTGTCCTCCAGCTGCTCTTCAAAATCTTTTGTTTAAGTCTGTTACTTCACAATTTCTTCCTTTTGCTTTAGGTGTTCAACATTGGAGAACAAGTTTCAGAGTCTCTTCTGACATGCAATTTGGTCTTCTCTTTCTTTCCTGTCTTTTTATGACCTCTTGCTCTATTTGTGGATGATGTTTTTGATGTCATTCCAAAATTCGTGAGGTCTTCAGTAATTAGTAGTCAACACATCACATCTGTTCTTGTGGTGGTCTTTAAACTCAGGAAGGATATACTCAAGGTCATACTTTGGCTCTAGTGGACTTGTTCTACTTTTATGCAGTTTTGATTTGAATTTGCAGAAGCAGAGTCAAAATGGTGTACTAGACACACATCTCCTTAATTCCTTCTGAAACCTAAGGCCTGGATTGATAACTCAGTGGAGCATTCTAGACACCCAGTGGGCCCTATGACATGGCATGGGGTTGTCAGATTGGGCTAAATGCCACCAAACAGGAAACTTCCTCTCTATTGTTGAGCCCCACTCCTGCTGACTCATCACTTGCAGATAAAAGGGCTTTCAATTTTTTTTTCTTGTTGGGCAGGGGACAGGCGTGAGCTGTCAGATACACTGAGCTGCAGTGCTGAAGTGAAAAGTGTGTGGCACAGTGTAGAGACTGTGGGATAGTCACGCTCTGAGAGCCCAGCAGTGGACTCACATCACAGCTCCTCCACCCTCTCTTTTCAGAGCTCTACCGTAGAGTCTGCTGTCTCATAGTAGGAGGGGCAGCTTAACCAGGATGCCATCTGGGTCAGCTGAAAAATAGAGTCACCCAATCAGAGACCTCAATAGGGGCTAATTTCCAGGCTGAGAGGCAGTACCAGTCTGAAGAGTTTTCTTCCAGTAGAAAGGTTTTGTTTAGCACAGTGTTGCCTTATGGGTAGGGCCCAGCTGAGGATGGCAGTAGGGCCATAGCCCTTCTCTACTTTGAACTACGTCATAGTACCTGGGGATGGCAGAAGAGGTGCTTCTACTGGCAGAAAGAAGCTGGAGCCTGCCACATCTGACAGTGTGATTGATTTTGGAAGCTGTCAGATAGCTTTTAGCTTTTTAAAATAAGACTGCCTGGAGAAATGATTGCTGAACAATCTGAAATCATCTCTTCCAATCTTTACTGACCCACACTATTCCGTCAGTTGATGGCACCACAGTGACTCCATAAGTAGGGCAATGTCTTTGCCAGCCATGAGACAGAGCTGCCACGCCACAGAGTCCACTGGGGCTACTCACTCAAGTACACAGAACTACCAACTCCCTTCTCAGAACTATGCCTGAGCTCCTGTTGAAGTAACACCAGAGAAACTAAAGAGACTCCAGATGGTCCAAAGGCAATAGACCATCACTAACCACTTAAGGAAACAGCCCACCGTGGTTCCAGAAAACTCCACAAATAGAAAATCAAAAAACTTCCCAGATAAACAAGATTTTCTGAAAGTATCAGACGTCAAGTACAAAAGAATTATACATAGAACCCTCCTAGACATTATACAAAATGCAGCAGAACAAAATGAAAACTTAAGCAAGATATTTGAACTGAAGGAACACCAATGCTCTGAAATCCAGCAAATCAATAATAAAATTACAGAATTAGACAATTCAATCCACAGCCATAAAGCAGAATTGAGGAATTGGAAGTCAGACTTAGTGACCTTGAGGATACAGCAACTGACACCAGCATTTGTGTGGTGAAATCAGAGAAAAATGAAGAAGCATTAAGAAACATGTGGAACTCTATCAAGGGAAATAATCTATGATTAACTGGAATTCCTTAACAAGGGAGGATAGCCGAAACGCAGAGAACACTGTTGAGTTGCTAACAGAAAACTTCCCTGAAATCATGAAAGAAGAGAATACAGATATCCAAGATGTGTATCAAACTCTACAAAAACTAGACCCTAAAAGAAAGACAGCAAGATACATTATAATCAAGTTTAATAAAATGAAACATAAGCAGAAACTCTTAAAGGAAGACAGTGAGACTCAAAGCATTGCTAATATTCAGAAGGAAACCCTGTGGGCTTTCGCCTGACCTCTCAGCAGAAGCAGTGTTGGCACAGAGGCAGTGGGCTGGCACATTCAAAGCCTTGAAGAAGAAAAACTTCCAACCAAGAAATATATATCCTGCAAAACTGTCTTTGAAATACAAAGATGAAATCAAGACACTTTCAAATAAGCAGAAGTTTACAGACTTTGTAAAAACCAAACCAAAACTACAAGAAATACTGAAAGAAGCTCCTGTCTTAGAAAAACAAAACCAGTAAGTGTATATGTAAGGAAGAAATACAGGACAAAATATCCAGAAACCTAATCACCTAGGAAAGGCACAAAACTCAATCAAAACTATAACAGTAGAAGGAGGGAACCAGTGATCATATCACGAAAACTATTATACCATCACACTAAAAAGAGGGTTATATAACAGTAGTTATGGTCCTTTCACAAGGAGCCATACTTAATAACGTATTAGAAGTTAAAATTGGGTATAAACTTAGAAAAATTGGGTATAAAATTGGGTATAAACTTAGATTGCTAAGGGGGACCACCAGGGTAGCTGCAAAGTGTAATAAAAATAAGGCTTATCTAAACAAGAAACTTAATACAGGAGTCTCAATAAACACAAAACCAGCACTGAAAATATGAAAAATCAACCAACAAAGAAGAATGACCCAGAATTGAATATTAACAGCAACATGGAGAACACCAACGCAAAAATAAAGACATCAAAATGACAACACTAAACACATACCTGTCCACGATTACACTGAATGTAAATGGACTGAGCACTCCAATAAAGAGACAAAGAGTGATATCTTGGATAAAAAGATGTGACTCGTATGTATGTTGCTTACAAGAAACACACATTAGACTTAAAGATAGGAATAAACTGAAAATTAAAATATGGAATAGTATGTACCAAGCTAACAAGATACAAAGAAGAGCAAGTGTGTAGCAATACTCATCTCAGATAAAGTAGATTTCAATGGAAGAGGATGGTCACTATTTATTGCTGAAAAGTTCAATACACAAACAGGACTTAATAACTAAATATTTATGCATCAAATGCTAGAACACTGACTACATTAAAAAATGAGATAGATCACTTCACAATAATTATTGGAAACTTCAAGACTCCACTTACAGTTTTGGACAGATTATCTAGAAAAGAGCTCAGTAAAAACACAGAAGATTGTATAGCAACAATCAACCAGTTAGATCTCATTGACATATACAGAACTTTTTATCCATCAGCAGATAAGCACACCTTCTTCAATGCACATGGAACATGTTCCCCAAAAGACCATGTGTTATGAGATAAAGCAAATCTCAACAAAATCCAAACCATTAAATTATTGAAAGCATCTTCTGAGAGCATAAAGCCTTAAAAGTTGAAATCAAAAGCAGAAAAGACATAGATAGAAACTGGGACTCACGGAAACTGAATAACACTTTGATCAAAAAAACATGAGTGACAGAAGAAGTCAAGGGTAAGAAAAAGAAATTTATACATTCAAATGAGACTGAAAACCCATCCTACCAGAACCTATGGGATGCAGCCAAAGCAGTGCTCAGAGGTCAATTTATCTCTATAAATGCACACATCAGGAAGGAAAAAAGGATCCAAACCGAAAAATGAACACTACAACTTGAACAAGTAGAAAGAGAGCAACAGAGGAAGCCCTCTGGCACCAGAAGAAAACAGATTATAAAGATTAGAGTGGAAACAAGTGAATTGGAGAATAAATGAATAACTAAGAAAACTGACAAAATCAATTTGAATTTGCATATGAGCAATTAATTATCTGTGCCACAGTCAGCACTTGGTGTTGTTCGGATTGCTGACATAGAGCTTTTCCCTTGTCTTTATCCACAGAGGTAGTTGTTTTGGTTCCTTTGTGTTCCATCTGGTGAGGTCTGTGTGTACAGTCACCATTTGTGTTGGTTAAAAAAGGTATCTGCAGTGAAGAAATCACTAGTCTTTCAAGATTCTATCCTGTATTTTCATGCTTTATTTCTATCACTAAGGCCATGTTTTCCAACTACTGATCCTTCTTTATTCCAACTTTTTCATTCAGTCACCAGTAATTATTAATATATCCTGATTGCATGTTCAATCAATTTCAAACTTCAGAAGCTGGTAAAAATCTTCAGTCTCTTCATCTTTGGCCTCAGTGGTTATATATTAGCAGCAAATAATTAAGACAATAAAATTTAAATATAATTTACAAAAGCTTCTAAGTTTGTAAAACACATGAATAAATTTAATGAAAGATGTGCAATTCTTTTACAACAAGCATCACAAAACTTGGCTGAGAGAAATTATGTAAGGGATAAGTAAACGAAAGCATATGCTATGTTCATGAATTGAAAGACTCAGTACTGTTCAAATATATTTTTTCTTTAATTGAACACAATCTGATAGAAAGTTTTACATGCAAATAACCTCAAATAGCCAGATCAATATTCAAAAAGAATAATAAAATGATGAAATTTGCACAGCCTTATCCCAAGACTTTGTCTAAATTCCCAGTGATCAAGACAGTGCAGTATTAGTAAAAGTATATAAATGCAGATCAATGAAACCACATGGAGTGACTAGAAATAGACATATGCATGGTCTGTTGGTTTTTGACAAAAATATCCAGATATTTCAATGGGTAAAGAAAAGACTTCAATAAATAGAGCTAGGATGAATGAAAACAACAAAAAACAATAAAAAAAATGTATAGCTCACAATAAAAATGTAACTCTAAGTGGATCAAATACCTGAAGAGAAAAACTAAAATCACAAAACTTCTGTAGGAAAACATAAGACAAAATTTGTGATCTTGAATTAGAAACACCTCCTGTAGATAAACACAAAAGCAAAATACATAAAATAAAAAATAACAAGTTAGATTTCATTAAAATTAAAACTTTCATTTTGACAAACACTATGAAAATAAAAAAGTAAGCCAAATGAGATAATATATTCCTAATTGTGTCTTAAAAAAGATTTTTATTTAGAATATATAAGTAACACTTCTAACTCAGTAATACAGACAACCAATTAAAAATATAGATGAAAGATATGAGTAGATGTCACTAAAAAATGTATCCAAATGGCCAATAAGCACATGAAATGATTAACATTGTTATCACAAAAATGCAAATTAAAACCATAATAAACTATTAATAGAGCAGCTAAAATTGAAATGTCAAGTACTGGCAAGGTTTTGGAACAACTAATCATGCACACTGTTACAGAAAAATTCGGAAATTTCTTTAAAAGTTTAAGACATACTGTTGAGGATTGAATTGTGTTCCTCCAAAAATATGTGTAGTAGCCGTGTGCCTCTGTCATAATTCCTGGTATTTTGTGATTTCCTCCATTTTTTTATTTTCCTATGCTGTATGTTAAAGGATTAAGGTGGGACTGTAAATCACTTTATAAGATCACCTCCCTGCTCCACTGTACAGGAAGTTTCCCTTGAGTATGGTTTGCGCCACCCCTAATCCTTTCATCAGACAAGAGATGAAGGAGAAGCAAGCAGAGAATTGGGAACCTCACACCATCAAGAAAGCAGCACCGGGAGAAGAGCACATCCTTCAGACCTGAGGTTCCTCTGCCAAGATGCTCCCTGGACAAAGACTCATGCAATATCAAACTTTCCTCCAGAGCTGACAAGGGAGAAAACCTTTCCCTGGAGCGGGCATCCTGAATTTGGACTTGCAGCCTACCGGACTGTGTAAGAATAAACTTTCCTTTGTTAAAGCCATCCATTCTGTGGTATTTCTGTTAGAGTAGCACAAACTGACTAAAACACTCACCGACCTTAAAACCTAGCCATTTTATTTCTTGGTATTTAGCAAAAGGGAATGAAGAGAAATGCTTACAAAAAATTTGTACATTAAGTTTTATAACATTTTTTTTGAAAATAGTCAAACATTGGGAACAAGCCAAAAGTCCATCAAGAGATGACTGGGATGAGATCCTATAGTGCATCGCTGCTGTTGCTAAGGACCGTCAAGTTAGTTTTGATTGTACTTATGCCATTTACAACAATGCAGAACACCACCTGCTCCTGAGTGATCCTTACAATTCCTGTTATGCTTGAGCCCATTGTTGCAACCGCTTTGTCAATCCATCTCTTCAAGTCTTCCTGTTTTTTCCTGATCGTCTACTTTACTCAGCATGATGTCATTTTCCAGGGATTGTTTTCTGTTGATACCATGTTTAAAGTATGTGCAGTGAAGTTTTGCCATCTGTGCTTCTAAGGTGCATTCTGGTTTACTTTTTCCAAGGACAGATTTGCTCTTTCTTCTGGCAGTCCATAGTAATACAAGACTTTCCTCTAGAGCCAACAAGGGGAAAGCCTTCCTGTGGAGCAGACATCCTGAATTTGGTGTTATAGCCTAGAGGATTGTGTAAGAATAAACCTTCCTTTGTTAAAGCTATCTGCTCTGTGGTATTCCCGCTGGAGCAGCCCTAGCTGACTAAAACAGAATTTGGTACCAGGAGTGGGGTGCTACTCTAACAAATACCAAAAATGTAGAAGCCATTTTGAAACTGTGAATGGATAGAAAATTCAGAAGGCACCGAGGAGAACTGTTAACATTGAAGAAGGTGCAGATGGTGAGAATTGAGCACCAGATGACTGGTGGTAGCAGCAGTAGCAGAAGCAACAGTAGTAGAAGCAGCAGAACCAGAAGCAGAGCTGGAAATGACCCATGGAGCAAAAGAGCTGAGTGCCTATTCACAGATGCTTCCTGACAGAATGGGGTGCCTCCATGCACTTGAATCAGTGGAGCTAGCCTTGCTGACCCACAGAGCAAGAAAGCTGAGTACCTTTATGCATGAAGCTTCCTAGCTGAGTGGGGTGCCTCCGGGCACTTGAATCAGTGGAATTACAGAGCTTTGGAACATTTGTCCCTGTGGGGCAGATACAGCTCTGAGGCCTGGCCATGAGGCCATAGGAAGCAGACACTGAACAGACAAAGAACTTGAGAAACTGAGCAGGCCTCAGTCTCAAAATATACAGCCATCATCTCAGGGATTTGAATGGGTGGATCCAGGGACTTCTGTGTTTTTTTCAGAATGGAATTGCCACTCAGTTGGGCTTAGGGTACAACTAAAGGTGATGGGGCAGAGTTTCTGTTGAAGTGGACCTTGAAGGCAGAGTTGTAGCACAGGGCCAGGGGTCTCTGTTCAGAATCCACAGAGTGTGGCCAATACCTAGAGTTTGGCGTGCAGGGCCATTATTTTCAAAGCTTTGAGGGCTAATGTAATATGTTCTGCTTGTCTTGCTTGTTGCCTGTTAATGCCTTCTTTCCTTTCAATTTCTTCCATTTGTTACGTGATATCTAACTTTTGCCAGTTCTGCCTTTGTAGCTTTGGAAGCAGAAAGCCTGTGTTCTTTCTTTAACACATGTAAAAAGGGTTTTTGTATTTTGGACCTGGAACTGATTTAAGACTTCTATCATATGGGATGAATGTGTTACATGTTTCAAAGATGTGATTTTTGGGGTGCCAAAGGGTGGAATGTCATGGATTGCATTGTGTCCCCCCCAAAACCGGTAAAGCCATGTGGCTGGGCCATGATTCTTTGTGGTTTGTGACTGTCCTCCATTTTGTGATTTTGCTGTGCTGTATGTTAAAGGATCAGGGTGGGACTGTAAATCCATTCATAAGATCACCTCCCTGCTCCACTGTAAAGGGAGTTTCTCTGGAGTGTGGTTTGTACCACCCTTAATCCTTTCATCCTGCAAGAGATAAAAGGAAAGGGAAACAGGCAGAGAATTGGGAACTTCACACCATCAAGAAAGTAGTACTGAGAGAAAAGCACATCCTTCTGACCTGAGGTTCCTGCACCAAGATGCTCCCTAGACAGAGTGATGCAATACCAAACTTTCCTCTGGAGCGGGTGTCCTAAATTTGAACTTGTAGCCTACCAGACTGTGTAAGAATAAGCCTTACTTTGTTAAAGCTGTCTACTCTGTTCTATTGCTGTTAGAGCAGCCCTAGCTGACTAAAACAATACTGTATTTGATATTCTTTGCCAACACCGTAATTCAAGTGTCACTTCTTCAGTATTCCTTATTAATTCTCCAGCTTTCACAGGCATATGAGGTGATTAAAAACACCATACCTTAGTTCTCAAAATGACATCTTTGCTTTTAGATACTTTAAAGAGATATTTTGCAGCAGATGCAATGTGCAGTTCAATGCAATGTGATGTTTGATTCTCTTGGCTACTGCTTTCATGGTTGTTGATTGTGGATCCAAGTGAAATGAAACCCTTGAGAGCTTCAGTGGTTTTTGTATTTACTAGGATGTTGCTTATTGGTATTGTGAGGAGTTTTGTTTTCTTTATATTGAGATGTAATCCATAATGAAGGGTGGGATCTCTCATCTACATCAGCTTCACTTTCAGGAAGCAATTTTGTGTCGTATGCATACCACAGGCTGTTAATGTGTCTTCCTTCAATCCTGATGATGTGTTCTTCTTCATACAGTCCAGGTTCTCTGACTATTTGCTCAGCACATGGATTAAATAAGTATGGTGAAGGATACAACCCTAATGCACAACTTTCTTGACTTTAAACCACACAACATTCCTCTGTTGTATTCAAATGACTGCCTCTTGCTCTTATTACAGATTCCCCATGAGGACAATGAAGTGTTCTGCGACTCCCATACTTCACAATGTTATCCATAATTTGTTATGAAGCACCCAGTTGAATGACTTTGCATAGTCAACAAAACACACCAGTAAATCTCTTTCTAACATTATCTGCTTTCAGCCAAGATCCGTCTGACATCAGCAGTGATTTCCTCTGTTTTCCATCCTCTTTGGAATTTGGCTTGAATTTCTGGCAGTTCCCTTCTGATGTACTGCTGCAACAGCTTTTGAATGATTTTCAGCAAAACTTCACTTGTGTGTGGTATTAATGATACTGTTTGAAAATTTCCAAATTCTGCTGGATCAAGAAAGGAATACTTCTCAGTAATAAAAACAGTCTATTGATACATAGAACAACATGAGTGAACCTATAATTCATTTTATTGCACTTAAAACATGAGATGTCAAAGAACACATATGGTAAGACTGCATTCAGTTAAAATTCCAGAAAATGTTAACCAATGTACAGTCACTAAAAGCTGGAGCTGAGCATCAAGTTAAGGCATGAAGCATCTTTGGAGATGTGGAGGACACACTCAGCAATTTGATTAATGTGATGGTTTCACAGGTGTATATATCTGTCAGAATTCAAATAGAGTCACACTTGGATGAAGATTCTTGAATTAAAATTGTAGCTAAATGAGAATAACTTAGAAAATGGAAACAAATGAAATTGTCAAATAAAATACAGTATGTTCACAGACTAACTGTTTATCTAACCATGAAAGTGATTTTAAAGCATAGGTAATCACATATTAAAAAACATTGTAGGGTAAATATCCTGATGGGTGTTGATTATATAGGATAATAAAAACTATGTAAACGCATATACGCAAGGAAAAAGAACTGGAAGAACATATGACAAACAGGGATTTTTTTTTTTTTTGGATCTTATTCATTTATCTTTTGTAGCTTCCAAGCATTATATGCATAAAATAAATGTTTTTGTTTGTTTAAAAACTGCTTTAAATGTCATTAATGTGAAAAATGTGGTCAGTCAGTCAGTCACTGCCGTCGAGTGGATTCTGACTCACAGTGACCCTGTAGGTCAGAGAAGAACTGCCCCGTAGAGTTTCCAAGGAGTTCCTGGTGGATTTAAACTGCCAACTTTTTGGTTAACACACATGGCACTTAACCACTATGGCATCAGGGCTTCTGGGAAAATTTAGTAGGATGAGAGAAAATCCAGTGCATTTCTATAACTCCTCAGTCTTGATTTTGTCATGTTGCTTCCAAAGAGACTTGTCAAATGAGCCGATTACACTGTTAGAAGTCAAATAAGGACTCTACCAGTTACTTAAATATCTCGTTAGTCTGAGGGAGCCCTGGTGGCTCAGTGGTTAAGAGCTTGTCTGCTGACCAAAACAGGGCGGGCATTTGAATCCACCAGTCACTCCTTGGTAAACCCTATTGGGCATTTCTACTCACAGGGTCTCTGTGAGTTGGTTTTGGTTTTGGTTTCCACAGTATAATACTATTTGAAGTCGTGACTGTAAAGACAAAAATGGTGAAATACACAGTAATGGCGATATACATTGACCAAACAAACAAACTCACTGCCATAGAGTGGATTCCAACTCATAGTGACCCTAAAGGATAGAGCAAAACTGCCACATGGTGTTTCCAAGGAGTGCCAGGAAATTGCCAGCCTTTTGGTTAACATGTAGCACTTAACCACTACCCCACCAGCATTTCCCTATACATTGAAGAGGCAGATGTATATTGAGATCAATTGCTTCCCAGTTAGTATAATCAATCATAAGATTTTTTCAAATAATTTAAATAACGGTAGATGCCATGGAATATAAAATGGTAGTTGTACTGCAATTTGCTTCATATATAGAAGTGTAAAAGCTATAGAAGATATGTAGATCAGATTAAAAAAATCTGTGTTCTAGATAAAGACAGACACAAGAGTCTTGTTTAGGATCACTCACCTATTTCAAGCAGAAATGAGACTCACAAACCTCTCAGAGTAGGCTGTTTTATTTCATCAGATACTGATGTTTCATTCATCTCCGGTTCTTTATTAACTTTAAAAAAAAAGAAAAAAGTAACTTTTGTTAATTTCTTTTTCTTAAACCTTTGTTTACTCAAAAAATTTCGGTGAGAGTAGTTTTTGAATGATTGCTGGCATCTTGCTTAATTTCAGGATTACAGGTAACAAATTCAAATTATAATATTTTTCATGTGATTATTAATAGCTTATATTTACATTTTAGAACTTATATTTTTAATTATTCATATTAGATAACTCTATCACTATAAAATCATTTCTAAAATTTTTTCCAACTCCTTCCCTTACAACAATATACTGAAATAAATAAAACTGTAAATTGACATAAAGGAAAGATACTTTTTATTTTTGATCTCTAAATTCCTCAAACTTTTCTCTCTAAAGGCATAACAATCATAATAAGACAAAAATACTTTTGCCCTTTGATATTCACTACTGAAAAAATTACCCAAAGAGGATTTATGTATGCTCACATGGGCTTTAAAACAAACAGGCCTGGTGTCAATAATCCAATCACCGTATTCAACTGGTTGTCATCTATCCCTAAGCAAATATGTTGTTCCAAAATACTTCTTGGAGTCTTTTCACTGAACCTGGTTACCGTGGCGTGGGTGAATTTGTAGGTTCTGAGCAGTGGAAAGAATTTTCTCTTCCTTCTACTAAGTAAAATGTCCTATGCATTAATAATATTTTAGATGCCTTTTGTAAGTAGTAGAACTTGACAGACAAGTGATAGCTGACAAACTGTACTCATGACAACAGTTAATTCTTGCTTCTTGTCATAAGTCTGTAATTAAAGGTTGCAACGCATAAGAGACAAATTATTTTAGTTGAAAGCTTCAAGATTCTTCTACAAACACACTAGATAGTCAAAGGTGTTTGGTTCCATGATGTATTTTGTTTTCTTTCTAATGAGCCAAGCCAAGTGCTGTCAAGAGAGTGATTATTTTATTCTTTTTCTATTTACTTATTTATTTATAGTAGTTAAACCAAGGCTTCAGCTCACATACTGAAATTAACATTCAGGGATCCTTCCACAAAAAATAAATAAAAATAATATTGTTAGGTGCCATCAACTCAGTTTTGACTCATAGCAGCACTATACACAACAGAACAAGATACTGCCCGGTCCTGTGCATACCCACAATTGTTGTTATGCTTGAGCCCGTGGTTGCAGCTACTGTGCCATTCCATCTCAATGAGGGTCTTCCTCTTTTTCATTAGTCTTCTACTTGACCAAGCATGAGCTCTTTTGCCGGGTACTGATCACTCCTGACAACCTGTCCGAAGTATGTAAGACATTGTCTCACTGTCCCTGCTTGTAAGGAGCACTCTTGCACTTCTTCCAAAACTGTTTGCTCTTTTGGCTGTCAATGGTATATTCAATATTCCTCTCCAACGCCACAATTCAAACACATCAAATCTCCTTCTGCCTTCCTTATTCACTGTCCAGCATTCATGTGCACATGAGGCAATTGAAATTACCATGGCCTGGGTCAAGCACACCTTAGTTTTCAAGGTGACATATTTGCCTTTCAGCACTTTAGAGAGGCCTTTTGCAGAGAATTTGGACAACATAATACATCTTTTGATTTCTTTACTGCTGCTTCCATGGTTGTTCATTGTGGATTTAAGTAAAACGGAATTTTTAAATCATTTTTATATTATGATTAAGTGAAAGGATACAAGTCAATTTTACATATCTACCTCTCTGCAACTCTATATGCTCTCCTCACTCTGTGACACCAGACTCCTTCTTTTCACTGTTGACTTCTGGTATCCTCACAATGAGCACCTGTCCCCTACTCTCTGCCCTCTCCTCTAGAAAGAAACTCACAGGATAGCCTTCTATAAATGCATAAAACCATAAGGCACACACCCCATATGCTCACTCTGTGCCCATGAGTCCAGTCTACTCTTTGTCTGAAGTGTTGACTTCAGTACTGGCTTCCAGTCAGGGCCAGCAGCAAGTGTAGGGACCATGTTCCCAAGGGACTCTCCACACTGTTGAAACATCAATTCTAGTCTTTTAGTGAGTTCTTGAACTGCACACCTCTTTTTCTTGTGCTATGTCTGGGACACTACATTGTGTTTACCAACATGGCTGCCTTTGGTGGTAGCCGGGCACCAACTTGTTTTTCTGGGCTAATGCTGATGCAGTTTATCTTTCTTATGGGTCTTTCTGTCTCCTTTTTCCTGTGTCTTTGATGTTCTCAGTCATCATCAGTTCCAGATGGGCTGGGACCATTTGGCATTCCTCATATGGCAGCTTGCTAGCTTTTAAGACCTCAGACACCACTTACCAGTAGGGGGTGCAGAAGACTCTCTAAACAAAAGACTAGTTATGCCAGTTGACCTCAGCGTTCCCAAAGAACATGGTCGCCAGAACCCTGTCCCTGATATTCTATCCTTTTAAAAGTTTGGTTGAATTTAGAAAACCTTTTAGTTTATGTTGTAGTCCAGTTTTGCTGATCTGCCTTCTACTGAGTACTGTCACACTCTTCACCTAACCAAATTTCTACTGAATAACTAATCTATGAACAACCCTCTCCATCCCTCCCTACTCCTGTAGCCATCAAAGTCTTCTGTGTATAAGTCCTTTTAATAGTGGTCTCATACAATACTTGTCCATCTGCAGCCAGCTGATTTCACTCAGAATAATGTCTTTCAGTTGATGCCAGATTATGATATGCTTCCTAAAAATCATCATTTTTTTTTTTATCATTGTTTAGTGTTTCATGGAGTGTATATACCGTAATTTGTTTATCCATTCCCCTGTTGGTGGTCTCCTAGCTTGATTTCTTCTTTTTGTTTTTGTGGGCTGTGCTGCAATAAGCATTCATGTCAAAGAAATACGTAGAAATGACATTTATATGACAGCCCTTATTTCTGTAAGATATATACAGAGTAGTAGAATTGCTGGATCATATGGTATTTCTGATTCTAGTTTTTTAAGAAAGCACCAAATTGCTTTCCAAAGAGGTTGTACCACTTTGCATTCCACCAGCAATGTAAGTAAGTTCCAAAATTTGTTGTTTTGTGTTTTTTGGATTATTGCCAATCTGACTGGGGTGAGATGGCATCTCATTGTAGTTTTTATTTATATTTCTTTAACAGCTAATGATCACAGGCATTTCCTCATATGTCTTTTGGCTGCCTGGATGTCTTATTCAGTGAAGTGTCTGTCCATCTCCTTTGCCCATTGTTTAATTGGGCTATGTGTCCTTTTCTTGCTGATATTTTGTAGTATCTTGTAGATTATGGAAATTAGAAATCGATCCAATATCAAGATGCCAAATATTCTTCCACATTCTGTAGGCAGTCTTTTAACTGTCTTGACAAAGTCTTTGGATGAACATCAAGTGTTTGATTTTTAGTAGTTCCCGGTTACTTATTTTCTCTTCTGTTGTTTGTGTGTTGTTGGTAAGATTTTTTAGTCTATCTAAACCATGTATTGGACCTTACATTGTTGCCCTTTTTTCTTTTTTTTCTAGAATCTTTATCATTTTAAGTTTGATGTTTAAGTCTTTGACCCATTTTGATTTAGTATTTGTGTAAGGTGTGACATATGGTTGTGTTTTAGATTTTTGCAGACCAAATTTCAATTTTGCCAACACCATTTGCTAAAGAGACTGTTTTGACCCTAGTTTACAATATTTGAGACTTTGTTGAATATCACCTGTTTACAGGAGGATGGTGATATTTCTGATTTCTCTATTCTGTTCCATTTGTCTATATTCCTGGTTTTGGACAGGCTGTGTCAGGCTGTTTTGACTACTACTGTCACAGCGTAATAGCTTTTAAGGTCAGGTAGTGTGAGGCCTCCCACTTTAGAAGTGTCTTAATTATCCGGGTTTCTTCCCTTTCCAGAAAAAGTTGGTGATTTGTTTTTCATCTCATTAAAAAATGACACTGGAATTTGCACTGGAATTTTGCAATGTATATGTGGGTTGCTTTGGGTAAAATCGACATTTTCACAATGTTAAGTCTTCCTATCCATGAGCAAGGTAGGTTTCTCTACTGACGTAAGTCTCTTTTGGTTTCTTGCAGTAGGCTCTTGTAATTTTCTTTGTACAGGTCTCTTACATCTCTGGTTAGATTTATTCCTGGGTATTTTATCTTCTTGGGAGCTATTGTAAGAGGTATTGATTTGGTGATTTCCTTATTGATGATTCCTTTGTCAATTTAAAGGAATCTTACTGATTTACTTATGTTTGTCTTACATTCTGATACTTTGCTGAACTCTTCTATTAGTTCCAGTAGATTACTTATGGATCCTTTAGGGATTTTTTGTGAATATGATCATATCATCTGCAAATAAGAATACTTTTACTTCTTTATTGATGTGGATGCCCTGCATATCTTGGTCTTGTCTAATTGCTCTGGCTGGAGTCTCTAGCACAGTGTAGAATGGAAATGGTGACAGTGGGCATCCTTTTCTAGTTCTGTTTTTAGGGGAAGTCTTCCAGTCTCCCTCATTCAGGCTGATGTAGGGGATTGGCTTTCCATCGATGATCCTTACTGTGTTGAGGAATTCATTTCCATTTTTATTTTGCTAAGAGTTTTTGAAAGTAAATGAGTGTTGGACTTTGTCAAATGCCTTTTCTACATCGATTGAAAAAAATCAGGTGATTCTTATCCTTTGTGTTATTTGTGTGGTTGAGTACATTCGTTGTTTTTCTGATGTTGAACCAACCTTACATCCCTGGCATGAATCCAACTTGTTCATGATGAATTATTATTATTTTTTTTGATATGTTTTTGGGTTCTATTGGCTAGGATTTCGTTGACGGTTTTTGCATCAAGATTCATGAGTGATAATGGTCTGTAATTTTCTTTTTGGGGGCTCTTTACCTGACTTTGCTATCAGGGTTATACTGGCTTCATAGAATGAATTTGAGAATATTCCTTCCTTTTCTGTGTTGTGGAATAGCTTCAATAGTATGGGAATTAACTCTTCTCTAAAAGTTTGGTAGAATTCTCTGGTGAAGCCATCTTGGCCAGGACTTCTTTTGTTGTTAGTTTTTTACTACTTTTTCAGTCTCTTCATTTGTACTGGGTTTATTAGGTTGTTCTACTTCTCCTTGTGATAATTTTGGTAGGTGATGTGAATCTAGAAATTTGTCCATTTCCTCTAGGTTTTCAAATCTGTTAGAGTACAGTCTCCGTAGTATTCTGTTATGATATTTTTTATTTCAGTTGAGTCTGTTATGACATCTCCTGTTTCATTTCTTATTTGGGTTATTTGTTTCCTGTCCTATTTTTCTTTTGTGAGTTTAGCCAATGGTTTATCAATTATATTGACCTTTTCAACAAACCTGCTTTCAGTTTTGTTAATTCTTCTGATTGTTTTTCTATTCTCTAATTCATTTAGTTCTGCTCTAATTTTTATTATTGTTTTTTCTTCTGTTTGAGGGATTCTTTTGTTGTCCTCTTTCTACTTGTTCATGCCGTATGGTTTACTCTTCAGTATGGGCCCTTTCTTCCTTCTGGATGTGTGCATTTATAGACATAAATTGTCCTCTGAACACTGCTTTTCCTGTCTCTCTTCTGATAGGATGTGTTTTCATTCTTGTTTGAGTCTCTGAATTTCTTCATTGCATCTTTGATTTCTTCTATAATGAATGAGTTTTTAAGCAAGATATTGTTCAGTTTCCATGAGTTCAAATTACTACCTATGTTTTTTTGTGCTATTGTTTTCACTTTTAAGACTTTACGGCCTGAGAAGTTGCTTCGCAATAACTCGGTGGTTTGGCTTTTGTTGAGACTACTTTATGGCCTAATACATGTTCTACTCTGGAGATTGTTCCATGCACACAGGAAAACAAGGTGTACTTGTCTGTTGTTGGGTAAAAAGTTCTGTATATGTCTATTAGGTTGAATTGGTTGATTGTTGATGAGATCTTCTGTATCTTTACTGAGATTTTTTTCTGGATGATCTGTCCCTTCCTGAAAGTGGAGTATTGAAGTCTTTTACTGTTATTGTGGAGTGATCTATCTCATTTTTTTAACGTTGTCAGCATTTGTTTGATGTATTTAGATGCTCTGGTATTAGGTGAATAACTATTTAATGTTGTTGTATCCTCCTTATGTGTTGAATGTTTTAGCAATAAATGGTGACCATTCTAGTCTGCAGTGGTGGCTTTTACTTTAAAATGTATTTTGTATGAGATTAATATTGCCACTTCTGCCCTTCTTTCCATGTTGTTAGCTTGGTATATAGTTTTGCATCCTTTGATTTTCAGTTTGTTTGTCTTTCAGTCTAAGGTGTGTTTCTTGTAAGCAGCATATAGACAGATTGTGTTTGTTTGATCTAGCCTCTTACACTCTGCCTGTTTATTGGAGTGTTCAGTCCGCTTACATTTAGTGTAATTATTGATAAATATATATTGAGTGCTGTCATTTTGGTACCTTTATTTGTGTGTTGTTAACATTCTCTTTGTTCCATTTAATATTCTTTTCTGGATCGTTTTTATTTATGAGTTTTCTTTTCATCCTTTTTAATGTTGGTTTTGTGTCTGTTGAGACTTCTGTGTTGTGCTTCTTGTCTTGCTGTGTAGTATTGTTAGTATGGTTTGTGGCTACTCCCTTTAACTTCCCCCTAATATTCTAGGTTTAAACCATACTTTAACTTCTTTGTTTTTCCTTAACCTCCTCTCCGTCTGAAAGTGTTATAAATACTATGATGTGTCCGTCTTTACAGTGTAATATTTAATATTTTAGCTTTGCTTGAGCTTACTGACTTCCCTAGCTAATTAGGACTCTCTGGATTTTGTGTCCTGCACTTAATCATTGAATCTACATCTAGTGCTATTGCTTTTCTAATTAAAAACTTCCTTCAGTATTTATTGTAATTTTGGTTTGGTTTTTGCAAAATCTTTATGCTTCGGCTTATCTGAGCATGTCGTAATTTCACTGCTGTATTTAAAAGACAGTTTTGCAGGATAAATAATTCTTGGTTGGAATTCATTTTCCTTCAAGGTTTGTATGTGCTATCCTATTGCCTTCTTGCCTACATAGTTTTGGTTGAAAAGTGGGAGGACAGTCTACAAGGCTTCCCTTTATACTTTAGATTCAATTTAAGCCTAGCTGCCTTAAACAACCTCTCTTTATGTTTCATTTTATTGAGCTTGGTTATAGCATGTCTTGGTGTCTTTCTTTTGTGGTCTACCTTTTGTGAAATTTGATGACGATCTTGAATAGCTATCTTCTCTCCTTTCATGATATCAGGGAAGTTTTCTCTAAGTAACTCTTCAACAATTTTCTCTGTGTTTTCTGCTATCCCTTCCTGTTCTGGAAACCCAATTACATGTGAATTGTTCTTCTTGATAGAGTTCCATGCGATTCTTAATGGTTCTTCATTTTTCTTCATTCTTTGATCTGATTCCTCTTCATAAACATTGATGTCAGTTGCTTTATCTTCAGTCTTGCTAATTCTGCATTTCATTTCCTCAGTCCTGCTCTTTTGGTTTTCTATTGAATTGTCTAACCCTGTAATTTTATTACTGATCTGCTGAATTTTAGATCATTGATGTTCTAGTAGCTCATATAGCTTGTTCAGTTTTTCATTATGTTCTGCTGCATTTTCTTTAATCCCCATTCTAAGGTCTAGAAGGGCTGTATACACAGTTCTTTTGTATTCTCCCTGCAATAATCTCAGGAAGGCTTCTTCATCTGGGAAGTTTTTTGGTTCTTTATTTTTGGAGGTTTTCTGGAGCCACAGTTGTCAGTTTCTTTAAATGGTTAGTTATTGATTGTTGTCTTTGCACCATCAGAAAGCTGTTCAGCCTCTTCAATGTCAGAAGCTATGGTATAGCTCAGAGAAGGGAGTTGGGAAAGGCACTACTTTACTTTCTTCCAGCCACTGCTGTGTTCTCTAGGCACAACTGTCTTAAGTACAGCTTCCCTGGTTAGAGAGATCCTGTCCAGTCAGGTGGCACTGCTCAACTTGGTGGCCAGACCAAATTGGGCCCTTAGGGGTGTCAGGTCCAGCCTCCTGGTTGACAAACATGGAGACCTACTTGTGCAGACTCACTGGAGTCACACAAGCAGATACTATGCCACAGCTAAGAGAAACGAGGGGGAAGGACACTGCTGCATTTAGCCACAAGCTGCTGCTGCATTCTCTAGAACTGGTTGTCTTAAGAACAGCCTCTCTGCTGAGACAGATGCTGCTCAGTGGCAGCTAGCTCCACCCAGGCCCTCAGTGGTGGTAGGCACTGCCTCCTGGCTAATGAAGTTGATTACCCAATTGTGAGTCTCTCTGGGGCCATATCAGCAGACTCTGTGGCATGGCTCAGAGAAGGGAGGGGTAAGGGGTACAGCCACATTCACCCACCAGCCACCGCTGCATTCTCTAGGTATGATTGTCTTAAAAACAGCTTGTCTGCTGAGAGAGGCTCTGTCCAGCAGCTGCCAATCTCAGCCAGGCCCTCAGGAATGGCAGGCCATGCCTTCTGGCTGATGAACATGGTCTCTTACTTATGCAGCCTGTGCATCAGCGTATGCTGTGACGTGACTCAGAGAAGTGTGGGGAAAAGAATGCTGCCACACTCGGCTGCCAGCCACCACTGCATTCTCTAGATGCAGTTGTCTTAAAAACTGCTTTTGTGCTGAGAGAGGTACTTCCAGTCCTAAGGGATGGAAGGCCTAACCGCTTTGCTAACAAAGATGGTGACCTCCTTGTGGAGTCTCTGAGTCATCAGACACTATGATGTGGCTCAGAGAAAGGAGGGGAAATGTGCACCATCACACTCAGCCACCAGCCAGCACTGCAGTCTCTAGGTGTGATTGTCTTAAAAACAGTTTTTCTGTTAAGAGAGGCAGAGTCAAGCCAGGTGCTGTTGCTCCCCCTGGCAGCCAGCCCCAGCCAAGCCCTCGGGCATGTCTGACTCCGCCTCTCATCTAAGATGGTGTCCTACTCGTGTTGCCTCTTCTGTCCCACACTAGCAGAATCTATGAAGCTGCTCAGAAAAGAGAATATAGGAAGGGCACTGGTACCTTTGGCTGCCATTTGCCCCTGGGTTCTCTAGACATGACTGTCTAAAGTACAGCCTCTCTGACACAAGAGATGCTGCAGTTCAGCATGGCAGCTGACCCCAGCCAGGCTCTCAGGCTCAGAATCCACAGTCCTAGTCTCAAGTTTGACAAAGATGGCATCCATACCCGTAAGCCTTTCTGCTATGTGCAAGCAGAAGTATGGCCCTTTGCACTGCTGTCATGCCTCTGACAAAGGTTTTTTTTTTCCCCTTACTGTCGCCCAGTCCAATCTCACAACCCTCCACCAGATCATGGGGCTTCCATAGTGTCCAGTCTGCCCTGTGTAATTGGTTTTCTAGGCCTTAGTTCTCAGAGGGACTCAAGGAGACACGTGACTAGTCTGCCCTCTTGGCCCCACCCCCTAATATGTAATTTTTTTACAGCATCCATCTTTTCTCTGTTTATCATGACGATGCTTACTGGTCCCTTGTCAGGATGTTTGTTCTTGATGTTGAGGTATAATCCATACTGAGACTGTAGTCTCCGATCTTCATCAGTGTTTCAAGTCCTCTTCACGTTCAGCAAGCAAGGCTGTGTCATCTGCATAATGCAGGTTGTTAACGACTCTTCCTCCAATCCCGCTGCTTGGTCCTTTTTCATATAGTCCACTTTCTTGGATGATTTCCTCAGTATACAGACTGAATTTATGTGGTGAAAGGATACAGTCCTGATGCACACCTTTCCTGGCTTGAAATCATGAAGCATCTCTCCGTTTAGTTTGAACCATGTACAAATTCCTCATATCCACAAAAAATAGGTAGGCAGAATATTTCGGTTAGTCAGTATTCCCTTGTTCAGTACTTCTGGAGACATTTTTTGCTTAAGAAAATTCTGCCTTTTCAGTTTGTGTAAAAAACACCTTTGTAGTATATCTGAGTTGTCGACTTTTCTGCACAAACAACAGCTGTTACTCATACTTTCAGCTTCACATCCTCTTTAAACTTCCAACTTAACCATTTGAAAACCTTCACTAAGAACAATAAGTTAATAATATAATTTCAAATTTTAAAACATTTAACTAATCAGCATATTATTTTAATACTCATCTTCAATTTGTACTTTTTAAATTTAGATTTTAAATATTGCCTTTCAAAAGTAATCAAAGAAAATATAGTCCTTGGCAAATGGCAGTGATAAGGATAATTATTACAGGAAAGCTTTGTGAAGTGTTATAATATCCATTGCTTTTACTTCTACTTCAGTTTATCATTTTTACTTACAAACAAAACAGAATCACTAGGCATTAGAAAAAATTCCTCCATATCATCACAAATGAAAAGCTTCTATTGATTTCAAATTGTGACCTATCTAATTAGCTTTGACGAGTTCATGACTTCTGCTATGTTTTGAGTTTGAACATTTACACTGTCCATAAGTTCTTGCTCTGGTTGTTGCCTATCACTGTTTAATTACCACATCCATACTTCCTCTGGAAGGCATTTATTAGCAAGCAGTAAGTCAGATTTTCACATTATTAGCTCTTCTTCCCAAATACATCAAGCTTTGATTTACCAGCTAATAGTAAGGACATAAAGATGAAAAATTTGTTCTTAAGGAGACCTCATCAAATGGTACTAGTAATAAGATCAAGCAGGAATTTCTGAATATTTCTTCAACTTTCAGTCACACAGAATAACTGGGTAGAAAATAGTGCCTTGTAGATCTAGTAGATTGGATCATTGTTGGTTTCTGTCACTTAAAATCTTATGCATCCTATTCCTTGAAGAACTTATTGCTCTCTAGAGAGTCTGTTACTGAGCAAAAATACCTATCTGTGCTTGTTACATTATGATAACTCGTGGAAAATTCTGAGCCTTCTATGCTTGTAATTTATATTTCCTTTTTTCATTTGCCTTTATTTTCTGTTTTATTCTATTGTAAAGTAAATCTGTTTCAAGACTTCTAAAACGTAGATTTTGTTTGAAGAATTCCTCAGTGTAGCAAGTCTTGCTGAAACATTATTCATTGTCTTCATACCAGGACTTCAATGCTCCAGAAAGTAAAGAAATATCCTAGTGGATAAGGACTCATTATTTTAAGTTGGAAAATCTTTTTGTAATACTAAGAAACTGTGTTAAACAGGCTGCACTCTGCTTTTAATCCCACTAGGAAGCTTATCTAATGCATATCATGTTTATTCTTAAATTATTGAGTAAATAAACAACTAAATAAGTGATACATAAATAAACGGAAATGAGAAAGTTAAGCTTTTCTCTTAACCTAACAAATAATTGTTAGAAATTATTCTCTAAGTTATTTCCTTAAGGTCTTAAGACCAGTACCTGTAAAAGACTGTAAGAGGGTATTCGGATAGAAGAGTACATCTCTGAGGAAAATGAATTAAACAAGTAATTGGGTCACTGGATATAAGGTGACGTATTATCAGGTAGAACAACTTTGAAGGACTTGGGTGGCACTATTTTTTCCGGTAATATGCTTGTCTTGAGGACCAATAAGGACTTTAAATCTCACAAACTGCCACCAGTCTCTACCTATAAATCAGAAGCTACACTTATTTGACTCCACACTGAGATACTTCACAATGTAAAAAAAAACAAAGTATTGATATTTTGCTGAATATTGATGCCACTTAAATGAATATCATTCAGATATGGCTTAATTAATTAAGAATATAAATTATACCTTGTAGACATGAAAGAGCTTTTTTAGAGGAAGTCCAAAAATTTAAATTTGACTGTATGTGATGATTGATCACTTCTGTGGTGACTTAATACCCATACTTTATAGTTTTCATTAGATAGAAAGTCATTCTCTTATTTATGCAAGCGTGAGGTCTAGTGCTCCCTGGCTACATGGCTTGATTAATTGAAGTCTTGAAGATATAAGAATGTCCTCCTTCCTATTTTAAGAAAAAAAAAATTACAGAACAGAAAAATATTACTTTTTGAGGATTTTAAAATACAAAAGCTCAACATAAAAAGACAGGGTAGTTTTACAGATTGAAAATATTTTTAGTGTTTTGTTAAACTTTTCATTTTTTTTATCTTTTTTGCTTCTTTTGCTCCTCAAATTCCTTTGTATAAAATCAGTTTATTATGAATGATAACAGGTGATATAAACCACACACTGTTAAATAAAATTCAATGGATATCTAGAGAAGTCTACTGACTATTGACTAGGAATAATTCAGGAACACTGGGACACAATGGTTAAACACTTGGCTGCTAATTGAAAAGTTAGTTCTTGGAACTTACCCAGATACTCTGTGGGAGAAAGACCATGTGATCTGCTTCTGTAAAGATCTCAGCCAAGGAAACTCTATGGGACAGTTCCACTCTGCCACTTGGGGTCACCATAATTTTGAATCCACTTTATGGCACCTAACAACAACAATGGGGGTAATTTATGGATATCTCTGTTAGGGTCAGTAGTTTATTTAAACAGACCAACAACATTTTTTAAAACCAAAAGCTCAAACGCACTGCAATCAAGTTGATTCCGACTCATGGCAACCCTATAGGACAAAGTAGAACTGCTCCATACTGTTTCCAAGGAGCACCTGGTGTGTTCAAACTGGCGACCTTTCGGTTAGCAGCTGTAGCGCTTAACCACTATACAACCAGAGTTTCCTACTATTGTTTAGTAACCCAGTAAGATATGTTTACAAGAAGAGCACATAAGATTACTAGTGTAATTTTTCTATCAAGAAAGCATAATAAATATACAAATTTATTCTCACAGAGTGGATAAATCTTACTAACTTATTGCTGTGTGATTAATTTTTTCTGCCTACATTGTTGAGTTAAATTATTTAAAAAGGAAAATTAAAGAAGCAAGGCAGTAGATAAAGCATTAGAGTCTGACATAAAATGAATAATAAAACAGCACAAAACAATACAAAATAAAACTTTAAATATATTATCATGAATATAAACTACATTTTAATTCACTCAATATATGCTAATTGTGTATTCACTGTGTTGCTGACACGGTATAGATACCGGGAGTACAAGCACTGAACAAAACAGACAAAAAACTCTTTTCTCCTGGTGATTACATTTTATTTGCTTCAGTTGCGTGTTTTGGATGAAGTCGTTTTTTGGCTGACTCGGAATTTGGACACAGGTGGTTCATAAGGTAATTTAGTTTTCATAGGCAGTCCTGACATGTCTAACAAGGCAATTTCCTGGGCTTCATTGGGCTCATCAGAACAGAGTGTGGTGTTACCTAGGTTTGGCAATGTAGTCCATAAATAAGGGTTTCCCACAATCCATTGCATGCAATCCTGACTTTAGAAGATTGCTAAATAGGCTTTGTTAAATGCCATGGCAGTTACATAAACTTTCATAAGGAATAGTATTAAAAATGGATAGCTGTAAGTTTTTCCAGTGGAGATAGGACATAGAACAGGTATTTTGAAATAAGCATGTCTTAATCCAGGGAAAAGTGTCATCTGTACAGGCATTTTTATATACTTGTTCAAAGACATTACTCTTGTCATTTTTTGAGAATCATGTTGGGGTCAGTCACTTTCCACACACAGGAATTTCAGGTGTGTTGCTGCCAAAAGACAACATCAGGGCATTTGGTCTACTCATTTTTTTTTTTTTTTTTTGATCCCTTCTTAAAGTTGTGCTCACTTCAATTTAAATTGCTAAAACCGAATTATTGATTTTTTTCCTCTAAACATTGCTCTCAGCTGTAGCTCTACGATATGTATCATTTGTTGTTCTTTGCCATCAAGTCAATGCTGACTCACAGTGACCGTATATGACAGAATAGAATGCCCCATAGGGCTGCCTGGGCTCTAGTCTTCAGAGTAGCTGACTATCAGGTGTTTTCTTTTATGGAGTTGGTAGTATGTTAAAACTACTAACTTTTGGGTAGCCGTCCAGAGCTTAACCAGTTGTTCCACTAAGTTTCCTTCATATGTGTTAAGCAAGTCATTTTCTTCTTTCTGTCCCACATTTTACAGGGGCTTCTTTGTCGTTGCTGTTAGGTGCCGTTGAGTCAGTCGACTCACAGTAACCGTATATACAACAAAGGAAAGCACTCCCTCGTCGTGCACCATCCCCCAAATACTTGTCATGCTCAAGCCACTGTTGCAGTTACTGTGTCAATCCGTTTCATTGAGGATTTTCATCTTTTTTGCCAACCCTCTGCTTTACCAAGCATGATGGTCTTCTCCAGGGATTGGTCCCTTCCAATAACATGTCCAAAGTATGTGAGACAAGTTCACACTGAAGAACTTCCTAGGCAATGACAGTTTGAAGATCTTATTGATTTTGTTGTCAACTTTATCATATTTCTTTGCAATCCTATTATTCTTGTTCAGTAACATTTGCAAAAACAGGTTTTGCAGAAAATACCTGCAATGCACAGTAAATCTTACAATTATAATTCTTATTATAGGTTTTAATGAGAAAGCATTATGTCAAGGAGAACTAGAAAGCAAAAAATGTGACACTGCTCATGACACTCAGGTGTGGAAATGAGGAGATTTCTCTGGGCCTGGAGTTGAATGTGACATCTTTTCTTGACTCCTCAGGGCTGTCTGTGAAGAACCCCTCATATGGTCCGATAAGGTAAGTACAAGAATGGTATGTGGTAGACACAACTCACAGAATTGCATAAGCATCCATAAACCTCCTTCATTCTACCAATCAGGAAATTAATTGAGCTGAACCTAAGAATAAAGCTGCACCAGTTCTGGTAGCTACCTCAGGACTTGGGTCAAAGAGCAAATCTGGCAATCGCCTTAATCCATAGCTGCGGTGGCTGCTGCTTCTTCAGAGCCCTCTAGTGGAGGACATGGTCCATAGCAGTTTCTTAAACCAAGGTTTGACAACAAAAAAATCGCTCAAGAAACTGAGTGGACACTGACATACGTTTCTCCTTCATTTGTTTAAATATGATGGTGTCTACAAAGATGATTTTCTGTACATGAAGTTATTCTGTCCTCTGTAAACTAAAATTAATGTGCTGAAAAATGGCTCAAGCTTTACTCATGTAAAGGTTTCAAAAAATAGTATTGACTAACTCCACCTAAACCAACATGGGAATTACACAATGGATGCATTTGATTTAATTTTGAGTTTTTATTGACATTTAAGAATTAGGTGGTGGCACACTTTCTTCCTTTTTTTTTTTTAGAAAAAAATGTGCATTATCAGTGTATTTGTCTTAACATCTTACATATAATCTTTTACCTAGATTTATTTTTCAGATTGAGATAACTGAGTTTTGATCACCACTGTGTGTGTGTATATATATATATAATATGTATATAGATAGATAATGTTTACACACCAGCCAAGACAAGTGCCGTTGAGACACACTCATATGTTAACATCAAGTTGATTCCGAGTCAATAGTGACCCTATCAGGAATATGTTTGGGGATCTAGAAAAGCCTAGAGCTCGACATGAAGTAGTTGACGTTATAGCTTGAGAAATATTGCAGGGGTAAAGATGATTGACATTAAGATGTGGATGACCTGCCATGTTTGATATTATTTATTATTATTTAACCACTGTATTGACATGACATAACAGAGATCACTGACCCGCAGCATAGTCCAGGAGACAAATTGGAAAAGCAGGCGAGGTCATTTGGGCACTTGTGGAAACAAGAGCATCCATGAAAAATCATAAATGTTTGACACTGTTGAATATGAGACCCCAGTGACTTAATATAGATTATTTTTCCTGTTCCCAGCTGAATTGATGACTGTGGTTAAACAAGCACATAATCAGCTAGTTTTTTTTTTTTCTGTATTGAATAATACTATTTTATATTTGGGCTTACAAGACATTTAGTAGCAAAACTGGAGCCACGTGTTCTCAAAATTTAGTTCTAGAGAGCATTTAATAATTACTTTGCACCTTTTGCTTTATGTCAGTCCCAAGTGCACCTACACTTTCACCTGAGCCAGAGCTATAGCATCAGTTATGAAAAACTTCAATTCAGAAGTCTTACTGCTGTTCCTTGCTTTACTTAACCACATCTCAAAATACTGAGAGGATAAAAGTGCTATTTTTTTTTTTTTATTAAAACTAACTGATGAGAAAGAAAGAACGCTCCCCCACCCCAATCTCATAAAAACTTTCTAATGCTTGTAAACCCCAAACTCATTTTGTATTAAGTCATGGGTTACTTTTTACAGTGTTTCTTATTCTTGTTAAGCCTTGCAAATCCTCTTAGATAGTTGAAAATTGGTCTCTTTTAATATATCTCTCAAGAAATTATGATCAAATAGTGGCTATATACAGTGACATGTTCAACATGACTGAAACAAAATTAAATCAATTTATAAACATTATTCTGGTGTAACGTGTCTGTGTTTTTTCAGGCTATGCTAGGCATTTATTTTGACATTTAATAACTGAAAATATTGTTGGACAGACAGATCAGACGCTTTAAGTGGTTAAAACAGCGCAGGTCAGTAAATGATGAAGTGCTTACGGGAGTGTTATAGACAGAAATGAACTAAGAGTCCACAGCAAAGATAGAATAGTGTTGATAACAGGGTTAGAAAGAAAAGAAGCTATGGTTGTTGTCACCGAATGCCACTAAGTTGCTTGCTACTCACAGCAACCACATGTGGCAAAGGAAAGCTGCCCCCAGAGGAGTACTGAGCTGTAATCTTTCCTGGAACAGATCACCAGGTCTGTCTGTCCTGGAGCCATGCCGTTAATTCGAACTGTCAACCTTTCATTTAGCCAGTCAAGCACTTAACTATTTCTCCATCAGGCCCCTTGGAATGTAAGGTAAAATGGTATCATTCAGTGGCAGTGTTTTTTTTTTTTTTTTAGCTAGTTTCCTGGAGCAGCAGGTTTATCCTGAAGTTTTCCAGAAGATAAGATTGAAGAAGTTGTATCATGTATTCCCAGATTTTTTAATAATTATATTTTAATATGTTAATGCTTATGTATAGAAATATGTATGCATATTTATAATAATTCTCCGAACAAAATCTGTGTGTTCTAGAATTTTCTATGCTGTGAGTCATGTAGCCCCTGGAGCATAAAACTAGATGAGAAAAGGATTCTCTAGTCCCTCATCTACTGTGCGAAATGTAGGCAAGCTGAAAATTTGTCTGCCCAGACAGCCTTTCCAAGACAGGAGGGACAACAAACCATGGAACTGCACCCACTGTTTGCTGTTTTCTGTAAGTAACTAGAAGACTTTTATTTGCCAACACTTTGTGTCCCATTTGTGTGTGCACCTGTGTTTGTGTGTCTCTCTGTGTGATTGGGCTAAGTAGAAATAGCACCTATAGAAGGTTGAAGCTACTGATTAGAGTTCTATTGTAGCAGTCTTGTAGCTGTTTGTGATCTTAGGAGCATCTCTGAGACAACCTCTTAACCCCTGTGCCAGCATATTCGTATGACACAGATACATGATACAGGAAATACTGTGTTGAGAAAACAGATTAATACAGTATTCGTGTATTTGGTGTATGAATAGGCTGGCACAGTAGTTAAGAGCTACATTAGTTAACTAAAAGGTTGGTTGTTCAAATCCACCAGTTGCTTCCTGGAAACTCTAAGGGGCAGTTCTACTCTGTCCTATAGGGTCACTATGAGTTGCAATAGACTCGATGACTACAAGATTGGTTTATTACTGTGGACACATAGGAGGTGTGTGTGTGTGTGTGTGTGTGTGTGTGTGTGTGTGTGTGTGTGTGTGTGTGTGTGTGTGTATACCAGTTGCTATCAAGTCAATTCTGACTCATGGGAACCTCATGTGTATCAGAGTAGAATTGTGATCCATAGGGCTTTCAAAGACTGAATTTTCAGAAGTAAATTACCAGGCATCTCACCTGAGGAGCCTCTGGGTGGACTTGAACTTCCAACTTTTCAGTTAGAAACTGAGTGCCTTAACTGTGTATGTGTGTGTTTACCTGTTTCTCAGAAAAGGATATAAAATAAGATACAAGTCCCATCTCAGTCAAAACCCCCCACTGACTGGAGCTCCATATGTCCTTGCTCCGAGATTTGCTCAGAGCTTTGGGATGTTTTCTTCAGACTTTAAGATGAACTCTTTGCTGTTTTTTTTGGTTTTTAAATGTATGGTTGAATGATCTTTCTTTTTTTTTAATAGTGATTGAATAAAAGTGTACATTCCAGTGACAGCACACTTCTCCTTTCCATCCTATACCTGTCATATCCTCTTAACAATTTCCTGTACTCTCCTCTCCACCCTCTCAATTCACTTCTAGAAGGCCAGTAGGACTACGTCTTACAGATGTATAGAACGATAAAGTGCACACACGATACGGTCACTCTGTGTCCCTGAGTCCAATCCATTCCTGTACTAAGAGTTGACCTCAGTAATGATTTCTGATCAGGGTCAGCATCAGGTCTAGAAGCCATGCTCCCAGGGGGACCCCCAGGCCTTTGAACCATCAATTGCAGTCTTTTTAGTGAAGGTCTCAGGGTGCACCCCTTTTTTGTATGTGTTGCCACTGGGACTCAACATTGTGAGCCCCATCATGGCTGTTATTGGTGGTGGCCACGCACCACCTTGTTCTTCTGCTCACATGTTGATGTAGTCACCCATTCGTGTAGGTCCTTCTGTTTTCTGGGTTCTCTTTCCCCATGTCATTGTTGTCCTTGGTGATCATCTGTTCCAGTTGAGTTGGGACCATATCTACTATGGTTAAGCTACTATCCATTTCCAGTGTTTGCCAAGTTTGCAGTTTTTACCCTGACCTCCTGTTGGGAATATTTCTGCTATTACCTAACTGCTGGCTTTGATCGAAACTCTGGTGTGTAGTGGTTAAGTGCCACATCAGCTAACCAAAATCTTGGAAGTTCAAATCCACCGGGGACTCCTTGGAAATTCTATGGGGCAGTCCTATTCCATCCTGTAGGCTCTCTGTGAGTCAAAATTGACTTGACAGCAGTGGGTTTGGTTTTAGTTTGGCTGGTTTTGATATCAGAATTTGGGTCCCCAAACCTCCTAAACAGAATACATCGTTTCCCTATCTTTTACTCACAACTCAAAACTGATCCACTAGGCATTTGACTTGCAAAACTTGCATATTTAAACTTGTGATGTATTAATTGAAAAACTGGCTTTTCAAACCCTTCCAGAGGTCCCTTAGAAGGAATGTCTAACAACCTGCTTCCAAAAGATCACAGGCTTGCAAACTCTGTGGAGCCATTCTACTCAGCACACAGAAGGTTTTCACATCAATTAATTGCATTGCTGGTCAGTTTAGCACACAAGAGGGAAATCTGATACATCTCTCCCTTTTTATAGTACTCTTATTTAATCTTGCTTTCTTCTTTTCTGGGTTTTCCTTCTCATCTAAGTTTACTTTCTCAGAGGAACAATAAGTATATTTACTATTTCTTCTTCCTCGATTTCCAGTAATTTCTTTGTCTTAATCCAGCTTGCAGTCCAATTATTCCAAGGAAGTTTCTATCACTGAGGTTATCAAAACTCTCAATTGTCACTTTTAGGTGAATATCTTTGGATTTTTTTTTTCTTTCTTTCTTTGTTTAACTATTGTTGAAACTCTGCAACCAACTTGGCTTCTAATATGCTAATCTTTTCTAGTTCTTTGATCTCCTCTCTTTCTGTCTGCCTTTTAAATATTGCTGTGTCCTAGGGTTTTAAACTTTGTCTTGCAGAGCCATTGGTGGTTTCGAACCAGCAACCTTTTGATTAGCAGTTGATCACTGTAACCACTGTGCATTCAGGCATACACTATACATATATGGTGTGCATGTATATGAATACACACAGCTGCATACATACCAAACCCAAAGACACTGCTGTGAGCAAATTCCAACTCACAGTGACTCTAGAGGACAGAAGAGAACTGCCCTGCCCCATAGTTTCCAAGTAGATTCAAACTGCTGACCTTATGATTAGCAGTCATAGCACTTAACTATTATGTACCTCACCAGGGTTTCCAAAAAACATTGCATTTGAGTCAATTCTGATTCATAGTGACTCTTTAGGACAGGGTAGAATGCACCATAGAGTTTCTAAGGAGACCTGGTGGATTTGGAAGCCTGACATTTCGGTTAGCAGCAGTTATTTACAAAGGGACAGCTACACTACTCCTGGTTCTTGTATTTAATAGCTCATCTACTCTAGACATTTTTTTAGGTCACTCTAGCTAGATATATATGTAAAATAGAAATCTTTGTATCTCACACCTTTTCCCTATGTTCAAACTTCCTCTTGAACTCCTGACTACCTCCTATCTCAAGCTAGAGGTTGACAGGCTTTCTAAACTCTTCTATCCACTTCATTCTCCCTAATGTAGTATGAAGTTTTGCCAATTTCCTTCCTTTATACTTGTTTAAATTTAACCCTACTGTACCTAGTCGCTGGAAACTCTGGTTGTGTAGCGGTTAAGTGCTGTAACTGCTACTGGTCAGTGCTATGAATCCACTAGGCACTCCTCAGAAACTCCTTGGTGTAGTTCTATTCCATGTATGCAGTTGCTATGAGTCAGAATTGACTCTAAGGCAGTGGGTTTAGTTTTGTTCTCTCTAGTCATAATGGGACTTAGTGTTGAAGTGGTTAAAGTGTTTAGCTATTCACCAAAAGATAGGCAGTTTGAACCCATTAGTCTACTCTGAGGGAGAAAGATGTGGCACTCTGATTTTATAAGAATTTACAAGCTTGGAGATTTACAGGGCAGTTCTATACTGTCTGATAGAGTCACTGTAAGTTGGAACTGACTTAGTGATGATGTTTCTTCTTTGCTTTTTTAAAAAACTTTTATTGTTATTATTATTGTGATGGAATGAAAATATACAACGTAAGTTAAATTTGCATACTGCGTATCTACAGCTTCTTCTACTCTCCTTGCCCGGTGACAGCACACTCTTCCGTGATGTTCTATACATGTCATAACCGCTTAACACTCCCCTCTCCCCTCCGCTCCATACTGTCTTCTCCATTCCAGTAAGAACAAAGTAGGACAACATCCTGTAAATCCATAGAACCATAAAGTGGACAAACCATATGGTCACTTTGTGTCCCTGAGTCCAATCCATTCCTGTCCAAAGAGTTGACCTTAGTAATGATTTCTGATCAGAGACAGAAGCAGCTCTAGGGGCCATGCTCCCATGGGAACTACCAGGCCTTTGGACAATCAACTGTGGTCTTTTAGCAGAGTTCTTAAGGTGTACCTCTCTTTTTCTCATGTTGCTACTGGGACACAACATTGTGTGCCCCATCACGCAGTCATCGGTGGTGGCCTGGCACCATGTGGTTCTTCTGGTCACATGTTGGTACAGTCACCCATACATGTGGGTCTTTCTGTCTTCTGGGCTCTTTTTCCCTCATGTCTTTCTTGTCCTTTGTGGTCATCTGATCTGGCTGCGTTGGGAACATTTAGTGTACTCAGAAGGCAGCTTGCTAGCTTTCAAGACCGCAGGTGCCACTCACCAATATAGAGTACAGAAGACTGTCTTAGGAATAGGCTAGTTATGCCAGTTGGCCTTGATGTCCCCTGAGAGCGTCAGACACCAGACCCCTGTCCCTGCTACTCTATCCTTGCAATATTGTGTGAAGATTGGAAGTTTTCAGGTTCTGTTGAAGTCCAGTGAAGGTGATCTTCTTTCTAATGTGTGCTGTCATTGTTTTCACCCAACAAAATTTCTATCAACAATCTAATATATATTCAACCCTCTCCCTGCCTCACTCCCATCACTTGTAGCCATCAGAGCATCTTTTCTTATGTACATGAATCTGTTTTTAAGTCCTTATAGTAGGGGTCTCGTACAATATTTGCACTTGTGATGTTGACTGGTTTCACTCAACATAATGTGTTCCAGTTAAAATCAAGTTATGAAATGCTTTCTAAAATCATCATTATTCTTTACCATTGCATAGTGTTCCATTGAGTATATATAATGTAGTTTGTTTATCCATTCATCTTTTGTTGGGCATCTGGGTAGGTTCCATCTTTTTGCAATTTTGAACTGTGCTGCAATAAACATTTGTGGACATGTCTCTGTTCATGTGACTGCTCTTGCTTCTGTAGGACATATTCCAAGCAGTGGGAATACTGGATCAAATGGTATATCTATTTCCATTTTTTTAAGGAAGCACCAGATTGCTTTCCAAAGAGGTTGTACCACTTTGCAAGTCCAACAGAAATATGGGAGAGTTCCAATTTCTCCACAGCCTCTCCAACATTTGTCATTTTGTGTTTTTTGGACCATGGCAACCTCGTTGGGGTGAGATGGTATCTCATTGTCATTTTGATTGGGATTTCTTTAATAGTTAATGATCGTGAGCATTTCGTCATGGGTCTTTTGGCTGCCTGGGTGTCCTCTTTAGACAAGTGTCTGTCCATCTCCTTTGCACATCACTTAATTGAGTTATTTATCTTTTTCTTGTTGATATTTTGCAGTATCTTGTAGGTTACGGAGATCAGATGTCTATCTGACATATAATTGCTGAATATTTTTTCCCATTCTGTGGGTAGTCTATTAATTCTTTTGCTAAAGTCTTTGATTGAGAAAAAGTGTTAGATTCTTAGTAGTTCCCATTTGTCTATTTTCTGTTCTTTTTTTTTAATTGCGACTGAGTGAAAGTGTACAATACAATTCAAACGTGCATGCCCACCTATCTGCAGCTCGTTCTGCTCTCCTTGCCCAGAGACAGCACATTCCTCCTTTCCATTCCATACATGTCACATCTTCTTAACAATCTCCTGTCCTGTACTCTCCACCCTCTCCACTCCCCTCTAGTAAGAGGCTGGTAGGACAACACCCTATAGATACATAGAACGATAAAGTGCACACACAATATGGTCACTCTGTGTCCCTGAGTGAAGCCATTCCTGTATAAAGATTTGACCTCAGTAATGATTTATGATCAGGTGCAGCATGAGGGCTAGGGTCCATGCTCCCGGGGGGAACTCCTAGGCTTTGAAACCATCAGTTGCGGGCTTTTAGTGGATTTCTTAGGGTGTACCCCTATTTTTGTGAGTGTTGCCACTGGGACTTAACATTGTAAGGCCAATCATGGCTGTCATTGGTGGTGACTGGACATCATCTGGTACTTCTGGTCACATGTTGATGTAGTAACCCATTCATGTGAGTCTGTCTTCTGGGCTCTTTTCCCTTCTTGTTGTTGTTGTGCTTCGTGATCATCTGTTCCAGCTGAGTTGGGACCGTTTGTGCACCTCAGATGTCAGCTTGCTAGCTTTTAAGAACTCAGATGCCACTCTCCAATATTGGGTGCAGAAGACTCTCTTAGCAATGGGCTAGTTATACCAGTTCACCTCTATGTCCCTGAGAACGTGGTCCCCAGATCCCAGCCCCTACCACTCTATCCTTGCAATATTGGGTAAGATTAGAGGAGTTTTCAGGTTATTTTCAAGTCCACTTAAATCGATCTTCTTTCTAATGTGTGCTGTCGCTTATTTTACCCAACCAAATTTCTATCAACTTTCTAATATATGATCAGCTTCTTTTTCCCTCCCTCCCCTCCTTTGCAGCCATCAAAGAGTCTTTTCTTCAGTACATGAGTTTGTTTTTACATCCTTATAGTATGAGTCTCATAAAATATTTGTCCTTGTGCTGCTGACTAATTTCACTCAACATAATGTCTTCCAGTTGAAACCAGGTTATGACATGCTTCCTAAAATCATCACTGCTCTTTGTCATTGTGTAGTGTTCCACTGAGTATATACACCATAGCTTGTTTATCCATTCATCTGTTGTTGAGCATATGGGTTGATTCTATCATTTTGCTATTGTGGACTCTTCTGCAATAAACGTCAGGGTGCATGTATCATTTCATGTGACTGCCCTTGCTGCTGTAGGATATATTCCAAGCAGTGGGAATACTGGATCAGATGGTATATCTATTTCCATCTTTTCGAGGAAGCAGCAAATTGCTTTCCAAAGAGGTTGTTCCAATTGTTTGGAATTTGTTTCCAATTGTTTCCAAGTGTTTTCGGGATCATAGTTAACTTTGTTGGGGTGAGATAGTACTTCATTTTTGTTTTGATTTGGATTTCTTTAATAGGTAATGATTGTGAGCATTTCCTCATGTGTCTTTTGGCTGTCTGGATATCTTCTTTAGAGAAGTGTCTGTCCATCTCCTTTGCACATCACTTAATTGAGTTATTTATCTTTTTCTTGTTACTATTTTGCAGTACCGTGTAGATTATGGAGATCAGATGTCTATCTGACATACAGTTGCCAAATACTTTTTTCCCATTCTGTAGGTGGTCTTTTCATTCCTTTGCTAAAGTCTTTGGATGACAAAAGTATTTGATTATTAGTAGTTCCCATTTATCTATTTTCTCTTCTATTGATTATACTTTGCTAGATTTTGAAGTCTGCTGAAGTTGTGTGTTAAAACTTCCATTGCTGATTCTACTTATTCTGGTATGAGGTTTATTGTTTTAGGTTGGATATTAAGTCTTTTATCCAACTAGAGTTGGGTTTTGTGTAAATTATGAGATATGGGTCTTGTTTCAGTTTTTTGCAGGTGGATATCCAATTTTTCCAGCACCATTTGTTAAAGAGACTATTTTATCCCAGTTAAGAATCTTAGGGCCTTTGTTGAATGTCAACTGTTCATAGGTGGATGGTAACATCTCTAGGGTGTCAACTCTCTTCCATTGCTCCATATGTCTCTTTTTGTACCACTGCCAGGCTGTTTTGACAACTGTGGCAGTGTAATGGTTTAGAAGTTTGGGTAGAGAGAGAGCTCTTAGTGTATTCTTCTTCTTCAGTAGTGCTTTGCTTATCCATGATGTCTACATTTTCCAAACAAAGTGATGATTTGTTTTGCCATCTCATTAAAAAATGTCACTGGTACTTGTATTGGAATTGCATTGTATATGTAGATTGCTTTGAGTAAAATAGACATTTTCACAGTGTTAGTCTTCTTATCCATGAACAAGGGAGGTTTCTCCATTTATGAAAACATCTCTCAGTTTCTTGCAGTAAGGTTTTGTAGTTCTGTCTGTATAGGTCTGTTATTTCTATAGTTAGATTTATTCCTAGGTATTTTATTTTCCTAGGGGCTATAGTAAATGGTATTGGTTTGGTAATTTCTTCTTAGTGATCTCTTTTCTGATATAAAGGAATCCTACTGATTTACTTATGTTTATTCTATACACTGAAACTTTGCTGAGCTCTTCTATTAGTTCGTGTAGTTTATGGATTCTTTAGTAGTATCTGCATATACAATTATATTATCTGCAAATAAGGAGATTTTTACTTCTTTGCTGAGGCAGATGCTCTTTATTTCTTTGTCTTGTCTGATTGCTCTGGATAGAACTTCTAGTACAGTGTTGAATGGAAGTGGTGAGAGTGGGCATCCTTTCTAGTTCCTGTTCTCAAGGGTAATTGTTTCAGTCTCCATTCAGGATGATGTAGGCTGTCAGCTTTGTATAAATGATCCTTAGTGCACTGAGGAATTTGTCTTCTATTCCTATTTTGCTGAGAGTCTTTAGCACGACTGGGTGTTGGACTTTATTAAATGCTTTTTCTGCATCAACTGACAAAGTCAGGTGATTCTTATCTTTTGTATTATTTATGTGGTTCATCACATTAATTGTTTTCTCATGTTAAAACAGGCTTCCCATTACAGATACGAATCCAACTCAGTCATGATGAATTTTTTTTTTTTTTTTTTTTTTTTGGTGTGTTGTTGAATTCTATTGGCAAGGATTTTGTTGAAGACTTTTGCATCTATGTTCATGAGTGATACTTGTCTGTGATTTTATTTTTTAGTAGCATTTTTCCCTGGCTTTGATATCAGGGTTATACTGGTTTTATAGAATGAATCTGGGAGTATTCTATCCCTTTTCTGCTGTGAAGTGGTCTCAGTAGTATTGGAGTTAACTGTTCTCTAAAACTTTGCTAGAATTCTTTGGTGAAGCCATCTGGGCCAGAGCCTTTTTTTGGTTGGTAGTTTTTGAAGGACTTTTTCAACCTCTTCCTTTGTGATGGGTTTATTAAGTTGTTCTACTTCTCCTTGTGATACTTTTAGTAGATTATAAGAATCTAAGAATTTGTCCATTTCCTCTAGGCTTTCAAATCTCTTAGAGTACAGTCTTTCTAAGTATTCTGTTATGATGTTTTTAAATTCTGTTGGCTCTGTTGTGAAATCTCCCATCTCATTTCTTATTTGGGTTATGTATTTTCTCTTCTATCTTTCTTTAATAAGTTTAGGCAATGGTTTGTCAATTTTGTGGATCTTTTCAAAAAACCAGCTTTTGCTTTTATCAAGTTTTCCAATTGTTCTTCTATTCTCTAATTCATTTAGTTCTGCTCTAAAGTTTATGATCTGTTTTCTTCTGGTGTCTGAGGGCTTCCTCTGTTGCTCTCTTTCTGCTTGTTCAAGCTGTAGGGTTCATTCTTTGCTTTAGGTCCTTTCTTCCTCCCAGATGTATGAATTTATAGAGAAAAACTGACCTCTGAGCACTGCTTTCGCTTTATCCCATAGGTTCTGGTAGGAAGTGTTTTCATTCTCATATGAATCTATAAATTTCTTTAATCCTTGATTTCTTCTATAACTCATGGCTTTTTGAGCAAGGTGTTGTTCAGTATCCATGAGTTTTAATTTCTATCTGTTTTTTTTCTGCTATCAATTTTGACTTTTATGGTCTGAGGAGATGCTTTGCAATAATTCAATGGTTTGGTTTTTGTTGAAATTTGCTTTATATGCTAACACATGGTATACTCTGGAAAATATTCCTTGTGCACTGAAGAAGGTGTAGTTATCCGTTGATGGATAAAAGGTTCTTTATATGTCGATGAAGTCTAATTGTTTAACTGTGGCAATAAGATCTTGAGTGTTTACTGAGTTTTTTTCTAGATTTGTCCATTACCGAAAGTGAAGTGTTGAAGTCTCCAGCTATTATTGTGGAGTGTTCTATCTCATTGTTTAATGAAGTCAGTGTTTGTTTGACGTATTCAGATGCTATAGCGTTGGCTGCAGAAAAATTTTATCTTATTAAGTTCTGCTTGTGTATTGAAACTTTCAGCAATAAACAGTGACTGTTTTGTTCATGATGGTGGATTTTATATTAAAATCTATTTTATCTGAGCTTACTATTGCCACATTTACTCTTTGTATATTGTTAGCTTGGTATATATTGCTCCATCCTTTAATTTTCAGTTTGTTCATATCTTTAAGTCTAAGTTGTTTTTCTTGTAAGCATCATATAGATCAGTTGTGTCTTTTGATCCAAGATGTTACTCACTGTCTCTTTAATGAGAGTTTAGAGTGTTCACATTCAGTGCAATTATTGATAAGTATGTATATAGTGCTGTCATTTTGATGGATTTATTTTTGTATTGATGTTTTCTCTGTTGCTCTTAATATTGTCTTCTGGGTCATTCTTTATGGATTGACTTTTCATCTTTTTCAGTGTTGGTTTTGTTATTGTTGAGATTCCTGTATTACATTTCTTATTTTGATGTGTTGCATTGATATTGTGTTTTACAGCTATCCCTATAATCCCCTTGACTATTCTAAGATTAAATCCAATTTTAACTTCTACACGTCTTATTAACTTCCTCTCCATCTGAATGGACTTTAACTACTGTGGTGTATCCCTCTTTTTCATGTGATGGTGTCTTAGTTTTCATGATATGATCACTGGTTTCCTTCTTTTAATGTTTCTTTCTTTTAATGCTGGATTTTATGCCTTACCTCACTGAGTAGGTTTTTGCATGTTGTGGCCTCAAGTATACACTTAATTTCCCCACCCCCCCAAAGTGAAGAGCTTCTTTCAGTATTTTTTGTAGTTTTGTTTTGGTTTTTACAAGTTCTTGAAGCTTCTGTTTACCTACAAATGTCTTAATTTCACTTTCATATTTGAAAGACAGTTTGTAGGATATACACTTCTTGGTTGGAAGTTTTTCTCCTTCAAGGCTTTGAATGTGTCATCCCACCATGTCTGTGCCAACGTTGTTTCTGCCAACAAGCCAGATAAAAGCCTACAGGGCTTCCCTCTGAATGTTAGCTTTGCTGTGAACCTCTCTGCCTTTGAGAGCTTCAATCTATGTTTCATTTTATTAAGCTTGATTATAATATGTCTTTGTGTCTTCTTTTGGCATCTATTGTTTGTTGTGTTCAGTACACGTCTTGGGTATCTATATTCTCTTCCTTCATACTTTCAGGGAAGTTTTGTCTATGCAACTCAGCAATACTCTGCATTTTCAGCTACTTCTCTGTGTTTAGGAACTCCAATTAATCATAGATTATTCCTTTTGATAGAGTCCCACATATTTCTTAATGCTTCTTTATTTTTCTTATTTTTTTTCTCTGATTTCTTCTCATCAGTGCTGGTGTCACTAGCTCTATCTTCAAGGTCACTTGGTCTAATTTTCAGACCATCATTTCTGCTCTTTTGGTTTTGAATTTTATTGTCTAGTTCTCTAATTTTTTTTCATCTGTCAGATTTCAGAATGTTGATAATCCATCAGTTTGAATAGCTTGCTTAATTTTTCATTTTGTTCTGCTGCATTCCAATTAATATCTAGGCCAAGCCAGCCAAGTGCTGTCGAGTCAGAGAGGTCTGTATATAATTTCTTTGTTCTTGACCTCTGATAGTTTCAGAAAGTCTTCTTCATCTGGGAAATTTTTGATTCTTTATTTTGGAGTTTTCTGGAACCATGTTCAAATGTTTTCTAAATGTCTGGTGATAGCTTGTTGCTTTTGGGACATCTAGAGCCTGTTTAGTTTCTCTGGTGTTGCCTTAACAGCAGCTGAGGCATAGCTCTGAGAATAGATTTGGTCACTAGCTACTTCTTTGTATTCTAGTGAGTGACCACAGTGGGCTCGCTGGGGTGGCAGGCTCTACCTCATGCCTGGCAAAGACACTGCCTTACCTTGGAGTCACTGGGGTGGGCATAAACCGACCCCATGATGTGGGTCAGTAAAGGCTGGAAGAGATGTAGTTGGGCTGCACAGCAGTTATTTCTCCAGGCAGTCTCCTATTAAAAAGCTAAATCTACCTGACCTCTTCTAGAATCAGTGAGGCTGTTAGATGTGGCAGGTCCCTCCTTCTGGCTGACAGTGGTGGCACCTCTTCTGCTGTACCCAGAATCTATGGTGTATTTCAAAGCTGGGAGAGGTTGCTGTGCTAGTGTCATCACCAGCCGGTGTCTACTGTGGTACAACACTGCTACACACAGCCTTTCTGCTGGAAAGTGCTCCCTGGACTGACACTACCTCTGAACCTGGAAATTAGCCCCTGCTGAGCCCTCTGGTTGGGTAACTCCACATCCTAACCAAGCAAGATAGCTTTCTGGCAAGTATTTTTTGTGATGTGAAAGAGCTGAATCTATGGTGGAGCTCCAGAAAGGGAAGGTGGAGGGGCTATGGTGCCCCAGTTTGTCATCAGGATCTCAGAATATGGTTATTCCACACACTGTCTCTCCATTGCAACACATGCTGTTCACTTCAGAGCATTGGCTGGGTGTATCCACCTGATCATGCCCATTCCCCACCCACTGGCCAACAAAAAGAAAAATAGTTGAAATCACCAGTACCTTTGGGCTGCACAAGGTGGCCATTTATCATAATTGGAGCTCAGCTCAAGAGAGGAAGTTTCCTACTTAGTGGCATGTAGTCCAAACTGACAACCCTATACCATGTCCTAAGGCTCACTGGGTGTCCAGAAAGCACAATTCAGTTATCAATCTAGGCCTTAGTTTTCAGAGGTAATTAAGGAGACGTGTGTCTAGTCTGCCACCTTGACTCTGCCTTTGTTGGTTGTTTTTATCCCTAGTCAATATGATACTTTCTGGGAGGTGTCTTCTGGATCAAGATTTAAAAAAACAAACAAAATCTTATCAAATACTTTTAATAAGGCAGGTATTAGGCTATGGCATAATGGTTAAGTGCTACATCTGCTAACCAAAAAGCCTAGCAATTCGATTCCACCAGATACTCCTTGGAAATTCTATGGAGCAGTTCTATTCTGTACTATAGGACCTCTGTGAGTCAGAATTGACTCAATAGTACCAAAGTTTTCTTAGGTTAACATTTTATTGGTACCATCCCAAAGATCATTTAATGCTCATTTAATCCTTTCAATATCACTATAAGGTAGGGCTTTTTTTGTTTTTTGGTTTCCCCTTCTGTTTGTCTTTTTCCCACTTAAATCTCTCAAAATGTTCCAAAATGTAATTTGAATTGTTTCTTTCCTCTGACACCTCAGCCATGTAATCAAGTCTCTGCTCTTAAGAAGAGCCTCTAGAACTGTTCATGACACTGATACACTCTAACCTTCCAGTGTCTTCTTTCATATGCTCCCTGCTACTACCCTAAAATCTGTTCTCCAATAATAGAGGCATTTGTCATGTCCTCTAGCAAGCATGCTTTTCACTTTTATTCTCTTTTCTAGGAACACTTTTCTCTAGAATCTGTATTTCCATGCTCCATTCAAGTGCCATCTCCTCTAAGAAATTATGCTACAATCCCTATCTTGAACTGTATGTCTACCTTCTGAAACATGAAACCCTCAACTTGTCCCTCAGTGTAGAATGTGGGATAATTTCTCAAGGTGAGACTAAACTATTTCAAAGATTTAAGCATCTCTTTACCCACAGTGTCCAATAAATTGTCAGACACATTAAGCAGCCATATTCTGCTGAATTGGACTACTGTTGTTAGTTGCCATCCAGTTTTTTCCAACTCATAGCAACCCTATGTATATATGACAAAACAAAACACTGCCTGGCCCTGCATCATCTTCACAATTGTTTCTATACTTCAGCCCATGGTTGGAGTCCTTTGCTCAATCCATTGCTTTGAGGGTCTTCCTCTTTTTTGCTGACCTTCTATTTTACCAAGCGTGATATCCTTTTCTAGGGACTGATCCCTCCTGACTTGCCCAATGTATGTGAGGCATAGTCTCTATACCCTTGTTTCTAAGAAGCATCCAAGTTGTACTTGTACCAACACAGATTTGTTGGTTCTTTTGGCAGTCCATGGTGCATGAAATATTCTTTGCCAACACCACAATTCAAAATGATCAATTCTTCTGTAGTCTTCTTTATTCATTGTGTAGCTTTGCATGCATATGAGGCAATTAAAAACACCATGGCTTCGGAAGACGTACCTTCCTCCTCAAGGTGACATCTTTGCTTTTTAACATGTTAAAGAGGTCTTTACAGCAGATATGTCCAGTGCAAGGTGTCTTTTGTTTCTTGACTGCTATTTCCATGGTTTTGACTATAGATCTAAGTAAAATGCAAGTCTTGACAACATCAGTCTTTTCTTTGTTCATTATAGCGTTACTTGTTGACTCAGTTGTGAGGAGTTTTATTTATTTATTTTTTAAAATGTAATCCATATCAAAGGCTGTGGTCTTTGATTTTCATCAGTAGGTGCTTCAAATTTTCTTGGTTTCATCAAGCAAGGTTTTATCATCTGCATAACTCAGGCTATTGAGGAGTCTTCCTCAAATCCCGATGCCCCATTCTTCTTTATGTAATTCAGCTTCTTGGATTATTTGCTCAGCATACAGATTGAGTAGCTTTGGTGAAAGGATATAACCCTCATGCAAACCTTTCCTGACTTAAACCATACACTATTCTCTTGTTCTGTTTCAGCTACTGTCTCTTCATCTACATACAGGTTCCTTGTAAGCATAATTAAGTGTTGTGGAATTCTCATTCTTTGAAAAGTTATCCATAATTCGTTACAACCCACACAGTCCAATATCTTTGCATAATCAATAAAACACAGGAAAACATCTTTGTGGTATTCTCTGCTTTCACCCAGGGTCCTTCTGGTATCAGCAATTATATCCCTAGCTATACATCCCTTTTTAAACAGGGCTTGAATTTCTTGCACTTCCCTGTTGATATACTGCTGCAGCTGCTTTGCAATGACTTTCAGTAAAACATTCCTTGCGTGTGATATTAATGATATTGTTCAGTAATTTCCAGATTACAAATGTCTAAGTCATCTTCCTATTCTTCAACCACCACACGTAAGTTTTCTTTAGGAAATACTGCTTGGTGCATCTGAAAGATGTTTTTAAATTCCCTCTGTTATCCGTTTTTTCTCCAATAGATGTAGTACACTTCAGTTTCTTATCATTTAAGTTTTATTTAAAAAATGGCCCCAATCTGTCTGTCTGTAGTCTCATCTTCTCCTCTACATAAGGCATTGGTTCTTAAATGTTGGGGACAATAAGGATCACCAGAAGAGTGGGCAAATTTGCTGAGTCCTGGGTCACAGCCTCAGAGATTTGGATTCAGTAAATCTGTGATGAAGAGATTTGCCCTTTTAGTAAGTATTTGAGATATTTCAACAGCAGGCAGTCCTTGTAGTATACAGGTAGAGATATAGTGTTCTATACTAGCAGTAAAAATTTTGCTTAAACTCAAATGTAATCAAGTTATTAATTTGCTAGAAGCTTGTAATGTCTTTATTTAACTCAGACTATATTGTAAAATCATTAACATATGGCATAGAAGTATCTGCACAGTCAGCTTATCCTCTGCCTTTTGAACACCACATGAAAGTGAAACCTACGTGGAATAGTTCACTACAAATTAGTAAGAAAGCACAAATAAACCCATGCTTACCTTGTTTGCTGAGTTATCCACCTCTGTCAAGGAGTACAAATTTCAAAAGAGGCTCTGATTCTGTAGGAAGGTGCTGTAGGGCTGGGAGAGAGATTTCAACCATACCTAGAAGCAGAATCTTTGATGTGGTGTAGAAAGGTGAAATTGAGCCCTGTAGTTGAGTAAGTAAGCACAAGTAAGGCTGTGATTATCTTGCTTGTTGAATAGTCTGACACTGCCTCACTTCCTCATATCCTGGTCATTTTGTATACCTTCCAGTCAATTCTGATTCATAAACCCTATATGACAGAATAGAACTGTCCCATAGGGCTTCCAAGGCTGCAGTTTTTACATGAGCAGAACACCAGATCTTTCTCTTCTAGAGTGGCTATGTAGGTTCCGATCACTGACCTAAACTCTATGTATTCCAGAGGCTGCTTCATCCATACTTGGACACCATCGTGGTTGTGCTGATGTTCCTTCTTCCTACTGTGACTTCTGAACTCTTCTCCAACTGGTAAACTTTTATTCATCTTTCACTTCCAAACCAGTTATCACTTTCTTGATGAACCCTTCCTGAAGCCATTGTTCTCATTTGTCTTTCCCGTTCTTGCTGTGACCAAACATTTGTTCTTCTCCCTTTTTTAACATCCATCTCAAATTTTACACTTAGCTTATTGTCTGATGCTGTTTGATCTAGAGATTTTATAGCTATGAGACCCTGTGTTGTTTACATAATACTTCCAGCCAAACATTGCTCTATACTCACTTTGATGATAGCATAGCTTCCTTCAAACAGGAAACACTTCTTTCCACAGTGACAGGCAGTTCGTAAGTATGAAAAAAAGAAGTAGCAGGAGGGGGTCAATGTATGTGCATCTCAGCGCATTCATGATATTTTTTTCAAGAGTTTTAAAATTGTCACCTCCAAATAGGATTTTCTTTCTAGTTTTGGATAAACCTCATCTAACCCTAAAATAATGTAATTGTTTTTTTCGGAAAGGTTACAGCCGTGCTGAAACTTAAGAAATAAAGTCACAAAGTCACCCCTGTCTAAACCCTGCTCTTAATATCTGTCAGTATTTTTCAATTTGGAAAGATTTGGTCCTTGAAGAGAGTTCTACAGCCTATGGTGATATAATATAGGAAGAAGTGGAGACAAAGTAGCAAGACACTCTCAGAAAAGTGAGTGGAGTGACTCTTTTCCCCTGGCTTATTTACTCTGCCCCCCAAACCTAGCCAACAAAACATTGTCAGAAGCCACTATTCTAAGCTCCTTATATGGAAATTTTGTTCTCTCTGTAAGGGCAAAGAGTTTGTGTAATGAATTCTTAATTAGAAAGGTACAGTTGAAGATGTATTTAGATGGTACTACCATCTAAATAGAACCATCTATTCAGAATCATCTATTCAGATGGTTCTAAAACTGACCATTGCTCTTAAAATTGGCAATCTGCCTTTACTTGCTGGAATTGTTCAAAGAATGTAATAGGTTTTGCTTTCTTTTATGAAGTAGGAAAAGATAAACGGGTGTCAAGAATATCTGAATAATCATTTTCTAGGAGATATTTTAAAGGTAAGTTGGAATCATTCTTATTTGAATGAAATAGGTTGCAGTTACATTGTTCAAAAAGGGAATTAGAAAGAAGACAGGCTAACATTTCAAACCACAGTGTAACATGAGAACATGCAAGGGCCCTACTCTTTAACCATTGGATCTGAATGATTTTTTTTTTTTTTAAGTAACAGTATTCAAATATTATCAGCTTGTAAGTGAGTAGGAAGCTCAGTGTGGAGCTTTAAATTATGCATCATTAAATGATATGGCACTTCCTGAGAAAGCTAGAAATAGTAATACCATGCTAACCAGCAATCCCATTCCTAGGAATATATCCTTTAGAAATAAGAGCCATCACATGAATAGACATTGCATGACCTGAATAGACATTAAGCATTGTTCACAATAGCAAAAAGACAGAAAAACAACAACAAAAACCAAACCCTAGGTGCCATCAACAAACGAATAGATAAGTAAACTATGTATAGACAGGGTTGCGATGAGTCGGAATCGACTCTACAGCAGTCGGTTTGGTTTGCATAGGAAACCCAAGTGGCATAATGGTTAAGTGCTACAGCTGCTAACCAAAAAGTCAGCAGTTCAAATCCGCCAGGAGCTCTTGGAAACTCTGTGGGGCCGTTCTACCCTGTTCTCCAGGGTTGCTGTGAGTCAGCATCGACTCGTAGGCACTGGGTTTTGGTTAGTTTATATGCACGACGGAGTAGTACACAACAACAAAGGACAGTGATGAATCTGACAAGCATCTCATCGCATGGATGAATCTGGAGGGTATCATGCTGAGTGAAACAAATCACAAAAGGACAAATACTGTGTGAAACCACTACTATAAAAACTCATAAAGAGATGTACACACAAAGAAACAGTCTTTTATAGTTCCCAGGAAGAGAAAAGATGGGGATGGAAAAACTCTCCGTAGAGAATGGTAAGTGGTAACTTCGATGAAGGGTAAGACAGTACACAGTGCTCAGAAAACTAACATAATGCAAAGCAAGATCACAGAAGCTTCCTCCACAGACTCATCCAAACTCGAGGAGGGATTGGGAGGGCAGAAGCAGTGTTTATCTCAAAGAACCTGGAGATCAAAAAGCTACGTAAGTTGAGGTGGAGCGAGAAGTGTCAGTGATTTACCGTCGAGAACTTTAGGTTTGATTTGTGTTACTCTTGCTTATATCCACAGCAACAGAATAAAGATCGATGCTGACCAGCAGCACTGCTAGCGCTTGCTTTGCTGACTTCCTTACAATGTCATTGGCTACCTCCCAGTCTGCACTTAACTTGCAACACTGGCCAAACCTGTATAAAAGCTCTGATACCATTTGGTCTAGAACTAGGGAAACTTTCTGATTTATTGAAACCCAGAATCCGCTGAAAATACGACATAAGGAAGGAAGTAGGCTTAGCCAACTAAGTTTAGGAGTACTACAGGGTTTTGTGTGTGCATTAGTGTTCTTCTTCTGGCAAAGGACTTTGGGAGAGTTATAAACGCATTAAACATAGTAGATAATCCTACTTTTCCTTTTAAATTATACGGTCATCACAACCATCATTATTATTGTTGTTATTGTTTTTTAAAGACTCCCATTCTTTCAATATGAAACATTTTTCTGGGATTAGTTTCTTTTCCATTCACATTCTCGTATGACATTTACATCAGAGTCATAGGGAATTAAGCTAAAAAGCAAATACAAGAGCAGCTTTTAATTGCCAGTGGACTCAAATTGTTTTTCTGTCCTCACCGATACCGTCCCCCCACTCCCACTCCATTATAACTTCTGGATTTCCTGCCCGGTTGGCGACACCCGTCACAACCACCTTCGTCCTTGCTCAGCAGCCCTGTGCTGCAGCGCTGCCTGCCAGCTGTGTGCTGGTCTGTGCTCCTTTGGCGTTCGGATTCGGCAGCACTAGGACCCAGGGAAGTCCCTGAGCGGAGTTCGCAGAAAGGCAGCCAGACTCCTCCTTATCTCCAGTGTCAAACTTGACATCAGCCTGCGAGCGGAGCATGGTAACTTCTCCAGCAATCAGAGCGCTCCCTCTCACAGCAGTGGCATGCTTCATGGAGATATGCTCCTCTCACTGCCCTCTGCACCAGCAACATGGATTGTCACCTCTCCATCCTCCTGTTTCTCAGCTACTCTGCTCTCAGCTGCTTCGGGGAACTGATTCAACAGCCTTCCAATGAAGGTAAGCTAGGTACCGCCAGGCGCAGAGCCCTGCCCTGCGGGGCCAAAGCTCGCTCCAAAGCCACTCTCTCAGCACAGCCTTTGCGTGTTGTGAAGGTGCCTCAGAATAAAGCAGTTGGCTCTGAGAGTAAACTAAAGATGTGCTTTTGTTTTCAGTGGTCTTCTAAAACACTCCAGGAGATAATATCAGCTTGCCTGAACCTTTAAAGTGTTTTTCATCTGATACCAATTGAAGCAATTACTTTGTTTGCCAATTTTAAGCAGAAAGGGGGCAGAAAAAGACCCTTCAGTTTTTACAACCCAGTATGTTAATTTCCAAATAGCTAAGGCAGTATATTATTTTCTAATTACGACCATGTGGTACTCTGAGAAGTTGAAGAGAAAAGCCAACGTTCCGCTGTCGATTCTTCAGTGTCTTTAAAGGTAATGACAGGTTGTCCCTTCTTGTGATCAGGGCATTTATGAACGACTAAGAGAAAATCAGAGTTGGTTGAAGCGGAGGGGTGTGTGTCTGTGTGTGTGTGCTGACGTTGTAACCGCTGTACTGGAGTGCATCCCGCCAGGCGATGGTTTGCTCTCTAGTACAGGTCTAATGAGCAGCATATGTTACATTAACATAAGTAATATTTGCAGGAATTACAATAAGCTTAGGTTGGATTCTCTTTGTTTAAAGGCTTATATACAAACAGCAGTTATATTTAGTAAATAATAAATAGCCTCTGTGTATGTATAGTACATAACCAAATAACAAAGTAAGAAACAGTGTTCATATGGAGTAAATGGCATCTCTTTCATGTTGGGATATTTTTCTCCTCTTAATGGGCTTTCATTCCTTTTTCAGTGGATTCAAGTTCAATCTCAATATTAAGGATACCTGCTTCCTATAAGATTGTGTACTACATATTCAGATACGTTGTCTTTTTTCCTGTATACTTTTTTTGATCTTTTGCTAATGACTAATGAATACAGTCACTAACTCTTAGAACAAACTTCTCTGAATAATTGGTTGTTTTAAAGCTTAGAGGAAAGCTTTGACTTCCATAGTGATTTAGAACTTACAGCAATAATATTTTTCAATTTATTTTACAGTTTAGCAAATTAATGTGCAAATGCCAGTATTATAGCCTGTCACTCACTAAAAATACATATTGTCAATACAATACTTGTATATATTGCACATATTACTTAAAACAGATAAACACGAAACTAAAGGCTCAAAATGTTTAAAAACTTTTTCATGAAGTACAAGAATTGTCTTTCATATTTGGGGACCTATTTTCACTGCAGTTTAAGTTCATACTTGCTCTATTGATTGCCTTTATCAGTTTGGAAGATATCATCACATTTTTCTGGGTCTTTATTATTTGGGAAATTGAAAATTCTAAAATGTAGGGGTCAAGAAAATCATCTTACCCATGTGAGATTAAAACTAAAGTGCTTATTTGAAATTAATGATCAATCATCCTTCATGAATGAAAGGTGAGGGTAGTCATTTGTATGAGTGACATTTCCATGTTTTTAAAATCTTTTATTTTTGAAGATATGAAAATGTTGATAACTGTTAAGTAAGAAAATCATGTTTTTGCCACAAATAAAGTATATTTTCCCAGAGTGTTTATAAACCATTTAATGGATTTTTTAAAATTAATAATGCATAAAGATATAGTTAATAATCAGTATTTTTGTGGAAAACATAACCTTTAAGTGAAGTTCAAGGCCAAAAAAATGCCCATTTAAGCTTATTCACATCTATATAAAATTAATAAATATCAAAATACTAAAGCAGAAATAATCAAACGTAAAATTCTTTAAGTCACACTTGGTGTATATACTTGGATATAAAATGTATGTAATCACCTGACTACATATTAACGACAGATATGTGTAGGAAAGTTGATATATTCGGAGAACTGTTGTAATAACATTTGATTTCCTTAGATAAAAGTTTCTCTATCCATTGTTCATGGGTCTCATCTTTCCAGATCTTGCCCTATGGGTAGTGTCCCTTTTTCTTCCCTAGGTTATGAAAAGAACATTTGAAACAAAACTTTAAAAGAATGACTTAACATAGGTAATATTTGAGTTTTTAAATATTAACCCAATGGCTTGACACTTAGTAGTTGAAATGAACAGCAAGAAATAGGAAAATTCCAATAAGTGCCAAGGTTTACATACAATTCTAACAACATAATCTGAATAGAAAGCAATGCCTCTGAAAACTCATACATATTCTAAGGGAACTAATGATAACATTATATACATTAATATACCTTTTTAATATTATTTTAAAAAACTGAAACATAATTTTTCAACTGCATTTAAAATACTATACTTAAAATTATATTTCAACACTGTATGGAACAGTAGAATATGTTCTGCAATCTATGAAGAAGTCAGCCAAGATGAAACTGAAAGGAAACAAAGCCAGACCATTAAATTAGTTGCCAGGAAACTTAAACTTATGTGCTTTTTTTAAAAAAAAAAAAAGTGATTTAACAATTATGCTAATATGCCATGGGTTCATGACAGAAAAAGAAATAACTTTGAAAAGTGTATTCTGAATTTTTATTGATACCAATACAATTCTAATGCTTTGAAGGAAAAAAGATTGCTGGTGATACTTTCTGGCCACTGACCTCAGTGATGTTAGATATTCTTAATTTCAATGATTGCTTAAAAGCAAAAATGAGGTCTACATAAAGAGAAACTTGATAAAATTTCCATGAAACTATTAAAATCTTATCAAGCTTCTATGGCAGGACACTCCAAGAAAAGTCTACTGGTGAAAAATCAACTACTTTCCAAGGCAAAATGTGATTGTGTACTGTGTTTTGGTTAGAAAAGTGCATGTGTTTTATCCGTCTGTCCATCTTACATGGACTCTGTCAATGGTAAATAGAAGTGACTTTGGAAAGAGGTTACAGCTCAATATAAGGCGAAGTATTAACTGCTATTATTTCAAGCTCTTTTTGGACTGGATAAAGTACCCTCTTTGAATACTCGTCTGCATTTGAAGCAGTCTGAGGAAGAATGCACTAAATCAGTATGCAATACATTAAATCATGTTACTACCCAAAAGAGTTCATAACTTGGATAAACATTACCCATAGAGCCTGCCACTGAAAATCAGATTTTTTGAAGTAAAAATAAAAATTAAATCTATATGTTTATCTATTACTTATTTTGGAAGCTGTTTTTAAAATTTTTTTTATGTGATGGGGACATTGTCTCTGTGAAATGTATGTTTTCTGTCCATAAATCTCGCAGGTACTAGAGGAGACTGTGTAACTGCTTAAAGCTTAAAAGCCAAACTTAAAAGCCAAACTAACACTGTGGACTTCCTTTTGAGTGTTAGCTAAATGCTGGAGACAATGAACATTTAAATAATGATTTTTTCCCTTTTTTAAAAAAGACAATGCTATCGGTTGGCATCACTTTTCATGGATAAGCACATATCCTCATGACAAGGCTATGCTGTGATGGAAACATTGACAAGAACTGAGCTACTAGATCGTCTTTATATGTGTTTTCTCTTTGGAATAGAGTCTACATTTGCTTCTAATAGCATGTCTTCATGCTAGACTAAATAATTGAATGCATTATACATTTTGTAATTTAATAGCTTCCCTAATAGCTCGACCCTATTTCCCCCACCCCCAATCAGTTATAACTGTGCCATTTGCCCTGAGTAGGAGAAACCTTAATTTCACTATTTTATAACCCACAACAGTTAACACTTGACCTAGGTCATTAACAGGATTATCAGAAAATTTGTTTAAGCTTTTACTGACAACCTGAATTGCTAGGATAATATTTTGATTGTGCCGGAAAGAAACTTCTTGTAACCTCTCAAAATCTGTCATTAAATTAATTCCTTCTGAATCTATATCTTCCTAAACATTAACGTTAATAGTAAGAGTTCAGCTGGGAAAAATTTCCACACTGACACCCAGTCCTCTCCACTTTCATGTTTCCCACATCGTATCATGCCAGTTTTTAGTTATAAATGAGCAATTCAAACCTTTTAAAATATTAAGCAATATGTATATAAACAGCAACCAGTACCATTGTAATTCTCAACATTTTCAGTTTTATGTTTCTAATATTGGTGCTAGAGTTGGTAAATAATTTTTCTGCCTATTTTAAGGTAAAAAGTAAATTGGGTATCTTGTAACTCAGAAGTAACTGAAACTATGAAAGGGAAACGACATATAACAAAATGTCATTGCCACATGTTTGATCATGGTTGTATTTCATATAAAGTCATCTTTTGGATGGAATGCTAGGAATTGGGAGGATTTCAAACCAATGTATAATATTTAAGCAGAATGCTGTACACAATTAGAACTCCAAGATATTTCTTAAACATTTTTTTAGTGGGGTTAAGAAGTTTCATGGTAAGATATGTTTTCAATACTTCCATTTAATTACGGAGATTCACAACTCTTCAGAGACAACTTTTTAAGGAAAAGACTTAGATTCTTTGTTTATAGATTACTGACATTTTAATATTCAAAGTTTGGACTGTCCCTAAGGGTCCTACCACTTTTAATACTCTCTCTCATTGTCTTTCTTGGTAAAGATCCCTAAATGTTAAAATTGTTTTAGAAACTTCAGAGTTTTCCTGAAATGAAATTATTCAATTTTTAAATTTCCAATAATCAGTTACATATGCAAAGGATTCTGAAAGGCAAAACATATTTCCACGGTATATTTGACTCACTAACTTCAATGCACATGGAACAGCAAGTGTTCTTGAGGCTTACATTTTCCAAGTCATCAAATCTTCAAAAAATATACTAATAAAAATTTCCACAAATCATCAGAACTCAATAAATCTTTACAGACATTTACATACCAACAAATCTATGATGCAGATCACCTTTGATTTCAGTCATTTTCCACTGATTTTGTCTGGCACAAATACTAAGCATCAGGGGGAATACATAGTCTTTGGAAGAATGTTGAATTTTCAAGTCTTTTGCTGTTAAGATCCTCCACTGTTTATTACTTAATATACATATTTTTCCTTTAAAAGCATTTAACTCCCCCCCCCCCTTATAATTCCTGTCTGATGAGAGATTTAGAAGAACAGATGCAGGTATCCCCTTTTTGGTCTTGTTTTCAGAGATCTGGATTTTATCACCAGGAAGGGTCAAAGTAGGGCTTTTACCAAATACAGTGGTAGCTTTTCCCAGATTGTTCAAATAAAGGGTTGATTGGTGGTATGAAATGGTTGTTACATGATTCATCCAGGTATACCAAAGTCCTGGGTTAGAAATTTACTTCTCAACAAAACTGAAAAGTTCAGGTAACTCTTCTTTAACAACTCCAGAAATTAGAAATTGTGACATTTATAAAATGCAAAGTACTCCAAGCCTAGAAATGAATCAATCTCAGAAGACACTTTCAATCAGAATCAGCGTGGGGATACACTCAGACCCCGGGATTTCACTCTTTAGGCCTGTTACCAGCTGCCTGGTAAATCTAATTCTTGGAAGCTGGCAGGAGGCTTTCTCCAGGAAAAGACAGAAAGTTAGTAAACTTTTGTCTTCCTCCTATCAGCATGCTTTCAAAAAAAAAAAAAAAAAAAGTTGTCCATCAGAAAAAGAAAAAAATTCTTTGCAAGTGAAAAGATAATGAAATGTTGATTAGAAAGATGCAGAAGTGGATAGTATAAAGGATTTAAAACCAGTGTTAATTTGTAATTCTTTGTTAAAAAATGTTTATCACTTAAGTTGAAAATATTTGTTGATTGAATCTACAAAAGCCCCCAGACATTTTTTAAAAACAAAGACGATGTGCTTGTTTATTTTCCCTCTTGATTTTATACATTTTGATTCTCCCTCCCACCCCCGAAGAATCTGTTCTCTTTAGGAAAGTTTTGAGGCTGTAAACCAAAAAAGGTTTCCGTTTTGGGGTGCTTAGAAAAATTCCTGTAGAGGGTGTATGGAATCAAAGCGAGCTCAGCAAATAAAGCCTCAACCATGGAGTGATGTTATTAAACTGGAAATCCTAAAAGTGGAATCCTTCCCCCGCTTTCGTTTTCTAAATTATGTCCTGCTGTTCCAGTCAAAGCAAAGGGTGAAAATCCACATAATCCAAACCAACATGGTGAAGTCAGAATAACAGAGAAGGAGGAGGGGGAAACAAGAGGCAACACTGTACAAACACGCTGCTGAGAAGAATCTTAGCCACGGACAGGGTCACAGGAGGGGATGACGGCGCTTCTCTTCCTTCTCATTACACCTCCCACGCTTGCTACACAATATTGATTACATTTCAGAAATGTCCACTTAGAATCCTAGCACGAAGCAGAGCTTTACCGGTAGTGACTGTGTGTAATGTGGCAAGAGAGAGCGGGGCACGCGCTCCCTATTGCCACCACACCCACAGTCAGGACGTCTTAACCGCAAACTATTCTGGCTGCTGGGAGAAGGCTCCGCGGTGCTGGAAGAAAACGGTGTCTTCCCAACAATTTGCTGATTCCCCACTGGTGTCAGATTAAAGACCAATGAAAACTTCCCGCTGGGTGGGTCTGCGCAGCCGAGACCTCAGCGCCGTCCAGGGGCCACTGGGCTCTTTGTGCGCGAGCCTCTCGCTCGGCGCCCGGTAGCCGAAGTCCGCTGTCACCACGCCTCTCCTGGCAGAGGCGGAGCCGGCGCCGGCGGGAACACCGCCCGATTTCCTACCGGAGGACCGTCCTGGGAGAGCTCAGCCCCGGAGCCGGCGGGCGGCTGGCTCAAGCAGGAGCGAGAGGGCGCCAGGTTGGCGGCCACCACCGCCGGGAGGGGGCCGCGGGCGCAGGAGGCCACGTGCGCCCCCTGCCTGCCGCTGCCGCGCTGCCGACGCGGGAGAGGGCGCCTTCCCTTGTCCACCTGGCCGTTCCTTACCTGGGCTCGGCGCCGCTCAGCCAGCGCTGGTGCGAGGGACCTGCCCCGGTTGTCCTGATACGGACAAGGGACTCGGACAGAGATTTGTTTGGCCCTCGCTTCCCCTCACCGCGATCAGGCAGCCGGTTCCGCTGGGCATCCCAGGTGGCTTGCTCTCCATGACCTGGCTCGCTCCCCGCTTAGCTGCCGACTGAGCAGCGCAGATAAATCCGGAAAAAATTCCTACAACTCTCCGCGGGGGTCGGGGAGATCCGAAGGCACCTAGGACCCAAGTTCTGGTTACTGCTGTCAGATTCTAAACCCTCCAGTCCTCACTGGCTGCCTTTGCCATTTGCTGATCTTTCTAGAAGTCCTCTCACTTTCTGTACCATGCTAACGTGAGAACTCTTTATTTCAGCTGTCTTTGAAGCATAATTATACCAGCTGTCACAACCCTATTAACCCCCTGGTTAGACCCTGGACGATATTCTTTAAACTTTTTCCTGTGTAAAATCAAAAGTTGTTTTTCCTTTTCCTTTTTCAACGCCCACCTCCCGGCCCCCCAGCACAGTATTCAGCTGGCACTGGTCTAACTAGGTATGCACTGGGCTGCTAACCCAAAGGTCAGTGGTTCAGACCTTCCAAGGAAGAAAGACGTGGAGTCTGCTTCCAAAGATTTACACGGCCTTGGAGAAATCCTTGCGACTGTTCTTCTCTATCCTGTAAGGTTGCTGTCAGTCAGGATTTACTGGGCAACAAGTTTTGTTTGTTTTTTCCTGCTTGCTTGGTTGGTTTTGGAAGCCCCTGAGTGAAGGGCAAGAGAGAAGTTCTGGAGGATGGTAGACATACAGGTTATTAGTTAAATGATACTGGTATGAATGCAGCTGTGGCAGAAGTTCCGTGTGCGTTGAAGATAGACTTGTTCAATCTATTAGATTCCAAGGCTGAATCTGTCCATCCTCAGCGCCAGGCCTAACAGTGAGGCGATAATTGTACTGGATTTCACTGACTAAAACAACATTTTTATTTCACTGTTCATTACTCTCTCGGCCTTATTTACCATTATACCAGCACTGTAAAATAGGTCTTGCCGTATTTTCCTACTGCTATGCTGAAGAAACTCAGCAACATAATAAACTGAGCCAAATCCTGACTCATCTTTTGACTTCAGCCTCGTGTATTGGTTTGTCTGTTTATTTGTTTTTTCCTGCACCCAAATGCCTGTGAAATTAGATGTCTTTGTATTCAGGAAAAGCACTAGAGTCTCTATCTCAGTCCTGGTAACTGTATTCATTTGGTTTGTGACTTTGCAAGACTAACAGCTATTGGAAGGGAAATTGAAGGAAACCACATAGGTGAGAGTGCTTTCAAACTGCAAACGCTACACACAAGATATGACTGAGTTGCAGAGATCTAAGAATACAGTTCAAAGGAAATTTGATGTGGACAAAGAAATAGAAAAATATTTCTGTGATGTGTTTTCTTCAAACATTTCTACCTCCCTTTCTTTCCTCACACTCATACCCTCCTTTCTGCACCCTCCAACCAAGATTCTTTCAAGAATTCCACATGTAGAAATTGTGAGGCAATTCTCAACATAATGTGGATATGATTATTTAGGGTTTTATACAGTAAAAATGAACTGTGAATTAACTGTTGAGGCTGACAGAGAGGTCAGCAGTAGGAGGTGGACATAGAACATGATTGAAAAATGATATCTGAAGTCTCATAGCAATTATTCCCCATTTTAGAGATAATTTATAAACACTTTCCATAAGATGAGAAAATAAATTGTAGGGATTTATCTCCTCTTTAATAAAAACACCTGTACCTTAAGGACAGCATGGAGAAAAGGTAGCTAAAGTTTTGAAAGGTAGAAAATTAAGTAGGGGGCAATTAAGTTTTTTCATGTGGGCATTTCAACACATGTGTTTTGCATTTATTGCTGCAATAAATTCTGTTAACCTGGCAGAGAACAAAAATAGCATATTGATGACATAAGGCTTCCAAATCAGAAAGCTGCTTTTAGTATCTTGCATTTTTCAATGTGACATGAACACAACGTTTGCCAACATTATTATCCTTTTGGTTCCCAAGGAATTATCCAGCAACTTAAACTACTGGCACATTTTCCAGGAGCTAAAGTAAAGATTTTTACCGAAAGACATTCCCCACCCCCACACCTCAGCGCTTTACCTCCCGTATTCTCCCTACCCCTGGCTTCTGGAAAATTCAAGTCAGTAAGTCCCTTCCTTACTATGTAATTTTATATGCTTATTTGAGTTTGTGGAACTCCTCCAAGTAATACAGATATACACTGGACTTTAGGGCTGTCCGTACTTTCAAGACAAAAATCTTGACTGGTTTCTATGGCTGGGCCTCAAAAGGGGGTACTAGAGCATGGATGAATTTTATTGCTGCTAAATATAGTAGGTAAGTGTTACATCTACTAATCAAGAGGTCAGCAGTTGGAATCTGCCAGGCACTCCTTGGAAGCTCTATAGGGCAGTTCTACTCTGTCCTGTAGAGTTGCTATGAGCTAGAATTGACGTGATGGCAGTGTTTTTTTTTTTTTTGGAAGTCTAATCAAGATCAAAATTGTTTGATCTTTAATTTTTTGTATCTATTATAAGAAAGTTAGTGTATCTTTTTTTCCTTCAAATAATAAGTAGGAAAAGTGTATAGATTGTATGTATTTAGTAAAGAGTACACCACCTACTGTTTGGTAGAAAGCTTTTCTTCCGGCCTGTGATAAAGTAGATTGATTTCTCATCAATATCAAATCTTAATCTTAATTTTCCCTTAATCTTTAATCTTCTAATCAATATGAAATCTTAATCTTGGTTACAGGAAAGAGACAAACTTGTTAGTAGTTAACACATATGAATTTATGATTTCTAAACCCCATTTGGCAATTGATGAAATTTCCTAGATTTTAAAGGACATAATCCTTTATTGCATAGTAACATTTTTCATACTGAGTGGAAGTTAGGCTAAGAAGCTAACTTGCCAGGGCTTCCATGCCCATTATGTAAATAACCCTCTGCTCAAGCCCAGCACCGTTCTGAGCAACGCCTTTGTAACACTGTGTGTGAACATGCATGTGTGTGTCCGTGTCTGTCTCACTAATAACATTGTCTCCCTTACAAAAATGAGCTATTCCCATCCTGTGAGCAAAAAACAATCTGTGTGGATTAATATATATATATACTTTTTGGTATATATATGATATAAATATGATACATATGATACAAAATTCTGGTTTTTCTGAATCACAAATTGGGGTGGAAAATGTAATAACGATCACTTTTTAAAAAGTTATTTGCCATTACTTAATTTTGTTAGTTTTCCCCAAATGGACTCCAACTCTGTAATATTCAAATATGGCATAAGGATAGAGTTATATCCTAACCTGACTTTTTTCCCTTTAATATGCCAAAGCTATTAATGGTAGACTTTGCATTTTAATAGACTGAAGAGAACTGACATCATTACAGAAATTATAAATGAAAATTAAAATGTGTTCTTGTTATTTGATTAAATCTGAAAACTCCATAGAATCTATTTCAGAATGTTTGAAATGTCTTTGAAAAGGTCGAATGAAAAGGCACAGTGTTTTTCTCTTGTGTTACTTTTACTCAATGGTTTATTATAGATAAGTTAGTGTTCAATTCTATTGCCTCAGAAAAACAAAGCTGGATTTTGCTCTGGTGTTCTTGACATTTCTGATCAGAAATTATGAAGTTTTGAATGTAGTTGGTGTTTTTTGAAAACAGATTGTCAGTTGTAATTACATGCATTTTATGCTGACTAAGCTAGTTACATTAATCTATGGTTACAATGATGGTCTCACCATATTTTGAAGTGTAACTCTTTTCCTTAATTTTCTGTATCTTGAATAAGGCAAATTTCCTTTAATTTTGTGAATATCTATTATTGAAAAAACTTCTATGTAAGAGTAATAAAAGAAAATCATATAAAATTTGCTATAATTTTGAATTTATGTTTTCCTCTTACCTCTTTCCAAAGATGATCATTTGGAAATTAACCAACAGTAATCTGTCCTATGTTTGACCACATTAGTATTAAGTTTAGTGTTTTAATGTTAATACTAAGAACATTGCTATACTACATTCAATTTCAAAGGCACAAGTTTAAAAATATTTGAAATAGTTTTTGGAAATATAAGATAAACACTGTGTAGTATATAATAATAACTTAGGTTTTATATTACAGTGATGTATTATTCATGTTCATATTTATCACCAAACAGTGCACACATAAGTAGTGGTTATATACTGGATTTTGAAATGCTGCCTATAAGGAATGACATGATCTGTGCCCTTGAAAGTACTGAATTGTAGGTGGGACAGGTGACTCCTTATAACAAAGATATTAAAAATGTATAAACAGCCTTAAGAGGAAGCTGCAGGTAACTTGTTGAAACAAATTGTCTAGATAAAAGAAGATTTTTTGTTTGTTTTGGATAAAAGAATTTAAATGCATACATAATAAATACATACAAAATTAACAATAAAAATGTCTGAAATAACTGAATATTCAGAAACAGCTATTCTTAATAAGCATACTGTGTGTGAGCATATAGGGAATACATATGACTGGATATCAAAAAAAAAAAAAAAAATCCCGCAAGAGATACTCCTACAGGGAATATTCACTAACACTGGTGGTATAGGAATTAAGAACTAAAGCTGCAAATGAAAATGTTGACAGTTCGAATCTACCAGGTGCTCCTTGGCAACCCTGTGGTGCACTTCTACTTTGACTCAGCAGCAGTGGGTTTGTAGGGAATATTTACATTATGATTACACTAACAAGAAGTGGGAAAAAACTATAGTTTGAACACTACCTTATGATATTAAGGTATTACGATATTAAAACCTTTCTGATTATCACCGTCACTAACAATCTGCTTGTTTCTACTGACATCATGTATTTAAGTGGAAGGAAAAGGGCTAGAGTTTTGTATTCAACTCATAAGCACATAACACCTAATTTGATCATGTCTTAACTTTTATAAAGACCCATTTTCATACCCTGAAGAATTTATTTACGTATGTGTTTGTCCCTATGTGTGTATGTGTGCGGGCTCTATCATGAACAAAATAAATGATGTATGACATAAAATCCCTAGATAGTTACCTTGCAGAATATGATGAAACCAGTGCTATATCCTTATTTAGTTATCCAGTATTAAGCCAGTATATTTATTCAAAATACAGATAGATTAAGTCCTGTAATATAAAAAAGATTCAGATAATTTTTTAGTTGAAATGTAATTTTTGTCATTACACATTTTATTCCCTATGCTAGAATACTGAATCCTTATATCCAGAGGAGTTTCAGTTCTATTTTATTTCTAAGAGAAATACAATTTACAATTAGTCTACGGGCCAACCTGCTTTACTCTCTTCCATTTCCACAGTTAGCAGACCCTGATTGACCAGAGAGTTCTTGACAGAGATTGATAATCAATATTTTATGAAAATAATGTGATTAAAAATACCAAAACAGCCTGAATTTATAGGGCAAAGGGAAAATACATTTGCTAAAGTTTGAGCAGGTGTCTTATTTTCGCTGACATTAAATTTGTGATACTGATTAGAGTTAAAAACTCACCTGAAGGAGTACGTCATTCCAAAATTGAGTATTATGTTTTAATTTTTAGTCAGTGAGGAAAACTTTCCAATTCCAAATTAAATCTTTTCATTTGTTCCTTGAATACTTTTAAAAATATCCTTAAAATTATACTGCGTATATAATTACAAATGTTTCACTTTCAGTGACTTTTACATTTTATAAAGCACATTTTATGTGTCTAAACATCTCATTGTACCTTGAAAATGTACAAGGTTAGACTTGCTATTTCAGGGAATAGTATTAAATATGCTGAAACTTCATTGACAACTATAAATTTTATGCGAAAGGATCACTTTGCTGTAACACATGCCCTAGTGACATTTTTATAGCACTTTTCTACCTAATAGCATCAATAGAAGTATCACCTTTAGATTTCTCTGCTTAAAAAATAATGAGCGAAAAATTTTACACTTTAGAAACAGCAGAGTTTACATTTACTCAAGTGTCCTTGTGTCAAGTAAAAGTTTGGACTATGTTTCTGCTATTTCCTTGAAACCCTCTATCTGCGAAAATGCAGACATCTGTACTGAGAGACTCTGTATGCTTGAATTCCAGAGTGTGCTTCCTGCTGCTGGCAAAGAGTGAGATGAGGCAGATGCTACAATTAGGATCTGTATAGAAGTAAATCCCAAATTATTGCCCAGAAGCCAAAGCTAGTAAGAAAGAATACATTGATAATGTACCATGTATCCAGAAATCTGCTTACATTATGCAAGCAATAAGAAAGAGTAAATTGAAAGTATACTCTTTGTATAGAAATCTGCTTATATGACATAAAATTTATATGATAAATGCTTATATGACATATGCTTCTATGACAAAACATTACATTACCATATGATAAAAGAAATTTTTCACAAAAATGTCTAGCACTAGTTAGTAGTTTGATTCTTCTGTAATTCTCACCTAGCTGGTCATTAGATAAGTTCTCATGTATTAGTATTTCTGTGGTAGAAATAACCTATTAACTTAAATTTAGCATAACCTATGTGAAGTTTCATCTCTATGCAATTAATAGATGGTTGTAGACTTTCAAGTATAAATAATCTTTTGTAACTTTATAATCTGTGAAGTATGGTACTAACTAGATATATTGAAATGTTTAATTATGTCCAGAAAAAAAATAAAAGTTGGAAATTATTATGAACTGAATTGTACCCTCACCCAGAATGTGCATTGTAAATCCTAATCCCTTTGTGTGTGGAAGTGATTCCATTTGGGAGTTAGGTTTTCTCAATATGTTAATGAGGCCATCTATATCAATGTGGGTGTGTTTTAAATCAATCATTCTTGAGATGCAAAAGAAACAGATTAGGTAGAAAAGCCAAAACAAAAGGGGACAATAGACGCCACATGAACATTGCCAGGGAACTGGAGCATCAGAATCAACTCCCCCAGTGCCAAAACAGTACAAAGCCTTTCCCAAAAGCTGGAGCCTTGAGAAAACTGTGAGAAAATTAACCTCTGTTTCTTAAAGCCACCCACTTGCTGTATTTCCTTTGTAGCAGTGCTACAAAACTGTGAAGCCCATAGGAACAATTAAAATAAGAATATTTAAGGACAGTAGATAAGAGTTTTATTGATATATGTAAGTACAACAATAAAATTTTGACATCCTTATCATTCTGGTCTACCTACTGTCAAAATTCTGTGTCCTGGTCTGTACAGTAAAAACACGCTGGGTATTTGTAGACTCCTGTCAATGAATAAATCTTGACTTCCTGATCTGACATTAAGTTTGACTAGAGACTTTTGCACAGAATTGAAACACTGAGAGCTAAACTTATTTCTTCCTGTATTATTTTCTGCCTGAATATTTATGTTATGCCAGTACAACCTGAAAGTAGATCAAAGGACCTTTTTGTTAGCTACAACCTAAAACAAAGATATTCTTCTATCACAACAAAAATGATGAAAATGATGATGATAGCACTGTAAAAATGTGGCTGTGATCATTACAGTCATGGTGTAAATAGAAAATGTCATTTCTTGAGTCAAAACCTGAAGTATTCAAAGGATGGGTTTGCTTCCTTTTTATGAATTTTATAGCAATTTGAACTTGGCTTTAAAAGCACCTTGACAACTAAAGATTGTATGGGAAAGCGTTTGTGTTATTACAAGTGTCTGAAATTGTTTTAGAATCTAAACCCTGCCCTTCACCTTAAATGATAACTTTATGATTTTTTGTAATTCACAATTTCATAGACATGCAGCTATACCATCATCCCCAAGACACACCAGTGTAGTTCTGTATACTGAAAAAAATCACCTTCTCCAGTCAGAAACTGTGCCATTTATTTTTGAAAAATTCTTTCTGGACTATCTTTGTAATGCTCTACCATTTAGAGTTGGAAGTAGCTACTATAAATCAGAGTTTTGAAATATCTTGGCAGAAATGTTTCAAATGTTCATAATTCCCTAAGAATAACTCCAAAAATTCATACTTAAAATTTTCAATCTACCATCAGTATCTGGGAACATCTGTTTCAAATTCTTTAATAACTGCTACCTTTTAGGAATCTTAATGTATATTAGTGAGGAAGGAAACAAAACAAAAAAGAAAGAAAGAAACATGCTGCTTTCAATTCCAACTCACGGCAACCCCATGTGTTACAGAATAGAACTGTCCCGTAGGACTTCCTTGACTGCTGTCCTCACAGGTCATAGGTCTTTCTCCTGCAGTGTCATTGAGTAGATTGGAATCACCAACCTTTAAGTCAACAGCCTAGAGAAAACCCTCTGTGACACCCAAGGACATATAAGGAGGAGAACAAAACCAAAAAACCAAACCTGCTGCCGTTGAGTTGGTTCCGGTTCACAGTGACCTTGTAGGACAGAATATAATTGCCCCAAAGAGCACCTGGTGGATTCAAATTGCCAACCTCTTGGTTAGCAGCCATAGCACTTAGCTGCTAGGCCACCAGCTTTTCCAGAGGTGGTATATATTCTAGGTACAGGCAATCATTATGACATAGTCAACACAAGTGAGTAAAGCGGTGGCCCCTTGACTGAGTCATTCCATTATGATGGAGGGTGGGAGAAAGAGAGGATAAGTCCTAGGGAACTAAAATCCCCAAGCAAGCCAAGCAGGAGACGTTATAGCAAACATTAGTAGCAAGAATGACAGCAGAATTTCCTCCATTCTAAAGGTGTCTCCAACCAATCTGAGCTAAGTCATTCTGTACTTTGGTCTTACATCTCTACTGCACACCACGTTCTCTGATTCCCGTGAGACATCATACTTTCTTCTTTCAGGCAAATCTCACTTTAGGATTCACCTGGAAGTCAATTCAAAGACTGTCAGTAGGGTTTTCCTCTCAGTTCACACAAATGTGAACCCCTTCTATTCAGGTAGTTTCTTTATTTAAAAGTTGTAGGAGAGGAGAGAATAAAAAGAAAATCAAAATCGTATCCATTCTGGATTGAAACAGACCCACTTGCCAAAAAATTTCTGTTTATATCTCAACATTAATAGTGTCTTAAAATTTTAAAACATCCAACAAAAATTACTCTTAAGTACAATTACTCTTAATGTACAAACAAGTGTGTGTATATGACATGTAGCTCTTTGAATAGATAATATTCTGAAGTTAATGAAATCATAGGATTCTTGTCACAAGACTAAAATATTTGGAATCTGCATCATTAGCATGTGAACTATGGTAAGGGGTAGTGTGTATTTTAGATAAATAACCTGGTGCAGGCAGTCATTAAAGAATTGAGCCATCCCTGTGTTCCCTTTGCCCCTAAGAATAATCTCCATCCCAGTTACGTCATACTGTCGTAACAGAAATATCACACAAGGGTTATTCTAAAGAACAGAAGCTTATTTTCTCCCAGTCAGAAGTCTAAATTCAGAGTATGGCTCTGGGAGGAAGTCTGTCTTGTCCATTTCAACTTTCAGTAGCTACCAGCCATCCTTAGTGTTGCTGGGATTTTGAATCTATCAGTCTCTGTTCTCTTCTTCCTCCTTTCCCCGCTTGTGCATCTCAGTGTCTATCCTACTCTTTTTATTCTCATAAGTGATTAGGTTTAGGGCCCTCTCTACTCTGTTTGATCTCATTAATACAAAAGAGAAACCCTTATTTCAAAATGGGGTATTTATAAGTATCAAAATAAAAAATATCCAAACCTACTGCTGTCAAGTTGATTCCAATTTACTGTGACCCTGTAGGACAAAGAACTGCCTGATAGGGTTTCCAAGGCTATAAATCTTTAGGGAAGTAGACTGTCACATCTTTCTCCCACAGAGAAGCTAGTGGATTCAAACCATTGATCTTTTGGTGAACAACTGAGTGCTTTAACTACTGTACCACCAGCGCTCCTTATTTACAAGTTTAGTTTTTAACACATTCGAGAAGGGCCACAATTCAATTCACAAATGTTTCTAATCTTTTTTTGTGTGTATGTGTGTGTCAAAATTCATTATTGTGAGCTCACATTTTAAAGCAACTAAAATAAAACATTTCTATTGATAACAGTCATTACAACTCAGACCGATAAGTTGTAGTGTTCGTATATTAAAATTCTATCTGGCATTCTGTCTGCTTCCACATTTGAATAGTGACACTACTTGAAAATAAACCAACAGCTTCAGATATATCCTGATGTGTTTTCAGAGAGTACCCAGAGGTTCTTGTATGTATTACTGCGAGGTTTAACGTGTTGTGTTTGGAATGTTAAATTTCAGCAACATTTCCAGAGAAATCACTCACTGTGGGCTTACTTTCAAATTCCATTAGCTTCCCAGTCTTCTTATCTCAATTATACTACACTCTGACTGCTACGCAGCAGATCACAGGAGACTTGAGGTTTGTGCTCTGGGAAGTCTCAGTTTAGCAATAATTTACTTTAAAGTGTTGAATTCTTAGACGTGTTCTTCTGATAAGCCTACAAATTTAAGGCAATTTGTGAACCTAAAACAAGTGTTTTTAATTTTTTTATGTTACTAGTCTATATTAGGTCATGTATTGACTGTTGATTTTAAATACAACTCAGAAAGTGAACTTTTGAAAACACTAAATTCGTATACCAAATAAAAAGCAAACACTTTATTACTGAGTCGATTCTGACTCACGGCAACTCTATGAGTAGAACTGTCCCACAGCGTTTCCAAGGAGCACCTGATGGATTTGAACTGCTGAGCTTTTGGTTAGCAACTGTAGCTCTTAACCACTGCACCACCAGGATTTTGTAGCATACCAGAAACTCACAAGGTTTTAAAATCTGTTTGTATTATGTGATCATCATAGCAACATTTCATGATAAGCAGTGTTTTAGTCACCTAGTGCTGCTATAACAGAAATACCACCAGTGAGTGGCTTTAACAAAGAGAAATTTATTTCTCAAGTCTGGTAGGCTAGAAGTCCAAATTCAGGGCATCACCTCCAGGGGAAGGTGTTTTGCACAAGGCTTTCTGTCTGTGTCAACTCTGGAGGAAGGTCATTGTCATCAGTCTTGCCCTAGACTAGGAGCTTCTCTCTGCAGGAACTCTGGGTCTGAAGGATGCACTTTGCTCTGGGCACTGCTTTCTTAGTAATACAATTATGACTTATAACCCATAGGAAAAAAATCACTAAATGGAGGACAATTCCAATACTAGGAATCATGGCCTATTCAAGTTGACACAAAATTTTAAGGGGGATACAATTCAATGGATGACTTGCAAGGAAGGTATAACTGTTGACAGACAATGGAGTCAGAATCATGAGTGATATTGCTAATTGAGTTGATGTTGTTCATGCTAGATGGAGTGAACCACAAATCCAATTTCTAAAAACATGCAATAAATGTAATTAATCTACTCAGCTTATTTTAATTGACAGTTTGATATAATTCTTAGTTTAGCTCTTCTATTTTGGGAAAAAACCAATTGCTGTTTAATTACTAGGGTCACTTTCCCCTCGTAATTATCAACAGACAAAACAAAGATACTGAGTTTTTTAGGATGGAAAAGAATTATTTTTAATGAGTCATTTAGTAAATGGAAACAATATTTTTACTTTCTTCACTCTAAATACTTTTTTCTTCTAGTTACTAATGTTGAAATTAAGTCAACAATTCATCAGTATATGGAGAGAAATATTCAGCACATATTAAATTATTATATATACACAGTAACACACATCGGCCTACCCTTATGGGTATTTCAGATATGATCTAATGATTTATGAGTACTAGCATTGTAAATTTTACTATGCAAATTTTATGATACACAGTGAAATCAATTAAGTTATCAACAATAATTGGGCTAAATGTATCTTTCTCAAAATGAATGTTGGTAGTTTAAATGTGGAAGTATATTCTCGTATTTTCCAAAATATTCTCTAACATCGCTTAATCCATATTTAAAAAAAAAAATTGCCATTGAGACAATTCTGACTCATAGCGACTCCATAGTTTTAAGAAATCATTTCCAGTAGACAACTGCATCGTAATTAAGGAAACTGTTACTCTTCAAACTGATATTCTGAAAAATAATTCTATTCTCAAAATTAGACTTCCATAATTTATGCCACAGCTACTTTCTTGTCTTAACTAAATATAACTGCTCCATGCTGAGTTTATTTTATTATGAGAAAAATATGTAATCTTTAATGAGCTCTAGATCTATAGATCATTAGTGTGTTTTTCTTTCACTAGCAACACTTATAAAGTGTAACTTTGAAGAACTTTATATGTTTTATTGGCATTATTAGAAGACTTTCTTATGCCTGTCTAGTGTATTTACCAGCTAACCAGCTAAGCAAATATCTTCCTTCAAAAAGCAGTGCTTGAAAATATGAAATTGCAATATGCATCAAAAATATTATTTCCTTTTCTTAACATTTTATAAAGCTAATATTTCCTTTGCAAAATAATAATTGGAATGGTTGAAGAAAAAAAGGTGGTACTTTTCACATACAGAGAAGCACTGTATTGACTACACGTGGACATGTTGTTCAGTATGTGTGTTAAATTATGTTTTGGTTAGTGTGTATATGGAACCCTTGAAGATGATGCTCTGATTGTGTTTATCTATTCAACTACTCCAGTTTATGTGAGTAAGACATGCATAGATTATTTAACTTTCCTTTACATCTTCCAGTGGAAGATGCTTGTACAGTGGTTAAGTGCTGTGGCTGCTAATCAAACATTTCATGGTTCAAATCTATTAGACACTCCTTGGAAACTCTATGGAGCAGGTCTATTCTTTACTATAGGGTCACTGTCAGTCAGAATTGACTCAACAACAACACGTTTAGTGTTTTGCATTTCCATATTCCATTAGCCAATCTTAGAATTGTTTTCTAATTTAGAAGAAAAACTAGTTTCCAGTATTTAACAGATCAAAGTGGGCCCCACCTTTCTTAAAATCAAATTTAACATATCTTTTTATATTTTAATTTCTATACTACTGTCTGTGCTCCTTGGAAACTCTACAGAGCAGTTCTGCTCTGAATTATAGGGTCACTATGAGTCGGAATAGACTCAGTGACAGTGGGTGTCATTTGATTTGGTTTGATGGTGAAAAGAAATCATTTGTCCTTTTCTTTCAAAATGCAACTCCTTGCATGTTATATTTTGTGTCCCGAAGTGAAAATCTTGAGTAGAAGTTAGGTTTTTTAATAATTAACACAGTTTTGAGTAAAATCACAAAAGTATTTGGGTCACAATGTGAGGAGTCCCTGGTGTCACAAATAGTTAAGTGCTTAACTACTACTAGCTAGAAGATTGGCAATTTGACTCTTTTCAGGTGTACCTCAGGAGAAGAATCCTGCAATCTGCTTCTAATGCTCCACAGCCTTGTGTTGTACCAGTCTATTGTGTTGTACCTTCTTTAAGTCAAGCTGTCTTCTGTTGGTGAAATGGTTAAGAGCTACAGCTGCTGACCAACAGATCAGTAGTTCAAATCCACCATGCACTTCTTGGAAGCCCAATGAGTCAGTTCTAGTCTGTCATTTAGGGTTGTCATTGGTCAGAATCAACTCAGTGATAATGGTTTTCATTTTGGTAATGTAATGGAAGCAAATCACCAGATATTTTGTCTTTGGAGGTGCTGGATATGTTGGGACAGCCAACCTTTGGTTAGTACCTGAGCACTTAACAACTGAGCCACTAGAGCTCCTTCCTGGTAAAACCCTATACAGATGCTATTATTAAAGAAATGTATTTTGGGTATTACTTCTCAAATCGGTAGGTAAGCATTTTATTTGTTATATGTAATTATACAGCTTGCACATCATTAAAATATGCACATTATGAAACAATAGTTTGGTATTGGCCAAGCTGAAACATGCACTAACATAAATATTAATTCACAATGGAAGTATATTAAAGAAATTAATTCATAATGGAGCCATATGCAAATTTATCAATTTTAAAAACTATCGTAATTTATTCTGATATCATTTTTCCATTACTGCAGTTTTTTTCCCTTATGTTGCTTAATGTTTAAACCTGTAATTATTCTATCAGAAATGAGTGTAAATATATTAAATATGAATCTGTATTAGTAGACAAACAGCTTAAGACCACAGAAACTTGATGTTTTTTCTTTTTTTTGGTTCCTTTCTTTTTAGACATATTGTACATAAAATGAAAATGAGCAGAGTCACAACTTTTGTCAATATTCTGGTTTCATTTTAGAACCGTTTTCTATAATCCTTAATAGCAACAATGACAGCAATACATAACATTACCTCAGCTGAGGCAAGAAATTGTTCATTTCTCTTAACTGCAGTGGTGTCTGTGTTTTCTTTTAGTCAATCTTCTGGACTCAAAAACAATTCAAGGGGAGCTGGGCTGGATCTCTTATCCATCACATGGGGTGAGTGCAGTAAAATATTGAAAATCATCCAATGGATCCGTCCAATGCCTCTTTGAGGGAGCTTGAAAGAATTATTAGTATGTTCTCCAAGGGAGGATTTTCTGGTGGCATAGCAGTTAAATGCTATGGCTGCTACCAAAAAGTTGGCAGTTTGAATCCACCAGCTGCTCCTTGGAAACCCTCTGCGGCAGTTCTACTCTGTCCTATAGGGTTGCTGTAAGTCAGAATCAATCTACAGGCAATGCTTCTTTTTCTCTTCCTTTTTCCTCCAAGGGGATCTTCTGATAAAGTTCTGTTCATAAGTGTGTTCAATATGTGGATTAATAATACTTAATATTTCTGTCCAATTAAATTTTAATAATTTTGAGATTTTGTTTTTCTTCTGTAATGTATCAGTTGTTGGTATATAGGCTAATGATATACTTCAAATATTTCTGGTATTGTATACGTGATCTAAGCGGGATCACCTCATTTTGTGTGTGTGTGACTAGGGTATGTGAATTGAGAAGATTTTCTAAATTTTGAGTCATGCAGAAAATGTGTATTTGGAGATACTGCTGTAGCATTCAGATCAACCAGGTGGCTGTTCCTGAAAGGGTGGCGGATAGGATTTGTCAAGTGTATAAACCTAAGTGGCTTTACTTTCTTTGTTTAAAATGCCTGCAACTTGTCTACATCAGTTTAAAATTGGGGATTTTGTTTAGCAAAGTCCTGGTGCTCCCTTCAAATTTGTAAACTTCTTACATTACTTGAGTAGCTTACAGCCAGACACAGATTAGTAAGGTGCCTTGTGGCATTTGGGAGCCTCGACTGTTTACAGTGAGTCTGTTGTAGAAGAACATTTTATTCTTTACTTTTCAAAAAGAAGACAGTCATACATTTGGAAACTTTGTGTTTCCACAAAATTGTGTAATAAAATCCTAAGCCAGCCAAGTGCCGTCGAGTTGGATCCAACTCATGGCGACCCAATAAAATCCTAAACAACTTTTTATTTCCCATGTAGCCCATGGAAAGTACAAAGAGCCCATTTTGAAATATTTGTCATTGGGACAAATTTGGCTATACATTTTCCTTTTATCGCAGGTCTCTTTTGAGAGAGGTCACAGTTACTAACACTTCGCACTAGCATTTGGTGTTGAAATTTTTGTGTCTAAACATAAGCATTTTTAAGGTAGTACTGGCTTCTTCTCAATTAGAGGATGTTTCACATCAGGAATACTTCATCCGTCATCTTTGTGTCTGCTTCTCTTCCTGGTACACTTTGACATTGACAAAATGCCAAAATGTATTACCTAATCAGGCCTTTGTTAGTTACTTTGGAGGAGAGAATTTGAAGTAACCTAAGATTTGGTTATCCTATAGGCATAAAAGGAACAAAGTGATCAAGATAAAAAAACAGCCCTAGTTGTTCTAAAGAGTGACCCTGAAACTCAGTATTGTGCTGGAAAACTCATTTAGAGCTAACAATCCAGAAGTTGAACCTAACCTTAATTTTGATTTTAAAAGATTGAATTTTGTATTTCTCCATCAGATAATATATCATAGAAACTTAATGCTTAAGGATATAATAATAATAAAATCATAGTGACTTTTTACTGATGGATATGTGTATGTGTATTTTTGAAAACAACAGCAAAATAAAGCTTTATGTAAAGCAGAGGCTACTACATGTCTTCTTTTAAAGAAGCTATAGACAGAGCACATGTCTGCACAGAGAGTATTTTGGGAAATGAATTCATTTTACTTTGTTAAATAATGTCATAGACCTTGTAATGAAAGAAAGTTGGCATTTCTATTTCCAGAGGTATGTCAGGGCCAGGGGATGTGGGCTAAGGGAGAGATGTATTAACAGCCTCCAGGATGGAATGTGGTACATAGACCAGCAGCAACTGGGAGGCTGTTACGAATGCAGATTCTCAGGCCCTGCCCTGGCCTTTCTAAACCAGAACCTGCGTCTTAACATGGTCATGATTTGTAAGCATATTAAAATTGAAAAACACATTTTTGGTAACTTACCTCTTAATCTTCTCCATTTCTTGCCCAGTTCCTCATCTCCTTTTTGCCTGGGAATCTCTTGTAATTATCTCAGTCAACAGTTTTCAGTTTCTCCCCGGCTCTGTGTTGCTTCAGAGAGCCTCCTTCCGGTGCTTGGGCCTCCTCTTTGCTATTTTCAGTTGATCTTTTTGCAGCTGTGACTTCCCTATTTCCAAGGCATAAAATAACCTAAAACAGGTGGTGAAACACTCCAAGTTTGTCATTAACACCTTCAGGTAAGAAAAGAAAAGATCTTCCCAATAGACCATTGCAAAATAAGAGAAAGAAAAGAAAATTAAGCATGCAATTGGTTGTCCTGTGGTGATGTGATGGATTTACTTTAAATTTGTGGTAACCATAATGTCCACAAGGGTAGTGTAATAGTGCTAATCAACGTGTTGCATTAGCATTCATCTTTTATTGGGACTTTTTATTGTTATTGTGATTGAGTGAAAGTGTACAATCCAGTTTAAACTTGCATGCCCGCTTATCCACAGCCATTTCTACTATCCTTGCCCGGTGACAGCACACTCCTCCTTTCCATTCCATACGTGTCATACCCTACAAATAATCTCCTCTCCCCTCCTGGCCACCTTTTCCACTACTCTCTAGTATGAAACTAGTAGCACAACGAGATGCACAGAAACATAAAGTGCACACACGATATGGTCACTCTGTGTCCCCGAGTCCAATCCATTCCTGTCTGAAGAGTTGACCTCAGTGATGATTTATGATCAGGAACAGCATCAGTTCTACAGGCCACGCTCCCAGGGGGAACTCCCAAGTTTTCAGACCATCTGTTGTGGTCTTTTAGTGAAGTTCTTAGAGTGCATCACTTTTTTTTCTTGTGTTGCTCCCATGCCTCAACCTTGTGAGCCCCATCATGGCTGTGATTGGTGGTGGCCAGGCACCATCTGGTTCTTCTAGTCACATGTTGATGTAGTCACCCATTTGTGTGGGTCTTTCTGGGCTCTTTTTCCCTCATGTCATTGTTGTCCTTGGTGGTGTCTGTTCCAGCTGAGTTAGGACCATTTGGTGTACCTCAGATGGTAGCTTGCTAGTTTTTAAGACCTCAGACACCTGTCATCTGTATGGGGTGCAGAAGATGCTGTTAGCAACTGGCTAGTTATGCCGGTTGGCCTTGATGACCCATGAGAGCATGGTCCCTGGACCCCCACCTCTACTACTCTATCCTTGTAATATTGGGTGAGCTTCCAGTTTATGTTGTAGTCCAGTTAAATTGATCTTTCCAATGTGTGCTGTCACTGATTTCACCCAATCAAATTTCTATCAACAGTCTAATCTATAACCAACCCTCTCCATCCCTCCTTCTCCTCCCTTGAAGCCATCAAAGAGTCTTTTCTTCCTTACGTGAGTCTACTTTTAAGTCCTGAAAGTAGGGGTCTCATACAATGTTTGTCCTTGGGCCACTGACTGATTTCACTGATCATAATGTTTTACAATTGAAACCAGGTTATGAGATGCTTCCTAAAGTCATCATTGTTCTTTATCATTGCTTAGTGTTCCATTGAGCATATATACCATAGTTTGTTTATCCATTCATCTGTTGGGCATCTGGGTTGGTTCCATCTTTTGGCTATGGTGGACTGTGCTGCAATAAACATTCACGTGAATATCTTTGTTCATGTGACTGACCTTGATTCTGTAGGATATATTCCGAGCAGTGGGATTACCTGGTCAAATGTATAGCTATTTTCAGCTTTTTGAGGAAGCTCCATATTGCTTTCCAAAGAGGGTATACCATTTTGAATTCCCACTAGCAGAGTAGGAGAGTTCCAATTTCTCCACAGCCTCTCCAGCATTTGTTGTTTTGTGTTTTGGGGAACATGGCCAACCTTTTTGGTGTGGGATGATATCTGATTGTACTTTTGATTTTGATTTCTTTAATAGCTAATGATCATGAACATTTCTACGTATGTCTTTTGGCCTCCTGTATGTCCTCTTTAGTGAAGTGTCTGTCCATCTGCTTTGCCCCATGCTTAATTGGGCTATTTATCCTTATCTTGTTGTTATTTTCCAGGACCTTGTAGATTATGGAGAACAGATGTCAGTCTGACACACAGTTGCCAAATATTTTTTCCCATTCTGTAGGTGATGTTTTAATTTTTCTGATAAAGTCCTTGGATGAGCATAAATGTCTGATTCTTAGTAGTTCCCATTTATCTGTTTTCTCTCCTGTTGATTGTGCTTTGTCAAGTTTTGAAGCCTAAGTTGTATATTAGAACTTCTATTGTTGATCCTATTTTTTCTTACATGATCTTTATCATTTTAGGTTTGCTATTTAGATACTTTTGTCCAATTTGAGTTGGTTTCTGTGTAAGGAGTGAGATACGTGTCTTGTTTCAATTTTTTGTGGACAGAAACCTAATTTTGCCAATATCATTTGTTAAAGAAACTGTTTTTATTCCAGTTTACAATCTTAGGGCCTTTGTCAAACATGAGCTGTTCATAGGAGGATGGTGATGTCTCTGGGATCTCAGCTCTGTTCAATTGGTCTATATGTCTCTTTTTGTACCAGTACCGGGCAATTTTGACTACTGTGGTAGTGTAATACATTCTAAAGTTACGTAGTGAGAGGCCTCCCACTGTGTTCTTTCTTTTCAGTAGTGCTTTGGTTATGAGAGATTTCTTCCCTTTCCAAAGAAAGTTGGTGATTTCTTTCTCCATCTCATTAAAAAAAAAAAGTCACTGGAATTTCTATTGGGATTGCATGGTATATGTAGATTTCTTTGGGTAAGATAGACATTTTTGCAGTGTTAATTCTTCCTATCCCGAGCAGGATAGGTTTCTCCATTTATATAAGTTTCTCTTAGTTTTGTGCAGTAAGGTGTTGTAATTCTCTTTTTATAGGTCTCTTATTTCTCTAATTAGATTTCTTCCTAGGTATTTTGTCTTCTTGGGGGCTTTAGTAAATGGTATGGATTTGGTGATTTCCTCTTGCATGATCTCTGTGTTGGTATAAAGGAATCCTACTGATATACTTGTGTTTATTTTGTATCCTGCTACTTTGCTGAACTCTTCTTTTAGAGTGAGTAGTTTACTTTTGCATTCTTTAGGATTGTCTGCATATCCCAACCATATCATCTGCAAATAGGGAGATTTTTACTTCTTCTTTGGCAGTGCAGATGCCCTTTATTTCTTTGTCTTATCTCATTGCTATGGCCAGGACTTCTAGTACAGTGTTGAGCAGGAGAGGTGAGAGTGGGCATCTGTGTCTACTTTTCATTCTAAGGGAATTTCTTTCAGTCTTTCTCCATTTAGAATGATGTAGGCAGTTGGCTTTGTATAGATGTCTCCTATTGCATTGAGGAATTTCCCTTCTATTCCTATTTTTCTGAGAGTTTTTAGCATGAATCAGTGTGGGACTTTGTCAAATGCCTTTTCTGCAACAATTCATAAAATCAGGTGAGTCTTCTGTGTATTTACGTAGTTGATCACATTAATTGCTTTTATGATGTTGAACTAGCCTTGCCTCCCTGGTATGAATCCAACTTGATTGTGGTGAATTATTTTCTTGATATGTTGTTGAATTCCACTGGCATGGATTTTTTTAAGACTTTTGCATCTAGGTTCATCAGTGATATTGGTCCATAATTCTCATTTTTTGTTGGATCTCTCTCTGGCTTTGATACCAGGGTTATGTTGGCTTCATAGAATGAAATGGGGGAGTTTCCACCCCTTTCTATTATGTGAAATAGTGTCAGTAGTAATGGCCTTAACTCTTCTCTAAAAGCTTGGTGAAATTCTGCAGTGAAGCCATCCAGGCCAGGGCTTTTTTGGTTGATAGTTTTTGGATGAATTTCTTAAGTTGTTCTACTTCTTGTGATAATTTTGGTAGATGATATGAATCTAGGAATTTGTCCATTTCTTCTTGGTTTTCAGGTCTGTTAGAGTACAGTCATTCATAATATTCTGTTATGATACTTTGAATTTCTGTTGGATCTGTTGTCACATCTCCCATCTCCCATCTCATTGCTTATTCAGGTTATTTGTTTCCTTTTCTGCTTTTCTTTAGTAAGTTTAGCCAATGATTTGTAAATTTTGTTGATTTTTTCAAAAGACCCGCTTTTGCTCTTACAAAGTTTTTCAACTCTAATTCATTTAGTTCTGCTCTAATGTTTCTGAGCTGTTTTCTTCTGGTGCCTGAGGGCTTCTTTTTTTTTGCTCTCTTTCTACTCATTCAACCTGTAGAGTTAATTCTTTGGTTTGGGTCCTTTCTTTCTTCTGGATGTGTACATTTATAGAGATAAATTGACCTCTGAGCACTGCTGTGGCTGTATCCTATAGGATCTGGTAAGATATGTTTTCATTCTCATTTGAATCCATAAATTTCTTTATTTCATCCTTGATTTCTTCTCTAACTCATGGCTTTTTGAGCAAGGTGTTATTCAGTTTCCATGAGTTCCATTTTCTGTCTCTGTTTCTTCCTACTATTGGTTTTCACTTTTATGGCTTTATGTTCTGAGAAGATGCTTTCCAATCATTCAATGGTTTGGAATTTGTTGAGGTTTTCTTTATGTCCGAACACATAGTCTAGCCTGGAAAATGTTCCATGTGCACTTGAGAAGAAGTTACAGTTATCTGTTGATAGATAAAAAGTTTTGTTTATATTGATGATATCTAATTGGTTAATTGTGGCAATAAAATCTTCTGTGGCTTTACTGAACTTTTTTTCTAGAAAAATCTGTCCATTATTGAAAGAAGAGTGTTGAAGTCTCCCACTATTATTGTGGAGTGATTTATTTTCATTTTTCAGTGTAGTCAGTGTTTGATGTTTTTAGATGCTCTGGTATTGGGTACATAGATATTGTGTATTCAACCTTTCAGAAATAAATGGTGAACATCCTTGTCCACGACTGTGGATTTTACATTAAAATCTATTTTACCCGAGCTTAGTATTTTCACACCTGCTCTTCTTTGTATATTGTTAGCTTGTTATATATTATCCATCCTTTAATTTTCAATTTGTTCATATCTTTAAGTCTAAAGTGAGTTTCTTGTAAGCAACATATAGACAGGTTGTGTCTTTTGATCCAAGCTGTCACTCATTTTCTCTTTATTGGAGCATTCAGTCTGTTTCCATTCAGTGTAATTATTGATAGGTATATGTTTAGTGCTGTCATTTTGATGTATTTATTTTCGTATTGGTGTTTTCTATGCTGCCCTTGATATTCTGTTGTGGGTCTTTCTTCTTTATGGGTTGATTTTTAACCCTTTCCAGTGTTAGTTTTGTGTTTGTTGAGACTCTTGTATTACGTTTCTTGTTTTAATATGTTGTATCTTTATTGTGCTTTGTGGCTATCCCTATGATCCCCCTTAATAATGTAAGTTTCAACTCAGTTTTAACTTCTACATGTCTTATTAACTTTATCTGGAAAGACTATAACTGCTGTAGTATATCCCTCTTTTTAATATGATGGTATCTTAGCTTTCATGATATGATCACTGGATCATTTCTTTTAATATTATAGCTTTGATTGAGTTTTGTGCTATCTCTGCCTGAATAGGCATCTGAGTGTTATGTCCTGTGTTGCCTCCTTAAATATAGACTTAATGGTTTTGTTTTTCTAAGCAAATAATTTTTTTCAGTATTTCCTGTAGTTTTGCTTTGCTTTTTACAAAGTCTCTAAATTTCTGTTTATCTGCAAATGTCTTAAGTTCATCTTCATATTTGAAAGACAGTTTTGCAGGACATATGCTTCTTGGTTGGAAGTTTTTGTCCTTCAGGGCTTTGAATGTGTCATCCCACTGCCTCCATGCCAACATTGTTTCTGCCGAGAAGTCAGGAAAGCCTACAGGACTTCCCTCTCAATGTTAGCTTTGCTTTGAGTCTTGCTCTCTTTAAGTGTTTCTGTTTCTGTTTCATTTTGTTAAGCTTGATTATAATATGCCTTGGTGTTTTTCTTTTGGGGTCTCTTTTATGTAGCATTCTATACATGTCTTGGATATCTCTGTTCTCTTCTTTCATAATTTCAGGGGAGTTTTCTATCAGCTACTCAACAGTGATATTCTCTGTTTTCAGCTATCTCTCCCTGTTCAGGAACTCTGATTAATCATAGATTAATCTTCTTGATAGAATCCCATATGTTTCCTAATGCTTCTTCATTTGTCTTATCTCTGATTTCTCCTCATAAATGCTGGTGTCAGTAGACCTGCCTTCAAAGTCAGTAAGTCTAATTTCCAGTTCTTCAATTCTGCTGTTTTGGCTATGCATTGAATACTCTAATTCTGTAATTATGCTATTGATTCGTCATGTTTCAGAATGGTGATGTTCCATCAGTTCCAGCAGGTTGGTTAAGTGTTCATTTTTGTCTGCTGCATTTTGTGTAATGTCTAGGAGGAGTCTATATATAATTCTTTTGTACTTTTCAGAAAGGCTTCTTCATCTGGAAAGTTCTTTGGTTCTTTATTTTGGGAGTTTTCTGGAGCTTTAGTTTCATGTTTCTTCAAATGTTTGGCTAGGGTTTGTTGCTTTTGGGACATCTAGAGGCTGTTTATTTTCTCTGATATTGACTCAGTGGGAGCTGTGGCACAGTTCTGAGATGGAATTTAGTCACCAGCCACCTCCATATTTACTCCATTAACTGGCCCTGTGGACTCTCTGGGGTAGCAAGCTCCTCCTCCTGCCTGGCAAAGTCATGGCCCTACTTTTTGGAGTCATCTAGGGGCCATCCACCTATCCAATTATGTGGGCCAGTAAAGGCTGAAAGAGATGTCATCAAGTTCCACTGCAGTTATTTCACTAGGCATTCTTATTTTAAATAGGTGAAAGCAATCTGACAGCTTCCAAAATCAGTCAGGCCATCAGGTGTGGTGAGCCCCTCCTCCGGCTGATAGCAGGAGCAACTCTTCACTGTCCCCAGATGATGTGATATATTTCAAAGTAGGGAAATACTATCAGTCTGCTTCATCACTTCCTGGGTCCACTGATACGGCTACACTGTGCTAAACACAGCTTTTCTGCTGGAAAAGTGCTCCCTGGGCTGGCACTGCCTCACAGCTTGGGAATTAGCCCCTGCTAGGGTCGCCTTGGCCAAGGCCTCTGGTTGGTTAACTCCATTTCACAGTCAGGCAAGATCATGTCCCAGGCAAGCTGTCCCACTTGTCATGAAATAGCAGAATCTATTGCAGAGTTGGGCTCTCAAAATGTGGCAATTCCACCACTGATCATGTCAGCACTGCATCACGGTGTACCAGTCAGTTAAGCCCATCCCCCACCTTCCAGCCAACCTAAAGAAAAAGAAATTAAAAATGTCAGTTACCTTCAGTCTGTGGGAGCCAGCCAATTCAGCAAGAGTGGATGAGGCTCAGTGAAAGACAAGAAGTATCCTGTTCAGTGGCGTGTAGTCCAAACTGACAGCCCTACGCCATATCCTAGGGCTCACTAGGTATCCAGAAAGCTCTGTTTAATTATCAATCCAGGCCTTAAGTTTCAGAGGGAATTAAGGAGACATGTGTCTAGTCTGCCATCCTAACTTCACCCCCTCCCTTTCTTTTGAAATAAGAAACTGATGACACCTTTTGTATGATATTTCTATATGATAAACTTAGATTTAAGAGTTCATACCACTACTTGTATAATTTAAATTCAATTCACTGATTTTCCTGGCCAAATATTTTTGTTTGTTTTCAATATGATATTGTTTAATTTTGTGTTTGTTTTGTGTCTAAAGGGACTGATAGTTCAGAAACTTGTGATAGCTTTGTCTTAACTTTTTCCATGAAAAATGACATGTAATAGCTGGAAATACCTTTGTACTTGCTACTTTTTAAATTAATCAGCCCTAAAAAGTAGCTGCACATCTGTGGGGACATTAACCAAAGTATGATGGAAAACTTCAGTGGAAAAAAATTATAATTTTCATACATCTGTTCATACTGAAATTTCTGCTCTGATTTAGAGCAGTGGTTCTCAATAGGGGGTAGGGGAAAACAAAATTATAATTTTCATACATCTGTTCATACTGAAATTTCTGCTCTGATTTAGAGCAGTGGTTCTCAATAGGGGGTAGGGGAAAACAGAGGATTTTACCCCTAGGGGACATTTAGCAATGTCTGGTGACACTGCTGATTTGTCATAAGAACTAGTGGGGAAGGGGTGTCAGCACTGCTACCATCTAATGGGCAAGACTAGGGGTTATTCGTGCAAAAGTTGATACACTTTAACTTGAAAAGTTTGAACTTAGGAGCTGTGGGTCACTAATGACATCCTCCTAGTACTTCTTTGATTTCCAACCCAATGCCTACAAAAATCTCTTAATTCCAAATGTGAGATAAAAAAATAAACCAGTGCCATCAAGTCAATTCTGACTCATAGAGACCCTACATGTCAGACTAGGACTGCCCCACAGAGTTTCCAAGGAGTACCTGACAGATTTCAACTGCTGACCTTTTGGTTAGTGGACATAGTACTTAACCACTATGCCACCAAGGTTTCAGATATGAGATATAAATTTAAAAAATAAATAAATGATTCATTTTACTTTGAAATGAATCTTTTGTGGATTGAGTACACCTACTCCTCACTTGTCAACTATTTTGTTAGCCAACACCTCATGTTTAACATAATCGTAAAACATCTATTACCTGAGTATTTTGTGCATTAATGACAGTAATGAATGCCAAAGTACAAGAAAGAATAACACTGATTCTGACTATTAAGGTTATGTGTCAACTTGGTGGGGCATGATTCTCAGTGGTTTAGCAGTTATGTGAATGCTAAGTGCCGTTGAGTTGGATACGACTCATTTCATAATCTATGTGGTCATCTTCCATTTTTGCATAAAACTGATTTTCTCATAACCAACCTGGTATTTTGAATCTTTCAGTAAAATAGGGGTGAACATATACCATTTAAACAATATAAAATGAAAATTTGGGCTGAAAAATAGCTAAGAATGGCTAACTCCATTTATTATTTTTACAACTCTAACCTTCCTTTTCCCCAGTGACATATTCATACATAAAATCTTGTATCGATACAATTTTCTTAAAAGGGCTACTTGTATCTTGGAGGAAACTTAAAGAAACACTGATTTTTCACTATATGAAGCCGATGAAAATAATGTTCAGATTTATGAATTACAGTTTTGGGGGGTGGAGAACACCAATTCATTTCTTCAAAGAAAGAATTTTATTCATTATGAATATTTTCTGGGACCATGTTTATTTGCTTTAGTAGAATATTTGAATCTTAGGTTTAATTATATAAAGATATTTAAGTAACTAATATTATAATTGTAACATTTGTTGACTTAGAGGACAATTAGCACTTATAAAAGCACATATATACATATGCTTATACATGAATAGGTATATTATACATGAATAGGTATATGATTGATTCATGATGTCGATCTGTCAAATAAAGTTTCCTAGTTTGTAAATCTCTATAAAGAAAGGAAAGCTGCATACATTTCTTTTAGGATAATAGCAATATGCTGATTAAGTAGTACAAAGAAACATAAGGCAACACTCACAAGTTTAAGAAGCACAACTAAGGAGGAAAACACGAGAATGAGAGAGGAGTATGTAAAAAACATAGTTTGAAATGTTTGATTCATGTATACTTGTTAATGATACCAAGAGATTATCAAATTAGGAATCGTGAATTTATCTTCTATCTACCTTCTTTTTCTAGTTGCTTTCAGAAAAATACAAATTTCTAAACTTTCCTTGGATATTTGTTATTATCATAACAGTGATAAGGTACTGAAGTAAAACCTTGTGTTTTGAAAATATAGAAGCTATTTCTTGCCCATCCAATGTCATTCTTGGACTCTTCCTTGATTATGGAACATAGATATTGTTCATATTTTTACCTCTTGTCGTCACTATGAGTTGGACCTGACTCAACAGCAGTGGGTGGATGTAATCCTGGAAAATAGTCCTTCTACCAGTCTACGTGGTGAATGCTGATTAGTCTGAGAGCTAATGTTGTAGCCAATGATTGGTTTAGGCAAGAGCAGGTAAAGCCTTATTATGATGTCAAAGATCCTAGACAGAGTTGTGAAACAGAATAAGCACACTGTTTACAATTGAGGCAATTGTATTTGAGTTCTGGCTCTACCATTTACTGACTATACAGTCTGAATCAAACCAATAATCTTCGAAAGCATTTATTCTCACTTTAAAAATGTCCCAGCACACTTGACCATTTGAGATATGTCTGTATATCTCAGAGAATGATTATATGTATAAATGTACATACGTGTGTATGTTATTTCTAGGTATCATTGAATTGGTTCCTACTCATAGCGATCATATGTCCAACAGGAAGAAACGAAACACTGTCTGGTCCTGTGCCATCCTCACAATGACTGTTAAAGTTGAGCTTATTATAGCCACTGTGTCAATCCTTCTCCAGGGACTAACCTCTCCTGATAACATATCCAAAGTATGTGAGATGAATTCTTGCCCTCTTTTTTTCTCTCTCTCTCTCTATGTATCAAAAAAATGCATATGTAAGAGCTATGCAAATATTATTTATTCTAAAACAGATATGCTATGAGGCTCTCTTATTCTAATTCAAAATATCTTGATAAAATTATTAACCCTCAAACTAAACCAAACTAACCATTATTGAGTCGATTCCAACTCATAGAGACATTATAGAATGAGTAGAACTGCCCCATAAAGTTTCCAAACAGTAGATGGTAGATTTGAACTGTTGACCTTTTTTAAGCAAGACAAAATTGTCAGTATTACCTGATGGCCAAAATACACTTCTCAGTTGAAACCCAAAAGATTACCTCAGCCATCAGGCAGTACTTACTCCATCAAATCAGTCCAGATTAAGTTGCATATAATCTTAACCCTCTATTTTCAATTGAAATAGTCAAAAATCCAGTAACTGACCGTCCAGTATATTCATTTAAAAATTTTGTGATCAAATTACCTTACAGTAATAATATTTCAGTTTCAGGGCACATTTTACAGCTTTAGGGACACCCTCTTGGCTCTTCCATATGCCACTCTCCTACCAGCTCTCTGTCTTCCATCCCAGACTAGCGTACAACACTTCCTAAGTGTTCTTCAGTGATTCTGATTCATAGAGACTCTATAGGACAGAGTAGAACTGCCCCATAGAGTTTCCAAGGAGCATTGGTAGATTTGAACTGCCAACTTGCCAAATTTTCAGTTAGCAGACATAGCAGTTTTCCACTAGGGTTTCCCTACTTCCTCCTACTTGGTTATTATTGTGCCTTCACAGCTTGTATTGTACACTGAGGCATTTACTTGATTGACATTTATCTTAGCAAGGAAGTGGAAAGCTCTATGAATCTCATTTCCATTTCATGCCCTTCTTCTTTTTATCCCCGGCATGTAAAGCTCCTGGATTAGTAGTTCATCTAATTAGAACTACCTGAATAAATGAATAATAGTGCATTGTCAAAACAAAGAATGATAACAAAGCTAAAACTGATTTTGTTTGTTGAGAGAAAAATGGATGACATCTGTTTTAGTTAGCTAGTGCTGCTCTAACAGAAACACCACAGAGTGGAGGCTTTAACAAAGGAAGGTTTCTTCTGACACAGTCTGGTAGCTTACATGTCCAAATTCAGGATGTCTGCTCCAGGGGAAGGCATTCCCCCTTGTTGGCTCTGGAGGAAAGTCCTTGTCTGAGAGCTAATGTTTTAGCCAATGACTGGTTTAGGCAAGAGAAAGTAAAGCCTTAGCATGATGTCTTGTGTTGCATCAGTCTTTGTTCAGTGAGCATCTTGGCACAGGAACCTCAGATCTGAAGGATACACTCTTCTCCCAGTGCTGCTTTCTTAGTGGTGTGAGGTTCTAAAATCTTTCTGCTAGATTTTCCCCTTTATATTTCAAGAGACGGCCTCAAGGCACAAAGCAAATTTATACATTAATTTTGCTCTACCTACACAACTGCTGCCCATCCGCCCTTATTAACATCACAGATGCAGGAATTCCAGCATGGAGGAACGTCACACAATACCAGGAATTATGGCCCAGCCAAATTGTAACAGGCTTTTTACAGAACACATCAATCCATGACATTCCACTCTTTGTTCTCTAAAAAATCACATCTTTGCAACACATAAAACATATTCACCCCATCACAGGAAAAGCCTACAAGTTCAAGTCCAAAATCCAGAAATTCCTCTTTAACTGTGTAATCTAGAACACAAGTTATCTGCTTCTAAAATACAATGGCAGGCATAAGTAAAGGATATTTCCATTACAAATGGGAGAAATTGCAGGCAAAGAAGGCATTGACAGGCAACAAGCAAGTCAGCAGAGCACATCAGATTAGCCCTCAAAGCTCTGAAAATAATCAGTTCTCTGAGCGATTTTACACAGTAGCTTTGCCCTCCGGATACTAGGTATCAGCCACACTCTCTGGACTTTGAGGGGAAACCAACAGTCTTGTGCTACAATTCTGCCTCCTATACCCACTTAAAGAGCAGCTCTGCCCCCTTGGCTTTAGGTGCACACTAAGCTCAACTTAGTGACAGTTCCTTACAAACACAGAAAACCACGGCTCTACCCTTTCAAACCCCTGCGGTCGTGGCCATACCTCTTGAGACTGAGGAGCTCTGCTTCTCATGCTCTTTGTCTCTTCAGCTTCTGCTTCCTATGGCCTCATGGCCTGGGCCTTAAGCCCACATCTGCCCGGCAGGGACAAGTATTCCAAAGCTCTGTCACTCTACCAGTTCAAGTGCCTGAGTCACCCCACTCTGCCAGGCACGCAACTTTCTCACTCAGTGGGTCAGCAAACCTAGCTCTACTGATTCAAGTACCTGGAGTTACCCCTCTCTGCTAGGAAACCTCTGTGCACAGCACTCGGCTCTCTCCGTGACTTGAATGCAGCACCGTCTCATGCTGGTTTAGTTTTGCTGCTGACATTACTGCTGCCTCTGGTCCTCTGAAGCTCTTTCTCACCATCTGCACCTTCTTTGGTATTGACAGTTCTTCTGAGTCTTCTATCTATTCACAGTTTCAAAACCACTTCCACATTTTAGGTATTTGTTAGAGCAACAACCCACTCTCTTGGTACCAAGAGAGTCTTAGGCTGTGTTTTCTAGGGAAGCAAAACCAGTAACATGTATACATACAAGGAAAGACTTATATATAAAGGAAATAGCTCATGCAGCTGTAGAAGCTGAATGTCCCAAGTCCTGGCACAGAAGCCTTATGTGGCCATGGGAGCCAGTCAACACAAGGTCAGCAGGTCAGAGACCAGAGTTCTATATCACTGGTTATGTAGCTTCATGGATCCCAAGCTGGCAGTGAAACTGTAAGGTCTCTGCTAACTCTCAGAGCTGCAGGGGCTAGAGAACCCAGAATCAGCAAGTCAGGGAATAGGACTCTCACTCACTCAGGTGTAAGGATTGATGAATCCAATAGCTGCTAGTTCGGGTCCAGGAACCAGATGCAAAAGAGAGCACGAGCTGCAGGCAACATGAGCAGATATGAAGCAAGTGGAAGGCAGAGAGATGAGAGCTGAGATGAGGGAAGTCACCCCCAGGCCCTGCTGCAGCCAAACATGGAATTGCCATGTTGACACAATCTTGACTGCCACAACACACAATCTAGCACATTTTATTTCATTCTCGTTTTTAAAGGCATAAAGTTATAGATTATATATAAAATTTATTTCAATATCTCTATTACATGAATATTGTATCTTTTATATTAGCAGAGCTCTTTAGTTAAACATATTTTGAAAATGCTACCAGTGAATTGTAAATTGAAAGAAAACTAGCTGAGCCACACCACGTGCCGTCAAGTCAGATCCGACTCATGGCTGAAGACAGTTGTATATTGAAAAATGTATTGAGTTCTGTCTAGGGCTAGAAAGTCAGAATCCAACTAATAAATTCCATTCATCTAAAAGTAGAAATGTTTGGAATTGAGTTCATCAAACAAGAATGGACATAATAAAAATACTCTCTAAAACTAGTCACTGTTTTTCACTCTTCAATATAGTGTAATTTGCCTTAAATACTGGAGTTATTGTTTCTGATGAACTCTGAATTCCAAAGGCCTTATCTGCCAGATTTCTAGCTTTTCCTTTGTGAATGGTGTCTGGAACACAAGAAGAATATTTTGACAATTGGATGTCAGCAATAACCACCTGGGATTCCACCTTTATGAAGCGCAGTCCAAATTCTGCTTCATGTGCTGAATAGCTGATCCCGGAAAATCAAATTTTTGACATACATGATATGTGATCTTGGTCACTTGAAATTTTTCTGCCTAGAAGACATTTTAAATGTGTCACTTTCATATACCCCACTGACTTTCTAAGGGAGGCTGTCTTATTAAGTTAGAAAAACATGGTAAATTTTCATGATTATTTTTACTCTTCCTCAGAACAAAATGAGGCAGAAAAGAAGGGAAGACACAGTTAAGTGGTAGAAATTACCAGGGAAAGAATTTATTCCAGATGCTTAGAAGTTATAAAAATCAAAATTATACCTAGTACTTTTTTTGCCAGTGTTTTGAAAATATGAACCACTTTTTTTTTCCATTTGTAAAGTAGTATGTTTTTATGTACATGTAATTTTCTACATCAAAACAGTGTTTATTTATATTCCGGGAAATTAGAATTTCACAAATACACCAAGTAATATACTTTACTTTTTTACTTTGATGTACAGCTTTCCTTGTGGGGTTTTTAACTAAAGGAATTTTCAGTAGATTTCATTTAGTTCTGCTTTACTCATATATTCATTTGTATTATATAATTCTCACCTAACATATATTAACTATAAAATAAAGTAAAAAGTTAAACTGCATTCAGATACTTTCTGCTTATGTTTTGAATGTGTCAATGCTTATAACTTCACTATGATGGTTTTATATTTGATTTTTAGAGGAACTTTTATTGATAAGTCAAACCAAATACAAAATTCTGCTTCTGGTCATTTCTTTATTGATAACAAATTTTTCTTTTCTCTAAAGTGATTAGCTTTCTTGATAACAAGATTTGCTAATTTGCTTTTTCAACTTCAAATTAGCATAGTTTTAGGTCAAAAAGACTGGTTACTAAAATAAATGTGACCAAGAAATATGTATATTATAAAGTTTTTAAAATGGCTTCCATTTGCAATTTGTTACACAATCAATTTTTGAAAACCCATGCAGAAAAGTTCACAGCATACTGAATATCAGTTTCTGTATTGCTACCAAATGTCCTCTTCCTTTACTATTTTACAGTGTGATTGAAAGAAACACTATGTTTTCTGGCTTCTAGGTTTTCATTTGGACATAGCATATAAAAACACCATACTTACTCTTAGGAAAAGGCATCAGTTCTATCATTCCATGACTGTAACTGGAGAATTTTGTTAGGTGTTTATAAAAATAAGTATTTGCCCCGAAGTTTTGTTTATTCTTCTCTGTTGGTGGCTCATTTTTTAATTTTATTTTTTAGTTCTAGAAGTTAATAGCTATGCCTCTTAGGTTCATTATACTCTGATGGTTAATTTCCTTTGAAATATTTCTAAAAATAATTTAAATTGGCATATAAAAGTGCATATGGTGTTAAACACTTTTAAATAAGTCCAGTGTTCCACATGTCACCTATGGGACCTGAGGATGTTTAAAGGTGATGATAGTAGCAATACAAATGACCTTAAGTATTTCTGTAATCTTAATAGTACAGTTGCTTTTCAATTAATTATGCTCACTTTATTCATGTATTATTATATGAGTAAAAATTTATCAAACTAGTTATCTGACATTCCTTGAGAGGTGCTAAAATCATTATTCTCCCTACACAAGACATATGAAATAAAAAAAAAGGTTAGTATACTGGATTTTTTGATTGTGGCTTTTAACTTAATAAATTATTTTATTCATTCTGTTAGCAATGCAGTTGGATGTAGATAGAAATAAATAAAAAATCTTTACTTTTAATTCATGTGTAATGATTGATTAGACACACAAAATTATCAGCAACAACCAAGACCTTCTACATGAGAATCTCTGAGATTGGGGCCTAGTAATCTGATTTGTTTCAGCAAGTCCTTTATATGATTCTGATGCTGCCAAAGTTTGGGAACTATTGTGTCATAAAATTAAGATCTCATGTAATAAGTCATGCACTACCTACTAAGGTATTCAGCTGTTGCTTGATATAGTGTTATAGTTTATCTTAACCTTTCTAATTAATGTAGTGCGATATATGATTCATAAGAATGAATTAATGGCACAGGACTGGTTAGTTTTCATTCTATTTTGCACAGGGTTGCTATGAGTTGGAACTGATTGGAGGGCACCTAATAACAACAGCAACAACCTTAGTCCACGGGCCAAGAATCTGATATAGAGAAAGCTTCAAGATGATGTGGTTTAATATTTAACAGATTATATTTCACTAATTTCAGTGTTATTTTATCTGAGTGTCATAGCATCCAGCACTCTAAATAACAAAATCTTGGAATATATTAATCAGTGTGCAGCTACTTTTTCTCAGCAGTGAAAAATGCTGAGCTTTAGCTCAAGAGGGAAATTGGATTGTATAGGACCATTATTAATTCTCCATTCCTGTAAATGTTTATGCCCCTCATGGAATCTTGATTTATGATCTACGGACTGAGCTGACATTTGATGACAAAAAATTCTTGACTCATTCTCTGACAACTTGGAATTGATTTTTAGCTTAGATTCACATATAAATTACAATCTACTTACATTGAAAAGCTATTTTTAAGCATTAGATTAAAAACAAAGCAAATATCTTGTAATTTTGATTTTCATAGGAATCAATGAATATTTTGAAACCTTCAAAAAATTGGTACATCATTTTAACGGAAGTGTTGTTAGGACTGCCAGGTTAGATGTGTTAACTTCCAGCTGGTAAATTTTCTTCAAGATTTAAAATGTTTCCAATTTGTTAGCTTTATTTTGTGTCTTCTGAAATACTAAAATTGTCACTAACTTTTTCTTTGTATATGTTTTTAAAGACATATGCAGTGCCTTTGAAGGCACAGTGGTTAAACACTTGTTAACTACTGGTAAGCAATTCAAATCATGAGTGGATACGCAGGCAAAAGATATAACTGTTCTGTAAAGATTACAGCCATGGGAGGGTGAGTCAAGGTAACAGACTAGACACACGTTTCCTTAATTCCCTTTGAAAACTAAGGCCTGGACTGATAATCAAATGGAGCTTTCTGGACACCCAGTGTGCTGCAGGACATGGCATAGGGTTGTCAGTTTGAACTACATACCACTGAATAGGAAAACTCTAGTCCCCGGCTGAACCCTGCCTGCTCTCGTTGAACTGGCTGGTTCCCACAGACTGAAGTTAATTGATGGTTTTAACCTTTTTTTTTCTTTGTGTTGGCCAGCAGGCAAGGCTGGTACTCAACCAGCAGCTATACAGCACAGAAGTGCAGAAGCAAATAGTCACAGTGGGTAGTATAATCACATTTTCAGAGCCCAGCCCTGGAGTCAAAGCACCACAGCCCCTCCACTCTCTTTTTGGATCTCCACCATAGATTCTTCTGTTTTGCAGGGGTGGGACAGCTTGACCGGGATACAATCTTGTTAGCTGGGAAGTGGAGGTACCCAACCAGAGGCCTAAGCAGGGGCTAATTTCCAGGCTGGGAGGTAGTCCCAGCCTGGGGAGTGCTTTTCTGGCAGAAAAGCTCTTTTTAACACAGTGTAGCCTTACAGGTAGGCCCTAACAGGGAATGTCAGCAGAACAGTAGCCTGTTCCTTCAATTTTAATAAAGCATCTGGGGAAAGGTTAAGAAGTACCTATATTATCTTCTAGAAGGAGGGGCTTTCCACACCTGATGGACTGACTGACTTTGGAAGCAGTCAGATAGCTTTTACTTATTTAAAATAAGACTGCCAAGAGAAATAATTGTGGTGCAGTCCAAAGCCATCTTTTCCACCCCACGTCTGCCCCCCATCACTCCATAAGTAGGGCAATGTCTTTGCCAACAAGGAGGCAGAGCCTGTTACCCTGGAGATTCCACTGAGAGCAGTTGCTGGAGTATATAGAGGTGGCTTGTGAACTACTTCCTTCTCAGAACTGCACCTCAGCTCCTGTTAAGGCAACAGTAGAGAAACTAAACAGCTTCTAGATGTCCTATAACAAACAAACCCTAACCAAACATTTGAAAAAACATTCAACCATGGCTCCAGAAAAACTTCCAAAATACAGAATCAAGGAACTTCCCAGATGAAGAAGACTTTCTGAAACTATCAGAGGTTGAGTACCAAAGAATTATATAAAGAGCCCTCCTAGACATTATACAAAATGCAGTAGAGCAAAATGAAAAATTAAACAAACTGTTTGAAGTGATGGAACACCAACATTTTGTAATCCAACAGACCAATAATCAAATTACAGAATTAGACAGCCAAAGCCAAGTGCAGTCGAGTCACATCCGACAAGTCAATTCAAAGCCAAAAGAGTAGAATTGAAAAACTAGAAAGTAGATGTACTGACCTTGAAGATAGAGCTATTGACATCAGCATTTATGAGGAGAAATCAGAGAAAAGAAGCAAGAAAAACAAAGAAGGATTACGAAACATGTGGGACTCTATCAAAAGAAATGTTCTACGATTAACTGGAGTTCCTGAACAGGGAGGGATAGCTGAAAACATAGGCACCATCACTGAGTTGCTGACAGAAAATATCCCTGAAATTATGAAAGAAGAGAACATAGATATCCAAGACGTGTATAGAATGCCACATAAAAGAGATTCCAAAAGAAAGACATCAAGGCATATTGTAATCAAGCTTAACAAAATGAAATATAAGCAGAAACTCTTAAAGACAGCAAGACTTAAAGAAAAGCTAACATTCAGAGGGAAGCACTGTGGGTTTTTGTCTGACTTCTTGGCAGAAATGATGTTGGCATGGAGGCAATGGGAAGACACATTGAAAGTCTTGAAGGAAAAAAACTTCCAACCAAGAAGTACATATCCTGCAGAACAGTCTTTCAAATATGAAATTCAAGTTAAGACACTTGCAGATAAAAAGGAAACTTAGAGACATTGCAAAATCCAAACCAAAACTACAAGAAATATTGAAAGAAATGCTTTGCTTAGAAAAACAGAACCATTATCTGTACATTTAAGAAGGCAGTACAAGACACATCATCCAGAAACCAACTCAGTTAGAGAAGGCATAAAACTCCATCAAAGCCGTAATATTAAAAGTAGGGATCCAGTGATCATGTCATGAAAACTATGATACCATCATATTAAAAAGAGGGATATACTAAAGTAGTTATAGTCCTTTCAGATGGAGAGGAAGTTGAAAGATATACAGAAATTAGATTTAGGTTTAAACTTAGATTACTACAGGGGAAAATATGGGTAGCCATAAAGCACAATAAAGATGCAGCATATCAAAACAAGAAACAAAACACAGGAGTCTTAACAAACACAAAACCAACACTGAAAAGGATGAAAAATCAACCCATAAAGAAAAATGACCTGGAATAAGATATTAAGAGCCACAGAGAAAACACCAACACAAAAATAAATACATCAAAATGACAGCACTAAGTATGTGCATATCAATAATTACACTGAATATAAAACACACCAGCAAAGAGACAATAAGTGATATGTTGGATCAAAAGACATGACCCATTTATATATTGCTTACAAGAAACACACCTTAGACTTAAAGATATGAACAAACTGAAAAGTAAGGGATGGAATGATATATACCAAGCTAACAATATACAAAGAAGAGCAGGTGTGGAAATACTAAGCTCAGATAAAATAAATTTTAATGTAAAATCCAAGACACATGCAGGACTTAACAATATTAAATACTGATGCACCCAATGCTAGAGAATCTAAATATGACCAAGAAACACTGACTACACAGAAAAATGAAATAGATCACTTCACAATAATAGTGGGAGACTTCAACACTCCACTTTCAGTATTGGACAGATCTTCTAGAAAAAAGCTGGGTAAAGACACAGAAGATCTTATTGCCATAATTAACTAATTAGACCTCATTGACATATACAGAACAATTTTTCCATCAAAAGATAACTACACCTTCTCCAGTGCACATGGAATATTTTCTGTAGTAGACTATGTGTTGACTCAAGTAAATCTCAACAAAATTAAAACCAATGAGTTATTGCAAAGTATCTTCTCAAACCATAAAGCCATAAAAGTCAAAACCAGTACAGGAAAAATCATAGATAGAAATTGGAACTCATGGAAACTGAACAACACCTTGCTCAAAAAGCCATGGGTTATAGAAGAAATGAAGGATGAAATAAAGAAATTTATGGATTCCAATGACTAACACTCGTAGCACTTAACCACTATTCTACCAGAGTTTCTATACAACCCTGGAAATGCTAAGGACGAACATTCACTGTACTACAGCGTCTCTGTAAGTCAGAACTGACTTCATGGCAATGGGTTTCTTAGTGTACTTGATACATGACTTCCTACTTTTGACAGTGCGTGGTCATTTCTAGAATTTAAGAAGTTATATATCTTCCACAAATGTTTACATGCACCTTGGCAAAAATTCCAAAATACTGATAACGGATCAATATTCTACATTACTGAAGGGTTTATCAAATAAAATTGAATATATTGTATATTGGTTATTCCATAAGAGTAATTACCTAACATATGCAAAACAATAAAATGACAGATAGATACAGGAAGGACAGATTTTCATTTGCTTATGTAGAACACGAGTAATTTTGACACTTTTATTTAGTATGGGATTTGCTTCTTCTAAATTTGGACAAGTTATAATTCAGAAGTAGAGGTGGAACAAGGGATGCCATTGCTGATGTCAGATGGATCTTCGATGAAATTACAGAGTACCAAAAAGATATTTATTAGTGCTTTATTTATTATGCGAAGTCATTCAACTGTATGGTTCGTAAGGTAATAATGTTACAAATGGGAATTCTGGAACACTTAAGTGTGCTCAATGCAACCACATGTGAAGAACAAGAGGCAATTGTTCAAAGAGAACAAGGGGCTATTGAGTAGTCAAAACCAGGAAAGGTGTGTGTCAGAGTTCTGTTCTTTCACCTGTATGCTAAGCAAATAATCCAAGAATCTGGACTGCATGAAAAAGAATGTAGCATTAGGATTGGAGGAAGACTCGTTAACAACTTGTGATACACAAATTACACAACCGTGCTTGCTGAAGGTGAAAAGGACTTGAAGTACTTACTGAAGATCAGAGGCCTCAGTCTTCAGTGTGGATCACACCTTAATACATGGAAAACAAAATCTTCACAACTTGACTAATAAGTAGCAGCATAATAAATGGAGAAAATATTGAAATTGTCAAGGATTTCATTTTACTTGAATCCACAATCAATGCCCATTGAAGCAATAGTTAACAAATCAAATGATGTGCTGGGAAAATCTGCTGCAAAAATCTTCTTTTACAGTGTTGAAAAGCAAAAATGTCACCTGGAGAACTAAAGTGTACCTGATCTAAACCATGATATTTTCAAGCAACTCATATGTGTGTGAAAGCTGGAAAACTGTGCTCTTGAATTAGGGTATCAGTGACGAATATTAACTATAGTGTGAACTGCCAAAAGAGTGAACAAAACTGCTTTGAGCAGAATACTCCTTAGAAGTGAGAATAAAGAGACTTCATCTTATGCACTTTGGGGCATGTTATCACTGAAAACTAGTCCCCGGAGAAGGACATCATATTTGGTAAGGTATAAAGTCAGCTAAAAAGAGAAAAATACTTAACTAAATGTATTGACATAGTGGCTGAAACAATGGACTCAAACATATCAGTGACTGTGGATAGGATGTAAGATTGGGCAGTGTTACATTCTGTTGTATATGGGGTTGCTATGAGTCTGAACCATCTCAATGGCACCTAACAGCAGCAACAACAGCATAACCCCCTTTCTGTGTTACTCTCAGAAATGGACCAGATGGAAGTAGATATACTTGATGCTTCAACCTTGGCCGTCAGAGAGACGTTATGAACGTGTTAATTGTTGTAAGGGGAATGGCTGGATGGCATGCCCTCAAAAATCATTTGTAACCAGTTTAATTCTAAGATTCATTCTGCCTTTTTTCTCTTTGGTAGTAGAATCGCTATTTTATTCAGATTGGCCTTTGGCTAGCTCAAGGAATACATTTCCCAGCCTCTAACAAATCTAGTTGTGCTTGTGTGACTGTTTTAACCAATGCAGTATAAATAGGGGTAAAGAGCTTAAAGGAAGGGATTGTAAAGAAATCTAGTGTTTGGGTAATGGCTAGCACTACAACTGCTATTTTGTGACATTAGGATGAGACCCACAGGCTGAAGGTGGCAGATTGCAGACCTGGGAGGAACCTCACTCATTGATACTTTCAGGAAGTTTCTAGGACAGATTTGAGCTGCTTATTTTTGAACTTTTTGTGTGAGAAAATGATTTTTTGCGTATCAGTGAATATTTTTCAGGTCTCAGTACTCCTGGTAGGACATAATTTCTCTCTGCCCATCACAGAAACCCTGCTGACATAATAGTTAAGGGCTACAGCTGCTAACCAAGAGGCTTGCAGTTTGAATCTATCAGGAGCTTCTTGGAAACTCTAAAGGGTGGTTCTGCTCTGTGTTGTGGGGTCACTGAGTAGGAATTGACTTGACCTCAATGGGTTTAGTTTGGTTATTTTGCAGCCATTGTACATTATGTTAGGAAAACCCAATTCTATTACGAATATGTGTATATTTATTTTAATTACATAATAAATTCTGTGTGTGAACATGATATTGTAAATAGTAAGCACAGAACAATAAAAATGAAATATTAATGCATTAAATTTGTAAATGTATTTTGTGGTTCAGTACTTCCTGCAACTGAACATAGAAAACTCTTTTGCATTTTCTTTGTTGTGATTCATTGACCTTCAATTCTTAATAACAGTGAGAGGCATTTACAGGACACTGAAGGTTAAATTTTATTTTTAAAATCATAGATTTTCTATGTTAAAAAATTATTCAAAAATACAATCCTATTGAAGTATTTACTTGATAGACCACTGTACCATAAAATAGATTTGTTTATATCATCTCACGTACATCAATGGACATTTTAATTAATTTTTCTCTGGATTGCAAAAGCAATCATAGTCATTATAATTTCCACAGTAAGTTGTATCTGTCTTCTCTCTCCTTTATCTGATTACAGTTCCAAATCCTATCTCTGGTAAAGGATCAGTCAGATGCAATAGAACCTTCATAAGTTACATATGCACTGGAATTAACAAAATACTCTCAATTGTCTACTTCTAGTAAACCTAAAATAATCTCCTCTTGCTATTTCTTGTTATGATTAAAGTCTCTCCGAAACTTCACAGAACCTCCTTCTCCATTTCCAATGTTCTTGCAAGTATGAAAGATTTAACTTTGGGTCAGGACTATTCAAGAAGTCTAGATTATTTTACTCATCTGTTTTTATGAGTAATTCTAAATATCCTAAAACATCCATACTGTTAATGTTAAACATTTCAGGGAGGACAAATGAAATATGTAATATTACATGTGGAAAATGTTGAGATTCACATTTTTATTCTTTGATTTATAGTTTCAACCTTGAGAAATGTAACCGCAATTTTCTAAAATAACTTGCTTATATTTCCCATCCAGTCACTTTATCTGCAGAGTCAAAACATTATGTAGTATAAAGTGAAAACTATTCTTTTGTGGTTGCAAGACACTTAATGAAAAAATGAATCTGAAAAAATATAAAGCAATTATTAGTATGTTTATGAATAAAAAATAAACATAGCTGATAGATAGGTAGGTAGATAGATGATTGATCATTATGAACGGAGGCTAAAGTCTAGCATTTTTTACCCTAATTTCTGCATATGTTTGGAAATACTACTCAGGCTTTGTTTTTTTGTATTAATTTGTAAAATAGCCTAATGATTTTACTGTATGTTTTTATGCATAAATATTATGCGCATATTTATAAGATATAACTGATAAGTGAAAAAAATCTATGTTTTCATAATAAAATATGCTGAAAAAGCACAGCTGTAATAAGTACCACACTACTCATTGACCAGATTCCTTGGATGGTACAAAGGGTTCAGCACTGGACTATAAGCCAAAAGGTTGGTGCACATGGGTAGGAAGGCCTGGTGATCTGCTTCTGAAAGTTCACAGTATTGAAAACCCTATGTAACAGACTTTTTTTTTTTTTTTGACACATGGAATTTCCATGAGTCAGAATCGACTTGAGGGCAACTAACAATAACAACATTTATCAATTACTAAATGAGTTGTGCATATGGTACAAACCATAGGTGCTTAGAAAATACAGAAACTCATGGTGAACTGGGATAGTTAGAGAAAGAGACACTTAGAGCATGGACAGTAAAATCTCCCTGGAAGGTTGTGGATGAATCAGAGAAGATAGGAATGTGTTATTTCTAGCTCACTTTGTTTCAGGGACACTGTGCTCTCACGATTTTGCTCCTATCACACCATGACTCCATCTTCATTTATTTTGCTATTTCCCCCTCATTTTCAGATTTCCCCTAAATTCAGATTCATATATCAAACTGTCGAATTAACATAACCGTCTCAAACTAAAGGAATTAAAAACTGATTCCCTATTTCTGCATCCCCTAAATGTATTTCTCAGTCTTTGTCATCTCACTTACTGGTTATTCCCTCTTTTCAGGTGCTCAGGCCAAAGCCATCTGGAGTCAACTTTGATTTTTTTCTTTCTCTTACATTTCATTTCCAATGATAGCAAATGCTGTCAGCTCTACTATTAAATATATTAAGAAACAAATAATTTCTCACCATATCCACTGATATCATATTGACCACGTTACCACCATTTTTTGCCTAAATCATTGTAAAGTTTGAGATCCCTGTTTTGCCATTGTCCTGTCACAGTCCATATAATTCAACGTAGAGGGGTAGAGTATTAAGCATGCTTAGCGTACTCCTTTGCTCAAACTCTCATTTTTGATCTTACTCAGAGAAAAAGCCCACACTCAGAGTCCTCCAAATTGCCCACAAGGCCACAGATAGTCTGCCTCCTACCCCCACCCCTTCCTTCTACTCATGACATGGGTGACTTGATTGACTCCTCTTTCTCACTCTGCTGACTTCAACAACTTTGAGCAAGTCAGGTCTACTTCTATTCCTGCACTTCTGCAATTCTTCCCCTGTCTGCAAGTTCTGCTCCCCTCCCACCACCTTTATCATTTCCCCTTAAAATGTCAACCTTCCAAGGAGTCTTGCTTTGATAATTCCAAATTAAATTGCATATCCCCGTTCCTCCATATTCCCTGAGTCACTTTTTGCTTTGTGTATTTTTACAGCTTCTAACATTACCTAAAACCCATTTCCGTCAAGTCAGGTCCAACTCATAGTGACCCGAGAGGTTAGAGTAGAACTGCACCATGGAGTTTCCAAGGACCACTTTGGTGGATTTCAACTGCCAACTTTTTGCTGCACTTAACCTGCTATGCCACCAGAGTTTCCAAACATTATCTATAGTTTATTTAAATTGTTTTCTATCACATCATTTTCTCTTTAGATGTGAGGAGAGATGATTTGGAAGCTTATTTCCTGATTTAGGAGCCCTGGTCATACACTGTTTAAGAACACATCTGCTAACCAAAAAGTCAGCAGTTCAAATCCACCATCTGCTCTTTGGAAACCCTGTGGGGTAGTTTTACTCTTTTCTTTAGGGTTGCGATGAGCTGGAACCTAATCCACAGCAATGAGTTCTGTTTTTCATTCCTGATTTTTTCCCCTGAGATTTATCCCCAGAGCACAGAAGAAAGCTCAATAATCATTCATTAAATAACTGAATACATTAATGAGTATAAGAATTATAGTACATGTGTATCTCTTTCTCCTGTTAATTTCTTAGAAAATGTTATGTGTATCAACAGATTACACGGTACTAGGTAATCACTGGATGGTACAAAAGGATAATGAGCTCCAATGCTAACCAAAGGTTGGAAGTTCAAATTCAGCAGATATGTCTTGGAAAAAAGACTTGGTGACCTATTTCAGAACAATCAGCCACTGAAAATCTTCTGGAGCATAATTCTACTTTGACATACATACGTTACTAAAATTTGAAATACACTAGATAGCAATTGGTAGGGGAAAGTTGTAATGGAAGAACAGAAAACATAATCTTGTATTAATGTTGAAAATAATAGTTAGGGGACTAACTTTTGAGAGTGCTTTTTAAAGGAATGGCTATACTGAAACATATTTTAAAATCTTTGGTTAAGCTAAAATTAGTTCTATAAATCATGAGAACATTTTCAGTTATTTGTTAGCTGTTTCATGAACACCTGCCTGTAATTGGTAGATTGGTCAAAGAACTGAACAGTGGAATACAAAACTGACAGAATCAAAGAGATAAAGGTTCAAAAAAACTGGATTAACAATATCAGTATCTTATCTGAGGTATTAGACAGCTACCCATATACTTTTTCCAAAGATAAATGACACGTTCAGATGACGAACTTCTTTAAGCCATGCTGAAGTATGTAAACAAATAAAACTGCGATACCATAGAAGTAATAATTGTAAATTAAGATGCAAATTAATTTACACTCAACCTGTTGGTGATAGTTAATATGTGAGCTTTAACAAAGATAACTAAGATAACTAAGAAAAAAAATTGATTATTGGTCTTTACCTTAAAATTCCTCCCAAATAGCAGTCTAATCTCAACAGTCTTTTTACCAAGAAAGCTAGATAAAATTTCAGCCATTCCATTTGGGTGCTTTCATCCATACACTTTAGAAAAAGGAAATAGACAACAGAGGAAACATTGTGTTAAAAAATTTGGAATTTTTTTTATTTCTGGTTTCATCTCACGCCTACGGAAACCTTTCATTAAAGAATTATTGAGACCTGTTCAAAACCAAATCTATTAAGCGCTCACTGTGTGTATGTCAGCAAACCTGGTGGCATAGTGGTTAAGTGCTACATTTGCTAACCAGAATGTCGGCAGTTCAAATCCACCATGCACTCCTTGGAAACTCTATGGGTCAGTTCCTACTCTGACTTATAGGGTCACTATGAGTCAGAATCTGCTCGATAGCAGTGGGTTTGGTTTTGATTTGGTGTGTATGTCTGACACTGTTGCATGTTAAGCATGCAAAGTTGAACAAATGATGTGGTCTGCAGGTGGAAAGGGTTTCTAAACCAAAAGTAACAGAAAAAAAAAAAATCTACATACAAGTCAGTAACTAATGGGCAGTATCCTGAAGTTTGAACAAGGTGGTGATTTTTCAACTTAATGCCCTAGGATCTTTGTCTTAAATTGTAGCTATAGTCTCACCCAATCTCTACCACTTAAAATAAATTCCTCAATGTTCAGGATACATATAGAATAGCTTTTTCTAGTAATGTTAACATGGCTACTAAACATTTCAGCTCACAGTGACCCTATAGAACAAAGTAGAACTGCCCCATAGGTTTCCAAGGAGCAGCTGGTAGATTTGAACTGACAGCCTTTTGGATAGCAGCCAAACTCTTAACCAGTACACTACCAGGCTTTCAAATGGCATTTTGTGAGCATTTACCTTACGATAGGCACTGATAATATACATCATATATCCTATTTCATTTAATTTGCATAATTCTATGTTCATTTTGCAAGCCTACTGTTAACCAGAAGGATGCTACTACAGATAAATATATACAACTTTAAAATAAAATTTCAGATTAGATGAGTTATGACAACAATCCATTTTGCTTTCAAGCACGTTTAATCCATTTTGGCTTTTGGATTGTTATTCTGAACAGGAAAAAAGTGCAAAACTTTTCCCCATGCTAGGTAGGCTTCACAAAGATGATTTTTAAGAGTTGAAAAGGAAAGAAAAATAATGACCATTTAACAGTTACGTTTGAATAATGTTTAATTAAAAAAACGGTATTCTCATATGTCTATTTTTGAGGGTTGAGCTTTCATGAGAGAGAGAAAGTACGGCTTTAGTGCTTTGCTTTACGCTGCTGCTCTCTCATCTTTGAAAACACTGAACAGATTCCTGCTTTCTACAGTGCGTTGCTGAATGTTGGGAAATGAGTCCTATAGCAGTGGTACCAGTAATTACAGCTGTCCGTTCTTTCAACATGAGAGAACAACCTCATTTCGACTTTACGAGAAACAGATTGGAAGTATCCTAAGAAAAGAAATAACAGTCTTCATGCGATGAACAGTGTGGTGATTGTTAAGCTTGTAAAGTCCGTCATTTGGAGGGACGTTATTTACTGGAAGCTGTTGAGAGGAAGATACAGTTTATGTGCATATCTGACAGTATTTTATGAAGGAAGAAAAAAGTGAGTTCTCAGTATCTTATCAGGATGAATAATGACTAGTACACTCTTTAGGCCAGCAAAATTTGTGTCCGAAAAGAATCTTGTCTTAACTGCTTTCATGTGAGTTTTGTTTTTTTTCTGTGTGTGAAAGCACTTCCCTTGTATCTGGGTGTTCCTCACATCTGGTTTATTTGGATGTCAGAAATCTAGGACTTCCTTCTACCAAACAAGAAGAAAGTAGACGAGATTGGAAGAAGTTGAAAATACATTACGAAACAAGGAGTCCCCCTCCCCCCCTTTTTTTAAACTGCTCTGCACGTAGCGCTTCTTTTATTCTGTTTGTTGGGAGTAACTGGAGGTGCCCAGAAGGTTGGCAGTTTGAATCTAACAAGTGCTCTTTAGAAACTCTGTGGAGCAGTTCTACTTTGTCTTACAGGGTCTCTGTGAGTTGGAATTGGCTCAGTGGCAGTGGGTCTGGTTTATCTCTGGTAGACAAAATTAGGCAGAAGTGTTTCACTCAGATGAAGAGCTAATACACTTCTTTTTACTTCACTTGGAGCTACATCTCAGGCCTGCTTTGTTTAAAAATTATCTGATGTATTTTTCCTTCCTAATGAAATTTTTTTATTTATCTTAGGCAAAGATAAGAATGAATTTCATTGGCAAGCCAGTGAGCAAAAGCTAAATGTTCATCCAAAGCAAAGGATGTTTTCAGCACCAGTCAAAACAATAACATGTTATTTATAAAAACAGATAGTCCATGAAAGTGCTAAATATATTTATTTATAAGTTTTTTAAAACTATTTTCGGTAGCGTCGCATTTTTTCTCTTTGTCCACTTTTTTTCCCACCCCTGAGTAAGTTGTAACAAAATTAGGGCAGCCAGATGGCCTAGGACAGAAAACAGGACACCTCTCATTGCCTGGACAGATTTCAAAATTGACACTGCATCAATGCAGAAATGGATCCCAATGATGTGGCAGAAACAAGGTATCTGTCTCAAGCATAAAGTGCAAAAACTGAAAGAACAGAATAAATTTCCATGGACAGCTCTGGTTTTCCGATACATTTGAGTTAAACTGTGACAAAGTGAAGTCTGTGCTTGGATAAAGGCCAAGACCCTAGGGGAGTACGATGAGTGTCATCTTGGCCCACCAAGTTCCACCCTTTTCTGATTGAATCAGTTATTCCCACATTTTTCTTCACAAAAATTGTAGGTAAGGTGTCTTCATTAAATAATCACCAGATATCTTCAATGCAGCTGTCATGTGCTTTTCTAAGATCACTACATTAAAACAAATTCTATCTGACCTTTATTAAGAGTGCTGATTCTCACACTCCAGCCGTTATGCATAACACCTGTAGCAGATTTCTGTGGTGCTCTTTCACAAAAACAGATCCTTGCAAAGTTGATGAAAAAGAGGAAGAACAAGGAATATAGACTATCACATTTCTTTTTTAGGTGTTTTCTTCTGACTTCCTTTGAGTTCTGGAACATGTGCTTGAGTTCATGGCCATGTAAATATCCATGCCGTCCAAGCAGATGGCCATTTTAAAAGGATGATGTTAAGGGGAAAAGACCAGAACAGGAGTGTTCCAAAGCAGAGGTGAATCCTTCTGGGGACTGATGATGTCCATACACTAATTTCATGATTATCCCACAGGTGACTACTTCCAGGAAGTTGCCTCTGTATTCTCTGGGAATACAGCAGTAACAAAAGAAAAAAATAAAATAAATAAAATTGCCCTTAAAGGATGGGAGAGATAAACAATAGAAAACATAAATAATATACATGGGTATAAACCCCAAACTTAAACCAACTGCCATCAAGTCAATTCTTGCTCATAGCAACCCTACAGGACATGGTAGAACTGCTCCACAGAGTTTCCAAGGAGCATCTGGTAGATTTAAATTGCTAATCTTTTGGTCAGAAGCCATAGTGCTTAACCAAGATGCCACCAGGGTTTCCACACATGGATGTAGATCATGACATATGCTTTGGAGAAAATATGTAGATAGATAGATAGATCCTAAACAAAGAAGGAGAATAACAAGCATCCATGGATAGCATTCATGTTTTAAACTGGATTGACAGAGAAGAGCCTAAGAAGTTATCATAAATGCCTAGAGGTTATAAAGCTTTTTTACCTATGTTTGTAGAAGAGTCGCTATATTTGTTTATTTAACAAGCACTTGTGTATAGGATCTCCATGAGTTGGAATCTACACTGTAGCAATGAGTTTGGTTTGATTTTTGGTTTATACTATTCAGTATATGCTAATGATTTATTAATATTATTTAAGATGTATGATAATTGTATTAGACATATTCTATTATCATTTTAGAGAAGAGAGATAACTGATGTACAATAAAATAAATGAATTATGCAAGGTCATATAATCAGTACACAGTGGAAACAGGATTGAAGTCCAAACAGATTTGCTACAAAATGTTATAGGTGCTTCTCCAAAAAGTAGGGATGCCACTATAAATTTTACTATTTCACTGAGAATTACCTTTAAGGCTAATGACAAAAGGCACATATTTTCTAATTACGGGATTTGTTTTCTCACTTCTCAATTACAGCACAACTTAAGCTAGTGTTTCTGTTTTGTATTTTTGCCAAGTCTTTTAAAATCAGAAAAACAATATAAAACTTAATGGTTGTATATTTTAGCTTATCAACTATTTCCAGATTTATCCATCAAGAGATTATGTATTACTCTAAAAAAATGTTGCTTACAATTTTCAACAGGTTAAAGTATTTTATGGTGTGCTGCTTATTATGTTGTCTTCCAGATTCATAATAAGCATATTAATATTTTAAAGGTTTTGGGAAATCCTGCTTTAAAGAGTCATGATTTACTTTTTTATATTCTGGTTGTTTCTCGAATGTATTCTGTCATGCACCTCTCCTTCCCAGCAATAATCACCAACATTACAAAGTAAAGCAGTGTCTCAAGGAGCACTGGTTAAGAAACAATGTCAAAAGGAGACCGGACCTATCTGCTTTCCATATTTGAAATTAGCCCAGTTTGAAAGAAGTGAAAAATTTTATAGACCACTGCACTTGGAAAATAAAAATATATTCCACCCTGATTTTGATAAGGAGTAAAACTTAAAAAAACAAGAATTCCTAACCATATAACTTGAAAAGAACAAAGGAGATACTAGATTGTTTTTTCTTGTTATTCATCAGAAACCCTGCCCTGGCTGATTTAATCAGAAAAGGAAGTTATTGAAAGGAACAATATCAAGGCTTAACAACCAGCTCAGAAAAAAGCAGAATCAAAGCAAAGAAGAGAGAAGTTAGGACCACAACAGAGAGAACACCACCAAGAGCTTTTGGTGATGTTGTTGATATCAGTGCCGCCTTTGGTGACCAGCTGACACAACTAGGACCATTGACTAGGTTGTCACTGTAGACCACATGGCATTGCTGGAGTCACTGCCCAAGAATAAATTCTTTATTATCTCTCATCCCCATTTCAAAGTTCTGGACAGCATGACTCAGGTGCCAACTGGAGCCACAGAAAATAAATAGCAAGGAAGGTGGTTCAGTTCCTGAGCATCTAAAATAGATGAATGTCTTTATGGCCTCTCATCTTATCTCTGGAATTTCTGGGTTGTGCAAATGGATAAAGCTCTAAGCTGATACTTGAAAGATTGGGAGCTTAAGCCCAGAAATCCAGACCTTGACAGGAAAGCCTGGCAGTCTATTTCTGAAAAACCAGCCATTGGGAATTCTATGGGATAGAGATCTACTCTGATTCACATGGGGTCGGGAAGTCACAGTAAGTCAGAATTCACTTGACGTGAATTTGTTAATACTATGTCTATTACTGTTTTATTTTTTTTCCTGCATTTTAATTGTTACGTTGGAATATCTTCCAAGTTTAATGCAATAAAATATTATCTTCATGTGTTCATTTGTAAGACCTGGTGTTGAGGCATCAGCATAGTTGCTTTGAAAAACACCAAACATACCAGCAACACTTTATATACAGTTTAGATACCGTCCTTCCTCCCTTTCTTTCTTCCACTCTTCTTCCTTCCCTCCCTCTCTCCCTCCTTTCTTTCTTTTGTTTTCTTTCAAGTTAGACATGGAGGTAGAAAGAAATATATTGCAATTACACCAACACCTTAAGACTTTTATTTTATGACTAGATACTACAAAGGTTTTAATAAAATATATGAGTAATCAGTTTTCTTGCATTCTATTAAAGAGAGAGAATTTGCAAATACAGCTAATGAATAGAATATATAACATCTGATAGAAGGGGGGTGATGGAGCAATAAAAATGCAACTTACCTTCTTTCATGAGAAGGTAGACAAGGTACATAATAAATAAATTATAGGATACTTTAAATTTTGATGAATGGAATGGAAATAGAGAAAAAGCAGAGTAGTATACCCTGTTAATTATCAATTTTCTTACATAAAATAACGATAGTATTCAGTGCTTTTCTTTTAAGGTTCTCAGGAGAATGAACATAAGGCTTCATGTGAACCTCCCATATTTTTGTAATTATAAAAACAACAATATGTATAGTAAAGAAGAATATAAATAAATTTATAATAGTTTTATATACAACCACTCAAAGAAAACTAACGTTAAAATTTTGGTATATATTTTTTTTCAGTTCTTTCAGCTTGAGAAATGCACAATATGTTTTTCCCTGGAGATTCTATTTCCAGCTCTTTGCACATTTCATCATATTAGTTTGTCTTCTTGAGTTCCCATTTTGAAATCTGCTGTTCAGTTGTTTTATCATTTCTTCTTTTTGCTTCAGCTAGTCGACATTCAAGAGCAAGTTTCGGAGTCTCTTTTGATATCCAATTTGGTTTTTCTTTCTTGCCTTTTTAATGACATCTTACATTTTTCATACACGATGTCCTTGACATTCCAAAACTTGTCTGGTCTTTGGCAATTAGTGTTCACTGTATCCAATCTGTTCTTGAGATGGTCTCTAAACTCAGGTAGGATATACCGAAAGTCATACTTTAATTCTTGTGACATGTACATGTAAATGTGTGTACTGTTGTTTTCTAATTACTTGTTGTAAAATAAGCTTTCTCCAGAGTTATTATAAGCTTCATATTTCTCTTTGGTGGCTATTTTTCAGGCTTTTTATACTAACTTCATTAGTAGAGATGTTTTATGTTTTGTCATCTCCCTGGGTTACAGAACAGTTTCCATTTCACACTCTTAAATGTTTCTACATCTGTAACTTCCTGTATCTGACTTTTTTTGTAACTTTATGGTCTTTAAATTTTTAAAAGTTATTGAGGACCTCAAGGGGCTTTTGTTTTTTTGTGTTATGCCTACCAGTATTTACCCCAGTGGGAATGAAAACTGAGAAATGTAAATATATTGCATAGTAATTCATCTAATAAGAATAACAGTAAGTTCATTAGACATTTAAAGATCAGTGATAGTGGCATTACACATCACAGAGATTCTAGAAAACTTCATGAACACTGGTGAGGTATGTAATTGAAAAGGGTCAAATTCCATCTGAGTACTTTCATGAAAATCTTTACAACTTCCCGAGATCACACTTGGAAAAATATGCTTTATAGGAGAAAACAAGATTCGAAAAGATAGTTTTGAACTGCAGTTCAGTCACATGGTTCAAGAATAAACAGCGAAAATTCTTCCAGTCATTTTTTTCACCATTCAGAGGCTATCAGTGTTACTAGTTGCATATTTATATGTATGTAAGCATTGTGCAATGTTTATATAATTTAAGTAGTAGTGTTCCTTTATACAAATGGAATCTTTCAATTATATTGTTTTATAGCTTACATTTTTGAAACTTAGCAATTTGTCAAGTCCAATGTGGTACAAAAGGTTACATGCTTGGCTACTAACCAAAAAGTTGATGGTGTGAACTCATACAGAGGTGCCTCAGAAGAAAGGTCTGGTGACAGCCTTCTGAATGTCTCAGCTTTGAAAATTCTATAGCGTGCAGTTCTACTCTACACATATGGGATTACAGCGGCCCAGAATCAGCTTGATGGCAACTGGTTTTACTTTTTATTTGACAATATGACTTGGGGATCTGTCACATAGAGATGTCCTTGTTCTTTATTTTTATGTTTACACAGAGTTACACGGCATGGATACCCTGTGCTTTATTTAATTAGTTCCTGGAGATGGGCAGTTGTAGTTTCTCCCCCTGCCTTTGTTTTATTGCTAATACAAACAGTGAGTGTAATGAATAATATTGTACAGACAGAATTTCACAATTTGAGGAAATAAATTCATCTTACATGTCTAGATTAGAATTGCTGGAAGAAAACATGTATGCATTTTACTTCTTCTAAATATATATCACTATGTATCTATAGGAGATAAAATCCACTGCTATTGTGTTAATTCCAACTCATAGCAACCCTGTAGGACCAAGTAGAACTGCCACATAGAGTGTCCAAGGAGTGCCTGGTGGATTTGAACTGCTGACCTTTTGGTTAGCAGCCATAGCACTTAACTATTTTGCCACAAAAGTTTCCCACAGTAGGTAGAAATAGAAATATTAAGAAGGTAAATGCTGCTCTCTATGGAGGTTTTTCCAGTTTGCTCTCAATTCATAAAAGCATTGGTTTTTCCCTGCTCCTTTGACAACACATATTGTTACCATGCTTGTGGATTTTTTATAAATCTGTAATTTCCTTAATTTTTTATTCTTTTAATTTTGCTTGCTTAATAACTCTTCTCATCCAAGTGAGGTAATTCTCATAAAATCTTAACAAGGAGGAGATTTACAAAAGAATTGAGAATTAGTTTAACGAACACACAATTACCATCCAGATGGGGATGCTTGAGATTGAAATGGGACCTGATTTATAATTAAAACGGGATAATAGGTATTTAGCAACTGTCCTGGGCATATGTGATATCCAGGAATTACTCATTATTATAGAAAAGAGAAAAGCAGGAGTAAATAAAAGAACATGCCATATTCAGGAGAAATTAGATGAGAAAGAATAAACTGCTGAATTAATAAATAATGCATAGCTAACATATTTTCAGTCACTCGGAATGGTAACAGCAATTTTATGCAGAACCAAACACAGTAAACTAAAGGAAGTTTGTGTGTGTGCGCGCGCGCGCGCGCGATGGGATTTCTACTCATTTTGTGCAGTATCGCTTTCCTCTGTGTTGCTCTCCTCACTTCTTCAACCATCTCGTCCAGCCTCTTCCTCTTCCTCTGATGTCACCGGCTAGGATTTGAGGAAGCAAATTTCGGGGAGGAGTTGAGAATGCAGAATGCATACTAAGGGAGTTCTTTGGGAGCCACGCCAAACGAATGGAGAAAGACGCAAGGATGGACAGAATAAGACGCTCAGCTGTGACACAGACTCTGCGAGGGTCTGGTTCCACCCCACAGCGCACGAACTGAAATGGTCTTTCAGAGTTGTCACCAACTGGCCTGCGATGGCCAGATCTCCCCCTCCTTGCACGCTCAGTCATTCAATGTGGCTGCCGCAAGGACGTGAGTTGGTGCTGGCTGTCCTCTGAAGCAGAGGCTGCCTCTGAAGGCGCCGAGGGTTGCATGCTGTCTGCTGATGGAGCCTGCCCAGCAGCTGCGACAGCGAGTCCTTCAATGAACTGCTATCCGGGTAGCATACTGCTCTGTCGATTATTCGCTGTTTTAGTCAGTTAGTGTTGCTCTCACAGAAATACCACAGAGTGTATGGCTTCCAAAAAGGAAAGTTTATTCTTACACAGTCCAGTAGGTTACAGGTCTAAATCCAGGATGTCTGCTCCAGGGGAAGGCTTTCCCCCTTGTCGGCTCTGGAGGAATGTCCAGTATTGCATCAGTCTTTGCCCAGGGAGCGTCTTGGCGCAGGAACCTCAGGTCTGAAGGACGTGCTCTTCTCCTGGTGCTGCTTTCTTGATGGTGTGAGGTTCTCAATTCTCTTGTCTGTTTCCGTTTCCCTGTATTTCTTGTAGGATGAAAGGATTAAGGGTGGGACAAGCCATACTCCAGGGAAATTCCCTTTATGGTGGAGCAGGGAGGTGATCTTATAAAGGGATTTATAGTGGCACCCTAATCCTTTAACATACAGCACAGCAAAATCACAAAATGGAGGACATGGCTACACCTATTTTGGGGGGACGATTCAATTCATGACACTCACATGAAGTTAAAAATAATTAAAGAAGACATTTGTCAGGTGTATTGAATTTTTAACACAAGAACAATAAGATATATAAATGAATCAAATTGCAAAAGCATGGTTATAGCTTAAGAATTAGGCACATCTAATCTGGACTCCTGTTACTACCTATTTTTTGCTGTAAGCTTTGGTTTCTTCATCTACAATGTAAGAATGGCAATGATTATTTCATGAGAATATTGTCCAAATTGCATGTTATATTTGATATGATGAGTGTACTGTGCCTAGTGCCCAGGTGGCATTCCACTATGATCAACTCATTGTTTAAAGTACAATAATAGAGCAGGATCAGAAGCAGAAAGAGAAGGAACTGATTCAATTTTAGTTTCAAGTATAGTTTTGGCAGAAATGAAAGTGTGCGGTGAGAAGACAGCTGTCCCAGAATATCTCATGTTTATAGCTGCTGATTCACTAAGCTACCTTGTTACCATATTATTATATTTATTTTGCCAAATATCATATATCTAAGCATGTAACATTTGTATGATAGGAAAATGAAATGCAGAATTTTTTTCCCTCTAATGTGTACTTCTGTGGAAATATGGAAATGAAAAAATATGAATACCCCAAATGGGCACCAGTTGTGGGTATCCAAACTCCTGAGCATTGTGAGACCATTCCCAGATTTCTTGGTTTCTAGCATGGTTTGTGGGTCTCTTCTGCAACAGCACAGAAAAAATGCAACATTTCTGGACAAATCAGAATCAACTGAGTGTATAACCTACATTGTTACACCCCAAGGTTGGTGAACTGTGGAGGGAAAAGACACACACACACATGCAGAAAATTAAAAATCTCTTTTTGGAAACCTTGTTGGCATGGCGATTATGTGCTATGTATGCTGACCATGAGGTCAGCAGTTCGAATCTGCCAGGTGCATTTTTGAAATTCTATGGAGCAACCCTACACTATCTTATAGGGTTGCTGTGAGTCAGAATTGACTCAATGGCAATGAGTTTCTCTTTGTGGCCCGCAGCAGAGCCTGGTGGAATGTCTCAAGTCAGCAAGAGGCAGATTAAGGAGCGGGAGCCTTTCGTTTAACCGTGCCCGGGTTGGATGGAGGAGTAAGCGGTTAAGAACACAAAACCAGCAGAGAAAATGGTATGAAATCGCATCAAGGGGATAGGAAAACAAAACAAAACAAAACACGATAATGATGAATTGTTCAGATGGAGGTAGCATTTCAGACAGAAAGGTAGTTGGTGTCGACTACATAGACCTGCTGGGAAAGTTAGACAAAATCCAGTCTGAAAACAAGGGAAGAGTGCTTTTGTTGTATCACATGTGTCACTGCTTGAATCGACTAGGAAATCTTTGTTGGGGGATATTTTCCAAATCACATTTCACAGCTGATACCTCCTGAATTTTTGTTCTTTTATTCACAGCTTCTCCTGCACATTAGGAGAGAATCCCAATAGTGTTGCTGTCATCATCTGACCTACCAGAAATTTTTCAACAGAAATTTCTAGATGTTTTCATGATTCCTTTCTTTCATGGTGAGGGTGGGGGTGAGGGGTGGGGGAGTGGGGGTGGGAATCCTAAGTAGATGAAAGTAATTATCTCCAGATTACACAAAGAAAACATGTGCTTTTCTTCTCTTTTATTCCCTCGAGAGCATCAAATTAGTGCTAATAGACTGTGCTGGTGTGAGAATTTCTCAGAAGACCCAGCAGAATAGCCATGAAGCATAACTTGGCCAACATAGAAGCACATTCAATACAAGGAATGCACTGATGATAATCAGGACACTTTAATTGAAATTTTATTTACAGAATCATGCACAGACTTTCTTTAAGTACAACTCAGACAAAAAAGTCTTTGAATGAAATGTTACTGATTTGGGGTTCTTACATAATTTTTATTTAATACCTTAGACTCAATCTCTTGCTTGGTTTTTAAAGATTGCAGTGGCTCCTTATATTCTTTCTGTCACCTCTAATTCTAATCATTGAGGAATTAGAGACATAAAACAGATTAATACAGGAGACATTTTGTAAGTGATTCTGTTTCAGCATTTTAAAGAATCCCACAGGGACCCATGGGAAAGCCAGCATAGGGTTCTTTGTAGCTACAGTTGACAAGCTGGGAAAGTTAGATGAGAAGACAGAGAATCTTAAATGAAAAATAAGACAATATGCCACTGCTTCAGCTAATTCTCAAAGTAGTCATCTTCAGATTTAAAATAAAACAATGTAGTGTAGTATATAACCCATCCACTGTGTATTATCAATATGTAAAATCTCCCCTAAGGAAATAATACCTTTTATAAAATGGTGTTTGAATAAAATCAGTTTAATGTAATCACATCTCCCAATTGTCAGATTCTTTCCATCTGTAAGGCTGATACCATACGCTTTACTGATCTTTCTGTTGTCAAATTCTTTCCTTCAAAAATCTCCGAATTGTTGTCAAAATGACCCACAAGATCCACATCTTGCCTAAACCTACTGTTTAAGTTTTAATATTCTTTTTTTTTTCTTTCAACAAAAGAAGGTCTCTTTTCATATCTCACCTTTCTACCAACCCCTTAGTCTGAACACTTACATTTACCATCCTTAGAATGGAGACTTTTTTCTCCTCTTCTTCGCATAGAAAGAGAAAAAATTGGGTTTGTACAACAAACCCACTCGAGATTCCTTTCCAGGGCTTTCCATAAATTGGTGCCCACTTGTAATTGAACCTTGTCTCTGCCCGATTATGGTGGGGATGCACTTGTCAATGTTTGGTTCCAGAGATGCTTCAAATGTTTCAGCTATTGGGGCTCTCATTCCCACGTTTTCATTTTCCCAGATTGCTTTTCTGCAAGGGGTTCACCTTCTAGATTCAGATACTATTTTTTATCTTTGCTTTAGAGTGGTGAAACTGAGACCAGAGAGATGAAGTAATTTGCCCAAAGACTAACAGTAAATAAGTGACACTACCAGAGTTAAAACCCCAGTGTTTCAACCCCAGAATTGGACTCTTCATCACAATAAGATACCTGCTTCTTGTTGTTTCAGGGCTAGTTCTTAGCTTAATGTCAGAGAGGTATTTCTGGCAGTGCAGTGATGAAGTGTTTTGACCGCTGACCAAAAAAGGCAACAGTCTGAATCTATCAGACGCTCCATGGAAACTCTATGGGGAAGCTGTACTCTGTCCCATACAGTTTCTATGAGTCACAAATGACTCAACAGTGATGGGTTGGTTTGGTTCGTTGGTTTATAGTACAGGTAGCATTAATTCACAGTTATCTTTCCTTTCTCCACTTATCTTCTCTATGCAACTTATCACAGTCTGTAAATAATTATTATGGTAGTTCATTTTGTTTTGTTTTCACTAAGTTATAAGATTTCTGAGAATAAAACCATGTATTCTCTCTTTTTTTTAAATATAAGCAGTCATTCAGTAAAATATTATTTTAAGTAATGGAGGTGCTCTGGGAGACAAGATAGGTATTGGATGTGTCTGTACCTCTGGGTAAGTCACAAAGTTGTTTAATGCATAGTGACTTCTCTTTTCCCATTTGCAAGTTAATTTCTGGTTTTCACAGCCATATTACAAAGTTTTTGTTTATGTAGAACTACTAAAGAAAATAATGCCAACTTTGAAAGCAGCAGAAATGATTCGAATGCTGAATGCTGAAGACAAATTACTTTTCTATCTTTAGCCTTCCTCCTTTTCTTCCTCACCTTCACTTGTTTCCCCTAACTCATTCTTCCTTTTTCTTGCCCTCCTTGAAACCATCACCTTTAACCAGTTTCTAAAAGTATGTTTCCTTGGAAACTTCGGACTTTTAAGAACCTTTACAGTCACCATGAGTCGAATCCTACTTAACGGCACTTGGCTTTGGCTTGGCTGACAGTTGTGTCTAGAAAGAATCCAGACAGAGCTCATACTTTTATTGAATTGACCTGGGCAAATTAAAGGGCTGAATTTGCATGCTTTGGGTAGCTAAGTCTCTGAGAGTGTTAGTTAAAAATAACAGCTAAAAACAAGTACAAAAATCCAACAAATATGATATATTTATTAAAGATGTGTAGGAGGGGTACTTATCGGATGAATCAGAGTGAGAATAGACGTTTCTGCAAATAGGCCCATTTCTCCTCAAAATGTGTCTGGGGTGAGATGGAGCATCCTTTGTTTTACACAAAGAAAATAATTCAAGAGGATGACAGTTTACTTATAAATGTTATGGCTCAAAAGTTAAGATCCTCAACGAAAATAACAGTCACAATTTCAGTAAAGTTGGACATGTGAAGGCCAAAAAACTTTCAATATCATTTTAAAATAACATTGATCAAAAACTAATTTTTTCCCTCTTTTTTGAATAAGGAGGTAAGCTGCTACTACAAGACACTATGTTGATGTTAAGAAAGAAAAATAAGGAGAGGTTACAGAGAAATGAGTCCATGGCATTCTACATGGAGATGCAACATTGCTCAGAAGAAACAGAGACTGCAGTGCACTGTTGTTCAGTGTCTGTGTCTGCTAACCAAAAGGTCAGCAGTCCAAATTCACCAGGTATTCCTTGGAAACCCTATGGAGCAACTCTAAGTTGAAATCCAGTCGGCAGCAGCGGGGTTGAGTTTTTTATTTTGTCCTTCAATGGAGTACATTACACTTTCTGCACAACTGGGGTTATTTGTTGTTAGCAATCTTGCCCTGCCATTAGTGGTAAAAGACATGGTTTTCAGCTTTGTTTTAAGTGAAGGTCAAAGTCAGGCATACTGTGGACTTTCTTAATGAACAGAACAGTGTTAAGAGTTCTTACTAACAAAAATATAGGAACTGTCTGAGGACTCTTGGAAGCTAAAGAGAAATACTTGGGTGCTGTTAAACCCCCTCTAATATTTTCTACTTGGAGTGCTGTTGAATTCCTCCAGCTAAGTCATTATCATATATTGACTTTTTTAACCCCTCAAATATATGCCAATTATGAACATAGTTGAGAATTTACAGTGAGAGTAGGTAAGAGTAATACCTTCTCCACTAATTTATGATTTATATATATAGTATTATTTTTTTTTTACAAAATTCTGATCGACATTTTATATGACATATTCAAAGTACTAGAAAGTCACTAAGAAGAGGGCTTGAGGTTGACACTGGATGGAAAGGCGACCTTGAACTAATTTTAAAGTTTGCAATTAGCACAGATCAGGGTGCGGCAAGTGAAAGTTTTAATGACAGAGTGGCCCAGGCCTTGAGGTAAATTATGCATAATTATTCATAACTGCTATTTTTGGCTTGCCTGGTTTGTCCTAGACCCCTGCCTGAGGAAACAATTTGAAATAATTAGTGTACTGGTGCACTGACAATGATGAATGTATTGAATACTTTCTGTGGCAAACATGGTTCTTGATAAAAAGCAGATAACTTTGGCAAGGGTGGTATTTTTCATCAGATCTCTGAAAGGAGAAAGTTTGTGTTTTTGTTTTTTAGAGTTTTCCATTGGTTGTGTTTTAGGTCATTCTCTAAAGACTTCAGTCTTTCTGCAGACTAGGATTAAAACCAAACAAACAAAATGAAGGAGCATTTGTTGCTACAGAACCTCTAAAGTCATTATTTATTTATACTGAATTTTTTTGCATGTTTAATACTTAAGGTTGAAAGTATGGAATACTAGGTATAATTTAATGCTAATTCAGAAACTTCCTTTTAATTATAATTTCAAGGAAAGTTTTAGAGTTTACTGTGTTAGACCAAAACTGTATTGATGACAAAAATACAGATGATGAACTGAGTGCAATACTTTCTAAAGTAGAGCAGATTAATTAGTACACAGTATAAAAATACTTAGTCATTTTATTCTAAATATGTGTTGTATAATGTAAGAGTGAAATGGATATCAAGCCACACGTACTAAATTCTTTTCACCAGAGTAAGAAACTCACCTTTGTATATAGAACGATTTTCAATAATTGTGACATATAAATTGGTAAAATAGCTAAACTTGAAAAATTCTTCCATCATAAGATGATAATAGGAAAAACATTAAAGAAAAGACACCTCAGAGATCAGTCTTTTTAATTCATTGTTCATAAATTATATAAAGCTCTTTTCTTAATTAGGCAATTACTAGAAAACCTAATATATTCACATCTTTCAGTAGAATAGACACCAACAATTGTCTCTGTCATTCTTGGCTGGAGGTTTGGACAAACAGCCAGGCAATCTTTGTTTTGATGAAAAAGCTCCAGCTCCATAAGGTCACCAGAATGCAAAATTAGACTTCCTTTTTCTTTTTTGACAATGTAAGACATTTATTTATTTATTTTATTTAATATGACTGAGTGAAAATGTTCATTCCCGTATAAATTTACATGCCCATCTATGTGTAGCTTCCACTGCTCTCCCTGCCTGGTGACTTCCTTTTTCTAAATCCATAAATAATTTCAAAGCATAAAACTGGAATGTCTAGTCACCCTTTGAATCGTTATTGTAGATGCATTTTATCTTTTTCTTCATTGTAGACACAGTTTTCTCTATCTTAACAAGTTTCTTAAGACATGCAAACCTATGATAAAGACAATATAATTTCTTCTTACAGGTACCATACATACATATTTTCAGGTAGAAACAAATATCTGTATCTTTTATACATACATGCATATACTAGTTGTGTCATAGTTGTGCTTCTGAAATACTATGTCTAGTCTAATTTTATCATACTTTGTTACCTTAAACTATGACAAAATTTTTAATGATGCTTGCCTTTCATATCTACGGCACTTGGCTTGGCTGGCCTTTCATATCTAGAGTGAATTACCATGTTAAATAGTCTGCACATAGAAGATATTAACTCATTTAGTGATTTTCGTATTTAATAAAGGTCTTTTTTTTTAAGTCTTACACTAAAGAAGAAAGCACAAACGAGGTCATGGTTTTTTTTTTTTTTCTGTGCATGCCTTCTGCAGTATCCAGCGTCATATATTTCGGGATGCTATCCCTTGAACATGAAAACACTGGTGTGTGTGTGTGTGTGTGTGTGGATGTGTGTGGATGTAAATTTGTGCATGTGTGCATGCATGATTTGTTTGCTAGATCATGAAACCATAAAGAGAAAGACTTGCTCAGGGTTCATTCTCTTGCCTTTTTATCCTTTGATTTAAAACCTAAATATAGTACATTTTCTATGGTGTAAATCAAAGCAGTGAATACACTTTACCTAAATCCACAAAAACCAAAGCCAGAGCCATGGAGTTTATTCTAACTCATAGTAAGCCTATAGGTCAAACTAGAACTGCCCCATAGGGTTTCCAAGGAGCCCCTGGTGGATTTGAACTGTCAGCATTTTGGTTAGTAGCTGAACATCTAACCACTGCACCAGCAAAGGTCTTAAAAAGTGGTAATTAGGATGCGTGGTAAGATTACTTGTAGTGATAGAGTGTCAGGTCAGTGGCTTTGGAAGTCAAACTCCAATACTGTGGTTAAACCAAACCAAATAAACCCTCTGCTGTCAGTGACCCTATAGGACAGAGTAGAACTGCCTCATAGAGTTTCCAGGGAGTGCCTGGTGAAATCTAACTGCCAACCTTTGGATTAACAGATATAGCATTTAACCAGTACAAAACCTGCAGTACTTGGTTTAGTTAGTCTATGAGATAATTTTCTATTTTATTTTCTTCTTAAGTGATTTGTTGTATTGCATTGTATCCAGACTTTTAAGGATGCCTTCTTCTGGCTCTCCCTTCATACAGAAATGGAAGGACAGCATGCTGGCAGTGGAGGTTTCCACTCTTCCTTTGAATGCATACAGTGTAGGGGCAAAGGGTGGCTAAGGACTAATTACACATGAACTGGTGTCTTCTATGGAAACCCTGGTGGCACACTTGTTAAGTGCTCTGGCTGTTAACCAGAAGGTTAGCAGTTCAAATCCACCAGGAGCTCCTTGGAAACTCTATGGGGCAGTTCTACTCTGTCTCTAGGGTCACTGTGACTCAGAATTGACTCAGCGACAGTGGGTCTTGGAGGTTGGTGTCTTACACAGTTTTCTCCTGCAAGTGCCTCCTGTGACATGTCTTTTACTGAAAATAGAGGAAAAATAGGAAGCAGTAAGGTCCTGAAAGTCAGGAATATTCAATCTTAATATACTTTTCTGTGTGTAATACATCTAAATGCTTTTGTAAAATGTAAATGCTTGGGAATGCTATACCGTCGAGGATGAAAACATCAAGAGAGCATTTAGTTGAAATCCATTTACAATAATAAAATAATGGGTGACTGTAGCTTACTCCTATCACCTAAAATTAAGCTCAGTAGTTCTCTTGTGTAATAGGTCATTAAAAGTAAAAGAGGTCTATGGAGTGAAAGCGTGTGTTTACGTGAGTGTTTTTCAAGAATTACAGTTCAATGTATCTTCCCAGCTAGGTAAAGGGAACCAAACTCTTGAAAGATTCAATTGTATGAAAAGGGGTTCAGTTTAACATCATCTTGTGGCTATGTGTTCCCTTTGGTACAAACTGGACTCAACATCATTGACAGATTTTAATGCTTCAAATTTCTGATAGTTGTTGAAAAACCTGTTTAAAAAAGGCAGCATTTTCCCCTCTAAAATAATGTGAGATTTTATATGAGAAGCTTACTTCTGTGGTTAAGTTCTTTGAAATGAGATTTTTAAAAAGCACGTCAGATTTTTCAATTCCTCTTCTCATTGGTAGTCAGGGAGAGTCAATCTTATGGAAAACAACCCAATATTGAAATCTATGGGAACAAGAATGTTTAAACTGATTACATATTATTCATCAGCACAATGAGAAGGGGCTGTTGTCCTCTTTCAATGAGAAATAATGAATTCTGATATGCAATCTAACCGGGAGTGTATGTGATAGGTTTTTTTTAAATTATTATTGTTTTTACTTAAAAAATGACACTTTTAAGGCTTATGCTGAATGAATGTGATGGGAGGTAATATTAATAATTCCATCTCACGTTTGTTACGTTCCAAAAAAAATGGCAATTAATAAAATAATGGGGAATAAGAGCTTCCACAATTTATTCAGGATTTTCACTCATTTTTTAACTGCTCCAGGGTATAATCTCAGGACCTGTTTCCAGTATGTCCTATTTTTTTTTCTTGTGACATGATTTTGCATAATACTATTTTTAAAAATATGTTACTATGGCGAATATTCAAGTACCTGGGATACTATGGAAATCTCATTCAACAAAGGGCAGCACATAAGCACAAAACCATAGACGGACTTAAAACTAGTGTGAAGCAGTAGACACATTATGATTGTAGCAGTCTTGTTTAAATATCAGCTTCATGGAGATGTGCATATCATTGATAACATTTCCCTGGGGATGCTGGGTAAATCTGACTGCAATCTTTCTCAGACAGAAGCCCTCTGTTTGGGTGCAAGGCAATTTAAAACATTCCTCTGTGAGATAGATTGCAATTTCTTCTCTTTGCTTCTTCTTTTTTCCTCCTTCCTAACCAACTGCCCTCTTCTTTGGGCCCCCTTCCCACCCCCTTTAAGTCTGAAGCCATCAATCCATGTATTTAAATGTCCTTGGAAACTTAGAGAGTAATCTAGAAAGTTATTAGCATACTGTTATAAATGTTAATGGCCTGACACCAAGGATGGGTTTTTTTCTTTTATGAGTGTTGTTGTGAACATCATGAGTTTAAATGGGGAAATCTTCTCCATTCAGAGTGTCACCCTGGCCTTTCATTCACTTGTCAGGAGCCCATTGTGTGCCCAAACCTTGTCAGAGGCTTGTAGATGTTTAGTGGCAGCAGCTTGCCATTGAGAGCTGGGAAGAGGGCTGTTGGGGTTGGGGGAAGACTGGCTCAGGCAGCCAGGTGGTGGCCAACTGGCCAGTAACTGACAGACAATTTAACCTAACTAGTTTGTACAGTCAGGCCTGCATTACAAAAGGCCCACATGTGTCCCTAGCAAGCTTCATTAACTCTTTTGGCTGGGGCTGTACTCCTCTGACATATTAATTAGTTGCAATGCTTTCTCTTACTCTGTGTTACCCTTTCCATTGGTCAGTTGATTCAAGTGGATCCTTTGGATACTATTGGAATAAAATGTATGCAAAATTAGTGGAAAAATTAGCTGTAGAAGAAGGATACCCTATCATTGGACTGATTTTTCTATAAAACAATAGTGACAAAATGAAACAGGCCAACTATTAGCCTTTCACTCACTATTCAATATTGTTAATAAAAGAAGATGTCAATTACAATGCAATTATGTGGATGTAATAGGTATAAAATTGTTGCACTTGTCTCTATCTCTGTACCAGAAGTAAAGGTAAGTGCTATAAAACAATATTTTGAGGTACGTTAAGTTATTTTAATGATGAGCGAAATCTGATCTCAGGATAATATATTGATTCAAGATCTTGAGAAAACTTTAAATGTTAAAGCCTTAAAGAAAAATCACGTTTTAAAAACTATAAAAAGTACAGAATATTCAGAATCTGTAAATGTTTCATAAATACATTCTGATGTGAAAGTAATCAGATTTCATGTGTCACATTGTTACCAATTGGAATCCAAGTTCATCCACCTGTCACTGTACCCTCAAGATCCAGAGACAGTGTGGGGTTCAAGGAATAATTTATTTTCAGGACTGCAGCAGTCTAGGGGACAGCAGCCAATTAAACTGTCCCATTTGAGTTACATTTTCAGCAGTTTTTATAGCCAGAAATCAAAAGGAAGGGGATTTGTCACAGAACAATAGTCAGGAGTCACAAGATTTCATTACATTTAACAAGTAATGTGGATTAGAATGAGGAAATATAGATTTACTGGTCTGGCCCCAGGGTGGTCACCAAGGTAGAGAATAGAATGCAGCTAATAACCTACGCGACCTTGGAAGAGGAAATGCGGACCTGTTAATCTGGCCTTTATATTGCTCTCATTTCCCCAGTCTTTTTATAATTTTTGTATCTATGAAATAGGTCTTAAATGAAAGGAACAGCTTTGATTTATAGCATTAGTTCTAGTATCAAGTCTTTCATTATGAAATGATCCTTTACAATATGAGGCACAGTAAGTAATGAGGCAGGGCATAAATTGTATAAAACAGCAAACAAACGGTCTACAAACAATTACTAGTATGCATAGTCAGCCTAGGTTGGAAGTCCTGAAAACAACTCTTTAAATTTCGTCCTGAAGAACCCTTCCCTCTGTTGGAGGAACAGTGATGTAGTATGGACTCTGTAGCTTTTTCAGGTCCTTGGGCAAGGCGGGTGATGTCGTCTGGTTCAGTCTTTTGGGCAAGATCTAGAAAAACACTTGAGTGTCCAAATTAGTTTCAGCCTGGGAGATCAGGCAGGGATCTTTTAATCAAAACTGTTGGCACTTTCATTTCCCATAAAAGTAATTGTCCTGTTCTTTAGCTTATTTTTACTATAACCCTCTCGAGAGATTTCATACTCAAAATTGTCATGGGACAATGAGTGGAGGTCTCTTCTGTATCTGCTTCATGATGAGTAAGGGCATAGGCCTGCCTATCTGAGTAGAAATCTCTCCTTGAGAGTGTCAGTCATTTGTAATGGCTAGAATGACAATTACTGAGTATCAGTCAGAACCCAAGAAACATTATTTTATTTGGACCTGTTGCAGTCTGAGAGATATAAGTTGTTCTAGAAACCCAGATTAGAGTTACCTAATTTTATATCCTTCTCTTTCTCGCTTCTCTATTTCCTCTTACCTTCCCTTTCTTTCTTTCTTCTCTTACATGGTAATGTCGCAACAGCTGTGACCCCATTAGACACAAAAGCAACTTTTTATTTCAGATTTTTTAGTCTAAGTCAATAATTACACAGTTCCTCTTGGAGAGTAGACCTGTTGAGTAATTTAATGTAGAGAAGGTGGCTGTTATGTCTGAGACAAATTTAATTTCCTTACCCTCCACATGAAGTGTAACCCTTAGCTGTCTGATGTGGCCAGGAGGCAGACAGACTTCGGGGCTTCCTTCAATTGTCAGTTTTTATAGACTCGTCTTCTGAGTGAGTCTAGGAATGTCTGTCTATCTGGGCCTTCATTGCAGAGGCCTACTGAACATTTTTCTGTGAGACATTCAGGACATTCTGCCTTAAAGCGGCCTCATTTTTGACAGCATCTGTTATGAATGGGGTCCATATTCACTGGCCAGTGGGGTGATCCAAGTCTTGAACACCAACTGGATTACTTGAGGTGGCAGCCAATAATAGCCTTTCTTTCTTTCTGCCACCAACTCTCTGATTAAACACCTTAATGGTCTCCTCTACCAATGGAACAGTAGGATCTGAGGTTTTGTCTCAAGCTCTGCAATCTTTGTTTTATGTCTGATATGGACCAAGATAAAAATATATGGCCATAATGGCCTCTTGTTACATTTAAAACTCATACCAGGATTTTCAAACATGCTTGGCAAGGTCAGCCAAATGGCTAGCTCTTTTCTCCTAGATACCTAGCTGAGAATTAGTCTTTTATCTTTTCTAATGCAAATGAGACACTTAACTCTCAAGCCTCTTCTTTGATGGAGCTGGTGGGGGGGGCGGCCATAAAGCTTTTAGAATTTCAGACACCATACAGTGAATTAGGAAGTAAAAGAAATACCAACAATATCAGGTCAGTTATTTTAAATAAACAAAGAAACTATGACCCTGAGGGACTTTGAACAAGGAAACAAATTTAAATGCCTCTTAAATAGAATTAGTAACTAGTTTTCATTTCTCCACAGCAATTGTGCTCTGCAAAACCTCAGATTTAAACTCATTAGTTAAATGTTTTAGGAGAAAATTTTTTTTATATCTTAGAAAGCAGAACCTTAAAACACCAACAGTATTTTTACATAAGACCCATAGTGTATTCATTTACCCAGTCTTGTATAATTGTTCTCTGTTTTACTTATTCTGGAGAGCCTTGGATGTCTCAAGTCATAGTCCTTCTCATAGGTCTAAAATCTTCATTGAGATATTCTGGTCCAATGTTTTCAGAAAAATCAGCAAAAACTGCAAATGACAAAACTTAATAAGAGTCAGGTTAGCAAAAATAAGTAAAATGTAAGGGTCAAATAAATTTAACCTGTCAACAAAATTAAACAATAATTTTAAAGATAATTATTACCCACATTATTAAGAACTTCAGCCTGATCTCTATAATCTATAAGGTACTACAAAACAGCAGCAAGAAAAAGATAAATCATCCAATTAAGCTATATGGGCAAAGGAGATGCACAGACACTTCACTAAAGAGGAGATCCAGGCAGCCGAAAAACACATGTGGGCATGCTTACAATCATTAGGTATTAAAGAAATTCAAATGAAAACTACAATGAGATACCATTTTACCCCAACAAGGCTGGCCATGATCCAAAAAATGCAAAACAACAAATGCTGGAGAGGCTGTGGAGAAATTGGAACTCTCCTACACTGTTGGTGGTATTGCAAAATGGTGCAACCTCTTTGGAAAGCAATCTGGCACTTCCTTTAAAAGCTGGATCTAGACATACCATTTGACCCAGTAATTGCACGTCTCGGTATATATCCTTCAGAATGAAGGCCATTCACACCAACTGGTATGTGCACATGAATGTTTATCACAGCACAGTCTACAATAGCAAAGGAATGAAATCAACCCAGATGCCAAAAAACAGAGAAATGGATAGGTAAACTATGGTATATACGCTTAATGAAACATTATGCAATGATAAAGAACAATGATGATTTTACAAAACATCTTATACCCTGGTTTCAATTGGAGGACATTATGTTGAGTGAAAGTAGTCAGCGACAGAAGGACAAATATTGTATGAGACCCCTACGATAAGAACTTAAAAACAGACTCTTGCATAGAAGAAAAGACTCCTTGACGGTTGCAAGGATAGGGAAGGAGAGAGGGGGAGCGGGGAGGGTTTAGATTAGATAGTTGATAGAAACCTGGTTGGGTGAAATATTGGACAGCACACATTAGAGAGAAGATCAATATTAAGTGGACTTCGACGTAACGTGATTCCTCCTCCCATCTTAATCCAATGTTACAAGGACAGAGTAGCAGAGGCGGGTGGCCAGGGGCTATGCTGTCAGGGGAAACCAAGGCCAACTGGCACAACTAGCTTTGTGCTAAGAGAACCTTCTGCACCCCATGTTGGTGAGTGGTGTGTGGGGTCTTAAAAGCTGCCAAGCTGCCATCTGAGGTACAGCAAATGGTCCCAACTTAGCACAAATGGATGATCACTAAGGACCAAAACAACATGAGGGAAAGAGAACCCAGAAGGCAGAGAGACCCATGTGAGTGGGTGACTACATCAACTTGTGACCAGAAGAACAAGATGGCACCCGTCCACCACCAGTGATAGCCGTGATAGATCTCACAAAATTGAGTCTCACTGGCAACACAAGGATAAAAAGGGGTACACTCTGAGAGCTCCAGTAAAAGACTGTAATTAATGGTCTCTGGGCCTCAGGGTTTCCGTGGGAGTATGGCTTCTGGCCTCGATGCTGCCCCTGCCCGTAAATCATAATGGAGTTTAGCTCTCAGACAAGAATGGGTTGGACTTTGCAACACAGAGTTACCATATCATGTGTGCACTTTATGGTTCTCTGCATCTGTAGCATATTGTCCTGCTGACCTCTTACTGGAGGCAGGGGAGTGGGTGGAGAGGAGGGGATAGATTATTGGGAGGATAAGACATGTATTGAGCAGAGAAGAAGAGTGCTGTCACCAGGCAGTGAGAGCAGTGAGAGCTGTATATAGGTGGGCATGCAATTTATATTGGAATGTACATTTTCATTCAATCGTAATAAAAAAAAGAACTTCAGGTATCATATATAATTATTTTGAGGTATAATACCACATAGTCAGACATACCAAGATTATTAACTCTCTAAATACTTACATAGTATAAAACAAATTTATAAGTAAATATCTGAATTCCCCAGTGAAAGCATTGGCTTTGATGTTGTTAGATAAATTTATAATCAAGTTGACAATAAAAAACAAAACAAGCCAAGTGTTATGGAATGAATCTTGAATCATAACAAAGCTTATCAGACAGAACAAGACTGTTTCACAGAGTTCTCAATTAGCTTCTAGTGGATTGGATAGCAGACATAGCACACTTAATCAGGGTGTTTCCAGATAATAATTAATAAATAATAAAATTAAAAAATAATAATATATTTTTTAAAAATATAATAAAGATTTTAAAAAATATTTATAAAATATAATAATATATTTTACAGATAGTAATTAAAAATAATAAATAATAAAGTTATGACTTAATATTATGTATTTTTTAGACAGTATTATGCAAAAATACAAGAGGAAATAAACAACATAAATTTTAACCCACTGAGAACTGGGCACCTGATTTCAACCCATGTCATATAATACATCAAGAAAGACTCCTTTTACCTTTTTACCTCAGAAAAGGACACTCATGGCTTTACATGAAGTTTCAGAGCTGCCAGGAGAAGCAATATTAAAGTTGTTTGGCCAAAGCCAAAGCCAGTTGTTTAAAGATCTAAAAAGTAAGAAGCCTTAGCTTTATTGAGTCCTGTGGCATGATTTGCTGACTCAGGGAATCTTATTTCAATGAGAGATCAAAACTTTTCCTTTTAGAGAGAGTATACAAGCAACAAATTAACTCTTTACTCAGAAATCGGAGAAAATTGTTATTTAGTTTTGAACAAGCCACTTTTTTAAATATTAATGCTCTCAAAGAATCTCATAAGGTAAATCATTAAACTTTTGTCAGACAAACTAAACTTTGACCATATCAAATAAATATTTTTAGCAAACCGCTACAGTATATCCCTTGAAATAGCATCTTCTCCAGCTGCTTGATAACCAAACATACATGAGTTTAAACTGTGACACATATCTATTAACTCAGTTTATTGTACATACATAAAATGTCTTAAAAATTATTTTTAAGCCTGCAATTAAAGTAAAATTTATTTAAACATTTTAAGTTTTTCTCAATTTTTACTCTCTCTCGTATTTTTCTCACCTAATTTTAACTCAAATTTGCTATCAACTGGCTTTGAAAATTACAAATTCTCTGCTCAATTGACCAAGTGTCTTGCTAGAGTTGGAACACATTTTTTTTTTCGTAGTAAAGTTTTATCAATACTACAGTCAGCGTACAGGAAGAACACAATCTTTCAGACACTTTCCAGGGAACGTTACAAACCCATGGTCCCCACAATTGAACACAAACTTCACAAAACTAATGAGGTTTTGAAACACAGGTTGTTACAGAAGGCCAATGTAAAAGAAAGACAAAAACAGAAATGGGGCTGCAGTCCCATTTAAGACTGGTACTGGTACCACAAGAAATTTGGAGAAATAAGAATAGTCCAAGAAGGCGGAGCACCAATATGTTCCATACTCCAGACTGAGGTGATGGTTGCTATGGACAGAGTGGGGGGAGAGGATCCAACCCCAACAAAAGGGCTCGTGGACATCTCTTCCTATTACCAAATGTCTAGGCATCACATGACTTTCCCTAGGACTTATTACAAAATGGTGTCAGGGCCTAGCCCCCAGAATACAAACAAAATTTCAACAAAGCAAAAGACAAAGCCTTAAAACCCTTCAAGTCTGAAACTGAGGATGATCAGTCCTTGGCTCTCTACTTAAAAAACAGAGATGCCCAATCCTACACTTGAACCCAGGACTTTCTAAAAGAAAGATAAAACACAAGATAAAATGGGTAGGTAGTTGCCCTGTGGAGGAAGGAGAGGCAAGTTGAAGAAGCAAAGATTCAAGATTTTCTCATTCCCTTCTACTCTTTTGGAATAACCGTAGTTTAACTCAAGTAAGACTCTTAAAATTAGGTCACTGGCAAAGACAAAAGATACTTCACCACTGAAAATTATAAACCACTTGTGCAATGACAAAAATATTTCCCATACCCCACAAAGGGAAATGTAAATGTACACTACAAATACATTTATCTTATCAAACACACATATGAGGCCTCACACTTTATCACACACATATCCAGCTTCAGCAGTACGTATGCAGGCTGTTTCTTCACAGAAGAGCTCTAACTGCAGGATGAAAAGATAACTTTATGAATCCGTGTAATTGTTAAGCCTCTCTGGAGTCCAATATCTTGGCCAGGCCATATTATTATTACAAGTCAGTACCCATACTGAGACTGATCTGACAGAATTTGCCCCGTTGGGCTTTCTTTAGGAACAGAGGCCTTACTTCCCACATCACAGAGTATATAGATACAGGGAAAGTTTCTTAATTGAGACAGACGTTCCTTTCTTACCAGACAGATGGTACCGAGACCATTAAAAATTCTAATCTTGATGAGAACCTGAGTGCTCTGTGCACAGACAGAATAAAACACTTGAACAGATGGTACCAAGATGGAAATTCTAACCATGATGAGAACTTGAGTTCTCTGCATGCAAACAGAATGAAGTGCTTAAACCCTCTTTGATTTAGTGAACTGACATCAGGTACAGGTGGACTCTTTCCAAGGCAGAAGCTGTACCTCCAGATCCATCTGTCCAGGCAGAGAAGGGGAATTCCTCCAAGTGCCCTTTGTCCTGGGTTGAGCTGAAGGGGAAGAAGGTAAGGAGAGGAGGCCAGGGAGTCTGCTTTTCTGACCCATGCCCACAAATTATGTTATGGACCTTATTCTTTGAATGGAACAGACAGATACCCTCACCCTTCTGGGCCCAAGTTACTGAGGTGGAAGTAGCTGGGCATTCCAAGTTCACCAGGGAGTATCCTGGCCAGGACTTTAAAATTACTGTGGCCAGTCTCCAACTTGTTCGCAGAGGGCTTTCAGAGATTTTAGCAGAAAAGGAGAGGAAAGCTGGCTCTTCCTTGGGGAAGCACTTACCAGAATCCCCTGCTCCTGGCTGGTTGGCTAGAAATGTAACCAAATTGAATCCAAGTTTGTCCACCTGTCACTCTACCCCCCAAATCCAGAGACAGTGTGGGGTTCAAGGAATAATTTATTTTCAGATCTGCAGCAGTCTGGGGGACAGCAGCCAATTAAACTGTCCCATTTGAGTTACATTTCCAGCAGCTTTTATAGCCAGAAATGAAAGGGAAGGGGGTTTGTCATGGAACAATAGTCAGGAGTCACAAGATTTCATTACACTTAACAAGTGATGTGGGTTAGGAAGAGAGAATGCAGATTTACTAATCTGGCCCCAGGGTGGTCACGAAGGCAGAGAATAGAATGCAACCAATAACCTAAGTGACCTTAGAAGAGGAAATGCAGACCTGTTAATCTGGCCTTTATATTACTATCAACATTGTCTAATAACATTTCATAATCAAGGGGTGTATCATATAGGCTATGACTATAGATATACTTACATCCAGTGTTTAATGATGAATGATTTTTTTTTTTTTTTTTGCGTTTTTCTTTTTTTACTTTTAAACATTTCTTGGTGGAGGTATTCTATGGAAATAAATTAATTTAAGAAAGTTCACAGGCTGCAAATTCATTGTATATATCTACTCTTAAAAACAAGCCTGTTGCTGTTGAGTTGATTCTGACTCATAAACCCACTGCCATTGAGTTGATTCTGATTCATATTAACCCTATGGGACAGAGTGGAACTGCTCCATAGAGTTTCCAAGGAGCTCCTAGTGTATTTGAACTGCCAACTTTTGGGCTAGCAGACATAGCATTTAATCACTACCCTACCAGGGTTTCCTCTGACTCATAAAAAAACAAACCAAGGCCACTGTCATAGAGTGGATTCCAATTCATAGCAATACTATAGGTCAGAGTAGAACTTCCTCATGGAATTTCCAAGGAGTGCCCAGCAGATTTGACCTACCAACCTTTTGGTTAGCAGACTTAACCGCTACACCAGCAGCGTTGCTCTATAAACTCAAACCAAATCTACTGCTGTAGAGTGGATTCTGACTCATAACCACCCTGTAGGGCAGAATAAAACTGGTCCAGAGTTTCAAGGTAACACCTGGCCAGTTTGAACTGCATTTAACCACTGTGGTGCCAAGGTTTCTCTATAATAAGTGATAAATCATCAGTTACATAACACTTCTAACTTTACACACAGATTAGTCACCTGTCAAGTCCATTGAGAGAGAAAATTCAGTCTTGTTTCACCATTTTAAATTTTGTCGCTCTTTAGGTTTAAACTGTTTTATATTTAATTCCTACATCAGAATAAATGCAAGTGTTACTTACATACTTATTGTTAAATACATGAGTTTGTATTACTTTCATAGAACCAATGGTTATAGGAGGGATAAAGTTTGCCACTGTTTTTGACAGGATTGCTAGAGAGAAAAAGGCTGTGTTTAAATTTAATAATGAGCTCTGTCCTTGTTCTAGCAGCCTAGTTAAATTGTTCCCAGTAATAGTTTGTTAATATGGCATATATTTAAGTTCATTCTAAATTACACATATCTCAGAACATTCTTATGACTTACACATATATTGACTAATTTTAAACTATATAAAAATAGTGTGTTTCCACTTTGTTTTTCTTTTTCTAAAGATCCTATTAAATAATAGTGGTTGTTTCCTAATTAACGTTCAAGAAAAAAGAAAGTGATTTCAAAAACTGATGGTGCATGCTGGCTGTATGGCAGCAAAGATGCATCTTGTTCTTGGGCAATTAATCTCATATATATATGTGTTTGGTGTTGTAGATTTTTGAGAAATAAGGTTGATATTGGAGGCAGGAGCAAGAAAAATTACTTCGCCTGTGTCTTAAGTAACTTTACAGAAATTGAACCAGTGATAGTTATTTACATGTTTATTTGTTGTTAGTTGCTGTTGAGTTTGTTCCAATCTATGGTGATCTCATGTACTACAGAGTAGAACTGCTTCATAATGTTTTCTTGGCTGTAATTTTAATGGCCAAAAAAAGTGTCTATGAAGCAGTTATGCTAATCAAACCGGGACGTTGAACCCACTGAGCAATTCCATGAGAAAAAGACCTGGTTACCTGCTTCTGTAAAGAGTCAAAATGAAAAACCGTATCATTGCTGTTAAGTCAGTTCCAACTCATAGCGACCCTACAGGACAAAGCAGAACTGTCTCATAGAGTTTTCAGGGAGCCCTTGGTGGATTCCAACTGCTGACCTTTTGCTTAGCAGCTATGGTTCTTTATCACTGCCACCAGGAGTTCTGTAAAGACTACAGCAAGAAAACAAACAAAAAGCCCTATAAGGCAGTTCTCTGTCACGTGAAGTTGCTATTAATTGAAAAGGACTATAGAACATCTAATAACAACAATAATTTTAGAGGAAGACAGTTGCCAAGTCTCTTGTCTTCTTTGGTATAAGCTGTGGGAGTCCAAATCACTAGCCTTTAGATGAGCAATTCAGTGCAAACATTTTACATCACCACAAAGGGACTGTGTAAAGATATATACATAGATCTTGAAGTGTATTATTGTAATTACTGTCATTAATAGAATTATGTACCACCCCCCCCCAAAATAATGTGTGTGTTGGTTTGGTGAAGCCATGATTCCCCGTGTTGTACGATTTTCCACCATTTTGCAATTTGTTGGAATTTTCCTATGTGTTGTAACTGCTATCACTATATTTAGTAAAATAGATTAGCAGCAGTTTATGTTGATGAAGTCTGCAGGATCAGCATTAGGCCCATCTCTTTTGATATGCAAAAGAAAGAGGTGAGCAAGGAAAAAAGGGGACCTCATACCACCAAGAACACAGTGCCGGGAGCACAGTGGTCCCTTGGCCCTGAGATTACTGAGCTGAAACGCTCCCACATAATGGGAAGACTGATGATGAGGCTGTGCCTTCAGAGCTGACCAAGAGGGAAATTCTTCACTTGCAGCTGACATCCTGAATTTGGACTTGTAGCCTACTGGACTGTGAGAAAATAAACTTTTCTTTGTTGAAAACATCTACTCATGGTATTTCCATTACAGCAGCACTACATGACTAAGACAGTTACAGTCAATTCAGTTTTGACTCACAGAGTCTTATCTATAACAAAACAAAATGTCAGCCGGTCTTGCCCCATCTCTGTGCTCTTTGATGTGTTTGAGCCCATTGTTGAGGCTTTTGCATCAGTTCATCTCACTGAGAGTTTAACTTCCTGGATTTTTTGCTGACTCTCCTTTACTAAACATTATGTCCTTTTCTAGCAATTGATCTTTCCTGATAATGTGCTGAAAGTAAGCAAGATTAAATGTTGTCTTCCTCACTCCTAAGGAAACCCTGGCGGCAGAGTGGATGAGTGATATGGCTCTAACCAACAGGTTGACAGTTTGTATCTACCAGCCACTACTCGGAAACCTTATGGAGTAATTTTAGTCTGCCTTCTAAGGATAGTATGGGTGAGAGTCAATTCAATGGCAGTGGATTTGGTTGTTTTGATGTGTGTGGAGAGAGAGAGAAAAAAAAATGGAGAGAGAGGAAGATTTTAATAATTTTTGGGGGGAGGGGAGCTGGCAGGCTCAAAATCTCTAGGAAAGGCAGTAGTAGTGAAATTCCTTCAGGTAACGATCTCAAAAGAGGTAGGTCAGGTGATGCTAATGGTAAAGGAGGAGCTAATTCTTATAAAATCCTTATTAATAGTCTGAAGACAAAATATACTCTAGCGAGAACTCCCTTTTTGCTTTCAAATTCTCTAAATGATGGGATGAGACCCACCCACACTGTGGTGAGTTATCCACTTTTCTTAAGACCAGGGTCATAATCGACTCTTGGGTTGGTTTTGAGTTAACTACTTCATAAGAAAGTCTGGATTATGGTTTATCAAACAATTGGGCACCATAGACTAGCCAAGCTGACACATAAAATTAGCCATCACAGCATGTTACAGAAAATACAGTTGAGAAGGATACTATGTGACAAAAATGACTCATTGTGTTGACTTTTTGTTGCTATAGTTTTAATTTCCATTTATATTTATGTTCAGTAAGGGCTCAAAAACTGAGTATATACATTTTTCTACTGCTGACAGCAGTTTTAGGTTTTTGTGGCATTATCGCCTTGGCCCTAGGAATTCTTACAAATTTGCATAGAAGTAAAATGAGGACGATGAATGCTGTTTCCGTAAGTGTGTATCTCTTACATAGTAAGGAAGTGATCTGAATACTATTGGTAAAGGCACATACGTGAGTGTGGACAATATGAGTATTTCAATATCTTTATTATTACTAATAGAGAAATGAAATAATTTTACAATGAAATTTTTATATGTGGATGGATTGGTCTGTTAGGTTTGTTTTTAATCCATTTCTATGTAGATGTTCACACAGATAATTTTCTTATCGTTTCTAGAAGTAAAATTTTGTAAAGATTGATTGGATGTTCAATAAGGGCTCAAAAAGCACATATGTACATTTTCTACTGCTCACAACTGCACTTTAATTATCAAGGAGTTTTAGATGTCTATGGTATCTACTCCTTGCCCCTAGGAGTTCTTATAAAGTTACAAAATGTTCCAGCTAGTCTGACTTTTTTTCCTAAGAATTCTTGCCTTGAGCATAAATCAGAAATTATTATTACCCTTGTATTTAGAGTTATAAATTAGAACTGACAAATTTGGAAACATGCATCTTAATGAAAAATAATTCTTTCTTTTTGTTAAACAGAATTAAATTGTGAAACAAATATTAGATGATGACATCTATAAACATGACAGTGCTTTATTAAGGTAGGAAGTATAGAAAGGACTTAACCTGGTTGATTTAATCAGATGCCAAAATTGATGAAATTTTTTGGTTCTCTATGTCTTTTTGAGTCAAGTGGCGTAAATCTGATGGCAGTAGCATTTCCAAAGATAAAACAAGTGAGGCAGATTGGATGAGAGTTTATGAAGAAACTTTATACTAGTTTTGTTTTCTAAGCTTAACTGTTATTATTAAGTTCCATAAAGTTGGTTCTGATTCACAGAAACTCTCTGTACAACTGAATGAAACACTGTCTGGTCCTGAGCGATCCTCAAAATTTTTGCTATGTTTCAAACCATTGTTGCAGCCACTGTGTCAATCCATCTTTTTGAAAGTCTTTCTCTTTTTCTTTGATCCTGTACTCTACCAAACATGATGTCATTCTCCAAAGACTGATTCTTCCTAATAATGCACCCAAAGTACATGAGACAAATCTGGCTATACTTGTTTGAAGACAGATTCATTTGTTTTTCTGGTAGTCCATGGTATCTCTGCAATTACTCACCAATACCGCAATTCAAATGTATCAATTTTTCTTTTTAGGAGGTGTCTGAAAACACCATGGCATGGATCAAGTATATCTGAGCCCTCAAAGTGACATACTAGCTTTTTAACAGTTCAAAGAAGTTGATTTTGGTTTGGGGGTTTGTTTTCAGTGATTTTCCAATGCTCCCCTTCACTTTATTTCTTAGCTACTGCTTCCATTGGTATTGTTTGTGAATCCAGGTAAACTGAAATCCTTAACAACTTCAGTATTGTCTCTTTTTATTATGATATTGCTTATTGGTCCCAGTGTGAGAATTTTTGTTTTCTTTGAGTTGAGGTGTAATCCATACTGAAGTCTATATATAGTCTTTGCTCTTCTTCAGTGCTTCATGTGTTCACTTTCAGCAAGAAAGGTGTATCAACTCCATGTCATAGGTAATCTTCCTCCAATCCTGCTGTTCCATTCTTCACATACAGTCAGAATTCTCAGGGGTTTTGCTCAGCATACAAATTGAATAAGTATGGCAAAAAGATACAGCCTGATGCTTACCTTTCCTGATTTTAAACTACACAGTATCCCCTTGTTCTGCTCAAACAGCTGCCTCTTGGTCTATGTATAGGTTCTGCAGTGAGCATAATTAGTGTGCTGGAGTTATCATTCTTTGAAATGTTATCTGTAATGTGTGATGATTCATATAATACAAATGCCTTTGCATAGTCAATAAAACACGAGTAAACATCTTTCTGGTATTCTGTGATTCCAGCCGTGATCTACTTAACACTAGCACTGACATCCTTCATTCTGTGTTCTCTTCTGAATTTGATTTTAATTTCTGGCAACTTCTCTGTCAGTGTACCACTGCACCTGCTTTTGAATAATCTTCAGCAAAATTTTACTTGTGTGTGATAGTAATGACATCATTCAATAATTTCTACATTCTGTTGAATCACTTTTCTTTGGAATAGGCATAAATATGGATCTCTTCTAGTTTATTGGCCAGATAGCTGACATTCTCTTATGCTGTATGATTTTATTTTTTTCCAGTGATGCCAACCTTTGAAAATTTGATGACTGTAGAATCTGCAGGTGAAAGAAAAAAAGTGATAGCATTTTTAAAATTTGGCCTGAAAGTTGCACCTGAGAAAATAAAATTCAGTTGACTGTATTTGGCACTAGAATGTTGTCTTTGAAAATATATCCTTTTTAATTTCCTGTGGTACAAATTAATGCTTCAGCAAAGCTGACTACAAGGTCCAGCACTTCATGATTTAAATTGTTGTAAACATCACTGGTGATTACAGGTACAATTTGACCCAAGAAAATTTGAAATCATTCTTTGAGGTGGGACTGTGTTAACATTTAAAGATACATTTTATACCAGCTATGGCCAGATTTCAAGATTACTTCTGAATACATCAGTTTAAACTGTTCATCTGAAGTTGTGTTTTATAAACCAAACCAAATTCATGGTGATGGACTTACAGAGACCCTACAGGACAGAGCAGAACTCCCCCCTAGAGTTTCCAAGAAGTGTCTAGTAGATTCAAACTGCTGACATTTTGGATAGCACCACTAGACCACCAGGTTTCTGAGGTGCAGTGTAAATCATTAGTCTTTTATCAAAGCACACTATATTTAAGAACAAAAATACAAGCATGAATAAACGTATATTAGTATATGAGGAATTATTTTGAATCATGTTGAAATAATACATTCATTGACGGCACTTGGCTGGATTGAATGAATAAACTTTGATTTTCTTCATATGGTCTTTCCATAGCATCATTCCTAAACACAAGTTATCAGAATTATCCCATTCAAAATATTCTGCTCCTACAAATTAACCTACTTTTCTAAATGAAAAGGCTGTTCTTTAAAAGTTCATTTCCAGTTTCTGAACTGTGGCTATGGTTCTATTTTTTTTTTATATTTTGACACTTACAAACAAATATTGCCATCAAGTCTGTTCTGACACTAAAAAAACTAAAAGCACATACATAAAAAAGAAAAAAAAAAAACAAAACAGAAAATCTATTACCCTTCAGTCTACCAAGAGAACAGTTCTCATAGAGTTTCCACTGAGTGCCTGGTGGATTCAAACTGCTGACCTTTTGGTAAGCAGCCCATTCTCTTAACAGTTACACTAACAGGGTTTCTATTCTCACACTAGTAACGTTAAAAAATGAAGAAGGGAAGAGACAGGAAGAGAGAACACAAACATGGCAGAAACATTCTTCAAAATTTAATTACTCCTGATTAAGTTTATTCTTTCTTATTTATTTGTGCATTTATTTATTTATTTATTGTTAGTACTAGCCCCAAGAGACACTACCTTGATTACAACTTTATTCTGTTATGAGAAAGTTCCAGGTTAGTTTTCAAAGATATTCTTAATTTTCTCTAACTTTTTAAAGATTATTTTGATGATGCAAGTTTTAATATTTACCACTTTAGGGATATCAGTTTCATAACATAGCACTAACAGTATAGATGTTAAAGTTCAACAGTTAATTTGGAAATAGCTTTTTTTGACTTATTCTTTATTTTTGTGCCAGGCTTTTAATCTTTCTATTAATAAGTTACATATAGAGTGAGATTAATAATACAGAGTTGTTCACTGAGACAATATTTTGTCAAGCACTTTAAAATACTAGCTGTCTGAACCAATGTTTAGAGCAAAAATCCACAGCAAACCTGTTGCCACTAAGCTCATTCCTACTCATAGTGACTGTGGAAAATAAAGTAGCTTTTCTGAAGAGCACCAGGTAGTTTCAAACTGCTGACCTTTTGGTTAGCAGTCATAGCCTTTAAACACTACATCACCAAGGTTTCCATTTAGAACAAGGATAATTATAAATGCATGTATCTCGAAGGATATAAGCAAGTACATAATATTAGTTACTATTTTTTTGTGTAAATTAGTTGGAAATTGGAATGTATCACAGGAAAATGAAGTGGATGAACAAAACTTATTTTTGATTTGAGTTTCAGATATGTTGCAGTTTTTGAAGCAAATTAAAACATTTGCTGATACTGCTCTCAGTGTTTCAGGCATTTATGTCAAAAGAGCACACTCACTAGCTACAAGACGCATGCACATAAGATTTTTCTAGACACTGATGAATGATTATTTTGGAAGGCAATTGTATATAGTTAACAGAAAGGATGTGTGAGGGTATGTGTGTCTGTCTGGGTCTATAACTTTTCATAATTGCATGGGATTCTTAAGTATCATAAAAATAGTGATTCTTGCATCTGATTCTCTATCTTAACAAATGCTTTCCCTTTGAAGTACATGCAGTGTGCTGGTCAGCTACCTGCCAGCAATTCTATGCAGCAGGTCTTCAAAAGACACTTGTCTGGGTGTCGTGCATGCCTTGGTGTGTGCTGACAACTGAAGGCTGGAATCTCTAGGGGGGGTGGAGGGCTCCCAGGAGTGACCACAAGTCTGAAGTCTTGGATTGCCGGTTCACGTTTGGAACCCAAACAATAAAAAAGATTTATCTTGTACATCTGCCTTCTCTCTTCTGATTTGATGTTCTCTCCCATTGGTAAGATTTCAGTAAAGAACTTCAAAGATGACATAGGCTGACAGCACACTGCAGATGTGAAGTGTTAGTTTTCACCTTTTCTCTTTAAGATTTCATTTTATGTCAAAAATTTGAAACTATCACTTAGCCTTAAGATTCAGTTTGTTATAAAAAGACTTTGAAAAGAAACTGCCGGAAAATGGAGAGAAAGAAAAGTCAGCCTTCAAGGTGTTAGTTGAACTTGCCATTAAGGAAAAAAAAAAAAAAAGTTTTATTCTGCCTGTAGGATGGATATTAAGTCTAGTTGGTGCCGACTCAAAGCCACCCTGTAGGCAGAGTAAAACTGCCCCATAGGGTTTCTGAGGAGTGCCTGATTGTCAATTAAGTATACTGTTTTATCATAGCACCCTGAACACCTTCTCTGTGAAATTTGAACTGTCACCCTTAATGACGACATTCCATGTCATGTGTTTGATGTGTGCACTCGTTCTTTTTTTTTTCTTTTTTTTCTTTTTTTTTTCTTTTTTTTCTTTTTTTTTAATTCTACCGTCTTTCCTTCAAATCCATGAGGTGCTCCTTGAAAACTCTATGGGGCAGTTCTACTCTGACCTCTAGGGTTGCTACGAGTCAGACCTGACCCTACTTGGTGGTGGTCATTTCTTTTTGCTTTTGCTTTTGGTTTGGTCTTTGGCTGCTAACCAAAAAACTGGCAGTTTAAATCCACCAGGCACTCCTTGGAAACTATATGGGAGCAGTTCTACTCTGTCCTATAGGGTCGCTATGAGTCAGAATCGACTGGACCACGGAGAACTTGGTTTTGGTTAATTTTTCCTTTTATTCCACTTCTTTCCCTTACTCTATTTATTTCTCTCGTATTTAGTTAGCGTACTATTCAAGTAAATGTTGTTGGTGTGTGTAGTCTTTATTATACCCAGAATTTCCAAAAAAGATTGAAATACCCTGTGAAAATAAAAATATAATAAATTTAAAGGCAATGGGGAAAATATTCCCATTAAGACAAAAAAAAAAAAAAAAACTATTGGAGCAAAATTGTAAAGAGTTAAAAAATATTGATATTTCCAGATCCTAAACTATTTTTATTTGTAAAATTATCATTGAACTTTTGTGTTATTTGTAGATACTCCCCAGTTACTGAGAATACACCTATTGTACTAAACTCTCTGATGAATTATTTGATCCCTAAACTGCTGTTAATTAGCAATGAATTATTATTTGAGGGCTTATGAGTTTATGATTAAGAGGACTGTGACAGCTTTTTTATATATATTTCAATTCTGTTTTATTTATTATGATAAACATATGTTTGATTTCTATCTGAATGTCTTTTTTTCAGAAATATGAAGCTAACATATAAATGTATGTTCTTAGAGGACTTACATGTATTATAGTTGATGAAGGAATTACAAATGCTTGTCTGGCTCTTGGAGCCATATGCCATTGCAAAGTGCACCAACTGTTTTGAAAGAAATTCTTGGTCTGTACTTTTAGACCTTGGGGAATAATGGCTCCTGTGAATGCATTATTTATTACTGTAGATGGTGCATTATCTATGAAGTTTATGTATCAAGGCAGAGCTTACTTTAGATGTTTTAGGTGCATGAAAAAATTAGTTTAAGGATTTTTGTTTTTTAGGTGTTATTTAGTATTTATGTCCTTCATGTTTTAATAAATAAAATATTAATATTTCTAAGACTTGTACAATTTTAAAGGACCTGTATTTTCAAAGGCACTTCAAGTGCTTTTATTTCTATTTGCAGACACAAGTAAGGTGATATTATCTTTGTGGGAACTATTAAAGAAAAATAAAGCATAGTTTTAAATCACTTCCTGCTTATCAATATAATCTAAATCTTTAGATGTAAAGCTACTCTGTGTGTTTAACATTGTCACTGTATTATTTTTGGCCGTGTTATTTATATACATATGGATCTGCATATGTGTGTGTGTGTGTATGTGTATGCCATAATCAGATAGTTACTAAATATTTGTAGTACAAAGACTATACATATAAAGTATTATTAACAAGTCATGTCTTTTTAAAATCAAGGAGTGCTATAGATATCAAATATGTTTACGACAAAAGTAATCTTTATTTCCGCTTTTTCATATACAGAAAATAATTTCTTTACCCCATCAATATTTTTTAAAGTGTAGAATTCATGTACATTTCCATATTTTGCCAAATGTCCAAATAAAAACTGTGAAAAGATCTGAGATACTAAGTTAATGTGACTTTCTGTTTTCCCACTTTAAGATGTATCATTGATATTTCTAATCTCTCACTTATCACTTGGTAGTAGAGTATATACAGTGACATCAGAGATTTTAAATAAAGATTAAAGAAAAAAGCAGAGAACTTTAAGAATGAACTGTTTTCTGACTTTATTTCTGATATAATAGAACACTCCACCATAAAATAAAAAACAAACTGCATGATCCATAGTAGATCTGTGATCTCTGATCCAGTCTATTACAAGGAGATATAAAAAATATAAAGTTTGAATCTTCTCTAATCTTTCTGGTTTTTATTGAGGTCACCAGTGGTACAAAGTACAGAACTATGTGGTTAACTGTAGGGAAGACAGTCTTTGAGCCAATGGCAAGTCTTATGTTTAAATGTTTCCAGTATTATGAAACTCTGTCTTACTATTTTTTTTAAATCTTTGAAAAACATGGACAATGAAATCCTTGTCAAACTCCCTTTTACTATCAGCACATAGAGTCCCAAATACCTGTTATCAAGACAAACATACTTACACTTGTAGATACATGTTCTTAGCAGGGTGTCACTTGTGCTTAGTGCTGCGGTTTGGTGAAAAACCTTCTCACGTGTGTAGCTGTTTTCAGTTTTGAGCTTGTCACAGCGTGAAGCCAGTGTCTCACTGAGGACAGTTTTTTTTTTTTTTTTTTTATTTTAATTACTCTAAGACTTGGAGGCTAAGTAATTTGAAAGTCTGAATTTGTAGAAATAGAACTCAAGTTCGGTTTTTATAATATTCATATCAATTTCTGTTAACAAAGAATAGAAAAGTTATAGTAAAACAATGTGATCTGTAGTTGAGGGTGGCTAGAAAACCTTTTGTTTTTGTTCCCATGTTTTAGCTAGAACAGGGTAGATAAGCGTAGACAAATGGTGACGTACCAATAATATGATACCAAAATAGATATGCTAAAAAAAACAACAAAAAAGTTTTCTATCCAAAGCCTTCGTTTTTCTTTCATGTATCTAAAATATCTTAGATAGACCTTAAAATAGATTAGCTTGAATGTGGAGGTATTTAGGCATTGTCCTTTATATGATTCTAAAAGCAGATGCATTTTTCTTCTATTGCTTTTCCATTATACCATAAACAGTGTCAGAGTTTAGTTTTTCTTGATTTTCAAGGTTGTGTACACTTAGGTCCCCAAAGAAAAATGATGAGCCCACATACTAAAATTTACAGTGTATGTATATGTTTACTGACTGGCATGGGATAGGAGTGCTGGTAAAAGCCACAGCTTTGTGATACTGTGGGTCTAATGCTGTTTTGATGTTCTGTTTATTTTACAGTAATCAGCACATTAAACTGAGGAGACTTAGCTCATATACGCAAAGCACAGAGTATAAAAAGTTGCAGTTTAGTAGCATTTTAAGGCCAGGTAGGTTAGGGGTTGCTTGCCTTGTGGTGCAGCTGATAAAACAATTGGACTGCTTCCAAGATTCCTAAACTCCAGCTTTGTTATTTATTTTTCTTTGTCGTTATGTTTTTCAGGAGGGAGGAGGGGGAAGTATATTTCCATGAAAGCCTGAGTTAGTAAATCTATATTTTACATGAAAGGAAAACACTTTTTATTGTAAGTAAAATGCACATGGAAATACTACAGCAAGTTCAGATTGTGTAATTTATTCAGACTTAGTTATATAGGAGAGAATAAAACAATTTCCAGAGGGAGAGTTAAAGAGAAAGTGAGAGAGAGAGATTTTGCTTATAGCCTTTTGACCCAGACAGTAACACCCCAGGGAGTGATGGGCCACTTTAAATAGTATTTTTCATGCTCTTTAATATATAGTAGCTAAATTTCCCTGTCATAGATTTGAAAGTGATTCCTTCAGTGCATGTGGCCTTCTATTAAGGTAATGTGCATTTGGCATATTTAAATGGTCTCCTTGTTTTATTATTTCAACTATTATTTCACTCCACATTTTTCCTGTTTATACAGCAAATCATTCTCAGAATTTCAGTGCATTTTCACGTATTCCTTGAGTGTCTGCCTTGTTGTCAGAATCATAATAGGTGTTTTGAAAAAGAACAATTCCTGAACAGTTTCCAGTCTAGCTTAATAAATATGATAAGCCAGCCAACTGCCGTCGAATTAAATAAATGGACAATGTCATATAGTTCGAGTCTTTGGATTTCTACTGAAGATATATTTGTCTTACATCAAAATGTCCCACTTTGTTATATACCATCTCAGGAAGTTCAGTCTTGTATGTTGATAAAAATGTATGGAAGTGACAGCAAAACATTGAAATGAATGTATTTGGTAGGTGATGAGAGACAGCCTCCAGGGAGGATGTAGCCAAATCGACAATTACAAGACAATGTAACGCAGATGGTAATTTGAGGGAGTCTTGAAGAACTTGACTGCGGTGTTTCAAGCCAGTCTGAATTTATTTTAGGGCTAAAAATAATACTAAAAAAAAAAAAAAAGAAATCAAGGTGAGTGCTGTCGAGTCAATTCTGACTTCTGGTGACCATATAGGACAGGGTAGAACTGCCCCACGGAGCTTCTAAGAAATGCCTAGTGGATCTGAACTGCTGACCTTTGGTGAGCAGCTGTGGCACTTACCCACTACACCAAAACAATAAGTGTGCTATAAACGTATTCTTCCAAGAATTACAAAACATGAGGACGATGTATATATTTTGAGAGGCATAAAAATATAGGTCCCCTTGTTTAAAAATTAAGACCGAGACAGTAGAACATTAAACCAAACACAGGCCCTTCTAAATACAGAGCATTGAACCAGCCTGGCGGATCCCAGCAGACGAATGAATGCCTCCAGAGTCAAACCTGCTTTCCAGTTGTCTGCGTTACTGCTCCTTGGTAGAGTCACAGGATCCTCCGCAGGGGTGCTGTGAAGATAAATGAGATACCGCAAGGGATCTGATTAGGTAGTGGTGGACACTTGAAGGCCACTTGATAAGTGATAATTATTTCCACCCTTATTTATGTTTTAGCTTAACTTCACTAAGATTTTCCTTTCTTATTGGTGAAGCTATAGTAATTTCTCTTCCTTTTTATCCATCATAATTTTAATCAGCTCTCTCTCTCTTTCCATTTAAAGGTAAATATGAGTGTCAGATCGTACTTCATTTCCTATATAAAGGGTATGTCATACTGAGTGGTGGCGCTAAGCTGTCCCAACCCTGCCTCCCATCTGACAACATTCTTTCATCATGTTTCCTTGGCATCTGTGAATGATCAGTCTGGGATTATATAACTGCAGCAATGCAGTCTGTGTAGCAGAGAAAATATCCTTCAACCAGTCACCAAAGTTTAAACATATCCCAAACATACCAGCATATGTTCAAAACAAGTGGTGAAAATGTATCAGTAATTTGGTGTGGAGGATATTACCGTTTGTATAGATGTTAAATTGACTTTCTGTTTAGTTTGCATATATTTCTATACTTTTCAGTAGATAATGTCAAATAGATGCATCTTATATCATGAATAAGAAAATCCTTTGAATGATAGAAGGGAAAGTAAATCCACATATAAAATTTAAGCAAGGAAAGTGTGGCTTCAAAGAAGTTATTATTATTAAATGTGTGCTTATGTATATGTATGTTTCAATTTCTGTTGTCTTACCTGAAAATAACTTGTGTATGTGAAAGCTGAATAAAAACCAATACAAATCTAACATAGTCCTTCACTCCTGTAACAGTGTCAGAGAAGTAAGATAACCCCATTCCTTTTCTGTCTTATCTCTGTAATACACAAATTCATGCAGTATTTTTTCTAGAATCACCTGATATTATTTCTGTTTTTTTAATGTTTTGAGTAAAAAATATTAATGACATATATAGCCTGGTTCTTCTATTGGAATACATAAAGTAGGTACTGAAACTTGTTACAAAGGCTGACATTCTAATAATGGGAAACTATTGATTAGAAAGAAACCCTCGTGGCATAGTGATCAAGTGCTGGGACTGCTAACCAAAAGTCCGGCAGTTTGAATCCACCAGTTGCTCCTTGGCAACTCCATGGGGCAGTTCTACTCTGTTCTGTAGGATCACTATCAGTTGGAATTGACTCAACAGCAATGGATTTGATTTGGGTTATTGATTACAAATGTGATTTTAATTTGAAGAGTGGGGAAATAAGTCTAGAAGTAAAATTCTCAAGATAATAACACTCAAGCTTTTCGATGGAAACCCCAGTGGTTAAGAGCTATAGTTGCTAACCAAAAGCCTGACAGTTTGACTCTACAGGGTGATCCTCGGAAACCCTATAAGGCAATTCTCCCCTGTCTTTTTAGATTATGTATCTTAATAAATAATCATTGAGCTTCTCATTATATGAATATTTATAGATATATTTATAGATACATAGCCTAGTGGTTAAGTGCTATGTCTTCTGACTAAAAGATCTGCGGTTCAGATCTGCCAGGTGCTCCTTGGAAACTCTATAGAGCAGTTCTACTCTGTTCTGTAGGGTTGCTGTAAGTCAGAATCAACTCAACAGCAGTAAGTTTTGCATTTTTATTAATCCAAAGAAAAAGAAAAGAAAAAAACACTGTTGCTATTAGGTTGATTCCATTTCACAGTGTCCTCTATAATAGGACAGAGTAAAGCTGCCCCATAGGGTTTCTAAGGATCCAGTCAGTGGATTCCACCTGCCAATCTTTTGGTTAGCAGCTGAGCTCTTAACCACTGTGCCGGCAGGACATTTTAGATATCTGTAGATTTACTTACGGTCCCTAGATGGTGGAAAACTTGGGGCTGAACAAATCCACCCGGAGGAAATGCAGCAGAAAGGCTGGACAGCCATCTTCTGTGAGACCACAGCCATTGCAAAATCTTTGGGAAGTAGTTCTCTCTGACACACGTGGGTCACTGTGAGCCAGAATTGACCTGGCTGGAGTCAGTATAAATTTACTTAGCAAGGGTATACATGCACCTCTGAATATATCATATACCTAAAAATTCACAAAAAATTAAAATTCAGTGTAAATTGAAAGAAGCAACACATAAATATGAGAAGAACTTCTAATATATCCCTCCTGTCCAGCCGACCTCACTGAGATATGTTGAGTGTTTTGAATAGCACGAAGTCTTGCTCCCAAAGGAATCCTCAGTATTTGTCCTTTGCTCAAGGGTTTAACGAGATTATCTCTTGTGATGGAAACCGTGGTGGTTTAGTGGTTAAGTGCTACCTCTACTAATCAAATGGTCAGCATTTCACATCCGCCAGGTGCTCTTTGGAAACTCTATGGGGCAGTTCTACTCTGATTTATAAGGTCACTATTAGTGGGAACCAACTAAGCAGGAGTGGGTTTGGGTTTTCTGGTTTCTCTTGTGATATTACACAACCAAATACCCAAAGACACATCAACCTTCTCCTAATCATAAGGTATGTTAAGCTTATCACTGCCAGTTAAGTTTACGAACTCATCTTAGAAGAAATGCTATATACTTCATTGCTGAGTATAACTACGGTCACCTTCGAAATGCACCCCTTGAGAACCTGTGCACTGTCACCAATGTCTAATCTTCCCTTCAAAGCAATACTGGAATTCTTTTTCTGGAATGATCATCAACAGCTGTCGTCTTACTACCGTTAATGTCCTGAATGTCATCGAAATGTCTTCCTTTTAGTATTTCCTTTATCTTCCACTATAGAAAAAAAGTCTCTGGAGACCAGATTAGGTCAGTAAGTAGGGTGTCCCAATGCAGTTATTTATTTTTTACTGGATAAAAACTCCTTTACACACAACTATAAAGTTATGTTTCCAAACTTGCCACCATATGCGATGGCCATTCCAGAAAGAGACCCAAAATTGCTTCAAAGGGTGGACTAGGCGCTGGCGTCTGCACATAGCTTCTGAAAAGGAATGCTTTGCAGGTGACCTTAGTGATATTCAGCAGTGAGGTGTGTAGCACACAGAGCAATTAAGTTCTCGAACTTACCAGTCTGACCTTGGGTCTCATTTACACTTACACACCTCCTCTCACCCATCAACCATCCAATTTTTCCGCGAGGTGGTTTATTCTAACTTAACAACAACAACAACAACAAGTTATTTAAAGAGAACATATACTGTGGGGGATTTCTTTTATAGGATGATTTCTCTTAAAACAAAGTATGTTCTTTTGATTTTTGGAGCAGAAAATCTTGAATTTTGCAACTCTCCCTACTTTTTTTTTTTTTTAATTGTCCTGAGAAGTAGCTTTGTTGTTGTTGTTTGTCTGTTTTAGGAACTGGGAAGTAGTTGCAGACTTTTATGGTCGAATCATTTTTGAAATTCCCTTTCAAAACTCTAGACCTAAATGTAACTATATTCAGAAAGCCTAGGAATTTCTTTGGATTAAAGAGAATTGTTATCATTTAAATGATCTTGCAAATATTTAAAAAAAAAAAAAGTCTCAAGGGCATACTTTTTTTTTTTTGGTTATCAAATGATCTTTCATTTAAATGTTTTCCTTTTTAGTTCTTAGCTAGCTGGGCATTCCACAGCACCACTGCTGATGTCATCTAGGATGTCGCGAGGGTGGCAGTCATCAGCGTTGCATCCCACAGATTGAGTAGTCCCCAGAATCTCTTTAATGGTTCCAGAGAGCTCTTTGGTTAACTATTGGTGTCGCGTCTGACAGGCAATGCTGACGATCCCATCAAAAGTGGTATTACCAATGTGCTTAATGTTTTTCTGCTTTCGGTCTCTGGTTGGTTCCTTGAGGGCTTTGATGATCAGCGCAGAGGCGGAAGGCACCACTCGAATCCGGGTCTGTCAGCCTGAAATGATCAGTTGCACGATAATCCCTAATCCTTTCCAGTCACGGCTTGTTTTGCCAATGTCGTCACCAACCTCTTCTGGAGACAGACCCAGGGGGCCGATTTGGGGGGCCGGGGCAGACCCAGCACAGACTTCTCCAGCCGTGCACCTCAGGTACACAACTTTAATTTTGCTGGGGTTGAACTTCCCTGGTGTGGCGGAGGAGTCTGATGTCACAGGAACCGAGATGACAGGCGACCTAAGAAAGTTTCACCTGGCGTCTTCCTAGCAGAAAACCTAGAGCTCAAGGGCATACCTTTTAGACACATTTTTGTGTGTCCTTTTTTTTTTTTTTTCGTTTCTCTCCTGATCCTTTTCAAAAGTTTGATATGGTTCTTTTGGAATATCCACTTGATTCAGAGTAATTTTTGGAATTTTTAGGATGCTGACATTCTTAATATGTTTCATAGACATGATTTTTTGCCGTTAGGACCCAAATAGTTATGGAGATCACTGGCAAAGAGCAATGGTCTTTCTTCCTCAGTTTAGTCTCAGACAATTAGAAATTGAAAGAAACCAGATGCCCTGAGGGGAAAATCTTATTTTCTTTTGCATTCATGTAGGGAACATTAGTATAAGCATGTAGAAGTAGCTGAGTGGCTGGTTGATTTGTTTGAGTGACTTCATCAGAGTGGAGTCCCCTTGCCCAGCAATGGTGTCTCAGTTAAGTTCCAGGTCACAGGAATTTCTTGGCATTACAACTGTCATAGTCTATTGGTGCTTAAAAGAGCTCCATTCATGGGGTTGGTTGTTTACATTGGCATTAATCTGATTACATTCAGGTTGTTTTGAATTTTGTTTAGATATGCCATAAGTGATTCTACTTTCAATAATCATGTGTGCAAATTACAAAGTAGCACTCAGTGGAGAACTTTTAAAATAAACAAGCACTGGAACAACTAAACTCTTGTGTTTGGGGGGAGTATTTTCCAAAATATAAACACATACTGAAAAGCTCTTTAAAATCAATGGAAGATACTGTACACGGCACTCAAACTTTTTCATGCCAGAGTTCCCCATACCTCTGGTGATTGCTTAAAGGAAATGAAACAAAGCTCTTGAAACCAGGATAGTTTTACCATTTTTTTCTAATATGATGGTAATGGGAAGTCAGATGGGAATACAAGGGACTGAGAGGGAAAAGTCAGGGCAACAGTAATACTAGAATATGAAACCAGAAACCTACTGCAGTCATGATTAAATCATCTAAATGCTCTCCAATTTTGTATCTGTTACCAACAAGGAGATTGGTGTCTCTGGTCTGAAAAGTATTCCCAAAATGTCTACAATAGAGAAAGCCAACTGAATTTTGAATCCTCCCCTACCCCCCAATTTCTGGTTGTTGTCTCACATTGCCTGTGCTTTATCTAGCCTGGTTTTCATAACCAAGTTTATAAAGAATCTCCAGCTGGTTCTGTATATGTACATGTGTGCTGTGATGACAGTGTGTGACTGTGCACCTATAATCAGGGTATGATAAAGAAGCAAAACCTAGAAATATTATGGTGGTTCCTGTTACACACTTCAGTGTAAAAACAGTACCAGTAATGTAATAAGCAGCTTTTATCCTGAAACGTTTTTGGCTACTCCCTGCTCCCTCCCCTTTTTAATTATATAAAATAACATTTCAGATTTTGGAAATTAAAAAAATAGAAAATTAGTAACCTTGCTTTGCTATCTCATAATCTGTCTGATGGATAATCCAATAATAGCTGAGAAAGAATTGAGCGTTTAACTGGCTGACTGCAGAAAAATTTATATTTGCTATATATGTGTGAATATACATATATATGTCATCTACACTATATGTATAGTAGGTGAGACAATAGAAAACCTACAAAGTGTTACATACTCGCTGATGCAATAGAATTATCAGTTTTTCCTTCAAATACTTCACAGTTGTGTAAAGAATCATGTCTTTCATATCTTCTTGAGAGCTCCAGCTTGGCAAGTCTGGAGTAGGGGGCATTTGAAGTACGTGGTTTGACTTTCCAGTTGCCCTCCCTCATTCTTCATCTCTGTGGGTCTGCACAATCCCCACACAGATTTATCCTTGTCAGCTCTCAGAGCTTTTTTGGTTCACACATTCACACAATTTTACAAATGTTTAGACTTAATATACTACCACCCTTCAGGACACAGTCATTTTACAGGGGCAAGTAGCTTGATCTAGAGAAAATAATGACTTAAAAATGAAATTTCTGTTGTCTTGTGAAAAGTATTTTGGAAAAAAATGTAGTATTTTGAAAAACAAAAGTTGACGAAAGTTCCTCAAATTTAAAATACGTGAAATAACTGTCTATTTGGTGTACAAGGAAAGTTTTTTTTTTTTTTTTCCCCCCCAGAGGTTGATGTCTACTTTTTGGTTCCAGCAATGAAAATGTAAATCATAATTACTTCTGATTTGCATGGTTAGTGGCTCCATCGTCTCATATGAACTTCTTGGTAAAATCTCACTCGTATTATCATGAGACATTAATCTGTCTTGACACTAGATTGTGAACTCCTTAAAAGCCTAATGCTCTTTTTGATAATTTTTCCTTGTAACTGGATGGATATTTCCTTCTGAAATCTTATTTTTTTTCTCAGAGACTCTTGGGCCTGTCCATAGACCTCTGTTAATCCGTATAATGGTATAAGTTTACCAATCAATATATAGCCTTTGTTTAATAAAATTTAGACCAGATGGTAAGTTTACAACATATGTACACCTTGTTTATGTTTGTCTTCTTTTAAAAATATAGTGGGTGTCATTATCATTTCAAAAGAAAAGCTGATTAAACTCATTTTCCACTGTCACAAATTCAATTACGTGAAATGAGAATAAGCCAAACTTCACATCGAGAAATATTTTCTTATATTTCGTTAGTTGTGCTTCTGTAGTACTGCCAGTTACATTTATTAGCCCTAAATATTAAACAGCTGGCAGAATTCCATTGTATATAAATAAGACATTTGAGACCTGGACAAGTGCCATTTTGAATGCAGCCAGCTGGTAGGTTTAACAGTTTCATTCAGCCTAGCAGTACTGATTCCACAGAACACTCAGTGTTTAGGTAAATGGCAAGACAAAAACATGTTGCGAGTTGGGAATTCCATAGGAAATTCCATTGTGTAGAACTATAACGTTTCAAAGACTTGTTAAACCAAGGAAATGATACATTATGCACCTGTTTTTTGAATTGTTTTGTTACCTGAAGCTATGTTTTTAATCTTTAGTGTTCTATGTGTCCATTTTGTGAAGATCTGAGTATGGCTGGCAAATAGTTGTATCTTTCTTTACTATTTCTTCTTCTAATGAAACTTAAATTCTTTGCTCTGATTTATTTTAATCCTAAAAACGTATTGAACGAATGAGAATGTATAGAGAGTGAATTTTCACATCACATGGTCAACTGACTCTTTCTGGCTATTACAGAATTCAAGTCTTATTTTCACCAGTATTTTCATATGTGTGCCCTCTCTTTGTTATTATATAAAATTATTATGTAAAAGCCCTTTTTCACATTGTTATATCACACTAATGTTTTCAAAATGTAAGTATACAATATTTTTCATTGACTAAGAACACTCAGAAAAATATTGGTAAAATATACTCATTTCTAATAACATGTCATAATATTTCATTTTCATAATAAGGTATATAGTAAATGTCAATTTAAATTAAATACTGATATGGACTGGTAGATATCAGTAAGATCCTAAAAATATCCCCTCACTTTGGTATAATGCGTGTATTCCTAGAATCAGTTGGTAGATATAATTGATAAATTTTGATTCATATTATTATGTGTGTATGCATGAAAAATCTACATATTCTTTCCTGAACTCCAATTAAGTGGCACTTGTCAATGTAGACACTTATCTGAGGTAAGTGACAATAGCATAATTCTGTAACATCAGTTAAAGAACTGGTTTCAGGAACACAATACAGAAAATTTCCCGACTTACTAGAAAATGAATTTATTACATTTCAATTAACACTAAAAAAATCTTGGCATCTCAGTCTATCTTCTTTGATGATTTCATGCATATTTCAATTTGTGTAATAAATATATCCTAAATGAAAACAAGCATATTGGAGAAATACAATATTTCAATGGGCAATACAAAACAGGTTATTTTCACAGTAAAACGACAGCTGTCTAATATGGGCATTTTGTTTTTATTTATTTTGCAATTCAGTGATTTACATTAGGAATCCCTGGTGGTGTAGTGGTAAAGTTTAAGGCTGTTCACCAGAAGGTCAGCAATTCAAATCCACCAGGCACTCTTTGGAAACCCTGTTGGACAGTTCTACAGAGCCTATAGGGTTGCGATGAGTCAGAATTGACTCAGCGGAATTCATTTTGTTATTTTTGGTTCGGATTTGCATGTTGGACATTCAGTGGCTTTGTCCTCAGCCCCCATCTTTCTCATTTGTAGGAGCATTTGACACAGCAAATCACTGACTGACGTTCTCCCTCTGGAAATTCTTTCTTTATGTGATACTTCAGCAATATTTTCTTAGGTATTCTCTTGCTTTACCAGTCACTTCTCTTTAATCTCTTCTGCTGAACTTCCCTTATGGCCTCAATGTCTTTCTTTTTTTTTTCAATTGTGATTGAGTGGAAGTATACAATCCAAGTTAAGTTTGCATGTCCGCCTGTCTGCAGCTCCTTCTGCTCTCCTTGCGCCATGATAGCACACGCCTCCTTTCCATTCTATACACGTATCCTCTTAACAATCTCCTGTTCCCACCTCCCCACTCTCTCCTCTGCCTTCTAGTAAGATGCCAGTAGGACAGCATCCTATAGATGCATAGAAACATGAAGTACAGACATCATATGGTCACATTGTGTCCCTGAGTCCAATCCATTCCTGTCCAAAGAGTTGACATCAGTAGTGATTTATGATCAGGGGCAGTAACAGGTCCAGGATCCATGCTCTCAGGGGAACTCCCAGGCCTTCGGGCCATCTATTAGGGTATTTTAGCAGAGTTCTTGAGGTGCACCCTTCTTTTCCTCGTGTTGCCACTGGGATTCGACATTGTGTGGCCATCAAGTCTCTCATTGGTGGTAGCCAGGCACCGTCTGGTTCTTGTGGTCACATATTGATAGCGTCACCCATTCACACGGGTCCTTCTGCCTTCTGGTCTTTCTCCCTCATGTCTTTGTTGTCCTTATTGACCATCTGTTCTGGCTGAGTTTGGACCATTTGGTGTACCTCAGTTGGCAGCTTGTACCTTTTAAGACCCCAGACACCATTCGTCAATATGGAGTGAGAAATATGTTTTTAGCAATAGGCTAGTTATGCCAATAGGCAGCGATGTCCCCTGAGAGCAGGATCCCCAGACTTCTGCCATTGCTACTCTGTTCTTGCCATATTGGGCTAAAATTAGAAGAGATTTCAGTTTATGTTAAAGTCCTCTTAAGTTGATCTTCTTTCTAATGTGTGCTGTCACTGCTTTCACCCAAACAAGTTTCTATCAACTGTCTAATCTACAGCCAGCCCTTCGTCTCCCTCCCTCCCTCCCTCCCCTCCCTGGGGTAGCAGGCTCTGCCTCCTAGCTGACAAAGACACTGCCATACTCATGAAGTCACTGGGGGGCCCGTCAACTGACCCTATGATGTGGGTCATTAAAGGCTGAAAGAGATGCCATCAGGCTGCAAAGCACTTACTTTTCCAGCCAAAGCCAAGTGCCATAGAGTCGCATTACTTCTCCAGGCTATTTTAAAAAGCTAAAAGCTATTTGACAGCTTCCAAAATCAGTCAGGCCGCCAGGTGTGGCAGGCCCCTCCTTCTGGCTGACAACAGAGGCATCTCTTTGGCTGACCCCAGATGCTATGACGTAGTTCACAGTAGGGAGGGGCTACTGCCCTGCTGCCATCACCTGCCGGACCCTACAGCTTTTTCACCAGGAAAGCACTGCCCAGACTGGCACTGCCTCTGAGCCTGGGGATTAGCTCCTGCTGAGGCCTCTGGTTGGGTAATACCACCTTCCAGCCGAGCAAGATGGCGTCCCAGCCTAGCTGCCCCTCCCACTGCAAAACAGCCAAATCTGTGGCGGAGCTCGGAAAAGAGAGGATGGAGTGGCTGTGTGCCCTCTGTCTGCCACTGGGTTCTCAAAACATGGCTGTCCCACACACTGTCTCTCCGCTGTGGCACAGGCTGTTCACTTCAGCATTGCAGCTCAGCGTATCTGCTGGCTCATGCCCATCCCCTCCCTACCAGCAAACCAAAAGGAAAAAAGTTCACATGGCCAGTACCTTCAGCCCGAGGGAGTGGCCATTCAGCAGGAGCAGGGCTCAGAGAGAGGATGTTTCCCGCTTAGTGGCATGTGGTCCAAACTGACAGCCCTATGCTGTATCCTAGGGCTCACTAGGTGTCCAGAAAGCCCCATTCAATTATTAATCCAGGCCTTAATTTTCACTGGGAATTGAGGAGATGTGTGTTTATTCTGCCATCTTGATTCTGCCCCTGTGATTTCTAATATATAAAGAACTTCAGAACTCTCTCTCAAATTTCTTCTTTCATCTACAGTCACTTTCAGTCTCACTATCTATATATTAGCAATTCCAAATTACATCTCTGGTGTCATCATGCTCCTCAGTTCCAGAGTCACTGTGAAAATGGTTTATTGTCATCTTCCCTTGGATGTCTAAGAGGTTTCACAATTAGTATATCCAAAATACCTTGATATTTCTTCCCCAAATCTGCTTGTCCTATGATTAATCCTCCCCATCTTAATAAATAGTTTTCTTCAAATTACTCCACTTTATAACAGTTTGTTAGAGCAGTAGTGCTTGACCGCTGTATCCCTTTATCCTCCTTCATTCTTCATGAACACCTTCTACAATGTCAGTTGCATGAATCCCAGGGCTTTGCTGTTTCCTTTGTTCACTGGCTTTATCCTCAGTCAAATAGTACCAGGTTCATAATTCTCAATAAATATTTTTGAATGAATTGAATGTGAGACTGTAATAAGTACTTCTTTCATGGCCTACCTAGTGTAGATGCCTGTACCAAGAGTTCAGTGAAATCCAGTCTGCTTAGACAGTGTTCATAAAGATTTCTGAAGGGGATCATTTAAGTGTTTCTCAAGAGTATGAAGAGGATAAAATGGGAAGGATTAATTTTTCACTATGAACTGAGGAATACACTTTAGACTATTAGGAATGTAAAGTGCAAGTCTAGTATTAGTGTTCTATTCGCTATTCTTCCTAGGCAGTGTTGGTAATTATACCAAGATAACTAGCTGTAGTGTAAACCACATGTCTCTTGTTGAAGTCTTTTTTTTCCAGATCATTTTGCCTCGTTCCAACGTGCCCTAACATGTTCACTTTTATTTTAAAAGAGAACCTTTGCTTTCATTTTCAGCAGTCTTTCTACATTAGCAGTTCTTAAAATAAAATAAACATGAAAAACAAACAAACAAAAAATGTAGGTCTTGTATTTTTAACAATGGAATTAGTAAGAAAGCATTAATTTTGTCCATCATGTTCTGCTAAGTGTTTTCAGTATGGTTTTCCTTTGTGCTGTAGCCTTGTTGTTTTCTGCCGAGATGCAATAATGGGAAACAAATTTAAACATAACTCTTGTTATTTGGGTGAATAATTTCAGCAGTAGGTCCAGATGAAAACAGGCCCTTCATTCAGTACAGCAACTTGGACTCTAAGACACTTCCTGTGCAAGACTGTTAAACATCCTCCATCTGTAGCAGTTCATGGTTTTACTGTTCAAACATTTCATGACTAGTGGACTTCAGGGCTGCGTTTGATTCTTGGCAATACTCTATGTAGCTTATAGCAATCAGGTCACACTTTCTTTTGCTTATCTTTGTAACAGCTACTAGAATAAGGTGATAAAATAATTTCTATAGATTTGGCAGCTTATAATAAAATGTCAAAATCTTAATTTCTTTCCCTAATTCTCTTCAAAACGTGTTGTCTGTCAGGTGCGTCTATGAAAATGGATGAACCAGTTATTTCAAAGAACAATATAATAAATCAACTAATGAATTGGGCAGCTGTAAATATAACTTTTATTTGGATATTAAAGTTTAAAAAGTTACATAAATGTTGACATTACATGAGTATTTTTATTGGAAATATTAAAACATAGTTATTTCACCTTAATTAACTTATCAAACATTTACTGGGTGACCCCTGCCAAGTATTGTGCTAGATTAAGAGACAAAAAAAGACTTATCTAATTTCCACCACAGTGTTTCCTAAATATGACAAATTCATGTCATTAATGTACTCACTAAACTAACCAGAATTCCCTGACTCCTGATTGTACCCAACCAGATTTACAAATTTATATGATCTATAAGTAAATGCTTTTAAGGACTAGACTCTATTCTGTAACTATGCACAGAATTTATACTCTTACCGATCATTTCATTTTGCTTTCAGGGAAAGCATAACTTCTTTGGGGGAAAGCTTTTAAACAAATCAGTATAATATTTGGTAGCATATGCAATAGTAGGGTTATTTAAGAAAGAAGAAGCACACACCTAAGAAGCAAGTGACTTAGACTTGATGGAGAGAGAAGAACGCCTTGACAGAAAAGGTGCCATTTGAATTGGCTGTTAAAGATCAAAGAACAGCTCCCTGGGCAGACACTCAGGAGTAGCAGAGCAGGAAAAAGGGAGTTTGATGCCACATAAGTAGGAAAATGAAATAGAAGAGACTTTTGGAACTGTTAAAAAAAGAAGGAGAAGTAAGATAAAAAATAAAACAGCAGAGAAGCACGATGAAGGGTGCAGCCTGTACACTACACTGTCTGGTTTCAAATCTCCTTTCTGCCATTTCTTAGTTGTGTAACTTTTGCAACATAGTCTTTTGGTAGCTCAGTGTCTTCAACCTTTGGAAGGATACATTAATAATCTTTTCACCCTGTCAGTTAATTAACAAAATTCAGTTAGATTGTATATATCCAGAACTTAGGAAAGTGCTTGTCCAAAGAGAAACATTCAGTGCTAAGATGTGAGTAGCGCCAAAGTTGGTAAGAACATCAGATCTTCTGTTCTGGAAACCTCACTGTGTACACACTGTTCATGAATTTATATTCAACATCTGTATTGTTATTGGATGATTGTTAATTTTGAGAACCACGCACTCAGGTGTCAGACCCAGAGTCATGGGGATAAAGGGTTAATTGTGTTCACAGTAGCAAGGCTATGGCCTTAAAACAAAAAACTGTGATAGTGATCACGGATAGAATCCACTGCTTTGAATGGATTCTGATTCAGGGACATCCTATGTCACAGAGTAGGACTGCCCCATAGGGCTTTCAAGGCAGTAAATCTTTATAGAGGAAGATTGCCACATCTTTGAACTTTCCATTTGCATTCAAGTGCTTAGCCACTGCACTACTGTAGCTCTGAGAATCAATAAAGGAGTATATGTGAAATATACATATGTGTTTTAGTCAGCTAGTGCTGCTCTAACAGAGACATCACAAAGTAGATGGCTTTAATAAAGGGAAGTTTATTCTTATGCAGTCCAGTAGGCTGCAAGTATGAATTCGGGCTATTTGCTCGAGCGGGAGGCTTTCCCTCTGTCAACTCTGGAAGAATACACTTGTGTTCTATCAGTCTTGGTTTGGGAGTGTCTTGGCACCAGAATCTCATGTCTGAAGGATATGCTTTACTCCCAGTGCTGCTTTCTTGATGGTGTGAGGTTCCTCATTCTCTACTTGCTTCCCTTTCCTTGTATCTCTTACAGGATGAAAGGATAAAGGATGGTACAAGCTATGCTCCAGGGAAACTCCCAGTACCGTGGAACAGGGTGATGATCTTACGAAGGGATTTATAGTCCCATCATAATCCTTTAACATACAGTATAGGAAAATCACAAAATGGAAGACAGTCATAAAATTTTGGGAATCATGGCCCAGCCACGTGGCTACACATGTTTTTAGGGGGATACAGTTCAGTCCATGACAATATGTATTTTCTGAATAGTAAATTAGTGGTAGTTTTTAAATGTAATACTATGCTGTTGTAGTCGTTAAGTGTCATAAGTTCAGTTCCAATTCATAACAACCCTATGTATAAAAGAAGAAATGTTGCCCAGTCCGTTGTTATCCTCACAATCCTTGCTATATTTGAGTCCTTTGTTGCAGCCACTATGGCATTCCATCTCATTGAAGATCTTCCCATTTTTTGCTGACCCTCTACTTTATCAAGTATATTGCATTTTGAAAATCTTTTCTAGGAGACTTCTTTGAAGTGTTAAAGAGCAAAGATGTAGCTTTGAGGACTAAGGTGTTTGACCCAAGCCATAGCACTTTCAAATACCTCCATTTGAAAGCTTGACAGTGAATAAGGAAGCCTGAAGAAGAATTGATGCATTTGAATTATGGTATTAGCATAGAATACTGAATATACCACGTGCTACAAGAACTAGGAATATATCTGTCTTGAGAGAAGTAGTACTATAATCCTATGTAATTTCCTTGTGTAAATTGGGTTGGTATTAGAGGATCAGGTACATGTTATAATTTAAGTGCCATGTAATTCTAGGTAGCTAAGAATTCTGGAGACATACAATATTAAGTGACTGATACTAGGTGCCCTCTTTCTCCAACTCCAGCAAAAGCACAAGCAACTGCTATAAAATATACTGGCTTTAGTCTCATTAGATCCAGAGAGCAGACATGGTTCATCAGTTGTAAAATTTTAAGCAGAATTTAAAGATATATTTTCAAACAAATATGTTTCAGCACATCTAAACAGCCCTGATATCATAACATTTAAGTACTTGGATGCTAAGTGAAAGGTTAGTAGGTCAAACCCACACAGCTGCTCTTTGGGAGAAAGACCTGATAGCTCCTGTAAAGATTACAGACTAGAAAATTGTACTAATTTGACACATGAAGTTGCTATGAGTTGAAATCAACTCAGTGCATCTAACAGCAACACTTATTATCAGTATCTAAACATCCAATGCACCTGTGAGTATTTTCTGATATCAGAAAATTGAATGAGAATTTACTGATATAGAAAGTACAGATGTTGTTATGTAAAGTTGTGGTTTACCTAAATATAATATTTGTAACTACTAAGGAATACATTCTGTTGCAAACTTTGTTTTATGTGACTCATATATGTGACATGGAAGTATTTGAGATACCATACAAAAATTAATGGTTAAACTGTGACCAAAGAAAACAACTCTAGTTTGAGTACTGGTCATGGCTTTTATATCCAAATTTTCAAAAAAATTATTTAAATTATTGCTCTAATAACTTATAATCTTAGTTGAAAGTTGCTTTGGTATTACTATGTGGGAACAATTGTTACAATTTAATGAACACAGTTTTCATAATTCAGTTTGTCACTAGAACAAGTTTCTCTATTCTTGATCATTTTGATGATGTCCTATTATTTTTTCTTTAGAAATTTTTGTTAAACCAAATAGTGTTCTGAATATTCATGATGTAGATTTTAAATTTTCTGTCACTGTGTTTAACGAAAAAAAAAAAAAAAAGCAAGCAAGAAAAAAAAAAAAACACTGCTGTTGAATCAATTCCTACCCATAGCAACCCTACAGGACAGTGTAGAACTGCTCCACAGAGTTTCCAAGGAGCATCTGGCAGATTTGAACTGCCAACATTTTGGTTAGCAAACATAGCATTCAATATGTCCTCTCTCTCTCTCTCTCTCTATGTTTACTTGGTGTTTTAGTATTGGGGAAATTATATGGAGATTTTTTTCCCAAGCTCTGAAATGCTTGAATTTTCATTTGTTCCTATTTTTTTTATGAACGTCCCATGTATCACATTAATTTCTAATCCCGAACATGGACCTCTTCAATATTCCAATTTATTTCATTGGTTTTGCTTCTACTTACATTCATTTTAGTCTATGAAATTCAATACACTATGTTGTATAACATTTATGATCAATATCATAAATTTTATAGTGGAATATAGCACTCATTATTCATGGTTGTTTTATAGATTAGGATTGAAATAGGGCTAAATCCATCCTCAAATATTCTTCCACAAATATAAACTTTCTTTCAAAAATAATATTTCAGAACTTGGTAAGTCATACTCTTTATAATACGTAAGTAGGTGTGCTTGCAGAATGAGTTTTCTCTAAAGACATCTGTTTGATCTAAAAACATAGCAGCACCATATGCCTGCATTGTTGCAATTTCCTTAATCTTTGCTTGGAAAACTTGGTGGTAATGTGGTGTAGAGCTAAGTCTGCTAAACAAAATGTCAGCTGTTCAAATTCGCCAGGCGCTCCTTGGAAACTGTGGGACAGTTCTATGGGTAGCTGTGAGTCGGAATTAACTCAATGAAAGTGGTTTTTTTTTTTTTTTTTTTTTTTAATCTTCACATATATCTGAGAGGAATTTCCAATCAAGATTTCATGATGCTGATTTCTAGTTGGTCAAAGTTCTGTCAAAACTGATTGTAAAATTTCTCCTTCCTGCCTTGCAAGAGAAGTCAGGCTATATTGATTCTAATAAAACCATTCTTCAAGGTCGTCAGTGTCCTTCTGTTTGCCCATTCATTCTTCTCAGACCTCAAGCATTCTACTCTCAAGTATTCTCAATTCTCAACTACACTGTTTTGAAAATTATCTCACATTATTTCTACATTGTTTACTCCTCAATCTACTCTTACCTCTATAAAAGCTCCTTTCTGAAACAGTATTTACCGTACTGAAGTTGGAAATATATATACATATATATATATTTATTATGTCTGAGTGAAAACGTACATTCGCATATAAATTTGCATGCCTACGTATATGCAGCTTTCACTGTTCTCCCTGCCCCGCGACAGCACACTATTCCTCTCTGCTCCATGCGTGTCTCATCCTCCCAACAGTATCTTTTCCTCTCCTCTCCACCTACTCCCCTTCCTCCAGCCAGAGGTCAGTAGGATGATATCCTATGGATGCATACAACCATAAAGTGCACCCAATACATGGTCACCCTGTGTCACCAAGTTCAATCCACTGCTGTCCGAAGAGTGGAACTTCGTTGTGATCCATGGGCAAGGGCAGCAGCAGGGCCAGGGGCCATGCTCCAAGGGGAACCTCAAAGCCACTGGACTATCAATTGCGGTCTTTTAGTGGAGATCTTCACTTCTTTTTATTCTTATGTTGCCAGTGAGACTCAACTTTGTGAGCTCCATCGCGGCTATCACTGGTGGTGGCTGGGCACCATCCAGTTCTTCTGGTCCCAAGTCGATGTAGGCACCCACTCATGTGAGTCTCTCTGTCTTCTGGGTTGTAATTTTGGTCCTCGGTGAGCATCCACTCCTGCTGAGTTGGGACCATTTGCTGTGCCCTCAGATGGCATCTTGGCAGCTTTTAAGACCCCAAATGCCATTCACCAATGTGGGGTGCAGATAGCCATCTTAGGAAAATGCTAGTTGTGCCAGTTGACCTCGATTTCGCCTAAAAGTATGGTCCCCTGCCCCCTGTCCCAGCTACTCTATCCTTGCAATATTGGGTTAAGATGGAAGTAGTCAAGTTATGTTGAATTCCACTTAATATTGTTCTTGTTCCTACTGTGTGCTGTCACCAATTTCACCCAACGAAATTTCTACCAACTATCTAATCTAAACCCTTCCCCCGCCTCCCTTCCCTTCCTGCAGCCATCAAAGTGTCCTTCCTTCTATGTAGAAGTCTGTTTTTGAGTTCTTATCATAGGGTAGAAAATTCTGTATGTATCGATGAGGTTTAGTTGGTTAATTGTGGCAATGAGGTCTTCTGTATCATTACTGAGCTTTTTTCTAGATGATCTGTACAGTATTGAGTGGAGTATTGAAGTCTGCCACTATTATTGTGGCATGATCTAACTCTTTTTTGAATGTATTCAGTATTTCTTTGACGTATTTAGGTGCTCTGATATTAGGTGCATAAATATTTAACATAGTTAAGTCTTGCTTGTGTACTGAACCTTCCAGCAATAAATAGTGTCCATCTTTGTCCACTTTGTCCATGATGGTGAATTTTACATTAAAATTGATTTTGTCTTAGATTAGAATTGCCACAGCTGCTCTTCTTTGTTCATTGTTAGCTTGATAGATGTTTTTCCATCCTTTAATTTTCAGTGTGTTCCTATCTTTAAGTCTCAAGTGAGTTTCTTGTAGACAACATATGGATGGGTCATATCTTTTGATCCAAGATGTCACTCGATGTCTCTCTACTGGAGTGTTCAGTCCATTCACATTCAATGTGATTATTGATAGGTATGTGTTCAGTGCTGCCATTGTGATATGTTTATTTTTGTGTAGGCATTTTCTCTGCTGTTCTTATTAGTCTGTTCTGGGACATTCTTTTTTTGTGAGTTGATATTTCCCCTTTTTCAGAGCTGGTTTTGTAGTTGTTGAGACTCCTGTGTTACATTTCTTGATATGATATGTTGCATCTTTGTTGTGCTTTATGGCTACCCCTATGATCCCCCTGAGTAAACTATATATAAACCCAATTTTAATTACTACAAGTCTTGTTGACTTCCTCTCCATCTGGAAGGACTGTAACAACTGTAGTACATCCCTCTTTTTAATATGATGGCACCATAGTTTTATGATAATCACTGGATTGTTTCTTTCAGTATTAAAGCTGTGATTGACTTTGAAACCTTCCCTAACTGAGTAGAATTCTGGATGATGTGTCGTTCTAAAATATAAAGTTAGTGGTTTTGTTCTTCTAAGCCAAAGGCAAGAACTTTTTTCAGTATTTCTTGTAGTTTTGGTTTGGTTTTCACAGTCTCTAAGCTTCTGTTTGTCTGGGAATGTTTTAATTTCATTTTCATATTTGAAAGGTAGTTTTTCAGGATATATAATTCTTGGTTGGAAGTTCTCCTTCAAGTCTTTGAATGTGTCATGCCACTGTCTCCATGCCAGCATGGTTTCTGCTGAGAAATCTGACGAAAACCTACAGGGTTTCCCTCTGAATGTTAGCTTTGCTTTGAGTCTTGCTGCCTTCAAGAGTTGCTGCTTATGTTTCATTTTGTTCAGCTTGATTAGAGTATGTCTCAGAGTCTTTCTTTTGAGATCTATATTGGGGGGTGTACAATATGCATCTGGGATATCTATATTCTCTTCCTTCATGATTTCTGGGAAGGTTTCTGTCAGCAAATCAGCAACAGTACTCTCTGTGTTCTCAGGTGTCTTATCCTGTTCAGGGACTCCAATTAATTGAAGGTTGTTCCTCTTAATAGAGTCCCACATGCTTCTTAATGCTTCTTCATTTTTTCTTGTTTCTTTTTTCTGATTTTTCCTCTAGATGCTGGCATCAGTACCTCTGTCTTCCAAGTCAGAAATTTTTTTTTCCATTTGTTCCATTCTGTTTTCTTGGCTTTGAATGGAAGTTTCTATGTCTTTGATTTTGTTCTTGATCTGTTGGATTTCAGAGTACTGGTGTTCCATCAGACTGAACAGCTTGCTTATTTTTTGGTTTTGCTGTGCTTCATTTTGTATAAAGTCTAGAAGGGCTCTTTATATAATCCTTTTGTATTCACCTTCCTGTGATTTCAGAAAAGTTTCTTCATCCAGAGAACTCCTTGGTTGTTTTGTTTGGGAGCCTTTTGAAGCCATGGGTGATTTCTTGTTTGCCACAAGTGTCTGTTGCTTTTTGGGTTTCATGTGAGTAAGTAGAGGCTGGGAGAGATAATGTGAGAATGGACTGCGGATGTTTCTCTAGGCTGTCTTAAAATGTAAAACAAAAGGTTTCTGACAACTTCTCAAGTCAGTCGGGTTTTCAGGTATAGAGGTCCCTCTTGCCAACTGGCAAAGTAAGCACCTCTATATCCAACCCGAGATAATAGGAACTAGTTCAAAATACAACAATGCTACTGCCCTGTTGGCCTCGGTTGACCTCTGCCTTGTCATGTCTGGCACCCAGCCTTAGGCAACACTGTGTAAACTACAGCTTTTCTGGTAGAAAAGTGCTCTCCTGTGGGCAGGCTCTGGCTCCCAAGCTAAGAATTAGGTGCAGCTGCGGCCACAGTATCTAAGCTGTTGGCCTCCACATGGTCGGTGGATAGAGGGGCTAAAGGCGTTGAGATGGAGTGAGTCCTCAGCCTCTGCTGTCAGGCCCCCACCATAGGCGACACTGTGTAAACTAGCGCTTTTCTGTTGGAGAAGCGCTGTCCCGTTTGCAGGCTCTGGTTCCTAGGGTAAGAATTAGGTCCCACTAAAATCTCCATATCCAACATGGTGTCCCACACATAGGTGCCGCAGTTCCATACAAACAACGCTGTGGCAGAGATAAAAAGACACGTCCAAAGTGGGTAGGTGTACAGAGTCCTAAGCCTGGCTCTCAAAATATGGCAATTTCGCCTGTCTGTCCCACCAGGTGCATCTGAGACTATCTGCTAGACAAGACCCAGCTCTGGCCGCTGGCCAATACGGAGAAAAAAAAGTCAGAATGGTGCGTTACCTTCAGTCCATGAGAGCCAGTGCTAGCCAAGGTTGAAAGTCAGCGAAAGAGAGGAGGTTTTACATTCAGTGATATGAAGTCCAAACTAACAGCCCTGTGCTGTGTCCTGGGGCTTACTAGGTCACCAGAGGCTCCATTTGATTATCAATTCAGGTCTTGGTTTCCAGAGGAATATAAGGAGATGTGTGATTACTCTGCCATCTTGACTCCACCCTGAAAATATGTTTTGATGTGGGGACTTTTCAGTGCAGAGATGCATTCAAAAAGCAATTTTCTCTTTGCTTTCATCTGCTTATCTTTCTATTCCTACCTTGTAAATGTAAATATTTCAGAATGCAGTTTTAGAAATTGCTTTCGCCTGGTGTTTTTTTTCTTTCTTTCTCCTCCTCCTCCTTCTCATTTTTCCTTTCCTTCTTCTTATTCTTCAATCATCTTAAGCATTTTCAAAGTTTTAATTATAGGAGTCCGAAATTTGAATTTCTGCTCTTATTTTTTTTTCCTGACTTCTGGATGACCTTCTCCAAGTTTTGAAATGGTTTTGCCTTGCTCACTGTTAGCATGTTAGACCCTGTCTGTAGTAAACACAACTTCTCTTTATATTCACAAACTATTCTCTCTCTTTTGCCATCTCTCTCTGCCATTGACATTATTGTTATTGAGTCATCAAGACAGATCTGTGGAAAATAGGGAAGGTTTGGGAATTAAAGAGTTGAGTTTCAGCTCCATCAGCTGTCTGATTTGGGACAAGTTACTGAACTACTTTTAAGTTTTACTTGTCTCATCTATAGAATTGTTTGATGATCTACCAGCCACACAGGGTTGCTGGGGGGTAAAATGATGCTATTCAGGAAAATCCCATTATCCAATATCTCCCTCACAAAGTAGCCAATATGATTATCAAATGTAAGTTTAATACTTCCAAGTGATTTTTAGCTTACTTAATTTATACATCAACTGCCAAACTAAAATATTATACTACTAAAATATTACTTTCATTCAAACATTAATTAATTTGCCCATTTGATGAGTTAATTATATTGGGGCTGTGCTGGGTGGTAGGTGTCACTAATGAGCAGTTTGGATAAGCTGCCATCACCTCTTCCTTAGCTTAGACCAGTAACTCTGATTCTTCTCTCTCCATCTCTCCACTAATTGATACTCAACACTGTTGTCAAAACAATGTCTCTTAGCTCTTGCCTGTGTTTAAATACTATGGAGTGTTCAAAAAGCTTCATTTATATTCCAAACCACCCACATTCTCATCTCCAACTCTTTTCTCTCATTTTCTGCTGTTCTCCTTATGGTAAATATAGTGATTCTATGAAAAATGAGCCTTGTCAGTCCTTTAATAAGATTCTAGTGTTGGACTAAATTCCTCCAACTCTTCCCTTCTTCCCTTTGTCTTCCTTTTTCTTCCTCCTCCATAGGAAATACTGGAAATCTTCCTCTAGAGCCTTTTCCTTCTTTTTACTTTGCCATACATTTTTTCCTTGTATCCATACTGTGTTTTTCAAACATCACTTTGGCAGGAAAATCTTCCTTCATCGTGCTCTCTTTTTTCAGCTCTTTATTTCAAAATATGTCTTCCTGGATAGCTCTCCACTGGGCCATTCTTTCTCTCAGTTTATACAGATGTTCCATCTCTCTTCTCTTCTTTATTGTTTCTTCAGGTACATCACTATATGCAAAAACATATTTTTATATCTTTACCTCACTTTTTATTTCTTCCACTAGAATGTAAGATCAAGAGAGAGATTTCATGCCATCTTGTTCATAATTATAATTCTAACAGACTGATTTGCAATATGTATGTGCTAGGTAAATGTCAGTTGGATGAATCAATCAAAGACCAGATTCATTTCTCACTATTTTGTGATGCCCAAACTCAATGTGTATACATTGTATTTGTATTTTTCCCTCTTTCTTGTTATTCTTTCCCCTGCTTTGAATGTACTTCTTTTTTCCATTTAGTCAAATTCTACTTACATTTAATTTCTTACCTGAATATCACCTATGTACTGTCACTATTATCCAAACAGAAATAATTTCTCTTTCTCTAGTGCTCTGTGCCCTGGTGCCACAGTGGTTAAAGCACTTGGCTGCTAACCAAAAATCTGGCTGTCTGAACCCACCACCCTCTCTGTGGGAGAAAGATGTGGCAAGTCTCTTTCCATGAAGGTTTACAGACTTGGAAATCCTATGGGAACTGTTCTACTCAGTCCTAAGTGTCACTATGAGTCAGACTTCAAATCAGACTTTTTTAGTTAGTGCTTTGGGAACTGCAACACTTTGATGGTGAGTGTCATGTTTTCTGTCTCTCTCTTACAGCCCACAATCAATCTATCCAATATTTTTCTAAACTGTTTCCAGATGATGATCAACTCGTCTTACTTCTACCAATATTGTCCTATCTATTCTCCAGCCTCTGTCATCTGGACTATTACAATAATCTAATTATCCCACTTCTTCATGAGCCATACTTTTTGCAGTTGATTTTTCGCACAGCAGTCCACAACTCTTCAGCCTTTATTCTTTACTGACTTTCCATTTATTGCAGAAGAAACTACAGAGTCCCTCACATGGCCCACAAGGACCTACAGGGCCTTATGTCCAACTGCTTCACTGATCTAATGTTTCATTTCAGCCCGAATACTCACTTCAATCTACAGTAGCTTTCTTGGTATGACTTAATACAACAAGCACTCTGTTGTCTTCCACCAGGTTGTTTCTTCTGTTCCTTCTGCCTGGAATGTTCTATCCAGAGATACTCTCTTGTCTTAGTATTTTACAATGTCTGTTCATTAACATAATCTTCATCTCAGCATCTATCACTCTGTAATCTCTTAGCTTGTTGTTACTTTTTTTCATAATAGTTACCACCACTTTACCCATCATATCTGCATAAGTTTTCTAACTATTTACTCTTAAGTAGAACATAAGCTCCATGAAAGCAGTAGTAGTGACTTTACATGTTTACCAATGGGGAGTGAGTCTGGAGGGCCTAGAACACTGCCTGACTCACAATGGATATCTGCTGAATGAATGAATGTCTAATGTTAATTTTCCACAAATATATTTCTGCTCTTATAATACAAACTTTCTAAGGGCAGGAAACTATGGCTTCCACATTTTTATTATCATGCTAGTGCTAGAAAACTATCTTGTACAAAGTAAGTGCTTAATAAATTTTAGTAAGTAGATGAAAACTGTGTAAGGAATTGTTAACTAGCAGTATCATCCACTAATCAACTACACATTGCTTTAGCAAATGTACTGTTACAATTTCCATTTTAGTCATGAGATAACTGACAGGATGGATTAAAAACACAGTTTGAATATTGTGTATTTTTATGAAACTAGAAAGTATGTTCATTGATATGAAATACAATCAGGTTATATAATTTTTATATCAAAAAGAAGAGTGAAAGTAAATGAAGTCAAATGTCTAAACAAATGACAGAAGAATAGCACCTGACACAGCACACAATATACTCCAGCTTTTGCCCTTCTTGAGGATGGAAAAATGCATCATAGATTAAAAAAAAAAAATCCACGAGACTCATTTATTACAAACATATGAAGCAACCAAACTTGCTGCTATCTTTTGTCATTAATTATATTTATTACATTTTAAACCGTGAAACAAAAAGTACGTATGCCAGAACTTGTGGTGGGATTAAATAAGGAAACTTAGCCAATTAAAAAAAGAATAGGAAATAGTGAAAGGTTGATTTTTTAAATTTTATTGTGATTAAGTGAAAGTACACAATCCAAATTAAATTTGCATGTCTGGCTATCTGCAGCTCCTTTTGCTCTTCTTGCCCAGTGACAATACTCTCTTCCTTTTCCTTCTTAATCTACTATCCCCTCCTCACCACCTTCTTCTCTCCCTTCTAGTCAGAGGGCAATAGTACAAGTTCCTATAGATGCATAGAACCATAAAGTACACACACTGTAAGGTCACATTGTGACCCCAAATCCAGTCCATTCCTGTCCAAAGAGTTGACCTCAGTAATGTTTTCTGGTCAGGAATAGCAGCAGATCTAGAGGCAATGCTCCCAGGGGAACTGCCAGGCCACTGGACCATCGATTGTGGCCTTTCAGTGGAGTGCTTGAGATGTACTCCTCTTTTTCACACCTTGCCCCTGGGACACAACATAGCATGCCCATCAAGGCTGTCTTTGGTGGTGGCTGGCACAATCTGGTTCTTGTGGTCACATGTTGATCACCCATTCACATGGGTCCTTCTGTCTACTGGGATCTTTTTCACTAATGTCTCTGTTATTCTTGGTGATTATCCGTTCCAGATGAGCGGGGACAATTTGGTGTACCTTAGATCAGAGCTTGTTAGCTTTTAAGACACCAGATGCCACTCACCAGTATGAGGTGCAGAAGACTCTCTAAGGAATAGGCTAGTTATGCCAGTTGGCCTTGATGTCCCCTGACAGCATGGTCCTCAGACATCTGCCACTGCTACTCTATCCTTGCAGTACTGGGTTAAGATTAGAAGAGTTTTCAGTTTATGATGAAGTTTAGTTAATTTGATCATCTTTGTAGAGTTTGCTATCACTGCTTTTACCCAAACAAATTTCTATCAGCTACCTAATCTATGACCAGCCCTCTCCTTCCATACCCTCCCTTGCATCTGTCAAAGAGTCTGTTCTTCTGTACATGACTCTGTTTTTAAGTCCTTATAGTCGGGGTCTCGTAATCCTTATGCTGCTGATTTCACTCAGCATAATATCTTTCAATTGAAACCAGGTTATGAGTTGCTTCCTAAAATTATCATTGTTCTTTACCATTGCATAATGTTCCACTGAGTATATGTATTGTAGTTTGCTTATCCATTCATCAGCTGTCAGGCATCTGGGTTGATTCCATCTTTTTGCTATCATGGACTATGCTTCAATAAACATTCGAGTGTATGTATCTGTTTGTGTGACTGCCCTTGATTCTGTAGGATGTATTTACAGCAGTGGAATTACTGGATCAAATGGTACATTTATTTCCAGCTCTTTCAGGAACTGCCAGATTGCTTTCCAAAGAGGCTGCACCATTTTGCAATCCCACTAGCAGTGTAGGAGAGTTCTAATCTCTCCACAACCTCTCCAGCATTTGTTGTTTTGTATTTTTTGAAGCATGGCCAACCTTGTTGGGGTGAGATAATAGTACTTTCTATTTGGACTTCACTAATAGCTAATGAGCATGAGCATTTATTTATATGTCTTTTGGCTGCCTGGGTGTCCTCTGTAGTAAAACATCTGTTTATCTCCTTTGCCCATCACTTAATTGGGTTATTTACCTTTCTCTTGTTGATATTTTGTTGCTCCTTTTAGATTATGGATATTAGACATCGGTCTGACGTGCTTTTGCCAAATATTTTTTCCCATTGTATAGGTGGTCTTTTAATTCTTTTGCTAAAGTCTTTAGATGAGCAAAAGTGTTTGATTCTTAGTAGTTTCCATTTATGTAATTTCTCTTCCATTGATCATGCTTTGTTCATCAGATTTTGACGTCTGTCTATGTAGTATATTAAAGTTTCTATTTTTGACTTTTTTTTCCTTGCATGATCTTTGTTGTTTTAGGTTTGATATTTAGGTCTTAATCCAGTTTGAGTTAGTTTTTGTGTATGCTGTGAGATATGGGTCTTGTTTCAATGTTTTGCAGATGGATATCCAATTTTTCCAGCACCATTTGTTAAAGAGACTGTTATCACCCCAGTTTATAATCTTAGGGCCATTGTCGAAAATCAATTGTTCATAAGGGGACGGTAGCATCTCTGGGGTCTCAACTCTGCTCCATTGGTCTATATGTCACTTTTTCTAATAGTACTAGGCTGTTTTGCCTACTGTGGTTCTCATGACGGGTAGTGTGAGGCCAGCCTTTGTGTTCCTCTTCCTCAGTAGTGCTTTGATTATCCACAATTCCTTCCCTTTCCAAAGAAAAGTTGGTGATTTGTTTTTCCATCTCATTAAAACATGTCACTGCAATTTCTATCGGGATTGCACTGAATGTGTATATCACTTTGGATAAAGAAGAAATTTTCACAATGTTTTTTTAATATATATTTTTTATTATGACTGACTATAGATGTATTCCTGTATAAATTTATATGCCCACCCATGTGCAGCTTCCAATGCTCTTCCTGCCTGGTGACAGCACGCTATTCCTCTGTTCCATACATGTCTCATCCTCCCAATAGTCTCCTTTCCCCTCCTCTCCACCCACTCTCTTTTCTCCAGCCAGAGGTCTGTAGGATGATATCCAATAGATGCATAGAATCATAAAGTGCATCCAATATATGATCACTCTGTGTCACCAAGTCCAATCCATTCGTGTCCGAGGAGTGGACCTTTGTTATGATTTATGGGCAAGGGAAGCATCAGGGCCAGGGACCACGCTCCCAGGGAAATTCCGAAGCCACTGGACCACCAACTGTGGTCTTTTAGTGGAGATCTCAGGGTACATCCTTCTTTATTTTAGTGCTGTTGTTCTGATGTATTTATTTTTTGTGTTGGTGTTTTCTATGTTTCTCTTAATATTCTGTTCTGGGTCTTTCCTCTGTATGGGTTGACCTTTTATCTTTTTCAGTGTGGGTTTGGTGTTTGTTGAGACTCCTGTATTACATGTCTTGTTTAGATTTGCTGAATTTTTTATTGTGCTTTGCAGCTACCTCTATAATCCCCCTTAATATTCTAAGTTTACACCCAATTTTAACTTCTGTATATCTTTTTCACTTCCCCTCCATTTGAAAGGCTTATAACTACTGCAGGGTATCCCTCTTTTTAATGTGATGATGTCAATTTGATATGGTAGCTTTGACTGGGTTTTGTGCCTTTCCAAACTGAGTAGGTTTCTGGATATTGTGTCCTGCATTGCCTCCTTAAATACACACTTAATGGTTTTGTTATCCTAAGCTGAGAGTGTCTTTCAGCATTTCTTGTAGATTGAATCTGTTTTTTTCAACATCTCCTGTTTATCTGCAAATGTCTTAATGTAATCTTCATGTTTTTCAGATCTGACTCAACAGCACTTGGCGTTGGCATTTGAGAGACAAATTTGCAGGCTATATAATTGTTCATTGGAAGTTTTTCTCCTTCAAGGCTTTGAGTGTGTCATGCAGCTGCCTTCATTCCAACATCATTTCTGCCAAGAAGTCCGACAAAAGTCTATAGAGCTTCCCCCTGAATGTTAGCTTTGCTTTGAGCTTTGTTGCTTCTAAGAGACTCTGTTTATGTTTCATTTTATTAAGCTTGATCATATGCTTTTGTGTCTTTGTTTTTTAATTCTATTTTTTGTGGCATTTGATACACTTCTTGGATATCTATATTCTCTTTCATAATTTCAGGGAAGTTTTTTGTCATCAGCTCAACAGCAATACTCTGTGTTTTCAGCTTTCTCTCCCTGTTCTGGACCTTCAATTAATCACAGATTATTCCTCTTAATAGAGTGCCACATGTTTCTCAATGCTTCTTCATTTTTTAAAAATTCTTTTCTCTGATTTCTTCTCATAAATGTTGTTGTCAATTGATCTGTCACTGAGGTCACTGAGTCTTAATTCCAACTCCTCATTTCTGCTCTTTTGGCTTTGAATTTTCTAATTCTGTAATTTTGTTATTGATCTGTTAGATTTCAGATCATTGATATTCTATCAGTTTGAATGGCTTGGTTAATTTTTCATTTAGCTTTGTTGCATTTTGTTTAATCTCTAAGAAGTCTCTATATATAATTCTTTACTACTCAATGTCTGGTGGTTTCAGAAAGTCTTCTTCTGGCAAGTTTGTTGATTCTTTATTTGGGAGTTTTCCAGAGCCATGGTGGGCTGTTTCTTTAAATGGCTAGTAATGGTCTGTTGCCTTCTGGGCATTTAGAGGCTGTTTGCTTTCTCTGGTGTTACCTTAACAGGAGCTGAGGTGTAGTATTGAGAAGGGAGTTTGTCATCTCTATGTACTCTACTGACTGGCCCAGTGCACTCTCTGGGTGGAATGCTCTGCATCCTGGCTGGCAAGGACCATGCTCTACTTAAGGAGTCAGTGGAGAGCCATCAACCAACTCTATGATGTGGGTCACTAAAGAGTGATAGAGATGCCACTGAGCCACTCAGCAGTTATTTCCCCAGGCAGTCTTATTTTAAAAAACTAAGAATTGCCCAATAGTTGTGATAATAAATCAGGCTGTCAGGTGGGGTAGGCCCTGTCTTCCAACTGACAACAGAAGGACCTCTTCAGCTGTCCTGAGATACTATGATGTAATTCAAAGTAGAGAGCAGTTATAGCCTTTCTGCCCTTCTCAGCTGGGCCCTACCTGTGAGGTAACACTGTGCTAAACATAGCCTTCCTGCTGGAAAAGTGCTTTCCAAACTGATACTGCTTCTCAGCTTGGGAATTATCCCTTGCTGAGGCCTCTGGTTGGGTGACTCTGCCTCCCAGAAGATGAAGATGGCATCCCAGCCAGGCTGCCCTTCCCACTGAGAAACTGCAGACTATGGCAGGTCTCAGAAAAGAGAGAGTGGAGGGTCAATGGTTCCCTCAGTCAGGTTTCAAAAATGTAGGTATGCCAGGCACTGTCTCTGCTGCAGTATACGCTGTTTACATTAACACTGTAGTTCAGCATATTTACTGGTTCACGCCCATCCCCTGCTTCCTGGATAACAGAAGAGAAAAAGCCTGAGTACCTGGGATCTGCACAAGTGATCAGTCATCAGGAACAGGGCTTGTGCCCGAGAGAGAAAGTTTGCTGTTTAGTAGCACTTGGTCCAATCAGACAACTCTATGCCATAGCCTAGGGCTCCCTGGGTGTCCAGAGTACTCATTTTAATTACCAATCAAAGCCTTAGTTTTCAGAGGGAATTGAGGAGATGTGTGGCTAGTCCACCATCTTGACTCTGCCTCCTGAAAGTTTTAATTTTAAGGCATATTTCTATGATTGTACAGGGAAAAAAACTTACAAGTGAGTTTTGGCTTACAGAATTATTTTGCTTAATCATTATTTGCTTGAGGATAGTGTGAGAACCAGCTGTTTAGGAAAGCAAATGATAATTTTATAGGAGACACATGTGAAAAGTCAGATTACGTTCAATTGAAACAGTAACTCTCTAAACTGTGAATTAGAGCCTGGTTGATGCAGTGGTTAAGAGCTTGTCTACTGTTTTAGTCAGCTAGGGCTGCTCTAACAGAAATACCACAGAGTGGATGGCTTTAACAAAGGAAGATTTATTCTTACATAGTCTGGTAGGTTGAAAGTCCATATTCAGGGTGTCTGCTCCAGGGGAAGGCTTTCCCCTTGTCGGCTCTGGAGGAAAGTCAGGTATTGCATCAGTCTTTGTCCAGGGAGCGTCTTGGCACAGGAGCCTCAGGTCTGAAGGACGCGCTCTTCTCCCGGTGCAGATTTCTTGATGGTAACGAGGTTCCCATTCTCTGCTTGCTTCTCTTTCCTTTTATCTCTTGCAGGCTGAAAGGATTAAGGGTGGGGCAAGCCACATTCCAGGGAAACTCCCTTTACCACAGGGCAGGGAAGTAATCCTAAAAAGGAATTTACAGCCCCACCCTAATCCTTTAACATACAGTTTAGCGAAACCACACATTTTTGAGGGGACACAATTTAACCCATGACAGCTACTAACAAAAAGATTGGGCATTTGAATCCACCAACTGCTCCTTGAAAACATCATGGGCCAGTTCTACTTAGTCCTATAAGATTTCTATGAGTTGGAAACTACTTGGTAAGCTGTACATTTTCCACCATATATGGTTTATCCAACATCATTGCACATCAGTGTTTGGTTAGACAGCCTAACTTATGCTATATTTTTTATTCTAGCTTTGTCTATTGTTTATGCTGCCTCAATGGCATTCTTGGTTAACTCACTGTTGTTGTTGTTAGTTGTCATTGTTGTTTTTGTTAGGTGCCATCAAGTCAGTTCCAACCCATAATGACCCTATGCACAGCAAAATGAAACACTTCCCAGTCTTGCACCATGTCCACAAGCATTTTTATACTTAAGCCCATTGTGTGGCCACTGTGTCAATTCATCTCATCCAAGGTCTTCTACTTTTTTCCCTGACCCTGCACTATACCAAGCATGGTGTCCTTCTCTAGGAACTGATCCTTTCTGACAGTATGTCCAAAGTATGCAAGATGCAGTCTTGCCACCTTTGCTTCCAACAGCACTCTCGTCACATTTCTTCTAGAACAGATCTGTTTGTTCTTTTGGTGGTCCATGGTACATTCAACATTCTTCTCCAATACTACAATTCAAAGGCATCAGTTCTTCTTCTGCCTTCTTTGTTCATTGTCCAGCTTTCACATGTATATGATGTGACTGAAAATACCATGGCTCGGGTCAGGAGCATTTTTAGTCTGCAAGGTGACATCTTTACTTTTTGATACTTTAAAGAAATCCTTTGGAGATAGAGTAAAGATGGTGGACAAGAAATATGTCTCCTTAATTCTCTCTGAAAACTAAGGCCTAGATTGATTATTAAAAGGAACTTTCTGGACACCCAGTGAACCTAAGGACACAGCATGGGGCTGTAAGTTTGGACTACATGCCACTAAATTGGGAACTGCTTGTCTTTTGCCAAACCCCGCTCTGGTTGAATTGACCAGCTACCACAGACTGAAGGTAACTGGGATTTTTAACTTTTTTTTTCCTGTCTGTTGGCCGGCAGGCAGGCGATAGTCTTAACTAGCACCTAAGCAGAGCTGCAGTGTGAAAGTGACCAGCAGGTGAAATAGCCACTTTTGGAAAGCCCAGCCTGTCCTCAGAGAACCACAGCCCCTCCACCCTCTCTTTTCAGACCTCCTCCACAAATTCTGCTGGTTTGCAGGGGTAGGAAAGCTTGAGCGCAACACCATATTGTTTGACAGGGAGGTAGAAATACCCAACAAGAAGCCTGAACAGGGGCTAATTCCAAGGCTGGAAGGCAGTCCCAGCCCGGAGAGCACTTTTCCAGGAGAAAAGCCATGTTTCACAGAGTATAGCCTTACAGGTGGGGTCCAGAAGGGGATAACAGCAGACTAGTCACCTATCTTACATTGAACTATATCACAACATCTGATGATGACTGACAAGATGCCTCCATTGTCAGCTGGAAGGAGGGGCTTACCACACCTGACAGCCTAACTGATTTTTGAAGTGAACAAATAGCTTTTACCTATTAAAATAAAACTACCTAGAGAAATAACTGTGGTGCAGCACAAAACCATCACTTCCAGCCTTTACTGACACACATGACAGTATTGGCTGATGGCCCCACAGTGAATCTACAAATAGGGCCATGTCTTTGCCAGCCAGGAGGCAGAGCCTGCTACCTCAGATATTCCACTGGGCCCAGTCACTGGAGTACGTAGAGGAGGGTGGTGATCAACTTCCTTCTCAGAATTGTGCCTCAGATCCTGTTAAGGGAACACCAGAGAAACTAAACAGCTTTTAGATGACCAGAAAGCAACAAACCCTGGCCAAACACTTTAAAAAAATTCAACCCATGGCTCCAGAAAACTCCCACAATAAAGAACCAAAGATTTTCCCAGATGAAGAAGTCTTTCTGAAACTATCACAGGTTGAGTACCAAAAAGATTATGTACACAGCCTTCCTAGACATTATACAAAATGCAGCAGAGAAAAGTGAAAAATAAAGGAGGCTACTTGAACTGATGCAACATCAACATTCTGAAATCTGACAGATCAGTAACAAAATTACAGAATTACACAATTTGATTCAATGCCAGAAGAGAAGAACGGAACAACTGGAAACTACACTTACTGGCATTGAAGACAGAGCTACTCACACCAGCATTTATGAGGAGAAATCAGAGAAAAGAAACAAGAAAAATGAAGAAGTGTTAAGAAGCAGGTGAGACTTTGTCAAGAGGAATAATCTACAATTAATTGGAGTTCCTGAATAGGGAGGGATAGCTGAAAACACAGAGAGTGTTGTTGTTGAGTTGATGATAGGATACTTCCCTGAAATTATGAAATAAGAGAACATGGATATCCAAGATGTGTCTTGCACATCACAAAACATAGGCCCTAACAGAAAGACTCCAAGAAAATATTAGAATCAAGCTTAACAAAATGAAACACAAGTAGAAATGCTTAAAGGCAGCATGACTCACAGCAAGGCTGACATTCGGAGGGAAACCTTGTAGGCCTTCATCTGACTTCTTGGCAGAAACGATATTGGCAGGGAGGAAGTGGGATGACACATTCAAAGCTTTGAAGAAGAAAAACTTACAATCAAGAATCATATATTGTGCAAAACTGTCTTTCAAATACAAAGATTAAATTAAGATATTTGCAGATACACAGAAACTTAGAGAACTTTGTAAAAGCCAAACCAAAGCTACAAGAAATACTGAAAGAAGCTTTCTGCTTAGCAAAACAAAACCATTAAGTGTATATTTAAGGAGGCAACGCAAGACACAATATCCAGAAACCTACTTAGGGAAACCTACTTAGGGAAGCTATAATATAAAAAGAAGGAATCCAATGATCATATCATGAAAACTATGATACCATCACATTTAAAAGAGGGATATACTACAGTAGTTACAGTCCTCCCAGATGGAGAGGAAGGTAATAAGATATGCAGAGGTTAAAATTGGGTCCAAACTTAGATTTTTAAGGGAAATCATAAGAGTAGCTGCAAAGCACAATGAAGATTCAGCATATCAAAACAAGAAACAAAACACAGGAGTCTCAACAAACACAAAACCAACACTGAAAAGGATGAAAAATCAACCTATAAAGAAGAATAACCATAACAAGCTATTAAGAGCAACAGAGACAACATCAACAAAAAAAATAAACACATCAAAATGACAGCACTAAACACATACCTATCAATAATTACACTGAATGCAAATGGACTGAATGCTCCAGTAAAGATACAATGAGTGATAGCTTGAATCAAAAGATACAACCTATGTATATGTTGCTTAAAAGAAACTCACCTTAAACTTAAAGATATGAACAAACTGAAAATTAAAAGATGAAATAATATATACCAAGCTAACAATATACAAAGAAGAGCAGATGTGGCAATACTAAGCTCAGATAAAATAGGTTTTAACATAAAATCCACCATTGTAGACAAGGATGGTCATTATGTATTGCTGAAAGTTTCAATATACAAGCAGGACTTAACAATATTAAATACCTATGCACCCAATACTAGAGCATCTACCTACATCTAACTAACACTGACTACACTGAAAAATGAGCTAGATCACTCCACAATAATAGTGGGAGACTTTGACACTCCACTTTCAGTATTGGACAGATCTTCTAGAAAAAAGCTCAGTAAAGACACAGAAGATCTTATTGTCATAACTAACCAATTAATCTTCATCAACAGATACAGAACTATTTATCCATCAAGAGATAACTACACTTTCCTCTCAGTACACATGAAACATTTTCCAGAATAGACTATGTGTTAAGACGTAAAGCAAATCTCAACAAAATCCAAACCAATGAATTATTGCAAAGCATCTTCTCAGATCATAAAGCCATAAAAGTTGAAATCAGCAGCAGAAAAACATATAGATAGAAATGGGAACTCATGGAAACTGAACAACACCTTGCTCAAAAAGCCATGGGTTATAGAGGAAATCATGGATGAAGTAAAGAAATTTATGGAATCAAATGAGAATGAAAACACTTCCTACCTGAACCTGTGTGATACAACCAAAGCAGTGCTCAGAGGTCAATTTACCTCCATAAAGGCACGCATCAGGAAGGATGAAAGGACTCAAACTGCAGAACTAACCCTATAGCTTGAACAAGTAGAAAGAGAACACCTCAGGCACCGGAAGAAAATAGATCACACAGACAAGAGCAGAACTAAATGAATTAGAGAATAGAAGAACAACTGAAAAAACAGATAAGACCCAAACCTGCTTTTTTGAAAAGATCAACAAAATTGATAAATCATTGGCTACACTTACTAAAGAAAAACAGGAAAGGAAACAAATAACTCAAATAAGAAATGAGATGGGAGATATCACATTAAATGTATCAGAAATCAAAAGTATTGTGACGAAATACTACAAAAGATTGTACTCTAACAGATTTGAAAACCAAGAAGAAATAGACAAATTCCTAGATTCATATAACCTACCAAAATTATCACAAGAAGTAGAACTTAATAAACCCAACACAAAGGAAGAGATTTAAAAAGTCATCCAAAAGCTACCAAACAAAAAAGCCCTGGCCCAGATGGCTTCACTGCAGAATTCTACCAAGCTTCTAGGGAGGAGTTAACTCCAATACTACTGAGAGTATTTCACAACACAGAAAAGGATGGAATACTCCCAATTTCATTCTATGAAGCCAGAATAACCCTGATACCAAAGCCAGGAAAAGATTCCATGAAAAAGCAAAATTACAGACCAATATCATTCATGAACCTAGATGCAAAAATCATCAACAAAATCCTTGCTGATAGAATTTCACAACATATCAAAAAAGTATTTCATCCTGATCATTTTGGATTCATACCTGGGATGCAAGTCTGCTTCAGCGTCAGAAAAAGCAAATATTGTAATTAACCGCAGGAGTAACACAAAAGATAAGAACTACCTTATTTTGCCAATTGATGCAGAAAAGATTTTTGACAAAGTCCAACACCCACTCATGCTAAAACAGCAAAATAGGAATAGAAGGCAAGTTGCTCAACACAGTAAGGGCCATCTATGCAAAGTCAACCACCTACATCATCCTGAATGGAGAGAGACTGAAGAGCTCCACTTGAGAACAGGAAGTAGACAAGGATGCCCACTCTCACGTCTCCTGTTCAATACTGTACTAGAAATTCTGGCTAGAGCAGTTAGACAAGACAAATAGGTAAAGTGCATCTGCATTGCCACAGAAGAAGTAAAAAAAATCTCCCTATTTGGAGATGATACTATTGTATACACAGAGAATCCTAAAGAATCCATAAGTAAACTACTCAAACTAATAGAAGAGTGCAGCAATGTATCTGGATATAAAATAAACAAGTAGATTTATAGGATTCCTTTATATCAGCAAAGAGATCATTCAAGAAGAAATCACTAAAATGGTATCATTTACTGTAGCCCCCAAGAGCAAATACCTAGGAATAATTCTAGCTAGAGAAATAGACCTATACAAAGAGAACTACAAGATCTTACTGCAAGAAACTAAGAGAGACTTACGTAAATGGAGAAACCTATCCTGCTCATGGATAGGAAGACTTAATGTTGTGAAAATGGCTATCTTACCCAAAACAATCTACATATATAATGCAAACCCAGTAGAAATTCCAGTGACATTTTTAATGAGATGGAAAAACAAATCAACAGCTTTGTTTGGAAAGGAAAGAAATCACGGATAAGGAAAGCAAAACTGAAGAAGAAGAACACACTAGGGGGCCTCTCCTTACCCGACTTCAGAATCTATTACACTGTCAGAGTAGTCAAAACAACCCGGTACTGAAAAGAGACATACAGATCAATGGAATAGTGTTGAGACACCAGAGATGCCACCATCCTATGAACAGTTGATATTCCACAAAGGCCCTAGATTGTAAACTGGGGAAGAAATAGTCTCTCTAACAAATGGTACTGGCAAAATTGGATATTCATCTGCAAAAAATTGAAACAAGACCCGTATCTCACACTGTATTCAAAAAACAAATCTAGTTGTCTAAAAACTTAACTATCAAACCTACAATGATAAAGTTCATGCAAGAAAAGGTAGTGCCAACAATGGAAGTCTGAATACACAACTTAGACACACTTCAAAATCTGACAGAACACTATCAGCAGAAGAGAAAATAGATACATGGGAACTACTACGAATCAAACACTTTTGCTCATCCAAAGACTTTTGTATTAAAAGAATTAAAAGATTACTTACAGAATGTAAAAAAAAAAAAATTGGCAGCAATGTATCAGACCAATGTCTGATCTCCATAATCTACAAGGTACTGAAAAATATCAATAGGAAAAGGATAAATAACCCAGTTAAGCATTGGTCAAAGGAGAAGGACAAATACTTCTTTAAAGAGGATATCCAAGCAACCAAAAGAAACCCTACGCAGAAGATTTTCCCACTGATAACGCATCTTTTGATTTCTTGACTGCTGCTTCCATGGGTGTTGATTGTGGACCCAAGTAAAATGAAATTCTGGACAACTGCAATCTTTTCTGCATTGATCATGATATTTCTTACTGGTCCAGTTGTGGGGATTTTTGTTTTCTTGATGTTGAAGTGCAATCCATACTGAATGCTGTGTTCCTTGATCTTCATCAGTGTTTCAGATCTTCACTTGTAGCAAGCAAAGTGGTGTTGCCTGCATTAACACAGTGTTTTAGTCAGCTAGTGCTGCTCTGACAGAAATACCACAGAGTGAATGGCTTTAACAGAAGAAGGTTTATTTTTACACAGTCTGGTAGGCTATGAGTCCAGATTCAGGATGTCCTCTGCAGGGGAAGGTTTTCCCCCTTGTCGGCTCTGGAGGCAAGTCTGGTATTGTATCAGTCTTTGTCCAGGGAGCATCTTGGCGCAGGAACCTCAGGTCTGAAGGATGCGCGCTGTTCTCCCGGTGCTTCTTGCTTGATGGTCCAAGGTTCCCAAATTCTCTGCCTGCTTCTCTGTCCTTTTATCTCTTGTGGGATGAAGGGGTTAAGGGTAGGGCAGGTCATACTGCAGGGAAACTCCCTTCACAGTGGAGCAGGGGGGTAATCCTATGAAGGGATTTATAGCCACCCCCATCCTTTCACACACAGCATAGGAAAATCACAAAACAGAGGACAGTCACAAGATACTGGGAATCATGGCCCAGCCACATGGCTACACATATTTTTGGGGGGACACAGTTCAATCCATGATGCGCAGGTTGTTAACAAATCGTCTTCCATTACTGATGCCTTGTTCTTCTTTGTAGAATCCAGTTTCTTGGTATGCTGAAAGTATACAACCCTGATGCACACCTTTCCTGACTTTAAACTATGCAGTGTCCCCTTGTTCTGTTTGCACAACTGCATCTTGATCCCATATATAGATTGCTTAACAGCACAATGAAATGTTCTGGAATTCCCATTTTATCCTATGTCAGCCATAATTTGTTATGAACCACACAGTTGAATGCCTTTACATAGTCAATGAAACACAGGTAAACATCTTTCTGGTATTCTCTGCTTTCAGCCAAGACCCATGTGACTTCAGCAATGATATCCCTCATTCCACACCCTCTTCTGAATCTGGCTTGATGCCTCTGAGATGATTTTAATTCATAGTTACCCCACATAACAGAGATGAACTACTTCATAGGGTTTTCTAGACTGTAATCTTTATGGAAGTAGCTTGCTGGTTCTTTTTACGAAGGAGCTGCTGCGCTGCTGGGAGAGTTCAAACCACCAGCATTTGGTTAGCAACTAAGATCTTAACTATTGTACCACAGGGCTCTGGTTTAGTAGAATAATAATAATAGTTTTCATTTTTTACTGTTCCCCAGGCACCGTACATAGTTGTCAAAACCAAGATCACCAAACCCATTGCCATCAAGTCGATTCCAACTCATAGTGACGCTTTAGGGCAGAGTAGAAGTGCTCCATATGGTTTCTTTCTTTTTTTTTTTTTTTTGACAGTTCAGTGAAGATTTTTATTCTTTATCAATTCTGAATAGTTTGCTTATCTATCTTTCTAAAGAAAATGACCTAATTAAACCCACTATTTTGAAGGCCAAAGTAGAGTAAAAAATGGCTAGATATAAAATCCTATATAAGGATTCCATCCTTTCCTCACAGAAAGCAGCCTTCATTTGGCTGTTTGCAGTGCTGATTTTTTTTTTTCTTCTTATTGTGAATTAAGCACAATTTTATAGTCTGCATCATGTTGCCATATAACACCCAGGACTTTCACCTCTATTTTATTCTAGCTGCCCACCACCACCACGTGACAATATGCTTCCCTTTTTGTTTGGAACTTCTTCTGGCCTTTTGATAAAGGTCTGCCCCTCCTCACCCAGTCAACTTGGCTCCAGCAAAGTGTCCCTCGGATAACCCCATGTGTATTTGTATAAGTTTGTTGGCCTCAAGTATCACTCTATGTTTTGTATGGTCCAGGTCGATCTTTCCCTGGGGAGCTGGCCCTGGTGCAGGTTGCAGTTTGGGGTTAGAGAATCCAGCAGCCATGGTCCCGGGGGCCCTCCATTTAGAAGGACCATCAAATGTGGTCTTTTGGTGGAATTCTAGCTCTGACCTCTACTCCATCACCTGCTGCATCTAGAGCTCCATTCCACTTACCCCATCCAGGCTGTCATTGGTGGTGGCTGGGCAACATTTAGGTCTTCTGGTCCCATGCTGTGGGAGGCTACAGCTCACATGGCCCTTCCATCTGGTGAGCTCATATTTTTCTCCTGTCCTTGATGCCCTCCATTTGCCCCAGATCCAGGTGAATTGGGACCATTTGGTGCTATTTAGATGGCATTTTGCTGGCTTTTAAGACCCCCATGCCACTCACCCGGGTGGTATATGGAGAGAGAAAAATCTTTGGTATGCCAATTAGTCTGGATGTCCCCTGAGAGCATGGCCTGCAGATTCCAGACCCCATTTCTCTCTTCTTTCAAAGAGGTGGTTCACATTAAGGGGGCAATTTGGTTTTGAAGTTGAGTAGTTGTGGGTACCCCACTTGTAGTGTGTGCTGTCACATCCTATACCCATCCCTAATCCTAATCACTATCTAATTAATGAAGAAAATTCCTCTCCCTGTCTGCCCTCTCATAATCATTAAATACTGATTTCTACTGTGCTTAAATGATTAGTTGCATCCTTCTAATAATTGTCTCATACAAAATGTATCCTTTTGTGTCTGGCTAATTTTGTTCAACATAATTTTCTCTAGATGATGCTGCACTGACAGGTATTTCTCTAAGCCATTGTTATGTCTTATCATTGCATGGTATTCCATTGTATGAATATATTACAGTTTGTTTAGCCATTCGTCTATTGATAGGCATCTAGGTTGTTTCCAAATGTTTGCTATTGTTGAGAGAATTGCAATAAACATTGGTGGCCAAGTATCTGTTTGAGTGTATTCCTTATTTCTTTGGGACGTATTCCAAGGAGTGGGATTACTGGATCATGTGGTGTTTCTATTTCTAGTTTTGTAAGAAAGCTCCAAATTAATTTCTGTAGTGTTTGAACCAGTCAACAGTCCCATCAATGGTGTAGAAGAGTTCAAATCTCTACATCCTTTCCAACATTTATTACTCTGTTTTATTTTGGATTGCTGCCATCTTTGTTGAGGTGAGATGGTGTCTCATTGTGGTTTGAATTTGGATTTCTCTGATGGCTAGCAACTGTGAACTGTCTTCATGTATATTTTGCCAGTCTGTGTGTATTCATTGGTGAAGTGTCTGTTCATGTCATTTGCTCATTTTTTAATTGGGTTGTTTATCTTTTTCTTGTTGCAGTTTTGCAGTATCTCATCAAATCTCACATAGAGAGATTTGATGGCAGTCAGAAGTGTGGTGGGCAAATATTTGTTCTCACTGTGTAGGTAGTCTTTCTACTCCTTTGATGAAGGCTTTGGATGAGCATAAGTTTTTCAGTTTTTCAGAGTTCCTAGTTATCTATTTTCATTTCTGATGATTGAAGGTTGTTGATTTTTTTGGTGGACTGTTTATGCCATGGATTAGTGCTTCCATCATCTTCCCAGGTGATACCCAATTATGCAACACCATTTTGTCAGTTGTTTGTAAGTGGATGAAGTTATATTTGGATTTTTGATTTTGTTCCATTAGTCTATGTGTCCATTTTTGTGCAAGTACCAGGCTGTCTTGGCTACTGTGGCAATGCAGTAGGTTTTAAGATCAGGAAGGGTGAAACCTCCCACTTTGTTCCTCTTCTTTAGTAATAATTTACTTATCCATGGCTTCCTTCTTTTCTATATGAAGTGGATGATTTGTTTCCCCACCTCATTAAAAAATGTCATTGGAAGTTGAATTGGAATTGCATTGGGTAGTATAGACATTTTCACAATATTAAGTCTTCCCATCCAGGAGCAAAGTAAGTCATCTTTTGTTTCTTGCAGTAGGAACTTGTAGTTTTCTTTGTATAGGTCTTTTACATCTCTGGTTAGATTCATCCTAGTCTTCTATTAAATCCAGTAGTTTTTTTGTGTGTATTCTGTAGGGTTTTCCATGTATAAGATCATATCATCCGCAAATAGTGATACTTTGATTTCTTGGAGGTCCTGTATTTCTTTATAATGTCTAATTGCTCTGGATAGGACCTCCAGTACAATGTTGAATAGAAGTGGTGACAATGGGGATCCTAGTCTAGTAACTGTTCTTAAGGGGAATTTTTTTCAACTTTTCTCCATTTAAGTATGATGTTAGCTGCTGATTTAGTGTAGATGGCCTTTATTCTGTTGAGGAATTTATCTTCTATTCCTATTTTGCTCAGAGTTTTTAACATGAATGCTAGCTGAACTTTATAGAATGCCTCTTCTGTGTTGATTGATAGAATGAGTTGGTTCTTGTCTTTTGTTTATGTGGTTGATTACATTGTTTTACTTATGTTAAACCATCACTGCATCCCTGGTATGACTCCTGCTTGATCATGATGAACTGTTTCTTGATGTGTTGTTGAAATCTGTTAGCTAGCATTTTGTTAAGGATTTTTGTGTCTAAGTTCATGAGAAATATTGGTCTGTAATTTTCCCTTTTCATGCTGCCTTTACCTGGTTTTGATACCAGGGTTATACTAGCTTCATAAAATGAATTTGGGAGTATTCCATCCTTTTCTATGCTCTGGATTACCTTTAGAAGTAGTGCTGTTAACTCCTCTCTGAATGTGTAATAGAATTCTGCAACGAAGCCATCTGGGCCAGGTATTATTTTTGAATGGACTTTTTTAATTACCTTTCCAATTTCTTGTTTTGTAATGGGTTTGTTTAGTTATTCTATCTCTGATTTTACTAGTTTAAGTCAGCAGTATTTTTCCAGAAAATTGTCCATTTCTTCTAGGTTTTCAAATTTATTAGAGTATAATTTTTCACAGTATTCTTGTATGATTATTTTAATTCCAGCAGGGTCCACTGTGATATCAACCATCTCATTTTTGATTTAGATTATTTGTTTCTTCTGTTTTTCTTTGTCAGTTTGGCTGATGGCTTATCAATTTTGTTGAACTTTTCACAAAACTAGCTTTTCAGTTTGTCTACTCCTTCAATCATTTTTCAATTTCATTTATTTTTACTCTAATTTTAATAATTTGCTTTATTCTGATGTGTTTTCTTGCTGAGACCTTTCTAGTTGTTCAAGTTGATGAGTTAATTATTTGATTTGTGCCCTTTCTGCTTTATGGGTGTGTGCATTTATTGAGATGAACTGACCTCTAAGCATTGCTTTTTCTGTGTCCCATAGACTATGGTAGGATTGGTCTTCATTCTCATTTGATTGTATAAAATTCTTTATTGCATCCTTGATTTCTTCTATTATCCAGTAATTCTTGAGCAAAATGTTATTTGGTCTCCATGTTTTTTATTTAACTTGCATCTTTTTTTCTGTTACTGATTTCTAGTTTTGTGGCTTTGTAGTCTGAGACAAAGCTTTGTATTAATTCAATATTTGAATTTTGTTGAGTATTGCTCTGTGATTTAGCATGGGGTCAGTTCCGGAGACCATTCCACAAGTATTAGAAAAGAACGTATACTTGGCTTCAGTTGGATGAAGTGTTCTGAATATGTCTGTGAAGTCATGTTGGTTAATTGTGGCATTTAAATCCTGATCCTCTGTGTGTTTACTAAGCTTTTTTCAGGATGTTCTGTCCTTTACTGAGAGTGGTGTGTTGAAGTGTCTTACTATTATTGTGGAGCTTTCTGTCTCTGTTTTCAGTGCAGATAGTGTTTGTTCTACGGATTTTGAAGACTTGTCACCACGTGTGTAAATATTTAGTATGGTATGTTCTCTTGTTGAATTGAGCCTTTGACCATTAGATCCAAAGCCAGCCAAGTGCCATCGAATCATGGTGATGCTCTTTATCTTGTACAGTGGATTTAATTTTAAGATCTATCTTGTCCCAGATTAATATTGCAACTCCTGCTCTTTTTAGAATGTTATTAGCCTGATAGATTTTTTATAACCTTTGAGTTGTAGTTTGTTTATGTCTTTGAGTCTAAGGTACATCTCCTATAAGTAGCATATAGATGGGTCATGTTTTTTATACAATCTGCTATTCTCCTATTAATTGGTTCATTTAGTCCATTTACATTCAGTGTCATTTTTGATAAATATGATGTTAGCATTGTCATTTTGATGCCTTTTATTGAGTATTGTGTTCAGTTCCTCTACTGCTTTCCATTTTTTGTGCTGAATCTTTTTTTCCATGTATTTTCTTTTTGTGGCTTTCAGTGTTTGTTTTCTTGAAATTGTGATTTTGTATGTTGTTTTCTGAAGTGTAGAAGTACAGCTTTCTTTTGTGGTTACTCCCTTAGTCCCTTTTATTAATTTAAAAGTAGTCTAAACTTCAGTTTCTGTGTATCACCTTGTCTTCCTTCACATCTGGAGGGTACCTTTCTTTGATCCTCATTTTAATATAGTTGTTGACTATATCCTGAGATCTCTGAACTTCTATTTTTTGTTACTTGGTTTTGGTTATCATTTTGGATTTCCTTTCCAGATGTTACCTAGATACTTTGCTGAGTGCTGGATGTTTAAGTACATATCTAAAATGGTATTGATTTTCTAATCTAACAACTTCCTTTAATATTTCTTGTAATTTTGCTTTGATTCTTCCAAATTATCTAAATTTCTATTTACTTGTGAAAGTCTTAATTTCACGTTCATATTTGGGAGACAACTTTGCGGGACATATTTTTCCTGGTTGACAGTTTTTTTCTCCATCAGAACTTTGTATATGTTATCCCACTGTCTTCTGACAAGCATCATTTCAGCTGAGTAGTCTGAGCTTATTCTTAGTAATTTTCCTTTATAAGTTATGAGTCAGATCTGACTCGACGGCACATGGCTTGGCTTATAAGTTATTATTATTATTATTATTTGCTTATTTCTGGCTTCCCTTACTAGTATCTCCTTGTCTCTAGTTTTATTGAGCTTGATTATGATATGCATTGCTGTATTCTCATTGGGATTTATCTTGAGTGGGGTTCAGTGAGAATCCTGAATGGAGATCTCATTTTTCATGCTATCAGGGAGGTTTTCTGTCAGCAGGTCTTCAACTATTTGCTCTATATTTTCAGCTATCCCACCTTGTTCTGGTACTCCAATCAGACAGATTTTATTTCTCTTAATGAAATCCCATCTCACCCTTAGGGATTCTTCATTCTTATTGAGTATTTTATCTGATGTTTCTTCTTTTCTGCTGGTGTCACTTATTTTGAGTTCAGACTCACTAGTTCTGCCTTCTGTGTCCTCAATCCTGCTCCTTTGAATTTCTCCTGAGTTATTAAGCTCACAGATTTTATTGTTAATCTGTTGAATTTTCAGATCATTGCTGCTCAAGTATTTTTTGCTGCTAATTTAATTTCTCAGTATGCTCTGCTGCATTTTGCCTGATCTCTCCCCTGATATCTGACACAGCTCTGTACATCAATTTTTTTGTAGCTGTCTCTGATAGTTGTAGGAACTCATCTTCATCTGGGAAATCCATTGATGCTTTATTCTGGGAGTTTTTGGAAGCTGTGGTAGTCTGTTTCTTCAGGTGTTCAGAGATTGATTGTTGTCTCTGAGCCATCCAGAAGTCACTGTAGTGAAAGAGACATAATAGTTCAGTTGGCCTGACAAGTGTCTCTCTGTTGGGGCTGGACCACAGATTCTTCATGCAGTCTGATTATTTTCTGTTGCTTGCTCTTACTGTCCTGCACTGGTCTGCTGCTGCTGCTGGTGTGGTGCTGCTCCTGATTGGGGGAGTCATGCCTACTTTCAGCAGCACCACTGCAGCTTCTGTCTCTGGGCTGAGGGGCTGCTTGTGCAAGCACTGCACTTTCACAGCTGCTCCAAGGCAGGCAGGACTCAAGTGCTGCTGCTGTAGCTGCATCTGGTTTGGGCAGATCTCTTGTGGAGCCTCAGCCTTGGACTCAAGCTAGGGAGAGGAAGTGGTCACTCGCTTGTGCCTTCTTCACTAAGTTGCAGCAGCAACTGCTGCTGCTGTTTCTGTTACATCTGGGTTGGGCAGGGATCTCTGGGAGCTTCGTCCAATGGCTACCTAGACCCTGGGGCAATCACTCCCCTTCCCAGGCCCCCTGAACCCAAGCCTTGCAGGGTACTTAGCTCCAATGTCTGTCTAGCCACCAGGGTGACCACCTAACTCCTCTAGAAATGGCTGAGCCCAGCCCTCCCAATGGTTGTGGTACCAATGGTTGCCTAGCCACTGGGGTGATCACTTCACCCCCTGGGTCACCTGAGCCCACGCCTCCCAGGCAGATTTGGCTCCAGTGGCTACCTAGCCTCTGGGGCAATCACACTCCTTCCCTCGGGTCACCCAAGCACAAGCCTCCCGGGCACACTTGGCTTCAGTGGCTGCCCAGTGACTGGGGTGATCGCCTACCTCCTCTAGGGTCACTTCAGCTCAGGCCTCCCCAGCGCTTCTGGTTCCAATGGTAGCCTAGCTGCTGGGACAATCATGCCCCCTCCCACGGGTTATCTGAGCCCAGTCTTCCCTGGTGCACATGGCAGCAATGGCTGCCTAGTTGTTGGGACAGTCTTTCTCCCTCTCTTGGTTCCTCTGAGCTCAGACCACCACAGTGCATGCAGCACTAACGGCTGCCTCGCTGCTGGGGCTATCATTTCACTCCTCCAGGGCAGCCTGAGCATAGACCTCCATGGCGCACTTGACTCCAGTGACTGTCTGCCCTCTGGGGTAAACTCTGCCCTCCTCCTGGGTCACCTGAGCCCACGCCTTCCCAGTCCACACAGCACTAATGCCTAGCCACTGGCACTCACTGCCCCTCCCCCATGGTCACCTGATCCCAGGTCTCCTTGGAGCACGTGGCTCCAATGGCTGCCCAGGTGCTGGGGTGACAACTTCACTCCTCCTGGGTCACTTGAGCTCAGACCTCCCAGGTACACTTGGCTCTAACGGTTGCCTGGCTGCTGGGACAATCATTGTACTCCTCCAGAGTCACCTGAGCCCAGACTACCCTGGTGCCTTGGCTCCAGTGGCTGCCTAAGTGCTGCGGTAATCTCTCCCCTCCTCCTGGTTCACCTGAGCCAAAGCCCTCCCAGTACAGGCAGCACCAACGGCTGCCTAGCTGTTGACGCTTACAGCCCATCCCTCACAGTCACAGCCCAGGTTTCTCCGGAGCCTGCAGTTCCAACGGTTGCCCAGCTGCTGGGGTGATCACACCATGCTTGCCCAGTTGCCTGAGACAAAATCTCACTGCCCATGTAGCTCCAGTCTTCTCCCACCCATGGGTGCACTCTCTCAGCCCGCAGGCCATGGGAGCCCAGAGCTCCCCAGCCCACTGACTTCAAGGCTGGTCCCAGGTCTGCCTACAGCAGGGACATTCACTCTGCTCCCCCAATCTCCTGCTCTATAGCTGTGGGGTGCCCAGACCTGGGTCTCCCAGTCCCAAGCAGGGCTAAGGCCTGCTGTGTCGAGTGCACTTGTGTGCCCCCTCAGCTCTTCCCTCTCCTTTCCTAGTCGCCCTGGGATGCTGGGAACGCTGACCTACTATCCCCACACTCCCTGCCCTGTCACCTGCTTGTCCAGTGGAGGACTCCCGGCTCCTTTCTGCTCAGTCACTGCCTGGCCAGCTGGTCGGTGGGTCTGGCAGGACACTAACTACTAGCAGGCCTCATCCCAGAGTGTTCTAACCTGTGTGAAACTCTTCTGATCTGGGCTGTGGGCTGCAGCTGCATGGTTAGGTTGGAGCAGGTCTGTTTAGTCATATTCAGAGTTGCTCCAGTTCTTGTTTCTTGGCTCCTCATGATTGCTAGGATTTTCCAGAGGCGGACTTTCTCTATACCAGAGTTGCCTTCAGTCATAGAGAATCTCTCCGAGGCCGTGTTGTTCTATCTGAGGTGGTTCAGGGCTCCTAAAGTTTCCTTTCACTTCCTTTGTAATTAGGGTTATCTAAGCACAGTTTAGTCCTCCTAGAGTGCTGTATTTGGTGGATTTCATTGATTTTGAGGTTTAGGTTTTGGAGGGCTTAGCAGGGCGTTTCGCTGCTCTGCCATCTTGGCTCCACCCCCTTCTCCCACCCAGGGTTTCTAAGGAGGGACTGGTGGATTTAAATTGCTGGCCGTTTGGTTAGCCTCCAAGCTTTTAATCACTGTGCAACCAGACCATTTTAAATAATATATTTTTGTTCATTAAACCTCTATAAAGTGAGTACTATTATTTTCTTAGTTTTATAGATACGTAAACCAAATCATCCACCTAGTAAGTGGCAGAGCTAGGCTTCACACATAGTGTCTGCCTGTCTCTAGAGCTGAGAAGGAAACTGTGGTGCTGTAATGGTTAAGTGCTGTGTCTGCTAAGGAAAAGGTTGCAGTTCAAATCCACCAGATGCCCCTTGGAAATTCTGTGGGGAAGTTCTGCTCTGTCCTATAGGATCACTATGAGTCAGAATCAACTCGATGGCACTGGGTTCTGTTTTGTTTTGGAGAGCTGAGAACTTTTAACTCTGGGGTCTCCAGGACACTCAGTCGTTAAAGAATTATCAATATTCCTATGAAAAACTGTTGCTGCCCTTGTGGGAAGAGAAGCTGATGAGGCCTTTGCAACTTATAAACAAACAAACCAAAATGCCACCAAGTCAGTTCTAACTCAGAGCAACCCTATAAGACAGAGTAGAACTGACCCACAGGGTTTCCAGGTTTCCAAGGATGACCTCTGGGTCATCAGTAGTGACTCTTAACCTCTGCAGCACCGTAGCTCCATCAAATGACTTTTACTTGAGATGTGCTCTCTTAAGAATTGTACTCACTTTGTTAAAAATAAACTTAGTTATCTGAAAGATCTGTAAAACTTAACATATGTTCCACACTGACATGAGTTAATTTCATTTCTGTCAGTATGAGGACTCCACAGGTACACTGTAAATTGCTATGAATTACTGTGGCTGCGACCCATTATCATAGCAGGAAATTACATGAACCTCACAACTGATGTAAAATGGACTGCTGTCACTGCTATGAATTAATTTCTAAGTAGTTGACCATTTGCAATAATTGAGTAAATACCCATCTAAGCACAGTTTTCAGTCTAGACAAGTTAAGCCAATGTGCATAGAATATTTCCCCAGCATTTTAAAGCAGTTACACTGAATTCTAAAATTACCTTTTTATTGAGCAATTTCACATTGAACGTTTTTTCAAGAACTGGAACATGAGAATCTCATTGTCCTACTCTCTAATAGTCGGAAAAAAATTATTCTAAAAAAAGTAAACCCTTTTGGCCATATGTGAGTAGTAAAAATGAGAACATCTCTGATGAGTGTCACAAATTTTCTTTCTTAGCTTTTAACAGAACGGTAAATGTTTTATGAGATGATTTTTCAATCATGCTCATCTCCATGCTAAGGTGATTTTTGGATAATGGTATATTTTATGCTTGTAACTTTAAATATATATGTAAAACCCAAACCCACTGCCACTGAGTTGGTCTGAATTACATTGACCCTAGAGGTCAGAGTAGAACTGCCCCATGGCATTTCCAAGGAGCTCCTTGAGGATTTGAACTGTCTGGTTAGCAGGCATAGCACTTAGCCACCGTGCCACTAGGGTTTCCAAATATAATATATAATATGATAATGTATAAATTAAAAATATATAAATAAAATTATATATATTGTTTACCTTACACGCAGAAATAGTTCATCATTAAAAAAGCAATCCCCTGCAATGGAAATCATATTTTACATATCTTTCTTTTGACATTGACATCTTCCCTTCTCCTAGGAAAAATAACTTCAAGCAGGATTATTTGAAAATTTTTGACAAGAATGAATTTACTTCATGGTCTCTCCACAATATATTTTGTATTATATCACACTTGTTGCAGATCAATACCTTGGACCAGAAATTCACTATTTTGATGTGTTTTTTAAGCATTTTACCTCATTTTAAAAGAATTTTTCCCTAATACTATACCATATCTCAGATTTTGTTTATTTTCTTCATTTTGTGACTTTCTTTCAGCATCTAGTCAAAATCATTATCACGAATTTACTAACACATGAAAACCCTGACAGTACAGTGATTGAGTGCTATGACTACTCTACCAAAAAACTGGCGGTTTGACAGAGCTTCTAGAATTTTACTTCCTTCTCCTTTTGTTTCTTTTAATTTTATAAAATGTGTCTAAATCTGGATGGGGTTTTGTATTTACTCAGTTAGGGACACTCTCTGACACCTAAAAACCCAGAGCATTAATTTCTTAAATCCAGTGCATTAGGCAACTGAAAGCACATTTCCACGGTTTGCTAACATATGTTCGCCACGTAGCATATAATGTGCTACCTAATTTTACTGTTCAAAGTACACATTTGGTTTTATGCACAAGACCAGGTACCTTGGAAAGAGAGATGATCTCAACTAGAGATCATGTAGGGGAGAAAGAAATACTGAATAAAGAAATTAATGTCATATAAAATAACAGAAGAGATAAGTGATACACTGTAAGTATCCTGTCTCCATCACTGGAAACTCTGGTGGAGTAGCACTTAAACGCTCTGGCTGCTAACCCAAGGGCCAGAAGTTTAAATCTGCCTTAGAAACTCTACTCTGTCCTAAAGCCACCTTAGAAACTCACTTATACTCTGTCCTATAGGGTTGTTGTGAGTTGGAATTGACTCAGTGACAGTGAGGTTTTGGGGTTTTCCTTCATTACTGCACCACCAACACAAAGTCTGCCACACAGTTCTCATTCAATAAATATAAATTGGATATTCTTGAAAGCGAGTACGTAGAGTCTAATGAGAATCCAGCTCCATAGTGAAAAATTAAAAATTGTCTTTGAGTCAATTCTGACTCATCATGTCCCTATAGGAGAAAGTAGAACTGCCTCACAGAGATTCCAAAGAATGGCTGGGTGATTCGAACTGCTGACCTTTTGTTAGCAGCTAAGGACTTGACCACAGTGCCACAGGGCTCCAGGCTTTTATGTAGAAATATTGGATACATATGTGTAAAAATGAATGAAACTGTTCTTATAAAGGGATTTTAGAAATCACAAATCACTATAGGAAATCATGGTGGGAAACTATCAAAAGAAAAATAGTGGCATGTCTGAAACCAAGTCTTTCACTTATACCTACTAGAAATAAATGATTGAAGATAACTACTCACATAGTTTACATTTTTTTTTGTTTGTTTCTAACCAGATGTAAAATATAACACTACCATTAAATTTAATTTGTTATAATAATATCCTATAATTCTTAGTGGGTGGCAGAAGATGAGATCATTCAGGTAGACTTTTCTATAAGGTATACCTGGGCTTTGGTAAATCTGAATGAAAAACCCGAAGAGATTGGGTCTGAACAAAAAAATGACAGACAGGTTTTGGGGCATCCAGACACTTTGGACGTACTTTCTAAGGGGACTCAGAAATCGAGTGCTTCTTAATAGGAGAATTCTGTCAGGTCAAGTAGAGCTCTGAAGTTAAAAATTCAGCTAGTCATTGGATATATAGCACTGGTGCTTGTCTAAGTTGCCTAGCACCACTGTAAGTGAAATATCACAAGATGGCTTTAATAAATTAAAATTTATTTTATCACAGTTTCAGTGGCTACAAGTCTGAATGCAGGGTTCTGGCTCCAGGGAAAATCTTTCTGTGAGTTGGCTCTGGGGGAGGAATCTTGTTTCTTCAGCTTTTTCCTGTTTCTTTGGAGCTCTCTTTGTGATTTGGCATCACTCTTTCAATCCTTAATATTTTACTCTTTAGCACCCCCAAATTTATGTTTCTACCACCAGCAAAACACATTCACCCCATCGCATCATCCCAAAGTTCTTAAATTCAACCCCAAGTCCAAAATCACATCATTTGAATCCTCTAAATCAAATAAAGGTAAGATGTTTAGTCACATTCCATCCTGGGGAAAGCACTTCATCCGTGAACCTGTGAAATCTAGAATGCAAGTTATTTGCTTCCAAAGTACAACGGTAGAACAGGTACAAGTAGACATTTCTGTTAAGACTGAGGGAAATTAGAGGGAAAGAAAGGATAACAGGCATCAGACAAGTCCAAAATCCAGCAAAACACAGTATGCTAGCTATCATGACTTGAAAATGTCATTTGTTCTCTAGGACTATCTGTTTGAAGGCCTCACACTCCAGACACTAGGTGATGGCCGCTCCTCTGGATCCCGGGTGGAGGAACTTGGGTCCTGAGCTTCAGCTGTAACTTCCAACCCTTCCTGGGATGGTAACTCTGCTCTCCTGCTCTCCTAGCTGATCTGAGTAGCAACCCCAAACTATCAGCCCTGGCAGACACCATTTTGCTGGCTTTTGGGTAAGGTAACCCCACTCCGTCAGCTCTGAGTGGTAGTCCCATCCTCCCCATCATAGCCCAACAACAATTCCACAGTCTGGAAACAAATTGGCAAAGATCTAACTTTTTGAGACCTCAAAGACTGTTGCTTCACTCTGTGAGACTTTTTAGAAGGCCTTGCTTCCCATGACTTCTAACAGTTCTGGTCGTCTTTTGAGCCGCTCCAAGGACAGTTATTTACAAATAGTAAAGTTCCAAGAGGTGGTTAAGGCATGTTTATTCTTTATCTCTTTCAGTTACCATAATGAATTTTCTGCTATGGTTGTTGGTTAGATCTGTCAAGTCAAAGGCTTAATCTCTTTTTAAAAACTTTGTATAGCTCAGCCTGGTGAACATTCTAGGCCATATGTCCTTAAATAGTACAACAAAATTTTCCAAGTCTTCAGTTTTCATTTTTATTTTGCACAGTTCATTTTTAAGCCCATCTTTTTACTCTTGATTTTTACTGTAAGCCTCAAGGAGAATGTAATACATTGTTTGATTTCTTGACTGTGGACTTCAAGAGTGTTAGTTGTTGATAGAAGTAAAATTAAATCCTTGACAATTTCATTCTTTTCTTTGTTAATCATAATGTTGCTTATTGGCCTGTTGTGTGGAAGTATAAACCACACCCAAGAATGTGGTCTTTGATATTCATCAGTAAGTGCTTCAAGTCCTCTTCAATTTCAGCAAGCCAGGTTTGTGTAATCTGCATAAAGCAGATTTGTTTTGTTTTTGTTTTCATTTATTTTATTTTATTTATTTATTTTTTATTAATACTGAGTGAAAATGTACATTTCCGTATAAATTTACATGCCCACCTAGATGCAGCTTCCACTGCTCTCCCTGCCCGGTGACAGCACACTATTCCTCTCTGCTCCATGCATGTCTCATCCTCCCAACAGTCTCCTTTCCCCTCCTCTCCACCTACTCTCCTTTCTCCATCCAGTTTGTGAGTTTTCCTACATTCTGTATGTCCACTGTTCTTCATACAGTCCAGCTCCTGTGTGTATTTACTCAGCACCTCTGTCTTGACTTTGAACTATGCAGTATCCTTTTGTTCTCTTTGAATGACTGCCTCTTGGTCTTATGTACAGGTTCCTCATGAGCACAGTTGAGTGTTCTGGAATCCCCATTACTTGCTGTGTTCTCTGTATTTTGTTATGATCCACACAGTCCAATGCATTTGCACAGTCAATAAAAGATAGGTAAAATATCTTACTGGAATTCTTTGCTTTTAGCCATGATCCATCTATATTTATCTCATATATTTGTATCTGTGTCTGTATCTGCATCTGTATCCATGTCTACAGCTACATCTGCTACTGAGAGCCGAATGGGCTAAGAAAAAGTATTTGTGACTCAACAGAAATGTAGTATAATTTTGTTGTTGTTGTTTGTTACTATGTTTGTGCTTAAAACTTACCGTGACTATACTTGCTATAAGATCCTTAATATAAGAGATCATGTGTCTCCACAGTAAAGATGCCTGTGAATGGTAGAAACTCAGTGTTTCTAGTTTGAACACTGAGTTTTGAAATAACTAAGTTGTGCAAGGGGAAGAAATGTAGGAGTAAGAAGCATGGGTGGAGGCATGAATAATGAGCTTATTAATATTGCTTACAGTGATTGAGTACAAGACTGATTGTCACTAGCATTTTTATAGCGCACAGAACTGTGTGTTTCTTATTAACCATTGAAATGCAAAGAAATGTAAAGTAAAAGCACTAGTAATACCAATCTTTTTATTATAATTTTTAAATTTCTAAGAAGCTAGTTTTAAGTCTTTAAAGTAACTCATGATTTTATTTTCCCTGTGTGCTTAATATTTCCGATATTGCATTAGCCTAAGTACTAAATGTACTGTAGCTTCTCACTTCTTAGAGAAAATTTAATTTTTTTAACCTGTACTCTCTGTTGGCAACTGACTGAAAATGTTATCCCAGAGAACATTTAATATCAACAGAGAGTATAAATCCTTATATTGATTACCAAAAAAAGAAAAAAAAAACCGCTGTTGTCGAGTCAGTTCTGACTCATAGTGACCCTATAGGACAGAGTAGAACTGGTCCACAGAGTTTCCAAGGACTGCCTGGTGAATTCAAACTGGCAACTTTTTGATTAGCAGATGCAGCAGTTAATCACTACACCACCAGGATTTCCAAATGTTGATTATTTAAAATATATGTTTTTTTCCTAGTTGACTTAGTGACAAAGAATTGCCCTATCCAGAAAATGTAAATTAAGAGTCTCCTTAGTATCCTACTCTTCTTTAGATGAAGGGAAATTTTAGTGTGAGTAGGCCCCTGAAGATAGATTTCCAAATGACTTCTCTAGGGAGATTAAGGCTGGGTATTTTTTCACAGTTGCAATAATGTAGGTATGAGGAAGGGGGAACAAATCACTTGGGTTTTGGGCCACAGTTCTAATAATAATAAGCTTGAAATGCGAATCCATAAGCCAGACTAAGGATCAGAACTGCCGACTTTGAAGAATTTGAAGTTTATGCAGTATTTTGAGTTTCAAATGTCTTTATCCACTTTTTGTTGAAGGTAACATTACTGTTGGGTATCCTTTGCAACGGCACTTGGTGCAATGAAGAGAAAGATGGTTTGTACCATCCACTTCTATATGTCACCAATTCTACATGCCCTGCCACCGTCGCATGTCCCTTTTTGTCTTCCAAGTTAGTCTTACCATGGAAATTCATATTTTTAATAAATGATGAACATTATACATTAGCTCTTGGAGTAAGAATAGGGTAAACTTGTACATTCTTTAAACTGATAAAACACAAGCAATAGAATGTCAGCTTTAATGATTTTTTGTTGTTGCTGCTATTATTGAAGAAGAAATTTAGGGATTTTAATCCTACTTCCTTTAGCCCTCAATAAATGCAAGAGTTAGAGCCTTGCTGTTTTTGCACATGGTCCGAGACGGTAATCCACCATCACTTACAGGCAATTTGGTCTTCATTACAAATTAATGAAGTGGTAATTGCTCTCTGCAACCTTTTATGTGCTGAACATGCTGGTGTTGTTTGCATTATCTCCTTGAAATTTATACTTCTGCGTTCAAGGACTTGTGATAGCTTGCCAAATTAGCATTGAGAGGAAAAATGTTAAACTGCAGTGAGATCTCCATAATTAAAATCATATTTTATATCAAACTATGAAAACGTCTACTCGTATTGTTTCATTTGATGTCTTGTAAAGTGCTGGTCACAGCAAGAGACATTTGTAAAAAAATTAATCAGTCAAGTACAAATTTACGTGTATTCTAGTAAGGAAGTCTTGGCTTAAACATGTTGAATCAATTTATTTTTAAGTAGCATGTTATGATCTAACTTTCTCTAAGAAGTACACACACACGTACAAAAATCATTTACTCTGAAATTTCTGCTAGCTCTGTAATTAGTGTTGTAGCAGTAGTGTGATAACAACAGTTGAGAATCAATAAAATACTAAATTTTAACATGAGAGTTTTTGAAACTCCACCTTTGTTCTTTTTAAAAATTTTCTGATACTACACTCATACAAAAATTTTGCTTTGAGTGTGACTTAGTGTTACAGGCACTTGTCGTGGATTGAATTATGTCCCCACAAAAAAAAAAGAGTGTATCCATTTAGCTGAGCATAATTCCCAGTATTGTGTGATTGGTGTCCATTTTGTGGATGTAGTTTTAAGTAAAAGAAGATTAGGGTGGGATTGTAACCCTTTCCCAGGTTACATTCCTGATCCAATGTAAAGGAACATTCATTGGGGTATGGCCTGCACTACTGTTTATCTCTCAAGAGTGAAAAAGGAAAGGAAGTAAGCAGAGAGTAGGGGGACTTCATATCATCAAGAAAGCAGTGTTGGAAGCAGAGCAAGCCCTTTGGACCTGAAGTCTCTGCACAGAGAAGCTCCCAGTCAGGGGGAAGATTGATCAGAAGGCTGACAGAGAGAGAAAGCCTTCCTTTGGAGCTAATGCCCTGAATTTCGACTTTTAGCCTCCTTTACCCCGAGGAAATAAACTCCTCTTTATTAAAGCAGTCCACTTGTGGTATTTCAGTTACAACAGCACTAGGTGACTAAGACAGCACCTTATTTAAAATTCATAGAACTGAGAATGTTGCCTAGATGTCCCTTCTGTAAAGCCCTTTGTATACACTACTAAAATCCAGTGCCGTCGAGTCGGGTCCTAGATATACTACTAGATGTTTAAAAATGGTATACTGGTGATTATTAAAAGTACAAGTGAATGTTGTAACTTTATACTAAGATAGAAACATATATTGTATATCAGCTCTAAGCTTTTCTAAAAGAGTCACAGTGTGTTCCGTTTTTGGACTCTGAGTGGGTGGGACAGCAAGAGCAAGCCAATTCTGCCTCTAGAAAACGAGTATCAATTTGATATTCTACTTTCTGAATGAGGAAAATTGTTGAATAAACAAAACGGTTAAAATAAGTAGCTCTTTTTGCTTCTTTTTGTTGTTCTTTCAGTATGTAGAAGAGCTAGAGAGGTATAGAAAGGAAAATCTAAACTGTGTTTCTCACACTGGTTGGAGGTGACAGATTGTTTTTGATAATTCAAATACCTAAGTGTAAATAATTCATGTCTCTAATGAGGCTTAAAGGTCAAGTAAATGTCATGTTTCTTTGCTTGTGGTTACCCTAAGGGTCATAAATTAACATTTTATCTCACTTTGTGATCATCCCACTAAAATTTGTGATACTGTAAATTAGAATTCCTACATATCTTTCCTAAATAAAAAAACTGATATATATTAAATTATTGACTTAGCTGAAAAGGGCTAAAAATCTGTAGTGTCCAGTGGAAATAATTAACTCTTTTAATGGAGAAATACTTAGGAACATATTTCTTATAGATTTTATGAATATTTTATGTTTTATTCACAGAATTAATATATATTCTCTAATAACTTTTTTGTAAATTTTTGACTCCAATAAATAATTCTTCCCTATAATATCAAATAAAAACCTTGGTTGCATATTGTTTATGTGCTCCAACTGATGACCAAAAGGTTGCAGGTTCAGCTCCACCAGGAGCTCCTTGGAAACTCGGTGGTGCAGTTCTGCTCTGTCCTGTAGGGTCACTGTGAGTTGGAATTAACTTGTGGGCACTGGGTTTACTTTTTCTTTGGTTTATAATATAGAAATGAGTAATTTTAACGTATGCCTATGTAACTGAATGTTTTGTGCTGCAAATTATAGGAATACAAGAGGTATGAAACCCTGGTGGTACAGTGGCTAAGAGCTGGGCTGCTAACCAAAAGATTGGAAGTTCAAATCCAACAGCCTCTCCTTGGAAACTGTGGAGTGGTTCTGTTCTATCCTGTAGGGTTGCAATAAGTCTGAATCAGTTTCACAGTGATATGATGTTTTTGGTTTTGTTTTGTTTTCATTTTTGTGAGAGGTATAAATGTTAGCAAATGTATAGGAAACAAAACTAAAAAAATAACTAAATTAAACTTAGCATGGATCACAAAATAAATTTATAAATAGAGCATTTATAAAAGTACATATAAAGCAGAAATTTTCTTGTAAATGGTAGAGTTATGGAAGGCACAGAGGAGGAAACAAAATCTCAGTTCAGATACTGTTTCCCATACGTAATGGAATAAAAGCTAGTAGACTCAACATGTCTTTTGAAGACAATAAAGAATTCACCTTAATTAAGAATATAGTATATGTAGAAGTAAGACATATAATTCACTTATTTTGATGTTGGTTTTCTAAAGAAATAAAAAATGTAGGTTGGACCCAGTTTTTGGAGAAATGTGAATGCCAAACTAGAGAATTTGAAAATCATTACATGGGTGCCAGGGAGCTAGAGATAGCAGAGAGCTTTGAGTTTTTGAAAGTACTGGCAAAAAATAAATTTACCTAGCAGAAGTCAGCAAAATTGAGTATAGTAAAAGAAAGGACCTATGTACACATGAAAAATAGAAACAGTTGGTATAATAGTTACAAGGTCCACAGTGACACCAACAATCTGATGCTGGCTCAGTTTAAAGCTTATCAACATCTGCTCTAAAGAACAACAGCAAAAAAAAAAAAAGTGCCTCACTGTTCTAAAAGTCTAAAGAATTTTTTTTGCAATTTTTACAGTGAGACAACATATATTAGGATAACCTGTTTGAAGAAAACAAACAAAAAGCAAAGCAGTAGCAATTGATTTCCTGCTCATGTAGAAGTCCAACATGGGTAAATGCATAACCTAACTATTAGGTTTAGAGTTTAGGGTGAGGGAGAAATTTTTACTTCATTTTTTTTCATGTTGCTGCTATGTTGTTGGATGCCATCCAGTCAGTTCTGACTTACAGCGACCCCATGTATGACAGAATGACATGTTGCCAGGTCCTGTGCTGTCTTCACAGTCCTCATTATGCTTGAGCCTGCAGCCTCTGCATCAGTCCGCCTCACTGAGGATCTTCCTCCTTTTTGCTGATACTCTACTTTACCAAGCATGATGTCTTTATCAGGGACTGATCCCTCCAGATAAAATGTCCAAAGTCTGTGAGACGAAGTTATGCCACTCTACTTTCCAAGCAGTGTTCCAGCTGTACTTCTTTCAAGACAGAGTTGTTCATTCTTTTGACAGTTTGTGGTCTATTCCCAAATATGCATTCATTGAAATGGCTCAGTGTGTTAAGTTAAAAAACAAAAAAAAATATAACTACTGTATCTTGCCACACTCTTGATTTTACCAAAACATGACTGGAATTTGGGAAATACACTAAAGATGAATTTTAGCAATAGTGCCTTTCAATCACTTTTAAAATAAGTGGGAGAAAAAAACCCAAATAATAATAGTAAAATAAACAAAACTATTTCATTGTGTCATTGGAGAGGATTGATTACAGGTTTGAATCTTGAAATTGATCGGTTAACTATTATGTCATTTTTCTATGAACATGCAAACTATAATGCAATTCAAATATATTCACCAAAAGGATGGATTGCTTTGCATCACTGAATACAGAATGTCTTGCAAATAATTTTTTAAAAGCTACAGAAATGACGTGGAGTTACTTCCCATTATTTTGTATACTAAAATTTCTCTTTATATATTGTAGAATTTCTGTGATGCTTTGGACATTCTCATTGTATATTTATTGTGATTAACTCACTAATTCTGTCTCTGCTTTTTCCTTTGATTCTTCAGTGGGAAGAAATCAGTGGTGTGGATGAGCATTACACACCCATCCGGACTTACCAGGTGTGCAACGTTATGGATCACAGTCAAAATAATTGGCTAAGGACCAACTGGGTCCCCAGGAACTCAGCTCAGAAAATCTATGTGGAACTCAAGTTCACTCTAAGGGACTGCAATAGCATTCCATTGGTCTTGGGAACTTGCAAGGAGACTTTTAACCTGTACTATATGGAGTCTGATGATGATCATGGGGTCAAATTCCGAGAGCATCAATTTACAAAGATTGACACCATTGCAGCTGATGAAAGTTTCACTCAAATGGATCTTGGGGACCGCATTCTTAAACTCAACACTGAGGTTAGAGAAGTAGGTCCTGTCAACAAGAAGGGATTTTATTTGGCTTTTCAAGATGTTGGTGCCTGTGTTGCCTTGGTGTCTGTGAGAGTGTACTTCAAAAAGTGCCCTTTTACAGTGAAGAATCTGGCTATGTTTCCAGACACAGTACCAATGGACTCACAGTCCCTGGTGGAAGTTAGAGGCTCTTGTGTTAACAATTCTAAGGAAGACGATCCTCCCAGGATGTACTGCAGCACGGAAGGTGAATGGCTTGTACCCATTGGCAAATGCTCCTGCAATGCTGGCTATGAGGAAAGAGGTTTCATGTGCCAAGGTAAGAGTCAATTCTCTGTCCTTAGAGCACGCTATTTCTTCTGACCTGTGAGTTTATCATAGAGTGAATGAAAAGATCCCAGGATCACTTGAAGCAAAATGTGCCTCAGAAACATTTGCATTTATTTATAGACTAAATTTGTCCTGCCTGACAGGTTGATTTTTGATTTGTTGTGGAAATATTAATATGTTTGATTATGGGACATTACTTTACACCCCAGTCGAGGTGTTATACATAGTATCTTGAATTTCCCTTTGAGAGTTATTGATTACAGAGTCTAACTCTACACTACCAAGGAAAAGGAATTTCTGTGTCTTTTATTTAAAGGGTAAAATTTGTTAGCTTTCAGATACTCTAAGAAAATTATGTGCTGTAATGGTTATAGATATTTGTGTTCATCACTATCAGCATTATTTACTTTACTGCTATAAATATGTATTTTCCTCAGCGACATCTGTCATGTAGCAAATGTTTATGTACAAAGTGTTAGTGCTTTCATGAAGATTACCTGAGTTCAATATCTGGACTGGTGCTTTAGTTTTTGATATGTAGAGCAGTATTGTTTTTTCTTTGTTTGGTCCTTCTCTCTGTGTGACACCTTAGGTGGGGATGCATATTTCGTTCTTAATATAGCATCACAGATTCTGAAATCCATGATCAAGTTGATTTTTATGAAAAATTACTCTTCAGTTGAAATACCAAAACCCATTGCTGCTGAGTCAGGTCTGACTCATGGCGACCCTAGAAAAATCATGTTTCATATTGAATTATTATACATCAGATGAAAATGCCTACTTAACACATTTGGCATTTAGTAGTAGGCTAGGATTTGTCCTTAAGGTATTAAATTTCAAATGTTCAAATTTATTGTTCATTTGTTCTAACGTGATCTCCGCTAAACTCATGTATAGCTGCACCAAAACCCACTGCTGTCAAGTAGATTCCAATCCATAGTGACCCCATAGACAGAGTAGAACTGTCCCAGACGGTTTCCAAAGAATGCCTGGTGAATTTGAATGGCCGACCTTCTGGTTAGCAGCTATGGCACTTAACTGCTAGGTCACCATGGTTTCCATAAATGCACAGAGAAATCTACTTTATTGTGATATCTTTAGTTTTCATCATACTCTGGAAAGGGAACTGATTTGGCTATTTTTACTCAAGGCCATTCCCTATTTTCAAGTCTAGGTGGAAATGGACGTACTTTATATATAAGTTTACAGTCAAACAAAAGGTAGCATTTTGTTTTTGACTACACGCAGAATTTGTAGATTTTTTAAAGTGAGAACAAATACTACACTGTAGCGTCACACATTCTGTGTTACTACATCCTTAGAAAACTCCATCAGAATACTGTTACTAAAAACAATTTTGAAACTTCTAAAACTGAAACCACATAAACTACTATTTGCTTATATAGCTTAGTGGAGAAAAAATAACCATTATATTCCATTTTGAATATATTCACAACTATAATGTTATTAGAATACTTTTTAGTATTTGTGAGCTTTGCTTTAAACAAAATAATGAAGAACTAACTCAAGAAGGATTGAAAAATTATCCATTCCCTCTAATATGATCCTTGATGAACTCATCTCTGATATCCTCTCTAGAAGAGGAATAGACATGTCCCCATTTCAATAATCTGTATTAATTTATGAAGAACCATGCCCTGGTGATGTAGCAGTTAAGAATTCAGCTGCTAACCAAAAGTCAGCAGTTGGAAACTACCAACTACTTCTTCGAAACCCTGTGGGGCAGTTCCTACTCTGTCTGGTTCACTATGAGTTGGAATTGACTTGACAGCAGTGGGTTTATAACCTATGAAGTACTCTATAGAATAAGAAAATGGATCCACAGTGTGTTTGGAATTCAAATATTTTTATATAATTCTTTATTCCTTACTAAAGTAACAAGAAATAGGAAAAACAAGTAGCAGTGAGGTACAAAACCACACACACACAAAAATAAAAAAATAAAAAAAAAAAATAAACAAAAACACTGCTGTCAAGTCAGGTCCAACTCATCGTGACCCTACAGGTCAGAGTAGAACTGTCCCATAGAGTTTCTTTGGAGTGTCTGGCGGATTTGAACTGCCAGCCTTTTGATTAGCAGATGTAGCACTTAACCCACGATTCCACCTGGGTTTCCAGCAGTGAGATAAATAGAACTATATAAAAATCTTAATAGAATCAAAGAAAAGAAATAATTAAATTACATTAGATCTGTTACAAATGTTGCTAGACATATCGGAAAAGAAGTCATCATATTGTTATGAGGTATCAGAAAGTTTCGTGAAGAATTCATTTGCTATTATTTTTTTTGCTATACCAAATGCTGCTTGGAAACACTGTAGCACAGTTCTACTCTATCCTGTAGGGCCACAGTGAGTCAGAAACAACTTGACAGCAACAGTTTTGTTTTTTTTTTTAAGATTCAATATCAGAGCCCTGGTGCTTCAGTGGTTAAGTGCTTACAGGAGTTAACCAAAAGATCATCAGTAGCAATCTACCATCTACACCTTAGCAAGCAGATGGGGCAGTTCTATTCTGTCCTGCTGTATCACTATGAGTTAGAATTGACTCGACAACAGTAAGTTTTTGGTTTTAGATTAATACAGTTAAATTGCAGTCAGTTATGAAAATGTGGTGGTCATCATTTGACAGGAAATGTCATACTGACAAAATATTCTGATTTAAAAAAAACATTGATCAATTTTGGAACTACAAATAAAACCAAAATTATTTTTTTACAGGGATTAGAATTCTAACCAGATATTATACTTCTAGTGCAGGTAGTGCATATTTTCACAATACTGCTTGGCACTTGGCTTGGCTGCCTTTTTCCTGAAATGAGATAATGGGAAGTGCCCTTTCACCATCGAATCAAACATTCAACATTTATGGAGCTCCTAATGTGTGCCCAAATACATGTAAAGAGAAAGACGAACATTATCACTGAATATCAGTTTGGCTCATTAGTTAAAAAATGTTGGTAGTATTAAAATATTATGATCTCTGACTTTGAAGGAGTACAGACATAAGTAATACATTAAATACAACTTCATCAAGGAATTAGCATACTCTGCAAGCTTGAAACACAGAACAAGCTAGCTAAAACCAGCTCTGGGAGGATACTGAGTACACACTACAATAAGTGTGTAAAAAATTAAATTCACATAAATGACAAGTACAAAAAATTCAGCTGACAGATGTAATTAAAGGATTATTAGTTTTGTTAGGTTCCATTGAACTGGTTCCAACTCATAATGAACCTCACGTACAACAGAACAAAATACTGTAGTCCTGCGCTATCCTCACAATCATTGTTATGCTTGAACTAGTCATTGCAGCTACTATGTCAATCTATCTCATTGTAAATCTTCCTAATTTTCAAATGATCCTCTTTTTTACTAAGCATGATGTCCTTCTCCAGGGACAGGTCCCTCCTGATAATGTGTCCAAAGTATGTAAGATGTAGTGTCACCATCTTTGCTTCTAAATAGCATTCTGGTTATACTTCTTCCAAGATGTATTTGTTCTTTTGGCAGACATGGTATATTAAATATTCTTCACCAACACTATAATTCAAAAGTGTCAATTCTTCTTTGGTCTTTCTTATTCATTGTCCAGCTTTTACATGCATATGAAGCAATAGAAAACCTTATGCCTTGGGTCAAGTGCACCTTATACTTCAAGGAGGTATCTTTGTTTTTTCTATACTTTAAAGAATTCTTTTGCAGTAGATTTTCCCAATCCAATGCATTCTTTTGGCTTCTTGCCTGCTTATTTCATGGGTGTTGATTGTGGAGCCAAGGAAAATGTAGTAAACCCAAATCAAACCCATTTCCATCAAGCAACCTTATATGGCACAGTAGAACTACCCCATAGGGTTTCCAAGGCTTTAAATCTTTAAGGAAGCAGACTGCTACTTTGTTCTCCCACACAGCAGCAGGTGGAATTGAACCTGTGTCCTTTAGGTTTGCAGCCTATCATTTTAACCACTGTGTCATCAGGGATCTGTAAAGAAATTAGGAAATGATGCATCAGAATTGGTTTACTACAAGCTTCTCTATTGATCTTTCCAAAATATAGCTTTGTTAAATAAGTTATCTTTCAGATTAAAACTAAAGAGTTGAGACAGAGTCTAGATGACAGACTAGACACATCTCCTTAATTCCCTGAAAAAACTAAGGCTTGGATTGATAATTAAATGGAGTTTCCAGACACCAGGTGAGCTCCAGGACATGGCGTAGGGCTATCAGTTTGGACTACATGTCACTGAGTGTGAAACATCTTCTCTTTTGCTGGCCCCCACCCTTGGTGAGTGGCCAGCTCTCATGAACTGATGGTAACTGGCAATTTTAACTTTTTTCTCTTTTTGTTAGCTGGCAGGTAGTGGATGGGCTTAATTGGCAGCAAAGCTCGGCCACACTGCTGACGTGATCAGAGGGTGGAAAAGCCACGTTTTGAGAGCTTGGCTCCAGACTCAGAGCACCACAGCCCCTCCACCCTCTCTGTCTGGACCCTCGCCATAGATTTGGCTGTTTCACAGCAGGAGGGGCAGCTTGTCCAGGATGCCGTCTGGTTTGAGTGGGAGGTAGATTTAAGTAAATGGAGGCTTCAGCAGGGGCTAATTCCTAGCCTAGGAGACAGTCCCAGCCTGGGGAGCACTTTTCCTGCAGAAAAGCTGTGTTTAACACACTACAGCCTCGTGAGTGGGGCCTGGCAGCAGATGACAGCAGGGCAGTAGCCCGTCTATACTTTGATCTACATCATTGGATCTGGTGACATTTGTAGAGGTGCCACCATTGCCAGCCACAAAGAGGGGCTTGCACATCTGACAACCTGACTGATTTTGGAAGTGGTCAGATAGCTTTTACCTTTCAAAATAAGACTGCTTAGAGAAATAACTGCAGTGCAGCCTGACAGCATCTCTTCCAACCTCTACTGACCCACATCAAAAGATTGGCTGATGACACCCAGTGAATCCATAAGTAAGGCCGTGTGCTTGCTAGCTAGGAGGTTGAGCCTGCTACCCCAGAGATTCCACTGGGCCAGTCACCAGAGTACATAGAGGTGGTGGGTGATCAACTTGCTTCTCAGAACTATGCCTCAGCTCCTGTTAAGGCAACTATAGAGAGACTAACCAGCATCTAGATGTGCCAAAATTAATGAACACTGGCTGAACATTTAAAGAAAAATCCACCCACGGCTCCAGAAAACTCTAAAAATAAAGAACCAAAGACTTTCCCAGATATGGAAGCCTTTCTGAAACCATCAAAGATCAAATACAAAAGAATTATATATGGAGCCCTCCTAGACATTATACAAAATGCAGCACAGCAAAATGAAAAATTAAGAAAGCTGTTAGAACTGATGCAACATCATCATTCTGAAATCAGACAGATCAATAACCAAATTACGTAATTGCACACATCAATTTAAAGCCAAAAGAGCAGAACTGAAAAACTAGAAACTAGACTTATTGACCCTGAAGATAGAGCTACTGACACCAGTATTTATGAGAATCAAAGAAAAGAAACAAGAAAAATGAAGAAGGATTAAGAAACATGTGGAACTCTATCAAGAGGAATAATCTATGATTAATATGAGTTCCTAAACAGGGAGGGATAGCTGACACAAGACTTCCCTGAAATTATGAAAGAAGAGAACACAGATATCCACGGTGTGTATTGGACACCACATAATATAGACCCCAAAAGAAAACAGCAAGACATATTTAATCAAGCTTAACAAAATGAAACAGAAGCAGAAACTCTTAAAGGCAACAAGATTTAAGCAAAGCTAACATTCAGAGGGAAGCCCTGTAGGCCTTCGTCTGACTTCTCCGTTGAAATGATGTTGACACAGAGGCAGTACAATGATTCATTCAAAGCGTTGAAGGAGAAAAACTTCCAACCAAGAACTATATATCCTGCAAAACTGTGTTTCGAATATGAAGATGAAGTTAAGACATTTGCAAATAAACAGATGCTTAGAGACATTGTAAAAACCAAATCAAAGCTACAAGGAATACTGAAAGAATCTCTGTACTTAAAAAACCCAGAAAAAACAAAAAACAACCGTTAACTCTGTAGTTTAGGAGGCAATGTAGGACACAACATCCAAAAACCTACTCAGTTAGGAAAGGCACAAAACTCAACCAAAGCTATAATATTAAAAGAAGGGATCCAGTGAACATATTATGAAAACTGTGATATCATCACATGAAAAAGATGGATATACTACAGTAGCTATAGTCATTCCAGATGGAGAGTAAGGTAATAAGATATATGGCACTTAAAATTGGGTAGAAACTTAGAATGCAAAGGGGTAGCTGCAAAGCACAATAAAGATGCAGCATATCAAAACAAGAAACACAACACAAGAGTCTCAACAAATACAATCCAACACTGAAAAGGGTGAAAAATCAATCCATAAAGAATCACCCACAACATTATATTAAGCCAAGCCAAAAGCCAAGTGCTGTTGAGTTGGATCCGATGTTGCCATTATATTAAGAGCAAGAGAAAATACATTGACACAAAAATAAATACATCAAAATGACAGCACTAAACACTTACCTATCAATAATTACACTGAATAGAAACAAACTGAATGCTCCAGCAAAGAGACAATGAATGACAGCTTGGATCAAAAGACACAACCCATCTATATGTTGCTTACAAGAAACACACTTTAGACTCGAAGATATGAACAAGCTGAAAAATAAAGGATGGAATAATATATACCAAGCTAACAATATACAAAGAAGAACAGGTGTGGCAATACTAAGCCTTGATGAAATAGATTTTAATGTAAAATCCACCATCATGTGCAAGGGTGGTCACTATGTATTGATGAAAGGTTCCATGCACAAGCAGGATTCAACAATGTTAAATATTTATGCACTCAATACTAGAGCATCTAAATACACTGAACACACACTGACAACTTTGAAAAGTGAGATAGATCACTCCACAGTAATAGTGGGAGACTTCAACACTCCACTTTCAGTATTGGACAGATCTTCCAGATAAAAAGCTCAGGGAAGACACAGGAAGAGTTTATTTCCACAATTTACCGTATAGACTTCATCGACATATATAGAACTTTTTATCCATCAGCAGATAATTAAACTTTCTTCTCCAGTACACATAGAACATTTTCCAGAATAGACCATGTATTAGCACATAAAGCAATCTGAACAAAATCCAAACAAGTAAACTATTACAAAGCATCTTCTCAGAGCATAAAGCCATAAAAATCAAAATCAATAGTGGAAGAAAACAGAAATGGTAACTGACTGAAACTAACACCTTGCTCGAAAAGCCGTACGTTATGGAAGAAACTGAGGATGAAACAAACGAATTAATGGATTCAAATGAGAATGAAAAGACTTCCTACCAGAACCTGTGGGATATAGCCAAAACAGTGTACAGAGTTCAATTTATCTCTATAAATGCACACATCTGGAAGGAAAAAGGACCCAAATCAAAGAATAAACCCTACAGACTGAACAAATAGAAAGAGAGCAACAGAGGAAGCCCTCAGGCACCAGAAGAAAACAGATCATAAAGATTAGAGCAGAAATAAATGAATTAGACAATAGAAGAGCAATTGAAAAAACTGACAATAGCAAAAGCTTGTTTTCTGAAAAGATCAATGGAATTCACAAACCACTGGCTAAAATTAATGAAGAAAAATAGGAAAGAATACAAAGGAACTGAACAAGAAATGAGATAGGGATCTCATGAAAGACGATACTTTAACTGTACTATGAGAGACTATACTCTAACAGATTTGAAAACATAGAGGAAGTGGAAGAATTTGTGGATTCATATCATCTACCAAAATTATTACAAGGAGAAGTAGAACAACTTAAGAAACCCATCACAAAGGAAGAGATTGAAAAAGTCATTCCCAATCTACCAATCAAAAAACAGTCTTGGCCCTGATGGCTTCACCACAGAATTCTACCAAGCTTTTAGAGAAGAGTTAATCACAATACTACTGAGACTATTTCATATTTCATAGCATAGAAATGGATGGAATACTCCCAGTTTCATTCTGTGAAGCTAGCATAACCCTGATACCAAAGCCAGGAAAAAATCCCACCAAAAAGGAGAATTATAGACCAATATCACTCATGAACCCAAATGCAAAAGTTTTCAGCAAAATACTTGCCACTAGAATTCAGTAACATATCATCAAAATAATTCATCATGACTAACTTGGATTCATACCAGGGATGCAATGCTGGTTCAACTTCAGAAAAACAATTAATGTGATGAACCACATAAATAACATAATAGATAAGAATTACCCCATCTTATCAATTGATGCAGAAAAGGCATTTGACAAATTCCAACACTGATTCATGCTAAAAACTCTCGGCAAAGTAGAAATAGAAGGCAAATTCATGAACGCAGTATGAGCCATCTATGCAAAACCAACCACCTACATCACCCTGAAAGATGAGAGACTAAAAGAATTCGCCTTGAGAATAGGAACTAGACAGTGATGTTCATCTTTACCTCTCCTATTCAACATTGTACTAGAATTTCTTGCCAGAGCCATTAGGCAAAAAAAAGAAGTAAAGGTCATCTGCATCAGCAAAGAAGAAGTAAAAATCTCCCCATTTGCAGATGATGTGATTGTATACAGAGACTACTTAAAAATCCATAAGTAAACTACTCAAACTAATGGAAGAGTTCAGCAAAGTAGCAGGATACAAGGTAAACATAAGTAAATCAGTAGGATTCCTTTATGGCAACAAGGAGATTTGTAAAGAAGAAATAACCAAATCAATATCATTTACTATAGCTCCCAAGAAGATAAAATAACTTGGAATCAAACTAACTGGAGAAATAGGAGACCTGTACAAAGAAAGATACAAGACCTTACTGCAAGAAACCAAGAGAAACTTACACAAATGGAGAAACCTACCTTGCTCATGGACAGAAAGATTCAACACTGTGAAAATGTCTTTTTTACCCCAAATGATTTACACATTCAATGCAATCCCAATACAAATTCAAGCGACATTTTTTTTAATGAGAAGGAGAAACAAATCACCAAATTCATGTGGAAAGGGAAGAACCCTCAGAGAAGCAAAGCACTACTGAAGAAGAACACACTAGGAGGCCTCTCACTACCTGACTTTAGAAAGTATTACACTGCCACAGTAGTCAAAACAGCCTGGTACTGGTACAAAATGTGACAGAGAGACTGATGGAACAGAGTTGAGACCACAGAGATGCCACCATCTCCCCATGAACAGTTGATATTCAGCAAAGGCCCTAAGATTGTCAACTGGGGTTAAAACAATTGGAGCTAGCAAAATTGGATAGCCATATGCCAAAAAATGAAAAGACCCATGTCTCATACCTCATACAAAAACAAACTCAAACTGGATAAAAGACCTAAATGTCAAACCTAAAACAATAAAGCTCATGCAAGAAATAGAAAGTTTTCATACGCAATTTAGATAGACTTCCAAATCTGACAAACAGCACAATCAACAGAAGATAAAATAGACAAATGAGAACTACTAAAAATCAAAAACATTTCCTCATCCAAAGACCTTATCAAAAAAATTAAAAGACCATCTACAGAATGGGAAAACATATTTGGCAACTCCATAATCTACAAGGTACTATAAAATATCAACAAGAAAAGGATAAATAATCCAATTAAGTTTGAGGCAAAGGAGAGGGAAAGACACTTCTCTAGGTTATCCAAGCAGCCAAAAGTCACATGTGGAATTGCTCATGATCATCAGCTATTAAAGAAATTCAAATCAAAACAATGATGAGATATCATCTCACCCCAATAAGCTTGGCCACAATCCAAAAAACACAAAACAACAAATGCTGGAGAGGCTGTGGAAAAGTTGGAACTGTCCTATAATGCTGGTGGGATTTCAAAATGTGACAACCTCTTTGGAAAGCAATCTGTCACTTCCTTATAAAGCTGGAAGTATATATACCATTTTACCCAGTAATCCCACTGCTTGGATTATATCCTAAAGAAGCAAGGGCAGTCACAGGAACAGATACATACACAAAAATGTTTATTGCAGTACAGTTTACAATAGCTAAAAGATGGAATCAACCCAGATGTCCAACAACAGATAATGGATAAGCAAATTATAATATATATACTCAGTGGAGCACTATGCAATGATTAACAACAATGATGACTTTAGGAAGCACCTAATAACCTGGTTTCAATTGTAAGACATTATGTTGAGTGAAATCAGTCAGTGGCACAAGGTCAAATATTGTATGAGACCCATAGTATACGGACTTAGAAACAGACTCATGTCCAGAAGAAAAGACTCTTTGATGGCTATAAGGGAGGGGAGGGAAGGAAGGAGAGTGTTGGTTATAGATTAGATAGCTGGTATAAATTTGGTTGGGTGAAATCAGAGACAGCATACATCAGAAAGAAGATCATTTTAACCAGACTTCAACATAACCTGAAAACTCTTCCAATCTTAACCCAATATTGCAAGGATAGAATAGCAGAGGGGTGGTCCTGAGGATCATGGTCTCAGGGGACATTGAGGACAATTGACCTAAATAGCCTACTGCTAAGAGAGTCTTCTGCACCCCATATAGGTGAGTGGCATCTGGGGTCTCAAAATCTAGCAAGCTGCCATCTGAGCAACACCAAATGTTCCCAACTCAGCTGGAACTGAAGATCACTGTGAACAACAACATGAGAGAAAAATGGCAGTGGGATAGTTTATATCAACCTGTGACCAGAAGAACCAGATGTTGCCTGTCTACCACCAATGGCAGCCATGATGGGGTTCACAATCTTGAACACTAGTGGCAACATGAGAACAAAAAGCGTGCACCGTAAGAACTCCACTAAGAGACCACAATTGATGGTCAAAGTCCTGAGAGTTCTCCTGAGGGTGTGACCTCTAGACCTGATGTTGTTCCTGATCATAGATTGTTACTGAGGCCACCTCTTTGGATAGGAATGGAATGCACTCAGGGATACAGAGTAAACATATCCTGTGTGCACTTGATGGTTCTATGCATCTACAGGATGTCATCCTACTGGCCTCTTACTAGAGGGGAGTAGAGAGGAGGAAACAGGAGATTGTTAAGAAGATATGACATTTATGGAATGGAGAGGAGGAATGTGCTGTCATTGGGCAAGGAGAGCAGAGGGAGCTGCAGATAGGTAAGCATGCAGATTTCAGTTGTAAACTTTAAATCACAATACAACAATAATAAAAAAAAAGATAAAAAAAGAAGATGCTCAAATAAAGTACCTAGGAATAAATCTAACCAGAGAAATAACAGATCTTTACAAAGAGAACTACAAACAATTACTACAAGAAACTAAGAGAGAGTTACATAAATGAAGAAACCTACCCTGCTCATGGATAGGAAGACAGTATGGTGAAAATATCTATTTTACCCAAAGCAATCTACTCATATAATGCAATCCCAATACAAATTCCAGTGACATTTTTAATGAGATGGAGGAACAAATTACCAACTTTGTCTGGAAAGGGAAGAAGCCCTGGATAAGTAAAGCATCACTAAAGAAGAAAAACACATTGGGAGGCCTCTCATTACCCGACTTTAGAACCTATTACACTGCCACAGTAGTCAAAGCAGCCTGGTACTGATACAAAAACAGATCAGTGGAACAGAATCGAGATCCCAGAGATGACATCATCTGCGTATGAACAGTTGACATTGGACAAAGGCCCTAAGACATTTAACTGGGATAAAAACAGGCTCTTCAACAAATGGTGCTGGCAAAATTGGATGTCCATTTGCACTAAATTGAAACAAGGCCCATATCTTACACTTATACAAAAATCAACTCAAACTGGGTCGCCAAGCCAAGTGCCGTCAAATCTAAAATGATAAAACTCATCCAAGAAAAAGTAGGAACAACAATGGAAGCTTTAATACACAACATAGACAGACTTCAAAATCTGTCAAACAAACCACAAACAACAGAAGAGAAAACAGATAAATGGGAACTATTAAGAATCAAACACTTTTGCTTATCCAAAGACTTTATTAATAGAATTAAAAGGCCACCTAGAAAATGGGAAAAAAATATTTGGCAACTCTGTCAGACCAATGCCTGATCTCCATAATCTATAAGGTACTACAAAATATCAATAAGAAAAAGATAAATCATCCAATTAAGTGATGGATAAAAGAGATGGACAGACACTTTTCTAAAGAGCAGATCCAGGCAGCCAAAAAACACATGTGGACATGCTCATGATCATTAGCTATTAAAGAAATTCAAATCAAAACAACAGTGAGATACCATCTCACCCCAATAAGGTTGGCCATGATCCAAAAAATGCAAAACACTAAATGCTGGAGAGGCTATGGAGAGATTGGAACTCTCCTGCACTGTTGGTGGGATTGCAAAATGGTGCAACCTCTTTGAAAAGCAATCAGGCACTACCTTAAAATAATGGATATAGACATACCGTTTGACCCAGTAATTCCACTGCTTGGAATATATCCTACAGAATCAAGGCCATTCACACCAAATGATACATGCACAGAATATTCATCACAGCACAGTCCACCGTAGCAAAAAATGGAATCAACCCAGATGCCCAACAACAGAAGAATGGATAGGTAAACTATTGTGTATATACTCAATGGAACCCTATGCAATGATAAAGAACAATGATGATAGCAGGAAACATCTCTTAACCTGGTTTCAACTGGAGGACTTATGTTGAGAGAATGCAGTCAGTGACAGAGGACAAATATTGTATGAGATCCCTAAGATAAAAACTTAAAAGCAGACTTGTGCATAACAGAAAAGACTCTTTGATGGCTGCAAGGGTGGGGAGGGCAGGAAGGCAAGGGGGGAGGGATTAGATTGGATAATAAAAATTTGGATGGGTGAAACTGATGACAGCACACATTAGTAAGAAGATCAATGTTAACGGGACTTCAACACAACTTGTGTACTCCTCCCATCTTAAGCCAATATTGCAACGACAGAGTAGCTGGGGTGGGGGGCCGGGGACCATGCTCTCAGGGGAAATAAAGGCCAATTGGCACAACTACTATTTTGCTAATGAGGACTTTCTGTACCCCACACTGGTGAGTGGCGTCTGGGGTCTTAAAAGCTGCCAAACTGCCATCTGAGGGTACAGCAAATGGTCCCAACTTAGCAGGAATGGATGATCACCAACGTCCACAATGACATGGGGGAAAGAGAATCCAGAAGACAGAGAGATCCACATGAGTGGATGTCTACATCAGCTTGTGACCGGAAGAATCAGATGGTGCCCAGCTACTACCAGTGATAGCCACAATGGAGCTCACAAAGTTGAGTCTCACTGGCAACACAAGTATAAATAGGGATGCACCCTGAGATCTCCACTAAAAGCCCACAGTTGATGGTCCAGGAGCCTCGGGGTTCTTCTGGGAGCGGGGCCCCTGGCCCTGATGCTGCCCCTGTCCATAAATCATAATGAAGGTCAACTTTTCAGACAGCAATGGATTGGACTTGATGACGCAGACTGACCATATTGTGTGGACACTTCATGGTTCTGGGCATCTATATAGGAGGTCGTCCTCTTGACCTCATCCTGGAGGAAGGGGAATGGGTGGAGAGGAGAAGATAGGAGACTGTTGGGAGGATGAGACATGAACAGAGAGGAAGAGTGTGCTGTCACCATGCAGGGAGAGTAGTGGAAGCTGTGTGTAGCTCAGCATGCAAATTTATACGGGAATGTACATTTTCATTCAATCATAATAAAAAAAAGAAAAGGGAAGGAAAAAAATAAAATGTTCAAATAATAAAAAAAAGCTAAAGAGGGAATCGCGTGTATGTTTTTTATTTACCAGTGATGTGGCTTAAACTTTATTTTATATACACTTCTTAGAATCTGGGCAAGCTTATTTTTAAAGAGATGCCAATAATCCTGCTTTTAGAAAGATTGGTGTTAGTTGCCATTAAGCTGATTCTAATTCTTGAAAATTTAATTCTTGAAAATTAAAGTTATCAAACAATTTATTAAGCTGCAGTCATCTGCCATTTTTTTTTTCCATCACTGACAAACGTGGCACCATAGGATTACTTTAACTTGGAACACCATTAGTAGATCTTACTTTCCAGCATAGCTCTTTTCGCTGGGATGTTTTCAAGGTTGGAAGAGGTGGAAATTTGCCCCAATTCCAAGTGAATTTTATGATTTTTTTTTCTTTTAAATCCTGGATACTGAATTATTTTATCTGCATCAGTTTAGTTTGCAGGCAAGAAATTAGAATGCTAATGGCTTGCTAAATAGTCAATTAATTTCATCTGAGGCAGGTACCAGGAGGTCATCATAAATATTCCTGCCCACAGAAACTTTGTTTAGACTTAGTGTACCAGATACCTTATTAATGTCACTGAAGAATCTGCTGGCCTGCACTTTATCGCTGCACATCCAGTGTGGAATGCTGACTTTATTCTTTTTTATTTTACATTAGCAGCTTAATAGAAAAGTGCGTTTGATGTGATATAGGATGACATCTAGGCTTTTGATGGCTGCTCAAAAGTTTGTTTGACTTATGGCATATAATTCCTACACTTACTCTCCATTCATTTATCTGTCATTTCAGACACTCTTTAAATAAGCTGTCAAGGCTTCAATAGCAGAAAGATTTAAAGATTCTGCTTACTCTGAGCTGGAAAAAAATTGCTCAGTGGAGTGTGCTTAGCACCTATCTGATTCTCTGTGCACAGTTACATGACACCTTCGAGAACTGCAAGATTTTCATATGTCTTTTATTTTTATTTTTATTTAACATAACTGAGTGAAAATGTACATTCACATATAAATTTATATGCCCCCCTATACGCAGCTTCCACTGCTCTCCCTGTCCGGTGACAGCACACTATTCCTCTGCTCCATACATGTCTCATCCTCCCAACAGTTTCCTTTCCCCTCCTGTCCATCCACTCTCCTTCCTCCAGCCAGAGGTCAGTAAGATGGCATCCTATAGATATATAGAACCATAAAGTGCTTCCAATATATGGTCACTCTGCCTTGCCAAGTCCAATCCATTCCTGCCCAAAGAGTGGACCTTTGTTATAATTTATGGGAAACGGCAGCATCAGGGCAGGGGGCCATGCTCTCAGAGGAACCCCAAACCCGCTGGACCATCAATTGAGGTCTTTTAGTGGAGATCTCATGATGCACCTCTTTATTCTTGTGTTGCTAGTGAGACTCCTCTCTGTGAGCTCCATCGTGGCTATCACTGGTGGTGGCCGGGCACCATCCGGTTCTTCCGGTCCCAAGTCGATGTAGGCACCCACTCTTGTGGGTCTCTCCGTCTTCTCAGTTGCCTTTACCGCATGCCATTTTGGTCCTCGGTGAGCATCCGTTCCTATTGAGTTGGGACCATTTGCTGTGTCCTCGGATGGCAGCTTGGCAGCTTTTAAGACCCCAGACGCCACTCACCAATGTGGGGTGCAGAGAGCTCTCTTAGCAAAACACTAGTTGTGCCAAATGGCGTGGAATTCGCCGAACAGCATGGTCCCCCGCCCCCCGCCCCAGCTACTCTATCCTTGCAGTATTGAGTTAAGATGGAAGGAGTACTCAAGTTATCCTGAAGTCCACTTAATGTTGTTCTTGTTCCTAATGTGTGCTGTCACCGCTTTCTCCCAACTAGATTTCTAGTAACTATCTAAACGAAACCCTTCCCCCATCACCCTCCCTCCCTCCCCTCCCTTGCAGCTGTCAAAGAGTCTTTTCTTCTATACACAAGTCTGTTTTTGAGATCTTATCGTAGAGGTCTCATACAGTATTTGTCCCTTTGTCGCTGACTACTTTCACTCAACATAATGTCTTCCAGTTGAAACCAGATTAGGAGATGTTTCCTGGAATCATCGTTATTCTTTATCATTGCGTAGTGCTCCATTGAGTATATGTACCACAGTTTACTTATCCATTCTTCTATTGTTGGGCATCTGGGTTGATTCCATCATTTTGCTATCGTGGACTGTGCTGTGATAAACATTCTGGTGCATGTGTCTGTTGGTGTGAAAGGCCTTGAATCTGTAGGATATATTCCAAGTAGTGGAATTACTGGGTCAAATGGTATATCAATATCCATTTTTTTAAGGAAGCGCCAGATTGCCTTCCAAAGAGGCTGGACCATTTTGCAACCCCACCAACAGTGTAGGAGGGTTCCACTTTCTCCACAGCCTCTCCAGCTGTTGTTTTGTGTTTTCTGGATCATGGCCAATCTTGTTGGGGTGAGATGGTATCTCATTGTTGTCTTGATTTGAATTTCTTTAATAACTAAAGATCGTGAACATGTCCGCATGTGTTTTTTGGCTGCCAATTTTCATATGTCTTAATGAATTCACCGGTCTTTCTCTCCAGTTGTTTGTGACTGGAAGCTACTTGAGGGATGCAAATATATTCTGTTTTGTTTTAGGTAAATCTTGTTTAGAACCAGCAGAGTCTAGTGGTGTAAGTTTTCAATTAGCTACTTGCTGAACGGATAATTGTGGGAAATTTCCACGGTAACTATGCAGTCTTAAAGCGTAATTACTAGAGAGAACGTATTTTATATTTATTTTTGAATTCCATTAGGCTCAGAATGCCTCGCTCTTTACTGTTGTTAGTTGCTTACAAGTTGACTGAGACTCATGGTAGCCCCATGTATTTAAGGTAAAACTTCTTATTGTTTCAAGTCTATGACCCCTCAGAAACACATTGCAAGACCTGTTCTCTGAGGTGCCTCTGGGTTGAGTTCAAATTGCCAGTCTTTGGGCTAGTAGGCAAGCACCTAACTGTTGGCACCATTCGGATGCCATCCGAGGACTCACGGGTGATGTTGGTATCTTACTCATAAGGAAGTTAAGTGAGCACATTGGGTTATTAGATCACATACAGTTGCAAGACATTAAAGCAAGATTGAGACGAACGATCAGCATAGTAATGCACAGATTAAGTGAAGAAATGGTAATATTTTATTATACTGTCTATGTTATATTAACAGAAATGCTTATTCTCTTTTATGATTTTATGCTAAATATTATTTGCCTTATAAAAATATATTGTCATTATATTCATGCCTGTAATAAAACAAGCAACTATACCTGCAGAGGAAACCCTGGCAGTATAAAGGTTAAGTACTATCACTGCTAACCAAAAATTCAGCACTTTGAATCCACCTACTGCTCCTTGGAAATCCAATGGGGCAGTTCTGCTCTGCCCTATATAGCTGCTATGAGTCAGAATCAACTAAACAGCAACAGGTTTGGTTATTACTTGATTCTTGAAGATGCGGAAATGAGCTTGGTATTCATATCCTTTAAACTGATATCCCTGGGGCTTTAGGCATTGATTCATTCATACAGATTGCAGTAGAATTATAAAGTTTCTTAGTGGAGTTATGAAAAACTCATATGTTTTTCCTGAATTCAAAGTGAGAGCTCTCTCTTCCAGCTTTGCTTTTAGCAGCTGTACATTCATGATGTTCCAAAGCAACTACTTTAAGAACAAAAAAAATGCTCTGATAGTAAAAAATGTAAATAACTTCAAATAACAAACTAACCAAGTACTTTATGACAACTTTAGAAGAACTATAAAACCCCTGATTTATAAAAGGTTCTATCTTGTCTTACAAACTTATAGTAGCATTAACATATTAAAAGCTTTCCTGATTTTATCCATCAGAGTTCACATTAATTGTTCTATTTGGCAAAAGGCTCTTTTCTCCAACAATTGGTTGAGTCCGTAGACTTAGTAGTAACAGAAAAGTAGCTTATTAGTTGTGCGACTAAATGTTTTAAGTCCCAGGACCCTCAGCTACAATACTTAAGTAACAAAATCTACTCTTCAGAATTGCTGAAGGATGTATAGTTTAGACCACTGGGTAGTATTTAACACTCGATGAAGGTTATTAGAATGTTATCTTTATTGTCAGTCATTAACATTATAGGATGAATTTATCTGCCCACTTTCTTGTTGCATCTGTGTGAAAACACTTAAACATACGACGAACTCATTCACATACCAGTCTGTCTTACACAGACTTTAGATCTTCGGGGTACCTTGAGGAAGAAGTGTCTTTAATGAATGTATGTATTTTTCCAAAGAGGATTTTTTTTTTGTACTTTAGATGAAGGTTTACAGGGAAAACAAGATTCTATTAAACCGTACAAGCACTGCTTTGTGACATTGATGACAACCCCACAGTACGTCAACACTCCCTTTCTTGATCCTGAGTGCCCCATTACTGTCTTTCCTGTCCTCTCCTGCCTTCTTGTCCTTGAGCCTGTGTTGGTGTGCCCATTTAGTTTCATTTCACTTTGTGGGCATGTCTTATCTTTGGCTGAAGGATGAACCTCAGGAATGATTTCAATACTGACCTAAACATGTATCCTAGGGTTGTACTCTCAAGGTTTCTCCAGTCTCTATCAGACTAATGAGACTGGTCAAATTTTTTGTGAGTTAGAATTTTGTTCTACATTTTTCTCCAGCTCTGTCCAGGACTCTTTATTGTACACCTATCAGGGCGGTTAGTAGTGGTAGCTGGGCACCATCGAGTTGTGTTGGACTCCATCTGATGGAGGTTGTGGTAGATGTAGTCCATCAGTCCTTTGGCCTAATATTTCCCTTATGGCTTTGAGTTTCTTCTTTCTCCCTTTTCCCAGACAGGGTGAGATCAGTGTGGTGTCTTAGATGGCCACGCATAAGCTTTAGAGACCCCTGACACTACTCATCAAAGTAGAGAGTAGCATATTTTCTTTATAAAACACGCTATGCCAATTGAGCTAGATGTTCCCAAAGAATGCAGGCCACAGAGCCTTTAGCCCAGCAACCTGGTCCTTAGGGGAGTTTGGATGTGTCTGTGAAGATTCCATGACCTTTCCTTGGACAAGATGTGCTGGCTCCCACAGTAGTGTGTACTGTCTTGCCTCTCACCAAAACTACCACTTATCTATTTTCTATTTAACATTTCTCTTCTGTTCTTTCCATTCCTTGTCAACATCAAAGACTGTTTCTTTTTGTGTGTTGGGCTTTTATAGAAGTGGTCTCATACAATGTTTGTCCTTTTGTGATTGACTTATTTCCCACAGCATACTGCCCTCCAGATTCATCCATGATGTAAGATGCTTCACAGATTTATCACTGTTCTTTATGTTTGCATAGCATTCTGTTGTGTGTTTATCCACAACAGATACATGTTTTACCATAGTTTGTGTATCCATTCATTTGTTGATGGGCACCTATATTGTTCCCGTTTTTTTCTATTGTGAACAATGCTGTCGTGAACATGGGTGTGCATATGTCTATTCATGTGACAGCTCTTATTTCTCCAGCAGGGGAGATTGGGAGTGGGATTGCTGGATCATATTGTATTTCTATTTGTATCCTTTTAAGAAATCATTTGTTTTACAAAATTGTTGTACTGTTTTGTATTCCTACCAGTAGTATATAAGAGTTTCAGTCTCCTTATAGCTTCTCCCACATCTGTTATTTTCTGTTTTTCTTTTTTTTTAATTCCTGTGTCAGTAATGCCTCAGTGAGATACTATGTCACTGAGGTTTTGGTTTGCATTTCTCTAGTGGCTAGTGATTGAGAACCTTCCTCATGTATCCATGGCCATTTGAATGTCTTCTTTGGTGAGATGACTGTTCAAATCCTTTTCCCATTTTTTTAGTTGGATTATTTATCTTTTTGTTGTAGAGGTATTTGATTTTCTGTAGATTTTAGAGATTACGACATTGTTGGATTTATCAAAGACATATTTTCCCCTAGTCTGTATGTTCTGTTTTTACTCTTTCAATCAAGTCTTTTGATAAGCCTAAGTGTGTAGCTTATTTTGTAGTGTTTGTGTATTGTTAGCTATTCTTTGTACACTGTTATTTTTGTATATAGGGCATCTATTGTTGACCTCAGAAACCCTGGTGGTGCAGCGGTTCAGTACTGTATGTCTGCTAACCATGCAGTCAGCAGTTCAGTCTACTACACACTCCTTGGAAACTCTGTGGGCAGTTTTACCCTGTGCTGTAGCTTTGCTATGAGTTGAAATCAACTCAACAGCAGTGTTTTTTGTTTTTGTTTTCCATTGTTGACCTCATTTTTATTTCTATGATCTTCATAGTTTCTGGTTTTAAAAGGTAGGTGGTTCAAATCCACCAGGTGCTCCTTGATTACCCTATGAGGCAATTCCACTCTGACCCCTAGGATCATCATAAGTCTGACCCAACTCGATGGCACTGGTTTTTTTGGGGGGGTTATTTAGGTCTTTGATCTATTTTGAGTTAGTTTCTATGCATGGTGTTAGATATGGGTCTTGTTTTATATTTTATTTTTTTGCAAGTAGACATCCAATTTTGCTAGCCCCGTTTGTTAAAAAGACTGTCTTTTCTCCATTTGATGAACTTTGGGCCTTTGTGGAAGATTAGGTAACCGTAGGTAGATGAGTATACATCTGTGCCTTTGGTCAGTGTTTCCCAGGCTGTTTTGTCTGCGGTATCTGCATAGTAGGTACCGAGGTCACTTAGTTTGAGTCTTCCTACTTTATTCTTCCTCTTCAGTGGACCTTTACTTACCCAGAGCCTCATTCCTCTCCACATTAAGTTAATGATTGGTTTTTCCATCTCTTTAAAGAATGCTATTGGCATTTGGCTCAGGATTACATTGTATTTGTAAATTGCTTTAATTAAAGTTGACATTTTCCTAACATTGAGCCTAAAGATTTTAAATTTTGGAGGAGTCTTCATTTTTAATTCACTTAAGCCTCAAGTCATTCAATTATGAGTGATAGTTCTTCTATAGTCTTACTTTTAGCTTTAATTTTTCTTCCTTGAAACAGTAGACCTCTTGGTTTTTTCCATCTGGTATCTGATTTTGTGTCATTTTCTTTCTACCAATGGTGTTTTCTCACTGATTTTTAAAATGTGTCCATGAAATTATGGGACATTTTTATATAGTGTATTCTGAGAGGCTTTTAAGTTGTAACATATAATTTAATAAAATAGAGTTCAGGAAACAAACAATAGCAACAGCAAAATAGTATACAAATGCTGCTTTTAAAAAATGTTGAACTTAGATTTAACTCATAGGGTGGCTATGTCCTGATGTTCATTTATGAAAGACTGTGTTAAATAGTTGTAGAAGATATGACAATAAATAATTCTCTTGCCTTGCAAGAATCATGTGAATCAACAATAAATATCACACACCAGTAAATATATTTTCTAAGTCATTTATTTGACTCTAAGTCACAGAAACTATTTGATTTGTTTTAGGTGTTTATTATGTACATTTGAGAATCACCTAAACAACATAATGATAAAAAAGGCAATGGATAAAACACAAAACATAAATGGTATGAAGTAAATGCCAAATGTTTTTATATGAATTGCTTGTGTGATATTTTGCAAATCTTCAACTAAATCATGTTAGTTCACTGTTTAAAATAGTAATTAAAGTAAAACAAAACAAAACAACAACAACAAAAACTCCTTTTAAATATGAAACAGAAATGAAAAGTTAGGGAGTGCATTCGGTATGTGACTATGGAAGTCTTGTAGTTCTTTTTCGAGTTTATGTCAAAAGAAACAGTGTGATTATAAACCACAGATTTGCATGTTTAAGAAACTAGAAGAAATGTGAATTCTTTGTTCTGTATGTAGAACAAATCAGATTATTTTGAGCACTCAGAGACAACTTAATTGGAAACATATTTAGGAGAGATATGACTGTGGTTAAATTTAGGGGGTAGCAAGTATTCATATCTAACCATTTAAATACCTCATAATGAATAAGTACAAGTTAAATGGTCAGCAGTGAACCACTCTAAAAGACCTTAAAAAGTGCAGGCAATTCCAAAAATGTTAGTAACATTCTTACACTGGATTACAATTAAACAAGTTACAATATATTTTAGTAACATATGAATTCTTTTCCCTTATATGGGTTAACTTTAGTTACGTAATCTACAATTCAGTTGTTCAAAGAGGGAAAAATACTGAGGTGTTTGCACATTAAATTTTACTCCTCTTTATTGTAACCTGTGAGACTATCTTGTAGGTCAACACTAAAGTGTTTTCCAAATGGGCTTAGTTCACAATCATCCCTAATTAAGTATCTGTAGGTTATCTGGTTTTAGATTGTCAAGGTTTTTCTTTTTCTTTTTCTTCACTGCTCTAAGCTCTGCAAACTTCCAGAGTCTTTGCCTGACCCAGTGTTTCAAAGATGCAAATAGCAATTTAGGGAACAAATATCTCAAGTGTATACTCTTTGGAGAACAAAAATAATTTGCTCATTGAATAGTTCATTTGTTCGAGAGTCGGTGCCTAATTATAGACTGCACTTACCAGGAGGGTATTCACTGTAAGACCCAAATTGCAGAAAGGAAAGTAGATCTGATTATACTTGAAAAGAGTTGTTTCTGTTATTGCATTCATTTTTACTTCTAAAGATCAGGATATTGCTCTGCAGACCATATGCTAAACGTTTATTATGTGTAAGTTTATTTGTAAAGTAATTAGAATTTTCCAAGGAAGGCCACACCTAACTCCTTTCTTTCTGTAAGTGTTGGAGTGTTGTCTATTTTGAATCTATAAAATTTACAGTTATTTGGGTGTTTTCATGAATATCACCTTGTCATATAGCTCATGGATCTGCCGTGATAATTTACCATCAAGTCTAGCTGGACCCTGCAGGAAGTCTTGGATTTTTTTTTTTTTTTAGTTAAACTGCTTGGGGTTTAGATAGACAGCATGTCTTGATTCTGATTTACTATATGCCGTTTTGTTGAATACTTTTAAAAAACTTTTTATATTAAAAAATATATGACTTTTGTAAAGAACATTTATCTTCAATTTTTCAGATCTTTTTTTCTTTCTAGCTACTACATATTATCAAAGTTACTATATTTTATAATCTTAAGAATGCAACTAAAGTTTTTTACAGGATGCATGTATACTCTTAAGAGGAATTACATGGACATTTCCTCAACTTTCCAATTTATTTATTATTTGAAGTCAGACCCTCCTAAAATAAAGATAAGCAAATTGTATGCAAAATGAACTGAAAACTACATTTATTTTTCTCCTTTTAGATATCTAGATACTGTAAAATGTATGAGTAATAGTTTCACAATGATTGCTTGTCAGTAAAGATTCATCGACTATTTCTACCCTTTTTCCAGTGATTTCTCTCCACTTGTGTCTGTGTTTGGAGTTTTGACAATCCCTTATTAGTTCCAGAGCAGAACTTATAAGAGCTAATAAGGGTTTACATTACAGCTCTGGCAGCTGGCACTAAACTTTAATAGAGAGCAATTGCAGAGAGAAGTACAAGATTTGATAATATTTGATGAAAGTGCTCTTGAAGTAAGAGCCATTTGGAAAGAATCATATGACTAGCAAGCCTGCATGTACAGCAAGTTGCAGCCTCGGCTGCTGCAACTTCTCATCTTCCAGGATATGGGAAAAATAAATCCTGTTGGCAGATAACTCTATAATCACTTACGGGTTCCTCTTTGAGGGAATAGAATCCAGAAGGGTTAAAAAGAAATTCATGTTGATAACCATGGCTTTTCCTGTAGTCCTCTGAGATGTGTCACTGAGCCTGTCCTTTGGAAACATAGTAACACTGTGCACTTCTAATCACAAAGTCATTTGGTGACAGGAGAACTAGGCACCCCAAGGATAAGACATACCAATCATATGATCAGCCATGGACTCTGGGTACCACTACAACAGTAATAATAATAATAGTAGTGTAGTGCTTAAGAGCTACACCTGCTAACCAGAAGGTCAGCAATTCAAATCTACCAAGTACTCCTTGGAAACGCTAGGAGGCAGTTCTGTCCTGTCCTGTAGAGTATCTACGAATTGGGATCAACTTGATGGCAATGGTCTTGTGTTTTTGTTTGTTTTGTTTTGGCTTGATCATGAAAAAAATCTAAATGCAAAATATTCCTGATTCATTGTTTCAGTGGTCAGTTATAGCACCCCAGAAGTGTGAACATAGACACTGTAATTTTGAGCAGATGCCTCTGTTTGACATAAAGATTCACTTTCACCAAGGAAAGAGAAACCATAGGCTATGATGTGAGAGAATGCCATCCTTCAACTGAAGCATGATAAACATGTAGAGAAACCGTGGCAGTGTAGTGGTTAAGTCCTGTAGCTGCCAACTAAAACTTCAGCAGTTCAAGTGCACCAGGCACTCCTTGGAAACTCTATGAGGTAATAAGTTTGCTGCAAGTTGGAATTGACTGATGGTGGTGGGTTTTGTTTAGAGAAACAAGTAAAATGCTGTGACACTCAGAAACAAATTTGTGTGTATAAATAAATTTGTGTCTTAAAAGCTAGCAAACTACATCTAAGTAGCTTGGGACCAACACCATACTCAGTTGGTCCCAATCCACCTGCAACACAGGTAAATAGAAGACATGAAGGAGAGGAGGAAAATATGAACCCACCAGACAGAAGGGTCTGCATGAGCCAGAGTCTGCTTGAGCACTTGACCAGAACTAGATGGTGCCTGGCGACCACAAATGACTGTTAAGGGCATAGCATTTTGCCCTTAACATAGCAGGAAAAAGGCTAGAGGACAGAACTAGAACTCTACCACACTTGACCGTCTGTAAGTCTGTAATGATCCCTGAGAACATGGCCTCTGGACTCTCTAACCCCAAACTGCATCCAGCCCCGAAGCTAAGCTCTCCAAAGACTGAACCAGGCTATATGAGACAGCATGAGGCAGGCTATGAACAAACTTTTGGAGTTAAATATGTCTACAGGACTGTCATGAAAGCTCATTGCTGGAGGTGAGATGATAGTGTGGTGGCGGACAGGTTGTGGTAAATGGGCAGGGAAATGAGCTGTCATGGGTGGCAATTAGAGTAGAATGCTGGTGAAAGTTACGGGGCTTACACAGCAAATTGATTTAGATTCTAAACTTGTACTTAAGTCACAACAAAATTTATTTTTTAAAAATTATGTAACTTTTGAAGACATATGAAGTCTTACCGACCACTTAGAAGACTAGAAAGTGATGCCTATACAAAGCGAAGAACCAAAACTCAGATTCTTTATCTGAGAGAACAGAGTAACAGTTTCAGGCAGCCTCATGTGAAGGAGGACATATCATAGCTGTGAGAAAACAAACACCTGGACAAAGAAAGTGACAAGCAGTGGTTAGCATTTACTGGTGCAAGGACTGAGCATGTGAAGGGTGTTATGAAAGAGGTAGCAAGGAGAAAGCATTTGGAGTCTGGGGGTGTTTCCTTAGGAAGAAGTTCAGACAGCTGCTACAGAGTTCGTTTGCATTTAGGACACTCTGACATACCGGCATCGCATCACCTCTGACTCTTGATTCTTTTTGTTCCCCCCATAATGCAATATTAATGCAAAGATGACAGGCAGTTGTAGACGTATTACAGGACATCTTGTATTAATAGGTTTGCGTAAAAATTCCTGTGGTCTAGTGCCAGAAGTATTCCTTCTTTGAAAATTAAAGCAACACCTCACTATCAGCTATTTCCTTGAAACACAGCCATTTGTGCCGTCTAGCATGTAACTGAGCCAGACACTTCATTTAATCTTCACAGTGACCGGTGAGATTGGTGATATCCCAGCCCCATTTCACATGAAAGGAAAATGGAAGCAAGAGACAAGCTGACATTTTATCCAAAGTCACAGAGAATAAACTACGAAACGGGATTTGAGGAAGGAGGCCTTGTGCGTGAGCCCTGCTGCCTTTCCCACTGTCATTGATTCCAACTCATGGACCCTAAAAGACAGAGTAGAACTACCCAATAGTGTTTACAAGAAGCAGTTAGTGGATTTCAACTGGCAACAGTTTGGATCGCAGCCCAGTTTTTAACCATTGCATCACCGGGGCGCCTCCTTATTGCAGAGGCCCAGGGGAAATAGCTACCTGATGCTCAGCAGCCTGTATTGTGAGTAACTGTACAACTCAGGTCTTTATTTACCGGGAGGACACTTTCCGGGATGTGAACCCAATACTTTTCATGTCCTCTCTCTGAGATCCATCATAGGTGTTAAATTTTGAGTTTCGCTCCAGGAGTAAGGTTGCGGTCGCCCAGGTACTAGCTTATTTTCACTTCGGGACACTTGGACTCATGTTGTGGTCCCAGTGCCTTATGTACATCCTTGAGTAAAGGACAAAAGTTACGTCTTTTTACATCAGTCATGTCTTGGCTACATCCTCACAACATGCCTTTTTTCATACTGAGCACATCTAATTTTTTTCCCCTTGTATGTCCCTCGTAGAAAAGCGGTCTAGCTTTCAGATTAAATAATCTAGTCCACCTTGAATTGCAGAGGCTGGGCCACAGTACGGTAAGTCTTAAACACATTTGAATTACCATTTGTTGACTTACTATTGTGTACTCATTAATCAATGTAATCGTGTCATTTAATCTCCAAGAAAGGCCATATGATATAAATATTATTAGCAGCCAGGCTAATATAATTTACTAATTTGTTCCATGTCACAATGCCAGCATGCAAATTTAGGTCTGTCTGACCTGGTAACCAAGACATTATACTAATATAACAAGGTATTTTTCATTCACTGGTGATTTTTCAAGTCCTCCTAATATGAACATTGACAGTCATCTCTACCAAAGGAGTGATTGGCTAACTTTATTATTGGAGTTAAGAGTAAACATTGGCAATGTGTATTTAAGGAGATTAGAACTTCTCACTCATTGAAACGACACCTCTTTCTTCAACACAGAATTGGGAAAGATGGTAACAGAAAAACATTGTAACAGGGCATCTCTGGCCTCTATTGTGTGGGCACGTGGAAGTGAGTCATGCCTCTCATTACCTCTGCTTCCATTTCTATTGCCCATTCTGGTGCTAATGACATGATTGATAGGAGATGATGGCGGGTGGGGAACAGGGGCTCAGAAAGATGTTCACAACGTGCCCAGTGTGCATGCTTTCACAATATGCTCCATTATTAGCTTGACAGATCTCAAGTGGCAGATTGAGAATGCATTTTGGAGATGGCTGATATATCTGCTAAAAATACTAGTTTTTTTTTTTTCCAAAAAACCTTGATTTACTGCCATTTGTACAAACTATGCACATGTATATAAAATACATGTAACGCATGTATGATGTATACCTACACATATACATGCATATTATGTATATATACCTGTATACACTTGGCAGTACATACTTTGTCCATATACATCTCACAGTTATGATATGAACCTTTACAAATCACTTAAAAAACTTTTACTTCAAAGATACAGCAAGATTGAAAGGTGACATGAAATATCAAGTGGAACTTCCAATGTTGTTGAGCTACTTCATCTTCTTACACTTTTTAAATTCCTTCCAGTTGGCTTGGCTGGCTTTAGAAACAGGCAACACATAAACTAAAATGTAAATATAAATGTATAAATTTCAAAATCTAGAGGGATAGTACATGATCATAACTATTTGTACTTTGCCAGGTAAAGAAATAAATGGGGTACTAAATCTATGTCTCACCTAAATTACTGATTGGATTATTGTTATATAAAACTCATGTATGAAGCTATATTTTTAGAAAAATGTTATTGGTATTAAAGACTACAAACTTTTGTCCTGCTATTAGAAACAGCTTAACCTTTTAAGCTCTCCAGAATCCAAATGTTTGAATAGAGCAACTATTTCATTAACACTGTAAAACTCTTTTAAAATGGTACTATTCACAAATAAAAGTATTTCCTGGAGGGCTTTTCCTGTTTATCATTGTTATTTTTCAGTGACTAGATATACACTACTTTATATACAAATTTGTATAATGAATAGGGTAGTAGTATTTTATTAGTGAGTGCTTCAATGGACAGCTTCTGAGAAAAGAAGAAAGTAAAAGGCTGCTCTGTTGTCCATAAGGTTGATGGTTGCACTTATTAGTGATGAAAAGGAAATGAAAAAATATACTGGCTTGTTTTTATTAAGCACAGTAGGTAAAACAGATGAAGGTTTGAAAGTTCATTGAGCTGCCATAAAGAAATTTAAACCTTGTTCATATTGGCTGGTAGCCAAACTCACGCTGTAAACTCCAGGCAAGGGTCAAGATTGCAGAGGAATTGTCAGCTCTGTTCTTAGAGGATGATGTCTTCACGTTCTCAGTCCAGTAATAAACCTGAGATTTACCCAGTAGGGTTGGTGGGATTACATTTGTTTTACATGACTTGGTATCCGTATGATTCTCCACCACAAGACAATCCCATTAGATTTCCTGGTATAAAAAGATGGTGCATTTGACTTTATCTATCTGGATGTTGTTTATATTCACTTGTTGTAATATCTTGTACGTATGAATAAGTTTGGAACATGTAAGCCTTGACGTATAGTACTTTCTAGTCATCAGAGTTAGGATGAGATCACAAAATATTATAGTAAAATATAAGTAGAAAAAGTAGTGTTACAGTGTATTTAATTTTATAAAAAAAGAATCAAGTATGAGTATTGTTTTATGCTGCAATTTTTATAAGATTTGTGTCACTGTCTCCATTCTTTTGTAAATCCTTTCAGACCCTGCTTAAAATCTCTGAACAATAGATGTGCTTATTGTGTAACTATTGATGGATCTTTTATTTCTTTGTCAATATTTTTATCTTTAAATAGCATACATGTTATGGTAATATAAAACAGTAGGAAATTGTGGGTGACCTTAAAAAATGTAGGCATGCAGAGTGAATTTAGGTGAACATAATACTAGATATTAGCTATCCTCTGGACTTTTGTTATTCCAGAGAGCTGTGGCATCTGTCCTACACAAATTACTTTCCTCACAAAACTTTTCAGAATTAAGTTTTATAAAATAGAAATATAATCAAAATATTTGGCTGATGAACTGTGCTGGTGGAGAAGAAAAATACAGTATTAACAGGAACTTCCAGATAGGTTAGTTGGAAAAGTTAATTATTAATACAGTGAGAAAGCCAATTCCACCATCCTAGGTGATATGCAAAGTTTTCCTCATACCACTTCATCATTAAGCACTTTTGTAAACTTTATGTTTTTTTTAAAGAAAAATCTACAAAGAGGAAATGGTAGCAAAGTAGTAACTTGAATTTCTGAAGAAGGAAGAAGTTACAATAGCTGTAGTTTATAACAAAGGTACAGAAATACTTATAAAACATACAACCTCTATGTTCTTTAAATGTTAAAGACAATGGACATGAAAATTAAAATCATTGCTTAATTGCTCACACTCAACAAAAAAAAAAAATCTGGGTTTTGTGACACTACCCTTAATTTAAAGCAAGATAAATAAATAAGAGACAATGAATTCCTTTTCAGAAAAACAAAAGAAAAGGCATTTAGAGATATCAAATTACTTGCAGCTCACATTCTTCATCCTGGAATATTTGTCTCAAGGTATGAAAGATAGGGAGGATTTTGACTTTTCATTTAAATTTTATTTGGCATTATTCAATTACTGTCCATTTATGGCACGTGATTACATGATACTGCTCCAGTGAGTGTAATAATAAGAGGGAATGTCTATATAATCTAAAAACCCATTATCATTGAGTCAGTTCTTACTTACAGCAACCCTGTAGGATACAGTGCAGCTGCTACAGAGGGTTTCCAAGGAACAGCTGGTAGATTTGAATTGCTGACCTTAGAGTTGGCAGCTGAGTGCTTAACTGCTGTGCAACCAGGGCTCCTATATGATCTAAAATAAATCCATTGCTAACTAGTTTATTTCAGCTCATAACAACCCTGAAGGACAGAGGAGAACTGTCCCATAGTGTTTCCAAGGATTCCAACTGCAACTGCTAACCTTGTTGTTTGCAGTCTGTATAATCTACTAGGTTCTAAATGTGGGGAGGTAGTGAATATATTTTATGAATCAGCTGAGGTCACTCTACGTTTCCTCTGAACACATTTGATACGTTCAAACCAATTTTTTGAAACTGCAGTGTATATAAAAATCAACTGGTGTAACACCCGTATTTTCTGCCAACTAGAAGATTTTATAAATCTCAATCACTGATGCATTCCACATTTTGTTTGACTTAACAGTTAAGTTCTTTAAGCTTATTCCAGCTTATAAAGTTATGTCATAAAAGCCCAATATTTCTCAGAAACTTGCTTTCTTTTCCCTAAATAATTTTACAAAAAGTACTCTCTTCAGCCTTTAAGCTAGGAATCTGGTGAAAGTATGTCTTCTATTTATGCTGTAAGATTACGAATTATGGAGCAAATTCTTGTCTACTCCATGTTAGACACATAGCAGTAACATGCTGAATGATTTGCTTTTAAAGTTGATAGGAAATTAGAAGCTGGAAATTGAAAGGAGGAAGGGAACAGAAGAATGAGCAAAGCAACACCTCAATGGACAGTCTGAGAATAGGACTGGAGACGGGAGGGCCATAATAATACATTTAAGTGTTTCAAGCACACTATGGGACCACGTAAACCCTGAGTGTATCACAGGACTGCAAAGTGCAAGGTACTCATAGTCCTGAACTGCAGGTATCAATATTTGTTTAAATTATGTTTAAACCTAATTATTCAGGTAAAATCTAAGCAAAATGTGTTAACAGTGTTTCCCTTCACACAGAACAAAGATTGAAAGCATTATTACCTAGCATAGTGGTCTAAAACAGAGGGCTACGATTTGATCTTGGCTGTAACTCAATCTGTGTAACTTTGGACCAGTTACTTCATCTCTCTGGATCTCATGTACCTCACACATAAGTTGGAGAAAACAACAGAATCTCTTTTGTAATGCTGATGGCAGAATAAAGTGAGATAATGTATATAAAGTGCTCAGCACAGCTCCAGACGCATGAGAAGTGCTCAGCAAGTGTTAACTTTTGCAGTAAGGTTAAATCCTTAGCTTTGGGGAAAAGCTTAGCTGTTGGACTGTTTTCCTGGGAATTCCAGAAATCCAGTCAGCTAAGGCTTTAATATATACCAAATAAGACCCATTGTAGTCGAGTCAGTTCTGACTCATAGCAACGCTGTAGGATAGAGGAGAACTGCCCGGTAGAGTTTCCATGGAGCGCCTGGTGGATTCGAACTGTCGGACTTTTATTTAGCTGTCTTGCACCTGACCACTACACTGCCGATGTTTCTATAGCAAATAAAGGACCAAAAAGTAAATAAAATAAAATGTATTTTAAAAACATACAACTCATCTTATACAACATTTCTATACTCTGAACTGGGAAATCTTCCATTTGTAAATATATTTAGCAGCTAGACTAATTCATGATTGAACAGTTTTTCAGAATTAAATAACTGGGCTCAGTAATTGGTTTTGATGGTCTGTCAAACATGGTTCAGGGCTGTTTCTTTTAAAACAAAGCATATCATAGCACTCTGAATTCTCTATAAATTATGAATTACCTTGCTGTGACAGTTATATTTTTGTTTTGCTTTCATTTTAAGTAATGTAGAAAGCCAATTTATATCCACCTTAATCAATTATACATCCATTCTTATAATTAGCTTTTTTGCAAATGTCATGAAGTTTAAAGCTCACACATGGTTGAGGAGACTTAGTCACATGAACTTCTAATACTCCTTCTGTTGTGTAAGATGCTAAATAAAAGACAGAGTAAATATGTTAATATGTATATGTATAGTCAGGAAAACCTGATGTCATAGTGGTTAAGTGCTTTGTCTGCTAACCTAAAAGTCAGCCGTTCAAATCCTCCAGGTGCTCCTTGGAAACTCTGTGGAACAATTCTTCTCTCTCCTGTAGGGCCGCTATGAGTTACAATTGATTTGACGGCAGTAGGTTTGGTTTTGGTTTATAGTCAGTAAAGACGAGGACAGATTATAAGGCGGAGAGAAAGAAGATAAACAGGAAAGGGAGAACATGTAAACAATAACCTAAGGAAAAAAACAAAAACAAAACGGTGACGATCTGGTACTTGAGGTGCTGTCAATTTTATGTGAAAATGTTCAGTTACGTAACGAATACGTGAAGAACAAGCAAATTCATATTGAAACAGTGTAAAGTATTACTTCTAAGCATTTTGATTTCTTTTTTCTTTTTCTTTTTTAAATAGAGGAACAGAAGTTCTTGTGTAGGTGTCCTAAGTGTGGCCACTAAATGCTGAATCATTTTTTAAGTGAATTGGTTCAAAATGCTTTTGAGAAATAGATAAGTAGTAGCTTCTCTCTTTGAAATTCTGAAAATAAGGCTCAGTGTTTGGAGGTAGGGTTGTTTAGATACTATCTATAAACCCAAGGAATGAATCACTTTCAGGTTGGTTCCTCATGTATTAGTCAGAATTTATTTTCTCGGTATTTTTTGAATAAATATTTGAGGTAAGAAACTCTTCCCTCAGTGAAGGTAGAATATTGAAGTCAGCATTCGATGTGCTAAGGAAAACAGCTTATGACTTATGACAGTAAATTTCAGTTCTGGAACTTGGAATGGAATTTCTCATGTGCCCTGTAGCCTTATAGGAAAAACTTGTCATTTCTTCCCTTTGTATGCACTCAGATGTCAGAAGGTGCTTGATTCATAGCTTTACCTGTGATTTCAGAAGTTGGAGTATTATGTTTTCATTCAGTTAAATACTTCAGGGAAATGTACTGTAATTCAGAGTGAGGATATCCCTTAACATGATGACTATTATTCTGGGAGGTTTATTTATAATGTTCCATGTCCAAGAATGACTAACTCTTACATTAGGTTGTTTAAACTGGAAAGGTTAAGTGCCTTAAGCTTCCAAAAATTCATTTAGTAGATTTCACATTTGCTTTCAGCACTGTGGTTCCTTTCACCAAACTACACATGTTAGTGCTGTAAGTATAGTGAATTTACAAGGTTGATTATAGTGTATTGTTCAAAACACAGTTGTTTCGTTGATAGTTCAGTGTTATGTTTGGTATATGTGGTAATGTTGTAAAGTAGATTTACTGTGTCCCTGTTAGAAATGATTGCTCTATTAGATACATGGTCCCCTGATAAAATGCCTGCTGAGATTCACATTTAAGATTTAAGCAATTAAAAAAAAAAAATTTCAGCTGGAAACAAGTACTACCCATTGAGTGATATTCCTAGACAGAATGTGCATTGTTGACAATGTGTATGTAAGTCATGCACAAAAGCAGAGAATAGAACGCAGACTATTGAAGACGAGAACCCGAGTATAGTACTGTTTGGAAAAAAAATATATAAAACATGAAAATGGGAAAGTCTGTCATTAGGTAATACAGGTATAGTTGATTGATTTCTCATCATTCACACACATGTTTAACGTATGAAATGTGTTTACAAACTTATTATATTATGCATATTATTGTAATTCAATAGTTTTGAGAATAAACACTGAGAAGAAAAATAATCTCATGTTCACTCAACTGAAAAAAATGTGTATTGTACTATTATTTCACCATCATGTGGCATACATTTGACAAAGTAAATGTTATATGTCATTATGGCTGTCGGGATCATAACTTTATATATATGTATTAGAAAAAAAGTACCTGTTGCTGTTGAGTCGGTTCCAACTCCTAGCAACACTATAGGACAGAGTAGCAACGCCTCATAGAGATTCCAAGAAATACCTTGTGAATTCAGTCTACAGAGCTCTTGACTATCACCCATATCTCTTAACCACTACACTACAGGGGTTTCTGTATGTATATCTATATCTATATATCTGTATTTATGTATCTGTCTTTCTACATACACCTTTGCCTCAACTGGATTCCTAATTATAGGAACCCTCTAGGGCAGAGTAGAATTGTCACATAGGATTTCCAAAGAGTAGCTGATAGATTCAAACTGCTGACATTTTTGGTTAGCTGCTGTGGTTCTTAATTATTACACCACCGGTATATGGGCATATACAACCAAAGTCCAAACTATTGCCATCCAGTTGATTCCTACTCATAGTGACCCTATAGGAGAAAGCAGAACTACCCCATAAGGTTTCTAAGGGGTGGCTGGTGGATTCCAACTGTTGGTCTTCTAGTTAACAGCTGCATGCTTAACCATCATGCTGCCAAGGTTTCCTGAGCCTGTATGATTGTAAGGAAATTAAATTTCATATCCTCAGGTTGTAAGTGCTGAAAAAAAGGGAATTTGAAAATTAGTGTTGAGAATGTAAAAGAATGTGTATCCAATCTCATTTCAAGCCAAGTGATTTTCAATTTTTTGTTTTTGTCCAAACTGAAAGAAGTCCTAATAAAGTTGCCAGGTGATAAACTAATGAAAATCATGATTGTATTTTAAGATATAACTAAAAACCAAAGACTTACTACACTTCTATAAGGAAATTCTTTTCATCCTTGTGTACTTATTTCTGTGAACATCTTCTCAGTGCTTACACATATAAAATGAAAATATAAAATGAACAATGGCAATCCTAATGTGAAGCAAGTGCCCAATTCTGTTGCATATAGCAAGCATTTTTAATACAACTTTATTATATTAAAATAGTCTTCTAATATATAGTTTGGGTCAGTATTTACTAATTATGATAATAAAATTTACAAGAACCACTTCAGTCTTTAAGCATACCAATTATGAGAAATATTTTTTACTTTATTTTATTCTATAGTTTTTTATTGCTGTCATTCCTGATAGGTTGATGACTATAAGACTTTTAAGCATAAAAACATATTACCTTGGTATTATATTTTATTGGAGCAGTTGATTAAAAATCAACTTTTTAAAAAGTATTAATATTTATAACATGCTGGAAATTATATCATTTCCTGTAATTTTCACTCATAATGAAACATGTAAATTTTAATTTTAGAATGTATGAATCACTACATAGATTTTAAAAAATATATTTTGTGGAATATGTGAGTAGTAAAAGTTATTATTTCGTAGATATGCGCCAATCATATTATTTTAACAATGAAGAAATGAAAGTCAAAATCAGTTGTTAAGTAGTTAACGAGATCACTTTCCAGGTAGTTAGTAGCAGAACCCAAATTAGAAAGAAGGGGCTATGGAGAAGGGGAATGTTTCCTCAAGTGGGTAATACTTGAGCAGAATTTTGTCAGGAGAAATGGAGGACTGAGTTGTCAAGACAGAAAATTTTGAGGTGGGAGAAGTTTTTCTTCTAGATTTATCACCTCTATCCCTGAGCCATTGGGAGGAAAAAAAAAAAAATCAACTTGCGTGAACTGTATAGTTTGCTTAGAAAGTTTTGATAAGTAAGGATGGAAAGTTATTTTGGGGCCAGAAGGCATGGTGGTCAAAGATTTTACACTTTCTTCAAATGTTGTATGTCGGGCTAGCAATTGAAGGGTTTTGAGTAAAGTGGACAAAAAAAGAGGTATAGCAAAGAATATATGGGTCAGCACTGCTTTAGATGCTTTTGACTACCTCAAGTGGTGTGATTAATGAAACACTATTTTATAGAAACCAATCATGTGCCATTTTGTTTAACATCACCTTCAGTCAGATCTCACATAGTGAATCAAAAACAAAAAGAAACAACAACAACAACAAAAACACTACCATTGAGTTGATTCTGACTCATAGCTACCCCATAGGACAGAAGTGGAGCTGCTGCAGAGTTTCCAAGGAGCACTTGGCAAATTTAGACTTTGGGGTTAGCAGATAGAGCAGACATAGCACTTAACCACTATGCATCCAGGGTTTCCAACCTTGTGGACAGAGTTCAGTACTATGCCTCCTCTCTGCCTCTTTCTCTCCATCTCTCTGTCTCTCTCCCTGCCACTGGCCTCTTTCTCTCTCTCTCACACACGCATACACACATCTGAATCTGTTCGTTATAAGGCTTTATGTTCCAGGGTATGAACTTTTTTAAAAGAAGAAAAAGAATCCTCATCACCCTCTGACTAATGTGCAAAAAGATTTTTTCAACAATCTGTTTAATTCTTAATAAGATTACTAAATATGAAGAAATCTGATTTGTTATACTTTATCCATCATAGTTTAAAATAGCTGACTTTGCCTAGAAAATAGACATATAGTTACTTTTTTTTATTAATAACTTCCCTGAAAGGAACAGGATACATTTATTGATAAAATTACCTTCTAGAGAATAGTTATTTTAGTGCCACTATTGAAGAAAAATTTAACCACAGTTCCTTTCAATGTGATATTATTAAATTACTTATTAAACAAAACGCCGACAGTGTCTATCAGACCAAACTCTTAACTAATCATATTATTCAAAACACATCCTTATATTGTAAATAATACAGCCCAAGAAACCCTAGTAGATAGACAGCTCTATCTACTCTGTCATATAAGATTGTAGTGAGTTGGAACAGACTTGGTGGCAATGTCTTTTTTTGTTATTGTTATAATTATTTCTACACTGAAGCTTCAAAAAGGATCAGATTCTTTTTCTTTCTTTCTTTATTTTGCCTATACTATAGGATAGAAAAAGCTTTAGTACATGCCTATCACTCATTTGGGTCATTTTCAAAAAGTAGACCCATCAATAGAGTGAACTTGAACAGAATCTTAGCTGTCAACTTTCTTTTATTCCTGTTCCTGAATTTGATTTGTGTAAGGGAAGTTGTCTTTTCAGTGGATGAAGAAATGAACCACTATTTATATCCAAAGATGGTCCAGTTTAGATTTTAAGTAAAATGTACTAATTTTTGTCATTATGAAAGGCCACAGACATTGCATGTCTAAATATTTATCCTACATAAATACAGTGGCATCAAAGATAACAAAAAGATTAGGATTGAAGAGGAGAATAATTTTTTTGCCCTGAGAGTTAATCATACATTGTTCATTTTGTCAAGATGACTATTATTTCTGAAAACCAACTGTTTAGAAATTAGATAATTTGAGAAAGAAAAAAGGGAAGGCCTTATTTGTTAGTGACATTCTTTGGTATAACAGGCAGAACAATAATGCTGTCAATATAACTGAAATGCTTTCTCCAAGGTCTACATTGTCTCCTTACTTTTTTGTCTTTGGCATTGAACTAGCATGTATAAATGAGGTTGTCTGCTCATTTCACCCAGTTGTTAAGGCATGAACAGCAGGTCTTGCCTTTGGTATGGAGGCTATTCACAAGATCAAAGCTTTTAGAAATGTTTTCATTGTTATTGTTGTTGACATGACTTTTTGCTTCTACTTCCCCTGCTGAGCTAGACCTTCAGAACTTTGCACCGGCTGTTGTTTATTCTTGTCTGCTGAATTATTGTTGGTTTGGAGACTGCAAGGGGAGAGTGAAAATTAGATTGATCCCTCAATTACAGCTGGCTGTGGCTCTTGTACTCTTTCTAACCCAAGACTAAAGTCTAGTGCTACCTCTGTCTGAGCGGGACAGTGGAAGACGTAACTGAGATAAATGGATGCATTCTGGAGTATGTCAGCTGGAAAAGGCTAAAATTAACTAAAGAGAATTCTCTTGTTGACTCTCAGTTACATTTGCCATCGTGCCCAAGAGATATTAAGGTTGTTGGAGACTATACAGGAAAAGAGAAATAAGAATACTAGTTTATTTATTTTTAGCTCTTTGAGTTGGTTTTGTTGCTGATACTTAGAGAAGATGCATGTGACTTTGAAGGACGATAGTACATGTCTTCATTTTAAGCCAGGTGCAATGATGTTTCTATGATACATCATATAGATGTAAAACTACAGTATTTTCCTCCTACATACATGCCCAAGGAAAGCTCTTGTATGTGATCAGCCAGAGGTATTTTTATAAAACACTTCAAAATATATAGATCTGAAAATATTCTCAATTCATTTAACTGAGAGTGGGTGAGTGAACCGTAGCACACACATTCACACAATGGAATAAAGTGGTGATGGGTGGGCTGCTTTAGAAGGTCTTTTTTATTTAAAATCATAGCTGAAATGTGAGATACCCATTTTCTGCTCTAGATAAATTCCTTGTGGGAGATAAATACGCCAAGACTGTAGTCCTGTTATTCTGTAGATGTGCACTGAGCCACTGGACGGTACAATTGTTCATCTTGGGTGAAAAAATGAAGAGTGATATATGTGTTAAACAGGCTAATATGAAAAAAAATGAAATAGTGTCAAAATAGACAAATGTAAGTTTGTGCCAGGCTTTCATGACTTGTTACACTTAAATGTTATTAATTAAATATCACTTTGTTTTTATACATATATTCTTATGGAAAATATCCATGGTATGTGACACTGCTGTAGTTCTCTATAATGGTGGATTCACCAATTTCAAAATATAGTCAAGAAACTTAAGTTTCCTCGATGGCACTTGGCTTGGCTTATATTATTTTTAGTGAAAACTGTTCATTTTTGCCTCCCTCCTCCAGTTATCACCAATTAGGCTCTCACTTACATTAGGTGCTTAAAAACTGTCATATTCTTTTTTTTTCTTTTTATTTAACATGACTGAGTGAAAATGTACATTCACGTATAAATTTACATGCCCACCTATATGCAGCTTCCACTGCTTTCCCTGTCCGGTGACTGCACACTATTCCTCTCTGCTCCACACATGTCTCATCCTCCCAACAGCCTCCTTGCCCCTCCTCTCCGTCCACTCCCCTTCCTCCAGCCAGAGGTCAGCAAGATGATATCCTGTAGATGTATAGAACCATAAAGTACTTCCAATATATGGTCACTCTGCGTTGCCAAGCCCAATCCATTCCTGTCCAAAGAGTGGATCTTTGTTATAATTTATGGGAAAGGGCAGCATCAGGGCTGGGGGTCTTGCTCTCAGAGGAACCACAAAACCACTGGACCATCAATTGAGGTCTTTTAGTGGAGATCTCAGGGTGCACCCCTTTTTATTCTTGTGTTGCCAGTGAGACTCCCTTCTGTGAGCTCCATCGTGGCTATCACTGGTGGTGGCCGGGCACCATCCAGTTCTTCTGGTCCCAAGTCGATGTAGGCACCCACTCTTGTGGGTCTCTCTGTCTTCTCGGTTGTCTTTACTGCATGTCATTTTGGTCCTCGGTGAGCATCTGTTCCTGCTGAGTTGGGACCATTTGCTGTGTCCTCGGATGGCAGCTTGGCAGCTTTTAAGACGCCAGACGCCACTCACCAATGTAGGGTGCAGAGAACTCTCTTAGCAAAACGCTAGTTGTGCCAATTGGCCTGGAATTCGCCTAAGAGCATGGTCCCCCGCCCCCCGCCCCAGCTACTCTATCCTTGCAATATTGAGTTAAGACGGAAGAAGTACTCAAGTTATGCTGAAGTCCACTTAATGTTGTTCTTGTTTCTAATGTGTGCTATCACCGCTTTCTCCCAACTAGATTTCTAGTAACTATCTAAACGAAACCCTCCCCCCACTCCCTCCCTTCCCTTGCAGCTGTCAAAGAGTCTTTTCTTCTATACACAAGTCTGTTTTTGAGATCTTATCGTAGAGGTCTCATACAGTATTTGTCCCTTTGTCATTGACTACTTTCACTCAACATAATGTCTTCCAGTTGAAACCAGGTTAGGACATGTTTCCTGGAATCATCGTTATTCTTTACATTGCGTAGTGCTCCATTGAGTATATGTACCATAGTTTACCTATCCATTCTTCTATTGTTGGGCATCTGGGTTGATTCCATCTTTTTGCTATCGTGGACTGTGCTGCGATAAACATTCTGGTGCATGTGTCCATTGGTGTGAAAGGCCTTGATTCTATAGGATATATTCCAAGTAGTGGAATTACTGGGTCAAATGGTATATTGATTTCTATTTTTTTAAGGAAGCGCTAGAGTGCCTTCCAAAGAGGCTGGACCATTTTGCAACCCCACCAACAGTGTAGAAGAGTTCTACTTTCTCCACAGCCTCTCCAGCATTTGTTGTTTTGTGTTTTCTGGATCATGGCCAACCTTGTTGGGGTGAGATGGTATCTCATTGTTGTCTTGATTTGAATTTCTTTAATACCTAAAGATCGTGAACATGTCCACATGTGTTTTTTGGCTGCCTGGATCTCCTCTTTAGTGAAGTGTCTGTCCGTCTTCTTTGCCCATCACTTAATTGGATGGTTTATCTTCTTCTTATTGATATTTTGTAGTATCTTATAGATTATGGAGATCAGGCGTAGGTTAAATATTTTTTCCCATTCTGTGGGTGTTCTTTTAATTTTATTAATAAAGTCTTTGGATGAGCAAAAGTGTTTGATTCTTAATAGTTCCCCTTTATCTATTTTCTCTTCTGTTGATTGAGGTTTCTTTGACAGATTTTGGAGTCTGTCCTCATTGTGTATTAAAACTTCCATTGTTGTTCCTACCTTTTCTTGGATGAGCTTTATCGTTTTAGGTTTGATATTTAGGTCTTTTATCCAGTTGGAGTTGGTTTTTGTATAAGGTGTAAGATATGGATCTTGATTCAGTTGATTGCAGATGGATAACCAATTTTGCCAGCACCATTTGCTGAAGATACTGTTTTTGCCCCAGTTTAATGTCTTAGGGCCTTTGTCGAATATCAACTGTTCATAGGCAGACGGTGTCATCTCTGGGGTCTCAATTCTGTTCCATTGATCGATCTGTCTGTTCTTGTACCAGTACCAGGCTGTTTTGACCACTGTGGCAGTGTAGTATGTTCTAAGGTTGGATAATGAGAGGCCTCCCAGTGTGTTCTTCTTCTTTAGTAGTACCTTACTTATCCAAGGCTTCTTCCCTTTCCAAACAAAATTGGTGATTTGTTTCCTGTCATATTCTTAATCAAATAACAAGTGCCTTCTATGTTTGTTTACCAGTCACTCCACAGCCTCATGAGAGATTTTCATAAGCGTGCTTACTACTTTTTTTTTTTTTTTTGCAGCAACATATTTAAAAAAGATAGCACAATAGTGCTTACAAAAATAACCCTATGGGAGAGGGAGCAATTGGTAAACAGAAGTGTAAGGTACATGTTATTTGTATAAAAATAAGGTAAACAAATTGCTGCCTTAAGAGCATTTTCTATTCTTTTAGCCTGTATGGGAACTGAAAAAGCAACACATTGGTTTGGAAGTTATGATGTGCCACAGAAATCTGTGTTGAGATTTTTATTGGAATTTCTAAACCAATAGATAAGTTAAAAGCCAGCATCTTTTAAATATATTATTTTATTTATGAACATACACACACACACACACACGCACACACGCACATACACATACCCCCTCACACACACACCTAATAAATGTTGGATGAAGTATAGTAGGATGGAGGAATACTGGAAGGAACTCTCTGATAAGTTTACCCAAATCTGAATGAAACTATAGTATGGTTTAACAGAGTCACTTCCCAAGTAAACCAGAGGCAAAGAATATGAGTTGGATATTTAACAAATTGTATCATAAAAAAATAAAATTCTACCTTGAATTGACAGTAAATAAAAGATCAATTTAAATGTAATTTTATAGTGATAATGAAGCTATAAAAGTAGAAATAAAAAGATAAAATCCAAATTACATTAATGAGACAATCCTATAAAATCTTAGTATCAACAAAAAGAGATTTTTCTTTATACTGGAACTTACATAAAAGGTTGATTTTATTAAGTTTCCTCTTGGCAGATGTTTTCATGGATTTTATTCAATAAAATCTTGTAAAGCTCTACAAAACCAAGCAGAAAACCAATTATTTAAATGACACATTAATGTACCACAATGCAGTCTGTGTGAATGGATTTCATTTGAATTTCATTGTTTATTTTCTGTCAACTTTTCAACTAAATATGGTAATTTTGGTTGGTTATAATTTGCTCCATTTGGAACAATAAAACTTGCCACTTCCTTCCTTGATAATGGAGACTATTAGTTACTTCTAGAGGTGAATTTCTTTAGTGTACTTAATTTAGGAGATGGTGAGGCTTTTTACCATGCTATAATATTTGGGTAAGTTTTGGCTAGACTGTTTTCAAGTGAAATGCTCTGCTTACACTCACTCACAGCTTTGTAAAAACAAAGAAATGTTCAAGAAGAGTGCACACTTCTTAAATACAGTTTTGACATTTAAAAGGACAAAACAAACTGACTTTTGATGGTAATATGTCGTTTTAAACCTGAGCTCAAATGTATTTTACACAAATACATTTACACCTGTGCTAATATTTCATTTTCTTATTTGCTATAACCAACTCTTCCCCTTCAAAAAACAAAGACCAAAAAACAAAAAACAAAACTCTTTGTTCTTATGCAGGTTACAGTTCACAGTGATCCTGTTTAGTTACTATAACTTCATAAATAAGTCCTGATGTCTGGTAAAATTATTCTGTCTATCCTCTCTTAATCTTCTGTTTCTGCAAACTTAGGTCAAGTTCATGCCACCTACCACAAATAACCAATCTTTGAAACAGTGGTAAGACAAGAAGCAATACGTTTATTACATACTGGTGGGCAAGGAGACAGAGGGAATTCCTCCAAAATCTGCCCACCTGAGATGGAGACTAGCTGAAGGTTTTACGGAAAAAACGAATGAGGTTTTATGAGTCCTAGGAATTTATAGAAGATTAGCACTTCTTTGGGTGGTCAAGGTGGTATCCTCCCAGACTTATCGATACCTTAATTGGTAGTTGGGGCCCAGAGGCGATCTGGTCATCATACAGGTTCACAAGGCAGATTACTTTGTTTTCCTTTTACGGTTTTTAGATTATTATCACTTGTTTTTCGATCGCTTCAAAGAGCGTAGATTAGTCCTTAACCTTGAGAGAAACTGAAGGAGACAGTAGACTCTTGCCTGGAGACAGAATTAAGAAATGAAACGGTGCAGATTATGCTCAAGATGCGGTCCCTTATTTTACTCTGCTTGTTCCATTTCTTCAAAGTTCTTGTTCCTTTTTCATTCATATATACTTAAAAACCATGCTATGAAGTACCATAGAAATCCATGTTAAGATTTTTATTGGAATTTCTAAACTAGTAGATAAATTAAAACCGGCATCTTTCAAATATATTATTTTTATTTATAAACATATGTATAATAAATATGAATATTCCACAAATATTCATGCACAAAAATTCACAAATATACGCACATACACCTAAAGTCTTTAATATGTTTTAAAATAGGTTTATAATTTTTCTTTTAGAAACCTTGCTAAACCTCAGAATTGAAATTTTTATTTGCATTAAAATTAAGTAGTTTTTCATTACTTACAGTTTAAGAAGTGAGAAAAGCTTACAGAGAAAAGTATTCTCAACACACACAACCAAAAATATACATGCATTAGTAATATGCATAGGATTACTATGAATTTATAAATTAATAATCTGTAGAAAAATGAACAGGAGTAGTAAGTATGCATTTTATTTAAAAGGAAAGATATGCTCTATAGATAGAGGAAAAAAACATTCAATACCATCAAGGATCAGGAAAATGCAGTTTAAGAAGGCAATGAGTTACAATTTTCATCCGTGTACTTGAAAATACTTTTTCCCTATTGGATATTTTAAGTATAATTGAAAAATGTGGTTTCATGTCTTCTAATAGAGATTTAATGTATCTCCTGAGAATTTCATTTTTTTAACCATTTTGGAAAAGCAAGTTGGCATTATTACCTGAAATAAACATTTCTTTTCTAGATATTCCTAAATGTATATCCAAGAAAATCTGTTGTATATGATAGAGTTATTTATTTACTTCTGTTATGAGTGAATGAAAATGTACATTCACATATAAGTTTGCATGCTCATCTATATGCAGCTCCCACTGCTCTCCCTGCCCAGTAACAGCACACTCTTTCTCTCCATTCCTTACATGTCTTATCCTCCTAGCAATCTCCTATCCCCTGCTGTCTACTCAATCCCCCACCTCCAGTAAGCGGTCAGCGGGACGGCATCCTATAGATGCATAGAACCATAAAGTGCACACAGATATGGTCACTCTGTGTTGCCAAGTCCAATCCATTCCTGTCCAAAGACTTGACCTCCGTCATTATTTATGGACAGGGGCAGCATCAGGGCTGGGGGCCATGCTCCCAGAGAAACCCTGAAGCCCCTGGACCATCAATTGCAGTCTTTTAGTGGAGATCCCAGGGTGCACCCCTTTTGATTCTTGTGTTGTCATTGAGACTCAACTTTGTGAGCTCCATCATGGCTATCATTAGTGGTGGCCAGGCACCATCTTGTTCTTCTGGTCACAGATCAATGTAATCACCCACTAATGTGGGTCTGTCTGTCTTCTGGGTTCTCTTTCCCCTGTGTCATTTTGGTCCTTGATGATCATCCATTCCTGCTGAGCTGGGACCATTTGCTGTACCCTGAGATGGCAGCTTGGCAGCTTTTAAGACCCCAGACACCATTCAACAATGTGGGGTGCAGAGTGCTCTCTTAGCAAAATACTAGTTGTGCCAATTGGCCTTGATTTCGCTAAGAGCATGGTTCCCGGCTACTCTGTCCTTGCAATATTGGGTTAAGATGGGAGGAGTAATCATGTTATGTTGAAGTCCAGTTACTACTGATCTTCTTTCTAATGTGTGCTATCACAGATTTCACCCAACTAAATTTCTATGAACTCATCTAAACCCTCCCCTCCTCGCCCTTCCTCCCTCCCAACCCTGGCAGGCATCAGAGTCTTTTCTTCTATGCATGAGACTGTTTTAAAGTTCTTATCGTAGGGGTCTGATACAATATTTGTCTTTTGTCACTGACTGCTTTCATTCAGCATAATGTCCTCCAATGAAAACCAGGTCATGAGCTGTTTCCTAAAATCATTGTTGTTCTTTATCATTACATAGTGTTCCATCGAGTATATATACCATAGTTTACCAATCCATTCCTCTGTTGTTGGGCATCTGAGTTGATTTCATCCTTTTGCTATTGTGGATTGTGCTGCAATAAACATTCATGTGCATGTATCAGTTGGTGTGAATGGAAGAGTTATTTTTATAAAGAATTATTCATAAGCTATATAAACAACCAAAACCAAACCCACTGCCATCGAGTTGGGTCTGACCTAGAGGTCGGAGTAGAACTGCCCCATAGAGTTTCCAAGGAGTTCTTGGTGGGTTTGAACTGTTGACCTTTTGTTTAGCAGACGTAGCACCTAACCCACTCCACCACTAGAGTTTCCAAGCTATATAAGATATGGAAATAATTTAAAATCATTAAAATAAAGTAGATGAATGAACTGTAGCGCATCCACACAATGGAGTATTATTATACATCAAAATAAATAAAATACAATAATATGTAAAATATATGAGAGTGCTAACAATATATTAAGTGAAAAGTAAGTTCTTAGAAGTTGTGTATATGTATACTCTTATTTCTAAATTTAAATAATTTTTTTTAATTGCTAGAAGAATGTATATGTGGAATTGAGCTGTATAAACATGAACAAGAAAAGAAAGCCAAGTCGTGATGAAAATGGGATTCAGAGTATCAGTTACCTGAGGTGGAGGGAGATGGGTATGAGATGGGATGACACCATACAATTAGATGTATGTAGTTACTGCCATAATTCTAATCTAGTTTTAATGGGTTTAAAAATGTTTATTATATTTTTATTATAAAATTTTTTTCATTGTGTTTAAATGAAATTTTACAATTACAGCCAGTTTCTCAGACAAAACTTACACACATTTTGCTGTGTAACCCTAGTTACTGTCTCAACACTGTGACAGCATACTGCCCCCCTCCAACCCTTATTTTCCGTCTCCATTTAACCAGCTCTTGCACCTCTATGTCTTTTCGCTTCACCTTTGGACAAGATCTGACCATTTAGTCTCCTGTGTCTGCCTAAGTCGGGAATGATATGCTTCACCAGTATTATTTGATGTCTTATATACCAGTTCAGTCTTTGTCTTACAGAATGATTTGAGTTCTGGGTTAACAGAGAATCTTGGTGCCACGTCTTCCAGGGACCTTCCATTCTGTCAGATAATCAAGTATGGTCTTTTTTCTAGAGTTTGAGCTCTGCATCCCACATTTCTCCCAGTCTATCAGGGACTCTCTCCTGAGTTCCTGAGGACACTGTTGGGTGATGGCTGGATACTGTTGGGTGGTGGCTGGGCACTATCTAATTCATCCGGTCTCCTGATGATGTACTCTCTGGTGTACATAACTCTTTCTTTCTCTTGGTTCACGCTTTCCTCATGCCTTTGACACTCTTCTTACTCTTCTGCTCCAGATGGATTGTGACCAGTCACAATCCATGGTTTGCTGCTTGCTAGCTTTGAAAACTCCAGACACCACTTACCAAAGTGGGACGCAGACATTTGCTTAAAAAACTTTGTTATGCCAGTTTGCCTAGATGTCACATAAAGCTGTGGTCGCCAGGCCCCTAACCCTGCTACTCGGTTCCTGAAAGTGTTTGGTTTTATTTAGAATACTTCTAAGCTTTGAGTTTAGTCCATTTGCGCTGACTTCTCCTCTACTGTCTGTTGTCTCTCCCTTCACTTATAGTAATTCTTGTTAATTATCTAGTTTGTGAATACCTGTCTCCCTGCTATTCCCCTCATAACCATCAAAGCATATTTTCTTCTATGTTTAAGCCAGTTCTTGAGTTTCTATAATAGTGGCCTCATACAGTCTTTGTCCTTTTGCAATTGACCAATTTCACGCAGCATAATGACATTTAGATTCTTCCATTTCATGAGATGTTTCCCAAATTCATTGTTGTTCTTTATCATTGCATAAAATTCCATTGTGTGACTATACCATAGTTTGTTTATCCATTCTTCTGCTGATGGACACCTAGGATATTTTCATTTTTTTTGCTATCATAAACAGTTTGTGATGAACATCAATGTACATGTATTTATTTGTGTGGCACTTCTTATTACACTAGAATATATTCTAAGAAGTTGTATTGCTGAATTGTATGGTATTTCTATTTCTAGCTTTTTAAGAAAGAGCTAAATCTATTTTCATAGTGGTTATTCCATTTTATATTCCCACCAGCAGTGTATAAATGTTCCAGTCTCTCCACATCCTCTCCAACATTTAATAATTTGTGTTTTTTTGATTAAGGCCAGCCTTGTTGGGGTGAGTTGGTATCTCACCACAGTTTTTGTTTGCATAAGAATACTTATTATATTATTATACCAAACTAATAAATTAATGAATGTATGGGCAAGTGAACAAATAAATACATAAATAACACATAAATAGATAAACATATGAGTCAATTAAATTCATGTATGAGTCAATTAAAAAAAGTGTTTATAAAAAAAGAATTATGTTTAATCCTTTGAGCTCAGTGCTAATAAAAATAATAGTTATATTCCAAAATTGCCACAAAATTATATTTTTTGTTTTAGTTGTATTTCTAAGTTTTTCCAGTTATAACTGTAACTTACTAAGAAGCTAGTTGGTGGTGGGTAGATACTTTCTGGCACAAAAATGCCTTTGACATTTTATGTCAAATTGTAGTTTCTGAGTATATAGTAGACAAAATAAGATTCAATTTGTATAGCTAAAAACTTGCATAAGAAGAAAAGATCAACTGGTTCTTGGAATATTAATGTCAAAGAATCAAAGCAATATGTTTCTTATGGAGATACTTAAAGGCATAGGAATGACAATATTCAGTATATTCTTTAACTAGTAATTACAATTATTCCATACGTTGAGTACTTTCTTAAATGCTGAGAGGAAAGGATCTTTTTAAGATAAAGGAGACTATACAATGTGGAGCATTCTATAGTGAGGCCTATTGAAATGTGAGGCGTGTTTCCACTCAACTTACACAGAACCAACATAAAGCAGTCAGATAGGCAAGCCAAGCCAAGCCAAGTGCAGTCCAAGAAAAATAATAGAAAACTTGAGAAATGTGAGACATTTTTGGTTGTGCCAGTAGCCTGAAACTTTGTTAAGGTGTATGAGACCAATTTTAGATTTCACAATTGCTTTTTGTTTCCCCTAAAAGTCTTAATAATCTATTTTATGTATTCTTCAGGCTTTAGGCAGTACCACAGTTAAACTAGTCCTAGAATCAAGAAACTCTGCTCTTTTTTCATCACAGTTCTAACATAAGAAATCTATTCTTGACTTCAACAGTCCTCAGTCTGGAGAAGTATTTCAGATGAAGAGTTGCCATGTATGGAGGTTTATCCATAACCAGTCTAGGTTTCAGAAAGCAATATTGCCCAGGGCAGTTTTTGAAACTACAGTCTAAAACATGGACCTGATCTTCCTTCCTTCACTGTGTTGTTAACCTCAACAAATTGCTTACTTCATTTCTATAAGTATAAATGTCAAATAGCGGTAAAATGCTATCAAATACTTAAAAGTTAATCTATTTTATAAGTGCTTATAATGACCTTTACCAAGGACTTTATTATATTTGAGGGGGAAAAAAAGAACTTTCTAAGAGTTATTTGCTCACCATGAATCTACTCTTTCTTATACTCAGGAACAGAAACCAATTGTATTCTGTCTCAAATAGCTAGATTTATATTAAGTTGGAAAAAAGAATTCATACTCAGCATGGTAGAAATACATGTTAAATTTGGCCACATTTCCTTGCTCAAGAGTATGATGTAAGAAGTTATACAGTATTTTGGAGTGTTTGACCACCTTAAATCTTTGATCTTTCAAGGCTTTGCAGCTCCAAGTATAACAAAAATTGAAAAGGCCTGAATCATAACTGTATACATGCAGTTTATTTATGGAATATCATAAAAGCAGTCAATCCTCACTGAGAGAGGATTGTACTGTTTCAAGTAAATGCTATCTTTTTATCCCTGAGACCAATTCAAATAAATTGAGATAGAAGAGTTTAGAGGAATATTTTGCCAGTGATTCTACTACTTTCCACTTTGCAAAAATCCAGTTTTATAATTATATGATTTTTATCATCTATCAATATCTGAAACAAAGAATTTTATTTCACAGTCAAATCATTCTTTTTTTTTTTTTAAGAGGATTTTTCTTTAAGGAAATATCCTAGACAACAAAATAATAACAATAATAAATACCACTACATTTTAGAAATATTACAAAATTAAAAATGCTGTCAGTCTTAAAACCTAAAGCCATTATTTCCATAGTACGTATTTTAATAGCAGTAAAGTGTCAGGTTTAAATAATGTAGACTAGAAGTCATAGGAAAATTGTTTTTTCATCAGTCTCCTCCGTAACTTGGGTTTACAAATCGAACATAACACACACATTTTCACCATCACCTCTTCTCTTTTGTGGTCTTTAAATCAGAGCATAATTCATCAGAAAACAGTTTTGAATAATCTCTACTTAGGGTAATTTGTCTTTTTTTTCTGGTCTTCAAAGTAACAGATTGTGTGGGTTGAGGCTCTGTGACTTACACCACAGACACTTTCCTGTGTCTGTATGCTTTGACATCTTCCTGGCTGACTTGATTTATAATAGCTGAGGCAGTGTGAAATTAAAAATTAATTAATTTGAGTGAATCAGTAATAAAGGGACTGGGCTGCTGTATTGAGATGCTAATAGGTCTTTTGCAGATCTGTTCCAGCCATCTGACGCTCTGAAATAGCCAACAAGGGTGGTAGACAAAACTGAAAACGGTACATATTCAAGGGGAAGGTCAAGAGTTTGTCAACTAACTCCAGAGGGGCCAAAGCAGGGGCTGCTCCTCCCAAGACTCTAGTTCTGGGAGAAAAGCAGGTCAGATGGCAGAAATAACATGTTTCTATGGCATTATTAGAGAATCACTGTATACAAGCAGTGATCTTGGACTCAGAACGTCATATACTGTTTTCCATGGAAAAGATGTCCTGAGAAGACTTCTGTTTATCTTCTCTTTAACTTCACTGACTATCTCATTGGAGGAAATGCATGATTAATGGAGTGAAGAATTATAGGAAAAAAAAAATTCCTGGGATTTTGTGATTCATATGCTAAGCATTATGTGATGTACATGTCTAAAATGTAATATATTAATATCCCTTTTAAAGAGTAAAATGCATTGTTGTATGAGAAACTTGTATTTTAACATGCATGCAATGAAAAGGTACTCTGTTTTATGATAACCAAATATATAAAATAGCTCATTTATAATGTGCTTAGGTTAGAATATTTTTATATTTACCACAAAATGAATGTTTTCTTAATTTTTAAAAAAGAACGTGTTCATTTTGAGATTAAAAAAATCACAATTATATAAGAAAATAATAATAATTCATGTATTTATCTAAGTTTTTGGTTATTTGACAGGGAGATACAATGATACAAAAATAACATTGTATAGGAATCACTCACAATTTATTGTTAATAAAAACAGCACAGTCATTCTAACTGACAAACTAATTTTATTAAAACAATTTTATAATAATCTTAGTTTCAACAATTTTTTGATTTATCAAGCACATTTTGAGAATCAAGGCTTTGCAACTGAAACTCTGACTTCTCGAATGAAGAAACCAACACAATGCTTCTTGAAAATTGAGCATATGGATAAAAAATATTTAATTTTCTGTTAAAAAGTCATAATTTATCTTTTCCTTTTTTTCCTGCAAAAGCATATAATATACCTTGTAGCTTCCTTGATAAAATATCCCTAATCTGCTTATTTGAAGCAGCCAATATCAATCATTGGGTAGTAAGATAATTTTTCATGTTTTCCTATTTGATTCCTTCTTATTTGTCCTCAGGAAGAATGAAGAAAAAGGAGATCAGCTATTTTATCCATCATGTCACTCAGGACTCAGCCAATCATTACTGATCTCCTATGGATGGCATAGCTAAATGTTAGAAAATTGAAAATTGATTAGTATTTGCCCCTGACTCAATGTCTTTAGCTAAAGTTTACATGCTGTTGGTAATTTTCATGCACTCTTGAAGTCCTGAAATAACTACTTCTAATATAACCATCACCAATAACTACAGAATCTCTATTATTTCTACTTCTACCACAACGTCTCTTTTATTTCTGCTTCTGCCAGAATGTTGCTACTATTATCAGCTAACTACTTCTACTGCCACTCCAAACAGAATCAACAAAGGGCCAAACTCCTTGCTGTCGAGCTTATTCTCACATAAGACAACCTTATAAGACAAAGCAGAATGGCTCCAGGAGCTTCCACGGCTGTAATCTTTATGGAAGCAGAAACAGACTGCCATACCTTTCTCCCATAGACTGACTGACGAGTTTGAAGTAGATGGTGAATTTGAACTGACTAAGGGAGTGTTGAATTGCCAACCATTTGGTTAGTAGCTTGGAGTTTCACCCACTATGCCACCAGGACTCCCTATTAATATTTAGCATTTGTTGCCTTCTTACTTTGTGCTAGGCATTGTTCTATTACTTGTATACATCTATTAATACATTCAATTGTCATAACAACACTCTTTGCAAGATATTATTTTCTCCATTTTAAAACAAAGAAAACATAGCTTGTTCATCAATCAGTGATGCTGAGGATGTCCTACATGATTTTAATAGGAGTCTTTGTATGGTCAGTACCCTCAGCTGCCAACTAAAGAAGAGATTCAAATCCATGCAGAGGCACCTTGCATGAAAAGTCTGGAGATTCTACTTCCAAAACATCAGATGTTTGGAGGCTCTATGAGACACAGTTCTATTCCAACACACATGAATTGGGATCCACTGGACTGCAACTGGTTAGTTGGTCGGCAGATGTCTTTGGAAGAATGTAGTGAACACTCTCTTCCTCGTTGGAATAGTCCATTATTCTCTGAAACACAAGCAAGGTGAAAAAAATTAAGTATTTCCTCTAATGATTGAATATTTTTTCCCCCTAGAAGCAAAGTAAAGGAGACATCAAGCAGAATTATAAATCACAAACCTCAGCCTCATATTAATGGCATGGGTAAATAAAATTATACTTCTCAGCTTCAGAAAACAAGATTAAGTTACCTTTTAGAGCAATAAAATGCTGACTTCAGACCTAGGTTGATTCTTTTAAGGCTCTTTCCAGTCAGTGAGGATATGGAGGGAAATGCATAGCGGGCAGAGTTGAAAATCCAACTCAAAGTCTAAAGAAAGCTTTCATCTAATTGCTGCAAATGCTGTAATTTGAGCTGATGATTTTGAAAGCAGTTTCAAGTCAAGAATTGGAATTCTACTGAAACAACCATTCCCAATACAGGTTAAAATGCGTAGACCATTCCTGTTAGGAGACACATGTGGATGTTGCAGATAACCTAAGAATTACTCTGAAGTTCAATGTGGGGACAGTACAACTGTACCCTGCAATGTTGTGTTTTAATATGTCCTTTTTAAAACCTATTTTTCATAGTTTATAACTCATCAGAACTCTTGTGCTGACGAGTTCTTAAACTCATTGCATAGATTTGTAAATCTCAACTCCGCACAGTTTAATCATTGCATTTGAGTATATTGGGGTATATAGTGACATTATAGGACAGAGTAGAACTGTCCCATAAGTTTTCCAAGGAGTGGCTAGTGGCTTTGAATGTCTGGCCTTTGATTAGCAGCCAAACTCTTGACCGCTGTACCACCAGGCCTCCAGGTAAATGTAATCTTACTTCAAAGGATCATTTATCTCATTACTTAAAATTTCATAGTTTATTTAAAGCAAATTTTTTATTAACTAAAGTATGAAAAGAATTCTATTCATGAAAACAGTTTGTTCTCCTCTTTACTATTTTCTCCAATGTTACTTCTAACAATACCTACACTTATAGTTCACAAATGCAGTGCTTTGATTAGAGTTTCAGGAATAAGATTGTTTTGCATTTTCAAACAGAAAAATGTTGCTCTTGTGTACCAGTATACATTTTTGCAACAATCATTTTATGTTGCACTATTGATACAGATGCTTTATTCCTGAAAACAACTGTGGGAAAATTGGCTCATAATATAAATTTTAACTAAAATCAAAATAGTTTTTAGGTCAACAGTTCAGTTAGATTTCTTGGACTGTTCATCTGTAAAAAAATCAGAAAGAACATAAATTATTTTGTTACCTACTGTGTGTACTTTGCTTCAGGATTTCAACTTTAACCAAACACACTGGAATATGTGTTAATATTTTAACATTTATATCATATAATATTAAAAAGAATATGAGTTAACTGTATCATATGGATCATTTGTTTGCACATTTGTATTTAAATTGTTTTTATCTAGTTAAAGTAAGAAGGGAAACTTTTAAAGCCACATGTATGTCATTTGTTGATGGTTGGAACAACTATATTTTATGTTTTCTATGTTTCAACTTAAAAGCCAGCCAAGTGCCATCGTTACAAAAGTATTAATCCAGTGATCATAAATTTGTGTCGTAGTAGTTCCATAAATACTAATATGAAAAGAGGTAGAAGAGAAAATAAAGAGAAATATTTAGCATCATCTTTATTTTTATATTAAAATATCATTATCCATCTTTCTAGTATATGACCTCAATACTTGTTAAACAGTGCTGTTGATACACAGCTCTGTGAGTGGCCACAGTATGAGTGTCTCTAACTGCACACAGCATTATTGAATGTTATTGTTAGGAGACTTGGTTTTTTAATTCTTCCGGTGTCTGACTAGTGTGCTAGGCATTTGTTTTTGGAAATGATACCATTTGTTTCTCATAACAACATGGTGAAGCAGGTCGTTTGAGTCCAAGTTCAATTGCAGTTAATCCTCCAGATAAGCAGTTGTATTTCCATCACTCAGTGTCACTCAGGCAATCTGAATTATTAAAGAGGATTACAGAGAAAGAATGAACAGTGGGGCTTTCCTGAAGAACCATTAAAAAAAAAGAGTAACTAATCTAGAATATCACTGCCTGTAATGGTTTTAATTTACCTTGTCTTCATTTGTTTTAAAAGATACATAGGATGGGTCATACTAATCCTACTAATAGCTAGCACACATTTAAAGTTTGTGTTTTCACCTTTGAGTCACTTCAAAAATCTCTTCATTGTATCTTTACAGTTAGGAGATTAATTAAACTATTAGACATGATTGGTAAATTCTAGCATGTCTACATATATAATTAAGAGGAGAATAGTTGAAGGGAAGACAGCAGGCAAAAATATATACATACTGTTCAATTTTTCTTCTGAAGCACTCATGACTAATAATCTTAAAAATAGCATTAGAATATCTTTAAGTAGATATACATATCAAGCCTTATTAAATTGTCTTTTTATATATTTTAAACGGCTGATATTGTAAATATAGAAGATTATTTTCATAAATCACCAAAGAGGTTATTTTCACCTTGCGTTTATGGAAAAAAAATGAAGTTTCTGTCAACTGTCTCATGGAGATAGTGCAAATAGAGAAATCCAGCTGAAGCCTGTAATTGTGAAAAATCCTACTGCAATGGACAAGGTTAGTCTGTAACACCTTCTGGAAAGTGTGAATTAAATCTGATGGTTCAGGATCGTCTGGAAGCAGTGCAGAGGCCTGTGTCGATCATAGACCCTGCCGATTCAACTAGCAGGTGCTGCTGTCAGAACACTAAGCAAGGCTGGTTAACTGCGTTTTGCTTTGGGTTAAAAAGCCTTTAGGGAAGTGGGTCACATTGTGAAAGTACAGCTTTTCAAAGTCTTTGCAGATGATAAAACATAAAAATATCATAAAGCCAAGCCAAGCCAAGTGCCGTCGAGTCGGATCCGACTCATAAGGCTACTTAAAACCCTGCAATATACAAGATCTTTTAGACATACTAGCATGAAGTATCTCCAGAGAATAAATTAGATCCACAGTTTGGTACTGCAAAGTCTTTCACTCAATTGATAGACTAGAACATGATTTCTCTTTCCTTGTATCTGATGCTGTGTGGCTCTGGTATGTTCAGTTTAAACCACAGACATGCTTGCTTTTCAAAAGGAATTCCTCTGAGTCATGGACATGACCTTCATGCATGGTGGGGATTGTTCCAATGATGCCATGTTTTGCATTTTAGACCATATTATTCTGAAGACAGTTACATGGCTGAGAAACATTATACTGGCTAAGAGCTCCTATAAATTTTCAATGCAACAGTAAAATTTTGAAGTTTATATTTTATTTTGAGAAAAATAGTGTTTTAGACACTAAAATGCTTTAAAAATTTCTCTTTTTATAAAAGGTATAAAATAAACTCAAAATTGATTATGTTATGTTATAAACTGATTATTTTATGCTTTACTTTTGGGAAAAGAAATAAGATATCAAATAGACATTTTAAAATTTTCAAATGTGATCTTTAAGTTTAATAGTTATTTATATGGAAGGCAGAGTAGCATTGTGATAGTCCCTGCATCACTTTGATGTGACATCAGACACAGCTCTCTGTATCATGATCCTTGGTTGAATAGATCTGGCCCCATGTGGGCCTATTGCTTTGACCCTCTCACTAGTTTGGGTCAAAGAGTTTGTAAGGGACACAATGATGTTGCTGTCATTTCCATAGGCAATGGTAGTTCAATTATTTTATATGAGAATATACTGGATGACAATTGCCACCTTGAACTTTAGATAATACAGTGGCATGCTTTCAATCATTTTTCTTTGACAGAAATTTGAATAGAAGTTAGAGAAAGTGAAATATGCATTGCATTAATACACATTTGAAGTTTCCTCAGAAATTTATTGCTAGTATTTTACTGGTTTAAATATATTACTCATTTTGCCACCTGTTACCTTTTAAATTATTGAGAACTAGTGTTGGTTCAATGTCCTTTGGACAGGATATTCTCCTGTTTGATAACTGAAAACTGAAATTCTTGTCTTAGAAATTTTTGCTGATGCTTGTTGTTATTATATATATGGTTGAGGTTATATAAATATGAAAAATTATTTTTGTGCATTCCCAAAGAGACAATTTAACCTTATTTTACTTTTACTTTTTAAAAAAGAAATACAAAATCCTCTTATATCGGTACAAGTTAGACTAAGTATTAGCATGTAGTGCATAGGACTGGAGGTAATTTTTGATTGAGTCTGTTAAGAATTTTTAGTAACATTCACTGAATATTGTTATTTTTTAAACAATTTAAAAATCTATGTCAATTTGCCATACAATACCCAGAACTTTCGCTGCTACTCTATTCAACTGCTTCCCTCTTCACTGAATATTATAGAGTTTCCGCTCTGTGCTAGTAGTTTGCTTGACACTGGGGACAATTGCAGAGATAAAGGAGCTCCACTTATTATTTCCAGAGATCTCCTAGTATAGGTGTGAGGTAAAGTAATTACATACAGTAATTTTGTAATTACACTTTACCTAAAGTAATTTGACCTCTGTCCTTGGTTTCTGAGAAGTAACCCTCAGAATTTTCCAAGTAATTGAGGCTCCTTTATTATCTAAGAGACATTGATAATGTTTGAGAGTTTATGCAACTTAGTAGGAGACCTGGCAGGCATAAAAACTACCAGGTGGCCTGTTATCAACTACCTCAAGGAGGAGAGGGCATGATTCAGTCAATTATGCCTATGCAACGAGAGTCCAATGATGCTTATGCAGTGAAGCATCAGTTATAACTACATAATGAAGCCAGCGCTTCCCAGTTCATGAAAGACACTTATGCATTTGGCAGGTTAGTGCACCTTTGGAACACGAAAACTTCAGGTAGGGAATCCTTTCAGACCTCACCCTATGTGTCTCTTTATTTGTATTTTTTTTTTTTTTTTGGTGTAATAAAGTTGAAATCATGAGTGTTCTGCTTTTCGTGAGTTCTGTAAAGAATCGAGGGAGTGGAGGGAGGCAGCAGGGCAGAAGCCAATGGGGACAGGAACCCGTGAACTTGCTTCTAGTATCCTGAAGGGGAAGAGGGAACCCCTGAATTTGAAGTCAGCAGGTTGGAAGCGAAGAATTCTGGAAGTGGTACCCCAAGTTTGTGGCTGGATCCTGAAGGAAGCAATGGGAAAACCCTCAATTTGTATTTAGCAGATCAGAAGTCAGGATGTCATGTGGACTTCCAAACTAGAGAGTAGTATCTGAAGCCTTAAATCTGCTTAGTAGTCGTGAGAGTTGTGTCCTTTAATTCGTGAGATGTGACCTAACTCCAAGTGGGTAGGGTTAGAGGAAGAAATGCTGCAAAAACATTTAAGCACAGAAGAACTCAATCTTTGGTGGTTATGAGGGTGGAAAGGAAAGGAGAGAGATTTCTACAAATTAGATGGTGGTTAGGATTTGGGTTGGGTGTGGGGTGTGGCAACAGAAAGCCCTAGAAAAGGAGTACCCACAACTGTACTACATCACAATTAAACTGTTTGCTAAATGTGACCCAGCTCTTTGGAAGGACAGAGTAACAGAGTCAGGAGTCAGGGGACCACACTTTCAGGGAACATAGAGACTAACTGGTATATTCAAGCTTTTTTTTCTATTTCTCTAAAGAAAATGTCGTGCATACTACTCGAGTGAGTGGCGTTTGGGGTCTTAAAAGCTAGCAAGCTGCCATCTAAGTAGCACCAGCTGGTCCCAATCCACCAGTCCCAAAGGTAAATGATGGACATCAAAGATGGGAGGGAAATATGAGCCTACCAGATGGAAGGGGCCATACAAGCCAGAGTTTGCTTTGGCATGGGACCAGAAGAACTAGATGGTGCCCAGCCCCAACAAATGACTTCCTGGATGGGGTACATAGTACGGAGCCCCTTACATAACATGAGAAGAATTAGAGGGTAGAACTAGAACTCTAACAAAAGACTACACTTGATGGTCCCTCAGTCTAGAGGATCCCCTGGGAGTGTGCCCCCAGACCTGCCGACCCCAAATCACATCCAGCACTGAAGCCAGCTCTCTAGACAAAGATTGAATTGGACTATACAAAACATGGGCAGCAAGCAAACTTCTTAAATATGTACACAGGGCTGTCCCTGAAGCTCGCAGCTGAAGGGAAGATGATAGGATGAGGGGGAAGAGATCTTGGTCAAATGGACACAGTAAGTTCCAGATGAAAGGGGGAAGTATGCTGCCCAGGGGAGGGGAGAGAAGTTAGAGTAGAATAATGGTGAAAGTTCTGGGTGTTATATAGCAAATTGATATAGATTGTAAATTTGTACTTAGATCACAATAAAATTTATTAAAAAAGAAAAGAGGGGGAGGGAGAGAGAGAGATAGAGAGGGAGACAGGGAGGGAGCTTAATGTACAGCCAGAATCGGAACTGAGCAGAGACAGAAGGTGGAAATTTTGATTTATGTTGGCTGATTATTATTCTTAGAATTGGCGTCAGAAAAAAGTGAATTCAATTTAATTTTTCTACTTGTGACAAGAATAAGAAGGGTATAAGTAAGAAAAAACATTTGAAGGCAATGCTGTACACTAGGAGGTAAGCAAATACCATCTCCTGAGATTAGAAAAGACTTAGAACAAGATGAGGGGATGGGAGATAATTCCAAAGAGTAGATAAATTTATGGTGAAACTTCAAGAATTCTTAAGAGATAATGAGGCTAATAAAAGATGACAATGGATAAAATAATCTGATATAAGATAATATTTTGACAAACATCTAGAGGTAAGATAATAACAAGATACATTCAAATATCCAAGTATTTTGGTATTGTTGAAACATAATTGGTGAGTGGTAGAAAATGTTATCTGGAAAATAGAAAGGACTTAGATAAGGTAATATGTCACATACCGTCCTGGAAGGGTTAATTTTATCTGTGTATGTGAAGTGTTCTTCTGTTTTGTTTTTGTTTGTTTTTCCCAGGTGGGCATGGTTTATTGAGCATGTCAAAGCAAACAAGTAACATAGGTGGGTCCATTGGCTGGTAGGATAGTTAGACAAAAACATAAGCTATTACAGCCATCCATTTAATAAATGATGATGCTTTATCTAGGGCAGTTTTGTCAAACTGAAGACAAAAGAGAAAATTCAAAAGTATGTAGGATATGAAATCCACTGGAATGGGTCAATGAAGGCAGAGAGACATGTATGTGGCCCAGTTTTCTGATAAGAGGAATACTAAATTCAGAAAAACAAACAGGTCTATACAAAATGATGAGTTCAGTTTCAAACATTTGGTAGTCAAAGTCCTTGCAGAACCTCCAAATATAATTATTAAATAGACATGAAATTTGAGTCTCAATTTCATTGCGAAAAAAATATGACTGCCACAAAAATTTATTATTCTTACTGAAAATACAGATGGCAGCTAAGAATCTAGAAAGTAGATAAGTTTGGACAACAAACAAAACACCTGTTGACAGAGAGTTGGCCCCTTACTCATGAACACCCCACATGTTACAGAGTAGAATTGCTCCATAGGATTTTCTTGGCTGTAAATATTATGGAATCAGTTCACCAGGACTTTCTTCTTCAGCCACTGTATGTGTTCTAATTGCCAACCTGTAAGTCTGCAGCCAATCTCACACAATACCAGGAATCACGGCATAGCCAAACTGCTGCACACATTTTTGGAGGGGACACAATTTAATCCGTTACAACAAGCCTCCTTTGAGTAGACTTTTTCACCACTTTCTGACCCCAGTCCTGTTGAAATCACTATTAGATGGGTCTAAATACTGTTTTATACAACTGAACATGTGATGAGCTGCCCAGGCTCATCAGTTTGACCACAGAACCTGAACAGTGGGGACAGTAATAAGGAAGCTTTGAGAACACACATGCCTAAAGAAATTTACAATCACTTGTTGTTCTTTACATAGCATTTGTGGTGCATATCTTGACTTCTCCCTTTCTACTACATTCCCCTGTCTCTCCATGAATATACCTGTATCTTCCCAAATTAAAACAGAATGTCCCAGTATGACATTTTCTCAAATACTCTATTACTTCTTTTCCTAATCAAATAGAATTCTTAAATGTTTTATCATCTACCTATGGATTTTCACCATAAAAACTCTTAGGCACTTTCTCCCTGAGATATCAGATGGAAATGACTTTGTAAACAACTTGGCCCTCCGGTTACCAAACCAATGCTCTCTTTTCTTAATGCCAGTCTTTCCCGACCTCCCTGAAGCAAGTGCTTTGTTAATCATCAGTGTCTTAGTCATCCAGTGCTGCTGTAACAGAGATGCTACAAGTGGATGGCTTTGAAAAGAGAAATTTTATTTTTGTTACGGTCCAGTAAGTTAAAAGTCCAAATTCAGAGCGTCAGCTCCAGGGGAATTCTTTCTCCCATTAACTCTGTAGGAAGGTCCTGTCTGTAGTCTTCCCCTGAACTGAGAATTTCTGATGTGCAAGACCCTGAGTTCTTCCCAGAGGAAGCACTCAGCTCCTGCCATTGCTTCCTGGTAGTATGAGGTCCCCGACTCTGCTTGCTTCCCTTTCCTTTTTACCCCAAGAGATTGTCTTAGAGCATAATATAGTCTTACACGCTGAGTCCTGCTGCACCAATACAACTACATTGCAGAGGCAGGATTTACAACCCGGAGGAACTTCACACAATACCAGGAATCATGGCATAGCCAAATTGTTACACACGTTTTGGGGGGACACAGAATTTAATCCATTACAACAAGCCTTCTTTGAGCAGACTTTTTCACCACTTTATGACTCCAATCCTGTTGAAATCATTAGCAGATGGGTCTAAATACTGTTTTATACAATTGAAAGTATGCACTTTTCAATTGCCAATGCTCTGTCTCCATTTTTATTTCCTTTTGGCCTTGGCATCTCAAAGCCTTTAAAATGTTGTTAACAGCTGCAATCTATTTGAGTATAGTAATAGCTGCCTTTAGTTGAAGCAGCTTAAAAAATAATGAAAATGTCTATAAATTCACATGGTAGGAAGTCCAAAGATAAGACGTATTTCAAGGTGCACTGTTACAGAAGCTCTGTTAATATCAATCATAATGAACCTAGAATCTCCCTTCAGTCTAATCTCAACAAGCTCATCATAGATTTCTGGTAGTAATTTGATTACAGAAATTCCAGGCATTGTATCTTCCTAGATTGTCTCGTAGAAAAGAGAACATTTTCCCCAGACTCCCATCAGCAGACATGGTAACATTCTGTATTGACCAGTCACTGTCCATTCCAAAGCAATGTGTCCATTGCTGAGCCAGTAATTATTCTAAAACAATCATTCCTCCATCACTAAAACCACTGGTAGAACGAGCTTATTGCTGCAAAAGGGAAAGAAAGAAAGATAGATGAGTAATCGAGAGTGCATTAGAAAAGAAGATGAAAATGGATGCTTAGAGAGTAACTGACATTGTCCACTGCCATATACTCTCAGCTACTTAATAGCAAGTGTTTCTTATCATATCAATATTTAAAAAATCACACTTAGAAGAAATGTACTTATTCCTTTCTCAAGAAAAAACAACTTCAAGTATTGTGTCCAGATGCAAGTACAGGTGCCCATATGGCTCTTCACTGCCCAATACTTGTCACTGAAGGGTAAGTTACTCACCCTTTGCACATCTGCTATACAAATTCAAGGGGAAAAAAAAATTCCTCTGCTTCTATATAAATTCCTGTTCTTTAGAGGACAGAATGGGAGACAGTGTATACGAGTTCATGGTACACCCCCTCCAGAAAAAGAGACCTCCAAAACCAAACCCACTGTCATTGAGTTGTTTCCAACTCATAACGACCCTATAGGTCAAAGCAGAACCGCCCCATAGAGCTGACAAGGCAGCCCTGTAGATTTAAACTGCTGACCTTTTGGTGAGCAGATATAACTAAATTGTTCTGAACAGGAAAAATAATAAAACTTTGTTCTTACATGAAATAAGTACCTTGGTTAAGCTATGTGTCAGTCCTTTATTGGCAAGATTTTAATCTGAATCAAATATGCATTTTTTAGTCGACATTGCTTAGTATCCCTTGCTGTTAGGTCAGTGTCATCAGACTAGTTCTGGCCAATGAACTATGAATGAGTGACCAGTGTCACCTCTGGGCTGAGGAAGTTAAGAGCTATGTTTCTTCATCCACCTATTTCTGTTGACATGAAAACTTTGTATTTCTGAAATAATCTTGCTCATCTGTTAGTCATCGATCTCCTCTTGGTTGTTGTTTTATAGCATCCTATATAATATGGGAAACCCTGGTGGTGTAGTAGCTAAGTACTAAGGCTGCTAACCAGAAGTCTACCGGGCACTCCTGGGAAACTCTATGTGGCAGATCTATGCTGCTTTGCGTGATCTCTATGATACAGAATCAACTTGATGGAAATGGTTTTCTCTTTCTTTCTTTTTTTTTTTTTTATTTGTTTGTTTTTTAAATTTGATAGGCACAATCTTGGGGCTGACTAGTAACTAGTATCATTTCCTGCACTGGGGCTAAAATTGGTTTAAGTGTTGAAGAATGGCATTCTATTTTTGGCTAAACTGAGGGTTTCTTGGACAGTGCAACATCCTTCAGAATTATTTGTTTCTGGTCAATCAATTGTTCAGACATAGCCTTTAGATCTAAGAATTTTGTACTCTGCTAAGCTTTCACCTTGCTTATATATCTGGTTAATAACCTCTTGAAAGCAATAAGAATTCATTTCTGGCCAACATGTGGCCAGGCCATTCACCTTGCATTTTCAGATCCATTCCCCGCCTATTGTGCTACAAACTTGAAAATTGGCATCCCAATATGCAAGAAAAAAACATTGTAGCCCATCATTAGTAAAACAAGAGGCATACAGTAATAGTTACCAGCCCCCTAACCAGGAATAGTAGGGGCAGGATGGGGGGAGTTGTGCTGCTGATCTATGCTGGACCTCTTCTGCCTAGTCCATTTCCAATTTTTAAGGTTTTGTGTTAATTGAAATTTCACATTTCTCATACCAAGCTCTTGAATAAGGACAAGTAGTCTGCTTTATAACTAGGAATGCTGATGGTTTTTATCCAAAAGTTAATATCCTTCTTAGAAAATAGCACAGCCAAACCACTTTTTCCTTACTAACGAAAGCTTCCTCATCCTTTGCTTGGAAACATGAAAGGTTTCTTGACTCCCTTGGCTTCACACATCTTTCAGACATTTCTTTCCCTCACACTTACTGTCTGCATCCCCTTGACCCTGTCTGAGGGCCTCAGCAACTCCAACATCTATTACCACAGCACCTTCCTCATTGTTTTTTCTCATCTGCCGTATCTCTCTGACTTTAGCTAAACGATGAAGAACTGCAAAATTAATTTGTACAACTCATTGCTCCAGTCATTTTTCTCCCTTACTCTAGTCTGCAGAATTGTCCACTGCCTGCCAAACTCATGTTGGTATTCAAAAGTCTGGTCTCAATTACCTTCAGTTCCTATTCCAGCTACTGTCCTGTCCTAATCAGCTACTTCAGTGAAGCTAGAGTTCTCTCTTACTCACAGTTTACAAAATAAGATATGCAGAGCGTTTCAGAATTTCCTTAAAATGTCCAATTCTATCTCGTTCCTGCCCAACATTTAGGTTTTTCTCTCTCGACCACCCTCTTTCTTGGTGTGGTTCAGGTTATAAAATTTCTACTATTTTTATTCAATATTTGGATCAGTGAAGACTCAACTGATCCCTATAACTGGGTGATTTTTTTCCCAGTTAATGCTAGATGATGTATTTCTATAAAACTATAAATAAAGATTAGTCATATTGATTCAAATACGTCTGCAGCTCTCTCATGAGGCTTCCCACATAGGAAACACAGCAATATTTCATGGAATTGCTAGAAATGTTAGACGTGGGATTGCGTGTTCAGGGCTGTTAAGCAGAAGGTTCAAACTTAAATATAAGTAGGCATGTGGAATCACTAAATGATTTAAAAAACTATGTTCAATATTTCAATCATAGTAACAATTCCATCATAGTAACAAAGTTAATATATCATAGGTAAACAAACACAGGCAGTGCTATATGAAGTAGGTTACTAAAATTCACAGAAGCGTAGTATATGTTAGATATATCCTACATAATATTGTCTTTAAAAGTCATAAACCTTTGAAGGTGGATGATATGAATCCAAGTAATAAAGACAAAAACTAAAATTAAGAGATGTTAAGTAATATCTAGTCAAGAAAGTATGCAAATCTTATTCAAATGCAAGTCAATGTGGTTACTGAGTCAGCGCTTTTTCTGCTATATAACATGGTCATAGATATATTACTATTTATATATATTAATATTATTCAATATACTTAGTAAACTATACTGAAATAAAGTCAAATTTCACAATAATGAATAGCTATTTTTGTTTTATAACAATCTGAATTTTTGATAATTTGTCTTAATTAAAGAGAGGAATTTAGTCTACTGGTGTGTCTTGCTTCATTTCTGTGTTCCTAGATGTTGTGTGTGGATGGCAAAACCTACAGTTGATTATTACAGCTATACAGCCTATTTATTAGAAAAATATACTGAGCAATTTTATCATACTACCTCTATTTTTATATGTTTCATATGTTTGCTGCTAATTACAATATTTGCTTTGTTTTATTTTGACATTTTACATGAAGGAAACTTGGATGAGAATAATTACGGCACGTATAGCCTGTAAGACAGAAAACACAAGTTGTACTTGAAGTCTTACTGTAGATGTTCTATTCAGGCATAATAAGTTATGGAGGAAAATATGCCACAGTTTAGGTACACTGCTCTTAAGGAGAAATATGAAATAGTTGAAGAGCAAATGTGATTGCATGTGTTTCTCATATTATAAACCTCTTCCAAATTTCTACATATGCTTGCCAAGAACAGTGATAATTAATATCCTTTTGAATTATTTGAGAACAGTTAAATTCCAGGACTGCTTTGGCCTCTTTTTAAACATATATTAGCTAGACTAAGTTCCAGAAGAAGAGAGACTATTTTATTTTTTTGACTATCTTTTTTAAAGGAAAGAAAAACAACTTGAAGTGGATTTGGTAAAAAGAAAAAAAAATTCTATACCCTTGTTTAAATTTTCAGATAGTTCTTTAAAGTCTGTAAAAATTAGATAATTGATTCTTTTGTCCATTTGTATAGTTCATTATAACGTTCAAAATTGTTATACTCTTACCTCAATGGATATCAACAACAGGTACAACACGGTTTGTTTGCAGGAAGTCTGTTGTTCACAGTTAAAATTTTATACACATATAGATCCTCTTTATATATTAAACATATGATATATATTTCTTTTTGTTTTGTGTGATAGTATAAAAACTAAAAATAATTTAAGTAAAATGTTGATTAAATTTATCCAACCTCTAAACTGGTTTGTTTTAAAAGTTAGTTTTTAAAAAAAGTTACTTTTGCCCCAGCTTGGGTCCTTCCCTGCTGCCAGATGTCCTTCAGTTATTGCAAGCAATAGAGTAAGATTTATGCTTTGACAAGTAGAGAGGTGAAACTCTGGTTAAAAGAGTTTTCTGCAAATGATACTTCTGATCCCAGTAGGGGTTATTGGCTTACATTAAAAAGAAGAAATGCAAGGTTTTCCCTGTTAATAACTGTAAATTATATACTGCAGCATTCTGTTCTTTTTTTTTTTTTTTTTTGCCACTGACTAACCATACCTGACTTTAGGTATAAAATCCCTTAAATACATTGCAGAAATTGATATAATACATTTATATTTAGAGGAACTCTTGAGTATTTCTTTGAAAAGACTAGATTTGCAAGATTAAAAGATGCACAGAATTGACACCCTGTCACATCCTCTTCCCCACCTTTGAGTTACACTTTCTTTTAAAATTAAAGAAGGGCAGTTCCCACAAACTTGGCTGGCTTAGTGCAACCTTCAATCATTAAAGCACACTGCCATCCCTCTGGCCTCTTGGAAGGGCTATATTATACCTTTAACTTTAAAGGGCATGTGTGCATTTATGAGAAAGCACTATTTTTGTGGGAGGTGGAGATCCTTTGTTAATTTTTAAAACACATGTAACTCAGCATATTATTATGTTAAACTTTGTTTTAAATTTAAAAATAAAATTAGGGAGATGTCATTGCATTTTCTTAAACACGAGGTTCTTTTCAGATTGGCTTGAACACTGAAATTAATCATTTAATAGAGAAGCTTCTGGTAAAAGAAAAACTCAAAATTAAGCAAATATGATTTGAAAGTATAGGGTCTGTAGTTAGTTCATTTGAAATAAAATGTACTAAAATAGAAGCACTTTTTTTCATTTTAAAACTGACTTCATGATCTTGCATTTTAAATATTGTGGGAGCTACGATATCTGCTTCCTTTCTATATCTTAATACTATAAATTACAGGGGGAAAATTACATAGTGGAGTCCTTGTTAGTTCTAGTCATAAATAATATGAAATATAGCCATTTGCTTTCATCATTGATCTCTACAATTTGATAAAAAAATGACAGTAAGCCAAAAAAACCCAAACCCAGTGCCGTCCATTCAGGTCTGACTCATAGTGACCCTATAGGTCAGAGTAGAAGTGTCCCATAGAGTTTCTGAGGAGTGCTTGGTGGATTTGAACTGCTGACGTTTTGGTTAGCAGATGCAGCACTTATGCCACTATGCCACCAGGGTTTCCGAAAAGTGATACTAGAAATGATAAATGATAGTCTCACTTTTAGCTCTTTGAGTCTATTCTTCTACACCAAAATTATCTGTTTACTTCATATTTAGACCCCCATATCTAGTAACAATATAACATTCTATAAACTTTTTTGAAAATATTTTGGAATTTGCTTCACTTAGTTAAAAACTGGTGTCAGCAGATAAAAATTTATACCAGAAATAATTTTTATGTACAATGATTGGAGAGTAATTTTTATATATTTAGCTTTGTGATTGGTGTGATTTTCTTCTGTAATGATACATTCATTCTAAATAAGAGGTCAGGCAATGGAGAAGTTTACTTACAACTGGGTGACTAGTGAGTCCTCTCATTCTTGTGCCATGACAGTTTAAATTTTTCTGTTTAACAAACTCTATACAGAGTTACATTGTTGTATGTAAATAAAGCAAAACTTTTCGAAGGACCAACATGTTGACGGTATATAATATGCTTAGGCAATCCTTCAAAATGTGAATGCTCCATTTATAAATGTCCCTTAGTTACAAATTGCCAGTAGACCTGGAAGTGGAGACTCCAGATCTCAGCAGAGGTGGCAAGAGATCTAGATTCTTAACTTTTAAAGGGTTTCCTATAGGGAAGTCACCTACACAGCATTCAATAATTTTTCCATAACTTTAACACAACTGTATTGCTCTATTTCATGAGAAATATGACATGATGCACAAAAGGATGCTAGCAACGGTGTCTCTTTTTTTCCTATTTTTGCATTTATAAATTGTATTTGTATGACAGTTTTCCATAGATTTCCTCAAATCCAGGTCCTTAAGTCCAATGAAGTTTTATAGTAATTCGAATAGATAATTTCAAAAACTATGAACTTGTATTAAAATATACAGTTATTTTATAACATTAAAACAATGAGAAAATGCTATCAGAGATCCGAAAAATTAACTTGTAAGTTCAAGTTCATGTTAAGATCAGAAATTTGACAAAAACAAAAACTCTGCTGCCTTGGAACGTGTTTATGTAAAAAAAAAAAAAAAAACTTTCATGAAATAATCAGATATGACAGAGTACTTATACATAGCAGACACTTTTAATATCAATGTTGTATCTACGTCAGACAGAAATCTGTGGTAACATGCTGTCACTTGTCAAGAAAACATGTTATTGACATTATTTTCATTATATTTATCTGATGTTTTTGCTTTAACTCTGGTCTCATATAACAGTCACACGTGTGAGTTCCCTGACTTACTCTTCTGTTTATTGGGGACTTCACTTCAGTCGTAGATTGGCAAACCATGACCAGCTGATCAAATTTCACCTGTCCCTTCCCGTGTAAATAAAGTTTTATTGAAACACAGACCTTCATTATTTTACATATTTTCCATGGCTGCATTCACACTGAGACAGCAGTAGTTGTCACAGAAAGTATGTGACTTGCAAAGTCTTAAAAAAGATTGTTGACTGTTACTTTGAATGAAACTCTATTATGTAATCATCTAAGGACATCCCTAGTGACGCTCACTGTGGTTAAAACAGTCAGCGTGTGGGTTTCAAGCCCAGAGTCCACGTGGAAGACTTCGATAGTACAACATGCAGCCTCTCCCCTCTGTGCTCCAAACTTTCTGTCTTTTTCCACTTTTTTTTCCTTTCCATAGCATTTATCATCTATTATATTAAGTAATTTTTTTTAGCCATTATGTCTACTGTATTTACTGTGTTTCTGGCTAGAATATAAGCTTTACCAGGGCAAGGATTTTGGTTTGTAACTGAAACAAAGTGGCTAGCGACACACTTAAAGCATGTAGACAGCCTTTAAATATATGGTGAATTAGTCACTTCTGCGTCTTAGGTCAGGAAAACTTGCTGGTGAGACGTGGAACAGGCGCTACTTCATGTTAAGCTCTTTTTTTTTAAAGCACTTTCTGGTTGAAAGATTGATTTAAAGCTCTGACAAGAAACAAATAAATACTATTTGTCATTTTGCTTCTACAAGCACTTTTGACAAGCCGTAGTATTACTTCTTTCTTTGCCTCTTTGTTTTGCCTGCAGCCGAAAACTCCCTCCGCGCTAGAGCTTCCACCCCGAGCTGGTTCCTGAGCGGCTGCCGTGTCCCATTGTGTCCTGTTAGGACCCGGTGGACCTCTGCAGGGATTCCACTGAGATCTTTGAGACTGCTCAGTACACAGCAGACATAGCAGCTGCTTAGGGGCCTGCTGCCATCCATCCTCTGCAAGTCTCCTTCTGTGGAGTTACACTCCAACAAACAAAGGCTACTGGTGTGCTGGCTGAGCTTGCTCTTCCACTCACCATGCCATCTGATTTTCAAGTACGGTTTACTGGTGTCTGAGGAGATGACACGTAAAGCCAGTTGTGTCCTTTGTTAACAGAGCGAATCTTCAAGAAGCTGTGCAGATGTTCTTGTTTGGAGATCTGCTAAGTTAATTTACCTTTTAGAACCTTAGAATTATTTCATTTCATTATTTTAGCATTTGCATGTTCATTTAGATACATATAGAAGTGTTGTAACTTGTTGTTGGGGCTGTCATGACACCTGTATTTTTTTTTTTTTTCTTTTTATTCCCCATCAGAATGCTGGTCTGTTCTCTACTTCTTTCTTTCTATCTTCAGCTCATTTTAATACCTGCGGTGGTCTTTAAACGACATCCACATGCAGGGCATTCCTTTGTCACTCAACTGAAAATATATTCTTACCTGTTCTTCTCTATCATAACACTCCACATAGAATTTGATATTTTATATGGATCTTTGAACTGTGTTGTTAGTCTCTTTCCCATTGGGCTACTGACTCTGTGAAACAATATCTCCGTGGTTCACCACTGTAGATGGCCCAAGATCTAACCCAAAAGAGATACTCAGATGAATACTTTGTAAATAAATGACTACCTGACAAAACTAGGTTTCAGATGCTATCATATACACAAAATAATATTTGAACAAACAGTGACTACAGGTTATCAGCCACTGACTTAAGTTACTATTCCTATAGATTGTACTTATTTTTGAGTCATTTTCAATCATTTTAAATTTTGAGTACTAATTTAAAAAGTAGACCTTCACACACATATACACACACATGCATATAAACACATTTATTACAATATTGTCAATAATTCGTTGATGCTAACTAACTTGCTTACCTGATTGAATTCCCACCATGGAAGATAAACCCATAAAATACACTTTTTTTTTTTTATTGTGAATGAGTGAAAGTTTACAATACAATTCAAATTTGCATGCCCTCCTATCTGCAGCCCCCTCTGCTCTCCTTGCCTGGTGACAACGCACTCCTCCTTTCCATTCTATACGTGTCATATCCTCTTAACAATCTCATGTCCCCTCCTCTACACTCTAATAAGGAGCTAGTAGGGCGACATCCTACAGATGTATAGAACCATCAAGTGTACACACAATATGGTCACTCTGTGTCCCCAAGTCCCATCCATTCCTATCTGAAGAGTTGACCTCAGTAATGATCTGTAATCAGGGGCAGCATCAGGTCTAGGGGCCATGCTCCCAGGGGAACTCCCAGGCCTTCAGACCATCAACTGTGGTCTTGTAGTAGGGTTCTTAGGATGCACTCTTTTTCGCTTGTGTTACAACTGGGCTTCAACTTTGTGAGCCTGATTACGGTCGTCAGTGGTGGCCAGGAAACATCTGGTTCTTCCGGTCACATGCTGAAATCGTCAATCATTCACGTGGGTCTTTCGTCTGGGCTGTTTTCCCCTCATGTCATTGTTGTCGTTGGTGACCATCTACTCCAGCTGAGTTGGGACCATTTGGTATATCTCAGATGGCCGCTTGCTAGCTTTTAAGACCCCAGATGCCACACACCAATGTGGGGTGCACAAGACTCCTACCAATAGACTAGTTATGCCAACTGGCCTCAATGTTCCCTGAGAGCATGGTCCCCAGAACCCCACCCCTGCTACTCTATCCTTGCAATATTGGGTTATATTGGAAGATTTTCAGGTTATGTTGAAGTCCAGTTAAATTGATCCTCTTCCTGATGTGTGCTGTCGCTGATTTCACCGAGCCAAATTTCTATTGACTATCTAATTGATAATCTATCCTATCCCTCCTTCCTTTCTATCAAAGAGTATTTTCTTCTATATGTGAGTTTTTTTTTAAGTCCTTATAGTAGGGGTCTCAAACAATATTTGTCCTTGTGTCACTGACTGATTTCACTCCACATAACGTCTTCCAATTGAAACCAGGTTATAAGATGCTGCCTAAAGTCATCAGTGTTCTTTATCATTGGCTAGTGTTCCACTGAGTGTAAATACCATAGTTTGTTTATCCATTCACCTGTTACTAGACATCATGATTGACTCCATCTTTCTGCTGTTGTGGACAGTTCTGCAGCAAACATTCATGTGCATGTATCTGTTTGTGTGACTGACCTTGCTTCTGTAGGATATATTCCAAGCAGTAGGATTACTGGGTCAGATGGCATATCTATTTCCAGCTTTTTAAGAAAGCACCAGATTGCTTTCCCAAGAGGTTGTGCCATTTTGCAATCCGATCAGCAGTGTAGGAGAGTTCTAATTTCTCCACAGCAGCTCCAGCATTTGTTGTTTTGTGTTTTTTGGATCATGGCCAATCTAGTTGGAACGAGATGGTTGGGTTTCTTTAACAGCTAGTGATTGTGAGCATTTCCTCATGCGTCTTTTGGCTCCCTGGATATCCTCTTTGGAGAAGTGTCTCTGCATGTTCTTTTCATTGGGTTATTTATCCTTTTCTTGTTGATATTTTTCAGTACCTTGTAGATTATGTAGATCAGACATTGATCTGACATATAGTTGCCAAATATTTTTTCTCATTCTGTAGGTGATCTTTTAATCCCTTGATAAAGTCTTTGGATGAGCAGAAGTGTTTGATTCTTAGCAGTTTCCATTTATCTATTTTCTTTTCATTTGGTCATGCTTCATCAGATTTTGAAGTCTGTCTAAGTTGTATATTAAAACTTCTATTGTTGATCCTATTTTTTCTTTTAGGCTTAATATTTAAGTCTTTTATCCACTTTCAGTTTGCTTTTGTTTAAGGTGTGAGATACAGGTCTTGTTTCAATTATTTGCAGACGGCTGTCCAGTTTTGCCAACACCATTTATTAAAGAGATTGTTTTCACCTCTGTTTACAGTTTTAGGACCTTTGTCAAACATCAACTATTGATAGGATAATGTTGGCATCTCTGGGGTCTCAACTCTGTTCCATTGGTCTATCTATCTCTTTTGGTACCAGTACCAGGATGTTTTGACTACTGTGGCCATGTAATAGGTTCTAAAGTCAGGTAGTGTAAGGCCTCCTAGTGTGTTCTTCTTCTTCAGTGGTGCTTTCTTTATCCAGAGTTTCTTCCCTTTCCAAACAAAGTTGGTGATTTGATTCTGCATCACATTAAAAAATATCACTGGAATTGTATTGGGAATTGCATTTCATACATAGATTGCTTTGGCTAAAATAGGCATTTTCATAATGTTAAGTCTTCCTATCTATGAGCAGAGTAGATTTCTCCATTTATGTAAATCTCTCTTAGGTTCTTGTAGTAAGGCCTTGTATTTCTCTTTGTATAGGTCTCTTATTTCTCCAGTTAGATTGATTCTTAGGTATTTTGTCTTCTTGGGGGCTACAGTAAATGATGCTGATTTGGTGATCTCCTCTTTAATGATTTCTTTGTTGGTATAAAGTAATCATACTGATTTACTAATGTTTATCTTGTATCCTGCTTCTTTGCTGAGCTCTTCTATTAGTTTGAATAGTTTATGTATGCATTCTGTAAAATTCTCTGTGTATACAATCATAACATCTGCAAATAGGGAGATTTTTACTTCTTCTTTGCCAATGTGGATGCCCTTTATTTCTTTGTCTTTTCTAATTGGTCTGACTAGAATTTCTAGTACAACACCCAATGTTGAATAGGAGAAGTGAAAGTGAGCATCCTCATCTGTCGGATTTCCATTCTCAAGGGGAATTCTTTCAGTCTCTCTTCATTCGAGATGATGTAGCCAGTCGGCTTTGTGTAGATGGCCCTTATTGCATTGAGGAATTTACCTTGTATTCCTATTTTGCTAAGAGCTTTTGGGTGTTGAACTTTGTCAAATGCCTTTTCTGCATCAATTGACAAAAATAGGTGATTTTGTGTTATATATGTGGGCGATCACATTATTCGTTTTTCTGATATTGAACCAGACTTGCATCCCAGGTATGAATCCAACTAGCTTGTGATGAATTATTTTGGGGATATGTTGTGGAATTCTATCGGCAAGGACTGTTGAAGATTTTTGCTTTAGGTTCATGAGTATATTAGTATGTAGTTCTCCTTTTTTGTTGGATCTTTCTCTGGCTTTGGTGTCAGAGTTATGCTGGCTTCATAGAATGAAACTGGGAGTATTCCATCCCTTTCTGTGCCATGAAATAGTCTCAGTAGTATTGGAGTTAACTCTTCTCTAATAGCTTAGTAGAATTCTATGGTGAAGCCACCTGGGCCAGGGCTGTTTTGGGTTGGTAGTTTTTAGATGACTTTTTCAACCTCTTCCTTTGTGATGGGTTTCTTGAGTTGTTCTATTTCTCCTTGTGATAAATTTGGCAGGTGATATGAATCTAGGAATTTGTTCATTTCCTCTAGGTTTGCAAATCTGTTAGGATGCAGTCTTTTGTAGTATTCTGTTACGATATTTTTGATTTCTGTTGGATCTGTTGTGACATTTCCCATCTCATTTCTTATTCAGGTTATTAGTTTCCTTTCCTGTTTTTCTTTATTAAGTTTATTGAATGGCTTGTCAATTTTGTTGATCTTTTAAAAAAACAGCTTTTGGTTTTATCAATATTTTCAATTGTTCTTCTATTCTCTAATTCATTTGGTTCTCTAATCTTTATTATCTGTTTTCTTTTTGCATGTGAGGGATTCCTTTGTTGCTCTGTTTCTACTTGTTCAAGCTATATGATTCATTCTTTTGTTGGGTCCTTTCTTCCTTCCATATGGGTGCATTTATAGAGATAAACTGACTTCTCAGCACTACTTTGGTTGTATCTCATAAGTTCTGGTAGGACTTGCTTTCCTTCTCATTTTAATCCATAAATTTCTTTGTTTGATCCTTGATTTTCTCTATAACCCATGGCTTTTTGAGAGGTGTTGTTCAGTTTTCATGAGTTTCAATTTTTATCTATGTTTTCTCTGCTATTGATTTTGACTTCTATGGCTTTATGGTGTGAGAAGATGCTTTGCAATAATTCATTGGTTTGGATTTCATTGAGATTTGCTTTATGTCCTAACACATGGGGTCTATTCTCGAAAATGTTCCATGTGCACTGGAGAATAAGGGTTGTCTGCTGATAGATAAAAAGTTCAGTATATTTCGATGAGATCGGGTTGGTTAATACTTAATGTTGGAGAGGCTGTGGAGAGATTGGAACTCATCTACACTGTTGGTGGGATTGCAGAATGGTGCAACTTCTTTGGAAAGCAATTTGGCATTACCTTAAAATAACAGATATAGATACACCATTTGACCCAGTAATTCCTCTGCTTGGAATATATCCTACAGAATCAAGGTCATTCACATCAGCTGATACATGCACACAAATGTTCATTGCAACACAGTCCACAATAGCAAAAAAATGGAATCAACTCAGATGCCCAACAATAAAAGAATGAATGGGTAAGCTTTGGTATATGTATTCAATGGAGTACTATGCATTCATAAAGAACAGTGATGATAGCAGGAAACATCTCTCAATTTGGTCTCAACTGGAGGACATTATGTTGAATGAAACTAGTCAGTGACAAAAGGACAGTTATTATATGAGACCCCAATGATAAAAACTTGAAAGCATACTCATCCATAACAGAAAAGTCTCTTTGATGGCTACAAGGATGGGGAGGGTGGGAGAGTGGGAGGACAAGGAGTGAGGGTTTACATTAGACAGCTGTTAGAAATTTGGTTGGGTGAAAGTGGTGACAATACACATTAATAAGAAAATCAGTATTAATAGGACTTCAGCACAACTTGTGTACTCTTCCCCTCTTAGTCCAATATTGTAAGCACAGAGTATGTACACTTTCATTTTTTATTTAATAAAAAAAAGTTTCTGCCTATGTTTCCTTTTGTTAAACTTGATTATAATATGTCTTCTTGCGTCTCTTTTAGGGTCTATTTTTTTTGTGGCATTTGACACATATCTTGGATATCTATGTTCTCTTCTTTCATAATTTCAGGGAAGTTTTGTGTCAGTAACTCAACAATAATCTTTCTGTGTTCTCAACTATCCATTCCTGTTCAGGAACTCCAATTAACTGTAGATTGTTCTTCTTGATAGTGTCCAACATGTTTCTTCATGCTTCTTCATTTTTCTTGTTTCTTTTCTTGGATTTCTCCTCATAAATGCTGATGTCAGTAGCTCTATCTTCAAGGTCAATGATTCGTATTTCCAGTTGTTCAGTTTTTCCCTTTTGGCTTTGAATTGAATTGTCTAATTCTGTAATTTTGTTACTGATCTGTTGGATTTCAGAATGCTGGTGTTCTATCGGCTCAAACAGCATGCTTAATTTTTCATTTTGCTCTGCTGCATTTTGTATAATATCTAGGAGGGCTCTATATAAAATTCTTTTGTATTCAACCTCCAATACTTTCAGAAAGGCTTCTGCATCTGGGAAGTTCTTTGGTTCTTCATTTTGTGAGTTTTCTGGAGCCATAAGAAATTTCACTAAATGTTTAGCTAGGGTTTGTTGCTTTAGAGACATCTAGGGACTGTTTAGTTTTTGTAGTGTTGCCTTAACAGGAGCTGAGATGCAGTTCTGAGAAGGAAGATGATCACCAGCCACCTCTGTGTACTCTAGTGACTGGGCCCAGTGGAATCTCTGGGGTAGCAGGCTCTGCCTCCTGACTTGAAAGATACTGTCCTACTGATGGATTCTCTGGGGGTTCATCAGCTTACCTATAATGTGGATCATTAAAAGCTGGAAGAGATGCCATCAGGCTTCACCACAGTTGTTTCTCTAAGCAGTCTTAATTTGAGAGGCAGAAGCTACCTGACTGCTTCAAAAATCAGTCAGACTGTGAGGTGTGAAAGCCTCTCCTTCCAGCTGACAATGCAGACACCTCTTCAGCTGTCCCCAGATGCTGTGATATAGATCAACATATAGACAGATACTGCCCTGCTGCCATCTTATGCCAGGCCTCAGCCCAAAAGGTACCCTGTGCTAAACAGAGTTTTTCTGCTGGAAGAGTGCTGGCACTGCCTTCCAGCCTGGGAATTAGCCCCTGTTTAGGCCTCTGGTTGGGTAACTGTGCCTCCAAGTTGGACACAATGGCATGTCTAATAAGCTGTCCCACCCATGTGTAAAATAATGCAGGTCTGAAAAGAGAGGCTGGAGAGTCTCTGGTGCTCTGAGGCTCTCAAAATGTGACTGTTTCACCTGCTGATCACTTCAGCAGTGCAGCTCAGCTTTGCTGCCAGTTAAGCCTGTTCCCCACCTGCTAGCCAACAATAAGGAGAAAAAAAATAAAAACGCCAGTTACCTTCAGTCTGTGGGGGCCAGCATTTCAACAAGGGTGGGGATCAGGGGAAGAGAAGAAGTTTCCACCTCAGTGGCATGTAGTCCAAACTAACAGCCGTATGCCGTGTCCTAGAACTCACTGGGTGTCCAGAAAGCTCTGTTTAATTATCAATCCAGGCCTTAGCTTCAGAAGGAATTAAGGAGATGTGTGTCTAGTCCACTAGCTTGAGTCCACTCCCAAAATATACAATATTTTAAAGCAACTAATTTTTTTCAAGTAGCATGTTTATTAAACAAACATTCATGATTTTTACAATAGCAACAACTACTTAATCTATGATCAACCCTCATACCCCCTCCCTACCCTTGTAGCCATCAGAGTGCCTTTTTCTACTGTACATAAATCTATTTTTAAGTTGTTGAAGCAGGGGTCTCATATACTATTTGTCCTTTTGCTGCTGACTGATTTCACTCAGCATAATATCTTCCAATTGAAACCAGGTTATGAGATGCTTCCTAAAATCATCATTGTCCTTTATCATTGCATAGTGTTGCATTAAGTATATGTACCATCGTTTATTTATCCACTCTTATGTTAATGGACATTTAGGATGATTCTATCATTTTACTATTGTGGACTGTGCTGCTATAAACATTCGTGTGCATGTTTCTGTTCGTGTGACACCCTTTGTTTCTGTAGGAAAAATTTCAAGCAGTGGCTGGAATTGGTTTACTAACTCTAACTCTTCACAGACACCTGAAATCAGTATTTTTATGTATATCAAAGTATTTCAGGGTATGCATGGTGCTGTGAATCTCTCTTAGTCACTAAAATGAAAAGGCAGAAGATATTGCTCAACATTGAACAAATTTTAGTTATACTTTCGTTATTAGGGTACTCATTAGAACTGCATAGTATTGACTTTGCCTCCTAGGTTTCCTTCCTCACCAACTCCCCCTTCATTCTATCCATTATTCAGTGGAATCTTATCAACATTTTTTTAAAAATAATATTTTATTATGTTTTTGGTGAAAATTTACACAGTAAATTAGGTTTCTGATTGACAATTTTTATACAAATTGTTCTGTGGCATTAATTATGTTTTTCACAATGTGTCAACCTTCTCTAATTGTTGTTGCCCTTCTCAGTCATTTCTTAGTCCCAAGTTTAGCTATTAAATATTCTGAAGTAAATTCAGTCCTTTCAGTATACATCATCATATACATTTGCATCCTGGCTTTTGCTCACTAGCACTTGTCATAATTAAATAAATTCTAAAATAAATATTTAATATCTGTCTCCTCAATTAACTGGCTAATTATAAAACTCAGAGTCAGTATGTGCCTGATTTACTGTTAGAACACCCGTGCTTAGTTTATACTGGGCTCTGAAGAAGTGCTGAACTGATAAATAAAAACAAAATTGGCATTCCTCCTTAAAGGAAAAGCAGTATGAAATTTATACATTGTGAATTAAAATAATGACACAGAAAAAAGGCACGTAGACATCCCAAAGATTTATTAAAAATATTGAATTGTACACAGAAAAACTGTATAATTAGTATTTGCTCTGCTGTGCATATTCTCCATAACCTAAATAAAATAGATTATTAAAAATACAAAAAAATAGAAACAAATATTTATAAGCAATTATAAGATTCTGGACAGGAGGGGAAATTCTAAAAATTATTAATAAAACTTTTTGAAATAGATTTAAAAAAATACAAATTATTTTCATTATCAAGAGAGACTGTTCCATGAAGATTTTTTTGTGATCTAACTTGATATTGTTAGTATCATTATTTCCCCAGTGTAAAGGCTTCTCCAAAATTATAACTGTAGTAAATGGAAACTATGAGAAAGTATTTTCTTTTCAATGATCTTTCCTCTAAAGTTGCATTTCCCAAAACTGCTGCTACCATTTTGGGGAAAAGTATAGTAGAAACAATTGCTTAAATTCTGACCTAGAAATGACAGTCACAGTATCTTGTGAGTATTATGAAACTTACTAAATTCTAAATAAAAGACTTGCTCAATGACCCAACCTGACTGGATACTTGAGTGGTCTTTCCTCTTGCTTCCTTCTCTTACATTTCAAAGTTTCCCTGACTTCAGTGAAATATGATATCCATAACCATGAAATTGATTCAGACTTTTAGCAATCATATAGGACAGAGTAGAGCCGCCCTATAGCGTTTCCAAGGAGCAGAGTGGGTGGATTCAAATTGCTGACCTTTTGGTTAGCAGCCAAGTTCTTAGCCACTGAGACACCAGGCCCCTTGATACTAGGAAGAAATTCCTGTGAGAATACTCAAGAAGATAATTTCTATTTTCCGTCTGGACTTTAGGAATTTCAGGATTTGTGCTAAAAATTTGCTTGGGAGCTTGTAATGACTCAGATTTTCCAGTCTGAAGGACACTAGTAGAAAATACCTAAATATCTTTAAATTCTAGGTTGACTTGACTGTGCCTTCTAGATGTCTTTTCTCCCAAGGTACTCCAAGAGATGTATAGTGCCATAAAAGGAAGATGGTATAAATTCATTTAACATTAGCATTACAAAATGTGTACTTATTAAGGTTTATAAAATTCCATGAAATAGATACTGTCATTAATTCCCTATTACAGGTAAGAAAAGTGACATGCAGTGTTAAAGTCACTTGTCCAAGATTGTCTAGCTGTTAAGTGAAATACATAGCATTTGAACCAACCTGCTCTTTACAAATACATCCTAATCTCATGTTCAGAACTTGGACACTGTAGGTTTATTTATGCCAGAATAGTTCCTACTTTGCTATATTTCTATTAATATTAACAGGCTCTAAAAAGTTCTGTTTCTCATTTAAGGTGAGTCAACACTGAATTGAGGATTTATGTTCAGTTATGGCATGGTGCATAAATCAATTACTTCTTCAGATTCTGACAGTCTCTTCCTTTTTATATATAAATGTTTATAGGTAGCTTCTTAATTTCCTTCCAACTCTGAGAAAATAGCTTTTCTTAAGCAGTTAGCTTATTCAATCATTATAAGTGGTTTTATTTTTTCTGTATACTTTATATTTTCATTTTCTTCCTCAGTCTGATTCTTGTAGATTACTATTCTGACTATAAAGAAGATTTATTATAACTTATATCATGAAAAATAAATCAACTCAATAACAACTAAGTTTAGACTCCAACTAAAATGAACAATGGAAGTAATTGTGATCATTTACCAAATCCAAAATAACATTCTGAAGCCCCGTTTCAATGTATTCTAGTATATTTTTTTTTCTTCAAGAACAGACTCACTTATCCAGTCTTGAAAGACTTAACATCTTTGGAAGTCAATGACCTTTAAAAAAAATTTAAAATAGCATTTCAAATAAAACTGACTAATTTCATCTGCCATCTCTTCTCATCTTCTGCTTGGGTGCACTCATTAAAAAAGAAAAAAAGAAAGCAGAGTATAAGCAAACTGGATGGGAGAAAAATTAACCTTGTTGTAAAGCAGAGACAGAAATAAACTTGAATAAAACACACAGCCGATGGTGAGTTGAGGACTACATAGGATCACTGGATATAGTAAGTTTATCTTGCCAAACATTATATTTTAAATGTAACAAAAAAATAATGATAGACCATTGAAGACATTTCAGATGATGGTGAGCATCATCATAATTTCCTTTGTAATTGCATTACAAAAAAAGTCTGCATTTGAATTGGAAGGGAAGGAGGATTGACTCAAAGCGTATAATTAATTATCCTTGGTTATTTTACACTGTGGCTAATTCAGATGTTACTCTCTCAAGCAGAGAGGCAGAAACTTGGTCTGTTCAGCCTGGAATCCTATTCTCATTAAAAAAGAAAGGCTTCAACATCTACTGACTGACACTTATAAGGCACAGCCCTGTAGTTCTCCCTGGAAGCCAGGAAACAGAATAGCAAAGAAGCAATGTTTTAAAATCAGCATTAACTCATTCATGTTGGAAAAAGGTATATTGACTGTAAAAGCTTAGTGACAAAATATTAATGTTTAGCTGATTAATTTTTAAAAATGAATTTACAGACTCTCCTGGTGTGTTCAAACACAGTATCAAGCATTGGTTTCTTCCTGGTTGTGATGTGATTTATTTAAAAATAAATACACATATACCCACCTGCTGCTGTTGAGTTGGGTCTGACTCATAGCAACCCTAGAGGTCAGAGTAGAACTGCCCCATCAAGTTTCCAAGGAGCAACTGGTGGATTTGAACTGCCAACCTTTCGGTTAGCAGAAGTAGCACTTAACCAAATATATATGCCAAGCTTAATATATACACATACATTTTAAATATGTATGTATCTATTTAATATACATAGATATAACTTAAATACATATTTATATATGTATATGTTTTTGCTGTAACCCTTCAAATCAATTCTGACTCATGTAGACTCTACAGAACAGAGTAGGGCTGCCCCCATAGGGTTTTCTAAATTGAGATCTTTATGGGAACAAATTACCAGGTTTTATCTCCTGCAGAGCAGCCAGAGGGTTCAAACAACCAGTGTTTAATTAACAGTCAAGCTCTTAACCATTGAAGGCACTCTCTGTTTCCCCTTCTCCCACTCTGCAAAAAGAAAAAAGAAAAGAAGTTAAGAATAAATGGATTAAAAAAAAAAAAAATCTTTAATTGTTGCATTAGAGTGTTAACAGTTTCTGAGATGAGCCTGAGTTTAAGTCTGCAAAAAGAACAACAGATAAACTGATTTATACATATATTCTTAAACAGTGTGATTCCATTGAGCTGCTTGTATATTTTGTTGGTAATTTTAACTAGTTTGAAGCTCTTTTTGTTAGTGGTCTCACTTCACATTGGCCTTCATTAAAGTTTCTGCCAAATGGTTACAATGATGGAAAAGGTAGTGAAATGTTGAATAGTTAGGATGTGCTTAACTGATGTAGGTAAATACAAGATGTGAAGTTCATTATCTGTGGAAGGTTATTGTAACTTTATCCATTGTTCCTAAGGATTCTGTTCATTTGCCAAAAGAAACAGCTCACTTTTCCAGGCCGCAGAAGTCAGCAGCACTGGGGTTGTGTTCCAAAGGATTAAAATTCACAACTTCTGATGCTTAGTCACCTAGGCCACACCCATTTCAAACTGTCTCCAATAGATCAACTTTCATGCCTCTGAAAACACACACGGTATCTAATGATACTGTCGCTGAAAGGTATGTCTTTCATATGTTCACATGGCTGATCTTCATTGTTTAGAAAGACATCATTGAGCATCACTTATCTTGAAGTAGTTTGCTGCATTCTCAAAAATGTAAAGGTATATTTTCCAGATTGTAAAAACTCAAAATGTGATCCTTTTGCCTTTTTTCTCTTTCTTTTATTTCTTAGTCTGTGTGGTCTATCTGCTTTTCATGTGTCTTATTTATTTTTTTAACCACTAAAAGTTTTATTACATAATCAATGCTTTTGAAAGTGAGGTAATCGAACGTGTTTTCAGAATTGTAGATAGTAGGACTCTTATAAATTATATCAATGACACATTAAAAGAGAAAGCCTAACTGCTGGTTTTTCTGGGAAAAAGAAACAATGGTCTATACCTTTAGCACTTTAGCTATAGCAGTAAATAAACTGAGGTGTTAGAATCTTACAGTGTTCTTTGAGGAAGGTGAAATTTATTATTAGCTTTTATATACTTCATTATTTTCACAAAGTGCTATGAAATAATTTTAGTAGTTATTTTTTTTCAACCTTCCTGTGCTGTGGTGTATGATAGAATTTTTATTATTTACAAGGCAGAATAAAGAAAAAGAAAAGCTGAGGTCAAAGCAAGGCTTTCTGTCTTATCCAAGGTCATACAATAAGCCTACAAGTGTTAGTTAGAATTAAAAGCAAATAGTGTATTTTAAGGCATGATGACTTCTACTTTTCTACTCTTAACTATTACTGCCTAATTCAAACATTACTTTTGTTAAGTTGAATGACCACTAAGATCCTCTAAGCATTTAGTGTGCATTGTGCCAAACTCAGTTGTTGTAAGTGATTTAATTTTCACAGCAACCCTTTAAGAAAGACTTACTGTACTCATTTTTACAGAGAGAGACTGAGGTACAGAGGACTTACATGGCATGTTTGCAAACAAGGAGTGTAGAGCAGTGGTTTACAGAAGTGGGCCTCAAAAGTACGGACATACCAGCAGGATCAGTAGCATGTGGATGTTTGTTATAAATGCCACCCCTCAGGACTCATCCCTCATCCCAGACCTATAGGGTCACAAACTGGAGATCAGGCCTGATAATTTTTTCTCTATGGGTAAGTTTGGTGTAGACTGAACAGTAACGGTGTAACCTACTAACAGCTCGTTCAGAAGACAGATTCTAGAGGTAGACTTCTTGGTTTTGAGTCACGGGTTTTTCAATTACAGATTGTGCGAATTCAAATGATTGGTTTCTCAGAGTCTGAAGTGAGTTATCTTCAGAATGTGATTGCTGATACTAGTACTTCTTTTAAATAACTGTCATAAGAATTAAATGTATTTGTAGGTATATATAAAGAAGACCTCAGGTATCCAGTTTATCTTCAGTGATTACAAAGTTCAAAACTCAATTTTCATATCAGTTGAATTTGAATTAATTGTATCAAGTGCCATTAATATAATGCACTAAAGCATTCTGCTTGGTGCCAGACACTTAGTAAATGGTCAGTTACTGGGATATCATATGATTAATTTTAATGATGATGATGGTGATGATTGTTATCATTGCCAGCCATTATTCAACTTCTGGAAGACTAGGTTACCTTTGACCTTTTGCTCAGAAATCCTTTTCTACTGTCCTTTTGACAGGACTTCTTTCCACTGTCTCCTTCTTGTGCCCATCTGTCTCTGGCCAGCTGCTGGTCCACCTGTTCTTTGTCACTAGCAGAGTGAGCATGTGGACAGTCTACAGGCAGTCTGGCCCTCACTTCTGTCTTATTTCTTTAAGAAGAGATGCAATAGTGTGTTAAATTGTGCTGTCTGAGTATGGTTGGCCCCCATGTCAGATTTTAAATCTGTGGCCCATCTTATTTGGTGTCTTTATTTTAGTTGAAGTCAGTTAGAGTCATACAAAAAAAATGCCTGTTATCAGGCAGTGTTTATGCCCCGCTGTTGTAACTTTTCGTATACATCCAGTGAGAACTTCGAAATATGATTCCCTATGAAATTTTACTTGTATGCCATTTTCTCTTTTCCTGGTTTTTCTTCTAAAAACAGTCTGTATTTTGATTAAAACACAAATAAACAAACAAAAAACTGTTACTCCATCAGTAAATACATTCTTAAACTAGAAAAATTATGTTTTTCATAATTTTTCATTAATGAAAATCTGTTCATTAACGAAGTAGGGAGACTAATGTAGAAGAAAATTTGTAGCTTTTGCAACGTAATAGAGATTACTCTCAGTATTGATTATTTTTTATTGATTTTATAAGATTACTGGTAGCATACTGGTTTAGTGTTCAGCTGTTAACCGAAAGTTCAAATCTATCAGCTGCTCCTTGGAAACCCTATTGGGCAGCTCTACTCTGTGGACTTTTTGTTTCACTGATATTATTACATGTTTGCTTGTGTATATAGACAAGAAGAAATCTTTCATTCTTCAAGGATCGTTCAGCCCACTAATATTGAATAAGAGATATGTTTAAATACCAGGTCACTCTATCACTTTTCAACTATCCAAGAAGATACAAACAAAAACAAACACAAAAAATAGGGTAATTTAGTATGGTGTTTCAAAAAATCTGGACAAGGAATTTATTCCTCCCAAGCACAGCACAAAGTTGGATATTCTTGAATATTCTTTCTTAGATTGTGTTCTCTAGAGAATCAAAACCAGTAAAATATATATATATATATATATATATATATATATACACACATATATTTATATACAGACAGAGAGAAACAGACAGATTTGTATTAAGGACACAGCTCACGCAATTGTAAGTCTGGAACATTCAGGTTTGCAGATCAGGATAAAGGCTTTTTCTCATTGTCAAAGTTACAGGGGCTGCTGATTGGCAGATCAGAGAACAGGGCTCTTGCTCACAGGCTGTGAAAGTTTACGAATCCTAAGACTCCCAGGCAACACCACATTGCTTCTTCTGATTCCTGTAGCTGGAGGGGATGCCTAACCCAAGAAGGGCAGGTCAGAAAGCAGGAATTTTGTCCATATGATGTGAAGATCAATACTTCCCAAGATCTTCAGATAAGCTGCTAGTTCAAGGCCCAAGAACTGGAGGTTAGATGAATGAGAGGCAGCTGCAGGATTCAGAACAAGCCAACAGCCTTGGCAAGGTGAGCAAGAAACAAGCAGGTGATGGAGGGCAGAGAGCTGAAAGCTGAGAGGGTGGTGAGTCACTTCAGGCCCACCCGCCTGGTACCACTAAACAGATTATATCATGGGTGTGATCAATATCAAATTTCAGTGGGGAATTGATCACAACGTTATACAACTGCCAAAGCACTGAGAAGCATGGCCCAGTCAAGCTGACACACCATGTTAAACACAACAGTCTTCATAGTATACATATATAGGTGCGTATTTCACTGAACTTTTACAATATTAGATTACACATGGGGGAGCCATGAGAACTCAAGATTGTAGCCTTCTCTGTAATTATTCCATTAATAAGGCTTTTGTTTTATACTTGATTTGTATTTTTATGTACTTTTGTCACTTTGTCCAGGTTAATAGCCATAATCTGTGGCATTTAAAAATAGTAGGGTACATGGTTTATTAACAGTGGCAGACCAGGATAAATCATTGCTCCCCAGTTAGTAATGTAAAGACTCAACATATAAATCTAGGGAATACTTAATGGAATTAATGTTCTTTAATAGTAAATGTAGAAGACTCAAGAAACCACATACCTCTGGCTTGAAATATATTCTAGCTTTATTATTCAAAGTTTAAAATCTTAATGAATTAGTTATGTATCCAATAACAAAAATTAATGTTTTCCCTAAGTATGCAATCTACTAGGCCTAAATATACCTCTGTTATCACTGGAAGATGATATTCAACTTATCTGATAATTTCTTAATGTTGTAAGTATGGTGAGTAAATGAGTTTGATTTCTTATTCTAGCTTTGTTAGTGCTAACCATGTTATCTTAAAAATGTTACATTATGTTTCTAAGTCTTGCTTTATGAGTTAATTGCAGATAGATATGCTTGTAAATACCTACCAGGGAGGAACAAAAGATGTAAATTAGGCGAAGAGGTCTTAAATAGCTGTACAAATATAAATCAGTGGAGTGTTCACTTTGGGGTCTATTTCTGCATTCCGCGTATTCATTTTATATCTTTGCTTATAACATAAGAAAATTTCATACTAACAGAATAGCCAACTTTTTCTTTTTACTCATTTCAGTTAGCCTATTTGTAAAATCTTACTAACAAGAGAGCGTTCAATAAGTATAATCTCTGTGATTAAACAATTTCAAGTGGAAACTTGATAAACAAAAAGTATGTTAAGAGTTGAAAGATTCTCCGTTACAGTTTGCATTTGTTATTTCCAGTTTCCTACCACCCTCACATTTTGTCCAACATCAATAAATTGTATTTTTATTTTTGTTATGCTTTAAATGTACTTACCTTTTAGAACATCAAGAAAACAATTTTAGCTTTATCACTTACTCATCTAAGTTCTGTGTTTATTAAAAAAAATTAAACTCAAATGTTAAAAGGTTGAGCTAAATGTTTTCTAAGCAACATGAAAGTATATAGGGATAAAAAGAATAAAGGCAGTTTGTTTAAAAAAACTCACCAGACTCTTTGTCTAATGATGTATATTAAATTTTAAAATCTTCTGATGGGTAAGGAATAGTATCTGAAACAGAAAATCACAGATGTCTGTGAATTAATAGAGAACACAACAAGAAGTCTGAAAGTGATTATTACTTCTGTCATAATTGAAATGACTTACCTAGAGGTCAAAATCAGTATCTTTACATAACTGTCATTTTGATATTTTCAATTTGACATCTTCCTTGTACCATTTTGTTCTGCTCTTTTGAGATTTGGATACTGATGTAGGAAGGTAACCAGGCAGGTGAAGGCAGTTTGAGCAGCAAAATTTAAGAGAACTGAGGCCAGCAATTATACACAATTTCTACCAACCAATCCTTTATTGATTCTTCAAATGAATAAGATTGTCTTCTTTTCTGACTATGTGTATCACTTGGATTTCATGGTACCATTTCACTAATGTGAAAAGTACGTCAGACACATTACATATATATTATTTCCAATTCTCTCAACAGCCTGTTCGGCAGATATTAATACCTTCAGAATTTTATCAATAATGAAACTTAACCTCATAGTGGTTTTGTATTGATCAAGGTTGAACAGCTAGAAAGCAGTTTAATTAAGATGAATTGAAATGAAATTAACTTCAAAGTCCATATTTTTTTCACTGTATCAGATTTTATATACATCAATCAAAATTCTTTTATCGAATGTGCTGTAAGATAGTTCAAGGGAGTAATGTCAATTCAAGATACACCTTTCCCTGGAGTTTCATGTTCTTCAAAAATCACCGACAGCACCTAAGAGCAAAGTGCTATGACAAAAGAAAACTCAAAAACCAAAACAGACTCACTGGTACTGGTACTGTGATTTTCCTAAGGTTTGGGCATCCTCATTATACATTGCGTTTCCCTTGACAAATATTTTTGTTGTTATTAGTTGATTACTTGCTGTCAAGTCAGCTTCAATTCATGATGTCCTTCTGTGTAACAGAATGACTGTATATGTTTTTGCTGTTGTTGGGTGCCACTGTGCCAGTTCTGACTCGTAGTGACCCTATGTACAAGAGAATGAAAAACTGCCCAATCTTGCCATTCTCACAGTCGTTGCTATGTCTGAGCTCACTGTTGTAGGGGCTGTGTCAATCCATCTCATTGAGGATTTTCCTATTTTTGCTGGTCCTCTGCTTTACCAACTCCTTCTCCAAAGACTGGTCCCTCCTGATGACATACCCAAAACGTGTAAAATGACTTCCTGCTATCCTTGCGTCTAAGGAATGTTCTGGCTATACTTCTTCCAAGAACGATTTGTTTGTTCTTCTTACAGTCCATGGTATATTCAATATTATTTACTCAGATCACAATTCAAACACATCAATCACTCTTCAACCTTCCCTATTCATTGTCCAGCTTCCACAGGCATATGAAACCAAACCAAAACCTATTGCCGTCCAGTCAATTCCCATTCATAGCAACCCTACAGGACAGAGCAGAACTGCCCCCATTGAGTTTCCAAGGAGTACCTGGTAGATTTGAACTGCTAATCTTTTGGGTATCACCCATAGTACTTAATCACTTATGCCCATGAGGCAACTAAAAACACCATGGTTTGGGTCAGATGCATTTTAGTCCTAAAAGTGACATCTTTGCTTGTTAACACTTTAAAGGGTTCTTCTGCAGCAGAATTGCCCAATGCAATGTGTTATTTGATTTCTTAATTGATACTTCCACGGGTGTTAATTATGGATTCATGTAAAATGAAATCCTTGACAACTTCAGTCTTTTCTGTTTATCATGATGTTGTTATTGGTCCAGTTGTGAGCATTTTTGTTTTATGTTGAAGTATAATCCATACTGAAGATGGGTCCTTGGTCCTCAAAAGTATTTCAAGTCCTCTTAACTTTCGAGCACGGTTATCTTATCTGCGTATCACAGGTCGTTAATGATGACACAATTCTGATGCTGTGTTCTTCATATACTAAGACTTCTTGAATTATTTGCTCAGCAAACAGATTGAATAGGTATGGTAAAGGATACAATCCTGATGCACAACTTTCCTGATTTTAGACCAAGCAATATTCCCTCATTCTGTTTGAGCAGCTGCCTCTTAGTTTATGCACAGGTTTCTTATGAGTATAATTAAGTGTTCTGGAATTCCCATGCACTACTATCCATAATTGGTTATGACCCACACAGTCAAATGCCTTTGCTTGGTCAATAAAACACAAACATCTTTCTGGTATTCTCTGCTTTCTGCCGAGATCCAACATCTGCAGTGATATTCCTCACTTTGTGTTCTCGCCTGAATCTGGCAGGAATTTCTGGCAGTCCTCTGTTGAGACACTGCTGTAATCATTTCTTAATTATCTTTAGCATTTTACCTTCATGCAAAATTAATGATATGCTTTGATTATTTCCACATGCTGTTGAATCATCTTTCTTCAGAATGGGCACGAACATGGATTTCTTCCACGGAGTTCGCCAGGCAGCTCTCTTCTGAAAATCTTGACACAGATGAGTGAGTTCTTCCATCCTTGATTCTATCTCAGCTCGTATTCTGTCACTTCTTGGAGCCTGCTTCTCACAACTACCATCAGTGCTGTTTGGACTTATCCTTTCATTACTATCAGCTACCTCCTGAAATGGCAGGATTTTGACTATTCTTTTGTTTCAGTTGACATTTTGTGTTCCTTCCATCTTCTTTTGATATATCCTGCATCTTTCAGCATTTTGCCCATGGAATTCTTTATGTTAGTCGCAACTTGAAGCTTGATTTTTTTTATTTTATTTTTATTTTTTCATTTCATTCAGCTTTAGCAATGCCAAGTGTGTTCTTCCCTTTTGGTTTTGAAAGTCCAGGTCTTTGAATACTTCGTTACAATACTTCACTTTTGTCTTTTTGCCCTTTGAAATATTCTGTTCAGCTCTTTTACTTCATCATTTATTCCATTTGCTTCCATATTCTGTATTCAAGAACATGTCTTGGAGTCTCCTCTGGCATACCTTTCTGTTCTTGTCTTTCTAATGACCGTTTGTTTTCTTCATATATGATATCTTTGATGTCATTACTGTTCCATGAGTACAATTTATTCTTGATATTGTCTCTGATCTTAGGAGGGATATACTGAAGGTCGTATTTTGGCTTTCATGGACTTGTTTTAATTTTCTTCAGCTTCAACTTCTATATAAGAAACTGATGGTCAGTTCTTCATTTCACCTCTTGCTTGTTCTGACTGATGACACTTTTTTTCTCCATGGGCAGAATTATTTTGATTTCTATGTATTTCATCTAGTGATGTCCACATGGTTGCCATTTATGTTGTTAAAAAGAGTATTTCCATGGAATAAGTCACTGGTCTTCAAAAATTCTATCAGGCAATCTCCCATGTAATTTCTATCACCAAGGCCCTATTTTCTCACTACTGATCCTTGTTGTTTCCAACTTTCTCATTCCAATCGCCAGTAACTATTAATGCTTCTTGATTGCATGTTTGATCAATTAGAGAACATAGAAGTTAAAAAAAAAGTCTTCAATTTCTTCATCTTAGGCATTAACGGTTGGTTCACAAATTTGAATAGTTCTATTAATTGTTCTTTCTTGTAAATGCCTGGGTATTATCCTATCCCTGACAGTGTTGTTTCTTCAGGGCAGGCCTTGAAGTGTTTTTTATGACAATGGATGCCATCCTGCTCCTCTTCAATTTATCATTCACAGCATTGTAGGCCCTATGATCGCTCGGTTGAAATTGGCTAAATACAGTTCATTTCAGCTCACAAATGCCACATACATCAATCTTGAAATGTCTCACTTCATTTTTGATAGCTTTCTATTTTCCTTGATTCATATTTTATATATTCCACTTTCCATTTATTAATGGCTGTTTTCAGAAATTTCTTCTAATTTTGAGTCACTGACATTGGTACTATGATTTTCCAAAGAGTGGGAATTCTCATTACAGAACAAACTGGAAATGTGGGTGTTGTTGTTAGTGGCTGTCAAGCTACTTTCATCTCATGACATCTTTATATGTAATACAATGAAAGTACATTTTCTCTAAAGTTCACAATGTAGAGTCCAGAAATAGATATTCCTAGTCATACTTATAAAATTCATAAGTTGTGTGAGTTCAAAACCTTCATTTGTAAAAATATAAGGACTAGGATTCTTCTCTCCCTTAGATTCTCTCAAACTCAAAACTCACTGCTGTCATATTGATTCTGACTCACATTGACCCTATAGGACAGAGTAGAACTTCCCTATGGAGTTTTCAAGGATTTGAACTGCAGACCTTTTGGTTAGCAAATGTAACAATAAACTGCTAAGCCACGAGGGTTTCCTTTAAATGAAGGTAAATGTTATGATAAAATTTCACAATAAAAGTCCCTTCACAAATGTGTTCACTTGTATCAACCCCTATACTTTTAAGTACTTCATTCTTTTCCACAATTTTACAACTGAAAATATGCAGTTTATGTGATTGTATATAATTCTTCATATTTGGTGTAAGTAATCTGACTGTGTCATGGAAAATTTTGTTTCTGTTATTTATTGAATAACTGTTTGCTGAGGTCCTACTAAGAGTTAAGCACTGTACTGAGTACTGGTACTAAAATCACCAATAAAGCGAACCTTCTTTTTTTCATTGAAAGGGAATCCGATGCAACACAGTACTCTACAGTGCATATACTGTGATAACCCAAGAGAGAAACTAGATCAAGTTTTGGAGGGACACAGAAGGTGACGTCTGAGCCAAGGGATGAGACGTAGAGACTAGCAAGTAAAGTCAAAGGGAAACACACAGAAATGTGAAGCAAGAGCAGTGGGAGCCGTATACAGGTGGGCATGGAGATTTATATGAGAATTTACATTTTCACTCAATCATAATTATATAGAGAGATATATAAAAGAATGTATACCCAAAGAATCGGGAAATGGCAGCACCTGTAGTTTTATTACAGAGTCTCTCATGGTATGTGATTTTAAATTATTTGCAGGTAATTTCTGGTCCAGAATACATTCTAATTGATAATTGGCATCAAAGAAGAACTATCTGTAAACAATTATCAACCTTTTAATTTAATCAATAAGTAAAAATATGGAAAAGGCTCACATCACCTTCTCTGAATCCCTTTGCCCTCAGATAGGTTATTTTTGGAGCACTGTAGTGCAGAGAGTCAGGATTTCTCTGCCTGGGTGCTTAAATTATTGATTGAAGCTGTCATTACCAGTTTTTAAAAGTAGATATATTTTGACTGAGCAGAAAGGAATGTTTAAATGGATACCGGACTATAAAGAGAATGGTTTTGCAAATTTCTGTACTGTGTTCCTAATTAAAGTTCATACAGTATTGCAAGATAACTTGTTCTCGTCTATTTTTAATACCACAATCTAAAAAGTGCACAGAAATTACAAAAACAGGAGTCAAAAGCAGAGAGATTGATAACTCTTAGCTGTCATTTGGGGGTGGGAGAGGAACATTTATGAAATAGGTCTGATTAAGTGAGAGAATAAGTTTTACCAGGCTTTCTCTGTTTGGAAGAGAGATTTATGATACTAATCTGAACAGCTCTCTGAGGAAGTCAAGGTTCCCACAGAACACAGGAAATGATGTATTTTTCTATAGCACTAAATGACACATTATGTATTAAAGAGGATTTCTGAAAGTGAGTCTGTTTTGAAGCAATTCAGCTGCACTATTAAGTAGATCATAGCAACTTTTATAGTTTCCAAAGTGTTATTAAAGATCAATTTCACAGTTTTTAACAAGTATATCCCTTTTAAGATGTCATCTTATAAAGCTCATGATTAATTGCACGGATATCCATGTGAAGTTGCATTGTCTACCCCATTTCCAAGAAACATGCCAGATGCATGTGAAATAACCAAAATTTCAGAAGCCACACTACTTCTGTGGCTTTCACATCCAGGGAGTAGCCTAATTTCAAAGTTGACATTTTCTCTGAAAACTATGTTCTTTCCTGAAAGGAAGACTCCATTGTCTTAACATGAACAACAACAACAATAATAATAATCACTCTGATTTTCAATTTTAATGTATAAGGATTACCTGTACAAATTAAGAATTACATACAAATTAAGAATTATGTTTAAAATACTCTATAATTGAACTGTGGAAACCCTGGTGGTGTAGCGGTTAAGTGCTATGTCTGCTATTCAAAAGTCAGCAGTTCAAGTCTACCTAGTACTCCTTGCAAACTCAATGGTACAGTTCTAATCTGTCCCGTAGGGTCACTATAAGTTGCAATAGACTTGATGACAGTGGGTTTGGTCTTGATTTTATGGTTTAACTGCATAAAATTTCCTTTACTCTTTGGATATATTTACAGCTAACACTACAATAACAATTTCATGCCTTGAAAGTTTTCCTAGTTCACATTCATCATATGGTTACGTTAGGTGACTAAACTTGCTATTTGGATATTATTCAGTTTAAATATGAATGAAAAGCAAATGCACAAAATACAGATAAATTTGTATAATGTAACTGCAGTTGAGAACTAGATGACAATATCTGGCTGGTTCTAGATCACTGAAAATATTATGTTTTTAAAAAAGCGATTTTACTTATGGATTTCAAGATATGTTGCTACGAGGACAGCATACCTTGGAGGGCTTTTATTTCATAGGTGTATAGTGCAAACTCTAAACCACCCATTTTAATGAGAAAAATGATTCCAGTGTTGTCCACTGGTTGTCGTAATATGATGCCCTAGTGTTTTGTTGTTCTCTTTAGAAATTTTTTGAAACTTGGTTTTCAGTAACTGTTCATTTTCACATTTATAAAATTCATGCATGTATGGGATAATACAACTTAAAGCATTGTTTCTCTCTCTCTCTCTCTCTCTCTCTCTTCTTGCCTCCTTTTAAAAATCCTTTTACACATTGATTCTCTACTTGTCCCTCCTCGGATGTTAAATATAGTTTCAATGGGATGTTTAATTTCTTACTGCTCACACCACAGTCAGGAGGTTGGCTATAGCTGCCTTCCCAAGGAAGGTTTGTAAGGTTTGTCTTGAATATATTTTATGTCTTGACAAAGATCTTTGCTTTTACAAGCTTTATGATGGGTTTATATTTTTTACAAGATGCCTTTTTAAAAACATGTACAATTCCCCAGCAGTCCTTTAAAACAGAGTCAAAACAGTTTTCTTTTGGAGGAGTTTTACCCCAAAGACTAGTACATTATGCATATTTCCTGCCTTACTTTTCATTTTAAAGGATTTATTCTTAATCCCAGGCATATTGGACCATTATTCAGACAGAGTATCAAGTTTTGTCAGCCTCAGTGGCAAACTGGAAGGCTGCATCTTCCCAAAAGAGTAGCTGGAAGCAGGTCTCTGCCCTGTAGGTGGTTTCAGCCAGAGAAGTTTGACTCTTCCAGGTGGGAAATCAACCTGTCAGGAAAAGTCATGGAACCATGATTAGTTTACTAACTTCATTAAATGAAAATGTTTGCAACACAGGGTTCTCTTTGCTCTCAGTGTCTGCCAATGCTCAACAATCCAGTATTTCATGGGTTGAGTGGAATGTCATGTGTACTCCCAGCAGGAGGACATTCCAAAAGGTTCAGAGGTTTCCGTTACCTTGTGATCTTGGGACTTCACGTTCAATGCCCTATTCTGGTGATTCCTTCTTCCCTCCCTTTCTCAAACTTTCTCGAAAGCCTACAACTATGAATACACTAATTAGGAATAAAATGAAATGGAAGTTGCCCTGCCCTTTTCAGATCTTAATAATGTTTTCTAGGATACACCTATTATCAACTTCTCAGGTGTAGCATTTGTAATGGCTAGCTCCATTCACTCCCAAAGTTTCTTAATTTCTTGGACACAGTTCTCTAAAATGAGTGCAAATTAACTGTTTAAAAGAAAAAAAGGATACGTTTCACTACGCCATGTGCCTCGTGTTAGGGGAGGGACACTCTTGAGCTCTTATTTATGTGTGTTTAGAGTTGCATCCTAATAACCTGAGGATTGTTAAGTATGCATTCAACTTGCTTGGTGGTAGTTTAAAGTGTGGAAAACTTGAACCAAATGTGTATATAATGTTGCCCCTGATTCCAGATTTTAAATAGCAAACAGTAGATCATTTAAATGCTAATAGAGTACCCTATTATTTTAAACTTTTCTATTTTAAAATGCTATTGAAAGTCCTTTACTTTCTACTTAAAAAGTCCTTTCAACAGCAATGTCCAATGAACTACGTTGTGTTTTCTTAAAGTTTTTTTTAAATTATCACGCAGATACCCACTAAACCTTATTCAAGTAGAAAGAAATATTTTGTTATCTTAATAAATTTTAAATAGTCATTTTTTTATTAATGGAATTAGCACACTGTTTGCCATTATAGAGCCAGCCATTATAGAAAGACTTATAAATCAGTAACATTTGTCTACAATTTAGTATTTAAAGTTCTTGAATAAGACATTATCATATGCCTTATGTCACCAGCAGTTAAATTTATACTTCGTTTATGTACAGCTGTGTATAGACAATTGTTTAGTAAGTTAGAAATGTGTTTAATTTCTTTACTATTCAGTGAAATAAGCTAGTTTATAAGTTGATTTTTAATACACAATGTTGGCTAATTGATTCTCTTTTAACAACTTGACGGCACTTGGCTGGCTTTAACAACTGTTTCTTAATAAGGCCACTTATCTCAACAAAACCCAAAATCAAACCCACTGCTGTCAAATTTATTGTGACTCGTAGCTACTCCATAAAACAGAGTAGAATTTTCCCATAGAGTTTCCATAGAGAAGCTAGAGGATTCAAACTGGCAATCTTTTGGTTAGCAGCTATAGCTCTTAAACACTATGCCAGCAGGGTTTTCATATCTCAAACCCACTGCCATTGAGTCAGGTCTGACTCATAGTAACCCTAGAGGTCAGAGTAGAACTGCCTCATAGTGTGTCCAAAGAGCACCTGGTGGTTTGGACTGCTGACTTTTGGTTAGCAGATGTAGCATTTAACCCACTAAGCCACTAGGGTTTCCACTCAATGGTGAGTGCTAAAATACTCTCCTGGTACAATCTAGAAGTAAAGGCAGGATAGATAGATATTTGACTACTTATTTGATGAATAAATATTTGACTACTACTGTCTCCTCCTGTTAATTGTTGGTATAGTCCTCCTTATTAAGTAGTCAACTATTATCAAAGAAAAATAATGATGTGCAGTATTTGAACACCAAAGATTATTATACACTGCTTTGGTAAAAGAGCTCTACATATAACGTGGAAAGAAGGTATTTAATAATATAAATTTATCCTTATTGGACACATAAAGTTATAACATTTGACAGTGTTTTATTGTCGGCCCAAGATGTGAAGTCTGTTTTATTCATTCCCCTTGTAAACTGAGAAACAATTAAACATTCATATAACTATATAAAAATACACAAAGCTGACTACAATGTTTCCACAACCTTATTTTAGGGATGTGTGTGTGTGTGTGTCTGTATCTGTGTGTGTGTGCACACACATGTCTGTGTGTATGCATATGTGTGATGGAAAACTGTAGAATCTTATATCAAAATAGCTACATACAGAATCGAAGTCAAGGAATAAAAATACAATTACAGGTTTTTACTTCTTGGGAATATGAATGCATTCATATAGTAATGTTTCAAACTTAATAATAATCTTTGAATAGTATTTTACAGAAAATATTGCTATTTCAGGTAAGAACTCTGATGTACTTTTTAAATTGAGGATTTAAGAGAATAAGGAGTTAGGAGAGTTTGTCTACAGCTCAGTGATGCTAGTATAGAGACAGCATCCTGGAGTTAGCAGCAATCAATATAAAAGGCTCCAGAAGATTGAAAAGAAAAATGTGGCTGGTTGTTCAAAGGGTGGCACTGCCATCATGACTCGTCTGCCTGATGTACTGCTTATACAAATCAAAGCCCTTGAGTAGTGACAAGTGATATTTCTGTTCCTATCAATCAGCACTGAGCAAACTAGAGGGGATGACTACTTTTCAGAGAGTCAAGTGGAGTATAACGATGTTTCAGTTGAACTAAGGGACCCATCAATATAGTTATAAGGCATAGCTGTGTACACGAAACACTCTGCACTCTATGCACATTTCACCTATATACATTGCCACAAAGTATGTAAAAAAAATACCAGTGAGGAAACAGTGTAACATAATCATATCTGTAATATAAAAGACCATTATGAACTTTGCCTTCAGTACAAATGTTAACTTGTTACCTAATCTTGAATGAGGTAAATCTTGAGTTATTTTCCTAGAAGTGGGAACAGATTTGTGTTGAAACAGGTAGGTCTCGGCACATAATCATAATCCTTGTGAATTAGTCTCACATGTTTTACTTGATAAGAGTAGTAAATGCCTGGTTTTAGTGTAGCTATTGTTTTGTAAACATTTAGTAGTGTAGTGATACGTACCATTTAATCTTATTAAAAAACTTCACAAGGTATTACAATGATTTTTTCCACAAGAAAACTGAAGCTTAGAGAGATTATGTTTTGGACCCAAGAGCATGTGACTACAAGGTTGTCAAACCAAGATACGAAAGGAGCTCTTTGTCACATGGAAACTATTAACACTGTAGTCTAGTAAGTGAACCAAGGTATACTTTATTTGCAAACCTGTGGTCTCACTCAACCTTTCACTCTTTCTTGTTGCTGTTGTTTTGGGGTTTTGTTGTTTCTGACTCATTCTAGCTCCGTGTGGCAGAGCAAAACTGTCCTATAGGGTTACCAAGGCTGTAATCTTCATGACAGCAGATCGCATCTTTTTCCCAATGGGTTGCTGGTTGGTTCAAGTTAGCAAAGTTCAGGTTAACATCCCAGTGCTTAATCATTGATCTACCAAAAGGAAACTAAAAGCATTACCACCGGGTCTGTTCCAATCTATAACAACCTCATAGAGTCAAACTTTTCCATATTTTTTCTAAGGATATAGTCGTTTACGGAAACAGATTACATCTCTCTCCCATGATTTGATGTGACTGACAGATTTAAGTCACTTTTCTTTCAGTTAGAAGCTAAGCACTTTATCAACTGTGTCACAAAATAAATAGCCAATGAGTCAATTTGGACTCATAGTGACTCTGTGACAGAGGAGAATTGCCCCACGAGGTTTCCTAGGCTGTAATCTTTATGAAAACAAACTGCCAGTTCTTTTCTCCTGGAAGAGCCACTAGTGGATTAGAACCTCCAGCCTTTAGAATAATAGCTCAAATCTTGAAAATTGTACCACCAGGGCTCCTTTAAGAATTACTAGGTGGTTGTTTACCAGGAATTCATATAATCTTCAACAGGACATTGAGGTTGCATTCAATTACAGTAACCCACTCCAAATTACCTTTGTGTGTTTTCACCCCTAATCAAGCAAGGGATACAGAAATGCTTTCTGGAACATAATTTGGTCTTCAATGGAAAACTCTGAGGACAGTTCCTCAGCACACTATACTACATCGGTTCTGGGCAAAAATCATGTAGAACATACTTACATTTTCCATTTTGCCTTGCTGTAACAAATTTTGTTTCACCCTGGAGCCCTCCAGAGGTGTTTGTGAACTGGGAAGCTGTCATGCTAATCAAGTCTCTGAACTTTATACCCACTGAGAAAGAAATTATCTATGGCAATCCAACGGTCAACGTGTATGTGTGTAAGAACATGAGGATATAATATTTCAGTACTTATTTCTAGCATTTTCTTGTTACTGGGTTGGTGTGAAAAGATTTATTTGCATTTATGAAATTACAATGATTATTAGAAGCACAAATGATGTGCTGTTGTTGTTGTTAAGTGCCATAGAGTTAGTTTCAACTCACGGTGACTGTGTACAACCGAATGAAACATTGCCTGGTCCTGCACCATCCTCACGATGTCGTCATGCTTAAGCCCCGTGCTGCAAACACTGTGTCAATCCATCTCATCAAGGATCTTCCCCTTTTTCACGGACCCTCCACTTTACCAAGCATAATGTCCTTCACCAAAGACTGGTCCATCCTGACAACATGTCCAAAGTATGTGACAAATAGTCTTGCTGTCTTTGCTTCTAGGGAGCATTCTGGGTTGTACTTCCTCTGAGATAGGTTTGTTTATTCTTTTGGCACACCACAGTATATTAAATATTCTTTTCCAACTCTACAATTCAAAGGCATCAATTCTTCTTTGGTCTTTATTCATTGACCAGCTTTCAAACGCGTAAGTGGCAATTGAAAACATCATGATTTGGGCCAAAGATGTCTTCAAGTTGATATCTTTGCTTTTCAGCACTTCAAAAAAATCTTCTGCAATACATTCCCCAATTCAATGCATCTTTTGATTTCTTGATTGCTGTTTCCATGATGTTGATTGTGGTACCAAGTAAAACACAGTTCTTGACAACTTCCGTCTTTTCCCCATTTATCATGATGTGGCTTGTTAGTCCAGTTGTGAGGATTTTTGTTTCCTTGATGTTCAGATGTAATCTGTACGGAAGGCTGTGGTCTTTGATCTCTAAGGGCTTTATGTTTTCTTTGGTTTCAAAAAGCAAGATTGTGCCATCTGTATCATACAATTATTAATAAGTCTTCTTCCAATTTTGATGCCTCCTTCTTGTTCATATAGTATAGCTCCTTGGATTATTTGTTCAGCATACAGATTGAGTAAGTGTGGTGAAAGGACACAACCTTGACAAACACCTTGCCTCACTTTAAACTAAGCAGTATCCCCTTGTTCTGTTCGAACAACTACCTCTTGAACTATGTACAGTTTCTTCATGAGCACAATTAAGTGTTCTGGAATTCCCATTCTTTTCAATGTTATCTATAATTTTTTATGATCCATACAGTTGAATGCCTCAGCCTAGTCAGTAAAACACAGGTAAATAGCTTTCTGGTATTATCTGCTTTCAGCCAGGATCCATATGACATCACCAGTGATATCCCTAGTTACTCATGCTCCTCTGAATCCAGCTTGAATTTCTGACAGTTTCTTGGTGACATACTGTTGCAGCAGTTTTTGAATAATCTTCAGCAAAATTTTAATTGTATGTTATATTAATGATATTGTCCAATAACTTCTGCATTTGGTGGGATCACCTTTCTTGGGAATAGGTATAAATAGAGACCTCTTCCAGTCAGCTGGCCAGGTAGCTGTCTTCCAAATTTCTTGGCATAGATGAGTGAATACTTCTAGCTTTGCCTCCCATTGTTAAAACTTCCATCCGTTCCTGGAGGCTTGTTTTTCACTGGAAACCCTGGTGGTGTAGTGGTTAAATCCTACATCTGCTAACTAAAAGGTCAGCAATTCGAATCCACCAGGTGCTCTTTGACAACTCTTTGGAGCAATTCTACTGTGTCATATAGGATCTGTAGGGTCAACTATGAGTTGGTTTTGACTCGTCGGTAGGGAGCTTTTTTTTTTCACCTTTTTTTTTTTCCCCTGTGTCTTCAGTGCAGCCTGGACTTGTTCCTTCGGTAACATTGGTTTCTGCTCATATGGTACCTTCTGAAGTAACTGAATGTCCACCAGTTGTTTTTGGTATAGTGACTGTATTCTTTCCATCTTATTTTGATGCTTCCTTAGTCATTGAATATTTTCCCCATAGATTGCTTCAGTATTGCAACTTGAAGCTTGAGTTTTTCTTCAGTTCTTTCAGCTTGTGAAATTCAGAACATGCTCTTCTTTTGGGTTTTCAAGTTTGAGGTCTTCAAACATGTCAGGATAATATTTTACTTTGTCTTCTTAAGTTGCCTTTTAAAATCTTCTGTTTAACTCCTTTACTTCATCATTTCTTTCTTTTGCTTTAGCTACTCAACATTCAATAGCAAGTTTCGGAGTCTCCTGACATCCATTTTGGTCTTTTCTTTCTTTTTTGTTTTGTTAATGACCTCTTACTTTCTCCATCTGTAATGTCCTTGATGCCAGTCTCGTCTTTAGTCATTAGTTTACAACTCATCAAAGCTGTTCTTGAGATAGTCTTTAGACTTAGGTGGGACATACTCAACGTTGTACTTTGGATCTTGGGGACTTGTACTAATTTTCTTCAATTTCAGATTGGATTTGCATATGAGCAATTAAGGAGCTCTTTCACAGTCAGTCCCTGGCTTTCTGACTGATGATGCTGAGATTTTCTGTTGTCTCTTTCCACAGATGTAGTGGATTTTATTCATTTTGTATACCATCTAGTGAGATCCATGTGTACAGTCATTGTTTATATTGGTGAAAAAAGCATTTGCAGTGAAGAAGTCATTGGTCTTCAACAATCTTATATGATCTCTAGCATCGTTTCTAGAAGTCCATATTTTTCAACTATTGATCTTTCTTCATGTCCAACTTTTCCATTTCAGTCATCAGTATTTATTGGTACATCCTGACTGCATGTTAAATCAATTTCAAACTGCAGAAGTTGGCGGAAATCTTCAGTTTCTTCATTGTTAGCCCTTAATGGTTGGTACATAAATACAGTTCCGTTAACTGGTCTTCTTTGTAGGCTTATGAACATTATCCTATCATTGGCAGCATTGTACTTCAAAATAGATCTTGAAATGTTCTTTTTGATGATGCTGTTCCTTTCAAAGTTGTCATTCCTAGCATGGTAGAACATATGACTGTCCAATTCAAAATAGCCAATTAAATCTCAGCTCACTAATGATTTCGACATTTATTCTATCCATTCCATTTTTTAGAACACTCAATTTTCCTGGTTTCATATTTCAGACATTCACAAACAATATGGGCTATAAATTAAACAATTCACTAACTTACTTGTCATGGACGTTTCATTTAGTCTTTCACTAAATACTGTTTTATTGAATATGTGCTGTGTGACAGAAATCCATTTAGTAGAAGATCCACAGTTAACAAAATAGATACTATCTTAACTTTTCTACTATGTTAATTCATCAAACAAAATATTACCTAAATAATGATTTAATTAGAATTGTGATGATGTTTACAATAACCTATTCTCCGTGGTCACTGAGATGTAACAATTAAACTGATACCCTGCAAATAATAAATGTTTACTGAGTACTTACTATATGTCAAATACTGCTATGCATGTTGAAGAAATATAAGTCAACAAAACATAAATATTTATTCTCTAATATAGAAGTCATTGGATTATATTCTTGAAAATCAATCACAGACCACTTTTTCTTTCTTTTACTGTGTACCACTTAAGTTTTTCTCTTTTGCTTTTTTTTTAACTTTCTCACCCTAAACTCCTTTGCACATAATGAGAATGTGATACTCCATTTATCTATGCTTGTGGGGCTTCATAACTCACAACCTTTAAAGCAGATGATAATTTTATTTCATTTCACACTGTATTTTTTTGTCCAAGTTTTAATTTACTTTATTATATTTTTTTAGAGTTTCATAACCAATTAAAAATACCAACACTGGGATTTAAACATAACCAGTGAGTAAATCTGAAGACAAAGTGAGTTATTAGAACACACAGCCAAATATGCTGCCTTTTCACTATGGAGAAAAAAATAAGCATAACAAGAAGTTTAGCAGTTAGGACTCGCCAGACACTCTATGGACGAATGATGGGACAATCTGCCTTGAAAATCCTATAAGACATTTCTACTCTGTCCTATACAGCTGGCAGTGATCCTCTAAGTTGGAAGCAACTCAATGACAATAGGTTTGGTTTTTAATGGGCATGGAAAAACTGAAATGTGTTATGACTTTTTAAATAAAACAGTATAAATTATCATAAGACATGCTGATTTGTGTGCTCATGTTTACTGATACCTAGATAGCAGTCAGAAAACTTGGGAAGGCTCTGCCTTTATTTTATGAAATTTACATTGTATGTGTGTATGTAAGAAATCCTGGTGGTGCAGTGCAGTAGTTAAGAGTTCGATTGCTAACCAAACAGTAGGCAGTTCAAATCCATCAAGTACTCCTTGGAAATCCTATGAGACAGTTCTATTCTGTCCTACAGAGTTGCTGTGAGTTAGAGTCAACTGAATGGCTATGAGTGTTGTTTAGGTTTAATATGTATATGCGTGTGGGGGGGGGGTTTATAGTTTTAAGTTGCCGTACTATATTTGTTATAAAAGTAATCATGGAAAAAAAAAGTATTATATATCCAGTTAATACAAATAACTAACTCAGAGTGCAAGTGTAAGGATCTGCTTTCAGTTGAGGAAATAAAGCATAAACAGATGTTATCTAGTCATTATTTGCAATCAAAAGATGTTGCTATAGATGAAGTAGAAACTACACAGTAGAAGTGGAAAAAAATGTTAATAATGGTGAAGGATATCTGATTTTCTTAAGTTTCAAACACACCTGAGTCTGAATCTTCAGGGAATTCTAAGTAGTAGACATAGACATAAATAGTAGAAATAGACATAGCATAGACAAAAGTGTTTTTTTTCCTGACGTATATCCTGTGAGGACAGGTGAGAGCATGATGATGGGGGATGGGGCACCTGAATAAGAGAAAATTACGTAAAAATTTCTTTTAGTTAATTCATAGAGACCCTATAGGACAGAGTAGAACTGCCCTGTATAGTTTACAAGAGTGTAATCACCATAAAACCACATCTTCCTCCTAGAGAGCAGTTGCAACCACTAACTTTTTGGTTAGCAGTGGAGTTCTTAACCACTGTATCATCAGGGCTTTTTAGAAAGAGTCTATATATGCTTCTTCTAAGCTGCCCAGGCAAACTACCTATGATAGCACTATTTTTATTTTGTAAGAAATAACATTTTCGTATGAAAGTATGAATAACCAAAAGTCAAATCTAGCACCTTTCAGGCAATTCTGACTCATAGCTACCCTGTAAGACACTGTACAACTCCTTCACAGTTTCCATGGCTATAAAATGTTACAGAAGCAGACTGTCACTTCTTTCTCCATGAAGCAGCTAGTGGATTCCAGCAGCCAACCTTTTGACTCATAGCAAAGTGCTCCATCCAGTGTACTACTAGGGACCCTAAGTCAGGCCCAAAGTGTCAGCACACTTTGTGTATAAACACCCAAGTCCCAATATACTAACGATAAGAAAAACTTTTTTGGAAATATATTTGAAATCAGTTTAAAATAGTTCAGAGATAGAAACAGAAATCATATTCTGCTGTTAAGAATGCTGGGACTGTTTTAAGTGAACATATCATTTCTGCCCTTAACACTCAACCAGTGACATACTTTAAATCTGTTGAATGTGTCACTGAGTCTCTGTGTCCCATTTCCTTCACGCTGGCAATGAAGGCATTTCACATGCAGTGGCGTACACCTTAAGTAACAGCAGAAGTGTCATAACTAAATGATAGTCCAAAATACATCTTTCTGTATTCAGACTGTTTCAGAACAAATCTCATCACAATGGAAAACAAAGTCAAAATGAATTTATGGTTTATACACAGACTTTTTTACTCAGCTACTCCTACAAACTCAAAACATCTCTTTCCCTTACGTAAGTTTTCACTAGAATTGAACAAAGAAAAAGAATTAAAGCAGTGACACATTTAGCTTTCTTATTATTTTTTTAGTATTACTGTGATTCAGTGAAAGTATACAATCCAGTTACATGCCCTCCTGTCTGCAGGTACTTCTGCTCTCCCTGCCGGGTGACAGCGTGCTCCTCCTTTTCATTCTATATACGTTGTATCCTCTTAATCTTTGTCCTCTTCTCCCCACCAAGTCCTCCCCCTTCTAGTAAGAGGCCAGGACAGCATCATATAGACGCCTAAACCCATAAAGTACATATACCATATGATCACACTGTGTCCCCAAGTCCAGTCCACTCCTGTCTGAAGAGTTATCCTCAGTAATGCTTTCTGGTCAGGGGCAGCAGGTCTAAGGGCCATGCTCCCAGAGGAACCCCTAGGCTGCCAGACCATCAGTTGAGGTCTTTTAGTAGAGTTTCTGAGGTGCACCCCTCTTTCTTGAGTGTTGCTACTGGGACTAAACATTGTGTGCCCCACCATGGCTGTCTTTGGTAGTAGTGGGGCACCATCTGGTTCTTGTGGTCACGTGTTGATACAGTCACCGATTCACATGGGTCCTTCTGTCTCCTGGTCTCTTTTCCCCTCATGTCTTGTTTGTTCTTGGTGATCACCTGTTCCAGATGACATCGGTCCATTTGGCATACCTCAGATGACAGCTTGCTAGCTTTTAAGACCCCAGATGCCACTTTCCAATATGATGTGCAGAAGGCTCACTTGGCAACAGGTTAGTTATGCCAACTGGCCTCAGTGTACCCTGAGAACATGGTCCCCAGACTTCTGTCCTTGCTACTTGCAATGTTGGGTTAAGATTAGAAGAGTTTTCAGTTTATGTTGAAGTCCAGTTAAGTTGATCGTCTTTCTACTGTGTGCTGTCACTGCTTTCACCCAAACAAATTTCTATTAACTATCTAATCTGTGACCAGCCCTCTCCCTCCTTCCTCTCCCTTGCAGCCATCGAAGCCTTTTCTTCTGTACGTAAGTCTATTTTAAAGTCCTTATAGCAGGGGTCTCGTATAATATTTGTCCTTTTGCCACTGATTTCACTCAGCATAATGTCTTCCAATTGAAACCAGGTTATGAGATGCTTCCTAAAATCATCATTGTTTTTTTTATCATTACACAGGGTTCCATTGAGTGTATGTACCATAGTTTGTTTATCAGTTTGTTTATCATCTGTTGTCTGGCATAGTGGTTGGTTCCATCTTTTTGCTACTGTGGACTGAGCTGCAATAAACATTCATGTGTGTGCATCTGTCCTTGTGACTGCTGTTGATTCTATAGGATATATTCTGAGCAGTGAGATTACTGGATCAAATGGTACATCTATTTCCAGCTTTTTAAAGAAGCTCCAAATTGTTTTCCAAAGTTGTACTATTTTGCAAAATCTTGTTGCTATTTTCCAGTACCTTTTAGATTATGGAGATCAGATGTTGGTCTGATATTTAGTTGCCAAATATTTTTTCCCATTCTATAGGTGGTCTTTCAACTCTTTTGATAAAGTCTTTGGATAAGCAAAACTGTGATTCTTAGTAGTTCCCATTTATTTTTTCTTCTGTTGATTGTGCTTTGTCAGGTTTTGAAGTCTACCTAAGCTATGTATTAGAACTTCCATTGTTGACCCTGTTTTTTCTTGCATGATTTTTATCAGTGTAGGTTGGATATCTGGGTCTCTGATGCAGTTTGAGTTGGTTTTTGTGTAAGGTGTGAGATATGGGTCTTGTTTCAATTTTTTGCAGATGGATATCCAGTTTTGCTAGCACCATTTATTAAAGAGGCTGTTTTGACCCCAATTTATGATCTTAGGGTGTTCCTCAAACATCAAATGTTCATTAAGAGGATGGTGGGATCTCAGGGGCTTCAACTCTGTTCCATTAGTCTGTATGTCTCTTTTTGTATCAGTACAAAAAGAGTTTTGACTACTGTGGCAGTGTAATAGATTTTAAATTCGGGTAGAGTGAGGCCTCCCATTATGTTCGTCTTCTTCAGTAGTGCTTTACTTATCTAGGGTTTCTTCCTTTTCCAAACATCATTGGTGATTTGTTTCTCCATCTCATTAAAAAATGACTCTGGAATTTGTATTGGGATTCATTGCATATGCAGACTGCTTTGAGTAAAATCAACATTTTCACAATGTTAAGTCTTCCTATCTGTGAGCAGCGTAGGTTTCTCCATTTATGTAAGTTTCCATGGTTTCTTGCAGTAAGATCTTGTGGTTCTCTTGGTATAGGTGTCTTATTTTTCTAGTTTGATTTTTCCTAGGTATTTTATCTTCTGGGGGCTATAGTAAATGGTATTGATTTGGTGATTTCTTTGAGGATATCTGATGGTACAAAGGAATCCTACTGATTAACTTATGTTTACCTTGTATTGTGACATTTTACTGAACTCTTCTATTAGTTCAAGTAGTTTATTTACAGATTTTTTTTAGGATTCTCTGTGTATACAATCATATCATTTGCAAATAGGGAGATTTATACTTTTTGTTTGCCAGTACAGATGCCTTTTATTTCTTTGCTTTGTCTAATTGCTCTGGCTAGAACTTCTGGCAGTACAATGTTGAATAGAAGCGGTAAGAGTAGGCATCCTTCTCTAGTTCATCTTCTGAAGGGGAATTCTTTCAGTCTCTCTCCATTCAGGATGATCTGGGCAGTTGGCTTTGCACAGATGCCTCTTACTGCATTAGGATTTTCCCTTCTATTGCTATTTTGCTGAGTTTTTAGCATGAATGGGTGTTACAATTTGTCAAATGCCTTTTCTGCATCAATTCACAAAATCAGATGATTCTTATCTTTCATGTCATTTATGTGATTGATCACATTGTTTTTCAGATGTTGAATCAGCCTTGCATCCTTGGTATTAATCTAACTTGGTCACGATGAGCTATTTTTTTTTATATATTGCTAAATTCTATTTGCAAGCATTTTGTTGAAGGTTTTTGCATTTAGGTTCATAAGTGATATTGGTCTATAATTTTTTTTGTGGGATCTTTCACTGGTTTTTGGTATCAGGGTTATGCTAGCTTCAAAAAATGAACTTGGGAGCATTCAGTCCCTTTCTATGGTGTGAAATAGCTTCAGTAGTATTGGAGTTAACTCTTCTCTGAAATTTTGGTGGAATTCTCTGGTGAAGCCATCTGGACCTGGAAAAGTTTTTGGATGACATTTTCAATCTCTTCTTTTGTGATGGGTTTATTAAATTGTTCTACTTCTCCTTGTGATAATTTTGGTAGGTGATATGAATGTAGAAATTTGTCCATTTCCTCTAGGTTTTCAGATCTGATAGGATACATCTTTCATCGTACTCTGTCATGATACTTTTGGTTTCAGTTGGGTCTATTGTGACATTGCCCATGTCATTTCTTATTCAGATTATTTGTTTCCCCTGTGTTTTTCTTTTGTAAGTTCAGCCAATGGTTTGTCAATTTTGTTGATCTTTTCAGAGATCAAGCTTTTGGTTTTGTTCTTTTTTTTTTTTCAGTTGTTCCTCTATTTTCTAACTCGTTTAGTTCTGCTCTAATCTTTACTATCTGTTTTCTTCTGATGCCTGAGGGGTTATTCTTGTGCTCTCTTTCTACTTGTCAAGCTGTAGGGTTCATTCTTTGGTTTGAGTTCTTCCTTCTGGATGTGTGCATTTATAGAGGGAAACTGATATCTCAGAACTGCTTTCGCTGTGTCCCATAGGTTCTCGTAGGATGTATTTTCATTCTTATTTAATTCCATAAATGTCTTCATTTCATCCTTGATATTGTCTATAGCCCATGGGTTCTTGAGCAAGATATTGTTCAGTTTCCATGAGTTCAAAGTTCTGTGTTTTTTCTGCTACTGATTTAGACTTTCATGGCTTTCTAGTCCAAAATGTTTTGCAATTATTCAGTGGCTTGGATTTTGTTGAGGCTTGCTTTATGTTGTAACACATGATCTGTTCTGGAAAATATTCTATGTCCATAGGAGAATAAGGTGTACTGTTCTGTAGATGGATAAAAAGTTCTGTATATGTTGATGACCTCTGGAGTGTTGAAGTCTCCCACTATTATTGTGGAATGATCCATCTCATTTTACATTGTAGTCAGTGTTTGTTCAATGTATTTGGATGCTGTAGTATTGGCTACATAAATATTTAATATTGTTAAGTCCTGCTTGTGTATTGAGCATTTCAGCAATAAATAGTGACCATGCTTGTCTGTGATGGTGGATTTTACATTACAATCTATTCTATCTGAGATCAGTGTTGCCACACCTGCTCTTATTTGTATGTTGTTAGCTTAGTATATGTTATTCCATCCTTTAATTTTCAGTTTGTTCATATCTTTGAGTGTAAGGTGAGTTTCTTGTAAACAAAATATAGATAGATCATTTCTTTTGATCCAAGATGTCACTCGCTGTTTCTTTACCGGAACATTCAGTCCATTTATCTTCAGTGTAATGATTGATAGATATGTGTTTAGTGTTATCATTTTTATGTATTTATTTTTGTGTTGGGGTTTTCTACGTTGCTCTTAATATTCTGTTCCAGGTCATTCTCTTTATGGGTTGACTTTTCATTTTCTTCAGTGTTGGTTTTGTGTTTGTTGAGATTCCCGTATTACATTTCTTCTTTTGATATGTTGCAAGGTTATTGTGCTTTGCAGCTGCCCCTATGATGCCTCTTAATATTCTAAGTTCAAACCCAATTTTAACTTCTGCATATCTTTTTAACTTCCTCTCCATCTCAAAAGACTATAACTGCTTTAGTATATCCCTCTTTTTAGTATGATGGTGTCATAGCTTTCATGTTTGTTCAACGATTCTCTTATTTTAATATTGTAGCTTTGACTGAGTTTTGTGACTTCCCTAACTGAGTAGGATACTAGTTACTGTATCCCACATTGCTTCCTTAAATATACCCCTCATGGTTTTGTTTTTCTAAGCAAAGAGACTTTTTCAGTATTTCTTGTAGCTTTGGTTTGGTTTTACAAAGTCTCTAAGCTTTTGTTAGTCAGATCCGACTCGACAGCACTTGGCTTGGCTGACTTATCTGTAAATGTCTTAATTTCATCTTCGTATTTGAGGCACAATTTTGCAGAATGTATGATTCTTGGAGGGAAGATTTTCTCCTTTGAAGCTTTGAATTATGTCCTCCCACCAATTCTTGCCAACACCGTTTCTGCCAAGAAGCCAGATAAAGCCTACAGGGCTTCCCTATGAATATTAGCTTTGCTTTGAGCCTCACTGCCTTTTAGAGCTTCTGTTTATGTTTCACTTATTGAGGATGAATATAACATGTCTTGGTATTTTTCTTTTGGGTTCTACTTTTTGGTGTTGAATATGCATCTTGGATGCTATGTTCTCTTCTTTCACAATTTCAGATAAGTTTTCTGTCAGGAAGTAAACAATAATACTCCCTGTGTTTTCAGCTTTCTCTCCCTGTTCAGGATCTCCAATTAATCAGGATCTCCATTAATCCTCTTAACAGAGTCCCATGTGTTTCTTAATGCTTTTTCATTTTCCTTATTTGTTTTCTCTCATTTCTCCTCATAAATGCTAGTATCAGTTGCTGTATCCTCAAGGTCATTAAGCCTGACTTCCCTCTCCTCAGTTCTGCTCTTTTGGCTTCTGATTGAATTGTTTGATTTTGTAATTTTGTTATTTATCTGCTGGCTTTCAGATAGCTGATGTTGCATCAGTTCAAAGAGCTTGCTTAATTTTCACTTTGCTCTGCTGCATTTTGTTTAATGTCTGGGGGGCTCTCTATATAATTCTTTGTACTCCGTCTCAGAGAGTTTCAGAAAGGCTTCTTCATCTGGGAAGTTTTTTGATTCTTTATATTGGAAGTTTTCTAGAGCCATGGTGGACTGTTTCTTTAAATGGTTAGCAAAGGTTTGTTACCTTTGCAACATATAGAGGCTATTCAGATTCTTGGTGTTACCTCAGCAGGAGCTGGGGTGAAGTTCTGAAAAAGCAGTTGGTCACCAGCTGCTTCTGTGCACTCCAGCAACTGACCCCTGTTAACTCTCTGGGGTGGCAGTCTCCACCACCTGGGTAGCAAAAAGTGGCATTCTCCTTATGCAGTCACTGGGGCCAGTGAGCTGACTTTACAATGTGGGTCAGTGAAGACTGGAGAAGATGCTGCCACTTCAGTCAGCAGTTGTTTCTCCAGGAAATCTTATTTTTAAAAGCTGGGAGCTGTCCAACACGTGGCAGAATCAATCATGTCACTAGGCATTGCAGGCCTTGCCTTCTGGCTGACAACACAAGCACCTTTCCAGTTCTCCACAGATGCTGTGATGTAGTTCAAAGTAGGAAAAGTTTATGGCCTTGCTGCCATCCTCAGCCAAACGCCACCCATAAGGTAACACTGTGCTAAATGTAATCTTTCTGTTAGAAAAAAATGGCATGGCTTCTCAGTTTGGGAATTAGCCCCTGCTGACTCCTCTGTTGGGTGTCTCTGCCTCCTAGCTGACCAAGATGGCAATTCGGCCAAGCTACAGTTCCTACCACAAAACAGCAGAATCTATGGCACAGCTCAGAAAAGAGAGGATGGAGGATCAATGGTGCCCTCAGTCAGCAGCAGGGCTCTCAAAATGTGGCCATCTCATACATTGTCTCTCTGCTCTGCTATATGCTGTTTAGTTTAGTACTGCAGTTCCATGTATTTGCTGGCTCATGCCCATCCCCCAAATTCCAGATAACAAAGGAGGCATCAGTACCTGCAGTCCATCCCAGCAGTGAGTAAGCAGGAGTGGGTCTCTGCATGTGTAGCCTTCTGTTAGAAAGAGGTAGTTTCCCATTTAGTGGTGTGTTGTTCAATCTGACAACCCTATGCTGTATCCTAGAGTTCTCTGGTTGTCCAGACTGCTCCATTAAGTTATCATTCCAGGCCTTAGTTCTCAGTGGGAAATGAGGATATATATGTCTCAATTGCCACCTTGGCCCCACCTCTAGCTTTTTTATTCTTGATTTAAAAACATAATAAAAATTTACAGTTTGTCAACTACATGGTTTGCATCTTCAAAATAAAAAATCCTAATAACTTTCCTATCAGTATTGCCACATCAGGTTTACAGTATCTCTAACTTTTAATTATGTATCTTAGTGCTATTCTAACACAAATACAGGAACTTATAGATGCAAATGTTTAAATTGATAATGACTCCTTATAAAATGTTAATGGAATTTGCTTCATAAACATGTATATGCCGTAGCCAAGTGCCGTCAAGTAACTACCAATAACTGTGTATGGAATCAGAAATGGAAAAAAAAATCTGATTTCTATTCAAAGCTCACATAGGCAGTTTTTGCTAGCATAGGGATATATCTGGATTACAGATCTATTTTCAGTTTTAAAAATCCATACTTATTATCTTTAATGGACTACATATCTTAAGACATATTGTCAATGCAGCTTAGTATATTTTTGACAGGTTTTTTAAATAATCAGAAAAAATGAATGGGATTATTAATCAATTTAAAACCTTTATAAGAATAAACACATTTTTGATAAACTGGCAGCTGGGAAATTCTATCTCAAATATCTCAAATATTTAGATTTAATGGAAAAAATATTAGTTCAAACAGGATATTTTTATCTACTCTCAACTTTTTCCTGGATATGTAACCTTAGTGACTTATGTTTACAGATATTTGTTATTGATTTTAAATCTTCAACAGCTAATTTTCCCTGATTACTTTCTCCATGTGGAAAATTATAATTTTTAATTATCTTCCATTGCTCACATGAAAGTTCAAACTGAAAATGAAGAAAATTAGAACAAGTCCACAATATCCACAGTACAATCTTGTGTGTATCCCCACATTTAGAGACCATCTCAAGAATAGATTTGATGTGTTGAACACTAATGAACAATGAGCAGATGAGTTGTGGAATAACATCAAAGGCATCATCCATGAAGAAAGCAAGAAGTCATTGAAAAGACAGGAAAGAAAAAGAAGTCCAAATTGAATGCCAGAATAGACCCTGAAACTGCTCTTGAACATTGAGTATATAAAGCAAAAGGAAAAAATGATGAAGAGAACTGAACAGAAGATGTCAAAGCATCACTCTAGTAGACAAAGTATCATAACAACATGTGCAAAGAGCTGAAAATTAAAAAAAAAAAGGAAAAACTTTCTGCATTTCTGAAGATGAAAGAACTGAAGAAAAAATTCAAGCCCTGGGTTGCAATGGTGAAGGATGCTACAGGGAAATATTAAATGACTCAATACACATCAAAAGAAGATGGGAGGACTACCAGAGTCATTATACCAGAAAGAACTGGTCATTGTTCAACTACTTCACAAAGTAGCATATGATCAGGAACCAATGATACTGAAGGAGGAAATTGAAGCTGCATTGAAGGCATTGGTGGGTAACAAGGCCCCAGGAATTGAGGAATATCAATTAAGATGTTTCTACAAATGCATGCAGTGCTAGAAGTGATCACTCATCTATGTCAAGAAATTTGGAAGACAGCTACCTGCCTGACCAACTGAGAGAGATACATATTTATGCCTATTCCCAAGAAAGGTGATCGAACTGAATAAGGACATTATCAAAAAATATCATTAATAGTATCTGTAAGTAAACTTTTGCTGAAAATCATTCAAAAGTTACTGTAGCAGTATATTGACAAGGAACAGCCAGAAATTCAAGCCAGATTCAGAAAAGGACATGGAACTGGGGATTGCTAATGTCCGATGGATCTTGATGTTAGATGTATTTTGGCTGAAAGCAGAAAACACAAGAAAGATATTTATCTATGTTTTATTGACTATGCAAAGGCATTGGACTGTGAGGACCATAACAATGTGCAGAGTAGGAATTCCGGAACAGTTAATTGTGCTCATGATGAATCTGTATGTGGATCAAGAGGCAGCTGTGTGAACAGAGCTAGGGAACACTGAATGGTTTGAAGTTAGGAAAGGTGTGCATCAGGGTTGTACTCTTTCACCATGCCTTTTCAATCTGTATGCTCAGCAAATAATCCAAGAAGCTGGACTATAGGACAAATGAGGTATCAGGATTGGAGGAAGACTAATTAACAGTCTTTGTTACGTAGATGATACCACCCTGTTTCTCTAAGTGGAGATGATTTGATACACTTACTGATAAAGATCAAAGACCACAGCCTTCAATATGAATTGAACCTCAACATCAAGAGAACAAAAATTCTCACAGCTCCACCAGTCTTCAACGTCATGATAAACAGAGAAAGGATTGCAATTGTCAAGGATTTCATTTTACTTGGATCCACAATCAATGCCCGTCAAAGCAGTAGACAAGAAATCAAAAGATGCATTGCGTTGGGAAAAGCTGTGGCAAAAGACCTCATTAAAGTGTTGAAAATTAAAGATATCACTTTTAAGACTAAGGTGTTCCTGACCCAAGCCGTGACATTTTCAGTTGCATCTTATGTGTGTGAAAATTGAACAATAAATAAGGAAGACAGGAGAAGAATTGATGCTTTTGTATTGAATGTACCATGGACTGCCAATAAGAACAAACAAATCCTTTTGGAAGAAGTACAACACAGAGTGCTCTTAGGAAGCAGCAATGGCAAAACTGCATCTTACTTTGGACGTGTTCTTAGGAAGGATCAATCCATGCAGTAAGACATTATGCTTGGTAAAGTAGAATTTCAGTGAAAAATAGGGAGGCCCTCATTAAGATGGATTGATACAGTGTCTACAACATTGCACTTAAGGATAAAACATTTGTGGACATGGTGCAGGACTGGCAATGTTTCATTTTGTTGTTCACAGAGTCTGTATGAGTCAGATTCAGCTCAATGGTACCTAACAACAACATCCTCTTCCAGCTGTTAAAGGTCTTTTTTTAAAAAAACCTCAAGATAGCATCATATCCTTCCCCTTCCCTTTCAGTGGCCGTCAGTGACTTTCTGGTGCAGCCAAGGAGAAATACAACTTTTTACCACAGTATGTTGCTGTTATTGCAACTCCTGGCCATCCTGTATGCAACAGATCTAACCTTGTGTCCTGTTCATGATTGCCGACATGCTAAGTCCCTTGCTATGATCACTGTGTATTTCCAGTAGCTTCTACCTTAGGGAGTTCATCTTCCACAACTAAATCAAACAATACTGTATTGTGACCCATAGGGTTTTTATTGACTAATTTTCTGAAGTAGTTACCTAGGCCTTTCTTACGAGTCTGTCTTAGTCTGGAAGCTGCACTGAATCTTGTCCATCATAGATGACTCTGCTGGTATGTGAAATACTCATGACATAGCTTTCAGCATCATACTACTCAGAAGCCACCACGGTGTGAAACACTGATAAATAAATAAAGATATAGCCTAAAAAGCCCCAAATGACTGTCCCCTCCTCCTTAACACTTATCTCCTTCCTCTGTCCTCCTTACTTTGCTCCATTGCTGGCCAGTCAATTCTGACTCATAGCAATACCGTAGGACAGTATAGAGTCACTCAGTAGGGCTTCCAAGGCTGTAATCTTTACAGAATGAGACTCCACATCTTTCTCCTGGAGAATTCCTAGTGGATTTGAACTGCTAATCTTTTGGTGAGCAGACAAGCTCTTAACTATTGCACTTTCAGGGCTCCTTGGGAGTCAACAAAAATACATAAATCTACCAGAAGATGGATTTTTATGAAGGAAAATAAAGCAGAGGTGAAGAATGGAGTTTTAGGGTTGGACATACTATCTTAGGAAGACTAAGGAGAGCCTCATTGAGAAGGTGACCTTTGAACCAAGCCCCGAAGGAACTGACAGAGTAAACCATGGTGACTAGGGGTAACACCTGTCACCCCTTTGCAGAAAAGCAAAGGTCTTGAATATTAAGGGGGCCAGTTTGCATGGAACAGGGAGGGGAAGGGGATATATAAAAATAAAGCAAGGCAAGGTGAGGGGGTGGGGGTTCAGATCAGGTAAGGCTTTATATTCTATATTTAGCCTTTGGCTTTTATTCTGAATGAAATCAGAGACAACAGAGCCTTTGAACAGAGGAGGCGCCTGATCCAATTTTTGCCTCCACTAGCTTCTGTGTCACAATTCATCTGTAAGATAAAGATGAAACCAGGGAGACCTGTAAAAAGGCTTTCCAGTAATTCAATCAGGAAAATCATAGTGTCTTGCAATGGTGGCAGCAGTGGAGTTGACAAAAACTGACAAAATACTGAATGTATTTTAATGATAGCACTGGCACCATTTGCTGTTCATCTGGACATACGGTGACAGAAGAGAGGAGAAAAGGGTAGACCCCAGGGTGTAGGGGCAGAATGATGGGAAATGTCAGTTATTCTGCTAAGAAATACTGCTACTATAGCAGATTTGAAGAAGATGACATTCAGGAGTTATAGTCAAGCCGCAAGCCTAGTGAGGTAATGAAGGAAAGGAACGTGAACAGAGGAGAGAGAAAATGCAAAACCAGAACCTCGCTAAGAGGTTATGCACATGAGCAAGTAAAAGCTCTTGTCCCACTCCACTCTCCTACCTCTCTTAAACTCTGTCACAAACCCCTGATTTTCTCGTCAGTTATTTTCTCTATCTAAAAATATCTTCTGCATTTCTTTATATCCTTTTTCACCCCCACAAGATGGTACATTTTATGAAAGCATACATATAATCTGCCTTATTCATGGAAATGGATGCAATGAAGTCTTCTAAAAACATTTTGCCGAAAAAACTTATCTATTTTTTTTTACAGTCTATCCTTGGTTATAATAGGAAAAATATTTAAAGCTACAAAAGTGTTATTACAGAAAAACAACAGTTACCATTTAGTGAGTGTAAACACAGTTCTTCGTGCTTACATGTAATGAAACTAAGCTGCAGAACAATCCTGGAAGATACACTTTAGTATTATTATTGCCGTTTTATGAGCAAGATAACTGAGGCGCAAAATTCTAAGAAGTTATAATACATATATAATAATTATTATATTCTGTAATGTTATATATAATATATTATTGTATAAATACAATATATTGTATAAATATATTATATAATACATCATGTAAATATGTAAATATATTATATCGATATTGTATAAATATAATGTATTATATTTGTATATAATATATACTATATATTATATATGCCATGAGTCGGATCTGACTCGACAGCACTTGGCTGGCTTGGCTGGCATTATATTATATACAATTATATAATATCTATTGGCATTAATATATATTTTATAACATTTTGTAATATATACAGTAATATATAAAATGTATACATGCATATACATTTTGTATATATATATGTTGTATATATATACATTTTATATATGTATGTACATTTTATATCTATGCATTATATACATGTGTATGTGTAAACACATATAGATACAGAAATTCTGCTGGTGTAGCGGTTAAATGCTGAGTCTGCTAACCAACAGGGTGGTGGTTTGAATCTGTCAGGTGCTCCTTGGAAACTGCAAGCAGTCCTGTTCTGCCCTACAGGGTTGCTGTGAGTCATAATCAACTCAAAAGTAGTGTTTCGGTTTTTTTTTTTTTTTTGGTTTAATTGTATAACTATAACTCACCTCTCCTGAGACAATTTCAACTCATAGCAACCCTATAGGACAGAATAGAACTGCCCCACAGAGTTTCCAAGGAGAACCTGGCAGATTTATAACCATTATACCACTAGGGTTTCTAGATTGATGAATAGACAGATACACAGACAGAAAGGAAGATTTGTTGCAAGAAAATGGCTTATGTGGCTGTGAAGGCTGGCAAGTCCCAACTCCATGGGTCAAGCACTAGCCTGGAGGCTTCTCCTGGCTCATGTGGTTGCAGGGGTGACAAACTCACAACCGGCAGGACAGATGACAGGCTACTGGCCTCCAGGTGAATATCAGAAATGGTAGGTCAATGACAGACTACTAGCTCAAGTCCCCCAAACTGGAGGTCAGAGAGTGGTGAACCAAATGCAGCTTCCAGAGCATCCATCTACAGGAAGCCTGTGAAGTAAATTCACAGTCTCGTCTTAGGAAAAGCACTGCATACCTCACTGTTGAATATCACTAGGGTTGCCTTTGAAGTACTTCCCTTGGGAAGCTGTGTTCCAGCGCCAGTGACTAGTGCACCCTTCAAAGCAATTCTGGAACTCTTTTTCTGGAATGTCCAGAAGTGCTTTCATTGTGCAAGGTCTGACAGTTATGTTCACTAACTCATCCCAGAAGAAGTGCTTTGAAGAGTGGACTAGGCACTGGCTTGTGAAGCTTTCCAAGGGGAGTGTCTTCAGAGGGGACTGTAGTGATATTCAGTAAAGAGGGATGTAGCAGTTCTTCTAGGATGCGTTTGTGGACTTAACTGACTGACCTCCAGTGTTTGGTGCAGGCCACACTCTCAAGGAAGCTTCTTACATCAGGTAAGCCAATGACTTTAGCCCTTTTTAAGGCTCGGTACACCCCACAACTAATCTTGTCTCATTGATGTATGGAAGTTTAGAAATTACAAACACACACACACACACACACACAAAAAAAAAAAAAAAAAACACAGGATAACTACACATTATCACAAAATAGACAACAATTACACAATACTAAGAATCATGGCCTAACCAAGTTGACACATAACATTAACTAGTGCAATCCAAAGCCAAGTGCCGTCAGATCCATAAAATTGTAATATTTACAAGATTTGGACATGGTTGTATCTGACCCAGTTACAACAGGGCTTGGTAATAGCTACGAAGGACTAGGAACCATAACCCTCTGGAATAATTATTATACTCTGTTATATGCTGTAGAGGCATCAAGTTTATTAAACCACCCCTCAAAAACATAAGGTCAAAGAAATGCAAACAAAGCAGAAGAGTAAGTGATCATATTTCACTTAACATTGAAAACTTTTTGAACCTGAAAGGTTTCTGAAAGATCACTGAATGCAACACCTTTATTTTCAGATGGGAAAATCAAGGAAATAATCTCAGTTCACACAGATGAGTATTAGGCTCAGTGGGCTGTGAATTCTACCCCAGGTATTCCTTCTCTACACCCCATTATTCTCCCTAGGTTGGACAGCGATCTTGAGTTTTTCTTAGAAGCAGAACATGTACCTGATGGTTTGTCTGCTATTTTGTTTTTCATTTTCATGGCTCAAATATATCTGAACTTGGTAATATACCTTAGATTACTATCTCAGCTGTATAGATGCATACATAGATGATAAAAAACACACTCAAATGTAATTTTTGAAAAAGAGGGCAAAAATTATCTAGCAGTTGCATGTTTTCTGACAAAAAATGCCTTCCCAACAGCTGCCAAAGGATACAATTTTTAAAAACACTTGTTCAGTTCCTTGTTTATGTACAACAGTTACCACGATCAGAAACAATTTCTTGCATACACAATCCATATTATATAATCAGTCTGGGGTATATACATGTTCATTTTTTAAAATATAATGCTGTAAACAGAACATCTTTCTAAATGGATGTGTCATACGATTACTCGGTAGGACATGAACGATTACAGTCTTAAATGGGTAATATGCCTTCCTGACACAAGTAGAAGACTATGATGCTGTATATTGTTGACACTTATAGCCACTTTCATAGACTTTATCTCAAATCTTTGAGTGGATACAAAAGGTACTGTATACGTACTTGAATGTGCCTGTGTGCACACAAGCAAGGCAAACAGTATGTGATGATACATGTCACAGACTTCAGTGTTCCATTACTGGTGGCTTTTTTATAGCCAGTGGAGATAAAGACTTGAACCAATATTTTTACGCCAGTGGCAACAGATGGCTATAACCTCACAATATTGTCAGTTGACAAACCCTACAAAAGGTACCTATAATTAGACTGATAATAAATGCTGTTTATGAAAGTCTTTGAAAATTTCTAGGCATATTATATTGAAAAGCACGGTAGTGGTTATATAAGTGATATGGTATTTCTTCAGTGTTGCAGGAGAAGCAGGCTTTATAGTCCAGAGAATGGCTACAGTCATCCCTTAAAATGTGAAACATGTTTATTTAAACTGAGTATGGAAATGCTTCTGAATGCTTTAAAATGTTGTTTGGTCTCAGTAAACAAAGAATTATGGAGACATTTTCAACCAATATTGATGATGAAGTATCATCTTTGGACATGTTAATTATTATGTGACAGTTACCATAATATATAGAAAAACAATCTACTGCCGTCAAGTCAATTCTGATTCTTAGGGACCCTGTGGGACAGAATAGTTTCCAAGGAGCACCTGATGGATTTGAACTGTCAACTTTTTGGTCAACTGCCATAGCACTGTTAAACACTGCAACCCCAAAGTTTCCTAATATGTGATAAACAGTGCTCCCTGGGTGGTGCAAACAGTTTATTCTCAGCTACTAACTGAGAGGCTGGCAGTACCAATCCACTAAGCAGCACCATAGAAGGAAGTCTTGGCAATATACTTCTGAAAAATCATAGCCATTGAAACTTAAGAAACACAGTTCTACTTTGATACTGATAGGTCACCAGAAGTCAGAATTTATTCAGATACTGTGGGTTTGCTTTATTGGTATGACAAGCAAGTTTCAAATGCTTTACATATATACAGAATTGACTCCACAGTCATTTATTTACTTACAAGCTAAATAACTGAAATGCAGAGAAGTAAGCTGACGTATTTATGGCCATAGAGCTAGTATGTGATAGCTACATATCATCAGGAGTCACTGAGGTTATATGGAACCAAACCAGTTACCATGAAGTCAGTTTGGACTTACAGTGTCTCAGAGTACAATTGTGACACACAGTGATGGAAGTGACTGGAACTCTGGAAACCAGGTCACCAGGCCTTTCATGAGGGGCACTTCTAGGTACACTAAACCCTCCAACACTGAGATGTGTAAAGGTGTATGGATCTCAACTTTTCTGTACTTAACTTCCTTTAGATGATGGAAAGAATCTTGGCTTATAGAAAAAAGCTGGGGTATGGATTTGCCGTTTACTCTTTATTCCTGTTGATGGCTCAGAACGCTGATAAAATTGCTTTATGCTCAGCTGAATTTGGTATTACAGTTGGTACTAAAAATTAATGCTTTGAGAATTCACTCCTAAGGGGGTTCTATGACTATGAAACAAATTATATGTAGTTTATTAATCATCCTTTATAATGGGATCCTGGGGCAGACAGTCTGTGCCGGACAAGTGTAATTGAGAGCCTTGAACTAACTTTTCACCCTGCTAAACTTCTGTGAGAAGAAACACACATGCGCGTGTTCATGCATGTGCATGTAAACACACATACACACACACACAATTTTATGTTGTCAGTAGCAGCTGGTGTCCAGTCATCCCCCAACTCAAAGTGGCCCTGTCGGAATGCAATACAAGGCTGTCCGGTCCTGTGCCATCCTGAAGATGTGTTGCAAATTGAACCTTTGTAATCCACAAGGTTTTTTCACTGGCTGATTTTCAGAAATAGATTGCCAGACCTTTTTTAGTAGTCTTAATATGGTGCTGTGCTGAAACGTGCTCATCATCACAGCCACGTGCAAGGCCCCACTGATGGATGAGCGGTGACTGTGCGTGAAGTATATTGTCGTGGAACTGGATACTGGTATTCCATGTGGAAGGTAAGAATTCTACCACTGAACTACCAATATCCTCGTGTGAATAGACGTACACACATTTTTGTTTGTTTTAATCAGTATTTTGTAATTATTGGCCCTCATGTTATTTTTGTATGATTTTATGAATTCTCCTTGATGACAAGGAATAACTTAAAAGGATAAATATATGTGAGTGTGTGTGTGAATGTGGGTGTAGGTGTGGGTGAAAGAGGTCGCCGAGCCTTACAAAGACACATGTACAAAAAATGAAAATAAATGCATGGGGCATTCATAACCAAAAATCATCTTTCTTTATAAATATATCAAAGCAGTGAATATTAAATTATTTTAAGCAATTCTATGATTATTTCTGGAGTCCCTGGACGTGCAGATGGTTAACGTGCTCAGCTGCTAAGCAATAGGGTGGAGATTCATATCTACCCATAGATGCCTTGGAAAAAAACGCCTGCAGTTTATTTCCAAAAAATTGTCCACTGAAATTGGAGCACAATTCTACCGTGACACACATGGAGTCACCATTAGCTGGAATCAACTGGAAAACAACTGATTATTAATATTTGCACTGCTCATTCAAAACTTTCTGCCAGACTTGATTTGATACATTCCATACTCTCTCTCTGGTGGTTTACAAAATATAAAGTTTTGAATATGCTGTCTCATTAGTTTTGTGTAGGAAATAATGTGTTTTTACACAATGTAGTAGATATAATTTAGAAAATAATGGACCTGTCCTCTCAAAAATACACTTGAAAAATATAGTATTATGTTATTACAGAGAACTGTTATGAATGTTAATTAAAAAGGTTCATATTTATCCTTATTTGTCTGCCTTCTTATATTTTTTTCACAATTAAAAGAAAAATTTAACTACCGTGGATTAATAATTAAATGATATATTTTTGCCAAGGAGTTTGAAGACATGGTCAAGCCAAGTGCCATCGAGTCGGATCTGATACAAACATAAAATTGATGTATATCCATCAATTTTACTCACCAAAAAAAGATTTAGAAGACAGCTTCCATTCTGTTTTAGATTTATAGGATGTACTTTGCAATCAAAGTAAGCTCACAGATGTATATTCGTACTGTGATAGAATAATCATTTTGTTATATATTTTTAAAAACAGATTTCTTTGAGAAAAGAATTATGATTATGAATTGATTCAGTCAAATGATGTACCTTGGCTTCCTCCTTGACAGCCTCCAAGCACTTGGCTGATGGAATATACACCTTTTTCTCTAGATAGCCGGCTTATGTAGCCTGGTGACTCCCCTCTAGAATTTTCCAATTAACGAACAAGTGAAGTCAGGGTTCTCAAGTCCAGTTAATGCATTCACTTACTTTATGACTTTGAATAAGTCACTAAACCTTGCTTACTCCCAGTATCATCATTTGTATAATACGAAGGTGAGTCTGGGTTATCTTTGGTGTTCCTCCCCTTGTCACATTCTGCAATCACAGAACTTTATATGTAAAATAATATATCCAAGACATAATTACAGAGGAAAAATAATTCTCTAAACTTTTCATTTTTAGCTTATATTATAGACGAAGAGAAGTATATAGTACAATAATTTCAAAAGCATGAAAATTCTTCAGCTTTTTTATATAGAAATATTCTCTAAAAACTAAGTTCTGTATGAGACAGAGCACATATGCAGCTGTTGTCTAAATTAATGTGTGACCTAGACTTGCCTTCCATAACAATATAAAAAATAGGAAAACATGACAGCTATTTACAGAGTTCTTGAGTAATAAAATCGATGGGAGAGAATATGTATAACTTATGGTCAATTGTCGGCACTTAAGGTTGAAGAGTTATTACTAAATTACTAACTAAGGACCTTAAAGTGTGATGTTGCATGAGATTACTTGTAAGGATGATTTGCTCCACGTTATGTCACTGTCACTTAGAAGATGAGAACTTTCCACTCTGTGAGGCTCAGAGTTTGGTCTGGTTTCCAGGACATGTGCCAGCTGGCCAGGATAAATGAAAAAACCTGCTTTCTCAATGAACTTGTGAAAATTTGTGCTCTGTGCTCTTCTCTCTACCTTTTAAAGCAAGATTACTCCTGATGTAGACAGCATCAATGCCTGGGAAACAGAGATGAATGTCAACTAACTGGCAATCAAATTCATACTGAGTTGATAAGTTCTTATGCTCTGGTGCCCAATGAGATTGTGGGTTCTTTGAGACTAGTTAGACTAATTATTTATGTAGTTCTAGGAAAGTTGGTAGATATGTACCATAATTATTTCCAAATAACCCCGTAATGGAAAACATTTTATTGCGATGGTAGAGGAGGAAACTCAGTTATAATGATCAATTTACACAGCTTTTACGTGATGCTTAGAAAACTCATGCATTGAAGAAAACCCTACTTGAAGAAGCTATTAATTAACTCATTATTTCATTTGTCAGATTTATGAATACATGAATACACATGGGACGATTCTTATCCGTGTGATCTTAGGAGGCATCCGTGAAAATATCTACAGTTTCTACCAAAGTCTTTGCAAAGTCCCCAGTGTTTCACTTAATTTTCCCTAAATCTTGCTCTCCGTCTCAAGGTGCATACACATACATGCACACATGCACACACAAGCATGCATGTGCACACGAAAGATAGCTGCTCAAATTTACTTGAAATTTCAAATATTTGACAAAGTACACTTTCATATACAAATCTTTAAATACCTACGTGTTGAGTGGTTGGATCATGGGGTATTTAACTGGTTAAGAAAGTGCCAACTATTTTCCAAAGCACCAAAGACACTTTCTATTTCTACTGGCAGAAAATGAGAATTTGAGTTTCTTCACATCCTCACCAGTCCTTAGTCTGGTCAGTCTTTTTGATTTTAGCCTTCTAATATGTGTGATTGGTATCACTGTAGTTTTACTTTGCATCTGTGTAGAGCTAATGGTGTTGCATATCTTTTCCTGTGTTAATTTGACATCTGTCCATCTTCTTTGTTAAAATGTCTGTTTAATATTTTTCCCCATTTTTAAGCAGGTTTTTTTTAATTCACTTTTTTAGTCAAGGGGGTTTGAGAGTTTTTATATGTATTCTAGACACAAGTCCTTTATCGAATATTTGATTTGCAATTTTTTTTCTTCTAGTCTTGGTTTGCTTTTAATTTTCCTAATAGAATTTTTTTTGAAGAGCTGAGTTTTAATTTTTGATGAAGTACAATTTATCACTTTAGTTTTTATTGATTGTACTTTTGTTTCGATGGTAGTTGGCTGGCTTTGTCATCTTACATAAGATAGTCCTATATAAGAAATCTTTGTCTTATCCAGAGTTGTGGCAAGATTTTTCCTAAAAATGCACAAGTCACTGAAGATTTGGACATCAAATAGCTTCAGACACCATACAGTTTCTGCCTCAGCTAGACATCTCTGCCTTTGTAGTATGAAAGCAGCCACACATAATGAAGAAATGAGTGAGCATGGCTGTGTTCTGATAACTTTTTTATTGAAATTTGAATTTCATATAATTTTCATGTATTGTGAGATATTAGTCATTTTACTTTTTTCTCAATTACTTTAAAATTTAAAATTTGTTCTCAGCTTGTTCATCACACAAAAACAAACAGATGGCCAGATTTGGCCTGTGTGGTGTAGTTTGCCAACCTCTGTGGTAATCAAAGGTCAAAATCATTTTCTCCTTTGTTTTCTTTCAGGAGTGTATAGTCTTAGGTTTTAGAAATATGATTCATTTGGATTATTATTTTTTTAACGTGTTGTGAAGTATGCACTGAAATTCATCTTTTTGCAAATTAATATCTGAGTCTTATGGTAGCATTCATTGAAATGATTGTATTTTCTCAATTAAGTTACCTTTGACTTTTGTAGAAAACCGTTTATCAAGACATGTGAGAGTTTACTACTGGACCCTACTCTGTTTTGTTTATTGGCCTTAACACCACTACCACTCTGTATTGAACTACATCTTGAACTCAGTAGAGAAAAACAAAATTCTGCAAATTTGTGCTAGTCTTTCAAATTGAATTGAATAGATACAGGGCAATTTAGGAGCCCTAGTCTGGTGCCGTGATTAAGAACTTGGCCGTTTACCAAAAGATTGGCAATTTTAATCCATCAGGCACTCCTTGGGAAACCCTATGGGACAGTTTTACTCTGTCCTATAGGGTAGCTTTGAGTCAGAATTGATGATTAATGCTTTTGGTTTGGTTTTAGGGCTGTGTAGGTTATCTGTTCTTTACTGGAAAGCTTTATAGGTTGTATCTTTCAAGTGACTTTTCCATTTCATGTAAATTTTCAAATTTATTGGTATAAAATTTTTCATGATAATGTTATTGCAGTATCTTTAGAGTATGTAGTAATATCCTTTCTCTTGTTCTTGACAGAGGCAGTTTGTCATTTCTCTCTCTTTTTTTATCATTAGTGTAGTTAGAAGTTTTCAATTTTGTTGACCTCAAAGATTTATCTTCTGATTTTCTTGGCATTTTACATTCTATTTCTTTTTTTCTTTCTTTTTTCCTGCTATAATCCTGAATATATTCTTTACTAAGCTTGGTTTTATTACACCCTTATTTTTAGTTCCTTAAAGTTAAGCTGAGGCGACTGAGAGTTTTTTTCTTTTTAATTCAGGTGCTTGATATTCCATAAATTTTACTGTGTTTCATTTTCATTCAGTTCAAGATGCTTTTTAATTTCCTTTATGGGTTCTTCTTTGATCCATAGCTATTTCAAAGTATATTGTTTAGGTTTCAAATATTTAGTTACCACCAGGGTTTCCCTATTTCTTTTAGAAATCTTACTAATTGCTAAGTTTATTTCATTTTGGTCTGAGAATATAATTTATATGGCTTGAGTCTTTTTTAATGTATTCAGATTTATGTCCCCAAATATGATATATAATTATAAATGTTCTGTATGAACTTGAAAAGACCATATATTCTGCTCTCATTGGGTGGAATGTTCTTTTAACATCAGTTAGTTAACGTTGTTTGACTTTGTTGTTCGTGTCTTTTCTTTCTGTACTGATTTTCTCTGTACTTGCTCTATGAATTATTGAAAGAGTGATGTTGAGTTATCATTCTACTGTTGTGGGTTTGTCTATTTTTCCTTGCAGTTTCTCAATTTTTGCTTCATAGAGCTCTGTCATCCTGTGCATAAACATATGTGCTTGTAATGTCCTTTTGACTAACTATTATTTCCAGAAATTTTTGTTTTTTCTGATAATGATCTTTACTCTGAAATCTAACATACTATATTAAAAACCCACTGCTGTTGAGTCAAGTCTGACTCATAGTGACCCTACAGGACCAAACAGAACAGCACCATAGAGTTTCCAAGGAGTGCCTGGCGGATTCAAACTGACGACCTTTTGGTTAGCATATGCAGTAGCATTTATCCACTACACTACCGGGTTTTCAACATACTGTATCAATTAGTTACAAAACTGCTATTTAAATGAAAAAAATATCACCTTTCTTTCATCTATTTTTAGCATGTTATGTTTTCTCCCACAACTGTATTTTTAATCTATTAGTGCCTATACTTAAAATGTGTAAGATGTAGATAGCATGCTGTTGTGTCTTGCTTTTTTTATTTAATCTGACCACCTCTTTCTTTTAAATGAGTTGTTTAGACTATTGTCATTAATATGAGCATGGATATGGGTAGGTTTAAGGGTCATCATCTTGTTTTCATTGTTAATGGTGGTGGTGATTCCAATTTTTCTTGTTTAGCTTGTCAGCTCTATCCCTTTGTTTTACTTTAGAGTTTATTGAGAGTTTACAGTACACTTCTTTAGCTTCTCATGGTTTACTGTGAAGTGATATTATGCTGCTTCATGAATAGTATGAGAACCTTTCATATATCTAGATATAGTATATATAACTTTCATTTCTCCCGTCCCAGATTTATGCTAATGATTTCAAATATTTTACCCTTCTCCTTATGCTATAACTTCAACAATACCTTTGCTACATTTTCTTTAAGAAAGACATCTTTTTACAACTTTAGATAGTAAGAAAAAAACCTTATAAAGTTATCCATGAAGTTACCACTTTTGATGTCTTCCCTCCTTTATGTAAATCCATATTTCCTTCTGAAATATAAATGATTCAGTGGCAGAATTGTCACCTTTCATGTGGGAGACTCAGGATCAACTCCTGGCCGACGAACATCATGCAGAGCCAGCAGCTGTGTGTCAGTGGTGGACTGCATGCTGCTGTGATACCTAATAGGTTTCAGCAGAGCTTCTAGATAAAGATGGGCTAGGACAGATGCCCTAGCAACGTACAGCTGATAAAACCCTATAAGCCATGGAAGCCTAACCAACAACCAATCACAGGGACAATGTTTTGCTTCATTTGGTACAGGGTCACCTCAATGGCAGCTAATAATTATAACAATAATTGTATCTAGTGTTACTTTCTTTTTGCATGAAAGACTCTCTTTAACACTGATTATAGTCAGTGGTTTGATGGTGATGACTTCTTTCAACTTTGAAAAAATCCTTAGCCTAGTTTCTGTTTTGAAAGATATGTTGCAAGGTATTCATGTAGATTGATTTCTTTTTGTCTTAACACATTAAACATGGTGTCACACTATTTTCTTCCTCTATGATGAGAAATCTGTTTTGAACTTTTACTTTGTCTTCTTCACACGTGCTTTTTCTGTAGTTCATTTTAAAATTGGTTCTATCATTGTCTTTGAGACATTTGTTTATTGTGTGCCTTGATGGAGTTTTGTTCTTTGTTTTTGTTGTTTGTTCATGAATGAGATTCTTTTATTTTGTTGATTTGTGTGTTATAATTTCCATCAAACCTGAAAAGCATTCACTTATAATTTCTTCAGACCTTATTGGCTCTCCCAACTCCAGTGACTCCAAATATATTCCTATCAGACAGCTGGGAGCAGTCTCAGTGTTCACAGATGCTCTCGACATTTTAAAAACTTTTTCTGCAGTCTTAATTTTAGATCACTTTTTTTTTGTTACATCTTCAGGTTCATAAATCTTTATGACTACAATATCTAACTTGCCATTGATTCAAACTTATATATTTTTCATATCAGACCCTGTAGTTTTTATCTCTGGAAATTTCATGAGTAATTTTTATATCTCCCATATCTGTGTCTAACTTATTCAATACATGCGTTAGAGTCAGCAACTGTTTCAGTGTCCATGTTTGCTAATTCTAACATCTTTGCTGGATTTGGATGGATTTTAAATGTTTGACTTTTTTCCCTTCATTATATTTTCCTGATTTTTGCATGCCTTGTAATTTTTTTTGATTGTATGCCAGAGATTATAATTTTTATCTTGTTGGGTGCTGAATATTTTTATATTCCTATGCATATTCTTGAGTTTTCTGAGACACAGTTTAGTTACTCGTAAACAGTTTGATCTTTGTTACTGTTGCTTTTACTATTTGTTAGTATTTAGTCACAGACTGATTATTCACTATTAAAGTTCTATGTGCCCTATATAATTTCTTTTCTGATATGGCCAGTGAATTTTTTTTTTTTTTGGTTAGCCATGTTTAAGTACCAAGCAATGACGACACTGATATATTTGAAGAGTTCTTTTCTTGGCCTCAAAAAGTTTGCTTCCCCACAGGGTGATCAGTACTCTGCTAAAAACTCAAGAAAAATCTTCTATAGGTTTCCAGTTATCTCTCTCCTCTCTGGTAACCTTTCTTGAGAACTTGAATGGTCTTGGTTTTCCTGAACTTCCAACTTCATTCCTGAAATCACAGACTTCTGAGCTCTGCTTTGGTTCCTCTCTTTTGTCTTGCAGCCTAGAAACTCTGAAGTCATGAAAATGTTGCATCGTATTACTGATCCCAATCATTTACTTTCTCTAAGGATCACTGTTGCCTGATATCCAGTGCCAAAATTTTCTGTTCCACACATATACACTCACACAGGTCCAACAATTAAGTCTGTGAACCTGATTTTCTAAGATCTACATCCTTGTGGCTGAATATCACTGTGGTCACCTTCAAAGTACTCCCCTTGGAAAGCTATGCACTGACCTCAGCACCCAGTCCCACTCTTCAGAGCAATTTTGGAACTCTTACTGGAATGGCTATTGCACACAGTGGCACGGTGGCAAATTTGCAAACTTAATTGTGTAGTTGTCTGTGAGGGAGGTTTTAGCCAGTAATCAAATAACTGTATAGGAACAGTCTCCCTACATACCTAATCTGACCCCCAATGACCTTTTTGTTTCCCTAAAGATAATATTGAAAGAAAGACATTTTGAAGATATTTAGAATACAAGGGTAACACAATGACAGCTCTGATGGCCATTCTAGGAAAAAAGTTCCCAAAATTGCTTTGAAGGGTCACCTAGGTGCTGGCATCAGTGCATGGCTTCCCAAGGGGAGTATTGCAAGGCGACCTTAGTAATAATCACCCATGAGGTATGTAGCAGTTTTTCTGGGATGATTTCATAAACTTAACGGTCAGACCTCGTGTATGTGTGTGTGTACACACTCATGTATATAAACACACCCATATATGAATATTTGTATATGTATAAATGTATATATGTAAACTTAGATATACAAACCCAGTATATGTACAAGTGTTCATGTGCATATTATGTTTGTGTGCATTTTGCTTTGATTTTTTGTTGTTTCCTATGGAATGGTGAATGAACTCACTGTTACCCAGTCTTGGCTAGATGTCCAGAATTGTGCTTTGTTATTTATTCTCTTGGAAGTATTTGTTGTGATTTTTTTTTAAGTATATATTACAGGTTGATGAGAAAGACCTGAAATCCTGTAAAACAGTGACTGTTGTACATTATCTTAAATATCAGCAAAAGATGAGGAATATACGTTAGTTAAAAATCACAGAATATAAACTAAAACAATTTGTGATTAAGCACTAATTATAAAGACAAGATTTCAACACAAGAAAAAAATTACCGAGATTCAGGTTCAGAGATGTCTTTATAGAGAAGGTGGTAGACCTTCCATAGCTGGTGTGGAATATTTGGAGAATGCCGCTCCATTCACGTGAACGTCATAAGTGAAGGCATGTTGTTTAGAATGATTCAAGAAGAGAGGAACTTAAGGTAGAGGACAATAAAGGATGACATGTTTGACAAAATAAGTCTAGATTTTTCAAATGTTGCGCTTTTACATAACACAACAGGTAAACCTTTAAAATTTTATAAACGCTTTGTAATAGGATGATGAAAGCCATTTTGAACAAGAGTAACCAGGCTGCACTGACGGGCATTCACAGGAATAAGAGATCACTAGGAAAACCATTACATCGATCCAAGCTGAACAAATGTGTTGGTAATGTGATTGAAAACAAAAACCAGACAGAAATGGCAGTACTTAGCATAAACCGACAGTGCTTGATGACTGACTGTATTCAGGGTCGGAAAAGGAGAAGTTTCAGAGATGACTGAAGTCTAGATAAAACAGTATAATGAATAATCGACAGAAAATGGAACACCAGGAAAACTAAGTCTGGAAAACTCAAAATACATGAACCAAAGAAAAACAATGACCACATAATAAAAATATAGAAAAATGTTCATGAAATTGAGCAATACGTGCCGGCCCTATACAAAAGTCTTTACACGGACTGCTTCATTTAATCATCACAGCGCTATTGCCAAGTTCTGTGATAGTTCACAATTTATAAATGAAAATTGCCGTTAAGTGTTTTTGCCAAGGGTATAGAAAGGAAGTTGTGGGGTCAGGATTTGAATCTCAGTGTGTCCAATTCCAGACCCCAATCTTCAAACATAAATGTAAAGTAAACGTGTTGGTTAGACGTTGGTCTTCGATTGCACATGAAAATGAAAATGTAATCAATTTGTACAATATCTAGGTTTAAGGAATAATTCTGGTGGCCCTGAATAATGGCTGCTTTCACAATTCTGCTTAGCCACAATCTGAGGCAGTGTTACGTTGTATCTGCGTGTCTCCATATCATTTATATCAGTTCATCTCTTGGACATAAGAAGATAGTTTCGTTTTTATTGTCATGCCATTTTTCAGACTCTAAGCTAATCAAAAAAGGAATGTAAAATATTAATGCTACTACTTAGCAAGACTTGAACCACATAAGATTTATGTCTTGAATACTTGTGATTACTTCGTTTTGTTTATTATCTATCTACTCAATAAATTTTCTAATTGAGAAGTGATTATTAGTGAAATCTTTCTACATTGTTCCTCATGTAAAACAAAGTTATGTTGCAAAGTTAGCATTATGCCGGTCAGTCATTCCTGTCTTCTACCCCAGCGCAAGCCCCGACCCCCACCCTCACCCCACCCCATGCCACCTTCACCTCACCCCACCCCCATACCATACCCTAGTCCCTACCCATCCCACCCCAGTCCTACCCATCCCACCCCAGCCCTACCCATCCCACCCCAGCCCTACCCATCCCACCCCAGCCCTACCCATCCCACCCCAGCCCTACCCATCCCACCCCAGCCCTACCCATCCCACCCCAGCCCTACCTTACCCTATCCTACCTTACCCTAACCTTACCCCCACCCAGTCCTCCTCCTACACCCTACCCTCCCTACCCCATCTGACCCCACCTGACCCCATCACCTATGTAGCTCCCTACCCTTGGGCACCTGTCTCGAGCTCTACATGGTTTTGTTGTGCCCTGCCTACAACCGTGCCTACAATCGTGGAGTCCTCCGGTGATTGAGGGAGTTGGTGGCAGTGGTTGGAGGTTTCCCCAGTAGGAGTAGGTGATGTGGTGAAATGTTTCCTACTTAACAGTTTCTGATAAGTTTTTTTCATCTCTTTCATAGCAGACTTTCTTTATAGTTTTATTCTAGTTGATAATTTACCTTGCTTTGTGCCAAGCCAGCCAAGTGCCGTCGATTTGCTTTGTGAGAGATACAAAATTCTTTTCCTGTATGTCCATTTGAGGAGCTGGATTCTGACCTATTCAACAGAGATAATAAATAAGGAACTGAAGTAGGTAGAAATTATTGAAAATTATCTTCAGGAGTAAAGTGGTGTTAAGATTCTAAATGTGAATGAAAAATATCATATGATATTTATTTCATATTGTAGCTGCTTATTTTTCTATTATACTTTTCCCAAATGTTTTAATCTACTTAAAACATCTTGAAAATGTCTTTAAGTTTTCTGAATTTAGAATACATCCTGTTTTCTATTAGGATGCTTGCTGTTACTCTTTGAAAATTAGCAGTATATGTTCCTTTAGCTCTTTTGTTCTCAATGACATTTGAATTCCAAAAACAATGTTGCACTGTCTAGTAACGATTTTTATTTATTGCAGGATTATCCACCATAACATTTGAATTTATTCTTTTTCTACAAACAATGTCAGCATCTTCAGGAACTACTTGCTTTTGTTTAGACTGTATTTTGTGACACTTAGAATGGTTATTACTTTCCACACCCAATACCTTTTTTTTTTCTCTGTTTGTGGTTCCTCTTATTGCCCTTTCCCATTTTTTTCCCCAATACCTTTTCGAAGACTGTTTTCTCCAGAACTATATTCTTTAAACATTTTCTCTTTAGTTCAAAAAGGTGATTCTGAAATGCAAATTCTGATATTGGGAATACAGGAAGGATGGAAGACAGAAATGAAGGGATGAAAATCCTGAGAGAGGAAGACAGGAAAGGAAAAGATACTTTATGAAATTGAAATAGGTTTTATATATATTTGTTACCTTTATACTGAGTTCATGAATATCAGTTCCCCCTTTCTGAGAAGGTGAGGTATTTTTTTCTACATTTAAGGGGATATTTGTGAGGTATCTGGATTATACAGGAGCATTTCAAATCCTTTTATTAATCCATATGACATACAAGGACTGACACCTAAGTTCACCAGCTCATCCTCGAAAAAGCGCTAGGTACCTTATTGGCACTGTTGAATATTACCTTAGAAGCACCCTCCTTGTGAAGCTAAGCACAACACCAGAGCTTAGCCAACCCTTCAAAGCTATTTTGGAGCTCTTTCTGGAATGGCCATCAGATCTGTCATCAGATTACCCTTGGTATCGTGAATGTCATCCAAATGTCTTCCTTTCAATGTTTCCTCTCTTCAGATAAAGAAAAAAGTCATTGGGGGCCAGATCAGGTGAACAGTTAAAGTGTTACAACACAGCTATTTGGTTACTGGCTAAAAACTCCCTCAGGGATAACTATACAATTAAGTTGGCAGTTTGCCACTTCGCCACTGTGTGCAATGGCCATTGCAGGACGACTTCCAAAATTGCCTTGAAGGGTGCACTAGCTGCTGGCATCATGCATAGCTTCCCAAGGGGAGTACTTTGGGAGGTGACCTTAGTCATGTTCAGCAATGAGGTATGTAGCACTTAGAGCAATTAAGTTTGCAGATTTAATTGTCGGACTTCAGACTCAGGATTTTAAAAATAAAGGATTTTTTTTTTTTTTTTTTTTTTTGTATAAAAGACAGACTTCTTACACTAGGAAGAAAAGAAATGGTTTCAGTACACAAAGACATCCCTCCACTTACAAGTTCAGACAGCTGTTTGTGCACCTTTGTGTTGTGTCCACTTTGACGAAGGGAATTTCCTTTTACATACATTCATTTCCACCAAGAGTCACACTGATCCTTTGAAGATATAGATCCAAACCTATTTTTTTCTTTGTTGCTTGCTGACTACTGAACCTTTTCTTCTGTATTGGCTGTCTGTTGAAACCTGTGGCTAAGAGATCTCTTAGTCCCAGCAGTATTCTCAGCCTTTTCATTGCTGCTCAGCTGGGTGTTCACATTTCAGGTCTTGAATCTTTGGAACCAGCAATGGCTCTTGATAAAACTTTCACCACACTCTTCTAGCAACGAACTTCCCAGCTGTTTTCTATTTCAGTATGATCTGTGTTTTCTCCTCAGTGTTTGCCAGTCTTAACATTCTGTCATCTATGCTTGACACAAACCAAAATAGAAACCTGTTACCCTTGAGTCAATTGCAATTTATGGCAACCTCATGTTTATGGAAACTCTGGTGGCGTAGTGGTTAAGAGCAATAGATGCTAATCAAAAAGTCAGCAGTTCAAATCTGCCAGGTGCTCCTTGAAAACTCTATAAAGCTGTGCTACTGTTCCCTATAGAGTTGCTATGAGTCAGAATCGACTCGACAGCACTGGATTTTTCATGTTTATGGAGTCGAACTTCTCCACTCAGTTTTCTTGGCTGTAAACTTTATGGATAACCCTGGTAGCACAGTGGTTAAGAGATCAGCTGCTAAGGAAAAGTTGGCAGTTTGAATTCACTAGCAACTCCTTGGAAATCCCATAGGGCAGTTCTACTCTGTCTTACAGGGTTGTTGTGTGTTGAAATTGACTCAAGAGCAATGGTTTTGCTTTGCTTCTTCTTTGTTTTTGACTCCTTATGGAAGCAGATTTCCAGGCCTTTCTTCTGCTGTACCAGTAGGGGGGGTTGAATGGCCATCTTTTAGATTAGCAGTGAATGCGAACTACAACCATGATACGTTTTTTTTTTTATTAGCAAAGTTACATTTCCCCTCTGCTCAGTAACCTCCAATATCTTCTCCATTTACTCAAAACAAAAACTGATTATTTTTATAGTGACTTTAAAAACGGTATGTGATTTGACTTTCAAGACTCAAATTCTATTACTGCCCCACCTAGCCTTCCTGTCTCTGGTGATGCAAATGATTAATATACGCACTTGCTAAGTGAAAGGTTGGAGGTGTGAGTCTACTCAGAGGCCTCTCAGAAGAAAGGCCTGGCAGTCTACACCTGAAAAGTCAGCCAGTGGAAATCTATGGAGCCCCAGTCCTGATTTGACACTCACGGGGTTGCTAAAAGTCACAGTCAATTCAATACCAACTTTTTTTCTTCTTCTTCAGTCCCACCACTTTTAATACACTGGCTTTCTGGATGTTCTTCAAATGTGCTCTCCTCTTGGGGTTTAGCCCTGGCTGTTTGCTCTACCAGAAACACATCTACCCAGATATCTTCATGTTTCCCACCTCCCTTAAGTGTTTGTTCAAATCAAGAGAAGCTGACACTTGGTTTGAAATATTCTTCCCCTACACTTCTCAATTTGACATTTTCCCATGTGAATCACTGTTCTCCAATATGAAATACAATATATAGACTTTTGTTTTTAATAATTGGTTGGCCATTTTCTTTCTCCTTCTCCCCTCTCTTGCTCCTGTCTTCACTGCAGACTGCCACTTAAGTTCCATTAGGGTAGAGTTCTTTCTTCCCTTAGTTGATGAGCACTAAACATCTTGACAAGTTTATAGATCATAGTTTTCATTCAGCAAATATTTGATGATATTTTTTTAAATGAAAGTATTTCCAGAAGTGTCATTAGGTTAGTGTATGTCCAGTTTGATGCTGATCTTCTCTAGTTATAGAATTCAGAGATTATTTATTTCAAGGATTGTTTTTTAATTTTATTTATTATAATTGAAAAGTACATTAACAGCAAGTTTAACATGACAAATGACTCTCTTGCATCAGGGATAATTTTTTCATTGTTAAATAATTTATCCCATACATATTTGCAGTGGGACCCTGGGTGGCACAAACTCATCTATTGTTGCTGTGGAAGAAAAAGCCTGGCAATCTACTTCTGTAAATATTAGGTTAGAAAACCATAGGTAGCACAGGTCTACTCTCTGACACAACATGCAGTATTTTTTCATACTTCTCACTTTTTGGTATTTTATCTTCTTCTTTCCATTATAATAATATTCCCATTTTGAATCATATTTCAGTCTTCTCTATAATTTAGTACTTTGGCAAATGATGACTTTTTGTAGCATAATACATCAAAATTGCTGTAGTAAAGTGTAGTGAAGGCCAAGAAAATATTATTGAGCATGAAAACTAATGCCACATGTTAATAGGAGAGAAATCCTGGTGGTTTAGTGGTTAAGTGCTATGGCTGCTAACAAAAAGGTCACCAGTTCAAATCCACCAGGCATTCCCTCTAAACTCTATGAGGCAGTTCTCCCTCTCTGAGTTGGCAGCGACTCGACAGCAGCATTTTTTTTTTTTTTTTTGGATGAGTTAACATAAGACAGAGGTGACATATGTTCAATCTCATTTCATCCTATAAAGATTTGTAAGTTTAAAGTTCATGAGCACAGGCACTTCTTTTTTGCATACACCATGTCGAGTCAATTGGATTCATATTTAGGAAGTCACAAATAGAAGTCCCTCATCATTGCTAAGTTTGTATTGCACCTCCAAATCTTTTTCTTTCTCTCTTTTTTTAATTCAGTTTTTAGTGGAAATGTATGCAGCAAGTTAGATTTCAGTTTGACAATTTCTGTACAAATTGTTCAGTGATATTACTAACACTTTTCACAATGTGTCAATATTTTTTTCAGTTGTGTTTTGTTCTCTCCAGTTCCAGTACTCTAGTTTCCCTGTCCCCTTCTCATCTTTGCTTTTGAGTATTTGTTGACCCTTTGGTCTTATACTGATGGTTTTTAAGTAGAACACCAATTTCACAGGTAATATTTATTTTGCCTGACCCACTGCTGATTTGCTTAAAGGAATAGCTTCAGTTCTAGGTGAAATTTGTTCTTTAATATCTTGTTTATCTCTAAAATTTAATGATTCTACTGTGTAATTGAGGCTCTTGATTGCTAGAAGAAAAACTTAAATGTGTCTTTTCTGACTCTAGTGTTCACATGTAAACCACAACAACCCTTTGGCTACTCCCACTTTCAGAATGTTGTTTCTCTGGATTTCATATTAGTGTCTTTACAGTGTGTGCTAGACCAGACTGTGGGGCTTTATGTTATTGTACAGAGGATAAGATTCAGTAGAGAGCAGACTGCCTGTATTTTGTTTTCCTTATTTTTCTAACAAGTTGGCAATAAAATATCGAGTCAGAATAAAAGCATTGTTCATGGAATGCTGTATTTCCTAGAAGGGGAGAGGTGGGTAGGCAGTGAAAGGATTGCTGTGGTGTATCAGTGTGACTGATAAAAGAAGTAGATAAGCTTTTTCAAATGTAGCCATAGAATAGTTATCCTCACCATCATAAGCATTTGATGAGTGCTTACTATGATCCAGGTGCTGTTTCAAGTACTCTGCATTTATTAACTCTTAGTCTCTACAGTGGTTGTGAAGAAGTTAGTGTTACAGTTCCCATTATACCGATGATAAAACTAGGGTACAGACAGGCTAAGTAATTCTCTTGAGGTTCCTAAGCTTGTAAATAGTGAAGACAGAATTCTAACCAATTTGTCTTGCTTAAAAGCTCATTTTATGAACTACTAGCCTTTATTTTTGTCCAACACATTAGACTATAAGCAAGGAGTTGAAGTCACCTATGACAAAGTGATTAACTCTACTGAAATCATCAGGAAGTATGAAAGTGAAAGTGTTAGATGATGCTGTCAATGTGCTGTGGTTAGAATAAAATAAATGTTAGCACTGGCCTTCAGAAAATTTTAACCATCTTAACAAGCATAGCCCAGAAAGTGCTTAGTGAACATATTGAAGTGCTAAATCACGAATTATAATTGAATTTTGGGTAAGACATTTGGGAAACAAAGATATGAACTGTATAATGGCAGTGAAATTAATGATACAAAACTCAGGTCAGATAGATGATCATAGACTTTTCCAGGGCAGCTCACCTAAGCTCAGTCTAGCCATGCCTTCAGAAGAAATTGTGTATAATCCTCAGAAAAGCCCTGTGGGTTTGGATCTGTTTGGACTGGAATGGTTAGTCTGAAAGTAAAGAGTAGAAGTCTGTGTGTCTTCCACTTCTTGTCAAATGGCTGTTTGCCAACTGTAATGTTCATACTTTTGAATTTGGCATGATTCTTTCTTGATGAAGCACCTTTCAGGAGCTTTTTGGCTCAGAATGAAGAAAGAAGTCTCAGAATCAAAACATTCTCACACTGACATAGTTGTCTATTACACTCACAAGTTTCAAAGCGTTAGACCAATACTTGGAATTTTAAATTTAAGAGAACAGTGATCTAACATTAAAACATATATGTGGATATATGTATTAATATGTATATAATGGTACAAGGAATTGTTTTTAACTAGGTTGCAGAAAGATTGAAAAATACTGTTTCCTCGGGCTCTTTTTTGTGGCATAGGCTTTCAAAGGCCCTTCTCTGTGTTTATATTGCACTCCGTATTTTTTTTCAACTAACTATATTAAAATTAAAGCCATGATGATGACAAATAATTTAGCATAACCAAGAGAACATAAAAATGTAAAGATGATTTGCATCTTTTTAAAAAGGAAACAGACTTCCTGGCAATCAGTTTTGGGTCACTTTGAGATTTTCCAGTACACAGAATCTTGATCCAAGGAATTGTGAGTTGCTAAATCTAATGAGGATGCAATAAAACACAATCTACCAAATAAAATAGAAAATAGAAATTAATTAAATTTTAATAAATTAAAATTATTTCTATTTTAATAAATTAAAATAGAAAATAGAAACTCTCATGAAATTAAAAATAAAGATTTTGATTATTAAGTTGGTAGCATTATCAGATCAGCTTGAGTATGGAAAGTAAGAAAGTTAGCTACTTAAAAATATTGTTTTAAAAATTGAAAATCCCATATACAATCACTAAAATCGTAACTATGATTCTGTTTGCAGTATTAGGAAGTATCTCATTTTGATTGTTTTAATGTTCATCCATGTACTTCCCCAAATTTCTTTAGTGCGGTAAGTGTATTCTTATAAGCTGAATAAAAGTCAGCTGAGAGTAATGATGTACAATAGCATCCAGCAGTTATCGTAACGGAAAATTGAACACTTGGAGTATGATCATGTGAAAGTACATTGATTGCCTGAATTATCTAATGAAATCTTTACTAATTTTTTTAAATGTGCTTCTTCTCAATTAAGCAACCAGTATTTGTCTTCTATAAGCCTGTCAACTTGTCACACTTTGGTGGCTTAGACGTTGCTATGACACTGGAAATTATGCCACCATTATTTCACTAGCAGAGTCACTCGGTTTCATTGGCGTTTTCAGACTAAGGTAGAGTAGGAAGAAAAGCCTGGAGATTATTTCCAGAAATTAGCCAATGCAAATCTAATGTATCACAACAACAGTTGTCTGATGCCCTGGCTTTGGACACATTATCAGGATCCGTCAGTTGCCAGGGGAGGACACAATGTTTGGTGAAACAGAAGGCCACTGAGGACCCAGGAGGTTCTCGATAAGATGGATTGGTGTAACAGCTACAGTAGACTCAAACATGCAACTGTGAGAATGACACAGAATCAGGAAGCATTTCATTGTTGTACATAAAGTTACCATTAAATCAGAGTCAACTTGACGGTAGCTAACAGCAACAAGAGGCATTTGTTGTGTTTGTATTATGTTTTTGGCCCTGTATTAAACTGTGTAAAAAAATGTATGGAGGAGGGGAAATATAAGTCCCTTTTATAGAAGATTTAAGTGAACACAAGAAAAATACCAATAAAACAAAACTATATACAAGTACATTAAACTGTTATCCAGTTAATTCACTACCTCATTAAATGTAAAATAATACAAAATAATAAGAGCTAACCAAGATGTACAAGGGAGGACTGATGTCAACTGGGACCTTCAGAGATGAGAACCAAAGAGGAGTTTGAAAGATGAAGTTGACTGCAACTAAGATTAGACAGGCAGGAAGAGGTACTCAAGGCAGGGTACAAGAAATTGAAGGAGAAAAGGGAGCAACTGAGTGGTAAAATAAAAGTCATACTGAGAATTGTAACTGGAGTAGTAGAAAGTAAGGATCAATAAGTCATAATCAAACAGATAATTTATGGACTACAACTAGACAGAGTTATTTGAATTTATCCAATGACTTGCAACTATAGCTTCTGAGCAAAGAAATGATATTCAATTCAGCAAATACTCTTATAATGGACTTATGTAAGATATAAACATATCAGAGAAGGTAAACTCAAATATTTTTGACCAAAATGAGCCATAGAAAAGTAGTAAGACTACACTTTGTAGAACTCAGAAAAATGGTGACACCCAAAAAACCACGGTAGTCCCATTGAGTTTTGGCCCTTACAGTTTTCTCTGTAGTTGGTTATAGTTCATGAGAGATTTAGTGGAGTGGTTAAGGTATTTTTGTAAAGGAACCAGGAATAACAATCTGAAAAAGGCTCAGTAAGACAAATCAATGAATTATGACAATTAGTATTGAAAGTACATGTAAAGTGGATTAGATAGCAACGACAAAGATATAGGATGACATTCTGTCCTTTCTCAGATGACATTACAATGGACCACTCCTTAATCACAACATTTAGGAGGCAAAGGAAGATTCTTAGAGTTTTTAAGAAGTTGGAAAGTAAAACGAGACAGTGATATCTCAGTAGCCAAGATTATGAAAACTTTAGAGATTGAAAGAATAGTAAAAGTATCATAAGGTACAAAAGACACAAAATAAATTTATTAAAGAGAAAGAACCACTGGACTGGAAACTGGGAAATCATTCACAATTGTAATGGAGAGAAAACATTCAAGATTACATCATGACTTTGATATAGAGGAGGTGACTAGAAGATGATACTGTTTAGTTTGCTTTGTTGAAGAAAAGTATCTTCAGCTTGTCTATGATCTTTCAGAGAAGAAGAACCTAGCAAACCAAGATACATCATAATTGATGACGTCAAGAACAGGAGAAGTGGAGAGGATTAGGGATACAGGTGGAGGCAATACCAATTGTTTTGATCAAAGATTCACTAGAATAATCCTTTTTAAAAGGTGAAAAATGTGGAACAGAATTTTGAATATTCAGTGTTTAAATCCAGATTTTTTGGAGCCATGGAGTGTGGATGAATCGTGAAAACTGTTACTCTGAGATAATCTTTAAACTTTGTACTTTAAAAAAAATTATCCCCTGATATCTTCTTTGAACCCAAAACAGTTTATCTTAATAAATGTTTGCCTTGATCTTTATGCTCTTTTAAAGGATCAGCTATATGAGATCAAACTGAAAACTGCAAATCAAAAGGTTAGATAAGAAGCTTAGCAGTCTAGAGGTTTACTCCATTGTGGTAATATAGTTTATAGAAGGATGGCAAGATTATTTGCAATATTTAAAGAAAGTAATTAATGCCAGTGAGTTGTACATGTAGAGTTTCCTGAAATGGTGTATGACTGTATATATTTTCACTAAAATATAAAAATAAATATAAAGAAAATGATGCAAATGGAGGTAAAACAGGAGTTTCAGAGAGGTAATTTTCAGTTTTGACCTCTCAAAGTAATTACATTTTCTGTGATTACTGGAATACTCTTTAAATATCTTATCATTTCTACAGCATGTGACCAAACAATCATAGCTGTACATCTGGATCTTTATTAGCTTACCGCATGTACATCTGGATCTTTGTTAGTTTGCCTCATGTATTTAGGCACCAACGCACTAAACAAACATAGCTAGATTGTTCCTTACCCTTCTTATTATGATGATTCAAATTAACTTATTTGACAGTTGTTATAAAGGATTTTTGTTGTTGTTGTTTCATTGCCAAACTTGTGTGCCCTGCATCAGTAGTAATGTCAGTTTTCTAAATTCAAGAAATAACTGAGCATATAGTGTGTAATTTCATAATAAGCTAACCCAATGTTAAAGAAGATCTTAAGAGAAATTTGGGCCCCTTCTCTCCTATCTTTGCACAATAAAATGCTTCCATAAAAGGTATTATTTTCTGTACTACCGCTCTCATATCCTGTGGTTTTTGTCACTACAAGCCACAGATCTTGTGAATCAAAGCTCAGAAGAAATCTGGATACATTTCTTCAGAACTGAGAATCTTATATTAAGTCAGATGTCTGATGAAAAACTCACAGAGTTATCTTCACATGCCTTTAAACTCTATCTTCTCAAGAGAAATTGGCAAAATTTCTGTCTCTCAGCAGAGTTTTTAATGAGCCCGTGCCAGCACAGCCCTCGGAGCTGTTTAAACTGGTATTCTTTATATATAGACATACAAAAGGAAAAGACCACTGAGTAAAAAGAATAGTAGATCATGTGAGTATTAATTTTCAGGGACTGGAAAAAGGTAAACTATAAACATGAAAGAAAAAATAGAAATTGAAGTGTTATCACAGTACTCTTTTAAATGCACAAAGTCAAGTCAGACTTTGGAAAAGTCGTGAAATGTTTTCCTGAAGTGCTCTCCTAAAAAAATGTAAACATTCATATGGTGTTTCTAAGATATATCTTCATAGTTAAAAAAAAAAAAAGCACTTGTGGAGACAAAACTTAAAAGTATGTTAGCTCATTCCCTTCTCAGTATAGCCCACTTGGTGTATTGTGTTTTCTTTCTTCCATTACTTGTCAATTACCCTGGTCATCTCTCCAGCTAAAAGGAACACATTCTATTAAATTAATCACCTTCCAGTTAGAAAGGAATCCCTACTAATTAGAAAGGAATTCCTAGAAGTCAATAAATAAAGCAAGTCTCCTAACAACACATCACGTTTGTCTTTTTTTTATTTTTAAAATTGTTTTAAATGAAAGTTTGCAGTTCAAGCCAGTTGCTGTTACGAAAGCTTTCAGCTCACCTCTTTCCCATTTAGTCTCATGTATCTATCTGAGCTAAGGACACACTTCACCAATTTCATATTATGCCTTATAATCCAATCTAATCATTGTCTGAAGAGTTACTTCTGGTAATTGTTTCACTTCTAGGCTAACAGAGATTCCAGGACCACGTCTTCCGGGAACCCTCATTCTGTCAGATTGTCAAGTCTGATCGTCTTACTAGAGTTCAAGTTCTCTACCCTACATTTCTTCTGCCTCATCAGGGACTCTTTGTTGAATTCCCGTCAGGGCAGTTATTGGTGGTAGCCAGAGACCATCTAATTCTTCAAGCCTCATGCATCTATGCTTGAAGTCTCTGGTGTACGTGGCCCTGTCTGCCTGCTGGGGGCTCTATTTTCCTATGTCTTTGATGCTTTTTATTCTTCTTTGCAGCAGGTGGGTTGGGACCAATTGATGCTTCTTAGATGGCCACTTGCTAGCTTTTCAGACTCCAGACATCACTCACCAAAGTGGGATGAAAAAAATCTTCTTAATAAACTTAGTTATGCCAATTGACTTAGATGTCCCCTGAAACCACGGTCCCAAGAGCCCTGCCCCTGCTGCTCTGTCCCTTGAAGTGTTTGATTGTATTGAGGAAGCAGCTTTTGGTTTAGTTCAGTTGTGCTGACTTCTGTGTTATGTCCTCTTCTTCCCGTCATGTAAAATAATTCTTGTCTATTACCTGGTTAGTGATTGCCACTCTTCCTTCCTCCTCACCTTTATACCTATCAAAAGATGTTTTCTTGTTTAAACCTTTCCTTGAGTTCTTATATAGTGGTCTCATATAATATTTGTCCTTCAACCACTGACTAATTTCACTCTGCATAATGCCTTCTAGACTCATCTATGCTATGAAATATGCCAGAAATACATTGTTATTCTTTATAATTATGTGGCATTCCATTGTGTGAATATACTGTAATGTTTATCCATTTACCCATTGATAAGCAGCTAGATTGCTTCTATCTTTTTTGCTATTGTGAACAGTCCTGTAGTAAACATTGGTGTGTATGTATCTGTTTGTGTGACAGCCCTGATTTTTCTAGAATATATTCCAATGAGTTTTGGATGGCTGGATCACATCGTATTTGTATCTCTAGCTTTTCAAGAAAATGCCAAACTAACATGAGGAAAAAAAGGAGTGCACCCTGAGAACTCCACTCGAAAACCACAACTGACGGTCTGAAGGCCTGGGGGTTCCCCTGGGAGCATGGCTCCTAGATCATTGCTGCCCCTGATCGCATAGATCATTACTGAGGTCACCTCCTTGGACAGGAATTGGTTGGACTTGGGGACACAGAGTGATCATATCATGTATGTACTTTCTGGCTCTATGCATCTGTAAGATGTTGTCCTGCTGGCCTCTTGCTACAGGGGAGTGGAGAGGGTGGAGAGGAGGGCACAGGAGATTGCGAAGACGATATGACATGTATAGAACAGAAAGGAGGAAGGTGCTGTTACCCAGCAAGGAGAGCAGAAGGAGCTGCAGACAAGCAGACACACAAATTTAAACTGGATCGTACATTTTCACTCAATCGCAATTAAAAAAAAAAAAAAAAAGACAGAAAATGCCAAACCAATTTCCAAAGTCATTGTACAATTTTACATTCCCACCACCAGTGTAGAAGTGTTCTAATCTCTCCACAACCTCTCCAACATTTATGATTTTCTGTTTTGGGGGTTAATGCAAGGCTTGTTGTGGTGAGATGATATATCACTGTAGCTTTGATTTGGATTTCTCTAATAGCTAATGATTGTGAGTGTTTCCTCAGTGTGTCTGTTAGCTGCCTGAATGTCTTCTTTGGTGAAGTGCTTAGTCACACACTTTGCCCACTTTTTAACTGTTATGTTTCTTTTTATTGTTGATATTTTGTAATATTTTGTACATTTTAGAGATTAGACACTGATGAGATTTGTTGGAGAAGAAAATTTTCCCAATTTGTGAGTTGTCTTTCATCTTCATGTCTGATCAGGCTTTTTAATACATTACTTAGGTGATTTTTTTTTTGTGCTCATTTTTGTGATAGCTGTAAAATATCAACAATTTTTTAGTCAGACTGTAATTAAAATTGTTTTTTTTTTTTAGTATAGTAATTTGGAGCTCAGGCTCTGGAGCCAAAATGTCTGGGTTCTTATTCTGACTTTGTCACTTCCCAGCTAGTTAATTCAACTGTTAGTTGGCTCTTGTGTAAAATGGGTGTGTAACTGTGCTTTTACTGTAGTTTTCAGTGGATAGTAATTACAGTACCATGGAGATATTATGATTCACTGATTTACTAAAAAAGAATAAAAAATTGAATTTGCTAATGCAAACAGTAAGCTTTCTAGAAATAGCCATTATTTTTGCCCCCAGTGAAAAAATGCACACGTACATAATATCCCTTCTTATACAAAAAAAGAAATAAAATTTACTTCAGATTGTGGCTTATAAAGAGAAGAAATCTAAATTGTAAGCTTTTAACCTCAACACATTTTTCTTTGTTCTCCCAACTACTATCCTTGATGAGGAAGTGCTGACATTCTGGAAAAATGGATCTTTTGTTTAATATTTCTCTTTCTTTGTTCTTCTTTTTTACATTTACCACACCAACCAATGGTGGAAGTGAAACCATACTAACTCTGGTGTATAAAACAGGACAAAAGGTGATGTTGTGATTTGAGTAATACACAAGGATTTAAAAATTCTGCTTTTTGTTTCCATGTATATTATTCACTTAGACTGGAAAGAAACAAATTACAATCATAATTGAGTCAAGACATTTTCAGAATTTTCAGATGTTCTCAAGTTAACATTCTCTTCAGTGCTAGCCAAATGTCCCGATAGGTTTAAAGTGATCCATTCTTCAAGTCACCAATTGTCTTTGAAATTTTGTGTTTATTATTCTGGTTTAGTGAATGTGGGTTGTCATTCTTTAGCAAATGCCAACTCTGGAATTATTATTTAAGTGCTTATGTCATTAATACTTCTGAGGGACTCTAGCCTTGGTATATGCATCCTTGGCACTAGTACTTGCATTTTTAACACTTTATAGCTGGCACGTAACTTGGAAAATTTTCCATGTGGTGTCTGATAAAAATTCTGGGATTTATTCACTGATGTAAGGTGGCCAAGAATATCGAAGAGTGGCTTTGAGGATGGTGTAAACTATACATGATTTTGTTTAAAATAGAAGAGAGGAGAAACACAGAAAATTTTTTAAGTATTTAAATATATGCAATATTAATTTTTAAAGTCCTAATGTAAGAGATGGAAACTATCCAGCTTATCAAAATCTTGTCACCTCACTCCTCGATCAGCACATTCTTCCACATGTATTTGTTTCCAGTTTGGCATCTTTCTGGTCTTTTAGCCAAGTATATTGGTGATCTTGGGGAGAATAATAAAATCAAACGTAATGTATGATGTATTGCTGAAATTTAAATATATAAAATATTTAAGGGTTATATTGCTTGACTTATATTTTATTCATAAGTACCAAACATTTTAATAAAGGTTCTGTGAATTTGGGGAGGGTGCTTTTTGGAGGCAACTTGAAATGTAGAAGTTCATTCACAGTTATGAGGATACAGACAGAGAAAAATAAAAGGTAACTATTTGTAGATTACTTAGTATTTTCTATAGACAGTTATGTGGTCTGTGAATAAGACAGTTTTAACTGGTTCTTTCAAATCTTCTAGCACCCTGGTGGTACAGTGGTCAGGAGCTGGTTGGCAGTTTGAATCTACCAGGCACTTCTTGGAAACACTGGGGCAGTTCTGTTCTGTCCTACAGAGGGCTTATAAGTCAGAATCAGCTCCGTGGCAACCGATTTTTCTAAGCTTTCTATTGTTGGCTTTTTTGCTTGGTGTGCTTTTGTGCCATGATTCTGGATTCAGATACATTTATAAGTACTATTTCTTCCAACTGTATAAATAATTTTTTCATTATGGTCATACTTATGTTTGGTTATTTTCATTTGGGAAACCCTGGTAGTGTAGTGGGTTAAGTGCTACCACAGCTAACCAAAAGGTCGGCAGTTCAAATCCACCAGGCTCTCCTTGAATACTCTAGAGGGCAGTTCTACTCTGATCTCTAGGGTCGCCGTGAGTCGGATCTGACTCGATGGCACTGGGATGGGCTATTTTCGTTTGCCTTCTTTCTTTTTTTTAAAATATCTGTTTCTTTGTTTGTTTGTTTTGTTCTTATTAAGTGAAAGTATACAATCCAAATTAAATTTGCATGCCCACTTACCTGCAGCTCCTTCTGCACTCTGTCCCTGGTGACAGTGTATTCCTTCTTTTTGTTCTATATATGTCACATCCTCTTAACAATCTCCTGTCCCCTCCTCTCCACCCTCTCCTCTCCCCTCTAGTAAGAGACCAGTAAGACAGCATCCTATAAATGAACACAGTCATAAAGTTCACACATATGGACACATTGTATCCCCGAGTCCAGTCCATTCCTGTTCCCAGAGTTGACCACAGTAATGTTTTCTGGTCGGGGCAGCAGCAGGTCTAGGGGCCATACTCCCAGGGGAACACCCAAAATACTGGACCTGCATTGCATCCTTTAGTGGAGTTCTTGAGGTGCACTCCTATTTTTCTCATGTTATCACAGTGACTCAACATTGTGTGTCCCATCTCAGCTGTCTTTGGTGGTACCAGGCACCATCTTGTTCTTCTGGTTACATGCTGATACAGTCACTCATTCACATGGGTCCTTCTGTCTCCTGGGCTCTTTTGCCCTCATGCCTTTGTTGTTCTTGATGATCATCTGTTCCAGATGAGCTGAGATCATTTGGTGTACCTCAGATGGCAGCTTGCTAGTTTTTAAGACCCCAGAAGCCACTCACCAATATGGGGTGCAGAAGACTCTTAGCAATAGACTAGTTATGCCACTTGGCCTCAACATCTCCTGAGAGCATGGTCCCCAGGCCCCCACCCCTACTACTCTATCCTTGCAATATTGGGTTAAGATTAGAAGAGTTGTCAGTTTATGTTGAAGTCCAGTTAACTTGATCTGCTTTCTACTTTGTGCTGTCGTTGTCTTCAACCAAATTTCTATCGACTGTCTAATCTATGACCAGCCCCCTCCCCCTTCCCACCCTTGCAGGCATCTTATCTTCTGTACATAAGTCTGTTCTAAAGGCCTTATAGTAGGGGTTTCATACAATACTTGTCCTTTTGCTGCTGACTGATTTCACTCAGCGTAATGTCTTCCAGTTGAAAACAGGTTATGAGATGTTTCCTAAAATGGTCACTGTTCTCTACTCACATTGAGTATAGGTACCATAGTTTGTTTATCCATTTATCAATTGATGGGCATCCATGTTTATTCCATCTTTCTGCTATTGTGGACTGTACTGCAGTAGACATTCGTGTGAAAGTATCTGTTCATGTGACTACCATTGATTCTGCAGGATATATTCTGCTCAGTGGGATCACTGAATCATATGATATATCTATTTCTATCTTTTTAAGGAAGCACCAAATTGCTTTTCAAAGAAGTGGAACCATTTTGAAATTCCACCAGCAGTATAGGAGACTTTGAATCTCTTCACTGCCTCTCCAGCATTTCTTTTTTTATGTTTTTTGGATCAAGGCCAACCATGTTTGGATGAGATGATATCTCATTGTAGGTTTGATTTGGATTCCTCTGATGCCTAATGATTGTGAGCATTTCCTCATGTGTCTGTTGGCTGCCTGGATGTTCTCTTTGGTGAAATGTCTGTCCGTCTCCATTGCCGCTGCTTAATTGGGTTGTATAACTTTTTCTTGTTGATATTTTGCAGTACTTTGCAGATTATGGAGATCAGACGTTGGTCTGATAGATACTTGCTAAATATTTTTTTCCCATTCTGTAGGTGGTCTTTTAAACTCTTTGATAGTCTTTGAATGACCAAAAGTGTTTCATTCTTAGTAGTTCCCATTTATCTATTTTCTCTTCTGTTGATCATGCTTTGTCAGATTTTGAAGTCTGTCTAAGCTGTGTATTAAAACTTCCATTATTGATCCTATTTTTCCTTTCATGATCTTTAACATTTTAGGTTTGATATCTAGGTCTTTCATCTAACTTGAGTTAGTTTTTGTGTAAGGTGTGAGATATGGGTCTCATTTCATTTTTTTGCAGGTGCATATCCAATTTTGCCAGCATAGTTTGTTAAAGAGACTATTTTTATTCCAGTTTACAACCTTGTGGCCTTTGTCAAATATCATCTGTTCATAAGAGCATGGTGGCATCTCTGGGGTCTCAACTCTGTTCCATTGGTCTGTATGTCTCTTTTTGTACCAGTAGCAAGCTGTTCTGACTACTGTGGCAGTGGAATAGGTTGGGTAGTGTGAGTACTCCCACTGTGTTCCTCTTCTTCAGTTGTGCTTTACTTACCCGGGGTTTCTTCCCTTTCCAAATACAGTTGGTGATTTTTTTCTCCATCTCATTAAAAAATGACTCTGGAATTTTTATTGGGATTGCATTACATATATAGATCGCTTTGTGTAAAATAGCCATTTTCACAGTGTTAAGTCTTTCTCTTCATGAGCTGTGTAGGTTTCTTCATTTATGTAAGTCTCTCTTAGTTTTTTTTTACAGTAAGGTCTTATAGTTCTGTCTGCATAGTTCTCATTTCTCTAGTTAAATTTATTTGTAGGTATTCTATCTTCTTGGGGACTATAGTAAATGATACTGATTTGGTGATATCCTCTTTGATGATCTCTTTGTTGGTATAAAGGAATTCTACTGAGTTACTTATGTTTATCTTACATCCTGATACTTCACTGAAGTCTTCTGTTAGTTCCCATAGTTTACTTATGGATTTTTTAGTATTCTCTGCATATACAATCATATCATCTGCAAATAGTGATGTTTGCTTTGTCTTTACTGATGTGGATGCCCTTTAATTCTTTGTCTTGTCTAATTGCTCTGGCTAGAACCTCTAGTATGAAGTTGAATAAAAGTGGTGAAAGTGGGCATCCTTGTCTAGTTCCCGTTCTCAAGGGGAATTCTTTCAGTCTCTCTCCATTCAGGATGATATAGGTGGTTGCCTTTGCATAGATACCTCTTATTGCATTGAGGAATTTCCCCTCTATATTTATTTTGCTGAGGGTTTTTAGCATGAATGTGTGTTGGACTTTGTCGAGTGTTTTTTCTGCATCAGTTGACAAAATCAGGCGATTCTTATATTTTGTGCTATTTATGTGGTTGATCACATTAATTGATTTCTATTGTTGAACCAGCTTTGTATCCCTAGTATGAATCCAACTTGGTCATGATAAATTAATTTTTGGAAATGTTGTTGAATTCTATTGGCAAGGATTTTGTTGAACATTTTTGAATCTAGGTTCATGAGTGGTATTGGTGTGTAATTTTCTTTTATTGTGGAATTTTTCCCTGGCTTCAGTATCAGGGTTATGCTGGCTTCACAGAAGGAATTTGGGAGTATTCCATCCCTTCTTATGCTGTGAAATAGTCTCAGTAGTATTGGAGTTAACTCTTCTCCAAATGTTTGATAGAATTCACCAGTGAAGCCTTCCAGGCCATGACTTTTTTTGGTTGGTACTTTTTTGATGACTTTTTCAATCTCTTCCTTTTGATGGGTTTATTCAGTTCTTCTGCTTCACCTTGTGATAATTTTGATAGGTGATATGAATCTAGGAATTTGTCCATTTCCTCTAGATTTTCAAATCTGTTAGAATATAGTCTTTTGTAGTATTCTGTCACAATACTTTTGATTTCAGTTGGCTCTGTTGTGACATCGCCCATCTAACTGGGCTATTTGTATCTTCTGTTTTTCTTTTGTAAGGTTAGCCAATGCCTTATCAATTTTGTTGATCTTTTCAAAAAATCAACTTTGGTTTTATTAATTTTTTCAATTGTTCTTCTCTTCTCTAATTCATTTAGTTCTGCTTTAATCTTTATTATCTGCTTTCCTCTGGTGACTGAGGGGTTCCTCTGTTGTTCTCTTCACACTTATTCAAGCTGTAGGGATGATTCTTTGGTTTGTGCCCTTTCTTCCTTCCAGATGTATGCATTTATAGAGATAAAATGATCTCTGAGAACTGCTTTTTCTGTATCTCATAGGTTTATGTAGGATGTGTTATCATTCTCATTTGATTCCATAAATTTCAATATTCCATCCATGATTTATTCTATAATCCATGATTTTTTTGAGAATGGTGTTGTTTGATTTCCATGAGTTCAAATTTCTACCTGTGTTTTTTCTGCAATTGATTTTGACTTATACAGCTTTATGGTCCAAGAAGATGCTTTTTCATAATTCAGTGGTTTGAATTTTGTTAAGACTTGCTTTGTGTCCTAACACATGGTCTATTCTGGAAAAGTTCCATGTGCATTGCATAAGAAGGTGTACTTATCTGTCAGTGGATAAAAAGTTCTGTATATGTCGATGAGGTCTAGTTGGTTAATTGTCACAATAAGATCTGTGTCTTTACTGAGCTTTCTTCTGGATCATCTTATTTTCATTTCTGTAAAGTCTATTTTATCTGATGTTAACATAAACCTGGTGCCATCAAGTTGACTCTGACTCATAGGGAGTCTATGGGACAGGGTAAAACTTCCTCATTAGGTATCCCAAGAGCAGCTGGTGGATTTGAACTGCTAGCCTTTTGCTTAGCAGCTGAGCTTTTTACCACTATACCACCAGGGCTCCAGTATTAATATAAGTACCCCAGTTTTCTTATGCTACTATTTGCATGGTATATTTTCCCACATATTCACTTTCAATTTATCTTTATTTTTAAATTTAAAGTACATTTCTTATATATAGTTTAGAAAGCCAGCCAAGCCAAGTGCCATTGAGTTGGATCCAACTCATGGCAATCATAGGGGCCAGGGTAGAACTGACCCCCAGAGTATTTAAGGAGATCGTTTAGAAATGGATGTTTTAAATATATATTTTTTACTTTTTATTCAGTCTAACAAACTCTGCCATTTCTTAGGAAGGTTAATATGTTCGAATTTTAAGCCTGCTCTTTTGCTATTAATTTTTCTACTTTTTCAAATGTTCTTTAGTCCCTCTATTCCTGCTTTAATCTTTTGTATTTTAATACACCTTCAGTTTAATGTAACCATTAGATAAAATATCATCTTAATTTCTCTGATCACCTTTTTCTGGTGGTGCCACAGTTAAGCACTCAGTGGCAAAACAAAAGATTGGTGGTTTGAACTCATCCAGCAGCTCCATAGCAAAAAATCCTGGCAATCTAGTATAATAAGGATTAAGGCCTAGAACACCCTGTAGGAAAGCTACACTTTCACATGGGGTTAATGTGAGTCAAAAGCTAACTCGATGGTACCAAACAACAGCAATGTTCACCTTTTAACTGTAGTTCTTTGTACTACTTTTCAGTAGTTTCTGTAGTGCCTTATGCATCTGTAACTTATCATAATGTGTATCATGTTGATACAAAATAAGTTATGTTAAAGTATAGGAAATGTTGATAAATATAGCTCAGCCCCCCCATACCCCTTGACAGTGTTGTCATGTCTGTTACTTAATGTGTTCTAAAACGTAACATACAGTCTTATTATGTTTGCTTTAATCAGTCCTGTATCTTTTAAATAAATTGATGAGAAAAAAGGTACGTTAACAAATAGTAACAGAAGGTAAAAAGAATATCAAATACTAGACTGTAACTGAGTTGTATGTAGCATTCAGGCTGTTTAATTACACATAATATTGCTCAAAGCTCTCATCAGGAAAATGAACAGAATTATTATTTTTTGTTATTATCATGGAAGGTACTTATTTTTGGTAAAGTTAACTATTATGAAATTTCAGAGTTGATTTCATAGTAGTAGGAATGTAGAATTAATCTAACTTTAGTATTAGATTTATACACACAAAGAATATTTCATACAATTTTTATTTTACTAAGCATTTCAGTATGCCTTTTCTCACATGATTATATTGAGTCTTCTGCTATACACTGTTACATATAACTGTGCTCTAAGTGGTTGCCATGAGTCGGATCTGACTCTACGGCAATTGACTGGCTGGCTAAGTGGTCAAACAATCTGTCACATTATTTGGTCAAATTTTAAATTTTGTCAGATTTAGTCACCTCCTTTGCCATAAAATTGTCAACACAAGGTCAAATCAATCTTTTTTGAGCCTATATAAAAAGCTACTGTTCAGCTTTTTAAAAGTTTCTCATCAGTGCTCTTTCGCTTTGGTTTGGGTTTGTTTCTTGGTGACACTGAACGTACACGACTCTTTTTTTCTAATGTATAAACTTCTGACCCTTAGGATAACATAGGAATGAATTAGGTAATTTTGTCAAACAGTGAGGATCCATCAATACTGTGAGGATCGATGGTGATGTAACACAATGTAAGATATGTTTATCAAGGATCCAAAGCACACTGTAAAGTGAAAGCTTGTGGACATAAATTATGAAAAGACACGGATGAAGACACGTATTTCCGTGGCTGTGCCTCACTTCCATAGCCTGGTGACAGCCCTGCTGTTCTGAGCACGCTACTCAGTGGTGACCGCCTCTGTAACATAAAGCGCATTTAGCTATCTGGCACCTAGATGGCAGTCTACAGAACAGAAACAGTGCTTTGAAATGGTCCATCAGGTCTGACTAAAAGCTTACAAGTTAGTAAAAGTAATAACTTGTTATATCACTGCGTCATTTGGTACACCCAGCAGATTACTCCTTAATTATGTCTTTTGAATATATATCTCATGTGTGTGGATATGTATACAAAAAAATTTACTATTCTTATTTACATATTTTTTTTAAAAAGTAGTGTCTTGTGATGGGAGTGCATGCGGACAAAGACAGGCTCAATTAAAACAGTGATTGAGGAACTTGCTTTGTTTGTGAATCAGCCATGTTTTATAATGCAGACGAGACCTACAGCTCCGAGTGCAGTGGACAAAATCACTCCCGTGCACCTCCAGGAATAAAGACCAGCTTCTTTGCCCTGCAGATGACAGTGACTCACACAGATGTGTTATCATTGATCTGGTTTAGCAATGACAGTTAATCTTGTTATAGGAAAATCTTCCCTAAGGTTGAATGAATATTGCTATCCCTTTTGACTTAGAGTGCTTGAAACCTATGAACTGAATTTTGTTAAGAAAATAATAATAAATGTGGTGTTGCCATTTTATCTGTCTAAGCTTTAGCAGTTTGGGCTTGGTTCCTTTTTTCAGGCCTTATACTGGATTAGCTTTGTTGGTAGTTTCATAGAGAAAAGACAAAGTATCGGTGCCAACTAGTCTAATTATGATAGATGAAACATAGTTTCAGATAAAAGATTTATTCTCATTTTATAACTTCACTTTCCAGTCAACATTATTCCTTGTGAATGCAAATCTAGGATGCATCTAAAGCATTGTCATAGGAAAAATGTGCCTGCTGAAATTTGTGTTACTAACGGGTCTACTTGAGTGGAGTGTCTGTTAACCCAGACACAGAGACAAGGGAAAATGAATGGGCCATACCTTTGTGTCCACTGGAAGACACTCAGTGATAGGGATTCACCCACCAGCTGCAACAATGGGTAAAGAACAACAGAATTCTTTCCAAATTTCACAGAACTGGGCATTGTTTCATCCTGTTGTACATACAGTCTGCAATTCGATGGCTCCTAACAACAACAGAAATGCGCTTTATGATACTTAATATAAATGTCAGACACATTCCTTGGAAGAAATCATACCAAAAGAGAAATACTCTTATACTTCTAACCTGGGAGATATTAGGAGGAAGAAAGAATAGTCTAATTTTAACTGCTTGAAATCCTATAGTTGGCACAAAAGTAAACACAGGAGGGAAAAATCATCCTGAATTATGAACGTTGTGTGCCATTTTCACGGCACCAGGTGGGAATGTTAACACTTAATCAGTCTCCCTGGCACTGTTTCCTGTCCATGTTGGCAGCTTTATCACTGGGAAAGATGCTTTGATCCTTTTTCTGTACTGTCAAGAGAAACAGCCCCAGACCTAGTGACATTCCAGTCACAGGGGCATCATTTCACATTAGATGTTGTCAGATATGATATTTCACTAACATATTTTGACAACATATGGCATAATACTGGGACTACTGTATCTGTCTATCGATCTATTGATCGATTGATCTATCATCTATTTATCTATTTGTATTTCCTTAGGTCTAAAATGGAGACTCACTACAAAGCACTTTCTATCACAAACTTGAAGTTCAAGATCTTATATTTTTTATTTTGAATCAAGATGTGATCAGTCTCTCTTTTTGGTTGTATTTAACACTCTTTTAGATAAAAGAAGATTCTTAGATTTCTAACACACTTGATAATGACTTCATGTTAAAGTGATACCATTGCAAATGATAAGATTGCAAGGAAGTACATGATGGAATATAGCTATTATATTGTAATAATAATGCTCTCGTTTCGTAAGTACCTGCTCTGAGTCAGACACTTTATGAAAAGTCACTTAAAAGCTAACAGTCACTCTTCGAGGTAGACTTTTATGTTTTCTGTATGTATTTGAAAATTAAGTGCAGAGAAGTTGATTAGCTTCTTCGGTATCACTGAGAAAGTGGTAGAGCTCTGATTTTCCTTGAGGTCAAAGCTCTGATTTTCCTTGAGGTCAAAACTTATCACACACATATACTTTTTACCACCACTCAAGGCTGTCAGGTCTCTTTTAAAAATCTACCATACTATTTAAAAATATAAGCTGATATGAAATTATTGTGAACTTAGAAAAATGGAAATGTTTAGCCATAGTTAAAGTGTTGCAGTGAGATGCAAGAAAAAGATCATAGAAAGTTAGCATGAAACAACTCAAAACCTTTCCACAATGTAAGCTATTCTTCTGACCTGACACCTCTTTTATTATTAAATAACCAGTTAAGAAAACTAGAAGCTATAGTGCCCTAATGTTATCAGTTAGTAGTAGGAAAAGGAAGGACTGATAAATACTAAACAACCAGCTGCCATTAAGTCGTCACTGAGTCGTGGTGACCCCGTGTATATCTGAGAGCTGTGTTCCATACAATTCTCAATGGCTGATTTTTCAGAAGCAGATTGCCAGGCCTTCTTGTGAAGCACTTCTAGGTAGACTAGACTCTCCAGCCTTTCACTTACCAGTCAAGCATGTTAACTATTGACATCACCCCATAACTCCAAAACAGATTTGGAGCATAAAATAAACTGCAACATAGATATGGCCACAGCTGGGCCTATACTGCCCATGGCAAGAGCCTGGTGCGACCAGGGAGTGTGGATGAGAAAGGGTACGTAGATGAACAAAAAGTAGTAAAACTCTTAAACAAAAAGCACAACCTACCCGTTGGTTCCATAAAGGCCAGTTCTAATCACTATTATGTATTGATAAAAAATATCTACTTATATATTGACCTGTAATGTCAAACAATGAGCTGTTTTGAATAGAAAATAATCACTTTTCAATATAACATCAAAGGAATCCTACGGCCTCCCCATGTCTTTACCAAAATATACACAACTCCTTTTGATAATGCAAAGTACTAATCTGAATGGATGTTATCTAGTCAATATATAAAAGACAGAATGTTTTTGAAGGTTATTTTTACAGTTGAAAAGATACAGAACTTTTTGTATTAGGTCCAAAACAACTCAGACAGATGAGGTAATGCATTCTTTTGCATCACTTCTACATAACCTATATTCTTTGAGGTTTCTACACTTTTAAAAGGTGATTTTATATGTTGAAATATTGTCCTTTCTAGTTTTATGGCCAGAGCAAAACCGTAACGGTCTGGAATGCATGTAACATCACACATGGGGTTAATTAGGTTAGGGATGAATTAATTTGTAACAATTTCTGTTATTTGACAGGCATCAATAACATAGTATATTGCTTGCATTCCAGACATCAGCAAACTTCCATGACCCAGTCAGATTTAATTTAGGAAAATCTTGGATCATGCAAATATTTTATTATTGATTTTTTGAAATGTATTTTGTAATCAGATATGGTTATAAAAAAGCATAATAACTTTAAGACGTATTTTTAGAAAGCCACACTATTAACGAACGGGGATCATGCTTTCAGTAGTGAAAAAAGACCTTGATATCCTCGCCTTGGGATGTGATGATAAGGCATAACTTTGCCTGTTATTAAAATCTACTTCAGAAGTATCTTTTCTGAGCAACCGGAACAATAAGCCTTGTTTATCTCTTTAAATAACGCACTTAAATGAACATTGCTGGGGCTGCGCTATTTTCATTTATTAGTGTCTAGCACAGTGGTTCACTGAGTTGGAATTGACTCCATAGGGACAGATTTGGTTTTGAGTAAGCACAGTGGCTAAAGTGCATGGCTGCCAATCTAAAGGTCTGTGGTGCAAATCCACCTCTGCTCTACTGATTATGTGAAGATCATAGCCTTGGAACCCTACTGGGAGGTTGTCCTCTGTCCTATGTAGGGCCGCTGTAAGCTGGAATCAACTCAGTGGAAGTGGGTTTGGTTTGGTTTCAGAGCATAAAGTCTCCCCACTCTTGAACTGGATGGTATTTTGGAGGGTCTGGTGATGGTTTGATAATTAGGTTATCTTGGCTTATTTTCAAATGCTTTTTTCACTTCAAACAATTTTCACCTGAGTGATTTGACTTCTAAAAACCCTGTCATGTGTGTAGGCCCTCACTGATTTGCACAAAACGATCAGATAAACAATGTGAGCCTAAACTGATGAGGAAAAGTTATGTTGATGTCATCTATTGTTAAATGCACTGCACTTCAGAACAAAAGCTCATCTTCATAAAACACCTAACTGTAGAACTTTTGATTATAAAAGTACCAAGCTAAACCTAATAGCAAGAAGTAAAAATACAAAAATGGTACCACTAAAGAAAAATAGGGTTACAAATCACAAAAATAGATACTAGAAATGCATTTCTTGTTCTATCTTTGAAAAGGTGTAATGTTACACAAAATGTTTATACTGTGTTAACTGTATTTCAACAATTTAATGAAATCAGAATTATGCATGCATGTGAATGCGTGCTCACACACACACACACACACACACACACTACCAAGTAATGACAAATACTGATACGTTATATGTTTCGTGTATCTATAAGACTGACAGCTCAGTCCCCATTTCTTTACTCCTTGTACTTTTCCTATTTTATTCAGCATAATTTACTCTTGTTCCTCCTCTTGTCACATAGCACAAATAGCCTGTGATAGACTATTAACAGAAAGATTGGAGGTTCAAATCCCTCCATCAGTTCCACGGAAGAAAGGCTCAGCAATGTATTTCCGTAAGATTAAACCAAACCCCAGCCAAATCTGTTGCCATCGAGTCAACTCTGACTCAGAGTGATACTACAAGACAGAGAGGAACTGCCCCATAGAGTTTCCAAGGAGCACCTGGTAGATTCAAATTGCCAGCCTTTTGGGTAGCAGCCAGAGTTTCTTCCATAAGATAGGTGCCACTGAAACACCTGGGAAGTGCAGTTCTATGAAACATGGCTAGGGTGGGGTGGGGATAACTGTGGGCTGGAATCTGTGTACTCTGCTGATCACTCTCTCTATCTCCTCTCCTGGTATTATTTTCTCATTTTCCAGATTCCCAAACTGGGACACTTTTCTAAATTTTTATTCATAAGTGTATTTTCTAGTTTTTCTCTATACTTTTCTGATGCAGAATCTTAGAAGTTTGGGACAAAAGGTTGAGAGAGCTAAGAGAAGTGAGGAGAAGCAAACATTATAGCATGACTAATGTATACTAGGCACTATAATATACACACATGTACTCCTACATGTGTGCATGTATCAAATTAAATTTTGAAATTAATATTGAATATTGAAGTTAATTTCTGTCAATTAAAATTAATAACTAATTTTATATCAGCCAGTGCTAAGATGTATATTATACAAGGCTATGTAAGACATGACTCCTTCTTTCAGTTAATTTATACTCTAACAGGGCCAAGAGCCTCATAGAGAGATAATGGCAATATGGTATTCTAAGATAGAACACACACTGTGTTAAAATTGAAAAGAGAAGAACAATACCATTATCAGTACATCCAGTCAAGGGGTGAGAACTTTGAAGCATATACAGATTAAACATGGGAATGATCCCCATCAAACTATGGTAGCTGGCCCCAAATGTTCAACCTGTCCTGTCCAGGAGGTAGGCTTATCCTGGATGAGGAAGTAGAGGCGTCAGATTGCATAAATTGATGCCATAAAAAATGGAAATACTTTCTTCCTTTTTTAATTTCAAGCTTCCATGCAAACGCTCAGGAAACCTTCGTGCCATACTGTCTAAGCGCTACAGCTGCTAACCAAAAGGTCAGTAGCGTGAATCTACCAGGTGCTCCTTGGAAAGTCTATGTGACAGTTCTAGTCTGTCCTATAGAGTCGCTATGAGTCCAAATCAACTTGACAGCAGCATTTTTTTTGTCTTTTCATGCAAATTCCCTACAAATGATAACTGTTACTTCCTTTCAGCACAGACTCATGAATTAATATTGTGCTCTTAATAGGCTTTCTATGAATAATTGCAGCAATAAACTTAAATTACTCTCATGTTTTGTCTTGGGAAGTAATGGTGTACATATATTTACATATATACACACTCACATATATATATACATATACTACAAAGCATTTACAAGTACCTAATTCTTTTATTGTAAAAATATATTTAAGCAATTTGTATTTCTGGTAATTCTGAGTAATAGATCAAATATTGAAAAAATGTATAGTTCTAAGACAGATAGCTCATTCTTTCATTCTTATTATATTACCAATGTTAGTAGTAGTACTTAGAAGAAAGATAGGCTTGCATGCATCCATAAAGAATTCAGATATGAAGCAATAGAGGCAACCAGATGAAACCAATGATTTCCTGCCTTTATACTCCCACAATGCCTGAGTCTTTCGCTTCAGCTAGTATAACAATGCTTTAGTGGTCTCCAGCTGTGGTCAGAATAATGTTCATCATGTGCTATTCCCAAGTGCCCAAAAGGTGTTTAATTATCAAGTTGTAGTTGACACAGAGGAATAGAAATTCAGCAAATCAAAGAGGAACTTGAGAAAAGAAACTAAAGGTGACTACAGAGGTACTATCTTGACTTTAAGGGAAACATATTCTCCAATTCAGTCACTGAACCAACCTGTGTCAACTTCTAATCCAGAGGGATTATTGCTAAATAGAAGAGCAAATATTCTAGGATATGGGATTTTTAAATAAAACTATCCTGCGGATTTGATCATTATTGTTATTAGTTTAGCTCCAGGTTACAGGCAAGGATTTACTTATTTTGTAACCTTGTTTGAACTTACATACTTAGGATCTAGGTCAATAAATATGAGTCATTAGGTTACTATGAATAAACGTAAGTATACAAAGCCTGACAGAAAGTATTTGGGAATCTTTCCCAATGTCTGAAATACTACTATGGGAATATTTAAACATATTAATATGGACTAAATTCAGACTATTCGTGGGATAAATAAATAACAATCTACCTCTATGAACAGTAGTCACAAACCTCTCTATAAAGTAAAATTGAAAAAGGGCTCCTAAAATGGAATCAATATAGTCTTGGTTATTAAAAAAATTAATCTCACACTTGCAGCAATGGATAGAGAAATGAATGATGAGCAATGTAAAACCGGGGACGGGGGAGTGCCTGTTTGGTTTTTGCTTTTCTACAAGAAAATTCCCAACTTTCAATGAAACAGCATATGTATACAAAAGAAAATATTATCTAAATTATGTACATCCCAGCTTAAATCATTCTCTTAAATCAGGAAAAACTTGAGAGTTGCTCTTAGAATTCTAGTGCTAGAGAACACGAGGCTGTGAGCGTAATGAACACTGCCTATGCTTTGGAGGAAGAAGACGGGATAGTCTGTCTTCACTGCCCACTGTCCGTAAGACCTGGGACAAAGCTACCTCAGTGTAAAACACTGCCCAGCTAGATAGTGTGGTGAGTTCTAGAACAAAGGTATGCTGCTTCTCAACCCAGGAGTGCTTTTTCTTCTACATGATAGAATACAGTTGAATAGGGAAAGCCTGGTTACAGGTGTAACTCATTTGAAATATTTTTCTGCTCTACGAGAGCTTCTGATACAACTTCACTGATTTAGTTTTGCAACTTTAGGGGTGCAGCACTTCCTGCTCTTCCTTTAGGTGCACTGAAGCATTCCCTTTATTCTTCACTGAGAATTTGTGGTCTAAGGAACATTTAATTTATTACTAAGTGTAAGTAAATAAAAAGAGGTTAGTGAGAATCAGAGAGGAGTGTAAGAGAGCCTTGTAAAACATGAGGTAGGGGTGGGGCAAAGAAGATTTATAAGTGTACATAAATTGTACTGCATATTCAATTGAATTATTAAATATGAAATTAATAAATGCCTTAATAGTATTATACCACTTATTGTACCCCTTTTGAAAATCAAGAAAATGGGAACATTTATTTAAAATAGAAATCTATAAATGGTAATAAGCTTCCATGTATAAATTCGGTGGAAAGTTGTTCACAAAGCTGCACTCTTGTTCCTCGTGCTATGGTATTTGGGTATATGAACATATTGGCTTCACCTTGTGTAGTCTGGGACTGAATTATCTTGTTTCTGGGATTTGAAATGTCACCAAATGAAGTCTAGAATTTTAGATAGTTTTTAATAGAATTCTAGCAAAAACTACTCAAAGGAATCTACTTTTTATGGGAAAAAGACCATTGAAAAACAGATAAAGAGTATAACTTATCTTATTCAAGAGAATTTTCTATATGGCATCAAAGAAGTATGCACATATCCATCAGGTCTTTGGAATTAATTCTCTGATCACTGAAAAGAGGCTGCCAATTATTGCCATATGTGAATGTGGTTTCTGTGATCTGGACACTTATCCCCTAGGATTTGGGTTAATAGCTCTAGTCTTTTACTTCTCATTAGCTGTCAGGAAAGCTATCATACAGAAGAGACGTCGGTCAGTGCCAGCACGATACAGATTTGCACAAGTGACTGAATGTGGAAAGGATCAGGATCACCTTAGCAACAACTCTGAGAAATGAGACTCAGGAAAATAACATATTTCAAAGTCAGAAATGTTTTGAAACTCAGTAAAGGAAGTCTCCCTCCAGACACGAGGACGAGATGTGGAGGAAAGCTAGCCAAGTTTGTAAGAATTTGCTAAAGCATATGGCAGTCAAAAAATAAAAATAAAAAATTACCAGTATTGAGGGTGGGAAGAGTAAACCTATTTTTGGAAGCAAAGAGAATTTGAGCTCTAGAGTCTGAAGTAATCATTCAGCTACCCCAGAGGGGGACCATTCAGTTTTGGTCCTTCCACCACACAATGCCAGGATTTCAGGGGAGAGAGAAAGCCTTCATTATGTATGATATGTGACAAGATGTACTGCCATGTCAATCAGGAACCATGGACACGTATTTCTCTGACTTTCCTATGGGTATGGAAAGTTTTATAGACATAATACGTCTGCAGACATATCCAAAATCAAAAAGTGATAGTTGAAGCTAATATATATATAGCTAATAACTGTTCACATTATCTATGAATAACACACTTGGCAAGAAGTTGCTGTCTCTATGACATATTTTTTGTGAATTTTATAAAACAATCGATCCGACTCAAAGGCACTTGGCTTGGCTGGCTATAAAACAATACAATTTTAACAGAGATGGTTATTACCATAGTATTCTAAGAAATAAAAACTTAATATATCTTAAAAAGTAGAAAACTAGAAAAAGGTAACTAGTTTAATATTAATAACACATATTAACAAGTCTACTGATTTGTACTACCAAACAGAAACCAAACCTGTTACCACTGAGTTTATTCTGACTCATACATTATGAAAACATTAATTACAGATGTGTTAAACCAAGCCCATTGCCCTGAATCAATTCTGACTCATAGAGACCTTATAGGACACAGTATAACTGCCCCTTGGGTTTTGTTTTTGAAGCACAATGTTTTTAGAAGATTAATTGTCCAATCCAGTAAAGATTTTGTTTTTCTTATGTATTCACAGAATGGAAGATGTCTGCAGCCAATTATCTATATCTTTGTGTATAAAAAGTTATATAATGCTTCATCAAGCTGACATCTCTATAAATTCAATATTATTACCCATGTGACAGGGCTTTAGTTTTAAAGGAAAATATAGATGAAAATATTGTATTAAATTTCTCTGAAGTGCAAACTCTATGAATACCACACAACTTAGTACATCAGCTAACTCAGTATAAAATATACCAAGCTAAACTCTTGTGTTCTTACCTATATTTCTATACTCTAAGGAAATGGGATTGGCACCCAGCTACTCACAATCGGTAGACTAGATGTCATTCTTTGGTCTACTTTGTGTGCTTCCTGAACTTTAACTTCAAGAACTATTGATATTATCTGCATAACATATATCAAATGAAAACACTTTCTTCTATGTCCATCACCATCTATTTAATCCATACTGTATCATCTCTAGATTATTGTATGTACTCTTCTATGTACTCCATTCTCACCATGTCTTGTATTTGGGTTATTTTAGGAGTGTCTTATCTACTCACTTCTTTAGTTAGTTGAATGTATTTTCCCCATAGGAGTAAGAATGAATCGTTTGATGTTTTTCTTTGATGAACTCTTTGTTGGTATTAAGGAATCTTACTGATTTACTTATGTTTTTCTTGTATCCCAGTACTTTGCTGAACTTCTCTGTTAGTTCCAGTAGTTTATTTATGAATTCCTTTGGGTTGTCTGTATATATAATCATATCATCTGCAAGGGAAATTTTTGAAATCTATATCTGATTATGGTATATCTCATGCATAAAAGCTTTCAGTGAATTTTCAGAGCATTTAATGTACTAAAAAACCAAAGTAAACCCTGGAAGCTACTGCATGGCCTCATCGAACTGTATGCCTCCCCACACTCGTTTGAGGCACACATAGCCTCTCTGTGCTGCTGTTTTGCTTTCATCTTCACAAACTGTTCAAACGCTTTTCTGCTGTAGAACTTGAACCGTAGAATGAGCTGCCTTTCACCCTTTGCCCTGACTTTTATGTATCATCATCTAGATTCTTTAGCACCTTGTATGTATCACAGAAAATGGTAAAAATCATTTTTTTAATCATTGGAGAGTACAACATACCATTACCACCATCATTATTCAATTTTAAATTTACTTACTACTTTTCTAAACCAAAGACTTTCAGTTAGAAAAAATTAAAAATATAAAAAATCATTGAGCAAATCACTTCATATTCTCCTTTATCCTGGGTAACGTTTCTCAGACACACTTGAAGAATTTTTTTAAAGAAATTCTTCAAGGAAAACTAGAGAGTTTCCTCGGTGTATAGTACTTATGATTTATATTATTGTTACTATACATATGGTTATATGTTATGGATACATTGCATGTATCATATATATTCACACTTAGCACTTAATGAAACACATTAAATATCTTTAGAAAAGTGTTCATCTTCTTTCTATTTTCCACTGTGACTTATCCATAGCATAAGGCTGATTCTTCAGAAGGAAATTCAGTGTGGTGTTTATGATCCGTTGAGTACTTGCAGTTGAGTGAGGCAATGTAAAAATGGGCCAGTGCAATGGAGAAGTAAAGGCTTCCTTTTCTTCTCTTAGAATTTATTGGTTGCCTTATATGAGCCCAACATTCTAGTTGATACCAAGAAACAAAAGATGTAAAAAGAACTTACCCCCAAAGTATTCATTATCTTATCTATGACACCATAATATTACGAAAGATGATGAGTTTTAAATAGTAGAATGTGTTTTATACATTTGCTGTATGAAAAGCTGATTATATCTGTAATGTTCAGTTTGCATGTAGGTTAGATAATTATATTATCTTGCAAAATGTGTCAATTGCCAGTTGAGCAAGTATAGCACACTATTTAGAAAGAAGAGTATCATCAGAGTTAAATTTTCATCTGGCCTATAAACATCAGTCAGTGAAATCAGAAGGCAGTCAGCAGTGTATGCTGGGGAATGAGCTTGGAAAATTCCAAGTATTACTGAGCAGAAACAAGCTAGTCACATGAATTCCATTTTTCTTTTCAGATCTACCTTCCCTCTATATCTCATTAAGTAAACTGAAAAGTACTAAGAAATTAGGGTTTTCTCATAAGGAAAATTATAGATGTCAACTGTTGCATATTATGTTGAAGGCACATCAGATGGATTATTTTCTGTTCTTAATAAGAAATGTATTGGTTTGTAAACTGTTCGTTACTTAGGTAATGCTATCAGTATCATCAGTGTGGTAAGTACTGGAGGTTTCCTGGGCATCTTTTCTGAAGTCCATGAAATTTTCCAAAAGCATGGGAAAGGATGTTGTTGGTTTTCTTCAGTTTTGTTTTCTGTTCTTGTTGGCATTCTGAGCATTTGTTCTTCATCAGAGACTTGGAGCAGCTCCAGATACAACCTTACATTTTAGTGAAAATCATCTATCACACAAATAGTAGACAAAGTTAAATATTTCATTGTTCTAGGCTACTTGAGAATTCTCAGTTCCTAGCAGAATAAAGCAATATAAAATGGAATTGCATTAGTTCTTTTTTGTTTGGGGTTGAAAACTATGGATGCTTTTTCTTCTACATAGTAAAGTTCTTTATTTCACCTGATGACATAGGGAAAGTGGATTGTTCATTCTATCATGAAGAGGCTGATTTCCTTGTAACGAAACCCAGCTGATAAATACCTTCCCAGCATGCTTTCAACAGTTAGGCATTCTCTGTTCTTAATAGCTAGACATTCCTTCCATTGGAGCCATTTACCTGACTAGACATAGGTTTGAGATAGGGTTTAACAGGTACTGTGATAAAACGAGGTAATGGGTTCCCTTGTGTGCCTGTAGGACTGTCTTAGTCATCTAGTGTTTCTGTAACAGAAATACAGCAAATGGATCGCTTTAAAATGAGAAATTTTATTCCATCATAGTCTAGTAGGCCAGAAGTCTCCAGGGGAGACTCCTGTTCTGTACAGTTCAGTCACATCTTCAGGCTCTGTTAGTTCTCTAGAACCCCAGTTATCTTGCTATTTCTGTCACATCTGCAGTTACTTTTTCTAGTGAAATTTTGAACCCCTCAAAGTCATCCATGAGAGTTGGATCCAACTTCTTCCAAACTTCTGTTACTGTTAGTATTTTTACCTCCTCCCATGACTCATGCATGTTCTTAATGGCATCTAGAATGGTGAATGCTCTCCAGATTTCCAATTTATTTTGCCTAGATCCACTATGCATGGCAGTTATAGCCTTACAAAATGTATTTCTTAATAAGATTCAAAAATTTAAATTACTCCTTGATCAATGGGCTGCCGAATGTGGTGGTATAATCTCCATCACAGGTCTTGGATGATCAGGTGCATTGTCAATGAGCAGTAATGTTTTAAAAGGAGTCTCCCCTCTCCCACCTCAGGGCAGTAGGTCTCAACAGTGGGCTTAAAATATTTGCTGAATCATATTGTAAACAGATATACTATCATCCAGGCTTTATTGTTCCTTTTTATAGAGCACAGCAAAGTAGATTTAGCCTAATTCTTAAGAAACCTAGAATATTCAGAATAATAAATGAGTGATAGCTTCAACTTGAAGTCACCAGCCTGTAAGAAGAAAATCAATTAGAACTTTGAAGCTTTGAACCCAGGCACAGACTTCTCAGGTTGTGAAAGTCCTAGATGCCACCTTCTTGCAGTGTTTCGTTTATGCTGAAAATTTTTCAGTTAGTATAGTCCCCTTCATGAGTTTCCTTAGATCTTCTGAATAACTTGCTACAACTTCTGCATCAGTACTCGCTTCTTTACCTTTCACATTTATGTTATGGAGATGGCTTTTTTTCCTTAAATCTCACAAACCAACCTCTACCAGCTTCAAATGTTCTTCTGAAGCTTCCTAACCATTCTTTGCTTTCTTAGGGTCGAAGACAGTTAGGACCTCGCTTTGGAGTAGGCTTTAGCTTAAGGAACTGTTATGGCTAGTTAGATCCTCTATCAAGACCACTAAAACTCTCCGTATCAGCAAAAAGACTCTTTTGACTTTTTTTTATCATTCATGTGTTCACGAGAATAGCAGATGCAATTTCCTTCAAGAATATTTCCTTTGTCTTAATAACTTAGCTAACTTCCTGGCACAAGAGGCCCAAATTTCAGCCTATCTCAGTTTTCAACATGCTTTTCTCACTAAAATTAATCATTTTTAACTTTTGCTTTAAAGTAAGAGACATGTGAGTCTTCCTTTCACTTGAACATTTAGATGCTCTTGTAGGATCATTAATTGGCCTAATTTCAATATTGTCATGTCTCAAAGAACAGGAAGGCTTGAGAAGAGGGAGACAGACAGACAAAGGGTTGGTCAGTGGAGCAGTCAGAACACAGACATTATTTATTAAGTCTGCCGTCTTACATAGGCACAGTTTGTACACCCCAAGCAACTGCAGTAGTAAAATCCAAGATCACTGACCACAAAGCATCATAACAGATATCATAATAATGAAAATTTTGAAATACTGTAAGAATTACCAAAATGTGATACAGAGCCACGAAGTGAGCACACATTGTTGGAAAAAATGGCATCAATAGACTCACTTAAGTCAGGGTTGCCACAAACCTTCAATTTGTAAAAAACATTCAGTATCTGGGAAGCAAAATAAACTGAAGCACAAGAAAACAATGTGTGGATATATATATAAATATACATGTATATGCAACATGCATACTACATATTCATGACTGAAGCTCACTAAAGTGTTTCTATTTTTTGTGTGCATATGCAAACAGTAACTTTGATTCTGACACCTTGTCAATATTTTATATTATTCATTAGACAAATTGTGATATTTTAAAAAACATTTGGTTGTAATTAAGTAAAAGTTTCTTATCAAGGCAATTTGCCACATAACACCCTGTACTCACATCTCTGTGCAATTCTAGCTGCTCCCCCAATCCTGTCATAGCTACTCCTCCATTCTTCTCTATTTCCCATACTATTCTACCAACTCCTATCCCCTCCACTGTAACCTCCATCTCATTTGTATACAGGTGCTGCTCTGACAGCCTCATGTGTTTCAATACAGTGCAATTTTTGTCTGAAGAGTTGTCTTTGGTGCTGGTTTCAGCTCTGGGTTAGGAGGAAGTCCATGGGCCATGTTCTTGGGGGAACTTTTAGGATGTCAGATCACCAAATCTGGTCTTTTAAGCTAATTCTAGACCTGTACCCCTATTTTTCCCCCACTACATCAGGGGGTCTGCACTGTATTGTGTCAAGGCTGACATTGGAGGTGGCTGGGGATCATCTAGTTCTCTGGGTCTTGTGCTGCTGTAGTCTCTGGGTCATTTGGCCCATTCTGTCTCTTGGGCTCACATTTTCCTCTTTTCTTTGATGCCCTTTGTTCTGTTCTGTTCTAGCTGGTTTAGGACCAGTTGATGCTCCTTGGGTGGCAGCTTGCTAGCTTTTAAGACCCCAGACACGATTTACCCAAGAAATGCAGAACATCTTCTTAAAAACAAACAACGAAAAACCTTAGTTATGCCAGTTGACCTAGATGTCCCCTGAAAGTATGGTTCCTGGACCCTGGTCTCTGCTACTCTGAGCCTCAAACTTTTGGATTGGATTTAGGAAACTTCTTGGCTCTTTGTATAGTCCAGCAGTGCTGATCTCCCTTCTATTGCACGTTGCGACTTCCTTCACTTCACCCAGTTCCTATCTAACATCTAATCTACAAATACCCATCTCCCTTTTCCATCCCCTCCACCCCCATACCCAACAGAGATTATTTTCTTCTATGCTTAGCCCATTTTTTTAGACCCCATAATAATGGTCTTACGTAGCTTTTGTCTTTTGTGATTGACTGATTTCACTCAGCATGGTGTCTTCCCGATGACTCCACGTTATCAGGTGTTTCTCAAGGATATTTGAATTTAAAAAAATAAAAAAAAAAAATCCAGCTCCTGGAGTTACAACAGGAGGTCTTAGATAGAGCTGGAGAAAAATGTAGAACAAATTCACAAAAATGATCAGACTTACTGATCTTATAAAAACCGGTGGAACCCCCAAGCTATAAACATCAGATACCCTTCTGACTTAGACTGCAAGCCACTTCCAAAGTTTAACTTTTAGTTGGAGATTAGACAGGCTTATAAAAAAATGCAGCGCTGGTGGCACAATGGTTAAGAGCTTGACAGCTAACCAAACGCTCAGCTGTCACACTGTACCGTCTGCTCTTTGGTAACCCTCTGTGACAGCATTAGTCCTATGGAGTTACTTGAGAATTGACTCAATGACAATAGCTTTGGTTTGAGTTTTGGTATATGACAATATACCATATACAATATAACATATACAATAACACATATGAGAAATATGTTTCTTAGGTCAATCACATATATGAGATCAAATGGGTAACACCTGCCCGGAAACAAAAAGGAGAAGGCACAAGGGGACAGGAAAATGGGGTGAAGGAACACAGTGAACCCAGGGTAGAAAGGGGAAAGCGGAAAGTGATGACACAAAGTGGAATTACAGCCAGTGAAATGAAACAATTTGTGTATAAATTTCTGAAAGAGAAACTAATCTACTCTGTAAACTTTCACCTAAATCACAATTTTAAAAAATGCACATAAGCAATAAGCAAGATTATATATAAATATTTCCTCCTGCTATTTTTCCTTTAAATACTAAGAGATATTATGTCATATAAATACATAAAAATAGCAGAATTTATTTATGAACATGTATAAACAGTATAATTTATTTATCCAATTTTCTGCTTTGGCACATTTATGTACTTTTTAGCTTACCAATATTACAGATACTATTGTCTGTGTATTTTTCTGTATATAAGCATACATAGAACCTAATTCATCTTTGTTAATTATTTACAATAGATCCTTTGGAAATTGCAGCATCTAAAGTTTTCATGTATTTTAGGCCCCTAATGGCACTTGGCTTAATCTGAGTGACTTTGTTCGTTGCAAGATTTAATTTCTTATTGCAGTTCTCTTCTCCTAAAATCAAGTTATTAAGTTAATAGGTTACTAATATCCCCCTGTTTTACTTATGAATCTATATCAACCTGAAGAAAATGCTAAGCCATACTAGGGCAGAATAAGTTGTAGAAGAGATTTATTTCCTCCAAAATCCCTTCACAGAAATAATTTGGAGTTATCCAACACTTTTCCACGCTACTTTGTTCTAAAGAAATGTTTGGGTGCTATTCTGGAAAGCTTCTCTGGGCTGTCCTGCACATAGGTTTGGATAATACACACAGTGACATCCAAAAATGTGATTTTAATTCTCTTTTTCTTCCTCTTGCTCTTAGTCTTTATTTATCTTTCTCTATTTTAATTTTCTTGCTGAACGAAACTCCAAATTAGCATTATGTACCGTGAAACTAAGCTCTGAGACAGGAGCTTGGGTAAGTGATCAGAAGTTTCATTTGTAAGCTGAGACAGAGGGATTCTTGTCCTCAAAGCCTGTCTGAATTTCTCAGGCAGGGTTAGGATTTTTAAAATGAGAGACCACATGCTGGTGTAAGAACTCAAAGAGGGCTTGAGGTGGGGGCTAGTTTCTTTCAATCCTTTGATCTCTCTAGGTCATCTGGGTGATCATGGTGTCACCTGCTTCACAGTCTCACAGGCCATCACGGAAAATAAAGTGGTGCTAGATGCCATCTGGCCAGCAATCTGAAAGGAAAGTGCTCAAACACAAGTTACTTCCTTGTCCTTCATGGCATCCTGCTTAACTCTTTTATCATTGATTAGGGTACAATTATCCAAACAAGAGGAATCATTCATAGCCTATAGTTTACTACATCTGTGGTGGCCCCTCTGAGTGCCCTACCCTAGCATTGCCACTAGGGGCTTGTGGAATGCCAAGCCACACCAAGTGCCGTCCAGTCGTATCCGACTCCTATTTTCTCTGCGGGTTGTAGGTGATCTGAAACTATGTCTCTCAGGCCCTCAGTCTTAGGTGCCCACCTTCACCTCACCAGCTCTTTTCAGCCTCCAGTTTCAATTCTCTTTCTCTCTCCTTTTTATCTGTTCATGGTGCACATATTCCTATAAATTTGTAACTCATTTAATAGACCTTATAATGCAGATTAGGAAAAAAAAAAAAAGAAAAAAAGAAAACCTCTGCTTTCAGAATGAAAACCATGGTGATGTAGTAGTTCAATGCTACATCTACTAACCAAAAGTTCAGACGTTCAAATCCACCAGGTGCTCCTTGGAAACTCTATGGAGCAGTTCTACTATGTCCTATAGGGTCACTATGGGTCAGAATCTACTCAATGGCAGTGTCTTAAAATAAGAGCCTGAGTTACACAGTAGTTAAGAGCTCAGACTATTAACCAAAAGTTCAGAATCCATTCCTTTAAAACTTAAGCCAAACCAAGTGCCGTCGAGTTGGATCCGACTTGTGGCGACCCTAGGGGTCAGGGTAGAACTGACCAAGTCTATTCTGTCCTTTATGGTAACTATAAATTGGAGTTGACTCCCCACCTTGATGACACTTGGCCTTGGCTGGCTGGCAATTAATATGGGTACTCTTAGAATATATGATTCTTCCTTAAAAGTGGGAGATAGCTGAAAATCTGGTAAAACCCAGTCTTTGGGGGGGGAGGGGGGTGGGCAGAGACCGTTTTAGCATTCTTTTTAATGAATGTAAATTGGATGTATTTCAGCATTACTGGCACCTGTCTTGCTAAATCTGATAGAAGAACAACAAACGCAATAAAGTCTTTTTACAAAGCTATCTTTTGGGATCTACTAGATTGTAATTGATTCTACTGTGTTTAATGGTGTGGTGGCATTTTGCCTTCCATCTTTTTTATTAACAGTGGAAGAAACAGAAGAAGGAAGCTCTTGATCACTTTGTAAATACTGTGCATTGTACACAAAGTTTAATGACTTAATGTAACCACTCCCAGTACATTGAAATGCCTGGGCCTTACCTCAAAGCCTTGTACCCCTATTCAGATGGCAAAGAATACAGTTCCTGTAAGATTGGGGAATGCAGCTCATTTTGAGAATAAACAGTTGCTTTGGCCTTGTACCAGCAAATAGATCCTGTCAGGCCTAGAATTGCAAAGCCAGGAAAAATCTGTTAAGTCTTTGCTGGTTCTGGCCATTAGCTTGGGTTTATGGCTGGGAACTGGTAATACACCGGTCTGCATAAGGAGTTAAGGTCTGAATACTAAAAGGCCCCTATTTACCAATGCTTTGTTTTTTAACTTAAAGTTAATTTAAATTGAAATGAGCCTTTTAACCCTTAGTTAGGATCATACTTTTTTTTAAAAGTCAACCACATTAGTCAACTGGAGACAAAACTTACTTTGCGATTGAAAGACTGTCTACTTTCTTTCAACGGTAGCCATCACGGTTTACTCAGTGCATTTGTCTTCTTCCACTATGTTAACTTGACCCATTCTCTGTATCAGCATTGCTCGAACCTGTCCATTATAACTTAGAGGAAAGTATACCATGTGCATTGGGCGTGAGGCCAAGATTCTGTCTTGAAGCTCTACGATAATTATCATTCACTGTGAAGGTAACGCTCATAATACTCCCAGTTTCGTGTGTGTGTGTGTGTGTGTGTGTGTTATTTTCATGAGCTGGCAGTAAATTATTTTACTCCTCTATGGACCTGCAGTATTTAGTTCCTGTTTTATTGTCTTCATAAAAATGGAATCAGCAGGCTCCAAAAATATTTCTAAATCATTTGCTATTAGTTGGTATTATTTTGTCTTCCTTATATTATTCTATTCATATTTTTAGACTTTCCCAGTGGAAAATTAACATTTGGCAGGGACTTCATCTTATTTGTTCCACTCTGGCCCATCTTTGGGCTTTTCATTAACTTTCTGAATTTGTTTGATAAGTCAGCAAGCATGCCCTCAGCACTTAGGAGAAAGTTAAAGGCTAGATTAACAGGAAAAAGGCTAATAAAATGTTACTTCAGCCAGATAATAGAGAACTGCATTCCTTTTTAAGTTATATTTTCAAAGCTGTATTCACTTTCCTATTGTCACTGAAAAAAAAAAAACAATATATTAGCTCACATTTTAAAATATTTAAAGTACTATTAATGTGTGTTTTGTTATAAAATCTCCCAAATTCTAAACAAACTATCCTATATGCAAAAAAGAAGTCTGTAATCAAATGTAGTATTATTATGTTATTGGTTAAGCTGTAAGTATAATAACAGGGAATTACTTGTTTGAGAATCAATTCATCTTTCAAACTACTGTAGCATGAAATCGGTGTGTCCTTTGAAAGCTACTGCACTGAAACAGGAAACAGGTGCAAAAGGTAAAAGTACCTCTCATTTCTTTCGCAAAAATATTTCTTTTAATTCAAAAGAGATTTATTTCCTTGCCTTGTTGCTGTATCTCATTTTATAATTTCAGTGGCAAGTTGTAATCATTAAGGCAGTGATGAAAGTGAAGATGCTTTGCTCCTTTTTAAAATTTGTTTCCTCTAAGATTGCACTATGATCCATACAAACTTGGAGAAACATAGTGTTAACTTTTAAAAGAATATAGCCTAAAGAATCTGCTGAGACAACTTAATCAACACTTCTCATTTGATACATGAAGAAATTGAAATCCAGAGAAGACAATTGTTTGTAAATGACTCATTCATTTAACAAATGCATCTGATTAACTGCTGAGTGGTAAACAATGCACTGGATGCTAAGCAAGTAGAAACAAATGGAAACTGTTGAGGCTCTAAACTGGGAATACACAATTACATAATATTCAACCTCAGTGTTATTTATACAACAGGAAGTGTAATCTGATCACCTCCTTCAACTCTGAGAAGGTTTGGTCACTGACTAGGAGACAATACCACTTCGTTATTTCAGATTCGATCAGAGCCCATATTTCTTCCTCCTAGTTTGGAGCTTTTCCTATAACATGCAGAAAACACTTTAAAGCAGTGAAATACAAAAAATAGAAATTAAGGAATTTCTTCAAGAGACAACATAAATGCCATGTATAAGAGTATTTTGCTCACCCAATCCACAATCACCAAAGCAGGGCCACAGGCCAAAGTGGAAAAACTAATGCCATAAAATTCTTAAAAGAAATATAGGAGCAAGGGAGTGGGTGCTAATTTTGTCCTAATCTGTTGTCAGCACAACAAAAGCAAGAATAGGCAAAGATAAGTTAGATAAATGGGATTTCATAAATATTAAATACTTTTGTTCACCAAAGGTTTATTGAAAAAATGAAAAGACAATTTACAGATTGGGAGAAAATTTTGGGAACTGTATTTTGTTATGGGTCTAATAGTAAAAAGCATATTTCAAGATCTATCCTGAAGTACAGGATCTATGGTGTCAGTGATAGAATGATATATACATAGCCACAAGAAAAATCAGTTAATATGAATATTATTCAAGTTTGCGAACCAACCACTAATGCCAAAGATGAAAAGACTGAATATTTTCACCAGCTCTTAGAGTCTGAAACTGATCAAGCATACAATCAAGATGCTTTGATAGTTAATGGTGATTGAAATGTGAAAGACGGAGACAAAGAAGAAGGATTAATATTTGAAAAACTAAACAAAACAAAACAAAATAATAACCTCAGTGACCAAAATGACATCAGAGATCTCATTTTAGAGATTTGCAAGACTCACAACTTGAAATACATATCTTCTTTCAACAGGATAAATATGGTCATTGTTGGATCAAATACACAGGAATCAAACTGACAGCATCTGTGAGAAGAGATAGTGAAGAAGCTCAATAGCATTAACCAGAACAAGGCCAGGGGCCAACTGTGGAACAATCAAATTTTTTATGCAAGTTCAAACTAAAGCTGAAGAAAATTAGAGCAAGTCCCTAAGAGAGAATGTATGACCTTCAGTACATTGCAATTGAATTCAGTGACCGTCTCAAGCACAGATTGGACACAATGAACACTAATGAACAAAGACCATAGAGCTGTGAAATGTCATCATGGATATTATATATGAAGAAAGCCAAAGTTCATTAAAAAGATGGTAAAGAAAGAAAAGTTCAAAATGGGCATCAGAAGAAACTCTGAAACTTGCTCTTGAACTGCAGAGTAGCTAATGGGAAAGTAAGAACTGATGAAGTAAAAGAGCTGAAAAAATATTTCAAAAGGCTGCTGGAGTAGACAAAATAAAATCTTATAATTAAGTATGCAAAGACCTAGAGCTATAAAACTGAAAGATAAGAACACAGCATTTCTCATACTGAAAAAACAAAACAAAACAGAAAAATTAACGGTCTGAGATACCTTACTGAAGCCCTTGTGGTGTAGTAAGTGTTCAGGTTTTAGCCGAAATGGTCAGCAGTTTGAATCCATCAGCCTCTCCCTGGAAACCTCATGGGACAGTTTTACTCTGTTCTATAAGGTTGCTATGAGTAAGAATCAATTCACTGGTAATAGGTTATTTGTTTGGATGAAATACTGAGCCATACAAAAAGCATACAAGAAGATGCAAAGAGTACACAGAGGCGTTGTACCAAAACTAACCGGCTGATGTTAAACCATTTCAGGAGGTGTCATATCATCACAAACCTATGGTACTGTGGGAAGAAGTCCAATCTGCACCAAAGGCATTAAAAAAATAACAACAACAAAAAAAAAAACCAACCAACCAACCAAACAAAGACAAAGTCTCAGGAACTAGCAGGATACCAGTTAAGATGTTTCAACCCAGAGATGAAACTCTGGAAGCATTTATTCATCTATGTCAAGAAATTCAAAAGACAGCTACATAGAAAACCATCCGGAATAAGTGGAAGTCCGTATTTGTGCCTGTTTCAAAGAAGGGTGATCCAACAGAATGGGAAAATTAGTGAACAATTTCATTAATATTACAGGCAGTAAAATTTTGCTGAAGGTCGTTCAAAAACAGTTGCAAAAACATGGACAGCAAACTCTCAGAAATTCAAGCTGGATTCAGAAAAAGATGTGTTTAATAAGGGGCATCATTGCTGATGTTAAGTGGATTTTGGTTTAAAATAGAGAATACCAGAAAGATGTCTGCCTGTGTTTTATTAACTATACAAAGGCATTTGGCTGTGTAATCATAACAAATTACGTATCATGTTGCAAAGAATGGGAATTCCAAAACACTTGTGTTCATGAGGAATCTGCGCATGGATCAAGAAGTGATCATTCAAACAGAACAAAGGGATACTACATGGTTTAAAATCAGTAAAGGTGTGTGTCGGGGCTGTATCTCTTCACTGTACTTAGTACTGAGGAAATTATCTGGAAGCTGAACTGTGTGAAGAAGAACAGGGCGTTAGAGAAAGATGGTTAACAACTTACAATGTGCAAGTGACTCAGCCTTGCTTTCTGGAAGGGAAGAGAACTTGGAGCAGTTATCAAAGACTATAGCCTTCAGTATAGATCACACCTAAATATATGGAAAATGAAAATCCTCACAACTGAGCTCACAAGGAACATCACAATAAATGGAGAAAATAATGAAATTGTCAATGATTTCATTTTACTTGGATCTACAATCAATGCATTGAGTAATTCCATGGCAAAATATCTCTTTAAATAAAGTATTAAAAAAAGACAAATAAGTCATCTTGAGAACTAATGTGTGCCTCACCCGAGCCATGGTATTTTCAGTCACCTTCTATGTGTGCAGAATCTGGACAATGAGTAAGAAGGACTGAAGAAGAATTGATGCATTTGAATGAAAGTACTAGTGAAGAATACTGATCATATCATAGACTGCCAGAGCGAACAACACTGTCTTAGAAGTACAGCTGGAATTCTCCTTGGAAGTGAAGACGGTGACAGCTTGTCTCTTGTAGTTTGTATGTGTTATCAGCAGGGTGCCCCTGGCAAAGACATCACAACAACAACAACAACAAGACCCTCAGCAAGGCGGACTGACAAAGTGGCTGTGAAAACGGGCTCGGGTACAGCAGTGGTCGGGAGGATGGTGCAGGACCGAGTAGTCTTTCATCCTGTTGTACTTGGGCTGGCACTCGCTCTTACCAACTTGATGGCATGTGACAATGATAACACTTCCAGCAGGCAAAGGAAAGTTATCTGTATTCCTTGTAAATTGATGTGTCACCTTATCCTTGTTTGACAGACTCTTTCCTTCCAAGAAAAAACAGTCTTGTCCATCTGTCCATACAGTACTGCCATATAGTACTGCTGTATTATATATATATATAGTACTGCTGTCCCATACATACAGTACTGCTGTATTATATATATAGTACTGCTGTCCATACAGTAAAAAGCACAAATGGATTGTTTCAATAAAGAGAAGTTTATTCTCTCACAATCCAATAGTCTACAAGTCCAAATCAGGGTATTGGTTCTAGAAGACTCTCTGTGTCAGCTCTGAAGGAAAATCCTTTTCATCAGTCTTGCTGTGCCCTAAGAGCATTAGAGCACAGGAATCTCAGGTCCAAAGGCTGCATTCTACTCCCAGCACTGCTTTCTTGGTGATACGAGATCCTCATGTGTCTCTGCTCACCTCTCTTATATCTCAAAAGAGATCAGCTTAAGGCATTATCCAATCATAAGTGTAACTTCCGCTAACCCATCTTATAGTGACAGAATTTATAACACATAGGAAAATCTCATCAAATGACAAATGGTAGAGAGTCACACAACACTGGGAACCATAGCCCAGCCAGATTGATACAAACAATTTGCGGGGAACAAAAATCAGTCTGTGACATAAGTCTAGACATCACATAGGAAATCCTAGTGAAAGACGTGTAGAAAGAGTATTTGCCTTTCTGAGATCTGTTTTTACTAGGGACAGATGATGAAGGAGTTTCAAAAAATTACATCATTTTTTAAGATGACCATTCTTCATGTTACATCAACAGTTTAAAATTAGTAGGAAAATAATTTGGTTTTGAAGTGTAATTTTATTTCAATATTTAATTTATATATAATTAAGATCAGAAAAATCTCCTGATGTTGAATTTGTCATCTTGCATGTGACCAAAAAACAAACCTGCTGCTGTCAAGTTGATTCTGACTCATAGTGACCTTATATCACAGAATAGAACTGTCCCGTAGAACTTCCAAGGAGCACCTGGTGGGTTTGAACTGCCAACCTTTTGTTTAGCAACTGTGGCACTTAACCACTATACCACCTGGTTTCCCATCTTAAACTAGCACTATAAAATGAGACTAATAACTGTCTTGACTATTTCAATAGCAGTACAATGAGGTCCAACTGAGGTGACACATTTGACACCATCACACCTTATACACTTCAGAAAGTTATAAGGATATCTATGAAATGTAGGATGCTATAACACGATCAAAAACCTGGTGGCATAGTAGTTAAGAGCTATGGCTGCTAACCAAAGGGTCAACAGTACAAATCCACCAGGTACTCTGTGGAAACCCTTTAAGACAATTCTACTCTGTCTTGTAGGATTGCTATGAGTTGGAATTGACTTGATGGCAGTAGATAGGGATTCTAGAATCTTCTAGAAGAGTAGATTCTAGAATCCCTGTATGTTGCCATCAAATCAATTCCAACTCACAGTGATCGCGGTGTATTGGTTAAGTGCTGTGTCTACTAACCAAAACGTCAGCAGTTTGGATCCTCCAGGTGCTCCTTGGAAACTCTATGGAGCAATTCTACTCTGTCCCATGGGGTCACTATGGGTTGGAATCAACTCGATGGCCGTGGGGTTTTTTTTGGTTGTTATCAACTGATTGTTAAAGGCTGTTAACTATTTTCCAAATTCAGAAGAGGCAGTGTCTGACCCTAACTGTGTATCACCTAACGTCCTGAACTTCAGTGTCTTCAGATGTAAAGGTCAAATTTTGGCCAATGTGCTCTCTTATGATTTTTATAGATCCATTATACTATGATTCTTTTTAATTAGTATATCACAGCTATGTTTTACTTGTCTTAGGATGTTATTTAGGAATATTAATGCCTGCTTCATGTAAAAGAAAATATGATCACAGTACCTTAAATAAATAGGTATTATTTTTCCATTACGAAAAATTCTGAGATAGGTGAGTCCTGAGTCAACCTCACTGATTTCCTCAACTTCTTACACAGATATGCATCTAAACTGCTGCAAGTTCAGTAATTATGTCCATATTCAAGGCAGGCATAATACAAGAGTGGCATCAGTTGCATTTAGACTCTTACAAAGAAAACAGTGCCCCAGAGACTTCCATCTTTGACCTTCTTTTTTATCTCTTCGGCCATAAATTTAGTCATCCATCCCTAACTTGAATAGAATCTGAGTAAGGGAGTACTTTCCTGAGCAAATTTCTGATCAAAATCAAGATCCTATTAGCAGTCAGAAAGTAAGATTTGGTTATTTGCTGTGTAATCCACAATACCTGCTACATTCCTCAACTTAATAGTTTGTCTTGTCTCATTGAGCTGTTTAATGCTTCTTACTTTCTCGTTGGTATTAAGTTGATTCAGACTCATAGCAACACTATAGGACAGAGTATAACGGCCCCATAGGATTTAAAAGGAATGGCTGGTGAGTTCAAACTGCCAACTTTGTGGTTAGCAGCTGAGTTCTTAACCATTGTAGAACCACGCCCCCTTGCTTCCTACTGGCTAACTTCTAATATCTGTTCATGATTTCTCTCACTTGACACTCTGTGGAGTCTCTTGCAACTCTCCGAGCAGAATGGAATGCTTTTGCTGTGGTGGCATATGTTTAGATGTCTGCTGGCCAGTTTTGATCATAAACGTCCTCTTGACGTGGGCAGCAATAAGGAATAAGGACATTTGTGTGTTCATGACTAACAAAGAGTCTGGACAACAGTTGTTAGTTGCTGTCATGTAGGCTCTGACTTCTACTGAACTTACATATGAAAGAACAAAACACTGCCCAGTTCTGCTCCATCTTCACAAGTGTTATGCAAGTGTCCAATAATATTTATTTTATTGTATATATCTCTATGAATATCTGTTTATGTGTATGTATCTATTTTTTACTATCATCTCTAACTCATAAAAAAAACCAAACTCATCACCTTCAAGTAAACTCCAACTCATAGGGACCCTATAGGACAGAGCAAAACTGCTCCACAGGCTTGACTCGATGGCACTTGGCTTGGCTGGCTGGCTTTTCAAAGAGTGGCTGATTATCTGAACTGGTCACCTTTGTTTAGCAGACCTGTCTCTTAACCACTGTGCCTCCAGGGCTCCAGCATCTCTCAGGATGTTATTTAGTCAGGTAAAATTTAGTTGCTAGTTTACGTTACATTCTTACTTTCCAGGTTTATTGACTATAAGTAACTTTAAGTTACTATCAGTAATTCTGATAAACGGTATTGTAGCTTAGAAGCAATTATATGATGGTGCCCAACTACCATTATCAACTGTTTTGACCAAGGCCACAGCAGAAAGCTCTGGTTAGGTTGGAAGAAAAACGTAGAACAAAACTTAAATTCAGAAAAAAAAAAAAGAGCAGATTTACAGGACCAATAGAGACTAGAAGCACAGCCTAGGCTATCATCTTTTTATTTATTTATTTTTTATTTTTATTTAACATAACTGAGTGAAAATGTACATTCCCATGTAAATTTACATGCCCCCCTATATGCAGCTTCCACTGCTCTCCCTGTCTGGTGACTGCACACTATTCCTCTCTGCTCCATACCTGTCTCATCCTCCCAACAGCCTCCTTTCCCCTCCTCTCCATCCACTCCCCTTCCTCCAGCCAGAGGTCAGCAAGATGATATCCTATAGATGTATAGAACCATAAAGTGCTTCCAATATATGGTCACTCTGCCTTGTCAAGTCCAATCCATTCCTGTCCAAAGAGTAGACCTTTGTTATAATTTTAGGCTATCATCTTAAGGTACTTTTTAACCTGGAAGTGAAGGCACTCCCAGGGGTCACCTTTCAGCCAAATAATAGATTTGCCTATAAAGTAAACAGTGACATCCACGCTTCTTTAAACAATCAACATTAGGAAACCAAATAGTCAACTTTTACACAAAGTAAAGACGAAAATGTAAGAAGGACTAAGGAAAACGGGATGCATGGAAAGAGGGCAGGCCAGGTGGAAATGGCAAAGAGTGCTGATTCATTACCGGGATTGTAACCAACATCACAGTACAATTTGTGTATGAATTGCTGAACGGGAATCCAATTTGCTGTGTAGACTTTCACCTGAAACACAATAAAATACTCAAAAAATAAAGTGATTGTTCAATAGTCTTTAAATTTCACATAGTACAGCCATTCATATTGTCAAAGAAAAGTGAGTACCTAACCCTGGTCTACAGCTGCTAATCAAAAGGTTGGCAGTTCAAATACACCAGTTGATTCTTGGAAACTCTACAGGACAATTCTTCTCTGTCCTACAGGATTTGTATGAATCAGAATCAACTTGATGGCAATTTTTGCTTTAAAACTAAATGATGTAAAAACCATGAAAGCCTCTAATAGAAGCACACAAACTTGCAAGCAAGCAATATAACAAAGAACATTGCAGCATGTGAACTTAATCCTTTAAAAAACACATTAAATTAAAGCCAGAAGTTAAGTACACATTTTGTTTATGTCCGTTACATCATTTCTCCTTGAGGCACTATGACATGGAGTTAAAGTGAAAGTTCCTGACTTAAGGACAATGCTAAAATCTTTTATTCTGCATTTAGTTAGGGCAGTGGACTTTGTTTAGAGAAAATTCAGCATGGCACCAAAAGTTGTTCAATACAATGTAAAATCATCCTAGAGCAGTAACGAGAAAGCAACAATTCTAGGTAATGATTTCAAGCTATTCAAACATGTTTCCTGGTAGGATAATTTTACTTTTTTAATTACAGTAGACTTCAGTAAGCCAAGCCAAGTGCTAGCGAGTCGGATCCGACATATAAGAAGGTATATTATTAGGACGTAAAATGCATTATCTTCAGAAATGTACTTAGTGGTGACTGGAAAGACAATCAGCGAGGCTGACACATAGGTGCTTTAAACCATCAAATCTCAATATAGCATTTAAAACGGTACCCAACAAGCAGTTACAGAAAATGTCATTCAGAGATAAGGCCTAAAAGAAGGTAGAAAATGTAGAGTTAAGAAGACTTTTATTTAATAACAATTCGTAACTACTTCAATTTCAACAGAAACTGTACCTCCCTCTGGTTTTCACATATAAACGAATATACTTAAATCATTATTTTGTACCTTTCTCATGGAAGTGAAGGCACGACTCTGGCAAGGCAGAAAAGAATCAAAGCTGATGAGAAACGGGCATCAAGAGTGTAAAAACACGGGGGGAAGCCACGGCTTTTCCCACGGGTTGCTCACCTTTTGTGCAGCAAAGGCTGTACACAGAGAGCAATTAGTCATGTCTGCTGGTAGCTGCAATGCAGACAACATCCAGACCGCATCATGTTTGAAACAAGCAGTGACTACATGGTGACATGGTTTTGCTTTCTTTTCGCCACAAATAGTCCAACGCCAAGTAAAACTGTGAAAACACGAGTTGGAAATTTCATCGTACATGAGTGCCAAAATAAATCTTGTAGGTTTTTCCCAACCTTTAACATTTAGTGCAAATTTGTGTGTATGTGAAATAGCTATACTGGGCCACACATTTGCTTCTCTAACTCTGGGAGGAAAAAAAAATGACTTTTTTTTCCCATTAATTGAGTAAACTTTTAATACCCTGGAATCTGTTTTATGCATTTTCTCTTCTTTTCCTTATTTTTATTTTAATTAATTTATTTTTTTTATTATATGTTTTCAGAATTATGACAAATCTTAAAAGCTTCCTTTTGTTTGTAGCTTGTCAACCTGGTTTCTACAAGGCTTCTGCTGGCAATACGAAGTGCGCTAAGTGCCCGCCTCACAGTTCCACCTACGAAGACGGTTCAATGAACTGCAGGTGTGAGAATAGTTACTTCCGGGCAGACAAAGACCCTCCATCCATGGCTTGTACCCGTGAGTAGTTTTGCTGCAACCCATGCCTTCATGTTTGTTTTCTTTGGATTTTTTTTCTTGTTATTGTCCTTTTTTTTTCTTTAAGCATTTGTCCCATTTCCTTCCTTTTTCCATGTGCAGATTGAAAGCTTTCTCTGCTTCGGTCTTCATGCTTGCCTCACCACAAATGCAACATTTATCATGCAAAATGACTGTGTTTTTCAAGCACTTCCTGAAACAAGACCCCTAGAAAGAATGAAAAAAAAAATCTGTATCTTGTTTTAGATCTTGCATTACATTTGACAGGGTAAGGAAGGTTATAGGCACAGGATTTATGTTTTTACATTTCTATTCCCTGTTGCAGTACATTTGTCATAGGTTATAGGGAAAAAAGACTAAGATTTATAAAACTAATAGTAACGTTTTTGTAACAGCTCACAAGGGCATTGAATTCAGTGGTCATGTCCTTTGTGAGATTTTATGAATGCATCCTCACCCTTGCCTCTGAACTTCCTTAGTCACTTCTTGGGGAATACGGTGCTCTTGAGTCCATGTGTCTCTAATCTCATGGGCCCTCTAAGGACAAGTTAAGAGTAGATAATAAAGACAAGCTGGTTATTTACCTTTTTCAGTTCCATTGTGAATTACCTATTTTCCTTGTAGTAGAAAACAGAAGTGAGGCTCATTAATCTTTGTTGAACTACTTTGCAGGACCTCCATCTGCACCAAGAAATGTTATCTCTAATATAAACGAGACCTCGGTTATCCTGGATTGGAGTTGGCCCCTAGACACAGGAGGCCGGAAAGATGTTACCTTCAACATCATATGTAAAAAATGTGGGTGGAATGTCAAACAGTGTGAGCCATGCAGCCCAAATGTACACTTCCTCCCTCAACAGTTCGGACTTACCAACACCACGGTGACAGTGACAGATCTCCTGGCACACACTAACTACACCTTTGAGGTTGATGCCGTTAATGGGGTATCAGAAATGAGCTCCGCTCCAAGACCGTTTGCTGCAGTCAGCATTACAACCAATCAGGCAGGTGAGTGCACCCTGTATGCTTGTTACTCACTCCTACAGCATCAAAACCAGCTCATACTCTTGATGGAGATACTGAAAGCAAGAGGGAAATATTTGAAAGAGCCCCAAGATTTTCTCTGCTATAATTTTTGGACAGTTATGGTACATTGAATAATACAACTGAGTTCTTTGGATGAGAATAAACCTAGACAGTCCGTGGCTTCCTTATTTGGGATTTCTAAAGCGCTGGATCTTTGTGATAGCAGTAGTGAAATCCTTCAAGCATTCTCATTTTCAAAGCACCAAACAGATATTGAACCTCAGTTTTGAAAAGATTATGTGGATATTTGGAATTATAAATTTCCTTTAGTTATAATTATAACAGAATTTTTGACATAATTATTCAGTTACATTATACAACTGAGAATCTTTGGCTTAATAGTTGCAAATCTATGTTGAATTAATCATAGTTAATATTATTTAATAATTATAGATTTGCATTTTGAAAAATTTGAAATTTGGGATTTATGGGAAAATGGAGTGAAAAGAGCCCTGGAGAAGACATGGAACTGCTGGTCTTTACAGTTCCTGGTTACGAATTGTTAGGTGATTTCACCAACCTTGTTGTCACCTGACAATTTTTTCCCAATTAAAAACAAAAATGCCTACACTGACAGATTGAAAATAAAAGCTCTTTAATGTACATTAGAAAATTTTAGTACATCTCCCCTTTCTTCATGTTACACCCATCACTTTCCCTTTTTCTTTTACCTATAATCAGTCTGTAGGGTCACTATGATTCGGACCTGACTCTGTGGCAGTGAGTTTGGTTTGGGTTGATAATCAGCCTTGTTCTTTTAATTTACTCTTGCAATTGGCCTAAACAGTATGCCAGCCAATTTTTATGTCTCTGAACTGCAAGGGTAAGACATTATTCCAGTTCTAAAGCATTTAGCATCAAGGTGGGTCCCTCTGGAAATTCCACAAGCTCAGCAGACCAGAGTTGAGGCTAATTGTTTGGCAGGTTGAGCATTCTATTGAGTGATGTTTCCTGGATGTGTTTGTCTTTTAAATTTTTGCCTTTTTTTCCCTTTATTTTCATGACATAAGGCTCGTACACATAACTAAGTTTTTCCCCCTGCATGATAGTTATGGAGTCTTGAGGAGTTTCTTTTGGTTTCTCTGAGTCCTACTTAGAATACCAGAAGTTTCCCATGTAACCTAATGAAACCCACCAGAGATAAATTACCTACCTATTACTCAGGGGCATACCGTCATGCCGTAGATCAGTGATACCAAAGTGCTACTTATCTCATTGGTGGATTGTATTGTAAGATCATATTTCTCAACATTCATATTAACAACCCCAAATTGAAACACATTCAGTTAACAGACCTGCATTCCAATACTGAAAACACATACCATAAAATGAAATTATTTTAGAATAAAAATTTGATAATGAAAGGCTTAAGTCTTTTTTATGTTTTGTGTTTTTGCTCTCGATTAATTGTATGCCTTTTTTTAGCCTTTATTGTGGTGTCTAAAACTACTTATGAGGTTTTCTTTGTGATTCTTTATCCCCCGTGGAAAAAAAAAAAAGAGGTCAGGAAAAGCACAATTAAACATCTACAAGTGATACACCTTTGAGATATAACAACTATTTTTCAATATTGATAGCTATGGTTAAAAAACAATAAAGTTGTTTTACAATAAAACAAGGCTCACACAAATTTAAGCTGCTATCGTAATTTTTATTGCAGGATCTGATAATTAGGAATACATGCTGTGTAATTCAAATTAGAGGTACAATTTATTATTTTTCCAAAAACAAAAACTGGAGCCAAAAATAGAGGAAGCAGAAGGCAAGAGACAGGATTCCACGTGGACCATACTTTAACTAGAAATAGAGGTTTCCATGTCTATTCCTTGGAAAGCCTGGTGGCGTAGTGTGTTAAGTGTTACGTCTGCTAACCAAAAGGTCAGCAGTTCAAATCCACCAGCCACTCTTTGGGAACTCTATGGGGCAGTTCTGCTCTGACCTCCAGGGTCACTATGAGTCAGACCTGACTCGATGGCAGTGTGTAGTTTTTTATGTCTGTTCCCCGGTGAGCTCACCCTGTGCAAGAAGTCGGGATTCAGTGTAAACAGGACTTTTAATCTGCTTTTGGCTTATGTTATGAGTGTCCTCTATGCTGGGGGAGCCCTATGGCACACTGGTTAAGCTTCAGGCTGCTAAGGAAGAAGTCAGCAGTTCAAATCCACTAGCTACTCTTTGGTAACCCAATGGGACAGTTATACTCTGTTCTATGGGGTTGCTATGAGTTAGAAACAATTGGTTTGGGTTTACTCAGTAGTGGGAATTGGCCTTTGTACCGGATATTGGGGAGAAAGGGTAAGGAGCACTGACTAAATTCTCTCAATGACTGGAAAAGTTCACTGCCACTGAGTTGATTCCAATGTGCATTGACCCTGAAGGATAGAATAGTACTGCACTATATGGTTTCTAATGAGTGACTGGTAGATTTGAACTGCAGACCTTTTTGGTTAGCAACAAACTCTTAACCAGTGTATCACCAGGGCTTAGGATCATCAAATAATTATTCATGAAACTCACAAACTTTTTGCTTCTTTTCCATGCTGGCATGATAATTAAATTACCTGTTTTGGTTATGTAGTACTGGTATAACAAAAATACTGCAAATGGATTTCTTTAACAAAGAGAAATCTATTCTGTCACAGTTTAGCAGGGTACAAGTCCAAATCTAAGTCATCAGTGCCAGAGAAAGACTTTCTTTCTCACTGGCTCTGGAGGAAGGCCCATCTCAACAAACTTCCCCTAGACCAGAAGATTCTCTGTACAGGAATCTCAGGTTCAAAGGACTGGCTGTGCTCCCAGCACTACTTTCTTGGTGGTATGAGGTCCCCATGTCTCTCCATTAGCTTCTCTCTCTCATAAAAAATTTGGTTTAAGATACTGCCCAATCTTGTAGATCTCATCAATCTAACTGCCACTAATCCATCTCATTAACAACACGGTGATAGAATTTACAACACATAGGGAAGTCACATCAGGTGACAAAAGGGTAGAAAATCATGTAGTACTAGGAATGGTGACTTAGCCGAGTTGGCAGATATTTGGGGAAGACACAATTCAGTCCATGATGCTATCCCAAGGACACACAATTAAGTGTCATGCAAGGCTAATATTCAGCAAGTATTTACCTATATGACTCTGCTGGCTGTTGAAATAATGAACTGCTTTGGGAATAATTGGCATAGAAATGCAACTATACAGATTAATTCCTTTAATGTTCTGATTAACCCTCCAAGTCATTCTTGCAATAATCCAGCAAGTAAAAGTTTAAATCCTGGCCTCAGAGGGGTCTCCACAACCCAGCACTGGCACTCACTCTCTTGAGGCATTTGTGTTCGGGCCATGCCACTTGTTAGATATTTTGAATTTAACCCCAGGCATAGCTCACATTCGGAGATGGATCATTCTGATCCTGAAACTTTGTTACTTCTACTTTGCTTCTCATTTCATATATTGCTAAAAAATTTTATGCTTTCGTCCACCATGGTGTTAAACAAATTTTATTTGTGGAAAAACATTACTTTTAAATGAAATACGCTTAATCATTATTTAAATTTTAATTGCTGAATTTGTAATTTCTTCTGCTTAGAGATAGATCTCAGACCAACCAGCATATGCTTTTGCTTTGATTCAGTTAATGATAACAATATTTATACTTTATAACTAATGATATTTAAAATTTATAACTTAGATTTTTTTAGCTGCTTTCCATGTTGGGGGGAGGGAGAGTAACACTGTTGTTTTATAGCTCATGATTATAGCTTCTCATATTCAGTGAACACAGGAATTTCACAAAATTACAATGATGATGTGGCAAATGGCTTTCCCAAATCCTATGTTTCAAGCTGATTTACTACCTTGTTTAAAATAGAAGCATCAATCTGAATTATAATTATCTCTTAAGTCAAACAGAAAAGAATTAAAAACAAACAAAAACTCCTCATATCCTATCTTATTTCTCTCTTGCTTTCTGACAATGCATTTAATCAGGAAACTAATAGTTCCAAATATATACAGTAAATGAATCTAGGTAAAGTGGCAACCAAGAGCAGACCAAGACACTAAAAAATAAATGGGGTTGATGCTTTGGCCCTCCCGGATACAAATCACGGGGTAAGACAGAGATTCAGCAGGGATCATCTTATCAGTTACTCTTCCCAGATACTCTGCCAGTAAAGAAAAGAAAATATCTACTGTGTGCACCACCACGCTTGCTGTATATTTCTTTCAGGGCATCTGTAATTTTTTTTGTGTGTGGATGTGTGCCTCGGGAAGTGAAGGGCTTTGTTCCACCTTCAAATTCCCAGGGTAAGATATAGAAGAGAGATTAGCAGCAGTGCCATTTCTGCAGGGAGTGTTTCTTTGTTTTGCTTTATTTTCATTCTTGTGAAGGTTAATGGACTGGTAGCCTTGAAAAATGAGCTCTCTGCCACTGGGAAGATATGGCTGTGACAGATATGATGCCATGGTGTTTAAATTCCTGCTAGTCTCTTTAGTTTTAACATGTGTATAAAGGAAAAACATGGATGCTTCCCTTTTGATTTACTTTGTGAGACTGAGTTTGTTCATTTTTCTCTTGATTACATTGCTAAAGCCTCATGATGACCACATGATAAGGTGCCTTCTAAATTGTAGAGGATTATGTTGTAAACGCAGATATTTGTTCTCAGCTCTCAATACTTTCACAAAGTATGTCATCAGTGAGATTAAAAGCATGGTCTCTGCATAAAGATTGTAGCCCTGCCTTCATCACTCAAACAGAGAAAGAAATGGAGATAGCAAAACAAAAATAGGCCAAGTTAGAACTTTGTATAAATTGGTATGCTATATTTTTTTTCTTCCTTAGAATGAGTGTGTTTACCCTTTGTTTCTAGAAACAATAATTCCACTAGTGCAATCTCTGCCTCTGTTTTTAGACTCTTGTTAAAGGATGTATCTTTTTTTCTTTCTTTCTTTCTTTCTTTTTTTTTCAAATATCCTGTTGAATGTGACTATCCCAGAATAAAATAGCAGGAACTAATAGAGCCTTCAGGGTTTTCGGAATGTCTGAGGCCACTCCTTTCCCACTTTATACCTAGAAAACTGAGAGTTCAAGAACACATGTGATGTTGCTGACATTTCATCAAGGTATAAAGCTACCACTTATTTCTCTGAACTTGAACTCCATTTTCAACTTCTATTCTGCTATTCTTTCTACCATTCTGTGACACATACTTTTAAGTCACACTAAGTAATGCTACCTAGGAGACAGAGGACCCTTCTGGGACATCTTGTTTAACCTCCGCTGTCAACACTAAACCTGGTCCTGGCTGCTCAGTCATCCATCACAGGATTGCATAGGGCTTCCTTCTCGTCTCTATCCGTCCAACACCTATGACCATCTTTTACTCCCTCATTCTGCACTGATGATTTTTTAACTCCTAACACTGTAAGATTATAAAGTTTAAGAGGAAAAGATAGATGTCCTCCTTCTCTAAATCTAATGCTCTTACCTTTGCTTACTAACTCCCAAGGATTCTTCATTCAAGAATGCACCCTCTTCCCTTTCTAGAATCTTGATCTAAATCTTCATCAAGCATTCTCCTAGTTCTTTTCTGTTTGCCTTCTACATTGTGCAGGTTTGTCTTATCCTAAAGAAAGAGATAAATGAATAACAACAGCAGTAACAGCGACACACACACTACAAATAACTTTAATGTTTCTCCATGATCTCATCCTGTTTTTCTCCTGATTTTCAGTTTATAATTAGACTTGTTAATAGGTTAACCCTTACCTCTCTATCTGCTCCCTCATCTACACTATTTCCACTCCCATGGTCTCGTTTCTGTCCTCCCTCAAAAGAAAATTCCTTCCTAAGAATCAGTAATGATTTCCTATTTGTATCACTTTATGTTAAATTGAATGCAATTGCTAGGGAGAACGTACATTTAATGAGGACGTGAACCTTGTCTGAACATTCGCATTCATATATATAAGGTTTAGAACATGGCTTCTAGCACATTATACCAGTCAAATATTTGTTGAGTAAATAAATGACGGTCTAATGGAAATTTTACAATCTAATAGTTCCGACTTGGTGGCACTTGGGAGTTAAATATTTTTTCCCTCAAGCCATTTTTACTCCTTTCATATTTCTCTCTTTCTCAACTAGTGAAACCACCATTTTTTCTAGCTCACTAGATTCAAACATTTGAACTCCTCTTTGATTTACCTTCTACTTTTAAGAAATCATATGCCACTGATTTTTCTTTAAATTGCTGTGAATCCCCCAACTCATCTCTATTATTAGCTTTTATTTTTTTTTAATTGCTGGTTATGACATTTGTATATGCTCTGATAATTTATAATAGTCCTTTTTTAGTTGTATTATGATTCCAAGGTAAAAGAGAAGAGGAACTAAAATGTATTAATTTAGAGAAAAATATTGTACCACTTAGCAGCTTCTTTTTAGTGAGATATTTGTAAAACAGGCTAATCGATCAACAGATGTATTTGAATGTCTCTTGTATGTTCATATAATGTATGGGTCCAGCCATACAGAAATTTACAATGTAACTGCAGATGTTTTTCTATGATGGAATCAAATAAACTTTCACAAGACACTATGTAATTAATGGAATGAAAAAATATCAACATAATAATTTTAGGGAAACCTTTGAGGGAAGAGTTAATGTTTAATTTGAAGCGTAGAAATAAATTATACAGATATAGAGAAAGAGAAGTATATATCAAAATATTGGACACTTGAGTTCCCTGCATAACTAGTCTGATGACTAATCTGACAAGAAGAGATGTTTCTTCTTAATAGGAAATCAGATTGTATAGGTAGCTAGTCAAGGTCAAGCAACTTGAAAATTAGGTGATAGAGTTTTGGAGAAGGAGTGAAACACATTTTGAGCAGAAGAATAATCTCATCCAGTCTATCTTTTAGGAAATTTAATCTTGAAAAGATCAAGAAATAGTAAGTACACTTGTCAGTTGAGTGCCTGAATTATAATGAAATATTTCAATTGCACAGATAAGTGACACCATATGGTTTCAATGATTATTACTATTGTCTGCATTTCTTACTCTCAAGTCTAAAATAACACTTTAAAAAATTGGGGGCCAAAAATTTAGCCAAAAGAAGTAATTGTTAAAGATATTTAGCCTATTTCTCTTTGGATTCTCACTTGGCCAAATTGATAACATTGAATTACTAGCAGTCATGGAAACATTTTATCCAGGAGGGCTACAGTGAAAATAGTTTTAAATTGAGACTTCAGTAAACGTCATTCCTGTTCTCTCAATTTACGTTAGTTGAAAGAAATGAAAATGTGTGTGTTATGAGCTTTCTTTATGTAATTCCATTCTCTGTATCATTCTAGCATTTTCTTTCCCCAAAACCCTCCCTTCCCTTGAATTTTTTGGTCCAAGCTTGTACATTTCTAAATATACACTTTTTTTTTTTTTTGGTTTAGTTTAAACCTTTCTATCAAGACTAACCCAATCCCACTCCTTGCCCAAAGTAATTTTTTTCCACCCCTTCCAATTTACTCCCATTTCTGTTCATGTCTTATGTCCTCTATTAAACTATAATGCACCTAATCTGAGTGACCCCCACTTGGCTGTCAGTTTGTTATACTGTGGGGGCTGGTGTCTTGCTGTGACGCTGGAAGCCATGTCACTAGTATTTAGATACCAGGAGAGTCGCCTGTGGTGGAGAGGTTTCAGCTGAGCTTCCGGACTAAGACAGACTAGGAAGAAGGACCCAGCAGTCTACTTCTGAAAATAAGTAGCCAGGGAAACCTTAAGAATAGTTGAGTAACATTGTCAGATACAGTGCCAGAAAATGAGCTCCCCAGGTTGGAAGGCACCCAACCTTAATGATGTGTGTAAAGTGAAATCTTCAGGGTCTTCATCTGCTGATGTAGCATGGGACAAAACAGTTGCAAACATCCATTAATAATCAGAACATGGAATGCATGAAGTATGACTCTAGGAAAACTGGACATTGTCAACAATGAAATAGAACTGATAAGCACCAATGTCCTAGGGATTAGTGAGTGGAAATGGGCAAGTATTAGTCATTTTGAATCAGACAATCATATGGTCTACTACGCTGGTAATGAAAACTTGAGGAGGAATGGTGTTATGTTCATCATCAAAAGGAATGTTTCAAGATATGCCCTGAAACACAGTGCTTTCATTGTATTTATCAATTGTATATTGACAAGGAACCGTGACAAATTCAAGCCAGATTCAGAAGACAATGTGGAACCAGGGATATCATTGCTGATGACAGATGGATCTTTGATGAAAGCAGCAAAGCTAAGTATCAAGTGCCGTTGAGTTGGATCCGACTGATGGTGACCCTAGAACAGAGAATACTAGAAGGATGTTTACCAGTGTTTCATTGACTATGCAAAGATATTCAACTTGTGTGAATCATAACAATTTATGACTAACACTGCAGAAAATGGGAATTCCAGAACATTTAACTACAAACAGAACAAGGGAACACTGAATGGTTTAAAGTCAGAAAAGGTGTGCATCAGTTTTGTGTCCTTTCACCAGACCTTTTCAGTCTGTATACTGAGGAAATAATCTGAGAATATGGATTATATGAAGAACAAGGCATTAGGCTTGGAGGATGACTCATTAACAACCTATGACACAACTCTGCTTGCTGGAAGTGTCGAGGATTCGAAGGACTTACTGATGAAGCTCAAAGACCACAGACTTCAGTATGGATTGCATCTCAACATCAAGAGAACAAAAATCCTCACAATTGGACCAGTAAGCAACATCATCATAACTGGAGAAAGAATTTAGGTTGTCAAGGATCTCATGTTACTTGGGTCCACAGTCAACACCCATGGAAGCAGCAGTCAAGAAATCCAAATCTGCACTGCATTGGGAAAATCTGCCACAAAAGACTGCTTCAAGGTATTGAAAAGTAGAGATGTCACCTGGAAGAAAAAGGTGCGCCTGACCCAAGCCACAGTATTTTCAATCACATCATGTTTATGTGAAAGCTGGACAATGATTAAGGAGAAAAGACAAAGAACTGATGCCTTTGAATTGTGGTGGTGGAAAAGAATACTAAATGTATAACGAACTAGCAAGAGAACGAACAGATGTGGAAGAAATACAACTAGAAATTCCCTTGGAAGCATAGATGGCAAGACATACTTTGGACATGTTGTCAGGAGGGATCGGTCCCTGGAGAAAGGCATAATGCTTGCTAGAGCAGAGGGTCAGCAAAAAAGAGGAAGACCCTCAATGAGATGGATTGACATAGTGGCCTCAACAATGGGCTTAAGCATAAAAATGATTGTGGAAATGGCACAAGACTTGGCAGTGTTTCATTCTGTTGTGCGTGGGGTTGCTATGAGTCAGAACAAACTCGATGGCATTTAACAATAACAATCTGAATGATTTATTTTTACCTTTATTTTGCAATAACTTTAGACTGATCAAAATATTGCAAATCACTGCAAAAAATTTGTGTGTACCTTCACGCAGATTCATCAGGAGTTAATATTTTACATTTGCTTTATCATTCTCACTCTTATTTTTTCATAGAGATAGATAGCCATTCCAACTCATGGTGACCCCATATGTATCCAAGTACTACTATACTCCATTGGGTTTTCAATGGCTGATTTTTGAGAAGTGAATCACCAGGTCTTTCTCTCTTCAGTCTCCAAGCAGACTGAAACCTCCAAGTCTTTCAGTTAACTGATGAGCACCTTAACTGTTTACGTCATCCAGAGACTCCCCATATGTAGGTAGATATTAAGCTGGAACCTTGGCTGAAATTGACCTTCCAGACCAACTAGGAAGAAGGATGTGGCAGTCTACTTCTGAAAAGAATTAGCCAGTGAAAACCTTATGAATAGCAGCAGAATGTTGTCTAATATAGTACCCGAATATGAGCTCCCTAGGTTGGAAGGCACTCAAAAGATGAGTGAACAAGCAGAGTTGACCTTAATGATGTGGATGGAGTCAAGCTTTCAGAACATTCATTTGCTGGTACGGCATGACTCAATAGAAGAAGAAACATCCACAAACATCCACTAATAATCAGAACACAGGGGACAGAGTCAAGATGGCAGACTAGACACATGTCTTCTCTATTCTCTCTGAAAACTAAGGCCTGGATTGATAATTAAACAGAGCTTTCTGGCCACCCAGTGAGCCCTAGGACACAGCATGGGTCTGTCAGGTTGAACTATATGCCACTGAATGGGAAATTTCTTCTCGTTCACTCAACCCTGCCCTTGCTGAATGGCCGGCTCCCAGGCGGGGGTGTGCTTATCTGGCAGCAAAGCTCAGCCTCACTGCTGACATGATCAGTGGGTGGAATAGACACATTTTGAGAGACCAGATCCAAACTCAGAGCACCACAGCCCCTCCAATCTGACTTTCCAGACCTCTGCCATAGATTTGGCTATTTTGCTGTGAGCAGGGCAGCTTGTCTGTGACACCATCTTGTTCAACTGGGAGGTGGAGTTACCCAACCGGAGGCCTCAGCAGGGACTAATTCCCAGGCTGGGAGGCAATACCAGCCCAGGAAGCATTTTTCAAGGAGAAAAGCTGTGTTTAGCATAGCATAGGCCTATGGGTGGTGCCTGGCAAGGGATGACAGCAGGGAAATAGTCTGTCCATACTTTGATCTACATCACAGCATCTGGAGAAAGCAGTAGAGTTGCCTCCACTGCTAGTTGGAAGCAGGGGCTTGCATACCTGACAGCCTGACTGATTTTGGAAGCTCTCAAACAGCTTTTACCTTTCAAAATAAGACTGCGTAGAGAAATAATTGTAGTACAGCCCAACAGCATCTCTTCCAGCCTTTAGTGACCCACATCATAGGGTCAGCTAATGGCCCCCAAGTGACTTCATAAGTAGGGCCATCTCTTTGCCAGCCAGGAACTGGAGGCTGCTATCCCAGAGATTCCACTTGCCTCAGTCCCTGGAGTATGTAGAGGTGGCTGGTGATCAACTTCCTTCTCAGAACTACACCTCAGCTCCTATTGAGGAAACATCAGAGAAACTAAACAGCCTCTAGAAGTCCTGAAAGCAATACACCACAGCCAAACATTTGAAGAAAAATCCACCCATGGCTCCAGAAACCCCCCAAAATAAAGAACCAAAGAACTTCCCAGATGAAGAAGCCTTTCATAAAGTATAGGAGGTCAAGTACAAAAGAAAACATCCCTGAAATTACAAAAGAAGAGAACATAAATGTTCAAGATGTGTATCAAATGCCACATAAAATAGACCCCAAGGAAAGACACCAAGATATATTATAATCAAGCTTAACAACATGAAACATAGCAGAAACTCTTAAAGGCAGCAGGACTCAAAGCAAAGCTAACATTTAGAGGAAGCCCTGTGGGTTTTCATCTGACTGCTTGGCAGAAATAATGCTAGTACAGATGCAGTGGGATGATGCATTCAAAGCCTTGAAGGAGAAAAACTTCCAACCAGGAATCACATGTCCTGAAAAACTGTCTTTCAGAGATGAAGATGAAATTAAGACATTTGTAGATAAACAGAAACTAGAGACTTTGTAAAAACTAAAGCAAAGCTACAAGAAATATTGAAAGAAGCTCTTTGTTTGGGGGGGGAAGACAACTGTTAACTATATTTTAGGATACAATACAGGACACAACAATCCAGAAAACTTCTCAGCAAGGGAAGGCACAAAACTCACTCAACGCTATAATATTAAAAGAAAGGATCCAGTGATCATACCGTGAAAACTATGATACCATCACATTAAAAAGAAGGATATACTACAGTATTGATAGTCCTTCCAGATAGAGAGGAAGTTAATAAGATATGTAGAAGTTAAAATTGAGTTTAAACTTAGATTATTAAGGGGGATCATAGCCACAAAACACAATAAAGATGCAGCATATCAAAACAAGAAACACAACGCAGGAGTCTCAACAGGCACAAAACCAAAACTGAAAATTGTGAAAAATCAACCCATAAAGAAGAATGACCCAGAACAGAATATTAAAAGCAACAGAGAAAACATCAACACAAAAATAAATATATCAAAATGACAGCACTAAATACATACCTATCAATAATTACACTGAATGTAAATGGACTGAACACTCCAGTAAAGAGACAACAAGAAACGTGTTGGATCCAAAGACATGACCTTTTTATATGTTGCTTACAAGAAACACCCATTAGACTTAAAGATATGAACAAACTGAAAATTAATGGATGGAAGAATATATACCAAGCTAAGAATATACAAAGAAGAGTAGGTGTGGCAATACTAATCTCAGATAAAAGAGATTTTAATGTAAGATCCACCATTGTGGACAAGGATGCTCACTATTTATTGCTGAAAGTTTCAATACACAAGTGTGACTCAACAATGTTAATTATTTATGGACCCCAAACCAGAGCATCTAAGTACATCAAACAAACACTGACTATATTGAAAAATGAGATAGATCACTCCAAAACAATAATGGGTGACTTCAACACTCCACTTTCAGTATTGGACAGATCATCTAGAAAAAAGCTGAGTAAAAATACAAAAGATCTTATTGCCACAATTAACTGACTAGATCTCATTAACAAACACAGACCTTTCTATCCATCAATAGACAGCTACTCCTTCTTTTCCAGTAAACACAGAACATTTTCAAGAATAGACCATGGATTAGGACATAAAGCAAACTCAACAAAATCCAAACCATTGAATTTGTGCAAAGTATCTTCTGGGATCATAAAGCCATAAAAGTAAAAATCAATAGCAGAAAAAACATAGATAGAAATTGGAAATCATGGAAACTGAACAATATTTTGCTCAAAAAGCTGTTGGTTATAGAAGAAATCAAGTATGAAGTAAAGAAATTTATAGCAAATGAGAATGAAAATACTTCTGACCAGAATATATTGGATACAGCCGAAGCAGTGCTCAGCTGGTCGTAATTTATCTCTAAAATGCATACATCCAGAAGGAAGAAAGGAGCCAAATCAAAGAATTAACCCTACAACTTGAATAAGTAGAAAGAGGGCAACAGAGGAACACTTCAGACACCAGAAGAAAACAGATCATAAAGATTAGAGCAGAACTAAATGAATTAGAGGTTAGAAGAACAATTGAAAAAACTCATAACACCAAGGTTTTTTTGAAAAGATCAACAAAATTGACAAACCACTGGCTCAACTTTCTGAAGAAAAAAAGGAAGGGAAACAAATAACCCAAATAAAAAATAAGATGGGAGATGTCACAAAAGATACAACAGAAATCGAAAGTATTGTAACAGCGTACTATGAAAGACTGTATTCTAACAGATTTGAAAACCTCGAGGAAATGGACAAATTCCTAGATTCATGTCACCTACCAAAAGTACTACAAGGAGAGTAGAACAACTTAATAAACACCTCAAATTTGAAAAGGTCATCAAAAAATTACCAACCGAAAAAAGTCCTGGCCCAGAAGACTTCACCATATAACTATATCAAGCTTTTAGTGAAGAGTTAACTCCATTACTACTGAGACTATTTCACAGAAAGGGATCAAATACTCCCAAATTCATTCTATGAAGCCAGCATAACCCTGATACCAAAGCCAGGGAAACATCCCACAAATAAGAAAAACTAAAGACCAATGTCATTGATGAACCTAGATGCTAAAATCTTCAACAGAATCCTTGCCAATAGAATTCAAGACTATATCAAAAAATATAATTCATCACAAGCAAGCTGGATTCATATCAGGGATACAAGGCTGGTTCAGCATCAGAAAAACAATCATTGTGATCAACCACATGCATAACATGAAAAATTTATTGTCAATTGACACAGAAAAGGCATTTGACAAAGCCCAATGCCCATTCTTATTAAAAACTCTCAGGAGAATAGGAATAAAAGGCAAAATCCTCAATGCAATAAGGCCCATCTATGCAAAGCCAACTGCCTATATCATCCTGAATGGAAACAGACTGAAAGAATTCCCCTTGAGGATGGGAAGTAGACAAGGGTGCCCACTCTCACCTCTTCTATTTGACATTGCACTATAATTTCTGGCCAGAGCAGTTAGAGAAGACAAAGAAGTGAAGGGCATCCACACTGGCAGAGAAGAAGTAAAACTCCCTATTTGCAGATGATACGATTGTATACACAAAGAATCCTAAAGAATCCATAATTAAACCTTCAAACTAATAGAAGAGTTCAGCAAAGTACCAGGATATAAAGTAAACATAAGTAAATCAGTAGGATTCCTTTATACCAATGAAGAGAACATTCAAGAAGAAATCACCAAATCAATACCATTTATTATAGCGCCAAGAAGATAAAATACCTAGGAATACTAACCAGAGAAACAAGAGACCTATACAAAGAGATCTACAAGACCTTACTGCAAGAATCTAAGAGAGACTTACATGAATGGAGAAACCTACCCTGCTCGTGGATAGGAAGCCTTGGCATTCTGAAAATGTCTATTTTACCCAAAGCGATCTGCATATACAATCCAATCCCAATCCCAATCCCAATTCCAGTGACATTTTTTAATGAGATGGAGAGACAAATCACCAAGTTTGTTTGGAAATGGATGAAGCCCTGGATAAGCAAAGTACTACTGAAGAAGAAGAACACACTGGGAGGCTTCTCACTACCTGACTTTAGAACCTATTACACTGCCACAGTAGTCAAAACAACCTGGTACTGGTATAAAAGAGACATATAGACCAATGGAACAGAGTTGAGACCCCAGAGGTACCACCATCCTCCTATGAACAGTTGGTACTTGACAAAGTCCCTAAGATTTTAAACTGGGGTAACAACAGTCTCTTTAACAAATAGTGCTGGCCAAATTGGATAGCCATCTGCAAAAAATTGAAACAAGACCCACATCCCACACCTTACACAAAAAAACAACTCAAATTGAATCAAAGACCTAAATGTCCAACCTGAAACAGTAAAGATCATGGAAGAAAAGATAGGATCAACAATGGATATTTTAATACACAACTTAGACTTCAAAATCTGACAAACAAAGCATGACCAACAGAAGAGAAAATAGATAAATGGGAACTACTAAGAATCAAACACTTTTGCTCCTCCAAAGACGTTATCAAAATATCAAAAGACCACCTAAAGAAAGGGAAAAAGCATTTGGCAACTATGTGTCAGACCAACATCTGATCTCCATAATCTACACGGTACTGCAAAATGTCAACAAGAAAAGGATATATAATCCAATTAAGCATTGAACAAAGGAGATGGATAGACATGTCTCTAAAGAGGATATCCAGGCAGCCAAAAGACACATGTGGAAATGTTCTCAATCATTAGCTATTAAAGAAATTCAAATCAAAATGACAATAAGATACCCATCTCACCTGAACAAGGTTGGCCATGTTCCAAAACACACAAAACAACAAATGCTGGAGAGGCTGTGAAGAAATTGGAACTCTCCTACACTGCTGGTGGGATTGCAAATTGGTACAACCTCTTTGAAAGCAATCTGATGCTTCCTTAAAAAGCTGGAAATAGATATACCATTTGATCCAGTAATCCCACTGCTTGGAATATATCCTACAAAAGCAAGGGCAGTCACACGAACAGATATACCCACATGAATGTTATTGTAGCACAGTTCATAATAGCAAGAAGATGGAATCAATCCAGATGCCCAACAACAGAAGACTGGATAAACAAACTATGGTATATATTCTTGGTGGAACACTATGCAATGATAAAGAACAGTGATGACTTTAGGAAGCATCGCATAACCTGGTTTAAATTTGAAGACATTACGTTGAGTGAAATCACTCAGAGGTACAAGGACAAATATTGTATAAGACCCCTACTGTAAATACTTAAAAACAGACTCATGTACAGAAGAAAAGACTGTTTGATGGCTGCAAGGGAGAGGAGAGATGGAAGGAGAGCATTAGTTTTAGTTGATAGAAATTTGGATGAAATCAGTGATAGCACACATTAAAAGAAGATCACTTTAACTGGACTTCAATATAACCTGAAATCTCCTCCAATCTTAACCCAATATTGCAAGTATAGAGTAGCAGGGGTGGGGTCCTGGGAACCATGCTTTCAGGAGACATTGAGGCCAACTGGCATAAAGAGTCTTCTACACTCCATATTGGTTAGTGGCATCTGGGGTCTTAAAAGCTAGCAAGCTGCCATCTGAGAAACACCAGATAGTCCCAGCGCAACTGGAAGTGATGATCAACAAGGACAACAACAACATGAGGGGAAAAGAGCCCAGAAGACAGAAAGACCCATGTGAATGGGTGACCAGAACTGGATGGTGCCTGGCCATCACCAATGACAGCTGTGATGGGGCTCACTCTGTTGATACCCAGTGGCAGAATGGGAAAAAAAGGGGTACACCCTAAGAACTCCACTAAAAGACCACAACTGATGGTCAAAGTTCTGGGAATTACCCTGGGTGCTGCCTCTGATCATTACTGAGGTCAACACTTCAGATAGTATGGAGTGAACTCAGGGGTACAGAGTGACCATATCATATCTGCACTTTATGGTTCTTTGCATCTATAGGATATTGTCTTACTGGCCTCTTACTAGAGAGGAGTGGAGAGGGTGGAGAGCAGGGGACAGGATATTGTTAAGAGAATATGACATGTATGGAGCGGAAAGGAGTCTGTTGTCACCGGGCAAGGAGAGTAGAGGGAGCTGCAGACAGGCGGGCATGAAAATTTGAATTGTATTGTAAACTTTCACTCAATCCAATTGAAAAATAATAATAATAAAGCAGTAAATTTAAAAAGTAATCAGGTAGGAAGTGTTTTCATTCTCATTGGAATCCATGAATTTCTTCATTTCCTCCTTGATTTCTTTTATAACCCATGGTTTTTTGAGCAAGATGTTGTTCAGTTTCCAAGAGTTCCACTTTCTATCTATGTTTTTTCTGCTATTGACTTTGACTTTTATGGCTTTATGATCTGAGAAGATGCTTTGCAGTAATTCACTGGTATGGATTCTGTTGAGAATTGCATTATGTCCTAACACATGGTCAATTCTTGAGAATGTTCCATGTGCACTGGAGAAGAAGATGTAGTTGTCTGCTGATGGGTGGAATTGGTTGGTTATTTGTGGCAATGAGGTCTTCTGTATCTTTACTGAGCTTTTTCTCTAGATGATCTGTCCAGTATTGAGAGTGGAGTGTTAAAGTCTCCCACTATTACTGTGGAGTGATCTAACTCTTTTTTGAGTGTAATCGGTATTTCTTTGATGTATTTAGGTGCTGTGATATTAGCCAAGTGCCATCGAGTCGGAAGCTCTGATACTAGGTGCATAAATATTTAAAATAGTTAAGTCTTGCTTGTGTAATGAACCTTTCAGCAATAAAATATTTCGCAACTCTATGTCATACCGACACCTGATCTCCATAATCTATAAGACACTACAAAACATCAATAAAGAGATAAATCATCCAATTAAGTGATGGGCAAAGGAGAAGGACAGGCATTTCTCTAAAGAGGAGATCCAGGCAGCCAAAAAACACATGGGGACATGTTCATGATCATTAGCTATTAAAGAAATTCAAATCAAAACTACAATGAGATACCATCTCACTCCAACAAGGTTGGCCATGATCCAAAAAACATGAAACAACAAATGCTGGAGAGGCTGTGGAGAAAGTAGAACTCTTCTACACTGTTGGTGGGGTTGCAAAATTGTCCAGCCTCTTTGGAAAGCAATCTGGCACTTCCTTAAAAAAGTTGATATAGATATACCATTTGACCCAGTAATTCTACTACTTGGAATATATCCTACAGAATCAAGGCCTTTCACACCAACAGACACATGCACAAGAATGTTTTTTGTAGCACAGTCCATGATAGCAAAAAGATGGAATCAACCCAGATGCCCAACAACACAGGAATGGATAGGTAAACTATGATATATATACTCAATGGAGCACTATGCAATGCTAAAGAATAATGATGATTCCAGGAAGCAACTGGAAGACATTAGGTTGAGTGAAAGTAGTCAGCGACAAAAGGACAAATATTGTATGAGACCCCTATGATAAGATCTCCCAAACAGACTTATGTATAGAAGAAAAGACTCTTTGACAGCTGCAAGGGGTGGGGAGGAAGGGTGAGGGGAGGAGGGTTTAGGTTAAATAGTTGCTAGAAATCTAGTTGGGTGAAATTGGTGATAGCACACATTAGAAACAAGAACAATATTCAGTGGACTTAAGCATAACTTGAATACTCCTTCCATCTTAACCCAATATGGCAAGAATAGAGTAGTGGGCGCAGGGGGCAGGGGACCATGCTCTTAGGTGAAATCGAGGCCAATTGGCACAACTAGCATTTTGCTAAGAGGGCTCTCTGCACCCCACATTGGTGAGTGGCATCTGGGGTCTTAAAAGCTGCCTAGCTGCCATCCGAGGGCACAGCAAACGGTCCCAACTCTGCAGGAACATATGCTTACTGAGGACCAAAATGACATGGGGTAAAGACAACCCAGAAGATAGAGAGACCCATGTGAGTGGGTGCCTACATCGACTTGGGACCAGAAGAACCGGATGGTGCCTGGCCACTACCAGTGATAGCCGCGATGGAGCTCACTAAGTTGAGTCTCACTGGCAACACAAGAATAAAAACAGGTGCACCCTGAGATCTCCACTAAAAGACCTCAGTTGATGGTCCAGCGGTTTCAGGGTTCCCCTGGGAACATGGCCCCTGGCTCTGATGCTGCCCTTGCTCATAAATCATAACGAAGTTTCACTGTTCAGACACAAATGGATTGGACTTGGTGATGCAGAGTGACCATATATTGGATGCACTTTATGGTTCTATGCATCTATAGGATATCATCCTGCTGACCTCTGGCTGGAGCAAAGAGAGTGGGTAGAGAGGAGTGGAAGGGAGACTGTTGGGAGGATGAGACATGCATGGTGCAGAGAGGAATAGTGTGCTGTCACCGGGCAGGGAGAGTAGTGGAAGTTGCATGTAGGTGGGCATGTAAATTTATATGGGAATGTACATTCTCACTCAGTCATAATAAAAATAAAAAAAAAATAATTGGAACATGAAAAAAATGTGAATTTAGCAAAACTGGAAATCGTTAAAAATGAAATGAAATGAATAAATTTCGATATCCTAGGCATTAGTGAGCTAAAATGGACGGGTATTGGCCATTTTGAACCTGACAGTAACGTGGTTAACTATGCTGAGAATGGTCTTGCATACATCATCAAAAACAACATTTCAAGACTTTTCTGAAGTTGAACACTGTCAGTGATAGAATAATATCTGTATGTCTGTAAGAAAGACCGGTTAATGACTATTCAAACATATGAACCACTACTAAGTCCAAAATGAAGAAACTGAAAAATTTTACCAACTTCTACAGTCTGAAATCAATAAAACATGTAATCAGAATGCGTTAATAATTTCCGATGATTGGAATGAAAATGTTGGAATTGAAGAAGGATTGGTAGTTGGAAAATATGGCTTTGGTGGTAGAAGTGATGCTGGAGATTGTATGGTAGAATTTTGCAGGACCAGTGACTTCAACTGCAAATACCTTTTTTTACCAATATAAACAAATGGATATGGAGCTCACCAGATAGAATACATAAGAGTCAAACTGACTACACCTGTAGAAAAAGATGATGGAAAAGTTCAGTATTGCTAGTTAAAATAATGTCACGACTGATTGTGGAACAAACTGTCAATTGTTCATATTGAAGTTCAAGTGAAACCGAAGAGAGCTAGCACATGTCCACAAGAGCCAAAGTACAACTTTGAGTATCCCACTCGAGTTCACAGACCATCTCAAGAATATATTAGACCCGCTAAACACTAATGACCCAAGACCAGACGAGTTGTGAAATGACATCAGAGACATCGTACATGAAGAAAGTAAGAGGTCACTAAAAAGATAGTAAAGCAAGACCAAAATGGATGTCAGAAGAGATGCTGAGACTTGCTCTTGAACATCGAGTAGCTAGAGCAAAAAGAAGAAATGATGAAATGAGAGAACATGCAGACAATTTCAAAGGGTAACTAGAGAAGATAAAGTATTATAACGACATGTGGATAAAAGTGGAGATAGAAAACCAGAAGGGAAGAACACACGCAACATTTCTCAAGCCCAAACACCTGAAGAACAAATTCAGGCCTTGAGTTGCAATAGTGTAGGATTCTATGAGGAAAATATCAAATGATGCAAGAAACATCAAGATAAAACCAAAGGAGTACACAGAGTTATATCAAAAAGAACTGGTCAAACTTGAACCGTTTCAAGAGGGAGTATTTGATCAGGAACTGATGGCAAGAAGGAAGAAGTTCAAACTACATTGAAGGATCTGGTGAAAAACAAGACTCTAGGAATTGATGGAGCACAACTGGAGCTGTTTCAACAAATGGATGCAGATCTGGAAGTGCTCACATGTCTATGCCAAGAATTTGGAAAGCAGCTACCTGGCCAGCCGGCTGGGAGAGATTCATGTTTATGCCTATTGCCAGGAAAGGTGATCCAACTGAATCTGGAAATTATTGAACAATATCATTAATATCAAATGCAAGTAAAACTTTGCCAGAGATTATTCAAAGCTGCCTGCACCTGTATATTGACAGGGAACTGCCAGAAATTCTGGCTAAATTGCTGCTGATGTCAGATGAATCTTGTCTACAAGCAGAGAATTCCAGAAAGATGTTCACCTGTGTTTCATTGAGTGTTGAAAGGTATTTGACCCTGTGGATCATAACAAACAATTGGATAATATTGCAGAGAACAGGAATTCCAGAACACTTAATTATGCTCATGAGAAATCTGTACATGGGTCAAGAGTCAGCCGTGCAGACAGAACAAGGGGATACTGCATGGTTTAAAGTCAGGACAGGTTTGTATCAGAGTTGTAGCCTCTCACCACACCTGTTCCATATGTATTTTCAGCAAATAAACTGAGAAGGTACACTATGTACGGAACAACAGGGCATCAGGAATGAATTAGAAACTAAGCATAACTATTTATGTCTTCCTGGGCTAAAACTCAGAGATTCATTAGTAAAATCATTTTAATAAGCCTTTAAAGTCACATTTATGAACTTATTTCTGATGCAGAATTTTTAGAAGCTTTCTCAGTGATGGTTCTCTTGTGTGATAGTTCACAAAACAAAGCAAAAACATTTCTTAGCAGGGGAAGAGGGAAAAGAAGAATACCTCCAGTAAATCTTGAATAAGCTATACACAGTATTTGTAAATTATCTGTGCACTAAATTTAGAATCCACTCTAATTTCTTGCATTGATAAAACCAAACTAAACCAAGTCCTCTGCTGTCAAGTAGATTCTGACTTGTAGCTACCTTCCAAGACAGAGCAGATCTGCCCTATAGAGTTTCCAAGGAGCTCCTGGTGGATTCAGACTGCTGGCCTTTTGGTTAGCAGCTGTAGCATTTAACCACTATGCCACCAGGTTTCCTTTGATAAAACAGTTATTTCCTTCATAGACTTTGTTGTTTTGTTAGGATTTAGAAAGTGTATATAGGTATGAGGAAACTGGTGGCTGTAGTAGTTAAGAGCTACAGTTGCTAACCAAAAGCTAGGCAGCTCAAATCCATCACCTGTTCCTTCTATTCTGTCATACAGGATTGCTTGGAGCTAGAATTGACTTGATTGCAATGTTTTTTTTTTTTTTTAAATAAGATAGACATATAGAGATAGAGATATGCAGATTTATCAGTATCTAGACATAAGGGTGTAGCACTTCATGTCACAAACTACAGTTAGGAGTCTTGACACTCCTAACTTTATTTTGAAATAAAGTTGCAAAAGGGTTATAGCTAGGTCTACTATTTAAATACTACCACATACTGCTGTAATTCCTATAGAAGTTTGTGCTGCTGTTCACCTGTGCTTCCTGTAAGTAAGTAAGGAGCCCTAGAAGGTATGCACATGGCTGCTAACTGACGGGTTGGTAGTTCAAATCCACTTGCAGTTCCATTCAAGAGAGATGTGGCGATCAGCTTCAATAACATTACAACCTTGGGGACCCTATGGGGCAGTTCTACCCTGTCCAATACGATGCTGTAAGTCAGGATTGACTGGAAGACAACAGGTTTCTTTGTTTGTTTGGAAGTAAATCAAACAGAAGAATGTGCATGAAGTGTGTCAGAGCATGTCATAAGTCTTTTTTGTAACATCTGTAAATGTGGTCAGTCAGGAAGGTAAAACATAATTAAAACCACCTACTAACACAGTAGGAAACCCTGGTGGTATAGTGGTTAAGAACCACAGCTCCTCACGAAGAGGTTGGATAGTCCAAGTCCACCAGGTGCTCCTTTGAAACTCCATGGGGCAGTTCTACCCTGCTGTACAGGGTCACTGTGAGTACAATCCACTTGATGGCAACTTTTTTTTTTTAAATCAATGTGGTGGAGTTCATTTAACTCTAGTAACATACCCTAACGAATCCTCTCCTTCTTTTTTTCACCTTTATAGGGTCGCCATGAGTCGGATCCGACTCGACAGCACTTAGTTTGGTTATAATTAATTATTCATAATTATTTATTTTATTATTCCATTTATCTCATGAAATCAGTTGGGTCTGAATCAGGCCCAGAGATTATAGTGTATACACGCATTGTAGTTTCCAGGGTGAATTGTACTTGTGTGGTAATTTAGCTCCTTCCTTTCTGATTTGAAATCAACACACATAGATGAGCATCTGGGAACTGGGTGGTATGAGTTGCAGTGATATGTCACAGTATGCCTGGAGCATTCCACATCTTTTAACACATTAATCATGACTTCCCGCCTTTATACCCTGATATGGAGGTGTTGTTACATATCTGCAGTGTAAGCATAAGCTGAACAAAAGCAGAACCGTAAATTGACCTGACTTATTCAAAACCTTTATAGGAGTTGGAAGCTATAACAGTATGGGGAACTTACAAATAGAGACAATTTGGGAGCCCTCGGGATCTAAATTGAATTCTTGTCCAGTCTTCATTACTGATTCTTACTACAACTCCAAGTAATGGAGCAGACATGTGCCTGGAGGCGTATGGCTACTGTTCTCTGAAAGAGTGCTCACCAAAACGGGAATATCAGCAATCAGCTAGAGGACAGTATGATGATAACTGCAGTGGGTAAGAATCACGGAGGAAACAGCTGTTTAAGGCTCCCTTATCACATCTTCACTCCGTTCTTTCAAAACCAAAATCACTTATGCAACATCAATTTTTTATTCTCATTTGTGCTTAAGAGATTAAGCCAAACACTGTCAATCTCAAAACACAGTAATGATGACAATTTATCTTTTAAATATGGCCATCCCTTGCTGAGGTCAAGTTAATATAGAAGGTCTATAGGGAACAACTGCAAGAGAGCAAATAATTGAAAAACTGAAATATTGCAGATATTTAGAAGGAAAAGATGCTCTCTTCTGAAACACAAAAATCTTACTTCTTCAGGCCGTATTCTTTCATAATGAACTCTTCATTAAATTTTAGCACCTTGAAAAATTCTGTCAGTGTTAATAATTATTATGTAATCCAGCGCTCTGACTTTATAATCCTGTCTTCAATAATACCCTGTACAGCGCTGTTGTCCAAATTGAAAAAAAAAATAGGTACTCCTTCCTCCAGTGACTTTGCTGCCATCTGTCAGAAAATTGTTGCAATGAATGTCCAAATCTCTGAAGACTGTGATGTATGGTAGCCTCACACTCAGGGGCTCTGAAATTCTTACCAGCTAGAAGAAAGTCAGCGTCAAAGATAGGAAACTCATGGTTTGTACCTCTTTTCATCAATTATAATTGTTGATGTGCCTCCTATCACTATGAATAAAAGTGTGTAATACTGCTTTACATATGTAATTATCTCATTTAAGCCTTTAAGAATTTTGTGCAGTTGTCAAATATTTATCAGAGAAGTTGTCTAATTTTAGAGCTTTGGTTATAAAACTCCAAAAGTATGCTCTTCGTTGTTTAGATATTTTTGCTATGGTTCAGAATGGAAAGACTTTGTACAAAATATAAGACTGAAAACTCTGCGTGTGTGTATGTGAGAGAGAGAGAGAGTGTGTGTGTGTAAAGATGATTATCACATTGTAAAATGTTGGCTATCTGGGAAATAGACTGCATGATCAGTTTCCTTTTAAATAAAAATTTTGAGTGATTTGAGAAATGCTGACAAAAACCTGAAGTTTTTAGCTAAGAAATTGTTTATCCAAATCAAACAACTATTAATCCTAGCTTCTGAACCAAAAAAATCCAAACATATTGCTATTAAGTATTTCATAGTGACCCTACAGGACAGGGTAGAACTGCCTCTTAGGGTTTCCAATTATTGGCTGGTAGATTCAAACTGATGACCTTTGGGTTAGCAGTCAAGCTCTTAATCACTATGCTACCATGGCTCCTAAATGTCTAAAGTAGACTTGAAATTATTTACTCAGATTGAAGGTTAATTTAAAAGCATTTATCCCAACAGTATTTTATCATCATACACTCTTAATTTTTTTTCATTTTTATTCTAATAGGAAAAACGTAAATTTAACTATAAAGCCAACAGGAAAAAAATCTGTCTTTATCAGAACGTTGTCTAGGAAAAATGTTTTAAAGAGGAGACTATGACACAGTAGGAAGAATTCTGGAATATTTTTCAAAACAAGTGAATACTCATCTATGCTCCCGTTGTTTGGTTTGGGCATCTGAGGAGGTCACATATCATATGAATTATTTCATTTTGTAAAATTAAAAGGTTAAGATGTGTTATTTGTATGTTTGCTTCCAGTTATGTAGTAATACAAACTTTGCTATCTAATCATGAAAAATAACCTAATACTAATTTAAGACTGAAGCAAATATGATTGGCAAAAACAGTATGGGAAAGACAAAGTGGTAGAGGATAGTGACAAAAGATGAAATGCAGGAGCTGCCACTTACTAGTCCTGTGAGTATTTACTGTCTTTTTAAAATTCGCTCTGTGTTGTTTGTTTTCGCATCCATTTTCAGTGTTGTTTCAAAGTACATACCAGGCAGTTATTGGACTATACTCAATTTACTGGAATCTTTACATCCTTTTTGAAATTGATACACTAATTACCGCTCAGGGGTTATTGTGAGGGCTGAATAAATCAAGGGAGAGCCAAGGTGACCAAGGAGATGCAAAATAAACTCTTGTGCCCTGTCACCAGCGTAATTACAGTGCCTCATTTACCCTGCTGCATCTGCAGGCTATAGAAATTCTTCTTTAAAATAAACCAAAAATAACAAATAAATATTAGAATGTGTGAGGTCTAGTTCTGAAAAGTCCCTCTTTGGAGTCATTATCTTAAGCACCATGTGCAAAATTGTGATTCATATGTGTGATGTTTAACAACCCTCCACAAAGTAGACCATTCTAGCTTTATTCATCGTATACACATATGCTTATTTCCTCATCTGTGTCACCCATTAAGAGTCTAGTGGAAATGTCTGTCTGGTAGGAGGTTGGGTCTATCGTTACTTCTGATATTTAAGGTAGGACAGAACCCAATGGTGAGCATAGGTTAAAGGGTTTGGAAAGACAAAGAAACAGGCAATAAAAGAGGTCTGAAAAAATTAAAAATAACAATAATGATGATTAGAGATGTAGGAAGAAACTGGCTAATAGACTGTTTCGCTAACCGTTGTAGATAGAGTTAAGTTAAACTTTTATCAGGGACCATACTGGGACAGCAAGTAATGAACTTCATAATTATGCAAGAAATGCTAACCTTTTACTTTCATAATGCAATATTACAGATTTAGAAAAATACATTTTACTAAGTGTATTTTCAGGAAAATAAATTTTTCAATGTCCTTAAAAAGATGTCTCTTCCTCCCAGAAATTTTTATTGTGTGGGTCATCATGCTCATGAAATACACATTTAGGTGGAGCTTGTCCATTGATGAAGGGTGATGTAAATACAATCTACCCAAACCAAACCCATTACCATGGAGTCAGATCAACTCCTGGTGACCCTGTGGGACAGAGTAGAACTGCCCCATCAGGTTTAAAAGGAGTGGCTGGTGGAACCAGACTGCCAACCTTTGGAGTCAGAACATTTAACCACAGTGCCACTGAGGCTCTGTGAGTCATCTAAGGAAGACCACATGTGTTACAGTACTTATTTATGTGCAAAATACCAAGGAGCAACATTTCTTTATTTCTGTTTAAATGAACAAAATTTTTATTATTTTACTTGCATTAAAGTGCTTTCAAAAAGATTTCCATAGTTGATCTCTGAGGTACATTGCCTACATTGGCTCCTGGGAAATGTCTTGATTTTAGAACATGCCACGTATCTTTCTTGATTTAAATTGATGTATCAAAAGATTTTGTTTTAATTAAAAAAAGATCCTGAGAAAAATTTGAAAAATTAATTCTATCAAGGCTTACTCGCTGTGTTGTCATTCTGAACTGTTTTTATAAGCCTGTCATAAAATGATGAATGGAGAAAAAATACTGTACAGTCCAAAATTTTTCACTGTGAGAGAAGAAAAAGTAATAAAATTCTTCAGATAACATAAAAATTAAATAGTTTCATGTGTAATTTAATATTCTTCCAGTCAAATATATCAGTGTGTATGAAGTACTCAAAATATACCAACTTAAAATAATGGAAAGAGGTTTAACATTTGGGATGCCTAGTGAAAACTTCCATATCAGTCTTGTTTACCCATCATTCTGTCCATCCATCTACATATGATAAAACATAGTATTTTCTATTTGCTAAATATTCAGTTTAGTTGTTTTAAGGGCTCCATGCCTCACTGCTGAATATTAATATGGTCACCTTTGCAGTACTCCCCTTAGAAAGCTACGCACCAATATCAGCACCAAGTCTACCCTTGAAAGCAATTTTGGAACTCTTTCTGGAGTGACATTGCACATGGTGACAAGGTAGCAAGTTTTTAGCCAGAAAACAAATAGCTATGCTGGTACACCCCTCATACTCATCTGATCTGGCCCCGAATGACTTTTTTCTTTATTGGTAGATAAAGGAAATGTTGAAAGGAACACATTTTGATGACATTCAGGACATCAAGGGTAATACAAGGACAGCTCTGGTGACCATTCCAGAAAAAGAATTTCAAAACTGCTTTGAAAGGTTGTTGGCATCAGTGTATAGCTTCCCAAGGGGAGTACTTTGAAGATGACCATAGTGATATTCAGCAGTGAGGTATGCAGCACTTTTTCTAGGACAAGTTTGTGAACCTAATTGTCAGACCTTGTATATGAAATTGCAGTGTGCTAAAATATAATTAATAAAACAGGATGGGGAGGAAAGGACAGGAACCAGCTGAACAAATACAGAAAGTACAGAGTGGAAAAGAGGAATATGCTGTCACAAGGTTGAGAGAGCAGGTAAAGTTGCGCAGGGGTGTCTGAGTAGGGTTTTCTATGGCAAATTGGATTTGCTTGTAAACATTCACTTGTTGTTGTTAGGTGCCGTGGAGTTGGTTCTGACTCATAGTGACCCCACGCACAACAGAGGAAACACTACCAGTCTTGTGTTATGTCCACAATTGTTTCTATGCTCAAGCCCATCGTTGTAGCCTTGTGTCAGTTCATCTCACTGAGGGTCTTCCTCTTTTTTGCTGACCTCCCAGTCTACGGGGCATGATGTCCTTCTCTAGGGACTGATTCCTCCTGACAGCTTGTCTATGTAAGACGCAGTCTCGCCATCTTTGCTTCCAACTCTAGTTGTACATCCTTCAGCACAGCTCTCTTTGTTCTTTGGCAGTCTGTGGTACAGTCAATATTCTTCTCCAACACCACAATTCAAAGGTGTCAATTCTTCTTCTGTCTTCCTTATTCACTGTCCAACTTTCACATGCATATGATGCAATTGAAAATACCATGGCTTGGGTCAGACACAGTTTAGTCTTCAAGGTGACATCTTTACTTTTCACTTAACTGTAATACAATGATATAGTAACAACAATTATTATTGCTGATATTTATCATGAAAGTAACTCTTCAGATGATTTAGAAAAGGTCAAAATTTTTTAAATGTTCAGAATAATAATTAGAAACATGAATTATTAGTTAGTGCCTATAATGTGATAATAAGCCAAGTTTCAACATTTGCCAACTTTAGTGCTGTCAGTACACACTACCACTCGTCTGTCAGTTTGCCAAACTGTGATAGCATGCATATTGCTGTGATACTGGGAAGCTTTGCCATCGGTATTTCAAATAACAGGAGGATCACCCATAATCGACAAGTTTCAGGGAAGCTGAGGCATAAATAAAGTCATGAATAAAGTAAAACTTCTTACAATAACTGGACCAATAAGCGGCATCATGATGCATGAAAAAAAAATATTGAAGTTGTGAAGGATTTCACTTTACTTGGTTCCACAGTGCCAAAGGAAGGTGTTGTTGTTAGGCGCCTTCTAGTTGCTTCCAATTCACAGTGATTGTATTACCACTCATCTGGAACCTGTTCACTGTGAAGGACCCTACTGGTGTTTGAAACACCATAACTGCCAGAACCACAGTAACATGCAAACCATCAGAATACAGCAAATGGACTGAAGCAGGGGGTCCCATAGAGACAGCAGTCAGGAAATCAAACAAGGTATTGCATTGGTCAGATTTGTTGCAAAAGACTCTTTCAAGAGTCAAAAAAGATGGACTAAGGTGAACCTTACCCAAGCCATGTTATTTTCAGTTACCTCACATGCATGCGAAAGCTGAACAGTGAGCAAGACTGAGGAGGTGTCAGTGCCTTCAAGTTATACTGATGAAGAATGAACACTTTAGTCTTGGAAGAAGTACAGCCAGAATGGTCCTTGGAAGCAAGGACGGGGAAACTTCAAATTACATAATTTTGATGTATTGTTAGTATGAACCAGTCCTTGGAGAAGGACATCATTTATGCTTTGTAAAGGGTCAGCAAAAAAGAGAAAGTGTCTAAGCAAGATGGACTAATACAGTGGCTGTAAGAGTGGTTTCAAACATAGCAGTGATTTTGAGGATGGTACTAATGGGGCAGTATTTCATTATGCTGTATTTAGGATCCCTGTGAATGAGAACCAACTGAATGTCACTTAACAACAAAAATCAGTACCCTAATTTATATGCTAACATTTACCAGGGCACCCATGCTCACAAGTGTTTCAATTTGTGAAAGTTAAAAAAAAAAAATTACTCTGTTAAAAATAACAGTAGCTATAAAAATACATTTCAAAATATATAGACATAAGCCTAAAAGGGAAATCCATCAGAACTAAAAGGAGTAATCTACCATTCTTTACCTGGCCAATCTGCATGTGTAATTAGTTAGCTATCTTCTTGATAATTACTGAAGGAAATTTTATGTATTAATGTGTGTATCTTTACAGGTACTACCTGTATATTCACAAGTATTTGTAATAATTCTTAGAATACCATACTGTTTTTTTTTATTTTCAAGTATACTCTGGTAAATGAATATTTCCCTATTCCCAGTGGCTATTTTTCATTTAGATAAACTGTGGGTGTTAGATATTTTGTATATATTATACACAGCTGTGTGTTGTTGTAGTACCATTAAAAAATGTTGAATGGGCACAAAATCAGAATATTTGTTGTTTAAGGTTACAGTGAAACATAGAATGCCAGCTATTTGCAAAATACTTACACTATGTCTAGTGTAAGTATCATTTAAGCATTAAAATAACCCTATAAAATAAGTACTATTCCCTTTAATCTAGAAGAAGAAACTGTTGCAAGCAGAGGTTCATTAACTAGTCCCATTCATCTAACTTAAGTGACTAAGGCCAAATTTGAACTCAGATTCCTTTTATTTCAAAGTTCAGCATTGGGTGAGGAAGGTAGTAACATCAGGTAAGGAGGGTAACATCATCAGGTAAGCAGAGTAACACCGTCAGGTAAGGAGGGGGTGAACAGCCCCCTACTTGTCTGTCACTGGAGGCTTGCTTGTTACTGTGATAAAGGAAGCTATGTCAGTGGTATTTAGGTACCAGCATGGTCACCCATGGTAGACAAGTTTCAGCTGAGCTTCCAGACTAAGACCAACTGGGAAGAAGGACTCTGCAGTCTACTTCTGAAAGGAATTAGCCAGAGAAAACCTTATGAATAGCAGTCGAACACTGTCAGACATGGTGCCAGAAAGTGAGCCCCTCCCCAGGATGGAAGGTACTCGCAGACAACGAGGAAGAGAATAGAGTCAGTCTTAAGGATGTGGATAGTGTCTTAAGGATGTGGATGGTGTAAGGCCTCCAGGATCTTTGTTCGCTGATGTGACTTGACTCAAAATGAGAAGAAACAGCTGGAAAACATCCATTAATAATTGGGACATGGGATGTATGAAGAATGAATCTAGGAAAACTGGAAATTTTCAAAAATGAAGTGAAACACACAAACCTTGACATCCTAGGCATCAGTGAGCTGAAATGGACCAGTTTGGGCCATTTTGAATTCAACAGTCACATACTCTACTATTCTGGGAACAAAAACTTGAAGAGAAACTGTGCTGTGTTTGTCATCAAAAAGAACTTTTCAAGATCTGTCCTGAAGTACAATGCTGTCAGTGATAGGATGATATCCATATGCTTACAAGGAAGGCCAGTTAATACAACTATTATTCAAATTTACATATGACCACTAAGGCCAAAAATGAAGAGGTTGAAGAATTTTTTACCAGCTTCTACAGTCTGAAATTGATCAAACATGCAATCAGGATCATTGATAATTACTGGTGACTGGAATGAAGAAGGTGGAAACAAAGAAGAAGGATCAGTAGTTGGAAAATATAGCCTTGGTGATAGAAATAATGCTGGAGATCACATGATCAAATTTTGAAAGTCTAATGACTTTTTCATTGCAAATACCTTTTTTAACCAACACGGATGGTGACGGTACACATGGACCTCACCAGATGGAATACACAGGAACCAAAATGACTACATCTGTGGAAAAAGACAATGGAAAAGCTCCATATCAGCAGTCAGATCAAGACCAGGTGCTGACTGTGGCACAGATCCTCAACTGCTCATACGCAAATTCAAATTGAAACTGAAAATAATTAGAGCAAGTCCACGAGAGCCAAAGTATGACCTTGAGTATATCCCTCCTGAGTTTAAAGACCGTCTCAAGAACAGATCTGATGTGTTGATCATTAATGACTAAAGATCAGATAAACTGTGGAATCACATGAAAGACATCATCCATGAAGAGAGCAAGAGGTCATTAAGAAGGCAAGAAAGAAAGCAAAAAACAAACTGGATGTCAGAAGAGACTCTGGAACTTGCTCTTGAATGTCAAACACCTAAGGCAAAAGGAAGGAATGGCAAAGTAAAAGACTTAAAAAGAAAATTTCAAGGAGTAGCGTGAGAAGACGAAAGAAATTACTATAATGGCAGGTGCAAGGAGCTGGAAATGGAAAACTAGAAGGGAAGAACACGTTCTACGTTTCTCAAGCTGAAAGAACTGAAGAAAAATTTCAAGCCTCGAGTTGCAATTGTGAAGGATTCTACAGAGAAACGATTAAATGACTCAGAGAGCATCAAAAGAAGATGGAAGGAATACACAGAGTCATTATACCGGAAAGAACTAGTCAATGTTCAGCCATTTGAAGAGGTAGGATATGATCAGGAACCAATGGTACTGAAGGGAGAAGTCAAATCTGCATTGAGGGCATTGGTGAAAAACAAGGCTCCAGGAAATGATGGAATGTCAACTGACATATTTCAACAAACAGATGCAGTGCTGTAAGTGCTCACTCATCTATGCCAAGAAATTTGGACAGCTAGCTGCCCAACTGACTGGAAGAAATACATATTTATGCCCATTCCAAAGAAAGGTGATCCAACTCTATGTGGAAATTACTGAACAATATTGTTGATATCACACGCAAGTAAAATTCTGATCAAGATCATTCAAAAGTGACTGCAACCGTATATTGACAAGGAACTGCCAGAAATTCAAGCTGGGTTCAGAAGAGGATGTGGAACCAGGGATATCATTGCTGATATCAGACAGATCTTGACTCAAAGCAAAGAATCCCAGCAAGATGTTTACTTGTGTTTCATAGACTATGCAAAAGCATTCGACTCTGTGGATCATACTACATTATGGCTAATGTTGTGGAGAATGGGAATTCCAGAACACCTAACTGTGCTCTTAAGGAATGTGTATATGGATCAAGAGGCAATTGTGCACACAGAACAAGCAGACACTGCATGGTTTAAAGTCAGGAAAGGTGTACATTCTGGTTGTATCCTTTCACCACACCTTTTTAATCTGTGTGCTGAGCAAATAATATGAGAATCTGGATTATACAAAGAAGAAAGAGTCATCAGAATTGTAGGACTACTCATTTACAACCCATGTTATGCAGACAACGTCACCTTACTTACTGGAAATCAAGAAGATTTTAGACACCTACTGATGAAGATCAAGAACCACAGCCTTCAGTACGGATGGCACGTCAACATCAGGAAAACAGAAATCCTCACAACTGGACCAGTAAGCAACTTTGTCACAAATGGAGAAAGGATTGAGGTTGTCAAGGATTTCATTTTACTTGTGTCCACAATCAGTGCCCTTGGAAGCAGCAGTCAAGAATTCAAAAGGCACACTGTGTTGGGAAAATCTGCTGCAAAGGACCTCTTCAGAGTATTCAAAAGTAAGGACGTCATCTTGAAGACTCCAATGTGCCTGACTCAAGCCATGATATTTTCAGTTGCATCACATGCGTGCAAAAGCTGGATTATGAACAAAGAAAACGGAAGAAGAATTGATGCCTTTGAATTGTGGTGTTGGGGAAAAGTGTTGAATGTATGATGGACCACCAAAAGAACAAACAGATCTGTTCTGGAAGAAGTACACCCAGAGTGCTCCTTGGAAGCAAAGATGGCAAGACTGCATCTTACATACTTTGGACATGTTGTCAGAAAGGATCAGTCCCTGGAGATGGACATCATGCTTGGTAAAGTGGAAAGTTAGCAAAAAAGAGGAAGACCCTGGACAGGATGGATTGACACAGAGGCTACAACAATGGGCTTAAGCATAAAAACAACTGTGGACGTGGTACAAGACCAGCAGTGTTTCGTTCTGTAGTTCATAGGATAGCTATGAGTCAAAACTGACTCAATGGCACCTAACAACAACAACAACTTTGATAAAAAATATTTGTCCATGTATCACTTCAAATACATTCACAAATCTTCAAGGGTAAACTTAGAATACCTTAAGCAATATATTGTTCCCTACTTATGCTATCGTGGCTGTAATTATTATACAGTCAATAACACAAGCTCTTATGTCAGGTAACGGCATTTTCATCCTTACAGTTATACAGATCAAAGCTATTGAAGGCATCTGAGACTCCTCTCTTTCTCTTACACCTTACAACTGATCCATCAATCTATTGCTATTGCCCTAGTTTCGTGCCAGTATCATATCTTTCCTGGCTAATTGAAAATGTTTCCTAACTTTCCTTCCTTTCACATTTTCCTTCTCCATGAAAGCACAAGAAAAGCATTTCATGTGTATACTATTGTTATTAAGTAATTCATTATGTATATTATATATATCAACAATGTTGATAGTGTTTTTTGCTTTGTAACAAGCAACATTTCAAGTATGGTATTCTCTTCTTATGTATTCTTTTAAAGAATAAATAGCATTATTATTTTTTTATTAGACCAAAGACATGAGGAAAGGAATGTCTCACATAGCCAGATAAGCATATTAAAAAAAAAAAAAGCAGAAACTTCTATTTCTTGAGTATTCTTAAAATACTGTTACAGTGACTTACTGAGTCAGTGACTTGAGCACTTCACATTTCTCAGCCAACATCTCAGGTGTAAAATATTCACCTTCAGAACCTTACCTAGAATACACATAATGGTTTTGATCCCGAAAGAAAATATTACAGCAGTAAAAGTAAATATGCTGTGTTACCCAGGGAATAACAGAGTCCTTCTTGCATTCTTTGTCTTTTGGACAGAAAGAACTGTAACTGCACAATCTATACTTTTCTAAGATCCATTTTTAAAAGGATGCCATCTGTAGACTAAGGTATAACTTGAAAGTTGATATGGATGGTGCTTTGTGATCAGGTCACAGATGTTCAGTACATGATATATTTATTTTTTACCCCAGTGGCCCTTATAAAAAGGGTTGGAAGATCAGCTTATAACAAGTCACTAATGACATGATATAGAGAGGCCTCTGGTTCAGTGGCTGTTGTAACAGCTGTGCCCCGTTACAGGTTGAATATCTAGAACACACTTGCATTCGGAATGGCATTTATCTTTTGAATTTCAAACATTCCTGCCATAAATAAGGATTTTATGCTTTTCAAACCTGTTTCACAGTTTACTTCAGGGAATACTGAAAGTTTCCTCCTACTTAATGAAAAGCCCCCCTTTCAAGGACTCATGGAGCTAAGATGAGCATTTACCTTCACAGACCTGTATCGCTCTGCTCTCTGCTCATTCCGCTCTTCTTTTAGCCTGGAGAGGTGATAATAACTCGAATTTCACAAAACCAGCCATGTGTGGACCATATGGGAGTTGACCTTTGATCAGGGTTTAATAATTCCCTCTTTGTTACTTCTTCCTAATAGGATGTATCTGGATCTAACAGAGGATAGTCACCCACACACGTAATGTGGGAAAAGTAAGACATACATGTGTATTTTGTTCCCAAAGTAAACTGTATGTTGTAAAAATATTCTAAGTATGAAAGCATGGAGATCGCTGTCAAGGTTCAGACTGTAATAAGAAGGAACTGAAGACTCATGCTTTTAAAGCATAATGGAATGCAAACTTAAGAAATGTTTCAAGTGCCATCTACCCTTTAATGAAGTAATGACCACAAATATTCCTTTCAAAAATAAGCCATAGTTTATCGCATATTCTCCAGGTGGATCTAGCTGGCATTAATTAGTCTTTTAAAAATGATCATTTCTGACCTTTTCAAGAATAAGCCACCAAAAGAAGGAAAATCATTTTGGGAAGTCTTGATTGGGGGAATAATTCATTCTCCCTTCATTCTCATACATTATTTGTGAGGTAAGTGTGGGTAGTTACTACTGAAGTAACAACTGCTGCGTAAAAGTGAGTTTTGCTCTACCCACATGTGAAGAAAACAGCTGCCTGTCTGTTGCAGTTGGTGCCGGGCAGATGTTTTCACCATCTGTATTTCTAACACACAGCCTCAAGCTTTTTAGTTACAAAGGCTACAACCAGAAAATTTCAGATGACTGCTATGATGAGCAGTGCAGACGGTCAAATGGAGAGATATTTTCCTGGAGCATTATACAAAGAGTAGAGGCATGCATTTGTGTGTACAGTGTGTTAGGAGATAAAACAGGAAGGAAGGCACACAACATGTGTAACTGAGTGTTTGTGAAAAGCACCAGATTGACAGATGGAGGGCTGTGTATGCTGTGGAAGGAGTGTCAGGACATGCTGGGTTTACTAGTTCTTAATCTGCACAAAAGAATCACCAGCACAAGGAGAGCCAAAGGTGTACAAGTAATGATGTTTTATGTTTGTTCACGGAAGAGGTCCCATTGGCCAGAGTTTTTAACATAAGCTAAAATTTTAATCTGGTACATATCTCAGTCCTTATTTTCCTTCTAAAATTTTACTAAACAGGATTTTTACAGGTCTCAGCTATAATGAGATTTGTAAGATGGTTTGGCTCTGATACTGAAGGTCCAACTCTATTTAGTTTCCTATACCTAAAGTTATGTATCTATATTTTTAGTTTTGTGAGTATTTGTGCAAAGCATTAATTGAATTGTATTAATCTGCACTGGCTCTCTCTGTGTGTGTGTGTGTATATGTGTGTGTGTAGTTGCTGCCTTTCCAACAAATTTCAGACCATATATTAAGGAGAAATGCCAGAATAATTGTTACACATACAATAGTGATCTTTCAGTTTTACCCACTGAACATATTAATATTTTCTTTCCACAGATTTTCAGTCTTACATGGGGGTCTTTTCCTGGGATTTCCTTGGAAGAAACTGCCCAGTGTGCCAGATGGTGGCCTTCCCCCAATCATGTTCCAAATATATTGAGCTTGAGAACCTCACTTGAGTAACTACTTGCCAATAGCAGTGTAATCCGATAAACTAAATTTGGAAAAGGCACCTTGGTTAGGTTCCGACATACAGTCCCCCTAAGTACAACAGACTGAAACACTGCCCATTCCTGTGCCCTCCTCCTCCTACTGTTCTTATGTTTAAGCCCTTTGTTGAAGCCACTGCATCAATACATCTAATGGAGCGTCTTCCTTTTTTCTATGCAAACCCTCTACTGTACCAAGCATGATGTACTCCTTCAGGGATCGGTTTGTCCTGATAACATGGCAAAAGTACATGAAATGAAGAGTCACCATCCTCACTTCTAAGGTACACTAGAACTTCTTTATAGGTAAGGGTTTTCATGACAACTTCGCCTTTTAGGGGATCACTTTCTTATGTGTCCCCACTGGGTGAAAGTTCAGCAATAGTGTTATACTTTATGATCTATCATCCACTTGTTAACTTTAAGGGATGTTTTTATGTTGAGGACAGTTAACACTAATAATGGACATCTCTCTCTGATACTAGCATCACTCAGAGGGTTTGCTGATCATCTTTGGGTACTGCTATAGATGGCATTCCTGAAATAAAGGATTGTTAAACCAGAAACTGCATTAAAAATCACTTATGAATCTTAAAGCACACTGGTGTGTATCTACTACAAGCTAGTCTGAGAAACACAGTTTCTGAAAGAAGAATGAATATCCCTAACACATATATAATTAAAACAATTTCTACCTGAAAATCATCATCAAGCATTAGAGTAAGGTCTAGCTAAGAAACTCTGTTCCAATCACATTATTTCAGGTAGGCAAAAAGATCTACTCTTCACCCTCCCCACTCGCCTTCATTTGATGTCCGCTTGATTGTAGTTTAGATGAACTGACTTAAGGCCATGCATATTGAAATGATAGAAATGGAAGATGCATGAGTCTCCATTAAAAAACAGGTTTATCACATACTGACCATATCATGTATGTACTTTATGGTTCTATGCATCTATAGGATGTCGTCCTACTGGCCTCTTACTAGAGGGGAGGGGAGAGGGTGGAGAAGAGGGGACAGGAAATTGTTAAGAGGATATGACATGCATAGAACAGAAAGGAGAAATGTGTTGCCACTGGACAAGGAGAACAGTAGGAGCTGCACACAGATGGGCATGCAAATTTAAGCTGGATTGTACATTTTCACTCAATCACAAAAAAGAAATAAAATTAAATTTAAAAGCAGATTTATGTATGCTAATATTATCTTGGCGTGAAAAAGACAACAGTTGTGCTAGAATTCATGCAAATGAAAAAGATGTCATTATTTCGTCAATATTCCCTGAATCCATTTAATTGACAGGCTTTAACATCCATTTGTGTTTAATTTTCTAATTTCTTACAGAGGAATGCTTAGATAGCTAATCAGTATAATGTATAGACTCAACTAAAACTATGCATCAAGTATTACTGAGTTTTTCTTAATACTCCTTTCTCAAAGTGACTGTATTTTTATCTCGATGAGTTTTTGTTTTTTAATCTGATTCAACTCTAAAAATATGTGTTGAATATTATTGTACACCCATAGTGACCCTATAGAACAGAGTAGAGCTGCCCCATAGAATTCCCAAAGAGTGCCCGGCAGGTCTGAACCGCCAACCTTTAGAGTTGCAGACTTAGCACTTAACCACTATGCTATAGGACCACTATAGGTCGGAATTGACTCAACAGCACTGGGTTTTATTTTTGTCTTTTGGGTGTGTATCATTTGGTGCTTTGGTGGTGCAGTGGTTGAGTGCCTGGCTACTAACCTAAAGGTCAACAGTATGACTCCACCAGCTGCTCTGTGGAAACCTTATGTGCAGTTATACTCTGGCCTATAGGGTCACTGTGAGTTTGAATTAAATTGACGGTAATGGGTTTGGTTTTTCTTATGTATTGCTTATGTGTGGAGTGTAATAATGATTAATACATGCTTGCTGCTCTTAATAAGCTTGTAATTAGGTCAGTATTCAAACACCTAAACAATATGTACGCAGCAAAAGTGGACATGAATTTTTAAAAAAGGTGATTATTTCCACCTTGGGGATTGAGGAAGAGTTTATTGAAGAGGTGGAGTTTGAGGTGACTACTGAAGGATGAATAAGGGGATGAATAAATGTAAAAGGAAGAAGGTCATTGACTGAGGGGGAAAAATCAGCAAAGAGCTTCGAAAGGTAATTGTCCTTTTAGTCATACCGTCGTATCTGAAACATGAGAGAGTGGAAGGATGAGTGGGCTGGAAAGGTGGGTTGAGGGCTGCATTATTTCATGAGAATTCAGTTTGACTGAAGAGGACAAACTCTCCCTTATGTATTCCCAATATATTTAGCCAAGTATTCAGTGGAAATGAAGAGTATACAGGCACAAAAGGAAATACAGTGCATGTTGGCTCAGCGTCTCCCTGACTTCTGGATTCTCTACAGATCAATAGCCTCAGATAATACTTTTCTGTGCAGCAGAGATCCTGCCAGAGCTGGAAACACAGACTAACCTTGCTTCACCTCTGCTGCTTAATACTCAGTTCTGTATCATCCATTCTAGAAATGTTGCACCAAGTATTTGTAATCGTCCAGCTAGGGAAATGTTTGCAAATATGGAACACTTTCAGTTTCTAAATCAATAAAGCCCCAACAATATCAAGTGGGCAGTAGAGAAGAGAAAACAAAGCAGAGTTAGGGTCCAGGAGTCCTTGAATAGTATCTGCTCTCAGTTTTTTTGTGAGACAGAAAGTCCATTTCCTAGCAGAATCTACCATGACAGTTCTTGCATGCCAGGCATGCCTGGTCACTTTTTCTTCAGTTTAGAGGTAATGGAAGGTTCCCTGGTGGTCCAATGGTTAGTTCTTCACTACTAACTTGAAGTTTGTTGGTTTGAATCTTCTAGTGACTCCACAGGAGAAAACACCTAGAAATCTACTCCTGTAAAGATTACAAGCCTTGGAAACCCACGCAGGAACTGCTAACTTAGCCACACAGGGTTTCCTAGGCTGTAACCTTTATGGTATTAATCTCAACTCTGTTTTATTAATCTCTACTCTGTGTTATAGAGTCACTCTGAGTTCAAATGGACTTAAAAATACAACAACAGCATACATAGCGGTGCTTGTGTACGTTATAGATGGCTTGGGGTGGGGTGGGCAGAAGGGCATGTAGGTGATTTTTGTTTCACACGGTGACATGCTCTGACTTATGATTTAGGAAAATAAACAAAGCTGCAAGGAAGATTAGTTCACAGACTAACGATAATCCAAACATGAAATTATAAAAATCTGAACTAAACCTGAGGAAGGGGACAGATTGACATTTCAGGAATTAAAACCAGAAGGTACAAAGTATTACAAAGCATGAGCGGGTTGTGGTAGGGGGGAGACTCTGTTTGAAGTTTACTCAAACATAGAAATAATTTCAACAAGAGTGAATTAAACAATGGTGAAGCCATTGATGTGAATCAGGAAGCAGCAAGAACACACAGTGAAATAAGGCGGACCATTTTAGAACTGATGAAAATAAGACAGTGTACAGGTCTTATTCTGTAAATAGCTATGCAAAGGAAAATTTGACAATGAAGGTCTGATCTCAGGAAAGAGTTTAAATATGAGCTGTATACTTAAGAGTGGTGAAAGCTGGAAAGTGAAGGCGTGGATCCAAACCAAAACACCGCTGCCATTGACTTTAATTCAACTCACAGCAGAACTGCTCCATAGAGTTTCCAAGGGGCTACTGGTGGATTTGAACTGCCAACCTTTTGGCTAGCAGATGTAGCACTTAGCCACCATGCAACCAGGGTTTCCAAGGGCTGGATATAGAGTACAAAATGAAAAAAAAATAGAGAAATGGCAAAGATGACATTTTGGGAACTGCTACGCAGCCCTGGTGGTACAATGGTTAAGTGCTCAGCTGCTAATTGAAAAGTTGTTGTTTTGAACACACCGGGGGCTGTTGTTTGCAGAACAGCCCTGGCAATCTGTTCCCATAAATTCTGCAGGCTAGGAAACCTCAGGTTTACTCTGTCATATAGAATAAGTCAGCATTGGCTCCATGGCAATAGGTTTGGTTTTGGGTTGTTTTTTTGTTTTTTATGATTTAGAATCAGCTTGAAGGCACACAACAGACAGCAGGTGAACACAGGAAAGGAGCCAGCTTTGGAATCAAAACCTGGACTTTAACTAGGAAATAATATTCAGAAGTCACTTATGAAATCTTTTTTTCTCTTTTTCCCTTCTCTTAATCTCCCCAAGAAGTGGAAGCTTCATGAGGGTAGAAGCTGCACCTTTTCATTTTTGTATGTCTTGTTCATTGATAAATTGCTGATGTATTTCCCTAGTGCTTGGAATGTACTGTGTTTTAAATACAGTTCACTTGAATGAACATCCAGTGGTTGTCATGTCCCGACAATTCCGCAGGACAAGCTGTCTCGTATTTCTGTAGCATTTTTCATGCATTCACTTGTATTATTAATTTCAGCTTCTTACTGTCTTTCATCTGGATTATTAAAATAACCAGGCTGGAGTTGCTCACTTTCTCAGCTGTTTTATAAAAAATAGTTTCAGTGCAGGTGTTTCACTACAGCTTACAAAATTGTTATAAACTGGTCCCTACCCACTTTCATTTGGTACCTTGCCATGTTATGCTCTATAAATGCAATTTACTGAGCGTATGTAATCCTGGATAATCTTACCTCCCCCCATTCCATACCTTTTTAACTTTATTTTCCCTATTTCCTTTTATGAGAAATTTTATTCCTTTCCTTCTTCACCTGGTATGCTTCTCATCTCTGAAATTAGTTCATGAGTCACCTCCTTCAGGAAGTTTCCCATTTCCTGACTGAAATAAGCAACCCCCTCCACCCCTATGTATTCCCATAGGAATCTGTTTATAGCTATTTCCACATGTCATGACTTCTCAAAGTCAAGAGACTAGTCATATTCATGCCAGCTGAACTGTGATGAAATCATTGCCTTATCAATCTTACTGACATGTAGTTTTTGGTCATGTAAATTAACTACTCTAAAATCTGTATGGCTTTCCCTCATATACAAAAAAAGCACCAAACTTCTTAGCCTGGAAATTAAAGCGAGTCAGATGCAACTCGACGGCACTTGGCTCTGGCTGGCAAGTGGGCTTCACATAAATCTCCAGCCATAATCCCTTTTAGTCTTTATCCAGAAGCCAAGCTGAATCCTTTTATGTTCTCTATGATTTGATCTTTGAAAATTTGGTAACCTTCACCATAAATACACTTTTTCTATATTTATGTGTCCAAATTCCTTCCATTCTTAAATTCCCTGATTAAATGCCAGTGCATTCATTAATTTTCCTGGAAGTAATTGTGATTTCATCTGACCTCCCCTTAGCACTGTGTTATTGATACCTTCCTTAGAGTGCTCCTGTATTCTAATTTATATGATAATGGTGTCTTATATGCGTTTAATCTTCCCTACTGCACTGCAAATTCCTTGAGGCCATGATCCTAGCTTGGCCCACATTTGTCTTCCTCAAAGCTACAGGCTTGTACCTCAATCAAACAGGCACTGTTAAGATATTTTTTAAATGGAAGATATGTAGGAAGAAGGAAGAGCTGAATGGAAGGACTCAAATACTGGAAGCTTCACAGTGCTGTTGTTTCCATAGTTCCCATTACAAAATAGTTAGCTCTGAAGAACAGAAATTGATTTCTCACTGTTGCGGAGTCTTCAAGTCTAAATCAGCATCTTGACCATAGCAGTTCCTTCTGTGGGCCTCTCTCCCGGTTTCCAGTTTTAGCCACTAATCCTAGACGTTCCTCTGTTACTTATAGACACAGTTACCCCTGTTATCACAGGGCATCTCCTTCGGTGTTTCTCCTCCTGTCTGTTTTTCTTTTTTATAAAACATCGCTCAGACGGGATTAGATTCAGGGCCTACCGCACTCAGGTATAACCTTATTAACGTAACAAAAGAAAAACCCTCTTTCCACACATGGTCACATTCACAGGTACAGGGGTTAGAACATCGGTATACTGTTGGGGGGATACATTTCAATCCATAATGCACAGAATTACATCAGAATATGAATGGTGGTTTGAGCTTTCTTTTAAGAGACAATCCAGAGTGAAAAGTCGAGGATAGGTTTTGGATTGCAAGTATTTAAGAGGTTAACTACTTTGGGTGGCAGGAACCGTGCTAATGACAGATGTGTGTCCTTCAGTGCGATCCTCATTTTAGGGAGGTAAGGTGATTACCAGTAGAAACCATCATTTTTCCTGCTTCTCAATAGAGAGCACTGAAACAAGGATATTCAGTTCATCCAGGTGTTGCTAAATGATCTGAACTCAAGTAATCTGCCATTGGTGCCCACATTCTTAACCACAATTTTTTTCTTAATTGAAGTATGTCATCAGAGGGAGGGAAAACATGGATTAGCAATTTAATGTCAAAGAAGGCTGGTCGTCTAAGGACTGAAGAAATGGTAACAGGCAATGAAATCTAGGCAGTCTTAGTCTTGGGAAGGGCTAGGACAACCCATTTCTCTCAGCCCTGGGAAGGAAGGAGAAAGGATGGTTGAAGCTATGCAGGCGCTTTGCCTGAAACAGGTTGTGGACTGAATTGGGTAAAGATTAACGTGTTGCCGAATCATGGCATATGTCTGGGTGCTGTAAACATTAATGAACTAGATTGCTAATCAAAAATTATGGAAGTACAAGTTTCTTCAAGGGACCTTGGAAGAAAGGCATAGTTATCTCTTCCAAAAATGCAGTCGTCGAAAATCCTATGAAGCAGAGTTCTACTTGGATCCAAATATGCATACCATGAGTCAAAATCTACTGTAGAGCAACAGATTAGTGGTTAAACCACAGGGTAAAGACGTGATGTGGCCTTAGAAATTGGTAATGCTATTTTTCATCTTTGTGTATCTAGATAAAATATCTCTAACCCTGTAAGGAGTTCTAGTTAAGAACACACAAGGAACCACCAAGGAATAAAGAACACTGTTATGGACATTTAAATGTATTTTCTCTTGAACTATGTCATCATAAGTGTTCCGAGGTGGTCAGCTTCTCTGGAAATTCAGTTTTGATGCTGTTGTTGTACCCCCTCTTTTCTGAAATTCTTTGTTTATATTACTTTTCCATTCCAATGTTGTTTTTTTCTTTATATAATGCTTTTTTTTTTTTTTTTTTTTTTTCTCACTGGTTCTGGTTAATGCTTCAGAGAAATGGTACTAACAGTCATAGTTTCTGACTTTCTGGTTAGCAGCCATAGCTCTTAACCACTATACCACCATGGTTTCCTATGTAATTCTATTTAAATATATTTTATTTATTATCAATTGTTTAATTTTTCAGTAAAGTGAGTCTCTCTGCTCAATAAGCTTGGCCTTAACTGTTTTTCTTTTCCTTGTTGTCATTGTAAAACCAAAAAACCAAACCCACTGCCATCAAGTTGGATCTGACTCATAGTGACCCTAAAAGTCTGAGTAGAACTGTCCCATAGAGTTTCTAAGCAGTGCCTGGTGGATTTGTGCTGACTTTTTGTTAGCAGGTGTTAGCACTTAACCTACTACACCACCAGGGTTTCTCATGATTGTAAAGTAGCTTCTTTATTCTAGGTCTACCTCTACCAAGTCAAGTGAAGGACAGTTTATAAAATGAGAGGCAGTGGGAGCTGGTATCTCTCTGCTCCTTGTCAAGAAGGGGTATGGAGTCTCCTTAAGTACTGAATGTCAGCCTGTGTCTCCTCTGACTTCAGTGTCTACAGCTGTATGGTTTGGTGCCATCAGAATTCTTAGGGAAAGCCTATCAATGGGCAGATTTTGTTGTAGTTTATGTTTCCCTAGTTTGTGAAAGCACAGTAAGAGGACAAAACATGTTTTTTAAAAGCCTGGGATTTAAAGTGACAAGGTTTCAAGATTGGAAATAGTTTCTTATATAGAAATCTTTCAGATGCTGGTCAAACTTTCTGACTTAGTTTCTCATTCAGAAATTTACACTCAAAATTGTTTCATGGTATTGGCTGCAAACCCACATTGTGTCATCAGTCCTTTTCTATATCCTAGGGTAACTGTGTCCGTTTGTCCAGTTTTCCTCCTGTCTTCTTGTCTTTATTCTTGGGCAGTGTTGTCTATTTGATCGTATATACTGAATTGATCTAAGAAGCACATGCCTCACATGTATCTTTTGTCTCTGGAGCCCTAATGGTGTAGTGGTTAAAGAACTTGGCTGGAGGTGAAAAGATCAGGCAGTTTGAATACACCAGGCCTTCCTTGGAAACTCTGTGGGGGAAATTCTACTCTGTCATGTAGGGTTGCAATGAGTCAAAATGAATTCCACAGCAACGGTTTTTAGAGGTCTGCCTAATCTTTAGCTGAAAGATGAACTATGGGGATGGCTTCAAGTCTGCACTAGAAGGGTATCCAGGGCCATAGTTTTAGGGGTTCATCCAGCCTCTGTCAGAGAAGTAAATCTGATCTTTTCTGTGAATTTGATCATTTGTTCTACTTTCTTCTGCCACTCTGAAACCTGATGGTATGATGGTGATGACTTCAGTTGCTAACCAAAAGGCCAGCAGTATGAATCCACCAGGTGGCCCTAGGACACCCTGTGGAGCAGTTCTACCTTGTCCTATAGTGTCGGTTTGGGTTGGAATTGATGGCAATCGGTTCTCTTTTATTCTGCTGGAGACTATTGACCATTCTTGATAGGTCACTGTCACTGTCACTCTTACATCAGGCCCAAGTCATTGTATACCAAGGCATTTATAGAGCACTGTCTACCAAGATAGTCAACAAAATGCACTATATGCCAGCTTTTAGTCACATCTAGCACGGACTTTTTATTTTTCCTAATTGCAAAAAGCTGGTTCATTGGCATGTGTGCCGCTCTTAAGAATTCTATTAACAACATCATTAAACTTGGCATTATATAGCTGTTGGTTTTGATTGCCAGCCTACAAAAGAGAAGGGAAATCATAAAAGAAAAAAATTAACAAGTGTGCACGGTTCCAAAACCTTCTACAAATGTGTTTTAAATCAAATGAATCATCCTCTGGCACAAGCTATTCCTCGTTCATTTGAATGGCTTAGTCTCTGTCTATTGAAGACTGTGGTTAGTATCATCCCTGGTGAATGAGAGTTACCTTAAATCATAAAGCAACTAGAATAACATTTGACCCTGAAAAAAAGCTATGTTATCTCACTGTACTCTGGCCATATTTCTTACAGGGAGTGACTCAGAAACTCTGTTTAAAACACAGTAAGAAGCTAGGCTGGTTCTGCATGGAATGGCTGTATGAGAAAAAAAATTGAATCAAACAGATATATCTTCATTAATAAAACCTATGTCCCTCCCAGATATTTTATTACTTTGCTTTGCCAGTCTTTGCATTCCATAAATGAGGTGACAATCCTTAATCTTTTTTTTACATTATAATTTAATTTAAAGATAATTGAAATTACAATTTGAAGATGGTGTAAAGATAACTTATAATTTGAAGACCTCTGATGTTAAACAGGAGTTGTACCATGAAATGCTCTATTCCTGAAGTCAGTATCTGTTATTAATTTCAAAGCTTTGCAAGTGTAAAGACTTATATGGGTACATCACACATACAATACCTTTTGAAAGCTAAATTGTGCCCCTGCTACCTTGTCATTTTCCTTTTTTGTCATCTAATTTAATCTTTAGTTTAAAGAAATAATTTAGAAATTTTTGTTTTTCAGTTATGATTTCTTCAAGCTTTTTGTTTTGTACAGGTTCCATGGGCAAGATAATAACTTAAGAAAAGTCTACAATTTTTCGGTCATACAGCTGTTTCATCTGTAAGCCTTACACGTGTATTTTTACATCTCTAACACCAGTCTGACCTCACAAAATAAAGTTTGGGGAGTAATAACTGTTAAGGGGCAGTGTCACTTCAGGACATTCTAACAGCAGCAAGTAGGAAGACTTCAAATAAGAAACAGGGAAGATTTCTTGGTAAGCTCACACAGCACCCTTTCTACATGACAGGTGTCTCTTGGTGAGGTCTTCTGGATAGTGGGATGCCAGGATATCACACTTTGTAGTGAATGAGTCTTTCCCAGAGGGGTCTCACTTATCTGCCTCTTTCTCTGATTCTTACCAGACTCTAATTTTCACTCACCATGTGCACTGACCCACATATAGGAAGGATTTATTCAGAGATACAGTTTACCTCACTTTCAATTATAGTACAGGCTTTGTGTGTGGGTTTCTGTAACATGTAATATTAACAGAATTAAATTATATTGTATAAAGCTTTGAGAGATGCAAGGTGGAGGCAGGGGCTGGTTATATGATTTTAGTCATCCTGGGTACCAGAATTTAACTGTAATAGTCAGATCCAATTATTATGCTATGCATATCATTATAAATAGTGCAGGAGTCCTGGTTGCACAGTGGTTAAGTGGCCAGTTGCTAAGCCACCAGGTGTTCTACAGGAGAAAGAGGTGGCAGTCTGCTTGCGTAGAGATTAGACATCCTATGAGGTAGTTCTACTCTGTCTTATAGAATTATTATGAGCTGGTATCAACTTGATGGCAATGGATTTGTTTTTGTTTTAAAATATAGTATGCTATATATTAGATATCAGGGTTTATTAAAATAGCAAATAGACTTATGAAAGGGAGTTGACATCCATACATTGTATATACTCGTATATAAAATAACCAGCAAAATTTTCTCAGTTTCTTCAGGAATAGGAACTACTATCACAAAATAAAACAGAAATTCATCAAATACAACACACTCAAAAAAACTACTGCGAACAGTTGGGACCAGCCATCTCATAGAAAAGACTTTTAAATGATTAGAAGTGAGTCCCACAGTAAGAAAATCTACAGAGTCCTCTGAAAAACTGAGTTCCAGGAAGAGTCAGCACTCAATTTCAAAGGCCAGTAGAAGCAAGACAATGACACACAACCAAATAACACTGCAGTTGTGTGCATGCAGAATTAAGTGCAAGGTTTCACATTTTTCCACCATCTCTACACACTGCACAGACATCAGAAGAGAGATGAAAAAGCTGACTTTGTTCTCCTTCACCAAGGAAATTGCTGTTTCAAACTGGCATCCACTGGACATTAACAACTGAACGTTATTGGAAAGCTACAAAATCTTTCAGGGATGCCATCAAAGGACAGGAAGGGAAGGTTCAAGAGATCAGAGAGTCTCTGTTCTCTGTATTCCACTTCTTAAAACATTCTATTTGTCTGGTCAGCTTTGGGGCATCTGCTTCTTGTTTGAGGGTCTGTTGTCAGCATACGTTTTAGCCTTTGACTGGGAATCCCCAAGAATGACCAAGTAACAAAGAAGCTCTGCTTCTTTAAGCTAAGAATGCTGCATTCTGTTCATAGAACAGGATGGGAAAACTAATTTTTTTTGTCTCGGAAAGGATACCTTTTGCTTAGAGGAGACAGAAAAGAGTTTCCTTGAGCAGAAGCAACACCACTAAATATCTACATGATACCACACTCTCGCCCCATCCTACTAGGCCACCACATTCTTGTTACTTAAATAGTCTCCAATGTCATATGTATTATAGCTTACAGCTCGTGTGTTTTAGACATTGCGATACTGTGTACATATGAGCTCTCTATACATCTACATGCTTGTGTTTTCTCTAAGAATTGGTCCCAGTGGATGTTTAAACATCCCAGTGTCACAGAGTTGAAGATGAGCTGGGTTAGACATACATTGCTTAAGTGTCTGGAAAATCTGAATACAGCTCAAGGCAGTCTTGGCTCTCATCAGCATCCCAGAACGGCTTCAGAGATGCAAGGCATTTCAGTTTGAATTGTTCCAGAAGTAGACTTTAAGGTAAAAATTTGAGAACAAGTTGTTTATCTGGGAAATGATCCCAAGAAACAAGATAAGGTGGTGTGAAAATTGAGCTGGGAAAGGAAGGCAACCAATGAAGATTTAGCTAGTGCTGAAGTTTCCTAGGAGAAACTGGTATTTGGATTATCAGCAGTGGCAGGCAGTGTAGAACATTTGCCTCAAAGCTGTGCCCGCTAAAGGAAGAGGAAGCTGGGCCTTTATTCACTAGGTTCCCATCAGTTGAAGACTGTTCTGGGGTTAAGAGGTATTTGAAGATACACTAATTTTTAAGACACCCAGCCTGAAGACTTTGGAAAGAAATGACACTTATGACCAAAAAAGAAAGCTCAGTTAAATAGATTCAGATTCTGGCAGCTTGAAATTAGAGGTTTGCACCATGATAGTAGACTCTGAAGAGATACTGTTGACATACCAACAAAATCTGATGTCACTTACTGTGGATGGGCTGCACTACTTTGTATCACCCAGTAGTTAGCTAAAATGATGACAGCTTCCATATGTTTAGGGGAACATGGGATATCAGACAGTAATTTATAAACAAAAATTCAACTCTAGTAATGGGACCACCACTTCTGTGTCACTTTGTCACACTGTGGTATGTTTCTGTGATGCTAGAAGCTATGCCACCAGTGTTTCTAATACCATCAAAGTCACCCATGGTGGACAGGCTTCAGTGGAAATTTCAAACTAAGACAGACTAGGAAGAGGAGCCTGGCAACCTATTTCTTAAAAAAAAAAGTGGCCAGTGAAAATCTTATGAGTAGATGAGAAACATTATCTAATATAGTGTTGGAAGATGAGCCCCAGAGAGACTGGATTCAAGCCTTGAATTGCAATGTTGAAGGTTCTATGAACAGAATATTGAACAACACAGGAAGAATCAAAAGAAGTTAGAAGGAAGAGACAGAGAAACTGTACGAAAAATAATTGATCAACATTTAACCATTTTAGGAGGTAGCATATGGTCAAAAGCCAGTAGTATTAAAGGAAGAAGTCCAAGCTGTACTGAAGGCATCAGTGAGAAACAAGGCTCCGGGAACTGAGAGAATCACCAACTGAGATGTTTTAGTGAACAAATGCAGTGATGGAAGCGCTCACTTGACTACTCCAAGACAATTGAAAGTTTCCAGCCAACCAAGAGAGATCCATATACATGCCCATTCCAAAGAACGGTGATGCAAAAGAATGCAAAAATTACTGTACAGTATCATTAGTATCAGAAACTCTAGTGATGTAGTAGTTAAGCACTACATCTGCTAACCAGGAGTCCAGAAGTTCCAGTCTGCCAGGTGCTCCTTGGAAAACTTGTAGAGCAGTTTGGCTATGTCCCATAGCATCACTGTGAGTCAGAATTGACTCAACAAAAGCAGATTTGGCTTTTCTTTTTGTTTGTTTTATCATTAATATCACATTCAAGTAATTTTTGCTAAAGATAATTTGAAATGAGCGCAGTAGGGCATCAATAGGGAACTACCAGAAATCCAAGCCAAATTCAGAAGAGGATGTGGAATCGGGATTATCATTGCTGATGTCAGATAGGTCTTGGCTGAAAAGTGAACTTATGTAGAATATGTTTACCTGTGTTTTATTAACTATCCAAAAGCATTTGTCATGGATTGAGTTTTGTCCCCCCAAAATATGTGTGATAATTTAGTTAGGCCGGGATTCCCTGTGTTCTGTGATTGTCCTCCATTTTGTGATTTTCTTATGCTATAAATCCTAATCTCTGCCTGTGGTTAACGGAGTGGATTATTTTAGAGAGAGTTAGGGTAGGACTATAAATCCCTTCCTAAGGTCACCTCCCCACGCCGTTGGAGTTTCCCTGGAGCGTCGCTTGCACCATCTTTTATCTTTTTATCCTACAAGGGATAAAAGGAGAGGTCCTTTAGTCCTACAAGGGATAGAAGGAAAGGGAAGCAAGCAGAGAGCAGGGACCTTCATACCATCCAGAAAGCAACACCGGGAGAAGGGTGTATCCTTCAGACCTAGGGTTCCTGTGCTAAGATGCTCATTGAGTAAACACTGATCCAACAGAAAGACCTTCCTCCAGAACTGACAAGAAGGGAAAGCCTCCCTGAGTGGGCAGCCTGAGTTTGGACTTGCAACCTACCAGACTACGTAAGGATAAACTTCTCTTTGTTAAAACCATCTACTGATGGTATGTCTGTTGGAGCAGCACTAGCTGACTAAAACAGCATTCAGCTCTGTAAATCATAACAAATTATGGATAACAATAGAAATCATGGGAATTCTGGAACACAATTTTGCTCATGCAGAGTGTCTATATAGACTAGGAGACAGCTACTTGAATCGAACAAGGAGATACTGCCTGGTTTAAAATCAAGGAAAGTATGTGTCAGAGTTGCAGCTCTTCACTGTATTTTTCAGTCTGCATGCTGATAAAATAATTTGAGAAGCTTGACTATACGAAGAAGAATACAGCTTTAGAATTGGAGGAAGACTTATTAGCAGCCTGCAATATGCAGATGATATAATCTTCACTGTAGCTCTGTGCTCTACACAATACAGAGTATTTAATATATATAGGAACTCTTGCAGAATTAAATCAACTTATGGTATCTATTTAATAGTTTATACTAGGTAAATAATAAAAATACAAATGGACATTTAAAGAGATATTTATTACAGTATTTATTTAGAAAAACTCTAGAATTATAAAGAGAGTGACATGCCTACTTGATGGAGTCTCTGAATGATACAATTGGTTATATGCACAGATATGGGTTGGCAGGTCAAAATTACCCAGGTGACTAGGAAGAAAGGCCTGATGATCTGTTTCCAAAATGTTACAGCCATGAAAACCCTTTGGAGTGTAATTTTATTCCACAGTTCATGAGGTTGCCATGAGTCAGAATCAACTCCATGCTATCTGTGGCTTTTTTCATTTCTTTTCTTTTCTTTTTTTTTTTTTAATTTTATGTGAATAGGAGAAGTCTATTTAGGATTGTTGTTTTATGAATGAAATTTAAAAATTAAAAAGAAAAAATCTTCTCTCTTAAGTGTCCTTCCAGAAGCTGCCTGAATGGTTCTTCATCCCTATTTCAGTAAAATAGTAGATAGGAAAGAATATGAGCTCAAATGATGGTTACTAATTTTTCCTTTAAAACTATTAATGTACATTTTTATCTGTAAACTTATTTTAACTGTAAACTTATAGTCAGTATGGGGAGATATGAGTGGAAAAATTCAAATGAAGGTAGTGTTGGATATGACAGGAAGCAGCACTAATTGGTAGCTGTATGGTTTTAGTGAAACTTAGGACTTTTAATTATGAGTTTCCTTTTCTGTGAAAACAGGACAGTGGTTCCTAATTTCTCAACTAGTGTTGTCAGAATTAAAGACAGTAGTGTATGGGTCTGATATACAAACAAACAGGAAAAAAAAAAAAAAAAAAAACAAACACTGTTGTTGAGTCAATTGCATCTCACAATTACCCTATAGGACAGAATAAAACTGGCCCATAGAAGCACCTGATGGATTTGAAATGCTGACCTTTTGGTTAGCAGACATTAGCATGTAACCACTATGCCACCAGGGTTGATACACAAAGTAATGAGTAATTGAGCTCTATGTGTGTGGGCGGGGGTGTGTGTGAATATATGTGTATATGTATACATATGTATGTGTGTATATATATATATTTAAATGTAAGTTTATACTTATACTTAAGTAGGTATATATATATATATATATATATTTATGCAGGTATGTATATATGAGGAGTCTCTGCATGGTGCCAGCAGCTAACTGTTTCACTACTAACTGAGAAGTTCATGGTTCAAAGGCACCTAGACATGCTTGAAAATAAGGCCTGGCAGTTTGCTTTCAAAAGGTCACAGCCCTCAAAATCTTGTGCAGTACAGTTCTACTTTGCACATTTGGGGCCACTATGAGTCAGAATCGACTGGATGGCAAATAACAATATCAACTTGCTAAAAGGTTGATGGAACTCTGGTGGCACAGAGGTTAAGAACTTGGCTTCTAACCCAAAGGTCAATAGTTTGAATCCCACATTTGCTTCTTGGAAACCCTATAGGGCAGTTCTACTCCGTTCTATAGGATTATACAAGTGGGAATCAACTCAACAGAAATAAGTTTGGTTTTTGGAGCCACGGTTGCCCAGTGGCTAAAAGCTTGACTGCTGAGCAAAAGGTTGGCAGTTCGAATCTCCCAGCTGCTTCTTGGAAATCCCATTCCATAGGGCAGTTCTACTTAGTTCTATAGGGTTGCAATCAGTTGTAATCGACTCAACGGCAATGCGTTTGCTAGAAGATTGACCCACCCAGAGGTGCCTCTGAAGATAGGCCTGGCCATCTGTTTCGAAAGGTCACAGCACTGAAACCCGATGGGGAGGTTCTACTCCATACATATAGGGTTCCCATGACTGGGAATCATCTCAGAGGCAACCAGCAATAACAATATACATATATGTGAGTGTGCCTGTGTATATGTATGATAGTATATGTATTTGACAATGTGTATACATATAAATATTTCTTCCTATGCTGGATACTTGAAGGTACAATTAGGTTTTATGCATTGTCAGTTTTCTTCCATTAAATTTCAAGTATGGGTTTATTTTCTCACTGGCATAGCTTTTCTGATTATTTGTACAGTTTGAATAATGTTCAAATTTCATAAAACATTTTACCCATCATATTTTTTCATATTGAAAATACTAGGTTTAATTTTACCTCTCTATTGTATCCCCTCCAGCTATATTTGGATATAAGATTTGAACACCATCAGAAAGGTCTATATTAAGTGTTCAGATGCTGGTTTTTGCAGCATCTATGCTTGGGATAATTTGTCATCAATGTTATTAGTTGTTTCCTTAAATGAACTTTGGTAGTTTGCAATTTGTAGTCTTTAAAAAGTAACTTTGAATATATGCTGTTAATTTATAGACATTACCTGAATAAATTGTTTGGTTGCATATTTTCTTTCTACAATCACTTGATTTCTTCCTATAAAACCCTGTTGATTTTCACAGAAAGTGTTGGTGGTCAGTTTTTCTTACACTGTTTCTTCTGTGACTACAGTACCAGCACTTGCTCCCCTCATTATAAGCTTAACTACCAGGAATATAGTACCAAGCATGTCATCATTTCTTACTCAAAGTTTGTGTTTTATTTGAGTTGTTTTTTTCATATCTGATTTTGTGACCCACTGTTTATCTAGAATGTCCCTGCGACTAACTTAAAGTATTTCCCCACCTGGATGTTGTCTGTATGGGTACACATGTTAAAAGAATACTCATTCCACGTGAACTCATTTGTAAAATTTATGCTTTGTTTAGAATTCAGTATGAATTCTTAGGAGCTCTAATTTCAAGATCCACTTTCAGAGGATTAAACCAATCCATTAGAATCTAAAGTCAGTTTGACTCAGTCAGTTATTCCTAGGACTAACGAAGAATAAAGACTAGCATAGTTTAGTCATACAGGAAAAAAGGTATATATACACATCTATAAGGATATATATGAAAACCAACTGTGAGAAACCCAGTCTTATTTCAAAAATAGAACACCAAGCTCCTTAAACCTCAAGTTCACTTTGCCTCTAGCATTTTTCCCTCTTTGTTTTTTTGCTAGGTACATTTTGAAGGAAATTTAACTTGAAAAGCATGTTTCTAAAGCTAAACCACAGAATGTACAATGTGAATAATAATGATCCTTGACTTACTGTTTTTCATTTCTTGAAGAAAATTGATAGACCCGACCAGTTGTAGATTGTATTGCCTACATAATAACTTCATGTAGAATTTTTTTTTCCAATAACAAGTTTTTGAAAACCTAGAAAACATTCAAAATCGTTCAAGGCCAAATAATGATTTTAATCACCTATTAATTCTGGAAAACAATGTACACTGGTTTGTTGTTCAATTTTTCCTTTTTTAAAAATAACTTTATTGGGATCTGTACAGCTCATGAAAAGATGAAATGTGCCCACTTCAAGTGTACAATTCAGTAATTTGAAGGAACCTCACCAAGTGGTGCAACCATCACATTAAGTCAGTTTTAGAGCATTGTCATCTCCCAATAAGTACTGATGATTAAACCATCAGTACCTTTTTAACTCTTTGTTTGTTTTTAATTCTAATTTGATAGGCATTACATTGAATTTAGATCTACATAAATAAAACTCGACACCGACACCAAATGACTTCAGTTTAGTTTACAAGCTTTCCACACGTTAGGTAAAATATAGTGTCTTTTCTGTAAAAATTCTTGTTTTGTATAGGCTAATGACAATTTTTTGTTAGCTGTTGGGGTAAGCAATTAGAAATACAGCAACCTAAGTACACAAACTTAAATGAAAGCCTAGCAAACAAGACTATACTTGTATCTCCATAATTCTCTTTTTAGCTTAACTTACGGACTCCCCAAATGGAACGACTTCAGGCTTTTTTTGTAATGTGAGAAAATTTTTATTGTGTGCATAAAAATTAATTGGCTCCACTTCTCAAAATTCTGAGTTTAGTTATATGAAGTTTATATAATTGCAAAAACATGTATTGATGCATTTTCCTTATGTAGATGGGCTTGGGAACTAGAAATGCTTAAAAAATCATGGTAAGCTAAAAAAAGGCATTTGAAAAATAATTCTTCAGAAAAATTAATCCTGTGTGTCAGGCATCATACAAATTAGGAAGCAGGTAGTCTACCTCTAAATTTTCCACTGTGTTTTTCCATTTGGATCTGAAGAATTTGTGTGTGTATGTGCGTGTGTGTGTGTGTGTATGTCTGTAGGGTCAGGGGAAGAACAAAATTATTTATTGCAGTTGAATGTTTGCTTTTCTTAATCAAGTGATATGGAGAGGAGAAGAAGGGAATTTATTTAGGACAAAAAGAAATATGAAAGTATCGGTAAGTGCAGGCATAGAAAATGCAGATTTCACAGGCCAAAAGAGAAATTTTGCAGGCGTGATTGCTTCTGCAAACTCTGTAAGTCTCTGGTGGTGTGCATTTTGTTAGTACAAATATGCAAATGCTTCCAAATTAGCATATTCTCCACCTGCATACTTCTGACAGCTTGACTAGAAAAAATTTAATAAACTCAAACTCTTTTTTTAGTGCCTAGTCTGTTAAATTTTAATTGGAATTTGATAATGAGGTTGGAATACATGCTTGACAGTGTAGAATGAATATAAGGATTCATATAGTTAATTTTTCCCTGTTTTTCTTTAAAAAATGCAGGTAAATTTTGTTTTCAAGTTAACAAATAAACACTGTTAATTCTTTCAGTAGACCTATGCTGTAAATAAATTCTTGACATCAAGGTAATACAGAAATAGAGCTTCTCAGAAAAATGATTTCATGATAATCAAAACATCTTATTTTCAATATAATAACCTACCAATTTCTTCTTTTTTCTGGAATATACCTTTGTTTCAATTTTCAATCCATTAAGTGTTCCTATATGTGAGTAAAGTGGATAACTCTGAGCTAATTTCCCAAGTTTCGTTTCCAAATGTTTGAGCAAAGTTCCTAGATGTTCTGTTTGGGAAAGTTTAGGCTTTTACCTGCTGAAAGAAAGCAATCGACCTACCTGATTTATCAAGAGGACATTCATCTCCTCCCTGCACCTCCCCACCCGCCCCCCCCGTTGAGTTAGTCTCTACCACACTTGGTGTAGGCTTACAAGTATTTATATATATATACACATATATAAAGCCATATGCTAAACAGAATTTTTCAAATTTGTTCTCCAACTCTATTAAAAAACATTGCACTAGGCAATGTTAAAATATGCAAGGATAACTATTCAAAAATTATTGCAAAATGAGGAGGAGAAAGGATGAAGTGTGGGGATGGTGGTTGAGGAGCATCAAAATAGGCAGAAGAATACTATTGCAATTAGAGTGGAAACAAAGAGACCAGCAAGAATCTAAGCTCCTATTCCGCTGAAGTAAGAGACAAGAAGATATTTAAGGACTGAAGTTAGCTGGTGGAAAAATTCTGAAGTATTAAAGGACGTTAGGGGGAAATTAAGCAATCGGATATGGCGATCACTGTGAATTATCTCCTGAGTTTGCTGTTAAGACTAAATGGAGCAGCTTCCACCTGTATTCTGCAAGGACCAGATGAAGAGGAGGGAAGGGCCCTAGAGTCAGGCCATATTCCAGAGCACATAGGGTGAGAGAATTTTTTTAAACATTTTTGTTTTCCAGGATGACAGCGATTAGGTGAAATTCAGCGTTGTCCCCTCCACAAATCCTAAAGCTGTTGGTTTAGGATTTAGGGTTACCATCTAATTAAAGATATAATCTGATGGCAGTCATAGAAGCTAATTAGCAGAAACCCAGGATTATCACAGATAGTAAGCCTTTAAGTTTCGAACTATTTCAGCCTTAAATATCGTAGTACGTTGAAACTATGTATTACCAACGCTGCTGTAGTCTGGTCTTAAACCTGGGTGTTAGTTAAACATCAAAGACAGTGTACCAGGGAGGTCTCTGGCTTGAAAATATGAGGCAAGGTGAAATTACACCCAGCCTGTGTGCATACCAGATGTTTCCTTAGATAGCTCGTTACCTTTGTGTCAAGGAGATCTGTTTGGTTACTAAAAAAAAAAAAAAAAAAAGTCTTGATGCTATTCCAGTACTATAATGTATTCAGATCTATTTATACAGATTGTTGTAAATTCTTTTTAAATTGACGTAGAGTTTACAGACAATGAAATGCACGTATCAAGGTGTAAAATTCTGTATCTAAGATACAGAATATTTCTTTTACTGTAGAAATTATAGTTATTTTCTGCTAGTAAAAGTTTAATTTACTTAAGAAAAAGATATTTTGTTTATTTTCAACATATAATAGTACACGTTTGGAATTTTTCTCCTTTCTGTTCTATGGCAACCTTGGTAGCGAAGTAGTTAAGTGCAAAGTTTGCTAGCCTAAAGGTCAGCAGTTCGAATCCGCCAGGCATACTCTGGAAACTGTAGAGGTGGTTCTTCTATGTCCTAAGGGGTCGCTGTGAATCGGAATCAATTTCACGGCAATGAGGTTTTTTTTTTTTTTTTTTTTCTTTTTTTTTTTTTTCCTGTTCTGCTGCTGGAGCAAACGCATGCAGACCAGTGTCTGTAAAACGGAAGCTCGGTGAATGAATGTCAGTCTTGCTCTGGGTTAAAGGTGTGCTTACGTCGTGCCGTGGGACTCCTACAGCTAACTGCCAGACGCAGCAGCTCCATGGAAAATCCCTCCAGCATCCAGAGTTACTTTCATCTGCCCTATGCCAGAATACTGTGGTTGTACTCCAAAGCAGGAAACCCTAGTGGCCTTGTAGGTAAAGTGCTACGGCTGCTAACCAAGAGTTTGTTGGTTCGGATCCACCAGCTGCTCCTTAGAAACTCTATGGAGTAGTTCTACTCTGTATTATAGGGTCTCTGTGAGTCGGAATTTACTTGATGGCAATGGATCTGTTTTGGTCTGACCCTTAAATGACTCTTAAGTTAGAAGAGATGCACTGGCTGAGCAGCCTTTTAAAAATAAAAAAAATTTCTTAACATACTTTTAGCCCAGTTCTAGTCTGAAATTTGCTCTGAGTTTCTTCAGGCTTGATCTTATGCCAGCCTCCGTTTCCCTCCATCAAATTTGAAGCAGTCACCTTCAAAGGTAGCCCATCCCTAGTCCTTACAGCTACCTGTCTGTACTAGCACGGTCGTAATGAGTCGGAATCCACCTGAAGGCACTGGGTTTGTTGTGGGTTTGGTACTAACATGTATTAGATAAACTAAGAAGTTCTACAAGGTTTGTTCTGATTTTTCCCAAGATTTCGTTCATTTGAAAATCTGGTTTTTCAACTTTGGTTTTGAGGTTTTTACTCTGTGATTTTTATTTTGTGAAATTACCCAAATTAAGACATAAGTAGGCTATGTTATACAATGCAATTCTACTCTTTTGGGGAACCTTGGCTATTAAAATCCAATGTCTTGTTTAGGTGATTGTGGTGTAAATTAGAGCTAGGAGAACATAACCAAGGATAACTTAGAGTTAGGATTTGCACATGTTACTACTCTCAAAGCAAAGGTGTATCTCCTGTAAATATTAATTATACTTACAAATTTTATAAAGTTAAGAATTTCTCAGATTACTTTTTCTTTCCAACAGGGACAATTGCATCCCTTTTATGTGGATTATCATATATATAGATATATACATACATACATACACACATACATATATATATAATGTTTGTCATATATTTTTCTAAATTTAGGTGAAGGGAGATTCTTAGAAGTGTGAAACATGTTTTCAGGAATAAAGTGAAGAATATTTTATTTAAAAACAATGTATGTATAGCTAAATGTCTGTCTCTCTTGGAACAGGACAGTGGAGAAGTGCCCATGGAGTTTCTCAAGAACATCTGGTGAATTTGACCTTCTGACCTTTTAGTTAGCAGCCTTAGCTCTTAAGCACTGTGCTACCAAATCTCTTTTTGTCCTATCATGACTAACAAATTTCTTTAAGATGTCTCCAATTCAGTTATACCGTAAGTAAGAATTAAAGCTACCAAAGCTACCCTGAGCATTGAATCAGTGGATTTTGTTCTGACTCTCATTTTAAAGTGCAGAACAATTTAACATTAACTTTCTAGTATTTACTAGAACCTTTATTGTAAACATATGAAGGTAAGCCTAAAATTCTCAAAGGACATTGCCCATACATTTGCCAGGACTCTAAACAAGAGAGTCCCCCTATAAATTTACTCTCAATTGGAAAGGGTTTGTCTAACCTAGTATAATTGGATCTTTCATACAAAAACATACGTCCATAAGGAGCACACTAATTTTGTTCAGAGGAAAGAGAAGATATTGAAAAATTTTCATGTGACAACCCAGATTCCACTGGAGAATACATGATTAGCAAGATAATAGAGAATGGTCCTCTCTTGTCAGAGATCTTTAGTTAATCTAATTAAAATATAAATCTAATCCTATTCTATTTCATAAAATCATTGTTCAAACTCCAGACACTTCTGTGGTTATGATATATAACTTTGTTAAATTTACTAACAAGAACTTCTAATTCCAGAGTTATAGTATGTAAGCCCATTAGTTAGAAAACTTATGAGAAAAGGGGAAAATAGTTTCTTACATCCAGAAAATACTTCCTGAAACATCAGCAATGTTCCCGTGTAAAAGCAATAGTAATCTTTTCATTTACTCAGTCTTATGTAGTTAATTTCTGTTGCATGTGATTCTGGCTCAATTGCAGTCTGTGAACCTACCTGCTTCAACATGTGAGTCCTGGAAATCTTGATTCAGTCTAGTCACAGTCCTTTTCATAAATCTAAATACAGTCCATCTTTTCTTTGAGATATTTAGATTAAATGTTTTCAGCAAATCAGCAAAGTAAAAACTTATCAGCAGGTGAAAAAACTCAATGTGGCCATGAATAATTTATAAAAATAATACTCTTCAAGGTGAAAGAACTGATGTAAATTGAAAAAATAATGTAAAACCAAAACTCAGCTAAAAAAACTTTAGACAAAAAGTGTTCTTAATATAATGATTAACTATTTTCAAAGAACTTCAGATATAATACATAATAATCTTGAGACATAATACAATACAGTCAGGATACACCAAGCATGTGTTGAGATTACCAAGTCTCCAAATGCTTAAATAGTAATAAAGTATAAAAACTTCATAGGTAAATAGATGTGATAGTTTCTAAGAAAACTTAAGCCAAGCCAAGTACCATCGAGTTGGATCTGACTCATCAGCTCAAATTTCTGTTATTCTCTACCTACATGATTTCTTATTTTAAAGATGAATGCACTGCAGGGGACCAGTAATTAATGGTATTGCTGTTACTCATGGGAACAACAGATAAAATGCTACCCAGTCTCATGACATAACACCAATGATCAGATGTGGATTGGACAATTTGGATCCACAGAGTTTTCATTCACCAGTGTGCAGAAATAACCAATAAGAGACTTCAAAATAGCTAGTCATCAATATTAATTTACATTAAAGAACTGTGTTTGGAACTCTATAATTTCCTAATAGATTTTTCAAAGCCATATTACGTATTTGAAGATTAGTCTAATTCCTTGAGGAAATTGTATGTGATTGGAGGGAGGAATGTATGCATATGTAACAGGAATGTGCAGATTGATTGAGAAAGTGGCAGACTCTCATCTGTACGAATCCATGCAGTTAACACTGAACCTTTTGCAAAATGAGCCCTTTCTCTGTCACTACCATCTTTACTTCTTTATCTATGCAGGATGCTTGAGATGGGAGGCTGATTATACATTGTTACTGCGTTCTCCTTACAACTTGCCTGGGCCCTCCAAAATTTAATAATTAAAATGTTTGAGTTTTCTAAGATTTTTCTAAAAATTAAAATTGTGAGACCTGAGTCTTCCATATTGACAAAAAGTGGAAACATGGTCAAAATTATTTTTTTTTTTAAATTTAATTTTTTTTTTTTTTTATTTAATATGACTGAGTGAAAATGTACATTCCTGTATAAATTTACATGTCCGACCTCTATGCAGCTTCCACTGCTCTCCCTGTCCGGTGACAGCACACTATTACTCTCTGCTCCATACATGTCTCATCCTCCCAACAGTCTCCTTTCAATGTATGATGACCGTATAATGTTTTCTCCAGGCCTACTTGCCAAGCCAGCCAAGTGCCATTGAGTCTACTTGATTATGCTGAAAAAGTTACTTTTTATTGTGGAATGATGAGCAGTCTCTCTGCTTAGAGTATTGTAATTTTCATTTTTGTTTGAATGTCATTTTTTTAGATGTCTGGCAACAAATACAGCTCTTCTTTTAGAATAACTAACCACAAGAGTTGTTGTGCTGCCAACTTAACCGATCCATGTGACTAAATTTGTGCAAGGCAGGTACTAAGCTCAGTGTTTAAGGCACTGAAGGACTTGCAATCTAGAAGGAAGGTAGTCTGGTAAGCAAATGATGTAATTACAGCATAAAATAATGAATAGTAGAACCAAACACTAGATTATGTATGAATGTACAAGAGGAAGGAAACAATTAACTATTGTCTAAAGAATTCAGGAAATATATTTATAGTAGAATTATATTAGCAATGAAATAATAAGGGGAAGAGATTTTCCAAGTGAAAAGGGAAGTGATAGAGTTTTTCAGACAGAGAATATAACACACACCCAAGTGTAGAAAGATGAAGAAAGGAATTGTTTTTAGAATTGAAGACTCAAAAGAAAGATCATTGAATGGTAAACTAGTATATGATTAACAGTCTTGTGAGGAGCTTAAAAAGTAGTTTTAATGAATTTCAAATTATGTATCCTGAATTTCCTGAATAAATGTGTTCATTAGAATTTTTCAGTTACAACCTTAAAAACATACACCATGGGACCTTTGCTTTAGAGTTTATAATTTAGTTAAGTTCAGCACAACTAGACTGAAAATTATGAAATTTTGAAGGAGCAAAGAGTCAATGTTTGATTTGCTTTATAAAATGATAAATCATTGTAATATGTAAAAAGTTAAAATTCTGAAAACATGAAAATGAAAACACAGAATCCTATGCAGGTTAAGAATAACAACAAAAGCCGCAGGTTTGAACCAAGGCAGTCTTGGAGAAGCAGAATGGACTAGAAAGAAAACTCAGCATCTCACAGGGGTCAGACCTTGTTGGCAAGCCAGATCAGTGGCAAAGCAGAATATGTAAAGGAGTATGACTCTTGAAATTTCAAACTTGGTAGACTGTAAAAATGGTGAGACCTGGGAACCAAAAAGGAAATTTCAGAGATCACCAGGTTTGGGAAAACAAGGTTGATCTGAGGTGGTGGGATGGAGAACATTAAGCTGTGAACGGTTATGCTAAGCCAAGTCTAAGAGTTTCCTGGCTTTAGCAGAAGTGTTCAGTTCTGAAAAAAACTGAACAGGAAAATGTTCCCAAGTGAGGATTGTAATGAATGGTAAAGAAAAAACAAGGGAGAAATGCTTTTAAGGCATGTCCGATTCCAATGAAAAATCATTCCATCTTTTACTGCGTGGTATTTTCCCATAGAGATAATTTTTAAAAGCGTTGGCTGAAATATTGAGCCCTCTTTGTTATTACTTTAACTTCAACAATTCCTAAACCACAGAGATACATCAGAGGTTCATTAGAAATTCCCAAACACAGACAGAGGAAGGTCCCAATAAAAACAAATGAACTAACCTAGATCCTTTAGGAGTTGAAGTTTGCAGTTTGACTTCCTAAGTCCAAGGATGTGTCATATTTTAATTTCAGAATAGTGCTAAAAGTAGCTTAAAAACCGCCAGTTAAAATAATGAATTCCTGCCATATCTATCAGTAGATCTGGCATGCACAAGTATCATGTGTGATTTTAATACAAATTCTGAACGATACAAGCTCCAACATCACCAACTTGATCTCTTTAATTGAAATCTTTTTAGCTGAGCACTTTTGTTTCCCCTTGGCAATATTTTTGTTATTTCATTAGATGCCATCAGTGGCTCAGGTTACATTAGCAAGGAAAGAAATCTTTCTTGTCTTCTACAAACAAATGACAAAAATGCTCCTTTTGAAAAAAAGTGCACTGTCTCTGGGCTGTGGTTATACTATTAACTATTTAGGGATTATCTCTATCATACTCTGCATTAATCATTGCATATTGCTGATTCAAGAGGCTGCCAACACAGTGGGCCAAATCTACAGAAGAAAATATCAAGTCAAAAATTCAGTCCTCAATTCTCAGCACATTCAGTCCCTAGAATAGAAATTGAAAAATACCTTATATCAGCTTTTACAGGACACTTACTACTAACTAATATAAAGTAAAAATACCTGTTCATTCCTATGCCTGGACAGAAAAATAAACGACAATGAAAGAGCAATAAGATATTCAACTGTGATGCACGATAATAATAACTTTATTATTATTGATACTTGGGCAGTTATTCAGTAGTAGAGTGTAAGCTGAGGAAGCTTCATGAAGAATGAGGAACTGTGATGCAGGAGCCATCATCCCGTCTGTCCCAACCTTTATATTTTTATCTTATATTCCTATTCCTTTAAAAAACAGTTCAGTTAAAATAAATTCAATGCCACTTTTAAGTGTATCATGTTTCCTATCTCTACTGTTTGTCAAAGGATACATCTATTCAGTTGTGTCCCAAATATCAAAAGCTAAAGATCAAATAGTGCTTCCCTCACAGACACAGCAAATCTGTACTCTATACACCAAGCCATTATTTTAAAGAGTGTCATCAACTATCAGGAATCCCTGGTGACATAGTGGTTAAGTGGTACGTCCGCTAACCAAAAGGTTGGCAGTTCAAACTTGCCAGGTACTCCTTGGAAACTCTATGGAACAGTTCTACTCCATTCTATAGGGTCACTATGAGTCAGAATCGACTTGACAACTCTGGGTTTGGGTTTATCAACTTATTAAAAGTTGTCTTGTAACTGTTTCATCAGTTTCTTCACTTTTCTTTTTTTCCTCAAAACTTTCTGTTTACTGCCTACATAGAGCCTGGACCGATTACACAGCACCTTACTCTGTCATCAGCTTCTTCCTTTTAATAAGAAAACAGAGTCATTTTAGTGATCTGTACTATTTAGAGTGTGTAAAAGACACAAGAAAGTAAAACTGCTCACAAGTAGGTGTTCTATTAGCTTATACCATCTTTTTCTCAAGGCAAACCTTCTTTGTAACTTCTTCTTACACACTAATAGCCATTGCTCTGTCTCCTAAGGTAGATTTTTTTTTTTCATGTAACTATTCATTGTCCTTCACCCTTTTAAGTCACAAATCAAAAAAAAAGGAACAAAATAAATCAAAACTATCTTACAGCATACATTTCAGTAAATGTTATTTTATTTAAAAAACGACTTTTGATGGATTTTAGAAACTATTCATTTAAACAAAGCACCCCTTGATGCCTGCAAGGTAGCTAAAAAGAATGTAATCCATATCACTGTTTCTCATTAAATGTTACCCATTGTATTACGGTATGACGAACCCACTGCCATCAAGTCAGTTAAAAATTGTAGATAAATTACACTTCAAGACATAAATTAAAATCTGTCCTGGAAAATCTTCTAGAAATCATTTATACAATAGAGAGTTTATGGGTTTTGTCTCTGCAGTTTATTTTATTACATCTTACAATTACTTATTAGGGTAGATAAAACATTTCTATTAATTATTAAGTAATATGAAATATTGATGAGCACTACTTAAATGTAGCTGGCTTCCAGCTAGTGCACTGGATTGAAATGTACTGAAATGTGGTTAGCACAAGGGGTATGTCTTTAAAGAGCAGAACGAATGACTTAACAGGGGCATAAGAAGAGCAATCTGGAAAGGTTCATTTAACATAGAAATGGCACAAGCTTTGAGCAATTGCCTCTACTTACAGTAAGTGTGAAATTATAGTCCAGTGGGGCCCTACAGCTTACTCAAAGATCTTTGAAGAAATTCATCAGTTATAAATTCCTGTTTAGTGCAAATGCAGTAAAATCTGGGCAGACCCCCAAAACAGCCGGCAAAGCTTTTATTAAAACGTTAATACAATTCTTGTCACAATTATTCCTTTGAAGTGAATTATTTTCTCTCTCACTTTTTAAGAGATACTATGCATAGTAATTTTTTTTTTTCAAAACTTGTTTCAAAATGTATTGCAATCAACAGGAAAAATAAACCAACTTCATAGTAATAAGGAATTGAGTGCAATCTCCATGGGTTTACCAGGAAAGTGTTCCAACACTAAGCTTCTTTAAAATGCTCTATAAGCATGCATTAAAAGTTATTCTACTAATGGATGTGTTTCGCAGAATACTTAGTGGCATTTCTTCCTTTTTTTCTTTTTTTGTATAAGAACCAAATTTATTCCCAAAGACATTGGGTCTGAAAGGTGTCTATTAGTGATTGGATAATGCAATGATTTTTTTAAGCACTTATTATGGTAAGTACAAGGAATACAATTCTCACAAAATGTAACATAACACCATTTATTTATAACTCAGTTATCTATTTATTAATATTGCATATGTTTATAAAGCTTTGACTAAAACATAATAAAAGTAACCTGTCCTTTGCTTGGAATCAACTTTAAAGCCGCAAACTTCAGTGGGGAAATGGAGGCCAATTTGGGACATAAAAGAGAATAATGACTAGATCAAGAGTGTGTATAAAAGTAAATTATACTAATTTACATTAAAGGATATTAATTGCTAATTGCAACAAAATATGAAGAAGACAATGAATTTATTTTTGCACCAGAAAAGTAGCGCTTAAGCTTTTTCTTCAGAAAACATCAGCATTCATAAGCCGTTAAAGAAATTATTCTGTAATCTGGCAAAATTGGTAAAGGGATGTTACAAATACTAGAAATAAGTGGATTGGAAATGTATTGCAATTGATGATACATTTAGATTTATACTTTCCATTGACAAAATGCAAGTTTAAGGAAAGGCCTATCTTGATAAGAAGAGTAAAACTGAAAAGTGTTAATATATAAGAATAGTTTTAAAAATGTTAGTTGCAAAAGTCAACATCAGATGTTTGTGAAAGTAGTAAATTAATGAATCTAGAACATCTACTATGAGCTGTTGTGGAAAATATAAACGTATGAAGTTCAAGCAGTCCATGATTTAAGAAAAATCTAAAGAAACAGATCCTTTAACAATGAAAACATTCAATGTTTAATGTTAGAGATAAATGTAACTAAAGCTTCTCGAGTTTTTTGTTTGTTTTTTTTTGCATATAAATTATTTGGTTGGAAGGGCAAGAAATCCCAGATAAGCAAAGCAGTACTGAAGAAGAACAACACACTAGGAGGCCTCTCACTACCCATCATAAAACCAATTATACGGTTACAGTAGTCTGCTGGTACAAAAAGAGACATATAGACCAATGGAACAGAGTTGAGACCCCAGAAGTGCCACCATCCTCCTATGAACAGTTGATATTGGACAAAGGCCCTAATTGTAAATGGAGGTAAAAACAGTCTTTTTAACGAGTGGTGCTGGCAAAATTGGATACCCATCTGCAAAAAAATTGAAACAAGACCCATATGTCACACCTTACACAAAAAACAACTCAAACTGGATAAAAGCCCTAAACATCAAACCTAAAATGGTAAAGCTTATGCAAGAAAAATAGAGTCAACAAAGTTTTAAAACGCAATTGAGACAGACTTCAAAATCTGACAAAGCATAATCAACAGAAGACAGATAAAGAGAAAGTACCAAGAATCAAATACTTGCGCATCCAAAGACTTTGTCAAAAAAATTAGAAGACTCCATACAGAACAGGAAAAAATATTTGGCTATTATATGTCAGACCAACATCTGATCTCCATAATCTATCAGGTACTGCAAAGTATCAACAAGACAAGGATAAATAACCCAGTTAAGTGTTGGGCAAAGGAGATGGACAGACACTTTTCTGAAGAGGATATCCAGACACATGAAGAAATGCTCATGATCACTAGCTATTGAAAAATCCAAATCAAAACTATGATGAGATAGCATCTCACCCCCAACAAGGCTGGCCATGATCCCCAAAAAATAAAACAACAAATGCTGAAGAGGCTGTGGAGTAATTGGAACTCTCCTACACTGCTGGTGGGATTGCAAAATGGCACATCTTTGCAAAGCAATCTGGTGCTTCCTTAAAAAGCTGGAAATATATATATACCATTTGACCCAGTAATTTCACCGCTTGGACTATACCCTACAGGAAAAAAGAAGTCACATGAACAGATACATGCACACGAATGTGTGGAGTGTAGCATAGTCCACAATAGCAAAAAAGGTGGAATGAACCCAGATGCCTAGCAATGGAAGAATGGACAAACTATGGTATATATACTCAATGGAACATTACACAATGATATAGAACAAAAATGATTTTAGGAAGCATCTCATACCTGGTTTCAATTGGAAGACATTATGTTGAGTGAAAGCAATCAGCGGCACAAGGACAAATATTGTATGAGATCCCCACTATAAGGACTTAAAAACAGACTCATGTGTGGAAGAAAAGACTCTTTGATGGCTGCAAGGGAGGGGAGGGAGAGAGAGAGAGGATTGGTTGTAGATTAGCTGACAGTAATTTTGTTGGGTGAAATCAGTGACAGCGCATATTAGAAAGAAGATCACTTTAACTGGACTTCAACATGACCTGAAAACTCTTCCAATCTTAACCCAATGTTGCGGGGATAGAGTAGCAGTGGCAGGGGTTCAGGGACCACGCTTTCAAGGAGCACTGAGGCCAACTGGCATAACTAGCCTATTGCTAAGAGAGTCTTCTGCACCCCATATTGGTGAGTGGCGTCTGGTATCTTAAAAGCCAGCAAGCTGCCATCTGAGGAACACCAAATGTTTCCAACTGAGCTAGAACAGATGATCACCAAAGACAATAAAGACATGAAGGAAAAAGAACCCAGAAGACAGAAAGACCCACATGAATGGGTGACTATATCAACATGTGACCAGAAGAACTAGATGGTGCCCAGCCACTATCAACAACAGTCAAGTTGGGGCTCACAATGTTGAGTTCCACTGGCTACATGAGAATAAAAAGGGATACACCCTAAGAACTCCACTAAAAGACCACAATTGATGGCCCAAAGGCATGGGAGTTCCCCTGGGAGCATGGTCTCTAGACCTGATACTGGTCCTGATCATAAATCAGTACTGAGGTCAACTCTTTGGACAGGAATGGATTGGACCCAGGGACACGGAGTGACCATATCATGTGTGCACTTAGTAGGTCTATGCATCAATAGATGTTGTCCTACTGGCCTCTTATTAGGGGGGAGTGGAGTAGGTGGAGAGGGGTGACAGAAGATTGTTAAGAGGATATGACAAGTATAGAACAGAAAGTTGGAGTGTACTATTACTGGGCAAGGAGGGCAGAAGGAGCTACAGACAGGCGGGCATGCAAATTTAAATTGGCCTGTGCACAAACTCAAACACAATAAAAAAGAAAAAAAAATGAGGAAACAAAATTATTCATCTGCTTTCCATTACAGCAAAATGCCACTGAATCCTGTGGTAAGGTATTATGTTTGGCCAAGTGTTTGAAAATGGAAGTATATTTATCTTTTTAATGGGAAGAATTGAAGTGAGAAATTAGTTAAAATACATTTAATTTTGAGTTATAAATGAAGGTGACCCCATAGTATCTGACCCAAACAGATTTTTTTAAAAAGTTATATTCCATATTTTTGAAATTTTATATCAAAACATAACAGATTTCAAATCACTATCCAATAAGTGATGTATGAAAGGTGAAAACATCAGTACTCCCGTTAACAAAGATGGAAGAGACCTTTGGGCCTTACAACAAGCATAAGGTTAAGGCATTCTCACCTGCTTGGTGGCATCTAACCACCGCCGGAACTCTGGTTGTATAGTTGTTAAGAGCTATACCTGCTAACCAAAATGTTGGCAGTTCAAATCCATCAGCCACTCCTGGTACCCAACAAACCCACTGACATTCAGTCGACTCTGTCCCATAACAACTCTATAGGACAGAGTAGAGACACTCTGCAAAGTTTCCAAGGCTGTAATCTTTATGGAAAAGGAGCCCTTGGAGTGCAGTTGTTAAAGCTCAGCTGCTAACCAAAAGGTTGGTAGTTCAAATCTGCCGACCACTATGTGGGAGAAAGACGTGGCAGTTGCTTTCATACAGATTTAAACAAACAAAAGAAAACCCATTCTCATTCAGTCAATTTCAGCCCACAGCAACCCTACAGTTTCCAATACTGTAAAGCTTTACAGCAGCGGACTGCTGTATCTTTCTTCTGAGGAGCAGGAGAAGCTGGTAGGTTCCAACTACCATTCTTTCTAACTAAGAGATGAGAGTTTCTGAGTGCTTTAACCATTGTGTCACTAGGGCTCCTTCGCTACTCTGTAAGATATATCTAAATATTGCTTAACATATGTACAAGTCACACATATAGTGTTCTTATTAAATATTTTTTAATAAATAAAAATTTAAAAAAATACTAGATTGCTGTTTGCGTGTTGATATATATTTGTATTTGTGTGAGATTCTTGTCAGAAGTTAAGCCCTACTGTAATAAATCATATCTATTTTATAATACAGCATTATTTTTACCTGTGGATACCATGGGACTCCTTGTGCATAATGGATTCCAGTCCTCTTACTGGGTTGCATATGAAAATGTTATCAGTGAGCTGCAGAATCTGGTATCAATAACTTTACAACATTATAACAAATAGGTAGTCCTGATGTTTTGTTCTTTTTTTAATGTATCAAATATATTTCATTGCTTACATTTTAGTAGCAGATTGAAACCATCTGCTCACTTGCCACTAGTCCACCAGCAACAGAAAATCTCAGCTCATTTTCCATAGGCCTGTATATATACTACAGCTATAATCCAGCTGCTGAGGCTTGGTAGAGGGGCAGATTAATACTCAAGAGCCTTGGAACTGGAAATAGAGCTTTCTTGCCAAAGATTAGAACAGTGATAGACTCCATTTGCTTGTTCCCTTCTTTTCTGCTCTTCTTCACCATCCACCCCCAGCTCCGTTAAACTGCCTGCTCTCACCACCACCCCCTGTTTTCTCATTACAGCTCCATCACCTGTTGTGATGATTAAGAAGGACCAGGCCTCCAGAAACAGCATTTCTTTATCCTGGCAAGAGCCTGAACACCCTAATGGAATCATATTGGACTATGAGGTCAAATACTATGAAAAGGTGGGGAGAGAAATGTTAAAGTGTCACATTGCACAGCGAAAGAAGCTACCTTACTATGACCTGTGCTTTTGCAAAGAAATCAGTGACATTCCTAGTTAACGACAGAATTCTGCTTTCAACTTTGATGATGTGAAACAAATTTATTGGGTAAAGAGAGATTGAGAAGTTATCTTGTTGGTTACCTCCCATCCTACAGTGAGAAGCTCTAGCAAAGTTATGGCTCATCAAACATAAGTCAGCTAGTTATTATGAAAGAAATGACGCTTAGATCCTTCCATAACGAGTGCCCTAATTACTGGATTGTTTTATAGTGACTCCTTAGTATATAGTTCATGAGTTTACGCCTTATTTCCTCTCTCACATTCACATGGCATTCATTCAACAGAGATAGGAATATTATAACAAAAGAACACATTATTAACTGACAGTGTACAGTGTTGTTCCCGACTCTGAGCAAGGGCATTGAAAGGGAGTGCAGGACGGGTAAATTTGCCTCACATCATAAAAGTTGGGTACAATAATACAATGACAGAAATTAGGTCCATCAGGGTTCCCCTGGGAGCATGGCCCCTGGCCCTGATGCTGCCCCTGTCCATAAATCATAATGGAGGTCAACACTTCAGATAGAAACGGATTGGACTTGGTGACACACAGGGACCACATCATGTGTGCACTTTATGGTTCTGTGCATCTATAGGATGTCATCCAGCTGACCTTTTACTGGATGCGGGGGAGAGGGTAGGAAGGAGGGGATAAGAGATTGTTAGGAGGACATGACATGTACACAATGGAGAAGACGAGTGTGCTGTCACCAGGAAGGGAGAGCAGTGTGAGCTGCTCAGTGGTGGGTATGCAAGTTTATATGGAACTGTATAGTCTCACTCAATCATAATGAAACAATATAAAAAAAAAATTAGCTCCATGTTTCTCTTTTTTTAAGTGGAATTTAAGCAGTAGTATTTCATGATGTTAATAGCATTTACTTTTTCCTGGTTATAAGTTATGGTTATATATGAAAGGAATCTATATTCAAACCTTGTCATCAGAGCTGTTTGGTTTTATAACTACTAATATGAACACAGCATTATTTGTGTATCTGCTATAGTTTACAAAGTACTGCAAAATGAATTAAAAACAAATTATGAATTTATACAGCAGTAAATGCTTACAGAACATTTTTGCATACATTATTTAAAATAGAGCTGTCTGATATTCTTTATGAGCATGTGCAAGTACATTGTTTTACAAAGAAGAAAACTCAGACTTAATACCAGGTGAATTTCCCAGAGCCTCCCTGCTAACCATTGTTTTGAATCCTGGAGACCATAACTCTTCTTTTAGCATGTTTTCTCCTGTATTACATACCTTTCACAAATTATTGATATGATTATTTGTATAAAGTTATAATGCATGAACAGTCCTTTGCATTGTGTTGGTTTTCCTTATTGAAGGCAAAGTATTTCACAAATTTAATTTGAATGTTTTTCATACCCACCTATGAAGGAAAGAATGTGAGGCCAAGTAAACTTTATTGTGACTAAGTCATAGTAAAAAATAAGCTTTATCCTAGCTTTGACTGATCCCCTGTGATACTGTCTGACATTCCTCTTATTATGATCTATTTTTAAAAGTGTGACAAGTTAGATTGGACAAATAATTCTATTCAATGTTTTATAGATAAAGTAACAGAAAGCAAAACAAAATTAACGCTATACTTGAGTTCAGACTGGATAGCAAAACCAGGAGGAGAAGACCCAATCTTCAGATCTCTAAGTCTGATTCCAAAATACAGTTAATCTATATTCATATGTTCTATGAACATTAAAAAAAGAATTCAGGAAATGTTTCAAACTCTGTCAACAAAGCACAATATACATGATTACTTTTAAACAGCGCTAACTGGTATAGAAAAAGACATTTTAATCTATTGATTTTTTTCCCCTAAGCATTTTAAAATTTGGTAAATACATGCATCTGTTTAGATGAGGTCAAGTGGTCGGCTGCTAACCAGTAGGTCAGCAGTTTGAATCCATCAGCTACTCTTTAGAAACCCTGTGGGCAATCTGTTGTGTCCTACAATGTTGCTGAGTCAAATGGAACCTGACAGCAACCTTTTTTTAAAAAAAATATATTATTATATAAAATTTGGAAACCCTAGTGGTGTGGTGGTCAAGTGCTATGACTGCTGAACAAAAGCCGGCGGTTCATATCCACCAGGCCCTCCTTGGAAGCTCTATGGGGCAGTTCCACTCTGCCCTATAGAGTCTCTAGGAGTCAGAATTGACTCAATGACACTAGGTTTGGTTTTTTTGGTTTCACATAAAATTTAACAAATCTATTTCTAATTAAAAAAATGTAAACATATATGTAAAAACTTCAAACCAAATCTGTTCCTTCTGGGTTGATTCTGCCTCACAGTAAGGTAGGACGAAACACAACTTCTGCATAGGGTTTCCAAGGCCCTGATATTTACTGAAGTAAACTCTCAGGGTGCAGCCGGTGGGCTCAAACCACCACGCCTCAGGTTAGCAGCCAAGCATTCTAACCACTGCACCACCAGGGCTCTTTGCACTTACACATAGCCACACATGAATTCACACACATGTATTACACACACATGATGCTTATAAATATTCCCAATTATTTTAGTAGAATGTAAACTTCATAAAGCCTAGAGTTCTTGACTGTGCAGTTCACTGATGATGGTGAACAGTGCCTGGTTCTGAGTATAGCTCAATAGATCCTTTTATATTGCTATGTGAAATACCCATATTTCACTTTCTTCCTTATTTCATAAATGATAACTCAAATGTGACCTAATACTTAACCAGCACACTTCACTGAAAGGTTTATGCATGGACTACAAGCTTCCTGTAACATTCTGTCTAATTTGGAAGGTATGCCTCATGTAATGCTACTTCCTCCCACCAGTCTCAGCCACAGGAGCAGGGACATTGTACCATTGTTTAAAATCAGGGTACTCCTAGGCTGCTGAGCATATATTAATAATATGTGAAAGGAACAATACAATTCTGTGGAAATCCAATTTTTGCAAACAAGGTTTGACAAAAAGCACCTTTGCTATAATCATACAGTGTAACTCTCCTGGGGTTCTTGGGAATATCCTAGTATGCAATATGACCTCCTAGAGGCAAACTTTTTGTGATCTAAAGGTTTTTGTGTCTAGCAAATGACACTGACTTAGATTAAATACAAAAAAAAAATTATTTGTTACTAAGGAAATTGTTAATGTAGGGCCACATACAAAACCTCGACCTCTTTTACATTTCATATTTTAAGATTGATGAAAATATCTTCTGTTTGTGAATTGTTAGGGAATTCCTATCAAAAGAGTATTCATTGAACCTCTGTGTTAAGATTTTTTTTTTAGAGTTAGACTGAAGCTTTGTCATAGTTTTAACTCATACATTCATTGATTAAGAAAAATGAAACTTAACTTATCCTGCTCTATTTCCAGGGCACAAATCATCAAATCCAGACTAGCAATTCAGTAAATACTTCCATATTAAAAAAAAATCTCTTTCATTCAGGACTGCAATGATTCTCTGTCATGGCTTTTTTATCCACCGTACTACCTATGTTAAAATCTCAAGAGAATTGACTAGTCATATCAGTTGAGTGGTTCACTGTTTACAACCTGATTGCATTATGCAGATTTGATTTTAACATGAATTTTTCTTACTTCAAAGCAGGAACAAGAGACAAGTTATACGATTCTGAGGGCGAGAGGCACAAACGTTACCATCGGTAGCCTCAAGCCTGACACGACATACGTATTCCAAATCCGAGCCCGAACAGCAGCTGGATATGGGACCAGCAGCCGCAAGTTTCAGTTTGAAACCAGCCCAGACTGTATGTAGTCTTTTAATGTGGTCTACAGGGGGAGGGCTTTGCAAAAGGGGTCTGCTAACTTACTGTCAGACTCTCTGAGGCTTAAGCAAACGTGCCACACTGAAAGCACGCTTCTTTAGCCATTTAGTAATTCCCCCAGCATTGTGTCTGTGTTTGTGTGAGTGTGTATCTGTCTGTGTTTTCTCTTTTGCAAATCCAACATATTCTAATATCTGGAATGTATTTGGTTTTCCAAAAGCCACAGATTACTTTTTGAAGAACACTATTTAATGTGGTAACGCATTTCCTTTGCCTGTCAATCCAGATATTCTAGGTTCATTGCATGATTCATTGAACTACAAAAAAACAAACTTGCTGACCCATGAGGATCTTAATTTTGTTTTAATCCTCAACACATTGGATCTTGTTACCTCAGTTGTAGAAGAAGAATTTTCACATATCAGTGTTATCTCTTTGTCCACATTCACAAGTCATTAGGATAGTCTGTGTGTTTGACCCCATGTTTTGCTTTTCTAAACCTGGGAAACATTTTTCCAACAAAGCCTTTCTTTTGTCCATAGACATTTTTCTACATATTAGAAGTCTTCTACTAAAATATAGTTGTCAAAAACAAAAATCATGATATGGTACTAATAAAAAAGAATGCAGATTAGTAATTATACTTAATTTAGTAAGTAATGAGGAGACCAGTAAGGTGGTAAAACTGATAAAAATAAAACTTGAAGAATACGCACATACACGTGTATACACATTTATGAGCATACGTTGATGCCCATTTAGGATTGACAAAAGTAAAAACAAAACAAAACTGTGTAAACTAATGTAATGAACTTACTATTTTACGCTACTTATTTTTCTGACAAACTATTAAGATTGTTGTTTGTAGTAACAAACACAAGTTCTTGAGATTCTAAGTTTTAAATGCAGATTTTTTTTTTTTTCAATTTAAGGGTTTAGCTTATCAGCTACACAGCTGAACAGTTCTATCCTGCGCTTATATACACGAAGCTGTCCTCAACAAGCTGTCCTAACCCTTCTGTGATGACATGGGAATAGAGAAACCCCTGTCAGAGGACACGAGAAACAAAATTGACTCGCATACCATGGATGTCAATGACAAGCAGATTTAAGATAAATTAAAATCTCTAGTGATGCAAAAATAATGTTTTGAAAATTAACATTAGTAGTTCTGTGTCTTGATACAATTTGTAGGTGGTGCAAACACGTGTGTTTTCATTTGAAATGATTACAGATTTTTTTTCCCAAATTTAATGGATATTTGAATTAACAGCGACAACAAGAGAACCTAAATTTGATTTGCCAGCAAATATTCCAAATCACAGAAACAGAAAAAGCAAATGTTGATTCTATTTTGTGATAGAAATAAGGCATAGTAGGGGACAGGAGGGTCAGATCACAGTTAAATAAACTATTTATTATGTTGATATATGTTTCCAGACCTCCAGCTTAGCTTGTTTTCCTAAGTCACATGAACTCTAACTTAACCTGATAAGTAAATCAGAAAAAACAACAAATTTCAAAATGTGAATGTATTTCCAGATTTGCTACAGATATTGCTCTGGTAGTGTTGACATATTAACTTGTAATGAGGCTTTAATGTCTAAGGTTTAAGAAATGTTCCTTTAAAAACTATAGGGGCTGAAGATTTTTGCCAGATTTTACACTTGAAGTACCCACTGCCGTCCAGCTGATTCTGACTCATAGCGACCACATGAGGTTTCCAAGGCTGTAAATTTCTAGGAAAACTGATTGTCATACAGTTCTCCGCCAGAGCCACTAGTAGTTTCGAACCACCGACCTTTCGGTTACCAGGCGATCGCTTTAATCACTGTGCCACCAGGGCTTTTCGTACTTACCATACTTCTGTTAACAGAGGGAGAGAGGAAAGACGACAGCAACAAACATATGTACTTCTTCACCCTCCCTTTATGAAAATTTTCTCCTTCCATTTATGAAACTTAGTTGAGCCATTTGATTTTGCAAAAATCAATGTACACTTAATGCTTCCCTTAGAAATTCATCTAGACTTTAAATGTAGGTGGGGGAGTTGGGGAAGAGCTACTTGTCTTCAGAGTAAAAAAGATAGAAAATAACTCTCACTTCATTTTTTAAATTAAAATCATATATTCATAATGTTCTAAGAACTTTTAAATCTTATTTGTGCCATTAAAAAAAAAATAACTGCTGTAAGTGGATTCCAACTCATAGATGCCTTATAGGACAGAGTAGGACAGCCACACGGGGTTTCTAACAGCAGCTAGTGGATTTGAACTGCTCACCTTCTGGTTAACAGCTGCGTTCTTAACCACTGCCCTACCAGGGCTCCATTTCTTATACAACAACAACAAATAAACAGAAAAATAAAGCCACTAACACGGCGTCAATTCCAACGCATGGTAACCCTGTCGGACAGAGTAGAACTGACCCATTGGCCCCACTGGGACTGCCCCATTGACCCCACTGGGTTTGCGTGGAGCATCCAGTGGATTTGAACTGCCAATCTTTTGTTTTAGCAGCTGCACCTCTTAACCATTGTGCCACCAGGGCAATATAAACCAACTACTGTCAAGTCGGGTCCAACTCATGGTGACCTTAGAGATCAGAGTAAAACTGCCTCAAAGAGTTTCCAGAGAGCACCTGGAGGATTTGAACGGCCAACGTTTTGCTTAGCAGATGTAACACTTAATCCACTATGCCACCAGGGTTTCCTATTTGTTATATAGTGATACTCAAAAGAAAAAGATGTGTAGTTTGGATTCCTTAAACATTTTTTTTCTCACTGCTTCTAGTTTTTAGTTTTTAAATGACATTAAAATTTTTCAATTATAACACCTGACAAAGTTTCGTAGGAAAAAAAACAAACAAACAGTGCTCTGGAGTCAGTTCCATCAGAGCACTCCTACAGGGTGAGGTAAACCTGCTACATAGGATTTCCAAGGAGCAGCTGGTGGATTGAAGTGCCAATCTTTTGGTTAGCAACCAAGCTCTTAACCACTGCCTCACCAGGGCTCCTGTCTTAATAGAGCAGTCTGTATTCTAGGAAGTCCAGTTGGCGTAGTGGGTAAGTGCTATGGCTATTAACCAAAAGGTCAGCGTTTCAAATCTGCATAAGAACTCCTTGAAAACTGTGGGACAGTTCTACCCTGACCTAGATGGTTGCTATGAGTCAGAATTGACTTGACGGCACTAGGTTTTGTTTGGGTTTGTTTTTTTTCCCCTGTGTCCTAAGATTGGCTTTAGAGAATGTTTTCTGACTTTGGTTTACAGTAAAATTATCGAAGCAAGGTGGCGCAAGTATTTTGCTTAGTACTTTGAAATATCTTTTAATGTGTCCATATTTATTATTATCTTTATTTTACAGAAGAGGGAACTGAGGCATAGAGAAGTAAGCTTTCCAAAGTCACACAGGTGAACAGAATCCATGCATTTATTCAAAGCACTGTCATAAACATCTCATCTGATCCTCTTCTATAAGCTATCCTGTTACTACAATTTGCCTTTGCACAACTTAGGACTCACAGTGTATGTGTTTTCTTTTCCCCCCTGAGGTCACTGAGCTACTAAGTGATGGGGATGAGTCTAAAATCTTGGCATTTAAGATTCGGTGCTGCCATTGTTCGTTTAAAAGGAAGGGGGAAAAATGACCCTAAAATAAAACCCATGGAAAACAAAAAGGGCAGAAGAGAAGGGCATTCTTAGAACAAAGGCAGCTTCTACCAAAGCAAGAAATAGTCTAAATTGTTTCAGAAAACTCTCAGTGGAAACAAACTAAAATCCAGAGTTTGTGCTCAAGAAAGGCAGGCACAATGCAGTAGCTAAGAATGAGGACTCCAGCGTGCAGTTTATTAGCTGGAAGACTTTGGATAAGTCACTTTAATGCTGCATGCCTCAGTTTCCCTATCTGGAAATCAGGGGAGATAATTGTGGATATATCAATAGAGTGTCTGTGTCGATTAAATTAGTCTGCATTTGTAAAGTTCCTAAAACATTACCTGATATGTGTGTGTAAATAAACAACCCATAATTTCAACATTTAAACAATTTTGAGAACAAAAATCTGTGGGAAAAGCTGAGTTTTGGAGTTGGAAGATTTTATTGGATATTAGTATTCAAATATAAACCACAGAGACAATTAAATTAATACTCCCAGATGTCTCACACACCCTTTAGGTTGTTTCACAATGAGTGGGTATGTAGTAACTTTAACCTCTTAGACTGTAATTAAACCAGACATTGAAAACTCTGTGGAGCACATTTCTGGTCTGACACACAGAACACAGCCATGAATGAGCACTGACTTGGTGACAACTGGTTTTTAAAGCAGGCTGACAAAGGTAGGAAGAGATTGTTATACAGGGACTGTTACATGCCCCAACTAGGATTCAAGTGTAATTTCTGCAGGAAATAGAGTACTTTTGCAAGTTTGTCACCAAGAAAACTTTATAATAAAAAAATGTAATAGTTTCTGAGTACTCACTATGTGCTTGGCACTATTCTAAACATTTTGCTTGAATGAATTCATTTAGTTCTCGCAATTACCACATTAAGTCACATAGCTAGTAAGTAGTAGACTGAAGCTGCAAATCCAAGCATATGAGCTCCTACCACTCTGCTTTATGGACAGAAATCCAGAAATACTCTCAGTTAGGAGGGGTTATATAGGAAGCCCCTAGAAACAGGGAGAACAATTTGGTTGCATTATTAGACATAAGCCAAACTATTCAACAACTATATAACATATATCCACTCAGTATTTTTCATTTATATGATTGGTAATTTCAGCAAGAAAAACACTCTCTGTGCTTCAGAGAACATCCTGGAATCATAGATATTGAGAGCTAGGTGAAACTGTATGGACATTTCATTTCAAATCCACCTTTGACAAGAGAAGAAACAGAAAAATATTTTTTCTCCCGTTGTATTTCCCCTCTCAGTTTTACTAAACTTTCTTTTATAAAACTGGACAGCGCTTGGCTTGGCTTTATAAAACTGATTAATAAACACTAGAGAAATCAGAACTTGCTGCTATTTACTATTACAGCATATAAAATAAAGAGTGTAAGTTACAGGCTAGCACTATATATATCTAATGTGAATTTATGAGGCATTTTTGAAAGACAAGATTAAGCTATTTTCAAATTATCCATAGATCTCTAGCCAATGGATGGGGTTGTATCTGTTCAGGTTCTCTGGGAAGCAAACACTAAGATGAATTTGAAGAGAAGAGCTTTCTAGAAAGAAGTATTTGTTGAGGATAAAGGGAGGAAGAAACAGGAATTCTAAGGAGAACTTCAGATCTAAGACGCAACTCTGAAATTTGTAAAAGGAAGCAAGGGAATGAAGGGCTGGAGGAAGAGCCAAGCCAGTGGGAGCTCAGGGGTAGCTTGGAGGGAAATGGCCACTAGAGGAATGCCCTGGCTGCAGTCCCCCTTCTTTGCTTATTCACTGAGGAGAGTGTAGCCTGTGTGTGAAATCTGTGGTGGATCCCGAAGGGGCAGCAGCTGGACACTGTCTGTTCGCTGCACTTTCAGCAGCAGGGAGATCTGAGCAGGCACCCCTGGGGCTGCCGTCGTGGTATAAACAGTAGTTTGCTGGTAGTAGAGAATAAAGTGCTTGCAACAGTTTATGATCATGCTGTCATATCACACTCTAAGCTCTTTTTCAAATGCTTAGAAAAATTGTCACGGCTCACCTGGCACCTTTTCCATGTATCATTTAACTACTCCTGAAAACTCATATTTTAGAGAAAACCTTCCTGACTTAGACTCAACTGGGTCAAAGGTACTCTGTTGGCCTCCAAGAAAAGGACAGTATTCAGCTATCTACATTTTCTATTCTTCTGACTGGTGATTTGTTCATTTGTTCAAAGAACTTTTACCCCAAGAAGAAGCCACGCAAAAGTATGGACACATGGAAGAGGCTGTTCTAAGAGCTGCATGTGTTTTAGAAAGCCAAGACATTAGGATGTTTATAGAAAATGTCAGCAGACGAGGCTGGTGTTTTAGCCTGTGGAATTTGTATTCTATCCTAAAATAACCCAGGACCACACAAATATTTCAGTGGGAACGAAATGATCAAATCACAGCAAGGTAAAAGATAAGAATCAAACACTGTAGAGGGCTTGGTGAGCAGTGGAAATAGAATGGTCAGGAGAGGGAACAGCCAAAGTGACTTCGTACATATGATCTTGAGCCTTGCTACTTAAAATGTGGTGGTGGTGGTGGTGGCTTCAGGAGCCAGGGAGTTAATTTAGACTCATGGTGACCCTGTGTACAGCAGAATAAGATACTGCCTGTGCTGGCACCACCCTTACAGTTGATGCAGGAAAGCATGGATGTGGCACTGAAACCAGCAGACCACTATCACCTGGGAGGGCATAAGAAATGTAAGATCCTATTTCCCACTCAGACCAACTGAAGTAAAAAAAAAAAAATTCATATCAAGATCTTCACGTGTTTGTAGAAACATTAAATTTTGACAAGCATTGTTCTAGGGAGAGTCAGTAAACTTTTCCTATAAAGAGCCTGTTAATAAATATGATACCTTTGAGAGCCATGAAGTCTGTGTTGCTGCTATTCAGATTGGCCATTGTAGGGTAAAGCCAGCCATATATAATACAGAAATGGATATGTGTGTCTATGCATTAATAAAAGGCCTTTGGTTACACAATAGAAACCCTAGTGGCATAGTGATTCAGAGGTTTGTCTGCTGACCAAAAGGTCAGTAGTTCAAGTCCACCAGCAGCTCCTTGGTAACTTTATGGGAAGTGCTCTGTCCTACAGGGTGGCTGTGGGTTGGAATCGACTTGACGGGAAATGAGTTTCATGGTATTAATGGTGAACAAAATTTGATTTCTATATAATTCTCATGAAATATTATTCTTCTTTTAACTTTTTTTAAAACCATTTAAAAATGCAAACATAATTTTTAGCTCACGAGCTGTACAAAAACTGGTGATGGATCAGATCTGGCTCCTGTGCAACTCCTGGTCTAGATGAATGAATGAGTGACAGAGTCATTTAAGAGATAGGAGAAAGGAAAAGAGACATTGTTAACTGTCTGCGTTGAGGCCTATAGAATGGGTATTATTAGCTCTCATTAAAATTATAGATACTGAAGGCTAAACAAGCTTAATTAGAAAGCTTGGCAATTTTTTTTTTTCTGGGAAAGATTCACATGGTTTTCGTATTCCTCTAATAGTTTCTGGCATTTCCAATTAATGTTTTCCTCAAATAGGAAAGAGAAACCAGTCTAGTATCTTTTGCACAATAGAAACTCGAGTAGTGTTTGATTGAGACAATTGAAAGAACACTTAATATCATTAACTAACCAGAAATATAAAGCAAAATTTTGGGGAATACCTTTTTTTTTTTTCTTTTATACTACATGAAGAATTCCTTCAACACCTTATCAGGCATTAAGCCATATTTGAGGTAAATAATAATATGGACTTAATTTATGACCTCTTCCACATAGATGCTAGTTATGAAGTGCTAATGCCTTTTCTTTTTTTCATTTTGTGTCTTCAACTTCACAGCGTTCTCCATCTCCAGTGAAAACAGCCAGGTGGTAATGATCGTCATTTCGGCCGCAGTAACGGTGATTCTCTTCACAACTGTCATATATATTTTGATTGGGAGGTAAGTTCACAGGCTGTTTTCCGTCTTATTGTCATTATTGCTTTGCTTTCTGCCTTCAGTTGCTGTTAGATTTGAAGGATGTGGTATAGGGTCGCTAGGAGTTGGAACTGACTTGACAGTGGTGGGTTTGGTTTTTGGGGGAAGATGGGCAATAAAGTGTTTTAACAAATAAGAGTGTCTTTATCCTCATTCTGGGTTCTTCCTTTCTTTTTTCTTTACATTTTTGGCCATCCTTACTTTTGATTTCATTTTCTTCCATGAAATCCTGCAGTCCTTCAACAAACACCTCTTCTTTTCTTTTGACTCCACCCTTAGTTTTTTTGTTTTTTTTCAATTATGCCCTCATTCTTCAAATGTATCCCAGATTTCCCAACACTTTCTCAGCCCGAACACTGGTCACACTGCACAGCGGTCACCACTAACAGTGAGGACTTTACCCTTCATTCATTTTAAAAGTAGTCATTGAAGAAAATACCATAAACACTTTCTAAGGCTGTTATAAAAAGTGGTCTGGAGGGGGCTGCTCAGTGGGGAAGTGCGTCTATATATTTGCTCATTGGGCAGCTTTCCAGAATTCCCAGAGGAAGGAGCTTTCTATAAGGAATTTAGAAAATATGAAGTCATTAAACTTTCACCAAAGCATTTGGTTGTTTGAGGAAAATTCATATTCTTGTGTGCTTTGCATAGTCTGAGCATAGATGATGGTTTTCAGCATTTTTTCTTTATTTTTCTGCTTCCCTTCATTTGCCTCTAGGTTCTGTGGGTATAACAAGTCAAAACATGGAGCAGATGAGAAGAGACTTCACTTCGGGAATGGACATTGTAAGTTTCTTTTTGCTTTCCTAGTCGATTTAAGCATTTTAGTTTAGCATTTGTTGGTTTATAATGGAATCATTTCCTCCTTACAAAGAGAATTCAAAAGTAGTTTTATGGAAAAAGCAAGCAAATTGAATTTATTTTTAAATGGAGGAGGAAATTCATGGCTCTGCATTAAGTAATTTTTACATGGCTACATTTCAGCATACTTAAGTTAGATTAAAGGGCGACCCATGGTTTATATTCAAATAATGCACGTGGTGGATAGTATAAACTGTCTGTAGTCAGCTCTGCGTGGCTGCAGTGCAAAGCGTATCTCCCATTTCCTTATTACCAGTCCTTTGCCGAAATCTAAATAGGAACCTTTTCCCTTTCCTAACTGCCAAGTAAATATAAACAACCTTTGTTTATGTGAAATGCCTCATTCCGCTTTGCTGGCCAACCAGGAGAGAGCCTTTAGAACAAACTGTTTTAGTTTGGAGTTACAGGATATCCAACTGGTAGTACAGCCAGTACTCCACTGTTGCATCCTCCCACCCCCCCATTTTTAATACCAAGCAATTTAATCCTCTTTTAATATTTCCTAGAAGAAATAATCTTTCTGGAAATAAAAGTACTCACATCTAACAAAAAGGATCTTTTGCTTTTCTTCGGGTGAAACAAAAGTGATTGCCTTTTCAGAACTGTGACTCGTGGTTATTGCTCATCAGAGATATTTAGTGTGAAAATAGTGCAATTCTTGTGGAAATTAGTGTAGAAACTACACTCAAGCTCATGTGCTCTCAAATAATCTCAGTATTCCCAAATTACTCGTGTACGCAGCCCCCTCTTTGGCATTTATTATTGCAAATAGCTCCTAAAGCTATTTGCAAATCTGTATAATATTTGGTATCAGCCATTTGATTTTGCAACTAAAAATGATAGGTTTAGCTGTAGGTGAAGTGAAACCTAGGTCACCCACTGCTAAGATGCAGGGCCATACTATAACTTCAAAAGAAAGCTGTCTTCCAAAATGTAAATTGATGTGGGGTGGAGAAAGAGTATGGGTTTGCAGACCACAGTGCTAGCTTTGTCCACTTGAGTTTCCTTCCATCTCACCACAGAGCTATGTTATGGAACAGCTCAAAAACATGCTGAACTTCCACCTTCTAGTTTTTGACTTCTCATCATTCCCAATAAGTTAGATTGCCAACTCAAAAGGCATTAAAAAGTGTATAAACAAATGACAGACTATTTGTCTGCCTTTTTGCCTAGTTCCTACAAAACACCTCATCTAAATTGCCATGCATAATTCCAGCGGTTACATTCCTGCAGATTAAGCTGGTCCTAATTTGAGCTGGACAATGGATGTAAATATTGCTTTTAAAGTGAGACCGTGTTGATGTGGTCCTTTTTATGGGAATTATAAATCTCATAAACGTGGAGCTCTGCTAAACCTCTGTGTGCCAACTGCAAGCAGCGTCCTGTATCATCCTAGGCCATTTTAGCTATTAATGTTTATGATGGAGTCTGCTGAAACTTTAATTTACTTCAAATGCAAAATACCTTTATGATAAACAAACAAAAAAGAAAGGCATTTTATCCTAGCTGCAAGGGCATGAAGTAACTTAAATGCATGTCATAAACCTTCTGTCTTTTGATTCTACAGCCAGCTTATTTCAGACTTTTTTTTTTATGCTTACTTTAAAAAACCTCAAGCTATGAACTACTCCCTCCAGTCTTGTTACAAATCCCATAATATTGCTTCAAAAGGAAAGAAATGTGTTTAACCCCCTAAGATCTGTCCCTTTGCCCTCTCTGGCTAGGCTTTTTTAGTTTGTTGCTGTCCTCAGGGCAGCTCCCTGCTGGTAAAATGGGAACGTACATTGTTGTGTTTGCACAGAATCAGCTGTAAAGTCGTTTAGCTTAACAGGGGCGCATGTGTTTATTATTTGGTTTTAAGACAGAGCCCAGTTACTTGTGTGTTGCCCTTAATGACTAGTGTGAAGGGATTATATGTCTTGCAGCCTGAATCACCTGATACCAGGACTCTCTGGGGTCAGCAGTTAAAAATCAGCAGCCGAAACCCCCACAGTGAACAGGCATTTCACTTGGGGTATGTGTGTGTGTGTATGTGTGTGTGTAAGCTTATATTTTTATTTTCACCCTGAATACTATGTGGATGAAAACATGATTTATTCCAGTTCAATGAATTTGATTGATTTTAGTTTGGGATGAACCTTTTTCAAATTATTCAGTAATACATATATTCTCCATGGCTAATGGATACCAAAGGGTCCTTTGAAAACTCCCTCTGAAGGCTTTTTCAATCCAGTGCTTACTCGAAACATTTGAGACATTGTTCCTGACAACTCATTTTATAATCGTCTCTGTAAATTCAGATGCCAGTAAATCTCCCCCAAATTGATTTTCTTCAGTTCAGTGAGGTAGAACATTTGTAATTGCTTACCAGAGGTATTTTCAGTTTTACCTTGTGTTTACAAGTGTCATTTGGTTTTCTTGAAAATGAATGCTAGGTTTTCTTACCTTGCTATTACTAAAGAGATGCAAATCAAAATGGGCAGATCACATGTCACAGCCTCAATTTGATACATGGGTCTTAAAATGTAAACGAGTTGACTAAACAAAGAGATTCTGCAAAAAAAAAAAAAAAAAAACAACTTTATTTCTGAACATATTGCAGGAAACCTATTGTTACTTTTACTGTTTTCCTTACTCCAAATTAATAAAAAGTAAGGTAGCTTTTCTTAATCTGCTTTCTTGTTTTGAGGATAACATATTTTAGAATTTATAGTGTTAAAGTAGTTTCTGTGTCACAACACAGTACATCACTGTGCTGAAATTTAAGTCTGACATCTGATTTTTTTAATTACAAGCAATAATGCTTGTAATATTGCAGAATTGTGCAAACCAATCTGAATTCAAAAGAAATGGATGTTTCTGAGGCTGATTTCTAGTGCCATTAAACCTTGATGGTGTTAAAAATGTGAATAAACATTCTTGGCAATAAAAATAATTATGACAATACTATCTATTATGTACTGATCACTGTGTAATAGGTGCTCATGCTAGGCCCTTGAGTAGCAAGTTTTTAAGAGCTTTCTCTGAGGTCTAGATTATTCTCTTGTAGCCGAGCTTTTCAAGCTACCAAAGTTTCAGGAATAGAATTCTTACCTTAAAAACTACTCCAATTACAGTTTGCCAAACACAAGCACTAGGCCTTGAAGTCTCTGCGTTTTTATGGATGCTGACTCCCTAGATATTGTGTCTTGTCAAACAATCTGCACACTGCCTCAGCCTGGGCAGCAGCTGCTGTTGTGTGGCACTGACTCAGCACTAGGGAGAAGCAGGAATGGACTTAGCCCAGTTGACATTTCTTTTTCTCTCTCCTTTCTCCTCCTTTTCACATTCTGCAGTTTCAAAATCATTTGGAGAAAGAAATAATGGAGGAGCATTACCTTTTTCTGTCTCGTGTCTCTCAGTCATCTTTTCTTTTATAATCCATTTATTCTGACATCCTATGTTTCATTCCTACACATCTCTGTGGAAGTATTTCAGAAGCATAAGTAGTAAAGTGGTGTAAGCATAACACTTATAAAGTTGTCTTGTAGTACAAGGAAGAGACCATTCGGTAGGACAAACTCTGGCATTCCGGAATCTGTCTGCTTAATGGTCCTTGTGGTGCAGCTATTCTTCCAGTACATTCACTAGCCTCTACAGTCTCCACATCTGTTTAATACAGATTGTCTTAAAGAACAATATGATAATCACAAAGCAGTAAGTTGTTTGGTCAACGAGCTTTTCCCATCATCAAGTGACACTGGGAAGTATCATGCTTGTTTTTTTATTTTAGGACAAGAACAAATTCTTCAACAATTTTAGATGATGAATACAAAATTCATATCACTATTAAGCATCAGTGTCATGAGAAAGCAACATTACCAACAGTTAGTACTAAAATGAAAAGTACTATCAGTATTAATATATATCACAAGGGAATTAAGTTGCATTTTTTAAATTCTAAAGCATTTTCATTGTACTTCAATAGATTTTTAGGATACATTTTTTTAAATTTAGTTTTCTTTCCAATAAGTTGAATTTATTTAATATTATAAATTATTTCAGAGATAAGTTAGTTTTTCAAATAACATGAATCTCAATGTTAAATCAAATGTTCATTAATTAACATTAAATCCAGAATGGTTGTCCTATATATAAATTATTTGTCTGTGTTATTTTAATTTGAAAACATACATTGTCTATGAAAAGTGTTCACCTTCAAAGTAATTTAGGAACCATATTATGAAGATTCATATTCAGCAAGTTATAAATTTGAACTGTGTTTGGAATTTAGCTCTTAACAGTGTTATTAAACTTCTGTACAATACTTTCATTATCAATTGACACTATACATGTGTGTGAGTATGCAATACCCTCCTATATAATATGCACATATGACTTAAAGTAGAGCTGTCATTGCAATGGCTGTCTTGACTCTTGAAGTTAATAAAAGGAAAAGCACGTCAGGCAGAAGAAAAATCATTTTATAGTCTTTATATCTAAAGCAATACACAGCCTTAAAAATGTACCACTTTCAAATGCTTGTTGTCAGATGCATTGTAGTAGATACTGGGTCACTGCAGTTAGGTAGAATTATAAATGTGTAATAACATGGTAAGGATCAGTCAGTGTTATTTCTAGAAGGTAGTTACTGGGCTCCTCAATTATGAACTGTCTTTTTCTGAAGAGTCCCCTCTTTCAATGTCCGTTTGCATTTTAGATGTTAGTGTATTTTCTTTTACTTATTTTTTTTTTTCTCCAGAGAAAGCCGTTCCTTGTATTTACTCTCTATCCAGTAAACCTTTTTCTTAAATTATTCAACACTTGACCTGGTGTCTGTTTGTGAGTATCCGTGATACCATAGAATAAATGATAATTGGTTCATTTTACTGAGATGGAGATTTCCTTTTTTTTTTTTTTTATTTTTTTAATTTAATATGACTGAGTGAAAATGTACATTCCAGTATAAATTTACATGCCTACCTATATGCAGCTTCCACTGCTCTCCCTGCCAGGTGACAGCACACTATTCCTCTCTGCTCCATACTTTTTAACCACTCATGTTAATGTAAAAATTTGCTCTGTAAATATTTTACAAATCTGGCTACAATAATATCTTTCTTCCTTCTCTTGAACAGTAAAACTTCCAGGTCTCAGAACTTATGTTGACCCACATACTTACGAAGACCCTACCCAAGCAGTTCATGAGTTTGCCAAGGAATTGGACGCCAACAACATATCCATTGATAAAGTTGTTGGAGCAGGTAACCAGCACAATAGCTTCGTTGAAAACCCTCATATGTTAATGTCTAGTGCACAACTAGAGATAAGAAGGTTGCCTCAGTCATCTCAGGGTCTCAGGACTAAGTATATTGCTATGGAAAGGGAATCCTCCCTTCCCCCATTTCATGATCAAAGACAGGCAAAAAAATAAATGAAGGAGCATTTGTGGAATATGATGATTTCAAAGGTGCCAGAGTTACAGATTCACAGACAATGGCTGACTTTTTATTTATTGAATTTCAAGAGGTGACTGCTTGATCTTCCAATGGCTGCACTGATCACATATCACAAAGCCTGTATGATTAAATAGGGATAACAGAATAAAAGTGGGTCTTATAAGCCCAGCAAATGAAATCTAAATTTCTAGGGAAAAAAAGAGGTAATTCTGGAATCCTCTTCAGAATTAGAAATAAATAAATACAAAAAGATGCATTTTACACAAATTTGATCACTGTTTTAGTGGGTATTTTAAATAAAATGTTCTATTTATAATAGTTGTTTTTAACTTCCCTTAGATATAATCAATTAGCGCTATAGCAAGTCTTCAGATGCACATCTATTTGGGCTAATCCCATACTCACTCAATTATCACTTTATTAGAAAATGCCTATGGAATGCTTATTATTAACATTTGCATGCTTTCAGTAATCTACTCTGACCTCTAGAGTCGCTATGAGTCAGACCTGACTTGACAACATTGGGTTAATAATACTACAGTGTTTTATACTGTTACATAAATTATAAAAAAACCCTAGTGGTGTAGTGGTGAGGGGCTATGGCTGCTAACCAAGAGGTCAGCAGTTCACATCCACCAGGCACTCATTGGAAACTCTATGGGGCAGTTCTACTCTGACCTCTAGGATCGCTGTGAGTGGGAACTGACTTGACAGTACCTAACAACAACTGTTTTATACACTTACACCCATCTTCATATATTCAGTTTTCATGGGAATAAAACTATTATTGAAAATTAAAAAATAAACCATGTTCAGTAATAGTTTTACACTGCTCTCTAATCAAATTAGTTATACTGATGTAAGAATTATAATGAGTAATTGAAATACTAGCTCATTGAATTATGCATAAAATATCAGATCATGTCTTCTGCAAGTACAATACTTGTGATTAATGTTTATTTCCAATGAACATGTAATTCGTTTTGTTTCTTTTTATTTTTTATGATATAGTGGCTAAGTGCTAAAGCTGCTAACCAAGAAGCCAGCAGTTCAAATCTGCCAGGTGCTCCTTGGAAACTTTATGCTTGGAAACTCTGTGGGACAGCTCTACTTTGTCCTATAGGGTTACTATGAGTCACAATCAACTCAATGACAATGCGTTTTTATGTTTGCTTGTTGTTTGTTTTTTTCATGCACCAAAGAAGAACTCAAAGTTCAAGTAGAACATCGCATTTTTTCTGCTAATTTTCTTAATATCATATTGTCTTAAAACTCACGCGTTATTGTTATTAGTTGCTGGAACATCAGTCCTGACTGATGATAACCCCACATGTGTACAACAGAACTGCTCCATAGGCTTTTCAGGGCTGTGACCTTTTTCAGAAGCAGATAGTCTGTCTTCCAAGATGCCTCTTCAGGCTGAGTTCAACTGCCAACTTCTAGGCTGGTGAAGAGCTTAACTATTTGTGCCACTGAAGAACTCCTAAAACTCCCATGTACAGAAAATGTTAAAATATGAAACTAGTGATTCTTGAAAAGGAATTAGAAGAGCTATATATTCTTCACAATCTAAGCTTTGAGAATATATGTATTCACCATGCAAGTATGTTAATCTAGTGATGATAGAGATAAATATTGATTACTTGCTTTCATTTCTACAGTCCTGCTTGGTGAACTGCTTCAGTGTAAAGATGTAGTTTTCCTTCTGGGTTTTAATGTTGCCTCACAAGTGGGCAGTCTTCTCCAGCGTGGAGGCTATGGCAGCTTGTGCATCTCAAGAGTTGGCGTACACAACTGGAGAATCTAAGGGGAGGAGGAAAAAGTCACTTATTCTCGACCAACATCCGGAAGGCTGGACAGGCATATTATGACCATAAATGTTGGAGTTTTCTGGGATTGTAAAAGCTTACACATGCAGACAATATTGACAGAGTCAGATATAGTGCATAGTGGAGTGAGATGAAGGGTGCTCATTAAAAATCTTATCTGATAAAGAGATAAAAAAGTTCAACTCTACTGAATCACTTAGAAGTCTCCTTTCTTCTTCCTTTCTCTCACATTACAAATATATGTCAAATATGCCATTAACTTTGGTATCACCATCATCATCACAAACTACCTTTTACACTAATATGGAGCTTGGCATTATATGAAGAGTTTCATAGATATTCTTCAATTTGATCTATACAGCAGCTTTTAAGAGGTAGGTAGATAACAGCCTTCTTGAAGTGGTCTAAACTCAGACCCCTAAATAATGAATAATACTTAGGTAGTACTTACTGTGCTTCTGGCAGTGTTCCAAGTGCTTTGCATATATTAATTCCTGTAACTGCACAACAACTTTATAAGGTAGACACAATTCAAGTCCTCATGTTATAAATAAGGAAAAAGAGGCACGGAGAGGTTAAGTCATCCACTCTAAGTAGCATAACTAATAAGTGACAGAAACAGAATTCAGCTCTATTCAGTCTTACTCCAGAATCCATTCTTTTAACCCTATCTCTGTAACACATTTCTCGTAAAGTGACAGGTGACTTGTCACTTAGAATAAGGGGTGCTGGTATCTGAGTTTGAAACAATATCCATTATGCGATGTTGACTCCTGATAATGGCAGAATTTTCTCCCATAATAGATGCCTCTTTCTGGTTTGTCTAGACCTAATATAGCCCAGACACAAAGTGAACTGGAGTTCTCTAACCTTGCTTATAACTTCTAAAAATGATTTACTAGCATTATAACTTCGCCTTCTCCTAATACTTCCACATCTGTAATGATATATTCATCCTTGAATTTTTGGAAAGATCAGTGAGCCTTCTCAAGCGCCATCCCCTTCTACTTCCTGTCATCTTATAGAGTACTCTCTAGCTGCAGTCTCTGGTATCTGCTCTATAATGAAACCAAACCTGCTGCTATGAGTCAATTCTGAGCTCCAGCAACCCTGTGGGTCAGATTAGAAGTGCCCTATAAAGTTTGCAAGGAGCACTTTGTGGATCTGAACTGCTGACCTTTTGGTCAGCAGCCATAGCACTTAACCACTGTGCCACTGGGGTTTCCGTCTTCTCCATACACTTGTTAAAATGCGAAACCAGAACTTCCTAATTTGCCGTTAGATCTCCATGTTTTTTATGCTGCCTGCCACAGTACTTCCAAATGATCAATACTTATTAAATGAATACATAAATATTTGCTTTGGACCTAAAGTGGCTTTTCCAAATGACAGTCATTATTTTGAGGATGGTGGCAGCATTGGATTCCTTGGGAATCGGGTGTGTTCAGATCTTCTTGAAGAGAAGCAAGTCAGTTGTAGTGACGCAGCAGTTAAAGAAGTAGGACAACCACCCGCTTTTTTGAAGGGCAATCCTCAATCAAAAAGTCCAAAAAAAAGAGAAGCATTTTACTTCTTGCCACCTTCTTTCTAACGTATGGGGCATGAAGCTAGTAGGAAAACTCACAGTGATAGGGTTGGATAAAGAATGCTATTTCATTATGCAGAAAATTTGAAAAGTAATCAAGAAATTAATTCTAGCATAATTCAGAAAACCCTCATTTGATATTATTTTTCTCCCCAAAGGTAGTATAAAACAGATACAATAATCCACACTCTATTGGGTTTTCTTCTATGATCAGACGTCTTCTTTGCATGACTCTTCTCTGTGTCAGTCAAGATGGGAGCAGTGAGGATAGAGGGATAAATGTAAAAGATCTGTGACCTGAGGAGGTTCATAGTTCTTTTACATTTATGTCTAAGAATGATGGGCAAATCTTCCCAGTAAAATATACATATTGATCACAGTGTCCATTCTACTTCTAAGCAATTTTATATCCATAAAACCTGTTTCCATCAAGTGAATTCTGATTCGTAGGAACTCCGTAGGGCAGAGTAGAACTGCCCTACAGGATTTTCAAAGCTGTAATCTTTATGAAGCCAGCTGCTAGGTCTTTCTCCTGTGTAGCACAACTTGGGGGCGCAAACCAATTACCTCTCATATACCAGCTAAGCAATTTAACCACTGCACCACCAGGACTCATTTCCCATTTTATATTGATAGGATTAGAATATTTATATATATTTAAATAGTTAAATATATTTAAAATACACAGTAACACTCTATATTCAACAAATTCTGTGTTAATTACATATCTGAGGCAACCTTTTTATTGATGTATTGAGGTGTCTGCAGTGATTCTACAGATAATCTGTGCTGTCTTACCTTTCCCGCTGTCATATCATCGTTCTCCACTTGAAAGTCAGAGAACTTTGCAGCTAATGTGTCAGTAATGTGCCACACCAGCACTCCAGTAAAGTCAATTGAGAACAGATGTGTTCTTTCTCATTTTCCAGAGAATCTAAGTAAATAGGCTAGTTGGCCCTTTTAATAAAAACAGAATAGTTTAAACATCTGACATTTAATCAACTGCTTAACCCATAATATTTGTGCTGTTGATCACTGTAAGACAATGATAGTTATCAGAACAAGATTCTTAAATTGCATTTTGTTTTTTCATATTGCATTATTCACCATGTGATACTTACAAATATCTGCTGTTTCTCACAAAGTCTGTTTTTCACCAAGCTGTGGATATACTAGGAATGCTTAGATTATCCACTTTCAAAATGATTTAGAGACTTACTAAGTATATCAATAATGGTGAGAGAAAAATGGTTACTGTTTACTAATGGTTTTTAATCACATAATGTCTTTTTAATTGTTGTTTTTCCCCTATAAAAGGTGAATTTGGAGAGGTGTGCAGTGGTCGCTTAAAACTTCCTTCCAAAAAAGAGATTTCAGTGGCCATCAAGACCTTGAAGGTGGGCTACACGGAAAAGCAGAGGAGAGACTTCCTGGGAGAAGCAAGCATCATGGGTCAGTTTGACCACCCCAATATCATTCGATTAGAGGGTGTCGTTACTAAAAGTAAGTCAAGTTGTAAACCTTCTCAAGGGCATTTGAGCAGAGGTTGCTTAACTCAATTATTGAAGAATATTGATCTCCTTTCCCCATTTTTCATAATCAAAGGTTGCTTAACTATCTCTAGCTGAACAAAAACACCAGTTTTACATTGACATGCTTTACTATGGCAACAGAACAAACAAAAAAAAATATTTAACATGTATTTTATAGCCTACTATTGCAGACTTTGGTGCCCTGGGGTACAGTGGTTAAGAGCTTGACTGCTAACCAAAAGGTCACCCATTCAAACTCTCTAGCCATTCCTTGGAAATCCTATAGGGAAGTTATGCTCTGTCTTATAGGGTCATTGTGTATAGGAATTAACTGAATAGCAATGCGATTCACTATAGACCTTAAACATAGATGAAGACATGCTTGTTGAGAGATAAATGAGAAGAACAAAATGGACTGGACTTGGGGACAGAGTGACTATACAGTATGTATACCTCATGGTTCTATGTGTTTATAGGAGACTATCTTACTGGTCTCTCTCTGGATGGAAGAGAATGGGGTGGAGAGCAGGGCACATGAGGTTGTTAAGAGGAAAGGACAAGTGTAGAATGAAAAGGTGGAGTGTGCTGTCACTGGACAAGGAGACCAGAGCAGAAGGAGATGTGGGTGGAAGCGGGTAGATGGGCATACAAAATTGATTTGAATTGCACACTTTTATTTAATCATAACAAATCATAATAATAATGCAATGAGATAAGTGAGAAGAGAATTATAGAGATCTCTATGTTGTGTAGTATAGCAAGAAATAATAATGAATCCAATTTGACAGGGACTTCTGGGGACTCTTAGATAACTGCCTTTTCTTTTATTGTTTACTAGCTTCATTTAAGCTTCTAAAAGTTTATTACCATGCTTTAGGAAATTTAAGAAGTCTTGGGAATGTCCTTGGGTAGAAAGATTTGGATCTTCATAGACCAAGACCATTTCTAAGTTCTCTGTGGAATTCATATTGTTCTGATCCAGAACCCAAATGTATTTTTGACTGTCCTGGGGAAGCTCTGGCTAACAGCTCATGATAAGGGTCTCAACTTATTTTCATATTGATTTCTCCAGCATGACTCAAAATGGGTCCCATGTGGCAGATAATATGGTTTTTGGCTCCAGTCACAATGAAAACCACTTGATAATGCCCTGTGATATATATATATATATGCGCCAAGCCAAGACATATATATATATATATATTTTTTTTTCCTCCTCAAGATTTTAGAACACAGGATGGAGAAAAAAACTAAATTGCCAACAAACTCCTTGGAGTGAAAGACAACATATGGCAAGAATTTGGCATCCTTTAGGGGATAATTCAATTGGCACCACATTTACCTACTCTAGTCACCAACAGACATTACACATTATTTTCCTCACAACGAAATTTTTCTTTAGTAACCTATAGAGCACTTTTCAAATGGTACCAATACTTATTCTCATCTGAATATGACTCAGGACAATTACCTCCCCATAAGAATGTGGTATTATTGAAACATATTTTGATATCCTCCAGGTATTTATATATAATAAATGGGGTTAAGAACTTTATATAATGCAGAAGAACTTAAATACTGTATGCCTTTTTTGGCCATATTGTCTTATAAGATGCATATACACATATATTGCTGTACTCCTAAAAATCTGTTGTGCTAATTGAGAAGTGAAAAATACCAATCTTTTTTTTTTTTTTAATTTAAAACATTAAAAATAAATTCGTGGTGGTCATAGTAGGGGCTGGCAAATGCATGCATTTTTGGTTTATTCACTGCCAGGACTATATCTTTATGCCACAGAATTACAGAATCAAATCTCACTAGAGTTTTAATAGTTAGTCTTCTTTTCTTCTCCATAACATCTTTATCAAGTGGTTATCCTTTAACTCTTAAAGCCCACTTAGGAGGGGAAGCACGCTTTAATGTAAGCAGCCCTCCCCTTTAACGTGATTTTCTTTATAAAACACTCATTATGTGCCAGACCTTGTGTTATGGAAATGATTTCATTCTTAAAACTAGGCTGCAAAGTGTGTTATTGTGAAGTTTGGTTGAATCAGTCTAATTCTTAGCAATCCTATGTACGAAAGAATGAAACAGTGTGCAGTCCGGCTCCGTCCTCGTAATCTTTGTTACACTTGAGTCCATTGTTGTTGCCACTGAGTCAGTCCATCTCGTTGAGGTTCTTCATCTTTTACACTGTCTCTCTGCCAAGCATGATTCAGGAATTGATCCCTTTTGAGAACATCTCCAAAGTATGTGAGATACTGTCTCATCATCCTTGTTTCTAAGGGGCCTTCTGATTGTACTTCTTCCAAGATAGATTAGTTCTTTCTTTTGACAGGTCATGGCATATTCAGTAGCCTTCATCAACACCACAGTTCAGAGGTATCAATTCTTTTCCAGTCTTTCTTGTTCATTCCCCAGCTTCCAACACATATGATGCAATTGAAAACTCCATGGCTCAGGTAAAGCACATCTTAATCTTCAAGGTGACGTCTTTGTTTTCAACACTTTAAACAGGTCATGTGCAGCGACTTTGTCCAGTGTAAGCTATGTTTTGATTTCTTGACTGCTACTTCCATGGGCATTGATTGTGAATTGAAGTGAAATGAAATCCTTGACAACCTCAGTCTTTCTGCTTTTATTGCTTACTGGTCCAGTTGTGAGGATTTTTGTTTTCTTTATGTTAAAATGTAGTCCATACTGAAGGCTGTGGTCTTTGCTCTTCATCAATAAGAGCTTCAAGTCTTCTTCACTTGCAGGAAGCAAGATTGTGTCATCTGCATGATGTGGTTTATTAACGAGCCTTCTTCCAATCCTCATATCCTATTCTTCTTCACATAGTCCATTTTCTCAGATTACTTGCTCAACATACAGATTAAACAAGTATGGTGAAAGGCTAGAGCCTTGACACATACTTTTTCTGATTTTAAGCTGTGTGGAATCCCCTTTTTCTATTTGAACGACTGCCTCTTGATCTATGTACAGATTCCTCACCAGCACAGTTAAGAGTTCTGAAATTCTCGTTCTTTGAAGTGTTATCTGTAATTTATTATAATCCACATAGTTAAGATCCTTTGTACAGGCAACAAAACACAGGTAAACATCTTTCTGCTATCCTCTGCCTTCTGCCATGATCCATTTGACATCAGCAATGATTTCTTTGGTTCCACGTTCTCTTCAGGATCCAACTTGGATTTCTCCCAGTTTTATGTTCTCTGTCAGTTCTCTGCAGCTGCTTTTGAATGATCTTCAGTAAAATTTTACTTATGTGTGATATTAATGAAACTGTGCAATAAATTCCACTTGTGGGTAGATTGCATTTCTTGGAAACAGGCATGAATGCAGATCTCTTCCACTCAGCTGGCCAGGTAGCTGTCTTCCAAATTTTGTAGCATAGATGAGTGAGCACTTCCAGTGCTGCATCCTCGTGTTGACACATCTCAGTTGGTCTTCTGCCAGTTCTGGGAGTCTTGTTTTCTATCAGTGCCTTCAGTGCACTTAACACTTCTTTCTTCAGTACCTTCATGTCCTCATCATATGCTATCTCCTAGAATTATTGAACATTAACCAATTTTCATTGGTAGAGTGATTCTGTCTCTTCCTTCCATCTTCTTTTAATGCACCTGCACCTTTTAATGTTTTCCTCATAGAATTTTTCAGTATTGCAACTCAGGCTTGAATTTTTGAATTCTGCTTAAGAAATGCCAGGCATATTTTTCCCTTCTGGTTTCCAATCTCTAGTCTTTGCACATGTCTCTGTAATACCTTACTTTGTCTTCTAGAGCCACCCTTTGAAATCATCTATTCAGCTGTTTTACTTCATTATTTCTTCCTTTGCTTTAGCTACTTGATGTGTAAGAGCAAGTTTCAGAGTCTCTCATGACATACATTTTGGTCTTTTCTTTTTTTCCTGTCTTTTTAGTGGTGTCTGACTTTCTCCACGTGTGATGTCCTTGGTGTCGTTCCACAACTTGTCAGATTTCAGGTCGTGTTCAACAAGTCAAGTCTATAGTTGACGTAGTCTCTAAATTTAAGTAGGATACACTCAAGGTCAAACTTTGGCTCTTGGGGATTTATTCTGATTTTTTTGTGAAGTAGGTATAGTAATTTGTGTTTTGCATTTGTGTAAATAGATGTGCAGCATTAAGCAAACCAAGTGAAAGTCCTTGCTGTCAAGTTGATTCTTACTCATAGTGACAGTATAAGACATAGTAGAATTGCCCCATAGAATTTCCAAGGAACACCTGGTAGACTTGAACTGCTGACCTTTGGTCACTTAACTACGACCTCACTGTGGTTTCCAAAGTGTTAAGTATCTTCATTAAATGGTAAGTGCTAGAGACAGTGCTGGAAACTCGTTCTCGTGGTTTGACCTCTCTCAGTTCTGGATAAAAACAAGTTTATATATTTTGCTAATTCTTTTATATCATGAAATATTATCCTCCCTAATAATTGAATAATAAGAAGGCATTTCTTGTGCATCTAAAATTTTACCGAGATATTCCAGGCCTCTTAACACATTAAATGAGTTCCTGGACAGTGCAATCAGTTGATGGTTAGGCAGCTCAGAGAAGGGTTGCAATTCAAACTCACTGAGAACTTCATTGGAAGAAAGACCTGGTGATCTGTTCCTGAGAGGTCACAGCCATGTAAACCCTATGGAACACAGTTGTACTTTGCACAAGTTGAGATGTCATGAGTTGGACTCAGCTTTATGGCAACTGGTTTGTTTTCTTATTGTTGTTTTCTGTTTTAACACTGATGTGCACTAAATGTAGGGCTGCTATGAGTTGGAATCAACGGGGTGGCCATGTGTTTCTTGTTTTCATATGCTATATACAAATAAATTCTAATACAGGGTGTAATAAATCAGACTAAAGTAGAATCTGGATCATAGTAGGTGCCTAATTTAGGACTGATTAGGAAAAAAAAAATGACTGATTGAATTCACTAGTTAATAAAATAATAGTGTCTCCTAACCCAAAGGCATCTCTTTATCTAGTGTTTCCTTCATTAAATTAAAAGCATGCTTCAGAAAATTCAGTTATTTAACTGCCCTCATTAGCCACGGACTAATGAAGAATATGAATACATTTTATAAAGAAAGAAAATATCACCAACTTCTCTAACACCTACAGTAAAAAAATAAAAATTAAATAACAAAACTCACTACTTATTAAACAATTAGGCTGAAATTAAAGCTCACTGATACTCTCATATTTTATTAAACATGAGCTAATATTTTTATTTCAGTGTTATAAATTATTGAAAGCAGCATCATATTTTGCAAGCTTTTTCGTAAAAATTATTTACCAAATAACAGTTATTATGACAAGGTTTCTTGTTTTCTTTATATGTAAAAGTGAAAGAATCAAACAGGGATTATGGAAGTCAAACAAATGAATCTATAAAACAATCCCCAAGACCAATGTGCAGAAAAAAATATTTTAAGAAAAAGAAATGCTTAAAAATTGTGGGGAGTATACATTAAACATTTTATGATGTCTTATTTTGTAACATTCTAATATAGACTACAACTGCCTTATTCTTAGAGTGAGGATTTTAAATTTGATATGTCTCCCTGGATAAATAAGCATGTAAAATGCTGCCAAAAGTCAGACTGTAGAAATCAAAGCTATCTCATACAATGCTAGCTTACAGTAGTGTGCCCAGAATTATATTTTGAACTCCTTTAATGCAATATTTAAAATCTCTAAATCTGAAACTTTTTACTGTCTAAGAGGAAATAGAAATGCCATAGCATAAGGTTAATAGGTTGCACTTTATATATAAATAAATTAACATTGTCACCAAAATAAGTTTTTTATTGTACTCCTAATATTTTGTTTCCTAAGACTATATAGCTTCTAAATTAAAATACCTCATGAGCTCAGGAGTACACTCACACATACACAAACCACAGTGATTCAGAGTTCGTTAAATTATTTAATGACTAATACTGTATTTAAAGCAGAAGAGACAGCGGTGCAGCGTCTGAATTAAAAATCAAAAGGTCAGAGCCCTGGCTCACTCTCACTGGTTGTGAGAACTCTCAAAAATTTAAACAGTCACTTTCCTTTCCTATAATATAGAATTAATAGTATTTTCCTACTATTTATAGGTACTTTAAGGATCAAATAAGAGTATATTTTTAAGTGGTAGAGAGCTATACAAAGCTAAATTACCTGTTTTGGTTGTTTTGGGAAACTTTTCCATTTAATCTGAGAACATAGAATAAGATTCTTGGAAACAATCTTGTTTTTCTTTTTGCTGAAAGATAATTCTTCCTACCATTGCTGTTGTGTCCTTTGAGAAACTAAGTCTAATACATTTTCAAATCATTTAGGAAAGCACTTTATTCAGTCATTAAATTTTCATTTATTTAAACTAAGCTATAAACAATTTTAACATTGCATTTTTAACCTGATGGTCTTAAACAAGAGAAGGTAAAAGAGTCTCTGATCTTCAAAGTATCAGAAAGCTGGGGGCACATTATCTGTGAAGAACTAGGTACTAACATGTGTTATCAATTTCAGTTGAAGTTCAAAAACATGGAACTTGTTTTTAGCAAATGTTTGGTATTTCTGCTATCACATCATTAGTCAAATGATAGTCAGACCCCAAGAGCTTCATTGGCCACTTTTAACCTTGCAAAATACAAAAGAATTAAGTTGGATGTGATTATTTATTTATTCTTCTTGAAATATTGTCTAAAAATTTAATAGTAGCAATTACACAGATTAACTGTCACCTCAAATTCCTGAGGATTCGTCACAGGGATGGTCATGGAAGAGAATATTAAGTGGATTTCTCATAATTAAAATGTTTCTTCATTGAAGTGAGAGTTCACGTCACACGAAAAATTTTGGCACTAGTTTTTACCTTCCTATTCTCTGCAAATATGATAAAAAAAAAAAAACATCACTAGAACAAGACATTAGTACCTATTGGCAACACAACATTCCTTCTGTTTCTTGTTTGCTTCTCTTTAAAAGTTTCCTTCTGTACTGGTTTCATGGATAGTAGACTGTGTGTCATACTCTTGGTAACCAATGATTATTTTGCTAATAATTTACAGAGATATTTAATTTAATTAAATAATACACTTTGGAAAACTGATGATACAGGTTGTTATCACTCATTCAGGACTGCAATTTGATAAATGAGTTCAGATTTACTAAGTGTCCACATCAACAAAATTAGGATAATCTCTTCTTAGTACAGGATCGCTGGGTGACACACGTGGTTTACTTTTCAGTACAAACCTTAATGTTAGTAGTTCGTACTCCTCTAGCAATACCACAAAGAAAAAGATTGAGAATCTGTTTTCTGAAAGATTACAGACAAGAAATCATTACAGGGCAGTTCTACTCTGTGATACGTGGAGCTCTCATGAGTCAGAATCTATGGTAAGGCAATGGGCTTTTTGGTTTGGCGTTCAAAACCTTAGGGAACAGGTAAGACAGGCCATGTTAAATGTACATGCTTGAAGAGTGTTCCTTCTTTCTTCGGCATTCTCCACCTATGTTTCTTGGGTGGGTTACCACATTTTCCCTATAAAAGAATCTTTCCCCACCATATCCTTCAATAATTTAAATGAAGTTATTTTCCAATTTTCAGAAAGAATACGACTTACAAGATCTGTGAAGTTTTGACTTGCATGTGGCAAAGACTGTTTTTTAAAGAGTATAGTGGTTGTGCACTCAGCTGCAATTTGACCCCAACAGCCACTCCAGGGGAGAAAAATAACGACAGTCTGCTTCTACAAAGCTTACCCCTTGGAATTCCTATAGGGCATTTCTACTCCATTACATGGAGTCGATGTGAGTCAGAATCTATCGGATGGCGATGGATTTCTTTTCTTCTTTTTAGTATAAACACAGAGTATCTCTCAAGATAAACTGTTAAAAATTTCTAAAGGAAGAAAAAACTACGATGATATGTTAAGTTTATACTCTGTAGCATTTTTTGGCCAAACAAAAACTCAGAGAGTGATAAAAAGGAACACCTCTTTACTCATGAGGCCAGTAATAGCTTCACATCAAATTGTACAAAAAAGTTATCAGAAAGGATCATAAAAGATCCAAATTATGCATCAACAAAATCCAATAACCCTGTCACAATTATGAGGAAACCCTGGTAGCACAGTTGTTAAGTGTTATGACTGTTAACCAAAGCTTTAGCCATTCAGGTCTGCTAGGCACTCCTCGGAAAATAATTCTCACTCCAGAAAAGTTCCACTCTGTCCTACAGGTTCACTTTGAGTTGGGATAAACTCCCACAACAATGGCTTTTATAACAATTATGAATCTATAAATATTAAAAAAAAATACTAAAAAAAATCTATAGGTTACTTTTTAAATAAAAAAGATACCTCAAATTAAAAAAAAACAAAACAAAAAAAAACTGCATCACGTTCGAGTTCAGAATGGTTTAATGTAAAAAGTATTCCGAGGGTTCACAAAATTTAAAGGAAAAAAAATGAATCTCAACTAATAACAAAAATAAGCATTCATAATTTAAAAAAATCTTATCATACATTACATAGAAAACATTTTTTAGCCTGAGAAATGTACAGAAACCCTTCCCAAATGACAACAAAAAACTTAAAAATGTTAAGAATTCACAAAATATTCAAAAATGAAACATTAAAATTCATTCATTTGAAAGTAGAAATTCAATTCATTACTGTATTGAGCAGCTTAGATAAGAAAACAAGAAAGATTGAGAAGAACAAAGCTGTCCTAGTAAAATCAAACTGAGAGCATTCAGGTTACCAAATTAACTGATACAGCACTTACCGTGTGACTGAGCTCTGACCTCCCAAACTGGGCAAAGGGAAAAAAATACACATACACATATGTATGTACATATACACACCCACACACATATATCTACATATACTGCTAGTGTATAAACTTTAATTGAGAATGGTTAAGAACTTGGCTGCAAACCAAAAGGTCGGCAGTTCAGATGCCCCAGTTTCAGCTTAGAAACCCAATGTGGCACTTCTACTCAGGCTTATAGGGTTGCTGTGAGAATTTGGTTGGTTAAAGAAGACTTTTTTAGTGAAAGTGTTTCCCAGCCTAGTTTTGAGGGATTCGATTATCTTTAGTCAGCTGCAAGTGATAGACCTCATCTGATAAACTGACAGTCAGCTAGGTCTGGTTTAGGACTAGGCAGACGAAATAGATCATTAACTCATGAACTCAGTAGACGTAATAGGAGTTATTTTAGCAAAATATTGTCTTGATTAAAATGGAATTTGAAAAATATTGCCCCAGATTTTTTTTAATTGTAGGAAGCCCTCAGAAAGGTACCCTTATTTAGTACATTACTATTTTTTGGATCAGTTAGGTACAACTGTATGAAAATATATCACTAAAATATTTTCTTGCTGATCAAAGGCAATTCAAGTCTTTCCCTCCGTCCCATGGATGGTGATGTATAATTTTTCTTTTTTCTTTCAATGACCCTTCTCTTTGTGATATTTTTGCTTCTATGCTGATTCTGTTTGTATCATACTGATAACAAACTAATAGACTTCTGACTGCTAAGATCACGCTGGTATCATAAAATCTTTTTTAAGGATTTTAAAAATAAGAGATAGAGTATATAAAATGAAACTAGTGTTGAGGTGTTAGCAGCATTTTTCTACTGAAACCATATTACATTTCAGTAATTTTAGACATTTCAATTATCAGTAGATATTGTGAGTGAACAGAAATATTTTTATCTAAAAATCAACACTTACTTGATTATTTACAGTAATAAAACTTTCTCCATTTGGCTTCTTATTTATCACCTTATGACACTCCTCTTTTTTATAGAAAATATGATTAAATTTTTCATGGATGAACCTGTGCTCAATCTGAAATTTGTAGACTTGTGTCATGCTACTGCTGTTACCAAGCATAGGGTTAGTAATATATTTGAATGACAGGGGCTAGCCAGAAAGATGAAGTGACTGTATCACACTGATTTGCTTTCTTTAAACTCTGTAATTGTAAATGTCATCATTTTATCTACACTCACAAACCAGTTTTTTAAAAAAGAAAAATTAAACGTCCACTGCAAATAATGTATTGTTTGCTTTTGATGGAGTTTCACTTTAGCCAGTCAGGGGGAAAAAAAAATCTCATTGAGTTCAGTGTGCATTTCCAGATGTGTAGACAGAGTGACCTTGGCTGTGTCTTGAGGAACCTGATTATGTCATTTGTAAATGAGAATCCAAAATACATGAAAAGGCATGCAAATGTGAGTACAAATAATCTGCATAATGTGCAGATGAGCTGGTGTTTTGTAAATAAATCCTCACTACTTTTAATGAATGTTAGAACTAATTTTCACTATTATTACAGAGATTCTTCTTTCAACCTTATATACTGTCATAGAAAAATCATGAGGGAATCTAAATGAAGGTAGTGTTTTCCAAGGTAGAATATTTATAATTCGGCATACTTCTTGCATATGAATTTGAGTTTGCTAAATCTTTGAGCTTAATGCAAAGCACATTTTCAGAGTCATCTGTTTTAAGTGGTGTGTTTACAAATACCTAAATTGCAGAGTTAAATGCAACATGATCTGATTTTTGAATGGTCATGGGCTGCAGCATAATTGAATGGTTTGATTTTTCGGCTACTTTTATTTCCCTTGCCAAAATTCTACTAGACTGCTAATAAGGAATGAAGTGGTCGTAAGGCTGACAGCCAGAAGGAATAGAATGATAGCCAGAGTGGCTGGAAGTGTACCAACTCAGAAACTGGCCACTGTCATTCAGATTTGGTTGTTTTTCAAGCACAATACCTGTACCTACATTAGAGATTGAATTTCTGTAGCATATTATTCTTCACAGAGTCAGAATGTTTTAAGTAAGAAACACATAAATTGATTGTGGCTCATGTAGAACGTAGATATGAGGAATTTTATTCACTCATTCATTTTCTCCCAGGTCTCTGGGACCATTCTCTAGCTCAGAATTTCCAGTAAAATATTGAATCTTCTCTTTCTTTCTAAATATCACCATATCAAAGTTTATTTGATGTGAGTTCTGTAGGCACAAGGTATTGGCTGAAGTAACATAGACATACTAGCTGAAATAGATGTAAGTGGCGTGTTACCTAAAAAATTTGTGTATAAATCAATGTTTTATTGGAAGATAGATGTATTAAATATTGCAATTATCTGAGGAAGATTATAGAGTATGAAAACTTTTCTCATTTCTTACAATAAATAAGACATACTGCCTGGGATATGTTCAAGTTACTAAATGTAGTCAGCATAACCTGTATGGTACTAAGAAATAATCAATGTGAATCAAGTCTTTTCACCTATGAAAGAAAAATAAATGAGAAAAGGAAGCTATTTTCTTGTATCAAAATGCCAAACTAAACCCTGTACTATTGTGGGGATGTAGCAAAGGAGATTTATAGTTCTGTCATGCAGTCGGATGACCATGGATGTTAAAAACCTATTATTTGATCAAAATCTTTCAACAGTACTCAGTCGATATTTAATTCAGGTCTTCTGGACTTGAAGGAGGAGTGCTTTTTCTTCCTGCAGCATGATGGATTTATAATTAAAACATTACAGCAACAGTCAAGGCAGGAGAATCACATATGTACAAACTTTGGAATCAGACAGAGCTGTTAAGAGTCTTCTCTACCGTCAGCTAATTTTCTGACAGAAGCAAGTCACTTAAATCTTTAGTGTTGTTCAGGAAACAGTAATATGTGGATGGTAAATGTATCTAAAACCTAAAGCTAGTGTGAGATATTAAGTGACATAATATAAAGAGCGTGACAATTAAGTTTGTGAACTCAACCTAGAAAAAGTGCTACATACCTCACTGCTGAATGTACAGTCCTCTTCAAAGTACTGCCCTTGGGAAGCTGTGCACCCACACCACCACCTAGCCCACTCTTCGATGCAATTCTGGAACTCTTTTTAGGGAATAGTCATCAGGTCTGTCTGTGTATTACCTTTCGTCTCCTGAATGTCTTCAAAACGTGTTCCGTTAAATTTTTCCTTTATCTTTGGGTAAAGAAAACTGTCGTCGGGGGCCAGATCAGGTGAGTAGTGATGGTGTTCCGATAGAGATGTTTGTTTATTGGCTAAAAACACCCTCACAGACAACTACACAACTAAGTTCGTGAACTTGCCACCATGACACCAGGTGCGATTACCATTCTACAAAAAGATCCAAAATTGCTTTAAGGGTGGAGCGTGCATAGCTTCACGGCGGGCGTACTTGGAAGGTTTCCGTTCAGCGATGAGGTATGTAGCACTTAGCACAATTAAGTTTGCGGATTTAGTTGTCAGACCTCGTAAAACAAGTACTTAATGAAAAGCTACACAGTTGTAATTATGGGGAAAAAGTTACAAGCATTTCCTTTATATCAAAAATACCAATGCTATGTTTCTTTCTCTTTTTAAAATGTTTTGTTTTGTATTAATTTTATAACTGTTATGTGTATACTGATTTGTAGTTTCAGCTTTGTTCATGTAAAATTACACTGTAATGACTGTATATGATGCTGAAGTTTTCATAGTCATTATTTTAAGATAAAATAATCCATAAGATAGATATGTGATAATTAAGTTATAATCTGTAATTGAAAATTTATTCTATTATTAACCTCTGTATGCCCAGTATATATAGGACTTTTGTGTCTAATTCTTTTTGATATGTTAAATGTTTCCCTCAGTATACATTTCCAAATACACAATAGTATATTAAAAACTCTGGACCTAGACTACAGGTTACACACTTTGGCTTTACTAACTATGTGATATTGAGCAAGTTCTTTAACTTCTCTGTGTCGGTTTTCTCATCTGTAAAATGGAAATGGTAATGATTAATAATGTAATGTATATAAAAGAATTAATCCAGTGTCCTGAACTTAGTAAGTGCCTTAGAAATACATAAAACATTGTTAAAAAGGTTTAACTAATTTAAGGGCACACACTTCCAAAACAGTTTTACAAATTATTACCATTAGCAGGGTTGTTTCCTTTTAAAAACAGCCAGCATAGATTTTATAGTTTATAAATGTCAATTAAGTTGTGTAAAAAGGATATAATTATTTTTAATTTCCTGTTATAAAAAGCATAAGATCCATAAAGGTAGAGATTTACTTATTTCTGTTTAAGCAACTAAAGAAACCATCTAGAATATAGCTCTATAAAATACTTGTAGGAAGAATGAATGAACTTTGGAAGTCCTATTTTTCTTTTGGGTTTGAACTCAGAAGTACCTGATTTTGCACATCAGCTAAGGGAATGTTAAACAGAAAAAAAGGGATATATTTTTATTTTACTGAAGTTTTGCTAAATAGAACAATTTAGATGCCATAGGCTAACGGCCCTTGTTCTGGAAACAATCTCCTTTTAAAAAAATTAGCATGTTTTGTATTGGAAGCTGGTTTCTTTTTTTAATTGCAATATAGTGGAATGATGGGGGAGGCGAAAGGTTTTACACTGTGTTTCAAACAAATCCAGTTGTTTTACACATGCTACCTGCTTGATTTTATTGAATTCTACTGATTTACATTTACCATGTATCTAGGTAAACCGGTCATGATTGTTACAGAATACATGGAGAATGGTTCCTTGGACAGTTTCTTACGTGTAAGTACAAGATTATATATGTGTATATGTAATGGATTTCCAAAAATATTACACACATTCTAACACTGTACCAAGCAATTACATACCATAATTTTAAAGGAAAATGATTTTTTCTGGGACTAAGTAGTTTAAATAAGAAAAAAAACTATAAAAGCATATATTTATCTCACAGTATGCAAATGTCAGTGTTTTATAATTTTAAAGCAGATGTTAGTGCTCTCCTTTACCCTATATATGCTATCAAAATTCATATCAGTTAAAATAAAAACAAACATCAAAGGGAAAAAAAGCAGAACATAAATAACATTGATGTAGGACAGATCATGCCTTTGATGTAGCGCTGTCCACTCAGAAAATATGCATGTGCTGTGGTTCTAAGATATTGGAAACATATTTTCTCAACTTAAAAAAACTCAACCCATTGCTGTTGATTCCAACTCAGTGACCCTATATGACAGAATAGACCTGCCACACAGTTTTCAAGCAGCTCCTGGTAGACTTGGACTGCTGACCTTTTGGTTAGCAGCCATGGCACTTAACCACTATGCTTCCAGAGTTTCCACATATCATTATGATACAAGATCTTTTGTCTAACACCAAATGAGGAAATGCCCCCAAAATTTCAATCTTTTAAATCCAGAATCTTTAAATTTTAGTTATTCGGGCAAATATGATGTTCAAAGAAATACACAGCAGTGAATCAAAAATAATTTAAAAAATAGATAGGTTCTGTTCTCAAAGTACTTTCAGTGCTATATAATTACACAGAGGTATGGATAAAATATAGATCAACATCATGGGTAAATAACTCTAAATCTTCTATAAACTAGAAAGTTGTACTTTACTTAATATTCATGAGCCAAATAAAATCTTAGTAGCAATTATTTCAAAATCCAACAATTTCCAAATAGGTAATGAAACTAAGTTATGATAAGTATTATTCTGAAATCGTTGTTTATGTAGTTTTTATAATTCTGTTTAGTCAAGGTCACTTGGAAGCTTTTCTAAATCTGGAAATTTATGACTTGGCTTTATATTACTATTTTATGACATATAACTCAAAATTAGGGAGAAATATTCAATAAATACTTTTAACTAATTATAATCTAGTTATATATGATAATAATTAAAATTTTGGCATTTATTTCAGGTTAAGCAATTCATTAAATAGCTGGAATCGCAGGATCAAGAAAAGATCAATCAGTCGAATAAGTACAAACCTACTCTAACCACAGACTCTAATTCATTTTGATGTTCTTGGACTTAAAAGTTTGTGTGGGGAGGAATTTGTATGTCATATAAAGACCTGAAAAATCCTAGATGTACACTGAAGAATATTAGGTGACTTCTTATTAGGAGGGCGCTCTGGTGGCACAGTGGTTAAGTTCCTGGCTGCTAACTGAAAGGTCAGTGGTTTGAACCCACCAGTCATTCAGCAGGAGAGAGATGTGACAATCAGCTTCATAAATATTTAGAGCTTTGGAAACTCTATAAGGCAGTGCTGCTCTGTCCTATAGGGTCATTATGAGTCCAAATAGACAGTACAACAATAGGTTTGTCTTTTTGTTTTCTTGCTAGGAAATATTTGATAATGCAATCACCATGCTCTTCTGTTTTATACATTTACATATACGTCACTTTCCTTGTTAGTCTGGAATGCTTAAAAACTGAAAAGCATGTTGTTGGTCTTGTTATGATAGGTGGTATGGGAGATATTAACTAAAGATGTGTTTTAGGAAATAACAGGTATTAATTGTACTTTTGAAATGCTTCTTAGAAACATGACGCCCAGTTTACAGTCATCCAGCTGGTGGGGATGCTTCGAGGGATAGCATCTGGCATGAAGTACCTGTCTGATATGGGCTATGTTCACCGAGACCTTGCTGCTCGGAACATCCTGATCAACAGTAATTTGGTGTGCAAGGTTTCTGATTTTGGGCTGTCGCGTGTTTTAGAGGATGACCCAGAAGCTGCTTACACAACAAGAGTAAGTAACTCAGCACTTAAAAAAAAAATAAATGTTGTGTTTATTTTTATCTTATGTTATGCTGACATGGTAATAATTAGAAATCAGTTGATGCTAATAAGTAGAAATCAGTTGATGCATGCTTCAAAATGCTATGTCAACTCTATTTTCTGCAAATGGGAACATCACTGTGAATTCTGAGGAATAGATGGTAACAAATTTATAAGGTGAGTGAGATTTTGAACTCTAAAATTTCATTCTTGGGTTTCATGGTTTCGTAAAAAAATCAATCTCATATTCCTGAAGTTTTGTATTCAGGCATCTATTGATCTTTTCTTCATAGTTGAGCCACCTTTAGTATGCAGGTTGCTTAATTTCTTAGTTACCTACCCAACTAATTATAATTTTAAAGCATTTTGAGAACATTATGGTTACATAATGTATATTAATTTTATAGAAACTAAAAAAATAATGGAAAATTCGCCCATAATTGTACCACCCACAAAGAACATGTATAACTTTGTGAATCAATTCTTCAAGTTTTTGTTTCTACCTACCAATACATACAAACATATATATAAATACGTAATTAAAATAGAATTAATCATAATACTATATACAGCCATCTTTTCTTCTTAGCAGCATTTGTCTTGAATATATTTCAATGTCAATAAACAGTCTTCTAAGTTATTATTCTTTTAGCTGATTAGTTTTAATTTTTCCAGTTTTACTATGTCTTTTATGAATACATTGTTATAACTCTATGCATAGTCGGATCCGACTCGACGGCACTTAGCTTTATCTAACCCCTAATTAGTGAACATAGTATTGTGACATAATCACATGAGTCTTATGGTTTTCTTACAATATAGTCTTAAAATTGTAATTTCTGTGTCAAAGTGTCTGTGAACCTATTTTAAAAACATACTTCACAGTACTCCTGATGAAACTAGATATTATTATCAATCTTATCCAAGCAGAGCGCATCTTTATCAGTTGGGAGAAATTATATGGAATTATTTTAATTTGTGTCTGTTTGATTCACAATTCATTTGAATATTTGTATATTTACTGTCAAATTTTTTTGAAATTTCTTTTAGAGAACATTTTTTCTCCCATGGTAAAAATACTACAGTTGAAATGAAATTAAAATTTAACATTTTAATTTTATTCTTTCAAAATATTTTCTATGTTTTTTTTTTAAAAAAAATAAACAGTTCCCACATACACACGCCAAGTGCCAAGTGCCGTCGAGTCGAATCCGACTATGCATAGAGTTATAACAATATATTCATGCCATATGTACTGGTATATAAAATGATTTCTACTTATCAGTTACTACAGTATTTTCTTTATGTTGTTTTCTGGCCTGACTTTTTAAATTTAGAAATACATAATACAGAATCTTCTTGTTTACTAAATGTTCTTCTAACCCAAAACCCAGTGCTGTCCAGTCTGATGCAATTCCAATATTCTTCTATGGTATTATTTAATACACAGTCAGCTATATAGTTTAAATATCGAATCACCTCATATTCATGTAAAAGCAGGACAGTGAATAAGGAACACTGAAGAACTGATGGTTCGCTTTATGGTATTGGTGAAAAATATTGAACACATCATGGACTTCCAGAAGAAAAAACAAATCTGTCTTGGAAGAAGTACAGCCAGAATGCTCCTCAGAAGCAAAGATGGTGAGACTTTGTCTCCCATACTCTGGACATGTTATTAGGAAGGACCAGTCCCAGGAGAATGACATCATGTTTGGTAAAGTAGAAGGTCAGTGAAAAAGAGGAAGACACTTGACAAGTTGGTCTGAGGCAATGACTGCAATACTGGACAAACACAGCAACGATTTTGAGGACAGCACAGGGCCAATGTTTCCTTCTGTTGTTCACTGGGTCTCTGTGAATTGCAATCAACTTGATGGCCCCTAACAATACAGCATAGTAGCATACTCAGTGCTTTAGTCATCTAGTGCTGCTTTAATAAAAATGCTGCAAGCAGATGATTGTAAAAGTAAAAATGTTATTTTGTCAGGATCCGTTAGTCTAAAAGTCCAAATTCAGGGTGTCGGCTCCCAGAGAAGTCTTTCTCTGCTGTTTCTGGAGGATGTCCTTGTCATTAGTTTTCTCTTGGACTGGAAGCTTCTGAGGCACAGGGATCCTGGTCCTGTCCAAAGGACACATGCAGCTCCTGGCATTGCTTCCGAGTGGCATAAGATCCCCCGATTTCTCTGCGATCTTCTTTTCTTTATATCTCAAGAGACTGCCTCAAGGCACAAAACAATCTTACATGTTGAGTGCTGCTCCACCAGCACAACTGCTGCCTGTCTTCCCTTGTTAACATCATAGAAGCAAGGCTTACGATGTAGAGAAACATCACACAACATCATATCATGGCCTAGAAAAATTCCTATGCACATTTTTTTGGGAACACAGTTCAATCCATAACACTCAGGATGAAATCTAGGATGCAACTTTTGGGATCAAAGTATTTGCATATAAAAAGTTGGTGTACAAATCATCCAATTGCCATATATTTTGTTAACAGTTTTTAGAGCCTGTTCCTCCATTCTATCACCATCCAAGAGAATGCGCAGTTGTAAAAAGCACTAGCCTTGTGGTTTCTTCAGTCTAATTCTGAAAGTTCCCCCACCCCACCAAAGGGGGTGGGCACACTTTTTTTTTGAAATCTTCTATCTTGACAACTCCATTAAAGACCAGCATTGTCACGTATCATCTGTATCACACACTGAGGAAAAAACTCAATGTGTTGGACTGAGTTTCATCTATAAATAAAGCCACAGTAATAGAACTGCAAAGAAATACAATAATATAATGTCACTAAAACTTAGTCAAATGTATTGATATAGAAGTTGGAACTTTATTCATGATTTTATACATTGTATCCTTATTTGATTTCTCTATTTGCAGTTACAGTCTGTAGTGAGTTTTCTTTGTTCATATATTCAAGTACTTATTTTAAATAAGTTCTACATAATAATATCATTGTTGATATGAGTACAGTTCATTAAGGTAAGATCAAGAGAAAAATTTTTTTATAGCTACCAGCTAGTTGAATCTAATTTATAGCAATGACTGCACAGCTCTGAAAACTTAGTGAAACTGCATAATATAAATATACCAATAGTGTTTTTTAGTGCTCCTTCTTTGATCTTCAGAAAAATGTCATCAACATTCTGTATCAAAACATCATTTTTACAACTGAACTGTTATCCCAAAAGACAACATAATATAACAAAAGATAATATTTTTATTGTCCTGAGGACAATGCTAGTCTGCATTCTAAAAGTAGCCTACATAGCCTTCTGCTACATGTGAGCTTCTGACAGAGTCCATGAAAAATTTCACACTTACTTATATTGTCCTTCTTGTTATAAAAGCAACAGTTAGCCTAGCCAAGAAAAATTTCCAGCTTCTTAAAGACAATATCTGATAGAAGACTTTATTTGAAATGTTAAATTTCTGATTATGTAGTCAAGTTCTAATCTCTATGCCATATCCAGTAATTAAATCAGAGTATCCTTGTCCCCAACACTAGTTCTGGTTTCAAGGATATGCAGAACAAGATTTCACTGGTAGGGTTCTTTAAAGACTCATCAAATCTGTATCACTTGCTCTCTGGAGAATGTACTGGGTAACCTTTCAGAGCTTTATTTACATTGACTGTTACTTGTCAGGGTCAAGAGATCCTAAAAGTGCAACAGGCTTGTTGTAATTGTATTCCAGTCTCAGAAGATTCCTAAAGCCTGCATTAATCAAATGGGCTCAGTTGAAGATCATTTACTACCAATAAATAATTGTTTAGGGTTCTTTGGTGCTTGTTTTAGAATTTTCTTAGAACTCTATCAAAATATTCATGGGGGTCTGAGAAATTGTAATTTGAACCTGTCTTTCTAGAGTAATTTAGGCATCTTTGATTTAATGTTTTAGAATAAGCTTTCTTTGGTACAATAATTTCGTAATTTACCCTGATATGTGAGGTACAGTTATAGAATAATAGGACTGTTATTCTTGTTTTTCAAATACACCCACACAGCTAAATGAGTGTCAACACTCTTGGTGATATCTTTAAGAGTGTGTACTAAACTACAGAAAAATGATATTGTGAATAATATTTTAGTCATTATCTGTAAAGCAATCATCTTTGAATGACACCATCATTCAAAATTTTTAAACGTATAGTATTTTAGAGACATAAACTTGACTGATATAATAAAATCTCTGGTATGAAGAAGCTTGTAAATGAAGGAGATAAACATCATGAAATATCAATTTTATAATTAATAAATAAGATAATTACTATATTATTACATAAGGAAATCTGTTTCTTTTTTAAGCAAAAGCAGAATTATTCAGCTTAGACACATAATTTATTTGTTTGATTTACATGCTATGAGTACAGCCATTTTAGTAAAACAATCTCACCATTTAAAATAGTTTTCCCATGCATTTTTGGTGATTAAATGAAGTCTACCACCAGTGATAGCTGTGATGGAGCTCACTAAGTTGAGTCTCACTAGCAACACAAGAATAAAAAGGGGTGCACCCTGATATCTCCACTAAAAGACCTCGGTTGATGGTCCAGCGGTTTTGGGATTCCTCTGAGAGCAAAGCCCCCGGCCCTGATGCTGCCCTTTCCCATAAATCATAACGAAGGTCCACTCTTTGGACACGAATGGATTGGACTTGGCAATGCAGGGTGAACATATATTGGAAGCACTATATGGTTCTACGCATCTATAGAATATCATCCTGCTGGCCTCTGGCTGGAGGAAGGAGAGTAGGTGGAGAGGAGGGGAAAGGAGGCTGTTGGGAGGATGAGACATGTGTGGAGCAGAGAGGAATAGTGTGCTGTCACCAAGCAGGGAGAGCAGTAGAAGCTGCATATAGGTGGGCATGTAAATTTATATGGGAATGTACATTTTCACTCAGTCATAATAAAAAAAAAAAAGAAAGAAAGAAATATAACCAGAAAGTTCCTTAGAAGTGAGGGTGATGAGACTTTATCTCATGTGTAGTATGGATGTGTTATGAAGAGAGACTATTCTCTGGAGAAGGACATCATGCTTGGTAAAGCAGAGGGAGAAAGATCTTCAGGGAGGTGGATTGACACACTGGCTGCAATAACAGACTCAAGCATAATAAGAATCGTGATGATGACACAAGACTGGGAAGTGTTTTGATCTGTCATACATAAGGTCACTATGAGTTGAAACGGACTTGATGACACCTAAAAACAACAATTTATATGGCTGTTGTTATGTAATTAATGGTCAATATTAACATTTTTAATTTTTTACAAATTTCATCCTAGAACATATTTACACTCTTAAAGATTGGTGGTCCCACAAAAGATATGAACAGGCACTTCACCAGAGAAGACATTCAGATGACTAACAGACTCACGACGAAAGAGTCATGATCATTTGCCATTACAAAGATACAAATCAAAACTACAATGAGATACGACCCCTCCCCAACAAGGCTGGCATTAATCCAGAACATACAAAATGATAAATGTTGGAGAGGCTGTGGATAGGCTGAAACACTTACGCATGGCTGGTAGGAATGTAAAATGGTACACTCACTTGGGAAATCAATTTGAAACTTCCTTAAAAAGCTAGAAATAGAAATACCATATGATCCAGCAATCCCATTTCTTGGAATGTATCCTAAAGAAACAAGAGCTGCCACACAGTAGATACATGCAGACCGATGTTCATCACAGAACTCTCCACAATAGCAAAAAGACGGAGTTGACCTAAGTTCCCATCAGTGGATAAATAGTTAAAGAAGCTATGGTATATTCACACAATGGACAGTGAATTTGGGAAACACAACGTGGAGGAATCTGCAAGGTATATGAGTGAAATCAGCCATTTCCAAAAGCACAAATATTGTCTGAGACCACTATTATAAGTACTCAAGAAAAGGTTTAAATACACACAAAAAAAAGTCTTTGATGGTTACAAGGGTAGAGAGGAAGAGAGGGGGTATCCACTAATTAGATAATAGACAAGAATTATTTTAGATGAAGGGAGGGACAGCATGCCATAGAGGAGAGGTCAGCATAGCTGGACTAAACCAAAAGCTACAAGTTTCCTAACTACAACCAAACACTTCAAGGGGCAGAGTAGCAGGGCCAGAGGTCTGGGAACCATGGTTTTACAGGACATCTAGGTCAATCAAGAAAATTTATGTGTCCCACTTTGGTGAGTGGTGTCAGAGGTCTTAAAAGCTAGCAAGTGGCCATCTAAGATGCATCGACTGGTCTGAATGTACCTGCAGAAAAAGAGAATGGAAACTATCAGACATAAGAAAAATATGAGTGGAAGAGGCCACAAAAACCAGAGACTACTTCAGCATGAGACTAGAGTAACTAGATGATGCCAAGCTACCATGAATGACTGCTTTTGCAGGGAACTCAATTAAGAGTCCCTGAGGGAGTGGCAGACATGTGGAATGCAGAATTCAAAACCCTAGTAAAAGGACAGACTTCATGGTCCCAAGAAGAAAGGGCCATTAGACTTTCTGTTATAGCAGAACTAAAACCAATCTGGAAGCCAGCTCCTCAGGTAAAGATGGCACTAATCTGTGACACATAAAATAATACTGGTAAAGAGCATGCTTCTTAGCTTAAGTAGATACAGGAGGCTAACTGTGAGGAGGCAAGATAAGCAGATGGGGGTGGGGAGGTGACAGAAGCTGGTTGAATGGACCTGGGGAATATGAGGTGGAAGGGAAAAGTGTGCTGTCACAGTGTGGGGAGAGTAGCTAGGGTCACATAACAAGGTCTATATAAATTCTCCTGTGAGAAACTGACTCAAATTATAAACTTTCACTTAAAACACAATAAAAAAAGTAATAAAAAATTACAGACTCCAAAGAGCTTTTGTTGATAGTAACAGTGCTAATAAGGTATTTGTCCAAAATATTAAGCATATTAGAAATTGAAAGATAGATTTTTGTCTTATTAATTCATTTACAATAGCAACTATAAACTGATTCTATGTTCACATAATCTTTTTCTTATTTTATTGTGATTATGTGAAAGTATACAATCCAAATCAATTTTGCATACCCACCTAGCTACAGCTCTTCTGTTCTCCTTGCGCTATGACAGCACACTTCTTTTCATTTTAAACTTGTCGTATCCTCTGGACAAGTTCCTGCCCTCACCTCTCCACCCTCTTGTCTCCCATCTAAAAAGAGACCAGTATGACAGCTTCCTATAAATACATAGAACCACAAAGTATACCCACCATATGGTCACATTGTGCCCCAAGTCTAGGTGATTTTTGTCCAAAGAGTTGACCTCAGTAGTGTTTTCTAGACAGGAGCAGTAGCAGGTCTAGGGACCATGCTCCCAGGAGACCCCTTGGGCCATCAGATCATCAAATATGGTCTCTTAACAGGCTGCACCCCTCTTTTTCTCGTGTTGCCACAGGGACTCAACCTTGTGTGTGCCATAACAGCTGTCTTTGGTGGCGGCTAGGCACCAGCTGGTTCTTCTGGTCACAGGTTGTTACAGTCACCCATTTACATGGGTCTTTCTGTCTTCTAGGACCTTTTTTCCTCATGTCTTTGGTCTTCTCTGTGATCAGTTCCAGATGAGTTGGGACCATTTGGTGTATCTCAGATGGTAGCTTGCTGGCTTTTAAGACCCTACATGCCACATACCAGTATGGGGTGCGATAGACTCTCTTAGCAATAGGCTAATTATGCCAGTTAACCCCCATGTCCCCCAAGATCATGGTTTCCAGACTCACCCCTGCTGCTCTATCCTTGCAATATTGGGTTCAGGTTAGGAGAGCTTTCAGTTTATGATGAAGTCAAGTTGATCTATTTTCTACTGTGTACTGTCACGGCTGTCACCTAACCAAATTTCTATCAACTACCTAAGCTGTAACCAACCTCATCCCACTTCTCCACCGTTGTAGTCATCAGAGAGTCTTTTCTTTTGCACGTAAGTCTATTTTTAAGTTTGTACAGCAGGGGTCTTGTGATATTTGTTCTTTTGCCACTGTCTGATTTCATTCAGCCTCATGTTTTCCAACTGAAACCAGGTTATGAAATGTTTCCTAAATCATCATTGCTATTCATCATTGCATAGTGTTGCATTGCATATATGTACCATAGTTTGTTCATCCATTCATTTGTTTTGGGGCATCTAGATTGATTCCATCTTTTTGGTGTTGTTGACTGTGCTGCAATAAGTGTTGATGTGATGTGTCTGTTCGTGTGACAGCCTTTGCTTCTGTAGGATAAATTCCAAGGAGTGGGATTACTGTATCAAATGGTATATCTATTTCCAGCTTTTTAAGACAGTTCCAGATTGCTTTCCAAAGAGCTTGTGTCATTTTACAATCCTACCAGCAGTGTAGGAGAGTTCCAGTCTCTCCATAGCTTCTCCAGAATTTGTTCTTTTGTGTTTTTTGGATTATGGCCAACCTTGCTGGGTCTGACTCGACAGCACTTGGCTTGGCTTGGCTTGTTGGAGTGAGATGGTGTCTCATTGTAGTTCTGATATGGATTTCTCTGATAGCTAATGATAGTGAACATTCCCTCTTGTGTCTTTTGGCTGCCTGGATGTCCTCTCCAGTGAAGTATCTATCCACATCCTTTGCGCATTGCTTTATTGGGTTGTTTACTTTTTCTTGTTGATATTTTGCAGTACCTTGTAGATTATGGAGATCAGACATTGGCTGAATATGTAGTTACCAAATATTTTTTCCCATTCTGTCAGTGGTCTTTTAACCCTTTTTCAATAGTCTTTGAATGAGCAAAAGTGTTTCATTCCTAGTAGTTTCAATTTATCTATTTTCTGTTGATCATGCTTTATCAGATTTTGTCTTTTATCTAAACTGTGTATTAAAGCTTCCATTGTTGATTCTGTTTTTTTCTTGCATAACCTTTATCATTTTAGGTTGGATATTTTAGTCTTTGATCCATTTAAGTTAGTTTTCATGTCAAGTGTGAGATACGGGTTTTGTGTCAGTTTTTTGCAGGGTGAATATCCAATTTTGCCAGTACCGTTTGTTAAAGAGACTGTTTTTACCCCAGATTACAACCTTAGGGCCTTTGTTGGATATCAACAGTTCATAGGAGGGTGGTGGCATCTGTGGGGTCTCAACTCTGTTCCACTGGTCTACGTGTCTCTTTTTGTACCGGTACCTGCTGTTTTGATTACTACGGCAGTGTAATAGGTTCTAAGGACTGGTAGCATGAGGCCTCCTACTGTGTTCTTCTTCTTCAGTAGTGCTTTACTTATATGGAGTTTCTTCCCTTTCCAAACAATGTTGGAATGAGACTTGGAATTTGTATTGGGATTTCATTGTATATGTAGATCTTTTTACGTGAGACAATTTTCAGAATGTTAAGTCTTCCTATCCATGAGCAGGGTAGGTTTTCTCCATTTACGTAAGTCTGTGTTGGTTTTCTGCAGTAAGGTCTTGTAGTTCTCTTTGTGTAAGTCTCTTATTTCTCTAGTTAGATGTATTCCTAGGTATTTTATCTTCTTGGGGACTATAGTAAATGGTATTTATTTGGTGATTTCCTCTTTGATGGTTTGTTTGTTAGTGTAAAAGAATCTCACTGATTTACTTACGTTTACCTTATATCCTGATACTTTGCTGAATTATTCTATTAGTTTGAGTAGTTTACTTATGGATTCTTTAGGATTCTCTGTTTATGCCACCATATCATCTGCAAGTAGGGAGATTTGTACTTCTTCTTTGCCAGTGCAGATGCCCTTTATTTCTTTGTCTTGGCTAATTGCTCTGGCCAGAACCTCTAGTACCGTGTTGAATAGAAGTACTGAGTGTGGGCATCCTTGTCTAGTTCCCATTCTCAGGGGGAATTCATTTAGTCTCTCACCATTCAGGATGAGGTAGGTGGTTGGCTTTGTGTAGATTTTCCTTAATTGTGTTGAGGAATTTCCCCTCTAATCCAGTTTTGCAGAGAGTTTTTAGCATGAATGGATGTTGAACTTTGTCAAATGCCTTTTCTGCATCAGTTGACAAAATCAGGTAATTCTTATCCTTCTGCTATTTATGTGGTTGATCACATAAATTGTTTTTCTGATGCTGAATCAGCCTTGCATCCCTGGTATGAAACCAACTTGGTCATGATGAATTACTTTTTTAATGTGTTGTTAAATTCTGTTAGCTAGAATTTTGCTGAAGATTTTTGCATCTAGGTTCATGAGTGATATTGGTCGTTAACTTCCTTTTTTTTTTTTTTTTTTTTTAATGGGATCTTTCACCAGATTTGGTATCTTGGTTATGCTGGCTTCATAGAATGAATTTGGGTGTATTCTATCCATTTCTATGCTGTGAAGTAGCCTCACTCATATTGCAGTTAACTCTTCTCTAAAGTTTGGTGGAATTCAGTGGTGAAGCCATCTGGGCCAGGTCTTTTTTTGGTTGGTAGTTTTTGGATGACTTTTTCAGTCTCTTCCTTGCAGTGGATTTCTTAAGTTGTTCTTCTTCTCTTTGTGATAATTTTGGTAGTTGATATGAATCCTTGAGGTTTTCAGATCTGCTAGAATTCAGTCTTTTTGTAATATTCTGTTGTGATACTTTTGATTTTGAGTCTGTTGTGACATCTCCCATCTCATTTCTTATTTGGGTTATTTGTATCCTCTCCTTTTTTTTTTTAGTAAAGTTTAGCCATTAGTTTATCAATTTTGTTGATCTTTTTAAAAAAACAGCTTTTGGTTTTGTTAATTTTTTTCAATTGTTCTTCTATTCTGTAATTCATTTAGTTCTGCTCTAATCTTTAGGATTTGTTTTCTTCTGGTGCCTGAGGGGTTCCTCGGTTGCTCTCTTTCTACTTATTCAAGCTGTAGTGTTCATTCTTTGGTTTGGGTCCTTTCTTCTTCCCAGATGAGTGCATTTATAGAGATAAATTGACCTCTGAGCTTTTGCTTTGACTGTATCCCACAGGTTCTGGTATGATGTGTTTTCTTTCTCATTTGAATCCACAAATTTCTTTATTTCATCCTTGATTTCTTCTAAAACCCATTGCTTTTTGAGTAAGGTGTTATTCAGTTTCCGTGAGTTCAAATTTCTATCTATGATTTTTCTGCTGTTGATTTCAACCATGATGGCTTTGCAATAATTCAGTGATTTGGATTTTGTTGAGATTTGCTTTATGTCTTAACACATGATCTATTCTAAAAATGTCACATGTGTATTGGAGAAGAATGTATACCTATCTATTGATGGATAAAATGCTCTGTATATGTTGATAAGGTCTGGTTGGTTAACTGTTGCACTAAGATCTTCTGTATCTTTACTGAGCCTTTTTCTGGATGATCTATCTGTTACTGAAAGTGGAGTGTTTAAGTCTTCACCTATTATTGTAGAGTGATACAGCTCATTCTTCGGTGTTGTCAGTGTTTGTTCAATGTATTTAGATACTCTAGCATTGGGTACATAATTATTTAATATCTCTATGTCCTGCTTGTGTATTGAATCTTTCAACAATAAATAGTGACCATCCCTGTCTGCAGTGGTGGGTCTTACATTAAGGTCTATTTTATCTGAAATTAGTTTTGCTACTCCTGCTCTTCTTTTCATGTTATTGGCTCGGCATATATTTTTCCATTCTTTGATTTTCAGTTTGTTCATATCTTTGAGTCTTAGATGTGTTTCTTGTAAGCAATATATAGACTTGTCATGTCTTCTGACCCACGATATCACTCATTGTCTCTTTACTGGAGTGTTCAGCCCATTTACATTCAGTGTAATTATTGATATGTGTGTGTTTAGTGGTATCATTTTGATGAATTTATTTTTGTGTTGTTTATGTTTTCTTTCTTTTTTTTAACATTCTCTTCTGGGTCCTTCTTTATGAGTGAACTTTTCTTCTTTTTCAGTGTTGGTTTTGTGCTTTTTGAGACTCCTGTATTATTTTTGTTTTGATATGTCACATTGTTAGTTTACTTTGTGGCTGCCTACTCCTATGATCCCCCTTCCTATTCTAAGTGTAAACCAGTCTTAAACTTCTGCATCTCTTTTTAATTTCCTCTCCATCTGAAAGGGTTATACATACTGTAATATACCCCTCCTTTTAGTGTGGTGATGTTATAGTTTTTGTATTATGATCACTGGTTCCCTTTTATTGATAATGTAGTTTTTGATTGAGCTTTCTGACTTCCCTAAGTGAGTAGGATTCTGGATGCTGTGTCCTGTGTAGCCTCCTTAAGTATACACTAAATGTTTTTGTTTTTCTAAGAAAAGAACTTCTTTCAGTATTTCTTGTAGTTCTGGTTTGTTTTTTACAAAGTCTCTAAGCTTCTATCTGTGAATGTTTTAATTTCACCATCATATACAAGAGACAGTTTTACAGGATATATAAAGCTTGACTGGAAATTTTTCTCCTTCAGGGCTTTGAATGTGTCACCCCACTGCTTTCTTGCCAACATCTTTTCTGCTAAGAAGTTGGATGAAAGCTTACAGGATTTCCCTCTGAATTTTAGCTTTGCTTTGAACCTTACTGCCTTTAAGAGAAATCTGTTTGTGTTTCATTAAGCTTTATTATAATATGCCTTGATGTCTTTCTTTTGCGATCTGGTTTTTGTGACATTCTATACACATCTTGGATATCTATGTTCTCTTCTTTCATAATTTCAGGGAAGTTTTGTGTCAGTAACTCTATAGCAATGCTCTGTATATTTTCATCTATCCCTTCCTGTTCAGGAACTCCAATTATTCATAGATCATTCCTCTTAATAGAATCTTACATGTTTATTAATTCTTCTTCATTTTTTAAATTTCTTTTCTCTGAATTCTTCTCATAAATGCTCATGTCAGTTGCTCTATTCTCAGGGTCACTAAGTCTGACTTTCATATCCTCTGTTCTGCTCTTTTGGATTTGGTCTGAGTTGTCTGATTCTGTCATTTTGTTATTGATCTGCTGGATTTCAGATCATTGATGTTCCATCAGTTCAAATACTTTATTTTTTTTTTCATTTTGTTCTGCTGCATTTTGTTTAATCACTACAAGGACTCTATATAATTCTTTTGTACTTGATCTCCAACAGTTTTGGAAAGGCTTCTTCATCTGAGAAGTTTTTCAATTTTTTATTTTTGGAATTTTCCAGAAACATGGCAGACTGCTTGTTTAAATGGTTACTTATGGACTGTTGTCTGTGTGCCATCTAGAAGCTGTTTGATTTCTCTGGTGTTACCTGAACAGAAACTGAGGTGTCATTCTAAGAGGGAAGTTTGTCACCAGCTATCTCTATGTACCCTAGTGACTGGGCCCAGGTGGACTCTCTGGGGTGGCACACTCTACTTCCTGGCTGGCAAAGATAGCACTGTATTAATGAAGTCACTGGGGGTCCATCATCTGACCCTATGTTGTGGCTCACTGAAAGGTTGAACAGATGCTACCAAGCCCCTCAGCAGCCAGTTCTCCAGGTCGTCTTATTTAAAACCATAATTTACTTTTGAGCTGTGAGCTGTCCAGCAGCTGCCAAAAATAGTCAGTGTGGCAGTCCTGCCGTTCTGCTGACAATGAAAGTATCTCATAGGCCATCCCCTGATGCTATGATATGGTTCAAAGCAGGGAGAGCTTAAGTCCTTCCTGCTGTCCTCTGACAGGCCCTACCCGTAAAACTAGATACAAATCATCTGAAACACTGCTTTTCTGCTGGAGAAGCACTTGCCAGATGGGCTGCTGTTCCACTTGAGAATCAGCTGCATCTGAAGCCCCCAGCTGGGTGGCTCGGCCTCCCATCTCACCAAGATGGCACCCCAGCCAAACTACCCTTCCTGCTATAAAATAGCAGAGTCTACAGCACAGCTCAGAAGACAGAAAGTGGAGAGGAAGTAGGGCCCTAAATTAGCATCTGGCCTCTCAGTATGTGGCTACATACTGTCTCTCTTCTACACCACATGCTATTACCTAAGTGCTGCATTTCTGTGCATTTGTGGCATCATGACCATTCCCCATCTCCCAGATAACAAAGAAGGTGTCATTACCTGCAGTCCTCCAAAACGGTGAGTCAGCAGGAGCAGGGTTTAGCAACCACTGGCTGGTCTTTGAGAAGGGTAGTTTAGTCTGCTACTGGTCCCTAATCAAATGTATGCCAGCTCCTAGGGCTACCCCGATGTCCTCTGCTCCATTCAGTTATCATTCCAGGCCTTGGTTCTCAGAGATAATTGAAGAAACGTGTGTCTAGTCTGCCACCTTGGCCCCACCTCCTCGTAATCTTTTTAATGAAAAAAGTACATTTTCCAAAGTGAAACAAATACGAGAATGGAATTATTTTACAGTTTTTCAAATGTCTTTTGTTATCTGGCTCAATGGCAAACTAGATTGTCATATCTGTTTCCATATTCACTATGTCAAATTCAATACAATCTGGACTGAGATATTTGAAAATCCAGCCTCATATAAGTGTGCAGTTGAAAAAGGGAGGATGTTTGACTCACGTTTTTAGACTTTCATAATTGTATACTCTTTTTTGAGTTTCACTAAAACTTGACAAATGTTAGTTGCTTCAAGGTAATGTAAAACCTGAAGCATATTGAAGACATTTCATATTTTATTACATTAAATCTGTTGACCTATCTTGCACTTATAAATAATGTTTTAGACAAAGAGGTTTGTAACATAATACACTAGTCTTTTCAAAAATACGGGGTTACTGAATTATGCCTATTTTCCAGATGTTGACACCTTCTACTACATTGGATTTTCCTATAACATCTGACAAATTCCACTGTACACTCAAGATGGTGAGAGTAAAAAATATTTGTACTACTTTTCAATTATCATGAAAATAATTTTGACCCATGAACTGCTCTCAGAGACCCCCACAGATCTTTGAATGACACTGTGAGAATCACTGTTACAGATGCTTATGACAGCTTAAAAACAAAATTAATATTTTAGTATGTGCTAAATAATATAAAACTGAATTATGATACAGTATTGTGTGATATGACATGCTTTAAAACAATGTCCTTGAGAGCATAAAGATGCAGATCAATGCAGGAAAAGCATCTTTCAAGCCCTGTATTTCGTTTGTGGTAGATATGACTGAAGCCTTGCAAGTTTAAGTTCTTGGACAATTTTTATTATTGAAAAACAAAATGAGTGAAACACCTCTATTTGCTTTTTTACCATGTGAATTTCAAACTGTAATTCTTATATTTTCTGTTATTTTGTACTAGTCTATGAGTTTATTTCATTCTAGTAGAACTTTGATACAATTGCTGAGGATCGCGTTTTCTTGAATTATTTGTCAATCTTTCTCTTTATGAAATTGTTTTAAACAGGTTAGCATTGTTTCTATCTGTGCATACACGTATCTATGCATACGAATATTCTTACATTTGTGTGTGAAAACATATATTATCCAAAATTCCAAAATGGTAGACTTTACTTCACTGCTTTACATGTCATATTAGAGAAGGTGAAGACTTTTATTGAATTTGTTGTGGTTGCAGTCATTAATCCAGTTATTCAGAGGCTCCGATATTCTTTTTTTGAGACCATTATTACCAGAAATTTTAGAAATTTAGAATTTTAGAAGTCCAAATGATTTGTTCTTGGTTATGTTCTCCATTATTAGTTTACTTACTTATTTTACTTTTTACTTCTCTTCTGAAGATTCATACTGCATCATCTGCATAACTACCAGTTGCAGTCCTGGTGGCACAGTGGTTAAGTAACCAGCTGCCAACAAAATGTAGGCTGTTGGAATTAGCCGGCCATTCTTTGGACACTCCATGGGGCAGTTCTACTCTGTCTCATAGAGTCGCTAAGAGTTGGAATCAACTCAGTGGCAGTGGGTTTGGATTTTTTGGTTAATTACCAGTTGGGTTTTTAAACTTGGATAAGAAGTTTCTGTCTTTTGTTACACTTCTACCTATTTAACTGTCAGGCAAAATTAAATGCAAAGTTTTCACAGGCATTAAATGTTATGTAATGGAGAAAGAAAATCTTATTTTACTAAATTTCTATTGTTTTTTTAATTCTGTGACTCTAGTTGATGCTGCTAATACTTATTACAGCTTTGGCTTATCAAATTTCATTTTCAAAATAAGTGGAAAATGATAGTTAAAGGCTATCTAGTTCAATACTCTTGTTCAGGCTAACTCTATGCCAATAGCATAGAGAACATAAACTTTTTTCCTACAGGACTTTCAAGGACTAAAAACAATGTGTTTCAAAAATAGTGTGATACAAAAACACAATTAGATAATTTTTGATAAATATGTGTCACAAATCATTTATTTACACGACAATGAAAATAGTAACAAGAAAATATATAATCAGTTCCCTTCATACAATAACAGTACTTTAGGTACTCAACCAAAATAAGTCATGTCAATCACAAATTTATTAGCTATTCTGTTAGAATCAATATAACTATGGCCATGTGCAGCTTCATGACATGTAGCTACTTATTTGAAAATCAGAAGACTCTAGAAGATTTAGTGATCTCAGTTAGTAATGTCATAAGAAAAATCTGATACTTTCTAGCCACTCAGCTCAGAGAAATGTGAGCATACATGCAATTATGCTTATGCTCATTCTTATATTCATGTGTTCAAATAAATGCATAATATCAGTATTTCAACATGTAAAAATAACCCATCTAGATTTATCTGTGAGGAAAATCAAAACTGTACTTTTGGAGTGGAAAACAGGAATATGGAGAGTGGATGGTTCATATGCAGACTCTAACAGGAATTATTTTCTCTAAATTATATCGTTCATTCATTCAACAGATATTTTAGTGTTTAAATTAGCACAACGTTCTAAAATCCAGGGAGCTGAGAAAATGTAGAAAAGAAAGCCTCTGACCTCATGAAGTGAAAGAATTTAATTAATAACTACTAAATGTATGGTGTGGTGGAGATTATGAGGAATGTGGCACATCTGTAAGAGATATTTTATATAGCATGGCAAAGAAGTCTTGTTAGAGCAGAGGATTACAATGGAGTAAATAATCCAAATATCTAGTGTGAAGAACCATATCAATATGTCTTAACTAATTTTCAATTTAAAAAAATAATTTTGTTCTTGTTGCCAGTGAGACTCAACTTTGTGAGTCCCATCATGGCTGTCACTGGTGATGGCAGGCACCATCCGGTTCTTCCAGTCACATGTCGATGTGATCTGCCACTCTTGAGGGTCTCTGTCTTCTGGGTTCTCTTTCCCCCATGTCACTTTGGTCCCTGGTGATCATCTGTTCCCATTAAGTTGAGACAATTTGTTGTGTCTCAGATGGCAGCTTGGTAGTTTTTAAGACCCAGATGCCACTCACCCTTGTGAGGTGCAGAAGACTCTCTTAGCAAGATGGTAGTTGTGCCAATTGGCCTCAATTTCCCCTGAGAGCATGGTCCCCGCCCCCCAGCCCAGCTGTGTTGTCCTTGCAATATTGGGTTAAGATGGGAGAAGTAACCACTAAAAGACCAAAATTGATAGTCCAAGTGCTTTGGGGTTCCCCTGGGAGCACGGCCCCTGGCCCTGATGCTGCCCCGTCCATAAATCATAGGGGAGGTCAACTGTTTGGACAGGAATAGATTGTACTTGGCGACACAGAGTGACCATATCTTGTGTGCACTTTATGGTTCTATGCATCTATAGGGTGCCATCCTGCTGACCTCTTACTGGAGGCGGGGAAGAGGGTGGAGAGGAGGGGACAGGAGGTTGTTAGAAGGACATGACATGTATAGAATGGGGAGGAAGAGTGTGCTGTCACCATGCAGGGAGAGCAGTGAGAGCTCCACATAGGTGGACATGCAAATTTATATGGAATGTACATTTTCACTCCATCATAATAAGAAAAGAAAGAAAGAAAGAAAGAAAGAAATTTTTAATCATTCATCTGATTCCAGAAGACACACTTTGTGGGAAGATAGTGTTTAAGTAATCAGTTTAATGATTTGGCTCAGGCTGAACACCAAGCTAATACTATATAACCCTCACATCTATTGCTTTGGTTCAGTCTGTAGTATAAAGTGACCTATAGATACTTCCTAAAACTCACTGCCAGAATTTTTTCAGGTAATTTGTGAAAAGCTTATGTTTTCATTTATGTTATAACAGGTTGCTGGAAGCTTTCCCTATAAACCCTGAGGCCAGTGACTGGTTTCACAACCATATGTACATCACAAGCTGTAGCAAAACAGTGACGGTGTTACATCTTGATGCCTGATGTGGCTAATCATTTAATTCTTTTATTTCCTATTAACTCCTTTTCAGCCACAATTCTATTTATTATGCTCCAAAGCCAATCTCATGTTCTGTTTTCTTTTGCTAGTCTTAGACATGTGATTGCGAAGCATTTCAAACACTTGATTAATAAACAGACATTTTCTTTAATCTCCTCTGATGACTTTCAATAGTTAACTCATAAAAAATGTACCTTTAGCACTTTTTCCTACCATTCATTCTGGGTTTTTTTTTTTTTTTTTTGTCAGCTGAAAACAACTCAAGTAATGTCTTTAAAATCCATAATTTGTCTTATGACTATTGCTGTGCATAGGAAATGAAAAGATTTTAGGTTCTGAAGTTGTGAGATATAAAAGAGAATAATTACCACGATGTCTAATGTTCTCAAAATCTTCAGAAGCATGTCAGCAGATGTTTATGAGAGTCTCAAGCTATCATCTTATCCTTCCTTGTCTCTCAATCACCAATTTTAAACAAATTCAAGTTTTTATAACTTTTATATCTTTTTTATTACTTATTAGACTAAAAGTAATATCTTTACCATTATTTTATTGTAGAGTTATAGTAATCCTGCTACAATGAATATAACATTCTGGCTTATTTATGTATAACTTTTCTTTGGAAAATTGTGTTCCGAGTGCTAAAAATCCATACATTTAAATATCTACTATATTTTTTTATTATGACTGAGTGAAAATGTACCTTCCCGTATAAATTTACATGCCCACCAATATGCAGCTTCCACTGCTCTCCCTGCCTGGTGACCGCACACTATTCCTCTCTGCTCCCTGCATGTCTCATCCTCCCAACAGTCTCCTTTCCTCTCCTCTCCACCCACTCTCCTTCCTCCAGCCAGAGGTCAGCAGGATGATATCCTATAGATGCATAGAACCATAAAGTGCATCCAATATATGGTCACTGTGCATCACCAAGTCCAATCCATTCATGTCTGAAGAGTGGACCTTCATTATGATTTATGGGCAAGGGCAGCATCAGGGCCAGGGGCCATGCTCCCAGGGGAACCCCAATGCCACTGGACAATATTTTTTAAATAAAACTGAGAATTGGGTGTATGGAAATCACAAAATTTGAGCATTTGAAACTTCAGTGGACTTTTCAAATCACTGAACCCATAATAGGACGTGAGTTTGGTCCTGAGTTAAATTTTATAGCTACCACTGTTTTTGTTCTAGATAGACATTAAATATCAGATTGCCAAATTTTTATGTTTCATAACTGGAGCCTGAACATAACTGAAAGATAGTTTAGTTATGTTCAGTGTCCTAGACAGTTATAGAGTAGCCTGTAATGCAACCTCAAAGTGTTTCTGTGTTTTACAAATTTCTCATACATGTCCTATAATGCTGAAGAATCTGAAAAGTTCAAGGACTAGACTGTTGCTACCTAAGGAATCGTTTGGCTATGATCTCTTCTTCTGACCATCAACATCTGCTGGAACAATTCTCTAAGTGGATTTTAACTGAAACTCATGGGGATTTAGAGCAGCCACTTCCCCTGCAACTCTTCCTCGATTACCTTTTACCTTGTTGTCTACTATTCTCTATTGACAGTAGATGTTAAATCCTTGACTCAAATGCTTTATCTCTTTAGTTCCACTTTTAACACAAGAAGCCAATATTTGTCTCTGGGTTAAACATTTAATTACTTAAGGTTTACTGAGATAAACTCTCTACAGTCCTTTGTCACTCTAAGTATGGTCTGACAGAGCTCAGAGACAGGCGATGTGAACTGTGGATCAGCAAAAACATTTCCTCAGTCAGCAGGGAGACACTGAGGTATATAATTAGAGGAAAAGATATGAGACATTATGACTTAATGTCCAGAGGTTTCAGCAATTACATCTCTTTTCCTTAGAAATCAAGTCTTAAAAGTCCTATAACCAAAATTAAGTGAACTGACTTCAGTTAAGCTCCTGAAGAATTCAGGCTTTTAGCCAAATTTCTCATTTGAACTGCCTAAATTCATTAAGTTTAGAGAAATGAATTGCAGAACCTTTTAAGAGCAGGGTTACTGTGTGATTCCTCCTCTAACTGCTAACTCTAGGCAATGTGAACAGGGTTTTCTTGTACCCAAATAATCCTGGAGTAGAGTTTAACAATTACATAATGTCTTTGCCCACAATAATCATTGACTATTGAAGGCTTATTCTACACATTTGCCGAGATAAGATTTAAAAAAGACATTTATTGTCTGTATTCATCACACTCTCATGGGAATTTTGCTTGTTATTTTCAACTTTATTATCTACCCGGCATTTCAAAGACTTAAAACTCAAAACAACCTATTGCCATTGAGTGAATTCCAACTCACAGTGACCATAAAGAAACTGCACCATAGTGTTTCCAAGGAGCTTCTGGTGGATTCAAACTGCTACAGTACTTATGACTATGCCAGCAAGGTTTCCTTCATAGGCTTAGTGTTATAAATTATACTTTGGCTACACTAATTTTATTTATGGCAATGAATATGAAAAAAGATTCTACTTGAATCATCTTTGCTATTATTAAATGTAATGTGTTTGCTTGGCTGGCTTAAAAGTACATTGCTGGGGTGGAGTCAAGATGGCAAGGCTAGACATATGTCTCCTAAATTCCCTCTGAAAACTACTGCCTGCATTGATAAGTAAACAGAGCTTTCTGGATAACCAGTGACCACTTGGATATGACATAGGGCTGTCAGTTTGGACCACAAAGCCACTGAATGGGAAAGTTCTTGTCTTTCACCAAGCTCTGCCTATTGTTAAATTGGCTGGCTCCCACAGGGCTGAAGGTAACTGATGTTTTTAACATTTTTTTTTTCTTTTTGTTGGGGGATGAGCTGAACTGTCTGCTACACTGAGCCACAGTGCTGACATCATCAGCAGGTGGAGTAGCCACAATTTGAATTTGGAGTCCAGCTCCAAACTCAGAGTACCACAGCTCCTTACCCTCTCTTTACAGGTCTCTGCTATAGGTTTGGCTATTTCATAGTAGGCAGGACAGGTTGACTGGGACACCATCTTCTTCAAGTAGGAGGTGGAGATAACTAACTGGAGGCCTCAGGAAGGGCTAATTCCTAGGCTGGAATGCAGTACCAGCCCAGCGAGCACTTTTCCAGCAGAAATGCTATGTTTAGCACAGTATAGCCTTACAGATGGGACCTGGCATGGGATGATAGCCAAAACAGCAGAATTGAACAGCATGAAGCTGGACATACTGACCCTGAAGCTAGAACTAGTGAAACCAGCATTTATGAGGAGAAATCAGAGAAAAGAAACAAGAAAAATGAAGAAGCATTAAGAAACATATGGGACTCTATCAAAAGGAATAATCTGTGATAAACTGGAATTCCTGAACAGGGAAGGATACCTGAAAACACAGACTATTGTTGTTGAGTTGCTGAAAGAAAATGTCCCTGAAATTATGAAAGAAGAGAACACAGATATCCAAGATGTATATCAAATGCCACAAAACATAGACCCCAAAAGAAAGACACAGAAACATATTATAATCAAGTTTAACAGAATGAAACATAAACAGAAATTCTTAAAGGCAGCAAGACTCAAAGCAAAGCTAACATTCACAGGTAAGCCCTGTAGGCTTTTGTCTGACTTCTCAGATGAAACAATGTTGGCACAGAGGCAATGGGATGACGTGTTCGAAGCCTTGAAGGAGAAAAACTTCCAACCAAGAATTATGTATCCTGCAAAACTGTCTTTCAAACATGAAGATTAAATTAAAACATTTGCACATAAACAGAAACTTAGAGACTTTGTGAAAATCAAACAAAAATTACCAGAAATACTGAAAGAAGCTCTTTGCTTAGAAAAGCAAAACTATGAAGTGTATATTTAAGGAGGCAAGGCAGTACACAACATCCAGAAAGCTACTCAGTTAGAGAAGGCACAAAACTCAATCAAAACTATAATATTAAAAGAAGTGATCCAGTGATCATATCATAAAAGCAAAGATACCATCATATTAAAAAGAGGGATATACTATAGTAGTTTTAGTCCTTCTAGATGGAGAGGAGGTTAATAAGACATGTAGAAGTTAAAACTGGGTTTAAACTTAGATTACTAAGTAGGATCATGGGGGTAGCTGCTAAGCACAATAAAGACGCAGAATATCAAAACAAGAAACATAACACAAGAGTCTCAACAAACACAAAACCAACACTGAAAATGGCGAAACAGTAACCCGTAAAGAAGAGTGACTCAGAACAGAGTATTAAGAGCAACAGAGAAAACATCAACAGAAAAATAAATACATCACAATGACAACACTAAAAGCATACTTAGCAATAATTACACTGAATGTAAATGCGCTGAATGCACCAAAAAAGAGACAGCGAGTGACATTTTGGATCAAAAGACACGACCTGTCTGTATGTTGCTTATAAAAACACACACATCAGACTTAAAGACAGTAACATACTGAAACTTAAAGGATGGAAGAATATACACCAAGCTAACAATATACAAAGAAGAGCAGGTGTAGCTATACTCATCTCATATAAAATTGATTTTAGCGTAAAATCCACCATCATGGACAAGGGTGGTTACTATTCATGGATGAAAGGTTCAGTACACAAACAGCACTTAACAGTATTAAATATTTATGCACCCAATAATGAAGCATGTTAATACATGGAACAAACACTGACTACACTAAAAAATCGGATAGATCACTCCACAATAATACTTGGAGACTTCAGCACTCCACTTTCAGTATTGGACAGATTAGAAAAAAGCTCAGTAAAGACACAGGAGATCTTATTGCTGAAATTAACCAATTAGACCTCATTGACATATACAGAACATTTTACCTACCAACAGAAAATTACATCTTCTTCTCCAATGCACATGGAACATTTTCCAGATTAGAGCATGTGTTAAGATATAAAGTGAATCTCAACAAAATCTAAACCAGTGAATTATTACAAAGCATCTTCTCAAACCATACAGCCATAAAAGTCAAAATCAATAGCAGAGAAATCATAGGTAGAAATTGGAAGTCATGGAAGCTGAACACTTTACTCAAAAACCAATGGATTATAGATGAAATCAAGGATGAAATAAATTTATGGATTTCAATGAGAATGAAAATACATCCTACCAGAACCTACTTGATGAAGCCAAAGCATTGCTCAGAGGTCAATTTATCTCTATAAATACACACATCTGGAAGGAAGAGAGGACCTAAAGCAAAAAATGAACCCTACAGCTTGAACATGTAGAAAGAGAGCAACAGAGGAAACACTCAGTCACTAGAAGAAAACAGATCATAAAGATTAGAGAAGAATTAAATTAATTACAGAATAGAAAAACAGCTGAAAAAACTGATAAGACCAGAAGCTGTTTCTTTAAAAAGATCAACAGACTTGACAAACCACTGGCTAAATTTACAAAAGGAAAACAGGAAAGGAAATAAATAACCTGAATAAGAAATAAAAAAAAATATCATGACAGAATACTATAGAAGACTGTACTCTAACAGATCTGAAAACCTAGAGGAAATGAACAAATTCCTACATGCATATCATCTAGCGTAATTGTCACAAGGAGAAGTAAAACAACTTAATAAACCCATCACAAGGGAAGAGATTGAAAAAGTCATCCAAAAACTAACAACTAAAAAAAGCTCTGGCCTAGATGGCTTCACTACAGAATTCTGTCAAATGTTAGAGAAGAATTAACTCCAATATTACCGAGACTATTCCACAGCATAGAAACAGATGAAATACTCCCAAACTCATTCTAAGAAGCCAACATAACCCTAATACCAAAGTCAATGAATGATCCCCCCAAAAGGGAGAATTACAGACCAATATCACTCATGAACCAAGATACAAAAATCTGCAACAAAATCTTTGACAACAGAATTCAACAACATATCAAAAAAAAAAAAAAAAAAATTGTCTGTTTGCTGGTGACTGTTTTCCTCCATTGAAACCAGGTTACGAGATGCTTCCTAAATCATCATTGTTCTTTATCATTGCATAGTGTTCAACTGAGTACATATACCATAGTTTATCTATCCATTCATCTGTTGTTGGGCATCTGGGTTGATTCCATTTTTTGCTCTTGTGGACTGTACTGCAAAAAACATTCTTGTGTATGTATCTGTTGGTGTGAATGCCCTTGATTTTGGGGGTTCTTCCAACAGGGCCTCTGGCTCTGATGCTGCCCCTGTCCATAAATCTTAATGGAGGTCAACTCTTCAGACAGAAATGGATTGGACTTGGGAACACAGAATGACCATATCATGTGTGCACTTCATGATTTCATGCATCTACAGGATGTCATTCTGCTGGCCTCTTACTGGAGGCAGGGTAGAGGGTGGAGAGGAGTGGATAGGAGATTGTTAGGAGGATATGGAGAATGTATAGAATGAAGAGGAGGAGTGTGCTGTTACCAGGCAGGGGTAGCTGCATGTAGGTGGGCATTCAAATTTATATGGGATTGTACATTTTCACTCAATTGTAATAAAAAAAGCAAAGAAAGAAAATAAACAAGTAAATAATTCAGCACGACCAAGTTTAATTCAATTTATAGCTGGATACAAGGCTGGTCCAACATCAGAAAAACAATTAATGTGATCAACCACATAAATAACACAAAAGATAAGAATCACCTGATTTTTTCAATTGATGCAAAAAAGACATTTGACAAAGTCCAAAAATATTCATGCTAAAAACTGTCAGCAAAATAGGAATAGAAGGCAAATTCCTCAGTGCAATAAGGGCCATCTACGCAAAGCCAACTGCCTGTATTATCCGGAATGAAGAGAGACTGAAAAGATTTCCCTTGAGAATGGGAACTAGGCAAGGATGCCCACTCTCACCTCTCCTGTTCAACATTGTACTAGTAGTTCTGGCCAGAGAAATTAGACAAGACCAAAAAATAAAGGGCATCCACATCAGGAAAGAAGAAGTAAAAATCTCCTTGCAGATGATACGATTGTATGTACAGAGAATCCTAAAGAATCCATAAGTAAACTATTCACACTAATAGAAGAGTTTGGCAAAGTATCAGAATATATAATAAACTTAAGTAAATCACTACCAAGCCAAAGCCTAGGATTCCTTTATACCAACTAAGAGATTAGTAAAGCAGAAATCACCAAATCAATACCATTTACTGTAGCCGTCAAGAAGATAAAATACCTAGGAATAAATCTAACTAGAGAAATAAGAGACCTATACAAAGAGAACTACAAGACCTTACAGCAAGAAACTACGAGAGACTTACATAAATGGAGAAAACTACCCTGCTCATTGATAGGAAGATTTAACATTGTGAAAATGTCTGTCTTACCCAAAAAGATCTACGTACACAATGCAATCCCAATCCCAATTCCAGTGACATTTTTTAATGAAGTGGAGAAACAAATCACCAAGTGTGTTTGGAAAGGGAAGAAGCACCAGATAAGCAAAGAACTACGGAAGAAGAAGAACCTACTAGGAGGCCTCACCCTACTCAACTTTAGAATGTATTACACTGCTACAGTACTCGAAACAACCTGGTCCTGGTAAAAAAGAGACACAAAGACCAATGGAACAGAGTTGAGTTCCCAGAGATGGCAACCATCCTCCTATGAACAGTTGATATTCAACAAAGGCCTTAAGATTATAAACGAGGCTGGCAAAATTGGATATCTATCTGCCAAAAAATTGAAACAAGATCCATATCTCACACCTTTCAAAAATACCAACTCAATGTGGATAAAAGACCTAAATCTCAAACTTAAAACAATAAACCTCATGCAAAAAAAATAGAATCAACAATGGAAGTTCTATTGCACAGTTTAGACAGACTTCAAAATCTGACATAGCACCATCAACAGAAGAGAAAATAGATAAATAGGAACTACTAAGAATCATCCAAAGACTTTATCAAAAGAATTAATAGACCACCTACAGAACGGGAAAACATATTTGGCAACTATATGTCAGATGGACATCTGATATCCATAATCTACAAGGTACTGCAAAAAAGCAACAAGGAAAGGATTGAAAAAAAAAAAAACACAATTAAGCATTGGGGAAAGGGGATGAACAGACACTTCACTAAAGAGGATATCCAGGCAGCCAAAAGACACATGCAAAAATGTTCATAATAATTAGCTATTAAAGAAATCCAAATCAAAACTACAATGAGATACTATCTCACCCCACCAAGATTGGCCATGATCCCCAAAATACAAAACAACAAATGCTGGAAAGGCTGTGGAGAAATCTAAACTCTCCTACACTGTTGGTAGGATTACAAAATGGTACAACCTCTTTGGCAAGCAATCTGAAGCTTCCTTAAAAAGCTAGAAATAGATATACCATTTGACCCAGTAATCCCATTGCTTGGAATATATCCTTCAGAGGCAAAAGCAGTCACGTGAATGGATACATGCACACGAATGTTTAAGCAGCAGTCCACAAGAGCAAAAAGATGGAATCAATCCAAATGCCCAACAACAGATGAGTGGATAGACAAACTATGGCATATATACTCACTGGGACACTATGCAATGGTAAAGAACAGTAATGATTTTAGAAAGCAACTCATAACTTGGTTTCAATTGGAAGATGTTTTGCTGAGTAGAATCGATCTGTGGCTCAAGGACAAATACTATATGAGACCCCTATTATAAGGACTTAAAAACAGACTCAGGTATAGAAGCAAAGACTCTGATGGCTGCAAGGGAGGGAAGGGAGCAAGGGAGAGAGTTGGTTATAGATTAAATGCCCAAAGCCAGCCAGTGCCGTCGAGTCGGATCCGACTCATGGATTAAATAGTTGATAGAAATTTGGTTGAATGAAATCAGTGACAGCACACATGTACGTTTTCACTCAGTCATAATAAAAAAAAATAAAAATAAATTTTTTTTTAAAAAAAGATTAATTTAATTGGACTTACACATAACCAGAAAACTATTCCAATCTTAACCCAATATTGCAAGGATAGAGTATCAGGGGTGGGGACCTGGGGACATCAAGGCCAACTGGTATAAGTAGCCTATTGCTAAGAGAGTCTTTTGCACCCCATATTGGTGAGTGGGATCTAGAGTCCTAAAAGCTAGCAAACTGTCATCCGAGGTACACTAAATGGTCCCAACTCAGTCTCAACAGATAATCACCAAGGACAGCAAAGACTAGATTAAAAAAGAGCCCAGAAGACAGAAAGACACGTGTGAATGGGCGACTGTATCAACATGTGACTGGAAGAGCCAAATGATGTCCAGCCACCACAAATGACAGTGGATTATTTCTTTCAGTGACCAAGTACTTGACATGTTTGACCAGCTACATTACCAGACACAGTGCTAGTCAAATTTGTAAGAGATACTGGGGTAGGGGGAGAACTTCCATAGATAGGCCTGGCTGTCGCACAAAGATCCCTCCAGTAGCAGTTTTGTCTATATCCAGAATGGCAAGGTAAAAAGATTTTCTTTTACTCTGAAACATGGAAGTGGCTGTCTCCTGTTATAAAACACTTCAGTATTTTATTTCTTAAGAAATTTAATGAATGTATGCTCAGTTGTTTCCTCTCTGGAAAATGGTATTTTGAAGACCTTACACTGAAACAACTTTGACTTGTTTCCTTTAATCTTGGTTGAAATATAAATAGACAAATAATATAAATAATTTCTCTTTCATAATTTTCATCAGTCTTTTGTCTTTTCTAATAGCTGCATTTTAATTTCAATGACAGACCTTGATAAGGTGAAAAGTATTTTTTCCTTACATTTTCTAAGTAGGTGCAAGTTATTAGTATTGAAAGGGCTTTCTCTTTTTATATACTCAGAATTTTTTCTGGGCAATGAAAAAGAAGCAACAAAGTCTAACACTAGAGATAAGACTTTTAGTTGGGATTTTAAAATATTTTCTTTCCTTTTTCTCATGACTAGTTTTGTCTGAGGCAGAGAAGGTATATCTAATGTTACCCTTTGGCATGCCAATTTGATTTTGTTAAATATCACATATTAAATAATGTTTCCATCATGATCAAAGGATAGTATTTGCAATCTTAAAACCTTAAAATCCATATTTGGTCTAGGCAGAAGCAAATTAAGTTTATTTCAGAATTAAAAACAATGATATCGTAATTATTTTTATATTGAATATATTGGCAGAGGAGGGCAATACTAGTAGACCCTCCAAATAAAAATTTTGAAAAGGACCCTTTTAAAATTCTGTATGGGAAAACAGTGTAAGCAAGGAGAGTGAATGAATATGGGAAGAATAAGAAAAGGATGAAGAAATTTCTAGGACTGTGTGGCTTCTCACCTAGACGACTATAGTAGCTTTCTATTCCAATTTTCTACTCTTAGATTATCACTGTGCAACATGTATGTCAGTCTGGCATATGCTGGTAGTTTATGTGCTGTTGTGATAATGGAAGCTGTGTCACTGGTATTTCAAATGCAAACGGGATTACTCATGGTGGACAGGTTTCAGTGGAACTTCCAGGTTAAAATAGATGAGGAAGAACCAAAACCAGTGCCAATGAGTTGATTCTACTCATAGAAGGACCTGGAAATCTATTTCTGAAATAGATGACCAATGAAAACCCTCTGGATAACAACAGCAAAACATTTTCTGATATAGTGCCAAAAATGAACCTCTCAGGTTGGAAGGAACTCAGAATATTACTGGGAAGGAGCTGCTTGCTTAAAGTTAGAGCTGACCTTAATGATATGGATGGAGAAAAGCTTTGGGGATTATTATTTGTCGATGTAGTACAACTCAGAATGAGTGAAAACAGCTGCAACCCTCCATTTATTATCAGAACATGAACGTACAAAGCAGAATTCAAGAAAAATGGGATATTGTCAAAAATGGAATGCAATGCTTCAAAATCAGTATCCTAGGCATTAGTGAGCTGAAAGGGACTGGAACTGGCCATTTGGAATAGCACAATCATATAATCAGCTACATTAGACTTGACAAAAACGAACTATGCCACATTCATCAGGATTAGAGGAAGACTCAGCAGCAACACGTGATGTGCAGGTGACACAACCTTGCTGGCTGAAAGTGAAGAGGACTTGAGGCACCTACTGGTAAAGATAAAAGACTATATAGCGTTCGGTTTGGAATACATCTTCAGATAAACCTCCTCACAAATGGACCAATACATAATGTCATGATAAATGGAGAAAAGGTTGACATTGTCAAGAATTTCATTTTACTTGGATTCACAATTAGTGCCCACGGAAGCAGCATTCAAGAAATCAAACAATGTATTGCATTCAGCACACCTTATGCAAAAGACCTCTTTAAATTGTCAAAAAGCAAAGATGTCACTCTGAGGACTAAGAAGCCCTTGACCCGAGCCTGAATCTTCACGAGCCTTGTGTATGTGATAGCTGGACAATGAATGAGGAACACTGAAGAAGAACTAATGTGTTGGAATTATGGTGTTGGCAAAGCATATTGAATATACCATGACCAGCTTAGAAGAATGAACAACTTCTGTGTCTGTGAGGTATATTCAGAATGCTTCTTAGAAGTGAAGCTGGCAAGACTTTGTCTCACGTTCTGCAGACGGATCAGAAGGACCAGTCCCTGAAGAAGGATATCACGGTTGGTAGAGAGTCAGTGAAAAAGAGGAAGACTTTTAATGGCTGCAACAGTGGGCTCAGACATAACAAGGACTGGGAGAGTGGTGCAGGACCAGGCAGTGTGTCCTTCTGTTTTCGTAGGGTCACTATGAGGTGGCACCAACTTGACAGTTCCCAACTCAAGTACACATTGTTTACTGTATCATCTCTTAGTACCTTTCAAGTTTCTCTTTAGTCTGGAAACCACGTCACCAACTTAATTTATTTTGCTTCACCAATATAATCATTAACTACACTCAGGCAAGCTGTGCTCAATCATGCTTTCTGAACTGATCGTATCTTTTTAATTCTCCTGTTCTCTACACAGTTCCATTCATTCTTTAAGATCCAGTGTAAGCTCTGTACCTTCACAGGTCTTTTGCCAGTGCTTTCTCAGAACATTCATTGTATAGAAACACCAAGGACAAATACTCAGTTTTTGTCTGAGTTCCACCATACACACTGCAGTCCTCAACCAACCCAGATAAAACTGTCTCAGCATGCTTGTAACTTAATTTGATTTTTTAGCTTCCTCTCCCATTAGGTTTCTCCACATGCTCTAGAGTTTAACCATGGCAGAAACTGTTCTTCGAGAACATAAGGTCATCCTTGTCTGTTGATTATTTTAAGCCATTGCACTCAGAAAATGGGAGTGTTAAGACAATGCTTCTTGAATCCTTACTGTGAACTTGCTTTGCTAAATATCTGACCTGAAATTTGTCATTTAGCACCACAGCAACACTGTGAACCAATACTGTTGATTTCACTTGAGGGAATTTAGACATGATGACATTATCTAACGTCTTCGAAGTGGCTAAACCACTTCTCTAAAGCATTGTATAAAGAACACTGGTGCCACGGTGGTTAGGAACTCGCTGCTGATTGAAAGATTATCGGTTCAAACACATCAGCTGCTCCTAGGGAGAAAGATGTGGTAGTCTGCTTCCATGAAGATTTACCCACTTCCATCAAGTTGAGTTGATTCCTTCTCATAGTGACCCTGTAGGACAGAGTAGACCTGTTTCCTAGAGTTTCCAAGAAGTGCCTATGGATTTGAACTGCCAGCCTTTGGGTTACAATCATAGCACTTAACCACTATGCCACCAACAGCCTTGGAAGACTTATGGGACAATTCTACTGTGTCCTATAAGGTCACTGTGAATCAAAATTTGACTGAACATTAGTGGATTTGGTTTGGTTTAAAACATTGTACTATGTCCCCTTGAAGGTCACTTGAAAGCCAGTGAAGTGTTGTAAGATGTGATGTAAATAATCCACATTTTGATGAATATGGCTTCCACTTAATTCTAAGTTTTTGGAATATTCAAGCCATTCTTCTTTTTGTATGAAAAGGTGTACTCATCTTTCAGGGATCAGTTGGTATGTAACTTCCTCAGTCTCTCAAGTCAGAATCAATCCTCCTTGGTCTATATCTGCAGCAGATTTTTACTACTCTCCCCCGGCTGTTCAGTGTAATGTATCTGATCAGCAGGACCTGCAGCACTGGGAGTTTGCTAGAAACGTGGACTCTGACTATACTCTGTAATTTACTTGTCAGAATCTGCATTTTAGCAAGATCCTTAAGGATAATGCATATGCATAGTAAAACTGGAGAAACAATGCAAGGTACTTACTTCTTTCTGTATTTAGTTGTTCATAGCAACTAATTATGTTTATAACCTGCTTGATATTTTCTAAACAGAAGGACGTTTTGTGTTATTTATACACGAACTACTCACTCATCAAAATAACTAGGTTTCAAAGATGAGTTCTTTACATGAAAATCAAAATTATGTAAAGGTGGAGGATGAGCACATCAGATGACAAAATGGAGGATGACCACATCATTACATAACCACATATTACATCATTATATAACTGCCGAACCATGGCTCAGCCAACTTGACACATAACCTCACATAATAGTCCCAGTTAGCATTACTCTCACTTTGCACCTCTATGTTCAGTACTGCCAGGTGTACATTGTTAATGCACAATATATTTAAATAATAAATTTTTTACTATTGTAGTAAATATGAATTGTCAGTTAAGAAGAGTTAAGAGTAGTGTGTTTGTCCAGAATGAGTAGCATAACACTTTTAAAATGGTTGACACTCAGTGCCCCTTTAAAAGTTTATTTATTCAACTGAGAGCAAATTCCATAGTAAATACACCTTTGTATCTCCCATCACCATACAATCTTTTTGTTTAGACTAAGTTCTTGGAAAGTAGTTGCTGTGTCTACTTTGTTAACATAGTTCCTACCTAGTACATCAAAGGTACGTTAATGGTTAAAGATAGAATGAGATGCTCAGTACAGTAATCAAGATTTAATTAATATAGTGAAGGAAGTTTTCTAAATAATTTTTGTCTCAGATTTATTTGTCTAACAAATGTGTATAAGTGTATATTCATGTGCCAGAAAGTAGTCTACGTTCTTTACAAATATTAACTTATTTACATTCTGAACTAAGATTACCTAGTCAACTATAAAGCTAAGCTAAATCAATACAAGTTGATTTGAGATGTCTCATTCAGTTCTGATATTTGCGATAGCCTGTTTCAGATCACTTTGTTGCAGAAGACTAATTAATGTGCAGTCATTTATGTGATTAAACTAGTCAGTATTTTAGACTTTTTAATTTTTTTGTTGTTAAGAATATACTCAACAAAAATAGACATCAATTCTAATTCCCACATGTACAATTCATTGACATTGTTTACTTCTTTGGATTGTCCAGCCATTCACATTCTGCTTTTCTGAATTGTTCCTACTACGTAAAGTAAACTCATTGCCCCATAAGGTTCCTATCTAACCGTTCAGGATGCTATTACCAATTTGGTCCCATGCATTGATATATCTTGAAAGAGCACAATACTCAAGGCAGTCATTTTTTCCTAGTTAAGCTGCATTATTGTTTGGCTTTAAGAAAACTTTGTGAGATATTTTTGGTTTAAGGTTTAAAGATTATTTCATGGTGATTGTTTTCGGGGTTCATCCAGCTCCTGTGGTTCTAGAAAGTCTGAATTCTATAAGGACTTGAAATTCTGTCTGCTCTTTCCCTCTTTTGATCAGGATTCTGCTATAGGATCTTTGATCAAAATGTTCAATAATGGAAATCAGAAAATACCCATTCTTCTGGTGCCATGGTAAGGAAGGTATTCAGGGAGGCAGTTAGCAACACATTGCATATCCCCCTGCTATTCCTCACTCTTCTTGTGTTGCTCCAGGCAAATAGATACCAATTGTTGTGCCTTGGATGGCTGTTTGCAAGCTTTTAAGACCCCAGGATCTTCACAATGAACCAGGAGGTAGAATAGAATGTTGGAAAGAATGTGAGGAAATTATACACTTACCTATTGCTCATGGGATTCCAAAATGGCACAGTCATTGTGGCAATGAGTATGGTAGTTCCTCAAAAAAACTAAAAATAGAACTAACGTGTTTAGTTATATACACAAAATCTTGAAAACAGAGGCTCAGATACTTGAACACCATTGTTCGTTGTAGCACTATTGAAGTAGCTGAAAGGTGGAAACAATCTAAATGCTTATCAAAGAATAACAGATAAACAAAATGTGATACACACATCAATGGAATACCACTCAGCCAGTAATAAAAATTAAGTTTAGAAACATACAAAATATAGATGGAGTTTGAAGACATTATGATATGTTAACTAAGTCAGTCACAGAAAGACAACTATTATATAATCTTACTTATCATATCCAACTCGACAGCACTTGGCTGGCTATGCAAAAAGACAACAACAGGCCAATGTATAAAAATAAATGCTTATTCATGGTTTCTAGGGGCAGAAGGGAGGAGAAAGAGAGGGTTAATGCCTCTGAAGTATGGAGTTTGGGTTTACAGTGATGGTAAAATTGCATTGATTAAGAGTAGGGTTGCACAGTCTATTAGTATAACTGCTGTCAATAAGTTGTACAGCTGTAAAAAGTTGAATTGGTAAAAGTTGTGTGATAGATATAGTTATAACAACTACACAGAGAAAGAAGAGAGAAAGACATCTGCTGATCTGGTTCCTTGATTTGAAGCTTTAGGGTCCGGGTTTCCTGGAAATTCCTAGTTAATTGGTCTAACAATGTGTTTAGTGTTCTGCTCTACTACGTACTATTTTAGTTGTTTTTAAAGCTTTTTTCTTTCATGATTTCAAAATTGCTTCAAATTCTTTGGAAGCAAATACTGCAGTGAATAATATGTTACTAATATTTCCCATTTGGTGTCAAAATAGGAGCGCATTAAAAATTTTCAGTGGAAACCCTTATTTCACAAAGCAATAGTTAAGATTGTGTTACTTGGCTTAGCCACAATTCTATGATAACATGTTTCTACGTCACCACTCCTGAGAACTTAGCCTAACAATGAATGCAACAAATTTTGTCAGACTTCTAGGTTATAATGTATATTGGAATTTTTATGCATTGCTCATGCACATACATATGATTTATGTTCAAAGGGGGGTAAGATTCCAATCCGGTGGACATCACCAGAAGCTATAGCCTACCGCAAATTCACGTCAGCCAGCGACGTATGGAGTTACGGAATTGTTCTCTGGGAGGTGATGTCCTACGGAGAAAGACCATACTGGGAGATGTCCAATCAAGATGTAAGTATTTGTCATCGATGAGTTATGGGTTCAGATTAAATGATCAAGCTGTGCAAGGAAGTGGAGCATAATGAAACCAGGTGGCTCCTAGTTTGTGACATTGAAGTAGAATATTTAAAAGAGATAAACCTGTTTCCAAGTCTTGCAAGAATAGTAATTAAATTGCTTTTATGGCTTTATTTTTTTCCTTGCAAGCAAGGGTTTAGAAATCTAGCAAAAGAAAACATTTTTAAAAAAGAATGCAATGACATGTGTGACCAAGAAGAATGTTTAAAAAGTTTTTGCTGCTAAATTATTTCCATGTAACATTAGCAAGATATACATCTGCCGTCCTTTGTAGATTGCATTAATGTATCTATGCCAATACTTTACTCAAATACAATATTTCCCAAAGATGGGGGTTGGGGAGGTCAGTCTCTACAGTGTTTCTCTTCAAGCACTACTAAACTTGCACATGAATTCAGTTACACGAACTGATGTCTTTGGATGGAGGATTATAACATATAACTTTTATTGTAGCTGCAATGTGATTTTTCAAAAGAATTTTTGTCCTTATAGATCATGTTTTGGTAATGCTTAGTAAAGGAACTCTATTGTCATATGGAGTCAGCACTCAAAGATTTTTCTTTACACTTAGCCAGAAACTCAGAACGTGATCCCAAAGATACATAGAGAGGAAAGCTGAAATGCTTTCAGTCCTTTCCTAGACTCTACGTATAAAACTGCTTGAGATTGTAAAATTATCTCTGTTCTTCTTTAATCAATATTAATAGTACTGGGAAAATCAGACTCACTTTTTAACCTTGCTATATTCCAGCATGTCTCTGTATTAGAGTACATCAGCAACTTTATCATGGACTGGGAATTTGTTTTCAAAGCAAATTCTCAAGTCCTTTTCCAGTCCTATGGATTTAGGAACTTTGGGAATGAGGATGTCATGACAAGTATCTAACAAGCCTCCCATATGATTCTGACATATATAAAAGTTTTAGAATCACTGCTTTGCATGATTTAAAAATATTGATGAATGAATAGCTGCCTGTTAGTGTAGCACATAGAATTTTACCAAAGGAAGTTGCTATAATTCAGAAGGTACTGGTTGAACTACGATACAACTAAAACTTGCATACTAATTTTCTCTGCATTCACTGATATATGATTTCACTAGGGCTCTGTAAACCAGATCATGATTTCTTTATGACTCACTGAATTTCCCATATCATGGAACGTTACTTCGCTTTTTATTTTAATCTGGAAGGGGTTAAATACATTCTTCTGTCCTAAATTCATTTTCTTTCTCTTGATCTTCTATATAGAACACTTTTGAGCATGAACAACTTTTTACTCATTTCACAAATTGGTACCATTTAGGCAATTTAAATGAGAACTTAATTTTATTAAAACTTCAAAACATTTGTGTTGGTATGTCCAGCCCATGGAAAAGTAAAATAAGCTCCACCTCTTAAATTCCCAGAAACTTTGCTTCTCACACAGGTAATTAAAGCTGTGGACGAGGGCTACCGACTGCCACCCCCCATGGACTGCCCAGCTGCCCTGTATCAGCTGATGCTGGACTGCTGGCAGAAAGACAGAAACAGCAGACCCAAGTTTGAGCAGATTGTCAGCATTCTTGACAAGCTTATCCGGAACCCCAGCAGTCTGAAGATCATCACCAGCGCTGCAGCAAGGTGACCCACTGTTTTCTGTCCTGCACTCACTCTGAAGTTAATGCATTTGTTTTTTCAAAGGCTGTAATTTATGCCCTCTCACTCCGTTGATGGCATTCTTTAAAGTTTGTGTTTATCAAGACTGGAGAAATTGTGTGTGTGTGTGTGTGTTTCCCTGTCTAAGAGGAAGTCCCGTGCAATTTAATGGTAGTGATGCAATTCAGAGATTTTTTATTATAACCTCCTTCCTGACTAGAAGTGACTCTGCTCTCCTGCTGATATAGGTCTCTAGTGACTATGAACCTTGGCCACAGAGTACTGCTTTACTTTATGCTCCCCATTAATTTTTTTTTAAAGCAGTTCTGGGTGTGATGAGAATTCCAGTAATGTACTGATTTATTCCTCATTTAAAAATAAAGCTTCAAATAACAATAGCAACCCTTCCAAAACATTGCGCTGGCTAGCAGAATGCAATTTTCTGCATTTAATTAAACAATTATTTACTTGACTCATGTTGATTACCAACAATTCTCCTAGACATTTCGGAGGATAAATTCAGGTTTGTATCCCAACACTAATACAAATGTCAACACATAGTAACCGTAATACAGTTCTGAATGCATGACATCTATTATGTTTTATGTCCCTTTCTCCCAGTTGAAAATTTCTGAGTTCTCTCACTGGTTTTGAAGACTGATCCTTACAGTGCATCTACAGAGTTCAATTGGAGAAATAGGGAAGGAGAAATTCATTTTGGCAGAGGCCTTATGACAAGTGTTAGCACATTTGGAGTTTCTCAGAGAAACTTAAGGCATAGCTGACTTGTTTAATGTTTTACATTCTCAGCATATATATAAGAGAAAAACAGTTGCATGAGCTTTTGATGATGTGTGTTGTGGGCTTTTAAATAATTGATCAAATTTATGATACTAGCTATTATACATTTTAATTTCTTGAAAACACTCCTCCTGAAAACTGGAGCAAGATTTCCGACCTATTTAAAACATTTAGTTTGTGGCCACTAACTGAGCGGCTTATGGATTAGTAAACTAGTGACAGTCTGAGACACAAAGTCGTTTCCTCAGTTACTTGTGGGCTTTTCATACTTCTGTAAGTCTTTGCATAAACAGTTGCTTCTGGAAATTTTTTTAAATTTGGTTAGCTCTAGTTTCCATTTGTACAATCATCTGCTGTTGCTTTCCATGCCTAGAAAGCATAGTAACTAAAGCTGATATTTCAATGCGTGAGAAATTCCTTGCTGTTCACCTTAATTGCCTATTCAAATATCAGTATGTGACTGTGTGCGTGCGTGCGTGTGTGTGTGCGTGTGTGTGTGTGTGTGCGTGTGTGTGCGTGTGTGTGTGCGTGTGTGTGCGCGCGTGTGTGTGCGCGTGTGTGTGCGTGTGTGTGCGCGTGTGTGTGTGTGCGTGTGTGTGTGCGTGTGTGTGTGCGTGTGTGTGTGTGCGTGTGTGTGTGCGTGTGTGTGTGCGTGTGTGTGTGCGTGTGCGTGTGTGTGTGTGCGCGTGTGTGTGTGTGTGTGTACGTGAACAAGAGAGGGAAAGAGACAATACATATATTATTAAAGAACTTATGAAATAAAGATAATCCATAATTTAATTCATTATGTTTTAGAGACAGATTTAAAACAGAATTTTGTAGCTTTATTGAAACTTTCCCAAAACTTATTTAGCATATATACATTTCTTAGAATTATAGGCAGAGAAAAAAATTGTATCTGTAAGATTTATTGTAATTATCAGTTAACATAATTATCATTCTGATAACTTTAGAGTAGAAACGATTTTATAGTTCACTGCTGTTTTCTGTCCTGTGATTTTAGAACATGTATTAATTAATTTTCAGTTCTTAATATTTATAGATATTTTATTAACACTTTGGAAAACTGAACTATTTATAAGCTTCACTCAAAGAGACGTATTTAGAAATATAACTTCAAAATGCATAGCTTTACTGACATACCTACAATTGATATTTCAAAATATTGTCCTCTAGATGTATGTGTTTGTGTGGGTGGTTATCTATTAGTAAAACACGTACTGGAAATAATCTCAATTGTTAAATGTCACAGAGAACAGAGATATTTTTGATCAGGATAAGACTGTACATTTATATATTAAGGAAAATCCAGAACTTTTAAGAACTACACTTAGTGTGTATGTAATCCACAATATTGAGTAATAGATAACTGCTACATAATGATCATTTAATGTGACTAACGTAAAAGGCATTATATAATGCACTATTGGAGGGAATTTCCTTTGTTTTTCACACATTTGCTGTTTTTACCAGCTGTCATCAATAGTGGAAACACTGGTGGCATAGGGTATAAGAGCTACGGCTGCTAGCCAAAAGGTTGGCAGTTCAAAGCCACCAGGTACTCCTTGGAAACTCTCTGGGGGCAGTTCTACTTTGTCTTGTGGTTGCTTTGAGTTGGAATTAACTGGGCAGCAATGGGTTAGGCTGAGTTATCACCAGTAATTATGACTTTCAAACTGATAGAGTATTTGCTAATTAATGCCGCTTACAATAGAGCAGACCACGTTTTATCTTAAAAGAAATGATTACATTAAGCATACATGATTTGGCTTTTATATTATGCTTTAATATAATAAGTTAGGGTAATCTGGACCTAAGTTTTAATATCAGCATATAAGAAATATAGATTATTTAGACAGTACGCAATACTGAGGAAGCCAGCAAGGTCCACAGATGAATCCAAATTCCCTGAGGGACTGAATTACTGGGCTGAGGTCTTGGGGAACAGTTAGCTCAGCTGACATAACATAGTTTGTAAAGAAGATGTTCTACATTCTGCTTTAGCCTGTGAGTAGCTGAGATACCCACTGATTTTACCCCTTTGGGACCAAGGCAGAATGAAGAAAAGTAAAGACACAATAGAAAGGTTAGTCCAGAGGACTAATGGATCACAGCCACCGTGGCTTCCACCAGACTGGGTACATGACAGCTAGATGGTGCCCAGCTGCCACCACTGATTGCTCTTACGGGGAACATAATAGAAGGCACATGACAGAGCTAGAGAAAAATGTAGAACAAAATTCCAGCTCTTAAAAAAAAAAGACTAGACTTACTGGCCTGACAGACGCTGGAGGAGCCCCAAGAGTATGGCCTCTGGATACCCGTTTAGCTTAGAAAGGAAATCCCTCCTGGGGTTCATCCTTTAGCCAATTAGATAAGACTGTAAAACAAAATGAGACTAAGGGATCACACCAGCCCAGGGATAAGGACTAGAAGCCAAGACGAGACAGGAAAACTGAGAATAAGGAACCCAAGTTTGAGAAGGCAGAGTGTGGACCTCCTGTGGGGTTGTTAACCAACATCATGAAACAATATGTGTACTAATTGTTCAATGAGAAGCTAGTTTGTTCCAGAAACTTTCATCTAACTTACAATTAAAAAAGAAAGAATATTTAGGGGTCAGTACAATGGAACTTAGTGATAAATTTTCAAATAAAACTACTTGTAGCTTATCCCATAAGCGTGAATCCCTGTCCTAAACTTCACAGAGAGATGACACAGACTCCTTTGAAAATCTGCTTGACAGTTTAACAAGCAACAAGATTATAAAGTTGTCTTTCTCTGGGCCATATGTTCCTCATTTTGTACCGTAAAGATATTTCTTTTGCTCTTTATAGTAATCATTGCAAAGAAAAACTTTTCAGCTCTTTCCATATCATAAAAAGCGCACTCCACTAGAACCATAACTCATGCAATATGACTTAGGGATACTGAACCCAAATTTTATGAGAGAAAATAGTATTAAGTTTCAAGATTCTAGTTTTTACATATCGTTCAATTCAAGTTTTGTTTTTATGAAAATATATTGAAAGATACTATTTTACTTGATAAAATTTCATATGCTTTTGGTACAAAATATGCCATTTTAGGGAAAATATTAATGTTTTTCCCCAAGTAGTCATCTATCTTGTCATTAAATATAAACATTTTCTAATCATATTTGTATTTTACTTATGTATGGATTATTTTACAATGGGCAGATTAGAAAATTAAGATCATTAACATCAACTTGTCATTCAACAATATCTAAAATCTTATTTTTTTCCTTTAGAAAAGTTACTTTTCCATTTTATTTTTTGCTTTTCCACTTTGACAACAATTGTTTCATCTTTTTTTATAACTTATTAAACTATATTCCTGCTACTTGTATTTTTCAGTGATGTCCTTGACACATGCTTTATTGAGAGCATAGAAATCATTGAACGTAAACTTCCAAAATCAAAACAAAAACTTACTGACACTTGCACGTATTCATCTTGTATTTTTTTTTCCTTACATACAAGTCCTGACTCTTCAATGTCATTTCTGTTTTCAAATATTCTTTTATTCATTCATTCAATATTTTGTGCCAGTCTGTACTGTGAGAGGCACTGTGTTAGACTCGGGAGAAAAGCGAAGACAAACACAGATCCTGACATCCAGATAACGTTACACAACAAAACCAGTTGTGATCAAGTTGGTTCTGACTCAGGCGATCCCACCCGTGTCTGAGGAGAACTATGCTGCATAACGTTTTTAGTGGCTGACTTCTCAGAAGGAGATTGCGAGACCTCTTCCATGGCACCTGTGGGTCGACTCAAACCTCTCACCTTTCAGATAAAGCGGAATACATTAACCGTAAATTTAAATGTCACCTCCATTATTCCTCTTCACAGTGCCATCGTCTTATTCTTCATCACAATCGTAATTACCTCTGTGTGTTTTCTCAGTATCCATTTCCCAGTAAACCCTAATCTCTGTTTGGTCAGGCATCTTGCTTGTCTTCTGCTACCAGGGCGAGGTTGGTAGTGGACACTCTGTTCATGGATGATAGTATTTGTTGAAACTGTTAGTAAAATTTCTATGTCAGCAGAGAGACAATTTTTAAGAAGCATAAAGGGAAGTGATTTCACTTTTACCTTTGTGATTCCCTGATCGTTCTACACAAGAATGACCTTTTTGAAGGTGGATGAGTTTGCTACATGCAGATGACAGGATTAGAGCACACGAGGCTGGGAAACATGGTTAAAGAAGGCAATAGACACAAAAATTTAGGGCACTGTCAGATTAGATTAAACAATATAGGTAGCTAGAGTTCATGAGCCAGAATTGACTCACGTAGCAATGGGTGTCAGTTATTTTTTTATTTTTTATTCTAGGGGATAAGAGCCTAATAAACTGTTTCACCAAACAATGAAAATGCTAAGTACCATCCTTATAAATTTAGCTTGCCTTTTTTTTTTTTTAATGTTGAGTAATTGAAGATATATATGTCATGATATTGTACTGTTCTTATGGATTATTTCAGATCTAGAGGTGAGGATATTTGTGATGAGGAGTTAGAAGCTGATATGAGTTGTCTAAGAAAGATATAAACTGGGGTCAAATAGCAGGGATAAAAAGAAAGAGTGTGAATTTGAAAGGTTGAACTGAAGAGCATATTACAGAACGTGGTGACTAATGAGATGTGCAGAGTGATGGAAGAAGAACACAGAGTACTTCCAGATTTTGAACCTGGAGGGCTAGGAGAACAGCGCTGTCATTGACAGCAGTATGGAGAGCATTAGAAAGAAAAGGTCTGTGAGACAGCTGAGCATATGGACACAATGGGACTGAATCCAGCAAGAAGGCAGAAGTTCACTTCTCAGCATTCCAGGAAAGATTAAAGCTAAGCATGCAATTTAGAACATTCTGTGTCTAAAGATAATAAGAGAAACTACAGTTATAAATATATTTAGCAGATATAAATCTCAATCTAGTAATGCTAGTGTTCACAATAGGTATTGCCCTTTTTTCTATGATTATTTAATTTCTAATTGAAATTCTCACATCCCACTGGATTATCAAGAGACCTTAATGTATAAATTGTGGGGATTGTGGGTTCATACAGTCTTCCAGTGAGACAACTTCATCCCAATCTGCAATACTCTGTAATTTTCAGGTTCTCTTTGCTGTTTTGATGCTATCCTCAGCTGAGGGTCCAGAGATATTTTTGAAACCTCTTTGTGCCTCATTCACTCAGTCCATAAGTCACTAATTCATATGTCTGCAAGAGTCAAAAACCTAATGGGAATGACTGAATGTGTCTGCCATATGTAATAAGATATGATGATATCTAATGCATGTGTTAGGCTCTTTGTTATGGACTATAGAGGCAATATTGGTGCCAACGGATAATTTCCAGTGAATATCAATCCTGAAAGGCAAAAATATAAATCATATTTTCTATCCCAGTATGTTAATCTGCTTCACATGCTTATACCTATAGAATGAGAAGACTGACTCTATTCCAAGTCTTGCCAAGCAGTACCAATTACAGAGTAGAAGAATTATGTGAAACCATAGGTGGAAACTAGGAAGAGTCAGAGGTAGAATAAAACTTGGAACATGCAGAAAACCACAGGTCAGATAATTTTTTTAAAAAATGGATAGAATAAACTATGTTATCAAAAGTCAGAGAAGAAAGAGAAAAAGAAAACTAAGAAAAAATTGCTTTCAATTAAGCAATGAGAACACTGGGTTCTTTTTAGAGACCTATTTGGATTCTTTTAGAATAACAGATGAGATATGAAATTCTGAGAGATACTTTGTAAGTGGATGAAGGAAAGTAAGAGGCAATGAGGAAATCATACTCTTGAGAAGTCAGATCCGGCTTGATGGCACTTGGCTGGCTAAGAAGTTTAAAAAAGGAAGAGAAATGAGAAAAACAATCACAATGAACTTGGGTAGAAGAGTAAAAATAAAACATTCCCTCATATTTTAAAAACTACAAAAACCTGTTCTAAAGGGTTCTTGATAGCAAAAATTGATCTAAAAATAACTAGTAATCTTATAGTGATGAAATTATTTTACAATACATGCTTTTTAACACAAATAAGACAGAAAAGTTTATTATTAAAAAGAAAGTATTTTCAAAGAAGAATTTTATCATGTTAAACCAAAAAAAGACGACATTCACATCCATTCTGACTCACAGTGACTCTATCCGACAGAGTAGAACTGCACCAGAGGGTTTCCGGGGAGCACCTAGGGGATTTGAACTGCTGACCTTTTGGTCAGTACCTGAACTCTTAGCCACTGCATCATCATGGCTGAAGGATAATACTTCTTATTTTTAGATGCCATCAAGTTGGCCCTGACTCATAACAACCTCATAAGACAGAGTAGAATTGCTCCACAGGTTTTGCAATGAACCACTGATGGACTCAAACTAATTTTTGGTTAGTAGGTACATCCTGCTGTACTGCTTAACCACTGTACCAGCAAGGCTCCTTGAATTTCCAATATAATAATATTATATTTATATTTAAATAAGAATCCTTGGTAAAGAAAAATGACTTTTTCTGCACATTGTAGAATTTCACAATGCAGGTTATCAGATTCTTCACTGCTTTTATAAAACCTCACCACCATTAAGTGGATTCTGACCCATAGTGACACTATAGGACAGACTAGAACTGCCCCGTAGAGTTTCTAACGAGTGCCTGGTGGATGTGAACTTCCAACTTATGGTTAGCAGCCACAGCACTACTATAAATTGTTGGTATTTAAATACCTAGCTTAATGTAGTAAAGGATCTGTTCAATACATTTGGGGTGAGGTTCTTCAGAGTCAGTTAACTTTGCTACTCTATTGAAATGATTTTAAATACATTGCTTTGTTGAATTCATTCTTAATTTTGAATTTGCTTTTATTAATTTGCAAGATAAATAAGAACAAATATAAGTAATACTCTAATTTTCTCCCTATTGAAAGTATGAACTAGCATTAAGTTAAAAAAAACTAACTGCTAAATGTACAGAAAATAATTCTTTTTGATAATAATTTGTCTTTTGAAATATATCCTTCAAGATAAATCTACTGACCAAAAAACTACTTGCCATTATCTCAAAATTACTTTGACCCCATAATCTAAATTTGACAGGATGACTCTCCTCACTAAAAAATGTGGTACAGACCTTTTAGGGGAAATCCAGTATGTCAAATATCCAGGTGTTTGTTTTTGTTTTTTCTCTTAATCTTAAAAATCAAAGTAGCTGATTTTACCATTGGGAAGAATTAAACCAGATGAAATATATATAACTGCAAAAATCTGGATCCTTAAGATCTAGAAATGATTTAAATAAACACGATGACTTTACTTCTACTTAATGGGTCATTTATATATTAGTATCCTGTTGGGTACTATCTCTATTCATATTATTTTTGGTTAATGGTGACAAATTCAATTCGTTTGCTCCTATCTGTACTTTAGTTTTAGAGAGTAAAAGATTTAGAACATCATCAATCCACATTCAAGTAATAATAATAATAATAATAATGAATAGAAAGTTTTCTCCCTGAAATGTGGTGAGAAGACATTATTAGAACTAAAATAATATGTTTACAAGACACACAAAAATGTGTTATTATTGTTAGATAATAATGGAGGTAGGTGTAATTAATAGTTTGCTTTAAAACATTGCTCTTTAAAAGAATTTTTATTTCAGCAATGTTATTTTTCTTATATGAATACAGTAAATTTAATATATTCCCTTAAACTTTTCACAACAGGTAAAAGAGGATAGTTTTATCACCAAACAAAGTTTTATAAGAAAAATACATAGGAAATTACAAAAAAAATGCATATAAAAAGCTTATAAAATTCCAATGTTATTGACATCCATTTATAAACTCAATAGGCAACTATTCAAGAAACGTATATTAAGCACTATTTTTGATATATGAAATATAAAGCAATTTGTTAAGGAAAGTGAAATCTTGAAAGAATAACTTAGTATGCACTCCTAGTCATTGAGAATTCTAATACACTATTGAAATAAGACCATTCTCAGAAGATAACTTTTGGAGCCTACAGTTATTTATTGATGTTTGTTCCCTACAGAGTTGCTAAGAGTAGAACTCCACATGATGGCAACAGGTTTGATTTTTGTTTGCTTGATGCTAATTTGTATAGACCCCATTTGTGGGTAAAATAGGGATTGATCAGAGAAAAATATATGCGCATCTCTTTAAAGCAGCAGTATGCAAAAACATAGAAAAGGATTTTGCAAACTTAAAGAAAAGGAGGTAAAGGGAAAAAGAGGAAAGTTATTTTTTGCTTCCCCTGAGCAAACATGTAATTTCCATGATTTCTTTTTAATGACTGTGGTCTGCGGCCAGTAGGTACTGATTTATGAAAAGCTGTAAAAGATCAGGTGGAACTCTGCAGGACATCGTTTACAGCTGCATGGATTGAAACCCATCTAATTTGTCTAGTAAAAGTGTGAGCTCACAGTGCACATCACCCAGCCTATAAATTTCCCCTTCAGCCCCAGTGTCTGCGGCTGGGTCTAAAGAAAAACGCCAGTGCCTGCATCTGCTCAAAAAGCCCCGAATCCCTCGGTGCACAAGAAGAGACATCACAGAATCTTCACAGTGAGAGACAAATTCCTATCCATTGATAAACTCTCCAGATGTCTTCTCGGAGGAGGAAAGGAACCAATTTTTATTTGAAATCCCCAAAGAAATCCTGGAAGTGGAAAAATGATACTTTGCAGGGCTGGTTATTCTGAGGTCACTGACATTAAAATTAGGTCTTTTTCTTTTTTTTTCCCCCCCATCTTGGCTGTGCTTTGATCCAAGCAATAAGCATAAAAACTCAGTTGGGGTCATTCTAATCTCTAATCCTCACGTCCTGTTCTATTTCAATTTGTTTATACTAATTTTCTCTAAATTCTGTTTGAATACGTCTTCAGTGTTGGTTAAAAATACAATCCATTATGGTTTGAGAAGAAAAAATTCTGCAGTTTGCTGTTGGGCACACTTCATAAATATTCTGAATAAATGTCCTGGGGCTTGAGTCTTCGTACCCACAAATCCGTAAATGAAAAAGGATTGCTGTTCATGGACGAAGATTTGACTTTAGGTGATACTCTACAGCTACCGTGGACATCCAAGCCACGGGGGGGAGGGGGGGGTGTCTGTGTGAGCATTTGAAAGTTTGATATCATACTGTTCCCTCTTCTTGGTATCAATTCATTTTTCTTATAATATTTTTGCACATATGATTTGGTACTATTTCTACTGATTTAGTTTATACTGATTCAGTGATTTACCCAGATGGTCCACTGTGGTATCTGACGGTCACTAGTAACAAAGACTGTCTATTTTACCCAGAATAGCCATATTAAGACAATTCAGGGAAACTGTATAGGTTTTAGAAGCTGAATTGTGTATCTGTAGCTTCAGTTCATCAAATTCTTGGGGAGAAAAACAAAATGAAGAAATTTTTAATTATGAATCAAGCTGTTTTCTGAATCAGTAATTATAAAAGAATTATAGAAAAATGTATTTATGCTGAAAAGTATCTAATTTATAAAATGATATATTTAGAGTTTTCTAGGTAGTCTAACAAAAAAGAAAATGATTGCTTTGTAAATTAATGGCTGGCTTCCTTTCTCTTTCTGTCTCTCTCTTCAAGGTAACCTCCCAGGGCTGGTTAAAGCCAAACTGTATTATATAAATATACATTATAAAACTCCATAATTTTAACTTGTAATTCAAATATTTGTGGTAGAGAGGATTGAAATAGTTTAGGAAAAAAAGACTGAAAAAGAATCCTTCATGCTCTACTGTACTTCACGAATGATAATAGCTTGGAGAGAGTTCCCTGTTTTTCTATCTTTCACAAAGAAGGAAAATAGAGCCCAAAAAGAACAACCTGTGGTCATTCTTTATCTTAAGCACAACATTCAAATTACACTAATTTTTTATCCTTTTCATCAAATAAATTTAATGTCTCACTTAAAAACCCAGAAAAAATAATCAATGCACCTTCTATTTATACGCTTGTAACAGCCATATGCAATTGTGGGACATGTTACAGAATTGCCAGACTTAACCACCCTTAACTCACATTTGGAGACACCTTACCAGTAGTAACCAAAACTTCCCAAATAAAATCCTCTTAAATGGAAGAGGTAGAGCCAGCACTTCTACCCTGGCCCCTAGGGTCGCCATGAGTCGGATCCAACTCAACGGCACTTGGCTTGGCTTGGCTCATCTAAAACATGAGTTTTTACCATGTATCCTGGAAGATAATCAGTGACTACTCTTCATACATAAAAAACTATATATACAATTCAATATAGCCTGGATGGTTCACTTTGCTATCATTTTATGCTTTTTCTAACAATATTATTGGTTTTAGAATCTAATAGGTAAAATTGGTTTCTAAAATAAGAATAAATGTATTTCAATGTCATTTTCATTTGTTTTGGTGTCTCGACAATTCTAAATCTTGCACTTAAGCACTTGAAATTACAGAATTTGTTTAGGCAAATCAGTCACTTTTAGTATATAAGAAACCGTAAGTCTCTAATTCTGAAAATATCTATGGTGTAGACTTTAAAAAATGATAATTTTGAAAAGTTTTTGGTACAGATTAAATCCAAATACAGTGTCACAAAACAAAAACCATTCTGAATGATAACTCTCAAGGAGTAAAAAATTCAAAAGTGTCTTTCCAATCATTAAAAAAAATGTGATTGTTAGGCGCTGCTGAGTTGCTTCTAACTCATTGCAATGCTACATACAACAGAATGAAACACTACTCAGTCCTGTGCCGTCTTCACAGTTGTTTCCATGCTGGAGCCCATCACTGCAGCCAATGCATGTGTTGGTCTCACTGAGGGTATGTCTTTCTTCTGTTGACCTTCTGCTTTACTGAGTATTTCAGTCAGCTAGTGCTGCTCTAACAGAAATGCCACAAAGTGGATGGCCTTAACAAAGGAAAATGTATTCTTACACAGTCCAGTAAGCTACAAGTCCAAATTCTGGATGTCGGCTCCAGGGTAAGGCATTCCCCCCTGAACTCTGCCTTGCAGGCCCACTTGCACAAAAACTCTGCCCCATCAGCTTTAGGTGCATCCTACCACCAAATGAATGGGAATTCCACCCTTAGAAACACAGAAAGCCCTGGCTCCACCCTTTCAAACCCTGAGATCATGGCCATACCTTTTGAGACTGAGGCAGCTCAGCTTCTCATACTCTGTCTCTTCAGCTTCTGCTTCCTATGGCCTCATGGCCCAGGCCCCAAGCCCACATCTGTCCCCTAGGGGCAAATGATACAAAGCTCTGTAGGTCTACCAATTCAAGTGCCTGGAGGCACCCCCACTCTGCCACATAGCCTTGCTGCACACAGGCACCAAGCACTCCTGCTTTGTAAGTTAGCCTAGCTCCACTGATTGAAGTGCCACAGGCACCCCACTCCACCAAGAAACTTCTGTGCACAGGCACTCAGCTCTCTAGCTCCATGGGTTGCTCCAGGGCTCTCATGCTGCTCGGGTTCTGCTGCTTTTGTTTCTCACCATCTGTGCTGCCTTTAGTGTTAACAGTTCTCCATTCCTTCTGAATCTTCCATCTACTCAGTTTTAAAACTGCTTCCACAATTTAGGTACTTTTTATAGCAGCACCCCACTCAGTTGGTACCAAATTCCGTTTTAGTCACCTAGTCCTGCTCTAACAGAAATCCCACAAAGTGTATGGCTTTAACAAAGGAAAATTTATTCTTACACAGTCCTGTAGGCTACAAGTCCAAATTCAGGATGTCCATTCCAGGGGAAGGCATTTCCCCTGATGGTGTGAGGTTCCAATTCTCTGCTTGCTTCCCTTTCCTTTTATCTCTTGTAGGATGAAAGGATAAAGGGTAGTGCAAATCATACTCCAAGGAAACTCCCTTTACCGTGGAGCAGGGAGGTCATCCTATGAAAGGATTTACACTCCCACCCTAATCCTTTAACATACAACCTAGGAAAATCACAAAATGGAGGACAATCATAGAATACAGGGAATCCTGGCCCAGGCAAATTACTACACATATTTTGGAGGAGAGGGGACACAATTCAATCCACTGGGAGAAGAGTACATCCTTCAGACCTGAGGTTCCCATGCCAAGATAGGCCCGGAACAAAGACTGTTGCAACACAGAGACGGCAAGGAGGAATGCCTTCTCCTGGAGTAGACATCCTGAATTTGGACTTGTAGCCTACTGAACTGTGTAAACTTTCCTTTGTTAAAGCCATCCACTGTGTGATATTTCTGTTAGACCAGCACTGCCAAGCCAAGTGCCATCGAGTTAGATCTGAACTAGCTGACTAAAATACCAAGCATGATGTCCTTCTGCAAAGACTGTTCTATTCTGAGAATATGTCCAAAGTATTTGAGTTGAATTCTCACCATCTTCACTTCTAAGGAGCATTCTGGCTGTACTTTTTCCAAGACAGATCTGTTTCTTCTTCTGGCAGTCTCGAGTGTATTAAATATTCTTCATGATCACAATTCAAAAACATCAGTTCTTCTTCATTCTTATTTATCATGCAGCTTTTGTATGCATATGAGGTGATCGATAATACCATGGCTTGATCAGTTCTTCATTCTTATTTATCATGCAGCTTTTGTATGCGTATGAGGTGATTGATAATACCATGGCTTGGATCAGGAACACTTTAGTCCTCAAAGTGATATCTTTGCTTTTTAACGCTTTAAAGAGGTCGTTTGCAATAGATGTGCCCAATGCAATGTGTTATTTGCTTTATTGACTGCTGTTTTCAAGAGCATTGATTGTAGATCCAAGTAAAATAAAAATCCCTGACAACGTCAGTATTTTCTCATTTATAGTGTTGTTGTTTATTGGTCCAGCTGTGAGAACTGTTGTTTTCTTTATGTTGAGGTGCAATCCGTATGGAAGCTGTAGTATTTGATCATCAGAAAGTGCTTCAAGCCCTCTTTCAGAAGGCAAAGTTGTTTCATCTGTGTGTTGGAGGTTGTTAACGAAGCTTCCTCTAATCCTAATGCTGCATTTTCTTCATTGAGTCCAGCTTCTCAGATGATTTGCTCAGCATGCAGACTGAATAATTGTGGTTAAAGGATACAACCTTGATACACACCAGTCCTGATATTGAATGATGATAAATATGGTTTTAATGTGAACGGTATATTTTCTTGCAATAATGAAAACAAAAACAATAGAAGGCAAAATAGCATATCCATTTAAGAACACTGACAATTCAGTTATTCTGTTGTAAAAGTTACTTGACTGTTTTAAGGAGGTCTGTGATAATACCTTCTGTACAGCATTGTTTGCTGTTATGCACATAGCGTTATATGTAACTAAACTTCAAATTTTTTCAAAGAAGTAGTTTAAAAGACCATTGTATTCCCAGCAATTTGTACAAACTAAATTTGCTGCATTAAAAACTTCAGCCATGCCACGTGGTATGTTACTTTATGTCAGAATAATGAGTAGCTAACTGATAGTACCTAAAATATGTCAGCACCTTTCTAAGTGATATGCTCATTTAATCCTCATGAAATCTGCATCACTATTACTATCCTCCTTCAGAAAAAATAAAATAAACAGGGTAAGTAAATCACTCAAGGTCACACAGCTGATACCCAGTACAAGCAAGATTCAACCCAAGCCTTATGGTTCTCATGTCTATGTACCTAACAATTATCCTTCTTAAAATAGAAAAATCAAAGAGACGGTATCATAGGTCACAGATAGCTTCAGAGAAAATAGGACAAATGCAATATGAATGAAGTTTCACATAAATAGTATAGTAGTCAAGAATGAGGGCTGTGTTATAAAATAATACTTGCCCCAAATTCTAGGTCACACGAGCAGTTTATGCTTGCCTGCTAATCTAGAAGCTGTTGATTTGAACCCACCCAGCTGCACCGTGGAAGAAAGTCCTGGTGATTTGCCTTCATAAGGAGTACAGTCAAGAAAACCTTATGGAGCAGTTCTACTCTGTAACCCATAGGGTCATCATGAGTCATAAGTGACTTCACAGCAGTGTGTTTGGTTTTTGGTTTGGTTAACCCCAACTCTGCCTCTGTTTCCTGAAAGAACTCAGTCTGTAAGTCTAGCTCTTAATTTTAACTTACAATTCTATTAAAAAGGAGGTTGTATCAGTGCTGAATGAATGGTGTAAGAATTAACCAAAGAAAAACAGTTTCCCTTAAGTATCCAAAACCATGGCTACCCCATGTGTGCAGGGTAGAATGACACACCATTTGGTTTCAAGTTTGTTGATCCTGAGAAACAAATTGCTAGGCCTTCCCCCCCAAACACCTCTGGGTGGGTTTGAAGTGCCAACCTTTTGGTGAGTAACTGTGCCACCCAAGGACTCTGGGTGTGAGGATTAAAGCCCTTCATATTGTGAAATATATTCACTATAATCAGCATTACTATTGCTACTATTATTCATATGAAACCAAGAGCCTTCATAAGTACTTTGTGCTCAAGCTCTCTTTCTTAAGAGAAGAGAGCTAAAGAAAAAGAGAACAATCAATGATCCACCAAGTAACGTCCCAGTCCTATCGGTCAAACAGCAATTAAAGAAATCATCATAGCTGAAAAACATCCCAGAGGCTGCTGCTTATTGTAGCTCTTACAGACTCAAAAGTAGTCTTCTCAACTTATTTTGCACTCTACGTGTTCTTTTGAAACAACAGATCTTGAGGTTGACAGTCTGAGATCCGTGGTCAGGTCAATAGGTTTTAAAACAGTCCTAAAAGTTCATGTATTTAATGCTGATTTAATTGTTTAACATGTATCAGTACCTTTACATCTGTCTATCTGTCTGTCTGTCTGTGACATATATTCCATTTGATGCTGTCGACTATGCAAAAATTTCATTTATTGTTACTCATCTACATGTTTCTATTCCTCTCAAACTTTTTATCTGTAATGATGTTTTTGGCATTATTTAAATCTGGGTTGATGTTATATCCTGTTGCAAGTATAACCTAGATTGTGCAAACCAGTATTCAGATAGCAACTTGTCCAGTATCTACCAATGAACATCCAGTGGGTAGGACTTAAAATGAATCTGTCACTAAAACATACTGCAAACTATTCAGAATGTCTTGTCTGCTATAAGTTTATTCTAAATTACTACTATCTTTGCTAATGGTTAAACAAATTAAATTGCAATGAAGTATGTATGAATGTATTTATGCCTTTCACTGGCAAAGTTTCACTGATTGAAAAAGCAGCCACAAGTAGAGAAGTGGAACACTTAGAGAAGATAATTACAAGGCATTCCTCCAAGCTGCCAGCTTGCACAGATGAAACCTTCTTGGCAGACAAATACCACAAATAAACAGGAATACCACATGAAGTCTGGAAGTTCCTGCTGATGTTAGTGTCAAATTTTGATACACAGTCATTCTGTTGACTCCTGATCTCTGCCCCTTGGTGCTTTCTTTTCTTGCAGGCCATCAAACCTTCTTCTGGACCAAAGCAATGTCGACTTCACTACCTTCCGCACTGCAGGTGACTGGCTTAACGGGGTCCGGACCACGCAGTGTAAGGACATATTTACAGGAGTGGAGTACAGTTCTTGTGACACCATAGCCAAGATGTCCACAGAGTAAGAAAAGCTTTTATTAAGAAAAATGAATGATTCTAAACTTTCGAGCAAACAGGAATGTTTTGGATGAATGTGTTGTAAAAATTTTAACTGGACCTCTGAAGTACTTACTGTCTCTTCTCACCATTTAACTAACCCTGTTTTTCGTTTCTTTGTTTTTTTTTTTTTTTTTTTTTTGGTGAACCACACCTTCTGGATTTTGTATCTTGATGTGTCTTCCTCCTTCATTGATTTTATGTCCTTCTTGAGATAGACCAGTAGATATAAACTCATACCCAAATCCACAGACTTGAAACACTAAAACATAACCAAATATAGAATAATGTTAATTATTGTCTGGCGTAGTCTTTATTTACAATGAACTGCAGTTGGGAACTGGAAAATGAAGAGTTGGAAGCTTTGCTTTTCCTACACAGTGACATTTTCTGCAGTCTCATACACATACCTAAAAATGATTTCCTTGATTCCTGGCCATTTGGCCTCATAGTACCGTTCAAGTGACTGGAACATAATGCTCTTTACTCTAAGTATCCAGGAGAAACATTATGATAGGCTCAGTTCCATTCATTGATTGGCATTGTCTGATAACCAAAAGTATGTTCAAAGTTATCAGCCACTCCTTGGAAACCTGGAAACCCTATGGGGTAGTTCTCTGACCTATGGGACTGCCATAAGTTGGAATCAACTCAAGTTCTATGATTTTTTTAAAATCATCATGGGCAAAAAGAATTGTGGTGAGAATAGAAAACTGACTTGAGGATATCTTTCCTGAGGGCAGCACAGAGGACTTTTCCTTATAAGAAGAATTTGTTCTGGAATGCGATACCGAAAGTTGTATAATATCCTGTAATTTTCATGGTCGGTTTAGAAGCTGTGTCCATCTTTCTTTCAGATTCTTTCTATTATTTCTGATACATGAAATAAACTCTTTAGTCCTCTCAAATTCTTTTAAGTCATACCCTTCCCAACCAACATTTGAATATTTAACTGCTGTTTTGGACATCATTGTCATCCTGTCAATCATTACAACAAAGCCACCTTGGAGAGCAACACACCAGACATGGGAAAGGAGACTACAGCAAAAGTAATAGAAATGCCCAACAAATCAACAGATAAATTGATAGTTTATAGTATAAAAGATAAGAACCACACGAAGCTGCAAAAGAACCTGCAGGGAGGGTTTATTGCTATTGGAGAGAAGAACTTCTTTTTAAAAAATAACCTCACCCAAGTTAATTTAACATGTGCCAGCATTCCTGCTTGATGGAAAATGTAGTGTTTATTGAGCATATTTCTGATCCAATAGACAATTTGTTTTTCTATTCTGTGGTAGTTATTTTGATCAGACACAATCCCAGGATATACTACATTATTTAAATATTTTTATAAGCTATTATTTTAGTATATAAACTGTTAAGGCTATGATATATGAAGCACCTGCTTAAAAGCACAAAACCACAGCAAAGAGTAAACATTATGTTGATCATTTCCACAATACTGCCAGCTTTACAAAGGTAAACTTATACAAATGTTTATTTGCAATAAATATCAACACTCAGGGCTTTCGGATAATGAAACACTATATTGAAGTGGATGAGGAAGAGCAGTGCATAAGATTAACTGTTTGTTCACAATATATATTTAAATATAGCCATCATAAACACATGACTGCAGTAAGAATATTATTTGCTAAAAAAGGTGTAACGGCATCATTTGTTATACTTCCGAGTTAATGATTTATTCTGCTCAACAGACCACAGTTTGACATTTGACTCTTCGAAACCGGCTAGAACATTTTCACTTAATTATGATTAATATTTAAGCAATCCATGAATATGTATCAAGATGAAAGTTGACTTTTCCCACGAGACTTGGCTCTTTCAAGTTTGTCTTTTCCAGAAAATATAAGATCCCAGCCAGCCAAGTGCCATCGAGTCGGATACGACTCATGATCCCAGTATACCTCTATTTCATCCTCCTGAGTGATTTTTGTTTCTTCTGTCCTTTCACTTCAATTCAGGAACAGCATAGAATCCTCATTTACTGGCCAAAAGCTTCTTCAAAGGAATTGTTATTCAGAATCTTTGCAGTGCTGTGTACATCATACTCTTAGTTTACATTACAAAATGAGAATTAATTTATAAAACAAAAATTTACTGTGGTTGTAATTTGGGGCCACAGAGGTGCAGTAGTTAAGTATTTGGCTGCTAACCAAAATGCTGGCAGTTCAAATTCACCAGCTTTTCCTTGGAAACCCTGTGAGGCAGTTTTATACTGTTCTATAGGATTGCTGTCAGTTGGAATCAACTAAACGGCAGTTTGGTATTTTATACTCAGAGAAAAAATTAAAACAAAAAAACTAGGAAGTCTCTAATAGAGAAAAAGCTCAATAGAGTTTCACATTAAACACAAATTAATTTAATTTTAGTTAATTTATGGATTGTATTTACATATGAACTACTTAAGTCACATATTAAAGAAAGTCCTCTAAAACATGAAATTTTATTCAATAAACCTAAGACTTAAAATATTATTTGATAGTCTAAGGTGGATTCAGCAAGCTGAAGGTGGACCAAGAAAGACAGACAGGGCAAGGATGCGAACCACCAGAATTTGAAGAAAATATTCAACAATGTTTGAAAGTATTAGTAGATTAATTACTGCCATGTCATCACTTTGCACCCTTTGGTGCCATGTTCGAAACAGCATTTTCAAGATTCCTTTGCCTTTGAAGAAGTAGATATTGCATCTGAAAATTGTGTTGCAATTTAGTCCTGATTTTGTCGACTAGTCCTGATTTTGTCCACAGCTATTCTGGATACCTTGGTGGTGTAGTGGTTAAGTGCTACGGCTGCTAACCAAAAGATCGGCAGTTCAAATCCACAAGGTGCTCTTTGTAAACTCTACGGAACAGTTCTCTTCTGCCCTGTGGGGTGACTATGAGTAAAAATCAACTGGACAGCAGTGAATTTGGTTTGTCAGGTTTATTCTGAATAAGATAATCAAAAGAAACACATCGGGAGTGTTATAAAGACTGTAATGACTATCAATGTAAAGCTGTTTAGCACATAGCAGGATGGTGGGCAGAAGACAGTGGTAGAATAAGAAACTGAAAACTTCGGGATAATCTAAAGTGAACATTTCTTTCTTTAATTCTCCTTCCCCAAATGCAGTATGGCCCTTTGAGTTAAATACAAAATAAAAATGTATACGTCTGTTCAATTACATTGGGTTTCTAGAAGAAGAATCTGAGTTGGTTGCATCGAGAAGATTTCTTGGAATGTTTGCTTGGTAGATACATCTGAAAAGCGCTGATAAGGGAAAGACTGGACAGAGGGTGTGGTTTCTTTATATAGGCACAGGAGTTCCTGAGCTGGGGTGACCTTCCAGAGTTATCTTAAATTGGTCTGCAATTTCTCTACACTCAAATTTTTCAAAGAGTTCAGGAAATATGCATAATGCATCCGAGAATTTTTTTTTTTTCTGTTTTCTCCATTGTCTTGTTTTTAAATGTATAATGTAGGAAAAATGGGAAAAACAGGGAAAAAAATCAGGGAGTAATAAAAATACAGTATAGAATTTGAGGAAAGATAAAAGAAGAAAAACAGAGTGAAACTCTATTGATGTATGTTCTATTCTCTGCCTCTGGGCTTATAGCCTGATTTTATTACAGCAATAGGGACATGTGAGGAAATGTTCTTGCTTTAAAGACAGACCCATAATATATACATATATATATATATATATATATAAGTCAAAATTCCATGAAACACACATATTCAAAAACGACAGAGATCAACACGAAAGGTATATGTTCGCAACCAACCATGGGGATAGTGCAGGACTGGGTAGTGTTTTGTTCCATTGTACTTGGGGTTGCCATGAGTTGGGTGGACTCTGTGGCAGCTAATGACAACTCTGAGTGAAGGCTGTCAGGTATGCTAAAAGAGTGGAAGGTCTGACATCATCATTCTTTCCAAAGTGCCTTTCTAGTAAAGTGAAGGCACCTGAAGAATGTGATAAGAGAGGGCCCTAAACAAAATATGCTTTGTCCATAGAGAATTTATCAGCCCCTTTAATGGGGACAAAGAGGTATCATGCAGGTCATCAGGAACTTCGTTTCTTGCCCGAGTGATAAGGATGCAGCATGGTCTTGATGAAGACCATATTATTTAAACACTTCATGCTAAAATGATATGTAAGTTACTTCTCAAAGGGTAAACTCTTATCTATTCACACACTGTTATTGCTTGAGAACTCACTTCTTAAGGAATTAATTAGTGCTCTTTTAAATAGCTGAACTCCTATATTTTTCATTTCTTTATGGTTGCTTTAAAGAAACAACTTGTGCGTGGGTGTGTGGATGTCTTTCCTTTCTCAATTTGCTTGAATCTCCTAGCCAAATAGTACTTTACTCCCATGCTAACTTCCTATTTAGATATACTGTGGACTATCAAGTCATTATTTTAGTAAATACATGTTGAACTTAATGTTCTTGATAAGCAGAGTATAAAACATGAAGAACCCTGCTCATCTGGAGCTCACCTTCTAGAGAAACAAGCCAAATACTTCAGAAAATAATCCTGAGAGGAAGGCAATACATGGAATGGTAATAAATGCTTTGAAGAAATATGAAACAAGGAGGAGAAATAGGAAGTGCAAGTATGAGGGTAGAGAGGATTTACAATATTAAAAAGTGGGCCAGGACTGGTCTAATGAGAAGATGCTATATGTTATTGATTTGAAAGTATGGCCTAATTACTTGGAACAAGAATATTTAGTTAGTTGTTTGTACTTATTTCTCAAAGTCGTTTTTCCCTAAGCAAGTTTTTTTTGAATCATAATTTTTCTTTCAGTGATTACTTCTCTGATTATAAACCATATTAAATTTAATATCATTGATAGAGATATATAGTTCCCATTTTTTATCATTTTGAAAGAATAATTATCAACTCTGTACTTTAAAAGAGGTTGATCCAATTATCTATGGCTGCAAAACAAATGACCCCCAAACTTAGAAGCCCAAACAACAACAATTTACTAGTTATCAGAGTGCTGTGGATTAGAAATTTGAGCAGAGCTCAGGTGAATGATTCTTCTGCTCTAGTGTTGATGCTGTCTGTAGTTAGTCAGCGGACAGATGGGCTGGTCTGGTATGGAAGCTTCCAGCTAGCTTTATTCATATGCCTGGTTTGGTGTTATGTATACAACAAAAACACAACCTGTATAGCCTGGTCATCTGAGGTAGTCAGACTTCCTATATGGCAGCTCCAGAGTACCAAAGAGAACATCTCAAGAGATAAAAGTATAAAAGCTGACAGTTTCTTGAGTGCATAAACTAAACAACGTCAACTGCAGATTTGAGTGCAGAAAGCAAAACAGTGTCACTTCTGACATATTCTGTTAGTTTCAGCAATTCTAGAGATGGCCCAGGTTCAAGGGGAGGAGATAAAGCCCTACAAAGACTTTGTGACTATTCATCCACAAAATAGAGACGGATTAATCAGGATATAACACTTGTATAATGCGAACATCAGAAAATGAGGTCTTAAGCACTGGGATACAGGATCGTGCACGTTCAGTTAGTTGAAAATTTCCTATTCATATAATCTCTAGGAGAATGCAATTCTTTTTCTCTTTTTGTACAGTGACATGAAAAAGGTTGGTGTGACTGTGATTGGGCCACAAAAGAAGATTATCAGTAGCATTAAAGCTCTAGAAACACAATCAAAGAACAACCCAGTTCCTGTGTAAAGCACTGCTTCTGGAAGGAAATGATTGCTGTGGAGAATGTCGCACCACTGTGCAGAGAGATGACAATGCTGGTGATTCCGGAGGACATTCCAGGCCCAAGAACATGCTCAGATATGAGTACAAATGCCTTAAAATAAAATCGAAAAACTCTTTATTTTCCCCTATCATGTAGTGGATGGGTGGGTGGGAGTATGTTGTTTTGTAATTGCCTTCTTACGTTAGAAAATGAATTAAATTAAAATTATTCAGTGCAGAATGGTGAAGAATTAGCATACAGCCATTGATCACAAACTATCCTAAAAACAAAACAAGTGAGAGAACAAAGTGGTGGCTTTGTTTAGTAACAGCCACAAAAGAAAAGACTTGCAATATTTTTATATGCAGAAGAAAGGTGCAACAGGTATTTTGTTTCTTTAAAAAGCAAGCAAAATAGAGGAATTTATACCTCAAACTATCTGGCCATATGTACTACCTTATCATTGTATTATTCTCTTTAGCTGTTAAAAGTATATAGAGATGACGTTTGTAGCTGTTTTAACTACTACACATTTTTTAATTGTTAGCTTCTTTAAGTGTTATTGTGTAAAAATGGGTCTTAATGTTTGAAAACGAATACATATTTATTTTCTTTTGAATTGTTTTTATTATTTTATATTTAATGCCATGATGATTTAATTTGGATTTGTTACAGCCAAGTGCCAAATGGGGTCTAAAACTGTCAGCAATAGGAAAAATGTTAGCTAAACATAGAGAAAGATAGATTTGTTTCCAGCTTTTGGAACCATCTAATTATATGTGTATCTATAGAAGAAAGTGAGGAGACTTGTCAGTGCAGAAGTTAAGCATTTGGACGCTAACTGGGAGGTCAACCATTCAAATCAACCAGCTGCCGCATGGAGAAGGATGTGGCAGTCTGCTTCGGTAAAGACTTATTACCTTAGAAATTGTATGGGGCAGTTCTACTGTGTCCATTAGGGTGACCGTGAGTCAGAAGCAACTGAAAGGCAATGGGCTTGGTTTGGTTTGGGTTTATAGAAGACAATGTAACTCTTTCCCTGTTCATATACTGATTAAATGTCTCAGAATCAGAATGATTCTATCCATTTTTGTCTCTTCATTTCTTTTAAGCAATAAGCTAATAAATTAGTGTACTGTGCTGGCTTGTATGTAATAGATTCTCAATCAGATAACATACTTGCCCCCTTCGGTGCTTAGCAGACCACCAGCTCTCTCCATTTGTTAAGAAGCCATGCTAGAACTCCTGAGTAGAGAATAGCTACACTGGACAGAATTGTAATCCTATTTAGATTGTCACATTAATTGGCAGCATAGCCAACAGTTAAATGCATGAGTCAAAAAAAATCACCGCTGCCTGGCTTTGAAAAGACACAATATCTTTGCTTATACTTGCTAAGGTGTTTATAGGAAATGATGTTAACTCAACTATTTACATGTGTCAATGGGATATAGGGTCAATTAATTAAACATTGTCATCATCAATACCAGGTACTTTTATCTTTAAGAGTCTTCCACTGCAGTGTACCTATTGTAATTTTGGTGCATAACTTATAGGCATTAACTTTCTTTGTGTTTATTGGGCATATCAATTTCAAAATAGTTGTTCACATAGCAAATAACTAAAAATCTGTAGTCAATGGAGAGATAGCTCCCTTATTACAGCGCTTTAGACTTATATTCCATAACAATTTAGCAGTCCTGGTGGTGCAGTGTTTAAGCACTCCACTAACCAAAAGGTTGCAATTCGATCCCAACAGACACTTCCCAGGAGAAAGATGTGATAGTTTGTGCCCATAAATTTTAGCAGTCTGGGGAATCATTTTGGGGCACTTCTACTCTATTCTACAAGGTCACTATGAGTCAGAATAGACTCACTGGCAATTTTAGTCTGTTTTGGTTTACATTCAATAAAAGCCAATTATGAGCATGCTCATTAATATTTGAGAAGATGTACTTGCTGAAGATTTAGCTACTAATATATTCTGAAGCAACATTTTAACTCTGTACTCTTTCTAATGCTGATACATTGACCATTTGACAGGTATAAGAAATGCATAAGACACAAGAGCAAAATCAGTAACACAACATTGCAAACTTTGTTCTTACACAAAATAGAACACTAATAAAATACTGCCCAAAATCTCAGTTCAAAATTCATAAATGCTAATCTGTTGTAAATCCAGTGTAATACAGCTAAAGTTGTGTCCCTTCAAGTATGAGATTCTTTCTCAAATTCTAGAACTATTGCTTATAGTAAAATCAATATACTAGAATTCTTTATTGGATATAAAAAAGCATGAACTTTTTAAAAAGATATATGGGATGATTCAATTAATTTCAGGTTTTTTTTTTATTAAGACTGCTAGCAGCAGGTAGAAAAGTATATTTTTTAAATAAACATCTTGTGTGTGGAATGTTAGAGTGAGATGTAAATCTGGCTTCAATCTCATTTTCTCCCAGAGTAATGTTTACTTTTTTAGACATTATTCTAAGCATGGTCAACAAAATCTGTGCATTTCATAAGCTCACAGGATTAGCTGAATCAATTTCATTTATTTTGGCTACATTTTTATTTTGAAAGTCGACCTTTTATACACAAAATACTCCTCTTAATTTTTCTGTACTTTTCTACTGGACCTCTTATAAATCTCCTTTAGAAAATTTTTACCCTGTACATATGTAAACATAACAATGTACGATTCTTAACTGTGGAGTAGAGGTACTAGAATGCTTGTGGCCATCTCTTTGTACAGGAATTGCATTGATTCCCAATAAACGTGAAACCACAACTCCTTTACAATACTATGTACCATATTATCTGTTTTGTATCTTAAATTTAATTTACATATATTATTTATTTCTGTTAACTTACCTAGCTTATGCAACATTAAGCATCCATTAAGCCATGTATAGATGTGATATCATTAGCAATATGTGTTTACTCTGAGCTTGTATTTTCAAGACATTATTCATTTAGTTTATGTTGTACAATTGTAGATGACCTCTTACTAATGTAAAATGATTTGTAGTGGAAACATTTATATTTTTATAATAAACAATGAAAATATTTTTTACAGATTGGAATATAGAAGTGGTCTTTGAAACTTTTTCAGGTTATTATAAAAATACGTATTTATTAAACTGTAGCAGAGCAATGAAATTTGTATGTCACTAAAAATGTGCTGTTGGTTTTTATTCCTCTATTAATGAGAGACTTGTGTTATGTAATACACATTTTTTTCTACAGTTCTTATCTCATTAACAAGCCATAAAAGTATCACTAAATGTTTTCTTTATATGCTCAGCATATTCAAATGTATTGGAAAATTGTCTTTTGTTTACACGTGACAAAAAAAGACAAGACAGCTTAGGGAAAAAAAATAACCCATAAGACTGAAAAGTCTGAAGATGAACTTTCTAGATGAGAGATCAGGCACAGGTAAATTCAGGAGTTCAAACTATGTCATCAGGAGTAAGTCTCTCTGTCTTTGCCCCACTATTCTCCAAGCTGGATTTATTTACAAGCTTTTTCTTTTCACAAGGTGAAAATATTGCTCTAGTTTATTTAAATCTGCATGGTAATTCTTGTGAAATAATCACTTTTCCCCAGTTGTTCCTACATAAGTACAAGGACCTTGATTGGGTTACAAGCTTGTCATAAATCACTTTGGAGGAATGGATTACTCACATTGGTAAATACTCAGTCCTGCGCTTTCACTTTTAGATGGGGTAGATGGGACCAAGTAGAACTGATGCACTACAGAGATTAAGGGTGCACAAAAGGAACCCCGAACACTGCTTATTAAAAAAGAGGAAAGGGATGTTGGACAAGCCAAATACAAGTGAAAAGCAGACAAGCTACAGCTACAGATAACACACCAGGACACATCTGATATATTGTGTGACGTAGGATCCTTTCGTTTGCAGTCTACTTAGAGGAAGTGTACATACATGAAAACAAAAAATAATTAACTAAAAAAATAAGTGTTCAAGATGCCCACTAAGATGGAAGTCACAAAACAGGTCAAATTTGAGATTGCTCTGAAAGGTAAGTAGCACTTGAGCTCATCGAGTAGAGCAGCAAGTAATTTCTAGGAAAGAAAGGCTAAATAAAGGGAAAAAGTGTAAAAAAGAAACTTTATTCATTTAGTATACATGTATTGGAAACCCTGATGGCATACTGGTTAAGTGCCACACCTGCTAACTAAAAGGTCAGCAATTCAAATTTGTCAGGCACTCCTTGGAAACTCTATCGGGCAGTTCTACTCTGTCCTATAAGTTTGCGGTAAGTCAGAATCGACTTGACGGCAGTGGGTTTGGTTTGGGGTTATGCATGTATTAAGCACCATTATAAGTGAGCCAGTTTGCTGTCACCAGCTACAAATCACTTCATTAAATCTTGATAATAATTCTGTAAATGAATTTCTTTCTACTTTCAATAGATGAAGCTCAGAATGTCTGCGTAACCTTGCCTTGGCCGTCCTGATAAATAGATGAACAGATATTTCAAACCGGAATCTTCTTCTTCTGTTTTCTTTTTTCTTATATTAATATTACCCTAATAAGTCACAGTGGTTAAGTGCTACATCTGCTAATCAAAAGATCAGCAGTTCAAATCCTCCAAGGCACTCCTTGGAAACTATGGAGCAGTTCTATTCTGTCCTAGAGGGTTGTTACGACTCAGAATCTACTTGACAACACTAGGTTTGGGTTTTTTGGACTTTTTGACGGCACTTGGCTTGGCAAACAAAGTTCTCTGTGAACAGAGTAAGTGACAACTAGCAAAAATGATATTGGGGAAATAAAGTGCATAATATTACAAATAGAGTATATAATAGAGTACAGGATATTAGAAATAGAGTATACAATAAACCAAAAAACCAAACCCACTGCTGTCGAGTTGGGTCCAACTCATAGCCACCCTAGAGGTCAGAGTAGAACTGCTCCATAGAGTTTCCAAGGAGCACCTGGTAGATTTGAACTGTCAACCTTTAGGTTAGCAGATATAGCACTTAACCCACTACGCCACCAGGATTTCTAGAGTATATAATGGAGTACAGGATGTTAGAAATAGAGTGTATAATAGAGTGCAAGATATTAGAAATAGACTATATACTAGAGTATGGGATATTAGAAACAGTATCAAGTATAGAATATTAGCAATAGAGCATATAATAGAGTATAGGATGTTAGAAATAGAATATATAATAGAGTATAGAATATTAAAAATAGAGTATATAATAGAGCATCTAATATTAGAAATTCATTAGGAAGTTTCCAGGCATGAATAGATATATTTGCTTCAAGCCGGTGGTATTACAAATGTGAAGAATGTAATTACTCTACTTACCGATTTTATAGGAGTATTTTTCTAAAGTAAGAATTGAAGTGAGCCAGAATATGTAGCTTCTGAGTGTCTGTGGAAATGATGACACAGTTGGCAGAAGCAGGAAATAAGGATAAGTCAGGTTAACATTAACAGAACCTCAGAAAGTCAGAAAGCATTAAGATGTGAGTCTGAAGCTTTAGGAAAAGGAAATTAGGAATCAAATACACACATATAAAACTGTATCTGATACTACGTAGAGATCTGCATATGTTTATTTGCAGGGCTATGTACGTATATACTTTGAGCAGCTTTGGCTTAAGTTAATGCTAGCTGCTGTAATAGTTAAATCCCCAGATCTCAGTAGTTTAAAACAATGATTTGAAAAAATAACTCAATACAAATATTTGGCAGGAGGCCTTGCTTATAATGATTTAGAGCCCATACTTTTTCCTTCTTTTAGCTTTTAAGGCATTGCCATCTTGCTTCCAATTAGTCAAATAGAGGGAGGTTTCCAGTGGTAGAATTTTGTGATCTATGCTTGCAAGTGGCACATGTCAGCTCTACTCTCACTCAATTCTAGAACTCCATTGTACGGCTGCACTTAACTAAAACAGTTTTAGAAATGTAGTCTAATATCGTGCCTAAATGGAAGACAGTTTTTGGAATAAATATAGTAGTTTCTGCCACAACTACTTCTTATTTGTGTATATATTCTATGCACAAAGCATTCATCTATCAATTTGTCATACTGTGGTGGCTTGTGTATTGGTGGCTTGTGTATTGCTGTGAGGGTGAGTTACACCATCAGTGTTTCAAATACTAGCAGAGTCACCTGTGGTGAACAGCTTATAGGTTAAGACAGGCTAGGAAGAAAGCCCTGGTAAACCTCTTCTGAATAACAATCATCTGAGTCAGAACAGAACATTGTCTGGCTCACTTGCTTAGTACACATAATCTAGAGATATGAATCACCAAAGAGAGATTATGTTTGGCAAAGCAGCGGGCCAACAAGGCACAGAAAACCTTTGGTGTAATGGACTGACACAGTAGCCTCAGTGATGGATTCCCACACTCTGGCAATTGTGATGATGTCGTACTGGGTACTGTTTTGTCCTGTTCTGCAGAAGGTCACCATGAGCCAGTGTAGATTCCCCACAGCTGTAAGTCCATCTGTGTATGTATGTATGAATGTATGTATGTATCTATCATCTATCATCTATCATCTATCCCTCTACGCATCTATCTGTCTATCCATCTATCTATATCATACACCATATGTCTAAAGGTGTTTTAGTGAAACAACCAGACCCCTTTTCTCTATCTTATTCTCTTTTTTTCAAATCAAGTAAGTCTATCAATGGCATCTGTGGCAGCAATGGGCATTCACTACTCAGATTTCCCTTCAAGATAGAAGTTACTGGGAAGAGAGCAGTTTGCTGATAACTTTGAACTGCTGCAACTTTAGGATCTCCAGTGGGGTTTACCCCCAAGCCATGCTCTACCAAGTTAGTGCCGGTCAATGCCTAAAACAGTCAGAGCACTAAAGGTAAGGCACTTTGTCTCAAATACAAGACTCCATTAACCAGGAGTCTTCATTCTTTTGCTCTTATCATCCTGTTTGAAATTTTGACAGGGATACACTGCAGTTTGCAATTCTTGTATTACCCTCCTTCCTTTGCCCTTCCTCCTCTTTCACCACAACCTCCGTTTGATGCTTACCACTTGCCTGGATTACAGATGCAATCTGCTAACCAATGCCCCTGCCATCTGTCCTGACATCTTCCATACACTCGTCAATATGCAGCCTGACTAATAAGTTACAGCAAATCAAAACTAATATGTTCTACAGTGCCTTCTTTCACTACATCCAGAGGCTCTCCAGGATGACTTGCACACTCAAACGCCTCAGAGTTTTGGCAGTTTATATGAATGTGTGAAGCAAGTACAAAGAGTACTCCTTCCTTCGGAGGAAACTTCTCAGGAATGAGGCAACACAGGTCTAGCTCACCAGTGAAAACCTATTTTTTCAATAGAATTCCTAATCTGGATTTTTCTATGAAATTTTTACATATTTAAAATATTACCACCCATGTAATAGGAAACATTGGTGGCATAGTGGATAAGAGGTCGGCAATTCAAATCCACCAGGCACTCTTTAAAGGCCCTTTGGGCAGTTCTAATCTGTCCAGTAGGGTCTCTATGGGTCAGAATCAACTCACCAACAGTAGAGTACCCACCTAATAATATCCATAAAGTGAACTCAGCCTGAATCAACCATTTTATCATTGCTACCATACAAAACACTCTTTGTTACTGGAATGCAAATCCTTTGCTTTTTTCTTCATTGTCTTGGTTGCTAGCTACCTCTTCATACTCTCCATAACACCAAGCCAAAAAGCCAAGTGCTGTTGGATGGTACCGAATTACTTGTAGTTCTTTATTTCCCTGAATATGCAGCATATTTTTCCTTCTCACCACAGCCTTTGATCTTTCTGTTCCTCTGTCTGTAATGACCAAGTTAATGGAAATCATGGTGGTGTAGTGGATAAGTCCTACAGCTGCTAACCAAATGTTACTAGTTTGAATCCACCAGATATTCCTTGGAAACTCCGTGGGGCAGTTCTATTCTGTCCTACAGGGTTATTACGAGTCGGAATCAACTCTATTGTGGTGGGTTTGGTTTTCTAGAATGTATATTCATTCTTTTGTTACTGTTGTTAGGTATTATTGAATCAGTTTCTACTCATAGTGACTTTATGCACAATAGAATGAAATACTGCTGGGTCCAGCCTGCACCACACTCACAATTACTGCTATGGTTGAGCCCATTGTTGCAGCCACTGTGTAAATCCATTTTGCTGAGTCTTCATCTTTTTCACTGATGCCTTACTTTACTCTTTCTTTCTTCTTTATTTTTTCATTGTGGTTGAGTGAAAGTGTACAATCCAAGTTAAGTTTGCACGCCCACCTATCTGCAGCTCCTTCTGCTCTCCTTCCTCAGTGACAGCACACTCCTCCTTTCTGTTCTATACATGTCATATCCTCTTAACAATCTCCTGTCCCCTCCTCTCCACCTTCTCCATACCTTTCTAGGAAAAGGCCAATAGAAGGCCAACCTATGGCTGCATATAACCATAAAGTGTACACACAATATGGTAATTCTGTGACCCCAAGTCCAATCCATTCCTGTCTGAAGAGTTGACCTCAGTAACCATTTATGATCAGAGGCAGTATCAGATCCAAGGACCATACTCCCAGGGGAACTCCCAGGCTTTTGAACCATCATTTGCAGTCTTTAAGTGGAGTTCTTCAGATCAAACCCTCTTTTTCTTGTGTTGCCACTGTGACTCAACATCACGGCTGTCATTGGTGGTGGCCACGAACCATTTGGTTCTTCTGGGTCACACTGATACAGCCATCCATTCATGTGGGTCCTTCTGTCTTCTGGGCTCTTTTTCCTTCGTGTGGTCATTGTCCTTGGTGATCGTCCGTTCTGGTTGAGTTGGGACAATTTGGTGTACCTCAGATGGCAGCTTGATAGCTTTTAAGACACTAGACGCCACTCACCAATATGAGGTGCAGAAGACTCACTTAACAATAGGCTAGCTATGCCAGTTGGCCTCGATGTCTTCTGAGAGCATGACACTCAGAACCCCAACCCCTATCTTTGCAATACTGGGTTAAGATTGGAAGAGTTTTCAGGTTATGTTGAAGTCCAGTTAAATTGCTCTTCTCTCTACCATGTGCTGTCACTGATTTTATCTAACCAAATTTCTATCAGCTATCTAATCTATAACCAACCTTCTCTCTCACTCCCTCCCCTCACTTGCAGCCATCAAAGAGTCTTTTCTTATGTACTTGAGTCTGTTTACAAGTCCTTATAGTAAGGGTCTCATACAATATTTGTCCTTGTGCCAGTGACTGATCTCACTCAACATGTCTTTCACTTGAAATCACGTTATGAGGTGCTTCCTAAAATTGTTGTTGTCCTTTATCACTGCATAGTGTTCCATTGAGTATATACACCGTAGTTTGTTTATCCATCTGTTGCTGAGCATCTGGGTTGATGCCATCTTTTTGCTATGGTGGACTGTGTTACAATAAACATTCATGTGCGTGTCTCTGTTCATGTGACTGCCCTTGATTCTGTAGGATATATTTCAAGCAGTGGGATTATTGGGTCAAATAGTATATCTATTTCCAGTCTTTTAAGAAAGCTCCAGATCGCTTTCCAAAAAGATTGTACCATTTTGCAATCCCACCAACAGTGTAGGAGAGTTCCAGTTTCTCCATAGCCTCTGCAGCATTTGTTGTTTTGTGTTTTTTGGATCATGGCCAACCTTATTGGGGTGAGATGGTATTTAATTGTCATTTTTATTTGAATTTATTTAATATCTAATGATCATGAGCATTTCCACATGTGTTTTTTGGCTCCTCTTTAGAGAAATGTCTGTCCATCTCCTTTGCCCATTGCTTAAATGGATTATTTATCATTTTCTTATTGATGTTTTGTAGTAGCTTATAAAGATCAGGCATCAGTCTGACATATAGTTGCCAAATATTTTTTCCTATTCTGTTGTTGGCTTTTTAATTCTACTAATAAAGTCTTTGGATGAGCAAAAGTGTTTGATTCTTAGTAGTCCCCATTTATCCATTTTCTCTTCTGTTATTAGTAGTTTGTTTGACAGATTTTGAAGTCTGTCTACGTTGTGTATTAAAGCTTCCATTGTTCCTACTTTTTTCATGGATGAGCTTTATTATTTTAGATTTGATATTTAGATCTTTTACCCAGTTTGAGTTGGTTTTCGTATAAGGTATGAGATATGGGTCTTATTTCAATTTATTGCAGATGGATATCCAATTTTGCCAGCACCATTTGTTGAAGAGATTTTTTGTATTTTTTGAATATCCCCATAAATCATACTATATATGCTTAATTTTACATAAACCATAATATGTATATCGTGCATTACATGATTTTCCGTATGCATATAAGCTAGTACATAATCGTTAATGTATGTAAGACTAACAAACTTTATATCACATAAATCAGTAACAACATGACAAATCTTGTCCAAAAGCAGTAGATAACAGTACATAGACATAACATCCTTATCGGACACAGCACATGGTTGAGATATTTCCAGTCAACAATCATATCACCTCCTTTAGAAGTCTCTTGATGACTTACCTCCACGAAACTACCAACCCGCCCACCAAGTGCTCCTCTTCTCCCTCCGGGCCCACAACATGTGGGGGTTACTAACCTGAAACTGTAACTGGCATCTGGTTCTTCTTTCAGGGCCATCTCACCTAAAATCGCTCACTCTTTCCCCTTAAATAAGACATCTTGATGGATTAATGACCAATCAGCCCACGATCATAACCTAACAGTGGTGTCATGCATTCGGCGTTATTTTGTTTGGGGGATGCTGTGATCCAGCTAGGCCGTGTGAGGCCTGGACTCAATTAACTTGTAGCTGAACCCTAAGTGAACATTAAGCGCTGACACATAAGTAATGATGTGTGTTATTTAATTAATGCTCAAGAACATAAAATTTTTTTGATCTGATTTTTCAGAGTATGTGCGTATGCGCACATGCACATGTGCATACACAATGTATATGTATGTTAAATTAACTTACACAAATCTGCTACCCCCCTTAAATACCCTAAACTCAAATCATATATTTTTTATCTTGTCAAACCCCCAAAGCAAGATTACACTTGTACTGAGAAAGAGTACTTATTACAAGGAAGCGTAAAGCTACTTAGCTAACTCACTGAGTAGTTCCTACATATTACATTTCACTTAGTACCAATATGCTACATTAATAACTTTTTTATTTCTTAAGAACCATGTTCCTAGATTTTAAAATAACTCATATGTAAAAAAAAAAAAAAACTTCCTTTTAATGTAGCTTAAACATAAAGCAAGGCACTGAAAATGCGTAGACGAGCCCTCCAAAGCTTCATAAACACATAAAGGCTTGGTCCTAACATTTTTATTAGTTATTAGTAAACTTACACATGCAAGTATCCACACCCCAGTGAAAATACACTTCTGATCTTAAACCTGATTAGAAGGAGCAGGCATCAAGCACATGTATGTAGCTCATAACGCCTTGAGCAGCCACACCCCTACGGGATACAGCAATAATACAAATTTAGCAATTAATGAAAGTTAGACTAAGTTATACTGTTAAGGTTGGTCAATTTTGTGTCAGCCACTGCAGTCATATGATTAACCCAAATTAATAAACACTGGGGTAAATCACGTAGAAAGTAAAATCTAAAATAAAGCCTAATTTAATTCAAGCCATAAAAAGCCAATGAATATACTAAGATAAACAATGAAAGTGGCTTTACTATATCCAAATACATGATAGCTAAGATACAAACTGGGATTAGACACCCCACTACGCTTAGCCCTAAACCTCAGCACCTATAAACAAAGCTGTATGCCAGAGAACTGCTAGCAAAAGCTGAAAACTCTAAGGACTTGGCAGTGCTTCATATCTACCTAGAGAAGCCTATCCTATAATCGATAAACCTCACCACCATATGCCAATCCAGTCTATATACCACTATCTTCAGCAAACCCTTAAAGGGAGATGAAGTAAGCCTAATAATACCCATAAAAAAGTCAGGTCAAGGTGTAGCTAATACGGTGGATTCAGATGAACTACATTTTCTATACAGGAGCAATATGAACATTATTATGAAACCAATAGCTGAAGGAGGATTTAGTAGTAGATTAAAAATAGAGAACTTAATTGAAGCATGAAGCATGAACACACCTGCTGTCACCCTCCTCGAGTACTTAAGTCAATACATAAAAATACACAAAATACAAGAGGAGACAAGTCATAACAAAGTACGCACACTGGAAGGTGTGCTTGGAAAACTCAAAGTGTAGCTTGACATAAAGCACCTGGCCTACACCCAGAAGATTTCAGTTTCATTGACCACTTTGCACTAAAACTAGCCCATCCACTTAATAAATTCAACTACCCTTAACACTAAATTAAAGCATTCAATAAACTGTAAAAGTATAAGAGATGGAAAATTTACTCAGTGTTATAGAGATAGTACCGGAAGGGAAAGATGAAAGATAATTTAACAGTACAAAACAGCGAAGATTAACCCTTATATCTTTTACATAATGAATTAACTAGAATAAACCTGACAAAGAGAACTGTAACCAGAAACTCTGAAACCAGACAAGCTACCTATGAGCAGTTATCAGAACCAACCCGTCTATGTAGTGAAATAGTGGAAAGACTTATAGGTGGAGCTGAAAAGCCAACAGAGCCTGGTGATAGCTGGTTGTCCAGAACAGAATTTAAGTTCCACCTGAAACTTACCAAACAAACACATAATTCACCTGTAAGTTTTAGATATGTTCAAAAGAGGTACAGCTATTTTGATACAGGATAAAACCTTTACTAAAGAGTAAAATTGATTATAATTCTAGTTGGCCTAGAAGCTTCCATCAATTAAGAAAGCATTAAAGATCAGAAACAAACTTATAAAAAGATACCAAAAAAATGCTCAACTCCTAAATTAAATACTGGACCAATCTATTAATACATAGAAAAGATAATGTTAATATAAGTAACAAGAATTCTTTTCTACTTGCATAAACTTATATCAGAAAGAATATCCACTGATAGTTAGCACACAATAAATCTATATCACTAGATAATATTTATTTAACTTACTGTTAACCCAAGACGGGCATGCTCCTTAAGGGAAAGATTAAAAGAAGTAAAAGGAACTCAGCAAACACAGACCCTGCTTGTTTACCAAAAACATTGTCTCAATCATAATAAGTACCTAAGGTACTGCCTTCCCGGTGACACGTGTTAAACGTCCGTGGTACTCTGACCTTGTGAAGGTAGCATAATCACTTGTTCCTTAATTAGGGACTAGTGTAAATGGCCACACAGGGTCAGATTGTCTCTTACCTCCAATCAGAGAACTTGACCTAGCATTGAAGAGGTGGGGATACACATGTAAGATGAGAGGACCCTATGGAGCTTCAAAAAACTAATTCAACTATATAAATATAAATCTAAGGACATAACACAACGTTCTAATGAATTAATAATTTTGGTTGGGGAGAACAGACAAACTTCTGAATGCTGTAGATCTAGACTTCACCAGTGAAAATCTACAGCTCATCTATTGACCCAATTCATTGATCAACGGAAAAAGTTACCCTAGGGATAAACAGCACAATCCTATTTTAGAGTCTCTATCAACAATAGGGTTTACAACCTCTACGTTGGATCAGGATATCCCAATGGTGCAGCCGCTATTAAAGGTTCGTTTGTTCAATGATTCAAGTCTTATGTGACCTGAGTTCAGACTAGAGCAATCCAGGTCGATTTCTATCCATACTCTGTCTTCTCCCAGTACACAAGGACAACAGAAACGAGGCCAACTCCCAACAGCGCCTCCACCCACTTTACGAAATATCTCAGCTCTGACAAGCAGTGCAATCTAGTCCTAAACAATGGACTACATTAAGGTGACAGAGCCCGGTAATCGCATAAAACTTAAACTTTTATCGTCAAAGGTTCAAATCTTCTCCCTAACAGTGTTTATAATCAACCTACTATCCATAATTATCTCAGTAATACTAGCCATGGCCTTTCTAACAGAATGAAAAGTACTAGTATACATACAACTACGAAAAGGCCCATATATTGTAGGACTGTATGATCTACTACAGCCCATTGCCAATGCAATCAAACTATTCGTCAAAGAACCACTACTCCCATTAACTTCCTCAAAACTCATATTTACAATAGTGCCGGTTCTAGCACTAACATTAGGTTTAACCTTAGGAGTCTTACTACCTACAGCTTACCCACTAATCAATATAAACTATAGCATATTATTTATCCTGGCTATATCAAGTGTAGCAATCTATTCTATGATCAGAAATAGCATCAAATTCAAAATATGCCCTAATTGAGCAGTAGCCCAAACTATCTCCTACGAAGTTTCACTAACCATCATTCTAATCTTAGTACTTCTCATAAACAGCTCATTTAAATTAATTACCCTTAGCACAACCCAAGAAAATCTCTAACTAGTAATCCCCATGTGACCTTTAGCTATAATATCATTTATCTCAACCTTAGGAGAAATGAACCGCACTGCATTTGACCTCACTGAAGGAGAATCAGAATTAGTTTCAGGATTCAGTGTAGAGTACACTGCTGGCACATTCGCCCTATTCTTTATAGCTGAATATGCTAACATCATCATAGTAAATGCCCTAACAACCATTTTATTCTTAGGAACATTACATAATCCACATATTCCAGAAATCTGCACCATAGGTCTTGTTTTCAAAACCCTAATCCTAACCATCTGATTCCTATGAGTAGGAGCATCATATGCTCGATTCTGATACGATCAACTAATGCATCTACTATGAAAAAACTTCCTACCACTAACACTAGCCTTATGTATACGACACATCACAACTCTAATTATACTGACAAGCATTCCACCTTAATTATAGAAATTATGTCTGACAAAAAGAATTACTTTGATAGAGTAAAATGCAGAGGTTTAAATCCTCTTATTTCTAGAGCTATAGGATTTGAACCCAAATCTAAGAATCCAAAATTCTTTGTGTTACCAACTATACCAAGCCCTAAGTAAGATGAGCTAAATAAGCTATCAGGCCCATACCCAAAAAATGTTGGTTTATACTCTTCCCATCATGAGCCGGATCCGACTCGACGGCACTTGGCGCATGCTAATAAATTCGCTAGTTTTTATCACCACAATCACCACACTATTCACAGGAACAGTTATTTTTATATTGAGCTCCCACTGACTAACAACATGACTTGGACTAGAAATAAGCATATTTGCTATTATTCTCATTGTAATTACTCCCTCCAACACATGATCAATTGAAGCAACAACCAAATACTTTTAACCCAAGCAGCCACATCCATAATTGTAATAATAGCTATTATACTGAACTGCATATATTCTGGACAATTGTCAATCCCATAACTAGATAACCCACTAGCCTCAAACATAATCCTAATATCAATGATAATAAAATTAGGACTAGCCCCCTTTCATTTCTGAATGCCAGAAGTCACACACAGGATTAAACTCTCGTCAGAAATAATCCCCCTAACCTGACAATAATTAGAACCCCTATCAATCTGATATCAAACTATGTCATCAGTAAACACAAACCTAATCCTACTTTCCAGACTCTTATCAATTATACTGGGAGGATGAGGAAGATTAAATCAAGCCCAACTGTGGAAATTCTAGCCTACTCATCCATCTCACATATAGGCTGAATACTTATTATCCTATTATATAATCCCTTATTGACAATTCTAAATCTAATTATGTATTTCATAATAACACTAAGCATTTTTATAACAGTCATTCCACTACAATCACCTCCCTCTCCATAATATGAATCAAAACTCCCATTATAACTATACTACTAGTAACTACACTACCATCACTTGGAGGACTTCCTCCTCTATCAGGATTTATCCCAAAATGAATAATCATTCAAGAAATAACTAAAAACAACATAATAATTATATATCTAGCAATAGCTTTCACAACACTATTGAACTTATATTTTTACATACAGCTAATTTACACCTCTTCACTAACCATTTTCCCATCCACAAACAATATAAAAATAAAATGACAACACACAAACCCTGAATCCCCTTCCACTACCACAACCCTAATCATTTTATCAACAGTCATCCTACCACTTACCGCAATGTTCTATATCCCAGAATATGAGTTTCGGTTAACCATAGACCAAGAGCCTTCAAAGCCCTAATCAGCCCAGCTTAATGTCTTAGGGCATTTGTTGAATATCAACTGTTCATAGGAAGACGGTGCCATCTCCGGGCTCTCAGTTCTGTTTCATTAATCTATCTCTCTCTTTTTGTACCAGTCGCAGGCTGTTTTGACTACTGTGGCAGTGTATAGGTTCTAAGGTCGGGTAGTGAGAGACCTCGCAGTGTGTTCTTCTTCAGTGGTGCTTTTCCTATCTAGGGCTTCTTCCCTTTCCAAATAAAGTTCTAAGAATTTGTCCATTTCCTCTAGGTTTTCAAATTTGTTAAATTACAAATTTTCATAGTATTCTGTTATGATATTATATATTATGTTATGGTATTCTGTTATGATATTATAATTCCCCTCTCATTTCTTATTTGGGTTATTTGTTTCCTTTCCTGTTTTTCTTTAGTAAGCATAGCCAGTGGTTTGTCTATTCTGTTGATCTTTTAAAAAAAAGAAAAACAGCTTTTGATCTTTCCAATTTTTTCAATTGTTCTTCTACCTCTAACTCATTTAATTTTACTCTAGTCTTTATGATCTCTTTTTTTCTGGTGACTGAGGGGTTCCTCTGTTTTTCTCTCTCCACTTGTTCAAGCTGTAGAGTTAGTTCTTTGGTATGGTTTCTTTCTTCCAGATTGGTCCGTTTATAGAGATAAACTGACCTCTGAGCACTGCTTTGGCTGTATCCCACAGGTTCTGGTAGGAAGTATTTTCATTCTCATTAGAATCTGTAAGTTTATTTCATCCTTGATTTCTTCTATAGCACATGGCTTTTTGAGCAAAATGTTCAGTTTCTGTGAGTTCCACTTTGTATCTATGATTTTCTGCTATTGATTTTGACTTTTATGGCTTTATGATCTGAGAAGATGCTTTGCATTAATTCAGTGGTATGGATTTTGAATTGCTTTATGTCCTAACATATGTCTATTCTGGAGAATGTTCCACGTGCACTGGAGAAGAAGGTGTAATTGTCCACTGATGGACAGAAAGTTCTGCATATGTCAATGAGGTCTAGTTGGTTAATTGTGGCAATAAGGTCTTCTGTGTCTTTATGGATCTTTTCTCTAGGTGATCTGTCCAGTATTGACAGTGGAATGTTGAAGTCTCCCATTATTATTATGGAGCGATCTATCCCATTTTTGAGTGTAGTCAGTGTTTTTTCAATGTATTTAAGTGCTCTAATATTAGGTGCATAAATATTTAATATTGTTAAGTCCTGTTTGTGTATTGAACAGCAATGAATAGTGTGCATCCTTGTCTGTGATGATGGATTTTACAATAAAATCTGTTTTATCTGTGATTAGAATTGTCACACCTGCTTTTCTTTGTGTATTGTTAGCTTGATAGATATTTTTCCAACCTTTAACTTTCAGTTTGTTCATATCTTTAAGTCTAAAGTGAGGCAACATATGGATGAGATATGTCTTTTGATTCAAGATGTCACTCGATGTCCCTCTACTGGAGCATTCAGTCCATTCACATTTATTGTAATTATTGATAGGTATGTATTTAGTGCTGTCATTGTGATATGCTTATTTTTGTGTTGATGTTTTCTCTGTTGTTCTTATTAATCAGTTCTTGGACTTGCTTCTTTGTGTGTTGATTTTTCACCTTTTTTCAGGGTTGGTTTTGTGATTGTTGAGACTCCTGCATTATGTTTCTTGATTTGATGTGTTGCATCTTTATTGTGCTTTATGGCTGCTCCTATGATCTTCCTTAATAAACCATGTATAAACCCAATTTTAATCACCACCAATCTTATTAACTTTCTCTCCATCTGGAAGGACTATAACAACAGTAGTATATCACTCTTTTTAATATGATAACATCATATTAATTAATATCACAATAATTAATATGATAACATCATATGATAACATCATGTCTAGGAGGGTTCTACATATAATTCTTTTGAACTTGACCTATGATAGTTTCAGAAAGAATTCTTCACCTGTGACATTCTTTAAGTCTTTATTTGGGGAGGTTTCTGGAGCCATGGTTGGATGTTTCTTTAAATGCCTGACTAGAGTTTGTTGCTTTTGGGACATCTAGAGGCTGTTTAGATGATGCTTTGGGGACATCCAGAAGCTTTTTAGAGGCAACTGATGTTGCCTCAACAGGAGCTGAGATGTAGTTCTGAGAAGGTGTTGGTCACCTGCCACATCTATGTACTCCAATGACTGAGCCCAGTGGACTTTCTGGGGTAGCAGGCTCTGCCTCCTGGCTAGAAGGACATGATGCTACTTATGAAGTCACTGGTGGGCCATCAGTTGACCCTATGATGTGGGTCAGTAAAGGCTGGAAGAGATCCTGTCAGGCTGTACCACAGTTATTTCTCCAGGAGTCTTATTTTAAAAAGCTAAAAGCTATCTGACAGCTTCCAAAATCAGGCTCTTAGGTATGGCAAGACCCTCCTTCAGGCTTACAATGGAGGCACCTCTTCAGCTGTCCCCAGATGCTATAATGTAATTCAAAGTAAGGGCAGGTTACTGGCCTGCTGTCATCCCCTGCTGGGCCCCACCTGTAAAGCTACTCTGTGCTAAACAGAGCTTTTCTGCTGGAGAAGCACTTCTTGGGCTGACAGTGCTTTCCAGCCTGGGAATTAGCCCCTATTGAGGCCTCCAGTTGGTTAACTCCACCTCTCAGTTGAACAAAAAGCATCCCATCAAGCTGTCCCACCTGCTGCAAAATAGCTAAGTCTATGGCAGAGGTCCAAAAAGAGAGAGTGGAGGGGCTGTAGTGCTGAGTTTGGAACCATGCTCTCAGAATGAGACTATTTCGCCTGCTGATCACTTTAGCACTGCAGCTCAGAGTAGCTGTTGGTTAAGCCCCTTCACCACCTGCCAGCCAGCAAAAAGAGAAAAAAGTTAAAAATGTTGGTTACCTTCAGTCATGAGAGCTGGCCATTCATTAACAGTGGGGCTCAGAGAAAGAGAAGTTTCACATTTAGTAGCATGTAGTCTGAACTGGCAGCCCTATGCCATGTCCTAGGGCTCACTGGATAACCAGAAAGCTCCATTTAATTATCAATCCAGGCCTTAGTTTTTAGAGGGAATTAAGGATACATGTGTCTAGTCCAACATCTTGAACAGCCCCCAACTGCCTGCTTTATTCTTTATGTCTGCTAATATTCTGAGCATAGAGTGCCAGCCAGTCAGCCAGTCAAGTGCCATCAAGTGTGGGGGTCCTTTTAAAAAAAAAAAAGAAAGAAAACTTCTTCTTTAGATTTTTTTCCTAAGCAGAACTGTAAAATCACTATGAATTGGAATCAGCACAATGGCAATTCGTTTATTTTAAGTAGGACCGTGTGCTTAACCTTGGAAAGAAACTTACAATCTTATAGTGCAATAGCCTCTTCTTTATGCCCTATGTCCTTTATGTCCCTATTCTTAGCTGTGAGTTCTTGAACAGGGACTGTACATTTGAAATCACTGTGGCACACTGCCTTTGCAATGTTTGGGACATAATAAACACTAAAAATACGTATTGGTTGAATTACTGCATTAACAGTTTTCTTAAGATACAGATGGAGTCCCTGATATTTTTGTCCTTAGAAGGGAAAGTACACATTTTCTTTAGGCCAATAAACCTGGTTAATGTTATAGCTGTATGTCTTGGATCATTGAACATACTGATTTCTGGCAGAACTGGTTGATTTTCACGGAACTTTGTGGACTTACTTCATTGGTCTCGACGTTCCCATTTTTCTTAGCATAGTCAAGTCATTTAAGTAGACCCTTGAAACAGAGCTTAACGATAAAAATTTAACAAGGTAAATGCAAAAGCTATTCTGATACTTTCTACTCTCTGTTTACAAATGATGTCAACATGCCTACAAAAAACTACCCTCCTTATAAGACATCTGGGACACACAGAGCATCTAGACACAACATGGGAAAATATGTGAGAGAGTTAAATACATTGTAAAATGAAGATTTGGGAGATTTACAGAAATCCTGACCCTGAAATCATCTGCGAAAACCAGTTACAAGTTGGTGAAATCATAATAATTAAATTTCCTTAGCCCACTTTTTTTTGAACAAAGTTAATTTTCCACTTAAATTAGAAATAATAAAAATGACAATAGCAATACCAACAAACTGCTAAATAAATTTATTCCATATGCATACAAACATATTTTATATTTAAATGGTCCATATTATAGTAATAACTAAAGCCAATTGAATGTTGTCTCTGTGCCAAGTACTTAATATATATTATTTTATTTAATTCTCCCCAATGCCCAATTAAATGAGTATGTTATTATCCACTTTACAAGTTGATGATTATGATGGCTAATCCATCACACAAAGTCAGTGTCTTAGGAAGAGTTCTCTAGAGTAAAAAAATCAGTGAAGTGTGTATATAAACAGAGACCTATTTTGAGGAAATGCATCATGCAGTTGAGAGGCTAGCAAGTCTCAAATCCATAGGTTAGGTATGAAGCTGAAGGCTTCTCCTGACTCGTGGGCTTAAGGGAATTAGGAATCCACAATTATCAGGTCAGGTGAAAGGCTGCTGAGTTATATCCCAAAAACCAGAGGCTAAAGGGTGATTTGTTGGATGCAGTATTGGGAACAGCAAACTTTTCCAGAACATCCATTTAAGTTAAATGCAGGCCACACTCCCAAGGAAACTCCTCTTTCAACAGATTGGCTGCTCACTTCAGATCACAAAATGGAGGATGATTATAAAGGATCTTCCAATAAGGGTATCTTATCTTCGAACTTGAATAAAACAAGTTGTGTAAATGATGCAGTTTTGATTTTTATCATTTTGAATAACATTTGATGGCATTATGTGTGGAAAAGAACTTTGGGTAAGTGGCCACTGATGCATTCCAATTGGGGTAAAAAATAACCAGTTATCATAGCCCAATATCTTTCACCATTGACAGTCACAGCTTCTCCTTGCTCATCTTGGTAAACATATAAGGCAATGATTCCACTGGACCAAAATCCATACCCAATGGTAACTTTTAGGAGGCTAAATAGACATTCTTGAATCTCCATTGGATTCTCACAGCTCCAAATGAGACAGTTTTGTTTGTTAACAAAACCATTCATCCAAAAATGGGCCTTGTCGCTAAAGATGATTTTTTGGCCAAAAGCAAGGCCAACTTCCAATTGCTCCATAGCCCAGTCAGCAAATGTATGGTCTAATCTATGGTCATTGGGCTTCAGTTCTTGAGTTAAAGCAATTTTGTAAGTGTAAAGCTGCAAGTCTAGATGTAAAATCTGCCAAATTGTGACCTACGGAAGGCCCAGTTCTTGTGCTCAGCATGAAATTGATTGTGATGGATTCTTGCATACACTCTGACAAAAGGTGGTGATGTTTTCATTGAACATGGCATTAGTTGATGCACAGGTGTCTGAGTGGCAACAGATCTGGTTGTCTCAAATTTTTTTATTAAAACTTGAATTGTTCTCTCAGTGGTATGATTAGGTGTATCATAAATATCACATAATACATGGAATATTTGCTAATGGAACACCAATTTTAATAATAACCTTTAATAATTTCTACACTCTGTGGAATCATAACTTTTCATTGTTATTTGTCAAAACCAATAAAAAAAGCTGCTATAGTTTCACAAATATTGTTGTTATGAAAAATAAGACATCTTTATTGGAAGACCCTTTATAATATCTGCCAAACCACTGGAGATCATGGCCTTGCCAAGTGGACACCTCACATTAGCCATCACAGTTACCCCTTGTCAACTTGGCATACCCACACTGTTCTAGTCAGCTAGGGCTGCTCTAACAGAAATACCACAGAGTGGATGGTTTTAACAAAGGAAGGTTTATTCTTACATAATCCAGTAGGCTACAAATCCAAATTAAGGATATCCACTCCAGGGGAAAGTTTTCTTCTTGTCCACTCTGGGGGAAAGTCCAGTATTTCATCAGAGAGCACCTTGGCGCAGGAAACTCAGGTCTAAAGAATGCGTTCTTCTCCCATTGCTGCTTTCTTGATGGCGTGAGGTTCCCAATTCTTTGCCTGCTTCCTTTCTTTGTATCTCGTCTAGGATGAAAGGATTAAGGATGGGGCAAGCCATACTCCAGGGAAGCTCCCTTTACAGTGGAGCAGGGAGGTGATCTTATAAAGGGATTTACAGTCCCACCCTAATCCTTTAACATACAGCATAGGAAAACCACAAAATGGAGGACAGTCACAAGATACTGGGAATCATGGCCCAGCCACATGGCTACACATATTTTTGGGAGGACACAATTCAATCCATGACACACATACATGTTTATGTCATACATAATCTCTAAAGAGAAACGATTATGAAGTCATACGTGTGCCTAACATGCTACAACTTACATGTGTAGAACTGAAAACATACTAGCTCTATTTATATCTTATATTTCATAGTAAGTAGTGGAATAAAGGAGGGAAGAAAATAAAGATGTTGCGCGCACACACACACACACACACAAAGTTAAATCAAACCCACTGCTGTTGAATTGATTCTAATTCATAGAGACTCTATGGGACAGAGTAGAAGTGTGCCATCAGGTTCCCAAGGCTGTAAATTTTAACTGTACCAGAATGCTTCCTCCTTTTCCCATGAGGCAGCTAATAGGTTTGCACCATAAACCTTTCAGATAGCAGCGGAGAATTTAACCACTACACTACTAGGCTTTCTTATGAACACAGAAACTTTTAATAAAACAAGGGAAAAATTCTCATAACAATTACAGTCCTTATTTCTGCAATTTGTCACGTGGTCGTAGCTGGTATTTACAACTACCTTCTTCTACCTTTCATTCTGTATTCTCTTTGCACTGAACAAGCACCTCAGCCTGGTCGTATTTCTTTGCTTAATGATCCAAACCTTAATTTCTTAAGAGGCTGGGCCACTGGTAGTCATGTCAGAAGTGAGTTCCTCTAGTTTTCCATTAACTTTAATCACAGAATTTAATAGAACTAAGCAGTATCTAAGCAAACTTCTGTACTTCAGATATATTTATCTTTACCCCCATTGTGTAACATCAATCTGGTTTTCCTTTGGTAATCAGGATCAATCATAACAAGCAATACAGTAAATCCCTTCTTTACTGGTTGATCTGGAGGCATTAGGAGCCCCAAGTGAATGGGTAGCATTCTTACCTTCCAGCTCAGTGGAATTAGTGTTGTGTTTTCTAGCATTCCTCTGTTTGGAATGAAGACCTCTAGATCTGTACAGCATAGAGTCTTGAGGACAGGAAGCAAAAATTTAGCAATTGGTTTACAAGGAAAAATAGTAAATGATATCACTCCCATTTCTACTCCATAATTCCTGGACCCATTATGCCTGGCTTACTGGGGAAGTAGTGCCATATATTAGAAGCTGGTTTAGATTATATGCAACCTGCTGGAGAATATTGCCCCAAACTGGAAAGGCATTGCCACCTAACTACTGCTGTCATTGTGTCTTTAAAAGGCCATTTCATTGTTTACAAAGCCAGCTGTTTCAGGATGAGGGGAAATATGGTAATAACACCAGTGATTTCTACTAGCAGGGACCCCTTGCCACATTTCATTTGCTGTGCAGTGAGGTCCTTGATCCGAAGCAGTACTGCACAGGATATCGTGATGGTGGATAGGATGATGTGTTCTGTGGATACCAGTTAAGCTCTTTCCCTTGCCACTCCTGTCATTGCCCAATGGACTTATGAAAAAAGTGGACATGGTGACAGGATGGAAGCTATGTAGGGGCTCAGCAACATGGACTTACACTCAACAAAGTTCACTTGGCTACAACCACTGCTGAGTGCCCAATCTGCTAAAAGCAGGGACAACACTGAGTACCTAACATGGCATCATTCCTAGGGATGATCAGCCAGCAACCTGGTTGCAGTTCAATTATATGTGAACACTTGCATCCAAAAAAGGGAAAAATTTTGTTTTTGTAATACACCTTGCTTTTCCAGCACACGATACTTTTGCTAAGACAGTCATCATTGGACCTATAGAAAATGATCCTTATGATTTTTTTCCTCTAAAACACTCTTGGTACCAAATGTCTTAGCATCACTTCTCTAGAGGAGCAAACCCAGTGAAGTATATATAGATTTATTTCAAGGAAATGGATCACATAGTTATAGAGCCTGGCAAGTCCCAAATCCTGGGCAAGGCAGGAGGCTTCCCCTGAATCACAAGAGCTGACAAACTCAAAATCAGCAGATCAGGTAGAAGACTGCTGGCTCATGTTATTGTAGGAGATGATAAATTCCAAAAATGGTCAGACAGCAGACTGTTGGCTCCTATTTCAAGAACCAAAGGTTAGAGGATAATGAGTCAGATGCAGAATCAAGAGACAGTAAGCTTTGCAACAATATCCCTGTATGTCAGATGTAGCCCACACCCCTGATAAAACTCTCCTTTCAACTAATTTGCTGTTCCCATCAGGTCACGAAATGCATGATCACGTAATATCTACCAGACAGCTGAGAATCATGGTCTAGCCAAGCTGACACTTAACCTTAACCATCACAGCCACACAGCTAGCAATACAAGAACTGAAATCGAAGTGAACCTCAGGATTCTTGCTCTGAATGACTACAGTCAATTTCTTGTCAGCACCATATCACTAATGGGGATAAAATGCAAAAAGGAGTTACACGTAGTCACAGAACACATCATCCTCAACATTTCAGTGTTTTGGAAGTAAAATGTTGAGTAGCTTTTATTTTGTCAACATTTCAGTATGCATGAATGTTACCCAGTGACTGTGCCGGTAGAGATACCTCTGCAGAATTGTCTGACTGTTACTACCAAGGCAGGGGAAGGGACAAGCAGTTACCCTTGATTTGATTTCTGTGAACTCATTTCCATAGCATGCAACCTGCCTGACATATGGTGAACCCTTCAAGCAAACGTGCTCCCTTGGACATTCAACAAATAATCTAATTTGGAAACACCAAACAGCACAAGGAAAAAGTACTACTCCTTTGCTTTTTTCTGACACATTTCTACACCAATGATTTATGGAAGTGTGCTGAGTTTAGGATTCTTATCTGAAGCCAAGAAAAAAGCCCTTAAATTTTTGAAGTCTATCACCCTCAGTGATTGAAGCCAAAACCTTGGAATGTTTGCTAGAATCAAAGATGAAAGAACACAGAATGTCATGTACTACTAAGAACTTACTGACTTTCTTATGGTTCTCATTTATTCTTATATATGGAAAATCAAAAGACTTGGGAGGAAGCCAGTACAAATTGTTACAGATAGTTCTATCTGAATTTAACTACCACAGGTATGCTCCGTATAGTAAACATATATTTCACATCAGTAACATAAAAATGGAGGAGAATTCTAGTCAAAATTCATTTGGATACTCTCCTTCAGACAATGTCCATTTTGCCAGTTTTATTATTATGTGTTTTAGGCTTGAGCTTTCATAATACTCATTTTTTTCATCTCCCTCTCTCAATAAGTATATAGGTGTGTGTGTTTATATGTATTCTGTAACCTCTGTGAAAATAAAAAACCAACTCATAGCAATCCTCTATTTTTATGCATTAGAATATTGAAATCATGTTACAATGATATCTTAGGATAATGCAATTAGGCTTTAGTAAGTGAGTAATTAGTATCCGCTTATAGCACCAGACAAATGAAGCCATTGATATTTTCAAAGACATTTTGGCAAAAAGGAATTTTTTCTTTGTTAAATGGACTACAGTTTAGTTTGAGGCATCATTTGAACGTGGATAAACTTAGCATGATGATTGCTATGATTTTTAGCCTAAAAATAATGACACAGTTACCCAATATCTAACACAGTACTCAGCACGCAGTAGATAAGAGGCACACAATTAGTACTTGCTGAATGAAAAATGTATTATTGGAGGAAAAACAATATTTTTTTTTCAACTAATATGGCATGTGTCCTATGAATAAAGTACATTTACACATTTAAAACATTTTAGGAATTTAAACATTTAAGATAGAGATAGTTTTATAAAGGCAAGTCTAATTTGCCACATGGTCTATCAAAGTTCCTTGTTCAATAATAATTCATAATTAGTTGTTGAGTAATACACACTTTTAATGCAACTTACTGTGGATTGCAAAAGAATCAGGCTGTTCTTTTCCTGCTATTAAGAAAAGGAAATACATAAAACACTTAAAAAATTACTATTGAGACAATTCTAACTCAGAGCAAACCTATAGGATGGAGTACAATTGCCCAAGGAGATTTCAATGCTGCAATCCCCGCGGAAGCACACTTCCACCTATTTCTCCTACAAACCAGCTGGTGAATTCGAACCACCGATCTTTCAGTTAGCAACAAAGTACTTAGCCACTGTGCCCTCATGGCTCCTTATAACTGACTTACTAATATTGGAGAGTTAGAAAATGTCAAAGCTGTGAGTAAGACTCAACATTTCTGAGAAATGTTTTACACCTTATGTGAGTGACATAGATCAAGAAATACTATCTTTGCTTGTTTGATTTTTAAAATGACTGTTTCAATTCTTACAGTTGTATAATATTACTTAGCAGCTTAAAGCAACAAAAGTCACTTATCTCTAAAGTCTTCTATGGTAAGGAATTCAGATGTGGCACATCACAAACCCTTGATCTTGCTCCTTGCTGTCTGGACATAGACGAAAAACTCTAAATTAGGGAAATGGAATTATCTGAAAGCTCATTTGCCCACTTGTCTGGTGATTGATACTGCCTGGGCTATAAGCAGGAACCCTCACAGACGTCCTTCAGATACAGGCTTTCTCACAACATGATGGCTAGTCCCACATACAAGCGTCCTAAGAAAGAGAATGTGTCTAGACAGAACCCACAGGGTTTTCTCATGGCCTGGCTTCAGCTTCTACTACGTATGTTAGAAACTCTGGTGGCATAGTGGTTAAGTGCCAAATCCGCTAACCAAGAGATTGGCAGTTTGAATCCACCAGGTACTCCTTGGAAACTCTGTGGAGCAGTTCTACTCTGTCCTATAGGATCACTATGAATCAGAATCAACTAGATGACAGTGGGTTTGTTTTATGTATGTTAGTGGATGAAGTTACACACATCCTCTCAGATTTCCAGTGGAAACAACAGAGGCTTCAATTTTTTGTTAAAGAATGTGAGAAACAATACATTCATCATAGAAAAATTCAACGTGTCACAAATGAATGTGTTAAATAATCTAAGTTACTAACTTCTAAGTGGGTTTCATGAAGACAGGAGCCAGCTGTGGGATCTAGACAAAGCAAAAGCCAGCAAACTTTGCCAGAAAGTCCACATGTCTTAGACGCAGGCCACATCCCCAAGGAAACTCACCTATAAACTGATTGTCACCCCTGAGCGGATTTCATTATAGAGGCGACTACATTGTATGACGTCTCATTATGGAGGTGATTGCATCATTAAATAACTGTCAAATTACATAACAACTGCCAAACCGCTGAGAATCACACCCCAGACAACTTGACATACAACTTTCACCATCACACAATGAAATTTAGAATAAATTTGTCTATGAATATAAAATCCTGCCAGCAATTGATAAGATTCTCTTTAATCCACAAAAAATTTGGGGTAAAAAAGACATCTGAGAGCTGATTCTTCATATTATGACTCTATTTATCTAGGTCTTGTCTTCTTTTTTCACCAGCATTTTGAGAATTTTCAGCATAGAAATTATGTACAAGGTTTCTTGGTAATTTTTAGGTGTTTCCTTTGACACAACTGTAAATAATACTTTTTATTTCTAGTTTACAAATGTTTGCTCTTTGTACCTAGACTATGACTGATGCTTGTGTCTTAATTTTATATTTTTCTAACTTGTTGGACTCACTAGTTCTAAATTTTTTAGTTTTATAGATTCTTCAGAAATTTTTTTGTAGATAATCACGTCATCTAAAAAATTTGAGAATATAATGTCTACTTATCTAGATCTAGATAGATTTATAGGTATAGATATAAACCTCCCCATCAAAAACAAACAACGAAAAAAAAAAAAAAAAAAAAAAAACTCCTCTGCCACTGAGTGGATTTCAACTCATAGTAAGTCTACAGGGTAAAGTAGAACTGTTCCATAGAGTTTCCAAGGAGCAAGCTGGTGAATTCAAACTGCTGAGACCTTTTGGTTAGCAAGTGAGCTTTTAACTACTGCACTGCCAGGGCTACTCTATAGCTATGTATTTTTCTTTTTCTTGTTGCATTGTTCTATGTTATTTGAAGTATTAAGAAATTAGTGTAAAGCATGCAGTCTTTCACTATTAAGTATGATGTTAGTTGTGTATTTTATGGCTTAGAAGCTTGAAAATATCAAGACATCCTTTATTCCTAATTTTCTACGGCTTTGTTCATTTTGTCATGAGTTGGTATGTTGACAAAATTGAAGCCAAGTTTGTCCCACCCATCTCTGTAGCTGAAAATTCAGAGGTGTCATGGGGTTCAAGGAATGATTTATTGGCAGATCTGCTAGCAGCCCAGGGGGGTGGGCTTCAGCCAAAAGCTGTCCCCCTTGGTTTACCTTTCTAGTGGTTTTTATAGCCAGAATTCAAAGGAGAAGGGGTTTGTCACACAACAATACTCAGGAGTCACAAGATTTCATTACTTCATATGGTTTCACTACATTTAACAAATTGTGAATTGCCCAAAAGTTTGTCAAGAATAATCAAACAACAGACCCAAAAGTCTGTCATAGGATAATCAAACAGAGTAAACTATCCAAAAAATTTTTACCTCTCTCTAAGGTCTTAATCAACTCTATATCCTCAGAGCTAGAGAAGGAAGAGATAGGGAGATGAATGCAGACCTGCTAGACCAGTTATTAAGGCAGAAAATAGAATGTAGTTTAATAACCGAAGTCACTTCTGTTAAGTCTTTACCATCAGGTATTCAATTTTTTCAGTTGTGTTTTTCAACTCAGTTAATATGATCATGTGATTGTCTTCTTTGGCCTTCACCAAGTTAAGACTGCTCCTATAATTTTATTCTACGACCTTTGCTAAATCAAGACCAGAGTAGCCAATTGTATCAAGTCAGTCCAGGGAGTCTGGTATCACCTCTGTTGCCTGTTTTGTGGCAGACAACAAACTCCACTCCACGTGTCAAATGAGTCTTACAGAAATCTCAGCTTCCTTTCACTGCTCAGGTCAGACCTCAGCTGCCAGAGAAGCCCTTTCTCTCCTATTTCCATTTCTTAGGTCCAGTAATCCCCTGTAATGACTCAGAAACTCCAGGGAAAGGATTCCCTGCTACTTAAGAGAATAAATAAACAAAGGTACAAACCCATATGATGAAGCTCAGGGAGAGTCTAGACACAAAGTTCCCTTGTCTCTGTGGTATACATTTCGGCTCCTGAGTGTAGATGTTTGCTCTCACCAGCCAGGAAGCTCCACTGAGCCTGCCTTCAAAGGCCTTCAATGGCTTCAACGGCCTTGCATCACGGCTCCTGAAACTTGGCATTGGGACCGCAGGTAGTCCCTCTTGATTTCCTCAGCCCTCTACTCATTGGCCTCAGGCGTGGTTTTGCTCTAAGGAACCAGGACTGAAACTTGAATTGTTCACTGTAAGTTGATTCTTCATCTTGCAGTATGTTAATATTGGATTACATTGACTTTTTTTCCTAATAGTGAACCAACCTTGAAAGTTATTGTTGTGTGCCATTAAGTCCATTCCAATCCATAGTGACTCTATAGGACAAAATAGAACCACCTGTTAGAGTCATTTAGGCCGTAATCTTTACAAGAGCAGAACACCAGGTCTTTTCTCCCGTGGAGTGGCTGATGGGTTCAAACTGCTAATCTTTTCATTGATAGCCAAGAGTTTAACCTCTGTCACCAAGGTTTCATTGCACACCTGGAATAAATCTCTCTTGTTGGCAGTGTGTAATTCTCTTGTTGGGTTTATTTTGGTAACATTTTGTTCAGAATTTTTGCATCTAAGTTCATCCTAAGTAGCCCTGATGGCACAGTTGTTGAGCACTCAGCTTCTAACCAAAAGGCCAGTGGTTGGAACCTACCAGCCACTTTGCAGAAAGATGTGGCAGTCTACTTCCATAAAGTTTTAGGGCTTTGGAAACACTATAGGGCTACTCTATTCTGTCCTATAAAATCACTATGAATTGGAATTGGCTTGATGGCAGTGGAATAAATACAGGAGAGCTATAAAAGTCTAGATTCCTTCCTCCCTCCCTCCTTCCGTGCCTTCCTTCCTGCCTCCCTGCCCCCCGATTCCATTATTCCCTTCCTTCCTTTTTTCCTTAGATTTTTATTGTACTTGGGCTTGGCAATAAGTGTTAAAGAAGCTGGAAATTATCTCTTCCTATAAAATGTGAAAATATGTGTTAATTCTTCTAAAATGTTAATAGAAACCTCCTGTGAAATTATTTAGTTCTGGAGATTATTCCCCCAGCAAGTATTGAATCATGAATTTGATTTATTCAGTGGCTATGAGGCAATTCAGTTCATCTATTTTATCTTAGAATGAGTTTTGGTAATTTGTTGTTGAATTCATGAAAACAAAGTATTATTATTCTTCAGTATCTTTCTAATAGTTGTAAGACAAAAACAAACAAAGCCTACCACTGTGGAGCTGATTTTGAATCGCAGTGACCCCACAGATTTTCCAAGGCTGTCGATCCCTGTGGAAGCAGACGGCCACATCTTTGTCCTGTGAAGCCTCTACTGGTTTCAAATTGCTCAACTTTTGATTAGTAGCCAATGGCCTTAGCAGCTAAGCCACCACACATCCTATGCAGTTATGTGCAGAGCCAAAGTATCCACTAAGAAAGGTAAGCATGGTGCTTACCTTGCTTGTCATATCATCTGCAGTGAACAATTTCACATCTTTGATGTGGCGAAATTGTTCACTAGTAGATTACTAAGTAAGACAAGTAAAGCCATACTTACCTTGATTTTGTGCTATCCACTCCTGTAAGGGATTATAAATTTAAAGAAGTTTAGGGTTTGTGGGAAGGTACTTCGGAGTTGAGTGAAAAACAAATGCTAGCCATACAAGAGAAGCAGAATCTTTGATGTGGTGAAAAAACGTGGAATTGTTTACAGTAGAAGATCTGGTAAGCAAGGTAAACAATGTGCTTACATTCCTTGCTGGATAATCCTGCCCTGGCAATAAGTTCTGGAGTAATATTACCCATTAAATTCTTAGTTTTTGTGATTGTTGTCTCTTCTGTTTTCATTTTGTCAATCGAGAAGTTGATCAATTTTATTGAAATTTTTGAGACCAGCTTTGTGTTTTATTATTTTTTTCTCTGTATATATTTTTTAATTCATGTTCTATGTGCTCCTGTCTTTATTATGTCCGGCCTTCTCCTTGCTTTGGGTTTCTTTTGCCCTTCTTTTACTGGTGTCTTGAGATAGGAGCTTAGATTGATTTGAGGCCTTTACCTTCTTCCTGAGTATTATAAGTTTTCCTCTCAGTATCTAGCTGCATCACACTAATAATATTCTGTTGTGTTTTAATTTTCATTTAGCTCTGTTTTTTTTAAAATTTCCTTTGAGATTTCTTCTTTCTGGGATTATATGAAGTATACTGTTTAATTTTCAAATGTTTAGAGTCTTTCTGTTATTGACTTCTAGATTTGTTCTATTATAATTAAATAATTTTTATGATTTCAATTAATTTATATTGATTAAGTTTCATTTGATTACTTGGTGAATGTTCCATCGAGTCTTACCATATTTATTATATTGGTATTTTTATGTTGTGGAATGTTTTTGTGTTTCAGTTTTTCAGTTTTTCTATATCTTAACTAACTTTTGGTTTAGTAGTTCTACAAAAAAGTATTAGTAATTCTCAGAAGTTTTGAAATGTCCAGCTAAAATTATGAATTTGTCTGTTTCTCCTCTCAACTCTTTTTTCTTCTTTATGTACTTCTAAGTTTCATTGTGTAATCCATACACATTTTTTTTAGAAAATTATTTTTTATTTTGATTAAGTGGAAGTGTGCAATCCAGGTCAATTTTGCATGCTCGCCTCTCTGCAGCTCTATCTGCTCTCCTCATCCTGGGACGGCACACTCCACCTTTTCACTCTCTACTTCCAGTATCAACTTAATGAACAACTATCCCCTTCTGTCCACTCCCTCCTCTCCTTTCTAGAAAGATATCAGTAGGAAATCCTCCTACATATGTATAAAACCATGAAGTATACACACTACATGCTCACTCTGTATCCCCGAGTACAGTCCATCATTAGTATGAAATGTTGACCTCAGTATTGGTTTCCAATCTGGGCTACCATCAAGTCCAGGGACCATGTCCCCAGGGAACCCTCCAGGCTGTCAGACTATCAATTCAGGTCTTTTAATACAATTCTTGATCTGTACACCTCTTTTTCTGCTGCTCTGTCAGGCAGTCTACATTGCATTGCCTGTCAGTGCTGTCTTTGGTGGAGGTTGGGTACAGTCTGGTCCTTCTGGTCTCGTGCTGATATACTTTCCCAATCATATGGGTACTTCTGTCTCCTGGGCTCATTTCTCCTCACGTGTTTGATCTTCTTGGTTGGTCATCTGTTCCGGATGGATTGGGACTAACTGATGTTCCTCACATGGCAGACTGCTAGCTTTTGAGACCCAGATGCCACTCATCAATACGGAGTGAGGAAGAGCCTTTCAGCAAAAAACTAGTTATGTCAATTAACCTCAGTGTATCCTGAAAACATGGTCCCCAGATCCCTGTCTGTGTTACTCTATTCTTTGAAATGTTGGATGGAATTTAGAAAACATTGTAGTTCATGTTATAGTCCAGTTATGTTGACATGGTTTCTATTGCATGTTGTCACACTCATCACATAAGTGAATTCCTGTCAACTCTTGTAGCCATCAGAATCTTTTCTTCTGTGTATAAGTCCTTTTTTAAGTCATTATAGTAGTGGTCTCATGTACTACTTGTCCTTTTGCAGCTAACTGATTTCACACAGCATAATGTCTTTCAGTTGTTACCAGCTTGCGAGATGCTTCCTAAAATCATCATTGTTCTTTATCATTGCATAGTGTTCCATTGTGTATATACGCCACAGTTTGTTTATCCATTCATTGGTTGATGGGCAGCTACGTTGATTCCATGTTTTTGCTACTGTGAACAGTGCTGCAATAAACATTTGTGTGTATGTATGTGTTTGGGTGACAGCCCTTATTTCTGTAGGATATATTCCAAGCAATGGGATTGTGGGATCTTATGGTATTTCTTGCTTTTTAAGAAAGCACAAAATTGCTTTCCAAAGAGGTTGTAGCAGTCCGCATTCCTACCGGCAGCACAGGAGAGTTCCAATTTCTCCTTAGCTTCTCCATCATTTGTTGTTTTGTGTTTTGGGGGTATCTCACTGTAGTTTTGATTTGGATTTCTCTAAAAGCTAAACATTGTGAGCACTTCCTCATGTGTCTTTTGGCTACCTGGATGTCTTCTTTGGTGAAGTGTCTGTCTGTATCCTACATTTTTCTTGTTGATATTTTGCAGTACCTTGTAAATTATGGAAAACAGGCATCAGTCTGATACCTAGTTGCCAAATATTTCTTCTCATTCTGTTGGCAGCCTTTTCATTCTTTCAATGATATCTTTGGACAAGCATTAAGTGTTTGATTTTTAGTAGTTCCCATTTGTCTATTTTCTCTTCTGTCGTTTCTGCATTGTTAGTGAGATTTTGTAGTCTGTCTAAGTCATGTATTAGAACTTCCAAGGTTGCCCCTGTTTTTAATTCCATAATCTTTATTGTTTTACATTTGCTGTTTAGGTCTTTGAATCATTTTGAGTTAGTTTTTGTGTAAGGGGTGAGATATGTGTCGTTTTAGTTTTTTTTTTGAAGATGGACAGCTAATTTTGCCAATGTCATTTGTTAAAGAGGCTGTATTTATTCCAATTTACAACCTTTGGGTCTTTGGTGAATATCAACTGTTTGTAGGAGGATGGTGATACTTCTGGGATCTCAGTTCTGTCTCATTGGTCTATATTTCTGATTTTGCACAGTACCAGACTGTTTTGACTACCATGACAACGTAATAAATACTAAGGTCAGGTGATATGAGGTTTCCCACTGTGTTCCACTTCTTCAGTAGTGTTCTACTTATCTAAGGTTACTTCTCTTTCCATTGTTTCTTCATTTATTAAAAAAATGACACTGGAATTTATATTGGGATTGCATTTTATATGTAGACTGCTTTGACATCTCCCATCTCATTTCTTATTCGGGTTATTTGTTTCCTCTCCTGTATTTCTTTAGTAAGTAAGTTTAGCCAGTGGTTTGTCAATTTTGTTGATCTTTTCAAACGATCAGCTTTTGATTTTGTCAGTTTTTTCAATTGTTCTTCTATTCTCTGAACCATTTAGTTCTGCTCTAATCTTCATTATCTGTTTTCTTCTGGTGCCTGAGGGGTTCCTTTGTTACTTTCTTTGTACTTGTTGAAGATGTAGGGCTAATTTTTTGGTTTGGGTCATTTCTTCCTTCCAGATATGTACATTTACAGAGATTAATTGACCTCAGAGCACTGCTTTGGCTGTATCCCATAGGTTCTGGTAGGATGTTGTGTTTTCATTCTCATTTGATGCCTTATGTTTCTTTATTTTGTCTTTGATCTCTTCTATAACCCATGGCTTTTTGAGAAAGATGTTGTTCAGTTTCCATGAGTTCCATTATCTATCTATGTTTTTTCTGCTATTTATTTTGACTTTTATGGCTCTATGGTCTGAGAAGATGCTTTACAATAATTCAATAGTCTGGATTTCATTGAGACTTGCTTTATGTGGTAACACATAGTCTATTCTGGAAAATGTTCCATGTGCAATGGAAAAGATAGGGTACTTATCTTTTGATGGATAAAATGTTCTGTACAAGTTGATGAGGTCTAGTTGGTTGTCACAATAAGATCTGTGTCTTTACTGAGCTTTTTTCTGAATGGTCTGTTCATTACTGAAAGTGGAATGTTGAAGTCTCCCACTATTATTGTGGAGTGATCTATCTCATTTTTCATTGTAGTCAGAGGCTGTTCTATGTATTTAGATGCTCTGGTATTGGGTGTGTAAATATTTAGCATTCTTAAGTCCTGTTTATATATTGAACCTTTCAGTAATAATGACCATCCTTTTCTACCATTGTGGATTTTCCATTACAGTTTATTTTATCTGAGATTAATATGGCCAGACCTGATCTCCTTTGTATATTGTTGGCTTGGTATATTTTATTCTATCTTTATTTTTTAGTTCATTCATGTCTTTAAGACTAAGGTGTGTTTCTTGTAAACAATGTATAGATGAGTTACGTCTTTTGATCCAGTGTAATTATTGATAGGTATATGTTTAGTTCTGTTATTTTGATGTATTTATTTCTATGTTTATATTTTGTATGTTGTTCTTAATATTCTGTCTGGATCATTCTTCTTTATGTATTGATTTTTTTGTCTTTTTCAGTGATGGTCTTGTGATTGTTGAGACTCCTGTGTTACATTGCTTCTTCTGATACTTTGCACTGTTATTGTGCTTTGCATCTACCCCTGTGATCACCCTTACTATTCCAAATTTAAACCCAACTTTAACTTCTGCATATCTTTTTAACTTTCTCTTCATCTGAAAGGATTATAACTACTTTAGTATGTCCCTCTTTTTGATGTGATAGTCTCATAGTTTTTGTGATATGATCGTTGGTTTCACTCCTTTAATAATGTAGTTTTGATTGAGTTTTGTTACTTCCCTAACTGAATAGGTTTCTGGATGCTCTGTCTTGCATTGTCTTCTTAAATATACACTTCATGGATTTGTTTTTCTAAGCAAAGAGTTTCTTTCAGTATTTATTCTGGTTTTGTTTGGTTTTTGCTAAATCTTTGAGCTTCTGTTTATCTGTGAATGTCTTTACTTCATCTTAATATTTGAAAGGCAGTTTTGAAGGATATATAATTCTTGGCTGGAAGTTTTTCTCCTTCAGGCTTTGAATGTGTCATCCAACTGCCTCCTTGCCAACATCATTTCTGCCAAAGAGTCAGATGAAACCTTATGGGGTTTCCCCTTGGAATGCTAGCTTTGCTTTGAGCTTCAGTGCCTTGAAGAGAATCTGCTTATTTTTCATTTGATTAAGTTTGATGATAGTATGTCTTGGTGTCTTTCTTTTGGGATCTATTTTTGTGGCATTTTATATACATCTTGGATACCTATGTTCTCTTTCTTGATTTCAGGGAAATTTTCTGTCAGCAACTCAACAACAATATTCTGTGTGTTTTCAGCTATCCCTCCCTGTTCAGGAACTCCAATTTATCATAGATTATCCCTCTTAATAGAGTCCTACATGTTTCTTAATTCTTCATTTTTCTTATTTATTTTCTCCGATCTGCTCTCACGAAGAAATATATCTTCAAGGTCACTAAGTCTGACTTCTATCTCCTCAGTTCTGCTCTTTTGGCTTTGGATTGAATTCTCTAAATTTCATAACTTTTTATTAATCTGCTGAATATCATATCATTGTAGTTCCATCAGTTCAAACAGCTTGCTTCAGTTTTCATTTTGCTGTGCTGCATTTCATTTAATCTCTAGCAGGGTTCTATCTACAATTCTTTTGCACTTGAACTCAGATAGTTTCAGAGTGACTTCATCTGGGAATTTTTCCGATTGCTTATTTGGGGAGTTTTCCAGAACCATGGTGGGCTGTTTCTTTAAATGGTTAGAGTTGCTTTGTTGCCTTTGGCCCCTCTAGAGGCTGTTTAGTTTTTCTGGTGTCACCTCAACAGGAGCTGAGTCATCATTCTGAGAATGGTGTTGGTCACCAGCCACCTCTGTATACTCTAGTGTGGCCCCAGTGGACTCTCTGGGGTAGCAGGCTCTGCCTCCTATCTTACGAAGATGGTGCCCTATTTATAGAGTCACTGTGGAGTTATCAACTGACCCTATGATGTGGGTCTGTAAAGGTGAGAAGAGATTCTGCCAGGCTTCTCAGCAATTATTTCTCTAGGTTGTCTTATTGAAAAATTTTGGAGATATCTGATAGCTGCCCAAATCAGTCAGTCCACCCATTATGGCAGACCCTACCTTCCGGATGACAGTGGAAGCACCTTTTCAGCCATCCCAAGATGCTATGTGATAGTTCAAAGTAGGGAGGGGTTACAGTCTTGCTGCCATCTTTAGCTGTGCCCTACCCATAAGACAACACTGTGCTAAACACAGTCCTTTGGCTGGAAAAATGCCTTCCAGAGTGGCACTGCTTCTCAGCTTGGGAATTAGCCCCTGCTGAGGCTGCCAGTTGGGTGACTCCACCTCCTAGCTGACCAAGATGGTTTCTCAGCAGAGCTACCCTTCCCATTACAAAACAGCAGAATCTATGTCAAAGCTCAGAAAAGTGAGGGGGGGGCAGTGGTGCCCTCAGTCAGGAGCCAGGCTCTCAAAATATGATTATTCCACACACTTGTCTCTTTGCTGCACTATACACTGCTTACTTTAGTACTGTAGTTCAGCTCATTTGCCAGGTCATGTCATCCTGCACCTCCTGGATAACAAAAATAAAAAAGAAAGAAAGAGAAAAGCATCAGTATCTGCAGTCCGTCCAAGTAGCTAGTCAGCAGGTGTGGGGCTCAACACTCTGCTTTGTCAGAGAAAGGTAGTTTCCTGATGAGTGGCATGTAGTCCAAACTGACAACACTATGGCTTATTATAGGGCTCCTTCCTTGTCCAGAATGTTCTGACACTTACCAATCCAGGTCTTAGTTTTCAGAGGTAATTGAATAGACATGTGTCTAGTCCTTCCTCTTGGCTCCACTCCCTTGTTGCCTTTATTTTTGTGTTGTTGATATTTTCTTTGTTCAACTTAATATTCTGTTCTGTGTTGTTTTTCTTTATGGGTTTCTTTTTTATGCCTTTTCAGTGTTGATTTTGTGTCTGTTGAAACTTCTATATTGTGTTTCTTGTTTTGATATGTAGTATTGTTAGTTTGCTTTGTGGCTACCCTATTGTTGCCCTCTAATGTTCTTTGTTTAAATTGGTCTTTAACTTCTTTGTATCTCCTTAACTTCCTCTCCATCTGAAAGGTCTATAAATATAACAATATGTCACTGTTTACAGTACAATTCTGTTGTCATTTACATGCTGAGATCTCTGTTTCACTAATTTTAATATTTTAGCTTCAGTTGAGCTTTGTGACTTCTTTAACTAAGTAGGATTCTGGCTGCTGTCTCCTGGTTTGCATCCTTGAGTATACTGTCAAGTAATTGAGAGTTTCCCAATGAACAGGATCAGAGATGGGGGCGATGTCAAGATTAAGGAAAAAGACAGACACAAAAAAGTGGGATCAGGGAGCTAACAGTCATCACTGCCAAGAGCACAGAACGGAGCTTTATTAGAACATTTGTAGTTTGTACTGGGGAGTTTAAACTGTTTAATGTTAAAGTTAAAGACATACAGATCTGTTTAATTCCTTATCTGAAATGGAGTGGTTTTCCATGCCCTTTGTTTTCTCATGGTTTTCTGTGATTTTTCTCTTTGATCTGGATGTACTCCTAGGTGAGTCCTAGGTTAAAGGTCTCAAGATGTTAATATTAGTCCCTTAGTACAAAAGATTAGGCAGAGTTCTTATAAGTAGCTTATGGTGATTCCAGATGGCCATGGTCATGGTAAGAGTGTTTGTATAATTCCCACAGTATAAATCTGGTGTTATTGATTTTCTATTTGAAGAAATTCCTTCACTATTTCTTGTAATTTTGGTTTGGTTTTTGTGAAGCCTCTAAACTCCTATATATCTGAGAATGTCCTAATTTCACTGCCATATTTAAAACATAGCTTTGCAAGATACATAATTCTTATTTGGAAGTTTTTGTCCTTCAGCACTAATCATATTTCATTCCATTGTCTTTGAGCAAACTTGGTTTCAACTGAATAGCTGGAACTCAGTCTGATGGATTCTCTTTTATATGTCAGTTTTGGTTTAAACCTAGCTGTCTGTAAGAGCCACTCCTTACATTTCATTTTTTAAAAGTTTGATTATAATATGTCTTAGTGTCTTTCTTTTGGGATCTACCTTTTGTGGAGTTCAATGAGCATCTTGAATGTCTATCTTCTTTCATAATGTTGGGGAAGTTTTCTGTGAGCAACTCTTTAACAATTATTTGTGTATTTTATGCTATCCCTCCCTGTTCTGAAACTCCAATTATTCATAAAATGTTCCTATTGATAGAGTCTCACATAATTCTTAGTGATTCTTCTTTTTTTTTTATTATTTTGTCTGATTTATTCTCACACATGCTGGTGTCAGTTGCTTCATCTTTAGTCTTACTAATTTGCGTTCCATTTCCTTGATTCTGATCCTTTGGCTTTCACCTGAATTGTCTAACTCTGAAATTTTATTATTTATCTGCTGAAATTCAGATCATTGTTGATCTAGCAATTCATATATCTTGTTTAAGTTTTCATTGTGTTCTGTTGCATTTTGTCTAATCTCCATTCTAAAATCTAGAAGGGCTGTATACACACTTCTTTTGTATTCTACCTCTGATAATTTCAGGAAGTCTTCTTCAACTTGGAAATTTTTCAATTCTTTATTTGGGGAGTTTTCTGGAGCCATGGTGGTCTGCTTCTTTAGATGTTTAGATATTGATTGTTGACTTTGAACCATCGGAAAGCTGTTGAACTTCTCCAGTGTTGTACCAGCAGAATCTACGATATAGCTCAAATAGAGTGAGGAAGGGCTCTGCTGCCCTCAACCACCAATCTTTCCCGGGTTCTGTAGATATGATTGTCTCAAGTACAACTTCTATGCTGAGAGAGATGTTGTCCTTTCTGGCACTGCCCTCAGCATGGTGGCCAGCTTCAGCCAGGCTCTCAGGCACACCGCTGATAAAGATGGCATCTGTACCTATAATCCTCTCTGTCATCAAGCCAGTAGAAGAGGGAGTCTTTGAGCTGCTGTCTCACTTTCAACAAAGGTGGCTGTTTCCCTTCCTGTCACCCAGTCCAATCTCGCAACTTTCTACCTGGTCTTGGGGCTTCTAAAATGTCCACTCTGTTCTGTTCAATTGTTTTTTGAGTCTTACTTCTTAGACAGAATTGAGGAGACCCGGTGTTGGTCCTGCCTCCTTCATACACGTTTAAGATCAATGTCTTCTTGGTAAGTTGATTCTTGTGTTATTATGTAATTCCTTTCTTTGCCCTAGTAATATTCGTTACTCTGAAATCTTTTTTAATGTAAATATAACTACTTTTTAAAATAAATTTTAGTGTAATGTATTTTTTTAAATTTTTAATTTTTTTATAACTACTGATGTCATTATGTTTGAAATGAGTTTTTCTACACCACATATAGTTAACTTTTGTATTTTTATCCATTATGTCAGGCTCTGTCGTCCAATTGATGAAATTAGTCCCCTTAATTGTAATCACATTGCATTTTAAGTCTACTAATATTTATTTTCTGTAATGCTTGTTCAAAGTTATTGTGTTGGCAAGAAACAAAGATTTAGAGTTCTCATTCCTCCTTCTCCCTGTTTTTTCCTTCTTGATTTATTTTAGAATCTTCATTTGATTTATTTAGTTTCTGAGTATAACACTATAATTTTATTACCTGCTCGTGGTATTACAGAAAACATGTGTAACTGAAAATACATGAAAGCTCTGGCACTATCTATATTAAAAATGAATTTTTTAAAACCTATGTGAACTGAGAATGGGTCTAGGTATTTTACATGCAAAACCAAAACACATTGCTATCTAGTTGATTCTGACTCAGAAACCCTGTAAGCCAGAATAGAAGTGCCCTATATGAGTTCCAAGGAGGGGCTGGTAGATTTTTTTGACTTTTTGGTTGGCAACTAGGTTCTTAAATACTGCACACAAAAGCTTCCTAAACTTATTAATACTTGGAAAGCTATATGCCTAGATATGAAGTCATACACTGATTTTCGAGTGAGCAAAAAAGTATACATGTGTATTCACATGTATGTATACACAATATGTGTGTTTGTGTTACAGTTATTTACAAAACTATCATTTTACAGAAATCAAATTATAGATTATTCATTACTAATGCTCCTGAACCAAGTTTTTTTTAACTAGACAGTCCAGAATCTAAGGAGTATATTAGATGCATTTAGGACCTTACTTGGTTGCAATAATTCTGAATTATTTGACATGTGGAGAGAATCATGAATATTTTCTTGATATCCTTCCTCAAAACAAAAGGTATACTCTTTTGTTTCTCTTAGTTTGTATAGCTTGAGATATTTAAAGCAACAGTGGCTTAAAAATTATGAAGCCATTGCTTCATAATCACCATTGCTCACATTGGTGATTTATTTGGTTGTAGACCACTAAGTTGTTGCAGATAAGACTATATATTTGATTCGATCTAACTCACAAGATGTATTTGATTTCAATGCGATCTATAACTCTAATCTATAACTTCAAACAAATGTTTTGAAAACTTGCCACTGATCAAAAAGAGTATAGAATTCACCCTTCAACACAGATGATCTCAGAGAACAAAGTGTTTTTGTATGGAGGATCTGACATGATATTTTTCATGCTAAAGGATGTGGAAACCAGGGAAAATATTTGGTAATTGCAATTTTATAGTTCTGACGCAAAACTGAACTGTTTTTAGATAATGAATAAAAATTAAAGTGTTAAAATTTCCCCATTCTTTTCCATGTTTAAGGTAAAATTCTGTTTGGGAAGCAAAAATAGATTAAAACAATAAAAAACATGACATTTTACTAAAAAAAGAAGACATATGCTGAATGAATTGATACGAATATAAGTATATTGCTGTTGCTAGGTGCCATCAAGCTGATGCAAAATCATAGCAATTCTACATAGGAGTATAAATGTCCCTGGGGATTTCTAGGTTGTAATCTTTATGGGAGCAGATTGCTGAATCTTTTCCCCTGAAGAAGCACTGATGGGTTTGAGCCACCAACCTTTCAGTTAGAAGCTGAGCACTTTATCCATTGAGCTATCAGAGCTACTAATACAAATAGGGCTCCTAATATACGTATCCTTTATTATATTTTCTTAATTTTTTTCTCTCTATGTTGTAACATATTGTAAGCTGCACATGGTGATTCAAAAGCATTATTGAATAAATCAATGCACCTGTACTATATTAGAGAATAATCATTAATGGATACTGGATGTATTATATAAATTTAAAGGTATTTCAACTCTATAGAAGCTGACATCTTTTACTTTGTTCTTTTTCATTTATTAGAAACTCTTTTTATGGTCAATAATATGTTTTCCTCTATGTTAGCACTCTAACCAGCCATCAGTATCTAGTTCCAATGTCTCCTTCTGAAGTTCATAATGTTGAAAATTGATCTCTAGCCCTATAGACATACTTTATACTCTAACTTTTGCATTTATTTCATGGCACTTAATTATAGTAAGTGACGCATGTGTTACATTGCAGCATCCTTATCTAAGAATTTTATAGCCAGTGTCACATACAAAAGACCTTGTGAGTGATTTGTGGTGTTTGCTTTGTATCATGGAAGATGAACCATGAAACTAACGCTGAGTGGATTGGAAAGCCCCACTGTCCATATGCAGCCAGTGAAGTCTCTGAAGGTGAGAAAGTAGCCAGCAAATAAAATTATATATTCTCTTCATGAAATAAGAGAAAATAGACAACAATACTAAATGTGGAAGTGACAATACTGGCAAAAACATTACACAGCGAAAAGATACTAAAAGTTACAAGGTGGTAAAATTCCTAGTTAAAAAAGTGAAGGATGGATGGTTGGGAGATATAAAGCCAATGACAGAAGCAGAAGCAATAGAAACAAAACCATGATGTTAGGTGAGTTATTTGATAGTACTAATGTAAGTGTCACAGATTGAATGGTGTTCCAGAAAAATCTAGAGCAATTTGGCTGGGCTGTAATTCCTGGTATTGTGTGATGTTCCTGCATGTTGGAATTCCTGCCTCGATGGTGTTAATGAGGGTAGATGGGTGCTGCTGTGACAGTGGGGCAGGGTTTAATGTATTAAATTGTTTTGGGCCTTGGGGCAATCTCTTGAGATATAAGAGAAAAAATCTAGCAGAATGACTGGGACCTCATGCCATCAAAAAAGAAGAACGTAGTGCTGGGAACTGAGCTCATCCTTTAAAAACACTGGGGTCCCTCACTTCAGAAGCTTCCAGTTCAAGGGAAGATTGATGAGAAGGGCCTTCCTCCAGTGCCAGCAGAGAAAGCCTACCTCTGGAGCTGACACTCCGATTTTGGACTTTTAGCTAGCTGGACTGGGACAAATAAAACTTCTCTTTTTAAAACCATCCACTTGCAATATGTCTATTAGAGCAGTACTAGCTTACTAAAATGGCAAAAAACATCCATTGCATTCAGTCAGTAACTACAACAAAAATGTGTTTTGTGCATTTCTGGCTTCGTTTTGAACAGTCCTCTGGGTTAAACATGACTTAGGGCCTTGGAAATTATGATGAAATACATAGACAGATAAAGACTGAAGTGGGGGTAGATGGAGAACCTATTGAAGGAGCCTGAAACAAACTTAGTTCTCTGATGCCTGGAGGAGTTAAGGTGCTGAGACAATCAGCTGTTTCCTCAGTCTACGCACTGATAAATAAATCCACATAAAGTGAATGTGCTACACTTTTTCACTGTTCTTTACATTCTGAAATAGCCTGAAATACACACTTAGATATTGTACTGTATGTTCTTAGAGGATGGGAAGAAAGATTGTTCATTTATACACCTTTTAGAGTCTTGAGCATCAAAAGACATTTTGGAAATAGCTAGTTTGAGTAGATAAGTGAGTAAACATAAATGTCAATAAATATTAAATGTCCCTGTTAGTACTTGCTTATTGACATGTACTGTTACAAAAGAATCAAGATTTAAAATAAAAAAGATCTGAGTTGAAATCCCTGAAGGAACTCTGTCTCTGAAATTCAGGGATGCTATTGAGATGACTCTGTCCCTGAAATTCAGGGAGGTCATCTTCTCCAATGATCAGACCTACCATCAGCTGAAAACAGCCTAGTAGGCCCCACTGGGTATAACCATAAATAACTTTACACCTGCCTTCCCCACCTTCCTGACTGAAAGCCCTCCCCTTATCAAAATTGTGACCATAAACAAACCTTAGCCGTTCCGTTTCTAATCAACACATACTCCTTATTCAGACCGTAGGTCCCCTAACCAAAATTTCTTGCTTAACCCTCTTTCCTTTTCAAACCATAGTGCCCTCAACCCACACTACCTCACTGAAACTTTATAAAAACCCTCCCTGCTAGGGAAGGGCAGGCTGAGTCACTTGGTTCAGACCACTCTCTTCTTTCTCTTCCAGTAAACTTCGCTGGACCCTTGGATTGATGTGTCTCTGTCTCCGTTTTGGGCCACCCTCTCCTCAACAATCCCTTAGCTGAACTCTATTAGGTAAGCTCAGTATCTGTTGGACTCTACAGGCTCAGTCTTCTCACCATGCAGACAGAAATAATTACATCAAGTGAACAGTATTATAAAGTTGGGCAATGAAGTGAAGTGCTTTCCTTTGCTTACCTACTCTTGGAGTCCTATTTCCTGATCCCATTTACTCATCTAAATCCAAGTAACAGACTTTCTGTTTATCAACATTAATCTCCAAGCCAAGGGAATACAAAAGGTAAATTTTAGGAAATGAAACTGTAAAGACTATCAGTTTGAATAATATTTTTTATATTTAAGCTTTTATAGTGCAAAAGAAATTTTATATTGAAATTGTTACTTTTTTATTGTGAATAAATTACTTTCATTTTGACATTTTGAGAATGTAAATAAAACTTATAGAAGGTTGAAAGTTTCCTAGAATAAAATTGAATATTTTGATTGTCTGTAGAAGCCTATTCTTGGTCCTAACTTAAATAATACAGAAATTCTCTTTCTCACATTTAAATTAAGGCTGCATGTTACCAGGTATCAGTAGATGACATACATTTAGGGGACTAGAAAATTATTTGAAGAAGTAAATATTAAGTGTGGAAAATGGCTGGCCCATAGCATACTTTACTACATTGCAGGAAACAAATGATTAGATTTAGTCTGAAATGATTAAAAGTGTTTCCAAAGTCTTTTAGAGATTACAATAAAAAAATGTGAGGACCGAGAAGATTTGATTTGTTGAACAAGTTTGTATTCTAGTTAAAAGAACTATTTGATCCTACATGGTCAGTATGTAGAAAAATGTTGGCCAGCTGTTCAATGTGGTCACTAGAGACAAAAATATAGCTCTCAATGCAGACTTTGAGCCTTTTGGAGATTTCTGATTGCATTTGTTTACCTATGGTGGAAATATGCTTATTAAATTGTGGGCAAGAGTCACTTTTATTGATTTTCTTAACAGTAATTGCTAATTTCAGGAAGTATTAGATTAAAATGCTGAAGGTATCTGGAGTTGATCTCATAACAGTGCTGAGCACATTGACTTGATCTTTAGACATGTACAGGAGACAGACAATTTCCTAAAGGGCTGGATGCAATTTCTTCTTTTAGTTCTAAATTGAATTTTAATGATTTCTTTTTTTATACCCTTAGTAAAAACATGAGTATATGTATCAATGAACATGAATGCAGCAACTGACCTTTTTACACGGCTGCAAAGCACAACTTAAATATAGAAAGCTCAGTCCTAGATCTACAGATGAGCACTGTTATGCTATTATTAGCTGCTATACTATCAACACTATTATCAGCATGGTGTTGATCTCTTATTGTTTCCTCTTCTTCACTGATAGCTATGCATTCTTCTTGTTCTCAGACCCTACACGTTGTGCCCTGAACCATATGGAATATGTTTCTTCATGAACCCTCATGATTGAGGACATCTGTCCTCTACCCCATATATGCCTCCAGGGAGTCTTTGCATCATTTAATAGTGCTGCCAACAGCGTGTTTCCATCATGAAGCTGGCTATACACAGTTTTTCATGGAGAGTCCTTTGTTTTTATTCTTGAAAAAAGAAACATAGGAAAGAGTCTATATTTTCACTTTTGCTCTCCTTTCTTCTTTTTTGGTTCTCTTCCTCTTTCTTCCTTCTTTCTACTGATATTTACTGGGTGTCAACAATTTACCAGGCACAGCTTGTGCTACCTGAAATTGCACACTGTCCATACTCCTAAGATTGACACTAAAATTATAAATGAAATCGATGTTTCCACTCAATTTTCTTATTTTGACAAAAATTTTGATACCATAAGTAAAGCACATTACGTTTATATTTATATTATTACAGATATTACTCAGGTTCAACTCTTTTATGTTTCTGAAGACATATTCTTAAATAAATCTGTCCAAAATGTCCACATCTTGATAAAGTTAACAGCCCAAACTGTTGATAATTCTACAGTGAAAACTTACTAATTCTTTCTACTTTATAGATGTTCATTATAGTTTATTGATAAGTATGCATTATAAAATCCCAAGCAGAATCGACTCATGGCAACTACTATAGTTTTCTAGTTTGTACATTGTTGTTTTTCTTAATTGTCATTGAGTCTATTCCAACTCATGTTTTGTATATTAAAATATAATTAATTAAAATCCATTTTAACTACTTTCAAATGGATACAGTAATACTAAACAGATTGGACAAAAATAGGCCATTGACTTTCTAATAAACACTAGGATATAGCTATAAACATGCCCAACTATTAAGCTGGTTGCATTTTGTTGTTGACTGTTACTTTTTAATTTATAAAATATTATTTTGTTGATTGGAAGACAGAATAAAGTTCTTTAATGACCAAAACATGTTATTATAATATATATTACAGTATTAATTTTCAGTAATTTTTTCCATTTCAAGGAAGAACTACCATTTGTGTCATTTATTACTAAATGACTGTGTTTCTATATCATTTCAAATCATAGAGAGGGATACATTGTAGAATATGTTAGTGAAAACATATTGATTAGTAAATGAAATATACTGACCTTTATTTAGTGTTCGTAATGCATAATATTTATTCAACAGAAATATTATTTAACATCTTCATGGTCAGGATGAGGTTTCTTAAATAGCATACATACAATGTTTTTAAATCAATGAACTTAAATGGTATGTTGATGTTCATAGAACACAAATATATTGCTCTAATATAACTTTTAATAGCTCCATTAAGGTACAATTTACATACCTCAAAATGTATCCACATTAAGTGTACAGTTAGATTATTTTGAGAAAATTTTTCCTGTTGTGTCACCATCGCCACAACCTAGTTTTAGAACACTCTTATCATTCTAGAGTTCCCTTTTACAGTTTTTCAGTCAACCCCAAATCCCAACCCCAGGCCTGGTAATCACTGATGTGCTTCGGTGTCTAAGTTTTCATAAAAGCACAATTTCATATAAAGGCAATTATACGTTATGTAGGCTGTAACATATGCAGTCTTCTAACCAGTTTTCTTTTTTTTTTTAAAGTTGCTCAGCCTCTAATCTACTGTAAGACTGTATTTCAAAGAGAAGCATAGGAAGGCAGGGCAAAAGGGACAGTTGCCTCGGGGTAAAAATCCAAGCAGACATCAGACAAGGCACGGGATGGCTTACTGAAGTGCCATAAACATGAAAGGCCCCTGACTGCGGTAGCTGAAACTGTTGTTAATGTTTATTCATCTTGAAACTGGGAGGAGAGGGTATGATTTAGAGATTACCCTTGGTGTTCATTACTCTTGCTGTGTCCTGATTTCGGAAAGCATTTTCAAATGTGGAAAATGACTTTTGACTAAGAAAGTTAGAGGCTGTGTTAGTTTGCCAGTATGGCCATAACAAAATATCACAAACTGGGTGTCTTAAAACATGAGAGATTTATTCTCTCCCACTTCTGGAAACTAAAAGTCTGAAACCAAGATGTCAGCAGATCCATGATCCTTCTGAAGCTCTTCCTACCTTCTAATGGTAGAACCTGCTATTCTTTGACTCCTAGTTGCAACAATCCTATCTCTGCCTTTTTCCCTCTGAGTAGCTCCTTTCTGTGTCCATTCCTCTTCTTATAAGGACACTAGTCAGTGGATTAAAGACCCACCCTAAGGCAGTATGAACACATTTTAACTAAATCAATTACATTGCTTTTTACAAGGATCCTATTTCCAAGTAAGATCTCATTCTGTGATTCTAAGCAGACATAAATTCTAGGGAGTTGCTTATTTAACCCACTACAAGGCTACCACCTCAAACTCCTGAAACTTCCCTGAAAATGTCTTCATCTATCATAAAGAAGAAAGTAATGGAGCCGTGGGTGTGAGAAATGTTTGGACTTACCTTTCTGAAACCCTAGTTTCCCTGGTTTCCCAGTATGATACCCTGCATACCATCTGCCTTTTTGTAAAGGAACCCTAGTTGCCCAGCAGTTAAGCACTGACTAACTGAAAAGTTGGCAGTTTGAACCCACCAGGCACTTTGTAGGAGAAAGGTGGCAGTCTGCTTCTGTCTTAGACATCTACTGCTGCTATAACAGAAATACAAGTGTATGGCTTTAACAAAAAAGAAGCTTATTCTCTCACGGTCCTGTAGGCTAGAAGTCCAAGTTTAGGCCACCTCCGTGGGAAGGCTTTCTCTCTCTGTAGGTTCTGAAGGGAGCTCCTCATGATTCATCAGCTGTCCCTTGGTCTGGGAGCATCTCAGAGCAGAAGCCTCAGGTCCCGAAGAGCTCTGCTCCCAGCCCCGCTTCCTTTAAGCCTCAGGTCCCTCATTCTCTGCTCCTTTCCTTTTCCTTTTATCTCTTGGGAGAGAAAAGGTGGTGCAGGCCAGTCCCCAGGGAAACTACCTTTACTTTGTATTAGGGATGTAACCTTATCAGGAGTGTTACAGTCCCACCCTAATCCTCTTTAATATCTAATCTTGACTCCCTAACAACAGGCAGAGATAAGGATTTATATAGTATACAAAAATTACAATCACAAAAGGAGATAACCTTTGTTAAACACATTGCTAAACATATTTGGGGGGAAATAATTCAATCCATGACAGCTTCCATAAATACAGCCTTGGAAACCCTACTGGACAGTTCTACTGTGTCCTACAGGTTACTATGAAATGAAATTAACTCTAAGATAACAGCTTTGTTTTAGGTTTCTTTGGGGAGGGGGGAGATAAAGCAAGTAGTACAAATGGTTAGCAAGGCAGCTGCTAACCAAAAGGTTAGAGGTTTGAGTCCATCAGAAGAAAAATGATCTGATGATTTGCTTTCAAAATATCAGTAGCTGGGAATCTGAGCAACACAATTCTACTGACACACACGGGGTTTCCATGAGTCAAAATCGACTTGATAGGAACTTTTTATTATTGAAGTTTTTAAATTTTAAGCTAAGAATCCAGCCTTTTGTCAATTTTAAGTCTTTTGATAGAAGACAAAGTATCTAATGATACTTTATCATCTCTTATGTGGCAATAACTTCACCAAAAATACTTCTTTTAATCTTTTTGCATAATTCCCAAACCAAACCCACTGCCATCGAGTTGATTTTGACTTGTAGGGACCCTATAGGTCAGAGCAGACCTGCTCCATATGGTTTCCAAAGGGCACCTGGAAGATTTGAACTGCCATTCTTGTGGTTAGCAGACACAGTACTTATCCTACGACACCACCAGGGTTTCCTTTGCATAATTAGGATGTGGATTTTATTTTTTTTGTTTTGTTTTGTTGTTTTGTTTTGTAGTTATATCAGCTGGGTCTTACAAAGTATCAGAAAAGTGGGCAATGACACATGTAAGTGACAACTGAGAGTTAAAACCGAATCAGCCTGATTTCAAATCCATGCCCTTTCCACTGTTTTAGCTTCTCAGACCACCACGTGTCTTGTCAGTAGTTTTACTGTCGTGGAGCAGTGCATAACAAAGGCTAAGGAGGAATTAGTTTTTTAATTACTCTATTGGAGAAGAATATTGAACATACTGTAGACTGTCAGAAGAATGAACAAATCTGTTTTGAAAAAGTGCAGCCAGAATGCTCTTTAGAAGCAGCGACGGTGGGGCTTCATCTCACTTGATTTTTCGGTGGTTATCAAGAACAACCGATTCCTGGAAAAGGACATCATGCTTAGTAATACAGGAGGTCAGCAAAAAATAGGAAGATCTTCAGTGAGGCAGACTGACACAGTGCCTCAGATGGGCTCAAATACAGCAGCAGTTGCTAGGATGGAGCAGGATTGGGCAGTGTTTCTTTCTGTTGTGCATGATGTCAGTATAATTTGGAAGAAACTCAAAGTCACTTAACCCAGTTTTGGTAATAGTTTGTCTTTCTGTTGTTGTTTGCTGGCTACCTTAAGATCTGAAGCAACTAGCACACAATGGAATTTCTATGGTCTGTGAACAGCAGCTATTCAATTATTTTAAAAATTCCTGAATGTTTGTATACCAAACACTATGCTATTTGTCCTTGATTAAAAAAAGGGAATGAGAAATGGAATAAATTTCCTGTATTTTCCACTTGTTCTGAAAAATGTGTTTCAAATCACAGTAGATATTTACATCTCGATTTTAAAAATGAAGTCACTTTAAAACTGAAGAAGTTATTTTCGCTGAACTCTGCCTCAGCCTTTCCCAAAATACAAGCGAACCCTGCTTGATGTGCTGACTTATACACAGATTTGGGTGGTGGTTTTCCTTGGCAGTAAGACAGGAAAACTAACAGTTGAATTGGTTTAATTGTATCAAACCTTTCAATATTCAATCATTTAAATTAAGCAAAAAAAAATGCATTTATAATATATTGAAATGAAGTCTGAAACTGTTAGGAAGCAATGTTTTTAAAACAAAGTTTCAGTCTGGTTTGCTGGATAGTTTTGTCAATAAGAGATGCCTGAATGTATTTCCATCTGTAAGAATTTCACACACTTTTTATCAGGTACTAGAGAAACACTGAATGCTAATGCAATCTATTTTTGCTGAATTAGTATACTACATAACTTTCTTCGTATTAAAGATTTCACCCATTTAACTTCACCAGAAGTTGTGTTTTCACAATGCATGCTAATAGCAAAGACATAATGATAGGAAGAAAGAAAAGTGCCGGCAGGTTCAGAGTCCAAAATAAAACTTTTTATCCTATCAGTTATCTCACTACTTTCAATAAAGAAATAGGAATGTGTTTGCAAAGCGTTTTTAAAATTTCACATAAGTCTTCATTTTCAATTTAAATCAGAAAGCTTACTTGTAGAAATCTTCAAACATATGTCCATAAATGTTGTGCTAGGAAAGACATACATGATGTGAGTTTGACTTATTAAAAGTTTGTTTTCAAGATTCTGCTTCAACAGTTGATACTGAAAATTGAATAAACCCATTAGCAACAATTACACATAATATTTTGGGCCACAATTATTTGTTTCATTTTTAGTCCTCATTAGTTGTTGTCTTTCACTCTTTTCTTTCTATTCTTTGTTTAATAGTAGTTTGAAATTAGGTCATGTGACCCTATCATTAAGTCTTTCATTCACACCTTTATCAGGAAATTGAAAATTTAAGAATGACCTATGCATGTGTATGATGCCAGAGATGAAGGCATAAAACAAGGCAGTGTTTCTAAATGTCTTCCAAAAATGATGAAAAAAGGAAGTTATTTGTGATCTTAGAAGGTGGTTAAGGGAAAAATGAAACCTGAAACTAAGGAAACAAAAGTTTAGACAAGATAATCCCGACATCAGAGAGAGCATTTATCATTGTCAGAACTCCAAAGAGCAATAAAGCTTTTATCCATTTCATGGACCCCAGGCCTCACGGTCTAGTAATTCTTGTGTCACCAAACCATCCTATGATCTGTATGAAATTACAGTGTGTCACCACTCTACGTCTGCAACTTGAATGTTTCCTTCCTTCGGCTGCATGACAAGAAAACTCTTCAGCCAGCGGCCTGCACTTCACAGGAGTCGGAATAAACCAGCTGCTCATGATTTGGGAGTTTTATAGGGCTTTTTTAGTTTCAGAATCCCTTTGTGACCTCTGTCCATTTTCAGAATTTCTTAGGAACAGTCTTCAGCTGTCTTTTAATATTTTATGCATAAAAAAAAAAAACTAGGAAGAAAACCAAATCTGCACTAGTCCTTCTCCATTCTTTTTAAAATGTAATGCTATGACACTTAGAGAATGATTGCTTCAACTTGTATTCACTAATTTTGAAATAAAACATTTCTGAATGGAATCATCATTCCCTCCAAATAAGAGGTTATTGTCTAAAAGTAACACTTAGCAAAGTTGATGTTTTATTGGATTGTATGTATAGATTTGAAAAGTTTTGTATTTTATATGAACAATCTAAGAGAAGTTTATGAAAAATACAAAGAGAAGTAAATTTCAAATTATACGTAACACTTCAAATTCTAGGGCCCTGTTTGCCTGGCGGTTAATTGTTTGACTGTTAACCAAAAGGTCAGCAATTCAAACCTACTAACCGCCCCTTGGAAATCCTGGGCAGCAGCTCCACCTCTACCTTACAGTATCACTGTAAGCTGGAATCAACTTAATGGCAATGGGTTTGGTTATTTGGGATTTCTTCAAATACTTTGTGCTTATTTTTTCTATTTCCTGAGAGTACAAAATTTTATAAAGATCTCTGATAGCTTGATAGATGGTCACTGGTATTTTATTATGCAATCTTTCCTTCCCATAACACAGCAAATATCTACCCTAACTTGCTATCGTGTTAAGAATAGAGATGACAACCTGAAAAACTCTTTGTGGCAACAACTATGTAGCTTATTCATTTTGCCTGTCTTTTCATAATATCTATATATTATATATGTAACTTGATATTCTAAATCAACCAAAAACCTATTGCCATTTAGTCAATTCTGACTCACAGAGACCTTATACAACAGAGTAGAACTGCTCCATGAAGTTTCCAGGTAGCAGCTGGTGGAGTCAAACTGCAAGCCTTTTGGTTAGCAGCTGAGTTCTTATCACTGCACTATTAGGGCTTGTTCATGTTCTACATGGGTTATAAAACCAAGTAAGACTCATTAGGATGTATTTATACAAAACATGGACTTGAACTCTCATAGCTAGGCTATCCAAGTCACTTATGGTAAATGATTTTGCATGCAAATTTGGCTTTCTTTTGCTTTTCTTCCCATTTCAGACAAATAGTTACTACACCAATCTAAGTTGTGAGTGATTCATTTCCAAGCACCACAATGAATGTGCATGGTTAATTATTATTTCTACAACTTATGCAGTTTTACGGAAAATCACAGAAGGGCTCCTGGGGGGTGTGGAAGAGAGAGCTCCCAGACAATTCTCTGATGTGGAAAAAACCGTATGGCTATTGCGACTAATAGAAGACTGGAAAATGTTACATGATCCATACTTCCTACTGATGAATGCTTACGTTTATTCTTTGTTAAAGCTTCTGGAAAGTGCAACAATAAAAACATCTGTTTACCTGTGTTCATTCTATGTCACTCATGTTTATTTGACCAGAGAATGTTTTTCATTAAGTATCCATTATTCAGAGCACAAGCTGGAAAAAGCTGTGTGTATTGCACCAAATCACAGTACAACATTCAGACACGATGGTCAAAAATTATTTTTTTTTTTAATTTAGAAATCTTATGGTAAAATATGTAAGGCATCCTGATTATGAAAAGACTTGTTATTGTCTACCTAAATGTGCGCAAGGTAATGTCTTTTCTTCTAAGGCACAGTGCATGCCTTTTCAGCAGAACTATATATTAAGCAAGAAATGTTATGACTATTTTTTCCTCTGGTCTCGTCTACGTAAAAAAGAAATGAAGAATTCTTAGAAAGTCTTGACTGACTGAGGATGGAATTAAATATTTACAATTCCTCAAGACTCAGATTGTATAGGACACAGCTTCTATTTCATTACATCTAAATCAATTTAGCAGTCACTATAACTATCCCTTTACTATTCTTTACATAATACAAAATTGACCTCTCTTAAAAGAGTGCATATTTTCTCAGACCTGAGAGCTGGTATAAGACATTTTGTGGTTTCATATCAAGAAAATGTCAGGGCACTTTGTAATCAAGAGGTCTAAACAAATGTCAAGCTTTCATCTGATGAAAACATTTAAAATCATTAAACTTCAAAATAACTCTACTCAAATAATGAATACTCACTTTTCCTTGGAGTGAGTCAGTTTATCTGGAAGTAGTGCTCCAAGATATTAGGAGTAGACTGGCATCAAACAGAATTTCTTGCAAAGGTATTTTCTTTAGAAATGAAGTACAGCTGACCAAGTGACCACACCTGGGATGAAGTTTGTTTGTTACTTTAAAGCGCTGTTACCAAATACGGAAATGATGTGGCCTGATGGTTAAGTGTTACATCTGTTAACCAAAAAGTCAGCAGTTCAAATCTACCAGGCACACCTGGGAAACTCAATTTGAGCTGTTCTACTTTATCCTATATGAGTGAAATCAACTATGAGTCAAATCGACTCGACAGCAGTGGTTTTGGTTTTATTACCAAAAATGAAATATGATACTCCTTGCATTTCAGTGAAACTTGAATTTCTTTATCATTCTCCACATGGCTCCATTACTGAATCAATGTCCTCTAGATGCCTTAATCCCAGGCCCAAGCCAGATGCAGTTGAGTCGATTCTGACTCATAGACAATGCAGCAGTTAGTGAGATAACCACAAACATGGAACTTGTAAATGGTTTGACAGCCTAGGGATAAGTAAGGGTAGAGAATGAGGAAGAGTAGGAGACAACGCTGTTCCAGCCAGGATTTACCTTTTTCATTCCCCAAATGGTAGAGAGAAGATTAGCAAAGTTCCTTCTGGAACCATCAGCAGGTAATGGTGCTTTCAGATTCATCTGTTAGACCTGTGGCTGTTCCTGCCACCTGGGTCTCCTTGAGGGGACTGGGCTACATTCAAGAGTGTCAGACAAAGAATGAAGCAGAGTCAGGGAATCTCTGACTGCTGCTTAAGTAAAGCCACTCAGTGCTGGTTCATTGGTTGCCAATATGTACTAGCATTTTTATTAGAAGAATTTTTGACAGAAAATGGAATTGCTGGACATGATACATAAAATTGAAAGTGGTACTATATCAGAATCAGTCTGGGGGGAAAAGCTTCTTAATATGCGTGAATACTTCCCTAATCACGTTACGTTGAAGTCCAGTTAATATTGATCTTCTTTCCACTGTGTGCTGTCCCAGATTTCACACAACCAAATTTCTATCATCTAATTTAAACCCTTTCCCCATCACCTTCCAGCGCCCCCCACCCTTGCAGCCCTCAAAGAAACTTTTCTTCTATGCACGAGTCTGTTTTTAAGTTCTTATCATAGGGGTCTCATACAGTATTTGTCCTTTTGCCACTGACTGCTTTCACTTAGCATAATGTCCTCCAGTTGAAACCAGGTTATGAGATGTTTCCTAAAAAGTTCATTGTTCTTTATCATTCCACAGAGCTCCATCGAGTATACATACCATACTTTACCTATCCATTCCTCTGTTGTTGTGCATCTGGGTTGATTCCATCTTTTGCTATTGTGGACTGTGCTGCAATAAACATACATGTACATGTATCAGTTGGTATGAATGGCCTTGATTCTGTAGGATGTATTCCCAGCAGTGGAATTACTGGATCAAATGATATATCGATATCCAGCTTTTTAAGGAAGAGCCCTATTGCTTTCCGAAGAGGTTGCACCATTTTGCAATCACACCAACAGTGTAGGAGAGTTCCAAATTCTCCACTGCCTCTCCAGCATTTGTTGTTTTGTATTTTTTGGATCATGGACAACCTTGTTGGGGTGAGATGGTATTTCATTGCAATTTTGATTTGAAATTCTTTAATAGCTAAAGGTCATGAGCATATCTGCATGTGTTTTTTGGCTGCCTGGATGTCTTCTTTAGAGAAGTATCTGTCCATCTCTTTTATCCAACACTTAATTGGCTTATCTATCTTTTCCTTAATGATATTTTGTAATACCTTATAGATTTTGGAGATCAGGTGTTGGTCTGACATACAGCTGCAAAATATTTTTTCCCATTCTGTAGGTGGCCTTCTAATTCTATTCATAAAGTCTTTGTATGAGCAAAAGTGTTTGATTTTTAATAGTTCCCATTTATCTATTTTCTATTCTGTTGTTTGTGGTTTGTTTGACAGATTTTGAGGTCCGTCTGCATTGTTTATTAAAACGTCCATTGTGGTTGCTCATTTTTCTTGGAGGAGCTTCACTGTTTTAGATTTGATATTTAAGAGTTTTATCCAGTTTGAACTGGCTTTTGTATAGCCAAGCCAAGTGCCGTCGAGTCAGATCCGACTCGTGGCTTTTGTATAAGGTGTAAGATATGAATCTTGCTTCAATTTGTGGCAGACGGATATCCAATTTTCCCGGAACCATTTGTTGAAGAGATTGTTTTTATCCCAGTTTAATGTCTTAGGCCCAACGGTTCATAGGAAGATGGTGTCATCTCTGGGGTCTCAGTTCTGTTCCATTGATCTGTCTGTCACTTTCTGTACCAATACCAGACTGTTTTGTCTACTGTGGCAGTGTAATGTGTTCTAAAATTGAGTAGCAAGAGGCCACTCAGTGTGTTCTTCTTCAGTAGTGCTCTACTTATCCAGGGCTTCTTCCCTTTCCAAACAAAGTTGGTGATTTGTTTCTCCACCTCATTAAAACATGTCACTGGAATTTGTATTGGGACTGCATTATATAAATAGATGGCTTTGGGTAAAACAGACATTTTCACAATGTTAAGTCTTCCTAACAATCAGCAAGGTAGGTTTCTCCATTTATGTAAGTCTCTCTTAGTTTCTTGCAGTAAGGACTTGTAGTTCTCTTTGTAAATGTCTGTTATTTCTCTGGTTCGATTTATTCCTAGGTACTTTATCTCTTAAGGGTTTTGGAACTGATATTGATTTGGTGATTTCTTTCATAATAATCTCACTGTTGGTATAACAGAATCCTACTGATTTACCTATGTTTATCTTGTATCCTGAGACTTTGCTGAACTCCTCTTTCAGTCTGAATAGTTTACTTGTGGATTCTTTAGGATTCTCTGCATGTACAATCTTATCATCTGCAAATAAGATTTTTTTTTCCTTCTTCTTGCTAATACAGATGTCCTTTATTTCTTGGCCTTGTCTAATTGCTCTGGCTAGAACTTCTAGTGCTATGTTGAATAAGAGAGGTGAGAGTGAGCATCCTTGTCTAGTTCTTGTTCTCAAGGGAAACTGTTTCAGTCTGTCTCCATTCAGGATGATGTAGGCAGTTGGCTTTATACAAATGGCCCTTATTGCACTGAGGAATTTGCCATCTATTTCTATTTTGCTGAGAGTTTTTAGCATGAATGGGTGTTGGACTTTATCAAATGCCTTTTCTGCATCAACTGACAAAATCAGGTGATTCTTGTCTTTTGTGTTCTTTATGTGGTTGATTACATTAATTGTTTTCTAATGTTGGACCAGTCTTGCATCTCTGATACGAATACAACTTAGTCATGATGGATTATTTCTTTGCTGTGTTGTTATATTCTATCAGAAAGAATTTTGTTGAAGATTTTTGCAGCTAGATTCTTGAGTGACTTCAGGCTGTAGTTCTCCTTGTTTGTTGGGTCTTTCCCTGGCTTTGGCGCCAGGGTTGTGCTGGCTTCATAGAATACTGTGAAATAGTCTCAGTAGTATTGGAGATAACTCTTCTCTAAAAGCTTGGTAGAATTCTACAGTGAAGCCATCAGGGCCTGGGCTTTTTTTGGTTGGTAGTTTTTTGATGAGGTTTTCAATCTCTTCCTTTGTGAAAGGTTTATTTAGATGTTCTGCTTCACATTGTGATAATTTTGGTAGGTGACATGAGTCAAGGAATTTGTCCACTTCCTCTAGGTTTTCAAATTTGTCAGAGTACAGTCTTTCATAGTATTCTGTGATGGTATTTTTGATTTCTGTTGGATCTGTTATGACAACTCCCCTCTCATTTCTTTTTGGGTTATTTGTTTCCTTTCTTGTTTTTCCTTAGTAAGTTTAGCCAGTGGTTTGTCAATTTTGTTGATCTTTTCAAAAAACCAACTTTTGGTATTTTCATTTTTTTTTCAACTGTTCTTCTATTCTCTAATTCATTTACTTCTGCTCCAATCTTTATGATCTGTTTTCTTGTGGTACCTGAGGGGTGCCTCTGTTTTTCTCTCTCTACTTGTTCAAGATGTAAGATTAGTTCTTTGGTTTAATTCTTTCTTCCTTCCAGATGTGTGCATTTATGGAGATAAATTGACCTCAGCACTGCTTTGGCTGTATTCCATAGGTTCTGGTAGGAAGCATTTTCATTCTCATTGAAATCCATGAATTTCTTTACTTCATCCTTGATTTCTTTTATAACCCATGGCTTTTTGAGCAAGATGTTGTTCAGCTTCCATGAGTTCCACTGTCTATGTATGTTTTTTCTGCTATAGATTTTGACTTTTATAGCTTTATGGTCTCAGAAGATGCTTTGCATTAATTCAGTGGTATGAATTTTGTTGAGAATTCCTTTATCTCCTAACACATGATCTATTCTGGAGAATATTCCCTGTGCATTGGAGAAGAAAGTGTAATTGTATGCTAATAGATAGAAACTTCTGTATATGTTGGTAGGTCTAGTTGGTTAATTGTGGCAATAAGGTCTTCTGTGTCTTTATTGAGTTTTTTTTCTAGACAATGTGTCTAATACTGAGAGTGGAGTATTGAAGTCTCCTACTGTATTGTGGAGTGATCTATCTCAGTTTTGAGTGTAATCAGTGTTTCTTTGATGTATTTAGGTACTCTAGTATTAGGTGCATAGATATTTAATATTGTTAAGTCCTGCTTGTGTATTGAACCTTTCAGCAATAAATAATGTCCATCCTTGTCCATGGTGGTGGATTTTAGAATAAAATCTGTTTCATCTGAAATTAGAATTGCCATGCCTACTCTTCTTTGTTCATTGTTAGCTTGATATATATTCTTCCATCCTTTAATTTTAAGTTTGTTCCTATATTTAATTCTGAGGTGAGTTTCTTGTAAGCAACATATGGATGGGTTGTGTCTTTTGATCCAAGATGCCACTCAATGTCTCTTTACTGGAGTGCATAGTCCATTCACATTCAGTGTAATTATTGATGGGTGTGTGTTCAGTGCTGCCATTGTAATATATTTATTTTTGTGTTGATGTTTTCTCTATTGCTCTTATTAATCTCTTCTGGGACTTTCTTCTTTGTGATTTGATTTTTCACCTTTCTCAGGGTTGGTTTTGTGGCTCTTGAGACTCCTGTATTATGTTTCTTGATTTGATATATTGCATCTTTATTGTGCTTTATGGCTGCCCCTATGATGCCCCTTAGTAAACTATGTATAAGCCCAATTTTAGTTACTACCAGTCTTATCAACTTCCTCTCCATCTGGAAGGACTATAACAACTGTAGCACATCCCTCTTTTTAATGAGATGACATCATAATTTTTATTATATGATCACCGGATCATTTCTTTTACTATTATACCTTTGATTGAGTTTGGAGACTTTCATAACTTAGTAGGATTCTGGGTGATGTGACCTATATTTTCTCTTAAAATATAAAGTTAGTGATTTTGTTCTTCCAAGCCAAGAATTTCTTTCAGTATTTCTTGTAGCTTTGGTTTAGTTTTTACAAAGTCTCTGAGTTTCTGGTTGTCTGCGAATGTGTTAATTTCATTTTAATATTTGAAAGACAGTTTTACAGTATATATAATTTTCAGTTGGAAGTTCTTATCCTTCAAGGCTTTAGATGTGTCATGCCACTGTCTCTGTGCCAGGATTGTTTCTGCTGAGAAATATGACAAAAGCCTACAGCATTTCCCTCTGAATGTTAGCCTTGCTTTGAGTCTTCGTGTCTTTAAGAGCTTCTGCTTACATTTCGTTTTGTTAAGCTTGATTATAATACGTCAATTTTTCATTTTGCTCTGCTGCATTTTCTATATGGTCTAGAAGGGCTGTCTATATAATCCTTTTGTTTTCAGCTTCTGATAGTTTCAGAAAGGTTTCTTTGTCTGGAAAGTTCTGAGGTAGTTTCTTTTGGGAGCCTTCTGAAGCCATGGGTGATTTCTTGGTTACAGTTTTCTCCAGAGTTTGTTTCTTTTGGGGCATCATGTGAGTCAATAGAGGCTCTGAGAGATGCTGTGAGGATGGACTGCTGTTGTTTCTCTAGGCCATCTTAAAATGAAAACTAAAATGTATGTGACAACTTTCAAAGTCAGTCAGGTTTTCAGGTGTACAAGTCCCTCTTCACAGGTGACAAAGTAAGTACCTCTATATAGAACCCCAGATGTTATAAACTAGTTCTAAATACAGAAAGGGTACTGCCCTGCTGGCCACTGCTGTCACAGCCCAGCAGTAGGCAGAACTGTGTAGAATACTGCTTTTATGCTGGAAAAGCACACTCCTCTGGGCAGGTACTGCTTCCTAGCCTAGGAATTAGTTTCAGCTGAGGCCTCTGTATGGGTATACCACCTCTTGGTGGAACAAGATGGCATCCTGCACATGCTCCCCATCTGCCTCGGTACAGGCTAGTCTATGGTGGAGAAGGAAAGAGAGGCCACAGGTGCCGAGATGCATAGAGTACAAAGCCAGGCTTCAAAATATGACAATGTCGCCTGCCAATTCCACCAGCAATGCTTTTGAGATTAGCTGCTAGTCAAGTCCCCTCTCCACCTGCCAGCTAAGACAGAGAAAAATAAGTTAAAATGTGAGTTACCTTCAGTCCATCACCAAGAGCGGGAGTCAGCAAAAGAGAGGAGGTTTTCCGTTCAGTGGTATAAAGTCCAAATTAACAGCCCTATGCTGTGTCCTAATGCTCACTGGGTGTCCAGAATTCTCCATTTAATTATCATTTCAGGTCTTGGTTTCCAGAGGGATTCAGTGAGATGTGTGTTTAGTCTGCCATCTTGAGTCCACCCCCTAGATAGTTTTTATCTATTTAATTTGACCCTGATCTGACATCTTTCTAAAATCCTGTTAAAAAACATTAAAACAATGAGGTCACTTCAGCTCTGCCTTGACTGCTTCCTCTTAATAGTTTAGGTCCTTAAATGGTTCTGCATGTTTGTCTACATTGGTTCAGATAGGCCAGTCACTCACCCTGGGGTATGCAATATTGATGCCACATTAAGGCTCTTTATGGTTAGAAAATGACACATGGTACTTATAAAATCAAGCTGGAATATGTCTAACTTCATCATAATGTTTATAAAATCTATTACTGAACATTTTCAAAATAATTTTAGTGATTACAAAGAGTATCCTACCAGGAGCACAGTCCATAACAGAAGCAACACGGCATGAATGAAGAAAAGACATGAGAATGCTGATTTATATCTGCAGTATCAAAGCTGGTTGTGTTGATGTTTTCAATGTAAGGTATTTAACTGAGAAAAACATGTCGTATATAGTAAAGAGCAGTGTTTGTTTTTCCTTGAAGCTAATTCTATCCCATTTGTAATGTGTATCTTCAGGCAACAATGTACAGCTGGCTAGTGACTTTGGAGAAATACTAAGCAGAGTTCTTCATTTGTCTAATATAAGAGATAGTATATTACCCAGGACTTGAGGAAATTTATCATCATGACAGGAAAAGATAAAACATCTAATAACTGAGTGATACCATATGTAGAATTTTTCAGAAATATTTAGTGCATTCAAACTCGTCTAATAGCTATCTCCATTTTATCTGTGTCCCCTCTTTTTGGTACCTTGTTGAAATCAACAACATAAATTCAATGACTTCCTGAACTTCTGCTAGCCTTGAAGTCAACACCTGATGGATGGATTTACTGGGGAATAGATATGTGCAGGCAGGAGCTGAGCTTTTATTTTTGAGTATCATCAAATCAGTCACAAATCAGTCAGATCAGAACTTGATGCTACACAGACATGAAGCTGTTCATGAATAATAGGATGCTTCCACATTTCATTTTTATCTCATGTCGAGAGATGTGATGCCCATTGTTTTTGAAAAAAAACTGCAAGTTTTCATTGGTTTCAAAGCAAAATGAACCTTCCGAAATTTCTTTAAACTCTATCAAAAATACGTTTTTCCTGACAAACACAGAAGGAGAAGCAGATTTCTCAGGCATGAAAGGGCCAAAACAATTATATCAGCTGTAGCATTTTTTTTTTAAACATTATGGAAAAAATGACATTTCCTCCTTTTTATCAAAAACCAACTTGAAGCTAGAGCTTGAAGCCCAAGGAGCACCCAATAAAACTATGCAGGCTTAGTCTTTGGGGAGCTATAGATGTCAAAATTGAGCTCTGAAACTTGACACTCTATCAAGGGAATTACACAAGAATGGTAAAAAATAAGTGCACAGTAGCAGAGTTTTCATTTGCCAGAATGTAAGAGGAGGAATGAATGCCAAGGGCAATATGTAGGACTGCCATATTTGTTTGAAATTGTAAAACCAAAACCAAACCCACTGTGCTCAAGGCTGTTCTGACTCTTAATGACCCCATAAGTCAGAGTAGAACTGCACCATAGTTTCCAAGGAGCACCTGCTGGATTTGAACTGCCAACCTTTTGGTTAGCAGCCCTAACACTTAGCCACTATGCCATCAGGGTTTCCAGAACTCCTCTACAGAGTTCACTAAATTGTAAAGATCCTTAAATATAATGCTTCAGGTTCAGGAATGAGTTTTTCTCACCTCACAAGGTTTCATCACTTACAGGGCCACAAACATTTTTTAAGAGTTCGTGATCACACACCTACAGTGTTTATTTTCTCTTACAGGAACTTTGACTGAGTATGATTATATGAGATGTGGTGTATGTACGTGCATTTCTATCTTTTACCCTGTAACTGTTCTTAGTACAAAGCTGCCTCTGAAATGGAAATATGGACACCTAGCAAAAACAGTGCTGCATGCTGCCATTTACTGATGTTTCCCAGAGATGTTATTAAAGGGGGTCCTAAAAACTCAATGTTCTTCTTCTAGCAAGTTCTTTCATCCATTATATTTTTGAAGTTCAAATTAGAAGAGTTTATTGCTTGTCTAATACAAGATGATATATTACGCTGAACCAGGGTAATCCTCACAGTGACAGGAATACAGTGAGAGCACAGGCTCCCATTTAATAACTCAGTGATACCACATGTAGAATCCTGGATGTTTACAAAACTGTTGGGTATGTTCACAGAATCAGGCCTTTCTCTGGGTTTGGAGAACTGTTTACAGGTATACTCAAGCAGAATGAGCAATACAAGTGGGCTTCATCTAAATCCCACTAGGAAAAGGATGACAGACTTGGATGAGCTTTTAGTTTTCAGTATAAGAATTATGTTAATATCAACTTAGTTTTCATATTCCTTAATTGGAATGTTTGGCATAATTATTGTTTCCATCTGGCATTTAATTTCAGCTTTATAGTCCCTGGGAATAAACATGTATGTTATTATTTTTTTTAAACACATTAAAGGATTTATATTGCATTTCTAAAAATGTGGTGGAAGATTTGAATTAACGAAACAAGAATCAGGTTATTCATCATTTCAAAGAAAAATGGACAAACAAAGGCTCATAGGTGATGATCAATGACTTTAATTTCAGGGTTAGTTTGCCAGTGGATTTGTAAATTTTATAAAACATTGTGAACAAATGGTTAGACATGTCCCAGTATTTGTAGTAGTACAATGTTCTAGGCCACATTCTTGTCTTATTCCATACTCATGTGAATGTATTTAAGAACCACCACAGAAGAGGACATCATAGCAATTTGTTTGACTATTCAACTATCAGGCAATACATGCTATTATCTGACATTGCTTGTTAAGGTGTGAATTAATCGTATATCTTTTTGAGGTAACTTCAGAGAAAAATAGAGAGTTAGTTATATTCCAATAACTACTGTTAGAATTCAAAATAATTTTTGTGGCCTCATATATTTTTCAGCTACTCAAGGAAAATAATAACAGGTGCTTTGTAAGTTTTTGAGTTTAATTTGAATTAAAAGTCAAGAATACAATACACTGTTTTGTAATGCAAAATGAAAAATAGTATCTATAAAGTTAATGCCTGCTTTACTACCACTAATAAACCACTATTAAATAACTAGTTTTTCTACTTTCTTCTTCAGATGTAGCTACTGATTAACAGTTGCGTCAATAGTTCTTAGATATCTTTCATAGATTTATTCATATCTATATTGCTCTAGAAACTATGTGAGTATGTGTGTGCGTATACAAATATCCACACACACACACCCTCACACATACACACACACACACAAACATATACTCACTTCTTACTTCTCAACATGGTTAGCGTTTTAGTCACCTGGTACTGCTCCAACAGAAAATACCACACATGGACAGCTTTAACAAAGAAAAATTTATTCTTACACCATATGGTAGGCTACAAGTTCAAATTCAGGGTTTCTGTTCCAGAGGAATGCTTTCCCTCTGTCTACCCTGGACAGGACGCTGTCCAGGACACTGCAGACAGAGAGTGTTTCATCAATCTCTGGTCACGGACCATCTTGACACAGGAATCTCAGGTCTGAAGGATATGCTCTCCTAGTGCTACTTTCCTGATGGTATGAGGTTCCCAGTTTTTTGCTTGCTTCTTTCTTTCTTTTTGTTTTTTTAATCTCCTATAGGATAAAAGGATAGAGGATGGTGCAAGCCACACTGTAGGGAAACTACCTTTACAATGGAGCAGGGAGGTGATCTTATGAAGGGATTTACAGCCCCAACCTAATCCTCTCTAATATAATCCACTCTGTTAAACACAGGCAGAGATTGGAATTTACAGCATCAGAAAATCACAAAATAGAGGGCAATCACATAATGCAGGGAATCCTGGCCCAGTCAAATTACTACACATGTTTTTTGAGGGACACAATTGAATCTATGCCAGTTAGGTTTCAAAGACCAAGTTGTTACTCAAAAATTGTGCTTTGTGAAAATGGAGGATGACCAGATTAGATAAAAAAAAAAAAAAAAAAAAACAAGATGACTACGTCAGTATATAACTACCACCTTACCTCATTACATAACTGCAATGTTACATTATTACATAACTACCAAATTACATTATTACATAGCTGCCAAATCACTGAGAATTATGGCCCAGCCAAGTTGACGTACAGCCTTAACCGTCACAGCCATGTTACTTTTGCCTTGTACCTCAGGTTCTTTACTCCCAGAAGTATGTCATTCATGCACAAAATAGTCAAAAATGAAAAATATGTGACAACAAGATAGTTGTTAGGTATGTATGTACATGTATATATCTATATCTATCTACCTACCCACTTTCTTATTAATCATCTATTTAGCCTTTATGATGCAGTGGTCAAGAGCTAAGCCTGTTAATCAAAAGGTTGGCAGTCTGAATACACTAGACTCCTTGGAAATCCTATGTGGTAGCAGTTCTACTCTGTCTTCCAGGGTTGCTATGAGTCGGAACTGCCTCAATGCCAACAGCCTTGTGCCATGTCCATAACCATTTTTATGCTTAAGCCATTGTTGCAGCCACCGTGTCAATCCATCTCATTGACAGTTTTCTCTTTTTTGCTTACCCTTCACTCTACCAAGCATGATGTCCTTCTCTAAGGACTGATCCCGCCTGACAACATATCCAAAGTATGTCAGATGCAGTCAAACCATCTTTGCTTCCAAAAATGACTCTGGTTGTACTTTTAGAACAGATCTATTTGTTCTTTTGGTGGTCCATGGTAAATATGTATGTATGTATAAACACACAGACACACATATTAATGTGGATGTACGTATCTATATGTAGATGTATACATGCTGCTATTTTTAGGTGCTGTTTAATAACTTCGGATTCATTGTGACTGTATGTAGAACAATGCAAAACATTGCCCGTTTTGGTGCCATCCTCACAACTGATGTTTGCTTGAGCTCATTGTTACAGTCACTGTGTCAGACCATCTCCCAGAGTGTCATCTTGTTTTTTCAGGGCTCTCTACCAAGCACAATGTCCTTCTCCAGGAATTGATCCTTTGTGATAACATGTCCAAAGTATGTGAGACGTATGTAGCCTCATCACCTTGTTTTTAAGGAATATTCTGCTTGCTCTTTTTCCAAAACCAATTTGTTCATTCTCTTGGCAATCCATGGCATATTTAATATTCCTCTCCAACACTGAAACTCAAAGATGGGATTTCTTTGGTGTTCCTTATTCGTTGTCCAATTTTCACATGCATATGAGACAATAGAAGACCATTTCCTGAGTTCGGAGCACCTTAGTCTTCAAGGTGACTTACTTAATTTTCAACACTTGAAAGAGATCTTTTGCAATTGATTCACCCAATGCAATGTCTTTTGATTTTTTGACTGCTGTTTCTATGGGCATTGGTTATGAATCCAAGTAAAAAGAAATTCTTAAAAATTTCAAATCTTTTCTCTGTTTATCATGATGTTTATTGGTCCAGTTGTGAAGATTTTTTTTCCCTTCATCTTGAGGTGTAATTCATATTTAAGACTGCAGTCTTAGATCTTCAGCAGTATTTCAAGTCCTCTTCACTTTCAGCAAGCAAGATTGTGCCATCTGCATAATACAAGTTGTTAATGAGTTCTTCCAATTCTGATGTCTCATTCTTCTTCATATAATCTAGATTCTTGAATTACTTGCTCAGCATACATATTGAATAAGTATACAAAACTACACAACCCTTATAAACACTTATCTTGACTCTAAACCACACAATATCCCCTCATTCTTTTGAAAAGACTGTTTCTTGATCTAAGTACAGGTTCCTCAGGAGCACAATTAAGTCCTCTGAAATTCCCACTCTTCATAGTGATATCCATAATTTGTCATGAGGCACATGCACAAATGCCTTTACATAGTGAGTAAAACACAAGTAAGCATCCTTCTGATATTGCCTGCTTTCAGCCAGGACCCATCTGACTTCTGCAGGGATGTCCTTTGTTCCGTATCTTCTGAATTTGGGTTGAAATGCAGCTGCTTTTGAATAATCTTCAGCAAAATTTTATTTGCATGTGATATTGTTTGATAATTTCCACATTCTGTTGAACCACCTATCTTTGGAAGAGGCATAAATATGGATTTCTTCCAGTGCACTTGGCTGGCCAAGTAGCCATCTTCCAAATTTCATGCCATAGACGAGTGAGCGTGTCAGGTGCTGCGTCCACTTGTTGAAACATCTCAATCAGTATTCTTTATCAACTTTCAGAGACTTGGTCTACACCGGTGATTTTGGAGCAGCTTGGACTTGGTACTTCAGTACTATCAGTTCTTGATCATATGCTACCTCCTGAGATGATTGAATGTTGATCGATGCTTTTTGGTATAGTGATTCTGTGTATTCTTCTATCTTTTTTTTCCTGATGCTTCCTACATCATTTATTATTTTCACTACAGAATCCTTCAATATTAAAACTCAAAGCTTGAATTTTTTTCTTCAGTTCTTTCAGCTTGAGAAATGCATAGCATGTTCTTCTTTCTTCTTGCTATCCCTGACTCTTTGTACACATCATTATAATTCTTTGTTTTGTCTTCTTGAGTTGCCTTTTGAAAGCTTCTGTTCAGCTCTTTTACTCCATCATTTTTTTTTTTCCATTTCCTTTAGCTACTCTACATTCAAAAACAAGTTTCAGAGTGTCTTCCAACGTCTATTGTGGCCTTTTCTTTTCTCCCCTTTTGTAATGATCTAATGCTTTCTTCACATATGATGTACCTGATGTCATTCCACAGCTCGTCTGGTGCTCAGTCATTATGCTCTGCACGTCAGGTCTATTTTTAGAGATTGTCTCTAAATTCAGATGGGATATATTCAAGTTCGTACTTTAGCTCTTGTGGACTTGTTTTAATTATCTTCAATTTAAACTTGCATATGAGCAAAATGATGGTCTGTTCTGTGGTTGTTCTGACTGCTAGTTGTTGAACTTTTCCATTTTCTGTTTCTACAGATGTAGTCAATTTGTCTTGTATGTATTCCCTCCAGTGATGTCCACATATATAGTTACCATTTATGTTGGTGAAAAAAAGTGTTTTCAGTGAAGAAGTCACTGATCTTGCAAAATTTGTCATGTGATTTCCAGCACTATTTCTATCACCAGGGCCATATTTTGCAACTGCTGATAGTTCTTTATTTCCATCTTCTGTGTTCCAATCACTAGTAGTTATCAATGCATTGTAATTGCATGTTCAATTGGTTTCAGATTGCATTGGTAAAATCTTCAATGTCTCCTTCTTAGGCTTTAGTAGTTGGTGCGTAAATTTGGACAGTAGTTATCTTAACTGGTCTTCCTTGTAGGTGTATGGATATTATCCTACCACAAGCTGTACTTCAGGCTATGTCTGTTTTTTGTTTTTGTTTTTTGACAATGAATGTAATACCATTCCTCTTCAAGTTGGCATTCCCAATTCAGATTGGCAAATGCCAGTCCATTTCAGCCCACTAATGACATAATACCGATGTTTACGCATTCAGTTTCATTTTGGGTGCTTTCCAGTTTTCCAAGATTCATACTTCCTATATTCCATGTTCTGGTTATTAATACTTGCAGCTGTGTCTTCTCATTTTGAGTCATGCCCTATTAGCAAATAAAGGTCATAAAAGCTTGACTCCAGCCACATCATGAAGGTTGGCTCCAGTGACACTGTTAAGGTTGTGGAGGCTGCTTTTCAGTTGCGTTTTGAGTGCTTTCCAATCTGGTGGGGTCACTTTCCGGCATTATATCAAACAACATTCTACTGCTGTTCAGAAGATTTTCACTGGCTAATTCTTTTAGCAGTAGACTATCAAAACTAGTGGAATTGCGTATATGTATATTTTATATATACACATATATGGCAATTATATATGTAGACATAATTGGCACACACACACGTACACACACACACCAACATGACAGTTCTGCTAGTTTCTCAGTATAGGTATTCCAAATATGCACACGAGAACTAGAGAAATAACCACAGAATAACTTTTAGGACCCACTAGTCACACTGCGAGTCAGACCTGAGCTAGAACTTAATTAGTTGCTTGATCTCTGCAGCCCTCTGTCTGGTAGAACACAGTAATGTTTTAGGTCTTTAGTAATTAGTGTCAGTTCAGGGCTAAGGTACAGTAATCATTGTGTATTTGGGTTATATTCTTTTCCTCACTACACAGTCAAATTGGGAAATAACCACAGATCCCTTTGTGGAAGGCTGAAAGATTCAAAGGAAAAATTTTTGTCATTGCAAACTGGTACATTCTCAAAGTGACTAGATCTCTTCTTCATTCGAGGTCTGGATTTTGTTGTTATTTACCAGTTGTAACTTGCTAATGTCCTAAAGCAAAGTGATGCAAGTTTCCCATATTCTGTTTGAATTATTGTGCAGTATTCCACAGCTATCCTTTTACTAACAAGCTTAAAAAAATTCCCAAGGTTTAAGTGCTGTGAAAAATATACAGCAATGTGCACTCCCTTTGAATGTCTAAGTGTTTCTTTTGGTTTGATCCTAAGAAGTAAAATGCTGAATCATAGAGCAAACTTAACCAATTTGCTCACTCTAGCTCTGTAGAATCGATGGCACTTGGCTTGGCTAGCTCTGTAGAATAATCCCCCTGTATTTTAACCACTGAGAGATCTATACAAGAAACTGAACACATAGAGGAGCAGCACTGTAGACTGTGTGGTATTCTGTGTGCATGGAGAGATAATTCTCCCCAGACCATAAGCAGAAAACTTTATGTTGGAGTCCAGAAAGGTTTGCACATGTGATTCACTGTCTTATAAACTTACAAAGATATAAAAAATATTGCTTTCAGATACTGTGCATTGGGAATCCAGAAAACCATCTTCGGGCTCAAGATTTTCTAGAAGAATCCTTCACAGGACTCAGAAAAGCTATTATAAATCAAAATCAAACTCACTGTTGCTGAGTCAGTTCTGACTGACGGTGACCTGTAAGACAGAGTAGAACTGCCCTATAGGGCTGGTGAATTCCAACTGCCAACCTTTTGGTTAGCAGCCAAGCTCTCAACCATTATGCCATCAGGGCTGCATTATATTTATGGTTATTGTTTATTAAAGCAAAAAAACATAGAATAAAATTAGTGATGGAGGTGGGAAAAAATAGCATATGGATGAAGTACAGAAAAAACCAGGTGCAATTTTCCAGGTGTCCTGTCCCAGTGGAGTCACAAGGAGACATGTGAGATTAATTCTTCCATCAAGGATTTGTGGAAACCTGTGGTTTCACTGAAGCCTTGTTGTCCAGGGCTTTTATTAGGGATCAACCACATACATGTACAGTGCCTGAGTGACTGGCTTCAGCTTCTTAGGCTTCAGCTTGTGAGGGCAAAGCAGGAGTTTATAGTAAATCACACTGTTAGCATAAACTATCTGACCGACTCATACTGCAGGACCCAAGGTCTCAGTCATACAAAAACACTCTGATCTAGTATAACAGCCTAAGAGCTCAGAATTTGTTTTCCAGGAACTGACCAAACTCCTTCTTGGGAATGTGAACCTCATTTGCTAATATTTTTGCAGAGATAATAACTTTATACAGTGTATGCCACCAACACAGATTTCTGTTTCTTGCTTTATGGACATAAATCATATAAGAGAAAAAAATTATTAAAAACCCCCAAAATTCTACTTACATTCTTTATAATACTTGATGTAGTTCCCTGTGACAGTAGAGTTTATTTCTTAGTCTGCATACACATTATATTATTGCTTTTTCATTTCAGTCTGAATAACTTCCATTAGTACGTTGTATGTAGTAAATCTGCTGGCAGTGAATTTTCTCAGTTCTGCTTTGCCTGTGAATATCTTAATTTCTCCTTTGATGTAGGAGAGTTTTGCTGTATATGGACCTGTGTATGAATCACTGCTTCTTCATTGCATATCTCATTTTCTAAAAAATCAGGACAGTTTAAATAATATAGTTTGAAATGTTACTTCCATCTTAGTGTATGTACTGTAGTGTTAAAAAAGCTGACATGTATTTTTTGGACAAGCTTCCCTAATATAAAGTGTGTTCTCACATTGGGAAAACTCTGAATCACGCTGTGTAAAAATAAGCTTTGTGAGTGTGACTTGCCATGGAACATCTAAACAAAAAAACTCAGTGCTGTTGACTTGATTCCAACTCATAGCAACACTGCAGACAGAGTAGAACCACTGCATAGGATTTAAGGAGTGCCTGGTGGATCTGCACTGCTGACCTTTTGGTCAGTAGACAAAGCACTTAACCACTTCACCACGAAGGTTTCCACAGAACATCTAGATAGGTCCGTTAACGACCATTAACTGGGAACAAGAGCTTGGAGGAACTCCAGCCCCAAAGTACTCCCTCCAGTGCCTGCTAGACTGCTAGTTTTCACTATGAGTGTGAAAATGTTGATTTTTGACAGTACCACAGAGTTGAGGGTATAATTTGAAGATTTTTATAAAAAAAAACCCACTGCTGTCAAGTTGATCTTGACCCATAGATAGGTCAAGTTAAAATAACACAAATTCATTTGTCTTGAAAAGATTTAGACAACCTTCTTGAACAAACGCCTCCTAAGTTATTGAAGCCTTTGCTTAATTTCTAGAGTTCCAATAAATAAATAAGTTGAATACGAGGCTGTCCAACTGGTTCCTCTTTGAGGGGAGAGTGAACGTCGGAGAGAAGGGGACAAGTGTTGGTTCAGCAGATACCAACAGTACAGAGTTGAAAGAAAGACTGCTGTCACAGGGTGAGGAGAGCAGATAGAGTTTCATAGAGTTGTGTATTCAGGATTTTATATGGCAAATTGACTTGGATTGGAAACCTTTACTTAATCACAAGGAAAATAAAATTTAAAAAAAAAGTTGATTTTGACAATTATTACCACAGCTCTTGTTGCTTTCATGAAGGAGAAGACTTTCCGAAAGCCCTGACTGTCCATACCAGCTCATATTCTCCACATGCATTGTCTTGGGCCCAGTTCTTTAGAGAAGTAAAACCAGTGTAGTGTGTGTATGTTTGTGTGGGTTGGGGGGCATGTGTGTAGAGAGAGAGAGAGAGATTTATCTCAAGAAAATGAGTCACTAAATTGTAGAAGCTGGCAATTCCCAAGTCCACAGTCCAGGCATCAAGTTAAACGGTTTCTCCTGACTTATGTAGCTGCAAGCTACAAACCCAAGATTGACAGATCAGAACTCAGGCCACTGGCAATAGGCTGTCAAGGCTGACAAATGCAAAGATGGGTAGGCAGTGGTTAAGTGCATAGTGGTTAAGTACTATGGCTGCCAAACAAAAGGTCAGAAGTTCAAATCTGCCAGGTGCTCCTTGGAAGCTCCAGGGAGCAGTTCACTCTGTAGTCTAGAGTTGTTATGAGTTGTAATTGACTCAGTGACAGCAGATAGTGTCCTAAAATCCTGTGATAAGATCTCAGTCTTTTAGGGAGTCTGTGTCCTTGCCATATGACACTGACAAATATTCTTTAGCATATCTTAGATAAAATCAAAAGTCTAAAGGGGACTGGATTTGGATATTTCTGCTTCCCTATGTCAGTTAGGCACCAGTGACACTCTCATTGATCAGGCTCTGGTAAAATCGTTTCCCTTGAAGACTTAATAAAGAGAACGGGTATCTCCGGACATGTTATAAAGCAGTTAATGTCCCTCTCTTTCTACCAAAGGCATGATGGGATTCTTCTCTGATCTTCCCAGTGAAAATCGAGTGAAGTTCCTAAAGGTAACACTTACAGAAGTGTGTCTTACTCTCTCAAGCTCTTCTACAATGAGTAACTGAAGATTCTTCAGTTACAGTTTAAATGTTCCTGCATATACTGGTTCCAGCTGTAGGCTTCTGTTTTGGGGTGTCTGCTCCAGGTAAGCTATTATTCTGTCTATCTACCTATTTCTTTGGTTTTGAGGACATCCACTTGCCTTGTGGTCTCAATTCTGTGACAAATCTAAGAAGAGTTGTTGATTTTCAGTTAATTCAACATTTTTCGTCTTCTGATGAAGGGAGGGCGGATTTCCAAGCTTGTTACACACCACAAGGAACCCCTGGTTGTGTTGTGGTTAAGTGCCGTGTCTACTTACCAAAAGACTGACAGTTTGAACTTGCCAGGTGCTCCTTGGAAACTCTATGGCACAGTTCTACTCTGTCCTATAAGGTTGCTGTGAGTCAGAATTGATTTGACAGCCATGTTGGTTTTTTTTTTTTGGTTTACATGCCATGTGGAAAACTGAAAATGCTTTAGTTTTTTTCTAATGTTGAAATTCCAAGAAAAATTACATTGTGGATAAATTTTTCTTCAAGAACTACGAAGAAAGAAAGACAGAGAGAGAAGGAGGGAGGGAGGGAAGGAGGGAGGGAGGGAGGGAGGGAGGGAGGGAGGGAGGGAGGGAGGGAGGGAGGGAGGGAGGGAGGGAGGGAGGGGGGAGGGAGGGGGGAGGGAGGGGGGGAAGGAAAGAAAAGAAAGAGAGAGAGAAAGAAGGAAAGGAAGGAAGGAAGGAAACACTGCTGTCAAATAGATTCCTACTCATAGAAACCCTATAGGTCAGAATAGAACTGCCCCAGGAAGTTTCCAAGGAGCACTTGGGGGATTTGAACTGTTGACTTTTTGGTTAGCAGATATAGCTCTTAACCGCTATACCACCAGGATTTCCTTTTCAAATATGAGACATTATATTTTAATAAATGTTCATACTTCTATACACAAATTGAGGTCAGCCAAGTGTCAATTTGTTGTGTAGTATCTCTTATATTACTGTTAATTTACATCTTGCTATAGTCCTAATTTCTTGACTTTTTAGTCACCTTTAAATTATAAATGCTCCAGATTCCTCATTAGTCTCCTTCTAAATTATGAGTGTTAGAGCATGTTTAGATACTGTATCAAGAATATTAAGAAATCTAAAACTTTATTTTTCTTATTTATCTGTATCCACCAAATTCACTGAGTTAAGACTTAATGTCATTTAGCTTAGTTTAGAGATCTATTATACTGTTCTAGTCATTCATTCTTTCATTCCATCTCTGACATCTTGATAACTTCTTTATCAAGGTAGCATGCAGTCAAAATTTCTTCTTTGTTCTACAACTAACATAAGTTTTATCTTAGGCTCAGAAAGAAGACCACTATTTTCCATCTTCTCGTCTATGTTGTTTAATTCTGAGACAGATTTTAGTCCCCTGTGTGTTCAATTTCCATAGCACTGACAACTTCATTTATATTTAAGATATATGAGTTAGATAGCTAGTTTATATAAAGTACATTTTTTTTAAAAAGAGAAGATAAGCAGAAATGAGATTCATAGCAAGAAAATTCTAAATATTCAGCAAAGAATCACTTTATTCCATTCTGGAAAAGGAAACATTAAGTTCACTTAATGCTTGTCTCCAGAAAATGCTCACAAACTAAGCAAAAAGTTTATTCAAGGTCTTTTTATGTTTATGCCAATAGTAGGTGTGTATTTAGCTTTAAATTACCATCTCTGTCCTCAGTTGAGCTACAATGCAAGAAGCTGTCAAAGCAGCCTCTGATTACTCCAGTAAGATACATTGTCTTTGCTCTCTACCACAGACATGTTATCTAAAACAATGATGGAGGAATTAATGCAGCAGTGAGGACACCTGATTAGTCTCCTGTCTTCATCACTAATTTCTCTAAGACATTGCACTAGTTATTTATTTTAATCTCTGCAAATACTACTAATATGTAAACTGAGAGCTAAAATAGACACTTCCAAAATTTTCTCCATAACTAGACTCCTGATACTATGTGGACTAGAGTTAGTACTTAACTGAAGTTAAAGCTTCATACAAGAAATCTATTTGATGCCCAAACTGTCTGATTTTGAAAGATATCTTTGATCTGTTAGTTATATTCAGAACATCTTGGTGTTCTTCAAACACAACATCAACATAAACTGACAGTCTGACAGGAAATTTACTGTTAATTCCAATTTTTAAATGGTTTATGTTTTAATTGCATCCTTAATTTGTCTGATATCAAAGACAAGTTCAGGAAAAATATGGGATACAACATTTTTCTGTTTCATTTTAATAAAGCTTTTACTAGTATTTCTCCTAGAGTATCGTTTACAGTTCAAGCTTTAATTTGTCACAAACATGCATTTTCAATAAATAAGTCATTTAAAGCTACATTGTAATTCTGGTTTACTTTAGTTAGACCTAGTAAAAGTACATCTGAAAGAATTCATCTTTAAAATTATGATGGAAATTCATATGAATGCTAGATTCATCAGTCAAATATTGGGTGATATTTAACGTAGACTGCATTTTTGTTGTTAAACTGCAGTGCAGTGGCAAGCTTTTTATTTGCTTGTATTTTTATTTTTCCTTCCATTTTACTTCTATGGGTAATGCACACAAATTGTCTATGTTTCTTACTTTGGACAGATTACAAATTTAAAAAAAATTGACGTACTCTATAACCATTGTAAATATCTATCTAAGGTTTGAAAGTAATAAATGTTTTAGTGGTGGTAACTCAGCTTCAATCTGATTCACTCAGAATAAGGTTTATAACATGAAAGTAACAAAATTGCACTGTAGGTAATGACAAGTAATAAAGGTGATAGACAAGTATCAGTAAATAACAAAAAAAAATATTTCATTTTGGGTAATTTGAGGTAGGCTTAGGAGTATCTTGGCTTGGCTTGGCCTAGGAGTATCTGTTGAATTAACTTGTGAGGCCATTGAATTATCTCTTTATATTTCTCCTTTATCTATTTTCCCTTTTATTTTTCCACAACAAAGACTATTTCATGAAGTAGGTACAACAAAGTAGTCTATGAGTGGGTACTTGCCTTCAAGGTGCTTACAGTCCACTTGGAAACTCAGAGGGTTTACAAAAAAATAAAGAAGGGAGAGAGGGTAAAAGGGAAAGAAGAAAGGAAGGGAAGGAGGGAGGGAGGAAGGAAAGAAGGAAGGAAGAGAAAAAAAATTAGCTAACTGTGAAGAGCAGGTGGAGGCTTTCAGGCTGATTTCAAAGTGGAAATTAAAATAGACAGTCGGGACTAATTCTTTACCTATTTGATAGAACTGACTCTTCACTGTTTTTTTACCTTCTTACAATTAGTGGCTTCCTTTACTTGGCTTGGATAGGAAATCACACATTATCTGGCAGGAGCTACTGAGATAATATCTCTGCTGCTTCTGTTTTTACAGCTTTTTAGGAATATCAAACTCTTCACTGAGTTTCCAGTGAAGCCCCTAGTGGGGACCACAAGCCTCAGGTGACAACTGAGAGTTTCCTGGATGTCATGGGAATTTGTAACCCCCTAAAAATATGTATAGAAGTTTGGCTGAGTTGTGATTGCCAGTACTGTGTGATTGTACTCCGTTTTGTGATTGTCTTATGCTGGGTGTTAAAAACATTAGTTTGGGACTCTAAATCCCTTCATAAGGATGCCTCACTGCTCCATTGTAAAGGGAGTTTCCCGGGAGTGTGGCTTGTGCCACCTTTTATCACTTTATCCTACAAGAGATAAAAGGAAAGGGAAGCAAGCAGAGTTGGGAACCTCACATGATCAAGAAAGCAGCACCAGGAATAGAGTGCATCTTTCAGATCTGAGGTTCCTGTTCCAAGATGCTACCTGACCAAAAAAGACTGATACAACACGAGGACTTTCCTCCATAGCCACAGGGGGAATGCCCTCCCCTGGAGTAAACACTCAGAATTTGTACTTGCAGCCTCCAGGACTGTGTGAAAATAAACTTTCCTTTGTTGAAGCCATCGACTTTGTGGTATTTCTGCTGGAGCAGCACTAGCTGACTAAAACACTGGACTTCAGTTTGGACACATAAGGAGTGTGAGGACTGCTCCTGGACAGGTGCCCCTCCCCAAATAGCTCTCTTTGTTTTCCTGACCCTCACCCCCTGTGCCCACGAGGCAAATAGCTTCCTGTTTAAATACTCCTATTATGTTTGACGGTTTTGGGGAACAGGCTCTGAGAACAAAAATGCTATCTGTCCACCATGTTTGCCGACAACATGAAAGATAAAAATCACTTGATCACTTACCCAAGCTTTTTGTCTTAAAGACTGATTTAGCGGTAGATAGCCAAGGAGCCCAGAGACTTGTCCCATAACAACTGGATGTGTCAAATGAACTTTTATTATAAAACCAGAAAATTAAGTTGACTCAAAACTAAGACATTTTATGGTGGATCTTACCAGAACATAAAAAAGACTTTGAATTTATCACTGATGATGATATATAGAAATGAGAGGGGAACATATGCATTATACTTTCATCAAGGAGCATGAAGACAGGCATACAAACTATTATGCAAATGATATGGTCAGACGCTAATGAACAGATGTTAGACGTTTTTGTAAGTGAAATAAATTACTGCATTAATTAGTACATTTTTAATTATAAGGAAACTAAATATTGTTATACCAGTTTATGTTGAACATAGTTTAATTATATTTTTGCTATAAAGAATTAAGTAGAATAAAACATGTTGAGAAAAACCCTGGTGCTGTAGGGGGTTAAGTGCTACTACTGCTAACCAAAAGGTCAGCAGTTCAAATCCACCAGGCGCTCCTAGAATACTCTAGGGGATACTTCTACTCTGGCCATGAGTCAGATCTGACAGGACAGCACTGGGGTTTCAAAACATGTTGAAGAAGATGAATAAATCCAGTCTTGTTTTGCCTTCTATGAATACTAGACTCTTTGCTGGATCTTTTTTAAAGGTGACTTGTGGAAGACCAATCCCTTAGAAAGATTTTTTTTTTTTTTCTGGCAGTAGTATGTATGGTATATATTAAGGAGGCATGAAGACAGTTTAGAAGATTGTTAGAATAGCCAAGTATGTCTCCATAGTTTAGCTACAAAGCTGTAGGAATGGGAAGGAAAAAAATGAAAGCAACACAAAGTAGAAGAATTTACTAAACAAAATGATTACATGAATCAAGAAAGACGAGTCAAGAAGGTTTGCGAGATTTTGAGCTTAGAAACATGAAGAATTATGGCTGCACTAGTAGCAAATAAATTTGCTTTGAGGTGATACCAGTCTGGGGAAAATCTAGAAATATTTGGTCAACATTAAGAGATTGTGATAATAATCATGTATTTAGCTGGAGACGTCTTTTGGGAGGTTGAACTATAAAAGTGTAAATTTGAAAGTCATTTAAGTGAAATTTACAGTTGCAGTCAACAGCAAAGGTGAAATCTCCAATGGAGAAAACAATGAAAATAGATACAAAATAAAACATGAGTCAGGTAGTACAAGCTAAACCACTATAGAAATGAGAGAAATAAACCAATGAAGCAAAAATGGAAATAAAGTAGAGAGAGTTAAACTGGAATCTTGTTGACAATAATCAATGGCTATAATCTCAAAGAACAATTTTAAGTATCATCTACCAGACAAAGGCTTCAGATTCTTGTTACCTGCCCCTAAAAGTCAATCTCTGAAACAAGTGTTTGGGTGGGTGGTCAGAAAGTTTTATTTCTGTGCCACTGGCAGCAAAGGGGACAGACAGCATGTTCATTCTCAGCCCTGTCCCATACCTTCAAGCCAGGTTGGGATACTTAGGTTAGGATATTTAAAGGGAAAGCTATGTGCTGGATGTGGGATCAGGAGAACAATGAGAACAGTTGGGAGGGGCAGCCATCTGGAGTAGGCTGCATCTGAACTGAAGTCCAGGAAACTCTTAGTTGTCAGTCCAGGCAGGGGTTCCCCACTGGGGCCTTTATTGGCACCTTCTAAAGAAGAAGCTGTAAAGAGAAGCTGCAGAGATATTATCTCAGTGGTTCCTGTTAGCTAGTGTGATTTCCTGTCAGAACCTAGGTGAAAGAAGCCAGGTATTTTAAGATAAGAGAAAAGCAAGTAGAAATGTCAGTTCTATAAATAATTAATCCTATTTTAATTTCCTCTTTTAAATGAGGATGAGAAGGCTGAAAGCTTTCCCTTGCTTCATGATGAACATGAAGGGAAGGTTTGCAATTTGCATGAAGATATTATAGATAATGTCAGCTTTGACACTTTGAGGAGGTCAGAAATTGCATTATGAGATTACAAGGTTAGGAAATGACATCATACCAAAAAAAAAAAAAGAAAGAAAGAAAGAAAAACCCCACTGCCATAGAATCAATTCCAAATGAAAGTGTCCCTGTGAAGGGGAGTCTTTTTTCCCAAGTTTTGTGATAGAAGAGAATTTCCTGTGTTGGATTAAAAAAGAGAGTATAAAGTTAGAATAAATTCCTTTTTTCTTTCTGAAATAGTGACAAAATAATCCGAGTAACTCACATATTGGATTTGAAGTAGGCATTCAAGACTAACTCCACTTCTTGATCTGTTTTTCTTAAAAGTCTTGGCTTCCTAGCACTACTTGGCCCAGGAAATCACACATTAACTTGTAGGAGCCACTGAGATAAAATCTTTGTAGCCTTTACAGCTTTTTCCTCAGAATCATCGAACAACTGGAGGTAGCAGCCGTGACCCCCTGCTCAGATGACCACCAAGAGCCTCCAGATCCCAGAGTCCTGCCTCCAGAGGAACCCCCAGTTCCAGTTGTATATTTCTTCTGGATCCCAGAGGACTTCTGACGCCTGCCTCCACATGGATGCCCCTCCAATTGCCCACATGTTTTCATCCCTCACATCTAACATTTACCCTAACCTACCCAATACAAGCTGTTGACTGTTGAAGTCAGACTGGCTCTGGGGATCCGAATTCTTCCTGTCCCTTGCGTGCCAGCGTGCAAATAAATCTCTTGCTCACTTATTTAACCTTTGTCTCAGTATTGGTTTTGCTGTAGGTGTCCTAAACCCATGTTTATGGTAACAGATTTCTACAGGCTCTGTAACTACTCTTTGTACCTGGAATCACTTATCTCTATACAGGTTGTAATTTACTGAAGCTTAAAGAGCAGATAAACTAAACTACTGAGACATATTTGGCTATTCTAACAGTCTTCTATGCACATCACAGTCCTGAAAAGCATCCAGAGATGAGAAACCACCCAAGGAAAAGCTGTCTTGAATGTGCTTAGATCCTAGAAAAATGAACCTCCAAACCCTAAGAGAGGAGGAAAGCACTACTGGAATCAGGCCTTGCTCCAATAGAGAAATGTTGTAAATGGTAAGATGAAAGAAATTTTTTTTTGTTTTGGTACTGACCTTCGATGAGAACATAATCCCAGATCCTAGTTTTTATCTTAATTTTCACCAGTAATTTTAATTAAAAAAAATATTTAGGGGTAATTATTTTAAAATAAACTTTTAAGTGATGTACATTGGAAACACTGTCACCTATCATCATTAGGAAAAACATGTATATTTACTTCTTTTTGCCTCATTAAGCACTGTCAGGTTTTGTGTTTTCCAGCCAGAAGTTTTGCTGGAATGATGACAAAGATTGGAACAGATGCCCAGACTAAGTGTTTTATGATGCATTGAACAATAGTGATGTCACAAAGACTGAAGAGCAAATCAATGACCGACTAGCCTATGTCCTTAAGACTCCATTTTGGACTCTAGGTTCCAAACTGGAAACATACTGAAAATAAGTTATAAAAACTAAAAAGGTTATACATGACAAGGTGTATAAAACATGTGGCAAAATAAAATGAATAAATTAAATCTCAAAACTAGTTTAATTAGTGATAAATATTAATATAGAATACAAGATCAAAAAATATGTAAGAAATGATTTTGGAGAAGGTACATTCCCTCCCTAAATTATTTATTTTAATCTCACTTATTCAAGGTCACCCTGGTAGTTAAAAATTAAGAGGAAATATTTCATTTATATATGTATTGTAAATTTCTTTCTTATTAAGAGATTAAAAAATTCAGCTTGCCTGTATTACACATCATCACAGCACTAATAAGATTATTGATAAAACATGTTTAAGCTGAACAGTATTTGAAAAAAAGTTAAAATTAATTTCAGTTGCAAAGGAACAGATCCATTATAACACCTAATCCGTCTTATTGTGGCCATTAACGTCCAAATACTTAATGCATTCATTTTATTATTTATTGTTCTCTGAATACCAGGAAGCATTCTTCTGGATTTTCAGTTGAGTTAGTTTTGTTTAAATAACTATTAAATTAAATCATTTTAATAAGAGTGATTTATTTCTTCTACCACATTTTTCTTCTCTTCATTATTATTATTATTGTTACTTATTTTACCTATTTATACTGTCATTAGTTGGATTTTATATAATTCTTAGTCAATTTCTGCTATCTTGAGCAATAAATTACAGATTATAGAAGAGATCTAAAGCAACAGACAGAACTGGAAAATAGAAAGGCATCATGTTTGACAGTATGAAGATGTTAAGATATTTGAACTTACTACAGCCTGTGATTCTTTCACAGGAAAAAAGAACAAAACAACTAAAGATCACTGTGCTGAAATTACTTCAGGAAACAGTAATATATATATGTATATGTGTGTATATATATATACATGCTTAAGAAATTATAACAAAGTTAAAATAATAATGAAGAGTTTTTTCAAGTTTCATTGTCTAACACATCTGTCAAAATAATATCACCAATGAAAAGCTATTGTCAATGTTAGATAATGTGTAGGCTGATGCAAATTAGATAGCTTTCACCCCACACATCTGGCTCTTGTAGTTCTCGCTAGCCATAAACATAGGGTTTATTGATTTAATGACAGGCAGAATTTCCTGCTGAGCCAGGAAGAAGACATGGTTTACAGATTAAAGTTTAAAGTGTTAACTAGGAGACATTTCCAAAGCAGCAAACACTGGTAAGTTTTTGTGTTTTGTTTTATTTTTTAAAGAAAAGTGATACTTGTATTGGTTTAAAGACATTATGGAAAGCAATAATATTTATAACTTTGTTTAGTTATTTCCTAACCAACAGGAACTTTTTTCCAAGAAAGAGTGAACTTATCTTTCTTCTCTACTTTGCTGTCTTCCACAAGAAAGAATATACTAGTCAACTTTTTGTGAAAATTAATTTAGAAAAATGGAAGAGACAATTGTACTAAGAAGGAGAACTACAAATAAAAGCATTTTGTGGACATGGAGTAAATTCTCAGCCTTCTCACTGTTTTTCAAAGGACAAATTGTTAATATCATCGTTAGCTGAATTCTCCTAAATGTCACCATAGGTTGCCTACCTCTGCATTCTAGACTAGCTCTTTTCAGACAATGTAACAGGAAGACTTTACAATAGGGCTGTAAAACATGAGGCTCGTAGGTATTATAATACATATTTACGTATTTTGAGTGTCATTTTTTCAGCTGAAAGAAACATATTTACTTACTCTTCTTCCCCTTTATAGTAATACTGCCTACTTAAAAAAATAAAAGGATACCTGAGAAATGAAAATTGAGCATGTAGAAAATTTCTCTAGTTTACTGACAGTTAGGCTTGCTGATTATAAATTTCTTCAACTGCAATAGTTTTATCTCCTGGGTTTGCTATTAATGCTCATGTGGAAGCGTGCAGAATGCTGATAGACTGCCACAGTTTTCTTTTTATATAGTTTACAAAGTATCTTCTTCATATAAATGAATCTTATTTTTTATCTCTTGAGTAAAACTCTTCTAAAGTTATCCCAGGAAACTGAAGTTGAGAATGATTTAACTAATTTATTTAGGGTCATGAGGTTAATTGCGCTGAAAGATGAGAATCAATTTCTAAATCTTCTGGTTCATTCATGCTTGGTTTCTATTAAGTTACTCATGGAACATTGAACTTTCAAAGCAAAGAACAGCAAGCAAAATAGCTGGCAAGTTGTTCTTGTTAGTTACCCTGGAGTTCATGCCAATTCACGGCAACATCACAGGTAAAATAAAAAGTGTAATTTTTGTTTGTTTTCTAGAGTAATCAAGAATCTCGAGTTGTGTAAGTCTCCATTTTCCTCTAACAGCTGTATGCATGGTTGTTTATGTACTTATTATTGTATCTCCAATGGCTAGAAACAGTGTTTGAGTATAATAAATACCCACAATATTTATACAATATACACATATTATGAGCTGAAAGTACATAAAAAAATAAATGATAGGAGACAGACTAGTCAATTTTTTTTAAAAATCATGTTATGAGAAGTTTCTTTGTTTCTCCTAAGGACACTTATTTTCATTTTAATCATACGAATACTGTAATCAAAGTTTTCTTCCCAAATTATCTGATAAAATGTTATGAAAGAAAATTTTGGCTATGACTGAACGAAGTTTCAGGCTGTATGATACGATTTTAAGGTTGTTCTTGTTAATTCATTCCAGACTATGTCTTTTGTTCCTTCTTTATTCCCACCACTCACATCTCACTTGCTTTCTTACTTACCTTTATTTTATTTTAAAATTGTCTTTATTGTATAACATACCAAGTGTGTTTAAAAGCCACCTTGAATATTCTGCACTTAAAATTTGTAAATAATCAAGTAATCAAATGTCTCGAAGAGATTGGGCAGAGAAAGGAATGGGAGATTAGTACATGCACTGTACAACAGTGCAAGCAAGAGAAAACATGAGAAGGAGACTGGGCTAACTGCTGTTATTGCACTTTACAGTATAGTGGAGAAGGGACTGGATTCCATCTACAGTAAGATAGAAACAAACAAGAAAACAAAACAAAAAACCCAATCCCATTGCCACTGAATGGAATGAATGCATTCAATTTTGTTGTCTATGTTGAAATAAAACAAAACAAAGCAAAACTTTTTTTATGGCAAACAGAGGAAAGGGTTTGAATGAATTTTCAAGTAATTAAACACTAAAAACCATCTTGTTTAATAAGATGGATAGTCATATTGCTTACATGCTTCAAGTTTTTAAAACCCATGCCACTTTAGTCTGCCAGCCAAGTGCTGTCGAATCAGATCCAACTCTTATTTTTTAATTGTACTTTAAGTGTAATTGCACAGCTCAAGTTAATCTTTCATACAAATTTTTTTACATATATTGTCATGTGACATTAGCTGCAATGCCTACAACATGAGAGCACACTCCCCATTCCTTTCAGGGTTTCCCCTATGAGAGATTTGTTAGAAGGGTGGGGTCAAGATGCCAGACTAGACAAACATCTCCTTAATTCTTTCTGAAAACTAAGACATGGATTGATAATTAAACAGAGCTTTCTGGACACCTAGCGAGCCCTAGAGTATGCCATAGGGCTGTCAGTTTGGACTACATGCCATCAAATGGGAAACTTCATGTCTTTCACTGAGCCCCACCAGCTCTTGTTGAATTGGCCAGATCCTATGGATTGAAGGTAACTGGCACTTTTAGCTTTTTTTTTTTCTTGTTGGCCAGCAGGTAGGAGATGGGCTTAAGTGGCTGCTACGGTGAGCTGCAGTGCTGATGAGATCACTGGGTGGAATAGCCACATTTTGAGAGCTCAGCTCTGAACTCAATGTATCACAGCCTCTCCACCCTCTTTATATGGGCCTCTGACATAGATTTGGCTATTTGATGGCAGGTGGGAGGCATGACCAGGATGACAGCTTGTTCAGCAGGGAGGTGGAATTAACTAACTGGAGACCTCAGCAGGGGCTAATTCCCAGGCTGGGGGGCAATGTCTGTTTGGGGAGCACTTTTCTAGCAGGAAAGCTATGTTTAGCACAGTGTAGCCTTATGGTTTGGGCCTGGTAGAGGATGACAGCAGGTCAGAAAACTGTCCCTACTTTGAAATACATCCCATCATCTGGGGACAGCATAAGAGCTGCCCCACTGTCAGCCAGAAGGAGTGGCTCACCACACCTGACAGTCTGACTGATTTGGAAGCTGTCAGATAGCTTTTATTTTCTTCAAAATAAGACTGCTTAAAGAAATAACTGTGGTGCAGCCTGACAGTATCTCTTCCATCCTTTACTGATCCACATCTGTGGCTGATGACCCCCAGTGACTCCATAAATAGGGCTGTGTCTTTGCCAGACAGAAGGCAAAGACTGATACCCAGAGAATCCATAGGGCCCAGTCACTGGAGTACATAGAGGTGATTGGTGATGAATTTCATTTTCAGAACTGTGCCTTGGGTCTTGCTGAGGCAACACCAAAGTAACTAAACAGCCTCTACATTTCCAGCAAGCAACAAAGCATAGCCAAACATTTAAAGAGTCATCCTACCATGGATCCAAAAAACTCCCAAAATAAAGAATCAAAGACCTTCCTAGATGAAGAAGTCTGTTTGAAACTTTAGGAGGTCAAGTGCAAAAAAATTACATAGAGTCCTTCCAGACATTATACAAAATGCAGCAGAGCAAAATGAAAAGTTAACCAAGCTGTTCAAACTGATAGAACATCATCATTCTGAAATCTGACAGAGCAATAACAAAATTAGAGAATTAGACAATTCAAATCAAAGCCAAAAGAGCAGAACTGAATGACTGAAAACTAGACTTACTGACCTTGAAGACAGAGCTACTGACTCCAGCATTTGTGAGGAGAAATCAAAAAAACAAGAGAAATGAAGAAACATGTCAGACTCTGTCAAGAGAAATAATTTATGATTAATTGGAGTTCCTGAACAAAGAGGGATACCTGAAAACACAGAGAGTATTGTTGAGTTGTTGACAGAAAACATCTCTGAAATTATGAAAGAGCACAGATATCCAAGATGTGTATCAAATGCCACAAGAATCAGACCCTAAAAGGAAGACACTAAGACATGTTATAAAAAGCTTAACAAAATGAAACATGAGCAGAAACACTTAAAGGCAGTGAGACTCAAAGCAAAGCTAACATTCAGAGGGGAGCCCTTAGGGTTTCATCTGACTTCTTGGCAGAAACTATATTGGCACAGAGACAGAGGGATGACACATTCAAAGCCCTGAAGGAGAAAAACTTCCAACCAAGAATAATATATCCTGCAAAACCATCTTTCAAATATGAAGATGAAATGAAGACATTCGCAGATAAACAGAAACTTAGAGACTTTGTAAAAACCAAGCCCAAACTATGATAAATAATGAAAGAAGCTCTTTGCTTAGAAAAACAAAACCATTAAGTGCATATTTAAGGAGGCAATACAGGACACATCATCCAGTAATCTACTCAGTTATGGAAGGCACAGAATTCAATCATAGATACAACATTAAAAGAAGAGAATCAGTGATCATATCGTGAAAACTAAACTACAATCACATTAAAAAGAGGAGTATACTACTTTAGTTATAATCCTTTCAGATGGAGACAAAGTTAATAAGATATGTAGAACTTAAATTTGGGGTTAAACTCAGAATATTTAGGAGGACCATAGGGGTGACCACAAAGCACAACAACAATGCAACACATTAAAATAAGAAATGTAGTACAGGAGTCTCAACAAACAAAACCAACACTGAAAAAGACCAAAAGACAACAAACAACAGAATATTAAGAGTAACAGAGCTAAAATCAACACAAAAATAAATACAGCAAAATGACAGCACTAAACTCATATCTATCAACAATTGCACTGAATATAAATGGCCTGAGCACTCCAGTAAATACACAATGAATGACATCATGGATCAAAAGACATGACACATCTATATGCTGCTTACAAGAAACTCTCATTAGACTTAAAGATATGGACAAACTGAAAATTAAAGGATACAATAATATATTCCAAGCTAACAATATCTGGAGAAAAGCAAGTATGGCAATAATAATCTCATGTAAAAGAGATTTTAATGTGAAATCCTCCATCATGGACAAGAAAAGTCACTATATATTGCTGAAAGGTTTGGTACACAAGCAGGACTTAACAATGTTAAGTATTTATTCATCCAATACCAGGGCATTTAAGTACATCTTCACTAAAGAGGACATACAGGCAGCCAAAAGACACATGAAGAAATGCTCACAATCACTAGCTATTAAAGAAATCCAAGTCAAAACTACCATGAGATACCACCTGTCATGCATTATATTGTGTCCCCCCAAAAACATGTATCCATGTACCTGGGCCATGATTCCCTGTATTCTATGATTGTCCTTCATTTTGAGATTTTCCTATGCTGTATGTTAAAGGATTAGGGTGGGAGTATAAATTCCTTTATAGGATCACTTCTCTACTCCACTGTAAAGGGAGTTTCCCTGGAGTATGGCTTGCACCACCCTTAATCCTTTTGTCCTATAAGAGTTAAAAGGAAAGGAAGCAAGCAGAGAATTGGGAAACTCATAGCACCAAGCAAGCAGCACCTGGAGAAGAGAGCATCTTTCAGACCCGAGGTTCCTGTGCCCTGGACAGACACTGATGAAATACTGTAATTTCCTCCAAAGCCAGCAAGGAGGAATGCCTCCCCTGGAGTGGATATCCTGAACTTGGATTTGTAGCCTACCAGACTGTGTAAGAATAAACTTCCTTTTGTTAAAGCCATCCACTTTGTGATATTTCTGTTAGACCAGCGCTAGCTGACTAAAACACCACCTCACCCCAACAGCATTGGCCATGATCTAAAAAAACACAAAACATCAAATACTGGAGAGGCTGTGGCAAAATTGGAACTCTCCTACACAGCTGGTGGAATTACAAAGTTGGACAATCTCTTTGGAAAGCAATCTGGAGCCTCCTTAGAAAGCTGGAAATAGGTATACCATTTGACCCAGTAATACCACTGCTTGGAATATATCCTACAGAATGATGGGCAGTCACACACGCACACACAAATGTTTATTGCAGCACACTCCACAACAGCAAAAAGATGGAATCAACCCAGATGCCCCACGACAGGTGAATGGCTAAACAAACTATGGTACATAAACTCAGTGGAACACAATGCAATGATAAAGTGATGATTTTAGGAAGCATCTGATAAACAGATTGCAACTGGAATACATTATGTTGAGTGAAATCAGTCGGCAGCACGAGGACAAATATTGCATGAGATCTCTAGTATAGGGACTTAAAAACAGACTCATGTAGAGAAGAAAAGACTCTGATGGCTACAAGGGAGGGGAACGAGTGTGGGAGAGGATTGGTTATAGATCAGATAGTTGATAGAAATTTGGTTGGGGGGAAGCAGTGACAAGACACATCAGAAAGATTAATTTAACTGGAGTTCAACATAAACTGAAAACTCTTCCAATCTTAATCCAGTATTGCAAGGATAGTATAGTATGGGCAGGGGTCCAGAGACCACGCTTTCAGGGAACACTGAGGCCAGTTTGCATAACTAGTCTATTGCTAAGAGAGTCATCTGTAGTCCATATTGGTGAGTGGCACCTAGGATCTTAAAAGCTGGCAAGCTGCCATCTGAGTATGCAAAATGTTCCCAACTCAGACAAATCAGTTGATCACCAAGGACAGCAAAGACATGGGGGAAGGAGAGCCCAGAAGACAGAAGGACCCACGTGCACGGGTGATTACAACATGTGACCAGAAGAACCAGATGGTGCCTGGCCACCGACCAGGAATGGACTGTACTTGAGGACACAAAGGGTGTGTCCACTTCATGGTTCTATGCATCTATAGGACTCCATCCTACCAGCCCTCTTTCTAGAAGGGAGAGGAGAGGGTGGAAAGGAATGGATGGGAGATTAAGAGGATATGACATGCATAGAATGGAAGGGAAGAATGTACCACCGTTGGGGCACCAGGGAAGGTGAGCAGAAGGAGACACAGATAGGCAGACATGCAAATTTAACTTTCCTTATATGCTTTCACTCAGTCACAGTAAAATAAATAAATAAATGAAAATGTCATTGGGATTTGGATCATAACAAAGGTCTACTCTTCGGACATGAATGTATTGGACTTGGTGATGCAGAGTGACCATATATTGGGTGCACTTTATGGTACTATACATCTATAAAATATCATCCTGCTGAACCTCAGGCTGGAGGAAGGAGAGTGGGTGGAGAGGCGTTTGGGAGGATGAGACATGTATGAAGCAGAGGAATAGTGTGCTGTCACTGGACAGGGAGAGCAGTGGAAGCTGCATATAGGTCAGCACGTAAACTTATACAGGAATGTACATTTCACTCAGTCATATTAAATAAAAAGAATAAAAAGATTGTACCGTATGCTTAGATCACTGGTTAGAGCAGACATTTTCATAATGTTGAGTCTTCCTATCCACAAGCAATGTATGTTTTTCCACTTATAAAGGTCTCTTTTGGTTTCCTGCAGTAATATCTTATGGTTTCCTTTGTATAGGTCCTTTATGTCTTGGGTTAGATTTATTCCTAGTACTTCATCTTTTATGGATTATTTTAAATGGTGTTGATTGAGTGGTTTCCTTTTTGAAGTTTTCCTTGTTTGTATGGAGCAATCCAACTGATTTTTGTAGGTTTATCTTGAATCCTAATGTTTTGCTGAACTCTTCTATTAGTACTAGTGGTGTTCTTAATCATTTTTTGGGATCATATCATTTACAAATGGGGATACTTTCATCTCTTCATTACAAATTTGGGTGCATTTTATTTTATTTTTTCCTTGTTTTATTGCTCTGCCTGGAACCTCAAGCAAAATGTTGAATAAAAGTGATAATAAAGGATGCCATGCAATCCCAATACAAATTCTAATGGCATTTTTTTTTTACTTGATATGACTGAGTAAAAATGTACATTCCCATGTAAATTTACATGCTCACCTACTGGGGTACCCTGGGATCATGGCCCCTGGCCCTGATGCTGCCCTTGGCCATAAATCATAACGAAGATCCGCTCTTTGGACACGAATGGATTGGACTTGGCAATGCAGAGTGACCATATACTGTATGCACTTTATGGTTCTATACACCTATAGGATATCATCCTGCTGACCTCTGGCTTTTTTTTTTTTAATGAGAAGGAGAAACAAAACACCAACTTCTTAGAGAATGAGAAGAAGCAGTGGGTAAGTAAAGTCTCGCTGAAGTAGAACTACGTGACTTTAGAACCTACTACACTGTTAAAACAGCCTGATAGTGGTAGAAAAACAGACCCAGAAACCAATGGAACAGAACTGAGAGTCCAAACATAAAATTGTCCACCTATGAGCTGCAGATATTTGACAAAGGCCCAAAGTCTGTAAATGGTGAAAAAGGCAATCACTTAACAAATGATGTTGGCATAACTGGATATCCATCTGCAAAAAAATGAAACAAGACCCATATCTCACACCATACACAAAAACTAATTCAAAACAAATACTTAATTATCAAAACTAAAATGATGGAAATCATGGAATAAAAACTAGAGACAACACTGGGAGCCCTAAGGGACATAATAAACAGATTACAGAATATTACTAACAATGCATGAACACCAGAAGGGAAAACAGTCAACTAGGAACTGCTGTATATCAAACACTTATGCTCACCCAAAGACATCACTAAAAGAATAAAAAGACAATCTATAGACTACAGAAAAAAAAAATGGCTACAACAAATCTAATCAGCATGTTCTCTTCCCAGTCTATAAGACACTGCAAAACCTCAACAACAAAAAGACAAATGACTCAAAACATAGGCAAAATATATTAACATGCACTTCCCCAAAGAAGAAATACAGGCAGCTAACATATTCCTGAGGAAATGCTTGCAATCACTAGTCATTAAAGAAATTCAAATCAAAACTATGTTGAGACACCATCTCATTCCAACAAGGCTGGCATTAATCTAAAAAATACCAAATAATAAAGATTGGAGAGGCTGTAGAGAGAATGGAACACTTACATACTGATGGTGGCAATGTAAAGTGGTATACCCACTTTGGAAGTCAGTCTGACACTTCCTTAAAAAGCTAGAACTAGAGATACAGCGTGATCACACAATTCCCGCCTTTGAATATACCTTGGAGACATAATGGATTTCATTTTACTTAGGTCCACAATCAATAACTACTTTAGTCAGCTAGTGCTGCTCTGATAGAAATACCATGAGTGGATGGCTTTAACAAAGGAAAGTTCGTTCTTACACAATCCAGTTGGTTATAAGTCCAAACTTAGGATGTCAGTGCCAGGGTAAGATTTCCCCCTTGTTGGCTCTGGAGGGAAGTCCTTGCTTTGTATCAGTGTTTGTTCAGGGAGCATCTTGGCCCAGGAACCTCAGGTCTGAAGGACATGCCCTGCTCCTGGCCCTGCTTTCTTGATGGTGTAAGGTTCCCAAATCTCTCTGCCATATTTTTCCCTTCATAACTCAAGAGACCACCTCAAGCACACAACAAACTTACACACTGAATCTTGCTCTACCAACACAACTGCTGCCCACCCACCTTCATTAATCATAGAGGCAGGATTTCCCACATGGAAGAACAGCACACAATACCAGAAACCATGGTACAGCCAAATTGTTACAGGATTTTAGGGAACACATTCAATCTATGACAATGCCCATGGAAGCAGCAGTCAAGAAATCAAAAGATGCATTGCGTTACAAGAAATCGGAAGATTGCACTAAGCAAACCTGCTGCAAAGGATGTCTTGAATGTATTGTAAGTAAAGATGTCACCTTGAAGAATAAAGCTCACCTGACCGAAGTCATGGTATTTTCAATCACTTCATATGCGTATGAAAGCTGGACAGTGAACTAGGAAGACAGAAGAATTGATGCCTTTGAATTGTGGCATTGGAAAAGAACATTGAATGTACCATGGACTGCCGAAAGAACAAACACGTGTTCTGAAAGAACAACTCGAATACTCCTTGGAAGCAAAGATAGCAAGACTGGGTCTTACATAATTTGGACATGATGTCTGGAAGGATGAGTCTCTGGGAAAAGACATCATGCTTGTTAGAGTGGAGGGTCAGCAGAAAAGGAAGAAAGAAAGGTCAGCAGAAAAGAAAAGGAAGACCCTCTATGATATGGATTGACACAGTGGCTGCAAAAATGGGCTTAAGCATAAAAATGATTGTGTACATAATGCAAGACTGAGCAGTGTTTTGTTTTGTTGTACATAGGGTTGCTATGAGTTGGAACTGATTTGATGGCCCCTAAAACAACATTATAAGGACAGGTAATTGTTTAAACACAGAAGAAAACAATTTTTGATGGTTACAAGAGGCGAGGGTGGCGAGGGGAGACAGGTATTCATTAATTAGATAATAGATAGGAATTGGGTTAGGTGAAGGGAGGGACAGCATGCAATAGAGAGGAAGTTAGCACAGCTAGACTACACCGAAAGCTGTTTCCTAAATATAACTCAAGGCTTTGAAGAACAGAGTAGCAAAAGCAGGGGTCTAGGGATGATGGTTTCAGAAGACATCTAGGTCAATTGTCATAACTAAGTTTTATTTTTTTATTATTTGTTATGATTGAATGAAAATGCACATTCCCATATAAATTTGCCTGCTGACCTATATGCGGCTTCCACTACTCTCCCTGCACTGTGACAGTACACTCTTCCTCTCTGCTCCATACATGTCTTATCTTCCCACCAGTCTCCTATCTTCTCCTCTCCACCCATTCCCCTTCCTCTTCCTCCAGTATGAGGTCAACAGGACGACCTCGTATAGATGCCTAGAACCATGAATTGCCCACACAATATGGTCCCTCTGCATCACCAAGTCCAATCCATTGCTGTCCAAAAAATTGACCTTCATTATGATTTATGGACAGGAGCACCATCAGGGCCAGAGGCCATGCTGCCAGGGGAACTCCAAAGTAGTCCCTGGACCATCAATTGTGGTCTGTTAGTGGAGATCTCAGGGTGCACCACTATTTACACTTGTGTTGTCAGTAAGACTCAACTTTGTGAGCTCCATCATGGCTATCACTGGTGGTGGCCAAGTAACACCTGGTTCTTTTGGTCAGAAGTTGAGTTAGACATCCACTCACGTGTGGCTCTCTGTCTTCTGGATTCTCTTTCACCCATGTTTTTATGGACCTTGGTGATCATCTGTTCCTGCTAAGTTGAGACCATTTGCTGTACCCTCAGATGGCAGCTTGAAATAATGGATGAATATAGATATACCATTTGACCCGGTAATTCCACTGCTTGGAATATATCCTACAGAATCAAGGCCATTCACACCAAATGATACATGCACATGAATGTTCATCGCAGCACAGTCCACAATAGCAAAAAGAAGGAATCAACCAGATGCCCAACAACAGAAGAATGGATAGGTAAACTATGGTATATATACTCAATGGAACACTATGCAATGATAAAGAACAACGATGATAGCAGGAAACATCTCTTAACCTGGTTTCAACTGGAGGACATTATGTTGAGTGAAAGAAGTCAGTGACAGAAGGACAAATATTGTATGAGACCTCTACGATAAGAACTTAAAAGCAGACTCATGTATAATGGAAGAGACTCTTTGATGGCTGCAAGGGTGGGGAGGGTGGGAGAGCGGGGGGTGAACTTAGATTAGATAGTTGTTAGAAATTTGGTCAAGTGAAATTGGTGACAACACACATTAGTGAGAAGATCAATATTAATGGGACTTCAACACAATTTGTATAATCCTCCCATCTTAATCCAATATTGCAAGGACAGAGTAGCTGGGCAGGGAGCTGGTGACTGTGCTTTCAGGGGAAATCGAGGCCAATTGGCACATCCGGCATTTTGCTAATGAGGAGTCTCTGCACCCCACATTGGTGAGTGGCATCTGGGGTCTTAATAACTAACTTTTTTAAAGAAAATTTTCTGTCCTTCACTTTGGTGAGTAGTGTCTGGGTTCTTAAAAGCCAACAAGAGGCCATCTAAGTAGTATCAGTAGGCCCAACTCACCTGGAGCAGAAAAGAATGGAAGATGTCAAAGACATAAAGAATACATGAGCCCAAGAGACAGAAAAGGCCACATAACCCAGACAGTACAACAGCACAGACCAGAAGAATTAAATGATGGTCAACCACCACCAGTGGCTGCCCTAACAGGAAATACAACATAAAGTCCATGACATAGCAGGAGAAAAACAGGTGTACAGAACTCGAACTCCATTAAAAAGACCAGACTTCATGGTCCCTGAGACTGGAGGGTCCCCAAAAGACAAGGTCGTCAAATTCTCTGTTAGCCCAGAACAGAAACCATTCCAGAAGCCAACTCTTCAGAGAAAGATTGGACTGGACTGTAAGACACGAAATGATACTGGTAAAGATTGTGTTTCTTGGTTCAAGCAGATACATGATGCTAACTGAGCAGGTCTTGTCCAAAAACAACATGAGCGAGCTGAAGGAGACAGGAACTGGTTGAACAGCCATGGAAAATACAAGTTGGAATGGAGGATTGTGCTGTCATGGGATTGGGAGAGCAACTGGAGTGACACAGCAGTGTGTGTCAGCTGTATGACAAATTGACTCGGATTGTAAACTTTCACTGAAAGTACAATAAAATATTTAAAAAAGAAAAAAGAAGAGTGATGATAAAGGGTAGTCTTCTCTGATTCCCGTTCTTAAGGCAATGCTCTCAGAATCTCTCCACTTAGGGCAATGTTGTCTTTTGGCTTTGTATAAATGCCCTTTATTATACTGAGGAATTTCCCTTCTATTCCTATTTTGCTAGGGGTTTTTTATCACGAATTGTCATTGGACTTTGTCAAGTACCTTGTCTATATCAATTGATAAGATCATGATTTTCTTGTCTTTTGCTTTATTTACGTAATGGATTACACTGATTGTTTTTCTAATGTTGAATTATCCCTGCATACTTGAATCCCACTTGGTCGTTGTGAGTTATTATTTTTTGATACATTGTTGAGTTCTATTGACCAGAATTTTTTTGAGAATTTTTATGTCTGTGTTCATGAGGGATGCTGATCTTTAACTTTCTTTTTTGCTGAGTCTTTACCTGGTTTTAGTATCAGAGTTATTCTAGCTTCAAAGATTGAATTTGGGTATATTCTATTCTTTTGCATGCTCTGAAATGCCATTAGTACTAGTGATGTTAACTGTCCTCTGAATGTTTGGTAGAATTCTCTACTGAAGCCATCAGGGCCAGGACTTTTTTTTGTTGCTGCAATTTTTTAAAATAACTCTTCTTTTGTTACAGATTTATTTAGTTTTTCCACCACTGTTTATGTTAATTAGGTGGTAATATGTTTCTAGAAAAACTTTATTTTTAATACATCAATTAATTAAGTCAAGCTTTGAAACTGAATCCCCTGTTAGCTATACATGGTTTGAAACATATCATTGTCATTCCATTTCTGTCACTGTTTGGTAGTCTAGTCATACTATGTGTTAAAGGGTCAAACATCCTGGATGAACAATAAGCATTACATTGCAAAATGTAATAGTTTTTCTCTGGCTACAAACACAGATGAGTACCTGTGTTTTTATAGAGAGCATACGTTATCTGGCACAGGGAAACCCTTGCCTGTCCGTTCTCTCACTCTGCACAAAATTTAAATGAATTTTAAATAGTCAAAAAATAGCTACATGTTGCATGATTTGTTTCATTTTAGTATATTGTGATGTCATTCCACAGCTATTTACTATTTTCTTCAATTTCTTGTATATATAAACTATACTTAAAGAAAAACTCAAGTATATTTTGTCTTCATATGGATTTTGATAGACTGATTTTTTTTTTTTTTAAGTAGAGTGCATATGTTATTGATGAAAATAGAACTGACCTCAATTAAAAGTTTCAGGACAGTTCAAGTTTATGATGATATGTATGATGAGTTGGCACTTGTTTCAATCATTGCTGAGTACAGATATAAATTTCCAGCAGTGTCACCGAATGGGACTCAAACATAAACAGCTGGATGTCTTGCCACAGGTTGAATGGAAGGGCGAAATGTGTGTTCTTTCACTAGGGAAATGTTTTTCCTGTCAAGGCCTTTAGCACTCGCACTCACAGACTGCTTTTCCCCACAGATTGGTGTCCATTAATCTTATCTTGTCCTTCCCAGCTGAGTCAGCACTTCCAGATTGAGTTCTTTCTCTACACAATACACAAATCGTTCTTTAGTGGTCAGATCTTGCCCAAGAGAACTAGCTAACACGGTGGGGAGTCATCACACCTTGTAATTTAAAATTCAAAATGACATTAAGTAACAATTTCAGTTACAATAAATAGGTTTCTTGGGATATTTATTATCTCTTATATGACCTTGAGAGTGAAAAGGATAGAAGTATTTCTCCAGCAAAAACAAAAATTTAATTCCCCAAAAAGGAAGAACAAATAAGTGAAGATGTCAGTTTGCCATCCTGTTGGAATTCACTCTAACAATATAAACATTTCTGAGATTCATTCATCTTATGAATATTTGGGGATGCCTCTTCTACATTCTGGAATACAGAATAGTCTATATTCTATATTCTATATTGCTGGCATAGTGGCTAAGGGCTACAGTTGCTAACCAAAGGATCAGAAATTCCAGTCCACCAGGCAGTTCTTGAAAACCCTATGGGGAATTTCTACTCTGTCTTGCAGGGTCACTGTGAGTCAAAACTGATTCAACAGTAGTGAATTTTGTTTTTTGGTGTATTGATATCCCACCGCCAATTCTTCTGATTCTTTCTCCTGGATAGGTAATCTTGTCAGTCTTTCAGATAATATTTGACTTCATGTTAATAACAACAACAACAAAAAGATCTTGATCAATAGCCTATTACAGCTTTTTAAAGAAGTAGATGTTTGAGAAACTATAAATTTCTAGTTAGGCTAGATTTCAGATATTGCACATATACTCGTACATATGTGGACACAACAAAATGTTCTTAGCGCATACTTTCCCAAGATTTTCAAGAAGAAGCATTTTATCAGTTGATCCAGAGCTGCAGTTTGGATTATAAACTTGACTGGTAAACACAGCAAGAAGATAAGAGCACCTCACGATGCAGGCAGGATGAAGACCAGATCCATTAAAATTTAAGACATTTTCTCAATAAATTACCCGGCTGACAGGAGGGCATCGCTGCTCATCAGTGCTGCTAGTGTGTAAGCTGGAACTCGTGCAGTTAAGGAGAGGAGAAGTATTGTCTCAGAGAGTTACCTTGCTGGGAGTAATTACTATAGGTGTCAAAAAGTTAGAAAAGGAAGAGTTCCTATTTGCTGTTCACTGAAATTTCTTTCATACCTTTGTCACTGATTGTGAGAGTATAGACAAGGGCTCATAATTCAGAGAGTAACAAGGCAGTTAAGAACAAAATTCTTATTACTTATTTCATGGATTCCTAAGACATGTCTAGTAAGAGGCTGCTGTCCCGAAACAGAGTGCTCTGAGGTCAATTTCAAGAGCCAGCACGAAGGATCGAGGGCAAAAGGAATCATTAGAAAATGATTTATCAAGAAATAAAACGGAATTCTTGTCGGAAACCAGACTTACTGGATACACTGAGACGGGGAGAACTCGTAAATCTTTCAAGACTTGAGCTGAAGTTATACCATGAAGTCATCTTTAAAGTAATCAACAATTTGGCTCATTTTAATAATCTTCTCCTTGAACATCGTGCTCTTTTAAAGAATCCTCTATATGAGATTAAATGGACAGCCCACCCACTGCTGTTGAGTCATCTCCAACTCATAGTAAATCTTACAGGATGGAGTAGAACTGCTCCACAGGATTTCTAAGGAGTGTCTGGTGGACTCCAACTGCCAACTTCTTAAGTAACAGACATAACACTTCACAACTACACTACTGAGATTTCCAAATGGACCATAGAAGCCTTAAAAGACAGATGACAAGTTTACCAGGCTGAGAATCTAAGTTACAGGCTGTGAAAAAACATGGGTGGAGAAAGGAAAAGTGATACGATGTGAAATACATAACGATTGTCAGTGACCCTGTGCATGTAAAAATGGCTGAATGGGTGAATGTTTTGTGACATACATTTTCAACAAAGATAAATTAAAAATGTTATGTACACCCCCTCCCACCCCAAAAGTTAAAACAATTGAGTTCACATATTTTCCAGAACATTTGGGGCATGTGGGGCTTTGGTTTATGTCTCTGGAGAGGTATGCCAACTCTCATCTCCCAAATTTGAAATTGTGCTATCATTCCACCTTTCTATTTGTTATTCCTGCTTTTATGTTTTCATTCTGATTACACATCTCCTACAGAGAAAATCAAGCACTCCCCGACGTTCATAATCTTTTCCTTGAAGCCACTGCCATCAAAAGCAGTTTGAAGCCCCCTCTTGGAGATGAAGCAAATCTGAATATTTACTAGGGGACAAGAAAAGTGAGGTCTGGGAAGGTAGAATACTTTTCATCTGGTTTGTATAGCTCAAAGTTCACCATCATCATCAACACTGATCACTTTGGAGTTCTGTAGTTCTGGTCTGTGTTAACCCTCCCAGACTCCTATGGCCTCTGGGAGACCTGACCCCTACTTTAAGACACACTGAACTGGAAATAATAACTCCCATATGGGAGAAGAATACTTCAGCCCCAAGAACTTATCAAGCTTTGTTTTTTCTATGACTACTGAGAAAAAGAGTGTGTATTGGAAGCAATTCTCTCAGCTTATAGCTATTTGGATATGGGTTCTATGTTTAATAAAGGTTAAATCCATTGAAAGAGTGAGTCAAAGGCACTTTCATGGCCAACAATATCATCTACTTTAGAAGCCTGCCTCTTCCCACTCGCTTCATGCCCCACTTAAAGTGGGAAATGGATGGCTTTGGCTTTGTTTAATCGGCAAATGGCCCCTTCCTCAAAGAATATGAATAAGTATTTTCAATCTGAACTTGTGCTCCACTCTTACGTGCCCCTCTCCTCCACACAAAAGAAGGCTCTTTCAGTAATTGCAAGACTTAATTAACCAGCGTTCATACAAAGACTTGCTTTGTTCACCTATCAGCAGACTGGTTTCATTGATGGGTCTCTAACTTTCTGAAGACTTTCTATTTGCAGCTCCAGAGTCTTATGATATAAGTGCTCTGAATTCCTCTCCCTGGTGTCTTTTTCTCTGCTTCCTCTTCACTATAGATTAACTCTACTCATGGTATGGTGATCGGATCACCTTCCCAGTCTGCTATTCTCTGGTCTTCCACAGGACAGAAGCAGATTTTCCTGACAGCAATGAGTCTGCGGCAAAAAAAAAAAAAAAAAAAAAGGCGGGGGGGCGCTAAGGAACTGGCTTCTCGCTAGCATTATTACCATATCTCTAAGTCAGATCTGTCCTAAGAAATAGATAGGGCAGAAGATTATGAACTCCTGAAAAATACGGAAAGAGCTATTGAAGAAGGCTCACTGAAAATGTAAGCTGTACCTCGTTTGTGAACGAAAGGAAAGAAAGTATAGTTTATGTTCTTCTACCAATTATAAAAAAGAAGTTTAGGTCTCCTATTAGCTAGTTTATGGAAACCCGGTGGCATTGTTGTTAAGTGCTATGGCTGCTAACCAGAAGGTCAGCAGTTCAAGTCCACCAGGCACTCTTTGGAAACTCTATGAAGCACTTCTACTCAGTCTGTAGGGTTGCTGAGTTGAAATCGACTCGACGGCAGTGGATCTTTGGATTTCATGACAATCACACCCTAAGCATCGCCTGATGTTATTCACTCTGAAATTACCTTCTTTTTACCCCTTCAGCTTCTGAGAATCTTACTATAATATTTCCTGATACTTTTAATCTTGGTATTTAAAAAGCCACTGCTGTCCAGGAGATTGTTGTTTCCTGGGTCTTAAGTTTGAAATGTACATACCTTTTGGGGTCTGTTATCTATAGGTTATACTCTGTAGTGATTCTGCCACTAACTTAAAAAACAGAAAAGCGACAGATGGAGATTCAGTTAACAGAGAAAGTTCTAGGTGCCTGGGACATAACAACAATCTCTCTAAAAAAGGTAGTCATTATTGTGTTTATTTCTATCCTGTAGCAAGTGATACTTGTAATCTGTATCTTTAAAAAGTGAATCCATGATATTTTTTAGCATACATCCCATTATCTAATATCAGAACATATTTAAAGCTGCTGTTTGCATTAATTAAGTTTTCTGCTTAAACCTATTAAACACAAATGTTACATATTACCACAAAATTTTAATGAGAAAGATAATGCAAGGCTTAGATAAAACTTTTAAAAATTTAAGTATTCTGCTAAAACTGGATTTCTTGAGTTGTCAGCAAACACTGCTGTAGCAAATCAGGATATTTTTCACCTGTCTCAGTAGAAACAACATACTCTTCCAATTTTGCAATGGTTTGTTAGTTCTGACACTAGTACAGGTGTTAGGCCACAACAGGGTTTCATTTGGAGTTGGAGAAAGTTAGCCAGTACCACTGCTTACATTTTATTGTCACCTTCTACAGCTGACACTTCTTTTACAGCCAGGTCAATATCAATAGTACCCTACAAAGTTACTTTGAATATGTAGTCTTCCAGTTTGTTGAGGAATTTAAAAAAAATTTAAGGTACATGTAAATTTTTTTTTTCTCATTGAAAAAACAATACTTTCACTAGAAAGATAATCTTATTACTTATACTCTCATTAAGAAGATAAATCTTCCACAACCAACAGAAAGTAAATGTTAACAAAGTTCCATATTTAGTTTCTTATATTTTTCTATCAAGGTGAAATCCAGCTTTTAACAACACCCATTAGTGATGAAGTCCACCCCAAACTCATGGTGAGTACAAGAAGACTGGACCGTTGGGATCCATAGGGTTGTCATTCTCTGATCTTTAAAAAGTAGGCTTGCCAGACCTTTGTTTCTAGTATATGTTTAGTCTGGAAGGTCCACTGAAACCTGCTGAGCATCAGAGCTTCACACAAGCCTCCAATGACAGACAGACAGTATCTGTGTTTGAGGTTCACTGGCTACGAGAGGAATCTGGATCTAAACTCAAACTCCCAACTTGGCTAATTCTCCAGTATTATCAGCAATAAACTTTTTTAGTATTGCCCACAACAGCAACAAAACATGCCATGTAGTTTCCTTGCCCTTAAAAGGCCTGCAGGACAATTCAATTGAAGATGCATAAATCCACTCCATGTGTTTACCCACTGTACCATCAGAGTCCATCATAAATATACTAGAATGTAATGCATAATATAAGGAGGCATACAATACATATGAAGGATATAATAATAAAACGAGAACACTAAACACTAAGATGGTCAGGGAAAGCTTATGCTGTGTTAAATGTCACAAAAGCAGAGTTCAAGCATTTCTGAAAATTTATAATGAATGAGAAACAATGAGTTTGATTCCACACTGAACATGAGTAATTTTAGGGTATTTTAAGAGAAAAGATCCAAAGTGTACCTTTTTAGTTTACTAAACTTTGTTTTAATGTTCATTAGGTTTTTTTTTATTTATTATGACTGAGTGAAAATGTACATTCCCATATAAATTTGCATGCCGACCTATATGCAGCTTCCGCTGCTCTCCCTGCCAAGGGACAGCACATTCTTCCTCTCTGCTCCATGTATGTCCCATCCTCCCAACAGTCTCCTTTCCCCTTCTCTCCATCCACTCCCATTCCTCCCGCCAGAGGTCAGCAGGATGATATCCTGCAGATGCATAAAAGTGTGAAGTACACCAGCATATGGTTACTCTGCATCACCAAGTCCAATCCAAGAGTGGACCTTCTTTATGATTTATGGGCAAGGGCAGCATCAGGGCCAGGGGCCATGCTTCCAGGGGAACCCTGAAGCCGCTGGACCATCAGTTGCAGTCTTTTAGTGGAGATCTCAGGGTGCACCCCTTTTTATTCTTGTGTTGCTAGTGATATTCAACTTTGTGAGCTCCATCATGGCCATCACTGGTGGTGACCCAGCACCATCTGGTTCTTCCAGTACCAAGTCGATGTACACATCCACTCACGTGGGTCTCTCTGTCCTCTGGGTTGTCTTTGCCCCATGTCGTTTTGGTCCTAGGTGATCATCCATTCCTGCTGAGTTGGGACCATTTGATATGCCCTCAGATGGCAGTTTGGCAGCTTTTAAGACCCCAGATGCCACAAACCAATATGGGGTGAAGAGATTCCTCTTAGAAAAATGCTAGTTGTGCCAGTTGGCCTTGATTTTGCCTAAGAGCATGGTCCCCGGTCCCCCGTCCGAGCTACTTTGTCTTTGCAATATTAGGTTAAGAGGGAAGGAGTACTCAAGTTATGTTGAAGTCCACTTAATACTGTTCTTGTTTCTAATGTATGCTGCCACTGAAATCTACCAACTATCTAATCTAACCCATCCCACCCCTTGCAATCCCTCCATCCCCTCCCTTGTAGCCATCAAAAAGTCTTTTCTTCTATGCATAAGTCTGTTTTTTAGTCCTTATTGTAGGGGTCTCATACAATATTTGTCCTTTTGTCGCTGACTACTTTCACTCAGCATAATGTCTTCCAGTTGAAACCAGGTTATGAAATGTTTCCTGGAATCATCATTGTTCTTTATCATTGCATAATGCTCCATTGAGTATACATACCACAGTTTACCTATCCATTCCTCTGTTGTTGGGCATCTGGGTTGAGTTCATCTTTTTGCTATCATGGACTGTGCTGCGATAGACATTCGTGTGCATGTATCTGTTGGTGTGAATGGCCTTGATTCTGTAGGATATATTCCAAGCAGTGGAATTAGTACGTCAAATGGTATATCTACATCAATTTTTCTTAAGGCAGTGCCATATTGCTTTCCAAAGAGGCTGCACCATTTTTCAATCCCAGCAACAGTGTAGGAGAGTTCCAATCTCCGCACAGCCTCTCCAGCGTTTGTGGTTTTGCATTTTTTGGATCATGGACAACCTTGCTGGGATGAAATAGTATTTCAATGTCATTGTGATTTGAATTTCTTTAATAACTAAAGATCATGAACATGTCCCACGTGTTTTTTGGCTGCCTGGATCTCCTCTTCAGAGAAATGTCTATCCATCTCCTTTGCCCATTAATTGGATGAGTTATCTTCTTCTTATTGATATTTTGTAGTACCTTATAGATTATGGAGATTGGGCGTCTGTCTGACATATAGTTGCCAAATAGATGGCCTTTAATTCTATTAACAAAGTCTTTGGATGAGCAAAAGTGTTTGATTCTTAATAGTTCCCATTTATCTATTTTCTCTTCTGTTGATTGTGGTTTGTTTGACAGCTTTTGAAGTCTGAATACATTGCGTATTAAACCTTCCATTGTTGTTCCTACTTTTCTCTGATGAGCTTTATAGTTTTAGATTTGACATTTAGGTCTTTTATCCATTTGAGTTGGTTTTTGTATAAGGTGTAAGATACGGATATTGTTTCAATTTATTGCAGATGGATATCCAATTTTGCCAGAACCATTTGTTGAAGAGATTGTTTTTACCCCAGTTTAATGTCTTAGGGCCTTTGTTGAATATCAACTGTTTATAGGCAGCTGGTGTCATCTCTGGGGTCTCAATTCTGTTCTACTGATCCAGCTGTCTGTTCCTTGTAGTTCTCTTTGTAAAGATCTGTTATTTTTCTGGTTAGATTAATTCCTAGGTACTTTATCTTCTTAGGGGCTAGTAAATGGTATTGATTTGGTGATTTCTTTTTTTTTTTAAGCTACAAATCCACTTTATTATTTTTATTAAATAAAAAAATGAAAGTGTACATACTCTGTTCTTACAATATTGGGTTAAGAGAGGATGAGTACACAAGTTGTGTCAAAGTCCCATTAATATTGATCTTCTTACTAATGTGAATTGTCACCAATTTCACCCTACCAAATTTCTAACAATTATCTAATCTAAACCCTCGCCCCTTGCCTTCCCGCCCTCCCACCATCCCCACCCTTGTAGCCGTCAAAGACTCTTTTCTATTATGTATGAGTATGCTTTTAAGTCTTTATCATAGGGGTCTCATATAGCAATTGTCCTATGTCGCTGACTAGTTTCACTCAACATAATGTCCTCCAGTTGAGACCGAATTGAGAGATGTTTCCTGCTATCATCGTTGTTCTTCATCAGTGTATAGTATTCCATGAAGTATATATACCAGCGTTTACCCATCCATTCTTCTGTTGGTGGGCATCTGGTTGATTCCAACTTTTTGCTATCATGGACTGTGCTGCAATGAACATTCGTGTGCATGTAGCAGTTGGTGTGAATGGCCTTGATTTTGTAGGATATATTCCGAGCAGAGGAATCACTGGGTCAAATGGTATATCTATATCCATTATTTTAAGGTAACGCCAAATTGCTTTCCAAAGAGGTTGCCCCATTCTGCAATCCCACCAACAGTGAAGGAGAGTTCCAATCTCTTCACAGCCTCTCCAACATTTATTGTTTTGTGTTTTTTGGATCACGGCCAATCTTGTTGGGGTGAGGTGGTATCTCATTGTCTTTTTGATTTGAATTTCTTTAATAATTAATGATCATGAACATGTCTGCATGTGATTTTTGGCTGCCTGGATCTCCTCTTTAGAGAAGTGTCTGTCCATCTAATTTGCCCAGCGCTTAATTGGATGATTTGTCTTTTTCTTATTGATATTTTGTAGAACCTTATAGATTATGGAGATCAGGCGTCAGTCTGACACAGAGTTGCCAAATATTTTTTCCCATTCTGTAGGTGGTCTTTTAATTCTGTTGAGGAAGTCTTTGGATGAGCAGAAGTGTTTGATTCTTATTAATTCCCATTTATCTATTTTCTCTTCTGATGAATGTGTGTTGTTTGTCAGATTTTGAAGCCTGACTATACTGCATAATAAAATGTCCATTGTTGACCCTATCTTATCTTGGATGAGCTTTATCATTTTAGCTTTTATATTCAGGTCTTTTATCCAATTTGAGTTGATTTTTGTATAAAGTGTGAGATATAGCTCTTGTTTCAATTTTTTGCATATGGATATCCAATTATGCCAGCACCATTTGTTAAAGAGACTGTTCTTACCCCAGTTCAAAATCTTAGGACTTTTGTCAAATATCAGCTGTTCATAAGAGGATGTTGGCATCTCTGGGGTCTCTACTTTGTTCCATTGGCCTATATATCTCTTTTTGTACCAATACCAGGCTGTTTTGACTACTGTGGCAGTGTAATAAGTTTCAAAGTCAGGTAGTGAGAGGCCTCCCAGCATGTGCTTCTTTTTCAGTAGTGTTTTACTTATTCTGGGTTTCTTCCCTTTCCAAATAAAGCTGATAATTTGTTTTTCCATCTCATTAAAAAATATCATTGGAATTTGTACTGGGATTGCATTATATAAGTAGAGTGCTTCGGGCAAAATGGACATTTTCACAATATTGAGTCTTCCTATCCATGAGCAGGGTAGATTATTCCACTCATGTAAGTCCCTCCTAGTTTCATGTAGCAATGTCTTGTAATTTTCTCTGTAAAGATCTCTTATTTCTCTAGTTAGATTTATTCCTAGGCATTTTATCTTCTTGGGGGCTATAGTAAATGGAATTGATTTGGTAATTTCTTCATTAATAATTTCATTGTTGGCATAAAGGAATCCCACTGATTTAGTTATGTTTATCTTGTATCCGAATACTTTGCTGAATTCTTCCATTAGCTCTGAAAGTTTACTTATGGATTTCTTTGGATTCTCTGTATAAACAATCATATCATCTTCAAAGAGGGAAATCTTTACTTCTTCAATGTCAATACAGATGCCTTTTATTTCTTTGTCTTGTCTAATTGCTCTGGCTAGAACTTGATTCACAATGTTGAATCGAAGTGGTGAGAGTGGGCATCCTTGTCTAGTTCCGTTCTCAAAGGGAATTCTTTCAGTCTTTCACCATTCAGGATGATGAAAGCAGTGGCTTTGCATAGATGCTATTGATTATATTGAGGAATTTCCCTTTTATTCCTATTTTTCTGAGAGTTTTACGCATGAATGCATGTTGAACTTTGTCAAATGCCTTTTCTGCATCAATTGACAAAATCAGATGATTTTTATCTTTTGTGTTATTAATATGGTTGATTACATTAATTGTTTTTCTGATGTTGAACCAGCCTTGCATCTCTGGAATGAAACCAACTTCATCACGATGAATGATTGTTTTTATATGCTGTTGAATTCTATTGACTAGAATTTTGTTGAAGATTTTTGCATCTAGATTCATCAGTAATATTGGTCTGTAATTTTCTTTTCTTGTGGGATCTTTCCCTGGTTTTGGTATCAGGGTTATGCTGGCTTCATAGAAGGAATTTGGAAGTATTTCATCTCTTTCCATGGTATGAAATAGCCTCATTATTGGAGTTAATTCTTCTCTAAAAGTTTGGTAGAATTCTTCCATGAAGCCGTCTGGGCCAGGACATTTTTTGGTTGGTAGATTTTGGGTGACTTCCTCAATCTCTTCCTTTGTGATAGATTTATTAATTTGATCTATTTCTCCTTGTGATAGTCCTGGTGAGTCATATGAATCTGGAAATTTGTCCATTTCCCCCAGGTTTTCAAACCTGTCAGAGTATAGCTTTTCATAGTATTCTGTATGATATATTTTATGTCAGATGGGTCTGTTGTAATATCTCCCAACTCATTTCTTAATCGGGTTATTTGTATCTTCTGTTGTTTTTCTTTTGTAAATTTAGCCAATGGTTTATCAGTTTTGTTGATCTTTTCGAAGAACCAACTTTTGATTTTGTTAATTATTTCAATTGTTTTTCTATTCTCTAATTCATTTAGTTCTGCTGTAATCCTTATAATCCTTTTTCTTCTGGTGCCTGAGGAGTTTCTTTGTTGCTCTCTTTCTACTTGTTCAAGCTGTAGGGTTAGTTCTTTGATTTGGTTTCTTTCTTCCTTCCAGATGTGTGCATTTATGGAGATAAACTGACCTCTGAGCACTGCTTTTGCTGTATCCCCTAAATTCTGGTAAGATGTGTTCTTGTTCTCATTTGAATCCACGAATATTTCTTTACTTCATCCTTGATTTCTTCTCTAATCCATGGTTTTTTGAGCAAGATGTTGTTCAATTTTGAAGAGTTCCAGTTTGTATGTATGTCTTTTCTGTTATTCAGTTAGACTTTTATGGCTTTATGATCTGAGAAGATGCTTTGCATTAATTCATTGATATGGATTTTGTTGAGAATTGCATTATGTCCTAAGACATCTTCAATTCTGGAGAATGTTCCATGTGCACTGGAGAAGAAGGTGTAGTTGTCCACTGATGGGTAGAAATTTTTGTATATATCAAGGAATTTTAGTTGGTTAATCGTGGCTATAAGGTCTTCTGTGTCTTTATGGAGCTTTTTTCTAGATGATCTGTCCAGAATTGAGATTGGAGTGTTGAAGTCTCCCACTATTATTGTGGAGTGATCTAACTCCTTTTTGAGTGTAGTCAGTGCTTCTTTGACGTATTTAGCTGCTCTGATATTAGAAGCATAAATATTTAATATAGTTAAGTCTTGCTTGTGTACTGAACCTTTCAGCAATAAATAGTGTCCATCTTTGTCCACAATGGTGGATTTGACATTATAATTGATTTTGTCTGAGAGTAGAATTGCCACACCTGGTCTTCTTTGTTCATTGATAGCTTGATATATATTCTTCCATGCTTTAATTTTCAGTTTGTTCCTATCTTTACGTTTCAAGTGAGTTTCTTGTAGACAACATATGGATGGGTCGTGTCTTTTGATCCAAGATGTCACTCTATGTGTCTTTACTGGAGCATTCAGTCCATTCACATTCAATGTAGTTATTGATAGGTATGTGTTCACTGCTGCCATTGTGATATGTTTATTTTTGTGTTAATGTTTTCTCTGTTCTTATTAGTCTGTTCTGAAACATTCTTTTTTGTGAGTTGACTTTTCACCTTTTTCAGAGCTGGTTTTATAGTTGTTGAGACTCCTGTGTTACATTTCTTGATATGGTGTGTTCTTCTTTGTTGTGCTTTATGGCTGACCCTATGATCCTCCTTAATAAACTATATGTAAACTCAATTTTAATTACTACCAGTCTTGTTGACTTCCTCTCCATCTGGAAGGACTGTAACAATTGTAGTACATCCCTCTTTTTAGTATGATGGCACCATAGTTTTCATGATAATCAATGGATTATTTCTTTCAGTATGAAAGCTTCCCTAACTGAGTAGGATTCTGGATTATGTGTCATTCTAAAATATAAAGCTGATGGTTTTGTTCTTCTAAGCCAAAGCCAAGAACTTCTTTCAGTATTTCTTGTCATTTTGGTTTGGATTTTACAAAGTCTCTGAGTTTCTATTTGTCTGCCAATGTCTTAATTTCATTTTCTTATTTGAAAGTTAGTTTTGCAGGATATATAATTCTTGGTTGGAAGTTCTTCTCCTTCAAGTTTTTGAATGTGTCATGCCACTGTCTCCATGCCAGCATGGTTTCTGCTGAGAAATCCAATGAAAGCCTACAAGATTTTCCTCTGAATGTTAGTTTTCCTTTGAATCTTGCTGACTTTAAGAGTTGCTGCTTATGTTTCATTTTGTTAAGCTTGATTATAATGTGTCTTGGAGTCTTTCTTTTGAAGTATATATTGAGTGGCGTATGATATGCATCTAGGATATCTATATTCTCTTCCTTCATGATTTCTGGGAAGTTTTCTGTCAGCAGCTCAGCAACAATACTGTCTGTGTTCTCAGGTGTCTCGTCCTGTTCAGCGACTCCAATTAATCTAAGGTTATTCCTCTTAATACAGTCCCACATGCTTCTTAAAGCTTCTTCATTTTTCTTGTTTCTTTTTTCTGATTTCTCCTCATAGACACTGTCATCAGTAGCTCTATCTTCTAAGTCAGAAATTCTTTTTTCCATTTGTTCCATTCTGTTTTCTTGCCTTTGAATGAAATTTTTGTATCTTTTTGACTTTGTTCTTGATCTGCTGGATTTCAGAGTACTAGTGTTCCATTAGATCGAACAGCTTGCTTAATTTTTCATTTTGCTCTGCTGCATTTTGTATAAGGTCTAGAAAGGCTCTGTATATAATCCTTTTGTATTCACCTCTGATAATTTCAGAAAAGTTTGTTCATCCAGAAAACTCCTTGGTTTTTCTTGTTTGGCAGCCTTCTGAAGCCATGGGTGATTTCTTGTTTGCTGTTTTCTCAAGCATCTCTTCCTTTTTAGGTTTCATGTGAGTCAGTAAAGGCTGGTAGAGATACTGTGAGGATGAACCGCAGATGTTTCTCTAGGCTGTCTTAAAATGAAAAATAAAAGGTATCTGACCACTTCCCAAGTCAGTCAGGTTTTCAGGTGTAGAGGTCCCTCTTCCCAACTGGCAAAGTAAGCACCTCTATATCCAACCCCAGATGATACGAACTAGTTCAAAATGCAACAAGACTACTGTCCTGTTGGCCTCTGCTGACAGGGCCCAGCCTTAAGTGATACTGTGTGAACTACTGCCTTTCTGCCAGAAAAGTGCTTTCCTGTGGATAGACTTTGGCTTCCAGGCTGAGAACTGGGTCCCACTGTGGCCACCATATCTAAAATGGCACCTTCCACACAGTCGCTGCCTCTTCCATGCAAACTGCCCTCTGGCAGAGGCAGAAAGAGGGGCTAAAGGTGCCAAAATGTAGTTAGTCCTCAGCTTCTGTTGCTGGGCCACCAACTGCAGGTGACATTGTTTAAACTACTGCTTTTCTGTCAGAAAAGTGCTGTCCTGTGGGCAGGTGCTGGCTCCCAGGCTAATAATTAGTTCCTGCTAAAATCTCCGTACCCAACATGGCGTCCCGCACCTAGGCACCACTGCTTCCATACAAACCACACCAGGCCAGAGGCAAGAAAACAGGCCCAAAGTGGAGAGATGTACAGAGTCCTAAACCTGACTCTCAAAATATGGCAATTTTGCCTGCCTATCCCACAACAGTGTGTCTGAGACTAGCTACTAGGCAAGACCCAGCTCCACCTGCCAGCCAAGACAGGGAAAAAAAAGTCAAAATGGTGTGTTACCTTCAGTCCATGACAGCCCAGGCTAGCCAGGGGCAGGAGTCAGTGAAAGAGAGGATGTTTTTCATTCAGTGGTATGAAGTCCAAATTAAGAGCACTGTGCCATGTCCTGGGGTTCCTAGGTGACCAGAAGGCTCCATTTGATTATCAGTTCAGGTCTTGGTTTCCAGAGGGTTATAGAGAGATGTGTGCTTAGTCAGTCATCTTGACTCTGCCCCTAATATTTATTAGTTTTAAAAATATTAGTTAATAAAATTGCATGAAAAATTAGTAATCTTATTTGTTATCTGCATACGGAAAACTTGACTGCATGGTGGTTAAGAGCTACAGCTGCTAATCAGAAAGTTGTCAGTTCAAATCTGCTGGGTGCTCTTTGGAAACTCTGTTGGGCAGATCTACCGAGTCTACGGGGTTGCTATGAGTTGAAATTGACTCAGTAGCTGTGGGTTTGGTTTGAGGTGTATCTGCATTTACATTCCCATTGGTGGAGATAGAGTAAAACTCTGAGGTCCAAAGTTTATTTTTCTTTCTACCTTGTAGTTATTTGTAAACACTGTGTTTTTCAATCTCACAATTTTAGCACTCAAAGTGTTAACAAGCATTAAAAGAACTTTCTTCTAGTTGTCCCAGTCTGCTGTTACACACTAAGCTGATCTGACTTGGTGAAAATACTTTCACATGATGCTAAAATTCATTTGTAACAAGTCAGATCTGCATTTTTACTCACTAATTTGGAATAGAAACAAACATTAAGTTTTATTGTTATTTTGAAAGTTAAAGCATTCAGTTAAAACATCAGAAAATCCTTTGGTTATGTTTGATTACAGTTTAGAATAAAAAGAAAACTTAACCTAAAGAATGGGAATATTTCAGGTAATACTTTTTATCAGCCTGGCTCTGTCATCTGTCACATAATTTTGTTCTATTAAAATCACCAAGTTTATTTCTTAAATCTACCCGTGTTGAAAGATGAATACAGTTGAAAACTGCTTAAAAGTTTTTTTAATGTTTATTTTCTCTAGATTTGAACTCCTCTCATATCCACCCATTTTCCTTCCTCTTACCTTCCATAGCAAAGCATCACCCTGTGGATAATGGCAAACAGAGCCTAAGATTCTTACTTCTTCAAACTGTAGCAAATGAGGTCTCCATTGGGAACTCTATTTACTTCTCCTGTCTTGCTGAAAGTCCAGACATCTGTGTCCTCTCCCTTCCCATCCCTTTCAAAATCTGCACTCAGAATGGATTTGAAAGTTTAATAATAATTGATAGGTCTCTTTCTACAACAGAATCGTGTAACTTAAACTGAATTCATCATTTCTGAGCATAAGTGCTATAGTAGTCCTTGTACATTTTTAACATTTATTAGTTTTTACATTCATCTTTTTACAGAAACTCTTCCTTTGACTTACATAGTGCCTGTGTTGTTCTTCTGATGTAGAGTCATTTCAGGCATTAAAGAAGACTTGGGGGAAAAAACAGGATCAATCTGAATGCAATTTAGTCTTAATCTCACAAATTGAGCATAATTCTTTTCAACTTGGAAAAAAAGTGCCCTCATCCAAAAGCTTGCACAATAGCTGTGATGTACCACACACAAACGGCTATTGATTCCCACAGTGGGCTTCCTATGAAACTTGTGTGGTCCTTCCTAGGAAGCCAAACAACAAGTTAATGACAACAGCACTTATTATCAAAGTCGCATTTATGATCATTATGTTTGCTGACTCCAATTTGTTAAATTTTCCTTTATTCAGAAAAAATGGATGATGTAAAATCCCATACAAGACAGTACAAGCTCTGCTTCCCTGTCCTCTAGTTTTCCCCGAAACCACTGGCCACCACACACGTTGCTGTCAAATTGGTCTGCTTCTTTTCAGCTTTACACTGGGTGGAAACTGGGAGACTGGCCACGCACTAATTGGAGTTTTTTTTTTTTTTTTTTTTTAAAGTACATTCTGTGAAACATAGGTGCCAAATTTTATCTTATCTAAAATTCATTGTATGACAAAGGGCAGGGGTAGAAAGATAACAAGATAGAATTTTTAATGCTGCTAAGCTCGGATGTTGAGAGAAATTTGTTTTGAGGATGGTACCAGTGTTAAAGTGAAATTCTTCCCTGAAGGGGAAAGAACTGAGCTATGAGTCTATGTAGAAATAATGGCTATAGAAACAAATTGAGATAATATCCAATTCCTCTTGTGTATTTGACTGAATAGCTGGGTTTTTGTTGTTGTTTTTCTGAAACAATTATAGACTAATAAAGGTGCTAATTTATAGGAAAGTCATTAGTCGAGTTTGGCATAAATAATAAACAGTGTTCACATACAAAGCATAAAGTTCCTACAACAATTAATCTTTTAAATATTGTTAGGTATGCATAGAGAGTGCCATCAATTGTATGCTTTTACTGTTTCAATAAGTTGACTTGTGCTAAACATTGCTAAACATGAAGTTAAAGATATTAGGCAGAAAGATTATTTCTTTAATTCTATTTACAATGGTAGAATATTGTAGAAGTAAAGCAATGGATTAAAAAGAGCATATAAATTTACCAGATACTTCAGGTATGTGTGTGTGTATATATATATGTAAATATACATATATGTACATATATATATACACATACACACAGAGATGTGATAGAAAGATTATTCATAAAAACATTAACAGCAGTCATTTCTTGACAAATCTGGTAATTTTTCATTTATCTGCATTTTATATAATTCTCTAGACAGCACTTGGCTTGGCTGGCTAGTTAGAATAACTTAACAGTAATTAAAATGTGATTTTTTATTGCTTTATTTTTGAATTTTGGGGATATATTTCAGATAGTGAGCGAAATAGAGTATTTCGAAATTTGAATATTGCAATAGTACACAGAGCAAGAAGGAATGAAGGTTATGAATATATATTTGCTTACTAATTTGAAAACACCTACAATTAATTTAGATCATGAGAGCAAAAATTAAAGCACTATGTCCCTGCCTAATATCTTAGGAGTACTGAGACAATTTGTCATATAAAGTGATTTCTAGCATTTGGAAAAGGAGTATACTTCAGGAAAGAAAAGCCCAACATATATGTTGAAAATATTTGCTGTAATGGGCCATTTAATAAGACAATGGATGACAACTTTTAGAAACAATTTAACTGATAAAATTTTCTGCAAATACAGATATTTTTCCCATACTTGTTCATTGTCTTAATCTGACATAAAAGCTCAGAATATAAAATAATTTCATGAAGTAGGTGTGGGAGGTATATTCTTGGCTACGCAGTTTGGTACCTGGATAGAATTCTGAATAGATGAAGTACATGTGCCTTTAAGTGTCTGAGTGAAGTCTCTGAGTACTGCAGACAGTTAACTTTTCAGTTGCTAACCAAAAAAGGAAACCATCTATTGATTTACTTCCAAAAGTTGAATACATCTACACTGATACATATGAGCTAACCCATGACAACAGTGGTAAACTAACTGAATAAACCTAACCTACTGCCATAGAATAGGGTCCAACTCATAGTGACCCTAGAGGTCACAATAGAACTGCCTCATAAGAGTTTCCAAGTAGTTCCTAGCAGATTTGAACTACAGACCTCTCGGTCAACAGACATAGCACAGAACCCACTACACCACCAAGGTTTCCAAAAGTGAGTAATCAAAAGTCACGAAGGATCAAAGAAGCTATGAAAAGTAGCAATTTTATTTTTGATAGTACATTAAATGAGATGAATGAAAATATAGTCATATTAGTCATTACCATAACCTTATTGTTTTTCATACCAAACCAAACCAGACCAGACCAAACCAAACCCATTGCTGTCGAGTCAATTCTGACTCGTAGAGATGCTTTAGGACAGAAGAGAACTGCCCCGCTGAGTTTCCAAGGAGCACCGGGTGAATTCTAACTACCAACCTTTTGGTTAGCAGCCATAGCACTTAACCACTAAACCACTAGTGTTTCCTTTTCACATAAAACAGAATGAAGTCTTCGGTTCATTAAGAAAGGAAATACTATAATGTTATTTTTGAAATCGCTTTAATTGAAAGATAGTTGCTTTCATAAATTAAGATACAGTTTGAACTTATGTACATGAATGTATTTCAAAATTTAATTACAGTATGCAGTTTCAACAATTTGGGGGCATAACATTCTGTGCATGATTTTGTTTTCTTTATTTTCAGCATATAAACAAACACATTCAAATTTAAAGTATTATAGAAGCAATGCTGCTGTTAGGTGCTGCTGAGTCAGTTCCAACTCTCAATGACCTTATGTACAATGGAACGAAACACTGGCCGGTACTGTGCCATGGCACAGTGACTAACTCCCATTTGTCTGTCAGTGGAGGCTTGTTTGTTGCTGTGATGCTGGAAGTTATACCAGTGGTATTTCAGTATCAGTAGGGTCACCCTATAATGGACAGGTTTCAGCTGAGCTTCCAGCCTAAGACTAGAAAGAAGGGCCTGGCAGTCTACTTCTGAAAAGAATTAGCCAGTGAAAACATTATGAATAGCAGCAGAACATTGTCAGAAAAGTAATGAAGTGTGGAAAAAGATCCAGCGAACATACCACTCAAGTAAAATTTATCTGTATTTTAGTGTTTATATTTGATAAAAATGTAAATTTATATAAAACACAAATTTTAATATAATGTAACGTTACATTTAGAGTTTTATAAGATTTTTTTTTCCTGCATATGTAGGTTATGATAACACACTTCAAGTTGAAAAATGATCCAAGTATATCCTAACTTAGCTGAAGCAATGAAGTCAGTTGGAATGTATAACTTCGTTGAGGTTGTGTCAAACTAGATCCAGGGGGATCATCAAGGCTTTGACTCTGTCCCTGTATCATTTGGTTTTACTTCTCTCGGAAACCCTGGTGGCATAATGGTTAAGCGTTAGAACGGTCATCTGTTCAAATCTGAGAGGTGCTTCTTGGAAGCTCTACAAGGAAGTTCTATTCTGTCCTATAGTGTTGCTTTGAGTCAGAACTGACTTAGCGACAATGGATTTTTACTCTTCTCTGCGTCTTGGTTTCAGTCTGCTGTCAGGAAAGCTCCACAATGGCTCTGAAGTGAGCAGTACGGTCTCTCACCCAAACAACTCGAAGGAAAGAGGAAGTCTCTATTCAAGATGGTTGCAAACGGATCAGGAAACAATTCTTACAGTTCTTTCTTAAATATAATTCTACTCGCCAACATGTCTTGGAACTGACCTAGTAAGACTCAGTCAACCCTGGCTCATGCCTCATATTTGCCTGCTCATAAGCATTTTTTTTGAAGAATTAGAATGAGCACAAATTAAGCAGATTATATACCTTATTAGTATATTGCCAGAGTCCATTTGTGAACACAGAATTGAACAGTTTTCCTTCTATGTTGAGGGAGGATTATATTCTTCAAGGTTTTACTTGTTTATTTGTTTTTTTTATAATGCGTTTGCTCTCAGAGTAATGCTGGCCTCACAAAAATGAGTTAGACAGTATTTCCTCTTCTGTTTTCTGGAAGCGTTTGCGCAGAACTGATATTTCTTTCTTAAATATTTGCTAGAATTGACCAGTAAAGCCATATGAAGTGGACTTTTTTTTTTCTATATGAAATTTTTAAAGTCAAATGTTAATCTAGAAACAGTGATAAGTCTCTTTAGGTTACATATATCCCAACGAGTACACTTTAGCTGTTTGTCTTTCAAGAAACTAGTCTCTTTCATTTAATTTGCTTAGTAAGTTCATAAAGTTTTTAGTATTTTCTTATTATAGTTTAAATGGTTTACACTTGGCTGGCTTGGCTGTGTGGTGATGTTCCTCTTTTATTATCATTATTAGTAATTTACTTTTTTGACATGTCAAATATTGAGAAGTATGTGTATTTTTAATTTATCAATATTTGGGTATTTTCCTTCCACTATTGATTTCTAACTTAATTTCACTTTAGTCAGAAAGCTTGCTTTACTTCATTTAAGCTATTTTAATTTTTTGAGTTTGAATTTTGAGGTCCAGAATGTGATTAACCATAGGAAGTGTTACACGTGTGGAATATACATTCTTTTTCCACAACTGTAGGACACCCTCTGTGGTAAATTGCGTTCTGCACCACACCTTCATGAGTGTGAATGCTGGAGTCAGGTTCATCTCGTCTAGAATTGGGCTGAGTTTGAGAGTTCTCTTTGCCAGGACTACTGTCAGTGAGCCACTGGCTTCCATTTCCTCTAGGGTCAAATTCGGCTCAGTACACAGAATGTGTCACTAAAAGCTTTCTTCAAAGTCTCCTTCACTCGCATCTCAGTCTTAGGTAGGTGCTGTGTCTCTGGGTCTCAGTGGTGATCCCATTGCTCTCCAAGCATCAGAAAGTCTCTAATCGTCTGGCACCATCGCGTTCCCGCACTTCCCTCAAAGGCAAATGCTTTCCCCTGTCTTTGAATCATATGGGTCTTCCCTGGAGCCACTGGGGCAAAGCATTTGCTTCTTCCAGTATCTTAAAGTTTTTGTTCCAAAAATAATCTGGGTAGAGCTTTCTGCCTTTTCTAGCAGGCTTTCGCTTTCTTATGAGAAATCTGTAAATGTTCATGAAGAAGAATTTTCAATTGGATGCAAATGAGTCTAGCTAGTCAGTTGCCCCGCAAACACATCTGTCTGATGGCTTCAGGAGAAGTAATGATTTTAAAGATTAATAGCTTCTTTTTTTTCATTACAGCTGTAGTCAGACAGGTTTTCCAGCTTTCTGCACTCTAACCAGAAGCCAGAACACTACCTTTTTCTTTTGTCTTAAGAATAATACTTATACATATTTTCCTTTTCTTGTGTTTGTCCACATACCACAATATTTTGTATGAAATATAATTGCAATTATTTTTAAATTAGTGTGTCACTGCTATCTAAAAATTTAATCTCTATATTAACAGTCCAAAATTCAGAAAGCATTTTTCTTGTTTTCATTTCCAATAGTGTCTATAAACATTTGTTACTGATTTCTAATTTTTTACATTAGAATCAGAGGCTGTGGTATTTATGATCTCTGCTAGTTAATTCAAAATATATACATTTTTAATGCCCCCTTACTAATAAATGATGCCAAAGAAATCAGCACAAAGAAGGTAGCTAAAATAAACTGTCAATAATAAAAAATGCAGACAATTATTACAATAATCATTATTATTATATTTAACAATGTAGTTGTAGAGTGAAAAGTACTGGAGTTTAGAAAAAAACAAGATTACTATTTCTTTCTTTCTAGGACATGTATTGTTCTTATATTCATGCAACTTACATTTCATGTAGTTTAATGTAAATTGCATTATTGAAATTGCTGTTATATAAAACAATTAAAATGCTTATCCAGTCAATCCATTCTATAATTAAACATTTGGCAATTTTGATTCTATTGCTCTGCTTTAAATTTATCTACATTAAAATTTGCTTCATTTAATTTAATACCTGATTTCATCCTGTCAAGGCCATTTTGGATACTTAATACTATCATCCATAATACTAACCGTTCCTTCCTGCTTCATGTCAACTTCTATTTGGATAATTATGTTTTCTTATAAGTCATTGACCAGTGGTGGTAAGTGTTGAACAAGACAGTCTTATGTTCTATCGCTGGAAACATCCTTTAAGTTGACATTCTTTCATAAATATGCATACTTGTCTATAGCCCTTTAATTTTATTACAAAACTACCTGACAATTTTTTAACCCAAAGCTACATGCTGCCGTCTTATATTACAGAAATAATCTGGTTTAATGTCATTTTGAAATTCACTATGACACATCTATTAGTCAGCCAAGTGCCATCGAGTTGAATCTACTAGGGCATCCCCTTAATAATTTATTCTGAATTATGCTTGGGATTTATGTGTGTATTTGCAAAAATATGTTGTGATAGATGGATTGTAAAAATGAAATAATTTAGCAGTCCTCTCCCTAGACAAACCTTTTTGCATTATAAAGTTATAGCTTATTCAGTCAGGACGTGGACTCTATTTTATTCCAGTCTTCTGCATTTAGGCTGGCCCTAGATTTCCTTTGGCTGAGAGAATGTGACTAAAGCACCAACATGCCAGATCTAATCCTAGGTCTCAAGATGACTTAAGTGATTCCACTCTGGGCCTTAGAACTCAGCCCCATTGTGATGGATTACATTGTGTCCCACCAAAAAAGATACACTGAACTCGTAATCTCTGGACCTGTGAATATGACCCTTTTTGAGACCTGAGTTTTCTTTGTAATGTTAAGAAGTCATGCCAGAGTAGGGTGCTTTTGTTGGGGCAGTCAATTAAGAAAGGTAGAAATAAAGGGAAGTATGAGTGTTGACCAAATTAGTGACAGAAATTGAGAATATCTTGATGACTTGTTTTTGTGTGTGAATTTGAGCATGTCTTATTGTCTAGAGTGACTGTAATGAAAATATCACATGTAAGTGCCTTTAACAAACAGAAATTTGTTTTTTTGCATTCTAGGGGGCTAAAAGTCTGAATTCATGATATTGGCTCTAGAGGAAGACTTTCTGTCAGTTCTGGCATAACGTTCTCGTCCCTTTTCAGCTTCTGTTCCTCCTTCCGCAGAGATCTTCGTATGGCGTGTACCTGTCCCTTTGTTTGTGCTTGCTTCTGTGCCTAATTTGCTCCATTTGTGATGGCATTTGGCTGGCTTTGTATCTCAACAATTCATGGTTTAAGACACATTGTACACTGATATGACCTCATTAACATAACAAAGAAAACCCTATTCCCACATGACATTTCATCCACAGGTGTAGACTTATTTCTGATGGAACACAATACCTAGATACCATCGAACGACACCACTGCTTGCACTTGGTATAATTCTCAACTTACAAAGTTACAATGTTTTCTCTTAAGCATTTTAACACTACTAATGCAATCTATGAATAAAAATCCAGATCACTTAGATACTTAAAATCATCTACAAATTTAATGAATCCTCCTAAATGTTTGACTAATGTCTTTAATATTTCAACTTTCCTTTAATTCTTCAAGCACTGTAAGAATGAACACAGCATAAATACTTATCGAATGATTCAAACTTCTTGTTGTATTCACTTATTGCGTGATATCTGTGTTTTGAGTATCATTAAATTACTGTTATCACTAAATTTGATTTTATGAACTTCTGAGGCTTACAGAAATCTCTTTTAGGCTGACTTTTCCACCCTTTCCCTCAAGCAATATTGTTCACAAAAACTCAGCATCACAGGTACCAAGAATTGGGCCAATTGATTCTTGATCTGGACAGTAGAGCTGGAGCTGTATTTTCCAAGATAATTGTAAACCAGCCAATATCTCAGTGTCCCTTGGATGGGTGTCTCTTTAACATTGAATCTATTGTATCCCAAAGTCAGTGCTTTTCCAAGCAACACAGTGTCGCCCCATTTTGTTTTCACACCCACCAAGTTTTATCATAGGATTTTGGGAATCCTTTTGCTATTTAATGAATTGTACCTTATTGATACTTTAGTTGTTGTGACCAAAACTTAACAGCACAAATTTATTATTTCACCATTCCAGGGGTCAGAAGTCGGTGGGGGGTGGAGAAATTAGGGTTGTGTTCTTCCATGAGTCGGATCTGACTTGACGGCACTTGGCTTGGCTTCTCATGGAGACTGTAGGGGAAAATCCATTTGCTTATCTGTTCCATCTATTCCAGCATCTAGTAACCATTAACATTCTTGGGCATATAGCCCCTTTATTTTATCACTCCAACAATGATTTCCTATCGTTATTTCTCCTTCTCTGATTCTGATCTTTTTGTTTTCTTCTTATAAGGATGTACCCATATAATCAAGCTAAGTTTCCCCTCTCAAGTTCCTTGGTTAATCACTCTTTCTAGTCCCCATTGCCATGTAATGCAAAATACTACTACTAGGTTGGGGGATAAGGACATTGGCATTTTGGGTGGGGCATTATTTGTCTACCAAAACATCATTTAGAGATTTCATAAAAGACAAAGATGTATCTGAATAGCCAACTCTTATCAGGATGCTGTTATGATCCGTGGCATTCTAATACTCTCTTCAGACTCCTTGGTCACTGTTGATAACCTCCAGTGCCATTAAGTATTCCTCAGTTCTTAGGACAGAACATACATTTTCTAGAACAATTTTACTAATTCAAAGTTCCCACTAATCACTTCTTGTCAGGAAACATGCTAGAAAGATGAATATAAGCAAGCTTTAGAAGGAAATACATACTTAACAGAAAAACTGGAAGAAATACATTTGATTTGCTTGTTTAGATCTTCCAACAGCTTTAAAACTGGTTCTCTTTACTAACGTTCTGTACTTAAAATATCTATAATACATTTTTTTTTTTCTTTTTGGACTGGAAAAATGACTGAAACATTAGAAAACTAGGCTTATACTTTTGACAGTATGTGAGATCGATAACTATATGAAAAGCGCACTGTTCCAGTATGGCTTGACAATGTTAGTGTTGAAGAGAAATTAGGGCAAATCCTAGTAGTAAACTGTGTCAGCTAACACAGCTAACATTTGCCACAACTTCATCTATTCCTCATAGATACTGGGGAAACTGCTCTTTGGGGATGGCTAAGAAAGAGCCTTCTATCGCAAAATGGCTATCTTATAGTGCGTGTGTGTGTGTGTGTGTGTGTGTGTGTGTGTGTGTGTGTGTGTGTTTCTACATATACTCTACCAAAAACCAAATCAAACCCAATGCCACCGAGTTGACAGTGACTCTTAGCGACCCTACTGGACAGAGTAGAACTGCTCCGTAGATTCCCAAGGAGCACCAGGCAAATTCAAACTGCCGGCCTTTTGGTTAGCAGATGTAGTACTTAACTACTATGCCACCAGGGTTTAGAGACTCATTTATTAATTGGTTAACATTTTCATAAATTAAATATTTGCAAACATTTAAACTGTGGACTTGGAAACAGAATATTTTAGTTTAAGGCAGGCATCTCTGATTTTTACTTAAGTTATTGATTTTGAAACTTAAAAAAAAAATTATTATTTAAATGAAGGCTTACAGAACAATTTAGCTTTGTGACGTTGGTTAACAACTCTACAACATCAGTTCCCTGTTACCAGCTTTCCTGTCTCCTTTTGCCTTCTAGTCCTTGTCCCTGGATGGTTGTTCCTTTCTAGTCTGCTTGTTTTATAGCCAAGCCGAAGCCAAGTGCTATAGACCTGTCTAATCTTTGGTTAAAGGGTGAATCTAGGGAGTAACTTCATTACTAGGCTAAAATGGTGTCCAGGGGCCATACTTCTGGGGTTTCTCCAGTCTATTAGGCCAATAAATCTGGTCTGTTTTTGTGAGTTAGAATTTTGTTCTACTTCCCTCCCCCACCCCCCACCCCCCAGCTCTCTCTAGAATCCTCTGTTGTAATTCCTAGCAGATCAGTCAGTGATGGTAGCTAGGCACCATCTAGTTGTTCTGGACTCATTCTGGTGGAAGCTGTGATAGTTGTGGTCATTCGTTGTCTGAACTACTCTTTCCCACGCATCTTTAGTTTCCTTCTTTCTCCCTGGCTCCGAGGGGTTAAGACCAGTGGAGTGTCTTAGATGAACATGCAAAGACTTTTAAGATCCCAGATTCTACACATTAGAAGAGAAAGTAGAGCATTTTCTTTACATGCTATGTTATATCAGTTGAGTTACGTGTTCCTTGAGATCATGGCTCCCACAGCCCTCAGCCTAGCAACTTGGTCCTCAGATAGTTTGAATGCATCTATGGAGATTCCACGACATTGCTTTGGACAAACTGTGCTGACTTCCCCAGTGTTGGGTACTGTCTTACTCCTCACCAATGTTACTACTTACCCATTGTCTTTTTAGTGTTTTTCCGTCCTCCTCACCTCCCTACCTTGTGACCATCTGTTTTAGTCAGCTAGCACTGCTCTAGCCAAAATACCAGGAGTAGATGGCTTTAACAAAGACAAGTTTATTCTTACACAGTCCAGCAGGCTACAAGTCCAAATTCAGGGTGTGTGCTTCAGGGAAAGGCTTTCCTTCTCAACCAGCTCTGGAGAAAAGTTCCCGTGTTGCATCAGTTTTTGGTCAGGGATCATCTTGGCTCATGAATCTCAGGTAGGAGGGATGTGCTCTACTTCTGGTACTGCTTTCTTGATAGTATGAGGTTTTCAACTCTGCTTGCTTCTCTTTTCTTTTATGTCTTATAGAATGAAAGAATAAAAGGCTGTGCAAGCCATACTCCAGGGAAACTCCCTTCACATTGGAAATGGGAGGTGATCTTAGGAAGGGTATTGCTGTCCCGCACTAATTCTCTCTAGCATAATCCACTCTGTTACCCACAGGCACAGATTAGGATTTACAATACAGGAAAATCACCAATTGGGGGAGCTACCACACAGTAGTGGGAATCATGGCACAGTCAAATTGCTATGCACATTATTGGGAGGATATAATTCAGTTCATGACACCATCAGAGATTACTTCTTTTTGTGTATAAACCTTTTCATGAGTTTTTAAACTAGTGATCTCATGTAACATTTGCTCTTTTGTGAGTGACTTATTTTACTCTGTGTAATGCCCTCCAGATTCATCTATGTTGTGAGATGCTTCCTAGATTCATCATTGTTCTTTATTGTTATGTAATATACTGTTATGTGTATGTACTACAGCTTTTGATGACCTTTATAGTTTGAGGTTTTATATTTAGTCTTTAGTTTTGTGTATATTGTAAAATGAGTCCTGTTTTGTTTTTTGCAGGTACACATCTAGTTTTGTCAGCACCATTTGTTAAAAAGATTGTCTTTTATCCACGTGATGGACTTTTGGTCCACGTGGAAGATCAGGCAAACAAAGGTGTATGGATTTGAGTCTAGATTCCCAGTTCTGTTTCATTAGTCAATGTATCTGTCCTTGTAAACGACCAGTACCAGGCTGTTTTGACTACTGTAGCTGCACTCTTCCAAAGTCAGGTAGTGGGAATCCTTCTACTTTCTTCCCTTCAGTAGCGCTTTACTTATCTGGGGAGGCTTCTCTTCTGACCAACTCTTGGCATGTTAATGTTTCCTATTTTTCATCTGGAAAATGAATACTATAATCCATACTTACTCTGCAAAGTCTTTGTCAAGGTAAAACAGATGAATGTGTTTCATAATGGGTTAAGTTCTACATGCATGTCAGATATTATTAAATAACATTAGTTAGTGGGGGAAATGGAAGAATTGTGATTTCAGAAACAATAACAAAAAAGTACTTGCTGAATCAAATAATGACTGCACACATTCTGACAATGTAGACTTACTTTTTCCTTTACATTTGGAGTTGTAAAACCAGTAATAGCCCAATAAAAGAGAGTTCCATGAATCATAGATTTACAGTGGGATCCATGAGTCATAAGGGAAAGTAAAATCACAAGGGCAAGGGAGCTGTGTGTTAGCATTGTTGTTATAATCTTCTCCCTTCTGATTGGGCTTAGAGCCACTGTTCCTTGCTCTTCTGCCCTGCGTGAAACATCCTGATTGTTTAAGGGTGTGCTCAACAGAAACTAGAAATTCATGTTTTATTTATTTTTTTAAGAAACTCTATTGTACATCGGAAGCAACTTAAAAGCATGCTAAAATGCTCATTTAAGTGCAGCGCTTGTAGATTTGTATTCTCCACATCACAGTATCACCCAAGAATCTGAATTTTTACAAATGCCCTAAAAGGTTCTGATTCATGGATGTGCACTAAAGTGGCGTTACTCAGAAATACTGCTTCTGGAACAATTTGAGTATGATTACGAATTTCGCTTGTTTAAACTCCTCGATTTCTGACCCCAAGCCCAGACAATTGAATCAGTCTCTAAATCTGCAGTTTAGCAGATGTGAGGGTCTGCAATTTAGCAAGAACTCAAGTGCTAGTTTTTCATACCTAACTTTGATAACTAGAAATAGTGAGCAAGTTCAGTTCAAGAGTGATTTCTGTACCTGCTTTCTAACTTCTGGCAACACTTGTATTCACTTTGCATCTAATTTCCTTGCATGCCTGAAATACATACTAACCAGTTCTAATGAAAATTAAGGACAGTAAAGTTCAAATGTTCCCACAACCTCTCCAACATTTGCTATACCTGGTAAAGCTTACTGGCAAGCAAACAACAGCTTTGATCTCTCTAATCTTTACTGAACTGAATCCTGGCTCTTTCCTGGCCTTTTCTGTAGCCACCTCTAAGGTTTGTGCTGTCCTCACCTGCCGTGTAGGGCACTCTTGGTCTCAATTTCAGTTGATAACATTTCCTCTCACTTCTGGGATTTGGGGGTTTTACAGGCTTCTCAATTTAAGATATTCTTATTGGCTGATCTGATTAACTCCGGCTCATCTTTTTAAGTCCATTTTAAACAGCACCATCTCTGGGAAAGAAATATTTTCCGGTCTCTCAAGTCAAGGCTACTCACTGGTCTAATATTATGCATATATATTCACCAGAATGTAAATATAACATATGTATAGTATAAATATGTGTAGTTATATTTATATAAATACATTTTTCCCAGGACTGTTGTTATCATATACACCACAGAATATTCTATGTACCCATTGATTTTCATCAGTCTTCTCCTAGTTCAAGATGGTCTGCTTTTTTCCTCTAAAGAGTCAGTAAATAATATAGATTTTGTGGGTTATGAGGCTTTGCCACAACTGCTCAACTTTATTATTATGGTCCAAAAGAAGCCATAGACAATGAGCATGTATTCCTATAGAATGTCATTTATGAAAACAGTAGAGAGATTTGGCCTCTGGTCTGTAGTTTGCTGATCCTTGCCAGACTGTTAGCTAAACACACCCATTCTTACTCACCGCTGTAGCCTCAAAGGTAAGTACAGCATGCGGAGCACATTCACCTGAATTAGCGGTCAATGACTTTTTTCTTTACCCAAAGATAATTTGAAGTATTGAAAAGAAGACATTATGATGACATTCAGGACATCAAGAGTGATACAATGACAGTTCTGATGGCCATTCCAGAAAAAGAGTTCTAAAACTTCTTTGAAGGGTGGAATAGGCACTGGTCTTGGTGCATAGCTTCCCAAGGGGATCATATTGAAGGTGACTGTAGTGATATTCAGCAATGAGGTACATAGTACTTTTTCTAGGATGAGTTTATGAACTTAATTGGCCATCCTCAGATTTACTGAATTTAATTTGAAATCTGTAGAATTTGATTCAGCTGCCTATGCATACATAGACACATGCATGCGTGTGTACATACATTTATGTGTATCAAACAGTGATTTAAATGAATAAAGCTTATTTTTCTTTCACACGGAGTATTCTGCAACTATGTTCTCCATGCCTTTACTCATCGGCTCCTATCTGTGTACTGTCTCCAGCACCGGCTTTCATTCTCAAAGGGATCTCATGCGTGCATGAACGAGGAAGGGAGGAAACAGGGTCTCCGCTTTCAATTTAAGGAGACTTCTTGGAAGTCTACTTGCATGAGCTTGTCCAGAATTTAGTCACATGGCCATATCTAGCTACAAGTGAGGATAGGCAATACGGTTATTTAGAAGGGAGTAATGTAATCATCTAAAAATTGGGGAAAAGTTGATGTCATTGGGTGTTGCTTGGTAGTTTGTTCCAGTGTTATCTCTAGGTTTCAGTAAAAGAAAATCTGAACATTATCTATCTAGAATGACTAAAATGTAAGAAAGGAAAGTGCAGATGTTCCTTTCCACCTTATTACTATACTACTTCAAGAACATAGGAAAAGGACCCAAGCAGTTTCAAAACTTTTGTTTTTGACAGATGCCAGAAATTCACAAATGAATGACTTCCATGAAGATTTCATTTTATGAGTAATGTTCTTTCATTTACTTTAATCCCTTGTTCTACACTTCACAAAGATAGATAATGTTTGTGTTAGGCCAGCCCTAGATACAATTTCTAAAGCAACTGTTTCTGTGCATAAAAGGCAGCTTGAATTTGTGTAATTACACATGTTTACATCTGTTTCCAATCTTGAAGCCAGAGCACAGAATTATCCTTGTACTGGGGCTTCCACAGTGGTCTCATTTGTTTATTTATGCTTTGGTTCTAGAAATATATGTAAACAGGCACGATGACAACAATGTTATAACATCTGACATCTGTCATTTGTTGAAGTTAGCACATGGAAAGAGATTTTAGTCTTCTTTATGAGGGATGCATATTTATTCTTCATAAGAAGAATTTTGGATTGCGGACTTAAAAAATAGGTGCTTGTTACTGCTAATTGGTTTTCGTTAATAATGTATGGTTTCCTTTGTTTTTCTATGAAATTTTGTTTTTCTTTCCTGTTCCTGCTTTATCTGAAGTATAAAATACCTTTTCTTCTCTTCCTTCCTCTCTCACCTCCTTCCTTTCCTCTATCTCTACTTCTCTGTCTTTCATTTCTCTATCATCTATCCATCTATCTATCTTTTATCTATTTATCTCAATTGATGGAACATTGTTTTAGGACTAGGCTATCAAATATCTTAAACTAAAAGACCAGGTATATTAAATAAAAGGCAATTCTATTTCCATATGTATGAATGTATGTGTGGGTGTGACATAAGATTATTGATGGCCTTGATTGCATGATATTTAATGTTCCATTCTGTAGATCATTTTAAAAAATCATCTTTTTATCTGAAGCATGGAAGAGGTCCGTATAAAGAAATAAGCTTTTGTTCTTACTGACTTTATGTAATCTATATACCATTTTTCAATTCATATGTTGCTTATTTTGCTGTTCATTTTCAATATATACTTCGGAAAAAGAAATTTTCACAAGGATTATCCATTTTTGAGCAAATTTGAGGCAAAACTTCACTTATCAAAGGGTGTTGTTGATTGCTCAAGGGGAAGAAAAAGACGAGGAAAAAGTAGAAGAGCAAGGACATGGAGGAGAGCAGGAAGGATGGGGAGGAAAAGAGGACAGTGAAGGAGAAGGACAGGAAGAGGAAGAAGAAGAAAAAGAATTATGAGCATTATTCTCTCCAAAGGAAAACATTCCAGGTTTGACCTTTACCCGCTCTCTCATGCCTGTTTTTCACAAATTGTTAATGTTTTGCTTTGATTCTTTCTTTCCTTCTACATTCAATTGTTCTTACTTACAGATCAAAGTCAACCTTTTACAAATTTATGTACTTTTTGCTTTCTTTCTTTTTTTTTTTCAAATTATGATTAAGCACTTTATGGTTCCATGCCTCCATAGGACGTCATCCTGCTGACCACTTACTGGAGGACGGGGAGTGGGTGGAGAGGAGGGGATAGGAGATTGTTGGGAGGATAAGACATACATGGATCAGAGAGGAAGAGTGTGCTGTCACCAGGCAGGGAGAGCAGTGAGAGCTGCATGTAGGTGGGCATGCAAATTTATATGGGAACATAAAAATTTATATTTTTACATCACTTTTGTTATATTCAAGTTTTCACTCAGTAGTTACTTTTCAAAGATTAATTATTTTGAATGAATAGTTTGTGCTTAGAATTTATAATACATTTTCTCATACTCATCCTTTGTTTTATCACCTTGTGTGTGGCCTTTTGGAAATCCTGGTGGTATAGTGCGTTAAGTACTACATCTGCTAACCAGAAGGTCAGCAGTTCAAATCTGCCAGGCTGTCCTTGGAAACCCTATGGGCCATTTCTGCTTTGACCTCTAGGGTCACTACAAGTTGGATCTGACTCAATGGCAGTGGGTTTTTGGTTTGGTATGGTCTCCTACACTTCTTTCAAAACTCACTTTTGAAAAAATAACATCATCATCTAATTTCTAAATTTAGTAACAATTTGAGTCCATATTGTCCTTAATTTTGTGCATATGTGACCCCAATGTGGGTATCATTGCATTCTCTTTCAAATTTTATCTTCTTTTGCTTCACAGGTACAGGCCTCATCAAATTATCTGAATTCTTAAGTTCATATTTCTTCCTTCATTCTTCAAATATAGATGATCTTCAAAAATATTTCTTGACTCTTCTATTTCCTCTTGTAGTGGTTAATTTTATGTGCCAGATTGGCTAGGCTACAGTGCCATATTTTTGATAAAAAACTAGCCTAGTTATTGTTATAAAGTATGGAGATGTGATGAAATCAGCTGGCATTGGGTAAAGCAGATTATTTTCCATGATGCTTTCCTAGGGTGTATTCTGATCTCCAGTGAGACCTCACTCAAAACATTCTCACTCTTCACTCTTTGTATCACCTGTCCTGTGGATTTTGGGGTGCAAACCTACAGGAGTCTCTAACTTGTCACCTGACTTACAGATTTTGGGCTTGCCAGCCCCTGCAAATATACTAACCATTTGTGTTAACTTCTTGAAGTAAATCTGTCTACATAAAAGTAGAGTGTGTTATTGGTTCTGTTTCTCTAGAGAACATCAGTGAAGGCAGCTTTCCAAATTCATGCCTACAACTCACACTTTTTTGTGGCTGCCTCACAAATCTGTACATGTAGTTTCAATCTAGGTGAGACATATTCTTCTATTTTCATCTGTAGGCTGGACATTTTCTCTTGGGGTTTATATAAGATCATCAATTCAAGATGTCAAAATTCAACTGTGTATATTTCTTGCAAATTCATCACAAACATTACCACATTAAAGGCTCCAAAACAAAATCCGTACAAAAATATCTTAATTTCAATTTTCCCAATGGAGTAGGACCTTGAATTGCTCTACTTTCCATCCACAAAATACATTTTATCATTATTGGTATTTTTTCTTGGTCATCTAATGCTGCTATAACAGAAATAACACAAACGGATGGTTTTAACAAAGAGGAATTTATTCTCTCAGAATCCAGTATGATACTAGTCCAAATTCAGCATGCTAACCCCAAGTCATGGTATTTTAGTAACATCATATGCATGCAAAAGCTGGGAAATAAATAAGAAAGACAGAAGAAGGATTGATGCTCTCATTGATAGTACTTAAGGATTGAGTGTACCATGGACTGCCAAAAAAAAAAACAAGCAAAACTGTTCTGGAAGAAGTACAACCAGAGAGCTTCCAAGGAGAACAAAAACCCTAAGACTGTGTCTTACATAGATTTGTCCCTGGAGAGGGACATCATACTTGGTAGAGTGGAGGGTTGGTGAAAAAGAAGAAGACCCTCAATGAGATGGATTGACACACTGGCTACAACAATGTGTTTAAGCATAGAAACCATTGTGGGTATGGTGCAAGACTGTGGCAATGTTTTGTTTTGTTGTGCATAGGGTTTCTGTAAGTGGAAACCGACTCGATATCATCTAACAAGGACGACTCCAGGGGAAGGCTTTCTCTCTCTGTCAGCTCTGGAGGAAAGTATTTGTCATCAGTCTTCTTTGCTCTAGGAGCATCCTAGCACAGAATCCTCAGGTCCAAAGGATGCACACTATTCCCAGCACCAATTTCTTGGTGGTATGAGGTCTTCATGTCTGTCTGCTCTTATCTTTTATGTCTCAAGAGAGATGAGTTTAAGACACTATCTAGTCTTGTAGGTCCCGTCAGTATAACTGTCACTGCTCCACCTCATTACATCACAGTGATAGGATTTCAGCACATAGGGCAGTCACATCAGATGACAATGTGGCAGGCAATCATACAACACTGAGAACCATGACTTAAATTGACACAGATTTTGGGGGGGTGCAATTTAATCTGTTGCAGGATTCTTTTGATTTCTCTTTTGCATTTCAACTTTTTAACTGTCTGTTATTTGTCTAATGCTGTCATCTGTTACTATTAGCTCTTCTGTATTTCTGTATATGTCTCATTTACCTTACCAAAGGAAAGGCTCTTGTTTGAAAGTTTTACTTCCAGTTCTTCTAATTCTCTTAGAACACAGTCTGGCATGAGATATTTAACACTTTTATACCATGAATGTGTATTTCTTATTTATTTATTTTTGATTATTTATGCAATAAATGGTCCTTTTAACAGAAAATTTATACAATTTTTAATTTATATAAGTTAAAAATATAAATCTCCTCCTCCTCTTTGTGGATGGAAAGTAAGAAGTATCTTCAATAAAGACTTTAACTATTCATTATAATGTCTGTACAGCCCCCAAACCAAACCCAGTACCATCAAGTCAATGCCAAATCATAGCACCTCAATAGACCAGAGTAGAACTACACCATATAGATTCCAAGAAGCCTTGGCAGATGTGAAATGCTGACCTTCTGGTTAGCAGGTGTCACACTTAACTACCATGCTACCAGGATTCCTGCAAGCCCTATAAAAAACCAAACCAAACCCACTACCTTCAAGTTGTTTCCAGCTCCTAGTGACCCTACAGGACAGAGTAGCAGTGCTCCACAGAGTTTCTGCACCCAGCAGATCTGAACAGCCGACCTTCTGGTTGACAGACATAGCACTTAACCACTATGCCACCAGGGTTTCCACAGTGTTGGTAAATGTCTTAAAATTTTTCTTTGTATAACCAAAAGATTGATCTTTACAAAACCTATGGCTATCTCCTTAATCTCACTGGTTCAGTGGAGCACAATGAAGGTGTGGAATTATCTCAAAATACATCAAATAATCAGACAGTTATAAGCAAATATTTCCTCTGTATTACAAAATTAGATTATTTTGCATCATAATATCTCATATTTCCATCTAATTGGAAAGTTAGTAAATGGTCGTGCTTAAAACTCTTTTAGCAGCGAAGATTTAGTTTGAGAGTCCAGGCCTCGTTGATCTTGAACACTTAAGTTACTCTCCCTGGATTACTCTGCAGAAATAGTATCAGCACCCAGCATTAATTAACCTGCTAAAACTTTCTGGGTGTTATATGATATCAAATAACTTAAATATGAGGGAATGTTCTTATGGCATAAATGCAAGCAGAAAGGAGTCAGATTAAAAATTAGAAGTGTGTTGCCAGTGAGATAAAAAAGGGATGCACCCTGAGATCTCCACTAAAAGACCTTAGTTGATGGTCCAGCGGCTTTGGCGTTCCCCTGGGAGCATAGCCCCTGGCCCTGATGCTGCCTTTGCCCATAAATCATAACGAAGGTCCACTCTTCGGACACGAATGGATTGGACTTGGTGATGCAGAGTGATCATACTGGATGCACTTTATGGTTCTATACATCTATAGGATGTCATCCTGCTGACCTCTGGCTGGAGGAAGGAGGGTGGGTGGAGAGGCAGGGAAAGGAGACTGTTGGGGGGATGAGACAGGTATGGAGCAGAGAGGAATAGTGTGCTGTCACCGGACAGGGAGAGCAGTGGAAATTGCATATAGATGGGCATGTAAATTTATATGGGAATGTACATTTTCACTCAGTCATAATAAAAAAAAATATTGCCAAGTGCCAAGTGCCATCGAATCGGATCCATATTAGAAGCATGTTAATAAGGTAATTTCTTTCTGAAAGTTTAAATCTTTACGTGGTTTCCTTTCCTTAGAATGAAAAAGGTAATGTATCTGGCATGAATAATATCTTTAAACTTTTTGACTTTCCCTTATATTAAATTTTCACTTATTTTCCTACATCCGTTCTTATCTAAGGAGTAGCAAATAGATTATATCCCTCAAAAATAGTATTTAGTCAGATTATCTGGAAAGTGAATGCTCTTCTGTTCAGGGCCCACTGGAGCAAAGTGTTTAGTCACAACTGCTCATATCAATTGACAGCTGATCTAGTGATAACAGTAGACAGCTGTTACAAACACTTTCTGGTTATCTGGATGTAGTGTTGAACTGCTCTTCACTTTGAGACTGTGTTTTAGTCACTTGGGTCAGCCGTGGGCGTACTGTGGCCTCTGATTGCAAAACCTGAGAAATTTCTATTAGTCCATACACATATGATTTGTTCCAAATAGGGGCATTTCTTCACTGGAATTCAACCTCAGTTTCTTATAAATCACCTTCCTCATAATAGGAGGAGTCCCTTTCCCAGACTTTTAGCCCATTTCCTATCTTCGTGTCTTGGAGATACTGTGATGGCATGGGAACGTGGAGACCTAAACCATTTTGTCTTTCCTCATTAGGAAGAGTTTAAATAGTTTTAGATAGCCAGCATTTAAACTGAGCTCTTAAAAACTACTATTCATGACTTTCTCTGTAGTCTTCTACACACCAAAAGCAAAACCAAAAGAAATCCATTGCCATCAAGTTGATTCTGACTCATGGCACCGTGGTAGAATAGGGTAGAACCACCCCATAGAGTTTTCAAGGCTGTAAGTCTTTACCAAAGAAAACCACCACATCTTTTTACTCTAGAGCTCCTTCATCTTCTAGATACTACAGAAAAATTATTATGCTCATCTCTCTTCCATAATATGCATTCAGGGCTTTAAAGCATTCTTTTAAAATCTTGAGTCACTCCAGCAGAAAGACATGGCAGTCTCTTTCTGTAAAGATTTACAACCTGGGAAACCTTGTCGTGTGCCCTTCTACTCTGTTCTATAGGATTGCTATGAGTTGGAATTGATAAGACCCCACTGGGTTTGGCCAGTTTTACCATTAAAAACTTAAAAGTATATGCTTAGCACAACCCAAAACAAGTCTCTGTCAAGTGAATTTGAACTCATGGCAACTCCATACAGTCAGAATAAAACCATTTTCCATAGAGCTTTCAATGGCTGATATTTTTAAAAAGTGTATCACTAGGCCTTTCTTCTAAGGAATTCTGAGTGGACTTGAACCTCCAAATTTTGAGTTAGCTGCCAAACTTGTTAGCCATTTGCACCATCTGGGACTCCATTCTTATTTCAAATCAAAACCAGGCACACACACACACACACACACACAAACAATTCATTCAGACTCATAGTGACCTCATCAGATTTCTGAGGCTGTAAATATCTATGGAAGCAGACTGACACATCTTTCTCCCATGAAACTTCTGGTGGTTTCAGACTACCACCTTTTGATTAGCAGTCAGTTATTTAACTACTGTGTCACAATCCCACACTATTGTTATTTACAAACCAGTGTTGACTACCAAAAATGCATGCTCATCTGTGTATATCAGATTACTGACAGGATCATAGCCATTGTCTCAAAATCACTTGATTCTGGCTTTAAAAGTTGTAATATGTTTGGTATGCCTACACACTTTATGTGAGTCCTTGGTAACTGCCTCATGAGCATGCTTATCAGTTTTGTAACTTTCTGAATATAACCAGTATAAATTGTGTCATAATACAGGAATACAAGAAATGTGACTCATCAGGAAGACTTTTTAAATCAGAGTAAATATCACCAATTCCTTACTTCCCTGACTGAAGAAATGTAAATTTCCAGTCATTTATGGGAATTTTATGCCCTTACTATGTCCAGGAAATGTTCTGGGAAATCAGAGGCAACCCCGAGACTCTATTCCTACACTACGCTCCTTGCCTTCTACTAAGAAAGGAAGTGATAGCCTATTGAGGATGTGTGCTCAGGATTTCAAGGAGGATCCTCTGGCAAAGGCAGCTGTAGCCCAAGGCAGAGTAAGGAGTGAAAAAAAACAGTACATGAAGTTGGGAATATATATTGCCAATTAGAGAAGCAAGGTGTCTGAGAATACAGAGAAGTTCCCTTGAAGGCATTGAGTCCTGAATCCTGCTATATGCATTGCTGCATTAGGAAAATATAATATAAAACTCCCCAAACTAATAGCATAATGAAACATACTACCTTGAAGGATATCACCCTTTATGAAACCTCCCAACCAGAGACCTATAAAAATTTCCCCATAGCACCAACAAAGAGGTTGATCATATTGTCAGGACTTTGTGTATGGTATTCCAAAGTTAAAGAAGGGGGGAACCAAAAAACTAAATATTTACCCTCAGGTGAACAAACTCTTGACAGCTGTAAATGGCATTGCTGAAGGACGCAATCTCCACTGAGAAACGCACATTATATACTTCCTGTGTAAGCACTATAGCTCCTAACCAAAAAAGCTCTGCAGTTCATATCTACCAACTGCTCTTTGGAAACCATACTGGGCAGTTCTGCACTTTCCTATAGGGTTGCTATGAGTCAGAATTGACTTAGTAGCAATGGGTTTTATTTTGATTCTCAGATTGGCACAAACACTTCAGCCAGGACCTCTGTACTAACTTCTGAATACTAGGATCCTGTGTGGGAAAGCTCCCTGTAGACATATGCAGCACCATCTTCAGTCTTGGGGAAACTTGCCTGAGGATCCCATGCATCCTGCTTTACATAAGTCTACCACTACACTCTGTATATATTTTTCATCAGATGTATTTAGACTGCATTTGAGGAGTCTGTCTCCAGGAAAAACCCTAAGTGTGATTCTTCAGGCCTAGCCATAGCAATAATTTTCAGATTTGCCGGGCAGCCCTCTTGGAGCAAAAATCTACCCTCCCCATGGCAGACTTGGTACAGAGTTTTTGCACTGCAGTTTCCTGTAGGAAGCTGCAGTCAGAATTTGGAGCCCTCAGTGTGAACGAGGCTCAAGGGCATAACCGCATTCCTAGAAGGGTAACTCAATTCAGAGGCTTCCATATTAGGGAGCGAAGGAGATGGAGGGACTGGGTTCAGCTGAGGCACACTTCAGGTTCCTCTGCCAAGACTTCCTTAATGAGGAATCTTGGCTAAAATAGTTTCCTTAGTAATTTTCCTCTCCTAGCCCTTTCCCCTCCTCCTACCTCCAGACCCTAGATTGAAAAAACAGCAGGAGCCTTTGGTCCAGCAGTGAGAAATCTACCCTTCCACCTCATCTCTAGCTGATCCACCTGACCTTTCCTTATGCCATTCTCTGAGCGGAGTGCAGCGGAGTGAACTACTGTAATATGGCCATTTTAGCCATAGTCTTGAGACCCTTACAAAATGTTTGGGTGGGACTATGTAAATAAGGTGCTTGTGATCCAGCAAGGGGATTAGGCAGCCTAGTGATAATGCAAATAAGGTGTATGGAACTCTTACAGGGCTGAAATGTGGAGCCCCATTGCAGGGACTGATCAGTTTTGCAATTTTACTGGGCTGAAAGTGAGCCAGTGCCAGAGGCTGGGAAAAGGATCTCACTACCATCACAAAAAAGAGTTGAGACTAGAATACGTTTTTTGGAACCAGAGACCTATGCCGAGATCCTTCTAGACCCAGGAGACAAAGAGAGAGCTGTTTGAACACCAGAGGTGAAATGAGCGGGTCAGAGAAAAGGTGGTAGCAGAATTAGGAGACTGGGGCTGGACAGCAGGCCCACAGGCCCACAGAGCAAGGTGAAGAGTATGGGTATGCTAATTAATATCTGGGTCACCAGGCCTACAGAGCAAGTCAGCTACAATAGGCTGTCAGCCTACAGAGTGAGGGAGCTGAAAACATTAGAGCAAGAGAATTCCTAGAGGAGAGGGTTGCCTCTGGGTGCTTGACAGCAGGGCTAAAGAGCTTTGTTAATGCTGGGGTAGGTCAAAGGCCAGGCCAAGGAGCTGAGTGCTGAGAAAAGAGTGCTGCCTGTAGGCACAGCTGTGAAGAAGTTGTCCTGCAAAAAGACCTGTATCCTCAGTTGTTCCTGATCCTGAACTGTAATCTGTTACTTCCCTAATAAACCCCATAATTGTGAGTATAGTCTGTGAGTTCTATATGGCCACTGTAACTGATTACAGAACACAGCAGAAAGGCACTGAGTGCTGTGAGAAGGATAACCCATGTCGGAAATGATAGAAAAGGTTGAAGAGAGATCTGTCTGAACCTCACCTCATAGGAATCAGCCTTGAGCTGATGCCAGTGGTATTGATTTCCTCTCCTCTTTCTCATGGAGTTAGAAGAGGAATTCTGATGTCAACACTGTGCCATTTTCACAGGAAGAAAAAATTAAATATTAGTTGTTGTTATTAGATGCTGTTCAGTCAGGTCTGAATCATAGCGAGCCCGTTGGCAACAGAACAAAAGGCTGCCTGGTCCTGCACCGTCCGCACAATCAGTAATAGGCTCGAACCTATGGTTGCAGCCACCGTGTGAATCTCACTGAAGGTTTTTCTCTTTTTTGTTGACCTGTTTTTTTGTTGTTGTTGGTTTGTTGATGTCTTTTCACTCCTGATAACATGTTCAAAGCATGTGAAATGAAGTCTAGCCCTCTTTGCCTCTAATGGTTAATACTGGATGGACTTCCAAAATGGGTTTGTTCGTTCTACTGGCAGTTCATGGAACATTCAGTATTCTTCACCAACACCATAATTCAAAGGTATCATTTATTCTTTAGCCTTCCTTATTCACTGTTCAACTTTCACATGCATATGAAGCAATTGAAAATATCATGGCTTAGGTCGAGTTACACCTTCATTGTCAGAGTGACATCTTTGCTTTTCAATACTTTAAAGAGGTCTTCTGCAGCAGAGTTGTACAGTGCAATACATAACTTGATTTCTTGACTGCTGCTTCCATGAACATTACCGTGAATCCAAGTGAAATGAAATGCTTGACCACTTCCATCTTTTCTCCACTTAGCATGATGTTCATTTTTGGTCCAGTGGTGAGGATTTTTGTTTGCAGGATACTGAGGTGCAATCCATATTGAAGGGTGTAGTTTTTTATTTTCATCAGTAAGTGCTTAGTTAGTTAGCCATCATTTATTTTTGCCTCTTGTTTATACTGTTAATGTAGGTGAATACAGATTTTGTTGTTACTGGCAGCTTGGCAGTGTCATGAGTCAGACAGGTCTCTTTCCCAGATACTGTTGATGATTAACAAGATAGCTGGATAAAATGGGTTACGAGAGGATGCCTCACCTCTTTATCCAGATAGTAATTGTCATACCCAACCAAGTTTTTATGTATACTGAAGTTGAGCAACCGCTCACAATATGGTTACTTTTAGCAGTGTGAGGCACAGTAAGAGAAAGGATCTATGGAGCATATGTCAATACAGCAAAACTGTCATGTTCCTTGATACGTACTCTAGCTTTCACTCTTACTGAATGGCACTGATGAAACTCAGGCAATGTTTCACGTAACAGCTTACAGTGTAGAATGCATGTTAAGTTCCTCTAACTGAGAACATGACAACATTTCCTCTAGTTCTGTGGCTGACACACTCAGGTTCAGACTGAAGAAACCCAGAGGACAGTATTAGAAAACAAAAAAGATGGGGAAATAAGGGAGAAAAGTGGCTTCCCTGGTGTTTTCGTGTAATAGCTAAAAGACCATATGTCTACCTACCCAGAGGCCCCCACCCAGTTCTGTCAATCATCATGTTTCTCTACAGAAGCACTTATAATAACGCAGCTTCCTGCGTACAGGTAGATACTCCTAGAGAAATTGTTTGCTTTTCACCTACAAGGCAATGTCCATCTAAGCAACAAGAAAACTAAACCTATTGCCATTAAGTCAATTTCCAGCTTATAGGCTAGAGCAAACCTGCCTCATAGATTTTCTAAGGAGCTCCTGGTGGATTTGAACTGCAGACATTTTGGCTAGCAGTCATAGTACTTAAACAGGATTTCCGTTGTACGTACAGATACTTCAATATCAGCATACAAACTACCTGTGCTCTTTTACTGCAAGAAACCAAAAGAGACTTACATAAATGGAGAAACCTACCCTGCTCATGGATAGGAAGACTTAATATTGTGAAAATGGCTATGTTACCCAAAGCGATCTACATATAGAATGGAATCCTGAGACAAATTCCAGTGTCATTTTTTTAAAGAGATGGAAAAACACATTACCAACTTTGTTTGAAAGGGAACAAACCCCAGATAAGTAAAGCACTACTGAAGAAAAGGAACATGGTGAGAGGCCTCACGCTACCTGACCTTAGAAACTATTACACTGCCACAGTAGTCAAAACAGCCGGTACTGGTACAAAAAGAGACATATAGACCCATGGAAGAGTTGAGACCCCAGAGATGCCACCATCCTCTTGGGAACAGTTGATACTCACCAAAGGCCCTAAGATTGTAATCTGGAGTAAAACAGTCTAACAAATGGTGCTGGCAAAATTGGATAGCCATCTGCAAAAAATGGAAACACGACCCATATCTCACACCTTACACAAAAACTAACTCAAATGGGATCAAAGACCTAAATATCAAACCTAAAAAGTTAAAGATCAGGCAAGAAAAATAAGGTCAACAATGGACGTTTTAGTACACACCTTAGACAGACTTCAAAATTTGACAAAGCATGATCAACAGAGAACACAGATAAAATGAAACTACTAAGAATCAAACACTTTTGCTCATCCAAAGATTTTATCAAAAGACTTAAAAGAATGGGAGAATGGGGGAAAGTATTTGGCAACTACGTGCTGGACTGACATCTGATCTCCATAATTTAAAAGGTACTGCAAAATATCAATAAGAAAAAGTTAAATAACCCAGTTAAACATTGGACAAAGGAGATGGACAGACACTTCACAAAAGAGGACATCCAGTCAGCCAAAAGCCACATGCAGAAATACTCACGATCAGCTACTGGAGAAATCAAATCAAAAGCAGAATGAGATACCATCTCACCCCAACAAGGTTGAAGGAGAACCAGAAAATGCAAAACTACAAATGCTAGAGAGGCTGTGGAGAGATCAGAACTCTCCCACATTTCTCGTGGGACAGCAAAATGGTACAACTTCTTTGGAAAGTAATTTGGCACTTCCTTAAAAAGCCAGAAATAGATACACCATTTAATCCAGTCATCCCACTACTTGGAATATATCCTGCAGAAACAAAGGCTGTCACATGAACAGATACATGCACATGAATGTTCATTGCAGCACAGTCCACAATAGCAAAAAGATGAAATCAATGCAGATACCCGTCAACAGATGAATGGATAAACAAACTATGGTACATGTATTCAGTGGAACACTATGCAACAATGAACAATGATGATATTAGGAAGCATCTCATTACCTGATTTCAATTAGAAGACATTATGATGAGTGAACCAGTAAGCAGCACAAGGATAAATATTCTATGAGACCCCTACTATAAGGACTTAAAAATAGACTTATGTACAGAAGAAAAGACTCTTTGATGGCTGCAGGGGTGAGGAGGGAGAGAGAGGGTTGGTTATAGATTAGTTGATAGAAATTTGGTCAGGTGAAAGCAGAAAGTAGATCAGTTTAACTGGACTTCCACATAAATGGAAACCTCTTCCAATCTTAACCCAATATTGCAAGGATAAAGTAGCAGGAGTGGGCACTGGGTTCCATGTTCTCGGGGGACATCAGGGCCAATTGACATAACTACCCTGTTGCTCAGAGAGTCTCCTGTACCCTACATAGGTAAGTGGTGTCTGGGGTCTTAAAAGTTAGCAAGCTGCTATCTCAGGTACATCAAATGGTCCCAACTCATCTGGAACAGATAATCACTGAGAACAACAAAGACACAGGAAAAAAAGCCCAGGAGACAAAAGGACCCATGTGAATGGGAGACTGCATCAACAAGTGACCAGAAGAATCAGATGATACCTGGCCACCACCAATGACAGCTGTGATGGGGCACAGAATAAAAAGAGGGGCGCAGCTCAAGAACTCTACTAAAAAACCACAGTTAACGTTGTGATAGCCTGGGGATTCCTCTGGGAGCATAGCCCATAGACCTGCTGCTGCCCTTGACAGGAAAACACTACTAAGGTCAACTCTTTGGCCAGGAATGGACTGGACTTGAGTACACAGTGTGACCATTTGGTGTGTGTACATTATGGTTCTGTGCATTTATTGGATGCTGTCCTAGTGGTCTCTTTCTAGATGGGAGAGAAGAGGGAAGAAAGGATGGAACAGGAGATCATTAAGAAAATATTACACTCATAGAACAAAAAGGAGGAGTGTGCTGTCACAGGACAAGGAGAGCAGGATGAGCTGCAGATAGGTGGCATGCAAATTTTATTTGGATTGTATACTTTCAAGTAATAACAATAAAAATAATGAATAGATAAATAAGTAAACAAACAAACAAAACTTGAAAAAGAAAAAAAATTACCTGTAGTCTTATTAAAATGCAGATCCTGATTTACTAGGTCTAGGATGAAGTCTGAAATTGTACTCCTGGAAAATTTCAAGAGAAATTTCTATGCTGCTGGTCTGTGGCCCTTCTTTGAGTAGGAAGGCTATGAACTGAGATGGAAAGCCTCCTGGAGTTGTACCCTGTGCTACCTACACAGACACAGTGGCCTAGAGTCACCACTACTCTAGGTAATGGAAACTGTGTTACCTGTTACGTATTTTATGAACTTCTTTCAACCACCTACAGAAAAAGTAAATCCAAAATTTACCACTGTCAAGTACCATGTTTGTCCCCTGCCCTTCCAAAATCAAACCCCTTGCTGATCTGATTTTTCTAGTATAACTCAAGGGAGAAATCAAAGTCTGTTTGGGGGTTTTTATCTGTATGCAATAACAGAACAGTTTTCTGTTTACCTTAGAGGTCAATTGTAGCTTTTAGATACATCCTGTACTCAAAAGGACTAGTTACTCACCAACACTACGATAAGGTGAGGTGTCTTTTTTCTAAATAAGTTCTCCACTATTTTGTAGGTTATCCAGTGTTCTCTACCTTGCATTCTATGGGCAATTGAAATCAGACATATTTTCTGGAACTATAATAAGATCCCAAAGTCAAATTCTAACTGCCTAACCAAATATTAAGGCTCACCTCCAGCTATACATGTCCTCAAGATTATTGGTCTCATATCCTGAAAGGAGACGAAGTCACTCACACTTAATAAAACAGGGTTACACACATAGTACTAAAACCATCTTCATGTTCTCTGGTTGCTATTCATTCCTAACTGGCCTAAAAAATGTTAAGCTGTAAAGCCCTAATATTCTACAACTGACATACAATAACTAAAATACTTAAAACAAACCTGCTGCTGTCTAGTGAATTCCAACTCACAGCAATCCTATGGGACAGAGCAGAACTATAGGACACAATTTCCAAGGAGTTCCTGGTGAATTTGAACCACCAACCTTTTCCAAAATAAGTAAAATGATTTCGAAGCTATGGAAGACTCGTTTTAATTGAGTCCCACAGCAGACTTTTGCTTTAGGCCATGATGGAGTTAGGTGAATTACATTTATTCTCCAGCCTTATACAACTGAAAACACCAACAAAATATATGTGGACAGCAGGCATCTCAGGGTAGTTATCCCGAACAGAAGATAAATGAACATTCAGTTGTGTGGAAAGATGTACGCAGCTGTTGGGATGGCAAGACCCAGCTCCAGGGGTCCATCAGAGGACAGGCTGATGACTTCTGCTAGCCCTTGTGTTCATAAGGCCTCACCAACCCAAGATGACAACCTAGATGCCTCTTCTAGTTTTTGTTCCAAGAACAAGAGGTCAGGCGCAAGGGAGGGACAACATAACATCACTAGGATAGGTGTCACCCTGTTTAACTCAAGGTGTCACTCCCCCATGGTAAAATCCATAATATTTTAGCTACAATGCCAGAAAGTTTGACAAAATCAGCAACTGTAAAAATACTTGCGGGAGTGCAAACAACAGCATGTGGTTACAGGGAAGGTAGCAAAAAACATGTGACTCAAAGTGTCATTGTAATTGGGCAATAATGATAGCGCTAGCCAGAGTGTATTAGAGGGTTCCAAAAGGAAATCAGCATAGAGTTTTAATCTTGTAGGCATATTGTACATATGAGATGGGCTTAAAAAAATGGTGTTCTAGCAAACTAACTACAGAATATTTTTATAAAAACAACAAATCCGCTGAAACACCACACAAAAATTTTATACACACTCATTTTAGGTGTCGCCCCCTCTGACAGTGTCACCTGGTGTGGTACTTACCTACTGCACTCCCTAGTGACACCACTGGAGAGAGAGAGAAAGATAAAAAGTTTCCCCAGACCATCCATTCATATACGGCATGCAGGCCTACTCCCAAGGAAACTAAACTTTCAAATGATTGGCTGCTCACATCAGATCACAAAATGGGAGGTAATTGAATAGTGTTTGCCAAACCGCTCAGATGACACGTAACATTTAACAACCACAGCGTGGTTTACAGAACTACTTACTTTAAGCTGTGGTTACCTTATAAAGCTTATCACATACAGATCCTCTGCCAAAAAGTGAGGTGGGAAGCTACTTCAAATCTATACTAGTATCTGGGAGTTAAAGCTATCAGCTACTCCTCCAAAGTATAATATTAGTTGATTTGAAATAACTCAAGGGAGGACAAAAACTTGATCTCTAAACTTTAATCCCTGCATGACACTCAAGGTGGTATATCCAGAAGTAACCCTAACTGTGTGCCTCCAATTTTGCCTCCGTAAGTTTTCTGTACTTTCTTTTACAGGTGAGTAACTAGAGCATGAGAGGTGAGTCTTCACTTTCTGCTTTTTATTTTTATCCAAATCAATGGATTTAAGTACTATGAGAAAGTAGTTGTATCTTAAAGTTTATACACACTGTATAAAAGTTTATATTTAAGTACTTGAACTAAAAACGTATTTTTTCTTCTTTTAGTGTTCTCCTTTTTCTTCTTAGTAGCTCTTAGACATATATTTCCTTTTTTATGCCAGTGTCAAAATAAAACTGACTTTCTGCTACTGTTATTTGATTACTCTTTTAAACATGACTGCAATGTATGTTTTTGCAGCTTATTGATTATTTATATTTACATATTTTTCTATGTTGTCCATAGATTAAGCCACACTACAGAGATAAACTTCCACCCTGTGAGGTATTGCTTTAATGCACACTCACACAGTCCAGTAGTATGCCTTTATTGTATCTCCTCTACATAAGGCTCAGTGCAGACGTGGTGATTTCTTTTGTCCCTAAGATAAAACGGAGTTGATCCATTTGGTTCACTAGCACAAAGTACATGGAAACTTTCACACGCAGCTAAAGTGACAGCAAAATATATATCCCTTGCCTCAGCCTCTTTGAGATGCACGCTGAGTTGCTTCCTCTGGCACCAATGTGCCAATATTGTTTCTATGCTATGTGACTACAAGGGTAGTTGTGTTTCAAGTCACGGATTCTGGATACCAACCAAGCTGGCAAATGAAAAATAACTCAGCCAGGGCCATTTCGCCCACCAGTGATCCCTGTCTGTGAGATAATTCCTCCCTGAAGTTCCTTTCTCTCTGCTACTGTGTTTTAAAAGGCCTAACACAGGGCAACAGGCTGGTGCCACTGTCTAAGGTTTCAATGAAGACATGTGACAGTATCAAAGAAGTCAAGAGCAGGCCTCCACAGCAAGCCTTGTGTTTTGCTCTCGGCTCTAGTCCCAAGATGGCCAGATACTTGAAAAATGTAGTTCATTAATCCTCACAACAGTCCCCGGAGTGTGAAGAGACAGAGATGGAGCCAGCAACAGAAACAGGCTTGAATAGTTTCTCTGTTGGGCTGTGTATATTTGGAACTGACTGTGACATCGATGTGGGCACACTGAACCCTATGGTTAACCTCACAGTGCAAACGCACTGATCAAAGGCCCTCTGTCAGTATCTGATTAAGAGCCATGTAAGAGCACTGAAGACATTTCCTTCTGGTTAACAACTCTGATTGCAGGGGCTCCTGGAGTGAGCTTTCCTGTAAGCAGTCAAGCCTGTCCTGGGCCTCCAGCTGTAGCTATAGGGTTTCCCAGTGGCACAGCTTCCTGCTGCTGAAGGCTTCGCTTCTTTCACAGCTTGTAAATCAGTAGTCTGTAAATCAACAGACTGAGCAACTACTGCTTAAAACATAGTTTCCTCAACAAGCGTCCTTCTGGTCTTGTTTTTAGATATCAAGTGCATTAAAAAAAAGACCAAATTTTAACACCTGAACCGAGAGAGGCTCAGCAGGAGAAGTATGTTGCACCAAGCTCTGCAGTTTTGTTTTTATTTCAGTGGAAGAAGGATTTACTGGCTAAAGGCAAGGCAGCATTTATTTGCATAAAAGATAAAGACTTTCTTTTGGAAAAGTTGAAAACTGTAACTATTGTATTTTAGGTATTTTTAATGTCTGGTAAGAAATATAAAGCTAAAAATAGAAGGAAAAATCAAGATTCTTATGTATTTTATTTTACTGTATTTAACATGCATACTTAGTGTTTTGAAATTGATCCGATGTGCTGAATCGAACTGTTTGAACAACCAATGTGACTTAATGTCTGTGGAAACAGGATAAACATTAAGAGAACCAATTACAGAAAATTGTCTCAGTGATTGATTTCATGGAATAAGGGATCAAGAAACTACAATTCATGGAATTTCTTGTTTTCATATGGTGTTGTAGATGGCAATTAAAAAAAAATATTGCCAATAAGTCAATTATAACTCAGAGTGACACTATAGGACAGAGTAGAACTGCCTCCATGGGGTTTTCAAGGCTAAGAACCTTTATAGAAGCAGAATGCCCAATCTTTCTCCTGCAGAGCTGCTGGCGGATTTGAACCGCTTACCTTTCTGTTAATAGTCTTAACCACTGCACCACCAGGACTTCTTTTTAGCTGGCAATAAAAGCCTACTGCTGTTGAGTTGATTCTGACCCTATAGGACAGAGTAGAACTGCCCCATAGGAGCAAAAATTAAACCTATTTTTGTCGGGTCTATTCTAACTATTGTGATCCTGTGTGACAGCATAGAACTGCGCCGTAGTTTCCAAGAAGTGGCTGTAGATTTGAACGACTGATCTTTTGGTTAGCAGCTGAGCTCTTAACCATTGCACTACTTGGGCTTTTTAGCTGGCAGTAGCAAGTATCAAGTACTCCATAAAATATTGTAACAGATTTTTACTCACTGGTTGTCTATTTTCTGGGTTTGGGTTTGTCTTTTCTTTTTTCTTTTTGATTCTATGCTAAACAAACAACAACAACAAAAAAACCCCACTGCTGTCACATCAGTTCTAACTCTTACTGACCCTGAAGGGTAGAGTAAGACTTCTCTGTAAAATTTCCAAGGGGCACATGGAGGATTTGAACTGCTGACCTTTGGTCAGTAGATGTAGCACGTAAGCACCACACCACCAGGGTTTTCATTGTCTATGCTAGAAGGATGTAATTCTATGTGAGACGACTTGTAGATTTTAATGCTATGTTGAGTGTCAACACTGAACACTGACAATTAATATCGAAGAAAACTAATAACTACATTTTATCCTAATCTCTCTGTTGTTGTTGTTGTTGTTGCTGTTAGTTCTGACTCACAACAACCCTTGTATCAGTTCTGACTCATAACAACCCTGTGTGTGGCAGAATGTGACACTCCTGGGTCCTGTGCCATCCTCCAGTTGTTGCTATGTTTGAGCCCGTGGCTGTAGTTATTTAATCTGCATACTAAGTGCACCAAAATTTCACAGAATTTTAATCCATGTCCCTTCTTAGAAATGTGGAACTATGAGTACATTGATTTTATACACATAGTTGACTCTAAACTCTCCGCTACTCACACACTACTAATACAGAGGCCTGCCTTTTGAGGACTTGGTCTAATTTCCTAACATAAGAATTGCAATTCCCTAGAGGAATACTGCCCAGACAAGTTCAAATTTAACTACAGTTGCATAGAGGCCATAACTTACTTACATGGAAAAGTTTGTTTTCCATTAGAATGAAAGAGCTGAGACTCTCAAAAAGCATTAAAGGATCTCAATGCAATGATGAATAGAGAAAGCAAGGAAACTATCTGTGGTGATAGTCAGCATTATGTCAACTTAGCTACTCCATATTTGGCTGCTGTACTATGTGGCAGGGCAGGGCAGGGCCTGTGGTGGCTTCCCAACCCTCTCTTCTCTACGCCTTCCCCCACCTACTGCCTGTCTGCTCACTTAGCCAGCAGCTCATGTGCTCTTTCTGGCTTCTGGTTCCTGGACTTGAACTAGCAGCTGTTGGATTTATCAACCCTTACAACTGGCGCTTGAGAGTCCTGTTCCATGACCTGCGTATCCTAGGTTCGCCAGCCTCTGCAGCTCCCTCATGACGCCAGCTTGGGATCTGCCGACCTACACAACTGGTGATCTAGAACTCTGGTCTCTGACCCGCTGACCTTGGGTTCACCAGCTCCCGTGGGCATGTTAGGCTTATGCCAGGACTTGGAACATTCAGCTTTTGCAACTGCATGAGCTGTTTCCTCTATCTATCTATCTATCTGTCTGTCTATCTGTCTGTCTGTCTGTCTATCTATCTATCATCTATCTATCTATCTTTCCTTGTACTTTATATGTATAAATCTTTCCTTGTACATACACATGTTACTGGTTTTGCTTCCTTAGAAAACCCAGCCTAAGACACTATCCCAGACCTTTGGGCAAAGGAAGGTACTGGTTAAGGGGAATGTTCTTCCCTAATGAGGAAGAAGTGAGAGCTACAGTTAGCATCCAGACATTATCGGCTCTCTTAGTCCAGGTTCTCTGAAAGAGAACATTGAAGTGTATATATACTTGGCTTATATATAAATATGTAGAAAGAGATTTACTTCAAGAAAATAGCTCACACAATTGTGCTGTTGAGGTTAGGTGCCATCAAGTTGGTTCCAAATCATAGAGATTCTATGCCCAACAGAATGAAACACTGCCCAGTTCTGCACTGTCTTCTGTTGCATATTGTGCTCGTCATTGCTGCCACTGTGTAGTCCATCTCACTGAAGGTTTTCTTCCTTTTTGCTCACCCTCTATTTTTACCAAGCATGACCTCTTTTTTCAGGAACTAGTCTCTCTTGATAACACGTCCAAAGTATGTAAGACATAGTATCACCATCCTTGCTTCTAAGGAACATTCTGATCATACTTCTTCCAAGACAGATTTGTTCCTTTGGCAGTTCAACACCACAGTTCAAGAGGACCAACTCTTTTTCAGTCTTCTTTATCCATTGTCTAGCTTTTGTGTGCATATGAGGCAAGTGAGAACAACATGGCTTGGGTCAAGGTGACATCTTTGCTTTTCAATACTTTGAAGAGTTTTTTTGCAGCTGATTTGCCCAAATGCAATGCATCATTTGATTTCTTGACTACTATTTCCATGGGTGTTGACTGTGGATCCAAGTAAAATGAAGTCCTTGACAACTTCAGCCTTTTCTCCATTTATCATGATGTTGCTAAGTGGTCAAGTTATGAGGATTTTGTTTTCTTTATGTTGAGGTATAATCGATACTTCAAGCCGTGATCTTTGATCTTCATCAGTAAGTTCTTAAAGTCCTCTTCGCTTTCAGCAAGCAAGTTTGTGTTATCTTTATAACACAAGTTGTCAATGAGTCATCCTCCAATCCTAATGCCCCATTCCTGTTTATATTGTCCAGCTTCTCTGATGATTTGCTCATCATATTAATTGAATAGGTGTAGTGAAAGGATACAACCCTGACACACAACTTCCCTGACTTTAAAGCATGCAGCCCGGCCAAGCCAAGTGTATCCCTTTATTCTGCTGATCCGTGTACAGATTTCTGCATTCTCTGCAACATTATCCGTATTTTTCATGATCCCACAGTCAAATGCCTTACACAATTGTAGGAACTGGCAAGTACAAATCCATGGGTCCAGTGGCAGACTGAAGACTTACCCTGGCTTCTGTGGTTGTAGGAGCTAACAAACTCGAATTCTACAGGTCAGGCAATAGGATGAAGACTTCTGTAGGCTTATATCCCAAGAACTGGAGGTGACAGAAAGAGGGAAGTGTCCAGAGAGCTTGCGCCTTACCAGAACATCCATGCATATACTGGATCCATGCCATAATGGCAGGGAAACTACCTTTTCAACTGATTGGCTGATCACACTATAAAAATGGTTACATTATATGACATTATAAAAGAGCAATCAGTTCAGTGTTTTTCAACCCACTGAGAATCATAGCCTAGTAAAGTCACCAGGTAACATTAACACTTAAACCATCATTGAAAAGCAGCAGGCAATTGGTAGTGGAGTGGAAAAAAAAAATAAACAATAAATTTATGTAAGATCTGAGTCCAGCCCATTATGAAGCTGGCTATATCTGATACCTTAAGTTTGTAAATGGCAATATTCATAAGTATTTCCATCTCTGAGTTCTTCCTACGCTAATATTTATACACCAGAGTTCTCCCTTCTCCTCAAACCCACATCTATACCTGTCATCTCAGGTAGTTATTGGCATTCTTAAGAACTCTCATTCTTTAAGGGCAATTTCCCTTACAGCTTCTATTTGTTCTATGTAACATTTGGTCCACATGCAAGGCTTAAAAGAAATACAGCTTTCCTGTTAGTTTAACTCACCCATGGTAATCTGAATTGCCACATTTCATACTAGTCCACAGCTGCATAGACCTGTCTATGGAAAATGGTGCTTGTATCAATTAGATTTAGATTGTTGAATGACCTTTAAGTTGCTGATGGAAATTGAGATAGCCAATATAAACTACTCGTTGGCACCCCTACTCAAGCTGTGTCCTACCTGCCATGCACCGGCTATGCCTCTGCTCGTGTATGTGGGACATAGGGTTACTCTCTATTCCTCCTATTGTGTGGGATATGCTTATTTAATAACCACTTTTTTATGTCATTCTTCATATTTGTTTATAACCAATATTTCTGATTCATTGTAGTCACTTCTCATCCTAATTGATTAGAGTTATACCAGTATTCCTTCTCACAGCTATTTTTTGATGCCTCTATTTATCTAATTGCCAAATACCAAAATCAATATTAAATACATTCTGTGCTCTCCTGTAGTATCTCACATCTCTTCCAGTACAATCAATCAGATTAACCTATCTGGCTGTGTATCTCCTACGTAAGTCATACTTTTCAGTTTGTCTATGTCAATTCCATCAAATACTTCCTAGAGTTAAGAAGGGCAGATAACCGTTGTAAAAATAAGAATCTATCGTACCTATTCCAGGTAACATTGGAACTGACACTCCTATCCACCTACATTTTGGGGTGAGGCAAACGTGGTGTAGTGGTCAGCTACTATGTCTGTTAATCAAAGGGTTGGCAATTTGAATCCGCCAGGTACCTCCTGAAAATTCTATGGGGCAGTTCTACCCTGTCCTATAGGGGCGCTATGAGTCAGAATCGACTTGATGGCAATGGATTTGGTTTGGTTTCTGGATAACCTAAGAGGAGTCACTTAGTGGCACAAATAGTTAAGCTCTCGAATACTAACTACAAGGCTGGTGGTTCAATCTCACCCAAAGCTGATAGAGAAGACAGGTCTGCTAAGCTGCCTGAAAATCCAATGGAGCAGTCCTCATCTGCACACACGTGGTCACCAAGAGTCAGAATCAACTTAGTGACAAGCAACAATAACAACAATGACATAGGCTAAGAGCTGATACTCATCTCTCGGGACAGCAACGACAACAACCCGGGGAAAAGTGTGATGACCTATATGGATTTTCTTGTAATTCACTCAGGTTCAAGCAATGTGAGAAAACCAACAAATGCTTCTTACAAGGCTGATGGTGGAACAACAATCCTAAACAACACAAGAGTGAAATAAAACAAAGACACATCCTCCCTGCCCACCATCCTTACTGGAAAATTGTAAAGACATAGCAGAAGAGAATGTCGATGACTAGCTGGCTAGACCCTGAAAAGCTGCTTGAGTTACAGGGATAACCTCAGGGAGCTGAAAGGGCAAGCCAGGGCTCTGAGTAAGACACACTGGCCACACAGACAGAGAGCACCTGTGGAACACACCCTCCCTCTGCAGACTTCGGTCTTTTATTTTACAACTTTGTTTTCATATTGTAAAAGTACACATAACACAACATTTTACAATTCAGCTTTTTGTTTTACATTTTTTACGTATTCAAATCTATGACACTAAAGGCTTAAATTCAAATAAAGTTTGAAACGGTAGCTTAGTCAGGCACTGCTTAACATCACTCACTCACCAGAGGCTCCCAGCCTATTATCTAGCTCTCCACAATTCATATAGACCATATAAACGTTATTGTCATTGTTATCAGAATTTCTGCAAGTCTCAGCTGTAGAGATATTACTGTAAAAACATCTTGTAATATTTTCATGTAACTAACATCATTATCATTGCTTAATTACAAGTTTAACAGGTAATTAATAGGTACAGGATAGGTTTTTGAATACTTACTGAAAATTATATAAAGTTCTATTACCTTACAAATGATAAGTAATGTGTTATACTTAACCCTATCAATAAGTCAAGCAAAGATATAATCCTAGTTTCCCTGGTTCTAGATACTGAGACATACTGTGCACTGTATGAAAATAATTTACCAAGTTTAATTTACTGCAAAACAAATACGATTTACTGCAGAACAAATATGATTTAACAATGTCTAATGGTGATAAAATTTTTATTTATTTAATCTTAAATTACAATAATACAAGTTTACTGTCACTATTAAAGAGGAAAAATATATTAGCCTCCATACTGTAAATTGGCCTAATAATACTGGCAGACTGATAAAAGAATGTTGGCAAACAAGAACTGAACCAGTGAGAACGAAGATGATATAAAACATAAATACTGCATCATATCAGCATTCTTGAGGGGCTGAGAACATGTGCCTGGGACATATGGACTCACAAAGATAGGCATTGTGCAAATGGAGACAAGAGCTGACATTTCAGTTAATTAGCTCCAGGAGATAAAGCTAGAATGAAGAACTAGCTTTAGATAAAGCTAGAACGAAGAACTAGTCAATACAGAACAGCATGCTGTCACCGGGCAGGGAGAGCAGTGGAAGCTGCATATAGGTTGGCATGTAAATTTATACGGCAATGTACATTTTCACTCAGTCATAATAAAAAAAAAAAATGAAACAACAACAACAAAAATTTGAGTTGCTAAATTTGGAAGCATCTAGTGATGATTGGTTAATTACTATCACTGGAAGTATGTAACCCCGAACCCCCGAAAACCTAATCCATTGTCATCAAGTCTATTTCCATTCATGGTGACCCTATAGGACAGAGTTGAACTGGCCCATCAAGTTTCCAGGGAGCAGTTGGTAGATCCAAACTGTCAGCCTTTCGAGTAGCAGCTATTTTCTTAACCACTGTTCCACCAGTACTTTACAGAATAAAAGTCCTTCCTGAAACAGAAGCTCGCAGCAATTTAAAACAATGTACTTTCAACAGGTGAGATGTGACCACAATAATAAACCAAAAGTTTATTATTTAGCTGCTATTCAGTTGGTTTCAACTCACAGTGGTGACCCTAAGTACAACAGGAGGAAACACCACCCAGTCAAATACTCTAGTTTCTACACAGTCCCCTCCCCAAACTCTCATTCCACTCACTAGAGACTACCTCTGTTGCCGGTTGCTTGTGTATCATTTCAGAGATATTCCACCTCTTTGCTGGCATCTTACATAACTGGTATACACGTATTTGCTTTTGAACCTCTTGTTTCTGTCTAGAGTTAATTCCATACTAGCACTTAACATATGGTCTCCTTCCTAGCAGTAACTATGCAGTTTCCTTTTATATACAAAATATAACACACTGGACTACTACTTTATCATGATTTTTTTAGTCTTATTCTATAATAAACAATTCTGAAATAAAATTTCACATAAAAAAACTTAAAATTTCCAGAAGTAAAATTTCTAAGTTAAAGAGAATGAGCATTTTAAATTATGACATCTATTTGCTCACACAGAAAGGGTACAGTTTAAACTTTCAAAAAATGTAGTTTCTATTTCATTTCTTTTAACACAGTTGATCATATTTTCATACTTTGCAAGTTCATATTTATTTTACTTGAGTCCATCTTTTTATGTCTTTTATCATTTTGTTGTTTAGTTATTGATGTTCTTTTGTCAATTCGTAAGAGAACTAAGTACATTGGTATCTGTTAGAGTGGTATCATATGTTTTCCAGTTTTTCCTGTGTCCTTTTATTTTGGTCCTTGGATTTTGTTTCTGTCATTGTTGTTGTTTTTACATAATGAAGTCAAATTCCTCAGTCAATTCTCCTGTAACTTCCACACTTGGTATTACATTAAGTCTTCCCTCCCTCCTGAATGAATAAAACTCACTCCCAAGTAATCTTTTTGTGCATTTGACTTCATCTGTGAAACTTAGATAAGTCCATGAACATCATTGCTGTTATTAGCGGCCATCCAATTGGTTTCAACTCATAGTGGTGACCCTGTGTTCAAAAGCAGGAAACATTGCCCAGGCCTATGCCATCCTCATAATGATTGTTACACTAGAGCTTCTCTTTGCAGCTGCTGTGTCAGCGTGCCTCCTTGAGAGTCTTGCTCTCTTCCACTGATCCTTGACTTTACCAAGCATGATGTACTTCTCCAGAGACTGGATCTGATAACATTTGCAAATTACATGAAACAAAGTCTCGCTATCCTCTGTAAGGAATCCTTGATAGCATTGAGAAGAACGTGAATTACAGAACACTTAAACTGTGCTCATGAGAACACAGAACAGAACAAGGGGATATGCATGTTTTAAAATCAGGGAAGTTATACAGCAGAGTTGTGTCCTTTCACCATACTTATTGAACCCAAGAGCTGGACTATCCAAAGAAGAAAATGGCATCAGGATCCATGGAAGACTCATTAACAGCCTGCAATATGCAGATGATACAATCTCGCTCGCTGAAAGCTAAGAAGTCTTGAAGCGCTTACACAGATCAAAACTACAGCCTTCAGCATGGATTATATCTCAACATAAAGAAAACAAAAATCCACAGTAATTGTAAAGGTTCTAATTTCTTCCATGTATGGATCTAAATATTTTTCAGGCATCTTTTCACTTGTTCACATACTATTAATTGATTAATCCATCTTTTCCCCACTCATCTGTAGTGACACTTTCTGCATATGTTGCTATTGTTAGGTCCCTTTGAGTCAGTTCCAACTCATAGTGATCCTATGAACAGCAGAAAGAAACACTGCTCCATCTTGTGCCGAGTCTACAATTGTTTTTATGCTTAAGCTCATTGTTGCAGCCACTGTGTCAATCCAGCTCGTCAAGGTCTTTCTCTTTTTCACGGACCTACCAAACATGATGTCCTTCTCCAGGGACTGATCGCTCCTGACAACATATCCAAAGTATGTAAGACAGTCTTGCCATCTTTGCTTCAAAAGAGCACTCTGGTTGCAGTTCTTCTAGAACAGACTGCTTGGTTCTTTTGGCAGTCCGTGGTAGATTCAACATTCTTCTCCAACACTTTCTCCATATAATAAATCCCAAAATGAAACCTGTTGCTGATGAGTGGATTCCAATTCATGGCAACACTACTGTATAGAGCAGAACTAACTGCTCCATAGGGCTTCCAAGAAACAGCTGGCATGTTCAAAATGCTGACCATTTGGTTAACAGCTGTAGCACTTAATCGCTATGCCACCAGGGCTTTCTCTATATAATACATTTCTTTGTATATATACTAGTCTACATAGTGGTTAAGGAGCCTGGTTGTACAGTAGTTACTGCACAGCTGCTAACCAGAGAGTCTGCTTTAAAATCCCATCATCTGCTCTTCTGGAGGAAGATAAGGCACTCTGCTTCCATAAAGATTTACAGCCTTGAAAACCCGACAGGGTAATTCTACTCTGTCTATACAGTTACTATGAGTTGGAATGACTTGAAAGCAATTTGTTTGCTTTTGGGTTTATACTTTCAGTTATCAGTATTGATGATGACATTCAAAAAATATTTTAATAATTATTTGGGCTACTTTTGTCCTATTAGTTTTTCAAATGTGTTTTGATTATCACTACATGCTTTCCTATATGACCTACATATTCAGTTTAGATTAAAAAAAAAAAAAACTCATTGTTAATTTACCATAATTACATCGAAGTCTTAGGTTAGGCATCAATAAATTCTAACCCAAGGACTAAATGCTGGCTGCCACCTGTCTTTATAAATAAAATTTTATTGAAACTCACTGACCCTTACTCATTTATGTATTGTCTGTGAGTGTTTTTGAGCTACAGTAGAAGAGCTGAGTAGTTGTGGTGGAGATGCTGCAGATTACAAAGCCAAAATATATAATACCTGATTATACAGAAAAAGTTTGTCAATCTCTGTTGCAGATTAATGTTCCATAGATAAATACACTTATAAATTTCTGTGGCAATCCCTAAATCTTACTGGTTTAACTCCATAAGATTGTACTTTTTGTTCATGTTATATATATGTTTGCATATATTTGTGAGATTCCAACATGGGCTCCCTCACCATAATTAATTACAGTAAGTAATTCTTATTACTATTGCTAATTATTTTAACATTTAATGAATATTTATAAATTTTATTTTAAAATGTTTAATATATATTAGTAACACTAACAAAACATTTATAACGACATTAATATCAATGATAACTGTTACTGAGTAATTTTTCTAAGTGACTCTGTGCCGAACTCTCGTATAGATTTATGAGAAGCATGCACCAAAAATACAACTTTATGGTATAAAACTGGCAATACTTGAGGATTGTCTCAGAAATTTGGAAATGTATTAAGCAGTTAACTTGACTCCATTTATAGTAAGTACTCAAATATTAAAAGTGGACTCAAGACAACCAAAGCCTTATCTTGAAATGTGCATCTATAATCCCCATAGCTTAAAGGACCATAGCAAATCAGACACTGACTCTTACAACTCTTTCCTGCCAGTAACACATACAACTTGCCCTCACATTTTAATTAATAAATCAAGTCACATACCACACTGAACTTCATGTAAATTATCCTATGCATCCTAAAGGAAGACAAGATAAGAAAAGTTGATATACAGTGTTGATGACTACCATAATTACATTAGGGAGCACTCTCATGTCTTGACTATTGAGGCATTCCATTCTGATGGTTAAGACCATGTGTCAACTTGGCTGGGTCATGATTCTCAATGTTTTAGCAGACACACAATGTTGTGATCACTTCCTTGTTCAGATTTAATATGTGATCATCCTCATGATGGGATCTGCTGTGAGCAGACAATCAGCTGAAAGGGATTTTCTTCAGGCTTGTGGCTTGCATCGGGTGTGGGAGGACATTAAGGTATGGCGTGGGACTGTCTTAGTCATCTGATACTGCTCTAAAATACCAGGAGTCAGTGGCTTTAACAAAAAAAGGCTTTTTCTGATACAGGTCAGTAGGCTGAAAGTTCAAATTCAAATTGAGGTGCCAGCTGCAGGAGAACACACTATCTGTTGGCTCTGGAGGAAGGTGAGGTCCTTATGTTGCATCAGTCTTTCTTTGATTTGGGAGCATCCCTGAACAGGAACTTCAGGTCCTAAGAACATGCTCTGCTCTTGGTGCTGCTTTCTTCACGGCACAAGGTACCCAACTCTATGCTTTCTTCCCTTTCCTTTTATCTCTTGTAAGATAAAAGGTAAACAAGTCACACTCTAGGGAAATTCCCTTTACTCTGGAGCAAGGAGGTGACTTTAGGAAGTGTGCCACAGTTCCACCCTAATCCTCTTTGACATAATCCAGTCTATTAATCACTGGAAGAAATTAGGATTTACAACATAGAAAAATCACAAAATGGAGGAAAATCACAAAATACTGAGAGTCATGGCCTAACCAAATGGCAACACACACTTTAGAGGGGGCACAGTCATTCCATGACAAGGCCATTTTCCTTCATTCTTGGTCCTATGGCTGGTTCCTGTTTATCTAACTTCCAGTTCCTGAGCCTTAAGCTGGCAATTTACCTGCCGTCTTGCCTACTGATCCTGTGACTCTTTGATCTTAATGGTCTGTAAGCAAGAGCCCTGCTCTCCAGCACGCCAATCTTAGTTTCATCAGCCCCTGCGGCTATGTGAATAAGAAGCTTCTTTCCTGACTAGCAGACATGGGACACGATAGGCTCTAAAACTATATGAGCCATTTTCTTGATGCAAATCTCTCTTAATACATATTTATATTGCTTACTAGTTAGGTTTCTCTAGAGAACTCAGCCTAAGACACCTACTTAAGAATATTCTATGCTTGAAAAATTTATTGAAATTGTATGTCATTTCTTTAAATCTTTGAATAGTATGTTTATTCCTTTAAATAGCTATTGTACTTTTTTTTATGTTTACTTCTTGGTGCTGCCATTTTGTTACTTGCATCAAAAGGATTTTTAATTGCCTGTGTTTTACATAATGAAAATTACTGATTTTATGTTTTATGTTTTGTACTTAGCCATGCTGTTAAAGTTTATTATTGATATTCACAGCTTATCAGGTTTTTTTCTTGGATATTATGGATTCACAAGAATATCATGAAGAAAAACAATAATATTCTATTAGCTTATGGCCAAGTGCCGTCAAGTCGGATCCGACTCATCCTTATGTGTAATTGGTGTCCAGTAGCTCCTTGGTTCATTCATTTATTCATTTAACATCCAATTAGGATTTCACATGAAAAGGATATCATCTTACACACTACATAGAAAGATAAATAAAACAGAGTAAGTACTTGAACTGAGGACTTTATTTTATATAGGCAGATCTATTTACAAGTAAAATCCTATATGGAAAGGAAAAATAATGTCATCTGGAAAAACCTAAAAATAATTGCCAGATTTTCTACTGAAATTTATCAGTAATTAAGTGCACACAACTCAGGCAATGTTACAAGGTCGGTTATTGCCCTCTTAAAACTCTTGAAAAATAAGTATATTTGTATTTATAAATGTTCACCTTTTTGCAAACTCTTATTTTTAAAAGATCATAGACAGTATACCCTTCTTTTGAATTTCCTGAAGCAGCACCTAGTATTACTATATTCATCACGAACTCTCAATTAGTTGTGACTAAATTTGTTAACAGCCTGGTTTGTATTTAATTGTTACTTGGGACATCCTTAGGACAAGGAAGAGGTTATTGAAAACTAATAAATGCAGCCTGGAAAATATTTAGTATTCATAGATTTCAAATTATCATTATTATAGTGAGAGATCTCCTTGATAAATTGACGTCTAGTTGCCAAGCCTCATAGATTATGAAACTAATTTTTCAGTTTCATGACTGAAGTAAGTTACCAGAAATATTCAAGGACATTTAGAAATACTTGCTTTCCCAAGACCAATTTTGAAGTATCTTCGCTTGAAAGGAAGCGGCCTTTGCCACCTGCAAGGCGCTCACCACTCTCCCATCTTTGTTTCAGAAGCCTGAGGGTGATTTGAGGACTGTTACTTTTTCACTTCCTTAGAGAATCTTGTTAAATTGAGAAGAAAATAATCACCATAAATCATACATGATATCGTGAGACTCAACATTTCTCATATAACTCAGGGACTGCTCACATCATGACAGTTGAATGGCATACAATAATAAGGTATATGAACCTCCAATTATCAGATCGGGGTGGTCTCTGAAGATAATGAAGACTTTTTAAATTGCTATACACGGCTGCTAAATTGTTATTAAACACTGGGGCAAGAGATCAGAAAAGCTTTGCCATGTTAATCCCTATTCATTTCATTATGTTGAAATTCCAGTCAATTGCAATGAAAATATAGACAATATCACAGAAACTGACAAATGAAAAACATATATTGAATCAGATCTATGATTAAAAGTTATATTTCCACTCTTTGCAACAACACTGAAATAAAGAACCCAGTGACACATTCAGAAGTAATTATCTCCAATAAACATTAGTTTTCTTTAGTTATGCAGGTTTTTCAGGCCAATTATTTCTCCAGCTGTCAAAAATCTACTCATGTTGAATCTATCCACATATGTATATTTCAGAAAAATCATACTTTGATTGTGGCTAAATTTTATCAGATTTTATTTTTATTTTTATTTAATATAACTGAGTGAAAATGTACATTCACGTATAAATTTACATGCCCACCTATATGCAGCTTCCACTGCTCTCCCTGTCTGGTGACTGCACACTATTCCTCTCTGCTCCATACCTGTTTCATCCTCCCAAAAGCCTCCTTTCCCCTCCTCTCCGTCCACTCCCCTTCCTCCAGCCAGAGGTCAGCGAGATGATATCCTATAGATGTATAGAACCATAAAGTGCTTCCTATATATGGTCACTCTGCATTGCCAAGTCCAATCCATTCCTGTCCAAAGAGTGGACCTTTGTTATAGTTTATGGGAAAGGGAAGCATCAGGGCTGGGGGCCATGCTCTCAGAGGAACCCCAAAACCGCTGGACCATCAATTGAGGTCTTTTAGTGGAGATCTCATGATGCACCCTTTTTTATTCTTGTGTTGCCAGTGAGACTCCTCTCTGTGAGCTCCATCGTGGCTATCACTGGTGGTGGCCAGGCACCATCTGGTTCTTCCGGTCCCAAGTCGATGTAGGCACCCACTCTTGTGGGTCTCTCTGTCTTCTCGGTTGTCTTTACTGCATGTCATTTTGGTCCTCGGTGAGCACCCATTCCTGCTGAGTTGGGACCATTAGCTGTGTCCTCGGATGGCAGCTTGGTAGCTTTTAAGACCCCAGCCGCCACTCACCAATGTGGGGTGCAGAGAGCTCTCTTAGCAAAATGATAGTTGTGCCAATTGGCCTGGAATTCGCCTAAGAGCATGGTCCCCTGCCCCCCGCCCCAGCTACTCTATCCTTGCAGTGTTGAGTTAAGACGGAAGGAGTACTCAAGTTATGCTGAAGTCCACTTAATGTTGTTCTTGTTTCTAATATGTGCTATCACCGCTTTCTCCCAACTAGATTTCTAGTAACTATGTAAACTAAACCCTTCCCCCCAATCCTCCCTTGCTTCCTTCCCTTGCAGCTGTCAAAGAGTCTTGTCTTCTATACACAAGTCTGTTTTTGAGATCTTATCGTAGAGATCTCGTACAGTATTTGTCCCTTTGTTGCTGACTACTTTCACTCAACATAATGTCTTCCAGTTGAAACCAGGTTAGGAGATGTTTCCTGGACTTTTTTTGGTTGGCAGTGTTTTGTGATGGGTTTATTAAGCTGTTCTGCTTCACGTTGTGATAATTTGGGTAGGTGGTATGAGTCAAGGATTTTGTCCATTTCCCCTAGGTTTTCAAATTTGTTATACTACAGTCTTTCATAGTATTCTGTTATATTTGATTTCTGTTGCATCTGTGGTGGCAACTCCCCTCTCATTTCTAATTTGGGTTATTTGTTTCCTTTCCTGCTTTTCTTTAGTAAGTTTAGCCAGTGGTTTATCAATTTTGTGGATCTTCTCAGAAAACCAGCTTTTGGTCTTTTCAATTTTTTCAATTGTTTTTCTATTCTCTAATTCATTTAGCTCTGCTCTAATCTTTATGATCTCATTTCTTCTGGTGCCCGAGGGGTTCCTCTGTTGTTCTCTTTCTACTTGTTCAAGATGTAGATTTAGAGTTAGTTCCTTGATTTGGTTTCTTTCTTCCTTCCAAATGTGTCCATTTATGGAGATAAACAGACCTCTGAGCACTGCTTTGGCTGTATCCCATAGGTTCTGGTAGGAAGTGTTTTCATTCTAATTGGAATCCATGAATTTCTTTAATTCATCCTTGATTTCCTCTATAACCCAAGTTTTTTTGAGCAAGATGTTGTTCAGTTTCCAAGAGTTCCACTTTCTATCTGTGTTTTTTCTGCTATTGATTTCAACTTTGATGGCTTTATGATCTGAGAAGATGCTTTGCAGTAATTCAACGGTATGGATTTTGTTGAGCATTGCATTATGGCCTATCACGTGGTCAATTCTGGAGAATGTTCCATGTGCACTGGAGAAGAAGGTGTAGTTGTCTGCTGATGGGTGGAAAGTTCTGTACATATCAATGAGGTTTAGTTGGTTAATTGTGTCAGTGTGGTCTTCTGTATCTTTACTGAGCTTTTTTTCTAGATGATCTGTCTAGTAATGAGAGTGGAGTATTAAAGTCTCCCACTATTATTGTGGAGTCATCTAACTCTCTTTTTAGTGTAGTCAGTGTTTCTTCGACATATTTAGGTGCTCTGACGTTAGGTGCATAAATATTTAATATAGTTAAGTCTTGCTTGTGTACTGAACCTTTCAGCAATAAATAGTGACCATCTTTGTCCACGATGGTGGATTTTATATTAAAATTGATTTTGTCTGAGATTACAATTGCCACCCCTGCTCTTCTTTGTTCATTGTTAGCTTGATATATATTCTTCCATCCTTTAATTTTCAGTTTGTTCCTGTCTTTAGGTCTCAAGTGAGTTTCTTGTAGACAACATATTGATGGGTCGTGTCTATTGATCCAACATGACACTTGGTGTCTCTTTACTGGAGCATTCAGTCCATTCACATTCAATGTAATTATTGATAGGTATGTGTTCACTGCTGCCATTGTGGTATGTTTATTTTTATGTTGATGTTTTCTCTGTTGTTCTTATTAGTCTGTTCTGGGACACTCTTTTTTGTGAGCTGATTTTTCACCTTTTCCAGAGCTGGTTTTATAGTTGTTGAGACTCGTGTGTTAGATTTCTTGAAATCGTATGATACATCTTTGTTGTGCTTTACAGCTGCCCCTATGAACCCCCTTAATAAACTATTTATAAACCCAGTTTTAATTACTACCAGTCTTGTCATCTTCTTCTCCATCTGGAAGGACTATAACGACTGTAGTACATCCCTCTTTTTATTATGATGACAACATAGTTTTCATGATGATCACTGGATTGCTTCTTTCCATATTAAAGCTGTGATTTACTTTGGAGCCTTCCCTAAATGAGTTGAGTATTGCGTAGTGTGTTGTTCTAAAATATAAAGTTAGTGATTTTGTTCTTCTAAGCCAAAGCCAAGAACTTCTTTCAGTATTTCTTGTAGTTTGGGTTTGGTTTTTACAAAGTCTCTGAGTTTCTGTTTATCTGGGAATGTCTTAATTTCATTTTCGTATTTGAAAGATAGTTTTGCAGGATATATAATTCTTGGTTGGAAGTTCTTCTCCTTCAAGACTTTGAATGTGTCGTGCCACTGTCTCCGTGCCAGCATGGTTTCTGCTGAGTAATCTGACGAGAGCCTACAGGGTTTCCCTCTGAATGTTAGCTTTGCCCTGAGGCTTCCTGCCTTTAAGAGTTGCTGCTTATGTTTCATTTTGTTAAGCTTGATTATAATATGTCTTGGAGTCTTTCTTTCGAGATCTATATTGGGTGGCATACGATATGCATCTGAGATGTCTATATTCTCTTCCTTCATGATTTCTGGGAAGTTTTCTTTCAGCAGCTCAGCAACAATACTCTCTGTGTTCTGAGATGTCTCACCCTGTTCAGGGACTCCAATTAATCGAAGGTTGTTCCTCTTAATAGAGCCCCACATGCTTCTTAATGTTTCTTCATTTTTCTTGTTTCCTTTTTCTAATTTCTGCTCATAGACTCTGGCATCAGTAGCTCTGTCTTCCAAGTCAGAAATTCTTTTTTCCATTTGTTCCATTCTGTTTTCTTGGCTTTGCATGGAAGTTTCTATGTCTTTGATTTTCTTCTTGATCTGTTGGATTTCAGAGTATTGGTGTTCCATCAGATTGAACAACTTGCTTAATTTTTCATTTTGTTCTGCTGCATTTTGTATAAGGTCTAGAAGGGCTCTGTATATAATCAATTTGTATTCACTTCCTGATGCTTTCATAAAAGTTTCTTCATCTGGAAAACGCCTTGGTTGCTTTGTTTGGGAGCCTTCTGAAGCCATGAGTGATTGCTTGTATGCCACAATTGTCTGTTGCTTTTTGGGTCCCATGTGAGTATATAGAGGCTGGAAGAGGTACTGTGAGGATGGATTGCAAATGTTTCTCTAGGCTGTCTTCAAATGTAAAGCAAAAGGCATCTGACCAGTTCACAAGTTGGTTAGGTTTTCAGGTGTAGAGGTCCCTCTTCTCATCTGACAAAGTAAGCGCCACTATATCCAACCCCAGATGACAACAAACTAGTTCAGAATACAGCAATGCTACTGCCCTGTTGGCCTCTACTGACAGGGCCTAGCCTTAGCCAACACTGCGTCGAGTACTGGTTTTGTGATAGAAAAGCGCTCTGCTGTGGGCAGGTTCTGGCTCCCAAACTAAGAATTAGGGCCAGCTGCAGCCACTGCATTCAATATGGCGTCCTCCACACAGGCAGCAGACAGGGGGGCTAAATGTGCGAGAGGTAGTGATTCCTCTGCTTCTGTTGCAGGGCCCCCAATGCAGGCAGCACTGTGCAAAATCACTACTTTTCTGTCAGAGAAGCGCTGTCCCATTTGCAGGCACTGGCTCCCAGGCTAAGAACGAGGTCCCGCTAAAATCTCGGTACCAACATGGCGTCCCGCACCCTGACCATGGAGCTCTGCACAAACTCCACTGAGGCAGCTACAAAACAAAAGGCTCAAAGTGTCTAGATTAACAGAGTCCCGAGCCTGGCTCTCAGAATATGGGAATTTCGCCTGCCTATCCCCCCAGCAGCGTGTCCAAGTCCAGCCGCCAGGCAAGGCCCAGCTCCGCCCGCCAGCCGAGACAGAGGAAAAAAAAAGTCAAAATGGTGCGTTTACCTTCCGTCCGTGAGAGCCAGGGCTAGCCAGGAGCGGGAGTCAGCAAAAGAGAGGAGGTTTTTCGCTCAGTGGTATCAAGTCCCAATTAACAGCTCTGTGCCGTGCCCTGAGGCTGATTAGGTGATCAGGAGGCTCTGTTTGATTGTCAATTCAGGTCTTGGTTTCCAGAGGGATATAAGGAGACGTGTACTTAGTCTGCCAGCTTGACTCCGCCCCCAATATTATCAGATTTTTAGTGAAAGATTGCAGAAGCCAAACCTATGCTCACTGAGTCAAAAAAGATCAGAACAGTTGTTGAACAAACTGGTCACTTTGCTTTCATGTGCTCCTTGCTTATACCAAAGTTATAGAGATTCAGTTGTTAAATAGTGTTTTTTATGGCCATGTCTAGAAATTTCATTGAAGAAATGGAACTCAAAACCAAGAGTTCAAAATTTTTCCCCTCGATTTTACCTGTTCTCATTTGTTATTTCATGGATCTTCTAAAGTATTTCTCAGTTTACTTTTCAAATTAGTCTTCCACTATTCCCCTACATTAACTTTTATGTTAAAATCAAACCAATATACTTATTATTCCTGTCCATGCCTTGTATTTCCTCACCTCTTCACTTTTTTCAGCAATATGTAGAGTGAAAATATTACAAAAACCGTGCTGAATTTATATGAACTCTTTAAAATATCTTATTTATTAATTTTCTGAACTCTACTTGACACCACAGTGATCTCCCTTTTCCTGACCCTCACAGAACTTAGTGTATAGTACTTCTCAACCTCTTTCATGATATGATACACATAAAAAACATCTTAGAACTATACATTCCAGTGAGCTTAGGCAACACCTCTTCACAGAACTGGTTGCAAAGTATGTGCATTGTCTCTTGTCAAATCAACCCCAATTCTCGGTGGTCTTTATGTTACATGGTAGAACTACTCCATGGAGTTTCCTTGTTTATAATCTTTATGGAAGAAGTTGGCCAGGCTTTTCTTCTGTGATGCCAGTAGGTGAGTTTGAAGTGTTAATCTTTGTATTAATAGTCAATCAGTTATGTCACCCAGACTCCTCCTATCCCAGGACTGGAAGTAAATTAAATAACAAAGCCAAACACTCTGCTGTAGAGTCAGTGCTGACTCAGTGACCCTGTAGGACAGGGTGGAACTGCTTCATAGAGTCTCCAATGAGCGCCTGGTGGATCTGAACTGCCAGCCTTTTGATTAGCAGCCAGAGCACGTAACCACTAAGCTACCAGGGAGACAAGCTAAATAGAGCCTGCCAATGCCCTAGCTACTACAAAGCAAGACAATCATACCAACATGGTACAGCTATAAGCAGATATGCCAACAGGATAAAGCTCAATTCCACATCAATTAGTTGATAATTTGTCAAGTGCTGTCCTACATTACAACTTGTATTATTCTTTTATACCACCATAAACTACTCTCTTCTTGTTGCTGAACAGATCTCACATGTTTAAAATAAAGATTATGTTCTATGATTGTTTCAAGTGTGATAGTAATTGGCATTTTATACAACACTCAAGACTCTCAGTGTACATTATGTGTTTATTTTCATGCGCTTTTCTAAGCAGCTTACATTTAGTACCAACAACTATGTATCAGGACATATAGTTTCTGGTCACATTTAGAGATTATGAATCAACACCAAGGTCTATTGCATCTGATGTTGTTAATTTTTGATTACATCTTTTTAAAGTTGTCGGAAGAATCAATACAGACATTTCTTTGAAGGGAGTTATGACTGCCTTATTTACTAATTAACTTTGATGTATGGTTTATACTTTATCACACAAAATTACATTGTCTTCAATTGATCCTAAATATTCAATTATTTTTAAATAGACTACTATGTTGTAGCCATGGATAAGGCAATGTCTTTTGATATGTGTTGTTTTTCGTAGGGTGTCTAATGTGTATGGTAAAATAAATGCTTCTGAAATCCATTATTTTTTCTCTAAGTAATTTTAAGTATTCTACTGGTTTATATAACATAGTTCACTACACTAAATATCATTATGATTGGTTACCATGCTTAATTATACTAGAGATCAATGTACCAGCACAGTCTGTCTATAACTTATGACATACTGACAAAAAAAAGAAATCCATTATTGTTAAAATAATGTTTGAGAATAATATAGTCTTTTGAAGCCAATAGGGAGACAACTGAAAATTTAAGCTTATTTTTTTAATGTTTAGTACTGGATAACAGCATCAAGTAAGGAAGGTAACAGCATCAGGTAAGAAGGGTAAAGATAAAGTGAGCATCCCCCACTTCTCTGTCAGTGGAGGCTTCTTTGTTGCTGTGATGCTGGAAGCCATGCCGTATTTAGGTACCAGCAGGGTCACCCACGGTAGATGGGTTTCAGCTGAGCTTCCAGACTAAGACAGACTAGGAAAAAGGACCTGGCAGCCTATTTCAGGAAAGAATTAACCAGAGAAAACCTTGTGAATAGCAGCCACATTGTCAGATGTGATGCCGGAAAATAAGCCTCCCCACCCCCAGGTTGAAAGACACTCAGAAGACAACTGGGAAGAGCTGCCTCCTCAAAGCAGAGCTGACCCTAACGATGTGGATGGAGCAAGGACTTAAGTATCTTCGTTGGCTGATGTGGCAGCACTCAAAAGGAAAAGAAACAGCTGCAAACATCCATCAATAATTGGGACATGGAATGTATGAAATGTGAATTGAGGACAATTGCAAATTGACAAAAATGAAGTGGAATGCATAGACACTGATATTCTAGGCGTTTGAACTGAAATGGACTAGGTCTGGCCATTTTGAATCAGACAATCACATGGTCTACTACGCTGGGAACGAAAATTTTGTCATAACTAGAGAAAGGATTGAGGTTGTCAAGGATTTCATTTTACCTGAGTCCAGAATCAATGCCCTTGGAAGGAACAGTCAAGAAATCAAAAGACGCCTTGCATTAGGAAAATCTGCTGCAAAGCATTTCTTTAAAGTGTTGAAAAACAAAGATGTCACCTTGAACACTAAAGTGTGCCTGACTCAAGCTATATTTTCAAACATATCATATGCATGTGAAATCTGGACAATGAACAAAGAAGTCAGAAGAAGAATGGGCCCCTTTCAATTGTGGTGTTGGAGAAGAATGTTGAATATACTGTGGACTGCCGAAAGGACCAACAGATCTGTTCTGGAAGAAGTACAACCAGAGTGCTCTTTGGAAGCAAAGATGGCAAGATTACATCTTCCATAATTTGGACATGTTGTCAGGAGGAATCAGTCCCTGGAGAAGGACATCATGCTGGCAGAATGGAGGGTCAGTGAGAAAGAGGAAGACCCTCAACAAGATGGATTGATGCCACAGTAAATATGGCTATTCTGTCATGGAATATTTCAATACGTTGTGCATGTGATTTGGATTTACAGGCAACCTGCTGAGACTGGAGACCTACTTCCCTGTGCTATGATTTCATGCATCTTAAGAAACATCCTTACGTTTACTTTTTCCTTAGGAATATTTGGTTCTGTAATACTCTTCTGAATTTGTAGTAAACGTGTTCTGTTTCCCTGACTTAATGAAAAAAAAAAAGCTTCCTAAAGAGACAATCAGGTTTGTGCTAAAAATGTGCTGATTTTTCACTTAAAAAAAAAATCCATCCTATAGATTTCATTATAAAGATTAAAAGTGAGAAGGAGACAACAAAATACATAGTTCAATACCAAAAAATCAAAGAATAAGTAAGCATTAAATAAAACAGAAAATAGGTAAATTTATTGCTGTCATTGAGACAAATTCAGTCTACAGTCTTTTATAGATTTTTGCTTCCAATATACCTGTCTGTTATTTCACAAATAATGTAACTTTTATAGTAATAGTATATGTCGAGGAAATATGAGCTGTCACTTTTCAAGTCAATAGCCTATTTGAGTCTAATCCCCCTAAATCATGCACCCATTAGTTGTAGAAATAAAAATTATATAGCATAGTTATTAGCTGTAACTAAACCCAGTTAATTATCTGTGGAAAACTCAAGTTGCAAAACACTCTAATCGAGTCTTTTCCCTAGAAAACACACAAACACATGTTTTGATATTACGGACAATTTCTAGAAGAAGGCTCCCTTTTATGATCCAGTTTTGGTTGAATTTCTTACATGCGTTTGGTACCATTTTGCAACTGGCCTGTTGAAAGCACACACTTAGCTTTTGAGAAGCTGTGCTTTCTGTGTTGTAGAAGAGCATCACAGACATGTCAAATGAAAGAACATCATTAATTTCCCCTACCTGGCTGTCACAAGTATATGAACCAGGCTTGTGTTTTACCTGTTAGTATAATAGCATCACTGATAATACTAAGTTCCTTTTATGCCTCAAGAATTAACAATATATTGATAAAGATAACAAATGATAGAATTAAACAGTGCAAATTGAAATCCTGACTCAGCCCTTTACGAACATCGGATTTAGTTTCTGTGTGCTTCACATTCCTTACCTATAAAACAGCTCCGATCCCAGACACTTCTTTGGGAATTAAATAGATGATTCATAATGAATACTTAGTATCATTCCTGGAACATAATTAACGATCTATCAAAGTTAACTTTCATCATAATTATTATTTTGAATAACAGCAAGTTACGTATAATTTTTAGTTTAGTTTTTTTTTGCTTGCTACCATGTATTGTTGTATTCACTCTGTTACTGCAACTGTGGAAAGTGCAAAGATTATCACCTAACTTTTTTCAGGATTTATTAATTAATATATTAAATAATTCACAAATACTTATGTCTACCATGTTTTAAAGAAGTCCTGGCATCAAAACAGTTAAGCACTCAGCTGCTGAACAAAATACTGGCAGCTCAAACTCACCCAGAGGTCTGCGGAAGAGAAACCTGGCAATCTACTGCCATAGAGATTGCAGCCAAGATAGTCCCATAGTGCAGTTCTTCTCTATCACATGGGGTCTCTGTGGGTTGGAATCAACTCATTTGCACCCAGCTAAAACCCTGAAGCAACAACTATGCTTTAAGTACTGTCTTAGTTATCTAGAGCTGCTATATAGAAGTATCACAAATGGGTGGCTTTCACCAACAGAAATAATTTATTTTCTCACAATTTTGCAGGCTGTTGTTGTTAGGTGCCATTGAGTTGTTAGATTGTTTTGCAACTTTAGTTGCAACCCTATGCCCAACAGAACAAAACACTGTCTGGTCTTATACCACCATCACACTTGTTTCTGTGCTCATTGTCGCACAATTACGTCAAAGCATTTTGTTGAGGGTCTTCCACTTTTTCTCTGACCCTCTTCTTTACCATGCAAGATGTTCTTCTGCAGGGACTGATCCCTGCTGATACCATGATCAAAATATGTAAGACCAAGTCTCACCAGTCTTGCTTCTAGGGAGCATTCCAGTTATACTTTTCCAAGACACATTTCTTCTTTCTTTTGGCAGTCCTTGGTATATTCAATATTCTTTGCCAACACCACAGTTTAAAGGTATTAATTCTTCTTTCAGCTTCTTTATTCACCGTCCATTTTTCACATGCATGTGAAGCAATTGAAAACACTGTGGCTTGGATCAGATACACCTTAGTTCTCAAGGTAACATCCTTGTTTTTTAACATCTAGAAGTTAAAATTCACTGTGGCAGCTCAAATCCAAAACCCGTTGCTGTGGAGTTCAATACAACTCATACTGCCAGCTCTAGGGTTAAGTCTTTTCTCCTTCTGTTGACTCTGGAGAAACATGTTTGTCTCTTTTTAGCTTTTGTTTCTTGGTAACTTGGAGATTTCATATGGCCTGGCACCTGTCTTCCTCTCCTCTGCTTGCTTGTTTGACTGCTTGCTATCTTACGCTAGGTTCTACAGAAAAGCAAATCCAGTGAAAGGTGTGTGTGTGTGTAAAAAGAGAGAGAGCCATTTATCTCAAGAGAATGTCTCATACAATTTTAGAGGTTGGTAAGTCTGAGTTCTATAGGTCAGTTGTCAAGTTGAAGGCTTCTTCTGACTCAGAGCTGTAGGGGCTGATGAACCCAAGGTCAGCAGGTCAGATGGTAGGCCACTGGCGTATGAGTGGCGTAGGCTGATGAAGTTCTGATTCACAGGTAAGACGGTAAGCCATGCCTCCCATGTTGATGATTCTCAAGATAGACAGACATTGTGATAGGCAAATAATTCAAGTCCCTAGAACCAGAGATTAGATGATGACACCTCAAATGCAAGATCCCAAGTAAGCAAACAGGCTTTGCCAGAATGCCCATAAATGCATGCACAATGCATCTTATACCCATAAGAAAAATTCCCTCGAAGCTGATTCGCTAATAACACCAGATTACATCATGGAAGATGACTACACCATTATGTAACTGCTAAATTCTATCATTACATAACTGCCAAACTGCATTATTATATAATTGTCAAGCACTGTGAAAATCGTGACCCAACTAATTTGACACACAGCTGTAGCCATCACATTTGCTTCATCTGCTCTTTTAAAATTTCAAAAGAGATTAACTTAAAACACAACCATATTGATTCTGCCTCATTAACAGAGCAAAAAAGCCCCGCATTTCCAAATGGCATTATAACCACAGGTACAGGGATTAGGATTTACATTATTTTTTTTTCAAATTTTTCTTGCTATGATTAAATGAAAGTATAAAGTCCAAATCAATTTTACATACTCTCCTATCTGCAGCTCCATCTACTCTCCTCACACTGTGACAGCACACTCATCCATTTCACTCTTCTAATATTCTCTTAACCAACACCTGTCCCCTCCTCTCCACCTTTTCTTCTCTCATCTAGAGAGAAACTGGGAGGACAGCCTCCGATAAATGTATAAAACCATAAAGTACACACACCACATGTTCACACTGTGTCCCCCAGTCTAGTCCATTTTTGTCTGGAGAGTTGACCTCAGTACTGCTTTCCCATCAGGGTGAGTAGCAAGTCTGGGGACCATGTTCCCAGGGGACCCTCTAGGCTGCCAGACCATCACTTCTGGTCTTTTAGTAGAGTTCTTGAGCTACACATGTCTTTTTCACTTGCAACATCAGGGACTCTACATTGTGTCCCCCATCATGGCTGCCTTTGATGGTAGTCAGGCACCATCTGGTTCTTCTGGTCTCGTGCTGTTACAATCTCTCATTCTTACAGATTGTTCTGCCTCCTGAGTTTGCATTTCCTCATGACTGTAAGTTTCTCAGTCATCATCTATTCCAGATGGGTTGAGACCATTTTGTACTCTTCAGATGGGCCAGCTTTTAAGACCGCAGATGCAACTCACAAATATGAAGTGCAGAAGACTCAGACAGAGTGGTTATGTCAGTTAACCTCGATGTCCCCTGAAAATATGGTTCCTAGGCCCCTGTTCATGCTACTCTATCCTTTGAAATATTGGATTGAGTTTAGAAAACCTTCCTGTTTATTGTGTAGGCCAGTTATGCTGATCTGCCCTCTGCTGTTCCTGCCACTCCCCTCACCTAACTGAATTCCTGTCGGCTAGCTAATCTATGAACACGTCTCTCTCTCTCTCTCTCTCTCTCCACCCTTCTATCTATCAAAGAGTCTTGTCTTCTGTACATAAGTCCATTATTAAGTCCTTGTAGCAGAGATCTCGTATAATACTTGTCCTTCTGCATCTGACTGATTTCACTCAGCATGAAGTCTTCTAGTTGAAACCAGGTTATGAGATGCTTCCTAAAATCATTATTCTTTATCATTGTGTAGTGTTCCATTGTGTATATATACCATACTTTGCTTATCAGTTCATTTGTTGATAGGCACCTAGGTTCATTCCACTTCTTTTCTATTGTTGAGAGTACTGAATAAACATTCCTGTGTATGTATCTGTTCATGTGACTGCCTTTACTTCTGTAGGATATGTTCCAAGCAGTGAGAATGCTGGATCATGTGGTATTTCTATTTACTGACTTTTTGTGTGTGTGTGTGATTGAGTGAAAGTTTACAATATATTCAAATTTGTATGCCTGCCCATCTGCGGCTCCCTCTGCTCTCCTTACCCAGTGACAGCGTATTTCTCCTTTCAGTTTCATACATGTCATATCCTCTTAACAATCTCCTGTCCCCTCCTCTCCACCCTTTCCACTCCCCTCTAGTAAGAAGCCAGTAGGACAACATCTTATAGATACATAGAACCATAAAGTGTACACACAGTATGGTCACTCTGTGTCTAACTTTTTAAGAAAATGCCAAATTGCTTTCCAAAGAGGTTGTACTATTTTGCATTCCCACCAGCAGTGTAGGAAAGTTCCAGTCTCTCTGCAGCCTCTCCACAGCATTTGCTGTTTTGTGTCTTTTGCATCATGGTCAACCTTGTTGGGGTGAGATGGTATCTCACTGTAGTTTTGATTTGGATTTCTCTAATAGCTAATGATTACGAGCATTTCTTTTTTTTTTTTTTTTCCCTACTGAGATGTCTCCTTGGGTGAAGTGTCTGTCCATGTCCTTCATCCATAGTTTAATTGTGTTATTTACCTTTTTCTTGTTGATATTTTGCAGTATCTCATAGATTAGGGAAATTAGATATTGATCTGATATGTGGCTGCCAAATATTTTTCTCCTATTCTGTAGGTAGTCTTTTAATTCTTGATAAAGTCTTTGGATGAGCGTAAGTGTTTGATTTTTGTATTTCTCATTTATCTATTTTCTCTTCTATTGTTTGTGTATTGTTAGTCAGATTTTGTAGTCTGTCTAAGCCTTGTGATAGAGCTTCCATTGTTGCCCCTATTTTTTCTTTCATGAGCTTTGTCATTTTAGCTGGCTTGATCCAATTCCAGTTAGTTTTTGTGTGAGGTGTGAGATACAGGTCTTGTTTCAGTGTTTTTTTGCAGACGGATATCCAATTTTGCCAACACTATATGTTAAGGAGACTGCTTATATCTCAGTTTATAACCTTTGGGCCTTTGTCGAATGTCAGCTGTTCAGAGGAGAAGGATGACAGTTGATGACTCTGTTCCATTGGTGTATATGTTTCTTTCTGTACCAGTACCAGGCAGTTTTGACTCCTGTGACAGTATAATAGGTTCTAAGTTCAGATAGTATGAGGCCTCCCACTGTATTCCTTTCCTTCAGTAGTGCTTTACTTATCCAGGGTTTCTTCCTTCTTCAAACAAAGTTGGTGATTTCTTTCTCCATCTTCATTAAAAAATGACACTGGAATTTATGTTGAGATGGCATTGTATATGTAGAACACTTTGGATAAAAGAGACATTTTCACAATGTTAAGTCCTCTTATGCATAAGCAGGGTATATTTCTCCACTTACCCAAATCTCTTTGGGTACAATAATTTCTTCTGCTTTATTTATTTATTTATTTATTGGTTATGTAATTCAATCCATAACACAAACCCAAAAAACAAGCTCGTTGCTGTTGAGTCTACTCTGACTCACAGCCACCCTACAGGACAGGTTAGAACTCCCCATGGAGTTTTCAAAGGGTACCTGGTAGATTCAAATGCTGACTTTCTGTTTAGCAGCCATAGCTTTTAACTACTATGTCACCAGGATTTCAAAACAAGTGCTAATTAAATAACAATGAGCAAAACAGATTTGTTTCTGTTTTGTGGGTCTCATAGCACATTATTGAAGGATTTAGATAAATATAAGAAGGGATTTAAGTAAATACAGATCATTTGTTGTACAGTAGTTAAGATCTACAGCTGCTAATTGAAAAGTTAGCAGTTTGAATTCACCAGTCACCTCTTGCAAACCATATGGGACAGTTTTGTGTTGTCCTATCAGGTTGTTATCAGTGAGCATCAACTCTAAGGAAAGAGGTTTGGTTTAGTTTTAGTTAAATACATACAGAGAATTGGGAAAAATTGCTTGTTTTTAATTAAAAGTAAACACACACACATATATGTACATGTATGTATAAAATCTTTACATATGAGTTCCATGAGTTGGAAGTAACAGCAACTACAAAGAATATCATATTATCACCCCTCCCCCAACACACATGACAGAATGGGTTAGCAGATATAGAAAACATTGACTCACTAAAATTCAATTCCACCTGTAAACTAATTATTTAACACAGAGCTAAATATGGATCCATATAAAACTAGGCAGATCTGCCTAACACCTAAGAATTATATTTATTTTTATAATCATTCTTTCATGGAAACACATAGTTGTTGGGTTCTTTTCTGGGCTAGGCTCCAAAAGGTATTCAGAACCAAAACAATGTTCAGAAACTTCTTGCTTTCTGGGAGTGATGGAGAATGTGAGTTTATTTAAAGTAAAGCTGTAATCAAGCACTGTGGAGGGAAGAATAAAAGTAAGCACAAAGAAGTAACACTAGCAACATTTTGGATTTTAAATTAAAAAAATCGGAAATGAAGACATTTGTATTAAAAACAAAAGTTATTAAATGGAAAGGGTCTATAGAAGAAATGATATATATTTTTTTTTCCTGAAAGAGCATCAGAAATTAAATTTGATTGAAAGTAGAATTGGATTTGGACAGATAAAAGTGGAAAATGACAAATATGAAACAATAACTGATCTTCAAGTTATAAAAAATAATTATAAGCAAACAATGAGCAGTAGTTTTCTTTCTATTGCAGACTGTGCCTCAGGAATCTAGTCTAATGTTCCATAATAGGAAGAATTATTTCATAGCATTGGGGTATGTTGTAATAAGGTTATGAAACAATGCTTTGTGAATATTCGCTTGCTATAAATTAGATATTGTTTGTGGGTGAGAGACAGCAAATGTCACAAGTAATCACACAAAACAAGCTGAAATAACCATCTACAGGATACCTCCAGCATAGCACTAACAATCATGGTTGCTTTTATGAAAAGCTACACATAATAGTCTACAAGCTTAAAGAAACTCACACACCAAGTCTAACATTTGACATTCTGATGCACAAGATAACAAGGCCTTCCTGAGATTTATGACATAAGGCTATGCTGTTAATCAGGGAAAATGCTCTGACTCTTAGTCAAAAGAGATAATAGAAAAGTGGTTTAACAAAAGCTGGAGAACAGATATCCTGTCTAAAGACAAGTGTATCCATTTCCTGCTTCCTGTTGTGCTTACTCCACAAACCAAGGCCTTGAAGACATCACTTGAGAATTTCAGCCAACTATTAAGCAACCTAATCTTTGTTTGCTATTGATTCAAGGAGCATCACTTTGACAGATTGAATTGAGGTCTACAAAAAGATATAGTAAAGTCTTTATCTCCGGAACCTCAAAATATGACTTTATTTTGAAATATGCTAGTTGTAGATACAATGAATAAAGGTCATTCTGCTGGATCCTAATTGCTTAATGACTTGTGTTCTGTAGAAGTGAAGAGACGGTGAAAGACACAGAGGAGAAAAAGGTCCTAACAAGACCAATGAAGAGATTGGAGTTCTGCTTCCACAAGTTAAGCAATGACTGGGGCTACCAGAAACTGAAAAAGACAAGCAAAGATTTCCTCCTAGGGACTCCAGAGAGAGCACAGCTCTGCTGACCTCCTGAATTTAGACTTCTTGTCTCCAGAACTGTGAAAGAATAAATTGCAGTTGTTTTAAAGATGAGAAAGCAGAAAGAGACAGGAAAACTGGTAATGGGAAATCTAAGGTCAAGAAGGGGAGAAAGTTGACATGCCATGGGTTAGCAACCAAACAATGTATGTATTAATTGATTAATAAGAAATTTCTCTGCTTAGTAAACTTTCATCTAAATTACAATTTTTTTTAAAAAAAAAGGAAAACATTTCAGTTGTTTTGTACCAAGTAGTCACAAAGTGGTATTTTATTACAGCAGCTCTAGGAAACATGAATACAGTCACATATTTAGACTGACCATGTATGGCCATGTGATTGTCAAATTTCTAGCTTTATAAACAAACCAACAGACAAAAACCAAACATTGCTATCTAGTCAATTCCAATTCATAGTGACCCTATAGGACAGAGTAAAACTGCTTCATAGAGTTTCCAGGGAGTGTCTGGTGGATTTGAACTGCCAACCAAAAGGCTGGAACAAGGTTTTCCTCCAGCTTTATAGGTTTCTAAAATGATTACTGCACAGTCATTATCTATAAATTCACATATTATCTAGCTAGTAGAAAATGAGTTCCAATTTATTTTTCCTGACTGCAATGTTGAGATTGATGTTTGGGCTCACAAGGATTATCGAAACAGTGGAATATGAATACTTGTGGAGAGCCTGAGTATATATTCAGAAACTGGTAGTGATTTTTCTTTCTACTTGTTTTTTCTGCTATTGATTTCAACTTTTATGTCTTTATGGTCTGAAAAGATGCTTTGCAATAATTCAGTGGATTAAATTTTGTTGAGACTTGCTTTAGTCTTAATATGTGGTCTATTCCGGAGAATGTTCCAAGAGCATTGGAAAAGAAGATGTATTTATCCGCTGTTGAGTGAAAAGTTCTGTATATGTCAATGAGGTGTAGTTGGTTGATTATGGAAACAAGATCTTCTGTATCTTTACTGAACTTTTTTTCTGGAAGGTCTATCTATTACTGAATGTGGACAGTTGAAGTCTCCTACAATTATTGTGGAGTGATCTATCTCATTTTGCAATGTTGCTAAGCATTTATTTGATTATATTTAGATGCTCTGGTATTGGGTGATGAATATTTAATATTGTTATATCCTGCTTATGCATTGAGCCTTTCAGTAATAGACAGTGACCATCCTTTTCCATGATGGTAGACATTACATTAAAATCAATTTTATCTGAGATTAGTATTGCCACTCCCGAGCTCCTTTGTATGTTGTTATCTTGGTATGTATTCTTGTATCCTTTGATTTTCAGTTTGTTCATGTCTTTGAGTCTAAGGTATATTTCTTGTAAACAACATATAGACGGATCATGTCTTTCAACTCAGGCTGTCCTTTCTGCCTCTTTATTGGAGCATTTAGTCTGTTTACTTTCATTGTAATTATTGGTAGGTATGTGTTCAGTGCTATTTTTGTGTTGTTGATGTTTTCTTTGTTTCTCTGAAAATATTCTGTTCTTAGTCGTTTTTCTTTATGGGTTGACTTCATCATTTTCAGTGTTGGTTTTGTTTGTTGAGACTCCTGTATTATATTGCTTGTTTTGATATGTCTCACTGTTAGTTTGCTTTGCAGCTACCCCTTTGATCTCCCTTAATGTTCTAAGTGTAAACCAATCTTTGACTTCTGTATATCTTCTTAATTTCCTTTCCATCTGAATGGGTTATAACTGCTGAAATATATCCCTCTTTATATCCTGATGATGTCATAGTTTTCAGCTTAAGGTCATTGGTTCCCTTCTTCTAATATTTTAGCTTTGATTGAGCTTTACATCTTCCCTAGCTGAATATGATTCTGGATGTCATGTCCTGCATGGCATCCTTATGTATAAATTTGTTGTTTTTACTTTTCTAATCAAAAAGCTTCTAGTATTTCTTATATTTTTGGTTTGGTTTTTACAAAGTCTCTAAGCTTCTGTTTATCTGTGAATATCTTAATTTCATCTTCATTATTTGAAAGAAAATTTTGCAGAATATATAATTCTTGGTTGAAAGTTTTTCTCCTGCAAGGCTTTGAATGTGTCATCCCACTGCTTTCTTGCCAACATTGTTTCTGTTGAGAAGTCAGATGAAAGGCTACAGGGCTTCCCTCTGTACATTAGTTTTAACTCTTGCTGTCTTTAAGAGCCTCTTTTATGTTTCATTTTATTAGATTCAATTATAATATGTCTCGGTGTCTTTCTTTGGGGTTCTAGTTTTGGTGGTATTTGGTAAGCATCTTAGATATCTATGTTCTCTTTCATTATTTCAGGGAAGTTTTCTGTCTGAAACTCTTCAGCAATTCTGTCTGTGTTTTTGACTAGCCTTCTCTGTTCGGGAACTCCAACTATTTGTAGATTATTTCTCTTGATAGAGTCCTGCATATGTCTTAATGCTTCTTCATTTTTCTTATTTATTTTCTCTGAATTAGCCTCATAAATGCTGATGTCGGATGATTTGTCTTCAAGTTCACTCACTTTGCCATCTAACTTCTCAATCCTGCTCTTCTGTCTTTGCATTAAATTGTCCAGGTCTGTAAGTTTATTATTGATCTTCTGGATTTCAGATTGTTTATGTTCCAGTAGTTCATATAGCTTACTTAAGTTTTCATTTTGTCCTGTTGCATTTTGTTGAATCTCTAGAAGGGCTGTATACATAATTCTTTTGTATTCTACCTCTGATAATTTCAGAAAAGCTTCTTCATCTGGGAAATTTTTTGATTCTTTATTTTGGGAGTTTTCTGGAGCCATGGTGATCTGCTTCAGTTTCTCTACTGTTATACCAACAAGCTCTCTGGTGTAGTTCTAAGAGGGAATATAGGAACTGCTAGGTTTGGTCACTAGCTGCCTCTATTCTCTCTAGCCACTGGCCCCAGATGGGCCACTGAAGGTGACAAGATACTTGTGGTGACTCTCTGTCATTACATCAGTCAAGCCTATGGTGTAGCTTGGGGAAGGGAGGTGTTTTAGTCAGCTAGGGCTGCTCTAACAGAAATACCACAGAGTGGATGGCTTTAACAAAGGAAAGTTTATTCTTACACAGTCCAGTAGGCCACAAGTCCAAATTCAGGATGTCCACTCACTCCTGGGGAAGGTTTTTCTGCTTGTTGGCTCTGGAGGAAAGTCTGGTATTGCATCAGTCTTTATCCAGGAAGCATCTTGGCACAGGAACATCAGGTCTGAAGGACCCACTCTTCTCACAGTGTTGCTTCCTTGATGGTGTGAGGTTCCCAATTCTCAGCTTGCTTCTCTTTCCTTTTATCTCTTGTAAGATGAAAGGATTAAGGATGGAGCAAGCTATATTCCAGGGAAACTCCTTTTACAGTGGAGCAGGGATGTGACTCTGTGAAGTAATTTACAATGCTACCCTAATCCTTTAACATATAGGATAGGGAAATCACAAAATGGAGGACAATTATAGAATACAGGGAATCATGGCCTGGCCACATGGCTGCACATATTTTGGGGTGGGGGGACACAATTTGATCCATGACAGAAGGAGAGAAGGATGCCACCACCACACTTGGCTTCTTAGGGCACCTGAGCTCTCTAGATGTTTTTAACTTAACAACTGCTTTTTTGCTGAGAGGAGCACAGTCTAGCAGGTGCCAAGAATAAGTCCCAGGCCCTACCTCCCAGCTGGCAGAGATGGAACCCTGCTTATGGAGTCTCATGGTGTTGGTGGTGAGCCAACACTGTGACATGGTTCAGTGAAGGGTGATGGAAATGTCACCAACCCACTTAGCAGACTGTCACCACTGCATCCTCCTACTGGTCTTATTTTAATGGCTGCCTTATGGCTGAAAGAGCACTGTACAACAGCTGCTGATAGCAGTCAGGCCCTCAAGAGTATCAGCTAATGCCAATGATGGTGACTTGTAGGCTGTATACAGACACTATGACATGGCTCATAAAAGCGAGAGGTTAGGGCACTGCCACCCTTGGCCACCAGGCCCCACAACAATCCCTAGTTACTAGTGTCTCACAAATACCTATTCTGTTGGAGAAGCACTTTTCAGACTGGCATTGTTGCTCAGTGTGAGAATTAGCTCCCACTGAGACCTCAGACATGGCTGACTCTGTCTCTCAGCTGACAAAGACAGCATCCCACTTGAGCTGCCCATCTTGCAGTGAGTAAGCAGAATCTATGGTACAGCATGGAAAGGAGAGGGGGGAGGGACTCTGGCATCCATGGTCAGCAGCTAGGCCCTCAAGATGTAGATGTCCGAAGCACAGTCTTTCTGCTGCAGCATGCACTGCTTACTTATGCACTGCAGTTCAGGGTATTAGCTAGCTCATGCCAGGCTCACAGGCTCATCAGTTCCCAGTCTCAGCCTCCCAGATAACAAAGAAGGTTTCTATACCTGTAGTCCCCTCAAACAATGCATCAGCAGAAGCAAGATTCAATGTGCTGCTGCCTTGCCTCCAACAGAGATAGTTTCCTTTTTTTCTGTCACTCAGTCCAATCTCACAACCCTATGCCAGATGCTGGGGTTCCAGAATGTCCACACAGCTCTGTTCACTTATTATTCTAGGCCTTCATTCTCAGAGGGAATCAAGGAGACATGTGTATAGTCCACCATCTTGACTCTGTCCCTCAAGATTTTACTTTGAGTGAGTGATATGTTAACATCTTTTTCCTATCTAGGAAACCCTGGTGGCATAATGGTTCTGAGCTATGGTTGGTAATCAAAAGATCAGCGGTTCAAATCTGTCAGACACTCCTTAGAAACCCTGTGGGACAGTTCTACTCTGTCTTACAGGGCCACTATGAGTCAGAATCAACTCAGTAGCAATGGTAATGGGGAGTTAAAAATAATGGCAACTATGTTTAAGTGAGCTGGTTCACATTAATCCTTTTGTGTTACATTGATGAACACATACACAAACAGAATCACTTTAGGGAAGAAAAAGAAAGTCAAACATGAGGGCTGAAATTTAGTCCTAGTAAGTAGCCCGACAAGTATTAGGAAAGAAGGCTATAAATGGGTTATAAGCACAAGAACATTGTGCCAGCACTTGACACCTTCACCTTCTAATTCATTTATCACCTTTCCTCTGTTCTGCTTAGTACACACAAACACTAACCCATCCTGGCTATATTTTCCAAACTGCTGTGCCAGACACTCCTTGGAAACTCCATGGAGCAGTTCTACACTATCCTTCAGGGCTGCTATGAGTTGGAATCAACTGGATGGAAGCGGTTGGTGTCAGATGTTGTCATAGACTGAATTGTGTCCCACCCACCCCCACCCCCACCCCAAAAATGTTGAAGTCTTAACCCCTTGTACCTGTGAAGACAACTTTCTTAAAAATAAGTTATTCGATGATTCTATCAGTTAACAGAGGGTTATAATCCCTGTTATGATCCTTGTCTTTGTAAAAGCAGATGACAGCAATAAACAGTTAAAGGATGCTGTGTGATACTGTAGCTGCAGGTTAAGGAACATCTAGAGCTAAACTAGGAGAGAGATACGGAGTACACTCTTCATCTGTGTCTCTGGGGGAATAAATATGGCCAGTACCCTGATCTCAGCTTTCAGAACTGTGAAATAATAAATTTCTGTTATTTTAAGCAGTGTGTTTTGTGCCTTTTTGTTACAGAAGCCCTGGGAAACCAATATAGTTTGATACCAAGAACTGGGGGTGCTGCTACAGCAAATACCTATGAAAGTAGTAGTGGTTTTGGAACTGGGTAATGAATAGAACCTGGAGTAATTTGGATATGTGTGATAATAAGAGTCTAGAATGAGTGATTGCTACCATAGCTCAGCAAGAATTGCAAGCTGTAGGGAAAGCGGTTATAGTCATGAATAGATTATTGGTAGAAATGTGGATCTTAACTATGCTTCTGGTGAGGATTAGAAAGAAATGATCAACCAGTTATTGAACAATAGAGGAAAGGTAAAATTTTTTTCACAAGGTGGCAAAGAACTTGTCTGAATTATGTTCAAATATTTTGTAAAAGCTAGAACTGTCTAAAGGTTCCTTGGTGTTGTAAAGTCTCTGCACTCCATTGTTAAGCAAAAGTCTGACAGTTCGACCCACCCAGGATCTCCATGGAAGAAAGTCTTGGGAATTTGCTTCCATGAACATTATAACTTGAAAATCACTATGGAGTTGAATTTTACTCTGTAACACATGGAGTCACCATTATTCGGAATGGATATAGTAGGACAAGGTATGGTAGGTAGGACAGGACTTGTAAATGATAAGCTTAGATTTTTTCTTTTAATTGTGATTGGGTGAAAGTGTACAATCCAGTTTAAATTTGCATGCCCACCTACCTGCAGCTCCTTCTGCTCTCCTCACCTGGTGACAGCACACTCCTACTTTCCATTCTATACATTTAATATCCTCTTAACAATCTCCTGTACCCCCCTCTCCACTATCTCCACTCCTCTCTAGTAAGAGGCCAGTAGGATGACATCCTATAGATGTATAGAACCAGAACCATAAAGTTCACACACGGTATGGTCACTCTGTGTCCCGAAGTCCAATACATACCTGTCCAAAGAGTTGACCTCAGTAATGATTTATGATCAGGGGCAGTATTGGTCTAGGGGCTATGCTCACAGAGGAACCCCCAGACTTTCAAACAACCAGTTGTGTTCTTTTAGTGGAGTTCTTAGGGTGCACCCCTTTTTTTTCTCATGTTGCCACTGACACTCAACATTATGAGCCCTATTGTGACTCTAGTGGTGGCTGGGCACCATCTGGTTTTTCTGGTCACATGTTGGTGTAGTCACTCATTCATGTGATTCTTTCTGTCTTCTGGGTTCTGTTTCCCCCATATCGTTGTTCTCCTTTGTCATCATCTGTTGCAGGTGAGTTGGGACCATTTGGTGTACCTCAGATAGCAGCTTGCTAGATTTTAAGACCTCAGATGCCACTCACCAATATGGGGTGCAGAACACTGCCTTAGTAATAGGCTAGTTATGCCAACTGGCCTTGATGACCCCTGAGAGCATGGTCTCCAGACTCCTGCTCCAGTACACTATCCTTTCAATATTAGATTAAGATTAGAAGACATTTCAGTTTATGTTGAAGACCAATTAAGTTGATATTCTTTCCACTGTGTGCTGTCACTGCTTTCATCCAACCAAATTTCTATCAGATTTCTAACCTATGACCAGCTCTCTCCCTGTCTCCCCTCCCTTGCAACCTTCAAAGAATCTTCTCTTCTGGACATGAGTCTGTTTTTAAGTCCTTATACTAGGGGTCTCATGCAATATTTGTTCTTGTACTGCTGACTGATTTAACTCAACATAATGTCTTCCAGTTGAAACCAGGTTAGGAGATGCTTCCCAAAATAATCATTGCATAGTGTTCCATTGAGTATATACACCATAGTTTGTTTATCCATTAATCTGTTGTTGGGCATCTGGGTCGATTCCATCTTTTTGCTGTTGTGGACTGTGCTGCAACAAACATTCGTGTGTGTGTCTCTGTTAGTGTGAATGCCCTTGCTGCTGTAGGATATATTCCAAGCAGTGAGATTACTGGTTTAGATGGTATATCTATTTCCAGTTTTTTAAGGAAGCACCAGACTGCTTTCCAAAGAGGTTGTACCATTTTGCAATCCCACCAACAGTATAGGAGAGTTCCAATTTCTCCATAGTCTCTCCAGCAATTTTTTGAATCATGGCCAACCTTGTTGGGGTTAGACAGTATCTCATTGTTGTTATGACTTAGATTTCTCTAATAGCTAATGATTGTGAGCATTTCCACACGTGTCTTTTAGCCACTGGGGTATCCTCTTTAGGGTAGTGTCTGTCCATCTCCTTTGCCCAATGTTTCATTGGGTTATTCATCTTTTTCTTGTTGATATTTTTTAGTACTTTGTAGAGTACTTATGGAGGAAACCCTAGTGGTGTAGTGGGTTAAGTGTTGAGTCTCCTAACCAAAAGATCTGCAGTTCAAATCCACCAGGCACTCTTTGGAAACTCTATGGGCCAGTTCTGCTCTGACCTTTGGGGTCACTATGAGTCAGACCTGACTCAATGGCAGTGAGTATGTAGATTAGAGATCAGATGTTCGTCTGACATATAGTTGCCAAATATTTTTTTTTCCCTTTCTGTAGGTTGTCTTTTAATTCTTTTGACAAAGTCTTTGGATGAGCAAAAGCGTTTGATTTCTAGTAGTTCCCACTTATCTATTTTCTCTTCTGCTGATCATGCTTTGTCAGATTTTGATGTCTGTCTACGCTGTGTATTAAAACTTCCATTGTTGACTGTATTTTTTCTTGAATGATCTTTGTCATTTTAGGTTTGATATTTACATCTTCTATCCAGTTTGAGTTGCTTTTTGTGTAAGGTGTGAAATATGGGTCTTGTTTCCATTTTTTGCAAATGGCTATCCAGTTGTGTCAGCACCATTTGTTAAACAGATTGTTTTTATCCCTGTTTACAATCTTAGGGCCTTTGTAGAACACCAATGGTTCATAAGAGGATCATGGCATATTTGGGGTCTCAACTCTGTTCCATTGGTCTATACATCTTGTTTTGTATCAGGACCAGGTAGTTTTGACTATTGTGGCAGTGTAATAGGTTCTAAAGCCAGGTAGTGAGAGGCCTCCTAGGGTGTTCTTCTTTTTCAGTAATGCTTTGTTTATTTGGAATTTCTTCACCTTCCAGACAAAGATGGTGATTTATTTCTCCATCACATTGAAAAATGTTGCTGGAATTGGGCTTGGGATTGAACTGTATAAGTAGATGGCTTTCAGTAAAAAAGACATTTTCACAGTGTTAAGTCTTCCTATCCATGAGCAGGGAAGGTTTCTCCATTTCTGTAAGTCTCTCTTAGTTTCTTGCAGTAGGGTCTTGTAATTCTCTTTGTATATGTCTCTTATTTCTCTAGTTAGCTTTGATTACTAGGTGTTTTTTCCTCTTGGGGGCTATAGTAAATGATTTGGTGATTTCTTTAATGATCTCATTGTTGATATAAAGGAATCCTACTGATTTGCTTATGTTTATCTTGTATTCTGATACTTTGCTGAAGTCTTCTTTTAGTTTAAGTAGTTTACATAGGGATTCTTTAGTATTCTCTGTCTATACAATCATTATCATCTGCAAATAGGGAGATTTTTACTTCTTTCCTGATGCAGATAGCCTTTATTTCATTGTCTTGTCTAATTGCTCTGGCCAGAATTTTTAGTACAATGTTGAATAGGAGAGGTGAGAGTAGGCATCCTTGCCTAGTTCCCATTCTCAGTGTGAATTCTTTCAGTCTCTCTCCATTCAGGTTGATGTAGGAGGTTGGTTTTGCATAACCCCCCTTACTTGACTGAGGAATTTGCCATCTATTCCTATTTTACTGAATGGGAGTTTTTAGCATGAATGGGAGTTGGACTTTGTCAAGTACCTTTTCTGCATCAATTAATAAGATCAGGTGATTCTTCTCTTTGGTGTTATTTATGTGGTTGATCACATTAATTGTTTTTCTGATGTTGAACCAGAATTGCATCGCTGGTATGAATCCAACTTACTCATAATGAATTATCTTTTTTTGATGCATTCTTGAATTCTATTGGCAAGGATTTTGTTGAAGACTTTTGCATCTAGGTTCGTGAGTGATAGTCATCTGTAATTTTCTGGTTTTTTTTTTTTTGTGGGATCTTTCTCCCGCCTTATTATCAGGGTTATGCTGGCTTCTTATGATGAATTTCAGAGTATTCAATTCCTTTCTATGCCTTAAAATAGTCTCAGTAGTATTGGAGTTAACATTTTTCTGAAAGTTTGCTAGAATTCTCCCATAAAGCCGTCTGTGCCAGGATTCTTTTTGGTTGGTACTTTTTCGGTGACTTTTTCAATCCTTTCCTTTTTTAATGAGTTTATTAAGTTGTTCTGCTTTCCCTTGTGATAAATTTGGCAGTTGATGTGAATCTAGTAATTTCTCCATTTCCTCTAAGTTTTCAAATCTGTTAGAGTATAGTCTTTTGTAGTATTCTGTAATGATTGTATTGATTTCATTTAGGTCTGTTTTGATACCTCCCATCTGATTTCTTATTCAGGTCATTTGTATCCTTTCCTGTTTTTCTTTAGTTAAGTTTAGCAAATAGTTTGTCAATTTTGTTAATCTTTTCGAATACCAGCACTTGGTCTTATCATTTTTTTAATTTTTTCTTCAGTTCTCTAATTCACTTCATTCTTCTTTAATCTATATTACCTGTTTTCTTCTGGTGCCTGAGAAGTTCCTCTGTTGCTCTCTTTCTACTTGTTTAAGCTGTAGCGTTAATTCTTTTGTTTGGGTCCTCTATCCCTTCCAGATATGTGCATTTATAGAGACAAATTGACCTCTGAGCACTGCTTTGGTTGTATCCCATAAGTTCCTGTATGAAGTGTTCTCATTTAAATCCATAAATGTCTGTTATTTTGCCCCTGATTTCTTTTATATAACCGGTGGATTTTCGAGCAAGGTGTTGTTCAGTTTCCAGGACTTTCCACTTCTATCTATGTTTTTTCTGCTATTGATTTAACTTTTATGGCTTTACGGTCTTAGAAGACGCTTTGCAATAATTCAATGGTTTGGATTTTGTTGAGATTTGCTTTGTGTCCTAATTTATGGTACTTTATGGAAAATGTTCCATATGCACTGGAGAAGGTATATTTATCTGTTGATGGATAAAAAGTTTTGTATGTATTGATGAGGTCTAGTTGGTTAATTGTCACATTAAGATCTTCTGTGTCTTTACTGACTCATGGATTGAATTGTGTACCACAAAAATTATGAGTAGCCATGTGGCTGGGCCATGATTCCCAGTATCTTGTGACTGTCCTCCATTTTGTGGTGTTCCTATGCTGTATGTTAAAGGATTAGGGAAGGGCTATAAATCCTTTCATAGGATTACCTCCCTGCTCCACTGTAAAGGAAGTTTCCCTGGAGTATGGCTTGCCCCACCCTTAATCCTTTCAACTTACGAGAGATAAAAGGACAGAGAAGCAGGCAGAGAATTGAGAACCTCCTACCATCAAGAAAGCAGCACCAGGAGAAGAGCACGTCCTTCAGACCTGAGGTTCCTGTGCCAAGATGCTTCATGGACAGAGGCTGATGCAATAGTGGACTTTCCTCCAGAACTGACAAGGGGAAAGTCTTTCCCTGGAGCAAACACCCTGAATATGGATTTGTAGCCTACCAGACTGTATAAGAACAAACCTTCCTCTGTTAAAGCCATCCACTCTGTGATATTTCTGTTAGAGTAGCCCTAGCTGACTAAAATACTGACCTTTTATTGTGGAAGATCTACACAGTGCTGACAGTGGAATGTTGAAGTATATCACTGTTACTGGAGAGTGATCTATCTCATTTTTCAATGCAGTCAGTGTTTCTTCAATGTATTTTGATGCTGTAGTATTGGGTGCATAAATATTTAATATTGTTAAGTCCTGTTTGAGTTTTGAACCTTTCCACAGTAAATAGTGACAATCCTTGTCTATGATCGTGGCTTTTACATTAAATTCTATTTTATCCAAGATGGGTATTGCCATACCTGCTATTCTTTGTACTCGAAGGCACTTGGCTTGGCTGCCTGGTATATATTATTCCAATCTTTCATTTTCAGTTTGTTCATATCTTTAAGTATAAGATGAGTTTCTTGTAAGCAACATGTAGATGAGTCATGGTTTTTGATACAAGATGTCTCTCATTGTCTTTTTACTGCAGCATTCAGTCTATTTACATTGTCTAATTATTGATAAGTATGTGTTTAGTGCTGTCATTTTGTTGAATTTATTTTTGTGTTGGTATATTCTCTGTTGCTGTTAATTTTCTGTTCTGGGTCTTTCTTTATGGGTTGATTTTTCATCCTTTTCAGTGTTGGTTTTGTGTTTGTTGAGACTCCTGTGTTACATTTCTTGTTTTGATATTCTGCATCTTTATTGTGCTTTGTGATTACCCTGATGACCCCCCCTTAATAATCTATGCTTAAACCCAATTTTAACTTTCACATATCTTATTAAGTTCCTCTTCATCTGAAAGGAGTATAACTGCTGTAGTATACCCCTCTTTTTAATGTGATGGCATCTTAGTTTTTCTGATATCATCACTAGATCCCTTCCTTTAATATTATGGCTTTGATTGAGTTTTGTGCCTTCTCTGAGTACATTTCTGGATGTTTTGTCCTGCATTTCCTCCCTAAATATACATTTAATGGTTTTGTTTTTCTAAGCCAAGAGCTTCTTTCAATATTTCTTGTAGCTTTGTTTCTGTTTATCTGAGGATGTTTTCATTTCATCTTCATATTTGAAAGATAGTTTTGCAGGATATATAATTATTGGCTGGAAGTTTTTCTCCTTCAAGGCTTTGAATGTGTCATCCAACTTCCTCTGTGCCAACATCATTTCTGTCTAAAAGTCAGACAAAAGCCTATAGGGCTTCCCTGTGAATCTGAGTTTTGCTTTGAGTCTCGCTGCCTTTGAGAGTTTCTGCTTATGTATCATTTTCTTAAGCTTGATTATAATATGTCTTGTTGTCTTTCTTTTGATGTCAGTTTTATGTGGCATTTGATACACATCTTAGATATCTATGTTCTCTTCTTTCAGCATTTCAGGGAAGTTTTCTGTCAGCAACTCAATAACAATATTGTCTGTGTTTTCAGCTATCTCTCCCTGTTCTGAAGGTCCAGTTAATCACAGATGGTTACTCTTGATAGACTCCCCCTTTTAAAATCCTTTTTCATTTTTTTTTGTTTTAATTGCTCTTCTCTGATTTCTTCTCATATGTGCTGGTGTCAATAGCTCTATCTTCAAAGTCAGAAAATCTAATTTCCAGTTCTTCAGTTCTACTATTTTGGCTTTGTCTAATCCTGTAATTTTGTTATTGATCTGTTGGATTTAATATTGCTGATGTTCCATCAGACTGAACAGCTTACTTAATTTTTCATTTTTCTCTGCTGCATTTTTATAGTGTCTAGGAGGGCTCTGTATATAATTCTTTTGTACTTAACCTCTGATAGTGTCAAAAAGGCTTCTTCATCTGGGAAGTTCTTTGATTTTTTTATTTTGGGAGTTTTCTGGAGCCATGGATCAATGTTTTTTATAAATGTTTCATTAAAGTTTGTTGCTTTGTGGATGTCTAGAGGCTGTTTATTTCTCTAGTGTTACCTTAATAGGAGCTGAGGCACAGCTCTGAGAAGGAAACTGACAACCAGCCATCTCAATGTACTCTAGTGAGTGGACCCAGTGGAATCTCTGGAGTAGTAGGCTCTGCCTCCTAGCTGGCAATGATATGGCCCTACTTATGGGGTCACTGAGAGGGCTGTCAGCTGACCCTATAATATGGGTCAGTAAAGGATGGAAGAGATGCTGATAGGATGCACCATAGTTATTTTTATAGGCAATTCAAAGTAGGACAGGGTACTAGTCTGCTGTCAACTCCTTCCAGGCCCCTCCCTTAAGGCTACACTGTGCTAAACACAGCTTTTCTGCTAGTAAGGTGCTCCCTGGAGTAGGACAGCTTCCCAGCCTGGGAATTAGCCCCTGCTGAGGTCTCCAGTTGGTTATTTCTACCTCCCACTTAAACAAGATTGCATCCCAGTCACTCTGTCTTGACCCCACAAAACAGCAGAATCTATAGCAGAGGTCCAAAAAGAGAGGGTACAAGGACTATGGTCCTTTGAGTCTGGAGGTGGGTCTCAAAATATGGCTAATCCACCGACTGATTGCTTTAGCACTGCAGGTCTACATAACTGCTCTTTGAGCCACTCCCCCACCTGTCAGCCAAAAAAAAGAAAAAAAAGTTAAAAATGCCAGTTATCTTCATTCCAAGGTAGCTGGTTGATTCAACCAGGGTAGGACTCAGCCAAAGACACGTAGTTTCCCATTCAGTGGCGTACAGTCCAAGCCAACAGCCATGTGCCATGTCCTAGGGCTCACTGTGTGTCCAGAAACTCCATTTAATTATCAATCCAAGCCTTAGTTTTCAGAGGGAATTAAGGAGATGTGTATCTGGTCTGCCGTCTTGACTTTGCCTCAAGCTTGGTTATTTGGCTGAAATTTTTTAAGTGATATTTGGAAGGTACAATGTGATCTCTCTTTGCCTCCTGTAGTTAAAAAACAAAACATGAGGAAATAAATAAACTGAAAATTAAGCTGTTGGTGGAGAACAATCAAAATTTGAAGATTTAGAATATTCTCATCCTATTTATACACTGGAAACCCTGGTGGTGTAGTGGTTCAGTGCTACATTTGCTAACCAAAAGGTCAACAGTTTAAATCCACCTGGCACTCTTTGGAAATTCTATCAGGTAGTTCTACTCTGACTTGTAGAATCACTATGAATCAGAATTGACTCAATGGCAGTAGATTTAGGTTTTAGTTTTCACTCATAGATTTAAAATTTAGAAAGCATGATCCAGAGAAGACATCAAAGGTTTCCTTATCAATGTACAACTTTTGCTAAGGATATTGATTTTGCATACAGTCAACCATCTCAGTAGCCATGCTTCCAGTTTAGGTTGAAGGGAACAGAGTTGAGAGGAAACAAAAGAAAACACTAGACCTGGAATTTTACAGGCAGGAAACAGGCAGATAGATCTACTTGGCTGCAAATGTGTTGTCTTTTAAAAAAAGGGAAGAATGACTGCAAGAGCAGTTCAGAAACTATGAGTGCCTCCATTTTCTCAGTTCTAGAGGTTAAGGCAATGGCTACAGTGATCCTAATGAGAGTATTATTTTTAAGCCTCAGAATCTAATGAAATTTACCCTATTGGGTTTTTAACTAGCCTTGGTCACATGGCCTTTTACTTCCCTCCAATTTCTCCCTTTTGGAATGGAGAGTCTACCCTATGCTTACTTCATTATTGTATTTTGGGAACAGGCAACTTGTATTCTAGGTTTCATGGGTCCATAGATGAAGAACTTTGTCCCAGGATGAGATGTACTCAGAGTTGCACCCATACCTGATTTACAAGATGAGATTTTGAACATAGAGTTGATACTGGAATAGGTTAAGATCTGTCACAGATGCTTCATTTTGCACATGAGAAGGCATTAGTTTTGGTAGACTAAGGCAAACTATTATGGTCTCCAATAAAGATATGTTGAAGTCCTAACCCCATGTTTAGTTGTAACCCCATGTTTAGAAATAGGGTCTTTGACAATAGTATTAGCTAACATAAGATTGTAACATGGGGTAGGTTCTAATTCCATCTGAGCCTTATCATTGTAAAAAATAACAGCTGCAGAGAAACAAGGGAAGCATGCTATTATGTTGGTTCCGTAGCTGAAAGCCCAGGAACCGTGCAGCAACTAGAAGCTAGGTGAAAGACATGGGATACACTGTCCATCGAAGTCTCAGAAAGATTCAGCATTGCTATTAGCCTGCTCTCAGATTTTCAGCCTCCATATTTGTGAGACAATGCCTTTTGCAGCTCAAAGCCAGCTACTTTGTGGTATTTTCCTGCAGCAGCCCTAGGAAAGTAATACAGGTGGTTTCTAACTACATTTGATCAATAGTAGTACCAGGAGAAAGAAAGGAAAAGTCAAAATATTTCTCACCATCTCTTTCTAGCTCAGAATTGAATGACACCTCTGGCAGCAAATGCTCAACAAGTCTGCCCTTCTGTAGATCCAGTTTCTAGTGGTTAACTCATGACTAAACTCTAGAAATAATATTTTCTTCCTGTGTCCCTTCAGCTTAATAGTAGCAAAAGCTTCCTGCTGTTACTTACCTTTGAATTCTCTTTCACATTTCACTGTTGGTTTCTTGTTTCTTCCATCCCTTGTGCAACAGTGTTCCTGAATTAAATTACTTATGTTTTAAATGTTCAGAGTACCATCTATTTTCTTTGGTTGAGTTAACCAACACTTGATACCAGGAGTATTCCCAAGAGAGACATCCTTAAAAAGGGCTTATAAGATTTGTTACTTATTTGTTTGAGTGAAGTATTGTAAATCAGTGATTCACAGTAGTATTATGATTATGTAAATTATCACCTGTGTTTGTTTGAAATGAAGTGCCAGTCAAAAGCAAAACCTTAGGAGATAAAAAAAAAGTTGCTTTACTTTACCAGGATGTCAACAAGAGAGTTCTGCTGGCGCACCATAATTAACAGGAAAAGTAATTTCAGAGCTTTATACTTTCTACTCAAGACACAGGGGACAAGAGCGCTTCAAAGCAGCCTTTTTTTTTTCCTTTCTTAAACATGTAAGGACAACATCTTTGTCAATCTCATCTAAAGTCTAATTGTACAGATAGCTAAGGTCACAAGTTAAAATGACATACAATCGTACTACTCTGTTACACAGAAGTAAAAACTTTATGGGCAGGACTTGGGATAGATGAGCATGAGAAACTTTAAACTACAAATTTCCCTGGATTTTCTTTGCAAGAATAAGAAGGTTATTCTTCCTTACATAAGGAAATTAGCTCTGTCAATGTCTTAGTCAACAAGTGCTGCTATTGCAGAAATACCATACGTGGATGACCTTAACAAACAGGAGTTTATTTTCTCACAGTTCAGGAAGCTCCAAGTCCAAATTCAGGGCATCAGCTCCAGGTGAAAGCTTTTTCTCTCCATGAACTTTAGGGGAATGTCCTTGTGATGATCAACCTTCCCTCGGTCTGGAAGCATCTCAACACCGGAAACTCAGGTCCAAAAAATGTGTTCCACTCTCAGTACTGTTTGTTTTGGGGACATGAGGTCTCTAACTTTCTTACTGTTTCTGTTTCATTTTTTTATCTCTTGTAGTATAAAAGGATAAATCGTAGTACAAATGCTGCCTCAGGAAAACTCCCTTTATATTGGATCGGGAAAGTAATCTTAGTAAGGGTTTTACACTGCCATCCCTTAACATAATCCAGTCTTACCCTGTTAATAACAGGCAGAGATTAGGATTTACAACACAGGAAAATCACAAAATGGAGGACAACCACACAGTAGTGGGAATCATTGCTCAGTCAAACTGCTACACACATGTTTTGGGGGACACAATTTGATCCACGACAGTCAGTTACAGTCTACATAAAACAGGTGGCATATTCACATAGGATTTTGAGGTTAATGAATAAACATTTACTAACTGTGGCTTATGTCAGGGAGAAGGGAATATTAACGCATCCAGATACTTGCAATGGTGGTAATTTTGTACCATTCATACACTAGAAAGAGTACGGGGTAAAATAACATCCCAGTCAGACATAGAACCATTCACCAGGAGCTCCATTTGTAGAGAGATCCAATTCAAAACTACAATCCAGCTTCATTATCCATTATCCAGTGTCACCTGTTGGTGTCTCCATTGGCCAATCCAACTAAAAGTCAGAGGTTAAGTGCATTCCTGATATTTTCAAAGAAAAAAAAATCACCCTCAACCCAAGGATGCGCTATATTTGTTGAAAGATAATCACATCTTAGTAGGACCAAAATTATACCATTAACTGTCATTTGTAGTTTTTGGATAACAGTAGAAAATACAGGAAAAAGAATATTTAGGGGGCAGGGCCAAGGTGGCAGTCTAGATACTCATCTCTTTAATTGCCTCTGAAAACTAAGACTTGGATTAATAATTTAACAGAACACTCTGGACACACAGGGAGCCCTAGGATGCAACATAGGGTTGTCAGATTGGACTACATGCTACTAAATGGGAAACAACTTCTCTCTAACATGAGGCAGAGCACACTGAGTCCCATTCTTGCTAACTCATCACTTGGGCAGATTGAAATTATTGATGCTTTTTTGTTATCTGGGAGGTGGGGGATGGATATGAACCAGCAAATAAGCTGAACTGCAGAGTTAAAGTAAATAGAGTACAGCACAGCAGAAAAATAGTGCATGGGATAGCCACATTTTCACACCTGCTGACTAAGGGCACCACTGCCCATCCACCCTCTCTTTCCTGACTCTATCATAGATTCTGATGTTTTGTGATGGGAAGGGTGGCTTGACTATGATGCAATCTTCATCAGCTGGGAGGCAGAGTCCGCCAAGCAGAGGACTCAGCAAGGGATAATTCCCAAGCTGAGAAGCACTGCCAATCTGGAAAGCACTTTTCCAGCAGAAAGCCTGTGTCTGGCATAGTATTACCTGTGGTTTGGGCCTGGCTCAGGATTGCAAAAAGGCTGCAACCCCTCCCCACTTTGAACTATCTCATAGCATCTGGAGATGGCCAAATACATGCTTCCATCATCAGTGTAAGGCAGGGCGTGGCCTACCTCACCTGATGACCTGACTGATTTTGGCAGCTGTCAGACAGCTCCCAACTTTTTAAAATAAGAATACCTGGAGAAATAATTGCTGAGCAGCCCAGTGGCATCTCTTCCAGCCCTTGCTGACCCACATCACAGGGTGAGTTGATAGCCCCCCAGTGACTCCATAAGTAGGGTGCTGTCTTCTCCAGCGAGAGAAAAAACTTGCCACTACAGACAATTCACTGGGGTCAGTCACTAGAGTACCCAGAGGCAGCTGGTGACCAATTCCCGTCTCAGAACTATGCCTCAGCTCTTGTTGAAGTAACATCAGAGAAAAGAAACAGCCTTTAGATTGTCTGAAGGCAACAAACCATTCCTAACCATTTAAAGAAACAGTCCATTATGGCTACAGAAAACTCTCAAAATAAAGAATCAAAAAACTTTCCAGGTGAAGAAGTCTTTCTGATACTATGGGTGGCTGAGTACGAAAGAATTATACAGAGATCCATGCTAGAGATTAAACAAAATGCAACAAGGTAAAATGAAAAATTACACAACTTACTTGAACTGATGAAATATCAACGATCTGAAATCCAGCATATCAATAAAAAACTTAGACAGCTATACTATTCAATCCAAAGGTAAAAGAGAAGATTTGAGGAGATAGAAGTCAGAGTTAGTGACCTTGAGGACAGAGCAATTGACACCAGCATTTATGAGGAGAAATTAGAGAAAAGAAGCCAGAAACATGAAAAAGCATTAAGAAACATGCAAGACGTATTAAGAGAATAATCTATACTGAAGTGGAGTTTCTGAACAGGGAGGCATAGCTGAAGACACAAAGTATTGTTGTTAAGTTGCTGACAGAAACTTCCCTGAAATTATGAAAGAAAATAACATAGATATCCAAGAAATGCATTGAATGCCACAAAAAGTAGAACCCAAAAGAAAGACAACAAGACATATAATGCCAAGCCAAGCCAAGTGCCGTCGAGTCGGATCCAAGACATATAATAATTAAGCTTAATAAACTGGCATAAAAATGACATAGAAGCAGAAACCCTTAAAGGCAGGAAGACTCAAAGCAAAGCTAATATTCAGAGGGAAGCCCTGTAGGCTTTCATCTGACTTCTCAGTAGAAATGAACTTGACAACAAAGCTGTGGGATCACATATTCAGAATACTGAAGGAGAAAAATTCCAACCAAGAATTATATATATTGCAAAACTGTCTCTCAAATTTGAGGATGAAATTAAGACATTTGCAGATAATCAGAAGCTTAAAGACCTTGCTAAAACAAACCCCAAACTACAAGAAATACTGAAAGACACTCTTGGCTTAGAAAAACAAACCCATTAAGTGTATATTTAAGAAGCCTGTGCAGGACACAGCATCCAGAAACCGACTCAGTTAGGGAAGTCACAAAACTCACTCAAAGCTACAATATTAAGAGAAAGGAATCAGTGATCATATCGCAAAAATTATGGAACAATCACACTAAGAAGAGGAATACACTACAGTAGTTGTAGTCCTTTCAGATGAAGAGGAAGTTAAAATGATATGCAGAAGTTAAAATTGGGTTTAAACTTAGACTATTAAGGGGGATCATAAGGGTAGCCACAATGCACAACAACAATGCAACATATCAAAACAAGAAACATAACACAGGAGTCTCAATAAACACAAAATCAACACTGAAAAAGATGAAAAGTCAACCTTAAACAAAAACCCAGGGCAGAATACTAACAGCAAGAGAGAATACACCAACACAAAAATAAATACATCAAAATGACAGCACTAAACACACACTATCAATAAATATGCTGAATGCAAACAGTCTGAATGATCCACTAAAGAGACAGTGAGTGACATTTTGGATCAGAAGACACTGTCCATCTATTTGTTGCTTACAATGTCCCGGCCTGCGGGACAAATCAACGAGGGAAGAGGAGGAACCTGTGAAAATGAAAGTAGGGAAGGAGATGCGAAGAAATGAAGGCAAGACAGGATTCTGATCAAGCCTCAAAAATTTTTTATTTCAGCAGTGGATATATATATACAGCGGGAAGGGGAGGGATTTGGAATCGGGTGATATCTGGTGTGAGGCACTTGGCGTTTTATGATTGGTTAGGCGGTATGCCTGGACAGTGATGCTGGGCAGTGACGCGCGGGTATTTTTCGTGTGCGTGTGTTTTCAGGGGCTTTACGGACTTCCTGTTTCTTTTGGGGCCTAAAGTTTTTTCATGGCCCCCGACATCTGCTCCGTTTTTGTATTTTTTGGGAGGTGGGCTTTTACCGGGAGAGGGAGTAGTGACCTGGCTCCTCCCATTGTGGTTCTCGGCTCTTGGTATCTTTTTGGGGAGGAGAGGCAGAGCCGTTTTAGGAGATTTGTATAGATACCAACCTCTTTGCAAGCCAGGTATGCTCCAGGGAAACGTAGAGGAGTCAATGATAACTTTCCCTTGCAAAGCTTTGCTTCGCACTCATCCCAGTACCCATACCTCTCTTCCCATACTGGCAAGGAGGTAAGCATGCCTCTACTTTTCATGCTGTCCCCTCGAAGAGGAAGTCAGAATACCCATTTTTAGCGACGTACTCATCATCAACTGCCAGGCAGTGGTAATGGACTTGGATAGGTTTAGCTAATGCCCAATCTACTTGTTGCTTGATGAAGCTCGTAAGTCTCTTGAAAGCCCAGGGGCCAAAGGATAAGATTAACAGCAAACCTAAAAGGGGGCCGAGGATAGGGAGGAGGTAAGGGAGGAATCTGTTCAGTCCAGTCCAAAAAGGGTTTTCTCGTAGTTCCTTTCGCCTCCTTAATAGATCTTCTTGTAAGTCCTTTATCTTGTTTCGGACAATTCCGGATTTATTGGCGTGGAAGCAGCAGTGTTCCTGTAAGACTAAACAGATTCCACCTTTTTCTGCAGTAAGAAGGTCTAAGCCCCTTCGATTTTGTAGGGCTACCTCTGCTAAGGAGTCAATTTGATCTTGTAAATCATTGATAGTACCGGAGAGGGTCTGGACATCGTCTATCAATTGGTGGGATAACTTATTGTATTTGTCTATGGCAATGCCCAGGCTGGTGGAGCCGGGGGCTGTAGCCCAGGCAACTCCTAGGCCCACAAGAAGGGGTACGAATTGGAGGGCTCGTTTTGATCGTCCAGCTATGTAATCAAGGCTGGGGACAGGGACAGGGGTGTCTCCTGATATAATAGAAATATCTGGGAAGAGGTTAGCCTGAACGCAGAGTCCTGTCCAGTTTTGGGGTAAGGCCGTGTAGGCTAAGTTATTCCCACATAGAAAAACCTGTCCAGGGGCTGGACAGAGGGGCTCTGTATGGTTGGTGGTATTGGTACAATCAGAGAATGTTATAAATCCGACATCTAGATCAAAGCTATTAATCTGGAATGACCCTTGGTAGCAATGGGAAGAATTAAAGCCAACAGGCTGTGTTTGAAAAGGTGGACTGAGGCTGCAGTTACGGGATGGAAGTGTAGAGAAATTGTTTGTGGGAATAGCTGCTGGCATAGGAGACCCGATAGTCATGCATAGCCAGCAATAGTTAGCCAGGGAGGGGTTGGAGGAATTTAAGACCTTGTGGGTGGCTTCAAGAATGTTATTGGTTTGAGTATCTAAGTCAACAGTCCGAGGCTTCGGGAGAGCCAAAGGGTGATAATTAAGAGAGGGATATTGATGGGCAATAAGTTGATTGAGTTTTGTTTGCACTATAGCCTCTCTGGCTCTGTCTGATGGTCCACCACCATCCGATATGTGAATAGGTGCGTTTTGAGGCCAACATACCTGCTCACCGACCTTTCCTGTACAAGAGGCTTGGGCATATTTATTGTGGCCTTGTGGCAACGTGTCCCAGTCACCCCCCGTGGAGCCCCGATATTCTCTATTTTGGACGGCTACAGGATTGAGTAACAGGTAACAGGTAACAGGTAACAGGTTGAGTGCATTTGGGTGAGCATTTTACAATTGTTGGGACAAGGCCCTGGTTGGCCATTTACTGAGGGTATGGTTTGAGGCTTGGTCACACATGTCCATTCTTGTCTGTATCCCCCTCCGTGTTGAGATACATAGGTCAAATAAGCAGTCTTGTCTACACAGTCAATTGAGTGGGTAAAACTAGTGGGCTGATTTTTTTGGATACCCCCTCCGCAGTCGCAGGGTTTACCGAACAAGGTGATAAGAAGCTGTTGCTTGTCCACAGGGGTTCCAAATCCTCCATGAGTTGGTGGAATGAGGACCATTAATAATATGGCAATTTCCGTGACATACAAACAAGAAGAATTTTTCTCAGGGGTCATTTCTCTGGACGGGGGTTTATCATTAATGGGCTTGACGAGACGTTCAGGTAGCCACCGAGGGGCCCCTCGAGGGTATCATACACACAGGCGTGGCCTCTTCCCCAGATGAGAACTGGATCAGGACCTTGCCATTTATGGGTTATAAGATCTTTCCACATAACCTTGGCGTACTGATTTTTGGTTTCTTGGTGCCAAAGGCGATCTGCTGCAGACTTTTTATTAAGATCTAGTTGTAAGAAATTAAGGATAAATAATGCATGGTTTAAGATGTTATGAGGGGAGCCCTTAGTCGGGTAGACAGTGTTTGTTTTGAGTTTGGATATGGTATTTTTAAGGGTCTGGTGAGCTCGCTGTATTATGCCCTGTCCCTGAGGATTATAGTGAATGCCTGTGACATGTTTGATTTGAAATTGACCACAGAAGTTTTTGAAGGTTTGTGATGTATAACCCGGCCCATTGTGTGTTTTGATTTTTTGGGGTTTTCCCATGATGGCAATACATTGGAGAACATGTGCTATGACATTTTTAGAGGCCTCACCGCTGTGGAGGGTGGCACGAAGGAACCCACTATAGGTGTCAATGGTTATATGGGTATATTTGAGGTTACCGAATTCAGGAATGTGAGTAACATCCATCTGCCAAATCTCATTGGAGAGTAGGCCCCTTGGGTTGACCCCCCAATGGGGGAGTGGTAGGAGAGTAACACATCCAGGACAGTTCTTAACAATTTGTCTAGCTTGCTCCCTGGAAATCTTAAACATAAGGCAGAGTGTATGGGCATTGAGTTGATGAAGGGCATGGCTTTGTGTAGCCCTAGTGATGGGGTCGGTGGTGACTGAGACGACAAGGCGGGTTTGTTTGTCTGTAAGATCATTACCTTGTGAAAGTGGACCAGGGAGGTCCGCGTGGGCTCTCAAATGTCCAATAAAGAAAGGGGTATGTCTTTTCAAAATGAGGGATTGAAGTTGTTGAAAAAGATATACAGCATTGGAGGATGGTTTGATATAAGGAACTGTTTCTAACATAGGGACCAAGAGAGCTATGTAAGCACTGTCGGTATAAAGATTGAAGGGGACATTGTGTAGCATTGTGAAGACTTGTAAGATAGCAAAAAGTTCTACAAGCTGAGCTGACTTAAAGGGAGAATGGACACTGTGACTTCGTGAGTCTATAACCCATGCTGCAATGCCAGAAGATGATCCATCTGAAAAGACCAGGGAGGCCTTATTTAAAGGATTTGCTGCAGTTACTCTAGGAAAGGTAAAAGGGTGTAGTCGCGCGAATTGGAGAAGCTTGTGGGAAGGGTAATGGTTATCAACCGTACCCTGAAATGTAGACAGGGCTATTATCCAGTCATCATCATTCTGGGAAAGCCAGTCCATCTGTTCTTTGGTGTAAGGGATAATAAGTTGGTCAGGGTCTTTGCCGAAATGTTGGCCGCTTTTTTCTCGGCCCAGTCTTATAAGTTTGGCCACTAGGGAGGGGTAGGTGAGAAGAACCTTAGTTGGGGTGGAAGATAGATGTATCCACAAGAGGGGACCATCTTGCCACAAAACCCCAGTGGGTGCATGAGGTGTGGCACAGATAATAAGGGCAAAAGGCCATTCATAGGCTATGAAGGTAATCTGTTGTTGTTGTATAGCTATTTCGACAGTGTGAAGAACCTCTTTTGCTTCAAGAGTGAGGTGACGGGGAGAGAGGGGGCTGGAGTTTCCTTGAAGGATGTCAAACAGCGGTTTTAAGTCTCCTGTTGTAAGTTTGAGATATGGTCTAAGCCAATTAATATCTCCTAGGAATCTTTGAAAATTGTTGAGCGTATGTAGATGAGAGGTCTTTAGATTGAGTTTTTGAGTGGAGATTTGATTATTGTTTAATTCAAAACTGAGGTAATAATAAGGGTCGGTAAGCTGTATTTTGTTTGGGGCAATCTGAAGTCCGAGGGAAGTTAGTTGGCAAGTTAGGTCCTGGCTGCACCTAAGTACCTCAAAACTGGAGGCCCCCACCAGTAAAATGTCATCCATGTAATGAATGATATAAATGGAAGACCACCGATGCCTACGAGGGTCTACAGCCTGAGCAACAAATTTTTGACACAGAGTGGGACTATTGGCCATGCCACTGATAGTGCTGCATTGGTCCTTTAAAATTAATAACTGGGAGGCTAAACACAAAGCGCTCTCTATCGAGTGGGTGAAGAGGGATGGTAAAGAAGCAATCTCTGAGATCAATAATGATTTTAAAATAGTTAGTTGGAAGTGCAATGGGGGAGGGAAGTCCAGGTTGGAGAGCCCCCATTGTAAACATGGTTTTATTAATTTCTCTGAGATCCTGAAGGAGTTGCCATGACCCATTTTTCCTTTTAATCACAAATATAGGAGTATTCCAGGGAGAGGTGGTTGGTTCTAAATGTCCAGCAGCCAGTTGTTCCTGCACTAACGCCGTGGCAGCTGCGAGTTTTTGTTCAGTCAAAGGCCATTGATCTACCCACACTGGAGACTCAGATTTCCACTTAATCTTATCCGCATGGGGTGCAGGGGAGTCAATGACCGCTAAGGAAAATTTTCACTTCCCAAGCCTGAACAATTATTTTTAGGCGTTACAGGAAGAGGCTGTCTTATACCTTGATTATTTTTTCCCAGTCCTTGTCCTGGTAGGAAACCTAGGTTAAGCATCTGTTGGGTAATTATTTCATTTGGACTACACATGATGACCCCTAGTTGGGATAAGACATCACGACCCCATAGATTGACAGGTAAACCCGGAATAATGAAAGGTTGAACCTGTCCTGAGTTACCCTCAGAGTCCTTCCAAGTAAGAATCTTTGAGCTTTGTTTAGGGTTGACAGACTGGCCAATGCCTTCAAGATGAATTATTGAGGCTTCACAGGGCCAGTTGGAAGGCCAATATTTAGCTGATATTACCGTGACGTCTGCCCCTGTATCCACTATCCCTTCAAAGGCCTTACCGTCTAATTGGAGGGTGAGTCTTGGCCTATCAGGGGTTACTGGTTGCACCCAATAGGTGTCGGAAGACCCAAAGGCAGAATTCAATCTCACGGACTGTATGTGTTTGGTGGGTGTGGAATCTAAGGGAAGCAATATAAGTTGTGCTATTCTTTTTCTTTTTGGAATGGATAAGTGCCCCAACAGAGCCGAAGCCAAAAGAGTGATTTGCCCTGTGTAGTCATTATCAGTGACCTCAGGGATGACATGAAGGCTGGCCAATGAGGAGCTGCCATGTCCTAAGATTAAACCGAACATTCCTGGGGGCAGTGGCCCATAAACCCCTGTAGGGATGAGCTGAACACCCTGATCGGGTACTAATTTTGTATCGGTGGTGGAACAGAGGTCCAGCCCTGCGCTTCCGGGGGTGGCACGGCAGAGGGAGCTGATGTTTGCTTTTGTGTCTGTTTTTGGGGAACGAACCTGACTGCCCCTAGGTTCTGTCCTGAGGGCGGGGCCAGGGGCTGGCCCCACTGGAAGTTTCCCTGCTTCGAGGGGAGAGGCTGACCGTTGATATCAGTTTTAGAATAACAGTCAGTGGGCCAATATTTACCTCTTTTGCATCGGGGGCACACTGAAGTAGGAGGCCCCCGATGCTGTTTATTTGTGGGACAATCGTGCACCAAGTGTCCGGGCTGTTTGCAATTAAAGCAGGTTCTTTGTTGTTTATCTTGGTCAAAGCCTTTAAGAGCGGATCCTATGGCTATTCCAATGGCATGTGAGGTTCCTATACCCAAACAAAGTTTGACATAATCAGAAAGGCTACCACTGCGGTGGGGTCTTAGAGCCTCTTGACATGAAGGGTTAGCATTCTCAAAAGTGAGATGCTTGATGAAGGTGCTATCAGTTTCTCTCTCTCCGACCAGATGCTCAGCAGCGTCGGTCAGATGGCTGACAAAGTCACTGTAGGACTCATCAGGGCCCTGGCGGATTTTGGCTAAAGAGGTAGTGGCTGAGCCCTTTGGGGGAAGACGCCTCCATGCCTTGAGGCCAGCATTTTGTATTTGTGCCAGCAAACCAGGGGGAAAATTTGCCTGTTTCTCATTAGTGTCATAGGGGGTCCGCCCCAGGAGTTTATCTCTCGTCCAAGAGCGAGACATTTTGTTTTCACTATTGCGCTGGGCGGTTTCTCGGCAATTTTCTGTAAAATCAGTGCGCCAAAGGACAAAATCGCCCCCAGATAATGTGGCCCGTGCCAGAAAATGCCAATCATTAGGGGTTAGCCATCGATCGCTTAGGCTTTCAAGTATGGCCAGGCTGTAGGGGGCAGTAGGGCCATAATTATTAACAGCCACCTTTAAGTCTTTTAAATGTTTGAGGTTTAGGCGGCGGTATTTTTGTTTGTCTGAACCACTTTCATCTGGGGTAGGATTTTCCTCATCAGAGGCCTCTCCCCCCGAATCTGGGGCCTCATCAGGACCGCTGGCCTCCTCTTCTTCCTCAACTTCGGGTTGGGGCCTGTGACTACGGGTCACAGGAAAGGTGAAGAGAAGGTTTTTGGGACTTGAGCCTTTGGAGGTTTTTTTGGAAACCTGGCCGGGAGTCATGGAAGCAAGCTCAGTCTCAAGGGCTCAGATTTCTTTAATAAGTTGTAAGTGTTCATGTTTCTGAGTCAGAAGTTCTCTTAAGGAGGAGACTTCTTGAGTGAGGGAGATCTTAGCCTGCCAGATGGGGTCTAAAACCATGGTTGTGCTGTGCTCTGGGTTAAAAGGTGAGGTGAGGGGAGCTGAAAGGACCCTGGCGATATGGGGGGGGGTTCAGAGTTTCATTAAGGGGACCATGGAAGGCAGGGGTGGTGAAAGCCCAATGGTCGCCGCCTCCATGGTATCACACAGCCTGGTCTTCTAAGGTCTCCCGGTCTTTGGGGGACAACTGACCTGTATCGGAATTGTCCCTAAAGGGTTTTAAAAATGGGTAAATAAGGCTGGGTGGGTCGGGATTTGTTTGAGGGGTTTCTTTTATATTAAATGTTTGAGGTTCCTCTGGAATATTCACAGAAACTGATGGGCAGGTGGAGGGGGGGGCGAGAACTATTTCGAAGGACCATCTCCCCAATATGAGCAAATTTTTGAACATCAGGGTCTTTAAGGGAGCCTTGTAACACATCATTAATCAAACTTCAATATGAAAAGGAAGTAACAGGGACTTTCTCGGGCCCAAAGGTTCTATAATAATCATTTAGACAGTCTCCAACCCTTTTCCAACACTTAGGGTCTATTGTTCCCTCCTGGGGAAACCAAGGGCAGACATCAGACAAAAATGTAAAGAAATGTGCTAAATCTTTTTTCTTAGCCTTAATCCTTCGCATCTTTAACGATTCTTTGATTCCTGTGAGGAAGAGCTCGTGAGAGCTCAATTCCTGCCCCATGATGATTCCCCACTTACCTTTAGCAGATCAATCTCACAGGGCGACTAGTCCAGCGGTGATCAGGAACGAGTCTTTCTCACGGGTCAATACCTCGTGGCGACTCAGGATGAGCCAAACTCACACCTCGTGGAGGCTCAAGGAACGCCTGGCCAGGGCTTGTCAAGTGGGTCTTTTTAATGGCTCCGTACCTCCGGCCCCACGTTGGGTGCCAAAAAATGTCCCAGCCCGCGGGACAAATCAACGAGGGGCGAGGAGGAACCTGTGAAAATGAAAGTAGGGAAGGAGATGCGAAGAAACGGAGGCAAGACAGGATTCTGATCAAGCCTCAAAAATTTTTTATTTCGCAGTGGATATATATATACAGCGGGAAGGGGAGGGATTTGGAATCGGGTGATATCTGGTGTGAGGCACTTGGCGTTTTATGATTGGTTAGGCGGTATGCCTGGACAGTGATGCCGGGCAGTGACGCACGGGTAGTTTTCGTGCGCGCGTGTTTTCAGGGGCTTTCCGGACTTCCTGTTTCTTTTGGGGCCTGAAGTGTTTTCATGGCCCCTGACGTTACAAGAAGCACACCTTAGATTTAAAGATATAAACAAACTGAAAATTAAAGGATGGAATATTATACATACCAATAAATACATACCAAGCTAACAATGTACAAAGAAGAGCAGACGGGAGGGACAATGCTAATCTCAGATGAAATAGATTTTAATGTAAAATCCACTATCCTGAACAAGAATAGTCACTATTTACAGCTGAAATGTTCAATACACAAGCAGGACGTAACAACATTAAACATTTATGAACTCAATACAAGATCATCTAAATATATCAAACGAACACTACATAGAAAACTGAGATAGATCACTCCAAAATAATAGCTGGAGACTTCAACACTCCACTTTCAGTAATGGACATACCATCCAGAGAAAAGGTCAGTAAAGACCCAGAAGATCTTAATGCAACGATTAACCAACTAGACCTCATCGACACATACAGGAATTTTTATCCATTAACAAATAAGTACATTTTTTCTCCAGTGCACATGGAACATTTTCCTGAATAAACCATCTGTTAGAACATAAAGTGAGCCTCAATAAAATCCAAACCACTGAACTATTGCAAAGTATCTTTTCAGAACATAAAGCTGTAAAAGTGTAAAAGAGTAGCAGAAAAAACACTGATAAAAACTTGAACTCATGGAAATTGAACAACACCTTGCTGAAAAATGCCATGGGTTATAGAAGAAATCAAGGATGAATAAATTTATGGAATCAAATGAGAATGAAAACACATCTTAACAGAACCCATGGGATACGGCCAAAGCAGTACTCAGAGGTTAATTTATCTCTATAAATGCATACATCCAGAAGGAAGAAAGCACACAAACCAAAGAATCAACCCAACAGCTTGAAGAAGTAGAAAGAGAATAACAGAGGAATCCATCAGGCACCAGAAGAAAAAAAGATTATAAAGATTAGAGCAGAATTAAATGAGTTAGAGAAGAGAACAATTGAAAAAGTTAACAAAACCAAGACTTGTTTTGAAAAGATCAGCAAAATAGGTAAACCATTGGCTAAACTTACAAAGGAAAAACAGGGGAGGAAACAGATAACTCAGATAAGAAATGAGATGGGAGATATCAAAACAGACCTAAATGAAATCAAAAGTATCAAAACAGAATATTACAAAAGACTTCAATAGATTTGAAAACTTAGAGGAAACGGAGAAATTCCTAGATTCATATCAATTACCAAAATTATTGCAAGGAGAAGTAGAACAACTTAATAAATGTATCAAAAAGGAAGAGATTGAAAAAGTTACCAAAAAAGTGCCAACCAAAAAGAATCCTGGCCAGATCCTGGTCAGATAGCTTTACCGGAGAATTCTAGCAAACCTTTAGAAAAGAGTTAACTCCAATAGAAAGGGATTGAATACTCCCAATTTCATTTTATGAAGCCAGAATAACCCTGATGTCAAAGCCAAAGAAAGATCCCACAAAAAAAGAAAATTACAGACCACTATCACTCATATATCTACATGCATAAATCATCAACGAAATTCTTGTCAATGGGATTTAACAATATATGGAAAAAAATAATTCATCATGACCAAGTAGTATTCACACTAGGGATGCAAGGCCTTTTCAACACCAGAAAAGCTATTAACGTGATCAACCACATAAATAACGCAAAAGAATCACCTCATTTTCTCTATTGATGCAGAAACGGCATTTGACAAAGTCCAACACCCAATCATGGTAAAAACTCCCAGCAAAATAGAAATAGAGGGGAAATTCTTCAGTGCAATAAGGGGCGTCTATGTGAAGCCAACCTTCTACAACATCCTGAAAGGAGACAAGCTGAAGGAATTCCCCTGGAGAATGGGCACTAGACAATGCTGCCCACTATCACCACTTCTGTACAACGCTGTGCTAGAAGTTCTAGCCAGAGAAATTAGACAAGATAAAGAAATAAAGGGCATCCACGTCAGCAAAGCAGTAGTAAAAATCTCCCTATTTGTAGATGATATGATTGTATACGCAGAGAATCCTAAAGAATCCTTAAGAAAATTACTCAAACTAATAGAAGAGCTCAGCAATGAATCAGGATATGAGATAAACATCAGTAAATCAGTAGGATTCCTTTATACCAACAAAGACATAATCAAAGAATAAATTACCAAATCAATACCACTACTATAGCCCCCAAGAATGTAAAGTATCTAGGAATAAATCTAATTAGGGAAATAAGATAGCTATACAAAGAGAACCACAGGACCTTACTGCAATAAACCATAAATGGAGAAATCCACCCTGGTCGTGGATAGGAAGACTTAACATTGTGAAAATTGTTGTTTGACCCAAAGTGATAATCATATACAATGCAATCCCAATACAAATTCCAGTGGCATTTTTTAATGATGTGGAAAAACAAATTAGCAAAGGGAAGAATCCCCAGATAAGTACTACTGCAGAAGAGGAACACAGTGGAATGCCTCACACTATCTGAACTTAGAAAGTATTATATAGTAACAACACTCAAAACAGCCTGGTACTGAAACAAAAAGAGACATATAGATGAACAGAACAGAGTGGAGATCCCAGGGATGCCACCATCCTCCAATGAACAGTTGGTATTCAACAAAGGCCCTAAGATTGCAAACTGAGGTAAAAACAGTCTTTAACAAATGATGCTCGTAAAATTGGATAGCCATGTGCAAAAAATGGAAACAAGACCCATATCCCACACCTTACACAAAAACCAACTCAAATTGGATCAAAGGGCTTAATATCAAATGTAAAGTGATAAAAGATCACACCAGAAAAAAATAAGTCAACAATGAAATTTCCAGTACACAGCTTAGATAGATTTTAAAATCTGACACACAAAGCAGGATCAACAGAAAACAGGTAAATGGAAACTACCAAGAATCAAACACTTCTGAGCATCCCAAGACTTTATCAAAAGAGTTAAAATATAAAATATTTGGAAACCACATGTTGGACCGACATCTGATCTCCATAATCGAAAAGGTACTGCAAAGTTATCAACAAAAAATTAATGAAATTAAGCAATGGGCAAAAGACATGAACAGATACTTCACCAAAGAAGACTCCCAGGCAGCTGAAAGATACAAGAGGAAATGCTCACGATCATGAGCTTCATGGATTGACTTGTGTTGCCCTCAAAATATGTGTAGTCATGTGTCTGGGCCATGATTCCCAGTATCGTTTGACCGTCTTCCATTTTGTGATTTTCCTACCCTGTGTGTTAAAAGATTAGAGTTGGACTGTAAATCCCTTCAGAAGATCACCTCCCTGCTCCACTGTCAAGGGAGTTTCCCTGGAGGGTGACTTGTCCCACCGTTAGTCCTTTCATCCTAGAAGAGATAAAAGGAAAAAGAAGCAGGCAAAGAATTGGGAACCTCACACTATCAAGAAAGAAACACTGGGAGAAAAGTGCATCCTTCAGACCCGAGGTTCCTGTGCCAAGAGTCTCCCTGGACAAAGACTGATGCAATAACGGACTTTCCTCCAGAGTCGACTAGGAGGAAAACCTTCCCCAGAGCAGACATCCTGAATTTGGACTTGTAGCCTACCAGTCTGTGTAAGAATAAACCTTCCTTTAGTAAAGCCATCCACTCTGTGGAATTTCTGTTAGAGCAGCCCTAGCTGACTAAAACAATTAGCCATCAGAGAAATCCAAATCACAACTATGATGAGATACCATGTCATCCCAACAAGGTTAGCCATGATCCAACACACACAAAACAACAAATACTGGAGAGGCTGTGGAGAAATCAAACCTCTCCTACACTGCTGGTGGGAATGCAAAATGGTACAACCTCTATGGAAAACAATTTGCCACTTCTTAAAAAGCTTAAAATAGATATACCATTTGATCCAGTGATCCCACTGCTCAGAATATATCCTACAGAATCAAAGGCAGTCACATGAAGAGATACATGCACACGAATGTTTATTGCAGCACAGTCCACAATAGCAAAAAGATGGAATCTACCTAGACGCCCAACAACAGAAGAATGGATAAACAAACTATTGTACATCTACTCAGTGCAACACTATGCAACGATAAAGAAAAATGATGACTTCAGGAAGCATGTCATACCCTAGTTTCAAATGGAAGACATGCTGAGTGAAATCAGTTAGTGGCAAAAGGCAAATATTGTATGAGACCCCACCTATAAGGACTTAAAAAATAGACTTATGTACAGAAGAAAAGACTCTTTGATGGCTGCAAGGGTGGGGAGGAGGGGAGAGGGCTGGTCATAGATTAGATAGTTGATATAAATTTAGTTGGGTGAAAGCAGTGACAACACACAGTAGAAAGAAGGTCAGCTTACTGGACTCAAACATAAACTGAAAACTCTTCTAATCTTAACCCAATATTGCACAGATAAAGGAGCAGGGGTGGGGTTCTGGGGATCATGTTCTCAGGGAAAATCGAGGCCAATTGGCGTAATTTGTCTTTTGCTAACAGATTCTTCTGCACCTCATATCGGTGAGTGGCATCTGGGATCTTAAAAGCTAGCAAGCTACAATCTGAGGTACACCAAATCGTCCCAGCTTGTCCAGAACAGATGGTTACCAAGAACAACAAAGACACAAGATAAAAAGAACCCAGCAAGCAAGGACTCCTGTGATTGGGTGACTATATCAACATGTGACCAGAAGAACCAGATGGTGCCTGACCACCACCGAAGACAGCCGTGATGGGGCATGCAATGTGGAGTCCCAGAGGCAACAAGCGAAAAAGAGGCGTGCGCCTCAAGAACTCCACTAAAAGACCATAATTTGTGGTCTGCCAGCCTAGGAGTTCCCCTGGGAGCATGGAAACTAGACCTACTGCTGTCCCTGACCGGAAAACACTACTGAGGTCAACTCTTTGAACACGTATGGACTGGACTTTAGGACAAAGTGAAACCATATGGTTTGTGTACTTTATGGTTTTATGCATCTACAGGATGCTGTCTTGTAGGGACAGGAGAGGGTAGAGAGGAGGAGACAGGCGATTGTTAGTTAAGTGATACTATGATGTCATGGATCGAAGTGTGTCCCCCTAGAAATATGTGTAGCCGTCTGGCTGGGCCATGATTGCCAGTATTTTGTGATTGTCCTCCATTTTGTGATTTTCCTGTGCTGTATGTTAAAGGATTAGGGTGGGACTGTAAATCCCTTCATAGGATTACCTTCCTACTCCACTGTAAAGGGAGTTTCCCTGGAGTATGACTTGCCCCACCCTTAATCTTTTCATTTTACAAGAGATAAAAGGAAAACAAAGCAAGCAGAAAACTGGGAACCTCACACCACCAAACAAGCAGCACCAGGAGAAGAGCACATCCATCCTTCAGGCCCGAGGTTCCTGTGCCAAGATCTCCCTGGACAAAGACTGATGCCGTACTGGACTTTCCTCCTGAGGTGACAAGAGGAAAGCTTTCCCCTGGAGTGGACATCCTGAATTAGGACTTGTAGCCTACCAGACTGTGTAAGAATAAACTTTCCTTTGTTAAAGCCATGCACTTTGTGGTACTTCTGTTAGAGCACCCTAGCTGACTAAAACATACACATGTAGAATGAAAAGCAGGAGGGTGCTGTCACCAGGCAAAGAGAGCAGAAGGAGCTATCGATAGGCGGGCATGCAAATTTAACATATACTTTCACTTAATCACATACACACACAAAAAGAATATTTCACCTGTTATAGCAGCCAACTGTTTTTTGCCTAGTCACCAGGCCCAAGCTGATGATTCTGGCTTTCTTCTAATTCTCTGTTCTTCTTATCCTTTATTAGTGTCTTCCCTGGAAACAGTTCTCTATCTGACAAAGTAAACTAAATACTGACTATTACATGATCCGCATCATCCTTTTACTGACTTAATAAGGTGTTACATTGGCCATGACACCTGGACACGGGAATATTAAGAGACATTTACGTGAGTCTTCCGGCTTAGTCCTCCTTTACCCTTGTGCTATAGTCAAAGCAAGCAAACAAACCGAATAAAACAAGCCACTGCCATGGAGTCAAGTCTGACTCATATAGCGACCTTATAGGTCATCACAGAATTACCCTGTAAAGTTCTTAAGGAGTGCCTGGAGGATCTGAACTGCTGATCTTTTGATTAGCAGATATAGCACTTAACCACTATGCCACACAGACCAATATTTTCTTCTCGACTGTGACTAATCACTGACTGGTTGTTGTTGTTAACAGCTGTCAAACCATTGCTTGACTCATGGTAAACCTATGCACAATTTGTTTGCTGTAAACCAGAGTTTTCACTGACTGATTTTTTTTTTTTTTAATATCATCAGACTTTTCTTCTTAGTCCGTCTTAGTCTGGGCACTCTGCTGAAACTCTTTCAGTATCATGGCAACATACCAGCCTTAGGTGACAGACAAATGGTGGCTGCACTTGAGGTGCTTTGGTCCCAAATCAAACCCAGATCTCCACTGAACTACTAGGTGATAAAAAAGTTAATCCCAGAAAATATTTTAATAAAAATTAAAACCAAAATATTAAAAAGTTACTGTTTAACAAAAAATTCTGCATAACTTTTGCTTCTCAGATAAAGCAAGGGCAAGGAACAGGAAAGAGGTGGATCATGTACATGACGTTGATGACGAGGAACTAAGGGTTGTGATTCATCCAGTTCTGTGAACTCAAATTAAAATAGCGAAGTTCCTGCAGATACAAGGACAGAGATTAGGAAATGGGTAGATAATCAGTTAGAAATATCAATAATCTCAGAAACCAATGCAATCATTTTAGGAAAATTTTAGGAGGTGATTAGACTATTGATGCCACTTTAGGAGATTATCTCTTCAGTAGCCTTATCTTACTCTTTGTCTCTATTTCAGCAGCAAGAGAAATTGCAGACAGCCAGTAGGCAATTTCAGCTACCACTTATACAGGAGCATGACTGTGCCCCTTGATACACCTCCTTTGGCCAGTAAGGCCTTAAGCCTATCAAACCCACATTTACAGAGATGAGCAGCAAGTGTTCCAGACACTGGTTTTTGGAATCATTTCTGTATGCTCCTTTTTGTTCCCAGACTTATACGTACTGACTGAAGAGAACTTGGAAGCATATACTGGAAAACATTGTAACTACGGGCTGCGTGTCATCTGTAAGCCATAACACTACTCATTCTACTTCTGGGTGAAAAGTTTAAGACTGATGAATACCTAGCACGTGAATTCATTGTTTTACTGTAAAATACATTTTTTTTTCTTTCTTGGAGGCAGTGATGTATGAAATAACATGGCAATAAATATGGCAGTTGGCAAGTCTATTATGGATGTTCTGGCATAAGCATTTCGGACAGAGAAGGCAAGTCCATATTTGGAATATGTGTTAATTCCCAGCTGGATAAATCACTGCTCCATCTCTAAGGGAAAGGGTCAAAAGTAATCTAGCTGTAAAATCTGTTGAGAGTTAAAGCAGGTGGTAAACAGATCAGCCTTAATGAATGGGAAGTCCATATAATCTATGGACTAGCCTGTATTCTTTCCTACATGATCTCCTTGTACATGATCTTGGGGAGGAAATAGCAGAGTATTTGCAGAATGGAGTTGACTGACACCCAAAGGATGATTCGTCTTGTCCACCTGATTATTTAATGTTTCCTCCAAAGTAGATGCTTCTGAAAACTACCTAACTGAAATACAAATTCCTCTTTTCACTCCTTCAAAAGTGTCCATCAATATATATTTTCTCAATCCTTCTTGTGACAAATAATTCCAATGTCATCTTCATTTTTCCAGTCAGACAAGATTTAGCCACAAGCCATAAATCGACATAGATTTGAATCATGTTTCAAAGGAGAAAAAACAAACCACTATAAAAAAAGATAACTAGATATATGACTTAACTTTCTGCTCAAGGGAAGATTTCTTTTCACCAAAGTCTTCTTAGCCTCTTTCAAATTGAGCAATCATGCAGCCTCTGTGTACTTCCAGGTGAGACATGCAACTTTACAAAAGCATCTGTAAATCAGGCTCATGCTTCTTTCAATTAACAAGTCCTTAGGGACTGCACCTGGGGTCATAACGTGTGAACTGAGTAGCAGTAGACATTTTCAAGTCTGAGCCATCTGCTTGCATTTATAATTCATGTACTCAGGATCTTCTAGAGCTGGATATCACATATACTATTTATATATTACAATGAAACCTTGCTGCCAATATCCAATATCACAATTTTGTGGAGAAGGACCAGTATGTAACGAGTGGAAGAGGACATGGATTCTGCACTTGCCAGGGGTCCCAAATAGCATCTCTATCTCTGCCACACAACTTGCAGTTATTATTAAGTGGACTGGGTCTTAGGTACAAGTGGCAGAGCAGCTGTGATACAGAGCACCATCTTCTTCCAGTTTCCACTAAAAATGACAATCATATGGTTTTCTCAGAAAATGAGATAAGATAGCACAATGTAAAATTCAACAGGGCCTCAAATTTTATTACAATTTGGCTTCTTTGGCAGCAAAATATGGGTTGAATTGTTTTTCATTTTAGAAGCATGTGCTCAAATCAGTGCAGAAAATCACTAATGTGTTAGACCCTAAACCTTTTAAGGGCTCACTGTACTCTCTATACATATGTCTCATTAAAGTGTAGAGGGAGATTGTTAGTTCCTGCTTATCAGATTAATTAGTAAAATGTCTGTATGGTTAGGGATGACTGAGCAGAGTCAACATGATGCATTTGCCTCTTTTGTATTTCCTAGCCTTTTGGATCATTTTCTTTGTATAATATGCCAGAGAAGTTCTGAAACCTTAACCTCATTGATAGAGGCCATTACTGGAATCCAGGATATCACTTAAGCAATGAACCAAGTTGTCCAGGACTATTCTAGCTGCTGGAGCTAACACTTTAAATCCTGAGTTCTAAGTAGCGCAGATGTATTGACAAATACAGCCTAAAACAGTTTTGTATGTCATCATATTTTTTGCCAACACAGTTAAGATTCTTTCTCATGAAGGAGAGGAAAACCTGTAAAGCGAAAAATTCAAAGGCTCGTTTTCTTCAGTTTTTTTATTAAACAGGAAGACTAGTTTCTTCTGAATGGAAGAAGGTCTGCTTTCGCTGCTAAGGAAGTTTCAGGAGATACTGAGGGTTCAAGTTTCTCTGCTTTTTTTGTATCTTCACCTGACATCCAATTTACTAAAATTTACCTTCAATCCCTACCAGGTCATTTATTCATTCATTCAACAAATGTCTTGATACCTTGCATCTGTAAGCATATCAGTGAATGAAGCTAACAAAAAATCCCTGTCTTTACAGTTACATCCTAGTAGGGAAAGCGAATAACATGATAAAATATGGAAGTGTTAAACAGTGACTAATTCTAAGAAGAAAAATAATGTAGGAAAGGGCCTTGGATAGAACACATCAGTGAAAGAGGAACTGTTATTTAGACAGGTGCCAAAGGAGGGCTCTCGCAAAGAAAATGACATGAAACGTACAGATCTGAAGATGTGAAGGAGCAAACCGGGAGGACTTTAAGTGGCTGTCTTAGTCATTTAGTGTTGCTTTAACAGACATACAGCAAGGGGATGGCTTTAAAAAGAGAGATTTTATTCTGTCACAGTCCAGTAGACTACCAGTCCAGATCCAGGGTAAGACTTTGTCTGCTGGTTCTGGAGGAAGGTTCTTTTCATCAATTTTCCCCTGGACTGGGAGTTTCTGAGATGCAAGGACCCAGAATCCTTTCCAAAGGACACACTGTGCTCCTAGCACGACTTTCCTGGTGGTATGAAGTCCCCAACTCTCCAATTTCATCTTTATTTTTCCAGTCAGACATTCCTTTCCTCCCAAGGGACTGCCGCAAGGCACAGTAGTTTTACACATTGAGTCCTGCCCCACCAACACAACTGCCATCCATCTTCCCTCATTAATATCATAGAGATAGGATTTATAGCACATAGAAATATCCCACAGTACCGGGAATCACAGCCTAGCCAAATGGATATGCATATTTTGGGGGAGACCAAGCATTCCAGGCAGAGGAAGTGCACCTGACAGATTCAGTAAATAGCTAGCAGGTCAGTGTGGTTGGGGTGGAGAGGATAAGGAAATTATTAAGAGATGAGTTGAGATGGGGCTGATCAAAAGAGCCCTGTAGCTTAACTTTTTTTTTGTAATTTTAAGTTTAAATCTGAGCCAATTGTAATACACTAAACCAAATCAAACCTGTTGTCATTGAGTCAATTTCAATTTATAGAAACCCTACAAGATGGAGTAGAAATGCCCCATGAGGTCTCCAAGGAGTGTCTGGTGGATTCGAATGGCTGAATTAGTAGCAAGAGTAAGTTCCTAACCATTATGCCACCAGGGGTTCCTCTAATAGACTAGCCATCTTTTCATTATAAGAGGAAGAAAGCATAAAAATACGGGTGGAAATGTCAGTCTACTTTTAAGTTTAGCGATAGAAATTTGAGATAAAGCCTTTTAGATCAATCCTCATAGTAGAAGGCAAGATCACGCTGAAGAATTAGGCAAAAGCAACACAATGACATCAGAGCTTAGTAGATTCAGGAACACATCAATTAGTCTTTCTAGAAAAAACAGGAGATAAGGCTGATACATGAATTATCGGGGGATTGCCAGATGGCTTTGAAGCCAGAATTAATGTTAGAGATCACATATTGTTACTGGACCAAAAACAATATATATGTGTTTACTGTGCTTTAGGTGAAAGTTTACAGACAAAATTAATTTCCACTCAATAATTTACACACAGATATTTCCATGACATGGGTTTCGTTCCCCACTGTGTTAGCAGTCTACCCATAAACAACCTGAGCTGCCTATTTCTGTTTGCCCAGTTTTTGTCCCCTCCTGCCTTCTCATCTTTGTTTTTGGATGTTATGTTGTCCTCTTGGCCTCATGTAGCTTGTTATAAGGAGCGCTTTCCTCATGTTTGTGATCTCTGGCGATGGCTTCAGTTCTAAGTTAGAAGGGTGCTTAAGGGCCGTAGTCTTGGGGGCTCTTCCAGGCTTTCTCACACCAATGAATCTGATCTTTTTATGAATTTATATTTTGTTCTACAATTTTCCTCCCACTTTAATCAGGACTTTCTATTGTGATCTTGGTCAAAGAGGTTGGAAGTGGTAGTCAGGCACCATCTAGATTTTCTGGTCTCAGGCTGGTGGAGGTTGTGGTTCCTTTGGTCCATTAGACCTTTAAACAGATTGTTTCCTTGAGCCTTTGGTTTTCTTCATTCTCCTTTGCTCCAAGTGTAAAGAAACCAATAGTTATATTTTAGATGGTCGCTAGCAAGTTTTTAAGATTCTAGATCCTAAAGTATGGTGTAAAACGTTTTCCTTAAGTACTATCTTATGCCAATTGACCCAGATGTACCCTGAAACTATGGTCTTTTAAGTCCACGAATTCAGTTCCATGAAGTGCTTTAGTACATCCGGGTTGTTTCTATGACTGTTTCCTGTGGTTCTATTAATACGTGAATATATATGCCACACATACAAATATGCATGTGGAAACATTCAGAGCTAAAACTATAGGTGCACTTGGGTGTATTCCAATACACCCTTCTACACCTATTCAAAGTACCTATCTACATATATATCCACTGCCGTAGTCATTTGGTATTGCTGTAACAGAAAAAGCACAAGTGGATGGCTTTAACAAAAGAAAAGTTTATTCTTACACAGTTCAGTAGGCTTCAACTTTGAATTCAGGTGACTGCTCAAGGGTAAGGCTTTCCCTTTTGTCTGCCCTGGCGGAAAATCCTTGTGTTGCACCAGTTTTGGGTCAGGGAGAACTTTGGTGCAGGAACCTCAGGTCTGAAGGATGCGCTCTACTCCTGGTGCTGCTTTCTTGATGGTATGAGGTCCCCCAAATCTCTTCACTAGCTTCTTGCCTTCCTATTTAAAGAGACTGCCCAAAGGCACAAAACAATCTTCTCCACCGAGTCCTGGCCCACCAACACAACTACTATCTATCCCTCATTCACATCACAGAGGCAGGGTTTGTAAAATGGAGAAACAGAACACAATAGCAGAAATCATGGCCTAGTGAAATTGCTACACATGTTTTGGGGGGCTCACAATTCAATCCATGACATCCACTCTTAAATTATTTTTTTACTGTTAAGGCTGTTGAAGGATCACTTATGTTTTAGTATTTACCATTTTTGCTTTCTTGTGTACCGCTCACTGTCTTCCAATGCCTTGGTTACCTTGTTCTTGGCTAATAATAGTCTTAATGAATATTAATTATATGGAGTCAGCATGGATCAGACACTGTTTAGAGACTTTCTTATATTAGTTTGTTTAATTCTCTAATAGTATAAAGTTAGTCTCTTTTATGGAAAAAAATTGAGAACAAAAAATTAAACAAATTGGTTAAGGTAACAAACTAATAATCAGCACTCTGTTGGTACAACGGTTAAGTGCTCAGCTGCTAACCAAAAGGTTGCCAGCGAGAACCCACCCCTCAGGGCAGCACAATCCCTGACCATAAGTTCCCATAAAAACTACAGCTTAGAAAACTCTATGGCATAGGTCTACTCTGTCACATGAGGTTGCATACTGCAACAACATGCTAATAAACGGCAGAACTAGAAACTGTATCTAAATGGATTCCAGAATCTACTTTTAACTATACTCTTATGCCACAGAAGTTTGACATTTTGTGGTTTCCTTCTAGCTGTGATAAAAAGCCCAAAGGTACACACAGGTAAGACAGGTGGCTATGTCAAGCAAATTGAGCTATTGGCCAGAGAATTCGATCTTATAGACTAAAGGCAAATGTAAGCAGCTAGGCTTCATATCATAGTAGGTGTGGGAGTGTGAAGTCTGCATTGAAGAGCACACAGGTGGAAAGGGTGTCCCAACCTCAGTGTTCAACAAAGATGTTAAAGGTTTATTAGTGAGCCCCAAATATCAATGCCCCCACCAAGATAATTCCTCTATAGCTAACTTTGGTAAGATTTTTTTGGATTATAGACTTTAAGAGTTAGTTGGTGTTTATTTCTTCAAATAGTTTAGAATTTCAAGTAACATCTTTTTTTGCTAAGTGAGCTTCATAAGCAGTATCCAATTTGGACATAATTTCACAAGTCTCATGGTTTGTTTTGTTTTTATAATTGAGAAAACATGATATATTATTTTATTTAGTAATGAATGAAGACCATTAATTACTAGGCTTTCTGTTTTACACAAAGTGAAAATAGTGGATTCAGCAAATGCATTACAGTAAAACAAATAAAAAAAAAAAAAGAGAGAGGGAGAGACAAAAACCCAAACCTGTTGCCATGAAATCTATTCTTACTGATGTGGACTCTATACGACAGGGTTTCCAAGGAAGAGCAGGTAGATTCAAGCTGTTGATGCTTTGGTTAGCAGCCAAAGCTCTTAAGCCATTGCACCACTAGGACTTTTGTATTATGATAAAAGGAAGAAGAAATGTGAGTCAAAGGGTGCAATTATTGCTTGTAAAATATCAGGGAACTAGTTACTTCCTCAATTTTTGCCTTGGTAAAATGGAATTAAAATGATAGTGGTATAGAGTATACAGAATTGTATTAGTTAGAATACATGAAACATTTGCAATAGTATGTTTTACTTACTAGTTATTACCGTACATCAGCCAGTTCACAAACTAAGTGAACAAGTAAATGAACACGGCTTGTGAGTTTCTAGAGAGACTCATGCCTAGTTAAGTATGCATTCCTAAAGGCGGTGTGAATTCTGGTACTCTCTTTGTGCTCATTTGTATTTACTCTTTGTAAAATTTTAAAGAGAGATCAATATAATTTAGAAAAACCTACTCTACTGAAGTTACAGTGGAATGGAATTTTTATTTTTCTATAGGGCAGTTAAGGTTGTTTCTCCATCTTTAAAAAAAAAAAAAGGTAAGGAAAGAAAACTGTCCTGGTCTTATCTCCAAAGATCAACCAGAAGCCAAAGCCTTAAGCAAGTATTTTGGTTCTAAGTACAAGAACATATTTTTTAAGCCCAATAATGCTGAAATTAATGTAGCCCAGCTTCTTCTACAGGCACTCTCTTATTGCAGATAAACAAAGATAGTTCATTAAATCCAAATAAAAATAAATCAAGTTTGCCCTTGCTCATAATACGGAAAGCTTAATGGTCTACCAAATTTCCACTCATCTCACTACTGCTGGCTTTCCAACCAATGATGCATTTTAAATGCAACTTACTCGTATTAAATAGCTCGAGTCAGGAAAACAAACCTTTCCTATACTTTGCAGGATAGAAATAGGCTGCAAGAGTACACATTCATTAACAATCGTCTCTCATTAGGCAGAGTGTTCTGATGCTGAAAGTGTGGACTTTGCAGGCAGCCTATCCAGAGGTTCAAATTCCATTCTTTTCAGTTCTTAATTTTTCTCAAATGGAAATAAACACATACATTGTAAAGAATTCTAGAAAACCTAAGGTAAAACTTACAAAGCATCTACCGTATTGCCATCATATAAGAAACCAAAAAGAAAATTTCATTGCCCTCAAGTCATTTGGGGCTAATAACTACTCTCCAGGAGAGAGTTGAACTGCCTCACAGGGTTTCCAAGGAGTAGCTGGTTCATCTGAACTATAGATCTTTTGGTTAGGGAGCAATCTCTTGACTACTGTACAGGGCACTGGTAAATGTATACGTATTTTCCATTTTCTGTCTTTCTGACTCTGTGTAGTTACTATTTCACTGAGTTGCACATCTTCGTACATAAACCTGCTCTCTACTGGTCACTACAGCACTGTGGTAGAAGTCTGTGATCTAGCTTTTGTCAACACAATCAAACAATGGTTGTTAAAAATCCTATGAAAACTTGTTGTCATGAGTATCTAGGAAATGAACACAATAAACTTAAGTATGAAGTACTGGCAGAATTGTGGAGGATCATGGATTTCATAAATAATAGCCAGTATATCATAGGTCATGAAGCTATAACTCAATGTAGAGATTCAGAAATATATTCTGGAGAACCCAGGTAATCTCAGATACACCTCATGCCCCTGGGTACCTTGAGAAATGATTTGACAGTACCTCTCTTTTCAATTTTCAGAACAGAAGCAGGACAACTAGAGATTTTCTAGATTTGCATCCTCTTAAATTTGTACTACAGGGAAGGTAGAGATATTCTGAAAAAGAGGATGTCATCATTATAAAGGGTTTTACAATAAGGGCGTCCCACCTTTGAACTTGAATAAAACAATTTGTGTGAATGACACAGTTTTAATTGTTTTATTATTTTGAAGTACATTTAATGATATTATGCGTGGAAAAGAATTTCGAATAATGGCCACTGAGGCACCTTCCAAAAGGGGCCAAAAATAAGCAGTTGTCATTCATAGCCTGATATCTTTCACCATTGACAGTCACAGCCTCTCCTTATTCATCTTGGAAAAAATAAGGCCCAATGATTCCACCTTACAAAAATCCACACCAAATGGTAACTTTTTGAGGATGAAGCAGATATTCTGGAATCTCCATTGGATTCTCATCGCACCCAGTGCAACAGTTTTGTTTGTTAACAAAACCATTCATCCAAAATTGGGCCTCTTTGCTGAAGGTGACTTCTTGGCCGAAAGAAGGGTCAACTTCCAATTGGAGTATAGTTAGCAAATATACAGTGCAATTTATGGTCGTTGGACTTCAGTTCTTGAGATAAAACAACTCAGGTCTGTCTGGATGAAGAATATCCCAAATTGTGGTTGATGAAAAGCCCAGTTTTTGTCCTCAGGGAGAAATTGATTGGGATGGATTCTTGCGTACACTCTGACTAATGGTAGAAATGTTTTCTTTGGAACATGTGGTTCATTGATGCATAAAAGTTGTCTGTTTGGCAACAAATCCAATTTTTTTTATTAGAAGACGAATTGTTCTCTTGGTGGTATGATTATGTGCATTGTATATTTCACATAATACACAGAATGTTTGGTGAACAGAACACCCATTTTGATAATAAACTTTAATAATTTCTGCACACTGTAGAATCATGTAATCTTTCATGGCTATTTGTCAAGACTAATAAAAAAACATAATAAATATGGCCACCATTGTTTCACAAATATTGCTGCCATGAGCTGTCAAAAATAAGACATCGTTACTGGAAAACCTTTCACATTCAAGTAGTGCTAATCAAATCTTCCTTAGAAATTAGTAAAGGCTTCCTGGAGAAAGTGGAATCTGAGTTGAATACTTAAGGGAAGATGAGTAATTAAAAAGCAAAATGAAATTGAATTTGAACAGAATATAAGCTTTATAAGCAGAGAAAATAACGAAAGGTAAGTGGAAAGAAGAAGAAAGGAACTGATTAATTGAAAGTATGGTATGTTGTAAATTAGAGTTAGATGTGAGATGCAAGTAAACTATACTTAATATGTAAAGCTAGAGATACAGGTATGCACTCATGCAGTGGGTCTCATAAAATTAAAACTTACAGATTTTACTCTGAATAAAATGAAGAGACATTATTATTTTAAGCAGGGAAAGTACTGGTATGTTTTGTTTTAGCTTTAGAACAGCTTGGGAATAGATTAAAAGGGGTTCAAAACTAGAAGATGAGAGACTCACTAGGGTGCTGTTGCAGTAGACCAGAGTACAGATAATAATGGACTTAACTATGGTGGTGGTAGAGTGAAAGAAGTAGAAAAACATAAAGATCCTCTAACACTAAATAAGAGCTCTGGGGTGCAGTGGTGAGCAGCTGTGGCTACTAAACAAAAGATCAGCAGTTCAAACACACCAGCCTCTCCTTGGAAACCCTGTGGGGCAGTTATACTCTGTCCTATCCAGCAGGTAAGCATCAGAATTGACTTGATGACAAAGAATTTTTTTTTTCCTTAAAAAATGCTGAACAGGAAAGTAAACAATGAAAGACCTGAGGATCAATTTGATCTAAGAATAAAGAAAGATACATTTGAAAAATGACAATAATTACTAGATTAGACAATAGAGTAGGTGATGCTACTATTCTAGTAAGAGGGCACAGGAAGAGAAGAAGTAAACAGAATAATTATAATATATTCTTAACCACACATGCCTGAGGCTAATTAATATAATTCAGTACAAGTATTGACAAGTTTATCCATCTTTATATTGTTGTGATTCATTATCAAGGATCACTGATAATTACTGTGATTGAAATACTAAAGTTGGAACAAAGAAGAATCAGTAGTTTGAAATTATGGCCTTGGCAATAGATATAACCTTTTTTGCAAAGGCAGTGACTTATTGCAAATACATTTTTCAACAACATAAATATTAACTATGCATGTGTACCTCACCAGATGTGATACATAGGAATCAAATAGACTATATCAATGAAAAGAGATGATGGAAAACTCAATATCATCAGTCAGAAGAAGGCCAGGTGTCAACTACAGAACAAGTCGTTAATTACTCATAAAAGTCAAGAAAACAAAACAAATCCCTGAGAGACAAAGTATGACCTTGAGTATATCCCATCTGAATTTAGAGACCATCTCAAGAATACATTTGATGCACTGAACACTAATAATACTAATAACAAGTTAATACAACTATCATTCAAATTTATGAACCAAGGCCCCAAAGGAAGAAACTGAAGACATTTACAAACTTCTGTAGTCTGAAATTGTTAGATTGATTAGCTTAGCTATTAATTTAATTGATTTGATACTTCTTATGATTTCTCTATCAACAAAGACCTAGAACAAATTAATCAATTATGTAATTGATTAATTATATAACTTATGAAATTAAATGATCTAAAACTTTCAGTTGTCTCAAATTGATTTAACATGTAATCAGGATGCACTTATGATTACTGGTCATTGGAATTTGGAAACTGGAAACAAAAAAGAGGGACCAGTAGTTGGAAAATATGGCCTTGGTAGTATAAACAATTCTGGAGATCAAATGTAGAATTTTTCAAGATCAACAACTCTTCACTGCAAATATCTTTTTTCAGCAACATAAATGGCCACTCTACATGCAGATCTCACCACACAGAATGCATAGGAATCATCAGTTACATCTTTGGAAAAAGAGAAAATGGAAAAATTCAATACCATCCATCAGAACAGCTGTAGAATGTGCCATCAACTTGCTCATGTGAAATTTTAAGTTGAAGAATATTAAAATAAGTCCATAAGCATATCACACCTGAATTTAGAGACTCTCTCAAGACTATATTTGTCTCACTGAACATTAATGGATGAAGATAAAAGAAATTGTGGAATGACATAAATAATGTCATAAAAGGAGTAAGCACAGAGTCCTTAAAAAGACAAGAATGAAAAAGACAGGACCAAGGTGGCAGAGTAGTCTGACACTTCCTGTGATCCCTCTAATCAACAAAGACCCAAAAGAACAAATTAATTAATTATATGTGCCATTGTAAGAGCACTGCACATCAAAGGGAAAGTTGGAAACTGGTCTGATCAATAGGGAAGAGAGAGGAGGTCCAGAAGTACTTAGGACTGGCCAGATCTGATCCTTTGGGAACTAGCTGCAGCCAGTGTAGTGAATGAAGCAGTGGTGTTTGCAGGGCACCTTCCTCAGTAGGAAAGACGGTAGAAAAGACGGTAGGAAAGAGTCCGCTCTGCCAACAAAAGCTAAGTGGCTTGCGTCTAACCTACCATGTGCGGACCAAAAACTTTCATTCAGGATAAACCTCTTGTCCTTTTCCAGTGATTACCCTATCTTCTCTACACTGAGTACTGGTGCTGGAGCTTGACATCATTAACTGAGCAGGAAGTAGAACACTTTATGCATGCCCTGAGCCATTCTCTAAGATTCGGAGAGAGAACAATTTAACAAACAGGGAGAAAGGGGAAACTATCTTTCAACTAAACTAAGCCTGAAATTCAGGGCAGAAACAATTCCTCTTAAACAGGAGTAACAGGAACATATTTCTTCCTCCCTCCCTCCCTCCCTCCTCCCTGCCTCCCACCCCTCCCTTCCTCCCTTTCTTGCTTTCTTTCTTTCCTTCTATTGCCCTTAAGTGAAAGTATATAATCCAAACTAATTTTGCATACCTGCCTGTCTACAGCTCCTTCTGTTCTCCTTGACCCATGACAGCACAGTCCTCCTTTTCATTTTACATTTGTCATACCATCTTAACCAGCTCCTGTCACCTCCTCTACACCCTCTTCTCTCCCATCTAGAAAGAGACCAGTAGGACAGTGTCTTAGGCTGAGTTTTCTAGGGAAGCAAAATCAGTAACACGTGTAGGTACAAAGAAAGATTTATAATATAGATAGGTAGATAGATAGATATAGATATAGGAAACAGCTCACAAAATCACAGAAGCTGAATGTCCCAAGTCCTGGCACAAGCCTCGCGTGGCCATGGAAGCTGATGAACCCAAAGTCCGCTGGTCAGAGACCAGAGTTCTAGGTCACAGGTTGTGTAGGTCGGTGGATCCCAAGCTGGTGGCGAGAGGGAACGGCAGAGGCTGGAGAACCCAGAATCAGCAGGTCAGGGAGCAGGACTCTCAAGTGACGACTGTGAGGACTGTTGAATCCATCAGCTGCTAGTTCAAGTCCAGGAACCAGACACCGGAGGAAGAAAGCAGGAGCTCCTGGCTACGTGAGCAGACCAGCAGTAGTAGTGAGAGGTCGAGAGATGAGAGCTGAGGGGCAGGAAGCCACCACAGATCCCATCCTGCCACTTAATACAGCAGCCAAATATGGAGTAGCCAAGTTGACATAATCCTGACCACCACATAGTCTGTGGGGGAGTTTTTAGCAAGAAAACAAAAAAACTGTATTGGAACACTCTCCCTATTCACCTTATCTGGCTCTATTGTATTCGAGATACAATTCTGCTGGATGTGTAATTCCTGGATGACAATGATTTTTCCTTCTAGGCTTTGTATATGTCATCCAATTGCCTAAAATTAAAAAAAAAAAAAAAGGGACTTTTTTGTTTGCCTGAAGATAAAGGAAATATTGAAAGGAAGATGTTTTGATGGCATTCAAGGCATCAAGGGTAATATGATGACATCTCTGAAGGCCATTCCAGAAAATGTTCAAAAATTGGTTTAAAGAGTAGATTAGATGCTGTTGTAGGTACATAACTCTCCAGAGGGAGTGCTTTGAGGGTGACTGTAGTGATATTCAGCAATGAGGTATATAGCACTTTTTCAAGGATGAGTTTGCAAAGTTAACTGACAGTCCTCATACATCCAGCAGACAACATTCAAAAAGAGCAAAAGTGGCAATATTAATTTCTGAGAAAATAAATTTAAAAGTAAAATCCACCCCACTGGATTTTACCAAAGAAAGATACTATATAATGAACAAAGGGTCAGTACTCCAGATGGGCACAATCATGATAAATATCTATGCACCTAAGAACCAGGATCAAAAATACAGAAAACAATCTAATGACACTGAAAACAGAAATAGCTCCACAGCAGTAGTAGAAGACTTCACCACACCACTTTCAATGGAGGACAGAACGTCCAATAAGAAAGTTAATAAGGACATGGAACATTTAAATGCCACAACCTCATAGACGTATATAGAACATTATACTCAACAGCAGCCACTTAAACCTTTTCCAACACAGAGAGAACGTTCTCCAAATTTGACCACATACTAAACCACAAAGCAAGCCTTAACAAAATTCATAGCACTGAAATATTTCAAAGAAATTCACAGCATCAGACGTGAATGAAAATATATCCTAGCAGGTCTTTCAGGGCACAGTGGAAGCAGTGCTCACAGATTAGCAGATGTACACAACCAGAAAGAAGAAAGGGTCAAAATAAAGCATTAACTCTACAACTCAAACAACTCGACCAGTAAACAACATCATCAATATCAATGCCTATAGCCCAAGCGTCATATGGAAGCAACAATTAAGAAATCAAATGATGTATTGTGTTGGGTATGACTGTGGCACAGGTCCTTTCTAAAATGTTGAAGAGCAAACTAGTCATCTTGAGAACTAATGTGTTTCAATTCCTGGTATTTTCAATTGTCATATATATTTGTGAAAGCTGGACAAAGTGTCGGGAGCGGACCCCCCTCTCCCAACATGCGAATCAAGGAGGTTCCTTCTACGAGGGGCTTTACGACTCCCTCGGTTTATGAGATTATATTGGGAAAATCTGACCAGGAACTTCTAGGGAATAGAGATCAGATGAATGGATTTCAACACAGCATGCCTAATCTAATAGCACTGAGGCCTGCCCAGCCTCACCGGCTTCCCCCTAATCGCGTCTCCCTCTCCCTTTTCTCCACATACACAGGTTTACAAAGTAACCGTTGAAAGGCTTTCCAAGGACAATTCTCCACACAGCCATTAAAACTACACAAGCATCTCACTTCCTACAACAGTAAGAACAAATAAACTTTTAGGTTCATTATAGCTGGTATGGCAAACTGATAAACACTGAAGAAACATCTTTCTTAGAGCAGCTGGGCTTCATTAGGGGATGGCAGGCACTTACTATCTACACAGGAAGTTATAAATAAAAACTTAGAGAAACAAATGGAGACAGCCAAATGGTGAGGTTTTGAGGAGTCTACCCTTCTGTGCTTTTCACCTTGAGGCACAAATAGAGTCATTAAGTTCAAAGCATAACTTTGTTTTCACTGTTAGCTTTGTTTTCACTGATATTTATCACCACAAACACCTGGTTCAAACCATTATCCAAAAGGCCTTGACAATTAATTAGAAGTAGAAGACCATGAGGGGTCGCTTTCTTGTTAGCGAATAATGATGGGTCAGTTTCTTGTTAACCAATAGTTTATATGATGAAGAAAATAGGGTGGACACTATGTCACCTCACCTATAAAAAATAAAGACGGACAGCTCTCGCCCCTTTTTTTTCTGTCTGGGTCGGGCTGCCTTAAACCAGAAAATTCTTTCCTGTCTCTTTATTCATTTTCTGCCAATGCCTTCCCTCCCTCCATACAGGACCCTGAAAAGTGTTGGGACTGGCTCCTGGGATCAAAGAATAAGGAAGACTGAGGAAGAATTGATGTATCTGAATTAGATTGTTGGCAAAGAATGTTAAATATGCTATGGACTGTCAAAACAATGAACGAATCTGACTAGGAGGAAATACAGCCAGACATTTCGCAGAAACATCTCACATACTTTGAACATATTATCAGGAGGGACAAGAGAATGAAGGGATTTCCCTTGAGCAGAGCATCAGAAAAAAGGAAGAAGCTCCTCAATTGGATGGACTGACACAATGGCTGCAACAATGATCTTAAACGAAGCAAGTATTTTGAGGATGACTTAGGACTGAGCAGTGCTTCATTCTGCTGCATATAGTGTGACTAAGAATTGGAGTCTATTTGATTCCACCTAGTAACAACAATAACGCATTACTCTGAGTACCTCAAAGTGAATGACTTGTCATACCACCTTTGGTATAAGTAGTACTATCTTAGAACTCACTTTTAAAAAGTTATCCAATAAATATTTATGCATCTGTTAATGTACTCACAAGTATTTATTCAACACATGGTATATCCTAGGTGTTGGTCTAAGTCTGTCATTTTTGTCAATAGTTTCACGTCAGAAAGAGTAGTGACTGTTCAAAACCACTGAAGGTGGGTCTCAGGACCCATTATGCTAAAACACATGGGAACAGAAACTAGGTGATTACACATAAACTGCAGACAAGAGGCCCAGCAAATTCCATTCAGTGTCCGGGGTTTAGAATCACTAGAGGATGGGGATACTGCAAAATGAAAATAAATAAGTGAATAATAATAATAATAACCAATGTCTGTCACTTTGTGGACTGGATAGGCAAAGACTTGTGGGAAGCGAGAGAAATAAAAATAAGAAGTTAGGAATGGCAGCTAGGCTAATTCAATTTGTTTTAATATTTACATAAATAATAGTTAAGAACCAATTGCAAAATGATAGATAACAATGCAATAAAGTATGCAACAAAAAATTACATCTCTTGTGTGGCAGTCATTACTTGAGGCAGTATCATCCTTGAGATATTATTACTGAACCTGCAAGTTAACAGATCATAAGATCGCCTCTTCCGAATGAAATTTTCCAGTCTTTTCCCTTGTACATCGCCTGGGACACAGAATATATTTAGTTCATTTAAAAGGCTACTTGGCTAAAAGCACTTCTTGGTTCTCAGATATTCCCTGGTGTAAAATACACTTTGAAGCCAAGAGGATAGTGATAGATGAGTAGGAATATACTAACTGACTGTTGCAAAAAATGAAGAGAAGCAAAAAGGACCACCGGTGAGAAGGACTGCAAGCGTGAAGACAACAAGCACCTGAGCCATTTTGAATAAAAAGCAGTCTTGTATTTTCTACAGTTTGCTCTGTTGATGGATAAAGGAGTTCTAATAGCAAAATAAGCTATGAGGAAATGAACAAAGGAAAACGTGAAATCCAGCTTACCTCAAAAGTCACCTTAAAAAAAAAAATTAAAGAAAAATAGGAGGTAAGAAATTGTGATATATTCTATAGTACCTCCCAAAGAAATGATGGATGGTAAATATTTTATTTCAGGAATTAGACATTAATCATCTGAAAAGTTTTACTTACCCTGAACATCTAGTTTCTCGGAGGGTATAGTATAAGTGAAACATTACTAGCCTATTATAAAAACTAATCCATTATTTCCTATTGCATAGAGGAAACTACTATTAATTTCATTTACTATTTGCCTCTAAGTAAAGCACAAGAGTCATTCTTCAACAGGTAATTAAAACATCGCTGCAGCACACCCACATAAAGTCAAAAAGCATAACATATCATATAGCTGTATGTGTGCATTTGCTGCTTTAGATAAGGATTGTATGTGCAAATAATTTAATTCAAGACTCAGAAGTATACATTTATCTTCACTTAAGACTATTAGATACTACAGCTCTTTTTATACATTTCCATTGGCTTTTTTATTTGTGGTTCAATTAATTTGATTACTTAAAAATTGTATTAAAAATTAAGGGTTGTATCTTCCTATTATCAAGTGACAGTGTACTGGGAATTTTTTCATGAAATTCCACATTACTGTCTAAGGTGCCATTCAAATTAGATGCAAAAATCCCCTAAAGAAAATACATCAAATATTTCATTATTTAGATGAACTTTAGTATATGAATAGACAATTTTCTGAACACTGGTAAAGTTGAAAGATTTGCTCATGTCAAAAAGAGAGTCAAGATAAAAAGCATAGCTTTCCTAAGTCCACAGGTCACTGGTTTTCAAGTCTCAGTCCCCCAACAGTAATATCAACAGCGCCTGAGAGTTTGTTATAAATGGAAATTCTTGGGCCTCAGCTCAGATCTATTAATAAACACTCTGGAAAGGCCCTCAGCAGTTGATGGTTTTAGCCCTCTAGATGATTCTAGAAATCCTGGTGGTGTGGTTAAGTGCTGTGGCTGCTAACCAAAAGACTGTTAGTTCAAATCTGCCAGGTACTGCTTGAAGACTCTGTGGGGCAGTTCTACAATGCCTATAGGGTTGCTATGTGTCAAAATAAATTCTACAGCAGTAGGTGAGTAGGTGATTCTAAGTCAAGCTAAAGACTGAAAATTACTATTAAGAGTCCATGCTTCCTTTGTTGGTCAATCAGTAACATTTCAGCCACAAAAGTGATATTTGCTATGTTTCTTTGAAGTGTTTCCCAGACCTATGCTCACTCTTTTGCACCCCACACTGCACCCGTAGGGGATAATTTGTATAACAGACAGAAAACATATCCCTTAAACTCAGACTTGCAGTTGGGATCTGTCAATAGGAAACAGTGATAAGAGACGGAGGAAGTTAAGGCTTTTCCATGCACTTCTTGCCCCCATTCCCTTTTTGTTAGGTTGTTGTAGGTTAGTTTTATACTTTGTTTGATTTTAGGAAATGAATCCCATACTTTTGTTATGATGAAAACTTTTAAATTGGTCTTTTATTACACTCTCTTCAAATGTCCCAGAATTAATGTGTTACCTGTTACTACCTTAGGGGCACTGTCTAAAAGCAAAGCCAGCAAAGTGTCTGTCTGAAATGGAGAGAGAGATTTATCTCAAGGAAATGGCCTATTCAGTTGTAGAGGCTGCCAAGTCCCAAATCTGTCAGTCAGCAACAGGCTGGAGGTCTCTTCCGACTCCTGTAGATGCAGAAGCTGAGGAATCCAAGACAGGCAGCTAATGGTCACAGGCCAATGAATCCAAAGATTGCCAGCTAAGCTTCACTTTAGAAAGATGTCTTGACATGCCCACATGACTGGACCCCTAGAAATTTCCCCGAGATGTAACGTGCCTGAATTTCCATTTGATTAAATTTCTTACGCTCTAGCACGCAAAAGTCTTACCAAGAAATCTAGTCTTTGTTACTTCTTCCCCACAAAGTCCAGTCAGCATAATGTCTTCAATGCAATGGATTAGCAGGACTCCTTGTGAAACTAAAAGGTGATTAAGTTCTCTGCGGATTAAACTAGGACACAGAGTTAAAGAGTTGATATACAAGGACTGCCAATTAAGTTTATGAATTTATCCTAGGAAAAGTGCTACATACCTCATTACAGTCACATTCAAATTATTCCCCTTGGGAAAATATGCACCGATGCCAGGCCCTAGTCTACCTTTCAAAAAAGTTTTGGAGCTCTCTCTGGAATGGCCAGTGTGCATGGTGGCATGGTGGCAAGTTTGCAAACTTAACTGTACAGTTGACTTGAGGGAGTTTTTAGACAGTAAATGAATAACTGTATTGGAACACCCTTCCTACTCATCTGATCTGGCCCCCAATTGCTTTTTTCTTTACCTGAAGATAAAGAAAATAACTAAAGGAAGACATTTTGATGACAGTCAGGACATCAAGGATAATTATGACAACAGCTCTGATGGCCATTCCAGAAACAGAGTTCCACAAAATTGTTTGGAAGTGTGGACTAGACATCGGTATTGGTGCATGGTTGGCCAAAGGAGTACTTCAAACATAACCATAGTGATGATCAGCAATGAGGCATGTAACACTTAGAACTTAATTTTTGGATCTTGTACTCCTGAGGTAGGATAGTAAAGAGGTATTTCTGGCCTTTCCAGCTGAAGACAAAATGTTTCTGGTGGTCCTTCAAAATGCTTCTGGTGGAAAAGCCATCAGCCAGACCAATAGCTGTGTGCCAGGTACCTAATGATGTTTTAATTCGTTCAAGCAACAAAACCACATCTGGAACAGCAGCTACAACTGAAGGCACATATAGGTGAAGTTTTTGATCACCACTGTCATTCTCTAAGAGCTATCTATTTTCCTCACAGTAGGTGATTCAAAAGGGAACACGGTGGGAATCACTATCCCTGCATCCTTCAAATCCCTGATGGTGATAGTGATCTTTGCAGTCTCTCCAGGATGGCAGTATTGCTTTTGACATGCTATTTTCCTAAGTAGGAAAAGTTCTAATGGGTTCAACTTGGCTTTTTGTACTGTAATAGTTCTTTCTGCATTTGTCAGGTATCCAATGTGTTAGGTGGCTAGTTGCTGAGTGTATGTATTCCAATTGTGCATTCCAGAACTGAGTTAATCACCACCAAATGGACTCAGGGACCCATAGGAACCACTGTGAGATGGAGACCAACTAAGATTCCATTAATAAACTTACTTCCAAGATCAGGAGGTAAGCTGCTACCTCAAGTTCCAAGAAGCAGACATTGGATAATGACAAACTAGATGTAAGATCCAGAGTGAGAGCCTTATTAGAACTTCCACTTATATATGGGAGGCATTCCACACCTCCAAGTAAAATATCTTTCAACAGACTGGTTGCTCGTAGCATAGCTCATTGTGAAGTTGATTACCTCACTATGTAACTTCCAAATTGCATCCTCACATAAGTGCCAAACTCCACAGTAACTGCCAAACCACTGAGGATCATGGCCCAGTAAAGTTGACACAAAACCTTAATTATTGAAAACAAAAACAAAAATAAAGAAAGACTGCTGTTACTGTCAATTCTCACTCACAACAATTCTGACTCACAGTTCTACTCCCCTGTAGGACAGGGGAGAACTGCCCTATGCAGTTTCCAAAGAGTGTCTGGTGGATTTGAACTGCTGCCCTTTGTGTTAGCAGATGAGCTCTTAACTATTATATCACCAGGGCTCTTCAGGCACCAACAAGTTTTCCTCCATTATCCTAACCTACATCACCAATGTTTCATGTTGTTTATTTTTAAAATTTTCTTTATTAAATTTGAATATACAAATCTCTTTATATATAATATATTAATATTAATGCAACATATTCAGATACAAAGAAATTTTCTTGTGTTTGTAATTAATGTAATACTGGATGTAGTAGTCAAGTTATGATATGGTTGATACTCTAACAATCAATTTCTAAAATCTCAGTGGTTTAATAAAATAAAATGTTAGTTTTCTCTCATATCAAAGCCAATGAGAGACAAGAATATTCTGCTCCAGGCAGTGAGTTCAGCATCAATATTGCTGTCACATCACAAGAAGAGAGACAGAAAACTCATACCACTCCTTAAATGCTTTGGCCTGGAAGTAACCAACATCTTGCTGATGGTCTCTTCATCAGAAATTAAGAAACAGAGCCAACACAGTTGCTGGAGAGTCTGGACAATATGGAAAAGTAGATAGAATATTAGTTAACACTAACTGTCTAACTAGCTGATATTCATTCAGCATGGGAGCAAAGAAGCATGAGAAGAAAATGCAGTAAGGAAAATATCCTATATTTAACTCATATAAACCTTTTCTTTAGATTTCCTAAATGTTAAGGCCATTGTTATATTCTTTTAAAACTAGTAGTAGCTTTATTGCTATGTTTCGCTGCCATTGACTCACCCCACCTTATAGCTGCCACATGTGTTATAGGGTAGAACTGTTACGTAAGGTTTTCTTATCTGTAATCTTTACAAAAGCAGTTCACCAAGTCTTTCTACCACGAAGCTGCTGGGTGGGTTTTAACTGCCAACTTTCAGGTTAGCATCTGATTGCAAATTGCTTGTACCACCCGGGCTCTCCATAGTTCGTTGAACTATAGTTCACACATCATATATACTATGGATTGAATTGTACCCTCCATAAATATACAGCAACACTATATTGACAAGGAACTGCCAGAAATACAAGCTGGATTCAGAGGAGGATGTGGAACCGTGGATATCATTGCTGATGTCAGAGGGATCTTGGATGAAAGCAGAGAATAACAGAAAGATGTTTACCTGTGTTTCACTGACTATGCAAAGACATTCTACTCGGGTGGATCATAACAAATTATGGCCAACATTGCATAAAATGGGAATTCCAAAACCTTTACTTGTTCTCTTAAGGAATCTGCATACAGATCAAGAGGCAGTTGTGCAAACAGAACAAGTGGACACTGCATGGTTTAAAGTCAAGAAACGTGTACATCAGGGTTGTATCCTTTCAGTATACCTTTTTAATCTGTTTGTAGAGCAAGTAATCCTAGAAACTGGATTATACAAAGAAGAATGAGGCATAAGGATTGGAGTATGACTAATTAACAACTTGCATTATACAGACAACACTGTCTTACTTGCTGAAAATGAAGAGAATTTGAAACACTTATTGATGAAGAGCAAGGACCACAGCCTTCAGTATGGATTACACATCAACATGAAGAAAACAAAAATCCTCACAACTGGACCAGGAAGCAACATCATCATAAATGGAAAAAGGATTGAGGTTGTCAAGGATTTCCTTTTACTTGGATCTACAATCAATACCCATGCAAGCAGTAGCCAAGAAATCAACAAGACTCATTGTTTCAGGAAAATCTGCTACCAAGGACCTAAAGATGTCACATTGAAGACTAAAGTGTGCCTGACCCAAGCCATGGTATTCTCAATCACATCATATGCATGTGAAATCTGGACAATGAACAAGGAAGACAAGAAGAATTTGTGCCTTTGAATTCTGGTGCTGCAGAAGAATATTGAAGGTACTATGGACACCAAAAGAACCAACAGATCTGTTCTGGAAGAAGTAGAACCAGACTGGCAATTTGAAGCAAAGACGGCAAAACTGAATCTTAGATGATTTGGACTTGTTTTCAAGAACGATCTGTCCCTGGAGAAGGATATCATGCTTGGTAGAGTGTAGGGTCAGTGTAAAAGAGGGAGACCCTTGACAAGATGGATTGACGCAGTGGCCACAACAACGGACTTAAGCATCAAAGTGATTGTGGACACGGTGCAAGACCAGGTAGTGTTTCATTCTGTTGTGCATGGGGTCTCTATGAGTTGGAACCAGCTTGACGGCACCTAATCACAATACAAATAGATGTGAAAGTCTTAACCCCTGTAGCTGTGAATGTAACCCTGTTTAGAAATACAGACTTTAAAGATGTTCCCAGTTACATTAACATAAGGTCTTACTCAAGTAGGATGTATTCTAATACTATATAGCTGGTGTCCCTATAAGCAGCAAGGTATAAACAGAGGCAGGAGACAGAGGAAGGATGTCAGTGAATGTCAGGAGCTACCTGAAGGTAGGGGAGTCATGAAACAGTTTATATCTCAAAGTCTCTAAAGGAAACAACGTGACTGAAACCCTGATTTAGACTCCTAGCCCCTAGAACTGTGAAACAACACATTTCTGTTCTTACAAGACACCCACTTTGTGGTATTTTATTATGGAAGCCCTAGGGGGCCTAACACAATACGATTCACCTATTCAAAGGGTGCTGAGCAAATGATCTAAGAAGCTGGGCTATATGAAGAAGAAGGGGGCATCAGGATTGGAGAAAGACTCATTCATTAACAACCTGGGTTATGCAGGTGATACAACCCTCCTTGCTGTAAATGAAGAGGATTTGAAATGCTTACTGATGAAGATCAAAGACCATAGCTTTCAGTATGAATTACACCTGAACATCAAGAAAACAAAAATCCTCACAACTGGAACAGTAAGCAACACCATGATAAACGAAGAAAGGACTGAGGTTGTCAAGGATTTCATTCACTTGGTTCCACAACCAGTGCCCACGGAAACAGCAGTCAAGAAATCAAAAGATGCATTACACTAGGAAGATTTGCTGCAAAGGACCCTTTTTTAAAGTGTTAAAAACTAAAGCTGACAGCTTGAAAACTGAGCTGTGCCTGACCCAAGCCATGGTATTTTCATTCACGTTATGTGCATACAAAAGCTGGACAATGAATAAGAAAAACAAAGAATTGATGGCTTTGGACTGTGGTTTTGTAGAAGAATGCTGAATGTAATGTGTACTGCCAAAAGAATAAACAGATCTGTGCTGGAAGAAGTGCAACCAAACTGCTCCTTGGAAGCAAAGATAGCAGCACTGAATATCATACACTTTGGACATGTTGTTGGGAGGGATCAATCCTTGGAGAAAGACATCCTTCTTAGCAGAGCATGGTCAGAGGAAAAGAGGAATACTACAGTGGGGTTAAGCATAAAAACTATTGTGGGCATGGCACAGGACCAGGTAGCATTTTGTTCTGTTATGCACTGGGTTGCTGTGAGTTGGAACCGAATTGACAGAAACTAAGAACAACAACAACATTCAAAGTGTATAAGAGTTTTTAACATGTTCCCAAAGTTGTACAAATGTTTCCACAATATTTATTACCTCCAAAAGAAACCCTGTATCCAATAACATTCACTCTCCATTTCTTCCCAACTACCTCCATACTAGGTAGGCATCTATTATTTTATCATCTGTACAAATTTGCATGTTAAAAGATTTTAAAAATAAGTCCTTACAACATGACTTCTCTGACTGGTGTCTTTCACTTAGCATAATTGTTTTCAAAATCCAGCCATGTTGTAATATTCGCTTGTACTTTTTTATTGCTGAATAAATAGGTGTCAATTTCTGCTAGGTGTCATCGAGTCAGTTCAGACTTGTAGTGACTGTATCTACAACAGAAAGAAAAATTGTGCAGTCCTGACCCATCCTCATGATCACTGCTGTTATGTTTGAGCCCGTTGTTGCAGCTGTCATGTGCCAATCTATCTTGTTGAGAGTCTTCATTTTTTTTTCATTGACCCTCTGATCTACAAAGGATGAAGTCCTTCTCCAGACGTTACCCTTCCTGATAGCATATCCAAAGTACCTGAGACAAGTCTTGCCATCCTTGTATCTAATGAATATTCTTGTTGTACTTCTTCCAAGACAGATTTATTCTTTCTTCTGGCAGTCCATAGTTAAAAGTCATTAATTCTTCTTAGGTCTTCCTTATTCATTGTCCAACTCTTGAATGGTCAGGAGGCAAATGAAAATATATTTTCTTGGTAAAGATTCATCTTAACAAGTGTTGGTTGACTGTATACTGGCAGTAAAGAGTGGAAAAGAAGAGTGTGTTCTCACAGAGTGAGGAGACCAGGTGGATTGCAGAGATGGGTGCTAAGGGTTTTATAAGGAAAACTGCCCTGGATTTAAACATTTATTTAATCACAAAATAAAACAAAAGACATGCCTTAGTTATTGAATGACATCTTTGCTTTATCACACTTTAAAGAGGACTTTTGAAACAAATTGCCTAATGTAATACGTCAGTTGATCTTTTTTTTACTGTGACTGACTGAAAATGTACATTCCCGTATAAATTTACATGGCCACCTATACGCAACTTCCACTGCTCTCCCTGCATGGTGACAGCACACTATTCCTCTCTGCTCCATACATGTCTCATCCTCCCAACAGTCTCCTTTCTCCTCCTCTCCTCCCACTTTCCTTCCTCCAGACACAGGTCAGCAGGAGTCTGACTGGCAACACAAGGATAAAAAGGGGCGCACCCTGAGATCTCCACTAAAAGACCTCAATTGATGGTCCAGTGGTTTCAGGGTTCCCCTGAAAGCATGGCCCCTGGCCCTGATGCTGCCCTTGCCCGTAAATCATTTGATTTTTTGACTGCTCCTTCCATGGGTGATGACTGTGGATCCAAGTAAAATGAAACCTTCTATATTTATCATTATGTAGTTGTTGGTCCAAATGAAATTTTTGTTTCTTCATACTGAAATGTAATCTATACTGAAGACTGTGTTCTTTCATCTTCATCAGTAAGCGCTTCAAATCCTCTTCAAAAAAATCCTCTCCATTTTCAGCAAGCAATGTTATATCATTTGTACATCACAGGTTATTCATAACTCTTCCTCCAGTCCTGATGCCTCATTCTTCTCCATATAGCCCATGTGTTCAGATTATTTGCCCTGGATAAACATTAAATAAATATAATGAAATGATACAACCCTCTCTCATACCTTTCTTGATCTCATATCACACTGTAATCCCTTGTTCTATTCAAACAACTGTTTCTTGGTCTTGGTACAGGTTCCTCATGAGCACAATTAAATGTTCTTGAATTCTCATTCTTTGCAAAGTTATCCATAATTTTTTTGTAATCCACATGGTTGAATAACTTTGCATAGTCAGTAAAACGCAGACCAACACCTTTTTGGTATTCTCTGCTTTCAGCCAAGATTGATCTGACATCCGCAGTGATATTCCTTGTTTCAGTGCCCTTCTGAATGTGGCTTTTATTTCTGACAGTTACCTGTTGACAATATACTGTTGCAATAATTTTTATGATGTGTTTATTAAATTGTTCTACTTCTCCTTGTGATAATTTTGGTAAGTGATAACAATCTAGAAATTTGTCTGTTTCCTCTAGATTTTCAAATCTGTTAGAGTACACTCTTTCACAGTATTCTGTTATGATACTTTTGACTTCAGTTGGGTCAGTTGTGACATCTCCCATCTCATTTCTTATTCAGGTTATTTGTTTCTTCTCCTGTTTTGCTTTTTTAAGTTTAGCCAATGGTTTGTTGCTTTTGTTGATCTTTTCAAAAAAACAGCTTTTGGTTTTGTTAAATTTTTCTACTGTTCTTCTGTTCTTTAACTCATTTAGTTCTGCTTTAATTTTTATGATCTGTTTTCTTCTGGTGCCTGAGGGACTCCTCTGTTGCTCTCTTTCTACTTGTTCAAGCTGTAGAGTTAATTCTTTGCTTTGGGTCTTTCTTCCTTCTGGTTATGTGCATTTATAGAGATAAGTTGACTTCTGAGCATTGCTTTGGTTGTATCCCATAGGTTCTGGTAGGATGTGTTTTCATTCTCATTTGATTCCACATATTTTTTTATTTCATCTTTGATTTCTTCTATAACCAGTGGCTTTTTGAGCAAAATGTTTGTTCAGTTTCCATGAATTGTAATTTCTATCAATGTTTTTTCTGCTATTGATTTTGGCTTTTACGGCTTTATGGTCTGAGAAGACGCTTTGCAATAATTCAATGGTTGGATTCTGTTGAGATTGGCTTTATGTCCTAACACATGGACTATTCTGGAAAATGTTCCATGTGCACTGGAGAAGAAGGTATAGCTGTCTGTTGATGGATACGAAGTTCTGTATATGTCAATGAGGTCTAGTTTGTTAGTTGCAGCAATAAGATCTATGTTTTTACTGAGTTTTTTCCTAGGTGATCTGTTCATAACTGAAAGTGGATTGTTGAAGTCTGCAACTATTATTTTCAATGTAGTCAGTGTTTGATGTATTTAGATGTTCTGATATTGGGTGCATAAATATTTAATATTGTTAAGCCCTGCTTGTGTACTGAATCTTTCATTAATAAATAGTGTCCATCATTGTCCATGGTGATGGATCTTATAATAAATTCTGTTTTGTCTGAGATTAGTATTTCCACTCCTGATCTTCTTTGGATCTTGTTAGCTTGGTATATATTATTTGATCCTTTAATTTTCAGTTAGTTCATATCTTTAAGTCTAAGATGTGTGTCTTGTAAGCAGCGTATAGCCAGGTCATGTCTTTTGATCCGGGATATAACTCATTGTGTCTTTATTGGAAGGTTCAACCTCTTCACATTCAGTGTAATTACTGATAGGTATGTGTTTAGTGCTGTCATTTTGATAGAAATTGCAATTCATGGAAACTGAACAACACCCTGCTCAAAAAGCCATGGGCTATAGAAGAAATCAAGGATGAAATAAAGAAACATGTGGAATCAAATGAGAATGAAAACACATCCTACCAGAACCTATTTGAAACCTTTATTTTTGTGTTAGTGTTTTCTGTGCTGCTCTTAATATTCTGTTCTGGGTCATTCTTCTTTATAGTGACTTTTCATCTTTTTCAGTGTCGGTTTTGTGGGTGTTGAGACACCTGTCTTATGTTTCTTGTTTTACTATGTTGCATTGTTATTGTACTTTGCAGCTACCGCTGTGATCCCCCTAAAGAGTGTAAGTTTAAACCCAATTTTAACTTCTGTATATCTTTTTAACTTCCTTTCCATCTGAAAGGACTATAACCACTGTAATATATCCTGCTTTTTGTGTGATAGTGTTACAGTTTCCATGATATGATCATTGATTCCCTTCTTTTACTATTATAGTTTTGATTGAGTTTTGTGACTTTCCTAACTGAGTAGGTTTCTGGATACTGTGTCCTGCATTGGCTCCTGACATATATACTTAGCGGTTTTGTTTTTCTAAGCAAAGAGCCTCTTTCAGTATTTCTTGGAGTTTGGGGTTGGTTTTTGCAAAGTCTCTTAGCTTCTGTTAATCTGCAAATGTCTTAATTTCATCTTCATATCTGAGAGACAATTTCATGGATATATATAATTCTTTGTTTTCGCCTTTCAAGGCTTTGAATGTGTCACCCCATTGCCTCCTTGACAACACTGATTCTGCCAAGAAGTCAGATGAAAACCTACAGGATTTTCTTCTGTATATTATCTTTGCATTGGGCTTCACTGACTTGAAGAGACTCTGTTTCTGTTTCAATTTGTTAAGCTTGATTATCATATGTCTTGGTGTCTTTCTTTTGCAGTCTATTTTTTGTGGCATTTGATGCACGTTTTGGATATCTAGGTCCTCTTCTTTCATAATGTCAGGAAATTTTCTGTCATCAACTCAACAATACTCTGTGTTTTCAGGTATCCTTCCCTGTTCAGAACCTCCAATTAATCATAGATTGTTTTTCTTAATAGAGTGCCACTTGTTTCTTAATTCTTCTTCATTTTTTTTCTAATTTCTTTTCTCTGATTTCTCCTCATAAATGTTGGTGTCAGATGCTCTATCCTTAACACCACTAAGTCTGAATTCTATCTCTTCAGGTCTGCTCTTTTGATTTTGGATTGAATCCTCTAATTCTGTCATTTTGTTATTGATCTGATGGATTTCAGATCATTGACGTTCCATCGGTTTAAATAGCTTGCTTAATTTTTAATTGTACTTTTCTGTATTTTGTTTAATCTCTAGGAGTGTTCTATATATAATTATTTTGTACTTACTTCTGATAGTTTCAGAAAGCCTTATTCATCTGGGAAGATTTTGTGATTGTTTATTTTGGGAGATTTCCAGAGCCATAGTGGGCTGTTTCTTTAAATGGTTAGAGATGGATTGTTGCCTTTGGGCCATCCAGAAGCTGTTCAGTTTATCTCACTCCACTTGAGTGTTATCTCAACATGAGCTGAGGTGTAGCTCTGAGAGGGAAATTGGTCACCAGTCATCTCTGTGTACTCTAGCGACTGGCCCCAATTGGCACTCTGAGGTGGCAGGCTTTGCCTCCTACCTGGCAAAGATAGTGCTCTACTTATGGAGTCACTGGGGAGCCATCAAGTGACCCTATGATGTGGGTCAGCAAAAGCTGGAAGAGACGCCATCACGCTGCTCAGCAGTTATTTCTCCAGGCACTTTTACTTCAAAACTTTAGGAGCTAAATGACTACTGCCAAAGTCAATCAGGCCATCAGGTGTTGCAGGCCCCACCTTCTAGCTGATGACAGAAGCACCTCTTTGGCTGTCCCCAGATATTATGACGTAGTTCAAAGTAGTGAGAGGTTATGGCTTGCTGCCATCCTCAGCTGGGCCCTACCCATAAGGTAACACCCTGCTGAATACAACCTTTCTGCTGGAAAAGTGCTTTACAGATTGGTACTGCTTCTCAGCTTGGGAATTAGACCCTGCTGAGGCCTCCATTTGGGTGACTCTGCCTCCCAGCTGACCTAGACAGCATCCCAGCCTAGCTGCCCTGCTTGCCACTAAAGAGCAGAATCTATGATGGAACTCAGAAAAGAGAGGGTGGTGGGACAGTGGTGTCCTCAGTCAGGAGCTGGGCTCTCAAAATGTGGTAATCCCTTGCACTGTCTCTCTACTTGTTATATGCTGTTTACTTTAGCACTGAAGTTCATCATCTTTGCACCTCATGTCATCCCCCACTTCCTGGATAAAAAAAAGAAAGTGTTACTGCCTGTAGTCCTCTCAAGTGGCAAGTCAGCAGAAGTGGGGCTCAGCACACTCCTCCTCATCAGAGAGAGGTGGTTTCCCATTTAGTGGCTTGTAGGGCATATCCTGGGGTTCCTTGGGTGTCCAGAGTGTTTCATTCAATTATCAATGAAGGCCTTAGTTTTCAGAGGGAATTGAGGAGATGTGTGTTCAGTCTGCAATCTTGTTTCTACCCCCTGCAATAATTTTTGAATGACATTCAGCAAAACTTTGCTTGTTTATGATATTGGTCAATAATTTCCACAGTGTTGGATCACTTTTCTTTGGAATGGCACAAATGTTGATCTGTTACCTACAGTTTTCCAGGTAGCTATCTTGCAAATTTCTTAGAATAAATGCATGAACACTTCCAGCTTTGTGTGTTTGTCAAAACTTCTCAATTGGTATTCTGTCAATTCATGAAGTATTGTTTTCCACCAATACCTTCACTGTATCTTGGACTTCTGTCTTCAGTACTATTAGTCCTATTCATGTGTTACCCCCTGAAATGGTTGAATGTCAAGTTTTTGGTTTTTTGTTGTTTGTTTGTTTTTGGTACAGAGACTTTGTATATTCTTTCCACCTTCTTTTGTTGTTTCTTGTGTCATTCAACATTTTGTTTACAAAACCAAAGAAACTGAACTGTTGCTGTCAAGTCAATTCTGATTTCTACAAACTCTATAAGACAGGATACAACTGTCCCATATGGTTTCCAAGGAGAGGCTGATGGATTTGAACTGCCAACCTTTGATTAGCAGATGATTTCTTAATCATTATGCCACCAGAGCCCATAGAATCCTTCAGTATTGCAACTCAAGGCTTCAATTGTCTCTTCAACTACTTCAGCTTTAGAAACAACAAGTGTTTTCTTCCCTTTTGTTTTTCTAACTCCAAGTTTTTGAACTTCTCATTATAATACTTTACTTTGTTTTCTGCAACTGCCATTTAAAATCTTGTGTCCAGCTTTTTACTGCACAGTTTCGTCCATTCATTTTAGATATGTGTGTTCAAGGGTAAAATTGAGCACAGAACTTAAGAGCTAAAATTATAAAATTCTTATAAAATTATATATAAAAAATATAGAAGTAAATCATTCATTTTAACTTTGAGTTAGGTGCAGGCTCTCCAACTGATATGTAAATTCAGGGAATGTAGAAAAGCCAAAATGATCTTAAAAAACAACAAAGTTGGAGGGGTCCTACTGGCAGATATATAGGCTTACTACAATGCTATAGGGATCAACTCAGGAGGCAGTGTCAAGATGGTGGACTAAACGCAAATCTCCCTAAGTCCCTCTGGAAACCATCACCTAAATTGATAATTAAATGGAGCCTTTTGGACACCTAGTGAGCTCTAGGACATAGCATAAGGCTGTTAATTTGGACTTCATACAGTTGCTGGGCTGTTAATTTGGACTTTTCTGAAACTATCAGAAGGTGGATACAAAAGGACTATATAGAGAGCCCTCCTAGACCTTACACAAAATGCAGCATAGCAAAATTCAAAATTAAGCAAGCTGTTCGATCTGATGAAACATTAGTACTCTGAAATCCAACAGATCAAGAACAAAATCAAAGGCATTGAAACTTCAATTCAAAGCCAAGAAAACAGAATGGAACAAAGGGAAAATAGACTTTCTGACTTGGAAGACAAAACTACTGACTCCAGCATCTGTGAGAAGAAATCAGAAAAAAGAAACAAGAAAAATGAAGAAATGTTAAGAAGCATGTGGGACTCTATCAAGAGGTACAATCTATGATTATTTGGAGTTCCTGAACAGGGCGAGACACATGAGAATATAGAGAGTATTGTTGCTGAGCTGCTGACAGAAAACTTCCCAGAAATTATGAGAGAAGGGAATATAAATATCGAAGATGCATATTGAATGCCACTCAATATAGATTTCAATAGAAAGACTCCAAGGCATACTATTATCAAGCTTAACAAAATGAAACATAAGCAGAAACTCCTAAAGGCAGCAAGACTCAAAGCAAAGCTAACATTCTGATGGAATCCCTGTAGGCTTTCATCAGATTACTCAGCAGAAACAATGCTGGCATGGAGACAGTGGCATGACACATTCAAAGCCTTGAAGGAGAAGAACTTCCAACCAAGAATTACATATCCTGCAAAACTATCTTTCAAATATGAAAATGAAATTAAGATTGTCACAGATAGAGAGAAACTCAGAGACTTTGTAAAAACCAAACCAAAGCTACAGAAATACTAAAGAAGCTCTTGGCTTAGAAGAACAAAACCACTGGCTTTGTATTCTAGAAGCAAATATAGGACACATCACCCAGAAACCTACTCAGTTAGGGAAGGCTCCAAACTCAGTCAAAGCTATAATAGTGAAAGAAATGATCCAGTGAGCATATCATGAAAACTATGATTCCATCATATTAAAAAGAGGGATGTACTATAGTCATTATAGTCCTTCCAGATGGAGAGGAAGTTGACAAGACTGGTGGTAATTAAAATTGGGTTTATACATAGTTTATTAAGGGGGATCACAGGGGCAGCCATAAAGCACAATAAAGAAGCAACATATGAAACATAATACAGTAGTCTCAACAACCACAAAACCAACCCTGAAAAAAGGTGAAAAATCAACTCCAAAAGAAGAATATCCCAGAACAGATTAATAAGAACAATAGAGAAAACATCAACACAAAAATAAACATATCACAATGACAGCACTAAACACATACCTGTCAATAATTACATTGAATGTGAATGGACTGAATGCTCCAGTAAAGAGACGTTGAGTGAAATCTTGGATCAAAAGACATGATCCATCTGTATGTTGCCTATACTTAGACTTAAAGATATGAAGAAAAAGGATGGAAGAATATATGTCAAGCTAACAATACACAAAGAGCAGATGTGGCAATTCTAATCTCAGATAAAATAGATTTTAATGTAAAATCCACCATTGTGGATGAGGATGGACACTATTTATTGCTGAAAGGTTCAGTATACAAGAAGGACTTAACTATATTAAATATTTATACACCAAATATTAGAGCACCTAAATACATCAAAGAAACACTGACTATACTAAAAAGTGAGATAGATCATTCCAAAATAATAGTGGTAGACTTCAACACTCCACTCTCAATATTGGACAGATCATCTAGGAATCAACTCAGTGTGATACTGGCATAAGTATAAACACATAGATCAATAAAGAGAATTGAATTTCTATAAATAAACTGTCCTATTTATAGTCAATTGTTTTGCAACATGGGTGCCAAGACCTTTGAACAGGGAGAAAAAAACTCCTTTCGAAAAGTGATGCTGGGAAAACTGAATATCCATATGCAAAAGAATGCAGTTAAATCTTTTCTTTACATTATACACAAACATTAATGCAAAATTGGGCATAGACCTAAAGATAAGTGTTAAAATTATAAAATTCTTAGAAAATATATAGAAGCACATCACTGATTTTGATGTTGGGTTAGGCATAGACTTCTTAGATATGATGACACAAAATTGTAAGTGATAAAAATAAAAAAATAAAATAATTAGGATCCAACTCGACAACCCTTGGCTTGGCTGGCTAGGTTATCAAAATTAAAAAGTTTTGTAATTCAGAGAATACTATTATGAAGTTAAAAAGCAACTCACAGAATATACACGGAAACTTATAACTGAATATTTTTTTAAAAAATTAAAATCTGGATGAAGATTCTTAATAGATGCTCCTTCAAAGGGGATACACAAATGGTGTATAATGTAAAAAAGATATAGTTTCCAAGCAATGGCTGGTGGATTTGAACTCCCAACCTTCAGGTTAGCAGTTGTAGCTGTTAAGTACTGTTACTACTATTGCTGTTAACCACCAGAGTTCCATAACTCAGGTTGGAAGGCATTCAAAATATGATAGGGAAGAGCTGCCTCTGCAAAACAGTCGCCCTAATGACACGGATACAACAAAACTTTGAGGAGCTTCTTTTTCTACTGTGGCAAGACTCAAAATGAGAAGAAACAGCTGCAAACATTCATTAGTAATGAAAACATGAAATGTACATGGTATGAATTTAGTAAAATTATGAATTTTCTAATTTGAAATGGAATGCCATGAAGATCAATCAGTGTTCTGGTATTAGAGGCTTGAAGTGGACTGGTATTGGCCGTTTTGAGTAAGACATACATCTGGTCTACTATACCAGGAATCACAGACTGAAGCAGAATGGCAGCACATTCATTATCCAAAAGATCATTTCAAGATCTATCTTGAAACACAATGGTTTCAGTGATGGGATAACACCCATTCACCTACAGGAAGACCAGTTGATACGACAAGTATCTAAATATGTGCACTAAAACATAAGACTGGTGATGGAGAAACCGAAGATTTACACTAACTTCTACAATCAAAAATTGATCAAACATTCAATCAAGATCCACTGATAATTACCTAATGATTGGAAAGGGAGGACTGGAAACGAAAGAGAAGGAATATGGCTGAACGATGAAGTGCATCCTTCTCCTTTACTATTGTTGCTCTTTACACTTGTCAAATCTATGGCTGAAGGCTGAACCTCAGAAGTGAATTCAGTACTGAGTTAAATGTACTCTCTCGGAAGAATGAAGCTTCTGTCACACTGAACTTGAAAGTAAGAAGGAGGGAGGGAGTAGGTCCTTTCTGAAGTGCCAAAGACCCCATTGTTATTACCTAATATAGTAGACTTGCTTCAATAATGTGTCTTCAGATGATTTCTTCCCCTTGGGACAAATTTCAGTGACTTTCTAAGTGTTTGTTGTTCTATAGTTTCTACCCTTTACTGTTGTTATGCTGCGAAGTAGTTTCCCAAACCACATCATTTCTGTTATCTAAAGATTATTTACACTTCTTTAAATTCTGGTTAATGTTTTGAGATCCTTCTTATTAACAGAAGACTAACATAGGTGTAGCACTAAAGCAGTCTCTTTATACAGAAGATCATTCATACTGCCAAGTGAAGGGGAAGAAACTGGCAATGTCTGCTCCGTTCTAGTACTTTGGCTTTTCTTGCAAGGATGAGATGCTGTCATCAAATACTGCAAGTGGACATTCTAATGGACATTTGTATACAGAGAGGATTCCTGTACCAATTTGGGCTCTAGTGTTCAATGTTACAGCACAATCTGTTTGCTTTCAAATTCCCAATTCATAAGTTGATGTCAGTGAGAGAGATTTTAGTAACCACTGCTTTTGCAGACGTATATTTGCTGGAATCACTTCTTCCACTCAAAACAACCAGTCCTCACGGTGGGCCTGAGTCAGCAGTGCGGGTTTCCTTTCTTTTGTGGTGAGTCTCCCCTCCAGGGGGTTGGGGGATGTCCTTATTAAATTTCCTCCCAGTCAACATCAGTTAGATCAATCACGTTCCATCAGAGAAGTTTTAATAATACTAAACTTCCAAAGGAAGCGGTTATGGTTTTAATCCCTTTCCTCTCAGGAGGTTCATTTGCCCCAACGCAAGCATGTCCACTTCTTATTTACTGAGGAGCTCAGCATTCCAAAGTGACTTTGGGACAGATCCAAGGCCACAAATGTGTTATTACACAATTCTCCAGACACAATGGCTTCCGATTTTACTATTTTTATATGTGTAACCGGAACCTGTCCCATGACTCTGTCTTGAATAAGTTCTCCTCTAAGGTGACTTTCTCTAATCACCAGTAAAAAGAGGTGAGAATATTTATTTATTTTTGGTGGCGGTTTTCTTGTTGGTTTGTTTGCTAAGAAATTCCATCACACCTTTAAAGGCATTTTAATTGAAAGATTAGCAAACCTTAAAACTGTCAAGCCGTCAAAGCCATTTAAAATACAACACATTCACATTTCCAACACATTTTATTTATTAGCTCTATCAGTTCTGCAAAATGAGCAATGCATTTTGATTGTGGCTCTCATGGGTGCACATGTATTTTACAAGGACACTGGTGATATATTTTACTATACAAATTACAAGATATAGTTTACACACAGGACCCAGGTTTTTATACATTTTTCCCCAAAGGGTATTCATATTTGATAAATTGCTGATTGAAATCTGAGGCAATTAAGTTGTGATGACCTTGGCATACTAGTACATGCATTTTCTATTAAAACAATGTCAGTCCTTTATTATAGTCTGCCTGTGTAAAAGAGAATCAAGTTAGGCCCACTTCACATTTAGTTTCTTGTTCTCAAACACATACAATGTTTTAATTCCTACTGATCAAATTTAGCTGGCAGCTTCTTGCTTTATTTGGCTAAACTGAATGTCTTGTTCAGAATCTCTACTTTTTAATTGAAATAAAAGCCACGAATCTTCCAAAAGGAAACATAACTGTCTGATAAAACACTGATTTTTATTTTTTATTTTCTCTATTTTAAATCTTGAATCAAATATTGTGATGACACAATTGCGATGTAATGATACAGTTGCTGAAAATATTTAGATTGCAAAGTATCCCCACAATATCCAAGTTTCTAGAGCAAAATATGGACTTTCACTTTCACATTTTATCCCAATTATCTCTTTTCTCCTGAGAGATGATCTTTGTCATTATTCCCTGAGTTTTCTCACAGGCCTTTCTATTCAATTGCATTTAACACACATTTTACCAGATATTGTAAGGAACTTTTCCTGATATCTCGGATTTCTACTAAATCCCCAAAGTTACGAAAATCTCTTGCTAGATGTATCACAATGACATTTGCTAATTGTTGGCCAAGATTTGTCATTTCAACCTTTACCATACCACCTTCAAAAAAAAAAAAGAAAGAAAAACCAAACTCACTGCTATTCAGTAGATTCCCACTCATAGTGACCCCACAGGACACAGTCGAACTGCCCACGGAGTTTCCAAGGAGAGTCTGGTGGATTTGAACTTCTGATCTTTTGGTTAGCAGCTGTAGCACTTAACCATTACACCACCAAATGGAAACCCTGTGCCCTAGCTGGTACATACAAGAAAAGAATGTAAGTCAAGTTAGTGGCGTATTAAGTATTCCTTTTTCCTTCTCTCTGAGAGGGAGTACAGATGGTGTCAGCAAGGTCCTATCCCATCTTCCAAATCCCAGATAAGTGAACAACTTCAAGAGACAGTTCTAAAGAGAGAGACAGCATGCAAGAAGCAAAGACAGATTATTTTCTTCATCGGTGGATGTTTTCATGAAAATTTCTTGAGACAGTCCTATGCATTCAGTTGGAATGGGGAGACAGAATAGTTATGAGATTAACATATGACCTCTGGAGTGTTTAGGCATGTTGGAAGACAGTGACTGATGCTTATGTCACTTTTAGAGTATTATGGCGATTTAAGCAGGTCAATACGGCGGGGAAGGGAAAGAAATCAGCTAAGAAGCCTGTATTCCCACTATTAGGCACTGAAGGTTTCCTAAAACATTCCATGGACTACATGAACACAGGGCAAAAACAAGAAGATCTCGTCAGAAACTTCAAAAGTAAAGCATTATGCAGCACGAGGTCTGACAATTAGGTTCTCAAATTCATCCTGGAAAAAGTGCTACCTACCTCTTTGCTGAATATCAGTATGGTCACCTTCAAAATACTCTCCATGGGAAGATGATCACCAACGCCAGCACCTAGAGCATCCTTCAGAGCAGTTTTGGAACTCTTTTTCTGGACGGTCCATCAGAGCTGTCGTTAGAAGAAGATTGCCATTCAAGTTTGTGAACTCATGGCAGGGGGAATGCTGCATACCTTATAGCTGAATATCACTAAGATCACCTTTGAAGCACTCCTCTTGGGAAGCTATGCACTGAAGCCAGCGCCTAGTCTGCCTTTAAAGCACAGCTCTGTTGACATTCCAGAAAAAGAAGACAGCTCTTGTGGATATTCCAGGAAACGAGTTCCAAAATTGCTTTGAAGGGTGGTCTAGACACTGGAGTTGGTGCACAGCTTCCCAGGGGACTTCCCTGAAAGGCGACTGTACTGGTACTGGTACTCAGTAACAAGGTTTGCAGCACTTTTTCTGGAATGAGTTCGTTAACTTAGTTGTCCAACCTCCTATGCCTACAGAAGTAAGAACTGAAGGAGACAGTTCTGCGAACTTATACTACCTCATTTTTTGTTCTTTGGTAGTATCAGAGGTACAATTTGGGTTTGATCATACAAACTTTATTTCATTTTTAACACATATTGCCATCATTCAGTTATGACTACTTTTAAAATCCCATTAATATTTCATCTTTATTTCATATATTAAGTATAAATGTGAGGGAACGTGTTAACTCTTCGTTAATTTTCAAAAACTTTCATTTTGGACAGAGAACATTCTGAATGAGTACAGGAGACAGTTGTTCGAAAAATTTAATGTGAGCTTGTAAGGAATATGAGCTTACTGATGTTCCTTGTCTAAGTTTTGTGCAGTGAAATGACATGTTGCTTGCTTATCACGCAAATATTTGTGACTTTTCACAAGGTATGAGTACATAATTATACATGTTGCTATTTACCTCATTATGCCTAACCTCAAATTCTAGAAGGATGATATTATTAACAACACTTTTTTTGTATGCAAAAATTAACTTCTCTATTGCCATTATCAACTACATTTTTAATCATTCTTTGTCAAATGTGTATTTTATAAAGACCCTAATGTTGGATTAGTTGAGTCTTAAACAGACCAGATAATTTTTCTCATTTAATGAAATAATGTTCGTTTCAGTTTAGGACAATGACTCACACGTTTATCACTGATTTTACTTCGCTGCATCCTCTTTGGGAAACCCTCCTGGTGTAGTGGTTAAGTACTGCATCTGCTAACCAAAAGGTCAGCAGATCAAATCCACTAGGCGCTCCTTTAAACTATGGAGCAGTCCTATTCGGTGCTTTAGGGTTGCTATAGGAATTGACTCCATGGCAGTGTGTTTGGAGTTTTGATTTCTTCTTTGTCTTTCCCACTTCAGATTTCTCTGCCTTGATCCTTGTCTTCTCCTCTATTAATTTGGAAGCTACTGTGATTCCCAATCTATTAATGGTTATGAAACCATGCTGTCATTCAGAAACATACTTTTCTACTGTTATTTATTAAGAAATTACCACTGTTTTCCTTACCAAGAAGAGTTTCTTCTAAGAAGGTCTCTATTTCTTTCCTACTGTTCCTAATTCTCACCACTCATCTGTCAGTTTGCCATGCTTCTGTTATCTATCAATCATCTATTTTCTAATCAAGATGAATATTCTATAGTCTCAAATATTTCTTCTTCCTTACTCTACCCTCCTCTCAAAATACTACTTAGGAATATTTTTAATTTTCAATTTACCAGTTATCCTTAATTTCTTGGTTTTGTTAACGTCAGTGAGATTTTTATGACTCTCCTCATAGAATTTCACCTCTAATAAAAATTCATATTTATGCGTATTCTTATATGATGCGTTCTTTGGCAACTGTGTGTGTGTATGTCTGTGAATTGAAATCTACACGATGTCAATGATTCAAGAGCTTTTTTGTTGTTGTTATGTACACGTGGACATGACAAAACATTTATTGCTTGCCAATGGTTTCCCTCCTTTTTCTTCTCCTATCTTGAGTCATCTGTTTTCCTCATGTCTCTGTCTAATCAATACAATTTTTAAATCTATCATGCATTTACAGCATACTGCTTGTTACGAGTCCTATCTCCTCAAGGTAGAAATCAAGGGCGTTTTGCTAATCTTACTTTTGCTTGAGTGCAGGCACATTGCTCTTGGATCCACTGCTAAAACACAGTCATACTAAACTTCCATTTGAGAAGGGAACTTAAATAAGTCCATGAAGACATCTAGCTTTTTCAGAGAAGTAGTAGAAGTGCTTAAATGTTCATTTCAACATAGTGCTGGTATCAGGATGACAGTGATCTTTCATACTAGAATAATCCAACAATTTTCTTGTCATTGTTTCAGGGTATGCTATTTAATCTTGACAATCTGAGATGCCTGGAAATTGTGTGACTTATCTAGTACCCTTTATAGCCAATATATATTCTGAATAACAACCTTGAAGGGCACTGAGGCCTTTTTTGACTCTTAAATTATTTCTGTTGAAAAATAAACTTCTTGAATTTCAATCTTTAAAGAAATTTGCCAGATGATATCTTCACTGTATACATTTATGCTGCTGTCTTTAGCTCAGCGTTATGTATCTACTGTTCCACGGTCTTCTAGATTAATGGTTGCAAATAAATTTGATCCCAGTATAGTTCTTGCCTTTACAGACAGGTTGTTCTTACTGTCTTGAATCTTTTTTTGTCCTTGTTTGTTAGACTTTGGGAGAGAGTATTTTCAGGAATTGTCTAGCTTTCTATGACTTTTCTCATCATTTTAGACTTAAGTTCAGTGAGCCTTTACAATGAAAAGCCTGTCTCCACTCCTTCAGGCAATCAGAAATTCCTTCTAATTACTAAATGTTTGCCCTTCCATCATTAATTTATTATTCTTATAACAGAACCTTGGAAATCTCTTGGTGGTGAAAATGGTTAATGCACTTGGCTGTTAACTGAAAGGTTGTAGGTTTGAGTCTACCCATAGGTGCCTCAGAAGAAAAGCCTGATGATCTACTACCATGGATTTATCTGTGCCCCTCAGAAAAAAATGTGTATCATTTCTGGTTAGGCCAAGATTCCCAGTATTCTGTGATAGTCCATCGTGTTATTATTTGATTAAATTTCCATGTACATTCTAAGTTCAATCAGTATGATTTAATCAGATGGATTAGCAGCAGTTACACTGATGATGTCTGCAAGATTAGATAGCATCTTAAATCAATCTCTTTGAGATATGAAATAGAGAAGAGAGTGCAAAGAGGTGTGGGGACCTCACACCACCGAGAAATGAGTGCCAGGAGCAGAATGTATTCTTTGGACATGAGGTTGCTGTGCTGAGATGCTCCCAGACTAAGGGAAGGTTTATGACAAGGACCTTCTTCCAGAACTGAGAAGAAAAAGCGTTTTCCTGGGCCGTTACTCTGAACTTAGACTTGTAGCCTACTAGGCTGTGAGAGAATGAATTCTGTTTGTTAAAGCCATTTATTTGTGGTAATTCTGTCATAGCAACCCTGTATGACTAAGACATCTACTTCTAAAAAGTTAGCTTTGGAAGCCTGTGAAACATTTCAACTCAGACACACAGTGTGTCTCCACAAGTCAAAATCTAGTTGATGGCATTTTTTTTTTCTTTTCTTAATGAAACCTCTATTATCTTGAACATACCTTTTGAATCACTGATATTTCCCTTTATGAATTTCTGCTTTAGCTATATGTACTGAGACATTTCTTGCATTTCATTAGCAGCCCCATTTGGTGTTGAATATTTGCTATTATTTTCTTCAGTACAGGTACTGAATATTTGCTGTTGTTAGGAAGACTTTGCTGTTGTTTTTGAACTCCAGAAATATTTTTTGGTCCGCATTTCAATTTCCAACTATTTGTACATACTTATTTTATTTACACTGGCATCTGTTCCCCACTCATCTCCCACTACTGAACTGGATATGTAATATGGTTGCCTGACCTGAACTTTTCTCTTTGGCTTTTTTTTTTTTTTTAATGATGCTTGAGTGAAAGTGTACAATCCAATTTAAATTGCATGCCAGCCTATCTGCAGTTCCTCATGGTTGCCTTGTCATGTGACAGCACACTCCTCCCTTCTGCTCTATACATGTCATATCCTCTTAACATTCTCCTGTCCCCTCCTCTCTACTCTCTCCACTCCTTTCTAGCAAGAGGCCAGTAGGAGGGCATCCTACAGATGCGCAGAACCATAAAGTACACACACAGTATGGTCAGTCTGTGTCCCTGAGTCCAGTCCATTCCTGTACAAAGAGTTGAACTCAGTAATGATTTATGATCAGGGGCAGCTTCAGGTCAAGGGACCACACACCCAGAGGAACTGTAAGACCTTTGGACCATCAGTTGTGGTCTTTTAGTGTAGTTCTTAGGGTGAACCCCTTGTTTTCCCATGTTGCCCCTGGGACTCAACCTCGTGAGCCCCTTCATGCTGTCATTGGTGGGAGGAAGCACCATCTGATTCTTCTGGTCACGTGTTGGTGTAGTTACCCATTCAGGTGGGTCTTTCCGTCTTCTGGGCTCTTTATCCCTCATGTCATTGTATTCCTTGATGGTTATCTGTTCGAGCTGAGATGGTAACATCCGGAGTATCTTAGATGGCAGTTTGCTATCTTTTAAGATACCAGACACCACTCACCAACATGGGGTGTAGAAGGCTCTCTGAGCAATAAGCTAGTTATGCCAACTGGCCTCGATGAACCCTGAGAATATGGTCCCCGAATCCCTGCCCCTGCAACTCTATCCTTGAAATATTGGGTTAAGATTGGCAGTTTTCAAGTTATGTGAAGTTCAGTTAAGTTGATCTTTCTAATGTTTACTGTCCCTGCTTTCACCCAACCAAATTTCTTCCTGCTTTCACCCAACCAAACTTCTATCAACTATCTAATCTATAACCAACCCTCTTCTGCCCTCTGTCCTCTCCCTTGCAGCCATCAAAATCTTTTCTACTGTACATGAGTCTGTTTTTAAGTCCTTATGGTAGTTGTCTCGTACAATATTTATCCTTATGAAGCTGACTGATTTCACTCAGCATAATGTCTTCCAGTTGAAACCAGGTTATGAGATGCTTCCTAAAGTCATCATTGTTCTTTCTCACTGCATAGTGTTCCAGTCAGTATATAAACTGTAGTTTCTTTATTCATTCATCTGTTATTGGGCATGAAGTTTGATTCCATCTTTTTGCTATTGTGGACTGTGTTGCAATAAACATTTGTGTGCATGTATCTGTTCATGTGACTATCCTTGCTTCTGTAGGATATATTTCAAGTAGTGGGATTTCTGGGTCAAGTGGTATATCTATTTCCCATTTTTTAAGGAAGTGCCAGATTGCTTTCCAAAGAAGTTGTACCATTTTGCAATTCTACCGGCTGTGTAGAAGAGTTTCAATTTCTCCACAGCCTCTCCAGTATTTGTTGTTTTGTGTTTTGGGATCAAGACCAACCTTGTTGGGGTGAAATGGCATCTCATTGTAGTTTTGATATGTTTTTCTATAATAGCTAATGATTGTGAATATTTCCACATGTGTGTTTTGGCTGTCTGGATATTCTCTTTGGTGAAGTGTCTTACATCTTCTTTGCTCATTGCATAATTGGGTTATTTATGCTTGTCTTGTTGCTTTTTTGCAGTACTTGTAGATTGTGGAGATTAGATGTCAATCTGAAATACAGATGTCAAACATTGTTTTTCCCATTCTAAGTGGTCTATAGGTGGTCTTTTAATTCTTTCAACAAAGTCTGTGGATGAGCTAAAGTGTTTGATTCTTAGTAGTTCCCATTTATCTATTTTCTGTTGATTGTGCTTTGGTTATCAGATTTTGAAGTCCTAAGTTGTGTGTTAGAACTTCCATTGTTCATCCTATTTTTTCTTATATGATCTTTATCATTCTGGGCTTGCTATTTAGGTCTTTGATCCAATTTGAGTTGTTTTTTTTGTATAGGGTGTAAGATATGGGTCTTGCTTCAGTTTTTTTGCATATGAATATCCAATTTTGCCAGCACTATTTTTTAAAGAGAATGTTTTTACCCCAGTTTACACTGTTAGGAACTTGGTCAAATATCAACTGTTCACAGGGGGATGGTGGCATCTCTGGGGTCTCAACTCTGTTCCATTGGTCTGTATGTCTCTTTTTGTACCGGTACCAGGCTGTTTTGACTATGATGGCAGAGCAAGAGGTTCCAAAGTCAGATAGTGAGAGGCCTTCTAGTGTGTTCTTCTGCTTTAGTAGTGATTTGCTTAAAACTGGGGTTTCTTCCCTTTCCAAAGTTGGTAATTTGTTTCTCCATCTCATTAAAAAATGTCTCTGGAATTTGTATTGGGACTGCATTATATAAGTAGATGGGTAAGATAGATATTTTCACAATGTTAAGTCTTCCTATCAATGAGCAAGGTAGGTTTCTCCATGTACTTGAGTCTTTCTTATTTTTTCACAGTAGGGTCTTGTAGTTCTCTTTGTATACATCTCTTATTTCACTAGTTAGGTTAATTCCTAGGTGTTTGTTTTTCTTGGGGGCTATAGTAAATGGTGTTGATTTGGTGATTTCTTCTTCAATAATCTCTTTGTTGGTAGAAAGGCATCCTACCAATTTACTTATGTTTATCTTATATCCTGATATTTGCTGAACTCTTATATCAGTTTGAGTAGTTATGGATTCTTTAGAATTCTCTGCGTATACAATCATATCAGCTGCAAATGGACATCTTTGCTTCTTGTTTGCCAGTGAGGAGGCACTTTATCTCTTTATCTTATCTAATTGCTCTGGCCAGAACTTCTAGTACAATGTTGAATAGGAGATGTGCGAGTGGACATCCTTGTCTAGTTCCCATTGTTAAGGGGAATTCTTTCAGTCTCTCTCCATTCAGGCAGTTGGCTTTGTATAAATGGCTCCTATTCCACTGAGGAATTTGCCGTCTATTCCTATTTTTGCTGAGAGATTTTAATATGAATGGGTATTGGACTTTATCAAATGCCTTTTCTGCATCAATTGACAAAAATCAGATAATTCTTGTCTTTATGTTGTTTCTGTGGTTGATCACGTTAATTATTTTTCTGATGTTGTACCAGCCTTGTATCTCTGGTAGAAATGGAAGTTGGTAGTGATGAATTATTTTTCTGATATGATGTTGAATTCTATTGGCAAGGATCTTGGTGAAGATTTTTGCACCTAGGTTCATGAGTGATATTGGTCTGTAGTTCTCCTTTTCTGCTGGATCTTTCCCTGGTGTTGGTATCAGGGTTATGCTGGCTTCCTAGAATGAATTTGGGAGTATTTGATCCCTTTCTATGTTATGAAATAGTCTCGGTAGTATTGGAGTTAACTCTTCTCTAAAAGATTGGTAGAATTCTGCAGTGAAGCTGTCTGGGCCAGGACTTTTTTTGGCTGCTGCTTTTTGATGCCTTCTTCAATCTCTTCCTTTGTGATGTGTTTATTAATTTGTTCTTCTTCTCCCTGTGATAATTTTAGTAGGTGATATGAATCTAGGAATTTGTCCATTTCCTCTAGGTTTTCAAATCTATTAGTGTACACTCTTTCATAGTGTTCTGTTATGTTTTTTATTTCTGTTGGATCTGTTGTGACATCTAATGTCTCATTTCTTATTTGGGTCTTTTGTTTCCTTTACTGTTTTCTTTTAGTCAGTTTAGCCAATGGTTTGTCAATTTCGTCGATCTTTTCAGAAAATCAGCTTTTGACCTTATCAGATTTTTCATTTGTTCTTCTGTTCTCTCATTCATTTAGTTCTTCTCAAATCTTTATCATCTGTTTTCTTGTGTTGCCTGAGGGGATCCTCTGTTGCTCTCTTTGCACTTGTTCAAGCTCTAGGGTTAATCCTTTGGTTTGGGTTCTTCCCTCCTTCCAGATGTGTGCATTTACAGAGATAAACTGACCCTTGAGCACTGTTTTGGCTGTATCCCGTGGGTTCTGATAGGCAGTGTTTTCGTTCTCACTGGAATCCATGAATTTCTTTAATTCATCCTTGATTTCCTCTATAACCCAGGCTTTTAGTGCAAGATGTTGTTCCATTTCCATGAGTTCCAATTACTGTCTATGTTTTTTTTCTGCTATTGATTTTGACTTTTATGGCTTTATGGTCTGAGAAGATGTGTTGTTACAATAATTCAATAGTTTGGATTTTGTTGAGATTTGCTTTATGTCCTAACACACGGTCTATTCTGGAAAATGTAGTTATCTGCTGATGGATAGAAAGTTCTGTATATGTCAATGAGGTCTAGTTGTTTAATTGTGGCTGTGAGATCTTCTATGACTTTACTGACCTTTTTTCTAGAAGATCTGTCCAATACTGAAAGTGGAGTATTGAAGTCACCCACTAATATTGTCCAGTGATCTATCTCATTTTTGAATGTAGTCAGTGTTTCTTCAGTATATTTAGGTGCTCTGGTATTGGGTGCATAAATATTTAACATTGTTAAGTCCTGTTTGTGTATTGAACCTTTCAGCAATAGTGTCCATGATTGTCCACAATGGTGGATTTTACATTAAAATCTATTTTATCTGAGATTAGTATTGCCACACCTGCTCTTCTTTGTGTATTGTTAGCTTGGTATATATTGTTCCATCCTTTAATGTTCAGTGTATTCATATTTTTAAGTCTAAAGTGAGTTTCTTGTAAGCAACATGTAGATGGATCATGTCTTTTGATCCAAGATGTCATTCAATGTCTCTTTACTGGAGCATTCAGTCCATTCACATTTATTGTAAGTTTAGTGCTGTCATTATAATGTATTTATTATTTTTGTGTTGGTGTTTTCTCTGCTGCTCTTAATATTTTGTTATGGTTCATGCTTTTTTATGGGTTGATTTTTCATCCTCTTCATTGTTGGTTATTTGATTGTTGAGACTGCTATGTTAGGTGTCCTGTTCTGATATGTTGTATCTTTATTGTGCTTTATGGCCATCCTTATGATCTCCCTTAATAATCTAGGTTTAAACTCAATTTTCAATTCTACATATCCTATTAACTTACATCTTAATAACTTATATTATATCCCTCTTTTTAATATGATGGTATCTTCATTTTCATGATATAAGCTCTGAGTCTGTTTTTTCAGTGTTACACTTTTGATTGAGTTTGTGCTTTCTCTGACTAAGTAGGCTTCTGGATGTTGTATCTTGCACTGCCTTCTTAAATATAGAGTTAATAGTTTTGTTTTTCTAAGCCAAGAGCTGCTTTCAGTATTTCTTGCACGGCTTGGTTTTTACCTGACAATGCCTTGATTTCATCTTCATATTTGAAGACAGTTTTGCAGCTTATTTAATTCTTGGTTGGAAACTTTTCTTCTTCAAGGCTTTGAATGAATCATCCCACTGCATACATGTCAATATCATTTCTGCTGAGAAGTCAGATAAAAGCCTACAGGGCTTCCCTCTGAACATTAGCTTTGCTTAGAGTCTCACTGCATTTAAGAGTTTCTGCTTACGTTTAATTTTGTTAAACTTGATTATGATACGTCTTGGTGTCTTTCTTTTGGGGTTTACTTTTTGTGGTGTTTGATACACATGTTGATGTCTGTTTTTTCCTTTCATATTTTCAGAGATGTTTTCTGTCAGAAATTCAACAACAATACTCTGTGTTTTCAGCTATCCCTCCTTGTTCTGGACCTCTAATTCTTGATTATTCTTCTTGATATAGCCCCACATGTTTCTTAATGTTTTTTTCATTTTTCTTGTTTATTTTCTTTGATTTCTCCTCATAAACACTGATGTCAATAGCTCTATCTTCAAAGTCAGTAAGTCTAGTTTCCAGTTGTTCAATTCTGCCCTTTTGGGTTTGAACTGAATTGTCTAATTCTGCAATTTTGTTAGTGATCTGTCCAATTTCAGAATGTTAATATTCCATGAGTTTGAACAGCTTGCTTAATTTTTCATTTTGCTCTGTTGTATTTTGTATAGTGCCAAGGGGGGCTCTCTATATAATTTTTTTGTACTTGACCTCTAATAGTTTCAGAAAGGCTTCTTCATCTGTGAAGTTCTTCGATTTTTTATTTTCAGGAGCCATGGTTGTATGCTTTTTTAAATGCTCAACTAGAGTTTGTTGCTTTCAGGACATCCAGTTCCCTTGGTGCTGCCTCAAAAGGAGCTGAGGTGCTTTTCTCAGAAGGAAGTTGGTCACCAGCTACCTCTATGTTGTTCAGTGACTGGGCATTGTGGACTCTCTACAGTAGCAAACACTGCCTCCTGGCTGGCAAAGGCACAGCCTATGTATGCAGCTACTGGGGAGGCCATCAGATGACCCTATGGTGAGGGTCAGTTAAGGCTGGAAGAGATGCCATTGGGCTGCACAGCAGTTATTTCTCTAGGCAATCTTATTTTGAAAAGGTAAAAGCTATCTGACAGCTTCCAAAATCAGTCAGGCTGTCATGTGTGGTTAGCCTTTCTTTCTGGCTGATGGTGGGGGCATCTCTTCCTCTGTCCCCAGATGTATTTCAAAGCAGGGACAGGTTACCGACCTGTTGTCATGCCCTGCCCGGCCCCACCTGTAAGGGTACAACTGTGCTAAACACTGCTTTTCTGCTGTAAAAGTACTCCCCAGGCTGGCAGTGTCTCTTAGCTTGGGAATTATCCCCTTCTGAGGCCTCGAGTTAGTTAACTCCACCTCCCAATCAAACAAGATGGCTTCCTAGTCAAGGTGTCCTGCCTGTTACGAAATAGCCAAATCTATAGTGGAGGTCTGTAAAGAGAGGGTAGAGGGGCTGTGGTGCTCTGAGTCTAGAGCCAGGCTCTCACAATGTAGGCATTCCACCTGCTGGTCACATCAGTGCTGCTGCTCAGCATAGCAACCAATGAAGCCCATTTGCAACCTGCCAGCCAACAAGAAGAAAAAAAAAGGGTTAAAAATACCAGTTATCTTCAGTCTATGGGAGCCGGCCAATTCAATAAGAGTTGGTGGGGTTCAGTTAAAGACAAGAAATTTCCTGTTCAGTGTCATGTACTCCAAACTGAAAACTCTATGCCATATTCTAGGGCTCACTGCTCTTCCAGAAAGCTCATTTAATTATCAGTCCAGGCGTTAGTTTTCAGAGGGTTTAGAAGACATGTATCTAGTCTGCAATCTTGACTCCGCCCCCTTTCTTTGGCTTTTAAACTGTTCAGAAGGGATGTTTATTTTCCTTGTCATCACAGGGAAGTTAGTTGCAGGATTGTCAACAGGTAAGACATGCTGCAAGTATTGAATATGAGTGATGATGTAGAAGCAGGAAGGTTGCCAGCACTGGATGAAAAACCTGGAGAAAATTCATTGATTGTACTCACTAGGATTCAGGATGATGGCAGATTTATCTCACTTATTCAGTTCCCCCTTGTCCATGTTTTGGCCAAAACTATTCAGTACACTTATAAGAACTGATGTTTCTGTTGCTGCCTCTACTAGATCTGAGAGGCTCTTGGATCTACTTGAAGCTCATGCTCATCCTCACAAAGAAGAGAAGTTATAGTCCTACTTGATCCCTAGTGTCTGATTTCATCTGGTATAGAGAAAAGGACTTGTCTGCATATCACTGTATGTTCCCAGAATTCCCTGAAAATTGCCTGGTTAATCAACTGATGTCATTCAATGGTGGTGTTGGAGAAGAGTATTGAATATACTATGAACTTCTGGAAGAACATCAAATCTGCCTTAGAACTAAGACTGAAACATTTCTTAGAAGGAAGGATGATGAGACTGTATCTCACTTACTTTGAACATGTTATCAGGAGGGACAAATCCCTGCAGAGAGATATCATATGTGATAAATTGGAAGGTCAGCAAAAAAGAGGGAGATCCTCAACAAGGTGGACTGACATAGTGGCTAAAACGATCGTCTCAAATATAACAACATTTGAAAATATGGCACAAGACCGGGCAGTGTTTCCTTCTGTTGCATATAAGGTCACTGTAAGTCTGAGCCAACTAGACAGCACCTAACAACAACAAGAAATCAGTATTGTATGTTTATTTTCCTTTTGATAAGTCAAGCCTGCTTCTCTTCTTTACCTCATTGACCTTAAACAAATGTGAAATAAGCAAATATGAATTTAGCATCCATTTTTGGATAAAAATGTTTACTCACCTTCTCTTAAAATGATAATGTGCAGGTCTGTTAAAATGTCCTCTCACAGACAGACAAGTCAACAGAGAACAGGCATTGAGTAGGTTGTGGAAGCTTTCCACCGCTAGTCTGTCAGTTTGCCACGCTGTGGTGTCTTATATGTACCTACGAGGCTGGAAATTGCCACTAGTATTTCAAATACTGGTAGGGTCACCCATGGTGAATAAGTTTCAGCAGAGCTTCCAGACCAAAACAGACTATAATGAAAGATGTGACAATCTACTACTGAAAATTAGCCAATGAAAATCTACGGATCACAGAACATTGTCTTAGACTTCAGCTGTCTTACTTTTTTTTTTTCTTTAATATTATTGTGTTAAAGGTGAAAGATTACATAGACAATTAGGTTCCCATTGAGAAATTTTTACCAAAATCATTTGATGATACTGATTACGTTATTCACAACGTATCACCATTCTTATTCATTTTGTTCTGGTGGTAGTCTAATTTTCTTACCTCTTACTTTCTTATCTTTGCTTGGGAGTAAATTTTGACCACTTGATTTCATAAATATGAGAAGATTTTTTTGAAACAGTCCACACATGGGTGATATTCTTTATTTTATGAGCCAGTCTATCATTTAGCTAAAACGTGACCTCAATGGATAATTTCAGCTTAAAGTTTAGGAATATCTCAGGGCAATAGTCTCAGAAAATCCTTAGTTTCAATTTGTATTTAAGTATGGACTTTTTAATAATTTAAACTCTGTTACAGATTTTTATCTCATTCTTTCAGGATCTATCTACTATGGCACTGACAGGACTGTCTGTAGTAGTTGGTTTTATCTCAGTATAGATTAGGCTGTGGCTCAGGTGTACTAAGAGTTCTATAGACTGCTTTCTTCTCCAGGTCTTTTGTGTCCTGTTTTCTTTTTTGTTCTGGATGAGTTGAGACCTATAGTTTTCTCTTAGATGGTGGCTCCCACCTTTTAAGAATCCAGACACTACTCATTACACCAGAATGGAAAACATACACTTTCTGTACTATATTATGCCAATTAACCAAGCTGTTCCATGACTCTGACATTCAGTTCACCATCAGGAGGGACCAAGTGCTGAAGAAAGACAGCATACCAACCACTGACAATGAGCCAATTCCAACTCATAGTAATCCTACACAACAGAGAACTACCCTATAGGGTTTCCAAGGAGTACCTGGTAGATTTGAACTGCCGACCTTCTGATTAGCAGCTGTAGCACTTAACCATTATGCTACCGGGGTTTCCTTACTGCTTTACAGGGCTGACTAAATTGGATTTTTAAAAATCCAGTACCATTAAAGATTTTTCTAGATGTAATTATAATTAATCAAGCATAGTACATGAATTAACTCATGGACTTAATGGATGGATTATCTACAGTATTTTATTAGGACTTAAGCTTACTCATAAATGTATTTAACATTTTATTTATTTTTTTAGACCAAAGGTTTTAACCAATCTACCTTTTTTTCACAGTTTGGTGAGTAATATAAAGCAGAAATCCAGTTTAATTATTTTCCATATAGATAGACAGTTGTCACCAGAGAATTTACTGGAAAATCTATGTCTTTCTTCAAGGCTTTTATAACTTTTTAAATACAGATAGTTCTACACTTACACCTGTTTATTTTTATAAAGTCAATTCTTGTATTAGCTTTACAAAGTAGAGCTCATAATTATAGACTCATAAATCAAAAAACCAAACCCACTGTTATCAAATCATTTTCAATTCATAATGATCCCATAGGATTTCAAGGCTGTAAATCTTTATGGAAGAAAACTGTTAGATCTTTTTCCCAGGGAGCAGCTGGTGGTTTTGAACTGCTAAACTTTCTGTTAGCCTTCTAGTGCTGTGACCACCAGGCCAACAGGACTCCTTGATAGATTAACAGCATTTTAAATCTGGAAGTGGCTCAAATGTATTAGAGCAAATGAGCATTATTCAACACAAAAAGAAATATTCATATTTTAACCTAAATTGTTTCTGTTAAATTAATTATTGTACTCAATTAAAATCTGATGAATTTTATTTTTTTCCAGTTGGGTCCAAAAGCTTGGAAAATTGTTTTACACATTATTTTATGTTAGTCTAGTGCTTATTTCACTTTTTTGTCAAATGACAGAAAAAATATATTTTTCCTCTTAAACTTTCTCAAATATAGCTGAAAATGTCTACACCTCTGTAGCATCATGTCGAAGCAATAGGCCAGCCTCATGGGTTTCTGTCTGGCAGGGCTGAGATTCACTAAGTGACATTTCTTCTTAAAACAGCTTTTGCTAAGAGCTCAGGAAAATCTGAGAGATGGGAAACAAAGACAATGATGAGATATATACAAATATTTTTTACAGTAGAAGGAAATGAACTTTATAATTGTTGCTTTTGAAGCAAAATATTTCTTTTCACTTGGAAGAGGCAAGATGTCAATCAGAAGTCTGAACATAACTCCTTGCTCAGATGCTGTGTCTAATTTTTCATTTGAAATACTGCAATGGAATCACTTTGAGAACAACATATGTCACTTTGGAGTGATATGTCTGGCCCTAATTACTGCAAAATATTGGTAAGAGCAGTTACATCTGATTACACATGTTGAAAGTGTAGAAAAAGTTATTTTAATGTCTACATCTTTTCAGTGATTAATAAATAATTGAAGTCTCATATAATTGGTAAACAAGAGCTTTTTAGTGTCTCTGATTGCTCAAGGCATGTATATAAGAGAAGCAGGAAGTTCAATACTAAAATACAGATTGTGCAAAGTTCCTTAGAAAACTTCAATTACATACTAGTGGGAAAACAGTAATCAGATAACTTACTTAGTTTAAAGTTAATAGAATGATCTAAATTTCCCTAGAGTCAGAGTGAGAATGTCCTTGACACTTTGCTTCAGGTGGCAGAGTGCTTTTAAGGCTTACAATGCAAATATTACTTGGATTTGAACTTCTCGTATTTTATTTCCCTTTAGTTTGGGATTCTAAAGATGGAGACACAACAGCTGCTTCATCCTTGTTATAGCATGTAATATTAAATGACTACCAGGAATATGGGCCTCTGTAATTACACTGGCAAATATATATTTCTCCAAGGAACCAGTCTACTGAGACAGTATTTCAGAAACATATGGATTTTAATAATTTCAGCTTTAAACTGAATTAACCAACTAGGTGAAGACAGGTCTAACACAAACTTCAGTTTTCTAGAGTTGCCATTTGCCAGGTGGTTTAGACCAGCTCTCAGAGAAAGGAAGAAATACGTATCAAAAACTTCCATTTAAAACCTAAATGTTTTCTTGCCACATCTGTGACTACAAATCTATGTTAAGTGTACTGTGCCACGAAGCTGAAGTATTAGCCTTTCACTTCTTTTATTAACAAAGCATTTCTTATTTTTTCCCCCAGACATCTCTTTCTTCGATTTTTCAGGCATTTGGGGAAGAATGTATGTGCAGATAGGTGAAGGTTGTTTGATGACCACGTGATATTTTGGATGTTTGCAACATTCTAGATTCTCTTTCTTGATGTCGTTTACTTACATATTCAACAAATATCCTTTGAGGATTTACTAGGAACAAGACACAATTTGGGGATCTGGCATACTCAGTGAAAATGGTATTGAAGTCCCTGGCCTCCTGGAGGCAGCATTCTTGTATCATTTGTCTTCACCGTTCTTCTGGGCCACTGATACTGTGTCCAAACTCCAGGCTGCTCATCAGCTAACTTTTTGCAGTCTTGTATCTCTCTGTACTGCTCACCTAGATACACTTTCTCAACTCAGATCAACAGAGAAGCTTGACAGGTCTCCCGGAGCAAGCTCTTTATCACATGGGAGCTCTTGAACTCTTCATGACACAGTGTTTCATTTATTCCAGTGGTTCCTAACCTCATATGGGGATCATCATCACCTAGTAAGATGTTTAAAAGATATGAATTCTTTGGTTCCACTTAGCCAAGCCAAGCCAAGTGCCATCGAGTTGAATCTGACTCATGGCGAGGTTCCACTTAGTGTTTATTGAATTCTAATTAATGAACTATAATTGAACTATAAACACTTAGTGTTTATCGAAGTATAACTATAACGTATTGCATTGTATTCCCCCAAGATGCTGTCATGATTTCCAGTATTGTGTGACTGTCCACAATTTTGTCATCTGATGTGATTTTCTTGTGTGTCATAACTTCTGACTCTAGGATATTAATAAGACAAGACTAGAGACAATTGTTTCAGCAAGAAAGGACTCAGTGGATAAGATAAGGTTGTGTCTTAAGACAATTTCTTTTGAAATTTTAAAAAGAGAAGCAGGCAAAGAGACAGGGGGACCTCGACCACCAAGAAGTGAGAGTCAGAAGAATAACATATCCCTTGGACCCAGAGTTCATGTGCTGAGAAGCTCCTGGACGTGGGAAGATTAATGATAAGGACCTTCTCCTAGAGCCAACACAGAAGACAGCGTTCCTTTGGAGCTGGCACCCTCTGAGAGAATAAATTTACTTTACTTAAAGCCACCTATTTGTCGTATTTCTGCTATAGCAGCACTAGATAACTAAGAAAAGAACAATTTACATCTTAAAAAATATTAAAGTGAAGTACTGAGTTACATGATTATTTGTTCCACATTTGGACACGGCTCACTGACTCTAAGCCAGTTCCTTCATGTGCTTATTTCTTTTGGACATGTTTGTTTGTTTTGGGATCTTAGTGTTCTTTTCCATTAGTATGACTCCTTATAAAGATTCTCAGTATATCAAGAAAGCTTGAATATACTCAACTCCTAATTGTGGACTATGTTCAAGTTCATTGCAATGGGGCTCTATGAAATTCAAAGTTGTGGTTCACCTTTTAATGTTTCTAGGGGCTGGGACCAACATTTCACAGAGGCTACAGAGTTCTTCAGTATTTTCAGAAAACACAGACCCTGGTAGCATGGAGAACAGAGAGGCACTCCAGACCGTGATGATGTCTAAAACCCAGGACTCTAAATGAAAACATCTTTAACTAAGCCATGTTACAATGACTCATAAAATTTCTCTGGGAAAGAACATTACTAGGGATAAAAATGCCTATTAGTACATTAACCTAAGAAAACACATTTTTAGATTTGGCTAACCTCCTCTTCCAAAAATATGAAGTTTCTTTTGACAGAGGAGAAAAGAGCACACCAAAACAGAGCCATTTGGATCCAAGTCCTGGAAAAATGGAAAAAAAAAAAAATTCCCTAGCAGGGTGGTCAGATCAAATGTTTCGCCACAAGGGACTACTTCTCTTCACTGAGGCAGGAATGCTAGTGGTGGTACCTATATTACCGGGTTATTGTGAGTCTTAGTTAAGACAGTGCCTGTTAAACACTTACTACAGTGCTTAGTGCATAGTAAAGATTCAAGAAATTATTGTTGGTAACATAATTGTCCATGTTATCATTATCTTTGTAAGAAAATACATGAACTTGGGCGTCTTAGGTTACGTCTCCTCCCTGAGGAAGTTCTACAACTAAAACTCATATGATGTACACAGACAAGCATTGTCTTTCAACATAGTTTTATAAGAGGTTTAGGCATTTTACAAATCTTCTTTGAATTATTTTTTGAAGAATAAAAACTTTCTTGCAGACTCTCAGCTTATCATGAAGAAGCATGCTCTATCTAAAACAAAAATTATCAGCCCATTTCAGTTTTCACAGCAGTCATATTTATCCTCTCAAAGTAACTGTAATAATTCATAATCATAGGTTACGAGGTATTTCTGGTCCAGTTCAAATATCTCAAAAGCTTACTGAATTTCTCTGGGATTTACATGACAAGAAATCTAATAGAGAGAAATTAACATTCTTGAGAGGTTTTCTTTTTAAAACAAATTTTATGCAAATTAGTATCAAGGAATAGTCATAAATAAAAATAAAGATAAGGCTGCTGTTATGAAAACAAAGCTATAAATAAAACACTTAAGAGATTTTCAAATTATGATTGAATTGAGGATAATTTTAATGCCTATAAAAACAAGACACTGATGTAATATTCTAACTTCGTTTGGGAGAATTATAAGGGAGTTATCCCATCTGACCCCACCTGCGTCTAATTCTGTAACAGGGTTTTCAAATGCTCATTGGTTCATTGCTCAGTATTTACGTAAATGTAGACTTTAAGGAATACAGGCACTAGGACGATGGAACGTACAATATAAGTTAACGACGTCAGATCAGTATGATTACATTCTTTTTACCTTGAATCTTTTTCCCCTAATTCAAATATGAATTTGTGATAATATTGCAAGTATATTTGTTTTAAGTGGGTATTTGTTTCTTTCAGAAAGCAACAATAGGTATGTGGCTGCCACAAAATAATAACATTGGTAAAACTTAGGTAATGCAACTAACACATATTTAGTTATTTTTAAAATAAACTTAAGTGTCATACAACCTTGATGCTCAAGAGAAAATTTACTCACAGACCATGTATTAATTTTTAAATGATTATAGTTAAAAATTCTTAGACATCCTCCCAGTGGTTGCTTCAGAATTTATATACAGGAATATCCTAGAATTTGTTTTTTTTTTTTTTTTTATATGATAAGACAAAGCCATGTCTTGACCAGGTGGTAATATAGCAACCCTGTCATGCTACCATAGAACTTTTTTTTTTTTTTTTTTTTGGTATTGACTTCAGCTAGACACATTGTTATATAATTGTGTGTGTGTGTGACACACGTGCAGAGAGGGGAGAAAAGATATCTTCCTTTGCGCCGACACGGCTTCCTTCTCTTGTCTTACAAGGGATGACAATTAAGTCCTTGAACTAAATTGTTCTAAAGTGCTACATACCTCATTGCTGAATGTCACTACGGTCACCTTCGCAATATTCACCTTGGGAGGCCGTGCATCGACACCATTGCCTTGTCTGCCCTGCAAAGCAATTTGGGAGCTCTTTCTGGAATGGTCATTACTCACAGTGGCATGGTGACAAGTTTGCCAACTTAACTGGATAATTGTCTGTGAGGGACTTTTTAGCCAGCAAACAAATACCTGTACTGAAATACCCTCTATACTCACCTGAACTAGCCCCCAGTGACTGTTTTGTTTACCCAAAGATAAAGGAAGGTATTGTGATGATGTTCAAGACATCAAGGGGAACGTGACAAAGACACCTCTAACGGCTACTCCAGAGAAAGAGTTTGTATGTTAGCTTGGTAGATGCTTATGAGGTCCGACAAGTCCATAAACTTAATTGCCCTGAGTGCTGCAGACATCATTGCTGAACATCACTGCAGTCTCACCTTGGAAGTACTCCTCTTGGGAATCCAGGTGCGAACGCCAGTGGCTAGTCCACCCTTCAAAGCAATTTTAGAGCTGAATTCCTAATGTGTTTTTTTTTTTCCTCTCTCTCTGTCTCTTAAAAGTAGACTTAAGCAAAACTGAAGTTGTAATTGGAAACAACAACAACAAAAAAAAATAGTTACACAATCCAGAAGATCGTTTACAAGCTTTTGTGATGTTTTCTGTTTTATAATAGAAAATGAGTTTCCCAGAATAATACTGAAACAAGTAAATCACATTATTTTTGGTCAAAATGTAAATAAAACAGTTCAGAAACTGCTCTGTGTTAAACTGTGTGTCTTTATTAGCAGTGTATTCTGTATGAAAAACAAATATCTCTACACCTATTTGTGAAAAGGTTAGAAATGATAAAGCTAATTTCCATAATAAGAAAAGTTTTCATGTATGTTTCTGTATTTGAAAAAAAAAAATTGTTTTATGGAGTCATCAGCCATGATATGAGGAGGTAGAATTAAAAGAGGAAAATTTCAAGATTGCTTCCCTTTCAGAATTCTGTGTTCTGTAAGTATGCTGGTCTGGAGTAGAAGTCTAAAAGTCTGTGGTTACTTTGGTATTTGTTTGTTTGTTCCCCTTGAAATGAGAGTAGTGGTGGTAATTGGGCAATTTGCAGCCATCTCTTGATTTTTTTCATCTTTTTTCATCTTGCGATCAAATGCTCATGTCTTTATTTTATTGCAATACTGTCATTTTTCAAGATTTTGTTGACAAGAAGTGTAAGTTTTCTAAAATCGTTTTCTGTTCTTGTAAAAAGTCCTTTTTGAAATGTATTCATCAAGGGGATTCTCCCTTTTGATTATGTAGCAACAGGTTTGTTTTATATCCCTTGCTGCTTTTGTTTCTTAGTTTGCATGGAGAAAAATTTATGTAGATCTTGTATTTTCAAAAAGCAGAATAAGTAAAAAGTCCTGTAAAAATCTGTAATGCATAATACAGTTCTTTTCACTGTTCATCTAGATGTTTATAAGTTTTCCATGTCAGACTTTTGCCTGAATATCATACTGCTTTGTATAGCACCTAGCTTTTTCTGAAAAGAGACTTTGGCATTTGCTTAGGACAAGAGTTGTGTGTTCTCCTTGATGGGTTCTTTCCTTAGTTTCATAAGGTGCTATAAAATAAGGCACTGTCACTCAAGTAGATGGCTTTAAAAAACAAATGGTTATTTCATCCCAGTTGAAGAAGCAGAAAGTCCAAATTCAAGATGTGGTTCTTAGGAGAAGTGTTTGTCTATTCCAGCTTCTAGCCACAGAGAAGAGTGTTCCTGGGCCAGTGCTCTGAAACTAACCTAAAGGTCAGCAGTTTGAATACTCCCAGGGACACTGTGGAGGACAGGTCAGGTGACCTGATTCCGTAAAAATTACAGCTGAGAAAACTCTATGAAGTAGCTCTATTCTGTAATAACTGATTTGACAGCAATAAGTTTGGGTTTTTGATGTGTAACAGGCAAACCAGAATAGTTTCTAGGCCCATGGTTTCATCTATGTCTATTTTCATCAGGCACTGTCTGCGTTCCTCTTGCCTCTGCTGGCTTCTCTGCCTCACCTGTTCTTTTTATAACTCAGAAGTGATTATATTTAGCACATATCCAACACCAACATAACCCAAGCCAAGTGCCATCAAGTCGGATCCAACTCATGGCTACCCTAGAGGTTAGAGTAGACCTGCCCTCCAGAGTAATCAAGGAGTACCTGGTGGATTTGAACTGCTGACCTTCTGGTTAGCAGTGGTAGCACTTAATCTACTACACCACCAGGGTTTCCCAACACCAATATAGCTTCACTAATATGTTATTGTTCTTAGGTACCATTGAGTCAGTTCCGACTCATAACGACCTTCTAAGTCAGAATAGAACTACCCCATAGAGTTTCCAAGACGCACCTGGTGGATTTGAACTGTTGAATTCCTGGTTAGCAGCTATAGCACTTCACCACTATGCCACTGGGGTTTCCTTCACTATTTCACTAGTGTAGCAAAAAGTAAAACAAAACAAAGCAAAAAACCTTATCCCAAGCGGGATCATATCAACAGGTATGAGGAACAGAATTTCAACACAAATTTTGGAGGGACATCATTCAATCCATATAGTACTCTAGCTGGCCACTTAAAGAACTTCTAGGTTTTCTTTCCTTTTTTTTCTTAGAACACTCCATTCACCCCTCTTCCACTCCATTCCACACCACCTCTACCACCATCGTTTCCAGCAATCTACCACAGTATGCTGTTAGAATCATTTCTTGGTTGTGGTTAAGCAGCATAGAATAAATCACACCTTCATCCTCTCCTTTATTCGTCCTATTTTGGTCTCTAAATTTAGTATTGGCTGGATAAAAATTAAATGGTCCTAGTTCTTGGATTGAGGTACAAAACTATCCTTTTCTGGTTAATAACTACGAAGTTTTCTTTCTGATAAACTCAGTTCCTGTACTTCTGATTTATACACAGACAGCGAATTTGACTTGAATGTATTCCTCACCTACTGTAGGGTCACTACAGGTCAGGATCAACTTGACGGCAGTAGATTTGGTTTGGTTGGGACTTTTGTGGTTGTATTTCCCTAGTTCTGGTTCAGAACTTTTGTCAATAGTGGTTCTAGTTTATCTGGCGTTCTGCATCTATTCAACCATCGCTGTTCAGGGTCTTGGCTTTTCACCTTGATTTCTGGCTCAAACATTTCTAGCAGAAGCACCATGGCTGTCCCCACAGGTATAAAGAAAGCCCTCATAAGCCACCACTCGTACCAGTTCCACAGACTGAGGGATAACTTGCTTGGAACAAACTGACAAGAGGAGACAACTATGCCTCTGTATTGCTGGGATTATACATGCGGAAGTTCTTGTTTCCTTTTTGACTTCCTAGAGAATATACCAAGTTAAACTCATATATAGGAGGCATTAATTCCCTGAGGTGAAGGCCTTGACCAAGCACAGAAAGAAGGCAGAGAAGATCAGCAAATGAATTGCTTCCACTCCGCCCCTGGTTGGCTCTTTCAGGCCAGGGGTTTTGTGTGGCCTGTCTATAAATATCCCACATAAAGAGCAATACAATTCATTTTACGGCAAAGCTGTGATCAAGTCTATAATGTACTATATTGTGTTTGTTCTCCCACTTTCTTTGCTTTATTCTTTATCCTTGAACTTTCTTCTGTGGAATTACATTCTGCAGTGCAGCATTAACATGCTAATCTGTTTGGTCTTGCCTCAGACTCTGTTTTCTAAGGAATCCAGATAAACTAAGACATCAAGATTAAGAAGGTGTGTGTACGTGTTTGTTAACTGCTACATCTGCTAACCAAAAAGTCACCAGTTCAAATCCACCAGGTGCTCCTTGGAAACTCTACTGGGCAGTTCTGCTCTGTCTTATAGAATCATTATGAGTCAGACCTGACTCGATAGCAGTGGGTGGAGCATGTGTGTATGTATTTGTGTGATCCAAAATGTATTTCTCACTGCATTCCTTTGTTAATATGTGGTCAGTATGATTCCCTGACTTCTCCCAAATGAGGCTTTTAGCATTTGTGCATTACATGCTGCTGCATACATCATTTTTTAGAATCTTAATTGATATTCTAATGGGATGTTTTGAAGGACGAATTTATAACCTTTAATCTACCAGCATTTTATCCTGGGAGATAAATATTTTGTTTTATTATTTAAATCTCAAGCACACTGATATTTCTATGAGTAAGTAAAGTGTTAGGAGAGTTGCAACAGAAAACAGAATAAATACAATAGAAAAAGGGAGTTGTTCACTTATTTATTTCTGCGTCACAGAATATTGACTCTTCTTTGAACATTGGAACTGAATTCAGTAAGTAAATCTGGTTCTTCTCTTCTTATTCCTACAAGATGGCACATAAAATTAACTATCATTTTATAATATGTGATAGCCATAATAAAAATATTTTATTTGGTAAGATTTTGGAATTCTTAGGTTAGCAGTGCTTTGTGTAGGGTAATGTGACTGAGTTTTGACTGAGAATACAGTTAGAGGTGATATATGACACTTTAGGCCTTAACAGTTCCTCAATATAACTTCAATTTTTCCTCTCCATCTGTCAGCCATCAAGTTTCAGAGAATCTGGAGGAACACCCTGAGGCTTGAGGTCATGGTGAACTGTTAGATCAAGACCCAAGGATCTGGTGATGATTCCCCACACTCCCTACCCACAAACCATATTGGGTATATTAGTCTGCATTCTCTAAAGAAACAGAATCAGCTGTATGTATGTGCATACATAAGCATTTATATGTATATATCCTTTGTGGGGGGATATATATATGAGGGAAAAGGGAGGAAAGAGGGAGAAAAAGAGGAAAGAGAGAAAAAGGGAGGAAGGGAGGGAGACACAGAAAAAGAGAGACAACAACCGGAACAGTTTTAAGAAACTGAAAATTAACTCAGGAGCTGGCAAATTTGTTAATTAGGCACGGCTGGCTGGAAACTCCAGAATTCTTTTGCCCCAAATCCACAGGCCAAGCAGGAGAATGGAAATTTTAATAGGATGTCTGTTACAGTCTTGGGGAAGAAGTCCAACTTGGAAGGTATTGGAATAAAACAAGCCAAGCCAAGGCCAAGTGCTGTCAGGAATTAACAGAATACCAATGGAAATGTTGCAACAAATGGATGCAACACCAGAAGTGCTCACTTCTCTATGCCAAAAAAACTGGAAGACAGCTACCTAGCCAACTGACTAGAGGAGATTTGTATTTTTGCCTATTCTAAAGAAAGGTGATCCAAGGGAATGCAGAAATGATCAAACAGTATCATTAATATCACATACAAGTAAAATTCTGCTGAAGATCATCCAAAAATGATTGCAGAGGTACCTCAACAGCAAATCACCAGAAATGCAAGCCTTATTCAGGAAAGAACGTGGAATGAGGACTGTCATTACTGGTGGCAGATGGATCTTCACTGAAAGCAGTGAATACCAGGAATGTGGTGTTTGTTGTCATCCAGTGTAGCAGCGGAAGCTTCACCTCTCAGAAACCTGACGCACAGTAGAAACTCGACCTCGTCCCACACTGCCCTCGTCGTCACTGTCACACCTGAGTTCACGATTGCAGCCACTGTGTCAGGCCTTCTTACTGAGATGACTTCCTCTTTTTCACTCACCTTCCAGTCCTTTTCCCCTCCTTTTCTGAGTTGCTCCTCTCCCATCAATACAAACTCATGCCCTATAAGGTTCCTATATATTCTTTCAAGACTCTGCAATTAATTTGATACTGGGTAGGCAGATTATTAACCCCTAATGCTCAAGGGAGAAGTTCTTCACTATTTGCTAAATGTTGTTTAGTTTTAAGAATACTTCAGGAAACAGTCTTGGCCTAAGGTGTCAAGATTATCTTAGGACACTAGTTTCAGGAGTTCATCCAGCCTCTATGGCTCCAGAAAATCTAGAATCTAAGAGATTTGAAAAGTGTTTTCTTCATTTTCCTCTTTTGATCAGAATTCTTTCATAGACTCTTCAATTGAAATTTTCAGCAATGGTAGCCAGATACCATCTCATTGAGGCTCTTCTTTGCTTTGGCTTATCCACTACTTTACCAAGTGTACTGTCCTTCTCTAGGGATATTATATTGTCCTTTTCCATGCCCAAACTAAGTGAGACAACATCTTACCACCCTCGCTTCTAAGGAGTAGTTGAGTTGTACTTCTTCCAGGACATATTTGTTCATTCTTCTGGCAATCCATGGTATATTCAATAATCTTCACCAACACCGTAACTGAAAGACATCAATTCTTCTTCTGTCTTCCTTATTCATTGTCCAGCTTTCACATGCATATGAGGCAACTGAAAATACAATACTTTGGGTAAGTCACTTCTTAGTTCTCAGAATGACATCTTTCTTTTCTCACCTTCAAAGAGGTCTTTTGTAGCAGATTTATCCAATGTAATACATTATTTGGTCTCCTGACTGCTGTTTCCATGAGTGCTGGTTGTGCATCCAAGTAAAACGAAATTCCTGACAATGGCAAAATTTTCTCCATTTTTCATGATCTGGATTATTGGTCTAGTTCTGAAGATTGTTGTTTGCTTTAGGTCAAAAAACTCAACCAAACTCACTGCCATTGAGTCAATTCTGACTCATAGTGACCCTATAAAACAAAGCAGAACTGCCCTATAGAGTTTCCAAGGAGCACCTGGTGGATTTGAACTGCCGACCTTTCAGTTAGCAGACATGGCACTTAACCACTATACCACCAGGGTTTCCTCATTAGGTCAAGCTACTCTTATATATTAGTTTTATCAGTTCATTTGTCTGTTTAATAAGCAAATCACATCTGCTTTACAGCGTTCTGGTACATACAAGGAAAACCTGGTAGCATAGTGGTTAACTGCTACAACTGCTAACCCAAACGTCAACAGTTCAAATTCATCAGACAGCCCTTGGAAACTCTATGGGGTAGTTCTACTCTGTCTATAGGGTTACTATAAGTTGGAATAAACTCAGTGGCAATAGGTATGGGTTTGGTGTATTTAAACATATGCTCAACTTATCTTTAAAGTATATTATTACTCTAATATTAAAACCAGGTGTGAGACTTGTGTTGCTAGTATCAGTTCTTCAGCTCTTTCTATATTCATGTCTTTACCAAATGGTCTTGTTCTTGTTTCCACTAGAAACAGAGGGAACTTTTGGTATGAACATATAAGTAGCTTCGAACAGTCAAATATTGGCAGAAAAAAAAGTTTGCTGCTTCCTACTCTAGATTTCAGCAGTCATGATGTACCACCATTTTTTATTTTGTGCATCTGCCATCTCCATGGGAATATTTCTGCTATTCAATCTATCAGTTCAAAAGTATGAGTGAGAGAAACATGGAGCATACCAAGCCTCAACAGCAATTTAGGTTTGTTAAATCCAAGCTTGATTTTATCAGCCAAACTTGGAGAATTTGCAGATGCATTAAAAAGTGCTATTTTATGTCACTATTGTTTTGTGATTTTCATGTAATTACAGCTGATTTTATACCAAATAAAATTTAGAAATGAATTTTAAATTAAAATACATACAAGGAATTCTTAGAAAATATAATAAGAAAATTTTATTTACAACAATATTTATTATATGATTATATATAAACTGAACAAGAAATGAAAAAAAATTGACCAGAAAAACTCTTGAGAATGATGCAATACAGTTTTCAGCAATGATGGTACAATAATATCTGATATAATGAGTTGAATAAAACTTCCATCTATGTATACTAAACTGGACAAGAAAAGTTTCAAATTCACATAGTAAAAATAATTTTGTAAATGGAGAAGCAGAGATGAAAAACTGGTATTACTTGAAGCACTATATAGATATATAGCCATAAAAGAAGAAAAGGATATATCATCGGAACACAAATAATGTAGGTGCTATTTCAAATACATGTTACAAGTATTGACTGACTAACAACCCAGAAAAACTGGCAATTGAGTTAAAAAAAAAAAAAGTTCCTACTTCATATCATTGATTTGTCTAAATAGGTTCTTAAAGTATTTTTTTCTTTAAGATATTGAAGATATTCATAAAGCTTTCATAATGGGAGCTTTTTTAAACAAGAAGCACACAAGCCTTCTTAAGACAAAAGTAAAAGTGTAGATTAAATCCGATGTATGACTTCTGCTTCACATGATGCCCTAGACAGAAACACCATGCCATCCCTCCACAGTAAAGAACTCAAAATCTAAGTAAAACAGAGACAGTCATCAGTTCTGAAACCCAAAGTGTCAAGTGAAGAGATAAAGAACTCAGCCAAACATTGAAAGGGATAAGAAACTGACAGACAGGCAAGAGATACACGTGGACAAGCCTACCAGCTAACTCAGCACGGATTTACCATCTTGGACTCCTGTGGGGAACAGGCAGACAAGAGGCGTGGGAAAGCAACTTCATGGATATCCCAGCAGGAAATAAAGCACTTGGTCACTAGTGATACACACTTTGCCACATTCATCTTTTCTCTGCTGCTTGCTGCTCTTACCTCCGGTGCTTCCTGGGTAGCTGAGGTGGCTCAGCTGACTGGGAGGTACAGTGCTCGTGCCTTTAGGATTCACTTTGCCTGCATCAGAATGGCAAACAAGGAATACAGGAAGGCAGCTTCACAGACCTCCCAGCAATACACAAATCATCTGGTAATCACATCATACACAGCAACATACACTTTCCTAACACTCATCCTTCCCCACCAACCTTGGGACTCCTCTGCTTCCTGGCTGTTGCTTCTTCCCCAGAAAACAACTGTTTCAGCTCCAGTCAATTGGATTAGCCATGCCACAATGGTAGACTTGTTGAATGATATTTGTCTATCACTGGTATGCTTTTTCTCATTTCTTTTGATTTCTTCAGTGCCTGCCACCATCTCCTCCTTCTTTCTCCTGAAAATAGACATCTACACACCCCTGTTCACTGAAGCGTTCTTCACAATAGCAAAAAGATGGAAATGACCTAGATGCCATCAACAGGTGGTTGGATAAACTGTGGTGTGTACACACAGAGGAGTGTTCCACAGCAATAAAAAACAATGATGAATCTGTAAAGCATCTCATAACATGAAGGAAATGGGAAGGCATTATGCAGAGTAAAAAAAAAAAAAGAAAAATCAATCACAAAAGGACAAATATTATATGAGATAACTTGTATAAAAACTTCATGAAAAAGTTTACACACAAAAAGAAACAATGTTTGATGGTTACCAGAGAAGAGAGCAGCGGGGATGGAAAAACACTAAACAGACAATAGATGTGTAGTAACTGGTGGAAGGTAAGACAGTACACAGTACTGGAGAAGTAAACACAACTTGTACAAGATAAGGTCATGGATGCTCTGTAGGCATGACCAAACTCCCTGAGGGACCAGACTGCTGGGCTGAGGGCTGTGGAGGGCTATGGAGAAATGGTCTCAAGGAACACGTAGCTCAATTGTCATAACACAGTTCGTGAAGAAAATGTTCTACATTCCGCTTTGGTGAGTAGGATCCAGGGCATTGAAAGCCTGTGAGTGGTCATCTATGATGCTCTACTGGTCTCATCCCTTTAGAAGCAAGGAAGAATGGAGAAAACTGAAGATACTAGGGAAAAATTAGTGCAAATTACTAATGTACCACATCTACGATGGGTTCCACTAGGCTGAGTCCAGCACAACTAGACGGTGCCCAGCTACTGTCACTGACCGCTCTGACAGGGACTGCAACAGAGGGTCCTAGACAGAGCTGTAGAAAATAAGAACAAACTTCTAACTCAAAAAGAAAGGCAAGACATGCTGACTTGACAGAAACTGGAGAAATCCTGAGAGTATGGCCCCCAGTCACCCTTTCAGCTCAGTAACGAAGTCACTCCTAAGTTTCACCCTTCAGACAAAGATTGAATAGACTAATAAAACAAAGGATACTAGCAGGGCACAGCAGCCCATAGGCAAAGACTAGAAGGGAAGAGGGGACAAGAAAGCTGGTAATAAGGAATCCAAAGTTGAGAAGGAAGAATGTTGACCTGTTGTTGGGTTTTAAAATGTCATAAAAAAATATGCATACTAGCTGTTTAATGAGGAACTAGTGTGTTCTGTTCTGTAAACCTTCAGCTGAAGCCAATATAAATAAGTAAATAAATGGTGGGGGCATATGAAGTCTAAAGATTTGTAATCTAACCACTGAACAAACATTGCCATTTTAATTGTTAATTCTGATTCTCCCATTCTAAATGAATGTTGTGAGGCATTACTTGGATATCCTGTCATGAGTACCTTGCCATAAACTAAATGAGTTTATGTACAACTAAAAAAAAAAAAAAAAAACACTGATCTACGTGCATAAATTCATGTACATCTATATTTATATGGCAAAAGACAATAACACCACATGTTAGCAAGTTATACATATTTAGAACATATGAAGAGTTCAAATCAATAAAAAAATGACCAAAATTAAGTAGAAATCTACAAGAGAAAATTCACACAGTTAATACACAAAAGAGATTCAGTCTCATTCGTGAACAGGAAAATATGAATTAAAGCAAAAAAAAAATCACATTTTTAGACACCTGATTGGATTTATAGAGAAATTCTGGTGATGTGTGGAATCACATGTTGTTTATAGGGATGTCACATAATACAGACACTTTGAGAATCATTATGGCAGTAATTGTTAAAATTTTTAATAAATTATCCAGTTCTTATGACCTACCAAGAGACATACTTGCACTTGCACACAAAGAAATGATTAAGGAATATTCACTGATTCCAGTAGCAGAAATTGAGACAACCAAAATATTTATCATGAAGTGTTTACTTGTGCAAGTTAAATACAGCCTCCAGTATGGATTATATGCAAACCTGAACAAAACAAAAATTCTCACAACTGGACTGATAAGCAGCTTGACAAATGAAAAAGAAATTAAAGATGTCAAGGATTTCATTCTATTTGGATCAACACTCATGGAAGCATCAGTCAATAATTGAAATGATATATTACACTGGGAAAATCTGTAGCATAATACCTCTTAAAAGCTTTAAAAGGCAAGCAGCTGTGTAACAAAGAAGTTTGCAAACAGCTGGCTAGCCTAAAGGTGGTGGTTCAAACTCAACCAGTAACTCCACCAAAGAAAGATCCCACTGATCTGCTTCTGTAAAGATTACAGCCAAGAAAACCATAGGGAACTCTTCTACTCTGTGCCACATGGAGTCACCATGAATCAGGGGCTGACTGATTATCAGCTAAAAACAACAACTGTGATGTGGGAGAAGGACCGTGAAATCTTTTTTTGTTACATATATGTGGTCACCAGGAGTTGGAGCCTATTTAATGGCAACGAACCATAATAAATGTTTATCTTCACATGTGGAATGACTCAATAAACTTGTACATGTCCATAACTTACACATCTATGCTTATAACAACATATGAAATGAAAACTCAATATGTTACATATTCAATGGACTCATATGTTTAAGTGTTTGTTTTGTAAATCATAGAAGTATGCATCAAACTTATAAGCAAGGTTATTTATGATTATTAAAACAGAATTAAGGTTAATAAACAAAAACAAACAAAAGAAAAACCTGTTGCTGTCAAGTCAATTCCAACTCATAACAACCCTATAGGGCAGACTAGATCTGCCCCATAGAGTTTCCAAGGAATGTCTGGTAGGTTTGAACTGCTGACCTTTTTGTTAGCAGCCTTAGCAATTCACAATTACACCATTTAGTCAAAAGAAAATTTAGTTGCCATATTAATGTTGTAATAATGGGAATATTCACACATTACTTATATAATTAAAAATAATTTAATATACAAGAATATCACTGAAGAAGGAAACCAAGTCATTAGTCAGCCTGGGGCATGCATAGTCTTCACACTATCTATACTCACAGCATAGCATATACATATGAGCACTAGGTTAGTGAACTCATCCTATAAAATGTATTACATACTTCACTGCTGAATATCACTATGGCCACCTCCGACGTACTCCCCTTAGGAAGCTATGCACCAATGCCAGCACCTAGTCAATCCTTTAAAACAGTGTTGGAGCTTTTTTTCTGGAATGGCCACCAGAGCTGTCACTGTTATCCCTTGATGTCCTGAATGTCATCCAAATGTCTTACTTTCAATATTTGTTTTATCTTCAGGTACAGAAAAAAGTCATTGGGGACCAGACAGGTGAGTAGCAAGGGTGTTCCGATATGGCTATTTGTTTACTGGTTAAAAACTCCCTTACACACAATTACACAATTGAGTTCGCAAACTTTTCACTGTGCTACAGTGCACAATAGTCATTCCACACTCAGTTTGTAAACTACATAATACAAATTATAAAATCTAAAGCATAATAAAAATTCTGGTGATTTATTCAGATTTTTTTTTTTTTACTTTTGACAAAGTGATTTTCAACAGTGTCAGAATACAATAAAATCTTTGCCAATAGGAATATCAATAACCTTTATACTATTGAAAAATGCCTGAATCTAAGAAAAATTTCTTCTCAGTCACTTTTCCCCTAGTTCTATGAATTGGGATACTCTGATAAAGGCCTAACTGACCTATGAAGAAACAGTTTATCTGTGCAAAAAATATAAATAAAATATTAGGTAGTTGGTGAAAATGAATAGTACTAGTATAGTTAATGTTCCATTAGTGGATAATTTTTACTGAAATAAGTATTTTTGGAGGATGGGAAGAGGACATAAAAGACAAAACTGTAGGAGGCAGGACCAAGAAGGCAGACTAGACACATGTCTCTGAATTTTTCTTGGTCAGCTGGGAGGCAGAGTCAGCCACCCAGAGATCTCTGTTGGGGCTAATGCTCAAGCTGAACAGCAGTCCCTATTTGGAAAGTGCTTCTCCAGCAGGAAAGCAGTGTTTCAGATGATCATACCTAGAGCTAAGGGTGGAGCCTGGCAAATGCAGGCTGGAAAGCCCTACCTCCTGTCTTCTTTGAACTACATCACAGCATCTGGGGACAGCCTATGAGGAGCTTTCGTTGTCAGCCAGAAGGCAGGGCCTGCCACACCTGAGGGCCTGACTAATTTTGGCAGCTGTTGGACATCTCTTCATTTAGCAGAAAGCCACTTTTTAAAATAAGAACACCTGGAGAACTGACTGCTGAGAGTGGTGGCAGCATCTCCACTACCATTCACTGATCCACATCATAGCATTGGCTGATGGCCCCCTAATGACTCCATAAGTAGCGCACAAGCTTTACTAGCTAGGAGGAAGGGCTTGCCACCCCTGACAGCCCAGCTGCCTTCAGTGGACACTGCACAGTGCCCCTCTCAGCAAATAAGCAGTTTTTAAGCTACATACATCTACAGATATCAACAGTCTTGGGCAGTTGAATGAAGTGGCATCGTTCTTTCTTCCATTCCCTGAACTACACTATAGGCTCAACTAGCACTGAGAGAGCTGCCACAAGTAACTCCCACCTTTACCACACAGGAGGTGGGGCATACAGTCCCAGAGAGTCTACCTGGGGACAGTCACTAGAGTACATAGAAGTGGCTAGTGACTAAATCTAGTAATGCCTCACTTCCCTCTTAGAACTATGCCTCAGCTACTGTTGCGGTAACAACAGATAAACCAAACAGCTTTTTGATGGCAAGACAACAACACTCAATAGCTAACCATTTAAAAAAGCAATCCACCACAGCTCCAGAAAACTCCAATGATAATAATAATAATAACTTCCCAGATGAAGAAGACTTTCTAAAATATCAGAGACTGAGTAACAAAGAATCATACAGAGAGCCTACCTAGAGATTAAACAAAATGCAGCAGAACAAAATGAAAAATTAAGTAAGCTATTTGGACTGATGGAACATCAACTATCTGAAATCCAGCAGGTCAACAAAAAAATTACAGCATTAGACAACTCAATCCAAAGCCAAAAGAGCAGAATCGAAGAGACTGAAGTCAGAGTTAGCAAGCTTGAGGATAGAGCAACTCACACAAGTGTTCACAAGAAATCAGAGGAAAGAAATATGAAACATGAAGAAACAATAAGAAACTTGTGGAACTCTATGAAGAGGAATAATCTATGAATGACTAGAGTTCCTGAACAGGGAGGGATAACTGAACATACAGAGTGTTGTTGTAGAGTTGCTGACAGAAACCTTCCCTGAAATTATGAAAGAAGAGAACATAGATATCCAAGATGCTTATCAAAGTGTGCAAAAACTATGCCCCCAAAGAAAGACATCAATACATAATCAAGCTTAATAAAATGAATCACAACAAGAGGCTCTTAAAGGCAGTGAGGCTCAAAGCAAAATTAATGTACAAACGGAAGCCCTCTAGGCTTTCATCTGGCTTCTCGGCAGAACAAGGCAGTGGGATGACACATTAAAAGCCTTGAAGAAGAAAAAATTCCAGGCAGGAATTATATAACCTACAAAATTGTATCTCAAATGTGAAGGTGAAATTAAGACATTTGTGATGAACAGAAGTTTAGAGACTTTCTAAAAACTAAACCAAAATTAGGAGAAATACTGAAAGAAGCTCTTTGCTTAGAAAAACAAAAACATCAAGTGTATACTTCAGGAGTCAATATAGGACACAACATCCAGAATCCTACTTAGTTAGGGAAGTCACAAAGTTTAATCAAAGCTAGAATATTAAAAGAAGGGAACTAGTGATCTTAACACAAAAAATATGACATCATCAAACTACAAAGAGAGAAATATTACAGTAGTTATAACTCTTTCAGATGGAGAGGAAATTAAAAAGATATGCAGAAGTTAAAGTTTTATTTGAACTTAGAATAGTAACGGGGATCAAAGGAGTATCCACAAAGCAAAATAACAATGTGACATATCAAAACAGGAAACATAACACAGGAGTATCAACAAACACAAAACCAACATGGAAAAAGATGTAAAGTCAATCCACAAAGAAGAATGACCCAGAACAGAATATTAAGAGTAACACTGAAATTATCAACAACACAAAAACAAAGGCATCAAAATGACAACACTAAACACACACCTATGAATAATTATACTGAATGTAAATGAACACTTCAGTAAAGAGACAGTGAATGACATCATGGATCAAAAGACACAATCTGTCCATGTGTTTCTTAGAAGAAACACACTTTAGACTCAAAGATATGCACAAATTGAAAATCAAAGGATGGAAAAATATATACCAAGCTAACGATACACAAAGAGGAGCTGGACTGGAAATACTAACATCAGATAAAATAGACTTTAATGTAAAATCGACCATCGTGGACATGGATGGTCACTATTCATTGCTGAAACCTTCAATACAGAAGCAGGACATAACAACATTAAATATTTATTTACCCAATAACAGAATATCTAAACACACTGAAGAAAAACATCAATAACATTGAAAAATGAGATGGATCACTCCACAATAATAGTGGCAGACTTCAACACTCCACTTTCAGTAATGGACAGATCATCTAGAAAAAAGCTCAGTAAAGACACAGAAGATCTTATTGCAAAAATAAACCAACTAGACCTCATGGACACATACAGAACTTTTTACCTATAGACAGATGAGTACACATTCTTCTCCAATGCACATGGAACATTTTCCAGAATAGACTATATGTTGGGATACAAAGAAAGTGTCAACCAAAACCAAACCACTGATTTATTGCAAAGCACCTTCTCAGACCATAAAGCCATAAAAGTTGCAAACAATAGCAGAAAAAGCTATACAGAAATTTGAACTCATGGAAACTGAACACTTTGCTCAAAAAGCCATAAGTTATAGAAGAAATCAAGGCTGAAATAAAGAAATTTATGGAATCAAATGAAAATGAAAACACCATCCTACCAGAACCTATGGGATACAGCCAAAGCAGTATTCAGGAGTAAATTTATCTCTATAAATGTACATATCTGGAGTGAAGAAAGGACTCAAACCAAAAAATTAATCCTACAGCTTGAACAAGTACAAAGAGAGCAACAGAAGAAACCCTCAAGCACTGGGAAAAAAAAAATCATAAAGATTAGAGCAGAACTAAATGAATTAGAGAACAGAAGAACAACTGAAAAAATTAAAAAATCAAAAGGTGGTTCTTTGAAAAGATTAACAAAATTGACAAACCACTGGCTATAATTACAAAAGAGAAACAGGAGAGGAAACAAAAAAACCTAAATAAGAAATGAGAGGGAAGATGTCACAACAGACCCAACTGAAATCAAAAGTATCATAACAGAACACTGCAAAAGACTGTACTCTAACAGATTTGAAAACCTCAAGGAAATGGACAAATTTCTAGATTCCTATCACCTACCACAATTATCATAAGGAGAAGTAGAAGAACTTTAAAAACCCGTCACAGAAGAAGAGATTGCAAACAAAAATTTAAAAACTACCAACCAAAAAGAGTCCTGGCCAAGATCGCTTCACTGAAGACTTTTACCAAACTTTTAGAGAAGACTTAACCCCAAGACTACTGAGACTACTTCACAGCATAGAAAGGGATGGAATACTCTCAAATTCATTCTGTGAAGTCAGCATGACCCTGGTACAAAGCCAGAGAAAAATCTCACAAAAAAGAAAATTACAGACCAATGTCACTCATGAACCTAGATCCAAAAATCTTCAATAAAATCTTAGCCAAAAGGACTGAATAACATATCAAAAAATAATTTATCATGACCAAGTTGAATTCATACCAGGGATGCAAGATTGGTTCAACATTTGAAAAATAATTAATGTGATCAATCACATAAATAGCACAAAGGAAAAGAATCAACTGATTTTGTCAACTGATACAGAAAAGGCATTTGACAAAGTCCAACACCCATTCATGCTAAAAATTCCCAGCAAATTAGGAATATAAGGCAAATTCCTCAAAGCAATAAGGGGCATCTATGCAAAGCAACCACCTACATCATCCTGAATGGAGAGAGACTGAACAAATTCCTCTTGAGAATGGGAATTAGATAAGGATGCTCACTCTCAACACTTCTATTTGACATTGTACTAGAGGTTCTAGCCAGAGCAATTAGACAAGACAAAGAAATAAAGGGCATCCACATCAGCAAAGAAGAAGTAAAAATCTCCCTATTTGCAGATGATATGATTGCATACACAGAGAATCCTAAAGAATCCATAAGTAAACTACTTGAACTAATAGAAGAATTAAGCTAAGTATCAGGATACAAGGTAAACATAAGTAAATTAGTAGGATTCCTCTACACCAACACAGAGATCATCAAAGAAGAAATCACCAAATCAATACATTTACTAGAGCCTCCAAGAAGATAAAATATCTAGGAATCAATCTAACTAGAGAAATAAGAGACCTATACAGAAAGAACTACAAGTCCTTACTTCAAGATACGAAAAGAGACTTGTGTAAGTGGAGAAAACTACCCTGCTCATAGATAAAAAGACTTAACGTTGTGAAAATCTGTATTTTATCCAAAGCGATCATCATATTCAATGCAATCCCAATACAATTACAGTGTCACTTTTTAATGAGATGGAGAAATGAATCATCAACTTTGCATGGAAAGGGAAGAAACCCTGGATAAGTGAAGCACTACTGAAGAAGAGGAACACAATGGGAAGCCTCACACTACCTGACTTCAGAACCTGTCACACTGCCACAGTAGTCAAAACAGCTTGGTATTGGTACAAAAAGAGACATATAGAACAGTGGAACAGAATTGAGACCTCAGAGATGCCACCATCCTCTTATGAACAGCTGATAGTCAACAAAGGTCCTAAGATTAAAAACTGTGTTTAAAGCAGTTTCTGTAACAAGTGGTGTTGGCAAAATTAGATGTCCATCTGAAAGAAAAGTGAAACAAGACCCATATCTCACACCTTACACAAAAACTAACTCAAAATGCATCAAAAACTAAAATATCAAACCTAAAATGATAAAGATCCAGCAAGAAAAAAATGGGGTCATCAATGGAAGTTCTAAGACACAGCTTAGACAGACTTCAAAATCTGAGAAACAAAGTTTGATCAACAGAAGAGAATATAGATAATAGCAAATAAAAAATAGCTCAGTTTTCCCGTGTGTTCTCAGATCTTCTTATGTCTTTATGATACAGAACAATGATGATGTTAGGAAACACCTCATAACCTGGTTTCAATTGGAAAACATTATGCTGCGTGAAATCAGTCAGCAACAAAAGGACAAATATTGCACGAGACCGCTACTATAAAGACATAAAAATAGACTTAGGTACAGAAGGAAAGACTCTTTGACAGCTACAGGGGTGGGAATAGAGGAAAAAGGTTGGTCACAGACTAGATAGTTGATAGAAATTTGGTTAAGTGAAAGCAGTGACAGCACGTGTTAGAAAATAGATCAACTTAAGTGGACTTCACCATAAACTGAAAGCTCTTCTCATCTCAACCCCTTACTGTGAGAATAGATTAGCAGGCTTGGGGTTTGGAGACCATGCTCTCAGGGGACGTTGAGGTCAGTTGGCATAGCTAACCTGTTGTTAAGAGAATCCTCTGAACCATATTGGTAAGTGGCATGTGGAGTCTTAAAAGCTAGCAAGCTGCCTTCTGAGGCACACCAAATGGCCAACTCATCCAGAACAGATGATGATCGAGAACAACAAAGATATGAGGAAAAAAGAGCTAAGGAGACAGAAGGACCAATGTGAATGGGAAACTGTGTCAACATGTGACCAAAAGAACCAGATGGTGCCCAGCCACCACCAAAGACAGCCGTGATGAGGCACACAACTTTGAGACTTGTGGCAACACGAGAAAAACAGGGTGCAGCTCAAAAACTCTACTGAAAGACTGGAATTGATGGTATCATGGCCTGAAAGATCCTCTGGAAGTATGTCCCCAAGACCTACTGCTGCCCCTGATGAGAAAACACTACTGAGGTCAACTCTTTGGGTAAAGATAGACTGGACCCAGGAACATAGTGTGACCATATGGTGTGTGTGTTTTATAGATCTATGCATTTATTGTAGGGTGTCCTACTGGTCTATTTGTAGTTGGGAGAGGAGAGGGTGGAGAGGAGGGGACAGAATATTGTTAAGAGAATATCAGAAGTATAGAATGAAAATGCAGAGTGTGCTGTCACAGGGCAAAGAGTGCAGAAGGAACTGCAGACAGGCAGGGATGCAAAATTAATTTTGATTGTATACTTTCACTTAATCAAAATAAAAAAAAATCTGAAGTGATAGTGAAGATTTGATTGCAGATATGGCTTGCTTAATTGATAACAAATACTAGCTATTAATATATTGGGAGCAATGACAAAAGATCATCTACATAACATGATCAAACCATGTATTTTACTCATGGAAAACACGTGACTAAAAATATGCTGCATGATTTGATCAAATTTTCAGTTTGTGAAGCAGAAGCAGAATGAGAAATGAAAATTGTGATGCTAAGTTTCAATGATATGTCTCCTCAGACTCCAGAGAAAAGCCCCACTGGTAGATATTTTGTATTTATTTCAATATTCTGTGATAAATTTTTGCACTGAAATAGCCTTCCAGAAGAAATAAAAGCACTCCCAATTCACATCAGCTCAATTCCATAATAGTCAACCCAAAGTCATTATATTTTTCTAAGCTGTATAACTCGGTGAAAGATGGCACCAGAATCCTGGTCATATAAGATGATTACTTAGTTATTTAGTGCTGATGTAATAGAAATACCACAAGTGGATGGCTTTAACAAACAGAAATTTACTCTCTCACAATTTAGGAGGCTAGTAGTCCAAATTCAGAGTGCTAGCTCCAGGGGAAGGCTTTCTTTCTTGGTTACCTCTGGAGGAAGGTCCTTGTCATCAATCTTCCCCCAATCTGGAAGATTCTCAACACAAGGATCTTGAGACAAAACCCTGTGCAGGCTCCTGGCTCTTCTTGCCTGGTGATAACGAGGTCTCCCTGTCTCTCTGCTCACTTCTCTTTCTTGTATCTCAAAAGAGATTGACTTAAAACACAATTCAATCCATAATATACAGACATGTGGGATATAAACAAACCAAAAAACTGCTCTTGTTAGATGCCCCAGAGTTGGTTGCAGCCTCTGTGCCAATCCATCTTGTTGACAGTCTTCCTCTTTTTTGCTGACCCTCTACTTTATCAAGCATATATGAAAATATTATCAAAATCACTCACTTGCAGTCAGTAATAAAGTCCAGTTCAATTTTCTCCTGTGTTCTCAGATCTTCTTATGCCTTTCCCCCTTCACTCTATCCTACTCAAAAACAGAAAAGCAGACAAAGCACAAGTAAACAATGTGAGGAATTCTGATATCATACTGTACCACATAAAATATGAGCAAACAGGTGAAGAAATAGAATCATATCAGCAGCAGAGAGATTACACTTTTCAGTTTATCCTTACATTCCCCAAGCAAGACTTGTATGACTTCTCATATCATTAACTAAAATCTCAAAACCTAGTGACCCTAGTGACCCTGTAGGGTAGATTAGAACTTCTCCACAGAGTTTGGAGGCTTAAATCTTTATGGAAGTTGATCACTAATTAGCTTTGCCTACTTCTGAGATTTTTGTTAACAGAATCTTTAAACCCTGGTGGTGTAGTGGGTTATGTGCTACCACTGCTAACCACAAGGTCAGCAGTTCAAATCCACCAGATGCTCCTTGAATACTCTGGGGGTCAGTTCTACCCTGGCTCCTAGGGTCGCCATGAGTTGGATCTGACTCGACGGCACTTGGCATTAACAGAATCACACAGTAAATATTTTTGTGCATCTGACCTATTCTGCCTGACATTAGGTTTGTGAAATCCATGTACACAAACATAGCTGTTCATTCTCATTGTTGTATAGTACTTTTTTGTATGGGTATAGCATGATTAATTCTCCTTTTCTGTCAGTAACCCTGGTGGTGAGATCTTGGCTGCTACTCTGTCCTTTAGGGTCACTCTGAGTTAGAAACAACTTGACTGCAATCAGTTTGGGTTGCCTTTTCTTGGACATTTCATTTGCTTGTAGTTTTGTGCTGTAAAAATAATTGTTGTTAACATCCTTATTCATTTCTTTTGCTGAATATATGTATGCATTCCTATTACAAATATGCCTGAGTGAAATTATTAGAACATGAGGATGGGCATGTTTATATTCAGTACACAGTTATGAGTTATACAAAGTGATTGTATCAAAAATTCCAGTTGGTTCACATGAAAAACACAACACTAATATCATCTGTATTTTTAAATTAAACATTCAAGAAAGTGAGCTGCATATCATCATGTTTTTTGTTTTGATTTCCCTTAATAATTCTGAATAGTTTTTTGTGTATATTGATGCAGTGGTTAAGAGCTTGACTGTTAACTGAAAGATTAGCAGTTTGAATCTACCTGCCATTCCTTGGAAACTCTATGTGGCAGTTCATCTCTGTCTTTTAGAGTCACTATGAATCAAACGACTCCAAGGCAATGAATGGGTTTAGGTTGCTTTTATGTAAATATCTTCTTTCATGAAGCACTGGAAAATTATGTTTCTGTTGGATTATGTATATTTCTATCATTAATTTTAGGAGCTATAGATACATACCCCAAAGCAATCCCTTTGCCATTGAGTGGAGACTGATAAACTAGAATTACTGACCTTATGGTTAGTACCAAATTCTTAACCACTACAGCATGAGGCCTCCATATATATTATTACAACATAGATATATTTATGATCTATTAAATATATATTATTCTATTTTGAAGATTGTAAAACATATATAAAATTATATACATTAAAATATATATTGAATGTGTACCATAGTTATCTACATTTATTTTTATATACTGAAGTCCTGGTAGTACAGTGGCTAAAAGAGTGGCTTCAAACCAGCCACAGTTCAAGTCCAACAGCTGCTGTTTGGAAACCCTGGGGGCAGTTTTACTCTGTCCTGTAGGGTTGCTATGAGTTGGAATTGACTCACAGGCAATGGGTTTATTTGTTTGTTTTAAATATGCTAAAAGTATCTATTAAATTATATATGTATAAAATCCCCACTCTCTACCTTGGCTTTTCACTGGCAGCTGTGCTTCACAAGGATCAAAGGTACTTAATTTTAATATGATCAATTTATTTGTTTCATGTATGATGATGAGCAGTTTTGTGATTTGACTAACACGCCATTTCCTATCTCAAAGTAAGGAAGATGTTCCAGGGTATTATATGTTATAAATTTTAAAATTTTGCTCAAGTTTGGAAACAAAATTCATGTGGAATTGTTTTCCTTTCTTTATGTCTTTACTTGAGTCAAATTATCAATATCTAATTGACTGATAAGAAAGTTATTTTCTCTGTGCAGAGCAGTGCACATTCTTTGTAGATTAGCTGATCACATATATAAGGATTTCTTTCTAGACTTGCTTTTCCATTCCATAAATGGGTTACCCATCATCAACTTGCATTACTGCCATAATATTTTTATCAACTGTACTTTTATATTTACATTTGAAATCTGTTAAAGGAAGTCCCCCTAACATTTTTTTTTTTTCCCTTTTGGACTGAACTATTTGTAGTCTTTTTCACACCTATTTATATTTTAAGAACATTCGTATTGTGTTTCACATAAAAAAACTAAACAAACCAAAGTAAAACAAGAACTAATGGAATTATGATTGGCATTGTATTAAATCTGCAGGGTTAGTTGAAACTTTAAAAATATAAAGTAGTCAGCCTCACAACATAGCATTCGTTGAGGTGGGAGGTTGCTTTTAGGAGTTCCCTTAGATACCAAATCTGAGGATGCACATGTCCTTTATATAAAATGGCATAGTATTTCCATATAACCTATGCACAACCTCTCATATACTTTAAATCATCTGTGGATTACTTCAAATCTCTAATATAGTGCAAATGCTATATAAATATGTGTAAAACCAAAACCAAATCCAACATGTTGCTGTCTAGTGGCATCCCATTTATAGAAACCCCATAGGACAGAGTGGAATTTCCCTGTAGAGTTTCCAAGAAGTAGCCGGTGGTTTTGAACTGCCAGCCTTTTGGTTAGGAGCCAACCTCTTAACCACTGGGCAATCAGGGCCCCCCAAATTTGTAAAGTGCTATGTAAACAGTATTTTACCTCCCTGTTAGCATTTGAGGGATTGTTTTGACCCTTCATTGATGTGTAGAAGCCATTTTTTCACAGAAACAAAGGTACACACAATATAAGTAGTAAAACGAATGAGCTAGAAGGTGAACAGTGCTCAGACAACCACTTCAGGAAAGAGACTAAGCACATGTGAAACGGCAAGAGGCTAGAGTAGTGGTGAACTACTTCATTCTGGTGGATACATCATAGTGCTTGGAGTGTGTCAAATATTTTCTATCAACCCATGAATGTGAAAACCAGTGACACAGAAATCAGACTGTATAGCCTTTCATTTATTTAGGCCTCCTTAAATTTTTCTCATTTTTTATAGTTTTTGTTGTACCGGTTTTGCATATTTTTTATTTAGTTTTGTTTCTGGTATGTGATACTTTTGATATTAAAGTAAATGATATATTTATAACTTTATTTACTAATTCATTCCTGATTTATAAAAGGTCTGGCAGTTATAGTCATGAACTCATCCTAGAAAAAGTGTGACATACCTCATTGCTGAATTTCACTGCTGTCACCTTCTAAGTACCCCCCTTAGGAAGCTATACACTGGTACCAGTGCCTAGTTCATACTTCAAAGCAATTTCAGGACTCTGATGGAATGGCCATCAGAGCTGTTGTTGATGTCTTCAATGTCCTCAAAATGTCTTCCTTTCAATATTTCCTTTATATTCAGGTAAAGAAAAAGAAAAAAAGTCATTGTGGGCCAGAGCAAATGAGTAGGTAGGGCCAGCACAGTTATTCATTTAATGGCTAAAAACTTCCTCACAGGTAGTGCTATGTGAACTGGTGCATCGTTGTGATGCAAAAAGCCACGAATTGGCAAAGAGTTCATGTCATCTTCATGAAAGTTTTTCACATAGTGTTTTCAGCACTTCCAAATAGTAAATCTGGTTAACTGTTGTTCCAGTTGATACAAATTCATAATGAACAATCTCTCTGATATCAAAAAATGTTGGCAACATTGTTTTGACTGTTGATTTGGACTAGCAGACTTTTTTTTGGTTGTGGAGGATTAACTGACTTCCATTTTTCACTTTGACACTTTATTTCAGGGCCGTATTTCTACGTCATGTTCTATCACCAAAGACAACACAATCCAAAATATCATCTTGCCTCTCCAAAAGGTCTTGACAAACTCCAACTTTCCTTTGCTTTTGTTCATTGGTAAGCTGCTTTGTGAACATATTTACATATGCTTTTCTCACACCAAGATTTTCAGTAAATATTTTCCTGTTTTCCCATCAATGTTCACCTTGTTTGCTATGCTTCTCATTGTCAGTCAATGATTTGATGCACAATTCAATGAATTTTTGCAATGTTTTCATCAGTTCTGCTCATTACTGGCTGCTCTGAGCTCTTTACATCAGGGATACTTTCTCTCTCCACAGAAAAGCATTTAATCCATTTGTGAGCTGCTGTTTTCTTCGCGGCATCATCCCCATAAACTTAGACTAACATGTCCATAATTTGACTTCCACTCTTGCCTAATTTAACAAGAAATTTAATGTTTGTTCATTACTCTAATTCAAGATCTGACATTTTCTCAATGGCACACAAAAATGTGCAACAACAGTAATGAATGCCACTCAGCAAGACACTGCCACATGTTGACACCAACACAATTGTGAGACATTGATATACCAAGGTTATGAAACCTTACCAAGTTGTCTGTACAGTGCTGCCAGTGTAAGTGTATAGTGGCAAGTTTACAAACTTGTTAGACGTTGTAGTCTCTGTGAGTCAGAATCAACTGGAAATTTATCAACAACAATGAAATACAGAAACACAATTGATTTCTATGTACATATAAAGACAGAGAGAATATTTTTCCCCAAAAGAGTATGTTCTGTATTGCAAATTGCACAAATTTTTCCATTGAAAGACTGGGACTATACCCTAGTTCTTCCACTTTGAAGTTTGGCCTTGAGCTCTATACCTAACTTTCCAGACTTACTTCCTTATCTATAAATGATGAGAATAACACCTTACAGGGTAACTGTTGACAAAAGGTCAGAAAAAATGAGGGAAATCTTCCAAGAAATGAATGACAAGAAGACAGCAACAATCAAGTAAAGAAATACTGATGTCTGCAGGATGGCATGCTACTCTGCAATGTTCCATGTGCTGTCTTCATGAGTTCAAGTCAACTGGAAGACAACTAACAGTAACAACAGGATAACTGTATGACAAGAGTTAATGATATGAAGCAACTTTTAAACTACAAATCACCATCAATACTGAATTTCTAATTTTCACCACTGGATATGTGCATTCTTACCCTGGCAAGCTTTAGATTGTTCATATCTTTCTTGTAATTAAAGTTCTTCATACTGCAATTATAACTAAACCAGACAAGCTGTTGTTCAACTGTTCAGGATAACCAGTTAATCTCATTATTGAATGTGGCACATCACATTGAATTATATACCATAAGTGTCGAGGAAAGTCCTTGAATAAGCCCTCAGTGCTAATAGGAATTTAACCTCAGTTGACTTGTCAAAGGCACTTTAATTGATTGCTCTGTTAAGTTTGCTGAAGGCATTAAGAATGTCCATAAGAAAAGTGAGCTGCTGGTTGCTTAACAAATCACAGGGTAAATGAAGAGCAAGTAAGAAGGAATATAGCTTTAAAACTAAGACATGTAATGCATAGAAAATCATTTGAGATGAAATAATGTCTGTATGATATAATTGCCCCTAGGGTCGCCGTGAGTCGGATCTGACTCGATGGCACTTGGCTTGGCTATGATAGAATTAAGGTTTATTTAGTCAAAATTTATGTAACAGAAGAACATGAAATCGCTTTTTTTTAACAGCATCAAATGTTTGGAATTGACTCTCAAAATATGGACTCTGCTGTGCTGCAGCCTCCAGATCTGACTTGTACAACATCAGGAGGTATAAATTGCGCTCTGTGCAGTTAGGGTGGGATTAGAGTGTGATGTTTATTTGTCAAACAGTAAAACATCTCTATTAGACTTCATACCTCTTCACTTTTCAAATTATTTCTCCACAACAAAAATGCTGAAAATAAAATGTTGAGATTTTCACAAGTAATTTTGACTAGATAATATTTTCTCTCCTCCCCGCTTTTGAAGATTTTTCCATACTGCTTTTAAATTTGTTATTAGTTGATTTCATAGGTTACATTGTAGTTATTAAAGGATTTCCCTCCTTCCTTTTTTTTTTTTTGAACTTAACCTGATTTGGGACGTAATCACGACAGGTGACACTGTCTTCTACATTTAGCGAAATGAATCTCGGTTGTTTAGAAGTCTGATTGAAGTAACACAATCACTTCCACATATGCTAAGACTTCATTCTTTTTCTCTATTTTGTGTTTTTTAAATGATTTTATAATATATATCTAGTAAAATGCAGTCCCTGAGTGGTGTCAATAGCTAAATACACAGCTACCAGCTGAAAACTTGGTGGTTTGAGTTTACCCACAAGCATATTGGAATGTAAGCCTGATTATCTGCTTCTGAAGGATCAAACCTTTCAAGACCCCATGGTGCACTCCTACTCTGCACAGATAGGTATGTTATGAGTTAGAAGCAATTCAACAGCAACTAATAATAACTTAGAAAAATATACTCACACACACACATATACACACGCAGGTCACATGTATTTGAGAGACACACATTAAAAGAATGTCATGAGAAAAGTAGACTATAAAAAAAGTGAAATAAAAATCTTTCATGGCATTTTGTAGTCTTTAATTTTCAAAAAGCAGAAGATAATGTTTTCATTTAGTTGGTAGATTGATAAGCTTTACTGCAAATGTAAAATAAACAAAAAATGTTGCCATCAAATCAATGCCAACTTATAGTAACCCTATACAACAGGGTACAGCCATCTCATTGGGTTTCCAAAACTGTAATCTTTATGGAAAAAGACTGTCACAGCTTTCTCCTGCAGAGTGACTAGTGGGTTTGAATCATCAAACTTTTGGTGAGCAGCCAGGAGATTAACCATCGTTCCTCCAATGGTTTATATTTTCTATCCTGATAAAGAACTATTACTGAAGCTAAAGTATATGTTTGGCATTTTATGGCATTTTGATAATTTTTTCTACATAAACATAGGCTACCTAGTAGACTTCTCCTAACAGAGACACAATAACATATGGTAGACAGTGTTTCATGGCTGGTACTTAACACATCTTTGTAAAATCTTCTCTCCCAAACTTAATCTTTGGTTTGTAGACTTCAGTCTGTAAAACAACATTGCACAAATCGAATTTATATTCTGTGTAAAATGTAGGTGTATCTAATTTCAAGCCATACGTTGTGACACATTTTTAGTTCACCAGGTGTTCATACACACTAAATGTACCAGCAAATGAAGAACACATTATGTATCCAGATCTTGATCAGTATTCACATTTAGACTTCAGTTTTCAAAACTGTTTTTCCAAGTAGTGGAATTTATCTTAATTAAAAAAATAAATTGACCTTTCCATTGCATGCTTTTTAGCATCTCAGCAACCTAGTACTTGATACTTTTTTGAATACACGATATGCAGAAATTCAAAATATTTCATAAAACATGTCTATGATAACATAATAAGCAAGTATAACACAAACTAAGATAGTTTATGTATATCTAATTTCTCTACGAATTCAACTCTCATCTCTAAAAGTTAAGACTTTTAAGGTTTCTGCACTTTGTGCCTATAAACTTGACGATAATCACAGCCTACTTTTCATTAACAAACTCTGAGAGCCTTTTAGGAGCTGAGGGTTGTACTCCAGAGATAATAATAAGGCAAAACAGACAAGATCTTCATGTAATGGCCTTTACTGAGTAACTGATTATGGAACGTTCCTGGGCCACCCACAAGAAATATTTTAAAAATATAAGGATTGTAGGCAAAATAAATAAATACATAAAATAGAATGAAGCACATTCTCTGTGTGGTCTATTCTTACCCTCAAATGATTCATAAAATAAAGATTTCAAATTACATGCTTCCAACTAAAAATGATGGACTTAGCCAAAAGTGGTGAATCTATCTTGAGTTAATAAAGGAAAAAATAATAATAAGCAAAGGAGCTACTATTGAAAATGAATCACAGTACTTTGACTACATAGCCATGGCCATTTATATAACATTGTTTATAAAATTATGAAATATCAGAATCATTGTTCATGTACAGTAGGTTTTTCTGAGTTATGTAGATTTTTCTTTCTCTCAAAAAAAATATTAGCTATTACTATGTGCCAAGCAGAATTCTAGGTCCTAGGAGTAAACCAGTGGCTAAAACATAGTCCTTCCCTTTCACTGTAACTTTCCAGGGGAGCTGTATAACAGACTCTGTCTTCCAAAAATCACCACAGCAATATTTCTGGTTCAGACTGCTCTTTCAGCCATGCTTACTTGGGGAGCTGGAACCTATTTTCTTCTCCTGGAAACTGGGCATGCCTTTGCAATCACTCAATGAGTAAAATTCCATAGGAGTTATGTGCTGTGTGAGGTCTACCACGATACTGTAAAAAGCAAAACAGCTTTTCTCTTTATCTCTCCACTTCCTTTGGAATCCTGAGCTTTTATGCCAGATTTCTGGATACTCTATAACACCGCCAGACTGGGGAGAGACCACACAAATGTATACAGATGCCTGAGGTAGACAGAGACCAGGACACCAGGGGAGACCCAGTACTTCCAACTTCTAAATGTGTGAGTATTCTCAGCCCCAGGTACCAGAGATGAGTGGGTGGGAGCCCCATTTACCATCTGAGGGGACTGCATTAGAGAACTTGACAGAGAACACAGACCTAAGCCCACTCAACCACTAGATTCATGAACACAACAAATGACTTGGATTGTTCTAAATGACTGTTTTGAGGTGGTGTGTTAGGCAGCACATAAATAGAATGTGAGGAGAGACAGAAACTGGACAACTGTGTCAGTGAGTACAGAGTCTGCCACCAAGACAAAAGAAAAATATAAATCAATATAAGATGATAAAGAGAGGCAAGTAATGAAATAATATACAAGATACTCAGAAAAGTCTTGGCGGGAAGGTGAACGCTTGAACAGAGAACGAAAGAGACTGGGCGTGTAGGTGCCTGGGGAGAAACACTTCTAGCAGAGACAACAGCAACACAAATCTCTGAGGTGACAGTGTGCATGCTGTGTTTGCCAATAGTAAGAAGACGAGACTCCAGTAGAATACGTTAGAGTGAGAATAGTATGAAATTAGGTCTTTGAGTTTAAACGGGCCAATGAGATATAAGAAAGTACAACTGTTCTCATTCTTTATAATCAAGGGAAAGGATGGAAACAAAACACACTACTGAAAGCCCTCACAGTACCAAGAATAACCCCAGATTTGAGATCTTTGCGAACATTTAACGATTGACTTTGATTAACGAGCATAGCTTCATTTAGCTTCGTTGAATTCACATCTTTCCCTATTTGCATACCTGCAATTTTTAAACCACATAGAAGGCAATTTGCCCCTGGTACTGTTCATAAGCACTAGAAGGAAAATAAATCATAAAAGACAACTTTTTAAAGCACATTTTGCAAAACATTCATCTTCCAGACCTAATGTTTACTAGAAGCCCTAAAATTTTACTGCCTATTCCAGAATAAATCATTAATCCAACCACTAACTGCATTTATCATCTGTAAGACTAATGCTATTTTGAAAACATTAGCATTGAACAAGAAAGTATCATTTGCCTATGGCACAGGTCTTTGCAAAGTGTTTTACCATTGGTAGAAAATACGCTTTTTTTTTCTGTCAGTGAAGTAGTATAAACATACATTAGCTGTGCTTAAAGGATTGTGTTAGTTGACATGAAAAACTAACTGAATTTGGATTTAGATACAGCTATCACATGAGATGTTGGCAACTATGATTAGATTTGGACTTGTAAAATGGTAGATAAACTAGACAAATCTTATTTAGTTCTAACCCTGCCTCCACCACCAAGTGGCAACATTTATATGGCCTCTGTTGTTTAGTGGTGAAAAAGAAAAACTGAAGAAGTTAAATACACTTAAGAGAAAGTTAACCCCAGTAAAATTCTGCTAAGCTGTTCAATATAATTGCAACTTATGTCCAAAAGAGTCCTGTGTAAAACATTCATTTGTTTAGGTTTATGGACTGCTAGGGGTCCCTTGATGGAACGAATGAATAAGTGTTCAGTTACTAACCTTAAGGTTGGCAGTTCAAATCCACCTAGAGGCATCTTGGAAGACAGGCCCGGTAACCAGCTTCTGAAAGGTCACAGACATTCAAAACCCTAGACATAGTTCTACTCTGAAACACTTGAAGTTACCACAAATCAGAACTGACCCAACTCAGTGGCAATTTTTGTTTTTGTTTGCATGTTTTTAACAGACCTTTTGGGTGCTTTGTGACACAGATGGTACATCACTCATGCACTTTGCTATCTTTCTGACCTTTTGCTTGTCTGCTTGCAGCAATTGCATTGCTTGCACCATAGCTGTTACTGTCTTTCTCTACATTTCTCTTTTCTCAGAAAACTTTAGATAACTTTTAACGGTGCATGTTGTTATGATATAGTGACAGGTCCATCCATCTCCATGTTTCAGGAACAGGGAAGTTTCCAGGAAGAACAGTGTGTAAAATTAAAGGATTTTCTTTTTGTTTTCCTGTTTCTGGGATACAGCTTAGAGAAATAAAGATAGGATGAACTTCGGATTCTCACAAAGATTTGGACCCTGCTACGTATGTGTCTTATCTTCTTTATGACCTGGGTCAAGTTATTGAGCCAATTAAAATCTTTCTCTGATCTTTACAAGGGAGATAATATCTGATATCACCTTATAAATTTAAATGAGACATCATGTATAAAGTTCTCAACACAATACTCAATATACAGTTTCCTCACTCATTTGACACCAAATATTCTGATGTTTCTAGCATCATCCAGACACTGTTTTTGTTCCTGGACATTTTAGGATGAAGAAATAATTAGGTATCTGACTTCACAGAGCTTATATTCTCATAGGTACTCATTTAAAGGAATTAGTACTTTCTAATGTTGAATGATATGAACAAAAATATAGAAGATGACATCTCCTTCCAGTTCTGATATTAACTTATTAATGTTATGTCCGAGGAATTAAATCTGAGATGAGAGCAAGCATGCATGTATATATACACACACAAAAGTTTTTGTCTAGTTTTAGTTTGGTATATACGTGTTAGAGGGAAAATACTGACAGCGAAAGAGTAGAGTACATTGCAAGTTGGAATTGAAATGTAGTAAAAGACTTATTCTTCCAGAAATATGGAGTAGATATACTTTTTTTTTTATATTCTTCCCACCAAATACATCTAATAACTCTGGAATATGTACATAAAACAAACAGCAGAAGACTTCGAAAGGCAGAGGGAAACAGGCAATTCATCTAGGTCTCTGGAAACACAAGGAACAACAGAGTTGTAATTTCCTTGAGCTTTTTTCTAAATTCTATACCTCGTATATTCAAGGCTTGCAGCTGAAGCATCCAGTAATATTTAAATACTAATGGATGCAGGTGAAAACTCACAGTACAATTCTGCTCTCTCTAGCTAAAACAAAAGGAGTCAGAAAAGCAAGACAAATAATCTATGAACAATGATTGTTCTGCTCCAGCCTAATGTCAAGGAAGTAAAGAAACAAGAAATACATAAAGACTCAGCAAATATCAAACCAACAATAAAGAAAATACGCAAAGAGAAACAGCTCAGCACAGAAACAATAAACTGTCAACAACACACAAAAAAGACATCAAAATGACAGAACTAAATATATACCTACCAACAACTGCGCTGAATATAAATGGATTAAATGTACCAATAAAGAGTCAGAGTGGCAGAATGTATAAAATAAGTTATATACTGCCTAAAAGGGACACAACTTAGACTTAAAGACTCAAACAAACTGGAACTCAAAGGATGGAGTAAAGTGTGTCAAGCAAACAGCATTCAAATAAGATCAGGAGTGACAATATTAATTTCTGACACAATAGACTTTAAAATAAAATCCACCTCAATGGACAAGGAAAGGCATTATATAATGATTAAAGTGTCAGTACAGCAGGAGGACACAGCCATATTAAATATTTACCCAGCCACGGATAGGGCTCCAAAGTACATAAAACAAATGTTAACAACATTGAAAAGAGAAATAGACAGCTACAGTAACAGCAGTAAACTTCAACCCACCACTTTTAGTGAAGGATAAAACATATGGAAAGAAGTTCAGTGAAGACATGGAATATGCTATAATCAAGCGTCTTGACATTACAGACATAGATAGAACACTCCACTCAACAGCAGCCAAGCAGACTTTCCTTTCCAATGCGTGTAGAAAAGAATAGACCACGTACTAGGCCATTAAACAGTCCTTAACAGAATCGTAAGTACTGAGATACTACAAAGCATCTTTTCTGACCATAAAATCATAAAAGTAGAAATCCATAACAGAAAGAGTCAAGAAAAAAATCAAGTACACAGAAACAGAACAGCATCTTTCTCAAAAATTACTAGGTTATAGAACAAATTAAAGATCGAGTAAAGAAATTAACAGAATCAAATGAGAATGGAAACACATCTGGCTAGAAACTTTGGGACACAGAAAAAACAATGCTCAGAGATTAATTTATAGCAACAAATGTGCATATTTGAAAAAGAAGGAAGGGCTAAAACCAAAGCATTAACACTGCAATTCAAATAAATGGAAAGAGAGCAGCAAAAATACCACCCAGGCACCATAAGAAAACAGGAAGTAAAAATTAGAGCAGAATTAAATTCAATAGAGAATAGAGAAACAGTCGACATAGTTAACAAGACCAAAAACTTTCTTCTTACAAAAGACCAACAAAATCAATAAGCCATTGGCTAAACTGACATCAGGAAAACAGGAGAGGAAGATTTGTTTGAATAATAAATGATAAGGGTGATATCACAACATATCCAACTGAAATAAAAAAAAATAATAACACTACTGTGAAAAACTATACTCTAACAAACTTGAAAACCTAGAAGAAATGGCCTAATTTCTAGAAACACCCTACCTACCTAAACTAATACAAAGAGAAACCTATAACAGGAGCAAAGTTTGGAAAGGTAATTTAAAAACTCCCAAAGAAAAAAGGACCTGGACTTAACAGTTTCATGAAGAAATCTACCACACTTTCAGAGAAGAGTTAACATCACTGTTACTAAAGCTATTTCAGAGAACAGAAAATGATAGAATATTACCAAAACCATTCTATGAAACCAGCATAACTCTGATAACAAAATCAAGTAAAGACATGATAAAAAAAAAAATTACAAACCAATGTCTCTCGTGAACTTACATGTAAAAATCCTCAACAAAATTCTAGCCAATACAATTCAACAACATGTAGCAAAAAATAATTCACCATGACAAAGAAGGATTCATTCCAGGGAAGCAGGGGTGGCTGAACATTAAAAAAACAATCAATGTAATCAACCACATAAACAAAACAAAAGATAAGAATCACATGATTTTATCAGCTGAGGCAGAAAATATACTTGACAAAGTATAACACCTATTTACAATAAAAACTCTCAGCAAAATAGGAATAGACAGAAAATTTCTCAACACAATAAAGGGCATTTATACAAAGCCAGGAAACCCTGGTGGCATGATGGTGAAGTGCTTCAGCTGTGAACCAAGAGGTCAGCAGTTCACATCCACCAGTACTTCTTGGAAACTCTGTGGGGAAGTTCTGCTCTGACCTACACGGTTGCTATAAGTCCGAACTGACTCAAAAGCACACTAACAACAGTAACAATATACAAAGTCAATAGCCAACATCATCCTGAATGGAGAGAGTCTGAAAGCATTTCCCTTTACCATGGGAACCAGACAAGGATGCCCGTTGTCACCGCTTTTATTCAACATAGTACTGGAGGTTCTAGCCAGAGAAATTAGGCTAGAAAAAGAAATAAGGGGTATCCAGATTGGTAAGGAAGAAGTAAAAGTATCTTTGTTTGCAAGTGATATGGCCTTATACCCAGAAAACCCAGCCTAACATCAAAGAAAAAACAATAATACACTAGTATTCATGCTAGGAAAGGCTAAGTGGGGAACTCAGACATCCACACTCATTAGGCTTTAATTAGGGTTCCCAGACTAAAAAAAGATGACTGAGCAAGGAAACAAAACTTGCACTCCTACCAGATTGTAATAAGCTGTGTGTCCCTTTCTGTCACAATATTAATGGAGACTATAACGTGGGGTAACTCATACTGACCCTGTAGGACAGAGTAGAACTTCCCTCACAGAGATGCTGAGGATCCTTGCTGACCCTTTGGTTAGCAGCCACAGTATTTAACTACTGTACCACCGGGGTTCCTATGAATCACAGTTGACTAAATGGCAATGGATTTGTTTGTTTTTTTGAATAGGGTGGAGGTAGGAAGGGTGCCTGAACTTCTACCGCCATTCAGTAATGATGAGGTATCCCTTCTGTTCCCAGTGCATTCTTGTCAAAGGAGTCCTAGTGAGAAGAATTAGGACTTTCACCATCACTCTGAAATAACATAGCTATATCCCTCTGGTTATAGCAGTTAAAGGTCATATAATAAGTATTAAAAAGGCATTCCTACTACTTCCAGGCCAGGTAGATAACAGTAAAGGCCTGTTATGAAGAAGAAACTCCCACCCTCATTCATCAGTAATCTACACCTCACCCACCACAGAGTGTTAATGGGTTTCTATCCTTATCTGACAGTAATGAGACAGTATTTCCTCCTTCCCCTGCTAGGGCAATGCCAGAGAAAGCCAGAGGATTTTAAAAGGATATAGAACGTACAGGTTTGGATATAAAAATACTCAGTCAAGAACCAGAAAGTTATCAAGCTGAATGAAGAAGAGCAACCAGTAGATGCCATTTCCAAGATGACAGAATGTTAGAATTATTTGGCAAAGATTTTATTTTATTTTATTTTTTATTATGACTGAGTGAAAATGTACATTCTCATATAAATTTGCATGCCCACCTAGATGCAGCTTCCACTGCTGTCCCTGTCCAGTGACAGCACACTATTCCTCTCTGCTCCATACGTGTCTCATCCTCCCAACAGTCTCATTTCCCCTCCTCTCCACCCACTCTCCTTCCTCCAGCCAGAGGTCAGCAGGATGATATCCTATAGATGCATAGAACCATAAAGTGGATCCGATATACGGTCACTCTGCATTGCCAAGTCCAATCCATTCGTGTCTGAAGAGTGGATTTATGGGCAAGGGCAGCATGAGGGCCAGGGGCCATGCTCCCAGGGGAACCCTGAAACTGCTTTACCATCAACTGAGGTCTTTTAGTGGAGATCTCAGGGTGCTTTGCTTTAGATAAAGTTTACAGAGCATACTAGCTTATCATTAAACAGTTAATACACCAACAGTTTTGCACGTTAATTGCCAGTCCTTCAATCTGTCAGTATCTCCTTCTCCACACCAGTTTCCGTGGTTTCATTCATCCAATTTTCCCATCCCTTCCTACCTCCTCAGCTTTGCCTTTGTGTTAAGATTCCCACTTATTCTTATATACGTGATTCAACAAGTGCTTTATTGTTTACCATTAGACCTGTCTATTCTTTGGCTAAAGTGTGAATCTCGCAACCTATTTCAGTACTGAAGAGTTAAAAGAGTGTCTGGGATCCAAACTCTTAGCATTTCTCCAGTTTCTGTCAGACTACCAAATCACGTTTTATGAACTTGAACTTTGTTCTATATTTCCCTCCTGCACCATTCAAGACCCTTTATTGTAATTCTTGTTAGAGCAGTCAGGGGTAGCAGCCAGGACCCATCTAGTTTTGGTCCATTAGTCCGCTAACATGGACGAATCTCCTCCTTGTGACTTTTTTTTTTTTTCATTCTCTTCTACCTCAGCCAGGATGGGACCAAATTCACAGGCACTTAAGACTCCAAATAGTTTGAAGCAACCATCATAAAAATGTTTCAGTTATCAATTATAAACGCAATTAAAACAGATGAAAAATAGTCTCAGTAAAGAAATAGTCAATACAAAGAAGGATGAAATGGAACATTCATATTAGGGGGAAAAAAAAACTCAGTGAACTGATTCAACAAGAAAACCAAGAAGGAGAGGAGAGGAACAGTGAGTTGGAGGTAGAACAATACAGATTACTGAGTCTGAACAAGAACAACAACAACCAAAATGAACCACAAATACAAAATGAACAGAACCTCAAAAACACATATGATAATGAGCAAAGACCTAATACTCACAACACCGGAGCCTGGGAAGGGGAGGTAAAGACAGGGAGCTAACAGAGTACTCAGAGACGTACTGACTGATGCAAAAGTGTGAGTGAACGTCAACAAAAATGAATTCAAAGAAATGCATACCAGTGTACATCAAATTCAAACTTATGAAAATTCAAGAAAAAGAATGTCTTAAGAATAGTAAGAGAGAAACACTACCCTGAAAAATATGAAACAGCACTACTTTTCTTATCAAACATCACGGAGGTCAGAAACAAGTGATACAACATTGTCCTAGTGATGACAAGAAAGAATTGTAAGCTCTTCCTGAGGGAAAATAAAGTTTGGGAAGGAAGAGAAAATCAAGGGGTACAAAGATGAAGAAAAACTGGAGAAAGAATGAGAAAGTGAGTCTCAACTTAAGTCTTATATCTTGTATAAAAAATTAACTCAAATAGGTCATGACGTTAAGGTAAAGCTACAAAATTTTTTTAAAAATAGTCATAAATCAAGTATGGAGCAGAGAGGAATAGTGTGCAGTCACCGGACAGGGAGAACAGTGGAAGCGGCATATAGATGGGCATGTAAATTTATACGTGAATGTACATTTTCACTCAGTCATATCAAATAAAAAATAAAAGTGTAGAATTAAAGTGTTGTCTCTTTTTTAAAATTATGATTGAATGAAAATGTACATTCCCATATAAATTAGCATGCTTACCTATATGCAGTTCCCACTGCTCTCCCTGTCCGGTGACAGCACATTCTTCGTCTCTGCTCCGTACATGTCTTAACCTTCCAATAGTCTATCCCCTCCTGTCCACCCACTAACCTTCCTTCAGTAAAAGATCAGCAGGATGTTACCTAGACATGCATAGAACCACAAAGTGCCCACAAGACATGGTCACTCTGCATTGCCAAGTCTACTCCATCGTCTGAAGACGATCTTCATTATGATTTACAGACATGGGCAACATCAGGGCTAGGGGCCATGCTCCCAGGGGAACTCTGAGGCCCTTGGACCATCAATTGTTGTCTTTTAGTGGAAATCTCATGGTGCACCACTATTTATTCTTGTGTTGTCAGTGAGACTAAATTTTCTGAGCTCTATTGTGGCTGTCATTGGTGGTCGCCAGGCACCATCCAGTTCTTCCAGTCCCAAGTCCATGTAGAGACCTACTCACATGGGTCTCTCTGTGTTATGGGTTCTCATTCCCCCATGTCATTCTGGTCCTCAGAGATCATCTTATCCTGTTGAGTTGGGACCATTTGCTGTACCCTCAGATGACAGCTTGGCAGCTTTTAAGACCTCAGATGCCACTCACCAATGTGGGGTGCAGAAGACTCTCTTAGCAAGGTGCTAGTTGTGCCAATTGGCCTTAATTTCTCCTAAGACCATGGTCCCCAAGCCCCCGCCCCAGCTACTCTGTCCATGCAATGTTGGGTTGGGATGTGAGGAGTACTCAAGCTATGTTGAAATTCAGTTAATACTGATCTTTCTAATGTGTGCTGTCACCAATTTCACCCAACTAAACTTTTGTAATCTAATCTAAACCTTCTCCCCCTTGTCTTTCCTCTCTCCCAACCCTTGCAGTCATTTTTTTTTTTTCAAGAGTCTTTCTTCTGTATATAACTCTATTTTTAAGTTCTTATTGTGGGGGTCTCATACAATATTTGTTCTTTTGTCACTGACTACTTGCACTCAACATAATATCCTCCAGTTGAAACCAGGTTATGAGATGCTTCCTGAAATTGTCATTGTTCTTTATAACTGCATGGTGTTCCACTGAGTATATATACCATGTTTACCTACCCATTCCTCTGTTGTTGGACATCTGGGTTGATTCTATCTTTTTGCTATTGTGTACTGTTGTGATAAACATTCGTGTGCATGTGTCAGTTGGTATAAATGACCTTGATTCTGTAGGATAAATTCCAAGCAGTGGAATTACTGGGTCAAATGGTATATCTACATCCAGTTGTTTAAGGAAGTGCCAGATTGCTTTCCAAAGAGCTCGTCCCATTTTGCAATCCCGCCAACAGTATAGAAGAGTTCCAATTTCTCCACAGCCTCCCCAACATTTGCTGTTTTGCATTTTTGGATCATGGCCAATCTTGTTGGGGTGAGATGGTATCTCATTGCAGGTTTTATTTTAGTTTCTTTAATAGCTAATGATCGTGAACATGCCCGCGTGCCTGCATGTGTTTCTTGTCTGCATGGATGTCCTCTTTAGAGAAGTGTCTGCCCATCTCCTTTGCCCTTTGCTTAATTGGATGTTTTATCTTTTTCATGTTGATACTATCTAGTACCTTAAAAATTATGGAGATCAGGTGTTGGTCTGATACATAGTTGACAAATATTTTTTCCCATTCTTTAGTTGGTCTTTTAATTCTATTAATAATGTCTTTGGATGAGCAAAAGTGTTTGATTTGTAATAGTTTCCATTTATCTGTTTTCTCTTCTGTTGATTGAGGTTTGTTTGACAAAAGTGTTAAGTCTTAATTCAAAGTTATGGACCAAGCTATTGAGAAGGTCTTCAATACTGGGGGCCAAGAAGGAGTAGTCAGATACTTCCAGTGATCCCTCTAATAGCCAAGACCCAAAAGAATCAATCAATCAATTATATATAAAGCATTCTAGGCAGCCATGAACATCAAAAGGATATTTGAGATGTCAGATTGAGTGAAGGGGAAGTGGAGAGTGGGTTCAGAAGTACCTGGGACTGGCCTAACCTGACCCACTAGTAATTGGCTGCAGCCAGTGTAGTGAACGGACCAGTGGTGTTTGGAGGGCAACCTCTTCAGCAGGGAAGACAGAGCAGCAGAAGGTATGCTCACACTCCCAGAACCAGTGAAAAGTGGCAATCCACTGGCAAAAACTAAGTGATTTGCATCTAACCTACAGTTCAAGACATAAATTTTACCTTCAAGATAAACCACTCTCCTCATTCCCAGCAAATTCCACTTCTCTGCACTGTACCTGGCTCTAGAGTCTGACATCATTGCCTGAGTTGGATGTGGGACTCCTTATCACATACTGAGCCATTCTTCTAGACTTGGAGAGGGAACAATTTAACAAACGGGGGCAAGAGGGAGAATATCTGCCTACTCTCCTGAGCCAGAAATTAAGAGCATAAACATTTTCTTCACCTAGAATCAGACATAAGGAGGCATGCCTTCCTCACAGACACTCAGGGACAGCTAGTAGACCCTTTCTCAGCACCTGCAGCCAGATATCTATGCCTACAACAATTACCCCTACCCATTTGGGATGACAAGAGAGAGCCTGGATCACGCTTTTGGTGAGTGACTACCTGTACACCTCAGCTGAATCCATAAAAGATCAGTAAATTAATTCCTTGGCTCCTATATCTAGTAACAGCCCTAACTACCTGGTGATGGGATTTTAAAGCTTCAGAGGCATCAACAACCAAATTAGTACACATGACTATGACTAGCCTATTTGGACATTTCAAAACAAAACAAGAAGCTGGAACACAGTAAGTAAACATAAATAAATTCAGCAACTTATGGCTCAGAGACAGCACCCAATTTCAAATCACTTAAAGAGGCAGACCACAAAGGCATCAGGAAGCTCCCAAAACAAAGTCTCAAAAAATTCCACAGAAGAATTTTCTGAAATTATGAGAGGTAAACTACAAAAGGCTATCACTTAAAACTCTTTGAAAGATCAGAAAGGAGATGTGGCAAAATGCAGCGGAGCATAAGGGCAAAATGAACAGGCTGCAAGACGACATACAGAGACAAGAAGTAGAAAATCAGACTACTAACAAAACCACAAAATTGGAAAACACAAGACGTTACTTGAAGAAACCAAAATAGACTACGTAAGTGGAGAAACCTACCTTGCTCATGAAAGGGAAGACTCAACATCTCAAAATGTCTGTTCCCCCTAAAATGATCTATAGATACACTGCATTCCTCACTGAGATTCAATGGCATTTTTTAATGAAATTGAGAAACAAATCCTAAAAATCAAAAAGTTATACTCATCCAAAGACTCCACCAAAAGTGTAAAAAGAAAGCCTACAAACAGGAAAAAAAAGAATTGGACACAACAAATCCCATCAACATGTAATCTCTGTAATCTACAAAATACTGTAAAATATCAACAACAAAAAGACAAGTAATTCAATTTAAAAATGTGCAAAGTATGTGAACAGGTACTTTACCAAAGAAGGCATTCAGGTGGCTAACAAATACTTTGAGAAGATACTCTCAATCACTGGCTATTAGAGAAGTCCACATCAAAACTACAATGAGATACCATCTCAACCCAACAAGGCTGGCATTAATCCCCAAAACACAAAGTAATAAATCTTGGAGAGGCTGTGGAGAGAATGGAACACATTTGCACTGCTAGTGGGGCAGTAAAATGATATAACCACTTTGGAAATTGATTTGATGCTTTCTTTAAAAGCTAGAAATAGAAATCCATGTGATCCAGTAATCCCCCTTCTTGGAATATATCCTAGAGAAATAAGGGCTGTCACATGAATAGATACATGCACACAAATGTTTTGCAGCACGGTCCACAATAACAAAGAGATAGAATGAACCTAAGTGTCCATCAACAGATGAATGGATAAAAACTATGATATATTCACACAATGGAATACCATGCAGTGATAAAGAACAACAATTAACTTGGAAAACATCTGATCATATGGATAAATTTGAAAGGCGTTATGCTGAGTGAAATCACTCATTGTCAAAAGGACAAACATTGTATAAGACCACTATTATAAGGACTCAAGAAAAGGTTTAAACACAGAAGAAAACAGTCTTTGATGGTTACAAGGGAGGAATAGGAAGGGACAGAGTCATTCTTAAGTTATATTTAGTTTCTGAAATACAATCCAACATTTGAAAGGACAGAGTATCAGGGGCATATCCGAGGACCACTGTTCCAGGGGACATCTAGGTTAATTAGCATAGCAAAGTTTTTTTAAGAAAATGTTCTGCAGCTCAGTTTGATGAGCAGTGTCTGGGTCTTAAAAGGTAGCAAATGCCCATTTAAGTCACATCAATTGGTACCAATCCACTTGAAGCAGAAGAGAATGAAGGACATCAAAAACCCAGGGAAAATATGATTTCAAAAGACAGAATGGGCTATTTACTCCAGAGGCTATATCAGCTTGAGACTGGAAGAACTAGATAGTGCCCAGTCACCACCAGTGACTGCCCCAGCACAGAATACAATGAAGAGTCCCTGATGTAGTGGGAGGAAAATGGGTGTGCAGAAGTCAAACTCTATTAAAAAGACCACTCTAAATGATCCAACAAAACTGGAACATCCCCAGAAAACATGATCCTTAGACTTTCTGTTAGCCCAGAACTGAAACCATACCCAGAGCCACTTCTTGAGACAGATTGGACTGTCGATGAGACATAAAATGATACTGGTAAAGAGCATGCTTTTTGGCTGAAGCAGACACGAGTCTACCTGGGCAGCTCCTGTCCGGAGGTGAGATGCAAGGGAAAGTGAGGCAGGAGCTGGTTGAATGGATATGGGAAATACAAGGTGGAAAGAGGGAGTGTCTGCTGCCACAGGTTGGAGAGAGCAACTAGAGTTACACAGCAATGTGTGTAAGTTTTTATATGACAAACTGACTTGGACTTCAAACTTTCGCTTAAAGCACAATAAAAATTTTTTTAAAAAAGGAAGTATTTTTTCTGAATAACTTCACTGTAAGCACTAAAAAGTGACTATTAAAGTACCTACTTCTGGGAAAAAAAAGTATTACTAGATTTAAAAAAAAAAACTATTTTCTTCATATATTAGAGCCAAACTCTAAAATTATGTAAATGGAGTTAGTAAAAGTTACACAAAATACAAAACTATGCAATTTTATTTCATTTATATTTCTTCATTTCTTCAGCAATTAACATTGTCTAAGTTGTAGGCACTGAAATTCATCAAATGTGCAAAGGCAAAGAATATTCAGCTCTTTAAGGCAGTTTTTTTTTAAGGAATTATGGATTTGGACAATTGACTACTGAACAATTTTAATAATAAAATTCTGAAGACTATCATAGCAATTTTGGTAGTTTGTCAATAATTTTGAGCTCTCAGGAATAGTGTTAACAGCAGAGATTAAATGAGGTTAGAATAAAAAGAAATATTGTTTAGTATTATTAAATTAGAGTTTAAAGGTAATTTTAAAATTAATTGTCGAAACTCCCTCATATCCTTAAAGAAAGCTAACACCAAGCAGTTTGTGAGTCACAGAAACAGGACTGAAACATAGATACCTGAGTACTAATCTAAATAAGAAATCTTTTCACTTAGCAAACGTAACAGTACATGAGACAAGATTTCCTATTTCCTTAACAAATAGAATTCCTCAAGTTTTTCACTTCCATAGGTAACAAAAATATTAGCTAACGCTAATATTTCTCTTTGAAATGATGTGTAAATAATAAGATTATGCAACATCTACTGCAGTGTTTAACTGATAATTAATTCTCATTATTTGCTGAATTTCTTCCTGAGAAGTCAAATGTTCCATCTTATACTAGTTTTCGCATTTAACACTTACGCAGACTTGGCTTTCTGCAAATCCCAAAACAAATGTAATAATAGAACTAAAGAGAGAGACAACAGGGATATAAATTACCAATTACTGAAAAGGGCCAGATAGATTTAGGATTCCCTGCATTTTATATGCTTCCTTATGACCTGAAAGACCTATAATGAGTCAGGAGAATGATCAAGCCACCATTCTCACATCACAACTTTACTTAAACAGCTTTATAAAAATTGGGATGAATTAGATAATCAGTATTTCTCTACTTTTTACTGGACAAGGAAGGTGAAAGACAGTTGCCAAGGAGTATGACTTGGAAATAGTCTTGGAGTGTTGAACCACAATAAAACTTATTTTTATTGTTACATTATATTAATTTTCAGCAGCATTATAATTATCACTGTATTATTACCATTTTACTCCATTACTGTGGATAAAAATAAGTGTCTGTCTGGTTCCTTCATTTACCCACATAGAGACAATGAGTTTCTTAGACAGGACTGTTGAAGGTGAGTCAGTTCCAAGGTAGTATGAAAAAAGAAGGACATAGAGAGAAGAAGGATGGGGAGGGACAGAAGAGAAAGTGTGCATCTGGCATCTTTCCTCTTTGAGTATGCATGTATCTGTGTAGGGGCCAAAATACTTGATCTGAAGATACCAATATTAATACCTTCCAATAAAGCATTAACAGTTGAAATAAAATTATTTTAGTGCAACCTTGTAAAGGACCATTTTATTATTTGAAAGTCAAAGATTCTTTAGCTGAACAAGGACAGACAGTCCACCCAGATCTGCAATATTTCACACACTGTAAGGAGGAGGAATAAAAATGACTTTAAGAAGAGCTGAGCTAATGGGATTCTAATCCTCTAAAAGCTAGAAGTTTACAGTAGACAAAAACACATGATTATTTCAAGTATATGGAATCTCTCCAAAAGAAAGGTAATCAGTAAGGTATAATAGGTAATACATGAACAGATATACTATAAAATTCTATATTTCTATGGAATAATGTTACTTCTCTAATCTTAATTAGTATTAGCTATGTGTGTTGTCTCTTGAAAGTTAATCAACTGAACAACAGAACTGAGTTTGCATTATCCTACGCAATCTTGTTCTTATTAACATTTCTCTGAGTCAAAGTGAAAATACAGTGCCAGCTCATCTCAGGATACGAGGTCTGACAATTAAGTTTATGAACTCATCCTAGAAAAAGTGCTACACATCTCTTTGCTGTGTATCACTATAGTCACCTGTGAAGTACTCCCATTGAGAAGCCATGCACCAATGCCAGTGCTTAGCCCACGCTTCAGAGCAGTTTTGGAACTCTTTTTCTGGAATGGCCATCAGTGCTGTCCACCTATTATTCTTCATGTCAGACCTTGTACAATCACAGCTCAAATGGCCATTCCAGGAAAAAAGTTTCCAAAATTATTTTGAAGGGGGTACTAGTTGTTGGCATCAGTGCATAGCTTTCCAACGGGAGTGCTTTGAAGGTGACCACAGTAATATTCAGCTTTGAGATATGCAGCACATTTTATATGGTAAGTTCACGAACTTAATTGTCAGACTCTAGTATTTAAGTATTAAACAGAGACTGGTGGCAAAGCAGTTAAGAGCTGGATCTGGGGTTGCTAACCAAAAGGTCAGCAGTTCAAATTCACTAGCTACTCATTGGAAACCCTATCAAAACACAAACCAAACCCATGGCCTTTGCGTCAATTCTGACTCATAGTGACCCTATAGGACAGAGTAGAACTGCCCCACAAGGTTTGCACAGAGCACCTGGGGGAACTGAACTGCTGACCTTTTGGTTAGCAGCCACAGCACTTAACCACTACACCCACCAGGGTTTCCTCTAAACCCTATAAGGCAGTTCGACCATGTCCTATATTTTTGCTAATAGTGGGCATGGACTTGATGTCAGTGGGTTCGGATTTGGGGCTTTATGTATTAAACATTGCATTTAATAGCCAGACTTTTTATAAATAAAACTTATAAGTTGGTTGATATTTTCATGTTAGATGTACTAAGTAAAGTCTTGTTTCTTAAACCACTAAAATTGAGATCAGCTCTTCTGTGCTTCTCAAGCTGGGTGTCTGCCTCCGAGAGCATCCATAGACAGGCCACAGACAGAAGAAAGTGAAAATTGTACAGAGTCATGGTACAAGTTTCTAAAGCCTCGATTTTGTTTATTTACTTCTACCGTACTTTAGATGAAGGGTTACAGAGCAGATTAATTTCTTACTAAACAATTAATACACGTTATTTTGTGATGCTGATTGCCAATTCCACAGTATAACAACACTCTCATCTTCTTAATCTTGGGTTTCTCGTGCAAGTAAAACCAAAACCATAACCCAACAAAACAAAACCCATTGCCACTGCGTCAATTCTGACTCACACAACCCTAAAGAACAGAGCTGAACTGCCCCGCAGAGTTTTCAAAGAGTGCCTGGTGGATTCAAACGGAAAAAACTTTTGGTTAGCAGCCGTAGCTCTTAGCCTCCATTTAACTTGATGATGACGGGTAAGACAAAGCATTATGCACATATTATTATAAAAAAGATAAAAATACTTTAGAGTTAAAATACTTTCACAGTGAGTACTTTGCCTTGTCATCCATTCTGAAGTCTGTCTTTTAAATTGAGTGTTCACAAACATTTGATGTAATTATTGGTTTGTAGTCAAAGTTGCCATTGCATTACTTACTTTGCTTTTCCCTGCTGTTTTTTTTTTTGTTTCTGCTTCTCTTGTCTTTACTTATTTTGAATCATTAAATATTTTTTAGAGTTTCACTTTATCAACTGGCTTTTTAGCTAAACGTTTTTTAATGCACATTTCTTTTTTAGTGCACATTTTAAGATAACAACATACATTCTTAACGTTTTAAACCTCTGCTTCAATATAATGTATACTTTGCAAGCATATAAATCTACTTACCACTCACTTCTTACTCTTTATGCTATAGTTGTCATGTATTCTGGAATGCATATTTCCCTACAGAATAGCTTGCAGGTTCCGTCTGACTAACTTTCCTTTAGCAGCCAAGCACTTTAACCACTGAACCACTAGGGTTCCTGTAACATATATATGTGTGTAATATGGGTGTCATATTACTATACATATATATATATATATTACACACACATATACGCATATATGTATGTATGTGTGGAAACCCTGGTAGCATAGAGGTTGCTTGCTATGGCTGCTAGCCATAAGATCAGCAGCTCAAATCCACCAGGTACTCTTTGGAAACTCTGTGGAGCAGTTCTACTCTACCCTATTATATATGAGTTGGAATTGGGTTTTATATAGGTGTATGTCTGTGTGTGTGTGTGTCTCTGTGTGTGTGTGAATGTGTATCTGTATATATATTTATATATGTATCATTCAAAAACTACCCAGGGCTGCCCAGTAGGGTTCAACTCAGAGTGACCCTATTGGTCAGAGTAGAACTGCCCCATAGAGTTTCCAAGGAGCACCTGGTAGATTTGAACTTTTGACCTTTTGGTTAGCAGACACAGCACTTAACCCACTACACCACCAAGATTTCCATGTATGTGTATGTGCATGTGTGTGTGTGTGCGTGTGTGTGCATGTGTGTATCTCTGTGTGTACATGTGTGTGTGTATGTGTATACATAAAGCTGATGGCAATGTGTTCTATATATGTGTAACATATAATGTGTAATACATATATTATACTTTATATACATTATAATGTATAATATACACATGGATTATATGTTTGTGGTATATTATATATAAATACCAAATATGTTTATGTAATGTATAACATATACATAAGTATACATATGTATCAAACTGCTATATATGAGGTCTGTCAGTTAAGTTCACAAATTCATCCTAGAAAAAGTGCTACATATCTCATTACTGAATGTCACTACGGTAACCTTCAAAGTACTCCCTTGAAGTGTCCAACCTTCAAAGAAATTTTGGAGCTTTTTCTGGAATGTCCATCAGACCTGTCATTGGATAACCCTTGATGTCCTGAATGTCATCCAAATGTCTTCCTTTCAATATTTCCTTGACCTTCTGGTAAAGAAAAAATCACTGGGGGCCAAATCAGGGGAGTAGAGAGGGTGTTCCAATACAGTTATGTGTTTACTGGCTAAAATCTCCATCACAGACAACTACACAACTAAGTTTGTGAACTTGCCACCATGCACAGTGACCATACCAGAAAGAGTTCCAAAACTACTTTGAAGGGTGGACTAGGCACCGGCATCAGTGCATAGCTTTCCAAAGGGTGTACTTAGATTTGACGTCTGACTATATATCTGTATGTATAAATTTAACAATGATGTTTTTAGACTTGATGGTTATCTTCTCTGGAATCCATTCAGCTTCTTATACTTGTAAATATATACATGTCACCATATTTAAGAACTTTTCAGTAGTTCTTTCTCCAAATGTTTTGTAAATCTAATTTTCTTTCATCTTCTTATGGAGGATTAAATCTCATGTATGGTAGATAATTTGGTACTGTTCAATAAGTCTTGAGCCTCTGTAATTTTCCAAACTTCTTTTTTGTTTTCATTTCCTACATTAACTAATTTGGATTGACTTTTGTTTGGGCTCCCTGACTGTTCTGTCATTTCCATTTTGCTGTTAAGCACTACCAGTTAATTATTTTTCAGATACTATATTTTTCTGAAAAAGACTTTATTTTTCAATTCTAGAATTTTCACTTAGTTCTCTCATGCTTTCTATTTCTTTTCTGCTATTTTCTGTTTTCATTTATTACAGTCTTCTTTTTCTTTATGTCCTTTTCCCTGATAATTCTAACAGTTGGTTTACATCTAGATGAGTTTACATTCATTGTCTTTTTTTTTCCTAAGAAGACATCATGTGTTTCTGTTTCCTCATATGTCTAATAGTTTTGGACTGTATTACATATATTTTGAATGTTATGTCATGGACGCCCTGGGTTATCTTATACTTTTCTGCCTTAGGGTGAGTTCTCTAGAGAAGCAAAACCAATAAAGTTATAAATATACATATATATATAAGGAGATAAATTTATATTAAGGAAATGACTCATGTTATTGTAGAGGTTGTAATGTCCTCAGGCTAGAGGCCTCTTTCGATTCACACAGCACAAAGATCCGTTAAGTCACACAAGTCAGATACTGTCTCTCAGGCTGCAACGGTGGCCAAATCCCATGATTGGCAAGTAAGACATCAGGTAAACTGCCAGGTCAAGAACCAGAGGTCAGATGAATAGGACCCAGCTTCAGGATGAAGAATGAGCTAAAACTAATGAGCCTTGACAGAACGGTCACCTATATTTGATACAGGCCACACCCCCAAGAACATACACATTCAAAACATTTAAAGAAACAACTACTAGAAAGGGCTTAAATATGGTAAACTACATACATTTACCAATGTGAGAAGTTGAGTAGAATCTTGGGAGGATAACAGCCATGTCTAAGAGCATCATCATCAAACTAATACATATATCTAAACCACAAAACCTTTTGCTATGGAATTGATTTTACTTATCATCACCCCAAGTGTGTCAGAGGAGAACCACGTGCCCTAGTGTTTCAACAGCTGTAATCTTATACAGTTAGAGTACCAGTACTCTGTTCCACAGCACCACTAGTAGGATTTGAACCATCTTTTCAGTGAATATCCATTAGCCAGGCACAAACCATTTGTTTCATCCAGGGATGTTTTCACTAGGTTAAAAGCTATAAACTGACTAGCTAGTGAACTAACTGACTGACTATAAAATCAGCCATTTATTCCAAACTAGAATACCTACTCCTCTTCAGAATCTGTCTTCTTTTGGTTGCTCTCCACTGGTAATAATGTTTTATAGAATGTTTATACTTGTTTTCTGGGTAGAGTTGCTCAGATAGTTTTCTTGACTGTTGCATAAGTAGAACCTCTAGACAATTTTAATATTAAACTCAAATTTATTAAACACAATACAAACCCTAAAATGCTTAGAGAAAATTCTTCCTTTTCAGAAATAAACATTTACTACTTATTTAGAAGAATACAAATGTAATCCCCTGGGAAACACTAAACAAAAGTTTTTGATAAAGCTTTCAGTTTTATCCTTATAATAAGAAAAGATCTGTCATTTGATGTTTCTTAAGATATACATTTGTCTTCCTCTGAACTCAATAGTGTAGTTGTACATTGATTCTGATAGAAATCTTACTGCAGAAATCACTTCCTTTTAACACATGGACTGGCCATGATAGTTGAAAGAGCTGAAAGTCTTTCACATTTTAAATAGAAGAAAAATTATGTTGAAAAGTCTTTGAAAATGCATAATTTTTTACTAATGGTCTGAAGATATCTTTTTTACAATTTTTTTCACTTTTTTCTAGTATGTTGAGTTCCCAGGTTAAGAGCATCTGACTTACAGAAAATTTGTATTTAAGAACAACTGTCATAAACCCTTTTGAATTAAAAATGTGAGTTAAATACAATGGTCCATAATAATAAACACACTCACTGCATCGTGCTGCTCCTGAGAATACTGTGCAGCTTGGCAGTGGGTCAGCTTAGGGAAGAATGTCCTCAGTCTTTCTAAGCAGGCTCGTGCTGCCCTTAACACTCTGTTGAGTCTGTAACTATGCATTGGGTTTAAAATTTGTTATTTACCCTTGTAACCATATCTCCAAAGCGTAAATCTGATGCTAGCACTGGTAACACACCAAAAATGTTTAATTTTTAGAGTGTTTGAAAGTGTTTCTTAAGTGTTTTAAGAGGGGAAAAGAAAAAAGAAACCAAACTCATTGCTATCAAGTCAATTCTGACACACAGCAACCCTATAAAACAGAGTAGAATGCTCCATTGAGTTTCCAAGGAGCATCTGACAGATTTGAACTGCTGACCTTTAGGCTAGCAAATGTAGAACTTAACCACTACACCATCAGAATTTTCTGTATTGCATAAAGCCAAATCCACTGCTGAGGGGTTGATTCCGACTCATAACGATGCTATAGGTCACAGTAGAACTGCCCCATAGTTTCTAAGGAGTGCCTGATGGATTTGAACTGTTGAGCTTTTGGTTACCAGAGGTAGCACTTAACCACTGTGTCACCAAAGTTTCCTTTAAATGCATAAAAACAAAAAAGCTGTTGCCACTGTGTTGATTCCAATTCATAGAGATCCTGTAGAACAGAGCAGAACTGCCCCACAGGGTTTCCAAGGAGCACCTGGTGGATTTGAACTGCCAACCTTTTGGTAAGCAGATGTAGCACTTAACCACTAAGCGACCAGGGTTTTCTTTATATGTACAGAAAGATATAATACACACTAAGACAAATACTTGACTGATGCTAAGTAAAAACTGTATGTACTTCTTTTGACTTACAAATTCGACTTAAAGGCAGACTTAGGAACTGCTCTTGTTGGTAATATGGGGACCATCTGCAGTTTCAATAAGTCTTCTTGATGTTTTTCATGAAGTTTTAGTCATAATCCCACTGGCTGCCTTGGAAAGACTCTCCAAGGAAACTTCATTCCCTTAAGAGAAGGCCTTTAGAGAAATGAGATGAAAGAAAGAAGCTTTCATTTCTTTCAGTTGCTTATTTAGAAAGGAGAAAGTGCAGACAGCTTTTTAAAAATCATGTAATGTTGTGTGTTCTGCCTTTGTGAAGAGAGTGTTAGACCTTGGATTAGCAAAGCCAACAGCATCACATATAATCTCTTTTTTAAAACTTCTGCTGAGACATTTAGCCCATGAAGTATTTCTAACATTTAGGTTGCACCTGCTATGCCAATCATTTGCCCTTTGTTCTCTAAGCTGTACTTGAAGAGATTTTCTTTTTTTTTTTCTTTTCCTGTTGTATTCACTTGGAGGCTTCTATCTTTAAGGGCTATGATTTACTCAGGCAAAAATTGGATCAATGTGTCAATACGAAATTAAAACAAAGTCAATAATTTTATAAATCTTTTATGCAGCATCATTCTTTGGAACTCACCATGGTTCAAATATCATTATTACATTGGAAATATACTGATAAGCAAGAATAGTTTCTATTTTGAAGAGCCTATAGTAATACGTGGTCATGTATTGATTCTATCATTTTTGATTCAGTCTAAAATCTTTATTTTAATGGTGTATATATTTTCTCTTTACTACAAAACAAAGTTCACTGAGACTGGATTTATCTGTTTGAATTCTCATCACAAGATTATTAAACATCTTTGTAGTGGATATAACTAAGTAAATTAACTAAAATAACTAAATGAAACTTTTCATCATTCTTAGACTGAAAATAGTCAATGTAAGTAAAATACAAAATGAAAGTATGTGTCAGTTATCATTTTCTAAATCTGAATAGTATTTTTTTCCCTTAAAGGAGAAAAATGATATTAGTTTATACTGAACATAATCAAAAAGACATTTATATAGTCAAATTCTACACTTTCTTAAAACTATGTGATAGTATTAGAGCAATTCCACAATTATCTGGTACTCCTTGCTGGAAGTGGATCTGGCAGATAACCTGGTATTTATTTCTTCGTGTGGTCAACCAATCCATCTGCTTGTAACCATCACTGACAACTATACAGTGATGACACTTTAAGAAGAATTACAAGTATAAATATGCATTATACTACTCTTCTGCCAACCTTCTAATTTTTTGTCAGATTAGCTCATCTTGATTCTCAGTTCAGTAAACTACACAGGCCTTTAACAGCTTTTCATCTTCTATTACATGAGGTTATAGAAATCTAGACAACTATTTATATTTCACTTGGATCAAATGTGAGTTTGGATGATTAATAACAAAACAATGAGAAAAAATGAGATCCCAAGATGTTGTACAATGAAGGAAAGATGATGATTTAAGGTGGAAAGCAAAGTCTTATTAAAGCTTTGTATGATGTCTAGACCCTTTTTCCAGAGCAGGCTTATCTTAATCATTACTGTAACAGTTTGTCATTGTTGTATATTTAGGTATTGCATTCATAGAAAAGTCTTTTGTAGAAACATTATTTTATCATCATGCTGAGTTAATGTGAAATTGCAATGTGTGTAATTGTTGTCAGTGTAGAATTTAGCTTCCTGAAGTTGAGAAAAACCTGATTTATCTTTTCATCTTATGAGTGAGAAATTGCAGTTTGCATAAATATCCTGGCAGTAGTTAAGGCATATCATGAAGGTCAGTATTGAAAATAATTCTGTAAATAGTGGCATGGATGAAACAAAAATCAATTTTTCTGGAAGAAGGACAGATTTCATAGAAGTTTATTATAAGTAGATACCCAGATGATTTTTGAAAACTCTAGAGCTTTTATAGCTTTATAGTCTAATGCTGTTCAACTAAAGGACTTATAACTGAAATTGAAAAATAGAAATTCATTTTATGCCTCTTTGAGAATTGTCTTGTTTAAAAAAGATTAACTAATGATTAATTGGTTGCTTATTTCATTTGTTCATTCATTCCTTCATTCAGCCAATTAACAAATCCTTTTTCGTAGTATTTCTTCCTCTCCCAGCAGTTATATTGCTATGCTCCTTCAGAGAAGATTCAGTCTCTACCTCCCATGTCCTCGATCCTAGCCTGCCATACCATTATTCTGCCAAAAAACAAAACAAAAAAAACCTTCACTGAGCTCCATTTTTAGGTCACCTAATGAAGCAGGTCTCTGAGAAGGCTTCTAATTACCATTTGCCGTCCCCCCCCCCCCCCAGAATTTGCAAGAGAGAGAAAATTTGCAGTGACCCTGTGTGTTCTAGCTTGAACTGTTTACCAGCCTACTCTAGAGAAACTATCAGCGTTAATTCTGTCATTCTTCACTTTCTGATTCTCCTTGGTCACTTAGAGACATCCAAGACACCTTTGCCACCCATCGTCAGATGAACTCCCATTCCCACACTGCATCTATTTTTCTCTTCTAATTCCTTAAAGCCCAAGCCCTTCAAACGTACCCTTTGCAAAGCATCCTGTCATCAACAAAGAAAGGGTAGGCTCAAATTCTGCTCTAACGTTCCTCCACAATCTTTCCTAACTGAAACCTGGCTATTCCACAAACAATACCACCACCTCCCTACAGATTTTTCAAGCCTATTTTGCCTTCTAAAGGATTTTACTGCTGTGATTTCTGCTCCTTTTCCTGCATCTGCTAGCCATTCCCATCAACATACAAACCTGCTCTCCTATTGCTCTGCCAAAATCAAAGCGAAAATAACCACCCCAAACTGTCCCCATTCCTCCCTCGGGGGCTACCGCCCCATCTTTCAGCTTTCCGCTACGAGAGTATTTGCTGAAAGAGTCTTAGGGAGCGTTATCACCACTGTCATGCCTCACATTGTTTCTTCAGGCGACAGAGCCCCCAGGACTAGCATCCACTTAGTTACAAGGTAACTAATGTTCTCCGTGATACACAAACCCAACGTTCTCTCTCCATTTTAATCAGACTTAAATTCTCAGCAGTACTTGACGCTGCCAGTAAATGTCCCCTTGGCACAGGTTCTTGTGAACTGATGGCTTTTCTGTTATTTTGCTTCTGCAGTTCTTTCAATAGTTTCTCTTTCCCTTTTCAGTCTCTAAATAATACGTTGTGTGCTGGATCCTGAACTGCCTGGTTTCTCCGTGTAGAATTTCATCACTGCGTCTACGTGCTGTTGTCTAATTCTGTGACTTAAAGTACCATCATTACCTATTATCTCTCCAAAACAGTATTACTTTTTTTCATTTGATAACCTGATATATTGCCTTGGATTTCTAACAGACACCTTGCACAGTTTGGACAAAACATAACTTTGCTTTTGACCTCAAACACGATACTGTCGAAGTTTGCTTCCCATTTATGTAAATATTTACTGAGTCCCCCATGTCAGAAATTTATATATTATCCTGTATTTCCTCTTATATCCAATCAAATATCAATTCTTTCATTATATTTACAAAGTATATTCTGATCCCCTTCATTTCTTAACATGTCCCCCAGTATGAGCATCGCCACAGCCTGTGGTTATGCGGGTTATACAGGGAGGAAGGATGTACAACCACAGTGTCAGCACTACTAAAATTTATTCCATTCTCTATTTACTTATTCTTTTGTTGGACGATATCCTTCTAGCAGAAAGGGTATATATTTCTTCTGGTACAAATACTTCATGTCCTGGGCAAGCTTTGTAGAAGAAGGGTCATTCTTTTCAAACTACACAAGGTAGAGTCTACCATAGTCTTTTCCCCAGACAATTTTAGTAGCCTTCTCTCCACGCTGGCTGCAGTGTCACCTTTTCCTAAATGTGATGTCTACGTCACACGTCTGCATGCAGGCCATGTTGACATTGAGTCACTGTGAGTCGGCTCCATCCCCACGACCCTGAATGACCAAGTGGAGCTGCCTGTAGGGTTTACAAGGAGCCTGGCAGATCTGAGCTGAAGACCTTTCGGTCAGCAGAGGTAGCAATTCACCCGCCGTGCCACCAGTTTCCTCTGCAAACATTACAGCCGAGTAAGTTCTATGAAGCAGTTTTACTGTTTTAGTCTGTCACATGGTGTCACTGTGAGTCAAAAGTTGACTTCACAGCGAACAGCAAAGCGCTTATCTGTCTGTATGTATGTATATATATATATATATGTGTGTGTGCACTTGTGTGTGTACTTATACATATTTCAAAACCAACAATAGCAACAAACCGTTACCTTTCAAGATACAGATAAAAAGTTAATTCTTTGAAGTCATTTTATGTAGCCACTTCCTGCCAACAACCCATCACAAGGTACACATAAGAATAAGAAACTTGCTGGAAAGGAACATTCATATTTAAGGGAAAATTTTTTAGTTGGTATTTGGCTATATTTATGCTTTAAGGCCATTCTGTGAGATACAAATCTGAGAATCAGAGAACTCAGTGACCTTTTAGGAGAGGCTTGGGGAATATAATTTTAGAGAATGTGTTTGGTGACATTAGAATGGCAATCAGAAAGCCAGAATAGACTAAAAAAAATCTCAAAATTGAAGAATCAGTAGTCACAATGGCTAATTTATCATGATATTAGGTTTAAGTTCATTGTTAAGACTTAATTAAGATAAACTGAAAGTTTGATCTATAATACTCTTCCTCCCATTTCATTAAGGCTGTGTTCTTTTTTTTTTTTTTTAATAAATGATGAACCTGAAACATAGCACAACAGGGAAAATTTATTAGTCCAGCAACTGTTTTCTTGTCTGTTACCCGTCGTGTAATCTAAGTTCACATTTTGTAGTTGACACATCTTGAATAAAATAGTTAAATCTTTTAGAGGGAGTGCCGCAGGTTTTAGAAGCATACAAAGAATATTTTAATTTCACTACTGAATATCTTACAGCAGGGTGACTAAGAGGGCTTTGGAGTTACTAGGTTCAAATCCTGACTGCTTTACACTAACTGTGTGACACTGGGCAAGTTATCAAACCTTCATGTTTAACCAAATTTTCTCACTTAAAGTGGGCATATGCTATTTATATCGTTGTTATAAAAAATAAGTGATGTCTAAAGCTATTAAAACATTGCCTAAAATTATATAGTAATGCCCACTATGTGACAACTTTTATTTACTTGAAAAATAAATTATTCCCAAATGGAAAGACCTTATTACGCCCACTGATAAAGAAAATTATATACAACTAGTTTTCAAAGGATACATTCATGATACAGGCTTTCTGTTGCTCATACCATGTTAGCAGTTTTTCCTCTTATGATTATAAAGAAACATTAATTTCACAGAAAGATACAGACACACTGAAAATTGTAAGAAGTAAAGACATAAATGGTTTTTATAATGAACTTAAAGCTACATATAGCAGTGAAATTTATTATCTTGTCTCACCTGCTTTGGGGCAAGTTTCTTCTCCTGCCTGCTACTCCTTCATCACTTCAGCCTTGTGCTTTGAATAACAACTAATATCTGACAATTCTTACCATCTGGACATTGTTGATTAGCTATTATTCATTATTAATCAAAGCTGTGCCATTCTGATACCTTTAAAAAACAAAAACAAAAACACTGTGGCTGAGTTGATTGCACAGGCACCCTTTAGAACTGAGCAGAACCCACCCCACAGCTGCCGAGAAATGCCTGGTAGATTCGAACTGCTGGCTTCCCACTTAGCAGCCACAGCTGTTAACCACTTCACCACCAGGGTTTCCGTACTCTCTTAAGGAATTTTGAAATTACACCTTAGGAAAGCAAGGTAGTTCTTCCCACATGCTGAGAGGAGAAACATGAATATTAAAACATCAGGTGGACCTGACATCCAGAGTGTAGAAGAAGTTGATCTGCACAAAGAAGGACTGAATTTGACAACATGAGATGAAAGGAGATCTTAGCAGTATTTCATTCCTTGTTTATGGCTATCTCTGGAGTTTCTCCCACTACTTTTAGAGATATGTTTTTTTGAACAAATCATTCCACTACAATTTACATTGATTCAATACCCCTAAGCAAAAACTCTATCCTGCCTCTGGTAACCATTAATAATCTTTCTTTCTATATATTTGTTTATTTCTTGTAAGGTCATGCAATATATGCCCTTTTTGCAACTGACTTATTTCACTAAGCATGGAGGTTTCGGAGTTCATCCACGTCTACTGGCATGCAGGCTGCTGAGCAGTATCACACTGTGTGTATACCACATTTTATCTAGTCATCTCTTTATGGATGTTTCCATTGTTTCTACGTTTTGGTTGTAGCAAAAAGTACTATAATGAACATTGGTATATAGATTTCTGTTTATATTCTTATCTTCATTTCTTCTGGGTATGTAACTATAAACTATAAAAACAAACCCACTGCCATCAAGTCAATTCTGACTCATAGCAACGCTATAGGACAGAGTAGAACTGCCCCATAAGGTATCCAGCGAAAGCCAAGCCAAGTGCCGTCAAGTCGGATCTGACTCATGAAGGTTTCCAAGGAGTGCCTAATGGATTCCAACTGCCAACTTCTTGGTGGGCAGAAGTAGCACTTAACCACTACATCACCAGGGTTTCCATATAACTAGGAATTGGGATTACCTTATGATATGGCATTTCTCTCCTAAACTTTTTGAGAAATTGTCAAACTGGTTTTCACAGTGGCTGTGCTATTCTATGATGGCTCCGGTAATAGATGAGGGTCCTATTTGATTTTAAAACGGTAGTTTCAACAAGTTTTGCTTGGTCTTCTTCTTTATTTCTCTGTGTAATAATATTTGGTGCAGATTTTGTAGTATTAATAAGGGAGTGTTACCACATCATCTTCTGGGGCATCTCTGTTTACAGTCCTCAGTGCACTAGCATATTTTCTTCTACCCATTGTTGACATGCAAGCTTTTTCTTGATTCAACCTTTAATTATGTGCTGCTTCTCATTACTATCTTTTCTGCATGCAGGTTCTGAGGGAATCAGCTGTGTCATATTCTCAGTGCTACCTAAACATGATGTGGCAACTCAGTATTTTTAATGACCAAGTGGAACAAACACTGAAAATAAATTAATACATAAAGTACTTAGAAAAAAAGAGCCTCCTGAACTCATTTCAGTAAGGGTGTTGCTCCTCTAGTGTTACAAATTTGCCCTTGTTGTTAGGTGCCCTCAAGTCAGTTCTGACTCCTAGAGATTCTACCCAGCAGAAAGGAGTGCTGCTGGGTCCTGTGTAGTCCTCTGTCGTTCTCACCTTTGCTGTCATGCTTGAAGCCGTTGCTGCAGCCACTGAGTCTTGTTGAGGTTTTTCCTCTTTCTCACTGACCCTGTAACTTGCAAGGTATGAACAGGTCCAGAGTATGTGAAATGTAGTCTTTCCATCCTTGCCTTAAAGGAACGTTCTAGTTGTACTTCTTTCAAGGCAGATTCAGTCTGTTCCTTCCAACCTGAGGGGTTCATCTTCTGGCACTATATCAGATGGTGTTCCACTGCTATTTATACGATTTTTACTGCCTAATACTTTTCAGAAATAGACTGCTAGGTTCTTCTTGGTCTGTCTTAGTCTGGAAGCTCAGCGGAAACCTGTCCACCATGAGTGACCTTGCTGGTATTTGAGTATCTGCAGCATCGTTTCCCAGCATCGTAGCAACACACAAGCCCCCGAAGTAGGATGAACTGACAAACACACGGGGCATCAGTGTATCACTGTCAGAAGTGATTGCTCAGTCTGGACGTCTATCTATGACATGAGAAGCCGTTCTTTACTGCGTATTTATGAAAAAGAACAAAAAAATGTAAGGTAACTTAAAATGGCTAAATTCATATGCTTTGATGAGAACAAAATGTGTATGCATATAAATTTTACTTAGAGCATTTTATAGATATAAAACTAACAGTTTCAGTAAACTATGATGCAACGTTGCAGTTTGTATGAGACAGTTACGATGTTGTATAATGCTCTACATTAATTAAGAACTAGTTGAACAACAACAAGGTATGGCTAAAAAGGTATTTTGCATATATACCTAGTATTATGTCTTTCTTTAAATGTAATAATTCAAGAATGGATTCTGCTCCTCTAGTGCATGTCCTTGAGGTCCTCTGTCTCTTGTGAACTGCCTACCAATAAAAAGAAATCTATACAAATACCTCGACGGCACTTGGCTTGGCTTGGCTATACAAATACCTGGAATTAATGTATGAATGTTCCTTCATTACACAAATAATAACTTTCAAATTAAAATTCAGTGTGAAAAAAAATTAACCCCTCCCTAATTGGATAGAAATAAAAATGTCCTGAAGCTCCTGATGTGGCTCATAAGAAAACTCCCTGAAATCCTAGTAAAGTTGTCAAGATGACGGATAATATTAGATTGGCTGCATAAGGGGGGAAAAAAAAAAAAAAGAAGCATCTACACTTTTAACTACAATTTTTGGTATAATTATTGAGAAGGTAGAATAGGACAGGAACTGGTTGAATGGAAGCAGGAAATATGGTGTAGAGAGGAATAGTGTGTTATCATAGTATGGGGACAGTTAGGATCATGTAACAATGCATGTGATAAACTGGTTTGTATGGTAAACTTTCACATAAAGTACAATAATAAACAATTTAAAAAATAAATTGGTTTCCCCTACACCAAAACTTTCCACTCTGAAAAACAAATGAGGAAAACAAAATCATTTACAATAGCCCCCAAATTAATCAAATACCTAAGAGTTAACCCAATGAGATATAAATGAGTTGTACAACAAAACTATAAAATGTTTGCTGCAATAGATTCAAATACACCTAGAAAAACGAGAAGACATCCTATGCTCATGGATTGGAAGACTTAATGTGTTGAAAATGTCAAATCTACATAAAACAATCTATGGTTCAATTTAATCCTGACAAAAATCCCATCAACATCCTTTACTGAAATGGAAAAGTAATGACCGACTTCATATGGAAAGAAAAGACCCACAACTAGCCAAAGCAATAGTGAAGAAAAAGAACAAAGTGGGGTACCTCATACTCCTTGGCATGAAAATTTACTATACAACCACTATAATCAAGACAGGCTGGCAAGGTTCAAATACAGATGCTCGGGATTAAACCATCTGCTGACAGCCGACTTCGCACAAGGAGTCAAAGGCCATACAGTGGAGCAGAGACAGTCTCTTTAAGAAATGGTGCTGGCAAAACTGGAAATCCTCGTGCAGTCAAATCAAAGAGAACCCATACCTCACACTATACACAAACACTAACTGAACTGGATCGAACACCTAAATATTAAGTCTAAAACCATAAGATTCATACAAAATGTGGAGAAAATTATGGGCCTAACATTTTGCAAAGTAGGATAAACAAACCTAACAACAAATGTACCAGTAGAAGACAAAACAGATGAGACTTTATAAAAACTGAAAATTTGTGCTTATCAAATGACTTTTTAAAAGATAAGACAACCTACTAAAACAAAACAAAATAAAATAACATCTGTTGTTGTCAAGTTGATTCCAACTCATAGCAACCCTATAGGACAGATGAGAGCTGTCCCACAGGTTTCCGAGGAGTGGCTGGTGGATTCAAACTGTTAACCATTTGAACAGCTGCTGAGATCTTACGAGTGTACTACCAGAGCTCCAGACAACCTACAGAATTAAAAAAAAAAAAAAAAAACTTCAGAAATCTTTACTCAGTGAGCATCTAATTTGTAAAATCTTTAGAAAATTGCTATAACTCAACTGTAAAAAAGAGAAACTGAGCACCTAAATGAGCAAAGGACATGAATAGAACCTTTACCAAAGAGGACATCCAAGAAGTTAATAAATACATGAAAAAATGTTCATGAACATTAGCCATTAAAGCAAAAACCAAACCCATCGCTACTGAGTCAATTCCAACTTACAATAGTGCTATGGGACAGAGTAGAACGGCCCCATTGTGTTTCCAAGGCTCTAAATATTTACAGATGTAGTCTGCCACATCCTTCTCCTACAGCATGGGTGGTGGGTTTGGACGGTTGATCATTTGGTTAGCAGCTCAGTGCTTTAACCACTGTGTTACCAGGGCTCCTTCATTAGCCATTAGAGAGAAGCATATCTAAGCTACAGTGAAATACTATCTTTATCCTAGATAAAATAGCATTGATTAAAGAAAAGGAGACAACTATAAATGCTCATGAAAATGTGAGGAGTTTGGGACCCATTAGCCATGAAAGGTAGACCTGTAAAATGGCACACCATCATGAAAATCAGCACTTTCCCCCAAAAGGATAGAAATAGAACTGCCCTGGGATCCAGCGATCCTTTAGGACTATGCCCTAGAGACCTAAAAATAGTGACAGGCACGGACATTTATGTTCATTGCTAGCTTTATCCATGATCACAAATAAATGGGAAGAGCTGGTGTTCATCAACAGAAGAATGGTTAAGCAAATCATGGTACACACATTCTACACAACCATAAAGAGCAATGAGGAAGCCCCAAAACATATTACATCATGGGTGTACCTGAGGGCATAATGCTAAGTGAAATAAGTCGAGCACATGAGGACAGTCATATATTGTATGATCCCTCTTTCATGAGAAGACAAGAACAGATACAGAGAAACTAATGTTCGTTGGCAGTTACCAGGGAGAAGAGGAGGTGAAAATCACACTTTAGACTGTGCAGACCTGTTATTCATTTAATTATATTGGTGATAGGAAAAAGTGGCACAGAATGTGGCATAGTGAACAGGGCATAGTCAAAATAAAAATGAAAGAGCACATATGGATGTGTATAGGCATATTCATATACAGATAGATACAGTTTTGTACTCTAGTGATAATAGATAGAAGTATCCATACCAATTGCCATCAAGTCAGTTCTGACTGATAGTTTCCTGGTAGATTCTTACTGCTGATCTTTTGATTGGCATCTGCAGCTCTTAACCCACTACACTACCATGCATAAATACAAATGTGTGGGTCCAAATATATTCACTGAAGATACAAATATGGATACTCACAGATATAATCAAACATCTTACAAGACTGATTTTCTAGGTTTAAGACTTAGGACCATAGTCTAATGGGACAATTCAGTCAACTGGCATAATGTAATTCAAGAAAACAGTAGTCTGCACTCCAGTAATGTGAATAGCATCTGGGCTTTTAAAAGCTTGTGAGCAGCCTTGTAACACACAACTACAAATCTGTACTTGCCAAGAGCAAAATAGTAAGAAAATAATCAAAAGCTCAGAGAAGAAAGAAGTCTGCACAAGCCACAACTTTATTTAACCAGAGGCCAGAATTAAATGGTACCTGGCTACTACCACTCATCATTCTGACTGAGGCCACAGTTGATGGTCCTGGATAAAAAGGGGACAAAAACGTAGCACAGAACACAAATTCTTGTTTTTTAAAAAAGTTGGACAATCTGGAACATTAGAGAAAACAAAACTCCAATACTATTGCCACGCAACTATTTAAACCTAGAACAGAGCCTATTCCCTTCTTTGGCCTTTTAATGAAATAGAATGAAGCACAAAATAATGGCTATTTCTCATAAGATCAGTGGTGTACTTAAAAACCATCAGTATGAGACTGAAATGTTAACAGTTACTCAAAAGCAAAGATGAGAAAATAAGGAAGCGGGGAAACTAGAGTACTGGAAACAGAGTAAATGCAACACAATTAAGTAGAATGTTGACACATTGTAAAAAATATAACTAATGTTACTGAACAATAAGGGGAGAAATTATTAAACAAGGAGCTAACTTTCTGTGTAAACTCTAACCACATACTCAATTTTTTTTTTAAAAAAAGAATTATATCAGGGAATATAAGCTTCTACATAAGAGATTAGTGACTGGCAAATAGTAAAAGTAACATTATTCCTAATAGGTGAAATTTATTCTAATGTCACTTGGGGTTGAGAGATTATTCCTAGGCTTACCTGCTGAAATTAAGTTTTACAAACTACTCCACCCCTCCTCCTTCCAGTGTATACAAATTAAATTTATTTACAACTTAGTGAATGAGAGTATGCCAATGATTGCCTTGAGGGTTACATTGGAAATCTTCAGAACAGTTTACAGGCTGTTTAAAAACACCCCCTCCCCCCCACTATTCTTAAACTAGTTTGTTGGTGAAGTTTCCATCTAATTACTTTACATGACACAAAGTTAAAAACTTGGTAATGTACTATTACATAGGATGTCTATTTGGATAATGACATCATACACATCCCACCTGCAATCACTTACTTTCAGACTATAAACTTTTTATGTTTGTAGAAATAGCTCCCAAATATTACCATTTTATTTCATGATTGAGTCTTTGATAAGGTTCTTCTATACTCCTGAAAGAGAAAATGAGTTTGTTTTTTTCCAGGTTTCCATCCAAAGTTTTACATATTGTAAAAAGATATATATATATTAATAGCATTTTTTGGAACCGCTTTTTCTGTAGAGTGGACTGTCTGTAGTTTGCAATGATGGAAATTGTCCAACTCGTAAGTCATTCTTTGAAACAATGATGTGGAGCAAAATACACTTCTTACTATCAGTTTTCCTTGTGTTTCCCTTTCTCCTTTCTCAGTTATTTGACTTACACATTTGAGCTAGTCATTTAAAAATTACTGGAGATTATATTTGTTGGGTAGGGTGGGAGAAACAGTGCAATCAGCAGCATGTACACAGTGCAGTGCAACCCCGTGCCTCGCCCCCAAAACTGACCTACTACTAAGCTTGGATTTTTGCATGGTGAGACTGTGTCTTGCATACTTTGGAGACGTTGTCAGGAAGGATCAATCCCTGGAAAAGAACATCCTGCTTGTTAAAGCAGAGGGTCAGCAAAAACAAGAAAATCCTCAGGGAGCGGAACTGACACAGTGGCTGTAACAAGGGGCTTAAGCACAAAAAGAAATATGGGCATAGCGCAGAACCTGGCAGTGTTTTGTCTTGTTGTGCATAAGCTTGCTGAGTCAGAGCCTACCAGACATTACCTAACGACAATAACAGTAAGTTTGGAAATATTATACGATGGTCAGAGTGAATACTTAAAGGAGAAAACACAGGCCAAAGTTGCTATGTGGCTTATATGGAGCAGTAGCCTCAGCTGGGTGGAAAACCTGCATTTGGAGAAAATCCTCAGAAAGCATGCGACAGGATAAAACAGCAGAAGAAGAAGAGCAGGCACAAAAAGGTAAAGATGCTTTTACTTTTAAATGATTTTAAGAAAAAAAAAAAAAACGAGGGTTAGAAACATGTATGTTAACTTTCCTAAGTAATGATGTCGTGTGGAGGAGTTTCCCTGCCCTCAGCACTGTCCCGAAAGGCCACTTACACTTACACCTTACTACATTAATATTCATTAGGTGTTACACCTTATGTCGCACAGCAGGATGCCTTGCCAGCAGACCACTTGTCATAAAGCCGGATTTAATAAAGCATTGTAAAACAAACATTACGATGATAAACAGAAAATGACAGGCTAATTAAGAGAATTTTAATTGCCATTTTTCCATAATAACATTTGTTCAGTTGTGTCTGTCTTTGAGTTAGCATCATCCCTGTTCAGCTTTCATTCTGGGCACCTTCCTCATTACCCCTCCCAAAAGAAAATTATATCACATCTGATTTAAAGCACTTAATGCCTCTTTTTCACATTTTATAAATTGACTGTAATTTAATGAATACCTGTGTGTCATCGGTGTTCACAGATACTAGCCTTTAATCGTAAAGGTATGGAAAACACGTCTAACCGCGGCTGTGTCCTCCTCTGCCAGGTAAAATAATGAATTGAAGCAAATGATTCAAAATGAATCTAAATATCACCTGAAATCTCTCATAAAATATTTGCATTAACCTTTTTTTTCAGTCTGAAAAACACATTGTGTATTTCATTGGTAATCACTATTATCTTTAAAAATAAAAAAAAGAACAGAAAACACTGAAACTCATAAAATTTAATTAAGCAGTTCTCTGGCCAAATAAGTTATACTCCATAGCATGTTAGTGAATAGAGGGTCTCTAACTCTTCAGCTGGAACCTTGGCAGAGCAGTGGTTAACAACTCAGTTGCTAACCAGAAAGTTGGTAGTTCAAATCCACCAGATGCCCCTTGGAAACCTATGGGGAAGTTGTACTCTGTCCTATATAGTTGTCCTCTGTCCTATACAGTTGTCATGACTTGCAGTCAACACAATAACAATGTGTTTCATCTTCACCTAGGAGTCATGGTGGTACAGTAGTTAAGCATTTGACTGATAACCAAAAGGTTGGTGGTTGGAACCCAGTGACTCTGCAGGAGAAAATATTGCAACCTTGAAAAACCTATGGAGCCAGTTTCCTCTGTTGTATTGGGTTGTTATAAGTCAGAATCAACTGAATAGCACACAACAGTCTTCACATAAGCCCTCCATATCAAATTTTTTAAAATTCTTTTTGTTATTATGATTGAGTGATAATGTACGTTCCCATATAAATTTGCATGCCCACCTATGTGTAGCTCCCACTGCTCTCTCTGCCTAGTGACAGTACACTCCTCCTTTCCGTTATATATGTGTTATAACCTCTCAGCAATCTCTTGTCCCCTTCTCTCTACCCTCTCCACTCCTCTCCACTAAAGGCCCATAGGAAAGCATCCTATAGATGCATAGAATTGTAGTACATCCCTCTTTTTAATATGATGATGTCATAGCTTTCATGATATGATCATTGGATCACTTCTTTTAATATTATAGCTTTGAGTTTGGAGCCTTTCTTAACTGAGTAGGTTTCTGGATGATGTGTCGTGCATTTCCTCCTAAAATATAAAATTAATGGTTTTGTTCTTATAAGGTAAGAGATTCTTTCAGTATTTCTTATGGCTTTTGGTTTGTATATTACAAAGTCTCTGAGTTTTATATATGAATGTCTTCATTTCATTTTCTTATTTGAAAGGTAGTTTTGCAGGATAAATACTTGTTTGTTGGAAGTTCTTCTCCTTCATGGCTTTGAATGTGTCATCCCACTGTCTCCGTACCAGCATTGTTTCTGCTGAGAAATCTGATGAAAACCTGCAGGGTTTCCCTGTGAATGTTAGCTTAGCTTTACTGCCTTTAAGAGTGTCTGCTTATGTTTCATTTTGTTAAGCTTGATTATAACGTGTCTTGGAGCATTTCGTTTGAGATCTATATTGATTGGCATTTGATATGCATCTGGGATATCTATATTATCTTCCTTTATAATTTCTGGGAAGTTTTCTGTTTTTCTGGAAAGTTTTCTGGGAAGTTTTCAGGTGTCCTGCCTTGTTCAGGAACTCCGATTAATTGTAGATTGTTCCTCTTAATGGAGTCCCAAATGCTTCTTAATGCTTCTTCATTTTTTTTTTTTTTTTAATTTCTTTTTTCTGATTTCTCCTCACAGTTGCTGGAGTCAGTAGCTCTGTCTTCCAAGTTGGAAAGTCTATTTTCCATTTGTTCAATTCTGTTTTCTTGGCTTTGAATTGAAATTTCTATCTTTTTGATTTTGTTACTGGTCTGCTGGATTTCAAAGTACTGGTGTTTCATCAGATCAAACAACTTGCTTAATTTTTTGTTTTGCTCTGCTGCATTTTGATTAAGGTCTAGAATAGCTTCTATATAATCCTTTTATATTTGTCCTCCAGTAGTTTCAGAAAGGCTTCTTTGTCTGGGAAGTTGTTTAGTCCTTTCTTTTGGGGACCTTCTGAAGCCATAGGAGAATTCTTCTTAAAGTTTTGGCCCAGAGTTTGTTGCTTTTTAGGCATGTGGAGGTTGTTTTGTTTCTCTGGTGTTACCTTGCCAAGCCAAGTGCTCTTAATGGGATCTAAATGTCAGTCTGTAAAGCATTGATCACCTGACACCTCTATGTACTCCAGTGACTGGGTCAGTGGAATCTCTAGGGTAGCAGGCTCTGCCTCCTGACTGGCAAAGACGTGGCTCTACTTATAGAGTTACTAGGGAGCTGTCAGCTGACCACATAATGTGAGATCTGGAAAAGTAAGCAGCTCTATATCAAACCCCATATGCTGTATACTTCAAAATACAGAAAGGCTACTGCCTTGCTGTCATCTGGTAGCCACATTCTGCAAAAGACTGCTTTCCTGTTGGAAAAGCACTCTCTGGGCAGGCACTGTCTCCCAGCCTGGGAATTAGGTTCAGTTGAGGCCTCCATATGAGTAACTCTATCTCCCAGACAATCAAGCTTTCCTGCCTGCCTCAGAATAGGCTTTTCAGTGGTGGAGACTCAAGGAAAGAAACCAAAAGCACAGAGGGTCACAGATTCCAAGGCTGAGTTCTCAGAATATGGTGACTCCACTCACCTATCATATCAGTAGGGCATCCACGTCCTGCCATCAGACAAGACCCAGCCACACCTGCTGGCCAAGACAGTGTAAAAAATGTGTAAAATGTCAAGTTACCTTGAGTGCATGAGAGCCAGGCACTCACCAAGGTCAGGAGTCAGCGAAAAAGAAGGAGTTTCCCACTCAGTAGCATATAGTATGAATAGACAGCCCTATGTGGTGTCCTAGGGTTCACTAGATGTCCAGAAGTCTTTGTTTAATCATCATTTCAGGCCTTGGTTTCCAGAGGGATTTTGGAAGACATGTGTTTAGTCTACCATCTTGACTCTCCTTTCCATGATTTTAATGCACAGTCCCTAAAAGTTCACATTACTATATTTTGTTATTTAAAAATAAATACCTCCTGTTTTCTTCCTTTCCTTTACAAAATAGTTAAAATGTGTACATTCTTCCATACTGAAAGTTGATTACTGGGAAGTCAGAATATTGCTTATGGTGAGGATGAACAACCAGCTCCCGAAGTTAGTACTGTATTTCCTTAATACTTATAGCAGGTGGCATAGTGGGTAAGTCCTACATCTGCTAACCAAACCATGGGCAGTTCAAATCTACCAGGTGCTCCTTGGAGACTCTATAGGGCAGTTCTACTCTGTCTGTAGGGTTGCTGCAAGTCAGAATCGACTTGATGGAAGCGGGTTTGGTGTTTTTGTTTTTGTTTTTATATATATATATAAAACTGTGTTTTAGTTAGCTAGTGCCGCTCTAACAGGATTACAACAAAGTGGATGGCTTTAACAAGGAAAACTTTATTCTTACACAGTCTGGTGCACTACAGGTCCAAATTCAAGGTGTCCATTCCAGGGGAAGGCTTTCTGCCTTGTCGGCTCTGGAGAAAATCCATTTATTGCATCCATCTGTTCAGGGATCATCTTGGCACAGGAACCTCAGGTCTGAAGGACACACTCTACCTCCACTGTTGCTTTCTTGATGGTGTAACGTTCCCAATTCTCTGCTTTCATCTCTCTCCTTTTATCTCCTATGGGATGAAAGTATAAACGGTAGTGAAAGCTATACTTCAGGGCAACTCCCTAACCAAGGGTGTGGCAGTCCCACTCTAATCCTCTTTGAACATAATCATCGTATCTATTAGCCACTGGCAGAGATTAGACTTTACAGCATCAGAAAATCCAAAAATGGAGGGCAGAGAATACAGGGAATCCTGGCCCAGCCAAATTACTATATTTTTGTGGGGACAAAATTCAATCCATGACAACCAGGATGTATTTTAGTCCTCACTTTGCTGTATCACATAGTTGTTAGACTAAGGGACATTGGAATCAGAGATTTACTGTAAATCTTTAATAACTAGCTCTTAGACAGAGAGAAAAAGCCATGATTGGAAAAATTTGCTGATTTTAAGCTTCAATGAAAAATCACTTAACAGGAAATTGAAAAGACACCCACACAATTGGCTAGCATGATGTGCCCCAGTGTGTCTCTGCTCTAGTGTACACAGACTAAAGTGCTAACGTATGTATTAACAATAATAAGAAGCAGAGGCAGAGCAAAGATGGTAGACTATACACACATCTCCTCAATTCCCTCTGAGAACTAAGGCCTGGAATGATAATTGAACCAAGGACCCTGGACATCCAGGGAGCCCTAGAATATGGCATAGGGTTGCCAGATTTGACTATGTGCCACTTAAAGGGCAACAGCATTTCTCTAACATGAGGCAGAGCACACGGAATCTACTTCAGCTGACTTGCCATTTGGGAGGACTGCAGGTGCTGTTGTCATCTTTCTTATCTGGGAGGCAGGGGATGGGCATGAGCTGCCAAATATGCTGAATTGCATTGCTAAAGTTAACAGTGTATAGTACAACAGAGAGACTGTGCTTGAGATAGCCACATTTTGAGAGCCCAGATGCTGACTGAGGGCACCACTGCACCTCCACCCTCTCTTTTCTGAGCTGCACTGTAGATCATGCCATTCCGTGGTGGGAACGGCAGCTCTGGCGAGATGCAATTGTGGTCAGCTGGGATGTGGAGTTACACAACTGGAGGTGTAATCAAGGGCTAATTCCCAAGCTGAGAAATAGTGCTAGTCTGGAAACCACTTCCCCAGTATTACCTTATGAGTGGGGCCCAGCTGAGAATTGCAGAAAGGCTATAGCCCCTCCCTAATTTGAACTACAACATAGCATCTGGGGACAGCAGAAGAGGTGCTTCTGTTGTCAACCTGAAGGCAGCACCTGCCACACCTACTGGCCTGACTGATTTTGGCAGCTGTCAGACAGCTCCTAGCTTTTTAAAATAATACTACCTGGAGAAATAACTGCTGAGTGACCTGGCAGTGTCTTCTCCACCTTTCACTGACCCACATCATAGGGTCAACTGAAAGCCCCTTGGAGACTCCATAAGTAGGGTGCCACCTTTCTCTGCCAAGAGGTAGAGCCTGCCACCCCCAGAGATTCCACTGGGGCCAGTTACTAGGGCACACAAGGAAGGCTGCTGACTAGCTCTCTTCTCAGAACTATGCCTCAGCTCCTGTCGAGATAACACCAGAGAAACTGAACAGCTTTTAGATGGCCCCAAAGCAAAAAATGATTGCTAACCATTTAAATAAACAGTATACCATAGTTCCATAAAATTCTCAAAATAAAGAATCAAAAAACTCCCAAATAAAGAAGCCTTTCTGAAATGATCAGAGGTCAAGTACAAAATAATTGTACGCAGAGCCCTCCTAGAGATTAAACAACATGCAGCAGAGCAAAATGAAAAATTTAGGAAGCTATTGGAACTCGTGGAACATCAACAATATGAAATCCAGCAGATCAATAATGAAATTAGAGGATTACACAATTCAATCCAAAGCTAAAAGAGCAGAATTAAGAAGATGGAAGTCAAACTTAGTGATGTTGAGGATAGAGCAACTGACACCAGCATTAATGAGGAGAAATCAGAGGAAAAAAGTAATAAAAATGAAGAAGCATTAAGAAACATGTGAGACTGTAGAGAAATAATGTATGAATAATTGGAGTACCTGAACAGGGAGGGATAACTAAAAACACAGAGAGTATTACTGTTGAGTTGCTGATAGAAAAATTCCCTGAAATTATGCAAGAAGAGAACAGAGTTCCAAGACAGGTATGAAACACCACAAAAACTAGACCAAAAAAGAAACACAACAAGACATGCTATAATCAAGCTTGATAAAATGAAACATAAACAGATTATCTTAAAGGCAGCAAGGCTCAAAGCAAAGCTAACATTCAGAAGGAAGCCCGGTAGGCTTTTGCCTGACTTCTCAGCAGAAGGAATGCTGACACAGAGACAGTAGCATGACACATTTAAAGCACTGAAAGAGAAGAACTTCCAACCAAGAAGTATACATCCTGCAAAATTGCCTCTCAAATACAAAGATGAAATTAAGACATTCTCAGATAAACAGAAGTTTAGAGACTTTGTAAAAATCAAACCAAAACTGCAAAAATTACTAAAAGAAGCTCTTTGCTTAGAAAAACAAAACCACTAAGTGTTTATTAAGAGGCAATGCAGGACACAGCATCCAGAATCCTACTCAATCTAGGGAAGTCACAAAGCTGAATCAAAACTACAGTATTAAAAGGGAATCAGTGGCCATATCACTAAAATTATGATACCATCACACTAAAAAGAGGGTATATTATAGTACTTATAGTCCTTTCAGATGAAGAGGAAGTCAAAAATATATGCAGAAGTTAAAATTAGGTTTAAGGTAGAATATTAAGTGGAATCACAGGGGTAACCCATAGTATAATAACAAAGAAACGTATCAAAACAAGAAACATAATACAAGAGTCTCAACACAAAACCAACATTGAAAAAAGATAAAAAGTCAACATGTAAAGAAGAATGACTCAGAACAGACTATTAAGAGGAACACAGAAAACATCAACACAGAAATAAACACCAAAATGATAGCACTAAACACATATCTGTCAATAATCACACTGCATGTAAATGGACAGAATGTTCCAATAAAGCGACAGAGAGTGACATCCTGGATCAAAAGACACAATCCATCTACATGTTGCCTAAAAAAAGTACACAATACACTCGAGGATATGGACAACATGAAAATAAAAAGATGGAATAATAAATACCAATCTAAAGACATACAAAGAAGACTAGGTACAGCAATACTAATCTCAGATAAAATAGATATTAATGTAAAATCCACCACCATGAACAAAGATGGTGACTATTGCTGAAAACTTCAATATATAAGCAGGACTTAACAATATTAAATATCTTTGCACAGAATACAGAGCATCTAAAGACATCAAAGAAATACTGACTACCTTGAAAAATGAGATAGATCAGTCCACAATAACAGTGGGAGACTTCAACACTCCACTTTCAATAATAGACAGATCTTCCAGAAAAATGCTTAGTAAAGACACAAAAGATCTTATTGAGACAATTAACCAACTAGACATCATCTGGAACATTTTCCAGAATAGACCATGTATTAGAACATACAGCAAAATCCAAACCATCAGATTATTCCAAAGTATCTTCTCAGATCATAAAGCCATTGTTCTAGTCAGTTAATGCTGCTCTGACAGAAATACCACAGAGTGGATGGCTTTAACAAAGGAAAGTTTATTCTTACACAGTCTGATAACTACACGTACAAATTTAGGATGTCTGCTCCAGGGGAAGACTTTCCCCCTCATCAGCTCTGGAGAAAAGTCCAATATTGCTTCAGTCTTTCTCAGGGAACATCTTGGCTCAGGAACCTCAGGTCTGATGGACATACTCTTCTCCCGGTACTGCTTTCTTGATGGTGTGAGGTTCCCAATTCTCTGCTTGCTTCTTTTTCCTTTTATCTCTTATGAGATGAAAGGATTAAGGGTAGGGCAAGCCATGCTCCAGTGAAACTCTCTTTACAGTGGAGCACGGAGGTAATCCTATGAAGAGATTTACAGTCCCACCCTAATCCTTTAATATATAGCACAGGAAAATCACAAAATATTGGGAATCATGGCCCAGCCACATAGCCATATCTATTTTGGGGAGGACACAATTCAATCTTTCACAGCTATAAAAGCGTAAATCAATAGCAGAAAAAACATAGGTAGAAACTGAAACTCAAGGTAACTGAACAACACTTTGCTAAAAAAGCTGTGAGTTATAGAAGAAATCAAGGATAAAATAAAGAAATTTATGGATTCAAATGAGAATGAAAACACATCCTACCAGCAACTATGGGATACAGCAAAAACAGTGCTCAGTGATCAATTTATCTCTATAAATGCACACATAGGAAGGAAGGACCCAAAGCAAAGAATTAACTCTACAGCTTGAACAAGTAGAGAGCAACAGAGTAACCTCTCAGATATCGGAAGAAAACATGTAATAAAGATTAGAACAGAACCGAATGAATGAGAAAATAGAAGAACAATTGAAAAAAATTAAAGAGCTGTTACTTTGAAAAGATCAACAAAATTGACAAACCGTTGGCTAAAACAGACCAAAGAAAAACAGGAGAGGAAACAAATAACCTGAACAAGAAATGAGAAAATAGGTGTCACACAGACCCAAATGAAGTCAAAAGTATCATAGCAGGATACTACAAAAAAAATTGTACTTTAGCAGATTTGAAAACCTAGAGGAAATGGACAAATTTCTAGATCATATCACCTACCAAAATTATCACAAGGAGAAATAGAATGACTTAATAAACCCATTACAAAGGAAGAGATTGAAGAAGTCATGCAAAACCTATCATCCAAACAAAGTCTTGGCCCAGATAGCTTCACTGGTGAAGTCTACAAAACTTTCAGAGAAGGGTTCACTCCAACACTACTGAGACTATTTCACAGAACAGAAAGGGATCAAATACTCCTAAATTCATTCTATGAAGTCAGCATGGCCCTGATAACAAAGCCGGGGAAAGATCCCACAAAAAAAGGAAAATAACAGACCATTATTACTCATGAATCTAGATGCAAAACTCTTCAGCAAAATTATCACCAATAGAATTCAACAACATATCAAAAAAATAGTTCATCATGACTAAGTTGGATTCATACCAGGGATACAAGGCTGGCTCAACATCTGAAAAACAATCCGTGTGATCAACCACATACATAGAATAAAAGATAATAATTTTCTGATTTTGTCAATTGATGCAGAAAAGGCATTTGACAAAGTCCAACACCCATTCATGATAAAAACTCTCAGCAAAATATGAATGGGGGGGATTCCTCAATGCAGTAAGGCACATCTACTCAAAGGCAATCTCCAACATCATCCTAAAGGGAGACTGAAAGAATTACCCTTGAAAATGGAACTAGACAAGGATGCTTTCTCTCACCACTTCTATTCAACATTGTACTAGAAATTCTAGCCAGAGAAATTAGACAATACAAAGAAATTAAGGGCATCCTCATTGGCAAATAAGAAGTAAAAACTCCCTATTTGCAGGTGATATGATTGTATATGCAGAAAATCCTAAAGAATCCATAAGTATACTACTGGAACTAATAGGGGAATTCAGGAAAATATCAGGATATAAGATAAATACAAGTAAGTCAGTAGGAGTCCCTTATACCAAAAGAGAGATCATCAAAGAAAAAATCAACAGATCAGTGCTGCTTACTGTAGCCCCCAAGAAGATTAAATACCTAGGAATAAATCTAACCAGAGAAATGAGAGACCTATACAGGCAGTACAAGCCCTTACTGCAAGAAATCAAAGGAGAATTTCATAAATGGAGAAACCTACCCTGCTCATGGGTGGGAAGATTTAACATTGGGAAAATGTGCATTTTACCCAAACGATCTACGTATACAATACCATCTCAGTACTAATACTAGGGTCATTTTTTAATGAGATGGAGAAACAAATCGCCTACTTTTTGGAAAGGGAACAAACCCTGGGTAAGTAAAGCACTACTGAAGAAGAGCAACACAGTGGGAGGCCTCACACTACTTAACACTGCTAAACTTTAGAACCTATTACAGTGCAATAGTAGTCAAAACAGCCTGGTGCTGGTACAAAAAAGAGACGTAGACCAACAGAACAGAGTTCAGACCCCAGGAATGCTACTGTCCTCTTATGAATAGCTGATGTTCAACAAAGACCCTAGGATTGTAAACCAGGGTAAAAACAGTCTCTTTAACAAATAGTGTTCCCAAAACTGGATATCCGTATGCAAAAAATTGAAACAATATCCGTATCTCTCACATCTTACACAAAAACTAACTCAAATTGGATCAAAGACCTAAACATCAAACTTAAAACAATAAAGTTCATGCAAGAAAAAGTAGAGTTAACAATGGAAGTTCTAAGACACAGCTTAGATGGACTTCAAAATCTCACAAAGCACAATCAACAGAAGAGAAAACAAATAAATGGGAACTACTAAGAATCAAATACTTTTACTCATCCAAAGACTTTATAAAAAGAGTTAAAAGACCACCTACAGAATAGGAAAAGATATTTGGCAACTACATTTTGGACCAATGTCTGATCTCCATAGTCTACAAAGTACTGCAAAATATTGACAAGAAAAAGGTTAATAACCCAGCTCAGCAATGGACAAATGAGATGGACAGACACTTCACCAAAGAGGACACCCAGGCAACCAAAGGACACATGGGGAAATGCTCATGATCATGAGCCATTAGAGAAATCCAAATCAAAACTACAATGAGATACCCTCTTACCCCAATAAGATTGGCCATAACCCAGAAAACACTAAACAACAAATGCTGAAGAGGCTGTTGAGAGGAACTCTCCTACAGTGCTGGTGTAAATGTAAAATGGCATAAGCTCTTTAGAAAGCAATTTGGCACTTCCTTAGAAAGCTGGAAATAGATACATCATTTGATCTAGTAATGCCACATCTCAGAATATACCCTACCGAATCAAAGGCTGTCACAAGAACAGACACATGCACACGAATGTTTACTGCAGCACAGTCCACAGCAGCAAAATGATGGAATCAACCTGGTTGCCTATCAACAGATGAATGGATACACAAACTTGGATACGTATACTCAATGGAACATTATGCAGTGATACAGAACAATGATGATTTAAGAAAGCGTTCAGAGCCTGGAGGACAGTGTACTGAGTGAAATCAGTCAGCAACCAAAGCACAAATATTTTATGAGACCCTTACTATAAGGACTTAGAAATAAACTTATTTACAGAAGAATACTCTTTGATGGCTGCAGGGCAGGGGAGGGAGGGAGAGGGCTGCTTCTAGATTAGATAGTTCATAGAAATTTGCTTGAGTGCAAGTACTGGCAGTACGCAGTAGAAAATATATCAGTTTAAATGGATTTATTCATAAAATGAAAACTCACCTAATCTTAACCCAATATTACAAGGATAATGTAGCAGGGGCATGGCTCTGGGGACCATGCTTTCAGGGGACATCAAGGTCAACTGGCATGATTAGACTTTCGCTAAGGGAATCTTCTGTACCACATATTGTGGCATCTAGGATCTTAAAAGCTAGCAAGTTGCCTTCTGAGGCAGACTAAATGGTCCCAACTCATCCGGAGCAGATGATCACCAAGAACAACAAAGACACAAGGGAAAAAGAGACCAGGAGACAGAAAGGCCCATGATATCAACATACGACCAGAAGAACCAGATGGTGTCTGCCCGCCATCGAAGATAGCTGTGATGGGGCACACAATGTGGAATCCCTGTGGCAACATGAAAGAAAGAAGGGTGCACTTTAAGAACTCCACTAAAAGACCACAATTGTTGGTCCGGTGGCCTAGGAATTTCCCGGGGAGCATGGTCCCTAGACCTGCTGCTTCCCCAAATCAGAAAACACTACTGAGGTCAACTCTTTGGACAGGAATGGACTGGACTTTGGGACACAGTGTGAGAGCATGGTGTGTATACTTTATGGTTCTATGCAACTACGGGATGCTGTCCTACTGACCTCTTACTAGAAAGGAGAGGAGAGGGTAGAGATGAGGGGGCAGGAGATTGTTAAGAGGTTATGACATATGTAGAACAAAAAGGGGAGTGTTCTGTCACTGGGCAAGGAGAGCAGAAGGAGCTACAGATAGGCAGGTATGCAAATTTAATTTGGATTGTATGCTTTCACTTAATCACAATAATACAAAATAATACCAACCAACACGCTTCCCTGAAAAGAATGTGAGCTGTGAGTAGCATATTCTCTCCTTATATGCAGATTTACATCTATGAAATGCAAAAATGTATCTAAAGATTGTTTTGATATGGAATTTATAAAAAGAGAGAGAGAGGACATTTACTGATCCCATTTTTAAGCTTTATGTAGAGTAACTCTAGAGACTGATCCTTCTTGATAACATGTCAAAGCATGCGAGACATAGTCTCACCACTTTTGCTTCGAAGAAAATTGTAGCCATTCTTCTTCCAAAGCAGATGTATTCCTTCTTTTGGCAGTCCATGATATTTTGTATTCAATATTGTTTGCCAACATCACAATTCAGAAGCTCAGTTATTCTTCCATCTTCCTTATTCATCATGCATCTTTAGCATGCATATGAGACAACTGAAAACACCATGGCTTGGGTCAGGCACACTTTAGTCTTCTTAGCTTTTCAACACTTGAAAGAGGTCTTTTGCAGCATGTCTGCCCAACACAAATGAATCATTTGATATTTTGATTCATTTTCGTGGGTTACTTGTATTGTGAATCCAATCAAGATGAAACTCTTGACAACTTCAATCTTTTCTGTTTATCATGATATTGTTTATTTGTTATATTGTAAGGATTTTTGTTTCCTTCGGATTGAAACATAATCCCTACTGAGGCTGTAGTCTTAGTCTTCATCAGGAAGTGCTTCAAATTCTCTTTGCTTTCAGCCAGCAAGATTGTATCATCTGCATAATGCAAATTGTTAATAAATCATCTCTCAACTCTGATGCTGTTTTTCTTCTCATAGTCCAGATTTTTGTTCTGCACACACTTGTTCTGCACACACACCCTTCCTATCTTTAAACCACACAGTATCTCCTTATTCTAGTTGAACAACTGCCTCTTGGTCTGTATACAGGTTCCTTATGAGCACAATAAAGTGTTCTGTAATTCCTGTTCTTCACAATGTTATCTATCATTTGTTCCACACAATAGAAAGTTTTTGCTCCGTGTATGGAGCAGAGAGGAATAGTGTGCTGTCCCCAGACAGGGAGAGCAGTGGATGCTGCGTATAGGTGGGCATGTAAATATATACGGGAATGTACATTTTCATTCAGTCATATTAAATAAAAAAAATAAAGCATAAAAAAAAGAATGTTTTTGCATAGTCTATGAAACATGAGTAAACATCTTTCTAGTGTTCTCTGATTCATCCAGGATCCATCTGACATTAACAATAATATTCCTGGATCCACATCCTCTTCTGAATTTGGCTTCAGTTTCCCATTGATTTACTGCTGCAGCTGCTTTGAATGATCTTCAGTAAAATTTTTCTTGTGTGTGATATACGTGATATTGTTCAATAATTTCCACATTCAATTGGATCACCTTTCTTGGGGTAAGTGTAAAACTGGAACTCTTCCAGTCAATTTGTCTCCCAAATTCCTTGGCATAGACCAGGGAGCACTTGCAGGACTTTATCCATTTGTGGAAACATCTCAGTTGGTATTCAGTTAACATCTGGAGACATGTTTTTCAACAATTCCTTCTGTGCAACTTGGACTTCTTCCTTCAGTACCATTGGTCCTAGATTATATGATACCTCCTGAAATGGTTAAACTTTAACAAAACTTTTTTCATGTACCGTCTCTGTGTATTCCTTCCATGTTCCTGCACCACTTGCTATTTTACCCGTAGAATCCTTCAGTATTGCAACTCAAGGCTTGAATTTTCTCTTCAGATCTTTCAACTTGAGAAACGTGGAGCATGTTCTTCCCTTAGGATTTTCTACCTTATCTCTTTGCATGTGTCATTATAATGCTTTACTTTCTCTTCCCAATCTACCCTTTGAAATCTTTAGTTCAGCTCTTTTGCTTCACCACTTCCTCTGTTTGCTTTAGCTACTTAACTTTCAAGAGCGAGTTTCAGAGCCACGTCTGACATCCATTTCGGTCTTCTCTTTCTCTCCTGTCTTTGTAATGACCTCTTGCATTCTGCATATATGTTGTCCTCGATATCATTTCACAACTCTTCTGGTCTTCAGTCATTAGTGTTCCATGCATCAAAGCTATTCTTGAGATAGTCTCTAAATTCAGGTGGGATATATGCAAGACCATACTTTGACTCTCTGGACTTGTTCTAGTTTTCTTCAGTTTCAACTTGAACTTGCATAGGAGCAATTGATGACCTGTTTCGAAGTTGGCCTCTTGCCTTTGTTGGACTAATGACATTGAGTTTTTCCACTGTCTCTTTCCACAGACGCCATCGATTATATTCTTATTTAGTTCGTCTGATGAGATCCATCTGAATAGTCACCACTTATGGTGTTGGAAAAAGGCATTTGCAATGAAAATGTCATTGGTCTTACAAAATTCTGCAGTGTGATCCCTGGCATCATTTCTATCACCAAAGCCATATTTTACAAATGCTGATCTTTCTTAGTCTCCAACTTCTGCATTTCAATCACTAGTAACTATCAGTTCATCTTGATTGCACGTTTGATCAATTTCAGAGTGCAGAAGCTGGTAAAAATCTTCATCTTTGGCCTCAGTGGTTGGTGTGTAAATTTTAATGCTTGTATTAATTGCTCCTCCTTGTAGACATAGGGATATTATCTTATCACTGACAATGCTACACATTAGCTAGATCTTGAAATGCCTTTTTGGTGATGAATGCAACACCATTGCTCTGAAAGTTGTCATTCCTGGCATAGTAGACCATAGGATTGTCTGATTCAAAAAATGGTCCATACTGATCTGTTTCAGCTTGCTAATACCTAAGATATCTGTGTCATGCGTTCGATTTCATTTCTGATGATTTCCAATTTTCCTGGAGTCATACTTCGCGTATTCTATGTTCTTATTATTAGTGGATGTTTGCAGCTGTTTCCTTTCATTTTGAGTCACTCCACATCAGCAAATGAAGGTTCAGAAAGCTTGACTCCCAATGTACCTTTTCTCATTTCTACAATTCCCCTTATTATTAATATCTTAGTGCCCTGGCGGCCTATGCCTAAGCACTTGGCTGCTAACCAAAAGGTCAGCTGTTGAACCCACTAGCTGCTTTGTGGGAGATAGTTGTGGCAGTTGGCTTCCATGAGGATTAAAGCCTGGAAAACCTACAGAATCGTCCTACTTTCTCGTGTAAGTTTGCTATGAGTCAGAATCAATTACATGGCATATAACAAAGAAGTAATATTGATACACTATTATAAAGTCCGTAAGTTACATTAGAGTTCACTCTGTGTCAAAGAATTCCATAGGTTTAACATATACACAATATCATAAAACCACTATGACAATGTGATACAGAATTGCTTTCCTGATTTAAGATTAGCCTTGCTGAATCTACTCATCCCTCCCTTCTCTGTATGTTTATGGCTCCATATCCTCCCTGGCATTTGATGTTATCAATGTTTTTGGAGTTTAGCTATTTTAATCAGTGTGTGGAAGCATTGTATTGTTTTAATTTGCAAATTAACTGATTGGTTGGAGTTTCACATCTACCCAAAAAATGCTTTGAAAGGCCCAGTGATCTACTTCTGAAAACTGAGCACTGAAAACCCTACAAAGCACAGTCCCTGTCTGTCACACGTGGGGTCAGTATGAGTTCAAATTGACTCCACAGCAGCCAGGTTAATGACATATGACATTAAGTGTGTTTTCATATGCTTATATACCACCTCTATGTCATCATTAAAGAAATGCTTGTTAAGATTTTATAATTGTGTTGTTTGTTTTCTTACTTAATTTTAAGTGTTCTCTCTATATTTCAGACAGAAACATTTTATCAGATGTATTCTAAAAATATCATCTCTCTGTCTTTGACTTATGCTTTAATTCTCTAACCTTGTCTTCTCCAGATAAAAATTTTTACTTTCATTAAAACTCATTATCTTTTTTCTATATAGACAGTCTGTTTGATATTACATATATAAAAAGTTTTTCCAATCTAAGGTCACCTAGATTTTTTTTTTTTTTTTAATGTTCTCTTCCAGGAGTTTTATGATTTTTCATTATACATTTAGGTCTAGAATACCCTACGAGTTAGTTTTTTTGTGAAAGGCGTAAACTCAGTATCCAGACTGTTTTATGAGGGGTGGGGTGGGAGTGGGGAAAAATACATGAACAGTTGTATCAGCATCATTTTTGAAAAGGCTATCAAGTCTACATTGTATCGCCTTTACCTTTTTGCAAAAGAGCAATTGGCTATATTTATGTGAAATATTTCTTGGTTCTCTGTTCTTCTACCACATGTGTCTGTGAGTTTTTCATACAGTGGCAGATTGTGTGTTGCTGTAATACCCCTAAGCTACACTGGTATTCAAATACCAGCACGGTCACCTATGGTAGAAAGATTTCTGCTGAGCTTCCAGATGAAGACAAGCTAGGAAGTAGAACCTAGCAACCGACTTCCAAAAAGAATTAGTCAGTAAAAACCTTATTATAGCACCAGAACACTGATACAGTGCAAGATGATCCCATGAGGATAGAAGGCTCTCAAAACACAACTGGGGAGACCTGTTTCTTCCAGGTAGAATTGACCTTAGTGACATGGACAGAGTCAAGTTACTGAGACCTTCGTTTGCTGATGTGACACAATGCAAAACGAAACAGCTGGAAACATCCTTTAATAGTAGCAACATGGGATGCACAAAGTAGGAATCTAGGAAAATTGAAAATCATCAAAAATAAAATGGAACACATAAACATTAATATCCCAGGGATTAGTGAGCTGAAATCACTCAAACTGTCTGCAGCAGTGCATAGACAGGAAACTGCCAGATGATCAGGTGGATTTAGAACAGGAGGTAGAATCAAGAATATCATCACTAATGTCGTTTAGATCCTGGACAAAGCAGAGAATACTAGAAAAATCTTTGCTTTTGTTTTACTGACCATGCAAAGGCATTTGACTGTGTGATCATAAAAATATATGAATAACATTGTGAAGAATGGGAATTGCAGAATACTTTATTGTGCCCATGAGGAACCTGTACATCCATTAAGAGTCAGTCATTCAAGTAGAACAAAAGGATACTGTATGCTCTGTGGTCAGAAAAGGTGTGTGTTAGGACTGTAATCTTTCTCCACACTTACCCAATATATATACTGAACAAGTAATAAGAGAACCTGGACTACATGAAAAAAAAAAAAAAGATGGCATCAAAATTGGAGGAAGACTCATTAACGACCTGCATTATGCAGATGGCACAGCCTCGCTTGCTGAAAGTGAAGAGAACTTGAAACTCTTAGCAATCAAGATCAAAGACTACAGCCATCAGTACAGACTACACCTCAACATAAAGCAAACTAAAGTCTTCACAACTGGACCAGTAAGCAACACTATTACAACGAGAAAAGGCATTGAATATTTCAAGAATTTCATTTTAATTGGGTCCACAATCAACACCCATAGAAGCGGCGGTTAAGAAAGCAAACATACATTTCATTGGGTAAATCCACTGCAAAAGACCTCTTTCAAGTGTTAAAAAGCAAAGATGTCAGCTTGAAGACTAAGGTGTGCCTGACACAAGCCATGGTGTTTTCAGTCACCTTATTGCATGCTAGAGTTGGACAGTGAATTAAGAGATAAAGAATTGACTCCTCTGAGTTGTGATATTGGCAGTATTGAACATATCATGGACTGCCAGAAGAACAAACAAATCTGTCATGGAAGAAGCACAGCCAGAGGTCAGCAGGATGATATCCTATAGATGCATAGAACCATAAAGTGCATCCAATATAGACTATTGAAAGGATGAGTCATATACGGAGCAGAGAGGAATAGTGTGCTGTCACTGGGCAGAGAGAGCAGTGGAAGCTGCATGTAGGTGAGTATGTAAATTTATATGGGAATGTACATTTTCACTCAATCATAATCAAAAAAAAAAAAAAAAGAAGTACAGCCAGAATTCTCTTTAGAAGCAGTGATAGTGAGACTTCATCTCACATACTTTGACATGTTAGCAGGAGGTACAAGTCCCTGGAAAAGGACATCATGCTTGGTAGATCAGAGAGTCACTGAAAAAGAGGTATACCCTCAACAAGTGGACTGGCACAGTGGCTGCAACAAAGGACTCAAATAAGACCAAGCCATGTTTTCTTCTGTTGTGCACAGGGCCTCCATGAGTTGGAGTCAACTCATGTTATCTAACAACATTAACTGCTCATTTCCATTGGTTTATCTGTCTACTTTTTCACCAAAACTGCACCATCTTGATTAGTGTAGTTTTTTTCTAACTTATTTACTTATTACAGTAAATGAATCAAGTCTCTAATATCTATCAACTGTCTCTCAGTGAGAAACCCTCACCTCCCCCTGTCCTTGTAGCCATCAAAGTTATTTTCTTCTGTAGATAATTCTATTTGTAAGTCCTTATAACAGGGGTCTCATACAATATTTGTCCTTTTGACACTGATTTCACTCAGCATAATATCTTCCAATTGATACCATGTTATGAGATGTTTTCTAAAATCTACTTTGTTTTTTATCATAGCACAGTATTCCATTGAGTATAAGTACCATGCCTTGTTTATTCATTCATCTGTTGATGGGCATCTGGGTTGATTCCACCTTTTAGCTATTGTGGACTGTGTTGCAATAAACAGTCTTGTATATGTGTCTGTTTGTGTTACAGCCTTTGTTTCTGAAGGATAAATTCCAAGCAGTGGAATTACTGGGTCAAATGATATATCTATTTCCAGCACTTAAGGATTACTATAGTTTTATAACAATTTTTGAAGTCAGTGTTAGCTGTCTAGATTTGTTCTTCCTCTGTGTTATGTTGGTTGGTTTGAATGTTTTGCCTTTCCATATAGATTTTAGATTCAGTTTGTGGATATCTACAAAGTAACCTACTGGAATTTTTATTAGGACATTTTTGAATATGTAGGTTAAATTGTACCCAACTGACATCCTAACAATATTAAATCTTCCTATCCAGTGTTAGGGAAGACTTCTCAATTTTTTAAATCTTCCTTGGTTTCTTTCATCAGTTGTGTGTTCTCTCCAAACATCATTGTACCTATTTTGTTAAGTTCATAGGTAAGTATATCTTTTGTGTGTGTGTGTGTGTGTGTGTGCACTAATGAAAGTGGTGTCATATTTTTTTTATTTCAAATTTCAACTATTTATTTCTGGTATATAGGAAACCAACTGACATTTTTAGAGTATGCTTCTATCTTACAAACCTCCCACAATTGCTCAGTAACTCCAGGAGTGGCTTTTTTTTTTTTTTTTTTCCACCTATATCTGATCCTTTGGAATTTTTTTCATAGACAACTGTGTCATCTGAGAAAAAGTTTTGTTTCTTCCTTTCCAAAATATGAACATTTTACTTCTTTTTCCTGTTTTATCATTAGCTAGGACATCTTGTGAGGTGTTGAATATGAGAGGGGATACGCTTTCTTTGCTTCCAAAAACATGTAACTTCTCACCATTAAGTATTATGTACCATTTGTATTATGGTTTCTGGTCTACACGTTATGTGGAGCCTTGCAAAAATCCCATAATATGAACAACTTCATTACCCTTTATATTTTCTTCCCTAGAGTGGAAACGAACCAAACATGGCTTCGCTTGCTTCTTTGATACCAAAACTCAACACTAGCATAGGACCATTTATTTTAAAATCAGATGGTAGTGTAAGCAACAAGTGTGCGCACCACTTCCTTATCTCTACCTGGTTGCAGTATACACATTTTACTCTAGGGTATAATGATCTTCTGAACTCCTTATAACTTCTTCATGTTACAAAATAGCCTCCAAAATTAACTAAGTTTTTTCCTGCAAATTGGCCCCTAAGTCCTAACCAAGAAACTGTATAATTAGAAAACTACTGCTTGACACTCAGGTTTCATTTCAACCACTCTATATTGGTAAATGGAATCAGTTTTCACCTTAATAACTCCTCCATCTGGTTTTTCTCCCTTCCACCTATGAGGGCATCTTCAACCCTCTTAAACCCATAGTTTAACTATGGGGTTTTTGTAGATGTAACTTATTAAATAAAGAAAGTTTCTTTCTATTCTTAGTTAGCTTTGAGTTTTTAACAAGGATAGATAATGGATTTTGTCTAATTTTTTTTCTGCATCTGTTGATATGATCATATGATTTTTATTCTTTAGTGTATTAATAGAATGAATTACATCCACCAATTTTCAAATGATGTGCCAGTCTTGTATACATAGAATAAATCCCACCTAGTAGTAATATGTAATTCTTTTTAAACACTGTTGGATTTGATTAGCTAATATTTTGTTGAGGACTTTTGCAACTATGTTCATGAGGGACATTGGTCTATATCTTTCCTCTCTTGTAATGTCTTTATTTGATTTTAGACCAATGCTAGTCCCCTGGAAGAAAGTAAGAAGTGTTCTCTCTGTTTCTATTTTCTGTATCAGAGTGTACAGAAATAGTGTCATTTGCCCATTACATGTTTGGTAAGATTCATGTGTGAAACTATCTTGAGTCTGTAGCTTTCTCTAGCTTTATGATGCTGTAGATGGTACTTTAAATCTTTCTGGAGTCGTGTCACAGATTGGCAAATTACTCTCCCTTTTTTTAGTTATATGATGTTGAACATATTGCTACCCCCATTGTAACTCATGCCTGAACAATGCTTATCTAACAAATGTTTTCCTTCTCTCTCTCTTTCATCCTTTTCTCTAAAGCCTGTTTCTTCTTGTACTTAGAAATAGTAAAAAACAGTTCAGTATTATTCTTACGGGGCATTTCCACATTTCCAGTGGAGAAATTGTGAACAAAGACTAGACCCTAAATTGTTGTGAAAATGACATTTGTTTGCATCATTAGAACTGAAACAAGAAGGCAGAGCTTCACTTGGGGACCTCAGTTGGGAACTTTAGCTTCAGGTGACTGGAATTTTTTGCTGCCCACGAACAACTTTAAGCTTTTTAAAGAGGAGCATGATTCATAAGTTAATTTTAAGCTCCATAGATCATTGGGAGAACAACAGTGAGACCGCTGAGCCTAGGAAGGGAAAGAGGGAAAAAGAATCATAAATCACAAAATCACCAGACTACATGCGAAAGTTAACTAAGTAAGCCACACAGAAACAATGATACATTTTCGCAGGAAGCTAGGCCTCTAAAATTCCTTTTGCATACAGCCACTACAATTTCTGCCCCTACAGTTTCTTTCCCATACTGCCCTTTTGATCAAGGGAGCCCAACTGGTGCGCTAGCTAAGCATTTGGCTGCTTACTAAACGATGAGCAAGTCTGAATCCACCAGCTACTGCTGGGACAGCAAAAGGAGCCCTTCTAGTCTGTGATATTTAGGTCTCTATGAGGTTGCTGTGAGTCAGAATCGACTTGATGGCAACAGCAACAAGCTATCAAGAAATAGTAATTTGAATACAAATTTCACAAAAAGGGTTTATATGTTTAAGCTAAAGTTCATCATGTTGCATAAACTAACCACTTAGAATTAAGCCAATTAGCAATATAGGCCATGGGAAATGAAAGGAAAAAGAGGTAAGAACATTTGAACTAGAGGTAGCTAATTACAACAAATCACGAGTTTTTCAAAATCAGTTTAAACTAACACTGTATCATATCATATTGCTTCTTATGATAATTACCCTCAGAAACTGTCATCAGCTGATTCATAAATGGTATGTGAATGCACTCCAGAGCTATGGAAACAGTAATCATTCATTCAATAAATACTTGTGATTATTATTTTTCTTAACCAATAATATCTGACTCACTCTAAAACCTTGATATTTGCATAAAGTTTTGGGTCCACTGAAGTTTTACACAAAATTATTTTCAGTGGACTTTATTACAATTTTAATATCTTAGAAAGAAACATTTACTTTGTGTCTACAGGGAAAAACAAAGGCCAAGTTCAGGATATCATAATCAAAGCATTCACTGTACTTTCCCCATTTCAACTATTAAGGAACACCCTCTCCTACTTATAAAATAGATAAAAAGTTAGGTGCAAGGGCACAGTCAGTTTGAAATTAACATTTAGTAACCCTATAAGTGTGCTTCAACAAATGATGGAGTTACCAAAGATCCAATTAAAAAATGATACTCTGTTCAGTAAGTTTAACTATGTTGTCTTTCTGAAAAGGCACAGATACTCAGTGTTTCACAAAACTTTTCTCTAGTCTATCCCTTTGGTTCAGTTTTTTTTAATTTTTGTTTATTATTACTATTTAAGAAATGTGACTTGTTTGCAAAATCATTTTTATAAATATTATTTTTTATTAAATTTAGTACTAACCTAGAAGTTGCTTTAATATTTTGTTTTTCTCCAATTAGGTTGCTGTTTTGATTAACATGGTTAATGAATGAATTCAGCAGATTATAGTTCAGAGGAATCAAAATTAGCTGCAGTATAAGAATCCTTTCAGGCTTCACGTAAACAGACGACTCTTCAGTAAATCTGGAGTTTCTTTGAAAGCTTTGGATAGACAAGCATGTACCAAGTTCTAGGCTCTCTGGCAAAACAAGTGTTGGTAAAAAATCTCATCAGCTTCGAGCTCACTCAATCTATTTAACTTAATTAATATTTACCAAAGACTTAATCTAGGTACAGTATTTTACTTGACGTTAGGTATTTAAACATAACTAAAACTCGACTCCTGCCATAAAGGAGATTTATAAAAATTTGAAAATAATTCTGAAAGGTGGGGAGATAAGTTTGAATAATCATATGGTTCTATGCCTAATCCTTGAAACAATTTTGAATGCTTGTGCCTTTGCCTTAAGCCTTGCATTACCTTAAGCCCTCATTCACTTTTCACTGTACGTGCTCCTCTTAAAAAGTCCATTGATTATCATGGCTTCAAACATCGAGTGTATAATAATGAGGACATATATGTGTATCCTAAGCTTTATACTACTCTATTCATAATACGTTGAATATTTTAATTTAGCTGTGCCACTGAAATTTCATACTCTTTGTTATGGGTAGAATTGCATCCTTCAAAAAAATATTTTGCAATCTTGATACCCAGTACCTGTGACCATGACACTGTTTAGAAACAAAGGTTTTGAAGATATTATCAGTCAGGTTAACACGAAGTCATACTGGAGTAAGGGGGACCCTAACCTTCTTTGACTAGTGTCTTTACAGAAGATAAGAAAGTATGCACAGAGAGAGAAAAGTAGGACACAGCAAGCCAAGGAGCACTTGGAGACAGTGCAACTTAGAAAACAGTTATGAAACAGTTTCTCTTAGAAGAAGTCAACATGACTGTTAGCCTTATTCCTACTTCCCATTTCCAGAAGAGTGAAACAATATTCTTTTGTTCTTTTGTGCCACCCAGTCTGTGGTATTTTGTTACAACAACTCTAGGAACCTAATTTTCATGCCTCAGCTGATCTCATCACTGTGAATCCTTGCAAACACCCTCATCAAAAGAGAAATCTTTACTTTTTCCCACATTCTGTGTTAATGAAAAGTCATCTTCCATTTAGGTGAGAAATCTAAAACTTAAAGTTCATGTTTGATTTTGCCTATGACATCCGTATATTCATCCAGTCATTAAACTGTTTTAAAAAATCTAAAATCCACTTCTCACTCCCCCCATCCTCCTATTCTAGGGGTTTTCTTAGATCTGGTCTGCCTAGAGCAATTCTTATTTTCTATGGTTTTGATGACCGAACTTTTTAAGTTTTTAGGTAGATTTTGGCTCCTAGTGATTGGGATAGGAAGGATAGTAGTCAGTTTGTCTGTCAACCAAAGTCTTCCAGAATTTATATTCTCAATATAAGGCCGGCTCTTATGCATACTTTATGTGCTAGCTTAGATACAACAATCATGCACTTTTTTTTCTCTTTTTATGGGAACAACAGTGTCTCTCTGCTTACTTAATAAAAGCTTCATAAAGTCAGGGGCTATGTTTATTGAGGCTCTACCAGGAGAGTGTTTGGCACAAACTATTTTCTTAAAACATATTTGGCAAATGGACTTAGAAAAGCACTCTAAAAGAATTAGGATTGATGGTTAGTGATTCCCAGGAAAAAATCCACGTCTCATAGGGGTAGCAGAATCTCTGCAATATTTCATGTCTAGAGAAATTCCCCTAGTAGATGAGCCTAAGATGTATCATTAGACTGTGGATATAGAGGTGGTTAGCGGTTTGTAGTGAGGAAACTGTTTGCTATTATATCTTCCAAGGAGGAATTCTTCAATAAAAATGTAAACTCAGTATTATAAGGAAAATTTACTCTGGGTAATGAGTAACATGACTTCAGAAATTTAGGTAGTTCAACCACGGAATTGTTAACAGCAAAACAACCTCTCTGTACCCATCCCAGCATTTATTTATTTATACTGATTTACATGGGCTCTGTGGCTTTTCCTGTGGAAAAAGTAATGAGAACAGTAAGTTCAAATATCTCTTATGCTGTTCATATATTTACCAGACTTATAGAAACAAACTGGCATGTATCTTCCTGTCTGGATTTTCAAGAAAACACAGGAATAGCTTCCATGGACTTTCAGAAAAACCAGGAATATAAAAAAGTCTGAAAAGGGAACTCTGAAGTAGTATGCTTGAAAAAGGATGTAGCTGAGGTTAAATACTGTGAGTGTATTTTAGGTGAGAAGGTGTTATTTTTACTTATAGGTCTTTGAAGTTCATGGATGTGTACCATATTTCAAAGGAGATTATAATGTGTAACTAATGTATCACTGTCTTAATTGGGTTCTCTAGAGAAATGAAAACAGTGACATATATCTGTGTATGTGTACACACACACATACACAAACAAGGACTGCCAACTGAGTTTGGAAACTCATCCTAGAAAAAGTGCTACTCCCCTCATTGCTGAGTATCACCACTGTCACCTTCAAAGTACTCCCCTTGGGAAGCCATGCAGTGACACCAATGCCTAATCCAGGCTTCAAAGCAATTTTTGAACCCTTTTTCTAGAATAGCCATCAGAGCTGTCCTTGTATTACCCTTGATACCCTGAATATCATCTAAATGTTTTCCTTTCAATATTTTCTTTCTCTTTTGGAAAAAAAAAAAAAAAAAGGGATCCAGATCAGGTGAGTTTGGAGGGTATTCTAGTACAATTACTTGTTCACTGGCTAGAAACTCCCTCACAGACTACTATACAATTCAGTTGGCAAACTTGCCACTCTACCACTGTGCACAATGGCCATTCCAGAAAGAGTTCCAAAATTGCTTTGAAGGGTGGACGAGGTCCAGGCATCGGTGTGTTGCTTCCCAAGGGAAATGCTTTGATGGTGATCACAGTGGTATTCAGCAAGAAGGTATGTAGCACTTAGAACAATTAAAGTCGCAGACTTAATTGTCAGATCTCATACACATATGCAGATCTATGGAGAGATTTACTTCAAGGAAATGGTTCATGTAGTTGTACAGGCTGGCACATCCCAAATCCTTGGTCAGGCAGCAGGGTAGAGACCTCTGCTACCTGGTGAGTCCAAAAGCTGCAGGTCAGCCAGCTGGCCAAAGACTTGTGCAGGTTTATTCTCCAAGACCTGAAAATCAGGTGACAAAAAGAGTGCAGTGTGGAGAGAGAGACTGTAAGCTCTATCAGAATATCTACCTATATTCTGTAGGCAAACCATAGCCCCAACGAAAACTCTCTTTCAACTGATTGGTTGACCACTTCAGATCACATTATGGAAGATGATTACATTACAAAACAACAACCAGTCCAGTATCTGGCCAAATTACTAAGAATCATAATCTAACTAAGTTATCACACAAAATTAACCATCAAATCACCAAGAGATAAAATATATTCTTAGTGCTTACACACTGTGTAAATGCACATTGAACTATCAGAGAGATGTTTTCCATTTCATCTGGAGGAAAAGAAAACATTCTGAACTTATTTTTGTGTTCCTGGCTCAAAGAAAATACTGGTGCTCATGGACTAGCAATATCAGATAGTCGTATGTAGCTACAAAATGTAAATTAACAAAAAGTTTTATAGTTAAAGTTTAGCTAATGTGTTATAATTTCACAGACAGTTAAATTGGTATATATATCACTGCAGCGGGGGGGGTGGGGGAAGGTAAGTACAGCAGAAAAAGAAATGCCAGTGTTAATTTTTTTCTCAGTTAAATCTAGAAAAAAGTGAACACATGTATTTGAAGTCCTTCTGGAAAATATTTTTCTTGAGAAAAGTTGGTGTATTGAGTACTGTCTGTCTATCTTCTCAGAAGATATCTTCTCCTTCTTTAAGGAGCCAAGCCAAGTGCCGTTGAGAGGTTGCTGAATTATTGTATTCTTTTTTTTTGAGGGGAATGCAATTAGTAAGTTAAAAAGTGTAGGACATGAAAGAGAAACCACTGATTTAAAAAGTCAGAAAACTCAACACTCTTTAAAACCACCATTAATTCTCTGTTTTGTTAAATAGCACATTTAAAAGTAAACATGAACTTCAATAGTTATATTTCAATTGCTAATTAATTATTAGATGTTTCCCTAGTCAATGATCTTGTGAATTACTACAGTTGTATTCTTTTAAATGTATATTATTATCGTAATTAAAAGCATATACTCAACAACTTTATTATCCTTTTAGTCATCACAATTAACTCTTCCAGGATTAGCAGTATATATAGCTACCACTTACTTTTTGTGATTCTGGGGTTCACTGGGAAGCTTCTGCCCCAGTGACAGTATGTGCTGCCGAAGGTGGGACCCTAAATAACAGTGTGAAATAGAAAAAACAGGCATGTGCCACAAACCACTATTTCTGCAGGGTATTGTGTGAGATGGTACTGAATCTTTGAATTACTGGTAGGAAAAACAAAACTTTTGAAAATTTTTCGTTGATGCACGTATGTAACTCTGAAGCCCAGGTAGTATTTGTGTTCACAATGGTACATATATGTATCTTTGGACTTTGAGAGTACAATGTGTAGAATAACACATAAAACAAAAGCGATATTCTTTACCAAAAAGTCAGACATTTTCAATGATTTAGCACAACTTCTATTATTGTAAACACATAACATCAACAACGTATTAAAAGGAAAAAAAAATTGGTTCATCCCGGACGCACTACTTGCTAGCTTATTGATTTCTGTAAGAAATGTAACTTTTCTGAGAATGGTTTTATTACTGGTGAAATGTAGACTGGGTGAACATACGGTGAACCTGTAAAATGCTTGTGGTAACAAGTAGTTCAGTGTAATTTTTAAAACATATATTATTATTATTTACACTATTTAAATGGTTATAAGTGATTTGGTCAGTGAAAAGGAAGCAGATGACATTTCTTTTTTTAGGACTTGCTAGAACCATCTCTTCACTTGCCATTTAAACACTACTTGCCAACAGGCAAATCTGACTCCCAGTGACCCTACAGTACAGAGTAGAAATTCTCCACAGGGTTTCCAAGGCTGTAATCTTTACATGGGGCATATTGCCACATCATTGTCCCACGGAGAGGCTAGTAGGCTCAAACTGCCAGCCTTCTGGTTTTCAGCCAAGTGCTTAATCACTATACCACTAGGGTCCCTTTTTCCCTTTACTCTGGCTTATTATTAGTCTGTAATTGTAGCTGTGACAATGATATCTTTATAGTTTCATTTATTCCAATAAAACTTAGGTGGATTATTTTATGTCTGGACTCTCAGTTCTGTTCCACTGATATCTGCTTTTATGACTGCTTAAAAATATACAAAAATTTTTATGAGCAATGACAAAAAAAGAGCATTTGAGGGAATTACAAAATATATGTAAGCAACAAAATATAGTTTGAGCAGAGAATTTCCCATTCACTTTATATCAAGTGTCCAAAGTTCTGGACAGTGGTTTTCTAAATATAATCATGAAACTAAGAAAGCTGTCTAAGCAGTTGTGAAATGAAATAAGTATATTTTCGTACTTCTTTTAGTTTTGGAATATTCAGAACTCACCCACTGCTGTCAAGTCGATTCCAACTCACGTCGATTCCAGCTCACAGTGACCCTTAAGACAGAGTAGAACTGCCCTGCAGGATTTCCAAGAAATGCCTGGCTGATTTGAACTGCTGACCTTCTGGTTAGCAGCTGTAGCACTTAACCATTATGCCACCAGGTTTTCTTGGTAAGAGGCAAATAAAAAGTCCAACTGTGTTTATTAAGGGAAAAAGAGCACCCCCTCAAATGTAATGGCAATTAGTTTTCTAACCAATACTCTTCCCTTGACTAATTATAATTTCTAGTCCACCCTAAGTTCTATATTTTGCCGAAGTAGTTCAGAAATTTATTTTCACCTTTTTTCTAGACTCAAGTTAGAATACTTTCATAACACAGTTAAGCATAAGTAATTTAAATGCAAATATTAAATGCAAATAATATATTTGTCATAGACATTGGCACATTAAACAACTCTACCATCAGCCTAAACAGTTTTACTCACAGTTACTGTAAAGACAGGTTATCTAACCTTCATTATAAGGGGGCAAATAATCACTAAGCAAAGCACTCTTGCAAACTAAGAATTAAACTACTTTGCAGAGTGATTCATGGGGTTTTATTGTTCTCAGCACTTGGCTAATCAGATTCAGCTTTCTTTCTGAAAATTCTGAAGTTTACTCACAGTAGAGAGCATGCCTATTGTCTTGAAAATTTTTGCTGAGTGTATTAATTACTTAAATACTTCACAAAGAGGCATCCACGTACTCTGCCTGTGTGTGATAGAGCACTGTTTGAAGTACCCCGCCCCTGCCCTTTCTTTCTTTCTCTTGAGTTTATCAGATGGTTTGGTCAAAAGATCACTTTTATTCTGTGTAAAAACTTTGAAACCATTCTCTGAGGATTATGTTTAGTAAGAAAATAAACATAGTATTTTTATTTTTAAAATGCTTATATCATCAGTCCAATCTCAGAAACAACCACCTGAAATTCATTTCAACAAATTGAGCACGCACATGGAGACTAAGGACAGAAGTTTAGTGTGCTACAAAACAGACCAGACTCTTTAAGTTCTTGGCAGCTTTTGCTGCTAAACGTGCCATGAACTCATCTTTAACAAGGAAGACAGTCTGAGCACTTGGCATTGACTCTGAACAAAGCATCAGGTTTCCACTCTGCCTCATCCTCCATCTGGATACTTTCTCTGCTGTTAGAATGGAGTAAATTCAAGGACTCTATGAACCAAGTGTCCTGTCACTTGAGTAATTTCTTGGTAAAAAGCAAAATGTTAGCAATGGAAATTTAGTATCATGAATTAATAAAATAGTAAAAGGCAGTTGGTTGACCTATATTTATATATATCAGTTTATACATTCTCCCCACAGATAGTTAAAAGATTTCATAATTTTATGCTTTAGATTTAGTCTATCCTTTGTTTAAGAAGCCCTAGTGGTGCAACTGGTTAAGGGCACAGTTGCTAACAGAAGCGTCAGTGGTTCTAACCCATCAGCTGTTCCTTGAGAGAAAGATATTGTAGCTTGCTCTCATAAAGATTACAGCCTTGAAAACCCTACGGGGAAGTTCTCTGGTGTTCTATAAGGCGGCTGTGAATCAGAAGGAACTCAGCGGTAGGGGGTTTGGCTTGTTTTCTATCTATTGTTTTGCCATTGACACTGATATAATAGGGTTGCAGTTCTATTTTAGTTTACTGACATTCATAGCATATTAAAGGAAATATTTTATTTTACTTGTATTTATATGTATAATGAGAAACCCCAATAGCATGGTAGTTAAGAGCTTTGTCTGTTTCCAAGGAATGGTTTCCAAGGAGTCAATAGTGGATTTGAACTGCTTAACTTTTGGTAGGCAGCCAAGCTCTTGACCACTGCACCACCAGACTCCCAAAATAGTAACTTAGGTTCTCTGAACATTTTTTGTTTTGTTAGGTGCTGTTGAGTTGGTTCTGACTCATAGAGACCCCATGTACAGCAGAATGAAACACTGTCCAGTCCTGTGCTGGTCACAGTTGTTTTTATGTTAAGCTCATTGCTGCAACCACTGTGTCAATCTATCTTGTTGAGGGTCTTCTTCCTTTTTCAACGACCTCCCACTCTACTAAGCATGATGTCCTTCTTTAGGGAGTGATCCCTCCTGACAACGTCTGGAAGTATGGAAGGTGACATTTCACCATTTGTGCTTCCAAGGAGCACTCCAGTTGTGCTTCTTTCAGAACAGATCTGTTTGTCCTCTTGGTAATCTGTGGTACATTCAATATTCTTCTCCAACTCTGCAACTGAAAGGTGTTGGTTCTTCTGTTTTCTTGATTCATTGTCCAGCTTTTTCATGTTTGTGGTAAAATAGAAAATACCACAGCTTGGATCAGTTGCACCTTAGTCTTCAAGGTGACAGCTTTACTTTTCAGCACTTTTAAAGAGGTCTTGCCCAGTGCAATACGCCTTTTGAATTCTTGACTACTGCTTCAGTGGGCATTGTGCGTCCAAGTACAGTGACATGTTCCACAACCTCAATCCTTTCTCCATTTAGCATGATGTTGCTTACTGGTCCAGTTGTAAGGATTTTTGTCATCTTGATGTTCAGGTATTTTATAATCCATACTGAAGGCTGTGGTCTTTGATCTTCATCAGTAAGTGTTTCAAATCCTCTTCACTCTCAGCAAGCAAGATTCTGTTATCTGCATAATTCAGGCTGTTAATGAGTCTTCCTCCAATCCTGATGCCTCATTCTTTTTCATGTAGTACAGCTTCTTGGATTATTTGCTTGGCATACAGATTGAAAAGGTGTGGTAAAAGGATACAACGCTATGCCACCTTTCCTAACTTAAACCATGCGGTGTCCCCTTGTTCTGTTTGCATAACTGCCTCTTGTTTCCTGTACAGATTCCTTCTGAGCACAATTAAGTGTTCTGGAATTTCCATTCTCCACAATGTTATACAAAATTTGTTATGACCCACACAGTCGAATGTATTTCCATAGTTAATAAAACATGGATAAACATTCTTCAGCCAAAATCTATCTGACATCAGTAATGATATCCCTGGTTCCATGTTCTCTTCTGAAACTAGCTTGAATTTCTGTCAATATATCACTGCAGCTGCTTTTGAATGATCTTTGGCAAAGTTTTGCTAGCGGTGTAATATTAATAATATTGTTCACTAACTTTGACTTTCAGTTGAATCACCTTTCTTGGGAACAGCTGTAAATACAGATCTCAAACAGCCAGTTGGCCAGGTAGTTGTTTTTCAAACTTTTTTAGGTGGCCCTTTTTATGTTAGTCCACATATAAGCAGACACCATTGAGAAGAACATGGTGACCTATTGTGTGTCAGAGTAAATTTGTGCTCCATAGAGCTTTCAGAGCTGGTTTTTTTGGAAGTAAATTGCCAGCCATTTTTTCTTTGGTGCCTCTGTGTGTACTCCCAACCTTCTGGTTAGCATCTTGGCTCATTAACGTTTTGCATCTGCCAGGGAGTTTATTACATATATGAACCAAAAACCAAGCCCACTGTCACTGAGTTAGTTCAGGCTGAAATCAACCCTGTACGTCAGAGGGTAAAATCGCTCCATAAGGTTTATTTACAAGGCACACATGAAGGATTTGAACTGCTGGCTTTTAGTGTAATTCTACTCTGTTCTAATGGGTCATTATGAATCAGAATCAACTTGAAGGAAACGGGGTTGTTTGTGTGTTCATCAGTTTGTTTTGGTTTGCTATAAGCCAATTTCAAGGGAATAAATGTCTGACTAATTATCTTGAAAAAATTGACCAATGGAAAGTGAAGGTTCCATAAATTACTAACCTCAATTTTGAGTCGGTCGCCATGAGTCGGATCCGACTCAACGGCACTTGGCTGGCTTGACTAGCCTAGCCATAACATCTGAAGCCTCACAGCATGCATATAACATAAATTATTTTATCGTAATATAGTTTCTACATAACACTATTTGCAGATTGACTGAAAAGCTAAAAATCTATTTATTATGGGCAATCCTCGTATGCTATAATTATCTCAAGCTATGTGCCAAAGCCATCTAGTATAGTGCTAATCCTGATTGTCACCAATCATGATTCTCATTTTTATCCATTGAGATTGTCAGCCAATGATCTAAATACCATCACAAAAGGCAAGAGAGAGACAGACAAAAGTTTCTTAAAACCTGTGTAAGAGTATTTGAGCAGATTAGAATCAGAGGGGAAACCTGTAGACCACTTGAAAAAAAGATGTACTCAACGGATATAGTATTTTTCAGACCACCACCAAACAATCTTTGCAGGAGACTGCTAGAAAAGAATTGCCAGCCTTTTGTTTGTGTTTTTTCTGTTACATTGATGTTAGTTTTATGTTCTGTTTGTCTTCTTTTTATCTTTTCTTTTGTTTCTTTCAGGATGTCATGTAGTGTTTCATGGGAAGTTTTTCTTGTGTTATTTTTTTTCTTCCTGACCTTATTCAAGTTTTTGCTTTTGAATTTGTAACTTTGCAGGCTGAGCTCAGCATAGGGTTATTCTTATGACCTTCATTTCAATCCAAGTGTCTTTCAACTTAATCATGAATACTTCATTTGTACTTAAAATGAACAAAGTTACCAGAATAGATGTAAATGTAATAAGAGAGAAACAAGAATCACAGTCTATACAAACAACAAATGATAGATGTTTATCACAGCTGTAGCACATTTGAATTCAGTTGTGTGGATGTATTACTTTGTTTTGCTATAGGGAACTCTCTATTAATTATCTATTTTGAGCCTCTGTCTTACAGGCCTTTTAGAAAACTTGAGCCGTAGTCTTCTCAGTAAAATCTCTTATGGGTGTGAGTAGGACCAGGAGGCGGAAGAGAAGAACTGGGGGAAAGAGCATTGTGGAGTGCTGAGACTGGCGACGCAGGAATGCTTTTTTCTCAACCGTGTCTCCACAGAGCTTTCCACCAAGATATTTTGTCTTCTTCTGTCCCTGCCTGCCCTATCTGCGCCCACACTTAGGGGCCCTGGAAACCAGCCAATATTTTAGAACTGCCAGAGAGCTGAAAATTCTGTGTGAGGCTATCTGTTGTCACTCTTGGAAATCACAAAGCCATTCCGTTCTTGGAATGTTTCCACTTCAGTGAAACACATGAGCGCCTTTTGAGGGGACCAGCAGACAGACTCTTGTCTGTTTCTCTTCACACAACCCTCAGACTTGTACTCTAGCCTGGACAAGGCAGGTTTGATAAAGTAGGAAAATGTTTCTCCTTATAATATTTTCCAAAATATTTGTATCCTAATCTCTGCTGTTCCAAAACCAAAGTCTGTGTAGCAAATTCACAGCTGAATGAAAAAAGTTCTGTCCTACATATTTTATTGTCTGACACATTAGGTGTTCCTGTACACAATTTTGTTAAAAGAAAAATTATAAGTTGGTTACCTACACCTTAAAATCTGAATTTGTAGCTGGGATTCTAGAGTCATCATTCCTGCATCACAAGAAATTATTATTACTGAGTACTGTTACCTCTATTTTAAAACAGTTCCCACAAGTCACAAAAACTGAGTCCCCGCAAGTCATGAAAACTGAGTCAGTGATCTTTCACTACTGCTTCTCTTACACCTGGTAATTTCACTCTTTCATGGAATCTGGCCTTGCCCCTACATGCATGTGCTTTTGCCTTTTTAAGACAGAAAGCCTAACTTTTAAAAAGTCAGATACAGGCATTATAGTATGTTTTTATTTTTGATTCTACCTCGTCACATCCCTTACTGAGGCACCGAGCACAAACGGTAACATCTGAAACACCAAGAGGAAGGAGACATGTTGGAGGGATAAAGAGCAGAGGTTGATATCTCAGAAACATTATTTCATTCATACTTACCCCATTTTGTATGCTTTGTTATAATCAAAACATAAACTTGAAAATCATTAATTCTGCACCAAACTCTCAAAAATAAGATCAGTTTATCAAAACCATCATTGTGTATGTAATGCATTAGATTTATCTTACTAAAGATTCAGTAATAATTAAGTAAAACCAAAAGACTTAAAACTTGACCATGAAACTTGAAGTAGACATCTTATGAGAAACTTTTTGCATGAGATGACTTATGTAATGCTAGCTAAAGGTGTATTGAAACAGAACCAGAAGTGTTTGTCTTTCAAAGAACCAGATCTGGTCTGTAAAAAATTGATTTCCTTGCAGGTGGGTGCTATAAACTTGCTGAGGTTGTGCTAATGCCTGTGCTATATGTGTAGTAGGGGCTTGATATAGGTGGGGAAAGAATGACCACTTGAAGGGAATGAATAGAGACACAGTAAAAGTGTTTCATTTTCTGTAGTAAATAGCATATGACTCATTAAATGTTTTAAAGGTGTCTTGCACATACTAATCATCTGTGGTAACAGCATTCATATTATTAATCTGTAAAATAGGACTTCTTAGACTTACGGAAAGGTTCATACATGTTTTATAGTCAGCGATGGATTTCTAAACATGTTTCCATACTGACTCATGCTTTCTCTGCAGGAGGCAGTCTGCTTAGTGAGGGGTTTGTTGTCTTTTCTTGTTTTGTTTCTTGCTTCTAAATTATGCATATAAGGAAATTGAGTCCAAGTGTTTGAAAACATGGTCCCAAACACAGAGGAAGTGAGTGTCAGAGCTTAGACTGAAAATAGGGTTTGTCTATCAAGCTTTACTCTTTGCTGGATGAACCAAGAATTTTAATTCCAAATGCAAATATTTGATTTCTTATGCATGTATTTTTGATGCCTCTTTTTTCCTCTCTCTTTATGGGTCACCTGATGAAAATGTTTTCTTCTGCAACTTCTTCCTTTCTTTCCTCATTCTTACAGGGAAAGGAGTCTAACATGAACACAGAGTTTATTTTTCAATCCAAACAGTCCATCAAAACTATACCAAGGAAGAGGTGGCCTGACTGTGGTCTCTGACTTAATTCATCTTCTTCGTTTTCTAAAGGAAAAAGATAAATCCCAGAAAGGGTATGTGCTAATTCAATTGAATTTATTATTATCCGTTTACAGCCCTTTCAAAAATTACTTCAGTTAGTTCACATAAAGGGCAAATATGATGATATAGATTAAATACAAAGAAAAAATGAGAATTGGGTTAAGTAAGTATTCATAAAAGCAACATGACTAAAACAGTGTTTTTTAACATCACATTGTATTAGAAGAAATGCATGTAGATGAATCACTATCCTAATTTGTAATAAATATAACAAAAATAGATACAAAATAAAGTGGCACACATCTGGAATGCTTAATTCTACTTAGAGAAAGTCTTCACAAAGAAAGTACATGAACAGGAATTAAAGTGTGGATATATAGTTCTCACATAAGTCTCATGTATATGGAATGAACATGCATCAAAGATTGTACTTAATGTATTAATTAATGAGGAAACTGATAAAATGGTTAAGCTATCTCAAAGAGCTTTCAAGAAACATTATGTCATATAGGTTAACAGAAAAGCCATACTTATTTTTTAAGAAATCAGAGTAAGATTATTAGTACAAATACAAAGTTAGAGACCCACTTCTAGAGTGGTGATATAATGACCTGTGAACTTAATGGCATCCTAGCAAAAATAACTATCAGTAGTAAAGTCCTTTTGTTTTTAGAGTGTAGTATCTGAAATTGTCCTGAGTATATGCAACATATGAAAAAAATCCAAAAAATCTATTAAATTTTAGTAAGAACCATGAGAGCCTGTGTGAGCCATGATAAACTCTCCTGCCCACGTCAAGCCATTTCATCTAACAGAAGTTCTCTCTGTGTCTTGCAGGTATGAGTACAAGGATAGGTTTGCTTCTCTCTCCAACTCTCAGTTAAGGACTACAATAACTGCCTGGAAGGGACAGGTCACCTACATTTTTCATCTCTAACCCCCAGCTCTGTGTTGCAGAAGCTTAATTCAAGGCGATTTTAGTGGAGAGATTTGGGGCTCTTTTTATGCATCCAGCCTCCATCCATAGGCAGAGTTGACCCCAGATGTGGCGGTCAGATAATACTCAGGCCCTCATCACTCACCTAGCTTGTAGGATGAAGGTTTCATGCCAGAAGAGGCAAGACGTTATCTGAAATGCTTAGTTCACAACAAAAACTCTATGACTTACAAAGAAACAGGAGTGGGTCCAATACACAGAGGGGAAAGCAGGCAATGGAAACTGCACTAAGAAGATGAGGACATTAGACTTTGAAACTAAAATATTTCAAAAAAGCTTTAATTAATTCCAGGAATATATTTATTGAAGAAGTAAAGGAAGGTATGGCAACAATGTCTTAGTAGATGAAAATATCAACAGGCAGAAATTTAATGTTCTTGATTGCAATAAACTACAACATTTTGGTTTATGTTTTCTAGCAGATAAAAAATTATTCACACCTCTGTGGGGAACATAAGTATTAAGGCTAGCATGTAACTTGAAAAAATCTGAGACATTAATGACAAGCATTTCCTCATGTGTCTGCTAGCTGCTTTAAGGTATTCTTCGGTGAGGTGTCAGTTCCTTTGCCCAGTTTTTAACTGGACTATTTGTTCTTTTTGTTGTAGAGACATTACCTTTTCCTGCAGATTTTGCAGTTTAGACCTTTGTCTGATTTTGAAATATCTGATTCCTCCCCGAAGCTCCCCTCCCTTCCCCCCCCACCCCCCAGCCGTGTGTGGGTTCTTTTTCACTCTTCTGGTGAAGCCTTATGATGCTTGTAAGTGTTTAATTTTTAGAAGATCCCAGTTATGAAGCTTGTCTTCCGGAGTTTGTGTGTTGCTTGTTACAATTTGTATACTGTTAATGCCGTGTATTAAACCCTCTCACTTTAATCCTAATTTTAATTCTATAGATTTTCTATTTGACCTATTTTGAATTAGTTTTTCTTTCGGGTGTGAGGTATGGGTCTTGTTTCATTTTATTTTTTTCAGTTGGACATTTAGTTTCACGAGCACAGTTTGCTAAAAATAGTGTCTTTTCCCCTTTTAATGGACGTTGGGCCTTTGTCAAAGATCTGTCCCTGGGTGGGTGGGTTTACACTCTGGATTCCCAATTCTGAACGACTGCTCTGTGTGTGTCGTTGACCAGTACCAGGCTGTTTCACTCCTGTGGCTATACAGTAGGCCCTGAGGTCAGATAGCACAAGTCCTCCTACTTTATTCCTCTTCAGCAGTGCATTACTTAACTGAGGCTTCTTCCTTTTCCATTTAAAGTTAATGGTTTGCTTTTCCATCACTTCAAAGAAAGTTGCTGGTGTTTGGACCAGGATTGGAGTGTATTTGTAAATTGCTTTGAATAGAACTGTCATTTTCACAGCGTTGAGTCTACACGTACTTGAACATCATGTGCTTTTTCCATTTATGTAGATCTCTTTTGGCTTCTTGCAGTTTTCTTTACATACGTCTTTTACATCCCATGTTAAATTTATTCTTAAGTATTTTATTTTTTATGAATGATTTTAATTGGCATTGTTTTCCTGATTTACTTTTCATCATTACTTCATTGTTTTATAAGATTCAACTGATTTTTGTAGGTTTATCTTGTATCCTACTACTTTGCTGAATCTTTCTATTAGTTCCAATAATTTTCTCATGCAGTCTTTGGGGTTTCCTGTGTATAATATTGTATTATCCACAAATAGTGACAGTGTAATCTTTTCATTACCAATTTGGATGCCTTTTATTTCTTTTCTTGCTGTATTGCTCTGCATAGGACTTCCAGCACAAAGCTGAATAGGAGTGGTAAAAAAGAACATCCTTGTCTTGTTTCTGTTCTCACTGGGGATGTTTTCAGCCTCTCTCCATTAACAATGTTATTGGCTCTTTGTTTTGCATAGATGCCCTTTATTATATTGAAAAATTTCCCATCTACATCTGTTTTATTGACAGTTTTTATCATAAGTAAGTGTCAGACTTTGTCGAAAGCTTTTTTGTGTGTCCACTGAGATGCTCATGTGATTATTTTCTTCCCTTTTATTTATGCAGTGGATTACATTGATTATTTTTCTAACATTGGACCATGGTATGAATGCTACCTGGTTGTGGTGAAGTACTTTTTTTTTAAATAAGATGCTGAGTTCTACTGGCTAGAATGGTGCTGAGAATCATTACATCTGTATTCATCCTGATAGACATTGGTCTGTAATTTTCTTTTTTTGTGGTATCCTTGGCTGGGTTTTGTACTAGGTTTACACTGGCTTCATAGAACAGATTTGGAAGTAGCCCTTCCTTTTCTGTGTTCCAAAATACTTTAAGTAGTACTGAGAAGTAAGCTGTTCTCTGATTACTTGGTAGAATTCTCCCATGAGGCCATTTGGCCGGTGGCTTTTTGTTTGCAGTTTATTTATTGTCTTCTTCTTCTTATTATTATGACAGTGTCTTCAGTTGTTACGGGTCTGTTTAGGTTTTCAGCATCATTTTATGTTAGTTCTGATAGGTAGTGAATTTCTAGAAATGCGTTTATTTCCTCTTGGTTTTTAGATTTATTGGAATTTTTCATAATATCTATTATTATCTTTTTTTATTTCAGTGGGATCTGTAGAAACATACCCTATTGTATTTACGATTTTGGTTATTTGCATCCTCTCCTGTTTTTCTTTGGCCAGTGGTTTGACTGTTTTGTTGATCCTTTCACATAACCAATTTTTAGTTTTGTTAACTCCTCCTATTGTTCTTCTATTGTCTATTTAATTCATTCTGCCTTGATCTTCCTAATTTTCTCCCTTCTGGTGCCTGTGGCTTTTTTTGCTGTTCTTTTTCTATTTGTTCAAGCTGTGTAGCTAGTGTTTTGATTTTTGTCTCTTTCTTCCTATTGGATGTGCGTATCCATTGCCATAAACTGGTCTCTGAGCATTGCCTTTACTTTGTCCCAGAGGTTTTTTTTACGATGTTTTCACTCTCGTTTGGTTCATGGATTTTTTTTATTATTATTATTCCTTGTGTTTTTTAAGCAACCAAAAAAAAAAAAAGGCCTAGTGCCGTTAAGTGGATTCCAACTCATAGCAACACTATAGGACAAAGTAGAATTGCTCCTTGAGTTTCCAAGGAGTGCCTGGCAGATTCGAACTGCCGACCTTTTGGTTAGCAGCTGTAGTACTTAACCACTGTGCCACCAGGGTTTATGGTGTTTAGTTTCCATGTAACGGATTATTTTTCTTGTACTTTGTGTTACTGATTTTTACCTTTATGGATTTTTTCAAGGGTTGCTGTGTGGCCTAAGTTGCAGTTTATTCTGTCTAATGTTCTGTGTGCATTGGAAAAGAATGAGTACTTTACACCCACTGGGTGGAGTATTCTACGTACATCTATGAGGTCAAGCTGGCTAATTATGTCCTTTAGATCTTCTGTATCTTTGTTGAGTTTTTTTTCCTAGGTGTTCTCTCCTTTACCTAGAATGGCATATTGAAGTCCCCTACTATTATTGTGTAACTGTCAGTTTCTCTTTTCTACACTTTTAGAGTTTGTTTGATGTATTCTGGAGCCCAGTATTAAGTGTGTAAAGGTTTATAATGGTTATGTCTTCATGAGGGATCATCTTGCTAATCATTACATAGCACATTTCTTTGTTTTTATGGTAGATTTTGCATTAAAGACTATTTTATCTGACATTAGTGGTGATGTCCCTGCTCTTTTTTGGAAGCTGTTTGCTTGAATATATATTTTTTTCCATGTTTTGAATTTTAACAAATTTATTTGTTTCCAAGGTGTGTGTCTTATCAACAGCATATTGATAGGTCCTGTGTTTTTATCCACTCTGTTACTTTCTTTGTCTTTATGAATGCTTTTAGGCCATTTTATATTCAGTATAATTATTGATATGTGTGAGTTACTGCTGTCATTCTGTAGAGGTTTTGCTTTTGTGTGTGTGTGCGTGTGGTACTGCTGTTTCCTTTGTTCCTTTTATTGTCCGGAGCTGAATTTCTTTTGTTTTTCATTTCTTTTGCTTTCTTAGATTTTGTTTTTATGCTTTTCTTCCTTATTTTGTTGAGTAGATTTGTTAGTTGTCTTGTGGTTACCTTCAAATTTACCTTTATCTTTCTAGTTTGAACCAGTGTGGTATTACTTGATGGAAGCTCTAAGGGGCAGTTCTACTGTGTCTTACATGTAGGGTCATTATGAGTTGGTTGTATTTGATATTTCAAGTCTTTAAATCTTATCAGAAGAAGACAGCCACAGCTTTCTACCATGAACTCGAAGCACATATTTTGGTTAGCGATTGAGCACTTAATCACTGTTTTACCAGGGCTCCTTGTAAAAACGATTGCTAATAAGATAATTTTCATTCTTTTCTTTGTACTCAGTCTTCCAATTCTGGTGTGCCTCTTATACTCACAACACATTTTAATTCGTATTTCAAACTTTCATTTCAAGCAGTCCTATAGAGTTACTAAGAGCCAGAATCGACTCAACAGCAATTGTTTGGGGTATTTAGATTTCATAAAATTTGTAGTAAAAATGGCCTTACATATACATGTTGGAAACCCTGGTGGCGTAGTGAGTTAAGTGCTACATCTGCTAACCAAAAGGTCGGCAGTTCAAATCCTCCAGGCACTCCTTGGAAACTCTATGGGTCAGCTGTACTCTAACCTCTAGGGTCGCTATGAGTTGGACCTGACTCAACAGCAGTAGGTTTTTTTTTTTTTTCCATATACATGTATATAAGTATACTGTTACAAGTATACTCAAAAGTTTTGCAATAATGGAGTCAAATTTCAGGGTCTTCTTTTTTTTTTAAATGCAAGTTGGTTAAAATTCAATTACATCAGTTTCTGAATAGCACTACTCATATTAGAAGTGCTGAAGAACCAAATGTAGTTTGTGGCTACCACGAAGAACAGAGCAAGTCTAGATGAGACCCTGAACCAGAGAGTGCAGGCTACAGATACTGTGCATTTAAACAATGAGTTAAGGTAAAGAAGTACAGGAAAGTGTGAAAGAAAAGAATCCTTACAAGCAATAGAAAGACACAAAGACCGTTTCATCTATTGCCAGGCTAGACAATTGTATAAATCACTTTTCAGTGACAGCACATCTGTAGCTTGAATTTGGCCCATTGAATGTATTTATACTGTAGAAATTGATAATGCTCTAAATTAGACTCCTTGTCCCTGCTTGTTACATACTTATCAGCACATCATTAGAGTGTAAATATTTGAGGTATCAAATCAATGTACTCAGATGTTCCAAAACATCCAGTGGCTTCCAATCAAAATTAAATCTAAAATTCTCTAGGACTCCACATTGTGCTATCTACCAGAGATAATTTCTCTAGAATGTGCAGTTACACCTATGTGTTTATGAATACTCATATCAGTCTAATTTGCATCATACTCTCTCCTTGTAGACTCTACAGTAAGATTATGAGTTTTTTTAGTGTTTGATTCTTACATGTATTCTTATATGTTGTGTTTTATTTATGGATATGATTTTACTACCTATGAATGGCAGATGCTTAATGTAAGCCTAGAAGACCCTTAGTGGCCAAAATGGTTAAGTGCTCAGCTACTAACTGGAAACTTGGACATTCAACACCACCAGGACGCACCTCAGAAGAAAGGCCTGGTTATCTCCTTTCAGAGAATCACAGCCATTGAAAGTCCTGTGGACCACAGCTCTTCTCTGACACTCATGGTGTTGCCTTCAGTCAGAGCTGACTTGACAACAACTGGTTTGGTTCCTTCAGAATGTATAGTCTTTGAATTTTTTTTTTTTAAATAAAATTTTAAAAAAAAAACTTTGCTTAGTTAATACTTGTGCTGGACTAACCCGCAGTGCCCATAACTAGCAAGCCTCCCTCTTAGACGTAAACTGGGAACATAGGGAGAAACATCCACTGAGACGGAGGAGAGAGCTGACACAAACACAAAATTGAAACTGCATTATTCAACTGAAAATCAGAGCAGTTTAAAGGAAAAGGACATCACAAAAGTTAGTGCTGATTCTAACTAGCATCACAAAATAATTGTACTTTTTAATATCTACGCATGTGCATTCACCAGGGAGTTCTCTATTTTCTTTAAAAAAGTCAGTTATAGAACAGATCAAAATATGAATTGTAACATAGGACTATGACGAGAACTTGTGCCACTCCTTTGAAAAATTCAGGTGCATCAAAAGCAGTGAATGGATTGCAGAAGATATAAATATGCTCCTGCATTTTCCTCTGTGACAGATATACTCTTCTGACAATTCTGTCTTGCAACTACACCACCTTGGGCTATGAGCTTGTCAGAGCTTTCAAGCCCAGCAGGGTCAAATCTGGCTAATGTTTAGAAAAGTGACCTCCAAGGAAAATCCAGGTGCAAGAGGATATAATGTTAGTAATTCTATAGATGACATGGTTTCCGTTATTAACAGGTAATTTCACCTCCAGACCATTATCAGACACCATGCTACCAGATATCTTATTATAAACATTTAATATACGTGAACATTTACAATATCATGCTTTTTTCCATGTTGTTAAAATTACTATCATCTTCATTATCATGATAAACATTATGAATTCAGTATTTATCTTAAATATTATTATATACGAATTTTTACAAAGTGAGTATAGACTTGTTTTCTTTTGCAAGTTTCTAGAACACAGTGAACACATTACATATTCTTTCACATTATAACCCATGTAGAAAATTATTTTATTTGGCAATATCCTGAGGTAAAGACGTGAGACTATAAAGGACCTAAGGCACTTACCATAGTGCTGTCTCAAGGGCTGAGCAGGCCAAGCTAACCCAGAGAGTGCTCTTCTGTGGAGTGAAAACATTTATCCAGTCTAGACAGAGTGTAGAGTCAGTGCATGTGGTCTACTGAGAGAGAAGCGGAGAAATTCAGTCCCTGTTGTGACTCTCCGCAATTAAATGAATTGTGAGCATCTTGTAGGACCACCTAGCAGCAATCTTAGGGTTAGATATCAACATCTTACGATACTTGTCACCTGCATACTAGTCAAGAAACTCTAACACAAACAATGGGAAAACAGAAAAAATCTAAAGCACTGCTAATTCCAGTAGGAACACAAAGTATCATTGCGTTTGCTGTTAACATGGGCACACAGAAACATGTGACATAGAAGGACAAAGAGAGAATCTTGAAGTTGTACATTGAGACTTAAGAATGCAGTAACGTTTTTCCGTCAATTAGACTTCAATTATAAGGAGGTGAGAATATGAAATGAGATATGCTTTAAAAACGACAGCAGTCATTGTAATTTTTTAGCAACTGTTACAATGTATGAAATTAATGATAACGAGATTTGTCTTCTACTCAGAAACTATTAGGTTTAGGGCTCACCCTACTGTAGTGTGATCTCAGTAACACAACAAAAGAAACATTCCATTTCAAACAGCATCACATTCACGTCCACCAGGGTTAGGGCTTCACCTCTTTTTGGAGGATACAATTTAAGGCACAACAGAGAATCACAGATGGGAAATATGTTATAGTATTAAATAAGATAGAATAAACCTCATTAAGATGGTTAAATATGTCTTTTTAATGGAGATACAATTTATATACAATAAAATGAACATTTACATCTGTGGCTCACGGTTTGATAAATATATGCAGTTGCATAAATTCTATCACAACTAAAGTACAGAACATCCCATCACTCCACATGGTCCCCTGTTGTCTCTTTGCAGTCAATCAGCTTCTCTCTACAGTTTTATCTAGAGAAGAAACATAGAATGTCATACAAATATAACCACGTAGCACGTAGTACGTGGTGTTTGTCTTTTGCTTAGCATGATACTTTTGAGATTCATCCACGTTGTATGTAACAGTCCATTAATTCCTTAATTCTTGAATACTATCTTGTAATATTTATTTACCACACTTAGTTTACCCATTCACCAATTGGTAGATAACTGAGTTGTTTCCAGTAGGGTTGCTGTATGGTTGTTGATGATTTTTGTTATTTTTGATGTTTTGTTAAAAATATAACTGATGTGAACATGTGCTTAAAAGCCTTAATGTGATCCCATGTTTTCACGCTTTTAGTTAAAATACCTAGGAATGTAACGACAAAATTGTAAGAGGAAACCGTCTAAATATTTTCCAAGTGACTTGAATGGACTGAATTGTGTCCCACAAAACATTTTATGTTATAAATCCTAACCTCTATACTTGTGGATGTAATCTGTATGGAAATAGGGTTTTTATTATGTTAATAAGCCCATATTAGTATAGAGTATGCATTAAACTATTTACTTTAGAGTTATAAAAAGAACAGATCAGGCGTAGTACAAATGGGAGAAACATAGATCCATGTGTAGCTCCCCAGGGAAATCTAAGAACACTAGACAAGGATTTTCCCTGAGAGTAGACACAGAGAGCCTTCTCCTAGAGTTGACACCATGAATTCAAAAAGTAAATTTTTATTCATTAAATTCACCCTCTGCTGGTATTTCTGTTAGCTTCCCCACTAGATAATTACGACACTATCTAATTTTCATTTCCATAAGCAATGTGTATAACTTTTAGTTGGTCCAAATTTTCATCCACAATAGATATTGCCAATCTCTTTCCATTTTTGCTATTTTAGTAGCTGCATAGTGGAATCTCAGTTCTAATTTTCATTTGTATTTCACTGATCATTAATAAAACATATTCTCTTGTACTTGTTTTTATAATTTTCATATCTTGTATAGCTGTCTCCACATTTTTCACTCATTTTGTTATATGCTCTTTGCTTCAGTTGTTGGAGATTTCTGTGTATTTTAATTGCAAATCCTGAATCACACATATGCTTTCAAATATTTTTTTTAGTCTGCAGTTTGTCTTTTTTTTAATCTAAGTGCCTTTCACAGAAGAGTTTTTACCACTAATGAAGACCAAGTTACATATTTTTCTCTTATTTTTTGCGTTTGCTTTTTTTATTTATTTAAGAAAATTTTATCTAATTCTAGGTCCCAAAGATTTGTCTTCTAGATATTTTATAATTATACTTCTTTTATTTAGGTTTACAATCGATATCACATTAGTTTTTTATATATAAACACCAAACTTTTCCAATGCCATTTATTGAAATGACTAGACTTTCAGTATTACATGCCTAAGAACCTTTGTAAAATCAATGTACTGGTTTATTTTTGGCTGTTTATTGTACTTTATTGGTTTCTATGTTAATCTTTATTTCTTGACTCTGTCAATCTTGATCATTTGAATTTAGATCATTTGTATGTGTGGAATTGGGACAATTGCATGGATACTGATAGGCAGATGTGATATTTGAAAGTAGTGTTATTTGTTTATTGTAAGATATCACCTGATAAAAATAAAGCAGTGAAACATATGTAATAAAAGAACAAGGCACACAGCACATTTGTAGTTTCCTTTCAAATTAAAATGAAATGAGATGGGTTATATATTTAAATAATTTGAAAATCAGGATAAAGTACCTTAGCGTTATTTGCAAATTTTTCTTATCTGAATCAAAACGAGAACTTTGCATATCAATGCTTTCTTAAATTTACTCCTTAAGCGCTTATGGAAATACAGACATTGCCTGCTTTGTGTTTTGAGATAAACCTCTAAAGGTGATTTTCTCTCTCCCCTAGGATTCTGAGAAGGAGATGTATCGGCACAATGTTTGCACACCGTGTTTGACTGCTATTCAAAATGTGGACAGTTCAAATCAGTGGTGCTATTCCCTGGGAGAAAGACCTGGTAATCTCCTTACATAAAGACAGCAGTCAAGAAAATCCTATGGGGCAGTTCTACTTTGTCACTTGGGGTCACTGTGAGACAGCATCAACTGCCTGGCACCTAACAGGAACAACGTGGTTCTGAGGGTGGTAGGGAATATCCACACATAAACACAGAATACTGTGAATTTCGAAGCTTTTCACTGAATGCAGGAAGTCTCCCTAGGGAAAAGTTAATAGCGTTAAATTTTCAAAATTGATTATTATTTTTCTGCTAGATTATTTTCTGCTGAATTGAAACCTTCTTGGTGATGGTGAACATTTTTGTGGCTGCTGATTTGTTTTTGTTTTTGCCTTTGATCCCCTAAATAATTTTCTCAAAATAATTATTAAAAAATAATAATGCTGTTTTTGTTTTGTGTTATTTTGTTTAGAAAATGTATGAAGCATTTGCCAGGCAATTATTTATCTTCATTTTAGAAATGAAAACTACAAGAGCGATACCTGCTCACCCTGACACCTAGTATTCAAACCAGATACTATCTGGCTAATTACTTCTGCAGTTTATCAGAGAGTATACACAAATTTCAGAAATGTTTTTCCATAGTCCAGTGTGCTAACTTTCTTTTCAGCAGTAAGTTGTACACTTCTAGGTTCTGGCTGCTGTGGGGTGATTTTGATGATTATATAGTGCAAAGAAGCTAGGATTGATTAGTTATGATACACATAAGAAACTGCTGGAAAGAACATAGTAAAAGGGAAAGAATTCCAGGATTTCTTTCTCATTATGTTGCATTTTGAATACTATTTCTGTTCTTTCTCTTAGTCTGTCATTACCAGTCGCTAAATTACTTATTTAAAAAAAAAAGAATGATGCTGTTGAGTCAATTCAAACTCATAGCAGTGCTACACAACAGAATAGAATTTCACCATAGAGTTCAAGGAGCGCCTGGCAGATGAGAACTGCCTACCTTTTGGTTAGTAGTCTTAGCCCTTAACCACTACATCACCAGGGTTTCCAAATTATTTATAAATAGAATGTATTTGAGATAATACTAAAAACATATTTCATTTGGTTATTAATTTGAATGATCAATAGTTAAATTTAATCATAAGATTATTTTTACTAAATTACAATAGTCTGGCCTATGGAATTATAGACATTTAAGTTATTTTTGTTTATTTTCTTTTCTTTTGACTTCCCTGTTAAAATAAGCAATAGACGAAACTCTTTTGTTATCACTGCTGTCTTTACATACATCAATTTGTCCGAACATGGTGGCTTGTGTGTTGCAATGATGCTTTGTATCTATGCCACCAGTATTCAATTACCAGAAGGGTCATTCATGGCAGACAGGTTTCAGCTGAGTTTCCAAACAAAGACAGACAAGGAAGAAGACCTGGAAGTCTACTTGCAAAAGAATGGGTAAGCAAAAAGCTTCAGAACAGCAGCAGTTGTTCAACACGATTGGATGCAGTGCCAAGAGATAAGCCTCTCAGGCTGGAAAGAGCTCAAAAGATGACTAGAGAAGAGCAGACTTTTTAAAGTAGAGATGACCTTAATGACGCAGAGTCAAGCTTTTGGAATTTCCCTTGCTGATGTGGTACAACTCAAAATGAGAAGAAACACCTGCAAACAAACATCAGTTGGAACCTGGAATGTACAAGGTATGAAGCTAAGAAAATTAGAAACTGTCAAAATGAAATGGAATGCATGAGTGTCAATATCCCAGGCAATAGTGAGCTGAAATGGACTGGTACTAGTCATTTTGAATTGGACAATAATGTGGTCTCATATTCTGGGAATGACAACTTGAAGAAGAATGGTATCATATTCATAGTCAAAAAGAACTTTCCAGAATCTGTCTTAAAGTACAATGCAGTTACTGACAGGATAATATCCATATGACTACAAGGAAGACCAATTAATGATTATTCTTCACATTTATATACCACACACTTAGGTAAAAGATCAAGAAATTGAGGATTTTCACCAAATTTTGTGGTCTAAAATTGATGAAACATGCCATGAAGATATACTTATAATTACTGGTGATTTGGATATGAAAGTTGGGAATGAAGAAGAAGGATTTAGTAGCTGGAAAATACAACATTGGTGATAGAAAGGACACCAGAGATGGCATGATTCAATTTTTAAGTACTTTTTGCACTAACGTAAATGGCAAATACACACATGAACCTTACCAGACGGAATACACCAGAAGTGAATTGGCTACATACGTGGAAAGACACAATTGAAAATCTCAGTGTCATCAGTCAGAACAAGACCAGGGGCTGACTGTAGATCAGACCATCAGCTACTCATATGCAAGTTGAAGCTGAAATGAAAGAAAATCAGAATAAGCCCACAGGAGCCTAAGTGTGACCTTGAGTATAGCCTACCTAAATTTAGACACCCTTTTAGATGTGACATGTCAAATACTGATGACAGAAGACCAGACAAGATGTGAAATGGTATCAAGGACATCATACAAGAAGAAAGCAAGAGGTCATTAAAAAGACAAGAGGGAAAGAAAAGACCAACATGAATGTCTGAAGAAACTCTAAAACTTACCAGTGAATGTCCAGTAGCTAAAACAAATGTAAAAAATGATGAAGTGAAACAAAATTTGAAAGGGTGGCTCTGGAACAAGTATTACGATGATATTCACAAAGATCTGGAGTTAGAAAAACAAATGGAAGAACAGGCTTAGAATTTGTCAAGCTGAACCAAGTGAAGAAAATATTCAACTGTCAAGTTGCAATGCTGAAGAATTCTTTGGGGAAAATATTAAACTATGCAGGAAACAAAAAAAAATGGAGGGAATATACAGAATCAGTATATCAGAAAGATTCTGTCAAAGTCCAAGCATCCCATGAGGTCACCTATGATCAGGAACTGATGGAACTGAAAGAAGAGTCCAAGTTGCACTAAAGGCATTTAGCTCTGGGAATCGACAAAATGCCACCTGAAATGATTCAACAAACACATGAAGTGCTGTAAGTGCGCAGTGGTCTATTCCAAGAAATTTGGAACATGGCTATCTGGTTAACCTGATCGGAGAGATTCGTACTGTGCCCATTCCCAAGAAAGGTTATCCAACCAAATGTGGAAATTATCAAACAGTACTGTTACTATCACTTGCAGTAAAATTTTGCTAAGGATCATTCAACAGATGCTGGAATAGTATGTTGACAGGGAACTTCCAGAAATACAAAACCAGCTTCAGAAGAGCATGTAGAATCATGGATATCATTGCTGACATCTGATGGATCCTGGCTGAAAGCAGATAATGTCATAAAAAAGTTTACCTGTGTTTTATTGACTATGCTAAGGCATTTGACTATGAGCATCATAACAGATTATGGGTAACTTTTTAGAGAAGACTTTTGAAGCATTTTGCATACTTTAGACACATTATCAGGAGAGATCTGTCCCTGGTGAAGGACATCATGCTTAATAAAGTAGAAGGTCCATGAAAAAGAAAGACTGTCACTGAGATGAATTGACACAATGGCTGCAGCAATGAATGGGCTCAAGCATAGCAACTGGGAAGCTGGCCGAGGCCTAGGCACTGTTTTCTTCTGTTGAACACAGGGTCACTATAAGTGGAAACTGACTTGCTGGCACCTAACAACAACAAAACAAAACTTTTATTATTGCTGCTTTTTCCAGAAATTAATAATGTCTTATCGTATTTATTTATAACATTTCAATGGCATTTTAAAAGCTAGTATTTACTTTAAATAAAACTGCATGTGCTATCTAAATCATCAAATTTCTTGTATTTAACCAGAATTAGTTCCATTCACATCACTAACACTACTATTCTCAATACACATCTCTTGTTTGCAACCATTACTTAAAATGGTAAAATAAATATTTGTTTTATAAATGCAAGGCTTTCTTAGACACAATGACAAATCTCTTCTAGTTCAAAATCTGCAATCACTAACAGAAAGCATTGCATCAGCCTAAGATGAACTAAAACATTTATTTGCTCCTTAATTTCCTTAGATTTTAAATAAAACTTGAATAAAAGTATGGTCAATAACAGTTGTCTTGCTAACCAACCATTGAACAACACAGGTATACCTCTTTAAGTAAAATTAATATCCTCATGAGGGTTGAAAAGTTTAATAAAATATATTACTATTTTTCAGTGTAGAAATCTTTATTTTAAAGCCCAAGCATATTCTCTGTGGTACAGGACTCTATGCAAATCCAAACCAAACCTGCTGCCTTTGAGTTGATTCCACCTTACAGTAACCCTCTAGGACAGAGTAGAACTGCCTCACAGAATTTCCAAGAGTCACCTACCTGGTGGATTCAAATCACCAATCTTTTGAGTAGTGGCTCAACTGTTAACCAGTACACCCTTAAGATAAACCTTCAGGACTTTGAAGTAGAAAGCTGTCCTTATTGTTAAATTACATCAAAACTTGTACTACAGTTTACTTTCTTCCTTCAGATATCTTTTGAAAAAGTTTTCTAAAAAATGCTGTTGTGTTAGGTTCCACTGAGTCAGTAGCAAAGCAACTCCTAACAACGCTGTGCACAACAAAATGAAACACTGCCCGGTCTTGTACCATGCCCACAGTCATTTATATGCTTAAGCCTGGTGTTGTAGTCACTGCGTCAATCTGTCTTGCTGAAAGTCTTCCTCTCTTTCACTGACCCTCCGCTCTACCAAGCATGATGTCCTTCTCCATGGGCTCATCCCTCCTGATAACACATCCAAGGTATGAAAGATGCAGTCTTGCCATCGTTGCTTCTAAGGAGCCCTCTGGTGGTACTTCTTCCAGAACAGATTCGTTTGTTCTTTCGGCAATTCATGGTATACTCAATACACTTCTCCAATGCCACAATTCAAAGACATCAATCCTTCTATCTTCCTTATTCACTGCCCAACCTTCACATGCCTATTAGCAATTTAAAATACCATGGCTCAGGTCAGTACAGCTTAGTCTTCAAGTGAAATCTTTACTTTTCAACACTTCAAAGAGGTCCTTTGTGGCACATTTGCCAAATACAATGTGTCTTTTGATTTCTTGACTGCTGCTTCCAAAGGCATTGATTCTACCCAATACAGCCAAGCCAAGCCAAGCCAAGTGCCATCACAGGAGAGCAGTAAAAGGCAAAAGACTAACGTATTTCTAGAATAGGACAATAATTAAAATTGAATGCCACTGTGTGCCAACATGGAAACCCTGGGAGCATAGTAATTAAGTGCTGCGTCTGCTAACCAAAAGGTCAACAATTCAGATCTGCCAGGAGCTCTTGGAAACTCTATGAGACAGTTCTACTCTGACCTACAGGGTTGCTATGAGTTGATTCTTCAACTTGATGCTGGTGGCCTTGGCCCTTTGAATGAGCTAACAACCTTATATTTAAGTCTCACAATTAGACTGGTAGCAGGATTGCTTTCTATAATTGCAGGCAAAGGACACATGGAAATTAAATTATTTTTCTAGTTTCATACAGCTGGTATATAGCAGAGTCAAGATTTAAACCTAGATATTTACAAACCAAAGTCTGTTGCTCTTTTCTCTATAAATTAAGAGCTCAAGGGAAACTAAAATGTGTTGAACTCCATTTCTTTATAAGGCATGTAAGAACGCAGATGCTCCAACAAGTGAAACACCTTTCAAAAATACAAAATAATGGAATCCTAGCCCTAGACAAAGATAGAATTGGAGGATTTTCCCTATCAACTCTACCGTACAGCTAAAATCTTGGACATTATATATGAAATAAACATAAAAATACTTTGAAAAGTGGAGAGAAGGAAGCAGCTAGATGAGTTCCTCAAGACCCCAGAAAAGATAGGACAATAAATTCCTTGGGTTTTGTTTTTTTTCTGAGACATCACAAGCTGGGTGCTGGAGGGGCTGGCCACCTGGAAATCCCAATGAGCACAACAACAAAAGCACAAAGAAAACTTTGCTCTGCATAGCCAAGAGAATAGGAAATGATCTGAGCAAGATACAAAAGTGCACTAAGAGGAAGAAAAAAAAACCCAAATCCGTTGCCATGGAGTCAATTTCAAGTCAAAGTTACCCTATAGGTCAGAAAAGAACTGTGTCATAGAGTTTCCAAGGAACACTTGGTGGGTTTGAACTGCTGACGTTTTGGTTAGTGACTGCAGCATTTAACCACTATGCCGCCAGGATTTCCCAAAAACTGTCCTGCTGTCACCCACACCCAGCAATAGCAAAGTGCCCTGCTCCCTACTCTGTAGTATTGCTGTCAATTGAGTGGAGTAACTAAACACCTATCTCCACCTGGCAGTACTGTAAGACAGCACCTTGATTCCTATGCCAGCACGGTGTCAGACGAAGCCTAATAAAACAGAAAATTTAAGTGAGATAAAGACTGTCAGATAAAATACATGAAATGTCCCAGATAAGTTAAAAATTGTTTACTAAACCAAGAATCAGGAAACTTCAGTGAGACAATCAACAGACATCAAAGCTGAGATGATGCCCCTTTGAACTATCCAGCAAGGATTTCAGAGCATCCGTCATTAAAATACTTCAAAAGAAATTATGAAGCTTCTTGTAATAAATGAAAAGAACAGAAATCTTGACAAAGTAATAGATGATAGAAGAAAAAACAAACAGAAACATTACAACTGAAAATAGTGATAACTAAAAAAACAGAACAAACAGGAAGAAGAAACATGCATTTACTTAACAGATTGATAAAGACAGAGTAAAGAATTTGTGACCTTGAAGACTAAAGAATACAAATTATTAAATCTGATAACAGAGTAAAAAAGAGACTTAAAAAAAAGAATACAGCCTCAGGGACTATTTAAAGATTTTAGACTACACATTATCAGGGTTCTTAAATAAAGAAGAGAAAGAAGTGGTACTGAAAAAGTATTCAAAAGAACAGCTGACAATTTCTCAAATTTGGCAAAAAATGTTAACCTACAGATTTAACAATCTGAGAAAGTTTCAAATCGGTTAAGCCCCACAAAAAAACTATGCCAAGACACGTCATAATCAAGCCTTCTAAACAGTAAAGACAAGGAAAACTCCTTAGTAACAACAAGAGAAAAGTATCCGTCTTACTATAGAGAAAAAGCAATTCAAAGGGCAATGGATTTCTCATCAGAAATCGTGACAGCCAGAGGGAGTGGCACGACATTTTACGGGAATGAAAGAAAAATATTGTCAATCTGATATCCTGTGAAAATATTCCTGAGAAATGAAAAGGACATAAAAACATTCACAGACTGGAAAAGAAAAAAAAAATTAAGAGAATCTGTTGCTAGCAAAACTTCTCAAAAAAATAAAAATCTTGAAATAGCAGGAACGAACAAAGAACAGAAAGTAAATACGTGACTGTGATAGACGTCCTCCCCTTGAATGTTTTAGATAACATTTCATGACTGAAGAAAAAAAAAATACATTTTTCTGATGACTCTTAATGTGCACAAAGCTAACAATTTCAGACAGTTACAAATAGACAAGGAAAGGGAATTTAAAAGGGTGGTAAGTTTTCTACAGTTCACTGGAACCAGTAAAATGCAGATACCTGTCTACTGTGAGAAGATGTGTATATGTAATATATATGTAATATAAAACCAAGAACAAACAATTATATATATATAAATGAAGAGACACACTGAAAAATATTACAGATCAATCAAAATTTGATTTGAATAATGTTGAAATAACTTGATACACACGGCAACTTCGGTGGATTTTAAGGGCATTTTGGAGATGGGGTGGGGTCAGTCTCAAAGGCAGTTTCATTTATCTCACAGTCTTGAAACGACAAAATGATAGAAACAGAGAAGAGATCAGTTCTAGAGGTTACGTTGCTAGATATTAGAAATGATGAAAAACAGAGAGAAGAAAGAGTAGGATGACACAGAGTTTTAAGATGATAGAATAATTCTGTACTTGGTTACGTTGGTTATTACAAGATTCTGCATGTGTGTAAAATGCCACAGAAATGCACACATAGTTTGGGCTATTGTTACTTTTCTGGTTTTGACAGTATTCTATAATTGCATGAAATAAAACCTTTCGGGAAAACTTGGTAAACAGCGTATGAGATCTCACTGTAACACCTTAGATATTTCTTGTTATTACATAGTTGTCTTAGGCTGGGTTTTTTAGGGAAGCAAAACCAGTAACATGGGTAGGTACAAGGAAAGATTTATAACATGCATGCATGCATGCATGCATGCATGCATGCATGGATGGAGGGAGGGAGGGAGGGAGGGAGGGAGGGAGGGAGGGAGGGAGGGAGGGAGGGAGGGAGGGAGGGAGGGATGGATGGGTAGGAAACAGCTCGAGCAATCACAGAAAGCTCAAGGTCCCAAGTTCTGGCACAAACTTCACGTGGCCACAGAAGCTGAGGAACCCAAAGTCAGCAGGTCAGAGACCAGAGCTCTAGGTCACAGATTGTGTAGGTTGGTGGGTCCCAAGCTGCTGGTGAGACAGAGCAGCAGAGGCTGGCTAACCCAGGATCCGCGGGTCAGGGAGCAGGACTCTCAAGTGCCTGGACTCTCAAGTGTAAGGATTGATGAATCCAACAGCTGCTAGCTCTGGTCCGGGAACCAGAGTCCAGGAACCAGACTCCGGAAGAAGAGAACAGGAGCTCCTGGCTACAGATCAGACCAGCAGTAGTAGTGGGAGGTCGAGAGATGAGAGCCCAGGGGCAGGAAGCCACCACAAACTTCTCCCTGCCACCGTACTACATCAGCCAAATGTGGAGTAGGCAAGTTGACATAATCCTGACCATCACAAGAGTTATTTCAGAATAAAAAGTTGAAAAATAGAACAGATAATGGCAAAAATTTTTTAGTGCAGGTTTTAGAAAATACTCTGATAATAGCAATGAAATGTAGAGACTAGGAGTCTGAATATTGGGAACCAAGGTAGACATATTTTCTTGGATAACTCTTACCTAGTCAACAAATGCACTTCAGAAAAATAATGTAGATAACAAGGATAATGTTTGAAGGCAACAGAGAAGCAGATCATATACTGATATATTAGCTAATCCAGGCCCCAAATCATTCCTATTGTGTGGTTAAGATTTTATTTGCATTTTCTTAAATATATACATATACATATATATATCAGATCTTATTTTATAGTGTGGACAATAGGAACACTTAGTAAACAGTAAAGTGACATTTCTAAAGCTCATGACCTTCCCCACAGTACTGACATAACCACAATCAGCAGGAACACATCGGACAACTGTGCAGCTCTTTTAAACTTACCATTGCATCTAATGATTCACACCATCATCACAAGGGACTAAGTTTGGGAGGTGACCCTTTTACACACTTTCTCTAAATACTATTCAGAGAACATTATTCTCTAGAAATTCTCTGGAATATACTTGACACTCCTTAAGAACTTTACTGAATTCTCTAATGAGATTTAAATAGATTCTAGTAGTTTCAACATGGTGAAAAAAAATCAGAGGCATGTCAATGCACTGATAATTTTTCAGTATATGTGACTGCCTAGTCACCTAACTAGTTTTACCTGATAGAGTGTTGAAATTTTTCTGCTAAGTTCTCTCCAAGTCAGATGTTTCTAAGTGTCCACATTTTAGAAATAGTAATGGTTTTAAATTTGTTGGATGAAAATCTTGTAACATTTTGAAGCTAAACGGACACAAGGTCATTGTTACATTTGCTTTTTGCTTTTGGGGCCCTGGTGGCACGGTAGTGAAGAGTCACAGCTTCTAACCAAAAAGTTGGAAGTTTGAATTCACTGCCTGCTCCTTGGAAACGCTTACAGGGCACTTCTGCTCTGCCCTATGGTGTTGCTATGAGTTGGAATCAACCCAGTGGTGAATTTTGTTGTTGTTTTTCATCTCAGATCACTGTGTACCCAGGAGTGATGACTCTTTAATATTACACGATGGTATAACAAACAGAATACATGTATTCACCTGTTGAATAGTATTAAAATTTAGTAATCACCTTGAGTTTTACCTTTGTTGAGTGCCATTAGTCACTGTTACTTAATAATATTAAAGATTATTTCTCTTTCTATGAAGTTACTCTCTTCCTCTCAAATTATTTTTGTGAGGTTAATATACTTACATTACTTATATATTAATTGGGGCTTACTTTTAATGAATGGTACAAAATATAATTTAATACTCTGTTATGAATACTCAGTCACATTTTCTAAGAAAACTTATTCACAGAAAACTTTCAGACCACTCATTATTTTGCAATGTGACTAGACAGCCCTGTGTTTAACAGCAACTTTCCAATTCTACAAAATTAAAAAACTCACTTAATATATCTTTGCCTTTGAAGAACATACCCTGGAATACAGTAAATATTTAATACATAAAAAATAAATGTGCCTTCATATTAAAAATTAATGAGTAAAAATAACATCAAATATCAAATAAAAGATTTTAGTAATATCATACTTTTAAGCAAAATACACTTGCCTTTCTGTGTGTATGTCTGAAAAAAATCTTACAAATGTATTTCCACTCAGGAAAACATTAAAATTTTATTATATTTACCCTCTGAAAGGAAATAAAGAACTGTGTATATCCGTACTTTTTCCATAGCTCAAAGGAAAAAAGTTGTAATGAAACATACTTAGTAAATTGAAAAGAGAATTCCGTGACATCTCTGCCAAGTTGTCGTACAGCAGTAGTTTATGTACTGCTGTGATGCTGGAAGCTGGTCTACCAGTATTTCAAATACCAACAAAGTTGTCCATGATGGACAGGTGTTAGCGAAGTTTCCAGACTAAGACGGTGTAGGAAGAAGGACCTGGTGATCTATTTCTGAAAAGAAAAGCCGGTGAAAACTTCATCGATAGCAGTAGAACTTTGTCACACACAGCGCTAGGCAGACAGCGAGCCTCTCACACTGGAACCCTCACCCTTTAAAAAGAAACAAAATGTGTTGCTATTGAATCAATTCTCATTCACGGTAACACTAGAATACAGAATAGAAATGCCCCACAGAGTTTCCAAGAAAAAGCTGATGGGCTCGAACTGCCAACCTGTTGGTAAGTAGCCAGTTTCTTAACCACTGTGTCACCAGAGTTCCTGCAGATTGGAAGGCATTCAAAGCACGACTCCTCAGAATATAGTTGGCTTTAATGATATGGACAGAGCAAACCAATAGGACCTTCATTTGCTGATGTGGTCCAACTCTAAATTAGAAGAAACAGCCACAGAGATCTGTTAATAGTCAGAACATAGGATGTATAAAGCGTGAATCCAGAAAAATTGGAAATTGTCAAAATGAAATGGAAAACTTAAAATTTTTGAACTTAGTCATTGTTGTTGCTGTTAAGTGCCACATAGTTGCTTCCAACTCATAGCAACCCTATGAAACACTGTTCAGTCATGTACCGTACTCACAATCATTGTTGGTCTTGAGTCTATTGTTGGCAGCCACTATGTCAATCCATTTTATTGAATACTTTCCTTTTTTTCACTGACCCTCTACCTTGCCGCGCATGATGCCTTTCTCCAAGGACTAGCCCCCCCTCATAACATGTGAGAAGTAGTCTTGCCATCCCTACTTCTAAGGTGAATTCTGGCTGTATTTTTTCCAAGACAGATTTCTTCGTTCTTTTGGCAGCCCATGCTTGTAGCTGGGATTCTTCACCAATGCCATAATTGAAAGTCATGAATTCTTCTTCAATATTCCTGATTCACTGCCTAGTTTTTACACGAATATGACATGACTGAAAATGTCATGCCTCAGAAGGAAGATCGATTTTAACTGGACTTCAACGTAACATGTTTACTCCTCCCGGCTTAACCCAAAATTGCAAGGATGGAGTATCTGGGGCAGGGGGCCAGAGACCATGCTCTCAGGGGAAACCAAGGCCAATTGGCACAACTAGCATTTCACTAAGAGAGTCTTCTGGACCTCAAATTGGTGAGTGCATTGGTGGATCTTAAAAGCTGCTAAGCTGCCATCTGAGGCCCACCAAATGGTCCCAACTCCGCAGGAATGGATGACTCCAAGGACCAAAACGACATGAGGTAGAGAACCCAGAAGGCAGAGAGGCCCACATGAGAGGGTAACTACACTGACATGTGACTAGAAGAACCAGATGAGACCCATGTGAATGGGTGACTACATCGACATGTGACCAGAAGAACCAGATTTTTCCCGGCCACCATCAGTGATAGCTGTGATGGGTCTCACAAAGTTGAGTCTCATAGGCAACACAAAAATAAAAAGGGGTGCACCCTGAGACCACCGCTGAAAGACTGCAATTGATGATCCCGGGTCCCCGGGGTTCCCCTGGGAGCATGGCCCCTGGCCCTGATGCTGCCCCTGCCCTTGAATCATAATGGAGGTCAACTCTTCAGGCAGAGGTGGATTGGACTTGGTGACACAGAGCAACCATATCATTTGTGCACTTTATGATTCCATGCATCTGTAGGATATCATCCAGCTGACCTCTTACTGGACTTGGGGGAGAGGGTGGAAAGGAAAGGAGAGGATATTGTTATAAGGACATGACATTTACCAAATGGAGAAGAGGGGAGTACTGTCACCAGGCAGGGAGGGCAGGGGGAACGACACATTGGCAGGTATGCAAATCTGTATGAGATTGCACATTCTCACTCAATTGTAATGAAAAAAAATATATTAAAAAAAAGAAAATGCTACACCTTGAGTCAGGCACACTGTACTGTTCTAACATTTGACAAGGTCTTCCGCAGAAAATTTGTCTGATGCAATTTGTCTTTTGTTTTCTTGTCTGTTGCTTCCATGGAAGTTGATGGTGGGTCCAAGTAAAATGAAATCCTTGACAACATCAATGTTATCTCCGTTTATCAAGATGTTACATATTGATGTAGTAGTGAAGATTTTTGTTTCTTATTTTGAGACGTAATCCATACTGAAGCCCGTAGTATTTGATTTTCATCAGTAAGTGCTTCAAGTCCTCTTCACTTTCAGCAAGTAAGGTTGTGTCATCTACATAACACTGTTCAATGAGTTTCCAATTTTGAAATCACATTCTTCTTCATGTTCTTTATATTCTCAAATTATTTGCTCAGCAGTGATAGGATACAACCCGGACACATAACCTACCTGATTTTAAACTACACACTATTCCCTTTTTGTGTTTGAAAGACTGTCTCTTGATCTATGTATAGATTATTCATGAGCACAATTAAATGTTCTGGAATTCCTATTTTTTGCAGTGTTATATATAATTTGTTATAATCCACAAGGTCAACTGCCTCTACATAGTCAGTAGAACACAGGTAAACATCTTTCTGATGTTTTCTGATTTCAGTCAGAATCCATTTGATATCAGCAATAATATTCCTCATTCCATGTCCTTTTCTGAATCTATTTCCAATTTCTGGCAATCTCCTGTTGACATACTGCTGGAAATGCTTTCAAAATGATCTTCAGTAAAATTTTACTTGCACATGATATTAATGATATTATTTGATAATTTCTGCTTTTGGTTAGAACATAAATACAGATCTCTTCCATTCTTTTGACCAGGTAGCTATATTGCCTGGTGTAGATAAGTGAGCACTGCATCATTTTGTGGAAACATCTCAGTTCATATTCTGTCAATACCTGAAGCCTTATTTTTCAGCAGTGTCTTCAGTGCAACTTGGATTTCTTCCTTTAGTACCTTCAGTTCTTGATCATATGCTACCTCCTGAAATGACTGAATGTCAACCAATTCCTTTTGGTATAGTGACTCTGTGTATTCCTTCCATCTTCTTTTGAAGGAAGCAAAAGGTCACTAAAAAGACAGGAAAGATCAAAGTGAATATGAGAAGAGACTCTGAAACTTGCTCTTGAACCTAGGGTAGATTAAGCAAATGGAAGTAATGATAAAGCAAAAGAAGTGAACATAAGATTTCAAAAGCTGGTTCAAGAAGACGAAGTATTCCAATGACATGTGCAAAGGTCAGGAGTTAGAAAACCAAAATGGAACAGCACACTTGGAATTTCTCAAGCTGAAGGAATTGCAGGAAAAAAAAAAATCAAGTCTTGAGTTGCAGTAGTGAAGGATTCTATGTGCAAAAAGACTGAGAGAGACAGGAAACATCAAAAACAGATGGATGGAACTTAGGCACAGTGGTTAAATGTTATGGCTGCTAACCAAAAGTTCGGCAGTTTGAATCTGCAGGGCACTCCTTAGAACCTCTATGAGGTAGTTCTACTCTGTCCCATGAGTCAGAATCAACTCAGTGACACTGTATTTGAGTTTTGGTTTGTAGTCTGTTATGCAAAGAATGGCAAATTGAGGAGGAATGTCATCACATTTATCATCAGAAAGAACATTTTAAGATCTATCCTGAAGTACAACACTGTCAGCAATAAGACAATATCCATATACGTACAAGGAAAATCAGTTAATATGATTATTATTCAAGTTTACAAACCAACCACTGTTGCTAAAGAGGAAGAATTGTAGGTATTTAACAACTTATGCATTCTAAAACTGATCAAGCACGCAATCAAATGCATTCATTATTACTGGTGAGTAGAATAAGAAAGGCGGAAACAAAGAAGAATCACTAGTGAGAAAATACAACCTTGGTGATAAAAATGATCCAGAGATTGCATATTAAAATTTTACAAGACCAGTGACTTATTCAACGGAAATACCTTTTTAGATGACACAAAGTCAGCTACACACGTGGTAGAGTCATTGTGCACAATGGTTAAGTGTTCAGCTGCTAATCAAAAAGGGAGCAATTTGAATCCATCAACCACTCCTTGGAAATCCTATGAGGAAGTTCTATTCTGTCCTGTAAGGTCACTATGAGTCAGAATCTGCTTCATGACAATGAGTTTGGTTTTCGGTATACACAGATTGGATGGAATCCACAGGAAATAAATCTATTGTATCTGTGGATGGAGAAGCTCAACATCTTTAGTCAGAATATGGTCATCAATTGCTCATATGTAAGTTATAGTTAAACCTGATGAAAATTAAAACAAGGCCTCAAGAGTCAAGGTCTTGAGTATATCCCACCTGAATTTAGAAACCATTTCAAGAATAGATTTGATGTATTAAACACTAATAACAGAAGACCAGATGAACTGTGGGATGGCATCAAATATATTATACATGAAGAAAGCAGATACTCCTTAAAAAGTCAGGGAAGAAAAAACAAAAGGATGCTGGAACAGAATATTAAACTTACCCTTGAATGTAGAATAGCTAAAGTGAATGGAAGAAATGGGAAAACATAAGAACTGAATGTAAGAGTTTAAACGGTGGCCCAAGGAGACAAAGTGAAATATCATAACAGAATTAGCAAAGCCAGGAAGTCAAAAGACTGGAAGGAAATAATACGCACAGCATTACTTAAACCAAAAGAACTGAAGAAAAAAATCAAGCCTCCAGTTCTAACACTGCAGGAGTCTGTGTGAAGAGAAAAAAAAAAGAAAGAAAGAAGGAATGGTACAGTCTCTGAACCAAAAAGAATTGATTGATGTTCAACCATCAATATTCAAGAGGTTATATATGATCAAGAACCAATGGTACTGAAGGAAGAGGTCCAAACTTCCCTGAAGTTGCTGGTGAAAAACAAAGCTCCAGAAATTGGCTGAATAACAATTGAGACGATTCAAGAAACTAATGCGGTCTTGGAAGTGTCGGTCTTGGAAGTGTTCGCTTCCTTTGGCAAGAAATTGCAAGACTGGTAGCTGGCCAGCAGACTGCAAGAGATCCATATTTATGCTTATTCCCCAAAAAGGTGGCCCAACCAGCTACAGAAATTATTAAATAACATCTATAATATTACACACAACTAAAATTATGTTGAAGGTAATTCAAAAAGTGTAGCAATGCATCAACAGGAAACTGCCAGAAAACCAAGCCAGATTCAGAAGAGGCAGTGAAACGAGTGATATGATGTCACATGGATCTTGACTGAACGCAGAGAATAAAAGAAAGATGTTTACCTGTGTTTTATTGACTATGCAAAGGTATTCAATTATGTGGATCATTAAAAATTAAAGGTAGCTGTAAAAATTGGGAATACCAGACACTTAACTGTGCTTATACAGAACTTCTACATATATCAAAAGACAGTTATTTGAACAGGAGATGGGGACATCATGTGGTTTAAAGTCAGAGACGGTGTGCATCAAGGTTGCATCATTTCACTATCTTTATGCAATCTTTTGGCATAATAGTTAAGTGCTATGGCTGCTAACCAAAAGGTCGGCAGTTCGAAGCCACCAAATGATCCTTAGAAACTCTATGGGGCAGTTTAACCCTGACCGAGTCAGAATGGACTCGACAGCACTAGGTTTTGTGTTATGCAGTCTTTACGCTGAGCGCATAACACAAGAAGCTGGACTATGTGGAGAAGAATAGCATCAACAGAATTGGAGGGAGACTAATTAACAACCTGTGATATGTAGATGACTCCACCTTACTTACTAAAAGTGAAGACAACTTGAAGCATTTACTGATGAAGATTGAAAATTATAGCCTCCATCAGAGATTATAGCTCAGCCTAAAGAAACAAAAATCCTCACAACTAGACTGGTGAAGATGTCAAGAATTTCATTTCACTTGGATCTATAATCAGTGGCTGTTGAATTATCAGTTAAGAAATCAAATGATGTATTACAAGGGTCAAATCTGCTGCAAAAGTCCTCTTTAATGTGTAAAAAAGTAAAAATGGCACTTTGGAGATGAAGTTGTGCCTGACACCAGTCATGGTATTTTCAGTTGCCACATGTGCATATAAAAGCTGATTAATTAGGAAGTACAAAGTAGAATTGATAGCTTTGAACTATGATATTGTCAAAGAAGATGGTACATATCATAAACTGCCAGAATGAAAAAAGAAAAAAAAAATGCATTTTGGAGGATGTACAGCCAGAATTCTCCTTAGAAGCAAGGATGATGAGACTACATCTCATGTACTTCGGACATATTTTCAGGAGGGATCAGTCCCTGGAGAAGTACATCATGCTTAGTAAAGCAGAGGCTCAATAAAAAAGAGAAAGACCCTCAGTGAGGTGGAGTGACACTGTGACTGTCACAATAATCTCAAACATAGCAGTGACTGTGAGGATTGTGCAGAACTGATAGGGTTTCAATTGTGCACTCTCTGGGTCACTATGAATCGAAATCAACTTGATGACACCCAACAACAACAGAAAGTATTTAATACACGATAGATATCCTTTTGTGTGTGTTATTGCTGAATAGCTTTCACATGCTTTATGTTAACAAGAGATAAGGTAAAAGTGAATCCAGACATACAAATGAGTAAATAAATACAAATTAACCATTTTTAGGCTGATGAATTTCTCACAACATATATTGTTTTAGCATAGTCATCTAGACACATGTTCTCTTTGCTGTCGTTAGGGTGCTGTGGAGTCAGTTCTGACTCCTAGTGACTTTGTCAAGGGTTGAATTTTATCCCCCAAAAAATATGTGTAGTAATTTCGCTAGGTTGAGATTCCCTTTATTCTGTGATTGCCCTCCTTTTTGTGATTTTCTGATGTGGTAAATCCTAATCTCCACCTGTGGTTAACAGAGTGGATTATGTTAGAGATGATTAAGATGGAATTGGAAATCTCTTCCTAAAGTTACCTTGTTCCTCCATTGCAAAGGAAAGAGCAGCATGCAGAGAGTTGGGAACCTCATACCATCAAGAAAGCAGCACTAGAACAGCGCACCCTTCAGACTTGTGAGTACTGCGCCTAGATGCTCCCTGACCAAGGACTGATACAACACAAGGACTTTCCTCCAGAGCTGACAGAAGGACAGCCCTTCCCCTGGAGCAAACATCCTGAATTCAGACATGTAACTAACTAGAATGTGTAAGAATAAACTTTTCTTTGTTAAAATCATTCATTTTGTGGTATTTCTGTTAGAGCAGCTAGATGACCAAAACAGACCCTTATATGACAGAGTAGAACTGCACATAGAGTTTCCAAGGATTACCTGGTATATATGAACCACTAACCACTTGGTTAGTAGCTATAGCACCTCTCCACTACACCACCAGAGTTTTAGTCAGTATCTTTCTAAGAAAACTCTGGCTGGGAGAGGTGGGGCCAATACAGTGTACTAGAAACATGGCTCCTCAATTCACTCTGAGAACTAAGGCCTGCAATGGAGCAGTGGACATCTGGGGAGCCCTAGTACCTGGCATAGTATTGTCAGATATGACTAGTGTCACGGATTGAATTCTGTACCCCCAAAAATATGTGTAGCCTTGTGGCTGGGCCATGATTCCCAGTATTTTGTGACTGTCCTCCACTTTGTGGTTTTCCTATGTGGTATGTTAAAGGATTACAGTGGGGCTATAAATCCCTTCATAAGATCACCTCCCTGCTCCACTGTAAAGGGAGTTTCCCTGGAGTATGGCTTGCCCCACCCTTAATCCTTTCATCCTATGCGAGATAAAAGGACAGAGAAGCAGGCAGAGCATTCGAACCTCATACTATCAAGAAAGCAACACCGGGAAAAGAGCACGTCCTTCAGACCTAAGGTTCCTGTGCCAAGATGCTCCCTGGACAAAGACTGATGCAACACTAGACTTTCCTCCAGAGCTGACAAGGGGATAGCCTTCCCCTGGATTGGACACCCTGAATATGGACTTGCAGCCTACTGGTCTGTGTAAGGATAAGCCTTCCTTTGTTAAAGCCATCCACCCTGTGGTATTTCTGTTAGAGCACCCCTAGCTGACTAAAACAGAATTTGGTACCCTGAGAATGCGGTGCTGCTGTAACAAATACCTAAAATGTGGGGGCCATTTTGAAACCATGAATGGATAGAAGATTCAGAAGGAACGATGAAGATGCAGATGGTGAGAACTGAACAGCAGAGGACTGGTGGCAGAAGCAGAGGCAGCAGCAGGAGCCGACCCACGGAGCAAGAGAGCTGAGTGCCTGCGCACCATTTCCTCCTGGAACTGGGTGCCTCCAGGCTCTTAAATCAGTGGAGCTGACCTTGCTGACCCACAGAGCGAGACAACTGAGTGCCTTTGGGCAGGACACTTTCCAGCAAGAGCGGGGTGCCTCCGGGCATTTGAATCAGTGGAGCTACAGAGCTTTGGAACACTTGCCTGGCAGGGCAGGTGTGGGCCTGTGGCCCAGGCCATGTGGCCACAGGAAGCTGAAGCTGAAGAGACAAACAGCCTGAGAAGCTGAGCTGCCTCAGTCTCAAAAAGTATGGCCATATCCTCAGGGGGTTGAAAAGGTGGAACCATGGTGTCCTGTGTTCGCAAAGGTGGAATTGCCACTCAGTTGGGCTTAAGGTGCTCCTAAAGCCAATGGGGCAGAGTTTCTGTCCAAGTGGGCCTTGAAGGCAGAGTTGTAGCACAGGGCTGGAGTCTCCACTCAAAATCCAGAGTATGGCCAATATCTAGAGTCTGGATGGCAGAGTCATTGTGTAGAATGTCTCAGAAAATGCAAGAGTATTTCCAAAGCTTTGAGGGCTAATGTAATGTGTTCTGCTGACTTGCCTGTTGCCTGTTAATGCCTTCTTTCCCCCAATTTCTCCCATTTGTAATGGAATCCCTAACTTGTGCCTTTTCTGCCATTATACCTTTGCAAGCAGATATCTTGTATTCTAGGTTTTGCAGATGTAAAGAAATTTTTGAAACTGATTTACAACTTCTATCATACGGGATGAATGTGTTACATGTTTAAATGATGTGATTTTTGGGGTGCTAAAGGGTGTGATGTCATGGACTGAATTCTGTCCCCCCAAAAATATGTGTAGCCATGTGGCTGGGCCGTGATTCCCAGTATATTCTGACTGTTCTATGCTGTATGTTAAAGGATTAGGGTGGGGCTGTAAATCCCTTCATAGGATTACCTCCCTGCTCCACTGTAAAGGGAGTTTCCCTGGACTATGGCTTGTCCCACCCTTAATCCTTTCATCCTATGAGAGATAAAAGGACAGAGAAGCAGGCAGAGAATTGGGAACCTCATACCATCAAGAAGCAGCACTGGGAGAAGAGCTAGTCCTTCAGACCTGAGGTTCCTGCACCAAGATGCTCCCTGGACAGAGGCTGATATAATACCAAACTTTCCTCCAGAGCTGACAAGGGGGAAAGCCTTCCCCTGAAGGGGACACCCTGAATATGGACTTGCAGCCTACCAGAATACGTAAGAATAAACCTTCCTTTGTTAAAGCTATCCACTCTGTGATATTTCTGTTAGAGCAGCCCTAGCTGACTAAAACAACTAGGTACCAGTAGCAGACTAAACTACCCATCTTAAAGATAAACCAGTGGCCACTGACCCCTTACTCCCACTGACTTACTGTATTGGAGAACTACAGGTACTGATTCCTTTGTTAACTGGAAGGCAGGGACTGGGCATAAGTGGACAAATTTGCCCATCTGCGGTGCTTGAGTAACAGGGTATAGCACAGCAAAGAGACAGTCCATGTGATAGCCACATACTGAGAGTCCAGCTTCTGTTGAGACCACCACTGCCACAATGTCTTCTTTTCTGAGTTGCCCGTAGACTGCTGTTTCATAGCAAGAAGAGCTGCTTGGCCACGATGCTATCTTTGTCAGCTGGGATGTGGAGTCACCCAGCCAGGTGTCTTAGCTGTGGCTGATTCTGAAGTGAAGCAATGGCCTGTCTGCCAAGTGCTTCTCCAGCAGAAAAGTGGCGTTTGAGACAATTTGTGTCTAGATTCATAGGTGGGGCCTGGTGGAGTATGGTTGGGAGGTCTTATCCTCTCCCTACTTTGCAACCCATCATAGCATATGGGGATGGCCTCTGAGCTACTCTCGTGGTCAGTTGGAAGACAGGGCCTGCCACACCTTAGGGCCCAACTGTTGTCATCAGCAGCTGGCCAGCTCCCTGCTTATACATAAGGTTTGGAGATCTGACTGTTGAGAGGCCTGGAAGCTTCTCCCTGATCCTTCACTGATCCACACTATAGGGTCAGACGATGGCACTCCAAGTAATTCCATAAGTAGGGCATCATCTTTGCCAGCCAAAAGACAAAGACTGCCACCCTAGAGAGTCCACATGGGGCCAGGTAATAGAGTACATACAGCTGACTGGTGACCAACTCGCCTCTTAGAACTATGCCTAAGCCCTGTTGACATAACACCAGAGAAATCAAACAGCTTCTACATGGCATGTAGACAACAGACCTTAACTGACCAGTTAAAGAAGCAGTCTACCATGCCTCCAGAAAACTCCCGAAATAAAGAACCAAAAAACTTCACAGATAAAGAAGCCTTTCTGAAACTATCAGGGGTCAAGTACAAAAGAACTATATAGAGAGCCTTCCTAGAGATTAAACAAAATGCAGTAAAACAAAATGAAAAACTTAGTAAGCTATTTGATCTAATGGAACATCAATGATCTCAGATCCAGCAGATTAGTAGCAAAATTACAGAATTAGACAATTCAATACAAAACCAAAAGAGCAGAATTGTGGAGACAGAGCAACTGACATCAGCATTTACTAGAAGTCAGAGAAAAGAAATAAGAAAAATGAAGATGTATCAAGTAATATGTGGGACTTTACTAAGATGAATGATCTACAAATAATTGGAATTCCTGAACAAGGAGGGATAGATAAACATGCAGAGAGCATTACTGTAAAATTACTGATAGAAAACTTCCCTGAAATTATGAAAGAAGAGCACATAGATATCCAAGACATGTATCAAATGCCACAACAACTAGATCCCAAAGGAAAGACACCAAACTGTATTTTAATCAAGTTTAATAGAATGAAAGATGAACAGATGCTCCTAAAGGCAGCAAGGCTCAAAGTAAGGCTAGCATTTAGAGGGAAATCCTGTAGGCTTTCATCTGGCGGGAAAGTAGTGGGATGGCACATCCAAAGCCCCGAAGGAGAAAAAACTCCAAACAAGAATTATACATCCTACAAGACTGTCTCTCAAATATGATAGTTAAATTAAGACATCCACAAATAAACAGAATCTCAAAGACTTTGTAAAAAACAAATCAAAACTACAAGAAATATTGAGAAAATTCTTTCGTTAGGAAAGCAAAAACAATAAGTGTATGCTTAAGGAGGCAATGTATGACACAGCATCCAGAATCCTACTCATTTAGGAAAGTCAATAAGCTCAATCAAAACTACATTATTAAAAGAAGCAAACCAGCTATCATAACATGAAAACTATGATATCATCACACTAAAAAGAGGGAAATACTACAGTCAGTATAACTCTTTTAGATAGAGAGGAAATTAAAAAGATATGCAGAAGTCAAAGTCTGGTTTAAGCATAGAATAGTAAAGGAGGTCTTAAGAGTATCCACAAGGCTAAATAACCATGTGACATATTGAAACAAGAAGCATAATATAGGAGAATCAACAAACACCAAACCAACAGTGAAAAAGATGACAAGTCAACCCATAAAGAAGAATGACCTAGAACATAATATTAAGAAAAACATAGAGAACTTCAACACAAAATTAATGCACCAGAATGACAGCACTAAACACATACCTATCAATAATTACACTGAATGTAAATGGACTAAATTTTCCACTAAAGTGACATCATCACTCAAAAGACACAAACCATCTATATGTTTCTTACAATAAACACATCTAAGCCTCAAAGATATGAACAAACTGAAAATCAAACAATGGAAAAGTATATAACAAGCCAACAATGTACAAAGAAGAGCAGTAGTGGCAATACTAATCTCAGATAAAGTAGACTTAAAGGTAAGATCCACCATCATGAGCAAAGATGGTCGCCGTTTATTGCTGAAAAGTTCAAAACATAAGTAGGACATAAAAATACTAAATATTTATGCACCCAATACGAGAGCATCTAAATACATTGAATGAACACTGACAACATAGAAAAATAAGATAGATCACTCCACAGTAATAGTTGGAACCTTCAATGCTCCGCTGTAACAGACAGATCATCCAGAAGAAAAGCTCAGTAAAGATACAGAAGATTCTATTTCATTAATTAACTAACTAGACCTCACAACATATAGAGAACTTTTTATCCATCAACAGATAAGTACACCTTCTCTAATGCACATGGAACATTCTCTAGAACAGACCATGTGTTAGGACATAAATGAAGGCTCAACAAAGTCCAAACCACTGAATTATTGCAAAGCATCTTCTCAGAACATAAATCTGTAAAAGTTGCAATCAATAGCAGAAAAAACATAGGTAGAAATTTGAACTCATGGAAACCAAACAACACATTGCTCAAAAAGACATGGATTATAGAAGAAATCAAGGACAAAATGAAGAAATTTATGGAATCAAATGAGAACGAAAACATATCCTACCCAGAACCTGTGCGATACAGCCAAAGCAGTGCTCAGAGGTCAATTTATCTCTATAAAGGCACACATTCAGAATGAAGAAAGAACCCAAACCAAAGACTTAATTCTATAGCTTGAACAAGCAGAGAGCAAGTAAGGAATCCCTCAGGCACCAGAAAAAAATACAGATAATAAAGATTAGAACAGAACTAGAGAACAGAAGAATTAGAGCAGAATTAGAGAATAGAAGAACAATTGAAAAAAAATTAACAAAATAAAAAACTGGTTCTTTGAAAAGATCAACAAAATTGACAAACCACTAGCTAAACTTAAAAAAGGAAAACAGTTGAGGAAAATAATAACCTTAATAAGAAATGAGATGGGAGATATTACAACAAACCCAACTGAAATCAAAAGTGTCACAACAGAACACTACAAAAGACAGTACGCCAACATATTTGAAAACCTAGAGGAAATGGGCAAATTTCTAGATTCAATCCCCTACCAAAATTATCACAAGGAGAAGTAGAACAACTTAATAACCCATCATAAAGGAAGAGATTGAAAAAGTAGTTAAAAATCTGCCAACTAGAAGAAGTCCTGGCCCAGATGTCTTCACCAGAGTATTCTACCAAACTTTTAGAGAGGAGCTAACTCCAACATTACTGAGGCTATTTCACAGCATAGAAATTCATTCTATGAATCAGCATAACCCTGGTACCCAAAACAGAGAAAGATCCCACAAGAAAGAAAGTTACAGACAAATCTCACTGGTGAACCTAGATGCAAAAATCTTCAACAAAATCCTAGTCAGTACAATTCAACAGCATATCCAAAAAATAATTCATCATGACCAAGTCAGATTCATACCAGGGATGCAAGACTGGTTCAACATCAGAAAAGCAATGTGATCAACCACACAAATAACACAAAAATTAAGAATCACCTGATCTTATCAACTGATGCAGAAAAGGCATTTGACAAAGTCCAACACCCATTCATGTTAAAAGCTCTCAGCATAATAGGAATAGAGGAGAAATTCCTCAGTACAGATAGGGGCATCTATGCAAAGCCAATGGCCTACAGCATCTTGAATGGAGAGAGACTGAAAAAAATCACCTTGAGAATGGGAACTAGACAAGGATTTCCATTCTCACCACTTCTGTTTGACATTGCACTAGAGGTTCTAGCCATTGCAATTAGACAAGACAAAGAAATAAAGGGCATCTGCATCATCAAAGAAGTAAAAATCTCCCTATTTGCGGCTGATATGATTGTTTATGCACAGAATCCTGAAGAATCTGTAAGTAAACTACTGGAACTAACAGAGGAGTTAAGCAAAGTATCAGCATGTAAGATAATAGGTGGAGATGTCAACACTCCACTTTCAGTAATAGATAGAAAAAAGCACATGAATGTTTATTGAAGCACAGTCCACAATAGCAGAAAGATGGAATCCACCTAGATGCCCTTTAGCAAACTATGATACATATACTCAATGGACCACTTGCAATGATTTAAAAAAAAAAAAATGATTTTAGGAAACATCTCCTAATCTGGTTTCAAATGAAAGACATTATGCTGAGTGAAATCAGCCAATGGCAAAAGGAAAAATATTGTATGAGACCTCAGCTATAAGGACTTAAAAGTAAACTTATGTACTGAAAGAAAGACTCTTTGATGGCTACAGGGGTGGGTAGGAGGAGCAAGGGTTGATTGTAAATTAGTTAGCTGATAGAAATCTGGTTAGGAGAAAGCAGTGACAGCAAACAGAAGAAAGTAGATCCACTTAACTGAACTTCAGCATAAACTGAAAGCTCTTCTAGCCTTAACCCAATATTGCAAGGTTAGAGTAGTAGGGGCAGAGTATGGGGACTACGCTCTCAGGGGACATTGAGGCCTATTGGCATAATTAGCCTATTGCTAAGAAAGTCTTCTGCACCACATATTGGTGTGGCGACGGGGCTTTTAAAAGCCAGCAAGTTGCCATCTGAGGTACACCAAATAGTCCCAACTGAGCCAGAACAGATGATCACCAAGAACACCAAAGACACGAGAAAAAAGGAGCCCAGGAGACAGGAGGACCCATGTAATGGGAGACTGTATCAACATGGGAGCAGAAGAACCAGATAGTGCCTGGCCACCACCAAAGGCAACTGTGATGGGGTACACAGTGTTGTGTACCTATGACAACATGAGAAAAAGAGAGGCGCAGATCAAGAACTCTACTAAAAGACCACAGTTGACAGTTTGATGGCCTGGGGGATCCCCTGGGATCATGGCCCCTAGATCTGCTGCTGCACTTTCTAGAAAACACTACTGAGGTCAACTCTTTGCACAAAAATGGACTGGACTTGAGGACACAATGTGACCATGTGGTGGGTGTACCTTATGGGTCTATGCATTTACAGAAGGCTGTCCCACTGCTTTCTTTCCAGATGGGAGAGAAGAGGGTGGAGAGGAAAGGACAGAAACTTGTTAAGAGAATATGACAAGGATAAAATTAAAAGGAGAAGTATGATGTCATGGGAGAGCAGAAGAGCTGTAGATAGGCAGGCATGCAAAACTAATTTAGATTGTATACTTTCACTTAATTACAAGAAAAAGGAAAAAGAAAACTTTAGCTGGAACCTACTTCTAGGAATCCAACATCATCCTCTGAGTTTAGGGCAGAGCTGTTTCATAGGATGACAAATACTTTTTGCATATGGCAGTATTTCCACCTCTCCAAACAACTCAGATATTTTTAGTCACAAAAAAAAAAAAAACTCTTCTAAACATAGTCATGTCCTTAAAATTCATCTTTGTACAATCCAAGAAATCATTGCCACTGGCCTAAATAGATACAAAGTCAGATTTTGATGTGGAGGTAATATTCTAGATTCCATCTGATATCTAAGCTTTATTGGTCAGTGCATCTGAAATGGTTAAAAAGAATTTTAGAGCTTCATTGCATATGATAATGCAATTTTGTGTCTAAATTTGAAAAAACTCTGCTACATTTCTGCTTAGCAAGACTGAAATAGAAGGTATACATCCCATGACACAGCAGTTCTCTCTCTAGTCATGCACTCTGAAGAAACTTTCACAAAAGTGTACAAAAAGTCTCTTTATGGCAACATTTATAAATAGCAAAAATAGAACCAATCTAAATAGTAATCACCAAGAAAATAGGTAAGTAAATTCCAGTACGTGTATAAAATGAAAGCCAGCCAAGTGCCGTCGAGACAGTTAAAATGGGTTACTTGTATCTCTCACATATTAATTATTCATTCCTTTAACAAATAGTCTTACTGAATTGTCTACATGTAATTCTTCCCTGAACCTATTAGAGGTCTTCCATAATCTTATACCATAGAGCCAGCATGTTAACATGTATCTCTTACCAATCTGTCTACAATTTAGATAGTTTTTATTAGCTGATAAATGGCAAGCCACTAAGGAAAGAAACTTCTGTTGCAAAACAAAAACATAATAAACATTTTATTTTCAATAATATTTTCTTTCTGCTTAAAAGAGTAACAAATGTGAATCCCTTACAATTAATTTGCTCTAATTAAATCAAAGGAGGGCATAGATTTCTGTGTACACTCTTTTTCAGTATTTTCCTCAATAGTGAACAACACATCTACACTTTTTTTATCCATAATGGAGGAAGACAAATCCCACTCAATCCCAATCATCACATATAACAAATGAAATTTAGAAAAATCTAACAGCATATGTAGTATGTATATTTCAAATTTTCATAGTACATTATATGGTACTTAAACCAATTTGCTTTTAGAAACATTAAGAAATCTTAGTGCCATGGATTGAATTGTGTCCCTCAAAAAATATGTGTAATAATTTGACCGGCACACAATTTCCAGTGTTGTATGATTGCCCTCCATTTTGTGTTTTTCCAATGCTGTAAATTGTAATCTCTGCCCAGGGTTAATAGATTGATTATATTAAAGAGGACTAGGGTAAGACTGTAACACCGTTGCTCCTTTGTAAAGATAATTTCCCTGGAGTGTGACTTACATCACTTTTTATCCTTCTATCCTACAAGAGATAAAAGGAAAAGGAAGCAAATAGAGAGCTGGGGACCTGATACCATCAAGAAACCACCACTGGGAGCAGAGCACATTCTTTGGACATGAATTTCCTGTGCCCAGATGTTCTCTGACCAAAAAAGGACTGATGCAACAGAAGGTCCTTCCTCCAGAGCTGAGAGAGAGGGCATCACCCAGGGGTCAGGACCCCGAATTTGGACTTCTAGCCTTCTGGACTGTCTTAAAATAAACTTTTCTGTGTTAAAGCCATCCACCTGTGGTATTTCTGCTAGTGCAGTATCAGATGACTAAGACGATTAGACAATCTTTTGAGATAAAATGAAGGTGAAGGTGAAATGTTTGCTACTTTTTGAGGTGATTTCCATTTTTAACCTTATTCACTAAATTCCAAAATGATATTTCTGCTTCCCTCTTTTTACCTCTTCTCTCTGTTTCTCATAATCTACCATATTCAACTATAGTCAGCCAGCCAAGTGCCGTCGAGTCGGATCCGACTCAGTCAACTATAGCAGATAGTCATAACACTGTCACAAAAGCTATTTTGAATGACAACTTATCTTAGTGGCACGTCTGTACTACTTCCTGATTTCCTATTAGGACCTCATTTCCAAGTTTGCGCTAATCCAGTGTTTGAATTCTTTGTATTAATTGACACTATTTTTAAAGCAATTGTCTACCGTCCATTTATGTCTACATGGTTTTCACATTTATTGGAAGGTACACTACTGAGAACATAAATTTGCCCTATTAACTTGTAATTCACCATGGAAATTAGCATTGTATCGGACAGTTAGAAAGGAAGTGATAATTATTTTTAAAAGATATGAATCAATAATTTTCAGTCTTCCAGATCTCACTTGACCTCCTTTACCTAATAAATTACATTTCTATTACACTTTAGCAATTTTTTAATTCATTTGGGGGCTAATATGGATGGCTTTGATTGACTTGTATACTTTTATTTTTCATTGATCATAGTATGCCTTCTCTGAACTTTTCAAACAAATGTATGCAGAACAGAATAAGTGATGTTTTGAAGTTACACAAAGAACTCAGATATTTGTTCCTAAAATTGAAATGTTTCATCTGTTTACACAGTCTTTAAATTCTGTCTTCTACTTTACTTGATATGTGCTATTTTCAGTTTTCAACATTTGTTTCACATGCTGTTTTAGACATCTAGAGCTGCTTTAATAGAAATACCACTAAGTAGATGGCTTTAAAAGGAGAAATTTTATCACGTCACAATCCTGTAGGCTAAAAGTCCGCATTCAGAGCATCAGCTCCAGGGTGAGGCTTTCTCTGCTGGCTCTGAAGGAAGGACTTCGTTGTCAGTCCTCCAAAGGGCTTAGAGCTACCAATGTGCAGGGACCCAAGGTCCTTTTCAAAGGGCACCCTCACCTCCTGGCACTTTTTCTTGATGATATGAAGTCCACAGATCTCAGCTTGCTTGCCTTCCTTTCTTTTATATCACAAGAGACTGTCTCAAGATACAGCACAATCACACACCTAGAGTTCTGCCCCAACAACAAAACTGCTACCTATCCTCCTTCATTATCATCATAGAGGAAGAGTTCACAATATAAAGAAACATCACACAATACTGAGAATCATGATCCGGCCAAATTGCTACACGTTTAGGGGGGACACAATTCAATCCTTGACACATGCATAACAATATTTTACTTATTTAAGCCTCTTTTTATTCATTCTATACTTTAAAATGTCTTTTTTATTGTCTCCACAAAGCAACATTGATTTGATGGATCACACAATCAATTCTCTAAATGTATAGGGTTTAAGATAGTTTTTACTAGTAAACTTAACTTGAGAAGTATTCAAATTTATACTCAAAACCAAATAATATTATATTTTAGCATAATATTTCAAATAATTTTCAAACAATATTTTCTCTGAGAAAAGAAAGATAGTCTAAATTTTTTAAGCCTGGATTACTAGATATTGTGCATGTGTTTTTCCCTATGCTATTTAAACTCAATCTTACATTAATTTTATGATGTACATGACCTGTTTCACATAGGAAGAAAAAAAGTAAGATTTATAGAGGTGAAATAACTTGTTTAACTTTATTTATTTATTTATTCTTTATAAGCTATGTTATGCCAATTAAACTAGATGTTTCCCTAGATAAATTTATTTATAAGTTGAAGAGCTGAGAAACAGTAGTGACCAGGAATAGAAAATCTTAGACCTTTGTTTCTACAACTGAAAAAGAAGTATAATTTGATTGCTTATACATCCCAAATAATTGATAGCCTCGCACCATCTTCTACACCATTTGTCTTTGATAATAGTATATTAAATATTTTTTACTGAATAGGTCAAATGTGTCAAAATAAACTCCAGGTAACAAGTCATCTCAATTTACTCAAAAAGTGACTAAAAGAGTAACAAAACAGTCATTTCCTCAGACTGGCATGATTACATCTCTCTCTGCCTTTTATTTCTATTCTCATCCTGATAAGCAGTCATGTTCTGGATGCTGTGCTTGTCTTTTGCCTTAAAACCCACACATTTTAATTATGACAAATGAACTCGAGTTGGTATTGAGAAGGAAGTAAAAGCAAAGAATAGATCAAAATTAACTGGCTTTGATACCTTTTATTATTATTTTCCTATCAAAAAGTGTTTGTTGATCCTGGTGGGAAACCCTAGTGGTGTAGGGGGTTAAGTGCTAGCACTGCTAACCAAAAGGTCGGCAGTTCAAATCCACCAGGCCCTCCTTGAATACTCTAGGAACCCGTTCTACTCTGGCCTCTAGAGTAGCCTTGAGTCAGATCTGACTCGACGGCGCTTGGCTTGGCTTTTGATCCTGCTAAATTCTTGTTCCAAAGGAAATGTTTAGCATATTGTGTGGAAACATATGTTACAATTTTAACCAAAATAGAAAAAAAGAAAGTGCATCTTTCATTATGTAAGTCCTATAATGACTCATAGTATTCTATATATAGTAAGCAACTGATGTAAACTCATCTTTGGTTAGGAAAAAGCAGTCTGCCTCATTTAACATTTCCTGTGTCTATAGTTAAACTCAAATTAATTCCGTTCATGCTAACAATCTTATTTTACCCCTTCAAGGAGTAGTAACTTTTGTCCATTAGTGAAAGAACAATATGTAGAAAGTCCCCAAACTTAGATGCCAATTGGCACAACTAGCATTTTGCTGAGAGGGCTCTCTGCACCCCACATTGGTGAGTAGCATCTGGGGTCTTAAAAGCTGCCAAGCTGCCATCCGAGGGCACAGCAAATGGTCCCAAGTCGGCAGGAACGGATGATTATCGAGGATCAAAATGACATGGGGGAAAGACAACCCAGAAGATAGAGAGACCTACATGAGTGAGTATCTACATCGACTTGGGACTGGAGGAACCGGATGGTGCCCGGCCACCACCAGTGGTAGCGATGGACCTCACTAAGTTCAGTCTCACTGGCAACACAAGAATAAAAAGGGATGAACCCTGAGATCTCCACTAAAAGACCGCAATTGACTGTCCAGCGGCTTCGGGGTTCCCCTGGGAGCATGGCCCCTGGCCCTGATGCTGCCCTTGTCCATAAATCGTAATGAAGGTCCATTCTTCGGACACGAGTGGATTGGACTTGGCGATGCAGAGCGGCCATATATTGGATGCACTTTATGGTTCTATGCATCTATAGGATATCATCCTGATGACCTCTGGCTGGAGGAAGGAGAGTGGTTGGAGAGGAGGGGAAAGGAGACTGTTGGGAGGATGAGACATGTATGGAGCAGAGAGGAATAGTGTGCTGTCACTGGACAGGGAGAGCAGTAGAAGCTGCATATAGGTGGGCATGTAAATTTACATGGGAATGTATATTTTCACTCAGTCATAATAAAAAAAAGTCCCCAAACTGTAATAATTTATCAGATATCCCAAAGGAGTAACACGAAATATTTTCTAGTCAATTAAAGTATTCGGTAATGTTGAGTTATCTGTTACGCTATTTGTAGCAGGTAGGCTACCTTGTGTTACAAGTAACAAATAGAGTCTAAACAGAAAGCTTTATTATTTCATACAACAAGTGTTAAGGAGAAAAGCAGCTTCAGACTGATGAATATTGTAACTTAATGAATTTTTCAAAGTCCTAGGTCATCTACATCTTTTTGCACTACCATATTCAGCATAGATTTCTAATCAGCAATGTTTCTCTTCAAGGTCACGAGAAAGTTTTGGAAATTCTAGATCACACTCAGCAGTTTCCATAGCCACAAGAACTGGGAGAATCTCTGATTCCCACTCCCTTTTAGGATTGAGAAAACTTTCATAGGAATGCCTCAGCAGATGTATCCTTACTTCATTTTTGCCAGTTTTGCCTCACATGCTTATGCCCAAAGCAGTTACTGGCCAAGAAAATGAATGAAAATGAAGATGACAGTGAGAGGGAATTTGATTTCAATTACTCCCTGTTCAAGTAGTTGTCAACACAGTAATAAAATCTGACTTCTGTTTTCAAGAATAAGAGAGATGTGTAGAGGAATGGTTTCAGGTAAATCAACGATAGTAGTAGTCAATAACTTATGTGATGTTTGTGTTAGATGCCATCAATTGGTTCTGACTCATAGTGATCCTATGTACAACAGAAAGAAAACTGGCTTATTCCTGTGCCACCCTCACAAGTGTTGCTGTATTTGAGCCTGCTGTTGCAACCACTGTGTCAATTCATTTTATTGAAGGTCTTTCTCTCTCTCACTGAACTTCTGCTTTAACAAGCATGGTCTTTTCCAGGGACTAATCCCTCCTGAAAACTTTTCCAAAGTGCATGAGAAGAATTATGCCATTCTTGCTTCTAAGGAGCATTCTGGCTGCATAGACTTACACAAGACAGATTTGTTTGTTCACTCTTCTGTTAATCCACAGGATGCTTAATATTCTTAGCCAACACCATGTTCAAATGCATCAACTCTTCTTTTGTCTACCTTATTCACTGTCCAGTTTTCGCATATGTACGAGGCAATTGACAATACAGTGGCTTGGGTCAGGGGCAACTTAGTCTTCAAAGTGATGTCTTTGTTTTAACAATTAAAAGGGTCTTTTAGCATATTTGCCCAAACCAGTAAGTTGTGATGCTTAAACTCTATTGTTTTTCCTTTTGTGTGACATGTATTCTCAAAGTATAAGTAGGGGTTTATTCATTCTACTAATTCACAGAGACAACTAATTTTGGTCCTCTGGATGTTGCTCTGTTTTGTGGTATTATGAGGGGGATGCAAAATATTGGTTTGTATCATAATCACATGATTATCTTATTAATAAATATAAAAATGTGTGGGAAATAGAAACATGGCAGTGAGGCATAGTATGAGATAATAATTTATGTTTATGTACGTCTTTTTTAAAAGTGAATAAAACATAAGATAATATAAAATCACTAAAGTACGATGTTAAATGAAGTATCCGTGAAACCACGAAGAAATAAATGAAGACTTAGACTACAATAGAAACCTTAGGGGCATAGTGGTTAAGTACTGTGGCTGCTAACCAGAAGGTCTACAGTTCAAATCTGCCAAGCATTCCTTGAAAACTCTATGGGGCACTTCTACTCTGCCTATGGAGTTGCTACGAGTTGGAATCAACTCAATGGCAGTGGGTTTCGTTTGTTTTTTGGTAGAATGGAAAGCATTATAGAAAAAAAAATCTACGCATTGAGCCCAGTAGTAAAGTACGTGTAGATTTCAAACAGAGACAGAACAAAACCAAACCTTTGGTAGTAAAGGAAGCAGAATAAGCAGACATGCAGTAACAGGGATGAGCCTAGTGAATAGAATCAACTTTAAAAATAGTAGAGAGTCAGGGCACCAAGTGTGAGCTCAGGATCGGTTTTTGAACACTTACCCTTTCATGATACTCTTTCTGCAAATGAAACATCGAGTTCTGTGAGGAGACCGTCTTTGGACTTCCCAGGCAGCCATGTTTTTCATAGTTTCTTTCCCTGCTGGTGTCTTTAGGCCTCAGAACAACACGCCACCACCTCTCTATTTGTGTTAAAAGGTTACAATTCTGAAACATAAACCAAACCTGACTGCCACTGAGTCAATTTGTATCCATAGTGACCCTATAGAACAGAGTAGAACTGTCCTGGAAAATTTCCTAGGAGCTCCTGATAGATTCAAACTGTCAGCCTTTTAATTAGCAGCCATAGCCTGCCACTAGGACCTGACACGTAAGGGGCATAGTCAGACGATTTCCTAGATGTAGATAAACAACTCTTGTGACTGCTTTACTGGGTTGAAAGGCTTAGGACTGTAGTTTCACAGGAAAACTTAATTAATTGACATAACAATTCATAAAGACAGTGTTCTACCTCCTTGTATGATGACCAGCATCCGAGGTCTTAAAAATCTGTGACTGGCCATCTAAAACACAACTGTTGGTCTCTAGTCATTTGGAGCAGAAGAGAATGAAAGAAGCCAAAGACTCAAAGAAGAAACTCGTTCATAGGACTAATGGTCCACAAGAACCACAACCTAGTCTAACATGAGACCAGAAGAATCTAGTGCATGGTTCCCCTTTTTGACTATTCTAACAAAGGGTACAATGGAAGCTCCTGGATAGAATGGGAGAAAACTGTAGAGCAAAATTCAAACTCCAAAAACAGGCCAGAGTTACTGGACTGAGACTAGAGGAAGCCCTGAGACTACCACCCTAAAATATCCTTTGAACTTGGAACTGAAGCTCTTTCTGGAGGTCATCTTTCAGCCATATAATAATAGATTGAATTATAACACCTGTAAGTAATGTGCTCCCATGAACAATCAACTATCTGAGACCAGTCAAAACTTACCCCAAAGTATGTGCCAAGGCAAGGAGAGGAAGGGAGGTCAATTAACAGAAGGGAGGTCAATTAACAGAAATAAAGCGAACAGAATGGAAATGAGAATGACAACACATTGTGAAGAGATGGTAACCCTGGTCACTGAGCAATTTGTATAAAAATCATTAAATTGAGTAAAAAGATACAACCCTGGGCAACCATCAACCTTCTTGGGAAGTCAGAGGGGCATAATACAGTAGAATGTTTGTTAGTGGGGTTAAAGAGATACAGTTCTCACCTCATTTATGGTGCCAGGTGAGCATGCGTAGTATTAAGCTCACAGTCAACCTAAGTGGACCAACCTAGCCAGAGGGACACCATAAAGAAGTCGTCTTGCAGCAGACTAGCAGGAGGTATGCTCTCACTCTGCTCCTCAGTCATGAGGAGGGCAGGCATGGAAGAATCTGTATTCACTGGGACACTTTGGAGAAGCTAGGGTCTTTGGTGTGACGCATGAGGCCCGACAATTAAATCAGAGAACTCAGTTGTTCTGAGTGCTACATACTTCCTTGGTGACTGTCACTACGGTAACCTTCAAAGTACCCCCCTTGGGAAACTGTGCACTGATGCCAATGTCTAGTTCACCCTTCGAAGTAATTTTGGAACTTTTTCTGGAATGGCCATTGCACACAGTGGCACAGTGGCTTGGTGGCGTGATGGCAAGTTGGCAAACTTAGTTGTATAGTTGTCTGTGAGGGAGTTTTTTAGACAGTAAACAAATAATTGTACTGGAGCACCCTTCCTACTCACCTGATCTAGCCCCTAATGGCTTTTTTCTTTACGCTAAGAGGAACGGAAATATTGAAAGGAGGACATTTTGATGACATTCAGGACATCAAGAGTAACATGACGACAGCTCTGATGGACATTCCAGAAAAACAGGCATGTAAATTTGATATGTATATAATCTTTTCAGTAGCTCTAGGTAAGCAGCTCTGACTATTTCTTGGCAAGTAAAACTTTCAATGAATGAAAAACACTGACAATCAAAGGAGTCAACTGTTTCAAGAAATGTTTGATTTAAAATGAGTATTTCCAACAGAGCTTCTCTTTTGGTATTAATGTGATTTGTAAGAGTGACAACACACAGAGAACCTCAGGGTATCCTTCAAACACCAATATATCTGTCAGTAATTACGCGGACTAATACCCTTCTTTAATTTGTAGCCTTAGTGTCTACATGAAATTCTTTAAAGCCAAAATTGTACCCAAATATTTGAAATTAAGAATCTATTGTTTGTTATAAAGAAATTAGTTCTGATGTATTCTTTGGACCATGTTCACTGTTAAAAGTGCATTTAAAGAACTAATTTCAGCACAGCTGAAAATAAAGAACAGATGACCATTTGAAAAAAAGAATGCCAAGATAGCAATGTCTACTGTTAAGGCTTTGTCTGAATTTAATAGTATTGAATTATCTTAGAAGTAGTGAAACCAAGAGTATGTCTTTGTGCCACTGTTTGTGATTAACTTCTACCTGTTAATAAATAAGCCGCTCCGTGTGTTGTGTAGTGTTGTCCTCTCATCAGACCTCACAGGCTCATGTTTTATATGTCAGCATTAAAGTGTAAATCAGAAAGTAGATCTGGACCACCCAAATATCACATTAACAGAAGAGTTGTTTAAACATAATAAAATTGCATCCAACATGACTGTCTTGTATGTACTGCTTTAAAGTCTGTTGATCATGATGCATTATCTCACTACATAAAACTCTGCATTGTCCTAAAACTAAACTAAATCCCCATTGCCGTGGAGCCAATTCCAACTAGTAATAACCCTATAGCTGCATACATAAATTTAAGGTTTTCTTTCCTACACTCGACACATTTTTTATTTCATTTACACAAGTTCCTGTCACTTAAAAAAATCATTTTGTATATTTCTCACTATATAAAATGCTTTTCTCTGTGAAAATGCCAGTTGTATCTCCAGTGTCTATGGGATTTGGCAAGGAACAACTGCAAAAATGCCTCCTGTCCCAACTTCTCATTCATGCTTCTTGCTGTAATATAAATAAATCAATATTATTTTCTAGGTGGAAATAGTATTTATTGTTTATGATAAAAACAAAATTTAACCCTTAACCTCAGCAAGTTCCTAACAGGGAAGAAATACCTTAGAGTTAAAAGACCACATTATTCCATTAGCTATTTCCCTAAACAGATACCTGTCAGTCTACTAAGCAAACCTTGTTACTTCCAAACTGCAGTATATTTATATGTCTACTGTGGTGCGTTTCAAGTATGCACCAATTTAAAAATTTTGTTGACTGTAGGGAAACCCTGATGGCATAGTGGTTAAGTGCTATGGCTGTTTAACAAAAAGACCAGCAATTCAAATCCACCAGGTGCTCCCTGTAAACTCTATGGACAGTTCTCTGTCCTATAGGGTCGCAATGAGTTAGAATCTACTCAATGGCAATGAGTTTTTTCTGTTTGTTATGTACTTTAGGGGAATTTGGTAAGTGACAGGTACCAAGTTAAGCTCTAGGCATAGCACTGTTGTCATTGTTAGGTGAGTCAATTCTGACTCACAGTGACCCCATCTGACAAAGTATAACTGCTCCCATAGGTGTTCTTTACTAGAGCAGATCTCTGTACCTTTCTCTTGCAGAGCTGCTGGATGGGTTTAAGCTGCCTGTCTTTCATTTGCAGCTAAGCAAGCATTCAATCATTGTGTCCTGTGGGCACCAAATAATTACATTCCTTCTAATGGAAACCCTGGTGGCGTAGTAGTTAAGTACCATGTCTGCTAACTTAAAGATTGGCAGTTCAAATCCATTAGGCACTCCTTGGAACTCTATGGGATAGTTCTACTTTGACTTATTGGGTCACTATAAGTCAGAATTGACTCAGTGACAGTGGTGGCTCTACTCAAGGAGTGAGTACACTATCTGCTTTGAGAGACAAATAAATGAAAAGAGAATATTAATTATGCATTTATTGATTTGGGCAAAGAGTAAGAGTACACTTAAGAAAATTGCATATATACTTAAAACCTTCCTTGTTTTCTTTCATCAGTATTCATCATTGCTTCTAAAGTGGAAAATACTGTATAAAAGTCTAGGGAACATGTTAATCCGTGAACAGCAAAGGGTAAAAAGCCACAAGAAAAATTAATTAGAGAAGATGAATAATAGGGCAGATTTCTTGGCTGTGAAAATCCCACATAGTGGCCCTGACTCCAGAATGTCGGCTCTGCAAAATATCTGCTTTTTTTTTTCCACATGTCATTTTATCTGTTATAAATTCCATTAAACACAGGAACTAGGATGAGCAAATAGCTTATTTTAAAATTAGAAATATTCCTGGAGTGAATATAAATCCTGTTCATGTAAAGTTGATTTAATTTGTTTCTTGTTATTACCTGAGATCAGCAACCCTGAACAACACAGTGTACTGATGGTAGAGGTGGGGGTTAGATAATTTTGGAAAAGTGTACATTTTTCCAAGGATGGATCAGATCAGAGCTGTAGTGCTTCAGGGTGGTTTAAAGCTTCTGAGGTCTCATGACAGAGCACAGAAGAGGAGTGCTGGCAGATAGGACAGAATATCACAGGCAGAATCAAAACAAAGAAAGTGGCCAGCAAAGGAAGAGGTCATTTTCCTTCCAAGTCTTTTCTCCAGGGACTCAGGAATTATACACAGATTGTGTCAGCCAAATAATGGGTTAAAGCAGTAATTTGTGGGTCTACTTGGGAAACATTTAAACTAGTTTATACATAGAAATATGCTCTCAGTCCCAAACAACTGACGCACAAATGCTCTCTTGGAACACAATTCATTCATAAATTGTGGTGTTCTCATTCAGACAAAAGTCCTCTGACTCATAAACAAATTAAACAACTAATTTCCTTCTCAAACATCTGTTAGTACGAATTGCAATCTTGTACACAAGCCACAATGTGCCTTATAATAACATGTTTGGTACAACCTTAGCATACAAACAACATGAAGTCATGAGTTCTTACAGGTTTTGTTAGTCATGATTAATTATCTATTCATAACTTTTCCCCAAAGATTTTGTCAGGACTTACTAGGGCAGTATGAGGTGACTTCATTTCTTTCTTGACAATCTGGGTGAAACATTATTTTTGGACACAATAAATGCTGAGACTGTTACTAATGACTTTATCTCTTCTTATAAAATGCACTTCCAAATTTCCATTTACATGTTTAGAGCTTAAATCCATTTGACTTCAGGGGAAACAGAGCTTTTGGCTGCAGAGAACAAATTCAATAGCTACTATTATCGGAGACCTAGGAAGCACTTGATTTCAGATAACGCAGTTATAAAATAGAGAAAGGATATTATTAGACAGAATGATTAAGTTTGTTAACAAGGAGTCAACTCTCTTCCAAAATTACTTGCCAAACCTGATTTTCGAAAGCGATAAGGAGAAAACTCAGATACTGTATCAGATGAAAATAATACTTGCTAACAGTTAATAGGAAACCCTGGTGGCATAGTGAGTTAAGTGCTATGTCTGCTAACCAAAAAGTCCGCAGTTCAAACCCCCAGGTACTGCTTGGAAACTCTGCTGCAATTCTACTCTGACCTCTAGGGACGCTATAAGTCAGATCCCACTTGACGGCAGTGGGTTACCAGTTATTAAGGACTTGAAGATGCTGGGAACAGTTCTAGGGCCAATATAAGAGTTTAGCATCATTTTAACCTCACAGATCTATGACCACTTTAAAAAGGAAAGAAATGAAGCAGAAAAACAAATTAAACATCTTGTTTTAGGTTGTATAATCAATAAGCAGCTCAAGATTTCACAGCTAAGTGATATAAAAGTGAGGAGTAAAACATGACTTCCCCTTCCCTCAACTAAAAAAAAAAAAAAAGCAAAAACCCATTGCCATTGAGTTGATTCCAGCTCATAGTGACTCTATAAGTCAGAGAGGAACTGCTCCATAGAGTCTCCAAGGAGTGCTTGGTAGATTAGAACTGCTGAACTTACGGTCAGCAGACGTAGCACTTAACCACTGGGCCACTAGACGTTCACTACATCAGGAAAAGGAGGTAGGTTTTCATAGGACCTTTGAGAGTGCACTTACGTGAAATCCTTTGCCATGTCTGTTTTAGGGGAGAGAAACACTGTTCTGGCATTTAACTCCTGATAGAAAAGCTTAACGGCCATATTCTAAAAGTAGAGGAGAAGCTATTCAAAGAATGTACATTAATATTAATGTATGTTATTACATGTGGCACTTTAGTTAATGGCCTTACTTTTTGTTTATATGAGATACCTGAAAATTAGTATTTTATTTTACCTCAGTGTAATTATATACTATTAAAACAACTAGCACAGAAGGGGATATGTCTAAGTAATATTTTGAAGTAAATGAGGAACTTTGTAGTCCTCAAAGAGGCAAGAAATCACACTGAAGGCCTTCTTTAAGTCAAAAACAATTATTGTTCTCCAAAGTCTTCACTTGTAGTTCTAATGCTATAATTAAAATGGAAGGCAAGATACCACTATCAGTTCACAGAAGCAAAAGATATGACCTCAGAGATCGACTCCACCAGAAACAGGAGCAGGAACTTTTGACATATTATTTAGCTCTGTGCTCACAAACATCAAAACTAAAACATAATGACTTCATGGGTTTGATATTAGCTAGAATAAATAAATGTAACACAACAGAAGGATCTTGCGGCAAGTGGCGAGTACAATTCAAATATTTAGAAGGTTTCATTTTTCAGATAAGAAAAAATTCTTCCAAGTTGCTCTGTGGTAGAAATACTATGTTAAGTATTCATGCTATAATGTGAACACTTTTCCATCCCAAATCAAGCCTGATTGCAAGTAATACTGAACCAGGAAGATATGGAGCAAGGTGGGGCAGTGAGTGAAGGTCCCCCATTAACCCCCAGCACCTAACCCACTGAACAGTGAATATTAAAACAGTTTAGATCGAGCTCTCAAAATTCCAGATGGCAGATAAGGTGCTGGAGAATTGGGCTCACCTTCCTTGTGGTGAGGTGTGGTGATCTCCATGTTCTTCTCTCACTGGCAGCCCTGCACAGGTTCACCTACAGTAACCTGCTGTGCGCTTTTCCCTCCGTGTCACCCTGTCAGTCCGGAGTACAGTGATTGCCATGCTGTTCCTGTCATTCCTTCTGCTCTTTGAACCCATCTAGCTCAAGTCTGAGACAGACTGAACAGCACTCTATTGCAGTGCTAGTCTCCCTTCACCAGCTTCTGATTGTACAGCCGCAAACTCTCATAGCTACTCTGCACCATTTTTTTTTTATTGTGACTGAAAGTGTACAGTCCAGTTTAAATTTGCATGCCTACCTATGTGCAGCTCCTTCTGCTCTCCTTGGCAGTGACAGCACACTCTTTTCCATTCTATACGTGTCAGATCCTCTTAACCATCTCCTGTCCCCTCCTCTCCACCCTCTTACTCTGCACCATTTTTTTAAAAAATCAGGATACTGCTTCCTCAGATTAACTTCTGTGTTTCCTGTTTAGGATGTTATCCAGCCCCAGCCCAAAGTGGGTGTGACAGCAAGCACTCACTATGTTAGAGAGTAGGGTCTCCCAACTTCTGTGCCATCTTTTCTCCTCCTCTGCACAGCTTGAATTTCTGATAGTTCCCTGTCAGTACACTGCTGCAGACATTTTGGAATGATCTTGAGCAAAATTTTACTTGTGTCTGATACTAATGATATGGTTCAATTGTGTCCACGTTTGGTTGGATCACCTTTCTTGGGAATATTCTCAAGTTCATACTTTGGCTATCATCAACTTTTTCTAATTTTCTTCTGTTTCAATTTGGACTTGCATATGAGCAATTGATAGTCTGTGTCACAGTCAGCACTCGGCCTTGTTCTGACTGATGATATTGAGCTTTTCCATTGTCTCTTTCCACTTATGCAGTCAGTTTGATTCCTGTGCATTCCATCTGGTGAGGTCCATGTGTATAGTCACTATTCATGTTGGTGAAAAGGGTAATGGCAAGGAAGCTGTTGACCCTGAAAAATTTAATCATGTGATCTTCCACATCATTTCTATCACCAAGGCCATAGGTTCCAACTATCTATCATTCTTCTTTGTTTCCAAATTTTGCATTCCAATTAGCAGTAATCGTCAATGCATCCTGACTGCATGTTCAATCAGACTGCAGAAGCTGGTAAAAATCTTCAGTTTCTTCATATTTGGTCCTGAACTGCAATTGCAGATCCATGCCACCTGTTCACAAAGCCAGTACTGAGGCAGGAGGTGAGGTGATTAAATGAGGATATTTACTAAGTGCTGACATACAAGAGGAGAAGGGAAAATCAGTTCCTCCAGAGCTTTCCTGCATGCATAGGCTAAGCCTGGAGGTTATATAGCTTGATTGGGGGGGTTGGGCACTGGTTAATGTTTTTCCGGGTCCTTGTAAGGAACACTCTTGAAGTTTCAACAGTATTCTGTGTGGGGGTCTGCATGGCTCCAACAAGTCAGGGCTTGATAATCATCCAAACATCCTGGTGATTCAGTTCAATAGTCTTAGACAATAACTAAAAGGGAATAAACAGAATAACTAATCAATGCTCTTAAGGGGAAAGAATAGCCATGTGACTTATGATCAGTACAACATAAATTCTTACAGCTGTTTATAACATGGTTGTCTTAACTTCTGTTTGCAGCAAGACGGAGTTCAGCTGGCCAAAGGCGTCCCTGTCAGTCTTAGTGGTTGGTGCATGTTATACTAGCTGTTCTTCCTTGTAGGTGTATGGATATCATTCTATCACTGACAGCATTCTACTTAAGGATGGATCTAGAAATGTTCTTTGTTATGACAAATGCAATAGCATTTCTCTTCAAGTTGTCAATTCCAGTATAGTAGACCATATGATTGTCTGATTCAAAATGGCCCATTTTGGTTCCCTAATGCCTAGCCTATCAATGTTTACGTGTTCCATTTAATTTTAGATGATTTCCAATTTTCCTAGACTCATACTTCATACATTCCATGTTCAATTATTAATAGATGTTTCAGCTATTTTCTTCTCATTTTGAGTTATGCCACATCAGCAAGTAAAGTTCCCACCCATGTCATTAAGGTTGAGTCTACTTTGAGGAGGTAGCTCTTTCCCAGCAGTCTTTTAAGTGTCTGCAGACCTGGAAGGCTCTATGTCAGACAACGTTCTGCTACTATTCATAAGGTTTTCACTGGCTAATTCTTGTCAGTTGTAGACTGTGAGATCCTTCTTTCTAGTCTGTCTTAGTTTGAAAGCTCAGCCGAAACTTATCTGTTGTGGGTGACCCTGCTGGTTTCTGAATACTGGTGGCATAACTTCCAGTATCACAGCTGCACACAAGCTGCCACAGTACAACAAACTGACAGACACAGGGCCTCATCAGTATAACTGCCACTAATCCATTTCATTTCATCACAGTGATAGTATTTATAACATCTGGGGAATTTTCATCAAATGACAAAATGGTGGATGATTACACAATCTTCAGAATCATGGCCTAAGTTGATACACAGTTTTTGGAGGGATACAACTCAGTCTAGGACTGCAGCCAAGCACTTAACAACTATGTCACAAAAGTTCATATCCTACAGACCTGTACTAGACATATGCATGTCTATTTTATTTTCTGCTTTATTCACAATGGCAAATAAGTGGAAACAAATGAAGTATCCTTCAGTGTAAGAATGGACAAGCAAATTTCTCGTACATATGAGGTCTGACAATTAAGCACTCCCTTAGAAATCTACACACCAACGCCAAGTCCTAGTTCACCCTTCAAAGTAATTTTGAAGCTATTTATGGTATGGCCATTGCACACAGTGGCATGATGATAAGTTCATGAACTTAATTGTATAGTTGTCTTTGATGGGGTTTTTAGCCAGTAAACAGATAAATGTATTGGAACACCCTCCCTATTCATCTGATCTGGCCCCCAATGATTTTTTTTTTTTACCCAAAGATAAAGGAAATATTGAAAGAAAGTCATTTTGATGATATTCAAGACATCAAAGATAATACAACAGCTCTGATGCACAACAGCTCTGATGGCCACTGCAGAAAAAGAGTTCCAAAATTGCTTTGAAGGGTGGACTAGGTTCTGGCATCAGTGCATAAGCTTCCCAAGAGGAGTACTGCAAAGAAGACCATAGTGATATTCAGCATTAAGGTGTGTAGTACTTTTTCTAGGATGAGTTTGTGAGCTTCATTGGCAATCCTCATATATACAATGTAATAATACAAAACCATACAGAACCATAATGAGTCAACAAAAGATAACATTTATGGATCTAGAGCACGTAATATCAGGTGAAATAATTCAAGTATATATGGACAAATATCATATAATCCTTGCTTTATAAGAAGACAAAAACAGATAGAGAGAGACCAATGTTCATCGGTGTTACCAGGAGAAGGGGTGTGAAAAATATTTTATAGAGTAGAGATTCTTATTTTTGGTGATGGAAAAAGAGGCACCAAGTGTGAATGTTGTGCACAGTACATCCAAAGTAGAAGTGAGGGCTTGAGCACTTAGTGATGAGTATAGGTAAACTGGTACACAAGTCTACATAAGCCACAATTCACCTAACCTGAGATCTGAATAGTTAGATGATTCCTGGCTACCACCACAGACTATTCTGGTGGGGGTCACAATGGTTGGTCCTGCAGAGAACTGGACAAAAATATGTATCAGAACTCAAATTTGTATTTAAAAAATAGAATAAAAATAAACAAACCAGAACAATAGAGAATAGAAAACTCCCTCAGTTTATTGCCCTGTGATCTTCTTTACACGGAGAACCAAGCCTGTCCCCTAAGGAGATCCTATAGCAAAATAGCAGAGTGGCACACAAATTAAATGATATTAATCAGGACCCTATTAACAACCAGAAGTATGAGACTAACAGTTCAGCAACTACTGAAAAGTAAATTGAGAAGGTAAGAAGGCAGGGAATTTGGACTACTAGAAATGGAACACAAGTAAAGAGGATGCTGACATGTTTTGATAAGCACAAGGTACATCACTGAACAATTTTGTGGGAAGTGTCAAATGCGAACCTAACTTACTGTGTAAACTTTCACAAAAACTTAATAATATTAAAAGAATATTAATTCAATGCAGTAGCTTTCTTAAATAATAATAAAGGAAAGAAGAAGGAAGGGAAATGTGGAGGGAGGGAGAGAAGGAGGGAAGGAAGGAGGAAAAACCAAATACATCTGATTAAAAAAAGTGAAAATAAGTTAAGCTTTTAAGATTTTTTTGAAATATAGAAGTTAAACTAAATAGTGGCAATAAAAATATCTAGGTTATTTCATATTTATGTTTATTTTTAAAATTGTTTTATTTGTGCAATGTCTTATGACGAGGGATTTAAAACTACAGAATGCAGTAAAGCGACAAACACACAGTATAGAGGAAGTCATCATAACTTGACCAAGTTAAAGTCATAGAAGCTGCCTGGACACATCCAAACACTTTGAGGAACTCAGTTACAGGTGCAGAGAGCTGAGGATCATGATCTTTGGGGACTCTAGATCAACTGGAATAACAACATAGTTATTAAAGAAAATATTCCACATCCAGCATTGGTGAGTAACATTTGAAGTCTTAAAAACTCTTGAGTAACCATATAAGGTGCATTTATTGTCCCACCAGGTTTGACACAAAGAAGAATGAAGAAAATCAAAGACACTAGGAAAATACGAGTCCAATGGACTAATGAACCACATGAACCACACACCCGGAACTAAATGATGACCAGCTACCACCACTGATTGCTCTGACAGGGAATCACAACCTAGAGTCTCAGGCAGAAGAGGAGAAAAATGCAGAACCAAATGCAAATAGACAGGAAAAAAAATTGATTTACTGTTACGGCAGAGGAAACCCTGGTGGCGCAGTGGTTAAGTGCTACAGCTGCTAACCAAAAGGTCAGCAGTCCAAGTCTGCCAGGTGCACCTTGTAAACTTAATGGAGCAGTTCTACTCTGTCATGCAGCATTTCTATGAGTTAGCACTGGGTTTGGTTTTTAGTTTGGTCTGACAGAGACCAAAAGAACACATAAGGAACATGCCTCTTAGTTCAGTCAAGGATAGGTGGAAAATACCTATCGAAAAGCAAAGATTAGAAGGCAAGAAGGGACAGGAAACCTAGCAGAACAAACATGGGGAATTCAGGGAGAGGTGAGTGAAGGGACATTGTAGGCATGTTATAGAGATTGCAACCAGTTTCACAAAACAATTTGTGCATATGTTTTTGAATGGGAAACTGATTTGTGTTGTGAACTGGTGCCTAAAACACAATAAAATAATGTTTGAACTGGAGGAAATCTTAAAAATGATTAAATCTAACATTTTCACGTTACAACTAGGGAAAATGTAATTGTTTATGTTTAATGTTACATAGGAAGTGGTAAGTAAGAAGTATATTTTGCTGGTTCTTAGATAGTTCTGTGTCACATGCAGAAAAAAAGGCAGCAATAACACCTTAGGAGCAAACACAGATTTCATTAGAGCTTCAGCCAGGCAATCTATTGGCCCTGGCAACTTGATCTGTCTTGTGTAAGAAGACTAGTCCAGAAAAGGTGATGTATGATACATCTTCCTGAAGACAGAGTAATTACAAAGGGGAAAGGTGGGGCAAGAGGAGACAGGGCTTAAAATCAGCTCATTCAGGTAAGACTGTCAGGTAAAATACAGGACACCTACCTACACTGTGATTTAGATAAACAATGAAAATTTATTTTAGGAAAATTATTTCCCACACAATACTTGGGATATGCTAATATTGAAAAGAAATAAGGAAGAGAGGGAATGAAAGAGGGTAGGAGGGAGGCAGGGAAGGAAGGAGAAGAGCAGGAAGGAAGGGAGGGAGAGCAACCCTTTGCTGTTTATCTGAAATATGCAATTTTCTGAGCATTCTGTATTTTTAATAGCTAAATCTGGCAGTCCTACACTAAGGAAATTTTTGGAAAATAGGAATGCTGTTGGATATATGCATAGCAAGCAATGTTAATGTTTTACACTCATGCAAGTTCAGACTGAAACTGAAGAAAATTAGAACAAGTTCACAGAAACCAGTGTGACCTTGACTAACAAGTCTGACAATTAGGTTGGCAAACTTGCCCCTGTGTGCTTACATTGGCAGCACAGTGCTAACAACTCAGTATGATTTCATAACCTTGGTATGTCAGTGTCTTGTAGCTGTGTTTGTGTCAATGTGCAGTAATGTCTTGCTGAGTGGTGTTCATTATTGTTTGTTGTATGTTCTGTGTGCTATCACAAGAATGTCAGAGCTTGAATCGGAGCAACAAACACACATTAAATTTCTTGTTCAACTCGGCAAAAGGGGAAGTTAAATCAGGGATATGTTAGTCCAAGTTTATGGGGATATTGCTATGAAGAAAATGGTGCTGCATAAATGAATTAAACATTTTTCTGAGGGGAGAGGAAGCGTCAGTGATGAAGAGCGATCGGGATGGCCAGTAACAAGCAGAACTGATGAAAACATTGCAAAAATTCATCATATCGTGCCTCAAAGTTGTTTACTACGAGAAGCATAGCAGTTGAAGCAAACATTTACAGAGAAGCAGTCTGGAAAATCACAAGTGAAAGTCTTGGCAAGAAAGGATGAAAGGTGGCTCAAACCACACTCCAGGGAATCTTCCTTAGCAAGAGTTTTGCAGTCCCACCCTAGTCCTCATTTAACATAATCATGCTATCTGTCAGCCACAGACAGAGACTAGGATTTCTAGTATAAGCAAATCACAAAATGGAGGGCAATCACAGAATACAGAAGGCATGACTTAGCCAAATTACTACACATATTTTTAGGGTGACACAAGTCAATCTATAACAGGTGTGTAGTACTTTTTCTAGGATGAGTTCATATACTTAACTGCCAGACCTCTACATCCCAACTGAATTTAGAAACCATCCCAAGAATGGATTTGTCCTGTTGAACACTAATGACCAGAGACCATGTGAGTTGTGGAGTGACATTAAAAACATCATAAATGAAAAAAATCAAGAAGTCTTTAGAAAAAGAGAGAGAGAAAGAAAATATTAAATAACTACTAGAAACTTGTTCTTGAAATTCAAGTAGCTAAAGCAAAAGGGAAAAATGATAAAGAATTGAACTGAACAGAAGACTTCAAAGGTAGCTCCAAAAACAGTATTGTGATGACATGTGCAAAGACTGGAGATAGAAAACTAAAAGGAAAGAAAACTCTCCACATTTCTCAAGCAGAAGGAACCAAAGAAAAATTCAAGGGGGGGGGTGGGAGTCAAGATGGCGGACTAACTACACATTTCCCTAAATCTCTCTGGAAACCAAGACCTGAAATGATAATTAAATGGAGCCTCTGGACACATAGTGAGCCCAAAGACATGGCATAAGGCTGTTAATTTGGACTTTCCACTGAATGGAAAACCTCCGCTCTTTTGCTGGACTTCTCTTGGGGAGTGTTGGCTTTCACAGAAGTAAGGCAACTTGCCATTTTAACTTTTTTTCTCTGTCTTAGACAGCAGGAGGAGATGGGACTAGACTAGCAGCCAATCTCAGACACACAGCTGGTGGGATCATTGGGCCAAAGTGTCACATTTTGAGAGCCCTGATTTGGACTCTGTGCATTTCAGGACCTTTGGCCTCTCTTTCCACCTCTGTCATTGAGTAGCCTGTACCAGGAAGATGAGGAGCTTCTGTGAGACACCATCATGTTCCACTGGGAGGCAGATATATCCATATGGAGGCCTCAACTGGACTTAATTGCTAGGCTGGGAGACAACACCTGCCAAGAAGACAATGTTTTTCCAGCAGAAAAGCAGTATTCTACACAGTGTCACCTACAGATGGTGCCCATGAGCAGAGGCCAGCATGGCAGTAAACTTTCGGTATCTTGAAATAGTTTATAACATCTGGGGTTGGATATAAAGATGATTACTTTGCTAGCTGGGAAGAGGGACCTGTACACCTGAAAACCCAACTGATGTTGTCAGATACCATTCATTTTAAGACAGCCTAGAGAAACAACTGTGTTCCATTCTCATAGCATGTCTCCCACACTTTATTGACTCATGTGATGCCCATAAAGCTACAAACTCTGTATAAAAGGGTAACTAAGAAATCATCCATGGTTTCAGAAGGCCCACAAAAGAAACAACCAAAGAACTTCCCAGACAAAGAAACTTTGCTGAAACTATCAGAAGGTGAATACAAAAGGATTATATATAAAGCCCCCCAAGACCTTATACAAAATGCAGCACAGCAAATTGAAAAATTAAGCAAACTGTTTGATCTGATAGAATGCCAATAGTCTGAAATCCTGCAGTTCAAGAACAAAATCAAAGACATAGAAACTTGAATTCAAAGCCAAGAAAACAGAATGGAACAAATGGAGAAGAGACTTTCTGACTTGGAAGACAGAGCTACTGACTCTAGCATCTATAAGGAGAAATCAGATAAAAGAAACAAGAAAAATGAAGAAGCATTAAGAAGCATGTGGGATTCTATTAAGAGAAAATATCTATGATTAATTGGACTTCTTGAACTGGGTAAGACACCTGAGAACACAGAAAGTATTGTGGCCGAGCTGCTGACAGAAAACTTCCCAGAAATTATGAGAGAAGGAAATATAGATATTCAAGATGCATATTGAATGCCACTCAACATAGATCCTAAAAGACTCCAAGACGTGTTACAATCAAGTTTAACAAAATGAAACTGAAATAGAAATTCTTAAAGGCATCGAGACTCAAAGCAAAGTTAACATCCAGAGGGAAACCCTGTAGGCTTTTGCCAGATTTCTCAGCAGAAATGATGCTGGCACAGAGACTGTGGCATGACACATTCAAAGTCTCAAAGGAGAAGTACTTCCAACCAGGAATTAGATATCCTACAAAACCATCTTTCAAATAGGAAAATGAAATGAAGACATTTGCTGACAAACAAAAACTCAGAGACTTTGTGAAAACCAAACCACAGCTACAGGAAATACTTAAGAATCTCTTGGCTTAGAAGAACAAAACCGCTACCTTTATATTTTAGAAGCAAATACAGGACACATCCCCCAGAATCCTACTCAATTAGGAAAGGCTCCAAACTCAATTAAAGCTATAATAGTGAAAGAAATAATCTATTGATCAGATCATGAAAACCATGATGTCATCATATTAAAAAAGAGGAATGTACTACAATGGTTATAGTCCTTCCACATGGAGAGGAAGTTGATAAGACTGGTAGTAATTAAAATTGGTTTTATACATAGTTTATTAAGAGAGATCATAGGGGCAGCTGAGGGCACAATAAAGATGCTACATATTAAATCAAGATACATAGTACAGGAGTTTGAACAACCACAAAACCAACTCTGAAAAAGGTGAAAAATCAACTCATTAAGAGAATTGTCTCAGAACAGATTAATAAGAACAACAGAGAAAACATCAACACAAAAACAAACATATCAGAATGGCAGCACTGGACACATGTTGATCAATAATTACATTGAATGTCCATGGACTGAATGCTGCAGTAATGAAACATTGTGTGACTTCTTGGATCAAAAAACATGATGCATCCATATGTTGCATACAAGAAACTCACCGTAGACTTAAAGATAGGAACAAACTGAAAATCAAAGGATGAAAAAACATATATCAAGCTAACAATGAACAAAGAAGAGCAGGTGTGGCAATTCTAATCACAAATAAAATAGATTTTAATGTAAAATCCACCATCATGGACAAGGATGGATGCTATTTATAGATGAAAGGTTCAATACACAAGTAGGACTTAACAATATTAAATATTTTTACACTTAATTTTAGGGCACCTAAACACATCAGAGAAACATTAACTGCACTCAAAAAGGAGATAGATCACTCCACAATAATAGTGGGAGCCTTCAACAGTCCACTCTCTATATTGGGCAGATCATCTAGAAAAAAAGCTCAACAAAGGCACAGTAGACTTTATTGCCACAGTTAATGGACTAGATCTCATTGACACAAACAGGACTTTCTATCCCACAGCAGAGAACTACACCTTCTTCTCTAGCACATGAAGAACATTCTCCAGAATAGACCATGTGTTAGGACATAATGCAATTCTCAACAAAATCCATACCACTGAATTAATGCAAAGCATTTTCTAAAATCATAAAGCCATAAAAGTCAAAATCAATAGCAGAAAAAACATAGATAGGAAGTGGAACTCGTGGAAACTGAACAATATCTTGCTCAAAAAGCCCTGGAATATAGAAGAAATCAAGGATGAAATAAAGACATTCATGGATTCCAATGAGAATGAAAACACTTCCTACTAGAACCTATGGGATATAGCCAAAGCAGTGCTCAGAGGTCACTTTACCTCCATAAATGTGCGTCTGGAAGGAAGAAAGAAACCAAATAGAAGAACTAACCCTACAGCTTGAATAAGTAGAGGGAGAAGAACCCCTCAGGCACCAGAAGAAAGTGGATCATAAAGATTAGAGCAGAGCTAAACAAATTAGAGAACAGAAGAACTGAAAAAGTTGAAAAGACCAATAACTGATTTTTTGAAAAGATCTACAAAGTTGACAAACCTTTGGCTAAACTTACTAAAGAAAAACAGGAAAGGAAACAAATAACCCAAATAAGAAATGAGAAGGGAGATGTCACAACAGATCCAACAGAAATCAAAAATATCATAATAGAATAATACAAAAGACTGTACTCTGAGAAATATGAAAACCTAGAAGAAATGGACAAATTCCTTGATTTATATTATCTATAAAAATTCTCACAAGGTGAAGCAGAACAACTTAATAAATCCATCACAAAGGAAGACATTGAAAAAGTCATCAAAAAACTACCAACCAAAAAAAAGCCCTAGCCCAGATGGCTTCACTGCAGATTCTACCAAGCTTTTAGAGAAGAGTTATCTCCAATACTACTGAGACTATTTCACAGTACAGAAAGTGATAGACTACTTCCAAATTCATTCTATGAAGCCAGCATAAACTTAATGCCAAAACTAGGGAAAGACTCAATTAAAAAGAACTACAGACTGAAATCACTGAGGAATATAGATGCAAAAATCTTCAACAAAAATCTTGCCAACAGAATACAACATATCCAAAAAATAATCCATCTTGATCAAGTTGAATTCATACCAGGGATGCAAGGCTGGTTCTACATCAGAAAAACAATTAATGTTATCAACCACATAAATAACATGAAAGACAAGAATCATCTGATTTTGTCTATTGGTGCAGAAAAGGCATTTGATAATGTCCCACACAAATTCATGCTAAAAACTCTCAGCAAAATAGGAATAGACAGCAAATTCTTCAGTCCGGTAAGGGACATTTTTACAAAGCCAACTGCCTACATCAACCTGGATGGAGAGAGACTGAAAAAATATCCCTTGAGAATGGGACCTAGACAAGGATGCCCACTCTCACCTCTCCTATTCAACATTGTACTAGAAGTTCTAGCCAGAGAAATTAGACAAGACCAAGAAATAAAGTGTATCTGCATTAGCAAAGAAAAAGGAAAATTCTCCCTATCTGCAGATGATATGATTGTATATACAGAGAATCCTAAAGAATCCATAAGTAAACTACTGAAGCTGATAAAAGAGTTCAGCAAAGTGTCAGGATACAAGATAAACATAAGTAAATCAGTAGGATTCCTTTATACCAACAACAAGACTGTTAAGGAAGAATCACCAAATCAAAACCATTTACTATAGCCCTTAAGAAGATAAAGTACCTAGGAATTAATCTAACCAGAGAAATAAAAGACCTTTCGAAAGAGAATTGCAAGACCTTACTACAAGAAACTAAGAGAGACTTACATAAATGAAGAAACCTACCCTGCTCATTGATAGGAAGACTTAACATTGTGAAAACGTCTATTTTGCCCAAAGCAATCTACTTACATAATGCAATCCTAATACAAATTCCACTGACATTTTTTAACGAGATGGAGAAACAAATCACCAACTTAGTTTGGAAAGGGAAAAAGCCCTGGATAATTAAAGCACTACTGAAGAAGAAGAACACACTGGGAGGCCTCTCATTACTAGACTTTAGAAACTATTACACTGCCACAGTAGTCAAAACAGCCTGGTACTGGTACAAAAAGAGACACATAGATCAATGGAACACTACTGAGACCCCAGAGATGACACCATCTTCATATGAACAACTGATATTCGATAAAAGCCCTAACACATTAAGCTGGGGTAAAAATAATCTCTTCAACAAATCATGCTAGCAAAATTAGATATCCATCTGCAATAAATTGAAACAAGACCCATATCTTACACCTTATACAAAAACCAGCTCAAACTGGATAAAAGACCTAAATATCAAATCTAAAATGATAAAGCTCATCCAAGAAAAAGTAGGAACAACAATGGAGGTTTTAATACACAACAAAGACAGACTTAAAAATCTGTCAAACAAACCATAAACAACAGAGGAGAAAATAGATAAATTGGAACTACTAAGAATCAAACACTGTTGTTCATCCAAAGACTTTATTAATAGAATTAAAGGGCCACCCACAGAATGGGAAAAAACATTTGGCAACTATATGTCAGACCAATGCCTGATCTTCATAATGTGTAAGGTATCACGAATATAAATAAGAAAAAGATAAATCATCTAATTAATTGATGGGCAAAGGAGACCTTCTCTAAACAGGAGATCCAGGCAGCCAAAAAAAACACATGCAGACATGCTGATCATCATTAGCTATTAAATAAATTCAAATCAAAACTACAATTAGATACCATCTCACCCCTACAAGATTGGTCATGATCTAAAAAATGCAAAACAACAAATGCTAGAGAGGCTGTGGAGAAATTGGAACTCTCCTATACTGTTGGTGGGATTGTAAAATGGTGCAACTTCCTTGGAAAGCAATCTTGTGCTTCCTTAAAAAGCTGGATCTAGATATCCCATTTGACCTAGTAATTCCACTGCTTGCAATATATCCTACAGAATCCAGGTCATTCACACCAACTTACACATGCACACGAATGTTTATTGCAGCACAGTCCACAACAGCAAAAAAATGGAATCAACCCAGATGTCCAACAACTGAGGAATGGATAGGTGAACTATGGTATATGTACTCAGTTGAACACTATGCAATGATAAATAACAGTGATTGTTTTAGGAAACATCTTATCATCTGGTTTCAACTGGAGGACATGATGTTGAGTGAAAGTAGCCAGTGACAAAAGGACAAATATTGTATGAGACCTCTATGACAAGAATTTAAAAGCAGCCTCGTGCATAGAAGAAAAGACTCTTTGACAGCTGCAAGTGTAGGGAGTGTGGGACATCAAGGGGAGGAGGGTTTAGATTAGACTGTTGATACAAATTTGGTTAGATGAAATCTGTGACAGCACACATTAGAATGAAGATCAGTATTAACTGGACTTCAACATAACATGGTTACTTCTCCCTTCTTAACCCAGTATTGAAAGGACAGAGTAGTTGGGGCAGGAGGCCAGGGGCCATGCTCTTAGGGAAAAGAGAGGCCAAATTGATACAACTAGCATTTTGCTAAGAGAGTCTTCTGCACCCCACATTGGTGAGTGGCGTCTGAGGTCTTGAAAGCTGCCAAGCTGCCATCTGAGGGTACAGCAAATGGTCTAAACTCAGCAGAAATGGATAATCAGCAAGGAAAAAAAGACATGGGGGAAGGAGAACTCAGAAGACAGAGAGACCCACATGAGTCGGTAACTACATTGACTTGTGACTGGAACAACCAGATAGTGCCCGGCCACCACTGGTGATAGCTGTGATGGAGCTCACAAAGTTGAGTTTTACTGGCAACACAAGAATAAAAAGGGATACAACCTGAGATCTCCACTAAAAGACTGCAATTCAGGGGCCTCGGATTTCCTCTGGGAGCATGGCCCCAGACCCTGATGCTGCCCTTGCCCATAAATCATAATGGAGTTCAACTCTTCGGACAGGAATAGATTGGACTTGGAGACACAGAGTGACCTTATCGTGCGTGTAGTTTTTGGTTCTAGGTATCTATAGATAATGTCATCCTGCTGACCTCTTACTGGAGGCCGGGGAGTGGGTGGAAAGGAGGGAATAGGAGATTGTTGGGAGGATAAGACTTGTATGGAGCAGAAAGGAAGAGCATGCTGTCGCTGGGCAGGGAGAGCAGTGAGTGCTGCATATTGGTGGGCAGGGAAAGTAATATGGGAATGTACATTTTCACTCAGTAATAATAAGTAAAATGAAAAATTCAAGCTACACTGAGGGATACCACAGGGAAAGTATTACATGAAATAGGAAGCATCAGAAGAAAATGGAAGTAATATAGAAAGTCACTTTACAAAGGAGAATCTGCTCATGTTCCACCATTTCAGGCATAATATGTGATCAGGAATTAATGGCATTAAAGGAAGAATTCCAAGCTGCATTGAAGGCATTGGCAAAACAGGGGTCCAGGAATTGACAGGTATCAATTGAAATATTTAAACAAACAGAAGCATTACTAGAAGGTGTTCACCGATCTATGCTAAGACATTTGGAAGACAGCTACCTGCCCAACAGGCTGGAATAGATATGGGTCTCTTAACACTTATTCCCAAGAAAAATTATCCAATTGAATATGGTAATAGTGGAACAATATCATTAATATTACAAGTAAGCAAAATTTTCCTGAAGATTATTCAGAAGCAGCTGTAGTGGTATATCGACAGAATACTGCGAAAAATTCAAACCAGATTTACAAGAGGACCAGGGTTATCATTGCTAGTATCAGGTGGATCCAGGCTGAAAGAAGAGAATACCAGAAATATGTTTACCTATGTTTCATAGACTATGCAAAGGCATTCTACTGTATGGATCATAACAAACTACAAATTTAGTGTTGCAGTGAGTGGGAATTCCTGAACACTTAATTGTGTTCATGAGGAATCTATACATGGATTAAGAAGTGGTTATTCAAACCAGAACAGGAAACGTGTGTGCCAAGATCATATCCTTTCACCATACCTATTTAATCTGTATGCTGAGCAAATGAAGTGAGGAACTGTACTATATTAAGAAGAATGATACCTCAGGATTGGAGAAAGACATTAGAAACCTGAGTTAGGAAGCTGATACATCCTACTAGTGGAAAGTAAGGTGAACTGATGAAGATCGAAGTCCACAACCTTCAGTATGGATGATACCTCAACACACACACACACACATAAAAATCTCTCAGTTGGCCAAATAAGCAACATCATTATAAAAGGAGAGAATAGTTTCTAAGGGGTTTCTGAGGAGCATCTGGTGGATTTCAACTGCCAGTCTTTTTGTTAAAATACATACCTCTTAATCGCTATGCCACCAGAGTTTCCAATTACGTATACCACGGATTGTCAAAGCAACAAATAAATCTGTCTCAGAAGAAGTACAACCAGGGTGTTTCTTAGAGGGAAGGAAGGTGAGACTATGTCTCACGTAATTTGGACATGTTGTCAGGAGGAGGATCTTCATCAGTTCACCTTACTTTCCACTAGAGAATGACATTATGCCTGGTAAAGTGGAATGTCAGTGAAAGAGAGGAAGACTTTTGATGAGGTGGATTGGCATAATGATTTCAGCGATGGGCTCAAACACAGCAACAATTGTAGAGATGGCAAAGGACCCAGTAGTGTTACACTCTATTGTCCACGGGTTGCTATGAGTCAGAACCAACTTGATGACAGCTAACAACAATAACTTAATTCTGGGGTAAGAATATTCTTGTGGCTGTTTTTCCAAATTTCTCCAAGAATTCTGAGAATGTCAGTATAACAATTTCCATTAACATAAGTATCTGTCAAAAAAGAATTACAAGACAATGACACGAGTATTACAACAGACCCATGTTCTTCCAATTTAGTGTTAAGTATTCTCACCATCATAAGGAGCTGGTTAGATTAATGTAACATGTTTTACATCAGTCTCCATGAAGTTCTTTTTAATTCTTCCATTTTCTTAATTGAGAAGAAGGCTATACCTAAGAATTCACACTTTTTGTTTCGGGGGCTTATTTGGTGCTCCATAAAGAAAGTAAAATGAATTACTAGATCAAGGCAGCCCCCATACAGTGAGTTCTAGTCACATCCTCTGTCTCATTTTATGTAGCTGTTTCACATAAGTGTAGATAAAATATGTAATTATTTAATTATTTACCTATATGACAAGATAAAATAGCAAGCCAATAACACCCCCATGCAACATTATCCATTTCCATCAACAATTAACTTTGCAATTTAATGTCGTAAACTTTATTTTTCATCACAAGATGGTGTGGGCACTTTTAGAAGTTGTAGGGAGAGTGAGGAAGGTAGAGTTTGAAGTGTGCATAATAACAATAATTTACCAGGAGTCCAACTGTTAAACAGTATTATCTCAGCTGGGTGATGGTCATAATTAGCTTATGACAATTACCTGTTGCTGTTGAGTTGATTCTGACTCAAAGTGACCTTATAGGACTGAGTAGACCCAACCCATAGAGTTTCCAAGGAGTACCTGGTAGACTCCAGTTGCCAACCTTTTGGTTAGCAGTCAGAGTTCTGAATCACTATGCCACTAGGAACAGTTAAACTGCACCAAAAAGATAAACTGACACTGTAGAATTGTGCTTCATATTTTCTCTCAAAGATTTGCACTTATTTTCAAATCTAACACTCCAAATAACTTTGTAATCTACATTTAAATGAACAAACTACAGCTCATAGCATTTAAGTAACTTGCACTATTACACAGTCAGGAATTGGCCTGGTAAGGCTAGATTCCTGGCCTGCCAGTACCAGAAGCCAAATTTCTAACCACAAAGTGGTTGCTAACCACACTCCTAGGATTTTTCCTTTTTAAGAAGCTTCAGTGCAATCTGATTTCTCCTAACCACTGCAGCTCTAAGAATCACATAAATGTGTGACTCTCTAGCTAGTGTGGTAAAAGTGGTAGGTTTGAATTTAAAAGGTTAGCACAATGACAGGGCAGAGCCAAGATGGTAGACTATACACAGTCTTCTCAATTCCCTCTGAAAATTAAGTCCTGAACTGATAATTGAACAAATCACTGTGGACACTCAGGGAGCCCTAAAATACAGCATAGAATTGTCAGATTGGATTACACACCACTAAACTAAACTTGCTCTATGGCTCAAGCCAACACATGCTGAGGCCCCGTCCTGCTGACTCACTGCTTAGGTGGACTGCAGGTACTGATGCCTTTTTTCTTTTGTTATCTGGCAGGTGGGGGTGGGTATAAGATGGTAAACAAGCTGAATGGCAGTGCTAAAGTAAACAGTGTATAGTGCAGCAGAGAGTGAATGGGATAGCCACATTTTGAGAGCCCAGGTGCTGATGGAGAACACCACTGTCCCTTCAACCTCTCTTTTCTGAACTCCACCATAGATTCTGCTAATTTGTGGTAAGAAGGACAGCTCTGCCAGGATGCCATCTTGGTCGGCTGGGAGGCAGAGTCACCCAACTGGAGGCCTCAGCAGGGGCTAATTTCCAAGCTGAGAAGCAGTGCCAGTCTAGAAAGCACTTTTCCAGCAGAAAGGCCTTATTTAGCACAGTTTTACCTTAAGGGTAGGGCCTGGCTGAGAAAGGCAGCAAGGCCATAACACCTCCTTTCTGTGAACTATGTCATAGCATCTGGGGATGGCTGAAGAAGTTCTTTCACTGTCAAATAGAAGGCAAGGCCTGCCACATCTGATGGCGTGACTGATTTTTGCAGCTGTAGGACAGTTCCCTAGCTTTTTAAAATCAGATTGCCTGGAGAAATAATTGCTAAGCAGCCTGGTGGCATCTCTTCCAGCCTTTACTGACCCATGTCGCCAGGTCAGTTGATGGCCCCCCAGTAACTCCATAAGTAGGGTACTGTCTTCATCAGCCAGTAGGTGGATCCTGCCATCCCAGAGAGTCCACTGGGGCCAGTAAATAGAGTACACAGAGGCAGCTGATGATGAACTCCCTTCTTAGAACTATGCCTCGGCTCCTGTTGTAGTAATACCAGAGAAACTAAACAGACTCTAGATTGTCTGAAGGCAACAAAGACCACTAATTATTCAAAGAAACAGATCACCATGGCTCCGGAAAACTCCCAAAATAAAGAATCAAAAAACTTCCCAGATAAAGAAGGCTTTCTGAAACTATCAGAGGTCAAGTACAAAAGACCTCTATAGAGAACCATCCTAGAGATCAAATGCAGCACAACAAAATGAAAAACTAATCAAGCATTCAAAGTGATGGAACATCAAAAATATGAAATTCAGCAGATCAATTACAGAAACTAGAGAATTAGACAAAAGGGCAGAATTGAGGAACTAGAAGTCGGATTTAGTGACCCTGAAGACATAGAGACTGACACCAGCATTTATGAAGACAAATCAGAGAAAAAAATAGGAAAAATGAAGAAGCATTAAGAAACATGTGGGACTCTATTAAGAGGAATAAACTATATCTAATTGCAGGTCCTGAAAAGTGAGGGATCGTTGAAAATGCAGGGAGTATTGTTGTCAAGTTGTTGAAAGAAAAATTCCCTGAAGTTATGAAAGATGAGAACATAGATCTCCAAGATGTATATCAAATGCCACAAAACTAGACTGCAAAAGAAAGACACCAAGACATAATATAGCCAAGCCAAGCCAAGTGCCATTGAGATCAAGCTTAATGAAACGAACATAAACAGATTCTCTTAAAGGCAGTGAGGCTCAAAGCAAAGCTAACATTCAGAGGGAAACCCTGTAGGCTTTCTTCTGACTTCTCAGTGGAAACCATGTTGGCAAGGAGTCAACGGGATGACACATTGAGAGCCATGAAAGAGAAAAACTCCCAACTAATAATTACATATCCTGCAAAACTGTTTTTCAAATATGAAGATGAAATTGAGACATTCATACATAAACAGAAGCTTAGAGAATTTGCAAAAGCCAAACCAAAACTCCATGAAATACTAAAAGAATTTCTTTGCTTAAAAAAACAAAACCATTAAGTACATATTTAAGGAGGTAATGCAGGACATGGCATCCAGAAACCTACTTAGTTATGGAAGTCACAAAATTCAATCAAAGATACAATATTAAAAGAAAGGAACCAGTAATTATATTACAAAATCTATGAAACCATCACACTAAAAAGAGGGATATACTACAGTAGTTACAGTACTTTCAGATGGAGAGGAAGTTAAAAGATACTCATAAGTTAAAACTGGGTTTAAACATGGAATATCAGGAGGGATCATAGGGGTAGTTGCAAAGCACACTAACAGCACAGGACATCAAAACAAGAAACGTAATACAACAGTCTCAACACACTGAAAAAGTCCCAGCACTGAAAAAGATGAAAAGTCAACTAATAAACAAGATTAAGAGCAACATAGAAGACACCAACACAAAAATAAAAACATCAAAATGATAGCGTTAAACACATACCTATCAATAATTACATTGAATGCAAATAGACTGAACATTCCAATAAAGACACAATGAGTGATATCCTGGATCAAAAGACACAACCTTTCTATCTCTTGCTTATGAGAAACACCTTAGACTTGAAGATATGAACAAATTGAAAATTAAAGGATGGGATAACATATACCAAGGTAACAATATACAAAGAGCGGGTATAGCAATACTAATCTCAGATAAAAGAGATTTTAATGTAAAATCCACCACCATGGACAAGGATGGTCACTATTTATTGCTGAAAGGTTCAATACACAAGCAAGACTTAACAATATTAAATATTTATGCACCCAAGACCAGAGCATCTAAATATATCGAACAAACACTGACTACACTTCAAACTGAGACAGATGGCTCCACAATAATAGCAGGAGACTTCAAAATTCCATTGTCAGTTAATTGACAGATCATCCAGAAGAAAAGCTCAGTAAAGACACAGATCTTTTTGAAACAATAAACCAACTAGACCTTGTCAACATATACACAACTTTCTGGCCATCAACAGGTAAGTACTCTTTCTTCTGCAATGCACATGGAAAATTTTACAAAATAGACCATATGTTAGAACATAAAGCAAATCTCAGCAAAATTCAAAACACTGAATTACTGCAAAGCTTCTTCTTGGGCCATAAAACCATAAAAGTCAAAACTGATAGCAGAATAAACATTGGTAGAAATTTCAACTCATGGAAATGGAACAATACCTTCCTCAAAAAACCTTGGGTTACAGAAGAAATCAAGGATGAAATAAAGACACTTATTGAATCAAATTATAATGAAAACCTATTCTACCAGAAACTATGGAATACAGCTAAAGCAGTACTCAGAGGTCAGTTTATCTCTATAAATGCACACATCCGGAAGGAAGGACCAAAACCAAAGAATTAACCCTACAGCTTGAATGAATAGAAAGAGAGCAACAGGGGACCGGTCAGTCACCAGAAGAAAACAGATCATAAAGATTAGAGCAGAACTAAATGAATTACAGAACAGAAGAAGAACTGAAAAAATTAACACAATCAAAAGCTAGTTCCTTGAAAAGATAAACAAAATTGCTAAACCATTGGCTAAACTTATAAAGATCCAGGAGAGGAAACAATCCAAATAAGAAAGGAGATGGGAGATGTCACAACAGACTCAACTGAAATAAAAAATATCATAACAGAATGCTATGAAAGACTGTACTCTAACAGATTTGAAAATGTAGAGGAAATGGACAAATGTCTAGATTTATATCACCTACCAAAATTATCAAAAGGAAAGTAAACAACTTAATAAACCCATCATGAAGGAAGAGATTGAAAAAAGTCATCAAGAAACTACCAACCAAAAAAGTTACTGGCCCAGATGTCTACACCAGAGAATTCTATCAAATTTTTAGATAAGAGTTAACTCCAGTATTACTGAGACTATTTCACAGTATAAAAATTGATAGAATATATCCAAATTTATTCTATGAAACAAGTATTTTCCTGACACAAAAGCCAGAGAAAGATCCCACAAAAAGGGAACACTACAGACAAGTATCACTCATGAACCTAGATGCAAAAATCGTCAACAAAATCCTTGCCAGTAGTATTCTACAACACATCCAAAAAATAATTCATCATGATCAAGTTCGATTCATACTGGGGATGCAAGCCTGGTTCAGCATCACAAAAATAACATAAATAACGCAAAAGAGAAGAATCACCTGATTTTGTCAATTGATTCAGAAAAGGCATTCAACAAAGTCCCACACCCAGCCATGCTAAAAACTCTCAGCAAAATAGTAATAGAAGGCAAATTCCTCAACGCAACAAGGTTGACCTATGCTAAAGCAGCCTCTACAGTATCCTGAACGTGGAGAGACTGAAAAGATTCCCCTTGAGAATGGCAATCAGAAAAGGAAGCCCACTCTCACAGCATCTATTCAGTATTGTACTAGATGTTCTGGCCAGAGCAATTAGACAAGACAAAGAAATAAAGGGCATCCACATCAGCAAAGAAGAAGCAAAAATTTCCCTATTTTCAGATGATATGATTATATACACAGACGATCCTAAAGAATCCATAAGGAAACTACTCAAACTAATAGAAGAGTTCAGCAAAGTATCAGAATACAAGAGAAACATAAGTAAATCAGTAGGATTCCTTTATACCAATGAAGAGATTATCAAAGAACAAATCACCAAATCAATACCATTTACTATAGCCTCCAAGAAGATAAAATATCTAGGAATAAATCTAACTAGAGAAATAAGAGACCTGTACAAAAAGAACTACAACACTTTACTGCAAGAAACTGAGAGAGACTTACGTAAATGGAGAAACCTACCCCGCTCATGGATAGGAAGACTTAACATTTTGAAAATGGCTATTTTACCCCCAAACAATCTACATATACAATGCAATCTCAAGAAACATTCCAGTGACATTTTTTAATGAGATAGAGAAACAAATCACCAACTTTATGTAGAAAGGGGAGAAATCCCAAATAAGCAGAGCACTACTGAAGAAGAACACAGCGGGAGGCTTCACACTACCTGACCTTAGAACATATTACACAGCCACAGTAGTCAAAACAGCAAGGTACTGGTACAAAAAGAGACATATAAACCTACAGAAGAGTTGAGATTCCAGAGATCCTCTTATGAACAGTTTGTATTTGACAAAGGCCCTAAGATTGTAAACCAAGGTAAAAACAGTCTCTCTAACAAACGGTGCTGGTAAAATTGGATATCCATCAGTGAAAAAATTGAAACAACACCCAAAGACCTAAATATCAAACCTAAAAAGTTAAAGACCATGCAAAAAAAATAGGGTCAACGTTGAAAGTCTTAATACACAATTTAGACAGACTTCAAAATCTGACAAACAAACACAATCAACAGAAGAGAAAATAGATAAATGGAAACTACTAAGAATCAAAACAGTTTTGCTCATCCCAAGATTTTATCAAAAGAATTAAAAGGCCACCTACAGAATGGGAAAAAATATTTGGCAACTACATGTGGACAGATGTCTGATCTCCATAACCTACAAGGTACTGCAAAATATCAACAAGAAAAAGGTAAATAACCAAGTAAGGATGGGCAAGGTATATGAACAGACCCTTCACCAAAGAGGATATCCAGGCAGCTAAAAGACACATTGGGAAGGGCTCACAATCATTAGCTATTAGAGAAATCCAAATCACCATCTCACTTCAACAACGGTGGCTATGATCCAAAGACACAAAACAAGGAATGCTGGAGAGGCTGTGAAGAGATTGGAACTCTCCTGCACTCTTGTGGGATTGCAAAATGGTACAACCTTAAAAAGCTAGAAATAAATCTACCATGTGACCCAGTAATGCTGCTGCTCAGAATATATCCTACAGAATCAAAGGAAGTCACATGAATAGATTCATGTACATGAATGTTTATTGATACACAGTCCACAATAGCAAAAATATGGAATCAACTCAGATGCCCAACAACAGAGGATTGGATAAACAAGTTATGGTACATACAGTCAAGGGAACACTATGCAATGATAAAGAACAATCATGATTTCAGGAAGCACCTGCTTTCAATTGGAAGAGATCATACTGAGTGAAATCAGTCAGCAGCACAAGGACAAATATTGTACGAGACCCCTACTATAAGGACTTATACATAGACTCATGTACAGAAGAAAAGACTCTTTGACAGCTACAAGGCAGGGGGAGAGAAGAAGAGTGTTGGCCATAGATTAGATAGTTGGTAGAAATTTAGTTGGGTGAAAGCAGTGACAGCACACAGTAAGATTAACTTAACTGGATTTCAACATAAACTGAAAACTCTCCTAATCTTAACCCGATAGTGCAAGGATAGAGCAGCAGGGGCAGAAGTCTGGGGACCATGCTCTGATAGGACGTTGAGGCTAATTGGCATAACGAGCCTACTGCTAAGAGAGTCTTCTGCACCTTATATTGGTGAGTGGCATTTGCGGTCTTAAAAGCTAGCAAGCTACCATCTGACGTACACGAAAATGGTTCCAACTCAACTGGAATAGGTGATCACCAAGAATAACAAAGAGAGAAGGGAAAAAGAGCCCAAGAGACAGAAGGACACATGTGAATGGATGACTGTATCAACATGTGACCAGAAGAACCAGATGTTGCCTGGCCACCACCACAGACAGCTGTGATGGAGCACACAGTGTGGAGCTCCTGCAGCAACACAGGAAAGAGCGGTGCACCTCAAGAACTCCACTGAATGACCACAGCTGATGGTCCAGAGGCCTGTGGGTTCCACTGGGAGCATCACCCCTAGGCCTGCTGCTGCCCCTAACCAGAAAGCCTTACTGAAGTCAACTCTTTGGACAGGAACAGATTGGACTTGCAGATACAACGTGACCATATGGTGTGTATACTTTATGGTTCTATGCATCTATAGGATGCCATCCTACTGGCCTCTTACTAGAAGAGAGAGGAGAGAGTAGAAAGGGGGGGACAGGAGATTGTTAACAGGATATGGTACATATAGAACGAAAAGGGGAGTGTGCTATCACCGAGCAAGGAAAGCAGAAGGAGCTGCAGATAGGCCAGCATACAAGTTTAATTTGGATTATATACTTCTACTTAATCACAATAAAAAATCTAAAAAAAAAGAACAAAAGGCTTAGCATGAAGATCTTTATTGTGATGGAATAATTCTGTATCTTAATTACATTAGTAATTACATGATTCTACATGTTTAATAAAATGGCGTAGAATTATACACGCATTACACTAGCAACTATTGGCTGGTTTTTATGATCTATTATAACCACAGAAAATATTAACATTGAGTAAACTGAGTGAAGGTACTGGAAATCTCACTGTACTATGATTACTTCTTTCTGTGAGTCTATAATTGTTTTAAAACAGTTAAGAAAAATTATCCCAACCATCTTAAAAGTCCCTAAAATGGAGTTACGGTTGACCTCTAAGGCCCATACTAGACACATCTCCTTCTAACTGATGCTTTGAAGACATTTCTGGGCAACTTTCAATATCTACCTAGGATTTACATCAACCTAGAAGATTCCTTGATTCTGTGTTCTACTACTACAGGTGTATTAGTCCTGTTATTGATCCTTTACATTTTCAACAAGATATTTGCTAAGAGGCAATACCCTGTTCCTAAAACATATTACTGAGAGCAGAAAGAGTAGACATTATGCAGAAAATTGAAAAAGACAACAAATAAGTTTGATTTCCAGATTTATAATAAAGCAAATTTATTTAAATATAGACGTAAGAAGAAGTTTATGAAAGTAATATTTGTCTTATTTATGCAGGAAAAACCAAAATATTTTTATCTGTGTTCACATATTGGTTAACACAATACGAGTCATAGGAAAAACATAATTTTAATTTTAAAATTCTGAAATCCAGTGTTTAGCTTATACGATATTAGTTAATTCATGAACTCTGAATGATATATTCTGCTTCCCTAAGAGATCATACTCATCTTTAACAGTAAAATTGCAGCAAATTGCTATGTGAATGTGTTTTTTAACCAAAGAAAACATCTAGTTAATGTAATGTGTTGTGTTAATGTTTAGCTAAGGAACACATTTTTGATTATGTGAGCATCTGCTGCGAGGCTTTTGTCGAAGAACTTTTGCAAAGAACTGCTGCTGATTAATCTTACAGTGGGAGCTACAGGATTTGGGAGGTATATGCTGATCTCTTAAATAAAAAGATAGACAATCACTAAAATTTAAATACTTCCCTTGATTAACTCAGTAAAATTAATGACTTCTTGACAGAGCTTTCTGGTAGACACGTAATGCATTCTGATAGGCATATTTAAGGATACATAAACTAATTTTTAAGAAAAGATTAAAATAAATTATTTTGATCATTTCATAGGTAAGTATTATTAAACGTAATGTTAGGTTTTAACGAGGAAAATTGCCTGCTAAACCCTTCTCTTTGTAAGAGGCTTAACAGGTTACTAAATACTTACTTCTAAATTACCTAATTGATACCCACTTATGTGGGAATCAGAAACTCTGGGTAGTGGTACAGTGCTAGGTCTGGTGACCAAAATTCAGCAGTTCAAATCCACCAGGTGCTCCTTGGAAACTCTATGGGGCAGTTTTACTCTGTCCTATCCGGTAGCTGTGACTTGGAATCAATTCGACTGCACTGTTTTTTTGTTTGTTTTTTTAATGTGATAATCAGTGGATATTCTTTTCAGTGCAGATGTAGCTTTGTGTTAGCTGGTAGGGCTACAAATCCAAACTCAGGGTGTCATCTCCAAACCAAAACCAAACCCGTTGCCGTGGAGTCGACTCCAACCCGTCGCGACCCTATGGGACAGATTAGAACTGCCCTTTAAAGTTTCCAACCAGTTTCTGGTTAATTGTTTCCCTCTGTTGTCTCTGGAGGAGGGTCCTTGGTATCCATCTTCCGCTGGACTGGGAGTTTCTGAGGTGCCTGAAACCCGAGTTCTTTCCCAAGGATGCGTTTTATTCCCAGCACCGCTTCTTGGTGCTGTGAAGTTCCCAAGTCTCCACTGACTTCCCTTTCCTTTCCGTCTCCAGAGATGGCCTCAGGGCACAATACAATCTTACACTCGCCCGCCCCACCCACAAAATTGCGGCCACCCTCCTTCATTAACATTATAGAGGTCAGGATTACAGCATATAGGAACGTCACACAATACCCTGATTCACGACCCAGCCAAATTGTTATACATGCTTTCGGAAGGACACGATTCAATCCACAACAAGCTGCTTCAAGGGAGTTAGAACAAAGATATTAAACGTTTCTGTCACTCCGGAAGCTCTCTTTATACCTTTTTCTAGTAAACAATCCTGTCCCAAAGGTATTCATTTTCTAATTGCTATTGTCATTTAGCCTAGTCTAGAACTTTGTGAAAATGGAAAAGCAAAGCCTGTACTTTCTTGCCTCTCTTTGGGCTGTTGTAGGTGTCAGTGTGTATCATTCCTTTTTTTTTTTGTTCTGTTGAGTTTTCTACTATATGAATGTATTAAGTGCTTATTCTTTTGCTGATAGACTTCTGAGATTCCTTTTGGGGATCTTATGAATAATGCTTCAGTGAATATTCTTATACAATTCTCTATTTTTATTTTTTCTGGAGAGATACCTAGTTGAGAAATTGTTGGGTCATTGGGTAAGTATGTATATATTTAACGTGATAGAAATCTAGCTAAGAACTCTTTGAAGTGGCTGCTATTCTATATTTTCCTCATAAATATGTGAGAACAATTGTTCCCTACCCTTTTCTAAATATAGTATTGCTGGTCCATGAGATTTTAGCCTTTTTAGTTTATGTTTCCCTAATAACCATGAGGGGTGCTGGTGGTACTGTGGTTAAGAACTTGGCTGCTAACCAAAAACTTGACAGTTTGAATCCATCTTCTACTCCTTGCAAAGGCTATGGAACATTCTGCCTCATTCTATAGGATCACTGTGAGTCCGTATTGACTCAATGAAAAGATTTATTTTTATTTTTTTAAAAACTATGATGGTTAGCACATTTTTGTATTCTTATCAGTCATTTTCATATCTTCCTTTGAAAAGTGTGCAAGGCTTTTATTCATTTTTAAATGTTTTACTGTTTGTATGTAAGTGTTTCATATATTCTAAATACGAGCCCTTTGTCAGATATATGTATTACAGATATTTTCTCTCAATGTGCAGTTTCCCTATTCTCTTAATTTATGTCTTTTTTGAGCATATATGCCAATTAAAAAAATTCTAATTTGACAACACAAGAATAAAAAGGGTATATACTGAGATCTCCATTAAAAGACTGCAGTTGATGGTCCACGGGCCTCCGAGTTCCCTGGGAGCATAGCCCCTGGCCCTGATGCTGTCCCTGTCCATAAACCATATGGAGGTGAACTCTCGGACAGGAATGGATTGGACTTGACGACACAGAGTGACCATATCATGTGTGCACTTTATGGTTCTGTACGTGTATAGTAAGTCGTCCTGCTGACCTCTTATTGGAGGAAGGGGAATAGGTGGAGAGGAGGGGATAAGAGATTGTTGGGAGAATAAGACATGTATGGAGCAGAGAAGAAGAGTGTGCTGTCACCGGGCAGAGAGAACAGTGGGAGCTGCATATAAGGCATATGGAATGTATATTTTCATTCAATCATAATACAAAAAAAGAAATTCTAATTTATCATTGTTTTTCACCATGTCTACAGTTTTTTGTCTTATCAAGGAAATCTTAAATGAGCCCCAGATATTATTCTACCGCTTCTGGAAGTTTTATGGTTCTGGTGCTCACAGTCCCAAGAGTCATGTCAAATTAATTTTTAGGGAGTCCATTCGAGGTTTGGTTTTATTTGTTTAGACGAGAATATCGTAAGTCATTCCCATACTATTTGTTGAAAGACCATCCTTTCTTAGTTTTATTATTTAGGCTTTCATGTTACATTGTAATTCCAAAGGTGGTTTCATCAGTAAATATTTCCTTACCAATGCTCTTCTTATAATGTAAAGCTGACATACTTCCCCAAAGTGAGGTGTGTTATGTTTCCATTGCTTCATCCTTGGCTAGTCTGTAACTGCTTTTACCAATACAATGCAGTGACCGCAATGTTTCATTTCTTTCAAGCTCATAAACATTATATGTATTTTGCCTGGGTATCTTTTCAGAACATGACTCTTTGAAGCACTGAGTCACAATATAAGACGTCTGGCTTCACCAAAGCTGCTGAGACTAGGGGGAGAGTTATATAAAGATAGAGATACTGATGAGACCCAGCCAATAGCTGTTTTTGTCTTCCAAATATAGGTACCTAGCACATGAGCAAATCCTTAGGTTGTTCCAGACTTCAGACACTGATCTGAACCAACTGATAACAAATGGAGCTATTTTCACTTAGTCTTACCCATTTAGCAGATTCATGGACAAAATGAATATTGGCATTGTTTCTGTTCTATAAAAACAGGACAATTTGTTAGCAACATTATACAACCAATGAAGCATCTTTGTCAATAACCAGTTGATGACCTATTTAGGTATGCATTTCTGGATGTTCTATTATTTTCTAATGATTTATATGTCTATCCATGTGCCAATACTAAGTTGTACTAATAATTGTAGTAGTAGTAGTAGTAATAAATCTTAAAATAAGTCTTCGAATTTGATCTTATTTTTCATAATTGTATTGACTTTTCTAGGGTTTTTCCATTCCTACATAAATTTGAGGATCATCTTGTCAATTTAAAAAAAAACAATTGCACTGGGATTGCATTTAAGCTAGAGATCTGTTTGAGAAAATATAATCATTTCAGCAATACTGATTCTGTCCATGATCATAATTGATATATATATATTTTAATATACTTTTTTATTATGTTTCAGTGAGAATATACAGCCAAAAAGCCAAGAGCCAAGTGCCAAGTGCCATCGAGTCAGATCTGTATAAATTTACATACCCGCCAATGAGCAGCTCCCACTACTCTCTTGACCCAGTGATAGCACACTGTTCTTCACCATTCTGCATATGTCATATCATCCTAACAGTCTCCTATCCCCTCTTATGCACCCTCTCCCCTGCGTCCAGTAAGAGGTCAGTTGGATGGCATACTATAGATGTACAAAACCATAAAGTGCACAAATGATATGGTTGCTCTGTGTCACCAAGTCCACTCCATTTCTGCCTAAAGAGTTGACTTCCATTATGATTTACAGACAGGGACAGCATCAGGGCCAGGGACCATGCTCCCATGGGAACCCGGAGGCCCCTGGGCCATCAATTGTGATCTTTTAGTGGGGATCTCAGAGTGTACCCCTTTTTATTTTCATGTTGCCTGTGAGACTCAACTTTGTGAGCCCCCTCGTGGCTATCACCGGTGGTGGCCAGGCACCACAAAGTTCTTCCGGTCACATGTCGATGTAGTCACCTGCTCACATGTGTCTCCCTGTCTTCTGGGTTCTCTATGCCCCATGTTGTTTTGGTTCTTGGAAATCATCTGTTCTGGCTGAGCTGGGACCATTTGGTATACCTCAGATGGCAGCTTAGCAGCTTTTAAGAACCCAGCCAGCCACTCACCAATTTGGAGTGCAGTAGACTCTCTTAGCAAAATGCTAGTTGTGCCAGTTGGCCTCAATTTTCCCTGAGAGTATAGTCCCCGGCTCCCCAGTCCAGCTACTCTGTCCTTGAAATATTGGATTAACATGGGAGCAGTAATCATGTTGTGTTGAAGTCCAGTTAAAATTGATCTTCTTTCTAATATGGGCTGTCACAGATTTCACCCATCCAAATTTCTATCAACTATATAATCTATACTCCACTCTCTCCTTCCCTCCCTCCCTCCCCACCCTTGCAGCCATCAAAGATTCTTTTCTTCTATGCATGAGGCTGTTTTTAAGTTCTTGTCATAGGGGTGTCATATAATATTTGTCCTTTTGTCACTGACTTCTTTCACTCAACATAATGTCCTCCAATTGAAGGTCATAAAATGTTTCCTAAAATCATCATTGCTCTTTATCACTGCATAACATTCCATTGAGTGTGTACACCATAGTTTACCTATCCATTCCTCTGTTGTTGGGCATCTGGGTCAGTTCCATCATTTGCTATTATGGACTGTGCTGCAATAATTATTCGTGTGCATGTACCATTTGGTGTGAATAGCCTTCATTCTGCAGAATATATTCTGAGCAGTGGAATTACCAGGTCAAATTGTATATCCATATAGAGCTTTCTAAGGAAGATCCAGATTGCTTTCCAAAGAGGTTGAACCATTTTGCAATCCCACCAACAGTGTAGGAGAGTTCTAATTTCTCCACAGCCTCTCCACCATTTGTTGTTTGTGTTTTTTGGATCATGGCCAACTTTGTTGGGGTGAGATGCTATCTCGTTGTCCTTTTGATTTGAATTTCTTTAAATAGCTAATGATCGTGAGCAATGTCTGAATGTGTTTTTTGGCTGCCTGGATCTCTAGATCTTTAGAGAAGTGTCTGTCCATCTCCTTTGCCCTTCACTTAATTGAATCATTTATCTTTTTCTTATTGATAATGTGAAGATCTGGCATTGGTCTGACATATAGTTGCCAAACATTTTTTTCCCATTCTGTAGGTGACCTTTCAATTCTATTGATAAAATCTTTGGATGAACAAAAGTGTTTGATTCTTAGTAGTTTCCATTTTTCTATTTTGTCTTGTGGTGATTGTTCACTTGACAGATTTTGAAGTCTGTCTATGCTGCGTATTAAAATGTCCACTGTTGATCCTGAGTTTTCTTGAATAAGGTTTATTGTTTTAGATTTGATATTTAGGTCTTTTATTCAGTTCGAGTTGGTTTTTGTATAAGGTGTGAGATATGGGTCTTGTTTCAATTTATTGCAGATGGATATCCAATTTTGCCAGCAACATTTGCTGAAGAGGTTACTTTTACCCTAGCTTAGTGTCTTAGGGCCTTTGTTGAATATCAACCACTCAAAGGAGGATGGTGTCATGTCTGGGGCCTCAATTCTGTTCCATTGATCTTTCTGTCTCTTTTTGTACCAGTACTAGGCTGTTTTGACTACTGTGACAGTGTAATACGTTCTAAAGTCAGGTAGTGAGAGACTTCCCAGTGTGTTCTTCTTCAGCAGTGCTTTATTTATCTGGGGCTGCTTCCCTTTCCAAACAAAGTCAGTGATTTGTTTCTCCATCTCATTAAAAAATGTCAGTGGAGTTTGCATTGGTATTGCATTATGTGAGTAGATTGCTTTGGGTAAAATAGACACTTTCACAATGTTACGTCTTCCTATCCATGAGCAGGATAGGTTTCTCCATTTATGTAAGTCTCACTTAGTTTCTTGTACTAAGGTCTTGTGGTTCTCTTTGGAAAGGTCTGTTATTTCTCTGGTTAGATTTATTCCTAGGGACTTTATCTTCTTAGGGGCTAGAATAAATGGTATTGATTTAGTGATTTCTTCCTTAACAGTCTCGTTGTTGGTATAAAGGAATCCTACTGATTTACTTATGTTTATCTTGGGTCCTGACACTTTGCTGAACTATTCTACGAGTCTGAGTAATTTACTTATGGATTCTTTGGGATTCTCTGTGTATACAATCATTTCATCTACAAATAAGGAGATTTTTTACCTCCTCTTTGCCAAGGTAGATGCCCTTTATTTCTTGGTCTTGTCTAATTGCTCTGGATAGAATTTCTAGTACAATGTTGAATAGGAGAGGTGAGAGTGGGCATCCTTGTTTAGTTCTTGCTTTCAAGGGGAATTGCTTTACTCTCTCTCCATTCAGGATGATGTAGGCAGTTGTCTTTGTATAAATGGCTCTTATTGCATTGAGGATTTTGCCATCTATTCATTTTGCTGAGAGTTTTTAGCATGAATAAGTGTTGGACTTTATCAAATGCCTTTTCTCCATCAATAGACAAAATCAGGTGATTCTTGTTTTTCGTGTTATTTATGTGATTGATCACATTAACTGTTTTTCTGATGTTGAACCAGCCCTTCATCCCTAGTGTGAATCCAACTTGGTCAGGATGGATTATTTTTTGGATATATTGTTGTATTCTGTTGGCAAGAATTTTGCTGAACATTTTTGTCTATAGATTCATGAATGATACTGGTGTATAGTTCTTCTTTTGGGGGGTTCTTTTCCTGGCTTTGATACCAAGTTTATGCTGGCTTCAGAGAATGAATTTGGGAGTATTCTATCTCTTTCTATGCTGTGAAATAGTCTCAGTGGTATTGGAGATAACTGTTCTCTAAAAGCTTGGTAGAATTTTGCAGTGAAGCCATCTGGGCTAGGGCTTTTTTGGTTGGTAGTTTTTGGGTGACTTTTTCAACCTCTTCCTTTGTGATGGATCTGTTAAGTTGTTCTGCTTCACCTTATGATAATTTTGGTAGATGATATGAATCTAAGAATTTGTCCATTTCCTCTAGGTTTTCAAACTTGTTAGAGTACAGACTTTCATAGTATTTTGTTATGATGTTCTGGATTTCTGTTGGATCTATCATGACAACCCCCTTCTCATTTCTTATTTGGATTATTTGTTTCCTTTCTTGTTTTTTTGGCAGTAAGTTTAGCCTACAGTTTGTCAGTTTTGTTGATCTTATCCCAAAACCAGCTTTTGATCTTTTCAATTTTTTCAATTGTTCTTCTATTCTCTAATTTGTTTAGTTCTGCTCCAATCTTTAGGATCTATTTTCTTCTAGTGTCTGAATGGTTCCTCTGTTGCTCTCTCTCTACTTGTTCAAGCTCTCTGGTTAGATCTTTGGTTTGGGTTCTTTCTTACTTCTGGATGTGTGCATTTATGGAGATAAACTGACCTCCGAGCACTGTTTTGGCTGTATCCCATAGGTTCTGGTAGGAAGTGTTTTCATTCTTGTTGGAATCCACAAATTTCTTTATTTCATCCTTGATTTCTTCTAGATCTCATGGCTTTTTGAGCAAGATATTGTTCCGTTTCCATGAGTTCCACTTTCTAACTATGTTTTTTCTGCTATTGATTTTGACTTTAATGGCTTTGTGGTCTGAGAAGATGCTTTGCAATAATTCAGTGGTATGGATTTTGTTGCGATTTGCTTCATGTCCCAACACATGGTTTATTCTGGGAAATGTTCCATGTGCACTAGAGAAGAAAGTGTAGTTGTCTGCTGATGGATAGAAAGTTCTGTATATGTCAATGCGGTCTAGCCAGTTAATTGTGGCGATAAGATCTTTTGTGTCTTTATTGAGCTTTTTTCTAGACGATCTGTCCAATATTGAGAGTGGTCTTGCACTATTATTGTGGAGTGATCTATCTCGTTTTTGAGTGTAGTCAGTGTTTTTTCAATGTATTTAGATATTCTAGTATTGGCTGCATAAATATTTAATATTGTTAAGTCCTGCTTGCGTATTGAACCCTTCAGCAATAGTGTCCATCCTTGTCCATGATGGTGGATTTTACATTAAAATCTATTTTATCTGAGGTTAGTATTGCCATGCCTGCTCTTCTTTTTATAATGTTTTCTTGATATATATTCTTCCATTCTTTAATGTTCAGTTTGTTCACATCTTTAAATCTAAGGTGACTTTCTTGTAAGCAATATATGGACAGTACATGTCTTTTGAATCAAGATGCTACTCGTTGTATCTTCATTGGCGCATTCAGTCTATTCACATTAAATGCAATTATTGATAGGTGTGTGTTTACTGCTGTCATTGTGATATGTTTTAGTGTTGATGTTTTCTCTGTCGTTCTTATTATTCTGTTTTGGGACATTCTGCTTTATGAGTTTATTTTTCACTTTTGTCAGTGTTGATTTTGTGTTTGTTGAGATTCCTACATTCTGTTTCTTCATTTGATATGTTTCATCTTTATTGTGCTTTGTGGCTACCCTTTTGATCCCCCTTAAAAGTCTATGCCTAATACCAATTTTAACTACATCAAGACTTATTAACTTCCTCTCCATCTGGAAGGACTATCACAACAGTTGTACATCCCTCTTTTTAGTATGATGACATCATAATTTTCATGACATGCTCACTGGATCATTTCTTTCACTATTATAGCTTTGACTGAGTTTGGAGACTTCTCTAAGTGAGTAGGTTTGTGGATGATGTGTCCTGTATTTCCACGTAAGATATATAATTAATGGTTTTGTTCTTCTAAGCCAAGAGCTTCTTTCAGTATTTCTTGTAATTTTGGTTTGGTTTTCACAAAGTCTCTGAGTTTCTGTTTATCTGCAAATGTCTTCATTTTATTTTCAAATATGAAAGATAGTTTTGTAGGACATATAATTCTTGATTGGAAGTTCTTCTACTCCAAGGCTTTGAATGTGTCATGCTGCTGTCTATGTGCCAGCATTGTTTCTGCTGAGAAATCTTATGAAAGCCTACAGGGTTTCCCTCTGAATGTTAGTTTTGCTTTGAGTCTTGCTGCTTTCAAGAGTCACTGCTTTTGCTTCATTTTGTTAAGTTTGATTACAATATGTCTTGGAGTCTTTCTTTTGGGATCTATATTTAATGTTCCATATGAGTCTTGGATATCTATATTCTTTCATAATTCTAGGAACTTTTCTGTCAGCAGCTCAGGCACAATGTTCTCTGTGTTCTCAGGTGTCCCACCCTGTTCAGGAATTCCAATTAATTGTAGATTGTTCCCCTTAATAGAGTCCCACGTGTTTCTTACCCTTCTTCATTTTTCCTGTTTCTTTTTTCTGATTTCTCCTCATAGATACTGGAGTCAGCAGCTCTGTCTTCCAAGTCAGAAAGTCTCTTTTCCATTTCCTCCATTCTGTTTTCTTTGCTTTGAACTGGATTTTTTGTCTCTGATTTTGTTATTGATCTGTTGGATTTCAGAGTGCTAGTGTTCTGTCAGATCAAAGAGATTGCTTACTTTTTCATTTTGCTCTACTGCATTGTGTATAAAGTCTAGGAGGGCTCTATAAATAATCCTTTTGTACTCACCCTCTGATAATTTCAGAAAGGCTTCTTCATCTGGGAAGTTCTTTGAATCTTTCTTTTGTGGGCTTTCTGAAGCCATAAGTGAATTATTCCTAATGTTCCAGTCCAAAGTTTGTTGCTTTTGGGCATCTGAAGGTTGTTTTGTTTCCCCAGTGTTACCTTAATGGGATCTAAAGCTCATTCTGAAAAAGGAGTTCATCACCATACACCTCCATGTGACTGGGCTCAGTGGAGTGTCTGGGGTAGCAAGTTCTACTTCCTGATTGGCAAAGACCCAGCCACACTTACAGAGTCACTGGCAAGCCATCAGCTGACCCTGTAATGTGAGACAGTAAAGGCTGGAAGACAAGCTGTCTGGATGCACCGTAATTATTTCTCTATTAGTCCAGCTTTCAGGTGTTCAAGTTCCTCTTCCCAGTTGTCAAAGTATGCACCACTGTATCAAAGACTGCTTTAGCGCTGGAAAAGCACTCTCCAGGTTGGCACTGCCTCCCAACCTGGGAATTAGGTCCAGCTGAGGCCTCTGTATAGGAAAATCCACCTACCTGTGAGTCAAGATGGCATCCCATAAAAGTTCCCTCACCTGCCTGGGAAAAGGCTATTGAATGATGGAGATCTGGAGATTCCAAGAGATACAAAGAGAGGTTAGGGATGCCAATTTGTACAGATTCCAAGGCCAGGCTCTCAAAATGTGGCAAATCCATTCTCTGAACTCATCAGAAGTACATCTGAGCCTTGCTACCTGTCACTTCAGCCCCTCCCACTGGCCAAAACAGAGAAAAAAAGTCAAAATGGCTATTTACCTTCAGTCCACAAGAGCCGAGACTCAACAAGTTTGGGTCTCAGTGAAAGAGAAAAAGTTTTCCACTCAGTGGTGTGTAGACCAAATAGACATCCGCGTGCTGTGTCCTAGGACTCACTAGGTGTCCAGAAGTCTTTGTTTAATTATTAATTCAGGCCTTGGTTTCCAGAGGGATTTAGGGAGACGTATGTTTAGTTCGCCATCTTGACTCTGCCCCATAGTTGATATTTAAGGGTTCTTCAGTGTCTTTCAATTTAGTTTTCATTGCTGAGAACTTCCATATATAGTTATATGCCATTCATTTTATTTGACTATAGCCATTTGATGTTTATTTTGCTATTATTAATAATATTTTATTGTTATTTTTGTATACCTACAATCATACATTCTTGTAATAATATAACTTCACATATTCCTTTCCCATCAGTATACCTTGTGTTTATTCACTTTATCTTTTTTTTCCTGGCTACAAGCTCTAGTGCAGTGCTGAATATTAAAAAAAAAAAAAAAAAAAATGAGAACAAGTAACCTTACTTATTTCTCATCTTAGGGCAAAAACATTCAAAATATAATCAGTAAGTATAATATTAATTGTAGAGTTTTCTGATGTCATATGATAGTTTTCCTTTTTATGTTAAATGTAATTTAATGATTGGCTTTTAAATACTAAACTAACTTTGAGTTAATTGCATATATTATACTTAGTCATGATTTATTATTCTTGTTATTTGTTGCTGAATTATTTTTTGCTAAATATTGTACAGTTTTGCATATGTTGTGTGTCATCTTTGTTAGACAATTTTTTATCATATTTTTGTCAGATATTTTAATCAGATTTATTCTGGCCTCATAAAAAGATTTGAGAAGTGCTATCCATTTCTCTCCTCCATATTCTGAAAGACTTCATGCAAGATTGATATTATTTGTTTACTAATACATAATAGAATTTATTAGTGAAGCCATCTGGGCTTGGAATTTTCCTTGTGAAGGTAAAATTTTGATTGAACTGAGCCCAGAAAAGTATGGGAGCTGTGGAATCTAAGACCAAAGGTTTCTACAACTATTTATTTATGACACTATGATTTCAATGAGGTAGTCAATGGAGAAAAATGTATATTTAAGAAACTCCTTTAAGATGGGTAAAGTAACCATGTTTAAGTATCTGATGATGTTAATGCAAGATACGGAGGGGAAACTGAAGAGCCGATATTCTTGAATAGACAAGGGTAATAGAACTTGGTATCCATACTGGTGAGATCATTTAGATAGGAGTACACACATTAACTTCATGTGTTAAGATATAAAGCAAGATATACATGTATAGGTGGAATTGTTTTGGTTTTACTGTATCCAAATTTTCTTTTCAAGCCTTGTGTCCTTGGATTAAAGCCTTGTACCCTTGCTTATTCCCTAAAAATGAAGTGACCAACACTCTAGTCCAAGAGGCAGACATAAATTTATCATTACATTAGACCCATGTTGTGATTCAAAATGAGCTCCTGAATCAGGAACTTGAGCCAGACAACAATCAGTGGCCAATGCTCAGAGGAAGGCAGGTACCAGTGGTGGTTCTGGATAATTCCAGCAGAGTAGATACTTAAAACAGTGACTGGACTAATACTGGTGCCACAGTAACCATACCTCCTGCAAAACAAGGCCACAATTCATGTTTCATGCATTTGTCTGAAGGCTGTCTTGGAGGAGGGAGGAACTTGAAAAGAATAAGCCAAGTATCAGCAGCTTAGTCAAATAGACTATCATTTAATCCAGCACTTCCATCCTCCTGGAAGAATTAAAATATTAATCAGGATACTGAGAGAGCAACCAAGGCACAGACTGCAGAAATATGTGGGAATTAGATTAACTGTTATTCTGTGCGAGCCCGTAAGCTCAGGGTTCAACTGTGCCACATAGCGGCATTGTTTTTAAATCTACAGGTACACTGTCAATATTGGTTAAGATTATCTAGCCTGTTGTAGCAGAATCTACAAAAAGAAGACCTAAGATGGTTCCAGATACATTCACAATCCTTATTTTTTTGTACCTAGAGTTATTCTTTTCAGGAAAGGGAACACAATACATAATGCCTCTAGGGTTGCTATATGTCAGACCCAACTTGATGGCAGTGATTTTGGTTTGGGGCAGGGGGATGCAACAAAAGTAATAAAATACTTGAAGTTTAAGGGCAACCTCCATTTTGATTGCATTACCGCTAGGCTCTAAGAACCCCAACAACTAAAACTAAATCTGTTGCTGCCAAGTCAATTCTGACTCATAGTCCCCCGAGACACAGTAGAACTGGTCCCATAGGGTTTTCAAGGAATGGCTGGTGGCTTCAAACTGCTGACCTTTTGGTTAACAGCTGAACACTTAACCACTGCTCTAAACTGTGGTTAACAGTCCAGCTACTAACCAAAAGTTTGACAGTGTAATCGACCAGCTTCTTGTTGTAAGCTCTATGGGGCAGCTATACTGTGATAGGCTTACGCACTAAGAAGACATGCCATAAATACACATTAAATTTCAGTTACCATTTCCAAGTTAATGGATGGGTGGAAAAAAAAAAGATATATTTGTCTACCTACCGTTAAAAAGTATTCAAACTGCATATCAAACAATTAGCACTATTACTCTTTTATCAGAACTTAAAATCTTTAAGATAAAATATATGCACGTGCAGAAAAATGTACAAAAGGCATTAGAAGTAAACTCACAATAGAAAAGATGAAACTGACCCAGGAACATGTGAAAGATATTTTATTCTCACACTTGATAATTAAGTTGTGTCTACATGAAGTTTAATAGGAACCCTGGTGTAACAGTGGTTAAGCGCTCGACTGCTAACTGGAAGAGCAGTGATTCAAATCCACCAGCAGTTCTGTGAGGGAAGGACATAGTAGTTTGCTTCTGTAAAGACTTAAATCCTTGTAACCTCTAAGGGGCAGTGCTACTCTACCCAACAGGGCTGCTACTGGAAGGCTGAGGCATTTCTGGTTCAGTCATAGAATTCTGTTTCCACAAAGGAGATACAGGTTTGACTCCTGGCCAATGAGGCTTGTGTGCTGCTATTATGCTGAACAGGTTTCAATGGAACATGCAGACTAAGAGACAAGGAAAAAAGGCCAGGCAACCCACTTGCAATTAGCCAGTAAACATCTATGTATCACAGACTGGGTAGCATTTTGTTCTACTGTACATGAGAAAGCCATGAGCTGAGGGCTGGCTTGACTCAGCCAGCAAAAATAATGTAAGGTTCTGTTCCTTTCCTAATTTTATTTACTTCATATTAGTACCAGAACTGAAACTTTCCAGTGCCCCACTAGTTAAATAAAATCCAACTTATGAGGACTTATTTAGAACCAAATGGCATCAGTTCTTAATTCTAGCATGTGTAGTCACCTTAATTTTTGTTGTTGTAAGGTGTGGTTGAGTTGGTTCCTAGTCATAATGACCCTGTGCATAACGCTGCCTGGTTCTGTGCCATCCTTAAATTGTTATTAGACTTCAGCTCATCATTGCAGCCACTGTGTCAATTCATTTCACTGAGGGTCTTTCTCTCGTTCCCTAACCCTGTACTTTACTAAGCATGATGTCCTGATCCATGGGTTGGTCCTCACGACAGCAGAGTATGTGAAAAAAAAATTCTCATCATCCTCATTTTTAAGGAGCAACCAGTCTATACTTCTTCCAAGACAGTTTTGTTCATTTTTCTGGCAGTCTATGGTATATTCATTATTTTATATCAACTTTATAACTCAAAGGTATCAATTCTTCAGTCTTTTTTATCCGTTTTTCAGCTTTCACATGCATACGAGGTGATTGCAAATTGGTTTAGGGGCACCTTAATCCTCAAGGTGACATCTTTTGTTTTTTACATTTGAATTCTTTTTTTTTTTTTTTTGCATTAAATTTGTCCAGTGTACCACATCATTTGATTTCTTGACTGCTGCTTCTAAGGTCATTGATTGTGGATCCAAGGAAAATGAATTTCTCAACAACTTCAGCATTTTCTCCATTTATCATGATGTTGCTTATTAGTCTAGTTGTGAGAATTTTGGTTTCTGAAAGCTAGTGCTCAAACTCCTCTTTGCTTTCAGATAGAATTATTTGCATATCATGTGATGTTAGTGAGTCTTCCTTCAATCCTTATGTTGCATTCTTCTTCATGTAGTCCAACTTCCTAGATTATTTGCTTAGTATCCAGATTGGATGATTATGAGAAAAGCATACAACCCTGATGCACATTTTCCCTGATTTTAAAACATGCAGTATCTCTGTTCTGTTCTGTTCAAAAGACTTCCTCTTTGTCTATATACAGGTTCTGCTTGAGAGCAATTAAGTGTTCTGGAATTCCCATTCTTTGCAATTTATCTATAATTTGTTGTGATCTGCCCAGTCAAATGCCATTACATAGTCAATGAAACAAAGATAAACCTCTTCATAGTATTCTCTGTTTTCAGCCAAGACCCGTTTGACATCTCTCCTTCCATGTCTTCTTTTGAAACTGGCTTAAAATCAGCCAATGGAAGGCAAAGATGAGGCATACATGTGGTAGGCTCCCAGTGATCTCAGAAGGAGGCCTCTCCAGGTTATATAATCAGGTTGTTTGTCTTTGAGGTCTAAAGCCTCTGCGTAAGTAGATGCCAATGTGGTTTTTCTTTCATTTCAACCATAATTTATGCTCATTCATTAAAGCAGAGCTTCCCAGGAGTCTACTGACTCTGTACAGCAGAGTAAAACTGTCCCACAGAGTTTCCAAAGCTGTAGTCTTTATGGAAGCAGACTGCCACATGTTACTCCTGCAAAACAGCTGATTCTCAGGATTAAATTTATGTATTTTTACATTTCTTCTTCTAATGATAAGTTTTGCTATTGTTATAATGTGTGGTGGCAAAGAATTTCACATTGTCCCATTTTATCAATCAATAAACAAATCCTTTCCTACTTAATAATTAAGCTTCGTGAAAGTGTGTACTGGGCCCATTTTGTACATCCAAGTCCCCTCCAAAAGTGCAAAACTCATTGCACTGAGTTGATTCCAACTCACAGTAACCACATAGAACAGACTAGAACTGCCCCATAGGATTACAGAAGCAGACTGTCATATCATTTGCCCACAGAGCACCTTATGGCTTCGAACAGCAGATCTTCTGGTTAGCGGCTGAGTGCTTTAACTACTACATCACCAGGACTCTACCCTAATCCTCAAATAATGGTAAATTTTTGTCAATAGAAACAGATACGGGGGCAGAGTCGAGATGGCAGACTAGACACATGTCTTCTTAACTCACTCCAAAAACTAAGGCCAGGACTGATAGTTAAACAGAGCCTTCTGGACACCCAGTGAGCCCTAGGACATGGCATAGGGCTGTCATTTTAGAATACATGCCACTGAGCAAGAAGTTTCCTCACTTTCACTGACCCCCGCCTTTGTTGAATGGTTGGCTCTCACAGATAAAAGGTAGCTATCAGCTTTAACTTTTTCCTTTTTATTAGCCTGTGGCAGCAACTGGGCTTAAGTAACAGCAAAGTTCCGCCACAGTGCTGACAAGACCAGCGTGTGGAACAGCCATACTTTGAGAGCTTGGCTATGAACTCAGCACCATGGCCCCTCCACCCCTCTTTCTGAACCTCTACCATTGATTTAGCTATTTCCCAGCAGGCAGGAGAGCTTCTGAGGGACGCCAGCTTGTCCAACTGGGAGGAGGATATATCAAATGGAGGCCACAATGGTGGCTAATTCCCAGGCTAGGAGGTAGTGCCAACCCAGGGAGAGCTTCCGCAGATGAAAAGCTATGTTTAGCACAGTTTACTCTTCAGATAGGGCCCAGCACCCAATGACAGTAGGACAGTAGCCTGTCCATATTTTGAACTAGATCACAGCATCTAGGGACAGATATACAAGTGCTTCCATTGCCAGATGGAAAGAGAGGCTTGCAAACCTGACAGCCTGACTGTTTATGGAAGCTATCAGATAGCTTTTACCTTTCAAAATAAGACTACCTAGAGAAATGACTGTGGTGCAGCCTGATGGCATCTTGTCCAATCTTGATTGACCCACAGTGTACAGTCAGTTGGTGGCCTCCCAGTGACTCCATAAGCAGGGCTACATCTTTGCCAGCCACAAGGTAGAGCCTGCAATCACAGAGAATCCAATGGGCCCCGTTGCTGAAGTACATAGAGATAACTGGTGATCAACTTCTTATTAAGGCAACACCAGAGAAACTAAACAAGTTCTAGATGCCCTAAAAGCAACAGACTTTGGCCCGACACTTAAGGAAAAATCCAACCATGGCTCCAGAAAGCTCCAAAAAGAAAAAACCAAAGAACTTCCCAGATAAAGAAGCCTTTCTGAAACTGTCAGCAGTTGGGTACATAAGAATTATATAGAAAGCCCTCCTAGACATTATACAAAATTTAGCAGACCAAAATGAAACATTAAGCAAGATGTTCAAACTGATGGAACTCCAGCATTCTGAAATCTAACAGATCAATAACAAAATTAAAGAATCAGAAAACTCAATTCAAAGCCAAGAGAGCAGAAGTGAACAAATGGAACACAAACCTTCTGACTTGGGAGACATAACTACTGATGCCAGCATTTTTGAGGAGAAACTAGAGAAAAGACACAAGAAAATAACGAAGCATTAAGAAACATGGGGGGCTCTATCAAGAGTAACAATCTACAATTAACTGGACTTCCTGAACAAGAAAGGACACCTGAAAAGACAGAGAAGATTTTTCTTGACTTGCTGACAGAAAACTTCCCAGAAATTATGAAAGAGAATGCAGATATCCAAGATGCTTAGCAATTGCCATGCAATATAGACCCCAAAAGAAAGACTCCAAGACATATTATAATCAAGCTTAGCAAAATGAAACACAAGCAGAAACTCTTAAAGGCAGTGAGACTCAAAGCAAAGCTAACATTCAGGGGGAAATCCTGTAGGCTTTCTTCTGACTTCTTGGCAGAAGCTGTGTTGGCAAAGAGGATGCAGGTGGTACGTTCAAAGCCCTGAAGGAGGAAAACTTCCAACCAAGAATTACATACCCTGCAAAGCTGTCTTTCAAATATGAAAATGAAAATAAGACCTTCACAGATAAACAGGAACTCAGAGACTTTGTAAAAACCAAACCAAAGCTACAAGAAATACTGAAAGAAGCTCTTGGCTTAGAAGAACAAAACCATTGATTATAGATCTTACGAGGAAATACAGGACACATCATCCAGAAATGTATTCAGTTAGGGAAGGCACAAAACCCCAACCAAAGCTGTAATACCAAAAGAAGAGGTCCAGCGATCATATGACGAAAACTATGATACCATCACATTAAAAGAGCGATGCACTACAGTCATTATAGTCCCTCCACATGGAGAGGAAGTTAATAAGACATTTAGAAGTTAAAATCAGATTTAAACATACATTAATAAGGGGGATCATGCAGGTAGCCACAAAGCACAACAAAGAAGCAACACATCAAAACAAGAAGTGCAAAACAGCAGCCTCAACAAACACAAAACCAACACTGAAAAGGGTGAAAAATCAACCCGTAAAGAATGTCCCAGAACAAAATAGTAAAAGGAGCAGAGAAAACATCAACACAAAATAAATACAGCAAAATGACAGCACTAAACACATACCTATCAACAATTACATTGACGGTAAGTGGACTGAATGCACCAATAAAGAGGCAACTAGTGACATCTTGAATCAAAAGACACGATCTGTTTATATGCTGCTTACAAGAAACTCACCTTAGACTTAAAGATATGAACATAATGAAAATTAGAGATGGAATAATATTTACCAAGCTAACAATATACAAAGAGCGGAAGTAGCAATACTAAGATAAAATAGATTATACTGCCCCCCCATAAAAGCTTCATAAAGACGCAGAAGACATTACCGTGACAATTAACCAGCTAGACTTCATCAACATATACAGAACTTTCTATCCATCGTGTTGAGTGAAATTAGTCAGCGGCACAAGGACAAACATGGTATGAGATCCCTACTTTAAGGAACTTGAAAACTGACTCATACAGAAGAAAAGATTCATTACTGGCTGCAAGGTAGGGGAGGGAGAAAGACGGCTGGTTATAGATTAGATAGCTGATGGAAATTTGGTTGAGTGAAGTCTGTGACAGTACACATTAGAAGAAGATCAATTTAACTGGACTTCAACATAACCTGAAAACTCTTCTGATCTTAACCCAATAGGTAAGTACAGAGTGGCAGGGGCAGGGGTCCAGGAACCATGCTCTAAGAGGACATGAAGGCCAGTTGGTATAACTAGCCTATTGCTAAGAGAGTCCTATCCACTCCATATCGTTGAGTGGCTCCTGGAGTCTTAAAAGCTAGCAAGCTGCCATCTGAGGTACACCAGGTGGTCCCAGCTCATCCAGAACAGAGGATCACCAAGGCAAAAAATGGCACAGGAGAAAGAGAATCCAGAAGACAGAAAGACCCATGTGAATGGGTGACTACATCAACATGCGGCCAGAAGAACCAGATGGTGCCCGGCCACCTCCAGTGACAGCCGTGTTGGGGATCACAAAATTGAGCCCCAGTGGCAATATGAGAATAAGAAGTGCACCCTGAGAACTCCACTAAAAAAACCACAAGTGACGGTCCAAAAGCCTTGGAGTTCCCTTGGGAGCATGACCCTTAAACCTAAAGCTGCCCCTAATCATAAATGAATACTGCAGTCAACTCCTCGGAGAGGAATGGATTGGACTCGGTGACAGAGTGACCACATCATGTGTGCACTTTATGGTTCTATGTATCTATAGGATGTTGCCCAATTGGCCTCTTACTAGAGAGGGGAGGACAGAGTGGAGAAGAGTGGACAGGGGATTGTTAAGAGGTTATGACTTGTATAGAATGGAAAAGAGGAGTGTGCTGTTACCAGGCAAGGAGAGCAGTAGGAGCTGCACATAGGTGAGCATGAGAATTTAAACTGGATCATACACTTTCACTCAATCACAATAAATAAAAAAATAAAAATAAAAACAGATACATACTTCTGGATTATGTGAATAAATAAAAGTGTCTATTTACTTAAAGAAGCATAACTGGTACCACAGAAAATCAGGGAAGTATTGTATTGCTTTCAGAAGATATGCAATATCAAAGGAAGGATTATAATATTTGAATTAGATGATAAATTCATATTGCCCTCAAAGTCTAGGCAGTCAGTTTAAATTAATCTAAATGTGTGAGCTGCTCCAGGTAGAAAGCAATAAATGGTAAGGCCTCTCACAAAGTAGAGAATCCCTGCTACCATAATGGTAATTAAATTACATTTTTCTTAAAAAAGAAAACTATGCTGTTAAACAAAATATGCCTCAGGATTATTAAAATCATGGGATATCAGCTATTGATTCTTGTTTAGGATATACAGTTGTAGCATGCTACAGACTTTCTAAAAATATAATTAAAGTCAGCAAAGAAATAGCACAGATTCTGAAACAGATGTGATAGATGCTTACTAACCTAATACTGTAGACTTGATAATTCGGTTTTATACATCAAACTACTAATCTAAGCAATCTCTAAGTGTCTTCACTGGTTTAAAACGTATGTACAATTCTTTACCATTTTTAGACTATGTTAACTCAGAAAGTTGTTAGGTGCCATCAAATTGGTTCCAGCTCACAGCAGTATATGTACAACAGAATGAAACACTGCCAGTCCTGCACCAACAGCAAAATTGTTGCTATGTTTGAGCCCATTGTTGTAATCACTGTGCCTGTCTATCTCATTGTGGGTCTTCCTTTTCTATGCTAACCCTCTACTGGACCTAGTACAATGTCGTTACCCAAGGTCTGACCCCTCCCGACAACATGTCCAAGTGCTTGAGAAGTATCACCCATCCTTGCCTTTAAGGAACATACTGCTTGTACTTTTTCCGAGACAGGTATGTTCATTCTTCTGGAGGTCCACGGTATATTCACTATTTTTTGCCCACACTGTCATTCAAATGCATCAATTCTTCTTTAATCTTCGTTTCTGAGAAAGAGAAACTTCTACAATTTTCCTCAATTAAAAGTCTATGGGTCTTTGAATTATATTCTAGACTTACTGAAAAATAAGAAAAAAGTAGTCTGTTGTTCTGCAGAAGCTTGTGGATTACTTACAGGAATTCTATTTGATTTTTAAAAAAATTGCCTTGGATACACTCCCATTAAAATAATACTGTATCCTTATTTTTTATTAGTCACCATCATTTGCTTTCCTGATGCCTTATTTGTATTTGTCAGCTAAAGGAATATTTATTGAATTTTAAATTAATTCTTCTACCAAAACATAGTCTCTCACAAATGAGAAAGTAAGTGATGAGTTCTTTACATTCCACATTAAACCCCATGTTAGATGTAACACAGGGCTATAGGTACAGATAAATTTCCATAGCTTCAGTTAATACATTTCCATTTTTATAGCCCTATCAAACTTTTGAGATAGGGGTGAAGGGTTATTTAATGCCTTCCCTTTGATAGATTTGTAAGTGGAATATATATGAACATAGCCTCATTTGCTGGCTCTACTTTGGGCTTCTCTTTGAATAAGATATTAATTTGAGAAGACATTTTAAGTTTTTCAATAAATATTGCATATTGCTGTTTAACATGAGGATTGTTCCTCTCTGAACAAATTTAGTATTCCTGAAAGCTTTCAGATGTTAGAACACTCATCAAGATGCAACATTACAAGATACAGTCAGAAGCAATGGAAACTTCTCTAACATGCTTTGCTGGGGACCCTTCTGAGCTAAAATGTCTCCACACATTTTCCTTTTCATATTTAGAAGAACCGTAAACTGGGGGAAACAGCTACTTCTGTTTTGTTCTCTGTCCAGCATTTGAATCCCACAGGACAGTCTAAAGGATATAGGTTTGATGGCTTTAGCACATCCTCTGGAGAACACTTTCTGCAAACCACAGCTGAATGGGCAGCCTTTGGTAAGCAGACATTCTGAGCCAGAAATACGACTGCATTATCTCTTCTCCCTGGAGGGGAAGATCTCTTTTGATCAAGTCTACAGTCACCTTGGGGTCAGAAGGGAACACCTTGTGTTGTGTCCTGCTGGCTCTTCCCCAGCTCTGTGGGGTCCATCTGCTTTGCTGCCAGCACTTGTTTTAACTTGAGCAGGAGCATTAAGAAGTGAGGGGTCAGGAGAGAAATGAAATGTGAAGAAATCCAGGTATGAGTTGGGGGCTACCTGTTTCAGTTAGAGAGGATATTCCCTAGATATTAATACTGTTCTATTGTTATCAAGTCCTATTTTTGTGTTGCTTAAATATACCGGTTTTCAACACTTCAGTTTTTCTTGCTCTCTCAAGTTTAGAGTTCATTAACCTTCCCCTTTAGCAGCATGTTTGCAGGACAAGAAGCAAATGAAAAATGTTTCCTGCCTGATTGAGATTAATATCTTAGCATGAAAACGTCCTCTAGCTATTAAAACAATTTTTGAAGTAAGAGTTTGCATTTAATAATCTTTAAAAGGAAACACAAAACCTACAATATTTTATTATATAGCTACTTCTCTTTTAAAAATAATGCACTACCAAATTCTTTGAAGTCCTTTGCCTCTGAAAATGTATTACTTGTACATTTCCAAAGGTTTTATGCATTACTGTTCACACCTATTATTATGGATGATAGCAAACCATGACTTTCTTTCCTGGTGGTTCTCTTTACCTTTTGGGAGCTATTTTCTTTGGTGAAAGTAACATAAGGTTTTTCTCTAGGTTCCAAAATGAAGATTAAATGTGATTGATGATTAAGCACCTAATTGATGGAAAATGCAGCTGATGGTAGGAGTCAGGGAACTTGATTCTTCTAATTCTGATGCTATTCTTCATTTTATACATAAGCAGCACTGTACTCATTGCATTTAACTAAATGATGCCTGTGACTCATTTTCTTCCTGTATACTCTGAGTGAATTGCGTAGACTAGGACTTTCCTTCTCAAAGTATGAGGTGCAGACCGATAGCTTCCACACTTCTGAGGAACATGTTAAAAATGCATAAATCTCAAAGTTCTTGTCCCCAGAATCACAGATTCAGCATCTGCATTTTAGCATGCTTTCTCTGTGATTCTTATGAACATGATAATTTGAGAACACTGTGTAGTTTAACTTTGTGGACACTTCAGCTTCAATAATCTATGACTCCATGGGATAAAAATCTCATATAAGTTCTGGCATCAACACTGGTGCATGGCAACCCCTTATGCATTAAAGATCTCTACTTCAGAACATTGTTAATGGCTGATTTTTTTTTTTTTTTTTTTTTTTTGGAAGTAGACCACCAAGTCTTTGATTTGAGGCTTAACCTTCAACGTCTCTGCTTACACCACCCAGGGACCAGAAATGTCATATGCTGTTGACATTTCTACAGCAAGGAGTCAATTTAACTGAAAGTACGATCCATGCTTTTGCTTTTGGCAGAACTACAAAGCAAGTAACCACTTTGAGCATTTTGTCATATGAATTTATGTGCATGAGGCTTTGGTTGTTTTAGTTTGAGAAAAAGGAAGGTCAAAGTTACTGAGAGTCAGAAATAAAGATGGCAAGTAGGGAGTAAAATAACATCTATTCCCAGTCGATCTTCATAACCTAATTTTGAAATTTTAACAAATGAATTCATATAACTCGTGACAATTTCACCTTTGACAACAATTCAGAACAGAGCCACTTTTTCCAGCTGCTTCAGTAACACTTCAGTGGCATCAATGGGCAGTGTGGGGCAGCATCAGTACTGCTCTCACAGAAACTGCCAAAGAGTTAGTATGGCCGTAAAGCATACCACTGAGTGCCCCTTTCTAGTGATCTTCAATTATTGCACTAAAGTGATGTTACTGTGTTCTAGCTACCTGGTACTGCTCTAACAGAAATACCATGAGTTGATGACTTTAACAAAGCAAAGTTTATTCCTACACAGTCCAGTAGGGTATAAGTCTGAATTCAGAGTGTTTGCCACGGGGGAAGGCTTTTCCTCTTTATCAGCTCTGGAGGAACCTCCTTGTATTGCATTATCTTTGGTCAGGGAACATCTTGGCCCAGGAATCTCAGGTCTGAAGGACATACTCTGCATCCAGCGCTGCTTTCCTGATGGTGTGAAGTCCCCAACTCTGCTTACTTCACCTTCCTTTTATCTGTAGAAAGAGTTTTTACAGTTCCACTCTAATCTTGTCTAACATAATCCACTCTATAAACCACTTGTCTGTCAGTGGAGGCTTGCTTGTTGCTGGGATATGAGAAGCTATGCCACCTGTACTTAGGTACCAGCAGGGTCAACCATACTAGACAAGACTCAGCTGAGCTTCCAAACTAAGACAGGCTAGGAAGAAGGACATAGCAGTCTACTTCTGAAAGGAATAGCCAAGGAAAAACTTATGAATGCAGCCAAACATTGTCAAATATTGTGCCAGAAAGTGAGCTCCTCAGGTTGGAAGGCACTCAGAAGACGACTAGGGATGAGTTGCCTCCTCAAAGTAAAGTTGACTTTAATGACGTGGATGGAATAAGGCCTTCAGGGTGTTAGTTTGTTGATGTAGTATCACTCAAAATGAGAAGAAATAGCTGCAAATATCCATTAATAATTAGGACATAGAATGTATGAAGTATGAATCTGGGAAAAATGGAAACTGTCAAAAATGAAATGGAACACATAAACATGTGAGCTGAAATGAACTGGTTCGGGCCATTTTGAATCTCACAACCGTACGGTCTGTTACTCTGGGAATGAAAACCTGAAGAGGAATGGTGTTGTGTTTAACACCAAAAAGAACATTTCAAGATCTGTCCTGAAGTACAGTCACTGTCACTGATAAGATAATATCCATATGCCTACTTGTGCACCAACCACTAAGGCCAAAGATGAAGAGGTTGAAGATTTTTACCAGCTTCTACAGTTCGAAACTGATGGAACATGCAGTCAGGATGCACTGATCATTACTCGTGACTGGAATGCAAAAGTTGGAAACAAAGAAGAAGGATCGGTAGTTGGAAAATATAGCCTTGACAGAATTTTACAAGACTAATGATTTTTCATTGCAAATACCTTTTTTAACCAATACAGACGGTGACTGTACACAACTACCTCACCAGATGGAATATATAGGAAACAAATTGACTATGTATGTGGAAAAAGACAATGGAAAAGTTCCATATCAGCAGTCAGAATAAGACCAGATGCTGACTGTGGCACAGATCATCAAATGCTCATAAGCAAATTCAAATTGGAACTGAAGAAAATCAGAACATGTCCACAAGAGCCAAAGTATGACCTTGAGTATATTCCCCCTGAGTTTAAAGACCATCTCAAGAACAGATCTGATGTGTTGATCACTAATGACTGAAGACCAGACATGTGGAATGACATCAAAGACGTCATCCACGGAGAATGAAGAGAGCACGAGGTCAATAAAAAGACAGAAAAGACTAAACTAGATAACAGAAGAGACTTTGAAACTTGCTCTCAAACATTGAGCAGCTAAAGTAAAAAGAAGTAATGGTGAAATAAAAGACATAAACAGAAGATTTCAATGAGCAGTTTGAGAAGACAAAAGAAAGTATTATAATCACATGTGCAAAAAGCTGGAAATGGAAAACCAGAAGGGAAGAACACATTCTTCATTTCTCAAGCTAAAGAACTGAAGAAAAAAATTCAAGCCTCGAGTTTCAATAGTGAAGGATTCTACAGGCAAACTGTTAAATGACTCAGGGAGCATCAAAAGAAGATGGAAGGAATACATACAGTCATTATACCAGAAATAACTATCTGATGTTTAGTCATTTGAAGGGGTAGCATGTGATCAGGAACCAATGGTACTGAAGGAAGAAGTCAAAGCTGAATTGAAGGCATTCACAAAAAAAGGCTCCAAGAATTGATGGGCTATCAATTGAAATATTTCAACAAGCAGATGCAGGACTGGAAGTGCTCACTCTTTTATACCAAAAAATTTGTAGGACAGATACCTGGCCAACTGACTGAAAGAGATCCATATTTATGCCCATTCCAAAGAAAGGTGATCCAACTGAATGTGGAAATTATCAAACAATATCGAAGATATCACATGCAGGTAAAATTTTGTTAAAGATCATTCAAAAGCAACCACAAGAGTATATTGACAAGCAACTGACAGAAATTCAAGCTGGATTCACAGGAGGATGTGGAACTAGGGATATCATTGCTGGTGTCAGATGGATCTTGGCTGAAAGCACAGAATGCCAGCAAGATGTTTACTTGTTGTTTTAGTCAGCTAGGGCTGCTCTAACAGAAATATCACAGAGTGGATGGCTTTAACAAACGAAGGTTTATTCTTACATAGTCTGGTAGGCTGCAAGTCCATACTAAGGGTGTCCGCTCCAGGGGAAGGCTTTCCCCCTTGTTGGCTCGGGAGGCAAGTCCGGTATTGCATCAGTCTTTGTCCACAGAGCGTCTTGGCTCAGGAACCTCGGGTCTGAAAGATGCACTTTTCTCTGGGTGCTGCTTACTTGATGGTGTGAGGTTCCCAATTCTCTGTCTGCTTCTCTGTCCTTTTATCTCTTGTAGGATGAAAGAACTAAGGGTGGGGCAAGCCATACTCCAGGGAAACTCCCTTTACAGTGGAGCAGGGAGGTAATTCTATGAAGGGATTTATAGTCCCACCCTAATCCTTTCACATACAGCACAGGAAAACCACAAAATGGAGGACAGTCACAAGATACCGGGAATCGTGGCCCAGCCACACGGCTACATGTATTTTTGGGGGGACACAATTCAAGCCGTGACACTTGTGTTTCATTGACTATGCAAAAGTACTCGACTATGTGGGTTATACTAAGTTATGGCTAACACTGTGGAGAATGGGAATTCTGGAATACCTAATTGTGCTCTTAAGAAATCTGTACATGGATCAAGAGGAAGTTGTGTGAACATAACAAGGAGCCTTGCATAGTTTTAAGCCAGGAAAGTATGTTGTGTCCTTTCACCATACCTTTTTAATTTGTGTGCCTAGCAAATAATTCAAGGAGCTGGATTCTGTGAAGAAGAATGAGGCATCAGGATAAGAGGTCAACTCATTGACAATCTGCGTTACGCAGATGACACCACCTTACTTGCTAGAAATAAAGAAGCTTTGAGACATTTACTAATGAAGATCAAGGACCAAAGCCTTCAGAATGGATTGCACCTCAACATCAGGAAAACAAAAATTGCCACAACTGGACCAGTAAGCAATATTGTCATAAATGGAGAAAAGATTGACATTGTCAAGGACTTTGTTTTACCTGGCTCTACACTCAGTGGACATGGGAGTAGCAGTCAAGAAATCCTAACACGCATTGCATTTGGAAAATCTGCTGCAAAGTACCTCTTTAAAGTATTCAAAAGTAAAGATGTCACCTTGAAAACTAAAATGTGCCTGACCCAAGCCATGGTATTTTCAATCGCATCATATACATGTGAGAGTTGGACAATGAACAAAGAAGACAGAAGAAGAATTGATGCCTTTGAATTGTGGTGTTGGAGAAGAATGTTGAATGTACCACGGACCGCCAAAAGAACTAACAGATCTATTATGGAAGAAGTACAACGAGAGTGCTCCTTGGAAGCAAAGATGGCAAGACTGTGTCTTATATACTTTGCACATGTTGTCAGAAAGGATCAGTTCCTGGAGAAGGACATCATGTTTGGCAGAATGGAGAGTCAGAGCAAAAGAGGAAGACCCTCGACGAGGTGTATCGACACAGTGTCTGCAACAACAGGCTTAAGCATAAAGTTGATTGTGGACGTGGTGCAAGACCGGGAAGTGTTTCGCTCTGTTCACGTGGTGGCTGTGAGTCGGAATGGACTCGACGGCACCTAACAACATTAACCATAGGCAGAGATTAGGATTGATAGCATAGAACAATCACAAAATGGAGGACAATGACAAAATATTGGGAACTGTGGCCCAGCTAAATTGCTACAGACATTTTTTTGAGAGGACACAGTTCTATCCATGACGTGCTAGAATAACAAAAGTATATATATATGGAATGGTTTGAGAGCACATGCACATCTGAGGATATCTGGAAATAATTGTCATACAGTCAAGCACTGAATATGAACCCATCTCTCCCTTTTTACCTGCAAATATTTTAGGAAATGTGGCTCCTATCCGACCAATTGCTCAAGCCGTGAATTGGCACATCTTTGTCCTTTCTCCTCTATCCTCTCCTAGACAATTAAGCACCAAGTTCTTATCAATTCCAAATCTTAAATATCCCTAATTCCCATCAGCTTCTCCGTGAATCCCCGCTGTCACTTCTGCAGGTCAGGACGTGGTCAGCAACAAGCTTACAACCAGGCATCCTGAAACTGTTTTCCTTTACCCCATTTATTATGATTTAGAAGTCCACTTTTAATCTTGTTCCTGTAAGATTCAACAGTTTTGTCTCCCTCCATTTCACTATACCCACAATTTATTCAAAGGTTATGTATTTCCAATTTCAATTTTTTGAATACTTCTCTTTGAACTCTGAGTCTTTCCACATGCTGTCCCCTGAATTTGGTGGGCTTTTTCTCTTCAATTTAACCCAACTCTCATCCATCTTTCAAGTCTTAACTTAAACGAACATGAAATAAATTAAATAAATTGGATTCCACTAAAAAGTGTAGAGTTTTATGAAGCAAAATGTTGCCTTCTTTCAAAAATCAGGAAGAGATCCCTAGAGATTCGCTGGCACTCCTATTAATGTTCATGTATTTAACTGTAAACTTGTTAATGGATTTTAAAGTCAACAGTGATCCTGTGAGAACCTTAATAAGTTGACCATATATTTCCTTCACAGTACAATCCCTTAATGTGATCATCTCCGATCACTTTTGTTCTGTCATGCATACAAAATGTAAACTGAAACTAATTATAAGAAAATCTGTAGGACTAAACAGATGGACCTACTCTGCTTCTACTTCTAGTCAATCATACGACCTATGTTAACTGTCGATGCGTGACTTTGAAGACAGAAAATCAGAAAAGAATGATCCAGCTAAGGTAATCAGAATGGCCTTCCAATAACTCAGTATTTCTTACCCTAAGCAGGAAGCTTTTCTCCACAGAAAGCCCGCAGAGATTGCAGTAGTCCTATTTCCCAAGCTGATCATTTTTACCTCCAGTTACATAAATAAGACAAGTAAGTGGCTTCACAGTCATTTCTCTCCGTCCTGTTTCAGCCCTATTTCCAAATGTGAGACTTTCATCTCACAGGACTTGCGTTCCACCGAGATCCGTGCTTTCCTATCACATGGGTTTCACGGGATGTCTGTCCTTTGATGCTTCTTCGTATGATTTTGTATATGAGCTTATTCTGGAGATCTAAAATACCACGCAACTCAAAGTAAATTGATCCAAGATAGTGGACACTCTCAAATATTCCTACTGAAAGACATTTTTTTTTTTTTTCTTTTTGTAGGAGCAAAACGTTACCGTGTGGCACACAATCTAAAAAAAAAAAAAAAAAAAGTTCCTAGTCCTTCGGGAAACACTGTTTCCCTCATTGGACCCACAATTTAAATTAGTTTCAAGGGACATGGGAACGAAAATGAAAAAGGCAATGCAGACATCAAGAGTTATACATTTGTGTCTATTTTCAGGGGGATAAGGGAGCCCTTACTGAATCTCAGGTACACTTTTATGATAAATGGATAACTTTCAGACTCCTCTAACATTCACACGGTGTCTCAATATATGGAAAAATCTAAAGCCAAGTGAGCTTTTCTTGGCTCCTCTTTTTGCATAGAAAACTTACATGTTGTGAGATGGTGTCTTTAGGAATTCCTCTCTTTAAGATTCCATTTACTGGTCATTGTATCTCTCCCAGCTTGGAAATGTGAGCAGGTCTATATATTTCCCATTTCTTGACTGTTCTGGCAATTTTCCCTGAAAGGGAGGAAAAACCCTATAAAATTTCTTTTGGCCCCCCAAAGCAGCAACATCTGCTGAAGTCATGAGTAGCTTGTTGGCGGTACTGTGCAGCTCCAGCCTGGAGTTGATTATCTCTGCTGCCTCACCAGTGTCAGCACACACTGTGTGAGGAACACACAGAATTTTCTGAAAAGACTCGTTATAAATAATGGGATGTGGAAAAGAAGAAAGAGGGAAAATCCTAAAGATATTTTGGACTACATTTTATGAGCTTCACAAGCCAAGATTATTAGACCACCAAATTGCTCAATTAAAAATATAAGACTAAAAAAAAAAAAAATCAGACCATTGCTTTCTGTAACCATAGCTGCTTGGCAAATGTAGATAAAGTGTGACTAGTTGATTTCTTTCTTCCCAGAGGGGGAAGAAAAAAGTTATTATTTTAAGTGATACTCTAGGGAAAGGATTGGATCCTGACCTGTCTACAAGTTGCAAATTGAATGTTAGCTTACAGTGGTCTTGGTGATGAGGCAATGAATAGTTTTCCAGCTTGAGTCATATGTGTTTTCATTCTTTGACATAGTATAACAGGTGCAAGTCGGGTCCTGCTAGAAGCTTAGGTATTAAAACATACTGAACATTTTTCCAAAGGAATTCACTCTTCCCAATGTACAACATGGAAACCCTGGCAGTGTAGTGGTTAAGTGCTACATCTGCTAACCAAAAGATCATCAGTTGTAATCTGCCAGGCGGTTCTTGGAAACTCTATGGAGCAGTCCTACTCTGCCCTATAGGATTGCTATGAATAGGAATTGACTTGATTGCAGTGGGTTTGGTTTTGGTTTAATGTACTACATAAGTGATTGCGAGATTTTTGGTTTACTGAGGAGTTCTGGTGGTACAATGGTTAAAGCAGTCAGCTGCTATCCAAAAGGTTGGCAGTTGGAATCTACCAACCACTCCTTGGAAACTCTATGAGGCACTTCTCCTCTGTCCTATGGGTCAGAGTCAACTCAATTGCAATGAGTTTGATTTTTCTTTTTCTTTTCTTCTTTTGGTCATTTCAAACAGATGAATATAATTCAGGTCTCTGAATCCTCCAGAAACTCTGACCATTCTATTATTATTATTACCATTAGTTTTTCGTAAGTATTAGCTAACAGAATCAAAACGGCATCTTTAATTCTACTAGGGTTTATAGGGGAAAAAATTATGAGCAGATTGGATTGGAAGAGTCTGATAAAACGAATTTGTGTTACAATTTCAATGTACAGACCTATGGTGTAAACAAGGAAAAATTATAAGCTGCTGAGCAATGGAGGAGTGTCTATGAAATAAAGTTCATTAGTGTGAGTGGAGGTAATTTCCCCTAAGATAGCAGTTCTCAAACTTCACCTTGTACCAGGAAACTTTGAAAAACAAAGAAACCAAACCCACTGCCTTTGAGTCAATTTCAACTCATACTGACCCTACTGAACAGACTAGAACTGCTCCGTAGCGTTGTCAAGGAGCACCTGGAAAGTTTGAACTTCTGACCTTTTGGTTAGCAGATGTATCAATTAACCACTAAGCCACCAGGGTTTCCAGGAACCCTTGAAGGGCATGTTAATTCACACATTAGTGGGCCCTACACCAGAGTTTCTGACCTATTAGGTCTAGGGTGATGCCCAACTGAAGTATTTTTCTTTCTAATAAGTTCTCAAATGCTGATTAGAGTTGGTCTGGATATCACACTTAGTGAAACACTGCTCTAAGAAAGAGTGGTGGGGCCAAGTGAAAATTCTATAGTGTAAGCATTAACTTTCAAAGAAAGGTGCCTCAAATTTCCTTGCTATTGAACCACAAACAAGTTTTCTACAATGTCAAAGATGCACTTTCTTTGAGTCTAGCTGTAGTCTACCAAGCCAGAGCTATATTTTTGTGCTAGGACAGTATAAGACTATTTTACCCAAGTAGTGTCCTTTTTCATATCTGTATATACATACAAAGCATTTGAAGAAAGTTTTTATATCACATATACATATTTATATCATATGATATTTATTATGTAACATATCATGTTATTACACATAATTCATATGCATATATAATATAAAAAATTTCTTCAAGTGTAGTTTTTTAACAATTATTTGCTCTGATATTCAGTGGCTTTTAATTTTAACAAATTGTTTTTGCACTAAAGGAGGTTCTCTCCTGACCCCATACCACCCCAATTAATATGAACAGATATTGACACCATGAACAAGGCCCTGCTTATAAACTAGTTTGTTTTCTCATCTCACACATATGTCAACTGCTCACTTTTATGTGTCCTGTAGCAAAGCCAAATCTTTCAGCTACAATTCATATCCTAGAAAAATGACCACAGCCCTCTATTCAGCCCATGGTCACCTACCTTTAGAATTTTTCCTCAGTAACTGCCGTGTTCCTGCTTGTCTAATCAAACCCAACCAACATCTCTGTGCTGATACAACTGTCTCTCTTCACTGAAATCTTTGCTTATCTTGGGTAAGTGAATTTCTATGTAACTGAAGCTTGTCTTTTTAAGCATTTTTTTTTTTTTTTATAAAAACTTTTGTACTGAAGCAGAAGTTTGGCTGGGAGAACTTCTTGATGACCAAGGTTCATCTTAATATTTTTTTAATAGTTTGACATATATTTATACTTTATTATAAGGGCAATAAGTCATTGAGGTTTTTAAGATACTACTTTAAATGGCTTCAGGTCAAGGTTGATTTCTAAGTCTTTTATTTTTTAACATATTATGTTGTACTAAATTTAACCTTACAGAAAAGTTGCAAAAATAGTATAAGTTCTCTTTATATTCCTCACCCTGTTTCCTATAACATTAATATATTATGTAACCACAATATTATTTATCAAAAACGGCAAACTAGGATTAGCACTGTATTATTAATTAAATTTAAAACTGAAGAGTTTTTTGGCTGGCGTACTAGTATCATTTCTGTGTTCCAGGACTATACATAGGATTCAACTTTGTGTAGGTTGCTTCTCCTTAGTCTCCTCCAACTCTACAAGTTTCTCAGCTTCCTTTGCATTTTATAACATTTAACACCTTTAAGAATCCAAAAACACAAACAGATGAACCTAAATGTATCACAAGTGAATGACATGTCTTCATTGAAAGTTCAAGAAGAAAACAAATAACCAAAGTAAATATGAGAAACAGTTTCTTGACTAGATACTATTGCTCTAGTTGCTGTTGTTGTTAGGTGCCATCAGGTTCGTTCAGACTCATAGTGACCCGAGCAGAACAGAACAAAACGCTGTCTAGTCCTGTGCCATTCTTGCAGTCTTTGTTATGTCTGAGTATGCTAGAAAAAAATAAAACACTAATTAATAAACTATGATTCACAGGAGTATACTTTAGCGGTTCTAAAACTACTTTGTATATATTATGGAAGTGAACAAGTAAGTATACATTTTAGAACTAATGAAAGGTGAGTTTTTCACTATGGGAGAAAGAATTTAGGTAAAACAAGGCAAAAAGTTAAAACAAACCTTGTAACATTAGGTTAGAATCAAAATAAACTCACACACACAAGCTCATATGTATGCACACATATATTGCACTGCACTTACTGTCAAAAAGAGCATTTCAAGTTCTATCTTGAAGTACAGTGCTGTCAGTGATAGGACTATATCCATATGCTTATAAGTCAGACCAATTAATATAACTATTATTCAAATTTATGCACCACTGAGACCAAAGATGAAGAAAGTGAAGATTTTCACCAAATTCTGCACTCTGAAATTGACCAAACATGCAATTAGGATGCACTGATAATTACTGGTAGTTGGAAACAAAGAAGAAGAATCATAGTAGGAAAATATGGCCTTGTTAATAGAAACAATGCTAGAGATAGTGTGATAGAATTTTGTAAGACCAATGATTTCACTGCAAATATCATTTTCACCAATCTAAACAATGGCTTTAGGCATGAACCTTGCAAGATGGAGTATGCAGGAACCAAAATGACTACTTCTGTGGCCATAGACACTGGGAAAGCTCAATGTAAGCAGTCAGAACAAGGCCAGATACTGACTGCTGATCAGACCATCAAGTTACCTGGGCACAAATTCAAGCTGAAACTGAAGAAAATTAGAAGCCCACTAGAACTAAAGTACAAACTTCTGTATATTATGCCTGCATTAAGAGACACTCTCAAGAATAGATTTGACACATTGAACACTAATGACCAAACCAGATAAGTCTGGAATGACATCAAGGGTATCACATACAAAGAAAGCCAAAGGTCAATGAAAAGACAGGAAAGAAAGATCAGAATGGATATCTGAAGAGACTTTGAAACTTGCTTTTGAACTTCAAGTAGCTAAAGCAAAAAGAAGACAAAAATGAAGTGAAACCTGAACAGAAGAATTCAAAGGACAGTTCCAGAAAACAAAGCTAGATATTATAATGACAAAGTGCAAAGACTTGGAGATAGAAAACCCAAAGAGAAGAAGAAGCTTGACATTTCTCAAACTGAAAGAACTGAACCAAAAATTCAAGCCATGAAATTCTATACGGAAAATATTAAATGTCTCAGGAAGCACTAAAATAAATTGGAAGGAATATACAAAATCACGATACCAGAAAGAATTGTTGCACATTCAAGCATTTCAGGATGTGGCACATGACCAGGAACTGATGGTACTGAAGGAAGAAGTCCAAGCTGTGCTGGAGGCAATGGCACAAAACAAGGCTCTGGGCACTGACAGAATAACCAATGAGAGTTTTCAACACACAGATGCAGTGCTGGAGTTGCTCATTTGACTACATCAAGAAATTTAGAAGTCAGCTACTTGTCCAACAGACTCGAAGACATTCATATTTATGCCAATCCCCCAGAAGAGTGATCCAACCTACCAAGGAAATTGTGGAACAATATCACTAATATCACATGCAGGTAAAATGTTTGCTGAACATCATTCAAAAGTGGTTGTAGCAGTATATCAACAGGCAACTTCCAGAAATCCAAGCTGGATTCAGAAGAGAACATGGAACCAGGGACATTGTTGGTGACGTCAGGCAGCTCATGATGGAAAGCAGAACGTATCAGAAAGATATTTACTTGTGTTTCAGTGTCTACGCAAAGATATTCAACTGTCTGGATCACAACAAATTTTGAGTCACACTGCAGAAAAATGGAAATTCCAGAATACTTAATCATGCTCATGAGGAATCTGTAATATATCAAGAGGCAGTTCTTTAAATAAAACAATGGGATACTGCGTGGTTTAAAATTAAGAAACGTATGTGTCAGGGTTGTATCGTTGAACCATATCTATTTAATCTGTGTGCTGAACAAATAATCTGAGAAGCCCCACTACAAAAGGAAGAATGGGCATCAGGTTTGGAGGAAAACTCATTAATAACCTGCACCTTGTAGATGATACAACCCCACTTGCTGAAAGTAAAGAGGACTTGAGCTACTTACCGATGAAGATTAAAGTCAACAGCCTTCAGTGTAGATAACGCTTCATCACGAAGAAAACAAAACTCTCAGAAGCTGACCAATAAGCAACATCATGATAAATGGAGAAAAGATTGAAGTTGTCAATGATTTCATTTTACTGAGTTCCACAATTTACATCCATGGAAGCAGCAGTCAGGAAATAATATTCATTACATTAGACAAATCTACTGAAAAAGGCCTCTGTAAAGTGCTGAAAATCAAAGACATCACCTTGAAGACTAAGGTGCACCTGTTCCAAGCCATGATGGTTTCAATCTCCTCATATGCATGTGAAAGCTGGGCAGTGAATAAGGAAGACCAAAGAATTAATAACTTTGAATGGTGGTGTTGGAGAAGAGTATTGATTTTACCATGCCTGCCAACAGAATGAACAAATCTGTCTTGGAAGGAGTACAACCAGAATGCTACAAGAATGGCAAGACTATATCTCACATTCTTTGTACATATTATCAGGAGGGATCAGTTCTGGGGGAGGAAAATCATATGTGGTGAAGTAGAAAGTCAGTGAAAAAGAGGAAGGCCTTCACTGAGAAAGATTGGCACAGTGGCAGCAACAGACACAAGTATACAATAATGGTAGACATGACATAGGACCAGGCAGTGTTTGGTCCTGTTGTGCATGGGTTGCTACAAACCAACTGAACAGAATCTAACAATGACAAATAGATGTGTGTGCACATGCACATGTTCACATACCTACACAGGCGTATATTTATATTTTAAAAAAGTTGCTTCATTTTGGGGGTGGAGTCAAGATGACAGACTAGACACATGTCTCCTTAATTCCCTCTGAAAACTAAGGCCTCGACTGATAATTAAACAGAGCTTTTTAGACACACAGTGAGCCCTCAGACACGGCATAGGGCTGTCACTTTGGACTACATGCCACTGAATGGAAAACTTACTCTCTCTCACTGAGCCCTCCTCCTGCTGAATGGCACATGCAGACTGAAGGTACTGGTGCTTTTAACTTCTTTTTTCTTTTTGTTGTCCGGTAGGCAGGGAATGGGCATGAGTCAGCACTTACACTGAGCCACAGTGATGAAGTGAACACCATGTGCTGCAGCAGAGAGACATTATGTGAAATAGCCACATTTGGAGAGCCCAGCAGACTGAGGGCACCACAGACCCTCTTTTCTGAGCTCTGCCTTAGATTTAGCTGTTTCATGGTGGAAAGGGCAGCTGGACCAGGGCATCATCTTGGTCGGCAGAGAGGTGGAGTTACCCAGCCAGAGGCCTCAACAGGGACTAATTCCAAGGCTGGGAGGCAGTACCAGTCTAGACAGTGCTTTCCCAGGGGAAAGGCTACGCTTAGCACAGTGATGCCTTACAGGTAGGCCCAGGCTGAGGATGGCAGCAGGGCAGTAGCCCCTTTCTACTTTGAACTACATCGTAGCATCTGGGGATGGCCAAAGAGGTACCTCCGTTGTCAGCCGGAAGGAGGGATCTGCCACACCTGATGGCCTGACTGATTTTGGAAGCTGTCAGATAGCTTTTAACTTTTTAAAATAGACTGCCTGAAGAAATAACCGCTATGCAGCCCAACAGAATCTCTTCCAGCCCTCACTGACCCACATCATAGGAACAATGGTGATTAGTCACAGCAGTCTATATTACTGAATCCTAATATTTTCAGCATAATGTTTCAAACATCCACCACTTGTGTATCAAACTTAATAACTGGTCTTTTTGGATCTCTGTAGAAACCCTGGTGGTGTAGTGGTTAAGTGTTACATCTGCTAACCAAAAGATCAACAGTTTGAGTCCACCAGGTACTTCTTACAAATCCTATAGGGTGGTTCTGTCCTGTCCTATATCTGTTCTATTCGGTCACTGTGAGCTGGAATTGACTCAACAGCAGTGGGTTTGGTTTTTTTGATTTTGGGTGTTTGCCTTGAGGAAGGCTTAATCATTTTAATCTATGTGTCAAAGACTAAAGGCACTGTATTACTTAGATTAAGTTAATTACAATTAAGCAAAGCTCAGAAATGTACATTGATGACATAAAATAGCTTCTTCTTCTCCTTCTTTTTTTTTTTGCTTCCCCTTTTCCCCCATTTTCTTGTAGCAGTCTATGGTGTTTGTTTCTAGGCTCTAGTTTTTGACAAGAGGCACTTATCCACATTAAAGTTCCATGAGCCAGACTCCTTATATCTTATGATCCCCTTCTAATTGCTGCTGTATCATTACCATCTTCTTCCATCTGGCAAAAGAGGAGAGAGGGTGTAGAGGATGTAAACATCCATCTTAAAAGCCTTCTCTCAGAAATATCTCACATTACCTCCTCTTGCATCCTGCTGATCACACCTTAACCTCAAGGGAGCTTGGGAACTGTGTTTTAGCCATCAACTCAGCTACAATCCAGTAATTGCTATAGGAAAGAGTGAACTTGGATACCAGGCCGGTATCACTGCAGCAGATACTTCTGTCCTCTGAAGGCAGTAACCGAAGATGCAGAGACTAAGAAGACAGCAATGAATCTCTTAGGAGTAAAGTTTATTGGCTAGATTATTGAAGTATGACTGTCATGTTAAGGTTTAGGCAGTTGGAAAACACAGGGACATATTTTGAAATACACAAACAATAAGAATGAGTGAAACCTTTTTTTGAAGGAAATCTGTCAATGTTCACTACAGAGTCAAAATTTCTCACTTGAACACATGGAAGAAACAACTGTAATTATTTATTTTCTGAAAAATACAGAGTTAAACTCCCTAATAATCAATAGGCTTTGTATTTTTTCATGTTTTAATAAAGTGTTGCATGATAGTCCTTTGCTGCAAATATCAGGAATAAAATATAAAGGATACAGGTTACTTTATATGTAGGTTAATACATGTAAGAAAATGTAAACACATAGAATGTTGATTATTTTTCATTTTCTACTCCATATGTCTTAATATTTGTACCTTGGAATATTAGAGTGAAACAGATGTATCAACATTTTCAAAGCCAAGAAAGCCATTAGCTGAGTAAAAAGAACTACATGGAAGTTCAGAAATAGTGATAAATTATGTGGGTCACCTGCCCCATATGGTAGAAACAAGCCAGAAAGCAATCCAGCACCAGGATGTTATTCATTCACGTTTATCAAGCTCTCCCCAGCGCTGGACTAAAAGTATGCACAAGGCGTTATGGACAACACAAATAATATCTAACAACATTTCCCCATGCTACTTTCTTCCCTAAAGCCTTCTAATTATCATATTTTGTACTTACAAAGTACAAACATCTATACAGATGCACATAGTCCAAGTTTTATATGAGAACCAAAGTATGCACTGAAAAGTCATTAGCATTATGTTACTGTGCATAGCCCATTGCCGTCAAGAAGATTCCAACTCACAGTGACCCTGTAGGGCAGACTAGAACTGCCTCATAGAGTTTCCAAAGAGTGTCTGGTAGATTCAAACTGCTGACCTCTTGGTTAGCAGCTGTAGCACTTAACCACCAAGCCACTAAGGTTTCCAAGCTTTCGGTCGTCTGACTTGTGTTTGTCTACTGTTATAAGAGACTTCCATCATGCAGTATGACAATCCACCTGAATCTTAAAGACTCTCATGAAGGACATGGCAAATATTTATAGGTTATTATTCTTAAATATTTTATTAGAATTATTGCAAATGATGGAAACTCTGATGGTGTAGTGGTTAAGTGTTACAGCTGCTAATCAAAAGGTTGGCAGTTCGAATCCACCAGGTGCTCCTTGGATACTCTATGGGGCAGTTCTACTCTGTCCTATAGGGTTGCTATGAATTAGAAACAACAGCAACGAGTTTGGTTTTGGTTTACAGCTAATGATAATGTTGATTATAATCATAAAATAAGGTTAATTATTGTGAGATCTCTATGCACATCAGTTCCCAGATCAGTATCTGGCTGACATACATAAGGTACTTGAGAGGTGTCAGTTACTTATAAATATGGAAAAGATTCACAGAAATATAATGAATACACTAGCTTTTATTGTTAGACATCTCAAATGTAGAGGTAAACTGTATTATCTATTCTCAGAGCAGCATGAATGACTAACAAGTAGCTTCTTATATCCTCTTGCTACATACAAGTGGCCTCATTAGAAAATGAAACACACACACTCTACACTTAGCATATGAGAGTTTTGCCAGCATGGAAAACACTAAGCTTTATCAAAATGCTTTTGGAGTTCATGAAATGTTCTGTTACAAAGAAGCCCACCAGAAGCAATTATTAAGTGACTGGAGAGATAAATGCAGCTGTTAATACTGCACACCTGCAGTTCTTCCCTCTGCACTTTGATCTAACAGATGATAATTTGTAATGGCACAACCTCAACACCCACCCACCTGTAGTTTATTAGGCAATCAGCCAAGCAACAGTATTGCTTAGCTGCTAGCAGCAGGGAGGTAGACACACATAGTCATTTTTTTGTTGTTTCACTGCTGATGCCTTCATCCATAAATCAACCTTAGCACCTCTGCTGCCCTCTTCACACACAACTTTGCCAATGATGTGCAAATTAAGCATCTCAGAGGGCTTATGCCTGTCCCTGTCATATGCTTCTGGGATTATGGCTTGTTACATAGTTTTTTAAAGCGGTGTATGAACGAGCTGTTTTTGCATAGTATGTGTTTGCCTCCTTTATGCCTCGGTAGAGTAAACCACATGTACTTTCTTTCCCTTAGATTTTTTTATATATACACTGTTCAGACTTTATGTAAAGATGGGGCTTTTTTAAACATGCGAACAGCTGTACGTTTATTCAGACATGAGAGAGAAGCCACTGGGTTGCTTCAGCACTGAAGAGTGTAGAAGAAAAGTAATTGCCAGACAAAAATTTCTAAACACCTTTGCCTTATTGCAGTGACTTATTGGTTGAGTTTGACTCAGTCTTTACATCTAAATGCCTTCAACATGAACTAACATTGTAGCAGCAGAAACATTTTTATGATTGTACCTTTGATATTTTATTAAAATAGAATAAGTACAAGAACCTGTGAACAATAAGGAAAGCAATACAAAACGGGATAAAAATAAATCATTTCAAATCAAACTATACTTCAAAGTGAAATTTCAGCTAGTATTTGGTGAGTGTCCTAGCAGCAAACAGAAGAGACACAAACTATGTGATGTGCTTTTTCAAAAAATCTAAGGTGATGTACGATCAAATTCTGTCATTTGTAGAATCTGTTTCCATTAGTAAACAATGATCTCATCAATATAATTAAAATTCCAAAATCATGAGGAGAGTTAATTACTTAATTCCTTTATTTTAGCTTGAAAAACATTTCATCTAGATTCTTTGCTGGCACTGCTCGGAAACCTCTAATACTATTACATATATACACATTTTTTTTTCCTTTCTGCATAAGTTTTACTTTCCTTCATCTTATCTGTGGAGAGTTCTTCATAACTTGGCTTGGAAGTTTTCCAAGTTTCCATGGAATTTTCATTAGTTTCATGAAGGAAAATCAAATGCAGTGATTTGAATCTGATGACTTTTGCATATGAAACATAGCTAACTAATCTAAATTGAATTCATGAAAGAAAACTTTAATACATATCCATATGTCTTAGTCAGAAGAGGCTGGGTTCTGAAGTGAAAACAGAAATTGCCCAATTTTAGTGGTTTACATAACATAAAGGTTTATTTCTACATACCCATCACAGGTCAACTTGGGACTCTACTAGCAATTTCCTCGCAGTGAGCTGCTGATTTATCAGGGTGGGAAGGTGTTACCGTAGTTCAGAAGGGATCCATGAATGGTGATAACATTGATTACAGTCTACTATGCCTTTACTATTACTTGATAATAAATTTTTTAAAATCTGTGTAAAGACATGGAAGAATGCAAATTATTCTCACTAGAGAAGCCCATTATTTAAACATTGTACATATATATACACACACACATGAGTATATATATATATATGTATGTATGTATATATACTACTATATATATAGTTACTTATATGTATTTGAAAACCCTGGTGGCATAGTGCTTAATCGTTGCATCTGCTAACCAAAAGGTCGGCAGTTCGAATCTGCCAGGTGCTCCTTGGAAACACTAATGGGCAGTTCTACTCTAACTTATAGTGTCTCTATGAATAAGAATTGATTCAACGACAGTGAGTTTTATATATAGTTATTGCAGTGATTTGTCGTCAGTTTGATTTCTACCATCTCAATCCCTTGACTTCAATAGAAGTCCTCCTTTTGGTTTTCAAGGCTGTGACCATTTATATATAAAATACACTAAGAATATGCATGCAGATTTGATGTTGTCTTAGACATCTGGTACTGCTCTAACAGAAATACCATAAGCAGATGGCTTTAGCAAAGACAAGTTTATTCTTACACACTCTGGTAGGCTGCAAGTCTGAATTCAGTGTGCCAACTTCAGGGCAACACACCCTCTTCCAACTCTAAAGAAAGATCTTTGTGTTGCCTCAGTCCTTCTTTGGCCAGGGAGCATCTCGGTGCAGGAACCTCACGTCCAAAGGACATACACTCCTCTTGGTACTTCTTTTTTGATGGCAGCAGGTCCCCAATTCTCTGCTTGTTTCCCTTTCCTTTCATCTCTTCTACAGTAAAAGGATAAATGGTGGTGTAAGCCATACTCCAAGGAAATTCCCTTAGTAAGGTTGTTGCAGTTCTACCCTAATCCTCTTTTATCTTAACCCTATCTTTTAACCACAGGCACTGATTAGGATTTGCAGCATAGGAAAATCACAAAATGGAGGGAAATCACACAATATTGGAAATCCTAGCCCAACAAAATTACTACACACATTGTTTTGAGGGGACACAATTCAAGCCATGATAGTCCATCCTTTGTTCCTCCCTAAAATATCACATTTTTGGAACATGCAGAATATATTTACCCCACCATATCATAGCAAAAGCCCTAAATCAACTCCAAGTTCAAAATACAAGAATTCCTCTACATTTGTGTCATCTAGAATACAAGTTACCTGCCTCTAAAGTAGAATGGTAGAATAGGCAGGAAGAAGCTAGACATTTCCATTACAAGTGTGAGAAGTTGCCAGGAAAGAAGGCATAAAAAGCATCAGGTAAACTTGCAGAACACATTACATTAGTGCCCAAAGCTTTGAGACATTTTACACATGGTCCTGTCCTCCAGACTCTAGATACTGGCCACACTCTAGATTGAGTGGAGGTTGCTTGGCCCTTATTTATAGCCCCACCTTTCAGATCCACTAGGAGAGCAACTTCCTCAGCTTTTTTTTAAAAAAAAGAAAACTGTCATCAAGTCGATTCTGATTCACAGTGACCCTTGGCTTTAGACACATCATTTTCTAAGTAATTCCACCCTTAGAAACACTAGAGGCCATGCTGCCCCTGTCCATAAATCATAATGAAGGTCAACTTTTTGGACAGCAATGGATTGGACTTGGCGATGCAGAGTGACCATATCTTGTGGGAATTTTATGGTTCTATGCATCTATAGGATGTCAACCTGCTGACCTCTTGCTGGAGGTAGGGAAGTGGGTGGAGAGGAGGCAATAGGAGACATGTATGGAGCAGAGAGGAGGGGATTCTGTCACTGGGCAGGGAGAGCAGTGGGAGCTGCATATAGGTGAAGCACACGAATTTATATGGGAGTGTACATTTTCATTCAATCATAATTAAAAGAAAAGAAGAAGAAAAGAAACACTAGAGGCCATGGTGCCATCCTTTGAAACCCCTGAGGTGATGGTCATAACTTTTCAAACTGAGATAGCTCAGCTTCTTGTGCTCCTGGTCTCTTCACCTTCTGCTTCCTATGACCTCTTGGCCCAGGCTTCATGCCCACATCTGCCCCACTGAGGCAAATGTTCTGAAGCTCTGTAGTTCCAGCAATAAGTGCCCAGAGGCATCCCACTCTGCCAGGAAACCTCCTGCACACAAGCCCTTAGCTCTCTCTCTCTCTCTCTATGAATCAGCAAGCCTAGCTCTACTGATTTAAGTGCCTGGAGGCACTCCATCACTCCAGGAAGCCTCCTGTGCACAGGCACTCAGCTCTCTCACTCAAGGCCCAGCTCCAGCACTAACTTGTGCTGACATGATTCTGCTTCTGCTAGTTGTCTGCTGCTTGTCTTTGGGCATCTGCACCTTCTTGAGTGTTAATAGTTCTCTTCAATTTCTTAAGTCTTCTATCCATTCAGTTTCAAAATCACTTGCATATTTTAGGTTTCTGTTAAAGTAGGTCCCTACTGTAGCATCAAATATAAAATGCACTAAGAATACACATGCAAATTTTATGTCCCATATAAATATTTTTTAAAATTTTATTTTGTATTTATTTATTTAACATGACTGAGTGAAAATGGACATTCACTGTTATGGAGTTGATTCTGACTCATAGTATGGTGATCCTGTAGGACAGAGAACTGCCCCATAGAGTTTCCAAGGAACATGTGGTAGATTGGACTCAACAGTACCTAAAAACAATAACATATGAAGATAAAATATATGAAAGACAGAGAAAATACACATTAAAGATTTTGAGAACAATGGAAATCAGTGAAAATATTTAAGATCCTGAATTAACCTTCAGTTTCAGAAGTAATGTTACTTAACGCTCCATGATGTTAATGATTTTATTTTAAAAATATATCAGTTGTATGTCTCTCTTTTTTATTGTATTTTATATGAAGGTTTTTAGAACAAGCTAGCTTCTCTTTAAACAGTGAGTACACATTTTGTTTACTAACGTTAGTTCACAAACCTCCAACATGTTAACACTCTCCCTTTTCCACCTTGACTTCCTTATTGCCAGCTTTCCTGTCCCTTCCTGCCTTCTAGTCCTTGCCCCTAAACTAGGGAACCCCTGAAGTCACTTTATTTCATGACTCTCCCCAGTCTTTGTCTAAAAGGTGAACCTCAGGTATAATTTAATTACTGAACTAAATGTGTGTCCAGAGGACATGCTATCAGAGTAACTTCATTCTCTGTCAGTCTGCTCTTTCTTTTGTGGGTAAAAATTTTGTTCCACATTATTCTCTCCTTCTGCCTGGGGCGGCTAAACACCCTCTAGTAGTACTGGACTCAGTCTGCTACAGGTAGTTGTAGATGTGATCGATTAGTCCTTTGTTTCTTCAGTTTTCTTCGTTTTTCATCACTTCCAAAGGGCTGAGTCTAGTAAAGTAACTCGGATGGCCGCAGATGCCACTCACAAAAGTAGAATGTAGCACATTTTCTTTATGAGCTATATTGTGCCTGTTGAGCTAGCTGTTACCTGAGATGATGGTCCACATTGAGTTCAGCCCGGCAATTCAGTCCTTCAGGAAGTTTAGGTGTGTCTATGGAGCTTCTATGACCTTGCGTTGGACAAATTGTGATGTCTTCCCAGTATTGTGTACTGTTTTATCCTTTACCAAAATTACCACTTATCTACTGTCAGGTGTTTTTCCATCCTCACCCCTTCCTGCCCTCATGATCATGAAAGATTGCTTCTTTTTGTATGTAAACCTTTTCATGAGTTTTTAAACTAGTGGTCTTACATAATACTTGTTACTTTGTGATTGACTTATTTCACTTAGCATAATGCCCTACTGATTCATCCATGTTGTGATATGCTTCCTAGATTCATCATTGTTCTTTAGTGTTACATAATACACTGTGGTTAGCACATATGTGCTATAGTTTATCCATTTTTCTGTTGATGGGCATATGTCTTTCCATTTTTTGCAGTTGTGAACAATGTGCAACAAACACAGGTGTGCATATGTCTATTCATCTGACAACACTTATTTCTCTAGGACACATTCCTAGGAGCTGGGTTACTGGATCACATGGTATTTCCAGCTCTAACTTTGTAAGGAAACACTGCATCATTTTCCAAAGTGATTGTCCCGGTCTGCATTTCCACCAACACTGCATGAGGCTTCCAATAGTATTGCAGCCTCTCCAACACTCGTGACTTCCGTTTTTTGATTTGTGTCGGTAATTCTGGGGTGAGATGTTATCTCACTGTGTTTTTGACTTGCATTTTTCTAGTGGCTACTGATAGCATTTCCTCATGTGTCTGTTAGCCACTTGAATGTCTCCGTTGGTGAAGTCCGTTCATTTCCTTTGCCCATTTTGTAAATGGATTCTTTTCCTTTTAGTTGTAGAGGTGGCATATTTTCCTGTAGATTTTAGTAATTAGAACTGCATCAGATTTGTAACAGCCAAAGATTTTTTCCCAGTCTATAGATTCTATTTTTACTCTTTCAAAAGATCTTTTGATGAGCATAAGTACTTGATTTTTAGAAGATCCCAATTATCTAGCTTATCTCCTGGAGTTTGAGTGTTGTTAGTTTATATCCTATTAATACTATGTATTAGAGCTTCTAACATTGATTCTGTTTTTTTTCTGCTATGATCTTTATAGTTTTTAGCCTTATATCTAGGTCTTTGATACATTCTGAGTTAGTTTTTGTTGTATGGTGGGAAGTTTCCTGTTTTATTTTTCTTTTTGAGATGGACATACAATTTCGCCAGTATCAATTGTTTAAAAGATTGTCTTTTCCCCCATTTGATTGACTTTGACCCCTTGTTAAAGATCAAATGACCACAGGTGAATGGATTTACATTTGAGTTTTCAATTTTGTTCCAGTGGTCAGTGTATCTGTCCTAGTACCAGTCCCAGGATGTTTTTGACTACCATAGCTGTATAGGTCAGATAGTGTTAGTCCTCCTATTTCCTCAACAATGCTTTGGTTATCTGGGGCTTCTTCCCTTTCGTTAAAGCTTAATGATTAGTGATGAATTTCTCCATCTCTTTAAAGAATGTTGTTGATAACTAGATTGGGATTGCATCATGTTTTTAGATTGCTTTGGGTAGAATTTTTGTTTTCACAATGTTGAATCTGCCTATCCTTGAACATGGAATGTTTTCCTGTTTATGTAGGTCTCCTTTTGTTTCTTGCAGTAACGTTTTGCAGTTTTCTTTGAGTAGGTCTCTAACACTCTGGTTAGATTTATCCCTGATATTTTAGTTTATTTATTTTTTTAGGAGCTATTATAAATGATGATGTTTTGCTGATTTCCTTTTCATAGTTCTCTTTACTAGTATATAGGAACCCAACTGACTTTTTGCATGTTTAGCTTGTATCCTGCCACTGTGCTGAATATTCCTATTAGTTCCAGTTGTAAACTCCTCTAGTCTTTTGGTGTTTTTATGTATATACGCCATGAGTTGGATCTGACCCTATGGCACTTGGCTGGCATGTATAGTATCATGCCATCTGCAAATAGGAATAGTTTCATTTCTTACCAATTTTCATGCCCTTCATTTCTTTCTCTTATATTATTGCCCTAGCTAGGACATCTAGTATCACATTAAACAGGAGTAGTGATAAGGGGCATGATGTCTTGTTCTTTACTTTTGTTGTTTCAAACCAGCTCCTCAGACTTTCTAGGTCATTGTTCGTTTTTGAAATCTTGTTTTGTAATCTCTTAGCTGTCTAATTGTTGTTTTTGTATTATTTCTAACCATAAATGTATTTTAGCATTTTGTTCCTGTGTAAGCTCAAGCATAGCAACAATTATAGAATGTTGAAGGACCAGGCAGCATTTCACTCTGTTGTACAAAGTCATTATGAGTTGGAAATGACTGAACAGCCCCTAACAACAAGAACAATTATTTTCCTGAATTCTTCTATTTTCTTGTCTGTATTTTCCACTTTTTGTCGCCTATTTTCATGGATTTGTCTATTTTTCTTCATTTTTGTCTGCTTTTTGTTTCAACTCTTAGACAGCTTGGAATATTAGAGACTTGAATTCCCTATCAGATAGTTGCAGTGTCTTTTTTCCTACTGGAAAGTCATCTGGGGCTTTATTTTAGAAGCCTATTAGAACAATTCTGTTCTGGTTTTCATATGTTTAGATATTGTCTGCTGCCTTCAGGACATTTGGTAATTGTTTTCTTTGTTTACTGATGACAGATCTGTTTCATCTTGTTCTTGTTTTATTTGTTTGTGTCTGATCACGTGAGATGTATATTGTTTGTTGTTTGTTCATCTGTGGGAATTATATTTTTAATCTCCTTGTCCAATGGGAGGAAACCCTGGTGGCATAGTGTGTTAAGTGCTATGTCTGCTAACCAAAAAGTCGGCAGTTCAAATCAACTCCTTGGAAACTTTATGGGGCAGTTCTACTGTAATCTATAAGGTTGCTATGAGTTGTACCTGACTTGACAGCAGTGAGTAGGTTGTCCAGTGGGAAAGAATAGTTGCTCAGCTATGGTATAACAGGTCAGGTCCAGCTGAAGGAGCTAGATGGGTTGTTTAGGATATGCACCAAGGCCAACAAGGTGGGCCAGGGATCGGTGAAGAGCAGGTTCCTATAGGCCATGCCTGTGCTGCTCAGGGGTTGCTGTGTTTAACGTATTTGCAGATAGGCAGGAGGGACAGGGAGTGGGGATGTTGTGATGTGTGGAGATAGGTTGGATATTGAATAAGGTCTAGGAGGGCTCTCGATATAATCCTTTTGTATGCACCTTCCGATAATTTCAGAAAAGTTTTTTCTTCCAGAAAGCTCTTTGGTTGTCTCATCTGGGGGACTTCTAAAGCCATGGGTGATTTTCTGGATGTGATTTTCTCCAGAGTTTGTTGCTTTGGGTGCTTCATGTGAGTCAATAAAGTCAGCAGAGATGCTATGAGGATGGACCACAGTTGTTTCTCTAAGTCATCTTAAAATAAAAGGTAAAAGGTATCTGACCACTTCCTAGGTCAGTCAGGTTTTCAGGTGTGCAGGGCCCTCTTTCCAACTGGCAAAGTAAACACCTCTATATGCAAAGCCACATGTTGTGAACTAATTCAAAATGCAGCAAGGCTACTGCTCTGTTGGCCTCTGCTGACAGGCCCCAGCCGTAGGCGACACTGTGTAAAATACTGCTTTTCTGCTAGCAGAGCACTCTCTTGTGGGCAAGTGCTGCCTCTTAGCCTAGGAATTAGGTCTCACTGAAGCCTCTATATTGAAAATGGCTTCCCCCACAGGTTTGCCACCTGGCACCTCCATACAACTGCAGTATGGCAGAGGTGTAAAGAGAGGCCAAAGGTGCTGAGATGCACAGAGTCCACAGTCTCTGTTGCTGGGCCCAAGCCATAGGTGATACTGTGAAAACTACTGCTTTTCTGCCAGAAAAGTACTCTCCTGCAGGCAGGCACTGTCTCCTGGGCTAAGAATTAGGTCCAGCTGAGTCCTATGTATCCAAGATGGCATCCCACACAAACTTGCCACCTGGCAGCTCTGTACAAACTACACTATGGTGGAAGTGGAAAGAGATGCCAAAGGTGGTGAGATGCAGAGTCCTAAGCCAGGCTCTCAAAATATGGCAATTTTACCTACTGATCCCACCAGTAGTGCTTCTGAAACTAGCCACTAGTCAAGACCAAGCCCCACCAGGTGGCCAAGACAGAGAAAAAAAAGCCTAAATGGTGAGTTACCTTTGGTCTGTGAAAGCCAGGACTGGCCAGGAGCAGGAGTCAGCTAAACAGAGGAGGTTTACCATTCAGTGATATGAAGTCCAAATTATCAGCCCTATGCTGTGTCCTAGGGCTCACTAGGTGAGCAGAAGGTTATCAGTTATCAGTTCAGGTCTTGGTTTCCAGAGGGATTTAGGGAGATGTGTGCTTAGTCTGCCGTCTTGACTCCACCCCCCTGGATATTGGAAAGAAGATAGAAGCAGCCGCCAAAAGCCAAAGGAAAAATAGAAAGAAGTTCTGAGGGAGACTTCCAATGGGGTAGGAAAAAAAAGAAACTGAGAAATGAAGAAAAGCAAAAATGAAAACAATTTGAAAAGAAAAAATAAATAATTAAAAAAATGCCCCCTAGCAATCCCACCAGCATAGCTGTTTACACAAGGGATGTTGCTTCCAAGCCAACAGTACAACCCAGCTAGAAGGGGTGGAAATGGCACACAGAACCAGGTATTCAGAGTACAAGAAAAGAAGGTACTTAGAAAGAGACAAGAATCTGAAAAACAGAGAGAAAAAAAAGGAAAAAGAAAAACAATAAAACAAACAGAAAAGAAAAATAAAAAAAGTCCTTAGGGATCCCACCACCACGGCAGTACAGACCAGAGAAGCAGTACCTCAGCCAAGTGTTACTTCACAATCTGTCCAGAAGAAACAGTGATGGCACATGGAATCAAAAGTTTGAGAGTAAGGTGAAGCAGAATGTGAGAGGCAGGGAAAAAACAGAAGAAGCCCCAAACAGCAATGCCATCAGTAAAGCAATTGCAGGTTCTGCAAATCAGCCCAGCATGGAGCTAGTGCCTTCTGGTCCATAGTCAGTAGGCCCCTGGGGAAGCCAGAGGCTGAGGGGAATTTGCTGCTTCTGAGCAGGGAAAGTGTGTGCCACTGGTCACCAGGAACTCTGCTTCTTGCTGGGAGCTTCAGGAATCTGCTTTCTAGTGCTCCCTGTCCCCACTCGCAGACAGGAGTCAAAGATAGCAAACCGATTCTGTGTTAGCTGGTAGAGGACCTCTACTCATATCTCTCCTCACTCTCTATTTTCTACCAATTTCTTATTCAGTTCATGGCCTGGCTGAGCTTTTTATCTCTTTTTTTGACACTTAGGGAAGGTTACAGGATGGACTTTTTTCTCCGCTTTACTTTGTTATTCAAGTTTTTGCTGTGGAGGGCCAGCATAGTGCTTCTGTCTATAGCACCATATTCATTCCAGTTCTCTCTCTCCTTTTTATAAAAGGTTTTCTAAAGATATTTCTGAAGGGAAAGGCTAGATTCTTCTTTCTTTAATACCAACCTTTTATGTGAAAGCGTACAGTTTTAATATTTATTTAAATAATAAAATATTAAATATTTTTAAATATTACAATTACATGTTTCAATACGAAATTTAATATTTAAATGAAAAATAGGTAATATATGCAAAATCTTTTGCTATGTGTAATGCATGTCTAATTAAGTATGGGCATGATTAATGTTCAGGATTATAAATTGGCGTGAATACATCTAAGAATACTAGATTTTTCTTACCTGTTTTTATTTAATAAATCACACGCCCAATTACTTAGTGACTTAAATAACCACCATTTTATTGTTTACAGAAATTGGGGCAGGGCACAACAAGGAGAAGTTTCCTTGTTCCATGTGTTGTTGACTGTGGCAGGTCAAATGGAAACAGAGAATTGAAGGCAACCTCAATCTCATGCCTAGGGCATTGATGTTGGTTGACAGCCTGTATTCTTTGGCTTTTCTCCACTTGGCCTCTCTCTTTATGTATCTTTCGCATATACACAGGAGGTCTGACAATTGAATCTGTCAATTTAATTATTCTGAGTGCTATATACCTCATTGCTGAATATGACTATGATCACCTAATCTGGCTGAAGATAAAAGAAATGTTGAAAGGAAGAGATTTTGGTGACATTCAGTATATCAGGGGTAATTCAATAACAGCTCCAATAACCATTGCAGAAAAAGAATTCCAAAATTACTTTGAAGGGTATAGTTGTATTGAGTCAATTCCGACTCATAGTGACAGTGTCCACCAAACCCATTGCCTTCAAGTCAATGCTGACTCATAAAGACCCTACATGACAGAGTACAACTTTCCCACAGAGTTTGCAAGGAGAATCTGGTGGATTTGAACTGCTGACCTTTTGGTTAGCAATCATAGCACTTAATCACTACACCACCAGGGTTTCCAGTGAGTCTATAGACAGAGTAAAACTGATTTATACAGTTTCCAAAGAGTGCCTGGTGTGTTTGAACTGTTGACCTTTGGTTAGCAGCTGTAGCACTTAATCTCTATGTCACTAGTGTTTGTACACACATACAGACACACACACACACATATATATACCATTAAAATTTTTTTATACAAATTGTCCTGCCACATTGTTTACAATTTTCTCAAGGTGTCAACATTTTCATTATGTCCATTCTGTTTTCATTGATTTAGCTTCCCTGCCCCTCCTTGCTTTGTTATCTTTGCTTTTATGTAAATGTTGACCATTTGGTCTCTTATAGTTGTCTGTTTAAGGGAACACATTTCTCATGAGTAATACTTATTTTGTAAGTCAATCTATTATTTTGTCGAAAAGAGACCTCTGGGAGTGGCTTCAGTTCCAATTTGAAAGGGTATCTTAGGGCCACAGTCTTGGGGGTTCCTTTGAATCTCTGTCAGTCCAGTAAGACTGGCCTTGTATAGGAACTTCAATTTTGTTCTGCATTTTTCTCCCATTCTATCTGAGACTTTTTATTGTGTCCCTTGTCAGAATGGTTAGTAGTGATAGTTGGACACGATCTAGTTCTTCTGATCTCAGGCTAGAACAGGACATGGTTCACGGGGGTCTATTAGTCCTCCAAACTAGTTTCTTCTTTGAGTGTTTGGTTACCTTCCTTCTTGTTTGCTCCAAACAGAAAGACATCAATTTTTGTATCCTAGATGACCCTTTGTAAGTTTTTAAGACCCCAGGTACCACTCACCAAAGATATAGAACATTATCTTTATGAACCATGTTACAGAAATTGACTGAGTTGCCACATAAGACTACAGCCCCTCTTTTATTTTTACTCAGTACACCAATCCCATGAGGAATTTGAGTAGTCTAGATAGTCTCCATTATCTCTGCCCCCTTTGGGCTTTATTATATGTGTGGGTATATGTACAGCAACACAATGATTTATATATTTAAGCCTACAAATATACCAATATATGCACATGAATGTACTCACATATACCTTGTTATACACATTGTTGCTGTTGTTGTTAGGTGCTGTCATGTCAGTTCTAACAGATAATATACTATGTACAATAGAACATAACACTGTCTGGTGCGGAGCCATCCTCACAATTGTTTTATGTTTGAGTACATTGTTGCAGCCACTGTGTCTACTGTACAAATATGGCATGCGTATGTTCATCTGTGACCACACACAAATTTCTTGGCTGTTATTGTTGTTGCAAAATTGTATATGTTATAAAATTTGCTGTAATTAACCTTTATTCTTGTATACCTCTCAATGTCTTCATTTACCTTAGTCCAGTTGTACTGACTTCCTCTGTATTGCATATTGCCTGTCCAATCACCAGAAAGTGATTTCCCCTACCTTCCTCTCCCATTCCTGGTAACCATCCAAGTAGAACATTCATTGCTTTCTGTATGTGTACCTATTCTTGGCTTTTTATAATGGTGAGAACTTAACTATACTTACTCTTTCGTTACTGATGTATTTCACTCAGCTAATGTCCTCTAGATAGCTCAATGTCATCCGATGTTTCACGGACTCATAATTCTTACAGTTGTGTGGTATTCTATCATATGTGTGTACCACAATTTGTTTATCCATTTATCGCATTATAGGTACTTGTTTCCTTCTTTTTGCTATTGTGAATATGCTGCAATGAACATGAGTGTGCATGCATGTGTTTGTGTCACTGTACTTCTATCTGAAGGATATGTATCTGGAGATTAAATTGCTGGATTATCAGGTATTTCTGTTTCTAGCTCTTTGAGGAAGCACCATACCATTTTCCACAGTGGTTATAACATTTTGTATTCCCTTCAGCAGTGTGTGACAGTTTCAATCTCCTCACCATCTAATCAGCATTTATTGTTTTCTGTTTTTGTGATCAGTGCCAGTTTTGCAGGGATAAGGTGGTATTTCATTATGGTATTGTCTTGCATCTCCCTAATGCCTGATGATCATTAACATCTCTTCATGTGTTTGTTATCACTGAATCTCCTCTCTGGTTCAGAGTCTGTGTTTTTGCCCATGTTTTGATTGGGTTGTATTTTTGCTGTTGAATTATTAAGCTTTCTATATACTTTAGAAATTATGAGATGTCTTTGCCGAAGATATTTTCCCAGTCTATAGCTTCTCTTTTTACTCTTTACATAGTATTTTTTTTTATGACTGTATTTAATTTTTAGAATGTCCTGGGTATGCAATTTACCTTCTATTTATAGTACACTTTTATTCATGTTTCAAAGTCTATTTATATCAAAAATTAGGGCCCTTAATTTCATCCCTGTTTTTGTCTGGAAACTTTATAGTTTGCTTTAACATTTAGGTACTTGATCCACTTTGAGTTTTTGTTGTGTGTGTGTTGTGTGAAGTGTGGATCTTGTCTAATTTTTCTGAAAATGGATATCCAATTTTGTCAGCACCATTTGTTGAAGAGGTTGTTTCTTTTCCACTGTATGGATGTCAACTCTTTGTTGAAAATTAGCTGCCCATAGATGGATGGATTTACTTCTGGATTTTTAATTGCATTCCCACTATTCTGTGTTGAACCAGTATCAGGCTGTTTTGATTACTGCGACTCTATAGTAAGTTTAGTATTAAGAAGTGTGAGACCTCCTACTTTGTTCTTTTTCTTCATTATTGCTTTAATTATTCAAGTTCTGTTTCCTTTCCATATAAAGATAGAGACTAGTTTTCCACTTCATTAAGGAATATTCTTGGGTTTAGATCAACATTGCATTATATCTGTAGATTGCTCTTGTTAATATTGACAGTTTTACAATGATAATTAAGTCTTCCAATATATGAGATGATTTTTTTTTCTGTTTTTATAAGACTCTTGGATGGAGCCCTGATGGCACAGTGGTTAAAGTACATGATTGCTAACAAAAATGTCTGTTGTTCAAACCTACCAGATGCTTTGCAGGAGAAAGATGTAGTAGTCTGCTTTGATAGATATTACAGTCTTGGAAACTCTACAGAAAAGCTCTACACCATCCTGTAGCATCACTAGGATTGATGTGACTGCAGTAAGGTTGTTTGTTTGTTGCAGTAGTGTTTTCTAGCTTTTCTTGTAGAAGTCTTTTTTTATCCCTGGCTTGATTTATTCCTAGGTATTTCACCATTTGGGGGTGCTATTTCACATGGTATTGTTTTTGTGGTTTACTTTTCAGAGTTCTGATTGTTAGTGTATAGGAAACCAACTAATTTTTGTGTGTTCATCACGTACTCTGCCATTTGCCAAACCCTTTTGTTAATTCCAGGAACTTTCTTGTGTAACATCTAGGATTTTCTTTGTATAGAGTCTATGCCATCCATGAATAGAGATAGCTTTACTTTTTCTTTTCATTTTCTTGTCTTACTGCTCTGCCTATGACTTCTAGGACAGTATTGAATAAGTGCACGATATGGCCATCTTTGTCTAATGCCTGTTTTTAAGGGAAATGCTTTCAATCTCTCTCTGATGAGAATACGGTTAGCTTTAGGTTTTGCATATATGTTATCAATTATGCAGAGAAATTTCCTTTTTATTCCTATTTTTGTGAGAGTTTTTATCAGTAAAGGGTGTTGGATTTTGTCAAAGGCCTTTTCTGTGTCAATTGAAATGATCACGTGATTCTTTTCTTGTTTGTTTCATTTGTGTGGTGAATTACTTTGATTAATTTTCTAAAGTTGGTCTATCCTTGCATCGCTGGTATGAATACCACTTGTTCGTTATATGCACATACAGATAGATGGATAGCTAGCTAGCTAGCTAGATATAAGATAGATAGGCACATGATTGAATTCTGTTGCCTAGAATTTGTTGAGAATTTTTGTGTTTATATTCATAAAGGATATTGGTCTATAATTTTCTTTTTCAATGGTATCATTGTCTGATTTTGACATCTGAGTTTGCTGGTTTCATAAAATAAATTAAGGAATATCCTTTCCTTTTCTATAATCTGAAATAGTTTGAGAAGAATTGGTATCAACAATTCTCTGAATGTTTGATATAATTCTCCAGTGAAGTCATCTGGTCCAGGAACCTCCTTTCTTTTTTTGGTGGGAAGTGTTTTGTTGTTGTTTGTTTAATGTTATCTTCAATTTTTTTCTTTTGTTATAGAGCTATTCAGATTTTCTACCTTTACCACTGTTCATTTAGGTAGGTAGCATATTTCTAGAAACTTGTCCATTTATTCTAGGTTTTTTCATTTTGTGAATACAATTTTTCATAATATTCTGTTATCCTCTTTATCTCAATTGGTTCTTTTGTAAAGTCATTCATTTCATTTCTTACTTTTGTTAATTGTGTCCTCTCATTTCTTTTTCTTTTTAAATTTGGCTATTAGTTTTTCAATATTGCTGATCCTCTCAAAGAACCAACTTCTAGTCTTCTTGATTCTTTTATTGTTTTTCTGTCTTCTATTTTCATTTATTTCGGCTCCAATATTTATTATTTCTTTTCTGTAGTCTTCTTTTGCTATTTTCTTTTCTATCTGTTCAAGCTGATGTGCTATTGACTTTGGACCTTTCTTTTTTGATGCATGCATTAGTTGTTATAAAGTTTTCTCTGTGGGATGCTTTTGCTGTATCTCAAAGCTTTGCTATGTTGTGTTTTTATTCTTTGATTATAGAATTATTTAATTTTGTCTTTAATTTTTCTGTTATCCAATAGCTTTTAAGTAAGATGTTACCTAGTTTTCATGCTATTCTCAGCTGAGTTCTCTAAGGAAGCAAAACCAATAAAGCATGTATGCATAGAGAGAAAGATTGACTTATCTCAAAAAAATTATTCACATCACTGTAGAGGATGGCAAGTCCCAAACTGATGGATCACACATCAGACTGAAGGCTTCTCCTGATTCATGTGGTTGAAGGACTCATAAACCCCAAATTGGCAGGTCAGCCAGAGGGCTGTAGAAGCAGGCAAATATCAGAACTGACAAGTCAGACCACAGACTACTGGCTCACAGAGTGGGAACCAATGAATTCCAAAGTTAGGAGGTCAGACAGCCGTCTACGGGCTCAAGTCTCAAGAAATGAAGATCAGATAATGGTGATTTAAATTAGAATGAAGAACAAGGAAGAGAGTTTCCAGAGCACTCATGTCTATTGGAATCAAATCTCCTCCCAAGGAAACTATTTAGTCATCAGATACTTGAATAAGATATTACTTGAATAAGGCCATGACTTGCGTAAGAGTATGACTCACATGGTAAACTAATCCTGCTTCATTTAATGTGTAGAGATTTGGATTTATAAGACATAAAACGGAAGATAAGCACCTACTATCACAAAATGCAGGATAATTCAATCCTGCCCTGGTCAAGCTGACACATAACATTCATCATCACATGTGTACATTTAGTTTTTCTTCCTTTGCTCTCTTTGCTATTGATTTCTGGTTTATAGTGTTACAGTTAGAGAAGATGCTTTGTGTTATTTTGGTATTTTTTAATTTATTGATATCTGCTTCGTGGCCTAAAATATGGTCTATTTTGGAGAATGATTCATGTGCACTGGAGAAGAATGTGTATTCTACTACTGTTGGGTGGTATGTTCTGTATGTGTCTATAAAGGCAACTTGTTTGTATTATTTACATCTTCTGTAACTTCGTTGAGTTTCTTTCAAGTTGTTCTGTCACTGAAAGTGTTGTGTTAAATTCTCCTACTGTTATCCTAGAACTGTCTATTTCTTTTCAATTCTTTCAAAGTTTATACATTTCGGAGCTCCTTCATTGGGCACATAAATATTTATTACTGTTATGTCTTCTTGGTGAAATGACCTTTTAATTATTACATAATGTCCTTCTTTGTCTCATACAGTAAATTTTAACTGAAAGTCTATTTTGTCAAATATTGATATCACTCCTGCTCTCTTTTGGTTGCTGTTTACTTGGTATTTACTTAACTTTTTCCCCATCCTTTGATTTTTAATCTACTTATGTTTCTGTGTCTAAAATGTGTCTCTTGTCAACCTACTGATAATAACCATCAATATATATTTAATCTATTCTGCTACTCTCTGTCTCTCTATAGGTGCATTTAAGCCATTTATGTTCAGTGTGATTATTGATAGGTATGAATTCACTGCTGTCATTTTATTGTCCTTTTTGTGTGATGTTAATGGTTTCTTTGTTCTTAATTTTCCATGGTGAATTCTTTTGCATATAGAGTTTCTGTTCCTATCATTCGTTGTTATTGCTTTTGGATTTACTAAGTCTTTGTGTTTTCCTTCTTTATTTTGGTGAGCAAGTTTATTAATTTTCTTTGTGGTTACCCTTTATTTTTCTAAGTTTAAAATAATCTGTTATTGCTGTTCTAAAACTGCACTATGTAGTCCCTCTTTTTGTTCTGAAGTTGTCACCATTTACAGCTTAATGCCTGTGGTTCCCCTGCAGCTAACATTTTACTTTTGTGAAGTCTTTAACTGACTTGGTATATTGGTAAAGCTGTCTTGTGTCTTCACCTTAAGTTATTGTCTGATGCCGTTGGTTCTCTTTTAGCTGTTGTATCAACTCTGATTCACAGGTACCATATAGAACAGGGTGAAACTATGTCACAGAGTTTCCAAGGAGTTTACAGGAGAACACTGCCACATCTGTCTCCCTCAGAAGTGGTGAGTTCAAATCACTAACATTTCAGTTAGCAGCCAGCAAGTTAACTGTTGGGACACCAGGACTCCTTTCTAGGTAATACCACAGATAAGTAATCCTACAAATTTGTGACAACAACCTGGTCTTAAAAAATAAAAATGAGAAAAAAAAGTCAGTTTCATCAGGGAGGAGAGTTACGGACAAAAAGAGAATGAAGAGGCATAGGATTTTAGGAGTACAGGATTTTAAGATTAAATCTGGAATCTGGTTCAAAATAAAAATAAAATAAGATAAAAAAACAGAACAGACGAGGGGGAAAAAAAGAACTATTATAAATCAGGCAAAGACCTAATCTCTGAAATCTACAAGAAAATGCAACACCTCTACAACAAAAATACAAACAATTCAATTACAAATTAAACAAAGGCAATAAATGGAAACTTCACAAAAGAAAACATTTGAGAGGCCAACAGACTCGTGAGAAAATGCTCACAATCACTAGCCAATTGAGAAATGCAATCCAAAAGTGCAATGAAATACCATTTTACCGCAGCATTACTAGCACAAATCACCAAAACAGGAAATAATGAGTGTTGCAGAGACTCCGGAGAGATCAGGTTTCTTATGCACTGCTAGTGGGTATGCTAAATGATAAAACCCTGTTTGGAAGACTACACGGTACTTCCTGAGGAAAGTAGAAAAAGAAATACCCTTCTTTGATTCTAGAATTTTTAAATTTCACTTTTAATTTTTTTATTATCTAACAGTTTTTAAGTAAGATGGTATTCTTTTTTTGTGTTGTGTTCAGCTGAGTTCTCTAAAGAAGCACTCCCAGGAGTATATCCTAGAAAAATAAGAACTGATACATAAAAGTAGACGTGTTCTCCTGTGTTCATGTAGCATTGTTCACAATAGCAAAATGTTGCAAACAACCCAGATGCCCATCAGTAGATGAATGGGTAAACAAACTGGTACACAGTAGAGTATTACACAATGTACACAATGGAGTACTACACAACAGTAAAGAATGATTGAGAATTTGTGAAGCACTTCATAACATGAAGAAAACTGGAGGACATCATGCTGAGCGAAATAAGTCAATAACAAAAGGACAAATATTGTATGAGACTACAACTGCAAACATTCATGAAAAGGTTTACACACATCTTTGATGGTTATCAGGGAGGGAAGAGAAAGAGATGGAAAAACACTAGACAACGGGTGGTAACTATGGTGATGGGTATGACAGTCCACAGTGGTGAAGAAGGCGGCACAACTTGCTCAAGGCAAGGTCATGAAAGCTCCATAGAAACATCCAGACTCCCTGAGGGACAAAATTGCTGGGCTGAGGGCTATAAGGACCGTGCCTTAGGGAACATCTAGCTCTATTGGCGTAACATAATTTGTGAAGAAAATGTTCTATATTCTACTTTGGTAAGTAGTTTCTGGGATCTGAAAGGCCTGTGAGTAGCCATCTAGGGTACTCCACTGGTCTCACCCTTTTGAGAGCAAAGAAGAACAAAGAAAACTAAAGAAAAAGGGGAAAGAGTAGTCCAAGGACTCATGAACCACATCTACAACAGCCTCCAGCAGAGCGGATGTAGTACAGCTAGATAGTGCCTGACTACCACCCCTGACTGTTCAGACAGGGCTCACAACAGAGGGTCCCAGACAGAGCTGGAGAAAGATGTAGAAGAAATGTATAACTAAAAAGGAAAAACCAGAATTGCTGACCTGATAGAGACTTGGAGAGACCCTAAGAATACAGCCCCTGGGCATTCTCTCAGCTCAGTAAGGAAGTCACTCCTGAGGTCTACCCTTTAGCCAAAGGTTGGACAGGCCCATGAAACAAAACAAGACTTAAAGAGCTTGTTGACTCAGGAGCAAGGGCCAGAAGGCAGGATGAGGCAGGAAAGTTGGTAACAGAAGGGAGAGCATGGACCTGTTGTGGGGTTGTTAACCAATGTCATATAACATTAGGTGTACTGTTTAATGATAAACTAGTTTATTCTGTAAACTTTCATCTAAAGTACAATAAAATGAGTAAATAAGTAAAACATTTCGGAGGCAATCAGGAAATCTGGTCGTGGGAGACAAAATGGGTAGAAAAATCTCAGATTTGTTTAACCAATTTTTAATTTTCCTATGTTAAAACAAGGTAAAATAATAAATCAACAAACTGCAAAGAAGAAATATTTTTTATTTGAAAAACATTAACAGCATTCAGATATAAAACTCAAAAAAATCAAATATATGAAAAAAATCAAACACTTATAAAATAACCAATAGCAAATAATGTTGACAGGCAGTTTTCAAATAAACAAACATTTGCTAACGCTGCACAGAAATTCCTAAAAGAACCAAAGAGCTGCCAGATAAAACAGTAAGAATAACTTTTGCCTTTCTGTCAGATTCATAAAGACTTAAGTAAAACCATGTTATCCAATATAAATTGACTCACTAATTTTGACAAACTAATATTTTAATATATACTAAAGCTTTAAAACTACTTGTAATTTTTGACTCAATTTTTAAAATACTGGTATTTTAGTTTTGAAATACAATTGTTACTGGAAGAGAATATAAACTTTATGGTATATTCCCTTTATAAAAGGTTACTAATATAATATGTAATAAAATAATTGTATGAATATAAATGTAATCAGATATATAATAATGAGGAAATTATTATACAAAGAAAATAAAGCTTAATTGGAACATGTTCTTGCAGAATGATTGTAGTAGTTAACTTCATTCATTTAAAAGGCAACACCAAACATTTAATAATTGCTTGCTGCTGGTATTTAAATGGAAATCCTAAGGTGTAGTGGTTAAGAGCCATGGCTGCTAACCAAACTGTCAGCAGTTCAAATCCATCACATGCACCTTGTAAACTCTATGGCACAGTCCTACTCTGTCTTATACGGTCACTATGAGTCGGAATCGACTCAGTGGCAATTACTTTGATTTGTTTATTTATTTATTTTGGGAGGAGTACTTGAATGTATCGTGGACTGCTGAAAGAATGAACAAATCTGTCTTGGAAGAAATAAAACGAGAACGCCCCTTTGAAGCAAGGATGGTGAGACTACATCTCATATACTTTGGGCGTTTTATCAGGAGACATCAGTCCCTAGAGAAGGACATCACGCCTGGTAAAGTAGAGGGTCAACAAAAAAAGAAGACCCTCAATAAAACGGACTGTCACAGTGGCTGCAACAACGTGCCCAAGAATAACAAAGATAGCGAGGATGGCACAGGCCAGGCCGTGTTCCATTCCGTTGTACATAGGTCTCTATGAGTTGGAACTGACTCGATAGCATCTAACAACAACATTGTATACTGGTGATTTAAAAGTCTTTCTGATCCTCTGAAATATCTTAAAGTGTTTACTGTAATAACTAGTTATTACATTTACATAAGTAACGTGAGCAATCTTTAAACTACCAATATCATATAATAAAATAAATTCATGGATGTAACATAGATCAGTGTGGAGGTTACTTAAGTGTCTTGAAATAAAAGAGGAGCAAAAGGCAATTTGAAGAAGATGCTAATTTGAACAAATCAAAGGTGTATCATTTTAAACAGAAGAATTGTTTTGCCTTTTTCTTTTTCACATAAAACATCATCATCTAATGTCAGATTGCAGATAAATAAAACAAAAAGACTTAAGAAGCAATACACCAAACGGTGCAACGCTTCCGTTACTCAAATCATACCCTCTGTCATCTTGGCTAGGCTATGACCGGCGCCTGATTGTTTGAACAAGTACTAGTCTAGCTGCTGTCGTGGATCAATTACATGTGATTAAATAAACTAGCTTTAGGTTGAACAGATTACCTTCCAAATGTAATTTATGTAATGCAATTACCTTGATCTAATATAACGTAGGAGTCCTTAGGTGGCACAGTCCCCTAACTGAAAAGTTGGCAGTTCAAACTTACCTAGAGGCAACTTGGAAGAAAGGTCTGGCACTTTGCTTCTGAAAGCATCACAGCATCGAAAATGTAAAGATTGCAATTCAGTCTGTACACATGGGTTGGGGTCAGTTGGAATCCACTGATTTAGGCCCCTGGATGACACAAATCAAACAGTTGGTGGTTCAAACTCATCAAGTATCACAGCAGAAGAAAAGCCCACTGATCTGCTTCTATAAAAGGTTAAAACCCCTCCCCTAATGTAAAAAAAAAACTATAAAGACCTAATCTTTAACTCATAGGTTGCAATGAATTGAAATGTTGCAATCAACTTGACAGCGACAGGCTTTTGTTTTCGTTTTCTTAGAATGTTGTATAACATAATCTCCTTTCGTGCTGAAACTGAATATAACCAGTCGTTTCAGATCCTACTAGTGCAGGGTGAATCCTAAACCTAGTCACCTTGGAGACATAAAAAGACTAGAATAGACTCAGACACACATAATGTGAGGATACACACAAGAAACCACAAGAGACACTCAAGCGAAGCCAAGTGCCTTTGAGAAATTAATACAGCCAAGACCCTGATTTAGACCTCCAGTCTCCAGAATTGTGAAAAAATAAATTTGTGTTTGCTAAAGTCACTCACTTGTGTATTTTTTTACAACAGCACTGATAAAGCTCTTTCCACCAAAAAAGGAACCAAAAAAAAAACCCACTTCCTCTGAGTCTATTCCAACTCTTAACTAACCTATAAGTCAGAGCAGAACTGCTCCATAGGGTTTCTAAAGAGCACCCAGCAGATTTGAACTGCCAACTTTATAGTTAGTAGATGTAGCACGTAGTCATTATGGGTTTCCCCCATAAAGGGAAGGAATGATAAACTAGATCTTGATGTATTAAAAGGTAAGATCAAGGTTATCTTTATTTCAATATTCTGCTTAAAAACAACACTCATATCATCGAGAAAAGAAAATACTGACTATACTTTTAAGAACAAATGTGTAGAAGAAGTTAATAAAGAACTGAGTCTTCTAAGACAGTGGTTCAATATAACAGAAATGTGTTTTCTAAGAAGCATTTATAACTTGTTCAGTATCTGTGCCAAGGAAAGGAAATGCGTGTAAATGAGACAGTATAAGCAAACTACCTTCAGTTTTGCAGATGGATAAATGATGCTAAGAGATTAGTAGATAGAAGAATAGAGGTATAGAAAAATGTAGACAGATGTATACATAATAAAAATCAAAAGAAAACATCTTTCCACATTGAAACAATTTTTTAAGAAAATAAGTTATAATAATCACCTTATGAACTACAAAGGAACTTGCATTAAAGAATACATTTTTCCTTGAGTAAAACAGAAAAAACAAGAGTCAAAGAGAACCGCAAGAGAAATTTTTGTTTCTTCTATGATGAAGAGTTGCATTTATAACATTTTCTTTTAAAACACAGGATTACTTATTGCAAATTGCTCTATATATCATATTAGTAATGCTATAAGTTCTGTTGAAATTGTATGTAGCCAAGAAAAAGTAATTAGAGACAAACCCCAGAAGTGATGATAATGTGAAGATGTCTTACTAATCAGAATACATGAAACCAGGCTTATATACCTGACTAATGACACCACTAACACCTGAGAAAATGAAAGTGGATCAATGAGAAACAGATGCTAATTCTGAAGGCTGCAGACTCAAATACTGTCTGTTCAACAATTATCAAGATGTAATATGCAAATAAATTGTAGAATGCATCACTTGCCATAAACAATAAGAATAAAAATTAAAAATTTTTAAAGATTACCCCTAAAACACAACATGTACAGGGCAATGAATCAAAACAAACAGGAATTTAAATTTGGGAGGGTTTTTTTGTGTGTGTGCTTTTTTTAGCTAATTAAATGTAACTTAAAAATGATGATAAAAACTAATAATTCATAGCTATAAGAAATGTTAATGTAGTTCATTTGGCTATGCCAATTTTTTAAGTATATAGTCATAAAATTAATCTTAATCTTGAATCATAAGCAAATGTTAAGAAAAAGTATCAAAATAAACATTCATTTTAGAAAAAGCAGAGTCTGCTTGTGACTAAAGTTATAATCCTTGTCAACACTGATGAAAACTATTTTGCAATAATTAGACATCAGAATAATGGAAAATTCCATTTGGATAGAAGACAACATTTTAAGTTCCAATTATCCTTACTTTTTAATAACTCAGCAAAGCCATTCCTTCTTTAATTTCAGCAAACCCCTCTACTTCTCTGAGATCTTGAGCTAGACAACACATATTTTTCATCCTTGGAATAACACCTGCAATTAAGATGTTCCTCTTCATCATTTACATCATTACATTATGTAGATGAGTTTCAGAATGCTAACTAGGATATTTTACTTCTTTAACATCTGTATACTGATCCTACTTTTTATATCAGGAACTGAAGCACCTGCACTTCCCTGGGCCAATCGCATTAGAAATAAAGAAGCCTCCAAATTAAAATAATCCATAAAAAGCCGAGAAACTATATCTTTGGGGAAAGTTGACTGGCTAGAGATAGGAATGGTTATGTCATGATTAAGTCAGCCAAACCAAAAAACCAAACCCACACCATCACGTCAGTTCCAATTTATAGTGACCTACAAGGCAGAACAGAACTGCTCCATAAAGTTTCAGGAACAACAACAACAAAGAAACAGTAGTGTCAAATTAATTCTGACTCAAAGGGATCCTGTGAACTGCCCCGTAGAGTCTCCAAGAAGCACCTGGTGGATTCAAACTGCCAACATTTAGGTTACCAGCCATAGCATTTAACCACTACAGCACCAGAGTTTCCTGAAAAGAGGACAAAAAAGTACTAACAAGTGTGTCTAATTCCTCTGGCTTTCCAAATGGTCAACAACTATTAAACAACCCAGAAAGTGTCCTTTAAGTAAAGGTTCCTACTTTCCTGGCAGCAGTAAACTGAGTCACACACAAAGTGATCAATGTCTGAGGCTCCGGAAGAACACCAAGTCCTTGTAGTCTTTTCTGGACAAAACTAGCTCTGCATTTACATCAATATCCTTGAGAGTATAGTGTTATTATTTTTTGATGTAAATATTTAATATAACACTGAAATCCTACTTATTTGGGAGACTTGCAGAGACAACAAAGGAGACAGTATACACTGAGAATCTGTCCTTTCAGTAATGTTTTCAGGAGGAAAAAAAAATGCTATTTATATAAGAGGAAATATTGCTTTCAAGAAAATAAAAATAAGTGCTTGATCAATAGAAGTTATTGCTTCATCAGTTTCTTTGGACATTTCATGTTTCATTTACCTTTGCCTACAACAACAATGTGTATTAAGAATTTTAAAAGTCATATTAAAATACAACTCAGTCTATTTTATCAAAGGCAGTAAATCTAAATCCAAGTAAACATTCCGTTTTCCCCCAAAGTAGTAAAAAATAATGCCTAACTTATCTGAGTCAGTTTCTAAGGTAGCAACAATCACTTCTAAATGATCTCCCGTTTTCAAAAAAAGTAAAGAACTTCTATTATTAAACTTATTAACAATTAGGGTAGAAGAATTTTTTTTCTTTTTTTCTTTTACAGTTTCAATCACATAGTTCAACTACTAAATATAAAACTTGTAAGAATTTTAAAGTGCCATAGAATACTGTCAGAACTATAATGAGCAAACAGCAAAAGATTTTTGCCGTTTATTTTAAGAAACTGCAAAATCTATTTAGTCTGGATATCAGCAGAGAGCTCATTTTAGTTGTCTAAACTTGTCTTTTGCTATGAATTTCTATTATTTTGCTAGAAACACACACACAAAGAGAAAATTAGAAGTAATTTAGCAAAGCTCTGATGGTTTTGTGCCTTATCAGTTCTTCTCTTGTGCTTGATTTAGGAAAGACTTGTTTCAAATTATTTTCTTTTTCCAACAATGGAAGAAACATTTACCGCTAATGATTGGAATTGGCATTTCATGTACATGCTTCAGTAACAGATCTAAGACACATTAACAGAGACAGGGTTGACAATCACAAAACAAAAATACACAGACCTAACAATCGTGTTAACATTAACTCGGACACTGATGTCACTGTAACGGAAAGACGAAGATTTAAGTGACAGAAGATACACAGACAGCACAGAAGTTCAACAAAGAGTTAAAATTAACAGCTTGCATGTGTAGAATCTAACTCCCTGCTGTCAAGTAGGTTACCACTCGTAGTGACCCTAGAGAACACAAGGAAATGCCCCTATGGGGTTTCCAAGGGGTGCCTGGTGGATTTGAACTGCAGACCTTCTGGTCATTTAGTAGTCACAGCACTTAACCACTGTGATCCCAGGGTTTCCTCAAATCTAGGCAAGGGGAAATCTACTGCATGCAGAGAAAAGAAAACACCAGAAAACAGTGCAGACACCAGGATGGACATCAGCAGTAAAAATGAAGGGACTAGAGAAGGTTTCCAACTGTCCAAATCTAACATTTTGCTTTGTTTCTAGTAAGTGTGTACATAGTGAGTCTTCCTCCTAAGGCAACTTACTTTCAGAGATCAAAACTAATTTACTGAATAAGAAACTCTATCCTGGGCCAGCTTAAATTTAGATCTTCATTTTTAGCTGCTGTATAAATACCATTCATTATGCTCGTAGTTTAATTAAGAAATTAATCCAAGATTGTCAAACAAATGAAAGAAACTACTTGGATTCTAGAAGAGAAAAAACAAGCAGTGGTAACTTTTCTTATCTAGGGATAAAACTGATTTAGTTTGGATGTCAATGACCTAGAAAGGAAGTGGGAAGTCATTAAATGTAAAATGTTAAGTTCCGCAGCTGGATTTTATCTGCTGATGTTCTTCCCTAGAGCAAGAACCAATACCTACCTACTTTCAATAAGGTCTGACATTGAGGAGATGAGGAATAAATATTTCTGAATTACAGAATGGGTGAACAAAGTAATCAAAGACTCAAAAAACATATAGGGACTCAAAAACAAACAAAAAAATTCATATGGACACCATTTTCTTAGGACTGTACTTTTAACTGAAAGCATATATACATCTTATATCCTCAAAGAGTATAGCTAATTACATGTACATTTACAGTTTTCATAAATATAAATAAGTAAAGTGTTGTGTTAAAGATTCATTTAGGAAAAAGGGGATTGTGTATCTTCACATGCAAATATGCACCACAAATGAAAACATAGCCTAGTCTTTTGTTCAAATGTTGCATACCATTGGAAATCCCATTATAAAGCTGGCTGAGCATTATGAAGCCCTAGATAGGGCTTCAGCACATGGACCTAGTAAGTCAAGGGAAAGAATGCAACCTTATCATATACATTTCTAATTCTAAATCACTTTTTGTTCTGTTTGAAGGACTGCCTCCATGTACAGGTTCTGTACAAGTACAATGCAATGTTCTAGAATTTCCATTCTTTGCAATGTTATCCATAATTTGTTATGACCTGTACAGTCAAATGCCATCATATAGTCAATTAAACACAGTGAACTTCTTTTTGTGTTTAAAGGCAAGAGGCAAGAATATCCCTTTGACTTGGAGCATACTAAATGACACTTAGCTATTCAGTGATTTGAGAGAAATTTAAATTACAATTTATGAGATAAGCAAAGAGATATTCAAAGTCATAAGATATAGACAAGAATCTGTGTTGTTTGGACAGTGTTTTAAGAAACACTTTTTATGGATGCTATAGATATGGTTTCAATCAATGAAGTGTGAATGTATCCTGTGTCTTAGTGCCCAGGTACAAAGCAGACATGTGCTATTACATCTTGCCTGCAAATACAGAGACTGGTACCTTGCTAACTGCCTTCAGTGTTTTATTAATACAGTGCTGGTTTTAAAATTTTTATGCTTTATACATTCTTTGGTGTTTCATGTGGCTTCTGTGACCACATTTTATATGATTTTTTCCATTTGATTCATTTGTATACTGTTTATAATAAATCAATAAGGCAGCAACAGAGAGACAAAAAGATTAATGGCTGTGGGTTTCAGAACTGTTTTAAAAACAAAAAAAACAAGCAAAAAAAAAAAAAAGAAAAAATGACTGCTGGATTCAGGGAGCCCAGTTCATTAGGATCAGAATTATTTAAAACAATAATAATAAAAATCAAAAACAAAAAACAAAACAAAAAAACCTCTCTCTAAATACATCGAGAATGAACTGGCTTATGCAAAAAGGAGAAGAATAATCTTGAAAATAGCTGTGTATATGAGACCAGTTTCTTAACAACACTGAGAAAGAGAAAACTGGGGGCAAAAACCTTCAGTATTCCGAGAAAAAATATCTACGCACCTGCAATATGTTCCCAATGAATTACCTTTCAGAACAAGGATGAAAGAGACACATCTATAAACAAAGGAAGGACAAGTCAATAACCCCAAATTGGTGAGTCTTTTCTGTTAATCAAAGGATAGGCAGTTCCAGTCCATGAGGAGGTCCTTGGAAACCCTGCAGAGCAGCTCCGCTCTACAGAGTTACTATGAGCTGAAGTCAACAGGAAGGCAATGTGTGCTTCTTTGTTTAAGTGAAATGCTGAAGGATATACTTAAACAGAGATAGCAAGCAAAGGAACTGGTAAATCCGTGGAAAGATTCAAAGAAATACTGGATTAAGTAAAAATGCTGGTAATAGTGTGACAAATAATGTATCCAATACAGAATGAATTTACTTATAAAATTAAATTATGAGGAGTAATAGTAATAATATGGTGAGGGAAGTCATCATGGATAATGAGGCCTAAGGCCGTTGTGTTGCTCCCTAAAGAGAAAAAAAAACTGATTAATTTGAAATTTTATTAAAAATAATATGCATATTAAAATTTCTAGCACTTTCTTAAAGAATAAAAAGATAATATATAATACCCAACCTAACAGAAAAAGAACTATTGGAATAAAAGTAAATAGAATTAATCTAAAATAAGGCAATAAAGAGTATATGAGGACAGCCAATCAAGTTTGAGGACTTATCCTAGAAAACAGTTCTCCATACCTCATTGCTGAATACCACTACAGTCACCTTCAAAGTACTCCCCTTGGGAAGCTATGCAACGATGCCAGTGCCTAGCCACCCTTCAAAGCAATTTTGGAACTCTTTTTATGGAATGGCTATCAGATCTGTTCTCTTGTTACCCTTGACATCCTGAATGTCATCAAAATGTCTTCCTTTCAATATTTCCTTTCTCTTCAGATAAAGAAAAAAGGCCACTGGGGGCCAGATGAGATGAGTAGGAAAGTGTTCCTATACAATTACTTGTTTCGCAGCAAAAAATTCTCTCACAGACAACTCTACAAATAAGTTGGCAAACTGGCCACCTTGCCACTGTTCACAACAGCCATTCCAGAAAGAGTTCCAAAATTTTGTTGAAGGGTGGCCCAGGTGCTAGTGTCAGTACATAGCTTCCCAATGGGGGTACTCCCAAGGCGACCATACTGATACTCAGCAATGAGGTATGCAGCCCTTAGAACAATTAATTTTGTGGACTTAACTGTCAGACCTGATACTATTTAGTAATAAAAGGAAATGAGCTATCTGGCTATAAAAAGAAATACATGATTGTGTGGTTTCACCTATCTGAAACTCTGGATAAGACAAAACTATAGCGACAGTAAATGGATCAGTGATTGCTGGGTGTTTGGAGGTGGCAGGAGGTATGGTATTTGGCGCACACGATATTTTAAAGATAGTAAAGCTATTTTGTATGATACTGTAATGACAGTAACCTGACATCAAACAATTGTCAAAATCCATGAGACTAATTAACACAAAGACTGAACTTTAAACTGTGGACTTTACTTAATAATGTACTGTCTTAGGCTGGGTTTTCTAGGGAAGCAAAACCAGTAACATGTGTAGGTACATAATGTATAGATAGATAGATAGATAGATAGATACAGATATAGGAAGCAGCTCACGTAATCACAGAAGCTGAATGTCCCAAGCTCTGGCACAAGCCTCACGTGGCCACGGCAGCTGAGGAATCCCAAAGCAGCAAGTCAGAGACCAGAGTTCTAGATCACCAGTTGTGTAGGCCACTGGATCCCAAGCTGGTGGCGAGACAAAGCGACAGAGGCTGGCAAAACCAGGATCAGCAGGTCAGGGAGCAGGACTCTCAAGTGCCGACTGTAAGGACTGATGAGTCCAACAGCTACTTGTTCAAGTCCCGGAACCAGACGCTGGAAGAAGAGAGCAGAAGCTCCTGGCCACATGAGTGACCAGCTGCAGTAGTAAGCGAGATGAGAGCTGAGGGGCAGGGAGCCACCACAAACCCGCACTGCCACTTAATACAGCAGCCAAATATGTAGTAGCCAAGTTGACATAATCCTGACCACCACATGTACCAATGTTGATTCATCAATTGTAACAAACGTAGTCCAAGAATGCAAGATGTTAATAATAAAAGAAACTGTGGAGGAGAGAAAGGTCATAGGTGAGAACTTTCTTGAAAAGATCATAAAATAGCAAAAAACAATATGGTACAACTGAGATAATAATCACACCATTATACTTAACACTAAGACAAAAGAATCCACTTACTCTAAAATGATTGACAAAAACAGTAAAACTGTATTTCATATCCCCACACAAATATAGCTATTAGGAGAATTAAAAAACAAAAGTTATACGTAGAAAGAAGGCAAAAAGTCAGCAGTTAAGAATTGTCGAGTGCTGTCGAGTCAGAGCCGACTCCTGGTGACCCTAGGGGCCAGGGTAGAACTGACCCCCAGAGTATTCAAGGAGTGCCTGGTAGATTTGAACTGCTGACCTTGTGGTTAGCAGTGGTAGCACTTAACCCACTATACCGCCAGGGTTTCCTGCAGTTAAGAATTAGGAGGGAAAAAAAAAAACTTAAAGATTTTAAATCATTACCAAAAGCTAACTGTGTTTCACAGTTTTGGAAAGCATGAGTAGAAATGAACCCTGTAACCAGGCCTATAAACATCAAATAATTTATGACGAAGAAATGTGATTATTCCATACCACAAAGTTGTTCAGATGTTAATTTTACAGTGATAACTTTGAAGATGAAGACCACGTTTATCATTTTCTCTTTTCTTACAATCATAAGAAAATATAAAATCTACATTTATCTTAAGTAGGTCTTGCAAAGTTTTTTTTTCTTTTAAATCATTGTTTAAGAGTGCAATATATAAATAAAACTCAAATTTGAATATTAGCCATTTCTGATGTTTCTTGCAAAAGAGGTTTCAAGACTGTACCAAAATCTAAACATTTCAGATTTGTTAGGAATATCTCAACAGTTTATATATTTTTAATTTTGGATGATTATAGTTTTGGCTTATATGCATATTCATTGTTTGACAACAAAACTGAGGTCCACTGGTTCATGATTAAGGAGAATGTTGTTTTTACTTATCAATTTTTTACTGAATTATACATGTTCATGACCAAAATTGTCTTCCATATATAGTGAAATAGTCAATGTGAAGTATTAATATTAATTGGTAACTGTGTATTGAACTGTGTCCCTCAAAACAGATGTGTGGCGATTGTCTAGGCCATGATTCTGGTATCGTATGATTTTTCTATGTGTTGTAAATCCTACCTCTATAATGTCAATGAGAGAGAATGGGCAGTGGTTGTATTAGTGAGACGGAACTCAATGTGTAAGACTTTATTATGACTTGAGACAGTCTCTTGGGATATAAAGGAAAGCAAAGCAAGTAGAGAGTTAGGGACCTCATGCTACCAAGAAAGCAGTGCCTGGAGGAGAGCACATCATTTGGAAAGGACCCAGGGTCCTGGCATCTCAGAAGCTCACAGTCCAGGGGAGGATTGAAGACAAGGCCCTTCCTCTAGAGCCAAAAAAAAGACTTTTTATCCTGGAGGTGATACCCTGAAGTTGGACTTGCCACTGGATTGTGACAGAAATAAATTTCTCTTTGTTAAGCCCATCAGCTTGTGATATATATCTCTTATAACAGTACTAAATGACTAAAACAGTAACACAAAATAACTTAGATAAAGTAAATATTAGCTAGCTGCTCTGTGGGACAAAGATGTGGCAGCGTGCTTGCATAATGATTACAGCCTTGGAAATCATACAGGGCAGTTTTATCATGTCTTAAAAAGTTGCTGTGAGTCAGAATTTACGCAGCATCAGTTGGCTTGGTTTCAGGATTATTAATGCCATTAAGAACCAATTTCTTGGTTAGTTGCACTGAGACAGATGAATCTTCATCTACACTTCAAAGTTAGAACTCAAGAAAGGACACGAACTAGTAGTCATGCAATAATTCATGTATTCATAATAATTCTGGCTATGTTGTTGATTGGGAATTAAAGAGATATTTTTAAACAGCATGAAAAAAAGAACAACTATTGCATAATTAGAAGAGTCTGAGTTGCTGAGACTCTGAATTTCTGTAATGGCAGTGAAAATGAAGAGAAGCTATATGTGAAGTAGGATCAATAAGATCTAGAAATGAATTGTGCATCAAGTATGAGAGAAAGAAGGCTGTATAAAATAATCCAAAGGTTTCTAACTTAAGAAACTAAATAGAAAGTAATGTATGAAGAGAAGAATGTCTTCTGAGGGTAAGAAAACCAATGAGTTTATTTCTGGACGTGTCTGAATTTGGTACATCATGTTGTTACTCAAATAGAGATGTTGAACAGAAAATTGGATGCATGTATCCTAATTGCAGAACAGAAATTAAAGTTAGCAATAAAATTTTTATTGGTGCATAAACCTTACAATTGAAAAGACTTGATTAGATAAATAAGTAAAAAGCAGTGCTAGAACCTTAAAAAAGAAGAAGAAAAAGCAAAGAGAGATAGCGGTGCCAATGACAGATGCATAAAAAACAGTAAAATTTTAGACACAGATCAAGAGATACAAGATAAGAATATAGGATAGAAAAAAAATAAAATCTCATTAAAGCAAAAAGGGTAAATAATGCCAGTTGTGGCAAGTGATATGGTTGGAAGAGACTGATTCTAAATTATTAAGAATAAAACAGCATGGCACAGCCCATAAATAAAGTCATAATTAAAAGCAATAATAGTAACAGTCATGCCAGACTAATAAAGTCAACAAAGACTTTATGAAGAACTTAAACATGACTTGAACTTTAAACACTGGGTGAAACAACCAAGAAAGGAATGAAAAAGAAAACATAAGTGATGAGATGAATAATATATGACAAGAAACAAAAATGGACAAATGTGTGATTCTTACAGTACAGGAATTACTACATGTGGGAAAAGATTGGATAGACATGGACCAGACTAGGGGGGCCGGGGGTACAGTGTTTATAGTTATTGGCAGCTGAGGGGAAGGCTGGTAGTTCATAATCACCAGTGGCTCTGTGGCAGAGGGGTGCTGTCATCTGCTTCCATAGAGATCTATAGCCTTGGAAATTCTATGGGGACTCTATGAGTCACAATCTACTCAGCTGCAGTGGGATTTTAGTTTGGTTGGGCATAGGAGGTTCGTATTTAGTATAGTAAAGGCTTAAGAAGATATTGGAGGTATTTATGTAGGACAGTGACATAATGAAAACTGGCATCCATTCATGTATCTGCCAAAATAAATTAATAACTCTAGCCAAATCAAAAAGTCAATATAGGAAGCAGCTTTTGTAGATCAGAAATAGGTTATGATTATTTCAATGAGAGTAGTAGAACTACATGACATTCTAGCAAATCCCAGGATAAATAAAACAAATTCCCAAATCAGTTCCAACAATAGTCAACCACATGACACTTTTCCCGTTCCCAGGCATCCAGAGCTAAGTCAGATCTTACAAACGAAAATGACAGACTGCCAAATAGTCAAGCACCAGCTACAAGTTTAGGAGTCCACATGATGCCCTAATTTCTGATTTCTTGATCCCAGATTCAGTGGTTTCTCTTTACCTCTTCAGGATGGCAGCCACATGCTCAGGAATCCCCCTTGAGCTCCCTAACTTCTGTACTGCTGGGCTTAACTATTCCTTTGTGTTTGATAATTCCTGGAAGCAACTCACAGAACTTGAGTCAAAGTGTTATATTGATGGTTGCAGTTTTATCACACCACAAATGATACAAATCAGATAAATACAAAGAATAGACACAGGAGAAGAGGTCTGAAAGGATTCCCAAATTGAAACCTCCATGACACAAAGGTATGCTACCTTCCCACGTGCCAGGCAAGGATTCCATGAAGTTTCCCTTTCCAAATCCTTTACTGGTGGTTCACTACAAAGCCATGGTTGATTAAGTGATGTCTTCTTTTCTCTCTGAGATCTGTTGATATCAGGCTATGTAGTAGTCTTTGTTATCTAGTGCTATCTGGATAGCCATAAACAATTTGCACAAATCCTCAGACATAATGATTAGGTCTAGAAGACAAAGAGCACCTCAGTGACTCAGGAAACAATGACAAAGGCTGCACTACTTTTCATATAGCTCATAAACTGGACAGTAAAAAAGATTTGCACATATTTTGAGAGGAAAAATGACATGGACTTCACACCTGATATTCCCCCTGATCAATAAAAATTAAAAGAAAGAAGTCAGTAAAGATGGCATGATACACTGCAGTAGTAGTCAAAACAGCCTGGTATTGGTACAACAGATACACAGACCGCTGGACAGGATTGAAAATCCAGACGTAAAGTTATCTACCTACGAGCAGCTGATATTTGACAAAGGCCCAAAGTCTGTAAATTGAGGAAAAGACAGTTTCTTTAACAAGTGATGTTGACATAACTGTACATCCATTTGCAAAAACATTGAATAAGACCATATCTCACACCATGCCCAAAAACTAACTCAAAATGGATCAAAAGACTAAATATCAAATCTAAACGAATAAAAATCACAGAATACAAACTAGGAACAATCCTCAGAGCCCTAATACACAGAAAACATTACTAACAGTTCACAAACACCAGAAGATAAAATAGGTAACTAAACACCCCTAAAAATCAAACACTTATGTTTATCCAAAGAGTAAAAAGATAACCTAAAGACCAGAAAAAAAAAATGGATACAACAAATCCCATCAGCATTTAATCTCCAAAATATTCAAGACACTGTAAAACCTCAACAACAAAAAGACAATCCAGTTAAAAATATGGGCAAAGGATATGTGCTGGCACTTCATCAAAGAAGACATTCAGGTAACTAACAGATACATGAGGAGATAATCACTATCATTAGTCATCAGTGAAGCCTACATCAAAACTACAATAGGATATCATCTCATCCCAGCAAGTCTGGCATTAATACAAAAAAAGTAAATCATAAATGTTGGAGATGCTGTGGAGAGCCTGGAACACTGACACTCTGCTGGTGCAAATGTAAAATGGTACAACCACTATGGAAATCAATTTGGCACTTTCTTAAAGCAGTAGAAATAGGAATACCATATGATTCAGCAATCCCACTGCCTGAAATATATCTTAGAGAAACTAGCCACACAGGTAGATACACGCATACCAGTCTTTATTACAGCACTGCACACAATAGTAAATATACAGAACCAACCTACGTGCCATCAATGGATGAATAGAGTACTATGTAATGGTTAAAAAAAATGATGAATTTGGGAAACGTAACATAGGGAATCTGTACAGTATGATGCTGAATGAAATTAGCCAGCTGCAAACAGATAAATATTATAGACACCACTGTCATAAGGACTCAAGAAATGGTTTAATCACAGAAGAAAATGTTATTTGATGGCTATGAGAGTGGGGAGGGAGGAAGAAGTGTATTCATTAACTAAGTGGTAGATAAGAATTAAGTTAGATGAAAGGAGAGCCAACACACAGTAGAGAAGTCAGTACAACTAGACTAAACTGAAAGATAAGAAGTTTCTTAACTGTAATTAAACACTTTGAAGGAAAGAGCAGCAGGAGCTGGGGTCAGAGGACCATGGTTTCAGGAGAAATCTAGGTCAACTGGCATTAAGAAAAATTTCTGCATTCTACATTGATGAGTGGTATGTGGGTCTTAAAAGCTAGCAAGCAGCCATTTAAGAAGCATCAGTTGCTCTCAACCCACCTGAAGCAGAAGAGAATGAATAGCATCAAAAATCCATGAAAAATATGAGCCCAAAACACAGAAAGGGCCACATAATCCAGAGAATACATCAGTATGAGACCACAACAACTAGATGGTACTCGGTCACCACCAATGACTGTTCTGATTGGAAACACAATGGGGAGTCCCAGGAATAACAGGAGGAAAAAGAAGTGAAGAATTTGAAGTATATTAGAAAGATCAGACTTGTGGTCCAATAAACTTGATGGTCCAGCAGACTGGAGGGTCCCTGGAAGACACAGTCCAGAACTGACACCTTTTCCAAAGCCAACTCTTCAGACAAAGATTGGACTGTACTTGGATTATAAAGACATATCTGGCAAAGAATGTGCTTTTTGACTTAAGTAGATATGTGAAACTAACTGGACAGCTCCTGTTCAGAGGTGAGATGAGAGGGCAAAGGGGGATAGGAGGTAGCTGAACAGACCCTAAATATGGAGTGGAAAAGAGGAGTGTGCTAATGGTGTTCAGAATAGCTAAAGTTACATAGCAGTGTGTGTGTAAGTTTTTGTATGACAATTTTACTTGGATTGTAAATTTTCACTTACACTCCAACAACATAGTAAAAAAAACAAAAAAATGACACCAAGATTTAAAGATTATAAGACTAGGAACTTGAAGTGAAAAGAATAACTTATAAGAAGTACTAATTTTGTATGAGAAGTATATACTTACCTTACACCTTTTATATTCTTAGTGATGGAATCCATCCAAGAAGTTATGTTCAATGGCAGCTTGTAACTTAGGTACCTGGACTTGTTTTGGTACTAGATGTATAAATGCATGATAACTGATGATTTGCTAAAAAATATACATAGCTATTTGATGATTTTACATGTTTAAATCTATCAAAACTAATAGCAGGAGCAGGGCAGAGTCAAGATGGCGGACTAAGCACACGTCTCCTTCTATCCCTCTGAAAACCAAGACCTGAACTGACAATCAAACAGAGCCTTCTGATCACCTAATCAGCCTCCGGACACGGCACAGAGCTGTTAATTGGGATTTTATAGCACTCAGCGAAAAACCTCCTCTCTTTCCCTGACTCCCGCTCCTGGCTAACCCCGGCTCTCACGGAATGTAAACGCATCAGTTTGACTTTTTTTTCCTCTGTCTCAGCTGGCCGGCGGAGCTGGGTCTTGCCTGGCGGCTGGACTCAGACGCACTGCTGGGGGGATAGGCCGGTGAAATTCCCATATTCTGAGAGCCAGGCTTGGGACTCTGTTAATTTAGCCATTTTGAGCCTTTCATTTAGTAGCTGCCTCAGTGGGGTTTGTGTGGAGCTTTGCAGTCAGTATGTGGGACGCCATGTTGGTACTGAGATTTTAGCGGGACCTCGTTCTTAGCCTGGGAGCCAGCGCCTGCAAACGGGACAGCGCTTCTCCAACAGAAAAGTAGTGATTTTGCACAGTGCTGCCTACGATGGGGGCCCTTCAACAGAATCAGAGGAATCACTACCTCTCAGCACTTTTAGCCCCTCTGTCTGCTGCCTGTGTGGAGGACGCCATCTTGGGTATGGTGGCCACAGCTGGACCTAATTCTTAGCTTGGGAGCCAGAGCCTGCCCACAGGAGAGCGCTTTCCTATCACAAAACCAGTACTAGACGCAGTGTTGGATAAGGCTAGGCCCTGTCAGTAGAGGCCAACAGGGCAGTAGCATTGCTGTATTCTGAACTAGTTTGTTATCATCTGGGGTTGGATATAGTGGCGCTTACTTTGTCAGGTGAGAAGAGGGACCTCTACACCTGAAAACCTAACTGACTTGTGAACTGGTCAGGTACCTTTTGCTTTACATTTGAAGACAGCCTAGAGAAACATTTGCAATCCATCCTCACAGTACCTCTTCCAGCCTCTATGTACTCACATGGGACCCAAAAAGCAACAGACAATTGTGGCATACAAGCAATCACTCATGGCTTCAGAAGGCTCCCAAACAAAGCAACCAAGGAGTTTTCTAGATGAGGAAACTTTTATGAAAGCATCAGGAAGTGAATACAAATTGATTATATACAGAGCCCTTCTAGACCTTATACAAAATGCAGCAGAACAAAATGAAAAATTAAGCAAATTGTTTGATCTGATGGAACACCAGTACTCTGAAATCCAACAGATCAAGAAAAAAATCAAAGACATAGAAACTTCCATGCAAACCCAAGAAAACAGAATGGAACAAATGGATAAAAGAATTTCTGACTTGGAAGACAGAGCTACTGCTCCCAGCGTCTATGAGCAGAAATCAGAAAAAAGAAACAAGAAAAATGAAGAAACATTAAGAAGCATGTGGGACTCTATTAAGAGGAACAACCATCGATTAATTGGAGTCCCTGAACATGGTGAGACATCTGAGAACACAGAGAGTATTGTTGCTGAGCTGCTGAAAGAAAACTTCCCAGAAATCATGAAGGAAGAGAATATAGACATCTCAGATGCATGTCATATGCCACCCAATATAGATCTCAAAAGAAAGACTCCAAGACATATTATAATCAAGCTTAACAAAATGAAACACAAGCAGCAACTCTTAAAGGCAGCAAGACTCAAGGCAAAGCTAACATTCAGAGGGAAACCCTGTAGGCTCTCGTCAGATTTCTCAGCAGAAACCATGTTGGCACGGAGACAGTGGCACGACACATTCAAAGTCTTGAAGGAGAAGAACTTCCAACCAAGAATTATATATCCTGCAAAGCTGTCTTTCAAATACGAAAATGAAATTAAGACATTCCCAGATAAACAGAAACTCAGAGACTTTGTAAAAACCAAACTCAAACTACAAGAAATACAGAAAGAAGTTCTTGGCTTTGGCTTAGAAGAACAAAACCACTAACTTTATATTTTAGAACTATACACTACTCAATACTCATTTAGGGAAGGCTCCAAAGTAAATCACAGCTTTGATATGGAAATAAGCAATCCAGTGATCATCATCAAAACTATGGTGTCATCATAATAAAAAGAGGGATGTACTACAGTCGTTATAGTCCTTCCAGATGGAGAGGAAGATGACAAGACTGGTAGTAATTAAAATTGGGTTTATAAATAGTTTATTAAGGGGGTTCATAGGGGCAGCTGTAAAGCACAACAAAGACGTATCATACCATTTCAAGAAATCTAACACACAAGTCTCAACAACTATAAAACCAGCTCTGAAAAAGGTGAAAAATCAACTCACAAAAAAGAGTGTCCCAGAACAGACTACTAAGATCAACAGAGAAAACATTACCATAAAAATAAACATATCACAATGGCAGCAGTGAACACATACCTATCAATAATAACATTGAATGAGAATGGACTGAATGCTCCAGTAAAGAGACACCGAGTGTCATCTTGGATCAAAAGACACGACCCATCCATATGCTGTCTACAAGAAACTCACTTGAGACCTAAAGACAGGAACAAACTGAACATCAAAGGATGGAAGAATATATATCAAGCTAACAATGAACAAAGAAGAGCAGGGGTGGCAATTGTAATCTCAGACAAAATCAATTTTAATGTCAAATCCACCATCGTGGACAAAGATGGTCACTATTTATTGCTGAAAGGTTCAGTACACAAGCAAGACTTAACTATATTAAATATTTATGCACCTAATGCCAGAGCACCTAAATATGTCGAAGAAACACTGACTACGCTCAAAAGAGAGTTAGATGACTCCACAATAATAGTGGGAGACTTTAACACTCCACTCTCATTACTAGACAGATCATCTAGAAAAAAGCTCAGTAAAGATACAGAAGACCTCATTGACACAATTAACCAACTAAACCTCATTGATATATACAGAACCTTCCACCCATCAGCAGCCAACTACACCTTCTTCTCCAGTGCACATGGAACATTCTCCAGAATTGCCCATGTGATAGGCCATAATGCAATGCTCAACAAAATCCATACCATTGAATTACTGCAAAGCAACTTTTCAGATCATAAAGCCGTAAAAGTTGAAATCAATAGCAGAAAAAACAGAGATAGAAAATGGAACTCTTGGAAACTGAACAACATCTTGCTCAAAAAAACATGGGTTATAGAGGAAATCAAGGATGAATTAAAGAAATTCATGGATTCCAATGAGAACGAAAACACTTCCTACCAGAACCTATGGGATACAGCCAAAGCAGTGCTCAGAGGTCTGTTTATCTCCATAAATGCACACATCTGGAAGGAAGAAAGGAACCAAATGAAGGAACTAACTCTACAGCTTAAACAAGTAGAAAGAGAACAACAGAGGAACCCCTCGGGCACCAGAAGAAAGGAGATCATAAAGATTAGAGCAGAGCTAAATGAATTAGAGAATAGAAAAACAATTGAAAAAATTGAAAAGACCAAAAGCTGGTTTTTTGAAAAGATCAACAAAATTGACAAACCACTGGCTAAACTTACTAAAGAAAAGCAGGAAAGGAAACAAATAACCCAAATTAGAAATGAGAGGGGAGTTGCCACCACAGATGTGACAGAAATAAAAAATATCATAACAGAATACTATGAAAGACTGTACTCTAACAAATTTGAAAACCTAGGGCAAATGGACCAATTCCTTGACTCATACCACCTAGCCAAATTATCACAACATGAGGCAGAACAATTTAATAAACCCATCACAAAGGAAGAGATTGAAAAGGTCATCAAAACACTGCCAACCAAAAAAAGTCCAGGCCTAGATGGCTTCACAGCAGAATTCTACCAAGCATTTAGAGAAGAGTTATCCCCAATACTACTGAGACTATTTCACAGTATAGAAAGGGATGGAGTACTCCCAAACTCATTCTATGAAGCCAGCATAACCCTGATACCTAAGCCAGGGAAAGATCCAACAAAGACAGAGAACTACAGACCGATATCTCTCATGAACTTAGATGCAAAAATCTTCAACAAAATTCTTGCCAACAGAATACAACAACATATCAAGAATAAATCCATCATGACCAAGTGGGATTCATACCAGGGATGCAAGGCTCATTCAACATCAGGAAAACAATTAATGTGATAAACCACATAAATAACACAAAAGACAAGGATCACCTGATTTTGTCCATTGATGCCGAAAAGGCATTTGATAAAGTCCAACACCCATTCATGCTAAAAACTCTTAGCAAAATGGGCATAGACGGCAAATTCCTCAACACAATAAGGGCCATTTATACAAAGTCAGTTGCCCACATCATCCTGAATGGAGAGAGACTGAAAGACTTTCCCTTGAGATACGGAACTAGACAATGATGCCCATTCTCACCTCTCCTATTCAACATTGTGCTAGAAGTTCTAGCCAGAGCAATTAGACAAGATGAAGAAATAAAGGGCATCTACATGGGCAAAGAGGAAGTTAAAATCTCCGTATTTGCAGATGATATGATTGCATATGCAGAGAACCCCAAGGATTCTATAAGTAAGCTACTCAAACTGATAGAAGAGTTCAGCAAAGTCTCAGGATACAAGATAAACATAAGTAAATCAGTAGGATTCCTTTACACCAACAACGAGAGTGTTAAGGAGGAAATTATCAAATCAATAACATTTACAATAGCCCCTAAGAAGATAAACTACTTAGGAATCAATCTAACCAGAGAAACAACAGACCTTTACAAAGAGAACTACAAGCCCTTACTACAAGAAACTAAAAGAGACTTAGATAAATGGAAAAACCTACCCTGCTCATGGATAGGAAGACTTAACATTGTGAAAATGTCTATTTTACCCAAAGCAATTTATTTATATAATGCAATCCCAATAAAAGTTCCAGCATCAGTTTTTAATGAGATGGAGAAACAAATCACCAATTTTGTTTGGAAAGGGAAGAAGCCCCGGATAAGTAAGGTACTACTAAAGACGAAGAACACACTGGGAGGCCTCTCATTACCCGACCTTAGAACATACTACACTGCCACAGTGGTCAAAACAGCCTGGTACTGGTACAAGAACAGACAGATTGATCAATGGAACAGAATTGAGACCCCAGAGATGACACCATCTGCCTATGAACAGTTGATATTCGACAAAAGCCCTAAGACATTAAACCGGGGTAAAAACAGTATCTTCAACAAATGGTGCTGGCAAAATTGGTTATTCATCTGCAATAAACTGAATCAAGATCCATATCTTACACCTTATACAAAAACTCATTCCAACTGGATAAAAGACCTAAATATCAAACCTAAAACGATAAAGCTCATCCAAGAAAAGGTAGGAACAACAATGGAAGTTTTAATACACAATGAGGACAGACTCCAAAATCTGTCAAAGAAACCTCAATCAACAGAAGAGAAAGTAGATAAATGGGAACTATTAAGAATCAAACACTTTTGCTCATCCAAAGACTTTATTAATAGAATTAAAAGAACACCCACAGAGTGGGAAAAAATACTTGGCAACTCTGTGTCAGATCAACGCCTGATCTCCATAATCTATAAGATACTACAAAATACCAATAAGAAGAAGATAATCCATCCAATTAAGCGATGGGCAAAGGAGATGGACAGACACTTCACTAAAGAGGAGATCCAGGCAGCCAAAAAATACATGCGGACATGTTCACGATCTTTAGTTATTAAAGAAATTCAAATCAAGACAGCAATGAGATACCATCTCACCCCAACAAGATTGGCCATGATCCAGAAAACACAAAACAACAAATGCTGGAGAGGCTGTGGAGAAAGTGGAACCCTCCTACACTGTTGGTGGGGTTGCAAAAATGGTCCAGCCTCTTTGGAAGGCAATCTGGCGCTTCCTTAAAAAAATGGATATCGATATACCATTTGACCCAGTAATTCCACTACTTGGAATATATCCTACAGATTCAAGGCCTTTTACAGCAACGGACACATGCACCAGAATGTTCACCGCAACACAGTCCACGATAGCAAAAAGGTGGAATCAACCCAGATGCCCAACAATAGAAGAATGGATACGTAAACTATGGTACATATACTCAATGGAGCACTACGCAATGATAAAGAATAACGATGATTCCAGGAAACATCTCCTAACCTGGTTTCAACTAGAAGACATTATGTTGAGTGAAAGTAGTCAGCGACAAAGGGACAAATACTGTATGAGACCTCTACGGTGACCTCAAAAACAGACTTGTGTATAGAAGAAAAGACTCTTTGACAGCTGCAAGGGAGAGGAGGCAGGGAGAGGGAGGGGAGGAGGGTTTAGTTTAGATAGTTACTAGAAATCTAGTTGGGATAAAGCGGTGATAGCACACATTAGAAACAAGAACAACATTAAGTGGACTTCAGCATAACTTGAGTAGTCTTCCATCTTAACTCAATACTGCAAGGATAGAGTAGCTGGGGCAAGGGGCGGGGGACCATGCTGTTAGGTGAATTCCAGGCCAATTGGCACAACTAGCGTTTTGCTAAGAGAGCTCTCTGCACCCCACATTGGTGGGTGGCGTCTGGGGTCTTAAAAGCTGCCAAGCTGCCATCCAATGACACAGCCAATGGGCCCAACTGAGCAGGAATGGATGCTCACTGAGGACCAAAATGACATGCGTTAAAGACAACCGAGAAGACAGAGAGAACCACAAGAGTGGGTGCCTACATCAACTTGGGACCGGAAGAACTGGATGGTGCCCGGCCACCACCAGTGATAGCCACGATGGAGCTCACAGAGAGGAGTCTCACTGGCAACACAAGAATAAAAAGGGGTGTATCATGAGATCTCCACTAAAAGACCTCAATCGATGGTCCAGCAGTTTTGGGGTTCCTCTGAGAGCATGGCCCCCGGCCCTGATGCTGCCCTTTCCCATAAATTATAACAAAGGTCCACTCTTTGGACAGGAATGGATTGGACTTGGCAATGTAGAGTGATCACATATTGGAAGCACTTTGTGGTTATAAACATCTACAGGATTTCATCTTGGTGACCTCTGGCTGGAGGAAGGGGAGTGGACGGAGAGGAGGGGAAAGGAGATTGTTAGGAGGATGAGACATGTATGGAGCAGAGAGGAATAGTGTGCAATCACTGGACAGGGAGAGCAGTGGAAGCTGCATATAGGTGGGCCTGTAAATTTATACATGAATGTACATTTTCACTCAGTTATGTTAAATAAAAATATATATATATATATATATATATATATATAAAACTAATAGCGGGAGAATAATGAAAACCTGAAATATTCCAAACCAAAAGAAAAACAAATCCAGCACTAACTAAGCTCTTCTCCCAAAAAATCTCCCACTTTTGCCAAGTCATTTCCACCTCATAGGGACCCAATAGGACAGAGTAGTATTGCTCCAGAGAGTTTCCAAGGAGCACCTAGCATATTTGAACTGCTGACCTTTTGGCTAGCAGCCAAAGCACTTAAAAACTATGCCACCAAGGTTTCCAGGCAATGCTATTATCACTTTATGTACCATTTAATCCTCAATCTAGATATTGTTATTAACCACATTTTAGATATGAGGATACAATGAGAGAGAAGTTAAGTGACTTGTCCAAGGTCACAAAGAAACAGAGAGAACGAAATACCAACATGAGTACCCTGAACACGGAGCCTAACACACACAATGCAGTAGTTAACTGCTTCACTAAGTAATAGAATTTAAACATTCAGAGAGAGAAAATTAGTTGCTTCTGCTAAAACTGAGGGACTGAATGAGAAATCTCTTTAAAATTACTTTAAGGGACAGCTGAAAACACCCACAAAATAGAATTTGTAAGAGAATTAGTACCTATGTAATCACAAAATTGATTTGCTTCCAGAAAGAGGAAACACATTAATTATTCAAAATATGGGCTCATTAAAGCAAACATACCTTAAGCATCAGTGTGTAAATATTATCCATATTTATATAAAGTTTATTTCTATAAATGTGTTCATAATTGTTTCTTATAGTATGCTTTAGAAGATTAAAATAATTATTATATATTTAAACATCTGAAACAATTGTAACTTTTGTGGTAGGCTGTATGCGAATTTTACTGTTGCTTCTTTAAAATTGTTTTTCACAAAGCTGTAGGTCACTTGGAGATTGTGAATACAGTAATTTTTCTCATCATAAACAATAGATGTTATTACAAGACAATACAATAGAAAACAAGGCTTCTTAGCAGTAGTGGATATTTGAATGTAGAACAAAACATATTTTCAAGACGTGCTTTTCAACACACTCCTACCATACCAAAGTGATTATAAGGCAAGTGCTGTAATTATGTGTTGTAGAAGATGAATAAAAGAAAACGTTCTTAAGAAACAAATGGAAGTTATATTAGGACTCTGTCTTTGCTCTAATTTGGAACAACATGCCACACATTTAATACAAAAGGAAAGTCATTTTAAAACATTCAGGATCTCATGTAAATTCAAATTGAAGCACAAGCATTCAAAACACTCTCAGAAACACATAGTAAGACACAGTGTCAACTGTTCTTTTTTCTTTTTCCTTTACAAGTGAGGTTAAACCACCTATATTTTCTTTACATTTTTCCATTATAAAAATTCAAGACTTAGCCTCCTCCTTTTATTGTTTCTTCAAAGTCTACCAATCAACAAATTTTCAAAAAAGTAGGACAAATTTTGGCTAGTTATAAATTATAAGACCATGCATCGATCAGCTTGTGATAGCATGGTGCTTACATGTTGCTATTGATGGTGGAAGTTGTTCTACCAGTATTTTAAATAGTTTTAGCAGAATTCCAGACTAAGAAAAACTAGGAAGAAAGATCTGGATGACTACTTCTGAAAAAATTGAGTGGTGAAAACCTTATGAAGAGCAGAGTAACACTGTCTGGTATAATGCTGCAAGTTGAGACCCTCAGGTTGGAAAGTACTCAAAATGTAGTGGGGGAAGAACTGCCTCCCTCAAAGTAGAGTCACACTTAATGGCATGGATGAAGTCAAGTTTTTGAGACCTTCCTTTGCTGAAGTGGCATAATTTGTGAGGAAACAACTACAAATATCCATTAAAAATCAGAATATGCAATGTATGAAGTGGGAATCTAAGAAATTTAGAAGTAGTCAAAAATGAAATGAAACACATAAAAATTGGCATCATAGGCATTAGTGAGCTTAAGTGCTTTGGTAATGGCCATTTTGCAGCAATCATACATTCTATTACACCCTCAGAAACAACAAATTAAAAATGGATGTCACAGCTTTCTTTGTCAAAAAGAATATTTTCAAGATATATCCTGGAGGCAGAGTCAATATGGTGGACTAGACACATGTCTCCTTAATTCCTTCTGAAAACCAACACCTGAATTGATAATTAAATGGAGCCTTTTGGACAGCCAGTGAGACCTAGGACATGGCATAGTGTTGTCAACTTGGACTACATGCCACTGAAGTGGAAACTTCTTCCCTTTCCCTGACCCCCCCACCCTTGTTGAATGACCTGTTCTCACAGGCTGAAGGTAACTGGCATTTTTAACTGTTTTCCTTTTGTTAGCTGGAGGTGGTGATTCAGCTAAACTGGCAGCAAAGCTCAGCCACACTGCTGATTGGATCAGCAGGCAGAACAGCTACATTTTAAGAACCTGTCTCTGGACTTAGAACATGATGGCCCCTCCATCATCTCTTTCCCAACCTCTGCCACTGAATCAGCTGTTTTGCAACAGGCAGGATAGCTTGTTTGAGATACAGTGTTGTTAGACTAGGAGGCAGAGTTACTCAAATGGAGGCCCCAGAAGGGGCTAATTCCCTGGCTAGGAGGCAGTGCCAGCAGGGGAGTTCTTTCCTAGCAGAAAAGCTATGTTTGATACAGTGTAGCCTTATGGGTGGGGCCTGGCAGCAGATGACAGCAGGACAGTAGCTTTTCCATACTTTGAGCTAGATCAGACCACCTGGGGATGGATGTAGAGATGACTCCATTGCCAGCTGGAAAGAGGGGCTTGCACATCTGACAGCCTGACTGATTTTGGAAGCTGTCAGATAGCTTTTACCTTTTAACATAAGACTACCTAGAGAAATAACTGAGGTGCGTCCTGACAGCAACTCTTCCAGCCTTTACTGACTCACAACATAGGGTCAACTGATGGCTCCCTAGTAATTCAATATGTAGGGCTGTGTCTTTGACAGTCAGCAGGTAGAGTCTGCTACTCCAGAGATTCCACTGGGCCCAGTCACTCGAGTACACAGAGGTGACTGGTCATTAACTTTCTTCTCAGACTGTGCTTCAACTCCTGTTAAAGTAATAACAGAGAAACTAAACAATCTCTAGATACTCAAAAAGCAATAGACTTTGTCCAGACACTTAAAGAAAAAGCCACCCATGGCTCCAGAAAGTTCTCAAAAGAACTTCCCAGGCGAAGTATTTCTGAAACTTTTGGAGGGTACAAAAGAGTTATACAGACAGCCCTCCTTCACATTATACAAAATGCAGCAGGGCAAAATGAAAAATTAAGCAAGGTGCTTGAACTAATAGAACACAAGCATTCTGACAGACCAGTAACAAAATTAAGGAATTAGAAAACAGAATTCAAAGCCAAGAGAACAGAACTGAACAAATGGAAAACAAACTTTCTGACTTGGAAGATAGAGCCACTGACAGCAGCATTTGTGAGGAGAGATCAGAGAAAAGAAACAATAAAAATGAAGAAGCATTAAGAAACATGTGGGACTCTGTCAAGAGGAACAACCTATGATTAATTGGAGTTCCTAAACAGAAAGGGATACCTGAAAACACAGAGTGTATTGCTGTTGAGTTGCTGACAGATAACTTCCCAGGAATTATGAAAGAAGAGAACATAGATATCCAAGACGCATGTCTAATGCCATACAATACAGAACCCAAAAGGAAGACACCAAGATGTATTATAATCAAGCTTAACAAAATGAAACATAAGCAGAAACTCTTAAAGGCAGTGAGACTCAAAGCAACGCTGACATTCAGACAGAAGTCCAATAAGCTTTTGCCTGACTTCTCAGCAGATGTTGGCACAGAGGCAGGGATGGCACACTCAAAGCCTTGAAGGAGAAAAACTTCTACCCAAGAATTATATATCCTGCAAAACTGTCTTTCAAATATGAAAATGAAATTAAGACATTCCTAGATAAACAGAAACTCAGAGACCTTGTAAAAACCAAACCTAAACTACAAGAAATTCTTAAAGAATCTCTTGGCTTAGAAGAACAAAATCATTAACTGTATATTTTAGGAGACAATACAGGACACATTGTCTAGAAACCTACTCAGTTAGGAAAGGCACAAAATTCAACTAAAGCTATAATATTAAAAGAAGTGATCCAATGATCATATCATGAAAACTATGATACCATCACATTAAAAAAAGGAATATACTACAGTATAGTCCTTCCAGATGGAGAGGAAGTTGATAAGACATGTATAAGTTAAAATTGGGTTTAAGCATAGATTATCAAGGGAGGTTACAGGGGTAGCCCCAAAGCACAATAAAGATACAACATATCAAAACAAGAAATGCAATACAGGAGTCTCAATCAACACAAAGTCAGCACTTGAAAAGGGTGAAAAATCAACTCATAAAGAAGAATGTCCCAGAACAGAATACTAAGAGCAGCTGAGAAAACATCACCATGAAAATAAATACATCAAAATGATGACACTAAACACATACCTATCAATAATTACATTGAATGTAAATGGACTGAACACTCTAGAAAAGAGAAAATGAGTGACATCTTGGATCAAAAGACACAACTCATCTATATGTTGCTTACAAGACACTCACCTTAGACTTAAAGATATGAACAAACTGAAAATTAAAGGAAGGAAGTATATGTACAAATCTAATAATATATAAAGAAGAGCAAGTATGGCAATACTAATCTCAGATCAAATGGACTTTAATGTAAAATCTGCCACCATGGAAGATGATGAATCCTATTTATTGCTGAAAGCTTCAATACAGAAGCAGGACTTAACAATATTACATATTTATACACCCAATACTAGAGCACATAAACACATTGAGCAAATACTGCCTACATTCAAAAATGAGATAGATCACTCCACAATAATTGTGGGAGGCCTCAACACTCCATTTTCAGTATTAGACAGATATTCTAGAAAAAAGCTCAGTAAGGACACAGAGGAACTTATCACCACTATTAACCAAGTAGACCTCATCAACATATACAGAACTTTCTATCCACCAACAGATAATTACACCTTCTGTTCTAGTGCACATGGAACATTCTCCAGAATACACTATGAGTTAGCCTGGAGGACAAATCTCAACAGAATCCAAATCATCGAATTATTGCAAAGCATTTCCACAGACCATAAAGCCACAAAAGTCAAAATCAATAGCAGATAGAAATTGGAACTCATGGAAATTGAACAACATCTTACACGAAAACCATGGGTAATAGAAGAAATCAAGGACAAAATAAAGAAATTTATGGATTCAAGTGGGAGTGAAAACACTTCCTATCAGGACCTATGGGATACTGACAAAGCAGTGCTCAGAGGTCAGTTTATCTCTAGAAATGCACACAGCTGGAAGGAAGAAAGAACCCAAACCAAACAATCAACTCTACAGCTTGAACAAGAAGAAAGAGAGCAGTAGAGGAGCACTTCAGACACCAGAAGAAAACAGACCATAGAGATTAGAGCAGAACTAAATGAATTATAGATTAGAAGAACAGTTGAAAAAATTGATATGACCAAAAGCTGGTTTTTTGAAAAGATCAACAAAATTGACAAACCATTGGCTAAACTTACCAAAGAATAACAGGAAAGGAAACAAATAACCCGGAAAAGAAATGAAGTGGGAGATGTCACAACAGATCAAACAGAAATCAAAAATATCATAACAGAATACTATGAAACACTGTAACAGATTTGAAAACCTAGAGGAAATGGACAAGTTCCTTGATCCATTTCACCTACTGAAATTATCACAAGGTAAAGCAGAGCCCCTTAAAAAACTCACCACAAAGGAAGAGATTGAAAAAGTCATCCCAAAACTACCAACCAAAAAAAATTCCTGGCCCAGATGGCTTCACCACAGAATTCTACCAAGCTTTTGGAGAAGAGTTAACTCCATTACTATTGAGACTATTTCACAGCACAGAAAGGGATTGAATACTCCCAAATTCATTCTATGAAGCCAGCACAACCCTGATAACAAAGTCAGGAAAAGACCCAACAAAAAGAGTGAACTACAGACTGGTATCACTCATGAATCTACCTGCAAAAAATTTCAATAAAATCCTTGCCAATAGAATTCAACAACAATCAAAAAAATAATTCTTCACAATCAAGTTGGATTTGTACCAGGGATGCAAGGCTGGTTCAACACTAGAAAAACAGTTAATGTGATCAACCACATAAATAACGAAAAAGACAAGAATCATCTGACTTTGTCAATTGATGCAGAAAAGGCATTTGGTGAAGTCCAACTCCCATTCATGTTAAAAACTCTCAGCAAAATAGGAATAGAATGCAAATTCCTCAGTGCAGTGGGAGCCATTTATACAAAGCCAATGCTTACATCATCCTGAATAAAGAAAGACTTAAACAATTCCCTTTGAGAATGAGAACTGGACAAGGATGCCCACTGTCACCTCTCCTATTCCACATTGTACTAGAAGTTCTGGTCAGAGCTTTTAGACAAGACAAAGAAATAAAGGGCATCCACATCATCAAAGAAGAGGTAAAAAAAAAAAAAATCTATTTGCAGATGATATGATTTGTATACACAGAGAATCCTAAAGAATCCAAATTGATAGAAGAGTTCAGCAAAGTGTCAGGATATAGGACAAACATAAGTAAATCAGTAGGATTCCTTTATATCAACAAAGAGATTATTAAAGAAGAAACCAGCAAATCAATACCATTTACTATAGCCGCTAAGAAGATAAAATATGTAGGAATAAATGTAACTAGAGAAATAGGAGACCCTTACAAAGACAACTACAAGACCATACTACAAGAAAATAAGAGAGACTTACATAAATAGAGAAACCTATCCTGCTCATGGATTGGAAGACTTAACATTGTGAAAATGTCTGTTTTACCCAAAGCGATCTATATATACAGTGCAATCCCAATCAAAATACCACTGACATTTTTTAATGAGGTGGAGAAAAAATTACCGACTTTGTTTGGAAAGGGAAGAAACCCCAGATAAGTAAAGCACTATTGAAGAAGAGGAATACACTGAGAGGCCTCTCCCTACCTGACTTTAGAACCTATTACACTGCCACAGTAGTTGTAACAGCCTGTTACTGGTACAAAAGGAGACATTTAGACCAATGGAACAGAGTTGAGACCCCAGAGATGCTAGCATCCTCCTATGAACAGTTGATATTTGACAAAGACTCCAAGATTTTAAACTGGGGTAAAAACACTGTCTTTAATAAATGCTGCTGGCAAAATTGGATATCCATCTGCAAAAAATTGAGACAAGACCCATATCTCACACCTTATACAAAAACTAACTGAAGCCGGATAAAAGACCTAAATATCAAACCTAAAACAATAGAGCTCATTCAAGGAAAAATAGGAAGTTTTAATACACAGCGTAGATGGACTTCAATAACTAACAATCAAAGCACAATCAACAGAAGAGAAAATAGACAAATGGGAACTATTAAGAATCAAATACTTTTGCTCATCCAAAGACTTCATCAAAAGAATTAAAAGACCATCTACAGAGTGGAAAAAAAAATATTTGGCAACTACACGTCAGACTGAGTCTGGTTTCCATAATCTATAAGTGCTACAAAATATCAACAAGACAAGGACAAGGACGAGGACAAGGAGATGGACAGACACTTCTCTAAAGAGGACATCCAGGCAGCCAAAGACACGTGCAGAAATGCTCACAGTCATTAGCTATTAAAGAAATTCGTATCAAAATTATGATGAGACATCATCTCACTCCAACAAGGTTGGCCATGTTCCAAAAAATACAAATCAACAAATGGTGGGGAGGCTGTGGAGAACTTGGAACTGTCCTACACTGCTGGTGGGATCGCAAAATGGTACAACCTCTTTGGAAAGCAACCTGGTGCTTCCTTAAAAAACTGGAAATAGATACACCATTTGACCCAGTAATCCCACAGCTTAGAATATATCCTGCAGAAACAAGGACAGTCATACAAACAGACTCATGCACAGGAAAGTTTACTGAAGCACAGCCCACAATAGGAAAAAGATGAAATCAACCCAGTTGCCCAACAACAGACGAGTGGATAAATAAACTGGAATATATACTCAGTGGAACACTATGCAATGATAAAGAACAACCATGATTTTAGGAAATGTCCCATAACTTCGTTTCAATTGTAAGACATTATGTTGACTGAAATTAGTGGCACAAGGACAAATTTTGTATGAGACCTCCACTATAAGTACTTGAAAACAGACTCATATGCAGCAGAAAGACTCTTCGAGGGCTGCAAGGGAAGTGATGGTGGGAGAGAGAGTGCTGGTTATAGATTAGTTAGTTGATAGAAATTTGGTTAAGTGAAATCAGTGACAGCATACATTAGAAAGAAGGTCAATTCAACACGAGGACTTCAACATAACCTGAAAACTCTTCCAATCTTAACCTAATATGGCAAGGACAGAGCAGCAGAGGCAGGGATCTGAAGACCATGCTTCAGGAGACAGCAAAGCCAACTGGTGTAACTAGCCTATTGCTAAAAGAGTTTTCTCCACTCCATACTGGAGAGTGGTGTCTGGAGTCTTAAAAGCTAGAGAACTGTCATCTATAGTATGCCAAATAGTCCTGAGTCAGCAGGAACAGGTGATCACCATGGACCAAAATGACATGGGGGAAAGAGAACCCAGAAGACAGTAAGAGCCACATCAATGGGTGACTACACCTACATGCAACCAGAAGAACCAGATGGTGCCCAGCCACCTCCAGTGACAGCCGTGACGGGGCTCACAAAGTTGAGTCCCAGTGATAATATGAGATTAAAAATGGGTGCACCTAGAGAACTCCACTAACAGACCACAATTCATGGTCCAAATGCCTCGGGGTTCCCTGGGAAACATGACCCATAGACCTGTTAATACCCCTGATCATAAATCATTACTGGGGTCAACTCCTCGGACAGGAATGGATTGGACTCAGTGGCACAGAGTGACCACATCGTGTGTGCACTTTATGGTTCTATGCATCTATAGGATATTTTCCTACTGGCCTCTTACTAGAGGGGAGTAGAGAGGGTATAAAAGAGGTGACAGGAGATTGTTAAGAGGAGTGAGTTGTCACTGGGCAAGGGGAGCAGTATGAGCTGCACATAGGCAGGCATGGAAATTTAAACCAGATTATTCACTTTCACTCAATCATAGTAAATAAATAAATAAAAGGTATATCCTGGAGTATAACACGGACAGTGTTGGGATAATATACTTTCACCTACAAGGAAATTCATTCAATAGATGATTATTCAAATTTAAGAACTAACTTCTAATACCCAAAGTGAAGAAATTGAAGATTTATACCCACTTCACAGTCTGAAATTGATCAAACATGCAAGTAAGATATACTGATAATTATTGGTGATTGGAATGCAAAAGCTGGAAACAAAGAAGTGTTGGTAAAAAACGAGACCTTAGTTATAGAAACACCAGAGATGTTAAACCTTGCCAGTGGAACATGGAGGTGTCAACTTGACCTCATCTGTGGAAAGAAGCATTGGAGAAGTTCAGTGTCATTAGCTAAAATGCAGCGAGGGGCCAACTGCAGAACGGACCATCAATTATTCCTATGAAAGTTGAAGCTAAAGCTGAAGAAAATTAGAACAAGTCCACAAGAGCCAAAATACAACCTTAAGAATGCATTACCTGATGTAGGGAACATCTCAAGAACAGATTTGACTCACTGAACACAAATGACCAAAAACCAGACAATTTGTGAAATGGTATCAAGGACATCATACATGAAGACAGCAAAAAAAAAAAAAAAAAAAACCAGAAATTACAGACCCAAATGGACACCAGAAGAGACTGAATCTTTCTCTTGAATATCGACTAGCTAAAGTGATGAAAAGAAGAAATGGTCAAGTAAAAAAGGTGAACAGTAAATATCAGCGACTGCTGAAGAAGACAGAGTAAAATATTATAATAAAAGTGCAGTGATCTGGAGTTAGAAAACGAAGGGAGGAATAAGCTCAGCATTTCTCAAATTGAAAGAACTGAAGAAAAAACTCAAGCGTCCGGTAACAGTACTGAAGGATTGTGCAGGGAAACTGCTGAAGGGTGCAGGAAGCATCAAAAGAAGATGGAAGAAATATGGAGTCTCAGCACAAAAGGAAATGGTTGACATTTAACCATTTGGGGAAGCAGCATGTGATCAAAACTTTGTAGGATTAAGAGCAGGAGTCCAAGCTGCTCTGAAAGGAATGGCAAAAAACAAGGCTCCAGGAACTGATGGAATATCAACTGAGATCTTTCAATAAATGGACGCAGCACTGAAAGTTCTCTTGTCTGTGTCAAGAAATTTGTGTGACAACTTCTTGGCCAACAAACTGAAAAAAATCAGTATTTGTGCCCATTACAAAGAAACAGAACGCGGAAATTATCTAACAACATCATGCACAAGAAAAATGTTGTGAAGATTACTGAAGAGCAGGTGCAGCGTTACATGGACGAGAGCTGCTAGAAGTTCAAGCTGATTCCAAAGAGGATGCGGAATGGGATGTGTCAGATGGATCTCGGGTGAAAGCAGACAATACCACAAAGATATTTACTTCTCTTCTATTGACTATTCAAAATCCAGCTGTGTTGATCATGGCAAATCATGGGTAACACCTGGAAGAATGGGAATTCCAGAACATCTTACTTTGCGTATTAGAAAACCTATATGTAGGCAGTGATTCAAACAGAACAAGAGGATACTGTGAGGTTTAAAGTCAGGAAAGATGTGTTTCAGCAAAGGTGGGGAGGGTTTAGATTAGATAGTTTATAGGAATTCGGTTGGGTGAAATCTGTGACAGCACACATTAGAAAGAAGATCAATATTAACTGGACTTCAACATTACATGACTACTCCTCCCATCTTAACTCAACACTGCAAGGACAGAGTAACTGGGGTGGGGGGCCGAAGACCATGCTCTCAGGGGAAATGGAGGTCAATTGGCACAACCAGCATTTTGCTAAGAGAGCCCTCTGCACTCCACATTGGTGAGTGGCATCTGGGTTCTTAAAAGCTGCCAAGCTGCCATCTGAGGGTACAGCAAACAGTCCCAACTCAGCAGCAACGGATGATCACCAAGGATTCAAATGACATGTGGAAAAGAGAACCCAGAAGACAGAGAGTCATGTAAGTGGGTGACTACATCGACTTATGATCAGAAGAACTGGACAGTGCCTGGCCACCACCAGTGATAGCCGCGATGGAGCTCACAAACTTGAGTCTCACTGGCAACACAAGAATAAAAAGGGGTGCATCCTGAGATCTCCACAAAAAGACCACAATTGATGGTCCACGGATCTTGGAGTTCCCCTGGGAACATGGACCATGACCCTGATGCTGCCCCTGTCCATAAATGATAATGGAGGTCAACTCTTCAGATGGAATGGATTAGACTTGGTGACACATAGTGACCATATTATGTGTGAACTTTATGGTTCTATTCATCTACAGGATGTCCTCCTGCTGACCCTTTACTGTAGGCAGGGGAGAGAATGGAGAGGAGGGGATAGGAGATTGTTGGGAGGATAAGACACGTACGGAGGAGAGAGGAAGAATGCACTGTCACTGGGCAGGGAACGCAGTGGGAGCTGCAGATAGGTGGGCATGCAAATTTACACGGGAATATACATTTTCATTCGATCATAATTAGAAAAAAGAGAGAGAAAAAGATTTATAGCTTTGAGGGAGAAAAAGATGTGTTTCAGAGTTGTATTCTTTCACCATAGTTGTTCAACCTGCCTGATAATCAAATAATGCAAGAAGCTGGACTATATGAAGAATAATGTGTCAAGACTGAAGGAAGACATATTAACAACCTTCTGTATGCAGATGACACAACCTTGCTTGCTGAAAGTGAAGAGGATTTGAAATGCTTACTAATGAAGATCAAAGACTACAGCCTTCTGTGTGGGTTAGACCTCAACACAAAGAAAACAAATATGTTATTTAACCTAATGTTATTTAACCAGATATGTTATTTAAGGCAAAAAAGTAGTCATTTGATAGTCTTTTTAAAGCAATTAAGTTGCCACACACTCAAAGTTGGGGAAAGCATTTTCTCCTTTTTGATCTAACAAGTATTTACAACTTAAATTTTTATGGTACATTTCAGTATTTTCTAATCAGGAAAGAAGCAAATAGCTGTTTAACATTGTTTTTTCCCCTAATTTTACCTGTATTATTTTTTCCTACTCAAAAGATAGCAAAGAAAGTTCAGATATTCACATATTTTCAGAAATCCTTTCAGAAAATATAACATAATTGCATTTAGTGAAGGGTTTGTTTTTCTTGTTGATCAAAAGCAGGTTTTTATTTATTTTTTCCTATACAACGTACAGATCCAAAAGAACTACAGAAATCTCCTCTGCAGTTGGTCAGCAATTCTGAGCTGAAATAAATTTTCCTGTGAAAAGAACAAATTTCCAAGGTGACCTCTAGAATTGTTTTGCCTCACAGTATGACTGGTAGTCCAACTCATTGAACTTCTGATATTATTAATACAGATATAATTTTGGATATTGCTTTATTTGTATATAGTTACTCAGACCAAGCATTCATTAAAATCTCTAGGAGGCTCAAATTTTGATGACTATTTTATTGAACATTCTTGTTTTTTCATCTATTAATTTACACAGTAAACTGCCAACATTTTCTAATAATCACTGACATAGTGCCAACTCAATATGTTCACTTAAAATATCCATTTAATTGGAAATGTCCTAATACAGATGATAATTAATAATAAACTAAGTGGGAATATTTTTTCTTTCTATTTTATATAGGAATGAATTCACATTGTTGGTTGATGGAATCATGTTAATTCACAAAACATATGTTTTCCTATTTTTCTCCATTGAGCATCATAAAGTATTATATAAATAGTCCATTTAAATAGAAGTGACAATTGGTTTCTCATTTTCTTGTGACATCTTTCATTTTTCTGTTTATTCTTTTTAACATTTTTTGGACTTACTTTGAGAAATAATACAAGAACCAACTAAAATGAAATGACTAATTTAATTTTAATGTATTCTATGTATTATCTTTCTGCTCTGTTGAGTGTACAGTAAACATTAAAGGAAAATGAACACTTAAAAATACTGTTTCATCATTCTGTTTGAATTCCCAAGGTACTAAAGGTAATGAAATGTTAAAAAAAAAAAAAAAAGAAAGAAAGAAAAATACATGAATAACTGGAATATATTTGATGCCACTTTGTTCTATCAAGGTTCTTCCAGTTGTCAGAGAAAACAAATTGTTTCTAAGCATGAAAATTGAGTTTGAACTTTTCCTGAATATTGTTTTTAGAGAGCTTCTTTCAGTGGATGCCCAAGACTTTCAAGCTATCACAGTTGCTTTAAAAAGCCATGGATTTATTCTGGAGCCAAACAGGTAAAAATCTATAAAGACAGGCTCCCAAAGATTAAGTAGTCTCTTGGGAAGAAGATAATTAAGAAAGATTTCACTGAAATACACAGAACTGAACATGATAGAAATAACGTCAAGCAGACTATTTTCCACTTAAAGGAGATAACAAGATGAGAGTTCAGGAACGGGATGACGGGAAAGACAAAATTCAAGGCAGATGTCAGGAAGCTCTTTTTCATAAAAAAAGACCACAGATACTTGGGAAGGAAGTCTAAATAGAAAAACTAAAGTGAACTGAAGTAAAATTATTGACTACATGGATTGAGCAGAAACTTTAATAACATGTATTCTATGTTCCACATGTGGAATATGCAATAAAATACATAATTATTTTTATATTTTGGTGTAATTTTGCTAGACTTCAGCTAAACAAGCTCCAGAGAAACAAAGGAAAATCATGTAAATCAGAGTGATTATAGGTTAATAAAAATGACAAAAGGCAAACAAGGATTATTTGCTAAATAAATTTTTGTATGTGAATCACTCATTCAACAAAATGACTCACGAAACTGAGATTGACCTCTCTGTGAGCTATTAACAATTATGCCAGTGCCTGTAATAAGATATCAATTTTTTCTCTCGAGTTATTTTTGATAGTCACTTATGTAAAATTATAGAATCAAATACTTTTGAGAACGGCTGTTGTTGTTAAGTGCTGAAGTGGTCCCAACTCACAGGGCCTCTGTGTGTAATGCAATGAAACACTACCTGGGCCTGCATCGTCTTCAAATCAGTGTTACAGTTGAGCCCATTGTTGCAGCTGCTGTGCTATTCTTCTTAAATATTATGCAACTTATTCCTTAAATTTTATAGAAATAAAATGAGAAGATACTAAATTTCACTGCTAGAACCAAAAATCTGAATATCGGACCCCTTCTAGTAATGTTGCATCCCACAGTAACTCAGAACCAACAGTTCTAAGACTTTTCTTCCCATTTCTCCCAAACCGCTCTACCTTCTCTTTTGTACATGTCTAGCCGCCCACCTAGAATCAACGGCTGCTCCACAGTCCTTGTTCCATTTACTAGAAAATAGCTTTTAGAGGATACAATCTGTGCTTCTTAGCAGAATGAACAAGGAACTATACAGTTATTTATTTAGTTAGTTTATTATAACTGAGTGACAATGTAAATTCCGGTATAAATTTACATGCCCACCTATATGCAGCTTCCACTGCTCTTCCTGCCCGGTGACAGCACACTTTTCCTCTCTGCTCCATACATGTCTCATCCTCCCAGTTTTAAAAACAATATTCTAAAATTATAATCCTTTTGATTTTATTATTTGTATAACATTTTAGCATACTGAAAATTTTGGTTCCCGGAAAAATTAAAGTAATTGTATCTTTGCTTTACTTTTAACGAACAAATTTTTTTGTTCTCAATATAACATCAACATTGCTGAAACTGGTAAGAACTAAGGATATTTTTAAAAGTTGCGGGTTCTTGCTCTTGCTTTTGTTTTGTTTTAAGAATATGCTCCATGACAGTATGCAAGCTCGAATCTGTGTTCCAAAATGCACTCAAAGTGGTTATTTTCTCTGTTACGCCAGCAACTTGTGAAACAGATGTATTTATTGACTTATTTTCCATTTTTTTAGGGCAATTTTTTCATTGAATTTCCTTTTCCATTCTATTTTGTTTTTCAAGTGTTTAAAATAACCTGTTATTCCAAAACTTAACACTGAATAACAAGGAATATTCAGAAAAATATCATTATTAACCTGTCTGCTCCCCCTTCTCTCCTTTCACATAACGATAAGAACTTATTAGTGTTTTGTTTACACTTTCTATTCCTTTTCGCAAATTTAAGGTACTATCTACAGTACTGAAGTACCTGACCCCCAATCGGTTGTCAAAACCAGGCACCTAGAAATCATTCTTATCTGTTTTGTTTAATTCTTTTCTTAGAGTTCTTGAATCGTCTCTCCCTATAACTTACACATTGATTTCTTTTCCTTGTTCACTACTAACAGTCAGCATGCTATTTTCTTACCAGCAATCATTTGTCCATCTAAAACATTACCTAAAAATAACCTTGAAATTTATTTTTCTAAAATTTAAATCATACACTATTATATCTGCTGTCAATCCCATACTGCTTACACAGTAAACATTGAAATTCAGACCTTTAGCCTAAAACATAAGTGCCTTTTCTAATACAAATATTTGTCTTCCTGAGTCTAAGTTGTCTTAGCACCTGTTACACTTGTGAGTCAGCTCTTTTGATATGTATGTTTAAAAATGGCAACCTATCTTTTATATTACATAAAATTATATGATTATGTATTTTGTAAGAAGAAAATATTGTCATGGAAGAACAAAAATTGACCTTTATGTTCATTAATAAAATCATATATTTTAATTTTAGTTGTATGACACATATTTGATAATAAAATTAGCAAAAAAATGATCAATAAAGATCATTATTTTAACCCGTAGTCTGTAGAATTGCTTCAATCCATTGTCTATTATATTTGGGATGAACATTTATAAATTCAGAAGCTTTTTGCCCAGCTATAAAACCTTAAGTATCACTCAGAAAAAAGTAAACATCTTGAAGACTTGTACATATATACTAATATTAGGACACTTGGAACTTGCCAAGAAAACAGTTCTTTTCTCCTACATATTTCTTCAAAACCTCATAACTGATAACCTAAGAACCTGTTGCAGTCAATTCCGACTCATGGCAACATTATGGAGCAGAGTAGAGTTACCTCATAAAGTTCCCAAGGAGTCATTGGTGTGTTTGAACTGCTGACCTTTTGGTTAGGGATCCAGTTCTTCACCGCTACACTACCAGAGCTCCAAGCATGGAATAAAGTGTTCCTCATGAGAACTATCACAGATTTTACATAACCATCATGATTAGTGAGACGCAAATACTTGTGAACCTTTGACTTAAAGTCTTTGTCTAAGATCATGCCTTTAACACTACAGAAGAAATGAATAGGACTTCATTTACACTGATTTTGTGCAGCTCATTTGCATCCCTAAAACTCACTTTATTATTCACAAACTTATATAAGTGAATCAAATTAAATATATAAACAGTATGTATAATTATTATATATTGTATATATTATTATGTAATATATAAACTAATAATGAAGAGCTCTTGCTTTATTCTAACTCTTTTCTGAATAGACCAGTAAGATTCTTTGACAGCAATCCAATTATCTACCATACTGCCTCTATAAGTACAAATCACGTATCTGTATCTTTTTGGATTAGAAAAAATGGTTCAGATATCTGTGTTGAATTCGTGTTAAGTAAGTATTAAGCGATTTTTTGTGCAATAAATATATACTAGTTATATACTCAAAATGCATTCATTCAAAAATAATTTCACTAACCCTTAAACTCAAAGCACTGTGCCAGGCTATAGGGAATGAACATCATCAAAAAATGAATGAAACTATATTACTGATCTTAAGGAGCTCACGACATAGCAAAGGAGAAAGTATGACACTATTTTGTAAATTATTGTGAAATAAATATTACGAAATTTCCCTTTACCATCCTCTCCCCCACTCTTCCCACCGGAAACCAACCAACCAAACAAACAAAAAACCCTAAGAGGTGAAGAGAAAAAAAATGACTTGGGGTGTGTGAAGATTTTGTGGTAGCATTTTAGCCATTGCAGTAGAGGGCTAGAGATGACAATCAGAAACGAGCACCAGTGAGATGAGCTAATAGATTAAAGAGGAGCTGTAGCTGAGGGGGAAAGCCTGATGTTGGCGTAGTGGGTTAAGCGCTACTTCTGCTAACCAAAGGGTAAGCAGTTCAAATCCACCAGGCACTCCTTGGAAACTCCATAAGGAAGTTCTACTCCGTCCTAAAGAGTCACTACAAGTCAGCGTCAACTCAACAGCTCAACAGCAGTGGATTTTGGTTTGGTATAGTGGAGGAGTATAGTGGTTAAGAGACGGCAGCTAACCAAAAGGTCAGCCTTTTGAATCCACCAGGTGCTCCTTGGAAACCATGTGGGGCAAGTTCTAACCTGTCTATTACATCACTATGAGTTGGAATTGACTTGATTCTAATGTTTTTTTTTTTTGTTTGTTTATTTGTATTTTTTGTTTTAATAGTTAGATGGAGGACTAGTGGTTCAGCGATTTAGCATTTGGCTGCTAACCAAAAGTTTGGCAGTCCAAATACACAAGATGCTCCTTGGAAACCCTATGGGACAGCTCTTCTCTGTTCTATAAGGTCACTCACTATTAAATAAGAACAGACTTAACTTTAATGGATTTTGTTTTTGATTCCCATAATTGGACATCAGAGATACTATGGGAGACGTTTGAAGATCAAAGAGGCTTATTTAAGTATAATGACTCTAGATGACATTGACAGATACAGACACTGTGATGGAAGATGTTCTGGAGGGAAATATAAACTAAAAAAGTGGACTCTGAATCTAGCCTGTTTCTATATTCCTTAAATCTAATGATGTCCAAGGTTTTGCTAAAGTGTGAAACACATGTATAGTACTTGTGATTTCCTAATAAGACTTTCCCAGAAAAATGGGTCTCAATAACTGCAAAGGATCTGAGATTTACTCTGCTTGCAAGGTAACAAGTTAGCCTGTCGCAGTTTCATGTACACTGGTAGACAACACAAGAGTCCTGGATCAGAGACAAAGGATGTTAGTACTCACAGCAATAACAGAGCCAGAGTGTCAGTATTTTCAGGACCTGTTCTTCAACAGAGACATGAAGGGGAAAGGTGTCACCTGCACACACAATGGATTACATCCAAGAAAAGAACCTTGAGTTTAGGGCACTTATATTAGGGCAATAAGCCTGACTAACTTTTTTTCAGGAATATGCTGTATCTTCCAAGACTGTAAGCAAAACTATACTCTCCTCTAGAGGGAGATACTACCCTTATCTTGTAAGCTTGTTTGGTCTACAAACAGTCCATAACAAAAGCAGTTTGTACTTCTGCTCATAAGACACAAAAATGCAAGCTATTCATGGAAAATTGTCTCCAACAAGAGGTATTAGTCATTCCCAATTGTAGTGATATTTCATATTAAACTACTAGAATAAACACAGCAAAAAAAAAAAAAAAAAAAAAAAAAAAAACAGAAAATTTCCCCTTAGTATTTGTGGTCAATTCCTGGATGATATAAAGAAAATACAGTTTTTACTGTGCTGTATTTTAAGTTCCACTATTTATAAAAGATAGTTACTGTAGAGTTCTGTTAAAACAGTGGTGTGGTAGACAGAAATACCCTTTTTCACGTTTCATTGTTAGATGTCCATGTTGAGCTGTAATTAAACATGGACATTTGTAATAAATTCTACTAAATATGAGCTTTCACCATGTGGACATTTTGGAGAAGCTGATCCTTAAGTTTTCTGATGTACATGAAAAGATTTGTGCACATGCAAATATGCTTTACTGATTAAGGGTCACTGACCAAAGTTTTTTTTATGTTTAAATAATTTCATTTGAAAACGGTAAGTGTGAACAGAAAGTGAATTCTAAATTTGTTAATGACTTAGCTCTGTGTGAAAAATTTTAAAAGGAGGTCTTTTACCAAGTCATTTTTAATTTGTTGCTTAGATCCAAAATTATAACTACCAATGAGTATCACGGCACTGAGTTCAATTTTGCATATTTTAGAAAAGGTCTGATTCATATTCTTTTCAAGAACAATTTAACAAATGGTGAAATTTCAGTAAGCTTAAATCTCATGAGAAATATTAGTCAAGTCTCTTCTGTAAACTTACTATGTATAAAGCATCATGCCAGAACTCGATGGGAAAAAAAGCAATTGTAGGTGTCATATGTGTTTTTTAAGAGTTTATACTTCGACTAAAATATAAAAGCTTAAGCACAAATCAGAGAAAAATCTATATGCTTCTAGTGCAGACCAAAACTGTAATAAAATCTGTTGCTGTACAGTTGAATCTGGCTCACAGTGACCCCACGGTTCAGAGTACATCTGCCCGCAGGATTGTCAACGCAGTGAATCTTTATGGAAACTGACTGCCACATCTTTCTCCCATGGAGTGGCTACTGGGTTAAAATCACTAACCTTTCAGTTAGGAGCCAAGCTTTCAACCAGAGCTGCTTAGAACTAAAATAGATGTTCAAAAGAAAAATTTCAAAATAATATATCAAGGTAAGCAAAAATAAGGGAAACTCAGCAGTTTCAAGTAACACAATAGCCACAACAAGGGGCTCCAACATGGCAAACATCGTGAAATAGTGCAGGAGTGAGCAACGTTTAACACTGTTGTACATAATATTGCTATGAGCTGGAATCAATTTAACAACAACAGGATAATACATCAGGTTACAATTTACCAGTTAGGAAGGTGTCATCATACGTGTCATAGAAGCTGTTTCAAAGTATTAATGAATTAATTTTCCTATTCTACATGTAATGAGAGGTAATATAGATAGGGTGGAAAGTACATGCCTTCACTGATACCAGCAGTTAGTTTTAGGATGAGTTATTCACCTGTCTAGCTGGGATTCTAACCACCAACAGCCAGTCAGTTTTTCACACTGTGGTAGTTTGTGGGTTGCTATGAGAATAGAAGATATGCCACAGTCATCTCAAATACCCGTCCACCACCCATGTAGGACGGGTTTCAGCAGAGCTTTCAGACTAAAATAGACCTGTACATGGATCGAGAGGCAGCCATTAGGGCAGAACAAAGGGTTACAGCTTGGTTTAAGAGTGAAAAAGTTGTATGGCAGAGCTGTATTTTTTCTCCTTACTTATTCAGTCTATATGTGGAACAAATAATCCAAGAAGCTGTGCTACGTAAAGAAGTTCACAACAGTAGGAGGGCAGCAATGCTCACTGACAACTTGAAATATGCACAAGACACAACTTTACTTGCCAAAAGTGCAGACAACTCAAAGCACTAATTAGTGAAGGGTAAAGATTATAGCCTTTGGAATCAACTACACCTGATCATAAAGAATACAAAAATCCTTACCACTAGACCAATAAACATCATGATAAACAGTGAAAAAAAAATTGAAGAAGCTATCAAGGATTTCATTCTTGGGTAAACAATCAGTGTGCATGGAAGCAGTAGTCAAGAAATCAGACAGCACGCTACAGTGAGAAAATCTGTTGCAAAAGAACTGTAAATGCTAAATAGCAAAAGATGTCACTTTTATGACTAAGGTGAACCTGACCCAGGCAGTGGTTTATCTTCAGCTGCTCCACATGGTGGTGTGGCGGTGAAGTGCTGCATCTGCTAACCCAAAAGCAATCTGCCGGGCACTCCTTGGACACTCTATCAGACAGCTCTACTCCACCCTGCAGGGTCATTATGAGTTGGCACTGAGTCAGTGGCAGTGGGTTTGGTTTTATTAGTTTTCCTACGCCTTCTAAAGCTGAAACTTAAGAAAGGACTATGGAAAAAGAATTGATGCATTTGAATTGTAGTGTTGGCAAACAATATTGAATGAAGAGTAGACTGGCACAACAAACAAATCTATTCTGGAGAAAGGACAGAATGCTCCCCAAAAGCGAGGATAGACAGCTTTTATCTCATTTAATTCGGACATGTCATCAGGAGGGACCAATCTCTAAAGAAAGACATCATGCTTCGTAGAAAAGAGACTCAGTGAAAATGAGGGAGACCCTTACTAAGATTGATTGGCACAGTGGCTCCAACTTTGGGCTCAAACATAGCAAGGACTGTGAAGATTGTTCAGAACCTGGCAATGCTAGACATAGGCTGCCATGAGTTGAAACTGACTCAATGGCTTTTTACAACAACAAGCCTCTAGTTCTGATCAGTAAAATAAATATAAAAATTCTGTCTAGTTCATGGATCATTATAAAGAATACATGAAGTAGCACGTGTAAAAATCTTAGAAAAGTTCTGGAGACAGAACATATTTGCCCCATTCAATATGTTTCAGATTTATTTTTTTTTTATTTCAGGTACTGAGTTACTCCGCCACATGCTGAGAGGATTTTTTATGCCCCCCACCAAAGTACACACATATAATTGCTTATTTACTGGACTCTTTTTCTTACTGTATTGTAAATAACATGAGACTGGATACTATGTTGGATTTATCATAATGTCTGCAACACCTGTGAAACATCAAACATATTATGGCCGTGTTATAAAAAAACAGAGAAGGAAGACCATAACAGAAGAAGGAAGGTAAGGAATCAAGACAGCACCAAGAAATGAGTGAAAATGGGACCTTCCATTAAGGAATTCACATTTCACTGGACAGGCAGAGACACAATTAACATACAGCAGCAACAATCCGTTGAAGAATTAGGGATAGAGAGCGAGGACTAGGGATGGCTGCCCAAGGCAAAAACCACCACTATAGAGTCAATTCCAACTCAGGCTGACTCTGGAGAAAACCATTCCATAGAGTTTCCAAGGAATGCCTGGTAGATTTGAACTGCCAACTTTCTGGTTAGCAGGCATAGCACTTAATCACTATGTCATCAGTGTTTCGGAAAACAGGAAGTTTCTAGAAATTTGGGGAGGCACTTTTAGGAGATTTTTCTGGGTGAACAGCATGGACATGCTATAGATGCGGAGGTGTTAAAAGGCATAGAATCTACAGAGAAAAATGAATTCATTGTAGCCTCAGGAGTTCATTCATGGGGAAAATTGAATAATATGAAGCTGTAGCGGTAAATTCACTCCAGACAATGTGGACTTGATATGTCATAACTTTTGTTTGTTTTAATATACCTAAAAAGATGAGCTCAGAGTTTGGTTTTCATATACTTTTTTAAAGTTATTTTCATTTGTTTTACATTTCACGTGCTTTCTCTTGTTTCCTTAAATGTTTGCAGCAAAATAAAAAGATAAAAGACTTTTCATTAATTGTGCTAGCTTTTGGTGATTTTGCATGGTGGCTATTTTTGTTAAAAACTAAGTATATGTAACATGCTTCATAAGTCTGTCTTTGGAAACTTGAGCCAGTCCTGAGCTATAAGGCCCTCTTAGTGGTGAAGGCCTAAGGCTGTAATTCAGTCTGTCATAGCACTAGCCCACGGGTTGAAAAGGGCCTCAAGTTTTCCAACCATCCCACCATCCATCATTGAATCCCCTCTACAACATCGCCACCAAGTGGCTCTAGAATCCCTACGGAAGGAGTTAGAGCTGTCCTGAGTTACAGACTGTTTTACTTTATAAGCAAAACCATTGTGGGCCAAATATTAGAGGTCGTCAACAAAAAGTCATGTGTTTTAGTGAAAACATGTAGCAAAGCTTATCATCAAGGCCCCCAAATCTTATAAAGGCTTTTCTTTCTGGAATAGAGTTTCAGAGTTACTTGATTTACAATGGTTATTTTCTAACCTCAAGAATACACAGCACTAAAGGTTTATTTCTTTATACAATGCTTGGTGAGAAGCTAAGGAAAGAAACAGAAGCCAGGAATAAAAGAAGCAGAGCAAGAAGAAAACACCAAAGACGGAAAAGGAATGGCCACCCTGCTAATGAAGATAGGGTGTGCTTCTCTTCCTCTGGTTGCATTTTATTTTTATTTAAGGGAAGAACAGCACTTTAGTATAAAAAGTTTACCAGTGTGACAAGCAATGTTAGATGAGCTAGTGTTTTTATCAACCCGAGTAATAAGCACTTGGATGATTACAGGAGAAATGGAAATGAGTTGAAAAGAAGGATCACAAATAATGAGTCTTGTGCTGCTTGTTCCTAAATATAAACAGAGGTCTGACTTCTTGTTCCAGCTCAGTGTTCAGGACCTTGTTCTATCAACTTGATGTTCCAAACCCTGACTGGCATCATAAAACAGTCACGATAACTAAAATAAAGGGAAGTAAAATACTTTAGGCAACACGGAACCAAAACAAAACTTCCTGTCAGTGGAAAAAATAGGAATTATTTACTCTAGGAGAACAGCTAGTAACAGTATTCATTATTTCTCTCAACCAAAGCCTGTATCATTTACAGAGCAAAAATAAAATTCATCCTGGAGCTATGTACCTCAAGGAACTTCTTTTCCAAATTCATTTCATTATTTTTGCAGAAACCACCAGTAGCATAAAATGTGGCAAGACGTTTCATGTCAAGACACTACTGTCAAAATTCTACTTCTTTAACTATCTTGACATTTTTTATGTATTTTTTTATATCCCCTTGACTTGACGGCACTTGGCTTGGCTTGTTCCAGAGTGTTAGATGCAGTTTTACACAGGCACATATGCACACACACTCACACACCCAAAAGATTTAGTGTGTAGTTGAGTGAATTACAGTAAAGAAAAAATAAGGGAAGGAAAATTATAAAACCAAGCCCAATAGGCTATACCACGTGGTCCAGTACAGTGTTAAAAGCAAAGCATGATCATTAAATGCACCTAAAAATAGGCTCGAAAGTCTTTCTTCCCATACTCCTGGACTGTAATCGTTGTTATTTCACCACCGCTCATGACCTTGACTGTATCACTCTTCTTTGTGGCTGCCATCTGAGGTCATTAGAGTCTTTTGCTACCGTCAGAAGGGTTGGATGTTGCTCTTGAACACCCCTCCTGATTAGAAACATCAGTGGGGCTTTTAGGACTGGGGACAGGATGGGGCCCTGAAGAGACTGATTCACTTCTCCCTTTTGGACCACACAAAGAATACATCTCCCTCCCAGAACCCAGTCTGTAAGTGTGATATTATTGTGGACACAGTGATAGCGTGAAGTTCAGTTCTCCACCCCAAGCTTTTAAAATTGGGCCTATAAGCACTCCTTTTTTCTTGTTAGGGCTGGAATCCTTGTTTTTACACCTAGGTAGACTTCATGCTTGAGTTACAACATTACTTGTTTGATTAAAAGAGAAGATGTGGAGACTTTAGTTCTATTGGTTCAAGTGTATGCATTTGAATATAACTGAATGTTTGATGAAATTAAACTAAAATATATATATATATGTAATTTTATCTTTGTGACTTGAGTCAACAGCACCTCATCTAAATATAGGCCTCACAAATACCCATTACTGTTTGTCAAATGAAAGTCAGTTATATGACATTTGAAAACACTAGTGGTATAGTATTTAAGAGCTATGGCTGCTAACCAAAAGATCAGCAGTTTAAAATCCCCAGGTACTCGTTGGAAATCTTATGGGACAATGCAACAGTGTCTTACAGGGTTACTATGAGTAGGAATCAGTGCAATGCAACGAGTTTGGTTTGGGGTATTGTCATAGATTGAACCGTGTTTCCCCCAAAATGTATGTGGCATTTTTGCTGAGCCATGACTCCTGGTATTTTGTGATGTCCTCTGTGTTGTGGATGGTGCCTCTGGGATGTCAGTGAGAGCAGATGGGTGGCAGTTGTGTGGGTGGGGAAGGACTCAATGCGTAAGTCTGTTTTGTGCCTTGAGGTAGTCTCCTGGGATACAAAGGGAAGGTAGCAGCCAGCTTGGGGAACCTGGAGCCATTAAGAAAGAAAGTAGTGCCTGGAGCTGAGCACATCCTTTGGAAAGGACCAGAGTCCTTCCACCACAGAAGCTTGCACTCCAGGGGAAGATTGACAACAAAGAGCTTCCTACAGAGCCAGCAGATAAAAACTTTCACTGGGCTAACACTCTGAATTTGAGCTTTAGCCTACTAGACTGTAAAAAACTGAAGTTTCTCCTTTTAAAACCATCTACTTGTGATATTTCTGTTAAAGCAGAGATAGCTGACTAAGGCAGGTGTATACAGTGTTTACAGTTGCATAGCACTTACATGGGCCAGTCACCTACTTACAGTTTACTCTCACAGAAAGACTCGTTAGATGGTAAATACTATTATTCCCGTGTGATGAGCAAGGAAGATACGGCACAGAGAGAATAAGTAACTTTCCTAAAATCACACAGCTGGTGAGTGGCAGAGCCTGGATTCACACATAACTGGACAATCTGGACCCCAAACACGTAATATCATTCATTAGAGTCTTATTGGTCACCAATTTTTAATCCAAATCTAGGACATTATACCCTTATTTGAAATTAAAAACAAAAAACTATTGTCATCAAGTTGATTTTGACTCATTAGGGACACTACAGGACAGAGTAGAACTGTTCCACATAGTTTCCAAGGACTGTTGGATGGATTTGAACTGCCGACCTTCTGGTCATAACACTTAACTGCTATGCAACTAGTGTCTCCCTTATTTGAATAGTAAATAGATAATCTGAAATTTTAGATTATACATATACATATATAACCATACTTTTAAGAATGTAACCCAAATTTTTAACTATCTGTGAAATAATTTAGATAAACAAATAAAACAGAAGATCAGAATTAATGCTGGGTATGATCAAGTTGCTTTTGTAAAATTAGTTAGAAGCCATTTTAACACCCTACGACATGGTTTCATCATTAATAAAAGCAGAAATTTTCATATAACCTTTCCCCAAACATAAATGAAAACAGAGCATGAGTTTCGTAACGTAAGCCAAGGTATTTAAACTCCTCAAAGAATCAGTGTTGTATAAAATAGTACTCAAATTGATAGTAGGATAGCTCCCTAAGGATTCTGCTGTGTTTTTTATCAACTGATAAAAACATGGACCATGGGCATAAGATCACATTGGATGCTTGCAAAACTATGATTATGAGGCTCTACTTAGATCTACTCTGAAAAATATCTGGAAGTTCGGCAGCGGATATGTATTTTATTAAGCTCCCAGATGATTCTTGCGTACTAGAATTTGGAACCACTGATCTTTAATAACCCTTGGTTGTCCAGTCTGCTCATACCTTCAAGTCATTTGGGAGCTTTAAAAAAGTTGAGTTCAATGAATCAGAATCTAACAGACATGAGCCTGAGCATCTGATGCTGTTAGTGTTGCCAACTGCCTCATGCCACATGGCTAGTCAGACCTGAGAACCATTGCCTGTTCTCTCCAACTTCAATAATCTAGGAACAGTTGTTGAATCACTAAGTATAGAAGTGATCATCTGTGCCAAGCTATTCTTTTGGACCCATTAAAAGAATACATCAATGTTGAAATGCATAGTCTGCCTTTCCTTTCCCGATGAATACTGCCTTTTTTTACCATTACAATGGGAGTATGCGTTGTTGAACAAGCTCATGTTAACAGTAGGCTTGATAACATGACTTTTGGGGTTGTTTACTACGGATTTTTTACAGTTTCCTGTCTTGACAGTATATAAACATACTAAGGAATGAAAAGCATTAATACACTGTAATCTTCAAGCTCCAGTTATGCTCTTGAGATTTAAATACGACTTATGAGTGATACTATACAGCCCGTTAAGTCTTCTCATTCTTGCCATATGGAAATGCTTTGCTTCAAACTGTTCCCCATGGATAGAGAAAAAAGAGGAAATTATTTTTAAAATATGTTGGGATTTTTACAGGGACATGTCATATACTTGAGTATACCATATACTCAAGTGACAACTCTGAATGGACCGTGATGACCTAGGACTTTAATTTTGTGATTTAGACTGAAGTTGACATCTTAACTCTCCAGTTCAAAAACTGCTAGTTCAATAGCATAATAGGGGTGGATGCCACACCTAATGCTGCTTTCAGAGTATATTTTAAGGAAATTGATTTAGGTCTTTTTCCTCCTTGGGAAATATGATTTTATGCTCTTAACTTTGAAAATGAAAGCAATATGCAATAAGATGAATGTAGAAATGCACAACAAAAAAATAAATGGAGTGTAAGAGCTAGTTGGATAGGTAGAAGCCCCTGAGTCACTGTGGTTTGTAAAAGCAATAGATGCCTGGAGAGAAAAGCTGATGACTGGTAGAGAAGTATAAATACAGCACTGTCTAGAGAGTTAGTGTAGTTTCTTATCATTACAAGAAACCTTTAAAGAGCATGTCAGACTTCAGAATAAACCAGTGGAGGAGAGCTTTGCACACCATCAAGGCAAATCAAAATTTCTTAGCCAACAGAGATACGTATGGATCTGCAAAGGACTGCAGATGGTGCTCCCAAATGACACCTTAGAGATGATGACATAAGCTTTACAGGCAAGTGAAAATCCAGTGGCAGGTATTTTGACAGCACGTGTTCCATGTAATAACAATAAAAATCACTTTATGTACTATATTGTACATTTCATTTAATATTTCTGCAAGTAGAAGACAACAGGGTTTTTGTTTGTTTTTAAAGAGCAGTACAGATATACGGTTCCAAGAAAAACTAAACCCAATGCCAAGGATTCAGTTTCAACTCACCGCAACCCTGTTGGACAGAGAACTGTCCTATAGGGTTTTCAAGGAGTGCTGGTGGATTTGAACTGCCAACTTTTGGTTAATACTTGTAGCTCTTAACCACTGTGCCACTAAGGTTTCCAATACACTGTTAGACAATGGTATATTTGCAAATCTTTTGTCATTCCTTGCTCTCCATTCCCATTGCTTCACTCTGCCTGTGCCAGCAGCTACCTGGTAGCTGCCCTTACAACTAATAAATCTTAATTTCTCTGTTGAACAGGTTGATGTTATTAGGTGCCTTCGAGTTGGTTCAAACTCATAGGAACTTTACGTAAAACAGAAGGAAATACTGCCTACTCCTGTATCCACTCCCATAATTGTTGCTGTGTTTAAGCAGATTATTGTAACCACCATATCAAGCTTTCTTATTGAAGTTCTGCTCTCTTTCGCTGGTCCTCTACCAAGCATGATGACCTTCTCCAGGGACTGGTCCCTCCAGATAACGTTTCCAAAGTACATGACACAGAGTGTCACCTTCTTTGCTTCACTATCTTTGGCTGCTCTTCTTCCAAAACAGACACGATTGTTCGTCTGATAGTCCATGGTAGAGTCAACATTCTTCATCAACACTGTAATTCCAGTGCATCAATATGTCTTCATTTTCCTTATTCGTTGTCCAGCTCTCACATGCATATCGGGTGCAACTAGTCTTTAAAGTGACATCATTGCTTTTAAACGCTTGAAAGAGACCTTATGCAACAGATTTGCCAAATGCAATACACAATCTGACTTCTTGACTGCTCCTTCCAAGGATGATGATTGCAGATCAAAGTAAAATGTTATCCTTGGCAACATTTCTCCATTTACCACTCTGTTGCTGACTGACTCAGTTGTGAAGATTTTTGTTTTCTTTATGTTAAGGTATAATCCTTACCGAAAGCTGTGGTCTTTGATCTTCATCAAAGTACTAAGTACTTCAAGACTTCTTCACTTCTAGCAAATAGAGTGGTATCATTCACACACCACAGATTGTTAATGAGTAAGTTTCTAATTCTGATGCCAAATTCTTCCTTAGATAGTTCAACTTCTTGCATTACTTGCTCAGCATACCTATTGAATAAGCATGGTGAAAGGACGGAACTCTGAAGCGCAACTTTCCTTATTTTAAACTGTGTAGTGTGCCCTTATTCTATTCAAACACCTTCCTCTTGGTCTATGTACAGCTTTCTTATGAGAACAATGAAATGTTCTGAAATTCCCATCCTTTGCCTTGTTATCTATAATTTGTTATAATACTACCTAATAAATAAATAAATAAATAACCCATTCTCAAGTAGCAGAATTGTTTTACAGTGATCATTTGAGACTCACAGTTCAACTGGACTGCATCAGGGTCCAGCTGATCATTATCTTTTAAACTGTGTAGGTTGAAGTACTGTTTCGTGATAACATAAAGAACTTACTCTATAAAGTATATCAAGATACTGTGCCTTTACTAAGAAAATATTTTAAAGGTTTACAAACAAGAATAAACAATCTCTGGTGGTTATGGAATGGGAGATGGAAAAACACTAACTAGGTGATTAAAACCCGCTGCTGTCGAGTTGAGTCTGACTCCCAGCCACCCTGGAGGTCAGAGTACAACTGTCCTATTGAGTTTCCAAGGAGGGCCTGGTAGATTTGAAAATAGGTGATAGGTAAGTGGTAACTTTGGTAAACGGTAAGACAGTACACAATGTGACAGAAGCTAGCAGAGGTTGTCGAAGGCAAAGTTATGGAACCTACACAGACACATCCAAGGTCCCTGAGGGACTGAATTGCTGGGCTGAAGGCTACGGGTACCATGGTCTTGGGAAACATCTAGCTAAATTGTTATAACTTACTTTTTAAAGAAAATGTTCTACTTCCTACTTTGGTGAGTAGTGTCTGGGGTCTTGAAAACCTATGAGCAGCCGTCTAAAATATACCAGGGGCCTCACCCCTTTAGGAGCAAGGAAGAATGACGATATCTAGAGATACAAGTCAAAGAGCAGCCCAAAGGATGAATGGGTCACAGCTACCGCAGATTCCAAAAGAGTGAGGGCAGCACTAGAGGTGCTTGGCCACCACCACTGACTGTTCTGACACAGATCACAATAAAGTAGCCTAAACAGAGCTGGAGAAAAATGTAGAACAAAATTCTAACTCAAAGAAAAATAAATAAAAAACCAGAATTACTAGTCTGACAGAGACTGGACGAAACCCTGAGCATACAGTCCTGGACACCTTTTCAGCTCAGTAATGATGTCACTCCTGAGGTTCTCCCTTCAGACAAAGATTAACCCGGCTAAAGCCTAAAGAGGCATCCCAGCCTAAGGGCAGAACGGGACAGAAAAGTGGGCAACAGGAACCTGAGGTTGAAAAGCGCGAGTGTTGATCAAGGTGATAAAACAACATGTGTACTAACTGTTTAAAGAGAAACTAGTTTGTTCTATAAACTTTCATCTAAAGTACAATTCTAAAAAAAAGGGAACTTTTCAAAAACAAAGTCCAGCCAAGCCAAGTGCCGTCGAAGTCGGGTGAATGTAAATGAACTTTGTAATGAAGTCAGTTTCCATTCTGGTGTAAGCTCCTTGTCTCTTTGCAGACAAAGAAAAAAAAAAAACAGTCTACAAACTGTCAACTAGCTGAAGACTAAGTTGCGAGTGGTACTGTTTAAAATACTTGTTTTCATATTAATTATCTTCTTTGGGTTGAATGGTAACTTCTCTAGAGATATTTCTAAGTCTTAAGCTCCAAATCCTGTGACATACTTTGGGAATAAAAAGTACAGATGTAATTAAATTAAGGATTTGTAGGTAAGATCACCCTTGATTATCGAGGTGGATCCTAAACGTAAAGACAGGGATGCTTAAAAGAGACACGAGAGAAGACACAATGAGAAATCAGAGGAAACCGTGTGAAGATGAAGACAGAAATTGAAATTACGCAATCACAAACCAGAAGGAAGACAGGGCTGCCGATACCTTAATTTGGGGCTTCTCATCTCCAGAGCGAACCCTGGTGGTACAGCTATTAAGTACTAGGTCTGCTAACCAAAAGGTTGGCAGTTCGAATCCACCAGATGCTCCTTGGAAACTCTACGGAAAAGTTCTACTCTTTGTTATAGGGTTGCTGAATTGGAATCGACTTGACAACAGTGGGTTTGGTATTTTAGTCTGGTCTCCAGAATGGTGAAGGAAATAAATACCAGTTTTTTCAAACCACACGTTTTGGGACGATTTGTTACAGTTGCTCTAGGAAACCAACACAATACCCTAGCTGCACATAGTTGTGTTAAGTTCTCACAATAGTACCAAATAAGGTTTTAGCGATATCTTCTTGAAAATTAAACACACACAATATGTACTTCTCAAGAACAATTTTCCGTAAGAAATTAAAATTAATGGTTCTAATTCATATTTCTAAGTTCTTAGTCTTAATTAAGCAAGGGACTCTTTCTCATCCAGCTCTAGTATATTTAATTATCTACAGAAGACTAGGAATTAAATTAGCCACTTAAGACAAATACTTCTACAGTATTCTTTTGTAAATGGCAGGGATTTGCTTCGCCACAGATACGTCATCCCATGATTTACAACAGTAAGGAACTGGACAAGGAATTTGAGATTTACCTCGAGCTTCTGAGTTTCACACATTTATTATTATCTCTGCTTCCATGGTGAAATATTCATTTTAAAGAGACGTACACACGATGAAGATGCATGTAGACAAACATATACAAATACATATACTGGTACCACTGGGGTAAGAGCTGAGAAGATACTAATATCTCAGCTGATAATTGAAGTGAAAGAAATTCTCCTTGTCTTCTATTTCCAAGTTTTCCAAAGTTAATTTGAAAGCTAATTGTGAGAATGTATTAAAATTAGCCCAAACATTTTATTTTTGTTCTCTCTTTTCAAACAGGAAGGAATGGTTTGACTCTCATCACAGGACTCCGGATTTCTAACCCATCAGGACTAAAACCCTTACAGGAATCTCTCACCAATATCACTTTTCTCTTTTGCTTAGCGTTTATCCTACAATTCACTACGTAAAGTTGCACCTGCATGGTATAGTCACATTCACGGCTGGAACTGCCAAAAAATGACTTGCTGTTACCACGTTTCTGTTAAAATTAGCTGGGCTCTTTCTGTCTGTGAAACATCTGCTTTGAGTGATACTGTGGCAGCTGTGATGATCTAATAGTACACTAAGCATTACAGTATTCTGTTATACAAAAGGGGCTTTGAGTAGCATGATAAATGACCTAAATTAGATGACGATTTTTAAGTACCTAATTTTAACCTTGTCTATAATGAATGCCTTTTCCTCAAGCTTCTTTGCACCTGTCTTGCTTGGAAAGCGAGTAAAATATGCCTGTTTGTTGTTTAGTTCAAGCTGCATTCTCAACGGATTGTTAAACAGAGTCTGAAATTTTGAAAGGAGCCACCACATTGTGCCTTTAAGACTGTTGTTCTCGTGTTCTTTTTCACTTCCTACAGTTTTATATAATTTTAAGGGGCTTACTCCTCAGAGATGCATATGTACATTTAGAAATAAGTGTGTTATAGATAATTATACATACATGTGTATGATATATTTTTACAAATATATATCCTTAAGAACCTACAGATCATTCTTAAGAATTTTTTTTAATTTTTTACCTTTAGACTAATCTTTGTATAAAATTTGTTACATACATAAAAAGACATTGGCACTATGTATACTATGTAATATGTGATTACTAAAACAGTCTGTTGAAAAAGACTTCTTTAAAGTGTTGACAAGCTAAGATGTCACCTTGAGGACAAAGGCATCAATCACTTCACATGCACATGAAAGCTGGGTGATGAGTAGGAAAGACCAAGAAAGAATTGATGTCTTTGAATTATTGGTGAAGAACATGCCACAGATTTCTAGAAGAATAAACAGATCCTTTTTAGAAGAAGCACAGCCAGAACATGCTGTGGACATATTATTAGGATGGACAGTATGTAGAGAAAGACATCATACTTGATAAAGTAGAGGGCCAGTGGAAAAGAGAAAAACCCTGAATGAGAAGGATTAACACAGTGACTCCAACAATAGATAGAAACACTGCAGTGATAATGACGATGGTCCAGGACTGGGTGGTGTTTCATTCTGTTATACACAGTTGTCAATCTGATGGCACCTCACAACACGAAGGTGTTTATCTATATCTTTAAAGTTATCAAGACAACGGGTTCTTGTATTCAAAAGTAACTCACTTTATTCACACAATTCTTTTTCATATCCAAATTGGGAATACAATAATAAAATTGTAAATTTGAAAACAAATTAATAGCAATCACCAGCTTAAAAAATGTATTGTAAAAAAATGTATCTTCCATTTTGATCCTCATAATAGGCTCAGGAAGGTTAATGGTTTTTCTCCCTTGACAGTTGAAGTTAACAATATCCAGATAGTTTAACCACAAGTAGAAAATGAGTCTAGACCAATGTATAGATTTTTTTATTATAGTTGAATGAAAATGCACATTCCCATATAAATTTGCCTGCTGACCTATATGCAGCTTCCATTGCTCTCCCTGTACAGTGACAGCACACACTTCCTCTCTGCTCCATACATGTCTCTTCTTCCCAATAGTCTCCTATCTTCTCTTCTCCCCCCATTCCCCTTCCTCCAGTATGAGATCAACAGGGCAAACTCCTATAGACACCAAAAAGTGCCCACACAATACGGCCACTCTGTGACACAAAGTCCAATCCATTGCTCTCTGAAAAGTTGACCATCATTATGATTTATGGACAGGGGCAGCATCAGGGCTAAGGTCCATGTTCCCAAGGGAACTCTGAAGTCACTGGACCATTAATTGTGGTCTTTTACTGCAGATCTCAGGGTGCACCCCTTATTTATACTTGTGTTGCCAGTGAGACTCAACTTTGTGAGCTCCATCATGGCTATCACTGGTGGTGGCCAGGCACCATCTGGTTCTTTCAGTCATAAGTCGATGTAGATATCCACTCACATGGGTCTCTGTCTTCTGGATTCTCTTCCCCCCATGTCGTTATGGACCTTGGTGATCATCTGGGACCATTTGCTGTATCCTCAGATGGCAGCTTGGCAGCTTTTAAGAACCCAGATGCCATCACCAATGTGGGGTGTGGAGAATACTCATTAGCAAAACACTAGTTGTGCCAATTGGCCTAAATTTCCTCTAAGAGCACGGTTCCCAGCCCCCCACCCCAGCTACTCTGTCCTTGCAATATTGGGTTAAGATGGGAGAAGTACACAAGTTGTGTTGAAGTCCCATTAATATTGATCTTCTTATTACTTTGTGCTGTCACCAATTTCACCGAACCAAATGTCTAAGAACTTTCTAATCTAAACCCTCACCCCTGGCCCTTCCACCCTTCCTACCCTTGCATCCATCAGTCTTTTCTGTTATGCATGAGTCTGCTGTTAAGTTCTTAACGTAGGGGTATCATCCAATATTTGTCCTTCTGTTGCTGACTACTTTCACTCAACATAATGTCCTCCAGTTGAAACCAAGTTAAGAGATGTTTCCTGAAATTGTCATTGTTCTTTATCATTGCATAGTGTTCCACTGAGTATATATACCATAGTTTACCTATTCATTCTTTTTGCTATTGTGGACTGTGCTGCAGTGAAGATTTGTGGGCTTGTATCTGTTGGTGTGAGTGGCCTTGACTCTGTAGGATATATTCCAAGCAGTGGAATTACTGGGTCAAATGGTATATCTATATCCATTATTTTAAGGTAGCACCAGATTGCTTTCCAAAGAGGTTGCACCATTTTGCAATCCCACCAACAGTGTAGGAAAGTTCCAATCTCCCCATAAGCTCTCCATCATTTCGTGTTTTGCATTTTTTGGATCATGGCCAACCTTCTTGGGGTCATATGGTATCTCATTGTCATTTCGATTTGAGCTTTGTTAGTAGCTAATGATCGTGAGCCTGTCAGCATGTGTTTTTTGGCTGCCTGGATCTCCTCTTTAGAGAAGTGTCTGTCCATCTCCTTTGCCCATCGCTTAGTTGGATGATTTATCTTTTTCTTACTAATATCTTGTAGTATCTTATGTATTATGGAGATAAGGCATTGGTCCATATTGGTGAATGGTGTCTGGGGTCTTAAAAGCCAGCAAGCTGTCATCTGAGGAACATTATTTAGTCCTAATCCACCTGAAAGAGATGACGACCAAGAACATCAAAAATGCAAAGTAAAGTGAGTCTAGGAGACTGAAGGACCCTTATGACTGGGAGACTACATCAGCATGAGACCAGAAGAACCAGATGGTGCCCGGTCACCACCAAAGACAGCCTTGAGAGGGGACATAATGTAGATTCACTGCTGTAACACAACAAAAAGAGATGTGCAGATCAAGAACTCTACTAAAAGACCAGAACTGATGGTCCGACAACCTGGAAAGCACCCTGGGAATATGATCCCTAGACTTGCTACTGCCCCCAACCTGAAACCAGTGCTGAGGTCAACACTTCAGACAAAGAATGGACTGGGCTCAAGGATACTGAATAAGCATGTGGTATGTATACTTTACGGCTTTATAGACTGTCCTACAAGCTTCTTTCTAGAGGGAAGAGGAGAGGAAAAAGAGGAGACAGGTGTTCACTGGGAGGATACTAGCAGTAAAGAGTGAAAGGGGAGGTGTCACATGGTGGGGAGAGCAAATAGAGCTGTAGAGAGGTGGGTGTTACAACCAGACTTGGCTTGTATACTTTCACTAGATCATGAAAAAACAAGCAAAGAAAAGAGAAAAATCTGCGAAGAATATTATATCCTGCAAAAGTCTGTCTTAAATACAATGGTGGAATAAGGACATTTCCAGATAAAAAGAATTAATAGAACTTATTTAAAAATAACCCATACTTAAAATAAATATTAAAGGGAACCCTTCAGTTAGAGAAACAACAATATCAGACAGCCTAAGTTTAGGAGGCAGGCCCATATTAGCCAGATAACAACCTATGCAAAAAATACCTTCAATAATAAAATAAAACTAAAAGACTTAAAAAAAGAACAGTCAATCTGTAAACAACAATGACATTAAAACAGTAAAAGAGGAAATAAACAATGTAGGTACATAACTCCCAAGTGGAGTGAAAGTCATGGTGATATCAAGTAACAAGACTCATTCAAACACAAGAAGAAAACAGTAAATTTCAAGGGAACCACAAAGAAAGTTAATAAAACCACTCATCAAAAGAAAAAAAAAATGCTCAGCAGCAATCTATAATAACAAATGAAAAGAAAATCCACAAATTAAAAGAACTCAGCAGAGGCAAATTAGAGGGAAAAAGGAGACATCAGTACCATAGAACAAAAGCACAACTATATAATATGAATAAACTCATATCTATCAGTATGCAAATGGCTTAAATCCAAACTTTGGAAGACAGAGCATGGGTGAGTGGATTTTTTTTTTTTTTAAAGTTGCATCAATAAGCATTCTGCTAAAGACATCCCTTAGAAATGGTGACATAACATATTACAGAATCAAAGAATGGAAAAATACATCAAGCAAATGATAACCAATGAAGAGTAGAATTAGCAATGATAATCTCAGATAAAATAGATATTAGGGCAAAATCAACCATGAAGCCAAAAAGGACATTATACCGTGATTAAAATCCAATACACTGAGAAGACTTTATCACAATAAATATCAACACACCCAATAACAGGTCTCCAAAATATGTAAAACAAACTCTACAAGCAAAGAAAAGAGAAATAAACAGTTCCACAAAAATAACAGATTTCACACAACACTCTTGTTAAAGGACAGATTATCTAGAAAAGATGTCAACAAAGATATAGAAGATTACAATCAACTAACTTGACATCACAAACATATATGGCACGATTCACCCAACAGCAGTGAAATACACTCCCCCCCCCATGCATAGGTAACATTCTTCAGAATAGACCACAGATTAGGCCACAAAACAACCCTCAATGCCAACCAAAACATCATAATAATACAAAGCATTCTCTCTGATCATAATGCCATAAAAGTAGAAATAGATAACAGGAAGAGCAAGGGAAAAAAAAATAACTACATGCAAACTGAATAACACCTGAAAAACAACTGAGTGTTAGGAAAAGTCAAATAAGGAATTTAAAAAAATTCCTAGAATCAAATAAGAATGAAAACACATATCAAAACTTTTGGGAAGCAGCAAAGACAGTGCTCAGAGGTCAATTTTTAGCAATAAATAAACACATAAAAAAAGAACAAGCCAAAATAAAAATGATAGCCCTAAAACCTGAGCACATAGCAAGAGAATGACAAAAGAAGCCCACAGGAACCGGAGCAAAAGAAATAATAAACATTAGAACAGGAATAAAGGAAATAGGAAAAAATAAAAAAGTAATAGTAACAGCAAGACCAAAAGTTGGTTTTTCCACAGGATCAACAAAATTGACAAACTATTGGCCAACTGACAAAGGAAGGATAAGAAAAGAAACAAATAACCCAAATAAGAATGAGATGGGGTACATTACAACAGACACAACTGAAATAAAAGGGATTATAAAATAATAGTGTGAAAAGTTGTACTGCAACAAGCTTCAGCATCTAAAGGACATGAAAACACTTCTGGAAACACACTATCTACCCAAACTATCATAAGCTGAGATGGGACACCTGAGCACACTTGTAACAGAAGAAAAGATGAAAGAGATAATAAAAATTTCCCAATAGCAACAAAAAAAACCTTGGCCTGGATCTCATCACTTGAGAATCCCACTAAAGAGCTCATACCAGTACTATTCAAATTATTTCAGAACATATAAAAGGAAGGAATACTCCCACATTTGTTCTACAAAGATCCGTAACACTGATACCAAAGTCAAGTAAAAATACCACAAAAAAGAAAATTACAGACAATTGTGTCTTATGAACATAGATGCACAAATTCTCAGAATTTTGACAGAAATTCTAGGCAAAAGAATTCAGCATAATAGCAAAATCATAATATACCATGACCAAGTGGAATTTATACCAGGTAGGCAAGGATGGTTCAACATTAGAAAATTAATTAATATATTTCACTACATAAATAGACAAAAGAAAAAATATCACATGGTCCTCCTAACTGACACCAAAAAGGCATTTGATTAAGTCCAACAATTCCTGATTCCCAATAAAAACTGTCAACGCCATAGAACAAAAGGGAAATTTCTCAGCATAATAAAGGACTTCTATACAAAATCAGCAGACAATGTCATTCTAAACAGAGACTGAAAGCATTCCCACCTGAGAACAGGAACGAGGCAAGAATACCCCTTATCTCCTATTTAGAACTGTGCTAGAAGTCCTAGGTAGATCAATAAGGCAAGCAAAATAAATAAAGGCTATCCAGAATTGGAAAGGAAATAGTAAAACTAACTCTATTCTTTGTTGATACTATACTATATATATTAAAAAAAAAGTGCCATCAATTCCAACTCATAGCTACTCTATATATTGTGCATAACTGAAACCAAATCCAGTGCTGTCGATTCTGACTCATAGCAACCCTACATATACTAGAGAACCCCCAAAATACCCCTCCCCCACACAAAAAAACTAATGGAATTACAATTCAGCGGATTCAGCAGAATAGCAGGATACAAGATCAACCTACACAAATCAGCTGGATTCATATACACCAACAAAGAGAACTTTGAAAAGGGATTTGAAAAACAATACTATTTGTAAGATAAAAATGAAAGATAAAATGCTTAGGGATAAATCTAATCAGGGATGTAAAAGACCTGTACAGAGAAAACAGCAACACACTATTGCAAGAAGCCTAAAGAGATTTACACAAGAGGAAAAATATACCATTCTCATGGATAGGAAGATGAAACAATGAGAAAACATTCTCTCCAAAGCAATCCACAGATATAATGCAATCATGATCCAATACCAATAGTATTCTTTCACAACATGGAAAAACTAATCACCAACATTATATGAAAAGGAAACAGTCTCCGATAAAGCAAAGCATTACTGAAGAAAAAGAACAAAGTGGGAGATATGACATTACCTGATCTCAGAAACCGTTACGTAGATACAATGGTTAAAACAGCCTGGTGCTGGTACAACAGCAGGCACACAGAACAATAAAGTCATCCACTGAGGTCAGCTAATCTGTGACAAAAGGACCCACATCCATTAAATGGAGCAAAAAAGACAGCCTTTTTAACAAATGGTATTGGCAGGCTTCTATGTCTAGCTGTAAAATAACAACACAGAACCCATTCATCACACTATATACAAAAACTAACTCAAAATGGACCAAAAGACTAAATACAGAAATTAAAATGATAGAAATCATGAAGAAAAAATAGAGACAATGTTAAAGGCCTTAATATAGAACATAAGTAGAATTCACACCATAACTAACAATAAACAAACATTAGAAGATAGATTAGATAACTGGGAACTCCTAAAAGTTATACAGTTCTGTTCACCAAAAGACTTTACCTAAAGAGATTGACAAGGGAAAAAAATAGTTGACTATAACGTATCTTACAATTGTCTCATCCTAAAATCTGTAGAATACTTCAGCACCTCAACAAAACAAGTAGTGTAATTAAAAAAGAGACAATGAACATGAAGACACACTTTACCAAAGAAGACACTGGGGCAGCTAACAGACACAGGAGGAAATGCTCATAATCATTATCCATGGTGAAATCAAAATCAAAACAAAGAGATACCATCTGTCATGGACTGAATTGTATTCCTCCAAAAATATCTTACAACTTTCCTAGGTCATGATTCCCAGTCTTGTATGATTATCTATCTGATGTGATTTCCAATGTGTTGCAAATTCTATCACCACGATACAATAAGATAGATTAGCAGAAGTTATATTCATGAGCTCTGCAAAATTAAATACCATTTTTAAATCAATCTCTTTTGAGATATAAAAGAGAAGAAGTGAGCAAGGAGACGGGGGACCTCATACTGCCTAGAAAGCACTGCTCGGAGCAGAGTGCATCTGATGGACTTGAGATTCCTATGCTAAGGTTCTCCCAGACCAAGGAAAGACTGATGCATCACAAGGACCTTCCTTCAGAACCGACAGAGCAGAAAATCTTCCCTTGTAGTCAACATTCTGACTTTAGAATTTTAGCCTACTGGACTGTGAAAAAAATATTTTTTTTTTGTTGAAATCATCCACTTGCGATATTTCTGCTACAGTAGCACTAGCTGAATAAGACAACATCTCTCCCAGACATAATTGCTATTCATAAAAAATAAATAAAAGACAGAAAAAATATTTCGGAGATTAGAAACAGGTTGGAAGTCTTATACTACTGGTAGAAGGGTAAATTGTACAACCACTGTGGACAATGATATGGAGCCTTTTTAAAAAGCAAGAAATGGAAATACTATATGATCCAGCAATCCCGTTCCTAGGATTATATCCTAGAGAAACAAGAGTCGTTGTATGAACAGACTAAGTACTGCCACATTATTCACAATAGCAATAAGATGGAAACAAAGTGTCCATTAACAGATGGATAAAAAATATTATATTGTATACACACAATGGGATAATATGTAATGACAAAGAACAATGATGAACCTGCGAAACATCTCACAACATGAATGAATCGAGAGCTTTATGCTGAATGAAATAAATCAGTCACAAAAGGATAAGTGCTGTATGATACCACCATTATAACAACCCAGTAAAAGATTTATGCACATTAAATAATAATAATCTTTAGAGGTTACAAGGGAAGGGAGGGTTTGGGATGAAAATCACTAACGAGATAACACCACAACCAAACCCATTTCAGATTCTTACTACTATAGGACAGAAAACTGTTCCATGGTTTCCAAGGAGTAGCTAGTGAATTTGAATTGCCAATTTTTTGGTTATCAATCACAGCTCTTAACTACTGTGACGCCAGGGGTCCAAAAAGTGTTACCTTTGGTGAAGGGAAAGATAACACGTAAGGGAAGTCAGCATAGCTTGACCAAGGCAAAGTCATAGTAGCTCCCTAGACACATCCAGACTTGTCAAGGGACGGAGTTATTGCAGATGAGTCAAGGGGACAGCAAAAGAAAGAAACTGTAGAGGCAGTGTTAGAAAGAAATTGCAGGGGCCTGATTTCTGGGTATTGCAGTATTGTTTCTATATGACTTACATGGTTATCTTTCATACACTTCAGTGATTTTACAACTTATGATTTGTTTCCCCTCTCCCCCTCTCCTAGTCACTGTGTTCTATAGAGTTTAAACTTAACTGTCTTCCTCTTAAAGAAGTCAAATAGCAGCCAATAAGACCTGGAGTGAGACAACCAGACAATGAGGGCCCATATTCTGAGCAACACAGGGGTGGTGCCGATGGCTCCCAAAATAATAACCACAGGAGGTCAAGCTGCCTGGCTGAAAGAAGAAGTAACATTCTTCAAATTTATCAAGCTTAAGCCTGATCCTATAAAACCCTCTGACAGGCAGACAGACTTTGGAGGAACCCTTTTCCCTGTGTATCTTACACGCGAGTATACAACAAAGGTCTCTTGTTATCTCTCCCCATCTCAGTGTTGGCTTTGCAGCAGGCAGCTTGAACCTACGTCTTATGGTTACATGAGGGCTAGGGACTGCGATCTCAGGGAACATCTAGCTGAACTGACAGAATACAATTCATGAAGAAAATTTTCTGCATTATACTTTGGTGCGTAGCATCTAGGGGGTCTCAAGAGCTTTTGAATAGTCATCAAAGATGCAACTGCTGATCTCTTACAGTCCAGGGCAAAGGAAAATGAAGAAAAGCAAAAACACAAGAAATGTATTACTCCAAAGGACAAACGGACCACATGAACCACAGCCTCCACCAGTCTGAGCCCAGATGCTCTATTTGGTGTCCAGCTACCACCACTGAGATTTGAAAGAACTCACAAATAACTAGTTTCAGAAAATGTTGAACAAAATTCAAACTCACACACAAGTTAATAAAAAAGACTTATTGGTCTGACAGAAACAGAAGGAAGCCCCAGACACACTGCCACTGAAGACACTCCTGAAGTCCACCATCCAGTAAAAGACTAACAGGCCTTTAAAACAAATGGTAATACGTGTGAGAAACATGCTTTTTAGTTTAGTCAAGTATACAAGACTAAATGAGCTATACTACCCCAAAAGCAAACACAAGAAGTTAGGAAGGGACAGGAAAACTGAATAGTCTTAGTCATATAGCACTATAATAACAGATATACTAAAAGTAGATGGTTTTAACAAACGGAAGTTTGTTTCTTTACAGTGAAGTAGGCCCTAAAAGTGCAAAGTCAGGGTGTTAGCTCCAGGACAAGGTTTTCTGAGCCTTTCCTTAATCTTCACCCAGGCTAGGAGCTTCTCTGAGCAGAGATGCTGGGTCCAAATGATGTGCTCTCCTCTTGGCACTGCTTTCTTGGTGGTTTGAAGTCCCCTCCATCTGCTTGCTTCCCTTTGCTTTTATCTCTTGAGAAACAAAGGTGATGTACGCTGCGCCCCAAGGAAACTCTCTTTACATTTGATCAGGGATGTGACTTGGATAAGGGTGCGACAATCCCACCCTACTCCTCTTTAACATAAAATTACCATCACGAAATGGAGAACAACCACAGAATACCAGGAGTCATGGGCTACTCAGGTTATATATGTTTTGGTGGAAGACATGAGTGAATAAACAAAAGAAACCTAGATTGGCAAGAGAAAAGGGGAGAGTGGCAACAAAACACAGAGTTTCAGTCTTCCTTCTTCATTGTCTTGCTTTCCTAAGTAATTGAAAGTACCATGGAATGGATCAGGCACCCCTTAGTTCTCAAAGTGGTATCTTTGCTTTGTTATATTTTTAAAGAAGGCTCTTGCAAAAGAATTGGCCAATAATAATAGATCAAAAGATTTTCTTCCATGGGTATTGAGTGTTGATCCAAGTGAAATGAAATCTTGACAACTTCAGTCTTTTTTTCCAAGTGTCATGATGTTGTTTACTAGCCTCATTGTAGGGATATTTGTTTTCTTTATGTTGAGGAAAAATTAATATTGCAGTCTGTAATTTTCACTGGTAAGTTCTTCAAGTTCTCTTCACTTTCAGAAGGGAAGCTCTGTCATCTGCATATTAGAGGTTGTTAATGAGTCTTCCACCAATCCTGATGCCATGTTCTTATGGTCCAGCTTCTCAGATTATTTGCTCACCACACAGATTGAGTAAGTATGGTGAAAGAATGCAAACCTGACCATACATTTCTTGATTTTAAAACACTTGTGATACCCTTACTCTGTCCAAATGACTGTGTCTCACGTGTTCTGGAATCCCTATTCTACACAAAGTTAACCATAATTTGTCATGATCCACAGAGTCAACTGCTTTTGTGTAGTAGATAAAACACAGGGAAACATGTTTCCGGCCTTCTCTGCTTTCAGAGAAAATGTCTAGCATCAGCAGTGATTGAGATCCCTCATGCTACATCCTCTGAATTTCTAACAGTTCCCTGTGGATGTATTGCTGTAGCTGCTTTTGAATAATCTTCAGCAAAATTTTACTTGTGTGTGATATTTATTGGAAGGGGTACAAATACATATCTCTTCCAGGCAGTTGGCCAGGTAGCTGTCTTTTAATTTCTTAACGTAGAAAGGTGAGCGTTTCCAGTGCTACATCTATTTGTTGAAACTTTTCAACTAGCAGTTCATCAATTCCCCAAGCCTTGTTTTCTGCAATTGCCTTCAGTGCAGGTTGGACTTCTTCCTTCAATACTATCACTTCTCGATGATATGCTGCCTCCTGAAATGGTTAAACTTTGACCAGTTCTTTTTAGTATAGTGATTCTGTGCGTTTCTCTGTTTACTTACGATGGTTATTGCATCATTCAGTACTTTCTCCCTAGAATCCTTTGAAATTGCAACTTGAGACTTGAATTCATTTACTTCAGCATGAGAAATGCCAAATGTGTTCTTCACTTTGATTTTCTGACACCAGGTCTTTGCACATTTCATTAAACACTTTACTTTGTCTTCTCCAGCTATCCTTTGAAATGTTCTGTTCAGCTCAGATTGAATAAGTATGGTGAAAGAATGCTCTATGCTCAGGAGCGAGTTTCAGAGTCTCTTCTATCATGCGTTATAGTCTTTTCTTTCTTTCCTCTCTTTCTAACGACCATGTTTGATGTCATCCCACAACTCATTTGGTCTCAGATCGTTAGTGTTCTCTAAGACAAATCTATTCTTGAGATGGTCTCCATATTCAGCTGGGATTTCTCAAGGTTGTAATTTGGTCATTATGGATTTGTTCTGATTTCCTTCAACTTCAACTTGCATATGAGCAATTGATGGTTTGTTTCACAGTCAGCTACTCGCCTTGTTCTGACTGATAATATTGAGCTTTTCCATAGTCCGTGTCACAGAGTGAATTGTGTTCCCCTAAAAATATGTGTAGCCATGTGGCTGGGCCATGATTTCCAATATTTTGTGATTATCCTCCATTTTTGTGATTTTCCTGTGCTATATGTTAAAGGATTGTGGTGGGACTGTAAATCCCTTCATAGGATCACCTCCTTGCTCCACTGCAAAGGGAGTTTCCCTTGAGTATGGCTTGCCCCACCCTTAATCCTCTCCTCCTACAAGAGATAAAAGGAAAGCCAAGCAAGCAGAGAATTGGAAACCTCGCACCATCAAGAAAACAGCACTGGGAGAAGAGTACGTCCTTCAGACCTGAGGTTCCTGCTCCAAGATGCTCCCTGGACAAAGACTCATGCAATACCGGACTTTCCTCCAGAGCCGACAAGGGGGGAAGCCTTTCCCTGGAGTGGACACTTATTGTTTTATGTATTTTGGATTAAGGCTAGCCTCACTGGGGTGAGATGGTATCGCGCTATAGTTCTGACTTGCATTTCTCCAGTGGCTAATGATCACGAGCATTTCTTCATCTATCTGTTAGCTGACTGAATGTCTGTTTGGTGAAGTGCCTGTTCACATCCTTTGCCATTTTCTAATTGGTTTATTTGACTTCTTGTTGTTGAGGTTTTGCAGTATTTTGTAGATTTTATAGATTAGATGCTGGTCAGATTTGCCATAGCCAATTTTTCCTGGTTTCTGTGTTGTCTTTTTACTCATTTGGTGAAGTCTTTGAGTGAACATAAGTTCATTTTTAGGAGTTTCCAGTTGTCTGTTTTCTCTTCTGATAATCTGTGCATTGTTAGTAATGTTTTGTATACTGCTTATGCCATGTATTAGGACTCCTAGCTTTGCTCCTATTTTTTCTTCCATGGTCTTTACCATTTTAAATTTTATGTTTAGGTCTTTGATTGATTTTGGGTCAGTTTTGGGGCATAGCACAGGTCTTGTTTCTTTCTTTCTTTCTTTTTTTTTTTTTTTGCAGATGGATATACAGTTCTACCAATTCATTAAAGAAACTCCCTTTTCCTCAATTAACAGACTTTGGCATTTGCCAAATATCAGTGGTTCATAGGTAGACAATTTTAGATCTACATTCATGATTCTGTACCATGGTCTAAGTATCCCTTTTTAAACTAACACCAAGCTATTTTGACTACCATGTAGGTGTAATAGTTTCTAAAGCCAGGCAGTGTGAGGACTCTCATTTTGCTCTTTTTCTTCAGCAGTATTTTAGTTATCCAGGACTTCTTTCCTTTCCATATGAAGCCTGTAATTTATTTTCTCTGTCTCATTAAAAAATGTCATTGCAATTTGGATCAGAATAGCATTGTATCTACAGATTACTTTGGGTAAGATAGACATTTTCACAGTATTGAGTCTTCCTATCCATGAGCAAGGTAGGCTTATCCATTTATGGAAGTCTCTATTAGTTTTCTTTGTATATGTCTTTTACATCTCCGGTTAGATTAATTCCTAAATATTTGATCATCTTGAGGCTATTATAAATGGTATTGATTCAGTGATTTCCTCTTTGATGTTCTCTTTGCTGGGGAAGATAAATCTGATTTTTTATGTTTATCTTGTATCCTGATCCTTTGCTGAACCTTCTATTAGTTCCAGTCTCATTTTTGTAAATTCCTTAGGGTTTTCCATCTACGAAATCATATTACCCGCAAACAGAAATAATTTTACTTCTTTCTTGCCAATCTGGATACCTTTTATCGATCTATCAATTTATTTATCTTTCTTTCCCAATCGCTATGACTAAAATCTCTAAGATAATGTTGAATAAAAACAGTGACAAAGGGCATCCTTGTCTGGCTCCTATTAAGGGGAATGCTTTCAGGCTCTTTATTTAGGATGGTGTATAAATGTCCTTTATTACGTTCTTATTTTGCTGAGAATTTGTAACACGAATGAGTGTTTGACTATGTCAAGTGTCTTTCCTGCATCAATCAATAAAATCATGTAGTTCTTGTCTTTTGTCTTTTTTAAGTGGTTGATTACATTGATTACTTTTCTAATGTTAAACCATACCTGCGTGATGACCTGGTATGTATCTCACTTGATCATGGTGAATTTTTTTTTTTTGATATGTTGTTGAATTCTATTGGCTTGAATTTTGTTGAGGATTTTTGCATCTAAGTTCATGAGACATACTGATCTGTAATTTTCTCTTTTGTGGTGTCTTTACCTGATTTGGGTATCAGGGTTTAGCTGGCTTCATACAGTGAGTTTGGGAATAGTCCATAGTTTACTATACTTTGAAATGCCCGTTGTAATAAGGGTGTTAACTCTTCTCTAAAAGTTTGGTAGAATTATCCAGTGAAGCTATCAAAGCCAGGAATTTTTTTGTTGTTGTTTGTTTGTTTGTTTGTTTTGCTGCAAGTTTTTAAACTATTATTTCAATCTCTTCTTTTATCATGGGTTTATGTGGTTATTCCACCTCTGTTTGTGTTAGTTTAGGTAGGTAGTGTCTTTCTAGAAATTTGTCTTTTCCCTCTATGTTTTCAAATTTAAGTACAATTTTTGGCGTAGTATTTTGTTATGATTTTCTAATTTCACTTAGGTCTGTTTCAGGTTATTTACTTCCTCTCTTGTTTTTCTTTTGTCAGTTTTACCAGTGTTTTATCAGTTTCGTTGACATTTTCAAAGAACCAGCTTTTTGTCTTGTTACCTCTTTCAATCATTTTTCTATTCTATAATTCATTTAGTTATATTCTAATTTTCATTATTTGCTTTCTTCGGTGCCCAAGGGGTTCTTTCATTGCTCTGTTTCTACTTATTCTAGTTGAAGGGTTAGTGGTTCGATTTGTGCCCTTTATTCTTTGCGCATGTGTGCATTTATTGAAATAAATTGATCTCCTAGCACTGCTTTTGCTCTGTCTCAAAGGTTCTGGTAGGATGTGTTTTCATTCTCATTTTATTCTGTGAATCTCTTTATTCTATCTTTGAGCAAGCTCGCATCAGAAAATGTAGATCCTGAAGACTTTACTCCTTTCTTGTCATTATGATTTGACTCTATTTTGAGAAAGCAAAACTTTCACAGTCATATTTCAAGCACCATCCAACTTGAGGGTTCTGTTTTTCAGAACTACTTCAGACAATGTTCTGTTGTTAACCATAAGGTTTGAGACACTAAGATACTAAGATTTGCATATGTAAAAGCAAGGTAATTTTACTTTCTTCTGGTATATGTCAAGAATTAGTACATTAAACTATAAGTTCTAGATACCTCTCTGTATGTGCGTATACACAGAGGCACATGTAAGTATTACATGTGATGTAAAACACATCTACAGACATTTGAATCTGTACTTATTTCTATACATGGTTCTACAAACAGTCCTACATACATTTAAATAATATTTTGTTGTGTTTTGGGTGAAAGTTTATACAAAAAATTAGTTTCTTATTTAGCAATTACTACATAAATCATTCAGAGACATCGGTTACATTTTTAACAGTCTTGTAACATTCTCATGAATTCTGTTCTGGATAATTCTGAAAGGATCTTTCATATTTTTATCTAGAGCTCACATCAATATCTTCAAACATTGCAAGTTAATACAGAAGGCTAACCTTCCATTTCCTATGTTCTCTGTCGTTAGGAGACCTGGCTTTCATTATGCCCAGTATATTTACTGCTTGGCTCTACCAATCACCTGTAGTCAGTCTCCCCACTTCACCTGTGTGCCACTGCTGTGTCTTCCATCCAATTACATTCATTGACACCATCCTCCAGCTGCCCTGATTTTTCGCTTACCATTATCACCCTTACTCAAGTCACTCCCTTTGAGTGGAACTGGTTTATATTTACCACTCCATTTGTTTTGTGTCATGACTGCCAACACAATTGTTTTGGAATTAAAAAAGAAAGACTTGAAAGGAAGAAACAGAAAAGAGCAGGATGGAGAAAAGAGGAAGGAAACAAGTAACACCCATATTTTTAAATGCAAGAAATTATACAGAAAGTATCACTTTTCTAAATGAAGAATAGCAATTATGCACGTATTTAGTGACACCAGAGATAAAGTTAATATAATGTTTAGTGCTGTATACAATAAAAAAGAGGCTAAAGCCCCAGAAGAAGGGAATTGGATCATTTAAAGTATTCATGAACTTTTTTCTTGAGAATGTTAAGAATGAATTCAGGTATCTGTTGCTTTATAAAACAAATGAATTAAGTCCACTGCCCATCAAATCAATCTGAACTCACAGCAAACTTATAGAACAGAGTGGAACAGTTTTCTAAGGCTAAAGTCTTTACAGAAATCGACAGCCACATCCTTCTCCCACAGAGTTTCTGATGGTTTCAGACTGTCAGCCTTTTGGTTAAGAGTTGTGTGATTTAGTTACTGTACTACCAAGACTCCCTGTTGCTTCATAGGATGTCAAAAGAAATATATTATTTATTTTGAAAGTAAATACACCACTGCCAAGTATACCACTACAGTATGATAAATTCACAGACAGATGGCTTAAATACATGCAAAACAAAATTGTGTATCTTCAAAAGTTCTCCCTAAAAATGAAATGCCAAGCCAGGCCAAGTGCCCTCTAGTCGGATCCTACTCATGGTGACCCTAGGAGCCAGGGTAGAACTGACCCCCAGAGTATTCAAGGAGCGCCTGGTGGATTTGAACTGCTGACCTTGTGCTTAGCAGTGGTAGCACTTAAATGAAATAAATGAATAAAATTGCATAGCAAGTTAATGGCATAATCGTACAATGGTTTTAAAATAGAGATTTCATTGTAGAGATTCACTACAAAGAAAAATAACTTCAAAACACATTGCACTCTTTTCTGTAGTTATTGTTTTGTTTTTCTTTACAGTAGCAATGTTAGTTTCATTCTGAGAATATTGCATGTGTGTACTGGTGCTGGTGTCATTGAAAACTGACAAAGGAGATATAAATGTAAGATCAATGAATTTAATAACATCTCTGCTGTCTACTTTAAATTGAAAGTTACTGTAGGAACTCATGACATTATTTCCCTTGAAATGTATATACGTTGTATCTCCAACACCTTAAAAGACATAAAAACAATGATCACCACAGATTGCTGCCACTAAATATTATTTCCCACTGGTAGAAATGAAGAATCCTTGGAAAAATATAAGATGCCAAATCTAAGGCAAAAAATACATAAGGTGACTCTAGAACATTATAATAGCAGAAAATAAGCAAGTTCTCAAAAACTAAATTTGAATTTAATTACTATCAAAAACGTGATTTTTTTCTATTACAAAACTTTTGGAAAAATTATCTGTGATATTAAAAAGTGTTTTTTTATTCATGAGACTATTTTAATAATATTTTTAGTGCAAATACAATATTTTTGGAAGCTTTTTTAAGTTATACAATGGTTTATGTAATGCTCAAATTGTTCATCTCTAAATTATGATTTGCAATAATTTATAATAATTTGTGAATAGACCATGCATGTGTGTCTGAGTGTATGTATTGTACAGGAGTAAAATAGGTCCCTGGTATGTTTAAAAAAGAAATATTTTAATTGGGAAGCTAGTTGTAATACAGAAGCTCAGACAGGTAAATATGATAATTGATGGCAAAAATTCTTTAGGTGGTCTCCTGGTTTGGAAACCTTTTATCCTATCATATAATCCAAATTTGAATGTGAAAATCATACCGCACTACAATTATTTTTCTTTTTTTTTTTTTTTTTTGGTATGAAGTCTTATTTCCACTCTGATAGATGGATATTAGAGTGCAGTTATTCAGTCTAAGCAGCCAAATAAGGGATAAGTACCACAAAGGTTGAGACTATCATTCCTTTACTCTTTCTTGTTTATGTTAATAGTCAATCTTTTTAACAGTATATGTTAAATACAGCAAAGGGAACAGTGGTTAAGTATTTCTTTGTGATAACTTGGAGTTCCTATCATTTTTGATTTACCAGTACATTTTCAGACACTAAATGTCTCTTGTTTGTCTCTTCATATACAGCAGAGTAGTTCTTTAATGGTTAAACTGTTTTTCCCATAACCGACTATCTTATAAGATTGTTTTTTCTAAAATTATATTTTTGGCATCTTGAAGCAAAATGACATAAATCAGAGAAACCTGAAATTTTTTAGAGCTGAAAGAGACTGAACACATAGTCAAATTCAACTTCTTTCCTATTTGTTTGCTGTCTTGTGAATAACATGTAAGAATTCAAGTTTCTGAGTTGTTAGAATTTTTTTAATGTAAGCCTAAAGACTTAACTGATTATTAATGCTAAATTTGAGGCTTCCTTTGGTAAGTTGTTAAAATATAGATTGCATAGAATGCATTATGCAACAAGATTAACTGAAGAATAAAGGAAATTAATGAAAAGCATATTGAAGAAGAATGCAGTTGTCTGATTTGTTTTAAGAATATGTTCGTATCTATTAACAGTGGTGAAAACCATATTTCAGTTTCACCAGTTCATAATTTAAGCAAAGGGTCATACTATAAGTTATATTATCACTCATAACTTGATTAGTAAAGGACAAAATTCTGAAAAGAGTTCTACTCATGCAAAAATGAAGGAGGGCTTGAATATTTAGAAGTAAAAGATAATTTATTGTACCATACTTTCAATAAAAGGAGCATCAGAGAAGTTTTTTCAATTTTCCTATGAAATAGGAAAGAAATATTGTGATTCAACTCCTTATATGCTTTGCCTAAGTCACAAGAACAAATTTCTGATTAAGTTATAGGGATTATTTTGGATTCTGCAATATTTCTTTCAATGGAAATTGTTAAAATACAGGAAAATATAGTAAAATTATACTTCCAGACATGTGTTTATATATTCCATGTTTACTTTAACATGTCTTAAATATAGATTCCATAATAACAATTAACAAGGAATTTGCAAATTTCATTGATCTGGTCAATACAGCTATTTATTTAATCAATATGTGAATACCTAATATTAGTTATAGAAATCCTGGTGGCATAGTGGCTAAGTGCTACATCTGCTAACCAAAAGGTCAGCAGTTTGAATCCCTCAGACACTCTGGAAACTGTATGGAGAAGTTCTACTCTGTTCTATAGGGTCTCTATGAGGCAGAACTGACTTGGCAACAGTGGCTTTGAATTTGGACTTTAATATTAGTTGTAAATGGTTCTAAAAATTGGGTCTAGACCAATGGCCTCAAAAAGCTTGCAATACAGTAGCAACACAGCATGTTAAGGGCTTTGGTTAAGTAAATCATGATAAGGATACTCATAGTACTGAACAGTTAAATTTAAAATAAAACTGCTTAATTTCAATCTTCAAAATCTCAGAATTCATAAATAAGAAAATAATTTAGATTAGCCTATATAGTGGCCGAATCAAATTGGCCACGAAGCTGATTTTCTTTAAATAGAAGCAGGTTTTCAACCATGATCCATAAAGCTTTCCAAGATACATGTAGCAACAGATAGAAGAAACCATAACAGGGCAGCATGTCCTCCATTCATTTCAACAGCATGCCATATTATATTATTTTCTTCTCCAATGACATAAAATATTATGCAAGAGTACACAAAACAGCACCTGCTTTCTGCTGGGACTCTATTTATAATAAACCTGAATCTGACACATGAATACCAAGGACAAGTGTGAAGTCTTCAGGAAATAGGAAACAACAGATATGCTGTTTCCAAACTTCCTGTTCCAAGAACCTATCTCTGTCTACTGCTGAAGCCATCACCTTTTGAAAATTATGACTCATTAACCATTTGACAGGAAATTAAAATTATGATTACACAAATATTACTTTTATAAGTCTTCCAAATTTGAGAACTCAAGTGACATAAAACAATTTTCCAAATATACTTAGTATGTTATCACTGTAGTAGTCATATGCAGAGTGTGTTAAAAAAAAGTTTGATTTCTGCTCTTGCAGACATGATGCCACAAAGATTTACTTCTTGAATAATTCTGCTATTAAAATATCACTTACTAGATTTTAAATCTTAAATTTTGTATTATATTACTATTTTTCCCGTTTGCAAATCTATTTTCTACAATAGAATTTAAAATTCTGATAGAATAAGTCATGTAGCCTGAAAAATTGCACTGCTTAAAATTTCTCAGAAGAAAAAATATTAAAAATTTGTTGATATGGCCATTCAATCCATCATATTTTCCTGTTTGGTGATTCAAATGAATGTTGAACCAAAGAAAGGTCAATATTTTAGGGCCACTAATAAGAATAGCTGTTTACAAATATTTTCTGTATTTTCTCTAGAAAATCTTCAATCTATTAGCATTTCTAAATACATATTTCAAAAAAAAATTATTTCCTACCATACACAATGGAGTATTGAACATGAACCTCTTCTTGGAGCCAGCCAAGCCAAGTGCCAGAGACTTAACTATTTCCATATGCCACATGCATCTGGTTAGGAAATTGAATATTATTGGACATATCTCTTCTCTAAGAGTTTGGTAGAATTCTGCAGTGAAGCCATCTGGGCCAGGGCTTTTTTTGGTTGGTAGTTTTTGGATGACTTTTTCAATTTCTTCCTTTGTAATGGGTTTATTCAGAGGTTCTGCTTCACCTTGTGATAATTTTCGTAGATGATATGAATCAAGGAATTTGTCCATTTCCTCTAGGTTTTCAAATTTGTTGGAGTACAGTCTTTCATAGTATTCTGTTATGATATTTTGGATTTCTGTTGGTTCTGTTGTGACAACTCCCCTCTCGTTTCTTATTTGGGTTATTTGTTTCCTTTCCTCATTTTCTTTAGTAAGTTTAGCCAATGGTTTGTCAATTTTGTTGATCTTTTCAAAAAACGAGCTTTTGGTCTTTTCAATTTTTTCAATTGTTCTATCCTCTAAATTGTTTAGTTCTGCTCTAATCTTTATGGTCTGTTTTCTTCTGGTGCCTGAGGGGTTTCTCTGTTGTCCTCTCTCTATTTGTTGAAGCTGTAGGGTTAGTTCTTTCATTTGGGTTCTTTCTTCCTTCTGAATGCATGCATTTATAGAGATAAACTGACCTCTGAGCACTGCTTTGGCTGTATCCCATAGATTCTGATAGAAATTGTTTTCATTCTCATTGGAATCCATTAATTTCTTCATTTCATCCTTCATTTCCCCTATAACTCATGGATTTTTTAGCAAGATGTTGTTCAGTTTCCACAAGTTTCACTTTCTATCTATGTTTATTCTGTTATTGAGTTTGACTTTTTTGGTTTTATGGTCTGAGAAGATGCTCTTCAATAATTTAATGGCATGGATTTTGTTGAGATTTGCTTTATGCCGTAACACATGGTCTACCCTGGAAAATGTTGCATGTGCGTTGGAGAAGAAGATGTAGTTGTCTGCTGATGGATAGAAAGTTCTGTATATGCTGGTGAGGTTGAGTTGGTTAATTGTGGCAGTAAGATCTTCTGTGGCTTTATTGTGCTTTTTTTCTAGAAGATCTGTTCAATATTGAAAGTGCAATGTTGAAGTCTCTCCTCATCTAGTTAGGAAATGGAATATTTCCATGCACATTTATCAAGATGAAGGCCTTCTATCAACTGGCTCCTGTATTTTTCAAAGCTCATTTCTCACTACCACCTATCATGCCATTGTCCTTTAGTTGCCAACAGGATGAGTGGTTACTAGGTGAGATTGACTGGGGCTTGGCCTAGGGCTAGTAGGCATGTTAAACTTGTGATGATTTGCTTCACCTTATTCACCCTTGAGAATAAATGCTAAACAATCAAATTAGCTTAAGAACAGTCTGCCTTTATGTTTAAGACTAGGGTTTTGCCTTTCATAAGACTTGTTTAGAAGCCCAATTTCCTAAAAATTTCACATCTTCCAATTCTGGTATTTTCAACTGTTGTAATAATGTATGACATTAACAAATGGTGTCAACTCGTACAGTTTTTATAGTACATTGGTATAGTATTTGAAACAGGAAATGAGAATAATACTATTAAATGAATCTGCATGATTATACTATTTCATATAACGTTCTGAGATCTTTATTTAAAAGTTGTTCCTGTTATTTTAACATCAGTGTAATATTTTAGCAGATCTTTTATTATCTTGGACAAGCCCTGATATCACACTGGTTAAGTGCTGAGATGTTAATCAGTAGGTCATAAACTCAAACTTACCGATATGTCTGCAGGAGAAAGATGTGACAATCTGCTTCCATTAAGATTACAGCCTTGGATACTCTCTGGGGAAATTTTTCCCTGCTATATAGAGTTGTAACAAGTAGGGTTTCATAGGGGCTTTATAGGATTTTTTTGCTTGTTTTTTTAGATCTTGAGAATGCTTTCAAATATTTTCAATTACATGCATTTCTATTTTGTTCTTTATTCCTTTCTAATATCTACTATAACACAATTACTTTGACTTACTGATTACTTTAGCCAGTGTAAACTTTTATTAAAGATGCTTTTATATTTCAATTTTTTTACACTTTATAATTCAATTAATTTAGTTTCACCTTCTTTATGATTATATTACCTTTGTAGTAGTTTTGGATAACTGATGTCTATTTAATAATTAGGTGAAGTAAAACAGCAAAAAGCTTGTCTACACATCAATGCATTCATTATCCACTAAACCAACTGCCTTAGTATTAATCATTGCAGTATCATAAATTCTTTAGCAAAAAACAATTATCATTTTTTAATGTCAACAGTATCATGCATCACAAAAAAACTTTATACTGTGTCTGATGTTCACAATCATACAGCAAAGTGTCGGCAACTCATATTTCACAAAATAAAGCTCATAGAGTTTAACTCATTCAATATCACCTAACTAGTGAATACCCAAGCTGAGATTCAACCCAGGTGTATCTGACAACAAAATCTATGTTCTTTCTTTGACATGGAATTGTCACATTGGTGTTGTAATAGCTAATCTTTGATAAATGGAAATATTCTAACCACCATACTTATTTTAGAATCTATCTATAAAATGCCTTCTCAGCCACACATAGTGTTCAGTTAAACAGGAAAGCGACTTATGAATTTGAAGAAATACCAATAGCCAAAGCCAATAGAGACTATACAAAATTAAACACATATAAGGAAAATAATGGAAAAAAATAAAGCAAATAAAGCCTTTGCAGCATCAGTGAACTCTAGGACGACTTCCAGTGACCTTATCTACATGTAATTTGAGTTCAAAGAAGAGTGCAGAGAGTTGAGTAGAGAAAAATAATTTGCAGAAAATTTTATAAATTTGATATACACTGTAAACCACAGATTCAAGAAATTGACTTGTGCCTAAGTTCAACAAATGTGATGAAAACCTCACTAAGCCACACCATAATCAGATTGCTTGAAACGAATGACAATGACAAAATATTAAAAGCAATCGGAGGAACAAAGATAAGAATGACATAAAAATTCCTGGCTAGCAAAAAGCAAGCTTATACTACCAGCGAAAAAAGATATTTTGTAACCTAAAGATAAATTGTAGTAAGTTGAAGATAGATACCAAAGTAAAAATAATTAAAATAACCCTATACAAATAACAAAAAAGAAATGAAATGATATAAAAAATTATCAATTCATTGAAAGGAAAACAGAAGAGTAAATAAGGCAAAGAATACGTGTGTAATTAGGGCAAAAATAGAAAAATGGTAGATTTATACTCATCTATAAAAACCATCAACTTTTAGAGAATAATCTCAAAACAGTAATTCAGATACAGAAGGACTCAAACCCCACCTTAAGGCTCAGTGGTATGAGAGAGAACTATGGCAAAAGAGGTGTTCTCATAGGAGATTCAAGTTTCTGTTAGAGCAAGAAGCAAGGAGAATTTTCAGACAAAGAATAAAAACATAGTTTTTTGTTTGTTTTGTTTTTTCCTAATAATGTACTGTGTGTTCCAAAGGACACAGTGAAAAGACTCTCAGAAGATAGGGACGGATATGAGATGGTAACAGAGTAGAGACGGTGTAGAGCCTTCAGTGACTGCGAACATAAAGGTGAGGATACTCTGGGAGTCCAGGGCTTCTTGTGGTCACTGGCACAATCAGGATAAATGCATGCTGAAATTATGTTTGAAGTTCCCAACACAGAGAATGCTGGCAGATCATGCCTGACATGGGGAGAAAAATGTGAGATTACTGTCCATGGGTGTCCTCTCCCCTCTTGTAAGAGGAAAACTGGTAGATGAAGACATGGAAATCTTACATTTAGAGGCTCTCCTTTACTTTTGTAGCAGAGGCTTTGCAGTCTCAATCTACAGAGCACCTGCTTGACTCCTTAAGGTAAGATTAATTTACCTCCTCAGTGACCTCAGCACCACTCTCTGAATACACAGTGGAATAGGTATACTGTTGTTTGTAGGTGATGATTCCCAATGATCAAGTGGTAGAACAAGGATTTCTTTTAACTCCACTCAATTCCTGTAATGCAATCAAAATATTTTCTAGAATTAGATTGTCTCTTTCTTCATCCTCATAAAATAATCCTAGTATAATTCGCTTACATAGTACCTAAAAAGATGTCCATCCAAATTCAATGATTATGGAAATGAAAAATCTACTTTTGCTGATATCTTTATAAAACATACTACTGTCAAATTAAATCGAAGACCAAATTCAGTGAGTGCATCATTTTACCCACCCACTTTTGTTGGTTTACCTGTTCATCTTTGTTGAAGGAAATAATTTTGTGGCTATAAACAACTTTTAAAGATATAATGACTTAAACATGAGAATGGATATCTAAACACATGTATTTAGCTAATAAACAATATTACCATCAACATATTTGTGCAGCACAGTTCAGTTTACACTGTAATTTTGTGTTTATTTTCTCCCACAACATTAGGCATATTTTATACTGCCCTGCAGCCTAAATAAACTGTGATTCCAAGACATATCAAAAAACAAAACAAAACAAAAACACCAACCTCAGCTCCTAGTGACCCTATAGGACAGAGTAGAACTGCCCCACAGAGTTTCCAAAGGAGAACCTGGTGGGTTAGAACTGCTAACCATTTGTTTAGCATCCATAGCACTTAACCAGTAGGCCACCAGAGTTTCCTCTAAGAGTTAAGAGCACATTTGTGATGATACTCACGCTTTCTGATTGCATTGTGTTTTCCATGTCAGAACAGTCCATGTACTTGAAGGAAGAACCTGAAGAGTCAGAGTCTTCTGAGTACTACTCATGAGCCCTTTAGCCGAAATGTTTTGTATGCAAAGGATGACTGGAGTATTTGGTTTCCCTGAATCTTGCACAGTTTATCTAATAGTTAATATTTGAATTATTAATTTTCTTTTGACTTAAATAGACCAGCTTCATAATTTATTATATTTCTCTATTGCTCATTTTCCCTCTCACTCTCCTTCTTTCACTGTTTTGTTTTTTCCAAAATAAACCACTAACTGTGTTGCTAATATCTTTCTTGTTATGTTTATTTCTGCCTGCTATACTTTGAGCATCTCTGATGGTGCAGTGGTTAAGAGTTTGGCTGCTAACCAATAGCTCAGCAATTTGAATCCATCATCAGCTACTTGAAAACCCGATGGGGTAGTTCTACTCTATCCTATAAGGTCTCTGAGTCTGAATTGAATCTACAGCAGTGAATTTGTCATACTTTGCCATTTTAATTTTAATTTTTGAGCTATGAATTTGAATGAAAGGCAATATACTGAAAAACTATGCTTTTCATTGCCTCTAAAAATTCATTTAAAAATCTCTGGAGTGGCTGACGCAGTTCACCACACTGAACTCATAATGTTAGTCAAATGTGTCTCAAAGAGTGAATATAATTTAGAAAACGTTGACATCAAATTTGCATACAGACAGGGTTTGGATACTAAATATATTTAATTACATTCCATGAATCTATCTCCACTTTATTTTACTTGTAGCAACAATATGATTATTCTCACTGATTGAACTCAAAATAACAACCAGCCAGTTTGATTTTATTTGATTTTTTATATTACTACTCATGGTAAAAATATTTAATTATCTTTATTAGTGTGTTATATAAAAAGTAAAATAAAATTTTACAATAAAATTCCCCTCTGTATCTTGATGTTAAACCTTGTAGCATTTTCTGACTGTTGTAAACTCTGAGAATACTGATGCCCATTACACAGGTTAGGAAAACTACCAATAATATGTTCATGGTAATAACTTGCAAAGAAAAAAGTCACATTAAACAGGAATGCTGAATCATGGTATTTTCTTCATAAATTTTTACACTAATTTATTTTTACTTAAATAAGCCTAAGTTATTCAAGAATGGGGGTTATTTAAAATTCACCCCAACCTGAATATTTGGGAAATCAATTAACATGTAAACTATGTTCAAAACATGAATATTATTAAATTAGCTATGGAGGCATTCAAATGCTAAAAGGTGAGAAATAAATGCAAAGTACACCACATCTTTATCTTACTAATTTTATTTCAATTGTGAAGGAATTCCCAGGCCCATTAGAATAATTTTTAGATAGTTTAAATGTGTAAGGTTTACTCTTTTACATGTTTTATTTCTGAAGTACTGTCAAGAATTTCACTCCCACACCTGTCGGTTTGTCTTACTGTTGGGGCCGCTGTGTTCTGTGATACTAGAAGCCATGATGTCAGTATTCAAACACCAGCAGGGTCACCTATAACATACAGGTTTCAACAGAGCTTCCAGCTAAGACAGACTAAGAAGATGGAGCCAATAGTCTACTTCTAAAAATAATTAACCAGTGAAAATTTCATGAATAATAGTGGAACATGGATATAGTGCCAAAAGATGAGACTCTTAGTTTAGAAGACACTCAGAAGACATTTGACTAAGAGCTGCCTCCTCAAAGTTGTGTCAGTCTTAATGATTCGGCTAGAATTGTTTTCGGGACCTTCATCTGCTAATGTAGCACAACTCAAAATGAGAAGAAACAGCTGCAAATATTCATTAACAACAAGAAGACTCAATGTAAGAAGAATGAATATAGGAAAACTGAAAATTGTTAAAAATAGAATGGAACACACAAACATAAGTATCCTAGGCATTAGTGAGCTAAAACGGACTGGTATTGGTCATTCTGATTCAGACAATTGTATGGTTTGCTGTGCTGAGAATGACAGCTTGAAGAAGAATGGCACTGCATTCATCACAAAAAGAGCATTTCACAATCTATCCTGAAGTACGGCAATGACAGTGATAGGATAATATCCATATATGCCTACAAAAATGACCAGTTAATATGACTATTATTCCAGTTAAGGCATCAACCACTAAGGCCAAAGATGAAAAGACTGAAGATTTTTGCCATGTTCTGCAGTCTGAAATTGATCAAACATGCAATAATTCCTGGTGACTGGGATGTGAAAGTTGGAAGCAAAGAAGGATTTGCAGTTAGAAAATATAATTTTGTGATAAAAATGATGCTGATATCTCATGACTGAATTTTGCAAGACCAACAACTTCTTCATTGTATTTACCATTTGTCACCATCATAAACAGCCTATGCCCATGGATCTCACCAGATAGAATAGACAGCAATCAGATCCACTACACCTGTGGAAGGAGATGATAGAAAAGCCCAATATCATCAATCAGAACAAGGCCAGAGGCTGACTGTGGATCAGAACTATCAATTACTCATATGCAAGTTCAAGACAAAAATGAAGACATGAGAAAAGTCAATGAGAACAAAAGCACAATCTTGAGTATATCCCATTTGAATTTAGAGTCCATCTCAGGAATAGAGTTGACACATTGAACACTAATGACCAAAGAACAGGCAAGTAGTGGAATGACATCAAGGGTGTTATACACAAAGAAGCAAAGAGGTTATTGAAAAGCTAAGAGAGAAAGAAAAGACACAACTGGATAACAGAAGAGACTCTGAAACTCACTCTTGGAAGTCAGGTAGCTAATGCAAAAGGAAAAAATGATGAAGTAAAAGAGCTGAAGTGAAGATTTCAAAGGGTGGCCCAAGACGACAAAGTAAAGTATTGTGACGACATACGCAAAGACTTGGAGATAGAAAACTAAAAGGGAAGAGCATTAGTTCAGCATTTCTCCAGCTGAAAGAACTGAAGACACATCCATACTTGCTGAAAATGCAGAGGACCTGAAGTACTTACTGACACAGACCGAAGAACACAGCCTTCAGTACGGGTTTCACCTCAACATAAAGAAAACAAAAATCCTCATAACTGGACCAAAAAGCAGCACCATCATAAATGGAAAAAATATTGATATTGTCAAAGATTTCATTTTACTTGTTTCCACAATCAATACCCATGGAAACAGCAATCAAGAAACTACAAAAACTCACTGCATTTCACAAATTGGTTTCTCTAAAGTGCTGAAAAACAAAGATGTCACCCTGAAAACTAAGGTGCACCTACTCCAAGCCACGGAGTTTTCAATAGCTTCCTATGCAATGTGAAAGCTGGACAACGAATAGACTGAAGAAGAACTGATATATCTGAACTGTGGTGTTAGAGAAGAATATTGACTGGAAGAAGTACAACCAGAATGCTTCTTAGAAGCAAGAATGGAAATACTATATCTCACATACTTTGGACATGTCATCAGGAGGGATTGATCCCTGGAGAAGGACATTGTCTTAGGCTGGATTTTCTAGGGAAGCAAAACCAGTAACACGTGTAGGTACAAGGAAAGATTTATAACATATATAGATAAATAGATATAGATATTGGAAACAGCTCACGCAATCACAGAAGCTGAATGTCCCAAGTCCTGGCACAAGGTCACAGAAGCTGATGAACCCAAAGTCAGCAGGCCAGAGACCAGAGTTCTAAACTACCTGTTGTGTAGGTAGGTGGATCCCAAGCTGGTGGCGAGACGGAGCGGCAGGGGCTGGCGAACCTAAGATCAGCAGGTCAGGGAGCAGAACTCTCAAGCGCCTACTGTAAGGATTGATGAATCCAACAGCTGCTAGTTCAAGTCCAGGAACCAGATGTCGGAAGAAGAGAGCAGGAGCTCCTGGCTATGTGAGCAGACCAGCAGTAGTAGTGGAAGGTCGAGAGATGAGAGCTGAGGAGCGGGGAGCCACCACACACCCCACCCTGCCAGTTACTACAGCAGCCAAATACAGAGTAGGCAAGTTGACATAATCCTGACCACCACAGATGTTATGATTGGTAAAGTAGAGGATCAGTCAAAAGATGAAGATCCTCAACAAGATGGGTTGACACAGTGGCTGCAACAATAAACTGAAACATTGCAACATTTGTGAAGTTAGAGCAGTCCTGGGTAGTGTTTCTTTCTGTTGTACATAGGGTTGCTATGAGTCAAAATCAACTTCTTAGCACCTAGGATCTGTAGTACAGACTTCTAGAGTCTGTAGTACAGTTATGAAGCGTGTAATATCCACTTGGACAACATTTGCTAGCATATACATCCATTGTTTAAACCCATCTAAAGCCTATTACATTAAAAATTCAGGGTACATACAATGGCTCGTAATAACAAACAGCCCTACTTTGGGCCACATATCAAAACATTATTATTACTATTACTGCATTAATATGTTAAAGATACCTTTGAGTGTCTGGAAGTGCTTCTTTACTGTCTTTAATGCATAGATAGAACACTGTTACTGTATACTATGACAAGCATTAGACTGATTGATATTAAATACCAACTGTACCTAACTGTTCCAATTTATGTACAAATGCAACTTAAAGACAGGAATGAAATTTATTCAAACCAGGGACTGCCTGTGTATAATACGGTGCCCATAAAATATCCAAATCACATAGTTTCCTATTTTGCAGGAGGTGTTGTGGACACTAAATAAAACTTGACTGTTAAAATTCTACTTTCTAGGAGAATGTTACAGAGCTTTTGCTATCTTGTACACTAGGACATGTTTATCATTCTAGAATAATATCAATCTTGCTTCCAATTTTGAAGCAGTATGATATTCCTAATGATCTTCTGATTTCTTTTGCTGCCAATTAAGTAGGCCACCTTAAAAAATAATTTAATAGAATCAGTTGCAATTCCTCCTGGGACAATTAGTGTATAATATACATGTAACCATCCTCAAGGAAGGATATACTGTCTGCTATTTAGCAGTAAGCCAAAGATGATAATAAAACAATTAATTCTGTCAATATAAATGCTAATATAAAAGGAAAATTGGATACATGCCTGGTATCACATTTTCTCTGACAGGAAATTAGAGTGGAGAAATTGAATCTGACAGATCTAAGCATTTAGAGTCCAACATCAAAATTTCAGTCTAGAGTACACAATAAATGGTAGAATGCTTCATAATTAAACTGTGCCATGGTTAGGCCAGCATAAATAGCTTCTGCCTGGCCACAAAGTAATCCATTGTCTCCCAAAGGGATCGTTAAAAAATACAGTACAAAACAAAGGCCATAATGTTATCAAAAATCAAGTTGACAAGCCTACACTGATCACCTTTCGTATTAAAACTCCACCAACTGAGCTCTGCCTAAAGGATAATAGAGGTGAACTTATTAGCAGGGCCTTGAACTAATGTTTGTAAGGGGGACTTCTAGTGTTCTTATTGTCCTTACATAGCTGAACAGTTTGCATTAGCATATAAAACAGGACTCTAACTGGACTTGTAAGCATTTTCTTAACCTCTTAGTACAAATGACTTTGCTTATGGAAAAACAAATTTGAATAAATTTAAGGTGAGGAATTGTTGAAAGAACTATAAAAATTTTCACATTTAAAAAAGAACTTGAAAGCATATTCAAAGTCAACAGTGAAACCTGTCTCAATAAACTTTATCTATATAAATAAAAATACAGAAATTTATAATAGAAATAAAAGTACATTTTAGGTTTTTTCTAAAATCTGATTATTTTTAGTGACATTCAATCATTTTGTAACACCAATTGTCACAGACTGACAAAACATATATGTAGCAATTTGACTGGATCATGATTGCCAGTATTGTGTGATTACCCTCCATTTTGTGATTTTCCTGTACTGCAAATCCTAATCTCTGCCTGTGGTTAATAGATTGGATTATTTTAAAGAGAATTAGGGTGAGACTGTAACATCTTGACTGAGACAGTTTCCCTGGAGCACTGCTTGAACCGCCTTTTATCTTACAAAAGATAAAAGAAAAAGGAAGTAAGCAGAGATTCTGAGACCTCATCCCACCAAGAAAGCAGCACTAAAAGCAGAGCACATCCTTCAGATCTGAGGTTCCTGGGCCAAGATGCTCCCTGACCAAAGAAAGACTGATGCAACACAAGGACCTTCTTTCAGGGCTGACCAAAAAAATCAAACTCCAAACTCACTGCCACGGAGTCAGGTCCAACTTATAGTGACCATAGAGGTCAGAACAGAACTGTCCCATAGAGTTTCCAAAGAGTGCCTGGAAGACTTGAACTGCTGACCTTTTGGTTAGCAGATGTAGTACTTGACCCACTGTGCCACCAGGGTTTTACCTAGGCTAACAGAGAATTCAGACTTCTAGACTACTGGACTTTGTGTAAGCATAACCGTTTTATTGTTGTTGTTAAAGCCACTTACTTGTGATATTTCTGTTAAATCAGTACTAGATGACTAAGACACCAATGGAAATGACTTTGGTTGCTTTATACAAAGAAATACCTTGGAGTTGTGTACTTAGAAAATAAAACTCATTGCTATGGAGTCAATCCTAGTTTGTAGCAACCATATAGGACAGAACAGAAATGATCTATGGAGTTTACAAGGCTGTAAATCTTTACAGAAGCAAACCGTAACATTTTTCTCTTACAGAGGGGCTGGTGAGTTTGAAACACTGATCTTCTTGGTTAGCAGCATAAAGCTTAATCAGCTCACCATTACAGCTCTTTATTTGAAAATAATGATGTTATGACCAAGTTTTTGTTGGTTACTTTTAGTTCAGTTTTGTTTGCTTACTTTTTCGAAAGTATTGGACAATTGAATTACTGTGTGGCATATTTTTCTTATTTCTATGTGTCAGTATCTATTCCATTTGCCTCTTCTCTTTACCCTGTGCATTCTACTTACACATATGCACACAAGACTGAGTCTCTAAATGTCCCACATGAAGCCTTGTCAACTTTGAACAGCAACCATCTGCAAAAACAGTGCACTGTAATTCTAATGTTTAACTACACTAATAGCTGTCCTTTAGTATTGTCTACACTTTCTTGTAACACATAAATTTTTATTCAAGTAAATTCTTACTTTATTCAAACCATAATTTTAACCAAGTTAGAAGTTTTCTCAACCTGAATGCAATTCAACACACACTTTTATATAGTAAAATATGTGAAAATATTTAATTTTAAAAATCTTAGTGCAATCAGATATGAAGAAGAAACATGTATGTATAACCTTTACCTTAAGCAAAATGTTTCTCTTATATTTATGTACTACTCAGAAAGAAGATTGTTCCACATACAATGTAATTTATGCTACATGGATGTTGAAGAAAACTTGCAATAATAATGAAATGCATGATACTTTCTTAAATTTATCGTCTAATTATATTTAAATTAATCCACACCCATCTGAAAAATATTTTTCCTGTAAGTATTTACTAAGCATAAGCATGTTGAATTTTTATGTATGTCATATCTGTGTACAAACATAGGCAAACCTAAACTTAAGAATTATATGACTGAGTAGTGATAAATTTAAAAACACAGAATGGAATTAATGTCTAAAGTTGCATAAAATTTGAACTGAAAGAAATGGAAAATGAACCAGGAGGAGTTATATAACCCCACTGACACTACCATCCAGTTTATTAGTAAAAAACCCTATAATCTTAGAATTGGAGTAGAGTTTAGTATCGGAATCTGAGTGTTGAAACTTCTTCAAAAGTACATTGCATTGTCCATCCTATGCCTGTAACCCCACACTAGTGAGAAAAAAACAAATGCCTCTAGACTCCAGCCAGACCCAAAAGTCTCCTCCTGCATGTGAACATGAAGTACTCTAAGGGTAGAAATGTCTTTGTCTTTCCTGAGAAGACATCGGCAGCTACTTGGAGAGGTTTCTAGAGTTCTCAATACAACCTTCTTTTCCATAAATCATCAAGAAAAATTTTAACTTATTAATTTATCCTGTAAACAGATTTCTGTATTATAATTTCATCTAGAAGATTTTGCTGAGTTTTAAAAATGTCCTCTAACATCCTTAAAACTCCTTAGGTGGCCTCTGATGACAAGAAAAGTTATTATTAGGAGTTATCACCAGATATTAATCAATGCTGCTAATGTACATAACACACACATACGCACCCTTTATGCTAGGTTACTCCTAAATGCATCTTTGTTATAGCCCACATCTAAGTACAGTGATATAAATGACGTAGTAAGAATGAGACAGCTTCTTTTGAAAATAAAAGCAAAACTCTGCTTTTGAATTCTAGTCTTTGCAAATAAAATATTTTATTTTGGCAGTTGTGTCAAGAGTTTCACTTTTCATTGTTTCATAGGATTAAAGGAAGGAGAATCTGAACTGTCTGATGAGGCTGCTGCATAGTTTAATCCCAAGTAACTAAAGTACTTTGAAAATACAATATGCCATATGAATGCAAATGAACAACTATGATATAAATAATTAATAATACACAAACAGGTTTATTCTTTCTTCCAGTAAACAAAATTAAAATGCAAAGAGTTTTCTGTGTATTGCATAAGCAAAAGAGAGTTTAAATGAGGTTTTTCTTTGATTAAAATTTAATGATTACTGAATGAAGACATAACGATTATTATTTGATAACCTAGATCATCCCCCAGGAAAATGTCCTTTTAACTAGGTGTTGTTTATTTGTGCATAGAAAACACACACTTCATTTTTACTATTGAAGCAGAAGGCAGGGAGAGCCTTCAAACTTCAGTGATGACATTTGGGAGCAGAAAGGGGAATGAGGATTGCTCATGAGAGTTTCACATTCTGCAGCTGGGTCTCCCTAAGGTGAACTGTCTGAGGGTGGCCTGGGGAACATGTGACCTCAGCGAAAACACAGTGGTGGAAACTCTGAGGAAGCCATCAGCTATGCTCCCTGTAATAGGTTCTCTTGAAAAAGATCTTATGTGCACATTTCACACACGCACACACACAAAAAAATGACCCAAACACCTATTCTAAGGACAGACTCCAGGCTAACCTGAACATAAAACTCCTGTGTGACTGTCACTGGTACAGTGGTAGACTAATTAATCAAATTACTGAATCTGACTGAAAGGAGTGAGTGATAATGTCTTCGGTGAACTTGTTCCCTTTCCCCTTCCATTTACCAGCAAGAAATGCAAGTATTACACCAGCACACTATTTTCAGTCTGAACAAAATGAGCATCTGGACAAAGCCCATGCAGTACAGAGGCAGAATGGTCATGAGCCGTGTTACACCTGGTACCTACCTACCTCTGAACTTTAAGGTATGTGTGGTCAGTACAGATATTTTTCTGAGGTCTACAGCAAGGAGCAATCTAGTTACTTTCAATGCCTTTCTCATATGGGTTATGTATTCACCTACATAAGTTGACAGCATCTGAACATCCAAAACAATCTACTTAATGAAAGCTTAACAGAGATCTTTTGACATGGCATTTTCCTCTTTTGACAAATACACTTCAACCAGCTCTATTTGTCCCTGTGTAAACTGAGAAGGCAAAGAAAAGGGAAATACGTTAGGAATAACGTTTACAAGGAAATCTTTATAGCAAGCTCTTTAATCACCCCTAAAAATATTGACATACTTTGACACTGTAGTTTTAGTATATACAAGGCTCTCCTACAGTTGATTATCTGCTTTACATTTGAAGACTGTATTGATCACTTGACTTAATGATGCAGGTTTCTTAATTGGACAGTCAGGATCAGGAAGTTGGCTGGCTATATGATCAAGTAGAAGAGCTTCTCTTTTATTGCTTTCTTTAAAGGCACTAATGAAATTATTGCTTAGCATAATTTTACTTCTTCTACTAATTGAATTACTATGAATATACAATATTGAATTTCCTTGATAATAAAATGTGATTAGGCTATTAAAACTTATTTCAATGACTTGGGATTTACTGTATAATTTATTGCAGACAACTTTAATTATTTTAAGAAATGTTTTATCTAGTCATATTTTAGTTGTTACTGAAAACTTTACATGGAATGCTTCTGTTTTGTTCTCAAAGTCAACTTTTGTTTTAGTATTAAAGTCAAGATATTTACACTTAAGCCATAAAAGCCATTAGATTTCAAAACTCTAGGCCTTTGCTAAAAAAATAAATTTGGGGAGGCAGAGCCAAGTGGTGGACTAGACATACATTTCCTGGATTCCCTCTGAGAACCAAGGCTTGAAATGGTAATTAAACAGGGCAGTGTGAACATCTAGGGAGTCTTCGGATCTGGTGTAGGGTTGTCAGATTGGACTAGGTGCCGGGAAGAAGGAAACTACCTCTGTCAAATATGAGGCAGTGGCATACTGAGTCCTACTTCTACTGACTCATCATTTTGGAGGACTGCAGGACTTCTTTCTTATCTGGGAGGTGAGGATTTGTCATGAGCTTGCTAACACGCTAAAATGTACAGCTTAAGTAAACCACATATAATGCATCAGAGACACTGTGCTAGGGACAGCCCTGTACTGAGAGTCCAGCTGCTAACTGAGGGCTCCACTGACCTCTGCCCTCTCTTTTCTGAGCTGCATCACAGATTCTGCTATTTCAGGGCAGGAAGGGCAGCTCGAGTGGGATGCCATCTTGGTCAGCTGGGAGATGGAGTCAGCTATCCAAAGGTCTCATCTGGGGCTCATTCTTACACTGGGCAGCAGTCCCTATCTGGACAGTTATTTTCTAGCAAAAGAGCTGAATTTAGGTCTGTGGAGCCTAGAGGTATGGGTAGGACCTGGCAGAGGATAGCAGCAAGGCCCTAACTCCTCCCTTCTTTGAGCCACATCATAACATCTGGAGAAGACATGTGAGGTGTTTTCATTGTAAGCTGAAAGGAGGGGCCTGTCACACCTGAGGGCCTGACTGATTTTGGCAGCTATTGGACAGCTCCTCCCTCAGCAGTAAAACATCTTCTTAAAATAAGGCCATCTGGAGAACTGAATGCTAAGCAGAGTGGCAGCACCTCCACCACCCTTCACTGATCCACATGATAGGATCAGCTGATGGTGCCCCAGTGATACTATAAATAGGATGCTACCTCTGCCAGCCAGGAGGCAGAGCCTGCCACCCTAGAGAGTCCACCTAGGGCCAGTCACCAGAGTACACAGAAGTAGCTGGTGACCAAATTTAGTAGTGTCTTACTCCCCTCTTAGAACTATGCCTCAGCTACCATTGAGGTAACACCAGAGAAACTGAACATCTTCTAGATAGAGTGAAACAATAATCAATAACTAATGATGTAAAAAAAGCAGTCCACCATGACTCGAGAAAACTCCCAAAATAAAGAATCAAAAACTTCCCAGATGTAAAAGTCTTTCTGAAATTTTCAGAGGTTGAGTACAAAATAATTATGTGTAGAGTGCTCCTAGATATTAAATAAAATGCAACAGAACAAAATGAAAAAGTGAGAAAGCTATTTGAACTGACGGAACATCAACAGTCTGAAATCTGGCAGATCAATAATAAAATTACAGAATTTGGCAATTCAATCCTAAGCCAAAATAGCAGAAATGAGATGGAAGCCAGACTTAATGAGCTTGAGGATGGAGCAACTAACACCAACGTTTATAAGGAAAAATCAGAGGAAGGAAATAAGAAAAATGAAGAAGCAGTAAGAAACATTTGGGACTCTATTAAAAGGAATAATATACAAATTATTGAAGTTCCTGAAGAGGGAGGGATAGCTGAACACACACACAATACTGTTGTAGAGCTGCTGAGTGAAAATTTCCCTGAAATTATGAAAGAAGAGAATATAGATATCCAAGATGCTTATTGAATGCCACAAAAACTAGAATCCAAAAGAAAGACACCAAAAGATACTATAATAAAGCTTAATAAAATAAATCATAAAGAGAGGCTCTTAAGGGCAGTGAGGCTTAAAGCAAAGCTAATGTACAAAGAGAAACCCTGTAGGCTTTCGTCTGCTTCTCAGCAGAAATGATGTTGGCCAAGAAGGCAGTGGGACCACTTCAAAACCTTGAAGGAGAAAAACTTCCAACCAAGAATTATATATATATCCTGCAAAATTGTTTCTCAAATATGAAGGTGAAATTATCCATAGATAAACAGAAGCTTAGAGATTTTGTAAAAACCAAACCAAAAGTACAACAAAACACTGAAAGAAGCTCTTTGTTTAGAAAAACAAAAATGTTAAGTGTGTATTTGAGGCAACACAAGACACAGCATCCAGAATCCTACTCAGGGAAGATGTGAAGCTCATTCAAAGCTGCAATATTAAAAGAAAGGAACCAGTGATCCTAACACAAAAACTATGACATTCATTGCACGAGGTATAACAGTTTCAGATGCGGAGGAAATCAAAAAGGTGTGAAGAAGTTAAAGTCTAGTTTAAACTTAGAACATCAAGGTGGATCATAGTAGTAGCTACAAAGCAAAATAACAGTGTGACATATCAACACAAGAAACATAACACAGCAATCTAATCAAACACAAAACCAACACTGAAAAATATCAAAAGTCAATTCATAAAGAAGAATGACTCAGAACAGAATATTATGAGCAACATAAAAAACCTCAAAAACATGAAAATAAAGGCATCAGAATGACGGCACTAAACACATACCTATCAATAATTACACTGAAAGTAAACAGACTGAATGCTCCAACAAATAGACATGAAGTGACATCCTGGATCAAAAGACGGTATCCATATATGATAATTATGAGAAACACATCTTAGACTCAAAGGTATGAACAAACTGAAAATTAAAGGATGGAATAAGGCAATCTGGCGCTTCCTTAAAAAAAATGGGTATTGATATACCATTTGACCCAGTAATTCCACTACTTGGAATATATCCTACAGATTCAAGGCCTTTCACACCAACGGACACATGCACCAGAATGTTTATCGCGGCACAGTCCACAATAGCAAAAAGGTGGAAACAACCTAGATGCCCAACAATAGAAGAATGGATAGGTAAACTGTGGTACATATACTCAATGGAGCACTATGCAATGATAAAGAATAACGATGATTCCAGGAAACATCTCCTAACTTGGTTTCAACTGGAAGACATTATGTTGAGTGAGAGTAGTCAGCGACAAAAGGACAAATACTGTATGAGACCTCTACGATAAGATCTCAAAAACAGACTTGTGTATAGAAGAAAAGACTCTTTGACAGCTGCAAGGGAGGGGAGGGAGGGAGGGAGGGCAAGGGGGGAGGGTTTAGTTTAGGTAGTTACTAGAAATCTAGTTGGGAGAAAGCGGTGACAGCACACATTAGGAACAAGGACAACATTAAGTGGACTTCAGCATAACTTGAGTACTCCTTCAATCTTAACTCAATACTGCAAGGATAGAGAAGCTGGGGAGGGGGGCGGGGGACCATGCTCTTAGGCGAATTCCAGGCCAATTGGCACAACTAGCGTTTTGCTAAGAGAGCTCTCTGCACCCCACATTGGTGAGTGGCGTCTGGGGTCTTAAAAGCTGCCAAGCTGCCATCCGAGGACACAGCAAATGGTCCCAACTCAGCAGGAACAGATGCTCACCGAGGGCCAAAATGGCATGCGGTAAAGACAACCAAGAAGACAGAGAGACCCACAAGGGTGGGTGCCTATATCGACCTGGGACCGGAAGAACCGGATGGTGCCCGGCCACCACCAGTCATAGCCATGATGGAGCTCACAGAGAGGAGCCTCACTGGCAACACAAGAATAAAAAGAGGTGCATCATGAGATCTCCACTAAAACACCTCAATTCATGGTCCAGCGGTTTTGGGGTTCCTCTGAGAGCATGGCCCCCAGCCCTGATGCTTCCTGTTCCCATAAATTATAACACAGGTCCACTCTTTGGACAGGAATGGAATGGACTTGGAATGCAGAGTAACCATATGTTGGAAGCACTTTATGGTTCTATACATCTATAGGATATCATCTTGCTGACCTCTGGCTGGAGGAAGGGGAGTGGACGGAGAGGAGGGGAAAAGAGACTGTTGGGAGGATGAGACATGTATGGAGCAGAGAGGAATAGTGTGCAGTCACCGGACAGGGAGAGCAGTGGAGGCTGCATATAGGGGGCATGTAAATTTACGTGTGAATGTACATTTTTACTCAGTTATGTTAAATAAAAAATAAAAATAAAAAATATATCCATGAAAAAAAAAAAAGGATGGAATAACATACACCAAGCTAACAACTTACAGAGAAGACCAGGTGTGGTAATACTAATCTCAGATAAAGTAGACTTAAATGTGACATCCACCATCACAGACAAGGATGGTCACCATTTATTGCTGAAAGGTTTAAAACATAAACTGGACACAAAAATATTAAATATTTATGCACCCAACACCAAAACATCTAAATACATTGAATGAACACTGACAACATTGAAAAATGAGTCAGATCACACCACAATAATAGTTGGAGACTTCAATGCTCCATTTTGAGTAATGGACAGATCATCCAGAAAAAAGCTCCGTAAAGATATAGAAGATCATATTGCAGCAATTAATCAACTAGACCTCATCAACATATAGAGAACTTTTTAATCATCAACAGGTAAGTACAACTTCTTGTCTAATGCACATGGAATATTCTCTACAACAGATCGTGTATTAGCACGTAAAAGAAATCTCAACAAAATCCAAACCACTGAATTATTGCAAAGCATCTTCTCAGACCATAATGCCATAAAAGTCAAAATCAATAGCAGAAAAAAACATGGTAGAAATTGGAACTCATAGAACTGAACAACATTTTGCTCAAAAAGCCATGAGTTATAGAAAAAAAAGGGACAAAATAAAGAAATTTATGGAATCAAATGAGAATGAAAACACTTCCTACCAGACCCTGTGGAATACAGCCAAAGCAGTGCTTAAAGGTCAATTTATCTCTATAAAGGCACATATTCAGAAAGAAGAAAGGGCTCAAACTGAAGATTTAATCCTACAGCTTGAACAAGTAGAAAGAGAACAACTAAGGAACCCCTCAGTCACCAGAAAAAAACGATAAAAAAAAAGATAGTAAACATTAGAGCAGAGCTAGAGAATAGAAGAATTAGAGCAGAGCTAGAGAATAGAAGAATTAGAGCAGAATTAGAGAATAGAAGAACAACTAAAAAAAATTAACGAAACCAAAAGCTGGTTCTTTGAAAAGATCAACATCAGCTGCTCTGTCCTTGCAGTATTGAGTTAAGATGGGAAGAATAATCACGTTATGTTGAAATCCAATTAAAATTGATCTTCATTGTAGTGTGTCCTGTCACAGATTTCACCCAACCAAATTTCTATCAACTATCTAAACTATACTCCATCCTCTTGCTCCCTCCTTCCCTGCCTTATGACCATCAAAGAGTCCTTTCTTCTACATACGAGTCTGTTTTTAAGGTCTCATTGCTGGAGTATCGTACAATATTTGTTGTTTTGTCTCTGACTACTTTCACTCAGCATAATGTCTTCCAGTTGAAACCAGGTTATGAGATGTTTCCTAAAATCTTCATTGCTCTTTATCATTGCATAGTGTTCCACTGAGTATACATATCATAGTTTGCCTATCCATTCCTCTGTTGTTGGGCATCTGGGTTGATTCCATCTTTTTCCTATTGTGGACTGTGCTGCGATGAATATTAATGTGCATGTATCAATTGATGTGAATGGCCTTGATTCTGTAGGATATATTCCAAGCAGTGGAATTACTGAGTCAAATGGTGTATCTATTTCCAGGTTTTTAAAGAAGCACCAGCTTGCTTTCCAGAGAGGCTGCACCATTTTACAATCTCACCAACAGTGTAGGAGAATTTCAATTTCTTCACAGCCGCTCCAGCATTTGTTGTTTTGCATTTTTTGGATCATGGACAACTTTGTTGGAGTGAGATGATGTCTTTTCGTAGTTTTGATTTGAATTTCTTTGATAGCTAATGATCATGAGCATGTCCGCAAGTGTTTTTTTGGTTGCCTTGATCTCCTTTTTAAAGAAATATCTATCTTCTTTGTCCATTGTGTAACTGGATTATTTATCTTTTTCTTATCGATATTTTGTAGTACCTTTTAGAATATGAAGATCAGACGTCGGTCTGATGTACTGTTGACAAATATTTTTTTCCCACTCCATAGGTGGTCTTTTAATTATTTTGATGGAGTCTTTGGATGAGCAAAACTGATTCTTAGTAGTTCCCATTTGTCTGTTTTCTATTGGTTGTACTTTGTCAGATTTTGAAGTTGGTCTACATTGTGTACTAAAATTTCCATTGCTGTTCCTGTTTTTTCTTGGATGAGCTTTATCATTTTAGATTTGATATTTAGGTCTTTTATCCAGTTTGAGTTGGTTTTTGTATAAGGTGTGAGATATGAGTCTTGTTTCAATTTATTGCAGGTGGATATCCAATTTTTCCAGCATCAGTTGTTGAAGAGGTTGCTTTTCCCCAGTTTAATGTCTTAGGGCCTTTGTCAAATACCAACTGTTCATAGGGGGATGGTGTCATCTCTGGAGTCTCAGTTCTGTTCCATTGATCTATCTGTCTCTTCTGGTATCAGTACCAGGATGTTTTGACAACTTTGGCAGTGTAATAAATTTTAAGTCAGGGAGGGAGAGGCCTCCCAGTGTGTTTTTCTTCTTTGGTAGTGCTATACTTCTTAGAACTTTCTTCCCTTTCCAAACAAAGTCGGTGATTTGTTTCTCCATCTCCTTAAAAAATGACACAGGAAATTGTATTGGGATTGCATTGTATAAGTAGATTGGTTTGGGTAAAATAGACATTTTCACGATGTTAAGTCTTCCTGTCCATGAGCTGGGTAGGTTTCTCCATTTAAGTTAGTCTCTCTTACTTTCTTGTAGTAAGATATTTTAGTTCTCTTTGTAAAAGTCTGTTATTTCTCTGGTTAAATATATTCCTAAGTATTTTATCTTCTTGGGGGCTATAGAAAATGGTATTGATTTGGTGATTTCTTCTTTAGCAATTGCATTGTTTGTATAAAGGAATCATACTGATTTATTCACCTTTATCGTGTATCCTGAGACTTTGCTCAACTCTTCTATCAGTTTGAATAGTTTTCTTATGGATTCTTTAGAATTCTCTGCATATTCAATCATATCATCTGCAAATAGGGATTTTTTACTTCCTCTTTGCTGATGCAGATGCCTTTTATTTCTTGGTCTTGTCTAATTGCTCTGGCTAGAACTTCTAGTACAATGTTGACAAGGAGAGGTAAGAGTGGGCATCCTTGTCTAGTTCCCATCCTCAAGGGGAATTCTTTCAATCTTTCTCCATTCAGGATGATGTAGGCAGTTGGCTTTGTATAAATGGTCCTTATTGCATTGAGGAATTTGCTGTCTATTCTTGTTTTGCTGAGAGTTTTTAGCATGAATGGGTGTTGGACTTTTTCAAATGCCTTTTCTGCATCAATAGGAAAAATCAGGTGATTCTTGTCTTTTGTGTTATTTCTGGGGTTGGTCACATTAATTGTTTTTCTGATATTAAACCAGTCTTGCATCTCTGGTAAGAATCCAACTTGGTTGTGATGAACTATTTTTTCAATGTGCTGTTGTATTCTGTTAGCAAGAATTTTGTTCAAGATTTTTGCATCTAGGTTCATGAGTGATGTTGGTTTGTAGTTCTTTTCTGTTGGGTCTTTACCTGGCTTTGGTATCAGGGTTATACTGGCTTCTTAGAATGAATTTGGGAGTGTTCCACCCCCTTCTATGCTGTGAAATAGTCTCAGTATTATTGGACATATCTCTTCCCTAAGAGTTTGGTAGAATTCTGCAGTGAAGCCATCTGGGCCAGGGCTTTTTTTGGTTGGTAGTTTTTGGATGACTTTTTCAATCTCTTCCTTTGTGATGGGCTTATTCAGAGATTCTGCTTCACCTTGTGATAATTTTGGTAGGTGATATGAATCAAGGAATTTGTCCATTTCCTCTAGGTTTTCAAATTTGTTGGAGTACAGTCTTTCATAGTATTCTGTTATGATATCTTGGATTTCTGTTGGTTCTGTTGTGACAACTCCCCTCTCATTTATTATTTGGGTTATTTGTTTCCTTTCCTCATTTACTTTCCTCATTTTCTTTAGTAAGTTTAGCCAATGGTTTGTCAATTTTGTTGATCTTTTCAAAAAACGAGCTTTTGGTCTTTTCAATTTTTTCAATTGTTCTGTCCTCTAAATTGTTTAGTTCTGCTCTAATCTTTATGGTCTGTTTTCTTCTGGTGCCTGAGGAGTTTCTCTGTTGTTCTCTCTCTATTTGTTTAAGCTGTAGGGTTAGCTTTTTCATTTGAGTTCTTTCTTCCTTCTGAATGTATGCATTTATAGAAATAAACAGACCTCTGAGCACTGCTTTGGCTGTATCCCATAGATTCTGGTAGGAATTGTTTTCATTCTCATTGGAATGCATTAATTTCTTCATTTCATCCTTCATTTCCTCTATAACTCATGGATTTTTTAGCAAGATGTTGTTCAGTTTCCACAAGTTTCTATTTCTATTTATGTTTTTTCTGTTATTGAGTTTGACTTTTATGGTTTTATGGTCTGAGAAGATGCTCTTCAGTAATTTAATGGCATGGATTTTGTTGAGATTTGCTTTATGTCATAACACACGGTCTACCCTGGAAAATGTTCCATGTGCATTGGAGAAAAAGATGCAGTTGTCTGCTGATGGATAGAAAGTTCTGTATATGCTGGTGAGGTTGAGTTGGTTAATTGTGGCAGTAAGATCTTCTGTGGCTTTATTGAGCTTTTTTCTAGAAGATCTGTTCAATATTGAAAGTGCAGTGTTGAAGTCTCCTGCTATTATTATTGAGCTATCTAACTCATTTTTGAGTACAGTCAGTGTTTCTTCAATTTATTTAGGTGCTCTGGTATTGGGTTCATAAATATTCAATATTGTTAAGTCCTACTTGTTTACTGAACTTTTCAGCAATAGTGTTCATCCTTGTCTGTGATGGTATATTTTACGTTAAAGTCTATTTTTCTGAGATTAATATTGCCCCACCTGCTCTCTGTGTATTGTTAGCTTGATATATATTCTTACATCCTTTAATTTTCAGTTTGTACATATCTTTAAGCCTAAGGTGAGTTTCTTGTAACCATCATATGGACAGGTCATGTCTTTTGATCCAAGATCTCACTTGTTGCCTCTTTACTGGAGTGTTCAGTCCATTCACGTTTAATGTAATTATTGATAGGTATGTGTTTAGTGCTATAATTGTGATAAGTTTATTTTTATGTTAGTGTTTTCTCTGTAGTCCTTATTTATCTGTTCTGGGACATTCTTCTTTATGAGTTGAATTTTCACTTTTTTCAGTGTTGGTTTTGTAGTTGTTCAGATTCCTTTATTACTTCTTTTTATTTCATATGTTGCGTCTTTACTGTGCTTTGCAGCTTCCCCTATGATCCCCATTAATAATCTAGGTTTAAACCCAATTTTAACTACTGCAAGTCTTATTAACTTCCTCTCCATCTGGAAGGACTATAGTGACTGTAGTACATTCCTCTTTTTAAAATGAGGACATCATAGTTTCCTTGATATGATCACTGGATCACTTCTTTTAATATTGCAGCTTTGATTGCTTTTGGAGCCTTTCTTAACTAAATAGATTTTGGGATGATACATCTTGTATTTCCTCCTAAAATATAAAGTTAATAGTTTTGTTCTGCTAACTCAAGAGCTTCTTTCAATATTTCTTGTAGTTTTGGTTGGGTTTTTACAAAGACTCTTTCTGTTTATCTGCAAATGTCTTTATTTCATTTTCATATTCAAAAGATAATTTTTCAGGATAAGTAATTCTTGGTTGGAAGTTTTCCTTCAAGGTTTTGAATGTGTCATCCCCTTGTCTCTGTGCCAGCATCGTTTCTGCTGAGAAGTGAGGCAGAAGCCTACAGAGTTTCCCTCTGAATGTTAGCTTTGCTTTGAGTCTTGGTGCCTTTAAGAGTTTCTGCTTATATTTCATTTTGTTAAGCTTGATTAGAATATGTCTTGGAGTCTTTCTTTTGGGATCTATATTGAGTGGTGTTTAATATGCATCTTGGATATACATACATATATATACATTCTCTTCTTTCACAATTTCTGGGAAGTTTTCTGTCAGCAGTTCTGCAATAATACTCTCTGTGTTTTCAGGTGTCCTGCCTTGTCCAGGAGCTCCAATTAATTGTAAAGTGTTCCTTTTAATAGAGTGCCACATGCTTCTTAATGCTTCTTCATTTTTCTTGCTTCTTTTTTTCTGATTTCTCCTCATAGACAGCAGTTCTGTCTTCCAAGTCAGAAAGTCTATTTTTCATTTGTTCCATTCTGTTTCCTTGGCTTTGAATTGAAGTTTCTATCTCTTTGATTTTCTTACTGATCTGTTGGATGTTAGAGTACTGGTGTTCCATCAAAGCAAACAGCTTGCTTAATTTTTCATTTTCTTCTGCTGCATTTTCTATAAGGTCTAGGAGTGCTCTGTATATAAACTTTTTGTACTCGCCCTCCAATAGTTTGAGAAAGGCTTCTTTGTCTGCAAAGTTCTTTAATTCTTTCTTTCATGATCCTTGTGAAGCCATAGGTGAATTCTTCTTAATGTTTTTGTCCAAAGTTTGCTGCTTTTGGGGCATCTGGAGGTGGTTTTGTCTCTCTAGAGTTACCTTAACAGGATCTAACGGTCAGTCTGAGAAGGAAGTTGGTCACCAAATACCTCTATATCTTCCAGTGACTGGTCTCAGTGGTATCTCTGGGATATTAGACTCCACCTCCTGATTGGCAAAGACACAGCTCTAATTAAAGAGTCACTGATGGGCTGTCAGCCGACCCGATAATGTGAGTCAGTAAAGGCTGGAAGAGATGCTGTCAGAATGCACTGCAGTTGCTTTTCTAGGTAGTTTTAAATTCAAAGGTAAAAGGTATCTGACAGCTTCTGAAATCAATCAGACTTTCAGGTGTGTAAGTCCCTCTTCCCAGCTGGTAAAGTAATAAGCTCTTTATCCAACCCCAGATGCTGTAAACTAGTTCAAAATATGGAAAGACTACTGCCTTGCCATCACCTGGAGGCCATACTGTGCAAAATACTGCTTTTCTGGAAAAGCAGTCTCTGGGCAGGCCCTGCCTCCTAGCCTGGGAATTAGGTCCAGCTGAGGCCCCCATATGAGTAACTCCACCTCTCAGATAATCAAGATAGTGTTCCACAGCAGCTCTCTCACCCACCTCTAGTAAATGGTGGAGATTAGGGGTGAGAAGCCAAAAGTGCTGAGGTACACAGATTCCAAGCCTGGGCGACTCAGCTTGCCAATCCCATCAGTAGTGCATCTGAGTCCTGCCACCGGTTAAGTGCCAGCCCTGTCCACTGGCCAAAATAGAGGGAAAAAAAAGTTAAAACGGCAACTTACCCCTAGTCCACAAGAGCCAGCACTCATCAAGGGTGGGGGTCAGTGAAAGAGAAGTTTCTCACCCGGTGATACGTAGTCCATATAGACAGCCCTATGCCATGTCCTAGGTGTCCAGAAGTTTCCCTTTAATCATCAGTTCATGCCTTGGTTTCCAGAGGGTTTTAGGGAAATGTGTGTTTAGTCTTCCTTCTTGACTCCACTGCCCTAGATGTGAATTTTTATTTGTTGGTTCTCAGAGGTCTTTCAATTGGTGATCTCCATATCATTGTAAATTTTTTTTTTTATCATTTTAGCCTTTCCTGTTACTTTCTGAAAGATAATATGAACTTGATTTCAAGTTTAGAAATTTATTCAGGAACTGTATTCATCATGTCCTCTATTTTCATTCCGTCTTATTTTTTCTTTGAACCATTATAATTTTCATGTTTAATGTTTGTATTCTTCAGATTCTTATTCCTGTGTGGTAATTCTAGCATCTTTCTGCATCTCTCTAAGTGTTTATTTTTATATTTATTTTAATGCCTCTGTTATGCTTTAATCCATACACATTCAACCCATTGACTTACTTTTATAGTGATTGCACTTGCTGTTTATTTCATAAGCATATTTCCTATGGGATTATCAGCTACTTTCTCTGGTAGTAAGAACCGGAAAAACCAGCAAATGTGAAGATCACGGTTTCATTTCTGTCTTTCCTGGAAAGGAAGAGGGTTAAACTCAATGTCTTAATTGCCTGGTGCCACAGTAACATAAAAAGCAAAAGTCGGTGACTTTAAAAAACAAAAACTTATTTACAGTTTTGAAACTAGAATTCCTAATTCAGTGTTGGCTTTAGGGGAACATTCTGCTTTTCCTGCTTTGGTTTCTAGTAGCTGCTAGCAATCCTTGGTGTTCCTGGATTTGTCTCTACCTCCATCTTCATAGGATGTTGTCCCCCTGTGTACCTCTGTGGGTCTGTACACAATTCAATATGTAGTATTCAGTTAGAAAGTTTCAGGCACTACAACCACTGTTGTTTACTCTCACTTATCATTATCACAGGAGTCAACACTCCTGGTAGAGAACACACCTTTAAGTTCTTGAAAAGGAAGGGAGAAGGCTGTCTCCTTAGTTTTCAGTGCATTAGTTCTAGGTGTGGAAGAAGAAGACATTAAAAAACAAATGCTGGAGTATAGCTGGTCTTCTTGGATCTGTCCACATTCACTCCACTCCAACAGAGAATTGTACCACCCTGGTGATGTAGCAGTTAAAGGTTTGTTTGCTAACCCAAAAGTTGGCAGTTTCAATTTACCAACGACTCCACTGAAACTCTGTAAGACTGTTCTACATTGTCCTATAGGGTCACCATGAGTCAGAACTGGCTCTAAAGCAACAGGTTTTTGGAGATTAGTCTGTAGATACTGGTGGCCTAGGTTCTCACTCGTTGTATTGGGCAAATCTTCTGCAAAAGATCTCTTTAAAGTATCGGAAATCAAAGAAGTCACTTTAAGGATTAAAGTTTTCCGGACCCAAGCCAAGTATTTTCAATTGCTCATATGCAAGGAAAGCTGGCAATGAATGAGAAAGACCAAAGAATTGAATTATGCCTTTGATTTATGGTGTTGGTAAAGAATATTGAATATATCATGGACTGCCACAAGAGTGAACAAATCTATCTTGGACGAAGTACAGCCAGAATGCTCCTTAGCAACGAGGATGGATAGACTGACTTCATCTCACATACTCTGGACATGTTATCAGGAGAGACCAGTTCTGGAGAAGGACATCATGCTTACTTAAAGTGGAGGGTCAGCAGAAAAGAGGAAAACATTCAGTGAGATGGTTTGACACAGTGGCTGCAACTACAGGCTGAACCACAGCAACAATTGTGAGGATGGCACAGGAGAGGGCAGTGGTTTGTTTTGTTGTATACAACAGGGTCACTATGATTTGAAATCAACTCAATGGCACCTGATAACAATGTTCTTACCGTCATATGATTTATGGGCAAAGTGGCAGATAATGATTTTTACTAAGCTAACATGGAAAGAGGAAAAGGCAGAAAGAAAGTTTTCCTGATCCACTGTGACAATCATCAGTCTGTCCCAGAATTTCTGTTTTTGAAAGTTTTTGTTTCAGTTGACTGATTTGCTACTTCCTGTGGTGCACTCTGTAGTTTTCCAGAATGTGTCCTGTAGGAACTTCTATTTTTCTGAAAACTCATTCATTTGTTTACTATATATTTAAATGATAGTCTCTCCTACCTCCCCTTATTTTTTCTCTATTCTCTTATTTTATCCTCCAAGTAGGTGGGAAGCAATAAGTTATAGTGTTATAGTCATCTAGTATTGCTTTAGTAGAAATAATGCAAGTAGATGGTTTTTAAAAGAGAAATTTTATTTTGTTACAGTTCAGTAGGCTAAAAATCCTAATTCAAGATGTCAGCTCCAGAGGAAGGCTTTCTCTGCTGGCTCTCGATCAAGGCCCTTGTTGTCAGTCTACCCCTGGATTGGAAGCTTCTGAGGCACAGAGACCCAGGTCCTTTCTAAAAGAGGCTCTAAACTCCTGGTACTACTTCTTGGTGGTAGGAGGTCCTGAAATCACTCTGCTAGCTTCTTTCTTTTATATCCTAAGAGACTGCCTCAAGGCACAAAGCAGCCCTAGCTTTGCGTCCTGCCCCGTCAACACAGCTGCCACCCATTCTCCCTTATTAACATCACAAAGGTAGAGTTTACAACATGCAGGAACATCACAGAACACCAAGAATCGTGGCCTAAATGAGTAGCTATACACATTTTCCGGAGGACACAATTCAATCCATGACAAGAATTGAGGACTGGAAGAACATTAGTAAACTATTCTTTCCCTTTATTCCTTCTATGGCTATTTCAAGTCCTGTCCTAAGTTACATGATAAATGCAGAATCTCAGGTTCAGGTTTGTAGAGTCTCCCAGCAATAATTCCGTTTTATTCTACCAAAGATATCTGTAGAACACAAGAGAAGTTACCATTTGCCTTATCCGACACCCCAGTGACCAGCACTGAGAAGGGTCCAGAGGCCAAGAGGGACGGGAAGGGGATGGGAAATCTCATTCACACACGAAAACAAATAACTCAGTAACACATCACATAAGATAAAGTAGGGGCTAGGTAGAACCAAGGTCCCTGATGGAGAACCATGGACCCCAGTCCACTTTCACAAGTTTTATTTATAGACTTAACAGGTAGGAAGTCAGCAGGGTGGCACATTGCCAAAAAAGGTCATAATCTTTTGATTGGTTTCAGAGTGCATGGAAGTTTTGTCTTCAAAGGACCAGCCAAGTGCCTTAGAGTCGGATCCGACTCATGGCAACCCTGGGGGCCAGGGTAGAACTGACCAGAGACATGCAAATAGTTTCCACCTGAGCCACTATCCTGTAAACAGTTTCAAGGAAATAGCTCTAGCTTTGGGCTTATTATATTACAAATAGCTTGGTATGGGCTAATATCGTGCAAACAGTTTCAAGGGAATAGTTCTGATTATACTGTAAATAGTTTCAGGGCATCAAGTGGAGAAGTACAAAACACGGGAAAACGGACGAGACTGGCAAGGGGGCTAGGACACAGTAGCTCCCAGCCTGCAGCAGTCATTGACCTTGATGAGGTTTAGAAAATTCACATATGCCTAGGCTCTTACTGAAAAAATATTTCTGAGCTTTTTCCGTCTTGTAGTTGCTTTGTTGCCATTTTCTTAATCATTTCCCTGGTTTAAATATGTCTATATTCCATATGTCTCATATGATTCTAGAGTTTTCTGACTTTTAAGTTTTCAGATGTAATTAGATAAAGTATAGTTTTTCCAAGATACACCAGAGAAATGCTCAAATATTCTTGGGAGAAGTTCAATCTGGTCTGTTTTCTTCATAAAATTCTGTAGTTCTCTAGAATTTATTGGTTGGTCTTTTACCATATTGTCTTAGTTATTTAGTACAACTGCAACAGAAATATCACAAGTGAGTGCCCTTAACAAACACAAGGTTATTTGCTCACAGTTTAAGATCCTCGAAATTCACATTCAAGGTACAAGCTCTAGAGGTATATTTTTTTCTCAGGCAGTTCATAAGAAGATCCTTCTCTTTTTTAACTTTCTGTCCCTTGATTCCTTGGTGATCTTCTTGGGGTGTGTGTCTTTCCTTCTGTTTTTACTTTCTTCTCTGTACCTAAAGGTGATTGTTTAATACACACCCTGCGCTGATACGGTCTTGTAATAGAAACCCTATTCCCTAACGGGATTGCATTCACAAGGATCCTGGTGCTACAGGGTCTATGCCTACTCATAGCAACCCTGTTAGAGTAGAGCCAAACAGGGTTTCCAAGGCTGTAATCTACAGAATCATATTGCTACCTTTTTCTCCTGTGGAGTAATGGGTGAGTTTGAATAGCTGCTTTCAGTAAGCAGTCAAGCATGTAACCACTGTGCTAACAGAGCTGTTTCCTCAAGTATATAGTGAAAAAAACAAACCCACTGCCATTGAGTCAATTCCAATTCATAGTGGTCCTATAGGACAGAGTAGAACTGCTCTATACAGTTTCCAAGGAGTGACCAGTGGATTTGAACTGCTGACATTTTGATTACCAGATGTAGCATTTAACCACTAAACAACTATGCCACCAGGATTTCCTCCACAAGTATAGGGGTTAGAAGTTGCAAATATATTTTGGGGGGACACAATTGAACCCATAATACATATGTTTGTTGACCAGTTCCATCTCTTTTAGAGAAAGACAGCTAGGAATAATCAAATAATCATGGATATTTCTGGATAGCATTAGATGTAAACTTTCTAGAAGGTCTTTTTGATTACCTGTGTTTAATTTTTTTTTTCCTAAATAACTAGTGTAAAAAAACTAAAAAAAAAAGAAAAGAAGTTCATTGAGGGAATTCTGTCTCTGAGATTCAGGGAGGTCACATCATCTGATGATCACACTTCATCATTAGCTGAAAACAGCCTGGTATGCCTGCCCCACAAGGATGACCAAAAACAGCCTGGTATGCCCCACCTGGTATAACCCTAATACCACAAGTAACTTTCTGCCTGTTTTATCCGCTCTCCTAATTGAAAGCTCTGCCCTTATCAAAATCTTGACCATAAGGAAACCTTATCCCTCCCCCTTCTAATCAACACTTCGTCCTTATTCAGGCCATAAATCTTCTAACCAGAATTTCTTGCTACCCTTCTTCTCTTTCTTTCCTTATCAAACCATAAACTCCCTCACCCCACACTACCCCATAGAATCTTTAAAACTATAAAATACTTGCCCTACTGGGGAAAGGCGGGCTGAGCTACTCTCCGCTCAGATCCCATTCTCTTTCTCTTTGAATAAACTTGACTGGACCCTTGGACTGATGTGTCTCTGCCTCTGTTTCAGGCCACCCTCTCCTCAACAAAAATCTTAAGGGAATCGTATGAAGCTTTAGGCCTTTTTACATGACCAGTCAAGACCTGTTAGCAATTTTGTCATCATTTTGAGTTTCTCTCAGTTCAACGAGAGAGACTATTTTCAATCATCTGGGAGCAAAATTTCAAGTCGTTCTATAAAGGTGCTCCTTGAATATTCTGGGAGTCAGTTCTACCCTGGCCCCTAGGGTCGCCATAAATCGGATCCAACCCGACAGCACTTGGCTATAAATAAAACTGATAGGTATTTCTTTCTAAGATTTCACACTTTACAGAAATTATGTTAAATATAAGATAAAAAGAGACTATCTTATAATGTATGCTTCCTTATAAAGATTAAGTCAAAGAGGATAATGGCAGCATCTCAATTTGTAGGTTTGAATTAGCATATGAAATGGTTGTTCAGTACAGCAGATTGCTTAGACGCATCAGGCTTCTTTCATTTCTTTCTTTACTACAGCAATAGTTAAAACCAATATTTAAAAAAAAAAAAAAAAGAAGACATTTTCCATAGATCTTGCATAGAAGAGGGAAGGTTTCACTGTCAGCCTTCTTAGTGAAGATGACTTGCAAAGTACTAGATAGTAAATGCATGAAGATTTAGCCTTTTCAGCTAGTAGAAAGTTTTGTCTCTTGAGCTCCCAAACTAAACACAGTTGGCTGGGCTGCTCCATACAAGTGAAATGCATCTGTAATGAGGAGGACTGGCAATTCTTTAAAGCATATGTCTTCTTTGATATAGAGACACACATTTTCATTTGCTCATACATTGCTAATGTTTTACTCTGCAACTTTTATATTTCTTCACATCTTTGGTTAACCATATGCCTTTGATGACAACCCAGTGTTAAAATAGGGCTTCTTATAGGAGATGAGAAGTGTAATTAAGCTGAAATTCAGGCTACATGTATAACGCATTTTGATGTCTCATGAGGTTCTAATCCAGTTCCCAAAATGTTCCTGGATGTACAGTCTAATTTCAGATCAGTTTTTATATATGTAGAGAAATCCTAATACTTAAATTACAAAAATATAATATTTATCTTCTTGAAAGGCTCCATTCGGGACATCATTTTGAAATTATTAAGATGATGGGAAGTTGTACAGAGCAATTTCAGGTTTTTAATTTTGCATTTGTGCTCAAAACGAATGATCACAATCTTTGAAAATTTATGCTCTGAAAACCTTAGGGACTTCAGATATTTAAATATACTCTTTAATTTTGGAAACCCTGGTGTCATAGTAGTTAAGTGCTAGGTCTGCTAACCAGAAGGTCAGCAGTCTTCAATGATGGGTTTATTTAATTTTCTATTGTGCGTTGCCCTGTGAGAGGCAGATTTGGAGGAGACACCTGGAACAACAAATGTGAAATTTGAGGTAAAATATCTTTGCTTTGAATTCGTGATTCTGAAAGTTTCCTAAATTTATTTGTTCAGTTATTCAGTCATGTGTCACATATTATTCTGGGGATTAGGAACATGAAGATGAACAAGACAATGTTTTGAAAGTGTTTACAGTCTGATGGACTAGTTGGAAACATAGATACATCTTCAGGGATAAATGTGATGTAACAAAGTGAGTGTTAAAGGGAAGAACTCTTAAGGAGAAGGTTCTACATCAGCAAGGATGTATTATTTTTCATACAAATTAAAAGTAATACCAATTGTTGGAAATTATTGAAGTTAGTCTTTTTTTTCTGCTTGTATTTTGATAGCATTTATGTGCGTATGTGTCATGGGACTTCTCAGAAGAATTGAACTGAATGCATACATCTTGTTTATTAGCAGAGTAATATCAAACACTGTGTCCTATGCAATGGACAATAAAAGTGAAGTTCACTTGATTCATAAATTAAAACTTCTCATCTTAGATAAATATTATTATTTTCCTTATTTGTGAATGTTTGCTATATTAGTATTAAAATATTATTCCATGTTAGTAGTATATCAAATATATGCTAGATTGTGTCCATATGCTAGATTGTGTCCATATATGTGCCAAAGATATTTTAAAGTTACAGTCACAAAACACAAAAGTTACAGTTTACAAAACAGGATATAAGTCTATAGATAAATGCTAGAAGTTGAGTAAATTAATTGCAATTGTCTTCTGATTCAAGTTCCCTCACTTTCATGTGCCATCTCAGAATGCAGTTCCCTCTGTTTGTTCACTAGGATGTGTGCAAGAACATACCCTTGCATCTTGGTGGAGAGTGTGGCTGACCCTCCTGTTTGGAGATGCTGGATTGGAAGATGTGGATGTACAAGACAGCTTTCTCAAAATGGATTGGAAACCTGATATCCACTGACATAATCATTACTTGCCCAGCTGGATCAAGTTGCACACTGGGTGAAAGCAGCAAGTGTTAGACTTGACAGCCCACCTACACCTCCTGTTTATTAGAAATAGCATACTCCCAAGAGACCTGCCTAGATAGGGAGTTTCAATTACACAGGAGGGGGCTATAGGCGATGGATATCAACGAGGGTGTTCAAGTGTTAGGGGCCTCATAGTTTAAGCTTTGCACATGGGTACCTTTGTGAGCCTGTGTGAACTTTATTTCTAGTTGGCACATTCTTACCCACTGGAGCTGGTATTAATTTCATTTAGTGTTCTGCCAGTTCCCTTCCAACTCTGGAGCTTGCTTTTCCTTGTGTCCTTTTTGCCTGGCATCTGTGGGTTTTTGCCTTTGGACAGCTAATGTTGTCACTTTGTTGATGCTCTAAGCACCTGTTTTCCTTGCTTATTGGGTAATCTATCCCTGACTTGAAGTTTTCCTACAATGCAAAGCAAGTCAAGTGCCTTTAAGGGATTGTAGTCATTGGGACCAAAGAGATAATTCTTTTTATTGTAATGATCCTAGCCCCAATTCTAGCTAAATATATGCCTATATTATGTCCTGGGGAATATCTTCAATGAAAGTGAATGCTTGTGGTCATTAAAATGTATTCAAAAGAAAGTTTATTGGTGTTCCTCACACTGTAATTAATAATCTTACATTGAAGTAACCTAAAATACTACCAACATAGTGGCATGCTCATGCAATTGAACCCATCAGTGGTAAAGAAACTACAACACCAATGGATAAAACTATGGCAACAATATGGATATAACTGCATGGAGACACATGGTGAGCAAAACCAGAACATAGTGGCTAATCTTATGTTTATGAAGTTTGTGAAAGGTCAAAATTTATCTGTCTTGACAGAAGTTAGGTTAGTTTAGGGGAAGGTATTAACTGTGAAATGCCATGTGGGAGCCTACTGGAATGGAAATGTTCAATATCTTGTCAATAATTATATGGAGATATGTATGTATGCAAACTGTATATATGTGCAGAATTCATAAACTTGTCGAACTATGTGCTTTAAGGCATTGTGAACTTTTTCCTCTGTATTTTACATTTTAATACAAATATAACACTAGTTGTTACCAGCTATGGAAAGTATTGGAGGAGTTAGTCTTTTCTTTCCCCTTGCATTTTGTTGGCATTTACGTACATATGTGTCATTGGCCTTCTACTCAAAGGGACTGAATTTTAACTATAGCTCGACTTATTAGTTTTGAGGTTATGTGCAATTTAACCTGTTGGAGCGTTATTTTTGTTGACTGTAAAATGGAGAGAAAAATTACTATTTCATAGGATGTGGTGGCTAAAAAGACATAGGTTTATCCATGTCTCTTGGAAAGTGGAGTCTGAAGCAAATAAGACTAGGGTGGAAAGGATGAGGAAGGCAGAGGAAGTTCTCCAGAAAGTTTGCCAAAGATAATTTATATTATTTTTTTAACGAAATTTTCTCTATATGTTCCTAAAATGAATAATTCTTTTCTTTTTCATTTCTTTTTTTAATCTTCCTTCTGTCCTTTTATCTCCCTCCCTCACTTCCTCTCACCCTCCTTCCCCCCTGTCTCCTTCCCTGCTTGCCTCCCTCCCTCCCTTCCCTTTTATCGTTCTTCTTCTCTCTGGTATCATTACTGTAAAGGACACAGAGGATGACAGAATAAAATTTCTGAGGTTTTGTTTTCTTTTTTTTGGAATATGCCATATTTATTGATGCTGGTGAGCTATCAAGAGGTTATAACTTAGCTTCAGTGTGTTAATTTCTTTTTAAAAAAATGTGTTTCATTGTGATTAATTGAAAGTTTATAACCCAAGTCAACTAGCCATGCAAAATCTCTATACACAGCTCTATGCAACTCTAGCAGCTCTTCTCACCCTGCAACAGCACACTCCTCCCTTCCACTATCTATTTGCTGTATTCATACATCCAGCTCCCGTTCCCTGCTCTCCACCTTCCCATTGCTATAGCAGAGCTGCTCCAATGGCCTAGTGTCTTACAGTCCAGTACAAGTTTTGTCTGAAGATTTGTCATCAGTACTGGTTTCAGCTCTGGGCTAGCAGAGAGTCTAGGGGCCGTGTTCTTATGGCATCCCCAGAATGTTGGACCATCAAATATGGTTTTACAATAGAATTCTAGATCTGAAAATTACTCAGTTTTATCCTAGCTATACACTTAAAAACTTAAATGCAGTCACATGGCCCTACAAACACACAGTTTTCTATATAAAAGGTTTTAAATAATGTGCCAGAAACAAATAGACATTTCTGTTCATCAAATATTTGCAATGTGCCTTGGCTGGCTGGAGGTGTAGCGTTGAAGAAGACAAAAATTCCCGCTTTTATGAAAACTGTAACATAACTAATGAAGACCAAGCTGTACTGATGTTTGCGTCTCCACTGATGACACAGAGCTCTTTCCAGTACAGTGTTAGCTTACCTTACAAAGTGTGACCTCTGATACACTGTAAAGGAAATGAATTGCCAAGAAGAAAGTTCCTATGTTATATAGCTAAAACCATGTTTTCAGCTATATTATATTTCTAATTTCAACATTTTGTTTCTTATTATTTACATCTTTATCAGTTGTTGTTGATTTCATTCTGACTTCTTGTGACGCCATGTGTTACACAGTAGAAATGCACTCCACTGGGTTCAAGAATGTGAAGTAGATTGCATTACCCTTTTTTCGAGGTATCTCTGGGTAGATTTGAACTGCCAATCATTTGCACCACCCAGGGGCTCTGCTTACTTTGTTAAATGTACTTAAAATGTAATTGTGATCTTTTTCATTTGAGAAACGGCCAAGGTTTCAGAAGATGTTTTAAAAAGAGAGATGTTTGTTCCTCATTGCAAGAGCTAGCAAATCAAAGATTGATTAAAAAAATAAACAAACCCTCTGCATTATTTCAACGGCACTTGGCTTTTGGCTTGGCTGCATTCTCCCTCCAGCCTTCTCTTTATCTTGCCTCCCCACTTCATTCTTATCTATACAAATAGAACACGTGGCATCTCGTGTAAATTAGTCATGTCTTTTCAAGGGATAAGGGTGCAGAGAAGTAATATTCTTAAGTTCCTTTGAATTTTAGGGAACATTAAAAATGACTAAAGTGAGATACATTTTTTTTATTGTACTTTAGATGAACGTTTATCAGCAAATCAGTTTCTCATTAAGCAATGAATACACGTGTTGCTTTATGATACTAGTTGCCAATTCTGCATGTTAACACTCTCCGCTTCTTGACTTTGGGTTCCCCATTAGCAGCTTTTCTGAACGCTCCTGCCTTCTTGTCCGTGTTCCTGTGCTGGTGTTCTTATTTAGTCTCTCTTTTTTGTTTTTAATGATCCTATCTAATGTTTGGCTGAAGGTTACTCTCAGGAGTGACTTCAGTACTGAGTTAAAACAGTATCCAGTGGCTGTGCTGTCTGAGTTTCTCCAGTCTCTTTTAGCCCAGTAGATCTGGTTCTTTATCAATCAGTCTATCTGTCTGTCTGTCCGTCCATCTCTACCTATCTGTCTATCCATTAATTTTTTGTGAGTTAGAATTTCTTTCTATGTTTTTCTTCACCTCTATCCAAGAACCTCTACTGCAATCACTGTAAGAGCAGTCAGTGGTGGTTAGACACCATCTAGTTGTGCTGGACTCTGGTAGAGTCTGTGGTACTTGTGGTCCATTGGTCCTCTGGACTAACCTTTCCTTTGTTTCTTTGCTTTTCCTCAATATCCCTTGCTCCTGACAGGACAAGACCAGCTAAATATCTTACAGGGCTTCTCACAAGCTCTTAAGACTCCTAGACACTACTCACATAGTACAATGTGGAACATTTTCTTTATAAACTGTGTTATGCCAGTTGAGCTAGACATTGCCCAGAACTCTTATGGTTTATTTTTAAATGTTGCCTTGATAAAGCCCCAATTCATAAGGTAATATTGTCAAACAGCTACAGAAATGCATAGGATGCCAGGCTTAGACTCCAGATATCTTTCTTTACAAGGCATTTTTAGAATATTTGAAAGAGTTTTGTTAATAAAAAGAATTATACAAAAAGGTATGAGCACTGATTGCATTTATGAATTAACTATCACTTAAAATCTGTTTCTTGTTCCATTTGACATTTACTTGGATGCTTATGTGGTTGCTTTCACTTAATAAAAACGCTTCTCCTAAAACGATGGCTATAATAGACTCTTATTAAAATGATATAAATGTCAATGTAAGATATAGAAGGGGAAATTAGCTCTAATAACTTCAATATAGTTCAGCACTCAATAAATTTACGTATTTTGAGTTAATTTCTCTTAACTCTCCTGTCATATAAGCCTGTGTGAGGTATATTAGAATTCTGTCAATCTAGTAGAGCTATTTATTTCATATGACGTATTTCATGAATACATCATAGATCAGTTTCTCACTTCCTCAAGTCTGAGATTCTTGTTTCTCTGAAAGTACATGTCAAGAATGATAATCCAGTCAAGCAGTGTATAATATGAGCCTCTTGGTCATCAGAAAATGGATTTGTTTTTTAGACGGACAGGTCCTTTAAAGGTCAAAACACACTATTAATGATAAATATCTATAAATAAATACCTACCATACTGCTGCTGTCAGGAATCATTAATTAATCAAATGCAGTGAGTGTCTGTCCCTTCAAGCTTGTCTCTGTAAGGAAAACATATGCTTGAATTTATGTTGAGAAGATAAATCGTCAAAACTATTTTCAGGCCTGAACCCAACGCTCTGTCTTCATAGGGTGAGTTAGGTTACAGGAAGCTGTGAGAAATTCACTTTTCTGAAAAAATGGAGAAACTGTTATGATAAAGAAGTATATCCAGTTCTAGGCAGAAGGAATACGATGCTTGGTTAGATTGTCAAAGGAGATTTTGAAGCTGATACCTGACTGGTCAGTTCTAGGAAGTTCAGGTAAGAAAACTTTTCTATTTGAGAAAAAGAAAATAAAACTTTCAGTGTTCTGGATGTTTTTAGAGTACATGAAATAGATTATACTCTACAGTCTGCAAAAATGTTTATCTCCTTTCATGGAAGAAGAGAAAGCCTATGAGTATTTCAATGGATCTGTTTTGCTATAGTGTACAGATTATAAAATATTAATCATCAATGATGGCTAACAAATACCAGTGCATTCATATTTTAGGGTATTGTGAGGTACCGAATTGTGTATCCTCTAAATATATGTAACAATTTGACTAGGCCATAATTCCTGGTATTGTATGATGTTCCTACCTTGCTGTAAACCCTGCATCTATGATGTTAATGAGGGAGGATGGACAGCAGCTATGTCGGTGTGGGACTCGCTGTAGGGTTCTAGTATGATTCCAGGCAATCTCTTGAGATATAAAGGAGATAGCAGAGGGATTTGGGGACTTCACACCACCAAGAAGCAGTACCAGTAGCTGAGTAAGTCCTTTAGAAACGACTGTGGTCCCTGAACCTCCAAAGCTTCCAGGCCAGGGCAAGGTTGACGACAAAGACCTTCCTCCAGAGCCAGCAAAGAAAGACTTCCCCTGGAGCCAACACGTTGAATTTGGACTTTTAGCCTACTGAGCTGGGGCAAAATAAGAGTTCTCTTTTTAAAACCATCTACCTGTGTCTCTGTTATAGCAGTACCAGATGACTAAGACAGCAATGTTCTAAGTACTTTACATGAACTAACTCATTTGATTCTGACTGTAATACTGTGGTAAGGACGCTGAGGTATGTATAACTTGCAAAAGGTTAGCCAGTTAACCAGTTACCATGTGGTAGATTGTGACTCATGGTGACCCCACTGTGTCAGAGTAGACCTGTGATCCATGTGGTTTTCAGTGGTTGATTTTTTAGAAGTAGATTGTCAGGGCTTTCTTCTGGAGGGACTTCAGCTGCCAATTTATCTGTTAGAAATACTCAGGCACTGCCACCAAAGGTTACACAGCTAGAAATAGTGAAAGCAGAATTCAGACCCAGGCAAGTCTGGATCCAGGGCCCATTCTTCTTATCACCAATCTGAAGCTACTAGTCAACCCCTGGTGACTAACTATGATACTCAGTTACGCCCAGACTCAAGGAAAGAAAATGTCCTAGACTGTGATCCCTTAATTAACGATCCTGGAACTACGTACAAAGGGTCAAATGTATAAGGGAGTCACTCTCTTGATTCATTCCTTCATTCCGTAAGCATTTAATGGACGTCTGTTCTATGCAAGGGCCTATGCTTCACCAAGTCAAGCTGTGTTTTCCTTTAAACAAATTCTATTGCAACCGTAATTAAGACAATACAAAGATGTGTCAGAGTAATAGGGATGGGGAATATATAGCTAGAAGCAGAGTATTATGAACTGAATTGTGTCCTCTAAAAATATATGTCAACTTAGCTAGGCTGTGATTTCCAGTTTGATACAGGTGTCTTCCATTTGGGGATCTGATGTAATTGTCCTACATGTTGTAAAACCTAACCACTTGGTGGCGCAGTAGTTAACTGCCGCACCTACTAACCGGAAGGCTGGCAGTTCATATCTACCGGATGCTCCCTGGAAATGTTGTAGGCCAGTTCTATTCTTTCCTATAGGCTTACTATAAGTCAGAATTGTCCTGACTGCAGTGCGTCTTTTTGGTGATAATATTAATATAGAAAGATTAGAGGCAGTTATGTTAATGCAGAGCGTATCTACAACACTAGATTATATCTTGAGTCAATCTCTTTGGAAAGAAGTAGGCTGAGAGAAGCAGGACTTCTTTACAATCAGGCAAGAAGAACCAGGAGTGAAGCACATTCTTTGGACCTGTGGTCTCTGTTCTAAGAAGCTCTTAGATCAGGAAATGGTTTATGACAAGGACCCTACCTCAGAGCAGACAAAGAAAGAAAGCCTTCCCTTGGAGCTGGTGCCCTAAATTCAGAATTTTAGCTACCTAAGCAAAGAAAAGAGATTTCAGCTTGTTAAAGCCATTCACTTGTGGTATTTCTGTTATAGCAGCACTAGATAAATAAGACATGGAGCTATTGTAAATAATGGCAATGATGGCAGAGAGTGGTAAAAGCCCTAGGAGACTGTATAAGAGGGGAGAGTGAGTAATGTTTTCTTTCAGTGGTTGAGAAGATTATTTTCCTTCCTCCATGTCTGTATGTCAAAGTCAGTGTAATAGATATGCCTTAGTGTAACATTAGGGGTTTTTTTTATATTAGCAGAGAATTTGAAGCAAACCCTGGAGTTTCATGGACAATAATTCTTTGGAACCTATTTAAGTCTCCTCCATGTTCTGATTTGGGATATCCTTTTCCTTATATTGTCTACACACCTGAACATTTATACTGTTCAGAAATGTGGACATGGTTAATTAAACAGAAAGTTAAACATTTATGCTTGAATAAATTACTTTCTGGTGGAAGGCAGATTATTTTCGCAGTATGATTCTGTTTATCATTTAGTGAGTATGCTCATAGAAAGGCCAAATAAAAAATAATGTGTCCTATTTGGTGAATCAAATTGCTGATAGCATTTTTACATTTCTTTAAATTATTTAAATTTGTTAAGAAAATTTAAATTAAAAATTTTCTTCTTCTTTCCCTCTATTGTCCTGTTCTTCATTCTTTTTTTTTCTTTTTCTTATAGGAACTTCAATAACCCAGTAGATTCACCTATTAACAGTTTGTGGAGTCACTGAACTGCTGTCTTCATAAAACAGGTACCCATGAACCAAGAGAAGCTGAGTTTTCTTTACAGAGTCCATTACAAACATGTGCAATAACATTTGCATATGTTTATAAACTATAAAACTTGTAGTTTAAAATTTGAATCATACTTTTAAAAGTTTATATTTAGTGTTGTTGCATGCCATTGAGTTGATGCCAATTCATAAAAACTCTACAGCATAATAGAACTGTCCCATAGGGTTTCCTAGGCTGTGATCTTTATGGGAGCAAATAGCCAGGTCTTTTTTTTCTGTGCGGAACCCTGGTGGCGTAGTGGTTAAGGGCTATGTCTGCCAACCAAAATTTCTGCAGTTTGAATCTACCAGGCACTCCTTGGAAACTCTATGGAGCAGTTTTATTTTATCCTATAAGGTTGCTGAGTCATAATTAACTTGACAGCAGTGGGTTCATTTTTCTTTTTCTTCTGTGGAGGGGTTGGTAGGTTCACAGTGCAGAGCTTTCAGTTAACACTACTTAATACACAACCACCAGTACACCTTTTATGTTCAACGAAAACTCTGTATTACAAGGTTATGGCAAAATACTTCTTTGGTTTATAACTGATTTGAGGCTTAGAAGAATTAGTTTATTTACATATACATATATATGAACATGTATACACATATAATATATATAATAGTATATAAAACTGAAATGATTTTATAATGTTGAAGCTTAGTCAAAATAATTGACAAAGCATTTTCATGAAAACACGTTTCCATGATTTAAAACATTTTTTAAATAAAATTTGTGAGAATATTCCTAATTTTTTTCTATTACATAATACTACCAACTAAGACTTGTTTGGGACCTGAAGAGAAACCAATTGAATTTTCTTATTTGGAAGTTTGCCAGCTTCCAAATGCTGAAAGTTTAAGTTTTTGTCCTTACATTGTTCTGACTATAAACTTTAAATGAACCCAAATATATTAACTATATTGATATTTTTAAATGAGATACCCCTACTAGTATTACATCCATATGTGCTGGCTATAATTGGGAAAAATTAGATTTAATATTTGCAAGAAGTCGGACCCCCAGACAGCTGTTCCCAAGTCCCACATCCCCTCTGGGCCTTGATATTTAAACATCCCAGAGTACATCCATTCCAGAAAGGATAAAATACAGTTTGAACAGGCAGCAATTGTGGAAGAGATACAGATTACAAAAGTTTCATACATCATTTTGCGGATAGTCTTAAAGCATCATAACAACTGTTAATTACTCGTATTATATACTGGCACATTTATACTCTCCAAACAGACATATACGTACCTGGAGTAATATAAGTGATCATATGTTTGCACATAATACACAAATATATAACACTCATGAGGCTCAGTGTAACTGCCATGGGATTGGATGCTGCTTACAGCATTTCCTTTTCTAGTATGTTTGGAATTGTGTGAATGGTTCATTTAGACACATTTTGTTCAGCTCAGACAATAGACAACAAATTATACCACTCTAATGATAATTTCTGCAAAGTATTTTTCTTGTACAACTGACACTTTATTTTTTAGTATTTTAATTTTTGGTTGACAAATATTAATTTTCCAAATACCACCTGTGAAATAAAGCCATGCCTACCTAAATAAATTTGCAAATTAAGTAAAGAAATATTTATATAATTTTTTTTATTTGGAGACTCAAAAGTGAGACTATCTTCCTATATTTCTTGTTCTCTTTCTCATTAATTCTCTCTTTTTTTTTTTAATAGAAAATTCAACAACCCGGTACACCTACCTGTCAAGAGATTATGGAGTTATTGAACCATTGCAACCATAATTAATTAAGAAGGGGGAATTTTAGAGGGAAAATTGAGAAAAGAAATTTGTCATCTTAAGAAAAAATATGTAAATTAACAGTAAACAACTTTGGAAATTATATTGCAAAGATGTTTCCCCTCTAATTTGGGATACTTCCACTCTGCCTCAGTGAAAAAAATTTCCTCTGAAAATCCTGTCCACTATCAAGAACTATAAAGAGTCTGAAATTTTGCTCTATGTGTAAGTTAATGAGTTATCTCACCCCATTTTTTGACTTCTAACTGCAAATATGAGACTCTTGAGACAGAGACAAAGGCCTTAGTACTAACAGATTAGCAAAGTAATATGGGCTTTGTGTATGTACCCTTTGCAATCCCTCAGACTTATAGGGGCAAGCTGTGGTTTGCATCATATTTGAGGAACTCTAAGCTTAAGGAATCCAACCTCTCCAGACTTTGCTCCAGAGGGAGGCACTATCTTTATTATAGTAATTAATTTTTTTTATCTCTCTGTCTTTTGTTTCCTTGAAATGAGTCAAAATCAAAATGCAGTTAATGTCGTTACTCACAAAATACGTGAAAATGTAAGATATTCATAGAGAGTTGTCTTCAAATATCATCCATTCCTTGTTTCAACACTATATTGGCTTATGGAAGGTCGTTCCATGTGTATACCACGATAATTAATTTAGCTGATAACAGCTGTAACCAAATCAGTTTACCTCACATAGTGTTTAATTTAGGCTATTTTTGAGCAAATTCCAAGCAGCACAGAAAGAGCAGATACTATTTACCTCATTCACGAATTTATGAACTATGTAGACCTCCTTTGGGAAGTGAGGTGGTTTATCTTTAAATTCCTGTACTGGGCTTTTCTTTGGGCTTGAGAAATGTAGCCAAGGACAGAAGAATTTGTTAGAGATCATTGTCATGGATTGGATTATGTCCATCCAAAAATGTGTGCATCAATTTGATGTGCAGTAATTCCCAGTAGTGTGTGGTTGTCCCCTATTGTGTGATTGTAATTTTCCCATGTTCTAAATGCTAATCTTTGCCTGTGGTTAATGCGGTAAGATTGGATTATGTTAATAAGGATTAGGGTGGGAATTTACCAAAGTCATATCCCTGATCTAGTGTAAAGGGATTTTCCTTGAGATGTAGCCTTTACCACCTTTTATGTTAAAAGAGATAAAAAGAAAGTGAAGCAAGCAGAGGATGTGAGCTTTATACCACCAAGAAAGCTGTGCCTGTAACAACCCACCTTCTTTGGACCCGAGATTAATGTGCTGAGATGCTCCTAGACCTAAGGAAAATTGATGCATCACAAAGACTTTCCTCCAAAGCTAACTGAAGCCTTCCCCTGGAGTTGGTGGCCTTAATTCAAACATCTAGTCTACTTGACTGTGACAGAATGAACTTTTCTTTGTTAAAGCCATCCACTTGTGTTATTTATGTTATAGCAGCACTAGAGGACTAAGACAATCGACCAGATCCCATTTTGTCCTGGAACAGTGAACTATGAAATGGTCATTAGCCTTATGAACAAAGACCATGTCAAGCCAACAGAAGATCTAGAAAGCTGAGTGAGAATTAAATTTGAATCTAGCAAGCCACATTTTGGTTGGGCAGCCACGTGGAAGGTGTGGTAACAGATCAACGAGGAGTTGTCATTATGAGAAAGAATGCAGCATTATGCCCAGCAATCATTAGAGCACAATCTCAAATTTTCAAAAGAAGTCACTCTACTGTCCTCCTTTTCACTATGATTATCATCTCAAAACTGGCTGAGAGGGCACTATTCCTTTTTGGAACAGCTACATTCGGAGACCATTCTATTTTAGTAGGATGTATGTTTGGGGAGCAAGTGAGAACACGTATATTTTTTAGTTCATTTTTAAGGAGACTGTTTCAAAACCAAATAATACCTAATGCTTGCAGATCAGAGGGAATATGAGAGGTTCAATGACTGCTTTGAATCTCAATGATTTGGTAAGTGATTTTTGCAATAAAAAGAACACTATTATCAAAATGTAAATTCTCTGGAAAGCAGAAAACATGGCATATTAATTTCAAAGGCCAGAGTGTTGTCTTCAGAGTGGACTAACACAGCAACGTGGTATTTGAAAAACCTACCAACAGTAGTGAGGCACCCCTGATAGCCCTGAGAAGGAGTCAGAAGTGGAATGCAGCTAATCTTCCAGAAGTAGGTGGGGCAACATCTCGTGCAATGAGACCTTCCTCACAGCAAGACAGTGACTTTGAGAAGAAGTTAAAAATCTGGCCTGACTTGGTAGGACCTTTTGCATTAGAAATATAGAGTCCTTACTTTGTCCCCAGTCCAAGATGGTGGGTATATTGCCATGTCTAAACCCCAGTCCAAGATGCTGGGTATGTTGCCGTGTCTAAACAGGTTCGGGAAGAAATAGTGGCAATTTGGGCAGTGTACCTTGACCAGCAGTCTGATCCTTGTCAGTCTCATCAGCATCAGAGAATGGACATCTATTTGAATGATTAAGGCAGCTGCTTTTAATCTCCACAGTCTGTAGACACAAAGAAAAAAAAAAAAAAAAAAACAGATTTCCAAGTGACAGACCAAAGAGTCTATTGAAACATCCCAGGAGTCAGTAGAAATATAACAAGATTCACCAGAGGAAGTATTGGCCAGAACTATGAGAATGGCCTTCAGTTCTGGCCCAGAGCAGCACAATTGTGTCTATTTCTGATTTCATGTATTTGGTACTGTGGTTGAATAACTAGCAAACCAATGAACGCCACTGGGTTTCAATTTAGCTGAATCAGGTCCCATCACAGTAAACCAGGTACACATATTTATGGGAATCTCTCTAATACTGTAATCTTATAATCAGAAAGTAGCTTAACTTTCTCTTGTCCAGATGGAGTGAGAAAAACCATACACCGTTTAGCAGCTGACATCAATACTACCTCTCATCACTCAGCCTCTAAATATTCATTAGTAAGTAGGCAATGGAGGACATTTATTCTTTTACATCTTCACCCACCACTTGGGCAAGAGGGTTTGTTACTGAATCCCAGGGAACCTTTTCTGTCTCCTAACAGAAGTTCATGAACTACTCATCCTCTGTTTTCTAGGAAATCATGATTCTGTCAGCATCTCATCTTCGTGGACAAAGACTGTCAATAACTCTGAAGAACTTGATGCTTCAATCTACTTTCAAGCTACAGTTTAGTCTGATATATTTTTCTAGAATCTGATTGGAGACGTGAGACTCTTAGTTACAAAAAAACATATTTCAATGCTCTCAGCACAGCAGGAAATATGAACAACGTATTTGAAATACTGTACCTTGTCCACCAAGTCACCAGGGAGTAGATATCTATCACAGCTGTGGAACACTGCTTAGGAACTTGAAATTTTCTAGTTGACTCTAAAGCAAATCTGAGCAATGTTTCCCCTGGAAGAAGGGATGTTATTATACTGCACAGTAAACAGAAATACTGTCAACTATGGAGATACTGTATAACTTCCTGGGCTATTCTTTATGTAAACATATTTGAAAATGTAGTTTTGTGCAAAGGACAGCCTTTGTTTGCAAGGAATGCAGGAATGCTAGACTCATGAAGCATTCTCTTCCAACAGTAACTTGTTAAAATTAATGGACTTTTACTTTATACTGTTACCAATCTGTTACTTCATTTAATTTTATTTTTAAAAAAATTAGAACAGAGGTTGTCGTTGGGAGAAGAACCTCCAGTTTGGATCTGCTAGAGGTAAGCATGTGTGTACAAAGGTGACGGTGTCACTGAATGATGGTAGAGGTTTATTTATAAAGCTTTTAAAAACAAGCTTGCTAAATAATTTAAGATAAAGAAGATTCTTGTATTAATGGTGTAGTCTGCCACTCTCCCATTCGTTGTAAGCACTTGTAAAGCGGCATGGATTGTACAAAACTATCCTCATTACCAATGTTGCACTTATTTGAAATAATCTGAAAAATAGAATTAATCTTTCAACGTTTTTTTCCTTCCCAGTAACTACTATGACTTTAGTCATTTTTATTCCAGTCAACTAAAAACAGAATAAGACTAATTGCTCTAAATTCTAAGATTTTAAATATATAGAGCAAAGACTCAAAGAATCAACCAAAATTACAGCATTGTCCAACAAATTTAAAATCAAGTACCTGTTCTGTAAAAAATCACCCAAAACTATACCTTTAAAAACAAAATTAAAGTAGAATATCTTCAGTTCCGCATTTGGAGACTATTAATTCTGCTGTTGCAGTCTCAGTAAAGTAAATAACAAGATAGAGAAAATTTTTATGTATGCTATCAGCAGTTTCACACAGAAATAAAAAAATATAGATAATCCTTGCAAACAATTAAATGTACTAATTCTGGGTAGTCTTTGATTAATATATTGGAAGACAAGCACCTCCAGAATCTTAGAATGTGGCACTGCGATAATACCACAGCTGATCTTTCATTGTTCTAACTGAAGATTAATTATCTCCCTTCCTCTTAATAATATCCGTTTAGAGCCTTATAAATTGGATTTAGCTATTAGCACTATTCATTTATTTCCTGTGAAGATGGTCTAAGTTGTATCTACTTGAGTGTTAGATTTAATATTACTTTTCATTTCCTTAGCTAAACACACGTTCTTCTAAATAGCTTTAATGTCTTTTCCTCATTTCACCCTCTACCCCAAAGAGACACAAACACACACTCACACCCTGATACAAAGAACTTTTCCTCCTTTTCCTGGTTGTTTTGTAACAAGGTTATTGTATTTGTTGAAGCTGAGAAAAGTATTACAAAATTGGAGGCTTGCTATTATGCCATAATTTGTGTTTACTCATTTGACTTTTCAGCAACACGGTATTAATAGGGAGAGAGAAACAACTGGGTTTCAGCAGCTACCCATCTCCCAAGCTTAGGCAGGAATAAGATGTCTGATTAAGTTAGGTGCAGTGCTTGCATAAGGTACAGGCTTTTCAATTCTATTTCCTTGTTGGGATGTGATGGAATAACCCTGGTAAGAAAGGGCAATGAGCAACCTAGTTTTTCAAACGGCTATTGTCGTTCTATCTTTCTTAACTGAATATGCACACTGAAAAGAGACTGAGGGTATAAAGACATGGTACATCCCTCAGCCTGGTAAGGATGAGTCAGGAAAATAGGCCCAGGGCCAAATAATTTCAGTAGCTTTCAATGTTTCTGGACCTAGAAAGCCTACCTAACGTGCAAGTAAGACAGCTAATCAGAAAAAAGAAAGAAACTAGATTATTCCGTAGCTCATTTATGGCCTTAATTATAATGAATAATTGCCAAATTTTTGCATAATGAAGTATTTTCTGAATTTAAGAAATTAAAATTAAGATATGATCCCCCACTGCCATAAAGTTGATTCCAGCTCTTAACGACCCTGCAGGACAGGGTGGAACTGCCCCTACAGAGTTTTGAAAGAGTGCCTGGTGGATTTGAACTGCTGACCTTTTAGTTAGCAACTGTAGCACCTAACCTCTACACCACCAGGGTTTCCTAAGACACAATGGAAGAAAAAATAATGGCAAGAACCACAAAGAGAAAAATAAATAGAAAAATTTAATGTCTATGTGCCAAGTGATCAAAATTATAAAACACCTGGGAAAGTACTGTCGGTAGATATTACAAAAGATTAATTTTTTAAAACCTAGCAGGGTCTTTTTGCAATAGAGCAAAGGATATATATATATATATATATATATATATACACACATAGTAGTTCACGAAAAGTTCACAAAATTATAACTGGTTAACAAATCAAATTCTCCTGAAATAATTTAAGAGTTTTAGTGTATCATGTTATCGGTTGACATAATTACTATCTCTTCTGTAACTGTTTTTTTCCCCCTCTGAACTACGTGATAGTCAGTAGGAATTCCTTTTGATCAGAAACATCAGATTTCTCCTTTAAACAAACAAAAAAGTAGGGGGAGGGGACAAATAGAGCAAATTTACCCAATTTGAACTTGAATTTCTTCTTAGCCTTACTTATGGATGGGACAACAAAAAGCAGGAATCCGAATAGACTTTTAAGTTATAGATATTTGTGGAAAGCTTTATGTTTAGCTTATATGAGTTCTTCATAATATAACTTAATCCTATTTGAAATCCCTGGGTTTGGCAAAAACAAAGAGATTCCAAAAGATGACTATGAAAGCCCTACAGGCTTTAGCAGGAAACCCTGGTGGAGTGGTTAAGTGCTACATCAGCTCCCCAAAGGTCAGCAGTTCGAAACTGCCAAGGTGCTCCTTGGCAACTTGACAGGGTAGTTCTACTCTGTCCTGTAGGGTCGCTTAAGGGCCATGGGTTTTGTTTGTAGTTTACAGACTTTAGCAAATTTGCCTGCTATTAACTCCACATGAATATTTTGTGGAATGTATCAGGGATGCCACAAAACGTATTCTTAGCAATCACTTGTTTCCAAGCATGTAAAATTAAAATGTGCTAAATTATTTTTACTTAACTTACTGAGAATCATGAAAATTTTCTGATGAATCTGTGGAAAACAAGAAAGAAGTGAATATAAACAAGTTAGTGTCTTGTATATGTAAACGAGGTTCAACTGACACCTGTTCTGCAAGAGATCGGGAAGGAAACTTTATGTTTCTGAAAGGAGAAACTTTATATTTTATTAACATAAATGTAAACTTATAATAATGATTTGAATGCTCAGTCTTAGGCACAAATAAAAATGCATGCGCATTTTTAAATGCAGTTAAGAATATCTGAGTTACATACTTTATTATATTCCATTGTTATAGAAAATAAATATTTGTTATTCAGTAGCATCTGTAATACTTATTATACCTACTTTTTTATATTGCTATATGCTATACATGCTTATTTATTGTTTCTAATCATAAGAAGTAAATATCCATGTTTTTATAAATGAGCCAGATGAGATCAGAGAGATTAATGAATGTATCAAAGTCATGCAACAACTAGGTGGCCAAGGCAGAATTTAAATTCAGGTCAATTTGCTCCATTATTCTTTTCAATGAGTATTCAGCACAGGCCTACTGTGCATCTTTAGGGAGTCACCATTTATCTGTCAGTTTGCTGTATTGTGCTGGCTTGTGTGTTGCTGTGGTACTGCAAGCTATGCCACTGATATTTCAAATACCAGCAGGGTCAGCCATAAAGAGCAGGTTTCAGCAGAGTTCCCGAGTAAGGCCAGGAAGAAGGAGCTGGTGACAGACTGAAAAATAATTGACCAGTGAAAGACTTACGAATATCAGTGAAACATTGTCTGATACAGTGCCAGAAGATGAGCCCCTCAGGTCAGAAGACACTCAAAGTACGATCAACATACAACGGGAGAAGAGCTGCCTCTGCAGATTGCAGGCGATCTTAATGCTGGAGTAAAACTTTCGGGACCTTCATTTGCTGAGGTGGCATAACTCAAACATGAGAAGAAATAGCTGTAAACATAGATTAATAATAGGAACATGGACTACAAAAAGTATGAATCTAGGAAAATTGGAAATTGTCTGAAATGAAATGAAACACTTGTAGATAGTTATTCTAGGCATCGGTGAGCTCAAAACGGACTCGTACTGATCATTTTGCATCAGACAGTCATGTGATTCACTGTGCTTGCAGTGACATACTAAAAATGAGTGGCATCGCAGTCATTGTGAAAAAGAACTTTTCAAGATCTATCCTGAAGTGTGATGCTGTCAGTGACAGGATAATGTCCTTACACCTACAAGGAAGACAAGTTCTTCAAAACAGCTAACACTTTCTCCTTCAGGAGTGTTGGTTCCTGATCATACTCTGCCTTGTGAAACGGTTGAGGATCTACCAACTCTTCTTGGTACAATGATGTGCATTCCTTCCATCTTCTTTTGATGCTTCCTGGGTTGTTTAATACTTTCTCTGTAGAACCCTTCACTGCTGCAACTTGAGGTTTGAATTTTTATTTCAGTTCTTTCAGCCTGAGAAATGCAGAATGTATTCTTCCTTTTTGATTTTCTGTCTCCAGCTCTTTGCACATGTGCTTATAATACTTTACTTTATCTTCCTGAGCTGGCTTTTGAAATCTTCTGTTCAGTTATTTTACTGCATCATTTCTTCCTTTTGCTTTATTTACTCGACGTTCAGGAGTAAGTTTCAGAGTGTCTTCTGCCATCTAATTTAGTCTTTCATTTTCTGTCTTTTTAATGACCTCTTGCTTTCTTCATGTGTGATATTTTTGATGTGTTTCCACAGTTTTCTAGTTTATGGTCATTAGTGTTTAAAGCACCAACTGTATTCTTCAGACGGTCTCGAAACTCAGGTGGAATAAATCAAGGTTGTATTTTAGCTTTGTAGATTTAAATTTTTCTTCGCTTTCACCTTGACTTTCTGTGCGAACAACTGATGGTCTGTGCTGCAACTGGCACCTGCCCTTGTGACTCATGATAATGAATTTTTCCATTGTCTCTTTGCATAGATGTAGTAGATTTGATTCCTGTGTACTCCATCTGGTGAGGTCCCTGCATACAGTCACCATTCACGGTAGTGAAAAAAGGCATTGTTGATAAAGAAGTCACTGGTCTTGCAAAATTCTGTCATGTGATCACCAGCATTCTTTCTATTAACAGGGCCATATCTTCCAGCTATCAACCATTCTTCTTTGTTTTCAACTTTTGCATTCCTAGCACCAGTAATTATCAGTGCATCTTGATTGCATGTTCAATTAATTTTGGACTACAGAAGCTGGTAAAAATTTTCAGTTCCATCTTTGGCCTTAAAGATTGTTGAGTAAATTTGCATAATAGTCATATTAAATGATCTTCTTTGTAGGTGTGTGGACATTATCCTCTCACTAACAGCACTTCAGGATAGATACCGAAATACTCTTTTTTATGATGAATGCAACATCATTCCTCTTCAATTTGTCATTGCTGGCACTGTAGATCATGTAACTGTCTGATTCAAAATGGCTATTACTGGCGTCTGAGTTCTTAAATGCACTTGGCTGGCCGACTGCCACCTAAGGAGCATCAACTTGTCTCAGGCCAACAGGAACAGAGGAGAAGACTGGCACCAAAGACAGGAGGAAAATGTGGACTGAGAAGACAAAAGGAGCCCAATGATCCAGAGACTGCCTAGAAAGAGACAGGAAGAGCTATAAGATGCCCAGCCACCTCCAATGTCTGCTTTGATAAGCAATACAATCTAGACTCCCTAACACAGTGGGGGATAAATGGGAGTGTAGATGCAGAATTCTGTTAAAATACCAGACTTGATGTTCTGACACCCTGGAGCATCACTTGAGAGCATGGTCCTTGGTCTTGCTCCTAGTCCAGAGCTGAAACCAGCAGTGAAGACAGCTCCTCAGACAAAATTTGGACTACCCTGTAAGTTGTGAGGCTGTCAGAGCAGCTCCTCTATAGTAATGAGATGGGAGGGTACAGAAGAGAAGACAGGAGTGAGCTGAATGAATATAGGAAGCAAGAGTGGAAAGGAGGAATGTGCTGCCACAGCGTTGGGGTATCAGATGGAGTTGCATACAAGTCTCTGTATGGGGTTTTATACAGCAAATTGAGTTCATTTGTAAGCTATCACTTAGTCACGATGAGATGCTATAAAGCACACACACACACAAAATGGCCACTATCAGTCTATTTCAGCTCACTAATGCCTAGGATATCAATGTTTATGTCTTCCATTTCACTCTTTACTATTTCCAATTTTCCTAGACTCATGCTTTGTACAGTCCACATTCTGATTCTTGATGGATGTTTGGAGGTCTTTCTTCTCATTAGAATGAGAAGAGTCAAGAGAACTTGAAACACTTACTGATGAAGATCAAAGACCACAGCCTTCAGTATGGACTACACCTCAACAAAAGAAAACGAAAATCCTTCAAGTGGTCCAATAAGAAACATCATAATAAATGGAGAAAAGATTGAGGTTGTCAAGGATTCATTTTACTTGGATCCATGATCAACACACACAGAAGCAGCAGCCAAGAAATCAAAAAAATGCATGCCTTTGGGCAAAAATGCTGCAAAAGACCTCTTTAGATTGTAGAAAAGTAATGATGTTGCCTAGAAGATTAGGGTATGCATAACTCATGTCATGGTATTTTCAATCTCATCTTATGCATGTGAAAGCTGGACAACGAGTAAAGAAGGTGGAATAAGAATTGACATCTTTGCATTGCAGTGTTGGAGAAGATTATTGAATATAGCTTGGACTGCCAAAAGAATGATCTGTCCTGGAAGAAGTGCAACCAGACTGCTCCTTATTAGCAAAGATGGAGAGACTATGTCTTATATACTTTGGACATATTCTTGGGAAGGATCAATCCCTGGAAGAGGACATCATGTATGGTACAGTGGAAAGTCAACCAGAAAGACAAAAACCCTCAGCAAGATGGATTGACTCAGTGGCTGCAACAATGGGCTCAAGCATACCAATGATTGTGGGCATGATGCAGGGCCGGGCAGTGTTTTATTCTCTTGGGACACTGCGAGTCAGAACAGACTTGATGGCACCTAACAACAACAAAGGGGGCAAGTTAATATGACTATTATTCAAATTTATTCACTAACCATTAATTGAAAAGATGAAGAAATTAAAGATTTTTACCAACTTCTATAGTCTGAAATCAGCCAAACATGCATCATGGTAATTACTGGTGATTAGAAAGTGTAAGCTGTAAAGAAAGAAGGATTGGTAGTTAGAAAATGTGGCCTTGGTGATAGAAATGATGCTAGACATTACATGATAGAATTTTGCAAAAGTGACAACTTCTTCATTGCAAATACTTTTCTCAACAATATAAATGGTGACTATACACATGAACCTCATTGGATGGAATGAACAGGAATCAAACTGACAACACCTGCGGAAAGAGATAATGAAGACATTGAATATCATCAATGAGAACAAAGCTGAGGGTCAATTTCAGAACAGACTATCAGTTGCTCATACGCAAGCTCATACTGAAACTGAAGAAAATTAAATCAACTCTAGGAGAGCTAAACTACAACCTTATGTATATTCCATCTGAATTTAGAGGCCATCTTATGCAGACTTGATACAATGAACACTAACAGCTGAAGACCAGAGGAGTTGCAGGGTGACATCAAGAACATCGTACAAGAAGAAGGCAAATTGTCATTTAAAAGAAAGAAAAGATCAAAATGGATGTCAGAAGAAACTCTGAAACTTGCTCTTGAACATAGAGTAGTTAAAGAAGACAGAAGAAATCATATGTAAAAGCTGAACAGAAGATTTCAAAGGGTTGCTCAGGAAGTCAAAGTATTGTAACAAAATATGCGAAGAACTTGAGTTAAAAAACCACCAGAATTTCTCAAGCTGAAAGAACTTAAGAAAAAAACTCAAGCCTCGAGTTGTAGTATTGAAGAATTCTCTGGGGAAAATAGTTATGAATTTGGCTGCTAACTAAAAGACTAGCAGTTCAAATCTACCAACCAGTCACTGGAAACCCTATGGACAGTTTTATTGTGTCCTATACGGAATCTATGAGTCAGAATCTACTTGACAGCAACAGGTTTAATTTGGTTTCTGGGTGCAAAATTGAATGAGACAGGAGCCATCAAAGGAAGATGGAAGGAGTACACAGAGTCACTATATCAAAAAGAATTGCTCGACATTCAACCATTTCAGGAGGTAGTATATGATTAGGAGCTAATGGTATTGAAGGAAGAATTCTAAGCTGCACTAAAGGTGCTTTCAAAAAATAAGACTCTAAGAAGTGAAAGAATATCAGTTGAGATGTTTCAATGAACAGATGCAACACTGGAAGTGCTTACTTGACTACATTGAGAAATTTGGAAGACACCTTCCCTGTCCAAATGACTGCAAGAAATCCATATTTGTGCTTATTCCAAAAAAAGGTAATCCAACAGAGTGGAAATTATCAAAAATATCATTAATATCACATGCAAATAAAATTTTGCTGAAGATAATTAAAAAATGATTGCAGAAAATTCGTCAACAGAGAAATGTCAGAAATTCAAGCCAATTTAGAAGACGACATTGGACAAAGGTTTCGTTGTTGATGTCTGACGTGTACCTTGGCTGAAAGTATACTAGGAAGACATTTGCCTGTGTATTATTTACAATGAAAAAGCATTTGACTGTGTAAATAATAACAAATAATGAACACTATTAGGAAGAATTTCTGTCCCATAACACTTAATTGTGATCATGAGGAACCCGTACATGGACGGAGAGACAGCTGTTCATGAAGAACAAGGGGATGCTACTATTTAAGATCAAGAAAGGTATACATCAGGGTTGTATCCTTTCACTATACTTCTTTAATTGTATGCTGAGCAAGTAATCCTAGAAGCTTAGCTATATGAAGATCGTGGCATCAAGACTGGAGAAAGACTCATTAACAAACTTCAGTATGCAGATGACGCAAAATTCCTTGCTGAAAGTGAAGAGAATTTGAAGTACTTATTGATGGGGACTAAAGACTATAGATTTGGTATGGATTATACCTCAAGGTAAAGAAAATAAAAACCTTCACAACTGGATCAATAAGCAACATCATGATAGAGAAAAGTTTGAAGTTGCCCAGGACTTAATTTTACTTGGATCCACAATCAATGCCCATGGAAGCAGCAGTCTAGAAATCAAACAGCATATTGCGATGGGCAAATCTGCCGCAGAAGACCTCTTTAAAGTGTTTTAAAGCTCAGATGTCACTTTGAGGACTAAAGTGTGCCTGATGCAAGTCGTGGGTTTTCAATAGCCCCCATGCATGCAAAAGCTGGAGAACCAGTAAGGAAGATTGAGAACTGATGCCAGTGAATTATGGTGTTGATGAAGAATGCTGAATATACTATGGATGGGCAGAAGAATAAACAAAACTGTCTTGAAGAAGTACAGATAGAATACTCCTTATAATTAAGGATGGAGAGAGTTCCTATCATATACTTTGTATGTGCTGTCAGGAGGGACCAGTCCCTGCAGAAGGACACATTCTTTGTAAAGTAGAAGACTGCAGGAAACAAGAAGACCCTCAATGAGATGGATTGACACAGTGGCTGCAACAGTGGGCTCAAAGCTGGCAGTGAATGTGAGGATGGTACAGGGATAGGCAGCTTTTCATTCTATTGTGTATAGGGTTGATGAGTCAGAATCGTCTCAACAACATCAAACAACAACTGTTCATTAGAAGTCCTTAGGTGGTACAAGTGGTTAATGATTTTGGCTGCTAACCTAATGGTGGAAAGTGTGTCTTCCCAGTGGCACCTTGGAAGAAAGGCTAGGCCATCTACTTCTGAAAAATCTACCTGATGAAACCACTTTGAAACAATTTATACTCTGACACGCATAGAATCTCCAGGAGTCAGAATCAATTTGACAACTGGTAGAGTATTAGACTATGTCAGGGATACTTTTAAGCTTCTGTTGTTAATATCCATGCCCCATTGACTTCATCAAGCTTCCTAAGATGTAATGAACTACACAGTGTTGTGTTTAAGTAGTCTGGTCTTGGAGTCAGACTTAGTACATTCACATATTGGCTCCCATACTACCAGCTGTGTGATCCTAAATTACTTAAATTCTCTGTCTCTTTATCTCATCTGTGAAATGGGTATGATAACCTATTTTGTATACATTTAAATGAGCTAAAAAATTAAAGTCCTTAGAACAGTGCCCACCTAGCCCATGATAAGTATTAAGAAATAATAGCTACTGGAATTACTGGAATTCCTGGTGGTGCAGTGGTTAAGAGCTATGACTACTAACCAAAAAGTCCGCAGTTTGACTCTACTAGGTGCTCCTCGGAAACCTTGTGGGGTGGTTCTACCCTGTCCTATAGGGTCGCTATACATCAGAATGGATTCAGTGGCAGTAGGTTTGTATTTTTTTATTCGTGGGGATTGAAATTATTATGTAAAGTTAATAGAGGTGATGTAGTATGCAAATTTTATAATAATTCTACATGTGGAGACTTAGATTTCACTATTGAGGTACCATTAAGCCTAGTGAAATAGAAAATACTCTGTAACTTGATGATTCTTTCCTGCAATACTATGAGCAATAAAACAAACTTTTTTTAAATGTAAATATCCTAAAATGGTTCCTTGATGCCTATTGTTCTAAATAACCTGAGCACCATATTTCTTTCATTATGAAAGTAGTGGACTTGCTGAACTGAAGTATTACTTCTCATGTAGAAAACTTATTCCTCATTGTGATGGTGGTTGATTTTATTTTTGTTTATTTATTTATTTATTTATTTTTTGCTACTTGTTTGTAGAAAAGCAATCATTTAACAAAATACTATTTCCCATTTTATTTATGGGTTTCTGTTCTGTCTGTGGATTTACTTTTATTTGGGAGCAAGAAATGTTGAGATCCTGCAGGTCAGGGGTGTTGTCTACTTTTATAGTGTTGTTTTGTGAAACTGTTATTCAACTTAAAGAATAAATTGCATTCTGTGTGAAATGCTTCAGGGCGAGGTTGACCAGATAATCCACGTTTGTAGACTCCCGTATTTTTTGTTTGTTTGTTTGTTTTTGTTGTTGTTATTTATTTCTTACTTTACTGTTGGTGCCATTCACTGGATCATTGATCACTGTCATTTTCAGGCCATGAAATGAGTCATGAAGAAAACATGTAGAATTTTACGTAGAAATTTTCTGATCCTGCTAAGACTTTTTTTAAAATTTTAGAGTTATAGCTGATTTGGCATTTTTATCTTAGTCACTTTGTAGAATAATTTACTTTATCAAATGGAAGAAGGACTTCATTTTTTTTTTTTTTTAACAGAAGAAGTTAGATGGCTTAAAAGCTTGATATCTGAATTGGGGGGAATTTTTATTCATAATAGGCATGTTCATTGGCAGACCCAGAAATAAACAGGGTGGTGGGGGAGACCTTTGAAGTTTTTAACAAAAACGTAGCATCTTATATGCATAATTCAGGCATGGTTCACAGATGCCAGAGATATTTATCTTTTTCAAGAAGTTACTGCAATCTTCTGGGAGCTCCATGAATTTCTTGCATGTCCCCTGTCCTGGAATGTTACTGATAACACATGGAGCATCTTGGTGTCAACAGAAACTTGCAGTTGTGCTGCGAGCAAAACTATGTTCAAATTTTTTTAGATTCGGTATGTCATTGCATCTGCCTTTCTTTCTATGTGACACATTATCCGTATTTATATTGTGTGGTGTGTATTTGAATTAAAATAGCTCCAGGAAGGTCATGAACTTAGGAAAAATTCTCAGTTATTAAGCTGCATTTCAGATTCATTTTTCTTTTATTAAACTGTTTATGTCTCCAGTTGAGAATTCTGTGTTGGAAGAAAGTATTTCAGGATACTATTTGCATTTAAATAAGGTTTGAAGTACCTGGAAAGGAAGTAGGGTTTTTCAGATAAAAATGCATACCTCTGGGAAAAAGGAGGATTTTGCTAGTTTCTAAAATTTAGAAAGTAATTGTTATAAACTCTTTACTCCCAAAGAGACCATTTAATTTGCTGAAACAATAATAAGGGTAAAGAACACTGCCATTTGAGTTACTTAACAAAATTACATTGAATAAATGAGGTAATGTTTTGTTTGAAAATGGAAACAGTCTGTTACTGGAGTTTGAAAGATTTTTTTTGTGTTTTCTTAATATAACAGATCATTTCAAACTTATGTTTAATAACAATGTAATTAACTTTTAAGGTAACTAAATTTGCAGATAGTGCTGAAATTCTAAGTTTATTTTAGAGCATGAACTTGCAGTGTTTGCTGAGTATACGAGTGTTTCCTTAATTTGAGGCAGATGAGGGAATGAAATCCTATTTTATTTTTTTGTTATGTAAACGTTAACCTTTAAATGATAAGTTTTCTAAAGCTTTTGTTACCAATTCATATACAGAACCAACTAATTAATTACTAGTGAAATGAGAATTAAATAAATGTACATTAATAGATGCCAAGAATTTTCACCAGCAAGGATTCATTCGGCTTTCATCATATAGAAATGTATCTCAATTAGCCATGATACTGAAGTGGGGAGGAAAGTCACAAGACAGAAAAGAGCAAAATACCTGGGAAAGAAAATTATAAAGTTCACCACAAAATTATTAACTTCCTGGCCTTCAGCTTCTGCAATGAGGGAGTATCACTTTACTTTGTTGTTAGGAGAGGCCAGTGATATAAAAACACTGACCCAGTTTCTCATTTGCCAAAGCTCTTTGGGATAATTGCACTCTACTGACAAATTCCAGTCTGTATAAGCATAGCCACAACTACTAGATGCTATTTTCTGAGATAATTAATTTCCTTGTTGTTTCAGTACGGGGGGAAAAAAAAAAGTCCTTTGAAACTATTCAGCAGCAAGGCGACTAAAGACAAATCCTCTTACAGTGACAGTTTCTACATTCTTCATACCCATAGTTGCTATAATCTTTCCCTTTCTCAATCAGAGTTTTTGCTATGCTCATTTTAGTTCTGAAAATGAAATTCCTGGGACTGGCAGAGGTCAGTAATTTAACTAGTAAAATTGTGAACTTAGATTCCATATAGCTTCTCTCTCTTCCATTACCACTTTACATCCAGAGATGTTAAACTGCTGCCATCCCTGCCCTTTCTGAGAAACAAATATACCTGTGGACTGGATTTCAATTTGGTGAAATTAGAAACTCCATACTTAACTTTAAAAGCCCTGCATTTTTAATAGTCAATAACTGAAAATGTCTTCCTTTGCCTATTTATTTGTTATAAGTTCCATCTGAGCAGTGTTATTTCCGACTGGAGAAAGTGAACAGTCTACAGTGTTGGTAATTAAAAAATTTTATTCCAATCCTTGTTCTGCCACTAGCTGACTCTTCAACATTCTTCAGTGCACTTAACTTCCTTGAGCTTAATTTCTTTCATTAGTAGAATGAGGAGGCTGGATACACTTATCTTTTTTTGGCTTCCTCCTCCTGGGCTGGCACCTGCTGTGATTCCTTCCAGTATCAAGGCTGCTTGTCTATAGGAAGCTTCCGAACAGAACTTGTATTTATTATACTCCATTCTGTATTTATCTCCTAATTGATTTTTTATGCATGCAAAGTCCATATTTCTTAAGCTACAGAAACAGAAATCTGATTATGTTCATCTATTTAAAGAATATTTATTGATCCTCTGCTATGCTCTAAGCATTCCGTTAAAGACTTTAAATACAGCATTAAACAAAACAGGCAAAGATAACAGTTTATATTTCACTGAGAAGGGAGAAAAGGAACAAAACTACACAATATAGTTAATATACTAGAATTCATTCATGTTATGAAAAAATAAAAGATAGAATAAGCAGTGAGGATAGTGAGCTATAGAAATTGTGGTACTGATAGTATGGAAAGGGAAAGAACCTTAAGAAGGCAAGATTAAAGCAAAGTGGATCTACTGTGTTTAAAGAATAATAAGAAAGTCAGTATGGATGGATCTGTGTGAGCAAAAAGAAAGAAGTAAAAATTATGACAGACTGATTTCACTAATGGCCCCTGTGTTTTAAGGCTTGCTGTATCCGTACTTTTTAATCATACCCCTCCATGCTGACTCTGGATTTAGCAATGTGACCAGCTTTGGAAAGTGAGATAGTGGTAGCAGTTTTGGCTCAAAGGGAGTGAACTCTTGAAACCCTGCCACTGCCACTGAGCAAGCCAAGACTAGTCTAAAGAAAGATGAAAGACCTCACGGAGCAGAACTAAGTCGTCTCGCTGAGACCATCCTATAATAGACAGCCTTGGCAACACACCAGCTGACAGCAGACTCTGCAGAGCTGACCTTTAGATTTATTATAAGCAAATAAGCGTTGTTGCAACCAACCAAGTTTTGGGGTGATTTATTATGCTCAGCTGTTGCCATCAATTGCCACTTACAGCAACCCTATGGGACATATAACTACTGTGCCAGCAAGGCTCCTTGCTTGTTATGCACTGGTATGTAACTGATCTAAGAAGTTGTTGCAGAAGAAAGACAAATTCGGCCCGCAGAGCAGAAAACATCTTAAATTCCACTTTGTTTAAAGAGGAAGGGGCTTTATTGCTAGCAGCGCAGTGGACGAACTCAGGTCCAGAACGGCTGCGCACACCATTCTATCTTCAAAACATCCCTTTTATACATTTTCTCAAGAAAGCAGACAAAGCAATTTCCAAACAGCTTTCTAATTGGCATTAGCAGGTTTACAGATCTTCATACGGCGTTTCTATTGGCACCAACAAACTTACAGAGGCAAGGATAAGCGGTCAATGTTAAGTTACAAGGAAGAAATTCTTCCCTTAGAAGCAGAGCTTTATCTCAAGAAATATTGTGAGGGCAGGTGGAGGTGTCCTTGAGCTGGTACAGACAGAGAAGCATCCGGGCTTCTGTGAATCTTAAAGTGAAATCTTCTTAAAAGTTTTCTCCTCTGTCAAAGTGAAGTCAGTGAGTACACAGAAACTGGGGGTAGATTTTATGGGGGTCTCTTAGACATTGTAAGACTTCTGATTTTCACTCTTAAGAAAATGAGAAGCCATTGACAGGCTTTTGAGCAGATATATAACATGATAATATTTATATTTTTTAAGTGCTTACCCTAGTGGCTATATGTCCATGCTTCTTCACTGCAGTTCCTTCTCTGTTGATCCACCTTCAGTCATGAACCCAAGTGCTGAAGACACTTATCTGTCCCATTTGTTCAACTTACAAAGAGAAATGTTTTTGCTAATTTAACTTGAATTTACCAGGATCTTTTTTGGATGCAAAGATTTATTCTGATCTTATCTTCCTTTCAGAGACTTATTCCCATTCCTTTTTTGCTCAAGGATGACTCCTTTATGTCAGGCACAACCTTCTTATTTAAGTTTCATGTTTAACAGAATTAGCCAGTTAATATGGAAGTAGGTCTCATGAATATTCTAAGAGCCAGGGGGTGGTAGAATCTAAGACACTTAGTAAATATTGTTTAATCTAAGATCCCTGGAAACTCAGTGACTTTATAAAATGACTTGTAACGTTCTAGACTTCTATATTAAAATATTCTGAGAACCAAATTTCCCATGGTGCTTCGTGTAACGTATTATCCAAGGTGATATTTGTTGGACACACTGGCAACAAATGTCAGCTACAGCATCCTTTCTAAAACCTCTGAGGCTTGTTCCATGAAATAAGAGCCAGACTGCTTTTGTTCAAAGACATGATTTCACATACTACTTTACCTATTGGTTTGAGAAGTGTTAAGAATAGTTTTTAGTTTAATTAAAGAGTTTCTTCTACCTTTAAAATGAAAAAAAATTGAGTGAGTTCTATATTGATAATTTCTTCAATATCTTTGTCTTTCTATGTCTCTTCTTTTTGCAATTGAGCTATCTGCCTATCATTTGGCTAAGAAATATCCTCGAGAACCTTAATTCTTACGAAATTAGTGTAACAAATGGGGATAGTACTGAAGAGAAAATCAGAGTGTCTGAATCCCAAGTCTAGTTCAGTTATTGAACAAATGTCATTTAATATCTTTTTTCCTTTCTAGATATGTAAAACTATTATTAACTTTTTAGAAAGGCAACTTTGCACCATTATCATTAATCTTCATATCAACGAGTGCCAAAAACTACTAATACTGGCATTCAAGCTAACATATCTTTCCAGATATAAGAAAATCCTGGTTCCTTACAGCAAATGCGTGGTTATAAGGCAGTACATTATTCTTCAATAAGAAGAGAAGATTTTTTTGACAGACAGTAAAATAAATAGATAATCAATCAATCAATCAATAAACCAATAAGGCAGTAGATGAAATAGTACAACATCTAGCACCAGTTGGTCATACACAACAGGAAGTCTTAATTCAGAAGCTAATCAAATACAGATTTATTTTTTTACACATTGAAGAAGTTATCAGTTTAGTGCTGGTACAGTGGTGCTACACTGCACACAGCAACCCATATTCCTTTCATTTTTCTTTCCTGCCATGTGCTGTGTGAGACACTCATTCTCACCATAAACCAAACCTATTGCCTATAGTCAGTTCCAACTTGTATTCTCAACACAAACAAACAAAAAAACAAACCAGTAGCTATGGAGTTGATTCTGACTCACAGTGAATCTATAGTGACAGAATAGAAAGGCCCCATAGGGTTTTCAAAAAGCAGCTGGTGGAGTCAAGCTGCCCATCTTTTGGTTAAGCAACTGGATGCTTAAACAGTGGGGCCACCAAGTCTCCTTTGTTATTACCCTTTTGCAGATGAGCTAAGTGGCTAAGTAAATTGCTAGAGATCACATAAATCTTAAAAGCATTAAATGTTAGGTCCGGGATTGGAGACTTCTAGAAAAAAAATGCACCAGACAATGTCAAAACACTGCAAGGAAGAATTTTATTCAAAAGGAAGTTGCATAAGAAAGAAATAAGAGAAGGGAAGAAAGACTAACTGAGAGAAAGATCCACAGCAGGAGACAGGAAGACACCAATACTGTGTCTCAGCACCAGGGAGACATAGGTCTGTGAGTTAATTAAAGGTAAGGGCTGGATGAGGATATACTAAGGTTGCAATTAGGGCCAGAATGCTCAGAACATTTCCCTTTCTTAGGATAAAACCACTTGCCATCCAGTCGATCCTAACACATAGCCACCGTGTACACAGAGTAGAGCTGCCATAGAGTTTCCAAGGAACGCCTGCTGCATTTGAACTGCCTACTTTTACGGTTAGCAGCTGTAGCACTTAACCACTATGCCACCAGGGGTTCCAATTAGTCATACATATTTACCTAAGCTAAGAAGCACACTACTCAGCAGTATCATTTTACATCTTATAGTCCAGTCCTTGACTGAATAGTTTGCTTCCAGAATGAGTTCATTCCTGAGCTAATAGAGAATCCAGGGGCCATGTCTTTCAGAGACCCTCCAGACTGCCAGACCACCAAGTTTGGGCATTTTATTCGAATTCACATTTTGCACCCTGTTTTTCTCCTATTGTGTCAGGGCAGTCATTGACAGTGGCAGGGCACCATCTAGTTCTTCTTGTCTCATGCTGGTGTAGTGTCTGAACTCTGTGGCACTTGGTCTGTCACTTAGGCTTAGGCTTTCCATGTCTCTGTTGTCATTTGTTCTCTTCTGATCCAGATGGGTTGGGACCAAATGATGACTCTTAAATGGCCACTTGTCAGCTTTTAAGACCCACATACCACTCATCATAACGGGATTTTCTTAATAAACTTGGTTGTACCAATCATCCTGTGTCTCCCCTGAAATGCATGGCCCCTAGACCTCTGACCTTGCTACTCTGTCATTTGAAGTGTTCAGTTATATTTAGCAAACTTCTCGTCTTTTTGTTTAACTCATTTCTGGTGACTTCCGTCTGTGTGCTGTCCCTTCCTTCACCTAACAAAATTCTTGTCTATTATCTAATTCATGAATACCCCTGTTCTTTCCTCCCCATCCTTGTAACCACTGAAGGTTGTTATCTTCTGTGTTTAAACAATTTCTTGAGCCCTTATAATAGTAGTCTCACAAAAAGGTGTCATTTTACAAGACTAATTTCACTCAGAATAATGCCTTCCAGATTCCTCCAAATTGTGAGATGTTGCCCAAATTCATTATTGTTCTTTGTCATTGCATAGTATTCCATTGTATGAATACCAGAGTTTGTTTATGGGTTCATCCATGGGCGCCTAGGTTGATTCCATCTTTTTGCTACTGTGAACAATACCACAGCAAACATTTGTGTACATGTATCTATTTGTGTGACCACTAATTTCCCTAGAATGTATTGCAAGAAGTAGGATTTCTAGATAGTATGGTATTTCTATTTCTAGCTTTTTAAGAAAGCATCAATTTCCAAAGTGATTGTATTATTTTATATTCCCATTAGTGGTGTGTAAGTGTTCCAGTGTTTCCACATTTGGTGTGTTTTTGGTTGGGTTGGGTTGGGTTGGGTTGGGTTGGATTGGGTTGGATTGGGTTGGGTTGGGTTGGGTTGGGTTGGGTTGGGTTGGGTTGGGTTTGTTTTGTTTTTTGGTTTGGTTTGTTTTGTTTTTTGGTTTGGTTTGGTTTGTTTTTTGGTTTGTTTTGTTTTGTTTTGTTTGTTTTGTTTTGCTTTTGATTAATGCCAGCCTTATTGGGATAGATGGTATCTTGTTTTAGTTTTGATTCAGATTTCTCTAGTGGTTAATGATATCAATCATTTCTTCAAGTATCTGTTAACAACCTGGATGTCTTCTTTGGTGAAGTGGCTGTCCATATCCTTTGCCCATTCTAATTGAATTATTTGTCTTTTTATTGCTGAGGTTTTGCATTATCTTGTAGATTATTGAGATTAGACACTGATTCAATTTGTCACATCGAAGCTGTTTTTCCTCCCAGTCTGTAGGTTGTCTTTCTTGGGTTGGCAGTTTTTTGATGACCTTTTCAGTCTCTTCCTTTGTGATGGGTTTATTAAGTTGTTCTGCTTCACCTTGTGAAAATTTGGGTAGGTGATATGAATCAAGGAATTTGTACATTTCCTCTATTATTTCCTCTAGGTTTTCAAATTTGTAAGAGTACAGTCTTTCATAGTATTCTGTTATGATATTTTTGATTTCTGTTGGATCTGTTGTGACAACTCCCCTCTCATTTCTTATTTGGGCGATTTGCTTCATTTCCTGTTTTTCTCTTTAGTAATTAGCCAATGGTTTGTCAATTTTGCTGATCTTTTCCAAAACCAGCTTTTGATCTTTTCAATTTTTTCAATTGTTCTTCTATTCTCTAATGCATTTATTTCTGCTCTAATCTTTAGCATCTGTTTTCTTCTGGTGCCTGAGTGGTTCCTCTGTTGTTCACTCTCTACTTGTTCATGCTGTAGGGTTAGTTCTTTGGTTTGGTTTCCTTCTTCTTTCCAGATGTGTCATTTATGGAGATAAAGTGACCTCTGACGACTGCTTTGGCTGTATCCCATATGTTCTGGTAGGAAGTGTTTTTACTCTCATTGAAATCCATAAATTTCTTTATTTCTTCCTTGATTTCTTCTATAACCCAGGGCTTTTTGAACAAGATGTTGCAGTTTCCATGAGCTCCACTTTCTATGTTTTTTCTGCTACTGATTTAGACTTTTATGGCCTTATGATCTGAGCAGATGCTTTACATTAATTCAATGGTATGTATTTTGTAGAGAATTGCTTTATGTCCTAACATGTGGTCTATTCTGGTGAATGTTCCAAGTTCACTGGAGAAGAAGGTGTGGTTGTCTGCTGAAGGATGGAAAGTTCTGTATATGTTGATGAGGTCTAGTTGGTTAATTGTGGCAATAAGGTCTTCTGTGTCTTTACTGAGCATTTTTCTAGATTTTCTGTCCAATAATGAGGGTGAAGTGTTCAAGTCTCCTACTACTATTGTGGAGTGACCTATGTCATTTTTGAGTGCAGTCAGTGTTTCTTCAAAATATTTAGGTGCTCTAATATTGGGTGTGTATATATTTAATATTGTTAAGTCCTGCTTGTGTATTGAACTTTTCAGCAATAGTGTCCATCTTTGTCCATGATGGTGGATTTTACATTAAAATCAATTTTATCTGGGACTAGAATTGCCACACCTGCTCTTCTTTGTTCATTGTTAGCTTGATATATATTCTTCGATTCTTTAATTGTTCATATCTTTAAGTCTTGGGTCAGTTTCTTGTAGGCAGTATGTGGATGGGTCACGTTTTCTGATTCAAGATGTCACTTGATGTCTCTTTACTGGAGCATTCAGTCCATTCACATTCATTGTAATTATTGATAGGTATGTGTTCAGTGCTGCCATTGTGATGTGTTTATTTTTGGGTTGATGTTTTTCTCTGTTGTTTTTATTAATCTGTTCTGAGATGTTATTCTTTGTGAGTTGATTGTTCACCTTTTTCAGGGTTTGTTTTGTGGTTGTTCATACTCCTGTATTACATTTCTTGAATGGTATATTGCATCTTTACTGTGCTTTATAGCTGCCTGTATGATTCCACTTAATAAACTATGTATAAACTCAATTTTAATTACTTTCAGTCTTGTCAACTTCCTCTCCATCTGGAAGGATCCCTCTTTTTAATATGATGACATCATAGTTTTCATGATACGATCACTGGATTATTTCTTTCACTATTATAGCTTTGATTGAGTTTAGAGCCAATCCTAACTGAGTAGGATTCTGGATGATGTGTCCTTCTACAATATAAAGTTAGTGGTTTCGTTCTTCTAAGCCAAAGCCAAGAGATTCTTTTAGTATTTCTTGTAGCTTTGGTTTGGTTTTTACAAAGACTGAGTTTCTGTTTATCTGCAAATGTCTTCATTTCATTTTCATATTTAAAAGATAGTTTTGCAGGATAAAGAAGTCTTGGTTGGAAGTTCCTCTCCTTCAAGGCTTTGAATGTGCTACCCATTGTCTCTGTGCCAGGATCATTTCTTATGAGAAGTGAGAAAGAAGCCCACAGAGTTTCCCTCTGAATGTTAGCTTTGCTTTGAGTCTTGGTGCCTTTAAGATTTCCTGCTTATGTTTCATTTTGTTAAGCTTGATTATAATACTTCTTGGAGTCTTCCTTTGGGTATCTATACTGAGGGGCATTCAATATGCATCTTGTATATCTATATTCTCTTCTTTCACAATTTCTGGGAAGTTTTCTTTCAGAAGCTCGGCAACAATACTCTCCTTGTTCTCAGGTGTCCTACCTTGTCCAGGAGCTCCAATTAATTGTAGATTGTTCCTTTTAATAGAGTGCCACATGCTTCTTAATGCTTCTTCATTTTTCTTGTTTCTTTTTTCTGATTTCTCCTCATAGATGCTGGAGTCACTAGCTCTTTCTTCCAAGTCAGAAAGTCTCATTTCCATTTGTTCAGTTCTGTTTTCTTGGCTTTGTATTGAAGTTTCTGTGTCTTTGATTTTGTTCTTGGCCTGTTGGATTTCAGATTACTGGTGTTCTATAAGATCAAACAGCTTGCTTAATTTTTCATTTTGCTCTGCTGCATTTTATATGAGGTCTAGGAGGGCTCTGTTTATAATCCTTTTGTATTTACCTTCCGATAATTTCATAAAAGTTTTTTCTTCTGGAAAGCTCTTTGCTTATTTCATTTGGGGGCCTTCTGAAGCCATGGATGATTTTCTCGTTACTGCTTTCTCCAAAGTCTGTTGCTTTTGGGGCTTCATGTGAGTCTATAGAGGCCGGAAGAGATGCTGTGAGGCTAGACTGCAGTTGTTTCTCTAAGTCATCTTAAAATGAAAAGTGAAAGGTATCTGAACACTTCCCAGGTCAGTCAGGTTTTCAGGTGCACAGGGCCCTCTTCCCAACCGGCAGAGTAAGCAACTTTATATGCAACCCTAGATGTTATGAACTGGTTCAAAACACACCAAGGCTACTGCCCTGTTGGCCTCTGCTGATAGGTCCCAGCCATTGGAGACGCTTTGTAAAATACTGCTTTTCTGCCAGCGAAAAGCTCTCCTGTGGGCAAGCGCTGGCTCTGAGCCTAGGAATTAGGTCTCACTGAGGCTTCTGTACTGAAAATGGCATCCCACACAAGCTCTCCACTCTTCCCCTCTGTACAAACTGCACCACGGCAGAGGTGGAAAGAGAGGCCAGAGGTGCCAAGATGCACAGAGTCAACAGTCTCTGCTGCTGGGAACCAGCATATGTAATACTGTACAAACCACTGCCCTTCCTCTGGAAAAGCACTCTCCTGAGGGTAGGCACCACCTCCCAGGCTAAGAATAGGTCCAGCCTAGGCCTCCATATCGAAGGTGGTATGCTGCACAAGCTCACTGCCCAGCCCCCTGCACAAACTGCACTGTGGCAGAGGTGGAAAGAGAGGCCAAAGATGGCGAGACACACAGAGTCCCAAGCTGGGCCCCCAAAATATGGCAATTTCACCTGCCGATCCCACCAGCAGGCAGCGTGTCTGAGAGTAGCTGCTAGTCAAGATCCAGCTACTCTGACCAGCCAAGATGGAGGGAAAAAAAAAAGTCAAAATGGTGAGTTACTTTTGGTCTGTGAAAGCAAGGACTCTCCAGGAGCACGAGTCAGCTAAAGAGAGGAGGTTTTCCATTCAGTGGTATCAAGTCCAAATTAACAGCCCTATGCTGTGTCCTAGGGCTCACTAAGTGACCAGAAGGTTCCGTTTAATTATCAGTTCAGGTCTTGGTTTACAGAGGAATTTTTGCAGACATGTGCTTAGTCCACCATCTAGACTCTGCCCCTCCTGTAGGTTGTCTTTTTGTTCTTTTAGTGCAGTCTTTGGACGAGCACAAGTTGGGTTATAGGAGTTCCAGTTTTCTATTTTCTGTCTGTTGCTTGTGCATTATTAGTAATGTTTCATAAGCTGTTTATATAATGTATTAGGGTTCCTAGCATTGTCTCTAATTTTTCCTCTGTGGTCTTTATCATAGACGTCTTTGATTCTTTTTTCGTGGTATGAGATATGGGGTTTGCTTTTCATTTTTTTTTTTTTTTGCATGTGGATATTCTGCTAGCCAACAACATCTGTTAAAGGGACTGTCCTTGCCCCAATTTACAGATTTTGGACTCACGGAGACCCTGTAGAACAGAGTAGAATTTCCCCATAGAGTTTCCAAGGACTGCCTGGCAGATTTGAACTGCCAACCCTTTGGTTAGCAGCTGTAGCAGTTACCCATTACACCACCAGGGTTTCCAAGCTCTTCATAGTTGGATAATTTTATGTTTGGATTCTCAATTCTGTTCCATTGGTCTATGTATCTGTTTTTGTAACAGTACCAGGCTGTTTTGACTACTGTCACAGGGTAGTAAGTACTAAAGTCAAGTAGTGTAAGGCCTGTCATTGTGTTCTTTTTTTTTTCAGTAATGCTTTATTTATCTGTGGCTTCTTTCTTTTCCATATAAAGTTGGTGACTTATTTTTCCATGTCAATAAAAAATGCTATTGGAGTTTGGATTGTGATTTCATTGTACTTATAGATAGCTTTGGGTAGAAGAGTTATTTTTCCTATCCATGAACAAGATAGGTTTCTCCACTTAATGTAGCTCTATTTTGGTTTCTTGCAAAAGAGTTTTGTAATTTTCTTTGTATAGGTCTTTTACAACTCTGGTTAGATTTATTCCTAATATTTTTTTCTTCTTTTTGTTTTTTATTTTTTATTTTTTGATTTAATATGACTGAGTGAAAATGTACATTCCCGTATAAATTTACATGCCCACTTCTATGCAGCTTCCACTGCTCTCCCTGTCCAGTGACAACACACTATTCCTCTCTGCTCCATACATGTCTCATCCTCCCAACAGTCTCCTAGACTATTCCTAATATTTTATCTTTGGGGGGATATTGTCCCTCTCATTTCTTGTTTGTGTTGTTTACTTTGTGTCCTATTTTTCTCTTTTCATTCTGGCCAGTGGTTTATCAATTAAAAAAGAAAAAATCTTTCAAAAACCTGCTTTTGGTCTTATTAACTCTTTGATTTTTCTCTTCTCTATTCACCTTCTAGTATCTGAGGGCTTCTTTTGCTACTCTTTCTACTTGTTTGAGTTGTAAGGTTACTACTCTGATCTGAGCCCTTTCTTCTTTTTGGATGTGTACATTTATTGAGATAAACTGACCTTTTATCACTGCTTTTGCTGTATCCCAAAGATTGTGGTAGGATGCATTTTCATTTTTATTCAATTCTATGAATTTCTGTATTCTATCATTGATTTATTCTATAACCCAGTGTTGTTGAGCAATATGTTGTTCAGTTTCCATTTGTTTGGTTTATTTTTTCTTGTCTTTTGTGTTATTACATCTACATTTACGGCTTTATGATCTGAGAAGTTGCTTTGTAGTATTTTGATGACATGAATTTTGTTAAGGCTTGCCTCATGGCCTAATATGCGATCTGTTCTGGAGAATATTTCATGTGCATTGGAAACAAAAGTATACTTGGTTGCTGTTGAGTCAAGTGTTCTGTATATCTTTATAAGGTCAAGTTGGTTGATTGTGGAGTTTAGATCTTCTGTGTCTTTGTTGAGCTTCTTTTAAGATGTTATATCCTTCGCAGAAGGTAGTCTGTTGAAGTCTCTTGCTATTACTACAGAGCTGTCTATTTCTGTTTTCAATGCAGTTAGAGTTTATGTATTTTGGAGTCCTATCATTGGGTGAGAAAATATTTAATATGGTTATGTCCTCCTGGAGTACTCACTCTTTGAGCATTATATGAGGACTGCCAATTAAGCTCACAGACTTATCCTAGAAAAAGTGCTACATGCCTTGTTGCTGAATGTCACTACAATCATTTTTGAAGTATTCTCCTTGGGAAGCTATGCACTGAAGCCCATGCCTAATCTACCCTTCAAAGAAATTTTGGAACTCTTTTTCTGGAATGGCCATGACAGCTATTATCATATTACCCTTGGTGTCCTGAATGTCATCAAAATGTCTTCCTTTCAATATTTGCTTTATCTTCAGGTTAAGGAAAAAGTCATTGGGGCCAAATCAGGTGAGTATGGCAGCTGTTCCTATACAGTTATTTGTTTACTGGTTAAAAACTTCCTCGCAGACAACTATGCAATTAAGTTTGCAAACTTGCCACCTTGCTACCGTGTACAATGGCCATTCCAGAAAGAGTCCCAAAATTGCTTTAAAGTGTGGACTAGGTGCTGGTGTGGTTCATAGCTTCCTAAGGAGAGTACTTTGAAGGTGACCATAGTGATATTCAGCAAAGAGGTAGTAGCACTTTGTTTTAGTCAGCTAGGCTGCTCTAACAGAAATGCCACAGAGTGGATGGCTTTAACAAAGAAAGATTTATTCTTACACAGTCCGGTAGGTTGCAAGTCCATATTCAGGGTATCCGCTCCAGGAAAAGACTTTCCCCTTGTCGGCTCTGGAGGAAAGTCTGGTATTGCATCAGTCTTTGTCCAGGGAACGTCCTCACGCAAGAACCTCTGGTCTGAAGGACGCGCTCTGCTCCCAGTGCTGCTTGCTTGATGGTAGCGAGGTTCTCCATTGTCCTTTGTTTCTTTTTCCTTTTTATCTGAAAGCATTAAGGGTGGGACAAGCCACACTCCGGGGAGACTCCCCTTACAGCAGGACAGGGAAGTAATCCCATGCAGAATTCGTAGCCCCACCCTAATCTTTTAACACACAGTTAGCAAAGCCACACAATGGAGGACATTTCCAAGATACTAGGAACCATATCCCAGCCACGTGGCTGCACACATTTTGGGGGGGACACGATTCCAACCATGACACACTTAGAACAACTAAGTTCAAGAACTTAATTGCCGTACCTTGTATAGTGTCCTTCCTTATTCATTGTGGTGGAATTTACTTTAAAATCTATTTTATTAGAAATCAATATTGCCACTACTACTCTCTTTTGAGTGTCATTTGCTTTATATATGTATATGTATTTACACACACATGCCAAAAGCCAAGTGCCATCAAGTCAGATTCAACTCATGTATGCATATATATATATATATATATATATCTGCATCCTTTGAGCTTTAGTTTATGTCTCTATGTCTAAGGTATGTATCCTGTAGGCAGCATATAGATGGATCTTGTTTTTTTATTCCAATCTGGCACTCTCTGTCTTAATTTGTGCATTTAATTTATTTACATTCAGTGTAATTATCAATAGATGTGAGTTCAATGTTGGCATTTTGATGCCTTTTTTATGTGCTTTGTTAACAAATACTTCATTTTGCTTAATTTTTGGTGTTGAGCCATTTTTCTTTATGTTTTATTTTCACCTTTCTCATTATTGTTGGTTTTGCATTTGTTTTCTACTTTGACATATAAGAGTGTTAATTTCCTTTGTAGTTACCTTAACATGTTCCCTTATTTTTCTGCATTTAAACCAGTCTTTTACTTGTTTGTATTGCCTTGAGTTGCTCTCCACGTAAAAGATGTATGATTAGATATTTTTTAGTCTCTCTCTTTTTGTAACCATTTGCATTTTTAAAAGAGATTTCTAAATGATCAGAGTCAATTTAGAAATCTTCTAAAATAAAACCTAGAAAGATCATTGTGAAAGTTAATTATGTGAGATTTGTTGATACAGAAAAATGTTATCTGGGCATTATGAGTTTAGGGTGGGTCTGCTGGACAGAACTGGTGATGAATGAATGTCAAGTATGAATGCATGTTCCAAAATTATCTGAGAATGCCTTTAGATTTTTTTTTAGTTCAAATTATTAATATTTAGAATGCACTTAAGAAAGTTTTTCATCTTTAACTTCCCTAAAAGATCCCTTTAGAAATTGATTGACTGACATTTGGTGGGGATACCTTGTTATGTCACAGAATTATTAAGGTCTTTTTAGTCTCAGTATTAGTACAAAAATACATTTCAAAGTATGCTGTGTATACTTCTCCCAAAGGTAACAACTGGAAGATTAAATGCAATCAATTTCCTGGAGTCAGTAATGGTCACAAACATGCTGTTGAACAACCTATAATGTTTCAGAAAATGAAGAATGAGCTCAGACTTTTATTTTTACTTTTAAATTTTTCTACTTAAGAGAAGAAGCCTTTGCAGAATGCAAAAACTTGTGGATTCAGATTTAGCAGCCATCAATATCACAGAAATTTTGGCTACTAAAATCATTTATATATTGTCTCACATTTGGAAGGATAATATCTTTACCAAAATTAGGGTTTCAGACTGATGTTAAAAGCAATTTTTAAATTTTGATACATCTTTATATTTAAAAATTACACTGGTTGGTAATTTGGTCATCAATTTTGTAACAAAATGTAATTCATGCTATATATCTGAATCCTCATATTATCTGGTCATTTATACTGTATGCAACTAAATCTATTGGCAGTGTTAGATTTAATTGATCTCTTTATCCTTTCTAATTTCCCTTTAAAATTTTATTTTCTGGGCCCAGCAGTTGGTTGGTTTTCTTGTTAACTCACCCATTGCTCATTCTCAGTTGCCTGTGCTGGTTTCTCCTCTTCTCCATAACTTTTTAACATTGAAATACACTTAAGGTCAGTTTTGGACATCTCTTTTTTTTAAGCCAAAATTCACTGATGATTAAATTCAGTTGAATGGCTTCATGTACTATGGTTATATTGAAGAGAATTCCTTAGATTGAGCAAACTGTCTGCTAACCATGTGAACGAGAATTGACTCTGCAGCAACTGATTTTTATGTTGATGACTCCCTAAATTTCAAATCTCTCAAACTACATATTCATATATTACATTGTCTGTTGAGTGTTTCTATGTCGCTGTATAACATACATCACAAATGTTAACATGTTTATAACTTTTAAAATTCCAAGTATCTTGTTCTAAATCAGCTCCGTTAACCCTAAGGCCCCTGTTACAAATCTACTTGCATTCATACAGTTGCTCACTCTGAAATCTAGGAACAGTATTGTTTCTTTCTCTTTCTCTCACATGTGTATCAAATCTGTTAGGAAGTGGTCATGGCTCTGTCCTTAAAACATATCCTCTCATGTTACCTTCCCACATCTTCGCATTTGTCTCCCTTATCTGAACCACTATCATCTTTTGCCTGGGCAATTCATTATAATTGTAAAATATAAATCAGATCATGCTATTTCTGCATTTCACTCTGATTAGAATCCCAAATCCAGAAAATAGTCAACAAGTTCTTCCACCATCTCCTTTCTGCCTGTTCTACCATTTGCCAACATACTCATGAAGTTTCAGCACACTTACCAAACATGATTTTAAGTTTTATTCTGGTATGTCCTTGCAGGCATCAACTTGACGGAACCAGCCTGTTGTCTAAATCAAACCTTTCAACAAGATTTGTAACTCATCACTGTAATTAATAACTGAGCCTTCCCTGCCCCATTGTCTGTACTCCTAGCCCCAAATTTCTGATTCTCTTTATCATAGTTTTCTGAAATTCATTTTTTCATAGAACTAGTATATTTATTGCCTTCCCACAACTAGAACATAAGCTTCTGAGAGTCAGGAAAATTTGATTTTGTTAACTTATGTATACGAGAAACTAGAATAATGTCTGGTACTTAGAAAACATTCAAAATTATCTTTGAATGAATTAATACATGAATGTGAGAAGTCCAGAAACAGTATTCAGTTTGGCCAAAATCTCACTAGCAGGCAAGAAAAGCACATACATGGGATGGGTTTAAAGAGGCCAATAATTTGTAGGAAAATCAGTGACTTCTTTTCCCTTTTTCAATTTACTCAGTCTATGAATTTTTGTAAATGTAACATTTTTAAATTTGGGTGAAACTTTTAGGTCATTTATGGAGAACAAACTAATGCACTTTCATATTAAAGGGCAGAAATACCAATGACAATATAGGGATGCAGTAGGACGACAGAGCATCAGTGTATGAATTGCTGTGATCTGCGGAGGGGTCAAAACTATATTGCTAAGAAGACTTCAAAGACAACTTCAAAGCACCTGAATTTTCAAACTGGGTCTAACGTCTGGTATGATCTGGCAGATTTAGAAAGGATAACATCCCGTCTTAGTTACGATAAGACATCATAAAGATTTATAAGTGTTTTTTGAAAGTTGTGATTTGTATATTTCCTTCATTTTTCCCTTCAGTTGTTGTTATAAATTCCAGCTGTTATTGTATGCATTTTTTAAGGATTGCATGCTATATATTTTCCTATTATAGACTGTTTGAATGGCTTCGATACCTGTGTTCAGATGTTAAACACTTCATAGCAGGAAGAGATTCTTTAGAAAACAGAAAAAGAAATCAAGTCATAGCAAATATTGTTAATATCACTGAACAGTAAGAAAGCATATGTCAGTGTTAAAAATAGCTGAATTAAACTGAGTTTAATTCTTAATACATTATGTTTATCTGACTGAGGTGGAACTAAGAATTAAAAAGAAATGGTGCAACAATAAAAATAAAGGAAATATAAAAAACTACAGTTTATTAACTATGTTAGTCTTGGACTTTGGATTCTTGTAACTCAAATCTTTTTTTTATTATTTAATATGACTGATGAAAATGTACATTCCTGTATAAATTTACATGCCCACCTATATGCAGCTTCCACTGCTCTCCCTGCCCGGTGACAGCACACTATTCCTCTCTGCTCCATACATGTCTCATCCTCCCAACAGTCTCCTTTCCTCTCCTCTCCACCCACTCTCCTTCCTCCAGCCAGAGGTCAGCAGGATGATAGCCTATAGATGCATAAAATCATAAAGCACATCCAATATATGGTCACTCTGCAAAGACTTGAAAACAGTAATTTGTTTTTATTTAGATTAAATTGTTATAAATTTTCTACAAGAAAATCCAATGTACATCAACAATGAGTTTCTTGGGATAAGGGCAAAACAGAAAAGCATACACTAACAAAAAAAAGAAAAAGAAAATTTTAAAAAATACCAAACTTTTTAGTTCTATTCCTTTGAAGATTCGAAATAATGTGTATGTTAAAGATTTGAAGGACATACTTTGGGCTAGTTAAAAGCAAAATGGTCAATTAAATTTGTTTAATGATTAAACATTTTGTAACACTTTTTTAAAAAATATTATTTAATTATGGGTACATACCTGAATGTGCACAAACGCATATACAACAAAATACCTATGACTTTACCAATTTTTAACTGTACAATTCAATGATGTTAATTACAATTCTCATTTTGTGCAGCATTCACCTCTATCAATTTCAAAAAAAAATGTTATCATCCCAAATAGAAAATCAAGCCCTGGGAGTGAAATGGTTAAGGTATTGACTACCAGTCAAAAGGTTGGTGGTTCAGAGGCTGCTTAGAATACAGGGCAGTGGTTCTACTCTACAGACACAGGGTACCTATGAGTTGCAGTCCATTCCATGATCACTAACACTACCACTAGCTACCCCTTAATCAGTAATTTTCCATTATCCCCTCCATCCCAGGTACTGGTAATGACTCAAGACTTTCATCTGCTGTGTATTTGCCCCTTTAAGTATTTTATAAAATTGAAATCATAAAACATTTGTCCCTTTCTTTCTTATTTGTTTCACTTACCGTAATGTTTTCAAGTTCCTTTGATGTAATAGCCAGTACTAGAACTTCATTTCTCTCTGTGGTTGAATAACATTCCATTTTATGTATACAACATTTTAAAATTGTACTCCTCTGTATAGGGACACTTTGTTGCTCTACCTACAAAACATGATAACTCTTATGTTTAAGATTTTGAGAACTTTCAAACTGTTTTCTGCAGTGGCTACCCCATTTTACATTTTGGCCAGCAAAAGTCAAGAGTATCAATTTCTCAGTATCCTCATCACCACTTGTTATTTTCCATTTTTCTGATAATAGCCACCCTTGTTATTGTTGTTAGGTGCCATTAGGTTGGTTCCAATACCTAGTAACCCTAACTGTTTTAGTCAGCTAAGGCTCCTCTCACAGAAATATCACAGAGTGGATGGCCTTAACAAAGGAAGGTTTATTCTTACATAGTCTGGTGGGCTGCAAGGCCTTGTTCAGGGTGTCCACTCCAGGTGAAAGCTTTCCCCTTGTTGGCTCAGGAGGAAAGTCTGGTATTGCATCAGTCTTTGTCCAGGGAGCATCTTGGGGCAGGAACTACAGGTCTGAAGGACATGCTCTTCTCCTGGTGCTGCTTTCTTGATGGTATGAGATTCTCAATTCTCTGCCTGCTTCTCTTTAGTTTTATCTCTTGTAGGATGAAAGGATTAACAGTGGGGCAAGCCATACTTCAGGGTAACTCTCTTTACAGTGGAGCAGGCAGGTGATCTTATAAAGGGATTTACAGTCCCACCCTAAGCCTTTAACATACAGCATAGGAAAACCACAAAGTGGAGGACAGTCACAAGATACTGGGAATCATGGCCCTGCTACACAACTACACATATTTTGGGGGGAGACACAATTCAATCCATGACAATAACCCATGGATTTTTGAGCAAGATTTTGTGCAAATTCCATGGGTTCTACTTTCTAGCTATGTTTCATCTCCTGTTGATTTCGACTTTTATGGCTTTATGATCTGAGAAGATGCTTTGCATTAATTCAGTGGTATGGATTTTGTTGAGAATTGCTTTATGTCCAAACACATGGTCTAATCTGGAGAATGTTCCACATACACTGGAGAAGAACGTGTAGTTGTCCGCTGGTCAATAGAAAGTTCTGTATATATGTCTATGAGGTCTAGTTTGTTAATTGTGGCAAAAAGGTCTTCTGTGTCTTTATCAAGCTTTTTTCTAGACATTCAGTCCAATATTGAGAGTGGAGTGTTGAAGTCTCCCACTATTATCGTGGAGGGTCTATGTCATTTTTGAGTGTGTTCAGTATTTCTTTGATGTGTTTAGGAGCTCTAATATTAGCTGCATAAATATTTAATATTGTTAAGTCCTGCTTGTGTATTGAACCTTTCAGCTATAGTGTCCATCCTTGTCCATGATTTTGGATTTTTACATTAAAATCAATTTTATCTGAGATTAGAATTGGGACACCTGCTCTTCTTTGTTCATTGTTAGCTTGATATATACTCTTCTATCTTTTAATTTTCAGTTTGTTCATATCTTTAATTCTAAGGTGAGTTTCTTGTAGACAGCTGTCTTAGGTTGGGTTTTCTAGGGAAGCAAAACCAGTAACACATGTAGGTACAAGGAAAGATTTATAATATAGACAGACAGACAGACAGATGATAGATAGATAGACAGACAGACAGACAGACAGACAGATAGACAGATAGACAGACAGACAGACAGACAGATAGACAGATAGACAGACAGATGATAGACAGACAGACAGACAGGCAGGCAGGCAGATAGACAGATAGATAGATAGGAAACAGCTCAAGCAATCACAGAAGCTGAATGTACCAAGTTCTGGCACAAGCCTCACGTGGCCATGGAAGCTGATGAACCCAAAGCAAGCAGGTCAGAGACCAGAGTTCTAGATCACTGGCTGTGTAGGTCAGTGGATCCCAAGCTGGCAGCGAGACGGAGTGGCGGAAGCTGGCGAACCCAGGATCGGCAGGTGAGGAAGCAGGGCTCTCAAGTGCCGACTGTAAGGATCGATGAATCCAACAGCTGCTAGTTCAAGTCTAGGAATCAGATGCTGGAAGAAGAGAGCAGGAGCTCCTGGCTATGTGAGCAGACCAGCAGTAGTAGTGGAAGGTTGAGAGATGAGAGCTGAGGGGTGGGAAGCCACCACAGACCCTGCAGCCAAATATGGAATAGCCAAATTGGCATAATCCTGACCACCACAGCAGCATATGTATGGTTCATGTCTTTTGATTCAAGCTGTCACTCAATGTCTCTTTGCTGGAGCATTCAATCCATTCACATTCAGTGTGATTATTGATAGGTATGTGTTCAGTGCTGCCATTGTGATATGTTTATCTTTGTGTTGATGTTTTCTCTATTGTTCTTATTAACCTGTTCTGGGACATTCTCCTTTGTGAGTTGATTTCTCGTCTTTTTCAGGTTTGGTTTTGTGGTTATTGAGACTGCTGTATTATGTTTCTTGACTTCATATGTTGCACTTTTATTGTGCTTTACGTCTCACCCTAACATCCCCCTAAATATACCATGTATAAACCTAGTTTCAATTATTATCCTTCTTATTAATGTCCTCTCCATCTGGAAGGACTATGACAACTGTAGTCCATCCCTCTTTTTAATATGATGACATCATGGTTTTCATGGTATTATCACTGAATTATTTCTTTCAGTATTATAGCTTTGATTGAGTTTGAAGCCTTCCCTAACCAAATAGGATTCTGGGTCATGTGTCCTGTATTTGCTTCTAAAATATAAAGTGAGTGGTTTTATTCTTCTAAGGCAAGAGATTATTTCAGTATTTCTTGCAGCTTTGTTTTTGATTTTTACAGTCTCTGAGTTTCTGTTTATCTGTGAATGTCTTAATTTCATTTTCATATTTGAAAGATTGTTGTGCAGGATATATAATTCTTGGTTGGAAGTTCTTCTCCTTCAAGGCTTTGAATGTGTCATGCCACTGTCTCCATGCCAGCATCATTTCTGCTGAGAAGACAGATGAAAGCCTACAGGATTTCCCTCTGAATGTTAGCTTTTCTTCGAGTCTTGTTGCCTTTAAGAGTTTCTGCTTGTGTTTCATTTTGTTAAGCTTGATTAGAATACATCTTGGAGTCTTTCTTTTGAAATCTATATTGAGTGGCACTGGATATGAGTCTTGGATAGCTGTATTCTCTTCTTTCATTATTTCTGAGAAGTTTCCTGTCAGCAGCTCAGCAACAATACTCTGTGTTCTCAGGTGTCTCGCCTTGTTCAGGAACTCCAATTAATCATGGGTTGTTCCTCTTAGTAGAGTCCCACATGTTTGTTAATGCTTCTTCATTTTTCTTGCTACTTTTTTCAGATTTCTGCTCATAGTTGCTGGAGTCAGTAGCTCTGTCTTCCAAATCAGAAAGTCTCTTTTCCATTTGTTCCATTCTGTTTTCTTGGCTTTGAATTGAAGCTTCTCTCTTTGATCTTGTTCTTGACATGCTGGGTTTCAGATTACTGGTGTTCTATCAGATCAAACAACTTGCTTAATTTTTCATTTTGATGTGCTACATTTTGTATAAGGCCTAGGAGGGCTCTGTATACAATCCTTTTCTATTCACCTTCTGATAGTTGTAGAAAAGCTTCTTCATCTGAGTAGTTCTTTGTTGCCTTTGGGGGCCTTCTGTAGCCATTGGCGATTACTTTGTTACTCTTTTCTCAAGAGTTTATTGCTTTTGGGTCATCTTTTGAGGCAGTAGAGGCTGGAAGAGATGCTGTGAGGATGGACCACAGTTGTTTCTCTAGGCCATCTTAAAATGAGAGGCAAAAAGTGTCTGACAGCTCCCAAAGTCAGTCAGGTTTTCAGATGTACAGATCCCTCTTACTAGCTGACAAAGTAAGCACCTCTATATGGAACCACAGATGTTATTAACTAGCTCAAAATACAAAAAGGCTACTGCCCTGCTGCCCTCTGCTGTTTGGGCCCAGCTGTAGGCAATACTGTATAGAATACTGCTTTTCTTCTGGAAAAGTGCTCTCCTCCGGGTAGGCACTGCCTCCCAGTGCAGGAATTAGGTCTAGCTGAGGCTTCTGTATGGGTATATCTGCCTCCCAGTGGAACAAGATGGTGTCCCACATAAGCTCACCACCTGGCTGGGTCCAGGCTGCTCTATGGAGGAGGCAGAAAGAGAAGCCAAAGATGCTGAGATTCACAGAGTCCACAGCCACTGTTGCCAGTCCGGCAAAGCTGTGTAAGATACTGCTTTTCTGTCAGAAATGTGTTCTCCCCCAGGCGGGCACGGTCTTCCAGCCTAGAAACTAAGTCCAGCTGGGACATCTGTATGGGTGTCTTTGCCTTCCAATGGGTCAAGATGGCATCTTGTGCAAGCTTACCACCTCCCTCAGTGCCCGCTACTATGTGGCAGAGGCAGAAAAAGAGGCCAAAGTTGCTGAGATGCACAGAGTTCAAGGCTGGGCTCTCAAAATACGGCAATTTCTTTTGCCAATCCCACCAGCAATGCATCTGAGATTAGCGGCTAGTCAAGTCCCAGCTCCCTGCCAGCTAAGACAGAGAAAAAAAAATTAAAATGGTGAGTTACCTTCAGTCCATGCAAGCCCACTCTGGCTAACAGTGGGGTCAGTCAAAGAGAGAAGGTTTTGTGTTTAGTGGTATGAAGTCCAGACTAACAGCCGTATGCTACATCCTAGGTCTCATTAGGTGTCCAAAAGGCTCTGTGTAATTATCAATTCGGGTCTTGATTTCCAGAGGGATTTAGGGAGATATGTGTTTAGTCTGCCATCTTGACTCTACCCCCTCTGATTTGTCTATTTTTTAATTTGTTGTCCATACTTATGGTGTCATATCTAAGAAACTGCTGTCAAAAACAAAGTCTTGTGACTTTGTCCCTAGGTTTTCTTTCACTAGTTTTATGATGATACTGCTTATGTTTAAGTCAATGATCAATTTTGAAGTAAATTTCATTCATGATATAAAGCATGGGTACAGCTTCATTCTTTTGCATGTATCAAAATCATTTTTTGAAGAGACTACTTTTTCCCTATTGAATATATTTTATATCCTTGTTAAAAATCACTTGCTCATAGATGTAATGCATTTATTTCTTGACTCTCAACTCTATTTCATTGGAAAACAGCATGACACTGTTTTCATTACTTTAACATTATAGCACATTTGAAATCAGGGAATGAGTCCTTTTACTTTGTTCTTCATTTTCATGATTGCCTGGCTAATGGGTTTCATTGTAATTCCATATGTATTTGAGGACTGGCTTTTCCATTTCTGTAAGGAAGGCTATTGAAATTTGGGTAGGTATTGCATAGAATCTAGATCAATTTGGGTAGTATTGGGATCTTAACATTATTGAGTCTTTCATTCCATGTACATGGGATGACTTTACATTTATTTAGATCTTTAATTTCTTTCAATATTTTACATTTCAGTGTACAAGTGTTTTACCTCTCCCTTTAAATTTATTCCCAGATGTTTCATTATTTTACATATTATTGTAAATTAAGTTATTTTCTTAACTTTCTTTCCAGCTTATTCATTGCTGAAGTTTCGAAATATGACTGATTTTTGTGTATCCTGCAACTTGGCTCATTTCATCAGCTCTAGTAGTTTTCTAAAACATTCTTTGGGACTTTTCGTACATACAAGATCATGTTATCTGCAAATAGAAATAAATTTTACTTCCTCCTTTCTGATTCAGATGCTTTTTCTTACTTTTTCTTGTTAATTGCTCTGGTTAGAACTTCCAGTATAATGTTCAATAGTAGTAGTAAAAACGGAATCTTTGTTTTGCTCCTGATCTTAGGCAGAAAATTTTCAGTCCTTCATCATCCAGTATGATGTTCACAAGGTGTTTGTCGTAAGTGTCTTGTATCATATAGTTTCCTAAGTGCATTTGTCTTTAAAAGGTGCTGGATGTTGTGAAATATCTTTCGTGCATCAACTGAGGTGATCATGTTGTTCTTTTATTCTAGTAATGTGGTTTATTACATTGGTTGGTTTTCTACTGTTGAGTCTTCTTTTCATTAATGCAATAAATGCCACTGCTCATGATGTATAGTGCTTTTCATATGCTGTTACATTTGACATGGTAGTATTTTGTTGAAGATTTTTGTGAATATATTCTTAAAAGATATTGCTGTGTAGTCTTATTTATTCTTTTTTTATTTGTTATGTCCTTATCTAGTGTTGGTACTTGGGAAATTCTAGCTTCAAAGAATAAATTAGGAAGTATTCACTTCTTTTTTTTTTTTTGAGTAGTTTGAGGAAGATTCTTCTTTCAATATTTGGTAGAATTCAACTGGCGTAGATTTGTCTTTTGTGGGGGTAGAGTTGATTACTATTTGAATCTCTTCACTTCTCATAGATCTGCTGAAATTTTCCGTTTCTTCTTTTGTCAATTTAGGTAGATTGTGAGTTTCTAGCACTTTGTCCATTTATTGTCAGTTATCTAATTTGTTGTCATACAATTGTTCATAGTATTCAATTATATGGTGCTTTTATAATCTTTTCTCTAGGGTTGGAAACCCTGGTGGTGTAGTGGTTCAGGTGGTACATCTGTTATAGCTGCTAACCCAAAATACAGCAGTTCAAATTTGCCAGGTGGTCCTTGAAAACACTGTGGAGCAGTTGTAATCTATCCTATAGGGTCAATCTGAGTCAGAATTGGCTCAATGGCAGTTGGCTTAATATATTTTCTGTAGGCTTGGTAGTAATGCCCCACTTTAATTTCTGATTTTAGTTATCTGTGTCTTCTTTCTCTTTTTGCTTATCAGCCTATTTAAATCTTTGTTTGTTTTATTGATCTTTCCAAAGAACCAACTTTTGTTTTACTGATTCTCTCTATTGTTTTTCTATTTTATTTAGCTCCACTCTAATCCTTATTATTTCCTTTCTTCTGATAGCTTTTGAACTTAGTTTACTCTTCTTTTTCTATTTCCCCAAGGTATAAAGTTAGATTATCAATTTGAGATCATATTTTTGTTTGTTGACAGCCATTTTTTATTTTCCTCTGAGAACTACTTTTGCTTCACCCCATAAATTTTGATATGTTGTGTTTTCATTTCATTCATCTTAAGCTTTTTTTTAACATCCCATATGATTTCTTCTTTGACTTATGGTTGTTAAATAGTGCATTTTTTATTTTCCACACATCTGTGAAAATTTCAGTTTTCTTCTGTAATTGATTTCTAGTTTCATTCTATTATGGTCAGAGAAGATGTTGTTGTTAGGTGCCATCATCACAATTCCAACTCATAGTGACCTGATGTACAACAGAACAAAACACTGACTGGTCCTGCACCATGCTCTTAACTGTTGTTATATTTGAGCTCACTGTTTCAGCCACTGTGCCAATCCATCTTATTGAAGGTCTTCATCTTTTTTGCCGACCCACCAGTCATGATGATCTTATCCAGGGACTAAGGTCTCCTGATAGCGCGTCTACAGTATCTATGACATCATCTTTTCTACCAGGAGTATTCTGGGTGAACTTCCAAGGTAGATCTGTTTGTTCTTTTGGCCATCCATGACATATTCAATATTCTCCTCTAATACCACAATTCAAAGGTGTCAGTTCTTCTTCTGTCTTCTTTATTCATTGTCCAACTTTCTCATACATATGATACAACTGAAAATACCAAAGCTTAGGTCAGTCACACTTCAGTCTTCAAGGTGAAATCTTTGCTTTTCAACATTATAAAGAGGTCTTTTGCAGATTTTCCTAATGTAATGTGTCATTTGATTTCTTGACTGCTGCTTCCGTGGGCATTGACTGTGTAACAAAGTGAAATGAAATCCTTGACAACATCAGTCTTTTCTCCATTTATCATGATATCGCTTACCAGTCCAGTTGTGAGGATTTTTGTTTTCTTGATTTTGAGGTACAATCCATACTGAATGCTGTGGTTTCCAATTTTCATCAGTAAATGCTACAATTACAATTCACTTTCAGCAAGCAAGGTTGTGTCATTGGCATCACATAGGTTGTTAAAGAGTCATGCTTCAATTCCGATGCCTTGTTCTTTTTCATATAGTCCAGCTACTGGGATTATTTGTTTTGTATACAAATGGAAGAGATGGTGAAAAGATGCAACCATAATACACATCTTTTCTGACTTTAAACCATGTGCTATCCCCTTGTTCTCTTTGAATGACTGCTTCTTGCTCCATGTACAGATTCCTCATAAGCATGCTAAACTTTCTGGAATTCCCATTCTCCACAAAGTTGTCTATAATTTGGTATGATCCACATAGCTGTATGCCTTTGTATAGTCAATAGAACACAAGTAAACATCTTTATGGTATTCTCTGCTTTCAGCTAGGATCCAGCTGACATCAGCAATGATATCCCTGGTTCCATGTCCTCTTCTGTATACAGACTGAATTTCTGGCAGTTCTGTGTCAATATACCACTCCATTCACTTTTTAATGATCTTGAGCAAGATTTTACTTGCATGTGATATTAATGATATTGTTCAATAATTTCTGCATTTATTTGGATCACTTTTCTTGGGAATAAGCATAAACAGGGATCCTTTCCAGTTTGCTGGTCTTCCAAATTTCTTGGCATACATGAGTGAGCACTTCTAGTACTACCTCTGTTTGTTGAAGCACTTCTTTTGATATTTCACAAATCCCTGAAGACTTGTTTTTCACCAATACCTTCCGTGAAGCTTCAACTTCTTACAGTACATTGGTTTCTGATCGTATGTTACCTTCTGAAATGGTTGAACATTGACCAGTTCTTTTTGCTATAATTATTGTGTATTCCTTCTATCTTATTTTGATGTTTCTGGTGTCATTTAATATTTTCCTTGTAGAATTCTTCACTATTGCAGCTTGAGGTTTAAATTTCTTTTTCAGTTCTTTCAGTTTGAGAAATATAGAGTGTTTTCTTCTCTTCTGATTTTCTCTCTCCAGCCCTTTCCATATGTCATTATAGTCCTTTACTTTCTCTTCTTGAGCTACATTTTGAAATCTTTATCATTCCTTTTTACTTTAGCTACTCAGCATTCCAGAACAAGTTTTGGGCTCTCTTCTGACATCCGATTTGGTCTTTTCTTTGTTTCTTGTTTTTTTATTAACTTTTTTCTTTCTTCACATGTGAAGTCCTTTCACTACTTGTCTAGTCTTTGGTCATTAATGTTCAATGCATCAAATCTATTCTTGGGATGGTATGTAAATGTAGGTGGGATATACTGAAGGTTGTATCAGAGAAGATACTTTATATGTTTTAAATCTTTTTAATTTAATTAATGCTTGTTTTGTCACCTAACATGTGGTCTCTCCTGGGGAATTATTCATATGCCCTGGAGAAAAATATTTAGTCTGCTATCATCAAATGGAGTGGTCTATTATGTCTCTTTATTCTAGTTGGTTTTTAATGTTGTTCAAATTCTCTTTTCTTTCTTAATCTTCTGTTTAGCTGTTCATTCCATTATTGAAAGTGATATATTAATGTCTCTGACTATCACTGTAGAATTGTCTGTTTCTCCCCTCTGTTCCATCGCTGTTTGCTTAACATATTTTGAATTTCTATTGTTAAGTGCTTATGCATTTATAAATGTTATGATTTCCTAATGAACTGATCTTTTATTATGATATAGTGTCCTTTTTTTTCTGCCTCTTATGCGTATTTCAATTCAAAGTCTTTTTTTTTTGCTAACACTAATACAGCTATTCAACTTTTCTTCTGACCACTACTTGTGTGGAATGTTTTTTTCCATTCTTTTCAAGCTATTTGTCTTTGGATTTAAAGTAAGTATCTTGAAGATAGCATGCCGTTGTGTCATATATATATGACACACAGAAAGGCATACATACCATTCTGCCCATCTTTGTCTTCTGATTGAAAATTTAAAGTAATTGCTAATAATGAGGAACTTTGCTATTTTCCTATTTGTTTTCTGTGTGTCTAATACTTTTATTTTTACCCTCTTTTTCTCCAACACTACCTAGTTTTGCATTCAGTTGATCTTTTGTAGTGCACTGTTTTGATTCCTTTCTTATTTCCTATTAGATATATATTTTTAGATATTTGTGCTATGATCTTAAATTGTCTTAAATTATTATCTAGTTTAAATTGATGCATACTTAACTCAAATGCCATAGAAAAACTTCTCCCCTTTTATATTATTGTCACTAATTTTTAGTGACAATTATTGTTGTCAATTATTTAGTGACAAATATTATTGTCACATCTTTATATGCTGTTTGCCTAGTAATAAAAGATATTTTATAATTTATTACATAAATTTATGATTATTTCTATATATCTTTACTTTAAAACCTGTAGACATAATGGGTAGAGTTACAACACAAACATACTATAAAACTAGCCCTTATATTTACTCATGAAAAGAGTCGTATTGAAGACTTTCGTTCTTCATATAGCTTCCAAGTTGCTGTCTACTGTCTTTTTACTCTAGCCGGAAGGATCCTTTTTAGCATTTCTTTTAGGATAGTTTTCATTTTAATGAACTCTGTCAACTTTTGTGTATCAGATTGGCTTAATCTAACCTTCATTTTTGAAGGACAGTTTTGCCAGATACAGAATTCTTGTTCAACAGGCCTTTTCTTTCAGCATTTTATATGAGGTCTGGCAATTAAGTTTGTAAACTCATCCTAGAAAAAGTGCTAAGTACCTCATTGCTGACTATCACTATCATTACCTTCATACCATCATTACCTTCTTGGGAAGCTATCCATGAATGCCAGTACTTATTCTACCCGTCAGAGCAATTTTGGAACTCTTTTTTCTGGGATGGCCATCAGAGCTGTCATCGTATTACCCTAATGTCCTGAATGTCATTAAAGTGTCTTCTTTTCAACATTTCCTTTATCTTCAGGTAAAGAAAAAAGTCACTACGGACCAGATCAGGAAAGTAGGGCGGGTGCTCCAAAACATTTATTTACTGGCTAAAAACTGCCTCACAGACTACACAATTAAGTTTGTGAACTTGCCACCAAGCAACCATGCACAATGGCCATTCTAGAAATTGCTTCGAAAGATGGATGAGGTGCTGGCATTGGTGCATAGCTTCTCAAGGGGAGTAGTTCCAAGGTGATGGCAGTGATATTCAGCAATGAGCTATGTAGCACTTAGAACAATTAAGTTCACCGACTTCATTTTCGGACCTTGTCTATGTCATCTCCCTGCTTTCTGGTTTCTATAATTACTGAGAAGAAAATGGCAATTAACCTTGCTGAGTCCTGTGTATGTGATGATTCATTTCTCACTCGTTCCTTTAAAATATATATATTTTTTATCTTTGTTTTAAGAATTTGATTACAATGTGTTTAGTGTGGATTTCTCCTGCTTGGAGTTCCATGGACTTTTTGGATGTATAGATTCTTGTTTTTTTTCTAATTTGGAAAGTTTTACATTATCATTAATTCAAATATTCTTTCTGCTATTCCCTCTCACTTCTAGGACTTCCATAGTTTGTTGGTCGTCTTGATTGTGTTTCACAAGTTCATTAGTCTTGTTTGATGTTTCTTTTTCTTTTTCTTTCAGCTCTGCAAAATAAAATTCTGCAAGTGCCATGTCTTCAAGTTCACTCATTCTTTCTTCCGACATCTCAGATCTGCTGTTGAATATCTCCAGTCAATTTTTATTTCTGTTCTTGTATGTTTTAGCTCTAATATTTGTTTCCTTCCTTTTTAAAATATCCATCTCTTTGTTAAATTATCCTTTTGCTCCTCTATTGTTTTTCCAAAACTTTCACTTTTTTGTCCATGTTTTCTTTAGTACTTTGAGCATATTTAATGTTGTATTCTGAAGTGTTTGTCGAGTAAGTCTGTTATCTTGATTTTGATGAAGATGGCTTCTATCGTTTTATTTTCTTATGTGTATGTCGAATAGGCTATATTTTTCTCTCTGCATGCCTTGTTATTTTTTTACTGAACTAAGATATTTAACTGTTGTAATATGGTAACTGTGGGAATCAGATTATTCTCCTTCCCCAAGGTGTGCTGTTTTGTTTGTCTTTAATGGCTGAAGGCTAACTGTAGTGGTGTAATAGGTTAAGTGTTAAGTCTGCAGTTCAAATCCTCCAAGTGCTCTTTGGAAACTCTATGGAGTGGTTCTACTCTGACCTGCAAAGTTACTATGAGTCAGACTTGACTCAATGGCAATGTTTTTTTTGGTTGTTGTTGTTGTTTGTTTATATTCCATTTTTTTTTTTAGTTACTTTTCATCCATTTTTGCAGAGCTGCCTTCTTAAACCTTTGGGTGCATAGAAGTCTCTGTTTCTTAACTTGTGTTCAGTTAATATTTTCAAAAGGATTTTCTTGAATGCCAGAGTTTTTTTCAGGAAATTTATAACACGTTTTTTTTACCAAACCTTGTATGTGGCTGTCTCATTTCCTCCATATATGTGGTGCTTATGAAAGCCTTACTTTCCTAAGTAATTCTCTACCTGGCCTCTGCTTCCAGTCTTTAGATGCCTATTGTATGCCTTAATTGCTTTCTTTAACCACAGATGGTGTTTCAGTCAGCTAGTGCTGCTCTAACAGAAATACCACAAAGTGGATGGTTTTAACAAAGGAAAGTTTATTATTACAGTCTGGCAGCCCACAAGTTCAAATTTAGGATATTCACTCTAGGGGAAAGATTTCCCCCTCATTGGTTGATGGAGAAAGTCCAATGTTGCATCAGTCTTTGTTTGGGGAACATCTTGGCGACAGAACCTCAGGTCTGAAGAAAACTCCCTTCTCCTGGTGCTACTTTCTTGATATTCCCAATCACCCTGCCAGATTTTTCGCTTTATAGCACAAGAGATGCTTCAAAGCACAAACCAAATTTATATATTGAATGTTGCTCTACCAACACAACTGCTGCCCTTATTAGCATCATAGAGGCAGGAATTTCGACATGGAGGAACATCACAATATACCAGGAATTATGGTATAACCAAGTTGTTACAGATTTTTTAGGGAAAATATTCAGTCCATGACAGATGGCTACAGGCACGTAGAGCTTTTTGTTTTTGCTCCTGCTCTGCAGCCATATGTGAGCTCGGAAACAGGTCAAGCTGAGATGAACACCTTCCTTCAGTCTTCCAGGAAGTCCCAGAAAGACTGGAATAACTACATACCAAAATTTGCAAGTAAAATGTGGTCTGCTTTCTCTAGAGCCAGTGACTAGGGTGCCTATTTGTGAATATAGACCACTGCCCTTTACAATGGCCTCATCAAGCTGAGGAGTGAATAGGGTATAGATGAATAAAAAGTTAAACTTTTCCTACCATTTAGATGTTGTTTTCCTTCTTGAGTCATCATTCAGTTAATTATAACATTCTGACTGGTTTTGTGCTTATGCTACCCCCCTGCTCTAGACTCAAAATATACACTCTTGATAAAAATAAATTGATGGAATTTTTATTTATTATTTAACTGCTAAATGCTAATATCAGTAGCTTTTTAGCCAATATAAAGTGATCTTAAACATTCAGCATAAGTATTAATTTTTTTAAAACTGAACTTGGAGTGGCAATATACAGTGCAGAGGAAGTAGCTAGTGTGTGCTACTTTTCTGACCTGAATTACTTTAATTCATAATGTCACTATGAAATAGTGGAGGTATAAACAGTCCTAGAGGGCAAGTAGCTCTACTCTGGCCTCTAGGGTCGCCATGAGTCGGATCCGACTCAATGGCACTTGGCTTGGCTTGGCTTGGCAAATATTGTTTCTGTGTATAAAGAGAAGTGATCCTTGAGGAAAGCTGGGATAAAAAGCAAAATTCTTAGTACTTATATGGAATTGTATTTTCATACTTAAAAAAAAAAAAAAAAACTAGGGAGGTACAGCCAGTGGATGCGCTTGCTTGTTGTACCATGCCGTCTGTCTGCAGCAAAGATCCAAAAAACTAAGCAAAACAGATACAAATGTCATTTCTATAAACCTGAGCTACAAACGAAGGAATAAAGGACTAGATCATAGATTGAATAGATGAAGAAATTGACAGAAAATAGACAACAAGGAGATACACAAAGTGGAGCTTCCCTGACAGTTAACATGGCACAGTTTCACCATCTTGAAACACAGACAACAATAATCCCAGAGAGGAAGTATAGGAAAGCAATTTCATGGAGTTCCCAACAGAGCAACCAAAAACCAAAGAAACTTGCTTTCCTAGCCCTCACCCTTTTGGAGAATAGAATCAAGAATCCTTCTCCCCATCCAGCAGCCTTCATATCTGGGGTCCATAGTACAAGCTGCATAACTACCACGTGGGCTGTCCTTAACTCCTCTCACTATGCAGCTTTTATTTTTCTTTTTCCCACATAGCCTCATATGTCACCTTCTACCCTTCCTAAGTCACCTTATTTTTCTTCTTTCTGTTTTGATTTCTTTTACCTTTTCCTCCCACCTAGCCATATACAACATCCTCTCCCCAACGTCCTTAGGGTAAAAATGCACCTACTTACTGGCTCCTACTGTGGTACCACTTTTTCTCTCCCTCTCTCCCTCCTTTCCTCCTTCCTTCTTTTTCTTTCTCCCTGCTATCTATACCAACTTCCCTACCTTCCCATAGGCCCCCACTGTTGAGGTCTGCAGGTCTATGTTGCCCGGGGCTAATTGGTGCAGATGAAGAACGTCACACAAGAAGCAATGGTGGTGAGGAGGGAAAGTGGTATCTCTGATGCCCTGACTACAACTCTTGGGCATCATGCAACTCCCTTTTCTTAGTGAACAAAACAAGTATATGCGCAGTAAAGCAGGCATTAATTTGAATAGGGCATGGATAGTTCCCCCGCAAAGTAAATCAATGTCTTCCTGTCTAACTAATGTTACAAAGGCCCCTTGCTTAGGTGAACTCACCTCTCCAAGAGGTAAAGTACTTAGGCCTGGACTGGGTACCAAGTTCACATTCAGCAGGCCACAGGTCATCGTTTGAAAGGGTCTTATGTCATACATTCCAGCCATTTGCAGCTGCTCTGCATTCGTTCATTCCAGACTCACAAGCCCCCAACCCAGGCTGCAATAGTTGCCCTAACTATGGCCAAGTTGCCCACATGCCTCAGCTGTCATCACGTTGTCCACATCAATGGTGTCACTGCTGCTAGAAAGCCAGTTGTCTGCAGCTGTCCCATGTCAGTCCTGTGCTCACTGTCATGTATTGAATTGTGTCCCCCCAAAATATGTGTAGTCGTGTAGTTGGGCCATGATTCCCAATACTTTATGATTATCCTTCATTTTGTGATTTTCCTATGCTATATGTTAGAGGATTAGGGTGTCACTGTAAGTCCCTTCATAAGATCATTGCATGCTCCACTGTAAAGGGAGTTTCCCTGGAGTATGGCTTGACCCACCCTTAATCCTTTCATCGTACAAGAAATAAAAGGAAATGGAAGCAAGCCGAGAACTGGGAACCTCACACCATCAAGCAAGTGGTATTGGGAGAAGAGTGTGTCCTTGAGACCTGAGATTCTTGTGCCGAGATGCTCCCTGGACCAATACTGAAGCAATACAGGACTTTGTTTCAGAGCCGACAAGTGGAAAAGCCTTTCCCTGGAGTGGACATCCTGAATTTGGATGTGTAACCTGCCAGACTGTATAAGAATAAATGTTCCTTTGTTAAAGCCATCCACTTGTGTGGTATTTCCATTAGAGCAGCACTAGCTGACTAAAACACTCATTAACCAACCTCTACTGCACTGTTGTTCTTTTCCTTTGTAAAATGTCTTCTCTTTCTTGCTCCCACCTAGCTCCATATACCATCCTGCCACACTTCCCACCAGCCCTTGGATCTGCCCAACCCTCACTCACTGGCCCCAGCAATGCTGATTTTTTTTTGTCTTTTTTCCTACCTTACTTTTATTTCTCCCTCCTGTATAGCTCTGTACATCTCTTTCCCACTTTCCCACTGGACTTCATAGAGCTAATACCTAGAGAGCCAGTTGTGCCCTGACCCACTGGACCAAAATCAGTAGGCAGGAAGTGCTCACTCAGTCTGCCTTCAGCCATCCCACCAAACCTGTGTATGGTGAGGCAGGTTCACCCAGCCTACTACTGTCCTGCCCACCTGGAGAAGGTGCTGAGAGCTATTGTGTCCACAGACAAGCAAGTAGCAAAGTACCCATGGACTACCTGCTATGATATGTCAAAATAAAACAAAAAAAGGACAAAACAAATGAATATACACTCAAATAAAGAAAATAACACTTTAAAGTCTTGGTGACAGCAGACAATATCAAAATATAAAACAGTACAACAAGATGGTTCCAGCAAGTGATCAAAATTGAAAATCAGATAACCTTTTAAAAGAAGAAGATCTACTAAAACTACCTGATATGGAATGCAAAGATAAACCTTTATATTTCTCCAAGATATTTGGAAAAATAGCAAGGAAAACACAGACAAAACCAAGGAAAATGATAATATTTACCATGGAAAACATAGACAAAAACATGGAAAACACAGCCAATATCAAAGGAAAATACGAAGAGAGCAATAGAAGAACTCAGGAAAATAATAAAAGAACAAAATTTAAATAATGAGAAATGCAAAAACAACAATTACAAATCCAAAAGATAACAAATTCTGAAAAAAAGACAGTGAAAAACAGAGTGAGCAATACTGAACAGAAATCCATAGACATCATCTTGTCTGAAGAAAAGCTAGAGAAAATAGTTAAGAAAACTTAAAAATTATGTGGTACAAAATCAAGAACGAAAAGAAGAAATCACCAAATCAATACCATTTACTACAGCCCGCAAGAAGATAAAATATCTAGGACTAAATCTAACTAGGGAAATAGGAGACCTATACAGAGAGAACTATAAGGCTTTACTACAAGAAAAGACGTACAAAATCGGAGAAACCTACCCTGCTCACAGTTATGAAGAATTAATATTGTAAAGATGCCTATTTTACCTAAAGTGATACACAATGCAATCCCAATACAAATTCCAGTGTCATTTTTTAATGAGATGAAGAAACGTATCACCAAATTTGTTTGGAAAGGAAAGACACCCTGGGTTAATAAAGCACTACTGAAGAAGAGGAACGCAATGGGAGGTCTCAAATTACATGACCGTAGAATCTATTACACTGCCACAGTAGTCCAAACAGCCTGGTACTGGTACAAAAAGAGACATATAAACCAGTAGAATAGAGTGAAGACTCCAGAGATGCCACCATCATCTTATGAACAGGTGATATTTGACAAAGCCCCTAAGATTATAAACTCGGATAAAAACAATCTCTTTAGCAAATGGCGCTAGCAAAATTGGGTATCTATCTGCAAAAAACTGACCCATATCTCACGCCTTACACAAAAACTAACTCTAAATGGATCAAAGACCTAAATATCAAGGCTAAAATGATAAAAATCATGCAAGAAAAAATAGGATCAATGATGTGTGTTCTAATACACAGCTTAGACAGACTTCAAAATCTAACAAACAAAACATGATTAACAGAAAATAGATAAATGGGAACTACTAAGAATCAAACACTTTTGCTCATCCAAAGACTTTCTCAAAAGAGTTAAAAGACCACCTACAGAATGGGAAAAAATGTATGGCAGCTACGTGCTGGACTGCTGTCCAACCTCCATAATCTACAAGGTTCTGCAAAATAATCAACAAGAAAAAGGTAAATAACCAATTAAGCAATGGGCAAAGGAGATGGACAGACACTTCACTAGAGAGGATATCCATACAGCCAAAAGACATGAGAATATGCTCACAGTGATTAGCTATCAGAGAAATCCAATCAAAACTACGATGAGATATCATGTCATCCCAAGGTTGGCCATAATCCAAAAAACACAAAACAACAAATGCTGGAGAGGCTGTGGTGAGGCTGTGGTGAGGCTGTGGTGAGGCTGTGGTGAGACTGGAACTCTCCTACACTGCTGGTCAGATTGCAAATTGGTATAACCTCTTTGGAAAGCAATCTGACACTTCCTTAAAAAGTTGGAAATAGATAAACCATTTGATCCAGTAATTCCGCTGCTTGGAATTTACCCTTCAGAAACAAAGGCTGTAATATGAACAAACATATGTGCATGAATGTTTATTGCAGCATAGTCCGTGGTAGCTAAAAGATGGAATCAACCCAGATGCCCATAAAGAGATGAATGAATAAACAAACTATGGTATGTATATTCAATGGGACACTATGTTATGATAAAAAAAACAATGTAGATTTTAGAAAACATCTCATAACATGGTTTCAACTGGAAGATATTATGCAGAGCGAAATCAGTCAGTGTCAAAGTGACAAATATTGTATGAGACTCCTGTTATAAGGACTTAAAAATAGAATTATCTACAGAAGAAAATACTTTGGTGGCTATAAGGATTGGGAGGGTGAGGGTTTATCATAAATGAGGTAGTTGATAGATGTTAGAAATTTTATTCACTTACTGTAATAAACAAATAAATAAAAGGGGAAAAAATGATGTATGATTAGAATTCCAGAATAAGAGAATAAAATGTAAAACACATAGCAGATTGTAGAAAACTTGCAGGCAGAAAACCTTCCAAATATAAAAGATGAAAAGCTGCCAACTGGAGAAGCTCAGAAAACCCCAAGTAGGACAGAATGCGAAACAAAGTCTGTGAGACATATCATGATCATGCATGCCAAAAGCAATAACAAAGAAAGACACTTACAAAGGTGAAACAATAAGACTAAGCTGGAAACTATGCAGGAAAGAAGATGGTGGTATGACATATATAAAACCTAAAAGAAAAGAACATTGCCAATCCAAAATTACACCCTACAGAACACTGTCTCAGATATGATGGAGAAATTAAAACATTTCCAGATAAACAGAAATTAAGAAAATTTATATAAGCCAAAGCAAACTATATGAAGTATTAAAGGAAGTTTTTCAGTTGGAAAACCAACACCAGACAGCTACCAGGGTCTAGGACATTAGACAGCATCAGACAAATACCAACCTAGGTGAGAAATTCTCAGTACTATAATAAAGCTAAATGACTTAAAACAGAGAAACAGACATCAATACGTAAATGTGAACAATATCAAAATATTCAAAGGTGTATACTGGCTTGGCTGGTGTATACACTATGTGGTGGTGTAGCAGTTGAGTGTTACTACTGCTAACCAAAAGGCTGGCAGTTCAAATCCACCAGGCACTCCTAGGGCAGTTCTACTCCGCCCTCTATGGTCACTATGAGTAAGAATTGAGTTGACAGCAGTGGATTTGGTTTGGTATTGGTATATAAGATACAGGTATAAAATTTTCAAAAGCAGAAGTCAAGGTAATAATAAAAGATTGAACAAAAATTAGGAAAATAAGGGTAGGTTTCAAGGTAATTACAAAGACAGTTAACAAACCCGCTCATCAATATAAAAAAGAAAAACATAAAGACTTAGTAAACACAAAATCTATAATAATGAAAGAAAAGTAAAAGGAAATCTATACACAAAAGCAATTAAGCATAAGAAAGTATGAGGAAAATGAAACATCAACCCTATAAAAACCCCAAAACAAAACAAAACAATGACAACAAAAGACAGCAACAATATGACAACAATAAACTCATAGCTACTGGATAATAATACTGAATGTAAATGTCTTAAATTCACATGTAAAGAAACAAAGAGTGGTAGAGAGGATAAAAAAGAACAACCCAGCAATATGCTGTATACTAAAGTCATACCACAGGTACAAAGATATAAATATATTTGAAATCAAAGGATGGAAAAAATGTATATTAAGCAAACTGCAGCCAAAGAAGAGGAGTGGCAATACTTATCTCAGATAAAATAGACTTTAAGGCAAATTCCCATAAAAGAAAAAGAAGGACATTGCATAATGATAAAAGTGACAATTCACTAAGAAGATACAACCTGAATAAATATCTACCCACCCAATGACAGGACTCCAGAATATGTAAAACAAACTCTAACAGCACTGAAAAGAGAAACAAGCAGCTCCACAGTACTAATAGTATAGACTTCAACATACTATTCTGGTAAAGGACAGGACATCTAGAAAGAAAGTCAACAAGGATACAGAAGATCTAAAGGTCAAAAATCAACCAATTCAACCTCACGGATATTCCCAGAACCCTTCATCTTTTGGCAACAAAATATACATTATTTTCCAACACACACAGAACGTGGTCCAGAATAAACCACATTGTAGGCCACAAACTAATCCTCATTAAAATCAATAACATTGAAATAATACGCAGCATGCTCTCATGACAAAACCATAAAAGTATGAATCAGTAAGTCCAGACAAAGGAAAAACTGCTACATAAACGGAATCTGAATAATACCGTGCTTAAAAACTACTCCTTTAATAATAGAGGAAATCATAAAAGGAATAAAAGAAGCTGTAGAACTGCAAGAGATTGAAAATCCATTATAGCAAATCCTTTGGACAAAGCAAAGGCAGTACTCAGAGCTCAATTTATAGCAACACATGAACACGTCAAAAAGGAAGAATGGATTAAAATAAAAATGTTAGTCCTACAACTCGAGTAAATAGAAAGAGAATAGCAAAAGCAGTCCACAGGCACCAAAAGAAAGAAAATAATAACGATTAGGGCAAAAATTCATAAACTATCATACCAAAAAATAATAGAATCAGCTAGATCAAAAGCTGCTCTTTGAAAGAACCAACAAAAATACACAAAGTATTGGCCAGACTGACAAATGAAAAACAAGAGAAGAAGCAAATAATTCCAGTAAGAAATGGGACACAGAACATGACATCAGACTCACTGTGAAACACGAAATATTACAGGATACTGTGAAGAACTGCTCCAACAAATTTAAGAACATAGAAGAAATGGGCAAATTTCCAGAAAACCATTAACTATCTTAATGAACACAAACTAAGAAAATCTGAACAGATTTCTAACAAAAGAAAAGGTAATAAAAATAATTCCCAATAAAAGCAATTAAACAACAAAATGAAACAAAGAGCACTAGTCTTATGGTTGCAATGGAGAATTTTATCAAACACTCAGAGAAGAACTCACATTAGTACTACTCAAATTATTTCAGAGCACTGAAAGGAAGGAATACTCTTGAATACATTCTATGAAGCCAGCATAAGGCTAAGATACTACAAAACAAGGTAACTGTGGACTGTTTTAGTTACCCAGTGCTACTATAAAGAAATATCACCACGGGGCAGAGTCAAGATGGCCGACTAAGCCCACGTCTCCTTTTATCCCTCTGGAAACCAAGACCTGAATTGACAATCAAACAGAGCCTTCTGAGCACCTAATCAGCCTCAGGACACAGCACAGACCTGTTAAGTGGGACTTTATACCACTCAGTGAAAAATCTCCTCTCTTTCGCTGACTCCCGCTCCTGGCTAGCCCTGGCTCTCACAGAACGAAGGTAAACGCACCATTTTGACTTTTTTTTCCTCAGTCTCGGCTGGCAGGCGGAGCTGGGCCTTGCCCGGTGGCTGGACTCAGACACGCTGCTGGGGGGATTGGCAGGCAAAATTCCCATATTCTGAGAGCCAGGATCGGGACTCTGTTAATCGAGACACTTTGAGCCTTTTGTTTTGTAGCTGCCTCAGTGGGGTTTGTGCGGAACTCCGTGGTCAGGGTGTGGGACGCCATGTTGGTACCGAGATTTTAGCGGGACCTCGTTCTTAGCCTGGGAGCCAGCGCCTGCAAATGGGACAGTGCTTCTCCATCAGAGAAGGAGTGATTTTGCACAGTGCTGCCTACACTGGGGGCCCTGCAACAGAAGCGGAGGAATTGCTGCCTCTGGGCACCTTTAGCCCCTGTCTGCTGCCTGCGTGGAGGATGCCATCTTGGGTATGGTGGCCGCAGCTGGACCTAATTCTTAGCTTGGGAGCCAGAGCCTGCCCACAAGAGAGCGCTTTTCTATCACAAAACCAGTACTCGACGCAGTGCTGGCTAAGGCTAGGCCCTGTCAGCAGAGGCCACCAGGGCACTAGTCGTGCTGTATTCTGAACTAGTTTGTTATCATCTGGGGTTGGATACAGTGGCGCTTACTTTGTCAGATGGGAAGAGGGACCTCTACACCTGAAAACCTAACTGACTTGTGAACTGATCAGATACCTTTTGCTTTACATTTGAAGACAGCCTAGAGAAACATTTGCAATCCATCCTCACAGTACCTCTTCCAGCCTCTATATGCTCACATGGGACCCAAAAAGCAACAGACAATTGTGGCATACAAGCAATCACTCATGGCTTCAGAAGGGTCCCAAACAAAGCAACCAAGGAGTTTTCCAGATGAAGAAACTTTTATGAAAGCATCAGGAAGTGAATACAAATTGATTATATACAGGGCCCTTCTAGACCTTATACAAAATGCAGCAGAACAAAATGAAAAATTAAGCAAGTTGTTCGATCTGATGGAACACCAGTACTCTGAAATCCAACAGATGAAGAAGAAAATCAAAGACATAGAAACTTCCATGCAAAGCCAACAAAACAGAATGGAACAAATGGAAAAAAGAATGTCTGACTTGGAAGACAGAGCTACTGATGCCAGTGTCTATGAGCAGAAATCAGAAAAAAGAAACAAGAAAAATGAAGAAACATTAAGAAGCATGTGGGACTCTATTAAGAGGAACAACCTTCGACTAATTGGAGTCCCTGAACAGGGTGAGACATCTGAGAACACAGAGAGTATTGTTGCTGAGCTGCTGAAAGAAAACTTCCCAGAAATCATGAAGGAAGAGAATATAGACATCTCAGATGCATATCGTATGCCACCCAATACTGATCTCAAAAGAAAGACTCCAAGACATATTATAATCAAGCTTAACAAAATGAAACATAAGCAGCAACTCTTAAAGGCAGCAAGACTCAAGGCAAAGCTAACATTCAGAGGGAAATCCTGTAGGCTCTCGTCAGATTTCTCAGCAGAAACCATGCTGGCATTGAGACAGTGGCACGACACATTCGAAGTCTTGAAGGAGAAGAACTTCCAACCTAGAATTATATATCCTGCAAAACTGTCTTTCAAACACGAAAATGAAATTAAGACATTCCCAGATAAACAGAAACTCAGAGACTTTGTAAAAACCAAACTCAAACTACAAGAAATACTGAAAGAAGTTCTTGGCTTTGACTTAGAAGAGCGAAACCACTAACTTTATATTTTAGAACGACACACTACTCAATACTCATTTAGGGAAGGTTCCAAAGTAAATCACAGCTTTGATTTGGAAAGAAGCAATCCAGTGATCATCATGAATACTATGGTGTCATCATAATAAAAGAGGGATGTACTACAGTCGTTATAGTCCTTCCAGATGGAGAAGAAGATGACCAGACTGGTAGTAATTAAAGTTGGGTTTATAAATAGTTTATTAAGGGGGTTCATAGGGGCAGCTGTAAAGCACAACAAAGATGTATCATACCATTTCAAGAAATCTAACACACGAGTCTCAACAACTATAAAACCAGCTCTGAAAAAGGTGAAAAATCAACTCACAAAAAAGAGTGTCTCAGAACAGACTAATAAGAACAACAGAGAAAACATCAACATAAAAATAAACATATCACAATCGCAGCAGTGAACACATACCTATCAATAATTACATTGAATGTGAATGGACTGAATGCTCCAGTAAAGAGACACCGAGTGTCATCTTGGATCAAAAGACACTACCCATCCATATGTTGTCTACAAGAAACTCACTTGAGACCTAAAGACAGGAACAAACTGAAAATTAAAGGATGGAAGAATATATATCAAGCTAACAATGAACAAAGAAGAGCAGGGGTGGCAATTCTAATCTCATAGAAAATCAACTTTAATGTCAAATCCACCATTGTGGACAAAGATGGACACTATTTATTGCTGAAAGGTTCAGTACACAAGCAAAACTTAACTATATTAAACATTTATGCACCTAATGTTAGAGCACTTAAATATGTCGAAGAAACACTGACTACGCTCAAAAGAGAGTTAGATGACTCCACAATAATAGTGGATAGTGGGAGACTTTAACACTCCACTCTCATTACTAGACAGATCATCTAGAAAAAAGCTCAGTAAAGATACAGAAGACCTCATTGACACAATTAACCAACTAAACCTCATTGATATGTACAGAACTTTCCACCCATCAGCAGACAACTACACCTTCTTCTCCAGTGCACATGGAACATTCTCCAGAATTGACCACGTGATAGGCCATAATGCAATGCTCAACAAAATCCATACCATTGAATTATTGCAAAGCATCTTCTCAGATCATAAAGCCATCAAAGTTGAAATCAATAGCAGAAAAAACAGAGATAGAAAGTGGAACTCTTGGAAACTGAACAACATCTTGCTCAAAAAAACATGGGTTATAGAGGAAATCAGGGATCATTTAAAGAAATTCATGGATTCCAATGAGAACGAAAACACTTCCTACCAGAACGTATGGGATACAGCCAAAGCAGTGCTCAGAGGTCTGTTTATCTCCATAAATGCACACATCTGAAAGGAAGAAAGAAACCAAATCAAGGAACTAACTCTACAGCTTGAACAAATAGAAAGAGAACAACAGAGGAACCCCTCACGCACCGGAAGAAAGGAGATCATAAAGGTTAGAGCACAGCTGAATGAATTAGAGAATAGAAAAACAATTGAAAAAAATTGAAAAGACCAAAAGCTGGTTTTTTGAAAAGATCAACAAAATTGATAAACCACTGGCTAAACTTACTAAAAAAAAGCAGGAAAGGAAACAAATAACCCAAATTAGAAATGAGAAGGGAGTTGTCACCACAGATGCAACAGAAATCAAAAACATCATAACAGAATACTATGAAAGACTATACTCTAACAAATTTGAAAACCTAGGGGAAATGGACCAATTCCTTGACTCATACCACCTACCCAAATTATCACAACGTGAAGCAGAACAACTTAATAAACCCATCACAAAGGAAGAGATTGAAAAGGTCATCAAAACACTGCCAACCCAAAAAAGTCCGGGCCCAGATGGCTTCACGGCAGAATTCTACCAAGCATTTAGAGAAGAGTTATCCCCAATACTATTGAAACTATTTCACAGTATAGAAAGGGATGAAGTACTCCCAAACTCATTCTATGAAGCCAGCATAACCCTGATACCTAAGCCCGGGAAAGATCCAGCAAAGACAGAGAACTACAGACCGATATCACTCATGAACTTAGATGCAAAAATATTCAACAAAATTCTTGCCAACAGAATAGAACAACATATAAAGAAAATAATCCATCATGACCAAGTGGGATTTATACCAGGGATGCAAGGCTGGTTCAACATCAGGAAAACAATTAATGTGATTAACCACATAAATAACACAAAAGACAAACAACACCTGATTTTGTCCATTGATGCCGAAAAGGCATTTGATAAAGTCCAACACCCATTCATGCTAAAAACTCTTAGCAAAATGGGCATAGATGGCAAATTCCTCAACACAATAAGGGCCACTTATACAAAGCCAATTGACCACATCATCCTGAATGGAGAGAGACTGAAAGACTTTCCCCTGAGATCAGGAACTAGACAAGGATGCACACTGTCACCTCTCCTATTCAACATTGTGCTAGAAGTTCTAGCCAGAGCAATTAGACAAGACGAACAAATAAAGGGCATCTGCATCGGCAAAGAGGAAGTTAAAATCTCCCTGTTCGCAGATGATATGATTGTATATGCAGAGAACCCCAAGGAATCTATAAGTAAGTTACTCAAACTGATAGAAGAGTTCAGCAAAGTCTCAGCATACAAGATAAACATAAGTAAATAAGTAGGATTCCTTTACACCAACAACGAGACTGTTAAGGAGGAAATTATCAAATCTATACCATTTGTGATAGCCCCTAAGAAGATAAAGTACCTAGGAATTAATCTAACCAGAGAAACAACAGACCTTTACAAAGAGAACTACAAGCCCTTACTACAAGAAACTAAGAGAGACTTAGATAAATGGAAAAACCTACCCTGCTCATGGATAGGAAGACTTAACATTGTGAAAATGTCTATTTTACCCAAAGCAATTTATTTATATAATGCAATCCCAATACAAGTTCCAGCATCAGTTTTTAATGAGATGGAGAAACAAATCACCAATTTTGTTTGGAAAGGGAAGAAGCCCCGGATAAGTAAGGTACTATTAAAGAAGAAGAACACACTGGGAGGCCTTTCATTACCCGACCTTAGAACATACTACACTGCCACAGTGGTCAAAACAGCCTGGTACTGATACAAGAACAGACAGATTGATCAATGGAACAGAATTGAGACCCCAGAGATGACACCATCTGCCTATGAACAGCTGATATTCGACAAAGGCCCTAAGACATTCAACTGGGGTAAAAACAGTATCTTCAACAAATGGTGCTGGCAAAATTGGTTATCCATCTGCAATAAACTGAATCAAGATCCATATCTTACACCTTATACAAAAACCAACTCCAACTGGATAAAAGACCTAAATGTCAAACCTAAAACGATAAAGCTCATCCAAGAAAAGGTAGGAACAACAATGGAAGTTTTAATACACAATGAGGACAGACTCCAAAATCTGTCAAAGAAACCTCAATCAACAGAAGAGAAAGTAGATAAATGGGAACTATTAAGAATCAAACACTTTTGCTCATCCAAAGACTTTATTAATAGAATTAAAAGAACACCCACAGAGTGGGAAAAAATATTTGGCAACTCTGTGTCAGATCGACTCCTGAGCTCCATAATCTATAAGATACTACAAAATATCCAGAAGAAGAAGATAAACCATCCAATTAAGCAATGGGCAAAGGAGATGAACAGATACTTCACTAAAGAGGAGATCCAGGCAGCCAAAAAACACATGCGGACATGTTCACGATCTTTAGTTATTAAAGAAATTCAAATCAAGACAACAATGAGATACCATCTCACCGCAACAAGATTGGCCATGATCCAGAAAATACAAAACAACAAATACTGGAGAGGCTGTGGAGAAAGTGGAACCCTCCTACACTGTTGGTGGGGTTGCAAAATGGTCCAGCTTCTTTGGAAGGCAATCTGGCACTTCCTTAAAACAATGGATATTGATATACCATTTGACCCAGTAATTCCACTACTTGGAATATATCCTACAGATTCAAGGCCTTTCACACCAACAGACACATGCACCAGAATGTTTATCGTGGCACAGTCCACAATAGCAAAAAGGTGGAATCAACCCAGATGCCCAACAATAGAAGAATGGATAGGTAAACTGTGGTACATATACTCAATGGAGCACTACGCAATGATAAAGAATAATGATGATTCCAGGAAACATCTCCTAACCTGGTTTCAACTGGAAGACATTATGTTGAGTGAGAGTAGTCAGCGACAAAAGGACAAATACTGTATGAGACCTCTATGATAAGATCTCAAAAACAGACTTGTGTATAGAAGAAAAGACTCTTTGACAGCTGCAAGGAAGGGGAGGGAGGGAGGGAGGGCGAGGGGGGTAGGGCTTAGTTTAGGTAGTTACTAGAAATCTAGTTGGGAGAAAGCAGTGACAGCACACATTAGGAACAAGAACAACATTAAGTGGACTTCAGCAAAACTTGAGTACTCCTTCCATCTTAACTCAATACTGCAAGGATAGAGTAGCTGGGGCAGGGGGCAGGGGACCATGCTCTTAGGCAAATTCCAGGCCAATTGGCACAACTAGCGTTTTGCTGAGAGAGCTCTCTGCACCCCACATTGGTGAGTGGCGTCTGGGGTCTTAAATGCTGCCAAGCTGCCATCCGAGGACACAGCAAATGGTCCCAACTCAGCAGAAACAGATGCTCACCGAGGGCCAAAATGGCATGCGGTAAAGACAACCAAGAAGACAGAGAGACCCACAAGGGTGGGTGCCTACATCGACCTGGGACCGGAAGAACCGGATGGTGCCTGGCCACCACCAGTCGTAGCCATGACGGAGCTCACAGAGAGGAGCCTCACTGGCAACACAAGAATAAAAAGAGGTGCATCATGAGATCTCCACTAAAAGACCTCAATTGATGGTCCAGCGGTTTGGGGGTTCCTCTGAGAGCATGGCCCCCGGCCCTGATGCTGCCCCTTCCCATAAATTATAACAAAGGTCCACTCTTTGGACAGGAATGGAATGGACTTGGCAATGCAGAGTAACCATATATTGGAAGCACTTTATGGTTCTATACATCTATAGGATATCATCTCGCTGACCTCTGGCTGGAGGAAGGGGAGTGGACGGAGAGGAGGGGAAAGGAGTCTGTTGGGAGGATGAGACATGTATGGAGCAGAGAGGAATAGTGTGCAGTCACCGGACAGGGAGAACAGTGGAAGCTGCATATAGGGGGGCATGTAAATTTACATGTGAATGTACATTTTCACTCAGTTATGTTAAACAAAAATAAAAACAAATTAAAAAAAAAAAAAGAAAAGAAATATCACCAGTCAATGGCTTTATCAAACAGAAGTTTATTCTCTCACAGTCCAGGAGGTTAGAAGTCCAAATTCAGGGTGCAGCTCCAAGGGAAGGCTTTCTTTCTCCCTTGGGTCTACAGAAAGGTCCTAGTCATCAATCATCCGTTGGTCTAGGAGTTTCTCGGTACATGGGCCTTGGGTCCAAAGGATGAACTCTGTTGCTGGCACTACTTTCTTGGTGGTATGATGTCCCTCTATCTCTGTCTGTTTCTCTCTTTTGTATTTCAAGAGATTACTCATGATACAACCTAATCTTGCAGATTGAGTTCTCCCTCATTAACGTAACTGCAGTAATCCTGCCTCATTAACATCATATAGGCAGGATTTACAAAACATTGAAAAATCATATCAGATGACAAAACGGTATACAATTGCATAATACTGGGAATCATGCCCTAGCCAAGTTGATTCACATTTTTGGAAGACATAGTGCAATCCACAGCACAGATCAGTACCTCTCATGAGCATAGATGCATACATTGTCAACAAAATTCTACCCAATGCAATTCAGCATCCTATCAAAAAATAATACACCTCTAAGTGGGATTCATGCTTGTTATGGAAGGATGGCCCAACATTAGAAAATTAATCAATGTAACCCACAACATAAATGGAACAAAAGAAAAGAATCACATAATCATTACAGTCATCATAGAAAACATATTTGTTAAAGTTCAACATTCATTCCAGATAAAAACTCTAAATAACATAGAAATAGAAACAAAAAGGAGAATTCCTCAATATAATAAAGGGCGTCCAACCCTGGTGGCATAGTGGTTAAGTGCCACGTCTGCTAATCAAAAGGTTAGTAGTTTGAATTTGCCAGGTGCTCCTTGGAAACTCTATTGAACAATTCTGCTCTGTCTTGTGGGGTTGCTATGAATCAGAATTGGCTCAATAGTAGTGGACTTTTTATACAAAACCCATAGTCAACATCATTCTCAATGGAAAGAGGCTGAAAGCATTCACCCTCAGAATGGGAATAAACAAAAATGCCCTTTATTACCACTCCTATTTAACACTGTGCTAGAAGTCTTATTTAGAGAAATAATAAAAACAATAACCAAACCTACTGCCGTTGAGTTGAGTCTGACTTATAGTGACCCTAGAGGTCAGAGTAGAATTGCCCCATAGTTTCCAAGGAGTGTCTGGCAGATTTGAACTCCTGACCTTTTGGTTAGCAGATGTAGCACTTAACTCACTACATCCCAGAGTTTCCTAGAGAAACAAGACAATGAAAAGAAGTAAAGGGCATTCAAATTGGACAGGATGAAGTAAAACTATGCCTATTCACAGATGATATTATAAAACCAAACTCATTGCCATCAAGTTGATTCTGACTCATAGCGATCCAATAGGAGTGAGTAGAACTCCTCCACAGAGTTTCTAAGGAGCACGTGGAAAATTTGAACTACCAAAAATTCAACAAGGAAATTACTAAAACTATTAGAAAAATTTAGTAGATTAGCAGGATACAAGGTCAATTATACAAAAATCAGATTCTTACACACCATGGAAAAAAAAACTTTGCAAAAGACATCAAGAAAACAGTACCAATAACATACTACAAGACACTACTACAGAAACCAAAAGAGACCTACATAAAGGGAAAATGAAGAAACACCATGCTCATGGACAGGTAGACTCCACATTGTGAAAATGTCAGTCCTACCCAAACCAATCTACAGATACAATGCAATCCTTATCCAAATACCAATAATATTTTTAATGAGATAAAAAAACTAATCACCAACTTTATATGGAATTGAAAAAGGCCCAGATAACTGAAGTATTTTTAAAGAAAAATATCAAAGTCAAAGACATCCTACTACCTAATCTCAGAACCTACTATGTATCCATGGTAGTAAAAACAGCTTGGTACTTGTACAATGACAGCCACATAGACCAATGGAACAGAATAAAAAACTCAGATATGAATCCATCCATCTGTGGTCAGCTGATCTTTGACAAAGGACCAAACTCCATTAGATGGGGAAAAGACAGTATTCTTAACTGATGAAGCTTGAAAAACTGGATGTCCACCTGAAAAATATGAAATAGTATCTATGCCTTACACCACACACAAAAATTAACTCAAAACTGATTGAAAGCTTAAAGATAAAACCTAAAGTGGTCAAGATCATGGAACTTAAAATAAGGACAATTCTAGGGGCCCCAATACGTGACATTAATACAAATCAAATCATAAGCAAGAATACACAAACACCAGACGTTAAACTAGATAACTGGAAGCTCCTGAAACTTAAACCCTTATGCTCATCAAAAGAGTAAAAAAAGTGAACCTATAGACTAGGAAAAAAAATTTGCATATAACATATTTGACAATGGTCTAGTTTCTACAATCAATACATGTTTCAAGATGCTGACAACAAAAAGACAAACAATCCAGTTAAGAAAATGGTCAAATGAAATGAGCAGACATTTCACCCAGGAAGACATTTAGGTGGCTAACACATGAGGAAATTCTCTTGAACGTTATCCATTAAAGAAATAAAAGTCAAAGCTACAATGAGATGCTGTAGCAGCCCAACATTAATGACGCTAATCAAAAAAAAATATTAAAAAAGTAGGAAAGTTTGCAGGGAGATTGAAATTTTGTGCATTGCTGGTAGGGATGTACAATGGTACAGCAAGTATGGAATACATTATGCTGCCTCCTTAAAGAGCTATAATTAAATAGAAATACTACATAATCCAGCAATCCCTCTCCTAGGAATGAATCCTAAAGAAAGAAGAGCTGTTATATGAATGGAAATATGCATGCCCATTTCATTGCGGCATTATTCTAGATAGCAAAAAGTTGGAAACAATTCAAATGTCCGTCAACAGATAAATGAATAAACAAATTATGGTACATGCATACAGTGGAATACTACACAACAATAAAGAACAGCAATGAATCTGGAAAACACAGATGTATGTAGAGGACATTATGTTGAGTGAAATACAAAGCAACATATGGACAGCATGTTGCATAAGATCCCTATTATTAAATGCCTTTTCTGCATCAATAGACAAGACAGAGAGACCCAAGTGAGTGGATGTCTACATCAACTTGTGACTGGAAGAACCAGATGGTGCCTGGCTACCACCAGTGATAGCCACGTTGAAGCTCACAAAGTGGAGTCTCACTGACAGCACAAGTATAAATAGGGGTGCACCCTGAGATCTCCACTAAAAGATCACAACTGCTGGTCCAGGGGCCTCGAAGTTCTCCTAGAAGCAGGGCCCCAGGCCCTGATGCTGCCCCTGTCCATAAATCATATTGAAGGTTAACTTTTCAGACAGCAATGGATTGGACTTGGTGACACAGAGTGACCATATTGTGTGGGCACTTTATGGTTCTAGGCATCTATAGGAGGTCATTCTGTTGACCTCACACTGGAAGAAGGGTATTGGGTGGAGACGGGGAAGATAGGAGACTGCTGGGAAGATATGTATAGAGAGAGAGGAAGAGTGTGCTGTCATTGTGCAGGGAGAGCAGTGGAAGCTGCATGTAGGTCAGCATGCAAATTTATGAGGGAATGTACATTTTCATTCAATCATAATAATAAATAAATAAATAAGACCCCCATAATTAAAAACTCACAAAAATGTTTACACACAGGAAAAAGAAATCTTTGAGTGAGGAGAAGGATAGAGAGAGGGAAAAACTAACTAGATAGTAAACAAGTGTTAACTTTGGTGAAAGAAAAGACAATATGCAATATAGGTGAAGTCAGCCCAACTTGAGTTAGGCAAAGTCATAAAATCTTCTTAGATACATCCAAACATCCGGAGGGATCAAGGCACTGGGGCTGAAGACTCATTAAGGTCAACTGGCATGACATAGTCTGTAAAGAAAGAGTTCTACATCCTACATTGGTGAGTGCCATGTGGGTTCTTAAAAATTTGTGTGCACCGTCTAAGATATATCTACTGGTCTTACCCTGTCTGGAGCAAAGAAGAATGAAAAAAATGGAAGACACAGAAATGCATTAGCCCAAAGAACTAACGGGTCCCATGAACCACAGAATCTACCAGCCTTAGTCCAAAAGAACTAGATGGTGCCCAGCTGCCACTATAAGCCACTCTGAGGGATCACAATACAGGTTCCTGAACAGGAACAAAATTCAAATTCACAAAAAATGATGAGACTTACTGGTCAGACAGACTGGAGGAATCCCGCAGACTATGAGCCTCAAACAGCCTGCTAACTCAGAACTGAAGCTACACCCAAAGTCTACCTGTCAGCCAAAGGTTGTACAGGCCTGCAAAACAAATAGTAACATACATGAGAAATGTGCTTCCTAGCTGAATCAAGCACAGGAGACCAAATGGGCAACACTTGGCCAAAAACAGAGATGAGAAAGCAGAAATGTGCAGGAAAACTGGACAAATGGATTCAAGGGGAAGAGTGCTGACATGCTACAGGGATTGCAACTCACATCACAAAAATACTTGTGTATAATTTTTTTTATTGGGAGAAAGCAGAAAAAAGAATTTTTCTGTATTGAAAATTTGGTAATAAAAGGCAGGGTGAATGCAGCAATATGTATACCCTCAATTTTAGCTGGGATGGAAACAGCTAAGTTAAATGTTTTCTGCTTTTTTATGTAACCTCTGCCCCCAAACAAAACAAACAAAAAAGCACACTGTTGTCAAGCTGGTTCCAACTCACAACGACCTATAAGGCCGAGTAGGACTGTGCCACTAGGGCTGCATTTTAGATATAAAGAATTACAAAAAGGAGTTTAATTAATGCTTGGCCTCCCAAGCATTATTAGCTAGAAAGGCTATATTCCTTCCTGTATTCTTCTCTTCTTCACCTTCCTCACTTAACTGGTGAATATAGAATGAAAATACCTTTATTTCATGTTCTAAATCAAATAAAGAAATATGAAAATTTAACTGTTGTGTTAATTTCTTTGTGATTTTAATTATGTGTTACATCAGCTAGAAAACATGAACGTGTAAGAAATCCACTTAATTTTTTCATTAAAAAAATCTAAGCTTTCATAAAATATCTGAAATATGGCAAAGTAGGAAAAATTCTTTAATTGCTTTATAAACAATGTGGAGTGATACAGAATGTATTAAACGTATGAGAAAAAACAAAATTTTCTCCTTTGCAGACTTTGTATTATTTTTCCAATATGTAGTAATATTACAGTAACAAAATATTTCTAGTGTGAAAGAACCAGGACCACAGTGTGCTGTCTGAAGTGATTTATGATCTTACAGTGCTTTCAGTAATGTCAACCTCCAGTTCTGGATCACAGTTATAATGTGTCAAACAACTCTAAAAATACTTCAACAGTTGACTACACCTGTTTCCACTTTGCAAATCCTTTCAAGTTCATAGCACTTTGATTGAAGGGGAAATATTTAACTTGTGTCTTTCTTTTTCAATCTAAAAATTGAAATTTTGTGCTTATTCCTAATTTTTACGATATATTAATATTATTTGGATAATAAATTGTTAAGTACAGCAATCTTTTTGTATGCAATCATTTTTGAGAATATTTTCACAAATCTTTGGAGATTCCAAAGAGTTAAGTAGGGCAAAATGTGGTAAAATTCTACTAAATTGTTTTACCGTATTTCAATGAATGAAATCTTTTAACACTTAATCAAAATAGAGAGTACATCTCTAATTGTATATATTCTCCCTATTTAAATACTTAACAGCATCTTACGGTTAGGACAAAAGTCAGACACATTTGGCATGTAGTGTGGCCTTTTGGTCAGGCTACTTATTTTGGCAGTGTTAAGTAAAATAGGTTATACATTTCTAGACGTTTTCACGTGGCCTAATTGTCGAAGGTCATACTTTCTCTGTTCGTTCACCCCCAACTATGCATTTGATTAATTCTAGAAAACATTTATTAAAACTCAAGAAAACATACTTAAACTGTGAAAAAGAATGACAATGTAAACTTTCCTAAGAAGATTCTGAAGCATCTGAAGACAGAAAGTTTCAGAGTACGTAGAGCAAAGCAAGCAAACTTGATGACCTTAGTAGAATTTTTTTTTATTTTGAATTAGATTTTTATGGATCCAGAGTCTATCAGCTTTCAGACACAAAAATTCATAATCGTATAGTTAGCTACTGTTGAATTGATTCCAAATCGTGGCGATGCCATGTGTTCAGAGCAAAACTGTTCCACAGGATTTTCAAGGCTTTGACCTTTCAAATGCACCATGCACACCTATGTTATTTGCATCATCTCCTTTTTGTTGACTAGCATCTCTTTCTCTGTTTACTTTTTGGACCCCACTAGGTGCACCTTGGAAACACTGGTGGCTTAGTGGTTACACGCTATCTATGGCTACTAACCAAAAGGTTGGCCATTCAAATCCACCAAGTGCTCCTTGAAAACTGGGCAGTCCTATATTGTTGCTATGAATCAGAATCAATTTGATGACATTTTTTTTTTTAACAGTAACCTCTTAAGATCTGGAATAATGTTAACTAATGATTAATGTTCAGCACTAGCTATACATATTGCTTGTCTTTCTAATTATCTTGGTATGGCTTGGCTTCCCAACTTTGGTAAATGATGTATTCCACAAAACATTTCCTCCTAATCAGTCTTTAGTAGTACAGAAAATATCAAAATAGATACTCTGTTACAATGTTCAGCAAAGGAATGTGTTGAGGATTAACAGTTAAAAACCAAAAGTAATACAATCTCAGTATCAACACTGTTATGGTCAAAGTAGGAAAGATAAGCTCACCTAAAAGTAACTACAGGTAGTCTCTGACTTACAATTTTGATCTGTTCTCATGACTCCATCAGAAATTGTTTCTGATGTAAATTAAATATCTCATTTTTTTTTTTAAGTTTGTTGCCTTTTATTGTCAGGATTTTTGGAAACCCAATCTTTGTCTTTGGCAACATTACATGTGGACTTAAAGATTTATTTTAGTACAAACATCCCACAAACCAAATTGTGTGACACTCAGCCAATTCCAACTCATAGCGAGCCTACAGATCAGAGTAGAACTACCGTAGAGGGTTTCCAAGGAGTGCCCAGTGGATTTGAACTGCTTTTGGTTAGCAGGCACAGGTATTAACCACTATGTTGCTAGGGTTTTGAATACATACGTTAAAAATACTCAAATCATAAATTTTACTCTGATGATGAAGTAAAGTTGATGACACTGACATTTTGTCATTTGTCCTTCTGTAGAAGATTCTGGATCATCTGTATTAATCCTGGGAATAGAGATGGTGTTTGTAATCAGAAAATTAATGAGAGTTGTCTGTATGGTCTTTCACTGCAATTTTTTTTTTTGTTTTTGGCAACTTCTCTCTTTCACCTTCCACTTGTTTTCTTTTTCAGCATTTCTTTCCTCTTAAATTATCTTCCATCATATTGCTCTGATCAAATGCTTGGAGTGTGTTCACACAATTTGGCAGTTTTTCCACATCCCAGCATGCATTTTCTCCCTGCTTCCTCCCCGGAAGATATACTGACTTAGCTTGTCTTGCTGTAACAGAAATACCATAAATGGATGCTTTAAAAACAGAAACTTTATTCTGTCATAGTCCAGTAAGCAACAAGTCCACGTTCAAGTCATCAGCTCTAGGGAAAGGCTTTTTCTGTTAGCTCTGGAGGAAGGTCCTTGTCATCAATCTTCCTCTGGACTGGGAGCTTCCGAGGTGCTGGAACTCTGGGACATTTCCAAAGGAAATGCTCTGCTCTTGGCACTGTTTTATTGGTGTGTGAGGTCCCCAACTCTCTCCACTAGCTTCATTCTTTCATATCTCAAGAGATTGTCTCTAGGACGTAACAGTCTTACCCACCAAGTCCTGCCCCACTAACACAACTGACATCTATCCTCTTTCATTATCGTCGCAGAGGCAGAGTTTATAGCACATAGGAACTTTATGTAGTGTTGGGAATCATGGCCTATCCACATGGCTACACACATTTTTGGGGTACACAATTTAACCCACTACATGGACTAATATAAGAGGACAGCCATTTAAGTGTGGTTCATCCTAACTTGAATATATCACAGATTGGGACCTAGTTGTACCGCTAAGGTGTAAACACTGTAGAAAAATGAACTCTGGAATTAAGAGATGAGACAATTTATTTTCTCCCAGGAATGGCTGAGGAATAGTATCTCTCTTTCTCTCAGGCATATCTAATAAAAGGATACCTAGTGTATTAGACAAGCTACTTGAACTGATTTTGTAATCTGTCAAATTCTGTACCATTTTAAATTTACTCAGAACACTATATTCATCCCACTCTTTAGTTTTATCATCCTTTCCACTCTGATTTTCATGTAACATTGCCATGTGTCAGGGAATGAGCAATTAAATCCTCATTTAATTAATTACATTAATATTGCTACTATGATACTGTAAGTTGTAAGTTCTTTACATTAAGCAGTGTGATAAAATTGCAAAAACATTATTAAGAAAATAGAAACTATTGAATAAATCATTTAATAGCATGGGATTTAACCTTCAGTGTGATGTGAGGGTGCTGCAGACCGTGCTCACTTGTATCTCTACTCACAGGAGACTGGCCTTTTCTGCCCACAGCAAACTAAAATTTGTTGTCAGTATGATTTCTTCAGACTCCACTCCTCACATGTATCACACGAGTAAATGGTGTCCCGTGTAAGTCACATCAGTGTATGGTGTCCTGTGGCCCAGTCACCGCAAAGACAGGCTGGATAGGGGATACAATGTAGACTCCTGATGTAGCACAAGAAAAAGAGGTACGCAAATCAAGAACTCTACTAAAAGGCCAGAACTGATGGTCCAACAACCTGGAGAGTCCCCCGGGAACACGGCTCCTAGACTTACTGCTGCCCCAGATCTGAAACCAGTACTGACGTCAACACTTCAGAATAAGAATGGACTGGACTTGGTGACAGAATGAGCATGTGGTATGTGTAGTTTATGGTTTTACACGTTTATAGAAGGCTATTCTATGGGTTTCTTTCTAGACAGGAGGGGTAAAGATGGGGAAGAGGGGACAGGTGCTCACTGGGAGGATACTAGAAGGGTCAAAAGGGGGTGTGTGCCATCACAAAGTGGGGAGAGCAGATAGAGTTGCAAAGAGGTGGCTACGCATAATTGACTTGGATTGTACACTTCCACTTAGCCAAGCCACACTTAATCATAATAAAAAATTTAAAAAAATTATTAGCAATGATATGTTTTGAAAATAAAGCAGAGTATTCATAGTTTAACTTGGATCACTTGTCCTGCTCTCAGTTGCTCAGTCTGAGACATGACGGTGTTATTTCATTTAATAATTTTCATGTAATTGGCAATTCCATCTCAGTATTACTTGACTGTATTGACTCAGCAGCTACTGCATGCAAAATGATGTGCTACTGCCATATCAGTCTAAATGAGTATGGTAAGACTTTTTACAATATGCCTCCTAGTCACAGTTGTTTTTGTTTTGTTTTTTATCAAATCCCTCTAGCCTCTATTTTAAATTTAAGAAAACATAGAGTGGAAAACATACGACTTTCTAGGAATGGATGTCCATATCAAACAGGCATTTTTGGAGGGCAAAATGTTGGAATTTCTGGAATATTTCAGTGAGGAAAAATACTTGAAACCTGGTACATATGGTAAGCATCATATGTACCAAAGTATTTTTCCTTTCTGCCGCTGCCCTTTATAATTTTCAAAATGTCTAGGGTTAAGGTGAAAATTACATAACCATCTGGACCTTGCTCTCCCTGTAGGTGGAACCAAAGGTGTGAAATAGGGATGCTTCTGTATGCAAGCATGCTTACAAATCACTTTGTGTTTTCCCCACGACTCTTGTAGTAAAGTGATTGAAAGGTGATGATGTTTAAAAATTAGTACTTCCTTTTCTGTGAATTCTCAGGCTGAAGGCTTCAGCATTTTTAGGAAGATTGGTCAGCAGCTGCTGCCTTTTGATGAGCTGTAGGAGTCAGACAGGCAGATAAACAGGTAGGAAGAAGAGCAGCTGGTGAGCCTGGAGAATAGATACTGACTCACTCTTCAGGGCTCAGCCTCCTAGATCCAGTCTATGGCAAGTTTTTGTTTGCCCCCAGAGACTTCACATCTGATTGTTTTCCATGAGAATCTTCTTTAAATAGATTGCGTTGACTCTGGCCAGAAACAAAAGGAGTGTCTGCTAGTCTAAAAGGAAGATGTGTTTTTAAAATAGTTTTTTTGATATTATTCACAATGACATTACCAGACAAGCTGTTCAAATCCTGCTTAGACAGATCAGTTATATCATAATAACATAATAACATAAAAAATGAAAACACTTAGAAAATTCCACCCTTGGTATTGCACACCTTTTCAGATGTGTTAGCATTTGCAGTTGTTTTTAAAACTGCTTTTCTTTTTTTCACTTCACTTTAAAATATCAATAAATGTAATAGTGTTCTGTAACTTACAAGAAAATCCTGGTGACATAGTGGTTAAGTGCTGTGGCTGCTAACTAAAGAGTTGAAGGTTCAAGCCCACCCAGTGCTCTTTGGAAACTCTGGGGCAGTTCTATACTGTCCTATAAGATTGGTATGAGGTAGATGGTAGTGGGTTGGGTTTTTTTTTTTTAAAAAAAAAAAACTTATAATTATCACTTTATACTGTATTCCAATCAGTTGAACAGGCAATTTATTGATCTTCCAGACCACTTTCTGTTTAAATATCCAATGTTGATGACTTCAATAATTTAACAAAAATAATGACTGCTTAAAACAAGACGATGCTGGCATTTCCAAATTGTGAGCACACGTGAAAACCCTGCATGACTTTTATCTGCATCATGTATACAGCGTATAGACACAACAATTGAGTAAAGCAATCCTGATGTTCTATACATAACAGCAGTTTTGGGATATAACTTAAATAGCTGCGTATTACATAACCATATTTAAATGATTACATTTAGACAGGCATGCTGATAATAAATTGAGACTTTCAATTTCCTTATAAAGAAATATTCTTATATATATTTTTTAAATTCTAAAAGTAAGGCTCTTGTTGGGAAGCACTGGCATTATGGAGTCTCAAAAAAGCAGAGAAAACTCTAGCTCTTTTTTAAAATCCCTTCCTCTTTGGGAATATAAAGATATTACAGAGTTGTCTCAGCTGCTACTTGGCATTCAAACCAGATCCCTGAGCTGCCAGACCCGTTTCTGTACCCCAGTCTCTTCCCTTTTCCTGAGTAGTTCACGGTTGCAGTATGGCACCCATAAGCTGCGTCTCTCAAGCGAACATTCAGCTGCCAGCAGCAGGAACAGGTGGCTCGTGAGTCAGTTTCAGTCTCTCTACCAAGACTTAACACATTCACAAGTGGATGGTGCATCCAGCCATCTAATTCAGTACAATTTATATTCCAGGTTTGTCCCTCTAAGGCATTCCTCTAGGATAGAAAGATTTCAAAATCAACAATCCTCAAATCCCAAAGTCAACAATCCAGAAACTTCAAAGCCTCACAAAGTTTGTAATGATATGTGTGACAATAAATTATTTGTATCCAGCTTAGTGATGAAACGTCCTTTTTAGTGCTTAAATGCTTCGTAGAGGTTTCCTATCACCAGTGTTAGCTTTGTGTTGACAATGGGTTCCAAATATATTAACAGCGATGGTGTGTGTTTCCCCTTTATTTAGTCAAACCTGTATACGTATCTGTAAACACAGACGTCTGACTCACGAAAGCAAATTGGAAGAACAGTCACTTACTACAGTGACAAGCAACTTGTGTTTGAGACATATACTAGCATTTTTGTCAGAAGGTAAAGTTAATATGACCCTGGAACTACCATTTAAATGACTTTAGCTTTATGGTCTTTTAATGTGTGACTCTTCAGCCTGGAAATGAGGTAGATTTTCCATCTTCTGATTTAAATCTGCTCAGCAGGGCAGCTTCCCCTGCTATTCTCTGAGCAGCTATCAGCAGCAGCAGCAAACAGTGCCCTGCAATAAAATTGATTGCTCCAATCTACACCGCTCTCCAACCCTCCAATGCTTCATTTTGGGGGGGGCTTGGGTCTCTTGGTATGTGCTCCCCAAAGCACCTGATCTTATCACCGATTGGTCAAAATGTAAATTCCAAACTGTGAATCGCTGGCCAGAAAAACCATACAGCAGTTCCGTGAGAATTGTGAGAAATCGAGTTCTTGTTATTGCCGAGGTCCTCAGGAAGATAACAGGAAAGGTCTGCCAAGGCAGGGGTTTTATTGTGATTAAGATCTTAGTTCTAAATCAAGACATGGCAGCCTGTATCCTTAAATCATTCCTGTGGAGACACTGGGGAAAACGGCAGAGCACCGTAAGTGAATTTCCAGCAGTATCGAGCCTTACAGTATCTTTGGTCTTCCTGGAAGCCTCGTTTGTGGATATGTAACACCTAATTGATATTTCCTTTCAGATTCCTGAGGATCAGTTGTCAGTCCTTTGAAATGTCATCTTTCGGTATAAAACAGGAGCTGGTATTGTCATAACTCGGTTACACAGGGGAAGCAATTCAGCCTTAGGTGTCAAGAGTGATTGGTGTGATGGCAAAATTGTTAAATTCTGGTTTTAAAATGCCATAATGCCTCATTTTAGCAATTAATAACTGTCACTGTATCTTCATACATGGGATTCTGGTTCTACCTCATACCAAAATAGTCTCAAAATTAGCTTCCAAGCAACTCAATTATTAAATCTTTTTTTGTTTGTTTTTTTCTTTCTTTTTTTTTTTTTTTGTTTATTGTGACTGAGTGAGTCTCACTGGCAACACAAGAATAAAAAGGGGTGCACCCTGAGATCTCCACTAAAAGACCGCAATTGATGGTCCAGCGGCTTCGGGGTTCCCCTGGGAGCATGGCCCCTGGCCCTGATGCTGTCCTTGCCCATAAATCATAACGAAGGTCCACTCTTCAGACACTAATGGATTGGACTTGGTGGTGCAGAGTGATCATATATTGGATGCACTTTATCGTTCTGTGCATCTGTAGGGTATCATTCTGCTGACCTCTAGCAATTATTAAATCTTATCAGAATTAAAACTACGTGTTTCTGTATCTTGCTTGAAAACATGTAAAATGATTTGCATATGCCTTTTGTTGTTTGGATTACACCTTAGAGTTTGATGCCAAAGCCAAGTGCCGTCGAGTCGGATGATACAAACTGAAAATCTATAGTTATCATACGTGAGATTTAAAACGTTCTGCTGGTAACATGGATATTTAGAACAATTTATGCCTTCCTTTGTCATTTTTCTCTATGAGTTAGAATTCACTAGATGGCAGAGGGCTAGTGGGTGATGTCATTTTAGTGGGATCTAGTTCTCAGTTTTTCTTACTTTAAGAAAAAGTTCCCCAAGTTTGGAGTTAAAATAATGTACCTTAGAAAAAATTATCAAGAAATGTATAGTAGAAACGACATAATTAATAGTAGAAATATATATATACACATTCATTTTAGAATAAAAACTTGGAGTTTCTTTCCCTTCCAAGAGGAACTGTCTGCCTAACACTACAACAATTTTGCCTCTCTGTGAAAAACAAAAAACATATGAGGAATTAGATGGAAAAAATATGGAAACCGGATTTGACTGGGTTTCTTAATATGACTCTGAGGGTACTGTTTGGGAGTCCCTTGCACATAACAGTGAGATTTCTGAGGACACAATTGGGCCATTGACAGAATTATGTCACTCCCAAGGCAGTCCACTGTAGGGGAAGCTATTATTTGTCTCACAGTTCTTGTTTTACAGTAAACCCAGAAGATTTGCTTGCTCCAGATAATTTCGCATTAACTTTGGCTGAAATATTTGTATTAAAATGTAAATATGCTAACATATTTAAACATAAAAATTTAAAATCCAGATCATTCTCTATGTCTTTTAAACGTGATGTTAAACTCATTTATGTTAGACCACGTAAATTTGATGCTAAGGTAAGAACAAGAGTATTCAGAGGTAGGGGAATAAAAAAAATTTGCTTATTTTTGAATAAAAGGATAATTATCTGATTTTTGGAGAACAGACATCATTATTATACAGTCTCCTCATGGAAAATCATAAAATGAAATAATAGCACTTGACCGCCACAAGACTACCTAAATAAAAATGTGCTAGATTTGTTATTGTATTTTGCTGATTTCAGTAAGAAGCAAATCACAGAGTAGAGTTGTTGGGAGTTAGGATGGGGTTAGGATTGTTGGAATGGAGGGATTACATTTCTCATCAGAATGAGCAAATGTCTGGACATATTTACTTCTGAACAGAGGAGGATATGGCCTCTTTCTCCAAGAAGATTCTCAGCATTTAATATAGATGGAAGAAGTTATGGAAACTTTAGCCAATTTCTTCCTGGAGTGTTTCTCTAATTTAGAACAGACTGAACCATGAGATAAGACCTTGGTTGTTACTGGCTATCACTTTGAGGACGTTACAGGTTGTGAATCCCTCAAGCACTATCCCTTATCCACTTTTCTTTGTCTGGTTAACCACAAGCTTGTTTTGAACAATCGTTTTACAGAAAGCACAGCAGGTAGTGGCTCCATTCACTACACCTGCCCAACCTAGACCTTGGGGCATGCTTGTGATCATGTCCTTCAGCTCACCCAGGACTCCATTATCACAGGAAAAGATGACACTTCCCAGCCAACTGTTCTACCTGAGACCATCCAAGAAGCCACAACAGAAGATGATACAACATCTGGACCTGCAGATGTGGAGCTGGTTGGGCTAAGGGTGGAGAGTTAGGTATCAAACCCACCCCCTGAAGGCCACTGGAAACAAAAAGATCTTGAAACCCCTGGAACAATGAGCATGTGGCATTAACGTCATTTAGGCCCTGCTTTGTTCTTTGTCCACGCAGACAAGAAACTTTCCACTTTCTGTTCCCCATGCAATTAATGTCCCTCTTATTTCCACGGGCTACCAAAACAGGACAAAAATCTGAATAGCATTTGGTTACAGTTGGAATCTCCCAGAAAAGGCTCAGTTTTTAAATATTCCAGCTAGAAATATTTTAATGATTCCCAAAGTAAACTGAAATACCATGTTTCAGACACTGTACTAAGCAAGTTGTTTCCCTTATGTTAAAACCTCACATCAAAACAGTATGAGGTAACTATTAGTAGAGCTATTTCAGAATTCAGAAACTCAGTGAGGTCAAGTAACTTGCTGAGAGTCATAGAGCTAGAAAGAGTTGGGAATTATGTTGAAAGCAGATCTCAACGAATTCAAAGTTCTTGCACCAGAACTTTACAAAAAAAAAAAAAAAATCCTTGCAATTTCTTTCTTCTTCCGTCTCTCTCTGCAACTCTTACCATTTTTTTTCTATTAAAATACAGAAAATGATTTTATTCCTTTGATTTTTTTAAAAAATACCTTTCTTCTTCTGTCCCAGGAAGTCAGTGGAATGCATTTAGAAAATGTTGATTTTAAGCAAATTTATGTTCTTCAGCTCTTGCTAAGGTAAAGCAGTAAAGTATAAGAATTCACACATAAGCCTTGTATTTTTAAATTCATTAAAGTAGTACAAATGCATTTATTGGCAATAGAATATTTTTTAAAAGTGTACTGAAAATAAACCCTATCAAGCTAAGCATGCATATCCAAAAAGCATTATTATTCTATTTCTTTAGAGAACAAAATCCAAACTATAGAATATTTTTAAAACTCTTACAATGACCACATTTCAGAATTTAACATTTAATTCTCCAGAGTGTTATTTTTAAGTCCAAATCGCTATTAAGGTGTCTGATACTTAATTAGAAACAAAACACAAAAAAAGCAAAAAAACAAAAACAGAAACAAAAAACTATTCAGCAGTTAATTGACTGGACAGCAAGTAACATGAGTTAATTTGTTTTATTCAATTAGTATCTATTTCCCTTCACTTCTTCCTTTAAAAGACTTATTTCTTTCTCTAATAGTTCTCTAGTAGTCCTTTAGATTTCCAAGTTTAGGCACACAGTTTAATTAGATAAGTTTATAGAAGGCTTTTTAGCTCCTCCACCCCAAACATGATACATGGATAAAGAATAATGTATACTTAGCTTAGTAGATGCTTAATAATAAGTTATTAAATGCATTACTTTTATTATTTAAATATATATCCATAATCTATCCATTCTGCAAGTTTCAGAGTCTCTTCTGACATCCCATTTGGTCTTTTCTTTCTTTCCTGTCTTTTTAATGACTTCATACTCTCTTCATGGATGATGACTTTGACGTCATTCCACAATTCATCTGGTCTTAGGTCATTAGTGATCAAACATCTAATCTGTTCTTGAGATGGTCTTTAAACTCAGGAGGGATATACTCAGGGTCGTACCTTGGCTCTTGTGGACTTGTTCTAATTTTTTCAGTTTCAATTTGAATTTGCCTGTGAGCAATTGATGATCTATGCCACAGTCAAGACCTAGCCTTGTTCTGACTGCTAATATGGAGCTTTTCCATTGTCTTTTTCCACAGATATTGTCAGTTTGGTTCCTGTGAATTCCATCTGGTGAGATACATGTATACAGTCACCGTCTGTGTCCTTTAAAAAAGGTATTTGTAATCAAAAAGTCATTAGTCTTGCAAAATTCTATCATGCAATCTCCAGAATTATTTCTATCACTAGGCCCATATTTTCCGACTACTGATCCTTCTACTTTGTTTCCAACTTTTGCATTCCAGTTGCCAGTAATTATCAATACATCCTGACTGCATCTTAGATCAATTTCAGACTACAGAACCTGGTAAAAATCTTCAACCTCGCCATCTCTGGCCTTAGTGGTTGGTGCATAAATTTGAATAATAGTCATATTAACTGGCCTTCATTATTGATGTATGGATATTATCCTATCACTGACAGCATTGTACTTCAGGGAAGGTCTCGAAATGTTCTTTTTGATGATGAATACAACATCATTCCTTTTCAAGTTTTTATTTCCAGCATAGTACACTGTATGATTGTCAGATTCAAAATGGGCAAAACTGGTCCATTTCGGCTCACTAATGCCTAGGATGTCAATGTTTGTGTTCCATTTCATTTTTGACAATTTCCAATTTTACTAGATTAATGCTTCATACATCCCATGTCCCAATTATTAATGGATGTTTGCAGCTGTTTCTTCACAGTTTGAGTCATGCCACATCAGTGAACGAAGATCCCAAAGGCCTTGCTCCACCCACGTCATTAAAATCGACTGTGCTTTGAGGAGGCAGCTCTTCCCTAGTGTTTTCCAAGTGCCTTCCAACCTGAGGGGCTCACTTTGTAGCACGGTATCTGATGATGTTCAGCTGCTATTCACAAGGTTTTCCCTGGCTAATTCCTTTCAGAAGTAGGCTTCTGGGTCCTTCCTAGTCTGTACTAGTCTGGAAGCTCAGCCAAAACTTGTCCACCATGGGTGACCCTGCTGGTACGTAAATGCAAGTGGCATAGTTTCCCATATCACAGCAACACGCAGGCCTCCACTGACAGACAAGTGGGGACTGCTCCCTGTCTAGTTCACAAAAATAAAAAAAGAATCTGAAGTTTTCAAGAGCAGTAATACCATGACCCACATACTTCATTATCATGAGATGTGACATAGTTTTAATATGTAATCATTATAATGTTAAAGAGGGATTATTAAGAAAGGAATGACATCATCACATTTCTATTTATAAATTTCCCTCTGAAAGGTAAGAGGAGAAACTTTAGGCCAAAAAGCATATTAAGAGGTTAATTCATGAAATGCCGGGATTGCTATAAAACAGCCAAATCCACTGCCATTGAGTTGATTCCAACTCACAGCGAACAGAGTAGAACTGCCCCATAGAGTTTCGAAGGCGCATCTGGTAGATTTGAATTGCTGATCTTTTGGTTAGCAGTCATAGTACTTGACCAGTATGCCACCAAGGTTTCCAGTGAGATTACTAAGGGTGTAAAAGTCAGAAGAACAAGCAAACTGTGTTTACATCATCTGTAGCTTGAGGTAATTATGAGAAATGTGAAGAGTGATATCTAAAGAACAACAGGAAAAAAATCATTTCCAAATTTTATTTATTTTCAAGTCATTAGTTCCCTCTGTATGATCACTATATTTTTTTCCTTCTTTTGTCTTAGTGATTCTCCAAGAGTGGTCTGTGGACCAGCAGCATCAGTGTGTTACCTGAGAACTTCTTAGAAATGAACATCCTTGGGTCTACCTTCTGTGGGGTGGTGGTGGTTGATTCGCACTCTTGGTGACCCCAAGTATACAGATATAGCATACAGTTTTTAAGTCTATAAACTTTGGGAAACAAATCTCTGGACTTTACGTCAGAGCCACCCACTGGGTGGGTTTGAACCGTCAACCTTTAGTAGTGCTTAACCACTTATGCCACCCAGGGACTTCTATATCTACCTAAGACCCATGGAATCAGAAGCTCTAGTGATGAGCCCAGAAATTCGTGCTTTTGCAACCCTCCCAGGTGATTCTGATGTATACCCAAGTTTAGGAACCACTGCTTTAATTTGCATATTCCTACCCGTAAAAACATAACTATAGTATATAATTCTAAGGAACAATTATATATAACTTGAAGGTAAATAACATGCAGAAATGGACCTTCTAACTAACTAATGTTAGCTCTCTTCAAGCCTTTTGGTCAAAGTTCTATAAGGGTAATAATTTTTATTGTTTATCTATTTCTGTATCTTTGCTACCCTATCCTTTGAAATACTGGGTTGAGTTTAGAAAGGCTTTCAGCTTCTGGAGTAGTCCAGTTGTGCTGATCCGCTCTCTACTACATGCTGTCACTCCCTTCACCTAACTATATTCCTATTGACTAGTCTATGACCAAACCTCTCCCTGCATCCCCACCCTTGTAGCCATCACAGAGTCCTTTCTTCTGTACATAAATCTATTTTTAAGTCCTTACAGTGGAGGTCTCATACAATACTTGCCTTTTTGCAGCTGACTGATTTCACTCAGCATAGTTATGAGATGCTTCCTAAAATCATGATTGTTTTTTATCATTGCATAATGTTCCATTGAGTATACATACCATAGTTTGTTTATCCATTCATCTGTTGATGGGCACCCAGGTTCATTCCATTATTTTGTTATTATGGACAGTGCTGCAATAAACATTCACATGCATGTATCTGTTTGTGCAAATGCCTTTATTTCTGGAGGACATATTCCAAGCAGTGATTGCTGGATCATATGGTACTTCTATTTCTATCTTAAGGAAGCTCCAAATTGCTTTCAAAGGAGGTACCATTTTGAATTCCCACCAGCAGTATAGGAGAGTTCCAGTCTCTCCAGCACTTTTTGTTATGCATTTTTTGGATTATTGCCAACTGTGTTGGGGTAGGAAATCCTGGTGTCATAGTGGGGCAAGTGCTACACCTGCTAACCAAAAGGTCAGCAGTTCAAATCCACCAGGCACTCCCTGGAAACTCTATGGGGCAGTTCCACTCTGACCTCTAGGGTCACTATGGGTTGGACTCAACTTGACAGCAGTGGATTTGATTTGTTTTTGCTTTCTGGAGAGTGAGATGGTATCTCCTTGTAGTTTTGATTTGTATTTCCCTGGTAGCTAATGATTGCAAGCATTTTGTCATGTGTCTTTTGGCTGCCTGGATGTCTTCTTTGGAGGAGTCTGTGCATCTCCTTCGCCCGTTGCAAAATTGGGTTATTTTCCTTTGCCTTTCTGATTTTGTAGTGCTTTGTAAATTATGGATCTCAGATGTTGATCTGACATGTAGTTACCAAATATTTTTTTCCCATTCTGTAGGCAGTCTTTTAACTCTGTTAATAAAGTCTTTAGCTGAGCCTAAGTGTTTGAGTTTTAGTAGTGTCTATTTATCTATTTTCTCTTCAGGTTTTTGTGCATTGTTCGTCCGGTTTTGTAGTCTGGCTAAACCATGTATTAGAACTGCAATTCTTGACCCTAAATTTTCTTGCATCATCTTTAGCATTTTAGATTTGATATTTAGGTCTCTGATCCATTTTGAATTAGTTTTTGTGTAAAATGTGAGATATAGGTCTTGTTTCAGTTTTTTGCAGATGAATATCCAATTTTGCCAACACCACTTGCTTAAGAGACTATTTTTACCCCAGTTTATGACCTTTGGGCCTTTGTCGAGTTTCAACTGTTTATAGGAGGATGGCCATATTTCTGGGGTGTCAGTTCTGTTCTGTAGGTCTATATGTCTCTTTTTGTACCAGTACCAGGCTGTTTTGACTACTGTGGCAGTGTAATAGGTTCTAAGATCGGGCAGTAGTATGAGGCCTCCTACCTCATTTCTCTTCTTCAGTAGTGGTTTACTTATACGGAGCATGTTCCCTTACCAAAGTTGGTGATCTGTTTCTCCACCTCATTAAAAAATGATACTGCAATTTGTATAGGGATTGCATTACATATGTAGATAACTTTGGGTAAAATAGGCGTTTTCACAGTGTTAAGTCTTCTTATCCGTGAGGAAGGTAGGCTTCTCTATTTAAGTAAGTCCTTTTTGGTTTCTTGAAGGAAAGTCTTATAATTTGGTCTATATAGGTCTCTTATTTCTCTTGTTAGATTTATTCCTAGGTATTTTATTTTCTTGGGGTCTATGGTAAATGGTATTGATTTAGTGATTTCTTCTTTGATGTTTTCTTTGTTGGTGTAAAAGAATCCTATGAATTTGCTTATGTTTATCTTTTATTCTGATACTTTGCTGAACTCTTCTAATAGTTTATTTATGGATTCTTAAGGCTTTCTGTGTATTTGATCATATCATCTGCAAACGGATATTTTTTACTTTTTCTTTACGTGTTTTAGTCAGCTAGGGCTGCTCTAACAGAAATACCACAGAGTGGATGGCTTTAACAAAGAAAGATTTATTCTTACACAGTCCGGTAGGTTGCAAGTCCATATTCAGGGTGTCCGCTCCAAGGGAAGGCTTTCCCCTTGTCGGCTCTGGAGGAAAGTCCGGTATTGCATCAATCTTTGTCCAGGGAGCGTCCTGACACAAGAACCACTGGTCTGAAGGATGCACTCTGTTCCCGGTGCTGCTCTATTGATGGTAGCGAGGTTCTCCTTTGTTTCTTTTTCCTTTTATTCCTTGCAAGCTAAAAGCACTAACGGTGGGGCAAGCCATACTCCAGAGAAACTCCCCCTACAGCAGGAATTTACAGCTCCACCCTAATCCTTTAACATACAGGTTAGCAAAACCACACAATGGAGGACAGTCCCAAGATACTGGGAACCATATCCCAGCCACGTGACTGCACACATTTTTGGGGGGACACAATTCCAACCATGATAACCAGTGAAGATGCCCTTTATTTCTTTTTCTTGTCTGATTGCTCTGGCCAGAACCTCTAGAGCAATACTGAACAGAAGTGGTGACAGTGGGCATCCTTGTCTGGTTCCGGTTTTCAGAGGGAATTCTTTCAGTCTCTCTCCATTCTGGATGATGTTGCTGGGTGGCTTTGAGTAGATGTCCCTTATTGTGTTGAAGAATTTCCCTTGTATTCCTATCTTGCTGAGAGTTTTCTACATGAATGGATGTTGGACTTTGTCAAATATCTTTTCTGCATCAATTTACAGAATCGGGTGATTCTTATCCTTTGTGTTATTTGTATGGTTGATCACATTAATGGTTTTTCTAATGTTGAAGCAGCCCTGCAGCTCTGGTATGAATCCAGCTTGGTCATGATGAATTTTTTTTTTTAATATGTTGTTGAATTCTAATAGCTAGAATTTTGTCGGAGATTTTTGCATCTAGGTTCATGAATTATAGTTGTCTGTAATGTTCTTCTTTTGTAAGATCTTTCCCTAACTTTGGTATTAGGGTTATGCTGGCTTCATGGAATGAATTTGGAAGCATTCCATCCTTTTGCATGCTGTGAAATAGCCGCAGCAATACTGGAATTAACTTCTCTCTAAAATTTTGGTAGAAATATCTGGTGAAGCTGTTTGGGCCAGGACTTCTTTTGGTTGGTAGTTTTGTATGACTTTTTCAATCTCTTCTTTTGTGATGGGTTTATTAAGTTGTTCTGTTTTTCCTTGTGATAATTTTGGTAGGTGATGTGAATCTAGAAACTGGTTCATTTCCTCTAGGTTTTCATATCTGTTAGAGTACAGTGTTTTGTAGTATTCTGTTATGAATTTTTTATTTCGGTTGAGTCTTATGATATTTCTCATCTCATTTCTTGCTTGGGTTGCTTGTATCCTCTCCTTTTTTCTTTTGTAAGTTTAGCCAATGATTTTTCAATTTTGTTGATCTTTTCAAAAAACAGCTTTTGGTTTTGTTAATTCTTTCAATTGTTTTTCTATTCTCTACTTAATTTAGTTCTGCTCTAATCATTAATGTCTATACCTGAGGGGTTCTTTCATTTTTTTCTCTTTCTACTTTTTCAAGTTGTAGGATTAATTCTTTTGTTTGAGTCCTTTCTTCCTTTCAGATGTATGCATTTATAGAGATAAATTGTCCACTGCTTTTGCTGCATCCTGTAGATTCTGGTAGGACATGTTATCATTCTCATTTGATTCCCTACATTTCTTTGTTGCATTTTTTATTTTTGAGCAATGCATTGTTCTGTTTCACTGAGTTCAAATTTTTACCTGTGTTTTTTTTTCTCCCATTGATTTCAACTTGTATGGTTTTATTGTTTGAGGATATGCTTTGCAATAATTCAATGGTTTGGATTTCATTAAGATTTGCTTGATGACCTAATACATGGTCCATTCTGGAGAATGTTCTATTTGCATTAGAAAAGAAGGTGTACTTATCTATTGTTGAGTAAAAAGTTCTGTATATGTTGATGATATGTTGGTTAATTGTAGCAATAAACTCTTCCACATCTTTACTGAGTTTTTTCTGGATGATCTGTCCATTATTGAAAGTGGAGTGTTGAAGTCTCCTACTATTATTGTGGAGTGATCAATCTCAGTTTTCAGTGTTGTCAGCATCTGTATGATTTATTCAGGTGCTCTGGTACTGGGCTTATAAATAGTATTGTTATATTCCAAATAGGTATTGAAATTTTCTGCAATAAATAGTTACCATCCTTGTTCATGATGGTGGATTTTACATTAAAATCAATTTTATTTGAGATTAGTATTGCCATTCCTGCTCTTTGCATGTTGTTAGCTTGGTATATATATTTCCATCCTTTGCTTTTCAGTTTGTTCATATCTTTGAAGGTGTGTTTCTTGTAGGCAACATATAGACAGATCATGTTTTCTATTTCAAGCTATTACTCTCTGCCTCTTTTTGGAACATTCAATCCATTTATATTCAATGTATTTATTCATAGGTATGTGTTTAGTGCTTTCATTTTGGTGCCTTTATTTTTGTGTAGTTGCTGTTTTCTCTGGCCTCTTAATATTCTGTTCTGGGTCATTTTGTTTTATGAGTTTACTTTTCATCATTTTCAGTGTTGGTTTTTGTATTTATTGAGACTGTTCTATTATGTTTCTTGTTTTGATATGTAGTACTGTTAGTTTTCTAGCAGCTATCCTTTTGACCTCCCTTAGCATTCTAACTTAAAATCAGTCTTTAACCTCTGTGTATCTTCTTAATTTTCTCTCCATTTGAAAGGGTTGTAACTACTGTAATGAATCCCTCTTTATAGTGTGATGATGTCATAGTTTTCATATTAAGATCTCTGGTTCTCTACTTTTAATATTTTAGCTTTGTTTAAGCTTTATGACTTCTCTAACTGAGTAGGACTCTGGTTACTCTGTCTGCAATGCATCCTTAAGTATACAACTGATGTTATTATGTTTCTAAACAAAGAATTTCTTTCAGTGTTTCTTGTAGTTTTAGTTTGGCTTTTGCAAAATCTCTAAACTCTTAATTTCACCATCATATCTGAGAGACAATTTTGAAGGCTATGCAATTCTTGGTTGGAAGTTTTTCTCCTTCAAGGTTTTGCACGTGTCACCCCGCTGACTTCTGTTTCTGCTGAGAAGTCAGACAAAAGCCTACAGGGTTTCCTTTTGTATGTTAGTTTTGCTTTAAGCCTTGCTGTATTTCATACCTCTCTTTAGCCAAGCCAAGTGCCATCAAGTCAGATCCTACTCTACCTCTCTTTATGTTTCACTTTACTAAGGCTGATTATAAAATGCCTGGTGTCTTTCTTTTGGGGTATAACTTTTGTGGTGTTTGATAAGCAGCTTCAATATTTATGTTCTCTTCTTTCGTGACATTAGGGAAATTTTCTGTAAGAAAGTCCTCAAGAATTCTTTCTATATTTGCTGCTATCCCCCTCTGTTTAGGAGCTCCAGTCATTTGTAGATTATTCCTCTCGATTGAGTCTCACATACTTCTTAATTTTTCTTGTTTTTTTTTTTCATCTGATTTCTCTTTGTAAATTCTGGTATCAGTTGCCTGATCTTCAAGCTCACTAATTTTGCATTCCAAGTCCTCCATCCCACTCTTTTGACTTTGCACTGAATTTTCTAATTCTGTAATTTTATTATTGATCTGCTGGATTTCAGATCATTGATGTTTTAGCAGTTCATATTGCTTATTTAATTCTTCATCTTGTTCTACTGTCTTGTTTAATCTGTAGAAGTTCTCTATTCATAATTGTTTTGTATTCTACCTCTGATAATTTCAGAAAACCTTGTTCATCTGGGAAATCGTTTGAATCTTTATTTTGGGAATTTTCTGGTGCCATGGTCATCTACTTCTTTAAATGGCTAGATACTGATTGTTATCTTCATACTATCTAGGAGCTGTTCAGTGTCTCTGGTGTTACACCAGTGGGAGCTGTGGCATAGGTCTCAGAAGGGAGTGAATACGGGGACTGATTGTTTAGGTCATCAGCTACTGCTTCATTCTCTAGGTGTAGCTGACTTATGTATAGCTTCTGTGGCAATATAGACTCTGTGAAGCCCCATGGTGCTGCTTGGCTTGGTGGCTGGCCCAAGCTGGGCCCTCAGGGGACTGCAGGATACACTGTTTACTTAGGTACTACAGATCCACAAAGTAGCAGGCCCATACCAGGCTTACAGGTTCAGCAGACCCAGTGCCAACCTCCCAGAAGAAAAATAAGGCATCTGTACCTGTAATCTTCTCAGGCACTGCACAGTACTCACTGTGCTGCTGTCTTGCCACCAACAAGGTATTTTCCCCCTTCTTGTGCAGTCCAATCTCAGGACTATCCATAAGTAGTATGCTGTCTTTACCAACCACTAGGTGGAGCCTGCCACCCTGAGGGCCTGGCTAATTTTGGCTGCTACTGAATGGTGTCCATGTCAGCAGTAAAAGCAGTTTTTAAGCATATCTAGAGAACACAATGGTTCCTGGTGCCTGAGGGTGGGAATCACTCACCCTGAGCCCTTACCTGAGCTACACCATAGTCTAGACTGGTATGACAATGGAGAGACAGCACAAGTAGCTCACCACCTGTATCAGCCAGGAGATGAGGCCAGCAACCCCCAAAGCTATACATAGGTCAGCTGCACCTACAGAATGAAGCAGCAGCTGATGACCTAATCAAACAGTCCCTTTATTCACTCCCTTCTGAGACCTGTGCCACAGCTCCCATTGGTGTAACACCAGAGACACTGAACAGCTTCTAGATGGTACAAAGACAACAATCAGTATCTAACATGGCTCAGCAAAGGGTGGTGAAAATGGAGCCACCACAGTCAGCTGCCAGTAGTGCCTGCATTCTCTAACTACTCTTAACCTACTGAGGGTTAAGAGTACAGCTGCAGCTGATAGCAGTTGGGTTCTCAAGGGTGGCAGGCCCTGCCTCCTGGCTGACAAAGATGCTGCCTTGTCAGCAGTCAGCAGATGCTATGATGCAGCTTAAAGAAAGCAGAGGTTATGGCCGCACTGCACTTGGTCACCAGTCGCCATTACTTTGTCTAGGTATGACTGTGTTAAAATTAGCTTGTCTGCTGAGAGAAGTGCTATTCAGACAGACACTGTTTCTCAGTGTGAGAATTAGCCCCAGCTGAGGCCTCAGTCAAGACTGATTCTGCCTCTCAGCTGACCAAGATGGCATCCTGCCTGAGCCGCCTCTGTTACAGTGAGTCAGCAGAATCTACGGCACAGCTCAGAGAAGTGGAGGGGCACTGGCACCTTCGGTTGCTCTAAATGTGGCTGTCTCAAGCACAGTCTCTCTGCTGCAGGATACACTGTTTACTTTGGTGCTGCAGATCGGGAAAGCAGCAGGGCCATACCAGGCTGACAGGTTCAGCAGACCCAGTGCCAACCTCCCCGATGATAAAGAAGGCAACTGTACCTGTAATCTTCTCAGGCACTGCACCAGCAGAAGCAGGACTCACTGTGCTGCTGTCTCACCACCAACAAGATATTTTCCCCCTTCCTGTTGTGCTGTCCAATCTCAAGACCTTAACGCCTAATCATGGAGCTCCCGGAATGTCCACAAGCTCCTTTCAATTACTTTTCTAGGCCTTACTTCTCAGAAGGAATTGAGGAGACATGTGTCTAGTCTGACATATTGGCCCCACTGTCTCCATTCTATTTTAATGTGTTTTCTTAAATCCATCTTTGTCCTTAGTTACTGTTTCTCAAAGTTCAAACACATTAAATGAGCTGAAAAACCACAATGTCACCATGTTCTATAAGGAAATAAAATCCCTAATTAAAATAGTAAAATGTCAAAGAAAGTTGAAATTTAACAACATATCAGGCAACTTATATAGATACATATAGTATAAACGACAGAAAATCGACTGTAAACTCTCAGAAAAAGGACAACTTTTTTTAAACCAAAAAATTGGTGTGGAGTGTTTATTTTTAAAGTATCATTATTTGATAAAGGGTATTTTAGAGTTGTCATTGGTGAGTTCAGTTCCCTCATAAAGGCACAGATTATCTTTTGCTTAGGGTTCAGTCTTGCATAAGATCACTGAGAGTAACAGTGCTCAAAGGCACCAAATCTGAATAGTTCTAGAAATCCTTTTTCATAAATTTAACAGCTACTAATTAATCCTTTCCCTACCTGCCCTCTTTTCTCAGGTCCTACTTTAAGGACAGTAGATTATTTTTATCATTTGTTGAAATATATTAATTAATGTAGTTTCTGTGTCCTATAAAATTTTAGAATCATCCAGTCTCATTTAAATAACAAGACACTTCATTTACAGGTATGATAAATAAGGAGCTTTTTGTAAAATTGTATTTGACATATTAGGTTTTTAAAAATAAATCTTCATAGACAAATGGATTGCATAGGTATCTGAATATTTCTACTAATATTATACAGGCCAGGCTTTTATATTTTTAAGCAACATTTCCATTGTTTTCTTGTAACAATACAAGAATAAAAATTACATTAAACATTAATGAAAAAAGACTTTGAAAAGTATTTAAGACTATAGTTTATTTTTGCAAATTCAGGCTTTTTTGTGTGGCAAATTAGAAAGTGAGTATCTTAGTTATCCAATGCAGCTATAATAGAAATACCACAAGTGGGTGGCTTTAAGAGAAATTTATTTTCTCACAGCTTAGGAGGCTAGAAGCCCAAATTCAGGGTGCGAGGTCCAAGGGAAAACTTTCTCTCCATTTTGGCTCTGGTAGGAAGAAAGTCCTTGCTATCAATTTCCTTGTTGGTCTAGGAGTTTCTCAGCTCAAAGACCGCAGGTCCAAAGAACAGCCCCCCTCCCATAAAAATTAAACCATGCACTTAGTAGTACTGAGAGGAAAATTCATAGCAGTAAATGCTTACATTAAAAATGAGAAGGTCTCAAATCAATATCCTGTGTTTCTAGCTCAAAAAATAAGGGGGAAAAAAAACAAAATAATGCCAAAACAAACAAAAAGAAATAAAGATAACACTAGAAATTAAATTAAACTGAATGTAGTAAAATAAAGACAATCAATGAAATAAAATACTGGCTCTTAAAAAAAGAAGATAAACTTTTATTAAGACTGATAAAAGTAAAAAGAGAACATCAGGAATATAATATGAGTTATCACTTTAGATCCTACATGAAAAAAAATTAACAAAGAAATACTACAAGTGATTTTACTCTAATAAACTGAACAATTTAGAATAAATGGAATGGAATACATTCTCTAATTATGAAAACTAATGATGAATGTAACAACTTGAATGAATCTCTAGATAATTATGCTGAGTGAAAAAAGTCCATCCACGAATTTCCATATTCTATTATTCTGTGTATATATTTTTTGAAACGAGAAAATTTTACACATCAAGGACAGATTTCTGGTTGCCAGAAATTTGGAACAGGAATGGAGATGGGAAAAGTGAAGCAGTTGTGGTTCTAAAAGGTCAACTTGAGGAAGCCTTGAGATGATGGAACTGTTTAGCTGTATGATTGTGATGGTGGAGCATTAATTTACACGTGTGGAAAAAACAGAACGAAAGATAGACACAAGTGAGCACAAATCAAACTGGGAAAATCTGAATAAAATTTGGATTCCATCAATTCCAATATCTTGGTTGTGCCCTAGTGGCATAATGGTTAAGAGCTAGTCTGGTAACCAAAAAGGCCAGCAGTTCAAATCCACCAGCCACTCCTTGGAAACCCTATGAGGACATTCTATTCTGTCCTATAGTGTCACTACAGTTTGGAATCAGTGGCAATGGTTTCATTTTTTAAAATATTGTGTTATAGTTTTCAAAATGTTACCATTGGGGAAAACCAGGTGAATATATACAGACCTTCCTGGATTATTTCTTATAACTGCATAACAATCTGCAATTATCTCAATAAAGATTTCAATAAAAGATGCTCCATTCTTGAGATTTTTTTAAAATAGCCATTGTCTTTAGAGTGGCCCTTTTATCTGTCTTCAGCTTGGTGCCATGATTCTCTACTTTCTATTTTACCCAACTTATCTCTTCCCTCTTTCAACTTACTTTTGATCCTATGTTACATATTTTTTCTATCTTTAGGATTATGCAAGGTGTTGCAGTGAAAGATTTTAACCATTAAAAAAATAAAAATGTTACACAAAGTTCCTGAATATATGAGTATACACTGCAAAAAACAAACAATAAAAGCAACAGTACTATATGGTCAATATTTTAATGTCAGGGATCCTTCTTGCTTTCCAGCTGAAGGACTGGACAAAGGTGATTTATTTTGTCAAAGAAATATTTGTAAAATATTTCTGTCGAGTTTCTACAGCAGTGAGTTTCATTGTTTCACTCTATTTGTAGAGCCACTGCTAGGTTAATAGTGTTCATTTTAAATGAAAGGAGGAAAACACGTTCCTTATATATGTTAGAAACAGCAGAAAATCCTGGTTTGTCAAAAATCTAATTGTGACCATTTTGTTATCATGTAACTCTTAACATAGTAAGAGATTTGTGTTTCTGTTGAATCTTTCAGTCAGTGAGGGGCCACTGGTAGCTTTGCAACAGTGAGGTCTCATAATTCATATCTGCGGGCACATTACGAGTAGCTAGAGACAGAGAGATCATTAAGAGGTTACTGCCATAGTTTAGAAGAGCCAGTTGGTTTTACACCTTGTCAACACAAAATATTCCAGGGGACATAAAACATTATTACTTTTGGCTAAAAACAAACTTATTTTCAAATTCCCCTCTAATACTTCTTTCACTGCTGCTTGCTTAAGCTTTGTGCAATAGTTTCCATAGTTGAAGTATTTATGTTTAGAGTAACTCATAGTATAAATTCTGAAATGCGTAATTCTTTTGTGTGATTAGTTTGAGGTGTCAGCTTGGCTAGGCTTATTATAAGCTTATTGCTATCAATTCAGTTCTGACTCACGGAGACTTCGCGAGCTAGAATGGCTTCATGGGGCTTTCCTGGCTGTAGTCTTTATGGAAGTGGATCTCCAGGCCTTTTCTCCATGGAACTGCTGGGTATTTTTAGCTTAGTAGGTGAGCACAAACCCTTTGTATCACGCAAGGTCCTCTGAGCAGGCTATGAGCCAAAGGTAGGGGAGGGAACAAATATGCTGCAATCAAGTTGACTCTGGTTCTTGTTCTGTCCTGTTAGTCAAGTGAAATAAGACAAATGCTATATCATCAATTGTAAGGGAAAGACAAAGTGGAAATCTATTGTTTGTGTAAACAAGGAGTAATGTAGGGCCTAGCAGCTGAAAGCCTAGGAGATCCCTCCATCTTCAAGGCAGGATGCTTTTATTTATTTGTTTATCATTATAATAATTCTGAATATCTCGCATTTTTTTTAAAAAAAATTGTGTTATAAGTGAAAGTTTACAATTAGAGTTTCTCACATGAAAACTTACATACACTTTGTTATGTGATCCTAGCTTCTCTCCCTACACTGTGACAGCACACTTCTCTACCCTGAATTTCCCAAGTCCATTTAATCAGTTTTTGTCCTCTTTTTTCTTCTCATATCCAGACAGGGGCTGCCCGGTTAGTCTCCTGCATCTACTTAAACCAAGAAGCACACGCTTCACTAGTATCATTATAAGTCACATAGACTGGTTCAATCTTTGTCTCAGGAGTAGGCTTCTGAAATCATTTCAGTTCTAGAATAACAGAGAATCCAGGAGCCATGCCTTCTGTGGACTCTCCTGTCAGACCATCAAGTCTTGTCTTTAGGTGGAGTTCTGCATTCCACTTTCCTCCTACTCCGCTGGGGATTCTTTGTTGAGTTCCCTGGAAGAGGACTCATTCGCTTGTAGCTGGGCACCACCTAGTTCTTCTGGTATCATGTTGATGTATTTTGTGGTTTATGATACCCTTTCTTTTTCTTGGGCTCATATTTTCTTTATGTCTTTGATGTTCTTCACTCTCCTTTGCTTCTGCTGTGTTGAGACCAACTGATGCTTCTTTAGATGGTTGCTTGCTAGCTTTTAAGACCCCAAGTCTCAGGTGCCTTGCCCCTCTCCAAAATGGGATGCAGTACATTTTCTTTCTTTTTTTTTTATTATGATTGAGGAAAAAAGTACATTCTCATGTAAGTTTGCATGCCCACCTACATGCAGCTCCCACTGTTCTCCCGGCCTGGTGACAGCACACTCTTCCTCTCTGTTCCATACACGTCTTATCCTCCCAACAATCTCCTGTTGCCTCTTCTCCACCTACTCCCTGCCTCCAGTAAGAGGTCAGCAGGATGACATCCTATCGATTCATAGAACCATAAAGTGCACACATGATATGGTCACTCTGTGTCACCAAGTCCCATCCATTCCTGACCAAAAAGTTGACCTCCATTATGATTTACGGGCAGGGGCAGCATCAGAGCCAGGTTCCATACTCCCAGGGGAACTCCGAGGCCCCTGGACCATCAGTTGTGATCTTCTAGTGGAGATCTCAGAGTGTATCCCATTTTATTCTTCTGTTGCCAGTGAGACTCAACTTTATGAGCTCCATCATGGCTATCAGTGGTGATGGATGGGCACTATCCAGTTCTTCTGGTCTCAAGTCGATGTAGTCACCCACACACATGCGTCTGTCTTCTGGATTCTCTTTTACTCATGTCATTTTGGTCCTTTGTGATCATCCAGTCCTGCTGAATTAGGACCATTTGCTGTACCCTCAGATGGCAGCTAGGCAGCTTTTAAGACCCCAGATGCCACTCACCAATGTGGGGTGCAGAAGGCTCTCTTAGCAAAACTCTAGTTGTGCCAATGTGGCCTAAATTTTCCTGGAGAGCATGGTCCCTGGCCCCTAGCCCCAGCTACTCTTTCCTTGCAATATTGGGCTAAGATGGGAGGAATAATCATGCTATTTTGAGGTCCAGTTAATATTGGCATTCTTTCTAATGTGTGCTGTCACTGATTTCACTGAAACAAATTTCTAACAACTATCTAGTCTAAACCTTTTCCACCTCACCCTCCCTTCCTCCCCACCCTTGCAGCTGTCTAAGAATCTTTTCTTCTATGCATGAATCTGTTTTTAAGTTCTTATCATAGGAGTCTCATACAGTATTTGTCTTTTTGTCGCTGACTACTTTCACTCAGCATAATGTCCTCCAACTGAAACCAGGTTATAAGGTGTTTCCTAAAATCGTTATTCTTTATCAGTGCATAGTGTTCCATTGAGTATATATACCACAGTTTACCTATCTATTCCTCTGTTGTTGGGCATCTGGGTTGATTCCAACTTTTTGCTACTGTGGACTGTGCTGCAATAAACATTCATGTGCGTGTATCAGTTGGTGTGAATGGCCTTGATTCTGTAAGATATATTCTGAGCAGTGGAATTACTGGATTAAATAGTATATCTATTTCCAGCTTTTTAAGCAAGTGCCAGATTGCTTTCCAAAGAGGTTGCACTGTTTTGCAATCCCATGAACAGTGTAGAAGAGTTCCAAATTCTCCACAGCCTCCCCAGCATTTGTTGTTTGTGTTTTTTGGATCATGGCCAACCTCGTCAGGGTGAGATGGTATCTCGTTGTAGTTTTGATTTGAATTTCTTTAATAGCTAATGATCGTTAGCATCTCCGTCATATGTATTATGGCTGCCTCAATCTCCTCTTTAGAGCCATGTCTGTCCATATCCTTTGTCCATCACTTAATTGTATGATTTATCTTTTTCGTGTTGATATTTTGTAGCACCTTATAGATTATGGAAGTCAGGTGTCTGTCTGACATATAGTTGCCAAATATGTTTTCCCATTCTGTAGGTGGCCTTTTAATTCTATTAATAAAGTCTTTGGATGAGCAAAAGTGTTTGATTCTTAATAGTTCCCATATATCTATTTTCTCTTCTGTTAATTGTGGTTTGTTTGACAGATTTTGAAGTCTGTCTATGTTGTGTATTAAATCTTCCATTGTTGTTCCTACTTTTTCTTGGATGAGCTTTATTGTTTTAGATTTGATATTTAGGTCTTTTATCCAGTTTGAGTTGGTTTTGTGTAAGGTGTAAGACATGGATCTTGTTTCAATTTATTGCAGATGGATATCCAATTTTACCAGCACCATTTGTTGAAGAGATTGTTTTTACCCCAGTTTAATGTCTTAGGGCTTTGTTGAATATCAACTGTTCATAGGCAGATGGTGTCATCTCTGGGGTCTCAATTCTGTTCCATTAATTTATCTGTCTGTTCTTGTACCAGTACCAAACTGTTTTGACCACTGTGGCAGTGTAACAGGTTCTGAAGTCAGGTAGTGAGAGGTCTCCCAGTGTGTTCTTCTTCTTCAGTAGTGCTTTATTTATCCAGTGCTTCTTCCCTTTCCAAACAAAGTTGGTGATTTATTTCTCTATCTCTTTAAAAAATGTCACTGGAATTTGTATTGGGATTGCATTATAAGTAGATTGCTTTGGGTAAAATAGACATTTTCATAATGTTAAGTCTTCCTATCCATGAGCAGGGTAGGTTTCTCCATTTATGTAAGTCTCTCTTAGTTTCTTGTAATAAGGTCTTGTAGTTCTCTTTGTAAAGGTCTGTTATTTCTCTGGTTAGATTTATTCATACGTAGTTTATCTTCTTAGGGGTTATAGTAAGTGGTATTGATTTGGTGATTTCTTCTTTAACAACCTTGTTGTTGATATAAAGAAATCCTACTGATTTACTTATGTTTGTCTTGGATCCTGACACTTTACTGAACTCTTCTACCAGTTTGCAGATGCAATCATAACATCTGCAAAGAGGGAGGTTTTTGCTTCTTCTTTGCTGATGCAGATGTCCTTTATTTTTTGATCTTGTCTAATTGCTCTGGCTAGAACTTCTAGCACAATGGTGGATAGGAGAGGTGAGAGTGGGCATCCTTGTCTAGTTCCCATCCTCAAGCCAAACTGTTTCAGTGTCTCTCCATTCAGGAAGATGTAGGCAGTTGCCTTTACATACAGCCCCTCTTTGCATTGAGGAATTTTCTGTCTATTCTTATTTTGCTGAGAGTTTTAGCATGAATGGTGTTGGTCTTTGCCAAATGCCTTTTCTGCATCAATAGACAAGATCAGGTGATTCTTGTCTTTTGTGATATTTATGTGGTTGATCACATTAATTGTTTTCCTGATTTTGAAACAGCCTTGCATCCCTAGTATGAATCCAGCTTGGTCGTGATGGATTATTTTTGCTATATGTTGTTGCATTTTGTTGGCAGGAATTTTGTTGAAGATTTTTGTATCCAGATTCATGAATGATATAGGTCTGTATTTCTCCTTTTTTGTTGGGTCTTTCTCTGGCTTTGGTACAAGGGTTATGCTGGCTGCATAGAATGAATCTGAGAGTATTCCATGCCTTTCTATACTGTGAAATAGTCTCAGTAGTATTGGAGATAACTCTTCTCTAAAAGTTTGGTAGAAATTTACAGTGAAGCCATCTCAGCCCAGGCTTTTTTTTGTGGGTAATTTTTTGATGACTTTTTCAATCTCTTCCTTTGTGATGGGTTTATTAAGTTGTCCTGCTTCATCTTGGGGTAATTTTGGTAGGTGATATGAATTTTTCCATCTTCTCTAGGTTTTCAAATTTGTTAGAGTACAGACTTTAATAGTATTCTGTTATGATATTTTTGATCTGTTGGATCTGTTATGAAAACTCCCCTCCCATTTCTTATTTCGGTTGTTTCCTTTCTTGTTTTTCTTTAGTAAGTTTAGACAATGGTTTGTCAATTTTGTTGATCTTATCAGAAAAACAGCTTTTGGTCTTTTCAATTTCTTCAGTTCTTCTATTCTCTAAATTGTATAGTTCTGCTCTAATCTTTATGATCTGTTTTCTTCTGGTGCCTGAGGGGTCCTCTATTGTTCTCTCTACTTATTCAAGCTGTTGGATTAGTTCTTTGGTTTGGTTTCTTTACTCCTTTCAGTTTACAGAGATAGACTGACCTCTGAGGACAGCTTTGGCTGTATCCCACAGGTTCTGGTAAGATGTGTTTTCAATATCATTGAAATCCATGAATTTCTTTATTTCATCCTTGATTTCTTCTATAACCCAGGGCTTTTTGAGCAAGATATTCCGTTTCCATGAGTTCCACTTTCTATGTTTTTTCTGCTATTGATTTCACCTTGTCTAGATTTATGGTTTGAGAAGATGCTTTGCATTAATTCAATGGTATGGATTTTGTTGAGAATTGCTTTATGTCATGACACATGGTCTATTCTGGGAATGTTCCATGTGCACTGGAGAAGAAAGTGTAGTTGTCCACTGATGGACAGAAATTTCTGTATATGTCAATGAGGTCTAGTTGGTTAATTGTGGCAATAAGATCTTCTGTGTCTTTATTAAGCTTTTTCCTAAACGATCTGTCCAATATTGCAAGTGGAGTGTTGACATCTCCCACCATTACTGTGGAGTGATCTGTCTCATTTTTGAGTGCAGTCAGTGTTTCTTTGATGTATTTAGATGCTCTAATATTAGGCACATAAATATTTAATATTGTTAAGTCCTGCCTGTGTATTGAGCCTTTCAGCAATAAATAGTGTCCATCCTTGTCCACAATAGTGGATTTTACATTAAAATCTATTTTATCTGAGATTAGAATTGCCACACCTGCTCTTCTTTGTCATTGTTCATTTGATACATATTCTTCCATCCTTTAATTTTCATTAATGTTCGTATCTTTAAGTCTAAGGTGAGTTTCTTGTAGGTAACATATGGATGATCATGTCTTTGGATCCAAGATGTCACTCGATGTCTCCTTAATGGAGCATTCACTCCATTCACATTCAGTGTAATTATTCATAGGTAAGTGTTTAGTGCTGTCATTGTGATACGTTTATTTTTGTGTTGATGCTTTCTCTGTTGTTCTTATTAATCTTTTCTAGGGCTTTCTTTTTTGTGAGTTGATTTTTCACATTTTTCAGCATTGGTTTTGTGGCTGTTGAGACTCCTGTAGCGTGTTTCTTGATCTGATATGTTGCTTCTTTACTGTGCTTTATGGGTGCCCCTATGGTCCCCCTTAATAAACTATGTATGGACCCAATTTTAATTACTACCAGTCTTAATAATTTCCTTTCCACCTGGAAGTACTACAATGAATGTAGTACATCCCTCTTCTCAATATGAAGACATCATAGTTTTCATGATATGATGACTGGATCGTTTCTTTCACTATTACAGCTTTGATTGAGTTTGGAGCCTTCTCTAACTGAGTAGGTTTCTGGGAGTGTGTCCTGAATTTACTTCTAAAATATAAAGTTAGTGATTTTGTTCTTCTAAGCCAAGAGCTCCTTTCAGTATTTCTTGTAGCTTTTGCTTGTTTTTTACAAGGTCTTTGAGTTTCTGTTTATCTGTGAATGTCCTAATTTCATTTTCATATTTGGAAGATAGTTTTGCAGGATATATGATTCTTGGTTAGAAGTTCCTCTCCTTCAAGGCTTTGAATGTGTGATGCCACTATCTCTGTGCCAGCATTATTTCTGCCTACAGGGTTTCCCTCTGAATGTTAGCTTTGCTTTGAGTCTTGTTGCCTTTAAGAGTTTCTGCTTGTGTTTCATCTTGTTAAACTGGATTAGAATATGTCTTGGAGTTTTTCCTTCGAGATCTATACTGAGTGGCATTTGATATGCATCTTGGATATCTATATTCTCTTCTTTCATAATTTCTGAGACGTTTTCTGTCAGCAGCTCAGCAACAATACTCTCTGTGTTCTCAGCTGTCTTGCCATGTTCAGGAACTCCAATTAATCGTAGATTGTTCTTCTTAATAGAGTCCCACATGCTTCTTAATGCTTCATTTTTCTTGTTTCCTTTTTATGATTTCTCACCATAGATGCTGGAGTCAGTAGCTCTGTCTTCCAAATCAGAAATTCTCTTTTCCATTTGTTCCATTCTGTTTTCTTGGCTTTGAATTGACATTTCTATGTCTTTGATTTTGTTTTCAATTTGTTGGATTTCAGAATACTGGTGTTTCACCAGATCAAACAGCATGCTTAGTTTTTCATTTTAATCTGCTGCATTTTGTGTAAGGTCTAGGAGGGCTCTCTATATAATTATTTTGTATTCACCTTCCAATTGTTTCAGAAAGGTTTCTTCATCTGGGAAGTTCTTTGGTGGTTTCTTCTGGGGGCCTTCTGAAGCCATGGGTGATTTCTTCATTATGTTCTTATCCAGAGTTTGTTGCTTTTGAGGCATCATGTAAGTCAATAATGGCTGGGAGAGATACTGTGAGGATGGACTGCAGTTGTTTCTCTAGCCCATCTTAAAATGAAAGGTGAAAGGTATCTGACAACTTCCAAAGTCAGTTAGGTTTTCAAGTGTACAAGTTCCTCTTCCCAGCTGACAAAGTAAGCACTTCTATATCCAACCCAGATGTTATTAACTAGTTCAAAATACAAAAAAGCTACTGCTCTAGTGGCCTTTGTTGCCGGGCCCCAGCTGTAGGTGACAGTGTGTAAAATACTACTTTTCTGCCAGAAAATCACTCTCCTCGAGGGAGGCACTGCCTCCCAGCCTAGGAATTGGGTCCAGCTGAGGTCTCCATATGGGTAAATCTGCCACCTGATGGAACAATATGATGTCCTGCACAAGCTCTCTGCCTGTCTTGATACAGGCTAGTCAATGGTGGAGGCAGAGAGGCCAAAGGTGCCAAGATCCACAGTGTCCAAAGCTGAGCTCTCAACATGTGGCAATTTCTCCCAGCAATCCCACCAGCTGTGCACCTGAAATCAGCTACTAGTCAAGTCCCAGCTCCACTCACCAACTAAAACAGAGGAAAAAAAGTTAAAACGGCGAGTTACTTTCTATCCGTGAAAGCCAGCACTCACCAAGAGCGGGGGATGGCAAAAGAGAGGACGTTTTTCACTCAGTGATATAAAGTCCAAATTAACAGTTCACTGGGTGTACAGAAGTCTCCATTTAATTGTCAATTCAGGTCTTGGTTTCCAGATGGATTTAAAGAGACGCATGTTTAATCCACCATCTTGGCTCTGCCTCCAGATCATTTTCTTAATAAACTTTATTATGCCAATTGACCTAGATGTCCCCTGAAAACACGGTCCCCAGATGCCTGCCCCTGCTTCTTTGTCCCTTGAAGTGTTTGTGTTTTTATATCCTACAACCTCCAGGTGAAAAAGTGGAAAGTTGGAAACCCTGGTGGCATAATGGTTAAGTGTTACCTCTGCCAACCAAAAGATTGGCATTCAAATCTGCCAAGCCCTCCCTGGAAACTCTATGGGGCAGTTTAACTCTGTCTTATAGGGTCTCTTATAGTGCAACTGGGGAATCCAGGTGGTACGTTGTGGCATCTGAAATGTGAAACCTGAGCCTTCCTATGCCAATCTTTGGAGATCTAGGTGCTAAGTCTTGCTGCAAAGGAAGTACATTTTACATTTGTAAATGAGTCCAGCACTACTGTGAGCCGGTATGCACATTTCTCCCAGCAAAAGTTCAGGTTTAGAGCATGATTCCTTAGATCTGCCAATGTGTAAAGATCCTGGCTTGTTCATGTACAGAATTCTGCTGACAAAATTCAAACCTTAAGCTACGGCCACAGCTGCAGTTGGGCTAATCTGAATTACAATCTAAGACTTGGCTGGCTACAAATAGGGGTAGTAACTTCAGTGGTGGTTTCAATATAGAACCTAAAGGACAAAGTAGAACTGTCCTATAGAATTTCCAAGGAGTGGCTGGCCAGTGGATTGCTGAGCTCTTAACCACTGAGCTACCAGGGCTTCAATACTCAGCTATTTAATCAAACACTAACTAGGTGTTAATATAAAGGTATATTGTAGATGTTGTTAACATCTATAATCAGATGACATTAAGTAAAAAAGTATTACCCTCAAAAATATATTACCCTAAAAAAATGGATGGGTCTTATCCAATCATATAAAGACCACAAGAATAAAAACCTGTTGCACGCAAGGGAGGAGAAATTCTGCCTCAAGACTGCAGCATCACTTCATCCCTTAGTTTCAGCTAGCCGGCTGTGCTACAAATTTTACTTATCACATACCACATCTCATGAGCCAGTTCTTTAAAATAAATACTTTTAATAGTAGATGATTTCTATAAATTCCTCAAAATTTGAAATGTTGTGTCTTGTAACTGTCTCCTTGTTAATGCTTGTTTTTGTTATTAGCTGCCATTAAGTTGGTTCTGACTCATAGTGACCCTGTGTCTAACAGAATGAAACACTGCTGGTTGCTATGCCATCCTGAGGATCATTGAAATGCTTGTTAATGCTTAACCCTCTGCCTTGAGTTGATTCCAACTCATAGCCACCCTACTGTACAGAATAGAACTGCCCCATAGAGTTTCCAAGGAGGGCATGATGGATCTGAACTGCTGACCTTTTAGTTAGCTCTCATAGCTCTTAGCCACTATGTCACTAGGGTTTCCTATTAATGCTTCCAAAACTGAAAAGCTGTTGCTATAGAGTAGATTCTGACTCACAGTGACATTATAGGACAGCATAGAACTGCCCCATACAGTTTCCAAGGAGCACCTAGTGGGTTTGAACTGCCTACCTTTTGGTTAAGCAGCAGTAGCACTTACACTCTACCCTACCAGGGTTTCCTATTAATGCTTAGGAAGTGTAAAGGTACAGTTGAAATATTCACTGTTCTTTGTTGATATTTTTTTTGGTTAGAGAACCACAAGATCTCAAGGAGCTTGACAAACTCAGGATTCTGGAGAATGAGAAGAAAGAAAGCCTAACTAGCCCCCATTCTAACCCAAAGTGTCTTGTCAATTTCCTTCTTCCCTGAAACCCACATCCATCCTTCGATTTAACTTCTGAAAGCCTTCTCCACAGTTATCGGACATCGCTTCCTTGTGCTACCTTTTCCCACTCAGTCACTGTGGTTCACAAGGTGGTATCCTACATAAATCTGGATTTGGAGGCACAACCCATAGTTTCCTCCAAAAAAGTAATGACGCTGCTTGGTGTGCCATGATGCAGCAATAGCTTTATTGAAAACTGGATGCATTTCAGGGGAGAAATCACACCATGCACTGCCTCGCTCTTCCCTAGCTCATCTCAGCCTTTCAGAACTTGTCCCCTTTGGTGCCTGACTCCCTTCTGCTGGTCTGCCCTGCAAGAAAAGTCCAGTCACACATTTTACTTCTTTTCTCATGAGCTGTAGTCTCTTTGGAAATCTGGTGAGTAACAGTTTTTTCCTCACTATTTGCATCTTTTCCATGTAAACATGAAAACAGGAATTCATGGCTATACTTTTGATCATGTGATTTGTAGAGCACATCTTACTCAGTAGTTCTGCACCTGCTGAGGGCTAGAGTCTTGACCCTGACAGATCAAGGTAGAAGATTTCATAGTAGTCGTTCAACTATGTTTTTCTGTTTTGATGGAAATGTAATTATTCATGTATTTACCAAAAGTCTCCAAATTGTGTAATAAGTGTTAGGGACTCCAAACTGTTGACTCTGAACTGATTTAAAAACACACAGCCTCACAGATATAAACATACGCTGTGTGATCTCTGGTGCTGAGAGCTTGGGAAGACATTCCAAGAAGTTGAATGCAGAAGAAACTGCATTAAGTTACTATGGTGCAGTGAGCAACTACTTGCTCCATATTATGGCTGCATGGGCTGACCTATCAATCACTTTGCTCACTCAGCCTAAGAGAGGTTAATATTAGCAATTGAGGCTGTGAACTTTTCTGATGTGACAGATCGTAGAGTCACCATAGCACATTTTCCCTTTCTGGTCCACTGGGTGTACTTGCACTGCTAGCCAGACACAAAGACAATTCCTAGAGGGGAAATAACTTGAGAGTTCCGGTCTTAGATTACGAACCAATCTTGGTGGTCTGATGAAGAACATAGAGTAAAAAGTTGATAGTGCAATATTCAGTCGAGAGGATGCTGGGCTTTGCAACCAGGTCATGGGTTCAAATCCTAGTTATGCTAGTATCTGTGCCACTTTTCACAAATTATTTACCTTCTTCATGCCTCAGTTTCTTCATGTGTATACTGGAGATATAATAGTAAGCAGTTCACGTGGCTGCTGTGAGGATTCAATGAGTTCACACATGCAAACTACTTAGGATGTTGCTTGGAAACAACTCAGGATGTTGTTGGTGTTTTAAGCACTATATATATGTTTTTGGAAACCCTGGTAGCATAGGGGTTAAGTGCTATGGCTGCTAACCAAAAGATCAGCAGTTCAAATCCACCAGGCACTCCTTAGAAATCTATGGAGCAGTTCTACTCTGACCTATAGTGTCATTATGAGTCAGAATTGACTTGATGGCAATGGTTTGGCTCTTGGGATACATATATTCTATTATTATTTAATAGAATACACAGATCTTTTTCATTCTACTGTCCTTCTGCAGAACACAGCACATTGTTTAAACTTACTGTTTCATGATAATTCAGGCATCTATAAGTACATTTGTGTAACAGATTGTATAAAAATCAAAGAACAAAGTCAAATTATACAATCCTCTTCATTCTTTTGTCAGGAAATTCTACAACATTGTGAAGTTTGTTAACTGAAACGGCAGCTTGCATTAGGCACAAATAACTTATACAGGTGACAGAAAAGCTGAGAAAAAAAGAAATGTGGATTTGTGTCAATATTGTAAATTCAAATTCTAGTCAGCTGCCAAATGTTTCTTTTCTCTCCTCTTTCCTAGACCCTGAAGTCTGTCCTCACTGAGCCTGTCTGAGAAGGCACAGCCACCAGATGGCCATTATGAACCGCAGGGGAGGCCCCGGGGCAGTGAGAGCTAGTCCCAGAAAAGAAAGCTCTTTGGGACACAATGAATACAAGCCTAATTTATATTTTAGGGCTTTAGGAAGAGATTAAGGCCAACAGTGGTATGGCTTTAAACTGCAGTGAGGAAGTTTCTTTGTCTTTATGCCAGAGAAGCTGAATTATAAATTAGGGGAGATTCAGAAGTGTGAAAAGAGGCTGTACAAAGAAAGGGTTGCTGAATAATTGTATGGGTGTGCAGATTACAAACAATATGTAAAGAGATTGTGGTTAAAGGGCTTCATTAAAGCCATGTCCTCTGCCATAAACATGTGTCACAGGGATTATGACTTCAGAAGGGGAATATCCAGTAGAGGATGAAAGAACAACATGGCATTATCTTTTTTTTTTTTTTTAATGCCAAAGCACTTGAACAATTGATAACAAGGGATTAGAAGCAGAAAATATATTGTGACTTTGTTCCATTCATGCTGGTATCCAGCCTGAAGGGGCACAGTTCATGAACTTGGGAAGCATTAGTGCCCTTGTCAGGAGACATTTGCAGACCTCATGGGCCTATAGGGGCTTGGTAAATGCCCTCATGCTAAAAATTAGTTCTGGTCTGAGAAAATCAATCAGATATAGATACTCATTTGGCATTTCAGAGTTGGATCTTAATCTCCCACTTATCATTTACTTATTTCACTGAAAACATTTTTTCCCCAGGGGAGATGTCTCATAAACACAAATGAAGAATTCTGGAGCAATAAACTGAAGCTCAGTCAACACCAGTCTAAATGAAAAACACAATTCATGTTTGTCATATTTTTCTATGTTTGCTGACTCTAATTATCACCAAACAATGTTTTGCTATTCACAATTGCTTCTGATAGTCATTTTGTGACTGAATATATCATGATTATTGATTAATGATCCATTTATCAATTCCACAACAGTGTTGATGACCCATATGTGCTAGGTACAAAGGGATATAACGGTGAGCCCTCTTCCTACCTTCAGGATTCTACTGTCTAGTAGGTTAGATTAAAAAAACAAAATAAAACTTTCTTCTGTAGAGTTGACCCCATATTGTAAAAGCCCCATGTATTACAAAGTGGAAATGAACTTCATAGAGTTTTCTTCTTTGGCAGCACCAGGTGAGTTCAAACAGCCAGCCTTTCGGTGAGTAAACAAGCACAAACTATTTCCACCACCAAGGAACCCAGTAGGTTTGATAGAAATATTAAAATCGTGTTGCTGTTGTTAGCTGTCATTGAGTTGGTTCTGACATATGGCAACCCCTTGTACAGCGGAAGTCGTGTGCCATAATCAGAGTCAAGCCCGTTGTTGTGGCTGCTGTGTATTCTGAGTAGCTTCCATGCTAGGGGGCTCATCTTCTATCACCATATGGGAAAATATTGTGTTGTGATCCATAGGATTGTCATTGACTGAGTTTCAGAAGTAGATCACCAGGCCTTTCTTCTTGCTCTGTCTCCACTGAAACCTGTCTATCATGAGTGATCCTGCTAATACTTGAAATATTGGTGGCATAGCTTCCGGTATCACAGCAATATACAGGCTATCTAAGCATGACAAACTGACACATAAAAATTTTATCATACCAAGTGTTGAAACTCAAGATAGAACCACAAATGATGATGGCTGAATCAAATCTAGGGGCCTGCATAGGTTTCCTATTACTCTTGATGAGTTATAAAGTTAAGGGGTAAAGAGAACGAACAGATATTCCAGGCAGAATGGACAGATAGTGAGCAAAGAGAAGGAGGTGAGAAACAGCTTTGCTCACGGAAAGGAAGGACTGCATAAATTTTGTTGCTGGCCAGTCAAGTCTGAACGAGGAGAGATGATGCTTGAGACCTGGGCAGGGTGTTAAATTAAGGATGACCTAGTTTATCTGATGAGGAATTTGGTGTTAATTAAACCTTTTAGGGGGAACCAATAAAATGTTTCAGAATTAGAGCTGCAAAGTTAGATTCCCACTGATGTTAGGTCTCTCTAGAAGAGCTCTTCAGGCAACATATTTGAGAATAATAGCACTGAGGGCAGAAAGATCAGTTGGAAGACTGTTTTTAGCAGTTTAGGATGTTAGTAGCTTACCAGTCTGGTAAAGTCACTGTAAGGTGACCTCACCGATTAATTCCCTTGTATTAATTACCTCCTGTGCTTGAATCTGGGTGGAAAACTGTGAATTGCTTCTAGCCTTCAGGATATGGCAAAGATGAAGGTACATCACTGTCTTGATTATGTTATGTCATGTAAGACCCTGTTTTAGCAGACTGGTTGAAGTACTCTCCCTTACTGGTTTGAAAAACTATACTGCTGTGTTGTGAAATGGGCTACGAGAAGGGCATGTGGCAAGGAATTGTGAATAATCTCTTAGAGGTGAGAGTGACATCTGACTAGCTAGCAAGGTAATGGAGGCTTTACTCATACAACTGAGAGGAACTATGTTCCACCAACAACCATGTATGTTTAGAAGAGGCCCTCAAGGTCCAGTAAGGAATGCAGCTTGGCCTACCCCTTAAGTTCAGCCTTGGGTGACCTTGAGCAGAGGACACAGATAAATGATGTCTGGGCTCCTGGCCCACAGAAATTGTGAGATGACAGCTGTGTGATGCTTAAAGTCACTAAATGTATAAACCCACTAACCCACAGCTGTCAAGTCAGCTGTGACTCATAGTCCACAGGATTTCCAAGAAGGGGCTGGTGAATCTGAACTGCTGACCTTTCCATTAGCAGCTGTAGGTCTGACCACTGTACCACCAGGGCTTTGTTAAATAAATGGTAATTTGTAGATTACCACAATAAAAAACTAATGCAGACATACAAGAGAACGGATCCAGGTGGAATTTGCCAGGCCTTGTTGACTGGTTCTCCGTGGAAAGTGAGGGAGAAGGAGTAGACGAGGGCAATACAACTGTTGGTTCTCATCCCCATCTTCCCAACATTCACTCCACAGCGTTGAAGCCTGTCTAACTGAAATCCCTGCGACTCTGAACGAAAGCCAGGCTTAGCAATGGAGGGCAGGAGGTAAATATCTAGTTTCCTTGCCCCTCTGTTGGGAAATCAGTGTGTTGTGGTCCATACTGTCACCTGGACTTTCCCAGTGGGAAAGCACTTTGTGGAAAAAGCTCTAGTTTGCACAGAGGTAACTGGCTCAGAAACTCCCTCTTGACTGTTTTCTTTCCCTATTTTACTGTCCATCCATTTATGTGTATTTCTGTGGGTCATCTATCAAATAAACCATTATTTCAGTTTAGCATCTGTGACAACTCGAACTAAGACAAGTAACTTCCATACTTTAAGTTTGAATCACATAAAATGTCAATTCTTGATCAAATTCTATCAGTTCACAGCTAGGATGAACTAATTCTAGAGGAATAATGTGTTCTTGGATGACTGGGGACTGGTGAATGTTCTCATGCCTAGAATCTGCTGGAGAATATTGAATAGTGAGGAGGAAGGAGTAAGTGTCTCTCAGAGATGAAAAGAGAGTCTTTGTACGGAACAAAGAAAGCAAGCCTATCTTTTAGTGATACTGTGGGCTAGCATGGCAGGCTGAAATCTAACTCTAGCTACAAAGGTAATCCTTTGCTCCTACTAATTTCTTCGTACCTTCTCCTTTTTCCTGTGATCTCATCTAGTTCCTCCCTTCATTGCTCTCAGCACTCTAATTTATCTAACAAATTAAAGACACTGTTAGGAATGGGTCTCTTATCTTTTACAGCCCACTGTGCATAATGTCTACACTGTACGTATTTTGTCCTTTATTTCTCTCTCTGATTTGTTTGTTTGTTTTTCCCCACAATACAATTCTCATAATGCTATGGGAACTGTTTTTGTCATGGTCACTGAGAAATTCTATTGTGCCAAATGCAATGGACATTTTTTTTTATTTTAATATACTTAAAACATCAGTAGCTTTTAGATCTTTATACCTTATCAGGCTTTATGATACCACATGGCTTTTCCTCTGTTTCACTAGTTGATTCTTCTCACTATGATTTCTTGACTCTTTCACCTCTACCAAAAAGCCCTGGTGGCCCAGTGTTTACGTACTTGGCTACTAACCAAAATGTCAGTCATTTGAATGACTAGCTCCTCTGAGGGAGAAAGATGTGGCAGTCTGCCTTCATAAAGATTAAGCCTTGGAGACCCTATGGGACAGTTCTGCTTTGTCCTATAGAGTCATCATGAGTTACAATCAACCCATCAGCAGTGGGTGTCATTTGAGTCGCTTCGTCCCTTCTGTGTATCTTCTGTGGGTTCTTCAAAGCTCAATGCCGAGCTCATGTAAGTGATGAATAAGATAGGAGAAAATGTGAAGTGTGGTATTGGGAATGTGTGTGTGTGTGTGAGTGTGTGTGTGTGTACAGTCTACAAGAATTTGAAATTCTGTTCTCCATTTTCTTCTTTTTGATCAGGATTCTTTTCTGTGGAATCTTTGATCCGTACACATTCCCAATACTGTGTTCCAAATTCTCTCTGTGTGTTTGTGAAGCTTCTTAGTTTTGTTCACCTTCTCTCTGGAACTTTCTCTACCAGAAGCATAGCGTCCTTGTGGTTAATTTAGTACCTCAGAGGAGACAGACGTACATCACGCAGTAGCACTTAGGAATAATGTGGCTTCCACCAGAGCTAAAAGTTTTCTCATTCTTCAAAATTTACTGTTATATTTACCCAATTTCCCAGGCTTTGAGTGTGCGTGTATGAGACAGAGAGTGAGCAGAACAATGATATATTTTGTTTTTCAGGAAAATTATCAGCATTCTGTCTTTAGAAATAACAAAACTATAAAAATCAATCTCTGATTTCCTAAATATTGGATTTCCGGATAGATGTTGGTACCTAGATGTAATAAGTAACTCCATGTTCACATACCACTGACTGCCTACATGTTTCCTAAATTTTATTTAGTTTACTGTTGCTGTTGAGAATATACATGGCAAAACACACAACTATCTAACAGTTTCTCTGTGTACAATTTAGTGACACTGATTACATTCTTCAGGTTGTACAACCATTCCCACCCTTGTTTTCTGAGTTGTTCCTTCGTCATTAACATAAACTCACTGCCCCCTAAGGTTCCTATCTAATATTTTGAGTTGCCATTTTCAATTTGGTTCCATTAAAATAGTTCTTAAGAGAGCACAGTCCTCAAGTCAGATCTTTTCACTAGCTAAACTATTGCTCAGTTTTCAGATGATTGTAGGTAATACTATTGGTTTGTTTAAATATTATCTCAGAGCAATAGCTTCAGGGCTCATCTACCCTTTATGGCTCCAGAAAATCTAGAATCCATAAGAAATGGAAATTCTGTTCTATATTTCCCCCCTTTACAGAATTCTTCTATGGAATATTTGATCAAATTTCTTCTGTCATGGCAAAGAAGATAGATATTTATGGAGGCAATTAGCCACACATCCCATATCTTCCTCCTATTCTTGTGTCTTCTTCTTGCTCTGTTGCTCCAGGTGAATGAAGACCAAGTGTTTAGCGTTGAATGGCCATTTGCAAGCTTTATGACCCTAGGCACTATGAAATGAAATAGGTATAACTGAAGTGCTAAATATAGCAGTAGGCTAATTAATTGGGATGTTATATGAAACCATGACCCTAAACCTCCAAACCAAGGAACCAAATCCCATGAGGTGTCTGGTTGTACATAAGAAGCATCAGAACCTACTCTGTTTTTTTTTTTTTTGTTTTTTCCATTCTTGTAAATATATCCTTCAACTTTCTACTGGTACACAACCTAACTGACACAGCGATTAAATAATTGGCTGTGTAACCCACCCTCAATCCACTAGGCTGTTCTTCAATTATTTTCCAGGGTTTATATTAATTTTTCCTAGAGGGGAAAAACTTAGCACGATACGTGGTAGCCCAAAACAATTTAAATTTGAATGAATAATATTTATAATAATAGTCCTTGGCTTTGAGAATTATAAAGAAAAATGTATGTCTCTGAATAAAGGAGTTACAGATACAAGAAAAATGTAAAATAAAATAAAAATCCAGTTTGAATTTGAGCTATTTATTTATAGTAGAGTTTCTAGAAAATTACCATGTAGAAGAGTTGTAGCTAACAGGTTATCTTGCTTCAAATGGAAAAGAGTTTAGAATAAATTTAGAGCTTTCTCCATAATGTAGAAATCTACACTGACGTAGCCTTTTGGGAGTGGCCTATCCATGATCTGAGCTAGTCTATGGTGCTAGGCCACCAGGTCATCTCTTCGGAGCCAAAGTACTTACCTCCCAGCCACCGGAAATTTTGACTAATTCATAGCTAACTCATTCACTAATTCATAGCTGTATCTCTCACTGAAAATTGCCTTTGTTTGCAGATTACCTGATCCAAAGTTATGCCTCCTCCCAGGCAGCAGCTAGTGGCCAAAGACCACCTAATGTAGGCATACAAAACCCGGCTCCATCGCCTCAATTTCGGCACAACTCTGAAATCCCATATTAAATTGAGAAAGGCCTGGAGGGTTGGCTGAGACTCTGACCTCAGTTAAATTGTGAGTCAGTCTATCTTTCTGCCAATAGTGCCTTTCTTACTTTCTTAAAATATCTCTCCTGACAGCACTCCTCAATAAATCTCTGAGCAACTTTCTGTCTCAAAGTCTGCTTGCAGAGAATCCCATCTAAGACAGTGGGTGGCAAAACTGCTCCTGGAAGGTGATTCTGAAATGAGATTTTAGAGTTGGAATATTTTCCAGATGGCTAGCAATCAGAACCCTAACACTAGTGGTTTGTGGAATGGGGGTAGCCCCCAGCACCCTCTGGTAGTATAATTATTACAAACTGGTAGTGAACTTGGATGGCATAATGGTGGATGAGGTGTCACAGGCTAGTACAATATTTCCGATACCTGAAAGACTTAGGAATGGTAAAAATAAGGATGTGTGATTGAGTGGCTGTTGATAAATTATTTCAACTCATTAAAGAGATATAATGACAGGCTCAGGTGATCATTCCTTATTTCAAGAAAAAATGAGGAAATATTTAAAGGGAAAAATGGCAGGATTTAAGGAAACCTGAGGATTATGATCACAAAACTGTAGGAAAAACAGAGTGAAAGACTAGGGTTGGCATGTAATTATAAAAGCTAATCAAGTTTCAGAGAAGGTTACATTCTCAGCCTGAACAAGCATGCTAAGCCAAAGGCAAGAACACAATGGGGAAGGAGAGTGGCTCTGGGGAGACATTCGAGTAGACAGAGCTGAGAACATTGATTTCAATATTTTCATGAATCTGTCACACCTTTAGAAGTAACCAGTTGCCCATTGTTAGCAGATAGTCGGCCCCTTTGCTTGTAGATCATTAAGTAGCTTCAAATGAAGTATGGACACCTTGATTCTAACTATTAGGGGCTACTTCTAACTACTTTCTTGGTAACCAGAATAAAATATATGGTCTAGATGGAGAAAGACTGGAAGATAGAAGACAAGAAGGAAGGGGGCATGTAGATAGATATAAGAGTTGGCATAATGAGTAAACAATATTGTATCATTTGCTAACATCCATCAAAAGGCATCCACCAGAATGACCAGGCTAGATGACACCAGCCAGACTCTGATCAGCCACTCTTATGCTTTGTAGAATGGACACAGGAAGAAAGAATCATTGAGGCAGGGAGAGAGGCTCTGCGTAAGTACAACAGCATGAGCACCCAACTCATCAATGTTGATTTAGCTACAGAAGCTGCTGAATGTGTTAGCAACAGAGACTAACCTCTGACTCCAATACAGTGCAATCTTTTGAGAAGATCACGCAAGTTGATTTCACTGGATTTCCTCCACCCTGGAAAAGGCAGTGAGTCATTTTGATTGAGCCAAAACATACGGTTGAAACAGGGTTGTCTTTCTTTTTGAAAAGCCTCAGCCAGCTGCTACTATGAGAAGCCTTCAGATCATTTGTTACACCAACACGAGATCACACATAACATCGCTTTGGACCAAGAGATCCCTGCCCAGCAAGGTGGTGCAGCAGTGGGCACATGATTGTCAGAGCTGCTGATTCTATCATGTATCACAACACTCAGAAGCCACTGACTTTATGGAATGGTGGCATGGCCTCTTATAGATGTAGCTTACATGTCAGTTTAAAACGGAGAAATTTCTGTAATGAGATCCAAACCAAACTCGTTACCCTTGAGTTGATTCCAACTCATAGCAATGCTATAGAGCAGGGTAGAAGTGCCCCACAGGGTTTCCAAGGAGTGGAGGGTGGAACTGAAGTGCTGACCTTTTGGTTAGCAGCTGTATCTTACCATAGTTCTTTACTGCTTTGCCACCAGAACTTTCTTTCAATAAAAACACTCTCTAAACCAACAGATATTTTTGGATTTGTGTCACAAGCAGGTAGAATATGGAGTGCATGGGTGAGAAAACCAACAAGTGATGTAGAAGTGGCCTTTCAAATTGTCAGTAACTTACTTGGGGAATTTGTTATTTCTGTTTTCATGACTTTAGACTCTGTTAGTCTACCTGGCCCAGTTCAAGGGGAACATTTCACTAAAGAACCCAGTGTAAGTCCCATTAAAGCTAGAGCTGTCACCCAGTTACTTCAAGCCCTGTGACCTATGAAAAACAGACACGGAAATAAGTTATCACACTGGCAGATGTATGTAATTAACTCTGATCACAGGAAGAAGTAGAGTTCCTGCTGCTCCATAAAAAGAAGGAAGAACGAGCTTGGTCTCAGGTCATCTAAAATATCCTTTGTTACTCCCATGCCCAGTTTTAATGGTCAAAAGATAAATACAACGGTCATTACCTGAGATGAGTATAGTAACAGGGGAATTAGACCTCTTAATGATAAGGGTCTCAGTCACTGTAATAAATATCTACCCATACTAGGAGAGGTGCTAGATGAAAATAAGGGAAATGTAGAATGAATAAGGTACAGTTACCCTTCACTTACTGACACAGTTAGATTTCAAAGACCAGGCTGTTAAGTGATATGCAAAATAATTGCAGTGTCTCCCCTCCTCTCCCTCCTCCATCCCAGCCCTCCCAGCTGGGCACGCAGACACTGAGCAGCTGACTCTCCACACCTACCATGGTCAGGAGAAACACAGGCTTGCCCCGACTTGACTTGATGGAAACCGAATCTATGATACCAACTGCTGGCAGGCTTCCTCAACCTCAGCATTCAAGCTTGGGCTCCACCATGCACTTGGTGCACGAAGCAGGGCAGAGAGCTTTGCAGAGCGCAGTAGCAAGCCCGGCCTGTACACGCTGCCTCCTGGTGTCCACTTGTGGGTGGAGGTAAGGGTGCAGCACGCCAGGAGACAGCCGGGAAGAGGAAAGGAGGTGCAAACTGGAAGTAAGGCACCGGGAGGGTTCCGTCAACCAAAAAAAAAACGTCCACTGCTGTCAAGTCGATTTCGACTCATAGCAACCTTATAGCACAGGGTAGAGCTGTCTCCCATAGAGTTTCCAAGGAGCACCTGGTGGATCGTTTGGTTGGGAGACACTTAGCACTTAACTACTATACCACCAGGGTTTCTGCCGGTTCTCTGCTGAAATTAAAGCCCCAGGGATGTGCCACTCCTCCCTCCACGCCCCGGCCCAGCTGCAAGTGGCGACGGTGCAGGCTGGCGGGCTCATTATATCAAAATAGTTGGATTTTTTTAAATATATATATATATATTGTCGTTGAAACATCGGATAACAAGACAGTCACTAAGTCAGGAGTAGGCACACAGGAGGATGATTGATAAGTTATGGCCTCAAACTGAAATTGCAGGTGTTAATTTTAGAGAAACCATCACAGATGAAGCAAAATTACTGACAGAAAGCAAGTGGGTGCAGTGGCACAGGAAAGAATAATAGTGAATGCTCTTCTGGGTGAAAGAACTCATGACACAGCTGATCACACAGCTACTAGGAATATCTGTTGCCAATGACTCACAGGAGCCCTGGTGGCACAGAGCTCAGCTACCAACCCAAAGATCAGCAATGGAAATCCACCACCCAAACCTACCGGACAGTTCTACTCTGTCCTATAGGACCGCTATGAGTCAGAATTGACTTCACATCTATGGTTTTCTGTTTGTTTGTTTTAGGGCTTACAGACTTATCTTTTACTGTGAATTTTCCTTAGCTTCAGGAAATATCCTTACCCAGTGTCTCACCCTTACGCTGAAGGTGATCTTAACTAGAAACAGACTAAATCAGTGATATAAATCCTAGATCCTAAAACTGAAATGTGAAACAGAAGGCTCATGATAGCCAAGGGTGAATTAGCAGATAGGTAAGTTAAGCATGGTGCTTACCTTGCTTACCAGATCATCTATAGTACACAATCTTACATTTTTCTATCACATCAAAATTTCTGCTTCTGGATGCAGCTTGCATCTATTTCTTTCCCAATCCTAGGGTACCATCCTACAGAATAAAAGCATCTTTCTAAGCATGGCAAGCAAGGGCTTATTTGTGCTTATTTACTAATCTGCAGCACACAGTTGCGTGGTACTACAGATTAGTAAGTAAGCACAAGTAAGACTGTGTTTGCCTTGCTTACAGGGTACTCTGCCTCTGGATGCCTCCCACATGAGACCAGGTGCTATTCTGGTTGCACCTTGTGGATCATCGTCTTATTTTCCTTTCTTCCTTATGCCAGCCAAGCCAAGTGCTGTCAAGTCGGATCCGACTTAGGTGTTTCTTTTTAGTGCTCCCCAATAAACCATCTAAGTGCAACTCTCTGCCTCAGAGTCCATTTATTACGATCCCAAATTTGCTTTTAGGGAAAAAAGAAAAGAAAAGAAATCCTCATTAATTCAGAAATGTATACATTTTCAATGACACTTGTAATTCAGGCTTTTATTCTCATTCACGTTAGCATTTGTAGCAATATGAGTGGTTCAAGTGGCAATACATTAGCTGCACACATTCATTTATTATTGCCTTATTTTCAGTGAATGATATATAGTCTTATAACACTGTTATTGGGAATAGATTTCAGTATTTAATATAGTTCTCAACTTTCAGGTTTCAGCAACCCCTCCTGCACATATGTCTTTGAACCTAGAGATAGTAGAACCTCTGCTGTTTCTAACCATGGATCACTGTAATATATACCTTGTGGTTTGCCTGAACACTGTTCCTGTCTTTTGAAAATAGTTCCTTTACAAATATTGTCCCTTAAATTGTAGGATTTGAGTAATAGTTGTACACGTATCTGTCACTGGGGAAATAAATAACTAAAATGTGATGATAGACACTATAGAATTCTGTTGCATTGCTAGGAGCAATTAATGAGGTATATTTAAAGCAACATTTTTTTAATATAGTACTGAATGAAAAGAAAAACCAGAAATAAAGCAAAACCTATAATATCATAAACTGACAAAATAAGAGCTCATAAAACTCAGTTGTGTTTTCAGAGATAGACAGATATTCAATGACATATACAATAGGAGGTGTCCATTAAAAAGATGGGGAGTGAGCATGGGATCAGAAATAAAGGGAAAAACAAAGGGATGTGTATGAGAGGCCTTTCTTGGATAGACTGAGATTGAACTCATTCATAGTCCAGAAAATGGTAAAAGAAGAAAAATAAAATCAGTGGCTGGAATTAAGTAACCTTTGAGGCCTTCTTTGGTTCTGAAATTCTTTTTATACTGTAGTTAGAGATTTAAGATTTCTCAAGATGAAACTGGACAACTCATATTTTTAAAAAATAGCAAATTAAGGATTATAATACCTATGATTATGCAACTGAAACCGAGAGAGGACAATTGAACTAGTAGAAATTGTCACCTGAAGAATAAGGTACAATGAAGGCTAAGAGCACAGGTCGAGTAGACAGGCTAAGCATAAGAGTACAGCCTTGGAGGTGGTAACTAGATGTTCAGAAGCCCAACGAGAATACAGAGCTGTAGCTGGGAAGAGAGCATCCACTTTTCTACTCATTAATGGATGATATGTTTTTAAAAAGCTATGTCACATTGTTCATAAAACTGATGTATCAATGTTTAGTTATATAGGTTCTCATCGAATTATTCCCAAGTTAAAATGGTCATATCAAAAAGTTACATACTTTGTCTTTGAGTACTCCACGTCAACAAAAATAGGGGAAGACACTGATGGGAAAAATAAAAGAAAGCGCAATTTTGGTGGTCTCCTGAAGGAGAGGTCTGTGAGGAGGTGGCAAGGAAAGAGAAAAATACCAGATGTCATCCTATTCAGAAGTAAGAAGCAATGAGTTATATTGTGACTGGCAGTTACATTCCTGGCAGGCAAACCGAAACTGTCTTGATGTAGGAGAATGTGCACAACATAAAATTTATTTAACTTGATAAATGGGGCAAACAGATTTTGCAGGAAGATTCTAAAGATAGAGGAAAGAGAATTAAAAAAAAAAACCTTGTGTTTATGATTGATTTAACTAATAAATAGAAATTCAATGTCAGCTGTTTGGGAATATTATTGAATTTTTAAATAAATTGTAATCATCTTAGTTATCACAACATAAAACTAAAATAGTTGTATATTCTTAGTGGATTGGTGTGAACTTGCAAACATATCTTGAGAAAATGATAATCCACAGTAGTGTAAGGCTATCTCCCTAATTAAATGCCATTGGAAAGGAGAATCCAGGTACATACCCACTGCTGCTGAGTTGATCCCAGTTCACAGAGATCCTATAGGACAGAATAGAATGGCCACATAGAGTTTCCAAGGAGCATCTGACGGATTCAACCTGTTGACCTTTGGGTTAGCAGCAGTAGCTCTTAACCTCTATGCCACCAAGGTTAGTTGCCTACAGTACATGATTTATGATTATATGAAATGAGCTATGTTCACCTTATGGAATGAGAAGTTCAGCTAAATCCCTCTGGTTCCAGTCCGTGGAGAAATCTCCATCAAGTCCACTTGATGTATTTCACCGGGAAGAGAGGTCTCCGAGATTTCAGGGTTAGTGTGAGATTGTAGTTTCGGCTGGTCTTGTTCAGGATTGGCAAAATTTTCATTCACAGAAAAGACAAAAGGGGAAGGAAAATTGTATCTTTTTATACTGAGAATACACAGTGTGAAGTCCAGTCCCACTAGATAGTGAAAGGTGCTGCAAAAGTCTTGCAAGATCTTAGAAGTCACAATCTGTGATGCCACCTCTTTTTCATGTGTATGTCCTAGCTTTCAAATCACAGTAGTGAAGATTTCTGTCCTTTTGTTTTCTCTCAGCTGTTTTTTGTGATCAGCCGTGCAAGACGCACCCCTCCTGATTGGCTTAAGTTCCGAAGTGAAGCAGAAAAACAGGTGGGAGCAATGCTGTGGTTCTGCAAGATCTCAGAATATCATAGCTTCCCCTCCTCTGGGCAAGGAAGTGCTTTCAAAGTGATCTGAACATTCTCCAGACATCTGTGTTACTTTGAAGTGCTTGCCTTTCCCAGCCATTCTGACTGGTCTTTAGGGGGAAGTGGAATTCTCTAAGCTGGGTGCCTTATGGAGCATAGACAGGGCGGAGGTACATCTGGTGTTAAGAGGGTAGAAGGTGTTGCTAGAGACAACTCTGCTCTCCCCTGAAAGCTGAAATGTTGCATAGGTTTGTAAAGGATAGCGGCACAAAGTGTTGGCTGATTGTTTGGCATCTCTGCTTTCCCGACAATTTAGTTCAGGCAAGAGACAGGAGGACAGCTAGCCCACTGTGGCCTGGACTTCCACTGGGAACAGCACACTGGCTGATGCCATTCTCATTCTCTTTCTCTTTAAGTGTTTACTGTTCATCAACGGTAAGACCAGAGGTACTGAACTATCACTTAACTGTGGATGTTACAGATTAAAAAAAAAAAAGTCTCAGGTATTTCTTGAGGTATTTACGTATGGGTAAAGAATTTTTTTTCTGTGAAGGCTTTCACATTTTATAGGTGTGAACAACACAAAGTATGCACACATTTCATTATCCAACATTCTGTAAATTGTATTTCTAAATGCTTCAAGATGTTTTACAAATACAAGTTTAAAGTGCTAGGTATGTGCAAGTACATAGAGGAGTTCTCTTCTAAAGAGTGTGGAGCTACCACAAAATAGAGTTCATTGTCATTAGCCCTCAGAATTTAAAAAAAAATCCATTTTATGATTGGTGCTGACAGTTTGGTAAAAACGATTGAAGGACACTTCACCACCAGCTACACTGTTCTTGGTAAACCGTGATTCAGCTCATTTCATTCTTTTGTTGAAAAATCCTCCAGTAGCTTCTCATATCATGTGCAATATAAATCAACAAATTGTTGTTACCCATAAAGCCCTACACAATCCACCCCCGGAACCACCTCTCTGTTCTGGCCCACTTCACTCTGGCAACTGCTCCTATGTCCACCCGACTTTGCTCACTGTACTGCAGGCACACAGATGGCTTTGTGCTCCTCTGTCTGGAATGCTCTTTCTCCCAATGACTTCATGGTTTGCTCTCTTACTTCTTTCAAGTCATATATGCCACTTTTCTCAGTGACACTTGTCTAGCCTCCCTGTCTGTAACTGCACTCCCTCACTGATATTTCTTATTTCCCTGTTTCAATCACTTCCTGTTTACCCCTTTGATGAGGGAAGAATTCCTGCCCTAGAGTTAAGATACGACCGAGCACATAACATCTAATAACTGGACAGACGAAATCAGTAGCAGTTTATTATCACACCGACTCATAGCGCAGAGGAAGAGGTCACTGCAATGCCATGCAGAGCCACATGAGATTTCCCCTTGGATAGAATGAACAATGAAGGCTATAGGAGACAGGTTTTGCAGCACCATGAGCGTGAGATGCCACTTGGTTCCTGTGGAAGGGTGTACTTGGATTGCTTGAATAATTCCATAGACCCACAGGGCACTAAAATTTACTACTCAGGAATAAGCAGGAACTGTGCCTGATTTGCTGATAAAGGATAGTTGTTTGCTAGGAGACCCTCTCTGTGGGAGAAGAGTGGAAATGGTACTTTGTTAACCCCAAAACCAAACCCACTGCCCCTGAGTCAATTCTGACTGGTAGCGAGCCTATTAAGACAGAGAACAGCCCCAAGGAGCCCCTGGTGGATTTGAACTTCCGACCTAATGGTTACCAGCTTTAGCACTTGACTACTACACCTCCAGGGTTTCCAGCATCTTGTTACGGCATGAATATTGGAGAAGATAGCATATAATATTGGACCTTATGGTTAGATCTTACTCCAGACTTTCTTCTATGCAGTACTTCTTTTTCTAAACAGAATACATTTTATATATTGTTTATTGTCCATCTTTTACTTGAATGTAGCATTTATGAAAGAAATTGTTTTAATCTCCTTTGTTCTGTTCATTAAAGAAACCCTAGTGGTGTAGTGGTTCAGTGCTACAGCTGTTAACCAAAAGACTGGCAACACAAATCTGCCAGGTGCTCCCTGGAAACTCGATGCAGCAGTAATACTCTGTCCTCTGGGGCTCCTATGAATTGGAATTGACTCAGCAGCAGTGGGTTTGGTTTTGGGTTTTTGTGCTGTTCATTAAGGGAACCCTGGTGGTGTAATGGTTAAGTGTTAACATCTGCTAACAAAAGGTCTGTAAATGAAAACCACTGAGCTCCCTGGGAAACCTAGGGGCAGTTCTATTCTGTCCTACACGGTTGCTATGAATGGAAATCAACTTGTCAGCGATGGATTTGGTGATAGGTTTGTTCATTATTATTACTGAGGCAACTACAACTTGAACACAATAAATTGTGAATAAGGATACAGTGACATACAATTAAGTTTGTGAACTCGTCATAGAAAATGTGCTATATAAATTGTTGCTGAATATCACTATGGTCATCTTTGAAGTACTCTCCTTGGGAAGATATATACCCATGCCAGTGCCTAGTCTACCCTTCAAAGCAGCTCTGGAACTCTTTTTCTGGAATGGCGATCAGAGCCGTCATCATATTACCTTTGGTGTCCTGAATATCATCAAAATGTCTTCCCTTCCTTTATTTTTGGGTAAAAAAAAGTCACTGGGGTCCAGATCAGGTGAGTTGAGAGAGCATTTCAATACAGTTATTTACTAGCTAAAAACCCTCACATACAGCTATACAATTAAGCTCGCAAACTTGCCACAGTGCTATTGTGCCAATTGTCATTCTGGAAAGAGTTCCAAAATTGCTTTGAAGGGTGAACTAGGTGCTTGCTTCGGTGCACAGCTTCCCAAGGGAAGTACTTTGAAGGCGGCGGTAGTGATATTCAGCAACGAGGTATGTAGCACTTAGAACAATTCAGCTCCTGGGCTTAACTGTTCGACCTCATCTGTAAAAAAAAAAAAAGAAGAAGAAGAACAATGGCTGGTCTTTATCGTATGCCTTTCTGTATGCCCTGTATTCTCTTAAATGCTTTGTACGTATTGCTCATTTACTGCTCATAAGAACATAATGAAAGCTGTAGTTCCGTTATGGTTTCCGTTTTATTGAAGACAAAGCTGATGCAGAGTTTGAACAGCTTCGGGATTACATTGCTAGGAAGCGATAGAGTAGGATTCAAATTTTGGTGGCTCTGCTCTTACAGAGTCAACTAAACAACTTTACTAAATGATCTGTAATGTTACTATATGTATTGCAAATGTAGTCATGTTCTATTACCAGTTTTTGGAGAGGGTAGAATTTTACTTTCTTTCTCAGACTTTTGAGTGTGAATTATTGTAAATGACATTCATTTTTTTCTCTAACAGTAGAATATATAAGCATTTTAAATGATTAGTAATACCTCAGATACCCTAAAACTCATGAAATCAATGTCTTCAGGGAGCTGAGAAAGACTGCATCTAAACCTTGGAACCATGTTTGTCTGTTAGTGATATTTTTGTGTTCACTATGAAAGGTTTTATGAAAGGTTTTTTTAAAAAAATAAATTTATTATTTTCTGTCTTTGAAGGGAAAAGTAGTGACTCTTTTAGAGGTTGCTATAACATCTAAATCATGTCATTATTATGGAGCACAGATCAGAAACACCCTTAAGTTCAAGTAACTTGCTACCAGTTTTTAGGGATTGGATATGTCCCCCCAAAAATGTGTATCAATTTGTCTAGGTCATGATTCCTGGTATTGTAGGGTGGTCCACAATTCTGTGACTTGATATGATTACCCTACATGTTGTAAATCCTAACCGGTAAGATGTTAATGGGACAGCATTAGAAGCAGTTATGTAACAAGGCAGAATTCAATCTACAAGGTTAGGTTGTATTTTGAATCAATCTTTTTTGAGCAGACAAGAGACGGACCTTATACTACCAAGAACGCAGTGTCAGGGGCAGAGCATGTTCTTTGGACTCAGGGTTCCTGTACTGAGACAAGGAATGACTGATAACAAGACATTTGCCCCAGAGCTGACACGGAGAGAAAGCCTTCCCTTGGAACTGACAACCTGAATTCAGACTTCCAGCTTCCTGAATTGTGAGACAATAAATTTCCATTTGTTAAAGCTATCCACTTTTAGTATTTTTCCTACAGCAATAGAAATAGATAGCTGAGACAGCAATAAAACCAGAAGCAGGAACTTTGACAATTATGCATATTGTTTGATTATTGAGGTAGTACTCATTATGTCCTATCAGATGAAGTGTGTTGTTTATTTTGCAAACTAGAAATTGATAAAAAAAATGCTTTTTACTTGTTTGTCAAAAAATACTACCCTAGAGTCTATTCTGACTCATAGTGACCCTATGGGACAGATTAGAACTGCTTCATAGAGTTTCCAAGGAGTGCCTGGAGAATTTGAACTTCCGACATTTTGGTTAGCAGGTATAATACTTAACCCCCATGCCAGTAGGGTTTCTGTGGTGGTTAAAATACACTTAATACTCACTTATCCTTCTATGCATTGAAGTAATTTTCACTTGTTGACACCCAAAAACCCAAAACCCATTGCTGTTAGTTGACTCAGACTCATAGTAACCCTGTAGAACAGAGTAGAACTGCCCCATAGAGTTTCCAAAGAGGGCCTGATGGATTAGAACTGCTGATATGTTGGTTAGCAGACCTAGCACTGAACCACTACACCACCAGGGTTTGAACACATGTAATAGAATATTCAGTTTCACACTACTGACTGAACAAGGGTGTATATTCCTGGTTTCGTTTTAGTAGATATAAACACATAAACTAAATTATAAAAATATCTTTTTCCTTCGTAGTTTTCAGAAAGCAATGTCCTCAAGTTTTATATTCAAGTTTGAAAAAAATAGCTAAACAGGTTAAATTCTACCCTCTGCTCGCCATCAAAGATACAACCTTCATCTTCATCTCATTTTATGTTAGGAATCAGGTTACTTTGAGAGGATATACCCCAAAGTATTGCTATCTGTGGCAGCATGGGCATTATTCCAACCTCATGTGTGTGTCCAATGAATGTGAGTCTAATGGATTATTAGAGTAGATAGAAATTAGGAGCAAATAAGCAATGGAAGGGAAAAGCAAGGAGAAGAGAAAAGGAGAAGGGAAAGTGGATTTCCTTTTTTTTTTTTTTTTTAGTATTCCCAACGAAATTTACATTTAAAGAGCTCTACTTAACATCTTGGTGGGCAGGTGACTTTAAAATATGTGAACCCTGTTAGAGCAAGCACAAGCAACCAGAAAGCAGTTCTGCTCCAGAGACCAGAGTACTATGGGTTTGGGGATACAAGTCTCAAAACAGAATAAATACAACTCCTTGCAGTCAGGGATTAGAAGACACTCTCCTCAGCAAGACAGAAGAATTTTCATTTCAATATGTACGGCAATACACACTGTTGACATAACTCATTTCAGCTATAACTTCTGAGCATCTGTCTAATGGGATGCAGTACACCGAGCTCATTACTTGACATGTGGAGTGAACTGCTAATGCTCTGCTCCTTTGCTTGATATTTTCTCTCATTCTTTTCTGCAATAGAGTAGGCAAAGCATTGAATCACGAAAGTCTTGCTATCCTACTTTCACTTCTCAAACATCTGCTCTGCTTTCCCTGCCTGCCTCTGCAAACTGACCTTGTATCAATTACTCAGCAGATTGTGCTGCTTGTCCTTCAGAGAGGCAAGACAGCTCCTTGCTGGTCTCCTTCTGAATTTATGATCAAACTTCCTTGCTACTTTTCCTTCCTAGATCTCATCTTGACTCAGTTCCTGTCTTGTGTAAACTGAATGGGTAAGCATTGGTGAGATGTTAATTCAGGGAACAAGGCTTGCAATCTGTGGAGCAACAGGAACAGCTGGTACAGCTGCTGTTCAGTTTTTCTTGGCAGATGGATGCAGAGAGAAATCCAAATGGGGAAATTTGCCTCAGCTTTGGCTGCTATTTTCAACACAAGTGTTTCATTTTTCAGCTTTTCTCCTGTACCACTCCACAGCCATGGCTTACTATTTTAATGCATTCTAAGAAAGTCATTTCTTGGGACTTCCAGAATTGCCTTTGTTCCAGACTTTACACTCATTCAGCCTCTGATTGGCCATCTGACTACACTGAGAAAAGCTTTGGCTGTACTTAAGCAGCTTGAAGTACACATCCTATGTAAGTGTTATTCCACATTCCCAATAAATTTTGGTCAGTTCCTGAGTATGTTTGGCTATTTATCCATTAAAAGAAATTTTAGTGAGCTATAACCTATGTACCATAAAGTTCACCAGTTTTAAGTATACATGTTACTGAAGCTTGAACCACCAGCACAGTCATGATGTTGGAACATTTTATCATCCCCAAAACTTCCTATGGCCCTCTGTGTATAACTTTCTCTCTACTTCCAGCCTGTGGCAGCCGCTGATTTCCTTTCTGACACTATAGTAGTGGCTTTTTTAAGGATGTCATATGAATAGAATTATACAGTGTATAAGTAGTCTTTTGTGCCTGGTTTCTTTCATTTGACATGACACTGTTGAATTTGTCCCTGTTGTATCATTTATCTGTTCTTTTTTTACTGCTATGTTTATCCATTTTCCAGTTGATGGACATGTTGGTTGTTTCCAGACATTAGCTTTAACAAAATAAACTGCTATAAACATCTTAGGACAAGTCTTTGTGGAGACATATGCTGTAAAAGTCTTGATTAAATGTCTAAGAGTGGAGTTAGTGGGCTGGATGTTGAGTGTAGGTTTAATTTAACAAGAGAGAAACTACCCTGTTTTTTGAAGTTGATGCACCATGACATTGTAATGTTACTTTGTTGTACTTTTCAAGTGTTCTTCTAGAGTGACAAATGAGAAATAAAAATCCTGGGACAGAACGAAGGTAGTAGACTAGACACACATCTCCTCGATTCCCTCTGAAAGCTAAGGCCTGGATTGAGCTTTCTAGACACCCAGTGAGCCCCAGGACACGGCACAGGGCTCTCACTGTGGGCTACATGCCACTGAACAGGACCTGCTTGTCTTTGGCTGAGCCTGACTCTGGTAGAATCAGCTGGCTGCTGTGGACTGACGGAAACTGGTATTTTTAACTTTTTTTTTCTTTTTGTTGGCTGACAGGCAGGGCACAGCTCAACAGCAGCTATACAGACCTTCAGTACTAAAGCAATCACTGAGTGGAATAGCCACTTCTTGAGAGCACAGTTCTGAACTCAGAGCACCACAGCCCTTCCACCTTCTCTTTTCAGACCTCATTGATTTTCCTGTTTTGTGGGAGCAGATCACCTTGGCCGGGACACCATCTTGTTTGACTGGGAAGCAGAAATACCCAACTGGAGGCCTCAACAAGAGCTAATTCCCAGTCTGGGAGGCAGTCCCAGCCTGAGGAACACTTTTCCAGCAGAAAAGTGTGTTTAGTACTGTGTAGCCTTACAGATGGCACTTGACAAGGGATGTCAGCAGGGCAGTAGCCTTTCCGTTCAATGATATCATAGCATGTGGGAATAGCTAATCAGGTGCATCTGTTCTCAGCCTGAAGGAGGGGCTTCCCACACTTGCCAGCCTCACTGATTTTAGAAGTGGTCAGATAGCTTTTAGCTTTAAAATTAGACTTCCTAAAGAAAAAAAATTCAGTGCAGTCAAACAGCATCTCTTCCAGCCTTTACCTACCTGCATTATAAGGTTGTCTGGAGGCCCCCCAGTGACTCCATAAGTATGGCCAAGTCTTTGTCAGCCAGGAGGTGGAGCCTGATACCCAAGAGATTCCACTGGACCCAGTCCCTGGAGTACAGAGAAGCGGCTGAGCAACTTCCTTCTCATAACTGCACCTCAGCTCCTGTTAAGGCATCACCAGAGAAACTAAACAGCCTCTAGATGTCCAGAAAGCAACAGACTCTACTGAAACATTTTTTTTAAAAAAAGAATCATCCATGGCTTCAGAAAACTCCCGAAATTAAGAAAGAAAGAACTTCCCAAAGGAAGAAGACTTTCTCAAACTATCAGAGGTAAAGTACAGAAGAATTATATGTAGAGCCCTCCTAGACATTATACAAAATGCAGCAGAGCAAAATGAAAAATTAAGCAAGCTGTTCAACTGATGGATCATTAGCATTCTGAAATCTGACAGATTAATAATAAAATTACAGAATTAGACAATTGAGTTCAAAGCCAAAAGAACAGAATTGAACAACTGGAAACTAGACTTTGTGACCTTGAAGATAGAGCTACTTACACCAGCATTTATGAGGAGAAATCAGAGAAAAGAAACAAGAAAAATGAAGAAGCATTAAGAAACATGTGGGACTTTATCAAGAGGAACAATATATGATTAATTGGAGTTCTTGAATGGGGGGATACTTGACAACATGGAGAATATTATTATTGAGTTGTTGACAGAAAACTTCACTGAAATTCTGAAAGAAGAGAGCATAGATATCCAAAATATGTATCAAAAGCCACATAATATTGACCCCAAACCAAAGACTCCAAGACATAACATAATCAAGCTTAAGAAAATGAGACATAAACATAAACTCTTAAAGGCAGCAAGACTCAAAGCAAAGTGAACATTTAGAGGGAAGCCCTGTATGTTTTAGTCTGACTTCTTGGCAGAAACATTGTTGGCACAGAGACAGTGGGGTGACACACTCAAAGCCTTGAAGGAGGAAAACTTCCAACCAAGAATTATAATCCTGCAAAACTGTCTTTCAAACATGAGATGAAATTAAGACATTCACAGATAAACAGAAACTTAGACACTTTGTAAAAACCAAGCCATAGCTAACAAGAGATGTTGAAAGAAGTTCTTGGCTTAGATAAACAAAACCAGTAAGTCTATATTTAGGAGGCAATGTAAGACACAACATACAGAAACCTACTCAGTTAGAGAAGGCACAAAACTTAAAGCTGTAATTAAAAGAAGGGATCCAGTGATCGTATCATGAAAACTATGATACCATCACATTAGAAAGAGAGATATATTACAGTAGTTATAGTCTTTCGAGATAGAGAGGAAATTAATAAGATATGTGTGAGTTAAAATTGGGTTTAAACTTAGATTATTAAAAGGGATCATAGGCATAGACCCAAAGCACAGTAAAGATGCAGCAAATCAAAAAAAGAAACACAACACAGGAGTCTCAACAAACACAAAACCAATACTGAAAAGGATCAAAAATCCATCCATAAAGAAGAATGACTCAGAATAGAAAATTAAGAGCAACAAAGAATAAACCAACACAAAAGTAAATACATCAAAATGACAGCACTAAACACATACCTGTCAATAATTACACTGAATGGAAGGGGACTGAACACTCCAGTAAAAAGACAACAAGTGACATCTTGGATCGAAGGACATGACCTATCTATATGTTGCTCACAAGAAACTCACCTTAGACTTAAAGACATGAACAAACTGAAAATTAAAGAATAGAATAATATATACCAAGCTAACAATGGACAAAGAAGAGCAGGTGTGGCAATACTAATCTCAGATAAAATAGATTTTAACGTAAAATCCACCATCGTACAAAAGGATGGTCACTATTTACTGCTGAAAGATTCAATACACAAGCAGGACTTAACAATATTAAATATTTATGAACCCAATATTACAGCATCTAAATACATCAAACAAACACTAACTATATTGAAAAATAAGATAGATCACTCCACAGTAATAGTTGGAGACTTCAACACTCCACATTTGGTAGTGATTTTCTAGAAAAAGAGCTCATTAAAGACACTGGAGATCGTATTGCCACAATTAACCAATTAGATCTCATCAACACATACAGGACTTTTTATCCATCAACAGCTAACTACAACTTCTTCTCCACTACACATGGAACATTTTCCAGAATAGACTATGTGTTAGGACATAAAGCAAATCTCAACAAACTCCAAACCACTGCATTGTTGCAAAGCATCTTCTAGGACCATAAAACCATGAAGGCATGAAAGTCAAAACCAATAGCAGAAAAGACGCAGAAATGGGAACTCATGGAAACTGAACAACACCTTGTTCAAAAAGCCATAGGTTATAGAAGATATCAAGGATGAAATAAAGAAATTTATGGATTCAAATAACAATGGAAACACTTTTTACCAGGATTTACAGTATACAGCCAAAGCAGAGCTCAGAGGTCAATTGATCTCTATAAATACACACATCTAGAAGGAAGAAAGGACCCAAATCAAAGAATTAACACTACAGCTTGAACAAGTACAAAGAAAGCAACAGAGGAACTCCCTCAGGAAGATCATAAAGATTAAAACAGAACTAGAGAATTAGAGAATAGAAGAACAAGTTAAAAAAAACTGATAAGACGAAAAGCTGTTTTCTTTAAAAAAAAAAAAAAAAAGATTGACATCCCTTGGCTAAACTTACTAAAGAAAAACAGGAGAGGAAACATATAACCTGAGTAAGAAATGAGATGGGAGCTGTCACAACAAATCCAACAGAAATCAAAAGTAGAGTAACAGAATACTACAAAAGATCGTACTCTAACAGATTTGAAAACCCAGAGGAAATGGGCAAATTTCTAGATTCATATGACCCACCAAAATTATTACAAGGGGAAGTAGAACAACTTAATAAACCCATCACAAAGGAAGAGACTGAAAAAGTTTTCAAAAACTACCAACCAAAAAATGCCCTGGCCCAGAAGGCTTCACTGCAGAATTCAATGAAGCTTTTAGAGAATAGTTAACACCAATACTACCGAGACTATTTCACAGCATAGAAAGGGGTGGAAGACTCTCAGATTCATTCTAGGAAGCCAGCATAACCCTGATAACAAAGCCAGGGAAAGATCCAACAAAAAGGAAAATTACAGACCAATATCATTCATCAACCTAGATGTAGAAATCTTCAGCAAAATCCTTCCCAACCGAATTCAACATGTGTAAAAAACAATTTATCATGACCAAATTGGATTTATACCAGGGATGCAAGACTGGTTCAACATCAGAAAAACAATTAATGTGATCAACCACATAAAAAACACAAAAAATAAGAATCACCTAATCTTATCAATTGATCCAGCAAGGCATTTGACAAAGTCCAACACCCATTCATACTAAAAATTCTCAGTAAAGTAGGCATAGAAGGCAAATTTCTCATTTCAATAAGGTCCATCTATGCAAAACCAGCCATCTACATCATCCTGAATGGAAACAGACTGAAAGAATTTCCCTTGAGAACGGGAACTAGACAAGGATGCCCACTATCACTGCTCCTATTCAACTTTGTTCTATAAGTTCTGGCCAGAGCAATTAGACAAGACAAAGAAATAAAGGGCATCTGCATTGGCAAAAAGGATGTAAAAAGCTCTATATTTGCAGACAATACGATTGCATCTGCAGAGAATCCCAAAGAACCCGTAAGTAAACTACTCAAACTAATAGCAGAGTTCAGCAAAGTACCAGGTTATAAAATAAACATAAGTACATCAGTAAGATTACTTTGTACCAACAAAAAGATCATTCAAGAAGAAATCACCAAATCAATATCATTTACTATAGCCCCCAAGAAGATCAAATAGCTAGGAGTAATCTAAGTAGAGAGATAGGAGACCTAAACAAAGAGATATATGAGACCCTGTGGTAAGAAACTAAGAGAGACTACACAAATGGAGAAACCTACCCTGCTCCTGGATAGGAAGACTTAACATCACGAAAATGTCTATTTTACCCAAAGTGATCTACATATACAATGCAATCCCAATACAAATTCCAGCAACATTGAGAAGGGGAAACAAACCACCAACTTTGGTTGAAAGAGGAAGAAACCTTGGATAAACAAAGCACTATAAAGAACAACGTGGGCGGCCTCTCACTATCCAGTTTTAGAACCTATTATACCGCCACAGTAGTCCTAACAGCCTGGTACTGGTACAAAAAGATACATAAACCAATGGAACAGAGTGAAGATCCCAGAGATGCCACCATCTTCTTACAAACAGCTGATATTCGACAAAGGCTCTAAGATTCTAAACTGGGTTAAAAACAGTCTCTAACAAATGGTGCTTGCAAAATTGGGTATCTATCTGCAAAAAAATTGAAACAAAATCCATATCTCATGCTTTACACAACAACCAACTGAAATTGGATCAAAGACCTAAATATCAAACCTAAAACGATAAAGAGTATCAAAAAAAAAAAAAAAAAAGATCAACAAGGGAATTTTTAATACACAATATCGGCAGACTACAAAATCTGACAAAGCATGATCAACAGAAAATAGATAAATGGGAACTACTAAGAATCTAACACTTTTGCTCATTCAAAGACTTTATCAAAAGAATTAAAAGACCACCTACAGAATGGGAAAAAATATTTGGCAACTCTATGTCAGACTGACATCTGGTCTCCATAATCTACAAGATACTGCAAAATATCAACAAGAAAAGGATAAATAACTCAATTAAGGGTTGAGCAAAGGAGATGGACAGACACTTCTCTAAAGAGAATATCCAGTCAGCCAAAAGAGAAGTAAGTCCTTTGCTATTATTGATATCTGGATCGTTAGTTTAGAAAATAATGGTAGATGTATTTCCTACTAGTTTTTGACATTTATCTCACCTCAGATTGTTGAGATAAGTATATGCAAGCTTAACTGTAAATTTTCAGATAGTCTTTCCTCAGTGTAGGGTTTTTCCTAATAATTTTCTACACTGTTTATCAGAGAAAAAACTCTTACCTATTCAAATAACAATATAATGGCATAGAAATACTTTTAATCTTTGTTCAAAGGAAGAAATTCTACTGTGAGAATTAGTTTGGCTACTCAACTAGAATACACAGAACATAATTATAGAAGGCCTACTTTTTAAATAACTACAGTGGTTACTTTCATGTTCTGTATCTGTAGCTTGTCAATAGTACAAATGGCCTTCATTTTCTTTCAGTCAGATGTTATTTATACATTGTTTCTATACACAAAGTCTTCTGCTTCTTTGTTGCACCTACTTCAACTTGACTTCTTACCATTTCAGATGGGAGAGCGTAGTGAACACACCACATTCAGCAGATTTGCAATTTGTGAACTCCATAAATTGGCCTGACTAGAGATGAACCTGAGCATATCAATTTAATTCTGTTCTTTAAATAAACAAGGAATGGGGGGGGTTCATCTAGGTCTTTATCTGGTAGAGATGTAATGCATGCTAAATCTATTTTTAATTCTGCCTTATGCAGACTCACAGCAAGATTTTTCACATGCAAATGAGATTTTGTAAAAAAAAAAAAGCTTTGTGAAAAAAATCTGTTAGTTTAAGCAGTATTGTGATGTGGGAGCTAGCTTTGCATTTTAATGCCAAATTAGCCAAATAATTACTCTAACTTTTTGTCAAATTCTTCTTTGCAACAGGATAAGAGACTTGAATGATTTTAAACATAAACAGTACTGGAAACAGTGCCTGGCACATAGTAAGTGTTCAATAATATTATTATCATTATCACCTTCAGAGGAGGTAGGAAGAGATCAAAAATTTAAGTTTTTAGTGTGCCTAATCAAGAGAATCTACATGGTATCTATAATAGCTGGGAAAGTATTATACTAGCTTCTTAAAGCTGTGGTAATAAAATACCACAAGCTATTTTAACAGAACAGAAATTTGTTCTCTCATGGTTCCAGAAGTTTGAATTCAGGGTGTCAATAGGACCGTGCTCTCTTCATAGGCTATAGGGGAAGGTCCTCTCTTGTTTCTTCCTGCTTCTGGTTGTACCTGACATTCCTGGCTTGGAGTAACAAGTTTCACCTCTGTCCTAGCATGGTCTTCTTTGCTCTGTGTCTGTCTGTCTGGTAGATGGTATATGATTTTGAAAAATGGAGTAGCAAGATCTATGCTTCAGGATGAGAATACTGGAGATTACATGAAAAAGGAATGGAAAGGATAAGAACTGGGAGCTAGAGATGACAAGAGAACAATTTAAGAAATAACAAAAGTAAAATATATTTTGCAGCATAGAGACGAAATGTCTGAAATATTTTGTGGGAATGAACCGAGATTTCTTGGATGTTCTAAAGGTAGTTTTTTTATTTTCTATAGTCTTGGAAGAAGTACAACCAGTGTACTCTTTAGAAGCAAGGAGAGAGAGACCATCTTTTACATACTTTGGACATGTTGCCAGAAGGGCACAGTCCCTGGAGTAAGGCATCACATTTGTCAGACTGGTAGGTCATTGAAAAGAGAAAGACCCTCAAAATAATAGATTGACACAGTGGCTGCAACAATGGGCTCTAGCATAGCAATAATTGTGGGTAAGGCACAGGACTGGGCAGTGTTTCCTTCATTGTATGTAAGGTTGCTATGAATCAGAACCTACTCGATGGCACCTAACAACAACAACACATTGATGAAGAGCTTTATTACTACAACAGAAAAAAATAATGAAGTGATTTTGGTTTCATAGTCCACTTAGTTGGTAGCTTGAAGTTCATCATTTCTGTTCTTACAAAAAGGAACAAACTGAAAATCAATAACTGTTTAGATCTGGCAGAGAGCTGAGGTTACAGTACAACAAACTTTCTTGAAAACTGGACAGATAGTCTGATGTAGAGAATCATCATTTGCTGAGGGCAAAATCCTCTATTGATGGACTCATCATTGCATAGGAATATTTCAAGAATAATTACTTTAATCAAGCTGGAACAGAAGAAAACAAAGAACATTAAAGACAGGAGGAAAATGGGGAGTCTAAGAGACAGAAGGGGTCAAATGATCCAGAGACTATATTACCATGATACCAGAAGAACCAGATGGTGCCTGGCCATCTCCAATGTCTGCCTTACTAGGTAATACAATGAAGACTTCCTGCTGTAGCAGGAGAAAATGGGGGTACCAATCTGGAATTCTGTTAAAAGAATAGACTTGATGGCCCAACATTCTGGAATATCATCCAAGAGCATACGCTGGTCTCGCCCTGAGCCCTGAGCTGAAACCTGCACAGAAGATAACTCTTCACTCCCAAAACTGGACTGAACTATAAGACATGAGGCTGTTGGAGCACTCCCCTATAGTAACAAGATGGGAGGACAGAGAGGAGAGGTTGGAGTTGGTTCCATCAATATGGCAAGTACAGAGTAGAAAGAAGGAGTGTGCCATCACAGGGTTGGGAGAACAGATAGAGTTGCATGGTGGTGTCTATATGGGATTTTATATGACAAATTGACTTCAGCTGTAAACTTCCACTTAATCACAATAAAATATTACAATAAAAAAAAGAGCACTTAAAAGTGATTTAAAAAAATCACTTTAACTGCTGGAGGTGGCCTAGCATGAAAGACGAAAACCCCAGGAGACCCATCCTTGGGTAGGAGATGGGATACACACTTTGGTGAGTTTTACCTCCTGGAGTGCCATTAGATTCCCACTGTGAAGCACTGATAAAAATCCTGTCATGATTTCAGCATGGGGAGGCATATGTAACTATTCTGAAATAATGTTCTGCTCCTCTTAAGAAATCAGTCTGCCCTGAAAGGACACTACTTCATCAGAGCCTATCCAGCGTGGTTTATCAGAGTTTAATCAGCTTGACGAAAGGGAAATACTCAGCTCTAGTTCCATCCAGAATTCCATGTCAGGGGAGGGAAGTACCCAACTACAGTTCCCTTCCAGCCTTCCAAACAAGGGAAATTAGTCATTTCATTTCTAGCCTTGGATGTGGAGGAAGGAAAGACTCAACTCTAGTCTTCTCTACAGTTCTAGTTTCACTTAAGGGGTAAAAAACACTAATGACAGTCACAATCCAGGGACACAGGCTAACCAAAGACTAAGACCTAGTCATAAGATTATAGAACAACGCCTCTCTCCCCACACTTTACACCGCAACAACAACTACATCAATAAATCTTCACAGGAGACCACAGCTAAAGAACCTCAGTTTACTTTATCTGATACATCATGGGACATACAGGACATTTTTAGGGCAGTGACATATTCTGTATGATACTGTAATGGGGACACCCAACCTTATGCACTTACCAAAGTCAATGGGACTGTACAATATAAACAGTGAACTAATGTAAACTATCTGAGTGCAAACTATTCAAATGTAATGTAAACTGTTTCAATCTACCAGCTGCTCCTTAGAAACTTTATGGGGAAGTTCTACTCTATTCTGCAGAGTCACTGTGAGTCAGAACCTACTCAATTGTACCTAACAACAACACCAATGTAAATTACCGACCAGAGTTAAAAATTTGTCAGTACTGTTTCATGGATTTCAACAAATGCACCACATAAATGAAACAGGTTAATAATAGGAGAAAAAGTGTGCAGGGGGTGAAGGGGTGTATGGGAAGTCTTCATGCTTTTTGTCCAACTTTTCTGAAAACTGAAGTTCAACCTAAAAAGTATGTATGTATGTGTATGCACATTGCACACATACACACATGCACATACAATCACATCATATTGAAGTGACTCCAAACCAAAGATAAAAGGATATTTAAAACCAGCAAGATAAATGAGGCACCTGAAATATAAGATAACATATATACAAATTATGGCTAACATGATTCCCAAAACACTGGAAACCAACAAAAAATCCAAACCAAACCCATTGCCAGTGAGTCAGGTCTGACTCATAGTAACCCTATAGGTCAGAGTAGAACTGCCCCAGAGAGTTTCCAAGGAGTGCCTGGCAGATCTGAACTGCTGACCTTTGGTTAGCAGACATGGCACTTAACCCACTACGCTGTCAGGGTTTCCCTGGAAACCAGCAGACATCATTAAAGCGATAGGAACCAATCAAACAAAGCAGAAAACCAAACCAAACAAATAAACATCTGCCTTTGAATTTAATATTTAACAAAAATATCATCTGAATACAAATGTGGCATGTAAGGACTATGTACTATATAAAGGACAAATAATAAAGATCTTGTATGTGACTTTTAGCATGTATAAATGTAGATATAACAATAATAAGACATTTGTGTAAGTAAAAGTGTGCCATTTTAAGATTTTTGGCACTCTTCATGAATTAATATAATATTATCAGTGGGTATTTGAAGGCAGCTACGTAACCTGAAGAAACTCATTGTAAAATTTAGAGCAAACATACACACACACAATAAACAGGTATAACTAAAATGTCAAAATAGGAATTAAAGTATTAAGGATTAGTGATTCACCCCAAGACAAGAAAGAATGAATAAAGAAGAAAGGTAACATAGGAAATAAACAGAAAGGTGGCACTTTTATCAATAACTACATTAAATGGCGGAAACCCTGGTGGTGTAGTGGTTAAGTGCTACAGATACTAACCAAAAGGTCAGCAGTTCAAATCTGCCAGGCACTCCCTGGAAGCTCCCTGTGGGAATTTAGCCTCAGAAAACTGTCACACATATTTGTACTCTGATTATTGTTCTAGCTACGAGTAACGTGTTATACCTTGTCACTGATATAGGAGACTTTTGCCTTTTTTGTCCACATCTATAAAACTGTGTCACACTAACTTCAGAATTTTCTGTAAATAAGATAAAATCTCAGATCCTTGACGGTTCTTGACACACTTAAAAATTGCAGAAAATATATTATTTTTTCATGTACATGCACAAATACTTTTTTCCAACTAAGAAAGACCATCTGCTAGGCCTTAAACGAAATCATAGTTATATAAAACAATTTAACTTGTACAGAATATATTCTCTGACCACAAATGTATTACCTTAGAAGTCAATAACAGGCATTTAGAAAATCTGCAACTATTTGGAAAAATGACTGTAATGCTAGCTCATAACCCATAGGTCAAAAATAAACCATAACGAAAATGAGAAAATCTAATTAAATAGAAATAAAAACATGACATAGATAACTTTGCTGTATTCAACAAAATCTGTACCCTAAGAGTAATTTATAGCTGTTGATGCTTACATGAGACTGTAAATCAATGATACAAGATCCCAGATAAACGGGTTAAGGGAAAGAAAAAGCAACTAAAACCCAGCAAATCACTGACTATTATTCCCACATCAACAGAAAACAGAAAATTGAAAAATGAGGGAAGACATCAATAAAATGGAAAATTAAGAAGGTAAGAAAGCTGACACCAAAGTTAACGAATACTGGTTCTTCATCAGGTCCTTACATACAACACTTGCTCCAAAGTGCTCAAAAAAGTACAGGTTCTCTCAGCAAGGAAGGAGACGGGAATGAATCTTGTTAGGCAATTGATAATTGTAACTAGCAGTCTTTTCCACAGCTAATTTTAGTAATTTTTGGCTTTTGGGAAGAGAAAAGCATTAGAATTGCAATTTCTTTTCTTAATCTCAGTAATCACAATTGACTAAGTTAAAAAACAAGATGCACAAAGTGGATTTATTAAAAAGAAGCTGGAATGATGTCATCAAACAACAACACTAGCAATTTTAGACAACTAACATGGGAATTCTTTGCCTGTAAAGACAGTAAAGTGGCAAGTTATTCTTTAGTGGAAGACAGAAAATGATGTCATTAAAGTTTACAGAATTTTTAGTAAAGTCATAATCAGCATTGTATTATGAGTAAAAATAAAACTAACAAATTTTGAATAAAGATGGAAGAGGTAGTCTCAGGAAGTGTGAATTTTCCGTCACTACAAGTGATCAAGTGTTAATAATTTGGAAGAGAATTCAAGCCTCAGACAAACTGGTAACTAGATGATCATCATGAAACTATTCTGATTTTAAGTTCCTTTGAGTACAGAGAAAGAATCAGTACATAAGATGCCAATCAAACAAATAGCAAAAAAGAAAAAAAAATTGCTGTAAAATGGGATTTTGACTCACATATGACTGAGTAAAACTGCCCCATCGAGTTTCCAAGTAGTGCCTGGTGTATTCAAACTACCAACATTTTGGTTAGCAGATGTAGCTCTTAATTACTATGCCACCAGGGTAGGTGACTTAAAATATAGTATTCTTTGTTTTTAACTTTTTCCAAAAAATAAGAAAAATAAATGGAGGGTGGGGCCAAGATGGCAGACTAGACACATGTCTCCTCAATTCCCTCTGAGAACTAAGGCCTAGAATGATAACTGAATGAAGCAACATGTATATCTGGGGAGCTCTAGGATTGTCACCCAGAGCGTGAGGCCTGCCTCACCTCAGGCCACCTCAGGCCACACCTGAGGGCCTGGCTGATTTCCGCAGGTGTTGGACAGCTCTTTGCTTAGCAGCAAAGTATTTTTTAAAAATAAGGACACCTGGAGAACTGAAGGCTGAGTGTCCCAGTAGCATCTACTCTAACCTTCACAGCATCAGCTGATAGTCCTCAGTGACTCCATAAGTAAGACACCATCTATGCCAGGAGGCAGAGCCTGCTGCCCCAGACAGTCGACCTGGGACTAGTCACTTGACTACACAGAGGCACCTGGTGACCAACTCCCTTCTTAGAACTATGCCTCAGCTCCTGCTGAGGAAACAACAGACAAACTGAGCAACTTCTGGATGGCCTAAAGACAGCAATCAATGCCAGATAGTCAAGTGCCATCAAGTTGGAGCTGACTCATGGTGACCCAATCAATAGCCAACCATTAAAAGAAGCAGTCCACCATAGCTCTGGAACACTCCTCAAATAAAGAATCAAAAAGTTTTCCAGATAAAGAAGCCTTTCTAAAACTATCAGAAGTTCAGTAAAAAAAAAAAAAAATTATATAAAGAGCTTTCCTAGACATTAAACAAAATTAAACAAAACAAAATGAAAAATTAAGCAAGCTATTTGAGCTGATACATCAATGATCTGATATCCAGCAGATCAACAATAAAATTAAAGAATTAGACAATTCAATCCAAAGCCAAAATAGCAGAATTGAGGAGTTGTAAACCAGAGTTAGTGAGTTTGAGGACAGAGCAATTGACAATAGCATTTATGAGGACAAATCAGAGAAAAGAAATAAGAAACATTAAAAAGTGTTAAGAAACATGTGGGAGTCTATTAAGAAGAACTACAAATAACTGTAGTTCCTCAGCAGTAAGGGATAGCTGAAAATTCACAGAATATTGTTGCAAAGTTGCTGACAGAAAACTTCCCTGAAATTATGAAAGAAGAGAACATAGATTCCAAGATACATATCAAAACAAACAAAAAAGACCCCAAAAGAAAGACATCAAGACATATTATAAACAAGCTTAATAAAATGAGACATAAAGAGAGGCTCTTAAAGGCAACAAACCTTAAAATAAAACTAACATTCAGAGAGAAGCCTGGTAGGCCTTCATCTGACTTCTTGGCAGAAATGATGTTGGCACAGAGACAATGTGATGTCGCATTCAGAGTCTTGAATGAGGAAAACTTCCAACCAAGAATTACACATCCTGGAAAATTGTCTTTCAGATATGAAGATGAAATTAAAACATTCTCAGACAAACAGAAGCTTAGGGACTTTTTAAAAAAACAAAACAAAACTACAAGAAGTACTGAAAGGAGCTCTTTGCTTAGAAAAACAAACCACTAAGTGTATATTAAAAGAGGCAATGCAGGACACAGCAGCTAGAAACATACTCAGAAAAGTCACAATGTTCAATCAAAGCTACAATATTAAAAGAAGTGAATCAGTGATCATATCAGAAAATCTATGACATCATCACACTAAAAAGAGGGATATATTACAGTAGTTATAACCCTTTCAGATGGAGAGGAAATTAAAAAGATATTCAGAAGTTAAAGTCTGGTTTAAACTTAAAATTGTAAGGGGGATCACTCGGGTAGCCATAAAACAAAATAACAATGCGATATATTAACATGAGAAACATAACACAGGAGTCTCAACGAACACAAAACCAACACCGAAACAGATGAAAGGTCAAACCACAAAGAAGAATGACCCACAACAGAATATTAAGACCAACATAGGAAACATTAACAACACAAAAATAAAGGCATCAAAATGACAGCATTAAACATACCTCTCAATAATTACATTGAATTTAAATGGACTGAACGCTCCAATGAAGAGACAGTGATTGACATCCTGGATCAAAAGACACCATCTGTCTTTATGTTGATCATAAGGAACACATCTTAGACTCAAATATATGAACAAAATGAAAATTAAAGTATGGAAAAATATACACCAAGCCAACAACACATACAAATGACAGCAGGAATGGCAATTTGAATTGAAGATAAAATAGACCATCGTGGATTCCACATTAAAGGATGGTCACTACTTATTGCTGAAAGGATTATACATAAGAAGGAGTTAACCATACTAAACATTTATGTACCCAATACAAGATTATATAAATACATCAAACAAACACAGAAAACATTGAAAAATGGGGTAGATTACTCTACAAGAAATCAAGAACAAAATAAGGAAATTTATGGATTCAAGTGAAATGGAAAACGCTTCCTAAAGAACATATGAGATACAACCACAGCAGTGCTCAGAGGTCAGTTTATCTCTATAAATGCACACATCCAGAGGGAAGTAAGGACCCAAACAAAAACACTAATCCTACAGCTTGAACAAGTATAAAGAGAGCAGCAGAGGAACCCCTCAGACACTAGAAGAAAACAGATCATGAAGATAAGAGCAGGACTAAATGAATTAGAGAAGACAAGAACAATTGAAAAAACTAACAAAACCAAAAGCTGTTTTTTGAAAAGATCAACAAAACTGACAAACCCTTGGCTAAACTTACAAAAGAAAACAGGACAGGAAACAAATAACCTCAATAAGAGAGAAAATGGGAACTGTCACAAGAGACCCAACTGAAATAAAAAATATCACAACAGAATACTAGGAAAGACTGTACTCTAACAGATTTGAAAACCTGGAAGAAATGGACAAATTTTTAGATTCATATCACCTACCGAAATTATCACAAGGAGAAATAGAACAACTTAATAAATGCATCACAAAGGAAGAGAGTGAAAAAGTCATCCAAAAACTACCAACCCAAAGAAGACCTGGCCCAGATGGCTTCTCTGGAGAATTCTACCAAGCTTTTAGAGAGGATTTAACTCCAATACTACTGAGACTATTTCACAGCATAAAAAGGGATGGAATACTCCAAAATTGATTCTGTGAAGTCAGCATAACCCTGATATCAAAGCCAGAGAAAGGTCCCACTGAAAAAGAACAGACCAATATCACTGATCAACCCAGATACAAAAATGTTCAACAAAATCCTTGCCAATAGAACTCAACAACACACCAAGAAAATAATGCATTGTGACCAAGTTGGATTCATACCAGGGATGCAAGTATGATTCAACATGAGAAAAGCAAGTAATAGCATCAACCACACAAATAACACAAAGAATCATCTGCTTTTGTGACTTGATGCAGAAAAGGCATTACACAAAGTCCAACACCTATTCCTGCTAAAAGCTCTCAGCAAAACAGGAATAGAGGGAAAATACTTCAATGCAATAAGGGGCATCTATGCAAAGCCAACCACTTAAACACCATCCAGAATGGAGAGAGACTGAAAGAATTCCTCCATAGAATGAGAACTAGACGAGGTTGTCCACTCTCACCACTTCTAGTCAAAATTGTATCAGAGGTTCTAGTCAGAGAATTTAGACAAGACAAAAAAATAAAGGGTATCTGCATCAGCAGAGAAGAAGTAACAATCTCCCTGTTTGCAGACGATTATAATTGCATATGCATATACAGAGAATCCTAAAGAATTCATAAGGAAACTATTGGAACTAGTAGAAGAGTTCAGCAAAGTATCACGATATAACATAAACATAATAAATCAGTAGGATTCCTTTATACCAACAAAGAGATCATCAAAGAATAAATCAGCAAATCGGTATGATTTACTACAGCCCTGAAGAAAATAAGACACCTGGGAATAAATCTAACTAGAGAAATAAGAGACCTATACACAGAGAAGTACAAGACTTTATTGGAAGAAACCAAAAGACTTGCATACATGGAGAAACCTACCCTGCTCATGGAAAGGAAGAACTTAACTCTGAAAGTGTCTACCATACCCAAAGCAATCTACATGTAAAATGCCATCTCAATATGAATTCCAGTGTCATTTTCTTAGTGAGGTGGAAAAAGAAATCACCAACTTTGTTTGGAAAGGGAAGAAACCCTGGATAAGTAAAGCACTACTGAAGAAGAGGTACACAGTAGGAGGCTTCACACTACCTGACTTTAGAACGTATTACAGTGCCACAGTGGTCATAGCAGCCTGGTACTGGTACAAAAAGAGACATATAGGTGAAGGGAACAGAGTTGAGAACCCAGTGTGGCCACCATCCTCTTATGAACAGTTGACATTCAACAAAGGCCCTAAGATTGTCAATTAGGGTAAAAACAGTCTCTTCAACAAAAGGTGTTGGCAAAAGTGAATATCCATCTGCAAAAAAAAATTGAAACAAGACCCGTATCTCACACCTTACACAAAAACTAACTCAAAATTCATCAAAGACCTAAATATCAAAACTAATTCAATAAAGATCATGCAAGAAAAAAATAGGGTCAACAACAAAAGTTCTAATACACAGCTTAGATAGACTTCAAAGACTGGCAAATACAGCATGGTCAACAGAAGAGAAAATAAACAAACGGGAGCTGCTAAGAATCAAGCAATTTTGCTCATTCAAAGACTTGATCAAAAGAGTTAAAAGGCCACCTACAGACTGGAAAAAATATTCAGCAACTACGTATCAGACTGATGTCTGATCTCCATAATCTACAAGATACTGCAAAATATCAACAATAAAGAGGTAAATAGCCCATTTAAGCAATGAGCAAAGGAGATGGACAGACACTTCACCAAAGAGAAATGCTCATGGTCAATAGCTATCAGGGAAATTGGAATCAAAACTACAATGAGATACCATCTCACCCCAACAACATTGGCCTTAATCCAAAAAACACAAAACAACAAATTCTAGAGAAACTGTGGAGAGACCAGAACTCTCTTACTGTGCTGTTGGGATTGCAAAATGGTATAACCTCCTTGGAAAGCAATTTGGTGCTTCCTTAAGAAACTGGAGATAGATATACCATTTGATGAAGTGACCCCACAGCTTACAATGTACCCTACAGAAACAAAGGCTGTCATATAAACAGATACATTCACACGAGTGTTTATTACAGCACAGTCCACAATAGCAAAATGATAGAATCAACCCAGATGCCCATCAATGGATAAACTGACAAACTATGGTAAGTATACTCAATGGAACACTATGCAATGATAAGGAACAACGACAATTTTAGGAAGTATCTCGTAACCTGATTTCAATTGGAAGACATCACGCTTAGTGAAGTCAATTAGTGGCAAAAGGACAAATATTGTATGATATCCCTACCATAAAGACTTAAAAAAATAGACTCATATACGGAAGAAAAGACTCTTTCATGGCTTCAAGGGTGGGAAGGACAGCAAGTGTTGGTTGTAGACTAAATAGGTGATAGAAATTTGGTTAGATGAAAGCAGAGATAGCACACAGTAGAAAGTATACCAATTTAATTGGAAGTTATCATGAACTGAAAACTTCTAATCTCAAGCCAATACTGCAAGGATAGAGTAGGTAGGGCGGGATCTGGGGACCATGGTCTTGTGCAATATCAAGGCCAAGTGGCATACTTAGCCAGTCTTCAGCAACCCACAGTGGTGAGTGGCATCTGAGGTCCTAAAAACTAGCAAGTTGCCACCTGAGATACACCAAGTGGTCCCAACTCATCTGAAACTGATGGTCACCAAGAACAACAAAGACACAAGGAAAAAAGAGCTCAGGAGTGAGAAGTACTCGTGTGAATGGGAGACTTTATCAACATGTGACCAAAAGAACCAGATGGTGCCCAGTCATGACCAAAGACAGCCATGATGTGGCACACAATGCTAATTCCCTGTGGCAATATGAGAAAAAAAGCGGTGCGGCTCAAGAATTCTACTAAAAGACCACAAATGGTGATCCAATGGCCTGGGGGATCCCCTGCTTACGTGGTCTCTAGACCTGCTGCTGCTCCTATCCAGAATACGCTACTGAGGTCAACTCTTAAAATGGACTAGACACGGGGACACAGTGTGACCATACGGTGTGTGTACTTTATGTACCTATGACTACATAGGATGCTGTCCTACTAGTCTCTTTCTAGATGGAAGAAGGTGGAAAGGTGGGGACAGGAGATTGTGAAGAGGATAAAACAGGTATAGAATGAAAAGCAGGGGTGTAATTTTACCAGGCAAGGAGAGCAGAAGGAGCTGCATAGGCAGATATGCAAAATTCAAAATTAACTTGGATTGTATACTTTCTCTTAATCACAATTTTAAAAAAAGGGCAGAGTCAAGATGGCAGACTAGACATACATCTCCTTAATTCCCTTTGAGGAGTAAGGCCTGGATTGACAATTAAATGGAGCTTTCTGGACACCCATTGAAGACTAGGACAAAGCATAGGGCTGTCAGTTTGGACTATATGACACTGCATGGGAAACTTGTTGTCTTTGGCTGACTTCTGCTTTGCTTACATTGGTCAGCTACCTCAGACTGAAGGTAACTGGCATTTTTAATGGTTTTTTTTTTTTTTTTCAGCCAGCAGGTGAGTGATCAGCTCAAACGGTAACTACACAGAGCCACGGTGCTAAAGTGATCAGTGGGTGGAATAGCCACATTTTGAGAAACCAGCTATGGACTCAGAGCACCACTGTCCCTCTACCCTCCACCATAGATTGGGACCTCCACCATAGATTCTGCTGTTACTCAGGGGTGGATCAACTTGACTGGGATGCCACTTGTCTGGCTAGGAGGCAGAGTTACCCAAACAGAGACCTTAGCAGGAACTAATTCCCAGGCAGGGAGGCAGTTCCAGCCTGGGGAGGGCTTTTCCAGCAGGAAGGCTTTGTTTAGCATAGTGTAGATTTCTGGGTGGGGCTTGACAGGGATGTCAGCATGGCAGTATCTTGTCCTTTGAATTGTATCACCCACCTGAGGAAAGTTGAAGAGGTACTTCTATTATCAGTCAGAAATAGGGACTTCCCACACCTGCCAGCCTGACTGATTCTGGAAGCAATCAGATAGCTCTTACTTTTTAAAACTAGACTGCCTAGAGAAATAACTGCAGTACAGCCTGACAGCATCTCTTTCAGCCTTTACCTACCTATATCATAGGGGTGGCTGACAGCCACCAGTGACTCAGTAAGTAGGGCTGTGTATTTCCCAATCAGGAGGCAAAGCCTGCTATCCTAGAGATTCCACCGGGCCCAGTCCCTGGTGTACACAGAGGTGGCTGGTGATCAACTTCCTTCTCAGTACTGTGCCTCAGCTCCTGTTAAGGTAACACCAGAGAAACTGAACAGCCTCTAGACGTCATGTAAGCAAAAAATCCTAAAGAAACGTTTATAAAAACATTCATCCGTCTCCAGAAAACTCCCAAAATAGAGAATGAAAGAATTTCCCAGATGAAGAAGCCTTCCTGAAACTACCAGAGGTTGAGTACAAAAGAATTACATAGAGAGCCCTCCTAGACATTATACAAAATGCAGCAGAGCAAAATGAAAAACTAAGCAAGCTGTTCGAACTGATGGAACATCAGCATTCTAAAATCCAACAGATTAATAACAAAATTACAGAATAAGACAATTCATTTCAAAGCCAAAAGAACTGAACTGAACAACTGAAAACTAGATTTACTAACATTGAAGATAGAATTACTGACACTAGCATTTATGAGGAGAAATAAGAGAAAATAAACAAGAAAAATGAAGAAGCATTAAGAAACACATGGGACTCTATCAAGAGGAACAATGTAGAATTAATTGGAGTTCCTGAAGAGGGAGGAATAGCTGAAAACATGGAGAGTATTGCTATTGAGTTGCTGACAGAAAACTTCCTGAAATTATCAAAGACAGCATAGATATCCAAGATGTGTAACAAACACCACATAAAATGTAGCCCAAAACAAAGACACCAAAATGAATTATAATCAAGCTTAATGAAATTAAACATAGGCAGAAATTCTTAAAGGCAGCAAGACTCAAAGCAAAGCAAACATTCAAAGGGTTTTTCTCTGACTTCCCAGTAGCAATGATATTAGCTCAGAGGCAGTGGGATGACACATTCAAGCCTCGAAGGTGAAAAGCATCCAACCAGAATTACATATCCTACAAAACTGTCTTTCAAATATGAAGATGAAATTAAGGCATTTGCAGATAAACAGAAATTTAGAGACTTCGTAAAAACAAAACCAAAGCCACAAAAAAACACTGAAAGGAGCTCTTGGCTTAGAAAAACAAAACCTTTAAGTGTATACTTAGGGAGGCATTGAGGGATACAACATCCAAAACCTACTCATTTAGGAAAAGCCCAAAACTTAATCAAAGCTGTAATATTAAAAGAGATCCAGCGATCATATCATGAAAACTAAGATACCATCACATTGGAATGAGGGATCAGCTACAGTAGTGATACTCCTTCTAGATGGAGAGAGGGTTAATAAGATATGTAGAAGTTAAAATTGGGTTTAAACTTAGATTACTAAGGGGGATCTTACAGGTAGCTGCAAAGCACAATAAAGATGCAGCATATCAAAACAAGAAACGTAATACAGGAGTCTCAACAAACACAAAACCAACACTGAAAAGGATGAAAAATCCGCCCATAAAGAAGAATGACCCAGAACAGAAAATTAACATCAACAGAGAATATACCAACACAAAAATAAATACATCAAAATGACAGCACTAAACACATACCTGTCAATAATTACACTGAATGGAAGGTGACTGAACACTCCAGTAAAAAGACAACAAGTGACATCTTGGATCAAAAGACATGACTCATCTTTATGTTGCTCACAAGAAACTCACCTTAAACTTAAAGACATGAACAAACTGAAAATTAAAAAATGGAATATTATATACCAAGCTAAGGATATACAAAGAAAAGCAGGTGTGACAATGCTAATCTCAGATAAAATAGATTTTAATGTAAAGTCCACCACCGTGAACAAGGATGGTCACCATTTATTGCTGAAAATTTCAGTACACAAGCAAGACTTAACAATATTAAATATTTATGCACCCAATACTAGAGCATCTGAATACACTGAACAAACACTGACTGCCTTGAAAAATGAGATAGATCACTCCACAATAATAGTGGGAGACTTCAACACTCTACTTTTGGTACTGGACAGATCTTCCAGAAAAAAAGCTCAGTAAAGACACATAAGATCTCACTGTGAAAATTCAACCAACTACACCTCATTGGCATATACAGAAATTTCTATGCATCAGCATATAGCTATACCTTCTCCAGTGCATGTGGAATGTTCTCCAGAATAGACCATGTGTTAGCACGTAAAGCAAATCTCAACAAAATCCAAACCATTGAATTATTGCAAAACATCTTCTCAGACCATTAAGCCATAAAAGTTGAAATCAATAGCAGAAAAAACACTGACAGAAATATGAAGTCATGGAAACTGAAGAACACCAAGCTCAAAAAGCCATGGATTATGGAAGAAATCAAGGATGAAATAAATAAATTTATGGATTCAAATGTGATTGAAAACACTTCCTACCAGACCTTATGAGATACAGACAAAGCAGTGCTCAGAGGTGAATTTCTCTCTATAAATGAAGACGTCTGGAAAGAAAGGACCCAAATGAAAGAATTAACCTTACAGCTTGAACAAGTAGGAAGAGAGCAACAGAGGAACCTCTCATGCACCTGAAGAAAACGGATCATAAAGATTAGAGTACAACTACACGAATTAGAGAAGAACAAGACCAAAAGCTGATTTTTTGAAAAGATCAACAAAATTGACAAACACTTGGCTAAACTTACAAAGGAAAATAGAAGAAACAAATAACCCGAATAAGAGAGGAGATGGGAACTGTCACAAGCGATCCAATTGAAATCAAAAGTATCACAAGAGAATGCTAGGAAACACTGTACTCTAACAGATTTGAAAACCTAGAAGAAATGGACAGATTTCAAGATTCATATCACTTACCAAAATTACCACAAAGAGTAATAGAACAACTTTATAAACCATTACAAAGGAAGAGATTGAAAAAGTCATTAAAAAACTACCAACTGAAAGAAGACTTGGCCCAGATGGCTTCTCTGGAGAATTCTACCAAAGTTTTAGAGCAGAGTTAACCCTAATACTACTGAGACTATTTCACAGCATAGAAAGGGATGAATACTCCCAAATTCATTCTATGAAGCCAGCATAACCCTGATAAAAAGGCCAGGGAAAGATCCAACAACACGGGAGAATTATAGACCAATGTCACTCATGAAGCTAGATGCAAAAATCTTCAACCAAACCCTTGCCCATGGAATTCAACAACATATCAGAAAAATAAGTCATCACAACCAAGTGGATTCATACCTGGGAGGCAAGGATGGTTCAATATCAGAAGAACAATTAATGTGATCAATCACATAAATAACACAAGAGACAAGAATTGCCTGATCTTATCAATTGACACAAAAAAGGCATTTGACAAAGTCCAACGCCCATTTATGCTAAAAACTCTCAGCAAAATAAGAATGGAAGGCTAATTCCTCAATGCAATAAGCGCCATCTATGCAAAGCCTACCACCAACTTCGTTCTGAATGGAGAAAGACTGAAAGAATTCCCCTTGAGAACGGGAACTAGACAAGGATGCCTACTCACACTGCTCCTATTCAACTTTGTGCTAGAAGTTCTGACCAGAACAATTAGACAAGACAAAGAAATAAAGGGCATCTGCACCAGCAAAGAAGTAAAAATCTCCCTGTTTACAGATGATATGTTTGTATACACAGAGAACCCTAAAGAATCCTTAAGTAAACTACTCAAACTAATAGAAGAGTTCAGCAAAGTATCAGGATATAAGATGAACACAGGTAAATCATTAGAGTATTAAAGAAGAAATCACCAAATCAAGACCATTTACTATAACTCCCAAGAAGACAAAATACCTAGGAATAAATCTAAGCAGAGAATAAGAGACCTATACAAAGAGAACTGCAAGACCTTACTGCAAGAAACTAAGAGACTGCACAAATGGGAAAACCCACCCTGATCCTGGATAGGAAGACTTATCATGAAAATGTCTATTTTACCCGAAGTGATCTACATACACAATGCAATCCCAATACAAATTCCAGTGACATTTTTTCAGTGAGATGCAGAAACCAATCACTAGCTTTGTTTGGAAGGGGGAGAAACCTTGGATAAGCAAAGCACTACTGAAGAAGGAAAACACACTAGGAGGCCTCTCTCTACATGAATTTAGAACATATTACACTGCTACAGTAGTCCCTACAGACTGGTACTTGTACAAAATGAGACATATAGACCAGTCGAATAGAGTTGACACCCCAGAGATGCCACCATCCTCCTATGAACAGTTGATATTTGACAAAGGCGCTAAGATAATAAACTGGAGTTAAAACAGTATCTTTAACCAATAGTTCTGGCAAAATTGGATATCCACCTGCAAAAAACTAAAACAAGACCTTTATATCACATCTTACACAACAACCAACTCAAACTGGATCAAAGATCTAAATATTAAACCTAAAACGATAAAGCTCATGCTAGAAAAAATAGGATCAACGATGGAAGCTTTATTACACAACATAGACAGAATTCAAAATCTGACAAAGCATGATCTATAGAAGAGAAAATAGATAAATGGGAACTACTCAGAATCAAACACTCTGCTCACTCAAAGACTTTATCAAAAGAATTGAAAGATCACCTACAGAATGGGAAAGTATATTTGGCAAACATATGTCAGACCAACGTCTGATCTCCATAATCTACAAGGTTCTGCAAAATATCAACAAGGAAAGGATAAATGACTCAATTAAGCACTGGGCAAAGGTGATAGACAGTTTTCTAAAGAAGATATCCAGGCAGCCAAAAGAAACAAGAGGAAATAATCACGATCACTTGCTGTTAAAGAAATCCAAATCGAAGCTATGATAAGATACTACCTCACCCCATCAAGGTTGGCCATGATCCACAAAACACAAAACAACAAATGCTGGAGAGGCTGTGGAGAAATTGGAATTCTCCTGCACTGCTGGTGGGATTGCAAAGTGGTACAACCTCTTTGGGAAGCAACGTGGTGCTTCCTTAAAATGGTAGAAATAGAGCTACCATTTGACCTGGTAATCCCACTGCTTGGAATATATCCTACAGAAGCAAGGGCAGCCACATGAACAGATACATGCACATGAATACTTATTCCAGCACAGTCCACAATAGCAAAAAGATAGAATCAACCCAGATGCCTAACAACTGACGAGTGGACAAACTATGGTACATACACTCAGTGAAACATTATGCAATGACAAAGAACAATGATTTCCTGGTTTCAGTTGGAAGTCATTATGTTGAATCAAATCAGTCAGTGCCACAAGGACAAATATTGAATGGGATCCCTACTATAAGGACTTAAAAATAGACTCATGTACAGAAGAAATGACTTTTTGAGGACTTCAAGGGAGAAGAGGGAGGGAGAGGTTTGGTTATAGATCAGATAGTTGATAGTAATTTGTTGGGTAAAGTCAGTGATTGCACAAATTAGAACGAAGATCAGTTTAACCTAACTTCAACATAACCTGAAACTCTTCCAATCTTAACCCAATATTGCAAGGATAGAGCAGCAGGGGAGGGGGTCAGGGAACCATTCTGTAGGGGACATCGAGGCCAATTGGCATAACTAGTTTATTGCTAAGGGACTCTTCTGCACCCTATATTGGTGATTGGCGTTTGGGGTCTTAAAAGCTAGCAAGCTGCCATCTGAGGTACACCAAATGGTCCCAACTCAGCTGGAACAAATGATCACCAAGAGCAAAAACAACACAAGGGAAAAAGAGCCTAGAAGACAGAAAGACACATGTGAAAGGGTGACTATATCAACATGTGACCAGAAGAAACAGATGTTGCCCAGCCACCACCAGTGACAGCCATGACAGGGCTCACAACATTGAATCACAGTGGTAACACGAGAAAAAAAGAGGGGTCCATCCTAAGAACTCCACTAAAAGACCGCAATTGGTGGTCTGAAGACCTGGGAGTTCCCCTAGGAGCATAGACCCTAGACCTGATGCTGCCTCTGGTCATAACTGATTACTGAGGTCAACTCTTCAGACAGGAATGAATTGGACTCAAGGACACAAAGTGACCATATCATATGTGCACTTTATGGTTCTGTGCATCTCTAGGATGTCATCCTCTGGCCTCATACTAGAGGAGTGTGGAGAGGGTAGAGTAGATGAGACAGGAGACTGTTAAAGGGTATGACATTTATAGAATGGAAAGGAGGAGTGTGTTGTCACCAGGCAAGGAGAGCAAACGTAGGTGCAGATAGGCAGGCATGGAAATTTAAATTGGATTACAGTTTCACTCAATCACAATAAAAAAAAAAAGAAAAAGAAACATTTTATCTTTAATTCTTCTCCAAATAACGTAACTAAACTGTAATAATTATGAAGAAAAATATTTCTGGCTAGAGAAATATTCATTCTTACTTTAGTTAATGGCTTAAGGAGAGAATCAGTTATGACTGTTTTACTTGTTATACTAAAGCTTATCTCAAAGAGACTTAAATTTTAAAAGCATTTAATCACTTAATATAAAAATTCCAGAGCGGTATTGTTCATGTGTGGTTTGATCAGGTCTCTGTCCTACTCTGTTTCCATTTCATATTTCGAGTCTGAGTAGAAAAATGATAGTAAATCCTCATTTTTCATTTCTCAGTTCAATTTTGATATCAGTAGCACATAGATAGCATTTCTCCTCTGATCCTAACCACCTGGAACTTGGTTAAAGTTCGTTAAATAAAGGATACAGTCCTCTAAACTATCATTTAGGCCCAAGACTTTAGACACCACCTGCAAATTAAGAATCGCCCCAAGACTTTCTTAACTTCTAATATGCTGTCTCCCGTCATTCCCTCAGTTTGGATAATTCATTATAATGACTCATGGAACTCATGGAAAGCATTATACTTGCAATTACAGTTTAGTTATAAAAAGTACAGAGCAGGATTAGCACAAAACAAACATATAAGGTGAGATTTTAGAGGAAGCTATCATGTCCCAAAGAGAGAGGAACACCACCTTTCTGAAAGCAGATGTTGACACTAAGCAGGATGGCAATTCAATGTGGAACGCTTTTATTAGGGGTTGCGTTGTGCAGTAAAAACTCCAGCATATCTCCCCTGAAGTTGGTAAATATTATAAGGTGATCAAACGGTGGGATTGTTTGGTCATGTTGTCGTGAGGTTATCTTCACAAGGTAGGGTTTTCTGATTTCCTAGGTCTTCTTATTCAGGACACTTAAACAGTTAGGGAAATTCCAAGGTTCTAGAAAGTATCTCTTAGGACTGAGGACAAAGAACAAATGCCTTGGATAGTATTAATTTCTAAGCTTCACCTTGTCCTTCAAAGTGGCATCCACAGATCACCTAACTAGAAATTGCTGAACACGTATTCCTAGCATGCTTTTCAAAAATCCTAGTTTTCGTGAAGACAGAGCAAATCTTGGTTCAATTCCAGTGGCCAAGAAAATGCCACATACCAGCTGTAATGTTTCTAGGTTGCCAGAATCATTTTTTGTGTGGGTTTTTGTGACAAGAGCTGAAATGAAGTCTTTGGGATCACCCCCAAAGGATATAGACCACTCAGGGCCCACGCAATCACATCCAACCCACATATCTACTTCACAATAAAGATGGTTTGAAACAGCTGTTGAGTGGATAACCACAATGTCTGTTAGCAGAGTGAAAAACACTCCAAATGTTTGAAATGTGTAGGAAAACATACACTTTTACGGCTTTGGTTTCAGAAGTTACAAAACGTACTAGAAACTCAAAGATTGAAATTGTCAGTGATATAAATGGAATTGCCAACCACCTTACAACCATCATATCCCCAGAACTTACTCTCAGTGGTAGAGGTAACTGACGCATTTATCAAGCATTGGCAAAGAGAAGTTACAAACTTCACTGTGCCTTCAAAAACAAACTGCAAACCTACCAAAGACTCTGTCCAACATTCACACACCCATGAAAAAATAGACTTGAATGTCCACTAGCTATCAGTTGCTATGATGCCTGTCAAATGAGCTACAGGAAAGGAAAAAAAAAAAAAAATGCTTTTTCAACTAAGAATTACCCTCAGATAAAACTCTATTAACAATTACAGGTAAGTATCTTCTTAGGGATTTCTGCCACTGCTGTCCATGAGCTTAATTTAAAATAATGATTTTAACAGACACATGCTTTCAGTATCCTTGGTTTTGTTCCACTTATCTTGAAGAAATAACTACCATTAGTCCTCACTCTATCCTTCTTGAGTCTTACACAGATTACTGCCAAATGATAAAACAGAAATACAGGAACTCAATTATCTTTGTATTGAATGTATTCTGTGTACAGGTTGATCCTGGAGCATGAGTTATACCCAAGACCAGTACTGGCACACCAGACTTAACTTTTATTATAAAATGACAGAAAGCCATAAACAGTGTTTTATAATGAAAAGTTATTAGGTGGAATTTTGACATTCCTCTCAAACATACATGTGCACAAGCTTAATAGTTTGAATTCTAGAAACTTTTTTTACATTTTTGAGTATTATTTTCTCTTTATCCAATAGTTTAAAAGTTATTAATGTATCTAAAAGATATAGTAGGAAAAACTAGGAGGATCTAGATACAGTTCCAGCATTCAACCTGTAGGTAAACTAAAGTCATTCTCGTATTTAAATTTCTCATGTGCAAAATAAAATAGCTCTCTATATGCTAAGCAAAACATTAGCAGTTCAAATCCATCAGGTGCTCCTTGGAAATTTTAGGGGGCCAGTTCTACTCTGTCTTGTGGGGTTGCTATGAGTTGGAATCGACTCAATAGCAACGGGTTTTAGTTTCATGCATGCACAGCAAATATCAGCGAGGTAAATCATAAATCATGGTGCTTAGTAATGTTCAACATGTTAATTGTGTTCTTGACATAACTTACAGTTATTGCAAGAATACACGAAAAATAATGCAAATGAGAATAGTAGAAAAATAATATGCATTAATTAATAATGCTTTATAACCAGTACAAAATCAGTAGCATTCATTACTATAAAAGGTGGAATGGTCTTTAAAAGATAGGTATTTGAATTTCTGAATGGCTTTTTATTATAATATCCTGACCCTGAGGAGAAGAGATGTTCCACATTGGGCTATTTCTTTTTCTTTTTTTTTTTAATTTTTAAAATTTATCCAACTTGGCCTTCAGCGTTATCAGTATTGGGAGATTCACATCACACACTTATATATCATGAACTAAAGAAGAGATGTGTACACTCTACTGTACGTGTATGTGTATATATTCCAATACACACATAAATATAAATGTTGTTGTCAGTTGCCATGAGTCAAGTTGACTCATAGCAACCCTATGTACAACAGTATGAAACGCTGCCTGATCTTACATAATCTTCACAATCACAGTTACACTTGAGCTCATTGTTGTAGCCATGGAGTCAAACCATCTTGTCAAGGTATTCCTCTACTTTGCTGGTATTCTACTTCACCAAGCATGGTGCTCTTCTCCTCCTGATAGCATATCCAAAGTACATGATATGAAGCCTCATCATCCTTGCTTTCAGGAAATACTCTAATTTTATTTCCTTCAAGACAGAATTGTTTGTTGTTTTGACAGCCTATTATATATTCAGTATTCTTCATTCACATCCTAATTCAAAGGCATCAATTCTTCTTCAATCTTCTTTATTCACTGTCTAGTTTTCACATCTATAGGGCAGGGAAAATGCCATGATTGGGGGCAGGTGCATACTAGTTCTTGTAAATTATATTAGTTTGTCCGAGCCATGATTCCTGGTACTGTGTGATCCCCTTAAATTCAGTGAAATTTTCTGTTAGCAATTCCACAATAATACACTCTGTGTTTTCAGGAGTCTCTCTCTGTTTGGGAACTCCAATTAACTAATCAGGAACTCTAATTAATTGTTCCTCTTGATAGAGTCCCACATATTTCTTAACACGTCTCCATTTTTCTTGTTTCTTTTCTCTGATTTCTCCTCATAAATGCTGGTGTCTATCTTCAAGGTCAGTAAGTCTATTTTCCAGTTGTTCAGTTCTGCTCTTTTGGCTTTGAATTGAATTGTCTAATTCTTTGATTTTGTTATTGATCTGCCAGATTTTAGAATGCTAGTGTTCCATCAGTTTGAACAGCTTGCTTAATTTTTCATTTTGCTCTGCTGCATTTTGTGTAATGTCTGGAAGGACTCTCTAAAGAATTCTTATGTACTCGACCTCCAATAGTTTCAGAAAGGCTTCTTCATCTGGAAAGTTATTAGATTTCTTATTTTTGGAGTTTTCTGGAGCCACGGTTTGGTGTTCCTTTAAATGTTTGGCTAGGGTTTGTTGCTTTTGGGACATCTAAAAGCTGTTTAGTTTCTCTGGTGTTGCTTCAACAGGAGCTGAGGCACAGTTCTGAGAAAGGAGTTGGTCACCAGCCACCTCTATGTACTCCAGGGACTGGGCCCAGTGGAATCTCTGGGGTAGCAGGCTCCACCTTCCAGCTGGCAAAGACATGGTCCTACTTATGGAGTCACTGGGGTGCCATCAGCTGACCCTAAGATGTGGGTCAGCAAAGGCTGGAAGAGGTGACATTGGGCTGTACCACAGTTATTTCTCTAGGCAGTCTTATTTTGAAAGGTGAAAGCTATTTGACAGCTTCCAAAATCAGTCAGGCTGTTAGATGTGCAAGCACCTCTTTCCATCTGGCAACGGAGCCATCTCTGTAGCCATCCCTGGATGTTGTGATGTAGTTCAAGTGCAGACAGGCTACTACCCTGTCAGGTCCCACTCATAAGGCTACACTGTGCTGAACACAGATTTTCTTCTGGAAAAGTGCTTCCCGGGCTGGCACTGCCTTCCAGCCTGAGAACTAGCCCATGCTGAGGCCACCATTTGGTTAACTCTGCCTCCCAGTCAAACAAGATGGCATCCTGGACAAGCTGTCCCACCTGCTGCAAAATAGCCAAATCTGTGGCAGAGGTCCAGAAAGAGAGGGTAGAAGTGTTGTGGTGCTCTAAATCTGGAGCTAGGCTCTCAAAATGTGGATATTCCATCTGCTGATCATATCCATAGTGCAGCTGAGCTTTGCTGCCAGTTAAGCCCATCTGCTGCCTGATGGCTAACAAAAACAAACAAAAAAAAATGTTAAAAACACCAGTTACCTTTAGTCCATGAGAGCCAGCCTTTCAACAAGGGTGGGGGTCAGAAAAAGAGAAGAAGTTTCCTGTGCAATGGCATGTAGTCCAAACTGACAGCGCTATGCTGTATCCTAGGGCTCATTGGGTGTCCAGAAAGCTCCAGTTAATTATCAAGCCAGGCCTTAGTTTTCAGAGGGAATTAAGGAGAAATGTGTCTAGTCTGCCACCTTGACTCAGCCCCCATGTGAGCTTCTTATATACTTTCACCCCTGCCTCTATGATGTTAATGAGTGAGAAAGTGTCAGTTTTGTTGGCATAGCAGGACTTATTGTATAAGGCAATATTGTACCTTGAGGCAATACAGTGGGAGGTAAAGGAAAGGGCAAGAAGCAGCAAGTTGGGAACCTCATAGTACAAAGAAAGTAGTGCCTGGAACAGTGTGTGTGCTGTAGAGAGGACCCAGGGTCCCTGCACATCAGAAGCTCCAGGTCCAGGGGAAGATTGACAGCAAGAACCTTCCTCCAGAGCCCAAAGAGAAAGCTTTCCCCTGGAGCTAGTATCCTAAATTTGAACTTTTAGCTTGCTTTTCTGTGAGGAAATAAGTTTCTGTTTATTAAAGCCATCCACTTGTATTTCTGCTATTGCAACACTGTTCTTGTTGTTGTTAGGTGCCATCAAGTCAATTCTGACTCACAGCGACCTTCACTAGCACACTAGCAGAGTTACCATTGCAGCAATGGGTAACTGAAACAGTTCTTAAAGTGATATCTTTCCTTTTTTAACACTTTAAAGAGATCTTTTGCAGCAGATTTTCCTAATGCAATGTCTCTTTTGATTACTGCTGCATTCATTTGTATTGATTATAGATCCAAGTAAAACAAAATCCTTGACAACTTCAGTGTTTTCTCTGTTTTGGGCCATAGTGCTTATTTGTTCAGTTGTGAAGACTTTCTTTTTCTTTCTGTCATGCTGTAATTCATACTAAAGGGTGTGGTCTTTTATCTTAATGAGTAAGTGCTTCAAGTCTTTTTGGCTTTCATTAAGCAGAGTTGTTAATGAGTCTTCCATTATCCTAATGCCACACTCTTCCTCATGTATCCCAGCATCTCATATTACTTGCTCAGCATACAGATTGAGTAAGTATGGTGAAAGGACACAGCCTTGACACACAAGTTTCTTGGTTTTAAAGCATGCACTGTTCCCTTGGTCATATGATGGTGCGGTTCTACTTTATATCTCCAAATTCAAGTCGTTGTATTATGTATATGTACATTTACAGTGTGTGTGTGCAGACACACATGCATTATACGTATACATGGAAACCCTGGTGGCAAAGTCATTAAAGTACAGCTAATTAACTCTATGGCAGTGGGTTTGGTTGAGTTTGGGCTAACCAAAAGGTAAGCAGTCAAATCCACCATGCATTCTTTGCAAACTCTATGGGATAGTTCTACTTCCTTCTATAAGGTTTCTATGAGTTGGAACTGACTCAGTGGCAATGGGTTTTTATTTTTTTATACAAGTATACATATACATACATATACACACATGTGTATGTGTATACACATTTATGGTTTGACTTTTCTAAGGTGTAAGCAAGTAAATAACTGTGGTCATTTCATTTTTTTACTGTGTATTCATTGACCAATCCTAAATAGATAAATGACAAGAAGGATTATTATCACAAATATTAACTTCCACTTAAGGTTTGGAAACACTGTGTTTTTTTTAGTGGAGGTACTCAATGTATATAGTTAAAATAAACCAAAAATAATAATTTAAAAAAATCCTTTTTTTGTTATTGTTTCCCTGGATACCATTCTACCAGCCTTCTACTGAGCTCCGTAGAACTCCAAGTCTAGGCTCCTCTTGTGGCAGTCACAGCACTAAATTTTATGATGTCTGTGTAAGGAAGCCTCAGAAATCATAAAGACCAACTGCCTTCTGAATCTAATAAATGCAATTGGATTCTTCATATTCTGTCCATATGTGATATCCTCAGGACAGAAATGTGTATGCTCCATCTTGAAAACATTCCAGGAAAGTCATGTGTGATACAATATTCATCATATGTTGACATCTAAGATAAATTTGAGATGCCAAAGTGATTCTCAATGACAAATTTATTAATATCTGGCAACTGTAATAATTTAATATTTAAATTTATATCATTTTTGTCTGTGTTTCTGTACTGGAGACCTTACACTCCTCTTAAAAACATTCCTATGTACAGCATCATGGTTTTGTTAACAATCCAAAGAAACAAATGTTTCATGTTTACTCACCACATAATATCTCAGCATTTGATTATTTAGAAACACTAACAATGACATCATCGTTGCTTTTCCTTAATCTGCAGGTGCATGTTATTTATACTTGAAAGTCTTGTTAATTCCAGTTGAGATGTAAAAGTCCCATTATTTAGGTATGAGTTTTTATGGAACACATGTTTGCCATGGGAAACATTATTAAAGTATACGTATGGCAAAACATCTTCCTAAAATTATTGTGGCTTCTATTTGCTAGGAGTTTTGTCACAGACAAGATTTTCACACATAAATAAATGAGTGTTTTAAATGCTAACATCAGAAGTGGTGCGCTGAAGAGAAGTAAGAGAAGCCAAAGTAATTACATTCCAACTCTTGATAAAGACCAGGGTCTTGATGTGAAGAAAGAAGTATTCAGAAGACTGACAAGATAGGCAATGGACTGTAGGGAAAATAGATGAATAGAGAAGGAATTCAAGTTGCTTAGAGTCTTCAGAGCTTGGGGATACAGCCCTAAGGAAAGCTGGTTAAGCAGGTTTGGAAACAGGGAATCTCCATCGACTTAATTGTGGATTCCACTCAGGAAGATGAGGTTCTTGTTCATGAAAATATCAGTGAATCATTAACTGATATTAAAAGAGTATCTTCAGTGAAATTTAGCTTATATTTAAAATGAAAACTTGAAAAACACAATAAATTGTAGCTTTTAGCTTTGATTAAGATGATGTTTAAAATAATTACACCAAAACATCCCCCTACATCAAGGACTCAGAAAACCAAGTGAAACATATGCAAAAGATGGCTTCAGACTGCTAAACATTGAATGAAAACTTGAAGAATTGAACCAAGCACTGATGGGAAGGAGAGTTGGAATTTAAAGAAAGGGAGCGTAGAGATTCAGAGACTGTTCATCCCCTGTCTGCTGGCCCAATGCAGAATGGCCATTTGGGGATGTTGGCAAGTGACATCACTAGATGAGACCAGCATGGCAACTTCATGGAAAACACATCTGAGGCACAGACACTGTGTAGAAAAACCTGGAAAGAAAATAGGTGTTCGGAACACATGCTGGGTCTGTCCTAGGCAGAGAGGTGCTTTATCTTTGAAATGAGGGGATAAAATCAGGAAGAGCTACTAGAGCAAATTAAGGTAGAGTAAATTGTTAGAATTTCAGGATAGGGGATTGGTAAGGAAGGAGGACACATAGCAGAGATGTAAAGGGAAGTTCAGGAAGGCAGTCATGAGCTCCCGCATTTTGGGAAAATGCAGGTAAGGGAGGAAGCCAGGAATTAGTATTACTTATTAGTGGTGGTGCCTGTCCAATTAGAAGGGACATGTGGATAGTGAAACCATAAATAAATGAGTAGAGGTATCCCCAGCATCATCCCTGTGCTGTTCTTCTCTTGTCTGAGCAGGTCAGATCTCAACTGGCCTGGGCGAACATGCTGGTGCTCTTGTTCCCGTTCACCCTACCCATTGTCTCTCTCATTATGTGTGCATGCCAATGACCTTGCACTGTCATGCCCTATGCACCCCCCTCCTGAATGTCTGCAGAAACACCCCTCCCACATGTTGCATGATTCTGCAGGACATCTGTACATGTGCAGAAACCCCTTGACCCCTGCCACATTGTGATGGCATTCAATTCCTATGCAGAAGGCCTGCCTTGCATATTTGTGGAGCAGTGACTTCTTGTGACTATGAAGTTGACCCATCCTGCTCTCCAGGGGTCACATGGACTACTTCCATCAAAGCAGAAGAACCACATCGCCCTTCCAAAGCTGCAAATGAGTCCTGACACTCCAACTTCTGGTACTTCATGTTGGGAAAGTTCCTACTTTGGCACCTGTATGCAGCCTTCTAAAGGAAGACATACATACCTAGCAGCAGAGAAGACTCATATCAGAGAGACTCCTCTTACTTACCAGAGAAAAAGAAATAATACCCATTCAACTGGCAATACCACAGTCAAATACCTAGAAAAAAGTATCAAAAAACAACTAAAATAAAATAAAGGAAGATGGAAGGTAGACAATCTAAAGAGAAAGGGAAGAAGATAAGCTCTTGATATATAAAATAAACAAAGACAAATATACAATCAACAAAAAAAATGTTAGTCATATGAAGAAATAGGAAAGGATGGCTCAAACGAACAAAATAAAGGATAGAAAAGAATTTAAAAAGAAAAAAATGAAATTACTTGACAAAGACTTCATAAAACTAGTGCTAAACCTTCTCAATCTCTGAATGGATTCATGAAAACAATACAAGAAAAAAATCACAAACTCAGTAAAGAGCTAGAATTTTTTTTTACTTTTTTATTTTTTATTAATTACAGTAAAAGAAGAAAATTTCTAACATCTATCAATTATCTCATCTATGATAAACTCTTAGCCCCCCACCCACCCATGTAGCCAACACAGTCATTTTCTTTTGTGGATAATTCTCTTGTTAAGTCCTTATAACAAGTGTCTCATACAAAATTTGTCCTTTTGACACTGATTGATTTCACTCAGCATGATCTCTTCCAAATGAGACCATGTTATGAGATGCTTTCTAAAATTGTCATTGTCTTTTAACATAGCATAGTGTTCAATTGAATATATGTACCATAGTTTGCTTATCCATTCATTTGTTCATGGGCATTAGGATTGATTTCAACTTTTTGCTATTGTGGACTGTGCTGCAACAAACATTCGTGTACATGTGTCTGTTCGTGTGACAACCTTTGTTTCTGAAGGATAAATTCCAAGCAGTGAAATTACAGGATCAAATGGTATATCTATCTCCAACTTTTTAAGGAAGTGTCAGACTGTTTTCCAAAGAGGCTGTACCATTTTGCAATCCCACCAGCAGTGTAGGAGAGTTCCAATTTCTCCACAGCCTCTCCAGCATTTGTTGTTTTGTGTGTTTTGGATCATGGTCAACCTTGTTGGGGTGGGATGGCATCTCATTGTCATTTTGATTTGAATTTCTTTAATAGCTAACGATTGTGAGCAATTCTGCATGTGTCGCTAGGCTGCCTGTACATCCTCTTTAGAGAGATGTCTGTCCATCTCCTTCACCCATCACTTAATTGGATTATTTATACCTTTCATGTTGGTATTTTATAATACCTTATAGATTATGGAGATCAGACATCAGTCTGACACAAGGTTGCCAAATATTTTTTCCCATTCTGTAGGTGGCCTTTTAATTCTTTTGATGAAGTCTTTGAATGAACAAAAATGTTTGATCCCTAGTAATTCCCATTTATCTATTTTCTCTTCTGTTCAATGCACTTTGTTTGTCAGATTTTGAAGTCTGTCTACATTGTGTATTAAAACTTCCATTGTTGGTCCTATTTTATCTTAGATGAGCTTTATCATTCTAGATTTTATATTTAGGTCTTTTATCCAATTTGAGTTGGTTTTTGTATAAGGCGTGAGAGATGGGTCTTGTTTCAATTTTTTGCAGATGGATATCCAATTTTGCCAGCACTATTTGTTAAAGAGGCCATTCTTACCTCAGTTTAAAATCTTGGGGCATTCATCAAATATCAGCTGTTCATAGGAGGATGATGGTGGCACCTCTGGGGTCTCAACTCTGCTCCACTGGTCTATATATCTCTTTTTGTACCAGTTCCAGGCTGTTTTGACTACTGTGGCAGTATAATAGGTTATAAAGTCAGATAGTGAGAGGCCTCCCAGTGTGTTCTTCTTCGGTAGTGCTTTTTTTTTTTTTTTTTTTTTTTTTTTATCCAAGGTTTATTCCCTTTCCAAACAAAGTTGATGATTTGTTTCTCCATCTTACTAAAAAATGTCTTTGGAATTTGTAGTGGAATGGCATTATATAAGTAGATTGCTTTGGGCAAAAAAGACATTTTCACAGTGTTGAATCTTCCTGTCCATGAACAGGGCAGATTACTCCATTTATGTAAGTCTCTCCCAGTTTCTTGTAGTAAAGTCTTGTAGTTCTCCTTATAAAGATCTCTTATTTCTCTAGTTTGATTTATTCCTAGGTATTGTATCTTCTTGGGGACTATAGCAAGTGGAATTGATTTGGTGATTTCTTCTTTAATAATCTCACTGTTGGTATAAAGGAATCTTGTGATTTACTTATGTTTATCTTGTAACCTGATACTTTGCTGAACTCTTCTATTAGTTCCAATAGTTTACTTATGGATTCCTTGGATTTTCTGTGGAAACAATCATATCATCTGCAAAGAGGGAGATTTTTACTTCATTGCTGATGTGGATGCCCTTTATTTCTTTGTTTTGTCTAACTGCTCTGGCTACAAGCTCTAGCACAATGTTGAAGAGCAGTGGTGAGAGTGGGCATTCTTGTCTAGTTTCCATTCTCAAATGGAATTCTTTCAGTCACCATTCAGGATGATGAAGGCAGTTGGCTTTGCATAGATACTACTGATTGTGTTCAGGAATTTCCCCTCTATTCCTAATTTTCTGAGAGTTTTAAGCATGAATGGGTGTTGAACTTTGTCAAATGCCTTTTGTGCATTAATTGAGAAAATCAGGTGATTCTTATCTTCCGTGTTATTAATGTGGTTGATTACATTAATTGTTTTTCTGATGTTGAACCAGCCTTGTATACCTGGAGTGAAACCAACTTGATCATGATAAATGATTTTTTGGGGGGTATGCTGTTGAATTCTACTGGCTACAATTTTGTTGAAGATTTTTGCATCCGGGTTCATGAGTGATATTGGTCTGCAGTTTCTTTTTTGTGGGATCTTTCCCTGCCTTTGATATCAGGGTTATGATGGCTTCATTGAATAAGTTTGGAAGTATTCCATCCCTTTCTATGGTGTGAAATAGCCTCAATAGTATTGGAATTAACTCTTCTCTAAAAGTTTGGTAGAATTCTCTGGTGAAGCCATCTGGGCCAGGACTTTTTTGGTGGGTAGTTTTTTAAATTACTTTTTCAGTCTCTTCCTTTGTGATAGATTTATTGAGTTAATCTACTTCTCCTTGTGATAATCTTGGTGAGTTATATGAATATAGAAATCTGTCCATTTATTCTAGGTTTGCAAACCTGTTAGAGTATAGCCTTTCATAGTATTTTGTTATGCTATTTTTTATTTCAGCTGGGTCTGTTGTAACAACTCCCGTCTCATTTCTTAACTGGGTTATTCATATCTTCAGCTGTTTTTCTTTTGTACATTTAACCAGTGGTTTATCAATTTTGTTGATTTTTTCAAAAATCTAGCTTTGGTTTTATTTTTTTCATCTGTTCTTCTACTTTCTAATTCATTTAGTTCTGCTCTAACCCTTAAAATCTGTTTTCTTCTGGTGCCTGAGGGATTCTTCTGTTGCTCTCTTTCTATTTGTTCAAGCTGTAAGGTTAATTCTTTAATTTGTGCCCTTTCACTTTCCGAATGTGAGCAGCTATAGAGACAAACTGACCTCTGAGCATCGCTTTTGCTGTATTCCATAAACTCTGGTAGGATGTGTTTTCATTCTCATTTGAATCCATAAATTTCTTTATTTTGTCCTTACTTTCTTCTATAACCCTGGGGTTTTTGAACAAAATGTTCAGTTTCCATAAGTTTGAATTTCTACCTATGAGTTTTCTGTTATTAATTTCAACTTTTATAGTTCTATGGTCTGAGAAGATACCTTACAGTAAAGATTTGTGTTTTATAGGAATTACTTTATGACCTAACACATAGTCTATTCTGGAGAATGTTCCATGTGCATTGGAGAGGAAGGTGTACTTATCTGCTGATGGGTGAAAAAAATTTGTACATGTCGGTATGGTCAAGTTACTTGATTGTTGCAATTAGATTTTTCTGCATCTTTACTGAGCTTTTTTCTGGATGATCTATCTGTGCCTGAAAGGGGAGAGTTGAAGTCTCCAGCTATTACTGTGGAATGATCTGTCTCATTTTTCAGTGTTGTTAGTATTTGTTAAATGTATTTAGGTGCTCTGGTATTGGGTGCATAAATATTTAATATCATTAAGTCCTGTTTGAGTATTGAATCTTTCAGCAATAAATAGTGACCATCCTTGTCCACAATAGTGGATTTTACATTAAAATCTATTTTATCTGAGGTTAGTATTGTCACATCTGCTCTTCTTTGTGTATTGTTAGCTTGATATATATTCTTCCATCCTTTAATTTTCAGTTTCTTCATATCTTTAAGTCTAAGGTATACTTCTTGTAAGCAACATAACCTGTTTATAAGTTGTTTACAAGAAATACAATTCTTAGAAAAATAACAACTAGAAATTCTGAACCTTAACAATAAAATAACAGAAATAACTCATTGGAAGAACACAGCAAAATTGAAACAATGGAAAGCATAATAATTAAAAAAAAGGCCCAAATCCTTGGTGTTACTCTATATGAGTGTGTTAGTCATCCAGTTTTGGTATAATAGAAATGCCACAAGTGGATGATTTTAATGAAGAGAAATTTGTTTCCTCACAGTAAAGTAGGCTAAAAGTCCAAGTTCAGAGTATCAGCTCCAGGAGAAGGCTTTCTCTTTCTGTCAGCTCTGGAGGAAGATCCTTGTGTTCAATGTTCCCCTAGTTAAAGAACTTCTCAGGCACAGGAGCCCTGGGTCCGAAGGATTTGCTCTGCTCCTGGTATTTCTTTCTTGATGGCATGAGGCATGAGGTCCACAGCTCTCTGCTTGCTCTCTTTCTTTTTTGTCTCGTGAGAGATAAAAGGTGGCACAGATCATACTCCAGGGAAACTCCCTTTACATTGGATCAGGGATGCCACTTTAGTAAAGGTGTTACAGTCACATTCTAATTCTTTTTAACATAAAATTATGGTCACAAAATAGAGGACAGCCCCATAACACTGGGAGTCATGGCCCACCCAAATTAATACACACAATTTTGATGGGATATAATTCAATTCAGGATTATGAACAACAAAACAACAAAGACCGAAGAAAACTTATGGGTTTTTAAGGATACCCCAGAGATATAGTATGCACATGTTAGCAATCCCAGAATAGGAAAAGAAAAAAAGTACAGAAAGAATTTTTAAGTAATAATCGCAGAAAATTTACCAGCTGTCATGAAAGATGAAACATTTTTCTTTTAAAAATCCCAGTGAACTCTGTATAGGATAGGCTCCAAGAGAAATTCACTGAATCATATCATAGATTTCCCAAATACAAAGACAGAATTTTCCAGAACAGATTTATTTGTTTGTTTTTTTGTTGGTCTTTGATACATTCAACATTCTTCTTCAACATTACAATTCAAAGGCATCAATTCTTCTTCTGTCTTCTTTGTTTATTGTGGTATCACCTACAAATATCTATAATAAGATTAAACACTGATTTCTCTTCAATACTACATGGACAAGAGGGTAATTGGGTGATATACAAAGCCCTGAAAAAGAAGGAGAACTGTCAGCCAAAAATTATATGTCTAGCAAAACTGTAATTCAAGATTGAGGAAGAAATTAGGACATTCTGAGCTAAGCAAAAAAATTAAGGAAACATGTAACTACCATATCAATTCTACAAGAAATGTTTAATGTTTATCCTTTAGATAAAAAACCAACAACATCAGGTAACAACCTAGGTAAAGACACCTGATAGTATCATTTTGACATAAAGCCAGGTTAAGGTATCACAACAGTAAAATAAAATTGAAGAATGATTTCAGGGAATTTGAGATACAAAGTTGTAACTGGAGACAACATCAAAGCAGAAGGGGGATGATTGGTATAGTTATAGAACTTTCAAGACATAGCAGATTGATTTAAATATAGGATTATAAATGTAAACCTCATGGTAACCATAAAGAAAAATTTATAAATCTGTGCAACAAAATAAAGAGAAACAAAAAGATACAGCAAACAAACAAAAAACCCCAACAAATTAAAAAAGTAAGAAATGGTAGAAAAAGAAAATCCATATACAAAAAATCTCAGGATAGAAAGTAGACAAGAATAGAGAAATCATTAACACCACACACACACACATGCATGCATGCACACGCATATGTACACATAAAAACCCATAATAAAATATCTACAGTAAATCTTTTCTTATCAGTAATAAATTATCAGTCAAGAGGAAGGGAATGGCAAAAGATTAAAAACCATTACCCATCAATACGTTGGATACAAGAGATACAACTTAGGCACAAAGACAAAAATAGGTTAAAAATCAAAGGATAGAAAAAAAAATACCAAGCAAAACAGTAACCATAAGAGAGCAGAAGCCAAAACATTAAGATCTGACAAAATAGAATTTAAGTCAAAAACTATTATAAAAGATAAAAAAGAACATTATATAGTGATAAAACTACAATTTAGCAAGGAGACATAATAATTATACACATCTATGCAACCAATGACAGAACACTAAAATTTATAATGCAAGCTCTTGCAGAATTAAAGAGAGAAATAAACACATGTAATATAATAACTGGAAATTTCAATATACCACTTTTGATGGTAGATACAGGTAGAAAGGAAAGTCCATAAACATATACTGCTAGGTGTTGCTGAGTTGGTTTTAATTCACAGATTACAACAGAATAAAACACTGCCCAGTCCAGCACTGTCCTCACAATTGTTGTTAATTTTGAGCGCATTATTACAGCTAGTGTGTCAATTCACCTCCTTGAGAATCTTTCTATATTTTGCTGACCCTCTACTAGTCTTCTTTAGGTACTGGTACCCTGATAACATGCACAAAGCACATGAGATGAAGTCTCATCCTCTACCATTCTAAAAAAGTTTCTGTACTTCTTCAAAGGCAGGTTTGTTTGTTCTTCTGGTGGTCTATGGTATATTCTATATTCTTCCCAACACCATAATTCAAATGCATCAATTATTTTTCAGTCTTCCTTTTTTATCGTCTAGCTTTTACAAGCATATTTAAACAAACAAAAAACAAAAAGAAAAACAAAAACCACTGCTGTCGAGTTGGGTCTGACTCATGGTGACCCTAGAGGTCAGAACAGAACTGCCTCGTAATTTCCAAGGAGCACCTGGTGGATTTGAACTGCTGTCCTTTTGATTAGCAGATTTTAGCACTTAACCCACTATGTCACCATAGAGTTTCCCTTGTGTTCATATTAGGCAAGTGAAAATATTATGATTTAGGTCAGACGCATCATAGTTCTCAAAGTGCCATCTTTGTTTTCAAAGATAGCTAGAAACAGAGAGAGAGTGAGAGATCTTTATCTATCTATCTATCTATCTGCCTGTCTGTCTATAAAACAAAAAAACCAAACCCACTGCCATTGAGTCACATCCAACACATGGTAACCCTAGCAGTCATAGCAGAACTGCACCATAGAATTTCCAAGGAGCACCTGGGGGATTTAAACTGTCAACCTTTCAGTTAGCAGATGTAGCTCTTAACCTGCTATGCCAGTAGGGTTTCCATATATAAAGCCAAGTGCTGTCGAGTTGGATCCGAATACATATATGTAAAATCCAAACCCATTGCCGCTGAGTCAATTTCTACTCATAGCAAACCTATAGGGCAGAGAATAACTGCTCCATAGGCTCTCCAAGGAGTGATTGATGGATCTAACCACTGCTGCTGTGCTTTTGGTTCTCAGCCAAATGCTTAATCACTCGTGGCACTAGGGCTCCACTTTAAAGATACAGAAGACACGAACAACACTATTAACTAAGTGAATCTCACAGATATATATAGAATATCCCATCAAACGGCAGCACCACGCACACTTTTATCCAGCTCATATGAAATGTTTTTCAGCACAGGTAATTCTTTGGCCACAAAGCAAACCACAATAAATTTAAAAATATTGAAATAATAAAAAGTACCTTCTCTGACCATAAAAGTATGAAGCTAAAAATCAATAACAAGAAAAATAATAAGTATGCTCCAAATGCAGTGCTGTCAAGCTGACTGAGTCATAGCCACCTTATCAGACAGTGTAGAACTGCCCCATAAGGTTTCCAAGGAGCATCTGGTGAGTTTGAATCTCTGACCTCCTGGTTAAAAATCACAGCTCGTATGCACCACCAGTGCTTCCATCAATTATTAAAGAGATGCAGATCAGAACTACAATAAGATGTCATCTAACCACTGCTAAAATGGCATTGATTATAAAAAAGGAAAAGGAAAACTAAACAGAAACAACAAATACTGGTGAGTATATAGAGAGACTTGTATGTTTATTTTCTGCTTGTGAATTATACAATAGTACACACATTATGGAAAAGAGTATGGCACTTTCTCCAAAAACTAGAATAGCCCTACCTTACGATCCTACAATCCCATTTCTAAATATCCCCTCACATGTCTGTCGTTTTGTCATACTGCGGAGACTTGCATATTGCTGTGATGCTGGAAGCTATTCAGAGACTAGCATGGTCACCAATGGAGGACAGGTTTCAGCTGAGATTCCTGACTAAGACAGAGTAGGAAGAAGCACCAGACAGTCTACTTCTGAAAAGAATTAGCCAGCAAAAACTTTGTGAATGGCAGTGGAACACTGTCTGAGATAGTGCTGGAAGATGGGTTGGTCCAGCTTGTAAGGCACTCAGAGACAACTTGGAAAGAGCTGCCTCTTCAAAATAGAAATAATGTTAATGATCTGAATGGAGTCAAGCTTTCAAGACCTTTATTGCTGATGTGGCCTGACTCAGAATGAGAGGAAACAGCAGCCAAACCTCCATTAATGATCAGAATGTGAAATGTAAGAAGCATGAATATAGGAAAATTGGGAATTGTCAAAAATAAGATGAAATGCATAAAAAACATTGAGATTCTAGGTTTTAGTGAGCTGAAAATGACTGATATTGGCCATTTTGAATTGGGCAATATGTTCTACTCTATCAGGAATGACATTTTTAAGAGGAACAGTGTTGTAGTTGCTGTCAAAAAGAGTATTTCAAGATCTATTTTGAAGTGCAATTCCATCAGTAATAAGATAATAGCAATACACCTGTAAGGAAGATCGGTGAATATGACTGTTACTTAAATTTACACACCAACCAACTAAAGCCAAAGATGAAGAAATCGAAGATTTTTACCAGCTGCTGCAGTCTGAAATTGAGGGAACATACAATCGGTATGCATTCATTAGTATTGGTGAGCGGAATGTAAAAGTTGAAAACAAAGAAGTCTTGGTAGTTGGAAAATATGGCCTTGGTGATAGAAACAATGCAGGAGATCACATGACAGAATTTTTGCAAGACTAATTTTCTTTGCTACAAATACTTTTCCACTGAGATAGATGGTGACTACACAAATGGGCATTACCAGATGGAATAAGAATCAAAGTCACTACATCTGTGGAAAGAGACAGTGGAAAAGTTCTGTAACATCAGTCAGAACAAGGTCAGTACCAAAAACAGCATGGATTATCAATTGCTCATATGCAAGTTCAAGGTGAAACTGAAGAAAATTAGAAAAAAATACATGAGAGTCAAAGTATGACCTCCAGCTTGTCCTACCTGAGTTTAGAGACTATCTTGAAAATAGATGGACACGTTGAAAACTAACGACCAGAAAGCAATGGGATGGAATGACATCAAGGACATGATATATAAAGAAAGCAAAAGGTCAACAAAAAAACAGGAAAGCAAGAAAACACCAAATTATAGGGGCAGAGCCAAGATGACAGATTAGACACACATCTCCTCAACTCCCTCTGAAAACTATGGCCTGGATGGATAACTGAGTGGAGCACTGTCAACACCCAGGGAGCCCTAGGATAAATGGTGTAGGATTGTCAGATTGGACTACATGCCACTAAATGGGAAACTTTCTCTCTCTGGCATGAGCCAGTACACACTGAGCCCCACTCCTGCTGACTCACTGCTCGGGTGGACTGCAGGTACTGACACCTTTTTTTGGTTATACAACATGCAAGGGATGAGCATGAACTAGCAAATGCACTGAGCTGTAGTGCTAAACTAAACAGTGTATAGTGCAGCAGAGAGACAGCATATGGGATAGCCACATTTTGAGAGCCTAGCTGCTAAATGAAGGCAACACTGCCCCTTCATCCTCTCTTTTCTGAGCTCCACTGTAGATTCTGCTGTTTTACAGCAGGAAGGTCAGCTCGGCTGGGAAGTGATCTTGGTTTGCTGGGAGGTGGAGTCACCCAAATGGAGGCCTCAGCAGGAGCTAATTCCACAGCAAGTGCCAATCTTGAAAGTACTTATCCAGCAGAAAGGCTCTGGTTAGCACAGTGTTACCTTACAGGTAGGACCTAGCTGATGGTGGCAGCAAGACCTTAACCCCTCCCTATTTTGAACTATGTCATAACATCTAGAGACAGTTGAAGATGTATTTTAGATATCAGCCAGAAGATGGAGCCTGCTACATTTGACGGCCTGCCCGATTATGGCAGCTGTTGGATAGCTGCTAGCTTTTTAAAATAAGACTGCATGGAGAAACAACTGCTGAGCCACCTGGTGGCATCTCCTCCAGCCTTTACTGACCCACATCGTAGGGTCAGTTGATGCCCTCCCAGTGACTCCATGAGTGGGATACCATCACTGATAGCAAGGAGGTGGAGCCTGCCACCATAGCAAATTCAATGATGCAGTCATTAGCATCCACAGAGGCAGCTGGTGACCAACTCCCTTATCAGAACTACACCTCAGGTTCTGTTGAGGTAACACCAGAAAAAGTAAACAGCCTCTAGGTGGCCTGTAGGCAACAAACTGTCACTAGCCATTTAAAGAAACAGTCTACCATAGATCCGGAAAACTCCCAAACTAAAGAATCTAAAACTTAGCAAATGAAGAAGCTCCCTGAAACTATCAGAGGTTGAGTACAAAAGAATTATACAGAAAGCCATCCTAGAGATTAAACAAAATGCAGCAGAGCAAAATGAAAAATTAAGCAAGCTATTCTAACTGATGGAACATCAATGATCTGAAATCCAACAGATCAATAACAAAATTACAGAATCAGAAAATTCAATCCAAAGCCAAAAGAACACAATGGAGGAGATGGAAGTCAGACTTAGTGACATTGAAGACAGAGCAACAGATACCATCATTCATGAGGAGAAGTCAGAGAAAGGAAATAAGAAGAATGAAGAAGCATTAAGAAACATACAGGACTCTATTAAGAGGAATAATCTATGATTAACTGTAGTTCCTGAACAGAAAGGGATAGCTGACAACACAAAGAGTATTGTTGTTGAGCTGCTGACAGAAAACTTTCCTGAAATTATGAGAGAAGAGAACATAGATATCCAAGATGTGAATCCAATGCCACAAAAACCAGACCCCAAAGAAAGACACCAAGACATATTATAACCAAGCTAAATAAAATGAAACATAAACAGAAGCTCTTAAACACATTAAGGATCAAAGAAAAGCTAACATTCAGAGAAAAACCCTGTAGGCTTTCATCTGACTTCTTGGCAGAGACAATTTTGGCAAGGAGGCACTGGGATGACATATTCAAAACCTTGAAGGAGAAAAACTTCCAACCAAAAATTATATGTCCTGCAAAACTGTTTCTCAAATATGAAGATGAAATTAAAACATTTGCAGATAAACAGAAACCCAGAGACTTTGTACAAACAAAATCAAAACTGAAGATATACTGAAAGAAGCTCTTGGCTTAGAAAAACAAAACCATTAAGTGTATATTTAAGGAAACAAGGCAAGACAAAGTGTCCAGAATCCTAATTAGTTGGGGAAGTCACAAAACTATAACACCAAAAGAAGGGAACCAGTGACCATATCATGAAAACTATAACACCATCAGACTAAAAAGTGGAATATACTACAGTAGTTATAATCCTTTCAGATGGAGAGAAGTTAAAAAGATGCAGAACTTAAAATTGAGTTTAAACTTAGATTATTAAGGGGGATCATAAGGTAGCTGCAAAACAAAATAACAATGCAACATATCAAAACAAGAAACATGAGACAGAAGTCTCAACAAACACAAAACCAACACTGAAAAATATGAAAAGAAAACCCACAAAGAATGACTTAGAACAGAAAAATTAAGAGCAACAGAGAAAACACCAACACAAAAATAAATACATCAAAATGACAGCACTGAACACATAACTATTAATAATTACACTGAACGTAAATGGACTGAGTGCTCCAATAAAGAGACAAAGAATGATATCCTGGACCAAAAGACACAACCCATTTATATGTTGCTTACAAGAAACACACCTTCGACTTAAAGATATGAACAAACTGAAAACTAAAGGATAGAATAATATATACTAAGCTAACAATATACAAAGAAAAGCAGGTGTGACAATACTAATCTTAGATAAAATAGATTTTAATGTAAAACCCACCATTGTGGACAAGGATGGTCACTACTGCAGAAAGGTTCAACACATAAGCAGCACTTAACAATATTAAACATTTTTGCACCAAAAACCATAGCATCTAAATACATTAAACAAACAGACTACAGTAAAAAATGAGACACAGCACTCCACAATAATAGTTAGAGACTTCAACACTACACTTTCAGTAACAGACAGATCATGCAGAAAAAAAGCTCAGTAAAGATACAGAAGATCATATTGTGACATTTAGCCAACTATACCTCGTAGAAAAATACAGAACTTTGTATCCATCAACAGATAACTGCACCTTCTTCTCCAATGCACATTGAACATGTTTCAGAATAGATCATGTATTTGGACATAAAGCAAATCTCAACAAAATCCAAACCAAAAATTCTTGCAAAGCATCTTCTCAGACCATAAAGCCATAAAAGTTGAAATCAATGGCAAAAAAAAAAATCATACACAGAAATTTGAACTCATGGAAAGTGAACAACACTTTGCTCAGAAATCCATGAGTTATAGAAGAAATACAAGTGCAAAAAGGATAACAGAGGAATCCCTCAGGCACCAGAGGAAAACAGATCATAAAAATTAGAGCAGAATTAAATGAATTAGAAAATAGAACAGATGAAAAAAATAACAAAACCAAAGCTGGGTTTTTTAAAAGATCAACAAAATTGATAAATTATTGGCTAAACTTACAAACGAAAAACAGGAGAGAAATCAAATAGCACAAATAAGAAAGGAGATTGGAGATACAATGACAGACTCAGCTGAAATCAAAAGTATCACAACAGAATATTACAAAAGACTGTACTCTAACAGATTTGAAGACCTAGAGGAAATGGACAAATTCCTAGATTCGTATCACCTACCGAAATTACCACAAGGAGAAGCAGAACAACTTAATAAACCCATCACAAAGGAAAAGATTGAAAAAATCATCACAAAACTACCAATCAAAAAAAAAATTCTGACCCAGATGGCCTCACCAGGGACTTCCATCAAACTTTTAAAGAGGAGTTAACTTCAATACTACTGAGACTATTTCACAGCATAGAAACAGGTGGAATACTCCCAAATTCATTCTATGAAGCCAGCATAACACCGATACCCAAACCAGAGAAAGATCCAACAAAAAGGAAAATTACAGACCAATATCATTTATGAACCTAGATTAAAATTTTTTAATAAAATGATAGCCAATAGAACTCAAAAACATATCAAAAAAATAATTCATCATGACCAAGTTGTATGCAAAGCTGGTTCAACATCAGAAAATCAGTTAGTGTGATCAACCACATAAATAACACAAAAGATAAGAATCACCTGATTTTGTCAACTGATGTAGAAAAGGCATTTGACGAAGTTCAACAACCGTCCATGCTGAAAGTTCTCAGCAAAATAGGCACAGAAGGGGAATTCCTCAATGCAATAAGGGGCATCTATGCAAAGCAAACTGCCTACATCATCCTGAATGTAGAGAGACAGAAAGAATTTCCCTTGAAAACAGGAACTAGACAAGGATGCCCACTCTCATTGCTTCTATTCCATACTGTACTAGAAGTTCTAGCCAGACTAATCAGGCAAGACAGAGAAATGAGAGACACCTGCATTGGCAAAGGAGTGAAAATCTCCCAATTTGCAGATGACATTATTGCATATGCAGAGAATCCTAAAGAATCCATAAGGAAATGAGTCAAACTAACAGAAGAGTTCAGCAAAGTATCAGGATATAAGATAAACATAAGTAAATCAGCAGGAGAACTTTATACCAACAAAGACATCATTAAAGACAAAATCACCAAATCAACAGCATTTACTATAGCCCCCAAGAAGATAAAATACCTAAGAATAAATCCAACTAGAGAAATAGGAGACCGATACAAAGAGAACTACAAGACGTTACTGAAAGAAACCAAGAGAAATTTACACGAATTGGGAAAACTTCCCTGCTCATGGATAGGAAGACTTAACATTGTGAAAATGTCTATTTTACCCAAAGCGATCTACATATGCAATGCAATTACAAAACAAATTCCAGTGACATTGTTTAAGAAGATGGACAAACACATCACAAACTTTGTTTGGAAAGGATAAAAAGACCAGATGAGTAAAACACTACTGAAGAAGAGGAACACAGTGGGAGGCCTCTCACTACCCAACCTTAGAACCTGTTACACTGCCACAGTAGTGAAAACAGCCTGGTACCGGTACAAAATGAGACATGTAAACCAATGAAACAGAATTGAAACCCCAGAGATGCCACTATCCTCTTATAAACAGCTGATATATAACAAAAGCCCTAAAAGTGTAAACTAGAGTAAAAACAATCTCTCTAACACATGGTGTTGACAAAATCGGATATCCATCTGCAAAAAAAAACTGGAACAAGACCCATATCTTACACTTTATACAAAAAATAAACACAAAATGGATCACAGACCGAAAGATCAAACCTAAAATGATACAGATCATGCAAGAAAAAATAGTGTCAACAATGAAAGTTTTAAAACACAGCCTAGGCAGACTTCAAAATCTGACAAAGCGTGACAAACAGAAGACAAAACAGATAAATGAGAACTACTAAGGATCACACACTTTTGCTCATCCAAAGACTTTATCAAAAGTGTTAAAAGACCACCTACAAAATGGGGGAAAAATATTTGGCAGCTACATGTTGGATTGACACCTGATCTCCATAGTCTACAAGGTTCTGCAAAATATCAACAAGACAAGGATAAATAAACCAATTAAGTGATGGGAGAAGGAGATGGACAGACACTTCTCTAAAGAGGATATCCAGGTAGCCAAAAGACACACGCAGAAATGCTCACAATCACTAGCTATTAAAGAAATTCAAATCAAAACTGCAATGTGATACCATCTCACCCCAACAAGGTTGGCCAATGTCCAAAAAACACAAAACAACAAATGCTGGAGAGGCTGCAGAGAAATTGGAACTCTCCTACACTGCTGGTGGGATTGCAGAGCGGTATAACCTCTTTGGAAAGCAATCTGGTACTTCCATAAAAAGCTGGAAATAGATAAACCATTTCATCCAGTAATCCCATTGCTGGGAATATGTCTGCAGAATCAAGGACAGTCACATGAAGAGACATGCACATGAATGTTTATTGCAGTACAGTCAGGAATAACAAAAAGACGAAATCAACCTAGAAGCCCATCGAAAGATGAATGGAGAAACAAATTGTGGAACATATATTCAGTGGAACACTATGCCAAGACAAAGAGCAGTGATGATTTTAGGAAGTATCTCATAACCTGGTTTCAGCTGGAAGACATTATGCTGAGTGAAATCTGTCAGAGGCACAAGAACAAATATTGTGTGAGACCCCTAGTATAAGGACTTAAAAAGACTCATGCACAGAAGAAAAGACTCTCCCTTGACAGATGCAAGGGAGGGAGACTGTTGGTCATAGACTAGATAGCTGATAAAAATTTGGTTGGGTGGAAGCAGTGACAGCACACAGTAGAAAGATGATCAACTTAATGTGACTTCGAAGTAAACTGAAAACTCTTCTAATCTTAACCCAATATGGTAAGAACAGAGTAGCGGGGGTGGGAGGGGCGGCATTCTTGGGACCGTGCTCTCAGGGGTCACTGAGGCCAATTGTCACAAGTAGCATATTGCTAAGAGAGTCATGTGTACCACATATTGGTGAGTGGAATCTAGGGTATTAAAAGCTAGTATGCTGCCATCTGAGGTGCACCGAATGGTCCTGACCTGATCATCTGAAACAGATGATCACTAAGAACAATAAAGACATGAAAGAAAAAGAGCCCAGGGGACAGAAGGGCCCATGTCAATGAGTGACTGTATCAACATGTGACCAGAAGAACCAAATGATGCCTGGCCATCACCAAAGACAGCCATGATGAGGCACACAACGTTAAGTCCCAGTGGCAACATGGGAAAAAATGGGGTGGTCCTCAAGAACTCCACTAAAAGTCCATAATTGATGGTCCAGAGGCCTGGGGGTTCCCCTGGAAGCATGACCTCTATACTTATTGCTGCCCCTGACCAGACAACATTGTTGAGGTCAACTCTTCAGATAAGAATGGACTGGACTTGGGGACACAATGTGACCTTTGGTGTGTGTACTTTATGGTTCTAAGCATCTGTAGGAAGCTGTCCTGCTGGCCTCTTACTAGAAGGGAGAGGAGAGGGTGGAAAGGAGGGGACAGGAGATTGTTAAGAGGACCTGATGTGTATAGAATGAAAAGGAGGATTGTGCTGTCACTGCGCAAGTAGAGCAGAAGATGCTGCAGATAGGTGAGCATGCAAATTTAATTTGGATTGTATACTTTCACTGAATAACAATAAAAAATAAAAATAATTCAACAACAACAACAAAATTAAAAAGAGAGCAAAGACCAAACTGGACGTCAGAAAAGACCCTAAAACAAAGTACCTAAAGCAACAGGAAGAAATGGTGAAGTAAAAGAACTGAACAGAAGATTTTAAAAGGTGGCTTGGGAAGACAAAGTATTACAATGACATTTGCAAAGAGCTGGACACAGAAAACTGAAAAAGAAAACCATGCTCTGTTTTCTCAGGGTGAGAGAACTGAAGAAAAAGTTCAAGCTTTGAGATGAAGTACTGAGGGATTCTACAGAGAAAATATTAAACAATTCGGTGAACATCAAAAGAAAATGTAAAGAATACATAGATACATTATACCAAAAAGAATAAGTAGACATTCAACCTGTTCAAGAGGCAGCATACGATCAGGAGCTGATGGTACTCAAGAAAAAATTCAAAGTTACGTTGAAGGCATTGATGAAAAACAAGGCTTCAGGAATTAATGGAGTATCAACTGAGATGCTTCAATAAATGGAAGCAGTGATGGAACTGGTCACTTGTCTATGCCAAGAAATTTGGAAGAATGCTATTTGGGTAAATGACTGTAAGAATCATTTATATCTATTCCCAAGAAAGGTGATCCAGCTGAATGCAGAAATTATAGAACAGTATCATTAATATTACACACAAATAAAGTTTTGCTAAGCATCATTCAAAAACAACTGTACTAGTATATTGATGAAATACTGGTAGAAATTCAGGCTGGATTCAGAAGAGGACACGGCAACAGGGATATCATTGCTAATGTCAGATGGTTCTTGGCTGAAAGCAAAGAATACCAGAAAGATGTTTACATGTGTTTTACTGACTACGCAAAGGTATTTGACCCTGTGGAGCACAACAAATCACGAGTACAGTAATGGAGAATGGGAATTCCAGGACGCTTAATTGTGATCATGAAGAATCCATGCATTTGATCAAGTGGCAGTAGTTCAAACAGAACAAGGGGACACTGAATGGCTTAGAATCAGGAAGTGTGTGCATCAGGATTGCATCTTTTTACCACACCTATTCAGTTTGTATGCAGAGCCAATAAGCGAAGAAGTCGGACTGAGTGAAGAAGAACAGGACATCACAATTGAGAGAAGACTCGTTAACAACCTGTTTTATGCAGATGACACAACCCTGTTTGCTGAAAGTGAAGACAACTTGAAACAGTAATGAAGACGTAAGGCCACAGCTTTCAGTATGGACTGTACTTCTCTATCAAGAAAACTAAAGTCCTCACAGCTGGACCAATAAGCAACATTGTGATAAACAGAAAAAAGACTGAGGTTGTCTTGTATTTCACTTTACTTGGATCAGCAATGAACACCCACAGAGGCAGCAGTAAAGACATCAAAAACACATTGCGTTGGGCAAACTGGCTGCAAAAGGCTTCCTGAAGGTGTTGAAAAGCAAAGACGTCACCTTGAAAATGAAGGTGTGCTTGGCCAAAGTGATGATATTTTCAATTGAATCATATATGTATGAAAGCTGGATAATGAACATGAAAGACAAGAAGAATCAATACCTTGGAATTATGGCATTAGAGAATACTGAATACATCATGGGCTGCCAAAAAAAAGGAATAGATCTGTCTTGGAAGAAGTACCACCAGAGTGCTTGTTAGAAGTAGGAATAGCAAGACTACGTCTTACATACTTTGGACATGTTGTTAGGAGGGATCAATCCCTGGAGATGGAGCTCATGCTTGGTAAAGTTCACCAAGTGTATTTTAAAGTGAAAAAGAGGAAGACTCTCAATGAGTTCAAAAGAGGAAGACTCTCAATGAGATGGGTTAATACAGTAACAGCAACAACAGGCTCAAGCATACCAACAATTGTGATGACGGCACAGGACTAGTCAGTGTTTTGTGTTGCTATACATAGGGTCATTATGAGTCAGAACTGTCTTGAATTCACCTAGCAACAGCAATAATAACCTTAAAAACCTAAAACAATAGACATAAACAGAGATATGCAACCTATGATCATTTCAGCACAATTTACAATAGGAAAATGATGGAAACAACCTAAATGTTTCTCAGTTGATGAATGACTAAATGCAATATGGTAATACATACAATGGAATAGTATACAGCCACAAAGAATGATGAGTTCTTCAACCAACTTATAATGTGGATGAATCTGTAGGACATTATGTTGAGTGAAATAAATCAATCATGAAAGTATAAATATAGTATATCCCAGTTTTATACAATGAGAAGAATAAGTACATATACAAGATAAAAATTCACTGGTGGTTACCAGGGATGAATGGGAGGGAGAGGGAGAATCACTAGATAGTAGACATTTGTTATTTTCAGTGATGGAAAACATAACACCAAATGTGGTTGAAGCATGCACAGCTTGACCAAAGTAAACAATGTCAGTAATATACACATAAGGAAAAAAGCTCCTGTTGGTAATTGCAACCAAACTCAAAAACAAAAACAAAAGAAATGTGGGTATATATGTATATGGATTTGGTGGTGGTGTAGTGGTTAAGTTCTGCAACTACTAACCAAAAGGTTAGCAGATCAAATCTGCCAGGCACTCCTTGGAAACTCTAGGGCAGTTCTACTCTGTCCTACAGAGTTGCTATGAGTAGGAATTGACTTGATGGCACTGGGTTTTATATATATATATATATGCACATATGTATATAGATATATATATACATGAGCATATGAGGTCTGATAAATAAGTTTGCTAACTTGCCACCATGCACTTAAGTTGACAGCACGATACAAACAAGTCAGTAAGGTTTTGTGACACTGGTATAGCAGCATCTCACAGCTGTGTTTGTGTTGATATGTGGTGGTGTCTGATTGAGTGGCATTTATTATTGTGTATTTTTGTGTGTCATCACAAGAATGTCAGAACTTAAACTAGAGCAATAAACAAACATTAAATTTGGGAAGAGTGGAAGTGAAATCAGGGACGTGTTAGACCCTATTGATGGGGAGAATGCCATGAAGGAAACGGCAGTGTACAAATGGCTTGTTTTCCTGAGGGGAGAAAAGCGTCACTGATGAAGAGAGGTCACGACAGCCAGTAACAAGCAGAACTGATGGAAACATTGCAAAAACTTGTTGAGATTCGTATAATTTATGTCCAGTATCCTAGTCTGATGAGTAGTGTCTGAGGTCTTAAAAGCTTGCAAGAAGCCTTGTAAGACACAACTATAGGTCTCTATGCACTGTAAACAGAAGAGAATGAAGGAAACGCCAAGACTCAGAGAAGAAACTGCATTGTCTCATAAACTAAGGCCTTATCTACCCTGAGACCAGAAGAGTTAGATGGTAACTGGCTACTGCAACACGTCATTCAGACCAGGGGCATATTAGATGGATTCTGAAAGAAGGACTGAAAAAAGCGGAATAAAAACTTAAATTCTTGAAATATACAGATTTACTGGACCAGCTGAGGGTAATGGAGTTCCTAAGATGATTGACCTGAGATATTCTTTAAATCTTAAACTGAAGCGACCTCCCAAGATCACCTTTTAGCTAAGTAACAAACTGGTTAACAAAACAAAGATTTTGACAACTACTCACTGTGCTTCTCTTAAAAAAGCAGCTATTGGAGACCAAATGGGAAACAATTACTTTAAAACAAAGATGTGAAGGTTAGGGGACAGGAAAATGCTATTGCTGGAAACAGAGAAACCAGAACAGAAATCATAACAATATTCAGCCATTATGATAAATGTAACCAATATCCCTGTACAATTTACATAGTAATTGTAAATGAAAACCTAACCTACTGTGCAAACTTTCACCTAAAACAAAAGAAAATATTATTTTTAAAAATAAAGTAAACAAAACATTGCTACTTCTTTGGTAATCTAAGAAACTGATATTGTTAGGTGACATCTAGTCCTTTGCAACTCACGTGGCCTTAAGTACTTCAGAACAAAACACATCCTGTCGTGTGCTATTCTCACACTCATTGCTACATCTGAGCCTGTTGTTGCATCTGCTGTATTAATCTTTATTTTTGTTGACTTTACCAAGTATGATATTCTTCTCCAGGGAAGATAACATACACGAAGCAATAAGAAGAAGTCTTGCCATCCTCAGTTCTAAGGAACATTCTGGCTATACTTCTTCCAAGACAGACTTTTGCACTCTTCTGACAGTCTATGGTATATTCAGTACCTTTCAGCAGCACCATAATTCAATCCAGCCAAGTGCCGTTGAATTGGATCCGACTCATGATGACCCTAGGGGCCAGACCATAATTCAAAGGCATTATTTTTTTATTGGTTTTCCCTATTCGTTGTCCAGCTTTTGCATGCATACAGGACAGACAATTAAGTTCATGAACTCATCCTAGAAAAAGTGCTATATATCTCACTGCTGAATATCACTATGATCACCTTCAAAATACTCCTCCTGGAAGGCTATGCACCAATGCCAGTGCCTAGTTCACCCTTCAAAGGAATTTTGGAGCCCTTTTTCTGGAAAGGCCATCAGAGCTGTCATTGTGTTGCCCTTGATGTCCTGAATGTCATCAAAATGTTTTCCTTCCAATATTTCTCTTACCTTTGAGTGAAGAAAAAGTCATTGAGGGCCAGATCAGGGGCGTAGGGAGGTGTTCCAATACAGTTACTCGTTTTCTGGCTAGAAACTTCCTCACAGACAGCTATAAAATTAAGTTTGTGAACTTACCACGGTGCCACCATGTGCAATGGCCATTATAGAAAGAGTTCCAAAATTGCTTTGAAGGGTGGACTAGGTGCTGGCATCTTTGCATAGCTTCCCAAAAGGAGTATTTCAAAAGTGACCATAGTGATAGTCAGCACTGAGGTGTGTAGCACTTAGTATAAATAAGTTTGTGAACTTAATTGTGAGACCTCCTATGAGGTGACTGAAAAAAACATGGCTTGAGTCAGGTTCCCCTTTGCCCTCAAAGTGACAGCTTTGCTTTTTAACGCTTTAAAGAGGTTGTAATCTAAAGATCCGGGAAGAAATTCCCTTCACTTTGGACTGAGGCAGGGCACAAGGATAACAAAAAAAAAAGAAGAAGAAAGTTGAAGAAGCAGAGAAATGTCGTGGTATTGAGATGGGGAAGGAAAGTCTTCTTGCATACAACCCACCTGTTGGACACTGCATGAGATGCTTCATCGACGCTTTATACTCACAACAGTAGTTCGCTAATAGATGCTTTTGTGTGTATTTTATAAGCAAAGAAGTTAAGTAACGTGGACAACATTATACACTTTGTAAGTACTAGTGGTTGGAGTTACTACTAGCTTTCTGTAGTAAGAAAACAAGCAAACTATGAAAGAATCTCTCACCCCAGTAAAAACAACAATAAAAAATAAATGAAACAAAGGGAGAGACAAATCGGAAAGTACACCTGGAACTCTATGAGTTAAAAGAAGAGACAATTCTGTTTAGATGAGTGAGTAAGCCAAGAAATGATATAAGAAGATATAGGGACATTTACAGTGAAGTAATTCTGAGGAAAATAACGTCAGCATTCACTTAGACTTCTTTCCTGTTTTGGGTGTGTTGAGCACCCCTCACTTAAATCTAATGTTGATTATCTACTTCATACAATGGCCCAGTATTAGTTCTTTCAGTCCTTAAAAAGACGATATTTATTGCCAGCAGTTATATTTCAGAACAAGAGATGACCAAAAGAATTATTGTAATTATTCAGAGGACTCTTGGGAATCTGAGCAATCCTTGTATGTGATAAAAAGGAGTTGATTCATTTAATTTAGATATTTAATAAAAATGAGCACAAGATTTGAGTATTTAGCTGAAAAACAAACGAAATATTTTGAAGTCGCCCCTTTAAAGTCTATTTTAAATTGATTCTCTGGATGAAAACTTCACAGAACAACTGCTGAGAGCCTAATGTGTTCTCCTTTTTAAAATTAGTATATATGTAGTATAACTTAGAGGATAAACTTGTGTATTCATGAGAAAGACCTTAAACCTGTTAGCCATCTATACCGTCATGGATAATTAACATAATTTGTTGTTCATTAGAAAGATTCATCTAACATGCTCACACAGTTTTATCACCTGAGATAGTATTCCAGAGGCCATTGCCTGAGAACACTTTATAATTGCTCTACACAGTGTTTTAAAACATTAAAACAATTAGTTTCCAACATTTAACCATCAGGATGTTTCTATTGCTTTCGACTATGTTTGAAAAGTAAAAAGCATTAAGAAATTCACAGGAGGTTCAAGTTCACAGTGTGCAACTACCAGCTAGCACAAATGAAACACTGTCCCTCTAGATGGGGTGTGCTCGCTAGTTCAGTACAGCCCACCTTGCTGCATGCATCGATGCTCCTGCCTAATCCTTATATTTGTAGGCATTTGAACAATTCTTAGGAAAAACAGGTTTATGTTTAGCCCAAATCTTGATAGATCATTGAGGTTGTGGAAGTATGTTCCTCTCTGAACTCATTTTTCTGGCCTTCTACCAAAAAAAAAAAAAAATCAAATTCACGGCTGTTGAGTCAATTCCGAGTCACAGTGACCCTATAAGACAGAGTAGAACTGGTCCATAGAGTGTCCAAGGAGCACCTGGTGGATTCAAACTGCCAACCTTTTGGTTAGCAGATGCAGCACTTACCCACTATGCCACAGGGTTTGGCCTCAGGAAATGCCAGGAGAAATCCAAGAGTGAGACAGAGAGACTGCAGAAATGTTCTGTATAAGAACATCAGGAGGCATCCAAAGGTTGAAGGCGAAGGAGGGTGTGGATGGGCTGCAAGAAGGGCTTCTGAAGGTCTAGTACAAGAAGTAACTGATACAAATTCTCTGGAGGTGAGGAGAGTCGGCAGCTTTAGATCAAGGATGCCAAATATTGAATTTGAAGGTATATTCTGTACTTCCCTGGTGAATCAGTGCTATCACCCTTCCTAAACCTTTTGTAAATTCCATTTTCTCATATAGCCTCAGGTTGGTGGGCATTCCAGGAATGAAGAAAGTGAAGTGCATTATGTTATTTGGCAAAGAACTATACACACAGGAGGTTATAAACAATGTAGACAGGTTTTCAGAAATGAGGGAATTAGAGAAGATAGTTTAAATGTCTCATCTTACCCTTCCTGCGTATCGTGAGTTAATCTGGATTCCCTGCTTTCCTTCACATGAAGCTTATTTTCTCTCAAATATAGTGTGAATCCTGAAAGTGACAGGAAATATGGCTATCCAACAGAGTGGCAAAATAATTTTAAATTATTACGTTAAACAACACCAGCAAAAAGTAATGAAAGCCTTCTTTATATCATCTTTAAACTGTTGTCAATTTTAGATGTTGACAGCAAACAATTTGTCAAGAATAATTTCTGTCAATTGAGTTGTTAAATGCAACCAGCAAGAATTCTTACCAGGTACTTTAAGATAAAACCATACTATGTACTTTAAGGTAAAGTCATAATCTAGTAGGCTCCTGTATCATGAAAACTTTAGCTTGTTTGGTAAGAACATGTGAAGAAGATCTCATACAGTACAAATTACTGTTAAAATATGCTTTCCTGACCTTAAATTATCCTGACCAGGGCCTTGGAAGTTTAACCTCCCGTTTGCACTGAATTGTAACCTCTCCTTTCCCAGAAGAATGGATGAGAACATAAATAAATGTTTCCCATCACCTTTACACACTCCTGCCCCGAAGTGCAATCACACAGGCTAAGATGTGAAAGGTGTGCAGGGGCCACTCCACTATACTCATAATGGGTTTATTTTGGGAATTCTACAGTGGTGTGATTTTTGGTAGTACAATAAAATCTGTAAAAGCCAGAAGCTGGAGTTAAGACAGGAAACCATCAGAAAAGGAAAACTCAAATATTTTCCACTAAAATGAATGATAGAAGAGGAATTAAACTGTGCCCTTTCAAAGCAGAAAACCTATGAGATCTTGGGAAGAAAGATAAAGAATTCTGGCTCTCACAGATTTCAGTGTATTTTAAAATGAGCTGAAATTTTAATTTTTTACAACATACTGTTTCCAAAATTTAAAAGAGAGGAAAATTTTTATTAGCTATTTAATAAACGAGGCTTTACTTTAAAATCTCATTGTTTCGTGTAACCACGAACTTTTTTTTTTTTTTTGGAGGCACACATATTGTTATATCTAACTATGGAAGTCCTATTACTTGTGTTCCTCCACGCGATGACTACAAGTCGTATGTGTCAATATATCTGTAACAGCTTGATGAAATGTAGTTTAGGATTTTAACATTGTTTACAAGCTTGCTGCCTGTTTTGGTCAGCTAGCATTGCTTTAACAGAGGCACCTCACAGTGGATGGCTTTAAATGAGAAATTTGGACCCAATCCACCAGGCTAAACGTCCAGATTCAGGACGTTGCTCCAGAGGAAGACATTCCCTCTTTGTCAGCTCTGGAATAAAGTCTTTGTGTTGTATCAGTCTTTGGTCAAGGGGCATCTTGGTGCAGGAACCTCAGGTATGAAGGACACATTTTACTCCCTGTGCTGCTTTCTCAGTGGTAGAGGTTCCCAGATCTCTCTGCGAGCTTCTTTTCTGTATACCTCCAAAAACTGCCTCAAAGCACAAAACAAGTTTACACACTGAGTCCTGCCCCAGCAACACGACTGGTGCCCATCCACGCTCACTAACAGGATTTACAACACGGAGGACATCATACAATACCCCAAATCATGGCCTAGCTCAATTGCTACACAGATTTGGGGGAACATAATTCCATCCACGACAGAGCCATTAAGCCAGACATTATATACACTTTCTTACTCTTCTCTTGGTAGTGTGTGAGGTACCAGCAATGCTGCTCTACCTTTAAAACCACAAAACAGCTATTTTCCCACACTTTCAATGGTGATGAACAAAGCATGGCTGTCTTAGTTTGCTAATGCTTTCGTAACAGAAATATCACAAGTGAAGGTGGCTTTAACGGTCAGAAATTTACTTGTTCACAATTCAGAAGGTTGGAAGACTGTAATCACTAGAGGCCAGGTGATATTCTGTGAGAGGGCGGGGGCACCAAAATGACTGTTGATAAAATTTCTATGCAGTGCTTCAGCAGAAATTAATTTATTCAATAAAAACCCTCTTGCAGTTAGATATAACAACAAAAATATTTTTTGTAAGGCCAACATAAAAAAACAAAAAACCCTGCTGCTGCTGAGTTGATTCTGACTCACAGCGACCCTATAGAACAGAATAGAACTGCCCCATAGAGTTTCCATGGAGGGCCTGGTGGATTTTATAGCCATAGTTAGCACTTAACCATTATATCACCAGGGTTTCTGCATCATGTATCAATATACCTACAAGACAAAAACTCTGTGCTAATTTGCTTTGACCTCCTAATGTACTCTAGTTAGAGCTGTCTCTATTACCCAGTCATAATGATTCTTGAAATCATGTGGCTTTGTCTGCATGTACTGCAAGCATAGGTTATTGTTTTCGGTCATAGCTGATGTTTTTAAAGTTTCTGATTTTTTCAAATTTTCTGGTGTTTTAGCTACATCATTGTGACAATTAGTATATGAGAACCCTTATCAATAACTTTTTTGAGACTGAATAGTAATTAAAAGAGAAGAAGAAAAAGGTCCTGCCTGATTACTAATAATGATGTCATTCAATATAGAAACAGCAATTTCATTGTTAGAGTTCATACAGTCCAAGAAATGACACATTTAACCAATTTACAACTATATTATGTATTGTTATATTATTAAAATTGATAATAAATATTACTAAGCATTCTGTATGGTCCAGCATGGGAAGAGGTCCTTGGGTGGGAAACGGATGACACTACGAATTACCACAAAGGGTGAAACTAATCCTAGCGATGTCTGAATTTGGTGTCCTTCCTTGTCTATTTTAGCATCTAGTAGGCACTGGCAATCCTTGGTGTTACTGGGGTTGTAGACGCATCTGTCTCTGCTGTCTGTCTTTCTCTTTCCCCTTTTGGCTTCTCTGTTGTCTATGCAGTTTTTATAACTCAGAAGTGATGAGGTGGAGAACTTACCTTACACTGGTGTGGCTTCATTAACATAACAAAACTCCCTGATTTCCAAACACAGTCATATTTACAGTTGCTGAAGTTTAGATTTCCACACATATTTTTGGAGAACATAATTCAATTCCTAACAATGGGAGTAGTACACATAGCTGGATTTTTTTTTTTTTTTGATTGAATGAAAATGTACATTCTGGTATAAATTTGCATGCTCCCACTGCTCTCCCTGCCCAGTGACAACACACTCTTCCACTCTTCTCCGTACATGTTGCAGCTGGAAAATTTTATGACTTTAAATAAAAATTAAAATTGACCTGTAAATTCCCTATGTATTCTCTTTTCACTTATATTTTTCTTCTTAAAATTTATGTGTACTTCTTATTTATGACCAGTTAGTGTTAAGTAAATCATAAAAAATATCTACTATTTAATTAAAATATTATTGTTTTCTTTAGGGTCCTTGTGGGAACAGCAAGAAAAGTTTTCTTGCCCAAGACTTCTGCCTGAGAGTGCCTCAGCAGCCAAGGCCATTTGGCCTGGAGCAGGCCTTCCAGCTGGGGATATTTAGCTGATTCAGCAATAATTACATAACTTGTTTATGAGTTTGGAGCCCAATATCTGGCTGCTAGCCACCTTTGTGTAAAACAGTATATAAGGTCACTGCACCATGGGACAGCAGAGTGGGAAGAAAAAGTGTGTGTGTGTGTGTGTGTGTGTGTGTGTGTGTGTGTGTGTGTGTGTGTGTGTGTGTGTGTGTGTGTGTGTGAGGGAGAGAGAAAGAGAGAAAGAGAGAGAGAGGGAGAGCTTGTCTGCTGAATGCTGTACCTGCCTGCCACCATTGCATCAATATAGCTGTCGTGACTACAACTACTGTGCCTCAGTAGCTGAGTCTGCCTGAATCATGAATCTGCATTCCTGGCCTTGAGTATCTATGTTCTCACAGTCCTGAAACAAAACTTCATAAAGAATTTATAAGTGTTTTGAACAGAACTAAAGTCAACACATCTGTTTTTGTTTAATGGCAACTTTTAAGGTACAGGTGGGGGGAAGATTTATCTATTTGGGGGTTTACTCAACTTCACCAAACTGGAGCTTCAGGTCAAGGTTTGTGTTTTCACAAAATTGTTGAAATGCTAGGATAACTCTGAAGAAAGGCTTTTTTTTTTTTTTCTTTCCCTGATTGTATTTTATTAATGCTGGTCCAAAAAAATTGAACAAAATTGTAAAGTACACGTCTGGGGTGCATTGCCATTGAGAGGAAAAGCTTGGATAGAGTCAACCTCAAATAAACTTAGTTTGTTAAAATATTTTACTGCCTGGGTATGTCAAGTTTAGAGCATGCTCATGCAAGTATTACAGGTTAGTACTCAATATGCCTCAGAAAAGTAATAACCCATTGCCATCGAGTTGATTCTGACTCACAGCTATCATTTAAGAAAGAGTAGAACTGCAAAGTGGGCTATTTTAGACTGTAATGGTTACAGAAATAGACTGTCACATCCTTCGCCGTAGGAGAGTCTACTGGCAGCTGAGGGCTTTAAGTTGGCCTTTTACTTTTCAGCTGAGAGTTTTAACCACTATACAACCAAACTCCCTTAGGAAAATACTGGTATATAAGCAGATGATTTGCATTTGTTGCAGTAAAATACGTTAATATTTGTTGAAAACCTATGAAACTGCAATTTTGAGTATCGGAAGTTAGTGAAATGAACAAGTTGTCTCCTTTTCTTTGTCATGTGTGCACACAATCATCACTCAATGAACTTTGCCAGTTTCTTCCAGAGTCCTTGCAAAACCCTTCGTTCCTGCAAAAATGTATTTTAAGTGATTATACCGACATTTTCAGACCAGGCAGCAGCCAATATGAAAACACACTGCATATTATTTTGGCCTTTTCAGAATAAGGAGAAAAAGTATATCTTACTCAGCATGGTGCAGATGGGGGTGCTTGAGCTGAAAAACAATTTCACTAAAATATATTCACACCTATATAGTTACTACATTATGGAGAGAAACAAGAATTAGAATCCATTCTCTACTCTTACCCCCAAATGAGCAGTCTCCTAGGCCTTACAAAAAGCACAAAATGACAAGTCTGTGTTCTTACACCCTTAGCCATCTGTACTGTCAAATATAATTAAAGCAACAGAGTCCTAGCTTTGAATTGTAAATCCATGATTACTCCTTGGACTCTAAAATCAGTAATACGGTCATTTTAACGTATTTTTACTGTAGTTCTGGTCCCATAATATTTGGAAATTTCTGCCATCAGTTTTGCCAATACTTGTCTTTACTACAATGAGAAGATAATATTAAGGAAAAGATTGATAACTTATAATTGATCATCAAATAAACACATCAAAATGCATGCTTCTCCTAACCTACGAATTATATCAGCCAGCATGTGCTCTGACTTCCTTGCCTAGAACATTTCCTTCTACTCTATTCTGAAAACCTTGCCTACTGTTATGAATAAAACAGTGATACGGTAAGGAGGTATATCGCTAACAAAGCAACTTGAGGTGTTCAGGGTTGCCTATCTAAACATTTCTTTTACATTTATATATGGCTAATTTCATTTGTAGAGCTGGGAAATCTTTTAGTATGTTTACCTCCTGTATTTTGAAAAGAATTTTTCCCCTTTCCTACCCTCCCCTGCCCTTTCCTATTTTCTTCTGTCCTCTCCTCCCCTCCCCTTTCTTTCCTTCCCTTTTCTTCTGTCACTCCCCCACACCCACACTGGCACACACAAACATGCACATGCCCACATGCACAGGTACACATGCGTGCACACGCACGTACATACGTACATACCAAGAACTTTCTCTTACCCTAGATTCTCAATTGGAAACTAGTGGCATAGTGATTAAGTGCTGTGGCTGCTAACCTAAAGCTTGTGAGTTCAAATCCACCAAATGATCCTTGGAAATTTTGTGGAGCAGTTCTACTCTTTCCCATAGGGTCAATATGAGTCTGAATTGACTCCATTGCAGTGGGCTTCTCTGTATAGTCTCAGTTATTTTACCACTGTTGCAGGGTTTATTTATCTTCCAAATCTGAAGGGTGAACTTATGAGGGTGAGGAGGACGTTCATGTTAAAACCATTAAAATGAAATCATTGTTAACAGACGTTTCTTTAAGCAACAGGAAATGAACCAGATTGTGATGGGGTTTGAAATTTGCATCATTTCCAGTGGTTAAGGAGACTCTTTGATGAGTAGAAACTGATTTGACTGCAAGTATCCTTGTCAATGCCTCACATTCATGAGTTACGAAGCTTTATTTTGACAGTAGAAAAGGATCTCTGCTGTCTTGATTGCTTTCCCACAGAGTTCCCGCCATGGCCAGCACTGGTAGTGGTAGGAGAGGGAGTGGGGTTTGCTTCCCCATGGCTTGGCCCAGTCCCTCATCTGGGGGGGAATCTGAGATGGGGAAGATTAGCCTAGGGGCTATTCAGGCAGTTTTTTCTTTTCTCATTCATGTAGAGATGTGTTGCGTTTTGCTAGTTCTAGTCAGCATAAGAGGGAAGACTAATCAGTTTGATGACCATTTCCTTGGTAAATGTGGTTCCCTTTTACAGACATCAGTGGGAATATGTATGACAAGAAATTTTGGCTAAAAGCCAGTACAAGATGTGGTGTAGGAAAGCCTTCCAAGAGTCGGGTGCATTTGATGGTCACTGAACAAACTCTGGAATTGACTCTACAGAAAGAGGTGTTTTTTTTTTTTTGAACAAACACTGAAACCGCATTTTAACTTCAAATTGAAGTGCCAAGGTAGGTGCTTTTTTTTTTTTTTTTTTTAACCCTGAATAGTGTGTCACTATTCACACATGAGGAAGGCTACAAAGGGCTGAGGCTCACCAGCTACAAACATCTAGGAAGAAAAGAGACGCATTGTTTGTGAGTGAAGATTTTTCACACTTTATGATTTCTGGGAGGTTTCATTGTTTCCATAAATTTGGCAAAAGTTTATATGGACTACACATACACAGCATGACCAAGTAAATGAGGACTTTAAATGTCCTTTAAAAGCTTTATAACAGAGTATCACTTGGTGAGTCCTTTCCAGTTCCATGATGAATGATATGAAGAACTTCGACTTGTCACAGCAAAAGGGGACTGATTGTTGACACAAGAAAACTCGTTGAGTGCATAGCCCCACCTATCACTGTCATTTTTTTTTTTCTTTTTTTCCCTAAGTCCATTTAATGGATTGAGTCTGGATATCCTTTTCTAGAAATCTGGGCCCTTAGCCTGAAGCAATTTGCTATAAGCAAATAATTTCTTAGAAGTCGCATATTGTTTTAAAATCTTATGACAATTTTATCGTCACCTTTGTTGTATATCCTACATGGCCTCATATTTTTAAAAAATTACTTATTTCTGAAAATAAAAAATACTGAATATTTCATACTTGTTTCATTGATTTAGTTATCAGGTCATCTGCTATGTGTATGTCTACATATGTGTATCTGTACAGATATATAGATACGTGTATCTATAAATTCTGGTGTTTCCCAAAAGCTCAAATTTGTTTTATGTGAGAAAAACATTTTGTTTATTTTGCAATGACAAAGCTTTATAGAATCTTCTCTTTTTATTTTTTTTAATTTATTGCACTTTAAGTGAAAGTTTACAGTTCAAGTCAGTTTATCATCAAAAACTTACACACATCTGTTATGTGACCCTCATTGTTCTCGATACAAGGTGACAAAATGTTCCTTCTCTCTAATCCTGTATTTCCTCTGTCCACATAACCAGCTCCTGTTATCATATGCCTTCTGTTCTCTCTTCTGGACGTGAGCTGCTCATTTAGTCTCATACATCCACTTAAGCCAGGAAGCATGCTCTTAACCAGTATCATTCTTTGCCCTATAGTCCAGTTTAATCAAAGAAATCACTTTGGGAATGGTTCTAATTCTAGGCTAACAGAATCTGGGGGCCATGTCTTCCAGGGACCCTCCAGTCTATCAGACTACCACATCTGGTTTTTCTACTAGATTTTGAATTCCTCACCTCATTTTTCTCTGACTCCGTCAAGGACTCGGTTGTGTTCCCTGTCAGGGAAGTCACTGGTGGTAGCAGGGTACTATCTAGTTCTTCTGGTCACAGGGTAATGCGGTCTTTAGTTTATATGGCCCCTTCTGTCTCTTGGGCTCCTATTTTCCATTCATCTTTGGTATTCTTCATTCTGCTTTGCTCCCGGTGGGTTTGGATCAAGTGATCCTTTTTAGATGGCTACTTGCTGGCGTTTAAGACCTTAGATGCCACTTACAGAAGTAGAATGCACAACATTTTCTTAATAAAGTTTGTTATGCCAACTGACCTAGATGTGCCCTGAAACCATGGTCACCAGGCCCCTCCCCCTGCTCCTGTGTCCCTCAAAGTGTTCGTCGTATTCAGGAAACTTGTGCTGATTCCATCTCTGCTGATTCCCCCTGTATATATGTGTTGTCCTTTCCTTCAACTAAAATAATTCTCGTAACCCTGCTGGCACAGTAGTTAAGAGTTACATCCACTAGCCAGAAGATTGGCAGTTCGAATCCACCAGTCATTCCTTGGAAACTCTATGAAGCATTTGTAGTCTCTCCTATAAGGGTTGCTATGAGTCGGAACTGAATTGACAACAATGAGATTTTTTTTAGTCTACTTAGTGAATAGTCTCCTCCTTCCCATGGAAAGCATCAAAGACTGTTGTCTTCCACGTTTAAACCTTTTCTTTAGTTCTTGTAATAGTGATCTCATGCAATATTTGTCCATATTTCAGTTAGCATAATTCCTTCCAGATTCCTCCATGATAGATGTTTCACAAATTCATCCTGTTTTTTATTGTTGCCTAGTATTCCACTGTGTGAATATTCCATAATTTGTTTATCCATTCATTCATTGATAGGCACCTAGGTTGATTCCATCTTTTTGTTGTTATGGACAGCTCTGCAATGAACATGGGTAGGCATATATCTGTTTGTGTGGGAACTCTCTTTTCTCTAGGATGTATTCCCATGAGTGGGATTGCTGGATCATAAGGTATGTCTATTGTTAGCTGTTTAAGGAAATGCCAAACTTGTTTCCTAAGTGGTTGTACAATTTTACATCCCTAGCAGCAGTGTATAAGGGCTCTTGTTCCTCCACAGCCTCTCTAACACTTATCACCTTGTGTTTTTTGGGTTAATACCAGCATTGATGGGGTGAGATGGTGTCTTATTGTAGTTTTGACTTGTGTTTCTCCAGTGGCTAATAATTATGAGCATTTTGACATCTATTTGTTAGCCACCTGCATATCTTCTTTGGTGAAGTGCCTGTTCATATCTTTTGGCCATTTTAAATTGGGTTATTTGCTGTTTTGTTGTTGACATTTTGCATTCTTACAGATTTTAGAGATTACACACTGATTGGATTTGTTGTAGCCAAAAATTTTTCCCATTCTGTAGGTTGTCTCTTTACTTTTTCGGTGAATTCTTTGGATGAGCATAAGAATTTCAGTTTGAAGAGTTCCCAGATATCTATTTTCTCATCTGGTGTTTGTACATTGTTACTAATATTTCACATTCTATTTATGCCATACGTTAGGGTCCCCAACATTGTCCTTATTTGTCCTTCCATAATCTTTATTGCTTTAGATTTGATATTTAGGTATTTGATCCATTTTGAGTTAGTTTTTGTACTTGAGTGTGAGATATGAGTCTTGTTTCTTTTATTTTTATTTTTTTGCAGATGGATATGTAGCTATGCCAATATTATGTGTTAAAGAGGCTATATTTTCTTCAGTTTATGGACTTTGCTCCTTTGTCAAATATTAGCTACTCATGGGTGGATGATTTTATGTCTGGCTTCTCACCTCAGTTCCGTTGGTCTAGATATCTGTTCTCGTACCAGCCAGTACCAGGCTGTTTTGGCTACAGTGGCAGTATGATATGTTCTAATACCAGCTGGTGTGAGGCCTCCCACTTTGTTCTTCTTCTTCAGTAATTCGTTACTCATCTGGTCTTCTTTCTTTCACATATGAACTTTACATATGAAGTAGAAGATTTATTTCTCCATATCATTAAAAAATGCCACTGGCATTTGGATAGGGATTGCATTGTTTTTGTAGATTGCTTTGTGTAAAATACACATTTTCACAATGTTGAGCCTTCCTATCCATGAGCAAGGTATGTTTCTCCACTTATGTAATTTCTTTCAATTTCTTGCAGTAGGGTCTTATAGTTAAGTTTGTGTCAGTCTTTTATGTCTCTGGTTAGATTCATTCCCAAGTATTTTATCTTCTTTGGGGCTATTGTAAATGGTAGTCATTTGGTGAACATTACAGAATCTTTGTGGAAGTCTAGTAGTTATGCTATCAGGCACAAAGTAAATAGGAAATAAATTGAAGGAAGATAAGGGCAGAAACAGAAGTGCTGAATTTAGAGGCTGTAGCTGAAGTTCAGGTAAGAGAAGAAATGGCCTGAACTGAAGCAGAATAGTTTGGATAGAGAAATGGAAAGGCTATATTCTCAATATGAAGTCTATCTGAGTCTCTGACAGACTGGATGTGGGACATCAGGGAAGTAGTGCAGTCATAGACAAGTCCTTGGATTTTGGCCCAAGCAACTGTATAGATTGAAGTACCATTTATCAAGATGAACGAGACAAAAAAATAAATAAATAGGACTTGAAAATTAACAACTTTGTTTCAGTCATGTGAAAGCTGAGGTGTCTATTTTACACTGTTACGTAAATATCAAGTAAGTGTTAGATACGTGAGTCTGGACCTCGATGCAGAGGTAATGGCCTATAGTGTGATTTCCTAGCTATCTACATTTTCATTTTTTTTATTTTTATTTTTATTTAACATAACTGAGTGAAAATGTACATTCACATGTAAATTTACATGCCCCCCTATATGCAGCTTCCACTGCTCTCCCTGTCCGGTGACTGCACACTATTCCTCTCTCCTCCATACATGTCTCATCCTCCCAACAGTCTCCTTTCCCCTCCTCTCCGTCCACTCCCCTTCCTCCAGCCAGAGGTCAGCGAGATGATATCCTATAGATGTATAGAACCATAAAGTGCTTCCAATATATGGTTACTTTGCATTGCCAAGTCCATTCCATTCCTGTCCAAAGAGTGGACCTTTGTTATAATTTATGGGAACAGGAAGCATCAGGGCCGGGGGCCATGCTCTCAGAGGAACCCCAAAACCGCTGGACCATCAATTGAGGTCTTTTAGTGGAGATCTCATGATGCACCTCTTTTTATTCTTGTGTTGCCAGTGAGGCTCCTCTCTGTGAGCTCCGTCATGGCTATGACTGGTGGTGGCCGGGCTCCATCCGGTTCTTCCAGTCCCAGGTCGATGTAGGCACCCATTCTTGTGGGTCTCTCTGTCTTCTCAGTTGTCTTTACCGCATGCGGTTTTGGCCCTTGGTGAGCATCTGTTCCTGCTGAGTTGGGACCATTTGCTGTGTCCTCGGATGGCAGCTTGGCAGCTTTTAAGACCCCAGACGCCACTCACCAATGTGGGGTGCAGAGAGCTCTCTCAGCAAAACGCTAGTTGTGCCAATTGGCCTGGAATTCGCCTAAGAGCATGGTCCCCTGCCCCCCGCCCCAGCTACTCTATCCTTGCAGTATTGAGTTAAGATGGAAGGAGTACTCAAGTTATGCTGAAGTCCACTTAATGTTGTTCTTGTTCCCAATGTGTGCTGTCACCGCTTTCTCCCAACTAGATTTCTAGTAACTATCTAAACTAAACCCTCTCCCCCTCCCTCTCCCTCCCTCCCCTCCGTTGCGGCTGTCAAAGAGTCTTTTCTTCTATACACAAGTCTGTTTTTGAGATCTTATCGTAGAGGTCTCATACAGTATTTGTCCTTTTGTCGCTGACTACTTTCACTCAACATAATGTCTTCCAGTTGAAACCAGGTTAGGAGATGTTTCCTGGAATCATCGTTACTCTTTATCATTGCGTAGTGCTCCATTGAGTATATGTACTACAGTTTACCTATCCATTCTTCTATTGATGGGCATCTGGGTTGATTCCATCTTTTTGCTATTGTGGACTGTGCTGCGGTAAACATTCTCGTGCATGTGTCCATTGGTGTGAAAGGCCTTGAATCTGTAGGATATATTCCAAGTAGTGGAATTACTGGGTCAAATGGTATATCAATATCCATTTTTTTAAGGAAGCGCCAGATTGCCTTCCAAAGAGGCTGGACCATTTTGTAACCCCACCAACAGTGTAGGAGGATTCCACTTTCTCCACAGCCTCTCCAGCATTTGTTGTTTTGTGTTTTCTAGATCATGGCCAATCTTGTTGGGGTGAGATGGTATCTCATTGTTGTCTTGATTTGAATTTCTTTAATAACTAAAGATCGTAAACATGTCCGCATGTGTTTTTTGGCTGCCTGGATCTCCTCTTTAGTGAAGAGTCTGTCCATCTCCTTTGCCCATCGCTTAATTGGATGGTTTATCTTCTTCTTCTGGATATTTTGTAGTATCTTATAGATTATGGAGATCAGGTGTCGGTCTGACATAGAGTTGCCAAATATTTTTTCCCATTCTGTGGGTGTTCTTTTAACTCTATTAATAAAGTCTTTGGATGAGCAAAAGTGTTTGATTCTTAATAGTTCCCATTTATCTATTTTTTCTTCTGTTGATTGAGGTTTCTTTGACAGACTTTGGAGTCTGTCCTCATCGTGTATTAAAACTTCCATTGTTGTTCCTACCTTTTCTTGGATGAGCTTTATCGTTTTAGGTTTGATATTTAGGTCTTTTATCCAGTTGGAGTTGGTTTTTGTATAAGGTGTAAGATATGGATCTTGATTCACTTTATTGCAGATGGATAACCAATTTTGCCAGCACCATTTGTTGAAGATACTGTTTTTACCCAAGTTTAATGTCTTAGGGCCTTTGTCGAATATCAACTGTTCATAGGCAGATGGTGTCATCTCTGGGGTCTCAATTCTGTTCCATTGATCAATCTGTCTGTTCTTGTACCAGTACCAGGCTGTTTTGACCACTGTGGCAGTGTAGTATGTTCTAAGGTCGGGTAATAAGAGGCCTCCCAGTGTGTTCTTCTTCTTTAGTAGTACCTTACTTACCCAGGGCTTCTTCCCTTTCCAAACAAAATTGGTGATTTGTTTCTCCATCTCATTAAAAAATGATGCTAGAACTTGTATTGGGATTGCATTATATAAATAAATTGCTTTGGGTAAAATAGACATTTTCACAATGTTAAGTCTTCCTATCCATGAGCAGGGTAGGTTTTTCCATTTATCTAAGTCTCTCTTAGTTTCTTGTAGTAAGGGCTTGGAGTTCTCTTTGTAAAGGTCTGTTGTTTCTCTGGTTAGATTAATTCCTAGGTACTTTATCTTCTTAGGGGCTATTGTAAATGGTATTGATTTAAGAATTTCGTCCTTAACAGTCTAGTTGATGGTATAAAGGAAACCTACTGATTTACTTTTGTTTATCTTGTATCCTGAAACTTTGCTGAACTCTTCTATCAGTTTGAGTAGCTTACTTATAGATTCCTTGGGGTTCTCTGCATGTACACTCATATCATCAGCGAACAGGGAGATTTTAACTTCCTCTTTGCCAATGCAGATGCCCTTTATTTGTTTGTCTTGTCTAATTGCTCTGGCTAGAACTTCTAGCACAATGTTGAATAGGAGAGGTGAGAGTGGGCATCCTTGTCTCGTTCCTGATCTCAGGGAAAAGTCTTTCAGTCTCTCTCCATTCAGGATGACGTGGGCAATTGGCTTTGTATAAATGGCCCTTATTGTGTTGAGGAATTTGCCGTCTATGCCCATTTTGCTAAGAGTTTTTAGCATGAATGGGTGTTGGACTTTATCAAATGCCTTTTCAGCATCAATGGACAAAATCAGGTGATCTTTGTCTTTTGTGTTATTTATGTGGTTAATCACATTAATTGTTTTCCTGATGTTGAACCAGCCTTGCATCCCTGGTATGAATCTCACCTGGTCATGATGGATTATTTTCTTTATATGTTGTTGTATTCTGTTGGCAAGAATTTTGTTGAAGATTTTTGCATCTAGGTTCATGAGTAATATCGGTCTGTAGTTCTCTGTCTTTGTTGGATCTTTCCCTGGCTTAGGTATCAGGGTTATGCTGGCTTCATAGAATGAGTTTGGGAGTACTCCATCCCTTTCTATACTGTGAAATAATTTCAGTAGTATTGCAGATAACTCTTCTCTAAATGCTTGGTAGAATTCTGCCGTGAAGCCATCTGGGCCTGGACTTTTTTGGGTTGGCAGTGTTTTGATGACCTTTTCAATCTCTTCCTTTGTGATGGGTTTATTAAGTTGTTCTGCTTCACGCTGTGATAATTTGGGTAGGTGGTATGAGTCAAGGAATTGGTCCATTTCCCCTAGGTTTTCAAATTTGTTAGAGTACAGTCTTTCATAGTATTCTGTTATGATATTTTTGATTTCTGTTGTATTTATGGTGACAACTCCCTTCTCATTTCTAATTTGGGTTAGTTGTTTCCTTTCTTGCATTTCTTTAGTAAGTTTAGCCAGTGGTTTATCAATTTTGTTGATCTTTTCAAAAAACCAGCTTTTGGTCTTTTCAATTTTTTAAATTGTTCTTCTATTCTCTAATTCATTTAGCTCTGCTCTAATCTTTATCATCTCCTTTCTTCCAGTGCCCGAGGGGTTCCTCTGTTGTTCTCTTTCTACTTGTTCAAGCTGTAGAGTTAGTTCCTTGATTTGGTTTCTTTCTTCCTTCCCGATGTGTGCATTTATGGAGATAAACAGACCTCTGAGCACTGCTTTGGCTGTATCCCATAGGTTCTGGTAGGAAGTGTTTTCGTTCTCATTGGAATCCATGAATTTCTTTAATTCATCCCTGATTTCCTCTATAACCTATGTTTTTTTGAGCAAGATGTTGTTCAGTTTCCAAGAGTTCCACTTTCTATCTCTGTTTTTTCTGCTGTTAATTTCAACTTTTATGGCTTTATGATCTGAGAAGATGCTTTGCAGTAATTCAACGGTATGGATTTTGTTGAGCATTGCATTATGGCCTATCATGTAGTCAATTCTGGAGAATGTTCCATGTGCACTGGAGAAGAAGGTGTAGTTGTCTGCTGATGGGTGGAAAGTTCTGTATATATCAATGACGTTTAGTTGGTTAATTGTGTCAGTGAGGTCTTCTGTATCTTTACTGAGCTTTTTTCTAGATGATCTGTCTAGTAATGAGAGTGGAGTGTTAAAGTTTCCCACTATTATTGTGGAGTCATCTAACTCTCTTTTGAGCATAGTCAGTGTTTCTTCAACATATTTAGGTGCTCTGACATTAGGTACATAAATGTTTAATATGGTTAAGTCTTGCTTGTGTACTGAACCTTTCAGCAATAAATAGTGCCCATCTTTGTCCACAATGGTGGATTTGACATTAAAATTCATTTTGTCTGAGATTAGAATTGCCACCCCTGCTCTTCTTTGTTCATTGTTAGCTTGATATATATTCTTCCATCCTTTAATTTTCAGTTTGTTCCTGTCTTTAGGTCTCAAGTGAGTTTCTTGTAGACAACATATGGATGGGTTGTGTCTTTTGATCCAAGATGACACTCAGTGTCTCTTTACTGGAACATTCAGTCCATTCACATTCTATGTAATTATTGATAGGTATGTGTTCATTGCTGCCATTGTGATATGTTTATTTTTATGTTGGTGTTTTCTCTGTTGTTCTTATTAGTCTGTTCTGACACATTCTTTTTTGTGAGTTGATTTTTCAGAGCTGGTTTTATAGTTGTTGAGACTCATGTGTTAGATTTCTTGAAATGGTATGATACATCTTTGTTGTGCTTTACAGCTGCCCCTATGAACCCCCTTAATAAACTATTTATAAACCCAATTTTAATTACTACCAATCTTGTCATCTTCCTCTCCATCTGGAAGGACTATAACGACTGTAGTACATCCCTCTTTTATTATGATGACACCATAGTTTTCATGATGATCACTGGATTGCTTCTTTCCAAATCAAAGCTGTGATTTACTTTGGAACCTTCCCTAAATGAGTACTGAGTAGCGTGTCATTCTAAAATATAAAGTTAGTGGTTTCGCTCTTCTAAGCCAAAGCCAAGAACTTCTTTCAGTATTTCTTGTAGTTTGGGTTTGGTTTTTACAAAGTCTCTGAGTTTCTGTTTATCTGGAAATGTCTTAATTTCATTTTCATGTTTGAAAGACAGTTTTGCAGGATATATAATTCTTGGTTGGAAGTTCTTCTCCTTCAAGACTTTGAACATGTCATGCCACTGTCTCCGTGCCAGCATGGTTTCTGCTGAGAAATCTGACGAGAGCCTACAGGGTTTCCCTCTGAATGTTAGCTTTGCCTTGAGTCTTGCTGCCTTTAAGAGTTGCTGCTTATGTTTCATTTCGTTAAGCTTGATTATAATATGTCTTGGAGTCTTTCTTTTGAGATCTATATTGGGTGGCATATGATATGCATCTGAGATGTCTATATTCTCTTCCTTCATGATTTCTGGGAAGTTTTCTTTCAGTAGCTCAGCAACAATACTCTCTGTGTTCTCAGATGTCTCACCCTGTTCAGGGACTCCAATTAATCGAAGGTTGTTCCTCTTAATAGAGTCCCACATGCTTCTTAATGTTTCTTCATTTTTCTTGCTTCTTTTTTCTGATTTCTGCTCATAGACACTGGCATCAGTAGCTCTGTCTTCCAAGTCAGAAATTCTTTTTTCCATTTGTTCCATTCTGTTTTCTTGGGTTTGCATGGAAGTTTCTATGTCTTTGATTTTCTTCTTCATCTGTTGGATTTCAGAGTACTGGTGTTCCATCAGATTGAACAACTTGCTTAATTTTTCATTTTGTTCTGCTGCATTTTGTATAAGGTCTAGAAGGGCTCTGTATATAATCAATTTGTATTCACTTCCTGATGCTTTCATAAAAGTTTCTTCATCTGGAAAACTCCTTGGTTGCTTTGTTTGGGAGCCTTCTGAAGCCATGAGTGATTGCTTGTATGCCACAATTGTCTGTTGCTTTTTGGGTCCCATGTTTGTATATAGAGATTGGAAGAGGTACTGTGAGGATGGATTGCAAATGTTTCTCTAGGCTGTCTTCAAATGTAAAGCAAAAGGTATCTGACCGGTTGACAAGTCAGTTAAGTTTTCAGGTGTAAAAGTCCCTCTTCTCATCTGACAAAGTAAGCGCCACTATATCCCACCCCAGATGATAACAAACTAGTTGAGAATACAGCATTGCTACTGCCCTGGTAGCCTCTGCTGACAGGGCCTAGCCTTAGCCAGCACTGCGTCGAGCACTGGTTTTGTGATAGAAAAGCGCTCTCCTGTGGGCAGGCTCTGGCTCCCAAGCTAAGAATTAGGGCCAGCTGCAGCCACCGTATCCAAGATGGTGTCCTACACACAGGCAGCAGACAGAGGGGCTAAAGGTCCCAAGAGGCAGCGATTCCTCTGCTTCTGTTGCAGGGCCCCCAACGTAGGCAGCACTGTGCAAAATCACTTTTCTGACGGAGAAGCGCTGTCCCGTTTGCAGGCGCTGTCTCCCAAGCTAAGAACGATGTCCCGCTAAAATCTCGGTACCAACATGGCGTCCCACACCCTGACTGCGGAGTTCCGCACAAACCCTACTGAGGCAGCTACAAAACGAAAGGCTCAAAGTGTCTAGATTAACAGAGTCCCGAGCCTGGCTCTCAGAATATGGGAATTTCGCCTGCCTATCCCCCCAGCAGCGCGTCTGAGTCCAGCCGCCAGGCAGGACCCAGCTCCGCCCGCCGGCCAAGACAGAGGAAAAAAACTCAAACTGGTGCATTTACCTTCAGTCCGTGAGAGCCGGGGCTAGCCAGGAGCGGGAGTCAGCGAAAGAGAGGAGGTTTTTCGCTGAGTTGTGTGAAGTCCCAATTACCAGCTCTGTGCCGTGTCCTGAGGCTGATTAGGTGATCAGAAGGCTCTGTTTGATTGTCAGTTCAGGTCTTGGTTTCCAGAGGGATATAAGGAGACGTGTACTTAGTCCGCCATCTTGACTCCACCCCCTACATTTTCATTTTTTTAAAAATGATAATACTCAGTGAAATAATCTAGAGAATATGTACAGTAGAGAGGAGAAGGTATAAAACCAAGTTCTTGGTTATTTTAACATTTACGGGTTAAGGTGGAGAAAAAGAATCCACCAATAAGACAGAAAAAGAACAGCCAGTATCCTGGGAAACTGTCATGGGTTGAACTGTGCCCCGTGATATGTCTGTTAACTTGCCTAGGCTGTGACCCCCCGTATTGCATGATTATCCACTGTTCTGCGATATGACATGATTTTCCTGCGTATTATAAATCCTATCCGTGTAATGTTGATGATGTGGGATCAGAGGCATTTATGATAATGAGGCAGGACTCAATCTACAAGATTAAATTGTGTCTTAAGTAGATCTCTTTTGAGATAAAGAAAGAGAGAAGCAAGTAGAGAGACATGAGGCCCTCAGACCACCAAGAAGGTAGTACTAAGAGCAAAGCACACCCTCTGTACATGGAGTTCCTGCACCGAGAAGCTCCTGGTTCAGGGGAAGATCGATAGCAAGAAACTTCCCCTAGAACTGACAGAGAGAAAACCTTCCCCTCGTGTTGGCACCCTGAATTTGGACTTCTGGTCTACCATACTGTGATAGAATAAACTTCTGTTTGTTAAAAGTATCCACTTGTGGTATTTCTGTAATAGCAGCACTAGATAACAAAAACAGAAACAAACTAGGAGAACATGGTTTCCCAGAGACCAAGAGTCAAAAAATTTTAAGGAAGCTAGAAATGATCACCTGTGAAAGATCAAATATTTTTAGAAATAAAACCAAACAAACTAAGCCTGTGCCATTGATTCCTACTCATTGTTTCCCAATGTGTGCAGAGTACAACAGCCCCACAGAGTTTACAAGGCTGTGGCGGTCCAGAAACAGATTTCTAGATCTTTCTACCGAGGTGCATGGGAGGGGGAAGGGCATTGAACTATCAACCTGTTAGCTAGTAATTAAGTGCTTAACTGTTTGTACCACACAATGACACCCTATTTTGAGATATGTGAGTACTCAGAAAGCACTTACCTGACTTTGCATGATCGAAGTTATTGTTAACCAGGATAAGAGTACAGTACGTGGCCTGGTAGGTATTACAGCCTAACGGGAGTCAGTTCAGAAGAATGAGGGAGGGAGGAAGTATACTAAGTACTGGCAACAAGCTTAAAAGACAAGACTAAGAAGTTAGGGAAATAGGTGACCAATACTGGGAGATGCAGTAGCCTATGTGTCTGCTCATCGGAGTGGTTCGGCAGAGAAGAAACTGATGTTGCAGGCAGGAGGGTGATTGTGAGAAAGATCACTGAATGGGTACATGATTCATGTTGGGCAGGTAGAGGAATTCTTATCGTTTCATTTTCTCAGTTAATTAAAATGTGAGATCATCAGCTAAAAGGAGAAAGGAAGGGTGTCAAAGTTTTGAGTGGAGAGCTGTGAAGAAATAGTGTGATCAGGAAAAGAAAAATTGAATTAGTAGAGTAATACACTAGTGGTAGAACTTTTGATTCTATTAGTACATCCTTCGGACTGGAGAATTCGATGGTCAGAGTCTCAAGGATTTGGGGATATATTAGATGATAGCTATCATTTTGCAAAAGCATGGATTTGAGGCACATGCTAGAGGATGATAGTGTGCCACCTAGTTAGTAAATAATAATTATCCTTAAGGGTTCAAAAAGGAAAACTAACTGTGAAACAAAACTGGGTATCCTTTCATATTATCTGTTCCTCCCCCCACCCTCGCCTCCCAAAAGCCGACTGATGAGTTTGAAAGTGAAAGAAATATCAAGAAGTCTGGAAGAGTGTTGGTTCTTTAGAAGAGAGCAGTTTTGAACAATGAGCACAATGTGAAGTTTGTGGAGACTTGGACCAGTGATAAGAACAAGATACTCCGTTCTTTATGGAAACAAGATAAAGAATGGCTGGAATGTTCTAGTCAGTGCTCCAATTACTCTCATGAGAATAGTCACAGGAAACATGTGGCTTGGCTAAAGTATGATTTGAGAGAAAACCAAGTGACTGGGCAAAATATTTCTAGTTAGCAGATTTACAAAGTTCTTGGAATGCATCCCCCACTAACATCCAGAACCTATTTCACTTTCTGGCACAAGATGAGGAACGTTTCATGTCCCTCCTGTATTTCATGTTCCTCTCTGGTTCTATTATGTGTAGTCACCTTACAGAGCCTGGAGAGAATCACTAAATTACTCTTCCATCATCATTCTGGATAAGAAAGAAAAATACTTGTTTTCTTTTGCCATTAATGAGTATACATAGGTACTGAAACTGACATTTGTTTCATACTTCTCATGTAAGAAATGATTTCATATTTATCTCACACAGTCCTCAAATCCATCCTATTAGGCAGATAATACTATTATTAATGAAGCGCAAAGAGATTTTGTGATTTTTCTGTGCTCATACAGTTGGAGAAGAGCTAAAGAACTAAAAGCTAAATTTTGGGGTTCCAAAAATCTCTCATTATTTATCACATCATGCAGCTGCACCAAAAGCTGATGGTCATAAATCATACCTACTCTATTGTCTTTGCTAGTCAGGAAGTTTTTAGCTAAGTTTTGTGCAATCGAATTTTTTTTTTTTTCTGTTTCAAATCTTTTTTTGTTTGTGTATGGTTGCCATGAGTTGGATCCAACTCCACAGCACTTGGCTTTGGCATTTGTTGTTAGGTACTGTCTCCTCTGAATCATAATGACCGTATATATAACAGACTGAAACACCCCTCAGCTACGTGCCGTCCTCACAGTAGCTGAGCCCAGAGTTGCAGGCACTGTGTCATTCCTTCTCATTGAGGGTCTTTCTCTGTTTTATTGACTCTGCTTTAACAGGTGTGACGTCCTTCTCCAGGACCTGGTCCCTTCTGCTTTCATAAAGTATGTGAGAGGAAATCTGACCATCATTGTTTCTAAGGGCCATTCTGGCCATATTTCTTCCAAGACAGATTTGTCTGTTCTTTTGGCAATTCATAGTATATTCAGTATTCTTCAATAACTTCTTAATTCAAATGCACTTTTTTCCGTATTTGTTGTCCAGCTTTCGCACACATATGGCTGGGGCCAGGTACACCTTAGTCTTGAAAGTGACATCTTTGCTTTTTAACACTTTAAAAAGACCTTTTGCAGCAGGTTTGTCCAACACAATATATTGTTTAATTTCTTTCTTTCTTTTTTTCACCCCATCCCCATTCCTCCCCTCCCTAGGAGCCCTCAATGATTGTTTCTCTCTATGAGTTATCATAGTCTCGCACAACACTTGTCTCTTTGTGATTGACCCATATCACTCAGCATAATGGTCTCCAGTTTGTGCCATGTTATGAGATGACATCAAGTTTTGCTGGCACCATCTGCAATAAAAGACTGTCCTTTTCCGGTATGATGCACTTTGGACCCTTGTTGAAGATTAGGTGACCATAGGTAGATGCACTTGTATCTAGTTTCTCAGTTCTGCTCCTTTGGTCAATATGCCTGTCATTTTACTGGTGTCAGGGTCTTTGTTTCTAAGATGTGTCTCTTGTGAACAGCATATTAATGAATCCTTTTTCTTTAAATCTATTCTGTCACTCTATCTCTACATGGTTGCATTTAGGTTATTTACGTTCAGTGTAATTGTTGATAAGTGTGAATTTATTCCTGTCATTTTGTATTATTTTTATTATTGCTTGGCTTGGCTGTTACTATTTTTTGGTGCTGACATTTCCTTTGTTCTGCTTACTCTCTTGTGCTGTATTGTTTTCGTTTGCGGATTTGTTTTTCTTTCTTTTTCTTTCTGTAGATTTTGTTTTTATTGAGACTGTGTTTTTCTTCTTTATTTTGATGAGTAGATTTATTAACATCCTTGTAATTACCAAGAAATTTACCCTTTTTTTTTGTTTTTGATAGATTTGACTTGGCAATGCTTTGCCTTGGACTGCATGAAAAAGTTCTCTATCTACAACTTTTATTCTCCCTTCTATTTTTCTGGTGTTCCCATTGTTTGCTGGTTAACCTCTCTGGTTTCCTGCTGTAACACTTTTGGTTTTGGATAGTCCTTGAGAGGTAGTTTCTTAGGTTGGTATCTGGCTAGTAAGACCTTGCATCTAGATTCAGTCTGTGGTCTGGTAATATTTGTTTTCAGACCAAAGGACTGTCTTTAATAATTCTTGTAAATTTGATTTGTTTTTTACATACTCTCTTAATTTCTGTTTATCTGCATATGTCCTAATTTTGTCATCCTATTTGAACGAGAGTTTTGAAGGATATGATTCTTGGTGGCAATTCTTTTCTTTCATGGTTTTGTGTATATCATCCCATTGCCTACTTCCCTGCGTTGTTTCTGCTGAACAATCAGGACACAGTTTCGTCTTTATGATATTAAGGAGGTTTTCTGTGAGTAGTTCTTCAGTAATTCTGTGTTTTCCATTTTATCTGCCTGTTCGAGAACTCTCATCTCTCACAATTTTTTGTTTTTGATTGAGTCCCACATAATTCTCAGGATTCCTTCATTTTTTTTTTTTTTCAATCTTTTTTTCTGATTCTTCCTCATACAGAAATGTACAAAAGTGTTTATTTTCACTTTCACCATTCCCATGTTCCATCATTGTAAACCTGGTCGTCAGTGCTTCTGTGACCTTGTCCATTTCTGACATCTTATTGTTTAATTTTGGGGATTTCTAATTGTTGTTTTTTAATGATTTCTAGTTGTGATTTTATTTATTTATTTATATTCCTGTATTATTTTCTTGAATTCTTCCATGAACTTATCTGCCTTTTCTATGAACTGGAAACCTTTGCCATAATGACTAGGAGTTACAGCTGCTAACCAAAGTCTGGCAAGTGGAATCTACCAGGGGCTTCTTGGAAAGCTGTGGGACAGTTCTACTCATTCTCTATGATTCTAAATCAACTTGATCGCAAAATGAATTTTTTTTCCTATGAATTTGTCTATTTTTCCCCTAATTTTTGTCTGTGTTTTGCTTCAACTCTTGAATAACTCTGAATATAAGAGATTTGCATTTCCTCTCAGGTAATTCTGGTTAGTGCCTTTTCTTCTACCGGAAAGTCATCTGGTATTTTATTTTGGACACCTACTGGAAACTTTCTGATCTTTTTTTCATATGTTTTGATATTGTCTGCTGTCTTTGGGCCATTCATTAGTTATTATCCTTGTAATTTTAGATCAGTCTGTTTCTTCCTGTGTTTATTTTTTTTGGTTATGTCAGAATAAGCAGGCTGTGTTTTCTTTGTTTGTTTGACTGCGGTCATGATATTTTTCACCTCGTTGTTCAATAATAGGCAGGGCCAGTTCCTCAGCTGTGGTTCAGCAGAGCAGGACCAGTGACTGATCTGTCTTCTGGTATGGCCTCCTAAAGGTGCTTTTGTGTGCTTTCCTTTTGCCCATGCAGGTGTGGTGAATCAAAGCTCCACGGACAGACACAGCAATTCCCTGGTGGTTGAACCACTGCAGCTAGTCAGTAAGTATCAGAAATAGAGCAGTGAGGAGAAGATAGGGAGGTTGGAATATGTCTTGCTTGCTACCAGGTGCTTTGTCCTCTGTTGAGACCTCTATAAATCTGCTCTCCAGTGCTCCCTGTTGGCTGGTTTCCAACAGGCTTTCAAGATGAAGGATCTGTGCTGGGTTAGCCGATAGGGAACTTTCTCTCGTATTTCTTCTCACTCTCTGTTTTTGGTCATCTTATTCCATTCAGTTTTTGACTGAAATCTTTATCTCTTCAGTTGACATCTTAAGTTCCAGGATTGATGTTTGTCTCTGTTTTGCTTAGTTGTTCTGGTGTTTGCTGTGGAGGGACGGCATGGTGCTTCTTTCCATGGTGTCATGTTGGCTGGCTGGCTGATTTCTTGACTGCTACTTTCACAAGCATTGATTGTGGATCCAAGTAATGTGAATTCAAATGAAATCCAAATTCAATCTTTTCTCCTTTATCATTATGTTGCTTATTGTTCTAGTTGTGAGGATTTTTGTTTTCTTTATGTTGAGGTATAATACATAATGAAATCTGTAGTCTTTGATCTTCAACAGTAAGCGCTTCAGTTCCTCCTTGCTTTCACAAAGTGAGGTTGTCATCTGCATACTGCAGGTTGCTAATGAATTTTTCTCCCATCCTGATGGTACATTTTCTTCACATAGTCCAACTTCTCTCCTTATTTGCACAACACATGGATTTAATAAATATGGCAAAAGGACACAGCATTGTACACAACTTTCCTGATCTTAAACCATGCAGTATCCTGTTGTTCTGTTTAAAAGACCAACTCTTGGTCTATGTACAGTTTCCATACAAACACAACTAGGTGTTCTAGAATCCCCATTCTTCATGATTCTATCTCTAATTTGTGATGACCCACAATATCAAATACCTTTGCACAGTCAATAAAACGCAAGTAAACATCTTTCTGCTATTCACTGTTTTGGGGCAAGATCCATCTGACGTCATCAAAGACAGTCTTTGTTACAAATCCTCTTCTGAGTCTGGCTTGGATTTCTGGTAGTTCCTTATTGAAGTACTGCTGCAAATGTTTTGAATGGTCTTCAACATAATTTTACTTGCATGTGATATTAATGATATTGTTTGACAATTTTTCTATTGTGTTGGATCATTTTTCTTTGGAATGAGCATGCATAGGGATCAAATATGGCATATATATACATATATGTGGAAAAGTAAGAACTTGCAATGGAGAAATATTCAGAAAATATAAAAGATAAATAAAATCAGCTCTGGAAGAGATATTACAGGTCAACATTACAGATGTTTCCATTCTTTACATGTGAGAAAACTGCTTCTCAGAAAAACTCGTTATCAAGATTACAGCTGGGATTACATTTTTTTTTACAACTAGTATTTTGGGTGGGGCTGAAGCATAACAATGATTGTGGGCACAGAACGGGTTCAGGCAGTATTTCATTCTGTTGTACATACAGTTGCTGTGAGTTGAAACTGACTCATAGACAATTAACAGCTTTTTTTATCAATGTGTTATATTATCTACAAATACTCTAACTGCCTAAACACTAGATTAGAGACAAGAAAAGGACCCTAGAAACTAAACTTCAATCTTTTCATTTTATTAAGGTAGAAATGTAGAAGCAATAAATTATTTCTACAGAGTTATATAGTGAGTGGAAACCCCGGTGGCAAAGTGAGTTAAATACTACGTCTGCTAACCAAAAGTTCAGCAGCTCAAACCTGCCAGATGCTCCTTGGAAACTCTATGGGGGAGTTCTAATCTAATCTCTAGGGTTGCCGTGAGTCAGACCTGCCTCAATGTTAATGGGTATGTGTATATAGGAAGTTTGTGTAATATAGGAAGTTTGATGGAACTGTGCCTACCTCGTTTCAACTGAGGCAGCGTAAGAAAAATATAAGATAGTAGAAAGAATGTAGGAAAACACCCCACCCCATATGCTAGCTTTCAAAGAAAATGACGTCCAGAACATTGTCCTTATACTTGTCTGCCAGTCCAAGGATATAATAAGGGGATGATATAAAGAGGAAGAGATTGGCTGGTAAGGAGTTTTTTTGTTGTTGTTGTTTGTTTGTTTGTTTGTTTCTAGTGAGAGCACTTACTCTGTTTTGAACTCTCAAACTTTGAGGTAGAAATTTGGAGCTTAATAACTTCTATCACCAAGCCTCATGAAGGAGTCTTTGGGTGAACTGCTTTATATGCCCTCTCAATGCTTCAGAGATAGAGATAAAAGAGAGCTGCATTGGGACTGGCTTGAACTCACAGATTTTGCACAGAATACATGACTGTTATCATATGGATCATATTGTACCAAGCATAGCGGGAGAGCTGAGATGAGTCCTTTACAACTAGGCTACAACAAGGAGCTAGGAGACCTCGGCAGAAAGTGGAAAAGTGCACTGGAGCATGCCAAGGATGGAGAATGAAGCCGCCATTCAGACTAAAGATCCAATCCCCAGGGCTATGGGCTTCTCTTCAGACAAAAGCCTAATAGGAAACCTCTGCAGAACTTAAGAGACCTGGGAAAAAGAGCTGGCTTTTATCATCTCTCTGGGTCAGAGGGGGCAACAAACTTGTGATGATAACAGTTCAACTCAGAACTATTTAGTTTCCCAGTTCACAGCAGCCAGCGAATAACAAAAGGCCTGGCTGGGCCAAGCAGACAATGGCTCGCTTTCAGCCTGAAGTCAGTCTGCTTGGTGAAGAGTAGAAGATTTCATGTTAGGTCAAGTATGGAGTTTTTGAATCAATATTCTACATATTGAAATGACACTGTTTCTGATTTACGGGTCTGTAAGGTGTTGTCTTATCTAGGAGTGAGTGAGAACAAAAGCCATGCGACCTGTCAGAGTTTTCATCAGGTGTTGGGAAGTCTACCACCTCAGGGAGATAAAACTGAAGCTACATTTTGTTCACAGTTCAGGGTCAAAATGTTCAGCATTCTGCTTAGCCTCCGCTCCAGATTTTTCTACTGCTGCCTCAAGATGTAAGATATAAAAATATAAAGAACATTTATTTTTCCCTTTATCTGCTGTTAGCCACAGAAAATTAAGGAAATAATTGTATAATTTTGAAATGAACTTTAAAAGACAATAAAAACAAAAAAAGCTCGTTGCACAGTAGCTTTCCAGTAACGTTTGTTGAATTAATGACTAGATAAAACAAAACACTGCCGTCACTGAGAGGCACAAAACAAGGAGTCGGTAATGACAGACAAACAAGAACAGCTGCAGACATTAATGCTACTCAGATGGAAAACTAACATCTAGGGCATCACGGGAATTAAAAGACAAACACCATGTTGTGTGCCAAGACTGGCCACCAGGCTCATCCTGATTGTGTTCAGGACAGCAGCAGTGAAATGTGAACATTGGTCAGCTGAGGTACTTTGCTTACACTAAGCTCTCTGCGCAATATGTGTCTATGCTTTCGATCATGAGAAAAGAACACATGGAGTTGCTGGCCTGCTTTTAAGGCCCTAGAGCTGGCAATAAATCTTGTTCTTTTCAGCTCAGATGGATCAACAGGCCAGCAGGATCCCCCTCTTTTTCCTACCACGCTAGCACTGGCGTATGCTCAAAATCGTCATACCCCACTTGTGCCTCCCTCTCGAGACTGCAGCCACAGGCAGGGCTTCTTTGAGAATCAGTGTGCAGTTACGGGACTTTCATAGCTCTGAAGGAGAGTAGGTTTGAAATGAGTGACTTTTAGCAGAGGTCCAAGTGTTGCCGGATTGTTCTGTCCTCACACATTGGAGAAGCAACCTGATTATAGGTGCAGTGCAGGCTTTTATTCTCAAGCTAAAGTCAGTTTTCCCATAAAACAGCCAGACTTCCAGTGCCATGACACCATGTCTCTTATGACCCTTCATCTGAGGAACAAAAGGGAACCTGAAGAATTGCTGGATTTCAGCAAACTGCCAACCTTAGTAGTTGAGCATGTAAGCGTTTGCACCACCTGAGGATTACTGTATCAGCTTAGCCACACTGTAACTGCGTTTCAAGGACCTCTTTAGTTAATCTATCTTTGGGTAGGCAGCCATCACTTCTGTTTCTCATGTGATAGACTGCTTCAAATTTTGATATATAAAATCATATAGTACCATAAAACCTACATGATGAAAAAATGTGGAATTCTCCAGTGCTACTTTTTAAAGCTTGCAAAAATGTCTACAATTCTCCTGTTCCTGTACTTATTCTCTTTGCAATACAACTTTAAAACATCTCTCTTCCATTATATAATAGTCTCTTTCCCTGCTCCTTAAATCTGGGCTGGCCATGTGATTTGTCTTAGCTGATAGAATGTGGAAGAAATCAGATGGTGTCCATACTGAGCCTCATCCTCCGAGGCCACTTAACTTCTGCTTATCGTCTTTTAGCTCTCCGACCAGAGTCATCTGTTGGAAGATGACTGACACCTGGTGTGGTCACTTCTGCCACCCTGATGAGCAGCTGGCCAACTGCCAGACAGATTAGGGATGAGCTTAGTGAAGAACACACTCAAAAAACAAAACCCACTGCCATCAAACCTAGTCTATAGGACAAAGTAGAACTGCCTCATAGAATTTCCAGGAATGCCTGGTGGATTCAAACTGCTGACCCTTTGGTTAGCAACCATAGCACTTAACCACCACATCATCAGGGTTTTCACTGAAAAAAGGGAAAGATAAAGATAGCTGGATTTCAGATCAGTTCTTTTAGGCATTGGAAGAAACTCCAACCATGCAGCTTGTTTTATGGAAGTCGTTTTTTTGTGCCAGTTCTAGATCAGTGTAAAAAACCAGTTACCATCTAGTCATTAAAAAAACCAAACCAAACCTGCTGCTGTCAAGTCTGGTTCACAGAGACACTATAGGACAGAGTAGAACTGCCCCATAAAGTTTTTCAAGGAGTGCCTGGTGGATTTTAACTGCTGACCTTTTGGTGAGCGGCTGTAGCACTTAACCACTTACAACAAGGGTTTCTATCTAGTTGTTAGTGATTGGAATTAGCTATTACAGAAGAGAGCAGCTAATAATCCATCTGACAAAAATAAAAACTGGTTATTGTTTTACCAACTAGGTTTTGGGCAGTTATGTAGCAGATGGTTAATTGACTTGCCTGATTATGCTATTTATGGAGTTCTTTTCTTTTTCTCACTCTTACAAGCCCACATTCCATGGCTGGAAAACAAAGATTGTCTAAAATCTTATAGTTGGAACAGATCACAGAAAACACAATAATAGAGATTCTAACATATACCATTGTTCTGATTCATCATAACTTTGGGAACGTGCTGCCAAATAAATATCAATATTTTCATATATATATATATCAGAAAAAGAAGAAAAGTAGAGAAGAAACAAATTTGGGCTTCTGCTATTTTCCAGTTGTAATACCGCTTATATGTCAGGGGTGGCTGGGAACAAGCATATGTGTGCATCATCTAACCCGATTCTGGTGCAAAAGCCTTTGGGGACAGTATTTGTTTCTTATTCACTTCTGCACTTTGCATCACGCTTAGCCTGAGGTAACTGCACACCAAAGCCAAGGCTACCACCGTTGACTTGATTCTGACTCATAGCTACCCTACAGGTCAGAGTAGAACTGCCCCATACAGTTTCCAAGGAGAGCCTGGTGGATTTGAACTGCTGGCCTTTTGGTTAGCACACATAGCAATTAACCACTATGCCACCAGGGTTTTCTAATAGTATACAGTAAGGGTTCGCATCCAATGACATGAAATTAGATTGAATTTATCTGAACTCCTGCCTACATAAGGCAGGACACAGTATTTTCTTCATTAGATGGTAGTACTCGGCTTGATATGCCCTACACGGTTTGGGAAAAGGCTTGGAGTGCTTAGGAATGCGTGAGAGATTTGATCTAGGCAGTGAAAAACCCATCAGCTGTCCTTGGCTATTCAGCCTAAGTTTAGGAAATGCCCCAGAATTCAGGAGAATTACACCTTCAAGCACTCTGAATAGGTTTACATGAACCAGGGGTCTGGACTGGTTTGGGTTGCAGGAATAAAAATCTTCCACTCAGTGTTCACTTTCTTAAGTGTAATGTTCATGGACTGAAACTCTTCAGATACAGGCTGTGGTCTGAGAACCGATTGCTTCCCAGGACTAATTACATGAACTGGGTATCCTAGAGAGAAGGCAACTTTTCCAGACAAGCATATCAGAGCTTTTCCAAATGTAGATACAGTATAGTCATCCATATGTCTTTTCAGGCAGTTGCCCACAAGATCCCCCCTAACGAGACCCCTTGCTGGCTCATCACCCAGCACAGGGCCCTCCGTATACTTGAGTATACTGATCACCTCCTCGTGTTTCCTGCTCCTTGGCTTACACCTCTGACGCTTGCTGGCTGCACTCCTCCTCTCTTACACACTGCTCTGAGAATCAGCTTCTCAGCTTTTAGAATGCAATTCAAACTCATCCTCTTTTAGTAAGCTCTTCTTGACTGTACCTATCCACTCTGAAGGATCCCTTATGTCATCACCTTCTTTTGTATCTGTATGCAGTATTTTATTGTTGCTTTTGTAATGCAGTTTTACCTTTAGCCATTTATTACCAGACTGTTACCTTCTTAAAGGCAGGAATAGTACTCATTGCATTTTTTATACCAAATATTCTAGCTTAATGACCACTTTATGCTGATATTCCACGAATGTCTCCTGGAAAAAAAAATTGAATATTGTTATAAAGTCTAACATTTCACTTTTTAGAAAAAGTGCTTAAGGAAAATATTCTAAATATGTGATTTTGGTGAGTGTAAAATTGTGTTTTTCATTATGATTTGTTTTCTAACATCTGCGTAATGGATGACAGCTCCACAAGCAACAGTATCTTATAGTACCTAAGAGAAGTTATTTTCCCTTTTGGGTAGAGGTTGTGCGTTAAGCCAATAAGGAAACGGCTGTGATTCATGCTTTCTTCATTTAGAATCTTTATTAATCGATCAACATTCTAGATATGAGTACTTGTGAACATTATACAAGCAGTATATATAATTATGCATGCATACAAAACTAACAAAGAGGTTATGAAGAATACTTTTTCTATGTAATCTAAATAGGAAAAACAATTTATTTAAAGAACACACCAAATCAGGAAGAAATATAACTTATGGCTTATACCAGCAAGTGACTAAATCACTATGAGCAGATTTAAATTCTCTTCATTTTAGTTTTTGTCTTAAATATTAAAATTGTATGTAACCTTCTACACTTTAGAAAATGTAAATAGAATGACAAAAATAGAGTACGCATTTTTTCGACTACTAAAGGAAAAGACCAAGCAATACACATATGGCAAGAGGTATGTAGCCATTGTATAGCAAAAGCAACAAATTTCAGCTTGAAAATCAATGCTCGAATTTAGCTGACATGAATACATTCATATTTCAGAATATTTAAAATGCTCTCATGAATATAATCTATGTAATAAAAGCTGATTACATCTCATTTGTTGGCAAATTCAGGGAATGTGCTAGTGTGTTGAATTGAGAATAGGAAACTGCCCAGATATTTTAGGAACAGAAACTTATTAATGAGAAAAAAAAAGGGGGTTCTCTTGTTGGGTTATTTAGAGTGGTTGTAGTTGTCAGTATGGTCAGATTTCCTGAATAAGTTTCTAAGCACTCACTGTGTTTATATTAACACATATATCAACAATCAGAGTTGGCCAGTGAGAAGCAATGGATGTGCAGCAAGAGCTTGAAGCCTAAGGGGAAGCCCTTATTCTTTTATTTATTTGTTTGTTTGTTTTATTTAACATGAATGAGTGAAAATGTACATTCTGTATAAATTTACATGCCCACCTATATGCAGCTTCCACTGCTCTCCCTGCCCGGTGAGAGCCCACTATTCCTCTCTGCTCCATACATGTCTCATCCTCCCAACAGTCTCTTTTCCCCTCCTCTTCACCCTCTCTCCTTCCTCCAGCCAGAGGTCAGCAGGGTGATATCCTATAGATGCATAGAACCATAAAGTGCATCCAATATACGGTCACTCTGCATCGCCAAGTCCAATCCATTCGTGTCTGAAGAGTGGACCTTCCTTATGATTTATGGTCTTGTCCATTTTCTCTGCTGCAGGACGTTTCTCAAAGTAGCTACATTTTTTCTGGTTTCTTCTGCACTGAAACAGCTGATCTCTCCAAGGTCTGCCTCTCACTGGAGATCTCAGCAGGATGTGTGTTCACCAAGCAGGGCTTTTCAGTTTTTATTTCTTTTTTGCTGGGACTTAAAAAAATGTCAGCAGTTCAAACCCATCAGACATTCTTTTGAGACACTAAGGGACAATTCTTTCCTGTCCTATAGGGTCCTCAAGAATTGAAATTGGCTCCCTAGGAACAATGTTTAAATGAAAAACAAAGGAATTTCTTCCAGTCCCAAGAACGCATGTTCTACAGTCCTTTGAGCAGTTACTCCATCTGCATTTCACATTTCTGTCCCAAATTTGGAGGTGTAAGATCTAGTGTATTTCTGAATTGCAACATCATAAGCATAAGTTCAAATATGTTGAGCATACATTTTTAAAATCTCTTTATAAACTGAGGTTAAGAAAACAAAGTGTCTGTATGTAATATTAGAGAGGTACATCCTGATTTTAAATATGAAAGTACAAAAGGAAACAATTATTATTACTCATGGAGAAGCAATGTACTTTGAAGTTAAAATAAACAAGTATTGTTAGAAATGATTACAATTCAAAGAACAGCGTAACAGTATGATTTAGACTCACACTTCTGCTGATCTTTTTATTTGTATGGATTCTACTACTAAGGAAGAAAGATTATGTCACTAGATTCATGACAGAACCTCCATAAGACAGGACCTTAAAACATGAAATAGGAAGAGCATAGGAATACTAGAACATGCTGACCTTTGATAGGATTGTCTACAAAAATTTGTGAAGTTCAAGGAAAATCACTAGATAGAACAATTTTTGGTTTGTACTACATACATAATATGTTGTATATAAGTCAGTATAATTATATTTAAATGAAATTTAACTATAACATGTGCTTACTAATTCTAAGACAGGCACTCCTTGTTTGATTACCAAGGTTCCACATATTGTTGAATATTATGAAAATGCCTCACATTCAAGTGAATTATATTTTCAAATGGGTAGCTTGAAACATATCCATTGGCTTTTAAAAATATCAACAAAATTCTTAACCCTAGTAAGACTAGACATAGGACAATATTCCTGTAAAGAAAGAAAGGACAGACAAATTTGAAGGAATGTAGCACTTATACCTATGCTCACCGTTGAGTGGATTCCAACTCATAGCTGTTTACTTAAAAAAGGCAAATTTTCTTAATTCCTGTTGGCATTTTCTCTTACATTTTGGTGGGAAGTTGGGTGGTCCATTCAGGTACCTTTTTCTCTTAGGATGGCACTTTTAGTAAGATGGTAACTGTATCTCTGAACCTACTGACTATGTATCTTTAGAAATCTACCCTTAAACTGCAACACAAATCATAATAATTATCAAAGAGAATGACCTCAATTTTAGTGTCATTAAATATCAGTAGAGCAAGAGAAAGAAATACTATTCAAAGTATTAAAGGATCCATTCTCAATATCTGAACTATACTGTCTGATAGCCACTAGCCACCATTGACTATTGAGCACTTGAAATATGGTGAATCCAAAGATAAAATACACTAAAGATATTAAACACACACAAACTTTCAGTGACTTAGTATTGAAAAAACAAAAATTGAAATATTAATAGTTTTATACCAATTATATAGTGCAATGATAGTATTTTGGGTGTATTTCATTAAAAATATTATAAAATTATTTTTACCTATTTCTTTTTTTAAACGTGGATTTTCTACAACCAGTAGGCTGACAGTTGGAATCTACCAGCTGCTGCTTGGAAACCCTATTCAGCCCTTCTGCTCTGTCCTGTCCTATTGCCTGTCACTCTGAGTCGAATCAACCCAGTTGCAGTGGGATTCCTTCCTGTTTTATGTATCTTGCATTTGTAACTCGCTATATTTCTATTGGGTAGTAATATTATAGATAAGATTCCTTTGAATTTCATATATCTTCCAAAATCAAATAGTGCTACAAGATCTGACAATTAAATTCATGAACTCATCCCAGAAAAAAAGTGCTATATGCCTCATTGCTGAATATCACTACAGTCACTTTTGAAGTACTCACCTTGGAAAGCTGTGCACCAACGCCAGCGCCTAGTCCATCCTTCAAGGCAATTTTAGAACTCTTTTTGTGGAATGGCCACTAGAGATATTGTCAGATAACCCTCAATGTCCTGAATGCCATCAAAATGTCTTCCTTTCAATATTTCTTTTACCTTTGGATCTAGAAAATGTTGAGGGAAAGTAGTCAGCGACAAAAGGACAAATATTGTATGAGACCTCTATGATAAGATCTCAAAAACAGACTTGTGTATAGAAGAAAAGACTCTTTGACAGCTGCAAGGGAGGGGAGGGAGGGAGGTTGGGGGGAGGGTTTAGATTAGATAGTTGCTAGAAATCTGGTTGGGTGAAATTGCTGATAGCATACTTAGAAACAAGAACAACATTAAGTGGACTTCAGCATAACTTGAGTACTCCTTCCATCTTAACCCCATATTGCAAGGATAGAGTAGCTGGGGCAGGGGGTAGGGGACCATGCTCTTCAGTGAAATCGAGGCCAATGTGTGGCACAACTAGCATTTTGCTAAGAGGGCTGTCTCCACCCCACATTGGTGAGTGGGGTCTGGGGTCTTAAAAGCTGCCAAGCTGCCATCCGAGGGCACAACAAATGGTCCCAACCCAGAAGATAGAGAGACCCACATGAGTGAGTGCCTACATCGACTTGGAACCAGAAGAATCAGATGGTGCCCGGCCACCACCAGTGATAGCCTCGATGACGCTCGCTAAGTTGAGTCTTACTGGCAACACAAGGATAAAAAGGGGTGCATCCTGATATCTCCACTAAAAGACACCAATTGATGATCCAGCAGTTTCAGGGTTCTCCGGGGAGCACGGCCCCTGGCCCTGATGCTGTCCTTCCCCATAGATCATAATGAAGGTCCACTCTTCGGACACGAGTGGATTGGACTTGGCGGTGCAGAGTGACCATATATTGGATGCACTTTATGGTTCTATACATCTATAGGGTATCATCCTGCTGACTTCTGGCTGGAGGAAGGAGAGTGGGTGGACAGGGGGGGAAAGGAGACTGTTGGGAGGATGAGACATGTATGGTGCAGAGAGGAATAGTGTGCTGTCACCGGGCAGGGAGAGCAGTGGAAGCTGCATATAGGTGGACACGTAAATTTACACGGGAATGTACATTTTCACTCAGTCATATTAAATAAAGAAAAAAAGTCACTGGGGCCAGATCAAGTGAGTAGGAAGGGTGTTCCAATACAGTTATTTGTTCACAGGCTATAAACTCACAGACAACTATGCAATTAGGTTTGCGAACTTGCCACCTTGCCACCTTGCCACCATGCACAGTGGCCATTCCAGAAAGAGTTGCAAAATTGCTTTGAAGGGTGGACTAGGCACTAATGTTGGTGCATAGCTTCCCAAGGGGAGTAGTTCGAAAATGATCACAGTGATATTCAGCAATGACGTATGTAACACTTAGAACAGTTAAGTTTGTGGACTTAACTGTTGGACCTTGTAAACAAACACACTAAGTACACATTTCGGTGAATTGTGCCTGTAACCTACAGTCTAAAAAATTTCTGATTCCTGTAATTGACTACTTACTTTTGTGTTAAGTAAACTAAGGACTATTAGTGAATTACTTGTTCCCATACTTTCTTCACGTAATATTTGTTTTTCCTAGCTGCATCTTGGTGCTACGTTATAAGAGTCAGTTTAGGGATAATGTAAGAAATGGCCAATATATTTCTTTGTTTTATTTACCAGGAAGTTGTTTCCAGAAAGCTCCAGAAACATACCAAACTTCATATTACAGAGGTATTTCTGGAAATATATGGAGAAATGACCTTACAAATTCATGTTTCCACTTGACAAGATAATAAGTAAAGGAAAACTTTAATAAATTTGCCAATAAATTAAATGATAAAAATGAATTACTTTGCTGTTCACCATATGATCAAGATCTTTAACTTCTAGAAAAAAGCAGAGAAATCATCAAATATCTAAAGTAGAATATGACATTTGAAAAAAAGGAATAAACCTTGACTCAACGCTCATGTAAATTTCTTTTTGATGACGTAAAGACTTGTACAACAATCTAGGATCGCTGGTGATGTAGTGGTTAAGAGCTTGGCTGTTGACCAAAACGTCATATAATTAGTTACATAAAATACAATGAAACCATTTTCACGTATTTCTACAACTCTGTTGAAGCCAGAATGCTAACACAAAGAAACAAAATCCTCAGATTTTGTTAGTTTCAGTTTCTTGATCAATATCAGTAGCAGGCTGGAGTCAATAATCTTTGAAATTCCTCTTTTCTCTGATTTTCTGTGACATTTTCTTCTACATCTAGATACACTGAATACCCTTAAAGCAGAATATATAATAAATAATCAACATTGTGTGTGATTAAGACCTGAACTATGTTTATAAGTATTTTTTCTCTACTACATCACAATAGTTCTGTAATCCTTGATTCTTATCTAAAGAGCATTTGGTTTTGTAATTTATTTTATTCTGAACAATGCCAGTTGAGAAATGTTTCCAAAATTGGTAGAAGCTACCTAAGGTTTTCCAAGAAGGAATATGAAACACTAAACCAAAAAAAAAAAAAAAACCCGTTGCCCTCAAGTCAGTTGTGACTCGTAGTAATCCTATACCGTCCTGAAAGACAGACTAGAACTGCCCCACGAAGATTCAAACTGTGAATCTTTTGGTTAGCAGCTAGAGCACTTAACCACTACACCACAAGGGTTTCTTTTTGAATGAAACAATAGATGATGAAAATTTTCTCTTTCTTCCTCTTTTGTTTTTTGTTTGTTTATCGCTTCTAATTTTCTGCTTTTCCTTTCTCTTCTCATTTATCAGTTCTGAATATCACTAAGGCATTTACTTTCAATTGTGAAGGTAAAGAATCATCTGACCTCCATTCTAGATATTCTTGAGTATTTGCTGCCTTTAAAAAGACAGTGAATAGCCTCTTGATTAACAGTAGCCTAATCATTATTATTTATACAACACTGCTCTTGAAAGGTTTTTGTAGTATCCTCTATCTGGATAATAACACTAACAATGAAGTCTCTGCAACAGAAAACAACACACCGAGACTTTGTAGTATCTGTTGTTCTTCTCAAGTCCTGAAACTTTGCCCACAGTCCCACTTGCCTTAGTGACATTTGTAGTGACTTCTGGAATTGCAAGATTTGAGTTTGTGGTTGAAACATCTCTAATTTTCCAAACAATTTAAATTTTGCCTAGCTGTGGTGAGACTGTCTACAATGTCCCATGGATGGACCTACCATAGATTTGTGTGCAAGGTGCAGAGAAAATGATTGTGCATTATAAGGGAAGGGTGGTCACCAAGGATTCCAGAACAAGTGAGGAGACATGAGTACGTTCTACAATTTGATTTTTTTAAAAAAAATATATCGTTTCTACGAAAAATTAAAATATATTTTCATTTTCTCATTTACTTTCATTGGGGAGAATACAGTTAATATAAAGTATTTCAAGAGCATTTGGGACTTTTGGGTTGTGGATTTAAAGTTACCTGATTGATAACTCCCAGTAGGGACTACAAGTCCGGAATCAAAGACATTAACCACATAGGAGCAGCAGTTGTGAAGCACCACAAGAAGCCACCACAAAACCCTTAGGGTTGCTTTCTTGTCCTTTACTAAAAAGTCTCCATTTAAGTGTGAGTCATATCAAAAAGGAAACCCTGATGGTGTAGTGAGTTAAGTGCTACATCTGCCAACCCAAAGGTTGGCAGTTCATATCTGCCAGGCACTTCTTGAAAACTCTATGGGGCAGTTCTACCCTGCTCTCTAGAGTCTATGAGTCAGATCTGACTCGATGGCAGTGGGTTTTTGGTTTGGGTCATATCAAAAATAGACTTCAATCTTTCCTCTAATCTGAATAAAACTTTAAATTCCTGACATGAGTCAGGCAAAATATATGCTATTTCTGCAGTCAGTTGATCAGTCAAATCATATTTCCCCTGTGATTAAAAATGAACCGCAACACTTCTCTGCTTTGAGACGCAAAGGCAATACAGAAACACCCATCTGCAGCTTCCTTTAACATTCTAGCTGAGTGAGTGTGGCTTATGAGGAGAGCAAGCTCCCTTGCATGGTTGAGAAGTGAAGTCACACTGTTTTTTACTGATACCAGTTGGCAAAGATCCAATGAATGAGCTGGAGATTCTATGTAATTTTTGCATCAATTATTGCATAAATTATGCAGCTGTTACAGATTGCATTTCTTCCAGGGAAAATGTAAAAATTAGCTGAGGCAGGACGGGAGCGAGAGGTCAGTATTGTGTGACAATGTTTTTCCATAAGGACTTCTGAAACATACTTGTTTCCAAGAATTCATGAAACGACATCAACATGATTTTTTTGTTAGAAACGTCAAAGATAGTGATCTAGAAACTGTTTCAAAGTATAGTTTCCTGACCCCTCCTTCCTCCCAACATCATAGTATCTTGTCTTGATGTATCATCACTCTGGTTTGGAGAAAGAGCAACAATTTATCAACAATAAAGAGCAATCCTTGTCATAATTAATAGATTGTGTTCAAGAGGGATGTGCTTATTCATTTCTGAGCCTGCTGATGTTGAAACTGATCCCTGTGATTGAAGTAGTAAGAAGTATAGTGTATAAAACTATGTGATAGTCTATATATTATTGAGAGAGGAATAAAGGCTTCTAAGAGGATTCCACTTAAAAAATTCAAAAGTTCAGCTGCTTCTCTCTCAGTCAGCCCAAGGACATCCCCCTGCCCCTCACAGAATTTCCCTAGCTCCTAAGGAGAAAGTAGCTTCTTCCCGTGTAACCTAATGCCAAGTGCTTATCTAGTGCCTCTTTAAGCATGCTATGCCAATGAAATTGCAATATGAAAATCTGCATAACTGTAGTTGCCAATTAGAAGGATATATGAAAATTCTTTTGTTTGTTTCTTTGAGAAAACGTAAATAGGTATGTCTGATAACTGAACGTGGTGGCTACTTCTCGGACTTGACTCTAACTGCAGCACCGCTAGCCATAAAACCCTCTTCCTCTTAAAGACAAAGTAGTGTTCGAGGTGTTTTCTGCTCTCTGCTCTGAACTTATCTTTTCTCTGCTACATTTTTGGTTCTCTGACCAGGAGATGAGATGCCTGTGAAGAGCAGACTCACCTGGTGATTTTTCACCCACCCTCTGACAGCACCTGAAGGATGTCCCGCAGGCTCTGGACGAAGTGAGCCACTGAGTGCACCAGGTGCAACTGATTTTTGTCCCCCTGTGTGGTCACCTCAGTGGGGCAGAGGGAGGTCCTCCTTCAGAGGTCTCTTGAGGAGTCGAATGCCAGGAGGAACTGGCTTTGAGAAACAGACATCTGAATCATGGTAGGACCAGTTTAGGGGGTGAAAATGTTAAGGTCGCCTGATTGGGAAGAAGGGGAGCTTGATCACCTCCCAGTACCTCCCAAGTATCATTTGGAGTCATACAAAGGAAATACTTAAATGGGAAACTGAGGCTGCTTTGGTATAAGGTGTAACCTGGGTAAAGTTCTGCCCACGGTGGCAGACGGTGGAGCTGTATGTGAGTGTGTGATTACAGATTGACTGAGACGAGCCATGAGGTGGGGGTTCCGACTCCACCTCACCAGTTGGAAGTGAGTGTTGTGTCCCAAGCTGCATTTCTGTAGAGCACTTCATATGGGCTGCAAACAAAGACGTGCTGGCAGCATATACCAGCTTGCTATATGCCAAGTTGGCCCTACATTCCCACGAGGGGAGCGGCCAGTGACAGACAAAGAAATTGTGCCACCCCTCTTTTTAACCCTTACCCTCCCTTCACCCGTCCTGTAGCGTGTTTTTCATTTGTCTTAGGGAGGGTTATGGGAAGCACATAGGGAAAGTCTGCTCCACTGGGGACAATGCTATAGTACTTTAAGAAGGGGTTTACAGGGGACTATGGAGTGACTATGACCCCTAGAAGGTTGAGAGCTCTTTGTGAAGTAGACTGGCCAGCTTTTAGAGTTGGGTGGCCAGCAGAAGGAGGGTTAGACACAGACACAGTGAAAAGGGTGTGGATGGTTGTCACAGGAGACCCAGGACACCCAGACCAGTTCCCCTGTACAGAGAGTTGGCTCCAATTTGTGCTGCATCTGCCTTCATGGCTGAGAGGCCAGGTTTCTAGGGTGTTAGTAGCTAGAGCAAGGGAGCGCTCTACTCAGTCCAGAAGGCCCCAGCAATCTGCAATCCCCAAGCTGAGCCAGAGGAGCTCAAACCCCCATTATATGCTCAGATTATGGAAGCAGCCCGTCCAGTACGGCCCACATCACCAGACAACCCTGCCAGAATAGGCCAATGTAGCCTCCACTACACCGCAAGGAGCTAGCCTGGCCTCTCCTTCTCTCCCTGAGAGACTTCACTTATGAGCACCCCAGTTAGCTCAGATGCCACTGAGGAAAGTGCAGAATGAAGTAGTGAATGCTGAGGGACAGGACACTGAATGCTGTATTTTGACATATCTGTGCTTTATCACAACAGATCTTCTTAGGCAGAAACATACTGCATCCTATACGGAGAAGTGCCAGGCCCTTGTAGATCTGATTCAGTCCATAAGTCAAACCCACAATCCAAACTGGCCTCATTGCGAACAATTTCTCTTTACTTTGTGTAATACTGAGGTGAGGGAAATCATGTTAAACACTCTTGACATAAGTGAAGCCATCTTGGATGCTGAACCGTTACTTCAACTCTGTGTAACCTCCCATGACGTTTGTGTACTGTAACCTAGAGACGGCCTGGGAATACTTGCAGGCCCTTGGCCCGAACATGTAGAACAATGTATGACCGAAGCTGTAAACAACTTACTTAGCTACTGTATGTTTTATTTCCTTATACTCTAAGTTACCAAAAGGGTATAAATACTCTAATAAACTTTTGCTCTGGGCTCTCGGCTGGACGATTGTCGTTAGCCCCCTGATCCCAAACTGTTTCATGTCTATCCTTTCTTAGTCTGGGCGTCGCTCTCCTCCGCCCACCACGTTCACCGGAGGACTCTCTGATCTCCGACACTGAGGAAAGGCACCGAGTGGTTAAGGCTACTGCAAAATGCCTTGAAGAAAACGCTCCAGAGGCGTCTCTAAATCCCCAGTCATATGCCCAGAGCTCCCTGCCTCAGTAGGACCCACAGTGGGATGCAAATAATGGAAGGGTCGTGGAGAAATTGAAGACATACGGGAAAGGCAGAGTGCAGGATATTTTAACTGAAAGCTCCAAAAGCTAGAAGGATTCACAAGCATGAATGCATCTCAGCTTCTAGAGGAGGCCAATAAAGTTTATATAAACTGGGAAGTAGAGGAGAGAAGGGAGGCAGACCGGTGGATGAAAAAGAAAGCTGATCTCATAGCTGCCACTGTGACTCAGAAACAGGCTCCTCCACCGGTTAGGTGGGGGCAGAGAAGAAGGAGACGGCTCCGAAAAAGCCAGCCTCTAAAGAGGGAGATGCTGCATTTGTTCAGTGTAGCTGAGAACTCCATCTCTGATGACCAGGGGAGACCTAGTTAGGGAAAAGCCCACCCAAACCCATGTTCTGAATGAAAGTAGGGGGGCGAGAACTGGACTTTCTAATTGACACTGGAGCTGACCGCTCTGTAGTCACCAACCCTGTAGCACCCCTCTTCCTGCCCAACGAATAGAGTTGGGGGACCAGGAAACTTGACCCAGCAGTTTTTCTGCCTACCGCAGCAGTGCTCTATAGGGGAACACACAGTGATGCACAAATTTTTATATATGCCAGATTGTCCCATCCCCCTTCTGGGTTGAGATTTATTGGGGAACTTATGGGCCACCATCTCCTTCCCTGATGAAGGCCAATTAGTCTTACAGCTGCCTAAGCCAGGATTACTCTTCACTGTCCGACTCGATCGCACTTGGCTTGGCTTGGCTTGGCTTGGCTTGGCTTGGCCTGGCTTGGCCTGGCTTGGCTTGGCCTGGCTTGGCTTGGCTTGGCTTGGCCTGGCTTGGCCTGGCCTGGCCTGGCCCAAAGAGAAAGAGTGGAGGGAGACTCTTCATAACAAAGCCTGGAGGAACTTTAAATCCTAAACTTATTCAGAGATGCCAGGAGTCTGGGCAGAAGACAACCCTCCTGGGCTGGGAGTGCCTCTTTAAGCATGCTATGCTAATGAAATTGCAATATGAAAATCTGTATACCTATAGTTGTCAATTAGGAGGATATATGAAAATTCCTTTGTTTGCTTCTTTGAAAAAACATATAAATAGGTATGTCTGATAATGGAAAGGGGTGCTCAGCTATTTTTCGGACTTGAGCCTGACTGCAGCACCGCCGGCAGTAAAACCCTCTTCTTCTTAAAGACAAAGTGGTGCTCTAGGTGTTTTCTGCTCGTGCGCTGCACTTATCTTTTTCCTGCTACATTACACGTTCAGATAATGCTCAAGAATGCTTTTCGCTAGTGAATTCTTCCCCTAATACTAGGATTTGGATTACATAAGGAGATACTACTTTCCCCAATTAGAATAGTTAGTAGTGTACTGAGTACTACAGGTTTCAATGGATAATGATTCTTGGCTGTTTATAGTAAACACACACACACACACACACACACACATACATTCATGCCTTAAAATAATATAGCTGAATTACAATCAGATGAATGATTGTCAGCAGTGACAGCTGAATGTTGAAATATTTACCAATAAGAAGAAGAAGTTTCTGTGAAGTTGTCATAGAGATGAGTTAATTTTTATTGAGGGCAAAATGTTTGTCTCTAAGAGTACTCATAAATATGGCTTTGGATGGGTTAGAGAATGTAAATAAGTATTTTAAGGCAACATCAAATTGGATTAAGTTTTTAAGATTTTAGTATGAATTACACATTAACATAAAGAAAGTAAAAATCCTCACAACTGGACCAATACACATCATGATAAATGGTGAAAATATTGAAGGATATCATTTTACTTGGATCTGAAGTCAGTTCCCATGTAGAAGCAGCAGTCAAGAAATCAAACTGTACATTACACTGGACAAATCTACTACAAAAGACTTTTTGAAAGAGTTAAAGCAATAATAAAAAAGTGTCTCTTTGGGGACTAAGGTGAGCCTAACTCAAGTTGTTTCATATGTATGCGAAAGCTGCACAATAAATAAAGAAGACTGAAGAAGAGTTGACACTGCTGAAGCACGGTGTTGGTAAAGAATACTGAAAATACCATGGACTGTCCAAAGCATAAACTAAGCTTTCTTGGAAAAACTACAGCCAGAATGCTCCTTAGAAACAAAGATGGCTAAATTCCATCTCACATACTATCGACATGTTATCAGGAGGGACCAGATCCTGGAGAACGACATCGTGCCTGATAAAGTCAATGAAAAAGAAGACTACACTTCACAAGCTAGATTTACACAGTGACTGCAGCAATGGGCTCAAACACAGTAGCAATTATAAGGACGGCATAAGACTGCAATGCTTCCTTCTGTTGTATGTAGGGTTGTTAGGAGTAGAATCCACTCTAGGGCACCTAACAGCAACAACAATGCCCTAGTTTTAGGACCTCATCAATTTATTGCATAGTGTTGTTTTGGAAACTCTCATGAGTGGTTTAATAACAAAGTGTCTAAGTTGTTTTTCTTCTGATGAAATAAGGCAAGATTTGGTTTTCTGTTTTTATGAACACTTATCATTTGAGACTTAAAATTTTTAAGTTTTCATGTTTTTTCTGATCCATTACAGAATTTGAGGTTTATTGGATTAACTGCCACCTCGGTCACACTAGAAATCACTAGATTTTTCATTTCACCTGTTTGAACCGAAAGCTACCTCTTTCACTCTACCTCACAAATTAAACATTATTTTTCACATTTTGAAAAGCTGTAAAATTAGGCTGGAAGTATCCTCTTCATATGCTCTTTCGTTACATCATTCCTAATGCAAAACATGGACATCTTTTCACATATTACTTAATGCAGTATTGAGATTATCACATAAGTTTTCTCTTTTAGTTTTTAATGTGGTTAATTGCATTGATTAATTTTTGAAGATTGAACTAATCTTGCTTTTTGAGATGAATTTCACTTGATTTTGTTATAATGTCTTCCTTATGAATTTTTTTATCATTATCACGACTGAGTGAAAATGTACATTCCCATATAAATTTACATGCCCACCTATATGCAGTTTCCACTGCTCTCCCTGCCCGGCGACCGGAAGAACCAGATGGTGTCCGTCACCACCAGTGATAGCCGCGATGGAGCTCAGTAAGTTGAGTCTCACTGGCAACACAAGAACAAAGAGGAGTGTACCCTGAGATCTCCACTAAAAGACCACAATTGATGGTCCAGCAGCCTCAGGGTTCCCCTGGAAGCGTGGCCCCTGGCCCTGATGCTGCCTTTGTCCATAAATCATAGCGAAGGTCCACTCTTTGGACATGAATGGATTGGACTTGGTGATGCAGAGGGACCATATATTGGATACACTTTATGGTTCTATGCATCTTATGAATTTTTGAATTTGACCATCTGGTATTTTACTAAGGCTCTTAGCTGTTGTGTAATTTTATTGATGTTTTCTTACTATTTTTCTTTTAATGCCCTTTTTAGGGCATTGAAAATTGTTACTTCCTCTCTTTGATTTTCAAAAAGTGTTTGTGTAAGAACTTTGGATCTGATTAGTGTTAATTCTTTCTCAAACGTTTGATACAATACACTAGTGAAGCCATCTCGATCTAAAACTTTCTTTTGGGAAAGATTTTTAATTACTTGTGGTGCGTTGCTTTTTCAAGAATCTATTTCTCATACAACTGTTGCATTTCCTGACATAACACTTTAAATAGTATTTCTTTATTTACACCTTCAATATCTTTAAAATTTGTAATGATGTTATTGATTCATTAATATCCTTTTCAAGGAATCAACTTCTGATTTGTCAATTTTTTCTATTTGTCTTTTAAATTTCATTGTTTTTCTCTGTATCCTTTATTGTAATCTATCTTGTACTTATTTGGGGCTTAATTTGCTCTTTTACTTGCCTCTTAAAATGAATGCATAGATCATTAACTATAATTTTTTTTTTTCCTATTATAGAATTTTGCCTTATTTTTTCTTGTAAGCTCTGCTTTAGGAGGATTCCACATTTTTAACATGTTGTGCTTAAATTATCATCCTTTTCAAAATCTTCTACTTTTCCCTGTGATTTCTTCTTTGGCTCTTGGGTTGTTTAGTACTGCTTGTCTTCAACTATATGAAGAATTTCATATTTCTGCTGAGTTATACATTAATTTTTAACTTTTCTTTATATAATTAGTAATTTTTAATATACCCTAGACATTGTAAATGTACATTAAGGAGGCTAGCCTCTATCCTACCCTGGATCTGAAATCCTCCAGACAGACAAGCCAAGTCCAGACAACTGTTGGCTAATACTGGCAGAGGCAGCCAGTTTGAGTAGGGGCCACCCTCCCTTTTACTACAGATCCATCATTTTCTAATTATTTCCCTCAGGTCTACTTCATTAATTTATGTCTTTAACTTTGTCCCTGCAGGCTTTTCATTCTGGAATCCTCCATCCAGTGCATCATACATAGTCCCTCTAAGGTCTTTCTCCCCTAATTTCAGAACTGATCTGCTGAAGCTCTTACCTTTACCTTACAGCTCAAATAAAAAGCAAGGAGGAAGAAGTTTATATATCTCTTTCTCTATCCATGTGTACTAGTGGTCTTAAAATTTATTCAGTAGTCCCTGAAGTCATAGTCATCATTTATCCTCTATAGATGTATCAAGCACAAATGCCTCCAAAAATTAGTAATGAAAGAGTTTTTTTTCTTTCTTCCTTTCTCTCTCTCTCTCTTCCTCTTCCTCCCTCCCTGCCTCCCTGTCTCCTTGCTTCCTTCCTTTTGTATATTCTAGTTAGAAATTTTAATGGCTTAAAGATCTATATACAAGTTTCACATCCGGTCGATACTCTGACAAAGTCTAATTAACAGGGCAGATTGCTTTATGTGTGTCATTAAATAGCAGTCATACTCAAAGTACTTCTTTGATTACCACAGCCAATCCAGGATTCCCTCAAACACTTCCTGAGGAAGAAATTGGAAAGCTTGCTAAGGTTTTACGAAACTTTTCCAGTTGAAAAATCATTCCACTGAGAAGATTAGCACCACAAAAGAGAAAGTTTCACAGATCTTTATCATTCAGTGTCACAGAGATGTATCCAACTTAGCCGTGGTTAAAATGCACGAGCACTGTAGTTTTATGCGTTCATTGCTCTGCATTACACCACCTTTCTATTTCAGCATTCGTCTCACAACTTAAAAATATTATTATTGTTGTTTGCCACATTGTAGGTATCATCGATCACTTTTGTTCCCTTGAAATCTTTTCTGAAACAAGATAGTCATACAAATAAATACATTTACTTAACCTCTCTCAACTTCAGCCACCTTCCCTATGTAATAGGGAAAATAATTCCTATTTCATAGACTTTTATGAAAGTTAAATGAGAAAACACATGTAAAACATCAAGGGAAGCGTTCAGGCCATAGGAGCTGTCTAACACATATCAGCTTTCTCTCCTGCCTCATTTCACTTGTCTTTTTGTACATAAGGGCTCTGTTACCATTTCCATCCTTTGTATTATTGGTAGACTAACTGATGCCAGGGAAACTTCCAATACGGAAAGTGTATGATGCTAAACTCATTTCATTTATTTGATTTTTTCCCCCCAGCGCTCTTAACAATACAATGATATTTTTCTTTTTAATAAATTCTTTTACTTTACTCAGAAGTCCCTGAGGAAAAACCCTTAGGGAAGATGATTTTTTTAAAAAATAAATTTGCAAATTCAATGTTTCATTCTTTTGCTGCCATTTTTCCAAACTGTCAAACACATCTGTTTTGCTTTTGCCTCAGTGGGTTCTCGGCAGGAGCCTACTCCCTGACATGATTATCCCAGCAATCTCATTTTCAGCTCCAACACTGGCAGCTACCTTTTGACATGCTTTGAGACATTTTACAGATTTTTCTCTCAGTGACTGTTTAGAGACTACATATTTTTTTTTCGTTTGGTAAGTGGGAATCATGTTCCCGAATCAAATCATCTGCTTGAGCATCTTTCTAATCTTCATGTTCATTCTTATTTTTAAATGAATAATTTATGTTTTGTGACTCCTGTTTGAAGCAGATTCCCTGACCAAGGAAGCATCAAGCTTGCTTCTCTCTCCAGAAGGGTACTGTCAGCAATCCTGCCTCTTGGAAGTTTGACTGCTGTACCATTGAACTTGCAAGTAATGGCAAATGTGTTGGGGCCTTAGGGTGCATTCAAGACAGTAATGTGATGTCAAATTTTCTTGGGGTCTGGGAATTCCACAAGAATTCTACATTCTTTTTCTGTTGAGACATTTTCTCCAAATATCAGAATTTCTGACTCACAGTTTCTTAACCACATGCAAGCTTCACCGTCTCCACAAGCCAGTATCCTGAACGATACTGGACATTTCCCCATTCAGTACAGCTTCACTGTATTTTCTCTTCCACCACTGTAATATCATTCAGAGCAGCAATCATTCTTAAGTTAATCTTATTAAATTATAAGTTTCTTGTAGGCTGTAACATCCTCTTTTTTATAGCCTGTAATATCCTGTGTTATAGTCTGCCGTGCTCTCTTTGAACCCATCTCCTCCCCATACAGGACCTACAGCCCTCTCTTCTTTGTTAATGTGTTGTACATGCTTCTGTGTTTTAAATTTTGTGTCTTTTATTCTTTCACTTGCCTCCAAATTTTTTCCTGAGGTCTTTTGCAGCAGATTTGCCCAGCGCAATGCAATTGATTTCTTAAGTACTGCTTCCATAAGCATTGACTGTGGACCCAAGAAAAGTGAAATACTTTACAACTTCAATCTTTTCTTCATTAATCATGAGCTTGGTTGCTTATTGGCCCAGTAGAGAACAATATGTTTTCTATATGTTGAAGTGTAATCCATATGATGAGGTATAATGTGTGTACAACAACTTATAATTCATATCACTCTTGAAGTTCGGGAAAATTTCTGGGGGTGGAGACTTTTAAAAAGATAACGTGTCTTTTTTTTTTCCTGCATATACTGCACAGGTCATGCTACACAGAACGTGTGCAGTTGAATAAAGGGAAGAGGGCAATGGGAAAATAAATAATAGTATATCTGTATATCAGATTAAAGTATATTTAAAAAATAGATTAAAACAAGTGAAACAGATCTTGGGCATGGCAGAGGGAAAAGCAAGAAAGGAGAAAAAATAAGTGGAAACCGATTGTTTTCAGCTACCACAATCCCATGTACAATAGAATGGCATGCTACCCTGCCCTGTGCCATTTCCATAGTTGGCTGTGGATCGGACTGCTACGATCTATCAGGTTTTCATTGGCTGATTTTTGGAAATAGATTAACCACGCCTTTCTTCCTAATCCTTCTTCATCTGGAAGCTCAGATGAAACTTGTTCATCATCAAAGCAGTGAGGAAATCCCTACCGACAGAAAGGTGATGACTGTACATAAGGTTCATTGACTGGGAACCAAATTTGAGACAGATGCCTGCCATGGATGGACCACGAGGAAGATCAGAATTCTACCATTGAAGCTTCCCAAGTGGGACCCTAAGGAGAATAAAAGGAGGAAACAAAATAAGGAAGGGTTCATTCTTTTGTTTAAATGTGTCTCGTCAAGCCTGTGGCCTTGTGAAGGTAAAGTTGAATTTCTCCCGCTGTTGTTGTTCCAGTTCCAGTTCCAACTAATGGCAACTCTGTGTGCAATAGAAGAAACTGCTGCCTGGTCCAGGGTAGTCTTCACTAGAGTTGACACGTCTGAGCTCATTGTTGAAACCACGGTATCACTCCATCTCGTTGGGAACCTTTTCTTTCTCGAAGCCCTTCCACTTTACTAAGCATGATGTCCTTTGTCAAAGACTGGCCCCTCCAGGTAACATATTCAAAATACGTGAGACAAAATCTTACCATTTTTTTTTTCTAAAGATCATTCTGTTTATACTTCTTCAAAGACAAATGCATTTGTTCTTCTGGCAGTCCATCTGTTAAGGGAAAATGCAATTCATTAGTCAGATAGCTACTTTGGTAGATCTCCTATAGCATCCTGAGGTAATTCACATGAAATGTACCAATTTCAATCAAGACACAGGCTTATTCTTTGAATCTTGATTGGATTGACCAAAGTTCAGAGTGTTCATAACTACCTATTACTTTGATAATTTTCTCTGCCCTAGATAGAAAGACTAGACCTGTAAAGACTGTGGAGCCAATTAGTGTTAATAGCACTATTGCTTGCCTAGAAGGGACAGGGTAAGAGAAAGAAGGAAGAAGGTGGCAGAACACTATGTACTAAAGTTCTGGACATAACCAGAATCCTTGGGTTGAGTCCTCTATTTGCCAGTCAGTATATACTGTAGACTTCCAGAAGACTGAACAAATACTTCTTAGAGGAATACAATCCTAATGTTCTTTAGAAGAGAGGATAGTGAGACTTTGACTTGCTTATTTTGGACACATCACCAAAAAAGACCAGTTACTAGAAATACAGACCATGTTTGGCGAAGCAGAGTGTCAGTATAAGCGAGGAAACCTCATTGAAATGGATTGACACACTAGCCAAAGTCATGGACACAAACACACTAATAAGCAGAAGATGATAGGACCAGGAATTGTTGTTCCCCTGTTATATGTAAGACTGCCATGAATCAGAGCCAACTGAATGACAGTGAATAGTAACAACATAGAGTTTTTTTTTAAGAACAATTTATGAGACTTGCCGTTTGTAGAAGCTAACCTGATGGTAATAAACAACAGCACATTGTAATATGTTGAAAGAATCATTTAATTTCCTTAATTCTCATCATTGAAACTAAAGTATTAATAATAAGTTGCAATACAGTTATGGTGATTAAACTATGTTATGTGTGTGAACATAATTTGCAAATTTTAATATTCTAGATCAGTTTGTTTTTCACAGCTTTGATGCAATAAGTCAATGCTTTATTATTTAAAGATGTTGAAAAGTATACACAGTAAGCACTTAATAATAGAAATAAATAGATCATTCTTTCTTTAGATAAATTCTTATTTGTCAATACTGCAAAGCAGTTTTATCCATAATACTAAAATAGTAGAAAATGAGTGAAGGAAGGCTTATTCTTCCCCCCTAAAGTTTAGAAATTAGTTTAATTTCTCTCTGGTTTTGTGCTTTCCCACAAGCAGTTTAAACTGTCACATACACTTAGAGTAGATATGTTGTACAGTGTAAGTGTACAAATGTTCATGACAATACTCATCTGAGACATAAACTTTTTTTGTTTCCTGCTCGTGTTTTCTGTAAGGCCATATTACTTCAAGAAAAATTATTCAGAATATGGCTAAACATATACTTTGTCAAACATAAAATAGAAACATTTTCTTTTGGTATATAAAAGAGAAAGAGAAAAACATATCATCTTGAGAGTTTCTTTACTTGAGTGCCTATATCTGCAGGAGACCTAATTAAGTTACCACTGAACTCAAATCCTCCAGCTGTCACGTTCTGTCTCAAGCCGTCTTACTTGCCCTGTCCTCATTTAGGATATCCAAGTGACTACTCTCTCTCCAGTAATGATTTCCTTTCTCATTTTCCTTTCAACTTCTTCTCATTTTTCTTGCCTCCTCTAGGGTAAAGCCACAAAGCAGGAAGTTGTTTTGGCAAGTCATGTTCAGGCCAGGAAAAACAACTATCTTCAAATTAATGGAGTAATATTCTACTCTTGATCCCCTCCCATGGTCCCTAACGTGCAAAAAAAAGCCTGAAAATATTAGCTCTTTGAAAGGTTTGCGTCTATTCGCAGAAGAATCAATTTCTTAATGCATCAACAAGAAAGATACATTTCCTCATATCTTTTTTAAGACATATTACTCAGAAGTTTAATTTTTTTTAAATGTTTGCTTATCATCATATTTTAAAAAAAGAAAACATAGGCACTCTTTAAAGTTCAATAGCTGCCGGTGACTGAATTAGTCAGTTACATATAACAAATCCTTTTTGGACAGGGATTGCATTGTATTTTTCTTCCAGTTAACTGAGAATTTCAAGTATTCACAGCAGGTGTTTGATAAAAATTTACTCAGCTGAATGAAATTTAACAAGTTTTATAATTCTAGAGAAATAATGCCAATCATAAAAATGGTATCTCCTGTAGTCAGAGTGTACAATGATTATAAAAGAAGGTAGATCAAGAATATTGGCCTACTGATGTCCTGTCTTAATAGACAGGTAGCTCTCTGGAGCAAAGGCCTGTATGATAACGTAAGTGTAGCGTGTGTCATATATCCCCACTCTTCTTCCTACTTTTTCCCTAGTTTGAAGCTTTTATAGAAGCAAGGGCAAAAATACCATAATATCTACCGTGTTTGATGTATGGAATTTTATAACATATTGCTATACAAAACAGATGTCTAAGGACAACAGAATATCTACCATCTCTATTATGTTTTCAGTATAAAGTAATACTTAAAGTCATAGAGTATCTCCAGCCTTAATTTTTTGTTTTGTCTTTATTACAACTTTATGTTTTTGACCAAATATTCATATACTGTTATCTACATTGGGAAAATAATAATGTTGGTTCTTGCTTTGGTGCCATTTGGGGCCATGCCATAGTTATACATTACAGCCAGTGACACATTACGTAGTTCACATCATGTCAATACACAGTCCATGTAAATAAACTGGTATTGAATGGATTGGACTTGGCGATGCAGAGTGACCATATATTGGATGCACCTTATGGTTATATACACCTCTAGGATATCATCGTGCTGACCTCCGGTTGGAGGAAGGAGAGTGGGTGGAGACGAGGGGACAGGAGACTGTTGGGAGGATGAGACATGTATGGAGCAGAGAGGAATAGTGTGCTGTCACCGGGCAGGGAGAGCAATAGAAGCTGCATATAGGTGGGCATGTAAATTTTTATGGGAATGTACATTTTCACTTAGTCATGTTAAATAAAAAAAAAAGATTTAATCTTCAAAAAAAATTGGTTGAAAGTTTTAAACAGATGATACAATGTGACAAAGCACGTTATAACTGAATATGAAAAATCCTGTTTAGGTAAATGATGTGGGTTGCCTAGCCGAGTTTCAACGTGGTCTTACCGGGGTCTCACCAGAGGAAGGGTGGACAACTGTGTGAACTGTAATCACTGATATTCCAGTCTTCTGTGCATGTTTATGAGTTCCCCACCCCATCACACCACAGCTGGCACTTGTTTCCACCACTGAGCTTTAAATAATTCAGTGAAAATTCTCAAGAAACAGAGAATGTTTTGCATAATTTCGAAGCTTGATTACTATTTGCCCTGAATGTTGCTGATCAGCAAAAATGCCTCAACGGGAATAGTGAAGATGCACTTTGAATTGAAATTCAAAACAAATTCATTATCCCCAAAACTTGAAGAGAAGAATCATCACAATATTATTTTGCATTTATTATAGTAAAATCATGATGGTAGGTCATAATACAGTGCGAGAAAGAAGTCTGTTTTCTGGTCTTTGCTTTTGAACCATTAAAAAGAGTAACATTTACTTGTCACAGTAAATTTAAAACTTGCCTTTTTTTTATTATCTTCTCCATTCATTAAAGAGTCTTCCTCCCTCCCAAGAACTATTACTGTTCAAGAAGTAGTACACTTCCTATTTGAATACTCTTTGTATATATTTTTTGTAATTAAATAAACCCAATTCTTCGAAGAATATTAAAGGCAACAGAACACAATATTCCTAAGAGAGACAGATGAGTATAAGAAATAAACTTCAATATGAAAAATAATTACACTTTGGTGCATATTGACAAAAGAGGGCAACTCGGTTTCCTAGATAAAAGGAAAATGAAGTGAATCAAAGAAATAGGGAAGTTAATTCATGAATATAATATCAATAAACATCTTAACTGAAACATTAGAATTGGAAGATGAGCTAAATCTTTTTGTGTTATATGCAGGGTACAAAAAAAACTGGGTTTGGATTTGCGAATGGCATAAAAAACATGCCTGGACTGCAATTGTTTCTACTTACAAGCAAGTATTATCAAGAATCTAAAGATTGTAGTGTTGATGAGTGAGGTGTCTTTTGGGGGCATGCTTTCTGTTTCTCAGTCAAATGTGCCAGTAGTCAGCAAGGTGCAAAGACTAAGTAAACTTCCAGACTTGAGAAACTCTGAACAGGCAAATGGTTTTTCTCACATCACACCTTCCGAAATGGTCAGACTGACACCTGTTAAACGGTTGCTGTGCATTGGAATTGATTCTGGGTTTTTTGGTATAGATTAAATTGTATCTGCCAAAAAGGTTTGTCAACTTGGCTAGATCATAAGTCCCATTATTGTGTGATTGTCCACCATTCTGTCATCTGGAGTGCTTTTTCCTATGTGTATTAGATCTTACCTCCATGATGTTAGTGAGGCAGGATTAGAGGCAATTAGGTTAATGAGGCAGGACTCAATCTACAAGATTAGGTTGTATTTTGAGTCTATCTCTTTTGATATTTAAAATAAAGAAACAAGTAGAGATATAGGAGAACCCTATGTCACCAAGAATGAAGAACAAGGAAGGGAGCCACCTTTTGGATGTGGGGTCCATGTATTGAGAAGCTCCTAGACCAGAGAACGATTGATGACAGTGGCTTTCCCCCACAGCTGATAGAGAGAGAAAGCCTTCTCTTAGACCTGGTACACTGAATTTGGACTTCTAGCCTCCTAGACGGCAAGATCATAAATTTCTCCTTTTCAAAGTCATTCAGTTCTGGTATTTCTGTTTCAGCAACACTAGATAACTGAGACAAAATTTGATAACAGGAAATGGGTGCTGCTGTAACAAACACCTGAAATGGAAGCAATTTTGAAGCTATGAATGAGTACAGGCTGAAAGTTTTAAAGCATGGAATAGTGAAAGCCTAGATTGCCTTAAAGAGACTGTTGGTGGCACTATGGATGGATAGCAAGGACTATTCTGGTGATTACTCAGAAGAAAGTGAGGAGATCTGTTACACTGGAAACGGCACAGATAGCAACAATCAGCAGCAGAGAAATGGCAGCATCAAAACTAGGAAACCAGTGCAAGACACACTGGAGCCAACCCACAGGGTGAAAGGTTTCAGTGCCTTTGCGTAAGAAGCTTCCTGGCAGAGCAGTGTACATCTGGGCACTTACTGGTGGAGACAGACTTACTGGCTCACAGATGAGAGCTCAGTGCCTTCTGGCCAGAGTTTACTGGCAGAGTGGGATGCATCCAGGCACATACTGGCAGAGCTAAAGAGCCTTGGAACACTTGTCTCAGGAGGAAGATTTGGCAGCGAGGCCCAAGGGGCCGAAAGATCAAGGAGCCAGGAAACGAAAGTTAAAAAGACAAGGAATATAGGAAGCAGAGCTACCTCAGTTCCAAAGCACAGGTCCACAATCTCCGGGGTATCAGAGGGGTGGAGTCGTGGACCCTAGTGTTTCAAGGGTCAGGGTCATAGTCTTACACGTCTGAAAGAGTCACATCTTCACCAGATTGGTTCCAGAGTATGGGGCTGCTGTTCAAGAGTGCCGTTAGTACATGGCCAGATCCACTGCCCCAAAGTAGGGGCTAAACTGCCTATAATGCTGAAGGATCAGAGTACTGAGATCTTCAGGGCCAAGAGGATAGGTTTGCCATTCAGGTGGACTAGGAGACTGGAATTAGAATTGCCATGTCAGTGGGCCTATAAAGTGGAACTTAAGCCCAGGAAAGAGGAGTTTTCATTCAGAACCTGGAGAGTGTGGCCAACACTCAGAACCTGGAGGGCAAGGCTATTGCCTAAGTAGTCTCGGGGAATAACAACTCATTTTCAGGCCTTGAAAGCTAATGTGATGTGTTTTGCTAATCTGCTTGATGACTATTATCTCTTCTATTCCTCTAATTTCTTCTGTTTGTGATGGAAATGTCTAACTTGTGCTTGTTCTACCATTATACTTTGAAAAAAGATACCTTGTACTACAGAATTCACAGATAAAGGGGAATTCTGAATTTGGAATTGAATTAAGACTTTTGCTATAATATGATGAGATGAATGTATCTAACATGAGGCAAGGATATGAATTTGGGGAAGTCTATCATGAATTTAGGAAACCTGGTGGCATAGTGGTTAACTGCTATGGCTGCTAACAAGAAGTTTTGCAGTTTGAATCTACCAGGTGCTCCTTGGAAACTCTATGTAGCAGTTCTACTCTGTCCTATAGGGTTGCTATAGGGTTGAACTGACTCAGCAGCAGTGAGGTTTTTGGTATTACGGATTCAATTATGCATCCCCCAACAAAATGAATGTGTCGGTTTGGCTGGATCTTCATTCCAGGATTCTGTGATTTTCCTATGTGCTGTAAATCCTGCCTCTAACATGTTGATAAGGGATGATGGCTGGCAGTTGTGTTGCTGAGGCAGAACTTCATATGATTTTACTGTGCCTTGAAGCAATCTTTGCAGCTATAAAGGAAAGAGGAAACAAGCACCGACCTTGGAACATCATGCCACCAGGTAGGAAGGATTTGGAGCAGAGTACATCCATTGGACCCAGGGTCTCTGTGCCTGAGACACACTTTGCTCAGGGGAAGACTGAGAATGACGACCTTTCTCCAGAACCAACAAAGAGACAAAACTTTCTCTTGGAGCTGACACAGAATTTGGACTTTGAGCTTACTTTACTGTGAGGAAATAAGTTTCTCTTTGTTATAATCATCCACTTGTAGTGTTTCTATTATAGCAGCACTAGATGACTAAGACAGGGCCAAAGAAAGGGGTGGAATGTTATAGATTGCATTGCATCCTCAAACACCTGTGTCAACTTAATTAGTCTATGATTCCCAGTATTGGGTGATTGCCCACCATTTTGTCATCTAATGTGATTGTCCTCTGGGTCGTGAATCCTACTTCTATAATGTTTTAGAGGCAGGATTACAGGCAATCATATTAATGAGGCAGGACTCAATCTACAAGATTAGGTTGTGTCTTGAGTCAAACTCACTTGGGATATAGAAGAAAGAAGCAACCAGAGATACAAAGGGAACTCATGGCACCAAGAAGGAAGAACCTGGAGGGGAATCACATCCTTTGGACCTGAGGGTCTTCTGTGCTGAGAATTTCATAAACCAGTGTCAACAGAGAGAGAGAGAGAGAGAGAGAGAGAGAGCCTTCCCCTGCACCTGGCACCCTGAATTAAAATTTCGGGCCTCCTAGACTGTGAGAGGATACATTTCTCTTTGCTAAAACTATTTGTTTGTAATATTTCTGTTAGAGCAGCACTAGACAGCTAGGATAGCACTCACGGAGAAAAGAAACAAAAAGTGGTGTCATGTAAGGCAATACTTTTACTACTCTGGAAGTGTTTTCAAAAAGGCCTAGTTATAGGGACTGCTCTAAATTCTTGAACCATATGCAGTGTCATAAGTAGGGTTGGTGCTACTCAGTACAGTAACTCATGGTGTTAACCCACCATCCATGGACCTCTTCCTCTACCAGACCATGCAGAATCTTTGCTAATATTTATTATCAATGGCTTGGCATAACATTATTAATAACTGAGTGTAAGACATTTTACATTTTTCTTCTTTTCCTTTAATTAGTACTTCACTCTCAAAAAAGTTAATGATATGAATTCACAAATATTAATTGCTACAAAACTGTAGATAAAACACCAGAAAATTTGACAAAATTAGTGACTATAAAACACTAACAAAAGCAAGAACTTGCTTGTAGTGTGTGCAAAGAAAACAACGTGATCTGAAGGGTCATTGTAATTGAGTGGTAATGATAGCTTTGACTGGAACACATTAGAAGTTCAAAAGGTAAATTAGCATAGCTTTTTAGTGTTGTAGATACAATGATGCACGTGAAATATGCTTACAAAAAAAGTGCTTTTGTTATCAAAGCTGTGGTGACGTGGATTTAATTGTGTTCCCCCCAAATCTGTAGCAATTTACCTAGGTCATGATTCCTGGTATTGTGTGATGTCCTTCATGTTGTAAATTCTTCCTCTACAATGTTAAAAAGGGTGAATGGGTGGCAGTTTTATCCATGGGACAGGACTCAGTGTATAAGACTGTTTTGTGCTTTGAGGCAGTCTCTTGAGCTATGAAAGAAAGAAGCTAGCAGAGAGATTGGGGAATGTCATACCATCAAGAAAGTGCCAGAAACTGAGCATGTCCTTTAAAAAAGACCCAGAGTCCCTAAACCTCAAAAACTTCCAGTCCAGGGGAAGACTGATGACAAGGACCTTCCTCCAGTGCCAGCAGAGAAAGTGTTCCCCTGGAGCTGACACCCTGAATTTGGACTTTTAGCCTACTGAACTACGATGACAAAAATATTTTCTTTTTAAAGCCATCCACTTGTTGTATCTCTGCTAAAGCAGTATTAAACCCAACCCATTGCCGTCAAGTCGGGTCCTAGCTGACGAAAACAAAATTGTTCACAAATATTAATTGCCACAGCATTGTAGGTAAAACACCACGCAATCAGACAAAGTTGGTAACTATAAAAACAGCAGCATCAACAAAAGCAACAGCACCTGCCTGTAGTGTGTGCAGAGAAAATAACGTGATTGAAGTGTTACTGTAGTTGGCTAATAATGGCAGCTGTTACTGGAACACTTCAGAAGGTTCAAAAGGTAAATTAGCATAGTACTTTAGTCTCATAGGTATAATGATACATGTAAACTGTGCTTACAAAAAATGTTTTTATTATTATAACCATAGGATTGTTTTTATAACAACAATTTTTTCCTGAAACACTGCACAAAAATTTTAGTCATTTCTTGTTACCGCCCCCCCATCAGTGAACCCTGGTACATTCTTCACCTCCTTCCCTGGCACCCACTTAGTGATGCCACTGACCATATGTAATTTTTGTTTCAATCCTTCTGTTGCATCTGAGATGCATCAGGTCATTTTCCATTATATATGTCTATCATCCAAGACCTAGAAATTTCCTCCTTATGTCCTCACAGGACTATTTCAACAAAGATGAGGCCATAGTCAAGCTCACCAATATGTTGGAATCATAGAATATCATTTACTAAATTTATCTCATATGAACTTGTGATTCTACATGAATATTCCGTGAAAGGAGGGATCTTTTTCTTCTTTTAGTGATTTATCAAAGCAATACTTTAAGAGACAATAAATATTTGCTAAATAAAATAACAAAGGAGAAAAGGTGTCATTTGATCTGTATCAGATTCACTGTAAGACGCCATTATGATAACCTATTTTTTTTTTTTCAATGAAAAAGGACAACTTTCGGGTTTGTATGAAAATAAAGAAGAATTTTCATGTAAAGGTAGCAACCCTTTAATTATTGCCTTGCCATTTAGGTATTCAATATCTTATGAAATCTTGGCACAAAAAATTGAAGGATTTTAGCACAGATGATAAAAGAATGATTCAGTAAACAGCACAAACCACAATGTGGTTCAAATTTCCCCTGAGTGGATCTGTTTTAAATTCTTCTTATTTAAACTGTGAAGCAAGTAAGTGTTTTTCCATATTTGCCACTTCAATTTGTAGAAATTACAAGGCAAGTGTGAGAGTAATTTTTCTCCCTGCTCCATCTCCTGACACACAGAAATTATTGATCAACAGCAGAGTAAATAATTTATATACCTTATCTTTCTGAACTTGACATGGTGGATCAAGAGGTTGCTTCTTTGCTTTTAGAAACATCCACAATCTATCTCTTTGCCCTTAAAATAACTCAGTGTGCTGAGCAAATGAGTGGTCCCCATCATGATCCTACTGAAAGGAGTTATGGCATTCACTGAACCCCGTGTTTAAAAGGTATAGTCATGACTTAGTAAACAATAGTGACTAGAAAGCAATCACAGCACACCAAGGACACCTCACGCTCTTTCAGTTTTCCAGGAAAACATGCATTTCTCAGAATGCTTCTGTTTTGTTCTCCAGTCTTCAAGACTTTGGAATGATACAAACTTAGTTATTTTGTTTGTTTGTTTTGTTTTTAAATCTGTCTTTCTTTTTATTGTGATTAAACGAAAGTGTACAATCCAAATCAATTTTGCATGCCAGCATATCTTCAGCTCTGTCTGCTCTCCTTGCCCCACGACAGCACACTCCTCTTTTTCATTTTATGCTTGCAGTATTCTCCTAACAAGCTCTTGTCACCTCCTCTTCACTCTCCTCTGCATCTAGAAAGAGATCAGTAGAATAGCATCCTGTAAACGCATAGATATATAAAGCACACACCATACCGTCACATCACGCCTCCAAGTCCAGTCCATTTTTGTCCAAAGGGTTGACCTAAGTAATATTTTCTTGTCAGAGGCAGCAGCAAGTCTAGGAGCCATGCTCCCAGAGGACCCCCTAAGCCTTTGGACCTTCAGCTGTGGTCTTTTCGTAGAGTTCTTGAGCTGTACCACTCTTCTTAGGGTGTTGTCACAGCGACTCTACACTGTGCCACATCAGGGCTCTCTTTGGCAGTGGCTGGGCACCATCTGGTTCCTCTGATTACATGCTGATACAGTCTCCAGTTCACATGGGTTCTTCTGTCTCCTGAGCTCTTTTTTCTTCATGTCTTTGCTGTTCTCAGTCATCACCCATTGAGTTAGATTTTGTGTATGGTGTGAGATATGGGTCTTGTTTCAGTTTTTTTGCAGATGGATATACAACTTTGCCAACACCATTTGTTAAAAAGACTGTTTTTACCCCAGTTTATAATCTTAGGGACTTTGTTCAACATCAACTGTTCATAAGAGGATGAAGGCATCTCTGGGATCTCAACTCTGTTCCATTGGTCTATATGTCTATATCTCTCTTTTTGTGCCAGTATCAAGCTGTTTTCACTACTGTGGCAATGTAACAGGTTCTAAGATTGGGCAGTGTGAGGCCTCCCATTGTATTCCTCTTCTTAAAGATTGGCCATGATCCAAAATACTCAAAACAATAAATGTCGGAGAGGCTGTGGAGAGATTGGAACTCTCCTTCACTGTTGGTGGGACTGCAGAAGGTGCAACCTCTTTGGAAAGCATTTTGGCGTTACCTTAAATAATGTATATAGATATAGAATTTGACCCAGTTATTCCTCTGCTTGGAATATATCCTACAAAATCAAGGCCATTCACACTGACTGCTACATGCACACGAATGTTCATTGCAGTACAGTCCACGACAGCAAAAATTTGGAATCAACCCAAATGCCCAACAACAGAAGAGTGGCTAGGTAAACTTTGGTGTATGTACTCCATGGAGTACTATACACTGATAAAGAACAACGATGATAGCAGGAAACATCTCTCAGTTTGGTCTCAACTGGAGGACATTATATTGAGTGAAACTAGTCAACGACAGAAGGACAATTGTTATATGAGACCCCTACGATAAAAACTTAAAAGCGTACTCATACATAATAGAAAAGACTCTGACTGCTACAAGGGTAGGGAAGGTGGGAGGGCGGGAAGGCAAGGAGTGAGGGTTTAGATTAGATAGTTGTTAGAAATTTGGTAAGGTGAAATTGGTGATAATTCACATTAGTAAGAAGATCAATATTAATGGGACTTTGACACAACTTGTGTACTCCTCCTCTCTTAACCCAATATTGTAAGCACAGAGTATGTACACTTTCATTTTTTCATTTAATAAAAAAAATATATTGCTTTACTTACCTGGGGTTTCTTCCCTTTCTAAACACAATTGGTGATTTTTTTTCTCCATCTCATTAAAAAATGGCACTGGAATGTCTGTTGGGATTGCACTGTATGTGTAGATCGCTTCTAGTAAAATAGACATTTTCACAATGTTAAGTTTTCCTATCCATGAACAAGGCAGGATTCTCTATTTATATAAGTCTCTTGTTTTCTTCCAGTAAGGTCCGTATTCCTTCTATATACGTCTCTTACTTTTATGATTAGATTTATTTCTAGGCATTTTATCTTCTTGGAAGCTATAGAAAATGGTATTGATGGCAGACTAAGCCCACGTCTCCTTATATCCCTCTGGAAACCAAGACCTGAATTGACAATCAAACAGAGCCTTCTGAGCACCTAATCAGCCTCAGGACACGGCACAGAGCTGTTAATTGGGACTTCATACCACTCAGCGAAAAACCTCCTCTCTTTCGCTGACTCCCGCTCCTGGCTAGCCCCGGCTCTCACGGACCGAAGGTAAATGTACCAGTTTGACTTTTTTTTCCTCTGTCTCAGCTGGCAGGCAGAGCTGGGTCCTGCCTGGCAGCTGGACTCAGACGCGCTGCTGGGGGGATAGGCAGGCGAAATTCCCATTTTCTGAGAGCCAGGCTCTGGACTCTGTTAATTTAGCCATTTTGAGCCTTTCATTTAGTAGCTGCCTCAGCGGGGTTTGCGCGGAGCTTTGCAGTCAGTGTGCGGGACGCCATGTTGGTATTGAGATTTTAGTGGGACCTTGTTCTTAGCCTGGGAGCCAGCGCCTGCAAACGGGACAGTGCTTCCCTGACAGAAAAGTAGTGATTTTGCACAGTGCTGCCTATGTTGGGGGCCCTGCAACAGAATCAGAGGAATCACTACCTCTCAGCACCTTTAGCCCCTCTGTCTGCTGCCTGTGTGTAGGACGCCATCTTGGATACGATGGCCGCAGCTGGACCTAATTCTTAGCTTGGGAGCCAGAGCCTGCCCACAGGAGAGCGCTTTTCTATCATAAAACCAGTACTCGACGCAGTGTTGGATAAGGCTAGGCCCTGTCAGTAGAGGCCAACAGGGCAGTAGCATTGCTGTATTCTGAACTAGTTTGCTATCATCTGGGGTTGGATATAGTGGCACTTACTTTGTCAGATGAGAAGAGGGACCTCTACACCTGAAAACCTAACTGACTTCTAAACTGGTCGAGTACCTTTTGCTTTACATTTGAAGACAGCCTAGAGAAACATTTGCAATCCATCCTCACAGTACCTCTTCCAGCCTCTATATACTCACATGGGACCCAAAACGCAACAGACAATTGTGGCATACAAGCAATCACTCATGGCTTCAGAAGGCTCCCAAACAAAGCAACCAAGGAGTTTTCCAGATGAAGAAACTTTTATGGAAGCATCAGGAAGTGAATACAAATTGATTATATACAGGGCCCTTCTAGACCTTATACAAAATGCAGCAGAACAAAGTGAAAAATTAAACAAGTTGTTCAACCTGATGGAACACCAGTACTCTGAAATCCAACAGATCAAGAAGAAAATCAAAGACATAGAAACTTCCATGCAAAGCCAAGAAAACAGAATGGAACAAATGGAAAAAAGAATTTCTGACTTGGAAGACAGAGCTACTGATGCCAGCGTCTATGAGCAGAAATCAGAAAAAAGAAACAAGAAAAATGAAGAAACATTAAGAAGCATGTGGGACTCTATTAAGAGGAAAAACCTTCGATTAGTTGGAGTCCCTGAACAGGGTGAGACATCTGAGAACACAGAGAGTATTGTTGCTGAGCTGCTGAAAGAAAACTTCCCAGAAATCATGAAGGAAGAGAATACAGACATCTCAGATGCATATCGTATGCCACCCAATATAGATCTCAAAAGAAAGACTCCAAGACATATTATAATCAAGCTTAGCAAAATGAAACACAAGCAGCAACTCTTAAAGGCAGCAAGACTCAAGGCAAAGCTAACATTCATAGGCAAACATGGAGGCTCTCATCAGATTTCTCAGCAGAAACCATGCTGGCATGGAGACAGTGGCATGACACATTCAAAGTCTTGAAGGAGAAGAACTTCCAACCAAGAATTATATATCCTGCAAAACTGTCTTTCAAATACGAAAATGAAATTAAGACATTCCCAGATAAACAGAAACTCAGAGACTTTGTAAAAACCAAACCCAAACTACAAGAAATACTGAAAGAAGTTCTTGGCTTTGGCTTAGAAGAACAAAACCACTAACTTTATATTTTAGAACTACACACTACTCAATACTCATTTAGGGAAGGCTCCAAAGTAAATTGCAGCTTTGATATGGAAAGAAGCAATCCAGTGATCATCATCAAAACTATGGTGTCATCATAATAAAAAGAGGGATGTACTACAGTCATTATAGTCCTTCCAGATGGAGAGAAAGATGACAAGACTGGTAGTAATTAAAATTGGGTTTATAAATAGTTTATTAAGGGGGTTCATAGAGGCAGCTGTAAAGCACAACAAAGACATATCATACCATTTCAAGAAATCTAACACGAGTCTCACCAACTATAAAACCAGCTCTGAAAAAGGTGAAAAATCAACTCACAAAAAGGAGTGTCCCAGAACAGTCTAATAAGATCAACAGAGAAAACATCAACATAAAAATAAACATATCACAATGGCAGCAGTGAACACATACCTATCAATAATTACATTGAATGTGAATGGACTGAATGCTCCAGTAAAGAGACACCGAGTGTCATCTTGGGTCAAAAGACATGATCCATCCATATGTTGTCTACAAGAAACTCACTTGAGACCTAAAGATAGGAACAAACTGAAAATTAAAGGATAAAAGAATATATATCAAGCTAACAATGAACAAAGAAGAGCAGGGGTGGCAATTCTAATCTCAGACAAAATCAATTTTAATGTCAAATCCACCATCGTGGACAAAGATGGGCACTATTTATTGCTGAAAGCTTCAGTACACAAGCAAGACTTAACCATATTAAACATTTATGTACCTAATGCCAGAGCACCTAAATATGTTGAAGAAGTACTGACTATGCTCAAAAGAGAGTCAGATGACTCCACAATAATAGTGGGAGACTTTAACACTCCACTCTCATTACTAGACAGATCATCTAGATAAAAGCTCAGTAAAGATACAGAAAACCTCATTGACACAATTAACCAACTAAACCTCATTGATATATACAGAACTTTCCACCCATCAGCAGACAACTACACCTTCTTCTCCAGTGCACATGGAACATTCTCCAGAATTGACCACGTGATAGGCCATAATGCAATGCTCAACAAAATCCATACCGTTGAATTACTGCAAAGCATCTTTTCAGATCATAAAGCCATAAAAGTTGAAATCAATAGCAGAAAAAACAGAGATAGAAAGTGGAACTCTTGGAAACTGAACAACATCTTGCTCAAAAAAACATGGGTTATAGAGGAAATCAAGGATGAATTAAAGAAATTCATGGATTCCAATGAGAACGAAAACACTTCCTACCAGAACCTATGGGATACAGCCAAAGCAGTGCTCAGAGGTCTGTTTATCTCCATAAATGCACACATCGGGAAGGAAGAAAGAAACCAAATCAACGAACTAACTCTACAGCTTGAACAAGTAGAAAGAGAACAACAGAGGAACCCCTCGGGCACCAGAAGAAAGGAGATCATAAAGATTAGAGCAGAGCTAAATGAATTAGAGAATAGAAAAACAATTGAAAAAATTGAAAAGACCAAAAGCTGGTTTTTTAAAAAGATCAACAAAATTGATAAACCACTGGCTAAACTTACTAAAGAAAAGCAGGAAAGGAAACAAATAACCCAAATTAGAAATGAGAGGGGAGTTGTCACCACAAATGCGACAGAAATCAAAAATATCATAACAGAATACTATGAAAGACTGTACTCTAACAAATTTGAAAACCTAGGGGAAATGGACCAATTCCTGGACTCCTACCACCTACCCAAATTATCACAACATGAGGCAGAACAACTTAATAAACCCATCACAAAGAAAGAGATTGAAAAGGTCATCAAAACACTGCCAACCAAAAAAAGTCCAGGCCCAGATGGCTTCACAGCAGAATTCTACCAAGCATTAGAGAAGAGTTATCCCCAATACTACTGAGACTATTTCACAGTATAGAAAGGGATGGAGTACTCCCAAACTCATTCTATGAAGCCAGCATAACTCTGATACCTAAGCCAGGGAAAGATCCAACAAAGACAGAGAACTACAGACCGATATCACTCCTTAACCTAGGTGCAAAAATCTTCTACAAAATTCTTGCCAACAGAGAAAATGGTATTGATTTGGCAGTTTCCTCTTTGATGATGTCTTTGTTGGTATAAAGGAACCCTACTGATTTACTTATGTTTATCTTATATACCCTGATACTTTGCTGAACTCTTCTATTAGTTTGAGTAGTTTACTTATGGGACCATGCTGTCAGAGGAAATCGGGTCCAATTGGCACAACTAGCATTTTGCTAAGACAGTCTTCTGCACCCCACATTTGTGAGCGGCATCTGGGTCTTAAAAGCTGCCAAGCTGCCATCTGAGATACAACAAATGGTCCCAGCTCAACAGGAATGGCTGATCCTGACCAAAACAACATAGTGGAAAGAGAACCCAGAAGACAGAGAGACCCTTGTGAGTGTGTGACTGCATCGACACGTGACTGGAAGAACCAGATGGTGCCTGGCCACCACCAGTGATAGCAGTTATGGGGCTCACAAAGTTGAGTCTCACTGGCAACACAAGAATAAAAAGGGATGCACCCTGACATCTCCACTAAACGACTACAACTGATGGTCCAGGGACTTCAGGGTTCCTCTCGGAGCATGGCCCCTGACCCTCATGCTGCCCCTGTCCATAAATTATAATGGAGGTCAACTCTTCGGACAGGAATGGATTGGACTTGGCAACGCAGAGTGACCATATTGTGTGTACACTTTATGGTTCTATGTGTTTATAGGATGTCGTCCTGCTGACCTCTTACTGGAGGTGGGGGAAAAGATGGAGAGGAGGGGATAGGAGATTGTTAGGAGGATATGACTTGTATATAATGGAGAAGAACAGTGTGCTGTCACCAGGCAGGGACAGCAATGGGTGCTGTACATAAGTGGGCATGCAAATTTATATGGAAATACACATTTTCACTCAATCATAATAAAAAAATTCACATCTAGATACATGATTATGATAACTTAAAAAATCAAGACAATAGATGTATTCTACAAGCAAATAATTCTAAAAATGATGGGAAGTAGTTGTTCTTAGACTTCTCCACAGAACACTTTGTTTTAACATATCAAAGTGATAGTACTTTAATTCAAGAATTTTACATAAGTTCATACCGTCTTTCAAGTATCAGAAAACTAAAAAGAAAATGTCACTGTCAATTCTGGCTTATCAAAACCCTAGAGGATAGCACCCTATAGAGTTTCCAAGGAGCACCTAATGGATTTTAATTGCTGGCTTTTTGGTTACTATATGTAGCTCTTAATCATTCTGCCACCAGAGTTTAAGCCCAGACCGAGCGAAGATTGATGGCAAGGACCTTCCTCCAGAGCCAACAGAGAGAGGCCTGCCTTGGATCTGGCACTCTGAATTTGGGTTTCTAGACTACTGGACTGACAACAGATTCACATTTGTTAAAGTCATCCATTTGCAGTATTTCTGTTACAGGAACACCAGGTAAATGAGACACCAACCAAACTTTAAAAAGCTGGATAATGTCACAGTATTGACAGGCTTATGAGAATATAAAAACTCTCAGTTCTAAGGTAGGAACTGCAGGTGGGAACAAGAACTGGTGCTGCCATTCAGAGAACAGTGCGGCAACACTTAAGTTCAATATGTGCGTAGAGACCCAGCAGCACTCTTTCAACGTCTGTATCTCACAGAGATCCTTGCACAGGTCTATTGGATTCATGTAGTTTTACATGTGTAGGTGGCAGGCTGTAGACAGTGAATGATACACTGAAGAAATGGGGAGGTAACTCATGGTGAAAGTCCATAGCAGCCTACTAAACTTTAGTCAGAAGCAGTGGAACGTAATATACACAGTCACAAGGAGAAGACTTAACACACTTCTTGGTGCAAAAGGAAAGAGCTTGGGTGATGCTTGCCGTCAGCTGCTAAATAAATGGTGACAACTGAATCCACCCAGGGGCTCTGAAGAAGAAGGACCTGATAACCTGCTTTTTGTAATGATGTGAAAGCCCTTGGGAGCAGTTCTCTGCAGTAACACAGGGGAATGCTCTGTGTTCAAACGGCCTTGACAGCAATGGATTTGGTTTAGGTATGTGAAAAATGATCAGAATAAGATCTAGTCCAGTATAATTTGTGTAAGTTAAAAAAGATGCATGAAACCGTGATACATATTCGATGAGCACATAGAAACAAAAGAATATACTTCACGGTGTTTTTTAAAGAATGGAGGATCAAAAGGAATAAAGAAATACATTCATAAGTAAGAAGAGGACACAGTGCCGAGTGTCCTTGTAACTGAAGAACCTAATAATTTAACTTCTTCTACAACATAAAAAAAAGGAAAAAAGAAAGAGAGGGACAAAAAGAGATAAATGATAAGAATATGAAAAGATGAGATTCAAGAAAAAAAGAACTGAGGAGTAGGGGTGGTACTATCCTTTTTGTTTTGCCTTTATCTCGTGAAAGGGTACAGATTTTAGTCTTTTCAAAGAGCAAGTATAATGCTATACTTCTGTCTTACCTCAAGCACTGAAAACAAGGAATTTGAGACTCTATTTGAATGCTTTATTTTGGCTTATTTGAATAATAATATCTTATGTTGTTACTTTCTTTACTGGAGACTATAAATGATGGTAACACACTGATGATGGTGTATTGTCCTTTCTTTCTGTCTTTTATTTTCTGCTACATGCCTCCGTATGACTTTTATAGCCAAAAAAAGAAAAAAAATAATAATTTGTTGTTGTAATTAAGTGAAAGCTTACAATTCAAGTCAATTTGTCATATAAAATCCCAAGTATTGTAATAGGCAAAATTTTGAAGGGTTCAAAATTAAGGAACACATGTGCACGAAACAGTCAGTCCATCATTTCTTGAACATTTACTGAGTGTCTGTTAATAGGATTCATCACAGAGAGTCAATAAGAAAACAATATACAGCAATAAATTAAGACAAACACTTCTATACTGTAGCACAAGGATCATTTATAACAATTTCAATCTTTGACTTGAAATTATTATTTTGGACTCATAGGCCATGTACATATGGAATTTACAGTGTCTGTCATAATTATGTTTCACTGCTACATTGTAACAGGACCAAAATAAGTCTTCACAATCTATCTTGTCTCTTTAAATGCACATAATAGGCATCAAGGCTCTGCAGTGGGGAAATACATTTTGAAAGTAATCTGACCATCTTTCCAGGCCTGGCATTTGGAGCCTGGTTAATTATCTCCCATAAATCTGGTCTTTGACACCAGAGAGAAATACAACTTTATTAGCTGCAGATGTATTTGGCAGCCTCTAAGTGGCTTTCTTAAGTTGCACTGCTCTCACTTCTTTCATGATGATTAAAATATCTGAGAAATACAAACAACAACAGCAGAGTACCAGGAAGCCCCGTCATTCCTTTCATCTTCCCTGTTGGAGCCGGCTAGAGCGACTTGATTGTCTTCAGACAAAGCGCCCCTTTTCGTGGCTGAAGAAGGGCTTTGGCAAACACTTATCCTTTGATACGATACACACTTGACAAAAATCACACAGCAAATCAAGCCACTGCTTGGAAGAAAATGCTTATTAGAAACCTGAGGCTCTAAGTGCACCAGGACTTAGTGCTATTGCTAGCGACATACAGTCAAATGTGTCCATGGCGTCCAAAGACATCGACTTCAAGGCTGCAGCTGCCACCGCATTCCCTCATTTTATTGCTAGCATACCTCGAAAAAAATGTTTAGCTTCTTAGTATTTTCTGGAATGTTACTGTTATTTTTTAACTTTGGCAAGCATACATTTTATGATTTAAGTAGAAAGGAATGTGAGAAAATCCTTGATCTATAGCCTTTGCTCATAATCTCCCAATAAAATGGTAATTTCTTTTTCAAGTAGAAACTCAGCTTCTGTGGTAATAACGCTGAGAAATCCAAGGTTGCACTAGAATTCTGACATGAAGTACCTGAGTTGGAACTGATCACACATTTTCAGGATCCCCAAAGAAATTGCACATTTGAATTAGGATAGTTGAAGGGGAGTTTAACAAAAAAAAATTTACAAAAGTGTGGGCGATGCTGGGCACCCACAAGCATCAAGGCTGTACTCCTTTGCAGTCCCCAATCTGAAAAGTCAGTGGAGTGTGGTGTGACCAAACCCCAGGGACAGAAGAGCTGGGTGGACAGCAGCTGCCCACAGCAACCTTACAGGAATGCAACAGGGGAGCAGATCTCCAAATTCGTACAATTCTCTTACAACAAGGGAATAAACCAAAAAAGCAAACCAGCTACCATCAATTCTGACACATAGTGACACTATAGGACACAGTAGAGCTTCTCCATAGAGTTTCCAAGGATCTCTTGGTGGATTTCAACTGCCAACCTTTTGGTTAGCAGGCTTAGCACTTAACCACTAAGCCACCAAGGTTTCTGAACAAGGAACTATATCCTCAAATTCATACTACTGTCTCTCTCCCATCTCCAGTAGGCATTTCCCTTAGTCCTCAGAGGGAAGAGAGTAGGGATACAAGTGACATAGTCCCTACAAGTCAGCTTCCTAGGACCAAAGAAAAGTAGACTTGGGTCTGGAAAGCAAACGGGAAATAACCAACATGTATGCACAGTGCTTCCACCTAAACCTTCTGAACAAGGAACTGTATCCTCAAATTCAAATTAAAGAAAATCTACCCCAGTTCAACTAGGAGTACCAGCAAAATATTGCATGCCTTCCAGTGCCTTTTACCTCAGGTAAAAAGAAAACTTTTGTAACAAAGCTATTTTAGCTTTATGAGCTAGAAATATGACAGTCAATTACAGTAAATTCATAATCAGGTTAAAAAACTTCTTAAATATTCTGATGATGGCTTATGTTTCAAAAAGTTAATAACTATATTGACTGAAATATAGATAACAAAAAAAAAAAAAAAAGCCCAAACCCAAAGCCGTCGAATCAGGTCTGACTCACAGCAACCCTAGAGGTCAGAGCAGAACTGACCCATTGAGTTTCCAGGGAGCACCTGGTGGATTTTAACTGCCAACCTTTTGGTTAGGAGACATAGCACTTAACCAACTATGCTACCAGAGTTTTTGAAATACAGATAATTAAAATCCATTGCCATCAAGCCAATTTCCACTCATAGCAACTCCATAGGACAGAGTAAAACTGTCCCATAGGGTTTCCAAAGAGGCCTGGTAGGTTGAACTGGCAACAACTGCTTCCAAAGATAGCACTCTTCACTGACGTAACTACAGAACAAATACATGAAAATATATGCAACATTTTAATTGTAAATATTTTCTGTGATTGTGTTTTGCTGTAATAAATGGTTTAACAAATCTTTCCTCATTGATCCAACAAGTCATTACTGAAGAGAAAGTCAGGATAGAAAATACTATCTCCAGGAGCTCAGCAACTAATCTCTAGACATTTTTGTTTGGTCTCTCCCTGATATTTCAGATTGACCTTGTCTAGAAACACAATTGCCATTTCCTCTTCTGGCTTCCCACCTCCAGACTGTGTACCCTCTAAACGATGTTATATAATACACACACACACACACAGGCTGAGCTTTATATATGGTATATACTTACTATGAATATACTTATTAATTGATGTATAACTGTACTTTTAAAATACCTACCTTAAGAACGCCTCTCTGTAGACAACATGGGAGGATAGAGGGGGACAGGAGTTGCTTAAATGAATTCAGGAATACAAGGTGGAAACGAGGACTGTGCTGTCATGGATGGAAGCAGTTACACTAGCATAGTGGTGTGTTTTGGATTTATAGGTGAACTGATTTGGATTATGAACTTTGCCTTAAAGCACAATAATTATTTTTTAAAAAGTAAACATCTATCTTAAGAGAACAATGAAATTTTGCATGAGAAAAGATCAATAAGATGCGTAACTACAAAGGCAGTAACTCCTTTATTGTCTTTTAGTGATCAGGATTTTGCAAAGTAAGTAGTGATTTACAAATGAGCCCACCCACTTGGTAAAGTCAAGGGGGAATTTGATTCAAGAACCTTTATCAATTAAATCAAAATAGTAGTCTGCAAAGGAAATGAATGAATGCCTATAAGCCTATCACATTCAGTAAACCTCAGAAATATCATCTTAAATAACTAGAGATAGAAAAACTGGCATGTACACACATAGAGACTTTCATTTTAAAGTATAGTAGTGGAAAAACGCCACAAACAACAAGCAACTGTTCCATGCAAAACGTGGGACCTGTTATCTGTATGACCACAGGCCATTCTAAAGTACGTGGAGTATAAATGAAGCAAGAGGAGCCAAGAGTTTGTGACTGTTGAAGTGAGTGTATAGGTGAGTGGGTTCCATGCTAGTGCTGTCCAACAAAAATACAAAGCAGGCCATATATGTATTGCCAATTTTCTAGTAGCCACATTTTGAAAGTAACAGGTGAAAGCCATTTTAAAGTGCATTTTGTTTAACTCAATATGTCCCAAACCTCATCATTTCAATATGTATCACCAGTTTCACTTGAAGTCCACATTAGCCACCTGGACAGTGTAATGTTATGATAATCTGTCTACTGTCATGTATGTTCAATTTTTCTTTCCACCCCAGAATTAAAAGTTAAAGAAGAAATAGGCAAACCTATGCTTATCTCCCTTTGGAACTCAATTTCCCCATTCCTACACTGATTGGTCATTAGAAATCACTTAAGGTACCTTTTAGCTTTGTATTTCCTTTTATAAAGCATTCTTATTCTGGGTTGTCACTGTTGTATGGAAAAAAAATGTATCTATTTTTTAAATTTTCTTTGTGCACTCAAAGAAATATGGCCTGAAAATTACCTATGTGCATCTATTTAGCTAACAAAACTTTGGTAAAAATGTTCAATTATGTGTAAAGTAATTTCTTCATCTAGTGGTAATATTTCGGTTCAGTTTACACACACTAGTCTTTCATTCATTCAGTTTTTTCTTTTGTGCAACAAGATTTACTGGCAATGGATTGTGAGACATTAGGCTGTCAGAGCAGATCCTCTACAGAAACAGGACAGGAGGGTGGCGAACAGGGACAGGTGTCAGTTGCATGAATACGGGAAATACGGGGTGGAAAGGAAGAGGGTGCTGTAACAGGGTTGTGAGGGCAGAAGAGTGTGTATATGGGGTTTTGTATGGAAAATTGACTTGGATGGTAAACTTTCACTTAATCATAGTTTAAAAAGAAAAAAAGATTTACTGCCTAACCAGCCCTACTTTAGGGTGAAAGATGGATAAATGAGCAGAGGGGAGATTAAAAATACAAATGTAAAACATAATCCATGTTCTGTAATTTTGAAGGAATATAGTTAAAACACTGTGACTATTTTTTTCCATCATTCTTCTTTAATTTGGTCCAAGAATGTCATGGATTTATCTCATTTGTCTGTGTGAATTTTTGGCAGGGATAACAGGGGTCCTTCAAGGCCAAAGGCAAATTCTACTTTTTATGAAGCCAATTTTGATACATCTAATCTAAAAACAAAATCACTTCCTAAATTCCCACACTCTGTTTCGTGGATATAGCGCTTAAAAGCTGCCTTAGAAGTTTATTTTTTTAAGTTTTATGTTTAGCTTCCATAACTGTACAGTTAACATTTTAAGGCATTAAATAAAAAAAGTTGTCATCAAGTCAGTTCCAATGTATGGAGACTCTGTGTGACAAAATACAACAGCACCTCACAAGATTTTCATGGCTGCGGCCTTTCAGATGTATGTAACTGGGCCTTTCTTTCACTGTGGCTCTGAGCGGACTCAAATCTCCAACATGTCACATAGCAGCTGAGCACACTGACCACCTGCACCACCTACAGAGCCCCTGGAAACCCTGGTGGTGTAGTGGTTAAGTGCTACACCTGCTAACCAAAAAGTGGGCAGTTCAAATCCACGAGATGCTCCTTGGAAACTGTGGAGCAGTTAGTTCTACTCTGTTCTGTAGGGTCAATATGGGTCAGAATAGACTCGATAGCAGTGGGTTTGGGGCGGTTTGGAGGGACCCCTTGCAAGCGTTAGACTTCTCGTTAAATCCCTCAGTGCCCATTATATTGACAGGCCCTATTTGGTGTTTAACAAAAGTTAAATGGATTCCATAAATGGAAAAAGGGAGGAAGTAATAAATAATATTAACTTGGCTGCATTGAAAATGTTCTTGTGAAAGTTAAGAAACCAAAATGCAGATTTCCTTCTTGTGAGCTTAATGCTCTTTCTAATAACTAATACTGTTTTCTTCACCCTACTTTTTCATATGCATTGTTCAATTCTAATTCCCATTTACAAAAGTGTGACTGTTAACGGGTCATTGGTAATTGATGTCATTCACTTTTGATTGGTATAAACAAAACCTCGAAACATGTATAGCAGAATGATGAAGACGACTAACAGAAAGTCAAATTGTTCATAACCACTTCCTAACCTAATAGCATTAGAGGAAAATGGGCAGGAAGCGATGTAGGATAGGCCGCAGTAACTATGCAACAGTGTAGCTAAGAAGAAATAACAACAAAAGCAAAAGAACCAGAAGAAATAACTGGCACAGCATCACGTCACTCATCAGAGATTCATTATTGACTACATGCCGGCCAATGTGATAAGCAAGTATGAAATAGAAAAGTAGAGCTAAAGAGCTCCAGTAGGACAGAAAATGTTCATAAAATAAATGTATCCGAATGTTGAAACTGATTAGAATCATAAAGGAGATTTCAAGACACTTTTAAGTGTTTAGGAACAAGGGGAGGGGATACGTAGCCGGGCACACAAGCAGCTTTGTCTCACTGTGGTGCCTAATTAAACACAGCACCAGCACTCTGTGGGCACTTAATAACTACCAGTTGGCAAATGGATAAATGCCAGTTGCTGGAGGTTGGAGATGGGTAAGCGATCTTCCCAGCTGCCCGGCAAGCTGAGGTGGACGTGGCGGGCCTCCTTGTCTGCGATGGCTAGACAGTGCCTCCCAGTGGTCAAAAGTTGAATTTCCCTGTTGAGCATAGTTACGGTCTTAAGCCGTCACATTTCTTGGCAAACCCTGGTGCTTACCGTCTTGAAAGATGACCTTTATTTCTACAAAGCAATGTGATATATGATAAATAAAGTTCCTCTGCGATTATGAAATCTGAATGTTCTGATTTTAAACTAAATTTTTGACATTATCAGTGCAGTGCTAAACATAATGAGAAGTAGAACAAATACAAGGATGCTTTATCAGGAAATGATTACGTGTTATTGTTTCCAAACTAATAAGAATGTCCTCTTTGTGAAAGATGTGACAGTATTTTTCTCTGAGTTTTTCCTAAAATTTAGAAGGCAATTTTCCTTACTTGGAACAATTATTATTTTGGTATTTGTCATGGATTGAATTGTGTCCCCCCAAAAATATATGTAGCCATGCGGCTGGGCCATGATTCCCAGTGTCTTGTGACTGTCCTCCATTTCGTGGTTTTCCTATGCTGTATGTTAAAGGGTTAGGGTGGGACTGCAAATACCTTTATAAGGTCACCTCCCTGCTCTACTGTAAAGGGAGTTTCCCTGGATTATGGCTTGCCCCACCCTTAATCCTTTCAGCCTGCAAGAGATAAAAGGAAAGAGAAGCAGGCAGAGAACTGGGAACCTCTTGCCATCAAGAAAGCAGCACCGGGAGAAGAGCGAGTCCTTCAGACCTGAGGTTCCTGCGCCAAGATTCTCCCTGGACAAAGAGTGATGCAATACCGGACTTGCCTCCAGAGCCGATAAGGGGGAAAGCCTTCCCCTGGAGCGGACACTCTGAATGCGGACTTGTAACTCCCCGGTGTTAGACTAAACATTCCTTTGTTAAAGCCATCCACTCTGTGATGTTTCTATTACAGCAGCTGTACCTGACTAAAACAGTAGTAGTTCCAAATAATCTCAATTGCCTATAAACTATGTATGCTCTCTTCTTTCCTTACAAAGAAAAAGTGGTGTGGGTCATTTTATTTTTGGCCAACATCACAGTTTAATTCATGTTACCATTTCTCTGTGATATTATAACAATAAAATGTGTGACATATAATATTTAGTATAACATATATAGTAATAGCATTTCTGAAAAGTATATAGTAGGTCATTCTCCTGTATTGACACTCACTGGGGAAACCCTAGAGGCATAGTGGTTTAAGTGCTATGTCTGCTTGCCAAATGCTCAGCAGTTGGAATCTACCAGGTACTTCTTGGAAATTCTATGGGGCAGTTCTACTCAATCCTATAGGGTTGGTATGAGTTGGAATCAACCTGATGGCAATGGGTTTGGCTTGGTTTGGTTTGGTTTTTGAGTTCTCGATGGCACTCGGCTGGCTTGGCTCTGAGTTCACTTCAGTTTAAAAATCACGGTTAGTCTAACAGGGAAGACAGGGCTCAGTGTGTTTCCAGGACCCAGAGAAACACAAAAGAAGACAGTATAAAAAATGTAACTATAGATGAGGAATCCATAGCTATGGTGTTCCATCCTCATACACAACTTCCACTTTTCAATTGTACTCTAAATCTAGTCATTGCATGACCAACTGTCACCTTCAGTCTTATTTGCAAAGGGTCTGGAAATATCCTGACATATGATTTTGGTGTTTTTCTCAGTCGTTTTCTTGTTTCTGCGTATTGTTTTAGGTGAAGACCTCTCAAATAATATCAGACATATGAGAACCAAGATAGCTTCTCTTGAAATCTTTAGAGAAATACCCTGTCAAGAGTGCAACTAGACAATTCCAGCTACAATAAGCTGTCTGTTAAGTTGCAAGTGTCAATGGAAATTCCGCCCCGACAAATGAAAAACCACTACATGAAATCAAACAATAATACTGTCCTAAAAATGAACAGCGACATGCATGGACATTTGTTCATGCAGATGGTTCTGTTCTTTTCTACAGGGTCACTACGAGTAAGAATCTACTCAACGGCAGTAGATTTGGTTTGGTTTGGTTTGTTCATGATGACTGACCCCTAGTGGAATAAATTATTTACAGCAAAGAGAACAGTCTTTAAGAGACTGGGGAGCTTACCCCTTTTTCAAAGCGTAGTGTTAATTAACTGCATAAACAAAGACTTTCTAGTGAGCTTTATAGCCATATTTTCCTCTAAAAACTAAATACACAAAATATATGAACCTCATAGTGAAGGAGAAAATAATATAACAGAAAACAGATCTAACTAGAGTTGAGGAGAATGTCTCCTATGAGGAACTGTTGTTGCTAGTTGCTGCCTAGTGGGCTGCATACGTGCCATCCTCGTGTATAACAGAACGAAATATTGCCTGACCCTGTACCGTCTTTATGATCGTTGGTGTGCTTGAGTTCATTGTATGGCTCTTGTGTAGTGCCTTCCAACGGATTTCAATATACAGTTGTAATCCATAAGGTTTTTGTTGGCTAATTTTCCAAAACAGACAACCAAGTCATGAAATTTGTCCACCATGGGTGACCTTGCTGGTGTTTGAAATACCAGTGGCATAGAGCATCATAACATCACATAAGTCATCGCAGTATACAAACTGACAGACTACCAATGGTTAAACGACTAGATACAAGTTATTCTATTATCATACCTGTTATTGTCATCACCTATGTCTCTATAAGACAGCATTTTTAAAGACTTCAAATATGGTCACAGGTGACAATATCATTTTTTTCAAGTTTTAAATTCACTTCAGTGAGCTTCGACACACTACAATATAATTTAGCCTATAATTATAAAACATTTTCTACAACAGCATTCCGTAAATTTCCAAGCAATAAGAGATACAACATTGTGTCATCGAAATGTTGACAAAAATATGATTAAAAAGTAAACTGACAGCAAATTAAAATGAAGAGCAACTTACTTCATATATATTTTGTGTTATTTTTAACAATGACACAGAAATTACATAACAGAACTAAAATTAGGTTTCAGAAAAATTGAGAAAAGGATAAGGAAATCATTCTATATTGAGAAAGGCGTCTCCTCCTCCATCAGTGCAAGAGTATAGATTATCTAAGATAATTCCTGTTCTGATTAAGGAATTTAGAAACAATAGCCACCTACATGGGTCAAATAAGCCACCTACATGTCTCTTTCTTCCAGATGGTTCTTCCATTTTTCTTTTGACCACTCAAAGAGAAGCATAAAGAGCCCCTATTTGTTAAACACTCTTCTCTTCTGTGCTTCTCAACAAGAATATTTCTCTTTTACTTTAGTGCAGCCCTCCTAATTAAGGCTCTGTGACACACGTGAGGAACAGGAGGAAACAGTCACTCAAAGCATTAGTACTTAAAAATATATTTGTTGCATATTGCCATTTACTTTTTAAAAATCACTATTGTCAACCTCTTGTTTAAAAAAAAAAAAAAACATTCCATTACGGCCAATCACAACATATAGACCATCTGGAAACTTACTCTGTAAGGAACGTGTACTACAACTGTAGTCCACGTAAACAGTAAAGGAATGATAAATTCTTAATTCTACATCGTTTAACACGAAGATTAAATTTTTAAAAATGAGGTAAATGCATGCAAGCCATTTCTAGAAGATAACAGTTAACATGAAGGGATTCTATAAATTTAGAAATCCCTTGACCAACACATCAAGAAACTTCTAAATGATGTACTCTTTTCTAAGCTTCTGGCATCCTGACCAAAAAATATTTTAAAGTCTGTCCTACCCACCACAAGTAAAAGTTCACAATAATTAAAGAAAAATAACAAAGGAGTCCACCAACCATCTGTCTGTTACACTATGAAGGCTTACCTCTTGTTGTGATGCTGGAAGCTATGTCACTGATATTTCAAATACCAGCAGGGTCACCCATGGTGGACAGGTTTGAGTTTTCAGCTAAAAAAGACTAGAAAGAAAGGCCTGGTGACCTAATTTCAAAAATTAGTCAATAAAAACCTTATGGATCACAATATAATATTGTCCAATAAAATGCTGAAGTACTAGAAGTTGAGCCCCCTAGGCTGGAAGGCGTTACACAGCAACACCAGCAGTGGACTCAAGCAAGCCAATAGTCACGAAGAAGATGGCTCACGGCCAGGCAACACTCCTGTATGTTGTACACAGTGTCTCTGGCAGTCTGAACCAACTCAATGCAACTAACAAAAACAAACAGCAGACACTAAGGAAGTTTTCCTGAAGAAAATAAGAAATTTTGTCAACTTTGGAAAAGCCAAACCAAAAAAATATTCATTTATGATGCTACTATCTTGACATTTCTCTACAAAACCTGTAATGTTTTAAAAACTCAAGCTACAGTGAAATCTGTGGAAAGCAGAAATTGATAAGATTACCTCCTTTTTCCAGGTCTCTGAAGCTTTCCAAATTTGCCAGGGTGCAGTCTTGCCACTTTCTACTGCTTACTGCTAAGAATCCCATCCCATAAGCACCCATTGAGTTTTCTTGCTCTGATAGGTTTCCACCTTACACAGGTTCTGGATTTCATAAGTTCTACTGCGTAATGTTTAGTAGTTACAAACCTTTCAACTCATTTTACTTATTTATATATTTGTTGTATGCAATTAAGAAACCAATAGTAGCAATCATACTTAAATGAGTAAAGTTTTAATCAGGGTTGGGATGCAGTGAACTGGTTAATCAGTATCAAATAAATATGTGCTTCCAGAAAGCAGTTTAAAATAATATTTCCCAGGCTACTTGCACAAAGTTAAAATTTACCTTCAGGCTTTTTTTCTTTTTTTGCAGAGACTTTTTTCTCAAATGACTCATCTTCAAAAACCAGAAACCCAAACCAAGTCCAGTGCAGTCAAGTCAATGTCAATTCATAACAACCCTGTAGGATAGAATAGAACTGCCCCACAGAGTTTCTACGGAGTGCCTCGCAGATTTGAACTCCTTGCCTTCTGGTTAGCAGCCTTAGCACTTACACATTATGCCACCAGAATTTTGCATCTTCAGAAGCACTTGAAAAATCTATCCTACTAAAATATCTTACATAGATTTTCCATATTTCTCTGGATTTTCGGTAACTTTTCCTTTACACAACAAGATTGCATAGTGTCAGAGTCAAAAATTAATGCTTATTCCTTAGATTTGAAACTGCTTAGTGACACTCACGTCTGCTCATAATGAAACAAAAAACAAACAAAACTTTCCCCATCTTTTCTGTTTGTTAGCCCTTATGCCAGTGTCTCGAGATTGTCTGATCTAGTCCAATATCTCTCAGTCCGTACATCTCTACCACTGAATCTGTAATTCAGGTCCAACAACTTTAAGGCTTAATATCATCAAAGAAGTTACAGAAAAGCAAGCAGAAATTCCCAAATCAACAGAAAAGTAAAATCTTCAGATGCAAAAGAGAATGAAAAGGTGGACAGAAGAGACATTTTTTCTCCATGTGTCCTAATTTCAAACCCTCCCACAATCTTTTTTTACCTGTTGTATTTTTTTAAAATAACATATGTTCATCCCTTGAATTGAAGTCATGTCAGTGATCTATCACTGTAAACAGATACAGATGGAAAAGTAGAATAATGTTCTCTAATTCACACTACAAAATGCCCAGAAAGGCTTAGGTTTAATATCCACATAGTAACTACACAAAGAAGTCTCCCAGGTACCCTTGCATTCTCCCGTTTTAGAGGATCTTTAATTTCAGTCTGTGGAATAGTCAGCCACACTGAGCTGTTGTTTGTGATAGGTCCTGCCGTCCCTCTCTCCTACAACGCTCCATAGAATGATGAGCAAATGTATTCCCATCCCAGTTAAAGAGTTCGGAAATTAAAACTATCTACCCAGAGGTAGATAAGGAAAATCTCACTTTATGAAATCTTTCCAGATGTCTTTACATCCGCTTCTTTCCCTTAAGGAAAAGCAGAACCAATGCAGAAAACCTCAGTATTTTAAATAATTCTCTTGCTGTCTGTCAGATTTTCTTGCACAAGCCAAGGTCCTGTGCACGAGGCTTCTTGTACTTTTTTTGAGACTGATGTTCCCTCACACTGTACACTGTAAGGACTCAAATGTCTCAGGTTTTGTATAAGCTTTACAACTACCATTCAATGTCAACTCTGTTGTTCTGACATGAGAAATCCTAATGGATAGAGAAATTAAAATTAAACAAACTAACTCTTTTCCAAATAGTAAAGTCCCTAAGGTGAGATCCTCAATGACAGTCAAACATAAATAGTATTTCAATCATCTTGAATAGGTTGCTAAAGACATTCAAACATCTAGAGTAGCGAACTTTCTTTGTAAGCTGAATGACCTATCAATAGTAATGCCTCATGGTAACATAAATCCAGGAGCCCCAGTGGTCCAGTGGTTAAGAGCTGAGCTGTCAATCAAAAGGGCAGCAGTTCAAATCCACAGACTGCTCCTTGGAAAGAGTATGGAGCAGTTCTATTGTGTAGTATTTGGTTGCTATGAGTCAGAATCAGCTCGGTGGCAACAGGTTTTTACATGAATCCAGTCTCCAACGATTTCAAATATTTTTTATTCATTGAAGTCACAGGTAAGGTGTATACAGATTTAATAGTCTGTGGATTTGGGCAAAAGCAAGTAGAATGGTGACAAAGGTAACAGAGTGAGTGAGCCAGTAGTGGGTGAGTCCAGTACCATGTAAGAGAAAGAATGAGAAAGCACATGTGATATACTAGGCAGAGAGGAGGAGAGAATTCATGGAAAGAGCTTGTACACTTAGTCATGTGGAAAGGGATGACGCCGGACCATTACACTATCTTTTTCACTAGTTATTCTCAAAAAGTTGTGTTCTCTTCAGCAGCAGTTCTGTTGACCTCTGCACTATTTCAAGCTTGAGGTCTTAAAGAGAGTTCACAAATTTACTCACATCCTTTCTTTTCTCCTCATTGATGTACATCATGAGAACTTTTTTAAACCAAGGAATAAATCTATGATTAGATTTAATGTCAAATCCATGAGTGCCTCTTGGGGGCAAAAACAATAGTGACTAATATGGATTCATCTAATTGTAAAGCAAGAAAAGATATTGAAAATTACTTTGACCAATCCTTTTTGTAAAAAGAAAGCTGAGACACCAGTGAGCGACATAAACTGTTCCAAGTAATACAACGGACAAGAAACAGAAAGTCCTCAGAACTTAGATCTAGTTAGGTTTTTGATCTAGTTATTTCTGTTTTGATGTTTTTCTACTTGTCTTTGTGGTCATTCATAGACCAATTCTGTGTCTCTCAGTTTATTGCTTCTCCACTGTGGTATTTGGAAGTGGAGAATTAGTGATTAATTCAAAATATAAACATTTAGAAAGAAAAAAATGAGAAATAATCGTATCTTGAAAAGGAATAGGCTTTCTAGATACAATGGGAAAATGCAATAATAATTGAGGAATTTTGCCAACTAGCATCCTTCGGTCGCTTTGGTTAAATAAGGTGTATCAGATCCAAGCCATAGTCTTTTCAATCACTTCATATCCATGCAAAAATTGGACAATGAAAAAGGAAGATTGAAGAAGAACTGATGTGCTTAAACTATGGTGTTAGCAAATAATATTGAATGTACTGCAGAGTGCCAAAAGAATGAATAAATCTGTACTAGAAAAAATACAATCAGAAGGTTCTTTAGGCACACAGATGACAACACTTCAACTTACTTATTTGGATACATTATCAAGAAAGGCAAATTGGTGGAAAACAGCATCATGTTATATGAAGTCACTGTGGCTGTTTACAGCCGAACATCTGAAATTTTTCAGCCGGCAGATGAGCACTCAGCAATGGCATCGAGGCTCCTTTAGAGAAGCAGACGACTAACAAAGATGACAGAAACCCTCAATAAAGTGGATTAACATGACAGCCACTGCAGTGGACTTCTAAACAGCAACAATTGGGAAAGGCAGTAAAGGATCAGCGAAGGTTTCTTTGTTAGGCATGAGCTTCCTAGGAATCCGCCTCTGACTTCCAGCAACTACCAGCAATCGTTGAAACAACTTACTCAATTACACACCCTTTAAGACAAACAAATCCATTGCGGAGGTATCAATTCTGACTCACAGTGACCCTACAGGACACAGCGGAGCTCCCGTATGGAGTTTCCAAGGAGCGACTGATAGATTTGAACTGCCAACCTTTTGGTTAGCAGAGATAACACTTAACCACTATGCCACCAGGGTTTCTTGCTACCTTAGCCTTTGTTTATTTCTCCTGCTTCTCAAAGTTGGACAAGTAAACCTTATTTCATAAAATCTATTACTTTAAATAATTCCCATTTATACATTATAATCATTATGAAAATCTCCCAGATTAGTTAATCCTGTTTTTTGCTTAGCTCCTTTATGTGGTCTATATAACTTGATGCTTATTCAAATGTTGCCCCTCTCCAAACTGCAACAAGTTTCCTAAATAAATATCACATTGGAACAGTGTACTAAAAACAATGCCTAATTTCATTCTTCAGGTTTTCGCTACAGTTGAAATGAATTATGACTTACGAAAGCAATATGGATGAGTTTTAACTAACATGGATTGCTAGCAATGGAAATCTATAGAGGTTCTAAGCAAAGGGTTCTCACATAAGGTATGGTAGTTTCTTTGCTGGACAGTAAAGACTAGCAAAATTAATTTTTATGAGAATAATGCAATGTTGATAAGACTTATTCTATAATTTCTATCTTGAGTTTAACTTGCAATAAACTGGAGTATTTGCTTGCATTAAACTGAATATTTCTTCAACTGAAATATAATTTCTAACTCTGTCTGGGAGTACTTGGCCTTGCATTATATATGGACTTACAAATCACATTCAGTCCTTGAGCCTTCTAGATCTAGTATATAAAATTCATTTTGCTAGAAAACTTGGAATGGTTATTCCAACACAGTGAATCAAACACAAGTTTTTTCTAGTGAGAATACACAGGTAAATTTTTTAGACAGTATGTTTTCCCTGAGGCTCATTTGTTATAGTTTTTTGAAGCCTAGAAACTTTCAGAGCCTTGCATTATGGAGAAAGATGAGACATAACTAGTTTTATTTTTCACTACTGTGTAAAATAGTTTATTGAGCTCTGTGTAAACACACAGTGCCTTCCTGGCAGCATATTTTACTGATAATGTATTTTGCAAACAAAGCCTTTCAAGATAATAGGTTCCCCAATCTGAGAACAGAAGGCAGGCTTTCTGTCTACCTTGAAAGTGACTGAGATAAAAGGTTAGCAGACATCATCAATATCTGATGATTTCTCAGCAGTGCCTCACAAGGTCTTTTCAATCCAATACATATTTATTGACACTAACTCCATAGTAAACCAGGCTTTATTCTGGGTTATTATTAGTTTCAGTCATATGATCTAATAAACAAATTCTAAAATAGCTCAATTGTAGAGATGTCTGGTCTTGTCAGAGAAGGAAACAATCAAAGTAACTAAATCTGATTTCTCATCCCAAAATATAGAAAACAGTACAGGCTCTTTCCTTTCTCAAGTATCCTAGGAACAAATCTGGAGGACTGTCAAAATGTAAGATTATATTATACTAGTTGGCAAAACATTTCCAATTTTTGTCTTTATATGTTCTCTTGACATTCTATGCCTGGTGCATGAAATATGAAATCATTCATGGTGACAGTGCTTGTGAAAAAAACTTCAAGTTTTAATTTTTTTTGCTTATATTTCCATTATATTCTGTATTTTAAAAACTAATCCCCTTAAGACTTGTGCTTTTTGCATAAATTTTGTTTTCATTAAAAAGGCATTAAGAGCTAATGAGCAGTTTCTGTTGTGTATTCAAGGATCTTTAAGACAAGAATGAGTTTACATAGAGACCAAAGTTGATAGTGGTTACCAGGTATGGGAGATAGGGGATTAACAGTGATAGGAGAATCCCATTGATTAGTGGTAGGGTTACACAGTCAGTTATTATAATTGCTGTCAGTTGGTTGCACACCTGTAAAAAACTGAACTGGCACAACTAGCGGTTTGCTAAGAGGGCTCCCTGCACCACACGTTGGTGAGTGGCATCTGGGGTCTTAAAAGCTGCCAAGCTGCCATCCGAGGACACAGCAAGTGGTCCCAACTCAGCAGGAATGGATGCTCACCGAGGACCAAACTGACATGTGGTAAAGACAACCAAGAAGACAGAGAGACCCGCAAGAGTGGGTGCCTACATCGAGTTGGGACTGGAAGAACTGGATGGTGCCCGGCCACCACCAGTGATAGCCACGATGGAGCTCACAGAGAGGAGTCTCAATGGCAACATGAGAATAAAAAGGGGTGCATCATGAGATCTCCACTAAAAGACCTCAATTGGTGGTCCAGCGGTTTTGGGGTTCCTCTGAGAGCATGGACCCTGGCCCTGATGCTGCCCTTTCCCATAAATTATAACAAAGGTCCACTCTTTGGACACGAATGGATTGGACTTGGCAATGCAGAGTGACCATATATTGGAAGCATTTTATGGTTCTATACATCTATAGGATATCATCTTGCTGACCTCTGGCTGGAGGAAGGGGAGTGGACGGAGAGGAGGGGAAAGGAGGCTGTTGGGAGGATAAGACATGTATGGAGCAGAGAGGAATAGTGTGCAGTCACCGGACAGGGAGAGCAGTGGAAGCTGCATATAGGTGGGCATGTAAATTTATACATGAATGTACATTTTCACTCAGTTATGTTAAAAAAAAAAAAAAACAACTAAACTGGCAAAAGTTGAATAATAGATAAACTTACATGAATAAAAATTAAAAGAAAAAAAGTAGTTGCTGAGGCTACTTATATACAACCAAATTTCTCATGGGATTTGGTTCTTTGCTCTGGAGGTTTAGGGTCATAGTTTCATGGGATTCGTGAGTTCCAGAGATGAAGTATATAGAATATTCCTACTCTTATATTTTTTGGAGGTATTTAATACTCTATATTGTCCATTGTTATGCCACTATTTAACACATAGTTCTTTTTTAAATATGTTGTATTTTACCTATTACATTTAAAATTTTTTACATCAAGTAAAAACAAAAATATATATATATAACCAAAATATGTGTCTAAAACCAAAGATTTTTGCAGTCAAAACTGTGCTGAAGGCAATCCAAAAATGGTTGTAGTCATACACAAGAGGAAACGTTCAGAAATCCAAGCCAGATTCTTAAGAGGACATAGAATAAGGAATATCACTGTTGATGGAACCTGGCTGAAAGCAGAGAATGCCAAAAATATGTTCACTTGTGGATCATAACAAATCAAACCTTGCAAAGAACAGGACTTCTACAACACTTTATTGTGTTTATGAAGAACCTATACATAGATCAAGAGGCAGTCCTTTGAACAGAATAAAATGATACTGGATGGTTTAAAATCAGGAAAGTTGTGCATCAGAGTTTCACCATACTTATTCAATCTTTATGTTGAGAAAACAATCCAAGGAGCTAAACTATATGAAGAAGAGTGAGGGACCAGGACTAAAGGAAGACTCATTAACAGCCTGTGATACGCAGATGACACAACTTACTTGCTAAAAGTGAAGAAGACTTGAAGCACTTAGTGATGAAGTCCAAAGACTACGGCCTTCAGTATGAATTACATTTCGATACAAAGAGAAAGAAAATCCTCACAACTGGACTATCAAGCAGCATCTTGATAAACAAAAAGAAGACTGAAGTTGTCAAGGATTTCATTTTACTTGGCTTCACATTCCACGCCCATAAAAGTAGCAGTCAAGAAATTATAAGATGCATCACACTGGATAAATCTGCAGCAAGAAAACTCTTTAAAGTATTAAAAAGTAAACACACCACCTTGAGGATTAAGGTGTACCCAACCCAAGCCATGCATATTAGACTAAGGTGTACCTGACCTAAGCCATGTATATTAGTTACCCAGGGCTTCTGTAACAGAAATACCACAAGTGGATGACTTTACCAAGGAGAAATATATTGTCTTATAGTCTAGGAGGTTAGAAATCCAAATTTAGTGTGTCAGCTTGAGATAGGCTCTCCAGAAAGGGCCTTATCATCAATCTTCCACAGTAGTGGAGCTTTGTAGCACAGGGACCCTGGATCCAAAAGACACACTATTTGCTTGGCTCTTGTTCCTTGGTGGTGTAAGGTTCTGATGGCTCTCTTGCTTTCTTCTCTCTTTTACATCTCAAAAAGAGATTGGCTTAAAATACAATCTAATCTCGTAGTTTGAATTCTGCTTTATTAACATAACTGCCTCATTAAAATCATAGAAGTAGGATTTACAACACATAGGAAAATCACATCAGATGACAGAATGATGGACAATCACACACTACCAGGAATCATGACCTAGTCAAGCTGACATATGTGATGTTCAACCCATAACACCACAGTATTTTCGCTTGCCTCATGTGTATACAAAAGCTAGACAATGAATACAAAAAATGAAGAAAGATTTGATACTTTTTAATTATGATGTTGGGGAACAATATTGAATATACCATGGACTGTCAGAAGACTGAAAAAAATCTATCTTTGAAGAAATGCGGCCAAAATATTCCTTAGAAGTAAGTACAGTGAGACATCATTTCAAGTACTCTGAATGGATTAGTTTACTGGAGAAGGACATCATGCTTAGGAAAGTAGAAGGTCAGTGAAAAAGAGGAAGACCCGCAGTGAGATCAACTGACACCGTGGTTGCAACAATGGTTCTCACATAGCAATGGTTACGAGGGTGGTGCAGGACCCGCAGTACGTTGTTGTTGTTCAGGAAGTTACTGTGAGTCAGAACCGACTTACCAGCACCTAACAAGAACAATAAGCCTTTGATTAGAAGATCTTCCCACTTTATGAAGACAATAATGCCACAGCCTGACAAACATGGTTGTAGGATTCTGGGTACTATATTCTAACCTGTCACATGGGGTTACAAAAAATACCCTGAGATGACAGAAACGGAGAACCCCTGAGTAAAGCAATAATATTTTTTATTTAATATTGCTGTTTCTAGAAAAATTCCTTCATAATTGATTCAAGATTTTTCAAGTTCCAAAAAGAGGGCAAATAAGTACGTTGTCTATAACAAAAACATATGATTTTAATGTTCTCAAGAAATTTACTGCAATAATATGTTCTTATACTACTACACTAGACCACATTCTGTTTAGTAGTTATAGTACTGGAAATAGTCACTGCAACAAATCCTTGTCACAAAACAGTGAACCAGATGTGGAGAAGTCTCCGTGTGGGATATCAGAGAGTTCATTATACATTCAATTCAAGAAACATTTGTTAGGTACCTTTCATATGCAAGGATTTGATCATGCTCTACAGAGAATACAAAAATTAAAGAGAAAAGATTTTACCTTGAGGAGCTTACAGCTTAGTGGAAGAGTTAGGTACAACAGTTTGGAGAACAGTAATACCAGTCCCAGAAAAAGTTAGTGCTTTGCAGGGTATGGTGATCTTGAGATGAGCTGTTGCAGGAGTTAGCAGAAAATTGGCCTTAATGTGGGGAAAATACAGGCTCTGAGGACAAGCCTGATGGCCCACTACTTCTGAAAGTCAGCCAACGAAAATGTTATGGATCAAAATGTGATGAGACAACAGCAGTTAACAGCAACATACGGGGAGTATAGGAATGTCCCTGTTTTGCAGAGATAAACTGTGGAGTATTTAGAGGTAGCGAGGTATCACAGTCACGGACTGCACACAAATGGTTCAGAAAAAGATCAGTGGCAATTTAAGTACACAATAGACAAAAAGATTGGTAAACTAAAGGTGGCACTTGCACAAATGGAATGAAGGAGTTCCTCATATGATTCTTGCAACTTTTCCATAGGTTTGAAATGATTTCAAGGGAACTTAAAAGTGATATGACTTTATGTTTCTATTACTCAATTTTGTTTTTATGTTGAGCCAAGTTTCACTAAGAAGACAGAAAATAAATCACAGTGAAATCTGGGTTTCCTCTCCTCCTGTGAAAGTTGTTGTGTCTAAATTAGAGAGGATGGGCACGAAGAAGGATGTAATGGCAAGTACTGAGCCGTGGAGTGGTTCGGCCTTCCTAGTCCCTGAGTCATCCTCTCCAGGCTCATGCTGACTGAGGGGTTCATCGTACCATCGACTGCTTTCTTCTGCTTCCAGCTGTTGGCCCTGAACTCTTCCTCTTTCCTCTCTATACAGAGTGGCTTTAGAGATTCTTCACTGGGTTCAGTGGACAAGAATTTCTTTCTCACTCTCACTGCTTGCCTAGCTAAGTGAAGGCAAGGGGTTTCTGTTAGATAAGGCCGTACTCAGCCCTTTTCCTCTCCAGTCTGCTCTAATCACATCCCACATTTTTCTGCCCATCTCTTTCACCAGCCAGTCCTGGTTCTGAGGGAATCTTTTTGTTTTTGTCTTTGTTTTGTCTTTCCTGAGGAGAGAAAGTTCAACCTGAACTCTTTCCCTACGTGTTAAGCTTACCTCGGAAGAAGCTGGAAGTGTTTGGAGCTGGAGACTGCTTGGGCTCTGGTAGAGCTGTGTCCAAGTTAATACACGAGGAATTCATGCAAACGGGGTGACGTTTAGAAATCCAAAGTCAGATCAACTTGCATTCAGACTCTGGAAGAAAAAGGAAATGAACGGTGAATAAACTCGCGCTGCACACCTGATGCAGATCGGAAGACTGCTGGGACGCCTCTGGCAACACAGACTGAGGGAGATCCTTCGCTCGTAGCTGTCATTCCAACTCTTCAATAAAGCCTGTCTTACATTTTAAGGAATCTGATGTTTCTACCAGATGTATGGATGAAAGTAACTAAGACAGGGAAAGGTGTTTCACTTACCTCTTGAAGTACAAAAACTGCCAGAAAACCTGAAATTCTGTCATTGTCCAGAGAAGACAGAATGGAGTGAAGCCACCTATGCCTCCATGAACAGAAAGAGATGAGATCTTGAGAGCTTTGAGAAAAATGCCCTATTGAATGTTTACATTAATATTGCTTATCATTTATGACCAAAAAAAAACCCAGTGCCATAGAGTTGGATCCAACTCACGGTGACCTTAGAGGCCAGGGTAGAACTGTCCCCTAAAGTATTCAAGGAGAGCCTGGTGGATTTGAACTGCCAACCTTTTGGTTAGCAGTGGTAACATTTAACCAGAAACATTAATATTTTTAAGAAGTGATTGCTGTAGTCTTTTAAGATCTCACAGGCCTTACCCAGATAGTCTTAAATTCTACAAAGAGAGACAGACAGTGGAAGAAGGATGAGAAAGGTAAGTTGGAGGTAGAGTGTGGTGGGCCTTGAATCCTAGGCCCAGTCCAAAACCTCTAGCTTTTGGAGAACTGAGTCTCACTTTGGTTAAATAAAGTTAGTATGTTGGCTGGTAGGGGAAACAAGGGGACAAGAGAGTTGTCTTAAATAAATGGCATGCAAAACTGGCTTCTTCATTTTCTTTCTTTAAGGTAAAGCTTAAAGGATCACATAACTAAAACTTATGAAACATGAGGTAATTTTCTGAAGTTGTAGCTTCAGGTCCTTTTTGGGAAAAAAGGTGAATTTGTTACAAGTAGAGTTTCTTTTTGCGGGAGGAAGTGAGGAATAGAAAGGCATGGTGTGAGGATTTACCAGCTAGAATCACTCCAGGAGGCGACTAGAGAAGAACTCCATTTTCTGTTTTATACTAAACCAAAACCAAAACCAAACCCACTGTCATGAAGTAGGTCTGACTCACAGCAACCCTAGAGATCAGAGTAGAACTGCTCCATGGAGTTTCCAAGGAGCAGCTGGTGGAGTCGAACTGCCAACCTTTTGGTTAGCAGACATAACACTTAACCTACTTTGCCACCATTGGTTATACAGGAATATTCAGCATTGGGAATGGAGTGGATCTTATAGCAGATCCCTTTATACCCACCACCATTTTGTGTGTGTGCAATTGAGCAAAAGTATAAAATCCAATTTAATTTTGCATTCCCACCTATCTGCAGCTGCTTCTGCTCTCCTTGGCTGGTGAGAGGACACTCCTCCCTTCCATTCTATACATCTCATATCCTCTTAACAATCTACTGTTCCCTCCTCTCTACCCTCTCTGCTCCCTTCTAGTAAAAGGCCAGTAGGGCAACATCCTATAGATGCATGGAACCATAAAGTGCACACACAATATGGTCAGTTTGTGTGCTCGAGTCCATTCCATTCCTGGCTGAAGAGTAGACCTCAGTGATGATTTATGATCAGGGGCAGCATCAGGTCTAGGGGCCATGCTCCCGGGGAATTCCCAGGTCTTTGGACCATCAGTTGTGGTTGTTTAGTGGAGTTCTTGGGGTGTGCCCCTTTTTTTCTCATCTTGTCACTGGGACTAGACATTGTGAGCCCCATCACAGCTGTCACTGGTGGAGGTCAGGCACCATCTGGTCCTTCTGGTCACATGTTGATATAGTAACCCATTCACCGGGGTCCTTCTGCATTCCGGGCTCTTTTTCCCTCTTGTCACTGCTGTCCTTGGTGTTCATCTGTTCCAGCTGACTTGGCTCCATTTGGTGTACCTCAGATGGCAGCTTGCTAGCTTTTAAAACCCAGATGCCACTCATCAATATGAAGTGCAAAACACACTCTTAGCAATAGGCTAGTTATGTCAATTTGCCTCAGTGTCCCTTGAAGGCATGGTCCCTAGAAGCCCCACCCCTACTATCCTACCCTTGCAAAATTGGGTTAAGAATGGAAGAGTTTCAACTTATGCTGAAGTCCAGTTAAATTGATCTTCTTTTTAATATGTGCTGTCACTGATTTCACGCAATCAAATTTGTATCAACTATCTATGTGGTATCTCATTTTAGTTTTGATTTGGATTTTTCTAGTGGAGAATGATCGTGAGCATGTCTGCTGTGTCTTTTGGCTGCCTGGATGTCCTCTTTAGTGACGTGTCTGTCCATCTCCTTTGCCCAGTGCTTAACTGGGTTATTTACCCTTTTCTTGGTGATACTTTACAGTACCTTCTGTATTTACTGATAGGTATGAGTGTAGTGCCGTCATTTTGATGTTTTTATTTTTGTGTTGATGTTTTCTCTGTTGCTCTTAATACTCTTAATACTCTGTTGTGGCTCATTATTCTTTATGGGTTGATTTTTTATCCTTTTCAGTGTTGGTTTTGTGTTTATTGAGACTACTGTGTTAAATTTTTTGTTTTGATATGATTCATCTTTATTGTGCTCTGCATCTACCTTATGATCTCTCTTAACAATCTAAGTTTAAACCCAGCTTTAGCTTCTACATATCTTATTAACTTCTCCATTTGGAAGGACTATAATGACTGTAGTATATCCCTCTTTTTAAGGTGATAGTGTCTTAGTTTTCATGATCACTGGATCCCTTCTTTAAATGTTGTAACTTGGATTGAGTTTTGTGCCTTTTCTAACTTAGTAGGTTTCTGGATATTGCATCCTGCATTGCCTCCTTAAATATACACTTAATGGTTTCGGTTTTCTAAGCAAAGAACTTCTTTCAGTATTTCTTGTAGTTTTGGTTTGGTTTTTACAAAGTCTCTAAGTTTCCATTCATCTGCAAATGTCTTAATTTTCACATTTGAAAGATAGTTTTGCAGGATATATAATTCTTGGTTGAAAGTTTTTCTCCTTCAATGCTTTGAATGTGTCACCCCACTACTTCTATGCCAACATCATTTCTGCCGAGAAGTCAAATGCCTACAGGGCATCCCTCTGAATGTTAGCTTTGCTTTGAGACTCCCTGCCTTTAAGAGTTTCTGCTTATGTTTCGTTTTATTAAGCTTGATTATAATATGTCTTGATGTCTTTCTTTTGGGGTCCATTTTTTGCAGCACTTGATACACATCTTGGATATCTATGTCCTCATATAATTTCAGGAAAGTTTTTTTGTTAGTAGCTCAACAGATATATGTATACAATACCATAAATAAAACAACTAGAGTTTATTTTAAAACTAGAGTTTTAAAATAGAGGTTTTTTTTCCCCTAACCCTAACTCTAAACCTGGAAGATTGAAAAAGAAGAATAAATTTAAGAATAAATAAAAGGAAATATGAGGTAGAGAATATTTACAAAAAGACTGCAAGATAGGTTAAAAGTGAAAGAGAAGATAAAATAGAGGCAAAGATAGATGAAGATTTTCATTTAAATTAGTGCAAACAACTCAAGCTGAATTTGAAAAAGTGGGCTATTAGCAAAGCTAATTGAAGTCAGTTTGGCATAGGTTATCATGGACAATTAGGGTTTGTCCAGACTCACAATGCCTAAAAAGAAATACCAATTTCATAAGTAATAATAGAATAGACCTCATGAATAATTTCAGTCGATGACAAGTGCATAGCACCTAGAAAGAGCAGAAGTGTAGTCTACTGAAGTACCTCCACAGAAAACCTACACAGGACCATCTACTCAGCATCAGCTCCTCTTCCAACGTGGACATCTTGAAGCCCACCTGCAAAAAGTGTGATGTAACTGTGAGCGCTTCATGATTCTATAAGATAATTTACATAGAAAAACATAGGATCTAGCCACAGCATAAATCCAGAGATCTTCTGAGAAGGAGTTGTTATATTCTTTATAGTGTAGGCAGAAACACACGTCTCTTTAACTTGAACCTCATTTCTCTTCCTCCGGCCCTAATTATTTTCCTCTAATCCTGTTTATCTCCTCCACACCTGACATTCACTTGAAAGCTAATGAGGATGGAAAAAAATGTAGTGGTGAGTGTTTGAGAATAAAAGGCAGGAAGGCTCAGATTAATTCCCCATGAGGATCGGCCATTCACAGCTTCAACACCTTTCATTCTTGCATACAGAAAAACATCATTAGTATATTTTCACAAATAATTGGGTTGGCTTAATTCCATGACAACACTTGTTTCTTTAAGTAGATCTACATACTTGAAAATTTAAGCTTTTATAGAATAATTTAAATATTTTACTTGTGGATGTGGCTTCTCTATTGGGCTCATATGATTATACTTACTAGCAAAATGTAAAACCAGTAATAGTAATGTTTCCTGAGTTCACATTTGAGAATTTCACTTTAAAAGTTGGGGACCTAAGTCTCAAAAATTATTCCTTATAAATCAATGGTCACTCAAAACTGAATAAGTAGTATAAGTAAGAGAAACATAAGATACAAAGCTCCAAGTTAAAGTATAGCTAAAGACCTAGGGAACTGTCTTCCCGATGTGGTTGTTGTAAGAGCACACTTGATTCATCTCTTCAGAATTTATAACAGTGCATATGTAACTTTAACAAAAGGTCTCTTAAACACCAGTAGATTGTAAGTAATTAAGGTAATACCATCCAAAAACGTTGAATAGATCAAAATATGTTCATTATCTCACTTACCTTGACCCTGTAAAATAGACTGGACAGCTAAGTCACATTAATCTAATCTTAAAAACAGGAAAATCGTGATTTAATGAAGGCAAGCATTTTGATTTGGGAACCCAGAATACATGTAAGAGATGAGGCTAGACCCTGACTTCTGACTTTTGTTCTATTTTCAGCAAATACTTTAAAAGGACAGTATAAATCAGGTGCTCTAAATTTATGAACTCATAATTTTTATACAAATTCCATGCATTAAATTATATGAGGTATGACAATTAAGTTCACAAACTCATCCTAGAAAAAGTGTTATACACCTTGTTGGTGAATATCACTACTGTCACCTTCATAGTACTCCCCTTGGGCAGCTGTGCACCAAAACCAGAGCTTAGTCTACCCTTCAAAGCAATTTTGGAACTCTTTTTTTGGAGTGGCTGTCATATTACCCTTAATGGCCTGAAGGTCATCAAAATATCTTCTTTTCAATATTTTCTTCCTCTTAAGGTAAAGAAAAAAGTTATTGAGAGCCAGATCAGGTGAGTAGTGTGGATGTTCCAATACAGTTATTTGTTTACTGGCTAAAAACTCCCTCACAGCAACTGTACAATTAAGTTTGTGAACTTGCCACCACGCCACTGTGCCACCATGCACAATGGCCATGCCAGAAAGATTTCAAAACTTGTTTTAAAGAGTGGACCAGGTGCTGGCATCAGTGCATAACTTGCCAAGGGGAGTACTTAGAAGGTGGCCACAGTGGTATTCAACAGTGAGGTATGTAGCACTTAGAATGATTACGTTCGTGGACTGAATTGTCAGATTCATGTATTACTAAGGGGAAGACTGACTCCCAGGCTCTTTCCCACGACTGCTCAACTTGTTACTGTCAGAGCAAGGCTTTGGCCCCATTAAAGTCTTGGAGTCTGTACCCTTATCACTACTCTTTGTTGCATCAAAAATTCTCATCTAGAATCAGTTACCTAATGAAGAGTATAGTCCCCTTCTTAGAATTTTTTTTTCCTGAAAAAATATAAAAACAGTAGAAATTATGGTACAAACCAAGAAATGTAAATACAAGGGGTCCAACATTTATTCTTGGACTACTCATCAGTGCTTTACCTTTATTCGTTGGTGTCATTCAGTATTTTGCTACTAAAAGTATTCTATTCTATTTTAGTTGTCACAACCAGGAACTAGACAGCAGCCCTTTTTGTTATTAGGTGCCATCAAGTTTGCTCCAACTCACGGTGACCTCAAGTACAACAGAGGGAAACACGTCCCAGCCTGCACCATCCTTACAAGTATTGTCATGTTTATGCCCACTGCTGCAGTCACCAGTCCGTGTCACTGAAGCTCTTCCTCTTTTTCACTGACTTTCTGCTTTAACAAACATGATATCCTTCTTCAGAGATTCATCCCTCCTGATAACATGTCCAAATTACATGACAAAAAGTCTCCCCAGCTTCACATCTAAGGAGCATTCTGGCTGCAGTTCTTCCAAGACAAATCTGTTTGTTCTTCTGGAAGTCCACGGTATATTCAGTATTCTTCACAGACAGCACAATTCAAAGACATCAATTCTTTTATCTTCCTTCTTCGTTGTCTAGCATTTGCATGCAAATGAGGTAATTGAAGATAGTGACACACTTTAGTCCTCAAGGTGACATCTTTAATTTCTTTCACACTCTGACAGTCTGCAGTAGATTGGCCCAGTGCAGCTATGCATTGTTTGCTGCTTTCATACGCATTGTTTATGGATCCAAGCAAAATGAAATTCTTGACAACTTCAGTGTTTTATCCCTTTACCATGATGTTGCTTATTGGTCCATTTGGGAGGATTTTTTTTCTTTATTTTTTTTCTTATGTAGTGAAGTCTGTAGTCTTTGATCTTCATCAGTAAGTGCTTCAAATTCTTTTACTTTTAGAAAGCAAGATTTTGTTATTTGCATATTAGGTTTTTAATGAGTCTTCTTCCAGTCCTAATGTCTCATTCTTCTTCAAATTTTCAGCTTCTTGTATTATTTGCTCAACACACAAATTGAATAAGTGTGGTAAAAGAAGACAACTTGATGTATATCTTTCTTGATTATAAACCTCACAATATCTCCTTGTCTTGTTGGAACAACTGCTTCTTAGTCTGTGTATACATTTCACATGAGCACAATTAAGTGTTCTGGAACAGAGATCAATTCATTTTACTAATGAGAAGCTGAAGCATAGACTTATTAAATAATTTGTCTGGCATCACAGCCAGAATTGAAAGCCAGTTAAGATTGACCTCAAAGTCATGTTTTCAATACGGTATGTTTGCCTAACAACACATGTAACTCAGTGGCATAAATGCAGATATACGGGTCAAAAAATTAATTCTGCAGACTTAATTGTGCTAAATGCTACACCTCGTTGCTGAATATCACTACAGTCACCATTAAAGTACTACTTTGGGGAAGCTATACACTGATGCCAGCATCTAATCCACCCTTCAAAGCAATTTTTGAACTCTTTCTGGGATGGCCATTGTGCACAGTGGCAAGGAGGCAAGTTGACAGATTTAACTGTATTGTATATTCGTCTTTTAGCCAGTGAACAAATAATTGTTTTGAGACATCCTCTCTACTCACCTGATGTGACCCCCAATGACTTTTTTTTACCCAAGATAGAGGAAATATTGAAAGGAAGACATTTTGATGATGTTCAGGACATCAAGAGTAATTCGATGACAGCGCTGATGGCCATTCCAGAAAAAGAGTTCCAAAATTGCATGAACGGTGGCCTATGTGCTGGTGTCTGTCCATAGCTTTCCAATGGGAGTATTTCTAATGTAACCATAGTGATATTCAGTAATGAGGCACACAGGATGAGTTCACAAACTTAATTGGTATTCCTCACAATACCTAAAAACAAACCCAAAAGTTGATTCTGACTCATAGTGTCCCTGTCATAGGACAGAGCACAACTGCCTCACAGGGTTTCCAAGGAGCAGCTGGTGGATTTTAACTGCCAATCTTTTAGTTAGCAGCAAGGCCATTAACCATTATGTCACCAGTACTCTGCAGATATACTACTATCTGGTAATTTGTAGTCTACAAGGATAAATTGCATATAGCTTTGATAACTACAAAAATTAAAGTAGGCCTAAAAGCATTTCATAGCACTGTTTTGGACAGTTGACATTCATTGAAAAGAAATTTTTTCCACCCCTGGCCTGGTCTTCAACATTAAGATAGACCTTTGTCCAGTGCTTTTTAGCCCTTCCCATTCAAAGTTACTTCCTTTCCAAGCTTATGATAGATTTCCTAACAATTTCTACACAGATGAGCTTGCACTTTCTTTTCCGGCCTATCTTCTTTTCTAGGTCTTGAAATTCCATCTCTGACAGTAAATAGAAGTGCTTCAATAAAGACAGATGTTTGCTACAAGATGCAATAAACCTTCCAGAGGTTTCTCTACTGCTCACTGGTCACTATCAGTCTACAGGGCCTAAAGTCACCTGGAAAGGCAGATGCTAATAAAATAGTTGGTCATGTTTCATGTGTGTCTCTTCCTCCAGACACCTTGGATAACAGCAATACAATTATGTAGCATTCCTCTTCATATTCCCTAGTGCATATACTGTTTATATACTGTAAACATAGTCAATAAACATACACTGAGAAGTACAAAGTAATCTAGAAAGCATCAAATTTATAATACAATAACTACATGAAGCTATTGATTCTTCACGTGAAATATATATTTATAGCCAAGGAATCAGAGTTTAAGTGAGAAGCAGCTTTTTAGTTATTCCACAAGCCAATTAAATATTCAAGCCTGTAATGAATCAGGCCTATAAATGATCCTTGTATGTCAAACATCAGTGTTCCCCGATTGCCAGAAGTACGGTATCTTCTTTTAGACGTTCTCCACTTTTCCTTGTATCACAGGATCTGTTTAGTTTCCAGATCTTAGGCCACATTCAGTTGTTCCCCAGAAGTGCTCAACAGAGAATCATAGTGCCTATGCTCACCTAATGTTTTAATAGACCACCACCCTAAAAACTAAGATGTTATATTGACAGCAAGAAAAAAGTAATTTTTTTTCTTACTTAGTGTAAGAATCAGTATGTCAACAAAGCTATCTCTTCATGTTTTCCACATTTTGTACGGCAATCTTGCATCCCCCTGCACCACACCAAATAACACAGTAGGCTGCTACAGGACAGCCAAGGCCCCTGAGAGAACTGATAAGTCATGGCACGCTTAACAACAAAACTATTTACCTAACTTTGATAAGTAGAAAGATAAGGAAATTTTTCAGTTACGTGGTGACCTGGGCCTGGGCTGTTGTTGTGTGTTGTCAAGTCGATTCCAACTGTTAGCAGTCCTGTGGGACAGGGCAGAACTGCCCCATAGGATTTCCTAAGATGCAGTCTTGACAGGCACAGATCACCAGGTCTTTTCTTCCATGAAGCAGCTGGTGGTTTTGACCTGCTAACCATTTTTTTCAGCAACTGATTCTTTAACCTAATGTAAACTAACACATAGGCTAATTCTGCACATATACGGTAATACACTATGGTTTGCCAGATTTAGAATCTTGGAGTTTTAACTAAAGCAATTACTGTAAGGTGATTTTTTTTATCTATTTGTTTGTTTGTTTACTTATTAGCATTACATTTTCAGGAAATTGATCTATGACACAGACAGCCACAGAACCAAAAGAGAAAAAAAAGAACATTAATTCAATTCTGATTTATAGTGACCCTATAGAACAGAATAGAACTACCCCATAGAGTTTCCAAGAAACCGGTAGATTTGAACTCCAATGTGTAAATCAATCTATCAAATCATAACAAAGGAATTCCTTGAATTTATAAATGTTTATAAAAATTCTATATTGTTTACAGGTAGTAATTTTGTAGCAATCAAGAAGTATGAGTATACTCCAATTAATAATAATGTTTGCATCTAAAACCCCTCAAAGTAATTTGTTTTTAGAGAAATGTTTTATTTTGTGTGTGTGTGTACAGACTGGGAGACCTGATCCTGGAGAAAATCAGATGGGCTCAATGAGGCAAGGAAGAGCTTCTAACTCTGGCTGACTGTGATCAGCTGGCGGGGACAACATAGGCCAGAACAGAAGCATAGAGTCTGAAGAGGCAGCTGGTAAAACTAAATGGAGAATGTGAAAGGAACAGCAAAAGAGTAAATACGTAATGAGTCTGCACTATGAACAAGACCCTGTTCCAAGCACTGTAATCCAGAGATAAATAAAGTTCACATCCATACCTTTGAGAACCATCAGTCTTTTTGGGAAGTTAAACATTATAGACAGCAAACTTCAATATAAGTTGAATTATGTCACTTCTAAAGACAGAAATAGTCATAACACTAGAAAATTACAGAAGATGGTGAGGATGTTGGTATTGAATAAGACAGTCCTCACAAGATTTTATGGGGTAACTCTTAAGATGTTTCTAAGAGGATTTTAGTACATATAAAAAAGAAATTAGTAAATTTAAGACTATAAAAAAATGTAAGTGGAGAAGGATCAGTTGTGTTAGAGTAATGAAATATCATATATTCTGCTCTGATACCATTACTGAGCACTGAGTGCAGACAGTACTAACAAATCAGTAAAAATGGAAGAGGTCAGCTCTGCGCATCCATAAATAGTATGTGAAGGACATTAAACATTTTTCTCAACAGGGAGAACCATGGACAATTTGTTTACATAGGCATTAATGCTTCGGAGACATTCGCTTCTGGTCACGAAGAAGTAAAAATTGTTGTGAAATGGGGTGTTTCAATTTTTTGTTGCTAAATAACATTTAACAACTAATACGTTTTGTTAATCATTATACCAAATAGAAGTAGACAATGAAAACAGAAAAACACATGTGATGAAAAATGGAGCTCTTCTAGACAATGCCTGTTAACTGGGCACAGCACTCTTCACTTCACAGAAGCTAGTAGATTTTTATAGTTATTTTCAGAAGAACAGTAGAGCCAAGAATTTACCTAGATGTTAAATGAGTTTTCTTTGAAGCAAAATTCTTTTGTGACTTTTTTAGTATGCATCACCCGTCTCCAGTATTTCATAGCTAGAACCTGTGCGATTTCAAACGTGGTAGAAGAGAGTTTTCACCTGGGGTCCCTGGCTTGTGCCAAGGGTTAAGCGCTCAACAACTAACTGAAGGATTAGTAGTACAAATCCACACAGTGGACCTCGGAAGACTGGCCTGGCAGTGTGCTTCTAAAAGCTTCCAGCCTTAAAGTCATGGAGCAGTTCTACGCTGCACAGAAGGCATTGCCAAGAGTCGTAACTGACTCAACATCAACAAGCAACAACAAGAGAATTTTCACTTAATAATACTTTGACTGGGTCTTAATGAAAAAATAGAGCTTGCTGATCAAGAAAGTGTGATGGGAAAAGAGAGTACTGCCTGGAGAGAAAATAATCCAAGCAAAGCACCAAGTTATAGAAGAATCTCAAAGAATCTTTGAAAGTGCCTATAATGATGTAGGAAACCCTGGTGGCATAGTGGTAAAGTGCTACAGCTGCTAACCAAGTGGTTGACAATCTTAATCCACCAGGTACTCCTTGAGGCAGTTCTTCTACTCTGTCATATAGGGCCACTATGAGACAGAATCAACAGTGTAGCAATGGGTTTGGTTTTAGTTTGGGGAATGATCTAATTGAAAGGAGACTGGTGGTTAACAATGACAGCTGAATAAATAAGAGAGAGAGATTCAAGAAATTTGTGGTCAAGGTATTTATATGACTTAGGAACAAAATCGGTGCGGATGACAAGAAAAAAAGAAGTGTTGAGCATGACATCAAGTTTCTAGCATGTGGTTGGCTGGTGAAACCTTAATTTAAAAATTTTAAAGGAATGCCAGAAAAGAGCATATTTGGTCAGGTTTATTCTATGGATTTCAGAGTAATACACGTATGTTTGCTTGGTTTAACTGAAGATTTAGATTTGGGGCTCTTACTGTATTGGGCAGGAGAAAGATACGGTAGCCTGCTTTCGTAAGGGTGTACAACATTGGAAGCCTTATGAGGCACTTCTACTCTGTCCTGAAAGGTTTCTATGAGTCAGAATAGACTCAGTAGCAGTGGGTTTAGCATGCTAGTGGTTATGGTGCAGGCATATTTCTAAGATGGGTCCATGATCACCATTGCCTGGAATTCACAGCCTTGCACAATCACCTCTGCTGTGTGTGGGATGAACACAATGATTTGCTCCTGACCAAATACCACAAAGGTGATAGGATGTGATTTCCATGGTTATATTGGGAAAACTGATAGTTCTGTCTTGCTAGCAGATTCCCTGTCTTGCTGACATTGAGGAACCAAGCTGCCAGGCCCACAATTTATAGCAGCTTCCAACCAATGACCAGCAAATTAGCTGAGGCCCTCAGTCTGGTAATCCCTGAAGAACTGAATCCTGCCAGCAATTATGTATGAGAACTTGAAAATGGATCCTTCCTGAGTCCAGCCTTCTAGTGATATCTTAGCCCTGGCCAACACCTTGATCACAATCTTGCAGAGGACCCAGCTAAACTTATCCAGATCTCTGACCTACAAAAACTATAAAATAGTAAATGTGTGTTATTTTAAGCCCTACCGTTTTAGTCGGCTAGTGCTGGTCTAACAGAAATTCCACAGATTGGATGGCTTTAACAAAGGAAGGTTTATTCTTACGCAGTCCAGTAGGCTACAAGTCCAAATTCAGGAAGTCCATTCCAGGGGAAGGCTTTCCCCCGCTTTGGCTCTGGAGGAAAGCCCAATATTGCACTAGTCTTTGTCCAGGGAACATCTTGGTACAGGAAGCTCAAGTCTGAAGGACACGCTCTTCTCCTGGTGCTACTTGTTTGATGGTGTGAAATTCCCAATTCTCTGCCTGCTTCTCTTTCCTTTTATCTCTTGTAGGATGAAAGGATTAAGGGTGGGGCAAGACATACTCTAGGGGAACTCCCTTTACAATGGAGCAGAGAGGTAATCCTATGAAGGGATTTACAGTCCTACCCTAATCCTTTAACACACAGCACAGGAAAATCACAAAATGGAAGACAATCACAAAATACTGGGAATTACAGCCCAGCCGCATAGCGACACCTATTTTTGGGGGGACACAATTCAACCCATGACATCCCAAGAACTGAAGCTTCATTCCAATAATCCTTGAAGAACTGAATCCTGCCAGCAGTTATGTATGAGAACTTGGAAATGTACCCTTCCTGAGTTCAGCCTTCTAGTGTGACCCTAGACCTGGCCAATACCTTGATCATAATCTTCTGAGAGATTATACAGCAGAGGACCCAGCTAAACTTATCCACGTCTCTGACCTACAAAAACTATAAAATAATAAATTCATGTTATTTTAAACCCTAGGTTTTGGGGTATTTCATTTTGCAGCAATAGATAATTAATATGACGATAATTTTAAAGTCATGAAAGCAGATGACATTAAAAAAATAAATAAAAAGTGTTAACCTCTCAACAAAACTTAGAAGGTGATAAAGTCTATCTCTGGGCTGCTACCTTGCCTTTCATTACCATTTCTGGGATCTCCAGTTCTCAAATCTTTTCTTACTTGACTCCCTAATATATATGCATATACATATATATATGTGTGTACATGTAGATAGACAGATAGATACAATCATAAATACATATATATTATGGTAAAATGTGCCTTAAAAATGTTATTTGGTCATTTAGGGAAAGGAAACATTAACATTGAATATTAACGTTTGAATACACAAGACAAGGAAAAATTCTTTACTGTAGATACAGCGGGCACCGTTACTTATAGGTAGAATTTCTACCCTGCCCACAAAGCCCTGAAGTTACTCCATGTGGGTGACTGCCAATTATTCCTGACTTTCAATATGAACTTTTACCTGCTGATGAAACTATTTCAACATAACTTTAATTTCAATCCAGGTTTAAGATTTCAGTTTTGGATTGAGTGAATAAAGTTTAAATTCATGTTACAAAAAGCCCGTGAATAAAATATCTGTGTGAAACATGGATTACTTTCCAGATTGATTTGGTAGCTCAGTGTTGACACTGCCCAAATCTCTGCAGCGTATCAGGTAACTCCTGCTATCCTCAGCACAATGGCATAAATGAATAAGAAGAGCAAATGCTTTTCTTTCTGATAATTTTTATTTGACTACCTGAAGTATTTAATTATGATTCTTAGTTAAAATATCATACAAACATACACTTTTTTATAGTCTACATTTGAGGCCAGGCTTATCTGGAAATTTTCATCTCTCTAGAACATATTTCAATTCATCAGTTTGTTTAGAGAAATATAAGGCCCAGAAAAATGTCTAGTGGTTTCTCCACTCATGCTAGCTACTTTAGTAACAACATCCACCAAGAAATTATGAATGTGTGTGATACATAGTTGATTATCTGCTAAAGGACTCTGTAATGAAATGAAATCAAAATAAAAGTCTAAATTCCCTAAAGACATAAGATTTCATGAGTGAAGGATTTCTCTACAAAGATTCAGATATTGTTAAGAGTTTGCCAATTTTTATAAAAATATATAATTTAGGGTATGGAGTATTTAGGATAGTTTATAAAACCATCTGAATGAGTGCCCGGGGTCAGAAATGTCCAAGCACAGAAATATCATTTTGGCCTCTTTGAATAAAGCTAGCAATGAAACACAACCTTCACAGCTTTTCAGAATAGTGTGTTGAGTTTTCAAAAGGTTGGATTCCTGGAACCAGGACAGCAGACAGTCTGATTCATAGCCTGGGAAGGGGTCCAGGCTTACATGTGTTCTAGAATGTTTCTCATGCACTTCCGTGCAGAGCTAGAGTTTAGGGTCAAACATACCTTTATTAGAACTTAATAAGAAACTTACTCTTCTTTAACAATGGAACGTCAGTAATGGAGAGAGCAAGACACCAGAGGAAGTGTCAGACAAATACACATAAGCAGATATTCAAACAATTTCTCTATAAGCAAATTCCACAATTTTTGGACTCTCGCAGCAAATCATGGACATGCAAAGGAGGTAGGATGTGAGCAAGAATAAAGGTAGCATCATTTCTCTCTTTAGAGAAAGCTATTTTCAGTCACCTTAAGGTATGGACCAATTGCTTAAAAAGGACATCATATTTCATAGAAGGTCAGTGAAAACAATGGAAACCTGCAATGAGATAAACTGACAAAATAGCTACAACAGTGTCCTCGGATTTATCAAAGATCATAAAGATAGCACAGGAACATGCAAAGTTTTCTTGTGTTAAATGTAAGGTGGTCGTGAGTCAGCACTCACCAGAGGGTAGCTAGCAAAATCTAAGGAGGGATGCTTGTTTCTTAGCCCTTTTAAAGGGGTGACATGTTTCAAGGGAATCACTTTGGGAGGTCTGAACTGTGTTACCTAAGTTGAACAACACGGAGAACCGGTGCCAAGTCACGCCTGAAACAGTTAAGGAGATCATGGTCTGGGCTTACTCCCAGACACCCAGGGTTTGACAGGGTTTGACAACTACCTTCAAGGCGACAGAGCCAGAGCTACCGCTGTGTGGCCGTGGGGCCGCACTCTTTCAGGCAGTTAAGGCAAGAAGGTTTGCTCCCATCAGTCACGTGTGACCCTGTCTCATGGGGCCCCTCTAGGGTGAGGAGGAGATCTCACCAGGAAATGACTAGAAGCCTAAGATCTGCGCAAAGAATCTGAGTCTTTGTGTTTCTCTCAAAGAGAGATTAGAAGATTACCTGCTGGTGTCCAGGGAACTGAAGGAATAAGAAGTGCGTGCAAAACTCCGCGAGTCCATGAAAGGGCACCATGAGAGAAAGAATCACCTCTAGAACCAGGGAACACATATCTAACGATGGTACCATTTCATAACTGTCTATACTCTTCACTTTTCTTTTTTCTCTCCTGCCTACCTCCTTTGCCCCTGTAGGAAAAGAAACAAGGGCTAAGGAATGGTGAAGATGAAGTGATGTCGTGGTTGAGGCTGTGTTAGAAGAGAGGGTGCTCCTTGCCTATTACAGTCATGAATATCTGAGCTGAAGAGGGAGAAAAGATTTTTGACAGTAAATCAAATTTAAGTTTTTTTAATATACTGCCAGAAACTATATATTATATTGAAATTATATATTAAGTTGAAACTATGTCCAAGATGTTAAGACCTATTATATAATAATGACAAAAAAAGTCATGACATCCCATCTGTTTCCAGCCATGAAAAAATAGCCCCAGTGGATACATACTTAATTGGCAGTAGAAGACAAAAATAAAGTTACATTTGAATTAAGTACACGCCATGCTTGTTTGATAAGTTACATTTATTAATTTAACATGGTTATTTGATTGCAAGGGAGTAAGACGACCATGAAATTTCATTTATGGTGTAGATTCTGGATGGTTTATAAAATGGAAGAAATTCAATGTTTGTACTGAAAACAATTGGAATAGCATTTTATTTTCCAATCGTTGAGCCAAAACTTTTCTAAATTTGTACCTATATAACATACAGCAATCTCAGTACTTGCTAAAAAACCTGAAGTTTCCAATAAAATTCATTCTGTGGTGCTTACATTATTTAATATGTTCTAGGAAGTTTTAATGACTGAACTAAAGTCAAACAAACCCACTGCCATCAAATCGACTCCAAGTTGTAGCAACACTATAGGACAGAGTAGAGCTGCGCCACTGGGTTTCTGAGGACTGGCTGATGGGTTCAAACTGCTGACTTTTCAGTTAGCAGCGGAAGCCTTAATCACTATCCCAGCTACTAACTGAAATAAAAATTTTATGATATTAAAAAAAATGTCATGAGGGCACATATTATAAAATGGTGAAACTGCAATATAAACATGGGATCCGATGTGAGAAATACATTGATAAATGCAACTCGATAGAAAAGGAAAGCATATATATGGGAGTCCAGATGGTTAAGAGTTAAACTTTAAATGTTATATTCAGATTCCTAAAGAACAAAGCAACTGATGAAAAACTCACTTACATAAATGTCATTGTCTTAAAATAAGTGATACACCATCCTCCCAAGAATACAAATTTTCCTAGGACTAAACTAAAAAAAAAAAAAAACTCACACAGTATCTTCAATAAAAGATGCCAAACAGAGGCAAAATAAAAGTAAAAATGACTAAATCTCCACTGTTCACCAAATCGCTGGCATCAATACTTGTAATATCAGTGGTCTCTGGTAGCAAGGAAAACCCTGGTGGTATAGTGGCTAAGAGCTTTAGCTGTTAACGAAAAGGTTGGTGGTTCAGATCTACCAAATGCTCCTTGGAGACTCTATGGGTCAGTTTTATTCTGTCCTATACAGTTGCTATGAGTCTGAATTGTCTTGACAGCAGTAGGTTTTCACTTTGGTAGCAAGAGTGAAGAGAAATGTTTGCATGTGTACTAGTGTCGTGTGGTTACTAAAACAGACCTGGTGGCTTAAAACAACAGTTTTTCTGTCACAATTCTGGAGGCCAGAAGTCCAAACCATTTCCACTGAGCTGTAATCAAGGTGTCAGGAGAGCCACATTGCCTCCAGAGGCTTTAGAGAAGAATCTGTTCCTTGCTTCTTCTAACTTCTGGTGGCAGCCAGCATTCCTTGTTTTGTGACTATATCGCTACAATCTCTGCCTTCATGGTCAATTACTTTCTCTTCAGTTTTTCCATATAAAATTTTCCCCTTCATCCCTCTTACATGTCTGTGTACGATTTCATGTAGGGCCACTTGAATAATCCAGGGTAACCTTCTAATCTGAAAATCCTAAGCTTAATTTCATCTTGAAATTATAGATCATCTGCTCTTTTTGTGCCATATAGAGTAATATCTATGCCACAGTCAGTACCTGGTCTTGTTCTGACTGCTGATATGGAGCTTTTCCATTGTGTTTTCCTGCAGATGTAGCCAATTTGGTTCCTGTGTATTCCATCTGGTGAGGTCCATGTGTACAGTTGCCATTTGTGTCGGTTAAAAAAGGTATCTGCAATGAAAAAGTCATTAGTCTTGTAAAATTCTATCACACAATCTCCAGTATTATATCTGTCACCAAGGCCACATTTTCCAACTACCAATCGTTCTTCTTTGTTTCTAACTTTTGCATTCCAGTCACTAGTAATAATCAATGAATCCTGATTGCATATTCGATCAATTTCAGACTATAGAAGCTGGTAAAAATCTTCAACCTCTTCATCTTTGGCCTTAGTGGTTGGTGTATAAAATTGAATAATAGTTGTATTAACTGGCCTTGCTTGTAGACGTATGGATATTGTCCTATCACTGACAGCATTGTACTTCAGGACAGATCTTGAAATGCTCTTTTTGGTGATAAACACAACACCGTTCCTCTTCAAGTTTTGTCCCCAGCATTGTAGACTATATGACTGTTGAATTCAAAACGGGCAAAATCAGCCCGTTTCAGCTCACTAATGCCTAGGATGTCGATGTTTATATATTCCATTTCATTTTTGACAATTTCCAACTTTCCTAGATTCATATTTCATACATTCTGTATCCCAATTATTAATGGATGTGTACAGCTGTTTCTTCTCATTTTGAATCATACCACATCAGTGAACAAAGATTCCGGAGACCTTACTTTATCCTCATTGTTAAGGTCGACTCCACTTTGAGGAGGCAGCTTTCCCAGTCATTTTCCTAGTGCCTTCAAACCTGGAGGGCTCACTTTCCGGCACCATATCTGACAAAGTTCTGAAGCCATTCTTAAGGTTTTCCCTTGGCTAATTCCTTTCAGAAGTAGACTCCTGGGTCCTTCTTCCTTGTCTGTCTTAGTCTGGAAGCTCAGCAGAAACTTGTCTACCGTGGTTGACTTTTGTTGGTACCTAAATACCAGTGGCATAGCTTCCTGCATCACAGCAACAAGCAAGCATCACAGCAACAAGCATCCACTGACAGGCAAGTAGGGGCTGCTAACTCTATCTTTACTCTCCTTACCTGAAGCTGTTACCCTCTCTACTTGATGCTGTTATCTGCCACATCTGATGGTTTAAAGGCCACCTCAAGAACACATTTGATGTGATGATCACTAATGATTGAAGACCAGACAAATTATGGAATGACATCAAAGACATCATCCATGAAGAGATTAAGAGGTCATTAAAAAGACGAGACAGGAAAGAAAGTAAGGACAAATTGGATGTCAGAAGAGTCTCTGAAACTTGCTCTTGAGTGTTGAGCAGCTAAAGCAAAAGGAAGGAATGGTGAAGTCAAAGACCTGAACAGAAGATTTCAAAGAGCAGCTCAAGAAAACAAAGAAAGTGTTGTAAAGGCACGTGCAAAGAGCAGGAAATGGAAAACCAGGAGGGAAGAACACGTTCTGCATTTCTCAAGCTCAAAGAACTGAAGAAAAAATTCCATCCTTGAGTTTCAATCGTGAAGGACTCTAAATGAAACTATTAAATGACTCAGAGAACATCAAAAGAAGATGGAAGGAATACACAGAGTCATTATACCAGAAAGGACTAGTCAGTGTTCAGCCATTTGAAGAGGTAGTATATGATCCAGAACCGGTGGTACTGAAGGAAGAAGTTGAAGATGCACTGAAGGCATAGGCAGAAAACAAGGCTCCAGGATGTGATGGAATATCAATTGAGATAATTTGACAAACAGATGCAACACTCAGGTTTTCCCGTTTTTATGCCAAGAAATTTGGAGGACAGCCACCAGATCAACTGACTGGAAGAGATCCATATTTATGCGCACTCCGAAGAAAGGTGATCCAACCAATTGTGGAAGTCACTGACCGGTATCATTGGTATCACACGCAAGCAAAATTTTGTTCAAGATCATTTAAAAGTGACTACAACAGTATATTGACAAGGAAGTGCCAGAAATTCAAGCTGAATTCAGAAGAGGACATGGAACCAGGGATATCATCGCTGATGTCACATGGATCTTGGCTGAAAGCAAAGAATACCAGAAAGTTTACTTGTGTTTCTATTGACTACGCAAAAGCATTCGACTGTGTGGAGCATACTACATTGTGGCTGATGTGGAGAATGGGAATTCCAGAACACCTAATTGTGCTCTTAAGGAGTCTGTACATGGATCAAATGGCAGTCTTGTGAACAGAACAAGGGGGTACTACATGATTTAAATTCAGGAAAGGTGTACATCAGGGTTGTATCCTTTCACCATACCTTTTTAATCTGTATGCCAAGCAAATAATCCAAGAAGCTGAAATATATGAAGAAGAAGGAGGCATCAGGACTGAAGGATGACTCATTAATGACGTGCGTTACCAGACAATACCACCTTACTTGCTGAAAGTGAAGAAGATTCGAGACACTTACTGATGAAGATCAAGGACCACAGCTTTCAGTATGGGTTGCACTCAGCATTAGGAAAACAAAAATCCTCACAACTGGACCAGTAATCAACATTGTCATAACTGGAGGAAAGATCGAGGTTGTCAAGGGTTCTGTTTTACTTGGATTCACAATCAATGCCTATGGAAACAGCAGTCAAGAAATCGAAAGACGCATTGCATTGGGAAAATCTGCTGCAAAAGACCTCTTTAAAGTATTCAAAAGTCATGCGCCTGACCCAAGCCACGGTATTTTCAATCACACCATATGTGTGCGAAAGCTGGACAATGAACAAAGAAGACAGAAGAATTAATATCTTTGAATTGTAGTGTTGGAGAAGAATGTTGAATTTACCATGGACCACCAAAAGAACAGATGTGTTCTGGAGGAAGTACAACCAGCATGCTCCTTGGAAGCAAAGATGTTGAGACTGCATCTTACATCCTTTGGACATGTTGTCAGGAAGGATCAGTCCCTGGAGAAGGACATCATGCTTGGTAGAGTGGCAGATCAGTGAAAAAGAGGAAGACTCTCAACAAGATGGATTGACACAGAGGCCACAACAATGGGCTTAAACATGAAAACAACTGTGGACGTGGCGCGAGACAGGGCAGTGTTTCATTCTGTCATTCATAGGGCCGCTGTGAATGGGAACCGACTCGACAGCAGTGAATTTGATTTGTGTTTCTGGCATATAAAAGCTCATATGCCACTTAATATGCAGAATAAGACTTTTTAATTCACAGATATGTGTTAGGTAAGCAACTAGTATTCTACTTCTGAACATCACAGTGGATATCAGTATCAATAATATCTTCATTAATGCAATTAATTCTCCTATTATAATTTCAAGTGAGATTTTTTAGCTCTCAAGGCAAGACTGAAATAGATCTCTGAAAGTCAAAGGTGCTGGTGAAATCATCTCTCTAAAGGTGAGGCCAGATTATCATAACATTCCATAACTCACAAAGACTTCTACTAAGAGAATTACAGAAAGTGAATTTATTGCTCTCCCTTTAGGAAGGTAGAAGCCTGAAACAGCATAACTTGGAACTTTAGCTCACCACAAAATTTAATGCTAAACAAGATCTCTGCCCATCATCTTTATTTGATAGATAATAATATTGAGGCTTAGAAAAGTCGAGTGATTGCTCATAGGTCCCACACCTAGTAAGTGGCACAGTGGGACCAATATTGATACTGTGTCACTCTCGGGTCATGTGCTTTTCTTTGAGCTATGCTTTGTTTGGTTTTAATCAGTCTCCATTCAGAGATCTTTCATCTTTCGAATTGAGACACATTAATTAGCATTTAAATCTTTACTTGTAGATCTAATAACATTCTTATTAACTCCTGGCCAGCACAAGTCTGATCTCTGCAAAAGAGAGAACTCAGGAGGATGGCCCCCACCACTTAATCACTATGAGCTTACTTGAAAGGAGGTGGTTCAGTTAAGACTTCATGAGAACAAAAGGAGACAAAATCAGCACATGGTTTCAGTACAGATAGTCTACCAGGCGCAGTCAACAGGGCTTCATTTACAGCAGCTGAGAAGGTTTCTGTCCACAAACTCAATTAAAGACTCAGAGTTGTTTTTCTTTTTTCTTCTTGTTCTTCTTCCTCACACCAAACAAGTTGGTTGTGGTTTTCTAAAAACTCACTTGGCTATTTAGTTATTGTTTTCTAATGAAGAGAGATTTGATAAAATGGCTCCGTGTCACTCTGATAGACTCCATAAAGCGTTTGCTTTCAAGCTTACCAAGCAAGCTTAGGGAGAAGACAGTTGGTTGTGACATACGCCACTCCTGTGTCACAGAAGCATACTGTCCAGAAAATCCACTTTAAAAACCTGAATGGGTTGATCATTTTGAAATGATTTAGTTTTTATATTTGCTCACAACATAAAATACAGGAGCCATTATAATACTGCCCATTTTTTTTTCCTCCCCAGAGTGTTATATATCACGTTTGGACACTTAGAACTTCCTGTCATTATTTATAGTGTAAATTATTCTCCTCAGTGAACTCAAGTCATGTAACTCGGGATTCCAGGAATCAGGGTACACTTTCTTTTGCAGAGATGTGAATTTCACCTCATTCCCTGAAAACTGAAAATCAGATAACAAACAGCCCTGCTGTTTGCAATCAATACCTAGTTCAGTAACTCTTTCAAAGTTTTTGACTCTAACAATGTGAGTTGCAGTCTTGGGATTACTAAAGGATTTGAAATCTTTGTTTGCTATCAACTCTGGAACCAAAACGAGCTACAGTAGGGAGCTGCCTTTATTACAGGGGTCTGAAGAGGATCTCCGGTTTCTTTTATTTATTTTTTAAAGTCAAAAACCAATTCACAGATGATGAATGGTGTCATTTGACAGCACCAAAGACTGAAATTTTTCATTTCTTCCAAGGTTTGGCATGGCAATAACTGCGATTTCCTTCACACTTTACCCCAGGAAGTGCATTAACTCTTACGTGGATAAGCTGATTCTAAGAAGGTGCTATCAGGATCAAGATCTATTCCGACAATTCCTTTGCTCCTGATTGCCCTGACGAGAGTGGGGTAGATGCATTTAAGAGTTTGATTAGAGGTCTCCTGCCCCCCAATTCAAACTGAATAAAGTCTCTTGATTGAATTTCTTCAAGTCAGCACATGGATTGAAAGCCGCAGCCGGTTTCGACGTGGTCTTGACAATGATGGTTTTATAGACCACCTCTCAGAGGGGGCTCTTCTTTATTGACCTGAATTTTTCCAGTTTAAAAAAAAGTCTCGGGGACAGTTTACGCTGACACAGACTACCTTGGTACTTTAATAAAAACTTTACCCTACACTTTGGTGATGACAGAGTGGTAATCGAGGGAAGTGGAAGTGTGGCCACCTGTGGAACAGGAAGAGAAAAAGCTGTGTTTGGCTAGCTGTTACCAACCAGACTAACGGCTTCTGATGCTAATATACAATCTAATTTTAAGTCACAGTCGTTTCCTCTGAAGCACTGTTTCCTTCTCACACATAACGTAGATCAAAAACAACACTGCCGTCGAGTCAGTTCTAACTCACCGTGACTGTATAGGTCAGAGTAGAACTGCCCCATAGAGTTTCCAAGGAGCACCTTGTGGATTTGAACTGCTGACCTTCTGGTTAGCAGCCATAGCACTTAATCACTACACCATCAGGGTTTTACATGACATATAGTGCTTAAATATTTTTGATTGAAGTGATTGTAGAAATTCAATAAAAGGACAGAAGACATAATTTTATTATTCCTCACTTACATTTTCGTCAACTTCCTTTAATGTTATGTGTACTTTTTGAAAAGAGCTTATCAATTAGGATTGAGGCTGACTTGTGATTACTATACTGTATAAGAGTGGGAAGCTTTGAAGAACCATTATAATAATAAAATTTTGCTGAAGTAATGAGATTAATTCCATTTGTAAAATAACTACAATGTGACAGCTGTTGCTAGAAGCTTTTGGGATAATAATGGAAGCATATTTTGTTCTCAAAGTGTTTATAATCCAATTGTAAGGACACGAATAATACACTGAAGAAAAGGTGGGTGGCAGAAGGAAATTATCAATTACTGAGTTTTCTGTGAAAATTATCGTATATATACATGTATACCCATAGCTTTCAGTTGATTCCAACTCAGAGTGACTCTAAAGGACAGAACAGAGTGGAATTACCCGAGTGTCCAAGGAGTTGCTGGTGGGTTTGAACTACCAACCTTTTGGTTAACAGCTGTAGCACTTAGCCACTACGCCACCAGAGTTTACATATATATAAAATTATGTGTTAAATATTGTGACATGAGCACTAAATAATGATGGAATTTAGATAAGAAAGACATTAAATGAAGACTGGAGTATTCGAATTGTGAAGTAGGTTTGTGAAAAAGACGAAAGTTTATTTTAAAGAAAAATAGGGGTTGGAGACGACATTGCCTGTGGAAAAGGAACCATCAAACACATGATGTGAGCATGAATTATCCTTCAAACAGTGAACATTTCTAATTTCTCCAGTAGATGAAACATACTTAAAAGTGACCTTTGTTAATATTGCTCTGTCTTTCCATACAAAACATTTAGGACATAAATAGCTACTTAACTTTTTAGGGTAACTTCAGCACAAGTCAATAAAAACAAACCAATCTGTATCAAACGAAGTTGGAGGAAAAAAAACTTTTAAAGGATGCAATTTCTGTGTTAAGATTTGCTGCCCACCAGCATGATAGTATATTTTTAAAAATTTCTTACTTGATTTAAAGTGATACAAGATGAACGAAAAACTAATTTGAATTGATTAAGAGCTTGGCTGTCAACAAATGGTTTTTGGCTGAAATCCACCAGCTGCTCCTAGGCAACTCTATGGGGCAGTTCTATAGGTCCCTATGAGTTGGAATCAACTCAATGGCAACAGATTTGGGTTTTCCTTACATAGCACTTTATAAGTACGATGCCAGACACTACTTACTTATCCTAGATTGGAGAGAGAATAGCTGGGCCAAGAATAGCTGGGACTTTATCTTTTCCTATTCTCTCTCTCTCTTTGTGTGTCTGTGTCTGTGTCTGTGTCTGTGTCTGTGTCTGTGTCTGCGTCTGTGTCTGTGTCTATGTGTATGTTTGAGAGAAAACAGTATACAATGCAAGTTAAATTTGCATGCCCACCTATTTGCAGTTCCCTCTGGTCTTCTTGCCCAGTGACAGCAAACTCTTCCTTTCTGTTCTATACATGTCAAATCCTGCTAACAATCTCCTATCCCATCCTCTCCACCCTCTCCTCTACCTTCTAGTAAGAGGCCAGCAGATGGCATCCTGTAGATACCCAGAACAACAAAGCGGACACACCATCTGGTTACTTTGTGCCCTTGAGTCCAATCCATTCCTATCTGAAGAGCTGACCTCAGTAATGATTAATGGTCAGGGGCAGCAGGTCTAGGCGCCATGCTCACAGATGAAGCACTGGGCCATCGGACCACCAGCTGGGGTCTTCTAGTGGAGTTCTTGAGATGTGTCCCTCTATTTTTTTGTACTGCCACTGGGACCAGACATTGTACGCCCCATCACAGCCGTCATTGGTGGTGGTCAGGCACTATCTGATTCTTCTGATCACATATTGATACAATCAACTATACATGTCAGTCCTTCTGTCCTCTGGTCTCTTTTTCTGTTATACCTTTGGTGATCATCTGATCCAGCTGAGATGGGATCATTTAGGACACCTCAGATGGCAGCTTGCTAGCTTTTAAGATGCCAGGCGCCACTTAGCAATATAGGGTGCGGAAGACTCTCTTAGCAATAGACAAGTTATGCCAATTGGCCTTGATGTCCCCTGACAGCATGGTCACTGGACCCCTCCCTTGCTACTCTGTCCATGTGTTATTAGGCTAGGAATAGAAGAGCTTTCAGTTTATGCTGAGTCCAGTTAAGACGATCTTCCTTCCAGTGTCTGCTGTCACTGCTTTCACTCAATCAAATTTCTATCAGCTATCTAATCTATATGCACTCCTCACCCTCCTTCCCCTCCCTTGGAGCCATCAATGAGTCTTTTCTTCTGTACATGAGTCTGTTTTTAAGTCCTTATAGTAAGGATCTCATATAGTATTTGTCCTTGTGCTGCTGACTGATTTCACTTAACATAATGTCTTCCAGTTGGAACCAGGTTACGAGATGCTTCCTGAAATCACTGTTGTTCTTTGTCATTGCATAGTGTTCCATTGAGTGTATGTACCACAGTTTACTTATCCATTCATCTGTTGTTAGGCATCTGGGTTGATTCCATCCTTTTGCTATTGTGGACGGTACTGCAATAAACACTCATGTGCATGTCTCTGTTCATATGACTGCCCTTGATTCTGTAGGATATATTCCAAGCAGTGGGATTACTGGATCAAATGGTATATCTATTTCCAGCTTTTTAAGGAAGTACGAGATTGCTTTCCAAAGAAATTGGAACTCTCCTACACTGCTGATAGGATTGCAAAGTGGTATAACTGTAATCCCAGCAGCAGTGTAGAACAGTTCCAAGTTCTCCGCAGCCTTTCCAGCATTTGTCGTTTTGTGTTTTTTGAATCATGGCCAACTTAGTTGGAGTGAGATATCTTATTGTAGTTTTGACTTGGATTTCTTTAATAGCTAATGATTCTGAGCATTTCCTCATGTGTCTTTTGTTTGACCGGATGTCTTCTTTAGTGAGGTGTCTGCCCATCTCCCTGGCCCATCACTTAATTGGGTTATTTACCCTTTTTCTTGTTGATATTTTGCAGTACCTTGTAGATTATGGAGATCAGATGTCACTCTGACTTATAGTTGCCAACTATGTTTTCCCATTCTGTTGGTGGTCTTTTAAATTTTTTGATAAAGTCTTTGCATAAGGAAAAGTGTTTCACTCTTAGTAGTTCACATTTGTCTATTTTCTCTTATGCTGATCGAGCTCTGTCAGGTTTTGAAGTCTGTCTACATTTTGTGTTAAACTTTCCATTGTTGATCCTATTTTTTTCTTGTGTAATCTTTATCGTTTCAGGGTTGATATTTAGGTCTTTTATCTAATTTGAGTTGGGTTTCGTGTCAGGTGTGAAATATGGGTCTTGTTTCAATTTTCTGCAGGTTGATAACCAATTTTGCCAACACCAATTATTAAAGAGACTGTTTTTACCCCAGTTTAGAGTCTCAGGGCCTTTGTCAAATATCAACTGTTCACAGGAGGACAGTGGCATCTCTGCATCTCAGTTCTGTTCCATTGGTCAATATGTCTCTTTTTGTACCAGTACCAGGCTGTTTTAATTACTATGGCAGCGTAGTATGTTCTAAAATCAGGTAGTCAGAGGCCTCCCAGTGTGTGCTTCTTCTTAAATAGTGTTTTGCTGATCTGCGGTTTTTTCCCTTTCCAGACAAATGTTGGTGATTTGTTTCTCCATCATTGCACTGGAATTTTTATTGGGGTTGCATTGTATATGTAGATCACTGTGAGTAAAATAGACAATTTCACAATGTTAAGTTTTCCTCTCCAAGAGCAGGGTAGTTTTTCTATTTATGTAATTCTCTCTCTTAGTTTCTAGCAGTAAAGTCTTGTAGTTCTCCTCAGGTCTCTTATTTCTCTAGTTAGATTTATTCCTAGGTATTACATCTCAGGGGCTATAGTAAATGGTATTGATTTGGTGATTTCTTCTTTAATAATCTCTTTATTGGTATAAAGGAATTCTACTGATTTATTTATGTTTATTTTATAACCTGATACTTTGCTGAACTCTTCTGTTAGTTTGACCAGTTTACTTATAGATTCTTTAGGATTCTCTGTGTACAATCAAGTCATCTGCAAATAGGGAGATTTTTATTTCTTCTTTGCTAATGTGAATGCCCTTTATTTCTTTGTCTTATCTGATTGCTCTGGCCATAACTTCTAGTACAATGCTGAATAGAAGTAATGAGAGTAGGCATCCTTGTCTCGCTCCTGTTTTCAAGGGGAATTCTTTCTATCTCTCTCCATTCAGGATGATGTAGGCAGTTGGCTTTGTGTAGCTATTCCTTATTCCATTGAGGAATTTGCCTCCTATTCCTAATTTGCCAAGAGTTTTTAGCATGAATTGGTGTTGGACTTTATCAAATGCCTTTTCTGCATCAATTGACAAAATCAGGTGACTCTTATCCTTTGTGTTAATCATGTGATTGATTATATTAATTGTTTTCCTGATGTTAAACCAGCCTCGCATCCCAAGAATGGATCCAATTTGGTCGCGATGAATTATTGTTTGGATATGGCGTTGATTCTATTGGCAAGTATTTTGTTGAACATTTTTGTATCTAGATTCATGAGTGATAACGATCTGCAATTCTTTTTTTGTGGAATCTTTCCCTGGCTTTGGTATCAGGGTTATGCTGGCTTCACAGAATGAATGTGGGAGTATTCCATCCCTTTCTATGCTAGAAAATTGTCTCAGTAGTATTGGAGTTAACTTTTCTCTAAAAGCTTGGTAGAATTCTGTGGTGAAGCCTTCTGGCCAGGGCTTTTTATGGTTGGTAATTTTTGGATGACTTTTTCAACCTCTTCCTTTGTGATGTGTTATTAAGTTGTTCTACTTCTCCCTGTGATAATTTTGGTAGGTGATATGGATCTAGGAATTTGTCCATTTCCTCTAGGTTTTCAAGTCTGTTAGAGTACAGTCTTTCATAGTATTCTGTTATGATACTTTTGATTTCTCTTAGATCTGTTGAGACTTCTCCCTTCTCATTTCTTGTTTGAGTTATTTGTTTCCTCTCCTGTTTTACTTTGGTAAGTCTAGCCAACTGTTTGTCAATTTTGTTGATCTTTTAAAAAAAAAAAAAACAGCTTTTGGTTTTGTCAATTTTTTCAATTGTTCTTCTATTCTCTAATTCATTTAGTTCTGCTCTAATCTTTATTCCTGTTTTCCTCTAGTGCCTGAAGCATCCCTCTGTTGCTCTCTTTCTATTTGTTCAAGCTGTAGGGTTAATTCTTTGGTTAGGGTCCTTTCTTCCTTACAGATGTGTGCATTTATAGAGATAAACTGACCCCTGAGCACTGTTTTGGCTGTATCCCATAGGTTCTGGTAAGAAATGTTCTCATTCTCATTTGAATCCATAAACTTCCTTATTTTGTCCTTTTTACTTTGATAACCCATGGCTTTTTTAGCAAAGCGTTGTCCAGTTTCTATGAGTTCCAATTTCTTTCTATGCTTTTTCTGCTATTAATTTTGACATTTATGGCTTTATGGTCTGAGAAAATGCTTTGCAATGATTCAGTGGTTTGGATTTTGTTGATATTTGCTTTATGTGCTAATACATGATCTATTCCGGAAAATGTTCCATATGCATTGGAGAAGAAGGTATAGTTATCTGCTGATGGATAAAAGGCTCTGTATATGTTGATGAGGTCTAATTGGTTGTCGCAATAAGATCTTCTGTGTCTCTACTGAGCTTTTTCCTAGATGATCTTTCAATTACTGAAAGTGTAGTGTTGAAGTCTCCCACTATTACTGTGGTGTGATCTATTTCATTTTTCAGTGTAGTCAATGTTTGCTCAATGTATTTAGATGCTGTGGTAGTGGGTACATAGATATTTAATATTGTTAAATCTTACTTGTGTATTGAATCTTTCAGCAATAGTGATGATCTTTGTCCACGATGATGGATTTTACATTAAAATCCATCTTATCTGTGATTAATACTGCCACACCTGCTCTTCTTTGTACACTGTTAGCTTGGTATATGTCGTTCCATCCTTTAATTTTCAGTTTGTTCATATCTTTAAGTCTGATGTGTGTTTCTTTTGAGTAACATATAGATGGATCATGTCTTTGATTCAAGATATCACTCACTGTCTCTTTACTGGAGCATTCAGATCATTTACATTCAGTGTAATTGTTGATAGGTATGTGTTTTGTGCTGTCATTTTGATGTGATTATTTTTCTATTGGTGTTGTCTCTGTTGCTCTTAATATTCTGTTCTGAATCATTCTTTATGTGTTGAATTTTCGTGTTTTTCAGCATTGTTTTTGTGTTCATTGAGATGCCTGTATTACAGTTCTTGTTTTGATGTGTTGCATTGTTATTATGCTTTGTGGCTACCCCTAAAATTCCCCTTAACAATCTGAGTTTAAACCCAGTTTTAGCTTCTACACATAACAGGCAAACAAGCTAGCATCCCAGTCAAGCTACCCCTCCTGCCAAGAAAGTGGTGAACCTATGGTGGTGCTCCAAAAGCAGAGGGAGGGCCTGTGGTGTCCCCAGAGTCAGATGCTCAAAATGTGGCTATCCCACACACTGTCTCTCTGCTGTGGAACACACAGCACACTTTAGGATTTCCTTTCAGTGTAGCTGCTGGCTCAGGCCCCTCACCCCATTTTGCTAGTTAACAAAAAGAAAAGAAATTAAAAGTGCGAAGTAGTTTCTAGTTACGGAGCCATCCTCTCAGCCAGAGCAGAATTCAGTGGTAGAGAGTAGACAGGAAGTTTCCTACTGAGTGGCATATTCCAGAGTGACGATCCTATGCCATGTCCTAGCAGATCACTGGGTACCCAGAAAGCTCTGTTCAATTATCAATCAAAGTCTTAGTTTTCAGAGGGAATCAAGGAGACATGTGTCTAGTCTGCCATGTTAACCTCCTATTGCTTTTTAAATTTAGTTTTCTATTTTGTGTGTGAAAATAATAGTACTTACATCATAAAGTTGTTATAAATATTTATTAAAATATAATGCTTATCACAAAAACTGGAACACAAATATTAGTTCTCTGTATAGACTGGGTATTGTCATTATCTTAAAGTTGACAAAACTCAGAAAAAGTCGATTAACTTGCCAGAGGCTTCGCAAATTGAAAGGTAGACTTGACGGTATATACCAGATCTGCAAGTCTCTGTGATTTTTTTTTTCCTGTTTCAGGAAATAATTTTGTGTGATCACAGTGACAGATATGAGCGCCTCTAGATATATTTCTATTTAACAAAGCCAACGTCATTTGTATGTTTAAGTGATACGAGTGCATCTTTCTTTGTATATCTTTAGGATATATATATATAAATCCTCACAACTGGACCAATAGCCGGTATTATGATGACTGGAGAAAACACCAAAGTTGTCAGGGATTTAGTTTTACTTGAATCAACAAACAAAGCCCATAGAAGCAGCAGTCAGTAAATAAAACAACACATTGCATTCATCAACTTTGCTCCTAAACACATCTTTAAAATGTTAAACATCAAAGATGTCATTTTGAGGACTAAGGTATGCCTGACTCAAGCCATGGCATTTCCAGTTGCCCATATGTTCCACTGCTAACCACAAGGTCAGCAGTTCAAATCCACCAGGCACTCTTTGAATACTCTGGGGGTCAGTTCTGCCCTGGCCCCTAGGGTCTCCATGAGTCAGATTCGACTTGACAGCACTTGGCTTGGCTTGGCATATGTTGGACAATGAATAGGCAAGACCAAAGAAGAATTGAATCATTTGAATTATGAAAATGGCAAAGAATATTCAATGTACCAGTGAGCATTTCCACCACTTCCACTTGTCTACAGTATACATTCAATGGCATATTCAGTATTCTTTGAATATACAATACCTGTTGCCATCAAGTTGATTCCAACTCATAATAATCTATAGGACCTATAGCTGAAAGTGTTCACTTATCTATGCAAAGATATTTTCAAGGCAGCTACTTAGCCAACCAACTGGAAAGATCTTTATTTATGTCTGTTCCCAAAAAAGGCAACCCAAATGAATGCAGAAATTATTGAAAAGTACCATTAATATCACACTCAAGTAAAATTTTGCTGAAGATCATTCAAAAGTGTTTGCATCAGTGTACTAACAGGAAACTGCCAAAAATTCAGACTAGACTCAGAAGAAGATGTGCAATGAGGGATATCATTGCTGATGTCAGATAAATCCTGGTTGAAAGTAGAGAATAGCAGAAAGATGTTTACTTGTGTTTTATTGACTATGCAAAGTTATTTGATTATGTGGATCATAATAGATTATGGATAACATTGCAAAGAATGGGAATTCCAGAATACTTAATTGTGCTCTTGAGGAATCTAAATGTGGATCAAACAGAACCGGGAGACACTACATAGTCTCAAGCTAGGAAAGATGTATGTTAGGGTTGTATCCTTTTGCTATAGCTGTTCAGTCTGTATGCTGACCAAATAACCTGAAGAGCTGGCTTATGTGAAGAAGAACATGGCGTCATAATTGGAGAAAGACTCATTAGCAATCTGCATTATGCTGATGACACAAGGTCATGATAACTGGAGAAAAGGTGGGAGTTGTCAAATATTTCATTTTACTTGGATTCACAACCAGGCCCCATGGAAGTAGCAGTCAAGAAATCAAAAGATGCATTGCGTTGAGAAAATCTGCTGCTTAAGACCTCTTCAAAGTTTTGAAAAGCAAAGATGTCACCTTGACATCTTTGACCAAGGTGCATCTGACCCAAGCCATGGTATTTTCAGCCACATCATATGTATGTGGAAGCGGGACAATGAATAAAGAAGACAGGAAAAGAATTGATGTCCTTGAATTGTGGTATTGGAGAAGAATATGGACTGCCAAAAGAAATAACAGGTCTGTCCTAAAAGAAGTATGACCAGAGTGCTCCTTAGAAGCAAGGGTGGCAAAATTGTGTCTTACGTACTTTGAGTGTACTGTCAGAAGGAATTAATCCCTGGAGGATGTTATGCTTGTTAAAGTAGAGGGTCAGTGAAAAAGAGGAAGACCCTCAACTAGATGGACTGACACAGTGGCTGCAATAATGGGCTTAAGCATGAAAACAATTGTAGGCATAGCACAGGTTTGGGCTGTATTTTGTTCTGTTGTACATAGGGTCGCTATGAGTCAGAACTGACTCGACAGCACCTGACAGCAACAACCACCTCTGTCTTTCTTCTCCTATCCCTCAGCAATGCTACATGCTTCTTGCTGTTATTATCTCTTTTATACTTCAGTGTTCCCTTTTTATCTCTGGTTCACCAGTAACTGGTTAGTGTTTTCACTATTAAATTCTTTCTATTAAGACAACTAGTGTAATTTCTGTCTCCTGATTGGACCCACACTGAAACAAGGTGAATCTCTTGTACTTCTGTAATAGGCTAAGTACATTTTTATCACTGTAGCTAACTCAGTGGTCTTTCTCCCTCACAGACTAAACTATATACATATATATTTATATATATATATATATATATAATTCATTTATTGTGATTGAGCGAAAGTGTAAGTTCCAGTTCAAATTTGTGTGGCCGCCTACATGTAGCTGCTGGTACTCTCCTTGCCCGGTGACAGCACACCCCTCCTTTCTGTTGTATACATGTCATATCCTCTTAATAATCCCCTGTCCCCTCTTCTCCATCCTCTCCACTTCCTTCTAGTAAGAGGTAAGTAGGACAACAACCTGTAGATACGTAGACCACATGATATGGTCACTGTGTATCACTGAGTCCAATCTATTCCTGTCTGAGGAGTTGACCTCAGTAATGATTTATGGACAGGGGCAGCATCAGGTCTAGAAGCCATGCTCTCCGGGGAACCTCAATGCATTCGGACCATCAGTTGTGGTCTTTTAGTGGAGACCTCAGGGTGGATCCCTCTTTATTCCTGTGTTGCCAGTGAGACTCAACTTTGTGAGCCCCATAACTGCTATCACTGGTGGTGGCCAGGCACCACCTGGTTCTTCTGGTCACATGCTGATGTAGTCACCCATTCACATGGGTCTTTGTCTTCTGGATTCTCTTTCTCTCATATCATTTTGGTCCTTGGTGATCATCTGTCCCTGCTGAGTTGGGACCATTTGGTGTACCTCAGATGGCAGCTTGCTGGCTTTTAAGACCCCAGATGCCACTCACCAATGTGGAGTTAAGAAGACTCTCACAGTAATATGCTAGTTATGCCAGTTGGCCACAAATCTCCCTCATAGACTAAATTTTTTGAGAACAGAGATTATCCATTATTCGCAGTTGTATACTTTTCTACAAGGGGTTGCAGAGTATTGCAGTTAAGTGACTACTAATTGCAAAGTTAGAGATTTGAACCCACCCAGAGGTGCCTTGGAAGAAAGATCTGGCAATCTGCTTCCAAAAGTTCACAACCTTAAAACTCTATGGAATACAGTTTCACTCTGCAAACATGGGGCTGCCATGAGTTAGAATTAACTTAGTGATAACTGGTTTGGTTTGTTGTTTGTTTTTTTACTTAGCAGTTAGTTCAATAAGTCTTTGCTGCCTAAAGGAGTAACAAATTTGGTTTAACACACAGTGCTTTTGGAGTTACATTGTAATATTAAAAATGCCTATTTCAAATATGCACAGTTAAAGTTAGTTTAGTAATCTATGTTGTAATAATCTGTGTTGCTTTTGTCATAGATTTTCTTAAAAATCAAATAAAATTGGCATTTTGCATATAATGAAATACATCTGTTTCTATAACATTCTATATGAAATTCTTTTCAAAACAAGGCATTCTGCCAATACCCGTAGAAGAGGACCTTAATGGGTTGTAAATCTGGCAGTCTAAAGACCAAAATGTCATGAATCCTAATTTAGATCTTAATTTCAAAAGTGATGTAGAGCCTAAAGAATCCTGGAGTAAAAATGCCAGCAATTGCACTGGATTTTAAACTGTGATCTTTGTGTAACCTTGAGCAAATCACAAAGACTTTCACAAATTCAATCTATTGATCTGAAAAATGGGAATAATATTACCTGTCTACTTGGTGAAAGTAATATATAAATGTGAGAGTATTTTGCAGACTGTCCAGTGTTACAATCACTGTCAAATACCACAGGAACAGAGATTATGCTTATTTGCTCACTACTGTTTCTCCATTTCTTAGAACATAGAATATGCTCAGGAAATACTTGTACAATGTTCATCTTGTCATGCCATTATAATTCTTCCTGTTTATCAATTGCATTACTGAATTAGTTGGCTGCCAGAAAACATAGCAGTGTCTCCTTGGAAATACCTTATGCCTCAAAGTTAATGTGGGTGTGATCATTAAGGCTGTGTGTCGACTTGGCTGGGTCATGACTCTCAGTGGTTTGGTGGTTATGACATAGTTTAATAGTCATATAATGATTAAATGACTTCCATGATGAGAGTTGATATAATATGATCCCCTCCATGGTGGGGTCTGCTGTGAGTGGCCAACCAATTGAAAGTGAGTATGTGTTGGGATGTGGACTTCGTCTGGTATAAACGGACTTTCTGTCAAGATTTGTGGGCTTTTGCGTTCACCGAATCCTGCAGTGACTCCTGTCTCTGATCTCCAGTTCTTGAGACTTGAGCTAGAATCTCACCTGCCATCTTTGGATTCATCACTCTTCATAGACTATGAGCCAAATCGTTGCTGTCTGACTTGCTGTTCTTTGGTTTGCCAGCCCCTGTAGCTACATGAATCAGGAGGATCCTCCAGCTTGACCATGGACTTTGCACATTCCAGCCTCTACAGCCATGTGAGACATTTCCATAACATGTCTCTCTATATAGCTATACACTTTATTGGTTTTGCTTCTCTAAAGAACCCAGCCTCAGAGAATGATGAATTCAAAAAGAACTTTGGTGTTGATAGGCCTGCTTTCATACCTAGGAAATACCTTCAAAAACACATCCAAAACCCAAAGACTTCTCACACCCTTCTCCACACTATCATTCTATTCTAAAGCCTACCCTATCTCTCATATGGATTATGATGAGTTTACTGTCTCCTAACTGGTCCTAACTGGTCTCTTCGCTTTTACCCTTCTTGCCTTTTCTCAGTGTGTATCCAATGTGATGATGTTAAATTGTAACTCAGCTCACTGCACTCTGTTGCTCAGAACTTTCCAATAGTTGATTTGATCTAGAAAGAAGCCAGCCTGCTTACAACCACCTAGAATCAGAAGTTCTATTTGATATGCTCGAGTTCCTTGCCCCTTTACTTCCCCATAGCTCTATCTCCATCAGTGTCTCACCCTTGTACATGTTCCTCAATCATGTCATCAACCCTCCGTCCTCAGTTCATTAATCTTTCTTCTCCTTTATTTGTAAAGCAGTATCTCAAATAATGAATTGGCTCACTTCTGCAACCCCTAAAGTTCTTTACTCAGATGAAAAAATATGATTCCCAGTGTTACACTCAGTCTTTGCAAAAGGAAAAATATATATATAAGAAAAGTTTTGCTCAATTACTACTGAATAAAAATCAGAACGAGCAACACAATCTATAATGTCTTGAGAGTTTCTAAAAACTCAAACGTAAGCTCAGTAAGTTTTGACTGACTTGGTCAACTGAGATCTTTCTTTGAGGATATGTGAACAAAGCTACAGTTGCTTCTGGATATGTGAACTGAACAGAGATGGAATTTACGTGTATAAGAAGTTGAAAACAGAAATATTTAAATGTGGTCCTGTCATCAAAACCCTATTTCTTCATAACACATCGCTGTTTTAACACTATTTTCTGTAATTACACACATACTACCCAGCTACTCTTGTATTATGAATTTATTATTATTCACTAAGCCATTGGCTCTCTTTAAGCAATTGATACAGGCATTTTTCTTTTAAAAGCAATTTCTTGGGGGTGGAGTCAAGATGGCAGACTAAACACACATCTCCCTAAATCTCTCTGAAAACCAAGGCCTGAACTGATAATTACACGGAGACTTCTGGATACCTAGTGAGCCCTAGGATGTGGCATATGGCTGTGTATTTAGACTACATACCACTTAATGGGAAACTTCTTTTCTTTCACTGACCCCAACCCTTGTTGAGTGTTGGCTGTCATGGACTGAAGGTAAATTGGCACTTTAACTTTTCTTTCTTGGTCTTGGCCAGTGGGTGGGACTGGAGTTTGACTGGTGGCAGGGCTCTGATGTACTGCTCATGGGATAGGTGAGCAGAGTTGCCACGTTTTGAGAGCCTGGCCTTGGAATCTCTGTACCTCAGTGCTTTTGTCTTCTCTATCCTGCCATTGCATAGCCTATTCTGAGACAGGCGGGGGACCTTGTGAGGGACACCATCTTGACTGACCGTGAGGCGAAGTTACTCATATGGAGGCCTCAGCTGGACTTAATTCCCAGGCTGGGAGGCACTGCCTGCAAGGAGAGCACTATTCCAGCAGAAAAGCAGTCTTTTACACAATGTGGCCTTACAGGGTGGCCTGGCAGCCGATGACAACAGGGCAGTAGCCTTTCCACATTTTGAACTAGTTTCCAGCATCTGGGATTACGTATAGAGATGCTTACTTTGCCATCTGGGAAGAGGGACTTGCACACCTGAAAGCCTTACTATTTTCAGAAGTTGTCAGATACCTTTTACCTTTTAATATGTGACTGCCTAGAGAAATAACTGTGATGAATCCTCAGAGCATCTCTTCCAGCCTTTACTGACTCACATTAAAGGCTCAGTTGATGGCTCCCCAGTGACTCTATAAGTAGGGCCATGTCTTTGCCAATCAGGAGATGGAGTCTGCTACTCCAGAGATTCCACTAAGCCCAGTCACTAGAATACACAGAGATGTCTGCTAATCAACTTTCTTTTCAGACGGAGCTTTAGATCCAGTTAAGGTAACACTGGAGAAAGAAAACAACCTCCAGATGCCCAAAAAGCAACAAACTTTGGACAAAAACATTAAGAAGAATTCACCTATGGCTTCAGAAGTCCATGAAAAGAAAGAACCAAAGAACTTCCCAGATGAAGAAGGCTTTCTGAAACTATCAAAGTGTAAGTACAAAAGGATTATATACAGAGTCCTCCTAGACCTTATACAAAATAAAACTGAGCAAAATGAAACATTAAGCATACTGTTTGATCTGATGGAACACCAGTACTCTGAAATCCAACAGATCAATAACAAAATCCAAGAGACAAAAACTTCAATTCAAAGCCAGGAAAACAGAATGGAGCAAATGGAAAATAGACTTTCTGATTTAGAAGACAGAGCTACTGACTCCAGCATCTATAAGGAGAAATCAGAAAAAACAAACAAGAAAAATGAAGAGACATTAAGAAGCATGTGGGACTCTTAAGAGGAACAGTCTGTGATTAACTGGAGTTCCTCAAAGGACAAGACACCTGAGAACACAGAGAGTGTAGTTGCTGAGCTACTGACAGAAAACTTCCCACAAATTATGAAAGAGCAGAATATAGATATACAAGATGCATACTGAATGCCACTCAATGTAGATCTCAAAAGAAAGACTCTAAGACATATTATATCAAGCTTAACAAAATGAAACAGAAACAAAAACTCTTAAAGACAGCGAGACTCAAAGCACAGGTAACATTCAGAGGGAAACTCTGTAGGCTTTCATCTGACTTCTCAGCAGAAACAGTGCTGGCATGGAGACAGTGGGATGACACATTCAAAGCCTTGAAGAAGAAAAACTTCCAACCAAGAATTATATATCCTGCAAAACTATCTTTCAAATCTGAAAACAAAATTAAGACATTCACAGATAAACAGAAACTCAGAGACTTTGTAAAAACCAAACCAAAACTACAAGAAATACTGAAAGAAGCTCTTGGCATAGAAGAACAAAACTACTAACTTTGTATTTTAAGAGGAAATACAATATATCAAACCAAGAAACATAATACAGAAGTCTCAACAACCACAAAACCAACACTGAAAAAGGTGAAAAATGAACTCATATAGAATGTCCCAGAACAGAATAATAAGAATAGAGAAAACATCAAGACACACACACACAAAATCACAATGACAGCACTAAACATATATCTATCAATAATTACATTGAATGTGAATGGACTGAATGCTCCAGCAAGGAGACGAGTGACATCTTGGATCAAAAGACAAAGCCCAACCATATGTTGCTTACAAGAAATTCACGCAAGACTTAAAGATATGAATAAACTGAAAATTAATGGATGAAAGAGTATATACCAAGCTAACAACACACAAAGAAGAGGGGATGTCACAATACTAATCTCAGATAAAATAGATTTTAATGTAAAATCCATCATCGTGGACAAGGATGGGCACTATAGCTGAAAGGTTCAATACATAAGCAGGACTTAATATTAAATATTTATCCATGCAATACTAGAGCACCTAAATACAACAAAGAAACACTAGCTATACTCAAAAACAAGATCGATCACTCCACAATAATAGTGGGAGACTTCAACACTCCACTCTCAATACAGGATAGATCATCTAGAAAAAAGCTCAATAAAGGCACAGAAGATCCTATTGCCACAATTAACCAACTAGATCTCATTAACACATAAGGAACTTTCTATCCATCAGCAGACAGCTACATCTTCTTCTCCAAAGCACATGGAACATTTTCCAGAATACACCATGTGTTAGGACATAAAGCAAATCTCAACAGAATCTGTAATATTGAATTAATGCTAAAGCATCTTCTCAGACCATAAAGTCACAAAAGTCAAAATCAATAGCAGAAAAAACACAGCTAGAAAGTGGAACTCATGGAAACTGAATAACACCTTGCTCGAAAAGCCCTGGGTTATAGAGGAAATCAAGAATTAAATAAAGAAATTTATGGATTCCAATGAGAATGAAAACACTTCCTACCAGAACTTGTGGGATACAGTCAAAGCGCACTCATGGGTTAGTTTATCTCTGTAAATGCACACATCCAGAAGGAAGAAACAACCCAAACCAAAAAATAACCCCACAGCCTGAACAAGTAGACAGAGAGCAACAGGGGAACCCCTCAGGCACCAGAAGAAAACAGATCACAAAGACTAGAGCAGAACTAAACAAACTGGAGAATAGAAGAACAACTGAAAAAACTGAAAAGACCAAAAGCTGATTTTTTGAAAAGATCAACAAAAGTGACAAACTATTGGCTAAACTTACTAAATAAAAACAGGAAAGGAAACAAATAACCCAAATAAGAAATGAAGGGGAGTTGTCACAACAGATCCAAAAGAAATCAAAAATATCATCACAGAATACTATGAAAGACTGTACTCTAACAAATTTGAAAGAGGAAATGGACAAATTCCTAGATTCATATCACCTATCAAAATTACCACAGTGTGAAGCAGAACAATTGAATAAACCCATCACAAATGAAGAGATTGAAAATGTCATCCAAAAACTACCAACCAGAAAAAGCCCTGGCCCAGATGACTTCACTGCAGGATTCTATCAAGTTTTAGAGAAGAGTTATCTCCAACACTACTGAGACTATTTCACAGCATAGAAAGGAATAGAATACTCCTAAATTCATTCTAAGATGCTAGCGTAACCCTGATACCAAAGCCAGGGAAAGACTCAACAAAAAAGGAGAATTATAGACCAATATCAGTCATGAATCTAGATGCAAAAATTTTCAACAAAATTCTTGCCAACAAGTTCAACAACATATGGAAAAAACAATTAATCACAACCATGTTGGATTCATACCAGGGATGCAAGACTGGTTCAACATCAGGACAATTAATGTGATCAACCACATAAATAACACAAAAGACAAGAATCACCTGATTTTGTCTATTAATGCAGAAAAGGCATTTAATAAAGTCCAGCACCTATTCATGCTGAAAATTCTCAGCAAAATAGGAATAGACAGCAAATTCCTGAATGCAATAAGTGTCATTTATACAAAACCAACTGCCTACATCATCCTGAATGGAGAGAGACTGAAACAATTCCCCTTGAGAACAGGAATTAGATAAGGATGCCCACTCTTACTTCTCCTGTTCAACATTGTACTAGAAGTTCCAGCCAGAGCAATTAAACAAGACCAAGAAATAAAGGGCATCTGCATCTGCAAAGAGGAATGAAAATCTATTTGCAGATGATATGATTGTATATGCAGAGAATTCTAAAGAATCCATAAGGAAACTACTCAAACTAATAGATGAGTTCAGCGAAGTCTCAGGATACAAGGTAAACATAAGTAAACCAGTAGGATTCCTTTATACCAACAATGAGATTATTAAAGAAGAAATCACAAAATGAATGCCATTTACTATAACCCCCAAGAAGATAAAGTACCTAGGAATAAATCTAACCAGAGAAATAACAGACCTTTAAAGAGGATTATAACACCTTGCTACAAGAAACTAAGAGAGACTTAGATAAATGGAGAAACCTACCCTGCTCGTGGACATGAAGACTTATCATTGTGAAAATGTCTATTTTGCCCAAAGCAATCTACTTATATAATGCAATCCCAACACAAATTCCAGTGACATTTTTTAATGAGATGGAGAAACAAATCACCAACTCTGTTCAGAAATGAAACAAGCCCAGGATAAGTGAAGCACTGCTGAAGAAGAACACACTGGGAGGCCTCCCACTAGTCAATTTTAGAAACTATTACACTGCCGTAGCTGTCAAAAAAGCCTGGTACTGGTACAAAAAGAGACATAAAGATCAATGAAACAGAATTGAGACCCCAGACATGGCACCATCCTCCTATGAACAGCTGATATTCAACAAAGGCTCTAATACATTAAACTCAGATAAAAACAATCTCCTCAACAAATCATGCTGGCAAAATTGGATATCCATCTGCAATAAATTGAAACAAGACCCATATTTCATACCTTATAAAAAAAACAACTCAAACTGGATAAAAGACCTAAATATCAAATCTAAAATGATAAAACTCATCCAAGAAAAGTTAGGATCAACTATAGAAGTTTTAATACACAGCATAGACAGGCTTCAAAATCTGACAAACCACAATCAACAGAAGAGAAAACAGATAAATGGGAACCACTAAGAATCAAACACTTTTGGTCATCCAAAGACTTTATCAATAGAATTAGAAGACCACTTACAGAAAGGGTAAAAATATTTGGCAACTATATATCAGACTGACATCTGATCTCCATAATCTACAAGGTACTACAAAATATAAACAAGAAAAAGATAAATAACCCAACTACACGATGGGCAAAGGAGATGGACAGACACTTCTCTAAAGAAGTGATCCAAACACCCCAAACACACGTGGGGACATGCTCACAATCGTTAGCTATTAGAAAAATTCAAATCAAATCTACAGTGAGATACCATCTCACCCCAACAAGGTTGGCCATGATCCGAAAAACACAAAACAACAAATACTAGAGAAGCTGTAGAGAAATTGAACTCTCCTACACTGTTCGTGGGATTGCAAAATGGTGCAGATGCTTCCTTATAAAGCTGGAAATGGATAGACCATTTGACCCAGTAATTCCACTGCCTGAAATATATTCTGCAAATTCAAGGCCATTCACACCAACTGATACATGCACACGAATATTTATTGCAGCACAATCAACAACAGCAGAAAGACAGAATCAACCCAGATGCCCAACAACAGAGGAATGAGTAGGTAAACTTTGGCATATATACTCAGTGGGACACTAGGCAATGATAAAGAACAGTGATGATTTTAGGAAGCATCTCACGTCTTGGTTTCAAATGGAGGACATTATGTTGAATGAAAGCAGTCAGCGAGAAAACGACAAATATTGTACGAGACCCCTACTATAAGAACTTAAAAACATAGTCATGGATAGAAGAAAAGACCTTTGATGGCTGCAAGGGTGGGGAGGGAGGGAGGGAGAGGGTAGGGGACAGACTAGATAGTTGATAGAAATTTCATTGGGTGAAATCTGTGACAGCATACATTAGAAAGAAGATCAATTTAACGGGACTTTAACATAACATGATTAGTCCTCTCACCTTAATCCAATATTGCAAGGTCAGAGTAGCTGGGTTGGGGTCTGGGGACTATGCTCTCAGGGGACATCGAGGTCAATTGGCATAGTCAGACTTTTATTAAGAGAGTGTTCTGCACCTCGCATTGGTGTGTGACACCTGGGGTCTTAAAAGCTACCAAGTTGCCGTCTGAGGTACATCAAACGGTCCCAACTTAGCAGGAATGGGTATTCACCAAAGACCGAAATGACATGGAGGGAAGAGAACCCAGAATACAGAGAGACCCACGTGAGTGGGTGACTACATCCACTTGTGACTAGAAGAACTGGATGGTGCCTGGCCACCACCAGTGATAGCCATTATGGGGCTCACAAAGTCAACTCTCACTGGCAACACAAGAATAAAAAGGGGTGCATCCTGAGATCTCCACTAACAGATCCCAATTGATGGTCCAGGGACCTCAGGGGTTCCCTGCGAGCAGAGCCCCTGCCCCTGATCCTGCCCCTGTCCATAAATCATACTGGAGGTCAACTCTTCTGACAGGAACGGATTAGACTTGGCGAAACAGGGTGACCATATCATGTGTGCACTTTATGATTCTATGTATCCACAGGATGTCTGACCTCTGACCTGCTGGCCTCTTAATGGAAACAGGGGAGAGGGTGGAGACAAGGGGATAGGAGATTGTTAGGAAGATATGACACGTACAGAATGGGGAGGAGGAGTGTGCTGTCACCGGGCAGGGAGAGGCATGAGTGCTGCACGAGGCCGCCATGCAAATTTTTATGGGATTGTACATTTTCGCTCAGTCATAATAATTAAAAAAAAATCATTTCCTAAGTGTCTTGGTTGTTATAGAAGACAACACTGGCAGTTTGGGAGATTTCTTCCACCTTGATCTCATCAGGAACCACAGGAGGAGCTGCATCTCAGCTGCCCCTCAAATACTCTGAAAGAGCTGAGGCGTCTACTTTTGTAATTATTGGCAAGAGATTATTCAAATAATTAAATAAATTTCTCCATACTACAAGCCATGAGATCTTATTTCAAGCCCTGTTTAAGTGTCCACATTAAGTACATTATTGAATTAAGTAATTAATTTGGACTCACAGTTGTGTTTTTTTTTTTAATTTCTCATGAGAGTTCACATGGGATTAGCAACTTTTTCTTCTTTGTTTTCCCTTACAGACGCACCATAAAAGAAAGCACCAGAAGCCTGAAGCGTTGTACCTCTTACATTCATTCTTTGCTACCTCTTTCTTACACGTCAACATTTGCTTGCTTGCCTGCTTTTTTTTTTTTCTTTTTTTGAGGGCAGGTATTTCTATGTACTGTGGTGGCACAGTGGTTGAGCTTGACTGCTAACTGAAAGGTCTGCAGTTAGAATCCACTAGCTGATTCTTGGAAACCCTATCAGACAGTTCTGCTCTGTCTGATAGGTCACTATGAGTCAGCACTGACTTGACAGCAACAGGTTGGGTTGGGTTGGGTTTTTGTGAGGAGCCGTGGTGGTGCAGTGCTTAGGAGATTGGCTGCTAACCAAAGCTCTGAGAGTTCCAGTTCTCCAGCCACCCGTTGGAAACACTATCGGGCTGTTCTATTCTGTCCTGTAACACGGTTTTGAGTCACAATCGACTCCATGGCAATGAGTTTGCTTTGGTATTTTTGTGTAGTGATAAGAATTGCTTCATTTGTCAATAACTGTGATTAATAAAACAAGTGTCAATACTAATCAAATTTTCTCTATTTTTGCAGAATCTGTCTTTATTATTCACACATCAGCTAATGATGCTAAGTATTTTAAGATTGCTACTACTTCACAGAAAATAAGTAGCCGCAAGGTAAGTTTTAAAATGTCTTCAAAGAATTTATTTTGTAGATTTTTAAAATTCCAGAAAGGCAGACATGCAGTGCATAAATTTCCATATACCCATCAGTCAAGAGCAGTAGTAGGAAGTGCCATGTTTACTCAATTAATTTTTATGTGCAATAGTTCAGGGTAAATACAGACATCACTGTTGCCACAAACCTAAGTAGAGTATATGCGACCTGCCACAAACAGCCAATCTTTGAGACAGGTAAGATGAAGATCAATACATTCATTACGTACTGGTAGACAAAGAGACAGAGGGGGTTATTCCTCAAAAATCTACCTCCCTGAAGTGGAAACTAACTGGAGTTTTTATAGAAAAAGGAAATGAGGCTTTATTAGTCTTAGGAATTAGTAGAAAGTTAATTCTTCTTTGGGTGGTCACAGTGATCTTCTCCCAGATGTGTTGATATCTTCACTAGTATTTTGGGCTGGGAAGTAGTCTGGTTATTATATAAATTTAAGATCACAGGGCAGATCACTTTGTTTTTCTTTTTTTTATATATATATTAGTATCACTTGTTTTTCAATAGCCCTAAAGAGAGCATAGATTAGTCCTCAACCCTGGGAGAAACTGAGAGAGACAATAAACTCCTCACTTGGAGACAGAATTAAGAAACAAAATTACTCAGGTTATGCTCAAGATGTGGTCATTCATTTTACACTCTCTGTTCCATCACAATGTTCCATCATAACCTTTACCCTTAAATAGGCACTAATTATAATCTATAAAAAGAATATTTGCCTACCTAAGAAAGTACTGTCACATTTAACAAAGTTAAAAATAATTCTGCAGTATTATTTAACATTCAACCTATCGAAATTCTCCAAATAGTCAAAAAAATGTGTTGTTCCAGTTAGAAGCCGGTTAAGAATCAAGCTTATATTGGAGTGTGATGAGCTATATACGTGATGCTGTGTGCCTCATACTACAGCAAAACAAGAAGAAGATAATGTCTGGTTGCTGCACTATTAGTGAAACCAATATTAAGCTTCTGCTTAAGAGGTGATACTCTGTTCCATCTCTTGTAAGTTACAATGTTTTCCCCTGTGACCAGCAAGTAATCTATGGAGTGACATTTTGCCATCATGTGAATATGTGTAGCCATCTTTCATCTAATTATCTTAGCATCCACTAATCATCTTTGGTTATAGGATCACTATGAGTGGGAACTTACTTGGCAGCATTAGGTTGAATCAAATATTTTATTAGAGACTATTAAAAAAATCAACATAATGTTGAATGGCAATAAATCGTAAGAATACATAAAAGCCAGTTCTGATCCCCAACTCTCCCTAATTTGTTTAATTTTTAACCCAGTAGCATGAAATTTGGGGTTATCATGTGCTGCATTCAACATTAACAAGTAAAAGATTACTCTGGGATGTACATGGAAGCTGCTTACTGTAAGAGCTGGCTTCTGTGAAATAAGGAGAGTCTGAAAATTTAGTAATAGAAATAGTGATGTCCAGAAGTTCTGAGCCTCCCTATCACTTTTACAAAAATTACCTGGGGTATACTATATTAAGTTTTCTGATAAAATGAGGAGCAGATACTAGATAAATTAGGCTTGACAGTACAACTCAAAGAGATTATACCTTGGATTATTTTTACATAGACTTAATCAAAGGACATTTATTGTGTACAGCTTGCTAATTCTGCACTAGGTTTACATCTTGTCATGGATTTTGGAAGGATTCTCAAAGCCTCAACTTTTTTTCTTCCTATTTGTTTCTCACGTTCACTTAGAATCATACATTCTGTAATTGTCTATCACAGCACACCTTCTGCAAATGCAAATTTACCTCAACATTGCAAATTCTGAGAAGAAAGACCATTCAGTAATTATGAAGGGAAAAGATATTAAACTGAAGGGAAAGAGGGAATTTAAAAATTAAGATTCTGATAGAAACAAGAAGATACTGAGAAAATACTGGAAAAAAGCCAATTCTCTCAGAGTTCTCGGTCTGCCCTAGTAGACTGGGGAGGTTTAACCAAGGTCCCAATAGACTTCAGAACTTAGCACACTTATTCAAACTCGTTGTGAACCCTTTCAGGTTGACTCATTACTAATATTTTTCCATTTCACGGTAAGATTCCCACTGACATTAACCAACACAGTCTCAACATGGGTAAGTGGAACAGGAAGTGGGAGATTGCTGAACCCTTGTGGAATGATGTATTTATCATTTCACCTAATTCCTCAGACATGCTTTGTGGGTTTGTTATTATTATTAGACTTTTTAGTTTTATTTTCCATCTAGAGGCCCTAATCTTCCTAGAGAAACCCTGAACAACAGGGACAGCTGTTAAAAGAATGACCTCACTAATTAGTTTCATACTGGGAAAATAAACAGTGCAACAAGTCACTTACTTTATTGTTTATTTCTTAAGGGATAGTATGGAAAACGTTCACTCATTATTTGATTGCAATAAAATAAACAGAATTCAATTTGGGTATTTTGGTTGACAAACTTTTTGAGAGTGGAGATGTTCCAAATTAAAATAAGAACCTGTCTCCCTAAGCTTGGTTGTTATTTAGGTATTTATTATCTTTTTGAACTGAGAGGCATCCAGTGGTAGGAAAAATATTCTTTTAAATCCAGTCAGTCTCTTATTTAAATAACTCCGGCATTAAGTCTGCATACCATTCTATTTTGAGAAACAATATAAGCAGCAGCATCCCTTGAGTAATGTCAGGTTTCTGTGGGTTCCAAATAAGTACCTCTTGTGCTAATATTGTCATATTGTTCTGTTTCCATAGTAGAAGTTTATTCATTTCACATATTCTAAAAATGCCATGTTCTTTATGGTGCAGAGGTTAAGCTCTCAGCAGCCAACCAAAAGGTTGGCAGTTTGAATCCACCAGCCACTTCTCGGAAACCCTGTTCGGCAAGTCTACTCTGTTCCATAGGGTCTTTACGGGTCAGAATTGACAGGATAGAAATGGATTTGGATTACTATTCTTATTGTATATGTTATTTTTTCTTTAAATTTCAAATTCTGCTTTTCCCTTCTTCATCTAAGAAATTACTTATCAAAACTAAATAATTGGAAACCCTGGTGGCATAGCGGTTAAGTGCTACAGCTCCTGCTCGGAAGTTCAGCTGTTCAAATCCACCAGGTACTCCTTGGAAACTCTATAAGGCAGTTCTACTCCATCCTATAGGATCACTTTGAGTTGGAATTGACTCAACGGCAGTAGATTTGGTTTTGGTTTAAACTAAATAATTACACATCACATATCAGAATACTTTGGAGAAACAAGGCTGATTAAACTTCAACATCGCATATAAAACTTCATTTCACTTCGTTCTATTTTTTTCTTTTCACTTCTTACTCAAATGATTCTGTGTTCATTAATCCCCAATTCGTTCTTCTTTCTGGACAAACTTAAGATTTAAATCCCATCAGAATTATTATGTGGTTCAACACAACTTTGCTTCTCATTTTTGCCTGGCGCCAGTCAAAGTGAAGATAAAGCCACATTCAATTCCTGTGGGAGCACAAAACATCTATTTGTGTTTCTCTGTAACCACCACAGGCTAAACCTGGGAAGTCCTCAAAAACACCCAACCATTTAGGAATGCCTTCCTATGTATGTCACTTCAATCAGAGAAAAATGACTAATAACATGAGTTTGAGGTAAACATGAGGGGGAAGAGAGCAAGCAGTAAGGGCAACAGAGGGAAAAAAAGACAAAAGGTAGAAAGCATCTACAATGGATTTATTTTCTTTGTAGCGGTCTTGAACAAAGTTCTAGAATAAAAGACAGATTATCATGAAACATGATGCACAAATACTAAGCAATGCAAAAAGGACAGTTTGACAGAAACAATTAATTAAAAAATAAAAAATTCCAGATGCTTAAAACCACATAAAAATCAACTTTAATTCTAAAAACTACTTGAGTTGTTCAGTTCATCAAATAATCTAACACACTGAGTTGAGAAAATCTACTGCATTCCCTGAACTGAGTACCTAGATTGTTTGGCTACAAAATAATCTAGAGGTTTTTATTTGTTTTCAAGATGCTTGACAAGGCAAGACTTTTTATGCTGCTTCCACTCCCCTACACCTACTTCTTGCATCCAGCACCTTCCAGGTAAAAAAATAAACTTAAAAAGTAATTCTTGCCTCTCTTTATTAGCAGCTGTATTAGATTAAATATTAATGAGATCCAATAAATCTGGAGATTGCTGAGCCATGCATAAACTCACGCTGGCTTCTGCCCTTGCCTTTTCCATGATTCTGAAATGAAAGAAAAATGTCTGTGATTGATTACTTGCTACGATAGAGAACTGAAAGAGAAAATGAGATTAGTGGTAAACCAAAGAGAAGATATCAATTATACTCCTCAAAGCTTGTGAACCATACATAGTGTGGCTGAGTGTATTTTTTAAAAATGGAGACAGCAATATTTCTGGTCGTGTGGCAATATTTTCTTTGCCATTCTCTCATCAAGAGGTAGAGTTTATCTCCCCTCCACTTGAAACTAAGTGCCTCCCAGCGATATCTTGAGGAAGATAACCGTTGAAGACAAATCATCAGCTTTAATGTCTTGATAGATATTTAGAGGGTTTTGTACTGCTGTGTTCTAGCTAGATACTTATTAAGAAAGTGGTAAATACATATTTTACTTGCATTGGCTGCATAACAAACCCCCTAAATCTGGTGGCTAAGACCAAAAAACACTCTTGACCTTATTTTACAAATTTTCCATTGACAAGATTCAGTGGATTCAGACTGTCTCTTCTTCAAGCAGGGGCAGCTTGAAGACTGGGGTCTGAAGCCTTTTATTCATTCCTTTAGCAGCTGACACTGGTGGTTCACTAGCATCTTAGTGAGAGCTTTAGGGTGACTTCCCAGGTTCCACAGGTGACAGTTTCAAGAGACAGAGAGCCAGACAGAATTCATATCATCTATTACGACCAGCTTCCAAAGTTCCTCAAGGTATCACTGGGAGTAATTTAAATGAAGAATTTTCAAAGATCTAAAACATTTTAATTTCTGGTTTCTAGACTAATACCGGTTAAGAAGGCACAATCACACACACAGAAAAAATATTTTTAAAAACTAGCCTCAACACACTCTTTTGCATTGTGAGAACTATCGTTCAGAAAAGTTGATGTTGAAAATCTTCTGTTTCAAACTGTATGGTATGCTATGTAAATATCTCTCTGTATTAAAATTGATTTGATATAACATGTTTTTAATCTTAGCTGGGAACTAAGTGAAAGTTCACATTTTGTGCAACTTTACAGAACAGGACTCACATGAATAACAAGAATCAACTGTATATGGGAATTAGTTGTTGGACTTAAAAAGCAGATTATAAAAATGATAACAGTTACAAATTGATGCAATAAACATCATTAAGTTTTAAACACCATTCTCTTGTAAGTTTTAGAAAGAAAATAACAGAGGTGAAAGAACAGCAAATGAAAAACAGGAAAATGCATTCTATCTCACTCGAGTTGGTCTAACTCATTTTGTGTGTGTTCAAAATGAAAGTTTACGATTCAAGACAGTTACACATAAAAACTTACACACACTTTCTCATGTGACCCTAGCTGCTCTCTCCACACTGTGATAGCATACTATTGCTCTCCGTTCAACCATCTCCTGTACCACCTCTGCCTTCTCATTTCGCCTCCCGACAGGAGCTGCGCTGTTAGTCTCCTGTATCTACTTAAGAAGCCAAGAAGCACACTCTTCTTCACCAGTGTCATTTTACATCTTATAGATCAGTTCTATCTTTGTCTGAGGAGCTGGCTTCAGGAATGGTCTCATTTCTGGGCTGACAGAGAGTATGGGGGTCAGGACTTCCACGGACTCTCCAGTCCGTTGGGCCATCAAGTCTGGTCTTTTTAACAGAATTCAGGTACTACACCCCACTTTTCGCCCGCTGCATCAGGTTTTCTGTTGAGTTCCCTGTCAGGGCAGTCATAGGTGGTTGCCAGGAACATCTAGATGTCCAGGTCTCATGCTGATGTAGGCTACACTATATATGGCTCTTTCTGTCTCTTGGGCTCATATTTTCTTTATATTTTTGATGTTCTTCATTCTCCTTGGCTCCAGGTGGGTTGTGAACAACTGAAACTTCTTAGATGACCCTTTGCTAGCTTTTAATACCCCAGACACCATTCACCAATGTGGGATGCAGAATATTTTCTTAATAAACTTTGTTAAGCCAACTGACCTAAATGTCTCCTGAAACCATGGTCCCCAGACCACTGTCCCTGCTACTCTGCCACTGCTACTCTGTCCCTCCAAGAGTTTGGTTGTATTTAGGAAACTTCTTAGCTTTTGGTTTAGTTCGGTTGTGCTAACTTTTGCTGTGTATTGTCCCTCCTTCAACTAAAATAATTCTTGCCTACTATGTAATTAGTGAATGCTTCTCACCTTTACCCATCCTCATAACCAGCAGACTATTTTCTAAAGCTTTTCTTGAGTCTTTATAGTAGTGGTCTTATGCAATATTGGTCCTTTGCAACTGACTAATTTCACTCAGCATAATGCCTTCCAGATTCCTTGAAAGAGTTAAACCAAACCCACTACTGTCAAGTCAATTCCAACTCATACCAACCCAGTAGAGTAGAACTGCCCCATAGAGTTTCCAAGAAGTGCCTGATAGATTTAAACTGCCAACCTTTGTGTTGGAATCCATCCAGCACTTTACCACTATGCCACTAGGGTTTCCTCCTCCCTGGTAAGTTTCCCAAATTCATCATTGTACTTTATCTTTGCCTAGTATTCCAGTATGCAAACATACCATAATTTATCTAGCCATCTGTTCACAGCCTTAAGGTTGATTCCACCTTTTCATTATTGTAGACTGTGCTGTCATGAACACTAATATGCATCTATCTATTGGTATCACAGCTCCTATTCCTCTAGTGTATATTCTAAGGAGTGGGAAAGCTAGATCTCATGGTATTTCTATATCTAGCTTTTTAAAGAAGCTCCAAATGGATTTCCAAAGTGGTTGTACCACCAGCAGTGTTTAAGTGATCCTGTCTCTCAAGAGTCTTAACAAATGTATTATTTGGGGGGATTAATGCCAGCCTTGCTGAGGTTAATTGAGGTCTCAGTGCAGTTTTGATTTGCTTCTCTGTAATTGCCAACGAAGGTTTTGCAGTACTTGCAGATTTTAGAGATGAGATGCTGGTAGGATTCCTTGTTCCCAAAATTTGTTTTCTTAGTCTGTAGTTTGGTCTTTTTACTCTTTTGATGTCTTTGATGAACATAAGTGTTTGATTTTTAGGAGTTTCCAGTTATCTATTTTCCCTTCGTATTTTGTATTCTATTTGTGCTGTATATTTAGTCTCCCAACATTGTATTTTTTCCTCCATGATCTTTATCATTACAGATTTTGTATTTATACTGTTGATCCATTTTGAGCTACTTTTTGTGCATGGTTTGAGACATCAGGCATGTTTCATTTTTTTGCAGATAGATACCTAGTTAACATTATTTCTTAAAGAGATTCTTTTCCTCAGTTTTTGGACTTTAGGCCTTGATCAAACATCAGCTACTCTTGGATGGATGACTTTATGTCTGGATTCTCAATTCTGTTTCATTGGTCTCTGTATTTGTGTTGTGTTGGTACCAGGCTGCTTAAGCTACTATGGCAGTGTAGTCAATTCTAAAGTAAGGTAGTGTGATATTGATATTTTGCTGAGAGTTTTTAACATGAATGATGTTGGACTTTGTCAAATGCCTTTTTTGCATCAGTTGTTAAAACAACCAGTTCTTGTGTCCTGTTTTATTTATAAGGTTATTTATATTGACTGTTTTTCTAATTTTGAACCATCCCTGGTATGAATCCTTCTTGGTCATGGTGAATTATTCTTTGGATATGTTACTGAGTTCTACTGGCTAGAATGTTGTTGATGATTTTTGCACCTAACTTCACAAGATACATTGGTCTACAGTTTTCTCTTTTTGTGATATCTTTAAGTGGTTTTGGTATCAAGGTTACGCTGGCATCAGAGATTAAATTGAGGAGTATTCCATTCTTTTCAATGCCCTCAAATACCTATAATAATAGTGCTATTAAATGTTCCTGTAAAGTTTGGTAAAATTCTCTAATGACGCTATCATGGCGAGGGATTTTTTTGGTTGGGAGTTTTTGTTAAATATCTTTTTAATCTCTTTTTTATGGATTTATTTAGTTGTTCTGCCTCTGTGTCAGTTGAGGTAGGTAGTGTGTTTCTCGAAATTTGTCTATTTCCTCTAGGTTTTCCAACTTGTTAGAGTACAGTTTTTCATACTTATTACTATTTTTTTTAATTGAGTTTGTAGTGATATAGCCTATCTCATTTCTTTTGTGGATAATTTTCTTCTTCTCTTGATTTATTTTTATCAATTTGGCCTGTAGTTTACCACTTTTGTTGATCTTTTCAAAGAACCAGGTTTTGGTTTTGTTAACTGTTTCTGCTGTTTTTCTATTCTCTAATTCAGTTCCTCTCTGATTTTTATTATTTGTATTTTATGTTGTCTGAGAGGATCTTTTGATTTTTTATATCTGCTTGTTCAAGTTGTAGGGATAATTCCTTGATTTGTGCCCTTCCTTTTGGATGTGTGAAATTAGTGACAAAAATAGACCTCTGAGCACAGCTCTTGCTGTGTCACAAAGGTTCTGGTATGACGTATTTTCATTCTTATTTTATTCTGTGAATTTCTTTATTCTGTCCTTGATTTCTTCTCTAAACTAGTAGTTTTTTCAGCAAAGTGTGATTCTGTTCCCATGTGTTTGATTTTTTTTCCATTGCTTTTCTGTATTTGATGTCTAATTTTTTGGCTTTATTATCCGAAAAAAAGCTTTGTAGTATTTCAAGGCTTTGGATATTTTTCCTGTAATAGATGTTCATGTGCATGTATCTGTTTGTGTGACTGCCCTTGATTCCCTAGGATATATTCCAAGCAGTGGATTACTGGGTCAAACGGTATATCTATTTCCAGCTTTTTAAGGAAGCACCAGATTGCTTTCCAAAGAGGTCGTACCATTTTGCAATCCCACCAGTAGTGTAGGAGAGTTTCAGTTTCTCCACAGCCTCTCCAGCATTTGTTGTTTTGTGTTTTTTCAATCATGGCTAACTTTGTTGAGGTGAGATGGTATCTCATCATCGTTTTGATTTCGATTTCTTTAATAGCTAGCGATCATGAGCATTTCTGCATGTGTCGTTTAGCTGCCTGGATACCCTCTTTAGAGAAGTGTCTGTCTACCTCCTTTGCCCAGTGCTTAACTGGGCTATTTACCCTTTTCTTGTTGACATTTTGCAGTATCTTGTAGATCATGGAGATTAGATGTTGGTCTGACATACAGTTGCCATATATTTTCTTCCATTCTGTAGGTGCTCTTTTAATTCTTTTGTTAAAGTCTTTGGAAAAGCAAGTGGTTGATTCCTAGTAGTTCTCATTTTTTTCTCTTACATTGATCATGCTTTTTTCAGTCAGATTTTGAAGTCTGTCTATGTTATTAAAACTTCAGTAGTTGATCCTACATTTTTTTTGGCTCAGCTTTATCATTTTAGGTTTGATATTTAGGTATTTTATCCAATTTCCCTTGGTTTTTGTATAGGCTATGACATATGGGTCTGTTTCAATTTTTTGTAGATGGATATCCAATTTTGCCAGCACCATTTGTTACAGAGATTGTTTTTACCCCAGTTTAAAATCTTAGGGCTTTATGAAATATCAACTGTTCATAGGAGGATAGTGGCATCTTTTGGGTCTCAGGTCTGTTCCATTGGTCTACATGTCTATTTTTGTACCAGTACCAGGCTGTTTTGACAACTGTGGCAGTGTAGCACGTTCTGAAGTCAAGTAGTGTGAGGCCTCCCAGTATGCTCTTATTCAGTAGTGCTTTGCTTATCCGGGGTTTCTTCCCTTTCCAGACAAATGCTGGTGATTTGTTTCTCCTTCTCATTAAACAATTGTCATTGGAATTTGTATTGGGGTTGCATTGTATATGTAGATTGCTTTGGGCAAAATAGGCATTTTTGCAATGTGAAGTCTTCCTATGCATGAGCAGGGTAGGTTTCTCCATTTTTGTAAGCCTCTCTTAGTTTCTTGTAGTAAGGTCTTGTAGTTCTCTTTGTATAGGTCTCTTCTTTCTCTAGTTACATTTAATCTGAGATATTTTATCTTCTTGGGGGCTATGGTAAATGGTATTGGTTTGATGATTTCTTATTTAATAATCTCTTTGTTGGTATAAGGAGCCTACTGATTTACTTAAGTTTATTTTATAACCTGATACTTTGCTGAACCCTTCTGTTAGATTGAGTAGTTCACTTATGGATTCTTTAGGATTCTCTGCATATACAATCATACATCTGCAAATAGGGAGATTTTTAATTCCTCTTTGCTGATGCAGATGCCCTTTATTTCTTTGTGTTGTCTAATTGCTCTAGCCGGAACTTCTAGTATAATGTTGAATAGGAGAGGTGAGAGTGGGCATTCTTACCTCGTTCTCATTCTAAAGGGAAATTCTTTCTATCTCTCTCCATTCAGGATGGGGTGGGCAGTTGGCTTTGTATAGATAGCCCTTATTGAATTGAGGAATTTGACGTCTATTCTTATTTTGCTGAGAATTTTTAGCATGAATGGCTGTTGGACTTTGTCAAATGCCTTTTCTGCATGAATTGACAAAATCAGCTAGTTCTTGTCTTTTGTGTTACTTACATGGTTGATCATATTAATTTTTTTTCTCATTCTGAACCAGCCTTGTGTCCCTGGTATTAATCCAACTTGGTCATGATGAGTTATTTTTTAGATACATTGTTCAATTCCACTGGCAAAGCTTTTGTTGAAGATTTTGTATCTAGGTTCATGAGTGATATTGGTCTGTAATTCTTTTTTGTTGGGTCTTTCCTGGCTGTGGTATCAGGGTTATGCTGGCGTCCTAGAAAGAATTTGGGAGTATGTCATCCCTTTCTATGCTTTGAAATTGTCTCAGTAGTATTGGAGTTAACTTTTCACTGAAAGCTTGGTAGAATTCTGCAGTGAAGCCATCTGGGCCAGGGCTTTTTTTGGTTGGTAGTCTTTGGATGACTTTTTCAATTTCTTCCTTTCTGATGAGTTTAGTAAGTTCTGCTTCACCTTGTGATAATTTTGGTAGGCGATCTGAATCTAGGAATTTGTCCATTTCCTCTAGGTTTTCAAATCTGTTGGAAGACAGTGTTTCATAGTATTCTATTGTAATATCTTTTATTTCTGCTGGATCTGTTGTGATACCTCGTTTCTTATTCTGATTATTTGATTTCTGTTTTTCTTTAGTAAGTTTAGCCAATGGTTTCTCAATTTTATTGGTCTTTTCAAGAAACTAGCTTTGGTTTTATCAATTTTTCAATTGTTTTTCTATTTTCTAATTCATTTAGTTCTGCTCTAATTTTTATTCTTGTTTTCTTCTGGTGCCTGAAGAGTTCCTTTGTTGCTCTCTTTCCACTTATTCAAGCTGTAGGGTTAATTCTTTGGTTTGGGTCCTTTCTTACTTCTGGATGTGGGTACTTATAAAGATGAGTTGACCTCTGAGTACTGCTTTGGCTGTATGCCATAGTTTGTTATAGGAAGTGTTTTCATTCTCGTTGGAATCTATAAATTTCTTTATTTCATCCTTGATTTCCTCTATTCCCATGGCTTTTTGAGCAAGATATTGTTCAGTTTCCGTGAGTTCCTCTATCTATGTTTCTTCTGCTGTTGATTTTGATTTTTATGGCTTTATGGTCTCAGAAGATGCTTTGCAATAATTCAATGGTTTGGACTTTGTTAAGATTTGCTTTATGTCCTAACATATGGTCTATTCTGGAAAATGTTTCATGTGCACTGGAGAAGAAGGTGCAGTTATCTGCTGATGCATGAAAAGATCTGTGTATGTCAATGAGGTCTAGTTGGTTGATTTTAAGATCTTCTGTGTCTTTACCGAGCTTTTTTCTAGAAGATCTGTCCAGTACTGAAAGTGGAGAGTTGAAGTCCTCCACTATTACTGTGGAGTGATTCTTCTCATTTTTCAATGTAGTCAGTGTTTGTTTAGTGTATGTAGATGCTGTATTATTGGGTGCATACATATTTAATATTGTTAAGTCCTGCTTGTGTACTGAACTTTCAGCAGTAAATAGTGACCATCATTGTTCACGATGGTGGATTTTACATTAAAATCGATTTTATCTGAGATTAGTATTGCCATACCTGTTCTTCTTTGTATATTCTTAGTTTGGTATATATTATTCCATTCTTCAATTTTCAGTTTGTTCATATCTTCAAGTCTAAGGTGAGTTTCTTGTGAGCAACTTGTAGATGGGTCGCATCTTTTGATCCAAGATGTCACTCATTGTCTCTTTACTGGAGTGTCCAGTACATTTACATTCAGTGTAATTATTGATAGGTATGTGTTTAGTGCTATCATTTTGATACATTTATTTTTGTATTGATGTATTCTCTGCTGCTCTTAGTTTTCTGTTCTGGGTCATTCTTTGTGGGTGGATTTTTCATCCTTTCCAGTATTAGTTTTGTGTTTGTTGAGACTCCTATGTCACATTTCTGGTTTTGATATGATGCATCTTCATTGTGCTTTGCGTCTATCCTTAAGATACCCCTTAATAATCTAAGTTTAAACCTAATTTTAACTTCTACATATCTTATTAACTTCCTCTCCATCTGAAAAGACTATAACTACTGTAGCATATCCCTCTTTTTAATGTGGTGGTATCATAGTTTTGATGACATGATCACTGGATCCCTTCTTTTAATATTAAGGCTTTGATTAAGTTTTCTGTCTTCTCTAACTGAGTAGCTTTCTGGATATTGTGTCCTGCATTGCCTCCTAAATATAGACTTACTGGTTTTGTTTATCTAAGCCAAGAGCTTCTTCCAACATTTCTTTTTAGACTTTACAAAATCTCTAAGTTTCTGTTTATCTGCAAATGTCTTAATTTCATCTTCATATTTGAAAGATAGCTTTGCAGGATATATCATCCTTGGTTGGAAGTTTTTTCCTTCAAGGCTTTGAAAATGTCACCGCATTGTCTCTGTGCCAACAACATTTCTTCCAAGAGGTTGGATGAAAACGTTCAGGGCTTCCCTCTGAATGTTCGCTTTGCTTTGAGTCTTGCTACCTTAAGAGTTTCTGCTTATGTTTCATTTTGTAAAGCTTGATTGTATTATGACTGGGTGTCTTTGTTTTGGCGTCTGTATGATGTGGTGTTCAATACACATCTTGGATATCTATATTCTCTTCTTTCAGAATTTCAGGGAAGTTTTCTGTCAGCAACTCAGCAACAATGCTCTCTGTGTTTTCAGGTATCCCTCCCTGATAGAGTCCCACGTACATCTTAACACTTCTTCATTTTTCTTGTTTCTTTTCTCTGATTTCTTCTCATAAATGCTGGTGTCAGTAGCTCTATCTTCAATGTCAGAAAGTCTATTTTCTGATTGTTCAATTCTGTTCTCTTTGCTTAGAACTGAATTGTCTAATTCTGCAATTTTGCTATTGGTCTGTTGGATTTCAGAATGCTGATGTTTCATCAGTTTGAACAGCTTACATCAGTTTTCATTTTGTTCTCCTGCATTTTGTGTAATGTCTAAGAGGGCTCTGTATATATTTCTTTTCTTTTCAAACTCTGATAGTTTTAGAAAGCCTTCTTCATCTGGGAAGTTCTTTGGTTCTTTCTTTATGGAGTTTTCTGGAGCCATGGATGTATTTTTCTTTAAATGTCTGGCCAGAGTTTGTTGCTTTCTGCATGTCTAGAGTCTGTTTTGTTTGTCTGGTGTTGCCTCAACAGGAGCTGAGGCATAGTTCTGAAAAGGAAGTTGATCACAAACCACCTCTATGTACTCAGACACTGGGCCTGGTGGAATCTCTGGAGTATCAGCCTCCACCTCCTGGCTCCCACCACTGGGAGGCCATCAGCTGACCCTATCTATGATGTGGGTCAGTAAAGGCTGGAAGACATGGCATCAGGCTGCACTGCCATTATTTCTCTAGGCAGTCTTATTTTAAAAGGTTAAAGCTATCTGACAGCTTCCAAAATCAGTCAGGCTGTCAGATGTGCAAGCCTCTCTTTCTGGATGGCAATTGAGGCAGCTCTATATCCATCTCCAGATGCTGTGATGTAGTTCAAAGTATGGACAGGCTACTGCCCTGCTGTCATCCACTCCCAGGCCACAGCTGCAAGGCAACACTGGGCTAAACACAGCTTTTCTGCTAGAAAAGCACTCCCCAGGCTGTTACTGCCTTCCAGCCTGGGAATTAGCCTCTACTGAGGCCTCTGTTTGGGCAATTCTGCCTCCTAGTCAAACAAGCTGGCATCCTTGACAAGCTGTCCCATCTGCTGTAAAGCAGCTAGATCTATGGTGGAGGTCCAGAAAGAGAGGGTGGTACTCTATGTCCAAAGCCAAGCTCTCAAACTGTGACTATTACATCCACTGATTACATAAGCAGTGTGGCTCAGCATTGTTGGCAGTTAAGCCCAATCCCCACCTATTGGTTAACAGAAAGGAAAAATGTTAAATCACCAGTTACGTTCAGTCCACAAGAGCTGGATATTCAACAAGGGTGGGGGATCAGCAAAAGAGAAGCTTCTCATTCCGTGACATGTAGTCCAATTTGACAGCCCTATGTTGTCTTAAGGCTCACTGAGTGTCCAGAAAGCTTCACTTAATTATCAATCCAGGCCTTAGTTTTCAGAGAGAATTAAGGAGACGTGTGTCTAGTCTGCCATCTTGACACCATCCTTCACGTATGAAGTTTGAAGAAAACCTTAGAGATTATCTCATCCAGTTATATTACTTCAGAGTTGAACAGACATGGGCCAACAGTAGATGTAATACTCTCAAAATCTCAATGCTAATTTGTTTGCCTAAATATGACCAGAACTCTGGTCTTGTGAATGAAAATAATGACAACATTAATTTATCAAATTGCCTTACAAGTGAAAAACCCCTTTCAAACAAATACACCAAATGAAACCAAACCCACTGTCACTGAGTGATGCAGACTCATAGCAACTCTATAAGACAAAGTAGAATTGCTCCATGGGGTTATTAAGGAGCACTGGGCAGATTTGAACTGCTGACCTTTTAATTAGCAGACATAGCCCTTAATCATTATGCAACCAGAGTTTCCAAGCAAATACAGTGGTATCCAATGCACTTTCTACTATACGTAATTATTTTTACCTTAATTTGGTCTCACCGTTTATTCTAAGTAGCTTTATGACTGTGTGGAAGAAATGACAAAATCTTTTTTACCTGGCTGCTTCTTACTGGCCTGAATCAATTCATTTTTTAAGATGAGTAACATTCTTCTATCTTAAGCAAGGTGATTTTTTTATATGGCAATCAGTAACTATCAGATTTATTGATCCTGACAAATGAGAACAATGAGTTTTTAAATCACATTTTCTATCATTGAAATGTTTCTTGATTAGCAAATCATTTCCTTTGCTCATTTAGTCTCAGCTGAAATGCAATCACACATTTATCTAAAATTTCTATGGTTATATAATTGTTGCGAAAGCATAAGAATTTATCTTTGGAATGTGTTCTAATTACAATGGCAAAAAATGTAAGGCTAAACCATTTTGTTCCATTTTATGGTGAACTGTTCACTAGTCTGCTTTCTTAAATGTTTGTTTCTAAGTCTCTGTTACATAAAAGGTTGACAGTAGTATCGAGCAAAAATAGATTCTTGCAAATAGGTTTAAATTACAAGTAGTGTCTCTAAGGTGCATTAAAGGAAAAGGAAAAAGATAGACTTTTGAATAACATGAAATTTGTTGTCTCAAACCTATCATTTTAACATTTGGAGAAACTACGGAAGACAAATGTAACAGAAAAAAAAGCAAATTATTAAATGGTACCGTAGTAAGTTTCTGCACACAGCATTCGTTTATATCCAAAAGGCACAATAAATCAGATTTTATCCCAAAAGAAGTCCTGGTGGTACACTAGTACAGCTTTGTGCTGCTAACCAAAGGGCTGGTGGTCCAAAGCCCCCAGCTGCTATTCAGGTGAAAGCTGTGACAGTCTGCTTGCATAAAGCTTAAAGCATTGGAAATCCTGTGGGGTAGTTGTGTTCTGTCCTAGAGGGTTGCTATGAATCAAAATCAACTCAATGGCTGTGAATTTTTGATTTGTTGTCCCCAAATAGGATAGAATTACAAATATTTTTGGGTTTGTGCACTTAGAGATAAGACATGGGTGTAAAGAAAACTCACCTGTACTTGATTAACAATTATGTTGCTCTATATTTGTTTTACTTCTTCACATTGTGTTCTTTCAAGTTTCTGTATTACAGGATAAGCAAAATGATTAATCCCATATCTCAAGCATGATTTGTTTTCCTTTCCTCACTGAGTATATAGGATAATTCCCATGATTTATCCAGGATTATATAGTTTCGTTATCTTTGTTTATTCAGATATTATTCAATTATTAACTTGATGGGAACACAAGTTGGTAAAAAGAATGTTCTTTGTTTTGATACCAAGAAGTCATTAGGATTAACAAGTTAATGTTTATCAAATTACTCTGAACATTTAAGTGTATGGTTCTGCATTAGCACAAAGGATTACCCGGTGAGCCAAAATAAAAGAAGTGAACAGTATGGCAAAGCAGGAATCATCTGCCTTTAAGTATTAAGTAATTATGTATAATAAGTGGAAAGGAATAATAATTAATGCATGCATACTACTTACACAATAATCAGTTAACACTTTAAAATTAATTAACTTTCCTAATGACCATTTTCAACAAAATTAATATAGTTTGCGTGAGTAGCTGGTGACAACCAAAATACTAATAGCTTCTCATTACAGCACTGCCAGAGGGGGTGGAAGGAATGCAGTGAGCGCAAATTTTCATGTTTTTCATTAGTGTATCCTCGTGGTTCTTATGCTGAAGAAACTTGCTTCAGAAAATTTAGATATGATCAAGTTTGAGTGATAAACATACATATGTATATAGCATATGTATATTTGATAAAAAATAAGTATATAGAGATGTACATATTTTAACACTTCATTTCAGGGAAAGTGATCTTAAAATTATCTCATTATTTTTGAAACTTTCTCTTTCCTTTTCCTTATATTTAGTCAGTAGCTAATTCACACAATTTATTTTTCTCTAAACCTATTTCAGTCTTTCATTGCACATGCTGCCTTAACTATATGTCTGATCTCCTCATATTTTTAACAGCAATAGTATATCCCAAACACAGCTAGAAAACTTCTTTTTCCCTAAAACATGTTTCCAACTAGGTCTAATACCCCTCAAAAGTAATCAGTGACTCCCTATTGCCTACAAATGAATTAAGTAGTACCCTTATTACACTAATGTTGTTAATTAAAATATCCAGTTATAAAATGATTTCTTAGAGTAGGTTCTCTAAAGAAGCAAAACCAGTACAGCCTATAAATATATAGATTTATGTCAAGGAATCAGCTCACAGGACTGTAGAGGCCAGAAAATCTCAAGTCCTGGATTAAAATAGAGGCCTTCCACAGCCACAGAAGCTGGCAAACCCGAGGTGGGGAGGTTAGAGAGCAGGGCTCTGTTTCACAGGCTGTGAAGTTCTACAAATCCTAAGAAGGCAGGCAAGACCACAAATTTTCTCCTGATTCCTGTAGCTGCAGGGACTAGAGAAGCCAAGTTCAGGAGATCAATGAACAGGACTACTGCTCACAGGATGTGAAGATCAGTGAATCTATAGGTGGACTGATAAGCTTCTAGGTCAAGTCCCAAGAACTGATGATCTGACAAAAGGCAGCTACAAGATTCAGAACAAGCCAACAACTTTGGCAAAGCAAGCAAGAGGGAAGTAGGTGGTAGAAGGTAGAGAGATAAATGTTGAGGTGGCATTGAGCTTCCGTAGTTCCCACCCTATCAATGTCACTCAGTAGATTCCATCATTTGAGTGATCATATAGCAAATTTCAACAGGGAATTGAACATAACATTACACAACTGCCAAAAAACACTGAGAATCATGGACCAGTCAAGTTAATCCAATCTTAACCATCAGGATGATGATTAAAATGCAAAATCCTCTAAGTAGCCAGGTATTATAATGACCTTTCAAACTATTCCCATTAGGATTAATATTCCTATCTAAAAAACTAGTTACTAGCTAGCTCCACAAAGAAACCTAAATTCTGATCTCCTACATAGTATTCTTGATAGAACATCTCTTGGGAATCTTTTTGAAACAAGACATTTTGCCAGACTGTAGGGGAAAGGAGATTACGTAAGAGACTAATGCAGCCCGCAATGGCGTCCTAACAACAGTAAAGGGCACAGCTGTATTCAGAACATGTTAAGAAGAGGTGGCTCTTCTGAGAAGATGACAAAACACAAAGACATAAGAAATTCAATGTTGTGTAATGTTAGAGCCACGGAGACCTCAAAGTTTAATTCCAAAACACATCTTGCAAACTACATCTAAAGGTAAAATGTGACTAGCATTAGTCAGTCACAGTAAGTCACTGAGTGTGACACAGTAAAATAATGATTGTTCTATCTACTAGGTGGTTCAGAACTTTTCTCACCCATGATCAAGATCACAGGTCTCCAAAGTGGACTATACACACCTCAGGATGTAATTTAACCAAGCAACAGCGCTGAGCCCAAAAATGTTAGCATTTATAAGGTGTATTAAAATTCTCCAACTCGACGGCACTTGGCTAGGAATATATGTAATAAACCTTTATAAGATTTTAATACACAGACTGACACTACCCACGCTAAACATGACAGATGTTTATGTGGCCTACAATATTCAGGAGACAGTGGGACATCTGTAATTAGGAGGAGTGGAACCCAAGTATCTTCATCTATGAATTTGCTTTCATCTTATTGATGCATATAGTTCTTTACATTTGCATCAAAGCAAAAAGCCAAGCCTGTTGGCATGAAGTCTATTTCAACTGACAGAAACCCCATCTGTTACAAAACAGAACTGCTCCATAAGATTTTCTTGGCCTTTTTCAGGCCTTTCTTCTATAGAGCTACTGAGTAGGGTTCAAACTGCTGACCATTTGGTTAGTAGCCAATCACAATCCATTTGTGCTTCCCTAGATTCTTTACATTTGCACAAGAGAGTGAATTTATGGATTGTATTACATAATTTTAACAAACGAATGTATAAATTTTATTATCAAGTTTCAACTAAATTAACATCCCCTAACATAGGAGGAATACATAGAGTCATTATACCAAAAATAATTGGTCAATGTTCAACCATTTCAAGTGGTAACATATGATCAGGTACAGCCAGTACTGAAGGACAAAGTCAAAGCTGCACTGAAAGCATTTGTGAAAAGCAAGACTCCAGGAATGGATGGAATATCAACTGAAATGGTTTCAACAAATGGATCCAGTGCTGGGAAATGCTCACTCATCTATGCCGAGAAATTTTGAAAACAGCTACCTGGCCAATGAACTAGAAGAGACCCTTATTTGTGTGTATTCTCAAGAAAGGAGATCCAATGAAATGCAGAAACTGTAGAACGATGTCACTAATATCACACACAAGTAGGAAACTGCCAGAAATTCAAGCTGGATTCAGCAGAGGATGTGGAACCAGGGATATTGTTGCTGATGTCAGATGGATCTTGGCTAAAAGCAGAGACTACCAGAAAGATATTCACCTGTTTTATTAACTATGCAAAGGCATTCCACTTTGTGCTTGAAAACAAATATGGATAACATTGCAGAGAATGGGAATTCCAGAACACTTACTTGTGCTCATGAAGAATCTGTACATGGATCAAGAGGCAGTCTTTCAAACAGAGGAAGGGGATATTGCAACGTTTAACATTAGGAAAGGTGTGCTTCAGGGTTGTATTCCTTTACCATATTTGTTCAATCTGTGTTCTTAGCAGATAACCTGAGAAGCTGGACTATATAAAGAAGAACAAGGCTTCAGGACTGGAGGAAGACTGACTAACAACCTGCATAACGCAGACGACACAACCTGGCTTCCTGAAAGTGAAGAGGATTTGTAATACTTAACTGATGAAAATTAAAGACTACAGCCTTCAGTATGCATTGCATGTCAATTGGACAAGTAAGCAACATCCTAATAAATAGAGAAAAGATTGAGGTTGTCAAGGATTTGATTTTACTTGATTCCACAATCAACACCAATGAAAGAAGCAGTCAAAACATCAAAAGACACACTGCAGTGAGAAAATCTGGAGCCAAATACCCCTTTAAAGTGTTGAAAAGTAAAGACGTCACCTTGAAGGTGAAGGTGCACCTGAACCGAGCCATGGGATATTCAGTTGCATCATATGCATGTGAAAGACGGACAATGAATAATGAAGACAGAAGAATTGATGCCTTTGAATTGTGGTGTTGGCAAAGAATATTTAATGTACAATGGACAGCCAAAAGAATAAACAGATCTGTTCTGGAAGAAGTACAAGCAGAGTGCTCCTTAGAAGCAAGCACGGTAAGACCGGGTCTTACATACTTGGGGCACATTGCCAGGAGGGGTCAATCGTGGAGAAAGACATCATGCTTGGTAAAGGAGAGGTCAGTAAAAATGAGGAAGACCCTTAGCAAGACAAATGGACATAGTGGTTGCAACAGCGGTATTAAGATAAAAATGATCGTGGGCATGGCACAGAACTGTGTAGTATTTGGTCCTGCTGTGTATACAGTCGCTGTGAATTGGAAATGACTCAAGAGCACCTAACAACAACAAGAAAATGAGTACAGAGCCCTGGTTTCGTAATGGTTAAGGGCTGGGCTGCTAAAACGAAGTTTGTACTTTGCATCCACCCATCGTTCTTTGTCCATAGTGGACAAATGGACATAGTGGTTGCAACAGCAAAAAAACTGGGGTATACAACGGAATACTACACTGCAATAAAAAGTAAATTATGAGTACCTTCAAGAATGTAGATAAATCTCCAAAACATTATGTCAAGAAAAAAAAAGTATCAGTTTAGTTTATGTACAGCTCAAAGTCAAATTCTGTGGTGACAGAAATTAGAACAACAGGCAACGCCTAGAAGAGGGCATAAGAGGACTTCCTAGAATGGCGAAGATGTCTTAATTTGGATGTTGGTTGTTATTGTTGTCAGCTGCCATAGAGTAGGCCTCACTCGTGGTGACCCCATGCAAAAAGAAACAAAATTCTATCAGGTCCACCCCCTTGATCATCCCCAGGCCACTGAGATCAAGTAGGGTTTTCACTGGTTGCTTTTCGGAAATATATTGCCAGGCCTTTCTTCCTACTCTGCCTTAGTCTAGACTGACAGATGAGTGGTGGCTGCGCATGAGGCACGCTGAACAGAATCGATCCTCGGTCTTCTACTACTTCTTCTACTACTGCCAGGCCTTTATTCCTACACTGTCTTGGTCTGGAATGATAGACGAGTGATGTCTGCATGTGAGGCACACTGCCAGGAGTCAAACCCAGGTCTCCTTCATTGATGGTGAGAATTCTACCACTGAGCCACCATCACCCTTGGGTATTAGTTATACAAGTGTATACATTTATCAAAATTCATTAAATTGTACATTTAAGGTCTGTGAGTTTCACTCTGCATACAGTTGACCTAATGAAAAAACACTGGAATCACGTTTAATAATAACATGAGGTAGAATTTGTAGTACTTTTATCTGGAGCTGCCTTGTTATTTACTACTGTAATTTTCATTCATATGTCAATCTCTCCTCCTAGTCAGTGAGCTTATTTATTTATATTTTATTCTGTCTTACAAAGACTATCCATGGCATTGGCTAAAGGCAGATGGTATTAAACAAATGAATAAATGAAGTATTTAATATTTATTTAAAATTGTGTAATATAATTTCATTCAGTGAGCAGTCCTCCACTATAACCTAGGGGAAAGCTTTTCATTGTTGCTAGAGCAACAGTAAATAAATTTTTCCAGGTCCCTGAAGGCACCTGAAGCTTTAAATGAGGCAGTTTGGGGTCCCAGTTCCAGATGGGTTCCTTACTACTCGCAAAGCCTTAAGTAAATCAGATAACTTCTCTTATCCTGTTTTCCCATCTAACTAGAAAGGGATTATTAGGATTTAACACACAAAAAGTGTGATTATAAGTGATAGAGAGACAGCATTGTTACATACTACAACTCATAAAATAATCATGCCATAAATATTAGCTTTATTCCCTCATCCCAAGAACAAGATGAAGGAGCCGTGGTGGTGCACTGGTTAAGTACTCGTACTCATCTGCTAAGTGACAGGTCAGCAGTTCCAAACCCACCAGCCACTCTGGGAGAAACGTGTGGCAGTTATAAAAATTTATAGCCTTGGAAACTCTATGGGGTAGCTCTCTCTGTATCCTATAGGGTCATTTCGGGACACTGTCGACACAGCAGCAGCGGGTTATAAGCAGCATGAGGCTATTTCTGCGGCGGTCATCCAAATAATACAGTCTACTGTTTCTCTCAGTGCAGCTGGTCAGAAAGGTTAAATAGTTCACCTCCTCTGCTTTCACAATTAAGAGTTAACAAGCTACCTCTCTCCAGTCCTCTGCTTTTAATTTGTTGTAACTGGGTAAGCGGAAGTGTTAAAACTCCACACCTTTTGTGGTTTCTGTGACAATACTCTTTAAACCCTCTAGAACCTTCCTCTTAGAGCACACTGTGACTCTGAGGATGTGACAACTGGATCAGGTGGCTCCTTGTGGAATTCAGTTGTATGTGACGGTCATGTTATCTAAGGAGCTTCACGTCTTCCACTTACTGTCCTACTGCCTACCATAACCCAAAACGGAATGTGTCGGTCATTTCCAGCTCACTGTCTCGTAACAGATTCCACTTAAATAGCATAAACTAGTGGGAGACAAGCCAACGCATAAGATTAGTTCTACTCCCTATGAACATCTAGTTTAAAAAAAAAAAAAAAAGAATGTTTTTATCTGCAGTAATAAAACAACTCTAAACTTAGCTATACTTGAAATATCTCTTACAAGCCCTGATTTCTGTAGCATGTCACAGCTAAGCCTACAGATCATAAACAGGAAGAATCCCTAAATTCTAGTTTACATTAAACATTGCCTACCAACTCCTTCATACATAGTGATGCACACAAATTTAATGTGTGACATTTCTGGAAGAAAGATAAGAAGCAGGAAACTAGGTGAGAAAATATTTACATATTGGTGCTTCAATATAAATTAATTTTTCCTGAATCCTTTCATTCTTGCCCTCATTTCTAACTAATTTAAATTTGAAAATTTCTGATTTAATTAGTGCTGATCTAAATAGGAAAGATGACCTTTTCTTAGCGAAAAATGATCACTTACTGGACATGCTCAAGAGACTTCTTTGTAGCCTCAGTTAACTACAGAACCCGTGGTAACCTGAGCAGGCAAGTGGCCAGAACCAGTGATTTCCTCCACACAATGCTTTCACATATGTACTGGGTGAAACCTATCTCAGTCTTCTGCCACAGCAATTGCAGCAACAGTCAGTACGCTAGACAAAGACAATCGTTTGGCCGGACAAAAATGAGCCCAGCCATTTTTGAAGCATTACACCTGAAACTTCACCTAATATAGTTGCTCCATCTTTGAAAGCAATAAACCAGGCTTATATTCCTATTATGTTCTCAACAACAGAGTTATGATTTCAGTTCTCCAACAGGGATAGTACATGCCAACCACAGAAGAACTTGCTGTCAAATATTTCTACATAACTTTAATAAATATACTATCTGTGTGTCTCTTTCTCGCAGATTAAAGAACATGACTAATACAACGATTCCAATACTGGGGATACTAAATCTAATTTTATGTGTGTAACAGAGTGATACAATAAAATGAAGCCTTCTCACTGACATCATACATCACATTTCTTACTTGCAAATTTCCTTACCACCGGGAATGGGTTCAAAGGGAATATAGGCTTAAAGGAACAAAAGGAATTAATTTAGCAAAGCAGTTGACTGTGGAAATTATACAATTGAGAGAAGAATACTAATTGTCAGTGAATAAGTGACCTGATTCCTTGCACTAATCTCCAAATTTCCTCAGGCTATGCATAGGTTAATAGTAGAGATTTTATTTACTTTAGAGCTTTTATTCTAAAGTAAAGAGTTGGCAGATACCAAGTGTAAAATGGAAATTCTCTATAATTTAGACTGCAAACCAATTCCAATCATTACTGACTTTACACAAACAAAAATATATAACCAGAAGATACAAACGCTAAGCAGCCAAAAAATAAAGGAAAACACCAAATTGTCATCAAATTTCTTAAATACACTCTTTGAAGGGAGTGCAGACTATAATGTGGATTATATAAAACCAAAAATCCAAAATCAAACCCAGTGCCATCGAATAGGTTCCAATTCACAGTGACCCTACAGGACAGAGTAGGACTGACCCATAGAGTTTCCAAGGAGCACCTGGTGGATCTGAACTGTCACCAGTTCTTTGTAGCAGTAGTGGCACTGAACCACTATGCCACCAGGGTTCCCGTAGTGTAGACTATGGAAAAGATCTGTAAAAACCAGAACCCATTTCCATCGAACTGGTTCCAACTCTTTGTGAACCTACCAGACAGAGTAGAACTGCCCTATGTGGTGTCAAAGGCAGCAGTATTCCAGACAGCAGACTGCCACATCTTTCTCCTGAGGAGAAACTGGAAAGTCAAACCACCAAACTTTCATTTAGCAGAAAACAGCCCACTGAGCCACCTCTCACCAGGGCTTCTTGGTGAGGGAAACAAAGAAGTCTAAATTCAAGGCCTTTAGGGTGTAATAAAACCCACTGCCACAGAAGCAGCTAAAAGTCCTTGTTCTCCACACAAATCATCCATGAAAGGTGATAGTTTTAAAACTTCAAGTTCATGAAACATGATAAAGCTAGAAGTAAAGACTTTGCCCCTGAAATACAGAGATCAAGATTCATTAGAATTTCAGTCTTCAAGTGCCACATGTCATTAGCATGGGGTAAGAGTCTTTTCAGCTCAGGAGCTGAGGTTGTGACCATGGAGAATCCTGAGGGTCACTCCTGGGTCTGACTCCATTGACATCTGTGACTGAACTGGTTAGCTGTATTCATGAGTTACTGTGAAGCAATTTCTAGGTTAATATTTCTAGAATCTGTAAAATCATAGAAGGGAAAGAAGTCATAGAAATCACCCACTGATGCCCTAACATGGAAAACAAAATCCATGACTAATTAGCGGAAAGGCTACACTAGAACAAGTTTTACTGCGTCTTAGAGTAATGTTCTGCTCCACTGAAGTCAAATTCAGAGAAAAACGTTATCTAGTTCATTTCATTTGCCTTTTTTCTGTAGGTTTCTAGAACTTTTCCCACATAAACACTATTTTCTATAAAACTCTAGACTGCTTAGGTATGACTACTTACATTTTTCTGTTCATTCTAGTTACCTAAGCAAAAGAATAATTTTACTTGACTCACTTTTTGGATTGTATTTCACATAGAATATGAAATTCCAGTCCTAAACTCTTATTTCAAAGACTAGTTTTATTTGAACCAAAATTGCATGTCTGAAGTATGTTCCAAATCTATGCCCCAGAAGTACTTTACAAACTCAAAATGCTGTGTGCAGCCAAAATTAAACACAGTAAAATCGGAGAGCGCGCGACCTCAGTGGCGCTTCCTTCTTTTTCCGGATCTTGCAAGTTTTCCACCTTGGACATCGCTTTTCTCTCGCTATTAGTGAATAATATTTGAGTTTTCCTTCTCTGACAGGTTTCTGCTTTACACGAGCTGCAGTTTTTACAGGTTTCACTTTAATTTCTTCTTACTGTAAGAGTCCTTATCTAAAGAACAAAAAAGATAATATAATGACTAGCTCAGCAGCATTCTATGCCAACTCAGTTGTAAATAAAGGATTTGAAGATATGCTCTTACAGTTGTAGATACAATGCATAAACCTTCCTTCACATGTTAGTTATTATTTGGACTGACAAGTTAGCATCGTGTATTAACCAGGGAAATGCTTCAGCAGCCAGAAAAAACTCATTAAGACGCCGTTGTGTAGGAGAAGAATCGAAGAGCAGAAAAAGTAAAGGAAATAAAAAATGTAAAGCCTTATGATTTGTGTAATGAAAGTTTTATTTTCATGTAAAAAGTGAAGGGAAGTGAATAAAGACTCCATGGGCCAAAACTTGTCAGTCAAACAAAGGATATTTGACTGAAGCATACTACAAGACTAATGAAAAATAAGAAAAAAGGATACACTGGAAGACAAAAGTATATTTGACTAAAATCCTTATTTTCACTCTGAAATAAACCCTGGTTCTCCATTATGTATCTGTTTAATTTTGTCATTTCTCTCTGAGAAGAAAAAAAAACAAGTGAAGAAAAAAAAGTGTACCAGAAAATTTCTCCTTTGCCAAATTTTAGGAAAAAAATTTACAGGGTCTGGGAATTGGGAGGAATGCACAAATGGAATGGTAGCTAGGTTCAAAGAGACCTAGTCAGCCTTTTTGATCATCTCCAGCAATGACTAATACCCATCGCTGCTGGACCTGCAAAGCGTCTGGCCCTGCTGGGTAACCATCTGAGTATTGAACTATATGACCTCCCATGATTCTCAAATACTGTAGTGGATTGATTGCATTTTAGCATTTGCACAGCTGGTTACTTGGTTAAATGTGGGCAATTCCACAAATCCTCACTGGATTTTGGAATGTATCTTTTTACTTTAAGCAGACTATACCGTGCTGCCTTGGAGAATGTATTTTTTACCAGGGAATTAGCTTCCACAAACAAAACATCCCTCCTAGGAGAAAGTAGAAGACATTCTGGATTCATTAGTCACAGCCCTAAATGCATACTATCTGACAACAGTTCTTTTTAAACAAAGAACTTATTGAGATTAACAAGAGAATAAAAAGCTGAAACAGAAAAAAAAGAGAGCCAAGGTAGGAAAAGTAATCCCCAAATGATTCAAAATATTTTCTGTAATGCTGCCTGGATTTAAGTACAATTACAGAATAACTCCCTCAAAGAAATTTAGTGGGATAGATTATGAGAGTTGTTATTAATGAATGATGTCTTACACTAATCAGAGCATTTTCAAGTCTTTTTTATTTTAAAAATACATAGTTTTTTTTTGCCTATTATATGTGGGTTTTTTTCTTTCCTTCTAGGGAGACAAAAAGCAGTCTGGTCTTCCTCCTTTAGAAAGAAAAAGTGATAACGTCATCGGATCATTTCCTCAGACCAGCCCTCCACAGCTGTCCCTAACAGGTGGCCTCAAAGTTTTCTGCTTCTGCTGTTGCAGAGTTTTCTCCCTGCTCCCAGTTCAACATCCACATCCCTGATGCACTGTTCATGGAATTTTCTTCCTCAGTCACCTTAAGTTCTAAGCTATTGTTTTGAGAAAATACCAGCAAAGCTGCATTTGTTTAACTAAAACTTACGGGAGATCTAGATGATGCTCACTTTCAGCTTCTTGAAGTCTTATTTTCTCCTTCTGTATAAAGGAATGATCTTAAAATTTATCTCCCAGGGTTTCGTGAGAAGCTGGAGAGCAAACGCATGTCAAGTACATAGCACAACACTGAGTACATAAAAATGTTCCGCCTCTATTAGCTATTATTATTAATTGGCCTATCAAAAGACAAAGAAACACTTTATATTGTTAACAGGCATTTGAAGCTTAATCTTTCAAGATAGAAAAGGAGAAATGGACAATAAGAAAGAAGGTAGAAAAATAACAGCCAGAAGAAACTTTGGTTTCACTTTATATCACTTCAATCTACTGCTTCATACCTGCTTCATGGGAGTAGAACTGTCCCATTAGTTTCCAAGGAGCATCTGGTGGATTCGAATGACCCAACTTTTGGTTAGCAGCTGTAGCACTAAATCACCATGCAACCAGGGTACTCAAAGGATGAAAGTTTTGTTAAGTCTCCATTTCATCCTGTTTTGATTCCCTTGAGAAACAATCTATTTCAGACAATGATTACCAAACATCCCATTTCTGAACATAATGAGAATTGGCTAACCTTGAAGCCAAGAAAGATATCTTTATTTGTTTATGCTTTGGCACCTAAAATAGGTGGTATGTACAAACAGGGAGTAGGAGGTGGTAGCCAAGAGTGGGCTGCTGGTAATGAAAACATGACAGAATTGACAAGAATATATCCAAAATAACTCAAAAATCCTTAAAAAGCAACATGAAATGGATTGAGATAAATGCATACATAAGTCCTTTGTATTTTAGACATTCCAGAATCTACTGTTTCTTTAAGAGAATGAGTTTTCGAAAAAGAATGTATATGTGCTGTGTACAGAGCTAAGAAAAGGTTAAGTTGAAGAACTGCTTCCTAGAATCATCAGTTATCAGCATTTCCAGGTACCCTTTTACGGACAGAGTTGATTATTTTCATTTTTCAGGTTCTCTGGAAGGTCTCAAATTAAAGTTGTGACTCTTTTGCGAGAAGTAAGGAAGGAATAGACAGCCAGAGTGGTGGGAACTAGCCTCATGGGATTAATGAGGACGTAGGAGATGGAAGGGAGCCGGCTAGGTAGCTGGTACAGCTGGGGATCATTAATGGCAATCAAGGGACGCTATAAACAAATCAGCAGGAAGTAGAGAGGTTGTACGTTTTCCTGGCAGGGTAGCAGGAGCCATCTGGACAGAGGGAATTTGGTGTGAAATCCTCAGAAGAGAACTTGGCTTTATTTATTTATTTATTTTAAGCCATTCCAGCATAGTAGGTCATTGAAGTAAATAAATCAATCCTGCTTGTGCTCTAAGAGATTAAATTACCACCACAAAATATAAAATCCTCAGTGGATTATGACTTATTTAATAAAACAACATAGGAAGCATTTTACATGTATGAGAGAAGTGGACATAGTTTTAAGAGAAGCCAGGAAAAATTAAAGAACAGAGACAAAGAGGAATAAAATTCACTGGTTTATTACATATATCTATATTCTCCAGAGTTCAAAAAATAATAATAATAATTGGTTGTATAATAGCATTCAAGTCAGAGAAACTGATGGCAATGGTCACATCTGTTCGAAAACAACCTGACAACTTGTAGCAGTCCTGGATATGGTGGCTGCTAATAAGGTTGGAAGTAAATGACAATCTAGAAAGAACATCTGAAAGATTTTTCTTACAATGAAAGTAATGACTAGTCACAGTAGCAACATCTTGATAAACTGAGAAAAGACTGGAGTTGTCAAGGATTTCATTTTGCTTGGATTCACAGTAAAGATCCACGGAAGCAGCAGTCAAGAAATCAAACAACTCACTGCGTCACACAGATTTGTTACAAAAGACCTTCTTAAAAACAAATATGTCACCTTAAAGTGTAATGTGGCCTCTGTTTTAAATTGCCTCATGTGTATATGAAAGCTGGACAATTAATGAGACTGAAAAGTTGACACTTTTGAATTGTGCTGTTGGCAAAGAATATTAAATAATACCACAGACTACCAAAAAAAACAACCAGATCTATCTTGAAAGAAGAGCAGCCAAAATGCTCATTAGAGCAAGGATGGAAAAATTTCATCTCACACATTTAGAACATGTTATCAGGAGGGATCACTCCCTGGAGAAAGACATCAAGCTTGGTAAAGTTAAGTGTTAGCCAGAAACAGAAATACTTTCAGTGAAGTGGAGTGACACAGTGGCTGCAAAAGTGGGCTTCGAACATAACAGTTATCATGAGGATGATAGAGGACTAGCATTGTTTCATTCTGTTGTACATAAGGACACTACAAGTCACAACCAACTTAATGACAACAGTCACAGTACAAGCAAATACAAGCAAATGATAGCTTTTTCTTTTTTTAATATTGATCTTACTAATATGGCTTGGCTTGGCAATATGTATTGTCACCAGTTTCACCCTACCAAATTTCTAACAATTATCTAATCTAAACCCTTGCCCCTTGCCTTCCTCCCCTCCCACCTCCCCCACCCTTGTAGCCATCAAAGAGTCTTTTCCATTACGTATGGTATGCTTTTAAGTTTTTATCATAGGGGTCTCATATAATAATTGTCCTTCTGTCACTGACTAGTTTCACTAAATATAGTGTCCTCCAGTTGAGACCAAATTGAGAGATGTTTCCTGCTATCATCGTTGTTCTTTATCAGTGTATAGTACTCCATGGAGTATATATACCAAAGTTTACCTATCCATTCTTCTGTTGTTGGGCATCCGGGTTGATTCCAACTTTTTGCTATCGTGGACTGTGCTGCAATGAACATTCATGTGCATGTAGCAGTTGGTGTGAATGGCCTTGATTTTGTAGAACATATTCCAAGCAGAGGAATTACTGGGTCAAATGGTATATCTATAGCCGTTATTTTAAGGTAACACCAAATTGCTTTCCAAAGAGGTTGCACCATTCTGCAATCCCAACAACAGTGAAGGAGAGTTCCAATCTCTTCACAGCCTCTCCAACATTTATTGTTTTGTGTTTTTTGGCTCATGGCCAATCTTGTTGGGGTGAGGTGGTATCTCATTGTCATTTTGATTTGAATTTCTATAATAATTAATGATTGTGAACATGTCTGCATGTGTTTTTTGTCTGCCTGGATCTCCTCTTTAGAGAAGAGTCTGTCCATCTCCTTTGCCCATCACTTAATTGGATGATTTGTCTTTTTCTTATTGATATTTTGTAGAACTTTATAGATTATGGAGATCAGGCATCAGTCTGACATAGAGTTGCCAAATATTTTTTCCCATTCTGTAGGTGGTCTTTTAATTCTTTTGATGAAGTCTTTGGATGAGCAGAAGTGTTTGATTCTTATTAATTCCCATTTATCTATTTTCTCTTCTGATGAATGTGTTTTGTTTGTCAGATTTTGAGGTCTGTCTATATTGCATATTAAAACGTCCATTGTTGACCTTACCTTATCTTGGATGAGCTTTATCGTTGTAGCTTTTATATTCAGGTCTTTTATCCAATTTGAGTTGATTTTTGTATAAGGTGTGAGATATGGGTCTTGTTTCAATTTTTTGCAAATGGATATCCAATTACGCCAGCACCATTTGTTAAAGAGACTGTTCTTACCCCAGTTCAAAATCTTAGAACCTTTGTCAAATATCAGCTGTTCATAAGAGGATGGTGGCATCTCTGGGGTCTCTACTTTGTTCCATTGGTCTGTATGTCTCTTTTTGTACCAATACCAGGCTGTTTTGACTACTGTAGCAGTGTAATAGGTTTTAAAGTCAGGTAGTGAGAGGCCCCCCAGCATGTTCTTCTTTTTCAGTAGTGCTTTACTTATTCGAGGTTTCTTCCCTTTTGAAGTAAAGCTGATAATTTGTTTCTCCATGTCATTAAAAAATGTCATTGGAATTTGTATTGGGATTGCATTGTATAAGTAGAGTGCTTTGGGCAAAATAGACATTTTCACAATATTGAGTCTTCCTATCCATGAGCAAGGCAGATTATTCTACTTATGTAAGTCCCTCATAGTTTCGTGTAGCAATGTCTTGTAGTTTTCTCTGTAAAGATTTCTTATTTCTCTAGTTAGATTTATTCTTAGGTATTTTATCTTCTTGGAGGCTATAGTAAATGGAATTGATTTGGTGATTTCTTCATTAATAATTTCATTGTTGGTATAAAGGAATGCTACTGATTTAGTTATGTTTATCTTGTATCCTGATACTTTGCCGAATTCTTTTATTAGCTCTAATAGTTTACGTACGGATTTCTTTGGATTCTCTGTATAAACAATCATATCATCTGCAAAGAAGGAAATATTTACTTCTTCAGTGCCAATACAGATGCCTTTTATTTCTTTGTCTTGTCTAATTGCTCTGGCTAGAACTTCTAGCACAATGTTGAATAGAAGTGGTGAGAGCGGACATCCTTGTCTATTTCCCAGTCTCAAAAGGAATTCTTTCAGTCTTTCACCATTCAGGATGATAAAAGCAGTTGGCTTTGCATAGATGCTATTGATTATATTGAGGAATTTCCCTTTTATTCCTATTTTTCTGAGAGTTTTAAGCATGAATGGATGTTGAACTTTGCCAAATGCCTTTTCTGCATCAATTGACAAAATCAGGTGATTTTTATCTTTTGTGTTATTAATATGGTTGATTACATCAATTGTTTTTCTGATGTTGAACCAGCCTTGCATCTCTGAAATGAAACCAACTTGATCATGTTGAATGATTATTCTTATATGCTGTTGAATTCTATTGGCTAGAATTTTGTTGAAGATTTTTGCATGTAGATTCATGAGTGATATTGATCTGTAATTTTTTTGGGGGGCGGTCTTTCCCTGGTTTTCGTATCAGGGTTATGCTGGCTTCATAGAAGGAATTTGGAAGTATTTCATCTCTTTCTATGGTATGAAATAGCCTCATTAGTATTGGAGTTAATTCTTCTCTAAAAGTTTGGTAGAATTCTCTGGTGAAGTTGTCTGGGCCAGGACTTTTTTTTGGTTGGTAGACTTTGGATGACTTCCTCAATCTGTTCCTTTGTGATAGATTTATTAAGTTGATCTATTTCTCCTTGTGATAGTCTCGGTGAGTCATATGAATCTATAAATTTGTCCATTTCCCCCAGGTTTTCAAACCTGTCAGAGTATAGCTTTTCATAGTATTGTGTTATGATATATTTTATTTCAGATGGTCTGTTGTAACATCTCCCAACTCATTTCTTAATCGGGTTATTTGTATCTTTTGTTGTTTTTCTTTTATAAGTTTAGCCAATGGTTTATCAATTTTGTTGATCTTTTCGAAGAACCAGCTTTTGGTTTTGTTAATTTTTTCAATTGTTTTTCTATTCTCTAATTCATTTAGTTCTGCTCTAATTTTTATAATCTGTTTTCTTCTGGTGCCTGAGGGGTTTCTTTGTTGCTCTCTTTCTACTTGTTCAAGCTGTGAGGTTAATTTTTTAACTTGTGCTCTTTCTTCTTTCCAGAAGCGTGCATTTATAGAGATAAACTGACCTCTGAGCACTGCTTTTGCTGTATCCCATAAATTCTGGTAGGATATGTTTTCATTTTCATTTGAATCCATAAATTTCTTTAATATGTCTTTAATTTATTTTATAATCCAAGGCTTTATGAGTAAAGTGTTATTCAGTTTCCACAAGTTGGAATTTTTACCTATGAATTTTCTGTTATTGATTTCAACTTTTATAGCTCTGTGATCTGAGAAGGTACTTTGCAATAAATCAATGTCTTGGATTTTACGGAGAATTGTTTTATGACCTAACATATGGTCTATTCTGTTCCATGTGCTTTGGAGAAGAAGGTATATTTATCTGTTGATGGATGAAAAGATCTGTATATGTCAATAAGGTGAAGTTGGTTGATTGTTGTAATAAGATCTTCTGTATCTTTACTGAGCTTTTTTCTGGATGATCTATCCTTAACTGAAAGGAGAATGTTAAAGTCCCCAACTATTACTGTGGAATGATCAATTTCATTTTTCAACATTGTCAGTATTTGTTCAATGTATTTAGGTGCTTTGGTATTGGATGCATAAGTATTTAATATTGTTAAGTCTTGCTTGAGTATTGAACCTTTCAGCAATAAATAGTGACCATCCTTGTCCATAATAGTGGATTCTACATTAAAATCTATTTTTTCTGAGGTTAATATTGCCACACCTGCTCTTTTTTGTGTATTATTAGCTTGATATATATTATTCCAAACTTTAATTCTCAACTTGTTCTTATCTTTAAGTCTAAGATGTGTTTATTGTAAGCAACATATAGATGGGTCATGTCTTTTGATCCACGAAATCACTCACTGTCTCTTTACCAGAGCGTTCAGTCCATTTACATTCAATGTGATTGTTGATATGCATACGTTTAGTGATGTCATTGCAATATGTTTATTTTCATGTTGGTGCTTTCTCTGTTGTTCTTATTAATCTATCCTGGGATATTCTTCTTTATGGATGGTATGAGTTTTGATTTTATATTTATTGAGACTCCTGTATTGTAATTTTTCATTTCAAATGGTATATTGTTAATCAGTTCTATGGCTACATACCTAACCCCCCTTAATGTATAATTATTGAAATCAATTTAACTATTTTAGAAGTCAGAAACTGTTGCTGCATCAAAAACAACTGTAACTATTGTAGTGTATTCCTCTTTTAATGTGATGATATTATAGTTGTCATGATATGATCATCGATTCCCTTATTATAATATTGTAGTTTTTGGCTTGGTTTGGTGAAGTTTTGTGCCTTCCTTAGCTGATTAGAAATTTGGATGAAGTGCCTTAAATTATCACCTAAAACGTATATTTAGGGAAGAGCTTCTTTCAATATTTCATGTAATTTGGGTTTAGTTTTTATGAAGTCTTTAAATTTCTCTTTATTTTCAAAAGTCTTAATTTCACCATTATATTTGATAGACAATTTAGCAGGATAAATTATTCTGGGATGGAAGTTTTTCTCATTCAGGACTTTGAATGTGTCTGCCCATTGTTCTCTGGCCAGCATAGTTTCGGCATAAAAGTCAGATGAAAGTCTACAGGGTTTCCCTCAGAATATTAGTTTTGATTTGAGCTTTTTCTGTGAATCTTCCTGCTGTGTCCACACTCATAGACTTCCATTACCTCTGCCCAAAACTCAGATGAGAACTCCAAATACTTTTTCCTTTTTACTAACTTTGCATTTGCTTTGCTGCTCTGTGGCTCATTTTGTTTCTGTTTGTGGGCTTCCAACATCTCAGTCAGTGTTATGAATACGCTAATCTGCTGAAGGGAAGAAAATTCACCATCTGTGAATTAACAGTGCTAATTAGGCATCTCTTCTGTCTTCGTTCTGTTTTTCAGTTTTTAAATCATCAACTGAATGACTGACTCTTAAAAACGGAGTCCAGTCAAAACTTTGACTTCAAAACTCTGATGGCATACAGATACATTTCCTAGATAACTGAAGCAAAGTCAGGATCCTATATTCAACATGATTTAGTATTCTCTTATTCTGAAAAACTGGCTGTTAAGAAGTTGATGTGAGACATACTCATGAAGTATCAGCTGGGTGATTTGAACGTAAGGGATACTCAGCCAAAAATAGCTTTACTCTTTTGAGAATTAGGCCTTACATCCAAATTATGGCCTCTATATATAGCAATACACTGTGTAATTAAGAATCAGACACATGTAGGGAGTGTTACCAGTCCTACCATTTAGCAGCTATGTAACCCAAGCCCGCTTGAAGCCTCTCTGAGAGTCAGTTTACTCATTGACAAAAAGGAGAAAATAGTACCAATCTTACAGTGTTTGTGGGAAGCTTTAATGTGTAACATGTGCAAAATCCTTAGCACACTGCTAATCACAAAACCATACTGATCTAAAAGGTCAACTTTTATTATAATTGCCACTCAAAAAACATCATGACTTCCTTCATTTTTGACTGACTCACATTTGACTTGTACCCAGTTGTGAAGTTTAACTAATTAACTGTGAGTACTTACCTTTGTCTCTGTTGTTAGTTAGATGTAACATTTGCACACAATTTCTACCAAATGAAGGCAGAGATAATGTTTTGCTTTTTGCTTTTCTTTCCTAGACAGAAATTATAATTTGCTTGAAATGTAGTTTATTGCAAATCATCAAATACTATGTGTTTTCTTACGGGACCATTATATACCACCTATCTAAATATTTCTTCTGCTGAGGATAAAAATAAAGAAAGCCATATGACAAAAAAGTAAAACAAAATAAAAAGCAGCTAAACCTGTTACTGCTGAGGCAATTCTAACTCAGTAGAACTGCCCCATAGGCCCCAAGAGCTGCTGGTGGATTCGAATTGCTGGTGTTTGGTTAGCAGCTGAGCTCTTAACCAGTGCACCCCCAGGGTTTTGACAAACAGTAGCACCTTTAAGAAATGTGCACTTTTAGTACATTAACCCTCTGTTTACAGTGATAATAATTTCAGGTACCACAGAGGTTTTAAACTAATTCTGTGCCTTCCCAAAATTCCTGCCAAAGCCAAGTGCTATCAAGTCAGATCTGACTCATGGCGACCCTAGGGGCCAGGGTAGAACTGACTCCCAGAGTAGCAGCACCTAAAAAAAAGGCAGAAAATTACATGGAGCATAGACTACACTTGTAGATGGAAAAACTAGGTTATTTATGCAGACAACACATAATCATTTGCTTATTTTCAGTCATCAAATTAGAAGACATTTATAGAATACTTAAAGCCTGCTCCAGTGCATGGTGACCGTATGGATAACAGAGTGAAACTGTACCCTATAACCCTGCTGGTATTTGAAATGTCAGTGGCATAGCTTCCTGTGTCACAGCAGCACGTAAACCATTACAGTAAGACAAGACAGACAGGTGGTGAAATATCACCTTTATTTACTGAGAAAAAAACATGTTTCTTTTACTGTTTTGATTTGCTTAGATATTTCTCTTTTGTAGCCTTTTTTATTTTTTTTCAATTTCCGAATAATAATTCTGTCCTCCAAAAAGGAAAAAATATATAAAACTGATTAGGAAATATTTGCTGCCTCTGCCTATGGAGACAAATCTTTCAAGGATGAAAGTAGGACACAATTTGGTTCCCTTAATTCTAATCCTTCCGCCATCTAGATAACAGGATCTCTCAGTATGAAAATGATAGCTTGACATTCATCACCTCTAATTTTATTTCCTTTCTCCTTATTAGCACCTATAAGGGTTAATCTCCACCGGTCCTTTTCAGCTAGGATCAGCTTATGGTTTGCTGCAAACCAAGTCTAATGGAAATCAGTAGGTGGCAAAACGAAGCTTGGAAATAGTCTAGTCCAACCCGTGTTACGCAGTGTCTGCTTTCTGTTTTAAGGTGAAAGAGTGCTTCTTCTCACACAGGAGTCCCCTTATCTAGTTCTCATCTCCACTGGTAATGGGAAGTCAGTGTTTTTTCTTCATCACCAAAGTCTCAAAGTATTTTGGCAGAGTTCAAGTGTGGGTGGAAAAAAAAGGAAAATGAGTCAGAAGACAGTATCTTTAGCCCTGGGGAGAACCTCAGTTGGGGTTTCTGACAGCTCCCAAACTTATCTTGATTTGATATAGCAAATCATCTCCTTTCTTGGAATGAGACTCAGCTTGAATATCTAATACTTGCTGGAATCAAGTATAATTTAACAATATTTCTCTTTGAAACTCACTTTTTACTTCCAGCCAGTTCCTAATTAGCTGAAGTTCTCGAGGCTTTGTCTGTACCTCTCACGCGTCTTTACCTTTTCTCATTGTCTTCCCAATCCACCACTCACAATACAGAGGTAATTTCCAATATCTTTCTGCAATTAATCACTGGAATATAGATATAGCAATTCCAAGAGGTAACTATTTCCCAAAGTGCCAACTGTCCACTTACAACTAGGATACTAATGCTTGTCACCAACTAAAGTCATTTGGCCTCTTTCTTATGCTGTCCCGTATGCCTGGGTGGCACAAACGGTTTACTACTCACTGCTAAACAAAAGTTTGGTGGTTCAAACCCATTCAGATGCAGCCCTGAAGAAATGGTGATCTGCTTCTGAAAGAGCACAGCCTTGAAATTCCTATGGAGCTGAGTTCTACTCTGCACACATCGGGTCAATGTGTGTCAAAAATGACTGTGATGGGTTATGTTTTCATTCTAAGCAATTTGGGAAAAGATCATTTAAGCTATTTCACTTATACTTGCCTCCAGAAACTAGCACAACAAAAAAATTAAAAAAGCTAGTTGCCACCAAGCCAATTTTGACTCCTAGTGACCCCATTAGTTTCAGAGACTTGGTATACACAAGTAATCAAACGGGAATCCTGTAGAGTAGAATCTACATGTCACTCTTAAAATGTATTTTCCCATTTGTAACTCTGTTCATTTTTGACTGTTACATGGTCATAATGTTAAGTGGCATTTGACAAAAAATTATCTTTTATCCAATTACTCTATTTTTCCAATATTTGGAAAGGGATATTTTTTATTCTTTATCAAGTTATTTGATGCTTATTACAGTATTAGAACTAGTTTTCAGGAATTTTCCTCAACAATAGCAACAGAACAAAAAACACCACTGCCATCAAGTCAGTCCTGACTCACAGTGACTGTTTAAAAAAAAAAGGGCCCTTGAGTCACTTCTGACTCACGATGACCCCATAGACAAAGAAGAGCTGACCCACAGACTTTTCAAGGAGCACCTTGTAGATTTGACCCGCCGACCTTTTGGCTAGCAGCTGTAGCACTTAACCACTATGCCACCAAGATTCAGAGGTCAGAAAAACATTTGTCCAGATTCCTCTGCACCATGGAATATGAGCTTTCTTACAGTCACTTCAATTTAAGCTTTAATAAAGTTGAGTTTTTTCTTCTCTGCAATCTAAGAAATTAGTTACAAAAGTCAGTATCATCTTTCTGAATCTGTAACTACTTATATTTTTATATTCTTTCCATGAGATACTACTCCACTAACTAGGACAACACTTCTTTCTCACTATCAAAGCAGTTGTATGCCACTCTAAGACTCTAATACTCTAAGGATTAAAAAGGTTTCCCTTACTGTTTCCTAGTAAGACAAACTTTTCCATTATTTGTCCCGTTTGAGTTCAAATTTTTCTCCTCAGATTTTAAATGCTAAACTCACTTTACCCACTCTCTCTTCCATGAGTTCTCCACTACCTCCTGCTGAACGGACAGTTCCAATGCACAGCAACCCCATAAGGTGTTCAGGGCTATAAGTCTCTGATGAAGTAGATCACCACATCTTTCTCCCGCAGAGCTTCTGGATTAGCAGTTGACTGCTTTAACCACTGTGCCACCAATCTCCTTTGAGTTCTCCTCAGCAGCCCACAATCTGTTTTCCAAGTTTCCTGCTTTCTCCTTAAAACTTGTCAGAGTTTAATAGAAAGCACCTGATGCATTCTTCTCTCAAATGCAACAAAATTCACATGAATTTCCTTCAATCTCTCCCCCAACTTCTTATGCACAAAACCAAAACTTTCACACACGTAAATGACTTTTTTTAAAAAATAGGGCTACAGCTTGCATAAGGAGCACTGGCAGAGCAATGGTTAAGCTCTCGGCTGCTAAATACAGGATTGGCAGTTCGAACCCATCAGTTGCTCCACAGAAGAAAAGACCTGGTAATCTGTTCCCATAAAGATTTAAAGCCTGAGAAAAACTATGAAGCAGCTCTATTCTGTACTACAGGCCTGCTGTGCATTGGAATCAATTCCATGGGAAACAACAGGGCTTACATGATGACTAAAAATATATGTATCAGGAAATACTCTAGATATTTCATGTATTTAAAATTAACAACCGTTCTATGAAGTAGTTACTTTATTAGCCCTATTTTAAAAGAAAGAAAATTGAGGTGCATAGAAGTTAATTCCAAATCCCATGTTACTGTTGTTATTAGGTGTCATTAACTTTGTCCCAAATCACAACTACTGTATGTACAACAGACTGAAGCTCTGCCCAGTCCTGTGCCATCTCCACAGTCGTTGTTATGCTTCAACCCATTGTTGCAGCCACTGTGTCAGTCCATCTTTCTGAGGTCTTCCCGTTATTGGCTCACACTCTACCAAGAATGATGTCCCTCTCCAGGGACTGATCCTTTCCAACAACATGTTTGAAGTCTATGAGATGTACCCTCACAGTCCTCACTTCTTAGGAGCATTCTGGCTATGCTATTTCCAAGACAGATTTGCTTGTTCCTCTGGCAGTCCTTAGCATATTCAATACTCTTCTCCAGCACTATCATTCAAGGGTGTCAATTCTTCCTGAGTCTTCCTTATTCATCATTCAGCTTTCACATGCATATGAAGTGATTGAAAACACCATAACCTTAGGCTTCAAGGTGGCATCTTTGATTTTCAACTTTTTAAACATCTTTTGCAGCAGATTTGCCAGTGCAGTCTGTCTTTCGGTTTCTTGACCACTGCTTCAAAGGGTGTTGACTGTGGATTTAAATAAAATGAAACCCTTAACCAGACCAATCTTTTCCCCGTTTATCATAATGGTGCTAATTGGTCCAGTTGGGAGGATTTTCTTTTTCTTGATATTGAGGTGTAATCCTTACTGAAAGCTATGGTGTTTGATTTTAATCAGTAGTTGTTTCAAGTGCTCTTGCCTTTCAGCAAGCAAGGGTGTATTATTTGCATAATGGAGTTTGTTAATAAGCCTTCTTCCTCTTCTGATGCCTCATTTTTCTTCATGTAGTCCTGCTTCTCAGGTTATTTTCTCAGCATTCAGATTGAATACATCTGGTAAAAGGATACAACTCTGTTGCACACCTACCCTGATTTTAAACCATGCAGGATCCTCTTGTTTGGTTCCAATGGCTGCCTCTTGATATATATACAGGTTCTTCATGAGCATAGTTCAGTGTTCTGGAATCCCCATTCTCAAAAATGTTATCCATAATTTGCTATGATACACAGAGTTGAATGCCTTTGCATAGTCAACAAAACACAAGTGAACATCTTTCTGGTATTCTCTACTTTCAGACAGGATTCATCTAATAGGAGCAATAATGGCCCTGGTTCCATATCCTCTTCTGAATCCACCTTGAATTTCTGGCAGTTCCCTGTCAATATACTGCCATAGCTTCTCTTAAAGGCTCTTCAGCAAAATTTGACTTGTGTGTGATATTTACAATATCGTTTTCTAATTTCTGCATTTGGCAGAGGCACCTTCCTTGGGAGCTCTTCCAGTTGGTTGGTCAGTGAGCTATCTTTGGAAAACTTGGGATTTGAACAAAGTTACTGTTTTCCAATTCGTGGTCTTAAGCATACATTAATCTACTTATTTGTGTTTAATATTTGTTCTTTTATTTGTATTGTTAAAGTCTGTGCATCTGTGTTGCCTCTCATAGCATACCGTAAATTCTCTTGTTATAGGGACAATGCTGGTTTAGTTCAAACTGTAATTATTTGCTATACCTTTTATTATTCATTAGGAGTTGATCCATCCTGGGGACTAACGAAATTGGACCATGACATTCAGAACACTAGTGCATCAGGAAAAAAAGATAAGAGACGAGACAAACGTGATGAAGTCATGTCAATAATTTTTGCTGAAATTTTCTTTAAAAAATTCTTCATTTCCTTTCAGAGTTATCTTTTGCCTCAAACCATTGCTGAAAGATTGTATTAATATTCCAGTCCCTTGAAATAAATTTCTTTCTTGGTTAGAGGTATTCACAATATTAAAAAAAAAAAAAAAAAAAGTAGTACCAAAAACTTAAAAAAAAAAAACTCTTGTTGTTTACAGAGCAGTTTTAGATACTTTGTTTTATTTAACTGTATCAGCAGTGAATGACCTCTTTCTTTTTTGTAACATGAGCTAACTAAATATCAGAGTAAACCCATATAAAATACTTCAGCTAGCAAGTGACAGTAATTCCTCATGGACTATACACATCTTCCCTTTGCTGAGAACTAAAAAGTCTCTCTCACCTTGTAAAAGGGTTCAAGTGCCATCGCAACAGTGCCATCTGTATCAGTTGCTACTAAATAGAAATCAAAACAAAAAGAGAAAAGACTGTAAGCCAGCATCCATTCCTACACCAAGTGTAAACAGGACTTTGAACCCGTTAATTCCGGTTAGACCTCTATGGAAAATTTACATTTCCATCACACATGTACGGAATGAGAATCTACATTATATTAAGATCGCTGGGTGATTCAAATTCCATCTCAGATATACTGAATCAGAACTCACGTTTTAACAAGATCCTCAGTTAGTAAGGATCTTGTCAAAATGTGAATTCTGAGTCAGTAAATCTAAGATGAAAGGTAAATTCTCAGCTGGAGTTACCCAGTTCAAAGCCCTGCATCTAAGTCAAGTGCATATCTATCTTAATTATCCCAAATTGAGAACTAACATCATCTCTCTTTCCACACTTACACATGCAGAATAACAAATATAAAGTGATCGGTTTATCAATTTATAAAGTTCTTCTGTATATTTATAAATCAATATCTATAAGAAACAGGTAAACAATCTTTTATCTGGTATCATTTGCTCCTATTTCAGAGAAAACATGTTCAAAATAACAAATTGATAATCTAACTAAATTGATTTTGAGTGGATTTACTTTATATGCATTTCAGCCCCCTTTTATATGCATTATTTAGGGGGAAATTCAAGTAGTTACAACTCTGAAGGCACTGCATCATCACTTTCAGGAAAAAAAGATACTAACATGAATTTTTACTGGTCAAATAACAGTAGATAAAGTCAAGGAAAGCATTACAGGTGCTATTCTTTATTCTGCAAAAAAATAATTTTGTAGTTAACAGGAAGTAGACGAGTTGTTTCTCTGGTGTAGACTGTGATGTGATTGCCAAGAATACATTTCTACACTGACTTAACGTGCCTGAAAGAAATTACACATTTTCAAAGTAAGACACTCAATTTCTTCTGAAACTCTCTTACTCTGATATAATCTTAGGGGAAAAAGATGAAAGCAAGGAATCTAAAATGCTTTAAGAACATTTCAAGTGTGTTACACACAATTTTTCTTTATGACTGAATGAAAATGTACATTCCCATACAAATTTGCATGCCTACCTATATGCAGCTCCCACTGTTCTCCCTGCCCAGTGACAGCACACTCTTCCTCTCTGCTCCACATGTGTCTTATCCTCCCAGTGAACTCCTATCCCCTTCTTTCCAAACCACCCCCCCTCCACTTTCTGCAGTAAGAGGTCAGCAGGACAACAACCTGTAGATCCACAGAATCATAAAGTGCACATATGATATGGTCACTCTCTGTTGCCAAGTCCAATCCATTCCTGTCCAAGAGTTGACCTCCTTATGATTTATGGACAGGGGAAGCCTGAGGGCCAGAGGCCATGCTACCAGGGAAACTCCGAGACACGTTAACCATCAATTGCAGGCTTTTAATGGAGATCCACGGTGCTGCCCTTTTTATTCCTGTGTTGCCAGTGAGACTCAACTTTGTGAGCTCCATCACAGCTATCACTGGTGGTGGCCAGGCACCACGTGGTTCTTCTGGTCACAAGCCAATGTAGTCACCAACTTACGTGGGTCTCTCTATGTTCTGGGTTCGCTTTCCCTATGTCGTTTTGGTCCTTGAGGATCTTCATTCCTGCTACACTGGACTCATTTGCTGTACCCTCAGGTGGCAGCTTCACAGCTTTTAAGACCCCAGACGCCACTCACCAATGTGGGTGCAGAGGGCTGTCTTAGCAAAACGCTAGTTGTGACTATTGGCCTCGATTTCCCCTGAGAGCATGGTCCGTGGACCCCCACCACAGCTACTCTGTCCTTGTAATATTGGATTAAGATGGGAGGAGCAATCACGTTACATTGAAGTCCAGTTAATACTGGTCTTCTTTCTAATGTGTGCTGTCACAGATTTCACCCAACCAAGTGTTTATTAACTATCTGATCTAAACCCTCCCTCCTCACCCTCCCCCCCACACTTCCAGCCATCAAACAGTCTTTTCTTCTATGCATGAGTCTGTTTTTAAATTCTTATTGTAGGGTTCTCATACAGTATTTGTCCTTCTGTTTCTATTTTCACTCAGCATAATGTCCTCCAGTTGAAACCAGTTTATGTTTCCTAAAATCATCATTGTTCTTTATCATTCTATAGTGTTCCATTAGTATACATACCATAGTTTACCTATCCATTCCTCTGTTGTTGGACATCTGGGTTAATTCCATTTTTTTGCTGTTGTGGACTGTGCTGCAATAAGTATTTGTGCACGTATATCAGTTGATTGTGAATGGGTTTGATTCTCTAGGGTATATTCCAAGCAGCGAATTACTGGGTCAAATGGTATATCCGGATCGAAGTTTTTAAGGAAATGCCAGATTGCTTTCCAAAGAGGTTGCACCATTTTGCAATCCCACCAACAGTGTAGGAGTGTTCCAATTTCTCCACAGCCTCTCCAGTGTTTGTTGCTTTGCGTTTTGGGGATCATGGCCAACCTCATTGGGGTGAGATAGTGTCTCACTGTCATTTGATTTGAATTTCTCTGATAGCTAATGATCGTGAGCATGTCCGCATGTATATTTGGCTTCCTGGATTTCCTCTTTAGAGAAGTGTCTGTCCATCTCATTTGCCCATCCTTAATTGAATCATTTATCTTTTTCTTATTGATATATTGTAGTATCTTACAGATTATGGAGACCAAGTGTCAGTACAACATATAATTGCCAAATATATTTTCCCATTTTGTAGGTGGCTTTTTAATTCTATTAATAAAGTTATTGGATGAGCAAAAGTGTTTGATTCTTAGTAGTTCCCATTTATCTGTTTTCTCTTCTGTTTGCAGATTGTGAAGTCTGTCTACGCTGTGTATTAGAACTTCCATTGTTGTTCCTACTTTTTCTGGGATGAGCTTTACTGTTTTAGATTTCATATTTATGTCTTTTATCCAGTTTGAGCCAATTTTTGTGTAAGGTGTAAGATATGGGTCTTGTTTCAATTTATTGCAGATGGGTATCCAATTTTGCCAGCACCATTTGTTGAAGAGATTGCTTTTACCCCATTTTAATGTCTTAGGGCCTTTGTCAAATATAAACTGTTCACAGGAAGATGGTGTCATCTCTGGGGTTTCAATTCTGTTCCATTGATCTATCTATCTCTTTTTGTACCAGTACCAGGCTGTTTTGACAATAGTGGTAGTGTAATAGGTTCTAAAGTCAGGTAGTGAGAGGCCTCCCAGTGTGTTCTTCTTTGTCAGTAGTGCTTTGCTTACCTGCGGCTTCTTCTCTTTCCAAATAAAGTTGGTGATTTGTTTCTCCATCTCGCTAAAAAATGTCACTGGGGTTTGTACTGGGATTTCATTATATAAGTAGATGGCTTCAGGTAAAATAGACATTTTCACAATGCTAAGTCTTCCTATCCATGAGCAGATAGGTTTTTTCATTTATGTAAGTCTCTCCTAGTTTCCTGTAGCAAGGACTTGTAATTCTCTTTGTAAAGGTCTGTTATTTCTCTGGCTAGATTAATTCCTAGGTGCTTTATCTTCTTAGGAGCTACAATAAATGGTATTGATTTGGTGACTTCTTCATTAATAATCTCATTGTTGGTATGTAGGAATCCTACTGATTTATTTATGTTTATCGTATTCTGAGACTTTGCTGAACTCTTCTATCAGTTTGAGTAGTTTACTTAAGGATTCTTTAGGATTCTCTGCAGATGCAATCATATCATCTGCAAATAGGGAGATTTTTACTTCTTGTTTGCTGATGCAGATGGCTTTATTTCTTGGTCTTGTCTAATTGCTCTGGCTAGAACTTCTAGTACACTGCTGAATAGGAGATGTGAGAGTGGGTATCCTTGTGTAGTTCCTGTTCTCAAGGGAACTGTTTCAGACTCTATCCATTCAGGATGATGTAGGCAGTTGGCTTTGTGTAAATGACCCTTATTGCATTCAGGAATTTGACATCTATTCCTATTTTGCTGAGAGTTTTTAACATGAATGGGTGCTGGACCTTATTGAATGTCTTTTCTGCATCAATAGACAAAAATCAAATAATTCTTGTCTTTTGTGATATTTATGTGGTTGATCACATTAATTGTTCTTCTGATGTTGAACCAGACTTGCATCCCTGGTATGAATCTGGCTTGGTCATGATGAATTATTTTTTTTGATATGTTGTTGTATTCACTTGGCAAGAATTTTGTTGAAGATTTTTGCATCTAGATTCATGAGTGATATTGGTCAGTAGTTCTCCTTTTATTGTTGGGTCTTTCCCTGGCTTTGGTACCAGGGTTATGCTGGCTTCCTAGAATGAATTTGGGAGTATTCCATCTCTTTCTATGCTGTGAAATAGTCTCAGTAGTACTGGAGATAACTCTTCTCTAAAAGCTTGGTAGAATTCTGTGGTGAAGCCATCTAGGCCTGGGCTTTTGGAGGTTGGTAGTTTTTGGATGACTGTTTCAATCTCTTCATTTGTGATGTGTTTATTCAGTTGTTCTGCTTCACCTTGTGATAATTTTGGTAGGTGATATGAAACAAGGAATTTGTGCATTTCCTCTAGGTTTTCAAATTTGTTAGCGTACAGTCTTTCATTGTATTCTGTTATGATATTTTTTATTTCTGTTGGATCTGTTATGACAACTCCCCTCTCAATTCTTATTAGGGTTATTTGTTTCCTTTCCTGTTTTTCTTTAGTAAGTTTAGCCAATGGTTTGTCAATTTTGTTGATCTTTTCAAAACATCAGCTTTTGGTCTTTTCAATTTTTTCAATTGTTCTTCTCTTCTCTAATTTGTTTAGTTCTGCTCTAATCTTTATGATCTGTTTTCTTCTAGTGCCTGAGGGGTTCCTTTGTTGTTCTTACTCTACTTGTTCAAGCTGTAGGGTTAGTTCTTTGGTTTGGTTTCTTTCTTCCTACCAGATGTGTACATTTATGGAGATAGACTTACCTCTGAGCACTGCTTTGGTTGTATCTCATAGGTGCTGGAAGGAAGTATTTTCATTCTCATTGGAATCCATAAATTTCTTTATTTCATTTTGATTTCTTCTATAACCCATGGGTTTTTGAGCAAGATGTTGTTCAGTTTCCATGAGTTACACTTTCTATTTGTGTTTTTTCTGCTATTGATTTTGACTTTTATGGATTTATGATCTGAGAAAATGCTTTGCATTCGTTCACTGGTATGGATTTTGTTGAGAATTGCTGTATGTCCTAACACATGGTCTATTCTGGAGAATGTCCCATGTTCACAGGAGAAGAAGGTGTAGTTGTCTGCTGATGGATTGAAAGTTCTGTATATGTTGATGAGGTCTAGTTTGTTCATTGTGGCAATAAGATCTTCTGTATCTTTATTTAGCTTTTTTCTAGATGATCTGTCCAATATTGAGAGTGGAGTATTGAATTCTCCCACTATTACTGTGGAGTGATCTATCTCGTCTTTGAGTGTAGTCAGTTTTTCTTAAATGTATGTAGGTGCTCTAATATTAGGTGTATAAATATTTAACATTGTTAAGTCCTGTTTATGTATTGAACCTTTCAGCAATAAACAGTGTCCATCCTTGTCCATGATGGTGGATTTTACATTAAAATAGATTTTATCTGAGATTAGAACTGCCACAGTGGCTCTTCTTTGTGTATTGTTAGATGGTATAAATTCTTCTATTCTTTAATTTTCAGCTTGTTCTTATCTTTAAATCTATGGTGAGTTTCTTGTAGGCAATGTATAGATGGGTCATGTCTTTTGACCTAAGATGTCACTCGATGTCTCTTTACTGGAGTGTTCAGTCCATTCACTTTCATTGTGATTGTTGATAGGTATGTGTTCAGTGCTGCCATTGTGATATGTTTATTTTTGTGTTGATGTTTTCTCTGTTGTTCTTATTAATCTGTTCAGGGACATTCTTTGTGAGCTGATTTTTCACCTTTCTCAGTGTTGGTTGTGTGGTTGTTGAGACTCCTGTATTACATTTCTTGATTTGGTATGTTGCAACTTTATTGTGTTTTACAGCTGCCCTACAATCCCCCTTAATAAACTATGTATAAACCCAATTTCAATTACTACCATTCTTATCAACTTACTCTCCATCTGGAAGAACTATAACAACTGTAATACATCCCTCTTTTTAAGACAACATCATAGTTCTCATGATATGATCACTGGATTATCTCTTCCACTATTATAGCTTTGACTGCATTTGGAGCCTTCCCTAACTGAGTAGGGTTTTGGGTGATGTGTCCTGTATTTGCTTCTAAAATATAAAGTTAGTGGTTTTGTTTTTCTAAGCCAAGAGATTCTTTCAATATTTGTTGTAGCTTTGGTTTGATTTTTACAAAATCTCCGAGTTTCGGTTTATCTGTGAATGTCTTGATTTCATTTTCATATTTTAAAGATAGTTTTGTAGAACATATAATTCTTGGTTGGAATTTCTTTTCCTTCAAAGCTTTGAATGCATCATGTCATTGTCTTAGTGCCTTCATGATTTCTGCTGAGAAATCTGACAAAGGCTACAGGGTTTCCCTTTGGACGTTATCTTTGTTTTGAGTCTCAATGCCTTTAAGAATTTCTGCTTGTATTTCACTTTGTTAAGCTTTATTATGCCTTGGAGGCTTTCTTCTGAAATCTATATTGAAAGGCATTCAGTAAGTATCTTGGATTTCTATATCCTCTTCTTTCATAATTTCTGGGAGGTTTTCTGTCAGCAGTTCAGCCACAATACCCTCTGTGCTCTCAGGTGTCTCGCCCTGTTTAGGAACTCCAATTAATCATAGCTTGTTCCTCTTAGTAGAGTCCCACATGCTTCTTAGTGCTTCTTCATTTTTCTTGTTTCTTTTTTCTGATTTCTCGATTCTCCTCATAGATGCTGGACTCAGTAGCTCTGTTTTCCAAATCAGAACGTCTATTTTCCAGTAGTTCCCTCCTGTTTTCTTGGTTTTGAATTTAAGTTTCTCTCTCTTTGATTTTGTTCTTGACATGTTGAGTTTCAGAGTACTAGTGTTCCATCAGATTGAACAGCATGCTTAATTTTTCATTTTGCTCTGCTGCATTTTGTGTAAGGTCTAGGAGGGCTCTATATATAATCTTTCTGTATTCACATTCTGATAGTGTCAGAAAAGCGTCTTCATCTGGAAAGTTTTGCAGTGTTTCTTTTGGGGGGTTTCTGAAGCCATGGGTGATTTCTCGGTTACACTTTTCTCCAGAATTTTTTGCTTTGGGGGCATCATGTGAGTCGATAAAGGCTGGGAGAGATGCTGTGAGGATGGGCCACAGTTGTTTCTCCAGGCTGTGTTCAAATGAGAGGTAAAAAGTATCTGACTACTTCCAAAGTCAGTCAGGTTTCAGGTATATAGGTCCCTCTTCCCAGGTGGCAAAGTAAGAACCTCAATATTGAACCTCAGGTGTTATAAATTAGCTCAAAATACAGAAAGGCTACTGCCCTGCTGGCTTCTGCTGTCAGGCCCTAGCTATGAGCAACACTGTATAGAATACTGATTTTCTGCCAGAAAAGCACTCTTCAGGCAGGCATTGCCTCCCAGCCCAGGAATTAGGTCCAGCTGAGGCTTCCATATGGGTATGTCCACCTGCCAGTGAAACAACAGTGTCCCACACAAACTCGCCACCTGGCTGGGACTAGGCTACTCTATGGCTGAGATGGAAAGAGAGGCCAAACATGCCGAGATTCACAGTCTGCAGCGTCTGTTGCCAGGCCCCAGCCATAGGCCACACGGTATAAAATACTGCTTTTCTGCCAGAAAAGCGCTCTCCCCTGGGCAGGTGCTGCCTTCCAGCCTAGGAACTAAGTCCAGCTGGGGACTCTGTATGGATGTCTCTGCCTCCCAGTGGATCAAGATGGCATCCTGCTTACCACAGCATGAGTACCAGCTACTATACGGTGGAGGCAGAAAGAGAGGCCAAAAGTGCCAAGATGCACAGTCTAAAGCCGGACTCTCAAAATATTCCAATTTCACTCGCTGATCCCACCATCAGTGTGTCTGAGATTAGTGACTAGTCAAATCCCAGCTCCTCCTGCGGTCTAAGAGAGAGAAAAAAAATTAAAATGGTCAGCTACCTTTGGTCCATGCAAGCCTGCACTCACCAAGAGTTGGGTCAGCAAAAGAGAGGAGGTTTTGCATTCAGTGGTATGAAGTCCAAATTAACAGCTCTATGCTGCATTCTAGGGCTCACTACCAGAAGACTCTGTTTAATTATCAAATCAGGTCTTGGTTTCCAGAGGGATTTAGAGAGGTGTGTGTTTAGTCCACCATCTTGACTCCCTCAAATGTGTTACACACTTAACATAAATAGGCAAGCACAAAGTACCATCTCTAAACTGAGGAAAAAGAGTTACTAGTCACTCTGACTTTGAGATGAAATCCCTAGATAACATATACATCAAGTTTCAAGTCTGCGAGATTTTTTTTCACAGGAAGAGAATTACTCAGCACGTTTTTACTACCCAACCACACAGCACATAATTACACCTGATTGTGTTTAAGACAAAATCTATATTGTGGGATCAAACAATTATCATGGCATAAAAAGCTTCAAGTAACACAAAGCTCAAGCTAATTCACAAAATCAGCTAGATTGATGCCTGAAATCCACAAAGAGGTCACTGTAACTGTTCTTCATTCCTTTGATTTTTTTTTTCCTCCCACAAGTTAAACACTGATACTGGCAAGTTGAAATGAAAATCTGTCATAGAGTCATCAGTAAATGACACTGTACCCATTGGCCAAGGCCAGACACCAAATTTAATTCTGTGTAAAATGATAAACAAAACAGAAAAAGTTCCAAACTTAATTAACACAGTGAACATTAAATTGATCCAATGGGTATCATATTTACAAAGTCTCATATTTTAACAGGCGTATTACACAAATGCAGCATTTCTGTTGATGTCACACACAGCACAAGTCATGAATGAGAGCATGAGACAATTAAAACCTTTTTTGAAACTGTGGGTGTATTTTTCTTCACACAGATGCATCATTATTGGTAATACATGATTCCACCAAGGAAGAGAAAGTAGACCAATGCAGGCTAATAACATGAATAGAAAAGACAATTCCTTGCAATCAACTGGAAACTGCTCAACTGTTACTCTTCTGGGTTTAGCTCACAAAAATATTTTTTTCCTGTCGGTCAGATTTTTTTTATAGTTTGAGATAATTACCAGTAGTAGTTTTCTTTTTGCTTTATTTTTTTAAAGAAGTAATGAAGTATTTTCCGGTCTTTAGGAGAGCAGTGTCTTTTAATGACTGTATAAATCATTGATAGCAAATCATCAAGGATAGCCAAGGCCAGCATTCCTTAAGTGGTGAGCCCACAGCTGCAGTGGCATAGACTAATATTTGGGAGGCAATGTGGCTAATAACAAAGGACATAAGCTCTGGAGCCAGAGTTCCTGTGTTGAAGTCCATGTTTTAACACTTTCTGAGACGTCTGTTAGATTATTTAACCTTTCCTCACTTCAGTTGCCTTACTTGCAAAAAAGGAAAATTAATAGAGTTGTTGTGAGAACTAAATAGATTAATGTGTATGTACAACTCTTAAAATGTGCTAGTTATTATATTTGTATTTCAAAATTTATGACTACACACAGGACATTTTGATAAATGACACTATAACTATTTTCTCTACTCCCAGAAAGAAGCATAACTTCTTTTTGTTTTTTCTTTTTTGTCAAATTGTGTTGACTTTCTCTATTTTGTGTTCTGTCTTTCCCTTCACCAAAGTTCACAGTTGCCTACCACCTAGTTAGTGATTTCTCCTCCTTGCTCTCTCCCCATCCTCATAACCATCAAGTAATGTTTTTTTTTTTCTGTGTGTAAATCTTGAGTTCTTGTAATAGTGGTTTCATACAGTATTTGTCCTGTTGTGATTAACTTATTTCATTTAGCATAATGCCTTTCATATTTACCTATGTCATAAGATGTTCATGGATTCATCATTGTTCTTTATAGTTGCGTAGTATTCCATTGTGCTTATGCACCATAGTTTGCTTATCTATTCATCTGTTGGTAGGCACCTAGGTTGTCTCCATCTTTTTGCTGTTTTGAATGGTGCCACAATTAACATAGGTATTCATATGTCTATTCATGTTATGTCTCTTATTTCTCTAGGATACGTTTCCAAGAATGGAACTGTTGGATCATATCATGTTTCTAATCTTAGCTTTTTAAGGAGGCAGTCACACTGTTTTCGATAGTGGTTTTACCACTTTACATTCCCACTAGCAGGGCAGAAGAGTTCCAGTCTCCCTGTAACCTCTCTAAGATTTGTTATTTTCTTTTGGATAGTACTATATTGTCAGAATGAAATGGTATCTCATTGTAGTTTTGATTTACATTTCTATAATGGCTAATGATGGCATGCATTTCATAATGTATCTGTTAGCAACCAAAACATCCTCTTTGGTGAAGTGTCTGTTCATATCTTTTGTCCATGTTTTAAATGGATTATTTGTCTTTTGGTTGTTGAGATGTTGAGGTATTTTGTAGATCCTTGTCAAATATATTGTGGCCAAAAATGTTTTCCCTGTCCATAGGTTCTCTTTTCAGTATTTAAGTGAGGACTTTTTATGAGTGTGACTGTTTAATTTTCAGGAGCCCCCAGTTACCTAGTTTCTTTTCTGATGTCTATGCATTGTTATTTATAGTTTATTTTCTATTTATGCCATGTGAGGAAGCCCTGGTGACATAGTGTGTTCACTGCTATGTCTAAATGAAAAGGCCAGCAACTCAAATCCACCAGATACTGCTTGGAAACTCTACAGGACAGTTCTACTCTGACCTCTAGGGTCACTATAAGTCAGACCCAATTCAACAGCAGTGGGGTTCTGGTTACGCCATGGATTAGGGCCCGTAGCATTGTCCTATGATCTTTATTGCTTTAGGTTTTATACTTAGGTCTTTGATCCACTTTCAGTGGATCTTTTTTTTTTTTAAGATGGATATCCAGTTTTTCTGGCACAGTTTGTTAAAAAGACTGTCTTCTCCCCATTTAACAGACTTTGGCTCTTTGTCAATTATCACCTGCTCATGGATGGATTTATATGGAGGTTCTCAACTTTGAACCATTGGTCTATGTAACTATTGTTGCACCAGTACCAGCCTGTTTAGACTATCATGGCTATATAATAGGCTCAAAGATTGACCAGGTGTGACTTGGAAACTCTATGGAGTACTTCTGATCTGTTCTATAGTGTCCCTATGAGATTGATTCAACAGAGTTTGGGTTTTTTGCTTGTTTGTTTGTTTTAGTATAAGGTAGTTTGAGGCCTAAAGCATATCTTCTTTATCTGTGCCACTGGTTCAAGCTTAGCTGTATTTTAAAACTACCTGGTAAATTTTAGAAATACTCATAATTGATGCAGGTACAACATAGGCTAGAAGTTTTGAAAACTCCTAAGATTGTTTCAATATGCAGAAAAGTTTGAGATCCACTAATCTGTGTTGCTTTTTACCTAGATTGGCCATTTCTAGAAAGCACAGTCAAAGTAAAGTTGGAAGTAGCTGATACTAATTTCCAGAGTTCCTTATTAGCTGTCACAGTAAGTTCTAAGACTTTAGTGTGCTTTAGAAATATCTAACAGACTTGTTAAAATAAAGATTATTACCCTACTTCCAGAGTTTGTGAATCAGTGGATCTAGGACAAGGCTCTAGAATTTGCACTTCTAACAGATTCCCATAGAATGCTAATTCCGTCAATCCAGCACCAAAAACTGGGGCAAGTGACTATCCTGCTGCCACATCTTAGGTTTTATCTCATCAGCATACAACCATTAAATCCACGATAAACAACAAAAACATTTGTTCTCCAAATTCTTTGTTATTACAAATTATTATTGAAAAAGTCAAACTAATTGTATGTTCCACCACTAGTCAGTCATTTTGTCATAATGTGGTGGTTTTCATGTTGTTGTGATGCCAATGGTACTCAAATAGCAGTAGGGTCACTCACAGTAGACAGATTTCAGTAGAGATTCTAGATCATGACAGACATGAAAGAAGGATCTGGTGATCTACTTCTAAAAAACGTGGCCAGTGAAAACCTTATGAATATCGGTGGAACATGATCTGATATAGTGCCAGAAGACAAGCTCCACAGATTGGAAGATGCTCTAAAGATAATTGGGGAAGAGCTGTCTCCTCAGTGTAGAATCCAGCAACAACGTAGATGGAGTCAAACTTCTGGGACCTTCATTTGCTGATATGGCACAGCTCAAAATGAGAAGAAACATCTGAGAACATACATTAACAATCACAATGTGAAATGTATTAAGTATGAATCTAGAAAAACTGGAAGTTGTAAAAAATTAAACAGAATGTATTAAGATTATTATCCTAGACATTACTGAGCTGAAATGGATTTATATTGGCTGTTATGAAATGAGACAATCATGTCGTTTACTACACTGTGAATGATAAAATGGACAGAAATACTGTTTCATATATCATCAAAAGAACATTTCAAAATACATTCTGAAGCACAATATTGACCAGCCAAGCCAAGTGCCATCAGTGGTAGGATAATATCCATTTGCCTACAAGGAAGACCACTTAAAATGACTATTGTTCAAATTTACATACCAACCACTAAAACCAAAGATGAAGAAATTGAAAATTTTTACCACTGTCTGCAATCTGGAATTGATCAAATATGCAATCAGGATGCACTGATTACTTCTCTTGACTGTAGTGCAAAATTTGGAAACAAAAAAAGATAGTTGTAAAATATGACTATGGTGATAGATATCATGCTACAGATCACACAATAGAATTTTGCAAGTCAACTATTTATATATGCAAATACTTTTTCAATAATATAAATGGCATCTATACATGTGGACCCTTTGGATGGAATACATAGGAATCAAATTGGCTACATTTGTGAGAAACGACAGTGGAGAACTTCTCTACTGGAACAATGGCAGGGGCCAACTCAGGAACAGACCATGAACTGCTCATATCAAGTTAAAGTAGAAGCTGAAGAAAATTAAAACAACTCCATGAGAACAAAAGTATGACCTTGAGTATATCCTACCTAGAATTAGAGACTATCTCAGCAATAGATATGATGCACTGACACTAATCACCAAAGACCATCCAAGTAGTGGGATGACATCAAGGGCGTCATACATGAAGAAGGTAAAAGACTATTAAAGACTGGGGAAAAAAAGACCAAAATGATGTCAGAAGAGACTCTGAAACTTGCTGTTGAACACGAAGTTACTAAAGTTAACAGAAGATATGAAGAGAACTGAAAAGAAGAATTCAAAAAGCAGCTGAAGAAGATAAAGTAAAATATTATAATGCAATATGCAAAGAACTAGAGTTAGCAAACCAAACGGAAATAACACATTCAGCACTTCTTAAGCTGAAAACAATGAAGAAAGAATTCAAGGATTATTGAAGATCTCTGTGAGCAAAATGCTAAGTGATGCAGGAAGCATCAAAATTAGATGAACTGAATACACAGAGTCACTGTACCAAAAAGAACTGGTTGACCTTCAACTATTTCAGAAGCTAGCAAATTTCAAGAACTAATGGTGTTGAAGGAAAGAGTCCAAATGGCATTGAAAGCACTGGAGAAAAACAAAGATCCAGGAAGTGATGGAATACCAATTAAGATGTATCAATAAATTAGATGCAACACTGAAAGCACTTACTTGTCCATGCCAAGAAATGTGGAAGACAGCTACCTGGCCAACTGACTGGAAAGAGATCTGTGTTTATGCCCTTTCTGAAGAAAGGTAATACAACAGAATGCAGAAATTATCAAACAACATTACTAATATCACATTCAAATGGAATTTTGCTGACAATAGTTCAAAATCATTTGCAGCAGTCCATCAACAGGAAACTGCCAGAAATTCAAACTGAATTCATAAGAGGATATGGAATAAGGGAGTCCATTGCTGATAGCAGATAGTTGTTGGCTAAAAACAGAAAAAAAAAGCAGAAGAATGTTTACCTGTGTTTTATTGACTACATGTGAATTATAACAAATTTGGGATAACACTGGGAAGAATGGGAATTCCAGAACACTTAATTGTGCTCATGAGGAGCCTATACACAGACCAAGAAGCAGCCCTTCAAATAAAACAAAGAAATAGTGCTTGGTTTAAAATCAGGGTAGATGTACATCAGGATGTATTGTTTCACCGTACTTTTTCAATCTGTATGGTGAGCAAATAATCCAAGAAACTGGATTATATGAGGAAAATGTGGCATCAGGGTTGAAGAAAGATTCACTAGAAGCCTATGATATGTGGCTGACACAAACTTGCTTGCTGAAAGCAAAGAGGACTTGAAGCGTTTATTGATGAAGATCAAAGACTATAGTATGCACTACATCTCAACATAAAGAAAACAAAAATCCTTTCAAACAAACCAAAAAGCAACATCCTAATAAATGATGAAAATATTAAAGTGGGCAAGTACTTTATTTTACTCGGTTCACAGTTAGTGTCTATAGAAGCAGCACCCAAGAAATCAAAGGATGTACTACATTGTGCAAATCAGCTGCAAAAGACTTCAACTGTTAAAAAAAAGTCACTCTGAGAGCTAAGATACGTATCTTAATTATCTAGCACCATGCCAAGTGCCATAGAGTCGCATCCGACTCATCGCCATGAGTCGCCATGAGATCACCTAGTACAGCTATAACAAAAAAACCACAAGTGGATAGCTTTAACAAAAAGACATTTATTTGCTTACAGTTTAGGTAGCTGGACGTCCAAATTCAGGGTGCCAACTCCAGGAAATGCTTTCTCTTCTTTTCAGCTCTAAGGGAATGTCCTTGTCATCAATTTTCCCCCTCTCAGTGCAGGACCTCTGAGTCCAAAAGAAGCAGTATTCTCCTGGTTCTGGTTTCTTGGTGGTATGAGGTCCCTTTGTCTCTGCTTCTCTCTTTTATGTCCCAAGAGAGATTTGCTTAAAACAGAGCTTTATCTTGTAGATTGAGTCCTGCCTCACTAACATAACTGTTGCTAATCTCAACTCATTAATAACATATAAGAAAATTATGCCAGATGCTGAAATACTGAACAATCACACAGTACTGTGAATCATGGCCTTGCTGAGTTGACAGATATTTGGGGCAAAAACAGTTCCGTCCACAAGAGTGTACCTGACTTAAGCCATTGTATTTTCAATTGCCTTATATGCATACAAAAGCTGAACAATGAAAACAGAAGACTGAAGAATTGATGCTTTTGACCTATGGGGTTAGTGAAGAATATTGAATATACCATGGATTGGCAGAAGAAAGAATAAGTCTGTCTTGAAAGAACTGCCATCAGAATTCTCCTTAGAAACAAAGGTACTAAGACTTCATCTGATGTACTTTGGCCATGTTGTAAGTAGAGAACTGTCCCTAGAGAAGGACATCATACCTGGTAAAGTACAGAGTCAGCAAAAAAGAGGAAGAGCCTTAATGAGATGGACTGACACAGTGACTCTAACAAAGGCTCAAGCTTAAGCTTAACAATGAATGTGAGGATGGTACAAGACCATGCAGTGTTTTGTCTCGGTATACATATGGTTGCCATCTGTCAGAACCAACCTGGCCATACCTAACAACAATTATGTGTTCGTAGAAACAATAAAAAAATTGAATGGTCCAAAGTGATTGGGTTTGATTATGACAAAATTCCCAGTGTATTTCCTGACTCAATGGGATTAACACTCAAAATGCACAGTGATGGTTGATGGTGCTATATATGGGTTCACCAAAGTCAGAGCTGATATAATGACAACTAACAGCAACAATAATTATGAAGCTATTGTCCTTCTCTTCCAGATAATTCTTTTACATGGATGATAGAACTCAAAGTAATGGAGCCTCTTTAAGGCCACCAGGTTGTTCTGTTGTCTCCATGAAAATAAATCTGTCATGTATTCCAGTCACAAATGCTGCCAATCTCGTCTCTAAATATAATAATAAATAAAACTACAATGTTAATACGCCATGGAACTCAGGGATAACTTGCTGACATGTCTAATAATCTCTGGAGTTGCAAATAGGCAGTTTAACCAAGCCTGTGAAGAAATTCATTTTCTCGAAACCAAACACTTCATGGGATTTAGTTTCTTACTTCGAAGGTTTAGAATCAAGATTTCATGAGACATACCATTTAAGTGGCCTAATACCGTGATTTATGCTCCCATTCTGTCTAATAGCTCATTGTATAGTACTTGGAGTCTTAAAAAGTTTGCAACTAGCCCTCTAAGTACAATAATTGGTCCCTTTGACCTGAAGCAACAGAAAGAGAGTCAGAAATAGCAGTAAAAAATGGAATATGTGGCTAACTGCTTCTGTAAATAACTGCATTTTTAGTCATGAGGCCAGAAGAACTGGATGGTTCCTTGCTACCATTACTGAAAGTTTTTATCAAAATTTCTTGGATGAGTTCTGATCAAAGAGGGAAAAACGTAGAATTTGAAATTCTCGTGAAACCCAGAGTTTCTTGAGCCACAGTACTTGGATGTACCCTAAAACTATTGCCATGAGATAGTCTTTAAACTTTAAATCCCATATATTCCCTGAAGACTTCTTAAAACCAAACAGTAGTTTAGCTTAACTAGTGAAGAACACCTACACTGCGACCTGAGCTTTTTTATGAATTCTATATGGAACTGAATTGACAAGAGAACTCAAAAGATTAAACAGAAGACTTAGGGGGTAATGAGTTTATGTTAATGTGGAAGAACAATTCAGAAAAGGAGGGTGAGAACATTGCACAATTTGAATACTGCCATCAATGTCACTTAATTGTACATGTGGAAATTGAACCTGTCTATGTTATGTTGTAGAGATTCTCAACAACAACAAAAAAAATGAACTATCATTTTTAAAAAGCAAACTCATTTTCTAGTGTTGAAGTCTATTGCAAGGGTTGAATGGGAGAGCCTCTTCACAACACATGCTATATCATTGTGCACACCAATTCTTCCAGTGTGTATCAACTTGCTGGGTGATGGGGTTTCTCCAGGTAATTCAGAGCTTCTTCTGTGAGTGCTTCTCAAGCCTAATTGTAAGTTAGAGCTACCCTGTGACCCAGACCCCTCCCCAAACCAATTAGGTGAGAACCTGAAAGAGGACACCCAGGGAATCAGTGTGTTTTAAAGCTCCCCGTGTAATTCTAATATGCAGCTAAGGTGGAGAACCAGTGCCTTATATTAAAAAGAATCCACAAACTATGAGGTCACTAAGTTTGTGAGAAAAATGGACCGCACATTCTAAACCATAAAATAAATAAGACTTTTATAGTGTCATCTTTACAATGTATGGTTAGAAACTTTCTTCTTATAACCAACTGCAGTTAGAATAGCCTAGTATGAAAGGAAGAGGCTTTGAGTAAAAACAAATAAAGCAAGACCTTTCAAGCCACTTTTAACCTCATCATCTCAGCACTGTAACTTTTACTCACTGATATTTTTTCAGTGGTGCTACGAGTATGCAATACATCAGGTTGTTAGGCATAATATTTATTTCTTAAATAAAATAAGGGTTTAAAGTCACATTCTTTCTCCTTATTTGGACTTACTGTGTTACTCTGAAGAGCTTGGCAGAGAACTGCTTTGCAAACATCCTAGAATTTGCCTGTAACAGTCGATCAACTAGAACAAAGATAGGCCGTAAATCAATGGAAGGACCACGGTAGTTCCAGCCTTGCAGGTGTTCAGTATTTATTGACTGGCTGATGGAGAATAAACTGAATGTTGGTTTTAATTTCCAAAGTATTGTACATACATGTATTTTAATACATATACTTAAAGTAGATATGTATGTATATAAGTATTTAAATACTTTGACTTTAGAGAAACACTGTAAACCTTTAGAAAACACTTGCAGTATAGAAATTCTTGTTTGTCTCAAAGAGGTCAATTTGAAAAAGAGCAAGGAACTAATATGTACAAAGACTGGGAACTATTAGGGACTCTTATTCCCAAAATATTTCAAATTTTAAATTAAAGCAGGACTGAATCAAGATGGTGGACTAAAAACACATCTCCCTAAATCCCTCTGGAAACTGAGACATGAACTTATAATTAAACAGAGGTTTCTGGACACCTAGTGAGCCCTAGAACACAACACAAGGCTGTCAATTTGGAATACATACCACTGAAGGGGAAATTTCTTCTCTTTCACCGACCTCCACCCTTAAGGAGTGCTGGCTCTCCCAGACTGAAGGTAACTCACCATTTTAACTTTTTTTCTCTGTCTTAGCCAGCTGGCAGGGCTGAGGCTTGACTAGCACCTAAGCTCAGACTCACTGCTGGTGGGATCAGCCCATGGAATTGTCACATTTTGTGAGCTCGGCTTTAGATTCTGTGCACCACAGCACCTGTGGACTCTCTCTGTCTCTGAGCCTCTGCCACTGGGTAGCCTGTTCTGAGGCAGGCAGGCTAATCTTGTGTGGGACACCATCTTGTTTGACTGGGAAGCAGAGACACCCATATGGAGGCCTCAGCTGGACCTAGTTCCCAGACTGGGAGGCAGTGCCTGACCAGAGAAGAGAGCTTTTCTAGCAGAAAAGCAGTATTTTCACAGCGTGGCCTATGGCAGCAGATGACAGCAGGGCAGTAGCCTTCCTATATTTTCAACTACTTTGCAGCATCTGGGGTTGGATATAGAGGTGCTTACTTTGGCAGCTGTAGTATTATAGCTGTAAGAAAGCTGTAATACTGAAAGAAGTGATCCAGTGATCGTATCATGAAAACTATGACATCATCATATTAAAAAGAGGGATGTACTACAGTCGCTACAGTCCTTCCAGATGGAGATGAAGTTAATGAGACTTGCAATAGTTAAACTTGGGTTTACGCACAGATAATTAAAGGTGATCACAGGGGTAGCCGCAAAGCACAATATAGATGCAGCATAACAAATCAGAAAACATAATACAGGAGTCTCAACAACCACAAAACCAACACTGAAAGAGGTGAAAAATCAAGTCATAAAGAAGAATGTCCCAGAACAGAATAGTAACAACAGAGAAAACATCAACACAAAAATAAACGCATCACAATGACAGCACTAAACACGTACCTATAAATAATTACGTTGAATGTGAGTGGACTAAATACTCCAGTAAAGAGACAATGAGTGACATCTTGGATCAAAAGACATGACCTGCCTATATGTTGTTTACAAGAAACTCACCTGAGACTTAAAGATATGAACAAATTGAAAATTAAAGAATGGAATAATATATATCAAGCTAACAATACGCAAAGAGCAGGTGTGGCAATACTAATCTCAGATAAAATAGATATTAATGTAAAATCCACCCTACTGCTAAAAGGTTCAATACACAAGCAGGACCTAACAATATTAAATATTTATGCACCCAATACTAGAACATCTAGATAAATCGAAGAAACACTGACTACATTCAAAAATGAGATGGATCACTCCACAATAATGGTGAGAGACTTTAACACTCCAATCTCAATATTGTACAGATCTTCTAGAAAAAACTTTTAAAGACACAAAATATCTTACAGCCACAATTAACCAACTAGACCTCATTGACATATCTGTCAGCAAACAACTACACCTTCTTCTCCAGTGCACATGGAACATTTTCCAGAATAGATCATGTCTTAGGACATAAAGCAAATCTCAACAAAATCCATACCACTGAATTATCACAAAGCATCCTCTCAGACCACAAAAACACAAAAGTCAAAGTCAATACCAGAAAAAACACAGATAAAAAATGGAACTCATGGAAACTGAACAACATCTGGCTCAAAAAGCCTTGGGTTATACAAGAAATCAAGGGTGAAATAAAGAACTTTACGGATTCCAACAAGAACAAAAACACTTCCTACCAGAACCTATGGGATACAGCCAAAGCAGTGCTCAGAGGTTACTTTATAAACACACATCCAGAAGGAAGAAAGAACCCAAATCAAAGGATTAAACCTACATCTTCAACAAGTAGGCAGAGAGCAACAAAGGAGCCCATCAGGCACCAGAAGAAAACAGATCTTAAAGATTAGAGCGGAACTAAATGAATTAGAGAATATAAGAACAATTGAAAAAATTGAAAAGACTAAAAGCTGGTTTTTTGAAAACATCAACAAAATTGACAAACCATTGGCTAAACTTACTAAAGAAAAACAGGAAAGGAGATTTCACAACAGATTCAACAAAAATAAAAAATATCATAACAATACTATGGAAGAGTATACTCTAACAAATTTGAAAACCTAGAGGACATGGACAAATTTCTAGATTTGTATTACCCACCAAAATTATCACAAGATGAAGCAGAACAACTCAATAAAACATCACAAAGGAAGAGATCGAAGAAGTCATCCAAAAACTACAACCAAAAAAAGCCCTGGCCCAGATGGCTTCACTACACAATTCTACCAAACTTTTAGAGAAGAGTTATCTCCAATACTACTGACACTATTTCACAGCATAGAAAGGGATGGAATACTCCCAAATTCATTCTAGGAAGCCAGCATAACCCTGGTACCAAAGCCAGGAAACGACCCAACAATAAAAGGAGAATTAGAGACCAATATCACTCACGAATCTAGATGCAAAAATCTTCAACAAAATGTTTGCCAATACAATACAACATATCAAAAAAATTACTCATCACGACCAAGTTGAATTCATACTAGGGATGCAAAGTTGGTTCAACATCAGAAAACCAATTAATGTGATCAACCACATAAATAACACAAAAGACAAGAATCACCTGATTTTGTCTACTGATACAGAGAAGCCATTTGATAAAGTTCAACACTCATTCAAGCTAAAAATTTTCAGCAAAATAGGAATAGATGGCAAATTCCTCAATGCAATAAGGGCCATTTATACAAAGCCAACTGCCTGCATCATCCTGAATGGAGAGAGACTGAAACAATTTTCCTTGAGGATGGGAACTAGACAAGGATGCCCACTCTCACCTCTCCTACGCAACATTGTACTAGAAGTTCTAGCCAGAGCAATTAGACAAGACCAAGAAATAAAGGGTATCTGCATTGGCAAAGAGAAAGTAAATATCTCCCTATTTTCAGATGATATGATTGTATATGCAGAGAATCCTAAAGAATTCATAAGGAGACTACTCAAACTGATAGAAGAGTTCAGCAAAGTATCAGAATACAAGATAAACATAAGTAAATCAGTAGTATTCCTTTATACCAACAATGAGATTATTAAAAAAGAAATGACCAAATCACTACCATTTTCTATAGTCCCAAATAAGGTAATATACCTAGGAATAAATCTAACCAGAGAAATAATAGACCTTTACAAATAGAACTACAAAATCTTATTACAAGAAACTAAGAGAGACTTACATAAATGGAGAAACTTACCCTGCTCATGGATAGGAAGACTTAACACTGTGAAAATGTCTATTTTACCCAAAGCAAACTATATGCATATAGTGTAACCCCAATACAAAGTCCAGTGTCATTTTTTTAATGAGATGGAAAAACAAATCACCAACTTTGTTTGGAAAGGGAAGAAGCCTCGGGTAAGCAAAGCACTACTGAAGAAGAATACACTTGGAAGACTCTGACTAACTGACTTGAGAAACTATTACACTGCCACCATTGTCAAAACAGCTCGGTACTTGTACAAAAAGATACAGACAGATCAATGGAACAGAATTGACACCCCAGACATGACACCATCTTCCTATGAACAGTTGGTATTTGACAAAAGCCCTAAGACATTAAAATGGGGTAAAAGCAATCTCTTCAACAAATGGTGCTGGCAAAATTGGATACCCATCTGCAATAAATTGAAAAAAGACCCCTATCTCACACCTTATACAAAAACCAACTCAAACCTAGAAGACCTAAATATCAAATCTAAATCCGTAAAGCTCATTCAAGAAAAAAGGATCAACAATGAAAGTTTTAATAAATAACACAGATGGACTTCAAAATCTGGCAATGCAAAATCAACAGAACATAGATAAATGGTACTTCCTTAAAAAGCTGGAAACAGATATACCATTTGACCCAGTAATTCCATTGCTTGAGATATATCCTGCGGAATCAAGGGTATTCACACAAACAGATACATGCACACGATTCTTTATTGCAGCACAGTCTGAAATAGTAAAAAGATGGAATCAACTCAGATGCCCAAAAACAGAGGAATGGATAGGTAAACTATGCCATATATACTCAATGAAACATAATGCGGTGATAAAGAACAATGATGATTTTAGGAAACATCTCATAACCTGGTTTCAACTGGAGGACATTATGCTGAGTGAAAGAGTCAGTGACAAAAAGACAAATATTGAGTGAGACCCCTACAATACGAACTTAAAAACAAACTCAGACATAGAAGAAAAGACTCTTTGATGGCTGCAAGGGTGGGGAGGGAAGGACAGAGAGAGTCAGGTATAGATTGGACAGTTGATAGAAATTTGGTTGGGTGAAATCTGTGACAGCACACGTTACAAAGAAGATCAATTTTAACTGGACTTCAACATAAACATGATTACTCCTGCCATCTAGGGTGCACCAAATGGTCCCAAATCAGTAGGAACAGATGATCACTAAGGACCAAAACGACAAAGGGAAACAAAACCCAGAAGACAGAGAGACCTAGGTGAGTGGGTGACTACATCGACATATGACAGAAAGAAACAGATGGTGCCTGGCCACTACCAGCGATAGCCGTGATGGGGGTCACAAAGTTGAGTGTCACTGGCAACACAAGAATAAAACGGGGTGCACCCTGAGATCTCCACTAAAAGACCACAATTGCTAGTCTAGGGGCCTTGGAGTTCCCGTGGGAGCACAGCTTGTGACACTGATGTTGCTCCTGTCCATAAATCATAGCGGAGGTCAACTCTTTGGACAGGAATGAGTTGGATTTGGTGAAACAGAGTGACTGTATCGTGTGTGCACTTTATAGTTCTATGTATCTGTGCATCTATGACCTCTTACTGGAGGCAGGGGAGAGAGTATAGAGGAGAGTATAGGAGATTGTTAGGAGGATATGCTATGTACAGAACAAAGAAGAGTGTGCTGTCGCTGAGCAGAGAAAGCAGTGGGAGCTGGATATAGGTGGGCATGCAAATTTATATGGAAATGTACATTTTCACTCAATCATAATAGAAAAATATTTTTTAATTAAAGAAAATTGTGTCTAGAGAAAAGGTATAGTGATGGAAATTGTTATTCAAAGAAGGACGTTAATGGATAAAAATAACGACAAGTCTGCAAATGCTGGTGGAGCATCATGGACTAACTTGTGTCCCCCAAAACATGTATCTAGCAATTTGGCTGGGCCATGAGTTCCAGGATTGTGTAATTTTCCTGCATTTTGTGGTTTTCCCATGTTGTAAATCCTAATCTCTGCCTCTGGTTAATAGCACTAGATTGAATTACTAAACAGGACTAGAGACAACTGAACGCCCTTATTAAGGTCTCCTCCCTGAGGAAATGTAAAGGAGTTTCCCTGGGTGTGGCTTGCACTGCCTTTTATCCTTTTGTCCTACAAGAGACAAAAGGAGGAATGAAGCAGAGAGTTGGGGAATCTCATACCACCAAGAAAGCACTACTGGGAGCAGAACACATTCTTTAGACCTGAGATTCCTGTGCTAAGATCACTAGAGCCTTCTTCCAGAGCCAACTAAAAGAAAATGTTTTCTTCTGGGGCCAGCACCTCGAATTCAGACTTCTAGGCTACTGGACTGTGAGAGAATAAACTTGTCTTTGTTAAAGCCATCCACCTGTATTTCTGTTATGGCAGCACTAGATGACTGAGACATAGAGTAAGCAATCACGTACTTGGTCAGAACCGTGCCATCATTCCATACTCTTCAAAATCTAACCAGTTATGACTGAAATACCACCAGTGTTGTTAGTCATAGCATTAAATATTGATTTCTATCTTAGTCATGTAGTGTTGCTGTAACAGAAGCAGCACGAATGAATGGCGTTTAACAGAGAAATTTTATTCTGTTGCAATCCAGTAGGCTAAAAGCCTAAATGCAGAAAATCTCCTCCAGGAGTGGTCTTCTTTTGGCTTTGGTTTGGAGGAAAGACCTCATCATCAATCTTTCCTTGGACTGGGAGCCTCTGAGGAACAGAGACCCCCAGGTCTTGAAGACAGGCTCTGCTCCTGGAATTGCTTCTTTCCTCATGGTATGAGGTTCCCAACACTGTACTTGTTTCCCTTTCCTTTACATCCCAAGAGATTGCCTCAAGGCACAATAAAATTTTACATACTGAGTCCCGCTCCACCGACATAACTGCTGCCTATCCTCCACTGTTAACATCATAAAAGCAGTGTTTATGGCATATGGGAACATCATACAATACCAGGAAACATGGTCTAGCCAAATGGCTACACGCATTTTGGGGGGAGACATAATTCATTCCATGACAAAAGTTTACAGCATCCTGAGAAAAATAACAGCCTCAGTGAATTAAACTATCTTTAACAGGCATTGACCTGAAAGCACTCGGCGTGAGGTATTTAGCCAGGGGCTTTCAGAAAGTATCCAAGTTCACCTTCACCTACTTTTGAGAAATTGAAACTATGAAACTCATTTATAAATTGTTAGAATCAGTTTCTCCATTTGAAAAGATGCAAATACTGTCTCAAGTGTCTCAAAAGTTGGAGCTACTTAATATTAGATACAATTGAAGTGATTTTATAGCTAAAAAACTAGAAATCTAATCTATTATTTGCATAACTTTAACTGTAAACTTATAGCTTGACATAGAAAATGTTTGACAAGAACAATAAACTCCATAATCTGTTGGAAGACATCAGGACCAACTGACATGGTAATAAGATAAAGGACATTTCAAGAGACTTTAAGGGCTGAAATACCAAGGGTTAGTGTACAATGAGCATAATACTACATTTAAATTATTTCAATACTTTTTTAAAATAATACGGGTGGTTAATAGGTGATTCTTAATTGGGAATCTTAAAGATGTTCTTAATGGTGCATTTCGTTGTATTCATTTTAACTTTTCAGTAACATTTCATTTTGTTCACAGTGGTCCAATCTAAAATTATATATATCCACATTTTCAAATAGAACAAAAAAAAGACAAGACAGTAAACATAATATTAAACTGTTTTGCAATTTTGTATCTATGTGTTATTTGTGCATGTCAGTTTTGATGTTAATATTCTGACATTACTTCTGTCCTAAATGTACAAGTTTTATTCTTTTCACCTAAATAGTAAGAAATATTATATTAGAATACTGAGTTCACATAGCTTTCTTTAGAATAGAAAACTATTTTCTAATTCAAGTTCATGTTTTAGAGATATTCTCGAAAATGGTAATTGCAGAATCTGTAAAGGTACTTGAGCACGTGACAGATAAATAAAACATAAATGAAGATGAGTTGAGCAAATGTTTCCAGTGTTAAATTTCTGCTATTATAGTCACAATTCCAGTCCATGGAAGTGTATACAGACTTCTTTAAGTAAGAATTTCTTATTTAAATGTTATTTAATAACCAGCAATCTGCTGTTCATTTTCTGCATAGTACTGGCTTTGTTATCAACAAGGTTTTCAAATCTCAAACTAAGGCATATCTGAAAAGATGATAAATGCCATTAATCAGGCAAATCTTGATAGAACATTCATTTAATTGCAAGATTAGGGAGGCTTGGACTAGGAAGAAAAGTTGTTTAAGTAGTACCTAATTGAAAACATTGTTTTTATATTAAAACAAATACTGATACCAGGGAGATAAGAATGATGCTCCAGAATTTTTAGGATTAAACAAAGATGTCAAATATACTTAACACAGCTGCTGCAGACTACTCTGGCCATCTGGGATACTCATTTACTCTCCTCTGTTTTAAGAGCAACCTCAGAGGAAAAGCTTGAGAAATGCAGTCATAGTTCCTTCCTCCTGTTTTCTGAACTGTCAGCTGTATCTCTCTGTGTCGTGACCAAAGCCGTTGCTATCAGGCTGATGCCAACTCATAATGACTCTATTGGACAGAGCAGAACAGCCCTGCAGTGCTTCCAAGGGGCGGCTGGTAGGTTCGAACTGTTGACCTTTTGATTAACAGCTGAATGTTTAACTGCTGTGCTGCCTGGGTTCCTGTCTGAATAATAATAATAATAATAATAAAACCTGCTTCTTCGATTTAATTCACAAAGCAGTGGGAATTTGTTAAGAACTCGGTGCTTCAACATACATTCAAAGACATGCTGAATTATAAGACACAGAAATTAAGGAAATAAAAACACATAGCAATTTGTATAACCTTTAGACTCAATAAGACATGGGACAGATTTATATGAAATCAGTCATTTTAAGAAGCCCCACAATTTTTCCTACAGCAACACAGTAATTGATAAGCATGTGTGGGAAAGGCAGCATTGAGAGCATTAAGATTACTATTTTGCTTTTGATGAGTCAGGAGACATTCTGTCTTAGAATAATCAAAGCTTATTCAAATTTTATTTGTTTTCTTGAACGTTAGAATGCTTTCAAGAAAGAAAAATCCTGTAAAAATATAAAGTGCACTCTTTTTTTAATGTCTTGGGAATTTTAGGTCAATAGTTGGACATCTTACCAACTAGAGATTTTTATGTGAATCACTGTTATAGAATGTTGTTGTTATGCCCTGTTGAGTTGATTGCAAGTCATAGTGACAAGAGGGGACAGAGCAGAATTGCCTCAGAGGTTTTCCAGGTTGTTGATAGGTTCAAACTGCCACTTTTTGGTTAGCAAACAAGCACGTAGCCACTGTGCCACCACTACTACTAAATAAAGTATAGTCATACAGAAATAAAAATGTGTTACACATATTTTAATATATCCTTTCACACATAGTGGAATTTCAATATATGTGCATAAGTAAATAATTTTCTTCCAAGAGGCCAAATCGTTGGTGGTTACAGCCAAAATCTCTTAACCAGAAAACTAAAACACTTTTTTTCTGAAGGGAAAAAAAAGGATTTAAAACATATTTGCTCTTAAAGAAAAATCTAATTTCAAGTCACTATCTGAATCGTGCTCTCTGCCCTAAGAGTTACATATATTGTAATGATTACTGTAAATGTGTTGGAAACTTGGTGGAGAAGTGGTTAAATGTTACAGCTACTAACCACAATGTCAGCAGCTAAATCTGCCAGGCATTCCTTGGAAACTATGGAGCAGCTCTGTAGGAATCAACTTGGCAATGGGTTTGGTTTTTTTTTTTTTTTTTCTCTCTTTTTGGTTTATAAGTGCATTAAGGTCCCTGAGTAGTACAGTTAGTACTCAGCTGCTAATATAAAGTTTGGCAGTTCAAACTCATCAACCTTTCACAGGAAAGAAAGGACTAGCAATCTGTTTCTATAACGATGACAGCCATGAAAACCCTATTGAGTGGTTCTACCCTCTAATGCATGAGGTCACCATGGCTAAAAGCAAACTCAACAGCAATGAGTTTTGTTACGTTGTTATTTTTAACAAGTGTGTTAGATAGCACTACAATCTCGATCTCCACTTACAGAACAAGAAACCACAGTGTAAAGAGTTCAGAGGGACAAGAGATTACAAGTCCTCACTCAGTTCTCAAGCTGTCTAGTACCTCTCGACTGTTAGGTGGAAGGCGACATTGTACCAAACGAACTATTTCTTCAGCTGAGGAAAGAGTCATCAACCTAAATAACACCAAATGGGTTAAGATTTTCCCAAAGTGCTAGACTGTTTTAAAGACATTATTGAATTATAACCACATGGTAGATAACAATTACACAAAACAAATGAAAATCCATTCATAATTAGTGAAGTCTGATTTAAACCATAGCATGTGCCATTTAAGAGAAATACTGATACTTGAACTGGGATAAGAGAACATTTAAAATAAAGTTTCATAATTTTAAATAGCTATTCTGTGAATGCATACATTTAATAGCACTATAAAATATCACTTCCAAGACACCATCATATTTGAAGACGGCATATTCTTAGGTCACACAGTTATGATTCATATATATCAAGTCATTTAACACTACTAGCAAGTGTTGCCAGCCTGAAATATAAAACAGAGAAGGTAATAAAACTTTAACAAGCAGTAATAAAACTAATGAAATATAATCTCAAATATACTACTCTAATTCATCCAGAGAGGAAACACAATCACCCAATCCTGAAGATTAGGAAATGGAGCCAGCTCCATAAAAACACATATTCATTAGAGCAACATGGATCATGTCAGAATTAGAACTAAAAGAGAATTCAAGCTGGTTACAGTAGTGTAATCATCAAGGGCAAATAGATGAGGATGACAGGATGAAGCAACAATTCACATATGTTTCTTTTGGCTCCATATTTCAAGCTATGGAAATGAAAATATTGGTGTTATTTTTAATAAAGATAATCTTTCATGCTGAGGATAGAGAAATTTCATGACAGATTCAGCAACATATAAGAAGTTAGTGACAGCTTCCAAGATCAATACTGAAATGGATCACAATTTTATTTACATACAGTTTGCATGTGCCTACAACAGCCATGCAGATTTGTCCAAAATAACTTCAGGCTTATGTTTTATTACTGTGTTCACTGAGGTGATAATTTCACAATTGTGTGTTTCTGCTCTAATGTTCATCTTTCTTATTTGTTTGGGGAAACTTAATTTCACATTTCAGACAAAGGGAGAAAAAGGAATGGAAGAGAAAGGGAAGAGAGTAAAAAGTGGAAGAGAGGTATAAGGAAAGGTGCAATTTGCTTTGCTTTCTTTCTCTGCAGCCTTGATGTCCTGTGTACAAAAGTGATTCAAGGAAACAAACAAACAACAGATGAAGGACTTATCCAAACATTACCTCCAAATAGACAAGTTATCTTTTTTCTTTGGACATAGAGCCTCTGTGTTTGTGCAAAGAACCCTGGTGCCATAGGGGTTAAGAGCTACTACTGCTAACCAAAAAGTCAGAAGTTCAAATCCTTCAGGCACTCCTTGGAAAACCTATGGAGTAGTGCTACTCTGTCCTGTTGGGTTGCAATGAGTTGGAATTGACTCGATGGCAACAGTTTTGATTTTGGTTTTCATTGCTGTGCTTAAAGCAGGGCTTGCGCATTCAAATGTATTAGAAAAAGGAAAAAATTCCATCAAAATGAACAGGAGGGGCAGAGTCAAGATGGCAGACTAGACACATGTCTCCTTAATTCTCTCTGACAACTAAGGCCTGGATTGATAATTGAAGGAGCTTTCTGGTCACCCAGAGAGCCTTAGGACACAGTATAGGGCTGTCAGTTTGGAGTACATGCCACTAAGTGAAAAACTTGCTCTCTCACACTGAGCTCCACTTACGCTGAATGGTGGTCTCATGCGGTCCAAAGATACCAGCATTTTCAACTCTTTTTTCTTTTTGATGGCCAGTAGGCAAGGGATAGGCACAAGCAGGCAGCTACACTGAGCTGAACTTCTGAAGTAAATAGCGTGGGCTACAATGGAGAGATAATGTGTAGAATAACCACATTTTGAGATCCTGGAGGCAGACTAAGGCAACACAGCTTCTCCACTTTCCCTTTTTGGAGCTCTGCCATAGATTTGGTTCTTTTGCAGCATGAGGGATAACTTGACCAGGATGCTGTCTTGTTCAGCTGGGAAGTGGAGATACCCAACCAGAGGCCTCAGTAGGGGTGAATTCCTAGGCTTGGAGGCAGTGCCAGTCCAGGGAGCACTTTTCTAACAGAAAGGTTGTGTTTAGCACAGTGTTGTCTCGTGGGTAGACTCTCGTGGGTGACAACACCAGTGCAGCAGCCTCTCCTGACTTTGAAATACACCATAGCTTCTGGGGATGGCTGAAGAGGCGTCTCCACTGTCAGCCAGAAGGAGCACCCTGCCACACCTAATGACCTGACTGATTCTGGAAGCAGACAGGTAGCTTTTAGCTTTGTTAAAAAGATTGTCTGGAGAAATAACTACTATGCAGCCTGACCACATCTCTACCAGCTTTTACTGATTCACATCATAGGGTCAGTTGACAGCCCCCTAGTGACTCCATAAGTGGGGCAGTATTTTTGCAAGTCGGGAGGAAAAGCCTGCCACCTCAGACAGTCCACTGGGGCCAGTCACTAGAGTACATAGAGTTAGGTAGTGATCAACTCCTTTCTCAGAACCACACTTCAGATCCTGTTAAGGTAACACGATGGAAACTAAACCGCCTCCAGATGTTCCATAAACAACAAACCATAGCTAGGCATTTAAAGAAACATCCAGCTATGGTTCCAGAAAACTTCCAAAATGAAGAATCAAAAACCATCCTAGATGGCTTTCTGAAACTATCAGAGGTCGAGTACAAAATAATTATATAGAAAGCCCCCCAGACATTAATCAAAATGCGTAAGAACAAAACGAAAAATTAAGCAAGCTATTCAAACTAATGGAACTTTAACATTACAAAATCTGACAGATCAATAATGAAAGTACACAATTAGACAATACACGTCAAAGCCAAAAGAGCAGAATTGATTAAATGAAGATTAGACTAAATGACCTTGAAGATGGAACTACTGACACCAGCATTTATGAGGAGAAATTAGGGGAAAGAATAAGAAAAATAAAGACATATTAAGAAATATGTGGGACTCTATCAAGAGTTAAGTGGAGTTCCTAAACAGGGAGGGATAGCTGAAAAAACAAAGTATTGTTGTTGAGTTGCTGACAGATAATTTCCCCGACATTATGAAAGAAGAGAACATAGATACCCAAGATGTGTATCAAATGCCACAAAAAATAGATCCCAAAAGAAAGACACCAAGGCTTATTATAATTAAGCTTAATAAAATGTAACCTAAGCAGAAACTCTTGAAGGCAGTGAAACTCAAAGCAAAGCTAATATTCAGACGGAAGCCCTGTAGGCTTTCATCTGACTTCTAGGAAGAAACGATGTTTGCACAGAGGCATGGGCTGACACGTTCAAAGGAGAAGGAGAAAAGGAAGGAGAAAAACTTTCAACCAAGAATTCTATATTCTGCAAAACTATCTTTCAAATATGAAGATGAAATTAAGACATTCACTGATAAACAGAAGCTTAAAGCTTTTTAAAAACCAAACCAAAACTATAAGACATACTAAAAGAAGCTCATAGCTTAGAAAAGCAAAACCATTAAGTGTATATTTAAGGAAGCATTGAAGGGCACAACATCCACAACCTACTCAGTTAGGAAAGACACAAAATTCAATCACAGGTACAACATTAAAATAGTAAAACCAGTGATCATATCATGAAAACTAAGATACCATCATATTAAAAAGAGGGATATACCACAGTAGTTATAGTCCTTTCAGAGGGAGATGAAATTAATAAGATATGTAGAAGTTAAAATTAGATTAAAACTCAGAATATTCAGGGAGATCGTGAGGGTAGCCACAAAGCACAATAATAATGTCCCACATCAAAATAACAAATGTAATACAGGAGGCACAACAATCAAAAAACCAACAGTGAAAAAAATAAACATTAATCCATTAGAAGAATGACCCACAACAGAATATCAAGAGCAACAGAGAAAACTACAACACAAAAATAAATACATCACAATGACAGCACTAAACACATACCTATGAATAATTACACTGAATGTAAACAGTCTCAATGCTCCAGGAAAGGGACAATGAGTGACATGTTGGATCAAAAAATACAACCCATCTAGTATGTTCCTTACAAGAAACACATGTTAGACTTAAAGACATGAATAAACTGAAAATTAAAGGCTGGAATAATAAATACCAAGCTAACAATATACCAAGAAGAGAAGGTACAGCAATATTAATCTCAGATAAAACAGATTTTAATGTAAAATCCACCACTGTGGACAAGAATGGTCACTATTTCTAAAAGGTTCAATACATAAGTGGGACTTAACAATATTAAATATCTATGCACCCAATACCAGAACATGTAAATACACTGAACACTGACTACACGGAAAAATGAGATAGATCCCTCCACACTAATAGTTGAGGACTTCAACACTCCACTTTCAGTAATGGATAGATCATATAGAAAAAAAACTCAATAAAGACAAAGATCTTATTGCAACAATAAACCAATTAGATGTCATTGACATACACAGAACTTTCTTTATCCATCAACAGACAAATGCACCTTCTTCTCCAGTGCACATTGAACATTTTCCAGAATAGATCATATGGTAGCACATGAAGCAAATCTCACAAAATCCAAACCACTGAATTATTGCAAAACATCTTCTCAGACCATAAAACCATAAAAGTTGAAATTAGTAGCAGAAAAACACTGATAGAAATTTGAACTCATGGAAACTGAACAACACTTTGCTCAAAAAGCCATGGGTTATAGAAGAAATCAAGGATAAAATAAAGAAATTTATGAATTCAAATGAGAATGAAAACACGTCATACTAGAAGCTATGGAATACAGCCAAAGCAGTGCCCAGTGGTCAGTTTATCTCTATAAATGCACATATCTGGAAGGAAAAAAGGACCCAAACCAAAGAATTAACCTTACAGCTGGAACAAGTAGAAAGAGAGCAACAAAGGAACCCACAGACACCAGAAGAAAACAGATCATAAAGATTAGAACAGAACTAAATGAATTAGAGAATAGAAGAACAATTAAAAAAATAACAAAACCAAAAGCTGGTGCTTTGAAAAGGTCAACAAAATTGACAAACCATTAGCTAAACTTACTAAAGAAAAATAGGACAGGAAACAAATAACCCAAATAAGAAATGAGACGGGAGATGTCACAACAGAAATCAAAAATATCATAACGGAATACTATGAAAACCTAGAGGAAATGGACAAATTTCTAGATTCATGTCACCTCCTAAAATTATCACAAGGAGGGGCAGAACAACTTAATAAACCCATCACAAAGGAAGAGATTGAAAAGATCATCCAAAAACTACTAACCAAAAGAAGCGCTGGCCCAGATGACTTCACGAGAGAAGTTTTTAGAGAAGAGTTAACTCTAATACTATTGAGACTATTTCACAGCACAGAAACAGATGGAATACTCCCAAATTCATTCTATGAAGCCAGCATAACCCTGATACAAAAGCCAGGAAAAGATCCCCTGCAAAAGGAATATTACAGGCCAATATCACTAATGAGCCTAGATGCAACAATCTTCAAATAAATTCTAGCCAATATAAATCAACAACACATCCAAAAAGTAATTCATCGTGACCAAGTTGGATTCATACTTGGTATGCAAGGTTGGTTCAACATCAGAAAAATAATTAATGTTTTTCTGAATAACACAAAAGATAAGAATCACCTGATTTTTATCAATTGATACAGAAAAGTCATTTGATAAAATCTAACACTCATTGACGCTAAAAACGTTCAGCAAAATTGGAATGGAAGGCAAATTCCTCATCTCAGCCAGAGGCATGTACACACAGCCAACCATCTACAGCATTCTCAATGGAGAGAGATTGAAAGAATTCCACTTGAGAACAGGAACTACACAAGGATGGCCACTCTCACCACTTCTATTCAACATTGTACTAGAAGTTCTGGCCAGAGCAGTCAGACAAAGACATAAAGAGCATCCTCATCAGCAAAGAAATAAAAGTCTCCCTGTTTGCAGATGATATGATTATATGCAGAGAATCCTAAAGAATCCATAAGTAAACTACTCAAACTAATAGAAGAGTTCAACAAAGTGTCAGGATATAAAATAAACATGAGTAGATCAGTAGGATTCCTTTATACCAATAAAGAGATCATTAAAGAAGAAATCACCAATCAATGTCATTTACTATAGGCCTCAAGAAGATAAAATACCTAAGAATAAATCTAACTAGAGAAAGAGAAGACCTATAAAAAGAGAACTATAAGACCTTACTGCAAGAAACTAAGACAGACACAAATGGAGAAACCTACCCCCCTCAGGGATAGGAAGACTCAGCATTGTGAAAATGGCCATTTTACCCAAAGCGATCTACATACAATGCAATCCCAACACAAATTCCAGTGTCATTTTTTAGTGAGATGGAGAAACAAATCACCAACTTTGTTTGGAATGGGAAGAAACCCCAGATAAAGCACTGCTAAAGAAGAATAACACACTGGGAGGCCTCTCATTACTTGACCTTAGAATCTATTACACTGCCACAGTAGTCAAAACAGCCTAGCACTGGTACAAAAAGAGACATATAGACCAACGGAACAGTTGAGACATCAGTGACACCACCATCCTCCTATGAATAGCTGATGTCAATAAAGGCCCTAAGATTCTACACTGTGGTAAAAACAGTCTCTTTAACAAATGGTGCTGGCAAAATTGGATATTCATTTGCAAAAAATTGAAACAAGACCCGTATCTAACACCTTGCATAAAAACCAACTCAAACTGGATAAAAGACCTAAATGTCAAACCTAAAGCAATAAAAATCATGCCAGAAAAATTAGGATCAACAATGGAAGTTTTAGTACACAATGTAGACAGACTTCAAACTGTGACAAATGAAGCTTGAACAACAGAAGACAAAATAGGTAAATGGGAACTACTAAGAATCAAGCACTTTCGTTCATCCGAAGACTTTATCAAAAGAGATAAAAGACCACCTACACAATGAGGAAAAATATTTGGCAACTACATGTCAGATCGCGGTCTTATCTCCATAATCTACAAGTTACTGCAAAATATCAACAAGAAAAGGGTAAATAACCCAAATGAGCATTGCACAAAGGAGATGGACAGGTGCTTCACTAAAGAAGACATCCAGGCAGCTGGAAGACATCTAGCAGAAATGCTCACAATCACTAGCTATTAAAGAAATCCAAGGAAAAACAACAATGAGATACCATCTCACCCCAACGAGGTTGGTCATGATCCAAAAAACACAAAACAACAAATGCTGGAGAGGCTGTGGAGAAATTGGAACTCTCCTACACTGCTGCTGGGATTACAAAATGGTACAACCTCTTTGGAAAGCAATCTGGCACTTCCTTAGAAAGCTGGAGATTGGTATACCATTTGACCCACTAATCTTGCTGCTTGGAACGTATGCTACAGAATCAATGGCAGTCAGATGAACAGAGACATGCACACATATGTTTGTTGCAGCACAGTCTGCAATAGCAAAAACATGGAATCAATCCAGATGCTCAACAACAGAGGAATGGATAGGTAAAGTACAGTATATATACTCAATGAATACTATGCAATGATAAAGAACAATGATGATTTTAAGAAGCATCTCATAACCTGATTTCAACGAAAAGACATTGTGTTGAGTGAAATCAGTCAGCGGCACAAGGACAAATATTGTATGAGACCCCTACTATAAGGACTTAAAAACAGACTCATGCACAAAAGGAAAGACTCTTTGAGGGCTACAAGGGAGGGAAGGGAGGGGGGATAGGGTTGGTTATAGATTAGATGGTTGATAGAAATTTAGTTGGGTGAAAGCACTGACAGCACACATTAGAATGAAGATCAGTTTAACTGGACTTCAACATAACCTGAAAACTCTTCTAACCTTAACCCAATATTGCAAGGACAGAGTAGCATGGGTGGGGGTCCAGGGACCATGTTTTCTGGGGACAACAATGCCAATTGGCATAACTAGCCTATTGCTAAGAGAGTCTTCTGCACACCACATTGGTGAGCGGCATCTGGGGTCTTAAAAGTTAGCAAGCTTCCATCTGAGTACACAAAATAGTCCCAACTCAGTTGGATCAGATTACTACCAAGGACAAGAAAGATATGAAGCAAAAAGAGCCCAAAAGACAGAAAGATCCACATGTATGGGTGATTGTATGAACATGGGACCAGAAGAACCAGATGGTGCCCATCCATCACCAATGACAGCCATGATGGGCACACAATGTCATGTCCCGCTGTCAACACAAGAAAAAGAGGGGTGCACTTCAAGAACTACACCATAAGACCACAAGTGATGGTCCGAAGGCCTGGAAGTTCCCCTGGGAGCATGGCCCCGGGACTTGGTGCTGCCCCTGATCATAAATCATAGATCATAAACTGAGTTCAACTCTTCTGACAGGAATGGATTGGACTCAGGGACACAAAGTGACCATATGGTGTGTGAACCTTATGGTTCTATGTGTCTACAAGATGCTGTCCCACTGGCCTCTTCCTAGAAGGAAGAGGAGAGTGTGGAGACAGGGGGGGACAAAAGATTGTTAAGATGATATAACATATATAGAATAGAAGAGTGTGCTCTCACGGTGAGAATAGATGAAGCTGCAGATAGGCAGGCGTGCAAATTGTATACTTTCACTCAATCACAATAAAAAAGGAAAGAGAGAGAGAAAGAAAGAAAAATCAAACCCAACGCTGTGAATTCTGAATCAAAATCACATGTAGGACAGGGTAGAGCTGTCCCAAAGGGTTTCCAAGGCTGTCAGTTTTACTGGAAGCAGACTGTCACTTCTAAGCTGTCCCTTGTCTGAAGCAGTCAGAAGACAACCAGAAATTCTGTGCTTAGTTTTCCTACCTTAGGAAGATTGAAGGGGGAAAAAAATAGAGGAATTCGTATCAGTGTTTGACTTCCATAACCGGAAGAGCCTGAGGAAGCACATAAAGTGAAGCGGGATCAAGCTATAAATGAGACAGGATACGAGTTTGCTATGCAAATATGTTAATAATAAGCAAAATGATGGAGGAAGGAGAAATGGTGAAGATTACATAGACAGCTGACTTTATGTTAATTAACTGGCAACCTAACTGGATTAGTACAAATATTTTCCCAATAGGACGATCTCATAGGAAGTGTGATTATCTGCTGCAGGCTGAATGGGTTGAAACATGTTTAAAAAGCTTGAGCTGCCCTTGCCCATAAATCATAACGAAGGTCCACTCTTCGGACGCTAGTGGATTGGACTTGGCAATGCAGAGTGACCATACATTGGATACACGTTATGGTTCTACGCATCTATAGAATATCATCCTGCTGACCTCTGGCTGGAGGAAGGAGAGTGGGTGGCGAGGGGGGGAAAGGAGACTGTTGGGAGGATGATACATGTATGGAGCAGAGAGGAATAGTGTGTTGTCGCTGGGCAGGGAGAGCAGTGGAAGCTGCATATAGGTGGGCATGCAAATTTATACGGGAATGTACATTTTCACTCAGTCACAATAAAGAAAAATAAAAAAAAAAAATTTAAAAAACGAGCTAATTATGTGCTTGAAAGCCCAACAATGGAAAGAAATACGGTGTCACATGAAAAACTTCTGAGTAATAGGGATAGTTTTTTTCTCTCTACATTTTTTTAAGTAGAAAACAGAGTGAGATGTAACTCTAAAAAAAATAATCAAATTGGCCTTACCTTCTTTTTTCTCATTTATCTATTTTAAAGACATATGCTCTTACCTGTTGGTTTCATTTCAGTTTGGTAGATAGAAATGCAAACTCTGACTTCAAATTACCTCACTGTAAAAGATAACTCAGTATTTCCAACCCGCCCTGTAATTTTGATAATAAATTTTCCATCACTGAAATGACAGTTATTTAGCTCATTACTTTTCTCCAGTGAGTGTCCTAGGACTAAGGAGAAGACAAAAAAAAACTTTGTAGAAACAAAATGATATATAAATTAATTAAATGACAAATTTTATAAGGAATATGGATTGATAAATATCTAATGCTACTTTTTTTAAGTTGACTGTAGAAGACTAATCATTTTTTCCACTAAAAATGAAGTCGATGCAATGGTTTTGTCCTGTAACTTTCAGGGAATACTAGCGATTGTATCAGTCTAGGGGTAAGAGAACTTCAGTATAAAAAGCAAAATTGGCCATATCTTTAATAATAGGAATGCTCTTTGGAATCGGAGAACTGAATTTGGTCACATTTACGTTTTAAATTGGTAATTTGGACAGGTATGTTGAACAATCTGAAACGGAGTCTGTTTCGTTTTTAAGACATTCACTTAGCGCCATCTTATGGTAACACAAGCAAATACCAGCTTATTTGAGATAATAGTTGAATCTCAAGCACGAAGGAATATGCCATTTGATTTTGTTCACGCTTGTAGCCTTTATCTTATCAAAAAGAGCCTAGCAAGAGAGTTAGCTGTAGTAATTGCATACTATACAGCTGAGCGCAAGAACTTATTGATCCACTCCGGTAGTGTGTCTGAGGTCAGTACCAAGTCAGCCTAGCTGATAAGATCACAGAGAACAAACGACATTTTCCATTTCAGAATTGCTTAATATTCTGGGTACCTTAATATGCAAGAACTACCAAATATTCAAGGCAGTGTTCTTCGAATGGTTATTTCCAAATCACAAGTTACCATTAAAATGATGTTTTGTAATCATAGTTACTTTTCTTATCTAAATAAAAATCTGTAGATGTATGAATGAATACACAGAAGTGTCTGTATGAGGAGAATCAAAGCATTTTGTATAGCAAATGATGAACACAAAACATGAGACTGTGCTTTTGTCACTAAGATTGTTTGCATCTACTTTAAACAATACAAAATCATACTTAAGTTCAAATCTCTCTTACGTAATGGTCAGTATCTTCTCTAAAATTGTGAGAGGGGTGAAATCACCCAAATTATGATTGTCTGAAATTATTTTAATAGTGCTTATGGTTTTTTATTTATTTAACCTGTATTTCATGTAGTAAAAGTTAAAATTTTGTTTTCAGAATTAGAACTTTCAAGTAAAAAAGTTCATATTGGTAAGGGAGTGATTCTCTTTTTAGATACAGAATTTGTTATCCTATGAAAAAATTTTTTAATCTAAACACTCCCAAAATTTAAATAAACTACAGAGGAATGCAATCCTTTTAGGACTTCTTTTACTTTAGAAAGTACTAAAGGATCCAATTGATGCTTTCAATTACTAGTGTAAAAAGAGAATTTAAACTCCATTGTCCTTAAATTTTGTTTTAAAAATATCAAATGCTTTCCAATACACTATTTCAAGCTATAACATTTAGATAAACCAATCAGCTTCATGGGACAGAATCTCAGGTTACAGTTTATCTTTTCCGTCTTCTCATGAACACCACACACCAATTGCTTATTAGATTTAACAGATACAAAACTACCACCAGACATAAGATCAGTGTGAAGATAATCAGATGAGAACCACTAACGAAGTTCACAAACTCATCGCAGAAAAAGTGCTACATACGTCATTGATGAATATCACTACAGCCAATTTCAGAGTACTCCTCTTGGGAAACTGTGCACTGACGACAGCACCCAGTCCACCCTTCAGAACCATTTTGAAACTCTTTCAGGAATGGCCATCAGAGCTGTCATTCGTGTGTCCTGGATGTCATCAAAAGGTCTTCCTTCCAATATTTTCTTTATCTTCAGGTAAAGAAAAAGTCACTGGCGCCAGATCAGGTGAGTAGGGAAGATGTTTCTACCCCGCTGCTTACTGGCTAAAAATTCCCTCACAGACAACTGTACAACTAAGTTCATGAACTTGCCACCTTGCCACCTTGCCACCATGCTCAATGGCCATTCCAGAACGAGTTCCAAAATTGCTTTGGCAGGTGGACTAGGCACTGGCATCACTACTTAGCTTCTGAAAGCTTGGATGGAAATTTGTTTGAGCAGGAGTCTCAATGTCAAGGGCAGCTACCAATGGTACAACATCACTATGGTCACCTTCCAAGCTTTTGGAAGCTATGCACTGATGCCAGTGCCTGGTCCACCCATCAGAGCAATTTTGGAACTTGTTCTGGAATGGTCATTGAGCAGGTTGGCAAGGTGTCAAGTTCATGAACTTAATTGTATGGTTGCCTGTGAGGGAATTTTTAGCCCTTAAGCAACTGTGTTGAAAGACCTTCCCTACTCACCTGATCTGGCCCCAGTGACTTTTTTCTTTACCTGAAGGTAAAGCAAATATTGAAAGGAAGACAGCTTGATGACATTCAGGACACACGATGACAGCCCCAATGAAATTAATCCTATATACTAATTTCCTCCACTGTTGTTTCAATAGTGGTACACACTTGCAGCCACACAACAAATGTTCCTTCTTTGTTTCAAGTAACTCAGATGAATGGAAATTAAGCACAGGATTTGAAATTAAATATTTGGAAAGTTGTAAAGCAATTTAGTAAGTAATTTTTATCTGCTGATTAGTTTCCAAATAAGACAGTCATTTTGTGTTAGTTTTCTATTTCTGCTGTAACAAATTGTCGCAAACTACATGGATTTAAAACAACAGAAATTTATTCTCTTCCAGTTTTAGAGGCCAATAGTCCAAAATTAATTTAACTGGGTCCGAAATCAAGATGTTGGCAGGCCTCACTCCTTCTGGAAGCTGTAGGAGAAAATTCACTCCTTGCCTCTTCTGGCTTCATGTGGCTGTTGGCAGTTTTTGGTTTGTGATCACATCATTCCTGTTTCTAACTGTGTCATCAAGTAGGCCTCTACCCTTATACAGACAGTCTCTAGTTTATGAATGAGTTTCATTCCTAAATCTGCCTTTAAGTCAAATTTGTATGTAAATTGAAACAGTTAGGTACAGTTGATATCTAACCTAACCACAATAACAGGCCTGCCGTGTGAACTGGAAGGGCAGTGCTTGGGGTACCTAGACAGTGGGGTTGGCCCTGTCAGAGTTCCAGAGGAGATAGATGTACATGACTTCTCCCCTTGCTACAGTGGTAATGGTCAGACACACCATGTTTCAGGGGTCTACCCATCACCAGAGTTCACCCAAGGATGTGTACTTGCCTGCATGAGAGAAGCCCATCACGCTGTGAGAGCCTGGGGGTCCAAGCAAGTCCTATTTTTTCAGTTACACTTTACAGTGTAGGTTCATAGCCACAGGTCATACATAAATTCAACTTTCATAACCCGGGGATTATCTGTATATAGCTGCCTCTCATAGTGCTATTTGTTATTGTATTCAGGGCCTACAGGATAACCTAGGATAATTTCCTTATCTCAAAAATCCTTAATGTAATCTCATCTGTAAAGACCATTTTTCCAAATAAGGTAAACTTATAAATCTGAGGCTTTAGAATCTTTTGGGAGACAACTTTCAGTCTACCACAAACTAGTATTTTGCATATCTTTGTTTTAGTTGTTTTCATTGTCATTTTTCTAGTTTACTGTAGCTCACGAAAGTATTGGTCAGGAAAGTTCGGGAAAGAAAGAACTGCTCTTTCCCATAGATTTTTTTCTAGAAAGCAGTATTGAGGGTCTTGCTAGATCCCTGAGAATTTCCTCAGTGCCAAGGTCTGTTATGAATTGAATTATGTCCCCCCAAAACATGTGTTGTAATTCCTTACTTCTACGTCTGTAGTTACAACTCCACTGGGAATGGGTTGTCTTTGCTGTGTCAGTGAGACAGGATTAGTGTAGAGTATATCTGGAGTCAATCTCTTCTAAGATGTAAAAGAGATTCACAAACAAGCAGAGGAGAGATAGGGTAAAATGCTAAGGTACATGAAAATTGCCCAGGAACAGAAGCTTCACAGAAACAAAGGTCTTCCTCCAGAGCAAGTAGGAAGAGATAGCCTTCTCCTTCAGCATTGCTGTTGGGTGCGATCAAGTCAGTTCCACCTCGTAGTGACCCAGCGCACAGCAGAACAAAACACTGCCAGGTCTTGTGCCAGGTCCACAGTCGTTTTTATGCCTGAACCCATCATTGCAGCCACTGTGTCAATTCATCTCACTGAGAGCCTTCCTCTTTTTTGCTGAGCCTCCACTCTAGCAAACACGATGTCCTTCTCCAGGGATTGATCCTTCCTGATAAAGTGTGCAAAATATATACGATACTGTCTTGCCATCTTTGCTTCCAAGGAGCACTCTGGTTGTACTTCTTCCGGAACAGATCTTTTTGTTGTTTTTTCGGTCCATGGTGGGTTCCATATTTTTCTCCAATATCACAATTCAAAGGCATCAGATCTTCTTCTGTCTTCCTTGTTCACCGTCCAGCTTTCTCCTGCATATCATGTGACTGACAGTACCACAGCTTGGGTTAGGAATATTTTAATCTTCAAGGTGACATCTTTACTTTCCAATACTTTAAAGAGGTCTTTTGCAGACCTCGGCTACAGTGGGCACCCTGAACTTGGACTTCTAGCCTCTTAACTATGAGAAAGTAAATTTCTGTTTACTAAAGCTACCCCTCCGTGTTGTAGTAGCACTTAATCGTAATTAAGACAGTGTCCCTGTGTTTTGGTTCATCAAAAGTCTCTCTATTCACTGTCAGTGAAAGAGGGTCCTGTGCTAATAGAAAATCTTCGTCAGCAGAAGCAGAATACTTCCTCAATGCCAATGTCTGTTATGAATTCAATTATGTCCCCCGAAAACATGTGTTGTGATTCCTTACTTCTATGTCTGTAGTTACAACTCCACTGGGAATTGGTTAACAGATCGACTCAGTGAAAGTGATGTGGGTTTTTTGGTTTCAATATCTCCTTATTTTGAAGAATCTGACCTAATATGAACCCCGATGACTCACTGGTTAACAGATCGGCTACTATCCAAAGGTTGGACAGTATTGCTTGGAGTTTTACCTCCCAAGACGGCAGCAAGCCAATGATTTCCCCAGACAGGAATATGAAACCTCCTCCTTTGCCCTGAATAATGAGAAAGAGTAAAGTGTAACTTATATCCCAGAGCTCCCCTGGAGACCAAACTGTCACCACTTTTGCATCCTTGCTTTTTTCCTTCTCTCTCCTGCTTCTTTCAGTCCCTTGCCAGTTTATCTGGGAGCCCATTCTTAATAAATTACTTAAACACATGATTCCCTTGCCTAAAATCTCCTTGGAAACCCTGGTGGTGTAGTGATTTCCTAACCATGCTGTTGGCAGTTTGAATCCACCAGGTCCTCCTTGGAAACTCCATGAAACAGTTCTACTATGTCCTGTAGGGTTGCTATGAGTCAGAATCGACTCAGTGGGTTTTTTGGTTTTAATATCTCCTTATTTTGAAGAATCTGACCTAATATGAACCCTGATGACTCATTGGTTAACAGATCGGCTACTGTCCCAAAAGTTGGTAGTTCAAACCCACCAGCTGGTCCTGTGAGGCAGTTCTATCCTGTCCTACAAGGTCTCCATGAGCCAAAACCAACTCGATAGCAACGGTTTGGCTTTGGGTTAGGCCAAACACCCAGATTATTTCATGGATAGTTGTGTAATATCCTCTCAGATTAGGGAATCCAACCTAAAACAAACGGTATCCAAAGGGCAGCGTGAGTACCAAAATCTCATTTAAAAACTGCAACCAGATCATCCAGCTTTTTTGTGGGCATCTGGGGCTTCGTAAACTGCTGTCTTTACTTCTATGTCACTTCTGTGTCACTATAGTCTCTGTGCAATTCAGTTTCCGCTTCGCAGACACCTAACTTTATATCTTTTTGTTCTTATTTTTATTTTTTTGCTAGTCCTGTAACTTCCTTCTATTTAATACAATAGCTCTCTACAATCTGTTTGTGAATTTTATAATACCATGTTTTTACCCAAATAATGAACACCTTCTATATTTGTTTGATAATTGTTCCCTCCCCGAGGGGAGGTATTTTCATAAGCACACCTATGCTCTCTCTCTCTCTGTAACATATTACTGTTAAAAAAAAAAAAAAGACAGAAAAGAAGAGAAGAGAAATTGTATGGAGTATTTACAAAAATACCTCAAAAGAGATGAAGGGAGTGTCTGGCAAACAAACACAAAAATTGCAAATTATTTGCAAGAACTATGGTAGTTTATGTAAAAGAATTTTATTTTAATAAACTTTAGAGAAGAAGGGTTACTCCACAGCTCTAAAGATTACAAAACCCTCTATCATGACAAACCAGGTTAATTATTTCTCAGCCTCAAATGCGTCTGGAATAAAAGACGATCTAATTGACCTAGATTATACTGGAGGGAAGTGACGAAAAATGCGGAGTAAAATCAGTAGAATTATACAGTGCACACCACGACTGCCAACTCCCACTCCTTAAAGAACTGTCCCCACTTCTAAGAAAAGAAGTAATAACACAAGTTATTACTCAGAAATAACACAAGTTTGTTACATGGGGAATATCTGGAGGAAGTCCTAGGGCATCTTGTTCCTGGGCCTTTGGGAACAACTTGTAGGAAACCCTGATTAACAGGAAGGTATATCCTAGACCAACAGGATATTATCTTTGAGTAAAGACAGACTCAAACCAAATGTGACATCCAAACTAAAACCAAACACATTTCCACTGAATCGATTCCAACTCAAAGCAACCCTACAGGACAGAGTAGAACTCCCAAGAGTTTCTAAGGAGTGTCTGTTGGGTTCAAACTGCCAGCCTTTTGGTTAGCAGCCACAGCACTTAACCACTACTCCACCAGTGCTTCCAAATGTGATATGAAGAAAGGTTATTAATAATTTTACCATTTACTGAAGAATAATACCCTTTTTGAGCCATTAGGAGTTTTGTTAGTCCTTAACAATTTAAGAAAACTTTTATGTTAATTATGATTAAACACAAGTGTCATCACTATTTAAATAATAGCTATCATTTACTGAATATCTGTTATATTGCCAGATAGTACATTTAAATCTCTGCATGTATTGTTTTAATTACTTGTCACCAATACATTTCATTGAGAGTCTTCTTTATTGCAGACCCTCTACTTTACCAAGCACAGCGTTCGTCTCCAGGGCTGATGCCTCCTGATAACATGTCCAAGCATGTGACACAAAGTCTTACTTCCACTATGCATTCTGGCTGTACTTCTTCCAAGACAGATTTGTTTGGTCTTTTGGCAGTCCATGGTATATACCATATTCTTTAGTAAGATCATGTTATCAATTCTTCTTTGTCTTCTTTATTCCTTGTCCAGTTTTCACATTCATATGAGGCAATTGAAAATAGCATGGCTTGAGGGAGGTATCCTCAAAGTGATTTGCTTATTAGCACTTTTTCTCCCCCTCTTAGAAATTGTATTCTAAGAGGGGGAAAATCCTAACAGGATTTCGATCAGGTTTGTTATGTATCGACTCCCTCCTGGAAATATGTATTTCTTTTTTTTATTACTTTTTTTATTATGATTCAGTGAAAATGTACAATCCTGTATAAATTTGCATGCCCACCTATGTGCAGCTGCCCCTGCTCTCCCTGCCAGGTGACAACACAGTCCTCCTCTCCATTCTATAGATGTCGTATCCCACTAACAATCTCCTGTCTCCTCCTCTCCACTCTCTCCCCTGCCTCCAATAAGAGGTCAGCAGGATGACATCCTGTCGATGCATGAAACCATAAAGCACACACACACTATGGTCACTCTGTGTTGCCAAGTCCAATCCATTCCTGTCTGAAGAGTTGACCTCTATTATGATTTATGGACAGGGGCAGCGTCAGGGCCAGGGAGCATGCTTCCAAAGGAACCCTGAGGCTCCGGGACCATAAATTGCAGTCTTTTAGTGGAGATGGCAGGGTGCACCACTTTTTATTCCTGTGTTGCCAGTGAGACTCAACTTTGTGAGCCCCATAACTGCTATCACTGATGGTGGCCGGACACCATCTAGTTTTCCTGGTCATGTGTCGATATAGTCACCCATTCACATGGGTCTCTCTGTCTTCTGGGTTCTCTTTCCCACGTGTCATTTTGGTCCTTGGTGATCATCTGTTCCTGCCAAGGTGGGACAATTTGATGTACCTCAGATGGCAGCTTGGCATCTTTTAAGCCCCAGGTGCCACTCACCAATGTGTGTTGCAGAAGACTCTCTTAACAAAAAGCTAGTTACACCAAATGGCCTTGATGTCCCCTGAAAGCATGGTCCCTGGATCCCAGCCCCAGCTACTCTGTCCTTGCAATATTGGGTTAAGATGGGAGGAGTAATCATGTTATGTTGAAGTCCAGTTAAAATTTACCTTCTTTCTAATGTGCACTTTCAGTGATTTCACCCAACCAAATTTCTATCAGCTATCTAATCTATACCCAACCCTTGCTCTCCCTCCCTCCCCACCCTTGCAGCCATCAAAGAGTGTTTTCTTCCATGCGTGAGTTTGTTTTTAAGTTCTTGTTGTAGAGGTCTCATGCAATATTTGTCTTTTGCCACTGACTTCTTTCACTCAACATAATGTCCTCCAATTGAAACCAGGTTATTGGATGCTTCCTAAAATCATTGTTTTTTATCATTGCATAGTGTTTCATCGAGTATATATACAACAGTTTACCTATCCATTCCTCTGTTGTTGGCCATCTGGACTGATTCCATCTTTTTGCTATTGTGAACTGTGCTGCAAGAAGCGTTCATGTATATGTATCTGTTGGTGTGAATGCCCTTAATTCTGTAGGATATATTCCAAGCAGTGGAATTATTGGGTCAAATGCTATATCTATTTCTAGCATTTTAAGGAAGTGCCAGCTGGCTTTCCGTAGAGGTTGGACCATTTTGCAATCCCCCCAACAAGGTAGGAGAGTTCCAAATTCTTCACAGCCTCCCCCACATTTGTTGTTTCGCGTTTTTTGGATCATCACCAACCTTGTTGGGATTAGATGGTATCTCATCATATTTTGATTTGAATTTCTTTAATAACATGAGCATTTCGGCATGTGTTTTTTGGCTGTCTGGATATTCTCTTTAGGGAAGTGTCTGTCCATCTCCTTTGCCCATTGCTTAATTGGGTTATTTGCCCTTTTATTCTTCATATTTTGCAGTACCTGATAGATTATGGAGATCAGATGTTGATCTGACATACAGTTGCCAAATATTTTTTTCCCGTTCTGTAAGTGGTCTTTCAATTCTTATGATAAAGTCTTTGGAGGAGCAAAAGTGTTTGACTCTTAGTAGGTCCCATTTATCTAGTTGTGCTTTGTTTGTCAGATTTTGAAGTCTCTCTACACTGTGTGGTAAAACTTCCATTGTTGACTGTATTTTTTCTTGGATGAGCTTTATCGTTTTAGATTTGCTATGCAGGTCTTTTATCGACTTTGAGTTGGTTTTTGCCTAACATGTGAGATATGGGTCTTGTTTCAGTTTATGCAGATGATTATCCAATTTTGTCAGCACCATCTGTTGAAGAGATTGCTTTTACCTCAGTTTAATGTCTTAGGGTCTTTGCCGAATATCAGCTGTTGATAGGAAGATGGTGTCATCTCTGGGGTTTCAATTCTGATCCATTGATCTATCTGTCTGTTTTTGTACCGGTACCAGGCTGTTTTGACTACTGTGACTGTGTAATAGGTTCTAAAGTTAGGAAGGGAGAGGCCTCCCTATGCGTTCTGCTTTTTCAGTAGTGCTTTACTTATCCCGGGTTTCTTCCCTTTCCAAAGCTGGTGATTTGTTTCTCTATCTCATTAAAAACTGTCACAGGAGTTTGTATTGGGATTGCATTATACAAGTAGATTGCTTGGAGTAAAATAGACATTTTCCCAATGTTAAGTCTTCGTATCCATGAGCACAGTAGCTTTCTCCATTTATGTAAGTCTCTCTTAGTTTCTTGTAGTAAGGTCTTGCAGTTCTCTTTGTAATGGCATAATAATTCTCTGGTTGGATTTACTCCTAGGTATTTTATCTTCTTGGGGGCTGTAGAAAATGGTATTGATTTGGTGATTTCTTCTTTAATACTCTCATTGTTGGTGTAAAAGAACCCTACTTATTTACTTTTGTCTATCCTGCATCCTGAAACTTTGCAGAACTCTTCTATCAGTCTGAATAGTTTCCTTATGAATTCTTCAGGATTCTCTGTGTATACAATGATATCTCGGCAAATAGGGAGATTTTTACTTCTTCTTTGCTGATGCAGATGCCCTTTATTTTTTAGTCTTGTCTAATTGCTCTGGCTAGAACTTCTAGTACAACACTGAGTAAGAGAGGTGAGAGTGGGCATCCTTGTCTAGTTCCCATCCTCAAGGGAAATTGTTTCAGTCTCTCTCCATTCAGGATCGTGCAGGCAGTTGGCTTTGAATAAACGGTCCTTACTGCATTGAGGAATTTGTCATCTATTCCTATTTCGCTGAGAGTTTTTAGCATGAATGAGTATTGGACTTTATGAAAAGCCTTTTCCATATCAATAGAGAAAATCAGGTGATTTTTGTCTTTCGTGTTACTTATGTGGTTGATCACATTAATTGTTTCTCTGATGTTGAACTATACCTGCATACCTGGTATAAATCCAACTTGGTCATTATCAACTTTTTTTTTTTTTTTTTTGATATGCTGTTGTATTCTCTTGGCAAGTATTTTGTTGAAGGCTTTTGTATCGAGGTTCATGAGTGATATTGGTCTATAGTTCTCCTTTTTGTTGAGTCTTTCCCTGGTTTTGGTATCAGGGTTATGCTGGCTTCATAGAATTAATTTGGGAGCATTCCATCCCTTTCTATGCTGTGAAATAGTAGTATTGGAGATAACTCTTCTCTAAAAGCTTGATAGAATTCTCTAGTGAAGCCATGTGGGCCAGTGCTTTGCTTGGTTAGTAGTTTTTGGATGACTTTTTCAATCTCTTCCTTTGTGATGGGTTTATTCAGTTATTCTGCTTCACCTTGTGATAATTTTATGGGTGATACAAATCTAGAAATTTGTCCATTTCCTCTAGGTTTTCAAATCTGTTAGAGTACAGTCTTTAGTAGTATTCTGTTACAATATTTTTTATTTCTGTTGAAACTGTTGTGAAATCTCCCATCTCATTTCTTATTTGAGTTACTTGTTTCCTTTCCTGTTTTTCTTTAGTAAGTTTAGCCAATGGTTTGTCAATTTTGTTGATCCTTTCAAAAAACCAGCTTTGGGTCTTTTCAATTTTTTAATTGTTCTTCTATTCTCTAGTTTGTTTAGTTCTGCTCTAATCTTTATGATCTGTTTGTACAGGGCCTGAGGGGTTCTTATATTGCTGTCTCTCTACTTGTTCAAGCTGTAGGGTTAGTTCTTTGGTTTGGTTTCTTTCTTTCTTCCAGATGTGGGCATTTATAGAGACAAACTAACCTCTGAGAACTGCTTTGGCTATATCCCATAGATTCTGGTAAGATGTGTTTTCATTCTCATTGGAATCCATAAATTTCTTTATTTCATCCTTGATTTCTTTGATAATGCATGGCTTTAACACATGGCTTTTTGAGCAAGATGTTGTTCAGTTTCTGTGAGTTTGCATTTGTTTGAATGTTTTTTCTGCTGCTGATTTTGACTTTTATGGCTTTATGGTCTGAGAAGATGCTTTGCAATATTTCAATGGTATGGATTTTGTTGAGATTTGCTTTATGTGCTAATACATGGTCTATTCTGTAAAATGTTCCATGTGCTCTGGAGAAGGTGTAGTTGTCTGCTGATGGATAGAAAGTTCTGTATATGTCACTGCATTCTAGTTGGTTGATTGTGGCAATAAGATCTCCTGTGTTCTTGTTGAACCTTTTTCTAGAAGATCTGTCCAGTACTGAGAGCGGAGTGTTGAAGTCTCCCACTAGTACTGTGGAGTGATCTATCTCTTTTTTGATTGTACTCAGTCTTTCTTTGATGTATTTAGATATTCTAGTATTGGGTGTATAAATATTTAACATTGTTAAGTCCTGTTTATGTATTGAACCTTTCAGCAATAAATTGTGTCCATCCTGATTTGCTTATTAATGCTTTAAAGAGGTCTTTCGCAACAGAATTCTCCTGTGTAGTACATTGCTTCATTTATTGACTACTTTTTCCATGGGCATTGATTGTAGATCCAAAAAAATGAAGTCTTTGACAATTTTGATATTTTCTTCCTTTATTATGATGCTGTTTATTGGTCCAGTTGTGAGGATTTTTGTTTTCTTTACATTGAGGTGTAATCCACACTGAAGGCTGTAGTCTGATCTTCATCAGTGGGTTCTTCAAGTCTTCTTCAGTTTCAGCAAGCAAGATTGTGGCACATGAATATCCTCTCACATACTTTGGACTCATTATCAGGAGGAATCAGTCTTCAGAAGACATCATCCTTGGTAAATTAGAGGATCAGCAAAAAAAGGAAAGATTCTCAATGAGATGGAATGACACAGTGGCTGCAACAATGGGCCAAGATTAACAATTTTGAGAATGCCACTGGACTGGGTACTGCTTTGTTCTGCTGTCCACAGAGTTGCTGTGAATCAGAACAAACATAATGGTGCTTTAAAGCAAGATTTTGTGAACAAATATTTAAGAAACTGTGTATAGTCAAGATTGACTTGAGCACAATGAATGGGTTAAGAAAAAATAGTGAGATAAGGCTGCTAATATAGGTCCCATCCTGTTGAGAGAAGGATGTCAAGTTAAGGATGTTAATCTTTATCCCTAAGGCCATAGTGACTGAAGAAATTTTAACCACAGGATGGTGGCTGAATCACTCTGGCAGCAAAGAGGGGAACAGATGGAGAAGACTACATATGGATAAAAGGCAATCAAATAGAAATATTATAGCAGTACAGTTGGAGAGTAATAGTGGCTTTACCAGGAGGAGTGGTTTGGAAATGCATAGCAATAGAGTCTGAGAAATATTTATGAGCCCAGGTAGTGCAGTAATAAAGCACTCTGCTATTAACTGAAAGATTGGTGATTCAAAACCACCAGCCACTCCACAGGAGAAAGATGTGGCAGTCTACTTCTGCAAAGATGACAGCCTTGGAAACCTTATGGGGTATATCCTGTAGCGTGTCTATGAGTCAGAACTGACTTGACAGCAATGGTTGTTGTTTTTAATGTCAATGAAAGTACTTAGGAGCATACATATTGTGCTACTGTAATAGAAATACCAAAAATGGGTGACTTTAAGGAGAGAATCAGGAGGCTATAATTCCAAACTCAGGGAACCGGCTACAGGGGAAGGCTATCTGCTCTGGGGGAGAAATCCTGTCTCTTTCAACCTCTCTTCGTCATTTCCTCATTTCCTTGGTCATCTCTATATGACGTCAGTTTTTTCTCATTTGTTCTTGCTTCCTTCTTGGCCTAATCTGTTCTCTTATAACTCAGAAGTCATAGGCTTAAGATGCATAATTCACTGATATGGTCTCATTAATGTGAAAACAAAAACTATTTATGTAAAAGTTAGACTTTACAACGCATATTTTGAGGGCATACAATTCAATCGACAACAACCAAATACAGATGAAATAATTATTCTTTCTAGAGTAAAAGAGAAAACCTTCTTAGAAATAGCATTTAATACAGACTTGAACAATGAATTGGGTACTTGAGGAAATGACATTTTATGCAGAGAAAACAGCATGACCAAGCCAGAGGTGGCATAAAAGTGTAGCTCCTTGAAAGCCAATATCTCCTTTGGTGAATTTTTCTTTCCCTATCCTAAGTACACTTGGCTGGCTTGGCATCCTAAGTACTTGTGATAATGTTTGGCATACAGTAACTGCAATAAATGAATGTGTTCAGAATGTGTCATCCAGAATAAGTAGACCATAGAATGCACAGAGCAAAATGAACATAGAGAATAAGAAGGGAAATAAAGGCAAAAATAAGACAAGTTGGAATTTCCTTCACAGACAGTGGTGTCAAAGAAAGTTTAAGGCACAAAAATAACTTGAGGGATCCTTGTTTTCTAAATAGTAGCAAACAAGGGGCTGAATACAAGGAGATTAGAAGTTGTAGCACAAACACATTTTAAGAAGCAAATGCAATAACCCAGGTGCTGCCGTGGTGACTTAGAAGGTGACAGGTAGCAAAAAGATTTTACTTGGTAGAACTGGCTTGACAAGACTTGGCTGTGCTAAAGGAAATATCTCCCACCCCCATTTACACTTAACTCTTGTACTTTCCCAGAAACGAAAAACCAGTGGGATAAAGACAGTTCTAGGAAAGGTTTAAGTAATTAGATAAGACAAAGTAGCCTACAGAATGTGCAGACATACAAACTTAATAAGCCAATCTGAGCCTCCTCTTGCTGACAATGAATCATTTTAAATTTCCCTTTTGGGAGCTACCCTAAGAGACTGTATTACATAGAGGCTCATCAAAATTGTAATGTGAAGCATTTATCTCTTCAGAGGGTCCTCATTGTTAAAGCAATGTTTATTTATTTATTTTTTTCTGCCCAATGAAACCTTTTAATGTTAATTGATTTATTGATCATATTTTTCTTTGGACAACAATCAAATAAATGTATATGAAGAAAGCAAAAACAGAAATAAGTGTGAGATCAAGGAGGAAGTGTTCAAGTGGATGGTGATTTTTTTATTTAAGCTAAACAACAACAAGAAAAGCAGACTTGCAGGAATTAACAATAAATGGAATTTGAGAATGTGTTAATTTTGAAACGCCAAGAATATATTAGCATTAGATATGCAGATGAAAAGCTCAACAGAAGACTGGGTGAAAGATAAATCTTTGCAAGTCATCTCCAAAGAGTTTGAGCTCTCAAATTGGAACGTGCATAAAACCAAAAGAATTGTCACTGAGTCTATTTTGACTCACAGTGACCCTATAGGAGACAGTAGAACTACTCTAGGGTTTCCAAGGCTACTTTTAGTAGCAGACTGCCACATCTTTCTCCCACAGAGCAGCTGGTGGATTTGAACCACCAGCATCTCAGTTAGCCGCCAAGTGCTCAGTCACCGCGCTGCTATAGCTCCCTAAAATAGGCACAATGTGAATAAACTGATCTGTGCACCATGTTCACACTACGTCACAGGAGACACAAGATATGTCTTCTTGAAGTTTCCATTTTACCCTGTGGTAAGAAATTTCAAGTATTTGTAACGACAGAAAAAGCAAAATTAAAAACTCAACTCACAGCAGATACTTGCTGCTGAAAAAATTTCACTTTCCTTTAGGAGGTTTAGGTAACGATTTTCAGAAGATGGAGACACAGAAAACCTTTGGGGAGAGAAGAAGCTGAGGCAAAAGGAAAACAATCACATTTTAGCTGAGAAATCTTACCAACAGAAATAGTTGATATCAACTTGTAGTTGTGGTTTGTATAATGGAAACCCCGCAAGTGTAGGGGTTAAGTGCTACATCTGCTAACCAAAAGGGCAACAATTTGAATCTCCCAGGCACTCTTTGGAAACTACATGAGGGAGTTCTACTCTGACCTGTAAGGGTACTATGAGTCAGAATCAACTCGACAATAGAGGCTTTGGCTTTGATTTTCGCATAATGCCATTAACTGCCATCTACTACCTTTAAACTTCAGTAGGCCAACTACACCTATAAAGTTATGTCATTGGTAATTTGGAGAAAAGAGGTCCTCTTCCACGTCTGCAGTGAAGTTCTTCTGAACAGGGATAGATGGTACTATAAGAACAGTGAAATAATAAACAAAGGAGAGCGCATCAGAAGCAGCAGGAATTTAAAATCCAGAAGTCAATAGGAAATGCCTAAATTATTCTCCTTCCTCTGCCCAATTCCTAGAGAGCTGGAAAAGGACCCCTAGTATACTGAATGAGGTTTAAACAAAACAAAAACAAATCAAAAGCCCCGATAGACGAACTCATCTCACATCTTAGATCTCAATTTACACACGTCCTTTTTTAAAATTAAACCATCATAGATAACATTGATTAGCATATCAAAATCTACTGGAGTTTAGATAAAACCCAGAACTGCAAAGTAATTTTGTGCCTGGGGTAAACAACTTTAGATTATTTTCCCAGCATCCCACAAACACAAGTTCACTCTCCTAGGCCGTTGAAGCAGCTTTTTCACTTTGAAAAGCAACTGAAAAAGGAGGCAGGAGATGTGATGAAAGGTTGTGAAATCAATCACAAAAGCATATAATGTGAATAGAAAGTCACAGACGAAGTCCAGCAAATTGCATATTTAAAGGATGCCTTTCCAGAGGTGCCTAAACAAAGTAAAATATTCAGACTCCTGAGAGAGACCTAATACAAAACCAAAGACAGAGAGAGTATTTCAGGCAGGAGCCTCTGGTCAATGGTGTCAAATTTGCCTGAAAGGTCCAGGAGATGTATAAATAAGGCCTTTAGTTTGGCAAAAGAAGTCCAATCATGAGTTTTACAAGAACAATTTCAGAGAATAGCTGAGTTGTTTGCTGGATTAAACTGTAATTTTGCTTTTGTTTAATGAGGTAGAAAGTATCAACTACTCTGCTGGAGGTTTAGCAAGGATGAAGGGAAGGAAAAAATAAGTAGTGGGTGCGCGAGAAGGAAGACTGGATAAGGAGCCCTTTTTGAGAAAGGAGAAATCTTGGATACATTTGTAGATCAGGGGGAAAAAATGACAGAAAAAAAGGCCTGATAAGAATTTAAGGAATGGGGCCTAATTAAGAATCCAAGGAATGGAAGGCATTTGATGGCACAGAGTACAAACACCACGGAGGGCACAGAACAGGAACACAAATGAAGCATTGTCACCAACAGGAGAAGCACTGCTTTGCTGCTCTGGTAGTAAACTGGGGTAAGGAAAGCTGTCAAGTTAGGTAGGCATGAGGATACTGTGAGCCCTCTGTCTTCTCTACGAATTCTGGGATTAGCTTATCTGGTGTCAACTGGAGGCACAGAACTGGGCTTGGGCATGAGAAGTAATAAAAGGTCAGAAAAGTTTTATGAGAAAAGGGCTCACCTAGAGAGAAGAAAAAGAATCAGTGAGCACAATGTGAATGTACTAAGTGCTACTGCACTGTACATTTAAAAATACATTTTACCTCAAAAAAAAAAAAAGTAATATCAGGGATCAGAAGTGAGAGACTGAAAAACGTGTGATCAAGGTTAGTGGGAGGCAATCTCCACTGCTGTCAAGTCAATTCCCGAATCACAGAGACCCTATAGGGCAGAGTAGAACTGCTCCACAGAGTTTCCAAGGAGCACCTGGTAGATTCGAACTGCTAAGACATAGCACTTAACCACTACGCCACTAGTGTTTTCTGCGCCACCAGTGTTTCCAGTGAGAAAACAGTGGAATGCTCAAAGACCATGACCTGTTCTGCCAAATATGGGATGGCCCTGTTTTTGCCCTTACTGACCTGAAACAGAATTAAGACCAAAATGTGAGTTTATCTTCTAAGGCAGATGGAGAGAAAATGCAGCACTGCAGGCAAAATTAAAAATTGTGCAGAAACAAGGAAAACCATGCTGTGGGGTATTACACTTTAATTGGAGGAAGAAAGGATAGATCTATAAAATTAAAATAATTGGTTTTGTTCCTTTGAGAATGAGAATTCATCTGACTTATTCCCAAGGATGTCAAAATCGTGATGAAGCTCTCCTTTTGTACAGTTATTTGAAAAATAATGACATGTCCAGGTTGATAGAAAACTGAAACATTTCCTCTGAGATAACTTTGGCAAGCTTTGTGGATGTGGGATATTCCACAGTAATATGAGTCATCTGCTTTGCCTGGGACATGAAATTCCAAGCATGAAGATAAATAAACTGTGATATACATATTGGTATCTTCCTTACACGGTAATATCTCGTAACAGTGAGCTAACTTTTATCAGAAATCAGCCTGTTGTGGTCTGGAGTAGAGACAGCCCATTCTTGCATTCTTATAGACAGACAAGAAAGACAGAAGTCTTCAGTGTTTCCCTTTATGTCTGAAAAATACTCTGCTAGAAACACTCAACTCTGACACTGCTCGCTGTTGAGATTTCCTCTGTTCTAGAGATGATAAATTCAAAGCAAACTAAGCCCTTTGCTGCTGAGTCAATTCTGACTCCTAGTGACCCTATAGGACTGAGTAGAACTGGCACATATAGTTTCCAAGAAGCAGCTGGTAGAGTCAAGTTGCTGACCTTTTGGCTAGCAGCTGAACTCTTAACAACTGCGTGACTAAAGCTCCTCAGAGGGTATGACAGTGAAGTATGCTATAGTTCACCTCAGCATGCTAAAATTAAAAAAATGATTTATTGAAATGCAATCGTTTCCTTCTTTTTTATAGTTTATTCCTTATTTTCTCTTTGAGCTACTCTCGTGTCTTGTGATTTTAAGGGAACCAAGATTTTTCAAGTACCCACGAAATCACTGATAGTGTAGAAGGCAAAGAGATTGCCCAGAAGCAGCTGGAAATTCAGAGTAATAGGTTTTATCCCTTTACTTAAATGTTCATGAACTAGTTGGAGAAAATGAAGCAAGTTTAACATTTGAATTACCTAATAATTTCCTTTCTATACATCTCAGTAGGTCTTGTACCTATTTTTAATAAAAAGAATTAATTTTATTTTCAAGAAAGCATTAAATAACTGCTTATAACTGACTAAGTTACAGAGTAGAATTTTCTTTTTCTGAGTTTATCTATAGTACACAGATGAAGGAAGAGTTGATATGAACTTCTGGTGTCGTGTCTCTATTTTCTAAACCAAAGAATCAGCTGTCTAGAACTTACATAAAAACGTCTCGATACATTCTTCTGTCAAAGTAATTCCTGTCAGGAAGCAACAACGACATTGTAGTGTTTTCAGAAGAAAGACATGTGAATGAATTATGCTAGTTAACTATTTCCTAAGTTCTTCACCTTCATCTTTATATAATTTACAGGGGAGCCAGAATATACATCTTCTGTTAAATGAATGTTTTTATGACTACTTAACAGATTAGCATTTCTAGTCTTATACCATAATGGGTCTAAATGTATTTTCTGAGTATGTTGGTGAAAATTGTGATACACGGAGTTGCTGTGAGTCTCACTGTCAACTTGTTAGTTTTAGTTCTCATACTAACCCTATAAGGGAGGCACTATTATTAACCCGTTTTTCCAGTGATAAAATGGAATAACAGAGGCATTAAAGCTTGCCTAAGTATACCAGCTTGTTAGTGATAGGACTAGCATTTAAATCAAGCCTGTGGCTCTGGAATCCCTATTTATGATAATGTCGGATTCTTTTTCACTCTTTAACTTTTCTCTTTAATCTTAGCATCACTCTTAACATGTTAAATAAAATTTAGATGTATAGCAAATATACTAAGTTGAGTGGTAGTCTCCAGAAACATGCTAAAGCCCTAGCTCTCCATACCTGTAAATGTGACCTTATTAAGAAATAAATTTTTTTAAGATGTAATTAATTGAAGCTCTCAATTTGAAATCATTCTGCACTTAGGGTAAGCCCTAAATTTAGTAAGTGGTGTTTTTATAAAAGGAAAGGACACACAAGGAGGAAAAGGCTGTGTGAAGTCAAAAGCAGAGACTGAGTTACACAGCTACAAACTAAGAAATACCTGGGTCCTGGAAAAGCTGGAGACTTCAGAAGGAGCATAGTTCCCCTGACACCTGGATTTCAGTCTTCTAGCCTACAGAATGGATTTCTGTTGTTTTAGGACATGCAGTTTGTGATAACCTGAGGAAACTAATATGTTAAGTCTCTAACCCTAGGAAATAGGTGAGTTCTAAACTATTATGCTGTCCACTTCATAAGTCATTTGACTGAGGCTCAAGAATCTTTTTGTTTGAAAGCAAAAGAATCGTAAGATGCGCATGAATGCCAGCTATAGTGTTATAATGAAATGCTGTATGATACCTGATGTACCCATACATTGCATTTACCACACACGTGCGTGCACATGCACACACACACAACATATTGATAAGAGACACAGAAATTTGAAATTTTTTCCTCAATTTTAAAGCATTAATCATTAATAAAGATTAATAAAACAATTTCTCATCATGCACAGCTTTGTCAATAGCAGATTGGAGGTACTTGTTCCTAGCTGCATAAGAAAAATCTTTAGAATCTGATTGTTGAGTTCATACTAAACTTTTTTTTTTTTTAAGTAATCACAACTTTTAACAATTGTCCATATAGAAATCCAAGGAGGTGTGGCTAGGCACTATCGCAGAGACAGAGTGCTTCTTTATATTCCACATTTCTAATACACTAAACAAAATAATAAAGCTAGAAAGCACATGATAATTTATACAAGAAATGATCATTTAGACAGATTTATCAAGAATTTCTAAACCAATACAAAGACAAACTCACTGAACAAAAACTGGTATATCCCAAACCAGCAAGGTTAAACCCCTTCTAAGGAGCCGTAAGAGGCAGGGCATAAAACTTGTACAAAAATTTGTCTCTGCAGATCCCAACGCCACACTGCATTTCCTAAACAGTGGAAAAAGATGAACCAGAAAAAGCCTAACTTTCCAGAATAAGTCTGATGCCAAAACGTTATTTCAGAAACATGTATATTATTAAACTTTTGTTTTCTGTATGAAAAAATATATGTATTTAAAGGGATTTTTGTTATTTTACACAAATATTAATTTTTACAGTATGTATTGTACATGCCAGAGAAAGTTGCCTTTCCTACATTAAAAAAAGCTTTTGTTTTTTTCGGGTTTTTTTTGGTGACTTAATAAAATCTCCTTGAATAGTGTAGGGGGTAGTTCTGCTCTGGCCTCTGGGGACGCCAGGAGTGGGATCCTACTCTGCGGCGCTGGGTTTAATAAAACCTTCATCCCAAACCATGATACAATAATACTTACTTTAAGACGGGTTTTAGTTAAATAGCTTTTAATGAACAACTAAAACAAGAAGCTTCCTTAACAAAAAACCGCTGCTATGGAGTTGAGTGGATTCAGACTCAAAGCAAACCCATACCCTGAAAAGAATTGAGGGATTCCAATTGCTGACCTTTTGATTAGCAGTCGTAGCACTTAACCACAATGCCACCAGGGTTTGTATTACAGACAATAAAAACCAAAAAAAAAAAAAAAAAATCAAGCCCACTGCTTTCAGGTTGCTTCCTGCTCATAGGGACCCTATAGGGCAGAGTAGAACTGCCCCGCAGAGTTCCCAAGGAGCACCTGGAGGATTTGGACTGCCAACTTTTTGGTTAGCAGAAGTAGCACTTAACCACTACACCCCCCTGTTACAAAAATTGAAAGTTTTCATTCACAGTGGGCATCTTCATATAGTTGCGAACATTGCTTCTTTGGAGTTGCTGTAGAGTTTTAAAACTGCCAATGCCCCAATTCACCATCAAGCCAGTTAAACTCCTGGAAAGAAGCAGCCGACTAGTATTTTTAAAACTCTGCAGTAGCTTTATTGCCAGTCTAGCTTGAGAATTATTGGTCCAAACAATCACATCCTTGCTGATTGGTTCAGTATGGAACACCTGCCCCCAAAGGGCTGATCAGATCTCTCCTTTAGAATTCAGCTGAAAAATAGAATGATAGTTATTCTGCTATGCCTGGGCCTGTACGTGTCATGAAGGTGTAAGTTGAAGAGTGCTTGTCAGCCATGTTCCACGATGTGAACAAGAACTGAGGAAATCAGTCTGCATTGAAAGATGAAAATATAGTCGCATGAGGGAAAACAAGTACAAGAAACAAAGGCAGGGAACTTCCTTAGTCCACTACAGCAATCCCCCTGGAATTTCAATATGTAACCAAATCGTCTTTCCAAAAATTATGCTTTTACTTTAGTTATGTCCATTGAGTTTCTGCTATTTGTAGCCAACGGAGTCCTAGTTCATTTGTGTTTGCTGCCAATAGCAGAAGAAGCATTTATTATAAGTAGCTTGTCTTAGCCATCTAGTGCTGCTGTAATAGAAAATGACACAAGCAGATGGATTTACCAAAGATGAATTAATTTCCTGACAGTTTTTTCAGGTGCTGTCAAGTCAGTTCCTACTCTCAGCAGCCTTAGGTACAGCACAGGAAACACTACCCCTCCTGTGCCATGCCCACCATCATTTTTATGCTTGAACCCATTGTTGCAGTCACGGTCTCAGTTCATCTTATCGAGGATCTTCCTCTTTTTTCTGACCCTGTGCTGTACCAAGCATGTTATCCTTTTTCAGGGTTTGATCCCTTCTGACAACATGTCCAAAGTATGCAAGATAGAGTGTCACCAGCCTTGCTTCCAAGTAGCACTCTGTTTGTACTTTTTCCAGCACAGATCTGTTTGTTCTTATGGCAGTCCACATTAAATTCAATATTTTTCCCCAACACTACAATTCAAAGGTGTCAGTTCTTCTTCTGTCTTCCTCATTCTGCATGTGTATCATGCTATTGAAAAAACTATGGCTCGGGTCAGCTGGGCCTTAGTCTTCAAGGTGACATCTTTGCTTTTCAACACTTTAAAGAGGTGTTTTGTGGCAGGTTTTCCCAATGCAATGAGTCTTTGATCTCTTGACTGCTGCTACCATGGTTGTTGATTGTTGATACAAGTAAAATAAAATTCTTGACAACCTCAATCTTTTCTCTGTTTATCATGATGCAGATTATTTGTCCAGTTGTGAGGATTTCTGTTTTCCTGATGTTGAGGCGTAATTCGTACTGAAGGCTGTGTAATCTTAGATCTTAATCACTAACTGCTTCAAGTTCGCTTCACTTTCAGGAGGCAAGGTTGTGCCATCTGTATAATGTAGGTTGTTAACAAGTCTTCCTCCAACTCTGATGCCCCATTCTCCTTCATATCACCCAGATTCTGGGATCATTTGTTCTATACACAGATTGAATAGGTATGGCAAAAAGATACAATCCTGACCCACATGTCTCCTAACTTTAAGTCATGCAGTGTCCCCTTATTCTGTCCAAACAACTGCCTTATGATCCATAAACATATTCCTCATGAGCGCAATTAAGTGTTCTGGACACTGTTATCTATAATTTATTATGACCCACACAGTCAAATCTTTTTGCATGGTCAATAAAACACAGGTAAGCACCTTTCTTTGTATTCAGCCATGATTTATCTACCACAAGCAATAATATCCCTGGTTCCATGCCCTCTTCTGAACCCAGCTTGAATTTCTGGCAGTTCCTTGTTGATATACACTGCAATTACTTTTGAAGGATCTTCAGCAAAATTTTACTTGCTTCTGATATTAATGATATTGTTTACCAATTTCCACATTTGATTGGTTCAGCTGTCTTGGAAATAGGCATAAATAAGGATCTCTTCCAGATGGTTGGGCAGGTAGCTATCTTCCAAATTTCTTGGTGTAGATGACTCAGTACTTATTTTTGTTGAAACATCTCAGTTGAAATTCCCTCAATTCCTAGAGCCTTGTTTATTTTCAGTGAAGCTTCAACTTCTTCCTTCAGTATCATTGGTTCCTGACCATATGCAGCTTCTTGAAATGGTTGAGCATCAACACATTCTTTGTGGTATAATGACTCCACGTAGTCTTTCCACCTTCTTTTGAGGCTTCCTGTGTCATTTAATATTTTCCCTGTCTTCCTTATTCATTGTCTAACTATTCAATCTGTATACAGAATGAATAATCCCAGAATGTGGATATGTGAAGAAGAATGGGACATCAGGATTGGAGGAAGACGCGTTAACAACTCACATTATACAGATGGCACAACCTTGCTTGCTGAAAGTGAAGTCAATTTGAAGCAGTTAGTGATGAAGATCAAAGGTTACACCGCCTTCAGTATGAATCCTTCACTATTGCAATTTGAGGCTTGAATTTTTTCTTCAGTGTTTTCAGCTTGAGAAATGCAGAACACATTCCTCCCATTCCTCACAGGGAAGTAGGCTAAAAGTCCACATTCAGGGTGTCAGTTCCAGGGAAAGTCTTTCTCTTTCTCTCAGCTCTGGAGGAAGGTCCTTCTCATCAATCTTCCCCTGGGCAAGGAACTTCTCAGGTGCAGGGACCCTTAGTTCAAAAGACATGTTCTGCTTCCTGCCATACCAACACAACCGTCACCCTTTCTCTCTCATAGAGGCAGGATTTAAAACACACAGGAAAATTACCAGGAATCATGGCTAAGTCAAACTGATACATACATTTTCAGGGGGACACAATTGACTCCACGACATGTGGGAAGATTGATTTGGGTTAGGAAACCCTGGTGGAGTAGTGGCTAAGTGCTACATCTGCCAACCTAAAGGTCACCAGTTTGAATCCTCCAGGTGCTCTCGGAAACTCCTTGGAGCAGTTTTACTCTGCCCTATAGGGTCACTATGAGTTGGAGTGGATTTGCTGGTACTGGGTTAGGTTTGGTTCGGTTTGATTTGGGTTAATATTTTAAAAAGCTTTCTAACAGAGCTGAATGTGGTAGACAGAGGAGTTGTTCAGAACTCTTTCAAGAGAACCTGCTCCAGACAGCAGAGCTGACCGGCAGCCCCGCGGTACCCCTCTGTATCCACTGTGGCTGCCCCCTAACGAATGACAGAGCACGATGGGGTGCTAACGCCGGATCATACCTACCTGATGTACAACTATCCTAATGAACAAAGTTGATTTAAGAACTAACTCTCCATCAACTTTGCTGAAACCTTCTCTGATCTGGACTGTGATCTGAGTCTCTTCTGGCCCAGATCTCTTTTCCTTCTTTCCTTACACAAGCCTCAGACCGGCACGGCTATCTGAAGATTCTCCCTGCCCTTCCTGCTCCCACTTTATTTTTCCTTTACAGGTGTTTCTCTCACTAAATCTCTTGCCTGTTTCACATCCTCTTGGTAGTTGCTTCTTTAAGGTCCCAAGCTAATACCTTAAACAAGAGAAAATCAACTACCTTAGTAAAATAGTGAGCTCTGCAGAGGCGGAAAGATGACTTGCACTGATATCATCTGATCCCTGCTGATTAGGCTCTATCTAAACTCCAGACTCATGTAACTTCTTTTGCTTGAAAACTAATGAGTGGCCTGAAACATGTCAGTCTGATTTAAATTAACATTTATCAAGACATTGGAAACCTGGTGGTGCAGTGGTTAAGAGCTATGGCTGCTAGCCAAAAGATTAGTAGTTCAAATCCACCAGGCGCTCCTTGGAAGTTCTATGGGGCCGATCTACTTGTCCTATAGGGTTGCTATGAGTTGGAATCTACTCGCTGGCAACAGAGTAGGTTTTGGTATCAAGACATTATATGAGAAGAGTCACTGAAGATGCTTTCACCTTCGGTTTGGACCTCTAAGTTTTCTTCCATCTCCATGACTGTACTTTTTCATAGGTGCAAGAATATTTGTCTGTTTTGCTCATCGTGTAGTCCACATGCCCATAACAGGGTGGTGGTCCAGAAACAGCTGAATTTATAATTGTCTTCCCAATACCTCCACAGTTACTGCATCCAACAGCTACTCAAGATTTTGTATGTTAAAAAGAATTGGATTGGTGAATTGTTATCATTATGACGCCAGTGGGAGAGAGGTGGTATTACTGATGTCTCCCCTTTAGTATAGTCTGGAAAGTTCAGTCTTGGGGCTGGGGCAAGGTAATAAGAATTCTCCTCACAATGACGTGCAGTGTTATGGGTCCTCCAAAGACACTCCAGGTAGTTCTTCTCTGAAACAGACAATCCCATGACTGAGAAAATCCCCATGTATGTACCAGTAGATGTCCATTAATCCGGGCTACTAAGGCTCAGCCCTCTCTCCCAGAAGGAAGACATGACTGCCCAGAGTTTTGTGAAACTCACACGAGCTGCTGAGTGGAAAAGTAGTTACCACTAAGAAGCTACAAATATCTAGTCTTCTCAGGCCTTTCCAGAGAGCATTTTAAACTCTGAGGAAAATATTGCTACTAGACTGTGTAAGTGTCCAGTCCAAAATGATCTAGCACAGAGAAAAAAAAACTTCTTTGAAATGTAATTTTATTGGGGTATGCATGGGTCAAAACCTTTTAAAGACACAAAGTTCTTAGCCGTAGATTCTGGAACAATCTGGTGGTTATGAAGGAAAACAAAGTGTTTGAAATGTCTAGATTAATTATCATAGGTATTTCCTGGGCTTTGCCAAAACCATGGGCATGTTGGAAGATAGGAGAACCGCTTCAAAGTTACTGAGCAGATATTGAAGAAGGTAGCTAAAGCCCCATCAACGGATCCACCCCAAGCTAGCATTTTCCTTCAGGAAATACGGTAGATACAGCACCCTCCCTATCTCAAAAGACTTCATAACTTGGCCATTTCAGAAGCTACTGGATCATCATTTTTATGTTGTCCGTAGTCAGTAATGCTTGGGCTCCTCATATGGCAGTTTGAAAGTTTTTATAGTTCTGATTTCAGCATCTACCTCACTTGGTCTTCAGGAGAGCTACTCCTCCTCTGCATGCCCGGATGCAATCACTGATAGGTCTGCTTGCAGTAAAATTACTGAAGCCCGAAAAGGTTAGGCATAACAGAGGAGAACATCAAGGTGGTAAGTGGTTGCAAGCTCTTCCATCTAAACTGAAAGAATGCTTAGTCTTCTCCCATAGAAGACTCCTTGATAACAGAGAATATCAGGAACACTTTGGAGCAGAGACTCTCTAGAAACTACTTGACTGACAGGTCAGCCTCTGGAACTTGGCAAATCATTTTTACACCAGTTCTTACAGTCAAGAATTCTCTTAAGGAAAGAACCTGGAAGCACTTTGGATTTCCCCATCCTCTCATTTTTCCTTCATGCCTCTTTCTCTGTATCTTTTCCTCTATCAGTTGTCCTGTCTCTATTTATCTACACTCATCATTTCTTTCTCTTTTTTCCTTTTTTTTAATTATTAAAAAAAAGATTACTTCCTCTTCTTCCTGTTTTCTCTGCATTTGACCTTCTTCTCTTCTAGCACTCTCTCCCTGTTTCCATTTATGATTCCTGTTCTTTCTATCTGTTCTACAAGCTCATCTCAGCTTCCTTTCCTCTACCTCCACCTTTTCTTTCCCTGTTCATACATGCTCATCTGGACAGCTCTTGCTCTTTCTGTGTTTTCCTTTGTATGTAAACTTTTTCATCTTTCACCCTTTTGGTCTTCTTTTTTTCATGTCCACCTCTACTTTGTTTTTCTTTCTCTGTAGATCTCAGTTTGTCACTATTGGTGTATGTGTAAGAGTTTACAGAAAAGTAGACATTTCTTCTTTTTATTTATTTGTTTGTATCCCTACCCCACCTTCTTCATCCAGTATCTTTTGATATTCTTGTCTTCCTTTTTCCTTTCCTTCATTCTTTCTTTTGTATCGTAATAAATCTTTCTCTCACTCTGTTTTCTTAAGTCTTTCTTCTTGTTTTCTCTTTCTCTGTTGTCTTTTTTTTTCCAATTGGTTTGGTTCACCTATATGAAGCTACTTTTCTTCTCTATTCTTCTTTCTTATTTTTCTCTTTGTCATCCTTGACTACATATATGTGTCTGTATCTGTGTTCAGACACACATATGCACACATATGCTGTCCTGGGGCACATACGCTAGAGGAAGCTAGGAGTGTGTGCACACAAGATTGGAAAAGTGCCACAGGCTGAATCCGTTGTTTGTAACTGATTTCCTTTAAGAATGTTCTGATTTAGTTGTCTGGGATGGGGTCAGTGAATCTCATTAGCAGTTGTGCTGGAGTCATTTGTACTTTATTTAATAATCAATAGGGAAGCAAATGAGGTTTTCCAGAAGAATAGTGAAATAAAATCTCTGTGTGAGAGAGAAAATCTGGAAGCAGTGTGAGAGATGGTTGGAAACATAAGATTTGGAAATCCATACCTAGTTAATTGAGCCTAGTTCAAATACCACCTCACTAAATATTTAAAATCTATTTGCAAATCTCAAAACCACCTGCACATATTTATTTCTCTGTTGCAGACCTCACCAAACTTGGGTCGTATTTAAATTACTTACATATCTGCCACCCCTGAGGCTGTGGATAGGATGACAGTAGCATAGTATTATTTTCTCTGTTGATTTCTTAGGATAGTATCAAGCCTACAGTCCTAATTTCATAAGAGTTAGTCAGTGCCAGCACTTAACCGAACTAAATAATATCACATTCATCTTTAGCACCACTGGAAACATTATCTCAGTGTAATGAATTACTATAATATGGCCTTTCTAGTCACAGTCTTGTGAGTGCCACAAAAGCAACTGAGTAGAGCTATGCAAATAATGTGCTTGTAGCTCATCAAGGGGATTGGACAGCTTGCTAATAATGTAAATAAGGTACATGATACCCATGGGAAAATATGCAAATAAGGGACATGGAACCCTTGTACAGAATTGGTTTTGTCATTCTGTTAAATTTTAAAGGAGCCAATCCCAGAGGGAAGAGGGAGACCTCATTATCATCTGGGAATTCAGGGCCCCTACACTGAGAATCTCCTAGACCCAGGAGAGAGATATAACACTGTAGGAGGCAGTAGCATGAGACACAGGAATGAGGAGATTGGTACAAGACAGCACATGGGCTTCCCAAGCCATGGCATGAGACTTCTTAAGCCACAGATAGAACTGAGGCCTTTTGGGTAAGAGGCTTCCTAGTAAAGACACATTCCTCTGCACACTTGTTAGTGGAGCTAATGATTTTTATAACACTGGCCTGAGCAGGCAGGGGCCAAGGTTGAATCTTAAACTGATGGAGTGTCATTCCTATCCACGAGGTAAGCCTAGCGTGGGAGGGTCCTCTCAGATCTGCGGCCCTGCAGGAGGAGTTACTATGACTCAGAAAACGCCTTACAGCCTCATTTGGCTTCTGCTGGTTCCACCCCTCACCATGCTTCAGTTCTCCTCTAGCTGTAACTGCCCCTCAGTTTCACATTCTGCAGACATAAATGCAAGGCAATCTAGACGTAGCCAATGACCCCAGTACAACAATGGATGAAACCATAAGCAACATATTCAACTTATTACATGTAAGTTCTCTGCCTAAGCTTGAAGTTTGGTGCAGCCAGCAACCTATGTGCAAGATCTCCATTGAAACAGTCTCACAAATAAGATGCAAACTACCCCAGTACAAGAGTTATTTCAAAAGTCTCATTGTTTCCTTTTTTTTTAAAGAACAATTTGAAAAGAGCTTCTCTGTAGCTCCAAGGAACAGCAGCCTGAAGACCACTCAGTGCCAGCCTGACTACATCTTATCAATTTGTATTCAGCGGGGCTTAGCCCTTCAAATATTATACTATCCTTTGATACACATGCAAACAATAGGTGCTCAACAAATATTTTTTTGTTGAATGAATGAGTAAATTAGGCATCAGTCATATTTTTTCTAGAGGCTCTGGTGGCCCCATTTTCTCCCAACCCAGTCGTCCTGGTACCACTTGCTAGGAGCACTATTCACAGATCTGAAATGAAATCATTTCAAATATTTGCACTTTTATCCTACACTAGTTCTGTCTCCATTGACCATAGGAGATTAAAACCCCAGGGAATTTCCAAAAGAATATTATTAAGCAAACATACAAAAACAAGTCATCTCTTCAGTAACCGTCCCAGTTCTTAAATGAATAAAGAATTTGAAAGCACTTTATCAGCTCACACATGGAGACTGAGCCTAAAATCACAATTTGAGGAGAGTGAGCCTATTATCACATTTAACTACCGTTTTTACAGATCTATCACGTATCTCTGCAATAGTAAGTTGTAGAGAAAACCCTGGTGGCATAGTGGTGAAGTGTTACAGCTGCTAACCTCTTGATTCAAATCCCCCAGGTGCTCCTTAGAAACTCTGTGTGGCAGTTCTACTCTGACCTATATGGTTGCTATAAGTCAGAACTGACTCGATGGTACCTAAAAAACAACAGAGGACTTTGTAATGACACTGTCATTTGGACTTTTACCACTGTATAAAGCTAAATAGTACCAAATATCCCACTGGTTCTTCATAAGACTACTGCTCTCCACCAATTCTTCAAACATAGAAATCTATACTCTTTGGTAAAGATGATAACTCAAAGATCAACTCAAAGATTCTTAGTGGAGATCCGGATCCTCTCCCTCTCTAGGCCATATGTGGGCATATTTCAAAGATAGTTAGGGGAGATTTACCAACGAATCTCTTGAGCTTCTAGGAACAATGCTGCAAGCTTGTAGCACTTCTGCTTCTGATGTGAAATATGGACTTGATCCATAGACCTGTCCTCGCGTCTGGGCATAATTATGTAAGAATAAGTTTTCCTCCCCAGAAGAAATTTATTTTTCTCTTACTGCTCCCTCCCTTTCCTTTTCTTTTACCTTCAATCCTTCTCCTTGTCTTTTTTATAGCAGCATAATTATCAATAGTTCTTCACTGAAATGCATCACTCACAGATAGTGGAAATAACTGGGAGACAAATCACAGCCAGAAAGATGACTGAGCACTTTTCTGGCATACATCAGGCGCTCAGTGCCTGTTACTTTTGCTTTTCTTTCCTACCTGAGTTCCAGTCGACAACTCAACCACAATGTTCATCAAATGTTTGAGTTTCGTCTGCCTTTCCACTGAAGAACAACTGTGCCCCATAAAGAATTGTATGTATTTGGCTTTAGGTTTTATGTTATTTTCAAAAAGTTGATAGAATAAATGTATTAACTGCATACATTTTTAAAATATACACCAATTTATTACATTTTATATGGTACAAAGTATCTATGTGAAAAAAAGTTTTTATCCTCAAACTATCAATGAAACACCTGATGTGAATGGTAGGTTTGGCAGTGATAAAAATGTAGTTTACAATGTATTACCAATAAGTATTTTGGTAAATTATTTTACCTTCTTACTTCTTTGATTACAAAGGCCCAATATTAAGTCTGTCCCTCAGTCGTAGTTTTCATGGTTCTTTTTGTCCTGTAACAGCCACACTATGACATCCCACTCTGACAATCAAGGTCAGGTTCAAGGAAAACTATGAATTTTGTCCTCCACCTTGTTTGTTCTCCTTTCCATCAGTAAACTCTGCTTTTTCTAATTCAGAGCTCACACAGCCAAGTTTAAGAGATGTACCCACCCCAACTTTCCACATTCCTTCTAACACAAACCTTTTCACAACCACATAGAATCAAATAACCACCCAGGAATATTCATGTGATTCATGTGCTGCTCTCAAAAAAAAACTGCCCTAACCTAGTATAGACAGAGTTTCAAATTTGAAGTCAGGTAAGATGATGAAACCAGTGTTGGTCTCACTGAGGAACTATTGTAGGATAAAGCTTTAAGACCTTTTATTCAATTTAGATTCCACAGGCTATCTTCTCTTCTCCATTCAATTTAAATTCAACAGACTATCTTCTTTTCTGCCTCCATTAGGGAAAACAAAAGAAAACAAACAAACAAAAAGAGTATCTGCTATGACCAAAAGGATTTAGTCTCATGCACCTTTGTTTGGGCTTATGTCCTTGCCTTCGGAGAAAAACAGGTATTTATGCACCAGCTTGTGACAGCAAATTAAATTTTACTTTCACAAATAGAAGAATAAGGCAATATCATTTGTAGCAAAACATTTAAACTGAAAATTTTTATGTGTTTCATTATTTAATTTCTAGATTACAACAGAGGTAAGATTTTTCTAATGTGATCTGTATCACAAATATATGTATTTTTTGTAAAAAGGACCTTTTTAAAATTCCAGGAAAGTCAAAGTACCGCAAAATAATCATGGTCTGCACATCACAAGTAAAATCCTTCAGCTGTTATTGAACACAAGTATAGTTATACAAAGGAAAAGACATTATCAGCACAGAAAAGATGCATTAAGAATCCATGGCATTTTTCAAAACTGATGGACATGAGTGAGCTCTAATATCATTCTGTTTAGAAATGGCTTCGTCCAGATCCAGTTGAACACCATTAATATTAACTTCCATACAACCATTATAAAAGGCATTCACAGGTGTAGAGTTGAAAGGAACATCTGTAAAAACAGAATGTTAGATTATTAGCCCAAGACTTATAGCATCATATTTGCTTACAGTTAGGGGAATCATTCAGACTTCCCTTTTCCAACCAAATTTTAATCTTAAAGGACAAGTTAATCATGCAACTCTATTCAAAAGATATGTATTAAATGAACTATAGGTATAAAGTTGATACCTAGTTGATTCCAACTCGCAGCAACTCCTTGTGTATTAAAGTAGAAATGCACTTCACAGAGTGTCCAATGGTTGAATTTTGAGAAGTAGATCACCAGGCCTTTCTTTCTAGGCATGTCTGGGTGGACTAGAACTTCCAAACCTTACAGTTCAGAGTATAACACATTGATTGAACACAAGCAATGCGGGTTTAGTGTTAGAATTCTCTCCTCCCATGTGGAGGCTGGGGTTTGATCCTGAGGCCCTGCACCCCATGCATGGCTTCCACCCTGTCGGTGTCAGCTTGCATCTTACAACGGTGACACGTTCCAGCAGAGCATCCAAACTCAGAAGGACTGGAAAAAAAGTCTGACAACATACTTCCCAAAACCAGCCAACGAAAACCCATTCAATCCAACAGCAATCTCCTAGTGACCATGGGACTGGGCAGCATTTTGTTCAGCTGAACAAGGGATTTCCACGAGATGAGGACAAGGCAACTGAAGTTAACAATGTATATAAAGTATTGCATTTGGCACTGAATTCAGCGTATCATGAGTTCTTCTGTGTTTGGGGTATCCAGTGCTGCTATAATAGAACTACCACAAATGGGTGGCTTTAATCAACACAAACTTATTTTCTCACAGTTTGTGAGGCTACAAGTTCAAGTTCAGCTCTAGGGGAAAGCACTCTGTCTGCTATGGGAGAAGGTCCTTGGCAATCAGGTAGCTTGTATCTTCCTTTCTGTGCTTGCATGCTTGCTAGCTTATTTAACTGTTCTTTTATATCTCAAAAGAGACATTTAAGACACACCCTACCCTAATACTATCTCATTAACATAAATAAAACCAATCCTCAAAACAGATTATAATCACAGGTATGGACTAGGACACATTTTTGGAGAGTACAATTCAATTCATAACTCTCCAATTTCCTAAACACAATAATTTCTATCCAAAGTTAAGATACATCAACTTACCTGAATAGAAGAAAGCCTATTCTTGGTTGTGATATTCTATTTTATGATTTTTTTCTTTACGTTTGAGCAATAGTTTAATCACTGTTAAATCACTTTTCCAACTCCAAATCAGAGTTACTTGGTTATGTTTCTAAAATGCTATGGTAAATATACATCTTTTACTATTGCTAGAATAAAAGCAGATTACCATATTTTCCAAAGAATTATTTTCTCGCTGAGCACACAATGGTAGCTCATGATAGGGAATACACTTTTACTCTCTTTACAAACATAATAAATTACACCCCTGGATTTCTAATAACTACAGTTCATCTTAAAAACATTTGTCTAATTGTTTCTTCTTTCTTTTGACATCTTTCCATGTACTTTAATGAACAATTTATAGTCTTCAGTCCTTATTTTTCTTCCTCAGTACCTTTTGCAGAAAATACATGATGCAAAGTTTTCACCTCTAACTTACCAATCCAGTAAATGAAGTTCATACTGTTGTATACGGACTCATACCATTTGTTAAGAAACCCTTTCAATATGCGGCTGACCATCACAGAACTCAACACTATTATAAAAATCCTCAGAATCATCAATTCTTCTGTTAATTCTTAACAACCAATTTTGATATGCCTACTTGTTGTAGCAATACCCATTCTGTACTTGAAACTCTAAATATCTCACTTTTCAGTTCTCTTCAATTTTTTCTCACTATTTCTAAATAAATATTGTGTGAAATTAGTCCTTAAAGCTATTGCCACTAGATTTTCAATATTTTTATTTCTTTTGAACTCTCTTATTCTTTGACTGTGACCCTAAAACTGCACTTAACTTATATGTGAATAAGGTAGCATAGGTGTTCAACTGAAAATTCACCCATTTGAGCTATAATTATACTCCCTAATACACACTCTGTGTACAGCCATCAGTCAATTCAGCTACCGAGGCTTTCTTGTCTGTCAGGTGTGAATAAAACTGGTACTTACCTCACCAGAATTGTTCTGAAAATTAATGAACTGGTACATTTGAAGCCCTCTGAACAATGCTGAGACTGTTTTGTAGTTGTCACTGCTGTTACTACTAATGCTTCTTCATCTGGACTACTTTAATAGCCTCCAAATTCATCTCAGCTGCATTCAGTTTTGCCTCCCACTGATTGATGTCCACCCATCACGCAGAATGGATTTTCTAAGTTTCAATATTGATACATCACATTCTTGTTTAAAGTTTTTCAGTGACTCTCATGGGTCTTCTATGAAAACTGACAGCGCTGACCCGATATACAAAATTGCCACCCACCGAATTTACATCCTCGTCCTGCACTGCCATCCCCCTCACTCCAGTGTCTTCACCTCTTCCCGCTTTGTCCACACATGGACCATTTTACTAGCATAATGTGATCATTAAGCTTGTGTGTCTGCTTTGTTGAGCCACATTCTCAGTGGTTTGACAGTTAAGATGCAGTTTGACAGTCATATAATGTGATCACTTTCATGATGAGATCTGATATTAGGGGATTCCCTCCATGATGGCATCTTCTGTGAATAGCCAATCAGCTGAAAGGGAGTTTTCTTGTGGGTGTGGCTTGCATCCAATACAGGTGAACTTTCTGGCAGAGCTCCTGGACTGTTGCTGGCACTGGACCCTGCAGCTGACGCACATTCCTCTGACTTCTGGTTCTTGGGACTTCAGCCAGCAGTTTACCTACTGTCTTGCCTGCTGATCTTGGGATTCTCTGGTCTTTGCAGCCTATGAGCTAGAGCCCTACTATCTGACTTGCTACTCTTGAGTTTGCCAGCCCTGCAGCTACGTGAATCAGGAGAAGCCTCCAGTCTGACCCACATGGCAGCCTCTACAACCACAGGAGCCATTTCTTTAATATAAATTTGTATCTCTACATATTGATATGCTTTAGAGGTTTTGCTTCACTAAATAATCCAGCCTAAAACACATATTAATCTAAATCTCTACTCCCATCACCTGGCTAATCTTTCGTATATCAGCATCATATCTTAATTACTTCTTCAGAATCTTTCCTGGTCCTTAACAAGCTGGTCAAGTCCTTATTTTCAGGCTCTCAAAGCAACTCACAATTCTTCACAGTAGTGACCACAATTTTAATAATTTGGATGTCTTAAATGAATTGATTTAAATGCATTGCTCTCCCACTGGATTAGAAGAGCCTTAACATCAGGGACAATATCTATTTGTTTATTATTGTGTCCAGAGTGCCTAGGCAGATAGGTTCTTAAGATATTGGGTGAATGATGAAGAATTTATATTGAACTCACAAGGATATTGTGAGGGTAATATAAAATAAGAAGTTTTTCCAGATGAGCTAGCAAAATTTGGCATGTTTAAGTTTACTCTTAAAACTAAAGAAATAAATAAATAGACCTCAAAACAAATGAACAGACATGTTCAAAATGTCAATACAAGCTCTTGAAACTACAACATATACTGAAATTTTTTTTCCCCAGATGATGCAGTTTTAATAAAATTACACAGTGAAGACAGTATAAATTTCATTGAATATACATTTTAGAACTGAAGGAAAATCAAACAGATACCTGGAATGCCACCCAGGTAAGTGACCACTGTTCCCTTCATTGCTTTGTCCAAGATGGAGAGCTGACTTTGAAAGTCTTCAGAGTAGGTGGTATGTTTTCCAAATGGATTCCACAGTTCCAGATTGTATCTGTTGACTTTGAATTCCAGATGGGATTGCTGACCCTGACACAAATTTACGGCCTGTAGCCGAGCTATGACTGTATTTTCAACAGATATCTGGAGGTCCTGAAGAGCAGAACACAGAGCCAATAAATGTAAGCACTAACAGTAACACCGCTGAAGAGTGACTTTGGTCAGAAGGGGGTGGCGGAAGCTGAAACACTGAATTTCAGTGAGGTATGTACTAGTATTATCCAAATTTGACAGAAAGCCAAGGCATCTGTATTAGACAGAAATTGAGTAATTATTAAAGTAACCAGCATTGTGAAATACAGATTAGTTTTACAAATCCACCTTTAACTATGATGTAAAGGTATAGTGGGCCTTCTGAAAAACTAATAAGCCAACAGGTTGTTTGACCAACATGAAATATAGAGTGATATATTCCTTAAGTATGATTTTTCTGTTTGTAAGCCTTTTAAGCTTTACTCATAATCCTTCCTAACTTCATGACTGGTGAAAAACGAAGAAGCTGAAAAATTCCTTTTTTGATGGGGAAAGGGCTTGGAAAATTGAGTTTTTTAGTAACTACACACCAGAAGACTGAAGGGTTTGTTTGTACCATGCAAGCAATCCTGCAGACTTAGAACAAACTCAGTGAAAAGGCCTTAGGCAAGAGAAATTAAGGATTCCTAACAGTAAGTTATAAAGTATTTACCAGAAATTTTTCAAAATAATGTATTCAGTATGCTTAATTTTTGAAACTACTGCTACAGCTCAGTTATTCAACTTGCTGAAGATAATCTGTCCATATAATTTATATTAGCGTTATATGAGCAAAGCAAAACAGGAAGCAACATTGAAACGAGGGAGACCAGCTGCAAGGCAAAGAATTGAGTATGTAGCCTTTCTAGTCATTGTCTTGTAACTTGAACTCAGGTGACTGAATGGGACTGTGCAAGGTAGGGTAATCGTAGACCACTGAAGGGACTGGTCAGTTTCTCCATCCCACTGGACTTGAAATAAGGTATCCTTGAGGTGGGGAACAGAGGAACTAAGAAAGAGCTACCAGGAACCGACACATCGTTTGGACCTGGGATCCCTGTGCTGAGAAGCTCCTGGAAACAAGAGACTAACAGAGAGTGAGCTATAACCCCAAAGATGGTGAAAAGTAGTGGTACAAGATACCTGGTAGGAGAGATCCAGCAAAAGAGACCCATGAGAGGCAGCTCAGTGGGCTTTTCAGACCACAGAGTGAGAAAGCCTAGTACTTAGGGGCAGAGACTAAGGTCCAGACAGAGGTGCACCTGCACACACCACTGGGAAGAGGCTATCCTGCGGAGGAAGTGTTCCTGAGCTTGAATTGTCACCGTTACTTCCCTAATAAGACCCATAATCATGAGAATGGTCTCTGAGTTCTGTACGGCTATTAGATGGTTGGTGTCAGTACAGATAAGGACGGCAGAGAGAGGAGGCTTGTCTGGCCTCTGCCTCATAGAAGTCAGTCTTGAGCTGTTGATCTTAGTTCTCCATCTCCCCTTGTGGGGTTGGAGGAAGTCAGACACTGCCCTCATGCTGGCTTTTACACCAGCATAGAAGTTTCCTTTGAGCAGTGCTTCCTAGATGGCAGAAAGATTATCTGAAAGCCTTATTCAGGAATCCAACATACCTGTGTTCACTAAAAAGTCTATACTTCATATAGTTTCACTTGAAGAAATATGCTACCATTACATATGTCCATATCCTTCAGCTCATTAAAAGTCTGAAAATATGGTCAACTGTGACAACATTCAATGTACGTGGATTAATCTTATAAAACACTATACACAGATCTTGAGAAAAGAACTTGATGTATTTAAAAAAAAATCATGGAGGCAAATACAGAAAGGATAAATGTCAAAAACACAGCATGTGTCAGCCTTCTCCCCTGTAAAAAGACAATGGAAAGCTAGGAATTCCATATTGTTCAAGAAAAATAAAGTTGACTCCAAATGTAGTGGTGGACTGAAGATAAAAAGTCAGAAGGATCTCTGTAGACTGCTTATGGTTAACCACCAGGAACTCTCTCAATTAGCCTTTAAGCTACAAACAACTCCCCATTATTACTAACTACAGGCATTATTCAATTATATGCCTCTTTCCAAAAGCTGTGGAGAGAATCCAAGCCAACGCTGGCACAAGCACAAGCTTCTTGCTGTAACTTGCTGGAACCCACTGTGGAATACACATGAACAAAACTATTAGGTCCTATTAGGGGTTTGGATAATACAGACTCCCTGATAACACTCTTGCTTTCTCTTACCCAAGAGCTTTGCCTGCTTGTCCTCCTAATTTAAATCAAAGATGCCAGCAAGAAGCCAGGTGGACTGGTTTCAGTTTTTTCTTGTGTTTTCTCATCTACTCATGGAAGAAAAGACTAAGAGTCCACAAAAAGCACAAAATATTTTAACTTGGCACTGAATATATGAAAGTGACTATAAACATATTCATTTCTATTTTGCTACTGTTGATTAATTGCCATTATGTTTCAAGAAGGCTAGACAAAGGTGGATCTCTATGTACTCTTTCCAAGAAGTCTGTGTCAGTCCACCTAATCTTAGTTGTATGCAATACATACAGTCCCACCTCCTTGTTTCTCAGTTCAGGCCACGGAAATAAATTTATAATAATGAACACTATGTTTGCTTTATAATGCATTAGACACTGTGCCAAATACCTTACATGAACTATCTCATTTAATTTTTAAAACATCTCTTTGGGTATATCTTGCTATTTTATCCATTTCGAGGAAGAAAAAAAGAAAAAGAAAACTCAAAAGTTCACAGCAAAAGTTACCTGAAATATTCCAGCAACAGAATCCACCAAGGACAAGGCAAAAGGCACTGTTTCACCAGAAACCAAGGCAAATATAACACCAGTGCCTGTGGATGGGCGAATGTTCAAAGTCCCATTTATATGCCAACCTTCAACATTGGATATGTTATCTGTTTAAAGCAATGAAAACAGCAGCTGATCAACATACTCTCAAAATGCATAGGGAGAATTGCTGCAATGTGATTGATAGTCAAAGCCATCTTTGTGTAAAACTAATGATTTCAGTCTTCTTTTCTCAATGATTTATATAATCCGAGTGAAACAAAACAAAAAAATTCTTAAAATATAGATAAGAAACATACAAGTGGAGTTCCATTCTTCTGTTGTTCATCCTAGAAAGGAACTGTTTATGTGTTTCCCTGTTTACTCTTTAAGAGCTTTTCCTCTAACCTGAGTGTTCACCAATGTTCAAATCTCAGAGTGAGTGGTCACATTTTAATGTGCACAAGTAGAAGGAACATGTTTCCTGTAATATGAGGACATAAAATATTGGTACAGTTACCACCACCAATGCTACCACTCCTCACACTGTATAAAGGGATCAGCTTGAGTGATGTGAAAGATAATAGTATATAACCAACCTAAAACCAACTGTCGCTGAGTCAATTCCAAAGCACAGCAACCGTATAGGTCAGAGTATATACTGATATACGGAAACCTTGGTGATATAGTGGTTAAGAGCTACAGCTGCTAACCAGAAGGTCAGTGGTTCAAGTCTGCCAGGCGCTCCTTGGAAATTCTATAGGGCAGGTCTACTCTGACTATAGCATTGCTACAAGTTGGAATTCAACTCAGCACAGTGGTTTATATGTATCAGGAAGTTAGAAAGCTATAAAGTAGAGAACTAAGTCAGCAGTTAACTCTGAAATAAGAAACTTATTCCATTATTCTCTTAATACTCGGTAGTTTTCGTCTCAGTTATTAGGCTAATTGTCTATACTATTCGACTACAAGCTCTCAGAAGTACATGTCTCTCTCAATATTTTGTTTTCGTCAGTGGTAACTTAATTAATACCTGTTGGATTAATGTCTCACCAAAGTAGGTGGATTCCTAAGAATGTTAGTTCATCATCTTAATGAAGTATTCCTCATATAATATGAAGAAATATAATAATAGCCCAAATACCACTTTGGGCCTCTGAAAGAGTGAATGTGAATGCAGAAAATAATTTTACTTTTACAAGATGTTTTTCCACTTAGCTATGTATAATACCATTTCATTTTTCATTATAATCCTTTAACTTCTACCCAGAAAAAAAATATATTACTGTGAAATAAATTTAATATATTAACAAACTAAAATGAACATGCAAATGTACTAAAGTAATAATTTAACACCAAATATTAATTACAGTTTATCTTCAAGTTATTCACTGAAATAATTTCTTACAAAAGTAGATTTTTCTAGGTACAATAAACTTAGATTCTTTCCTTTTTTAGCAATTTCTTTCCTTTCAATAAATCATTATAAGTTAAAACTGTTTCCCCTATATTTACTCAAACCAATTTAAGACTTTTTTTTAAAGTCCCTCCTACACAGACCAGAGTTAAACTTAAAAGCACTGAAAGAATTATATTAAGAGAAGTATACTATTCTTCCTGAAAATTGTAGTTCAATACTTTTGGGGGCTACAAATAAACACAACCAAATACAATTTTATCTTAAACACGGAGGTATCCACATTAATGTATGCTTTGTTTATAATGCATAGTATTAGTATCTAAAACAGCCAATTCCTAAAACTGAAAAAGACAAAGAACCCAATGAAAACATTAAGATGCACAAATAGCTAATAAACACACAAAAAGCTGTTCAACAACAACAGAAATGAGGAAAATAATATTTTAAAATACAAGATTTTATTTTTTAGCTATCAGATTAGAAACAAACTTCAAACATAAACTTTCTCACTCTACTGGTATAGATATAAATTAAATACCTTTGGAAGATAATCTGATCAAACCTATTAGAATTCTATATTTGTATAACCTTTGAAGGGGATGGAAACCCTGGTAGTATAGTGGTTAAGTGCTACAGCTGCTAACCACAAGGTTGACAACTGGAGTCCACCAAGTAGATGCTCCTTGGGAACTCTATAGGGCTGTTCTACTCTGTCGTATAGGGTTACTTTTGAGTCTGAATCGACTGGACATCAATGGGTTTGGGGTTTTTTGAAGGACATATCCGACTCGACGGCACTTGGCTTGGCTAAGATTGTATTCTATAGAATTCATCATATTACAGTGCAAAGACGTATGTAAAAGAATGGTCTCTAAAGCAGTATTTATAAAGGTAAAAATGTGAAGTCAGTCAAGCAAGATTTCCTTCTCTGTTTAGAAAAGCAAAAGCACTACTATCACTTTTACAACAGCAAAAGTCAAATTATCTACATAATCACAACTTTCCTTGAACTATCAAAGAGCTGGGCTTGCAAAACCACCAATTAAGGTAAATCTAAACAAAGACAGGTTCTTCCCAAGGAGTGCCAGGTTGAGAGGTCTTACTGATCTGCACCAAACATTGAGCACCAGGCATTCTGGTAGCAAGACTGACGTAAAATTTTTAATAAGTTGCTAAAATTTCAGTGTGAGCTGAATTTTCAAACAGGAACTGCAACACAAGAGAAACTGACATGCATTCAGAGGTTTTTCTCCACAGACCTCACTGAATTCAGTATAGAAAAATGGAGCAGAGAATAGAAACAGAGAACGCCTCCCTTCTAGCAGAAGCCTAGCAGAAGAGAACAGAACCAGCTTCAGGAAAGGCACACGGCCCCATTGAGATTCTCTCTACCTCCTCTACAGAAGAAAAGCCTAAGTTATGGGGGGCAGGGGCATCAAACACTGTTGCCATCAGGATACCTGTGAAGAGTCACTGACTACAAGATAGCAAAAGAAGATGGGGGAGGGGGAACTCTACCTTGCAGGAGGAACAGAAATCCTAAATCCTAAATTCTGACCATTACAAATCTTCCTTACACCCAAGGGTAGGGAGAGGGACAATGAATGCCAAAGACTCCAGAACAGCCAGAACCATGGGATATAAGACTAGATCTGTAACAGAACAGACCAGAATAGTAAGAAAGCTTTCCCATTTCCAAACCCCCTCTGCCAGGCCAGCACATGTCAAATAACAAATAACAGCACTCAGCTGGGGGAGAGTGAAGGCAAGAATATGGAGAATCACCTTCTGAAGGCATGCTCATAGAGGGACCATCTAAAGCTGAGGATGAAATAGCTGTTAAGAAAAGCTGTCTGCCACACTAGCCCCTAGAATAAGCACATGGTAATGTTCAAGTTCTGATGCTTGGGATGAACTGATGGTAATCTCAGCAACAACTAAACCCAAGCAGCTCACACTAATTTGATTTAACCTCCTACACTAAAGGTACAGCAAAAAGAAGAGGTATCTTCACTTCCAGACACAGATATTATTTTAGTCCTCCACTGTCCTACCTAAACTAAAATTTAGGAGTTACACAAGAAGTAAGGAAAAAAGAAGCGCAAGCATGGTCAAGAGGCAAAATAATCAACACGATCTGACTCAGCTATGATATAGAAGCTGGTGTTATCAGACAGGGAATTTAAAATTATTATGATTAACATGCTGAATGTCCTGGTGGAAAATGTATACAAAGTTGATAAAGAGATGAGGTATTTAAGCAGTAGCAACTAAGAAAGGATCAAAGGAAAATGCTAGAATAAAACAGGAATTGCTTTAACGGACTTATCAATAGACTCCACATGGCACAGAAATCAGTGAGCTTTAAAACAGGTCAATGGAAATGACTGGAAATTAGGTTATGTTTCAGCAAATTTTAAATAATAACATAAGCATTTTCAACTGCCTTTATTTTTTTCCCCAATTTCCTGGGAAATTTCTACGAAAAGTATGTGACAGAAGGAAGAAACCTGGTACACAGAAAGTGCTCAGTAATGGTGGAACCACTGCTGTCAATAAAAAAATTTAGTCAGTCAGAAAAGAGAAGTAAAATATAAATCACTTACTATAATTTAGGCTAAACTGAGCAAATCCAGAACCAGGATAGTAGGAACCCTTCTCCACAGTGACAAAGCAATGCTTATTTTGTTTTTCTTGAATAATTTCCTTTACCTCTGAAGCTCCTTGTTTCATCAAGTTCCAGCCTCGTACGCATCCATCTAGACGAGGATTAATCTAACAAGTTAAAGTATGTTTAAGTGATTATAAGTATAGGTTTTCAATTAGAGAGAATGTCTTTCCTCTGAAGATAGTAAAAAATTTATACAATTTAAAAATTTTTTTTAGGGATTTCCTTCAGATGGGCAATCTTTTCCAATAAAAGTGAGTTTGTGCCGTCAAAGGTCTCCACTGGAATCCACCTGCCTATCTTACATGATCCAATTGCAACTTCTCCATTCTCAAGTTCTATAAATGCTTCCAGTTGTGGCCCTATATACTAAAGTGATTTTAGCTTTTTTAAAGGACATTTGAGTATAAATAAACAAAGCACTTTGCCTTTCAGACTCTAAATCTCTTTAGAAACAATAGAATGTTTGCATTCTTTAGCTTCAACCAAAGCTCCCAGCCAGTCTCAAGACAACTACTAGCCATTTAATAATTAGTAGATTTTTTAAGGTTAATTTAATATACCTTTTTAAGTGTCTTGATTTATGAATATCAAAGAATAGGTGTATTCACTTTGACATGGGTTGAGTAATGCAGCTTTTACATATCATGTCACAAAAATGTTTTTAAAGTTAAAGCAAACATGAATACCCATGAGTGAAAAATGGATGTATAACTGTAAGTTAAATCAGCAAGTGTATTCAGCAGGCCTGTGACTTCAAATCTAATTTTTAAAACTTTCAAAACTCGATGATTTCATCTCCTTCAAGGCAGCTGTTCCACAGTTACGAGACAAATACCACATCCAGAAAAACATCAATTATATCTAACCTCAATTTATTATAAGCTATACCCTCAGTTGGAAACCTTGGTAACATAGTGGTTCAGTTCCAGGGCTGCTAACCAAAAAAGTCAGCAGTTCAAATTCACCAGGTACTCCTTGGAAACTATAGCACAGTTCTGCTGTGTCCTGCAGGGTCACTATGTTTCACAATCAACTTGGTGGCACTGGGTTGGTATTTTGTTTGTTTCTTATACCCTGAATTACGGCTAATATAAAAAAAAAGTTCCACCTTAGTTTGCAAATCCTTAACCTCGCAACCTTACATCCTTAAATTAAATCTCTCAAGGCTTCTATAAAATAATATATTTTTGGACTCAAAAATGTGCATTTCTATGTTTTATGGCTGAGTATGGACTACCATGATGTCACCACTGAAACACTATTTGACAAATTCTCTTCTCCCTTAGTATTGCTGGGTAAAGACTGAAATAGGCTCAGTGACATTACATTCATTTTCTTATTTCCTTCAAATAATTTCAAGGGTTAATTATGTTATTTTTCCATGCTCAACTGAAGCTGTCACACTTGGCATGTTTAACAAAATAACTTCTATTAACTCTTGGAAAAACACATCTTCAGATCTATTACAGATAAAGAGATTTCTATCCACAATGAATGATGTGGACTTGGATCATTACCGGCCTAATGAGTGCATTTTCCGCTTTTCGAGGTAATCCTGCAAAGTACACTTTGGCTTCCAGAAATCCATTTGTAGGCTTAAAAAGGCTTCCAGGTTTATTTATATTCATCACAGCTTCTTTAGCAATTTTAACACTAATACTATGTTCTAATTCTTCAACAGAGACCTATAATTGAAAACATAAAAGTTACCAAACACACATGCCATTTGAAACGAAATCTAAAAATTCCTGCCATCATTCCAGTGAACCATTTTCCAAAAGAATCATTTTAATGTAATTTTTAACTTTTGTTACCTATCTGAAATGTCAAATTATTATAAAAGAGATAAAAATGTGCTTGGAGGTAACAGTTCTTGGTCGAATGTTAAATGTACGCTGCATTTTAAGGTTAGAAAAGTCAATATTATTCCATTAAATTTAAACATTCAGTTGTACATATACCTTGCAACCTCAGAATGCCAAAAAATAAACAATTAAAAAAAAATTGAGTCACTTGACTTGTATCTTAGGAAACTGAAATGTTCTCATTTGAAACTGTCTGATAGTAAATATATGGAATTAAATACTCAAGCATGTTCTTAACTTAATTTTTACATAAATCCGTACACATGATATTCTGTTCATTCCACACAAATTATATTTTACTTCAAAATCTAGAAGTGACTGAGATAAAAAAGGCACAATACATAAAATTAAAATTGTTTTAATTTTCCAATTTTGAAATAATTTTAAAGAAAAAAAAGTTGAAAGTGATGAGATAAGCAATGGTCTCCTACACAGGCAACTTGAAAAAATGATGTTGCAATTACTTAAAAAACAAAAAACAGCACTCAAAACACAAACTTTGTCTGAACTTCTTTTGACCAATCTGTAATGGAAGGAGCTCCAGTGGTGCAGATGTTTAGAACTTGGCTGCTAACCAAAACATCAGCAGTTGGAATCAACCAGCTGCTCCTTTGAAATCCTATGAGCAATTTATACACTGCACTTTAGGGTCACTATGAATCAGACTCTGCTCAGCAATAATGAGGTTTGCATCAAACAATAGAAGGCAAACAATAGATGTATTAAAGCATCACCATGGAGAAGAAAAAAAAAATCTTCAAATTAAAATACATTTAGTGAGATTTAACGTTATTCAACACTCTGATAATTAAGTCCATGAACTTAATTGCTCTAAATGCTACATATGTCATTGCTCAATCTCACCAAGTATTCCCCTCGGGAAGCTGTGCATTGATGCCAGTGCCTAGTCCACACTGCAAAGAAATTTTAGAGCTCTTTCCAGAATGGCCATCGCACACGGTGGCACAGTGGAAACTTCATGAAATTAATTGTATACTTGTCTATGAGGGAATTTTTCGCCAGTAAAGAAATAACTATATTGGAACACCCTCCCTCCCTACCTGATCTGGCCCCCAATGACTTTTTTCTTTACCTGAAAACAAAGGAAATGTTGAAAGGAAGACATTTTGATGACATTCAGGACAGCAAGGGTAATATGATCACAGCTCTGATGGCCATTCTAGAAAAATAGTTCCAAAATTGCTTTGAAGGGTGGACTAGGCAGTGACATTGGTGCATAGCTTCCCAGGGGGAGTGCTTTGAAGGTGACTGTAATGATATTCAGCAATGAGAGATGTGACACTTTTTTTTACGATGAGGTAGCAAATGTAATGGGCAGTCCTCGTAGATGTCTGGGGACATTAGGAAGTAAAATGCTACTTCATTCAGCACATTTGAGGAAAAAGTTGCATGCAACAAGTATTCCAGATATTGTAATCTGGAAAGCAAAGCTACTTTAATGAAAGCATCAGGAGAAACCAGAAAATGCCAGTCATTTCTATGAAGAATTTCACATGATTCTGCAAAGACACTGTTCTTTCAAAGAGCCTAGAATCTATGGCTGACTAAGAACAGGGAACACCTTTTTTGGGGAGCCGCATCTGTGCCCAACTGCACTTGGTTTGTACTTCTACCTTATTTCAAACACTGCATTCATTAGTTCACTAGGATGGATCAGGTCTAAACCGTGACGTACTTAAGAGCAATGAGAATATCTTGTTATAGCATCTTCAACTCAGAACTTAGCATTTAAAAGCATTGACTACCAGCTTATTGGATAGATGGATGTATGCATCGGTAAATAAAGCTATGAGACAAATCAGTGATTATCTTACATAGCTTCTCAAAAGGACTTTGCCATAGATTCTGTAGGCTTAGAAAAACATCTCTTTTGAGCAACAAAGGGCGGTAACTTCACATTGCAAGGTGCAGCTGATCTCTCGACTATCCTTGGCTGAAAGTATCCAGGAATCTTCTGAAGAAAAGACTTCTCACCACACTGAACCCAAAAAACCCATTGCCATCAAGTCAATTCCAACTCACAGCAACCCTGGAACACACAGTATAAATGCCCTACAGTTCTGAAGGCTATAGTTTCTATAGACGCAGGCTGCCACATTTGGGCACATATTAACTAGTAAACACAGCATACACTGGCATGCATTTTGCAAGATGCTCAAGAGCTTAAACGTATTTACTTGCTAACTTGTTGTATGCAATTTCACATAGGTTTCACTCATTTTGATATGACAGGGAACAGGTGAAACTGAGCATTGGCATATTGGTGAGAAGGCTGGCTACGTGGGCAGACAGACAGTAGGAGGTGGAAGGCAGAGAGAAGAGAGCTGAGGGGCGGGAAGCGACCACAGGCCCCGCCCTGCCACTTAGTACAGTAGCCAAACATAGAGTAGCCAAGTTGACATAATCCTGACCACCACAGGCCTGTAGGTACCTTGCTCATTGAGAAGTCTGGCTCTGCCATATTTCTCCAGAGAAGCTGCTGGTCAGTTCAAACTGTTGACTTTTTGGCTGTCAACCAAGTGTTTACACTACTGCAGTTTCTTTTCTTTGCTACAGACTAGCAATAATCCCTTCTCCAAGAAAAGTTTCATTTTAATCCAGTTGACTGAAGTGTGGTTTCCAATTATTAAAATAAAGGCTCACTATGGGGATTACCTAAAAATATTGGTCTGTAATACATACCAACTAGCGGTCAGTTGGAACCGACTCAACCTAAAAACTACAAGTGATTAACAGCTCAGCTGCTAACCAAAAAGCTAGCAGTTCAAATCCACCAGCCAATCCTTGAAAACCCTATGGAGAAGGTTCTACTCTTTCTTAGAGGGCTGCTGTGAGTTAGAACTGACTCAACAGAAATGGGTTTGACTTTGATTTTAGTATTCAACAGGGACCCTGATACCGTAATGATTAAGAGTTCAGCTATTAACAAGAGGCTGGCAGCTGAAATCCACCAGCTACTCCTTGGAAATCCTATTAGGCAGTTCTACTCTGTCCTATAAGGTCACTGTGAGTTGAAATCCACTCAAGGCAATGGGGATCATGAGAAGCCCTGGTGGCATAATGGTTAAATACCTGGCTGCTAAACAGAAAGTCCCAGGTTCTAATCCACCAGCTGCTCCAAAGGAGAAAGGTATGGCATCCTGTTTCCATAAAGGTTACACCTTGAAAAGCCTACAAGGGAGTTCCACTCTATTCCATAGGGTAGCTATGAGTTGGCACAAATTTAGCAAAACTGGGTTTGGAGATTTGTTTGGTTTGTTTGTTTTTTCTTTTTAGTGTACAGTGCTTTGTAAAATTATTTACCTTTATGTTAATATTTCAAATTAAATTAACATTTTGGTTTTGTTACTATGTATATTTCTCTTTCATCCTATAAACACTGGTGGCTATTCAGCCTGGTTTTTCTTGGTCATTGCATAAACTTATGCCTGCTAATAATAATTCCTGGCCTACAGATAAGATACTGTTCAACCAGTAGCAGTCACAAAAAAAGTGAATGATTAAATACTAGAAGCAAATAACATAAAACAACTTCAGATAGTTATGGGAAATCCTAAATATATTCAGTGAGGGTACCACCTCTCTGGCTGTTTCAGTGATATACAGTGTGTATAACATTATTTCATATAGCATCAGATAAATCCACTTGGGTTTTGGTATCACTATAAAGTTTAATTATTTTATGTAAATTGCAACAAATTGGGAAGATTCTTTATGAAACCTGGACTGCCAGAAGAATGAGCAAATTAGTCTTAGAAACAGCACAGCCAGAATGCTCCTTAGAAGCAAGGATGAGACACCACGCCTCACATATCTTGGATATGTTATCAGAAAGGATCAGACCTTGGCGAAGGACATCATGCTTGGTAAAGAAGAGGGCCAGTGACAGAGACGAAGATGCATTGACATAGTGACTACAACAATGGACTCAAACACAACAACAATTGTGAAGATAGTGCGGGACCAGGCAGCGTTTGGGTCTTTTGTCCACAGGGGTCGCTGTGAGTTAGAACTGTCTCAGCGGCATGTTAAAAACAACACCACCATAAAAATAAATCTTAATGATTTTACACAAATGGTAACAAGGTGGGAAGATTCTTTATGAAACCTGGATAACATACCATATTCCACAGACCATCATTAATTACTGTGCCTCCAGTGGTGATTTTGGCTGTTTCCTCATTTTTAAATTGAATTTCAATCTTCCCATCACGAAGTGCAAGCAGGAACCAAGCTGAGTGGTCAAGAGATTCTGCATACAGTATAATGCCTTCTGAATCATATGTCCGGAAATCAAATTCAGCTGAAAATCTAAACAATGAACAAATAGTAACCCTTAATAGTGAGAAATACAGACTGTTTGATGTATTATTGCCTTTTTTCTTGTACTGGCAAGTAGTGTATGTTGATTTGATTATTTACACTGCTCCCTTGGCAGAATCAAATTCTTGATGTATTTATTTCTCACTCCATGTGTGCTTAAAATCAAATTATTACATATTATTCCATACTCTTGCAGTCTTTTCTCTCAGTAAACAGATGGCTCGGTAATTTTTCATCCTTTTTGGCAAACATTTTGAAGGTGTTCTCTCATAGGCTGGAATTAATAAATATGTACAAATCACAGGCATGTTGTACCCGCCGGAGCCTTTTATGCACAATCCGGTCTGACACTAAAGTGGTTTTTTTTTGGTGTATCCACAGGTGATTAGTAAAAGATGTTTCAGTTTCATTATTGGTTTACCCACCAAGAAAAGCATATTTTCTGTATGATTTCATATACCTCAGGAAATAATCCTTCACAGAGATCTGCAAAAGAGCATCTGGATGATAGTAACTGTAGTTAAGCCTTCACATGTGGTGAGGAAAGGACAAGTCAAAAAACTTTCAAATGTACTTGCTAGCTTGATTTCAAAAGCTCTCCAAAAACTCTAATTGCATAAATTACTGCAGTAGAATACTTTGAAGGGAGCTTAAGGAATATAGTCTAGCCCTGTGGCAGAGGGTATCTGAGCTCTGGCAATGCCCATGGTGGTTGAGATTCTGGACACATGTGTACCTATTATAGATGGAAAATTTTAGGGATGTTGGATTAAAAGTAACATGTGTTGATACAGTGCCCTGATTAGGACATGTTAACGAGAACAGCACTGGCATTTCCAAGGGACCAGCAAATCCAAATGATTCAAAAAAACCAACAGGGAAGGAAAACTAGCTGTATATTTATTAGTCATCTGGGTTAAATTAAAACAAAGGTCATTTAAGTCAAATCTTCAAAACTGAAGATAATTGCTAAATAAAATAAGGAATCCCACACCTTTATCCCCATACATGTACAACTGCACTGTGTATTGCTATAGAACAAAATCATCAAAATACTGTTCTGTCTTCACAGACTTCTTACTCTTAAACCCACCACTACATTTTTAAACATCCTCAAGTACATATTTTCTAGAATTAAAAAGTTTCCTTTGTCAAAATTACTGCAAGAGCTTCAGGGTCAAAAATAAGGACACGTTTCACAGCAGAATTTTGGAATGAAATGTTTATAATAAAAATAAACAAATGAATAAAAAGGAGCTTGGTTTCTAAAGAACAGTGGGGTTGGAAAGCTTCAAAACAAAAGAGAGAAATACAGCAGGATATCTATTTTCTGGCCAGAGTAACCACAGAATAGATTCCTATCAGATTACCCTGGAAAATTAAATATTACAGAAAAACAGAAAGATGAGCAACTGTCAAAAAGAAAACAGCCATTGTTGTACGCTCTGATGCAACCCGTCTAACCACCGTCCCCCCAAAAAGAAAAAAGAAAACAAAGGCCCTTTGTAGTTGATATAGGAGCTATGCTAAACCTTATCATTTAATGGCATCCCTGGAAGATTCTTGAACACGAGCAGCAGAGCCTATTAACAATAAGAAGTTTCCCTGCAATTTAGGAATACTCTAAACTTAAGAGGAAGAATCTGCAGAAATCAAACCATACAACAACTACAAGACTGGGAAGACAGTAGATACGAGTTTTCTGTTGCTATCTAACAAATTATCACAAATTTACAGGTTTAAGTTAACACCCATTTATCATCTCACAGTTCCATGGCAAGGAAGTCTGAGCATAACATAACAGAGTTCTCAGTTCAGGGTCTCCTAAGTCTGAAATCATGGAATCAGCCACCTGAATCTAGGAGGCTTCTCCAAGAACTCTCTCTTTTGGGGGGCACAATTCAGTTCCTCAGAGCTGTAGGATTCAAGTCCCTGTTTTCTTAGTGGCTATTGCTCAGGGACTGCCCTCCACTCCCACAGGCTGCTCTCTGGATCTTGCTACAAGGCCTCTTCAACAGTGAACCAGCTTGGCTTCTGATCCTACCCCCACCCCCTAGAGAATCTATTTCACAGAAAATCTCCCTCTAGGATAGTCCGGTCTGCTTTTAATAGCTTTCCTTTCTTAAATCAGGTCCATCCAGATAATCTCCCTTTTGACTGTCTCAAACTAATTTAAGATGGCAAGACTGCATCTTACATACTTTGGACACGTTTTCAAGAAGGATCATTCTCTGGAGAAGGCATCATGTCATGAGCACCTGGGAAAATATTTGGGGTTGCGAGAGGAAAATAGGTAACTACAATGTTTGGGGTTAGTGAAAGATTTATTTAATCAAACCCACACCCTGACAATTAAGGGGGAGGGGCAGTGCTAGCACCAGGACACAAAATCACTCTTATTTATATTACTTAGGAGCTCTAATCTACATTTACATTAGTTAAGAACGCTCATTTACATTAGTATGTCATGACTTACATTTCCCTAAAAGCAGATCTCACTCTAAGCAACTTAGAGACTGACTGTGCTCTCACCATTCAGCTGTCAGGAGAGTCTGGAGCAGGATTGTTTTGGAGATGGAGCCAGCAGGGACAGAGCAGGACGCTCAGGTACGAACAGCAGACTATTACAGTCACTGAAACCAGGCTTTGGCGGGTGAGGTGCATGAGGTCTTAGGATCAGGTCACAGCACAGCAGCAAACCAACAAGCTCAGATCCTCAAGAGGAGACTGCGCACCCCAGGCCCAGAGTGCTGGATTTTTATACAAGTTGTTCACTTGGTTCTGCTCACTATCATCCAGTGCATAAGTCTTATCTTCTGGTACCTCCGGTTGTTGAGTTTTTCTGATTCATTATTGCTTTCATCAATTCTCTGACCATCTGCTGTCATGTCCATCGGGAAGTTGTTTCTGTTACTTTTACTTCTTCACCATGACTTTGCATTTTCTCATCATCTCATCTAGTTTAAACACAGCCATTTGATGTTTTAATAGTTCAGCCAGTTTACAGTTTAACCCATTCTTATGTTTATAAGACTCCACTTTACTATATATTCTATTTATATATAAATATGCATTTGTATATTTATATATATATGTATCATTTCACATCATGCTTGGTAGTGTGGAGGGTCAGTGAAAAAGAAGATCCTTGATGAGATGGATTGGCACAGTGTCTGCACCGATGGGCTTGAGCATAAAAATGATTGTGGGCTTGATGCAGGACTGGGCAGTATTTTGTTCTGTTGCGCACAGGGTCACTATGAGTTGGAACTGATTCAGTGGCACCTAACAACAACAACAATTGTTAGTGTCCGTGATGATGCACTACCTTGTTGGTTCCAACTCATAGTGAATCTTTGTGACAGACCTGAACTTCCCCATATAGTCTCTTAGACTATAATTTTTAGGGAGCTGATCATCAGGTCTTTTCTCCTGTGAAACTGCTGGTGGGTTTGAACTACGAACCTTTCAGTTAGTAGTCAAGCACTTAACCATTGTGCTACCAGGGCCCATTGGTACCTTACATGTGGCTGCAAAATCCCTTCTGCCACAGCTGTTGTTGTCAGGTGTCATCAATCCAGTTGTGAATCACAGCTACCCTGTGTACAACAGAATGAAACCCTGCCTGCCTGGTCCTGAGATATCCTCATGATGGTTTTATGCTTGAGCCCATAGTAGCAGCCACTGTGCCAGTCCATCCCATTGAGGGTCTTCCTTTTACTCGCTTGCCCTCTACTTTCCAAGCATGATGTCCTCCTCCAGGGACAGGTCCCTCCAGACAACATATCCAAAGTATGTGAGACTAAGACTTGTCATTCGTGCTTTGAAGACGACTTCCAGCTGTACTTCTGCCAAGATAAATCTGTTCATTTTTTTTGGCATTCTACAGTATATTCAACATTCTTCATCAACATAACTCAGAGGAGTCAATTCTTCGGCCTTCTTTATTCATTGTCCAGCTTTCAAATACAATTTATGAGGCAAGTGAAAACATCCTGACTTTGAGGCAGGAGCAGCTCACTCCTTAAAGTGGCACTTGCTTTCTTCAAAGAGGTCTTCTACAGCTGATTCACACATGGCAGTACATTGTTTGACTTCTTGACTGCTGCTTCCTTCCATGGGTGCTGATTGTGGATTCAGGTGAAATGAAATCCTTGACAACCTCAATCTTTTTTCATTTATCATTAAGCTGCTCATTGGTCCAACTGTGAGGATTTTTGTTTTCTTTCTGTTGAACTGCGTAATCCTTACTGAAGTTTCTACATTTTGATGTTCATCAGTACATGCTTCAAGTCCTCTATACTTTTGACAAGGTTGCCTCATTTGCATGTTGCAGGCTGTTAATGAGTTTTCCTCCAACCTTCATACCCTGTTCTTCTTCATATAGCCCAACTTCCGGGATTATTTGCTCAGCATACAAACTGAATAAATATAGTGAAAGGATACAACCCTGAGGCCTACTTTTCCTGGCTGTAAATCATCCAGTATCTCCTTGTTCTATTTAAATGACTTGCATTTGGTCTGTATACATGAGACAATAGAGTGTTCTGGAATTCCAGTTCTTAGCAACGTTATCCATAATTTGTTATGATCTACACATTTACATGCTTTTGCTTAATCAGTAAACTACATGTAAACACCTTTCTGGTATTCTCTGTATTCAGCAAGGATATACTTGACATCCGTAGTGATATCCCTAGTTCCATGCCTCTTCTGAATCCAGCTTGAACTTCTGGAAATTTCCTGTTGATGTACTGCTGCCTGCTTTTGAATGATCTGTAGCAAAATTTTACTTCTGTATGATATGAATGGTATTGTACAATAAATTCTGCATTCACCTTATATTATGTTCTGTGGAAATCCTGATGGCATAGTGAGTGAGTGCTGTGATTTCCAACCAAAAAGCTCTCAGTTCACATCACCAGTCACTCCTTAGAAACCCTACAGGGCAGTTCTACTCTGTCCTATGGGGTCACTACGAGTCAAAGTTGATTCAACGGCAGTGGGTTTGGTTTGGTTCATATAACATAATCACAGGACTGACAGATCATCTCAAACCCTAACTGATTTAAGAGGAGGGGATTGATCACACTGGATATGTACAATACGGATAGGAATCTTGGTATCTAAGAATTTTGCCTACCTCTCTACACCCTCTCCAGGAGTCCTGGTTAGGCGAGTGTTAAACACTCAGCCGCTAACTGAAAGATTTTGGTTTGAGCCCACTAGTGCTCTGTGGGAGAAAAATGTGGCAGTCAGCTTCCATAAAGACTCATACCCTTGGAAACCCCAGGAATTCTACTATCCACTAAGGTTGCTGTAAGTTGTAATCTACCTAGGGGTAACAGGTTTTCAGTTTTTCACTAGCCCTTTTGTAAGTAAATTTTGTTTTGTTTGTAAGTTTTTGATGATATTTTTTTCAGTAACAGAATGTATGCTAGATTATTCAGTGTTTTCAAAGTTTTGTTAGGTAAGATGGATTTTCAGAAATATGTAGGACACATAAGTCCCACTGAACCTGGTGGTAGGACAGGTTGGATAAGGCATGAAAAAAATGTGTTACCTTAGGAATTTCATTTTATTGTGTGAAACTTTCAAAAACAGGGTATAACACAATAAAGGCACCCTGGAATGCCTGCACACAATTGTGGTGTGAGTCTCCTTCTTAGTGCTGCATTGTCTGTATTGCCTTCTAGATCCTGTGACAGGTAAATGCTTTCCAAATGCTATCAGAGCCGTATGTCATGTGGCACTCTGCTACTCTTGGCTTGTTCTTCACAAGAAAGGAGACCATTCCTCTTCTTATGATTTCTAGGTTCAGTGAGAAGAAAGCTGAAGGACTATTGGTCACCTCCACCACTACCCAGACCCACCCCCCACTGTAAAACTACTTATAATGCCAAAGACATTAAGGAAATACAGCAATGGATGCCACCATTTGCTGCCAGAGCACCTTCCAACTGCATACCATCCATGCCTCTGGTCAAAGTAGTCCACTCTACCCTTAATTGCTTGGTCTTCTGCAATTGATCTAGGGCAGATTACAGAGGAGGAACTGCCTTTGTTCTGGTGTCCTTTGGAATTTGGACAAAACTGTCACAGGTTTGTTGTCCTGCCACTTTACTGCCGGCCAGCCAAGCCAAGTGCCATTGAGTCGGATCTGACTTATGGCGACCCTAGGGGCCATACATCCTATAAAAATAAAAAATAAAATTAAAAAAAGCTCAATGCCGCCGAGTTGATACCAACTCATAACGACACATCCTTTGGTACAAACCAAAAATTCTCCCTACCATAATTTATGTTTCCTCTTCACCATTTCTGGTAGCCCTTTTCTAAGTGCTCGCCCTATATACAGTCCCCTTTTACCCATGCTTTTCATCAAGTGATAGGAAAAAAGGGAACTGTCAAATTTGCATGAATGGCACAGTCCAAGTACAACACTCTCACCCAGGGAGATAAATGAATCATGGTCTACACCTGTTATTCCAGAATAGCTATCAAAGTAACTTACAAAGTCAGTCTGCAAGTCAGTCAAGCACCAAACTTTGTACCCTCACTTGAGAGGCTTCACAAGCACGCACTGTCTTATTGAGGAAAGGTCCTTGAATGGCACCATGCTTTCATCAACTACCATGACACCTGATGGCGTAGACACTTCTTTTAGGTGGCTACAGAAAGCACTGATACCAAATCAAATCCACTTCTGTCAAGTCAATTCTAATTCACAGTGACCATATAGGACAGAGTAGAACTGCCCCATAGAGTTTCCAAGGAATGCCTGGTAGACTTGAACTGCCAAACTTTTGGTTAGCAGCCATAGAGCTTAACCACTACACCACCAGGCTTCCCATTGATAACTGGGTACAATTTGTGAAGCTGGTTTTCATGGACTGAATTCTGTCCCCCCAAAAATAGGTGTAACCATGTGACTGGGCCACGATTCCCAGTATCTTGTGACTGTCCTCCATTTTCCTATGCTGTATGTTAAAGGCTTAGGGTAGGGCTGTAAATCCCTTCATAGGATCACCTCCTTGCTCCACTGTAAAGGGAATTTCCCTGGAGTATGGCTTGCACCACCCTTAATCCTTTCAGCCTGCAAGAGATAAAAGGGAGACAGGCTGGAATTGGGAACCTCACACCATCAGGCAAGCAGCACTGGGAGAAGAGCGCATCCTTCAGGCCTGAGGTTCCTGCACTGATGTTCCCTGGACAAAGACTGACCCAATACCCGACTTTCCTCCAGAGCCGACAAGGGGAAAGCCTTCCCTGGAGCGGACACCCTGAATATAGACTTGAAGCCTACTGGACTGTGTAAGAATCAATCTTCCTTTGCTAAAGCCATCCACCTTGTGGCATTTCTGTTAGGGCAGCCCTAGCTGACTAACACACTGGTCACGGCCAGGTTCTTATCTGTGTGCAGCTTTTCAGTTGTCATGGCAGTGTCTGCGCTATCCATTCCCCTGCCCAACAGCAACAGGTAAGAAAAACACCTGGCATGGTGGTGCTTATGAAAATACCTCCTGGGGACAGGAAGCAATTACCAACTAATGTTTCTTCAGCTTCAGAACCTACTGTGAATACATGCTCCTATCAGACTGCCGAACCTACTGTAAGCAGGACACATGCACCCCAAGAAACCAGAAAGGCAAAACATGAAACTGGAACTTGTATGTCTCAATGTTCATGCAAAGGCTGGGATACGAGGGTCCTGGGTAGTGTAGGTTATTTGCAATTGGCAGCTAAGCTAAAAGTACTGGCTGGAATTTATTCAGTGACTCTGTGGAAGAAAGACTGGCAAACTTCTTCTATCGAGATTATAACCAAGAAAACCCCGTGGAACAGTGTCCCTCTGTAACACATGAGGTCACCACGAGGTGGCATTGACTACACAACTGGCCTGTTCCCCTCCTCGCCTACACTTGGGTATGCTACAGAACATGTCTCCCACAAATGTGAGGGAGAGGTTAAAGCATGGTAAGATTTGCCGCATGGTACAGCTTCCCCTCAACTGCAGCAAAGAGTACAGAATAAAATTTTTATCTCTAGAATTCCAAGGAAATATTCTAAAAAGAGTAAAGTGATGGACAACAGCATAGTAGAAATTTATAGAACTCGGGTTACACAAATAAAAAAGAGCCAGTTTGCTTAAAAGACTTCAATTCTCTTCTGTAACCATCTGAGCATTTTGCTGTCTGAAGCATGCACTATCATGCCAAAACTCAAATCTGTGTATGCTCAGAATCTTCCAGAAGTTGATCCTATTATGAAGATCATTTCCTTCTCTTTGTAAAGTCATACTAAACCAATAACTCAAAAAGCTGAGTTCTGCATATTATCTTTCTGGAACACAGCAACATACCTGATTTATTACCTTGGGGAACAGTTTATCTTTTTTTACAGTATTGTAGAATGAGAAAGAGAACAAATTTGTTAACTTTTGAGTAAGAGGAGCATCTGATTATGGGAACCAGGGGTGAAGTAATTTGCAAAAAATAAGAAATAAAAAAGTTCTAACTGTTCTTTGTACTATACATGGGTGGTGGTTGATAGACATTTATCAGTAAGCACATATATGATATCCATGCATTTCTGTATATATATTATACTCCAATAAAAGTTTAAGCTCAATAAATAATAAAAATCCTAGAAAAAAGTAACTATTTGGCCAATTCTGACCCAGTGTCTAGGATCAAGATACTGTAAATTGTCAATGAGAATGAACATCCCTGAAAATGCCTGAAGGTATAACAGAACTAATTTTTTCTCTCTTATTCTCTTTATTCTCATAACAAGGAAAGTTTATCTGTACTTTATAGCATGTACACAAAAAATATTATCAGAGATACATTAAAAGGAAAAATTAGATCTTGGGGAAAAAAGGAGTGTTGAAGGAGAACAGTTACATCAGTGAACCTTACAGAAAATGTCTGTGTCCCTTAAAGATACAACTTTTACTCATGGTGACCCTAGGGCCATAAGTCGGATCCGACTCGACGGCACTTGGCTGGCTGGCTTCATGAAGTTAGTTGAATCATTTAATGAATAATTTATACATCTGATTAATTTCTTTCTAAATACACTTGGTTATGTATAAAACAGAATCGGTGATGCCACAATCAGTATCAACTATGTTTCCTTCAACCCAATCACATTAAATGCCTTTCTTCTAGTTCTGACAATATGTAGCTCTGAGGAAATCTGAAAAAGCAGAATCATGGCTCAAAAATGTAAGCAGATACTCCCTCCCTAAAGTCAATCTAACTATGAGAATAAACATTTTATATAAAATAACTTTAAAACTATCTAATATTACTATTTTAATAAAACTTTTATTTTTTGTCAAAGTAAAAATATAATAAATAAAAGGATATGAATAGACACATCACCAAAGAAGATACCCAGACAGCCAACAAACACGTGAGGAACTGCTCCCAATCATTAGCCAAGTGCTGTCGAGTTGGATCCGACTCATGGCTCACAATCATTAGCCTTTAGGAAAATGCAAATCCAAACTACACTGAGATACCATCTCACCTCACAATGCTAGCACAAATCCAAAAACCAGAAAGTAACAGAAGTTCTAGGGTGACTGGAAATCTTAAGCACAGTGGGTGGGAATGTTAAACTGTACAAACACTTTGGAAAATGATACTTCCTTAAAAAACTGTAAACAAAAATACCATACGATCTAGCAATTCCACTCCTAGGACTATGCCCTAGAGAAAATAAGAGCTGTCACAGTCACACAAACAGACATGTGCACATAAACATGTATTGTAGCACTGTTCACAATAGCAAAGAGATGGGTGGATAAATAAATCATAGCAACAAATGAGCAAATAAATAAATCATAGTACAAACAAATATACAATGGAATATTTACGCAAACATAAAGAACAGCTATGAATCTACAAAACATCTCACAACATGGATGAATCTGGAGGGCATTATGCTGAGTAAAATACGAAGGTGGAAGGGAGAGGGAAGATAAATTACAGACAGTGGGCACGTGTCAGCTTCAGTGAGAGGAAGGACAACACATAATACAGAGGAAGTCAACACAACTGGACCAAAACAAAGCATAGGTGTTTCCGAAAAGAGTGAAGAAAAACAAAGATAAGGAAAATACTAGCCCAAAAGTCTAAAGGACCACGTGAACCAGAGACTCTGCCAGCCTGAGACCAGAAGAACTAGATGGTGCCTGGCTATCAGTAATGACCTCTGTGACAGAGAATGTAACAGATAGTTCTAGATAGAGCAAGAAAAAAATGAAGAACAGAAATCAAATTCTTGTAAAAACACAAGACTTAACGGTCTAATGGAGACTAGACCAACCCCTGTGAGTATGGCCCCTGGAAGCTCTGCTAACAAAGAATTGAAACCATTCCCAAAGCCCACTTTTCAGACAAAAATTACACAGCCATACAAAACAAAACAACACATGTGGGGAACATGCTTCTTAGTTCAATCAAATATACAACACCAAATTGGCAGCTCCTGTCTAAAAGCAAGACAAGAAGGCAGAAAAGGACAGGAACTGGAGGAAAAGACACAGGGAACCCAAGATGTAAACAGGGAACATGCTATCACATTGTAGGGGCTGTGGGGATTGCAACCAATATCACAAAATAACATGAGTGTACATTTTTGAATGAAAAATTGACTGAGTAGTAAGCTTTCTCCTAAAGCACAATAAAATATTTAAAAATATATGTAAAATAAATAAAACTTATATTGTATTATTACTGGAAATATATTACATGCATAAAATAAAAAAATAGAAAGGAATAATTTTTAAATCTAAAATAACACCTATTTTATTTTCATGTAAATAAAATATCTTTAAAAAGATACTTTAAAAAATCAGACCAAAAAAACACATTTTCATCCATTCTGACTTCCTGCAACGCAACAGCACAGAGCAGAACTGCCCCGCAGGGTTTCCAAGAAGTGATTTGTGGATTCGAACTGCCAGACTTTTTGGTTAGTGGCTACTGCACTTAATCATTGTACCACCAGGGCTCTGCCACACTCAAAAAACTCCGACTCAGTTCTGACTCATAGAGACCCCACAGAAAGAGAAGAACTGCCTCAGAGAATTTCCAAGGAGCGCCTGGTGGATCTGAACTGCTGACTTTCCGGTTAGTAGTTGTAGCACTTAACCACTATGTCGCCAGGGTTTCAGTGAACTACAGTTACATGATGTACAGCTTTAAAATACCACGTATGCAATCATAAGAATTTTCCTTTGTAATTTTTGAACATAACTACATTCTAAAAACAATACTTTGAGTATTTTCTCCTTATCTGTGTTCATAACACATACAAAAAAGAATGAAAATTTCACAAATACATTAAATCTGCTTTCCCAGCTTCTTAATAAATATATACTCCTTAGATGCAGGGATCACAATATTCTCTGACAAAGCTGGAGAAAAATGTAGAACAAAATTCAGACTTTTTGTTCTGAGATAGACTAGACAACCCTCAAGAGTATGGCCCCCATCAATAACGAAGTCACTCCTGAGGTCACCCTTCAGTCAAAGATTAGGCAAACCCATAAACAAACAGTAGTGCACATAGCTCAGCTGTGTAAAGAAGACAACATGGACACACAAGCCAAGGGGCAAAGACCCTGAAGGTAGCAGGGGAAGGGAAACCTGAACAAATGGAAATGGGGAACTCAGGGTCAGAAGGAAGAGAGTTGACATGTCAAGGCACTGGCAACCAATGTCATAAAACAACATGCGTATTATATCATGAGAAACAAATTTGCTCTGGAAGCCTTCATCTAAGGCACAAATTTAGTTTTAAAAAAAGTACTTATTAGAAAAGGCAGGCAGACGGCACCAAGTACAATGAGCACTGAGGCAAGTCAGGTCGGAACGACTCCAACAAGATTCCAGCATGAAAATTCAATGTATTAAGGAAAGAATTAACTTTAGGATTCCCTAGATCATTTGACTGATAATACACTTAAATTATCTGATTGACAATACAACTATGGGCATTTCAACATTTTCAGTTACTTCATTTCTTCCGTCCTCACCTGCTTAACCTCTACAAATCACTACTTAGATTGGTTCCTCACCTGTTGATTTCTGGCAAGCGAAATCTTAAATATAAAACCACCCCCACAAACTGCTCTGCCAAGTAAAGTAATTCATAATTTTTGTCAAGATTCAAGGGAAGGCACACTGGAACAGCCTAGAAAGAAGAAAACAAACAAAACACAGAGGTTACTGTTTGGTGTTTGTGTTGGGTTAGAGGTCCTCTCGCTGGTTCCCAGTGTCTGTCAAATGTGTCCTCAGTGATACACCAAAATTAATATTTATTCTAATTCTCAAAATAAATTATGAATGCTGTCAGTAGTAATAAAGCAACATTTTTTTTCTACTTTGTTATACATTCCACCAGTATAGCCTCCAAGATTATGTGTTTATTTAATGTTTGTGGCTTTAGCTTTTCGTCTTAAATATTCCCTTTATAAATCTTGGTCCTGAACACTTCTTCCTTCTAGAAACAACTCATAGCCCCTTAATTAACTGCCAGGTCTGGTGCCCTCTATTAATTATATCTGAAAATTGGTTTTATTTGGACCTGGAAATAGGCAGAAGAATTAACGTACCAATAAGTAGCTTCTCACTCCCTTGCTCCTTCATTTATTTAAAAAATACTCTGATGAACGATGCTATATAGATAATATGCAGAAGACTAGAAAATGTGGTGAGAGTAAACAAATCATCTTAGTCTCCAAGGAAATTATAAGAAAGTGGTTTGGAGTCATTAATTCTTTTGGGGGTTTGGTTTTGCTTTTTTGCCTCGTAGCAAAATTTAAGTAGAAAAGAAAACAATTTTAAAATGGAAAAATCCTTCAGGCATAAGTTCTTGCCCATACATGAGAACATTCTGAGGGAACCGTGGACATAGCACATATCTATATCTAGCTCTAGAAATAATATTTTATTTCCCCTTAGATCTTCCATAAAATCAATTTGAAGCAAATACAACGATGTGTAAACACAGCAAATAACTGAAGTAATAAGGAATTAAATTTCACAGTAGACAGTCACACTGCATGACATTTTAAGAAGTAGCACCAAAGTTACTACAGATGCCAATTAGCTTATGTTTCTTTGCAAAGTGGACAGTATAACATCAAATATTACAACTTGGGAGATGTATATAGCTTTGCCTTGGTAAAATGCATAGGGGTACCGGTGCTCACGTGGTTCAATCACTATTCAGAAATTTTTATTTTTATTGTCTGCCTTATTATTACATAGAATTTCACTTTGATTTGTAAAAATAACAACATGCCAGGAGTAGACTAAGGATAACTAAACACATGATCTTTACTTATGGAGAAGAAAAAGCTTCAGATGTTCACCTGCTTATTTTCCTAAAGAAAAATCTAGGACCTAATCCCAACACTGAATTCCTGTGTCAGTTACATATTAAATCTGAGAAGCTAAGAGCAAGTTTCAGAAACACGGATTAATATAACAACCTCTTTGAATTCTAGTATACTTGAACCTGATGAAAGCCTGTTGTAACAGAGGTGTTCCACTTGAATTTTTCTGATCACTGTTACAAGTAGTGACCTTTGTCTGGCATGGTATGATCCAACTTGTCAGAACGGGGTTAAGCAGGCTTTGCAAAACACGTGCACTAAAGTTTTCTCTAGCAAAGTCATTTTCCCACAAAGAGCAGTATAAACCTCAGTTGTTCTTGGTTTCTTAAATAAACACATACTTTGCATTTTGTAAATGTACAGGTTATGCAGATAAGTTTGCTCTAAACTGTGACCCTGAAGTGTTTTCTAATTTTTGTTAAACCAAATCATGAACTACCTCCAATATTTGTACCTTATACGACCAAGAAAAACAAACCTCTTGTCTGCTGAGTTGATTCTAATGCATAGCAACCCTGTAGGACAGAGCAGAAATGCCCCATAGGGTTTCCAACATGCAGATGGTGGATTTGAACCACTGAACTTTTGGTTACCAGTTGTAGTCCTCAACCACTGGGCCACCAGGGCTTCCTTACGTGACTACAATCAGTAAATGGATGGGGTCCTCCTTAGAAATACAGCCGTTAGTGTAGAATATTTATATTTTCCCAAGTTATCCCAGCTATGTGGACCTAAGTACCTATAGCTGTCCTTTTAGGAAAGAGATGAGAAGCTTAGCATTGCACAGTGTTTACCTCACAACTCTTCTGATCTTGGGCAAGTTTAAATCCTTTCTTCCCATCACAGCCACATGAGTAACCTCCAGGGTAATTGGCACAAAGTTGATTACATATGTTCTCAGAACATTCATCTATATCTGAGGTAAAAGAGAACATAAACTATGATAGCTCCTGAATGTTCAACCCAAAAGAAGAGGGTTCTGTTACTGAGGTGTGTCAATGATAGTATGAGATAAAAACCCAAACCAACCCTATTGCCCTTGACCTGATTCCAACTCATAACAACCCTACAGGACACAGTAAAACTGTTCCATGATAGTTTCCAAGGAGCACCTTGTAGATTCACAGCACTTAACCACTACGCCGCCAGGGTTTTCTAGTATATGTCAATGGTAACATCTCTATAACATCAAATCTCATAGAAATGTTAATGATTTGAACATTTAATTTCTATTCATTTACACAGCTGAAACAAGTTTAATTTAGAAGTTCAGTAATTAATAATTAGTGAACATATAACAATCATACTAATACTCTGATTTTAAATCCAAGAAAACATTTTTAAAAGACTGAGAGTGGTAACACACATGTCTTTTTGAGTGACATAAATTCTTTGGAGGCAATCTTCTAATTCTTTGCTTTGAAAATAAGAAAAAAAAAAAAAAACACTGCTGATCCCAAGTCACATATACTTTTAGTTTAAAAGAGGTATTTTCTTTTCCTACTTCCTATCTTTCTCTACCTTCTAATAAAGAAAAGATAAGAAGGAAGTAAAGGAAATACCTCTTTTAAGTAATGATCAATGTGACTGGAGATTAAATGACAATATCAAGAACTTTTTTTTTCTCATAAGGCAATGACTAATAGTGGAGATCAATTTAAGGACATACATTCATTTCTTCAAAAAAAAGAAAAACTCACTGTTTTATTATCCCCTATACTGTCAAATCTTTTATATAATTACTGGCCCCTTTCTATATTTTCAGACTATAATTCTTAAAACTTTGTAATAATGTGCTTAAGCTAAAGTTCTTTCCATAGTTACATATATTTCTTGGCATCTCTATGGATGTACACTGTGGCCTTTGAGAATATCCAAATCCATTAATGCCAAGATAGCATACAATTTCCCTTAAAATCACTTTAAGGGAAATTAAAATTATTTGAGACAGAACCCTAAAATCAGTGGTCCTTCATGCTTATTAATAATTGCAGGACAAATAAAGTCATATAAGTATAATAATAACATATAACATATATAAGTATTTAATTAAAAATTATTGTAACTCATTAAATAAAGCTACTATATAAATGATGCAATTAGCTAATGATAAACCTGCAAATACTCAAGGTTTACCATTATTACTGTCTAGAGTGATGGGAGTACAGAAATGGTGTGTGGTAGGGGGAAGAAGCATTTTTGGTGACAGAAGTGTGGGAGGTAAGGCATCAAAATCCCAACAGGAGTATACATAGCTGGGAGAGAAAAGTAAGATTCTAAAATAATTTTTGATTCGATTAGTTTTAGTCATAGGACAACATTTACTTTTAAATTTCGAAAAATTTAAAGGAGGGTGTGAGACAATTTGTATATATTTGATGATTCTCATTAATATCCTTAAGAAACCTAGGGACACCACTGCAGGCCAAATAACAAACTCCAAATGTCCATCTATCCCAAATCCACCAGGGCACTAACTCTGCTTATCAATATTTCTCAACTTTCTAGAGTTCAGGAGTCATTTGGTTATGCTGAAATTTTCTTGTATAGGTAAATATAACATAACTATATCATTTAAGCTTTGAAAAGCTTAAGACTAAAACCTCAGGTCTCTAACCATACTTTTTCAACCCACACTTTTTTTAAACTTTGGTTTTCTTTTAAAGCAAAATTCTCTTTACCTCTGAATACAATTTAAATGATGTCAAAATGTGTATTGCTTGCTTTCAACACACATGGAAGTCTCTGATTCATATGTAACGTAGACAGCCAATCAGAGTATATAACAGTGAATCAAAAGACCATGCTGTCTTAAACAATTACATACCAGAAGGAAGTCAATGATTACCCACATGACCAAGTTATATCATAGGTTTTACCATTTTTTTCACCAACATAAATGGCAATTATACTCCTGGAATTCACCAGGTGGAATACCCAGAAATCAAATCGACTATATCTGTTGAAAGAGAAGATGAAAAAGCTTCATATCACCAGTCAGAACTAGGCCAGTGGCCAACTGGAACAGATATCAATTGCTCATATGCAAATTCAAACTGAAGAAAATTAGAAAAAGTCCATGAGAACCACAGTACGACCTTGAGTATATTCCACCTCAGTTTAGAGAGCATGTTGAGCATAATTTGATGCATTCCACACTAATGACCAAAAACAGACAAGTGAGCTGTGGGATGATTTCAAGGATACCATACCTGAAGAAATCACAGTAACATGAAAAAGATGGGAAAGAAGGAAAATACCAAATTGGATGTCTGGAGAGACTAAAATTTGTTCTAGAATTTCGAGTACCTGAAGCAAAAGGAAAAAAAAAAAAATGATAAAGTAAAAGAAATGAACAGAAGATTTCAAAAGGCAGCACAAGAAGACAAAATAAAGTATTACAATGACACGTGCAAAGAGCTGGAAGCAGAAAACCAAAAGGGAAGAATATACTCTGCATTTCTCACACTGAAAGAACTGAAGAAAAAATTCAAGCCTCAAATTGCAATAGTGAAGGATTCTGCAGGGAAAATATTAAATGAGGCAGAAAGCATCAAAAGAAGATGGAAGGAATATACAGACTCACACCAAAAGGTTGACATTCAACCATTTCAAGAGGTAGCATCTGATCAGAAATTTATGGTACTGAAGAAGGAAGTACAAGATGTATTGAAGGGCATTAGCATAAAACAAGGTTCCAGGAATTGACAGAGTATCAACTGAGATGTTTCCACAAATGCATGCAGCACTGGAAGCATTCACTTGTCTGTGCCAAGAAATTTGGAAGAAAGCTACTTTGGCCAACTGACTAGAAGAGCTTCATACATTTCCTATGCCTATGTCCAAGAGAAAGGTGATCCCACTGAATGCAAAAACAATATAATTGATATTACATGTAAGTCAAGAGCATTCACAGCAGCTGCAGCAGTGTATTGACAAGGAACTCCCAGCAATTCAAGCCAGATTCAGAAAAAGACGTGGAACCAAAGATAACATTGCTGATATCAGAGGCATCTTAACTAAAAGCAGAGAATACAAGATGTTTACTTATGTTTTGCTGACTAAGCAAAGGTATTTGACTGTGTGGATCATAGCAAGTTACGGATAACATTGCAGAGAATGGAATTCCAGAACACTTAATTGTGCTCACATGGAACCTGTACAAGACTAAGAGGCAGTCATTAGAGAAGCACACAGGGACACTGCATGGCTTAAAGTCAAGAAAGGTGTGTGTCATGGTTGTATCCTTTCATCATACATATTCAATCTGTAAGTCAAGCAAATAATCTGAGAAGCTGGAATATATGCAGAAGAATGTGGCATCAGGATTGGAAGAGGACTCATTAACAACTTGCATTACAGGGATGACACAATTCAGGCTTGCTGAAAGTGCACAGACTTGAAAAACTTACGATAAAGATCAAAGACCACAGCCCACAGTATGGGTTACACCTCACCTTCAGGAAAACACAAATCCTCACAACTGGCCCAATAACCAATATCATAATAAATAGAAAAAAGTGTAAATTTGTCAAGGATTCCATTTTACTTGGATCCACAATCAACACTTATGTAAGAAGCAGTAAGAAATCAAAAGATATATTTTAACAGGAAAAACTGCTACAAAAGACCTCTTTAAAGGGCTGAAAAGCAAAGATGTCACCTTGAAGACTAATGTGCACCTGACCCAAACCATGGTATTTTCAAGTGTATCACATGCGTGCAAAAGCTGAACAATGAATAAGCAAAAGGAACCAACATCTCTGAACTGTGATGTTGGAAAAGTATATTCACTACACCAAGGACTGTTGAAAGAAGAAACAGATCTGTCTTAGAAGAAGTACAACCAGAGTGCTCCCTTGAAGCAAGGATGGTGAGACTATGTCTTACATACTTTGGACACGTTATCAGGAGGAATCAGTCCCTGGAGAAGAACATTTGCTTGACATACAGACTGAATATGTATGGTGAAAGGATACAACCCTGACACACACCTTTCTTGACTTTAAAGCAAGCAGAGGGTTGGTGACAAAGAGTAAGACCCTCAACAAGATGGACCGACATGGTGGCTGCCACAGTGGTCTCAAGGATAGCAATGACTGTGGGCATGCCAACAGTGTTTTGTTTTGTTGTACATACGGTCTCTACGGGTCAGAACTGACTCCATGGCACCTAACAGCAACAGAAAACCTGATCATTGATTTTCAATAAAACCAACGCTGATAAATCTCAACTCAGGGTTGAAACCCACCCCACCTACCACTGTAACTCTACCTTCACAAGACCTTGATTTGGGATTGTATCTGTAGCCTTCAGGACATTCACATTCAAAGTCTCCAAGTAGGTTCTTGCACACAGCTGTGCCACAAATATTTGGCTTTATAGAACATTCATCTATATCTATAAATGAAACCAAAATAAAAAATAAAAACTGTTATTTTTCCATAACAAAACAATGTGAATAAAGAACACTTGATCTTTGTTTTATGGAGCCAGTTTAGTATGTGTGATGAGACGACAGGGTGGCCTGGCAATAACAAAATGTTAAACTTATCATTATATCTTGGTTCATTAAATATGATATATTGATACAAAGGCACAGGGATTTTGAATGATATTTACCATATTTCCTTCGATCTGAAAATTGAAAAAGAAAAAGTAACATTTTACTCTGATGGCGATTCCTAGCTTTTGGAACCAAACTCTTTGACAAACTCACTGCTGTTGAGTCAATTCCAACTCATAGCAACCCTACAGGACAGAGCAGAACTGCTCTACAGAGTTCCCAAAGAGCACTTGAAGATTTGAACTGCCAACTATTTGGTTAGCAGACGTAGCACATAAGCACTATGCCTCCAGGGTTTCCAGTTACCGGAACCAGTAAAGGAAAAGAACAATACTGATAAACCAAAAAAAAAAAAACCCCAATGCCATCGAGTCACTTCTGACTTATGTAACCCTAGAGGACAGAAGGGAACTGCTCCAAGGAGTTTCCATGGAGTGTGTGGCAGATTCAGACTGCAGCCCTTTTGGTTAGCAGCCACAGCATCCAACCTCTATGCTACAAGGGTTTCCTTTATATCAATAGCAGACAAAAACTAGAAACAACTCAGATGTCCCTCAATTGGTTAATGTTTAAGCCAACTCTGGGACATCCATTCCCAGGAGTACTATTCAGCCATAAATAGGAACAACATCTGCACACATACACTAACTTGGATGACTTTATGGATACTCATGAAGAGTGAAATAAAAGCGAATTCCTAAATGTTACACATTTATACAATGGTCTAAAATGACAAAATTATAGAATTGAAGAACAGATTAATAGCCACCAGGGTTGAGGATGGAGGCAAGAGTGGCTATAAAAGGGCAGCAGAAGGGATCCTTGTGGTAACGTAATTGTTTCCTATTTTGACTATCAGTGTCAATATTCTGGTCATGATATAGCATATGAAACAGTTTTCCAAGACATTATCATCAGGAAAACTGGATAAAATGTACATGGACACTCTACAACTGCATGTGAATCTAAACTCAAAATAAAATTTTTAAGTTTTTAAAAAGAGCTACAAATCCATACATTTAAAATAAACTAAAAAACACATGGCTGAAATTACTTGGCTGGAGACATACTTCAAGAAATCCTTTACCCCATATGAGTTCAAGTTACAGTACACTGATTTTACGGCTCTACACTGACATCTAACGTCTAGTGAAAAGTTTTGTTCTTTCATTTTCAGACAGTTGCTGGCAACCTGATCCCAAGCAGATCTGCATCTTGGCTAAGGTCCCACTGTGACATGTTCATAAATATTTTTCTGACAGTTCTGTACTCTATCATTCAGATAACATGGATAAAATCCTAAACCAAAGCCAGTGCTGTCCAGTCAGTTCCAACTCATAGCAACCCTACAGCGCAGAGTGGAACAGCTCCATTGGATTTCCGGGATTGCAGTCTTTACAGTAGCAGACGTCTCCATTTTCCTTCTCCAGAGTGACTGTTGGGTTCAAACCAATGACATTTTAATTAGCAGCCAACTATTGCACCACCTATGTTTCTTATCATGGACAAAGGGGTATATAAATGAAGTACATAAGAAAATAACTTCTGGACATAAGAGACATTTCTCATATATAAGAAGTCTTTTGCATACTGATTCAATGGGTAAGAATTAGATACGTTTTAAATTTAAAAACAAGTCACAGATTCTTTAGAGGACAGACTTGGAGTATTTAAATATAGGCTATGAATGATTATTATTTACTTATTGTATGCATATGGTATCCAGAATTACATTGGTTTCCTATACATGCTCTTCCATTAATCCTGCTATTCAAAATTTGTAACCTCCAGTAGACCTTCAAGCAAGCAGAAAAGAAACACATGTTGCCATAAATTGCCTAGTAATTTATGAAGGAATTCTTAGTTAATGCAGTTCATTTTAGAGTCATTTAACAGCATCTAAATAACATATTGGCTACACCATACTAGACACACAGTAACGCAGTTAGGGACAATGCACTCTTTGACCAGGAACCCAATGTGGCAATCTACCTACAGAGAAATGAATAAAGAGCTAACACAAAAACCTAGTTTTTACCTACTGCATTTTTTTTTACCTCTTAGTAGGAAACCCTGGTGGCAAGGTGGTTATGTGCTACAGTTGCTAATCAAAAGGTCAGCAGTTCAAATCCACCAGATGCTCCTTGGAAACTCGATGGGGCAGTTCTACTCTGTCCAGTAGGGCTGCAGTGAGTCACCATTGACTCTACCCCACAGGGTTTGATTTGGGTTTCATAGCAGTTACAGGAACAAGCTTTCTTACATTTTTCCTTTCTTACTCACTGCATATTTCTACTACCTCAAAAGAAAACAAAAAAGAAAAACTTTTTTGTTAGTTGCTCCCAGTTTCTAAAGGCAAAGTTTAAAAACCAGGCTGGGGACTTTCATGTTTGATTATCTCCACAGGAAGCATGATTTGAAGTGCTCCCACGAAAAGGATATTACATGAGAGAAAAGAAGTCAAAATCTTGGGGAGAGGGAAGCGCAAAGAAATACAAGAGAAATATACTAGTAAAAATGACTTGCTGAAGTGTTAAGCTGAAAAGCATTATTTATGTCCAGAAAACTAAAAGAAAGAGCAAGTTATGACCAGTGACTTTATGTTAATTGTATACAGAGAAAAAAAAACAGATCTTCTTCATCTTTCCCACAACCAGAAATGAAATATAGATGCAGTGTGCACACTAGAAATTAAAAAAAAAAAAAAAGGGACTTCTGACAAATGAAGACAAAGATAAAACGCAGTAGATATTTTTTGCCAAGAAAGTAATATTGCAGGATCTGTGAAAAGAAGATACATTTAATGATTTCGCAAAGCTCTGTAGCATAGAAGCACTTAACGCTAAATCTTACTTTATCAAAATATGATGAAATTCTTTATTAAAATACGCACGATAAGAAAATGGCAACAACAAAATAACACATGTCATCAGTATTGTAAACTAAATGGCAGAACTGCAGTATCATGAAGACTTAAAAGTGCATAATGTCAGTTTACTAGGATCACCCATAACCGATTTTCCAAGAATTTCGTGGAGAAATTCTCCAGCCGAATTTTTAAACTCACACAGCAAACACCTTTTCCTTGCTCTTACCTTTACAATCCTTTTTATTGGAAAGCATAACAAAACCACTTCTGCAGGAACAGTGGTAACTTCCAGGGGTATTATCACAAATCTGGCTGCAACCTCCATTAATATTTGAAGGATCTTTGCATTCATTTATATCTAAAAAGATAAAAATATTTTTAAAGTAATATTAAATTAGAGAACTTTTCAGAAAGCCAATCCAGGTGACCCAAGTAGTTTTATTATACATACCAAACTGACACTTCTCTCCTTCCCAGCCTGATTTACAAATGCAAGTGAATGTAGCTTGGCCATCTTTACAACTCATGTATCCTTCATCACTGCATGGCAAAGGATTACACTGATCTGGAATGGCTGAAAGAGACTTTTACTTAATTTTTTCAACATGCTACAGTAAACAACATCATGTTCTCTTTAATAGAATGTCTGCTCATGAAATTACAACTCCTTACGAAATGAGTTAATTAGGCAAATCTTTAAAATTGTTTTGCAAATTGAAAGTATTTTTATATTTGCAAATATAAGTACAGTGTTTTATAACTTACCTGTTTTATGCATATACTACTTAATTTGATTTTTAAAACAATTCCATGAGAATATAGATTTTTCGGAACCATGGTAGTCAGAAGAACCCCTAAAAGTATTGCGGTGAGATAATCTTAAACCAAAAATAGCCCCTGAAGTCTTCTTAAAACCAAACAATTCCTGTTGCCATTAAACTGGTCCCTACTTACAGAGTTTCAAAGGAGTACCTGGTGGATTCCAGCTGCCAAACTTCTGGTTAGCAGACATACTTTCTTAGCCATTGGACCACCAGAGAGTTTAGCTTAACCTGTAAAAAATGTCTGCCTTAAGCATTGTGCCCTTTTAAGATCTTGCTATGTGGGATCAAACTGACAATAGCAACTAGAAAGATTAGATGGGAAATTCAGAGGGTAGCGAGTTTATCTTGGTGGCATAGTAGTTAAGTGCTATGTCTGCTATCTAAAAGGTCAGCAGTTCAAATTCACAGGTACTTCTTGCAAACTCTATGGAGCAGTTTTACTCTATCCTAGAGAGATGCTATTAGTCGGGTGAGAATGGGTGTACAACTTAAAAAATGTAATCAGTGTCACTCCATTGTACATTTAGAAAATGTTGAACTACAGTATGTTCTGCTGGGTATATTCTCAACAATAGCAAGAAAAAAATCGATTATATCTGATAAGCAGGATAAGGAATTCTACCTTCAGTATTAGTAGAAATAAGAACTTGGGCTAACATGGAGTGGCAGCCTTTAATAAATAGAGCTTTGGTCAAATACATGAACCAGTTTTTCGATGCAGGAGGCAGTAGAGTAATGCGATCCTTAAAGTAAGGGAAATAAAGTGAGGTCATCTTGGGCCTGGAGACAGTTTCTATGTCATGGTACAGAATTCAAACATAGTCCAGCAGTTTCCTAAGGCTTAGAAGAAAGATGGAGTTTGGAAGGTCAAACCAGAATCCTACAGGTCATAGCACTGCAGAATTTAAGAGAAAGACAGAGAGGGGCAGAGTCGAGATGGTGGACTAAACACACGTCTCCCTAAATCCATCTGGAAACTAAGGCCTGAATTTATAATTAAACAGAGCCTTCTGGACACCTAGTGAGCCCTAGGACACAGCAGAGGGCTGGCTTTCTATTTGGTCAACATATCACTGAGTGGAGAACTTCTTCTCTTTCACCTACCCCCAACCTTGTTGAGTCCCAGCTTTCGTGGACTGAAGGTAAATCACCATTTCAACTTTTTTTTCTCTGTCTTGGCTGGCGGGAGGGGCTGGCAGCAGGCCTCAGATGCATTGCTGATGAAATCGGTGACTGGAGTCACCACATTTTGAGAGTCTGGCCTTGAAATCTGTGCAGCTCAGCACCTCTAACCTCTCTCTCTCGCAATCTCCAGATTGCCGCCATTGAACAGCCTTTTCCAAGGCAGGTGGAGGAGTTTGTGTGGGACACCATCTTGACTCACTGGGAGGTGGAGTTTCCTATACAGAGGCCTCATGTGGACCTAATTCCCAGGCTGGGAGGAAGTGCCTGCCCGGAGAGTGCTTTTCCTGGTAGTAAAGCAGTCTTTCATACAGAGGTGTGTACTTTGGCAGCTGGGAAGAGGGACTTGCACACCTGAAAGCCTGACTAATTTCAGAAGCTGTCAGATACATTTTACCTCACAATAGAGAAACAACTGCAGTGTATCTGGACGGCTTCTCTTTGAGCCTTTACTATCTCACATTATAGAGTCAGCTGATGGCTCCCCAGTGACTCTATAAGTGGGGCTGTGTTTTAGCCAATCAGGAGGTGGAGCCTGCTAACCCAGAGAGTCCACTGAGCCAAGTCACTGGAGTACACAGAATTGTCTGGTGATCACCTTCCTTTTCAGATGGAGCTTGAACCCCATTAAAGTAACACTGGAGAAACAAAACAACCTCTAGATGCTCCAAAAGTAACAAACTTTGGACCAGAACATTAGGAAGAATTCAGCTATGGCTTCAGAAGGCCCTCAAAAGAAAGATCCAAAGAACTTCCCAGATGAAGAAGCCTTTCTGAAACTATCAGAGCGTGAGTACAAAAGGATTATTTATAGAGCCCTCCTAGACCTTATACAAAATGCAGCAGAGCAAAATGAAAAATTAAGCAAGCTATTCAATCGGATAGAACACCAGTAATCTGAAATTCAACAGATCAAGAACAGAATCAAAGACATAGAAAATTCAGTTCAAAGCCAAGAAAACAGAATGGAACAAAGGGAAAATAGACTTTGTGATTTGGAAGACAGAGCTACTGACTCCAGCATCTATGAGGTGAAATCAAAAAAAAAAGAAACAAGAAAAATAAAGAAGCATGTGGAACTCTATGAAGAGGAACAATCTATAATTAACTGGAGTTTCTGAACAGGGCAAGACACCCGAGAACACAGAGAGTATGGTTGCTACACTGCTAACAGAAAACTTCCCAGAAATTATGAAAGAAGAGAATATAGATATACAAGATGCATATTGAATGCCACTCTATCTAGATCCCAGAAGAAAGACTCCAAGACATGCTATAACCAAGCTTAATAAAACAAAACACAAGCAGAAACTCTTAAAGGCAGCAAGACTCAAAGTAAAGCTAACTGTCAGAGGGAAACTCTATAGGCTTTCATCAGATTTCCCAGCAGAAACGGTGCTGGCACGGAGACAACGGGATGACACATTCAAAGCCTTGAAGGAGAAGAACTTCCAACCAAGAATTATACATACTGCAAAACTACCTTTCAAATACGAAAATGAAATAAAGACATTCACAGATAAACAGAAACTCAGAGACTGTAAAAACCAAACCAAAGCTACAAGAAATACTGAAAGAAGCTCTTGGCTTAGAAGAACAAAATCATGAACTCTGTGTTTTAGGAGGAAATACAGGACATATCATCCAGAAACCTGCTTGGTTAGGGAAGGCTTCAAAATCAATCAAAGCTGTAATATTAAAAGAAGTGATCCAGTGATCATATCATGAAAACTATGATGTCACCATATTAAAAAGAGGGATGTACTACAGTCGTTACAGTCCTTCCAGATAGAGAGGAAGCTAATAAGACTTGTAGTAGTTAAAATTGGGTTTAAATATAGACTTTTAAGGGGGATAACAGGTGCAGCCACAAAGCACAATAAAGATGCAGCATATCAAATCAAGAAACGTAATACAGGAGTCTCAACAACCACAAAAACCAACACTGAAAAAGGTGAAAAATCACCTCATAAAGAAGAACATTCCAAAACAGAATAATATGAACAACAGAGAAAACATCAACACAAAAATAAACATATCACAATGACAGCACTACACACATACCTATCAATAATTACATTGAATGTGAATGGACTGAATGCTCCAATAAAGAGACAACGAATGACATCTTGGATCAATCGACACAACCCATCTATATGTTGCTTACAAGAAACTCACCTTAGACTTAATATGAACAAACTGAAAATTAAAGGATGGAAGATATATATCAAGCTAACAATACACAAAGAAGAGCAGGTGTGGCAATACCAATCTCAGATAAAATAGATTTAATGTAAAATTCACCATCGTGGACAAGGATGAACAATACTTATTGCTGAAAGGTTCAATACACAAGCAGGACTTAACAATATTAATTATTTATGCACCCAACACTACAGAATCTAAATACATCGAAGAAACACTAACTACACTAAAAAAAGAAAGAAACAGATGGATCTGCAAGGAAAGGTCCTCTTGAGTCTTAGTATAAGACAAAGCAGATACTTCCAGGAAATAATACCAAAAGAATATTACCAGGGGAAACATGGAATAAGGTAAATAAATTATTTAAAAAACAAAAAAGGGGGGGTGGATTCAAGATGGTGGACTAAGCACAGTCTCCTTCGATCCCTCTGGAAACCAAGACCTGAAATGACAATCAAACAGAGCCTTCTGATCACCTAATCAGCCTCAGGACACGGCACAGGGCTGTTATTTGGGACTTCATACCACTCAGCAAAAAACCTCCTCTCTTTTGCTGACTCCCACTCCTGGCTAGCCCTGGCACTCGCGGAGGGAAGGTAAACACACTAGTTTGACTTTTTTTTTTCCTCTGTCTCGCCCGGCGGGCGGAGCTGGGCCTTGCCTGGTGCTGGACTCAGATGCGCTGCTGGGGGGATAGGCAGGTGAAATTCCCATATGCTGAGAGCCAGGCTCGGGACTCTGTTAATCTAGACACTTTGAGCCTTTCGTATTGTAGCTGCCTCAGCGGGGTTTGTGCGGAACTCCGTGGTCAGGGTGCGGGACGCCATGTTGGTACCGAGATTTTAGCGGGACCTCGTTCCTAGCCTGGGAGCCAGCGCCTGCAAACGGGACAGCGCTTCTCCATCAGAAAAGTAGTGATTTTACACAGTGCTGTCTACGTTGGGGGCCCTGCAACAGAAGCAGAGGAATCACTGCCTCTCAGCACCTTTAGCCCCCCTGTCTGCTGCCTGTGTGGAGGACGCCATCTTGGATACGGTGGCGGCAGCTGGACCTAATTCTTAGCTTAGGAGCCAGAGCCTGCCCACAGGAGAGCGCTTTCCTATCACAAAACCAGTACTCGACGCAGTGTTGGATAAGGCTAGGCCCTGTGAGCAGAGGCCAACAGGGCAGTAGCATTGCTGTATTCTGAACTAGTTTGTTATCATCTGGGGTTGGATATACCGGCGCTTACTGTGTCAGATGAGACGAGGGACCTCTACACCTGAAAACCTAACTGACTTGTGAACTGGTCAGATACCTTTTGCTTTACATTTGAAGACAGCCTAGATAAACATTTGCAATCCATCCTCACAGTACCTCTTCCAGCCTCTCTATACTCACACGGGACCCAAAAAGCAACAGACAATTGTGGCATACAAGCAATCACTCATGGCTTCAGAAGGCTCCCAAACAAAGCAACCAAGGGTTTTCCAGATGAAGAAACTTTTATGAAAGCATCAGGAAGTGAATACAAATTGATTATATACAGAGCCCTTCTAGACCTTATACAAAATGCAGCAGAACAAAATGAAAAATTAAGCAAGTTGTTCGATCTGATGGAATACCAGTACTCTGAAATCCAACAGATCAAGAAGAAAATCAAAGACATAGAAACTTCCATGCAAACCCAAGAAAACAGAATGGAACAAATAAAAAACAAAAAAGTTGTCATGTTAATTCTAACTCACTGAGACCCCATGTGTGTCAGAGTAAAACTGTATTCCTTGGGATTTTCAATGGCTAAGTTTTCAGAAGCAGATTGCCAGGTCTTTCTTCCAAGGCACCTCTAGTTGGGCTTAAATTTCTGATCTTATCTTCAAGAACTTAACCAGAAAACCTGGTGGCACAGTGGTTAACTGCTATGTCTGCTAATCACAGGTCTGCAGTTCAAATCTACCAGGCGTTCCTTGGAAACTCTATGGGGCAGTTCCACTCTGTCCTCTATGAGTCAGTAACAACTCAACAGCAGTGAGTTTTGGGTTTGGGACTCCTAATGGTCAGTTTTAGTACCTTTTGTATTTTCTTCATAAAATGACACAGTACTTTATCACTATCTGAAATATGTCCATTTCTTTCTCTCTTTGTGATCTCTTTACCCTCAGTGGACACTGCAATGGTACCTTGGTACCTGCACATTCCTTCACCTGCTTCTCAAGCCTTTCTTGTCTACTCTGCAAATCTCTCCCACCCTTCTGGTACATCCTCCTTTGCTTAAAGCAGCCAGAAGAAACTTCTGTAGCTTTCAAAAAACAAATAAAAACCAAAGAAACTATGGCTGATATCCAAGTAATTTCATAAATTTTCATAATATAGCCTCATAAAATTATCAACCTCTTTTGAAAGTGATGGGCACTTGTTAAAAAGATAAAACAAAGTAATAGTGGAAGTGTTATTAATGTTTTTGGCCCTGTCTTTTAGCAAATAAATTAAGATAAAATAGAAATTAAAATATTTATCTGCGAAAATTATTTTACTTGGGTAATAATGAAAGCTCTAAATTAGAGGAAGTTAGATAAATGAGTATCTATATAAAATGAATGTCATGTGTTTAATATATTCACTTCAGGGGGCAGGGCCAAGACGTTGGACTACTACCTGCATGTCTTCTCGATTGTCTCTGAGAACTGAGGCCTAGAAAAACAATTGAACTGAGCAGAGAGGACATTATGAAAGCTCCAAGATCAGGGGGAAAGCGTGGGATCGGACTGGGTGACAGGAAGAGGAAAACTACCTTTATTGGAGTCAAGACTGCAGTACAAAGAGTCCTGCTTCTGCTGATGCAGTAGCTGAAAGGCTTACAGGTAGGAACACCATATTTGTTAACTGGGAGACTGAGAGAGGGGCCAGCTGCCACGTTGAGTTGCATGTAATATGCTAATTACAAGAAACACATCTAGACTCAAAGATATGAACAAACTGAAAATCAAAGAATAGAAAAATATATATCAAGCTAACAACATCCAAAGAAGAGCATGAGTGGCAATACTAACCTCAGATAAAACAGATTTTAAAGTAAAATCCACCATTGTGGAATAGTATGATCATTATTGCTTAAAGGTTCAATACATAAGGAGGACATAACAATGATAAGTGTTTCTGCACCCAATATCACAGCATCTAATACATCAAACAAATGGTGACAACATTGAAAAATTAGATAGATGATTCTACAATAATAGTAGGAGACTTCAACACTCCATTTTCAGTATTGGACAGGTCATCCAGAAAAAATGCTCAATAAACATACAGATCCTATTGCAAAAATCAACCAACGCAAGCTCATAGACATATACAGAACTTTTTACCCAACAACAAACAAATACGCCTTCTTTTCAAATGCACATACAGCATTCTCCAGAACAGACCACATATTCACCCATAAAGTAAGTCTCAACAAAATCCAAACCACTGAATTATTGCCAAGCATCTTCTTAGACCATAATGCCATAAAAGTATAAATGAATAGCAGAAAAAACATGGGTATAAATTCAAACTAATGGAAACTGAACAACATCTTGCTCAAAAACCCATGGATTATAGAAGAAATCAAGAATGAAATACATAAATTCATGAAAAGAAATTAGAATGAAAACAAATCCTATCAGAACCTATGGGATATGCCAAATTGGTGCTCACAGGTCAATTTATGTCTATCAGTGCACACATCCGGAATGAAGAAACAGCCCAAAGCAAAGAATTAACCCTACAGCTTGAACAAGTAGAAAGAGAGAAACAGAGGAACCCCTCAGGCACCAGAAGAAAACAGACAATAAAGATTAGAGCAGAAATAAAAGAATTAGAGAATAGAAAAACAATAGAAAGAATTAATAAAACCAAAAGCTGTTTTTTTAGAAAGATCAACAAAATTGATAAACCACTGGCTAAGCTTACATAAGAAAAACAGGAGAGGAAATACATAGCCTAAATAAGAAGTGAAATAGGAGATGTAGCAACAGACTCAACCAAAATTAAAAGTATCGTTAACAGAATACTACTCAAAAATTGTACTCTAACATATTTGAAAACCTAGAAGAAATGGACAAATTTCTAGATTCGCATCACTTACCAAAATGATGCCAACCCAAGTGCCATTGAGTCAGATCCGACTCATGTCAACCCTAAAATGATAGAACAACTTAATAAACCATCATGAAAGAAGAAACTGAAAAAGTAATCTAAAAAACTACCCACCAAAAAATTCCTGGCCCAGACGGCTTCACTGGACAATTCTACCAAACTTTTAGAGGGGAGTTAATTCCAATTCTACTGAATCTAGTCCACAACATAGTAAAGGACAGAACATTCCCAAATTCATTGTATGAAGCCTACATAATCCTGATGCCAAAGCCAGACAAAGACCCCACAATAAAAGAAAATTACAGACTAGTATCACTCATGAACCTAGATGCAAAAATCTTCAACAAAATCCTAGCCAATAGAATTTAACAGTATCAAAGAAATAATTCATCATGACCAAGCAGGATTCATACCAGGGATGCATGTTGATTCAACATCAGAAAATCAATGTGATCAACGACACAAACACAAAGGATAAGAATCACTTGATTCATCAATTGATGCAGAAAAAGCATTTGACAAAGTCTAACACGGATTCATGTTAAAAACTCTCAGCAAAATAGGAATAGAAGAGAAATTCCTCAATGCAGTAAGGGGCATCTGTGCAAAACCAACTGCCAACATCATCCCGAATGGCCAAGCCAAGCCAAGTGCCAGTGGAGACAGACTAAAAGAATTCCCCCTGAGAACAGGAACAGACAAGGATGCCCACTGTCACCACTCCTATTCAACATTGTACTAGAGACTCTGGCAAGAGCAATCAGACAAGACAAAGAAATAAAGAGCATACACATGGTAAAGATGAAGTAAAGTATCCCTATTTGCAGATGATACGACCATACGCACAGAAAACCCTAAAGAATCCATAAATAAACTACCGGAACTAATAGAAGAGTTCTGCAGAGTATCAGGATACAAGATAAGTATAAATAAATCAGTAGAATACATTTACACCAACAGAGATCATCAAAGAGGAAATTACCAAATCAGTACCATGTACGATACCCACCAAGAAGATAAAGTACCTAGCAGCAAATCTAACAAGACATGTGAGGGACCTATAAAAAGAAAATTACAAGACTCTACTGCAAGATACCAAAAGAGACTTACATAAGTGGAGAAACCTACCCTGTTCATGGATAGGAACAGGAACATTTTTTAATTAGATGGAGAAACAAATTATCGACTTTGTTTGGAAAGGGAAGAATCTTCCCTGGATAAGTAAGACACTGCTGAAGAAGGGGAAAACAGTGCTAGGCCTCACCCCACCTGACATTAGAACCTGTTAACACTACCACAGTACTCAAAACATCCTAGTACTGGTACAAAAACATACAGACCAACAGAACAAAATAGAGAATCCAAAACTATCACCATACTCCTACGAACAGTTGATAATCAAGAGTCCCAAAGGTTGTAAACTTGAGTATAAACAGTCTCTTTAACAAATAATGTTGGAAAAATTGGAAGTCCATCTGCAAAAAACTGAATTAAGACCCATATCTCACACCTTCACCAAAAAGTAAACCAAAATAGGTTAAAGACTATGGAAGAAAAATTAGGGGCAACAATGGTAGTTTTGACACACAACTTAGGCTACAAAATCTTACCAACAATACATGAGCAACAGAATTAAAAACAGATAAATGAGAACTACTAAAAATCAAACACTTATGCTTATCCAAAGACTTTATTAAGAGACTTAAAAGATTTCTTACAGAACGGGAAAAAATATTTGGCAACTGCATATCAGATGGACATCTAATTTCCATAATCTACAAGGTGCTGCAAAATATCAACAAGAAGGAGACAAATAAACCAATTAAACAATGGGCAAAGGACATGGGCAGGCATTTCACGAAAGAAGACATTCAGGCAGTCAAAAGACACATTAGGTATTACTGAAATCCAAATCAAAACTACAATGAGATACCATCTCACCCCAAGGAGGTTGGCAATAATCCAAAAAACACAAAACAACAAATGCTGGAGAGGCTGTGGAAAGATTGGAATTCTCCTACACTGCTGGAAGGAATGCAAGAAGAAATATCATATGATCCAGCAATCCCACTGCTTGGAATATATCCTACAGAAATAAGGGCTGTCACACAAACAGATACATGTACACAAATGTTTATTGCAGCACAGTCCACAATATCAAAAATATGTAATCAACATAGATGTTCATCAACAGATGAATGGATGCACACAATGGAACACCACACAATGATGGTTTTAGGAAGCATTTCATAACCTGGTATCAACTGAAAAACATGACGAGTGAAATCAGTCAGCTATAAGAGGACAAGCATTGTATGCCAGCCAAGCCAAGTGCCGTCGAGTCGGATCCGACTCATGGGTATGAGACCTCTGCTATAAGGACTTGAAAAGTGACTTATGCACAGAAGAAAAGACTCTTTAACAGTGGAAAGGGAAGGAATGGGTTGGTCATAGACAGTCAATAGTAATTCAGCTAGGTACACAATGTGACAGTACTCAGTAGAAGGCAGGTCAGCATCTATGGATCACACCATAAAGTAAAAGGTTTTCTAAATTCAACCCAGTATTTCAAAGGATAGAGTAGCAGGGTCAGAGGTCTGGAGACTGTGTTTTCAGGGAACACTGAAGTCAGCTGGCATAACTAGCCTTCTGCTAAGAGAGTCTTCTGTACCCCGTATTGGTGAGTGGCATCTGGGGTCTTAAAAACCAGCAAACTGTGATCTGAGGAACATCAGTTGATCCCAATCCACCTGGAACAGATGATGAATGAGAACATAAAAGACACAAGGAAAAATGGGCTCAGGAGACAGAAGGATCCACCTGTTTAGGAGACTACATCAGCATGAGACCAGAAAAACAGGATGGTACCTAGCCACCACCAAAGATAGACCTGAGGCGGGACACAATGTAGAACTCATGACATAACACAAGAAAAAGAAGTGTGGAGATCAAGAACTCTACTAAAAGACCAGAATTGATGGCCCAACAACCTGGAGGCTCCCTGGGAACACAGCCCCTAGACTTGCTGCTGCCCTGGACCTGAAACCAGTACTGAGGTCAATACTTCAAACTAAGAATGGACTGGACCCAGGGGACACAAAGGGAGCATGTGGTGTGTATACGTTCTGGTTTTACACATTTATAGAAGGCTGTCCTTCTGGTTTCTTTCCGGAGGAGAGAGGAGTGAGTGGAGAGAAGGGGACAGGTATTCACTGGGAGGATACTAGTAGCAAAGAGTGAAACGGAGGTATCTGCCGTCACAGGGTGGGGAGAGCAGATAGAATTGTAGAGAGGTGGGTCTGCAAAATTGACTTGGATTGTATACTTTCACTTCATCATGAGCCAAGTGCCAAGTGCCGTCGAGTCGGATCCGACTCATGGCGACCCATGAGTCGCCACTTCATCATAATAAAAAAAAAAATTCACCTGGCAAACTTCCACATTATATATTGCCTTTTCTTCTCTTTGGTTGTCAGTTACAGATTGGCAAAGCAGAGGATGTAAATAATCTACCAGAATTCTCACTAGGCCCTGTGTGAACTTCAGAGGCTGATTTTGTGCCACATAATATTCCACATTTAGACTGTTGATGCCAAAAAATCAGAGTAACAAACACAGTTCAACTTTGACCTATTAATCAGCTGTAACATTAAGTCATACTCCATGACCATGCAACAGCCAAAAGAAAGCTATTGGGAACAAAAAATCTGAAGTCAATAACTTTAGTAAAGAAAGGACAGATCAGCTTAAATAGTAGGGGGAAATGGATTTTGAGTAAAGCAACAGCATTACAGAACTGGAAAACATTCTTCCAAATGCATTTGAGGATGCTTTGGAACTGGAAAACATTCTTCCAAATGCATTTGAGGAAGTTTCTTTGCTGGGCATAAAAACCTGCCAGCATTCATTTGCTGATTTATACGCATTAGTGATGGTAACACCGGTGCATTTAACTTTCAGAGTATTTGTGTCTTGTTTTCAAAATTGATGGTAGAGATGCTTACCTTTGACACAGCTCCTCAGGTCAGGATAAGCACTGGCTGACCGCCGTGAAGCAGTGAATAGCCCAGCTCGGTAAGAGGCGAGACAAGCTGCAAATGCAAACAGATGGAACCTTCTCAGAACACACTGACTGGATCTGAAATCATGGTGAAGATTATCCAGAGGGGGAGGTCATTGAGACTCCTGTAGGAGCCCCAGCATTTATAATATTAACCCTAAATATTTTCACCTACCTTTTCGGGAAAATTAAAAATCTAAAAGAAAAATAGCAAAAAAACACAGAAAATAGGATTATGGCAGTTTTTTTTCTCTGGAAGTGAAAAGGCCTTTGGATCCGGAGGGAAACTTACTGTCACATAAATCTATGTTTTTGATTCTGTGGTAAGGACCAGAAGTCACCCTCAGATTTGTAGATTGGATCCTGATTTAGAAGATGCATTAAATTAAATCAACAGAGAGAGCTAGTGTTTGTTGTTGCTGTGGGCAAATTCCAGTTCTTCTAATGTTGCATAATCCCCCCAAAAATTGCCATCGAATAGTTTCCAACTCATAGCAACCCTGCAGGGTAGGGTAAAACTGCCCTGTAGAGTTTGCACAGAGGGCCTGGTGGATTTGAACAGCCAACCTTTCCATAAGCAGCTGTGGCACTTTAACCACTATGCCACTAGGGTTTCCTAGACACTGAGATATTTGTTTAATGCCTCAATATTTACATGGTAGGTTTACTTTGTTCATATTGTTCCTCACCACATCCAGAAAAATGGATAAGAAAACTAGAAGATGTTGCTAGTAAACTAAAAAAATTGTAACAAACAGTAGAGATAACAGATACAGGGCATGAAAGTAACTGAAAGCCACTTAGTGCCAAATATAACAGTTGTTTATAGCTGGGTGAGACAACATTGCATGCATTAGGTCATTATCCAGACAGTCAATAACTAACTAAAAAGATGGTATTTCAGTTATTTTGCGGTGAGAAACAACTTCAAAGTACAGTGGCTCTAAACAACCATTCTATTTTGCTTACAATTTGTATATAATGTATTTTAGAAAATTTGGCTGGGCCATTTGTCTCTGCTGCATGTGAAGTCAGCCTGAGCGGTTTAGGCTGAAGGATTTACTTCCAAGACGGCCTTTCACTCAGTATCTGCACTTCGTACTCATTGGCACTCTTCTCTCCATTTCACGTCTCATCCTTCCAGGCCTCTCTAAGTGGCTAAGCTTCCCTTGGCATGTTAGTCTCAGAGTGGCATGTCTTTTATGGTGGCTAACTTCCAAGAGGGAGAAAGCAGAGGCTGCCAGCTCAGTTAAGAAGAACTGACACAGTAGATGCTACAGTGCGCATGAAACAACAACAGGCATTATACAAGGTAGACAGTTGTCCTCCTTCCTCTCTTGAGAGCAGGCGATAATGCTAATCTTTCTGGGGCAGTGGTTAGGCACATACACTGCTAATGAAAAGGAAGGTGGGTAGTTCAAATCTGCCAACAACTCCTTAGAAACCCTACAGGGCAATTCTACTCTGTCTTATATGATCAGAATTGACTCAACAGCAATGGGTTTGCTTTGGTTTTTTGGTGTCACTTTTAGAACTTTCCTGAGTGGAACAAATGTTTAAACATTCGGCTACTAACCAAAAGGCTGGTGGTTCGAATCCACCCACTGGCATCTTCAGAAGACAGCCATCATGATCTACTTCCAAAAGATCACAGCCATTGAAAACTCTATGAGCAATTCTATGCTGAGAAATAGAAGGTCACCATGAGTCAGAATCAACTTATAGATAGTCAACTAAGTCTTTTGGGGGGAGGGGAGGCATCACTTTTACCAAAGTATAGTGATCAAAAAGCAGTTCCAGGATCCACTCAAATTCAAGGAAGAAGGGGCTGGAATAGATTCCATCACTTAATGGGGGCACGTCAAGACAGTACTGAAGAAGATTATGTGGTATAAGAGATACTTTTTCAGATATCTTTGGAAAAAACAACTTATATGGTTGGATTTGAAGCCTCATTTGAAACCAGTAGTAGTTGTATTAGTTTCCAGGGAACCTAAAGATGCTACAGGACCAGAAACATTTTGCTGTTACACATAAAGTCAACATGAATTGAAGCTGATCTCACAGCAATTAACAACGTTAGCCATGCAACTCTCACATACTTTGGACACGTTGTCAAGAGGGTAAGTTCCCGGAAAGGGACACAATGCTTGGTAAGGTAGATCAATGAAAAAGGGGACGACCTTCAGAAAGATAGATTGATGCGCTGGCTGCAACAACGGGCTCACGCGTAGCAGTGACTGTAAAATGGTGGAGGACTAGGCAGTGCTTTGTTCCGTTGTACATTGCGTTGCTGTGACTTGATGGCACCTAACAACAGCTGCTACTGTAAAAAGCTAGCACAAACTCAGTAGCTTAAAAAATTTCTTCTCTTATAGTTCTGGAGGTAAGAAGTTTAAAATCAGGTGGCGGTGTCGTCAGAGCTGCATATCTGCTGGGAGCTTCAAATGAGAATCCATTCCCTTTCCTGTTCAGCTTCTAGAGGCTGCCTGCCTTCCTTGGCTCATACCCTCTTCATTGCATCACTCCAGTCTCTTGCTTTACCGTCACATCTCCTGCTGCTGACTCTGATATCCTGCTCCCTCTGATAAGGGCCCTTGGGCTGACCAGGTCCAAGGATACACCAAGATACTCTCTCCATCTCAAGATCCATAATGTAATCATATTTGGAAAGTCCTTCCTGCTTTATAATGTGATGTTTACATGTTCTGAGGATTATGATGTGGACATCCTGGGCCAGGAAATTAAAAGCTATGTACTGATATCAGTACCTAGTCTACCCTTCAAAGCAATTTTAGAACTCTTTTTCTGAAATGGCCATTAGAGCTGTAGTCATAGTATGAGTGATGTCCTGAATGTCATCAGAATAGACATTCTGAAAAAGTCATTGGGGGCCAGATCTGGTGAGCAGGCAGGGTGTTCCAACACAGTTATTTGTTTATTGGCCATGTGAACTGGTGCACTGTCACGAGTTGTTGATAAAAAGTTCAGGTTGTTTTCATCTTTTTCACATAGCCTTTTCAGCACTTCCAAATACTAAACTTGGTTAACTGTCCAGTTGATACAAATTTCTGCAATGTTTCCATCAGTTCTGTTTGTTACTGGCCACTCTGACCTCTCTTCATCAGTGATGCTTTCTCTCCCCTCAGAAAAACATTTGATCCATTTGTGCACTGCCGTTTCCTTCACAGCATTAGTCCATAAACTTGGACCAACATGTCCCTGATTTCACTTCTACTCTTTCCAAGTTTAACAAGAAATTTAGTACTTGTTCATTTCTTTAATTCATGCTCTGACATTTTCCTAATGGCACACAAAAACATGCAACAGCAATAATGAATGCCGCCCAGCAAGACACAACTTGTTGACAAGAATACAGCTGTAACACACTGATACACCACTGATACATGAAATCTTACCAAGTTGTTTGTACAGTGCTGGCAATGTAAGCCCACAGCAGCAAGTTTGAGAACTTAATTGCCAGACCTTCTACATATAGGTCAGCCTCTGCACTTTCTCTGTTAATTTGCATTAGTTTACGTGCTCTTCTGCCAATGCCATATAATTTCATTTCTATAGCACTGTCATTAATATTTTATGAGTTATGGCCTTTTCTATAGCTTTGTATTATTAATATTTGATGAGGTACTTCTTCTGCACTTATTTTGAAGGCTGACCCAGTCATGTGTGGAATTTTATCTCTTGATTTAAATTTCAAAGTCAATTTGCTGGTTTCCCACCACTCCCCAAAATACCTGGAATTTCTGCTGAGATTTTTTCAAATGTATACAACAATTTAGGAGAGGGCTAACCTGTTCATAATATCCATTCAATTCAGGTTATGAAGTACCTTTCTAGATTTCCATCTACCACATCCTTAATTTGAATTTTAAAATTTTCTTCATCAAGATTTTATCAACTGTTAAGCTATTTCTAGATATTGTGTTGCTTTTGTGAATGATATCTTCGTTTTGTTGTCTGCAGTTATTGCTTATATAAAGAACGAATGTACTACAAATTTTTACAGTATTGGGTTACACTAAAATGTATTAAGAGTTCTTGTTTCTCAGTTTGCTCTACTGTTGTTTTTTATTCTATTCAGTTGACTGCTTAGGACATTTTTTAAATTCTCCCATCTGTCCTCTTAACTGCTGTCTCAGCAATCAGCACCCCAGTTCCCACACACGTATCAGATGAAAGCAGCCTTCAGTTTACCCAGGCGTTTCTCACACTTCCTGTTGTTTTTTTTGTGTTTGTTATTACTAGCGCCTGTAACCCTGCTGTTTCTCTAGATGATTTGAAGACAGAAAGTCAGCAGCCTGGAGTCATTCAGCAAATCAGCAAAAACTGGAATGTAGAAATGTATTTCTGACGTTTATGTTTAGGCTTAAAGTTGAGCATTCTTTAGAGAATATTTTTCCCACATTAACAGAATCATCCACCCAATCAAATAATATTTTCAAATATCTATACAGATATCAAAAAACTCATTGCCATTGAGTTGATTTGACTCATAGCAAGCTTATAAGACAGAGCAGAACTATCATGTAGATTTCTGAAGAAGTGGTTGGTAGGTTTGAACTACCAACCTTTTGGTTAGCAACTGTAGGATTTAATCACTAGGCCACCAAGGTTTTCTGATACAAATAGTGAATTATTTATCCTATTTCCTAAAGAGAAAAATAACACAATTTATAATTTATTTTTGTGTAATAAAATCCAGTAAGACATTTCTTCTGCAAATTACATATTTTCAGTGCAATATATAGGATATGTGGATAGACTCACCTGGTTTCTGAACACTTGAAACTAAACACGGCCCCAAATGTAGGTGCTACAGTGGCCTAATTTCTTGTGTAACCTCATTAATTTTAAACTGCTCCTTACATAAGCATGATTTTCTACAGCTCTGTACACAACAGTAAACTTATGTTTAACATTACAGGGGTAGGATTCTAAAGTGTTTACCTTTCTCTAATTGAAGACTTATTGGACTACAGAGTACAGACATCAAGAAAAAGTTAGGAAAAGGCTTTTTTTTTGCATTGTTTCAAAAGTATAATTCGGTTCATATGCCTATGTAAAAATAATAACTTAAACATAAAATTCAGATTTAAAAATAAGTCACAATCAAGTGTAAATGTTTGTTTTATGCTATGGACCAAGCAAACAAACTGAATAATTGAACTCAGCTTGATTACAATGATACTGCTAAATCCACTTATGTAAATATATTTCCTTGAGTACTTCAAACAGCACCAAAGTTAGAAAATACATGGTGCACATTTGAAAATACAGAACGTGGAAGTTACATAACTTGCTTAACTAAACACAGCTAGAAATTTTTAGAACTGGAACTAGAGCCCATTACGTCTCATGACTTTTGTAGTACTCCGGTTTTTTACATGCTGCCAAGTAAGACAGACGAAACGAAAAGAAAGTTAGAGGAGTCAGAGAAAGAGGAAGATGACAGGAATAAAGAAGAAAAATATTTTATCTAGGGAGCTTTCTCAAAACACACAGTACTGTATTAAAACACTGAATATTTCTATCTAAATGTACCCCATAACCAAAAGTACACACCTTCTAGAATGCTAGTATCTTATTACACGGTCCTGAGAAGCAAGGATTCACACTATTATTTTTCTTAATGCAATATTTTAATAGCCCAATATTATTTTGCATTTATTAGAAGATATTTAATTTTTACTTAACATTGAGGAACTGAAACAGTCCTGAAAGTCTCCACGGCAACAGTGTAAACTTTTTCTTTTTTTTTTTGGTGGAATTTCCTGCTATATGTATATATATGTATTTATTATGATTGAATGTAACCTCTGTGTGTGTGTGTGGAATTTTCTGCTACATATGTATGTATATATATATATTTTTTATTATGATTGAATGAAAATGTACATTCCCATATAAATTTGCATGCCCCCCTATATGCAGCTCCCACTGCTCTCCCTGCCTGGTGACAGCACACTCTTTCTCTCTGCTTCATACATGTCTTATCCTCCCAACAATCTTCTATCCCCTCCTCTCCACCCACTCCCCTTCCTCCAGTAAGAGGTCAGCAGGATGACACCCTATAGATGCATAGAACCATAAAGTGCACACATGACATGGTCACTCTGTGTCATAAAGTCCAATCCATTCCAGTCCAAAGAGTTGACCTCCATTATGATTTATGGACAGGGGCAGCATCAAGGCCAGAGGCCATGCTCCCAAGGGAACTCTGAGACCCCCGGACCATCAACTGCAGTCTTTTAGTGGAGATCTCAGTGTGCATCCCTTTTTATTATCGTGTTGCCACTGAGACTCAACTTTGTGAGCTCCATCATGGGTATCACTGGTGGTGGCGGGTCAACATCTGGTTCTTCCAGTCACAAGTCAATGTAGTAACCCACTCACGTGGGTCTCTATCTTCTGAGTTCTCTTTTCCCCATGTCATTTTGGTCCTTAGTGATCATCTGTTCCTGCTGAGTTGGGACCGCAGCTTGGCAGCTTTTAAGACTTAAGACCCCACTCACCAATGTGGGGTACAGTGGGCTGCTTAGCAAAATGCTAGTTGTGCCAGTTGGCCTCTATTTCCCTGGAAAGCATGGTTCCCAGCCCCTCGTACCAGCTACGCTGTCCTTGCAATATTGGGTTAAGATGGGAGAAGTAATCATGTTATGTTGACGTCCAGTTAATGTCTATCTTCTTTCTAATGTGTGCTGTCACAGATTTCACCCAACAAAATTTCTAGCAACAATTTAATCTAACCCCTCCCCTCCCCTCCCCCTCCGTCCTGCCCCACCTGTGTAGCTATCAAACAGTCCTTTTCTTCTATACATGAGTCTGTTTTTAAGTTCTTATCATAGGGGTCTCATACAATATTTCTTCTTTTGTCGCTGACTACTTTCACTCAACATAATGTCCTCTGATTGAAACCAGGTTATGAGATGTTTCCTAAAATCATCGTTGTTTTTTATCACATTCCATCGAGTATATATATCATAGTTTACCTATCCATTCCTCTGTTGTTGGGTATCTGGGTTGATTCCATCTTTTTGCTATTGTGGACCGTGCTGAGATAAACATTAGTGTGCATGCATGTGTTGACGTGAATGCCCTTGATTCTGTAAGATACATTGCAAGCAGTGGAATTACTGGGTCAAATGGTATACCTAGATCCAGTTTTTTAAGGAAGTGACAGATTGCTTTCCAAAGAGGTTGCATCATTTTGCAATGTCACCAAAAGTGTAGGAGAGCCTCTCCAGCATTTGTTGTTTTACATTTTTTTTGGATTGTGACCAACCTTCTCGGGGTGAGATGGTATCTGATTGTAGTTTTGATTTGAATTTCTTTAACAGCTAATGATCGTGAGCATGTCTGCATGTGTTTTTTGGCTGCCTGGTTCTCCTCTTTAGAGACGTGTCTGTCCATCTTCTCTGCTCATTGCTTAATTGGATTATTTATCATTTTCTTACTGATATTTCACTGCACCTTACAGATTATGGAGATCAGTCTGACATACAGTTGTCAAATATTTTTTCCCATTCTGTAGGTGGCCTTTTAATTCTATTAATAAAATCTTTGGATGAGCAGAAGTGTTTGATTCTTAGTAGTTCCTATTTACCAATTTTCTCTTCTGTTGATTGTGGTTGGTTTGTCAGATCTTGAAGTCTGTCCGCATTGCACATTAAAGCTTCCATTGCTGTTCCTACTTTTTCTTAGATGAGCTTTATCGTTTTAGATTTGATATTTAGGTCTTTTATCCAGTTTAAGTTGGTTTTTGTATAAGGTGTAAGATATGGGTCTTGTTTCAATTTACTGCAGATGGATATCCAATTTTGCCACCACCATTTGTTGAAGAGATTACTTTTACATGAGTTTAATGTCTTAGGGCTTTCGTTGAATATCAGCTGTTCATAGGAGAACGGTGCCATCTCTGGGGTCTCAGTTCTGTTCCATTGATCTATCTGTCCCTTTCTGTACCAGTACCAGGCTGTTTTGACTACTGTGGCAGTGTAATACATTCTAAAATCGGGTGTGAGAGGCCTCCCAGTGTGTTCTTCTTCTTCAGTACTGCTTTACTTATCCAGGTCTTCTTCTCTTTCCAAACAAAGCTGGCAATTTGTTTCTCTATCTCATTAAAAAATGTCACTGGAATTTGTATTGGGATTGCATTATATAAGCAGATACAATGCAATTGGACAAAATGGACATTTTCACAATGTTAAGTATTCCAATTCAGGAACACAGTAGGTTTCTCCATTTATGTAAGTCTCTCTTAGTTTCTTATAGCAGGACTTGTAGTTCTCTTTGCAAAGGCTGTTATTTCTCCAGTTAGATTTAGTCCTAGGTACTTTATCTTCTTAGGGGCTATAGTAAATATTATTGATTAGGTGATTTCTTCCTTAATAATCTCGTTGTTGGTACAAAGGAATCCTACTGATTTACTTATCTTGTATCCTGAGACATTGGTGAACTCTTCTATCAGTTCTTATGGATTGTTTAGGATTCTCTGCGTATACAATCATATCATTTGCAAATGTCGAGACTTTTACTTCTCCTTTGCCAGTGCAGATGTCCTTTGTTTCGTGGTCTTGCCTAATTGTTCTGGTTAGAAATTCTAGTACAATGGTGAATAGGAAAGGTGAGAGTGGGTATGCTTGTCTAGCTCCTGTTCTCAAGGGAAACTGTTTCAGTCTCTCTCCATTCAGGATGATGTAGGCAGTTGGCTTTCTATAAATGGCCCTTCCTGCATTGAGGAATTTTCTGTCTATGCCTATTTTGCTAAGAGTTTTTAGCATGAATGGGTGTTGGACTTTATCAAATGCCTTTTCTGCATCAATACACAAAATCATGTGATTCTTGTTGTTTGTGTTATTTATGTGATTGATCACATTAATTGTTTTTCCAATGCTGAACCAGCCTGGCATCCCTGGTGTGAATCCAACTTGGTCATGATGAATTATCTTTTCTTTTTTTTTGATATGTTGTTATATTCTATTGGCAAGATTTCTGTTGAAGATTTTTGCATCTAGATTCATTAGTGATACCAGTCTGTAGTTCTCCTTTTTTATTGGGTCTTTCCCTGGCTTTGGTTCAAGGGTTATGCTGGCTTCCTAGAATGAATTTGGGCATACTCCGCCCCTTTCTATGCTGTGAAATAGTCTCAGTAGTACTGGAGATAACTCTTGTCTAAAAGCTTGGTAGAATTCTGTAGTGAAGCCATGTGGGCCCAGGCTTTTTTTCATTGTAATTTTTTGGTGTCTTTCAGTCTCTTCCTTTGTGATGAGTTTATTAAGTTGTTCTGCTTCACCTTGTGATAATTTGGTAGATGAGATGAATCAAGGAATTTGTCCATTTCCTCTAGGTTTTCAAATTTGTTAGAGTACAGTCTTTCATAGTATTCTGTTATGATATTTTTTATTTTTGTTGGATCTGTTGTGAGAACTCCCCTCTCATTTCTTATTTGGGTTATTTGTTTTCTTTCCTGTTTTTTCCTTAGTAAGTTTAGCCAATGGTTTGTCAGTTTGCTTGATCTTTTAAAAAAATCAGCTTCTGGTCTTTTCAATTTTTTCAACTGTTCTTCTACGCTCTAATTTGTTTAGCTGTGCCCTAATCTTTATGATCTGTTTTCTTTTGGTGTCTGAGGGGTTCCTCTCTTGTTCTCTCTCTACTTGTTCAGGCTGTAGGGTTAGTTCTTTGATTTGCTTTCTTTCTTCTTTCCAGATGTGCACATTTACGGAGATAAACTGACCTGAGCCCTGCTTTGGCTATAGTCCATAGGTTCTGGCAGGAAGTGTTTTCATTCTCATTTGAATCCATAAATTTCTTTACTTCATCCTTGTTTTCTTCTATAACCCATTGTTTTTTTAGCAAGATGTTCAGTTTCCATGAGTTCCACTTCCTATGTGTTTTTTTCTGCTATGTCAACTTTTATGGCTTTATGCTCTGAGAAGACGCTTTGCATTAATTCAATGGTATGGATTTTGTTGAGAATTGATTATGTTCTAATGCAGGGTCTATTCTGGAGAATGTTCCATGGGCATTGGAGAAGGTGTGGTTGCCTGCTGATGGATAGAAAGTTCTGTATATGTGGATGAGATCTAGTTGGTTAATTGTGGCAATAAGATCTTCTGTGTTTTTACTGAGCGTTTTTCTTGACGATCTGTCTGATATTGAGAGTGTCCCACTATTATTGTGGTGTGATCTATCTCATTTTTGCGTGTGCTCAGTGTTTCTTTGATGTATTTAGGTGTTCTGATATTAGGTGCATAAATATTTAATATTGTTAAGTCCTGCTCGTGTATTGAACCTTTCAGCAATAAATAGTGTCCATCCTTGTCCACAATGGTGGATTTTACATTCAAATCGATTTTATCTGAGATTAGAATTGCCACACCTGCTCTTCTCCGTTCATTGTTAGCTTGATATATATTTTCCCATCTTTTAATTTTCAGTTTCTTCATATCTTTAAGTCTAAGGTGAGTTTCTTGTAGGCAACATATGGATGGGTCGTTTCTTTTGATCCAAGATGTCACTTAATGTCTCTTTACTGGAGCATTCAGTCCATCGATATTCAATGTAATCATTGATAGGTATGTGTTCAGTGCTGCCATTGTGATATGGTTATATTTGTGTTGATGTTTTCTCTGAGGTTATTATTAATCTGTTCTGGGACATTGTTCTTTGTCAGTTAATTTTTCACCTGTTTCAGCATTGGTTTTGTGGTTTTGGAGACTCCTGTATTACGTTTCTTTATATGGTATGTTGCATCTTTATTCTGCTTTACAACTGCCCCTATCATCCCCCTTAATAAACTGTGTATAAACCCAATTTCAATCACTACCATTCGTATCAACTTCCTCTCCATCTGGAAGGACTATAATGATTGTAGTACACCCCTCTACTTAATATAATGACATCACATAATTTTCAAAATATGATCACTGAATTATTTCTTTCACTATTATAGCTTTGAGTTAGGAGCCTTCTCTAATTTGGTAGGATTCTAGGTGATGTGTCCTGTATTTGCTTCTAAGATATAAAGTTAGTGGTTTCTTTCTTGTAAGCCAAGAGGTTCTTTCAGTATTTCGTGTAGCTTTGATTTGTTTTATGCAAAGCCTCTGAGCTTCTGTTTATCTGCAAATGTCTTAATTTCCTTTTCATGTTTGAAAGATAGGTTTGCAGGATATATAATTCTTTCTTGGAAGTTTTTCTCCTTCAAGGCTTTGAATGTGTCATGCCACTGTCTCTGCACCAGCACGGCTTCTGCTGAGAAATCTGACAAAAGCCTACAGGGTTTCCCTCTGAAGGTTAGCTTTGCTTTGAATCTTGCTGCCTTTAAGAGTTTCTGCTTATGTTTCATTTTTTTAAGCTTGATTATAGTATGTCTTGGAATCTTTCTTTTGAGATCTGTATTGAGTGGCATTTGATATATATCTTGGATATCTATATTCTCTTCTTTCATAATTTCTGGGAAGTTTTCTCAGCAACAATACTCTGTGTTCTCAGGTATCTTGCCCTGTTCAGGAACTCCAATTAATTGTAGACTGTTCCTTTTAATAGAGTCTCATATGCTTCCTGATGTTTCTTCTTTTTCTTGTTTCTTTTTTCTGATTTCTCTTCATAGATGCTGTCAGTAGTTCTGACTTCCAAATCAGAAAGTCTACTTTCCATTTGTTGTATTCTGTTTTCTTGGCTTTGAATTGAAGTTTCTATGTCTTTGATTTTGTTCTTGATCTGTTGGATTTCAGAATACTGGTGTTCCATCAGATCAAAAAGCTTGCTTAATCTTTCATTTTGCTCTGCCGCATTTTGTATACTGTCTAGGAGGGCTCTCCGTATAATCCTTTTGTGTTCACCTTCTGATAGTTTCAGAAAAGCTTCTTTGTCTGGGAAGTTTTGTGGTGCTTTCTTTTGATGGCCTTCTCAAGCCATCAGTGATCTCTTGGTTACACTTTTCTCCAATTTTTGTTGCTTTGGGGGAATCATGTGAGTCAATAGAGGCTGGGAGAGATGCTGTGAGGATGGACTGCAGTCGTTTCTCTAGCCAAAGCCAGCCAAGTGCCGTCGAGTCAGATCTGACTCATGGTTGTTTCTCTAGGAAGTCTTAAAATGAAAGGTAAAAAGTATCTGACAACTTCCAAAGTCAGTCAGGTTTTCAGGTGTATAGGTCCCTCTTCCCAACTAGTAAAGTAAACACCTCTATATCGAACCCCAGATGTTATAAACTAACTCAAAATACAGAAAGGCTACTGCCCCGCTGTAGCTGTAGTTGATACTTTGTAGAATATGGATTTTCTGCCCCCAAAGTGCTCTCCTCCTGGCAGGTGTTGCCTCCCAGCTCAGTAATTAGGTCCAGCTGAGGCCTCTATATGGGCATATCTGCCTCCCAATGGAACAAGATGGTGTCCCACAGAAGCTCACTGCCTGCCTGGGTACAGGCTACTTTATGGCATAGGTGGAAAGAGAGGCCAAATGTACCAAGATGTACAGAGTCCACAGCCTCTGTTGCCGGGCCCCAGCCATAGGCGACACTGTAAAATACTGCTTTTCTGCTAGAAAAGCACTTTCCTCTCAACAGGCGCTGCCTTCCATCCTAGGAACTAAGTCCAGTTATGGCCTCCTATGGGTGTCTCCTCCTCCCAGTGGATCCAGACGGCGTCCTGCACAAGCCGGCTGCCTGCCTGAGTACCGGCTACTGTATGGTGGCGAGGGAAAGTGAGGCCTAAGGTGCTGAGATGCACAGAGCCAAAGCCAGGCTCTCAAAACATGTCATTTTCACCTGTTGATCCCTCCAGCAGTACCTCTAAGATTAGCTGATAGTCAAGTCCCAGCTCCACCCCCCTGGCTAAGACAGAGGAAGAAAAGTTAAAATGGTGAGTTCCCTTTGGTCCTTGTAAGCCAGCATTCACCACAAGTGGGGTCAGCAAAAGAGAGGGAGTTTTCCATTCAGTGGTATACATTCCAAATTAACAGCCCCATGCTGCATCCTAGGGCTCACTAGGTGTCCAGAAGGCTCCACTTATCAATTCAGGTCTTGGTTTCCAGATGGATTTAGGGAGACATGTGTTTAGTCTGCCATCTTGACTCCAACCCCTCAACAGAGTAAACTTTTATTCTCTATTTTAGAAAGTGAAGAGCCATATAGAACTTGACAATGTAGAACAATTTTTCATGTATGTACATCTATACCCCATTGCCCTTTTAGGCCATGGCAGGTAATTGTTGTTGAGACAACAGAATAAAATAATGCTCAGTCTTGTGTCATCCTCACAATCCTGCTATGTTTCAGCTTGTTGTTGCAAATACAGTGTCAGCACATCCTACTGAAGAGCTTCCTCTTTTCTGCTGACCCTTTACTTTACCAAGCATGGTGTCCTTCTCTAGGGACTGGTTCCATCTAACAACATGTCCAAATTACATGAGAAGTCTCATCATTCTTGGTACTAACAAACATTCTGGCTATACATCTTCCATGATAGATTCATCATTCTTCTGACAGGCCAAGGTATATTCAATGTTCTCTGCCAACAACATAATTCAAATACAATAATTCCTTCTTAGGTCTTTCTTATTCATTATGTTACATGTGGATGAGGCTATTGAAAATACATTGGTTGGGTCAGGTACACCTCAGTCCTCAAAGTTACATCTTTGCTTTTTAATACTTGAAACAACCTTCGGTAACAGAGCTGCCTGATGCAATGAATCTAATTTCTTGACTGCTGGTGTGACAGCTGAAGATTTTAGAACACCTTGCAGCATGTTCATATCCAGAGACATAAGTAATATCACTTTTCAATTGATTGTTAAAATATTCCTTTTTTAATTTTGAAGGACTTTGTTTAAGTCTTATATTAGTAGCTAGAGAAAGGAATGGAAAGAGAAAATACAAGAGAAATAGCCAAAAGCCAAGTGCTGTCAAAGGAGATACCAAATCCAAATCCACTGCCATCAAGTCAATTCCAACTCATGATGACTGAATACATCAGACTAGAACTGTCCCACAGAGTTTCCAAGAAGCACCTGGCAGATTCTAACTGCCAACCTTTTGGTTAGCAGCCATAGCACATAACCACTATGCCATCAGGGTTTCCACAGGAAATACCAGGGAAGATAAATGGAAAGGAAATTTGTGGCAAATATCTTACTAAGTGCTTTGAAAACATCAATTCATTTTATTTCTTCATATAAACTCATTAGGTAAATTATTTCTATACATTTGACAAATGGGAAAAGAGGTTAACTAATTTTAACATCTTGCAAAGGAGACAGGTGATTATCAAAAAGAAATTGCAACAAACCAATTGGAAAACACCCAGCATCTTGCAAACAGAAATGAGTCACAGCACGGAACCCTAAGGGAAGATACTATTGAACTGATGTCCTGCAGCTGGTGAAAAGGTGAACTGAGAAGAAGACTGTTAAGCTAAGTCTTCTTGGTTCAGAATGTGCCACACAAATAAAATTCCGAACACCACAAAGGATAGTAGAATAACCACTTCAGGGGCTATAGAAAATGTACATGGATCTAAAAGGTCTCCTAGCTTGTGGTTATGATCTTGTTAACTTCCCTGAAGAATGAATTAAGTGCATAGCCATCATTTCAATGTAAACCTCTCTAGGTAAAGAGGAAAATTCTTCTAAGCCATTTCCAGAAGTTCCCAGGAATCACTGGGTGCATATTCCAGAACAAAAAAAACAAAATAAACAAATATAAAGCTCTAAACTATATTTAAACTCTCAAATTTCTAGTGTCAGATAGGATCTAGAAATATCTGAACTCAAGGAAGAGCTACTTTTCATTCCTGGAGTGTAGAGCCTCAAGTTGACTGAGATGAGATTTGGGTGGGAAGACGTACTGATGGGAACTATTCTGAGCCTAGGAACACATAGCAGTAGGCTGAATCTACAGAGAATTCATCAGAGAGAGAGAGAGATTAAACTTCACCTTTACAGTGTGGAAATCTTGACAAGTTTCCCAGGTAATATAAAATATTTCTATGCAGTTGATTCTTGTTATTCATGGTTGCTGTGTTCTACAAAGTCACTGTGAACACTGAATTAATAAATATTGCTCTATGGGAAATAGGGTTAGGTTCTTTCAAGCTACTGGTCCCAATATTTTCACCAATCAATACACAACCTTGTTTTATATGTATCTTTGTTGAAAGAAACTTCGTTAAATATATATTGTTAATTCACTAACATTAAACTCATGGCCAACAACACTGTAATTCATGCCTGAACAAAGTATCAAACATATATATTTTTTAAGGTATATCACAGTCTTCTTGAGTTTAGAAAGATCAGACAACACTTCAACATTATACTTGGGGACCATTTTAAACAGCAAACCACCAAAAAAAAAAAAAAAAACCATGAAAAACCTGGCACAAACTAGATGGTGAAAATGACAGTTTTTACAGAATGTCACTTGAAGTAAGAAAGCACGGCATCACTTTCTTCAATCTCAGACGGGAATGTGTGTTTATCAAATGACACAAAATTTTTGGCCCATGTGTACATCTGCAAGTAAATTTGAGGAACTAAATGAATTCACAAATAGGAATTTGAAAAGTAATGAGGGTCAACTATATTTACTTAGAGCAAACTGAAGCACTGTTACCTTTAGTTGATAACTAGTTGAAATCATCTAATCTATTTTGATCTGGGAATGCTATCTCACTCCTTGAGAACTTAGGATAGTACTAAAACCACTGTGTGGGTGGAACACTGCAGGGGATGATGAAATGGTGCACCAAAAAGAGAAGCTTATTAATGAGCTTTATAAAGACTTAACTGATAATTGATTATGTCTAAGCTGTGGAGACTTGAGAAATGTGTGACTTTCCTTTCATTAAAAGTTAACCCATGAAAACTCATAGACTTTTAGAGAACAGTATAAAGACCTAAACAGAACTGCATCAATTCAGTGATTCCTGAAAAAAGCATGAAAACGAAAAAGATTAAAAGTCAAAATGTTACATGAAATTAAAGAAACGTTTAACTAAATTTTTCTGCATATTTTCAAATAAAAGACCAAAAAAATGAATACAGGTTGAGATCTCATTCCCAAGGCTAATGAAAATATACTGCACAGGATAGGGAGGTAAAGTCTGAACAAAATGATCTCTGAAGTCCCTTTTATTTCTAAGATTATATGATCGAGATCCTTTGAACTTACCTAAGTATTTTGGATAAAAATAAGCCTAGAAAGAAAGAAAAGAAAAAAATATTAGCAAACTTAAAATTCACTGTAAAGTTGAAATTTGATTCTACAATGTCTTTACATTAAAACACTATCAACTGTATATAATTAACTTCTAAACTATAATTTTTTAATTCTGTAATTAAATACACTGAGTGAATGAACAATAACATAAAAGCTCAGGCGTGAAATAATATTGATCAATTCAGTCATGTTTCAAGAGGTCCTTTTCTGAAAACAGATTCTATTTAACATGAATATGATAATATATGCCCTCCCCTTTAAAAAAGATCCTTGAATTTTGCCACAGTTAATGATTAGCAACATGCTTTACATATGCTTTACATCACGATGACTGGTGGTACAATGGTTAAGCACTTGGTTTAACCCACTGGAAAATGGCAGTCTGCTTCTGCAAAGATTTACATCCTTAGAAATTCTATAAGGCACTTCTACTCCATCCAATAGAGGAGTCACTCTAAGTCAGAATCAACTCAACAGCAAGAGATTTGGTTTGGCTATTTTTTCCCCAATATTTTTATGTCATGATGATTACACAGATAACATTCAATATTGAATAATAACAACACAGTTGGAAGTAAATAAATGCACTCTATTTTTCTTTAGCATTATTTTTTTATTGTGATTAAATGAAAATAAACAAGTAGGTTTTTCATGTCTACGTATCTGCAGCTCCCTCTGCTCTCCCCACCCAGTGACAGCACACTCCTCCTTTTCACTCTGTATACCTAATATTCTCTTAACAAGCATCTGTCCCCCTACTCCACCCTCTTCTCTTCCCATCTAGAAAGAGATCAGTAGGACTGCCTCCTGTAAATGCACAGAACCATAAAGTACACACACCACATGGTCACAATATGTCACCGTCCATTCTCGTCTGAAGAGTTGAGTCATTAGTGGTTTCTGGTCAGGGACAGCAGCAGGTCTAGGGGCGATGTTTGTAGGGGACCATCCAGGCTGTCAGACCATCAATTTACTCTTTTAGTAGAGTTCTTGGACTGCACACCTCTTTTGTCTCGTGTTTCCTCGGGGACTCTACATTGTATCTTCTGTCACAGCTGTCTTTTATGGTGGTCAGGCACCATTTGATTTTTCTGGTCTCATGTTGATACAGTCATCCATTCACATGGATCCTTCTGTCTCCTGGGCTCTTTTTTCTTCACATCTTTGTTGTTCTTGGTGATCATCTGTTTTGCATGAGTTGGGACTATTTGGTGTACCTCAGATGGCAGCTTGCTAGCTTTTAAGACCCCAGATGCCACTCACCAATATGGTGTGCAGAAGACTCTCTTAGCAATAGACTAGTTATACCAACCGACCTCAATGTCCCCTGCATACATGGTCCCCAGATCCTTGACCTTGCTACTCTATTCACTGAAATATTAGGTTGAGTTTAGAAAACCTTTCAGTGATGTCCAGTTAAGTTGATCTATTCTCTACTGTGTGCTGTCACTGCTTTCATCTAATCAAATTTCTATCGACTATCTAATCTATGTCCAACCGTCTCCCTCCCTCCCAAATCCTGGTATCATCAAAGAGTCTGTCTTAGCCTCAATTGATGGTCCAGTGGTTTTGGGGTTCCTCAGAGAGCATGGCCCCCTGCCCTGATGCTGCCCTTTCCCATAAATTATAACAAAGGTCCACTCTTTGGACAGGAATGGATTGGACTTGGCAATGCAGAGTGACAATATATTGGAAGCACTTTATGGTTCTGTACATCTATAGGATATCATCTTGCTGACCTCTGGCTGGAGGAAGGGGAGAGGACGGAGACGAGGGGATAGGAGGCTGTTGGGAGGATGAGACATGTATGGAGCAGAGAGGAATAGTGTGCAGTCACCAGACAGGGAGAGCAGTGGAAGCTGCATATAGGTGGGCATGTAAATTTATATGTGAACGTACATTTTCACTCAGTTATGTTAAATAAAAATAAAACTTAAAAAAAAAAAGAATCTGTCTTAGGCTGGATTTTCTATTGAAGCAAAACCAGTAAGACGTATATGTACAAGGAAAGATTCATATACAAAGTACAAGAAAAAAAATTATATATAAAGGAAACAGCTCATGCAACTGTAGAAGGTGAATGTTCCAAGTTCTGGCACAACTCTCACGTGGCCACGGAGGCCAGTGAACCCAAGTTCAGCAGGTCACAGATCAGAATTCTAGATCACCAGCTGTGTAGGTCAGTGGATCTCAAGCGGCAGCAAGACTCACAGAGCTGCAGAGGCTGGTGAACCCAGGATAGGCAGGTCAGGGAACAGGACTCTGAAGTGCCAGCTGTAAGGGCTGATGAATCCAATAGCTGCTAGTTCACGTCCAGGAACCAGAAGCAAAAGACAGCAGGAGCTGCTGGCAACGTAAGCACATAGGAAGCAGGTAGTGGAAGGCAAAGATGAGAGCTGAGGGCAGGCCCTGCCCCTGCCACTTGATACAGCAGCCAGACATGGAGTTGCCAAGTAGACACAGTCTTGACCACCACAAGTCTTTTCGTTTGTGCTTAAATCTATTTTTAAGTCTTTATATCAGGGGTCTCATACAATATTTGTCCTTTTGCCACTGACTGATTGCACTAAGCATGATGTCTTCTAGTTGAAACCAGGTTTATGAGATGTTTCCTGGAATCATCATTGTTCTTTATCATTGCATAGTATTCCATTGAGCATATGTACCACAGTTTATCCATTGATCTGTTGATGGGCATCTAGACTGATTCCATCTTTTCGTTATTGTGGACTGTGCTGCAATAAACATTCTTGTGCACGTATCTGTTCATGTGACAGCCTTTATTTCTGTAGGATACATTCCAAGCAATGGGATTACTGGATCAAATAGTATTTCTATTTCTAGCTTCTTAAGGAAGTGCCAAATTGCCTTCCAAAGAAAGCATGTACCATTTTGCAATCCCACCAGCAGTGTAGGAGAGTTCCTATCTCTCCACAGCCTCTCAAGCATTTGTTGTTTAGTGTTTTTTGGATTGTGGCCACCCTTGTTGGGGTGAGATGGTATCTCATTGTAGTTTTGATTTGGATTTCTCTAATAGCTACTGATCACTGAGCATTTCCTCATGCGTCTTTTAGCTACCTGGATGCCTTCTTTGGTAAAGTCTGTGCCCATCTCCTTTGCCCATTGCTTAATTGGGTTATTTACCTTTTTTCTGTTGATATTTTGCAGTACATTGCAGATTATGGAAATCAGACATTGGTCTGACATTCAGTTGCCAAATATTTTTCCCCATCCTGTAGTCAGTCATTCAACTTTCTTTATAAAGTCTTTGGATGAGAAAAATGCTTGATTCTTAGTAGCTCTCATTTATTTGTTTTCTCTCCTATTGTTTGTGCTTTGTTTGTGAGATTTTGAAATCTGTCTAAGCCATTTATTAGAACTTCCATTGTTTACCCTATTTCTTCTTGCATGATCTTTATAGTTTTATGTTAGATATTTAGGTCTGTGATCCATTTTGAGTCAGTTTTTGCATATGGTGTAGATATGGGTCCTGTTTCAGTTTTTTGCAGATGGAGATCCAATTTTGCCAATGCCATTTGTTAAAGAGACTGTTTTTTCCCTAGTATATGACTTTGGGCCTTTGCCAAATATCAACTGTTCATAAGAGGATGGTGATATTTCTGGGATCTCAATTCTGCTCCACTGGTTTATATGTATCTTTTAATACTAATACCACGCTGGTGTGACTACTGTGGCAGTGTAATCAGTTCTAAGGTTGGGTATTGAGTCCTCCCACTGTGTTCCTCTTCTTTAGTAGTGCTTTACTTATCTGGAGTTTCTTACCTTTCCAAAGTTGGTGATTTCTTTCTCCATTTAAAAACAAACAAACAAACAAAAAATACCCTGGAATTTGTACTAAGATTGCATTGTATATATAGATCACTTTAGGTAAAATACACAGTTTCACAATGTTAAGTCCTTTGATCCAAGAGCAGGGTAGGTTTCTCCACTTATGTAAGTCTCCTTTAGTTCTCTTTTAGTTTCTTGTAGTAAAGTCTTGTAATTCTCTTTGTATGGGTCTCTTATTTCCCTAGTTAGATTTACGCCTATGTATTTTATCTTCTTGGGGCTATAATAAAGGTGATACTGATTTGGTGATTTCCTCTTCAACGTTCTGTTTGTCGGTGTATAGGAATCCCATTAATTTACATGTTTATCTTATATTCTAAATCTTTGCTGAAATCTTCCATAAGTTCCAGTAGTTTATTTATGGATTCTTTAGGATTCTCTGTGTATATGATCTTATCACCTGAAAATAGGGAGATTTTCATTTTATCTTTGCTGATGCAGATGCCTTTTATTTCTTTCTCTTGTCTAATTGCTCTGGCTACAACCTCTAGAACAATGATGAATAAGAGTGGTGGCAGTGGGCATCTTTGTCTAGTTACTGTTCTCACGGAAAATTATTTCAGTCTCTCTCCATCCAGGATGATGTGATTGGCTGGCTTTGTACAGACACCCTTTATTGTGTTGAGGAGTTTCCCCTCTATTCCTATTTTGCTGAGAGTTTTTTTTTAACATGTATAGGTGTTAGACTTTGTCAAATGCCTTTTCTGCATCAATTGACAAAGTCAAGTGATTCTTATCCTTTGACTTATCTATGTGGTTGATCACTTTATTTGTTTTTCTTCAATTTAACCAGTCTTGCATCTCTAGTATGAATCCAACTTGCTCATAATGATTTTTTTTTTTTTTTTTTTTTTTTTTTTAGTATGTTGTTGAATTGTTTTGGCAAGGATTTTATTGAAGATGGGGGCATTTAGGCTTATGAATGATATCAGTCTGTAATTTTCTTTTTTGTGTGGGAACTTTCCCTGGCTTTGGTTATGCTGGCTTCATATAATGAATCTGAGAGTATTCCATTCTTTTCTATGCTGTGAAATAGGCTCAATAGTATCAGAATTAAGTCCTCTCTAAAAACTTGGTAGAATTCTCTGGTGAAGCCAACTGGGCCAGGACATTTTTCAGTTGGTAGTTCTTTGGTTACCTTTTCAATCTCTTCTTTTGTGATGGGCTTATTAAGTTGTTCACTCCTTGTGATAATTTTGGTAGTGCTGTGAATCTAGATATCTGTCCATTTCCTCTAGGTTTTCAAATCTGTTAGAATACAGTCTATTATAGTGTTCTGTTATGCAACTTTTGATTTCAGTTAGGTCTGTTGTGACATCTCCCATCTCATTTCTTATTCTGGTTGTCTGTTTCCTCTCCTATTTTTCTTCAGTAAGTTTAGCTATTGGTTTATCAATTTTGTTGATCTTTTCAAAGAATCAGCTTTTGGTTTCATTATTTTTTTTTCAATTGTTCTTCTGTTCTCTAACTCATTTAATTCTGCTCTGATCTTTATTATCTGTTTCTTCTGGCACATCAGGGGTTCTTTTGTTGCTGTCTTTCTATCCATTCAAGTTGTAGGGTTAATTCTTTGGTTTAGCCCTTCTAAGCACTGCTTTTGCCTTATCCCACTGGTTCTGTAGATTGTGTTTGCATTCTTATTTGAGTCCATAAATTTCTTTATTGTGACCTTGATTTCTTCTGTAACCCATAGATTTTTGAGCAAGCTGTTGTTCTGTTTCCATGAGTTCAGATTTCTACCTATGCATTTTCTGTTATTTATTTCAACTTTTATGGCTTTAAGTTCTGAGATGAAGCTTTGCAATAATTCAATGGATTGGCTTTTGTTGAGACTTACTTTATGTTGTAATATGTGGTCTATTATGGAGAATATTGCACGTGTACTAGAGAAGAAGCTGTACTTACATGTTGTTAGGTAAAAAGTTCTGTGTAAGTTGATGATGTCTAGCTGGCTGGTTGTCACAACAAGATCTCCTCTGTATCATCAGTGAGCTTTGTTCTGAATGTTGTGAAAGTGGACTGTTGAAGTGTCTTACTGTGGCACACTCAAGTAGGTGCTGAGAGCAGCAGGTCCTCAGGATTAGCAAGCCCCTCCTCCTGGCTGGCAGAGACAACAGCCTACTTCTGGAGTCTCTGGGGGGCCATCAGCCGACATTATGTTATAGGTCACCAACCCACTCAGCCAGCTTTCACTACTGTGTTCACCAGCTGGTCTTATTTTAAAAGCTACTTTACTACTTAGATAAATGGAAAAACCTACCCTGCTCATGAATAGGAAGACTTAACATTGTGAAAATGCCTATTTTACCCAAAGCAATCTATTTATATAATGCAATCTCAATACAAGTTCCAGCGACATTTTTTAATGAGATGGAGAAACAAATCACCAATTTTGTTTGGAAAGGGAAGAAGCCTCAGTTAAGCAAGGTACTACTAAAAAAGAAGAACACACTGGGAGGCCTCTTGTTACCCGACTTTAGAACATATTACACTGCTACAGTGGTCAAAACAGCCTGGTACTGGTATAAGGACAGATCGATCAGTGGAACAGAACTGAGACCCCAGAGATGATACCATCTGCCTATGAACAACTGATATTCAACAAAGGCCCTAAGACATTAAACTGGGGTAAAAACAGTATCTTCAACAAATGGTGCTGGCAAAATTGGATATCCATCTGCAAGAAACTGAAACAAGATCCATATCTTACACCTTATACAAAAACCAACTCCAACTGGATACAAGACCTAAATATCAAACCTAAAATGATAAAGCTCATCCAAGAAAAGGTAGGAACAACAATGGAAGTTTTAATACACAACATGGACAGACTCCAAAATCTGTCAAACAAACCACAATCATCAGAAGAGAAAATAGATAAATGGGAACTATTAAGAATCAAACACTTTTGCTCATCCAAAGACTTTATTAATAGAATTAAAAGAACACCTACAGAATGGGAAAAAATATTTGGCAATTCTATGTCAGACTGACGCCTGATCTCCATAATCTATAAGATACTACAAAATATCAACAAGAAGAAGACAAATCATCCAATTAAGCAATGGGCAAAGGAGATGGACAGACACTTCACTAAAAAAGAGATCCAGGCAGCCAAAAAACACATGTGGATATGTTCACGATCTTTAGTTATTAAGAAATTCAAATCAAGACAACAATGAGATACCATCTCACCCCAATAAGGTTGGTCATGATCCAAAAAACACAAAACAACAAATGGTGGAGAGGCTGTGGAGAAAATGGAACCCTCCTACACTGTTGGTGGGGTTGCAAAATGGTCCAGCCTTTTTGGAAAGCAATCTGGCACTTCCTTAAAAAAATGGATATTGATATACCATTTGACCCAGTAATTCCACTACTTGGAATATATCCTACAGAATCAAGGCCTTTCACACCAACGGACACATGCACCAGAATGTTTATCGCAGCACAGTCCACGATAGCAAAAAGATGGAATCAACCCAGATGCCCAACAACAGAAGAATGGATAGGTAAATTATGGTATATATATTCAATGGAGCACTACGCAATGATAAAGAACAACGATGACTCCAGGAAACATCTTATGACCTGGTTTCAACTGGAAGACATTATGTTGAGTGAAAGCAGTCACCAACAAAAGGACAAATATTGTACGAAACCTCTACAATAAGATCTCAAAAACAGACTTGTGTATAGAAGAAAAGATTCTTTGACAGCTGCAAGGGAGGGGAGGGAGAGGAGGGCTTAGATTAGATAGTTGCTAGGTATCTGGTTGGGTGAAATCGGTGACAGCACACATCAGAAACAAGAACAATATTAAGTGGACTTAAACATAACATGAGTACTCCTTCCATCTTAACCCAATATTGCAAGGATAGAGTAGCTGGGGCGGGGGATGGGGGACCATGCTCTTAGGTGAAAGCAAGGCCAATTGGCACAACTAGTGTTTTGCTAAGAGGGCTTTCTGCACCCCACATTGGTGAGTGGCATCTGGGGTCTTAAAAGCTGCCAAGCTGCCATCCGAGGACACAGCAAATGGTCCCAACTCAGCAGGAACAGATGCTCACCGAGAACCAAAATGACATGAGTGAAAGACAACCCAGAAGACAAAGAGACCCACATCAGTGGGTGCCTACATCGACTTGGGACAGGAAGAACAGGATGGTGCCCGGCCACCACCAGTGATAGTCGCGATGGAGCTCACTAAGTTGAGTCTCACTGGCAACACAAGAATAAAATCGGGTGCACCCTGAGATCCCCACTAAAAGACCGCAATTGATGGTCCAAGTGGTTTCAAGGTTCCCCTGGGAGCATGGCCCCTCGCCCTGATGCTGCCTTGACCATAAATCATAATGAAGGTCCACACTTCGGACAGGAATGGATTGGACTTGGCGATGCAGAGTGACCATATATTGGATGCACTTTATGGCTCTGTACATCTATAGGATGTCATCCTGCTGACTTCTGGCTGGAGGAAAGAGAGTGGGTGAAGAGGAGGGAAAAAAGAGACTGTTGGGAGAATGAGACATGTATGGAGCAGAGAGGAATAGTGTGCTGTCACCGGGCAGGCAGAGCAGTGGAAGCTGCATATAGGTGGGTATGTAAATTTATACGGGAATGTACATTTTCGCTCAGTTATATTAAATAAATCTTTTTTTAAAAAAAAAAGCTGCTTTACTGCTGAGAGGTGCTGTCAAGCAGCTGCTAAGAGCAGCTGTGCCCTCGGGGGTGGCAGGCCCTATCTCCCGGCTGACAATAACAGTGCCTCATAGGCCATCCCCTGACATGATGTGGCTTGGTCACCAGGCCCCACCACAATCCGTAGATAGGATCATCTCAAAAACAGCTATTCTGGTGGAAAACCACCTTCCAGACAGACATTGTTGCTCAGTGTGAGAATTAGCCCCTGATGAAACCGCAGGCATGGCTGACTCCACCTCTCAGCTGAGCAAGATGGTGTCCCATCTGGACTACCTTTCCTTTAGTGAGTCAGCAGAATCTATGGTTCAGCACAGAGAAGAGAAGGCAGACGGGTACAAGTGTCCTTAGTCTTCAGCCAGGGTCTCAACATGTGGCTGTCCCAAGCACAGTCTCTCTGCTGCAGTATATGCTGTTCACTTAAGCACTTCAGTTCAGTGCATTTAGCCTGCATGGCACAGAGGCTTGGCAGCCCCAGTCACCACCTCCAAGATAAAAAAGAAGGCTTCCATATGTGCATTCCCCTCAAACGACACATCAGCAGTAGCAGGACTCTGTGTGCCACTGCCTTGCCTCCGACAGAGGTAGTTTCCCCTTTCCTATCACTCAGTCCAATTTCACAACTGTGTCCTAGATCCTGGGGCTTCCAGAATGTCCACACTATTCCATTCACTTATTATTGTAGGCCTTAGTTCTCAAAGGAAATTGGAAAGTCGTGTGTCTAGTCCACCATTTTTGCTCTGCCCCCCATTTTTAGCATTTTATGTACACATAATACCTCGTTTATAAATTGGTTTTGTACTGAAAGTTTGTCTGTAAATGTAAAATTTCGAATAAGAAATGTGCTTTATTGCAAGGAGACAAATGTGAAAAATTTTGACAGGAGGTTTCCTGGCATGGCTCACAAAAGCCCTAATATATCAAATGTGCAACATTAAAGTCATAAGAACACCTCATAAGAAACAAAGTTTCAATGGAAAAAAATACACTTAATGTTCCAATTGGGCAAATAGAGAACATATCTTCAAGTACTACAAAGCCAAAGGCCCATCCTTAACTCTTCTCACATGTAAACATAAGAAGTAACTCAAGACAGCCGTGTTACCTTTTTTAGAATGAAAGCCAACAGGTAATCAACAACAAATGAGCTTCAAAGGTGATGAAGTGATGATGGAAAGAAATATAGCAGAGAGATAAGCAATAGGGTGAGGATTTTGAAAGGTGATGATGATTGGGAATATGGACAAAGACATTAGCGATGTGGACAGGGGGTAGTTGCAGTAAAGCAGAAAATGAGCAGCAGTAATAAATGTTTTTTGTTTTTATTTTATTTCTCCCATTTCTTCCTTATTGTCTATGTGTCAATTAGTCTAGACATGATTCTCAAGAGGTTCGGCAGATGTTACATATGTAATCATCCTCCATTTTTGTTATCTGATGTGAAGAACCAATCAGCTGAAAACCAATCCATTGAAGGCTAATCAATTTCCTTGGGTGTGTATGTACAGATGCTCTGGCAAAGCTCTCTCTGGATCCTGCATCTGACTGGTCATTCTCTGACCTACAGATCTTGGAATGCCAGTCAGCAGCCTGATGTCTGACCTACTGATTTGGGGTTCATCAGCCCCTGCAACCAATGAGTCAGGAGAAGCCTTCAACCTGATGCCTGACCCATGGATTTGGGACTTGCCAGCTTTCATAAATGCATTAGCATTTTCCTTAAGATAAATCTCTCTATATATATTTCTATACATATGCTTCACTAGTTCTGCTCCTCTAGAGCACAGCCTAAGACATTCTGTCATCTTCTCTTCTGTCAACGAGAGCAGTGTTAGAATTGAGTGGGTGTCATGAGTTGAACTGTGTCCCCTCCAAAACTGTGTTGATTTGGCTGGGCCATGAGTACCACCAGTGTTTTATGATTGTTCACCATTTGATGGGATTCTCTGTGTGTTGTAAATTCTGTCACTGTGATTTTATGGAATGAATTATTGGCAGTTGTGTTGATGAGGTCTACAGGATTGGATGGTGTTTTAAGTCAGTCTCTTTTGAGCTACTGGGAAGAAGAGCACGCAAAGAGACATGAGACCTCATACCACCAAAGGCAGTGGAATGTATCCTTTGGACATGGGGTTCCTTGTGCTGGGATGCTCCGAAACCAAGGGAAGACTGATGCATCACAAGGACCTTCCTTCAGAGCTGACAGAGAAAGAAAGCCTTCCCCTGGAGCTGAGGTCTTAAATTCAGAATTCTATCCTGATGGATTGTGAGAGAATAAACTTCTATTTGTCTTGGTCATCTGATGTCATCTGATGTCTATTATAGCAACATCAGATGACCAATATGGGGAAAACCCCTAAAGAGTATTCTTTCTCCATAATCTTTTAGCTTCTCCGTTTTGGTCTTCTACCTCATTTGTCTTGTGTTACCTGCAGGAAAAACTGTTAAGAGTGTACATTTGGTGCTAGAAATACATACCAAAACAAAACGAACAAAAACAAACCCATTGCCATCAAGCCAATTCTGACTCACAGTGACCCTATACAAACACATCAAGTATTCATAAGTGCTATAATACAGGACAGTGATTGAAACACACCAGACACTATGGAGAAAAAAACATGCGGCAGTCTGTTCTTGTAAAGATTTACAGCCTTAGAGACTCTGTGGTGCAGTTCTACTCTGTCATATAGGGTCTCTATAAGTTGGAATCAACTCAATAGCAATGAGTTTGGTTTGTTAATATGATACATGCAGCATACAGGTTTGTCTTAAAATAGTCCAGCAAAACTAGTCAACAACAACAATAACAGTAATTGGAATGAATGAGGTACAGAACAGGGAACATAAAAATGTAGGTTGTTAGAGGGTGGCTACCTGTGAGTATACTGGAGTCCATTGTATTTGTTTCTCTACTTTATGTATGTCTTAAACCTCTTAGATACATAGGCCTATGTAGATAGATCAGAAACTAATATATAGATGTGTGTATGTATAGATGGGTGTGTGTAGTTGTACACTATGTTTTTCCTATACAATCAGAGTACTCTGCTGCATTACATGGGAAAAAATATTTTTGGATGCTTAATTATTCATGCACAAACAAGATCACAAGAGAAACGTTCTTTCAATCAATTCTAGAGAATATTAATAATAAATATTTGAGAACCTTGAGGGAAACTGCCTTTTAACCTTTTGGAACAGGAAGAGTAAAAAGGATTAAAGGGTAGTCCTAGAGAACTCTGGTTGTTACTATTTCAGAGAAGTTCTCTGATTACGACAAAATGACCTGTAATTCTTATCTGTTATCTATTCCCTTGTTTCAGCAGCCAAGGCAGAAGTACAGGAGGTTCTTTGTTTACGTCTATTCTCCATCTCCACTTGGTAACACAGTTCATCTCAGGAAAAACATGTGAGGTCAGCCCGAAGGTTGTCTGATTTGATGAATTCTCAAGGTAACTATCACCTTACTTCTTACAGGTACTTTATATACTCCCACAACACATACATCATGCTACAGATAATTTTCTAGGAAAATTAGGGGACTAACTATTACTACATATCTAGTCTTTATGATTAGACTTTTCTAGACTAACTTTGAAAATTTTCTTATAGTATTTCACAGTCCTAGAACTGGCATCAGAGGATACTCATGACATGAAGTAGACTCAAGAATCTTCCAAGGGCTTACACTTGTTGCCACTGAGTCAATTGCAGCTCCAGGTGTATTAAAGTGCACTCAAGTTACACATTGTTCTATTGAATTTTTCAGTAAGCACCCACTGAGTACTATGTACCAAGCTCTGGATTAAAGGATTGCATTCGAAAAAGTGTGACTAAAAAAAAAAAAAAGAGAAATTTAATAAATCATAGTAATAGCAATAAAATCCATCTCTTACACACACACACAAACTCATTGATTCACACAAAAATATACAAATGTTATATTTGAATTGAAGGTAACTGCTCCCCTCTGGTGGAATACTTCAGAAAAAAGTTTTACAAATTATGAAGTCAGTACTATTTGCTGACAGTGATGAAATGCTGAATGCTGGTTTAGTCAGAGCACATTACTACTGGTAACAGTGTCTTTCAGCCAAGCTCATTTTCCTTTTAGGGCAATTTCCCCTATAATGCCATAGTGGTTATGTGTGTGAGGTGATATGTACAATCATAAACTTAAAAAGAGAAAACCAGGGAACACAGCCTGAAGCCGGAAACTTTTTGTTATCATATGTCTAGGTCTGCAAATTTCTGCAAATAACTTTTGGTTATCATATGTCCAGGTCTGCAAAACTCATTTTCATGAGTTCTTACCGTTTCGGGGTCATTTTCAAAGATCTCCCTGGCTTCTTCTTTATTGCACAGTTCTTCAATGCATTCTCTTTCAAGATTACCCTCCTTTGTTTCTTCAAAATAAGAATTTGCACGGCGTCTCCTAATCAGGACTTGTGAAGCGTGTTCCTTTGACAAAACTGAATAAAGGGGGGAAAATATGTTAATATGTTCATTTTCTAAATTGAAAACATATTATTCATCAATGAGACATAAAAACATTTTCTACCTATCAATTGTGTAAGATTTCAAATCAGCATGGTTGAACAAAGAAAAATAAAGACATACCAATGCAAGCACTTTAGGTACAACTCACATACAGAGCAAGGCTGGTGTGCAACTATAGCACTTCTATAATGATCTATACAAAATACAAAAGTTCATTGTTGAGGCTACACCTTCCAAACAATATTAAGTGTTCATCTCTCTTTGACTACATTGGAAAAAGCATCCTGCTCAAACGACTGTCCTAATCACAGTTGCACTATTTTTAAAGTTAGAGTAATAAACTTTCTCAATTTTAGTGGGAAGCTTGTATAATTTCTATGAAGACAGAAAAAGAGCAGGAATATGGTTTCATGTGGGCCGTGACTGTGCAATAGTTAAGTGTTCAGCTGCTAACCAAAATACCAGTAGTTAGAATCCACCAGTTAGTCCTTGGAAACTCTATGGGGCAGTACTACTGTCCCGTAGGGTCACTATGAGTTGGAATCAAACTGACAGCAATGGGATATTTTGGGGGGAGAGGGACGAGTTTTGGTTCAATCAGGTATTTGAGAGATGCTTAACAAGGTAAAACAAACATTCCTATAAAGAGAAAAGTTAAAAAGCTTTAAAAAAAAAAAAAGGCAGCTTTTTTTTTACATAAGGAATGTAATTGAGAAAGCAAAGAAGTTCAATAGTCTTTAGTCAAACAACTACTTGACTCAACAGTCAACAACAAAATTAACATAAAAACTTCAACATCAAGCAACAGATTGAAAATGTGTACTTGCATCATATAGAATAAAAACCTAAAGCCAGAAATTACAAATGACATTTGAAATTATGAGCAAAAAACAACAATAAACCAAGAATGACCTCTCAGTATAACACAGAAAACCTATTCCCAAATGAGATTATAACCACAGGTACAGGGGTTAGGATTTATAACATATTCTGGTGGAACATGATTCAGTACATAACAATCCACCCTTTGTTTCCCCCAAATTCATGTCCTTCCCACATGCAAAACTCATTCACCCCATCACATCACCCTTAAAGTCTTAAATCAATTCCAAATCATCTAAATTAATCATCTAAATCTAATTAGATTTATTAATCATCTAAATCTAATACAGGTGACACTTCAGGTATATTCTATGCTATAGAAAAATTTTTCTCCATCTATGAACTTGTGAAATCTAGAATACAAATAACCTACTTCGAAAGTACAACGTCGGACCAGGTATGAGGTAGACATTTCCATTACAGTGGGAGAAACTGGAGAGAAAGAAGGGATAATTGGCACCAACCAAGTTCAAAACCCAGAAGAACAATTTACATTAGCTCTCAGGACTTGAAAACAATCTTTTGTTCTTTGTGACCATCTGGGAAATGACCCCGCCATGCAGACTCCTGGTGTTGGCCAACTCAGAATCCTGGACATAGGTCCCACTATCTTGGACCTCAGCCCCACCTTACAGGCCCACTGGGATGGCAACTCTGCTCCCTCAGTTTTGGGGGACTCATTCTCCTAGTCCATCTCAGTGGTGATCCCACCCTCTCAGGCCTGTTAGGCTCCACTCTCCTGCCCTTTGGGCAGGGCAGCCCCACCTCCCTTAGCTTTGATTAGCAACCCCATCCACTTGTCCACTGAATATAGCAGTCCCACACTCCAGAACTAAGGTTGTGGAGACCTGACTCTTTGAAACCTAGGAGGCCACAACACCACTCTTTAAAATCTGAGAGGCCCATAAAGTTGTGGCTCTATCCTTTGAGGCTTAGGAGACCTTGGCTCCACTCTTCAAGACCTAGAAGTTCTTGGCTCCACCCTTTGAAACCCAGGCAGGCCTGAGTCCTGTGCTCCTTCCAACAGTTCTGAAGATTTCCAAGTTACTTTAGAGATGCCTTTTTCTTTTCTTAGGGGACAACACAGTTACTCCTTCAATCTGTTTCTTGTCTACAGAATTCCAAGAAGCAGACAGCTTTCCTTCCTTTCATCCTGTGTCCCCTTCAGTCTAAGTTGTTAGGTTTTCTGCTGTAGTAGCAGGGTGGATCCATCTCTCAGAGGCTTAATCTCATTAACAAAAGACTGTGGAGGTTATCCTTGATGAAAATTCTTTCACATGTGTCCTGAGTTTGTACAAAAAAAATTTTCCAAATCATTGTTTCATTTTCATTTTGTATAGCTAATTTTTAAGTCCATCTCTTTCCTCTCTCATTTTATTATAAGCAGTAAGGAGAAACCATGCAGCCCCTTTAAGCCCTTGCATAGAAACCTCCTCAGCCAGAAATACAAATGCATCACTTACAAGTTCTACTCTCCATCAAATATTTCAACATAATTCAGACAAGTTCTCTGCCACTGTATAAGAAGCATCACCCCTCCTCCACTGTCTAATCACATGTTCATCATTTCCTTTTATAGCCTCACCAAAAGCAAATAAACTGCCACACATGTGCTGACATCACATGTTTTTGGTAAAATGATAGAGAATTTCTCTATGATTCAACTCGCTTCCTTCTGAGCCCTCATGAGAATTACCTTTGACATTCGTAACTCTACCAACAGTCTCTTCAAAGTAATCTAGGCTTTTACCCATTGCTATCAAATAGGTTCCAACTCATAGTGACCCTATAAGACAAAGTAGAATTGCCCCCTATAGAATTTTCAAGGATGTAATCTTTATGGAAGAAACCCCGATGGCATTGTCATCAAGTGCTACAGCTGCTAACCGAAAGGTCAGCAGTTCAACTCCATCAGACACTTTTTGGAAACTCTACTCTGTCTTATATAGCATTGGGATAGACTCAATGGCAGTGGGTTTGGCTTTGGAATCTTTATGGAAATAGACTTCTATATATTTCTCCAGCACTTTTACTATTAGAACCTGTTGCCACTGAGTCAATTTCAACTCACAGAGACCCTGTAGGACAGAGGAAAATTGCTTTATATGGTTTATAAGGAGAGACTGATAGGTTTGAACTGCTTCCTCTTTTGGTTAGCAGTCAACTCTTAACCACTAGGCACCTTAAACTCTTCAAGTCTCAATCCATTACCCAATTTAAAAGCCATTTCCACAGTTTAGATAAAGGGTCTTCCAATAAGGATATCCTATTTTTGACAATTCATGGCAGTGGTATTTGTGAAGCCAGAGTGACCATATTTATCACTGTTTTTTTGAGTCTTGACAAACATCCATGAAAAGTTACACGATTACACAACACGTAGAAATTATTAAGGTTTATTATCACAATGGGTGTTCAATTTGCCAACTATTCTGTGCCTTACATGGAATTTACAATGTGCATGATCATCCTGCCATGGGAACAATGTGACATTCAACAAAAAAAATTTGAGACAACCAGGTCTGTTCCCAATCAGACAACGCCTATGCATCAGTGAACTGCATGTTCCAATGAAAACATCACCACTGTTGGCCAGAGTGCTCACAAGAATCCATCCCAATCAATTTCTACCAGAGCACAAGATGGGGGCCTTTGGGCAACCACAATTTGGCAGATTTTGCAGCTGGAATTGAAGCTTTATCCTTACAAAATTGTTTTAACTCAAGAACTAGAGTCCAATTACCATAGATTGTGCCATACATTTGCTGACTAGGCTCTGGAGCAATTGGAAGTTGACCTTGCTTTTGGCTGAAAACTTATCACCAGCAACAAGGTCCATTTGGGGGGTGATGGTTTTGTTAACAAATAAAACTGTGGCATTTGGAGAGATGGGAATCTAGTGGAGATTCAAGAACGTCCACTTCATCCCAAAACGTTATCATTTGATGTCGATTTTATTCCAGCAGCATCACTGGCCCTTATTTTTCCCAAGATGAAAGAGGAGAGGCAATGACTGACAATAGCAAAAGATATTGGGCTATGGTAACTGATTATTTGGGGCCCCATTTGGTGCCATGGCAGCCATTTACCCAAAGTTCTTTTCCACACATAATGCTAACAAATGTACTTCAAAATAAAAAGAGAATAAAAACTGCATCATTTACACAACTTGTTTTATTCAAGTTCAAAGACAGGATGCCCTCATTGGAGACCCTTTATTTGTTACAGCAGCAACCCACAGTTTGGTACCATATTCTATCTTAGTTATGCCATGCTGCTATAACAGTTGGGAGTCATTAAGAAACATAAATTTATTTTCTCACAGTTTAAGAGCTTAGAAGTCTCATTTCAAGGTGTCAACCCCAGGGGAAGGCATTCTTTCTCAGATGTCACCTCAGAAGAAGATCCTTGTTCTGTGGTTTCTTGGTGATTTTCACGTAGTATTGGTGTCTGTTTTCCCCATCTCTGCTTGATTCTCTATGCCTGATCTGCTCTTTTTATATCTCAAAGGTGAATGACTTAAAATACACCTGTTTTAGTCAGCTAGTGCTGCTGTAACAGAAAGACCAAGAAGTGGATGGCTTTAACAAATGAAAGATTATTCTTACATAGTCTGGTAGGCTAGAAGTCCAAATTCAGGATGTCCACTCCAGAGGAAGGCTTTACCCATTGTCAGCTCTGGAGGAAAGTTCAGTACTGTATCTGTCTTTGTCCAGGGAGCATCTTGGTGCAGGAACCTCACACCATCAAGAAAGCAGCACCAATACTGGCTGGTGTGATTGATCCTGGGATGCCATGGATTGAATTGTGTCCCCCCCCAAAATATGTATAGTAATTTGCCTGGGCCAGGATTCCCTGTATTCTATGATTGCCTTTCATTTTGTGGTTTTCCTATGCTGTATGTTAACGGATTAGAGTGGGACTGTAAACCTCTTTATAGGATCACCTCCCTGCTCCATTGTAAAGGGAGTTTCCCTAGCATATGGCTTCTGCCACCCTTAATCCTTTCATCCTACGAGAGATAAAAGGAAAGGGAAACAAGCAGAGAATTGGGAACCTCACACTATCCAGAAAGCAGCACCAGGAGAAAAGTCCATCCTTCAGATCTGAGGTTCCTTCACCAAGATGCTCCCTGGACAAAGATGGATGCAATGCCGGACTTTCCTCCAGAGCCAACAAGGGGGAAAGCCTTCCCCTGGAGTCGACATCCTGAATTTGGACTTATAGCCTACCAGACTGTGTAAGAAAAAGCTTTCCTTCATTAAAGCGATCCACTTTGTGGTGATTCCATTAGAGCAGCACTAGCTGACTAAAACACCACTTTATAGTGATATGGTCTGCTAACACAGAAAACCCATTTCCAAATACAATTATTAGGATTTACAATACATATTTCTAAGGGACACAATTCAATTAATAACAATGTTCTCATATCCGAGGGCTTAAAGTCCATCTGTCCAAAAACATCCCCCTGCTGGCTAGGAAGAATATCTGAAAGTTCATTACTTAATCATAATAATAATCATGGTACATTAAGTACCTAAATGTTATTTTTGCACTATTTCTGTTAATTCTAATCACAACTGTTCTACACAGATGCATTTTTTACATGAATAAAATAAAACTTATGGAAGCTGAACTAACTTTACAGAGCTTCCACAGCTAAGAACAGAGCCAAGGCAGTCTCCAAAGACTTGTTCTTTTGCATTATCATGCTGTCATTATTTGTCTCCCTTCTTTGGATTAAGAAGTAGCTCAAGAAAATCCTTATTAGTTTCTCTTCTTGGATTAAGGAGTATCTGAAGAAAGTTCTTCTTAAAAGCCAACTATGTTGCTTGAAAAGTGTTCCATTCAAAATCAAAATTTTAGGTTACAAAGTTTAGTTACGACCCTTTTCAGATAAGAAGTATGACAGTCTGCTTGACTTTTAACTTTTTATCTGATTCATTCCTCCTTCCAAATAGTGACCTCAGCAGGCTGCAGAATTATGTCAATAATTTTTGCCACTCTTCAAACATTAACTGGAATCTTCTTTTGAAATGGCACAGTATTCCCTTTAATATTTTCTGTGAGGGTGAATCTTTGTTGCTTAAGGATAAATCTGAGTATCTTTTCTCACATCAAGTAATTACCATCTAAAGTCCTAGAAATAAGGTGGTTGACCAACGTTAGAAATAAGGTTTTCAATAAAGAAAGCAGTGCTACTACGAGATCTTTTATGCCTCTTAAAACTATCTCTGAGAAGGCAAAAAATGACTGATAAACACTTTGTTAATTTTCTTGGTGTGGAAATTCCATAAACACCAAGAGAAACTGAATTCCAGAGAAATAAAGTGATTTGCCCAGAGTCAGTTAGTGAGTTATTGGAAGAGCAAATGGTAAATTAACAATTGTTTATTAATAGTTTTGTGCCTACTGCCTTATTTCTCAGATTTTAATGAAGACGACATTTAAAATTTCTTTAGGAAAAAAAAAATTTCTTTAGGAGAATCTAAGAGATAAAGATACACAAAAGAATGTCATATTTTGTTCTGTGTTCAATTTTTGCTCCTTTATTTTTTTAGAATCAGCTTTATTAGATAAAATTTACATGCATTGCACACATTAAGATTCACCAATTACGTACATAAGTTGATGAGTTTTGATGAATACATACAATATATAGCACTACCACAAAAATGCTTTTCTAGAACACTTCCATCACCCCAAGAAGTTTTCCCTTTGCTATGTAAATGCTATTGGGTAAAGAGAAATATCTTGTTCTACTTAATAAAATCTCTTCTAAGGTATATCATACAAATTTCTAAGAACAATCTATTTTCTCCAAAAAACAGAAGTTTAGCATTTTATTCTTTTATAAAACAAACAAACCTCTGTCATTGAGTCAATTCTGACTCATAGTGACCCTTTAGGACAGAGCAGAACTGCCCTCATAGAGTTTCCAAGGAACACCTGGTGGATGTGAACTGCCAACCTTTTGCTTAGCAGCCACAGCACTTAACCACTACAGGGGTTTATTCTTACAAGTACCTCACATGAGCACCCAAACTAAGGATGTTGGGATGGGCATTGCCTGTACTCCCAGGTTATTTTCACACTGTTCAGCTCAGCTCAGGACATTAGGAAAAAGTCTTTTCCTCAGCCTCATCCCCATTCAGGAGATCCTAGCTTGCTCCTCTCTGTTACAGACTGGGGAGCAGGCCAGAGGACCTGCAGACAGCTGATGAGTCATTTGAGGGTGTGGTGGCAGATGGCAGAGGATCCAAGCTCTAGAACAGCTTGTCCTTAAATCTCTTCCATTTACTGCTGGTCTTTTGCAGAGAAGACTGTTAAACATTCCTTCTCCAAGCACTTCTTCTCTTTTAGGTTGACTTTCTGTCTCACCTTTCTCAGAGCCTTCCCAAGAAGGAGAAACCAGTGCCTGTACAAATGTAGCCAAGAAGACAGTCCTCCACTAGCATTTGGGTATGCAGAGTGTTTGAATCTTTGTTTCGACTTCAGTGTGGGATGGAGTAAGGGAAAACGGTTCTCAGCACACCAGTAAAATACATAGAAAACAGATTAATACTTCAAGATATAATCATGCCTCATATAACTCATCTGTTGATGTGTCAGATTTGCCTTAACAGAATTGCATGTAATATAGAAAAACATGTCATTAATAATGGTAGCAAAACATCTGGCTCCAGATATTTAAAACTGTATTTAAAATAATCAAATATTAATTAACTGAATAACTTTGTTTTTAACATAAAGACTTTTTCTTCAGAAGATTTCCAACTGAAAGGTGGGTGTCAAAAACTGTGAAGGTTCCCAGCATTAGGAAAAATTCAAAGAAAGATTTTTCCAGTAGACATTTATCAGCCTAAGTAATTATCACTGACTTTCAGAAAAAGCTTGTGTTAGCTTTCAAGAAGAACTGCGATGTCTGTATTTTGGTTATTCTTCAATTAAACAAAAAAAGTTTATTAAAAGAAAAACAAAAATTAAAAAGACAGCCTCTATACTAGCCTATTCTAAATCTGATGTTTCATACGGAGAATTATGCTGATGAACAATGTTTTTCCTGTACTATGATGTTAAGGGCTAGATAAAGTGTTAGAAAAGTATTCTATAGGTGAACTAGACTTCTGACCTTCAAGAAGCCTGAGTAATAGACCAAGGGGAAATACCTTAAGAGAGTCAAACATCTTAAGAAATAGGTCTGGATAAGGATTTAAATCCAAGAGAGAAAGGGGGTATCTTAGTCACCTGGTACTGCTCCAGCAGAAAATACCATGAGTGGAAGGCTTTATAAAAAGAAACTTTATTCATACAATCTGGTAAGCCACAGATCCATTTATGAATTATAAGTCCATTCAGTAACAGAATTTTTTATAGTCTAGTAGGCTGAAATCCAAATCCAATAAGAGCACCTCAGCACAGGAACCTCAGGTCCAAAGGACATTTTCTGCCCTCAGTCTTGGTGGCATGAGGTTCCCAACACTCTATGTTCACTTCTCTCTCGTATATTACACAGCTGGTAACTGGAGTCCTGCCTCACCAGTACAAGTGCTGCCCATTCTCTGCCATCAACATCACAGAGGCAGGATTTACAACACATGGGAGGAACTGCACCATACTGGGACTCACAGCCAAGTCAAATCAATGCATAAATCGGAGGGAGGGGGGCATAATGTAATCCATAACACTATACCATTTGGCCCCCAAAATCTTTTCATTAGAACACATGAAATATTTTCATTTATTTTATAGCAAAGGTCTAAAGTCCAAGTGCAGAATCTATAAATTTCTCTTCAACCGTGAAATCCAGAACACATGCTATTTTCCCAAAATACAGTGGTATAATAATCAGATACAAGTCACACATTTTTTCATCATAATGGAAAAATTGCAGGGAAAGAAGGCATTAACAGGTAACAAGAAAGTTAGAAGAACACATTACATTAGCCCTCAAAGCTTTGAAAATAATCTTCCATTCTCTGAGACATTTTACACAATAGCTTTGCCCCCAGACTCTAGGTATTGGCCACACTCTTTGGATTATGAGTGGAGATCTCTGGCCCTGTGCCACAACATTGCATTGAAGGTCCACTTGACAGCAACTCTGCCCCCTCGGCCTTAGGTGCACCCTAAGCCCATTTAGTCAGCTAGTGCTGCTCTAACAGTGGATACAAAAAGAAGAAAGAATTTGCTAACTCCATTTTGCAAATGAGTTTCTAAAACATATATTTTAGAAGGCATAAGGACTGGCATTTATTGAGAAGTTTGAAAGTTATCGGTGACATTTAAGATAATGAGCAAAGTAATAATACTGAGCTGGTTAACCATAACAGAAGTGAAAGGGAGTGGTCCTTACACCAAAAAGTAGTTATCCTTCCATTTATATCCCTAATCTGGAGAAGAATAATGAGTCAAACTTTCTCCTATTATCTATACCATATTAAAACTTTTAATTTAGCCATGGGTACAGAAAGTAGTACATTTTTAGTAATTGCCTCTAAAATTAAAAATATTTCTGCCTAAAAAACTCAACAGAACTCCTGGTGATACAGTTAAGTGCCTGCCTTCTAATTGAAAGGTTCAAAGCCATTAACCACTCAACAGGAGAAAAGACCTGGTGATCTTCTCTGCTAGAGAATACAGCCTATGACATGCTCTGCAATTCTACTGTCCATCAGGGTCACTATGAGTGAGGGTTGACTGGACAGCACTTAATAACGAAAGACCGGACAGGCAGCTTATTACCCAGGAAACAATTACATTGGTCATTTCTTTTATTTGGCATGTTTCCTCTTGGTGAGTAATAAATGAAGGTCCATGAGGGCTTGTAGTTCAAGTTTTGGAAAAGTATGAAGAAGACATTTTCTATAGCCCTCTCCCATCTTCTCTCGATCACTACTTGACAAACTGGCTACACTACTTGGAGCCACAGTGGAAAGTCTCTTTTATGACGTGCAACAAGAAATTTATGCAGCCAGTTTTCCTTGCCTTTTTTTATCTCCTACTCACTAAGACACCAAAACATCATCTGATTTTGATATCATGTACCAAGAGGAAATATTCTGTTTTAGTTCTATTTGACCTATTTTGTTACAGTGTCATCAATTAATAGTATTAGTTCATTGGCCTGTGTCTTCATTAAGGTTTGGAAAAGCATCAGCCAAACAATTCCTAGGGATTTTGAAAGGTAGCAATGAAAGAGTTTGCTTAATTCTGTACTCTCACTTTCCCCAGATCTCCTGAATAATTAAGCCTGAAACGTGTTGAAAGGTTTAGAAAGACTCTAGATCTCAATGGCTTTCTTTCTGACTCTCAAAATACTATTTTTTTTCTAAGTACATATGTGGAAGGGAGATTATTTGAAATACTGGTGTGTCATCAAGTAGGTATTTATAATTCAAAACAGTTCTGCAAACCTTTCAGAATGCCCTGTTGACTTCCGCATGGATTGAACTGTGTCCCCCAGAAATGTGTGCGTTAACTTCACTAGGCCTTGATTCCTGGTATTGTGTGATGTTCCTATATGCTGTAAACACTGCTTCTATGATGTTAATGAGGGAGGATAGGTTGCAGTTGTGTTGTACAACAGGACTCACTATGTAAAACTGTACTGTGCCTTGAGGCAATCTCTCAGGATATAAAGGAAAAGGAAGCTAGCAGAGATTTGGGGGCTTCATACCACGAAGAAGCAGTGCAGGGAGCAGAGCGCAGAGGTCCCTGCATCTCAGAAGCTAACAGTCCAGGGGAAGACTGACAAGGACCTTTGTCCAGAGCCAACAGAGAAAGATTTCCCCTGAAGCTGATGCCTTGAATTTGGACTTGTAGCCTATTAGATTATGATAGAATAGAATTCTCTTTTTAAAGCCTCTCATTTGTGATACTTCTGTTATAGTAGCACTAGATAACTAAGACAGATTCCCAAAAAGCTGTAAGACTTAGAACAAATAGCAGTGAAAGAAATGATAACACAGTAAGGAACTGAGGAAAAAGGACTGCGATAAGAAGCTGCGGAAAGCAAAACTAAAATAAGGAATAAGGAAAGATGCCTGTAAATACAGAAACTCAGGTCCTTTTGAAAAAAAATCGCAGACAAAGTGAAAATATATCCTAATAATAAAAATAAAAAAATAAGTATGTGTACCCCATCAAAACAACCTGTAGGTGTCAAGCTGATTTGACCCTACAGGAGAGAGTAGAACTGCCCTACAGGGTTTCCCAGGAGCAACTGGTAGACTTGAACTGCCAATCTTTCCGTTAGCAGCCAAAGCTTTTAAACAGCGTGTCACCAGGTCTCTGCGTGTCCTATTATCATCTGTTTTTTTAAAAACATGCTAAATGGTGTTTCAGGTTCATAACAGTGAGGAACATTTATCTACTCTCACTCCAAAATGACGATGAAATTACAGTATGAAAATTTAAAAAAATAAATAAGCCACAAAACTTGAGAGAACGAGAAGGTTTACTTTTAGTTAAGCAATGAAACCTGTTAGATGAGCTGATGAAAACCCGCTGATGAACAGAACAAGGAGAAGAAGCCTTGATTCAAAACACAGAAAAACACAGTGGAAGAAAGAATTTAATTGCCTATTAAAGCCTCAGAAAGTCTCCAAAGTAGCATTAGCAGGAGAACAAGAGAAAAAAAGGCAGCTAGACAGAGCCAGATTAATTTGAAGTTCTGTAAGTGCTGGTATCCCCATCCTGATGAATGTGAAATTCAAAGCGGACCCAATAAACAATAATTGCATAAATGAATGAAGCACTGAATGTATATATAGGTACCTGTTACATCTTCCTAGTTAGAGGAAAAACAAGCAGGAAACCAGACAGAGATAGAGAACAGCAGAGGAAATCTATACACACCACCAAAAACAAACACAAAAAATCATAGCCACCCCACAGGATAGAAGAGCACTGCCTCATACAGCGTTTCTGACAAGCAGTAGAGGGATATGAACTGCCAACCTTTTGGTTAGCAGCTGTGGCTCTTAGCCACTGCACCACCATGGTCAACCCAACATTCATTAATTATGTATGAAGAGACAACCAAAAAATATCAGAAATGTAGAGGAGAAAAATAATAACTACCGTCAACATAGGAGTAAAATTTTGCTGAAGATAATTTCTAAAAACTCACAACAGTACATCAATAGGATTCAGAAGAGGACATGGAACAAGGGATATCACTGCTGATATCAAATGGATCTTGGCTGAAAGCAGAGAATACCAGAAAGAGGGTTTTTTGTGTGTTTTATTAACTATGGAAACACATTCAACTGTCTGGATCATAACAAATTATCGAAAACATTGGCAAGAACAGGAATTCCAGAGCACTTAACTGTGCTCATGCAGAACCTGTACATAAACTAAGACGCAGTCTCTTGAGAAGAACAAGGCAATACTACATAGATCAAAATCTGAGAAGATGCGTGTCAGGTTGTATCTTTTCACCATACTTACTCCATCTGTATGATAAGCAAATAATCTAAGTATATATGAAAAACTTGGCACTGGGATTGGAGGAAGACTCGCTAACAACCTGTGATACTCAGATGACACAATTTTGCTTGCAAAATGGTCAGAGGATTTGAAGCACTTACTGACGAAGATCAAAATTACCATCGATGGTATGAATTACACTTCAACAAAAAGAAAACACAAATCCTCACAACTGGATAAATAAGCAACATTATGATAACCAGAAAAAATACTGATGTCATCAGGCATTTCTCTTTGCTTGGATTTACAACTGATGCCATATCAAGCAGCAGTCAAGAAATTGAAAGATGATTGCATTGGGAATATCTGCTGCTAAAGGCCTCTTCAAGACATCACCTTGAGGACTAAAGTGTGCCTGACCTGAGCCTTGATATTTTCAATTACCTTACATGTATGCAAAAGTTGGACAGCTGCCATAGGTGGATGATTTTATGTCTAGAATCTCAATTCTATTCCATTGGTCTATGTATCTGTTTTTGTACCAGTACCAGGCTATTTCAACTACTGTAGCATTACAGTAGGTTCTAAAGTCAGATAGTGTGAGGCTTCCCATTTTTTCTTCTTCAGTAATGCTTACTTATCTGGGGCTCCTTCCTTTTCCATCCAATGGCATTTTTTAATGAGATGGAGAAACAAATCACCAACTTCATGTGGAAAACAGCCTGGTGCTTTTTACAGTGCCAATATTTGACAAAGGCTCAAAGTCTGTAAATTGAGGAAAAGAGAGTCTCTTCAACAAACAGTGTTGGCATTACTGTATATCCATCTGTATAAAATGAAAGAAGACATGCACAAAAAGTGATTCAAAATGGGTCAAAGATCTAAATATAAAATCTAAAATGATAAAGATCATGTGAGAAAAAATAAGTACAACACTGGGAGCCTTGATACACAGTATAAACAGGATACAAAACATTACTAACAACATACAAGTACCAAAAAAGAAAATAGGTAACTGGTAACTTCTCAAGATGAAACATTTATACTCGTCCAAAGACTTCATTAAAAAGAGTAAAAAGATAATCTACAGAGTGGAAAAGATTTTGGATATGTCAATTCCAAGCAGCATCTAATCTCCAAAATCTAAAAACTACTGCAAAACTTCAAAACAAAAGATAAATAATCCAATTTAAAATGGGCAAAGGATATGAACAGGCACTTCACCAAAGATGACATTCAGGCAGCTAACAGGTACATGAGGAAATGCTATAATCACTAGCCATTACAGAAATCCAAATCAAAACTACAGTGAGACACCATCTCACCCCAGCAAGGCTGGCATTAGTTCAAAAAAACACAAGATAAGAAATGTTGAAGAGGCTGTGGAGAGATTGGAACACTTCTATACTACTGGTGGGAATGTAGGATGGTACAGCCACTCTGGAAATCAATTTGGCACTCTCTTAAAAGGCTAGCAATAGAAATATGATACAATCCAACAATCCCACTTCTTGGAATATATCTGAGAAATAGGGCTGTCACATGAATAGAGACATGCACAGTGTCTTGTGTAGTACGGTCCACAACAGAAAAAATATAGAATCAACCTAGGTGCCCATCAACAGATGAATATATAAGCAAACTGCAGTATATTCATATGATAGAATACTATGAGAAAGAACAATGATGAATTTTGGAAACATCTCAATATGGAGGAATCTGGAAGGCATTATGCTTAGTGAAATAGTCATAAAAGGAGAAATACTGTATGAAACCATTATTATAAGAACTCAAGAAATGCTTTAAACACAGAAATAAACAGTCTTTGATAGTTACAAGGGTGGGGAGGGAGGAAGTGGAGTATTCATGATCACAGACTTTCACTTAAAGCACAATAATATATATACATACACACATATATATATGTAAGTCTATAATTATGGCATGGGCTATTTAGTCACGGTGTCTCTAGGAATGAAATAGATGGGAAATTTACTAGGTATTTACTCAATATGTACAAGTGGGAGAATTCTAGGTTAAATCAACAACAGTCTAACTCAAGACACCAGATTAAAGACATGGCTCACGACTTGAGCTAATTTACATATTCCAACCCCTTCAATGAAAGAGATGCTGGGTCCCCTCAAGGTAGGGCTCCAATATACTGCCTAAAGTTTATACTGTTACTTTTTCTCCCAGCCTTCCCCAAAGTGATGTATGTCTTTTTACAAGACTGAATATTCACTAGGGCAAAGGAATTAATCAGACTTTTAAGGGATTACTGGATACTAACTATGAAGTAATACTAATTCCAGAAAACACAAAACATCACTGTGGGCCATTAGGTTATTAATAGAAACTTAGCTCAGGTTAATCTCACAGTGGGTCCACGGGGTCCTTGATTCTATCCTGTAGTGATTTCTAGAGTTCCAGAATGCACAACAAGAACAGATTCATTCAGCAACTGGCAGAAACCTCACACTGGATCCCTGACAATTGTAATAAAGGCATTATGGAAGGAAAGGCCATTAGAACTACCCCTACCTAGGAAAATAGTAAACCGAAAGCAAAACTGCATTTCTGGAGGGATTGTAGAGATTACTGGCACCACCAAGGACCTGAAGGATGCAGTGGTGGAGATTCCCACATCATCCTCATTCAACTCATCTACTTAGCCTGTGCCAAAAAAAAAAAAAAGATGGATCTTAGAGAATGACAGTGGATTATAAAAAAATTTACTAGGTGGCGACTCCAATTGCAGCTGTACCAGATATGGTTTAATTGTGTGGACAAATTAACACATCTCGTGGTATCTGGCATGCAGCAACTGATCTGGTCAACACCTTTTACTCAATTCTGGTTTCAAAGGAAAACTACAAGCAATTTGTCTTCAGCTGCCAAGGCCAGCAACACACCTTAACTGTGCTACCTCAGAGTTATAACAACTCTCCAGCCCTATGTCATAATTCAGCCTGCAGGGAACTTAATTGTCTTTCCCTTCCACGATATGTCACCCTAATACATTACATTTATGAAATTACGCTAATTGGAATTTCAAGGGAAACTTGTCAATGACTTTGAACTTACTGGTAAAACATTTATATTCCAGAAGGTAGGAAATTATTCCCACAAATATTCAAGTGTCTTCTCCCTCAGTGAAATGTCTGGCGGTCCTGCAGTGTGGGGCATGTCTAGATATTCCCTCTAAAGTGAAAGGTAAGTTGTTATATTTGTTCCCTTCTACAGCTAAAAGAGATTCACAACACCTTTTGTGCTTCTTTGGATTTTGGAGGCTATATATCCCTCATTTGAGTGTGCTACTCCTCCCTATTTATCAAATGACTGCAAAGCTGCCAATTTCAAGTGGGATGCAGAAGAAGTCTCTGCAACAGGTTCTAGTATCCACGTAAGCCCTTCTGCCATTTGGGCCACATAATCTGACTGATTCAATAGTTCGTAAAGTGTTAGTGGCAGAGAGATGCTGTTTGGAGTCTTTAGTGAGTGCCTATCAGGTTGCTATGAGCTGGATTTGACTTGAAAACCACAGATTTGGTTTTGGTTTAGCTATGAATCACAGAGCAGACCCATAAGTCTTGGGAGCAAATCCCTGTCATCCTCTGTAGATAGCTAATCTCTTTTTGAGAACTACCTTTTGGCTTCTTACTGGGCCTTACTAGAGATTGAACACTTAACCATGGACCACCTAGTCACCTCTCAGTATTAGCTGCCCATCATGAGCTGACTGTTTTCTGATCCACAGAATCATAAACTCAGATGTGCACAGCAGCACTTCATCATTAAATGGAAGTGGTATTTATGAGGTCAGATAGTATATATGAGGATAGACTCAAACAGGACCTGAAGGCACAAGTAAGTTGCATGAGAAAGTGACCCAAATACCTCTGCTCTCCAATCCAGATACATTGCCTTGTGTCTCCCAGTCAGCACCAATGGCCTTTTGGGGCATTCCTTAATATCAGTTGACCAAGAAAACTTGTTCCTAGTTTAAAGGTGGTTCTGTACAATATGAAGGCACCACTCAAAAGTAGATGGCAACAACACTGTAGCCCCTTTCTAGGACCTAAATAGGGAGAGTAGGGAAGAGAAATCCTCTCAACAGGCAGAAATTCAAGCAGTGAACTTGGTAATTCACTTTGTTTGAAAGGAAAAATAGCCAGAAGTACAACTGATTCATGGGATATAGCCGCAGGCTTTGTTGGATTGTCAGGGATTTGGAAGGGAAATGATTGGGAAACTGGTAACAAGGATGTGTGGACAAGAAGCACACGGACAAAACCTTTGTGAACAAGTCAAAGGAGTAAAGATACTTGTGTCTCATGTGAATGCTCACTGTCTTAGCCATCTAGTGCTACTATAACAGAAATACCACAAGTCGATGGCTTTAACAAGCAGAAGTTTATTCTCTCCTAGTCTAGAACCATGGACTGCCGAAAGAACAAACAGATCTGTTCTGGAAGAAGTATAACCAGAGTGCTCCTTGGAAGCAAAGATGGCAAGACTGTGTCTGGCATACTTTGGACATGTTGTCAGAAAGGATCAGTCCCCAGGGAAAGGCATCATGCTTGGCAGAGTGGAAAGGAAGCTCCTCAATGAAATGGATTGACATAGTGGCTGCAACAATGGGCTTAAGCATAAAAATAATTGTGGACATGGCACAAGATTGGGCATTGTCTCGTTCTGTTGTGCATAGGGTCACTATGAGTTGGAACTGACTCGATGGCAGACCTCACAACAACAGTCTAGTTGGGTAAAAGTTCAAATTCAGGGCATCAGCTCCAGGAGAAGGCTTTCTCAGTCTATTCTAAAAGAAGGGTATCAATCTTCTCCTGGACTAGGAGTTTTTCTGCACAGGAACCCCTCAAGAACCAGAACAGACCAGGATATCCACAGTCACCACTTGTATTCAGCATTGTGCTAGAAGTTCTAGCCACAGCAATAAGGCAAGATAAAGAAATAAAGAGTATCCAAACAGATAAAGAAGAAGTAAAAGTATCTCTGTTTGTAGATGACATGATCTTATACACAAAAAACCATTAAAAATCCATAAGAAAACTACCGGAACTAATAGAAGAGTTCAGCAAAGTGTCAGGATATAAGATAAATATAAGTAAATTCAGCAGGATTCCTTTACAAAGAGGAAATCATCAAATTAATACCACTGACAATAGCTCTCAAGTAGATAAGTACTTACGAATAAATCTAACCAGATATGTAAAAGACCTCTACATAGAAAATTACAAGACTCTACTGCAAGACACCAAAATAGACCTACATAAGTGGGGAAAACTGCCTTACTCATGGGTAGGAAGGCTTAATATCATGAAAATGTCTATTCTACCCAAAGTAATCTATAGATACAACGGAATCCCAATGCAAATTCCAATAGACTGGTGACAATAATCAAGGCAAAATATTTTTCCTGCCACATACAAATCAGAATTCAAAGGCGTTAAGCTCCTACAGAATTACTACAGTATGTTGTTACGTTTATTCCAACACACAGCAACCCTGTAGCACAGAGTAGAATCATTCCATAAGATTTCCTAGGGTATAACATTTACAGGAGGAGCCCTGGTGGCACAGTGGTTAAGCATTTGGCTCCTAATCAAATGTCACTCCATGGAAGAAAGATGTGGCTACAGGCCAAGCCTGTGGCCATTGAGCTGATTCCGACTCACAGTGACCCTTCAGGGCAGAAGAGAACTGCTGCATATCGTTTCCAAGGCTGTAAGTCTTGAGGGAAGCAGACTGCCACATTTTTCTCTCATGGAGTGGCTGATGGACTTGAACTGCAGACCTTTGGGTTAACAACTGAGTTCTTAACCACAGAGCCACTAAGGCTCCTTGACTATAGCATAAAACAAGACCAAATCCACTGCCCTTGAGTCAATTCCAACTCATAATGACTTTATAGGACAGAGAAAACTGCCCCACAGAGTTTCCAAGGAGCACCTAGCAGATTCAAACTGTGAAACTTTTGGGTTAGCAGACATAGCACTTAGCCACTACACAAACAAGGTTTCTTGACTACAGTGCACAACCTAGTAAATGGTAATAACAACAGTAAAAGAAGGGACAGATGCCAACTATCCACAGGTAGGAATAAGGGCTCACTGAGCAAACAAACGAGAACGGCAGCCCAAAGACAAGAGACATGAAATGGATAAAATGGAAAGTGAAGGAGGGCAGCATAAATACCAGCTGAAGCTTATAACCAAGAGAGAGACAAGGAAGCCCAAAGGGCATTAGCTATATTTCCTTGCTTGTCTTTTTCTGTGATAGAAGGGGTATGCTGGTACACTAAAGTGAAATATTTCACCTATGAAGCATAGCACATGTGACATGGGAGTGGAAACACAATCAGAAGAGGCATGGATATCATCTAACTATGCTAGGTCCTAGGAAAACGGTAGCTCCAACCCTTCCTCTGCACGTGGTAACTGGAACCCATTGAGAAGGTTTCTTCTACTGTATATCAGTTTTTATTGTGTGAGGGATAAATATTTTCTAATACTTTTTATGATAAGAAGGGCATATGTACATGTTGTGCAGCCAATAATTAGAAAGTATAGACTTCTCCTGATTCCATACTCCCTGCATCCATTCCTTTATGAGAACTCTCTGTTTGGCACTCTGTGAATTTAGTGAGTTTTCAATCATGGATGTCCAGGCTCTTTCACCTAGGAATTTTAATTGTGATTAGAGACACATATGGCTGGTAGACAGAAGTGAGCTATCCAACGCCAGCTACTAAAGTACTTAACTGGTGCATCAGCTGCCACTATAGAGGACAACAGGGGCAGATCAACCAATAAGCATGGAATGTGTGGGTTAGCTGTGTTTCCTTATTAATCCATGGAGCACAGTTTCACATAATTTCACCACATCTTTGATAAGTAAGCCTGTGCTTATCTTGTAATTCATCCCTGGAGATGTCCAGTGGTTGCCTGGCAGGCTGTTCAGACTGATGAGCCATCCAATGGCTTTCCAATAAATTTACTCTGATTTTATTCCTTTTTTGGCTTTAGCAACAGTTCATTACTGTTGAGCACAGGTAAAGAATTCTAACTGATGTACTATTGGGCTTCACATGTTTTGAAAGTTTAAATATTCATACAGAACACTAACCTACAAAGTGGGCACAAAAGGGAATGAACAGAAAGGGTCTGTTATGAAAACATCACTGTGTCTCCTAACGTGGGATTCAGGGTGTATGAATATAGTATACGGTTTCTCACCATTCTTGTGTGATGGACATTGTCTCAAACTCTGCAAACACTGACTCCAATTCTAACCTAATTTTGATAAAATCTATCAGTGCAGGATTTTAGACTTGGAAGTAAATAGAATTTAAGAAAAGAAGACAACAGATACCTAGTGAAAGGTATAGGTAGAGAAGGAAAAAAGAGGATATAAAAATAAAAGGAAAATATGAGTCAGTAACATTGAGAGTAGACTGTACTCACCCAGAAGTGAAAGTCTGGACAGGGCCAAATTAGCACAGTCAAAAGGCAACATCCTCTTTATCTGTTCTCCCTTCTCTCCAAGCCCAAATCTTTGTAAGAAATTATATAAAATATGTCTAAAGAATATATATAGTTATACATATTTATACATTTACACACATGTGTATTATTACTGTTGTGTGCCTTGAGTCAATTCCAACTGTTAGCTATTTTATAAGGCAGAGTAAAACCATGGGGTTTCCAAGAAGAGCCTGGTAGATTCAAACTGCCAACCTTTTGGTCAGCAGCCACACAATAATCACACCACTACCAGGGTTTCCCTCCACTGCCGTCGGAGTGGGGTCTGACTCACAGTGACCCTAGACGTCAGAGTAAAACTACCCCATAGAGTTTCCAAGGAGCACCTGGTGGATTTGAACTGCTAACTTTTGCTTAGAAGATGAGCACTTGACCCACTACGTGCCACCAGGGTTTCCAGTGCCTTGTCTTATATTTGTTTCAGAAAAGCTCAACATCCTGCCTTGAATTCAGGCGTGGGAACATAAAACGATATACAAAGAAAAAGTACAAAGAATTTATGGCACAACCTCAGATGGGTGGCACCCAGTGTCAAAAATGCCAGTACAAAATGATCTGAGAAATGCAATATTTAACAGTCCTTTTGATTTTAAGGTTAGAAAATGACATGTGCCTAGTGTTATGCAAAATCTCAGTCATCACAAAACAGTTCGTTTGTCAGTGTGAGACAAGCAAATCAAGCTCAAAGTCCAGAAATTGCAAAAGCAAGGTTGCAGCAGGGAGTACTGTCTGCAAGGCAGGCGCTGTGGCTTGTCTTTCACTCCCCACTGGAATGTGTCCATCCTGCTTCTAATTGGCAACTTTAAGTGTGAAGAGGAAATACGCAGGTTTTCTAATTCCTTCCTTGATACTTGGTGTCACCCAGTTTATTTCACTGTCTTGTAGACAACACATGATTCCCAGAACAGGTTAAATATTGGCCCTGCGCCACCATTAGACTGTCCCCTAGGTCCGAGGCTGTTTCCACAGGCCAGTTGGCTGTAGGAACTTCACGAGAAACTTTCTAGGAGGCTGCAGCCATTGAAAAGAAAATTGGACCATCCAGGGCACGTCGTTGAGTTGGCATTACTGGGGCAAGGAGTAGAAACGACGTTGTTCATTACTCACAGTTCGCCTTTGAGTCCGAAAGCACTAAGACGAGGCACGCCAGCAGCGCCGTGGAACGCCCACCGGGGACCCTCATCGCTGAGCGGGCGGAGGTGCGCACCGGGACAGTGACGTGGTGCGACGGCCCTGAGCGCTCGACGCGCGCTGGAGCTGCCGATTCCCCGCGCCGCTCGCTGGGAACTGCGGCTCGGCGGGGCCGGAGCAAGCGCTGGCGGCGCAGCCCGAAAAGGGGGCGGAGGGGACCGCCCGCTCCCAGCCCCCAGCCCGGGAGGGAGAGATAACGAGGACGTTTCCTGGAAGCCACTGGGCGCTGGGGGAGGGCGCACGGCGAGTGTCGGAGGCCTGGTAAACACTGCGGAGATTTTCTCCTGCTTGTCCCTGAGTTCGCAAGTTTCGGTGCCCTTCTCCGAAATGTGAAGATTTTGAAGCTTGCCCGGAAAGAGGAACACAGTGAAACCACAGAGAGAGCTGAAGGACTAGAGTGGGAGGCTAGGTGGCCGAGACAACTAAGATTCGGAGGACAAAGGGGTCTCCTGGCTCCGAAGAAGAATTCCTGAGAGATTGACGTTGAGGATGAGGAGAGTCAAGCAGACCCTAGAAGTAAACGAAGACCTAAGGAGGTTAGATGGAGCAAAAGGGGTGATTTTGATCGATTGCAATCTGATTCCTGCCTGCAATTGTGGTGTAGAAAACCATGGGTAGCGAATAATGTTTGGGGAAGGGAGAGAATGTTTCAAATTTCATCATCTTTAAACTGTTCTTTTTTTTTTTTTTTTTACTAGTCTAATTTTTGTCCTTGGGCAAGAACATTTCGAATGTTACTTAGTGTTTAAGGTTGGCTTTGGAGCTTAAACCGCTTAGGTTCCAGATCGCAATATGATGCCGTGTACAGCTTTGTAACCTGAAGCAGATTTTTTTAACCTCTCTAAGTCTCAGTTAATAGAAACCCTGCTGATGTAGTAGTTAAGTGCTTCAATTGCTAATAAGGAGGCCAGCAGTTCGAATCTATGGGGCATTTGTATTCTCATCTCTGGGCTCACAGGGAATTCCAGTCAACTGCCAGCCGTTTCAAGTTGGCGTTGCTTCAGTAAACCGCGGTGGTATAGTGGTTAAGTGCTACATCTACTAACCAAAAAGTTGGCAGTTAGAACCCGCCAGCCGCTCCTTGGAAACTCTATGGGACAGTCCTACTCTATCTATAGGGTCACTGTGGGTCAGCATGAACTCGACAGCAGTGGTTGGTTGCTTTTTTGTTTTTTTCTGGTTAAGCCTCAGGAAACCCTGGTGGCGAAGTGGTTAAGTACTATTACTGCTAGCCAAAAGGTCAGCAGTTCGAATTCACCAGGGACTCCTTGGAAACTCTATGGGGCAGTTGTACTGTGTCCTATAGGTTCCCTATAAGTCAGGATCAACTTGATGGCAGCGGTTTGGGGTTTAAGCCTCTGGTTGTGTCATTTGTAAAACGAGGGTATTAATGGTACCATTTGTAGTGTTGATATCAGGATTTAAGAGATAACCTCTAAAGCAGAGAGCGTGTGTTCAATAGTACTCAATAAACATTTACTATTATTCTACCCGAATGAAAAATCAGTGGAGTTCTATGTGTGAGTGGAATTCAACAGGTGAATAATATTTCATAGACAACTCTTCCTGTGGTTGTGCGATACACTTTTTTTTTTTTTTTTTGGTTTGTTTTCTGTAAGTATAGGTAGGGTCTGGGGAGTTTTTATTCACCCATTCAACAGTTGCCAATGTATCTATGACCCCTCTGGTCTTTAAATTATCTTCTTTCTTGGTTTGTATGACTCTAGCCTCCATCAAGTCACTCTCACCACTTCATTCTCAGCTTAAAGTGATTTAATGGTAAGTACAGTTCACACCTCTCTGCAGTTGTTTGGTGTTTTAGCACATTTAACATTAAATGAAATGACCTTTAAGTACTATACTTAATAATTAAATATTGTTAAATTTTTAAATTCATGTAGGCTACAAGTAGTCTCAAACTTATGATGTCCTCAGGTGTGACAAACTGCACTTATGACTGTCTTTTTTTCTTTTTTGGTAAATCTTACTGCTAGTAATGCATGTTGTATGCATGTTAAAATGTATTTGAAACCTCACATGTAATGCTTGCAACCATGGAAGGCAAAGATCGTATTTATAAGGATACTGGTAACAAACAAAACCCAAACCACTACGGTCAGATCAATTCTGACTCATAGTAACCTTATAAGAAGAGTAGAACTGCCTCACGGACTTTCAAAGGAGCACCTAGTGGATGCAAACTGCCACCCTCTTGGCTAGCAGCTTAGCACTTAACCACTATGCCACCAGGATTTCCACTGATAATAAAAAGCAAGAATAATCAAAACTTAAAAAACAAAAAAAAAGGTATTAAACTTATGTCAGAATGACAAAGGTGATGGAACAGAACCCCAACATAAGTCAGAGACTACCAGTAGTAGTCTTTGAAGTAAAAGCCCCGTTTGGGAATCTCGTCGTGTTTTGACAAAGAATTAAGGGTTGAATATCAACTGTGGGATCTCAAAATTTCACAAGGTGGGAAAATCTACAAAATCTTGGATCAACAGCCTCAAACCAGATCGGGGACAAAATGATCCCCAACATAGGCATAAGAAAGAATATAGAGATCTCAAAGAAAAAAGGCAAAAGATGCTAGAGGAACACAAGGTATCTAAAAAATAATCTTGCTTTGGAATAAAGATTTTACTTAAAAGTGAGTGTCTTTTTCACACCACAAATGTGTATCACAGTATGATCTGTATTTGTCAGTGCTGAAAAAATGTGTCCCCTATACTGTAATGTCAAACTTTAAAAAATCGTCCCCTAAAATGTTTAATAATAAAACTTGGTAATATGCCAGCCAAAAGCCAAGTGCCGTCGAGTCGGAGCTGACTCATACCTGAGGATAAAAGTGTAGGTTTTAAATTGTATCTCAGAAATTACTCTGTGATGGTGATATCTGACTTCAGTCAATTGTATGCAGCAAAACTTGTTTTCAGTGCAATTCTATCTATGCAGCTAATGTGCATTCAAAATTTTACCCCCCTAACTTAGCCTATTACGTCTTTCTAATCTCGGATAGTACCAGCCCCAGTCTTCAGATTGCTCATGATAAAAACCTTACAGTCGTTCTTGACTTCTTTCATACCCTATGTTTATTCCATCAGGAAAATCCAATCCAAAATGTATCATGAATCTCATCACCTCCACTGTCTGGTTCCAAGCCACTGCCTGAATGCCTCATCTGAACTATTGCAATAGTCTCCTACCTAGTATCTCTGATTCTCCTCTCACCACTTTAGTCTATTCTCAACTCAGTGGCTGTAGTAATCCTAAAATGAATGTCAGCTATGTCATTTCTCTTTTCCAAACCCTACAAAACAAAAAGTCAAAGTCCTTACCATGACTTCTGACACCTTGTGAAGTTTGGACTCCCAGTGCTTCTGGACTTCCTGTCCTATTCTCTGTGCATTCACTCCATTTGCCTTAGGGTTGATTCTGGCTTGTAACAGCCCTGTAGGATAGAGCAGAATGCCCCCATAGGTTTTCCAAGGTTGTTAACTTTACAGAAGCTGAGTGACACATCTTTTTCCCTACAGAGGAGCTGGTGGGATTGAACTGCTGACCTTCCAGTTAGCAGCAGTGAGGTGCTGACCTTCCAGTTAGCAGCAGTGAGGCTCAGAGCTGTGCTCCAAGGACTCCTTTGCGCTCACTTAGCCATTTCACTTTCCCAAATATTAAATATATGGACCATTTTAGAAGCTTTGCACTTACTGATTTGTCTGTAATGTTGTTCCCCAGTATACTCACACAACTCCGTTGTCTCCTTTAAGTGTTGCTCAGATGTCACCTTTTCAGTAATGCATACTCTTTCTACTCTTGTGAAAATATTTCCTTACTCAGTTTTATATTTCTCCTTATCATCTTCTACTAATAACCACATTGTCTGATTTACTTATGTTTAGTATCTACCCCCTCCCCAATCCGGTGAACATTAAATCCTAAAATCCATGAATGCAGGATTTTCTTTTATGTTGTGTCCACAGCTACATTCCTGTTGACTGTAACAGCCTAACAAAGGGAGCCTGAGGATATTTATGTAAAAATATCAATAATGATTACTCCGATGGTGGAATTATGGATCTATATTTGTTTTGTCTATCTATGTATTTTATTTTTCTACAACAGTCTTTTGGTATTTGCTTAATGAAAACAAATAATCTCAAGCTGAAGTATTTAAACCACAAGTATTAAAGAATAGTCTTACTTGTTCTTTGTTATTGTTATATTTGTTTATTTTAGAAAGGAGACCTTTTGTCATGGTTGTAGTTTGAAATGCTATCTTGTTAAATGTAAAATGAATCAGCAGGCAAAGACTGGAAGTCAGGTTGCATTAGAGAAAGGAGGCAGTCTTTTAGATAGCTCAGTGGTTATAGTTCTTCCACATTCCTCCCCCTGCTAGAATCCTTAGGGTGTGGGAAAAACAATAGCACACTCTGAAGCCCAGTATTTTGTCCACAGAAGCAACACAGCTAAAGAGATACAATTCTGGGCTGGCACCCAGATGCCTAACCATACCCCCTCCTCTGGTGATCAGGCCAAAAAAATAAATCTGTGATTGTGCTCTGTGCAGTGAGTCACGTAGCCCTTAGTGCATGAAACTGGCTGAGGGAGGGACTTCTGTGTCCCTGTTCTGTGGCATGTTGTGTCTAGAGTAGTCTCCATCTTGCCCCCACAGTCTTTTGAGCCTAGTGGGGACCAGCTCGCCACAGAGCTGTTCCTATTACTTGCTGTCTGTTTACTGCAATTCGAATGACTTCCGTTTGCCAACATTTTGTAAGTCTTCCATGTGTACAACTCAGTCACACTAGATGTATGTAGCACACAAAGAGTGGTTGATGCTACTGGTTGTGTTGTGGTCCTCATACTGGTAGTCATGTGGGGCTTGGAATCTTAGGACCACCTGTGAGACAACCTGCAGGGCAATACAGTAAAAGTGCTATTCCAGTAGTCCCTGAGAGATGTGAGGAGAGTGTTAGTAGAAGGATGGCACTTAACCACTGTGCCACTAGGGGTTCTAGGATGATGACAGCAAGATTATTTTCATTCATCAGAAAAGGCTAAGTTAGCCTGTGATAAAAGTAGCTTCCCAATTGCAGTTGCTTAAGATCACAAGAGTCTATTCCTTGCTCATGAAAAGGCCACTACAAGTTTGTATATATGCCTTTCCAAGCAGTGAACTTCATGGGTTGGCTCAGCATTCCTTTCTGTTTTGGTTTTATAGTACCTCAAAGTCAAAAGACACCAGAACAAGTAGGTCAAAAAAAAAAAAAAAAGCCACCGTTACTGCCCCCATTGGGCTTCCAAGGCTGTAAATCTTTACAGAAGGAGACTGCCACATTTTTCTTCCATGGACCTAGTGGTTTAAAACCACTGATCCTTTGGTTAGCAGTTGATCACTTTAACCACTGTACCACCAGGGCTCCTGTTGACACAGGCTTCCGTGATTACCATGTCAGTGAAAGTGAGAGTGTGGAGAATTATGGACCAGTTATTAAATTAAGAAGACAGAGATTATTTGTAAAACAAAACAAAAACAGAAACATCTGGAATAGCTTGATGGGCAGAAGCCCAATCCGAATGATCTGATAAAAGAATGCGCAGTGAAAATAGAGATTTAGAGTTTGAGCACCACCAATGTAAGATGTTTGGTTTTGAAAGTAGTCAACAGGATAGTATGAAATTGGAATTATAGTAAATTGTGGCCTTACCCTCCCTCTCTTGCTCTCTCACTCCGACATCCACCCTGGAGATGATAGGCAAAGAGCTAGAATAAAATGGTGAGGGATACACTTAAGATATTGAGTCAAGAAGAAGTAATTGAAGGAACAGAACTTAAGAAAAGTCGAAAAAGAATGGTTGTCAAAATATGAGAAAAGTGGTAAACCTTGGAAAAGAGGAGGTGGACTTCTTGACATATTGGAAAATAGAGACAAGGATGATAAGGAAGGAAGAAAAGATGTGCAGTGTCATCCAACTTTATTCATTAGCACTGTAAGGCATTAAAGTTTCTTAGTATGTGGATGACACCCTCTGGACAGAAGTGGAATCTGACACTGATGAGGAAGGGCAAGTTCGCTAAGGAAAACCAGTAGAGGTTGTATTGCTGTGTGCCACTGACTTGATTCCAACCCACAGTGACCCTATAGTGCAGAGTAGAGCTGCCCCATAAACTCATGAATTCAAACTGCCAACTTTTTGATTAACAGACAAACTATTAACTATTGTGTTACCAGGGCTCTAAATTAGAGGTCACACAGCTTCCAGTACCCCCTCAGTGCTCAGAGTATCTCCTGGGGCCCAAAGTGTTTACTTTGAAAATAAGAAGAGTGTTCACTGTAGACCCTAGCTGCCTGGACACCACAGCCAGGAGTCATGGAATAGGGTTGTAATTCTATTTTGTTCATTTTAGGAACTGAGGATTTAAGAGATTGACTCAAAATATGATCTAATCCTGCAGATTGAGTCCTGCCTCATTAACATCGTAGAGATTAGGGTTTGTAACACGTAGGATAGTCTCGTAAATTCTTGTGATTTTTATAGAGGACAACTGCAAACTACTGGAAATCATGGCCAGCCAAGTTGATGCACATTTTTTTTCCCCTACTTACTCAAAGCTAGAGGTCATGTAGTCTTGAGCAATTGAAAAGGGGGGAAGAAAAAAGAGGTTATCGAGGCAAGGAGCTGAGATCCACGAATAACATTTCCAGCAGTTTGAAGGGGCAGAACAATACCTGCCAAAAATATTGAGAAGACCAGAACCAAAAATGAAACCCACTGCCTTCAAGTCAATTCTGACTCAGAATCACAGACTCACAGTGACTCTGTAGGACAGTGTAGACCTGCCTGGATAGTTTCCAAGGAGCATCTGGTGGATTTGAACTGCTCACCTTTTGGCTAGCAGCTGTAGCAGTTAACCACTAGGACACCAAGGTTTCTCAGGTGATATTACATTAAAAATCTATGATTTGTCAGAAACAGCTCTAGATCTTTATTCATCTCATTTAATCACCTAGCAACCCTGCAAACTAGGTATTGTCGTTTCTGTTTTTCAGATTGAGTAACTTGGATGGGATACTTGGACTCAGAGACAGTGATCTCAGAGTTCAGTAAGCAATGTTAAGAGTTCAGTTTAAGGTTACACAAATTAGTACAACAGAGTAATTTTAAATTTATATCTATTTAGCCCTAGTGAATTATTTCCCCTGGATACACTTAATTAGCCCCTTTTGCAAGAATTTAAAACTATGTATTTAAGTGAAAACTGATTGGACACACAGTTCCAAAGTATTATGGGTTTTTTTTTTCCCTCCCTATAGGAGCTTATTTGTCATTTCTTTTTCAAAGAATAAAAGTGCAGATATTACATATCTCTTTAAGTAGAATAAAATATGTTATGAAAGTCTAAAGAACACCATTTTCATCTTGAGGAATCCAACTGTTTAACAATATGTATCTAAAACTTCTGTGAAAAACATACACCAAAATGTTAATACTGGTTGTCTTTTGATGGTGAGTTTGGAATCTTCCTTTCTTCGTCTTGTTCCCTTTTCAGTGTTTTTCACCTTCTCTATAGTGAGGGTATATATATATGGATACATACATTTGTAATCACAAACCCCTACAGTAAATATCATGAAATCCCATTTTACATTTTATGTGACAGTGATTAATACAGCAGATTAATACATTACTGTCACCTGAACAATTGGGATAATTTTGCAAACACGGTTTTTATTTCTTTTTTTCCCCTAGTCCTTAACGATAATTTCCGTCAGTGCTTACGAGTTGCGGTTGCTAACTCAGAGGTCAGCAGTTCGAACCCATCAGCCCTCCTTGGAAACTCTATGTGACAGTTCTACTCTGTCCTATAAGTTTTGTGGTTATTTCCAATTGGGGCAATACTCCGAACTTGTGCTGCTGAAGATTGGCAGAATCCCAGAGAATTACAATCTCGGCTTCATAAAACATAACAAAGGGCCACACAAGATCCGACGTTTCTGTTGAGAATACTGGAGACAGACGAGAGGCATCCTGGGTTTTTATAAAGATATATCCTAGCACCTGAGACGAGGCTCAGACCCCTCAGCCTGTCTCTGGGCACTCCGGTTGCCGGGTTACGAGAACCGGCTTTCCCGCGCTCCGCCTCCTGCCCTCAGGCCCCACCCTCGTCTTTCTTCTACGTCTCTGGCGTGGGCGGGGCGATGGCCTCCTTCAGCCACTCAGAAGCCCCTACCACGGGCCTTCGAGTGATAATTGGAGGAGCTCCTGGGCAGGGCTTAGAAGCATAGTCCGCAAGCCGCAGGAACGTCAGCACGTTTACGCGGGGGTTTACTTTGGCCTTACTCCGCTGTCCCAGCTTGTCTGCATCTGCGACTTTTCCCCCAGTAGTCCTTGAGGTCGGAGGGTTGTTGTCCACTCGCGGAGCTGAGCCACTGACGAGCTTGCTGCACGAAGATAAGCTGCTTCAGCGTCTCCTCGTCGCGGCGGCGCCTCTTGGGACTTACTTGGCCGAGGTCCGTCCGGGACCGATTCCCGCTGTGGGCTCGGATGGGAGGCGGCGGGAGCGGCGGCCTGGGATGTTCAGTCTGATGGCCAATTGCTGTAACTGGCTCAAGCGGTGGCGGGAACCCGTCAGGTAGGCTGGAGTCGGGTCGCCTGGCTCGGTCCTGGGGTTTCGGGACGGCTGCTCTAGAGGGCTGGGGGGGGCGCCGCCTCTCCTCCCAACCACAAGGTGATCAGTCTCTCCCAGGCCGCAGGGGTTGCTTTCGCTCCCGGCGTGGCTTGGTTTTGATCCCGGGAGGAGAGGTGTTTAAGGTGAATGCAGCATTATTGCCAGGTTGCCTTTGAGATAAATTCTGATCAACATTGCTTATTATTTAACTTTGCTACAGTTGTTATAAATAAACAGTATTTAAATGGCTTCGAATTTCTTAAGGTATAAAGGTATGTTTGTGAATGTGTGTGGTTTAAAACTATTTGTTGGGTTTTCTCTGTGAAGGAGTATCCACACATCTCTTTCCAACACACACACACCCACACACGGTTTTGTTGAAGGACATGGGCTTGAAATCTGGCTCCACTGTTTAATTATATGACTGGCTTCAGCTTCGTCATATATTAAATGGAGATAATTATGTCTTTGCTTTAGGGGTATTATGTTAAATGAGAACATAACTAGACTGTAGTGTAGCTTCGATTCTTATATGGACCCTTTTGAAGGAAAAGGGTGCACTTTTTAGCATGTCATTTTGAAAAGCTAGACACATTAATCTGTCTTGCCTGTTACTTGATCTATTTCTTGATATTCACTCAACAACTGTTGAGTATGTGTCATGTGCTAAGCATAGTATTAGAAAGAAGTCCGTGAACAGTATGCGTTTAAAACTCAGTGGGTCAAGCTATTAACAAACCTTGAATTTGTTACTCTTTATAAATAATATTGACTTTATATAGTTCTACACTAGAATTAGAACAAGAATAAACATTGCAAAGGGTTTCTTTTTTAATTGTTCTTTAATCATTAACACTTCAATAGCATTTTCTGTGAGGATGCATCCTTTCATGAGTAAATCCAAAAAACTAGGCTTGCACTTGATAGAGAAAATACGTTATCTACTTTTGGAAAATAAACTTCCTTTAAAGGAAACTTTTGAAATGCACTATCTATTGACTGTAACTGGATTTCAGTGTGTACTCTTTACTCTTTACCCCTTTGTGTTCGTTAACATACTATTTAAAGCAATACAAAGCATTCACTGTTTAAACGTAAGTGATTGGATCTGCTTTGAGGGCCAAAGATATGTTTGAGTGTATGGTCTAATTGTCTTGTTTTAATCACTCTTTGGTCTAATTACAGAGTCTCTGCAGACTTGAGCTGCAGGGATAATAGATGGTAGTCATGTTTTTCTTTGTGTCTGCTTTTTAACAATGCATTTGATTTTTTATAAGAAGACATTATGGCATATATCCTTTAAAGAACTAAACACACTCCCATAAATAAAGTTTGCAGTTCCAAGAAGGAGTTTTCAATTAATTCATCATTCTTTGTATCTGCTCCTCTTAGCAGCTATACTATAATCTGTGAGATGACTTGCTTAAAGAAAAGTCACATTTCAGGCAAAAGAGACTATATCGATTTCCAACTAGAATGGTTAAGTAGATTTTATTAATACAGCAAGATGGAAATTCAGCTGTATAACTTACAGTGTACTTTCTTTAAGAAGTAGCATCTAGCTTAGCACTGTTCAGTAAGGTAGCAACTATCCATGCTTTGAGCATTTGAAATGTGACTAGCCTGAACTGAGATGTTACAAGTGTATAATACATACTGGGTTTTGAAGACTTAGTATTCCTCTCTATGCGCCCCCCCAAAAGGCAAGATCCTCATCACTATTTTTTTTAAAGTTTGATTATGTATTGAAATAAATCTTGCATAATTAACTTAAGTAAAATATGTTATTAAAATCAGTATCCCTGTTTTTGTTTTTTTAATGCAGCTGCTAGAGAATTTAAACTTTCATGTTTGTCTCACATTCTATTCCTGTTAGAATTTGTTGATCTTGATCGTAGCCCATGTTGTATAGAGTTAACTGTCAAAAACTTGAAAACAAGTTAGATTAGACCTGTATCTATAAGTAGCCTTGTTCTGTGTCTGGTCTGTAGTGATGGCTGAATAAATGTCTATTAAATTTTGTGTGTAATTTGATTACCACTTAGCAATAATAAGCCTTATGGCCTTATGTAAACAACGTTAGCATTCCACTTATTTTACTGGAATAAATTAGAGGTGAGCAAATGGATTGTAAAACTTCATAAAAATGAGTGCTTTTGTGATGTGGTGTTATGTATTTTTACAAGAAAATTTTATTCTTTAAGTATTTTTGCTTTCCAAAGAATTTCTCAACATTTAGGCTAAGTTGTTCTTCATTGAAAAGTACCTGGGTGGTGCAATTGGTTAAGCACAGGACTACTAATCAAAAGGTCTGTGGTTCAGACATACCCAGAAGCATCTCGGAAGTAAGGTCTGGCAACCTCCATTTAAAGGGTCACAGCCCTGAAAACCCTGCGAAGTATAGTGCAGCTCTATACCCTTGGGTTTCCCATGAGTCAGAATCAACTGAATGGCAACTAACAAGGTTTCTCATAGAGATTCCTCTTCATATTTATATTTTATAAAGATATGTTTGCCGTTGTGAGGAGTGCGTGTAAGAGACAGAAGATAATTCATGACTATTAATGTAGCATATTCTAAGGTTGCTGTACTGATTTATGTAACATTCTGTACACTTTGGAATTACTCACCTGTCCTCTCTTAGATGCATTCTCGATGATCAAATTATTCTTAGAGAGTGGAATCAGGGATTGTCTTTAGTATTTAGAACAGGTGAAAAACACGAGATGGGGGTCAGCGAGTAAGTATTAAAGCACCAGTTTAAGTCAGAAATCAGAACCAGGGTGCTAGGCAATTCAAGAACCCAGGCAGGGTTAGAATTGTACTTGTACTTGCTAACCAGCAGCCAGAACCTGGGAGCTCTGGTGGTGCAGTGGTTCAGTATTCAGCTGCTAACCAGAAGGTCGACAGATCAAATCCATCACCTATTCCTCCACGACCTAGTGAGGTAGTTCTTCACTGTTCTGTGGGGCCTGCTATGTGTCAAAATCAGCGCAGTGGCAATAGGCTTTGTGTTTTTAGTTAAGTACCTAAACCTAGGCTTTCAAACTTAGTAAGTTAGTCATGAATAGACTAAATGCCAGGACTCCACAGAGAAGTGATTGCTCCTAAAGATGGAGTGCATTGTAGTGGGATTTTCTTTTTTAATGTTTTATTTTGAAACCATAGTGCAGTTGGACATAGCACAATAATTGAAATTAAGAAAATGAATGTTGTGTTTAATCATTCCCATTTGAATCATTTTGAGTATTTGAAACTTTTCACTGTTACCCAGAATGCTTTGGTGAGCATCCATTTATAAATATCTTTAGAAATGAAATTCTAGAGCATTTGAAAAAGTTTCAAGTATTTGATGTATATTGCTAAATTGCTCTTTAGAGCAATTTAGAGCAAAAATTCTTTTAGAATTTTTGTCTTAGCCAGTTTACACTTCTTTCAGCAGTGTGAGAGGGTATGTAATATTTTTATCTTTTCCAGATTATAGTGAAAATGTTACTGCCTTTAGTTTCTGTTTCCTCAATATCAGTCTTTTTTTTTTTTTTAATAAATAGGTAAGAAATTCTTGAAGCTTCAGTCATCCTATTTGTCTTTCACCATCCCTCCCTAGAGATAACCACTACCTTGAACAGGTTTCCTGTCCATCTGTGCTTTTCAGAGTCACCATTTCGCCAACCAGAGCTTTACTTAGAGCTTATTAGTGAATTAATTGTTTATTGTGTCCAAGCCTAAGAGACTCAGCTGTCACACTGAGCAATATGAATTAAAGTTTTCTGTATATTACATAGTCTCTGGTAAAGTATATTGTAACGTGGTTTGTCATCTCTGTATGCGTTTTTTTCAGTGGAGGCTGTTCTCAATAAATATTACTGGAATTTTGAGACCATTTGTAGAAACTGCTGAGTTCTAACTTTCTAATTCAGTGGTACGTACAGATTAGGAAGTATTATCTGATGGTTCTGTGTAGAACTGTATAAATGTCTTCATATCTTTTCATCCTCCCACATTTTCCTCCACATAGAAGGAATCACAGAATTTTAGAACAGAAAGGGACCTGAAGATACTCTATTTCTGTACCCTTATATTTTAGAGCTGGACAGACTGACACTAAGAATTTCACGTGACCAAGACTTTGAAGCTAGCGTATGGCCAGCAGGTTTGGTATTTTCTGTTTATTAGAGCTCAATAAATGTAGGTAGTGATTTCAATGTAACATTATGCTGGGCTGTACAACCTGGCTCAAAATATCAGAAAATCGTGCACTTGTGCACTAAAATCATACCATAAATATGTATTGGGGCATATTTTTTTTTGTGAATTTTTGCATTGTTATAATTTTGGGAGTAAGTTGTTTTATGATCTCTCATATGTTTCATAAAATGTGTGTTTAGGTTACTGCTAGAATTTAGAACTTGGTCTATGTGGTTTTAAATATTTTAAATAGTATTAATTTGATGTGTTAAACTTTGTTTTTTATTACTTTTAGTGATATTTTTATTAGATTTGAGGTTAGAAATAGCTTTTATCTGTTTGACCTGTTTTATTTGAAGTACTATCTGCCAAGGAAGTTTAAACCTATAGTCGTTTAAATGACTGCAATAGTGTGACTCAGAAAATTCAGGATTCAAATATTTAAGTTTAGCACTTTCCAGTACTGTGTTGCTTTTTGTCATATATAATTTTTTGCGTAAAAAAGGGCCGTAAGGTAAGATATCCTGATGAACTCACTTTTGGGATCCAGAATTGCACAATTGCACAATGTTGATTTGAACAATATCAGACACTAGCCCCTGGAGTCCAGAAGTCTTCACCTTAGGATGCCAGCAGCTAAAATTTTACAAGACAGGCCTTTGTTGTTATTATCTGCTGTCTAGTCAACCCGTTAAAACTAAAATTCAAACCAATTACTGTGGAGTTGATTCTGACTGATAGCTACCCTAAAAGACAGAGTAGAACTGACCTGTAAAGTTTCCAGTGATTAACTGGTAGATTCAAACTGCTGACATTTTCGTAATAAACAAGCTCTTAACCATTGTGACACCAGGGATCCAGTCAGCTCTTTAGGCTCTCTTAATCCCTGTATTATTTTTACTTGGTATTAGTTAGGTTTTTTTGTTTGTTTGTTTTTTAACTCTTCCCACTGTTAATTATTATCTTGAAACCATGAGCATATAAACTTTTTGCACTAAATTCTACCCAGTTGGATGTATGAAGACATGTGATTTTAATTAAATTCTCTATCATTGAACTGTTAATTTGAGGTGACAACTTAACACAAATTAAATTCATAACAGTACTTTATCAACTTAAAATTATATATTTTAATTTTAATTTTTGTTGTGCTTGAGGTAAAAGTTTGCAGAGTAAATTACTTTCTCATTAAATATGCAATACACAAATTGTTTTGTTGCATTGGTTGCCAGCCCAGTGATATATCAACATTCTCCTATTCCCTCTGGGTTTCCTGTTGCCGTTTGCCCAGTTTTCCTCTCCCTTTCTGCTTTCTTGTCTTTGCTTTTGGACTGGTGTGCGCATTTAGTCTCATATACATGACTGAAATACAAAGCATGTTCCTCATGTGCTGTTGTTTGACTTTAAGAATGCTTTGCTACCAGTGTTGACTCATAGTGACTTATACAACAGAGGGAAACCTATAGGGTTTCCAAGAAGTGGCTGATGGATTTGAACTGCCGACCTTTTGATTAGCAGCTAAGCTCTTAGCCACTACACCATCAGGGCTTTGGAACTGATGTTTGCCTTTAGAACTGTCTAATCTTTGGGAGAAGTGTGAACCTTGGGAGTGACTTCAGTACTGAGATAAAAGGATGTCTGTGGACCCTGTGCAGTTTATCAGGCCAGCAAGTCGTGTGTGTGTGTTGTCTGTGTGTGTCTGTGTGTCTGTGTGTGTGTGTTTGAATTTTGTTCTACAATTTTCCTCCTCTCTGTCTGGAATTGTCTGTTGTGGTCTATGTCAGAACAGTCAGTTGTGGTAGCTAAGCACCATCTCGTTGCTCTGAGCTCGCTCTGGTGAAAGTTGTGGTAGTTGTAGTCCATTAGTCCTTTGGACTAGTCTTTGTGTCTTTGGTTTTCTTCATTCTCTTTTGCTCTAGCTGGAATGGAACCAATAGATTCATCTTAGGTGGTTGCTCATAGACTTTTAAGACCTTAGACACTATTCACCATGGTCAGATATAGCCCATTTTCTTTATAAGCTGTGTTGTACTGGTGTAGCTAGATACCACCTGATGCCGTGATCTCCATATCAGTAACTCAGCTCCTCCAAAGTTTGGATGTGCCTGTGAAGCTTCTATGACTTTGTCTTGGTCAGTTTGTGCTGACTTTCCCTACTGTGGTATACTTTCTAACCTTTCAGCAAAGCTACCACTCAGCTATTATGTAGTGTTTTTCCCTCCACATCCCTTGCTCTGTCATAACCATCAAAGGTTGTTTCTGTGTGTAAACCTTTTCATGAAAAATAGTGGTCTCAGACTGTGTTTGCTTTTTAGTGATTGACTTATTTATTCTACATATTGAATTTATATTTTAATCATACTTCGTAAATTCATTTAATTTCATTTAGTAAAGATGACTACTGTGTGCCTAGTACATTTGAAATTGAGGCTATAGAGTTAAGGTAAGTGGCTCTAGTACATAAGACTGACAATTTGTATGATATAGCGAAATCTAAACCCCCAAATCCACTACCATCAGGTCAGTTCTGACTGACAGTGACCCTATGGTTGCCCCTAATCAGCAAGGGTGGTCAGAAAGGCCTGAATGTATCCAGACTATTATGGGCTTACTTCAACAGTGCCAGGAGAAGAGGCTGCAGAGTTTGGACTTGATTCTGGTTAGAATAAAGTTAGATTTTTATCCGTAGCTTGCAATTCATGATTTTAATTAATCTATACTGGAAGCACTCATTCATCTATGCCAGTGAATTCGGAAGACTGCTCCCAGGCCAACTGACTGGAAGAGATCCATTTTCATGCCCATTACAAAGAAAAGTGACCCAGTAGAATGTGGAAATTACTAAACAATGCCTTTAATGTCACATGCAAAATTTTCTTGGAGAGAAGCCAAAACAGCTACAGCCATGCATCAGCTGGGATTCAGAAGAGGATGTATAATGAGGAATATTGCTGCTGATATCAGACAGATCTTGACTGAAAGTAGAGAATACCGGAAAGATATGTATGTGTTTTATTGAGTAAACAAAGGTATTCCATTACATAAATCCCAACAAATTATGGGAAACATTGCAAAGAAGAGGAATTTTGAAAGAATTGTGCTGATGTGGAACCTGTACTTAGGTCAAAGGGCAGTTTAACAACTGCCCAAGAGAACAAGAAAATACTACCTGGTTTAAAATTGGAAAAGGTATGCATCAGACTTGTCTCCTTCCACTATACGTTTTCAGTCTGTATGCTGAGAAAATAATCAGAGAAGCTGGATGATATAAAGAAGAGCATTGGAGAAATGGACAGTATGAAGAAGAGTGTGGCATCAACATTAGAGGAAGACTGACAACCTGCAACATGCAGATAATGCAACCTTGCTTGCCAAAAGTGACAATGACATAAAGATCAAGACTAATGCAGATCAAAGAGTATAGTCTTCAGTATAGATTACACTTCAACATGAAGAAAATAAAAATCCTTACAAATGGACCAATAAACAATACCAGTATAGAGAAAATACTGAAGTTATCGAGGATTTCATTTTGCAGTCAACGCTCATGTAAGTAGCAGTCAGAAAACCAAATGATCTTTTGTGTTAGGCATCTCAGCTGCAAAGAATTTCTTCAAAATTTTAAAAAACAAAGATGCCACTTTGACAAGTAAGGTGTGCCTGACCCCAGCCATGGTATTTTCAGTTGTTTTGCATGTGTTTGAAAGCTGGACAATAAAAAAGAAAGATGGAAGAAGAATTAGCACATTTACATCATGGTGCTGGAAGAACAAACAAATCTGTCTTGGAGGAAGTAAGACCAGAATTCTCCTTGAAAGTGAAAATGATGAGCTTCTTTTTCACTAACTGTGGCATGTAATCAGGAGAGACCAACTCCTGAAGCAGGTGAAGATAAGGAAGACCCTAGGGGCAGAGTCAAAATGGTGGACTAAGCACACGTCTTCCTAAATCCCTCTGGAAGCCAAGACCTGAATTCATAATAAAACGGAGCCTTCTGGCCACCAAGTGAACCCTAGAACATGGCATAGGGCTGTTAATTTGGACTTCATACTGCTGAACAGAAAATCTCCTGTCTTTCACTGGCTCCTGTGCCTGGCCAGTCCTGGCTTTCACAGTCAGAAGGTATCTCACTATTTCAGCTTTTTGCCCTCTGTCTTCACCAGCTGGTGGAGCTGGGTCTTGACTTGCAGCTTGTCTTGGATGCACTGCTGGTAGGACCAGCAGGCGAAATTGCCGTGTTTTGAGAGCCTGGCTTAGGAATCTGTACATTTTGCTACTTTTGTCCTCTCTCTTCGCCTCTCCCACAGTGTAGCTTCTACAGAGTGGTGGCAAGCGTATGCGGGATGCCCTTAGCTGGGCTTAATTCTTAGCCTGGGAGGCTGTGCTTGCCTGCAGGAGAGTGGCCTGTCTTTCCACCTCTGCTGTAGTGCAGTTTGTACAGAGGTGGTGACAACCTTGTGTGAGGTGCCATCTTGATTACAGTGGCCTCAGTGAGATGAAATTCTTAGGCTGGGAAGCAGTGCCTGCCAACAGGAGAGCACTTTGCCGGCAGAAAAGCAGCATTTTTGACAGTGTTGCCTATGGCTGGGGCCTGTCAGCAGAGGCCAGTAGGGCAATAGCCTTGCTGTTTTTTGAACTAGTTCGTAACATTTAAGATTGGATATAGAGGTGCTTACTTTACCATTTATACGCTTTATTTTAAGATTCCTTAAATATCTGTGGTTCATCCTTATAACATCTCTCTCAGCCTTTAGTGACACAAATGAAGCTCAAAAAGCAACAGACTTTGGAGAAAATGGTAACCAGGAAAAAGCGGTAACCGGCCCCAAATGAAACAACTGAAGAGCTTTCTGGACAAGGAAACTTTTCTGAAATTATCAGAAGATGAATACAAAAGGACTATATATAGGGCCCTCGTAGTCCTTATACAAAATGCAGCAGAGCAAAATGAAAAATTAAGTGAGCTATTCTACCTGATGGAACACCAGTACACTGAAATCCAGCAGATCAAGAACAAAATCAAAGACATCAAAACTTCAATTCAAAGCCAAGAAAACAGAACAGAACAAATGGAAAAAAGACTTTCTGACTTGGAAGACAGAGTTACTGAATCCAGCATCTATGAGGAGAAATCAGAAAAAAGAAATAAGAAAAATTAAGACGCATTAAGAAGCATGTGGGACTCTATAAAGGGAACAACCTATGATTAATTGGAGTTCCTGAACAGGGCGAGACACCTGAGAACACAGTGTTGTTGCTGAGCTGCTGACAGAGAACTTCCCAAAAATCATGCAAGAAGAGAATATAGAGATCCAACATGCATATCGAAATGCCATTCAATATAGATCTCAAAAGAAAGACTCCAAGACATATTCTAATCAAGCTTAACAAAATGAAACATTAGCAGCAACTCTTAAAGGCAGCAAGACTAAAAGCAAAGCTGACAGTCAGAGGGAAATGCTGCAGGCTTTCATCATATTTCTCAACAGAAACAGTGATGGCACGGAGACAGTGGCATGACATATTCAAACCCTGAAGGAGAAGAACTTCCACCCAAGAATTATATATCCTGAAAAACTATCTTTCAAATATGAAAATGAAATTAAGACATTCATAGATAAACAGAAACTCAGAGATTTTGTAAAAACCAAACCAAAGCTACAGGGAATACTGAAAGAGACTCTTAGCTTTGGCTTAGAAGAACAAAATCACTAACTATATATTTTAGAAGGACATATCGTCCAGAATCCTACTCAGTTAGGGAAGGCTTCAAACTCGCTCAAAGCGGTAATAGTGGAAGAAATAATCCAGTGATCATATCATGAAAACTGTGATGTCATCATATTAAAAAGAGGGATGAACTAAAGTCGTTATAGTCCTTCCAGATGGAAAAGAAGTTGACAAGACTATGGTAATTAAAATTGGGTTTATACATAGTTTAATAAGGGGGAATCACAGGGACAGCTGTAAAGCACAATAAAGATGCAATATACCATGTCAAGGAATGTAATGTAAGAGTCTTGACATCCACAAAACCAACCACGAAAAAGGGGAAATATCAACTCACAAAGAAGAATGTCCTAAAACAGATTAATAAGAGCAACAGAGAAAACATCAACACCAAAATAAACATAGCACAATGGCAGCACTGAACACATGCCTATCAATAATTACGTTGAATGTGAATGGACTGAATGCCCCAGTAAAGAGACACTGAGTGGCATCTTGGATCAAAAGACATGACCCTTCCATATGTTGCCTACAAGAAATGCAGCTTAGACTTAAAGATATGAACAAATTGGAAATGAAAGGATGAAAGAATATAAATGAAGCTAACAATGTATAAAGAAGAGCAGGTGTGGCAATTCTGATCTCAGGTGAAATACACTTTAATGTAAAATCTAACATTGTGGATAAGGATTGACACTATTTATTGCCGAAAGGTTCAGTACACAAGCAGGACTTAACTGTATTAAATATTTATGCACCTAATATTAGAGCACGTAAATACATCAAAGAAACACTGACTACACTCAAAAACAAGATAGATCACTCCACAATAATAGTGGGAGACTTCAACACTCCACTCACAATATTGGACAGATCGCCTAGAAAAAAGCTCAGTAAAGACACAGAAGACCTTATTGCCGCAATTAACCAGCTGGACTTCACCAACACATACAGAACTTTCCATCAGCAGAAAACTACACCTTCTCCAGTGCTCATGGAACATTCTCCAGGATAGACCATGTGTGAGGACATAAAGCAATTCTCAACAAAATCCATACCATTGAATTAATGCAAAGCATTTTCTCAGATCACGAAGCCAGAAAAGTCGAAATCAGTAGCAGAAAAAAACACAGATAGAAAGGGCAACTCATGAAAACTGAACAACAGCTTGCTCAAAAAGCTATGAGTTATGGAAGAAATCAAGGATGAAATAAAGAAATTTGTGGATTCCAGTAAGAACCAAGACACTTCCTATGAGAACCTATGGAAAACAGCCAGAGCAGTGCTCAGAGGTCAGCTTATCTCCATAAATGCGCACATCAGGAAGGAAGAAGGAAGACCATAAAGGAGGTGTCTTGATACAGTAGGTGCAGCAGTGGAGTCAAACACAGCAAGGATTTTGAGGATGACACGGTACTGATTACCTTTTCATTTTGTTATACATAGATTCCCTTTGAGCTGGAGATAACACAATGGCATTTAACAACAAAAGCAATCTACCAGCTACTGGACAGTTGTTCTATCTTCTATTCACTGAAGAAAATATGTTATAATTGGAGTGGGCCTAAAGCAGTGGGAAAAATTCCACAACACTTTGATGTAAAGTAACCAAAAGAGGCTTTCTGATTTGGTGTGTGCTTATAAATGTGTCAATTTTAGTATAAACAAAAGAGCTGAAATAATTCTTTAAAATTGTAATAACAATTAGTATAAACCATTTTTTTTTAAGGTTTTCCATGAAAAGTATTGTTGACTATGAGCATTGTGCTCTTGGGTAACTTGTACCTGCTCTACTTACATGGATAGTAGAAGATAAACAATAGGGTAAAATAACTTTGAACTCTCACGATGTGTGTTTTAGTTGCTAGCACTGCTCTAACAGAAATACCACAGAGTGGATGGCTTTAACAAAGGAAAGTTTATTCTTACACAGTCTCTTAGGTTACAAGTCCATGTTCAAGATGTCTGCTCCAGGGGAAGGCTTTCCCCTTCGTGGCTCTGGAGGAAAGTCCGGTATTGTATCAGTCTTTGTCCAGGGAGCATCTCGGCGCAGGAACCTCAGTTCTGAAGGAAGCACTCTTCTCCTGGTGCTCCTTTCTTGATGATATGAGGTTCCCAATTCTCTGTCCTTTTGTCTCTCCTAGGATGAAAGGATTAAGGGTGGGGCAAGCCATACTCCAGGGAAACTCCCTTTACAGTGGAGCAGGGAGGTGATCTTATAAAGGGATTTACAGCCCCACCCTAACCCTTTAACATAAAGCATAGGAAAACCACAAAATAGAGGATGTCACGATACTGGGAATCATGGCCCAGCCACATGGCTACACATATTTTTGGGGGGGACACAAGTCAATCCATGACAATGTACTATATGAATTCATGGTGTTGGTTACTGCAGGATTTGGGAAAGGCTCTTGAAGGTACTTAATTTGGTGTCATTACCAAAAACATACTTTTATAAAACTTTTCAGTATTTGATATTATTTTACTTTGGTGTTGTTCATCTCTTTACCCTTTTGGAAAGTCTTCTAAGCATTGCCGTTTCTTTAGTCTCCTTGTTTCTCTTTGACTGCAAATTTAAAGATTCTTCAAAGGTTCTGGGAGTTCCGTGCCCCCCAGTTCCTGGTTCTTTTCCCTCCTATGCTCTCTCTGGGCTCTTTGATCTGTTTTCCTGGTCTAAATTACCATTTATATGACCATAAATCCTGTGTACGTCTCTTCTCCCACTACAGACTTCAACAGTGAGTGAGACTGCACCCTTCTTGAAGGTTCCTTCATAGTCCAACCCCAGCCTTTCTCTCTGCTATTACCTCTTAGACTCTGTACTGGACATTATGCTGTAATAAGTTCAGCAGTTGGAGAAGGGATTGAAGCTGTCAAGGGTTTCATTTTACTTGGTTCCACAATCAATGCCTATGGAAGCAGCAGTCAAGAAATCAAAAGATACATTGCAGTGGGGAAATCTGCTGCAAAAGACCTCTTTAAAGAGTTGAAAAGTAAAGATGCCTCCTTAAGCCTGACCCAAGCTATGGTATTTTCAATCATATGCATGTGGAAGCTGGACAGAAGATGAGCTGATGCCTTTGAATTGTGGTACTGGAGAAGAATATTGAGACTGCCGAAAGAGCAAACAGATGTGTTCTGGAAGAAGTACAACCAGAGTGCTCCTGGTAGCAAAGATGGTGAGACTGCATCTTACATACTTTAGACATGTTGTCAGGAGGGATCAGTCCCTAAAGAAGGACATCATGCTTGGTAGAGTGGCAGATCAGCAAAAAACAGGAAGACCCTCAACGAGATGGATTGACACAGTGGCTGCAATGATGGGCTTAAGCATAAAAAAGACTGTGGACATGGCGCAAGACTGGGCAGTGTTTTGTTCTGTTGTGCACAGGGTGAGTCAGAACTGACTCAGTGACACCTAACAGCAACGTTGGTTGAGTATTTATTGTGTGCCAATAGGCAGTGTGCATGTTACAGCCTTATTGGATGTCATAGTCTTTATTTTACCGATGGGACATGAAATGAAGTCTCTCTAACACTAACTTTATGCTTATGTAACAATCCCTATTATTTAGCTTATTACTAGCTCAACTGCAAATCTTTTGATGCCACAGATTCTTCTTTCCACACAACCTTTCTGTTTCAGTATGTAATCAAGTACCAGGGATAACCATTTGTTTTACAAGTGAAGTGACAACTTGTAACCTCTGGGAAGTTCACATTATTAACTATTTGATAATACTAGTGTCTTAAGTATGCCAAGTTCCCTTTAGACCTAGTCATAGTGTACTGGGTTTTGAGTATGTATGTGTCCAAAAAGTGTGTTCATTCCTTAGAGGCTGCTAATCTGGTGTATACTTTTAATCCCTGGGTTTGTCAGCTCACATTACCTCCCAAATTTCACCTCCTTCCTGTAGTGCCTTTCTGTCCAGTGTTCTCCGTGGAATCGTTTCATCTTCCTTCTATTTCAGTCTTCCCCTGGCTTGACACACCTCCTCATTGTATAGACTTAACATAATTCCCTGACCTTTTCCCTTACCTCTAGGCTGGATTAAGACCCCTTGCTTGATATTTCTTTAGCATTTTGTGCATATAGGTGGTATTTTTAAAACTATCACAGTGTCATTGTATTAATGTTTGTTTATGCTTTTTCATTAGAGGGTGAACATTTTATGTTCACAATGCCTAGTATATTTTTATTGAATGACTGAATGACTCCTTTTATTGTTACTGTCAGTTTTGTTAGTTAATGTTGGTTTTGTAAGCTAGAGACACTATTACAGGAGAATGATGTGACAGTGTGCTTCTGTAAAGCTTACATACAGCCTTGGACACCCTGTGGGAGAGTTCTCTTCTGTCCAGTAGGGTCCCATGATTTTGAATCGGCTCAGTGACAGTAAGTAAAACATTTCTTCTTTTTCTTTTCAGTTTGAAAGCTTTATGTATTTGCTAAGTTATCAGAAGACTTACATAATCTTCCATCTTTTGTTGTCATACAGTATCCCAGCCAACAGTTCCCAATCAGTAGTAATTTACCATATTTTTGAAAGCTATTTTCATGGGTTGAATTGTGTTCCCTAAAAAATGTGAGTGGCAGTTTGGTTGGGCCATGATGCCCAGTACTGTGTCATTGTCCTCCATTTTTTATTTTCCTGTGCTATAAATTGTAATTTCTGCCTGTGGTTAATAGGCAAAGAGGATTAGGGTGAGACCTTTACAAAGGAGTTTCCCTAGAGTGTGTCTTGTACCACCTTTTATCCTACAAGAGAGAAAAGGAAAGGGAGCCAGCAGAAAGTTGACTACTCCTTCCACCAAGAAAGTAGTGCTGAAAGCAGAGTGCATCCTGTGGACCATGACTGATGACATGGACCTTCCTCTGGAGCCAACAGAAAGAGAAAGCCTTCCCCTGGAGGTGGCTCACTGAATTCATACTTGTAGCCTACTGGACTGTGAGAGAATAAATTTCTCTTTGTTAGAGCTATCCACTTGTGGTATTTCTGTTATAGCAGCACTAGATGACTAAGACAGCTATGACATCTGCATTTTAACATGTATTAAATATTGTACATCTTTATTATTTTCACAGTTGTGTATAATTTTGAGAGATGACTGTTAACCTTTTAAACCCACTCTGTTCTAAAAGTATAAATTTAATTCTTTGTTATCAAGCAGCACAGTGAATCATGCTATGATTTTTATTCATGTTGCTAATGTTATGTTTATTCACTGAGGCTTTAGTTACCTCAGATATTTAATTAAAGCCATTTTTTCAAATACATGGCATAGCAATCTTAAAAATTAAGCACTGGCAAGAATAGTCAGTAAAAATAGAAAACAAGAGAGACACCAGTCTCAGCATGATTATAATTTTCCAAAGTGATTTTCATCTTTGAAGAACTTTTTTGTTTGAACCAAATAGCTTACAAAAAACAAAAAGGAGGAACACTTTTAATGGTAAAAGCTATTATCCTTAGTAGCTCGTGCTACTAGAACACATTTGCGTTCTGACAACAGGGGGATAAAAGGACAGTGTTTCAAAATGGGTGGTAGTAGTTATTTGGGAATGTTTTTATTCTTGTTGTTTAACCAAGATCTTAACTAGAGTGGGGAAAAATAAAAAGCCAGATTTAAGATGCCACCTGTGTAATAAAGAATGAGGTGCCGTTTTCTTTAAAAGTGGCATAGTTGGGGTGGTTTTTTTTTTGTTGTTGTTTTCTTTTCTTTTCTTTTTGGCTTAGCATTAGAGAAGATGAAAATGTTCCATGATGTTCCCAGTACCAGCTGACTGTCTTGATGGATGCTGTGTATTTGTAGTACAGCCTTCTGTGACATCTAGAGTAGGTCTTGTCAACCTGCTCTATCTTCCATGGCTGGCTGTGCTTTCCCCTTACAACAATCATCACATGTTTCTGTAATTACCTCTCTAATGCTTATTTCCTTTGCTAGTTTCTAAAGTTTATGAGGCATAGGAATTGCAGATGTTTGACTGCCACTGTATAAGAGGTGTTGAGTAAGTAGTTTTTGAATAAATGATCTAAAGAAGCAGAAAACAGTTTTTTCCCCAAAAGCAATTGTTTTGGTTTATGGTCACATTTGAAACACTGTAAATCTTGAAATACAATGTAAGTCATTAAAGAGTAATTTAATTCACTTCAGTATTAAGATTATTTTAAGAAAGAACCCAAACCAAAGAATTAACCCTATAACTTCAGCAAGTAGAAAGAGAAAAACAGAGGAACCCCTCAGGCCCCAGAAGAAAACAGATCATAAAGATTAGAGCAGAACTAAATGAATTAGAGAACAGAAGAACAATTGAAAAAATTGAGAAGACTGAAAGCTGGTGTTTTGAAAAGATCAACCAACTTGACAAACCATTGGCTAAACTTACTAAAGAAAAACAGGAAAGGAAACAAATAACCCAAATAAGAAATGAGATGGGAGATGTCATAGCAGATCCAACAGAAATCAAAAATATTGTTAACAGAATACCACAAAAGGCTGTACTCTAACAGATTTGAAACCTAGAAGAAATGGACAAATTCCTAGATTAATATCACCTACCAAAATTATCACAAGCTGAGGTAGAACAACTTAATAAACCCATCACAAAGGAAGAGATTGAAAAAGTCATCCAAAAACTATTAACCAAAAAAAGCCCTTGCCCAGATGGTGTCACTGCAGAATTCTACCAAGCTTTTAGAAAAGAGTTAACTCCAGTACTACTGAAACTATTTCACAGCATAGAAAGAGATGGAACACTCCCAAATTCATTCTGTGAAGCCAGCATAGCTCTGATACGAAAGCTAAGGAAAGATCCAACAAAAAAGGAGAACTACAGACCAATATCACTCATGAACCTGCTTGCAAAATTCTTCAACAGAGTCCTTGCCAATACTGGGTGGTGCCTGGCCCCAACCAGTGATAACTGTAATGGAGCTCACAAAGTTGAGTCTTACTGGCAGCACAAAAATGAAAAGGGGTACACCCTGTAATCACCACTGAAAGACTGCAGTTGATGGTCCAGGGGCTTTGGGGTTCCATTGGGAGTGTTCCCCAGTGTTCCCCTGGCCCTGATGCTGCCACTGTCCATAAATCATAATGGAGGTCAACTCTTCAGACAGAAATGGATGGGACTTGGTGACAAAGAGTAACCATATCATGTGCACTTTATGGTTCTGTGCATCTATAGGATGTCATCTGGCTGACCTCTTACTGGACACGGGGGAGAGGGTGGAGAGGAGGGGATAGGAGGATATGACATGTACAGAACAGAGAGGAGGAGTGTGCTGTCACCAGGCAGGGAGAACAGTGGGAGCCGCTCATTGGAGGGCATGCAAATTTGTATGGCATTGTACATTCTCACTCAATCATAAAAAAAAAAAAAAAATCCTAGATGACAAAGACCACTAAAGAAAAAAAAGTCCTTGCCAAGAGATTTCACCAACACATCAAAAAAATAATTCATCATCACCAAGGTTGGAGTCATACCAGGGTGGTTCAACACCAGAAAAACAGTTAATGTGATTAACAACATAAATAACACAAAAGAATCACCTTATTTTGGCAATAGATACAGAAAAGGCATTTGATAAAGCCCACCACCCATTCATGCTAAAAACTCTCAGCAAAATAGGAAGAGAAGGCAAATTCATCACTGCAGTAGGGGCCATTTATACAAAACCAACCGCGTACATCATCCTGAATGGAGAGAGACTGAAACAGTTCCCTTTAGAAAAGGAACTAGACAAGGATGCCGACTCTCACTTGTCCTGTTCACCATTGTACTAGAAGTTCTGGCTAGAACAGTTAGACAAGACAAAGAAATAAAGTGCATATGCACTGGCAAAGAAGAAGTAAAAATCTCCCTGTTTGCAGATGATATGATTATATGCAGAGAATCCTAACGAATCCATAAGTAAACTACTCAGACTGATAGAAGAGTTCAACAGAGTATCAGAATACAAGATCAACATAAGTAAATCAGTAGGATTCCTTTATACCAACAAAGAGATTAGTAAAGAAGTCACCAAATCAGTGCTATGTACTATAGCCCCCAAGAAGATAAAATACCTAGAAATAAATCTAAAGAAGTAAGAGACGTTTACAAAGAGAACTGCAACACCTTACTGCAAGAAACTAAGAGAGACATAAATAGAGAAACCTATCCTGCTCCTGGATAGGAAGACTTAACATTGTGAAAATGTCTATTTTACCCAAAGCAATCCACTTATATAGTGCAATCCCAATACAAATTCCTGTGACACTTTTTAATGAGATGGAGAAACAAATTACCATCTTTGTTTGGAAAGGGAAGAAACCCGGGATAAATAAAGCACTACTGAAGAATAACCTACTGGGAGGCCTCTCACTACCTGACTTTAGAACCTATTACACTGCCACATTTGTCAAGACAGCCTGGTACTGGTACACAAAGAGACATAAAGACCAGTGGAACAGAATTGACACCCCAGAGTTGCCACCATCCTCCTGTGAACAGTTGATATTCATTAAAGGCCCTAAGATTTTAAACTGGGGTAAATACAGTCTGTTTAATAAATGGTGCTGGCAAAATTGGATATCCATCTGCAAAAAATTGAAACAAGACCCGTATCTCACACTTTATACAAAAACCAACGCAAATTGGATAAAAGACCTAGATATAAAAGCTGTAACGATAAAGCTCATGCAAGAAAAAATAGGTTCAACAATGGAAGTTTTAATACATACCATAGACAGACTTCAAAATTTAACAGACAAAGCATGATCAGCAGAAGAAAAGACAAATACATGGGAACTGATAAAAATGAAACACTTTTGCTCATCCAAAGACTTTATCAAAAGAATTAAAAGACCACCTACAGAATGGCAAAAAATATATTTAGCAATTATATGTCAGATCGATAATCTACAAGGTATTGCAAAATATCAACAAGAGAAGGATAAACAATCCAATTAAGTGATGGGAAAAGAAGATTGACAGACACTTCCCTGAAGAGGATATCCAGGCAGCCAAAAGACACATGGAAATGCTCACAATTGCTAACTATTCAAGAGATTCAGATCAAAATTAAGATATGCTATCATCTCAGCCATGCTCCAAAAAAACAAAAAACAACAAATGCTGGAGAGGCTTAGAGAAATTGGAATTTTCTTACAGTGCTGGTGGAATTGCAAAGTGGTACAACCTCTTTGGAAAGCAAACAGGTGCTTCCTTAAAAAGCTGGAAATAGATACACCATTTGACCCAGTAATCCCACTGCTTGGAATGTATCCTACAGAGGCAAGGGCAGTCACATGAACAGATACATGCATGCAAATGTATATTGCAGCATAGTCCACAATAGCAAAAAGACAAATCAACCCAGATGCCCAACAACAGACGAATGGATGAATGAGATGAATGGATAAACTGTGCTATATCTACTCAATGGAACACTGCAATGATAAGGAATAATGATAATTTTGGGAAGCATCTCATAACTTGAATTGGAAGACATTGTGTTGAGTGAAATTAGTCAGTGGCACAAAGACAAATGTTGTGTGAGACCCCTACTATGAGAACTTAAAAACAGACTCATGTACAGAAGAAAAGAGTCTTTGATGGCTGCAAGGGAGTGGAGAGAGAGGACTGGTTATAAATTAGACAGTTGGTAGAAATTTGGTTGGGTGAAAGCTGTGACAGCACACATTAGAAATATCAGTGTAACTGGACTTCAGCATAACCTGAAAACTCTTCCAGTCTTAACCGAGTAATACAAGGACAGAGTAGGGGAGTCTGGGGACTGTGCTCTCAGGGAGGGAAATTAGCATAACTAGTCTATTGCTAGGAGAGTCTTCTCCAGCCCATGTTGATGAGTGGTGTCTAGGGTCTTAAAAGCTAGCAAGCTGCCGTCTGAGGTACACCAGATGACCCCAACTCAGTAGGAACAGATGATCACCAAGGACAAAAATGACATAGGGGAAAGAGAAACCAGAAGACAGAGAGACTTACATGAATGGGTGACTACATCAACATGTGACCGGAAGAACCAGATGGTGCCTGGCCATCACCAGTGACAGCCGTGATGGACTCACAAAGTTGAGTCCCAGTGGCAACATGAGAATAAAAAGGGGTGCACCCTGAGAACTCCACTGAAAGACCATAATTGATGGTCTGACGGCCTGGGGGTTCCCCTAGGAGCATGGCCCCTAGACCTGATGCTGCCCCTGTTCAGAAATCATTCCTGAGGTGAACTCACACAGAAATGGATTGGACTCAGCTACACAGAGTTACCATATTATGTGTGCACTGTATGGTTCTATGCATCTATAGGATGTCATCTTATTGGAGGGGAGTGGAGAGAGTGGAGAAGAGGGGACAGGAGATGGTTAAGAGGATATGACACATATAGAACAGAAGGGAAGACTGTTGTCACTGAGCAAGGAGAGCAGTAGGAACTGCACATAGGCGGGCATGCATATTTAAACTAGATGGTACACTTTCACTCAATCACAATAAAAATTTTTAAAAAGATTATTTTAATCATATTTATTGTAAATCTAGTAACTTCTGTTTATAATTTGCATTTTAAATAATAACGGTATCCATGTTTTCTGGGTAGTCATTTACTATATTTTGTTTAGGAAAATAGTTGATACTTAAATCTTTGAAATTTTGTTATTAATACTTCAAACACAATAAGGTAGTTATAGTTATACTCTATCTCACAGCTTAATAAAAAAGTTTATGTTTTTCCAGGTTGATGATGGAAGTAAACTTTCCACATGGATAGTTATCTAGACCTCATATACTACTGTATTTCGTACATTCGTAATTTGCTTATGGATCCCTTGGATATTCCCACTCATCCTAACACCAGAAGACTGGGAATGGGTTGAGGGGATGCTGCTTATTGGTACTTAACCCTACTCTTGAACTGTCTTAAGTGTTGCCAGATCTCAAATTATCACCCTAGTGAGTAAATGATGATTGTAACATTTAAATAGTAAGGTTTTCCTGGGCAACAAAGGAAGTTAGCATGGAAAGTGAATTCACTTCACTGACCTGAAGTCCTCACCTGCAAGGCCCTATATGACTTCTCCCCTGACATGCCTTTGACCTCTTGGCCTCGTTTCTTAGGCAGCTTCTCTACTCTGGCCTCCTTACGGGTACTTGGACATTCCCATAGGCCCTGACCTTAGTACCTTTGTACCAGCTGCTCTCTCTTATCTCACGTAAGAGACTAACTGCTTTTCAAGGATTTCCTTAAATTACACCTTTTCAGTGAGGCCTTTGCTGACTATGCCGTGTAAAGCTGCAACCTGTTACTGTCTCCACTTGTAGTCTGCTTTACTCTGCTATACATTTTTTTCCTACAGTGAGTGATCACCTAATTAATAATACAGCATGTCTATATGACTTACAATTTACTAATTTATCATTATTACCTGCCACTTCTAGAAAGTAAGGCTGTAAGGATGGAGTTTTCTCTGTGAGTCAGTTTCTGTTTTTCTTTCTTTTGTTCTTTAATAAACGAACATGTGTTGCCCAGGTTCCTGGAACAGTGCCTGGAATATAGAAAGTGATAATAACTATTTGTTTAATAAATGAAGAGTTTGTATTTTGCAGTACTGAGTTTTTTCTTCCTCAGCTTATGACCCGTAACTGAACTGCCTTAGACTCTCACCTCTGGCCTTTATCTTTCTTCTGTGAAGGACCCCTTTGAACACATAAAAAAATAGTCTGTGTCCAAGAGAGCCAGGTCTAGAACACTTTTTCTGCCATATAAGTTCTTTTTTTAACTGCCCATGGGCTGATCACTAATGAGGAATGACTACATTTGGCTGAAAACCTACCTTACCTTGTGATCTTAACTGCACAACTGTTCCAGAAATAACATGTGATTACACTGCACAACCATTCCAGAAAATAACCTCTGATTACTCTATACGACTATTCCAGAAAGTAACATATGACTACACTGACTTCCCAACTCAGTGGCACTTGGCTGGGACACTGACTTTCTCTCTGTACTCCCAGGGAAATTCTAGTGCCCAAAGCCATGTTGATTATGGACTGCCTCCCCTCTCTTGTATCTTACAAAGGTTCAGCCTAAAACAGAAATGAAATTTTTGCAGCAGGTTTAGTGATGGCCTGAATCACCAAATTAATAAAATGGTGCCACCAAGTCGATTCCTACTGATAGCAACCCTGCAGGTAAGAGTAGAACTGCCCCATAGAATTTCCAAGGAGCATTTGGTTGATTTGAACTGCCAACCTTTTGGTTAACAGCTGTAGCACTTAACCACTCACCACCAGGGTTTTCTAAATTAATAAAACCAGAAATCAATAAAAGCAAAAGTCAGACCCATTACTTTGAGTCTTTTCTGACTCATAGCTGTCTTACAGTGCAGAGCAGAATTACATCATAGGATTTGCAAAGAGTGGATGGTGGATTCAAATTACTGACTTTTCGGTTAGCAGCTGAGCTCTTAACTGCTGCACCACCAAGGCTCTGTCAAGTTAATGTAATCAGTGCGTGTATTAGGACAAGACTTCCTAAGTGATTTCAGTTCTGGGTCTTACTCTCTTGTAGCTGTGCCATTAGACAAATGAATTATCTGGGCCTGTGTTTCTTCAGCTGTAAAAATTGAATCAGATTATATTATTTAGCTCTATGCTTGGCTTGGCATCATCCGAAACACATTAAACTTTGTGATTATGGGAATCCTCTTCCACAATATATTAGCACATACGTTAATGGTCATTATAGTCTGTCAAAGATTTATATGTGGTAAGATGCTGCATGTTTAAAAACATAGAGTAGAACACCAGCAGTCCCTGAGATGTGGCAAGAATTATTGTATGTAATTTCATTTGATAAGCAGATTTCTGATAGTCCATTAGGATTTCAGTTACCTAACAACTTGATTCTTTGCCATGGTAGTTAGCTTGTGGTGGAATACATCATGTCTCTCTTTAGTTACTTTCTTCTTTATCGTTTGGATTGTCTTTTCAACTGTTTTCTTTCATTTGCTTGGAGAACTAAGGGGTAGCCCTTTAAAGGTATTTTTCATGAATTTTGTCTTACGAATCTATATTTTATTCAGCATTGTACTGCTAGCTTCCAGCAGATTGCTTTTTATGTTGTAAATGTTCCTTAAATGTTGCTATGTTAATAAAATTAGTTTTTTCCTAATACTGAATTAACTCCATTTTTATTGTTTCCAGAAAGGTGACCCTTGTGATGGTGGGACTTGATAATGCTGGTAAAACTGCAACAGCAAAGGGGATCCAAGGAGGTAGGCTCCGAATACTTAGGTGCTTTCTAAATTCTGTTACGTCATTCTGAATTATTTACCTATTTTTAAATTGTTATATCATCTCTGGGTACAGATTGTGTGCTTGACTCTGCCCTCTAGTACTTATATATATTAGTATGTTTGTAACTAAGAAGGCAGATAGATTCTGGCTTGGCAGTACTGGCTTTTTCATATTCTGAATATATTTCAGGGGCAGAGACTCTTTGAGGCTCTCATCAGCTAAGAGTGATCATATTTTCATTCTGACCAACAAGAGGGAGAAAAACTAAGAAAAGAGTTACATGTCCCTGTCTTTGAAGACACCCATCATCAGCTTCCATTCTGTCAGCCAGAGTTTAATCCTGCGTCCTTACCTAGATACAAGGGAGTAGAAGCAAAATAAGCCATCACAGCTGTCTCAGCATCTCTTGCTCCTCTCTCTCGGAATTATGTAGTATGTTTAAAAATAGACCTCTGTATTGTTAAAGGATTTTGTGTCATATATATTGCATCTAATTGGCTGTTTTTATTTAGTCTTCATAGTACTCTGTGCTATAATATATAGTGACTGTGCTAGTGAGTTCGTTATGCCTTCCAAGTATGCAATGCCAACCAGGCATCTTAAGGGTATGAACTGGGAGAAATCCTACCACATGTTTCTGAAAACTGATGGTTTTGACAAGATATCATGCATATCAAATAAGGAGTTTTATTTATGGCAATGTGTAAAATAAAAAAAACCTCGGTTTTCATAGAAAAGCATTTTGTTACTTCCAAATTCTACTATGTAATAGGAGATATAAATTATATAGTTCTGTCTGTGAATTCTTTTATAGCCTTTTTAGTATGCCTTACACTGTCTGCTAAATTATGTCCCTGCTGAACACTCACCATCATCATCTAAATTAGTAATCAGCAAACTTTTTCTGTAAAGAAGGCTTCATAGATCATATGTCTCTGCCCTAGCAATGTAACTGATGTTGTAGTACAGAAGTAGTGGTGGACAATATATAAACAAGTATTCCAAGGAAACTTTCTTTATGGACTCTGAAATTTGAATTTAATGTAATTTTCATGTTATGAAATATTTTTCTTCTTTTGACTTTTTCCCAACTATCTAAAAATGTAAAGTACAATATTAACTCGTGGGCTGTAGATATACAGCCAATGAGTCAGATTTGGACTGTTGACCATAGTTCACATACCTCTCTCTGGTCTAAACTTCTATTTTTCATTGCCTCAAAGTTTTTCATTCTAGGAAGTAGACACCTAAGAAAGAGTCTGCTAGTGAAACCTTGTAATTTGTTGTGTGTATTTAGAACATCTTTTCTTCAGATTCGCCATTTCTCTTCTGTCTTCCACTTCCACATATCCAGTGGTTTCTTTTTCTGAATCTAGAAAGTATTCAGGTTGTCACATTGAGTAGAGTCAAGCCATCCTTCAACTTTGAGCTTCTCTCTAGATCTCTTTCTCTATTTCACTTCCTGTTTACTCTTCAGCCAACTTTAGCAAATGACTTCTTCCCTTAATTTTTTGAAGATTCCAGTTATGTAGGGTACTTGAAGTTTTCCAAATTAAGCATTTCGATACCTTTGGATTTTTGTTTGTTGTTTTCACTTGTTGTTAGTGACCTTATGCACAATTCTTTGTGACCTTATGCACAACGGAATGAAATACTGCCCTCTCCTGTGCCGCTCTCCCAATTCTGATAATGCAGGTTGTTAATGAGTCTTCCTCTAGTCATGTTGTCTGTTTCTTCATATAGGCCAGTTTCTCAAATTATTTACCTAGACTACAAATTGAATAGGTATAATAAAAGGATGCAACCCTGGTACATACCTTCACCAACTAAACCATGCAGAATCCACTTGTTCTGTTTGAATGGCTGCCTCTTGATCCATATACAGATTCCTGATGAGCACAGTTGTTTCAGAATTCCGATTCTCTGCAGTGATATTCATAATTTGTAGTGATTCACACAGTCAACTGCCTGAGCACAGTCAGTGAGGCACCGGTAAACATCTCTCTGGTATTGTCTGCTTTCGGTCAGGATCCATCTCACATCAGCGTTGATATCCGTAGCTCCATGTCTGTTTTAGTTACCTAGTGCTGCTGTAACAGAAATGCCACAAAGTGGATGGCTTTAACAATCTATTTTTACATGGTCAAGTAAGCTACAGGTCCAAATTTAGGATGTCTACCCCAGAGGAAGGCTTTCTGCTTTGTCAGCTGTGGAGGAAATGTCCTTGTGTTGAATCAGTCTTTTTTCAGGGAGCATCTTGGCGCACTGTTCTCCTGGTGTTACTTTCTTGATGGTGTAAGGTTCCCAGTTCTCTGAGTGCTTCTCTTTCCTTTTATCTCCTGTAGGAAGAAAGGATAAAGGGTGGTGAAAGCCTTACTCCAGGAAAATTCCCATGCATTGGAGCAGGGAGGTAATCTTATGAAGGGATTTACAGTCCCACCCTAATCCTCTGACATATGGCATAGGGAAATCACAAAATAGAGGACAATAATAAAATATTGGGAATCATGGCCCAGCCACAGGGCTACACATATTTAGGGGGAGCTATAGTTCAATCCATGACAATGCCCTCTTCTAAATCCAATTTGTACTTCTAGCAGTTCCTTGTTGATATGCTGTAGCTGCATTTGAATGATCTCCAGAAAAATTTCACTTGTATTAGATGTTAATATTGTTCAACAATTTCTGCATTCAACTGGATCACCTTTCTTGAGAATAGGCATAAATAGGGATCTCTTCCAGTGAGTTTGTGTCGTGGATTGAATTGTGTCCCCCCCTAAACTGTTCGTAGCAATCTGCTGAGGTCATAATTGCAGATATTATGTGAAGTTCCTATATGCTGTAAACCTTGCCTCTGTGGTGTTAATGAGGGTAAATGGGAGGCAATTGTGTTGGTGAGACAAGACTCACTGGATAAGATTATATTGTGCCTTGAGGCAATCTTTAAGATAAGAAAAGGGAAGCGAGCAAAGAGTTGGGGATCTCATACCATCAGAAAAGAAGTAGTGCTGGGAGCAGAGTGTGTCCTGTCCACCTGGGATCCCTGTGCCTCAGAAGCTCCCAGTCCAGGGCAGAATTGACAACAGGGACCTTCTTCCAGCAGAGAAAACCTTCTCCTGGAGCTGCTGACCTAAATTTGGACTTACTGCGTACTGGACTGTGACAGAATAAAATTTCTCTCTTTTTTTAAATCTGTCATGCTGTGGTATTTCTGCTGATAACATAATAGCATTGGATGACAAAAACATTGGACAGGTAGCTGGCCTGCAAATTTCTTTTACAAGAGCAACAATTTCTTCATTGTAAATACTGTTTTTTCACCAACATAAACAACACTTATGCCTATGGACCTCACCAAATAAAATACCAAGAATTGAATCAGCTCTGCCAGTGAAAAGAAATGATAGAAAATCCTAGTATCATCTCTCAGAACAAGACCAGGGGCCAACAGGGGATTAGACCAAGTTCAAGTTGAAGCTGAAGAAAATTAGAGCAAGTCCATGAGAGTCCAAGTATGATCTTGAGTAAATCCCACCTGAATTTGGACACCATCTGTCATGGATTAAATTGGATACCATGAAAAATGTGTAGCCATTTGGCTAAGCCATGATCCTTGGTATTTCATGATGTTCCTATGTGCTGTAAACCCTGCCTCTCTAATGTTAATGAGGGAATATGGGCAGGAATTGTGTTGGTGGGGCAGGACTCAATGTGTAAGATTGCATTGTGCCTTAAGGCTATTTCTTAGGCTATAAAGGAAAAGGAAGCAAACAGAGGTTGGTGGACCTCATACCATCAAGAAGTCCTTTCAAAAGGACCTAGGGTCCCTTAACCTAGGAAGCTTCCAGTCCAGGAGAAGATTGATGAGAGGGACCTTCCTCCAGAACCAACAGAGAAAGCCTTCTCCTGCAGCTGGTGCCCTGAATTTGGACTCTTAATTTACTGTGAGGAAATAAATTTCTCTTTGTTAAAGCCATCCACTTGTGGTATTTATTTCATAGCAGCACTAGATTAGTAAGACAGAATTTGGTACTGGGAGAGTAGGGTGCTTCTGTAACAGATACCTAAAATGTGGAAGAGGTTTTGAAACTGTAAATGGATAGAAGACTTACAAGCAACTGAGGAGAACTGTTAACACTAAGGAAAGTGCAAATGGTGAGAAACAGAAGCAGCAAATTGGTAGTGCAGAACCAGGAGAGCACTGGAGCCAACCCACAGAGTGAGAGAGATAAGTGCCTGTGTGCAGGAGATTTCCTGGTGGAGTCGAGTACCTCTGAGTATGTATCATGGAGCTACAGAGCTTTGCAACACTCGCCCCTGTAGAGCAGATACAGGCCTGAGGCCCAGGCCAAGAGGCCATAGGAGGAAGAAGCTGAAGAGACAAAGAGCATAAGGAGCTGCGCTGCCTCAGTCTCAAACAGTATGGCCATGAGCTCAGGTTTTAAAGGGTGGAGCCACAGCCCTTATGTTTCTAAGAGTGGAGCTGCCACTCTGATAGACTAGGGAAGTGGTGCACCTACAGCCCGTGGAGCAGGTTGCTGTCCCAGTGGGCCTGGAAGGTAGAGCTGTAGCCCAGGGCCAAAGAGTGTGGGCAATACCTAGAGTCTGGATGGCAAGACCATTGTGTAAGATGTCTCAGAGAACGGAGGATTATTTTCAAAACCTTGAGGGCTAATATAATGTGTTTTGCGAATTTGCTTCATGTCTGTTATGCTTTCTTTCCCTAGTTTCTCTCATTTTTAATGGAAATGTCTAGCTTGTGCCTACATGTTCTGCCATATTATTTTGGAAGCAGATAACTTATGTTCTAGATTTTACAGTTGAAGATGAATTTCTAGATTTTGGACTTGAACTTAAGACATTTGCGGTGATGAGGTGAATGTGTTTTGCATGTTGCAAGGATGTGATTGAGGGGGGCAAAGGGCAAAATGTTGTGGATTGAATTGTGTTCCCCCAAAAAGTGTCTAGCCATTCCTGGATTTGGACTCTTTACCAACTTTACTGTGACAAAATAAGTTTCTCTTTGTTAAAGGCATTCACTTGTGGTATTTCTGTTGTAGTGGCACTGTATGACTTAGGCACCATCTCAATAATAAATTTGATGTGTTGAATACTAATGACTGAAGACCAGACGAGTTGTGGAATGACATCAAGAATATCATACATGGAGAAAGCAAGATAAAAAGGCAGGAGAGACAGAAAAAAGCTAAATGGATGTCAGAAGAGACTCTGAAACTTGCTCTTGAAAATCATCAGCTTTCTTGCTAGACATAATACCTACTTATTTAAACCATTCATTTTATCTTGTAGTCTCCTGTATGATGTCGTCTCTTCTGATTCCTTCACTGTCAAAACCCAGTACTACCACCATCAGTAAAATTACTGCTCTCTCCTTTTGGTGTCATTTTTTGCATCTCTGCTTCTCTAAAGTATAAATTCCTTAGCAGCAGTTTTATTTATTTTTGTGACATAGCTCTGTGAACCACACTTCTGGAAACAGTTCTCCCATGGCTATTATTTTTCCCACTTATTTTTAGTTCTTTATTCACTTCTCTGTCTTTTTTTTCTCTCTTAATTCCTGCCTCCTATGTGATTGTGTAGCCATCCCCTAAATCCAGTCTTCTCATGTCTTTCACCTATAATTTGATATGCTTGTTAATCTAAGGGTGCCTTCCCTACCATAAACTTTCCTTCTTTCAGTCAGCATCTCTTTTTCATGGGTGTTGAAATGATTGCATTAGTTGGGTAACAGAGACTGAAAATAACAATGATTTAAACAATGTGGAAGTTTATTTCTGTCTTGTAACTGTCTAGGCAGAAGTAGTGTAGGGCTGGTATGATGTGGTGTGAGAGACTCAAACTCCTTCTGCTGTTTGTTTGGCCATCCCTAGATCCTCCTCACCAAGTTCTGATGTACCTAGCTCACCACTACGTGTACGTTCCAGCTGGAAGAAAAAGTATCAGCCCCAAAAGAATATGAACTAGAGCTGCTGCATCATTTCAGTCCTAATGCCATTAGGTATAACCAGTGGTGACTTTGGAGCTACCAGCTCCTATCAGCAGGAAGAAACGATTTTCTTCCCAGCTCTGTGTTCAAGTAGCCACAGATATTCATACCATGGAAACAGGCAGATACTATGGATGAGGGCTTTCCTCCCCCCAACAGAGAACTGATTATCAAACATGTGCCACTGCAGCCTACTCTTACAGCCACTCCCCCCTCCCTGGAGGCTGAGAATTAGTCTTAATCCTAAACAACCATGTAATCAGCCAAAACAATCTAGGATTCTTTAGCCATCTTACCTGGATAGGTAAGTGTTTCTTATACCGGGATAGTATTATCATTTTGTATAAGAAAATTATTTGTGTAGGTTGGACTCTTTTATTGTTGAATATTGAGCATATAGTGGATGCTTCAGACACTATGACAGCCCAAAATGCCCTGTGTCCAAACAGCTATCTCCCTGGTAGAATATGGATTTGAGATTACACAGTTTTTGTAGACTACTTTCTGCCGGCACAGCTTTGGGAGTCACAAGATTTTTCAGACCAGGTTTATTTACATTTTTATCAGGCTGTTAGTAACTAGCGTTGAAGTAGCTACAGCTAAAAAGCTAAGGCTATAGTTACAAGATTTAAAACTTTGAGCAGTTTCTGCTGCACTTTGTGCTCTACCAGTGACTGGCTGAACTTAATGACAGCCACCCTGAAGCCATGTAAAGCACTAGACTGGCTCTCATTGTCTGGCTGAAAACTGGAGGAAATTGAGAAAGACCTGCTACCTAGGAATGCTCCATCATAGAACCTCTTCTTATCTCTGCCTCAGCTTTGTGATACAGAAACAGTAGGCATTTTCAACTCTGACACGTACCAAATACAGGCCACTGAGGATGAGAGAACCTCCTTTGTTGAATTAGATTTCTTTCCATTCTATTTGCCAACTGCTAGCTTTAGCCTGAATTTATTCTTCTCTTGTAGGACTTTGAAAAGAGCAGCTAAAATTGCTAAAATTCTGAATTTAACTGCTGCTTTCTTTAAAATCACATGCTTAATAGGCCCACATTCTGCCTTCCATAGTATCACAGGCTACAGTTGTGCCAGTGTTTTGCTAGGACATAAATGTAACTGCTTTTCTAGCTTGTAGTATCAGTGTTACCACTTGCTGCACAACATCCAAACTGAATAACATATGTTTAGTTCTGCTACAGAGAATACTCCCACTTCCAGACTTCAGATTCTATTTTAGATCTCACATTTGCTTTCCATCCCTCAGGAAAGGGGAGAAAGGAAGGGAGGACATACTCCCTTTCCATTCAATCAAAAGAATAATGGGTGGGAAGAAGAAATATTCTTTGCCTTTAGGAGTATGACCTGAAAGTTGGAAATAGTATTTTCATACTTACCCATTGACAAGAATTCAATCATGAGGTTTCTTGTTGTTAACAAAGGAGACCGAGAAATGTCCTTACTCTGGTGGCACAGTAGTTAAATGTTATGGCTGCTAACCAAAACTTGGTGGTTCAAATCCACCAGCTACTTCTTAGGAACCTTGTGGGGGCAGTTGTGCTCTGTCCTGTAGGGTTCCTATGAGTCAAAATTGGCTTAACAGCAGCAATTTTTTTTTTAATATGCCAAGCTGAAAATTTCAGGTTCTAATTTCTTAGAAGGAATGGATGATATTGAGGGGTACAGGGGAATATCTGGTTCGTCATGTTGCTCTTTAAAAAAAAACAGTAGATCATGTTAAATAAAAAATAAAAAACAAAAACAAAAAAAGCAGTAGATTTATGTTATTGTTTTTTAAAACCCTTCCATGGGTCCTGATCTATTATAGGTTGTAGATAAATCTCTATAGCAGGACTTAAAAGGCTTTGTGTCTGCTTAGTCTTCAGTCTCATCTCCTGCTTGTGCTATTCTTCTGTTCCCCTTGTATTACAGTTGAGCATAGCAAGTTCTCATAGTGCCTGTGCTGTACACATTCGTGCTACTCTGCCTTTGCATTCGGTGTTCACTCTGCTGCAGTGTTCTTATCTCTACCTTGCTTGTCTGAAGAACACTTTCCAGGAAGCCACCTCTCCGGGAAAGCTGAAATGCTCTTTGCAGTAGACTCTATTATTCTGTTTCTTTGCTTTGTTCTCATAGTACTCTGGCAATGCTTTTTGTACCATGTCTTCACTATATTGTAATTACTTTTTTATAGGTTGCCCCCTTAAACTACAAATTCTGTAAGATCAAAAGCTGAATTTTACTAATCTTTGTATTTCTGAAACCTTACAGAATGCTTAGCATGTGACAGATGTTGAATGAATTGTTAATGATTATTTGTTTTTTATCTGGGACTTTCTAAAAATTGTATCCAACCACAGATACTTCACTGAAATCATCAGATTGAGGACCATGTGTCTTTGTATCTGTCTCTGATTCCTATGTAATGCCTGCTGTGTTACAGTCCCTTAGTAAATTCCAAAGATAGATGGATGGATAGATGAAAGGAGGAAGGGTGGACAGAGGGACAGTGGCTTCACCTATTTTCATCATCTGGTGGTGTGATACTGAGCCACTGCATATGCCTTATGCTGAGTACTAAGGATGTGAGGGCATGATCTCAGGTGTCGGGATGGTATAGGCTGTTGTAAAGACCAACAAGAAGGCATTATGTTACTAAAGCGGGTGCAGGTGTTTAGATGGAGGGTTGCTTCACTAACTAGGAGTACTTACACATACAGGAAGTAGAGAAGAATGTTTGATCTTTAAAACTGAGAATCATGAACCAAGAGAAAGAATACAAGGTTGGAGGAAGTGTTTTATGCATCAAAAGAGACATGATTTTGAAATCCTAAAGGCCTGGATTTAAGTACTCTCTCTACCTACTACATAACCTTGAAAAAATAACTTAATGTGAATCAGTGAACTGGGAATATTGCCATTGCTCACAATGTTCTCTCTACCTAGACTGTTCTTCTCCCTTCTCTGATTCTGCTGTGTAACTTTTAAGACTTCACTCATATTTCACCTCACTGAAGTTTTCCTAGACTATAATTTGCCTCTTCCTTCTCCTCTTGCCTTCATTAATGTCTTCATACGATCCTCTGGAGAATTTTTCACAGAATGTGCAAATGTTGTTGTATTTCCCCAAATATTCTTTCTGTCTGTGTTGCACCATGTGTTTCTTAAAGACAGCAGATACTCATCTTTATATTCTGGTGCCTAGCAAAGTCCTGGCACAGAATAGATGTTCGGTACATGTTAGTACCTTTTCCTGGTTCAGTATAGTTGATTTATTTCCACAAAATAGTTCCTTAGGGCATCTCACAAATCACAGCCAGCTGCCTGTTTTCTCTGTAGAAACTGTTGTGTCCAGGACTACATCCACATATTCAAATGTCTTGTGTAATCCTTCTGCTGGAAAAGCAAGCTTATTACATCTAATAATTTCTGTTTCTCCCTCTGTATGGTTAAGGTCTTGGTGACAACATGTGACTTGTAATGGCCCAATTAACTTTCTAGGGAGCTGTGTAAACTCTACTAAGATGCTTACTGAAAGTGAGTGATGCATTATATTTGTTCCTCAGTCACGTCTGAGTCTAACAGTAAGTATCTTTCAAGTTTATGGGTGTAATAGCAATTTTTTTCTTTGACTGTGGAAATGAAAAGACCCTCTACACCACTGTTGTCCAGAAGAACTTCTTGTGGTTGTAGAAATGTTCGTGATCACCACTGTGTAATAGTGGACCCTCTAGCCGTTAGTGGCTCTTGAGCACTTTAAATGTGGCTAATGTATTTGAGGGGCTGAATATTTTTATTTTATTTTATTTTAATCTAATTTTAAAAGCTACATGTGTTTTATGACCACTGTATGGACTGTGCAGTTCTACATGAAACTTGTTCTGTCTTTGTATATCATAGGCATCAAACATGCAACTTAAACCCTCCTTCCTCATAACTATGAATAATCAGGTTCTGTTACTTCCATGAATTCTTTTTTCTATCCCTTCCTTTTCTGTTTTCATACCCTACCTAGATTGTTGTAGTACCTGTCACTTTCAGAAATTTTTGCAAAATAAAACACCTGTTCACTAACCTTAGTCTTATTATTGATTTGCTAAAATATTTTCACACTGCCCTTCCATTGGGTCTGTCTCCCACCTACCTTCAGTCTGCATTCAGAATCTTACAGGTTTGCTTTAGTCACAGTGTTCAACTTTTCATACTTCCTTGCCTTTGCCATTCCTCCTAAGTTACTCTTTTGCCTCTTTACATTTTACCTATCTCTTACATAAGTCCCAACTCCTCTATGAAGTCTTTTTTCACCCTCATTGATTGTTTTAATCCTTTTCTTTTTCCCATTACCTGTCTTTGGCAGTTACAACCAAACACATCCTGGATTATTATTATTATTTTATGTTTTCTTACACAGAAGTAAAATAAAGCCTCAGTGGTAATTGTGTTTGGATGCCCAGACATCATGAGATGTCTTTATGTTTGGAAGCTAGTCTTGGAAGTCTCTTCAACTGTAGATTTAAATCAGCTACTAACTGAAAAAAAGTAGTCTGACTTCCTGTGGCTTCTTCTGTTCTTGGGTTTCTTCAGAACTCTTTTGTTTCTGTATGTTCAGGTTTTCATTGTAACGCCCTGGAAACTGTAGTAGCCCCTGGGGATGTCTGTGATGGTAAAGGGCTGTTTTTTATTGTTTTTAACTTGGTAAGAAGTAGCCTTTAGGGTAGAATTTCATTCATTTGTTTGTTCAATAGATTATTGATTAAATCCTTACTGTGGATGAGGCAGGAGGGGCCCTGTGACTCAGTGGTTAAACGCTCGCTGCTAACAGAAAGGTCACCAGTTTCTCCACAGGAGAAAAGACCTGTTGACCTGCTTCTGTGATGATTACAGCCTAGGAAACCTTGGGGGGCAAGTTTGCTGTGTCACATGGGGTCACTAAGAGTTGGAAATGACTTGGTGGCATACAACAACATTCTAGGTGGAGTCCCTGGGTGGCTCCAACAGGTAATGTACTCAACTGCTAACTTGATGGTTTGAGTTCACTCAGTGATGCCGTGAAAGAAAGCCTAGTGACTGCTTATTAAAAATTGAAAAATCAATCTTTGAAAATCCTATGGAGCCCATTTGTACTCCACATTTGTCCTGTAGACACACATGGGGTTGGAATTGACTGGATTGCCAAAAACAAAAACTGCTGTACATTATTCTAGATGCTACGGTTATATCAGCAAGAACAGAAAATAGACAATAACAATATACTTGCTGTAAGTATTCTACTTAATACTAAACTGGAATTAACAATTTGTATTCAAGTGGTAAAGTTACATTAATGCTATGAATATAAAGCCTAAAGATTATTTCTTTTATGTCATTTGAAATAGAGCATCCTGAAGATGTAGCTCCTACTGTTGGATTTTCCAAAATTGACCTTCGACAAGGAAAATTTGAAGTCACCATCTTTGACTTGGGAGGTGGAAAGAGAATTCGGGGAATCTGGAAGAATTACTATGCTGAATCCTATGGAGTTATATTTGTTGTGGATTCCAGTGATGAAGAGAGAATGGAAGAGACAAAGGAAACAATGTCAGAAGTCCTAAGACATCCCAGAATATCAGGAAAACCTATATTGGTGTAAGTAGTGATGGTGTCATTGTAAATATAAGGGCAATGGCATTAGCCAGTGAAGAAATAAAATTACAAAAATTATTGAACAAACTAAAGTAGTCACCATGAGTATAATACAAAATATGTAACTAACTGGGTTGTTAATATACTGAGGTCCTGTTATAATGTGTTCTGTAGGGATTAATGGTTGAGAAGCTACGTTATGAACAATCCTTATGATTAGATCTTCTGAACTTAATTATAAACTGTTTATTTTGTTGCTGATGTACCTTTTTTCCACATTTTTCATTTTGAAATAGTCTATTAATAGAGTTCTAGGACATTTAAAATATTTTTTTCTCTTTTAGTAACTTATTTATGTTTTTCTTTTGTTCTTACTTTCTTTAGGAGTATTCTTGCTTGAAATCTATTTAAGTGGTTTACTTTTCAAATTGACCTCTGAGTTTTCATTTCTGCATTTTCTTGAATAGATGCTCTATGTCATTATTTCTTTGGCCATATACTTACATCGTTGTGTCCAAGTGCCTAGACATTCTTTTTTAAAAGTAATCAAGGCATTTTGTACTGTATGCCTTCACAGGACTTGTGCATAACAGACACTAGATGGTGCTGTACCCGTGAAACGTCATCAAGTGAAAGTATTTTAACATGCGTATTTATGTTGCTTTTGAACTTAGTACGCTGAATGTGCATACTTGTGGTCTTGTCTGTGTCCTCTCATTCTTGTGATTCATTACTTAGAGAGGAAAATTATTAGCATATTATGAAGTAGATGAGAATTAGAAACAGAGCTTTTCAATGATCTTCACTAGAAAATAAACATTTTTAAAAGAGGCAGATTGGAAACTTTGACTACAAATTATTGAATAATTTATTCATAAAACTTGGTACTGTTTCATTTTTATAAGTTTAATCAATTAGCTATATTATGAGATTTATGTAACAAATCAGTTCTCACCTTTATGGAATCTGAAAGAAAGTTTTAATAGAACTATGTAAGAAAGTAAACTTTGTTGAATGCCAACCCCCACCCCATAGCCTAAAGTGGTCACTACAGATATTTAAGCAGTGAGCCGGTGACTTCTGGACAAAATTAAAAAGTATTAATGATTGGTGATCATTTGAAAAATAAATGCTGTGTGCTTTTTAAAAATGAAATTAATTAACTTATTGTTCTGTTCGCTTATTCCTTCATGCATTAATTTAGCAAATATTTATTGAGCACACACTTTGTGCCATGCATTATTCTGATGATATGGATGCATTAGGAAGCAAGACAACAAAAGCTCATGTAAATTTATGGCCTCACGAGCATACATTCTGGGAGGCAAGGCACTTAATAAGTATTATAAAGTGTAGCTTACATTTGTTGTTGTTAGTTGTCAAGTTGGCTTGAAGTCATGGTGACCCCACATACAACAGAATGAAATGTAACCCAGTCACATGTCATCTCTACAGTTGTTGGTATGTTTGAGTCCATTGTTGTGGCCACTGTATATTTTGAGTGCTTTCTAGTCTAGGGGCTTCCTCTGTTGGAAACCATTTTCCTGTGCTTCGTAAAGTTTCTACCAGCTAATTTTTAGAAGTAGATTGATAAACTTGAACCTCTCTTCATCTGGAAGTTCTGCTGAAACGTATCCACTAGGAGTGAACTTGCTGGTATTTGAAATACCAGTCACGTAGCTGCTAGTGTCATATCAATACGCCAGGCACCATAGAATGACACACTGACAGATGGATGGTGGTGCTGTTGTTAGGTGCCCTCAAGTTGGTTCTGACTCATAGTGACCCTACACGCAGCGAACATAACACTGTCTGGTCGTGCACCGTGCTCACAGTGGTTTTTATGCTTAAGCTCATTGTTGTGGCCTTTGTGTCAGTCTGTCTTACTGAGGGTCTTCCTCTTTTTTTGCTGACCCTCCTTTACCAAGCCTGATGGCTTTCTCCAGTTACTGATCCCTTCTGAGAGCATGTCTGAAGTATGTACGATGTAGTCTCATCATCCTTGCTTCTGAAGAGTACTGTGGTTGTACTTCTCACAAGACCGGTCTGTTTGGCAGCCGTGATACATTCAGTATTCTCCAACAGCACAATGCAGAGGCATCAGTCCTTCTGTCTTCCTTATTTGTTGTCTAGCCTTTGCATGCACATCATGCAACTGAACGGACCACGGCTTGGGTCAGGTGCCGCTGAGTCTTCAAGGAGACATCTTTGCTTTCCAGCATTTTAAAGAAGTCTTTTGTGGCAGATTTTCTGAATGCAGTATGTCTTTTGATTTCTTCACTGCTGCTTCCGTGAGTGTTGATTGTGGAACCAAGTAAAATGAAATCCTTGACAGTGTCATTTTCTCCACTTACCGCGATGTTGCTTCCTTGTCCAGTTGTGAGGATTTTTGTTTTCTTGATGTTGAGAAGTAATTTATGCTAATGGCTGTGGTCTTTGATCTTCAGTGTTTCCCATCTTTTTCACTTTCAGCAAGCAAGCTTGTGGCATATGCGTAACACAAGTTGTTCGTGGGTCTTCCTCCAATCCTGAAGCCACATTCTTCTTCATCCAGTCCAGCTTCTTGGATTATTTGCTCAACATACAGATTGTAAAGATATGGTGAAAGGTTTTACAACCCTGATATACACCTTTACTGACTTTAAACCATGCAGTGTCCCCTTGTTCTATTTGAATGACTGCATCTTGATCCATATACAGATTCCTAATGAGCACAATTAAGCGTTCTGTAATTCCCATGTTCCACAATGTTAGCCATGATTTGTTATGATCCACATAGCTGAATGCCTTCTCATAGTCAGTGAAACACAAGTAAACATCTTTCTGGTATTCTCTGCTTTCAGCCAGGGTCTGTCTGATGTCACTGGTTCTGCATCCTCTTCTGAATCCGGCTTGAATTTCTGACAGTTCCCTGTCAATGTATTACTGCAGTCACTTTTGAATGACCTTTAGCAAAATTTTACTTGGACATGACATTAATGCTGTTGTTCAGTGATTTCTGCATTTGGTTGAATCACCTTTTGGGGGCATAGACATGAATATGGATTTCTTCCAGTTGCTTGTCCAGGGAGTTCTCTTCCAAATTCTTGGCACAGACAAATGAGCACTTCCAGTGCTGTATCTCTTTGTTGAAACATTTCAATTAATGGTCCGTAAGTTCCTGGAGCATTGTTTTTCACCAATGCCTTCAGTGTAGCTTCAACTTCTTCTTTTAATAACATCAATTCCTGATCATATGTTACCTCTTTTCTTTCTCCCTTTCTTTCTTTTTTGTGATTAAGTGAAAGTTTTCAGTCCAAATGAATTTTCCATATAAAACTCTGAGCACCTGCCTCTCTGCAACTCTGTATTTTTCTGCTCATCCTGTGACAGCGCATTCTCCCTTTTCATTCTTCCAGTATCCACTCAATTCTTATCCCTTTCTCTCTACCTTCTCCTCTTTCCTCTAAAAATAAACCAGGAGGACAGCCTCATGTGAGGACTGCCAATTAAGTCCACAAACTCTTCCTACAAAAAGTTTTACCTGCCTCATTGCTGAGTATCACTACAGTTGCCTTCAAAGTACTGCCCTTGGGAAGCCGTGCATCAGTGCCAGTGCCTGGTCTACCCTTCAAAGGAACTTGGGGCTTCTTTTCTTGGGATGGCCATCAGAGCTGTCATCATATTACCCTTGATGTCCTGAATGTCATCCAGATATCTTCCTTTCAATGTTTCCTATGCCTTCGGGTACAGAAAAAAGTCCCTGGGGACAAGATTAGATAAATAGGGAGGGTGTTCCAATACAGCTGTTTGCTTACTGGCTAAAAACTCCCTCACAGGTAACTATAATAACTTAAGTTCCCAAACTTGCCACCTACCTACCATGGGTAATGGCCATTCCAGAAAGAGTTCCAAGAATTGCTTTAAAGGGTGGACTAGATGCTGACGTTGGTGCCTAGCTCCCCAAGGGGAGTACTTCAGGGGTGACTGGAGTGATACTCAGCAGTGAAGTATGTAGCACTTTAGAACAAGGAATTGTCAGACCTCCTACAGTGTTCATATAATATGAAATTTTGTAACCACTCTTTTTTGTATTGTAAACAAACCCCTCTTGAATATCTACTCAAGATCCATCTTTGAACGTTCTTGTGTTTACCTTTTTCTCTCTGGCCTACAATTAATTTTTCTTACTGTCTTACTGTCTGTTTTAGTCAACTAGGGCTGCTCTAACAGAAATATCACAGAGTGAATGGCTTTAACAAAGGACCGTTTATTCTTACATAGTCTGGTAGGCTACAAATCCATATTCAGGGCGTCTGCTCCAGGGGAAGACTTTCCCCTTGTCAGCTCTGGAGGCAAGTCCGGTATTGCATCACTCTTTGTCCAGCAAGCATCTTGGCGCAGGAACCTCAGGTCAGAAGGACGCCATTCTCCCAGTGCTGCTTGCTTGGTGCCTACTTCTCTTTCCTTTTATTTCTTGTAGGATGAAAGGATTAAGGGTGGGGCAAGCCATACTCTAGGGAAACTTCCTTTACAGTAGAGCAGGGAGGTGATCTTCTGAAGGGATTTATAGTCCCATCCTAATCCTTTAACATACAGCACAGCAAAATCACAAAATGGAGGACAACCATAGAATACAAGGAATCAGGGCCCAGCCACATGGCTACACCTGTTTTGGGGGGGACACAATTCAATCCATTACAGTATCCTTGAGTCTATTCACTATTATGTCCTCTTGATATTATCTCAGTTCAGCCTCTCCTTGGTCTCCCCCGCATTACTGTTAAGTTTCCTAACCAGTCTTCCTGCCTACTAGCTGGCTGGAGTTCTTTTCTCTATATGGTATTTTTGAAATTATAAAACAAGTACACGCTTGTTATAACAATTCAAACAAAACAAGACTATGCAAAAAATAGGCAACTTTTCTAAAAAATTACAAATTTGATCACCTTGCTCTTTCTCTACTTAAAGTCCTTTCAGGTTACACCTTCACGGCTTTCAGCACATAGTGGTGTTTTCTTTAAGGTGGCCTCCAAGAGTCTTCCTAATCTCATTCTTCAGTCTCTTGTTTTAACATTGCTTTTTGTCCTTCTGGGCTGCTCAAGCCATAAAACGCTCCTGGAGGGTTCATTCCTCAGCATTTTGTATGACTGATTTCTACCACTTAGCCTGATGGATAAGGCCTTGGGTTTTGCATCGGAAGATTAAGGGTTCATGTTCTTTTGTGGTCACTCTTGGGAACGTTTCGTTCAAGTCCCTTTGTGATTGCTGCTGGGAACGTTTGATGGAGCCTTAGTAGTGCAGTAATTAAACACTAGCCACTAAGTGAAAGGCTGGCCATTGGACTCTACCAGCCTCTGCTCCTTGGGAGGAAGATGTGGCGGTCTACTTCTGTGAAGGTTGTAGCCTAGGAAACCCTCTAGGGCAGTTCTTCTCTGTCTCCTAGTGTTGCTGTGAGTTGGCATCAACTGGATACTGTGATTAACTTTTAGAAATCAATTAAAATAGTGTCTGCCCAGCAAATCACAGAGGCACCCCTAGCCCTGAGTATGATGTTCCTGGTTTGTAACTTTGTCAGTGTTTTGTAATTAGTTTGTTTATGTCTACTTCATTAGACTTTACCTCTTTGAGGTCTGGGATTGCAGGGATCTAGCACAGCAGCTGGCAAATGTTGATTGAATGAACTGGTGTACTAGAACTAGGATCATAGTGTAGAGAACAACTATGACTGCTTGCAGGCTAATGTTGCAAGTAATGTGAGATTAGCAGGGGTAGTACAGAAAAAGTCTGTTTTTATTTCTGTGTACATTCCTACTATTTGCCAGCAGATGGTGCTGTTAACACTGTGAAATGCAGACTTAGCACCAGTAAATTGAAATGCTTTTTGGTAATTTTTATGAATTATGGAAACTGAAGGATGAACACAGTGACAAGTCAGAAGAACTGAATGTAGTTCCATCTTTGATGTTAATTATTGTATTCTGGAGTATGTCCTATGTCTGGAGTTCAACTAGAGGATCCTTAAGGTTTTGTGGAGAGGTGGGGAAGAATTTTGTCTTTTATAGCTTAGTATATAACACAGAACTCTGCCTAGCAGAACATGTCTTGATGTTTCTTTTTTCAGTCCTTGAAAATTCTGTGCTTAAGTTTGATTTTTAAGATTTTTTTTTTCTGATGAGTTAATATGTATTGTTTACATGTTCTCCAAAACAGATGATTGGTAATTACTTGACATTTGGTCTTATACTAAGTTCTGGGTTTTTTTTTTTTTTTTTTTTTTTTTTGAAGTGGGTAAAACTATATACCCATTGCCACAGAGATACTTCTGACTCATGGTAACCCTGTAGGATAGAGTAGATCTGCTCATTTGGATTTCCAAGGAGTGGCTGGTAGATTTGAACTGCTGACCTTTTGTTAGCAGCTGAGGTCTTAACCACTGTACCACCTAGGTTCTATTTTCTATAATGAGCTTTCAATTGGCATAGTTCCTTTATTAATAAAAAGAAAGGAAGCCAAGCCAAGTGCCATCAAGTTGGGAAAAGAAAGATAATAAAAAATAATTTATATTTGAAATGTATTGTTTTGCTTCTCTGTGGCAGTTGTATTTAATTTTGTTTTCTCATGCAGTTGTCAGTACATAATAAATTTACCTGAAGGAGGTTCCTGTAGAATTTCCGTAAATCAGAACTGACTCGGTTGCAGTGGGTGTATTTATTTGTTTGTTTAGGTTTAAGGAGATTCCTATAAAAGGGGAAAATATCACAGAATCTGATTTTACATAGGAAGGCTAGCATCTAATTCTCAGTCTAACTGTGTGATTTCTAGCAGGCCACTTAGCTTGTATTTTACTCATCAGAAGGTGGGAATGATCATTTCTTTCCCACTTTTCTTATGGAATGGTTCTGAAGGAAAACAAAAGTAAAAAGTCAGATTCTAGCTTCCAGATGGTAAAGTAAGTTATGAATTCTCCCCCTGCATTCTTATTTAAATAATAGAAAAAATATTCACACAAAAAAAGGAAAAGACTTTTAGCAGCCTGAAGACATCCTGGGTGGCACAAATGGTTAAGTGATTACTAGCAAAAGGTTGAGGGTTTCAACCCACCCAGTGACATCTCAGAAGACAAGGCTGATAATCTGGTTCTGAAAGGTCATAGCCTTGAAAACCCTATTGAAGAGTTTCTGCACACATGGGGTCACCATGAGGTAGAATCAACTTGATGGCATGTAATAGCACAGAAGGATTGCTATCTGTATTTGTAGTCTTAGATCTTGTACTCTTCAATAGGTAATGCAAGTGAGACTAGATTGAATGAAGGGTCAACCTACCTCTGATTTCCGCATGGCATTGAGAAGTCCTCTGGACAGTAAGTGAGAAGGACTTCTAGCCGAACCCCATTAAGTTCAGCACTAGGGGCTTGTGGGTTATAGAGACCTGGGTAAAGGGACTTATATTAGGAGGCAGACTACAGTATTCCTTGTTATGTAGCTGCTTTCTTCCTGCTGACATTTCTCTCATGTATAAAATGCAACATCTTGTTTCTTGTATTCATCCCTTGTCTGAATGTAAACTAGTTGATTTAAGACCAATAAAACCCCCTGTACTTATTTTAATGCTGGTGACTCTTATTCCCACCCATCAACAGTGAACAGAGAACAACAGATATCTGTAGAAAGAAATAAACTAGAAGAACTAGAGTCTTTCCCATAATTGCAAGCAGAAATTACTAGTGTGAGGGATTCATTCATTCTTGATACCTGAAAACGGAATGGATGACCACAGATGGAGGTCCCGGATGCTCTCTGTCTCTGCCAGAGCTGCTCCTGCACACCAGCCTCATAGGATGCACGATTGTGATTGATGCACAACCAAATTACACTTTGTCATAAACTTGAAATTTCTCTTGAAATGTCTGAGAGGCAGAATGTCACTGGGCTTGTATGTTCAATGTCTCAGAAGTCCTGTGTGGGAGCTCTACTACTTAATTAGCATAATATTTTAATTAAAGGCTTCTGAAATAAGTGATGGGAAGCTGAGAAACTACTAGCTTTAAAAAAAGATGGAGAATTTAGGACTTGTATTCTACCAGCTACGATGAATTTGTGCATAGTGCTAGAAAGTCGCACTATTTCCTTGGACTTAGTGATTTAATGCTTCTTCTAGAGTGAATGTGGTGGGGAAGTATTATAATCCTATTTATATTCAGCTATATATAATAATGTGATCCGTACTAAACCAAAGCCAAGCCTGTTGTCCTAGTTGTCTAACTCAGAGGAAGCCTATAAGACAGACTAGAAGTACTCCACAGCATTTCCAAGGCCGTAAATTTTTATGGAAGGACACTGGCCCATCTTTCTCCTGCAGAGCAGCTGGTGGTTCAAGCCACCTACCTTTTCATTTACGTAGTTGAGTGCTTTAACCACTGTGCCACCACAGCTCTTGGAAACTGTGCTAAAGGCTGTCGAATAGATCTTGAGAACCAGTTTCAAATATAAGGCATAAAGATTTGAATTCATTCCAAAGAGAGTAAGAATAGATGCCATGCAAAAACCTTCTGGCTGACCTAGAAAGCCTTTTGTCTCTTGTACCTACAGTTGTCATAAATTTCAGCCAGTCTGTCTTTGTGTTAAAGAGCTTGGCTGTTAGGCAAAAGTTGGGTAGTTCGAATCTAACAGTTGCTCTTTGGAAACTGTGTGGACCAGTTCCCTATGCTGTAGGGTCACTGTGAGTCAGAATCAACTTGATGACAACAGGTTTGGGGATTTTTTCAGTATATAGTCTGATTAACTAAAGTATGCATTATGTCATGTATCTCACCCTACTCCATACATAAATGCATTATTCCTTTAAATATTTGTAATAGGATTTAAAAAAAAAAAAAGAAAATAGAAACCTCAGAATACCCCAAAGTAAGTAGACAGATAGGAAAGACCTTTCCAAGAGGAAAGGTAAAGAATACTTTCAGTTTTATTAAAAAACAAACAAAACACAGTGTACTTGAGTCCATTTGTGACATCTCTGTGTGTGTCAGAGTAGAACTGTGCTCCAGAGGATTTTCAGTGGCTGACTTTTCAGCAGTGTGTCACCAGGTACCTTTTCTTCATAGGTATCCGTGTGTGGACTCAAATCTCCAACGTTTTTTGGGTTAATAGCCAAGTATGTTAACTGTGCGCATCACCCCAGGATGCCAGTCGTGTAAATAGCAGTGACATTTGCAATATCCCCAGGTTTTAAGCTCCATGTCTGCTCTGGACATTTTCTGTTAAAATTACAATGCTGCTTATTGGTTACCTACAAAGGTAAGTGAGCTGGGAGATATTTTAATCCCTTAACCTAATGAAATTTTCATCAGTCCAAGGTTGCCCATATATATTACAGACAGTCAGCCCATGTCATTTCTTCCTCTTCTTCTCGTAGAGAGTTGAAAGATGACCTCAAAGAGATAATAAATTATTCCTCTGTATAGTTGACTCTTCTAATACTTTTAGCCGAAATAACTTTGGAAACCCACAGGCTAAAATATCCTTCAAGGATATTAACAGTTCTACTTGGTGTTAGCACAGTTGAATTATTGGAATGCTACCAGATTTTTATTGCATGCTGTCGACTTTTCTGTGGATTTATATGACCTAATTTAACTTTTGACCAAACCTCACAAACTGGATGCTTCACAGTGAGTGAGAACAACATTTCTGAGAATGTTCGGTCATTTAATAGAAAGAAATAAGCTTGAAGAATTAGAATCTTTCCCATAATCACAAAATTATAAAATTAGTAGTGTTGGGCTTCCTTCTGGATATTCAAAAGCAGAACAGATGACCACAGATGACAGTCCTGGGTGCTCTTGTATCTCTGCCAGAGCTGCTCCTGAATACCAGCCTGGCATCATTCATGCTTTAAATTAACCCCTCAGCCAACTTTGGAGGAATCTCACTCATGGGTGAAAATATAGTATCTCCAATTCAATCTTACCAGGTTTGTAAATATTCAAATAGGAAACAGTTTTTTAAACGGAAGTCATTGTGCCTTAAGTAGTGTGGTTCAGTGACTTTCCTTATTTGACGTTCATGCTTGGGTTTTGGAAGAACAAACCAAACAGATACAACCTTCTAGAAGTTTTCTAAGCGGTTAAGGTCTGTTGACTATGGAGACTCTGTTGAGTACCAGTCCTTTAAATAATAGGAGAATCGGGCCTCTTTTTAGAATGTTGGGGCTCCACAAGTTTGGATTACCTATCTCACTTAATCACTTAATACTTAGGTATGGGAAAGAAGCCCGTGATCGACTGTTTTAACTGTTTGAAACACCTTTTCATTGTGTCTTAGGGCCCACTGACTTACGATTTCTTTGAGTGGGACATTACCAAGCTGTCATTATCATCAACCTCTCCTAGTTCTGCTGTCAAGTCATTTTCAAACCTTCTTTCAAGGGGCTTAATCCCGTTGTCTCTTAATGGTATCTGGATACACAGATGTTATAATTTACAGTAAAACTTTTTAGCTGGTTGAGTCTTTTTGGTAATTTTGACCCAGGGAGCCTGCAGAGGTTCTCTTCTTCTTGATCCCCCATTCCACTTAGAAACAAAGAAAAACCAGTTAACAGTATTGTTATGTACCAAGACGTTGTCAATGGACCAGTCAATCAGTATTGGCCTAGACTGTTCAATGCCTGCAAGTGGGGTGGGGATGCTTGTTTTTCCCATATCTCTTCCATATTGTTCTGATGCATAGCAAATGGGAAAAATACTGGTAGGTAGAAGGAGTGTGGGTTTTGGAGTCAAACAGACCTTGAACAGATTAGTTGATCTTCTGTGTCTCCACTTGTAAATAGGGATTTTGGTTACTTGCTGTGTTCTTGTGTGAATTCCAAGCAATGGCATTTGAAGCATCTAGAACAGTACCTTATTAGTGTTCTGTCAGTATGACTATGAATATGATTGTTTCTATTCTTGATATGCTATGCCTTGGTGAAGAAGAATTAGGTGAGCTGCTTATGAAGTGTCATATGAATTCAAATCACATGAAGCTTATGATTATATGGAATGACATAATTAAGTGGTTACGAATATGAGCCTATGTATCCATAGAAATTTTGTTATCACCAGCAGTAATAGTCGCAGTTGTGGTAGTAATAGTAGCAGTAGTATTTTTGCTAGTATAATTATTATTATTGCATACTTAACAGAACAGATAGTTTCCCAATATTGTACCTCCAATTCCTAAGAAATTTTTTCCTCTCAAGTAGTTATTTTAAGGAAAAAAAGTTACCACTGTTAATGGCTGTTAAGTATATGAATAAAATACACAGCATGTTGAACAATTAATTAGTTAAATATTGTGTTGTTTTGGTTGCGTAGAATAGGGCAGTAGTAATTGGTTTGAAAATGTAGCACTGACAAATTTAGATTCATTACCATGAATCTTTTCATGTTTACATCTTGTAAAAATGTTGTGCAAATATAAAATGTTTATGGAAAAGTACTGTTTTACAGCTCGATCTGGATATAATTATGCTGGCACGTATTAAATAATACTTAATAATTTAGGCTCTCATAATGATAAGTTGAGGAACAATCGTAAACATATTTCACTAAGCCACTGGATGGAAGGATATAGCACAGCTTTAGAAGGAAACAGAGAGAGATGTCTGTCACTACCCAGTTAGTTGGGGAGTTTATCATGTTTCAGATTTACTTTTTTTTCTTTTAATGTTCTTTAAATATTGGTAGCTGACATATGAAAATCATATTCTTTTTCTTTAATACTTGATAATTAGAAAGCTCTTCAATTTCTTTATATTTAAGAAACTAAAAGATATTTAAAAGTGTTTCTATGAATACATATGAAATCCCTAGATGGCTAAAATAGCGAAGTGACTACTAGCCAGAAGATTGGTGGTTTATACTTAGGGTGCTTTGGAGACAGTCCTGTGAGTCTGTTGCTGATGGTCACAGCCTCATGTGGAGCAGTTTTGCTCTGTACATGTTGAGTTACTATGTATCAGAACCAGCGTGATGGCAACTAACAACACATGAATGTACATACTTATATATGTGTATGTTAATTTTACGTGTACATACGCGTGCACACACACACAAGGTCTGACAAGTCCATGAACTTAATTGTTCTAAGTGCTGCCTACCTCATTGGTGAATATCACTACGGTAACCTTTAAAGTACTCCACTTGGAAAGCTATACACTGATTCCAGAGCCTAGTCTCCCTTCAACACAATCTTGGAACTCCTCCTGGAATGGCCATTGCACACGGTGACATGGTGGAAAGTTGATAAACTTAATTGTATTGTTGACTTTGAGGGTGTTTTTAGCCAGTAAGCAAATAAATGTGTTGGAACACCATCCCTATTCACCTGATGTGGCCCCCAGTGACTTTTTTCTTTACCTGATGATAGAGGAAATATTGAAAGGGAGAGATTTTGATGACATTCAGGACATCAAGAGTAATACAATGAGAATGCTGATGGCCATTCCAGAAAGAGTTCCAAAATCACATCGAAGGGTGGAGCAGGCACTGGTGTCGGTGCGTAGCTTCCAAAGGGGAGTACTTTGAATGTGACCGTATGATATTCACCAATTAGGTATGTAGCACTTTTTCTAGGATGAGTTTGTGAACGTGTCGGAAATCATATTAATGTTGAGTACTAGTGCTGCTGCTGCCACCACCAGTACCGCCATCATTCTAGTCCAAGCCTTCATGACCTGTTTCAGGAACTACTGTAATAGCCATCTGTCTTACTTGTCTGGCTGCTGTAACTGAAATACGAGAAGTGGATGTCTTAAACAAAGAGAGTTTTATTCTTTTGTAGTTTAGAAGGCTAGAAGTCCAGATTCATGGTGTCAACTCTAAGGGAAGGTTTCCCTCTCTCTGTTGGCTCTAGGCAAAAATCCTTGGCATCAGTCTTGCCCTGTCTAGGAGCTTCTTAGCACATGGACACCTGGTCCAAAGGACAATTTTCCAGGTCCCCATGCCTCTCTCCTTGCTTCTTTCTTTTATATCTCAAAAGAGATTGACTTAAGAGACAGCCTAATTATCTTAGTCATCTAATGCTGCTATAACAGAAACACTGAAAGTGAATGGCTTTAGAAAAGAGAAATATATTCTGTCACAGTGTAGTAAGCTACAACTACAAATTCAGGGTATCAGCTCCAGGAAAAGGCTTTTTCTGTGTGTTGGCTTTGGAGGAAGATCCTTGTCATCATGCTGCCCCTAAAGCTATGAGCTACTTCACATAGGAACCCCAGGTCCAGAGGATGCATTCTGCTCCTGGTACTCCTTTGTTAGTGATAGGAGATTCCTGACTATCTGCTTGCTTCCCTTTCCTTTTAACTCTTGTAAAACTAGAAATTGGATAGGTCACACTCCAGGCAAGCTTTTATTTCCTTTAGGTCATGGAATGTGACCTTCGTAAGGGTATTACAATCCCATGCTAATCCTTTTTTTTTTTTTTTGTGATTGAGTGAAACTATACAATCCAAATTTAATTTACGTGCCCACCTGTCTGAAGCTCCTTCTGCTCTCCTTGCTTAGTCACAGTACACTGCTCCTTTCCATTCCGTGCATGTTGTATCCTCTTAACAATCTCATGTCGTCTCCTCTCCACTGTTTCATGTCTCTTCTAGTAAGAGGACAGTAGGACAGCATCCTATAGATGCATAGAACCATAAACTGCACACACCATATGGTCACATTGTGGCCCCAAGTCCAATCCATTCCTGGACGAAGAGTTGACCTCAATAATGATTTCTGAACAGGGGCAACAACAGGTCTAGAGGCCATGTTCCCGGGCGAACTCCCAGACCTTCAGACCATTAGTTGCAGTCTTTTTGTGGAGTTCTTAGGATGCACCACTCTTTTTCTCATGTTGCCACTGGGACTCAACATTGTGTGCCCCATCACAGCTGTCATTGGTGGTGGTCGGGCACCATCTGTTTCTTTGGGTCACATGTTGATACAGTCTCCCACTCACATGGCTCCTTCTGTCTTCTGGGCTCTTTTTCCCTCGTGTCTTTGTTGTCCTTGGTGATCATCTATTCCAGCTGAGTCGGAACTGTTTGATGTACCACAGGTGGCAGCTTGCTAGCTTTTCAGACCCCAGAGGCCACTCACTAATATGGGGTGTAGAAGACTCTCTTAGCAATAGGCTAGTTATGACACTTGGCCTCAGTGTTCCCTGACAACGTTGTCCCCAAACTCCCGCCCCTGTTACTGTATCCTTGCAATATTGAGTTAAGGTTAGAAGAGTTTTCAGTTTATGTTGACGTCCACTTCACTTGATCTTCTTTGTAATGTGTGCTGTCACTGCTTTCACCCAACCAAATTTGTATCAACTATCTAATCTCTGACGAGTCCTCTCCCTCCATTCACCATATTGAGGCCATCAGAGAGTCATAACTCTGTTTTTAAGTCCTTATACTAGAGGTCTCATACAGTATTTGTCCTTGTGCCGCTGACTAATTTCACTCAACGTAATGTCTTCCAGTTGAAATGTCTTCCAGTTGAAACCAGGTTATGAGATCCTTCCTAAAGTCATCATTGTTTTTATCATTGCATAGTGTTCCACTGAGTATATATACCATAGTTTGTTTATCCATTCATCTGTTCTTGGGCATCTGGGTTGATGCCATTTATCTGCTGTTGTGTACTGTACTGCTGTAAACATTTGTGTGCGTGTATCTGTTCATGCCCTTGATTCTGTAGGATATATTCCGAGCAGTGGGATTACTGGGTCAAATGGTATATCTATTTCCAGCTTTTTAAGGAAGCGCCAGACTGCTTTCCAAAGACGTTGTACCGCTCTGCAATCCCACCAGCAGTGTAAGAGAGTTCCAATTTCGCCACAGGCTCTCCAGCATTTGTTGTTTTATGTTTTTTGCATTATAGCCAACCTTGTTGGGGTGAGGTGGTATCTCATTGTAGTTTTGATTTGGATTTCTTCAGTAGCTAATGACTGTGACTATTTCCTCATGTGACTTTTGGCTGCCTGGATGTCTTATCTTTAGTGAAGTGTCTGTCCGTCTCCTTTGCCCATTGCTTAATTAGGTTATTTGCCCTTTTCTTGTTCATATTTTGCAGTACCTCTTAGATTATGGAGATCAGATGTCGATCCGACATAACAGTTGCCAAGTATTTTTTCCCGTTGTGTAGGCGGTCTTTTAATTCTTTTGATAAAGTCTTTAGATGAGCACAAGTGCTTAATTCTCATTTATCTGTTTTCTCTTCTGTTGTTCGTGCTTTGTTTGTCAGATTTTGAGGTCTGTCTACGCTGTGTATTAAAACTTCCATTGTTGACCCTATTGTTTCTTACATGAACTTTATCATTTTAAGGTTGATATTTAGGTATTTGATCCATTTAAAGTTGGTTGCTGTGTAAGGTATGAGATATGGGTCTTGTTTCAATTTTTTGCAGGTGGATATCCAATTTTACCAGCACCACTTGTTAAACAGACTGTTTTTACCCCATTTTAGAATCTTAGGGCCTTTGTCAAATATCAACTGTTCCTAGGAGGATGGTGGCATCTCTGGGGTCTCAGCTCTGTTCCGTTGGTCTTTATATTTCTTTTTGTATCAGTAACAGGCTGTTTTGACTACTGTGGCCGTGTAATAGGTTCTAAGGTCAGGTTGTTACAGGCCTCCCACTGTGTTCTTCTTCAGTAGTGCTTTGCTTATATGGAGTTTCTTCTCTTTCCACACAAAGTTGTTGATTTGTTTCTCCATCTCTTAAAAAAAAATATCACTGGAATTTGTATTGGGATTGCACTGTATATGTAGATTGTTTGGGGTAAAATAGCCATTTCACAATGTTAAGTCTCCCTATCCAATAGCAGGGTAGCTTTCTCCATTTATATAAGTCTGTCTTAGTTCCTTGCAGTAAGATCTTGTGGTTCTCTTTGTATAGGTCTCTTATTTCTCTGGTTAGATTTATTCCTAGGTGTTTTATCTTCTTGGGGGCTATAGTCAATGATACTGATTTGATGATTTCTTCTTTAATGATCTCTTTGTTGATATAAAAGAATCTTACTGATTTACTTATGTTTATCTTATATCCTGACACTTTGCTGAACTCTTCTATTAGTGTGAGTGATTTACTTATGGATTCTTTAGGATTCTGTCTGTGTCTACGATCATATCATCTGCAAACAGGGAGATTTTACTTCTTCTTTGCTGATGCAAATGCCCTTTATTTCTTGGTCTTGTCTAATTGCTCTGGCCAGAACTTCTAGAATAATGTTGAACAGAAGTCGTAAGAGTGGGCATCCTTGTCTAGTTCCCATTCTCAAGGAGAATTCTTTCAGTAGCTCCCCATTCGGCATGATGTAGGTGGTTGGCTTTGCATAGATGCCCCTACTGCATTGAGAAATTTCCTTTCCATTCCTATTTTGCCGAGAGTTTATAGCATGGATGGGTGTTGAACTTTATCAAATGCCTTTTCTGCATCAATTGACAAAATCAGGTGTTTCTTATCTTTTGTATTATTTATGTGGTTGATCACATTAATTGTATTTCTGATGTTGAACTGGCCTTGCATCCCTGGTATAAATCCAACTTTGTCGTGATTAATTATCTTTTTTTTTTTTTTTTTGATATGTTGTTGAATGGTATTGGCAAGGATTATGTTGAAGATTTTTGCATCCAGGTTCATGAGTAATATTGGTCTGTAATTTTCCGTTTTTGTGAGATCTTTCCCCAGCTTTGGTATCAGGGTTATGCTTGCTTCATAGAATGAATTTGGGAGTATATTCCATCTCTTTCTATGCTGTGAAATAGTCTCAGTAGTATTGGAGATAACTCTTCTCTAAAACCTTGGTAGAATTCTGCAGTGAAGCCATATGGGCCAGGGCTTTTTGTGGTTGGTAGTTTTTGGATGACTTTTTCAATCTCTTCCTTTGTGATGAGTTTATAAGTTGTTCTGCTTCACCTTGTGATAAGTTTGGTAGGTGATAGGAATCTAGGAATTTGTCCATTTCCTCTCGGTTTTCAAATTTGTTAGAGTGCAGTCTTGCGTAGTATTCTGTTATGATAGTTTTGATTTCTGTTGGAGATGTTGTGCCATCTCCCATCTCATTTCTTATTCAGGTTTCCTGTTTTTCATTAGTAAGTTTAGCCAATGGTTTGTCAATTGTGTTGATCTTTTCCAAGAACCAGCTTTTGGTCTTAACAGTTTTTTCACTTGTTTTTCTATCCACTAGTTCATTTAGTTCTGCTCTAATCTTTATGATCTGTGGCTTGGCTTTTCTTCTGGTACTTGAGGGGTTGCTCTGTTGCTCTCTTTCTACTTGGTCAAGCTATAGGGTTAATTCTTTGGTTTGGGGCCTTTCTTCCTTGCGGATGTATACATTTATAGAGATAAACTGAATTCTGAGCACTGCTTTATCTGTATCCTGTAGGTTCTGGTAGGAAATGTTTTTCATTCTCATTTGAATCCATAAATTTCTTGATTTCATCTTTGATTTCTTCTATGACCCATGGCTTTTTGAGCACAGTACTGTTCAGTTTCCATGAGTTCCAATTTCTATATATTCTCTTCGCTGTTGATTTTGACTTTTATGGCTTTATGGTCTGAGAAGATGCTTTGCAATAATTCAGTGGTTTGCATTTTGTTGAGATTTGCTCTATGTGCTAATACATGGTCTATTCTTGAAAATGTTCTGTGTGCGTTGGAGAAGAAGTTGTACTTAGCTGTTGATGAATGTGATGAATAAAAAGTTCTGTATATGTCAATGAGATCTAATTGATTAGTTTTCACATTAAGATCTTCTGTGTCTTTTATGAGCATTTTTCTAGATGATCTGTCCATCACTGAAAATGGGGTTGTCATGATTGGAATTGTGTCCCCCCAAAAATGTGTGCAGCCACATGGCTGGGATATGGTTCCCAGTATTTTGGGACTGTCCTCCATTGTGTGGTTTTGCTAACCTGTATGTTAAAGGATTAGGGTGGGGCTGTGAATTCCTGCTGTGGGGGGAGTTTCCCTGGAGTATGGCTTGCCCCACCCTTAATGCTTTTAGCTTGCAAGGAATAAAAGGAAAAAGAAACAAAGGACAATTTGAGAACCTCGCTACCATCAAGCAAGCAGCACCGGGAGCAGAGCGTGTCCTTCAGACCAGAGGTTCTTGCGTGAGGACACTCCCTGGACAAAAACTGATGCAATACCGGACTTCCCTCCAGAGCCGACAAGGGGAAGCTCTTTCCCTGGAGCGGACACCCTGAATATGGACTTGTAACCTACCGGACTGTGTAAGAATAAATCTTTGTTAAAGCCATCCACTCTGTGGTATTTCTGTTAGAGCAGCCTAGCTGACTAAAACAGAATTGGTATACCAGGAGTGGGGTGCTGCTCTAGCAAATACCTAAAATATGGAAGCCACTTTGAAACTGTGAATGGGTAGAAGACTCAGAAGGAACGAAGAAGGCGCAGGTGGTGAGAAACAACAGAGGACCGGCAGCAGCGGCAGCAGCAGAACCAGAGGCGGCGCTGGAGCCGACCCATGGAGCAAGAGAGGTCAGTGCCTGCGTAGAGTTTTCCTCGCGGAACGGGGTGCCTCTGAGCACTTGAATCGGTGGAGCTGGCCTTTCTGACCCACGGAGTGAGAGAGTTGAGCTCAAGCCTTTGGGCAGGACGCTTTCCAGCAAGAGTGGGGTGCCTCGCACTTAAACCAGTGGAGCTACAGAGCTTTGGAACACTTGCCTGGCAGGGCGGATGTGGGCCTGAGGCCTGGGCCATGCGGCCATAGGAAGCTGAAGCTGAAGAGACAAATAGCGTGAGAAGCTGAGCTGCCTGAGTCTCAAGAGGTATGGCCGTGACCTCAGGGGTTTGAAAGGGTGGAACCATGGTGTGCTGTGTTCGTAAGGGTGGAATTGCCACTCAGTTGGGCTTAGGGTGCTCCTAAAGCCAATGAGACAGAGTTTCTGTCCAAGTGGGCCTTGAAGGCAGAGTTGTAGCACGGGGCTGGAGGTCTCCACTCAGAAACCAGAGAGTGTGGCCGATACCTAGAGTCTGGAGAGCATTGCTGTTGTGTAGAATGTCTCAGAAAATGTAAGAGTATTTCGAAAGCTTTGAGGGCTAATGTAATGTGTTCTGTTGACTTGCCTGTTGCCTGTTAATGCCTTCTAAGATTCACAAATGTAGAAGAGTTTTTGTATTTTGGACTTGGAACTGATTTAAGACTTCTGTTATATGGATGGACATAATTTTGCTATGGTGAGATGAATGTGTTAAATGTTTTGTGATGTGATTTTTGGGTTGTCAAAGGGTGGGATGTCATGGTTGGAATTGTGTCCCCCCAAAAATGTGTGCAGTCACGTGGCCGGGATATGGTTCCCAGTATCTTGGGACTGTCCTCCATTGTGTGGTTTTGCTAACCTGTATGTTAAAGGATTAGGGTGGGGCTGTGAATTCCTGCTGTGGGGAGAGTTTCCCTGGAGTATGGCTTGCCCCACCCTTAATGCTTTTAGCTTGCAAGGAATAAAAGGGAAAAGAAACAAAAGACAATTTGAGAACCTCGCTACCATCAAGCAAGCAGCACCGGGAGCAGAGCGTGTCCTTCAGACCAGAGGTTCTTGCGTGAGGACGCTCCCTGGACAAAGACTGATGCAATACCAGACTTCCCTCCAGAACCGACAAGGGGAAGCTCTTTCCCTGGAGCGGACACCCTGAATATGGACTTGTAACCTACCGGGCTGTGTAAGAATAAATCTTTCCTTGTTAAAGCCATCCACTCTGTGGTATTTCTGTTAGAGCAGCCTAGCTGACTAAAACAGGGGTGTTGAAGTCTGCAGCTATTGTTGTGGAGCAGTCTATCTCATTTTTCAATGTAGTCAGTGTGTGTGCAATGTATTTAGATGCTCCAGTATTGGGTGCATAAATATTTAATATTGTTATGTCCTGCTTATGTAGTGAGCCTTTCAGCAGTAAATAGTGACCATCCTTGTCCACAGTGGTGGGTTTTACATTAAAATCTATTTATCTGAGATTAGTATTGCCACACTTGTTCTTTGTATATTAGCTTGGTATACATTATTCCATTCTTAATTTTCAGTTTGTTCCTATCTTTAAGTCTAAAGTGTGTTTCTTGGAAGCAACATATAGACAGGTTGTAGCTTTTGATCCAAGAATTCACTCATTGTCTCTTTATTGGGGTGTTTAGTCCATTTATACTCAGTGTAATTATTGATAGGTATATGTCTAGTGCTATCATTTTGATGTATGTATTTTTGTGTTGGTATTTTCTCTGTTGCTCTTGATATGTGGGTCATTCTTCTTTATGTGTTGACTTCCGCTTTTTCAGTGTCTGTTTTGTGTTTACTGAAACTCCTGTATTACATTTCATCTTTTAATATGTTGCATTGTTACTGTACTTTGTGGCTACTGCATGATCACCCTTAACATTCTAAGTTTAAACCCAGTTTTAACTTCTGCATATCTTATTAACTTCCTCTCCATCTGAAAAGACGTTTTAATGTTATGGTGTCATAGTTTTCATGATATATCACTGTTTCCTTTGTTTTAATATTATAGCTTTGGTTGAGTTTTGTGCCTTCCCTAATTGAGTAAATTTCTGGATGTTGTGTCCTGCATTGCTCCCTTAAATATACATTTAATGGTTTTGTTTTTCTTAGCAAAGCACTTCTTTCAATATTTCTGGTAGTTTTTTGGTTTTTATAGTCTTTAAGATTCTGCTTATCTGTGAATGCCTTAATTTCATCTTCATATTTGAAAGGCAGCTTTGCAGGATATATTATTCTTGATTGGAAGTTTTCCTCCTTCAAGGCTATGCATGTGTCGTCCCACTGCCTCCATGCCAACATCGTTTCTGCCAAGAGGTCAGCTGGTAGGCTACAGGGCTTCCTTCTGAATGTTAGCTTTGCTTTGAGTCACTGCCTTTACAGTTTTTTCTTATGTTTCATTTTGTTAATCTTGATTATAGTATGTCTTCGTGTCTTTATTTTGGGGACTACTTCTTGTGGTATTCAGTTCACATTTTGAATATCTATGTTGTTGTCTTTCATGATTTCAGGGAAGTTTTTTTGTCAGTAACTCAACAACAGTACCCTCTGTGTTTTCTGCTATCCCTCCCTGTTCAGGAACTCCAGTTAATAGTAGATTGTTCCACTTGATAGAGTCCCACATGTTTCTTAATGCGTCTTAATTTTTCTTGTTTCTTTTCTCTGATTTGTCCTCGTAAGTGCTGGTGTCTGTTGCTCTATCTTCAAGATCTCTGTGTCTGACTTCTAGTTTGTCAGTTCTGCTGTTTTGGCTTTGAATTGAGTTGTCTGATTCTGTAATTTTGTTATTGATCTGTTGGATTTCAGAACATCAGTGTTGCATCAGTTCAAATGGCTTGCTTAATTTTTCATTATGTTTTGCTGCATTTTTTTTTTTTTTTTAATCTTTTGGAGGGCTCTCTATGTAATTCTTTTGTATTCAACCCCTGATAATTTCAAAAGGTGTCTTCATCTGGGAAGTTTTTTGATTCTTTATTTTGGGAGTTTCCTGGAGACATAATGGGCTGTTTTTTTAAATGCTTGGTGATGGTGTGTTGCTTTTGGAACATCTTGAGTCTGCTTAGTTTATCTGCTCAACAGGAGCTGAGGCATAGTTCTGAGAAGGGAGTTGGTCACCAGCCACTTCTGTGTACTCTAGTGACTGGCCCCAGTGGACTCTCTGTGGTGGCAGGTGCTGCCTTCTGGCTGGCAAAAACACTGCCTTGCTTGTGGAGTCACTGAGGGGCTGTCAGCTGACCCTGTGATGTGGGTCAGTAAATGCTGTAAGAGCTGTCATCGGGCTGCACATCAGTTATTTCCCCAGGAAGTCTTATTTTAAAAAGCTAAAAGCTATCTGACAGCTTCTGAAATCAGTCAGGCCATCAAAGGTGTCAGGCCCCACCTTATGGCTGACAGTGGAGGCTCTTCTTCAGCTATCCCCAGATGCTATGATGTAGATCAAGTAGGGAGGGGCTACTGGCCTGCTACCATCCCCTGATGGGCCCCACCCATAAGGCAACATTGTGCAAAACACAGCCTTTCTGCTGGAAAAACACTCCCCAGACTGGCACTACCTCATAGCTTAGGAATAATCCCCTGCTGAGTCTTCTGGCTGGGTCATCCACCTCCCAGCCAACCAGGATGGTATCCCGATTAAGCTGTCTCTCCTGCCACGAAATAGTCAAATCTATAGCAGAGCTCAGAAAAGAGAGAGTGAAGGGGCTGTGGTGCTCTTCATCCACTATCATTCTTTCTAAATGTGGCTATTCCATGCACTGTCTGTCTGCTGCAGCACATACTGTTCACTTCAGCACTGCAACTCATAATGTCTGCCAGCTCAAACCCATCCCCCATAAACTGGCCAACAGAAGGAAAAAAAGTTAAAAGCATCATTACCTTCAGACCATGCAAGTGCCCATTCAGCAAGAGCAGGGCTCAACAAGAGAGAAGTTTCCCACTTAGTGGTCTGTGGTCCAAACTGATAGCCCTATGCGGTGTCCTAGGGCTCATTGGGTGTGCAGAAAGCTCCGTTGAGTTGTTAATCCAGGTGTTAGTTTTCCCAGGGAATTAAGGAGACGTGTGTCTAGTCCACCATCCTGACCTCGCCCCCTCCACTAATGTAAAACTGCAGTCATCAAAAACGGAAACCAAACAATAGTGGGAATCATGGCCTAACCAAGTTGACACAGATTTGAGGGGAGCACAGTTTGATCTGTGATGTTTCACCCTTTTTACCCCCAAATTTATGTCCTTGCCACATGTAAAACATACTCATTCCATCATTTCATAGCCAAGCCAAAGCCATGTCTTAAATCAATTCCAAGTCCAATCTGTGAAACCTAGAATGTAAGTTATCTGCTTTTAAAGTACAGTGGCAGAACAGACACAATCTAGACATTTCCATTGAAAAGAGGAGAATTTGGAGGAAAAGAAAACAAAACAGACACCAAGAATGTCACCAGAATACATTAGCCCTTAAGACTTTTAAAATAATCCTCTAGTCCTTGAGACCATATACACAGTGGCCCTGCCCTCTAGTCTGTAGGTATTGGCCACACTCTCTGGAGTCTGAGGGGTGGCCCTTCTGCTCTGAGCTTCTGCTTCACCTTCCACGTCCACTGGAGACACAGCTCAGCTCCTTGAGGCTTTAGTTGCACCATTCTCGTAGTCCATCTGAGTGGTGACTTTGCCATTAGAAATTCTAGAGGTTGTGAACATACCTTCTGAGACTGAGGCAGGTTGACTTCTGTGTTCCTTGGCCTCTCAACCCTCCAGACTCATGCTGGCGTATACCTGGATGGAGCAAGTGTTCCAAACACAGTAGCTCCACTAAGAAGTACCCCAAACTACCCCACTCCAGAAGGAAGCCTGCTGCACATAGGCAATCAGCTCTCTGCCCTGTGGGTTGGTTCAAAGGCTGCTAGGCCCTGGTCTCCTGGTTCTGCTGCTGGTGTTTCTCTGTTGCTGCCAGTTCTCTGCTGCTGCTTCTTGCCATCTGTACCTTCTCCAGTGTTAAGAGTTAAGAGTTCTCACTTCTTTTCAAAACCATTTCCACATTTTAGGTATCTAGAACAGCATACCACTCTCTCGTTACCAAATTCTGTCTTAGTCATCGAGTACTTCTATAAGAGAAATACCAAAAATAGATGGCTTTAAGAAAGAGAAACTTATTCTATGACAGTCTAGTAGGCTAGACATCCAAATGTGGGGTATCAACTCTAGGGGAAAACCTCCCGTGTCATCCATCTTCCTCTGGACTATAAAGCTTATCTGCACAGGAACGTCCAGTCCGAATGATGTGCCATACTTCTGGTACTGATTTCTTGGTTGTATGAGGTCCCTAATTCTCTGCTTAGTTCGCTTTCCTTTCATCTCTTATAAGATAAGCAGTGATGCAGGTCACACTCCAAGGAATCTCCCATTACATGGGATCATGGATGTGACCTTAGTAAGGGCGTTACAATCCCACCCAAATTCTCTTTAGCATAAATTACAATCACTAAATGGAGGACAACCACAGAATACCTGGAATCATGGCATGACCAAGTTGACACATATTTGGGGGAGACACAGTTTTTAATAACTAATCTTGTAGATTGAGTTCTGACTCATCAACATCATAGAGGTAGGATTTACAACCCATAGGAAAATCACATTAGATGACAGAATGGTAGACAGTCACATACAACTAGGAATCATGACCTGGCAAAAGTTGGCACATATTGTGGTGGAGCAACCCAATTTGGCCCATAACATGTAATTGTTTTCATTCTTCTTTGTCCCAGCCCCCCAAATTCATTTTTATCTATTTACATTATTCAGTGTACATTATGGAGCATTACTCCTTGGCCTAAAACAGTTTGAGGGCTTTGCATTAGTTATATATCCTGTAAACTTGACGCTCATTTTTATAGCTTAATGTACTCCTTTTCACCATGTATATCTCTATTGCACTGATCATCTCTATTTGAACAAAGTAAGCTAATACCGTCCTGAGTGTCTTTGTGTATATATGTTTCTAGTGCCTGGAATGTCCGGTGGAATATGTCCTCATCATTGAGATATTCTCTTAAATATTACCTTTCAGAGAATTATTCACTGACCACTCAGCTTAGTCACCCATCAGTCTCTGTCTCATCACTCTCCTTTAGGTCTCCGCATAGAACATACATTATCTTCTACTTAAATTCATTGTAATATATGCTGTCTCCACTAAAATTTGAGTTTCAAAACTCTCTCCCAGTGTGTGTCAAACTGTGTGTGTAGCCCACAGTGCAGTACCTGGTTTCACAATGAAGTTGGGAGAATCCTTCAGGAATACGGTTGCATGTACTTTTACTTTGTCTGCTAGTGCTGATTTGGAATTCAATGTCTTGAGCAGACCTAATTTCCAGAAAACAATACCTTAACATACCATGTTTTGCTTTACACTAGATTGAGCTCCCACTTAGTGACTAGGTTCTTTACCATTTTCATAGTTGAGTCTTCCTAAAATTTGTTCACCCCAAAGTCAGCTGACCTACTCGAACATAAAAAGATTTGATACTGGTTCTAGTTTGGTTTTGTTTTAGTGTAGCACTTCTGATATTTTGTTCTATACAACATTTAACTACCAGAATATTCTCAAATGAGTCATGAGGATTACTTATATTGTCATCAGTTCATCTTGTTAAAGCACTGGAAGTTATATAGTGAATAATTAGCTCGGTATCTGAGCAGGAATTTTAGATTATTCATCTCATTTTTAGTAGTTTACCTGTATGTTTGCAGTGTTATGGATTGCTTTTGTACAACTTTTCTCTCGATCTTTTTGTAACTCTGTCACCCAAGTGAGTGACTGGGACTTGTAACTTGCTAATAATGCAGTATAGTTCATGGCACACCTCTGTGAAGGTGGGACCATGCAAAAAAGTTTTATGAAATCCGAAGAAAGTGATTGGTCAGTTTTGCCATCCTGCTAGGTTTAAAATTAGTCCTTCCAAAGGCAAGAGGAGAGGATACTACCACTTCTGAGAAAAACTCCAGGGGCAGAGCATGTTCTTTGGACCTGGGCTTTTTGCACTGAGAGGTTCCTGGAACTAGGAGACTGAGAGAGAGCTTTAACAGTGAAGATGGCAAGAAGCAGTGGTGGAGAAATGGCCACAGGAGGTGGCACATTCAGCTTTCTGGATCATCAAGTGAGAAAGCTGAGTGTCTTTGGGCAGGAGGCTTGCTAGTAGAGTTGGGTGCCTCAAAGTGCTTCAGCGAGCTAAATTTGCTACCTAAGGAGCTATAGCTGAGTGCCTTCAGGCTGAAGTTTACTGACAAAGAAAGGTGCCTCACAGCACTTACCAGCAGAGTTGAGAGCCCATAACACGTGTCTGAGCAGGGCAGAGGCCAGGGGGAGAAGAGACCTGCAGGCAGGCAACAACTGCAAAGAGGCATCCTCATTGGCAAACTGTATCCTCAGTGTTTCTGAACCTGAAATGTAAACTCTTACTTTCTTGGTAAACCCCATAATTATGAGTGTTGTCTCTGAGTTCTGTGTGGCCATTGCAGTGAATTATCAAACTCAGTGGAGAAGTAGAGTGCACCGTGGGAGGGACAGTTGATATCAGAATTGATTTAGAGATGACAGAGAGAAGAGGTATGTTTGACCTCTGTCTCACAGGAATCAGCCTTAGGCTGTTAATTTTGATCCTCCTTTCTCCTTACAAAGTTAAAGGAGGTCTGGTACCTCTGCCATAGAGTTTTTACAATGATTAAATATAATCATACTATTTCTAGTTTAATTAAATAAATATTTTGATTATCTAAATTTAGAAGAGACTAGAAAACACAGTGTTTGACATTTATTTAAATTCTCAATTTTTACATGATTTAGAATATACTAGGTTTTCAAAGACTTGTTTTATGTCCTTGGCTTCAAAAAGTTTTTGTAACTCTAGTGGATAAGAGCTGAAAGGGGGAAATTATGACTTAAGAGTAATTAAAGGTATTTGAAGTATACATGAAATGAATTAAAACAGTCTTTTAAGACACTGAAATATGGGACATCCTGACCCTAAAAGCTGGAAAAATGTCTACAATAGCTGCTTTATTTTAAGCTGCAGCATGGACAGCACCAGCAGCACAGTTCTCTACAAGGATTTCTTTTCGTGTATTTTACAGCTAGCCCAAATTTCTTGCTAGTAGTATTAACATATTCTTTTGTACTGTTCACTGTCATTTCAATATTGTTGATGCTTTCTCCTTGCTCCTCCACTAAAAGAGATAACTGAATGAAGAGGTCTCGTAAATCCTTTATCTGGTTCTCCAGATTAACAAGTTCCTTGTGTCTTTGTTCAATCGCTGAGAATTGTACTTTAGTGACCTCGATTTCTGTAAGTAAGCTTTCATTGAAAACTTCCCATTTTCCTTGATGAAGCATATCACTTACTTCTTCTTCAGACACTTCTTTACCAGCAACTTCTAGCTGACGAAAAATAAACGTCTTGCACTTCTCTTGCTTTGCTGCTATTGTGTCATTATATGTAAACATAATTTGCTGAAAATGGCAGAACATGGCAGCATGCTGAGATTTAAGTATCCTTGTGATCACTGATGATGGACCATTTTCATCCTCTGACTTTTTAACTTCTTTTATTAAATCATCCAAATCTCTCTTAATGTGTTCTGCTTGGATTTTTATTTTCTTTGTAATGCTAGATTCTCTCTTAAGTAGACTGAACCTTCTCATTGAAGCCAATAGATTGCTCTGTTCTTGCCCAAATTTTTGAACATTAATTGTTAGATTGTTAATGTTCTCATGTAGTTTTTGGATGTCATGTAGTTGCCTCTCAGCTACAGGCTCTCTTTCATAAATAATAGCTTGCTGCAGGAACTCCTCATGTTCCTCTGACTCTGTCACTGGCCCAGGACTGTCTCCAGAGAGTTCAATTTCTTTTGTTCGTTGCTTTAGTTCTTGGAGTCGGTCTTTCATCTTAGCTTTCCTCCTAAGCAGAAGTGATTGTGTTGAACATAGAGACGTTGATAGTTTTCCCCAATAGCTTTTGTATAGTTATATCTATCTCCCAGTTTTCTCTTGGTTTTCTGAAAAGAGATTTAGAGTTAGGAAAATCAATTAAAATTTCTTCAGAAAAATCATTGAGATAAGAAAAAATAATGTGAAAGAATTTGTAAATTGCTTTGCATAATGCTGAACTTCTATGTGTCTCAGCTGGTGGTAGCAGAAAGCAGCGATGGAGATAAAGTTGTCTAAAAATCATTTCTTCATCATAATAGCATCAGATGATAGATTTTTCTTGATAGAGGGTATTTCTGACCATATCTTCTTCAACTTTTAGATTTAACATGTAGACTCTGAATGTGCCCTTATTACTACTAAACATACAAAGATACTACCCCAGGTAGTTTGATCTGTGTAATGTTAAAAACATACTAATTTTACTAAATACAGGGAATTCAGTTTTAACCAATGTAGTAATAAGGGAGATTCCATCTGAGCTTTAAATAATGCAGTATTAAATTATCTTAAAACTCCTAAGGCCTCAGGATTGAGTAACATATTATTGGACCATAACTTTATTTTATTATTCATTATATGCATATGAACCCAAATTCTTGGTATAGTTATACTGATTTTTCATTCTTTGCGCTCCTTGCAAAGCTGCATGGAAGTTTTAGAAAAAATTTTAACTATTATTTTATAAACATAAGTAACAATAAAAAGTCTTGTTTGGGAGACATTGATATTGTTGACATCACTTTCTGTGTTACAGTTATTCAGTTGTCAAGCTGATGTAAATAATGTAAATAATGAAGTGAATAAAAGTAAATATTTCTTAATAAATCACTTTATTCACACAGAATGTAATGATTTAATAAACTTTAATATCTTTTATGACATTTCATGCAGATAAGGAGAGGCTATTAAGGAATTACAAATACCTTGTTGAACTGCACATAATACCAGTATCAGTCAGAAAAAAAAGTCTCTAATGTTATTCTGTAGGACTTAATGTTTGCTGTGTTTATTCAAATATTTTTATCAATGATGTAGATGTCATAGAATGCATGCTTATCAAATATGTAGGTGGCACAAAGTTTGGAATTATGTTCAGGATGTTCAAGTGTTGAGTTGAAACTCAAAAGACTAAAATAGCATGGAACAATATGCTAAAAGTAACAAAAGCATATTTACCAGCCCCAAACCACCAAACCCATTGCTATTGAGTTGATTTTGACTCATAGAAACCCTATAGGGCAAAGTAGAACTGGCCCATAGATTTTCCAAGGAGTGCTTGGTAGAATTGAACTGCCAACCTTTTGGTTAGCAGACATAACACTTAACCATTCCGCCACCGGTAAATGCAAAGTGAGAAGCCCTGCAGTGCAGTGGTTAAGTGCTGAGCTGCTAACCAAAAGGTTGGCAACTCACACCCGCCAGCGGCTCCGTGGGAGAGAGACCTGGCCATCTGCTTCTGTGAGTACTACAGCCAAGAAAGTCCACTGGGGCAGTACTGCTCTGTTATATGAGGTTACTGTTTGTTAGAATGACTCACTGTCCCCCAACAACAACAGATGTGAAATACTTCACTTTGATTTTTAGAAAATATCCTCAGATCTATAAAACGAGGCATCCAGGGCCCCTAGGTTCACAGCAATGCCTGTGAAAAATGCTGGAGATTTTGATTGGAAGCTTTCTGTCAGAACAGTTCATTATGCTTGTATGAATACAGTGTTGTGTCTAGATAAAATAAGAAAGGTGCATATTCTGCTGACTTTATGCCAATCCAAAGAAGTGGTAGGAGGACAGAAATTTTTAAAAATATGAATTTACAAACCAGAATGGAGGGGATGAAAATTAAAAACAACAACAAAAACATACCATATGGAAAATCACTGAAAGGAATGGAAGTATTGAGCCTATAAAAATGAAGACTTAGGGAAATATACAGCTATCTTCTAAAATATGAAGTACCATATCTCTAAGAGAGATTAGACTTACTTTACAACTCCAAAGGCTGTGGATGGAAGTTGCGTGGAGAGAGGTTTCGTTTAGCAGGAAAGAGACTTTTCAAACAAATAGAGCTGTCCCAGGCTGGACTGAACTGCCTCATGAGGTAATAAGCTTGCCATCACTGGAGATACTGAAGGTGTGCTTGAATGATGAACCACTCACGACTCCTGTAGAATAATGCCTGCATTGGGTAAAAAGTTAAACCAGTCCCCTGATAATATTCATTTCCTTTTCTGAAACTAATTATTGAGGCTTATTATGCGGGAACCCTGCTAGCATAGTGATTAAGTTCTCAAGACTAGTAATCAGGAGGTCGGCAGTTCAGATTTGGCAGGTGCTTCTGGGAAACTGTGGAGCAGTTCTGCTCTTCCTTTAGGGGCGCTGTGGGTCAGAATCAGAATCTCGACAACGCCAGACTCGGTTTCATTATATGAGGATGATACAGGACTGCAGTGTTTTGTGCTGTTGTACGTAGGGTCTCTGAGTCATAACCCACTGCATGGCACCTAACAAGAATAACTATATGCAAAGGAACCTTAGTGCTACAGTGTTAAAGCTCTCGGCTGCGAAATGAAAGGTCGGCAATTCAAACCAGCTGTTCTGCTGGAGAGACATGTGGCAATGTGCTTTCCTAAAGATTTACAGCCTTTAAAACCCTCTGAGACAGTTCTGCTGTGTCCTCTAGAGTCACTGTGAGTCAGAATTGCTCCATTTTCCAGAATTGCTCATTTATATACATACACAGAGTTTTTAATGTTGTAGTATATATCAGACAGTGTGCTCTTGAGGAATTTGCAATCTGAATGAAGATGGACAATACCAGTAAACATGAGAATATACATGACATAAACATGACAGTATACCTGTAAACAGTAAAAATGAGATATTTTAGGTATTGATAGATTAGCCATAAAAGGCGTCTGTAAGAAGATATTTAACCTTTGAGGCCTCAGTGTTGAGAGTCCAACCAGATGAAAAGCCATTCTGAATGTAAGAGACAGTGCAGATGTGGTAAATGAGACAAATATGTTTTAACGACCAGATGAGTGTCACTATGGACATAAATTAATGAGAGGAGCTACATAAGAGGAACAAGATCAGGAAGACAGGCGGGAACTATGTCATAAAGAACCGTGTGGGCCAAAATAGAGTAAGCAGTTTACATTTTACTCTAGACGCAGTAGTAGACAATTAAAGCTGGTAAGTAGGGCATTGGCATAATACAGTTTATGTTTTTAAAAGATCGTCTTGTTTGGTGTAGAGTTTCTCGGGGCACATAGTAAGTAGGTTGCAGGACAGAGTTGGATGATGACAGTAGAGACTGAATAATCAGGAACCAGTCGGGATATATTTTAGAGTTTGAAGCAATAGAATTTACTGATGATTTTAACCTATAAGCAGTTTGTTTAGTTGCTAGGTGCCATCAGGTCGCTTCCAACGTGTAGTGACCCCGCGTGCAGCAAAGGCAGCAACTAGGACAGTCACCTCCGGAAACACTGTCAAGTTTTTCTCCTGGTTTTCTGTTACATCTTTGACTCATTCATCATTTTCCTCTGCGGGTTATTCTTCATCTCCTTGGCCAACTGTAATATTGAAATGTTTCTAAACTCAGTCCTCTTTTTATCCATCATCATTTTTACAGTATTTTCATTTATTCTCCTGCATTAAATGCTGTACCTTTGCTGATGATTTTTCCGTGTATCTTCAGCCTAGAGTGCTCTTACATCAAATTCTGTGTTCAGCATCTCGGTTTGAAGGTCTGGACTACGTGCCTGCTCTTCCTCCCACCCCTACACTGTTCCAGTTCAGTCAGGGGCAACTCTGTCCTTTCGGTTGCTGAGGCCCAAAGCTACACTTCCTCTTGACCTCCTCTCCTTCTTTTCCCCTCCCACACCTCATATCCAAGCTAATAGCAAATCTTACCAACCCCTCTTTCCAAGCATATCTAGATCCAGTTACCTCTCACCACCTCCCTGGTCCGAGTCACCAAATTCCTTAACTGGATTATTGCAGTCGCTTCCTGAGTTCACTCCCTCTTTGCTCCCTTAGACTCCCTTCCTTTCTGGTTTTAAAGAGAAGCCAGAATGTTAGCCAGATCTTGTCATTCCTCTGCCCCTCAGTACTTTTCTAGCTCGGAGGAAGAGCCAGCTCTTGTGTAAGTGCTTGCAGAGTCCTGTGTGACCATCCTTCATCTCTCTGCATTGCTGCCTTGAGCAGTCTCCTTTCTTCTACTTCAGCCAGGCTGTCCTCTTACTTCTCACGCAAACTAGGCCTGATCCTGCCTCAGAGCACTGGCACTTGCTAGTCAGCCTGGAATGCTCTCCATGCAGTGGTTACCTTTGTCCCTAATTCCATTAAGTCTTCACCTTCCCGTAAAACATTCCTAGTCACCTAAAACTGCAGCCACTCTCTCAACTCTGTGAACTTTCCCAACTTTATTTTTCTTCCTAGTACATTTTACTACTTAACAGGCTATTTTTTCTTATTATCTGCCTTTTCCCCTAAATATTAACCCCATGAGGGCACAGATTTTTATTCATTCTCACCACCTTGATGAATCCCATGTTTACTTGAATTGTCTTACTGAGTTCTTACTATCTCATATTGAACTGTTAATGTGTGCCAGCCATAGTTCTAAGTGCATTACATGTTCTTGTAAGAATGCTGATTTAATATATCCATGATTCCTGTTTTACAGATGACGTAATTAAGACCTGAATATAAGTAACTTAGCCAAATTGTCAGCTACTAGTAGTAGAGCTGGGATTAAAGTACACTGTAAAGCCTTTTTTCAATGGAATCAGATGCTTGAGAGAGCTCAGTTTGGGTGAGCTCTGAAAAAGTCAGTTCAGTCAGTGAGTTGATGGGAACAAAGCTGTTATTACACAGGATCCAACCAAGAACCAAATCTACTGCCATTGAGTCGATGCCAACTCCTAGCGACCCTGTAGACAGGGTAGAACTGCCCCCAAGAGTTTCTAAGGAACACCTGACGGATTTGAACCGCCCACCTTTTGGTTAGCAGCTGTAGCACTTAACCAGTATGCCACCAGAGTTTCCACATCACAAGGGGTAGGACCTTGAATTGCTTTTTGGCAGAAAAATGCTTTTAATAGAGGTACTGCGTTAGAAGTTTACCAGAAACATTTTCTGAGTAACTGTCACTGAGCATTTTAAATACTGGTTGGAAATACGTAAGAGCAGTATGAGGTCTGACAGTTAAGTCCACTAACTTACTTGTGCTAAGTACTACGTACCTCATTACTGAATATCACTACAGTTACCTTCCAAGTACTTACCTTGGGAAATTACACACTGATGCCACACTCCAGAGCAATTTTGGAACTCCTGGAATGGCCATTGTGCACAGTGGCATGATGGCAAGTTCACGAACTTAGTTATATCATTGTCTATGAGAGAGTTTTTAGCCAGTAGACAAATAGCTCTATTGAAACACGTGATCTGGTCCCCAGTGACTTTTTTCTCTATCCAAAGATAAAGGAAATATTGAAAGGAAGACATTTTGATGACATTCAGGACATCAAGGGTAATACGATGGCCATTCCAGAAAGAGTTCCAGAATTGCTTTGAAGGGTGAACTAGGTGATAGCACTGGTGTGTAGCTTCCCAAGGGGAATACTTTGAAGCTGACCATAGTGATGTTCAGCAATGAGTTACGTAGCACTTTTTCTAGAATGAGTTCACAAACCTAACTGTCAGAACTTGTAAGTTGTTTCCTGTAAAGCACTTATCACTTTCTGCTGTTTATTTTAAATGTTTAATTCAGTAGCATTTTATTACTGACTTTCTGTATATCTTAAACAGTTTTAAAAAAGAGTTTGGTCAGTCCACTTTATGCAAATAAAAGACTTCTATACCCTGGTTGCTTAGTGGTTAAGAACTACAACTGCTAATCAAGAGGTCAGGAGTTTGAATCTACCAGGTACTTCTTGGAATCCATCTGAAACAGTTCTGCTCTGACCTTTAGGGTTACTGTGAGTTAGAATGGATGCAATGACAATGAGTTTTTTGGTTTGGTAAGGTAGGAAAGGCTCCCCCTTACCCCCCACACCCTCCCAACCCCCGCTGCTTTTCATTCGGTGTATTCTGCTTTACTTACAAGGAATTATTTCTCCACCTTAGGGGTTGAGTAGCACTGCCCAAACCTAGCTGAGTCTCTTGTCAGCATTAAAATGCTGAAGCCCAGAAGTAACATATTACTTTGAGATCCATGGGAAAAAGTAATTAGCTGTGACATTAAATCTGGACAGTTTATGAAAGGAAGATTAGTCAAGGAGGAACAAAAGGACTGCCATATTTGGGTGTTAGGAAGGGAATCTGATCTATATAAAACCCTAGTAGTTATTGACCCATATGTGAGACATGTCTTATAGGAAAGTAGTAACTGTTTTATTCCATACAGGTAGGTATTGTATCATCAAAATACAGGAAATGAACAATATTGGTACTTCATGAAAATGAAAACCGATTTTAATTGGGAAGGATTTTGTAACTAGAGCAACAGTCTGTTATTCTCATTTTTGTACTTTTTCTGCTTTTAAAATATATTAGACAAATTAATGTACAAGTTATATGTCATTTTACATATTTTATAAGTTAATTATAATTTAATATATTCTTTATTATAAAAGTTTCATATTTTTCAGAAAAATAAATTGGACTTTTTTGCTTTGTAAAATAATTTAACTTGAAATTTTTTTAGTTTTAAATATTTGGTTTATGAAAAATTCTACCTAGGTGTGTAGTATCAGTCAAGATAAGTTTGGTTATGCTCCAGTAATGAGTCCTCAAACCTTGATGGCTTAAAACAACAAAAACATAGTTCTCCCTCACACTTTGTATCCATTATGGGTTGATACTGGGTTTTGGTCAGCATCTTGATTGCTCACATACCTAACCTCCACTGTGCTGAGTGTTGTAGGTCATCATAGCAAGGGGAAGGAAACTCTGGAGAGTATCTGGTAAGCATTAACATGCTAAAACCTGGAAATAGCAAGTCACTTTCCTTTCCAGACTAGACCTACTGAAAGCGGGTGGCTGTAAAGTATAGTCCTCCCCTATGTGCAAAGGAATGGTGAACCTCTTCTGTCCTACACTCATGTAATATTATAGTTTGATTACAGTGAAAATCCTTAAGGGTTAACAAATCAATTTCTTCATTTTTCTGATAAAGAAGCTGAGAAAAGTGCCTTTCCCAGTCGTGTGAGCCTGTTAATAGTAGTTCTGGTATAATACTGTTGGCTTCTGGCTTCTATACCAGTGCTTTTTCCATTAAGAAATACAAGGTCAGGGGAGGGGGCGGAGTCAAGATGGCGGACTAAGCCCCCGTCTCCTTCTATCCCTCTGGAAACCAAGACCTGAATTGACAATCAAACAGAGCCTTCTGATCACCTAATCAGCCTCAGGACACGGCACAGAGCTGGTAATTGGGACTTCATACCACTCAGCGAAAAACCACCTCTCTTTCGCTGACTCCCGCTCCTGGCTAGCCCCGGCTCTCACGGACAGAAGGTAAATGCACCATTTTGACTTTTTTTTTCCTCTGTCTCGGCTGGCGGGCGGAGCTGGGCCTTGCCCGGAGGCTGGACTCAGACGCGCTGCTGAGGGGATAGGCAGGCGAAATTCCCATATTCTGAGAGCCAGGCTCAGGACTCTGTTAATCTAGACACCTTGAGCCTGTCGTTTTATATCTGCCTCAGTGGGGTTTGTGCGGAGCTTCGCAGTCAGTATGCGGGACCCCATGTTGGTACCGAGATATTAGCGGGACCTTGTTCTTAGCCTGGGAGCCAGCCCCAGATAAGTAAGGTACTACTAAAGAAGAAGAACACACTGGGAGGCCTCTCATTACCCGACCTTAGAACATACTACACTGCCACAGTGGTCAAAACAGCCTGGTACTGGTACAAGAACAGACAGATCGATCAATGGAACGGAATTGAGACCTCAGAGATGACACCATCTGCCTATGAACAGTTGATATTCGACAAAGGCCCTAAGACATTAAACTGGGGTAAAAACAGTCTCTTCAACAAATGGCGCTGGCAAAATTGGTTATCCATCTGCAATAAACTGAATCAAGATCCATATCTTGCACCTTATACAAAAACCCACTCCAACTGGATAAAAGACCGAAATATCAAACCTAAAACGATAAAGCTCATCCAAGAAAAGATAGGAACAACAATGGAAGTTTTAATACACAATGAGGACAGACTCCAAAATCTGTCAAAGAAACCTCAATCAACAGAAGAGAAAATAGATAAATGGGAACTATTAAGAATCAAACACTTTTGCTCATCCAAAGACTTTATTAATAGAATTAAAAGAACACCCACAGAATGGGAAAAAATATTTGGCAACTCTATGTCAGACCGACGCCTCATCTCCGTAATCTATAGGATACTACAAAATATCAAGAAGAAGAAGATAAACCATCCAGTTAAGTGATGGGCAAAGGAGATGGACAGATACTTCACTGAAGAGGAGATCCAGGCAGCCAAAAAACGCATGCGGACATGTTCACGATCTTTAGTTATTAAAGAAATTGAAATCAAGACAACAATGATACCATCTCACCCCAACAAGATTGACTATGATCCAGAAAACACAAAACAACAAATGCTGGAGAGGCTGTGGAGAAAGTGGAACCCTCCTACACTGTTGGTGGGGTTGCAAAATGGTCCAGCCTCTTTGGAAGGCAATCTGGTGCTTCCTTAAAAAAATGGATATTGATATACCATTTGACCCAGTAATTCCACTACTTGGAACATATCCTACAGATTCAAGGCCTTTCACACCAACGGACACATGCACCAGAATGTTTATCGCAGCACAGTCCACAATAGCAAAAAGATGAAATCAACCCAGATGCCCAACAATAGAAGAATAGATAGATAAACTGTGGTACATATACTCAGTGGAGCACTACGCAATGATAAAGAATAACGATGATTCCAGGAAACATCTCCTAACCTGGTTTCAACGGGAAGACATTATGTTGAGTGAAAGTGGTCAGCGACAAAAGGACAAATACTGTATGAGACCTCTACAATAAGATCTCCAAAACAGACTTGTGTATAGAAGAAAAGACTCTTTGACAGCTTCAAGGGAGTGGAGGGTGGGAGGGCGAGGTGGGGAGGGTTTAGTTTAGATAGTTACTAGAAATCTAGTTGGGAGAAAGCAGTGACAGCACACATTAGGAACAAGAACAACATTACGTGGACTTCAGCATAACTTGAGTACTCCTTCCATCTTAACTCAATACTGCAAGGATAGAGTAGCTGGGGCGGGGGGCGGGGGACCATGCTCTTAGGCGAATTCCAGGCCAATTGGCACAACTAGCGTTTTGCTAAGAGAGCTCTCTGCACCCCATATTGGTGAGTGGCATCTGGGGTCTTAAAAGCTGCCAAGCTGCCATCCGAGGACACAGCAAATGGTCCCAACTCAGCAGGAACGGATGCTCACCAAGGGCCAAAATGGCATGCGGTAAAGACAACCGAGAAGACGGAGAGACCCACAAGAGTGGGTGCCTACATCGACTTGGGACCGCAAGAACCGGATGGTGCCCGGCCACCACCAGTGATAGCCACAGTGGAGCTCACAGAGAGGAGCCTCACTGGCAACACAAGAATAAAAAGAGGTGCATCATGAGATCTCCACTAAAAGACCTCAATTGATGGTCCAGCGGTTTTTAGGGTTCCTCTGAGAGCATGGCCCCCTGCCCTGATGCTGCCGTTTCCCATAAATTATAACAAAGGTCCACTCTTTGGACAGGAATGGATTGGACTTGGCAATGCAGAGTAACCATATATTGGAAGCACATTATGGTTCTATACATCTATAGGATATCATCTTGCCGACCTCTCACTGGAGGAAGGGGAGTGGACGGAGAGGAGGGGAAAGAGACTGTTGGAAGGATGAGACATGTATGGAGCAGAGAGGAATAGTGTGCAGTCATCGGACCGGGAGAGCAGTGGAAGCTGCATATAGGGGGGCATGTAAATTTATATGTGAATGTACATTTTCACTCAGTTATGTTAAATTAAAAAAAAAAAAAATACAAGGTCTGAGAATGCATTCTGCAAGCTTAATTATTCTGTTACATACTTCGTTACTGAATGTCACTATGGTCACCTTCAAAGTACTCCTATTGGGAATCTATACACTAATGCCAGCATGTAGTCCATGCTTCAAAGCAGTTTTAGGACTCTTTCAGGAATGGCCATTGCACACAGTGACACAGTGGCAAGTTTGCAAAGTTATGTAGTTCTCTGTGAGGAAGTTTTTAACTAGTAAACAAATAACTGTGTTGGAACACTGTCCCTACTCACCTGATTTGGTCCTCAGTGACTTTTTCTTTACCTGAAGATAAAGAAAATATTGAAAGGAAAACATTTTCAGACATTCGGAATATCAGTGGTAGTATGACGACAGCTCTGATGGCCATTCCAGAAATTCGAGGTTCAGATTAAAAACAGAGAGAGAAATCAAAATAGATTTGATTTTGTGTTTGTAAGGATTAAGCCACATCTCATGATTGTATAATTACTAAATAACTTTTAACAGTCTTTAAATTCCACAGTTCTCAAAAACTGAAGTGTGTCTAACTTTCAGTTTGGTTGCATGACTTGGAACAAATCCGGAAACAAGAGCATCTAATATTTTCATGACTAGATATATCTTTATTTAAAATTAGAAATAAGCTATTGATGTAATCAGAAGCTTTTTTTCTGAAATATAATCGTATTTTTTTAAGAAATAGAATATTTCAAATTGATATTGCAGCATCTTAGAGGATTGCCTTTTGGGAAAGTTAATTTTACTGTCACTAATACTGGAAACCAAGATATTTGACATTGATGCCTGTTAAGGTTGTCTTTTCTCACATGTCTATCCTTAAAAAAAAATTCCTGAAGGCATATACATTTCTGTATTTGAATAAAAGAGTTCAGGGAAGTATTCACTATAGTACTATGTATTTTGTGTTTATTAATCTTAACAAAGTTAATGGCAAAATAGGTAAATATTCTGAGTCTGTTTTTCTTTAGATTCCTATAAGTTAGTGATGTTAAAGAAAGACAAAAATAGATTTCTTTTCAATACTATGTCATGGCATATATATTAAAGATATTTCTGTTAAGTCAGATGTAGAGTGTGTACTTGATCTTGGATCCTATGTCTTCATTTATTTCTTTTGAATATTTAAAATATATTTATCTTAAAGATCCTTTGTATTGTTAGGTTACTTCTGGTCTTTCAGGAATAAATTTCCGTATATTTTCTGAGGAGGGTTTTCTTGAGTATTTAGTCAACTTTACCAGCAGTTCATCTTCAGTGGAGAATTATGCTATACAAGAATGCCCCAGGTGCATTGTAATATGGCTGCATCCTTCTGAGGCTTTTTGTGGTTGTTACTACCAGGGTCCTAGGGTATTTACCCATTATAGGCTGAAACCACTGCAAGTCTATTCTGACTCATAGTGACCCTGTAGGATGAAGTACAGCTGCTCCATAGAGTTTCCAGGGAGCACTTGGCAGATTTGAACTGGCAAAGTTTAGGTTAGCAGATGTAGCCCTTAACCGTGACACACCACCAAGGTCTTGCGTTGTAACCCAAACCAAACACCAAACCCACTGGCATCGAATGGGGTCCGACTTACAGAGACCCTAGAAGTCACAGTAGAACTGTTTGATAGTTTCCAAGGAGCTCCTGGCGGATTTGAACTGCCGACCTTTTGGTTAGCAGATGTAGCACTTAACCCGCTACTGCCCCCAGGGTTTCCCACTGTAGCCCAAGATGTGTAAATACTGGCCTGGTTTTTCTCTAGTGATGCTCAACAGTCCAGAGAGGGGGTAGCTTCTTTCCTACTGTGATCTTGGGCAAGGCAACGGAAGTTTTCTGTCTTTGCACGCAAGTTATATTTTGTTTTCCCTAGTTCATTACGTTATCTAGGAAATACAGTTCCAGTTCCCTATTATGCACAAATCCTAAATCACAGACTCCAAGGTATAGTGTTTGCTTCTAGTAACCTAATCAAGTAACTTACTGACTGTGAGTATGTGCCGTCCTAATTAGTGGCACCTGAAGATTTTTCTTTCATTCAAATTTAGCTTACTGTATTCCTATACAGTTTTGAATTCTGCTAACAACAACTAAATACGTATCCTTGAATTTAAACACGTTTGATGGAAGAAAACTAGAATCCTATTTTATACATATGTTACTCAGTACTGACAATTTGCTCTGAGTTGAAAAGTAAACTTGTATGACTCAAAAGGTTCTCTACCCCATTATAGATAAGAAACATTCCTGGGGGTAGAAATAGAACTAAAAATTACTGAATACTTTAAGAAATGTGTCCTGGGATAGGTACTTCACAGATTTATAGTTTTTTGGTTTTGTTTTGCTTTTTAAGTAAAAGATTCATTTTAGTAGCTACTTTGATGATTAACATAGTTTGAAAAATTTAACTAGTTTTTACCCAACATGAAGTACTCTTACTTTTGTGCCCAAAGACAATTAGCAACATAGGTGAAAGTGAAACAAGCTCATCTATTGGAATATTGCCACTTAAGCTACTTTAAACAAGATCAAAAGAGTAACTTCTGAAATCAAATTGAAACTGCTACAAATTCTATATATGTTCTATAAATATTCTTTTTTTAGGTTGTCAGTCTTTGTAATAATAGTCTTTAAATGTTTTTATTCTGCTTTTTTTTTAATATGGATGAATGTTATGCTACAAAATATTGATGTAAAATATGAAGATTTTCTAATATGAAGACTCCTTAAGCTGTGTATATGTATACATGTATGTATGTGTATAAATGGCTTTTACGTTAAATTTAAAACTTCATAGCCATGAAGATAATATTTTATTAATCATAAATATTACATGGCCAATTTCAGGTCCACTTTTAAAATGCTTATTAAATGTCACAGTTATTTTGAGATTTAAAATGAGCTTTTTATTCAGAATAATTCTAACATGGTAGGTATAAAATAACTTTGAAGAAATTCCCCCAAAATATGTATGCTTGTATTAAGCCTCTGTTTTTAATTTTGGATATCGAGCATGTCTGTGTATGTTTCACTGAAATTGTGCTGACTTAAATTTTTCAAAATGTCAAGTTGAATGTAATGTCTATAGTAAGTTTTATTATTTGAGTACTTTCTTTTCATTTGCTAAACCATTAAAATGATGACTGGGCACTTGGATGTTTTGCAGTGGTCCTTTTACTGTAAGATTACGTTATGCTTTCCTCAAATTAATTTTAAAAGATCCTGGGAAATGACAATGATGTTTAAGAAGTTATAGAAAATTAAAGGTTATGTTTTTGTCAAATTTGAGCATAACCTTTTTGTAGTTAAATACAGAGATTTCTTTAAAGCATGCACAGTATGATTAATTCATAGATTGCTTATAGGAGAAATAATTTTATCGTTGTTTTATATGGTCTGCCTTCTAGTGTTTCCAAAATACGAGGTCTTTGTGTTAAAGACTTAGTTCCTCTAATGTTGATTTTTATCACAATGATCAGTTTCTAGAGCTCTAAATCCAAGTTCCTTTCAGTGTATCAGTAACCTAACCCTAACCCTGGACAAATCTGAAAAAAACAAGTAACTTTAATTTTCTGTTGACCTGTTTTTAAATGTCATAGTATAACCAGATCCCAGACCATGGCTATCTCACTTTAAAAGGTAGAGGAAAAAAAACTGGTTTAGTTACCTGTCTTGCTCCTTTCGTTGATTTTCCACTTGCCATGTTGGAGTCCTCAGTATCATTTCAAATAATATTTTAAACCAGTTATTTAAATCTCCGTCCTAAAGTTGACAGACGCACTTCCGAGTGGTTTTCATATGGTTGGCTTAATTGAAAGCCAAATAATGAGGTCATGAAAGTTGGAGACAAAGTTGTCCTCTTGCTGTTAATAACATATAAGGAAGAATTGCTTACTTCACACCTGGAGAATCCGGTTGTGCCTGTTAGACGCCTCTTGGAGCTGACTGGTAACAGGAAGTCCTTGTAAAGCTACTTACATGGAGTGTTTGGCAAAGGTTCTGTAATTCCAATCATACATTATATACAAAATACGTTACTTACAAAAAAGACACTTGCATTTAAATGAAGATTGTTCTGTTTTCTTTAGTTCTCAAAACTTGCTAAAAATTACAAAATTGGGGATAAGTAAGAATGAAAGAGTTAGTGTAAAGGGTTTTATGGATCCATTTACTTTAAAATGATCAAATTCTTTCCTGTTTTAGAAAATGCCATAAAGCAGTCTAGCATTTCAGAACTAGACCGACCAGAAAACAGCTCATGTCTTTAGATCTAGTTTTCTAGTTTTCTTTTTACTATGTATGCTACTTTTAATAATTTATTTTGTAGTTTTCAGTGTAGAAGAACTAAATTTATTCAGAAATGTGTGTTGAGAATTCAGAATTTGTCAAGGGAGAAAATATTTTTTAAAATAAAATTGGAAATGCAATTTCTTTATTCAACCAAATTTTCTGTAGTGCTTTTTTTTTTGCTGAATTGTTATGGCTGGCAGGGAGATGGAGATGGAAGCAGAGTATTGCTATATCTGTCTAAATAACAGTTGCATTTATATATTGTTGATGATTTCATATGTGTTGCAGAGCTGATGATTTCATATATATTGCAGAATAAAGCAAATAATTACGTTAGTGTTAGGAACTCTAATTTTCAAGAGAAAAAAAGATACAATGAAGTAAAATCCTAGAAGTTAAGTAAACACTTGATCATATTTGATTTGAAATGGAAAAAATAATATTGATGCATACTATTTTTTCCTTACAAATTTTTGTATTTCTTATTTTTGTCTAATATGAGGGCCTAGAAGCAATGGCAAATCAATAGCAGTGAATATGTGTAGTACCCAGATTTTGGTCCTTACAGTTTTCCACTGAAATGAACTAGGGCTTCTCAGAGAAAAGAATGTAGGTCTACCACATTTTTCATATGAGAGCACAAGGAAGTTCCCAAAGGCCATTGCAGTTGTACCAGAAGGACCCAGGGGCCAATCTAAACGAGACTGTTACTCACCGAATACGGAAAATGTGGAGCCTCAACATGACTAGTCATTGCAATGGATGGAAACACGTAAAATATATTTTTAAAACCCATGAGTTCTTAATAATGCCCTGTGGGGTATATGTGTACAGTGTCCTGATAAGGAAGATACTAGATGAATTTCAAATACTGAAAAGTCTGTAGGAAAATGACCTGTTTTGTTCTACAGATAAATGTCATGGAGAAAATAGGCAGTGTTGGCGGGAAACCATGGATGATCCAATCAGTGCATCTGGTTTGAGCATAACACTCGTAAAAAGAAATTCAGAGGATATTGAATTAATTGAGTACTTTTAAGGACTTACTGTTAATTTTGTTAGATATGATAGTGGTGTTGCATGTATTAGTCTGAATTTTGAGGTTGAGTGATATGACTCGGGGGAAAGTAGAAAAAGTACATAGATGATCCAAATGACATACTGCTGATAATTTTTGAAGCTAGGAGTCTGTCTAGTCCTGACCAATACAGAGTTTTATTAAAGCTTTTGCCCTCTGCCATGTGATAGGAAAATAGTAGCATTTTGTTGTAATGCTTATTTTTCTTAGGAGTGTATTTTTTTTAATTTTGTTGTTTATGAATTTATTCTTAATCAAGTAAAATGTTTTTTACACCCAGTGTTATGCCAAGTGGCATGGAAATAGCCTCGTCTCCAGTATATTGCGCATTTATGTGGACACATTCACATGCTGGAAATGTAGACAAGCTGAAATATTACAAGCTCAAAATTTGGGTGTTTACAACATGCTGCTGTATCTTTTAAGAAGATAAGAATGTGATGTGGAAGTTGGAATTCATGGATTGTAGGCTGTCAAGTGTAGTCCACTTTCTGTTTGTATTTTTCTGTTGGCATATTTCTCTATTATTTAAGTTTTCTTGATGCTTCCTCTGTAACTGATGTCACTTTTATAGACCAATTTGTTTATAATTTATATAAGCAATAATAAAAGAAAAATGATAAAACTGATGTCACAATATCTTTTAAAAACCAGGGTGTTCTGTAATTAGTGGTGTTAAAGGTTTGGAATGGAGGAACATGGTTAAAGTATTAAATGACTGTCGATTTTATATTTGCTGTAAAGCTACTTCATTTTTCTCTGTAGGTTGGCAAATAAGCAAGACAAGGAAGGGGCTCTAGGAGAAGCTGATGTGATTGAATGTCTGTCTCTTGAAAAATTGGTCAATGAGCACAAGTGCCTGTGTCAGATAGTAAGTCTTGTTTTTCCCTGTCCTTTGAAATATGAAGGATTATAGTCACTTTCGAATATGAAGAGTGATAGGCACTTAGAAAAGTCTTTTAATGTAATGTTTTAACATAGGAAATCACATTCTCACTGTTCTACTGATTTATTTAATATTGTAATTTTTTTTTTCTGTTTAATCATTGATTTCCATACCTGTCCTTTAAGATAGCAATTATTTTGGAGATTTGCTTTTGGTATGAAATTTTAAGATATTGCTGATAGGGCCTGTATGCTATGCGAATGTGTCATGTTACAAATTTCTTACAGTGGTAAAGGAAAGCTGCAAGTATACAATTTAAGTAGGTAAGAATTTTATAATGAGTTTTCTACAGTTGTATCAGGCAAGTTTTAATACAACCTTAAGAAAAATGAACAGAGAAGATTTAATCATTTGTTCAGATTTTATAAAAGGATCATTGGGCTGTCAGTCTTAGTGGATGTTTACTGCTGTACATTCCCTGGTGTAGGAATTACATCTTTCTGATACTTTTGTAAGTCAGGATATTTTTCTTCTGGCCATTCAACTTCCATTTTCCAATGAGCTTGTCCCTTGTCATGATCCCTCCCATAGTGCACAGATACTATCTATGAAATAGTTCAACTCCTGTGTGTTAATGTTAGTGATTATTGCAGAAATGTATTTTATAACTTAAGCAGGTCATTGTATCTTAGTATAAATGGATTAATTTGATTTGCTAGTAAATTACACTTAATGTTTATGAATAGATGTGTGTAAAGTAGTTTTCGTTTTAATGTTTGAGTCATATCAATTCCTATTTCAGGAACCTTGTTCAGCAGTCTTGGGGTATGGAAAAAAAATTGACAAGTCCATTAAAAAAGGCCTTTATTGGCTGCTCCATATCATTGCAAGAGACTTTGATGCCTTAAATGAACGCATTCAAAAAGATACAACAGAACAACGTGCTTTTGAAGAGCAAGAGAAAAGAGAAAGGGCTGAACGAGTGCGCAAATTACGAGAAGAAAGGTAAGTTGATTAAATTTTAGCAGATCATATTTAGAGTCCAAAAATAGCAGTTTTATAAATAGTTTTATTTATTCAGTTCTCTTTTATGTGTAAGGGAAGACATTAAGTAGACATTTCCATTCTTTCAGAAGAGTTTTCTGTACATAAATTTGTGTTAGACATTTCTAAGTTTCCTAGTAGTAGTACAGAGGTTATATTTACTCCTTATGCATTATTTCTCAGAATTTTTTAAATTCTGTGTCTTATTCCTTATGAGTAGCTTTAATCCAGTGGTTCTCAACCTACAAGATGATTTTGTCCCTTAGTGGACGTTTGGCAGTATCTGGAGATATTTTTTGTTGTCATACCTAGGAGTTAGAAAGTATTACTAGCATATAATGGGGTGTTCCTGAACGTCCTGTGTTAGAGGAGACAGTCCCCCACAACAAAGAAATAAGTTGTCTGAAAGAAAACTTTTAAACTAAATTTACCAAACTTTGATTCTTTTTAAATACACTGTTTATATAAATTTTACCACAGTTAAAAATCAACTTAAGCAAAATCTGATTTTCGCTAGTTTTGTGAGAGAATGTGCTAAGTCATACTATCTCAGGTTTTTAAAAATGCTACCTGAAAGACAACAGTTCAGGTAAGTAAAAGTGCTAGCGTTTGAAAAGAAGTTTAATTTAATAAGAGAATCTCAGAATTTCTTTTTCTACTGGATTATTATGTGGTTGGGCTGGCAAGTATCTAGGGAAGTCTTTCTAAGTGAGCTGGTATAAGACCAAGGTTCCCTTCCATCTACCTGAGTGGTACTGGCCTTCCTCAATTGCAAGCCTGGTAAGCAAGAACCCACTACATTTGGGTGATGCTTCTGTAAGGTGCTGCTTTACACTACCGAGAAAATTTTCTGATTGTTGGTAGTCTTTAATTCAGATATAGCCCTTACAAGAAATAAATATTTATGGAGATAACTCTTTATCCTCAAGTGCTCACTACCATGAACAGTCATTCACTTAGATCTCTCTATCTGTATCAACGGAAGAGTGGAAATAAATTGTTTTGGCAGCTGTGGGTAATGGAATGTTAGTTCCCATGAGGATCATTAGTTTTCTATTCTACTGTTTATTTTCATGATGGAAAAGGTCACTGCAGCCAATCACTAATGTAAACGTGCCTACCTTTCGTATATTTGTAAAACTGAAATGTGTGGTGCACTTTTTTAAACACGGCTTTGGGTTTGAGTTACTGTATAAGAAGACAAAACTAAAATTTGACTTGAATAAAAGACTGCTGATTCTTCTTTTTTTGAAATTTTTTTTGCTTTTTACATTAAGATATTTTAGATCATTACAAGGCTGACTTTACTTGGATCATTTCCTCAGCCATGCCAGTAATGATCTGAGGCCTGTAGTGTTGAACAAACCAAAATAAAACCAAAACCATTGCTGGTGAGTCAATTCATAGCAACCCTATGGGACAGAGTAGAACCGCTCCATAGGGTTTCTAAGGAGTGGCTGTTAGATTTGAACTCCTGACCATTTGGTTAGCAGACAAACTCTTTTCCACTGTGGCATGTGAGGACTCCCAGTGTTGAGCACAGTGTCCATAATTAAAAGTATATTTAATTTCTCAAATCGAGTCTAATTGGTTTATGTATTCATTTCCATTGTGTTTGGGAAACGTAATATGCTGTTGCTGATTAGTAAAAAGTATATTGTTATGGTTGTTCTTGTTAGGTGCTGTTGAGTCAATTCTAACTCATAGTGACCATATGTACAATAAAATGAAACATTGCCTGGTCCCAAGTTGTTATGTATTGAACTCTGCTCCACCCCACAAAAATGTGTGTCCACTTAGCCAAGCCATGATTGCCATTTTATGATCTGTCTGTGATTGTCCCATGTGTTGTAAATCCTAACTTCTATAATGTTAATGAGGGAGTAATGTTATCGAAGCAAGACTTAATCTACAAGATTAGCTTGTATCTTGAGTCAGTCTTTTGAGATGTAAAAGAGAGAAGAGGGGCACTTCATACCACCAAGAAAGAAGTATCAGGTGCAGAGCATGTCCTTTGGACCTGGGGTCCCTGTGCTGCGATGCTTCTAGACAGGGGAAGACTGATCACAAGGACCTTCACCCAGAGCAAGAAATGTGTTCCTGGAGAGCAGGCATCATCAGTTCAGGCTGTTGTTATCCTCGTAGATTGAAAGAATAAACTTCTGTTTGTTACAGCCACTTACTTGTGTTATTTCAGTTACAGCAGCACTGGATAACTGAGAGGAAACCCTAGTGGTATAGTAGTTAGTGGAACAGCTACTAACCAAAAGATTGGCAGTTTGAATCCACCAGGCACTTCTTGAAAACTCTGTGGGGCAGTTCTACTATGTCCTACAGAGTCGATATGAGTTGGAATTGACACGACAGCAGTGGGTTTCATTTTCTTTTAGTTAGATAACTAAGACAGAATTTGTTACCAGGAGTGGGATGATGCTCTAAAAGATACCTGAAATGTGGAAGTGATTTTGAAAGTGAATGCATAGAGGCTGGAAGAGTTTTAAACTGCGTGATAGCGAAGGCCAAGATTGCCTTGAAGACATTCTTGGTGGAATAATGGAGGTTAAGGATGTTTTACCTAGGACTCAAAAAGAAGTTAGGAAAGCTTTAAAACGAGAGACAGAACAGAGGGCAAGAAGTAGCTGTAGAAAAATAATGCAGAACCTGGAGATTGGCATTTGGGATCCAACCTATGGAGTAATAGAGTTGAGTGCCTTCAGGCACCAGTCTTGCTTGTTGAATGAGGTGCCTCGGGGGATTTACCACTGTAGCTAAGCTAAGATGCTGTGGAACACTTGCTTCAGTAATGTAGCCAAGCCAAGTGCCGTTGCTAATCTAAGGGCCTGAAGAGTTGAGAGCCCAAGGAACCAGGAAGCAGAAGCTGAAAACACAAGGAATACCAAAATCAGAGTGTCTCAGTCTCAAAGGATAGGGCCACAACTTCTGCAGTCTCAAAGAGTAGGGCCATGGCCTCTGAAGGTTCCAAGAGTGGGACTTTAGTTTGTTTGTTTGTTTTTTGTTTTATTTTTTTGTTTTTTATTATGATTGAGTGAAAGTATGCAATCCAAGTTAATTTACGTGCCCGCCTATCTGCAGCTCCTTCTGCTGTCCTTGACCAGTAACAGCACACTCCTCCTTTCCATTCTGTACATGTCATAACCTCTTAACAATCTCCTGTCTCCTCTCCACCCTCTCCTCCTCCTCCTTTTAGTAAGAGGCCAATAAGACAGCATCCTGTAGATCGTAGAACCATAAAATGGACACACCATATGGTCACTTTGTGTCCTTGAGTCCAGTCCATTCCTGGCTGAAGACTTGACCTCAGTTAATGATTTATGATCAGAGCAGCAGCAGAGCAAGGGCCCATACTCCCAGGAGAAATCCCAGGCCTTTGGACCATCAGTTGTAGTCTTTTAGTGGAGTTCTTGAGATACTCCCCTCTTTTTCTCATGTTGCCACTGGGACCCAACATTGTGTGCCCCATCACAACTGTCATTGGTGGTGGCTGGGAACCATCTGGTTCTTTGGGTCACATGTGGATATAGTCTCCCATTCACATGGCTCCTTCTGTCTTCTGGGCTCTTTTTCCCTCATGTCTTTGTTGTCCTTGGTGATCATCTGTTCTATTTGATACTGCAGGTCGCAGCTTGCTAGCTCGTAAGACCCTAGGTGCCACTCACCACTATGGAGTACAGAAGACTCTCTCAGCAATATGCTAGTTATGCCAGCTGGCCTTGATGGAACTTCTGGTTCTTAAAGAGTCAGGGCTTTACCAACTCAGTTCTGGAGTGTGGACCTGCCTTTCATGAGTGCCAGTAGGATGGAGCTGGACTCACTCCCCAGAGCTGACAGGGCAAGGCTGCCATATCAAGATCAAGGGGCTAGGGTTACCACTCATGCTAGGAGAATGTAGCTACCCAATTCTGAAAACAAGAGCAGAATTCCTATGGGCCTGGAAGGCAGGACTGAAGTACAAGGCTAAGGAGCCTCCACCAAGAATCTGGAGAATATGGCCAACACCTGGAATTTGGAAGGCAGGGCCATTGCTTAAGTGATCTCACAGAACAGATACTATTTTCAAGCCTTGAGAGCTAATGTAATGTGTTCTGTTGACATGCTTGATGCCTGTTAGTCCAGCTGTATTTTTTCCTAGACAGATTTGTTTGTTCTCCTGACATTACTTGGTGTATTTGATGTTCTTTGCCTACACTGTAATTCAAAGACGTCAGTTCTCCTTAAGTCTTCCTTAGTCAGTGTCCGATTTTCGCACATGTAAGAAGTGATTAAAAATGCTATAGCTTTTGTCAAACTCCCCCAATCCTTAAAATAACATCTTTTCTTTTTAACCCTTACTTTAAAGAGGTCTGTCATAGCAGATTTGCACCATAACACCAGTTCATTTTAGCTCACTAATAGCTAATTCTTATTTCATTTCACCCACTAGTAATTGGAATGTGGTATGTACAAAGTATGAATATAGGAAATTTGGAGGTTATGAAAAAAAAGTCACAGTTTCTAGATAATTAAAATATGATGCATATCTTGGTAAAGGGTTTCACTTTATACTGGTATTTTGTCGTGTGTATCAGCACCGATGTAGCAACAGCACTGATTTTGTAAGGTAGGTAGTAAAGACAAGCTCATGTCATGTGGCAAAATAATTAGCATGAACTGTTGACATAAAAAAAAATAGTAATGAGAAATGTCATTTTTGTCAATATATCTTCTGAAATTCAAATTATTAATCTTTACATGGGGGTAAAGTTCGTAGTTACATAAGAATTCCTTAAATGCTCAGTAATTAAAGGTCACGTTCAGATGTTTAAATTACAAAGTTTAGTAGCTTTAAACTTGCTAAAAGTTTACATAAACATGGTGCAGTACTTTCTTAAGAGGAATTCAATTTTTTTTTTCTTTGATCTGCAGAGAAGAGAGAGAAGGAGATCAGGCTGAACTGCATGAAAATAGTGGTCTTACTGACTTGGACCCAGAACCAATTACTGTTGATCCTTTCCAGCCAATAGCATCTGTGATCATTGAGGTATGGTTGGTGGCAAATGTAATTTTTATATCTTAAATTATAAAGCTGGAAGTTGGGAGAGGAGGCAACTAGTTGGGAAAAAGACTGGATGAGAGAAGTGTTAGTCAGAGATTATCTCTGAAAAAAATTAAATGTAAGAAATGAGTGTACATTTATTGGTCTTGTTTGTTTTCAAAGTTACCTCGTTCTAGTATAAAAATGGGGAGATGGCTTATTAACTCAGAATGAATACAAAGATTGAATGAGCAGTTATATAGTCTTCTGATAAATTGTTTTTTGTCATTTATGTCACATGATAGTAATACATTTACTCTTATTTACATGGTCCTTGACCCTGCATGGGAACCCTCGTGGCATAATGGGTTAAGTGCTGCATCTGCTAATGGAAAGGTCAGCAGTTCAGATACACCAGGCATGCCTTAGAAACTTTGTGGGGCAGTTCTCCTCTGACCTCTGGGGTTGCTATGAGTTGGACCCGACTCAACGGCAGTGGGTTTGGTTTGGTTTGACCCTATTTTGCTATTGCTGGCCCTTTGTAATAATGTTTAGATGCTGATAATACATTACAATATGTACTTAATGATGTCTAGTAATATTGTAAACTCTATCTAAATGATGTGGGCTTTTTTTAAATTTCGTTGTCATATACTCACCAAAATTAATTTGTAGATTTTACTTTTGAAGAAGTTAAGTTGGCAACAGTTGAGTGTGTGGAAGTATGCCTGTATCTGTGTCTGTGTGTCTTTCTTTTCAGTGTCTCTTGGTGTGTGGCCTGTGCATATTAGCTCAGCCTCCTTGCACTCAGCAACTGTGCCTCCTCAGAGGCAGAGCTTCCCATACCTTCTCTCCATTCACTCAGAGCTGAATGTGGAGGCTGTTGTGTCATCCCTGCCTGTGTATTTTCCATTCCTAGTGCCCTGTCACTGCCTCCTTATATACAGGTGCTCCTCTGGACAGGTGGCTGATTGTTTCTTCCTTGGGGCTGCTGCTAAGAAGGGAAGCAGCTCCACAGGTAAGAAGATGGTTGTATACTTTTGGTATTGTTTCATTTTAAAAATAATTGGTAATGTGAGGTGTTTTAAGTTGCTCAGATACTCAAAAGTTGTTTATAGTAACTCTTTTATTAACCCTTAACTTTGTGCTTTTCTAGGTACAGTAAAGTCATCTTAATAGTATAAGCTGTTATTTTTATCCATCCTTTCAAGTGTTACGTTTGTTGAATTTGGATTTCTGTTCTCTTAAAAATACTGGTAGAGAAGATCACAAACAAGCTTTACTTTTCACATTGCAACATTAATTACTCTGCTTAATAAAGCTGGCCTTGCAAATAATGACTAATTACTTTTGAACCACATGGATGTAGATTAATTAGAAGATCCTACTTTTTTTCCCAATGTTGTATATGTCACTGTGTAAAGGATAAGTGAGCAATAATGCTATACAGCATAATACATCATATATAGAAAGTCTCTAATTAGTGACATGATACATTTTTAACAAATTGTAATTTTAAGAAGGGTTTTCAGTAAAGAAAGAAAAATAGTTAATAGTTTATTAACGTGCATAGTTTTCTCCTTTTTTCTCTGTAAAATTTCTCCTTTACAAGTTTTACATTTCACAGAGAAGAATCTAGCATTCCTTTTATTTTACCAGACATAATTCAAATAGTATAGTATTAGTTCCAAAGTAGGCACACAGAGCAATGAAGCAACAGAAGTAAACCTAATTATGTGTGAGCATTTATAACAAGATAAAGATGACATTTCAAATCAGAGCAAAAAGATGTTGGAACAACTAAACAGCCATTTGAAAAACAGCAAAATTATTGAAAACTGTGTATCATACTAATTTCATAAGTATTAAGGAACTAAATGTACTAGAAATAATATTAATTCATAAAATTACTAGTAGTTAATGTAGTAAAATATTTATGTATGTGTTTAAGTACTATGGCTTCTAACCAGAAGACTGGCAGTTGACATACATCAGATGCTCCTTGGAAACTGTGGGGCAGTTCTGCTCTGTCTGTAGTGTCATTATGAGTCAAAATCAACTCAGTGGCAGTGGATTTGGGTTTTTTGTTTATTTGTTTGGGAGGAGGAAAATTTTCAAAACAAGATAATGCATGAATCATAGTGAGTAATGAATAGATCTTACTGTATTCATATTGTAAGAAGCTGTTCTGTAAAGTTAAAAAGCAAAAATAAATAGGGGAGATATTTTAAGACTCATAAGACAAATGGAATGCCTTTACCAGTTACTACAGATCTGAGAACCTAATAGAAAAATGGATACGGGGTTCCCCAAAGAAGAAAGGGGGCAGAGAATAGCAGTAAGCATGCAAAATAAAAGTTCATCCTCACTAATAATAAAGACATTTAAATCAAATCCAATGAAATCACAACAACAGATAAAGGTATTTATGTAGAAGCTTGGCAGAGTTTTAAAAGTTTCGTAATATGCAACGTGAAAAAAGATGTAGGAATATATCTCTCCACCAACCCTTTGACCGGAGTATAAATTGATTCAGTATTTCTGAAGCAAAGTTCATAAATACATATCGCATTTTACAGTGTGCTTACCCATAGATGCAACAATTCTGCCATTAGGAATTTATCCTAAAGCAATAATAGGCTAAAAGCATTTTTTTCATAATAGGGGAAAATTAGAAATAACATCTTTGTCCGTGGAAAATAAATTATGCTTTAACTATTTAAATACTAATGTAACTTCATTTGTTTTATGTCTGACACTATCCTAAGCATTTAGTGTATTCATTGACATTTAAAGAAATGTATACTCTTAAATGAAAATTTCAGTTTATTTTGTTTAAAATGTGTAGACATGTATATATAGAGAGGCAGTCTCACATTCGTGTGTGTTTGTAGGTGGTGTATGTCTGTATATGCATGGGGTTAGGCAGAGAAGAAGAATCTAGTGATTATGTGGCAAATGATCATCTCTCGAATGGACTAATACTGATAATATTTGACTTTTTCTTTAATGTTTTTCTTCCTTTATACTTTTGTTTCCTTCCTTTATACTTCTTTTATGTTTGGCAATTCCATGCTTTATTGCTGTGTTCAACAAATCATTTTTAGTACATGTATCAGTGTCCTTTAAGTTACAGAATGCTCTCGGATGGATTATTTGATTTCTCCTTTGAAAACCTACCTTAGTTACCACTGTTGTAGTAAAGACAACAAACTTCATTTTTGTTAGAATGAAAAAAAGCTTGAAAAAGAGAAACAGAGGCAGAAGATGGTGAACAACAGCGATGGCTGCCCCCTGAAACATAAAATGGAGCAGGAACCAATGGACACCCAGAGCCAGATCAGTGACCATAGCCAACAGAACAGTGAGTCTAGAGTAGCAGACAATTACAAGGAACCATTAACTCAGCAGTTGGAGAATGAAGATGAGACAGACCACCAATCTTCAGAATCAGGTGTTAAATCTGGTTATGGAATATATGTAACTTGTTTGTATTTCTTTTATTATAATTGTTTTCACAAAAAGATATAGTGTGTATGTGTGCATATATATAAATGTACATATATTTATCTTCAAATACAGCACTCATTGTGATTTTTTCCGTAGTCTTTATCTGCTTGTTAGCCAGTTTCCTCCTAACTTATGTTTTTAATTATGATGTCTTTGTAACTTAAAAAGTTTTCAGCAAAAGTTCCATTTTCAAAAACTGGTGACACAAAGTATTCCAAGAATTCCTGGGAATGTATTTAATGGGTTTTTTGTTGTTGTTGTTTGTTTTTGTTTTTAGCTTTATAACACTGTAGTGAGCATCATTTTTTTTGCTGACCATTTTGATAGACTGAAAATACAGAACTTACCAAAAGTTATCAAATAGCCATTTTGTATCATACAAAATCTGACTAGTAATTTTATTAGTCATCTAGTGCTGCTGTGACAGAAATACTACAAGTGAGTGGCTTAAACAAATGTATTTTCTCGTGGTTTAAGAGGCACTGGCCCTGAATTCAAACCTTTCTGTTGATTTGAAGGAAAGTTTGTCTCTTTTCAGCTTCTGTTTTGTGATTCCTTGAAGATCTCATGTGGCATAGCATCTGTCTTCCACCATCTGTGCTTTTTTTGCTTCTTTTATTTAATTTGCTCTCTTATTATTATTATTCACAAACACATTTTACACTAATACCACCTCATTAACAGAACAAAGAAAATCTATTCCCATATGGAATTATAGTCACAGATATGGGGATTAGGATTTATAACATATTTTAGAGGGACACAGTTCAATCCAAGTTTGCTTTTCCACACTGGTAGTGTGATTTAATAGGAAGTTGAGGGCCTTTGATGTCAAAGAGAGATAGCTTGAATTTACAGGCAACTTGTGATAGAAACCCAGTTTTCTTGTTAACTAAACCAAAACTCTAACCCATTGCCGTGAGTTGATTCAGACTCATAGTGACCCTACATGACACAGTAGAACTACACTGTTAGGTTTCTATGGCTGTAAATCTTTGTGGAGACAGACTGCTACGTCTTCCTCCCTCGGAACAGCTGGTGGATTCATATTACAGACCTTTTGGTTAGCAGCCTAGTGCTTTAACCACTGAGCCATGTCTTTGTTCAGTCCTAATTTTCTCATCTCTAAACTGAGGACAATTCATATACAATAACCTTGCAGTTTTCCTAGCACTGTGCCCGATGCATAGGAAACACAATAATTGCTGCTTCCTTGCCATGCCTACTTGGTGATGTGTTTGTAATGAATATAGGAATTTTTGTGCAGATTCTCAGAGTTTATGGAAAGTAAGATCCCATTCCCTGACATGGACCTTTTACTAAATGAATACTATTAGATGTAAAACTTAAACTTTTTATCAATCGGGAAATTCAGATTGTCAGGGAACTGCCGGAAATTCAAGGCAGACTCAGAAGAAGATGTAGAATGAGAGGTACCATTGCTAATGTCAGATGGATTTTGGCTGAAAGCAGAGAACACCAGAAGGATGTTTACCTATGTTTTATTGACTATCCAAAGGCATTCAGCAGTGTGGATCGTGACAAATTATGGACAACATTGTAAAGAATGGGAACTCCAGAATATTTAACTGTGCTCATGAGGAACTGGTACATACAGCAAGAGGCAGTTGTTTGAATAGAACAAGGGGATACTGCATGATTTAAAATTAGGAAAGGTGTGCCTGGTTGTGGTTGTATCCTTTCACCATAATTACTCAATCTGTATGCTGAGCAGATAATCCAAGAATCTGTACTGGATGAAGAATGTGGCATCAGGATTGAAGGAAGAGTTGTTAGCAAACTGCAGTATGCCTTTGAACTATGGAGTTGGCTAAGACTGTTGAATACACCATGGACTGCCAGAAGGATGAGATGAGTTTATCTGTCTTGGAAGAAGTATACCCAGAATGCCCCTTTGAAGCTAGACTGGCATGACTTTGTCTCACATGCTTTGTACAAGATATCAGGAGGGACTACTCCCTTGAGCAGTACAGCATCATTGATAGAGGGTCAAGCACAAAATATGAAGACCCTTCATGAGGTAGATTGGCACGGCAGCTACGGCAGTGGACTCAAACATAGCAGTGATTGTGTGGGTGGTACAGGACTGGGCAGTGTTTCATTATGTTTTATGTAGAGTCGCTGTAAGTCCGAACCAATTCATTGGCACCTAATAACACCAACAACGTTGCTCTGTCAACAGAATTAAACAGAAGACAGACTTACTACAGTGACTTCTCGATTTCATGGAAACACTTTCTGACACTAATACACTGTTGAAGAGCAAATTGATTTGTCTGTGATGTAATGCCTCTCCTTCCACAGCCCATTCTGAGTTTTATGGAAACCCCTGCAGTTAGACAACTGTATCTGCTCAGTGTGACACTAGGAACTGTGGCACAAATGGTTTAACACTCGACTACTAGCATAAAGTTTGGTAGTTCAAACCTGCTCAGTGACACTTGGAAAGACAGGCCTATACATCTGCTTCCAAAAGATCACAGCCTTGAAAACACTATGGAGCAGTTCTACTCTGCACAAGTGGGGTCACCACGAGTGGGAATCGACTCAGTGGCAACTACCAACAGCATAACATTAGGAAACAAATACAAGTTATTTTCAGTAAGCTTTTTTTTTTTAATTCTGAATAATTTTTCTTAGAATTTAAAATGTAGGATTTTTGTTTGTATCATTTCATTTTTTTTTTTTTAATTCATTCAGTAAGTAATTACTTAAAAACTGATCTTTAATATAAACAAGTCTAAATTTAGTTCTGGTTAACAGTTTCTGAAATTGAATATGTGATAATGTTTCTATGGTAAATAATTATGCCAATATTTTAGTTGTATTCTTTTATTATTACAGTATAGAAATTTACTTTCCCAAAGGTATAAAGTAATGTATTTTTATTCTTCTAGATAACTGTAAAAAGAAAAGTAAAAAACTAAGAATAAAAAGGAGTCACCGGGTAGAGCCATTTAACACAGATGAGTCTGCTCCTAAGAGTGCAACACCACCCCCTCCTCCACCTCCTGGTGAGTAAGTTGACAGTGATGTTGAGTTTGGAAATGCTGGTTTAAACAATGGAGGCAAAAAGAAAAAATAAAGAAAATAGCATAGTTTTTATTCAGTATGCTTTCTTTGTGAATTTTTGAAAAAGATATGCCTGAAGAATTCTTCACTGTATATACTTTGTTCAGACTTTATCAACAAGTATCCATTGCTTTTTTTTTAATCAGAAAAGAAAGTTTTGTAAAAATGAAGTATGAAGTAGTAAGAAAACTTTATTTACCCAGGCACTTTTTAGAATGTGTTCAGTTTCTATGTCAAAGATAGTACCTGGATAGCTAAAAAAAAAAAAAAAAAAAAGTTAAATTTGATGGATCTTTGATTGTGAAAGGGAATATTTTCATACCAACGTGTATGATTTTTTCCTTTGTGTTTCTAACATGTGTACTCACTTTCTAAATTGGTATGAAGCTTAACTAGAGTAATACCCATAAAGAATTGGAGACATTTTAACTTAATTGTAAATTCTTTTTTTGCAACACAAAACTCATAGTACCTGGGGCACTGTTGGTGCTTGATAAGTATCTGATGACTAAATGACTATATTTATAATACATTATTACACTTCAGTGATGGCTTGAGATGGTAAAATCTTCCCTTGAGGATTCTTCAAGACTCGTTTATAGTATTCCATTTGATAATAAAACATTTCTTTTAGTCTCTGCTAGGGGATAGAATGGTAACCTAATGTGAGGGTTGTTACATTTTTAGTTAAACATGAATAAAAACCTAAAGCAGGTGTTTGCAGCCTATAGTTACATTTTTAAATACAAGACATTCAAAATGAGTTCATGGCTCTTCAGTACTGTATCATTCAGCACATCTGAATTGACGTCGAATGCTATATACAGGCTTCCTGTCAAGGACGGGATCCTTTCGACAGACATAGACAGATTGTTTAACATGCTTTTAAATGTTTTGTTTTTTCTAGTTGGCTGGGGCACCCCTAAAGTCACTAGACTTCCAAAACTTGAGCCTCTTGGTGAAACACGTCACAATGGTAATGCAGAAACCTTAGTTTTCAGATCTTATCTCTAAGTCTTTACATCTGGTTTTCCTTACCTCGTTACTTTAACTTCTGTTTTATTTTTGCAAATCTTTCCAATTCAGAAATTCTTTTTCGTTTCTTAATTTTTTTTCATTTTGTTTTTTATTGTTAAGGCCATTTTGTGTCCATACAATTTGATGTGATGGTTTTCTTAAAATACAAAAGTAAAAGTAATCATAATTTATGTTTATTAAATATTTATACAGATAATTATGAAAAGGGAAAAGATTGTAAGCAACTTAAATATGAGACATTATAATTACAGTGTTTTAAAACTACAGTGTCCTAAAATGTATTCTCAATAAATCCAGTGATAATACCATATAATTATTTTTTTCTGTCCTTCTAGAACAATAAACAGATACCAAAACCAGACTAAACTGGTTGGGTTGAGTCAATTCTGACTCATAAGAGACCCAGAAACTGAGTATTAAAATGCAGCAAAAATCAATAAAGTTTTTAGAATCAGAGATCAAATCAGTAAACCATATAAACTTCAGAGTATAGGATAGTGACTAGAGATAAAGTTACTAAAGACCTAATTGACTCAAGAAAAACCATTTTTTAAATGAAAGCAACATTAGCCATAATCCAGTCAATATATATGATTATATACAAAGGTAACTCAATGAACTTACTCATCAAGAAAGGCTAATTCCCTTTTTGATGGCTCCATTTATCTAATCTAGAACTTGTTTCCTAAAGAGATCGCTTACTATATAATGAAGTCAGAAGTTTAATCTGTAGATATTTTAAGTTATATCAAAGAGCATAAATTGTTTTTATTCAAGAGGTACATAAGTATAAATGTGTGTTTGTTTTCTTTCTCAGAATACTGTCAGTGATGAACTATATCTCCATAATCATTAGTGAAAATAAAGGATACATTTTTTTCATTTCTAAAGACAATAGGTTTGTCCACAGACTGTATCAGAATTTCTGAAATGATAATTTCTAGTGAAATCACATATTTCTGTTTTGCTTACTCTTTTGTTCATCGCATTTTTGTTGACTATAATGGAGAATAGTTCTTAAACCACTCTGATTACAGTTGCATGTATTACAATACTATTTCAGATTAAACATTTATTATAAAAAACTAGGTAATGTTAATGTATGTATGTGTATACAATGGGTGTTATTTCTTTCTCTCACTCAATTCCAGCATTCAGTAAACAAGTGTTGTATCTTAGGTAAAACAGGTAAAACACTGACAATATCATGAATAAGGCATGCAGTTTGCCTTCAAGGGGATCCTAGTCTACTAGGGAAGGTGCTAGTTGAGCCCACTACATTATATATGACAACTCACAACATACAGTAATACATTCTGTGGTGTAGATTGTAGTACATGCACAAAACACATGGGGATCAGGCAAAGAGGCCATAGAACTGGGTTTTGGAAGAAGGAGAATAATCAGTAGGTAGAAGAAATAGACCATTCAAAGGCAGAGAGAGAAACGACATTTTCTCTTTGGAGAATAACATGAGTTTATTCATGACTAGACATTAGATTCATGTGGAAAGAGACGAAAAGGAAGGGAACTTTAAAGTTATAAAACATTGAAGCTGGAATTGTGGCTCAGGGCCAGGTTGTGAAGAGCCTGGCACATATGTCAAGATATTTGAACTTGCTGTAATTTTTTTAAGATATACTTTTCATTTTTAGCTGGAAAGTAGTAGTATTTGATTAGTTACGTAGAATTTTGGTCCTGATGTAAAGTACAGACTTGATGGTGGCTCCCCCTGAGGTTAGTAAGGATCCTGGTTTTGTGGCTGTTGAAGTAGTCAAGAGTGAAGAGTGAGGGATGGGAATTAGAATAGAGAGTGAAGGGTGCCCAAGAAATATTTTAACAATTATGTTAAATGAAATCTGTGAAATGATAAGTGGGTTGAGGGAAAGAAGAATAGAGAATAATCTGGCTTCAAAGACTGGATAGCTAATGCTGTCTCTAAGACTGAGAATACTCAAAGAGGAAGGGAATCAGTTTTGGAGCGACATATAGTGTGATACCTGTAGGGTTATCTGTATGAAAAAGTCTCTAGACTGGTACAGGAAAGAATCTGGAGCTCAGACAAAAAAAGGTGAGGAGGGCCCTCAGGTGGGTGTGCAGTTGAGGGAGTGACTGCTGTTTCTTAGGTGAAGAATGTAGAATGTGAAGAAAAGAACCAATGGTAGCATCCAAAAATGCATTATAATTAAGGAACAAGTGAAAAAGAGGTTAAATGAGCTGAGAAGACTTTGGATTACTTTGTTGTTGTTTGCTTTTATGTTTTTCTGTACTCATGGAAATACTTAACAATAAATTATTTCATTTTAAGTCGATATCCAGTTGTACAGTATTTCAGTTAATGCCTGTTGTATTTGCATTAAATTTTATCTTCCCAAAGCAGAAAGTATCATAAGTGAAAACATTTAAAATGTCGTTATTATTTTTTTCTTATAAATTCTAGTAATCAAAATATATTTAAGCAGTGTTTCCAGAAATGTGCATTCAGTTCTGCTTTCGTTAATAGAGATGAAAGCAGGTGTGATTATTATTTTTTTAATATAAAAATCTTAGATTAAATAGTTTTTAGTGTTTTCATGAGATCTTCATCAAAGATCCTGATAGGTAACAATTATGTGATCTCGTCATCTTCCATAAATTTATCCATATTTTTTTGCCTTTAAAATAGCAGCCTCTTAACAAAAGATTAGTGGTTAGTGGACAACAGATACATGATTAACTAGAGTAGATAATTACAAATTGATTGTAATTGTTTTAGCACTTAAAATTTACTGAAATGAAAAATAACAGATTAAAATTTTTAAGGTTGATTGTTACTTGTTCTTTGGTTATAGGTACTTTGCCTTGGTAGTAATTTTATTCTGCTTTTCTGATTGTTTTTATTGCCTGCAAAACTTGCTCAGTGTAACAGGTAAGACAGATACCTTCAGAGAACAAACTTAAGAATTCATGTTCACTTTAACTCTGTCAGTCCATACTTTATCAGTGTATTATGTGTCATGTGTTTACATTGTAAGGAGCCCCAGTGGCACAGTGGTTTCAACGCTCAGCTCCTAACCCAAAGATTGGCTGTTCCAACCCACCAGCCGGGAGAAAAATGGGGCAATCTGCTTCCATAAAGATGACAGCCTCAAGAACCCTATGGGGCAGCTCTATTCTGTCATGTCAGGTCACTATAAGAAAACTGATGAGACAGTAACAGGTATTATACATTGTGAGAACAAAGATTCTGTTATTCATAATACCATACTAAAGAATATATTCGGATCTTATTATGGAGGAAAATTTTGTGTCTAGCCTTACTGCTTTTCAATTTTTCATGCTAAAATAGTGTGAAGTCCTTTATTAAAATGTGTGTTGGCAATTAAGTTGGTCATTTCAGTTGGGCACCAGATCTGATTAAATTATACGTACTACAATTAAGGCAGTGAGAATCCTACTTTGTGTAGAATGATTTCATTTTCTGACCAATAAAGAATACAAAAGTTTCTGTAGAAATAAACTAACTCCCCCCCTGGAACAGGGGACAAAAGATACTTTTTGCCAAGTATATTCATAAACCTTTTAGGAGGGTATTTTTAAATTCTAGAAATAAAATATAATAGAAAAAAAGCATGTTTACCTTTAGTTTTATTGTGAATTCTATTGTGTATTAAAATTTTCACTAATATTGAATTCAAGAAATTAAAAAAGTATATTTAAAATTTATCAAAATAACTACTTCTGTTGTAATTTTAAAATTAACAACAACCATTGCCTGTGACATTGCTGAGCACTTAGGGACATTTTTTCACTTTAATTCTCCCAATAATCCTGTGAGAATGAGTGATGCTATCTGTTTTGTGTATAAAAACCCAAGAATCAAACCCATTGCTTTTGAGTCAGTTCTGACTCATAGCAAAACTGTAAGGAAAAAAAAAAAAAGGAGAACTGCCCCATAGCGTTTCCAAGTAGTGGCTGGTGAATTCGAGCTGCTGGCCTTTTGGTTAGCAGCAAGCTCTTAACCACTGTGCCACCAGGGCTGCATTTTATTTTAAGTGATCCTAAGCGTCTTTGCTTTTAGAGTAAATTTGAGATAATACGGAAAGTAATTACCTACTGTAAGCTAATGTAGGACATTAGCTTTATAAGCTAATGTATGATAATTAAGGAATAAGAATTTATTGTGAAGTACAAAATAAGGTTTTTTTCATTTTTAGTTATTGAATATGCCCGAAATCACCAAACTGTATTGAAGCATCTTTGTAAAATATTCATAATTAGAGGCACACTGAAACAATTTGTTAACATTTCTCTCAAAGTATCTAGAGGGTAACCAACTAGATAAGAACTTGGATTGTACAAAACTGACTTATCAGGGCTTTGGGAGCAGGTTGTGTAGATTTTGAATATTTGTTATTCTGTTCTAATGTGAATGTGCAACTGGAAAACAAAACAATTTAAGAATAAATATATCCACTGAGTGCAGCTTTTTATTATTATAAAAATTTATTAATTTCTAATCTAGAGTTAAGTATTTAGTGGTAATATTTCAGATTTATTCATATTTTTTATTTCTTTTTTTTCCTTTTCTCTCCACCTACAGCCTCACCTACCAAGGCAGAGTATCTTAATTTTTTTGCAGGTATTGATTTGAAAATAATGTAACTTGTTCTACATGCTGACTTTCCTTCTTTCATAGATATCTATGGGAAACCACTGCCCCCCCTGCTTGTACGACAGAAACCTAACAGTGATGCCCATGACATGATCTTATAATCAGGTTCCTGTGGATGAGCTCTCTCTCTGTATACCCACAAGACGAAGTGGGCAGTCTTCTGTCTCGGGGGAAAGAGCCTGAGCCTTGATGACTAGCAAGTTAACCATAGCGGCTTTAGTGAGGGGATTAATACTCCCCTCTGATAATTGCTCATCCATGTTCTTCATGGTTAAGAGAGAAAAGAAGTCAGAGGACCAATATAAGGGGTAAACATGTGGACCAAGTTAGCAGACATCTGTCAGCTCGTTGGTTTTACACATCCACACGCATGGGCATGTTCCTGAAGGAAAACCTCATCAGAAGAAGAACTAATGGACTCCACAGTTTATTTACTGCTTGTTTTGTTGCCTCTGTTTCTAAATATTAAACCTTTTCTTTTGTATGATACATGTGCATGTAAGGGAAGCTCTTGGGAATTTACAGCCTCAAATTTTTAACTACTTACATATTTTTCTAAAATTTATGTTTAAAAGTTTTAATTACTATGATATTGTGTACTTTTCTACAGATGCCTTTTTAAAATTGTATCTGGAAAATAGAATTGATTGACTTGACAGGCATTAACTAATGACCAAGATAGATTTATGTTTCATGGTATTCATGCAGTGGGCATCCTAATTTGACCTAATTTTAAAATATTAGCTTTCAAAACTGGATTTTCTGATCTGCATTCTACCAAATTGTGTTATTTGAAAGTATTACCCAAGGACAGAGTTCAGTTTTATTTTTGTAGTTGGTGAACAGTTTTCTTGTTTCAATAAATGGGAAAGAGATTTGAAATACCTTTTTGACCAAAATGTTTATGAATGATTAAAACTATTATATGAAATATTACAAAAATGGCAGTAAATTCAGCCTCCTTGTTGTCACTTTGCTCTGTCAGATGCTGTAGGAACACTTAGGTTGTCCTGGTTCTGTCTTCTGTTTTACAGTGAGGAAGTAGCTTGAGTACTTAAGCAATAAAAATAAAAATATTCAAAATCTCATTTAATAAAGAAATAATTCCTTTATTTAAAATAATAGCACTTATTTTACACTTAAAATGGCATCCACAGACTGTTGTCTGGTATATAGACGTGTGTGTGTGTAATTTTTTTAAGTAATAGATGCATAATATTTCTTTAACTAAAACTGTACACTTTTTTGTCAAGCTAAAAGTACTGTGAAGAGAATGATTGCTGTATTGCCTTGTTAAAAATGGTCAGCTTGGTGATTTGTACTAACAACTGACATATACTGGTATCTGCTTTAATATGTACTTCTAAAGCTATGTCATATGATTATGGGATAGCATCATATTTTATTCAGATTTTTAAAATTCACTGAGTTTTTACTAGTAACTTCACTTATAACTATAGTCAGCATTATAGGCTGTTTCTTGGAGTTTTGTTGTATGTGCAACCTACCTAGCTCACCGAGTGAGAAAGCATTCTACTTCACATACAAAATTCCTAACAATCTAAACTTGGTAGATGTCTGAAATGACAGGGTAAACATTTTGAAATGGATTTTAGAGGAAAAAATTATTTGTACATCTTTTTGATTCCTTTGTAACATTTATATTTATTTACTTTTTTAACTAAGCTTTTTTTTTTATCTAGTTTGAGAAAAAGTATAGTTAAAAAATTTTTTACCAATAATTATTGGTAATAATTACTATAAGTCCATTTAATAAAAATAACCATGATTTTGAAATTTTATATATATAACAAAATGAAATAAATGTTTTATATATAGTATCCTATAAAGTTAATTTGTATCCTTAAAGCATTCTCAAAATAGTTTGAAACATTTTTTGTAAATCCTCATGGGTTTTAATAATCAAAAGCCTTTTTTGTTTTATGCTGAAGATTTATTCTTAATGATCCTGAATTATAACATTTTTACACAATAAAAATAATTTGTATCAGTGTGCTGTTACTCTTTCATTTACTGGATTTAAATGTGTTCCTTTGGATAATACAATAACTAAGAATTTTGGTATATGATTATTGAAAGACATATTAAGTCAATAGATTAAAATAGTCCATTTTCTATTATTTGACATAAGAGACTTTTTTCCTCTGGGCAAGTTTTTACATATACGGCCAAAAAACAAAATGTCATTTTTTTTTTTAATTTTTCTGATTTAATATGACTGAGTGAAAATGTACATTCCCGTATAAATTTACATGCCCACCTATGTGCAGCTTCCACTGCTCTCCCTATCCAGTGACAGCACACTATTCCTCTCTGCTCCATACATGTCTCATCCTCCCAACAGTCTCCTTTCCTCTCCTCTCCACCCACTCTCCTTCCTCCAGCCAGAGGTCAGCAGGATGATATCCTATAGATATATAGAACCATAAAGGGTATCCAGTATATGGTCACTCTGCATCACCAAGTCCAATCCATTCGTGTCTGAAGAAGGGACCTTCATTATGATTTATGGGCAAGGGCGGCATCAGGGCAAGGGGCCATGCTCCCAGGGGAACCCCGAAACTGCTGGATCATCAATTGAGGTCTTGTAGTGGAGATCTCAGGATGCACCCGTTTTTTTTTTAATTTTTTATTTAATATAACTGAGTGAAAATGCACATTTCCGTATAAATTTACATACCCACTTATATGAATCTTCCACTGCTCTCCTTGCCCAGTGACAGCACACTATTCCTCTCTGCTCCATACATGTCTCGTTCTTCCAACAGTCTCTTTTTTCCCTCCTCTCCACCCACTCTCCTTCCTCCAGCCAGAGGTCAGCAGAATGACATCCTATAGATGTATAGAACCATAAAGTGCATCCAATATATGGTCACTGCATCACCAAGTCCAATCCATTCCTGTCCAAAGCATGGACCTTCATTATGATTTATGGTCAAGGGCAGCATCAGGGTGAGGGGCCATGCTCCCAGGGGAACCCCGAAACCACTGGACCATCAATTGAGGTCGTTTAGTGGGGGTCTCAGGGTGCACCCCTTTTTATTCTTGGGTTGCCAGTGAGACTCAACTTAGTGAGCTCCATCGCGGCTATCACTGGTGGTGGCCGGGCACCATCCGGTTCTTCCGGTCCCAAGTTGATGTAGGCAACCGCTGATGTGGGTCTCTTGTCTTCTGGGTTGTCTTTCCCCCATGTCATTTTGGTCCTCGGTGAGCATCTGTTCCTGCTGAGTTGGGACCATTTGCTGTGCCCTTGGATGGCAGCTTAGCAGCTTTTAAGGCCCCAGACGCCACTCACCAATGTGGGGTGCAGAGAGCCCTCTTAGCAAAACGCTAGTTGTGCCAATTGGCCTCGCTTTCACCTAAGAGCATGGTCCCCTGCCCCCCTGCCCCAGCTACTCTATCCTTGCAATATTGGGTTAAGATGGAAGGAGTACTCATGTTTAAGTCCACTTAATATTGTTCTTGTTTCTAATGTGTGCTATCACCGATTTCACCCAACCAGATACCTAGCAACTTATCTAATCTAGACCCTCCCCCCTCCCTCCCTCCTTCCCTCCCCTCCCTTGCAGCTGTCAAAGAGTCTTCTATACACAAGTCTGTTTTTGAGAACTTACCATAGAGGTCTCATACAATATTTGTCCTTTTGTCGCTGACTACTTTCACTCAACATAATGTCTTCCAGTTGAAACCAGGTCATGAGATGTTTCCAGAAGTCATCGTTGTTCTTTATCATTGCATAGTGCTCCATTGAGTATATATACCATAGTTTACCTATCCATTCTTCTGTTGTTGGGCATCTGGGTTGATTCCACCTTTTTGCTGTCATGGACTGTGCTGCGGTAAACATTCAGGTGCATGTGTCCATTGGTGTGAAAGGCCTTGATTCTGTAGGATATATTCCAAGTAGTGAAATTACTGGGTCAAATGGTGTATCAGTATCCGTTTTTTTAAGGAAGCGCCAGATTGCTTTCCAAAGAGGCTGGACCCATTTTATTCTTGTGTTGCCAGTGAGACTCAACTTAGTGACCTCCATTGCGGCTATCACTGGTAGTGGCTGGACACCATCCAGTTCTTCCTATCCCAAGTTGATGTAGGCATCTGCATTGACAAAAAAAAATGTCATTTTGAAGACAGACAAAAAGTAGCATATTATCAGCTTATTCTAGATGATCCAATGTCTGGCTTTTAAATTATTTTTAATTTTTTAAAAATAACTTTATAAACCCTAAAGTGTAAGACACAGATACACACACAGATGCACATATGTACACATCTTGTATGTAATTCATTTCAGGTATGAACTGGATCGAAACAACATGAGAAAGCCGTGTTGTAAAATGCTAACTGTAATTGTTTTGGAGTCACTGGTTTTCTCAGTTTTTCAAACTATTTTGGTTGCTCTTCTCAAATTTTCAAATTGTAATTTAGTTTTTTAGAGTGGGGAGAAGTAACAAGTAACAACCTGGAGAAGTACACTTATTATACACATTTTATAGACATTATTTAAGTGCTGTGTTTTGTGTAGGTTTAAAATTAAATGTTCTATTAAATGCCAGATGAAAGACTAGAATTAATATGCAAACGTTGTGTGAACAGCCTGGAGAAGTATAACTATAGAATTTACAGTTATATTTCTAGCTGGTGCTTTGAAATGTTCTCTACTATGACAATATATGTGTATATATATGTGTATATATTCATATATATATATTTGGCACTCAGTTTAAGTGCTATGCTATTCACATTATTCAGTTTCTCCCATTCCACATTTAAAAAGCTAATGCTTCCAAGGGCAACAGCTTTTCAAAAGTGAAACTGATTATACAAATAAAGCCATAGTTCCTAAACTTTATCATCTTTTGCTTTAAAATCTAAATTTTTTTTTTAGGTGGAGTTTGCTTTGCAATCAAGATTCTATTAATACTGACTAGATTATTGAGAAATATAGTCCAGCTGATCAAACTGAACAAACTGAGATATTTTAAAACCTACATTAAAGTACAGTTAGGTTCTTTAGAGGGCAGTGTTTGTTCAGTAGTAGAATTCTCACCTTCCATGTGGGAGACCCTGGTTATTTAACAGAACATACCTATACATGTGTTAAAGTACTGGCCAGTGCACCTAAAGCACAACCACCACTCACCTGACATTGGATGCTCACATGTGACTGTGATGGCTGAACTGGTTTCACAGGGACTTCCAGACAAAAATAGAGTAAGAAGAAAGGACTGGAGATCTAATCCAGAAGTCAGTCAAGAAAAACCTTGTGCATCACAGCAGTTGGATTCCACTATGGTTAGGCCCCAGTGGACAGTAGCTAACAACAACATAGATGATCAAAAGAGCAATAATTATCCAGCTTTATGGAAACAGAATTAACCTATTTTTTGAGGAAAAAATAGAAAATCAGAAATGAATTTAACAAAAGAGATCTGCTTATGATTAAACAGAAAGTAGAAAGAAAATAATTTGCTCTTTAGGGCCTGCATTATAAATTCTTACTGTGTGGGACACACATACTATACATATCAGAAAGCAATGTATGATTTAGGTAAGTGAATCAATAGTCTTCCAAGACACCCACATTTTATATATATAGGTATGTTCTGTTAAATAGCAAATGCAAGACTAAATATGCAAACCTTGTATGAACAGCATGGAGAAGTACAGCTATAGAATTTGCAGTTACATTTGTAGATGCAAATGACAGCATTCTTTCCTGTGTACTGTAAAACCTGTCCAAGTTGAAACCTATGTAATGTGGAAACCTGTCAGAGAAGGGAAATAATAGTTTCAGAAAAGTGGTAAGACTGCACCCTGCCAAAGTGGAAAACAGTGCACTTCCATTGAATTTCAGCTCTCACAGATTTCACTATGTATGTAAATATATGTACTCTATTACACTAATGTGTACTTTAAATGTACTCCTAGAGAAAGAATTTTTAAGAGAGTAGATGACCATAAATTGAAGCTATGTTTACTTCCCAATCTCAGAGGGTTGTTGTATGGAGTTTGTACAGACCACTTTGGACCAGTAAACCAGTAAAACAAGAACCTCAGTTGACTAACTTTTCACCTGAGCTGAAAGTCTAAGATTACTGTAACAATGATACATTCTCTAGTGCTAATAATAGTTTACTGTGTTTTTCTGCCATCTGTTTTAAGGAACTAGCAGTTCTCTTGATGTCGGATTGTTTTAATACAAAGCCTGTGTTTACCTTTCAGAAACATGGACCTCTATATGAACATGAAGGGCTGTGAGACTCATTTTTGATAAGAGTTCTGACAGTTAAGTTAATGAACTCTTCCTAGAAAAAGTGCTACATACCGCAGTGCTGTATATCACTACAGTCACCTTCACAGTACTCCTCTTGGGAAGCTATGCACTGACACGAGCACCTAGCCCACCCTTCAAAGCAGTGTTGGAACTCTATTTCTGGAAGGGCCATCAGAGCTGTCATTGTATTATCCTGGATGTCCTGAATGTCATCAGAATGTCTTCCTTTCAATGTTTTCTTTATCTTCGGTGAAGAAAAAAGTCATTGGGGGCCCGATCAAGTCAGTAGGGAGGGTGTTCCAATACAGTTGTTTACTGGCTAAAAACTCCCTCACAGACAAATATACAATTAAGTTTGTAAAACTTGCCACCGTGCACAATGGCTATTTCAGAGTTCCAAAATTGCTTTGAAGGGTGAGGGAGGCACTGGCTTTGGTGCATAGCTTCCCAACGGGAGTACTTCGAAGATGACCACAATGATAATTCAGCAGTGAGGTATGTCATACTTAGAACAATTAGTTCACAGACTTAATTGTCAAAACTCAAAACATAGTATAATATTGATTCTGAAACACTTTTTAGAGAACTTCTTTCACAATGAAATTTCTAGGTATGTAAAAATTATTCTCCTGCCTACATATAAATCCTTGATTGTCTTCATTCTCTAACTGTAAAAAATAATAAATGCATGATGTATGTATGACCTCAAATTATCTCCATTCAGTGATTTAAAATATGCCTAACAGTCCAATAAAATGTGAAACTTTGCTAATTCTTCATTAGCTATTTAGGGAATGGAGGAAATCTCTCAACATACTCATTATGCACAAATATTATACACAGATTATGGAGTTAAATATAAAAGATCAAACTATTAAAAAGGGTAGGCAGCAGCAATGGATTCCTTGTATGGAAACTAATCTCCAACTTGAAAGCACTGAAATCTATCAACAAGAACAATTGATTGCCTAAAACTTTACAATAATTTTCACATTAGAGGAGGTGGAGTCAAGATGGTGGACTGAACACATGTCTCCTTAAATCCCTCTGGAAACCAAAGCCTGAATTGATAACTAAATGGAACCTTCCAGACACCTAGTGAGCCCTAGGACACGACATAGGGCTGTCTATTTGGCCTACATACCACTGAGCGTAAAACTTATGCTCTTTGATCCACCTTCCTTCAGTCCCAGCTCTCACAGACTGAAGGTAAATCACCATTTTGACTTTTTTTTTTCTCTGTCTTGGCCAATGAGAGGGGCTGAGGTGACTGGCAGCAAGGCTCAGAGGCACTGCTGATGACACAGGTGAGCAGAGTCACATTTTGAGAGACTGGCTTTGGAATCTGTGCATCTCAGCACCTCTCCTCTCTATCAAAATCTCTGGATCTCCACCATTAAAAAGTCTCTTCTGAGGCAGGCGGGGGAGATTGTGTGGGATGCCATCCTGACTCACTCAGGCAGAGTTTCCTATATGGAGGTGTCTGCTGGACATAATTCCCAGGCTGGGAGGCAGTGCCTCCCCAGATAGCAATTTTCCCAGCAGTAAAGCAGTCCTTAATACAGAGGTGTGTACTTTGCCATCTGGGAAGAGGAATTTGCACCCCTGAAAGCCTGGCTAATTTTGGAATCCATCAGATACCTTTTACATTACAATAGAGAAATAACTGCAGTGCATCCAGACAGCTTCTCTTCCAGCCTTTACTGTCTCACATTATAGAGTCAGCTGATGGCTCCCCAGTGACTCTGTGAGTGGGGCTGTGTTTTAGCCAATCAGGAGGTGGAGTCTGCTGCCCTAGAGATTCCACTGAGTCCAGTCACTGCAGTACATAGAGGTATCTGGTGATCACTTTCCTTTTCAGACTGAGCTTGAAGCCCGTTAAAGTAACACCAGGGAAACAACCTCCAGATGTCCAGAAAGCAACAAACTTTGACCTGGAACATTAAGAAGAATTCACCCATGGTTTCAGAAGGCCCACAAAAGAAAGATCCAAAGAACTTCCCAGATGAAGAAGACTCTCTGAAACTATTAGAGGGCAAGTAAAAAAAGGATTATTTATAGAGTCCTCCTAGACCTTATATAAAATGCAACAGAGCAAAATGAAAAATTAAGCAAGCTGTTTGATAGAACACTAGTACCCTGAAATTCAACAGATCTAGAACAAAATCAAAGAGATAGAAAATTCAGTTCAAAGCCAAGAAAACAGAATGGAACAAATGGAAAATAGATTCTGACTTGGAAGACAGAGCTACTGACTCCAGCATCTATGAGAAGAAATCAGAAAAAAGAAACAAGAAAAATGAAGAAGCTTTAAAAAGCACATGGGACTCTATTAAGAGGAACAATCTACAATTAACTGAAGTTCCTGAACAGGGTGGGACACTTGAAAACACAGTATTGTGGCTGAGCTGCTGTCAGAAAACTTCCCAGAAATTACAAAAGAAGAGAATATAAATATCAAAGATGCATATCCAATGCCATTCAATATAGATCCCAAAAGAATGATTCCAAGACATATTCTAATCAAGCTTAACAAAATGAAACACAAGCAGAAACTCTTAAAGGCAGTGAGACTCAAAGCAAAGCTAATATTCAGAGGGAAACCCTGTAGGCTTTCATCTGATTTCTCAGCAGAAATGATGCTGGCGCGGAAACAATGGGATGACACATTCAAAGCCGTGACGAAGAACTTCCAACCAAGAATTATATATCCTGGAAGACTATCTTTCACATATGAAAATGAAATCAAGACATTGACAGATAAACAGAAACTCAGAGACTTTGTAAAAACCAAACCAAAGCTACCAGAAGTACTGAATGAAGCTCTTGGCTTAGAACAAAACCATTAATTTTATATTTTAGGAGGAAATACAGGATACATCATCCAGAAACCTCAGTTAGGTAAGGCTCCAAACTCAATCATAGCTGTAATATTAAAAGAAGTGATCCAGTAATCATATCATGAAAACTATGATGTCATCATATTAGAAAGAGGGATGTGCTACTGTTGTTATAGTTCTTCGAGATGGAGAGGAAGTTAATAAGACTTGTAATAGTTAAAATTGGGTTTGAACATAGACTTTTAAGGGGGATCACAGGGACAGCAGCAAAGTACAATAAAGATGCAGCCTATCAAATCAAGAAATGTAATACAGGAGTCAACAACCACAAAACCAACCCTGAAAAAGGTGAAAAATCAACTCATAAAGAAGTATGTTCCAAAACAGAATAATAAGAACAACAGAGAAAACATCAAAGCCAAAATAAACATCACAATGACAGCACTAAATACGTACCTATCAATAGTTACACTGAATGTGAATGCAATGAACACTCCAATAAAGGGACAACAAGTGGCATCTTGGATCAAAGGACACGACCTGTCTGTATGTTGCTTACAAGAAACTCACTTTAGACTTAAAGATATGAACAAATTGAAAATTAAAGGATGGAAGAATATATATCAAGCTAACAATACACAAAGAAGAGCAGATGTAGCAATACTAATCTCAGATAAAATTGATTTTAATGTAAAATTCACCCTCATGGACAAGGATGGACCCTGTTTATTGCTGCAAGTTTCAATACACAAGCAGGACTTAACAATATTAAATATCTATGCACCCAATACTAGAGCATCTAAATACATCAAGGAAACACTGACTACACTCAAAAACAAGAAAGATCACAATAACAGTGGGAGACATCAACAGTCCACTCTCAATATTGGCCAGATCATCTAGAAAAAAAGCTCAGTAAAGATGTAGAAGGTCTCATTGCCACAGTCAACCAACTAGACCTCATTGACATATACAGAACTTTCTATTCATCAGCAGATAACTACACCTTCTTCAGTGCACATGCAGCATTTTCCAGAATAAACCATGTGTTAGAACACAATGCAAATCTCAACAAAATCCATACCACTGAATTATTCCAAAGCATCTTCTCAGACCACAAAGCCATAAAAGTCTAAATCAGTAGCAGAAAAAACATAGAAAGTGGAAATCACGGAAACAACAATATCTTCCTCAAAAAGCCGTGGGTTATAGAAGAAATCAAGCATGAAATAAATTTATGGACTCCAACGAGAACAAAAACACTTCATACCAGAACTTACGGGACGCAGCCAAAGCAGTCAGTGCTCAGTGGTTAGTTTATCTCTATAAATACACACATCCAGAAGTAAGAAAGAATCAAAACCAAAGATCTAATGCTACAGCTTCAACAAGTAGAAAGAGAGCAACAGAGGAACCCCTCAGACATCAGAAGAAAACAGATCATAAAGATTAGAACAGAACTAAACAAATTAGAGAATAGAAGAACAACTGAAAAGACCAAAAGTTGGTTTTTTGAAAAGATTGACAAAATTGATAAACTATTGGCTAAGCTTACTAAAGAAAAACAAGAAAAGAAAGAAATAACCCAAATAAGAAATGAGAGGGGAGTTGTCACAACAGATCCATAAGAAACTCAAAATAACAGAATACTATGAAAGACTGTACTCTAACACATTTGAAAACATAGAGGAAATGGACAAATTCTTAGATTCATATCACCTACCAAAATTATCACAAGGTGGCATGGATCAAATTGTGTCCCTTCAAAAATATGTGTAGCCACGTGGCTGAGCCATGATTCCCAGAATCTTGTGACTGTCCTCCATTTTGTGGTTTTTCTAAACTGTATGTTAAAGGATTAGGATGGGGCTATAAATCCCTTCATAAGATTACCTTCCTGCTCCACTGTAAAGGCAGTTTCCCTGGAGTATGGCTTGCCCCACCCTTAATCCTTTCATCCTACAAGAAATAAAAGGACAGAGAATTGGAAACCTCGCACCATCAAGAAAGCAGCACTGGGAGAAGAGCGAGTCCTTGAGACCTGAGGTTCCTGTGCCAAGATGCTCCCTGGACAAAGACTGATGCTATACTGGACTTTCCTCCAGAGCCAACAAGGGGGAAAGCTTTCCCCTGGAGCGGACACCCTGAATATAGACTTGCAGCCTACCGGACTATGTAAGAATAAATCTTCCTTTGTTAAAGCTATCCACTCTGGTATTTCCGTTAGAGCAGCCCTAGCTGACTAAGACACAAGGTGAAGCAGAACAACTTAATAAACCCATGACAAACAAAGAGATTGAAAAAGTCATCCAAAAACTACCGATCAAAAAAAGTTCTGGCCCAGATGGCTTCACCACAGACAGAATTCTACCAAGCTTTTTGAGAAGAGTTATCATCAATACTACTGAGACTATTTCACAGCATAGAAAGGGATGGAATACTCCCAAATTCATTCTAGGAAGCCAGCATAACCCTGATACCAAAGCCAGGGCAAGATCCAACAAAAAAAAGAGAAATACAGACCAATATCATTCATGAATCTAGATGCAAAGATCTTCACCAAAATTGTTGCCAATAGAATACAACACCATATCAAAAAAATAATTCATCATGAACAAGTTGGATTCATACCAGGGATGGTTCAACACACCAGGGTGGTTCAACATTAGAAAAACAATTAATGTGATCAACCACATAACGCAAAAGACAAGAATCACCTGATTTTGTCTACTGATGCAGAAAAGGCATTTGATAAAGTCCAACACCCATTCATACTAAAAGCTCTCAGCAAAATAGGAATAGATGGCAAATTCCTCAATGCGATAAGGGTAATTTATACAAAGCCAACTGCCTACATCATCCTGAATGGAGAGAGACTGAAACAATTTCCCTTGAGAATGGGAACTAGGCAAGGATGCCCACTCCCACCTCTCCTATTCAACATTGTACTAGGAGTTCTAACCAGAGCAATTAGACAAGACCAAGAAATAAAGGGCATCTGCATCAGCAAAGGAGAAGTAAAAGTTTCCCTATTTGCTGATGATATGATTGAATATGCAGAGAATCCTAAAGAAGAGTTCAGCAAAGTCTCAGGATACAAGATAAACATAAGTAAATCAGTAGGATTCCTTTATACCAACAACGAGATTATTAAGGAAGAAATCACCAGATCAATACCATTTACTATAGCCCCCAATAAGATAAAATATCTAGGAATAAATCTAACAAAAGAAATAACAGACCTTTACAAGGAGAAATGCAACACCTTAATGCAAGAAACTAAGAGAGACTTACATAAATGGAGAAACCTACCCTACTCATGAACAGGAAGACTTAACATTGTGAAAATGTCTGTTTTACCCAAAGCAGTTTACTTATGTAATGCAATCCCAGTACAAATTCCAGTGACATTTTTTAATGAGATGGAGAAACAAATCACCAAGTTTGTTTGGAAAGGAAAGAAGCCCTAGATAAGCAAAACAGTTCTGAAGAAGAACACACTGGGAGACATTTCACATGGTGGTCAAAACAGCCTGGTACTGGTACAAAAAGAGACAGATAGAGCAATGAAATAGAATTCAGACCCCAGACATGACACCATCCTCCTGTGAACAGCTGATATTCAACAAAGGCCCTAAGACATTAAACTGGGGTAGAAGCAACCTCTTTAACAAATGGTGCTGGCAAAATTGGATATCCATCTGCAATAAATTGAAACAGTATCCATCTCTCACACCTTGTACAAAAACCAACTCAAACTGAATAAAAGACCTAAATATCAAATCTAAACCGAGAAAGCTCATTCAAGAAAAATCAGGATCAACAATGGAAGTTTTAATACACAACGTAGACAGACTTCAAAATCTGACAGACACATCAAAATCAACAGAGGAGAAAATAAGTGGAAACTGCTAAGAATCAAACACTTTTGCTCATCCAAAGACTTTATCAATAAAATAAAAGACCACCTACAAAATGGGAAAAAAAAATTTGGCAACTATATGTCAGACTGATGTCTGATCTCCATATTCTATAAGGTACTACAAAATATCAATAAGAAAAAGATAAATCATCCAATTCAGCAATGGACAAAGGAGATGGAGTCACTTCTCTAAAGAGGAGATCTAGGCAGCCAAAAAACACATGCAGACATGCTCACAATCATTAGCTACTAAAGAAATTTAAATCAAACCTACAGTGAGATACCATCTCACCCCAACAAAGTTGGCCATGATCCAAAAAACGCAAAACAACAAATGCTGGAGAGGCTTTGGGGAGATTGGAACTCTCCTACACTGTCGGTGGGATTGCAAAATGGTGCAACCTCTTTGGAAAGCAATCTGGCGCTTCCTTCAAAAGATGGAAATAAATAATACCATTTGACCCAATTATTCCACTGCTTGGAATATATCCTACAGAATCAATGCCATTCATGCCAACTGATACATGCACACAAACGTTTATTGCAGCACAGTCCACAATAGGAAAAAGATGGAACCAACCCAGATAACCAACAACAGAGGAATGGATAGGTAAACTATGGTATATATACTCAATGGAACACTATGCAATGATAAAGAGCAATGATGATTTTAGGAGGCATCTCATAACCTGGTTTCAACTGGAGGACATTATGGTTGAATGAAAGTAGTCAGCAACAAAAGAACAAATATTGTATGAGATCTCTACAATAAGAACTTAAAAACAGACTCATGCATAGAAGAAAAGACTTCGACAGCTGCAAGTGTGGGGAGGGAGAGGGGAAGGCTGGGGCATAGATTAGATAGTTGATAGAAACTTGGTGGGGTAAAATCAGTGACAGCACAAATTAGAAAGGTCAATTTTAACTGGACTTCACCATAACGTGATTACTCCTCCCATCTTAACCCAATATTGCAAGGATGGAGTAGCTGGGGTGGGAGGCCGGGGACCATGCTCTGAGGGGAAATCGAGGCCAGCTGGCACAACTAGCATTTCCCTAAGAGAGTCTTCAGCACCCAAATTGGCAAGTGGAGTCTGGGGTCTTAAAAGCTGCTAAGCAGCCTTCTGAGGTACACCAAATGGTCCCAACTCAGCAGGAATGGATGATCTCCAAGGACCAAAATGACATGAGGCAAAGAGAACCCAGGTGTCAGACAGACTCACATGAGTAGGTGACTACATTAACATGTGACCAGAACTGGATGGTGCCCAGTCACCACCAGTGACGGTGGTGATGGGGCTCACAAAGTCTTACAGGGAACACAAAAATAAAAAGGGGTACATCCTGAAATCTTCGCTGAAAGACTGCAATTGATGGTCCACGGGCCTTGGGGTTCCCTTGGGAACATGGCCCCTGTCCTCTGTCCGTAAGTCATAATGGAGATCAACAATTCTGGCAGAAATGGATTGGACTTGGTAACACAGAGCAACCATATCCTATGTGCACTTTATGGTTCTATGCATCTATAGGATGTTATCCAGCTGACCTCTTACTGGACACAGGGTAGAGGGTTGAGAGGTGGGGATAGGAGATTGTTAGGAGGATATGACATGTACAGAACAGAAAAGAGGAGTGTGCTGTCACCGGGCAGAGAAAGTAGTGGGAGCTGCTCATTGGCGGGTATGCAAACTTATATGGGGTTGCATATTCTCAATTACAGTAACAAAATATATTTTTAAAAAAACCCTAAAATATACACACCTACACATATTATCTTCAAACTGCTGAGAAGCACAGATAAAAAAGTAATCTCAAAGGTGGCCAGAGAAAAAAAGACATCTTACAACTGGAAGAACAAAAATAATAATTATAATAAACTCTCATGAGAAAAATTTAAACCTGAAGACAGTGGACTAACATCTTTACAGTAATGGAAGAAAAATAAAAATGGAAATCCAAAATTTTGTACCAACCAAAAATATCTTTCAAACATGAGAGCAAAAGGAGATCTTTTCCAGATAAACAAAAACTCAGAGAATTTATTACCCACAGACCTGTGCTGTAAGAAATAGTAAAGGATATTCTTAAAGCAAAAGATGTAAGAGAAGGGTTAGCAAACTATGATCTGCAAGTCAAATCCAACTTTCCATCTGTTTTCAAAATAAAATTTTATTGAAACAGCCAAAATAATAATTTTCACATTAAAAGACATGATTATAAGAAAAATTGAGAATGTGCTTATAATATGTCATGGTTAATATCTTTGTAAGTAAGAATAGCCATAAAATATCTATAGATAGATTGATATAAGCAAATAATTTACAGGAAAAAATGTAATAGCTAATAAATTTGAAAAGCTATGCAAACTAAAGATAACCAGAATTTATTATAAGACAATCGGATACATAATAAGAGATGTGGACCCGACTTGACGGCAGTTTTTTTTTTTTTTTTTTTTTTATCAATAGTGAGGGAATAGCTGTGTGAACATACCTCCATATTATCAAATACCATCCAGCTTCTAATGACATCTAACAAGACTTCAATGATACATAACTAGCTTTTTTCACTAACCATAAAAAAATGCTAAAGGTAGAGAAATATGCCAAAATGTTAGTAGTTGATTATTTAGAGACATTCCTAAATTTCATTTTCAGTCTCACATTTTGTTTTCTAGGTGTTACAATAGACATTTAAAAAAAAAAAAAAAAAAAAAAAACCACTGCCACAAGTCAATTCTGACACAGCAACCCTGTAATAAGTACAGTGTAGAGTTGTCTCATAGAATTTCCAAGGAGCACTTGATGGTTTCAAACCACTAAGCTTTTGGTTAGCAGCTGTAGCACTTAGCTACTGTGCTACTATGGTATGCACAATAAGCATTAGTATATTTAAAATTTGAAAGTAAGAGTATGCTAAGAGAATCACAAAACAAGGATGACACAAATTCTAATAGGTAACTAAACTAAGGTTGCTGGTTGGAACCACCCAGCAGAGCCAAAGAAAGACAGGATCTGTCATAAAGAGTAGACCCCAGAAAGCTCTGTGGAGCTGTTCTACTCTGTCACATTGAAACTACCCCAAAGTTTACTCTGAAGTTTTCCTCTCCTGCTGGCAACCCCACCAAGACGTTTCTATCTGCAGTTTAGCCAACTCCCCTGTTGCCCCAGTTTGCATCATTTGAGTTTGGCTTCGAAATACTGCGAGCATGCAAATGTTCATCTTGGAGCATGTGCAGAATCTGAAGAACTGTGTCCTGACTTGACCTCGGACCTGAACTTCAATGGAGGGGAAGATATTTTCCAACATACAACTGCATCCTGACCCATTTAAGGAATGAGACGTCTCTCCCCAGCATGACTTACCACCCAGATCTCTATGGGAGGCCCACTCAGATTTGGTACAACAATCTCTACTCCCTGGGGACTGGAAGACATAATGATTCCAGCTCCTGTGGTCTTTTGGCTGCCAGGCCCACATTGCTTCTTTTTTGCACTATGGTAAATTTCCACTTTCTGTCTCCCCTGGAACTGGTGGGGTGGTATCTGTCTTACTTCGATTGGCTAATAAGACAAAAACCTGAGTTTGGTACAATATGGGATCCCTATGAGTGGGAATCAATTTCAAGGTACTTAATCACCACCACAGGAAACTTGTTTAAATAAATGTGTTAAGCTTCAAATTACGTTCGTGATAATAACATAAATCTTTTTAGGTAAGTAGAAAAACTTTACCTATTGCACACAGCTGTACAGCCTGAGCATTAAAACTATCCTTATTAAATACCCAAGAATCTATGACACACAGATTTTCTCCCCATATGATTTGTAGTTGCTATTGTGTTGTTCGTAGGTGCTGCCAGCTGATTCTGACTCATAGCGATCCTATGTACAACAGGATGAAACACTGCCCAAATCCAGCACTGTGTCCACAATTGTTTTCATGTTTGAGCCCATGGTTGCAGCCACTGTGTCAGTTCATCTTGTTGAGGGTCTTCCTCTTTTTCATTGACCGTCTACCAAGCATGTCTTTCTCCAGGGATTGATTCCTGTTGACAACATGTCCAAAGTATGTGATCCTTTGTCATCCTTGCGTCTAAGGAACATTCTGGTTGTGCTTCTAAGGCAGATCTGTTTGTTCTTTTAACCTCCCATGTTATATTCAACAATCTTCTCCAACACCAAAATACAAAGATGTGAAGTCTTCTTCTGTGTTCCTTTATTCAGTGTACATCTTTCCCATGCATATGATGCAACTGAAAATATTATGGCTTGGGTCAGACACACCTTAGTTTTTAAGGTGACATCGTTAGTTTTCAGCACTTTCAAGAAGTCTTTTGCAGATTTTCCCAATGCAATACATCTTTTGATTTCATGACTGCAGCTTCCATGGGTGTTGATTGTGGATCCAAGTAAAATGAAATTCTTGGAAACCTCAATTTTAACATTTATCACAGTGTTGCTCATTGGTCCGGTTGCAAGGATTTTTGTTTTCTTGATGTTGAGGTGTAATCCATACAGAAGGCTGTGGTCTTTGATCTTCCTCAGGAAATGTTTCAAGTCCCCTTCACTTTCAGCAAGCAAGATTGTGTTATCTGCATAACGAAAGTTGTTAATGAGTCTTCCTCTAATCTTGATGCCCCATTCTTCTTCGTATAGTCCAGCTTGTCAGATTGTTTGCTCAGCATATGGGTTGAAATAGTGTGGCGAAAGGACACAACCCTGATGCACACTTTTTCTGACTTTAGATCCTGCAGTGACCTCTTCTCCTTGTTTGAATAACTGCTTTGAAAAAAAAAGTGATTAAGTGAAAGTATACAATGCAAATCAATTTTGCATGTCCACCTGTCTGTAGCACCATCTCTTCTCTTCACCCAGTGACAGCACAATCCTCCTTTTCACTCTGTATTTCTGTTATCTTCTTAATGAGCAGCTGTCCCCTCCTGTCCACCCTCTTTTCTCCCATCTACAAAGAAACCAGTAGGACAGTCTCCTATAAATATATAAAACCAATGTACACACACCATATGCTCACACTGTGTCCCTGAGTCCAGTCCATTCTTGTCTGAAGAGTTGACCTCAGTACTGACTTTCAGTCAGGGTCAGCAGCGTGTCTGGGGGCCATATTTCCAGGGGTCCCTCTATTAAAAGACCCTCAAATTCTGGTCTTTTAGTAGAGTTCTTGAACTACAAACCTCTTTGTCTAATTAAACAATTGCTTTTCGATCCATGTCCAGATTCTTCATGTGCACACTTAAGTGTCCTGAAACTCCCATTCTTTGCAATGTTACCCATTCTTTGTTATGATCCACACAGTCAAATGCTTTTGCATGTTTGATGAAATACAAGTAAACATCTTCCTGATGTTCTCTGCTTTCAATCAAGATGCATCTGACACCAGCAATAATATCTCTGATTCCATGTCCTTTTCAGAATCCAACCTATTCATCTGGCAGTTCCCTGTCAATATACTGCTGCACCCACCTTTGAGTGATCTTTTGCAAAATTGTACTTGGGTGTGACATTGATGATATTGTTCAATAACTTCCACATTTTTTGAATCACCTTTCTTGGTATTACATTGATTAATATGGGTCTCTTCCAGTTGGTTGGCCAGGCAGCTGTCTTGTAAATTTGTTGGCATAAGTGAGTGAGTGCTTGCAGTGCTGCGTCTGTTTGTTGAAACGTCTCAATTCCTGGAGACTTGTTTTTCACCAGTGACTTCAACGCAACTTGAATTTCTTCCTTCAGTAACATTGGTTCCCAATCATCTTCTACCTCTTTAAATGACTGCATGTCGACCAAGTCGTTTTGGTATAATGACTGTGTATTTCTTCCATCTTCTTTTGATGCTTCCTTCATCATTTACTACTGTTCCTGTAGAATCTTCCACTATTGCAATTCAAGGCTTGAGTTTTTTCTACAGTTCTTTCAGCTTGACAAAATGAGAGTGTGTTCTTCCCCTTTGGTTTTCTATCTCCAGCTCTTTGTGCGTGTCATTGTAAGACTGTCTTCTTGAGCTACCCTTTGAAATCTTCTGTGAGCTTTTAATTTCATCATGTCTTCCTTTTGCTTTAGCTACACAACATTCAAGAGCAAGGTTCAGAATCTCTTCTGACATCCATTTTGGTCTTTTCTTTCTTTCCTGTCTTTTTCATGACCTTTTGTTTACTTCATGTATGGTGTTTTTGATGTCATTCCATAACTCCTCTGACCTTCAGTCTTTAGTGTTCAATGCATCAAATCTATTCTTGAGATGGTCTCTGAACTCAAGAATATACTCAATGTTATATTTTGGCTCTTGTGGACTTTTTTCTAATTTTCTTGAGTTTCATTTTGAACTTGCCTATGAGCAACTGATGGTCTGTGATACAATTGGCACCTGATATTGAGTTTTTCAATTGTCTTTTCAACATGGGTAGTCAATTTGATTCCTGTGTATCCGTCTAGTGAGGTCTGTGTGTCTAGTCACTGTTTATAATGGCAAAAATAGGTATTTGTGATGAAGATGTCATTGGTCTTAGAAAATTCTATCATGTGATTTCTGGCATCATTTCTATCACCAAGACTGTATTTTCCAGCTACAGATCCTTCTTTGTTTCCAACATTTGCATCCAATAATTATCAATGCATCCTGATTGCATGTTTGATCAATTTCAGAATGCAGAAGCTGGTAAAAATCTTCAATTTCTTCATTTTTGGACTTAGTTGTTGGTGTATGAATTTGAATAATAGTCTTTTTAACCAGCCTTACTTATAGGCGTATGGATAGTGTCCATCACTGACAGTATTGTACTTCACATCTTGAAATGTTCATTTAGATGATGAATACAACACCATTCCTCTTCAAGTTGTCACTCCTAGCATTTTAGATCATATGATTACCCAATTCAAAATGGCAATTGTAAGTCTATTTGAGCTCACTAACAATGGCTAGGAAATTGATATTTGTATCTTTCATTTTTCTTGATTTCTTATTTTCCTAGATTTACACGTTCCATGTTCCAATTATTAAATGATGTTTACGGCTGTTTCTTCACATTTTGAGTCATGCCACATCCGCAATGAAGATCCTGAGATCTTGACTCCATCTGTGTCATTTGAGGAAGCAGCTCTTCATCTTCTGAGTGCCTTCCAAATTTGGGAGCTCATCTCCCAGAACTGTATCAGACAGTGTCCCCCTGCTAGTCATAACATTTTGGCTGGCTATTTCTTTTCTGAAATAGACTTATGGATCCTTCTTCCCAGTCTGTCTTTCTTTTGAAGCTCAGCTGAAAACTGTCTACCATGAGTGACACTGTTGGTATCTGAATACCAGTGGCATAGCTACCAGTATTACAGCAACATGGAAGCACCCACAGTATAACTGACAGCAAACTGACCAGAGTCGCTGAACAGTAACAGTAAAGAAATAAATAACTCAGTGTCCTTCCTGTCACAGTGGAAACCTTGGTGGTGTGGTAGATAAGTTCTACGGGTATTAACCAAAAGGTTGGCAGTTCTGATCTATCCAGTATACCTCAGAAACTCGGTGGAGCAGTTCTACTCTTTCCTATAGGGTCGCTATGAGTCGGAATCTACTTTATGGCAATGGGTTCCTATTTACAAGTGTGTAATACACACTTTCCTGAGAAAAAGCAGAACTGCTCCCTAAAAGGCGGGTGGAGACTATTGTGGAAGGTTGTTTTTGGTCTTCAGGCATTTGGTGTCTGAATGATGTTATGACAATCGCGATCACGACAGAGAAAATAATTCACAGACAGCAGCTAACATTTAAGGATTTGCTGTATCCGACTCGACGGCACTTGGCTTAGCTGTATATACATATTGCAAATTAGTCACTTAACTCTTCCTATCAATCACCAAAAACAAAACCAAACCCGCCGCGGTCGAGTCTCTTTCGACTCATAGCGACCCTATACAACAGAGTAGAACTGCTCCATAGTTTCCAAGGTGCACTCAGTTTTGAACTGGCAACGTTTTGGTTGGCAGATGTAGCACTAACCACTATGCCACCATATACACATCTAAAAATAATAAGTATTATCTCCATGTGCCATCTCCAGGACAAGTGCCTTAATTCGTTTTCACTGTCTCCTTCCTTCTGTACCTGAGTTCTTGATATCTGAACCAGTCACCGCGTGAACGGATTTGGTAGATCAAATTCACTAACTAGCTTAGCTGGGCTTTTTCGACGAACATTTTAAAACTATGATCACACAGCAAAGCATACTAATCACAAAAATTTCATCTTTTTATTGAGCCCTCTCCACACAGCTGTCACCAACAGCTAAGAGCGACGCGACCCTCTACGGCCTGCGTGCCCAAAGCTCCGCCCACTGACCCCGCCGCGCTTACAGGAGTAGGTCCCGCCCTCTCCCGTGGGCTCGCTGCTCTGGAGACCCACCTCCACCGTCCACTCTCCGGATTAACTCGCTTGAAGAGTCTCGCGAGATAGAGGCCTCTTTGGCGAGATTTCAGTGATACAGACCGATCCACATCGCTGGAAAAGTTGAGCCGGAAATGGGCTGGTACGAGAATGAGTTCCGGCGGATCTCGGAAGTCTCGGTGTAATTTCTGCTTTCGGGAGGATTCTAGGAGACGGGCGCTGTAGATCGATTGTCTGGCAGTTGTTGAGTGGAGGATGTTGACGCGGGTGAGGGCTGGGTCCCGGCTGGCGCCTCTGACTGAGCTCTCTGCGCCGCCGAGGGGGTGAGGGAGAGGGGAGAGATGGGGGGTCCACCGTTGGCTGCCCCTTTGTGATCTCCGGGTTTCTTAGCCTTGACAGTCCTGAGCCTTGGAATAAGATTGAGTGCGCTGGCTCCCGCTAACAAGCATTCCCTCTATTCCCGGATCGCCTCCGCTCCTGATAGCCTCTGCCCGCAGTCCAGCACTCTGACTTCACCTATCCAGGGAGTATAGGCTCCACGAGGGCCAGGACTTCTCCGTCCATGCTGCAGCCCTGTAGCTCAGAACAGTGTTTGTTACCTGATAAGCCCTCGTGCTTTTCTTGGATGAATACATACAGCTGGTTAGCCAAGAAGTTTTAGGAGTAATGTTAGAATTATAGAAAAGTTGCCAAGATAGAGCAAAGTACCTTCATGCGCCTCACTCACTTCTCCCTAATGTTTAACGTCCAGAAAGGCTTTTAAAAGAAGTTTTGTTGCTTTAAACACAACTTCCTGAACACTACCAGATTTTGCTTTAACTTGGGCTTTACATTTGGGTAATGGTCGTTGGGAGAAACCCTCATTGTTCCTGAGTCTATAGAGTGTGGGTACACAGTTTGTTACTTGTGATGTATTACTGCTCCCTTTGCAAGAACTAATAAGTATCGAACGGAGTGCTCTTCTTTTTTTTTTTAATAAAGAATATGTTGAAATTCAATAAATTTATAGTAATAGCAATGTGTCAGCAACTTTTTCTTGTTATAGCTGAAAGCAAACTCAGAGGGGAAGCTTGCAAAACAAATTTGCAAAGTTGTGTTGGATCATTTTGAGAAACAGTATTCCAAGGAACTTGGAGATGCTTGGAGTACTACAAGGTTAGTATAATTCATCTTAGTGCTTTGTGGTGGGTGAAGTAGAGTGTGTAATACTACCTTTGTAGGGGAATAGGGTGTAGGAAGATAAAAAGATAGGATGTAAGTCTGTCTGCCCTTTCCTGCTGAGGCTTTATTAAGAAAGAAATAAAAGGATATAGATTGAATCATAGGAAACTTTGTAGTGACAGTAAGGAAACTTTGTGTCTTTGGCCTTTGATCCTTTTGAAACAATACTGTTCACTAATTTGGCAATATCAAACATAATGTAACAGAAAAAAACGTAAAGTCTCTGCTGTTTGGTATCACTAAAATTTGGAAGATAATACAAGTCTCTTTTATGCCAGCCCTTACCTTTAAAAAAAATTGCGTTCTTTTTAGTCGATTGTGACTCATGTCAGCCGTGTGTGTTTCAAAGTTGAACTGTTCTCCAGAGAATTTTCAGCGTTGGTGGTCTCAGTAGTAAATCACAGGACCTTGCTTCCACGGTTCCGTGGGGTGGACTAAAACGCTTAGATGCTCAGCCTCTTGGTTAGTTGCTCAGTGCATGTCATTGGCACCACCCAGGCAGGTGTTATATCTAAGCCGTGGTTTGCTGGATGATCATGTCGTCTCTGTTTTGTTTGTGTAGAAACCCTGATGGCATACTGGTGAAGTGCCATGTCTGCTAACTTGTGGTCAGTGGTGGGAATCTACCAAGTGCTCTTTGGAAACTATGGTATAGTTCTACTGTGTCCCATAAGGTTGCTGTGAGTTGAAGTTGACTTCATGACTGTGGGTTTGGCTCCCCTCCCCCCAGTATTTTGAACACAGTAATCTGTAACTGTATTATAAAAAGAGAAACAAAGTCAGTGCCATGAAGTAGTAGGTGAAAGGAATTTATGTGGTGAGTTTTGCCACTGGTCAGAGTGTAACCGTTAGTTGATTACATTGAGTGTCTGATGTAGCAGCATGCCCTGTGAAATACAAAAAGCAAGACAATCCCCATGTCTAATTTGATGGCAGTGTGGTGTTCTGTGTGTCTCTGTGTAGGAATATGGGGGAATGGTTACAGTTAAGTAAACTGATAATCCAGTGTCATGACAAAAGGCTGGATAGTAAAAGGAGCACCTTTTGTTGTCTAACAAAGCAACACAGTGCCTGAAAAGCAGAAGAAGGCCTCATACAGTGCCAGGTTTTGGTGACTAGTAACAGTTATGTAGGCTGAGGAAAGAGTGTACTGCTCATAAAGTTATGAGTAAAAGCATAGGAGAAAAAACGGCGTATGGCTACAGATAGTATGTATAACTGAGTCCAAATAGCAATTTACACACAGTCATTTGGCATTCTGTATCATCTTGGTACAGGTCGGTAAGCATTTCTTCTTTTCAGAGGACACCTTTAATCATTTTTTGAACAATGACTAAATGTTGTTTAATAAGCTTGGCGATAAAGATAATAAGGTCTAAGGATCTGAAATAAGTTTTGGACAAATGGGAACTTATATAAATACTGCAGTAGGCTGGCCTGAGGGTGCACTGGTTAACAGTGTGTATGCTAATTGCAGGTTCAGCAGTTTCCTTTCACCAGCTACTGTTTGGAAACCGTACGAGGCAGTTCTCTGTCCTTTAGGGACTCTGTCCTGTGAGATGGAATCAACTCAATGGTAGTGGGTAAATACTGCAGTATGAAAATATAGCTTATGGTGTGCCTTGTATTTTAAAGCTAGATTTTGAAATGGGCATTTTCTCTTCCAGAATAAATAGTAAAGTGATAAATTCATGAGGTTTTTAAGTATTCAAAGGGACTCAGGTATAAAATAAGAACTATGCTATTTTGGTAACCAAACACCTGTTAAACTGAAAACCAAACCGACTGCCATTGAGTCGATGCCAACTCACAGTGACCCTGTAGGACGGGGTAAAACTGCCCCATAGAGTTTCCAAGGAGCACCAGGTGGATTTGACGTGCACGCCTTTGGGTTAGCAGACATAGCACTTAACTGTGATGCCTCCAGGGTTTACATGCTATTAAATACCAACAAAAGAAAAAGAAAAAAAGCCAAAAAGCTGGTTATCGTGGAGTCAATTTCAACTCATAGTGACCTTATAGGACAAAGTAGAACTGTTCCAGACAGTTCCCTTGGAACACCTGGTGAATTTGAACTGCTGACCTAGTGGTTGGCAGCTGTAGTGCTTAACTGGGGTTTCGTATTAAGTACCAGGTGTATTATTTATGTGAGCCTCAAAACAAACCTGTGAGGTCTATTTTGTATATTTCATCTGAAGAAACAGCCTAAATCACACAGCTAGTGGATGGCAGAGCTGGGGCTTGTGCCCAGACTCTCTGACTCAGGAGCTCCCACTGCTGATCCCTATTCCATACAGCCTCTGATACCTGGGATGTAATTAGGCATGGTTGGATGACTGTTAACAAAATGATGTCCTGAGGTATTTTGTCTTCAAGTTTTGTAGTAATCTGGATACTCATATCCTGCAGTGAGTTGTTTTTTTATTTAGTGTGCTCAGACAGATTTATAAATTATTTAATCCTCAACAAATTGGGCAATGAAACTCAAGTCCATTTAATTAGCTTCGCCTTCTGCTTCATCTGCCTTTTTGTTGTGCTTTCATGGTAATTCGATTTTTGCATATGCATGTGCTCAATTTGTCATAAGCAAAATGAAGACTTTCTCAGCCTGGAAAAGGTTTGAGCATGGAAGATGGCATGGGGAAATAGAACAGAAGTGTTTTTGCAAGGAGAGTGTTTTTATTTTTAAAAACTGTTTCCAAGGCATTATACCGTGTGTACAGGGTCTGCTGGCTTCCAGAGAAGGCAAGTATGTTTTTTCCCTTTTAATTGTTTTTCCACTTCGTATATTTTATTGTGCTTTGACAGTTTATAATTCGAATCACTTCGTCACACAAAAACTTATGCATTGTTATGTGACCATAGTTGTTCTCCCCACACTGTAACAGCACACTCCCTTCTGCTCTGTATGTCCTGTGACCAGTCAGTCAGCTTCTGTCGCCTTCCATTTTCTCGTCTCACCTGTTAGTCTCATGTACCTACTTTAAGCCAAGAAGCGCACTCTTCACCAGGATTGTTTTTTGTTTTATAATCCAGTCTAATCTTTGTCTGAAGAGTTGACTCCAGGAGTCTTTTTTTTTTCTTTCCTGTTTAGGAAAATAGGAAATTGCTATTTACTCAACATCTTTAGTTCCCTGTAGGATGGGAAAGATTATTTATTTTAATTTTAATTTTATTGATAACCTTTCTTTCAGAGTCACTCTTAGCAGCCATTTAAAGCTGAGTCTACCCTGGTTCAGATTTTTGTCTGTCTGGCCTGCGTGTCTCCCTTCAGGTGAGCCAGTTAATGGCATGATTTTACACTGCCGTAGGTATGCTATCATTTTTGAGTTGTGCAGGCCCCCTCACGCTACAGTCCCATAGTTCTGAGTGTTTTCTGGGTGACTTTACTTACCTCTCATATTTGAAAAACTCATGTCCTTAAAGTATGTATTTCCTCTTCCAAAACTCTGTGCTTTTTAGATATTTAAAGAAAACTTGAGTGACCATGCCATTGAATTCTCCTGCTGCTGTGGAGCGCTTAGAATTGTGTGCACAATACAAAGGACTTCTTAAGTTCAGTATTTTCAGCCTTTGGGTCTCACAAGAAACAAACTGTCACTTCTTCTCGAAGGTATTGTGGATGACATGTATGGATGTCGATCACGCTTCTCTAAGAGACAAGGAGGAAACAATGTAAATAAAAAGTAGGTGGCTCTCAGCTCACTATTAGAATCTCTGGAGAATGAAAATAAAATGGCTGAAAACCAAGCTTGGGTGCACATTTCCTGAGATGATTTTTTCAGACTTTTAAAATGATTCAATGAGCACCCTCTAGTGGACCGTAGTGAGCACTAAAAGGATTTCTGTTTGTCTAACCCTGAAAACCTAAGTTGGTTCATAATATACAGAATTAAACTCACTGTGCTGTACAACTTCTAGCTAAAATTATTTTTCATCCTCATCATTAGGAGAGTAGAATGGAGAGTAGAATAGTAAAGCAAAAAGAATAACATCACGGAAACATTAAATGACAATCTTCTTACCAAATAACGTAAAAAATGTCCAAATGCAGGAAAATTTGTGAGAGCCAGAGAGCGACAAGAATGCCTTGTTTTTCCAGGTCTTGCAAGTTTTCTACCTTTGATAGGATGCAGTCTTACCACTTCTCTCATTGCTCATTTTAGTGGAAAATAGTAGCATTTTCCTTCTTTGACAGTTTTTTTTTTTTTTTTTTAACACAGGTTCTGGCTTTTGCAGATTTTATTTGAGTGGTATGCATTTTTTTAAGATATGGATTTATATTTTTTGATATACTGGAATTTTGTTAAAATGGTAATTAGTCCATAATTACCATGGGTAATTTATTTGGGAAATATTCACTGAGAAAAGAACTCAGTGGCATATAGACCATTTGGGGAAACAGGTGATTGAGTAGGTAGAGTGACATGTGCTTTCATTAGTGTTGCTTCAACTTTTTATCAAAATTTGTTCGTTGCTACATATCACGCAGTTTTACTTCATACATGTCTTTTAATCAACTCTTTTTCTTTTAAACATTTAAATGTAAGCTAATTTTCTATTTTCAGTAAGTAGATGTGCCTAGCCTGTATTTGGTGCGCAGCATATAGACAAAATGGCAAGAAGATGGTGCTGGCTCAGTACGTTGTGGGTAGGAGGTGGCAAAAATGCAGCCCAATTCAGGGAGACTTTCCACGGATTACATATTAAGTCATAGGCAGTTTTACAACAGTCTATTTCCACATCCTCAACTTCCATGTTTCCTCCTTTGGACAGTTGTTCTACTGCTCTATCTGCCTCAGGCGTATTTGGCAGGTTGGTCTTTTGTGCCTAAGGTGATATTCAGTTATCTTTCCCTTCTTGCTCTTCTACAGTTGACCTGTTCCCACTTAACAAAGACATGGTTTCACCATCCTGACCTTTCTATACCTCATTTGTTCGGAGTGTAAAATTTCTAAGAACCAAACAGAAACAGAATGTCAGTATAAGGTTTTACAAAGTTAATGACAAATGACTGGCAAACCCATTAAGAAGTCAAGTGGTTTCCAAGTTTTACTTTCAACAAAAGTAAGAGTCCTTACTGAGTTGTCAGCTAACAACTCATTTAAGGTATTTTGATGATAAATTACTAAGTGATTTGGGAACTGTTATGGATTGAATTGTGTTTCTTAAAAGGTTCTTAAAAGTTAGGTTGAAGCCCTAAGCCCTGTAACTTCTCTAGCTGGTCAGTATGGACCATAATTTAATTTTGGAAATAGAGATTTTCTTTTGTTATATTAATGAAATCATGCTGGAGTAAACCAAAACCCACTGCTGTCCATTGAGTTCTGACTCATATTAACCCTATAGGACAGAGTAGAACTGTCCTGTAGGGTTTCCAGGGGAGCACATGGTGGTGGATTCAAACTTCTAACCTTTTGTTTAATAGATGTGGGTCCTGAATCTAGTTCCTTCTGAGCAATGTCTTATGAAAAGAGCAAAATAGACACACACACACATGCAGAGCCAGAGACACCATGTGACGATGTAGGCGGATGCATCTGTTAACAACAAAGGAACACAAAACACTGCTGTCACTTATCAGAAACTGGGAAAGAGACCCTAGGGTGAAGGAATTGACAAGGCCAAGACCCTGATTTCGACTTTTAACCTCCAGACTGTGAGAAAATAAATTCTTTCCTTCAAAGCCACCCACTTTGTGATATTTTGGTTTGGCAATGCTAGAAAATGAAGATGGGGACATAGCTCATCATTCAAAGAAGTGGAAAGCATTTTGCTATAGCAGAATGTGTTTAATTATTTTTTTTAATGAACATTTTTCTCAAGCTTATAGCTGTAAAGCAATTGACGAAGAATAAAATACTGAACTCTGACCAATTCTCGCAAGAAGTAATAGCCATCCATGGATATGTTGAAACAAGCTCCTAATAAATGTTGTATTTCCTGTTAACTTTTACTTGTTATGTTTACTAATAGAGATTTGCCCTGTCAAATATTGACTAATTAAAATTGCCTTGCCCTTTTTTGGGTAAGAGTGTACACATGATGTAGCTTAGCTCCTTCCATCTGTATAAATCAAATTATGTTCTGACCATTTCCCTGTTACTCTTTGATTCCAGACACTGGATAAGTTTTCATCCAGCTTGGAGGGTAAGTTTAGGATGGAATGGCTTAAGATTTACTTAAGATTTCACTATGGGTACCATTTTTTTAAGCATTGGTTCCTGAAGCAAGGTCCTAGAGATCAGCAACAGTATCACCTGGGAACTTGTTAGAAATGCAAGTCTGGTTACTCCTCAGATCTAAATCAGAAATTGGAGTGGTGAGGCTTACCAGTCATTTTTATAGACCCTTGGGGTGGTAGGAAGCCCTGGTGGCACAGTGGTTACGAGCTACAGCTGCTACCCAAAAGACCAACAGTGCAAATCTACTGGGCACCCCTTGGAAATCCTGTGGGGCAGTTTCACTCTGTCCTTCAGGTTGCTGTGAGTCAGACCCAACTTGACAGCAATGGCTTTGGGTTTTTTGATTTTGGGGTAGTGCAAACAGTTAACTGCTTGACTATTAACTCGCTGTGAGTCAGGATCTGCTCCACTGCAACTTTTTTTTGTTTGTTTGTTTGATGTGTGCTAAAGTTGGTAAGGAAGCACTGGTGGCGTAGTGGTTAAGTGCTGTGGAGGCTAATCAGAAAGTTGGCAGTTCCTTGGAAACTGTTCCTTGGAAACTCTGTAGGGCAGTTCTGCATGGTCTGTAGGGTCATTATGATTTGGAATTGATTCCATGGCAGTGGGTTTGGCTTTTGGTTTTAAAGTTGGTAAACCACTTTCTAAAAGATACTGTCATCCTTCAGAATAGCAAAAACAAATGTATCAGGCCGCTTTAACACACACCATCCATGATAAGTGGCACTTAAAGGAGAAATCTGTTTTACATGTTATTCTGGAATTATAATTCACACGGCTACACTTAAGAGTCACAAGTATTCACTCCAGCCATTCCTCACATAGGCAGTTCCAGGGTGAGTAGCAGCTAGAATTGATTTAATTGACCATGGTTAATAAGGCTTGTGAGTAACTCAGCTGGAAAGGTCAGCTAATAAATAAATGCGGTATTTCCTGCTGTATCATCTGCCAGTTGATGTGAGCTTGTGACTGTCAAATCTAACGATTTGACTGAAAACAAAGTTGGGAAGAGAAATCCGCTGGAGGACGCCTCCACCATCAGTCTATCAGTGGTTTTTAAGCCATCCTTGGTTCCATATCGTTTAAGCCACTGTTCCCCTCGTTAGATGTTAACTGTGGAGCTCGCTGTAATTAAGTTTCCATACCTTTCATCTTCATCAGAGGAACACTTCAATGCAAATTCATTTAAACACAGTCTAATGATAGTACTTCTCCCAGTATGAATAGTCCGTTGTTTTAAATTTTGTTTCTTAGGAAAGCACTTCCTTGGGTAAAGACTAATAAACTAAGACATTTTTTGGCAGATTTAGAGTGATACACAATGTAAAGCTAGGCTGTGTTTTTTTTTTTCTTTTTTTGGCAAAATACTCTGTAGGGTTGGGACTAGGGTGGCATGAGTGAGGCATTCTCCCATCCTCTGCCTGATGCAAAATTTAAGGGAGCCCCTAAAATCTCAGGTAAATAATATCTTAATGCAATATTTTGGAAATCAAAATGAGTACAAAATAGTGGACACAATATCAATTGTTAAATAAAGAGAGGACCATTAACAGTGCCAGGCAGATTGAGCCATATAGGAGCTTGAGACAAAAGGGAATGTCAGTGCTACTGATCATCTTTCTGAAAGTCCCAAATAAGAAAAGTATAAAACAAGGACAGCATTCACTGAATGCCTTAGTCCTGACTCATAATGACTATAGGGCAGAGTAGAACAGCCCCATAAGGTTTCCAAGGTTGTAATCTTTAGAGAAGCAGACTGCCATGTCTTTCTCCCACGGAACAGCTGGTAAATTCAAATCACTAACCTCTTCCGTAGCAGCCATGCACCAAGCATTTAACCACTGTGCTTCTAGGCTTTTTATTCACTCAATTATGAACGTAAAATTGTATTCCGTATATAATATTAATATTCTTTTTTTTTCCACTTGTAGGGATATACTAACATCACCAGCATGCTGGCAATATGCTGTCCTGTTTAACCGATTCAATTATCCTTTTGAACTGGAAAAGGATTTACAGATGAAGGGCTATCATAGACTCTTCCAAGGATCTTTACCTTATTATCCTGAATCCATGAAGTGTTACCTTAGCAGAACTCCAGACCGCATGCCTTCTGAAAGACACCAGATGGGGAACTTGAAAAAGTATTATCTCCTCAATGCTGCTTCTCTTCTCCCAGTTCTGGCTCTGGAATTAAGGGATGGGGACAAGGTGCTGGATCTGTGTGCTGCTCCTGGAGGCAAGTCGGTAGCACTGCTGCAGTGTGCTTACCCAGGTAGTATGGTGGTACTGGTGGGGGTGGGTTTCCTCTAGTGAACAGCAACTTTGAAACATCCTTTGGTTGCTGGATACTTTTAAAGTATAAGCCAAAAAATAAAGCAAAACAAAAAACCAGTGCAGTTGAGTCGTTTCCAACTCATAGTGACCCTATAGGTCAGAGTTCAACTGTCCCATAGAGTTTCCAAGGAGCGGCTAATGGATTTGAACTACTGACCTTTTGGTTATTAGATGTAGCACTTAACCACTGCGCCACCAGGGTTTCCTTAAAGTATATGGGGAGAAATTTAAGATTAGTCTGTAAACCTTGAAAGCCTAAAAAGTATTGTGAGGAAAAGTAGAAGTTTTACTAAGGGAGTCAATGTAAATAAGACCTTTTCAGCTACTGAATCCTAGCTGGTAATTGGAAACATTATTGCAACATTTAATAAATACCAAACTGCCCTATAGTAGGTATGATCAAAACAGAATCAAACCAAAAAAACTGTTGCCCTGAGTCAGGCTCTACTTGTGGTGGACCCATGTGTTGTGAAGTAGCGCTGCACTTCCTAGTATTTTCATGGCTATGAAAGCTATGGAAGCTGATCACCAGGCTTTTCTCCTGAGGCACCTCTGGGTAGATTGCCACCACCAACCTCTATGTGAGTAGTCTGTGCTAGCCAAGGACTTCTTTTACACTTGAGAATCTTGTATTGGTCTGCTTGCCATACTTCTCTGTGGCAAAGCATTTAAAGTACCAAAACACTGAGATCACTTTTAGTTATCAGTTGACCATAAGGTTATACCGTAGTGTTTTAGTCAGCTGGGGCTGCTCTAACAGAAACACCACAGAGTGGATGGCTTTAACACAAAGGAAGGTTTATTCTTACATAGTCCGGTAGGCTAGAAGTCCATATTCGGAGTGTCCGCTCCTGGGGAAGGTTTTCCCCCTTGTTGGCTCTGGAGGAAAGTCCGGTATTGCATCAGTCTTTGTCCAGGGAGCATCTTGGCGCAGGAACCTCAGGTCTGAAGGATGCGCTCTTCTCCCGGTGCTGCTTTCTTGATGGTACCAGGTTCCCAATTCTCAGCCTGCTTCCCTTTCCTTTTATCTCATGTAGGATGAAAGGATTAAGGGTGGGGCAAGCCATACTCCAGGGAAACTCCCTTTACAGTGGAGCAGGGAGGTGATCTTATAAAGGGATTTACAGTCCCACCCTAATCCTTTAACATACAGCACAGGAAAACCACAAAATGGAGGACAGTCACAAGATACTGGGAGTCATGGCCCAGCCACATGGCTACACATATTTTGGGGGGGACACAATTCAATCCATGACAGGCAGTTATGTCCAATAGAAAAATAATGTGAAGTACATATGAGGTAATACAATTAAGTTCATGAACTCATCCTAGAAAAAGTGCTACACACCTCATTGCGGAAGATCACTGTGGTTACCTTCCAAGTACTCCCCTTGAGAAGCTGTGCCCTGACACCAGCACCGGCATAGTCCACCTCTCAAAGCACTTTTTCTAGGATGAGTTCACCAACTTAGTTGTCAGACTGCGTCTGACAGCTCTGACAGCCGTCCCCAGGAAGAGTTCCAAAATTGCTTTGAAGGATAGATTAGGCTCTGGCTAATCCACTGACAAAGCTTCCCAAGGGGTGTACTTCCAAAGTGACTGTAGTGATATTCAGCAATTGAGGTATGTAGCACTTTCTCTAGGATGAGTTCACGAACTTAATTTTCTGACCTTGTATATTATTTTAAATTTTTGAGCAGTTACAGCAAAAAGGTAGAAACAGGTGAAATTAATTGTAACAAGGCATTTAATTCTGTGTGGTTTTTGTTAGTTTTTTTGTCATTGAGTTTATTACATTTCATGGTGACCTGATTTGCGTACAAAGTAGAACAGCTCTGTGGGATTTTCAGACCTATGACATTTTGGAAACAAATTGCAAGGTGTGTCTTCTAAGACACCTCAGTGCTTGTTAGGTGCCATCAAGTTCTGACTCACAGCAACCTCTGTGAGACAGAATAAGAAACACTGCCCTGTCCTGTCCTCCTCACTGCTACTGTTGTGCCTGAGCTTGTGACTGCAGCCCTTGGGTCAGTCCCTTTGAGGGACTTGCTTTTTTTCACTGACCCTCTACTTTACCAAACGTGATTTCCTTCTCCAGGGGCTGGTCCTTCCTGATAACATATCAATAGTATAAGAGAGGAAATCTTGCCCTTCTTGCTTCTAATGAGCATTCTGGCTGTATGTTGGAGATTTGTTCCTTCTGGCAGTCCACACTGTATTTATTATTCTTCACTATCTCCGTAAGTCAAAGGCGTCAGTTCTTTTTCAGTCATCATTATTCATTCTCCAGCTTTCAAATGTATATAAAGAAATTAAAAACACTATGGCTTGGGTCAGGCACACTGTGCATCTGCTTTTTAAAGCTTTAAATAGATCTTGTGGCAGTGGATTTGCCCAGTGCAATGTGTAGTTCGATTTCTTGACTTTTCTCTCTGAGGATTTTGATTGTGATCCAAGTAGGAAGTGTTGGGGTTCGGATTTCAAGACATGACCCAGAATTTCTTTGAAGATTAAATTTTATTAAAAATATGCCCAATAGGAAAAAAGACTGGTGCACCAGGGACGCACTCCAAACTGCGCAGAGTAAGGACGCAACCTCAAGCTTCCTTTGCACCCAGTATTTAAGTTGTTAAATTGCAAGGTAGGGAGGGGGAGCAGACCTTTGCATTGATTGGCTGAGGTTATACGGAGTTTCTGCAGGTTTTAAAATTTAGCTGTGGGTGAATGTGTTAACCACATGAAATTTCTATTAGTGGATGTTTTACTAGGCTGCCTCCAGGCTCTATCTATTTCGGTGTAATTACCCTATGGTATTTTTCTTCTTGTTATTTCCTGATAAGTTGGTTCCTGGGGTCTGAATTTTCACTGCACTCTTCCTCTAAATGGAGTTACTTACGTCTTATTTCAACAAAAGAAACCCTTTACAACTTTGTATTTTCAATGTATCTTGATGTTGTTTATTGGTCCAGCTGTGAAGGCTGTAGTCTTCACATACTGAAAGCTGTGGTCTTTTATCTTCACCAGTAAGTATTCAAGCCCTCTTAGTTGTCAGCAAGCAGGGTTGTGTTATTTTGCGTATCATAGGTTATTAAAGAGTCTTTGTTGTGGATTGGATTATGTTCCCCCCCACCCAAAGTGTATGTAGCATTTTGGCTAGGCCATGATCCCTGGTTTTTTGTGAAGTTTCTATATGCTATAAACTCTGCCTCTATGATGATAATGAGGAAGGATGGGCAGTACTTGTCTTGGTGGGGCAGGATAAAATGTGTGAGGTTGTATTGTGCCTTGAGGCAGTGTCTTGTGGAGGAAAAGGAAGCAAGCAGAGGGGGGCCTCATGTACCATCAGAAAAGAAGCAGTGCCAAGAGCAGAGCCTGTCCTTTGGACCCAGGCTCCCTGTGCCTTAGAACCTCCCAGTTCAGGGAAAAATTGACAACAGGAACCTTCCTCCAGAAACAGAAAGTCAAAGACTTCCCCTGGAGCTGATGCCTGAATTTGGTCTTGTAGACTATTAGACTGTGACAGGATAAATTTCTCTTTGTTAAAGCCATCCATTTGCCATATGTCTCTTACAGCAGCACTAGATAACTAACATGGTCTTCTGCCAATCCTGGTGTCCCATTTTTCTTCATATAGTCCAGCTTCGTGAATTATATGCTCAGAATACAGATTAAGTAAATGTGGTTCCCTGACTTTAAACGATGCAATATCTCCTGTTCTGTTCCAGTGACTACTTCTTGGTTTAAGTACAGACTCCTCATAATTAAGTGTTCTGGAATTCCCTTTCTTTGCATTGTTATCTATAATTTATTAATAACCCACACAGTGAATGCCTTCCTATAGTTCATAAAAACACAAGTAAACATCTTTCTGGCATTCTCTGCTTTCAGGCAAGAGCTATCAGACTTCAGCAGTGATATCCCCTGTTTCACATTCTGTTTGAATTTGACCTGAATTTCTGCTAGTTTACTTTGGGTGTACTGCTGCAACCAACCACTTTTGAATGATCTTCAGCAAAATTTTACTTGTGTTGACATTGAATGATATTTTTTGATAATGTCCACATCTTGTTTGATCAGTTTTCTTTGGAATGGGTGCAGATATGGATCTCTTCCTTGCAGTTGGCCAGGGAGCTGTTATCCAGATTTCCTGGCATAGGTGAGTGAACACTTCTGTTGTTGTATCCATTTGTTAAAATACCTCCTTTGGAATTTTGAGTTCCTTCAGTTTCTGGAAGTTTACATTTCACCAGTACCTTCAGTGTAGATTGAAACTCTTCCGTCAGCACCATCAGTTTTTATTTACATGCTACCTCCTGTAATGATTGTCTGCTAGCTGTTTTTGGTACGATGACTCCGTATTCATTCCCTCTTCTTTTGATCCTTCCTATATCATCTAATATTTTCCCTGTAGAATACTTATTTCAATTTGAGGTTTGATGTTTTCTTCAGTTCTTTCAGCATGAAGAGTGCCAGTTGTGTTCTTCTCTCTTGGTTTTCTATCTCCATTTCTTCACACATGTCATTATAATACTTCATCTTGTCAAGTTTCCTTTGAAGTCTTCTATTCAGTTCTTTCACTTCATCATTTCTTTTCTCTTAAGCTACATTTAATAACAACATGAACATCTGTTTTCTAAAGCATTTCGGTGAATTAACTTTCAAACTTCCAGCTGGTAGTTGATGCTTTTCTGTTATACCACCCGTTTATATCCAGAATATTATTACTTCAACATAGAATCAGAATTAAAGTTATTAAATTAAAGAAATATTTTGCATTCTTATTTTCTTAAAGTCTTCAAATTGATATATATTTTACAGTTATAGCACATTTCATTTCAGATGAGGTGCATTTATATGTCCGTGGCCACATGTGGCAAGTGGCTATAGTTATAATATTGAAAAAAATTTTAATTGACTAATCATTGTCGTTGTTACTAGTACAGAAACATCAAGCTATCTATGATATACACTTTTATAAATATTTATTAAAAATAATAAGGAAGCATTTATTGTATATTATTTTATTTATGAGACTTTTTAAAGAATTCAGATTTCCTGGGTGGATATTACTTATGGCTAGATGAGACAGTTTTCGTTGTCAATTCTGTCAGTTTTTCTTCTTCTCATGGTTTTGATTTTTATGGATACAAATGCAGAAAAACCTTGTTCATATGTAGATAACCCACTATTGTCAAGTTGATTCCAACCCATGCCATCCCTGTAGACAGAGTAGAACTGTTCCATTTGGTTTTCAGGAGGTGCCTGGCAGATTTGACCTGCTGACTTTCTGGTTAGCAGCCATAGCACTTAACCACTATGCCACCAGGGTTTCCTGTTCACGTAGATCAGATGGAAGTGGCAGAAACTGTGTTATAGCAGTATCATTCGTTCTTTAAACTCATTCAGAGTCAAAACTCAAAATCTCATTGTGATCTTTCTTCAGGCTTCATATCTAATGATCTTTTAGGTAAGCATTCTGTAATTGTTTTTTTTTTTTTTAATTATGCAGGTCCAACTCGATGGCACTTGGCTTGGCTGGCTTTACATAAAGGTTTATAGAGCAAACTGGTATTTCATTAAACGGATTAAGATACACACTGTTTTGTGCATTGGTTCCCAAGCCCGCGATGTGGGAATACTCCCCCTCTCATCCTGGTTTCCCACTTCCATTCCTCGAGCTGCCCTGTCCCCTTCAGCCTTCTTATCCTTTCCCTGGGCGGGTGTGCTCACTTAGTCTCCTTTATGTGTTTGAACTGTGTGTTACATTGTTTGTTTTATGTGCTTGTCTAAACTTTGGTTGAAAGGTAAACCCTCAGGAGTAACTTCAGTACTGAGTTTTAAGTAAAGGTGTCTGTGGGCTAATAGGTTTCCTTTTTATTTTGTTGAGGACAAAGAATTGAGAACCATTTCAAATGCAAAAAGTTGGATTGCCTAGTTGTTAAACTCACTGTCTCAGTCAAGAACCCGTATGTGTTGAGATACCTTTGTTTGGTCTCTGAAGATTTATACACCCTGGCACAAGTTGCCTTAGTAAGACTCTGAATGGGCACTTTGTTTTGGTTAGTGAATTTGGTGAAGATGCCCTGATTGAGGTGTTCTCCTCCTCTAGGAAGACTTGGGAAGTTAATGATTTGAAAATTGAGTCTTTGAAACTAAGCCTTGTGACTGTCCTCAAAAATGTTTCTGTGTATCCCCATGTGTATTTCATTTTGAGGACCACCGATTTATTCTTCCTTTGAGAATGTTCTCTGTTGAAATAGATATATGTATATATTTTGTAATTCAAATGTGAATCCGTTTGTAGTAGGCATTGTTACAAATATATTAGTTAATAGTGTGTATTAAGATTCTGGGGTAAAACTCTGCTATTGAGATTTCCTCTATGTGAGAAATCATAACAAAAGAAATGTATTTTCATTATTTTATCATTTAAGCAGAGGTTTTATTGAATTGTGTGTATTAAGGAATGAGCCTTAATGGTGCAGTGGTTGAAGTGCTGCCAAGATCAGTGGTTTAAACCCACCAGCCACTCTGCAGGACAAAGATGTGCCAGTCTGACCTCATAAAGATTAAAAAAAAAAAAAAAAGGCAAAACAAAAAACCCGCAACCCATTGCTGTCAAGTGCATTCTGACTAGTAGTGACCCTATAGGACAGAGTAGAACTGCCCCAAAAGGTTTCCAAGAAGTGCTTGGTGGATTCAAACTGCCAACCTTTTGGCTAGCAGTTGTAGCACTTAAGCACAGTGTCAACAGGGTTTCCCTGTAAAGACTACAGCTTTCAAAATCCTGTGGGGTAGTTCTAGTCTGACCTGTAGGGTCACTATAAGTCAGAATGCACTCCACAACAATGGGTGTTAAAAGGAATATTTGTTTTCATGTCTCTCTTTCTGTGTTTGTCATTATTCTTATTTTGGCTCTTACAAAGCTAGGCTGTTAAATTTGGGTGTGCAATTTTTAATATTGTACAAGGTGGGAAAGAAATTCTAGATTTGGGCATCATCATCTTGTAGAGATGACATTTTAACCCTAAATTAGCAGGTGCTCAATATTTGACACATTTTGGTAAGGAAGGTGATTTTGATTAGGAACCCAGAGGCAAACTGATACATCCTAGGAGTTCTAACTTCCTGGTTCGTACATCAAGGGCAATGAGCTACTGGCAGTGTTCCCAGTCAAATCACTTTTCATCTAAGTAGGACCTTTGATAAGGGTTTACTAAGAAGTACAGATGTCTTCATGCTGATGTTCAAAGCCCAAATTAGGTTAGCTGCAGTGTTTGAATTTCAAATGCAAAAGTAATACTAATTAGAGCTTCTATAAGCAAAACTTAAAATGATAGCTACACTAATTGTCCATTTATCCACTAAATTTCTTTAAAGCGCAGGCTTTTATTCTGGGCCAAGAGGCTGGCAGCTTATACTTAGGATGATTAACAAAATTAGTCAACTTTTCTTGAGTCCAGCTGCTGCCTCCCACCTGTCAGCACAGTGGTGGACCTTCCGTAGGTTTTTGTCAAGCACAGCACAGTCTTGACAGAAAAGAGGAAACAATCCTGATTCTAAAAAAAAGAAGTATTGGCATGCGAAAGGGTGACTCAACTTGGTGGAGTGAGTTGGTCTAGTTTCATGTTGAGGGCTGTATCCCTCCAGGCATGAATCTTCTCTGTTGGCCCTGACGGCTTTTTGAAACTGCATCAGCAGGTAGAAAAGATTAAAGACTCCTTGCCTTACTAAACTTCTTTAACCCTCCTTCCAGCTGCTTTATACCTCCATGCCTCTTGCCACCTCCCATGTGTACCATATTCCCTCTCCTGTTCCACTAACTTCTTTTCATCCTTTAGCTTTTAGCTCAGGCTCCAGCTTCCCTAAAAAGGCTTTCCAGAACTCTCTGCATTAAAAAAAAAAAAAAATTATTTTGCTGTTGTTGCTGAGACTATACAAAATGTATTCCAAATTAAACTTCCTGTGCATGTGCAGGTTGTTTAGTGATATTGATTACCTTCTTCAAGTTTTGCTGCTGTTCTACCCTTCTTTTCTGATTTGTTCCTCATCTACTAACATAAATTCACTGCCCTCTAAGGTTCCTGTCAATCTTTCTCGAGTTATTCTTATCAGTTTGATCCCATCTGGGTAGTCCTTGGAAGAGCCCAGTGCCCTAGGCCGATGTTCTTCATTTGTTGTTCTGACGCATGGCCACCCTGTGTACAACAGAGTAAAATTTGGCACCCTCTGTACCATCCTCACAGTCCTGGCTGTGTTTGATTCCAGTGCTGTGCAGCCGCTGTGTCGGTCTGTCTGTTGAGGATCTTCATTTTCTTCCACTGACCCTCTCCTTTATGGAACATGATACCCTGTTTCAGGGACTGGTCCCTCCTAATAACACATCCAAAGTACGTGAGATGAAATTCCATCATCCTTGTTTCTGAGAAACATTCGGACTGTACTTCTTCCAAAACAGATTTGTTCTTTCTTCTGGCAGTCTGTGGTATAACCAATATTCTTCACCAGCACCTTAATTCAGAGGCATCAATTCTTGTCGCCAGTTGAGCTCTGGGGGAACACACTCTCTATCAGTCTTGGTAGAAGGTCCTTGTGTTGCATCAGTGTGTCTTTGGTCTGAGAGCGTCTCAGCATGCTCTGCTCTCAGTGCAACTTTTTCGATAATATGAGATCTCCAACTCTCATCTTGCTTCCCTTTCCTTTTGCCACTCATAGGGTAAAAGGATAAAAAGTGGTGCAGGCCACACTCCAGGGAAACTCCCTTTACATTGGAGCTGGGAAGTGGTCTTAGGAAAGGTGTTACAGTCCCACCATAAACGTCTTTAATATAATCCAGTCTATGAACCACGGGCAGAGATTATGATTTACAACATAGGAAAATCATAAAGTGGAGGACAATCACAAAATACTGGGAATTATGGTCCAACCAAATTGTTACACACATTTTTGGGGGACACAGTTCAATCCATGATACAGGTACATTGAAACACGACTGGTTTTTGTTTGTTGATTGTGTATCCTGCAATTTTGCTAAATTCTTCTGTAAGTTCTAAAAGTTTTCTTGTAGACTCTTTGGGGTTTTCTATATTTTGTATCATATCATCAACAAATAGACATAATTTTACTATTTCTTTTCCTGTCTTGATGCCTTTTTTCCTTTTCTTGTCTTGTTGCTGGCTAGAATTTCTAATACAATATTGGAAACCCTGGTGGTATAATGGTTAAGTGCTACATCTCCTAACCAAAAGATTGGCAGCTCGGATCTACCAGGTGCTCCTTGGAAACTCTATGGGGCAGTTCTACTCTGTCCTATAAGGTCATTATGAGTTGGCATCAACTCAGTGGTACTGGGTTTGTTGTTTTGGTTGTATTGAGTAGAAGTAGTGAGAGTGGGCGCACTTGTTCCTGATTTCAAGGTGAAAGCTCTCAGACTTTCTTCATTAAGTATAATGTTGACTGTTAATTTTTCTTATATGCCTTGAATCATATTGAGGAGTTAACTTTCTATTCTAATCTTCATTAGGGTTTTCTTCAAGAAAGACTGTTGATTTTTATCAAATGCTGTATGCATCTGCAGAGATAATCGTGTGGTCTTGTCCTTTGTTCTATTAATGTGATGTATTACATTGGTTGATTTTTCTAAGGTTGAACCATTCTTTCATTCCTAGAATAAATCCCATTTGGTCATAGTATATGCCAAAAAGCCATTGCTTTGAGTTGATTTTGACTCATAGCAACTCTATAGGTCAGAGTAGAACTGCCCTATAGTTTCCAAGGAGCACCTGGTGGATTTGAACTGCCAACCTTTTGGTTATCAGACATACCACTTAACCACTATACCTCCAGGGTTTCCACTGTGTAACTCTTTTGGCATGCTGTTGGATTCTGTTCACTACTATTTTATTGAGAAGTTTTGCATCTATATTCCTGATAGATATTGGCCTGTAGTTTTCTTATGATGTCTTTGTCTGGTTTGGATATCTGGATTGTTTGCTTCATATCTTTTAGAAGAATTTAAACAGTATAGATATCAGTTTTTCTCTGAATGTTTGGTAAAATTCTCCAGCGAAGCCATCTGGCCCAGGACTGTTTGTTTTGGGGGCCGGGGGTTGGGGTGTTTGATCACGGATTGGATCTCTTCACTTGTTAATCAATTCGTTGAAACTTAACTGTTTCCTCCTGAATAAATTTGAGTAGATTATGTGTTTCTAAGAACTTGTCTATGTCCCATAGGTTATCCAGTGTGTTACCAAACAGTGCCCATAATAAAATCAAAACAAAAAACAGACAAACTCATTTCTGTTGATTGCAATTCACAGTGACCGTATAGGACAGAGTAGATCTGCTTCATAGGGTTTCCAAAGAGCACATGGTGGATTCAAACTGCCAGCCTTTTTGGTTAGTGACTGAGCTCTTAACCACTGTACGCCAAGGCTCTGTTGTTCATAATGTTCTGTCTTAATTCTCTTTATTTCTGTCAGGTCAGTTACAATGTGTCCTCTTATTTTTTTTGGTTTTTGCATCTGTTCTTTCTTGATCTAGCTAAAAACTTGTTGATTTTATTTATCTTTTCCAAAAACTAATTTCTGGTTTTATTGATTCTGTCTTGTTTTTCTGTTTTGGATTTTATTTATCAATGCTCCAATTTTTGTTATTTCCTATATTCTGGTAGGTTTAGTCATAGCTCTTCTCTTTCTAGTTCCTGGAATTGAGTTATGCTGTTGGTTTGAGATCTTTGTTTATTTTTCATATAGGCATTTATTGTTGTTAAGTCTTCCCCCTGAGTACTGTCTTTGCTGTATCCCAGAAATTTTGGTATGTTGTGATTTCGTTTTCATTTGACTTTAAGAAATTTGTGGTTTCTCTTTTGATCTCTTACTAGATGAATTGGCAGTTTAATAATGTATTGTTAAATTTCCATGTATGTATCTATTTTCCAGGTTTTTTTGTTTTTCCTTCTTTTTCTGTTCTTGATTTTAGCTTCATTTCATTGTAGTCAGAGAAAATACTTCCTGTGATTTCAGGCTTTTTAAGTTTACGAAGACTTACTTTGTGACCTAACCTGTGTTCTGTCCTGAAGAAGGATCCATGTGTACTGGAGCGGAATGTGTATCGTGTTGATTTGGGGTAGACTGCTCTCCATATGTCTGTTAAACCAGTTGTTTTGTGGTGCCACTTATAGCCTCTGTTTCCTTGATAATCTTTTTTCTAGATGCTCTGTCTGATATTGAAAGTAGTATATTGAGGCCTCCAACTATTACTGTAGTACTTTCTCACTTTAATCTGTCAGTGTTTGCTTTATATATTTAGGTGCTCTGATGTTGGTTGCATATAAATTTATGATTTTTAAATTTGTTGATTAATAGACCCTCATCACTATATACAATGTCCATCTTTTTTTCATTTTATGAATATTTTATTAATTTTTAGTTTATTGTGCTTTAAGTGAAAGTTTACAGTTCATCCATTTGTCAGACAAAAACTCACACACACATTGTTATGTAACACTAGTTGCTCTCCACACACTGTGGCAGTACACTCTTCCTCTCCACCCTGTATTTTGCCTGTCCATTCAGCCAGCTTCTGTACCCTTCTAACCTTGTCACATTGTCACTGGACAGGATCTGCCCGGTTAGTTTCACGTATCTACTTGAGCCAGAAAGCACACTGTTAATAAATATGCCAGTTGACCTAGATGTGCCCTGAAACCATGGTGCCCAGATCCTTGCCCTGCTGCTCTGTTCCTCGAAGTGTTTGGTTGTATTCAGGAAACTTCTTAGCTTTTAATTTTGTCCAGTTGTGCTGACTTGTCCTGTATTGTGTGCTGTCTTTCCTTTCACCTAAAATAATTCTTTTCTACTATCTAGTTAGTGCATATCCTTTCTGTTCCCTCCTAACCATTAAAAACTTTTTTTCTCTGTTTAAACCTTTTCTTGAGTTCTTATAGTACTGGTCTCCTACAATATTGTCCCATTTGCTATTGCCTAATTTCACTCACCATAATGCTGAGTTACCTATTTTCTCTTCTGGTATTTATACATTGTTAGTAATATTTTGTATTCCATTTATGTATATATTAGGGTCCCAGCCTTGTCCTTATTTTTTTTTCTATGGTTTTTATCATTTTAAGTTTTATATGTAGGCCTTTGATCCACTTTGAGATAGTTTTTGAGTGTGAAGTGAGATATGGGTCTTGTTTCATTTTTTTGCAGATAGATACCAAGTTATGCCAGCACCATTTGTTAGAGAGACTATCTTTTTCCCATTTAATGGACTTTGGACTGTTGTCAAATATCAACTGCTCATAGGTGAGTGATTTTATGTCTGGATTCTCAATTGTGTTCCACTGGTGTATGTATCTCCTGTTGTACCAGTACTAGGCTGTTTCAGTTAGCATGGCAGTGTAATAGGTTCTAATGTCAGGTGATGTGAGGCCTCCCACTTCATTCTTCTTCAGTAGTTCATTATTTGTCTGTGCCCTCTTCCTTGTCCATATGAAGTTGGTGATTTGTTTCTCCATCTCCTTAAAAAAATGCTGTTGGAATTTGGATCAGGATTGCATTGTATCTAAAGATCACATTGAGTAGAATAGAGATTTTCAGACTGTTCAGTCTTCGTGTGCACAAGGAAGGTGTGTTTCTCCAGTATGTTTCTTGCAGTAGAGTCTTCCAGTACTCTTTGTATAAGCCTTTTATGTGTATAGTTAGATTTACTCTTAAGTATTTTATCATTTGGGGGCTATAGTAAATGTATAGATTTGGTGATTTCCATTTTGACATTCTTTTTGTTGGTGTAGAGGAAACCAACTGATATTTGTATATTTGTCTTGTACTCTGGTGCTTTGCTGAACTCTTGTAGCTTTCTTGCAGATTCTTTAGCATTTTCTGTGTATAAGATCACATCACCTGCAAATAGAGATACTTCTTACTTACCAATTTGGATTCCGTTTATTTCTTTATCTAGCCTATTTGCTCTGGTTAGAAATTCCGGAACAATGTTGAATAAAAGTGATAACAAAGGCATCCCTGTCTGGTTCCCATTCTCAAGGAGAATGCTTCAGACTGTCTCCATTCAGGATGATGCTTGCTGTTTGCTTTCTGTGAAAGCCCTTTATTATGTTGAGGAATTTCCCTTCTGTTCTTATTTTGCTGAGACTTTTTGACATAAATGGGTTTTAGACTCTGTCAAATGCCTTTTTTGCATCAGTTGATAAAATCATGCAGTTCTTTTGTTTTGTGTATGTGATTATTATTTTTTTTATGGTAGAACCATCCCTAAATGCCTGGTATGAATCCCACTTAATCATGGTAAAGTATTTTTTGACACGTTATTGAATTTTATTGGCTAGAATAATGTTGAGGATTTTTACATCTAAATTCATGAGGAGTATTGGTCTGTAGTTTTCTATTTTGGTGGTGTCTTTACCTTGTTTAGGTACTAGGTTTATGCTGGCTTCATAGAATGAGTTTGAGAGTATTCCATCCTTTTCTATGCTCTGAAATACCTTTAGTAATTCTATTGTTAACTCTTCTCTGAAAGTTTAGTAAAATTCTCAAAAAAAAAAAAAAAAAAGCCTGACTTTTTTGGTTGAGAGCTTTTAAATTATCTTTTCAATCTCCTATTATAGGTTTACTTAGTTGTTCTACTGCTGTTTGTGTTAATTTAGGTGGACAATGTGTTTCTAGAAATTAGTCCGTTTCCTCTTAGGTTTTCAAATTTGTTAGAGAACAGTTTTTCATAATAGTCTGTTAATATTCTTTTAGTTTCAGTTGAATCTGTTTTTTTATTGGGTTATTTGCTTTATCTTTTGTCAGTTTGGTCAAGAGTTTACTGATTTTGTTATTGTTTTAAAAAAACCCAGCTTTTGGTCTTATTAACTCTTTCAATCATTTTTTCTAGTCTTTATCTCATTTAGTTCTACTCTAATTTTTATTATTTGTTTTCTTCCAGTGCCCAAGGGCTTCTTTTGCTATTCTGTTTGTTTAAGTTGTAGGTTAAATGCTTGGATTTGAGCCTTTTCTTCTTATTGGATGTGTGCATTTATTACAATAAATTGACATTTGAGGACTGCTTTTGCTGTGTCTCAGAGGTTCTGCTCATTGTTAGGGTGTCGTGGAGTCGGTTCTGATTCATAGTGACCCTATCTATGTGTAACAGACTGAAACACTGCCCAGTACTGTGCCATGCCCACAATCATTGGTAAGCTTGAGCAGATTATTGGAACCAGTGTTTTGGTCCATCTCATTGAGGGTCATCCCCTTCTTCATTGACCCTCTACCAAGCATGATGTGCTTTTCCAGGTATTGATACCTCCTGACTACGTGTCCGAAGTATGTGAGACATAATCTTACCATGCTTACTTCTAAGGACCACTCCAATTTAATTTCTCCCAAGACAGATCTGTTTGTTCTTTTGGCTGTCCATGGTATATTCGTATTCTCTCAACAGTACAATTCAGAGGCATAAATTCTTCGCTCTTCCTTATTCATTGTTCTGCTTTCACGTACATATGATGCAACAGAAAATACCATGGCTTATGAAAACACCTAGTTTTCAAGGTGATGTCTTTGCTTTTCAACACTTTAAAGAGGTCTTTTGAAGCAGATTTTTCCAATGCAGTGCTTCTTTTGATTTCTTGACTGCTACTTCCATGGGTGCTGATTGTGAATCCAAGTATAATGAAGTCTTTCACAACTTCAGTCTTTTTTTCTGTTAGCATAGTATTGTTTATTGGTTCAGTTGTGAGGATGTTCTTTTCTTGATGTAGAGTAGCAATCCATATTGGAGGCTGTGATCTTTGACCTTCATCAGTTAGTATTTCAAATTCTCTTCACTTTCAGCAAACAGGGTTGTGTTGTCTGCAGAATGCAGATTGTTAATGAGTCTCCCTCTGATCGTGATGCCTCGTTTTTGTTCATGTAGTACAAATTATAGGATTATTTGCTTGGCATACAGATTAAATAGATATGGTGAAAGGATATGACCCTGATGCACATCTTTCCCAACTTTAAACAATGCTATGTCATCTTATTCGGCTTGAATGAGTGCCTTTGGATCCCTGTACAGGTTCCTTCCTCATGAGCATAATTAAGTCTTCTGAAACTCCTCTTCTCTGCAGTGTTATTAATAATTTGGTATGGTCCACACAGTTGAATGCCTTTGTGTAGGCAATAAAACACAAGTAAAGATCTTTCTGATCACTGCTTTTAGCTAAGATCCATCAGACATCGATATACAGGTTCTACAGTCTCTTCTGACTTTGCTGTAAATTTCTTTCAATTACATGACCGTATACTACTTCAGCCATTTTTGAATGCTCATTTCCCAAATTTTACATGTATGTGATATTAATGATATTGTTCAATAATTTCCACATTCCACTGGAAGGGTTGTGGTAGGATGTTTTTCATTCTCATTTGATTCTGTGAATTTCTTTATTCTGTTCTCGATTTTGGAAACTGTGGTGGTATAGTGGTTAAGTGCTACATCTGCTAATCAAAAGGTTGGCAGTTCACATCTACCAGGTTCTCTTTGGAAATGCTATGGGGCAGTTCTACTCTGTCCTACAGGGTCTGAGTCTGAATCGTCTTGAGGGTAGTGAGTTTCATTTGGTTTGGTTCTTGATTTCTTCCGTGACCCAGTTATTTGTAAGCAAGATTTTGTTCAGGTTCCATGTGTTTGATTTTTTTTTTTGGCTTGCATTTTCTGTTACTGATTTCTACTGTTGTGGCTTTATATTTAGAAAAGATACTTTGTAATATCTCAACACTTTGGTTTCTGTTCAGGCTTGCATTATGGCCTTATATGTTATCTGTTCTAGAGAAGGTTCCACGTATATTGGAAAGCAAAGTATACTTGGCTGCTGTGAGGTCAAGTTGTTTGATTAGAGAGTTACAATCTTTTGTGTCATAATGGAGCTTTTTACTGGATGTTCTGTTCTTCACTGGAAATAATGTGTTGAAGACTTCTACTATTACTGTGGACCTATATATTTCTTTTTTCAGTGTTGTTAGAATTTATTTTATGTTTTTAGGAGCCCTATTGTTGGATGTGTAAATGTTTAAAATGGTTGTGTCTTCCTTGTACATTGACACTTTAGTTTTGTAGTCTCTTTCCGTATGTATTGTGGTGAATTTCATTTTGAAGTCTATTTTGTCATAAAGTTATATGACTGCTCCTGCTGTTTTTTGAATGCTGTTTGCTTGATAAGTTTTTTTCCATTCTTTGAATTTTAGTCTCTGTCTTTAAGTCCAGGGTGTGTTTCTTGTAGGCATGACATGGATCAAATTTTTAAATCCCATCTGCTACTCTCTGGTGACCCAAGGGTCGCCATGAGTCAGATCCAAGTTGACGGCACTTGGCTTGGCTGGACACTCTCCTTCTCTCTGTTGGTGCATTTAATCCATTTGTATTCAGTGTAATTATTGATAGGTATGGGTTTAATGCTCTCATTTTGATGCCCTTTTTTCACGCATTGTTGACATTTTCTTTGTTTAAGTTAATTCCTTGTGCTAAGTTGTTCTTTATGAATCTTTTGATTTTTTTTTTATTGTTGGTTTTGTATTTGCTAGGTCTTTATATTTTCCTTGCTTTTTATTTAGATGTGTAGGACTGCTAATTTTCTTTATGGTTACCTTAATATCTACCCCCATTTTTTCTAAATTTAAAGCAGACTTTTATTTCTTTATACCACCTTTACTTCCCCTCCATATGAAAGATATGTAACTACCTTTTTTAGTTACTGTTTTTTTGTTTTAGTGTTGTCATCTTTTATATAGTGACATCTAGGTTTCCGTATTTTCATTGTTTTAGCTTTATTTTTGTTATTTCCTTCTCTGGATTGATATCTGCGTGCTCTGTCCTGTTTTATAGTCTTGAGCTGTTATATTATTGATTTGCTAACTGAAGGGTGCCCTTTAGTATTTCTTGGAATTTTCGTTTGGTTTTTGAAATTTCCCTAAACTTCTGTTTATTTGGAAATATTCTGATTTCACCGTTACATTTGAGAGATAGTTTTGCTGGATATATAACTCTTGGCTGGCATTTTTTTTTTTCCTTGAAGGCTTTGTAAATGCTATCTCATTGCTTTCTTGCCTACAGGGTTTCTGATAAGTAGTCTGTGCTTACTCCCTTGTACATTATTTTACAATTATCTTTGGGCACTTTTAAAATTCTCTGTCTTTGGTTCTTGTCAAGTGTGAGTATAATATGTCTTGATGTCTTTCTTTTGGGATCTACTTTATGTGGAGTTCAATGAGTGTCTTGGATAAATACCATTTTATCTTTGTCAACATCAGGGATGTTTTCTCCCAGAAATCTTCAACAATTCTGTCTGTATTTTTTTTTTTTTTTCTCTCTCACTGTCATAGTATTCCAGTTACTTGTAGGCTATTCCTCTGGATAGAGTCCCACATAATTCTTAGGGTTTCTTCATTTTTTCAAAATTCCTTCATCTGATTTTTCCTCATATGTTCATATAAAGTACTTTATCTTCAGTTTCACTTATTGTGTCTTCCATTGACTCAATTATGCTGTTTTGAATTTCTCTTGAGTTGTCTATTTCAGAAATTTTACTATTAATTTTCCAAATTTCTAATTGCTGTCTCTCCATGAGATTTCTTTTTTGAGATATGAAAGAGAAAAGCCATCAGAGAGACATGGGGACCTCAGACTACCAAGAAAGTAGTACCAGGAGAAGAGCATGTCTTGTGGACGCAGAGTCCCTTTGCTGAAAAGCTCCTAGTCCATGGGAAGATTGGTGACAAGAACTTTCCTCCAGAGACAACAGAGAGAGAAAGCATTTCCCTGGAGCTGATACTCTGAATTTGGACTTCTAGCCTACCAAATTGTCAAATAATAAATTCCTGTTTGTTGAAGCCGTACACTTGTGTTGTTTATGATAAGGTAGTATTAGATAACCAAGACAGTGTGCCTTTGTTTAGATCTCTTTGAGTATATCCTGCTTGAAGTTCTTTGAGCTTCTTAAATTGTAGATTCATGTCCTTTATTAGACTGGGGAAATTTTCTGTTGTTTCTTCAAATATTCTTTCTGCCTCTTTCTCTCATCTTCTAGAATTTTGGTATATATATATTTGGTCTTTTGTCATTGTATCATAATTCCATTAAACTGTGCTCAGCCAACGTGAGCATCTGTTCTTGTTGCTCTTCAGTGGCCATATTGTTTACTGTCTTGTCCTCCAATTTTCAGATTCTTTTGATTGATTACATCTTTTGGTATACTCTTCCATTGTGTTTTTGATTTCGGTTATTGTCCTTTTGAGTTACAGTATCTTTGTTTCTAGATTCTCATTTTATTCTTGTACTTTTTCCTTATGTCTTTCAGCTCTTTTGTATATTTTCTCTTATATCTTTAAGTATGTTGAATGTGGTTTATTATATTCTTCCTTTCTTTAGTATTACTTGGTTATTCCTGAATGTACTTTCCCTCCTTTTGTTATTTTCTTTTGTATGGGCCTTTGTTTCTCTGTTCTTTATGTGTACTGTAATTTTTTGTACAGGCTTTGGAATTTTTGAGGATGTTAACTTCCTCTGTTTTCTGTAGTATTGTTTTTTTTTTTCTGCAGCACTTTCTGCAAAACAGCTTTTAAGTGGATAGAGCCTTCTGAGTTCACTTACTGTTTCCCTTTCCCCTTTGTGGTAGGTCCTTCTCCCTCTCTGGTTTAATTAGGATTTGAAAATTCCAGATTTAGGTTTTTGATTTTCAGTGATCTCCAAACACACTACAGAACACACTGTATTCACTCTGTCTACCATGAGGCACCACCACTCAGGTGAGATATCCTTGTAACTATTAGTCTGTCCATCAAAGAGTGCAGTCGTCTTTCCTTGGTTATCACTCCCTTCCATTCTCTGTTTCTGCAGTCTTGTGTTTAGTCAGATCCAGCAGCTGACAGTTACAGGCTGGAAGACGGGTAGTCACACTCCGGAAGTACTAGGAAGGTCTGCCTTATTTCTGTCGGAGCCTGCCCTGTAGTATGTTGGCTCTGAGTGCTGTCTCCACTCAGGACTCCTGTTTTCTAGCAAACAGCAGCCTCAGTCAGCAGTGCCAACTAGAAGTAGGGAAAAAGTAACCCTAAGTGACCTTAAGGGAAGTTTGTCCTGTCAGTGTCAGAGGCCAGAGCTATGGAGTGTGTAGCAAGGCAGATAGAGTGCTGACTGTGGAAGCGGACTGCTGCATGAGTCTCCTGTAGCAATTAACAGTAGGCTTGCAGCTGATAAGTGTTTGGGTGGGATTGTTGCTGGCACACTCCATATGGATGCTAGCCCACTGCAAATGGATGCCTGGGGAGGTCTGCCTTATTGATATCAGAGCCTCCCTGTAGTATGTTGACTGTGGGTATGGCCTCCACTGAAGATGCATTCTTCCTAGGACATAGAACTCTCAGTCAGCAGTCCTCAGCACCTAAGGAAATGGGGAGCAGACAGACCTCAACTGACTTTCTGGGAGTTCTGTCCTGTTGGTTGAGGCCTGAGCTACTGAGTACACAGGTAGGCAGGTAGATGGCTAACTATGAGAGCAGACTGCACTGCATGGGCCTTTTATAGCAATTCACAGTAGGCCTGCAGCCAACAGTGTCCGTGTTGGGGAAGTGTTGACACTATCAGACAGACCTCAGATGGTCTGCCTTATTGAGTTTAGAGCGGAAGTTTGGAGTCCTGTTCCTTTGTACAGGCACAGGCTGTGGTGCTTAAGGAAACAGGCTCCTTTTCTGGAGTCATTTTCGTGGTTCACAGCAGCTGGTGGGCTCTGTTGCTGAGGGGAGGGGCAAGGAGGGTGGGGGAAGCAATTTTTCTCCCATATGTGACTTGTTAATTCATTTATTCTTGCTCATCCACAGCTTCCTGCTGCTTTCTTCTGCTCTGATTCAGAGTCCCTCAAAGCTGAGCACCATTTCCTTGATGTATTTATGGGGGTAGGTTGGAATGGTGGTATGTTTTTGCAGCCATCTTCCCAGAATTCTCCCTACCTTTCTTCTTTGTAGACTGCTGACCTTTTCGTTAGCAGGCATAGTAGTTAACCACTATACAACCAGGATTACCTCTTTGTGGTAATAATAAAAATAACAGCCATTTGGATTATATAGCACATGCCAAGCAGTATACTAATCACTTTTTGTAAATCTCTGCTTTTCAAGCATTTATTTAATAATGTCCTCTGCTTCCAACAGCATATGTTGTATCTCCATATAAAAGTCTTTTTGAAGCTTTGAGCTCTGAGGAATATCATGTCAGTGGTCATTAACATACATATTCTAATTTAACCCATACATCCCTGTGAGTTGGGTATTATTGTCCCTATTTTAAGGTGACACTGTGGTAAAGGGACATTAACTAAAGTACCTGAAGTAAATGGCAGAGCTAGGATTTGAAATCGAGTTTTCACTAAGATGCTCTTTGACTCTTCTGTGGTTGTTCAGTGTTACTGAACTATTGACTTGTCTGGCTTCCTCTGTTGAATGGCTTTTTGGAAATAGGGCAGGCTCTTAATCATCCTATGTCAGCAGCTGCTACAACTGTGCCTAGCCCATAACAGATGCTTAATAAACCTTAAAATGACTGTGGTATCAAATATATTTTAATTTATTGTCAATTAAGTTTTAATGAATTCACTATTACTTTGTGTGTGTGAATTTTTTTAATGTTGCTTCTCAGTAGCTCAAAGAACTTTTGTATTAATCTTCAGGACATTTTTAGGTTATAAGCCAATGTATCATTATTCTAATTTTCACACTGAGAAGAATATATCAAGTAATTATAATGATGGCTTTTGGCTCCAAATGGTAATTGGCAGAATTGGAAATAAGGCAGCATTATTATTATTATTTTAAATAAGATGTAATAAAGTAGTTGAATGAATGATATTAACAGTTTTCAGCTTTTTCTGCAACAAAGAGTTTTGAGGGATTTGTTCCATTTACTCTTTTTTTCTGCTTTAATGAAAAAAATATCAAGATTTGGTTTACTTTTCACAGTTTAAGCATTAAAGCAGTTCTGTCTCAAAGTAAGTGTGTGTATGTGAAATTTGAATTATGACACTCTACAAAGCACATTTTAAAAACTCCAAACAGCCTAAGACTATTTCAAATAAAGTTCAGATCTAAGCAAAACAACAATATAGCATAGAGCTATATTTCAGCTGGGAGCTATTTTAAAATGCTGAATTGAGAATCTTGACTAAAGCTATAATCTAATGAAAAGCTGCCCTGATTTCCATTTGTAAAGATTAAAATAGTCTTTATTATAATGCCATGTTTCAAATCAGTTCAGCCACGTTTAGTGAACACTTGACTGTGTGTAAGGCATTGGAAGGAGGGTGTAAAGCTGTGAGAGATACAGAAATGACTAAGACTTCTTTTTATTGCAGTATGACAAAGTGCCCAAACCCAGTCTCCTGCTGAAAACAGCTTAAAATATAAGAAACCATTAACCAAGAAGATCTTTTTAAATCTATCAGTAGTCTGCAAGTTCTCAGTAGCTAAAATGTTAAATCATACTGGGAACTTAGAAGCTAAGTTGAGCAAGGAAGCTTTTTTTTTTTTAACCTGAGAATATTTGCTTAGTCTAAAAATCTTGGATGTTATTTTTCACTACTTTATGAAAACACAGAAATAGAAAATAAAGCCAGGGATTATATCTAATGTGAAACTAACTTCTTGTAAAGCTGGAGCTCTTAAATGCTGCGCCCTCCATGTAGAGGTAAATTGGGAAGAAATTGAGCTCTCCAGGGAACTGCCAAGGAAATTACCTGTATTCAACATTGGTATTGGAGGAAGAAGGATGAAATTACCCACTGAAATTGCATAACCACAATTAAACCTGTGTAGACCATTAGAATCAAGTTGGAAAACACTGAAAATGGTTTTTTGTTTTTTTTTCTATACTGTGCTTTGGATAAAAGTTTACAGAGCAATTTGTTTCTAATTATACAGTTAATATATAAATTGTTTTGTGCATTGGTTATTAACCGTATGACATGGTCTTTAGGCTCCTTCCCATTACAACTTTCCTTACCCCTCTTGCTTTCTTATCCGTGCCCCTAGACTGGTGTGCTCATTTCATCTCATTTTATATGCCTGTCTAATCTTTGGTTGAAGGGTGACCCTCAGAGTGATTTCACTACTGAGTTAAAAGGGTGTCCATGGCCCTACTCTTGGAGTATCTACAGTCTCTGTCAGATCAGCAGCCAAGCCAGCCAAGTGCCATCGTCAGATCAGCAAGCCTGGTATTTTTTTTTTCTTCTTTTTTGGTGAGTTAGCATTTTGTTCTGTATTTTTCTTCAGCTCTATCCAGGACCTTCTGTTGCGGTTCCTGTCAGAGCAGTCGGAGATAGTAAGCTAGGCATCATCTATTTGCACTGGACTCAGTCTGGTGGACACTGTGGTAGCTGTGGTCCATTAGTTCTTTGGACTAATCTTTTCCTTGTGTCTTTGGTTTTCTTCACTCTGTCTTGCTGCAGACAGGGTGGTAAGACAAGATTTTAATATCAGCCAGAAAGAAAAGACAGTCTGCTGTCAGAGGAACTGAGGGTTGACTCTTATTCAAGAATAACAATAGAAATGAGAATTCAGAGGAATCTGTCTTGCTACAGACAGGGTGGTAAGAGAATAATTTAATATCAGCCAGAGAGAAGAGACAATTTGCCTTCAAAGGAACAGCAGTTAGACTGAGGGCTGACTCTTAAGAATAACAGTGGAAATAAGAATTCAGAGGAAGGATGTCTTCAGTGTGGTAAGAAAGATGGCTGTCAGTCCACAAGTATATTCAATTAAAATAGCCCTCAAGAACAAAAGTGAACAGACACTTTTAGACATTGATAAAGACAAAAAAAAAAAATCAAGATATGAGCATCTGTTACCAGGCAATCTGCAGGAAAAAGTAAAGCCATTCTTAACAGAATTTAAGAGATACTAAAAGAAATTAAAGAAGATGGGAAATGTATGGGAAAACTTGAACAGCTGACTGCAGGAAACAGTAATGGTTTGGGGGGTTAAAAAAACAGAAATTCAAATGAAATCCGAAGAATGATTGTTTATAAATTGGGAAGTAGCATTGTAATAATATTCTTGTATCATTTGGGAAAGTGAAGATTGACTTTAAAGTTTTTTTAAGTACAAATATTAAAAATTTTAAGGATATCACTGAAAGATAAGAAGTAAAGTGTAAAACTTTCAAGCCAGCATAGGTGAAAATGGAATGAAAGCTGACTGAGACATGTCTCTTCCCTCTAAGGCTCTTGGTATCTAGTAGACATTGTTGGATGCAAGATATGACTTTGGGAACTAGTTTATGTATCATCACCAAGTTGTTTGGCTTTGCCTTTACACCCACCTGCACCTCAAGGCTTGGATTGCCTGAATTGATTCCTTACTAGAAAAATCTCAAGAAAGACTTGTGTCATCTGTGTAGGTGTCTGCTGGTAATGATATCACCACCTTGAGTTGAGGAGACTCCATATGGCTTTCAGCTGAAGCTGACTGGTAGAGATCACACCTGCTTGTATACTTGATCTTGAGACTCTCTGGCTTCCTTAGCAACTGGCTGGAGGGGCCAGATAATACAGACCCTAAGTGTGTGGAAGTTACAACCTTTCGGAATAGACTTTAACCATAGAGTGTTAGAGGACAAGGAGCCAGCAGGTTGCTCTTATTTCTCACTCCTCCAGACTTCACAGTTTCTCTGAGGCTCAGTGGTTTTAGAGTATGGACACATCCTGAGAGGCTGGGCAGAGCTGTAGCCAGCTTGGTTACAAACCTTCTTATATATTCTTGGCCTCCTTCCATGATTTTCCCCCTCACTTTTGCTTCCTTCCCCGAGATTGCACTCCTTCTGTAAGCTGTTTTTCTGGTACTCTCGGGACAAGATAACAGCTTGTCAACACCTATTGTCCTGTCACAGTTCTTTCTAGCTAATCTGTTTACAGTGCCAGTTGTGCAGATGCAGTGTAGGGAGGCTAAGATCATCCATCTCTGAAGCCAGATGTTTAGTGCATGATAAAGTCCACTCCACAGACCACATGCGTCCTGTAGGAATCTCAGTTTCCCTTCCCTGGTCGGTCCAGACCCCAGCTTATCCATGCAGCTCTTTCTCTGTCATCTGCATTCATCTGGTGCTGGATTAGTGGTACCAACCACTTCTCTCTTTCATCCTTGATCATCCAGGACTTGCTCAGTGATGATTGCCCCCTTCTCTATTTTGTAGATTCAGTCATCTATTAAAACAAACAAAAAAAATAAACCTCACAAACTCCAAGAAAAAGATCATCATTTATTTGGCAGGACAAGGATACAGATATATAGAGTGAAGTCCAAGAAGGACCTCAACAGAGCTTCCGTGTCTCCTTTGAATATTTGCTGTCTCTACCTAGAAGCTTCATAGAACCTTCTTCTGAAAGTTTTATTGATGGATTGCATCATGCTTCTTAATGCTTTATAAGCGTTGGTCCCCAACTTGGCCCTCTTGGTCTAGTCACCCCTGACTCTTTGACCTCAGATATGGTCTGGATCTCAGGAACCAGAACAAAAGCCAAATTGTTTAACTACAGGGAGATTCCATACCTTGGACGTACCCATAAGCTCCATTGCCAACTTATCCCAAGGCCATCTGAAGTAAACACTGGTCTAAATAAAAAAGTATATACTTACTTTGAAGTCACTAGGTTATGCAGTTAATCACTTGGCTGCTAACCAAAGGTTGGCATTTCAAGTCTACAAAGACACTTCAGAAGATAGATTGGCAATCTACTTCTGAAAAATCAGCCATTGAAACCCTTTCGAGCACGATTCTACTGTGTCACATATGAGATTACCATGAGTTGCAACCGCTTTTGTTTTTATAGTGGAAGATTAAAATTGAAAGATTATATTGAGATCTCACTACTATAGACTTTGAATTAAAGGCTAGACTGTTGAACATGATTCAGTAGATGATGGAATGTCATTAAAGGTTTTTTAATAGTGCACTGACAGAAAATATGTATATAATTGCACATGTAAATATATATACATGCATTTACATACATATTGTATACATGCATTTACGCAAGGCAGAATAAAAATTTTCATAATTCTGCATTGGAATTGGACCCTAAGTTAGTTCTCTGGCTTTGTTTTCTTGATAACTTAAGGATTGTCACCATGTGATAAAGCATAAATCAGCTCTAGAGACCTGATGGAGAAGCCCCCGTTTGGGCCTCCGTGAATGCAGTGGTTCTTGTAACTGAGCATGCTCCTTGTAGGGACCGTGGGAGCTATCGTTTGGAGTGGTCACAAGAAGTGTTGCCTCATGTAGACCATGAAGCGTGATGCCAGAATGGCTCCTGAACTTGCCCAGTGTAGTTCTCAGCTTCACGCTCTTGAGCTACCACTGTGTGGACTACCGTAGGGACTTCTACTGAAGAGAAGTGTCTCTTCTTGCCCTGCTGTCAAGCTGTGGTCTTGTTCTTTTGTATAAAATGATGCCATATATGTCCTGTGTAAGTCTGATTGTTTAGTTGAACCAAAGAAGACCTGTGGATCTAATGATCCACAAGACCACGTTAAATAAGACAAAGTGCTAACAAAAACATTTCCAGAACTTATAAAAGACTAATATGATTAACTGTAAAAAAATGTGATATTTACGTACTACAAAAGATACTTCAAAGAATTCAGATGACAATGTAGGAAACATTTTGTACATCCTATGGTAGATAAAGGGTTAATGCCTGTTCTATTACTGCGAGACCAGATGACAAGAAAAGGTGTAAATAGTGCTAGAGAAAACCTAGGTTAGGGAAAGGCAGTTGACAGAGAATTAAAATCAAATGGCTAATAGAGAAGTGGAGAGATGCTCAATTGTGCTAGAGATCAAGGAGATGTAACTTAATATTATAACATTCCATATCAGACTCACAGTTACACTTTTGTGGGGTTTAATGAAGGAAGCAAAAAAAAAAAAAAAAAAAGCCAAACCCTTGCTGTCAAGTTGATTCTGTCTCATGGTGACTACAGGCCGGAGTAGAATGTCCCTGTAGAGTTTTCAAGGAGTGCCCAGTGGATTCAAACTATTGATCTTTTTGTTAGCAGCTGTAGCACTTAACCAGTATGCCACCAGGGTCAGGGTAATATTTATTAAAACTAAGAATTTCCCTACCCAAACCTATGCAGTCCTGTGGTTCTGTGACATAATAATAAACACATACCGCTTAAGGATAGCTATATGAAGATATTGATTGTTATTAGTGACAACTATGTGAATCCCCAACAATAGGGGAATGGTTTAATAAAGTATGATACATCTATTCCATATACTGTTTGTTGTTTCTGGGTGCTGTTGAGTCAGTTCTGACTTACAGTGACAGAGTAGAATTGTCCCATAGAGTTTCCTAAGTTGTAATGTTTATAGGAGCAGATCTCAGGTCTTTTCTCCCTTAGAGCACATGGTGGATCTGAAGCACTGTCCTTTCAGTTTGCAGCTGAGTGCATAACCATTGAGGCATGAGAGCTCCTATGTGCTGTTTAGCAGCCTTGTAAACTGATTCATAGCTCTACCAATTTTCTTTTTGGTATATCCTTGAAGTATTGTTATATGTATGGAGTAAGGGGTACAAATACATAAATGTGTAATAATAAGTATATATTATATAAAACTATATAAAATGTAATCCTGGGTAAGTAGATGTTTATATTCATATATTTGTGTATATATCAGGTTGATAATATAGGTTCCCTTTGATGGTGCAGTTTCTGGAGAGGGTGGATAAAGAATAAGCAGGGATGGATTATCCGATGAGCTAGGTATGCATGGGCTGAAATTGTACACTGCACATTAGTAAGTAAGCACAATCCCGTGTGTACTTTGCTTATTTTGTAAACCAGCTCATACTGTACTTGCTGGTTAATTTGCCCCTGAGAATAAGGAGAAAAATATCAATAGCAAAAATATTATATGACTATATTTCTTTAAAATCTTATATGTGGTTCTTTAGGCTGGTGTTCTAGAAAAGCAAAACCTGTAAAATGTATAGATATACAGAGATTTGTATCAAGGAAATGGCTCATGTAATTATGAAAGGCTAGAACATCTCAAGTCCAAGGCTTCTCCTGATTCACGTAGCTGGCAAACCCAAGATTGGCAGGCCTAAAGCAAGGCTCTTAACCCACAAAATGTGTGAGGTTCTACAATCCCCAGATTGGCAGGTAAACTGCTAGCTCAGGTCCCAAGAACTGCAGGTCAGAGGAACAGGAGGCAGCTGCAGATTCGAGAACCAGCAAAAGCTACAACTGCCATTTATGTTTGGTGCAGGACCACACACCCCAGGAAACCCCCTGTCATGGGGGTGAGAATAGTGGCCCAGCCAAACTGACACACAGTCTTAACCGTCACATGTGGGTGTGTGATATATGACAAGTTCATGAACTTAATTGTTCTAGGTGTAATATAACCTCATTGCTGAATATCGCTATGGTCACCTTCAAAGTACTCCCCTTGGGAAGCTATGCACTAATGCCAGTGCCTGGTCCAGCCTTCAAAGCAATTTTGAAACTCTGGAATGGTCATTGTGCACAGTGGCACAGTAGCAGCTTTGCAAACTTAATTATATATTTGTCTGTGAGGGAGTTTTAGCCAGTAAACAAATAACTGTATTGGAACACCCACCCTACTCACCTGATCTGGCCCCTGATGACGTTTTTCTTTACCCAAAGGTAAAAGAAGTATTGAAAGCAAAACATTTTATGACATTCACGACATCAAGGGTAATATGACAACAGCTCTGACGGCCATCCCAGAAAGAGTTCCAAAATTGTTCGAAGGGTGAACTAGTCACTAGCATCAGTGAATAGGTTCCCAAGGGGTGTAGTTCAAAGGTGACCGTAGTAATATTCAGCAGTGAGGTATGTAGCACTTTTTCTAGAATGAGTTCACAGGCTTAATTATCAGACCTTATATGCTTAAAGAGATATGGTATTAGTTAATTTATCAGAATGTTAATAGTGATTATCTGAAGGCATTGGAATTCAGGTACTTTGCACTTGTTCTTTATTCAGTTTTAAAAATAAGCTAGTGTCTTAGTTGTATCACTGTTTTAGTCAGCTAGGGCTGCTCTAACAGAAATACCACAGAGTGGATGGCTTTAGCAAAGGAAGGTGTATACTTACACAGTCCCGGAGGCTACAAGTCCAAATTCAGGATGTCTGCTCCGGGGGAAGGCTTTCCCCTTGTCGGCTCTGGAGGAAAGTCCGGTGTTGCATCACTCTTTGTCCAGGGAGCGTCTTGGCACAGGAACCTCAGGTCTGAAGGATGCGCTCTTCTCCCTCTGCTGCCTTCTTGATGGTACCAGGTTCCCAATTCTCTGCTTGCTTGTCTTTCCTCTTATCTCTTGCAAGATGAAAGGATTAAAGGTGGGGCAAGTCACACTCCAGGGAAACTGCCTTTACAGCGGAGCAGGGAGGGGAGCCTATGGAGGGATTTACAGGCCTACCGTAATCCTTTAACACAAAGCACAGGAAAACCACAAAATGGAGGACAAGCACAAGATACTGGAAATCATGACCCAGCCACATGGTTACACATTTTTTGTGGGGGAGGGGGACACAATTGAATCCATGACAGTCACTGTAATGGAAATGCAAATGGTGACTTTAACAAATGAATTCTTTTATAGTTTAGGAGGCTAGAAGTCCAAATTCAAGACAACATCTCTAGGGGAAGCCATTCTGTCTCTGATAGCTCTGGGGAATGCCCTTATTATTCAGTCTTCTCTAATCTAAGAGTTTCTCAGCACAGATAACCGGAGTTCAAATGAAGCACTCTATTCTTGGAGCTTCCTTCTTGGTATTGTGAGGACCCTCCCCTCTCTGCTTGCTTCTGCCTTTATTATCTTATAAAAGATTGACTCAACCCCCAAAACCCCATTGCCATCAAGTTGATTGCAACTCATAGTGGCCGTATAGCATAGAGTTCCCAAGTAGTGGCTGGTAGATTCAAACTGCCAACCTTTGGCTTAGCAGCCAACTTCTTAACCACTGTGCTACAAGAGTCCAACATAATTGTGCAGATTGTATCCTGCCTTATTAACATAACTGCCTCTAATCTTGCCTCAATGTCATAGAGGTTAAGATTTCCAACTCATAGGCTAATCAAATCAGATCACAGAATGGCGAATGATGACACAATACTGGGAATCATGGCCTAGCCAAGTTGACATACATGTTGGTTGGATACTATTCAACTATAACAATTTAAATTTAGTTTTTTTTTAAGTAAGAGAAAGGTGAAACAACTATTTCATAGAGACGGAACCATTTACTGATCCTTTACTGAGAAGCAGTATAGCATTATTATTAAAAGTAGGACTCTGGAACCAGGCTGTCTGAATTACATGCTCTGTCATCCTGGTCAAGTTACTTAACTTCACGTAGCCTCAATTACCTCTTCTGTAAAATCAGAATGAAAATAATAGTATCTACCTCATAGGTTTGTGAGGATTAAATGTGTTAGTATATGTAAAGTGCCTACAACAATGTCTAACATGTAATGACTACTCAAGTATTGTTAGCGATTGTAAGTATTTGTTATTACAATCATTATAGTACTGTATTAAATATAAGGAGCTCTGCTGGTACAGTGGTTAAGCCAGTCAGCTACTACTTGAAAGATTTTAGCAGTTTCTATGGGAGAGAACACCTGTCAATCTACTCCCATAGAGACTGTAGCCTGCGTGTGAAAATGGCATGATAGGGGCATCTGCCCTCCTTTAACTTCATGAAAAGGACAGAGCATTGACATTAACAGCCAAAGGCTGATTCCTCTGAGGTGGAGGTCAGACATGTTGTTCCTCTCTGCAAACGTTTTACCAGTTCTTTTTATTTTATTTTATTTTATTTTATTTTATTGTGATTAAGTGGAAATATACAGTCCAAATCAATTTTGCGTGCCACCTATCTACAGCTCCTTCTGTTGTCCTTGCCGTGACAGCACAGTCCTCCTTTTCATGTTATACTTGTTGTTATCTTATTAACAAGCTCCTGCCCCCTCCTCTCCACCTTCTTCTCTCCCACCTAGAAAGAGACCAGTAGGACAGCCTCCTATAAATGCATAGAACCATAAAGAACACACACTGTATGGTCACATTGCAACCCCAAGTCTAGTCTACTTTTGTGCAAAGAGTTGACCTCAGTATAATTTCTAGAAGGGCAGCAGCAAGTCTAGGAGCCATGTTCCCAGGAGGTCACCTGGGCCATCAGACTATCATTTGTGGTCTTTTAGTAGAGTTTTTGAGCTGCACCTCTCTTTTTCTTGTGTTGCCACAGGGACTCAACATTGTGTGCCCATCATGGTGTTTTTGGTAGTGGCCAGGCACCAACTGGTTCTTCTGCTTAAATGTTGATAAAGTCACATATTCACATGGGTCGTTCTGTCTCCTGGGCTCTTTTTTTACCTGTGTCTTTGTTGTTCTCAGTGATCCTTTGTTCTGAATGAATTGGGATCTTTTGGTGTACCACAGATGGCAGCTTGCTAGCTTTTAAGACCCTAGACACCACTCACCAGTATGGGGTGCAGAGGACCCTCTTAGCAATAAGCTAATTATGCCAGTTGACGCTGATGTCCCCCAAGAGCATGGTCCCCATACTCCACCCCTGCTACTCTATGCTTGCAATATTGGGTTGAGATTAGAAGAGCTTTCAGCTTGTAGTGAAGTCCAGTTAAGTTGATCTACTTTCTATTGTATGCTGTCGCTACTTTCACCTCACCAAATTTCTCTCAACTATCTAATCTATAATCAACCCTTGGCCTCCCTCCCCACCCTTGTGGTTGTCAACGAGTCTTCTCTTCTGTACATAGACCCCTTAGAGCAGGGATCTCATACAGTATTTGTCTTTTGGCCTCTACCAGATTTCACTCAGCATAATGTCTTCCAACTGAAACCAAGTTATGAGAGGTTTCCTGAAATCATTGTTTTTTGTCATTGCATAGTGTTACTTTGAACATATGTACCATAGTTTGTTAATGGGCATCTAGATTGATTCCATCTTTTTGCTGTTGTGGATTGTGCTGCAATAAACAGTCGTATGCATGTGTCTGTTTGTTTGACAGCCTTTGTTTCTGTAGGATACGTTCCAAGCAGTGAGATTACTGGATCAAATGGTATATCTGTTTGCAGTTTTTTAAGGAGGTACCAGATTATTTTCTAGAGAGGTTGTACCATTTTGCAATCCCACCAGCAGGGTAAGAATTCCGATCTCTCCACAGCCTCTCCAGCATTTGCTGTGTTTTATTTTTTAGATTATGGCCAACTTTGTTGGGGTGTGATAGTGTCTCATTGTAGTTTTGATTTGGATTTCTCTGATAGCTAATGATCATGAGCATTTCCTCATGTATCTTTTGGCTCTGTCTTTGGTAAAATGTCTGCCCATCTCCTTTGCCCATCGCTTAGTTGGATTATTTACCTTTTTCTTTTTGCTATTTTGCAGTACTTTCTAGATCATGTAGATCAGACGTTGGTTCAACATGTAGTTGCAAATATTTTTCCCCATTCTGTAGGTGGTCTTGTAATTCCTTTGATAAAGTCTTTGGATGAGCAAAAGTGTTTGATTCTTAGTACTTCCCACTTATCTTTTTTCTCTTCTGTTGATTGTGCTTTGTCGGATTTTGAAGTCTGTCTAAGCTGTGTATGAGAACTTTCATTGCTGACCATATTTTTCCTTGCATAATCTTTATCATTTTAGGTTTGATATTTAGGCCTTTGACCCATTTTGAATTAGTTTTTGTGTAAGGTGTGAGATATGGGTCTTGTTTCAGTTTTTTGCAGATGGATATCCAACTTTGCTATCATTTGTTGAAGAGACTGTTATTACCCCAATTTACAATCTTAGGGCCTTTGTCAAATATCAACTGTTTATAAGAGGATGGTAGCATCTCTGGGGTCTCCACTCTGCTCCCTTGGTCTATATGTCTCTTTTTGTACCAGTATCAGGCTGTTTTGACTACTGTGGCAGTGCAGTAGGTTCTAAGGTCAGGTAGTATCAGGACTCCCACTGTGTCCCTCTTCTTCAGTAGTGCTTTACTTATCCAGGGTTTCTTCCCCTTCCAAACAAAGTTTGTTTCTCCATCTCATTGATAAACGACACTGGAATTTGTATTGTGATTACATTGTATATGTAGATCACTTTGGATGAAATAGACATTTTCTCAGTGTAAGTCTTCCTATCTATGAGCAGGGTAGTTTTTTTGATTTGTGTAAGTCTCTTTTAGGGAAACCCTGGTGGCATAGTAGTTAAGTGCTATGGCTGTTAGCCTAAAGGTCAGCAGTTCAAATCTGCCTAGTGCTCCTTGGGAGCTCTGTGATGCAGTTCTGCTCTGTCTTCTAGGGTCACTATGAGTTGACATCGACTCAACAGCACTGGACTTGGAGCTTTTGGTTTCTTGCAGTAAGGTCTTGTAGTTCTCTCTATATAGGTCTCTTATTTCTCTAGTTAGATTTATTCCTATGTATTTTATCTTCTTGAGGGCTATAGTAAATGGTATTTGTTTTAGTTACCTAGTGCCACTGTAACAAGAATTATCACAAAGTGGATGGCTATAACAAAAGAAGTCTTATTCTTACACAGTCCAATAGGCTACAATTCCAAATTCAGGGATGTCTGCTCCAGGGGAAGGCTTTTCCCTTGTTGACTTGGGAGGAAAGTCTTGTGTTACATCAGTCTTTGTACAGGGAGCACCTTGGCTCAGGAACCTCAGGTCTGAAGGATACAGTCTTCTCCTGGTGTTGCTTTCTTGATAATATGAGGTTCCTAATTCTTTGCTTGCTTCTCTTTCCTTTTATGTTTTGTAGGATGAAAGGATAAAGGGTGGTGAAAGCCATACTCCAGGGAAACTCCCTTTACAGTGGAGCAGGGACGTTATCTTATAAAAGGATTTTATAAGTCCCACCCTAATCCTTTAACATACAGCATAGGAAAATCACAAAATGGAGGACAATCATAAAATATTTGGAATTATGGCCCAGCCACGTGGCTATACACATTTAGGGGGAGACACAATTGAATCCATGACAGTATTGATTTGGTGATTTCTTCTTTGATGATTTCTGTTTGTATAAAGGAATCCTACTGATTTACTTATGTTTATCTTACATCCTGATACTTGGTTGAACTCCTCTATTAGTTCCAGTGGTTTACTTGTGGATTCTTTAGGATTCTCTGTATATACAGTCATATCATCTGCAAATAGGGATATTTTTACTTCTTTGCTGATACAGATGCCATTTATTTCTTTGTCTTGTCTCATTGCTCTGGCTAGAACCTGTAGTATAATGTTGAGTAGAAGTGGTGAGAATGGATATTTTTGTCTAGTTCCTGTTCTCGAGGGGAATTCTTTCAGTCTCTCTCCATTCAGGATGATGTAGGTGGTTGGCTTTGTGTAGATGCTCTTTATAGTGATGAGGAATTTCCCCTCTATTCCTATTTTGTGGAGAGTTTTTAGCATGAATGAGTGTTGGACTTTGTCAAATGCGTTTTCTGTATCAATTGGCAAAATTACATGATTCTTATCCTTTGTGCTATTTATGTGGTTCATCACATTAATTGTTTTTCTGATGTTGAACCAGCCTTGCATCCCTGGTGTGAATTCAACTTGGTCATGAGGAATTATTGTTTTGATACGTTATTGAACTGTCTTGGCTAGGACTTTGTTGAAGATTTTTGTATCTAAGCTCATGAATGATGTTGATCTGTAATTTTGTTTTTCAGTGGTATCTTTCCCTGACTTTGGTATTGGTATCACAGTTGTGCTGGCTTCAAAGAATGAATTTGGGAGTGTTCCATCCCTTTCTATGCTGTGAAATCATCTCAGTAGTGTTGGAGTTAACTCCTCTCTAAAAGTTTGGTAGAATTCTGCAGTGAAGCCACCTAGGCCAGGACTTTCTTGTTTGGTAATTTTTTGATGACTTTTTCAGTCTCTGCCTTTCTGGTGGATTTATTAAGTTGTTCTGCTTCTCCATATGATAATTTTGATAAGTGATATGAATCTAGAAATTTGTCCATTTCCTCTAGCTGTTCAAATCTGTTAGAATACAGTCTTTCCTAGTATCCTGTTCAGTGCTTTTCGTTTCATTTGGGTCTGTTGTAACATCTCTTGTCTCATTTCTTATTCAGATTATTTGTTTCCTCTCCTCTTTCTCTTTTGTGAGTTTAGCCAGTGCTTTATCAATTTTGTTGGTCTTTTCAAAGAACCAGCTTTTGGTTTTGTTACTTTTTCCAATTGTTCTTCTATTCTCTAATTCATTTAGTTCTGCTGTAATCTTTATGATCTGTTTTCTTCTGGTGTCTTAGGAGTTCTTCTGTTGCTCTCTTTCTACTTGTTCAAATTGTAGAGTTAATTCTTTGGTTTGAGTCCTTCCTTCTGGATGTGTGCATTTATAGAGATAAATTGGCCTCTGAACCCTGCTTTTGCTGTATTCCATAGGTCCTAGTAGGATGTGTTTTCATTTTCATTTGATTCCATAAATTTTATTTCATCCTTAATTTCATCTGTAACTCATGGCTTTTTGAGAAAGGTGTTACTCAGTTTCCGTGAATTCAAATTTCTACCTGTTTTTTGTGCTATTGATTTCATCTTTTATAGGTTTATGGTCCAAGATGCTTTGCAGTACTTTAATAGTTTGGATTTTGTTGAGACTTGCTTTATGTGCTAATACATGGTCTGTTCTGGAAAGTGTTCTATATGTATTGCAGAAGAAGGCATATTTGTTGATGGATAAAAAGTTCTGTATATGTCAGTAAGGTCTAGTTGGTTAATTGTGGCAATAAGATCATCTGTGTCTTTACTGAGCTTTTTCTAGATGATCTGTCCATTACTGAAAATGGAGTGTTGAAATCTCCAACTATTACTGTGGAGTGATCTGTCTTATTTTTCAATGTAGTCAGTGTTTGTTTGATGTATTTAGATGCTCTGGTATCAGGTGCATAAATATTTAATATTGCTATGTCCTGCTTATATGTTGAACCTTTCAACAATGAATAGTGACCATCCCTGTCCACAATGATGGGTTTTACATTAACATCTGTTTTATCTGAAATTAGTATTCCCACTCCTCTTCTTTGTAAGTTGCTGGCTCGGTATATATTTTTCCATCCTTTGATTTTCAGTTTGTCCATATATTTGAGTCTTTTGTGTGTTTCTTATAAGCAGCCTATAGACAGTTTGTGTCTTTTGATCCATGATGTCACGTACTGTCTCTGTATTGGTGCTTTCAATCTGCTTATATTCAGTGTAATTATTGATAGGTATGTGTTTAGTGCTGTCATTTGCATTTTACCAGTTCTAATTCCAGCCATCTTACTCGTCTGGTACTGATTTAACAAAAGCGGATGCTTTAACAAAGAAAAGCTTATTCTTATGTAGTTTGGTAGGCTACAAGTCCAAATTCAAGGTGTTAGCTCCAGGGGAAGGCTTTTTGTCGTTGTCAACTCTGGAGGAAGGTCCTTGTGTTGCATCAGTCTTACTTTGGTCAGGGAGTATCTTGGCACAAAAACCTCAGGTCTGAGCTGCTCCCAGTGCTGCTTCCTTGATGGTATAAGGTCTCCAACTTTCTGCTTATTTCTGTTTCCTTTCATCTCTTGTAGGATAAAAGATGGCAAACCACACTCCAGGGAAACTCTTTTTACATCGGACCAGGGAGGGAGGTGCCCTTAGAAAGGATGTTAAAGTCTTAACTCCAATCCTGTTTAACATTACCTAGCCTATTAGCCACAGGCAGATATTGGGGATCACAGAATAGGAAAAGTGCAGAATGGCGAACAATCACACAATACTAGGAATCATGGCCCAGCCAAATTGTTGCACACATTTTTGGGGGGCACAGTTCAATCCATGGCACTAGCCATTCCTCCCATAGCATTCTCTACTGCTTCTGTGTTAATTCATTACAATGGCCACACAAGAATTCACAGATAATACTTATGGTTACAGAGTTTATTAAAGAAGTACTGGGTACAATTCAGGAGGTGTAAAAGTTACATTTAACCTTAACAATCACTTTATGTGGTAGCTAGATGTCGTAGTTTGCTAGTGCTGTTGTAACATAAATACCACTAGTAAATACACCAAAAACAACCAAACCCAGTGTCACTGAGTCTGTTCTGAATCATTACAACTGTAGGTCAGAGTAGAACTGCCCCCATAGAGTTTCCAATGAGTGCCTGGTAGATTTGAACTGCCAACCTTTGGTTAACAGTTATAACTCTTAACCACCATACCACAGGGGTACAACTGGTTTGCCTTAAAAAGGAGCCCTGTTGGTACAGTTATTAAGAATTCATCTGCTAACTGAAAGATCAGTGGTTTGAATCCACTGGCCACTCTGTGGGAGAAAGATGTGGCAGTCAGCTTCTGTAAAGCTTATAGCCTTGGAATCTATGTAGGACAGTTTTGCTGTATCCTATAGGGTCACTGTGAGTTAGAACTGACTTGATAGTGGTGGATTTGCCTTTTGGGGGGATGGTTTTAAAGAACAGAAATTTATTTTCTCACCCCTAGAAGCTAGAAGTCTAAATTCAGGGTGTAGCTACATCAGAAAGTCCTTCTTTATCTATTTTAGCATCTAGTAGCCAGAAGTTGTTGGAGTTCTTAGTTTGTAGATACGTCTGTTCTGTTTTCATCAGATACCATGTGTCATCTACATGTATGTACCTGCTTCTGTGTCTAATCTGAGAAGTGTTTAGATTTAGAATGTGTCCTACACCAATATGACCTCATGAACATAACAAAGATAACTATCCTCAAAAAGGGTTACATCCACAGGTATATGAGTTAGGATTCCAACACGCATTTTGGCTGGACACTGTTTAATCCACAGCACTGCATGCAATCTCATTTTATAGAAAATAAAACTGAGATTCTAGAAGAGCTAAATAACTTGCCAAGAGTCATTCTGCTCACAATTCAAGCCCCTGTCTTTCTGACTATAGAGTCCATAAGCTTTTGCACACTGTTTGCCAAAAATCACACTACCTTCATTTAACATGAAGATTCTTTTTAATTATAGGAGCATTGCATGTATAATAGAATATGTGACTTTCTTTTAGTAGCTGAAATGTCTTGCTGGTGCAACAGTTAAGCAAGCACAGTGCTTTGCTGTTCAGTGTTGGTGGTTTGAACCTACCCAGCTGCTCCTTGGAAGAAAGACATAGAGATTTGTTCATGTACTGATTATAGCCTAGGAAATTGCATGGGGACATTCTACTCTGTCACAACTGGGTTTGCTTGCTGTGTGTCAGGACTGAGACAGTGGTAACAGCAACTATTATCAGCTAGGGTTTTAAGGTCAGAGGTATGTCTCAAGTGTTGGTATAGCACAAATTTAGGACTCCATAACTCCCTGTAGGTCTTGATCACTGAAGTTAAACTTGATTGACAGCTCTGAAGGCTCCTAAGAGGCTTTGTAGACATGACTGTTGTGTTTAGTTTAGTGTATGTATACATATATACACACACATACATGTATATGTGTTTATATATATTCATTTTTGTTTTGGAACCATAAGATAATGTTTGCTTCTAAGCCCTATTTCTGCATGCTTATAATGAGTTGACTGCTTTCTGAAATGTATTTTGCAAAACATGGAAATGTAACCATTGCAGTGCATTCATTTTAAAGTGTATTTATTCTTTATATTTAGGTTGTCTTCATTGTAATGAATCTGACAGTCTGAGGTCAAGGTGGCTCAGGCAGACACTGGAATCTTTCATCCCACAGCCTTGGGTAAATCTAATTAAAGTATCTGAAATGGATGGGAGAGAAATGGGAGCTACCCAGCCTGAAACATTTGACAAGGTACTTTTATTACTTTGTGATAGACTTTGGACTCCCAGTGATGCTACTGTTGTTATGCTGCTTTATTGTCATTGTTTTCCACCAGCTTGCAGACATAGCCTGGTACAGTTCCTCTGTGCCCTGACTGAGACATTTTGATAAAGTGATCATGGAAAGAGTTTTTATTTAATGGTCAACCTAGTTCAAAGGAAGCAGTAACATTGTGACTCAGGATTATAGAATGTGTTATATTTCCAGGCACCTCAAAGATACTCAGGAAGAGGTCAGATATTATTTGAGTCAGCGCACAGACATGTACACTGTATTGCTTTAATTCAGTAATATTTCATAACAGAGTGTGACATTGAAGGAAGGGGGCATTTCAGGAAACCAAAATTGAAGTAGTCTTAAAAAATAAATGCCAATAATTCAGAAGTACAATTATGTCTGTTTAAAATATGTAGCTTTTGTAAAAGTTTCGCTGTAGTCATCAACAAGATCAAATAGGGGCAGAATCAAGTTGGTGGTGGACTAAACACATGTCTCTCTAAATCCCTCTGGAAACCAAGACCTGAATTGATAATTAAATGGACACCTAGTGAGCCCTAGGACGTGGCATAGGGCTGTTACTTTGGACTTCATAGCACTGAACAGAAAACTTCTCTTTAGCTGACCCCAACTCTTTGTGAGTGCTGGCTTTCACAGACCAAAGGTAATTTCGGCATTTAACTTGTTTTGTCTGTCTTAGCCGGCAGGCGGAGCTGGGGCTTCACTAGCAGCTAATCTTAGATTCATTGCTACTGGGATTGGCAGGTGAAACTGCCATATTTTGAGAGCCCAGCTTTGGACTCTACATGGTGGCTCCTTCGGCCTCTCTTTCCGCCTCCGCCATTGAGTAGCTGGTATGAGGCAGATGGGGAGCTTGTGCAGGATGCCATCTTGTTCCACTGGCAGGCAGATATACCCATACGGAGGCCTCAGCTGGACCTAATTCCTAAGATGGGAGATAGTGCCTGCCCAAAGGAGAATGCTTTTCTGGCCGAAAAGCAGTACTCTCCACAGTGTCTCCTACGGCTGGGGCCCAACAGCAGAGGCCATCAGGGCAGTAGCCTTTCTGTATTTTGAACTAGTTTATAACATCTGGGGTTGGATATAGAGGTGCTTACTTTGCCAGCTGGGAAGAAGGACCTGTACCTGAAAACCTGACTGTCTTTGGAAGTTGCCAGATACCTTTTATTTTTCTTTTTAAGACAGCATAGAGAAATAACTGTGGTCCATCCTCACACCACCTCTCACAGCCTCTATTGACTCACATGATGCCCCCAAAGCTACAAACTCTGCATAAAAACATAATGAAGAAATCAGCTATGGCTTCAGAAGGCCCCCAAAAGAAAGTACCAAAGAACTTCGCAGACAAAGAAATCTGTCTGAAACTATCAGAAAGTAAATACAAAAGGACTAGGTATAGAGCCCTCCTAGACCTTATATGAAATACAGCAGAACAAAATGAAAAATTAAGCAAACTGTTGGATCTGATGGAACACCAGTACTCTGAAATCCAGCAGATCAAGAACAAAACCAAAGAGAGAGAAACTTCAATTCAAAGCCAGGAAAACAGAATGGAACAGGTAGAAAATAGACTTTCTCACTTGGAAGACAGAGCTACTGACTCCAGCATCTATGAGGAGAAATCAGAAAAAAGATTCATTGGAGTTCCTCAACAGGATGAGACACCTGAGAGCACAGAGAGTATTGTTGCTGAGCTGCTGACAGAAAACTTCCCAGAAATAATGAAAGAAGAGAATATAGATACGCAAGATGCATATCGAACACCACTGAATATAGATCTCAAAAGAAAGACTCCAAGACATATTCTAATCAAGCTTAACAAAATGAAACATAAGCAGAAACTCTTAAAAGCAGCAAGACTCAAAGCAAAGCTAACATTCAGAGGGAAGCCCTGTAGGCTTTTGTCAGATTTCTCAGCAGAAACAATGCTGGCATAGAGACAGTGGCATGACACATTCAGTGCCTTGAAGGAGAAGAATTTCCAACCAAGAATTGTATATCCTGAAAAACTGTCTTTCAAATATGAAAATGAAATTAAGCCACTTGCAGATAAGCAGAAACTCAGAGACTTTGTAAAACCAAGTCAAAGCTAAAAGAAATAGTGAAAGAATCTCTTGGCTTAGAAGAACAAACCCACTAACTTTATATTTTAGAGGCAAATACAGGACACATCACCCAGAAACCTACTCAGTTAGGGAAGGCTCCAAACTCAGTCAAGCCTATAATAGTGAAAGAAATGATCCAGTGATCATATCATGGAAACTATGATGTCACTGTTACAAAGAGGGGTATACTACAGTTGTTATAGGCCTTCCAGATGGAGAGGAAGTAAATAGGACTAGTAGTAATTAAAGTTGGGTTTATTCATAGTTTATTAAGGGGGATCATAGGGACAGTCATAAAGCACAATAAAGATGCAGCACATCAAATCAAGAAACATAATAGAGGAGTCTCAACAACCACAAAACCAACCCTGCAAAGTGTGAAAAATCAACTCACAAAGAAGAATGTCTGAGAACAGATTAATAAGAACAACAGAGAAAATATCAACACAAAAATAAACATATCACAATGACAACACTAAACACATACCTATGAATAATTACACTGAACGTGAATGGATTGAATGCTCCAGTATAGAGGCATCGAGTGACATCTTGGATCAAAAGCCACGACCCATCTATATGTTGCTTACAAGAAACTCACCTTAGACCTAAAGATATGAACAAACTAAAAATTAAATGATGGAAGAATATATATCAAGCTAACAATACACAAAGAAGAGCAGGTGTGGCAATTCTAATCTCAGATAAAATCAATTTTAATGAAAAGTCCACTGTCATGGACAAGGATGGACACTATTGCTGAAATGTTCAATACACAAGCAGGACTTAACAATTATAAATATTTATACACTTAATATTAGAGCACCTAAATACATCGAAGAAACACTGACTACACTCAAAAAAGAAATAGATCACTCCACAATAATAGTGGGAGACTTCAACACCCCACTGTCAGTATTGGACAGATCATCTAGAAAAAAAGCTCAGTAAAGATACAGAAGACTTTATTGCCACAATTAACCAACTAGACCTCGTCGACATATACAGAACTTTGTATCCTTCAGCAGACAACTACACCTTCTCTAGTGCAAATGGAAGAAGATTAAATATCAGTTGACTTTTGCATACACAGCCCCCCCCAAAACAAAACTGAAAGTACACAGGAAATTTTTCTGAAAAATTTTAGTAAGAACATGTCATAACTAATTTACCATAGTGTGTTTTTGGTTTTTAGAAAAAATGCCTTTGTTTATGTGCTGTTTATTTTTCATAGCTTTGCTATATACGTTTGGCCAGTGAATATATTTTCAGTACCTATTTGCATTATTATTTTCTTTCTAGGTGTTAGTTGATGCTCCCTGCTCAAATGATCGAAGTTGGCTGTTCTCTTCTGATTCTCAGAAGACTGCGTGTAGGTTAAGCCAAAGGAGGAAGTTGCCTGTTCTACAGAAAGAACTCTTAAGGTGAGAACTCCTAATACAGAAGCTAATTTTAGTCCTTGAGTAATACAAGTGGTTAAGAGCCTAAAACTTGCCTGTTCAACCCCACCCAGAGATACCTCGAAAGAGAAGCTTAGTGATTGGCTTCTGAAAAATCATAACCTGAAAAACTCTTTGGAGCAATCCTGTTCTACATAAAAAGTGTCACCATGAGTCACAATCGACTAGCCAGCAGCTAACTACAACTGCTGGTTTAAATAGGCATGATAAACATGACCACAGGGGTGTCCCCAAAGTGAGAGTTTTGCTTTGGTTATCAGAGATTATTCCTACAAAAGCTGTACCCCATCCTCTTTCCTTTCAGCTCTCATATTGTAATATGCTCTTCCCCACCTGTGAAATAGTAGTATTTCTCTTCATTATCATTTTATTTTTAAAACACCTTTATTGAGATATAATTAATATACTGAAAAACTCACTCTTTAAAAAAAATTTATGTTTAAGTGAAAGTTTACAATTACAGTCAGTTTTTTGTATAAAAACTCACACACTTTGCCATATGACCCTAGCTATTCTCCCCAGGCTCTGCACAACACATTCCTTCCCTCCAACCTGTGTTTCTCCTGTCCATTTAATCAGCTCCTGTGTCCCTCTGATGTTCCATCTCACCTTCAAGCAGTAACTGTCCAGTTAGTCTCCTCCTGTGTGTGCCCAAACCATGAAACACACTCTTCACCCAAACCTAACCAAACCCACTGTTGTAAAGTTGCTTCCAACTCATAATGACCCTTTAAGACAGCCTATAACTGCCCCATAGAATTTCCAAGGAGTGCGTGGTAGATCCAAATTACTAACGTTTTGTTAGCAGCTGTAGCACTTACCACAACACTACCACAGTTTCCACACTTGTCACCAGTATCATTTTATAACTTATATATCAATTCAGTCTTTGTCTGAAGAGTTGGCCTCCAAAATGGTTTCAGTTAGGGGTTAACAGAGGATTCAGGGGCTGTGTCTTCTGAGGACCTTCTAGTGCATCAGACCATCAAGTCTGGTCTTTTTACTAGATTTCAAGTTCTGTATCACACATTTCTCCTGTTCCATCAGGGACTCTTTGCTGCTGAGTTCCTTATAAGGGAAGTCTTTGGTGGTGGCCTGGTCCATCTAGTTCTGGTCTTGTGTTGCTGTTGACTCTGTTGTGTGTTACCCTTTCTGTCTTTCGAGTTCGCACTTTCTTCTTGTCATTGATGCTCTTCTTTCTTCTTTATCCCAGATGAGACTAATTAGTGCTTCTTAGATGGCCACTTGCTAGTTTTTAAGATCCAAAACACCACTCACCAAAATGGGATGCAGAATATTTGTTTAAAAAACCTTGTTATTCCAGTTGACCTAGATGTCCTCTGAAACCATAGTTTCCTGAGCCCTGATTTGTTACTCTGTCCTTGGCAATGTTTGGTTTTATTTAGAATACTTTGAAGCTTTGGGTTTAATCTGTTTCTGCTGATTTTCCTCTGCAGTGTGTTGTCTCTCCCTTCACCTAAAATAGTTCTGGTCAATTGGCTAACTAATAAAAGCCCCTTTCTACCACTCCCTCTATCCCCTATAATGATCAAAGAATGCTTTCTTCTGTATTTAAAGTGGTTCTTGAGTCCTTAGAATAGTGTTCTGAATCAGTGTTTGTCCTTTCGCAATTAACTAATTTCACTGAGCATAATGTCCTCCAGATTCTTCCGTTTTCATGAGGTGTTTCCCAAATTCATCATTGTTCTTTATCACTGCATAGTATTTCATAGTGTGAAGTTTGTTTACCTATTCTTCTGTTGAAGAGTATGTAGGTTGATTCCATGTTTTTGCTATTGTGAATATAGTGCTGCCATGAACATTAGCGTGCATATATCTATTTTTTCAGTAGCTCTGTGGTATATTCTAAGAAGTGGGGTTGCTAAATTGAATGGTATTTATATTTCTAGCTTTCTAAGAAAGTGCCAGATCAATGTCTAAAGTAGGTGTACTAGTTTACATTCCCACCAACAGTATAGAAGTGTTCCAGTATCTCCACAGCTTTGTTTGGGGGAGGTGGTATCTCACTGTGGTTTTAGTTTGAATTTTTCTGATGGTTGATGATTGAGAGCATTTTCTCATGTGTCTGTTAGTCTCCTGAATCTCTTCTTTGGTGAAATGTCTGCTCATAGCCATTGCCCATTTTTTAACTGGATTAATTGTATTTTTTTGTTGAGGTTTTGCAGTATTTCGTAGATTATAGAGATTAGACACTGAGTGGATTTCTAGTAGTCAAACATTTTTTTCCCCAGTTTGTAGGTAGTTTTTTCTTCACTGTTTTGGATTTTATTGGATGGAATTAAGGAGACATGTGTGTAGTCCACCATCTTGTGGTAGCCAAACATTTGATTTTCTATTTTTAGGGGTTCCCGGTTATCTATTTTCTCTTCTGGTGTTTGTGCATTTTGTAATCTGTTTATGTCTTGTTCTAGTGTTCTAGGAATTATCTCTGTTTTTTTTTCTTCCATGACTTTTATTGTTTTATATTTGATATTAGGGTCTTAGATCCATTTTGAATTGGGTTTAGTGCATAGTATGCGCTCTAGGTCTTGTTTGATTTTTTTTTGTTTTTACAGTTTTATATCCAGTTTTGCCAACACTGTTCGTTAAAGAGACCATCTTTTCCCCATTTTACAGTTTGAGCCTTTGTAAAATATCAGCTGCACGTAGGTAGATAATTTTATGTCTGGATTCTCAATCCTTGTCCTTTGGTCTATGTGTCTGTTGTACCAGTACCAGGCTTTTTTGACTACTGTAGCAGTATAATAGGTTCTAAAGTCAGATAGTATGAATCTTCCCACTTTATTCTTCTTCAGTATTGCTTAACTTATGCAAGGTTTCTTCTCTTTCCATATGAAGATGATTTGTTTTTTTATCTCAATAAAAAATGCCATGTGGAGGAGGGGGCAGAGTCAAGATGGAAGACTAGACACACATCTCCTTAATTGTCTTTAAAAACTAAGGCCTGAAGTGATAATTTAACAGAGCTTTCTTGATACCCAGTGAGCCCTAGGACAAGGCATAGGGCTGCCAGTTTGGACCACTAAACAGGATACTTCTCTTTTGCTGAGCCTGCTTTTGCTGAATGGCTGGCTCACACAGACTGAAGGTAATGGTCCTGTTAATTTTTTTTTTCTCCTTGTTGGCTGGTAGGCAGGAAATGGGAATGAACTGGCAGCAACACTGAACCACAGTGCTGAAGTGAACAGTGTGTGCTACAGCAGAAAGACTGTGTGGAATAGCCGCATTTTGAGAACTCAGCAGCACTGAGGGCACCACAGCCCCTCCATGCTCTCTTTTCTGAGATCTGCCATAGATTTGGCTATTTCATGGTGGGAAGGGTAGCTTGACAGGGACACCATCCTAGTCAGCTGAGAGGTGGAGTTACCCAACCAGAGGCCTCAGCAGGGGATAATTCCCACGCTGGGAGGCAGTGCCAGACCAGGGAACACTTTTTCAGCAGAAAGATTGTGTTCAGCACAGTGTTGCCATATGAGTAAGGCCTGATGGTTGATGGCAGCAGCGCAGTAGCACCCCCCTATGGTGAACTACATCGTAGCACCTGGGGATGGCTGAAGATGCGTCTCTACTGTTAGCTGGAAGGAGGGGCCTGCCACACCTGACAACCCTACTGATTTTTGAAGCTGTCAGGTAGCTTTTAGCTTTTAAAAATAAGACTGACTGGAGAAATAACTACTGAGCAGCCCTTCAACATCTCTTCCGTACTTTACTGACCCACATCATAGGTTTGGCTGATAGCCCCCCAGTGACTCCGTAAGTATAGTGGTATCTTTGCCAGCCAAGAGGCGGAGCCTGTCATTCCAGAGAGTCTACTGGGGACAGTCACTAGAGGACGCAGAGGGGGCTGGTGATGAACTCGCTTCTCAGAACTACACCTCAGTTCCTGTTGAGGCAAGATCAGAGAAACCGAACAGCTTCTCTATGTCGTGACAGCAACAGACTATCATGAAGCATTTAAAGAAACAACCAACCATGGGTCCAGAAAACTTCCAAAATAGAGAATCAAAAAACTTCCCAGATGAAGAAGCCTTTCTGAAACTATTGGAGGTCAAGTACAAAATAATTATATAGGGAGCCCTACTAGAGATTAAACAAAATGCAGCAGAGCAAAATGAAAAATTAAGCAAGCTGTTCAACCTGATGGAACATCAACATTCTGAAATCCGACAGATCAGTAACAAAATGATGGAATTAGACAATTCAGTTCAAAGCTAAAAGAGCAGAATTGATGAACTGGAAGTCAGACTCACTGACCTTGAAGATAGAGTAACTGACATGGCATTTCTGAGGACAAATCAGGGAAAAGAAATAAGAGAATGCAGTAAGAACCATATGGGACTCTATCCAGAGTAATAATCCATGATTAATTGGAGTTCCTGAACAGGGAAGGATAGCTGAAAACACAGAGTACTGTTGTTGAATTGCAGACAGAAAACTTCCTTGAAATTATGAAAGAAGAGAACATAGATATCAAAGACATGTATCAAATGCCACAAGAAATAGACCCAAAAAGAAAGCCACCAAGACATGTTAAAATCAAGCTTAATAAAATGAAACATAATCAGAAGCTCGCAAAGGCAGCAAGACTCCAAACAAAGCTAACATTCATAGGGAAGCCTTGTAGGCTTCCATCTGACCTCTCAGCAGAAATGATGTTGACACAAAGGCAGTGGGATGACACATTAAAAGACTTGAAGGAGAAACACTTCTAACCAAGAATTATATATCCTGCAAAACTGTCTTGCAAATATGGGGATGAAAATAAGACATTCGCAGATACATGGAAGCTTAAAGACTTTCTAAAAACCCAACCAAACTACAAGAAATCCTGAAAGAAGCTCTTCACTTAGCAAAACAAAACCTTTAAATGTATGTTTGAGGAGGCAATGCAGGACACAACATCCAGAAACCTAATCAGTTAAGGAAGGCACAAAACTCAATCAAAGCTATAATATTAAAAGAAGGGATCCAGTGATCATATTAAAATTAAGATACCATCACATTAAAAAGTGGGATAAACTACAGTAGTTATAGCCCTTCCAGATGGAGAGGAAGTGAATAAGATATTGTTTCAGTTAGCTAGTGCTGCGCTAACACAAATACCACAGAGTGGATGGCTTTAACAAAGGAAGGTTTATTCTTACACAGTCTGCTAGGCTGCAAGTGCATATTCAGGGTGTCCGCTCCAGGGTAAGGCTTTCCCCCTTGTCAGCTCTGGAGGAAAGTCCGGTATTGCAGCAGTCTTTGTCCAGGGAGAATCTTGGCATAGAAACCTCAGGTCTGAAGGATGCTCTCTTCTCCCAGTGCTGCTTTCTTGATGGTATGACATTCCCAATTCTCAGCCTGTCTCCCTTTCCTTTTATCTCTTGCAGACTGAAAGGATTAAGGGTTGGGCCAGCCACACTCAGGGAAACTCTTTACAGTGGAAAAGGGAGGTGATCTTATAAAGGGATTTATAGTCCCACCCTAATCCTTTAACACACAGCATAGGAAAACCAAAAAATGGAGGACAGTCACAAGATACTAGGAATCATGGCCCAGCCACATGGTTACATGTTTTTTGGGGGGGACACAATTCAAGCCATGACAGATATGTAGAAGTTAAAATTGGGTTTAAAGTTAGAGTGTTAAGTGGGATCATGGGGGTAGACACAAAGCACAATAACAATGCAACATATCAAAGTAAAAAATGTAATACAGGAGTCTGAACAAACACAAAACCAACACTGGAAAAGATGAAAATCAACTCATAAAGAAGAATGACCCAGAACAGAATATCAAGAGCAACAGAGAAAACAGCAACACAAAAATAATATATCAAAGTGACAGCATTAAACACTTATCTATCAGTAATTACACTGAATGTGAATGGACTGAACTTTCCAGTAAAGAGACAATGAGTGACATCTAGGATCAAAAGACACAACCCATCTGTATGTTGCTTACAAAAAAACACACCATAGGCTTACAGATAGAAACACACTGAAAATTAAGGATGGAATAATATATACCAACCTAACAATATACAGAGAAGAGCAGGTGTGGCAATACTAATCTCAGATAAAATAGGTTTTAGTTTAAAATCCACCATCGTGGACAAGGGCAGTCATTATTTATTGCTGAAAGGTTTAACAATATTAGGTACTTATGCACCCAACACTGGAGCATCTAAATACATCAAACAAACACTGACTACATTGGAAAATAAGATAGATCACTCCACAGTAATAGTGGGAGACTTCAACACTCCACTTTCAGTAATATACAGGTCATCTAGAAAAAGCTCAATATGCACACAAAAGATCTTATTGCCACAATTAATCATCTAGACTTCATCGACATATACAGAACTTTTTACCCATCAGCAAATAAGTAAACTTTCTTCTCCAATGCACATGGAACATTTTCCAGAATAGACATGTGTTAGGACATAAAGCAGATTTCAACAAAATCCGAACCACTGAACTACTGCAAAGCATCTTCTCAGACCATAAAGCCATAAAAGTCAAAATCAATAGCAGAAAAAACATAGATAGAAATTTGAACTCATGGAAACTGAACAACACCTTGCTTAAAAAATGATGGGTCATTGAAGAAATCAAGGATAAAATAAAGATATGTATGAATTCAAATGAGAATGAAAATACATCCTACCTGAACCTGTGGGATACAGCCAAAGCAGTGCTCAGAGGTCAGTTTATCTCTATAAATGCACACATCCAGAAGAAAGAAAGGACCCAAACCAAAGGATTAACCTTACAACTTGAATAGGTAGAAAGAGAGCAACAAAGGAACCCCTCAGGCACCAGAAGAAAACAGATCATAAAGATTAGAGCAGAACTAAATGAATTAGAGAATAGAAGAACAATTGAAAACTTAACAAAACCAAAAGCTGGTTCTTTGAAAAGATCAACAAAATTGACAAACCACTGGCTAAACTTACTAAGGAAAAACAGGACAGGAGACGAGTAACCTGAATTAGAAATGAGATGGGAGATGTCACAACAAATTCAACAAAAATCAAAAATATCATAGAATACCGTGAAAGACTGTACTCATTTGAAAACCTAGAGGAAATGGGCCGGTTCTGCAATTCCTGTTACCTACTAAAATTATCATAAGGAGAAGTAGAACAACTTAATAAAGCTATCACAAAGGAAGAGATTGAAAAAATAATTTAAAAGGCTACAACTAACAAAAAGCCCTGGCCCAGTTGGTTTCACTGCAGAATTTTACCAAGCTTTTAGAGAGGAGTTAATGCCAGTACTGCTGAGACTATTTCATGGCATAGAAAGAGATGGAAGACTCCCAAATTCATTCTATGAAGCCAGCATAACCCTGATACCAAAGCCAAGGAAAGCTCCCACAAAAAAGGAAAATTACAGACCAGTATCACTCATGAACCTGGATGCAAAAATCTTCAACGAAATCCTAGCCAAGAGAATTCAGTAACATATCAAAAAAATTCATCATCACCAAGCTGAATTTATACCAGGAATGCAAGGCTGGTTCAACATCAGCAAAACAATTAATGTGATCAACCACACAAATAACACAAAAGATAAGAATCACCTGATTTTGCCATTTGATACAAGAAAGGGATTTGACAGTGTCCAGCACCCATCCATGATAAAAAAAGCTCTCAGGAAAGCAGGAATAGAAGGGCAATTTCTCAACACAATAAGGGGCATCTACACAAAGTCAACCACGTACGTTATCCTGAATGGAGAGACTGAAAGAATTCCCCATGAGAACAGGAACTACACAAGGAGGCCCACTTCCACCACTTCTATTCAACATTGTAGTATAAGTTCTGGCCAGAACCATTAGACAAGACAAAGAAATAAAGGGTGTCTGCATCAGCAAACAAGAAGTAGAAATCTCCATATCTGCAGATGATATGATTGTATATGCAGAGAATCCTAAAGAATCCTTAAGTAAAGCACTGGAATTAATAGAGGAGTTCAGCAAAGTGTCAGGATATAAGATGCCAAACATAAGTAAATCAGTAGAGTTCCTTTATACCAACAAAGGGATCATTAAAGAAGAAGTCACCAGATCAATACCATTTACTATAGCCCCCAAGAAGATAAAATACCTAGGAAGAAATCTAAAGAAATAAGAGACCTATACAAAGAGAACCACAGTACCTTACTGCAAGAAACTAAGAGAGACTTACATAAATGGAGAAAACAACCGTGCTCGTGGCTAGGAAAACTTAACATTGTGAAAATGGCCCGTCTTGCCCAGAGTGATCTATGTATACAGTACAATCCTGACATAAATTCCAGTGACGTATTTTATTGAGGTGGAGAAACGTATCACCAACTTTGTTTGTAAAGGGAAGAAACTCCTTGATAAGCAAAGCACTACTGAAGAAGAGCACAGTGGAAGGCCTATGACTACCCAACCTTAGAACTTACTACACGGCCGCAGTAGTCAAAAGAGCCTGTTACTGGTACAAAAAGAGACATATAGACTAATGGAACGAAGTTGAGAACCTGGAGATACCACCATCCTCCTATGAACAGTTGATACTCAACAAAGGCCCTAAGATTGTAACTGCAGTAAAAACAGTCTCTTTAACAAATCGTGCTGGCAAAATTGGGTATCAATCTGTAAAAAATTGAAACAGCACCCGTATCTCACACCTTGCACCAACTCAAATTGGATGAAAGACCTAAATATCAAACCTAAAACAATAAAGATCATGCAAGAAAAAATAGTGTGAACAAAGGAAGTTTTAATACACAGTTTAGACAGACCTGAAAATCTGACAAAGCATGATCAACAGAAGATAAAATAGATAAGTGGAAACTACTAAGAGTCAAATATTTGTGCTCATCCAAAGACTTTATCAAAAGAATTAAAAGACCACCTACCGAATGGAAAAAAATGTTTGGCAACTTTATGCCAGATTGATACCTGATCTCCATAATCTACAAGATACTGCAAAATATCAACAGGAAAAGGGAAAAAAACCCAATTGGTCAAAGGAGATGGACAGATGCTTCATTAAAGAGTACATCCAGGCAGCCAAAAGACACATGAGGAAATGCTCCCGATCGTTAGCTATCAGAGAAATCCATATCAGAACTACAGTGAGATACTATCACACCCCAGTAAGGTTGGCCATAACCTAAAAAAAACAAAACAGCAAATGCTGGAGAGGCTGTGGAGAAATTGGAACTCTTCTACACTACTGGTGGAATTGCAAAGTGGTACAACTTCTTTGGAAAGCAATCTGGCACTTCCTTAAAAACTGGAAACATATTTATCACTTGACCCAGCAATACTGCTCAGAATATATCCTACATAATCAAGGGCATTCACATGAACAGATACATGCACACGAATGTTTATTGCAGCATAGTCCACAACAGCAAAAAGATGGAATCAACCCAGATGCCCAATAACAGATGACTGAATAAATAAACTATGGTAGATATACTCAGTGGAACACTATGCAGTGATAAAGAACAGTGATGATTTTAGAAAGCATCTCATAAACTGTTTTCAACTGGAAGACTTTATGCTGAGTGAAATCAGCAGCACAAGGACAAATATTGTATGAGATCCCTACTATAAGGACTTAAAAATAGACTCATTTACAGAAGAAAAGACTCTCTTTGATGGCTGCAAGGGAGAGGAGGGAGGGAAGGAAGGAGAGTGTTGGTTATAAATAAGATAGTTGATAGAAATTTGACTGGTGGAAAGCAATGACAGCACACATTGGAAAGAAGATCAACTTAACTGGAGTTCAATATAAACTGAGAACTCTCTTAATCTTAACCCAGTATTGGAAGGATAGAGCAGCAGGGGTGGAGGTCCAGGCACCATGCTCTCAGGGGACATCAAGGCCAGCTGTTACAACTAGCCTATTGCTGAGAGAGTCTTCTGCACTCCATATTGACGAGTGGTGTCTGGGGTCTTAAAAGCTAGCAAGCTGCCATCTGAGGTACATCGAATGGTCGCAACTCAGCTGGAACAGATGATCACCAAGGACAACAAAGACATTAAGGAAAAAGAGCCCAGGGTGAATGGGTGACTGTATCAACATGTAACCCAAAGAACCAGATGGTACCTGACCACCACCAATGACAGCTGTGATGGGGCACACAATGTTGAGTCCCAGTGGCAACATGAGAAAAAGAGGGGTGCACCTCAAGAACTCCACTAAAAGACTCAGTTGATGGTTGAAAGGCCTGAGAATTCCCCTCGGAGTATGGCCGCTAAACCTGATGCTGCTCCTGATCGTAAATCATTATTGAGGTGAACTCTTCAGACAGGAATGGATTGGACTTGGAGACACGATGTGACCATATGGTGTGTGCACTTTATGGTTCTATGCATCTGTAGGATACTGTCCTACTGGCCTCTTACTAGAAGGGAGAGGAGAGGGTCAAGAGGAGGGGGCAGGAGATTGTTGAGAGGAAATGATGTATATAGAATGGAAAGAAGGAGTGTGCTGTTACCATGCAAGGAGAGAAGAAAGAGCTACAGATAGGCAGGCATACAAATTTAACTTGGATTGTATACTTTCACTCAATCACAATTAAGAAAAAAAAATGCCATTGGAATTTGGATCAGTATTGCATTGTATCAATAGATCACTTAGGGTAGGATAGACATTTTCAAAAAGTTTAGTCTTCCTATCCATGAGCAAGGCAATAAATTTTACTCTTTAAAGATACAATTCAGTGAATTTTAGTATGTTCAATGTGTATTGCCTCTTAAAGGGCAGATTCTACTGTGGTTCTAAGTTGTTTACCCCTGGAGGCCATCCCAGACTAGATTTCAGTACCCTATTCTTTCTTTTACCAGAATTTCAATAGCACTGCTGTGAGAGTTGCTTTGGACCAGGATGCACTTTTGGTAATGGACATGGGTTCTCAATGAGCCAGCTTCCTAGGATTTGTAGCTAGTTGTTAGCACTTAACCTTTTCTCCAAAAGTTTTTCAGAAAGGCCTCACCATTAAGAGATACTTGGATTCCTTTTGAACACAGATATTTGGGGCACTTTTGTCCTGCTTCCAAGAGATTTCTACTCTAGTATACCTTACTCCCAAGTAATATTATACAAATATTCTCTAGAATACTGAAAATACAGTTAAAGGATTCCTTATTACTTGTTATCACTAACATGGAAAATGCTAATGAGTGACCGTGTGCATTTTTGCCAGTGTTCTTTACTTTCAGCTTCTAATTGGTATACAGCAGTGACTGTGTGCCATTACCTAAATATTAAAACCAACACTAGACTGTAGTCTTGTCCTTGTGCTGTATCTGCTTATTATGGTGATTCTTGGTAGTATCTCCCAGACAGTTCTTGTAAACATTTCTCATATGATATTTCTCATTTGTTTGTATGCAGTCTTCTAATTTGCTTTCGGTGGCAGCGTTTCATATAATTATAAAATATTTTGGTGGTTCTGTACCATCTTTCCTGTCTATTGCATGGATTTCTAACTGGGAGATGTTGCACAGATCCTGCTCTGATGTTTTTCTCACATAAATCTTAGTTTGGCTTCTTAGCTAATGATTCCTGCTACTCCAAGCCTCTCCTATTTACATTGTATACTTTTGAACAGATTCCAGATTTATTTTTGTTATTCTCTTTTATTGTACTTTAGATGAAAGTTGACAGAACGAACCAGCTTCTCATTAAATATTTAATACACGAATTGATTTATGACACTGGTTAATACCTGCATAACATATCCACACTCTTCCTTCTTTGCCTTGGGTTCCCTATTACCTGCTGTCCTGTCTCTTCTGCTGTCTAGTTTTTTCCCTGGGCTGGTGTACCCCTTTCCTCTCATTTCATTTTATGGGTTAATCTAATTTTTAACTGAACGTGAGCCTCAGGAGTGACTTGATTACTAAGGGGAAAGGTGTAGGGGCCGTAATCTCAAAGCTTCTTCAGTCTCTGTCAGTCCTTACTCCCAAAGGAGTGCAAATTCCAAATTTGTTGATGCTTACTAGCAGTGAAACACCTTTTTAAAAAGAAAAAAAAAATCTTTGGTAAGCGACTAGGCTTCCTGAGAATATCATTTTTCTTCTCTCTTTGGTGAGAAAGCCTTCCTTCACTTTTTAAAAATTCTTATTCACAACTCTGCCTTCTGTGTTTTAATTTCCGTCTGTTTTTTCCTCTTAATTCGCCTTCATTCATCTTAATTCTGTTTCTTTTATTCTCCCAAAATGATTCCTATTAAGGTTACTAAATATTTGCTAAATATGGATAATTTTAAAATTTTAATTTACTGTACTTTTTCATGATATTTTAAACCTATATTTTTAACTATATAATCAATGTGTGGAAACTTTTTCATTGTAAGAAAAAAAGTCAAGTAATGCAGATGAAAAAAGGCTACCTTAGCTGAGTTAATTATTCAGTTTAAATATAATGTAAAATTTTCCAAACTTATTCTATTCCTTATGCTTAATAGAAAAATACACTAAAAAATCCTAAAACTACTATCATTATATCCGTATTGTTATTTAACTTGCTATTTTTTGTATTTAGTATTTCTTTGCATTCCTATGTAAGGTATACTTTATTCTCATTAACTCTGTGAAATATTCAGTAGGGTCAGTGTCTCATACTCGGTTTAAACAGTCCTGTGTTTTGGGTATTTACATTATATCCTCTTTTTTGTGTTTTTGCAGACTGTTCTTTCGCATGTCTCATTGAATACACTGCTAGCATTTTTCTTGATTAAATTTGAGGAGCAGAATTGGGGGAACAAACATTTTAACAAGTAAATTGAATTATCCTCCAAAAAGGCTGCCCCAGTGTAGACTTCTTACTGCATTTTCTGCAGACTCACTCTTTTACAACAAGTTTTGTTGACTGCTTGCACCCACTTAAAATACTTTTTTCTCTTGACTTTTGTGATTATATCTCTCCTGCTTTTCTTCCTGCTTCTTTGGATGTGTCTTCATATTTTTCTTAATTTACAGTATTCTCAATCAGTCCATCCCATAAATTTTACAGTTTCTTATGTTCCTGATTGTCATGGATTGAACAGTGCCCCCCACCCAAATGTGTATAGCCTTTTGGCTGGGTCATCATTCCCAATATTTTGTGATTTTTCTGTGCTGTACATCTTAATCTCTGCCTGTGGCTAACAGATAGGATGATTATGTTAAAAGAAGATTAGGGTGGGACTGCAGCACCCTTGCTAAGGGAGTTTCCCTGGAGTGTGGCTTGTACCACCTTTTATCGTTTCACCCTGTGGAAGATGAAAACAGGGAAGCAAGTAGAGAATTGGAAACTTCACACTATCAAGAAAGCAGCACCAGGAGTAGAGCACATCCTTCAGACCTGAGGTTTCTGTGCCAGGATGCTCCCTGACTAAAGACTGATGTAACACAAGGGCTTGCCTCCAGGGTCAACAGAGGGAAAGCCTGCCTGGAGTGGACACCCTGAATTTGGACTTGTAGCCTACCAGACTGTGTAAGAATAAACTTTCCTTTATTGAAGTCATGCAATTTGTATTTCTGTTAGTGCAGCACTAGATGACCACAACGCTCGAATTGTACCTCTTCTCTATTTATTTGTCTATGATTTCTGCTGATACATGATGTTGTCAAATATGTTTCTAAGCTTAGATCTCTCTGCTTAGCCTCTGACTTACACGTGCATAAGTCATGAATTTAACTTTTCCCTTTCTCCTATATTCAGTCTGTCACTACATTGATGGTTTACACATCTCTCAGTTTCAAAACTGCTGTAAGCAATTGTCTTTCAGTAAGGCAAAGGGTGAGATTACTCAGGTAACAGGGATTCAGGTGTGCTGCAGGTATCCATCTGATCTGATCTCATCGTCACCCTTTCTGGTGTCTGATAAAATTTAACTGAGAGATTATTCCCTTACTCTGAGCATCATGAGGTATCAGAATAACAAAACCTTCAAGGGACTTTATGTTCAGCCACTTTACTCCTGTCCAACAATACCCACTATATCAGAAATACCACAAGTAGGTATCTTTAAACAGAGAAATCTGTCACAGACCAATAGGCTAAAAGTCCAAATTGAGGGCACTAGCTCCAGTGGAAGGCTTTGTCTGCTGGCTCTGGAGAAAGGTGTTTGTCATCAGTCTTCCCCTGGACTGGAAGCTTCTGACGTGCAGGGACTCTGGGTCCTTACCAAAGGACACACTCAGCTCTCAGCGTTGCTTCTTGGTTGTATGGGGTCCCCAGTCTTTGCTTGCCTCCTTTTTCTTTATATCCCAAGAGGCTGCCCCAAGGCACAGTACAATCTTACACTTTGAGTCCTGTGCCACCAACACAACTGCCATTCATCTTGACTTATTAATATAGGCAAAGTTTGCAGTTTATGGAAACATTACAATACCAGAAATCATGGCCTAGCTAAATGGCTCCATACATTTTTAGGTACAATGCAATTCAGTCCATGACACTTCCCCTTAGTCCACACAGTCATACTTACAATTTGTACAATTAAAGTTTTTATGATCACAGTTAACCCTGTTAACAATCAACACTCGTAGCTGAATCATATAATTCTATGAGCATTTCCCCTCATCCTGTCTTCCCCAAATGCTTCAGAAAAAAGAAGAATCTATTCAGTGAGGATTCTCTCCTGTCCTTTGAAAGTGTATAAGCCAGCCACTTGATGATTTTATCTACCTCCACTTAGACCAGTGTTCAAATTACCTGTCCCTCTGAAACCAATACTCTGAGGAGACAAAAATGTTCTCTGGCCTTGGAGAACCTACTGTTCCAGTTAGAAGTTTGAGCATCTGCATCCATAAGCAAAGTCCAGTCCAGAGCAAGGTATTACATTACAGCAGTCTACACCAGCTCATGCTGTTACCAGCTCACGGTGTCAAACAGCTTTCTCTTCACTCAGTCGAGTTCTGGTCAGCTCATCTCTAGCCCTTGTGGGCTAGGTCAGTGGAGATTGGCTATAAGCTTGGGAGTCTGCATGGATTTTCCTGACCTGCAGACCAGCCAGCCCCTTCTCTCTCATCAGGGGCTAAGTTAATGAGCACTGCCCATATGCCCAGGATTCTGCACAACTCCCTGCATTTTGGACTAGCCAGTCCTTTCAGTCTTCCCTGGCCTCCATGGGCTAGGTCCACGGGTGTCAGTGGAACATGTCTAAACTCAATTCGTGTCTTCGTTGCCAAACATTCCCTACTTCCACTCACCAGTGGACCCAGGTGGTCACCACGAGCTAGTGTACCCCCGGGCTATCTACTCACTGATCCTTTTAACTTCCAGTCCTAGAAGAGGGTTTCCTTCTGACGTTCACAGACTTGTTATCTTAATACACCCAAAGTGCACACTGCTTGCTTCCTTGCTTGAAATTCAGAAAACATTATGCCAAGTGAAATAAGTCAGTCACAAAAGGATAGCTCTTGTATGAGACCACTATTATAAAAATACAAGAAGTTTACACACATACACAAAAAAATCTTTGACGGTTATAAAGGTGATTGGGGGGTCAGGGGAGTCATGCACTAGATTAAAAAGAAAATCATTTTTTTTCCTGCAGGTCCTTCTGTCATGTCAGGTCATTGTCTTCTGTACTCAGCAGTTGAGTAGGTCTACAAGTCTTTTCAAATGCAGCATTCCTGGGTGGGGCTCATAGTTCAACCTAAGGCCTCAATACTCTGTACACAGTGACTGCTGTGTTCATACCAACAGCCTGTGTTTCTTTCCAACAAATTCTAGCTCCTCTTTTAGCATATCTGATCTAGTATTGGCTGAAAGCAGAGCTACATGCTGTTATCTGTAATACCTAATATTCATTTCTACCATACATTTACATCTGCTTTACAATACTAGGAACCCCTGGTGGCGTAGTGCTTAAGTACTATGTCTGCTAACTAAAGGTTGGCAGTTTGAATCTCCCAGGGGCTCGTTGGAGACTATGGGGCAGTTCTGCTGTATCCTATAGGTTGCTATGAGTCAGAATCGACTCAGTGGCACTGAGGTTTTTTGTTTTTTTTTTTAATAGTACTAAGTAGGAGAAACATTCAGTATCTATAATACAATCAGATAAAAACAGAACTGTTTTTCAAACATTCCAGTTTCATCTTCTCCACCCCTGGCCGTCTTCCCACTCATATGCATGTGTCCTCAGGCTTTTGGCTGGGTGGAACAGATAGACTTCGAGTCCCTGTCAGTCATGTGCTTATCTTGCCTGGCTTTTGCCACAGGCCATTCCAAATGTGGCTTTTCTCCCCTCAGCCTGCAGAGTAACTTTCAGCCATTCTAAATAACAATAACCAAAGCAAAGCATCTAAGAATCAAAAGTTTCACTTCTTAGACCCTTTGTTCTTTCTGTTACAAAGTCTCATGCTTTCATGAGTCTAAAGCCATTGTATCAAAATCCGCTTCTGATGGAAACTGTAAAAATGGCATGGCGGGGATGTCTGACCTCCTCTTCTAGCTTCAGGAGGGGCAAGGAGAATCAATATCAACAGTCCAAGGCTGATTCCGATGATGTGAAAGTCAGATACCTCTCTCTACCATCTTCACCAATTCCGACACCAACTGTCCCTCCCGTGGCACTGTGTTCTCTCATGAGTTCGAGAGTTCATTGTAGTGGTCACACAGAAGTCACAGACCGTACTTACTGTTTGCGGTTTATCAGAGAAGTAACAGATTACTATTCAGGCTTAGGAACACTCATGATGCAATTCTTTGATCAGGACAGTGCCACCTCAGCCATACCTACAGGCAGCTGTCTCTTGTCCTCAGCTCTTCCACTTGGTCTCTCCTGTGCTTGGACAAGTGTTACAAAGCTCTTTTGTTCTGCCCATGGCTTTTCTTTATTGCTGGTGGTGAGATTTTATTCTGCTCTGGGATCAACTGCTCTTTTAAGCCTAGCATGATGGCAAAACTGACCAGTCCTCTCATTATGGTTACGTGCACTGTATTGGCGTAGTTCTCACCCATTCATTTGGTGGGACTTCTAAAGACTGTGGCTTAAAAAGACATGTTGAGTAATTCTGCACCACAGATGGCATGAAATTGATATAGTAGCATATGACGGGGTATAAAATTGATAATCTCATAGTAGCATGTGGCTTCTAAAATTGATAGCCCCAACACAGAGTGTAGGTCATTATGTAATCATACATGAGTAGAAAAAGCCATCACATCAGCCATCTTCCATTCTTTTCCTTGAGTAGATGCTCTTCCATCACTGCTTTTGCACTAGGTCTGCCTGAGAGGTTCTGCAGGGACTTAGAGCAGCTGAAATTCTTTACCCAAGGCTATGTAATTAGAAGATAAAAAGCAGAGACCTACATATCAGCCAAAGATACAGAAAATAATCTGATTCCCTGACATCTAAAGTCGTGTTGTTACAAAGATTAAGGAAAAAAATGACAATATTAGATGCAATCTCTTTTTTATCTCCTTTCCTGACTCTCAAAGATGGGAGGTAGGGGAAGGAGAAGTACAGTGATTTTATCATTGAGGATAGCTCTACTATACTGCATAGATAACAGTAGAAATTTCTCTCATCTGTCTTCTCAATCTTTCTCAGTTACTGCCTTACCTTCTTGTAACAAAAGGCAAATTATTTCATTCCACAATGAGAGTTAAAGGGCTTTAAATGCAGACATACATAAGATAACAAATACTTTGATGTGCATGAGTTTGAGTCAAAGTATAAGGATTGATGATTAAGAAAAAGAGAAAACACCCAAACCCACTGCCACTGAGTTGACTATGACTCATACTGACCCCATAGGGTTTTGAAGGCTGTAAATCTGTTACTGCAAACCTAAGCAGTGTTGTGCTGCCTCCTGAAAATGGCCACTCTTTGAGACAGGGGTGAGATGAGAGACAAGATGTTTTGTTGTATACCGGTGCACAAGAAGACAGAGAAATAGATTCCTCCAGAATCTGTCGCCTTGAAACAAAGCGTAGCTGGAGGTGTAATAGGAGAAGGGGGTAAGGTTTTATGATTTCTAGGAATTTGTAGAAAGTTAATCTTTTGGTAGTCACAATGGTATCTTCCCAGATGTGTTGATACCTTGATTGGTGTGTTGGGCCCAGAGGTAGTCTGGCCACCATATAAGTTCCCTGCAGGTTCCTTTGTTTTTATTTTATTCTTTTTAGATTATTATCACCTGTTTTTCCACAGTCTAAAGAAAACATACTTAATCCTTAACTTGAGAGAAACTAAGGGAAACAATGGGCTCATGCTTAGAAACAGAATTAAACAAAATGTTGCAGGTTATATTCAAGATGCGGCCACTTAGTTTACTGTGCCTGTTCCAAATTTCTCCAGAAGCCAACTGCCACATCGTTCTCGTACAGAGTTGCTGGTGGTTTCAGACCTGCTGACCTTTGGGTTAGTAGTTGATCATGTTAAACACTGCACCACCGGATCCTTATTTGCATTTGCAGAAAGCTGTTGTAGATTGCTTGGTGCTTGACCTGATATTGTAGATTGAGGATGGAACTCAGAGAAGTAGAGGGTAGTCTAGAGACAAAAAGAAAAAAAATTCTTCTTCCTTTCTCCCTCCCTCCTTCCTTTCATATTATTACAAACCACAAAATGTAAAACTGTTAAAAGTGAGTCATATAAAAATAAATTAGTAAATAACACAAAAGACAAGGATCACCTGATTTTGTCCATTGATGCAGAAAAGGCATTTGATAAAGTCCAACACCCATTCATGCTAAAAAGTCTTAGCAAAATGGGCATAGACAGCAAATTCCTCAACACAATAAAGGCCATTTATACAAAGCCAGTTGCCCACATCATCCTGAATGGAGAGAGACTGAAAGACTTTCCCTTGAGATCAGGAACTAGACAAGGATGCCCACTATCACCTCTCCTATTCAACATTGTGCTAGAAGTTCTAGCCAGAGCAATTAGACAAGATGAAGAAATAAAGGGCATCTGCATCTGCAAAGAGGAAGTTAAAATCTCCCTGTTCGCAGACGATATGATTGTATATGCAGAGAACCCCAAGGAATCTATAAGTAAGCTACTCAAACTGATAGAAGAGTTCAGCAAAGTCTCAGGATACAAGATAAACATAAGTAAATCAGTAGGATTCCTTGATACCAACAACGAGACTGTTAAGGAGGAAATTATCAAATCAATACCATTTATGATAGCCCCTAAGAAGATAAAGTACCTAGGAATTAATCTAACCAGAGAAACAACAGACCTTTACAAAGAGAACTACAAGCCCTTACTATAAGAAACTGAGAGAGACTTAGATAAATGGAAAAACCTACCCTGCTCATGGATAGGAAGACGTAACATTGTGAAAATGTCTGTTTTACCCAAAGCAATTTATTTATATAATGCAATCCCAGTACAAGTTCCAGCATCATTTTTTAATGAGATGGAGAAACAAATCACCAATTTTGTTTGGAAAGGGAAGAAGCCCCGGATAAGTAAGGTACTACTAAAGAAGAAGAACACACTGGGAGGCCTCTCATTACCCGACCTTAGAACATACTACACTGCCACAGTGGTCAAAACAGCCTGGTACTGGTACAAGAACAGACAGATTGATCAATGGAACAGAATTGAGACCCCAGAAATGACACCATCTGCCTATGAACAGTTGATATTCGACAAAGGCCCTAAGACATTAAACTGGGGTAAAAACAGTATCTTCAACAAATGATGCTGGCAAAATTGGTTATCCATCTGCAATAAACTGAATCAAGATCCATATCTTACACCTTATACAAAAACCAACTCCAACTGGATAAAAGACCTAAATATCAAACCTAAAACGATAAAGCTCATCCAAGAAAAGGTAGGAACAACAATGGAAGTTTTAATACACAATGAGGACAGACTCCGAAATCTGTCAAAGAGACCTCAATCAACAGAAGAGAAAGTAGATAATGGGAACTATTAAGAATCAAACACTTTTGCTCATCCAAAGACTTTATTAATAGAATTAAAAGAACACCCACAGAATGGGAAAAAATATTTGGCAACTCTATGTCAGAATGACGCCTGATCTCCATAATCTATAAGATACTACAAAATATCAGTAAGAAGAAGATAAACCATCCAATTAAGCGATGGGCAAAGGAGATGGACAGACACTTCACTAAAGAGGAGATCCAGGCAGCAAAAAACACATGCGGACGTGTTGACGATCTTTAGTTATTAAAGAAATTCAAATCAAGACAACAATGAGATACCATCCCACCCCAACAAGATTGGCCATGATCCAGAAAACACAAAACAACAAATGCTGGAGAGGCTGTGGAGAAAGTGGAACCCTCCTACACTGTTGGTGGGGTTGCAAAATGGTCCAGCCTCTTTGGAAGGCAATCTGGTGCTTCCTTAAAAAAATGGATATTGATATACCATTTGACTCAGTAATTCCACTACTTGGAATATATCCTACAGATTCAAGGCCTTTCACACCAACAGACACCTGCAACAGAATGTTTACCACAGCACAGTCCACGATAGCAAAAAGATGGAATCAACCCAGATGCCCAACAATAGAAGAATGGATAGGTAAACTGTGGTACATATACTCAATGGAGCACTACGCAATGATAAAGCATAACGATGATTCCAGGAAACTTCTCTTAACCTGGTTTCAACTGGAAGACATTATGTTGAGTGAAAGTAGTCAGCGACAAAGGGACAAATACTATATGAGACCTCTATGATAAGACCTCAAAAACAGTCTTATGTATAGAAGAAAAGACTCTTTGACAGCTGCAAGGGAGGGGAGGGTGGGAGGGCGAGGGGGGGAGGGTTTAGTTTAGATAGTTACTAGAAATCTAGTTGGGAGAAAGTGGTGATAGCACACATTAGAAACAAGAACAACATTAAGTGGACTTCAGCATAACTTGAGTACTCCTTTCATCTTGACTCAATACTGCAAGGATAGAGTAGCTGGGCTAGGGGGCGGGGGACCATGCTCTTAGGTGAATTCCAGGCCAATTGGCACAACTAGCGTTTTGCTGAGAGAGCTGTCTGCACCCCACATTGGTGAGTGGCGTCTTGGGTCTTAAAAAGCTGCCAAGCTGCCATCCGAGGACACAGCAAATGGTCCCAACTCAGCAGGAACGGATGCTCACCAAGGACCAAAATGACATGCGGTAAAGACAACCGAGAAGACAGAGAGACCCACAAGAGTGGGTGCCTACATCGACTTGGGACCGGAAGAACCGGGTGGTGCCCGACCACCACCAGTGATAGCCACAGTGGAGCTCACAGAGAGGAGTCTGACTGGCAACACAAGAATAAAAAGGGGTGCATCATGAGATCTCCACTAAAAGACCTCAATTGATGGTCCAGCGGTTTTGGGCTTCCTCTGAGAGCATGGCACCCGGCCCTGATACTGCCCTTTCCCGTAAATTATAACAAAGGTCCACTGTTTGGACAGGAATGGATTGGACTTGGCAATGCAGAGTGGCCATATATTGGAAGCACTTTGTGGTTCTATACATCTATAGGATATCATCTTGCTGACCTCTGGCTGGAGGAAGGGGAGTGGACGAAGAGGAGGGGAAAGGAGGTTGTTGGGAGGATGAGACATGTATGGAGCAGAGAGGAATAGTGTGCAGTCACTGGACAGGGAGAACAGTGGAAGCTGCATATAGGTGGGCATGTAAATTTATACGTGAATGTACATTTCACTCAGTTATGTTAAATAAAAATAAAAAATAAAAAAATAAATTAGTGGTAGATGTTAAGAATACTTTCTTTGCAATATATTGTTAGTCAATTTTTAAACGTTTTTTTACAGACCTAAAATGTTTTGTTATCTTTTTAAGAGAACTGTAAAATAAACTTAAGACAAAATACATTTGTTTCAAACCCAAGATGGGGTAAGTCATTTATATCCCAGTCTTACTTTCTATAAACAAAATTTCAATATACTGTCCTGTGTTTACTGTTAAAAATAAAACCTATTATCTTCATTTGGAGGAATCAAGACATCTCATAAAACTTGCTGCCTCAGTATTATAAAAGGGCAAAGCTTTATTGCAGTATTCGTTTTAGTTAGAGAACAAATTGTATATATTCCTGCTTTTCTTCAATAGACAAAAATGTTTTTCATCTTAAAATTTAAACATCCAGTCAATTGAATGTATGGAAACATTGATAGTTCACTTATAATAGTGTTGCCGAACCAAAGCAAGTTCATTCTACCTGTCACTGACAGTCAAGATTCAGAGACAGTGGGGGGTTCAATGCTTTATTTGCAGATGGCCAGCAAATCTGGGGGACAGTGAGAATAGTGTCTCCAAAAACTATCCCATTTGAGTTACATTTTGAGTGGTTTTTATAGCCAGAATTCAAAGGGGTAGGAGTTTGTCACAGAACAGTAGTCAGGAGTCACAAGATTTCATTACGTCATAATATTTCATTACATCTGTCAAACAGTGTGGATTACTCAAAATTTCATTCTTTTTCTCTGAGGTCTTAATAACCTCTGTTTCCTCAGAGATATGGAGAGGAAGAGCTGAGGAGAGAGAAATGTAGACCTGCTGGTCTGGTCTGAGGGTGGTAATTGAGGCAGAAGATAGAATTCAGCCTAGTAACCTAAGTTACCATTGTTAAGTCTCTTTACATTTACTGTCAGTAGAATTGTATTTTGACATGTTTGATGGCAGGATTTTTGTTTACTTGTCTCATGTATAAATGAGTTTACTAGAAGAGCCAGGCTATTATTATTTAAAGGCAAGACTGTGCTTCACCATATTTCCTTTCTTTGAACAGAAACTTGCATTAATTTTTATAGAATGTTGGTTATAAAATTAGGCATAAGACAAGTCTGAAGTATCTGCAAGTGCTTGCCTGTAGAAAAGTGTTTTCTTGACACCTGGAAGCAGATGTCTATTGCTTCATACCAGAGGACGTCCCACAGTGAACATCTCCTCTTATCTTTGGAGTGAAGCAGAAGATCTGGGCTCCTGGAAGGGGTTGCTTCTTGCTGAAACACTTGCAGAACCAGCAGGCCTTGCAGACAGACACTCTGCATGTGTTACTGCTTTTACTCCGTGAGTACACAGAGAACCTTGATGCTCTCCAGAAGAGCCTCCAAACTGTTCTGCTCCATTAGGCACTGCAGAGTGCATGGCAGACACCTCTGTCTTTATTCAAGATGGCAAGAGTATAATGAAATGAACAGAAGTTATGAAGTGAAATTTTCCTGTCCCCTTGTTGCATGGTCTTTGTCAATTAATTCTCCATCTCTTGGAGTCCCAAGTTTTCTTAGGTATAAAATGAGATACTCCAAAGAGCTGTCACATGAAACTGTGATTAGCTGTATTTCCCTTGTATCCAGGGAGTCACATTAGGAAAAACAATTCAATTTTCCTAAATTATAAGAAAATAAGGGAACCCTGGTGGTACAGTGGTTAAGAGCTACAGGTGCTAATCAAAAGGTAGGTAGTTCGAATTCACCACTTTCTCCTTGGAAACCTTATGGGGCAGTTCTACTCTGTCCTATAGGATTGTTATGAGTCAGAATTGACTTGATGGCATTGTGTTTTGTTTTTTTAAAATAGTAAAATAAAAGGAGATTTTATAAAGAAGAATTTTCTAAAAGAAAATGCCAAAAGATAGAGTAACTTGCTTTGGGCACTGAGGGTCAGGTATCACCAGGCACATTAAAGTATTTGCTGATGTCAATTGACAACATTCGAGGACTATTGTACAGGGAGGGACTCCTAGTACATGGACTAAATGACCTTTCTAACACTGGAGTCCTGACTTTCTACTCCTATTTCTAAATCTGTGCTAATTTTTTTTTCACTTGAATTGAATCAGTCGCTTCTGAATCATTTTTAAGACTTCATGAACGGAATCTACTTCTTATTAACAAACATATTGATTACTACCCTTTGTGACTATGACCTCTTCTAGATGGCATCTGGGTGGCACATTGATTAAGAGCTGCTAATCCAAAGATCAGCAGTTTGAATCCCCCAGACTGTCCTATAGCACCACTATGAGTTGGAATCAGTTTAAGACCAATGGATTTAGTAGGACATGCTCAGTTTTCCCCTACATGTCTGTCAGCTTGTCGTATTGGGGGGGCTTGTAAGTTACTGTGAGGCTGGAAGCTCTGATACCAGTATTCAGATACCAGCAGGGTCACCTATGCCAGACGAGCTTCAGCTGAGCTTCCTCACTAAGAGTAGGAAGAGGGAGCCAGCAGTCTACTTCTGAAAAGAGTTGGCCAGTGAAAACCGTATAAATAGGAGCAGAACATTATGTGAGACACCCCAGTGTTGGAAGACACTCAGATGATGACTGGCAAAGACCTTTCTCCTTGAAGTAGAGTTGACTTTAATGACATGGATGGATTTAAGCTTTCAGGACCTTCATTTGCTGATGTGACTCAAATTGAGAAGAAACAGCTGTAAACATCCATTAGTAATTAGAATGTGGAATGTACAAAGTATGAATTTATGAAAATTAGAAAAATGAAATAGAACACATAGGTATTGATAGCGTAGGCATTACTGAGTTGAAATGGACTGGTTTTGGCCATTTCAAATCTGACAATCATACAGTCTGCTATGCTGGGAATGATGACTTGAAGAGGAATGGTGTTGCCTTCATCATCACAAAGAACAGTTGAAGATCGATCCTGAAGTACATTGCTTTCAGTGTTAATAGCTCTGCACTTACAGGAAGACCAGTTGTCATGGACTGAATTGTGTCCCCCCAAAAATTTGTGTAGCCATGTGGCTGGGCCATGATTCTCACTATTTTATGATTATCCTCAATTTTGTGATTTTCCTATGCTGTATATTAAAGATTAGGGTGAGACTGTAAACCACTTTAGAAGATCACCTCCCTGCTCCACTGCAAAGAGAGTTTCCTTGGAGTATGGCTTGCCCCAGCCAGTAATCCTTGCATCCTGCATGAGATATAAGGAAAGGGAAGCTAACAGAGAACTGGAACTTCACACATCAAGAGAGCTGCACCAGGAGAAGAACGCAACCTGAGGTTCCTGTGCCAAGATGCTACCTGGACAAAGACTGAAGCAATACTGTACTTTCCTCCAGAGCTGACAAGGGGGAAAGCCTTACCCTAGAGCAGACATCCTAAATTTGGACTTTGTACTGTGTAAGAATAAACTTTCCTTTGTTAAAGCCATCCACTCTGTGGATTTTTCTGTTAGAGCAGCACTAGCTGACTAAAACACCAGTCAATATGACTGGTAATTCAAATTTATGCACTAACCACCAAGGTGAAAGATGAAGAAACTCAACATTTTTACCAGTTTTTGCAATCCAGAATTGTTCAAACATGCAATTTGGATGCATTGGTAATTACTGGTAATTGTAATGCAAAAGTTGGAAGCGAAGAAGGATTGCTAATTGGAAAATATGACTGGTGATAGAAACGATGCTGGAGGTCATATGATAGAATTTTGCAGGATCAACACCTTCTCCGTTGCAAATACCTTTTCTCCCCAGCATAAATGGTGAGAAAATATACACCTGGGCCTCACCATATGGAATATGCAAGAATCACATTAACTATGTCTGTGTAAAGAGGCAATGGAAAAGCTCAATATCATTAGTCAAAACAAGGCCAAGGGCCGTTTGCAGCACAGGCCATCAGTAACTTGTATGCAATTTAAAATAAAACTAAAGAAAATTATAAAAGGCCATGAGACCCAAAGTGCAACCTTGAATATATCTCATTTGAGTTTAGAGTCCATCTCAACAATAGGTTTGATGGTTGAACATAAATGACTGAAGATCAGACAAGTTGTTGAGCAATGAAAAAGACGTCATACATAAAGAAACACTGGTGAAAAACAAGGGTCCGGGAATGGTGGAATATCAGTTGAGATATTTCAACAAATGGATACTGCACTGCAAGCACTCGTCTCTGCCAAGAAATTTGGAGGGCACATAACCTGGCCAACCTGCTGGAAAAGATCCACATTTATGCCTATTCCCAGGAAAGATGGTCCAACTGAATGTGGAAATCATTGAACAATATCATTGTCACACACAAGTAAAATTTTGCTAAGGATCATTCAAAAGCAGCTGCAGCATTGTATTGACAGGGAACTGCCAGAATTTCAGGCTGGTTTCGAAAAGTATGTGGAAGCAGGTGAATCACTGTTGATGTCAGATGGATCTTGGCTGAAAGCAGAGAATACCAGCAAGATGATTACTTGTGTATCACTGACTATGGAAAGGCATTCGTCCATGTGGGTAACAAATTATGAACAACATTGTGGAGAATGAGAATTCCAGAACACTTAATTGTGCTCATGAGGAATCTAAATGGATGAAGAGGCAGTGGTTGGAACAGAGAAGGGACACTACATGATTTAAAGTAGGGAAAAGTGTACATCAGGGTTATATCCTTCCACAGTTGGTTTTCAGTCTGTATGCTGAGCAGATAATCCGAGAAGCTGTGCTATATGAAGAACAAGGCATCAGGTTTGGAAGAAGACTCATTAATAACCTGCATTATGCAGATGACATAATCTTGCTTTCTGAAAGTGAAGAAATCTTGAAACACTTAACGGTGAAAATCAAAGACCATAGCCTTTCAGTTTTGTTGTGTTGTACATAGGGTCACTGTGAATGGCAAACATCTTAACGGCACCTAATGACAGTATTCACGTTTATGTGTGAATAACTGTGTTCATCCCTGCCCATCTTCCTACATTAATATTCTTTTTCTCACATGTAGTATCATTTTACACCCCTCCTTATATTCTTTTCTAGTGGTTTTTAAAATTTTTTTTCAATATTTTGAAGACACTATTTTTATAGTTTATATTTTCAAATAGTTACTAAAAGACATGTAATAAAGTCTTGTCCTCCATCCCCTCTGCAGAAATAACTACTTTCAGTATTACTATATTTTTCTCATAGTTCTAGATAATATTTATATACAGCTATCTTTTGTGACACTGTATGTTGACTTATTTTATAATGAAAATAACTTTTTTCTTATATCCTTTCTTCAGCTTTCCTCATATTCTCAATGTATTTGCCAGCTTTTCACAAAATTTGTGTTTAATTTTTCCTTGTATGACTGTCTAATTTTGTTTATTGATGTAAGTACATTTACAGTTTTCATAACTTCTGTTTTCCTAGAATTGATAATTGTGTCAGTTTTTCATTTGCTTAGTTTTTTTAAAATATCTGGTAAATATCTGGCTACTCCAGACAGATAATTAAATTTTTTTTTTTGCCCCTCCTGAAGATATTTCTTCTGGAAACTCCCATCCTACTCTGAGCTAGGTAAGTTCAGGCCAGCTACACAGCTTTTTTCCTGACAGTTATTCTTAACTATTTTTTTATGTAATTTTGAAATTACTCTACCTTTCTCCTGTGTTGGATTTCCTTTTTTTTGGATTGTCCGTCTCTCTCTTTCATGATTTGCTTGGTTTTGACAGAGCAAATCCACTAGTAAATTATTTTTACAAGTACATGAAAGGTAAATTTTTTCTGACTTTACTTCTCTGAAAATACCTTTATTTTATGTTCACACTTGATTGATTACCTGGTCAGAAGTAATTTTTACCTCAGAAATTTGAAGACCTTGTTCCATTATCTTTTACAGTTCAGTGTTGCTGCTGAGAAATCTGATAACTTTAAGTTCCCAAGGCTTTTTTTTTTCTCCAGAAGCTTTTAGATTCTTATTACGTTGTTTGAACTCTCATGATATTATGTATAAGTATGATCATTTTTATTACTTATGGTACATAATCCATGGGCCTTTTCAATCTACAGACATACAGTTTCAATTTTGGAAACTTTTTGTGTTTGTATGATGAGTTATTGATATTTTATTCCCACTGTTTTTGGGTTTCCATTTAGAACTACTGTTATTTGATTGTTGGATCTCCTGGATTGATTCTGTAATCCCACTATTTATTATTATTGTTATTATTCTGTAATCCCACTAATTTTTTTTTAATTTATTTTTTCTCTGTGCCTCTTGACGGTCCATTTCTTCTGAGATTTTTTATTTTATTTACTTTTTAATCTTTACGATTTAGTTTCTCTTAAGTTGAGGCTTTTATTAGCTGTCTGGCATTGGTTGACTCTGTTCACATTAGTGTGCAGCATTAGAAACCATGACATGCACAGGTTGGCTCTTTGCGCTAGTGAGCTTCTCTAATGATAATCAGGTAGCTAACTGGCTTCTTGGTTGGGCTCACTAAATGTTAGAATCCTTCTATTTTTTTATTATGATTGAATGAAAATGTACATTCCCATATAAATTCATGTGCTCAGCAATATGCAGCTCCCAGTGCTCTCCCTGCCAGGTAACAGCACACCCCTCCTGTGTGCTCCATACATGTCCTATCCTCCCAACAGTCTCCTATCCCCTCCTCTCCACCCACTCCCCTTCCTCCAGCAAGAGGTCGTCAGCAGGATGACATCCTATAGATGCATAGAACCATAAAATTCCCACAAAATACAGTCACTCTGTGTCACCAAGTCCAATCCATTGCTATTGGAAAAGTTGATCTTCATTATGATTTATGGACAGGGGCAGCATCAGGGCCAGGGGCCATGCTCCCAGGGGAACTCCAAAGCCCCTGGGCCATCAATTGCGGTCTTTTATTGGAGATGTCAGGGTACACCCCTATTTATTCTCCTGTTGCCAGCGAGTCTCAACTTTGTGAACTCCATCATGGCTATCACTGGTGGTGGCCAGGCATCATCTGGTTCTTCTGGTCACAAGTCATAGAGACCCACTCATGTGGGTCTCTCTGTCTTTTAGGTTCTCTTTTCCCCATGTCGTTCTTGTATTCAGTGATCATCCGTCCCTGTTGAGTTGGGACCATTTGCTGTGCCCTCAGATGGCAGCTTGGCAGCTTTTAAGACCCCAGACACCACTCACCGATGAGGGGTGCAGAGAGTCCTCATTAGCAAAACGCTAGCTGTGCTGATTGGCCTTGATTTCGCCTGAGAGCATGGTCCCCGCCTCCTCCCACCCCAGCTACTGTGCCCTTGCAATATCGGCTTAAGATGGGAGGAATACTCAAATTGTGTTGAAGTCCAGTTATTATTGATCTTCTTTCTAATGTGTGCTGTCACCGATTTCACCCAACTAAATTTCTATTAACTAACCTAAACCCTACCCCCCTACGCTCCCTCCCCACCCTTGCAGCCGTCAAAGAGTCTTTTCTTCTATGCATACGTCTGTTTTTGTTTTTATTGTAGGGGTCTCGTACAATATTTGTCGTTTTGTCACTGACTGCTTTCACTCAGCATAATGTCCTCCAGTTGAAACCAGGTTAAGAAATGTTTACTGCAATCATCATTGTTCTTTATCATTGCATAGTGTTCCATATACCATAATTTACTTATCGATTCATCTGTTGTTGGACATCTGGGTTGATTCCATCTTTTTGCTATTGTGGACCGTGCTGTGATGAATATTCATGTGCATGTGTCCGTTGGTGTGAATAGCCTTGATTCTGTAGGATATATTCCAAGCAATGGAATTACTGGTTCAAATGGTGTATCTAGATCTATTTTTTTACAGGAGCACCAGATTGCTTTCCAAACAGGTTGCACCGTTTTGCAATCCCACCAACAGTGTAGGAGAGTTCCAGTCTTCCCACGGCCTCTCCAGCATTTGTTGTTTTGTGGTTTTTGGATCATGGCCAACTTTGTTGGGGTGAGATGGTATCTCATTGTCATTTTTATTTGAATTTCTTTAATAGGTAATGATTGTGAACATATCCTCATGTGTTTTTTTGGCTGCCTGGATCTCCTCTTTAGAGGAGGACTGTCCATCTCCTTTGCCCATCACTTAATTGGATGATTTATCTTTTTCTTGTTGATATTTTGTAGTACCTTATAGATTATGGAGATCAGGGGTCCGTCTGACATAGAGTTGCCAAATATTTTTTTCCCATTCTGTAGGTGGCTTTTTAATTCTATTAATAAAGTCTTTGGATGAGCAAAAGTTATTGATTCTTAGTAGTTCCCATTTACCTATTTTCTGATGATTTTGGTTTGGTTGACAGATCTTGAAGTCTGCCTATGTTGTGTATTAAACCTTCCATTGTTGTTCCTACTTTTTCTTGGATGAGCTTTACTGTTTTAGGTTTCATATTTATGTCTTTTATCCAGTTTGAGTTTTTTTTTGTATAAGGTGTAACATATGGGTCTTGTTTCAGTTTAGTGCAGATGTATATCCAATTTTGTCAGCACCGTTTGTTGAAGAGATTTTTTTTACCCCAGTTTAATGTCTTAGGGTCTTTGTCGAATATCAACTGTTTGTAGGCAGATGATGTCATTTCTGGGATCTTGATTCTGTTCCACTGATCTATCTGTCTGTTTTTGTATCAGTACCAGGCTGTTTTGACTACTGTGGCAGTGTAATATGTTCTAAGGTTGGGTAATGAGAGGCCTACCAGTGTGTTCTTCTTCTTTAGTAATGCTTTACTTATCCAGGGCTTCTTCCCTTTCCAGACAAAGTTGGTAATTCGTTCCTCCATCTCATTAAAAAATGTCACTGGAACTTGTATTGAGATTGCATTATATAAGTAGATTGCTTTGGGTAAAATAGACATTTTCACAATGTTAAGTCTTCCTATCCTTGAGCAGGGTAGGTTTCTCCATTTGTATAAGTCTCTCTTAGTTTCTTGTAGTAAAGGTTTGTAGTTCTGTGTGTAAAGTTCTGTTATTTCTCTGGTTAAATTTATTCCTGGGTACGTTATCTTGTTAGGGGCTATGGTAAATCATATTGACTTGGTGATTTCTTCCTTAATAATCTGGTTATTGGTATAAAGGAATCCTACTGATTTACTTATGTTTATCTTGTATCCTGAGACTTTGCAGAGCTCTTCTATCAGTTTGAGTAGTTTCCTTATGGATTTTTTTTTTGGATTCTCTCCATATACAATCATATCATCAGCAAACAGGGAGATTTTTACTTCTTCTTTGCCGATGCAGATGCCATTTATTTCTTGGTCTTGTCTAATTGCTCTGGCTAGAACTTCTAGTACAATGTTGACTAGGAGTGGTGAGAGTCGGCATCCTTGTCTAGTTCTGTTCTCAGGGTAAGTCTTTCAGTCTCTCTCCATTCAGGATGACATAGGCAGTTGGCTTTGTATAAATGGCCCTTATTGCATTGAGGAATTGGCCATCTCTTCCTATTTTGCTGAGAGTTTTTAGCATGAATGGGTGTTGGACTTTATCAAATGCCTTTTCTGCATCAATAGACAAGATCAGGTGATGCTTATCTTTTGTGATATTTGTGTGGTTGATCACATTAATTGTTTTTCTGATGTTGACCCAGCCTTACATTCCTGGTATGAATCCAACTTTGTCATGATGGATTATCTTTTTGATACATTGTTGTACTCTTGGCAAGAATTTTGTTGAAGATTTTTGCATCTAGATTCATGAGTGATATTGGTCTATAGTTCTCCTTTTTGGTTGGGTCTTTCACTGCCTTTGGTATTGGGGTTATACTGGCTTCATAGAATGAATTTGGGAGTATTCCATCCCTTTCTATATTGTAAAATAGTCTTAGTAATATGGGAGATAACTCTTCCCTAAAAGCTTGGTAGAATTCTGCAGTGCAGCCATCTGGGCCTGGGATTTTTTTCGTTGGCAGTTTTTTGATGACTTTTTCAATCTCTTCCTTTGTGATGGATTTATTCAGTTGTTCTGCTTCACCTGATGGTAATTTTGGTAGGTGATATGAATCAAGAAATTTGTCCATTTCCTCTAGGTTTTCAAATTTGTTAGAATACAGTCTTTCATAGTATTCAGCTGTGATATTTTTGATTTCTGTTGGATCTGTTGTGACATCTCCCCTCTCATTTCTTATTTGGGTTATTTGTTTCCTTTCCTGTTTTTCTTTAGTAAGTTTAGCTGATGGTTTGTCGATTTTGTTGATCTTTTCAAAAAACCAGCTTCTGGTCTTTTCAATTTTTTCAGTTGTTCTTGCATTCTCTAATTGATTTAGTTCTGCTCTGATCTTTATGATCTGTTTTCTTCTGGTACCTGAGGGATATCTCTGCTGTTCTCTCTCTACTTGTTGAAGCTGTAGGGTCAGTTCTTTGATTTGGTTTCTTTCTTCCTTCCAGATGTGTGCATTTATGGAAATAAACTGACCTCTGAGCCCTGCTTTGGCTGTACCGTATAGGTTCTGGTAGGAAGTGTTTTTGTTCTTGTTGGAATCCGTAAATTTCTTTGTTTCATCCTTGACTTCTTCTATAACTCATGTTTTTTTTTAGCAAGGTGTTGTTCGGTTTCCATGAGTTCTGCTTTCTATCTATGTTTTTTCTGCTGTTGATTTTGACTTTCATGGCTTTATGATCTGGGAAAAGGCTTTGCAGTGGTATGGATTTTGTTGAGAACTGCTTTATGTACTAACACATGGTCAATTCTGGGGAATGTGCCATGTGCACTGCAGAAAAAGGTGTAGTTGTTTACTGATGGATAGAAAGTTCTGTATATGTCAATGAGGTGTAGTTGATTAATTGTGGCAATAAGGTCTTCTGTGTCTCTATCGAGCTTTTTTCTAGACGATCTGTCCAATATTGAGAGTGGAGTGTTGAAGTCTCCTACTATTATTATCAAGTGATATATCTCCTTTTTGAGTGTAGTCAGAGTTTCTTGACATATTTAGGTGCTCTAATATTGAGCCAAGTGCCGTCGAGTCGGATCCAACTCATGGCTCTAATATTAGGTGCATAAATATTCAATATTGTTAAGTCCCGCTTGTGTATTGAACCTTTCAGCGATAAATAGTGGCAATCCTTGCCCACGATGCTGGATTTATACATTAAAATCAATTTTACCTGAGATTAGAATTGCCCCGCCAACTCTTTTGTTCATTGTTAGCTTGATATATATTCTTCCATCCTTTAATTTTCAGTTTGTTCTTATCTTTAACTCCAAGGTGAGTTTGTTGTAGGCAACATATAGATGAGTCATGTCTTTTGATCCAAGATGTGACTTGTTGTCCCTTTACTGGAGCATTCAGTTCATTCACATTCAATGTAATTATTGATCGGTATGTGTTCAGTGCTGCCATTGTGATATGTTTATTTTTGTGTTGATGTTTTCTCTGTTATTCTTATTAATCTGTTCTGCCACCTTCTTCTTTGTGAATTGATTTTTCACTTTTTCAGAGTGGGTTTTGTGATTGTTTAGACTCCTGTATTACATTTCTTGATATGGTATATTGCTTTTTTATTGTGCTTTACAGCTGCCCCTATGATCCTGCTTACTAAATTGTGTATAAACCCAGTGTTTTAGTCAGCTAGGGCTGCTGTAGCAGAAATACCACAGAGTGGATTACTTTAACAAAGGAAGGTTTATTCTTACATAATAGGCTACAAGTCCATATTCAGGGTGTCCACTTCAGGGGAAGGCTTTCCCCCTTGTCAACTCTGGAGGAAAGTCGGGTATTGCATCAGTCTCTGTCCAGGGAGCATCTTGGTGCAGGAATCTCAGGTCTGAAGGATGCGCTCTTCTCCTGGTGCTGCTTTCTTGATAGTAAAAGGTTCCCAATTCTCTGCCTGCTTCTCTGTCCTTTTATCTCTTGTGGGATGAAAGAATTAAGGGTGGGGAAAGCCATACTCCAGGGAAACGCCCTTTACAGTGGAGCAAGGAGGTAATCCTATGAAGGGATTTACAGTCCCACCCTAATCCTTTAACATACAGCATAGGAAAACCACAAAATGGAGGACAGTCACAAGATACTGGGAATCATGGCCCAGCCACATGGCTACACATATTTTAGGGGGGACACAATTCAATCCATGACACCCAGTTTTGATTGCTACCAGTCTTGTCAACTTCCTCTCTATCTGGAAGGACTATAACGACTGTAGTACATCACACTTCTTAATATGATGATATCGTAGTTTACATGATATGATCACTAGATCATTTCTGTCACTATTATAGCTTTGATTGTGTTTGAGGATTCTGGATAATGTGTCCTTCTAAAATATAAAGTTACCAGTTTTGTCCTTCCAAGCCAAGAAATTCAGTATTTCTTGCAGCTTTGGTTTGGTTTTCACAAAGTCTGTGAGTTTCTGTTTATCTGTGAATGTCTTAATTTTGTTTTCATATTTGAAAAATAGTTTTACAGGATATATAATTCTTGAGTGGAAGTTCTTCTCCTTCATCGCTTTGAATATGTCATGCCACTGTCTCTGTGCCAGCATTGTTTCTGCTGAGAAATCTAATCAGTTTCCCTCTGAATGTTTGCTTTGAGTCTTGCTGCCTTTAAGAGTTTCTGGTTGTGTTTCATCTTGTTAAGCTTGACTGTAATATGCCTTGGAGTCTTTCTGTTGAGCTCTATATTGAGTGGTGTTTGATATGTATCTTTGATATCTATATTCTCTTCTTTTATGATTTCTGGAAAGTTTTCTGTCAGCAGCTCAGCAACAATACTCTGTGTTCTCAGATGTCTCGTCATGTTCAGGAACTCTAATCGTAGATTGTTCTTCTTAATAGAGGTCCACATGCTTCTTAATGCTTCTTCATTTTTCTTGTTTCTTTTTTCTGATTTCTCCTCACAGATGCTGGAGTCAGTAGCTGTGTCTTCCAAATCAGAAATTGTCTTTTCAATTTGTTCCATTCTGTTTTCTTGGCTTTGAGTTGAAGTTTCTGTGTCTTTGATTTTGTTCTTGATCTGTTGGATTTCCAAGTACTGATGATGTTCCATCAGATCAGACAGTTTGCTTAATTTTTCGATTTGCTCTGCTGCATTTTGTATAAGGTCTAGGAGGGCTCTATATATAATCCTTTTGTATTCATCTTCTGATAGTGTCAGAAAAACTTCTTCGTCTGGGAAGTTCTGAGGTGGTTTCTTTTGGGGCCCTTCTAATGCTATGGGTGATTTCCAGGTTACCATGTTCTCCAACGTTTGTTGCCTTTTGGGCTTCATGTGGGTCAATAGAGGCTAGGAGAGATGCTGTGAAGATGGACCACAGTTGTTTCTCTAGGCTGTCTTAAAATGAAAAATAAAAAGTATTTGACAATTTCCAAAGTCAGTCAGGTTTTCACATGTATACGTCCCTCTTCCCAACTGGCAAAGTAAGCACCTCTAGATTGAACCCCAGATGTGATAAACTAGCTCAAAATATAGAAAGGCTACTGGCCTGCTGGCCTCTGCTTTTGGGCCCCAGCTGTAGGTGATACTGTGTAGAATTCTGCTTTTCTGCTGCAAAAGTGGTCTCTTCTGGATAGACACTGCTTCCCAGCCCAGGAATTAAGTCCAGCTGAGGCTTCCCTGTCGATGACTCCACCTACTAGTGAAACAAGGTGATGTCCTGCACATGCCTGCCGGCTGGCAGGAACCAGGCTCCCAGCAGAAAGAGAGGCCGAGAGTGCCAAAATATCCAGAGTGCCAAAATATCCAGAGCCTCCACCACTGGGCCCCAGCCCCAGGCGACACTGTGCAAAACACCACCACCCTGCTGGAAAAACACTCTCCCCTTGGCAGGCGAAACCGCCCAGCCTAGGAACCCAGTCTGGCTGGGGCATCTGCCTGGGCTTCTCTGTTTCTCAGTGGATCAAGATGACGTCCCGCACAAGCGCGTCTGCACAACTACCACATGGCGGAGGCAGAAAGATAGTCCAGGGGAGCCAAGATGTATAGAGTCCAAAGCCAGGCTCTTGGAACCTGGTAATTATGCTTGCCAGTCCCACCAGCAGTGTGTCCGAGACCTGCAGCTAGTCAAGCCCCAGCTCTGCCCGCCAGCCAAGACAGAGGAAAAAAAAAAATCAAAATGGTCAGTTACCTTCAGTCTGTGCAAGCCTCTGCTTGCCAAGAGTGGGGTTAGTGAAAGAGAGGAGGTTTTGCATTCAGTCCAAGTAGAAGGCTCCATTTAATTATCATTTCAGGTCTTGGTTTCCAGAGGGATTTGGGAGATATGCATTTAGTCCATGATCTTGACTCTGCCCTCCATGTTAGAATCTTTAAGTCTTTTTTTTTTTTTTTTGGAGTGGTTCCAGTCTCTTGTCTGGATTATATAAGCCTGGTTTAGGTAGAACAGAGCCAGGAAAGGGAGAAGGTTATTTGAGCAGGTGAGATTGGTGGTATCCAACATCAGGTATGAAAACTTAACCTCCCATGACCCTCCTGCAGCACTTTTTAGTATGGCATCACGCTGGGCTTCTTCTTTGCCTGGAATAAACCAATGGTTTTCTGTAAGGAGGGGTGGGGATTATGTCAGTTGACTATGTAGGGTTGGTGTGGGATGTGAGTCTCTCAGTGTTCCCTATGTAGACTTCAGTTTTCAGACAGCCTCCAACTCCTGCCTATCCCAGTTTCTGGGGTACTAATTGTAATTAAAACCACACCATTCCATACCTCCTAATGACACTTAATATGACTTTCACTGTGCTCCTAGAAACCCCACTGCTGTCAGGTCCATTCTGACTCATAGCGACCCTACAAGACAGAGTAGAACTGCTCTGTAGTGTTTCCGATGAGTGCCTGGAGGATTTGAGCTAATGACCTTTTGGTTAGCAGATGTAGCATTTAACCACTACACTACCAGGGTTTCCTTACTCAATTTCCTTCCTGCTCAATTGTGTCTAATTCTCCATTCACTTTTTATCCCCATGTATTCAGGGTTAAAGATGTCTTCTTGCTAAGTATAGACTGGAGTTTATGTTTCAGTTTCTTTTTTTCTGTAGTGATTTAGGGAGTATTATACAGGGTTGCTGTGAGTTGCAATTGACTCACCAGCAATGGGTTTTTTGGGCAGAAGTGTGATTTATTTACAGGAAAAAGACCAGAATCATCTTTACTTTGCCATCTTGAAAATTTTACTGTGAATTTTTCTATTAAAAATTTTTTTTTAATCTTGATCTCTCAAGTTTATGTTTAGTACAAGATCCCATAACCACTCCTTTTATAAGCCATATAAAAATTGAACCATAGTAGAATAATACTCTGTAGATTATATAGTTGGATGTAACTGATGAAATGTATTTATTCTTAGGAATTGACAGTACAGAAAATTTGGCAAATGGAAATGGAAAATGTGCATACATGCATATATGATCTTACTCTTTTATCACCAAGTCTCAGCATTCTAGTGTATTTCATGGTTATTTCTCACATGTCTCCTTTAAGAAAAATAAGTACATAATTTGTGTTCAATTTTAATCTCTTCACTAAAATTTTATTTTTAACTTACCAAAAAGGGACCAAATATAAAACCAAGGGTTAAAAAAGTTTTAACATTTCTATTACAAGTACAAATGAAATATATAATAAAAAGTAGTATTTTTAGCTTCTCTGCCTTTTTTTCAGATGTTGAAAATACTAAATCACATAAAACCCAGCCCACTATCATCAAGTTGATTCCAACTATTAGTGACCCTATAGACAGAGTAGAACTGCCCTATAGAGTTTCCAGGGAGCACCTGGCAGGGTTAAACTACCAACTTTCTGGTTGGCAGCTATACCACTTAACCACACCACCACCAGTGTTTCCAAAAATCACATAAAAGAAGGCATAAACCCATAAAGGTAATAGTATAATCTGATGTATTTAGAAGAAAAAGTTTATTGTGAAACATAATCGTGACAGTAGAAAGGTCCCCAACGCAGATGAAATTACTATAAATTTGATTTATCCATAGAGAAGTATAAAAATTAGAACCTTCCATTGCATTTATAAAACATGAATATTTAAGTTATATGAAACTATCTGTTATGACTATCTTGAGATCTATTTTCAGAGGATAATGATGGACAAGGATATAAGGAATAATTGGACATAAAGCCAATTCTGTTTATGGAGTATGGTTTAGATGTATGCCATTATTACCATTTCTCCAAATAATTTCTGTGGCAAGACTTCCTTTTACTATTTTAATAAGTTTTTTTTTTTTTTTTACTGCATTATATTTAAATCTGTTAAGAAAAATGTATTGGAAAAATACACTAGAAGTGATCTAACTGATATCTTTTTTTAGAAAGTGGCCAAGATAGTTGTTTTAGAGACTATTACATGATTTCTAGATGGAAAAGCCTTAACTGAAGAGTATGATTTATAACAAAAATATAGGTATCTTATTGCAGTCATGTATCATGTCATCTGTTTTCTTGGAGGAAATCAATCACCTTTAAAATACTGACTGTTTTGGTGAGGTGGTACTGCTCTAGCAGAAATAGCACCAGTGGATGGTGTTAAAAGAGAAATGTTTATTCTTATACAATCCAATAGACTACAAGTCCAACTTCAGGATGTCCGCTCCAGGGCAAGGCTTTCCTTCTGTCGACTCTGGAGGAAAGTCCTTATGTTGTGTTAGTCTTTGTTCAGGGAGCGTCATGGCGCTGGAGCCTCAGGCCTGAAGGACACACTCTACTCCCAGTGCTTCCTGGCTTCTCTGCTTGCTTCCTGTTCCTTTTATCTCTTGTAAGATAAAAGGATAAAGGATGGTATAAGCCACATCCAAGGGAAACTCCCTTTACATTGGAGCTGAGAGGTGATGTTAGGAAGGGATTTACAGTCCTAACCTAATCCTCTCTAACATAATCCACTCTGTTAACCATAGGCAGAGATTAGGATTTACAGCATCAGAAAATCACAAAATGGAGCACAGTCACAGAATACAGGGAATCCTGGCTCAGCCAAATTGCTGTACATATTTTTGGGGGAACACAATTCAATTCGTGATACTGACCCCTTCTGGTTTTCTTTTCTCACCATTTGACAAGTAAAAATCCTATTTGTGAACTCCTTAAGGAGGAAGCTTAGATTATTTGTTAAGAGTTTTGCAAAGCTGTGTAAATTGTACAGATAGCAATCCTTAAATGTCATATCCTAACAGCAAGAATTGTGTTTTAAAAGAAACATAATAATAAAAATCACTAACATCTGTTCTTGTACACTCCTGAGCTAAGACACAGCAGGCTGACTATGGAGCATGGACTTTCATCATTCATCAACATAGTGACCAAAATGTTGATGTGTTTGCGTTGGAAAAATAATCTTTGGACATATGGTTTCAATTAGAGTGGAAGATTTCCACTACTATTTCAGCTATGTACCTATTTTCTTTTTAAAGTTCAAATAATTCAGTTAATCTTGCATACTGTCATCATATGCTTGGCCATATGTTTGTCCAGAAAACAACAACAAATTACTACTTCTGCAGCTGCTGCTACAGTCCCTCCAGCTTTTTTCTTCCTCCTTCTCCTCTTCTTCTTTTAATTAAGTGACAGTAGTCAGCAGTTCTGGGATTAAAATCTGTAATTTGTTTATGCAAAGTATACACTTTAACAAGAGTTTACAGATTAAAATATTATATGTTAAATGAAATTGACAAGTGAGGACAGATCAGTAACTTTTTTATGTACATTGTGCATTTTTATTCATAAAGTATGCCTCTGATATAGGTTGTACATTTGAATGTGACCCTGAAAATATGAATTTGTCATTACTTCAGAGTTTATCTACAGTATATGAGGAACTGTGCTGTACACAGTTAGAGGCTACTACATGTAGGAAATGATCTCCTTCTCCAGGTTCTCAGGGCAATTATCATAAAGTCTGAGAAGTACTCTGTATTGGTTATTGAAAGTCAGGGTGCAGAGTGAGAGAGAGGAAGGACACCTCTACTTTGCACAGGTCAAGGATGGGTACAGGGTAAGCAGGTATATTTTATTATAAAATAAGCAACATAATATTTGAACTGAAGATATTTTTCTAATAATTTTTTTCTTATCATAAAAGAAATATATTCTTAGAGTATTTGGGAAATACAAAGGGGAGGGGGGAACCACCCATGATTCTATAGAAAGAAAACTATTGCACTGATTTACTTCCTTTAACTGCTTGTAATATTTATGGTAATAGGAATCATGGTGATATATAATTTGATGTCTTTATTCCACTTAAGATATTATGGCTGTTTTACTTATCAAATAGTCTATGAACAAACAGGCTTTTGAAATGATTATGTAATATTTCTTTCATTCACCCCGAAGTTAGGAGTCTCTAAGACCTAGTTCTGTTTCCTTCCAGAATGTAACTAATATAAGAAATTGTTACAGAATGTATCTAAATGGAGATTAGGATATCAGTTTTCTTAATAATGAGGGCAAGAGCTCAGTAACTCCTTGTGGGAAGGAAATACAGTTTGCTATCTATTTCTCTTCCTTTTTTGTGGTTGGATGGTGGATGCTGTCAGGGAAAGAAAAAAAGGCAAATGATCCAGTTTAATTTTCATGTAATCGTGTTGATAACTGCCTCATTGGTAAATAGAATAACAAGTTTTGCAAAGAGTAAAGTTTGTATTTATGGAATGTTTTGATGCATCAGGAAACCGTGGCAGTGTAGTGGTTAAGAGCTACAGCTGTTATCTAAAAAGTTGGCAGTTCAAATCCAAGAGGTGCTCCTCAGAAACCTCATTGGGGCGGTTCTACCGTGTCCTATAGGGTCACTATAACTCAGAATCTGCAGCAACAGGTTTGGTTTTGCAGTTGATGCTTTAATTCCACAGAAAAAAGGTAAAATTGAGGAAGGTATAATTGAGAAGCACACAGGGAAACTACACAAAGTTAGCAGTGTTCTGTTTATTGATTTGTGGTGGTGATTACCTGAGTGTTTTATAAAGTGTAGAGTATTATATACCTAGGTTTTAGACACTTCTTTGTGTACATTTACATACTGTATACATAACATTTAAGACTTCAAAGCACAAGAAAGCAAAAAAGGGATAAAAACCAAAACCTCTCACCTAGGCTTCAAGTGCACCTGGCTATTATTTTTAGTTTCTTGTTCCCACCTTGGCTTTGAATACACTGTGCTCCTGTCACACTAACTTATTTGCAATTTCCTGAATGTGCCGGGTTCTTTTATACTTCTGTGCCTGTGATGTTGTTGATTTTTTTTTTAAATTGTATATTCAGTTTCTGTTTCCAAACATGTTGGTATTTTCTGGTTATCTTTCTTGTTATTTTCTTATGTGTGTTCTGATCCAAAGGTACAGTCTAGTATTATATCAGCCCTTTGAAATTTACTGTAATTTTTTTATGATCCTGTATAGTATTGTGGACGTGGCTCAAGACCAGGCAGTGTTTCATTCTGTTTTTCATAGGGTCGCTGTGAGTCAGAACTGACTTGACAGCACCTAACAATAACATATATGGTCAGTTTTTGAATAAAACATTTGGAAGATGGGATTACATAAACGTTTCTGTTTTATCAAAAAACTGGTCCTCTTTGCTCCAAGTTTTTAAAGAGTAACTGTTAAGTATGGCAGAGGATGACCTTGCTATTTCAGACTTGGGAGGAAGTGCTTCTTTGTCACTCGAGAGTTCCTTTATTGTCACTTGGTGCTCTGTGTTTGTTTTGCCTCCCCTAAATCTTCTTTCTGCTGGAAACAACTACTTTCATGATCCAAAAGACCTAAGACCCCAGAAGCAAAAGTAGGTCAGCCTAGGCATCCAGAGTCCCTGTGACTCTGTCCATCAGAAGAAGGATTTCCTGACCATGGGTCTCATTCCGCCACTCACTGCCAGTGTCTGACCTTACCAAGCTGTTGACCCAAATGGAGCACTAAAATGCCTTTAGTAAACTTCCTGGGCTCATAATTCTTCCATAATCTGGCTGCTGCAGGAGTCAAATGACTCCTTTAGGAGACAACAGCTGCTGTTTCCTACCAAAGAATTCTTTAGGACAGTGGTTTTCAAACTGCTCTGTAAAGACATAGCAGAATCTCTGGAACTATGTTGAGAGAGGAAGAAATGACCGAGAGAGCCCTGAAACTCACTTTATCATCCCAACTTCAGCAGTGTAACCAACTTTATCTGCTTAATCTTATAGGATTTTACTTGAAGAAAGGCCTTTTTTTACTTAAAGAAGAAAGTTGGACAGGGAGGAAGATACTTTTGTATTATTTAAAGCAATGATAAACGGTCTCTTTTCATAAACACATTCACCATGGGCCAAAATCATATTAGTTATGGTGTTCTTGAAGGCTTTTTACTTTTTGTGTGTGAATGAAAAGACTGTCTTTGATGCTAGATCAAAGGCCAGATCTTGAATTTAGGTGGTACTACAGGTTGGACTCTCAACCAGTGCACCTCACTGAGCAGCTACCAGCCCTCCATCAGTGGAGGTTTGGAAATTGCTATGATGCTGAACAGATTTGAGCAGAATTTCCAGATTAAGGTGGACTAGGAAGAAAGGCCTGGGTATCTAATTCTGAAAATCAGCCATTGAAAACCCTATGGCTCATAGCAGTGTAATCTGCAACCAATCATGGGGATAGCACAGAACCTGGTATAGCTCTATTGTATACAGGGTTACCAGGAGCTAGAGGCCAACTCAGCAGCAGCGAACAGTATGATCTGTGGAGTTCCTGGTTGGTCGAAACCATTAATGTGCTTGGCTGCTGAACCATAAGATGAAAGTTTGAGTCTCCTCAGAGGTGACTCAGAAGAATGGCCTGGCAATCTACTTCTGAAAATTCAGCCACTGAAAACCTGTGGAACACGGTTCTGCTCAGACACATATGGGATCTTCATGAGTCAGAGTAAACTCAACCACAACTAGTTTAATGTCATCTGTGGGTACTCTTCCTGAATCTAAACAGCACAAAACTGGATTCCTTAGACTCAGTTTTACCAGGAACCTTTTAGTATGTATTCCGTGTACCCATATATTAGTGTAGTAATTAACTGTTAGGAACCCTGATGGCATAGTGGTTAAGTGCTACATCTGCTAACCAAAAGGTTGGTAGTTCAAGCCAGCCAGACACTCCTTGGAAACTTTTGGGGAAGTTCACTCTGACCTATAAGGTCACTATGAGTCAGAATTGACTCAACAGCAGTCACTTTGGCTTTTTGTTTTAGTAATTAACTGTTGAGAAGATGTAATAAACTTAAGATCTTGAAATAGAAACCAGTAGTGAATCTACTGAAACTTGTCATTTATAGCCTTATTTTAGAGTATCTAATCTCATTACTTTATTCTACCAGTACTATATTAAAAATATGCTCCTTTTAAGGTAAAAGCTTACTTCTAGTGGAAAGGAGATTATTACTAGTATGGCTTTCATTTCTTAGTCTGACAGTGGAGTAGCTTCTGGATATGATAACTGAAAATAGAAACCTCGGTGATTTTTTCTATGGTGAATATACAGAATTCTTTGATGATAAACAGTTTGATACGGAGAAATTTGATTACTACTGTGAGCACAGTGAAGAGAATCCTCAAGGCTTGTAAAATAATACTTTTAAAACTGATGATAGCAGCAGGTAACTATCATCCTACAAATATCTGTGTTTTAGATGCTGACGGGACTTGACATTTCATTTTGAGTCTGTGTTTATTTGATAAATCATACATGAGCTTCAACTTTTCACCTTAATGTTTTCTTTGCTTGTAGGACATAATACTGGTAGGGGTTTTCTTATTTGCTTTCTTGCCCAGACTGCTGTTTGCAGCAGAAATAGTAAACTGTGACAAAGTGAAATGATAAGAAGCAGGCAGTGGAAAACTAAAAGAAATGAGAACTCCTGAAAAGGAACAAAAATAGAAAAATTGGAAAGGAACTGTAGAAGCCAATGTAATATGAAAAATACGAAATATGGGAAAAAATGTATGAAATAGAAAGGATATGTAAATGAAACAGAAATTCAAGATATGCTTAGAGGAAGAAAAGTGAAATATAGAGAAATTACATTAAAATATTTAGAGTTGAGGGAAGCAATGAAGGAATGACTCAAAGGTAAGACCTTTATGGAGCTCATGGAAGTTGGTTAAAAATGTGGTTTCATCATTTGTTGTATGTCTTGCAGTAATGAAGATATTTCTCTTGTGCATAAAGTTAGACTAGTAACTTATAAGAAGACCAGCTATATTTTTTCCTTTTAAATCAGACTACCTACCCTCTACTCTAATCCCGTCTGTTATATTTCACCTATGTTATTAAAAGGCAGTATTGAGGATAAATGAAATTTTTGATTCCACGTGTCTCAGTATTGAAATAGTGGTCATGATTTTCCACAGAGTCAAGTTTACTTGCTGTCTTAGTCATCTAGTTCTGCTATAACAGAAATACCACAAGTGGATAGCTTTAACAAAAGAAGACATTTATTTTCTCACAGCGTAATAGGCTAGAAGTCCAAATTCAGGGCAACAGCTCTGGGGAAGTCTTCTCTCTCCATATACACTGGAGGAAAGCCCTTGTCAGCAGTCTTTCCTTGGACTCAGAGCTTCTCTCAGAGCCAGAACCCTGGCTCCAAAGGATGCAGTCTGCTCTGAGCACCAACTCTCCAGTTGCTTTCCTTTCCTTTTATCTCTAGTAAGATAAAAAGTAGTGCAAGCCACATCCCTGGAAAACTCCCTTTACACTGGATAAGGGATGTGACTGGTGTTACATCCCACCCTCGTCATCTTTAATCACAGACAGACATTATGATTCTTAACACATAGGAAAATCAGACAATGGAGAACAGCCACACAATTCTGGGAATCATGGCCTAACCAAAGTGACACATATTCTGGGGGAACAGAATTAAATCCATGATGTGGTTGCTAAAATTGTCTGTTCTGTCAGAAATGAGACCACAATTCCTAAGCAATAACTTTCATTAAAAGATTATTTTTCCTCTGTAGAATTGTATTACCTCTTATTATGTTGGCAAGAGGAAATACTTTCTGTTTCATTAATTTTTTATTGCTATTAAGTGGCATTTTACAAGCCAAGTCAATTTGTCATATAAAACCCTGAGTACCTGCCTCTATGCAACTCTGTCTCTTCTTACAGGAAAATTTTTCTTAGTTTTAAAAACTACTTATTGGCAAAAAATGTTATCTCCTTCCTCCAAATAAAACCCCTGACTTCTCTCATTTCCATCTCTTATCTAAAATAAAGTTGGAAATTGCTTGAACTTTTTCCCACTCAGAATTTCTTAGTTAGTTCTAGTTAAATATATTCCCTTGTTTTTGGCCCGACCTGTTAATTAATGCTTCTTAAGGTAGCATCCATTCATTCTGAAAATGTATTTTAAGATTGTATTTCTATCTGTACTACAGATAAAGAATTTTAAAAAAAAGATTCATTGTCTTTGAGTAGTTTCCACCTTGTAGTGACCCTGTGTACAGTGCCCCATAAGATTGCCAAGGAGTAGCTGGTGGATTTGCACTCTGGCCTTTTGTTGTTGTTGTTAGTAGCCAAACTTTTAACTGTTGAACCGGTAGGGTTCATCATATAAGGAATACAAAATGAAAATAATGTAAATCATATTCTCAGGGGGAAACCCCGGTGGTGTAGAAGTTAAGTGCTACAGCAGCTAACCAAGATCAGCCCTCCAGCCACTCCTTGGAAACTCTGTGGAGCAGTTCTGCTGCTCCACTGTGAGTCAGAATTGACTCAACAGCATTGGGTTTGGTTTGGGCTTTATTCTTCAGGAAAGCCAGAAGGAGGAGAAATCCCAGGGAATCAGCAAATGTTTGGGAGCTTATGTGAGATTTCAGGTGGTTCTTGAAGAAGCCCACAAAGCCCGTGCTACTGAATTCTCAGTTGATTTCAAATTGTAATCCATAGGCAGAGTGCCTTGTTTAGCTGAGCAGTATTCTTTCTCTCTCTGTTCTGATACTCCCCCACTCTTTCCTGAGTCTTCTCTTGTTAACACATACTAATGTTTGAGATCTCCTTCTAATCGCTGTGGCCTAGAGTTATATAAACTTTGTTGGCATGCAGTCTATCTTCCAGCCTACCCCCGGCAATGATATTATTAAATGTTTTGCCATGCCGTGATAAGGGTCACTAGTTTTCCAATCTGTAGTATTTGTAACCTTGCTCCCTGTTTCAGGTAGGCTATACAGGGTTTTTTTTTGGCAACTCCATTATCAGAGCCCCAAGCCCCGTGTATCTTTCATCACATTCCAGGGTAGCTATTCCAGCTCTTGCCATTTAATGTTCATTGCAGTTAGTAAGAAATTATAAAATTGTGTAACCTCAAAGTTGTCCCCATTGCTTCCGTCACATCTCATGGATCAGAGTTAGTCATATGAAACCTTACTGAAAGACATTTTAGGAAACGCACCAATAGCTGGGCAAGCATATGCCTAATTAAAAATTCCATTATTACAGAAGAAAGTGAGAACAGATACTGGAAAAAAATTAACATTGTCTGCTACAAGTTGGAATTCCCATGATCAAATAACACTGGAGGAGACAAACAGAATATACAAGAAAATTCTTTGGCAAGAAAACCAGTTTGAGAGGTTTACCAGTAATCACAAAGTAGATGATGGAGGCTTGACTAAATGAGTGGGAGGATGACTGAGGCAAGTGGTCATATTTGTGAGATATTTTGATTGGACAATTAATAGAATTTGGTGAGTGGGTCTGGAGTAGGCAAGAAAAGAAAGGGATAAGGAAAGCATGACTATGGCTAAGAGTATGAGCCTATAGAACTGTATTGCCTGATTTGAATTCCCATTTGGACAGTAACTAGCTGAGTGATGTTGTACAGGTTACTTAATTTCTCCTGCCTTAATGTTCTCATCTATGAAAGTAGGAATTCATGTCTCTAAGATAATTGCAAGCTTGAATGGGGTAGTATAGATTAAAACCTACCTTTAGGAGAAAGGTAAACAACAGAAAGAGTTCTATAGAGGACCAACATTTAAGGGCTAGGAAGAAGAGGAAATGTTGACAAGGAAGCTGAAAGGAAACTACAGAGACTTAGACAATGAACAAAAAAAAAAGCAGTGTACAAGAAGCCAAAGTGGAGGAATGTTTTAAGAATTGAGGAGAAAGATACAATTAATTTGTGCCAGACAGTTTCATAAGCTGAAGGTTGAAAATACGCCTTTCCCTTTAGGCTGATTGTCTACTCCTTTTCTTAGTAAGCTTTTGAGGAAAAGGAATATTTTTAGCTACCTTTTAGAGTTGTGGCAACAAAATATGGCTGACTGAATTTCCAAAATTATTTGCAGTTTTAATGAAAGGTCATCTACCTTTAAGTTTCTGTTGACTCTGATTTGCTAAAATTCTTTAAAGCTGTGATTTAAATGCCAAGCAGTGAAGGAGAGGTTCAACTTATATTTCAGTGTAAGGTATTTGCTTTCATTGACCTCATCATAAGTGCTATGCAAAAAAGCCCAAATCCATTGCCGTCAAGTGAATTCTGACTCATGGCAACCCTGTGGGACAAGTAGAAATGTCCCATAGAGTTTTCAAGGAAAGGCTGGTAGATTCAAACTGCCAGCGTCTGATTAGCAACCAAGCACTTAACCAGTGTGCCACCAGGTTGCCAAGTTTCACAGTCAGTTTTAGATGTCTTAATTCCTAATTTCCATATGTTAAAAGTTCTGAAGGTGTATAGCTATTCTTTGCTTTCACTGAGTATTTGGGACAGTTAGGATGATAAAATGTATGCATGCTGTATCCTATGTCTTACAGCCCCAGATTCTACACTTACTTTAGCAGTAGTGATATTAGCTTCAGGGCCTGTAACAGTGGTAAAATTTGCAAACCTTTTCTGGCACTAGATTTGGATGGCAGTCTTTGTGCTGCATCAGTTAGTTTTAGAACTTCAGGGAACTCATAGAGCCTGTAATCCTTGATTTGGTAAACTGGGTCAGTCTGCTTGTCCTATACGTCTTTCAGAGTTCTATTAAGACTCTTCGTGTGTAGTGCTCTTTAAATTAATTATCAAATAAACATAGGGTGATGTTGTTAATTAGGCTTATTGATACATCCTTTACTGCTAACACAGGAATCTGGATTTCCTTTGATTTCTGGACCAAATAGACATTTCCTCTTAGGAATATTCTTTTGTAAAGCAAGAATGTGCAGTGTGCTCACTGTATTGTGGAAGCACTTCACGTTTCAGTTTTTTACTGACTTTAATTATCCTTTTGACAGTGAGGTAAGAAAGGCTGCCATTTGTTTTCCGCCATCTTTCACATTAATTATATACCTGGTTTTCTTTTCTACGTAAGTTGCGAAGTTGAATTTCAATATTAAATGGTTACACGGGACATTCCCTCCAGTTCCTAGACTGATGTGCTTATTATAAAGCAAACAAAAATGAAACCCATTGCTGCGGAGTCAGTTTTCACTCACAGTGACCCTATAGGGCAAAGCAGAACTACCCCACAGGATTTCTGAGGAGCCTCTGGTGGATTTGAACTGCCAGCCTTTTTGATTAGAAGCTGTAGCTCTTAACCACTACACCACCAGGGTTTCCAGTGCACCTATACTTACCATCAATTTTTAAAATTATGTGTCATACTTGTTGTAAAAATGTATAATTCCACAGTTTCTAAGATGAGGGAAAACGTCTTGCCATATTGTGGTGATACAGAAATCTTTCGGTCTACCTGTCTCAGTGGCTTCCTTTTGCCCATATTTACAGCAGAGGAATATTAAGCTGTCACCTTAATATTCTTATGGTGATAAAAGAACCATGAATAAAGATGAAGAGTAAAAATATTAATCATTAATCATAGTATTGTTTGGCTATACCCTTAATTTTTCAACAGTACTGGCTTCTCTGATTGGTTAACTTGTGCACCAGAAATTGTTGTGTATGAAACAGTGACGTGTTACAAGGAGGACTTAAAAAGAAGTTGTTTATCACCTTATGATAAATCGTGAGGAATTAATGAAAGATGGAAAAATCACTGTCTGCTTAAATCAAAAGATGGCACTGTTGCTGAGCTGATCGTTTCCTTTTGCAGTTCGTGTTGTTTTTTAAATGCAGAAAACAGTGGTTAAATTTAGTGATCTACTTAACACTGACCCTCCCTTACAGAATGCCTGATTTCTAAATCATGCATTGGAAGGATAGACCAGAAAAATGGCATTTACATTTTTTAAGTGAGTGAGGTTATTTTAATATCTATTTATAACAATGGTATTCTCTGTCTGAGACTCAGATACTTGCCAGAGGAAGAATGGGATACTCTGGATCACCGTTTACATTTTCTTCCTTTAGAACTTTGAAAGCTACTGTGGTTCCATGTATTTGTTTGTTTGTTTGTTAAGGTCATTGAGTTTACGCTTTCATTAAGGCAATACTTTTTCTCTGGAGACCTTTAAATTTAGGTAATCATTTTGGTTTTGCTTTCTTCACCACAGTTTACTTGTTAGTAGTTGAAAGTTTATGTAGAGTAGCTTGGAAGTGTCATGGTGGTCTCCTATGTACCCTGGCCAGTTTTAAGCCAGTATTCTGTATGACTCATGAGGCCCTATTTCTGTTTTTCTTTAAGCAGATCTTTGTAGCATGGAGAAATTCAGTGAAAAGCAAAGCAGTAATTAAATTTGAGAAAGATAAAATGAACTCCTGAAAATTTGGCTTTATTTATGATTTTAAAAAAGTATGGTTTTAAAAAATATTCAGAAATCAAAATACTTGTCATTGTGTTTTGGAAGAACTCTTGGTATACTAAAAGGACATAAAACAATCCAGCTTTCTTTCTCAGTTTAAGAGAGAATAAGCAAGCACTATATGTAGATGGCTGGGAAACCCTGGTGGCACAGTGGTTAAGTGCTACCTCTACTAACCAAAAGGTTGACAGTTTGAATCCACCAGACACTCCTTGGAAACTATGAGACAGTTCTACTCTGACCTACAGGGTCTCCAGGGGTCAGAATCAACTGGATGACTGTGGGTTTGGTTTTTCTCTGCCTGTGCAACATTGTTTCTCTTAGCGAGTTTGTTAAGACCAACAAAGCAGCCCTGTTGTTGTTAGGCATCGTCAAGCCAGTTCTGACTCATAGCGACCCTGTGCACAGCCCAACAAAACACTGCCGGGTTTTGCACCATGTTTTATAGTCATTTTTATACTTCAGCCCATTGTTGCAGCTACTGTGTCAGTCCATCTCATTGAGGGTCTTCCTCTTTTTCACTGACCCTGCACTCTACCAAACTGATCCCTTTTGATAACATGTCCAAAGTATGTAAGATACAGTCTCACTTTCTCCATCTTTGCTTCCAAGGAGCACTCTGGTGATACTTCTTCCAGAACAGATCTGTTTGTTCTTTTCTCAGTCCATGGTACATTCAGTACTTTTCTCTGGCACCACAGTTCAGAGGCCTCAGTTCTTCTTCTGTGTTCCTTATTCATTGTCCAGTTTTCACATGCATTGACATGGTTGAAATATCATAGCTTGGGTCAGGCACAATTTAGTTTTCAAGGTGACACCTTTACTCTTTAACACTTTAAAGAGGTCCTTTGCAGCAGATATTCCCAATGCAATGCATCTTTTGATTTCTTGACTTCTGCTTCCATGGGTGTTGACTGTGGAACCAAATAAAAGGAAATGTTTAACAACCTCAGTCCTTTCTCCATTTATCATGATGTTGTTTACTGGTTTGGGTATAAGGATTTACGTTTTCTTGATGTTGAGGTGCAATCCATACTGAAGGCTGTGGTCTTTGATCTTCATTTAGTAAGTGTTTGAAAGCCTCTTCACCTCCAGCAAGCTGGGTTGTGTCATCTGCGTGATGCAGGTTGTTAATGATTTATTTTCCAATCCTGATGCCTTTTTCGTCTTCCATCTTTCATCTTTCATCTTGCATCTTGCATCTTCTGGAATTATTGCTCAGCATATAGATTGAAAAGGTATGGGGAAAGAATACAACCTTGATGTGCACCTTTCCAGATTTTAAACCATGTACTGTCCCCTTGTTCTGTTCACATGACTGCCTCCTGATCCATGTAGAGATTCCTCATGAGCACAAATAAGTATTCTGGAATTCCTATTATCTGCAGTGTTATCCATAATTTGTTATGATCCACACAGTCAAATGCCTCTGCATAGTCAATGAAATACAGGTAAACATCTTTCTGGTATTCTCTGCTTTCAGCCAGTATCCATTTGACACCAGCAGTGATATCCCAGTTCTACATCTTCTGAATACACTTTGAATTTCTGGCATTCTTTGTCAATATATTATTACAGTCACTTTTGAATGATCTTTAGCAAAATTTTACCTGCGTGTGATATTAATGGTACTGTAATGATAATTTACACATTCAGTTAGGTCACCTTTCTTGAGAATAGGCATAAATATGGATGTCTTCCAGTCAGTTGTCTGGGTAGCTGTCCAAATTTCTTGGCACGAAAAAGTGCACTTCCAGCACTGAATCCGTTTGTTGAAACATCTCGATTGATATGCCGTCAATTCCTAGAGGCTTGTTTTTGCGAATGCCTTTAGTACAGCTTCAACTTCTTTATTCTGTGCTGTCAATTCCTAATCATGTGCTAACTCTTGAAATGGCTGAACTTCAACCAGTTCTTTCTGGTATAATGAGTCTGTGTATTCTTTCCATCTGCTTTTGATCCTTCCTGAGTTGTTTAATATTTTATCATGGAGAATCCCTCACTATTACAACTTGAGGCTTGTATTTTTTGTTCAGTTCTTTCAGCCTCAGAAATGCAGAGCATGTTCTTCTTTTTTGGTTTTCTATTTCCCTTATAATACTTTATTTTGTTTTCTCGAGCTGCCTTTTGAAATCTTCAGTTCTTTCACATCATCATTCCTCTTTTTGTTTTAGTTGCTTGATGTTCCAGAGTAAGTTTCGGAGTCTCTTCTGACATCCAATTAGGTCTTTTCTTTCTTTCCTGTCTTTTTAATGATCTCTTGCTTTCTTCATGGATGATGTCTTTGGTGTCATTCAATAATTCTGATATTTGGTCATTAGTATTCAGTGTATCAATCTATTACTGAGATGGTCCCTAAACTCAGGTGGAGTATATACAGGGTCATACTTTGACTCTATTGGACTTATTCTAATTGTCTTTATTTTCAGTTTAAACTTGCATATGAGCAGTTGATGATCTGCCCCACAGTCAGAACCTGGTGATGTTCTGACTGCTGATTTTGAGCTTTTCTGTAGTCTTTTTTTCCACAAATGTAGTTGATTTGATTCCTGTATATTCCATCTGGTGATATCCGTGTGTATAGTCACTGCCTGTGCTGGTGAAAAAAGGTAGTTGCAATGAAGAAGGTACTGGTTTTGCAAAACTCTTATCATGTGATCTCTGGCATCATTTCTATCACTAAGGCCATATTTTCCAACTGCCGACCCTTCTTCTTTGTTTCCAAGTTTCACATTCAATCAATAGTAATTATCATTGCATCCTGATTGCGTGTTTGATAAATTTTGAACTCTAGAAGCTTGTAAAAATCTTCAATTTCTTCATCTTCAGCCTTAGCAATTGGTGCATAAATTTGAACAGTTGTGTTAACTGCCCTTCCTTATAGATGTATAGATATTATTTTATTAGTGACAGCACTGTATTTTTGTTGTTGTGATTACATTAGTTTCTTTCCTACAATAGCCCTTTCCACCTTTTCACATCCTAATATCTAGCTGTCTTGAAAACACATAAATAAGCCATTAGTGTTGATTCTGTCTCATAGCATCCCTATAAGAAAGAATGGAACTGCCCCATAGTTTGTAAGGCTCTAATCTTTAAAGGGGCAGACTACTACATCATTCTCCTGAAGAGTAGTGTGTGGCTTTGAACTGCCAGCCTTTGGGTCAGCAGTTGAACGTTTAACCACTGTGCCACTAGTGCTCCTATAGTCCTGCATAGTCTACTGTTTATGATTTCAATTAAAGCTATGGTAGTATATCACTTGTTCCTGGTAGACTATTTCACAGTGTCTGTGAACAGTTAGGGAGGCAATTAATTTGGCCTGTATACTACGTTAGTGGATAAGGTCCTGAATGTATTAATTTTCATCTAGTGTGCTATAAAAGATGCAGTAAACTTATCTTCTGATTTTTTTTATAAAGGATCAAGACCAGAGTATTGCTTTTTAAATCACTGAGCTGGTATGACTGTAAAGTTGTTGAATGGTGCAGCATTAAGTAAAACTGGTTACCCATTGTCACTTATGCACCCAAAGTGGAGAAACTATTATATGTATTAAGAAATGCTAATTATGGAGATACTGCTTTATTTTTTGCAAAATCGATGGTGGACCTCAGTATGGACTGGTTCAGTTAATGATCAAAATGTCATCTATGGCATCAGGTAGTTCTCAGTACAGAAAAAGTTCCTGGCTATGTAAACCCTGGGGGGAATTTTTTACAGATTGCCTTGCTTTCTTTGATCTCTTAATACAGTAATATGGTACTTTCAAAATCTGTAACTACCACATGCAAGAGGTTACACTGTTATTTAAACCACCACCAGAAGCAGCAAAACTACAACAGTCATTTGATGAGAATCTCTGCCCTAGGGTCTTACAATTCACCCAATTTGTAAAAAAGCCTCTGTTTTGCCCCACACAATTTTCTGTGTAGAAACTAATGTGGGCAGTTATGTTGTTCTTAGGTACAACAGTGTTGGTTCCGACTCACAGCAGTCCTGTGTATAACAGAATGAAACACTGCCTGGTCCTGTGCTGTCCTCAGTCTTTGCTGTGTTTGAGCACAGTGTTGTAACCACTGTGTCAGTCTATTTCATTGAAGGTCGTCTTTTTCCCTGACCCTCTTTACTAAGCATCATGTCCTTATCCAGAGACTGATCCCTCCTGCTAATATGTCCCAAATACTTAAGATGAAGTCTTGCTATCCTCACTTCTAAGGAGCATTCTGGGTATACTTTTTCTAAGACCGGTTTATTCAGTGTTCTGGCAGTCTGTTCTTCAACAACACCGCAATTCGGATTCTTCAGTTTTTCTTTGCTCTTCCTTATTCATCGTCCAGCTTTTGCATACATATAAAACAATTGAAAATATTGTAGCTTGGGTCAGGCACAGCTTAGTCTTCAAAGTGACATCTTTGCTTTTTAAGACTTGAAAGACGTCTTTTGCAACAGATTTACCCTGTGCAGTATGTCTGTGGGTGTTGATCATGAACTCCAAGTAAAATGAAATCCTTGACAGCTTCAATATTTTCTCTAGCTTATCACGATATTTCTTATTGTCCAGTCATGAGGAGTTTTGTTTTCTTTATGTTGAAGTGTAAACTGATAGCTGTAGTCTTTGATCTTAATTAACTAAGCGCTTCAAGTCCTCTTCACTTTCAACGAACAAGATCGTTTTATCTGTATACTGCAGGCTGTTCATAAGTCTTACTCTAATCCTAGTGCTGTGTTCTTCATGTAGTCTAGCTTTTGGATTATTTGCTCAGTATACAGTAATAGGTTGGGTAAAAGGATGCAACTGTGAGGCACACTTTTCCTGACTTTAAAACACACAGTATCCCCTTATGTTGTTATTTGCCATGGAGTGGATTCTGGCTCGTAGTGACTCTGTAGAACATAGTGTTTCCCAGGAAGGGCTGTTGGATTCGAACTGTCAGCCTTTTCGTTAGCAGCATGAACTGTTAAATACTTTATCACCAGGGCTTGTTGTGTCCAAATGACTGTCTTTTTTTCTGTGCATAATTCTTCATGAGCACAATTAAGTATTCTGGAATTCCTGTTCTTTTCAGTGTTATGATCCAGACCGTCAAATGCTTTTGCATAGTGAATAAAACACGTCTTTCTGGTATTCTCTGCTTTCAGCCAATACCCATCTGATATCAGCAATGGTATCTCTCATCCCATATCCTCTTCTGAGTCTGTCTTCAATATCTGAAAGTTGCTATTGTTGTACTACTGTGAGCCAAGCCAGGTGCCATCAGTCATTTTTAAATTATCTTCAGCAAAATTTTATTTGCTTGGGATGTTAGTGCTTTTGTTCAACGATTTCCACATTCTGTTGGATGACCTTTCTTTGGAATGGGCACAAATATGGATCTCTTTCAGTTGGCTAGGTAGCTATGTTCCAGGCTACTTGGCATAGAACAGTGAGTGACTGCAGTGTTGCATCCATTTGTTGAAATATTTCAACTGGTATTCCATCAATTTCTGATGCTTTGTGTTTTTCCAGTGCCTTCAATGCAACTTGGACTTCTTTCTCAAGTACTGTTGATTCTTGGTTTTATGCTATGTCCTGAAATGATTGAACATCGACCAGTGTGTATTCCTTTTTTTTTTTTTCATGGTAGCAGTTTTTAATTTATTTAATACTTAGAATGATATTATATAAATTAAAAAACACCATTACAAGTCCAGAAGGAGACCTCAGAAGAAAATAAAAGCCTACATTTTAGTACTTTTGTTGGTTTTTTTGTAATTTGTGAGGCTCTGTATGTTATAGGAGTAGCTGTATTTACAGAAGGAGATTGCTCCGCCCATTTGCTTCCTGTTTCTTCTGTGGGGTTGCAGGTGAGTTTGAACTGCCACCTTTTTGGTTACCAGTTGAGCACAGACCATTTGCACCAGTCAGTGATCCTGATATTTTAGTACTTTTTTTCAAAAATTGTGTTTCAAATGAAAGTTTACAATCCAAGTCAGTTTGTCATACAGAAAATTTGCACATGTTGTTATGTGCCCCAGTGACAGCACACTTCTGTCTACCCTCTATTTTCTGTGTCCATTCAACCAGCTCTGTCCCCCTCTGCCCCTCTGCCTTCTCTTCTCACCTCCAGGCAGGAACTGCCCAGTGAGTGTCATGTATCTACTTCAGCCAAGAAGGACACTCTTCACTGGTATCATTTTATGTCTTGTAGTCCAGTCCAGTCTTTGTCTGAAGAGCTGGCTTTGGAAATGGCTTCAGTTCTAGGCTAACATCGAGTCCGGGAGTCAAATCTTCTAGGCCACAGACTTTCTTTTAGCTGAGCCTATCAGATCATCAAATGTTATCTTTTTACTAGAGTTCAAGTTATGTTCCTCACCTTCCTTTCACTAGGTGAGGGACTCTGTTGTGTTCACTGTAAGGGAAGTCATTGGTAGCAGCCAGGCACCGTCTGGTTCTTCCGATCTCATGCTGATGTAGTCTCTTTTTTAATGTCCTTTCTGTCTCTGGGGCTCACATCTTCCTCACATCTTTGGTGTTCTGTCCTTTGCTCAAGGTGGGTTAGGATCAATTGATGCTTCTTACATGGCTGCCTGCTAGCTTTTAAGATGCTAGAAGCCACTCACCAAATGGAATGCAGAACATTCTCTTAATTAACTTGTTATGCCAATAGACCCAGGCGTCTCCCAAAACAGTGGTCCTCAGACCCCTGCCCCTGCTACTCTGTTCCTCAAAGTGTTTGGTTGTACATAGGAAACATCTTAGCTTTTGGTTTAGTCCAGTTATAGTGACTTCTTTTGTATTGTGTGTTGTCTTTCTGTCAGAGATCAGAGAGTTCTTCGAAGAACATGGTTGGAGGAGACTTGACGCCGAACACTTTAAGGAAGGATAGACATGAAACAGTTTGGGAGTCAGGGGGCTAATGGCTATCTGTCGCTGCCTAACTGTCCGCCGGCGGAAAGAAGACAGGGCACACGGATTCGAGCCGCCTTGCCGATTGCTTACTTTATTCTTATTCCTTGTTCATCCTCGTCTGTCCTTGTCCGTCCGTCAGTCCGTCCGTCCGTCCTCTCGTTCATACGTCCCGGTCCCGGTCTCTCGTTACCTGGTGCTTGCTCAATTTATCCTAGATTCCTCCAATCCTCATGTGCCACGCTCTCCCAAGAAGGAGGCCCACAGTAGGCTAGCGGGAAGCCACTGCCCACAGGCATGCGCCATGAAATCCCTAGGTCTGGTAAACAAGGGTGTGGTTGGGAAATGACAGCTGTTCTGAATCCTGATGCATGATAGCAATCAGGAAAAGGAAGGTGTGCTGTTCTGGCGCTGGGCGCCAGCATGTCCCGCTTACCACATCTCCCCCTTTTTGTTTACACAAAAGAAAAACGAGAAGGTGCCTGACTTAGGTCCTCTTTGGCTAGGATGCTCCTTACCCGTCATGGGGATACCTCACAACTTGGTGAGGCCCCTGTCTTAGGTTGGTAGCACCCCCAAAAGAGGTTGCCCGTCTTTGACTACCCTTCCGAGGGCTGTTCATCTTGCACGGCTGCAATAGCCTGTATAATCAGGGCCTGTTCCCGTTGTCGCTGTCGGGAGGCGCGCCGGCTAACAAGGCATATGGCAAAAATGGCACAGAGGAAAGAAGCTGCTCGGCACTCCTTGCTACACTGAGTACCCCAAGTCCCGCCCATTCCTTGATGGTGGAAATTTCAGCAGTCCACTGGCGGTGTGAGTGTCGACCCTCGTGGAGCTGATCGTAGCGATGGAGAGTCTGAGCTGTTCCAGAGTCTGCTCTAAATTAGCAGACCAGTTGCCTTGCAGCTGTAGGGAGAGATGTCTGGAGAGATTATTAATGACTTGCTCGATATTATTACACCTGTTGAGGATAATGACCTGCTCGATGTTATTAACTTGCTCGTTGGGGATATTATTACACCTGTTGAGGATAGCCAGTTTGCTGGTTAGTAAAGCGCCCCTGGCCCATTTTTTAGGGAATTTACTGGCTGGAACGCAGCACCACACTGATCTTTTTTTAGGTGGCAGATTGCCCCTCTAACCCGGGGACTTGAGATTGCCCCTCTAACCCGGGGACTTGAGATTGCCCCTCTAACCCAGGGACTTGAGATTGCCCCTCTAACCCGGGGACTTGAGATTGCCCCTACTTCCGGGGTCCTTGATTCGCCCCTACTTCCGGGGTCCTACCTTACGCTAGCGTTCCTCCTCTTGGGCTCCTTGATTGAAAAAGTTTCCCCGTACGGGCCACCACTTGTCGCTGCCTAACTGTCCGCCAGCGGAAGGAAGACAGGACACACGGATTCGAGCTGCCTTGTCGGTTGCTTACTTTATTCTTATTCCTCGTTCGTCCTCGTCCGTCCTTGTCCGTCCGTCTGTCCGTCCTTCCATCCTCTTGCCGTGCTCTCCCAAGAAGGAGGCCCACAATAGGCTAGCGGGAAGCCACTGCCCACAGGCATGCGCCATGAAAGCCCTAGGTCTGGTAAACAAGGGTGTGGTTGGGAAATGACAGCTGTTCTGAATCCTGATGCATGGTAGCAATCAGGAAAAGGAAGGTGTGCTGTTCTGGCGCTGGGCGCCAGCATGTCCTGCTTACCACAGCTATCTGAGCCGAGAGCCCAGAGCAAGGTTTTATTACAGTATTTATACTCTTTTGGTAACTGGGCATACAAGGAACTGAGACATACAGTAACTAAGTCAGTTGGGCACAGTTTTGGTCATACATTGTTTCAAATGTTCGGGCCAAGGGCTTAGAAGTATTCCCAGACTCCTTCCAGGTTACAGTACACAAACAGTACAAGAGGTTGTACAGAGTTGAAGTAATGGTTCAGCATCCAAGATGGCTGAACTTATGTCAAGAGAGTTTGACATGATTTCCCATATCTTTCCCTTCACCTAAAATAATCCTTGTCTACTATCTAGTTAGTGAATATCCCTCTATCTCCCTTCCCACCCTTGTAACCATTAGAGAATGTTTTCTTCTGTATTTAAAATTTTTCCTGAGTTCTTATAATAGTGGTCTCATATGACATCTGTCCTTTTGCCACTGACTGATTTCACTCAGCATAATGCCTTCTGTATTCCTCCATGTTAGGAGATATTCACAAGTTCATCATTGTTCTTTATCATTGTGTAGTATTTCATTGTGTGAATATATGATGATTTGTTTACCCATTCATCTGGTGGTGGACACCTAGGGTGATTCCATCTTTTTGCTATTTTGGACAGTGGTGCAATGAAAATTGGTGTGCATATATCTGTTAGTGTGACAGCTCTTAATTTCTCTAGGATATATTCCAAGGAATGGGGTTGCTGAATCTTGTGATATTTCTATTTCTAAATTGTCAAGGAAGTACTAAAGTGATTGTCAAAGCAGTTGTACAGTTTTACAGTCTCACCAGCAGTCTATAGGTATTCCAATCTCTCCATAGTCTCTCCAACATTTATTATTTTGTGGGTTTATTATTACTATTATTATTAATGCTAGCTTTTCTAAGGTGAGATGGTATCTGATTGTAGTTTTGATTTGGATTTCTCTAATGGCTGATGATCGCGAGCATTTACTTACATACCTGTTAGCCACGTGAATGTCTTCTGTGGTGAAGTGCCTGTTGATATCCTTTGCCAAGTTGTACCTGTGGTGTCTTTTTTTTGTTGAGGTTTTACAGTATCCTGTAGATTTTAGAGATTTAAAAAATGGTTAGGATTTGTCATAGCCATTTTTTCCCCCACTTTATAGGTTGTCACTTTTTTGGTGAAGCTTTGGATGAATGTGTTTGATATTTAGGAATGCATAGTTATCTATTTTCTCTTCCAGCATTTGTGCATAGTTAATATCCTTCTATTTTCTTCTGATATTTCCTGTATCGTTATTTTTTCCCCCATAGAGTCCTTCAGTATTGAAACTTGAAGTTTGAACTTTTTTCTTCAGTACTTTCAGCTTGAGAACTGCTGAACAACTTCTCTTTTGTTTTTCTAACTCCAGGCCTTTGTACATTTCACTATAATACTTTTATCTTGTTCTTCTTGAGCCACCTTTTGAAATCTTTTTGTTCAGTTTTTTTTTTTACTTAATCATTTATACCATCCTGGTTCTAGAAAGACAAATAATGAATGCTGGAATGAAAACAAAAGAAGAATCAGCCAGAAGAGTCAGCCAGCATAGGCAACATTATAGAAATTGGTTTAAATTTGCATCAAGCAGAAACAGTTTTTATAAATGATAAGACCTTTATGTAGTTTTATACAGCTGTATGAGAAAGACATATTTACTTGTCTAAGAATTAGCTTTGCTGATTGTAGAACCAGGGCCTAAATAAGTCATTTTAATGGAAGACTAAGGATATCTACATTGAAATACCGCGTATTTCCCTGGCACAGTCATCGAACAGTTTTTGAAAATCCTATAGTCTTTAGTTAGTAGAAAAAGATCTAAAATGGGTGTAGTTACAATAAGTTTCATGATTTTAGCAAAATCTGCAGGTGCTTTAGTTTACATCTATTTTAAAAAAAACATTACCAAGTGTGTGTTACATTCCTGTTGTTCCTGTAACAAATTGCTACCAATTAGTGGCTTAAAAATAACACAGATTCATTTTGTTGTATACTTCTGAAGATCTACAGTTTAAAATGGGTCTCAGGGGGCTAAAATCAAAGTGCTAGTAGAGCTGTGTCCCTTCTGGAGACTCTAAGACAGACTCCGTTTCCTTGACTTTCCCAGCCTCTAGAAAAGTCCTGCCTGTGGCCAGCAGTCCCATCACTGCTTTTGTCTCCATGTGTCTTTCTCTAACTTTTCCTCCTGCCTTTCTTACTTATAAAAATCCTTGTGAGTATCCTAGGTCTTACCTGGATAATCTAGAATAGTTTTCTTTATCTCAAGACCTTTAATTGACTTCCATCTTCAGAGACCCTTTTTGCCATGTACAGTAAAGTGTGTACATTCCTGGGGATAAGGATGCGGACATGGTTGGGTGGTCACTTCTCCATACCACAGAATGCTAGCTATGGCATTTACAATTCACATCTCTGGTGTCTAGATATGAACCTTTTTTGTTCACATGTGGATATGAAGAAGAAAAACACACATTTTCTTTAAGACCAACAACACTGAAGGGTAAATAGGCCCTTAGTGGTAAGCACCCCGAAATATATCTTAATCAATAAATAAATGTGTGGGAATCCTAGGAGTTGTGTATACCATAAAATTTTAGTTATCTGGAACCCTCAGGAAAATCCTAGTGGCATAGTGGTTAAGTGCAACAACTGCTAACCAGAAAGTTGGCAGTTCAAATCCACCCAGCTGTCCTTGGAAACTCTATAAGCAGTTCTACTCTGCCATGTGGGGTTGCTATGAATTGGAATTGACTCAATAGCACTGGCTGGTTTGGTTTGGGAACCCTCAAGCAATACATTTCTTAAAGAGGCAATTCTTTTTTTTTATTTAGTTGAAAATTTTGTTGAGATAAATTTAGATTCACAGCAGTGTAAGAATAACAAAAATAGCCTATGTATACTTTACCCAATTTTTCTCGGTACTTGTATTTTGCAAAACTGTAGTACAGTGTCGGCCCCTAGGGTCGCCATGAGTCGGATCTGACTCAACGGCACTTGGCTGACTGGCATAGTACAATGTTACAGACAGGAAATTAACATTAATATAATTCACAGGTCTTATTCACATTTCCGCAATTTCACTTGTATAAGCCTACGTCATAGATATTGTGAGTTCAGATCTAGACTACTCCAATAGACCAGATATCTCAATAAAAGGAATCACATGAAAGTTTTCCTTTCCCCATGCATATAAAAATTGTTTATACTGTAGTCTGTTGAGTGTAAAGTAGCATTATGTCTTAATCTAAAAATATTGCTAAAAACTGTAAGCCATCATCTGAACCTTCAGTGAATTGTGACCTTTTTGCTGGTGGAGGGTCTTGCCTCAGTGTTGATGGCTGCTGACTGATCAGAGAGATAGTTGCTGAAGATTGGGCTGGCTGTGGCTCTTAAGTCAGTGAAGTTTGCTGCATTGATTTACTCTTCCTTTCACGAAAGATATCTCTGTAGCATATGACACTGTTTGGCAGCTGTCTTAGTCACCTGGTACTGCTCTAACGGAAAATATCACGAGTGGAAAGTTTTATGAGGAGCAGCTTTACTGACACAGTCAGATAAGCCACAAATCCATTCATAAATTGTAAGTCCATTCAGAATGAGAAATCATCACAGTCCAGTAGGCTGAGTCCACATCCAGTGAGAGCATCTCAGCACGGGGACCTCGGGTCCAAAGGACGTGCTGTGCTCTCGGTGCTTCTCTCTCGGTGGTATGAGGTTCCCAACTTCCTCAGCTCACTTCTCTCCCTTATATTCCACAAGCTTGAGTCCTGCCTCACTAACACAACTGCAAACCATTCTCCATCATCAGTATCACAGAGGCAAGATTCACAACACATGGGAGGAAGGGCACCATATGGGAACTCCAGACCAAGTCAAATCAACACATACATTTTTGGGGGGACACAATTCAATCCATGACAGTAGCGTTTTACCCACAGTAGAACTCTTTCAAAAATTGGAGTCAGTTCTCTCAAAGCCTTCCATAGAGACTGTTCTTTAATGGAAATTAAAAAACAAAACAAAACCCACCTCTATGAAAAATATTCTGATATTTATTATACACTGTCGTATGTCTAATTTGTTCTGTCACAGAAATCTATATCATGGGTAGAAAATTAAAAATATAAATGAGTTTTTAGTGAAACTGAACTTTCTCCTGTTGCTCCTCTCTCCTGGCCTTCTCAGAGACAGCTATTTCTAAATATTCCTGTTTTATTCATTTTTTTTCCTGGCCACTTCTCAATCTCTAAATAATATATTTATCCTATGTTTTTTACTTATCACCTTCAGATATTTACTAGTGAGTTGTTTTTAGGCTTTATCTCACTTACACCACCATGCTACACCCTGTATTCCTTAACTATCCCTGTTTTTTAGAATCACAGGGTTTAGGTAGAATTCAACATTGTCATCAGTTTGCTTGTCTTAAATTAGAACCTCTCATTTTTTAAATAATCAAACATACAGCTTAGAATTTAAATTTATGTTGATAGTATTTTTAGCTATAGATGTAAGACTTGGAGCTGAATTTACTCTCAAAATGAAGAGAGGTCCTGAAATGTAGTTTCTTTACAGAGAAGTCCTGATGAGTAATTGCTTTGTGATTATCACCATCTCCGCGTCAAGACCAGAAGTTTTCTAGTTTTATCACTAAGTAAATGACTTAGCTTCTGATTGTGCAGTATCAGCTGTTTATCATGAACTTCCATATGCCTTCAAACATTCTAGTTCATATACCTATGTTGTTTCAGATGAAGAGTTAGACTCTTCTCTTCTTCTGAAACTTACTCCACTATTTGCACCTAGAATCCTGGGACCTTTCTTCTCTTGGGTCTGTATCCACAGATTAAAAAAAAGAACTTCCCTCCAGTTTCCCCTCAAACGAATCATTTATCTCATGGAGCATTAATTTCATTTCTGATTTCTCCCTCCCTTAAAATATATATATATTCTGAGTCATTGTCTTTAGTCCACTTTTCTTCTTGCCTCTTCCTGAGAAGTCTCCTCCCTGTGACATCAGTTACCACTCTGAACCCTATCATGGATTGAATTGTCCTCCCATTCTCCCAGATGTGTGTGGCCGTTTGGCTGGGCCACAATTCCTGGTAATGTGTGCTGTTCCTCGTGTTACAAATCCCGCCTCTCTGATGCTGATGAAGGAAGATGGGCGACAGCTGTATTGGTGGGGCAGGACTCAGCGTGTAACGTTGTATTGTGCCTTGAGGCAGCCTCTTGAGATATAAAAGAGAGAAGCTAACAGAGAGGTTTGGGGACCTCCTTCCATCAAAAAAAAGCAGTCCTCGGAGCAAGGCATGTCCTTCAGAAAGGACCGTGGCCTCTGCCTTAGCAGTTCCCAGAGCAGGGGAAGTCTAACAAGGGGGTCTTCCTCCAGAGGCAACAAAAAGCCTCCCCGGAGCTGATGCTGAGAATTCAGACTCCTATTCCCCTAGACTGTGACACAGTAGAATTTCTTTTTGTTGAAGCCATCCACTTGTGATATTTCTGTTATAGCACCACTGGGTGACTAAGACAAGTCCTAACTTCTTCCCTGAAGTTCAGACGCTGCTTCCCACCTATCGAATAACGCCACTCAGTCTATTCACATTGGGTGTTACTTGCCGCCACATCGACTCCAACTCATAGTGACCCCACGTACAGAACCCAATGTTGCACAGTTCCTGCACCGTTTTTAAGAGCAAGTCTTTTGTACCTATGGGCCTCCTCTTCCAGTATTGTACCAGATAATACTCTGGTATATCCAGAGATAAGTGCTTCATTGAATAAAAATATTTTTATCCAAGATGAAGTATTCCATACTTTAACCCCCTCCTCCTACCTTTAGGAGAACAAAACTACTAACTAGTCAAACAGATAAGCACAACACTTCTCTCTGTATTTCCCATGCTGATTGTTGGCAGTTAGTATTTTCCTAGTCAACCAGGGATAAGTGAGAAAGAAATAATTTTAAAGATGAAAAATACCCACAGTTAGTTCTGTGTGTTAGGTTATTTTCAGGTATACAAGCCTCCTTGCCCTCCAGCCCCCTATTTTCTTCTTAATTTGTCCACTTAATCCATCTTCTGCATTTTATAATTACTTGCAGGTCTGCAATTAAGGCTCTGCGTCCTGGAGGATTGCTCGTTTACTCTACATGCACACTTTCAAGGGCAGAAAATCAAGATGTGATTGGTGAAATTTTAAACTCCTACGGTAACATCATGCCTGTGGACATAAAAGAAATGACAAGGACTTCTTCCCAAGACTTCACGTTTGCTCACACTGGCCAGGAATGTGGGCTGTTGGTAATTCCAGATAAGGGCAAAGCCTGGGGCCCAATGTATGTAGCAAAATTGAAAAAACTGTGTACCATATGAGGTGGGCAATATGCTGTTGTAAACCATGTTAATGTATTATTTTGTTTATTTTTATGGCTTTCTATGTTAACATTTAAATAATTCTACAGTCATTTTTGGAATTCTGTTTAGTAAATACTTGAACATATCAAAATCTAGACTTGAGAATTTCTCAGATATATGTAGTTTTTCCTGGAACTATATATGTAGCAATGATTTAAGATGGTGCAGATGGTGTTTGTTCTGTCCAATAAATCTGCTGTCTTCTATTTGGCATATTTAAATTACTGAGAATATTTGTTTTTTATGCATAAAATGTTTAGAAAGATACTCTGTCCACTGAGGGTTGGTTCTTTGAACCTTTGAAAATTTGCTAACCCTCAGATCATTTTCCTAATCAAATATACAGATTTGTAGGATTTCCCCCTCCTTTGTAAAGAACTGACTGGTACTCTGAAACTAACTGCATAAGCAGCACTGTTTCTAGCAAAATAAGTTTATTATTTTCTAAATTGTTTCCCATTAAGGACTATCTTCTGTTTATTGCAAAGGTCAGTGACTCCACTGACATCAGCTTACTTCTCCCTGCCCCTGTTTTTGTTTTCACCAACACAAATTGAAAGGGTAAATGATATTGAAAGGCCGCTGGTTAGAACGGCTGATTCACATGCACATATTGGACTTCTCGACATTCAGCTTGCAGAATATTGAAGTCTCTCCAGCAGGCTATAAAGCAAGCACTTGAAACAAAACCAGAATGATTAATAACTGTAATAACTGAACTATATTTGGACAGTTTTGTTACATAATTGCAGTCATAATGAGCAGTACAGAATCTGATTATCTTACAGTTGCAGTCTGGAGGGGTTTTTATTTCATTTCGTTATGAAATGTTATATGAGGGGATGAAGTCATATATTAATGCACAAGAGGGAGATGCCTAATGAGAGTGGATTATACTACTACCAAACCCCAAAGCTGTTTAGCACCATTTACTAAGTGGCTCTTCCTGTTTATGTATACCCTGGGATTATTTCTATATATGTACTCAAGATTGTAGGTCCAGGTTTGCATCATGTGTTTTCCCCAGAAATTGTTTCACTTAGAATCCAAACTGTTAAGAAAAATTATATAACATACTATAAAGGGTTGTTAAGTCCATGAACTTAATTGTTCTAAGTGCTACATACCTCATTGTTGACTATCGTAGTGGTCACCTTCAAAGTACTACCCTTGGGAAGCTATGCACTGATACCATCTCCTAGTCCACCCTTCAGAACAGTTTGGAACGCCTTCTGGAATGGCTGTTATGCACGGTGGCAAGTTGGAGAACTTAATTGTATAGCTGCCTGTGAGGGAGATTTTAGCCAGTGAACAAATAACTGTATTGGAACACCCTCCCTGCTCACCTGATCTGGTCCCCAGTGACTTTTTTCTTTACCCAAAGATAAAGAAAATATTGAAAGAAAGATAGTTTGTTGACATTCAGGACATCGAGGGTAGTACAATTACAGCTCTGATGGCTATTCCAGAAAAAGTTTCAATATTGCTTTGAAGGGTGTACTAGGTGATAGCACAGGTGCACAGCTTCCCAGGTGGAGTATTTTGAAGGTGACCATAATGATCTTTAGCAATGAGGTATTGTTTTAGTCAGCTAGGCTGCTCTAACAGAAATACCACAGAGTGGATGGCTTTAACAAAGAAAGATTTATTCTTACACAGTCCAGTAGGTTGCAAGTCCATATTCAGGGTGTCCGCTCCAGGGAAAGACTTTCTCCTTGTCGGCTCTGGAGGAAAGTCTGGTATTGCATCAGTCTTTGTCCAGGGAGCGTCCTCACACAAGAACCTCTGGTCTGAAGGACGCGCTCTGCTCCCGGTGCTGCTTGCTTGATGGTAGCGAGGTTCTCAAATTGTCCTTTGTTTCTTTTTCCTTTTATTCCTTGCAAGCTAAAAGCATTAAGGGTGGGGCAAACCATACTCCAGGGAAACTCCCCCCACAGCAGGAATTCACAGCCCCACCCTAATCCTTTAACATACAGGTTAGCAAAACCACACAATGGAGGACAGTCCCAAGATACTGGGAACCGTATCCCAGCTGCGTGGCTGCACACATTTTTGGGGGGGCACAATTCCAACCATGACAGGTATGTAGCACTTTTTCTCAGATGAGTTTTCAGACTTAATTGTCAGACATCATATCTCTTGGGAAAGTAGCTTTTTTCAAAGATATATTTCTGATGATACATATACAAAATTGGAAAAAGAGGAGCACCCTAATAAACTCTACTAAAAGACTGCATTTGATGGTCCGAAGGGAGCATGACCCCTAAACCTGATGCTGCTCCTGATCATAAATCATCACTGAAGTCAGCTCTTCAGAGAGGAATAGACTGGACTTGTACACAGAGTGACCATATCATGTATGCACTTTATGGTTCTATGCATCTCTAGGACACCGTCTATTGTAGTCAGCTAGGGCTGCTCTAACAGAAATACCAGAGTGGATGGCTTTAACAAGGAAGATTTATTCTTACACAATCTGGTAATCTACAAGTCCAAATTCAGGATGTCAGCTCCAGGGGAAAGTTTTCCCCTTTGTGGGCTCTGGAGGAAAGTCTGGTATTGCATCAGTCTTTTCTCAGGGAGTGTCTTGGTGCAGGAAACTCAGGTCTGAAAGATGCACTCTTCTCCCAGTGCAGCTTTCTTGATGGTGTGAGGTTCCCAATTCTCAGCCTGCTTCCCTTTCCTTTTATCTCTGGCAGGATGAAAGCATTAAGGGTGGGGCAACCCATACTCCAGGGAAACTCCCTTTACAGTGGAGCAGGGAGATGATCTTATAAAGGGCTTTACAGTCCCACCCTAATCCTTTAACATACAGCATAGGAAAACCACAAAATGGAGGAGAGTCACAAGATGCTGGGAATCATGGCCCAGCCACATGGCTACACATATTTTTGTGGGGACACAATTCAATCCATGACACCATCCTACTGGCCTCTTACTAGAGGGGAGTAGAGGTGGAGAGGAGGGACGGGAGATTGTTAAGAGGTTATGACATATATAGAACAGAAAGGAGGAGTGTGTTATCACCAGGCAAGGAGAACAGAGGGAGGTGTAGATAGGTGGGCATGCGAATTTGAATTGGATGGTACACTTTCACTCAAACACAATTAAAAAAAATACAAAGTTGTGCTAAAGCTGAATCTTACTGGATTGTTTATTACATTCCATGCATTTAAACTAGAGACCGTTTGCTCATTGACTGTTTTCTGTTTTGCAAGCATACATACCTGGGTTCATATAACTGGAAAGTCATGGAAAGAGCCTTTTTCCATGCTTTCCTTGTGCTAGCCATTTTCCCTCCCTTTGTATCTATTTGATATGTTTAAAGTAGAGCTTGAACTTTTGTATCCAGTCCACATATCAGATATGCTGGGTTAATACAGAGTATAATGATGGAAATGATTTTTTTCTTAGTTGATGTTTTTTGGCTTGTTTTCCTTATGAAATCCCACCTTAAGACATTGTAGACTTGTAAGTGGGATTATTCTGTGTGAATTAGTCACAGATTTGCACAGAGTACTTTGTTAAATGTCATTTTTCCAATAAAATGTCATGAAGTACAATATAAACATCCATTATGCCACTGGATTAAATTTTCCTATGGAAATCCTGGTAGCATAGTGGTTACATGCTATAGCTGCTAACTAGAAAGTCAGCGGTTCAAATCCACTAGGCACTCCTTGGAAACTCTATGGGGCAGTTCTGCTCTGTGTGTCAGATCTCTGTGGGTCAAAACTGAGCAAACAGCAGTGCGTTTGGTTTGGGGTTTATGATTGCTGAAAAATACATGTATCCATGTAGCTCACTTTATTATTACTAATAGCTATAATGAAACAGTTAACATTTATTGAGCCTTAAATATTTGATGAGAGGGCAGAGTCAAGATGGTGGACTAGACACATGCCTTCTTTATTCCTTCTGAAAACTAAGGCCTGTGTTGATAATTAAATGAAACTTTCTGGACACCCAGTGAGCCCTAGGACACGGCATAGGGCTGCCAGTTTGGACCACATGCTGCTGAACAAGAAACTTCTTCTCTTTCGCTAATCTTGGCCGTTATTCAATGGCCAGCTGTTGCGGACTGAAGGTAACTGGCATTTTTAATTTTTTTTTCTTTTTGTTAGCCAGCAGGCAGGGGATGGGCTTAACTCTCAGCAAAGCTCAGCCACACTGCTGATTTGATCAACTGATGGAATAGCTGCATTTTGAGAGCCTGGCTCTGGACTCAGAGCACCACAGCCCCCCACCCTCTCTTTTTGGACCTCCACCACACATTTTGGCTTGGCTTGGCTTTGACCACACATTCAGATATTTTGCAGCTGGCGGAACGGCTTGTGCGAGATGCCATCTTGTTTGACTGAGAGGCAGAGTGACCCAAATGGAGGCCTCAGCAAGGGCTAATTAGCAGGCTGGGAGGTAGTGCCAGCCTGAGGAGCACTTTTCCAGCAGAGAAGCTGTGTTTAGCACAGTGTGGCTTTGTGGGTGGGGCCTGGTAGGGGATGGCAGCAAGGCAGTAGCATGTCCTTACTTTGATCTACATCACAGTGTCTGGGGACGTCTGTCGAGGTGCACTCATTGCCAGCTAGAAGGAGGAGCTTGCACATCTGACAGCCTGACTGATTTTGGAAGCTGTCAGATAGCTTTTACCTTTCAAAATAAGACTACCTTCAGAAATAACTGCAGTGTAGTCTGACGTCATCTCTTCCAGCATTTACTGACCCACATCACAGGGTTGGCTGACGGCCCCTCAGTGACCCCATAAGTAGAGCAATGTCTTTGCCAACCAGGAGGTGGAGCCTACTGCCCCAGAGAATCTACTGGGCCCAGTCACTGGAGTACATAGAGGTGGCTTGTGATCAACTTCCTTCTCAGAGCTGTGCCTCAGCTCCTGTTAAGGAAACACCAGAGAAACTAAACAGCCTCAAATGTCCAGAGAGCAACAAATCCTGGCAAAACATTTAAAGAAAAAAGTCCAACCATGGCTCCAGAAAACACCCAAAATAAAGAACCAAAGAACTTCCCAGAGGAAGAAGCCTTTGTGAAACTATTGGAGGTCAAGTACAGAAGAATTATATATAGAGCCCTCCTAGACATTATACAAAATACAGCAGAGCAAAATGAAAAATTAAGCAAGCCGTTCAAACTGATGGAACATCAGCATTCTGAATCGAACAGATTAATAACAAAATTACAGAATTAGAAAATTCATAACCAAAAGAGCAGAATTGAACAATGGGAAATTAGACTTAGTGATGATGAGGACAGAGCTGCCGACACCACCATTTATGAGGATAAATCAGAGAAAAGAAACAAGAAAAATGAAGAAGCATTAAAAAACATGTGAGACTCTATCAACAGGAACAATCTACAATTAAATGGAGTTCCTGAACAGGGAGGGATATCTGAAAACAGTATTGTTGTTGAGTTGCCGACAGAAAACTTTCCTGAAATTATGAAAGAAAACATAAATATCCAAGATATGCATCAAATGTCACCTAATATAGACCCCAAAAGAAAGACACTAAGGCATAATGGCATAATCAAGCTTCACAAAACGAAACATAAGCAGAAGCTCTTAAAGGCAGCGAGACTCCAAGCAAAGCTAACATTCAGAGGGAAGCTGTGTAGGCTTTCATGTGACTTCTCTGCAGAAATGATGTTGGCATGGAGGTAGTGGGATGACACATTCAAAGACTTGGAGGAGAAAAACTTCCAACCAAGAGTTATATATCCTGCAAAACTGTCTTTCAAATATGAAAATGAAATTAAGGTATTTGCAGATAAACAGAAACTTACAGACTGTGAAAAGTAAACCAAAGCTACAAGAAATACTGAAAGAAGCTCTTGGCTTAGAAAAACAAAACCATTGACTCTATATTTGAGGAGACAATGCAGGACACAACATCCAGAAATCTATTGAATTAGGGAAGGCACAAAACTCAATCAAACATATAACATTAAAAGAAGGGATCCAGTGATCATATGAAAACTGTGATACCATCACATTAAAAAAAGAGATATACTAGAGCAGTTACAGTCCTTTCAGATGTAGAGGAAGTTAATAAGATATGTAGAAGTTAAAACTAGGTTTAAACTTAGACTATTAAGGGGGATCATAGGAGTAGCCACAAAGCACAATAAAGATGCAGCATATCAATACAACACATGCAGCACAGGAGTCTCAACAAACACAAAACCAACACTGAAAAGGGTGAAAAGTCAACCCATAAAGAATGACCTAGAACAGAATATTAAGAGTCACAGAGTAAACACCAACACAAAAATGAATACATTGAAATGACAGGACTAAACACATATCTATCAACAATTACCCTGACTATAAACAGACTGAATGCTGCAGTAAAGAGACAAAGCATGACATCGTAGATCAAATACTTGATGAAATTCTTTATATATGTTACCTTTTTTTAATCTCTAAAATAATTCCAGGAGTAGATATTATAATCTCCCTTTGGTGAGTGAGAAAACTGAAGCTCAAAACTGTTAATAGTTTGCCAAGGCTACACTGCTAGGCAAAGCGTAGAGCCAAGGTTAAAACCAGCTCCACAGCCCAGCTCTACCCACTGCACCAAGCTATCAGTCTCACATGCTGTCTGGGAACCTTCAAGATTATTAAGTAGTTTGTGCAGCTTTCTACCTGTATGTAATTTCCTGTTCCTTGGGCATAAGAATTTTAATCAGTACATAGGAACAAAATCTTTAAAATATTTCAAAACATATTCCTAAGAAATGTTTCTTGTGATTCCAATATTCAGAATTCTTCTATGGAGGTATTCTGTCCCTTTTCTTTGCAGATGCTGAAATGAAGAATAGGAATTTGAGGCAGCCTTGTAATGTCTCTTGAAAAGCAAGAAGTAATTGATATCACTTTCTGTGACACTGAATTACTTGCAAAATGGCTTAATAAAAATTTAGGTTACCTACTAACACATTAACTTCTCTACCATCAGCACACTGAGCAGCCATTGGTTTCAGAAATATACTATGAGTAAATTTAATGTATTTAAATGGTTTGTAGTGAATTTTTTAAGCATCAGATATTACCCATGATTTGGAATCGAGGTGGCCTGCAGTTCTTTACCTTATTACATATAACCATATAGCCTCCAATTCAAGATTGCTTCTTGTCTTCTGAGGAGTAGTATGAAAAGTATCTTTTTCTGTAGTGTGGGTGGATATGAAATAAAATAGATACTAGAACATTTGCTGTATGACTAGATAAACACAAATCTAGTAGACTCTTACCCGAGGGCTTTATGCCTTTGAGATAAGCATCAGATAATCTGCATAGGGTAACACAACTCCTCTGACTGCTAAAAGAAAATTGCAACCAAGAGCAACACTTTGATTAGATGCCAAGAAGTTCTTTAATGCAATCAGATGGGGGCTATTTATATTATGTGGTAGGTAAAATTGGGTTTGGGGACAAACATAGCAGACAACATAATTTATTGTTAACCTATTTATATGGTTCAGATCAATGAGTTACACTCTCTTCTTGCTGTCTTATTGCTTCATTGAGGAGGGAAGTTAGGATGGTGGCAGTTACTGCTGTTATTTTTCATGCTGACATTGGAGCTGTAGTGTCACCCAGCTCCCATGGACATCTGAGTACACACCCAGAGGTTGACAGGTGAATGAATGTATGCTGGTAATCTACTGCCTGTGCTGAAGACCCTAACAGCATCAGGCCTGAAAACATTAAAAGCAATGTCAGAAATTGGAATGGCCTCAGGCTGCAAAGTCAATGGGAAACAATCAGAAATACTGTCTTGACAAAATAGTTTCTATGAATATTACTTTTCCTATGTCATTAAAATAAAATGAAATAAATTTAAGTAATCTATTTGCATTTCACATCAGGGAATGATTAAACAATACAGAAAAAAGAAAAAGAAAATTTGAAAAATTGGCCTGTAATACAATGCTAAGGTTTTCTTAAAATAGGTTTTTCACTGTAAGAAGTGGAGAAGATGGGTGGAGATCATACTTCTTTAATATGTAATTAACTCAAATATTAACTCCATATCTTTCTGTAACTTGTCAAAAATGAAGAAAATCATTTTTTAGTCATGTGAGACCATATAGCATGTTGAAACCCAGTGAAAGCATATGCTTTCTTAGAAAAAGGACTGTTTGTCTCATTGGAAGCTTTTTAATGGCATGTATCATGACTCAATTAAGCTTGCTATGGCTTGTCAAAAAGAATTTTCCACTGTCTATTGCTATGGAAGAGCCTATTACACACAAATAACTGTATAACCTAGAGAATAAACAAAGACTAAAAAACGGATAGCCTATTGAAAAATAAGAAACAGGACAACAGCACCCAGCTTTTCATAAGAGCCAAAATCACTGCTACTGAGTGCATTCTGACTCACAGTGACCCTATAGGTCAGTAGAACTGCCCCATCGAGTTTGCAAGGGATGCCTGGAGGATTTCAACGGTCAATCTTTTGGTTAGCAGATGTAGCGCTTAACCACTGTGCCACCAGCTTTTCCTGGATTTTAAAATCGAGTAAAATTGCAGATGATAGCCAGAATGGGCAAAGAGGGATTAACATGTCAAAAGGAGAAAAGAGGGACCAGACTTGATCAGTTTATAATTACCAGATTATGGAAAAAAGATTCTACATTTGCTCATCCAAACAAGATGCTAAGGGCCTTTCCAAAATTGCCAACCTCTTTGCCCTTCTAGCATTGCAACAATCAGTGGGATGAGGACTGGAGGAATGAGAAGGCTGGAAGACTGGTGCTGACTCAGAAATTGTTTTTAGTAGGAAAATTGCTGTGTCCTCATAGCTCGTAGCTGCCAACTCAAGAAAAAGGAAGGGACATGATGGTGCCATTGGCAATGGTTCCATATGATGTTTTTAGCCATGAACATAACCAGTCATCCCACATTTCCATGTTGATTGACATTCCCCTTGAACTGATCATAAAAAAATGGCAACATAAATCCTGGATTATAAAAACTGCATTTAATAAACACAAGCAAAAACCAAACAACTGCAGCAAGTCTATTCCCCGTGAGTTAAGTCTAACTCATAACATCCTGATAGGAAAGTAGAATTGCCCCATAGGGTTTCCAAGACTTTAAATCCTTATGAAAGCAGACAACTTCATCTCTCTCATGGAATGGCTAATGAATTCAAACTGCTGACCTTTTGGCTGCAGCCAAGCACTTTAACCACTGCGCCACCTGGGCTCCTGTAATAAATACAACAAACATTCACAAATCAAATTACCTATGTTCTTTAATAAAAGATTGTATGTGTTATAAATCCTAGTATGTAGTACAGATCAAACTGGTAGGTAGTTGCTGTGGAGTTGACCCTAACTCAGTGGTAACCCCTTGTGTCAGGGTACAGTTTTGTTTCACAGGGTTTTCAGTTTTTGGTTTTGGGAAGTGAATCATCAGTTCTTTACTTGAAGCACTGCTGGGTGAACTGGAACTTCAGTCTTTTGGTTGGCAAGCAAGTACGTTAACTATTTGCACCACCAAGGACTCCTCTTAGTACAGAGATAATTGCTGCTGAGTCTTCACATGAAGTTGTAGCTATGCCAATAGATTCATCATTCTCAGCTATCTACTTAACCATACAGAGTTAATACAATAAGTGCCTTTTCCATCTTGTGGTGCTGAATCAGCAGAAACAACTTGATATTGTTTCCACAGATGTGGTTTTTGAGCCAAAAGAAATGAATAAGGAAAGGTATAAGGATCTGGGACCTCCATGCAGGAACAAGGCCTAGGTTATATCAGTCAAACATGTTTCAGAAGCAAGGGACAGTAGGATAAGGCCTGAAGTCTTTAGGGTATACCTCCAGGAAGCACGCTGTGACTGCCAACACAGTTTATCTATCACATGCTCCCTGTACTCACCCAGGATTTCAGCATCTGGCTCGTATCGTATCCATCTGAAGTCATGCCACCCTCCAGACTGAATTTAGTATATGCCATCCAGGATCCTATCCTCCTTAGCTGCTTCTTTCTCAATCAGTTTTGTTTCTGCGGTCTTCAGAAATTCACAGTCATTAAGCATTCTCTCTAGAACCTGGCATTATTTAGAGCCACAGTGCCCAGTGGACTTTTTTACAGTTATGGAAATGTTTTATTTACGTTGTACAGTATGAACAATATGGCAGCCCTGTTTTGCTGTTTGATATTTGAAATATGGCTGATGTGACTGAGGAGCGCGCTTTTTACTTTTAATTAAACTGAAATAGCCACATGTGACTAGTGCCTTCCATGTTAGAACAGCTGTCATAGCTGCCTAGTGCCACTGTAACATAAATACCACAAGTGGGTTGCCTTAGGAGCCCTGGTGGCACAATTGCTACGAGTTCAGCTGCCAACCCAAAGCTCAGCAGTTTGAATCCACCATCCACTCCTTGAAACCTTATGAAGCAATTCTATCCTGTCCTACAGGGTCACTAAGAGTGAGAACTGACTCAAAGGCAGTAGATTTGGGTGGCTTTAAAGTACAGAAATTTATTTTCCCATGGTTCTGAAGGGTAAAAGTTCAAATTACAGTCTCAGCCATGTAGATTCCTTCCTTGTTGATTAACCCCATACATTTCTTGGCATCTGGTAATCTTCCCATGTCATCTGTCTTTCCCAGGATTCTTGAATCTGTGTCCAGTCTGCTCTTGTTGTAACTCAAAAGTGGTTAGGTTTAGGACATATCCTACACTGACTGTCACGATCTCATTAATATAACCAAAAAAGAAAACCCGTCACAGTTATGGGGATTAGGAGAGTAACACGTATCTTAAGAAATCACAATTCTATCTATAACATTTCATTTAGAAAACTTCAATCCCAATACTCTCTATTCATCCAGGCTTCTATTTTCTTATTCTTGTTAAACCTGCAATCCAATTTCCTTGACACCAGGGGTCTTTAACACCTTTATCCTCCTGAGATTCATCTTTCTCCTACTGGTCTCCTTTCCTTCATATCCATCCTAGTCTCTGGGATGGATGCCTTCAACCTCATTTCTCACAGTGAGTTCACATACCTCATGCTCTTGCTTTCCAGTTTCACTTGCAGCTCTAGATTAGTCCCATTGTCTGTGCCTGTGCTACTCTACCTAGATGGCAGAATATAGTTTGGAAAAAGGAGAATCATGAAGCTTTGCAGAAGATCAATAGAAGTTCATTCTTCCCAGACTCTCTTGACTTTTATACTGTTTGATAACTTTGACTGTTCCATGAACAGTTTCTTTTTCCACTCCTGTTAGTGACTTTTCTCAAACTTTTACTATCCTTTACAACTCTCCAATGTAAACATCCTCTTCTTTTCTCTCAGAAAATGCCCCTACCTCATAGTCCTTTCAGAAAATAGTGGCTATCAGAGTGATTCCTACTCCTCCCTCACTTTATTTAAAAATACCGCTATCCATCTGGCCTTGGTGTCATGTTTAGTGTTTCTCTTACCTCTTTCATGCTCTCGTTTCTAGATAATAAGCAAGCCCTGTCTTTTTTTTCTCTGTTATTTAGTACCATTAATGTGGCTTTAGGTAAGATCACTTGAGCTATTGAATTTTCTTAGCTCTTCTTACCTGGTGCTCACACCTCAAAGTCTACCCTCCTATGTGCAGCCAATGAGCTCTTCCTATGACAAACTCCTGTCGTGACAGTACCCTGCGTAAAATTTTTCAATGACTTCGTTGTAGCTAATCTAGTGCAGCTATAACAGAAACACCATGAGTGAATGGCTTTAATAAACAGAGAAGTATTTTCTCACTGTCGGTAGGCTGGAAACCCAAATTCAAGGTGCTGGCTCTAGGGAAAGGCTCCCTATCTATCAGCTTTGAAGGAAGGCCCTGACCCTTCAGCTTCTGCTTCCTGATTCCTTGGTGATCTCTGTTTCCTTAATCTGCTCTAGATTAGTAGAACAGTTCCTGTGAACAAAAGTCTTCCTGGCAGAGTGGGGTGCCTCCAGTCACTTACCAGTGGAACACTTGTCTCAACAGGGCAGATTGCAGACATGACACCAGAGAGCCAAAAGGGCAAGAAACCAGGAAGCAGAAGATAAGGAGACAAGAAACTTAAAAAACCAGCTGCCTAAATGGCCAGGACTTATGGGGTTTCAAAGAGTGGAGCTATGGCCTCTAGTGTTTCTAAGAGGGGCGTTGCCACTCTGGTGTACTAGATGAATGATACTCTTAAAGCTGAGGGAGCAGAATTGCCATTCCAGTTGACTGGAAAGTGGTGTTGAAGCCCAGGACTGAGGAGTCTCCACTTAGAATCCAGAGAGTGTGGCCAATATCTAGAGTCCAGAGGGCAGGCTTATTGTGTAAATGGTTTCAAGAGTACAGAGAACTGTTTTCTAGCCTTGAGGCTAATGTGTTCAGGTTATGTGTTCTGCTGACTCCCTTGGTGCCTGTTATGCCTTCTTTCCCTTCCATTTCTCCTATTTGTAGCAGAATATTGAGAACATGCCATCACAGCTTTGGAACTTGTATTCTAGATTTCCCAGATGCAGAGCAATTTTTGGATTTTGGACATGGAGTTAAAGTTTTGCTATGACAGGGTGACTTTGTTTTGCATGTTGCAAGGATGTGAGTTTTTGAGGGCAAACAGGTAAAATGTCATGGATTGAATTGTGACCCCCCAAAATGTGTATATCAGCTTGGTAAGGCCTTGACTCCCATGACTGTGTGATTGTCCACCATTTGTCCTTTGATGACATTTTCCTGTGTGTTATAAATTCTGTAACTGTGACTGAATAAGAAGGATTAGCAGCAGTTATATTGATGAGGTCTACAAGATTGGGTAAGTGTCTTAAGCTAGTCTCTTTTAAAATATGAAAGAGAAAGACAGCAGAGAGACATGGGGAACTGATACTATCAAGAAAGCAGTGCCAGGAGCACAGTGTGTCCTTTGGACCTGTGATTCCTGTGCTCAGATGCTCCCAGACCAAAAGAAGACTGATGCAACACAAGGACCTGCCTCCAGAGCTGACAGAGAGTGCCTTCCCCAGGAGCCGGCATCTTGAATTCAGACTTTAGACTCCCGGACCATGAGAGAATAAACTCATTGTTAAAGCCATCCGTTTGTGGTGTTTCTGTTAGAGCAGCACTAGATAACTCAGACAGAGGCTAGAAGTCCAAGGTAAGCATGCTGGCTCTAAGGAAAGGTCTGTCTGCTCTGAAGGAATGCCCTTGTCTCTTCAATTTCTGTTTCCTGGTTCCATGGACTTCTCCAGGTGGCTTTGCATCTATCTTTCTCCATCTCTACTTCTTTAATCTGCTACTTTAATGTTCTGTAAGAGATTGACTCAAAATGCAGCCTATACTAATGCTGCCTCATTAACATAACAAAGTCAATCAAATGAGATCATAACCACTGGCGTAGTGATTAAGATTTATAACACATATTTTGCGGGGAGGACACAGTTCAGTACCTAACAATTTCCCATTAACTACAGGATGAAATCTGAGTCTTCAGCATTTTGTACAAAGTTTTCTTGCTTTGAGGTCTTTGTCTCCCTCTATGTGTTCTTTGCTGTGTCTCCCTCATTCCCTGCCCTGTCTCTCTTCTCTGTCTCTTTCTGCCACAGATGTATATACACATACAGAGTGTTATATTTTTACTTTCTTCATCAAAATTAGAACAGTCGTACTGGAGAAGCCTAATACTACAATTTATAAAGTGTCTCAGCCTCATTGGTTGAATGACCTTTAAATAATCTGCCCCTCTACACTTCCAGTTTTATACTAGGGGATCTGGTGTTATTTTTTCATAGTATCTAGACATTTCAAAATATAGTCTTTTTTTTCCCCCCCTGAAATGCCTATCTGGAAATAATATAGGCATACTTTAGGCTGCAGCACTTAACTTTTTCTTGAAAGGATAGCCAAACCATTTTCAAAACCTTGTGCAATGGACTGAGAGATAGAAATTAAACAGGAACCCACTATATTATGGGCCTGCTTAGGCATGCATATAGTGTGGGAAATCTTGAAAATGAAACAGGTTCAATAATAGGTTGGAATGCCAGTGGATATATTCATAATTGTCTTCTGGAGGATACTTCAAACCTATGAGGAATATTCAAGGGCAGAGCAACAGACAAGAACATCTTAAAATAGAAAAAGAAATTGTACTTCTGCACATCAAGGACAGTCAAAAAATAGATTATTAAAGTAGCACTTGCAGAAACTATAGGAAAATCTTATTCTTTATAAAATCATCAGGTACTCCAGAAAAAAAAAAAAAACGACTATTTTTGAAAGGTAAAAACTAGTGTGCTATAAGACTACTTATGCCTTTAACTTGCATTGTGATATTAAATAGCTCTCAAGCTATGGTTAACCCTGATTTCTGCAGAGTAGCAATCCTATAGGACAGAGTAGAACTATCCCACAGGATTTTGAAGGAGAAACTGGTGGATTCTAGCTGCTGACCTTTTTGGGTCAACAGCTGTAGATCTTAACCTATGTGCCACAGAATATTTAAAAGAAAATAGATTATCTCTCAAACCAAAAACACCCACATTGCCGCTGAGTCAGTTCTGACTCACAGTGATCTTATAGGACCCAGTAGAACAGCTTCTGTAGGTCTGGTGGATTTGAATGCTGACCTTTTTGATTAGCAGCCACAGCTCTTAACCACTATGCCACCAGGTTTTCCAGATTATTCATAGGGGAAATCAATGCATTTTGAACCATAACTATGTCCCAGGCATGGCTGAATTTTTGTTGTTGTTACTGGGTTCTTTTGAGTTGATTTCAACTGACATCCCATGTGACAGACTGAACTGCCCCAGGGGGTTTGCTTAGCAGTAATCTTTACAGAAGCAGATTGCCAGGTATTTACCTCGCAGAGTCACTGGATAGATTTGAATGACCACCCTTTCTGTTAGCAACCTAGCACTTAATGATTTGTGCCATCAGAGATCCTATCTAAGAATTTATATTCTTGTTACTTGATTTAATTCAGTCTCTTTCTTTCAGTGGCTATAGGTTTGATTTGGCTTCTTCTCTTTCTAAGATGTTTTCTGATCTGTGCATCTGAGGCTGAGGCAGGGGAGAAAACAGAAAGACAACAGTTGAGAACCAAAGTAGGTCTGATGAAGAAAAACCAAACCAAATGCACTGCAATCAAGTTGATGTCAACTCATAATGACACTATAGGACAGAGTGTGATCTAGGGTTTCCAAGGAGCAGCTGGTAGATTTGAACTGCCAGCATCTTGGTCAGCAACTGAGGTGTTAACCACTGTGCCACCAGGACTCCAAGTTGACCCAAGGGGAGTTGATACTTAGGAGAGAGTAAGGTCTGAACAGGAAATGGGACTGATGAGGGAGAAGTAGATGATTAGCCTACTCAAAGAAGAAAACTAGTTTACGTTCTTGGCAATTACTTGAATTCATTTTGCTATGCTAGCATTTCTTTTAAGCTGACATGCCAGAAAAATTAGCCGGTTTTGTTTCTCTTTCTCAGGAAATTAGGCTTGTTTCCAAGCATGATATTTTTGACTCTTTTTTTTTTATCACAATCTTTGGCAATATAGGTACCCTTTTTAATGAGCAAAAATATTCTCTTGTGCTCTAGTGTTTTATTATTTTTTTAAATAATGAACAGAACTTTGTATATCTTTATACATACACTTCTTAACACAACTCTAAAATCCTATGAAAAGTTGAAAAATCAAGTCAAAATAAATGACATCAATTTAGCATCTCAAATGATGTTGTTATCTTGCAAGTACATTGCCACTTGAAATCCAGTGTGATATTTACTGTTAAGACATAGGTCCTTTGAAGTTCAGGATTCCTAGGCTGTCGTGTATCACCTGATGTCTCAATTCTTCCACTAATTTTCTCAGTGTGAACTGCAGAGAAAGTTTCATGTTTGTGCTTTTCTGTAATACCATTTTGTCTCCAGCTTTCCATAAATACAGAACATATATGCTAATAACACCTTTGAGGTCTCTATAAACTATTATTTCACAAATATTATACTGGTACTGCTTGGCTGTAACAATGGTAAACAGAACACCTTATGTACTGAAATCTCAAAGGGATGATCCAGATGATAGATTATATTTACATTACATTTTTTTAAAATTTAGCTTCAAAGTGAAATACAAAATTATCCAAATTCTCATTGGGAGCTCCATTCTCTAAGACTCATTTGGGAACTCCAAAGTCCTTGAGTTTCAGGCTCATAAACACTGCTGCATTTTTTTACTGATACTCATAAATGGGAAATGTGGAGCTTCTTTTGATAAACATGTCTTAAGAGAGTTCACCAGGAGACAAAGAAGCACAGGGAGGTTACACGAGGACTGCCAATTAAGTTCTTGAACTCATCCTAGAAAAAGTGCTACGTACCTTATTTCTGAATTATCATTACCATCACCTTCAAAGTACTCGCCTTAGGAAGCTATGCACTGATACCAGAGCCTAGTGCACCCTTCAAAGCAATTTTTGAACTCTTTCTGGAATGGCCATCATATTACCCTTGATGTCCTGAATGTCATCCAAATGTCTTCCTTTCAATATTTCCTTTATCTTCAGGTAAAGAAAAAAAAAGTCAGTGGGGGGCCAGATCAGGTCAGTAGGGAGGATGTTGTAATACGGTTATTTGTTTACAGGCTAAAAACTCCTTCATAGACAGCCATACAATTAAGTTTGTGAACTTGCCACAGCGCCACCGTGCACAATGGCATTCCAGAAAGAGTTCCAAAATTGCTTTGAATGGTGGACTAGGCTCTCGCATCAGTGCATAGCTTCCCAAGGGGAGTACTTCCAAGGTGATGCCCTCCAGCAGTGAAGCATGTAGCACTTAGAACAATGACGTTCATGGCCTTAACTGTTAGACTTCATAGTTTAAATAAAAGGATACAACTTTGGCCCACAGATCTTCTCTACAGATATTTCTTTCCAGGCCAGGAGCATTTCTGTCTTGGACTTTGGGAAGACAGTCATGTAATTTATCATCGAACCAGGATTTTTGTTATTATTGTTGTGAATTAAGAACAATTTTACAGCCTATCATGTTGCCATATAACATCCAGAACTTTCACCTCTATTCTGTTCTAGCTGTCTCCTCCACCCCTCTATGTGTGACAGCATACTTCCGTCTTTGCTTGGAACTTCCTGTAACCTTTTGACCAAGATCTGGCCCTCCTTACCCAATCAGCTCGGCTCCAGCGAAGTGCCCCTCAGACAACCCCGTATACATTTCTGAAGCTTTGTTTGCGTCCAGTGTCACTCTGTGTTTTGTATGGCCCAGATCAGTCTTTCTCCGGGGAGCTGGCCCCAGTGCTGGATGCTGTTAGGGGCTGGAGAGTCGGGGGGTCGTGCTCTTGGGGGCCCTCTGTTTAGAAAGACCGTCAAGTCTGGCCTTTTGGTAGAGTTCCAAGCAGGACAGTTTTGAGAGGAAGAACAATCACTAGTTAATTGCACCGGGACAAGGAGGTAAACCCTAAATATGAGAAGAGGAACATGGAGGGCACTAAAGCATTTGAGTAGATCAAGGCTACATCAGAGACTGAATTGTGCTCCCCAGCGTATCTGTCAACTTCGTTAGGGCATGATTTCCAGCATTGTGTGGTTCCGCATTTTGTGATTGGTTGTAATTTTCCTGTGTGTTGCAAATCCTAGTATCTGCCTGTAGTTGATGAGGCAAGATTACATTATTAAAGAGAATTAGGGTGAGATATAACACGTTCAGGTCACATCCCTGATCCGATGTAAAGAGAGAATTTCCCTGCCTTTCATCATCTTTATTTTACAAGAGATAAAAGGAAAGGGAAGTGAGTAGAGAATTAGGGGCCTCACACCACCACAAAAGAAGCACTGGGATCATAGTGTGTCCTTTGGACCTTGTGCTGAGAGGCTCCTTGACTGGGCAAGATTGATGGCAAGGTCCTTTCTATAGAGCCAATAGAAAGAGAAAGCCATCTCCTGGAGCTGATGCCCTGAAATTGGACTTGAAGCCTACTAGACTATAAGAGAATGAATTTGTCTTTGTTAAAGCCATCCATTTATGGTATTTCTGTTACAGCAGCACTAGATGACTAAGACAGGCTACTTTGTGAGAAATGATTTTGTCACTCCTGCCTACTTTCCTTCAGTGATTCTCTTCCTTCCCACCCCCCCAAAATATGGAACCCAGTGCTGTTGAGTGGAGTCTAACTCTTAGGGACCCTATAGCAGCACAAATAAAAACTTCTTTAATTACAAAACAACTTCCTTTCCACTTGAGTGCCTGGAAACTAAAGCACAATATTCTCCTTTTAAACAGTGACCCAAATGCTGGCCCTCAAGCACTTGCTCATGACTTCATATTTGTTTAAAAAATATTTTATTGGGCTTCAAGTGAAAGTTTACAACCCAAGTCAATTTGTTGTACAAAAACTTTCACACACATTGCAATATAATTCTAGTTGCTCTCCCTACCCTGTGACAGTACACTCCCCGTTTCCATTCTATTCCTCCTGTCCGTTCAACTATTTCCTGTCCTCCTCCACCCTCTCGTCTTGCCACTAGGCAGGAGCTGCTCAGTTAGCCTCATGTATTTGCTTAACCCAAGAAGCACACTCTTTGGCAGTGTCATTTCATGTTTTATAGTTCAATCCAATCTTTGACTGAAGAGTTGGCTTTGGGAATGGTTTCAGCTCTGGGCTAATGGAAAATCTGGGGGGCATGTTTTCCAGGGATCTTCCAGTGTGTTGGACTATCAAGTCTGGTCTTTTTAATAGATTTCTAGTTCTGGACACCCATTTTTATCCTGCTGCATCATGGACTCTATGTTGTATTCCCTGTCACGGCAGTCACTGGTGGTCGCCAGACACCATCGAGTTCTTCTGGTCTCATGCTGATGTAGTCTCTGGATTATGTGGCCCTATTTGTCTCATATTTTCCCTGCTTCTTCGATGTCTTTCATTGTCCTCTGCTACAGGTGGGTTGGGACCAATTGATGCTACTAAGATGGGCTTACTACCTTTTGAGAGCCCAGATACCACTCAACAAAGTGAGATGTAGAACATTTCCTTAAAAAACTGTATTATGCCAGTTGGCCTAGATGTCCCCTGAAACTGTGGTCTCCAGAATCCTGCCCCCTCTACTCTGTCCCTGGAACTATGTTTATTTCTAGTTAGCTTCTTAGCTTTCAATTTAGTCCAGTTGGGTTGACTTCTCTATTGTGTGTTTCCCCTCCCTTCACCTAACTTAATTGTTATTTACTGACATCCCTCACTCTTCCACTCCACTCTTGTAACCATCAAGGTCTGTTTTCTTCTCTGTTTAAACCTTTTCTTTAGTCCTTATCATAGTGGTCTCATACAATATTTATCCTTTTGCCACTGACTAATTTCAGTCAGTATAATGCCTTCCAGATTCCTCCATATTATGTTTCTGAAGATCATCATTGTTCTTTGTCATTGTGTAACATCCTGTTGTTTGAATACAACATGATTTTTAATCCATTTATCCATTGATGGGCACCTAGGTTAATTCCATCTTTTTGTTATTGTGAACAGTGCTGCAATAAACATTGGTGTGCATGTATCTATTTTTGTGACAATCCTTATTTCTCTAGGATATATTCCAAGAAGTGGTATTACTAAATTGTATGATATTTCTGTTTCCAGCTTTTGAAGAAAGTACCAAATCAATTGCCAAAGTGGTTGTACCACTTCACATTCCCACCAGCAGTGTATAAACGTTGTCCCAGTCTCTCCACAGCTTCTCCAACATTTATTATTTTGTGTTTTTTGGATTAATGCCATCCTCATCGGGGTGGATGGTATCTCTTTATAGTTTTGATTTGGATTTCTCTAATGGCTAATGGTTGTGAGCTTTTCTTCATGTATCTGTTAGCTGCCTGAATGTCTTCTTTGGTAAAGTACCTGTTCATATTCTTTGCTCGTTTTTTAAATGTTCAACCTCATATTGTTGATAGAGCTCAGCTGAGATAACTGATAGTCAAGTTGAACAGTCTAAATCACAGCATGGACATTCAAACATTTTTTTTTAAACCACATTTATTAGATGACATATATATAGAGACCCACAGGTATACAAAAAATAATATTAAACAATATCTTTTAAATAGATGAGCACTGATATTTTATATCTGGTTCAGATTTAGTCATGTGCACATGCACACACACACACTTTTTAAAACTGGATGTGACCTAGTCAGTTGATTTCCTACACCACTAATGATCTGTAGTTTAGAAAACTACTGCTATAAAGTCATTTCCTTCTGTCGAGGTAAATAAAAGGGTACATAATGGACTATGTTAATCAGTTCCACATACCTTTGCAGAGAACTTCAGTTTACTATTTTATTCTTGGTTTGAGTAAGAGTTCCAGTTTTAGCACATTTTTTAAAAATCCTATGTAAGACATTGGGTGTTATGCCATTGAAAAAAATCTAAACCAAATGCACTGTTGTGGAATCAAATCTGACTGTTAGCAACCCTATAGGACAGAGTAAAACTGCCTACTAAAGTTTCCAAGGAGTGCCTGGTGGATTTGAACGGCTGATCTTTTGGTTAGCAGACATAATACTTAACCACTATGCCACCAGGGTTTCTGTGTTATTCAAAGCCCCCCATCATTAATTTCTCTTAAGTTTCAGTGAATTTTCTCAGATTATGAGACATGCATAAATCGCATTCTTTTCCATCTTGCCTTGGGTAGAAAAACTTAAAACTCAATTCCATAGCTGATTGTAGCAATTAACTTGCTCTCTCTTAACCTACACCATTTTCCTCATGATTTTACAGCCGCTACTCTGTCCCACCAGTCTTTCTAAGGAAATGGGCTTGCTGTAAATGATGTGCTGGTTAACTGTGAATGTACCAGAGTCAAAATGAGTTTGCATTTGATGCTAACTTTTAGTTATGTGATTGTAGCAAGATATTTAACTTCTTTGTACCTTGGTTTCCTCCTCAGTAAAATAATGATGATAATAATATCCATATTATAGCCAACTGAGGTAATACAGTGTTTAGCTAGCCCATAGCAAATGGATAATAAATGAGGCTATTAGTCTTAAATCATCTTCAGTTTTAGAAGTGGCCATTACAACTAGTTGAAGGTACCTTTATTTCTCAGTCCTTACAGAACTAGGAAATTTCTATAAATATAAAGTTTAATCTGATGTGGGCATATAAATGTATCTGTGCATCATACTCTATAAATGGATCTTTGTGTGACAAATATCAGATGAATGTTTTGTCTTGGAATTTTGAGGCTGGGTAGTTCCTACCTTTTTACTTTCTCGTTGCATTATTTGTATGTAAGTTTGGTTTGCCACTAGTTCGCAAGAACTTTGAGGGTCAGGGACTTTATTTTCCATCTTGGAACTGCACTAACATTTCATTTAATGCTTTACTGTAATATGTGTTTTATAAATGCTTGATGAAATAAATTAATGGATTCTTGTCAATGTCAATGTGATGGTTAAGATTATGTGTTGACTTGCCTAGGCCATGATTCTCAGTGTTCTGGTGTTACACAATGTTGTGATGACTTCCCTCTTGAGGGAAGATCCCCATGATGGGATCTTCTGGGAGTAGCCAATCTGTTGAAGGGGCATTTCCTTGGGCATATGGACTGCATTGAATATAAATGGACATTCTAGCAAGGTTTGTGGGATTTTGATAGCTCTGAATCCTACATCTGGCTCCTGATTGTTTAATCTCCAGTTCTTGGGACTTGAGCTAGCAGCTTACCTACAGTCTTGCCTACCGATCTTAGGATTCACTGCTCTTCCCTGTCTGTGGGCAAGAGGCAAGAGCCCTATTCTGTACCTGCCAGTCTTGAGTCCAGCAGCCCCTGCAGCTACATAAATTAGGAGAAGCCTCTGTTCTGACCCACGGACTTGAGATGTTCCAGCCTCTGCAACTGTGTGAGTGAGCCATTTCCTTGATAGAAGTCTCTTTCTCTCTCTGTATATATTTATATGCTTTACTGATTTTTCTTCTGTAGAGAACCAAGTGTAAGACTGTCAATAAGAAAGTTGTCAGTCAAAAGGAATAAAAATACACACAGAGTTGGAGGAAAGCACAGAAAGTCTGATATTCAGAACATTCGCTGGGATGTTAAGGCTGGAAAGAATGTCCAGTTTCCTACCAACCATGAGGAAAGACCAATTTGTTAAAAACATGGGCTTTGTTGATAAAAACAAAGCAAAAACAAGCCTGTTGCTGTCGAGTTGATTCCAACACACAGTGACCTTAAAGGACAGAGCAGAATTGCCCATTGGGTTTCCAAGGAGCAATCGGTAGATTTGAGCTACTGATCTTTTGGTTAACAGCCAAACGCTTAGCCACTGTGCATCCTGGCTCTGTCACCTCCTCGTTAGGCATCCTTGAGTGAATTATGTGACCTCTTTAAACGTCAGGTCATCAGCTCTGCAATAGGATAATTAAAAGATCATTAAAAGTAGATCTGACCCGACAGCACTTGGCTTTGGCTTTGGCAAAAGTGTACACTGTTTATCACAGTGCCCGATATATAGAAAACAGATGTATTAGTTTTCTATTCCTGTATCACCAACCACCACACATTTATTAACTTAAAAGAACACAAAAATATTATCTCAGTTTCTGTGAGTCAAGAGTTCAGCACGTTTTAGTTGGGTCCTTTTTCAGGGTTTCGGAAGGCTAACATCAAGGTGTAAACAAGACGTGTACTCATCTAGGGGCTCCCTCAGACTGCTGACAGGATTAATTTCCTTGAAGTTGTGTGACTGAGTTTCCTGTTTTTATTCTTGCTGCTGGCTGGGATAACTGTCAGCTAGAAGCTGCTCTTAGGTTCTTGCAACATGACCCTTTCTATAGCCCCTCTCACACTGTAAATCTCTTAATCTTCTTCTGGAAGGTCCCAGTCCTTTAGATGAAGCTCATGCAGGATAATTTCTTGATTAATTCATCCATCCATTAATAGGAGTAGTAGCCACCATATCACGTGTCTTGCCCACACTCAATATGAGAGGATCATAGAAGGAGGCCTATACAATTAAAATTCTGCTTACCACAAGAAGTAATTTCAGATTGCCACTGAGCTCACACTTACATTTTGGCAAACACGTGGTTAAAGAGAGAGAATCACGTCCTGTTATACATTCGGTGAGTGCACGTACTGGAGTGTGTACGAGATGAGGGATTTAAGGCTGATGTTCTCTCAACTGTGTGTCATTACTGTGAGCATCTTGCCACTCTGAGTGTGATCCTGTCATTTATGTGTTACGGTTAGGTGTCATCAGGTTGGTTCTGACTGGCAGCAACACTGTGTACCACAGAATAAAATGCCATGCCACTCTCACAATCATAGCTATGTTTGAGCACAGTGTTGCAGTCACTGTGTTAGTCCCCATTAGTCCTCTTTTCCCTGACGCTGCTTTACTAAGCATGGTGTGCGTCTCCATGAACTGGTCTCTCTTGATAAAATGTCTAAAGTACATGAAACAAAATCTCACTATCTGCTCTTCTAAGGAGCACTCTGGCTGTATGTCTTCCAAGACAGATTTGTTCCTTCCTCTGGTAGTCCATGGCGTATCAGTATTCTTTGCCAATACCACAATTTGAAAGCATCAGTTCTTCAGTTTATCTTATTTATCACTGTCTAGCTTTCCTGTAAATATGAGGCAATTGAAAAGACCATGGCATGGGTCACATGTATTTCACTCCTTGAAGTAACATCTTTGCTTTTTAGCACTTTAAAGGAGCCTTTTTCAGAACATTTGCTCACTCCAATATGTCGTTTTATTTCTTGACTGTTGCACACATGGACATCGATTGTGGGTCCATGTAAACTGAAATCTTTGACTACCTCAGTATTCCTCGGTTTATCAGGATGCTGCTTATGGGTCCGTTTCTGAGGCTTCTCATTTTTTTTATGTTGAGGTGCAATCCATATGGAAGGCCATAGTCTTTGATCTTCATCGTTGAGTGCCTCATGGCCTCTTCACTTTGAGCTGGCAATGTTGTGTCATCTGCATATCACAGACTATCAGTGAATCTTTCTCCAGTCACAATGATGCACTTCTTCATATAGGCCATCTTCTCAGACTACAGGTAGTCTTCAGTTTGCAATGTGTTTGAGTTAGAATAAACTGCTCTTGTGACTTTTTTTGGTACATTTACTATTTGTGATCTGCATCATAGAATGTTGCAGGAAACACTTACGATCATTAGCTATTAGAGAAATCCAAATCAAAACTACAGTGAGATACTATCTCATACCAACAAGGTTGACCATGATTCAAAAAGCACAAAACAACAAATGCTGGAGAGGCTGGAGAGAAATTGGAACTCTCCTACACTGCTGGTGGGATTGCAAAATGATACGACCTCTTTGGAAGCAATCTGGTACTTCCTTAGAAAGCTGGAAATAGATACACCATTTGATCCAGTGATCTCACTGCTCAGAATAAATCCTACAGAATCAAGGGCAGTCACATGAACAGATACATGCACACGAATGTTTACTGCAGCACAGTCCACAGCAGCAGAAAGATAGGATCAACCTACTTCTGTTTCCAGCCCTTTAAGGAAGTTATCAAATTGATTTTTAAATTTCCACCAGTAGTGTGTAAGTATTTCAGTCTCTCTACAACATCTCCGATACTTATCATTTTGTGTTTTTTTTGTACGAATGCTAGCCTTGTCCAGGTGAGATGGTATCTCATTGCAGTTTCAATTTGCATTTCTCTAGTGACTAACAATGGTGAATATTTCCTCAGGTATATGTTAGCTTCCCAAATGTCTTCTTCGGTGAAGTGCCCATTCATACCTTTTGCCCATTTTTTTATCTGAGTTATTTGTCTTATTGTTGTTGAGATTTTGCAATATCTTATAGATTTTAGAGATTTGTGGTATGCAGTTTTTTTCCCCTGCTACCCAGTATGCCTTTTTCCTCTTTTGATGAAGTCTTTGGATGACCATAAGTGCTTGGTTTTTAGAGGTTCTCAGTCATGTACTTTCTCTTCTGGTGTTCATGCTTTGTTATTAGTGTTTTGTATTCTGTTTATGCCATGTATTAGGGCTCATAGCATTGTCTCTATTTTTCTTCTATTCTCTTTGTAGCTTTAAGTTTTACATTTATGTCTTTGATCCATTATGAGTTAGTTTTTGTGCATGGTGTGAGGTGTGGGTCTGCTTTCTTTCTTTTTTGGGGGGGAGATGGATCTCATTTGTTAATGAGACTTTTTTCCCCCCTTTTAATGGACTTTAGGCCTTTGTCAAATATCAGCTGCTTATAGGTAGATAATTTTATGTCTGAATTCTTAATTCTTTTTTATTTCTGTTTAGGTTATACCATGTCAGCAAATGAAAGTCAAGAAACTTGACTCCATTGATGTCATTAAGGTCTACTCCACTTTGATAAGGCAGCTCTTCCCCAGTCATTCTTGGATTGCCTTCCAACTTGTCTGGCCCTCTACCAGACAATGTTCCACAGCTATTCGTAAGATTTTTACTGCCCAAGTTTTTCAGAAGTAGACTGCTAGGTTCTTCTTCCTAGTCTGTCTTAGTCTGAATGTGCTGTTGAAGCCTGTCCATCATGGGTGAACTTGCTGGTACTTGAAATGCCAGTAGCAACAATACCAGCATCACAACAATATACAAGCTACTACAGTACAACAAACTGACAGATGTGTGGGGATATATATATATTCATACATACTTATACATGTATATTTGTGTGAGTGTGTGTGTGTGTGTGTGTGTGTGTGTGTGTGTGTGTGTGTGTGTGTGTGAAAAACCACTGAATCGGTTTCAGCTCAGTGATCCTGTAGGATAGAATAGAGATGCCCCTTAGGGCTCTGAAGGAGTTGTTGGGACATTTGAACTGTTAAACTTTTAGTTAGCACCTGAGTTTTTAACCCCTAGCCACCAGTGCTCCATCTATATATATATCCTCATCCAGATTAAACACTCTGAGGGGGAAAAAAAAAAAATAATGCCGTCAAGTTGATTCTGACTCATAGCATCCTTATAGGTCAGAGCAGAACTGCCCCGTAGAGTTTTCAAGGAGTGCCTGGTGGATTTGAGCTGCTGACCTTTTGGCTAGCAGCTGTAGCAATGAACCACGACGCCACCAGGGTTTCCAAACACTCTGAAGCCTTTGTAATTTTTTTGTTTGAAAGAGGGGAACAATTCACTAGAGCCTTTAAGGGTTGATGGCATAGTTTGTTCCTTTGATGTATAAAATTTCCTTGACTGGAAGGAGCAACTTTTCTTCAAAATCCCAGGCTGAGAGGAAACTGGAGTTACCTGGAGAGCCACTAGAGTACCCAGGCACCTCTACAAAGCTGTTAGTAGAAATTTTCCTGTCCAAGAAAAGAAGAAGCAAATGCTCCCACAAATCAGCTTCTTAATTCACAGATGGGCGTTATTAACAATGTACACCATCTGGTCGCCTCCTTTTTTTGACTAATTTGTCTTGCTAACTAGACTCAGTTATGGCCTATGCTGCCAAGGAAGTGCAGGTGCTGTCAGAACATATATATAACAAATGTTAAGACTGTACAACCTTACAATCATGATTTAAAAAGTTTTCCTTTCACTAAGATTTTGATTACCCAGCCCTAGACATGGCTTTGCTTTGGGGCTTGTGTCGACAGGGGACTTTTAAAGGGTTTTTCTTTGAATTAATATGAAGAAATATCTACAGGGTATTGAAATAGTAAACCCTCAAATCCTAAAAAAATCTCATAAAATTATTATACCTGTGCTTGTCTGTTTTATAGTTTTAAACTCTTTATCTTATATAAATTTTGTAGATTCTCTAAGGTGTAAAATTCTGAGCATCTAACATATGTTGATATTGCACTTCTATTCTGAATATAGATATTATAATCTTCACTTTTCTCCTGCTTGATAACATCCTTATTTTATTTAGCCAGTAAAGGATAAATTATATCATTACTTGGTATACAGTTGCTATGTAATTAATTAAACATAGTATCAATAATTTTCTCACTATAGCCAGACCTTGCACTCATTATGAAAGACTATCTTGCCTATTAACAGATTGTCAGGTTTTTTTTTTTTTTTTTTTTTAAGTTATAAGTGGCATAAATCTGACTCAAATGATTCTAAGCGAAACAAAGAACTTTATGGATTAACCACCGGGGAGAGAAGCAAAGGATATTGCTCTAGTCATGGCCAGACCCGGGATACAAATGCTGTCTTCAGGATTCTTTCTCCCAAAAGCTCAGCTCTTACCTCCTCTCTCTCTGTGTTAGCTTCAGTGACTCCTGTTGCTTTCCACCTTTCTTCTGTTGGCAGCTGACCCCTCTGGTCTTGCTGGACACGAGCTTAACATCTCCAAAGAAAGGAGAGTCAAGCTTTTCCTCTAGTGTCCATATCAGCACCCTAGAAAAGAACTCTGTTGCGCATTGCTTGGTTTTTTACCAGTCGGTGAACTAATTATAGAAACTGTGTTTCCATTACCCATGACCGATCCTTGGTCATTCTTTTGGCAAGGTATGGGGACCGTCCAGTAGCCAATAGAAGAAGAGGACAGAATGCTTGCATACTAGGCAGGCAAATCTGGTAGCTTCTTAGTGAATTACCTAAGAATAGAGGCATTTGCAATATTATATTCAACTTTCTATTATGGTAACCAAACATCCTAGATTTTCTGGAACCATCCTGATTCAAAGATTCTATCCCACTGAGCAACCATGTGTCTAAAGTTCTGGATTGGAAAACTAAGTTATTGTGTTCTAAGCTTGCAGTCATTGACTCTCACAAAAGAACATTTTGATCTTTTTTATATAACTTTATGAATTCTTTAAAGTTTCAGTTAAACATACGAAAGCATAAATTTAAGTGGAACATGGTTATCAATAGACAGTAGAAAGTGCAGTATATTTCTGTAAGAGACAAACAGGTTAAGGTTTTTGGTAAACCTTCAGACAGTGCCAGCAAATATCCCTTGTCACTTGTAAACTGATGTAACTCTCAAAAACTGACATTTGGACTACTGTTTTCCTGGAGATTTTCACTAGCTAATTAATTATACTTTGAAATTTTACTTTGCAAACTATTACTTTCAGTGAGAGAGCTCATTATTTTCCTTTGGGTGTATGTATTTCATTGCCAAGTGCTACCATTCATAGCTAGTAGGCAGTCTTTAAGCAGCGATGCAAGGCTCCATTATGTTGCTTCTGTTCAGATGGGACCCAATCTGCTGTTCTTTCTCCTCCTTGCCAAAGTAAACATTTTTTCCCTGCAGGCACACACTCCACATCCTTGGAATCTGAAGCAGCTCTCAGGGGTCTACACATTAATCTACTCCACCTTCACTGACACATGCCAGATTGGCACTGGGCACATAGGCTGAACTCCTGGGACTTGGAAATTTGAAAAAGTAAGTGTGAAAATTCCCAAGCGTTCAAAAGGTCTTTGCATTTTATGAAAAAATATCATAAGAATAGAAGCCCAACCCCCTGCCTCATTGCTCCCTTAAGTGCTTTCTCTTCTATTGAAATAGAATGCTCTTTCTCAATAACCCCCCCAATGAATACAACAGTCAGCTGTACCCAGAAGGACTGCAAGAAGCCATAAAAGCTAATTTTCACAAAACGCTACGAAAAGCTTCCAAACACAAGGTACTTTTCTGAAGGTCACTGCCCACCACACTGCTACAGCATATGCATTATTAGACTAGAAGGCGAGCTGGATGGCAGATGAGACTAGGAGGAATATCCGAGTAAGAAGTGGGCAATTATGTACTTCTCCCTGCAAGCTGCTCAAGAGGCATTGCTGGTGGGGCTGTTAAACAGTGTGTTTTGGAAAGCATATTTAAAATGAGGAAACTTTTGCCATCTTAGAGCCGTACAAGGGAGAAAGTACACCACAGGCTTTTAGGAGCCTGGTGCGGGTGGGGCTTTCAGTACTCTGATTTAAAATTCTTTTAAAGCCTTCTGTTTTTCCTTGCTCCTTTTCATTTCCCGATGATAGAAGAGAAAGCAGTCCACGGTATGCAAGTGACACATCATTTTATGCATCCAAGTGCTTTAGTGGCGTAACCGTCTTTTTCCAGCAATTTAAATAAATCGCAGAGATGGAATTAGATTTTCCTTAAGAGCTAGAAAAAGGCAAAGAGAGGCTGAATCACAGTTAATTTCTACGGAGCTGGTAGGAATTTCTCTCTTTCCATTTAGGTGATCCTCACGTATTTTGGAAAGCTGTCTCTGACATATTATCAGCCTGCTATAAAGGCTGCCTAAGCTCCTACCTAGTGAGTCTTCCAAATGTTATTAATGAATGATGAGAGGGAGGAGTATGAACTGCTCTCATGTTTATTCATTTCCTCATTGTAATGCGGGCTGATAAGACTGACTGAAAGATTGAACACTTAAATATTAACTCATTTAAAAAGTGAGTTACGTGCATGATTCCCCTGACATGCTACTTGTGAAGCAGAAGACACAAGTGAAGCCTCTCCTTACAGCAGCCAAGGTGGGGAGGACAGGGTATTACTGTAGATCTTGTCAAATGTGGGAAAGTTTAGTAAAAGGACCATACACAAGCGAATGCAAAAGCAGGGTATCAGATATTCAGTTTTCTTCCTCTGAAGAACATGTTGTAACCTCTTTTCTGCAAACGGCCAAAGAATGTGTATTCTAGGCTTGGCATCTCGTGTGGTCTTCACTGCCTCTGCTCTGCCCTATTCCAGGGGTACAGCCAGTCAGTGTGTATAGACAGGTGTGGCTGTGTATAATAAAACTTGATTTGTGGGCTTTTAAATTTGATATTCATATAACCAGATACCTAGAAACAACAAGGGCTGTTTGGATTTTCAATGTGCTCCTTCCCTGGGGCAGTACAGGGATGGACACTGCTAGTATTTGCTATTATGGCAGCTTTCTCTGTTTCCTTTTGAAACTACTCTGAATGATGCATTCTTTAAAATCCACATGTCACAATTTTATTCTTCTCTTGGCTTTCTCAACCATTTAAAAAATGGAAAACTCATGGGGAAGATCAAGACATCTGACAAACCTGTGGATAAGTTTGCAGAAATTCATTTTGTTCTTTAGGTGCCATGGAGTCGATTTTAACTCATGGTGACCTAAAGTGACAGTGTGGAACTGTCCCATAAGGTTTGCTTTGCTGTAATCTTTATGAGAGTATTTTAAATTAAAATGTTGTTGTTAGGTGCTGTTGAGTTGGTTCTGACTCATAGTGACCCTATGTGCAACAGAATGAAACACTGCCCAGTCTTGCGCCACGTCCACAGTCATTTTTATGCTTAAGCCCATTGTTGTGGCCACTGTGTCAATGCATCTCACTGAGCGGTTCCTCTTTATCACTGACCCTGCACTCTACCAAGCATGATGCCCTTCTCAACTATTTATGATATGGTAATATATCTTCCTGATTAACATATCAAATAACAAAATCAAGTGAAGTAGTGATGAGCAGAAATGATATTTCATAAATGGTGTTTCATTGCACAATGTGATATGAAGAGATTTGTGGTATGTTTTGGAAACAAAATCTTGGGTACTGTTTATACTGCTGTGGACTTCAGGTGAACAGCCTCTGCTGACTAATCCACACCATAGTGTAGCATATAAACCAGAGTCTAACGTGTTCATTTTGAGTGAGTAGTATACATATCAAGTAAATCAAGTCTTCATAGTGTTTTTACTGTACTTTTTTCCCCATGGACCAAATCTGTAAGAAGCCCAAGCCCAGGGAGTTTCCTTCGTGGGAAGGAATTAGAGCAAATGTGTTGATTCAAGTAACTTGATATCCTGTCTCTGCCGGTGGAGATACTTAGAGACCAGAAGGGCTGCTTGGATTTTCAAGGTGTCCCCTTCTCTAAGCAGATATGTGGATGGACGCTGCCAGTATTTGCCACTGTGGCATAGTTTTCTACATTTCCTTTTGAAACAACTACTCTGAATGACATCTTTTTTGTACAGAAAAGATTTTCCCTTGGTTCATCTACATCCAAGGCAAGACTCCGCAACAAATGAGAATCCTTCAGTAGATATGTTACAGGTCCTCCCAAAGAACTCTTCCCATGTCACACAGAAAAAATGTCCACAAATATCCATACTCCTCTCCCCACTTCTATCAATGCCTATTGTTAATGCCTCTCATAACAGTTCTTCACTTAGACATGTGAAGTGATTTGTTTTAGCCAATGGAACATGAGCATATATGACAGATAGGGACTTAAAACATTTACACTTTGGGGCTTTCTATCATACTCTTGAAACCTGACAAACCCCAAAGGAGCAAGTCGAAGGTAGAGTGCTAAATGTTTGAAGACTCATGCCCATGAAAGTGACACCATCCTAAACCATCCAGCTTCTAGCCAAGCCACACAGGAGTGTGCTCAATAGATACCAGCTGAGCCTGGCCCAAATCAGCAGAATTGCCCAGCCAATGCATAATCTCCTAAGTAATAATAAATGCTATTATTTTTGTTGGGTGCCATCAAGTCAGTTCTGACTTAGAGTAACCCTGTGTACAACAGAAGAAAATACATGCGTGGTCCTGCGCCATCTTCATAATTGTTATTCATGTTTGAGTCCGTTTTTGCAGCCGCTGTGTTCATCTATTCCCTTGAAAGTCTTTTTTGCCAACCCTCTAGCTTTACGAAGCATGATGTCCTTCTCCAGGGACTGCTCTCTCCTGAGAACATGTCCAAAATACCTGAGGCGAAGTCTAACTATCCTTGCTTCCAAGGAGCTCTCTACCTTCTGACTCACTGATATAGCTTGAGTTTTGTTCAAGTGACTGCACAGAGATGTGTATGCTGAAATGACTTCTACCCTGCCCAAGGGACAAGTCATGATTCTTCTGAGTCTGGGTAATTTTAAGTTAAACTTGTGTCTCTGGTCCTTGCCAGTGATTTGTTATTTCAGTGCTTGTGAACCAACCATAGTGAGAAGTGTGGAGGTCCTGTAACTGATCAGATTCCAAGTGACCTGGTTTGGGTTTGGGAGATCAAGCTAGCAAGTCTGATCTCCCGGTGGGAAGCAATTCAGGCTCTCCCTTTTCCCCAAGGCACCAGTTTCCCCCCCCACCCCCCTGGTAAGAGGCTGAAACCTTTTAGTGGTGAATAGCAAAGATTTTATTAAGTGAAAGTATATTCCAAAAAGGGAATGGGTCAGTCTCTGTGGAGAAAGAGCTCATACAGGTTTAGGGGCCCTTTTATATATTGGTGAGCTCGGAAGGGGTAATGGCGTGGTTCTTGGTTCTGGTGATGACACGCTTCAGGGTTGAATTTTGGGTCATATGTCAGCAATTGCATGATGGTTCCCCTCCCAAAGAGTATGATAATGATGTGGAGATAGAATGGAAATAAGGGTAGGTCATTTCTAGGTTATCCATGGCAGGTTACTGCAGGGTGGCCCCGACTGAACTCCTGGGGAAATGGCCATATCTGCGTCAGAACTGTCAGGAAAGAACAGTTATGTTTACATCAAAACTGCCAGGAACAAACTATTGTATCTATAGCTATCCTCCTTAAATGGCAGCAATCAGGCTTGCTAGCTAACCGGGACAGGAAGGACCTGGATGACTTCTGCAGGGGCACTCCTGGGTGGTATCTTCACTAATAAAAAGGGATACACAGAGGCAGGAGACCCTGTCTTAGCTGAACACAGTCCTTTCTGCAAATGATGTTGCAGTCATTTGGAAATCATGAAGGATGGCAGTGGTGGTATCCTGGAGATGGCCAATAAGAGTGCAGCAATGCACCTGAGTCCTTAATTACAGGGCTGACCCACCAAATTAACCGCAGATGAACTGTAACTGTGGATTTTTTTAAATATGAGATAAAATTTGAAACCACCTTTAGTCAAGCTTCTTTTAATTGAAGCTGAAAATGTCTTAACTGATTGTGTGACCAAATACTCTGAGTTTGCAGAAATTAAGTTTTGAGTGGATGAGACTACCATTTCCTTAGTGCTTTAATTAAAAATCATACGAAATGCTTCCTTTGATTTTAAGCATGGTTAAAGAAACAACAAACAACTTACAAGACCCAAGAACATATGAATCTGCATAATTTAGTTTCTAAAGTGAGCTGTGCAGACACAGGCTTGATATTAACGCACACAGGAAGGAGCCCGCAAGCCTTTTGTTACAGAGATGGCATCTCAGGACACTGGGGTGAGAAACACGGGTACGAACAAGCAACGTACCTCTGTTTCATGGTATGGGAAAAAGATGAGCCACACAGTGAATCGGTAGAGGAGGAAAAAGAGCTGTATTGTGTTTAATCAACTGAGCTACACATCAGCAGTGATTTGCTGTCCCAAAAGAAATGGTCAAAGTTCAATCATTTCAGGAGGTAGCATATGATCAAGAAGTGATGGTATTGAAGGAGCAAGTACAAACTGCACTGACGGCATTGGCAAAAAACTAGGCTCCAGTATTGATGGAATGCCAACTGATACAAGTGTGTTTTAACAAATGCATTCAGCGTCAGAAGAACTTACTTGCCTATGCCAAGAAATTTGGAAGACACTTACATGACCAATTGGCTTGGAAGACAACCATATTTATGTCCATTCCAAAGAAAGATGATTCAATACAATGTGAAAACTGTTAAACAATATCATTAATATCACACACAAGTAAAATTTTCCTGAAGATCATTCAAAAGTAATTGCAGTAGTCCTTAACAAAAACTGCCAGAATTTCAAGCCAGATTCAGAAGAGGATATAAAATGAAGGATGTCATTACTGATGTTTAATGGATCTTGGCTAAAAGCACAGAATACCAGAAAGATGTTTATTTGTATTTTATTGACTACACCAAGGCATTGGCTGTGTGAATCATAACAAATTTTGAACAACATTGCTGTCTTAGTTATCTAGTGCTGCCATAATGGAACTACCACAAGCGGGAGGTTTTAACAAAGAGAAATTTATTCTCTCACAATCAAGTAGGCTATAAGCCAAAATTCAGGGTATCAAATCCAGTGACTGATTTTTCACTCTGTTGGCTCTGGAGGAAGATCCTCATCATCAGTCATTGCTTGGTCCGGGAGCATCTTTTTACAGGAACCTCAGTTCCAAAGGATGTGCTGTGCTCCCAGCACGGTTTTATTTTTTTTGGTGGTATAAGCTTTGCCTGTCTTTCTGCTCGCTTCTCTCTTTTATATCTGAGATGAGATTGGCTGAAGATACTATCCAATCTTGTTGCTGTTAGATGCTGTCGAGTCAGATTCAGCTAATAACAATCCAATGTACAACACTTTGGTAGAGGACAAAAACATTGCTGAGTCCTGTGCCATGCCCACGATCATCATACTAAAGCCTGTTGTTGCAGCCTCTGTGTCAGCCCATCTTGTTGAGGGTCTTCCTCTTTTTCTTGACTCTATACTATACCATCTAGTATTATAGACCTTGTCAATGTAACTGCTGCTAACCTATTTTATTCAATCATGGTGATAGAATTTACAACACAATGGAAACTGTCATTAAGTGGTGGATAATCACACAGTCGTGGGAATCCTGGCCCAACCAAGCCAGTAATACACACTTCTGGGGGGGGGGGCACAATTCAATCCATTGCAATTATGAAGAAAGGAGGTTCCAGAACACGTCACTGTGCTCATCGGGAACCCGAACACAACCTAAGAGGCAGTTATTCACACAGAACAAGGAGATACTGTGTCATTTAAAATCAGGAAAGGTGTGTGTCAGGATTGTGGCTTTTCACCATACTTATTCAGTCTGTATGCTGAGCAAATATTCCAAGAAGCCAAACTATGTGAAGACTAATTAACAATCTGTGATACGAAGATGACACAACTTTGCTTGTAGAAAGTGAAGAGGACTTGAAGCACTGAGGAAGATCAAAGACTACAGCTGTCAGTATAGATTACAACTCAATATAAAGACAACAAAAAGCCTCAAAGTTTGACCTATAAACAATATCCTGATAAGTGGAGCAAAAATTCAAGTTGTCAATGACTTTACTTGGATCCAAAATCCGCACCTACAGAAGCAGAAGTCAAGAAATTTGCAGTGGGCAAATCCGCTGCAAGCGACTTCTTTAAAGTGTTAAAAAGCAAAGACATTCCTTTGAGGACTAGGATGCACCTCACCCAAATAATGATACGATCAGTTGCTTCATATGCTTGTGAAACCTGGACAATGAATAAGGAAGCTGGAGAAGAACTGATGCATTTGAATTATGGTGTTGATGAAGAATACTGAATATACCACAGAGTGCCTAAAGAATGAACCAATCTGTCTTGGAAGAAGTTCAATCAGAATGCACCTTAGAAGGGAAAATGGCAAGACTTCATCTCATGTTCTTGGGACATGTTTCAGGAGGGACTATTCCCTGGAGAAGAGTGTGAAGTTGGGTAGACGGTCACTGAAAAAGAGTAAGACCTTCACTGAGATGGACTGACAAAGTAGCTGCAATATTGGGCTCAAACATAGCAATAACTGTGAGGATGGCACTGGACCTGGCGGAGTTTCATTTTGTTGTCGTGGGGTCCCTATCACTTGGAACTGACTTAATGTTACCTAGCAATAACAACCAGAATAGAAGAAAAGTAATCATCAGAAGATACTTCAGACCCTCAGGCTCACACATCCTCTTACGTGACAGACCACTTCTCTTTGATGTCTCACAGGTATGTCACATTCAACATGCCTCAAACTGAATTCCTCTCCTTTCCCCCATCATGTTGCTAAAAAACACGAGTCATTCTGGATTTTTCCCTCTTGTGATACAGCAGTGATTTTACTAAACTGATCTCTCCAATCATTTTCTCATCCTGTATCTCCTTTCGTGTACACTGCCACATTTCTGAATCAGATTTTCATTATATCTCATCCGTAATACAGCAATTTTCTCCTACCTGGCTCCTTCCTCCTACTGTAGTCACATTGAAATTCATTTTCCACATGGCTCCAGAGTGAACTTTGTAACACTCTTGCCCTTGAAGTAACACTCCTTGGCCTACAGAATCAAGTCCAAGGTTATTAGCTACTGAGCATATACGGTAGATTGCCAAGCCAAGTGCTGTTGAGTCGGATCCGATGGTAGATTGGTTTCTCTCAAAATTGGCCTTAAGTAGTTCTTAATCCTTGTCTCTTCTTCCATTCTACTTTGAACATCAGTCTTTTGTACTATTTAACAACTTACAGTTCTGGGAAGACACCATGCTGATTGATGCCTTGGGTCTTTGCTCGTGTCTAGTTGTCTTTCTCATTTTTCACCACCTTGCTAACTCTTTATTCATTCTCTCCAGTACATTATTCATTTACTTCTTCAGGAAGCTGGAATCAAAGACAAGGCTAATTCTCCACCCCACCCCAACTTTTTCTTTGTGTTCCAAACAAGGTCTTTGTTTGATTTCAAATGTAAGGTATTGAATTGATCATGCTATGCCTTTGCCTTATAGAAGATTATAGAACTATAGAGAACTAGGATTTGTTTAGTTTCTTAGCAAATGCCTAAAATAACTGGCACGTAGTAGGTAACTGTTTCTTAAATTGAAAGAAAAATATCTTCCACTGACTAGAAATCCCTGAGTGCTCTCACTGTAGTCACAGTATACCCACCCCATAAACACACATTTTGAGCTGAAGTGATACCCCTAGGCTAGTTAGTGTCTGGGTAACGCTTGTTACACTCTTCAGTAAACTCTCAGCTTCTTACCTCTGTAAAAGAGGCAGACAAAAGTGTTCTTTTCACGAAGAGCTGCTTTTTTTTTTTTTTTTTTAACTTTTGCAAACAAGGTTTTGGGGGTTAATGTCTAAGTCATTACAGAAGAATTTGCTGCAGTTATTTCTTTGCTAAATTATCATCTACAAACTAAGCTCAACCATAGACCTTGAGGACATCTTGTTTTGAAGTCCTGCTGTAGCTCTTTGCTTATTTTTCCTTGTTCACCTCAAAAAGCTAGTCTGAGTCTTAACACACTGCAGGCTAAGTCTGAGGTTGGTTGGCAAGCCCTAAAGCCTTTAACAACTTGCAAAAATATTTTTTTTCTGAACGGTCCTTGGACTAATTTATAGCTTTTAGAATTACTGATAAGTGACAAGAGCCCTAGGGACTGAGTTTAAGAGTTTGCTAAGGAGATGATTGATAACTATCATGCATTTCTTGGTGTCATGGATAGTTGAAAAGCAGACATTTTTCACTTGCAAAAAAATATTCTTTTTTATAAATTATAATAACTTGAGGAAACTATGGTGGCACAGTGGTTAAGTGCTACGTTTCCCACCCAAAAGGTTAATAGTTTGAATCTACCAGGTGCTCCTTGAAAACTCTATGGGGCAGTTCTACTCTGCCCTATAGGGTTGCTATGAATTGGAATGGACTCAACGCCAGTGAGTGGTGGATTTTATGATACTTTGAAAATGAATTTTGAATGGTTCATGCTGCAGGCATAGACTTAAGGTTTTTTTTTTTTTTATTTAGAAGGGTTGTTTTTCTGATGATCTATGAGTACACTTTAATTGGTTCCTTAATAGGTGTGAAATCATATCAAATAATGATTGTGCACCCAGAATACCGAATACCCTGTGTTTTGCAGACCCTGTAAATGTTGGTTGTCAATCGTGTAGTGTTTCTACTTCTTTCATCACAGTCAGTGGAAAAATACTGGAAATAGGACTTCATTTCTAGTTCTGGCTCTACAATTAATTAGTTAGGTGCTGTTAGAAAAGCTAGTTGTATTCTCTGGTCCTCAGTTTTCTCACCTGTAAGATGCAGGGATTGAACATTTAAACTCTAAACTGTCCTTCTGACTATAAGAATTTTATATTTGGTACCAAAAAATTAAAAAGTTTTAATGCTTGAATGATGGGTTCTTGATAATTTCTACCTGTTTGTCTTTCCTTCTTTTCTGTATTTTCCAATTTTTCTAAACATTTTATTAACTTGTTCTAGAAAAAGAAAATAATATATAAAATCACATTGCTGCTTAGTGTATTCTAATTGTAGTGTTGGTGAAGAATATTGAATATATAGTGTGAGTCACCAGAAGAATGAACAAATCAGTCTTAGAAGCCCTACTACCAGAACGGTCTATTGATGCAGGGTGGTGAGACTTGTGTTCACTTATTTGGACACATCACCAGGAACAATCAGCTACCAGAAAAGAACAGCATTGGCTGGTGAAGTGGAGGATGGGTAAAGGCAAGGGAAGCACTTGGTGAGATGGATTGACACAGTGGCAGAAACAACAAACTTAAACAGAACAACCATCATGAAGCTAGCAGAGGACTGGGCAATGTTTGTTCTTTATTTTTAAATTTTTTATTTTTACTGTTTAAATGAAAGTTTACAATCCAAGTCCATTTGCCATATATAACACTGAACACATGCCTCCATGCAACTCTATTTGCTCTCCTCACACTGTGATAGCACACTCCTCTTTTCTACTCTGTACTTCTGGCCTTCATGCAACCAACACTTGTCCCCTCCCTTCCACTCTTCTCCCTTAAGTCTAGAGAGGAACTAGTCAGACAGCCTCATATACTTCTTTAAGGTGGTAAGTACACGCACCACCTGCGTCATTCTATGTCTTATAGTGCAGTCTAATTTTTGTCTGAAGAGTTGGCTTCAGTATCGCTTTCAGCCCTGAGCTAGCAGCAAGTCCAGTGGCTATGTTCTCAGGGGACCCTGCATGATGTTGGACTATCAAGTCTGGTTTTTTAGCAGTGTTCTAGATCTTTTTCTCATGCTACATCAAGGATTCGACATTGAGTTCCCTGTCAGAGCAGTCTTTGGAGGTTGTTGGGTGTTTGCTCTTTTATACATAAAGTAGCCATGAGATGAAAGCCACAGAAAGGCAACTAACAACATGCAAAAATGTAATAAATATTATTTAAATAATATTTAAATGTATAAATGCCATAATTTAATGCCATAGTATAAATGCCATACTACTACCATCATGATCACATAAATTATCTCATTTAATTCTCAGATGCACACTGGGAATTCCAGATTATCACCTCCTTTTTTGATGAGGGACGTGAGACATACAGAGGTGCAATAACTTGCCCAGTGCAATCAGTGATCTACAGAATCAAAATGCTAAGCTCTAAACACAAATTCTTAGTGGAACATGCCATTTCTGTTTAAACATTTTTAAGAAAATGCAGTTCCTCAAATAATTTTCAAATGAAATATACAAGTAATTGGGGCAAATAAAAAGGACTGGTCTAAGGTACTTAGCTGCACTATTAAGGGGAATACTAATAGAAACTGTAATTAAAGCACTTCCGAGTATTTTCTGTTTTCTAGTAGCTGAATTTTTTAATTCGTCTGTGTAACGGATGGCTGAGAGAGCATTCGCCAGCTGCTGTTCAGACCTCCATCTCTTGGTTGTCCTTTCTCAGTCAAGAGGTGTATGCAGGGCTCATCCTTAGCAATGCATGCCATGCTTTCTGTGCGCCACTGATCGGCCATCCATCTAGCTTCTCTTCTAGCTGTTACTCAGCATCAGTGACAGATTTTAAGCAAAACTTGGCCTACTACCAATTCACGCTACCTGACTTTAATTGCTTCTTATTCCTTTCATTAATCTCTTGTTGATCCCCTAAGAGAGTCTGTGCTATAGCTATTCTAAGCCTTCGCTCACTTCCAATCCTGCAGCCCAGCTCTCCTCTCATTTCAGAGTGGACAACTTCCTTTCTTTATCAAGAAGTTAGAGACTATCCTACGTGAGCTTTAAAAAAATGTAGTCTTTTTACATGTCCCTTTGTCTTCTTGTTTTTAAATAAGCTGACAGTACAAAATATTCTTCTCTATGGCTAACATGTCCATCTTAAGCCTCGGGTGTGATGTCTCGGTAACCTCTCCCTCCAGCATCACTAGTCTCTTCTCTCTCTGCTGATCCTTCTCCTCACCATGTTGAAACATACTCACTGCCTTCTTTATCACCTCCATTCCATTAAATATATATCCTTTCTTTAACTTCCCCAAATTGTCACATTCATCTACATAAAATTTTTCCCAATTCACATCGCCCATCCCCTTCTTAATTCCCTGTACTGTGGATTTTGGTGCTCTACACTATTGAAGCTACTCTCTCAAAAAGCCTCAATGACCATGTTCTATTTTCTTAAGAAGAATAATTATCTTTTATAGTTCTCATTCTTCTCAACAAATCCCTTGATGTGGTTGTTAATTCTTCACGAACTTTTTTCTCCATCTTTGTGACTGCTCTGTGCCCTTTACAGATCTTCTTTTCCAGTTCTCTAAGTTCTTTTTTACACAATATCTCATTTCATAAATGAGAGACTCCAGTCTTTCACAACAAATTCATGTCTCTTCTAAATCATAATTATATGTTCTACTTGTATGCTTTCTTGTTGCCCCTCATATAGTCCACTCAAAAATAATTTTAACTCCTCTCACAATTTTGTTTCTTTTCTTCATGTATCAAATGATAGAAACAGCACCAGTGTCCATTTTCTCTTCACTTGAATCCAGTCAACTACCAATTATCTGATTGCATTTGTTTTCTATGCCTGATTTAAAACAAAACAAAACAAAAAACAAAAAAACTACCACAAATGTAGACACTTAAAACAACACGTTTACTAGCTAATATTTCTGTGTGTGAAGATTCCAGAAAAGGCTTAGCTGGGTCCTCTCATAGTATCTCATAAGCAGCTAGCCTAGAAGAAGCAAAAACCCCAAACCAAACCCACTGCCACCGAGTTGATTCTGCCTCACAGTAACCCTATAGGACTGAGTAGACCTACTCCATGAGTTCCCAAGGAATGCCTGGTAAATTCAAACTGCTGACTTTTGGATTAGCAAATGCAGCACTTAACCACTACATCACCAAGGTCTCCATGAAGATGCAAGGCACTGTCAATTCTAAATTTACAAAACAAACAAACAAACAGAATGCTGCCAACAACCTACAAAGGTTTGAAAGTGTACTGAGGTGAGCCTTCAGATCATTTATGATCCAAGTCTTAAAACAAAAAAACAACAAAAATAAACCCTAATGCCATGGAGTCAATTCTGACTCATGTCGTCATTGTTATTGTTCTTAGTACTATCAGTTTGGTTGCTGCTCATGGTGACCCTAAGCACAGCAGAACAAAACACCACTGAGATCTGTGTCATCTGCACAATTGTTGCTATGCTTAAGCCCGTTGTTGTAGTCAATGTGTCAATCCATCTTGTTGAGGGTCTTCCTCTTTTTCACTGATTCTCTACTTTATCAACCATGATATCCTTCTTCAGGGACTGATTCCTCCTGATAACATGTCCAAACTATGAGACATAGTCTTGCCATCCTTGCTTCTAAGGAGCACTCTAGCTGTACTTCTTCTAAGACAGATTTTTTGGCTCCTTTGGCAGTCAATCGTATATTCCATATTCTTGTCCAACATCACAATTCAAACACATCAATTCTCCCTTGGTCTGTTTTTTTTTCATTGTCCAGCTTCCACATGCATATGAGGTGATTGAAAACATCATGGGTTGGGTAAGTGCATCTTAGTCCTTAAGGTGACATCTTTGCTTTTCAACACTTTAAAGACGTTGATTTGCCCAATGTAATACATCATTTATTTCATGAGCACTACTTCCACGGATGTTAACTGTGGATCCAAGTTAAATGAAATCCTCGACAACCTCAGTCTTTTCTCCATTTATCATGATGTTCCTTATTGGTCTAGTTGTGAGGACTTTTCTTTATGTTGAGGTGTAATCCATACTCAAGGCTATGGTCTTTGAGCTACATCAATGAGTGCTTCAAGTCTTCTTCGCCTACAACAAGCAAGGCTGTGTCATCTTCTAAGTCAGAATGACCCTCTAAGGCAGAGTAGAACTGCCCCATAGAGTTTCCAAAGAGCAGCTGATAGATTTGAACTGTGGAGCTTTTGGTTAGCAGCCAAGCTCTTAGCTACTATGTCAACACTGGGGTCATAGGGAGGGAATGAAGTTGGGTTTCTTAAAATAGACAAGAAAGAAGAGTAGCAGCGAAATGAATCAAAGAGGAGCTGCCTTGAAAATTTTCCTCAAATTCTTTAATTTAGCATTTAAATTACTCTGAGTGATGGTCTAATGTTTTTGTTTGTTTATTTTTCAACATAACTAAGCTGCCATGGTCCAAAACTTTTGCAAAATAAGCTAAAAATTAGTTTCTATAAAATTAAGTGAAAAAAGACTAATAGCATACAAATTCTATTTCTTTCTTATTAGATTCAACAGCATAAAAATACTCTTAAATTGCCAGAAAAGTTTCCAAATACTTTCTTTATTATGTAAAAATATATACACCTAAAACACTTGTCAATACAGCAATTTCTGCAGTTACAGTGTGATGATATTGGTTATATTCTTCATACTGTGTAGGCATTTTCTACCATCCTATTCCAAAGGAGTCTACCTCTATTAACATAACTCATTACCTCCCAAGAAAAAGCTTTCTCTTTCCCCCTCCTTCATATCCCTGGTAACCATTAATAGCTTGGTTTCTACATATTTCCTGACTATACAAGGTCTGACAATTAAGTCCGTGAACTTAAGTGTTCCATACCTCATTGCTGAATGTCACTATGGTCACCTTTTCAGTACTCCCCTCAGGAAGCTGTGCACTGATGCCAGCACCTAGTCCACCCTTCAAAGCAATTTTGGAACTCTTTCTGGAATGGCCATTGTGCACAGTGGCACAGTGGCAAGTTTGCCAATTTAATTGTATAGTTGTCTATGAGGGAGTTTTTAGCTGGTAAACTAATAACTGTATTGGAACATTCTCCCTACTCACCTGATCTGGCCCCCAATGACCTTTTTCTTTACCCAAAGATAAAGGGAATATTGTAAAGAAGACATTTTGATGACATTCAGAATGTCAAGGGCAATACCACAACAGCTCTAAAGGCCATTCCAGAAAAACAATACCAAAATTGCTTTGAAGGGTGGACTAGGCACTATGTCAGTACACAGCTTCCCAAGGGGAGTACTTTGAAGGTGACTGTGGTGATATTCATCAACGAGATATGTAGCAGTTTTCCTAGGATGAGTTTGTGAACTCAAGTATAAGTTCGCATGTGTAAGCAAAATCATAGTATTTGTCCTTATGCAACTGACTTATTTTGCTCAGCATAATGTTTGCAAGGTTTATCCATGTTGTGACAATCATCAGGAATTCATATCTCTTTATGGCTGAGTACTGTTCATACTGCATTTATGCACTATGTTTTGTTCGTCTATTCATCTGCTAGTAGATGTTTCAATTGCTTCTACCTTTTAGCTATTATGAAAAATCCTGCAAAATGGACATTGGTGTACAGGTTCAAATACTTACTTTAATGTTTGTACTTATGTAGCTGAAGACAGATGACAGGTTGGATCTAACACTGTCTATAGTCCACACTTTGAACACCACTAATCTGACTCACCTGCATGACACAGATTGTCCCAAATATGTATTTCCTTTTTAAGGATTCAAGTCCAGATCTCTTTTCTGAGTGATTTTCCCCCTTCATTCACAGATGTTAAGAACTTATCACTGGTCAGGCACCTTTCTGGACTAGGTGAAATGCTCGCTACCTTGATGGATTCCCTTTGGACAGCTTTACCTCAGGACTGAAACTGTCTCAAACACAACATCTCAAAGACTGAACTTGTGATCTTTCCTCCATATTTACCCTCCTGTGTCCTCTAACTTATTTTTTGGCATCTCTGTCCAGCATTTCTGGTAGCCACATCTTTGATTCATCCATCTTCCTCCTCCTTCCATTTTTTTTTTTTCTTTCTAAAGTGTCATATCCATTTAAATACATCTTTTTTATTACTGGAACTCTGGTGGCACAGTGGTTAAGAGCTTGGCTGCTAGGCAAAAGGTTGGCTGTTTGAATCCATGAGCTGTTCCTTGGGAACCCTATGAAGCGGTTCTACTGTGTACTGTAGGTTCTCTGTGAGTTGGGATGGTGTGATGGCAGCAGGTTTGGTTTTTGGCAAGCCTTATTATGTTGCTTTCTTGCTTGAAATTCCTCACTTTTCTTACAGCTTAGCAATGAATTTGAAATTCTTTATCAAGATACACAATGCTGTCCTAGTCATATAGCACTGTGAAATAGCACAAGTGGATGGCTTTAACAAAGAAAAGTTTATTCTCTCATAATCTAATATGCTAGAGGTCTGAATTCAGGGCAATAGCTCCAGGGGAAGATTTTCTGTCTTTGTTGACTCTGGAGGAAGTTCCTTGTGATGCATCAGTCTTCCTTCGGTCTGGGAGTATTTCAGCACAGGAACCTCAGGTCCAAAGGTCACACTCTGCTCCTCACACTTCTTTCATGGTGGTATGAGGTCCCAATGTCTCTGTGCTCACTTCTTTCTTTTATATCTCTGAAGAGATTGGCTTAAGACACTATCCAGTCTTGCATACCTCATCAATATAACTGCCATTTAATTACTTACATGTTTTACATACATACTGTGGCTTACACACTTTGGGCGTGTTGTCAGGGAGGATCAGTCCTTGGAGGAGGACATTATACTTGGCTGAGTGAAGGGTCAGCGAGAAAGAGGAAGACCCTTGATGAGGTAGATTGACACAATGGTGACAATGATGAGCTTAAGCATAAAAACGATTGTGGACATGGTACAAGACCAGTCAGTGTCTTGTTCTGTTGTGCACAGGGTTGCTATGAATTGGAACTGACACAATGGCACTTAACAACAGCCATCGCATTAAATCATTGTGGTAGGGTTTACCACACATAGGACAAATCTCATCAAAGAATAGAATGGTGGATAATCACACAATACTGGGAATTATGGTCCAGCCAAACTGATACACATGTATTTGGGGAGGACATAATTCAGTCCATGACAAATGCCATTTACAAACCAATTTCTGTTTACTTCTCCCTCTCCTCTTACCTCACTGGACCTCTGAGGCTTTGCACCAGTCGTACTAGGACTTGTCATGCTCTCTTTCCTTGGAGTCTCCTTGTTTACTGCTTCTGTCTGACATGTCCATTCCTCACCCTTCATCTGGATACTTCTTTTGGCCTCAGCAGTGGATCACTTTTTTCCAGAAAGCCAGCATTGCTCTATCCCCTTTCTTACTTGCCATTCACTTCCATCCTTGCACAGGATAGGGAGGTAATGTAGAGATGATATGGCTGATATGTTTTCATCAGAATTGGACTGTGAGAAGTTAGAAACTCCATCATATTTTCCTTTGTATCACCAGAGCCTAGCATAGGGCTTGGGACAGATGTTTTAGAATGGATAAATGTAAGAATTCTAGAGAAGGTGTTACACACATTTTGAAGGTAAGATCTGACCATTCAGTGGGACCAAACTGATCTGTCTTTCCTCTCCCTTCTTATTATCATGACCTGATTTTAAGATCTCATCATATTGTTACCAGAGTCTTCTAGTTTCCTCCTAAACTCACCCATTTCTTTGACTCCATGTACATGCCTTTTCTGGAATGTTAACTTTACACTGAGAGATATGAAATTAACATTTGTTTAAATGCATTCATTTTTCTTCAATAAATATTTTCTGATCACATAGTCTATGCAACATACTCTTCCTGATGTTTGAATAATATCAGTGAGAAAAAAAAGTCCATGCTCCTGTAAGCTTACCTTTCTTATACTGCAATTCTGTTCATGAAATTTCACTTGCTCTGTTTTCAACATTTACGTACATGTACCACTCACATAAATGCAACTACGTAGTATTAGTAGAAACAGTTATGGCTATTTATGAGTTTGCGAATGCTGTGTCTTCTACTCTATATAGGTTATCTTCTATCACAGCCATGCTGTGTAATAAGTCATCTAAAACTCAATGGCTCAAAAGAATAAGCCTGTTTATTGCTCATAACTCTGTGACTTAGCTGGACAGTTCCGCAGTTTCAAACCAGGCTCAACTGATCTCAGCTGGGCTCACTCAAGCAACTATGAAATCTGGCAGATCATCTGCAGCTGCTTTTATTTGTGTCTAGCTCTGTGCTAGCTGCTAGTTGAGTTGATGGAGGTGAATGGGCCAGATACATCCCATCTAGCCTAGGCTTGTTCACATTCCGGTGGCAGAGTTCCAGGGAAGAGAACAGAAATGATCAAAGTCTTTCAAAACCTAAGCTTAGAACTGGTACATGGGCCCTTCTGGCACTCTCTTTTGGACAAAGCCAGCTTATGAAGCTATTCTACATGCAAGGGGTAAAGAAATGTATTCTAACTTTGGAAAAGAAAAGTTGCAGTCACATTGCAAAGGGCAATAACAGAGTTGTGAGGAACTGGGGATGTTTTAGCAATTTACCACAATTTTCTTCTTTCCATATTCAATATTTGATAGAATGCTTATGCAAGGGTTTTTCTTGATGATCACTTTATGCAATTATTTTGCTTCTGTATGTGTTTTGTAAGTTGTGATTTATAGCAGTAATATACAAACCTTTAGGGTTTTGTAAGCTCCTTGAGAACAAGGAACATATCTAATTCATCTCCATGTCTTCCATGACACACAGCACAGTACATGGCACAGAGTAGCCTTGCACAATATTCCAAGTCAATTACATAAACCTGCAATAAAAAGGAGATGTGTTTTCAGATGCACTTGGCTTAAAAGGACCATGAAAACACTGTAACTCAAAGTGCCTTCCCAATATTACTTAAATAGATCGTATACTTTCCTACTTGATATGGACAAAGAGCTGAACATTAAATTTATGTGACTTGCTAACAGTCATCCAGTGCTTCTGGGGTAGAGAGAAGGGATTGCTTATTATCTGGCCAAACAATAACAAAACAAAATGAGACATCCAGGGAGGGAAACAGAAGGACTGTTACCAGTTGCTGTAGGTTGATTCTGACTCATGATGCCCTCAGATATGCCAGAGTAGAATTGTGTTCCATAGGGTTTATAGGGCTGTAGTCTTTTGGAAACATCTCCATCCTTTTCTTCTGAGGTGCCCCTGGGTGGGTTTGAACTGCTAACGTTTTGGTTAGTAGTCAGGACCTATACTGTTTGTCTGTTGAGGGATGCACTTCCAGTGCCACAGTGAAGTTGAAATAGACACAGCTACTCAGGGGACCTTGAGGCCAATTGACATAACTAGCCTATTGTTAAGACTTCGGTATCCCATATTGGTGAGTGGCATCTGGGGTGTTAAAAGCTAGCAAGCTGCCATCTGAGGTACACCAAATGGTCCCAACTTATCTGGAATAGATGATCTCCAAGAATCTCCAAGAACAACAAAGACATGAAGAGAAAAGTACCCAGGAAACAGAAGGACCCATGAGAATGGGTGACTGTATCAATATGTGACCAGAAGAACCAGATGGTGCCCGGCCACCACCAAAGACAGCTGTGATGGGGCACACAATGTTGAGTCCCAGTGGCAACATCAGAAAAAGAGGAGTTCACCTCAAGAACTCCTCTACAAGACTGCAATTGATGGTCCAAAGGCCCAAGAGTTTCCCTGGGAGAATGGCCCTTAGACCTGCTGCTGTCTCTGAGCAGAAAACATTACTGAGGTCAACTCTTTGGACAGGAATAGACTAGACTCAGGGACACAATGTGACCATATGGTTTGTGCACTTTATGGTTCTATGCATTTATAGGGTGCTGTCCTAGTGGCCTCTTACTAGAAGGGAGAGGAATGGGTGGAGAGGAAGGGACAGGAGATAAAGAGCATATGACATATATAAAATGAAAAGGAGTGTGCTGTCACCAGTCAAGGAGAGCAGAAGAAGCTGAAGATAGGTGAGCATGCAAATTTAATTTGGATTGTATGCTTTCACTTAATCACAATTAAAAAAAAAATAGAGCTAAAGCCATACATGGTAAACCTCTGGTGGTGCAGTGGTTGAGCACTACAGCTGCTAACCAACAGATTGGCCATTCAAATTCACCAGGCCCTCCTTGGAAACTCTATGGGGCAGTTCTACTCTGTGTATAGGGTCTCAATGAGTCAGAGTCGATTCAACAGCAGTATTTTTGTTTGTTTGTTTTAAAGCTGTATGACCCTGGGTTTGGGGGAAGAGGAAGGGCACAGTGAAAATAACTGGTCACTCATCAATTATTGAGGCCTAGCTACTAACTGAGAGACTCATTGGAAGAAAGCCCTGGTGATCTATTTTGAACAGATTGTGGCCACTGAAAATCCTATGGCACATAGTTCTACTCTTAAACCCAGGGGGCCACCATGACTAGGAATTCTCTTCATAGCAAATGTTTTTTAATACTGTTAATAAAAGAAAAAAGAAAGTCCTGTGAAAGCATTTAAGTGACTCCCTGGAACCCTAACTATCTGGACATATAGACCAGGCTAAAATAATAAAATAGGGGTAAATTATAAAGACAAACTGCTCATCCATCACTTGTCTGTCAGGTTGTTGTACTGCGATGGCTTGTGAGTTGCTGTGATGCTGGAAGCTGTGCCACTGGTGTTTCAAACCCCAGCAGGGCCACCCATGGTGGACAGGTTTCAGTGGAGCTTCCAGGCTAAAGGGCCCTGGCAGTCTATTTCAAAAAGTGATTGGCTTATTAAGACTTTATGGATCGCAACAGGACATTGTCTAAGAACACCTCAGACTGGAAGGTACTCAAATTACAACCGGGGAACAGCTGCCTCTTCATAGTGGAGCGGAGCTTGATGATGTGGGTGGACCTTCATTCACTGATATGGCACAACTCATGATGAGAAGAAACAGCTGAAATATCAATTAGAAGTTGGAGTGTGGAATGCACAAAGTATAAATCAAGGTAAATTAGATGTTTTCAAAAATAAAATGGAAAGCAGAAAGATCAACATTCTAGGCATCTAGTGAACTGAAATGGACTGCTATTGGCCATTTTGAGTTGTACAATGACATTGGTGTACTGTGGAAACTGGTAGTACAGTCGTTAAGTGCTATGACTACTAACCAAAAGGTAGGCAGTTCAAATCTGCCAGGCACTCCTATGGGGCAGTTCTACTCTGTCTATAGGGTCTCTACGAGTTGGAATCGGCTTGACAGCACTGGGTTAGATTAAGTTTTTGGTTTATGGTCTACTGTACTAGAGGAAACCCTGGTGGTATAGTGGTTAAGTGCTACATCTGTTAGCCAAAAGGTCAGCAGTTTGAATCCACCAGTCACTCCCTGGAAATTCTATGGAGCAGTTCTCTGTTCTGTAGGGTTGCTATGAGTTGAAATAGACTTGATGGCAGTGGGTTTGGTTCTGGTACTGTACTAGAAATGGCAAATTGAATTGGACAGGAGTTACATTAATTGTCAAAGAGCCAAGAGCCCAAGCCAAGTGCCGTCAATTGTCAAAGAGAACATTTCAATATTGGTCTTGAAGTACAGTGTTGTCAAAGTTAGGATAATATTCATGTGCTTACAAGGAAGATGATATTGAAGGAAGAAGTCCAAGCGGCACTCAAGGTATTGGTAAAAGACAAGTCTTTGGGAATCAACACAGCACCAGTTAGGATGTTTAAACAAATAGATGGAGTCCTGGAATTGCTCACTCATCTATGAGAAGAAATTTGGAAGACAGCTACCTGGGCACCTGAGTGGAAAAGATCCACATTTATGCCTATTCCCCAAAAAGGTGACCCAACAAAATGTGGAATTTATTGAACAATATCATTAACATCACATGCAAGTAAAATTTTGATGATGATCATTCAAAAGCATCTTTAGCAATACATCAACAGGGAATTGCCAGAAAGTCAAGATGAATTTACAAGCGCAGGACATGGTACCAAGGGTGTCATTACTGATGTGAGATGGATCCTGGCTGAAAGCAGAGAATACTGGAAGGATGTTTACCTGTGTTTCATCGATTATAATTACACAAAAGCATTTGACTGTATGGGTCATAAATTATGGAGAACATTGCAGAATGGGATTTCAATTGCTTGTTAGAAATTGTCATGAGAAATCTGTACATGGATCAAGAGGCAGTCATTTGAACAGAACAAAGGGATACTATATGGCTTAAAGTTTGGAAAGGTTGTATCTTTTCACTGTACCTATTCAATCTGTATGCTGAGCAAATAGTCTGAGAGACTGGACTACATGAAGAAGAATGGGGCATGAAAAGTCCAGGAAGACTCATTAAGAACCTGTATTATACAGATGACACAACTTTGCTCCTGAATGTGCAGTGGATGAGAAACAGTTACTGATGAAGATCAGAGACCAAAGCCTTCAACACGGATTGCACCTCAATATCAAAAAAATGAAAATCTTCATAACTGGACCAGTAAGCAACATCATGGTAAGTGGGGAAAGAAATTGAAGCTGTCAAGGATTCTATTTCACTTGGATCCACAATAAACAGCCATGTAAGCAGCAATCAAGAAATCAAAAGATGCATTCATTAGGTAAATCGGCTGCAAAAGACCTCTTTAACACAAAGATGTCACCTTGAGGAGTAAGATGTGCCTGACCCAAGCCATTGTGTTTAGTTACCTCACATGCGTGAAAAACTGGACAATGAAAAATGAAGACTGAAGCAGAATCAATGCCTTTGAATTGTGGTGTTGGAGAAGAATATGGAATATATCGTGCTAAAAGAATGAACAAATCTAAGTACAACCAGAATGCTACTTGGAGCAAGGATAGCAAGACTATGTCTCATACATTTTAGACACATTATCAGGAGGAGTCAGTCACTGAATAAGTACGTCCTGCCTGGTAAAGTAGAGGGTCACTGAAGAAGAGGAAGACTCTCAAAGAGAGTCTTGATTAATATGGTAACTGCAACAATGAGTTCAAGTGAAGCAATAATTGAAAGGATGGTCCCAGATTGGGCAGTGTTTTGTTCTGTTGTGTACAGGGTTGTTAGGAGTTAGAACTGACTTGATGCCACCTGTACTAGATTGAATCATTTCCCCCCCAAAATATGTGTATCAGTTTGGCTAGGCCATGGTTCTTAGCACTGAGTTGCTGTTCTCCATTTTGTGCTTTTCTTGTATTGTAAATCCTAATCTCTGCCTGTGGTTAATAGGGCAAGAGCAGAGTATGTCAAAGAGGGATATGGTGGGATATAACACCCTTACTAAGGTCATCTCCCTAATTCAATGTAAAGGGAGTTTCCCTGGGGTGCAGCTTGCATCACCTTTATCCTACAACACATAAAAGGAAAGGGAAACAAGTAGAGTTGCTTTATACTATCAAGAAAGCAAAGCCAGGAGCAGAATATCAATTGACATATTTCAAAAATTGGATGTAACACTGAAAGTACTCACTCATCAATGCCAAAAAATTTGCAAGACAGCTACCTGGGAGATAAACTGGAAGAGATCTATATATATACATATTCCAAAGAAAGGTAATTCAACAGAATTTGGAAATTATCAAACACTAGGAGCCCTACTGGTACAGTGATCAAATGTTCAGCTGCTAGCCAAAAAGTCTTTACTTCCAATCCAACAGTCCTTGAAAACCCTGTGGAGCAGTTCTACTCTTTGCTGTGGCGTTGCTGTGAGTCAAAATTAACAGCAACACGTTTGATTTTATCATTAATATCACGTGCAAGTAAAATCATGCCAAAGATAATTAAAAAATGGTTGCAATGGTACATGGGCAGGGAACTGCCAGAAACTCAAACCAGATTCAGAAGAGAACATGGAACCAGAGAATCATTCCTGATGTTAGAAAGATCTTTGCTGAAAGCAGAGAACATTAGAAAGACATTTACCTTCATTTAATGAACTATGCAAAGGCATTCAATTTTGTGAATCATAACAAATTTTGGATAACATTACTAAAAATGGGTATTCAAGAACACTTAACTGTGCTCATGAGGAACCTGTACATAGATCAAGAGGCAGTTGTTCCAATAGAACAAGGGAATATTGCATTGTCTAAAATCAAAAAAGGTGTATGTCAGGGTTGTATCATTTCACTGTACATGTTCAATCTGTATGTTGAGCAATTAATTTGAGAAGCTGAGTTTATGAAGAATAAAGTGCCATCAAGACTGAAGGGAGACTCATTAACAACTTGAGGTGCACAGATGACACAACCTTGCTTACTGAAAGTGAAGAGGACTTGAAACACTGATTGAGGAAGATCAAGACTACAGACTTTAGCATGGATTACACCTGTTGGGTGACTGGTCTCCTTCTACTGCTGGACACCCAGGTTGTCTAAGTAAAGTCCTTGGCCCTAGAACTTTTTCTGACAAGGAGGCTGGGAATTGGTCACTTTCTTTCTCCCAGTTCCTTCTCCTTGACACAGAATCCTTTCCTCTGTTCTGAGTATGCAGTAACTCTGTCTCTTGCACACACACAGGCACCATGCTGCACTTGGTCAACATCAGTACTTTATCTATTTCTGGCAGAGGTTGAACACGGTCTCTCAGACTGTAAAGAATGGAAAGTTACCAGATTGTAAAAGTTAGACTGGCGTGATGGACTGAAGGGGAAACGAGCTTTACAACACTGAACATGGGTGCCCTCATCTGTCTGCCAGTTCCCCACAGTTTATGTTACATAAGTCCCTGGCGTGTAGATGCTGTTTCCAGCATACCTATAAGACCTCTGCCTCCCACTGTAGGGTGCAGAGCTCTGCTTTGGCAATGCTGCCACCCAGGGCTTACCTTGTATTTGACCTCCTTACTGAACAACTTTGCTGCTACCTTGGAATTGCCCACCCCTTTCTTCAATCTCTTGGCACCCTCCATTTTCATGTTACTACCTCATGCCGAGACAATACTTCAACGTAAACAAAAATCCTCACAGTTGGACCGATAAGCAACATCATGGTAAGTGGAGAAAAGGCTGACATTGTTAAAGGTTTTGTTTTACTCAGATCTGCAATCAATGCCCATGAAAGCAGCAGTGAAGATGGCAAATGACATATTGCACTGTGCAGATTTGCTGCAAGAGACCTCTTTAAAGTGTAAAAAAAAATAAAAAAATAAAAATCAAAGTTGTCACTTTGAGAACTAAGGCACTCTTGACCCAAGCCGTGATCTTTTCAATTACATCATATGTATGTGAAAGTGGTAATGTGAATGAAGAAGACTGAAAAAGAGTTGATGTTTGAAATATAGCTTTGGCAAAGAATATTGGAAATGTCACGGACTGCCAAAAGAACAAACAAATCTGTTTTGGAAGAAATACAGCCAGAAGGCTTTTTCGAAACCAGGATGGTGAGAATTTGCCTCAAGTACTTTGGGAGTGTTATCAGAAGGGACCAGCCCCTAGAGAAGGATATCTTGGTAAATTAGAGGATCAGGACGAATAAAGGAAGACACTCTATGAGAGGGACTGGCACAATGGCTGCAATGACAGGCTGAAACATAGCAATGAGTGTGAGAATGGTGAAGAACTAGGCAGTTGGACACAGGGTTGCTATGAGTTGGAACTGACTCGACAACACCTACCACCACCACCTACGATCTTAGAATCTGTGACACATGTTACTGTTAGAATACTCTGATATTAAGGAAGGGTTTTTTCCTTAAAATTATTTTCTATAAATATATACAGTGAGAGAATGTTTTTTAAAAGAACAAAATAAAGAAGAAAGCTTCTTAGATGTGAGTATATGCCTTTTGCTTGTTTAAGTGTAATTCTGTCAACATTTTAAAGGTTGGAAGGAAATGAGATAGATATATGTTTGTAAAAAGTGACTTTAGAAGTATAGGAGAAAGGCATAATTCTTAGGTTTCTGTTTACTAAAGAATATTCTATTTTCTCTAGAAGAAAACATGTTTTTTCACATGTGATTTACTTTACAAAGTAAGATTGAAATTGTTTAAATTAAATTTGGTTTATAAGGCTTTATTTTAAATGAAGCCAACATCAAGGTATACTTATAAAAGAACATAGAGTATCTATAAAGGATAGTATCATTAGTACAGAGTATTAGTCATGTCACAACAATCTGTAATGTTAAGGTAATAAGATAATAACACTGACATATATATTCATAAAAGTTCTTTTCTTCCCCCTCTCTCTCAATAACATAGGCAGTCAGTTTGAGGTCTTATAACTCCAAATTCCTGTTTTTCTCAAGCAATCGCAATCTCATTACATTAGACAAACACTATTCAGGAGAACAGTGGATCATGTAAATACCTTTAATATTATTCATGAGTTTTACTGCCACGGTAGGTTGAAAATATGCTACAGATATTCTCTTATGAATGACCCTATTTAACTTCTGATATTGCATTTCTGCATTTTTTTCATTGCAATTTAAAGAGGCTTTGATTTACTTCCTTGCTACAGATTTAGTGCTCTTTTGTTCCTACCTTTTGCTCCAGTTGTCTTAACTATGTTTTCCACCTGCTTTTTTTTTTCTCCATCCTTATAAGCCTCTTGGCACCAATTCATATCAGCAGTTGGGACTGTGGGCTGAAGTTAATAAGTTTAGGTTTAGACAGCACACAGATTTTGATGTATGTGTGTATGTGTGTGTGTGCGCGTGTATTTAATCAGCCTGTAATTTATGACTGTTTCATAGTGTGCCATCCTGCTGTTGAAAATGAGACCATTAAATTCCACTGCTATGGAACAGCTCTGCCAAGTGGTACTCAGCAGATTATGTGGGTATATTGTGATCTCAGAAGGGAAAGAATATACAACATCAGGAGCTAGACAAAACTACTTTTTATATATCATATGTTAACATAGTTTTTGACACTACAAATGCATTTCCCATTTTAGTAAAATAATATTGAGTCAAGTTGATATACTTAAGAAACAGGTCAGAAATTCTAAAAATATATCATGACATTTATTTCCCTTTATAGCTCAGTTATCCACAACCACATTCCTCAATGCTATTCTTTTATTCAACCAATGTCTACTGAAGACCTAGTTCCAGGAAAGAGCCTGGTGGCACAATGGTTAAAGTGTTCACTTGCTAACCCAAAACTCTGCTGTTCAAACCTACCACCTGCTCCCCAGAAAAGACCTGCCCCTCTAAGTATTACAGCCTAGGAAACTCTTTGGGGGCAGTTCTACTGTGTCATATTGGGTTTATATGAGTTCTAATCAACTGTGTGGCATCCAGCAGGCACTGTTCCAAGCCCTAGGGATACAACAGCAAACAGATCAAATTCTTTGATCTCTTGAGGTTTATATTTTGTTTGTGGCAGACAGAAAAGAAATGGATATTGATCAGGTGATCATAAATGCTAGAATAAAAGAATAAATGAGGAGAAAGGTACCGAAAGACAGATACGACTTCAGAAAGTTTGTTTGTATCACTGTTGATAAGTGATACTTGATCAAAGCCTTCCATGAAAAGATGGTGTGAGCAGTGTGACTCTCAGGGGTAAGACTCATGTGCCATGAAGGTGTACTTGGTGCATTTAAGAAGCACCAAGGAGGTTACTGTGACTGGAGAGAGGGAGTGAAGAGAGAGGAGAGAGGAAAGGAGGTCTGATAGTGAGTGTGGGTTCTATAGATGAGAGTAGGGGAACATTATGCTTAGTTTATGGTCATAGCATTAGATTGTGAGCATGGAAAGTGTTAGGATTTTATTGAGTAACATGCAAAGCCATTGGAGGGTTTTCAGCAGAAAAAAGGATAAGATCTGACATGTCATATTTTTCACAATAGTTGTGTTATCTTCATGCTGCAGCTTTTGTCTGGAGGTAGCATGGATTATAAAAGGGGCAAATATAGAAGTATAGAGACAAATTTTGAGGCTATTGTCATAGTTCAGGAAACCTGATGGTGTAGTGGTTACGTGCTACGGCACCTAACCAAAGGTTGGCAGTTTACATTCACCAGGCACTCCTTGGAAACTCTATGGGGTAGTTCTACTCTGTCCTATAGGGTTGCTATGAGTAGGAATCGACTTGACGGCAGTGGATTTCGGTCATAGGTAGGAGATGATTGTAACATGAACAATGCAGTAGAGGTGGTAACAAGTGAATAGAATATGGATAGATTTTGAAGGTAAAGCTAATGAGAGTTGATAATATTTTGAATACCTTATATACTGAATAACATATTTTGGATATGTTATATACCAAATCATCAATTCCTTATCCATCAAGAGCAAGTTTTCTAAAATTAAAGTTGCTTACCTTCTAAAATAATTTATTGATGGTAAATCAGCCTATTAAATGGCTCAATATTATTTTAAACTTGACTTTCTAGGGTCGCCATGAGTCGGATCCGACTTGACGGCACTTGGCTGGCTTGGCTTCTATGTTGTTGTTAGGTACCGCTGAGTCTGTTCCAGTTCAAAGCAATCCTGTGTCCAACAGAAAGAAACACCACACAGTCCTGTGCCATCCTCACAATCATTGTTATGCTTGAGCCCATTATTGCAACCACAGGGTCAGTTCATCTGGTGGAGGGACTTTCTCTTCTTCAGTGACTCTCTACTTTACAAAACATGATGTCCTTCTTCAGGGAATGATCTCTCCTGGTAACATGTCCAAAGTCTGTCAGATGTGGTTTCACCATCCTTGCTTCTAAGGAGCACTCTGGTTGTACTTCTTCCAAGACAGATCTGTGTGTTCTTTTGGCAGTCCACTGTGTATTCAGTATTCTTCATCAACAGCATAATTCAGTTCTTCTCCACTCTTTACTATTCATTGTCCAGCTTTTTATGTTCTGTCTTAAATATGATTGTGCAAGTGGTATAAAACCTAAGACATGAATATATTAGAAAATTATGAGAGATATGGCTGAGCTGGGTGATAACTGAGTATTCTCAGACAGAGAACATTGTTTGGTTTTAACATCAAATTGGCACACCCTACAACATTTTGAAATATTATTTAGAAGCTTGTGATTTCCTCTCCTGTTTCTCAGGAGACTTACCCAGCAGATGCATGTGAGATAAGCTAGTAAAAACTTGAGACCCAGTGAAGCTAGAGAAAGTAGGGTAGACAGGAAGAAATCTTACTTTCTTGTTGCTTTTTTTAAAATATTATATTATTAGACACAATAGGAAAAATAACTCTGCACAGCATTTACTGAAAATAATGCATGTTTTCTATGTTTTCCTGCCAGCATCAGCTGTGCCCTCCTGGTACAAGGTATTTTCGTAAGGGCGCTATGCTAATTTTTTTAACACAGCACATGTGGAAAAGGATCGCCACAGCTGCACTGACTGAATACCTTGAGAGGTAAGGGAAGGCACACTTGGCAAATAAATGTATAAGGCTCATGCTACTTATGTAGAAATACGGTAAACAAAATTTATTCTTAGCTAACTGTATAGGAATACCAAAAACAGCATTAAAGGATATCTCTTAATGTTTAAAACTTTTCAGTTATTGTTTCAAACAATTCAATTAAAAAAAAAAAAACAGTTATATGCAGACTGAGAAGTTAAAAAAGGAAATCTTGTTATTAGTGTTATACCACATTCCTTATGAGACTATAAGTGATGTCATCAAAGGACATGTAGTCTTCTGGACCATATTTCTCTTCCTAGCATTGTGTCCTGTATTTTTTTGATGGACGAGGAGAAGCAATGTGCTGACTACATGTACTTTTTTTTGACCATTCTTAAAGTATGTCAGGCAGAGTTTTGTAATTAGCTGAAAAGGCAGGCAATTCAGTTTCACTTTGCTGAACCCAGTCTGTAGGATTGACCCTATGCCTTTAATAGATTCCTTCAGTAGATAATTAGACCAGTTTAACGCAAGTACTGCATGAATTAACATTTGCACTTGTGTATGTGGCGTGAGTTTTTTTCCCCAGGATTTGCAGTAGTGCCTATTAGGTGCTTGTAATGTATTGAAGAGTACAGAGTGGTACCAATTAGAATATGCAGGAACATCCCCGGAGTCAGGGATGATATGCTTATTGGTGGCAGTTATGCTTTTTCCTGTAAACTCTAACCCAGACAACAGATTGCATGCTTCAACTAGTCAAATGCTTGGGTTTTGCATGAATTTCACTTTGAATTGCTAATGTAAAAAAAAAAAAAAAAAACTACTAAGTTTGCTGAACTTTCTTGGAATTATGCCATCTGCTCATTACTCTTTATAAGATTTTCATCTGTAAGATTAAGCTGAAAGATCATACGTTCTAGATGTTATAAATAAATTGAATGAATGAGTAAATGAACAAAAGAATCTTTGGCCATTCAAACTTGCCTTTTACTGTAGGGATAAAAATTGCTTTGGCAAAACTTGCTAGTGCATCAAACATTGGCTCAAAACTTTATTTGCATTTATCTGGGAATTTCACTGAATTTAAGCTGTCTATAAAATCATCTCTGAGAAAATAAAAGCTTAAATGTGTGAATATCTTTAGAATAGACACAGTCAGCGCACTTGAAGCTGAAGAGAGGGGCGGGGTACCTGAGAATAAGTCTCTGCATTGCTTGCAATGCAAATGGTTAACATGCTCAGCTGCTAATCAAAAGGCTGGAGATTTGAGCCCAACCAGAGGTGACTTTGAAGAATGGCCTGGCAATCTACTTCCAGAAAATCAGTCATTGAAAATCCTATAACGTCCAATTCTACTCACACGTGCAGGGGGTCACCATGAGTCAGAGTTGACTCCACAGCAACATTTATTTTATGATAATCTATAAGAAAAACAAAATTTAAGAGATGGTATAAGATGAGAGTTAAACCATAAATTCTGCAACCAGAATGTCTGGATTTGGACCCAACTGTACCACTTACTAGCTATGTGACCTTGACAAAGTGATGTAACCCCTAAATTTCCTAGTCTGTAAAATAGTTCCTATAACAGTGTTGTTTTGTTATTTGTTATCAAGTCAGTTCCCACTGATGGAACCCAGTGTGTGCAGGATAAAACTATTCCTTAGGGTTTTCAAGACTTGCGACTTTTTGGAAGCAGACTGTCAGGCCTATGTTCCTAGGTGGCTTGGGGTATGGTTGAAATGCCAAACCTTTCACCTAGCAGACAAGCACCTAACCACTTGGGCCACCCGGGGACTTCTTGATGATAACAACAATACCTACTTTATAGATCCGTGGAGAACTGGTGCAGCAGCAGTTAAGAGCTCAGCTGCTAACCATGGGTCAGCAGTTTGAATCCACAAGCTGCTTCCTGGAGACCCTATGGGCTAGTTCTACTCTGTCCTACGGGTCTCTGTGAATCAGAGTCAACTTGATGGCAATGAGTTTGGTTATTTTGGTTTTACAGGATCATTGTTGTTGTTGAGTACTATCAAGTCTGTTGCAACTCATAGCTACTCAACATACATCAGAGAGAAACACTGCCCAGTCCTGCTCCGAACAACTGTCGCTGTGTTTGAGACCATTGTTGCAGCCAGCGTTGCAGCCAGTGTGTCAGTCAATCCATCTCCCTGAGGGCCTTCCTCTTTTTTGGTGATCTTCTGCTTTCCCGGGTATGGTGTTCTCCTGCATGGACTGATCCTTCCTGATAACACGCCCAGAGTACGTGAGACGGGGTCTTGCTTTTCATGCTTCCACCAAGATAGATTTGGTCATTCTTTGGGCAGTCTGTAGTATATTCAGTATTTTTCACCAACACACAATCCAAAAGCATCAATTGCTCTGTCTTCATTATTCATTATCCAGCTTTCCCATATCTATGAAGTGGTTGAAAACATCATGGAGTGAGTCAGGTGCACCTTAGCCCTCACATGAAATCTCTGTGTTTTCAACACTTTTAAGAGGTCTTTTGCACCATATGTGATCAGTGTAATATGTTGTTTGATGTCTTTACTACAGCTTCCATTGGCATTGATGGTGGATCCAAGTAAAAGGAAATCTTTAACGACTTCAGTCTTTTCTCCATTTATCATGATGTTGCTTGTTGGTTCAGTAGTAATGATTTTTTTTTTTCTTTATGTTGAGGTATAACTTTCACTGAAGTCCATAGTAGTTGATTTTCCTTAAAAAGTGCTTCAAGCCCTCTTCACTTTCAGTAATTAAGGTTGTGTCATATGCCTATTTCAGGTTATTAATGAGCCTTTCTTCACTCCTGATGGTACATTCATCTTCATATAGTCCAGCTTCTCAGATTACTTGCTCAGCATACAGATTAAATAAGTATGATGAAAAGCTGTAATCCTGATGCACACTGTTTCTGATTTTAAACCAGGCAATATCCTTCTTGTTTCATTCAAATAAGTTTCCCATTGGTATATCTACAGGTTCCACAGGGCATCATTAAATGTTCTGGAATTCCCATTCTTCACATTCTCCCTAATTTGTTATGATCCACACAGTCGAATTCTTCTGTGTAGTCAGTAAAACATAAGTAAACATCTTTCTGGTATTCTGTGCTTTCAACCAAGATCCATTTGACATCAACGATGATATCCCTTGTTCAGCATTCTCTTCTGAATCTGGCTTCGATTTCTGGCAGTTCACTGTCAATGTGCTATTAAAATCAGTTTTGAATTCTCTTCAACATGATTGTACTTGCATGTGATGTTAATGATAGTGTTCAATAATTTCCATATTCCACTGGCTAAAATTTCTTTAGAATTGGCACACATGTAGATGTCTCCCAGTTAGCTAGCCAGGTAGTTGCCTCCTGCATTTCTTGGTGAGCACTTCTAGCATTGCATCCTCTTGTCGAAACATCACTGTTGGTATTACATCCGTTCCTGGACCCTCGCCTTTTTTTTGTTTTTTGCCAATGCCTTCAGTGCAACCTCTTCCTTCAGAACAACTTGGTACTACCTAAAATGTTTGAACATCAACCAGTTCTTTTTGGTATAGTGAACCTTTGTAGTCTTTTCATCTTCTTTTGGTTCTTCCTGTATTTTCAATATTTTGCTAATTTTGTTGGGTGCTGTTGAGTTGGTTCTGTCTCATAGTATTTCTACGTATAACAAGAAAAAACAAAAAGAAAACACTACCCAGTCCTGAGCCAAACTCACAGTATTTTCTGTGCTTGAGCCCATTGTTGCAGCAACTGTGTCAGTGTGTCACGTTGAGGAGCTTCCCCTTTTTCTTTGACCCTCCGCTGTACCAAGCATGATGTTCTTTCCTAGGGATTAGTCTCTCCTGGTAGCATGTCCAAATTACATGAGATGAAGCCTCACTATCCTTGCTTTTCCTCCTCCAAGTCAGATTATTCATTCTTCTGGTAGTCCACAGTTTATCCAATATTCTTCACCAACACCACAGCTCAAAGGCATCAATTCTTCCATCTTCCTTATTCATTGTTCACTTTTCACATGCATATGAGGTGATTGAAAAGCGTGGCTTTAGTGAAGTGTAGTCCTCAGAGTAACCTCTTTGCTTTTCAACACTTGAAAGATGTGTCCAACACATCACATTGTCTAATTTATGTATTGCTGTTTCCACGGGTGCTGTGGATGAACGTAAAATGAAATCTTTGACGACTTCAATATCATGATGCTGCTTGTTGGTCCAGTTGTGAGGATTTTTGTTTTCTCTAGGTTGATGTGTAACCCATAGTGAATTCTCTAGTCTATCATCTTCATCAGTAAGAGATTCAAGTCCTCTTCCCTTTCAGCAAGCAAGGCTGTGTAATCTGCATATTGCAGGTTGTTAATGAGTCTTCCCTCAATCCTGATTGTGTGTTCTTCTTCATGTAGTTCACTTCTTCTATTTATTTACTCAGCACACAGGCTGAATAAGTATCATGAAAGGATACTGTCTTAGTCACCTGGTACTACTCGAACAGAAAATGCCACGAGTTGAAGGCTTCATGAAGAGAAACTTTACTGTCACAGTCCAGTAAGCCACAAATCCACTAACAAGTTAAAAGTCCATTCAACAAAAGACATGATCACAGTCTGGTAGGCTGAATCTAAATCCAGTAAGATTATCTCGGCACAGGAACCTTGGGTCTGAAGGACATGCTGTGCTCTCTGTGCTGCTTCCCTGGTGGTGTGAGGTTCCCAACTCCCTCTCCTCACTTCTCTCCCTTATATCCCACAAGTTTGTAGCTTGAGTCCTGCCTCACTAACACAACTGCAGCCCATCATCCATCATCACTATCACAGAGGCAGGATTCACAATACATGGGAGGAATGGCGCCATATTGGGACTCCTGGCTGAGTCAAATCAACACATACATTTTGGGGGGACACAATTCAATCTATGGCAGATACACCCCCAACAAACATCTTTTCTGGCATTTTAAACCATAAGTATCCCTTTATTCTGTTTGAACAGCTGCCTCCTGCTCTAGGTAAAGGTTCCTCATGAGCACAATTAAGGGTTCTAAAATTCCCATTCTTCACAATGTCCTCTGTAATTTGTTATGATCCACACAGTTGAATGCCTCTGCATAGTCGTTAGTAAATGTATTTCTGGTATTCCTTCCTTTCAGCCAAGATCCATCTGACAACAATGATAAGCCTCACTTCACATCTTCCGAGTCCGGCTTGAACGTCTAGGAGTTTCCTGTTGATGTAATGCTGCAACTGCTTTTGAATGATCTTCAGTAAAATCTTAATTATGTGTGACATTAATGATATTGTTTGATAATGTCTACATTCTGTTGCATAAGTGTGGATCTCCTCCAGTTAGTCGGCCAGGAAGCTGTATTCCAATTTCTTGATATAGACAAAAGAGCACTTGCAGAACTGCATATGTTGGTTGAAGCATCTCAGTTGGTATTCCATCAGTTCCTGGAGGCTTTTTTTTTTTTTTTTTTTTTTTTTTACAATTCTCTGTAGTACAGCTGGGATTTCTTCCCTCATCCCATCAGATCTTGATCATGTGCTACCTCTTGAAATGGTTCAGCATCAACCAGTTCTTTTCAATACAGTGATGCTGTTTGTTCTTTCCATCTTCTTTTGATGCTTCCCACATTTTCCAATATTTTCTCCCTTGACATCCTTCAATATTGGCAACTTGAGCCTAGAATTTCTTTCTTCAGTTCTTGCAGCTTTTGGGGTTTCTGATATCTTTTACCACTCAGCTGTCAGTTTGTCAGACTGTGGTGGTGTAAGTGTTGCTATGATTCTGGATACTATGCAAATGGTGTTTTAAATACCCCTAGCAGACAAATTTCAGTGGAGCTCCCAGAATGAGAAGAAGAACTTGGTAATATATTCCTGAAAAAAATTTGCCAGTGAAAACCTTATGGATATTAGCAGAACATTGTCTGATATAGTGCCAGAAGATTAGCCCCTGGGGTTGGAAAACCCAAAACTAAACCTTAAAATCTTAAATTTCTTCATCTTTGGCACTAGTCGTTGGTACACAAATTTGGGTAATCATATTAGCTGGTCTTCTTGTGGGTATTATACTATTACTGGCAGCACTGCCATTGAGTTGGGTCTGACTCATAGTAACCCTATAGGTTAGAGTAAAACTGTCCAATAAAGTTTCCAAGGAGCACCTGGCAGATCTGAACTGCCAACCATTTAGTTAGCAGACATAGAACTTTACCAGGTATGCTACTGGGATTGGAAGGCAGTCAAAATATGACTGAGAAAGAGCTGTCTCCTCTAAGTAAAGTCAATCTTAATGGCATGGATGAAGTAAGGTTTTTGATACCTTCTTTAGCTGGTATGGCATAACTCAAAATGAGAGGAAACAACAGCAAACATCCATTAATAACCAGAATGTGAAATTTACAAAGTGTGAATCAACAAAATTGGAAATCATCAAAAATAAAATGGAAAGCTTGAAGATGGATCTTAGGTTGTTGTTGTTAGATGCTGTCAAGTTGGTTCCTACTCATAGCAACCCTATAGGACAGAACAGAACTACCCCATAGGATTTCTAAGGGGTGGCCAGTAGAATGGAACTACTGACATTTTGGATAGCGGCCAAGCTCTTAGCTACTGTGCTACGAGGACTTGTCTTAGGCATTAGTGAGCTGAAATGGACTGCTACTGACCATTGTGAGAATTATATGAGCTATTATGTCAGGAATGACAACTTTCAGAGAAATAGTATCTTATTTAGCACCAAAAAGAACATTTCAAGATACCTATTGAAACACAGTGCTGCCAGTAATAGTATAATACCCACAAGAAGACCAGCTAATATGATTACCCAAATTTGTGTACCAATGACTAGTGCCAAAGATGAAGAAATTTAAGATTTTGACCAGCTTCTGCAGTCTGATACTGATCGAAACTGCAATCAAGATACATTGATAATTAGTGGTGATAGGAGTGCAAAAGGTGGAATGAAAGAAGAAGAATCAGTTGGAAAAATACAGCCTTGGTGATAGAAATAATGAAGATTGCATGATAGAATTTTGCAAGCCCAACAACTTATTTTTTGCAAGTATCTTTTTCAACAACATAAATGACCACATGCATGGACCTTGCAGGGTAGCATATACAGGAATCAAATTGACTACAGCTGTTGAAAGAGATGATGGTGAAGCTCAATATCATCAGAATAAGATGAGGGCTAACTGTAAAACAGATCATCAATTGTTCATATGGATGTTCAAGTTGAAGAAAATTAAAACAAGTCTGTGAAAACCAATGTACAACGTTGAGTTTATTCTGCGTGAATTTGGATACCATCTGAAAAATAGATTTGAAATATTGAACAGTGATGACTGAAGGCCAGATGAGTTGTGGGATAACATCAAGGATATCATACATGAAAAAATTAAAAAGGTCATTAAAAAGAAAGAAAAGACCAAAAGGAATGTCAGAAGAGATTCTGAAACTTAATCTTGAGTGTAAAGTAGCTAAAGCAAATGGAAGAAATGATGAAGTAACAGAACTGAATGGAGAATTTCAATGAGCACCTCAAAAAGACAAAGTGAAGTACTGTAATAAAACATGCAAAGATCTGGTGTAAGGAAATCACAAAAGAAAGAAAGAAAGAAAGTCAGAAGGGAAGGACGTGCTTGCCACTTTGTGACATTAAGGGAGTTAATATATGTGAAGCACTTAGGATAGTGGTTAGTTGTAAATAATCACTATATGTTTGCTCTTAATATTTGCTCATTAATATACATACTTTTATCATTACTATACACTATTATCACTAATATACATACTTTACTTCTGCCATCCAAGACTCACATGCATTTTGAAGGGTAATGTGAAGTCTGACTCATGTGAAGAATTATAATGACTGGAAAGCAATCAGATAATTTTAAGGGTTTTTAAGTATTCCCTCTCTGTGATGTGCAATGTTCTAATGCTACATTTTAGTGGGGCAGCAAGGATGCATGCTTAGATCCTCTACGAATACCAGCTTCCAGTCTTTGTGCTGTCCCACCGAGCATATCTGGGCATTTTGATCAAAGTATGGGAAGAATGTTAAGAAGCTTTTGGGGGGGAGGCTCTAATCAAAAATGCCCCCAGGCCTGAATCTCTGTAGAAGACTGACAACAAAAGTAAAGTGGATACTAGGATCCCTCTGTGGAAAAATAAGTGGATTCTCCACTCAGCAGAAACTAAGAGTTGTATCACTCCTAGGGTAATTTAGGAATAGCCTGAAGGTGGCTTATTCTTTCCTTATGTTGTTTCTAAGTGTGAAGTAATAAAAATTGCCTAAATTGAGTTGGTGAGAGACCTTGGCTCTCAGGGTTCTAATGAATCCTGTCTGCAATGAGAAAAGAGTTCACCTTCCTCTTCTATGTTTTTCTAATGATAGAATTCTCTCTTTCTGAAATATTGTTTCTGCAGAGGTAAAGTCAAAAGAGTTGGATAGTTAGGCAGTTTTCCTGGCATGTCCAAAATAATTGATAAGATGCCTCTGACCAATGCAAATTACATTAAACAGAGTTTATCTCAGACCTTCCCTTTGGGATTAATCAGAGATACTATAAACACTACTTTTTTTTTTTCTTCCTTGTAATAAATTTACTAACAATGTATACTCACAATGCCAATATCTTGATTTGGTAGAGAAGTCATTCATTTAGTCCACATACTGGATCCCACTTGATTAAGTCCCCCAAACTCAGTGAAAAACAATGCCATACTCTTGGAGTATTCTTTTATCTGGGGAGATTTCTCTCAGGGAACTGACACAATAGATGTTACACAGAGAATGCTTCAGGTGACGCTGGTGCAGTGATAAGGTGGTAAGAGTGCCTTGGAGCATTCCAAAGGTTTTCTGTCAGGGAGACATGTACCCACTGTATGTACTGACTTGTTTTCAGGTGGAGTATAACCACTTCATGCTTATCAATGTCAGTTTTGGAGGATGTCTTTCATCAAAATGTGGTTAAAACTGGTTTCTGCAGCGTCTACAAATAAGAATGAAGGTTTGCCTTTCAAAGATCCATTAGAATAAGTGGAGATGCCAGTAAGACATCCACTCCTAAATTTTTCTCTTCTGTGAATATTTGAAACAAAGGAAGAAATTTGTCTCTCCCAAGTGTAAATCAGTTGGGATTTTTCTAATTTTCTGATTTTCCAATTTCAATTTTGTCTTCTAGTTAAATAGAAACTATGAAATAAAAAAGTAAGACTAGCATCCTATGAATTTCCATAATTTTCTGTGGGAATTAGGGCACTGCTCATATTTTAAAAACAGGTTGTAATGTTGTGAGAAAAATACTAAATATACTGGTAAAATAAAGAGAAATAGGGGATTCATAATGAATCGATTTAAAATTTGGGATTTGTTAGTGCTGCCTTACTGAGGTTTGGGAGAGGGATGGCTGGGGAAACATAGAATGCAAAATCAATCTTTGCATTCCTGCCTACTCATAAGGACGCCGTCTTAACGGCTACTGATTTTTGTAGGAAATGCAACTAATGATTTTGTAGAAAATATACACTGCAGCACCATACTGCATTGAATGTGATAAGGGGGAGATTTTCTTCTAAAAATCATCAATTGATGATTAAGATTCAACCTGAAAAAAGTTGAAAGTGTAGTCAGCAAAGAGAATCTAAGGAGGTAGAATAAATGAAGTCACTTAGGTATTTCTAGCAGAAAATATATGTACAGCCCCCTCCTGCTGCTCCAGGCTCATCAACACTAAGTGTAAGAACAGATACTGTAATCGACAGTTAAGTCTGTTACTAAAGTTTTTGCCTTTCATATGGGCACATGGGATGTGTGCTATGCATTAGAAGTTGTCACTGTTGTTCTCCAGGGTGCACTCTCCAAGGTACAGCACTGCTTTCTTTGCTGTCACTTTCTTAGCTTTCCTTTTTTTATTTTTCTCTGCCATTTATTTCTAAAGGTACATAGTCATTAGTGAGTTACAGTTGTTTTTGCTAAAAATTTAAAGGAAAAATGTGTAGCTAAAACTGCCTTTTCTCTAAACTCATTTGCAAACTTTCTTGGCTGAAATTTTTTAGAAGTTCTAAGTTCTATAGAATGTAAATGGCCCCTAAGTTGAAAACTTTGCAAAATTTTCTTTTTCTTTTTAATCTCATTTACTCCCTAATTGCTTTATATGTTTTCTTACGTGACGTTATTTGCCACTGAGTTGGCTCTGACGCATAGCAATTTCACATATAACAGAACAAAACATTGTCCAGTTGTCACAATCAACTAAATCAAACTCATTGCCATCAAGTTGATCCTGCCCATGGTAACCCTCTGGGACAGAGCAGGACTGCATCACAGAGTTTACAAGGAGCAGCTGGTGGATTTGAACTGCTGACTGTGGGGTTAGTAGCTGTAGCTCTTAACCAATGCACCACCAGTGTCCAGTTTTTACAATGGTAAATATGATTCAGTCCACTGTTGCAAAAACCATGTCAATCCATCTCCTTAAGGACTCCTCTTTTTCACTGATTCTCTGCCTTACAAAATATTATGTCACTCCAGGGAGATGCCCCTCCTGATAACATGTTGAAAGTATGTGAAACAAGGTCTCACCATCATCCTTTTAAGAAGTGTTTTGACCATATTTCCTCCAAAATAGATTTCTTTTTTCTTCTCACAGTCTATGTTGTATTCAGTACTCTTCAACAGCACCATGATTCAAATGCAGCAGCTGATTCATCTTTCTTACTCAATGTCCAGTTTTCACAAGCATATCAGGAAATTAAAAATACCATGGCTTGAGGGCAGCACAACTTTGTCCTCGAAGTAACATCTTTGCTTTTTGTACTTTAAAGCTACAGGGTTGCTGTGAGTAGGAATCAACTTGATGGCATTGGGTTCGGGGTTTGGGTTTTGATTTTTTGGCAGCAGAGTTGCTCAATGTCATTTGATTTCTTGATTGCTGCTTCCATGGGTATGGACTGTGGATCCAAGTAAAATGAAATCCTTGAAAACTTCTGTATTTCTTCCGTGTATCATGATGTTGCTTATTGATTCAGTTGTGAGGGCTTTTGTTTTCTCTCTGTTAAAGTATAGTCCATACTGAAGGCTGTGGTCTTTGATATCCATCAGTAAGAGCTTCAGATCCTCTTCACTGTTAGTAAGCAAGGTTATGTCATCTGTAGGTTGTTTGTTAATGTGGCTTCCTCCAATCTTGATGCCACATTCTTTTGTTGTCATGGTACAATAGGGGGACCATAATAAATCAACAATCAATTTTAGTTTGTACTTTTTTCATGACATTCTGACAATATATCACTAAATCCTTAAAAAATATGCATCGTCTTCAACTCATTTATTTTGAAGAATTGTTGTTGTGTCATTGAGTGGATTCTGACTCATAACAACTCTAGGAGTATTCAGTATTCTTCTCCAACACCACAATTTAAATGTGTAACAATTTGTCTAACTTTTAAGAGTTAGACAAGTGCATAAATGTTCACTGTAGCATAATTTATAACAGGGAGGATTTAGGAAATTGATTAAAAGTTTTTAAGACATTCCCACAACAGAATATTTTGTGGTCATTGAAAATAATATTGTATACAACTCCTATAGATGATCATTATGTATTATTAAGAGAAAGAAATACAAAACAAAACTCTATTACCCCAAATAAAAGTATTATCCTAATTTAGTGAAATACATATGTGTGAATATTCTCAGCTGTCATCTCTGGGTGGCAGGATTGCTTTCTCTTTTATATACTTTGTTGTTGGCTAATTAAAAAAGAAATGAGCCAGTATTGCTTGTGTTTACTTATTTAGAAAAGTGTGATTTAAAAATTATTTCATTAATATTTCAAAATTACTACAGTAGTACATACTGTTTGAAAACTTAATGCAAAATGCACAAAGCAAGAAATGAAAATCCATAACATTTCCCCATGTGTAATATTTTTTCCACTAATAAGAATAATGAGATCTTTACTAACCTAAATCACTATTCTCTGAACAAGCAGTAAATAGAACACAGTATAGAAAATTTCCTCTTTAAGTGGATTGATGGATAAAGCCAAGACATTCTGAGATCCGTGAATGCCAGTGTTAACTTTTTCCCCTGTGCTGTTGTAACCTCATTTGAGGTCTTAAATGAATCCAGAATGAAAAATCCGTTTCATTGGCAAAGGAGAAGAGCATTCTGTAGTATGCAGAACATGCGTGCCCATCCACTGTGTGAAATTGCATTGACAAGAGTATGTTGGAGGCTTGCTGGGCCACAGTAAACTGAGATGTCTGCCTGAACTGCTTGACCAACCGAACAAAGCGGTGTGGAATAGGAGGAGCCTACTGGGGATTAGATTAAGCAAAGCCGGGAAATCCTACTTGGTTTCAAGTCCCCGGTAACAATCATGATTGCTTTCTCTTAACTGACACAGAACCACCTGAAAAGTGTCTGTTATATAATCCTCCTGAAGAGGAAATGTTTCAAGGTATACATGACAGGGAACCATGTTCAGTTTTGTTCTTGGATTACACTGAGTGTAAATGGATCTCAAGGGATTTAAATCATGTAGGAACAGAAAATTACCCTTTCAGCAGCTTTGAGAAATAAGGCAGTAGTCAGAAATTTCATCACTGGTTTACTTCAGCAGAATATTATCACTGTCTATCAGGGAACCCCTGGTGGTACAGTAGTTAAAAGCTTGACTTCTAACCAAAGATTGGCAGTTCAAATCCACCAGCTACTTCTTGTAAACTCTGTGGAGCAGTTCTCCTGAGTGACATGGGGCTGCTGTGAGTCAAAATTGATTCGACAACACCTAACGGCAACAACATACTGCAGGTAGGTATGGGGTGGGGACCTTCGCATGACTCCAGCCTCTGTCACTGTTAGATCTCAGCTGCATAAGAGGCTCTGAGCGAGAGCTGCCTAGCTGCCCAGAACGATGACCCGTTAACAGTGGTAATAATAATAATAGATATCGTTGTTGTTTTATACCACTAAATTTGGGATGGCACAGTAGTTAAGAGCTCAGCTGTTAAGCCAGAGGTTGGCAGTTCAGGTCCACCAGGTGGTTGCCAGAGACCCTAAGGGGCAGTTCTGCTCTGGTGTTGGAATCAATTTGATCGCAGTGGGCAAGTTTGGAGTGATTGATTTCGCAGACATAGACTTACGCAACAGAGGATAGAATTCATTCTGAACTGAAGGTTATAGGAATACTGATAAAGATGAGTATTTTTAAATTAGCTTTTTTATTTTTAAATAATTTGATACAGGAAATGGTAAAAATGTGGGAGGGGGGAACCCGAACCCACTGCTGTTGAGTTGGGTCTGACTCATAATGACCCCAGAGGTCAGAGTAGAACTGCCCCAAAGAGTTTCCAAGGAGCACCTGGTGGATTTGAACTGCTGACCATTTGGTTAGAAGATATAGCACTTAACCCACGGTGCCACCAGTGTTCCCAAAATGTGAAAAGAGTTCTTATATGTCATCTGTCTTAGGTTGGGTTTTCTAGAGAAGCAAAACCGACAAAGTGTTTCAGCATCTATAAAGAGAGATTTATATAAAGGAACTGGCTCACCTGGTTGTAGAGGCTGGAAAACAGCAAAACCATGCATCAGACTGAAGGCTTCTCCAGACTCACAACGCTACAGTGGCTGGTGAACCCAAGACTGGCCAATCAGATGCAGGGCTCTGGTTGCAGGGTTCCAGGACTGACCAATGCAAAGAATGGCAGGCATGACAGCATGTAAGCTGCTAGCTCAAGAACCAACCTGACGTCAGGTGAAAGAGGAGCCAGCTTCGGGATCCAGTGAGAGCAAAGACCCACTAGTTTTGCCGGAAAGTCTACTTATATTCTATGTAAGCCATGCCCTCAAGGAAACTCCTTTTTCAAATGATTGGCTACTCACAGCAGATGCTATCATGGAGGTGATCACACTATACCAAATTTCATTATGGAACTGATCACATCATCAGATGACTGCCAAATTACACTGTAACTGCCAAACCACTGAGAATCATGGAACAGCCAAGCTGACATACAGTTACCTCATTTGTCCAACTTGTTCTATTTTTAACATCTTATATAACCTTAGTATAGTTATTGAAATCAATAAATTAATATAGACACAATAATATCATTAACTAAGAGACCTTGTTTGAATTTTGCCTGCTGTACCACTAATATCCTTTTCTGATCCAGAATTCCATATATGACCCTATGTTTTATGTAATTTTTACATTTTGTGAGCCTTCTCTAATCTGGGACAATTTCTGTCATTTTTTTGTCTTTTATGACATTGACATTTTGAATAGAATGTCCTACAATATGGGTTTGTCTGGCATTTCCTCATGATTAAGCTTAAGTTACACATTTTTGGCAAGAATATAGGCAGTCCTCAGGATACAAATGTATGACTTACATACAATGCATAGTTATGAACCAACTCCTGTAAAGTCAACTATATTAAAAATTTGAGGCACATACAGTAGTTCATATCAACAAATGGATACTACTTTGTAAAGTTCATCAAAACATTATTATTATTGTTTTATTATGTTTGAGGTTTTAGTGTACTTGGAAGTGTTTCCTCAGTGTTTTTAATGCATATAAAGATATACTATATACTAAAGCCAACATTTAATTAATTGATGTTACATATGAACCATAACTAACTGTTGCAACTTACATACAAGTTTGACATAAGGATCGAGTTAAGAATGGGATTTGTTCGGAACCCAAGGACTGCCAGCGCTACAAAAATCATGCTGTGATCTTCACAGTGCACCCTATCAGGAAGTACCGTAAAATCAAAACTTGTTGCAACTGAGTAGATTCCAACTCATAGTGATCCTATACGACAGAGTAGAACTGGGTTTACAGAGAGTAGCTGGTAGATTTGAATGCTGACCTTTTCGTTAGTAGCTGAACTCTTAACCCCTGTGCTGCCAGGCTGCAGGAGGTGCGGATGGTGGTACGTCTTAATACATGATGTCTTAGGATATTAGCTGACTATTTGATTAAGAGCTTCTCCACTGTAAAGTTACTATTTGTTTATTTGTAATTAATAAATATCTTGTGGGGAGATATTTTGAAACTCTGCAAATAACTTGTTTCTCATGTTTTTACCTACTAATTTTAGCATCCATCCGTGCCTATGGCAACTATTACTGTAGTGTTTGCCTAATGGTGGTTTCTGTTTTCATCATTCCATCTACATTTATTAATTTGAATTCTGCTATAAGGAAAATCTTTTCTTTCTAACCCATTTATTTACTTACTCAATTACTTGTTTATATCACTATGGATTTGTAGATACTTATTTTATTCTATGAAGTATAACACAATATGTCTTTATTTTATTCCTTGTGTGGGCCTTCATTTGGCTGGTGAAATTCTTCAAGTTGACCTTCAATGTGTCCCCATTACTTTTTAGCATTTCTTTTTGCAGCATAGTGGTTAAGTGTGCTATGTCTGCTAACCAAAAGTTTGGGAGTTTGAATCCTCCAGATGCTCCTTGGAAACTCTATGGAGCAGTTCTACTCTGTCCTTCCTATAGGGTTGCTATGAGTCAGAATCAACCCACCGGCAGTTTGTTTGGTTTTGAGGTTTTGGCACCACAGGCATTCCATATTTGTCTTGTATTTTCCAGCCTCATCCCTTGAATCTACCCTTTTTTCAAGAACCCTAGAAAATGATTGTAGAAATGATTCAGCGGAGACTTCTGACCTCCTCTAACTTCACAAGGAGCAACAAAAATCAAGATCAGCAGCTGAGGGCTGTTTGCTATGAGGTGGAGGTCAGGTATGTCTCCTCTCACCAGCCTTTTTGTCAATTCAGATACCAACTGTCCCTCCCATGGCACTCTCTACTTCTCTGCGAAGTTTTGTAGTTAGTTGCAACGGCCATTGAGAACTCACAGACCATACTCAAAGTTAAGGGGTTCATGTAAGCAACTCTTTACAATTCAGATTCAGGAACACTCAAGAGAGTTTTCAGATCAGGACAGCCTCTTGTCAGCCACACTGGCAGGCATGCTTCTCTCTGGCCCCTGGGCCTCTGCTCTCTGTCCAGGCAACTCTTGGAAAGCTTTCTGAGCTCTGCTAAGTGCCCTAAGGCCCCCAGTCTGCTAGCAATTCTCCTGTCAAAAGTGTTCAACTTTCTCACTGTGTGGACTGGACCATTTCCTGACATTCTCCTGATTTGGGTACTGCCGTTTTTCTGTCTCGGATTCTGACCGTCTTTGGTGTTACAGCTTTGCCTCTCCTCCTCTCTCAGTTTCCTGGTTCCAGGAAACTCTCAGCACAGGGATTTTGGGTCCAAAAGATGTGATCCGCTTCCAGCACACATGTATGTATACATACATAACGTATGTGTAGCTGATATATATATAAACAGATACTGATACCTGTCATTGTAGTCTAACACTACAGGGGGGAATTCTAACCTTTCCTCATTCTTCATTTGTAACTCCTTTCTCTGACAATGAGAAAACTCTCTCATTATCCTCAATATATTTACTTATGATCTTTTTATGGTAACTGAACAGGTACTCTTCTATGACCCTTTCTCCCTATTCTAACTTTGACTGCTTTCCTTGCAGTTCACATTTCACGATGGTAAGTTTGTCAATAGAGACAAATGAAGAACCAGTTCTATAGAGGTATACATTTAAATAGGCCACAAGACATCAGTAATGGTAAGCAAGCATAGACATCTAATTAATGTTTTAAGTGATTCTGTTTTACTAGGCTAATTTCACATTGGTTTTAAAAAGTCAACCATTTCATGGATTTTGTTGAGTGCAATCCTAACACTTTTCATCAGGATTTACAATAAAAATAGTAAATTGAGACTGAATACATCCAGTACTACATGTCACACATGTCCTAGAAACTGAAAACAAACTTAATATCAAGCATTATTTTAATTTTGTAAAAGATACTGGAACACTTTCTGAATGATACCATACAAAACTGGCTTGCACTGTTCTGGTTATGTAGTGACAAGAATAAATGAATATCAATTAGACATTTGTTTTTCATTTATTTTAAGCTTAAAATGTTAGCTATATCATTTGAATAACATATGTGCTAATGTCTTTTTTTAACTAATGCCTTATTTTTTCAACTACTTAGTTTAGAAACGATCATTTTAGCTTTAAACCCTATTTTGATTTGCAAATTCATTATCCAATTTCTTTTCTTCATAAGTAAATTCCTAACTAGTCATAACTTCAGAAGTGAAGTACGTCTAATATGTTCATGAAATTTCTTCTCAGTGAGTTGGATATCGCATATGATGTTTTTCTAAAGCACAACAATATAGCTGCCGTGTCAAGTATGAGTTTTAGACTCCACTTTCATGGGAAGACTGTTTTCAGAGCAACTTTTTGCTATCAAGATATGCACAAAAGAGCATGGGACTTTAAATTAGGGAAAGGATTTTAAATTTAATTCAGAGGAGCAATTTTCTTGCAGGGATGGCTATTAAGACTTCAGGTATGCTCTCTAAGACAAATTATAGGATTTTTTTTTCTCTAGCAGTCTTTATAAATGAAATGAATGTAGAATTCCATCATCCTTCAGGTGTGATTTCACCCTAAAGAAGAGACATAGCCCTAATAAGCCCCAGAACCTCATTCTAGTCTTGAGATTCTAAGAAAGCCATTTACGTTCAGAATTTATGTCTGAATGGGACAGAAGAGGCTGTGTGATCCACTGAGACTTGCATGCATAGAAATGACCGGAGGACTCAGTGGCACAGGTCCACACCTGAGTAGATTATGATCTGAGCATGTGACTCTCAGACTAGAGCTCTCTCTGGTAAGGAGGAATAGCTCTAAAAGGAAAATCTTTTATTTGTGTAGTACTTCATGGAATTTGGAGTCATTGGGTAGTACAAATGGTTAAACGCTTGACTACTTGTCCAGCTTGCAGCTAGCCAAAACCTTGGCGGTAGGACCGCCAGAGACACTTCAGAAGACAGGCCTGTGTTCTGCTTTAGAAAGGTCACAGCCTTGAAAACTCTGGGGTTGTTCTCCTCTGCACGCATATGTGAGAAATAGTTGACTTAATGGCAATACACACCAGCTTTTAAAGATTTTTTCTGTCTATATTTCATTCCATCGTTGCAACAATTATGAGATCCAGAGAGTATACATGTGTACTATGGCTTCACAGAAAATAAGAGTCCGAGAGATTTTACAGATCTTGTCCAAGGTCAAGGTCAAGGCCAAGAATGTTAATTTTTTACACAAATCAGTGCTCTTTTCAGATACTTGCTGCTTCTTTTCTTTTGGGGGATATTGAGCATGAATGCCAGATATAAGTGAAAATTCCACCCAAACTTTGAACTCAGACAAAAATGTACCTACTACAGAAAAGAGGCATATTTTTTAGCAGCTGAATTTGGACAGTACTTCAAAAAATGTCTTCTGAGCAATACTGGATCTGTGAGTAGATAGTAGGTGTTTGTTTCCTGCCCTAAGACCATACTACAAATTATGAAAGAAAAAAACCCCTGAAACCCAGTACCAGGGAGTCAGTTCTGACTTAGAGACCCTAGAGACAGAGTAGAACTGCCCCATACAGTTTCCACGGAGCGCCTGGTGGATTTGAACTGCTGACCTTCTGGTTAGCAGCCTTACCAATGAATGACCACAGCACCACAATTTGGGTGGCTTTAAATAACAGAAATGCATTGTCTCACAGTTTTGAGGCTAGAAATTTCAGTTTGGAGCTCTGAAAGGACCATGCCCTCTGTGAACATTCTAGGAGAATATCCTACCTTTTCTCTTCCAGCTTCTGGTAGCCCCAGCTATCTTGTGGCATTACTTGGCTTACAGATGTGTCTTCTCATGATACAGTCCCTCAGAAACCCTGGTGGGGTAGTGCTACAGCTGCTAAATAAAAGGTCAGTAGTTGAAATCCACTAGGCACTCCTTGGAAACTCTATGAGGCAGTTCTACCCTGTCCCGTAGGGTCGCTGTGAGTCAGAAGCAACTCAACAGCAGTAGACTTGGTTTTGGTTTATGTAACTCTGCCTGTGTCTGTTCTTCTCTTTAGAAGACGCCAATCAGAATATGACCTAGCTAACTTAACTGGTAACACTTTCAAAGAAAGAACCTATTTCCAAACAATACCACAGGGCTTAGGACTTCAATATGTCATTTTTGGGGACACAATTTTATGCATAACACCCTGTATTACTTAAGGTTTGATTCAGCCAGAGTAACAGAAAAAGCAAAATAATTGCTTTTGTTACCAGACATCATGTTGGCTCTGATTCAAGACAACCCTCATATACAACAGAAGTAATTTTTGCCCAGTCCTAATTCGTTGTCACAGTCTCCAGCATGTTTGTAGTGTACCTAATTACTTTTGTGCATGGCCTCTCTAGCCACGGTGATTGTGTGATAGGGTAATTGTAGGGTCGCCATGAGTCAGATCCAACTCGACGGCACTTGGCTTGGTTAAGGGGATTGGTTAGTTTTGCCTTAAAAGAGAGTCAGTTCTAGAACAGAGAGGAGGAGGCCATCACCACCAAGGAAGGAGAGACCAGCAAGAGAGACCTGGCAAAACAGATCCAGCAGCAGGAGGCAGCACAGTGGGCTTCCCAGCTCGTACAGAGTAAGAACTGAGGGCCTTCAGGCAGAGATTGAGGGCCAGGAAGTTTCATGCCCGCGAGGACACTGGTGAGAAGCTATCCTAATGGAAGGCCTGTATCCTGAGTATGCTTGGGCCTGAGTTGTAATTGTTACTTCCCTAATAAACCCAATAATTGTGAGTATGGTCTGTGAGTCCTGTGTGGCCATGGCAATGAATTATGGAGCCCAGCAGAGGGCGCTGTGGGAGGGCCACTGGCTGTCAGATTTGTAGACAGGACCGCGAGAGAAGGCATGTCTCATCTCCACCTCAAAAGAGTCAGCCTTAGGCTGCTGATCTTGGTTCTTCTTCCCCACTTTGTGTGGTTGGAGGAAGTCAGGTACCTCCCTCATACCTTTTTTTAAAATCATGTTTGAGTCCATCACAGCCGCTATTGCGCCAATCCATCCCACTGAGATTCTTCTGCTCTCTCATTGGCCCTCTACTTCACCAAACTTGATCTCTTCCTCTAGCGACTGATCCTTCCTGATGATGTGTCCAAAACAAATGAGTTGCACATTGTGCCGTTGTGATTCACGTTTTCTGTTGGTTGATTATCAGAAGGATAATCCTCTCTGTAAGTAGGCACTATGGGGTTGGAATAGTGCCTCCACAATCATCCAGTGGCTGATTCCTGCTACCTTACTGCTTTTTTGTCCTTAGTCAGTCTCCTCATTCACTAAAGCTCTGACCATTGTCCCAGCATTCTGGTCAACTGAAAGGAGGGAGGATCATAAAAGCAGCTATGTTGCCTATCACAAAGGATATATTTGTATTATCACGAATATTGTCTCCACTTATAGCTCATTGGACAGAATTTAAATTATATGGCCAGAACTAGCAACAAAGGAGGCTGGCAATAAAATATCTTGCTAAGCATCAATATGCCTGGTTCAAACTGGATTTCTGCTATAAACAAAAAAGGGAGAATGGCTATGGGAATAGACTCTATCAATGGCTGCTCCACACACCCATAAAAAAATCTCTGTTAAATAAATAACAATTTTATGGTCAAATTATCCGACTCGACGGCACTTGGCTGGCTATGGTCAAATACATGTTACATTTCAAGCTATATGCTGAGGAAGTAATACAAGAAACTGGAGTATATGAAGAAGCCCATGGCATCAGGTTTGGAGGAAGAGTCATTAACAGTCTGAGATATGTAGATGATACAGCCTTGCATGCTAAAAGTGAAGAGGACTTGAAACACTAAATGAAGATCAAAGACTACAGCCTGTAAAGACTGTACAGACTGTACCTCAACATCAAGAAAACAAAAATCCTCACAACTGGACCAGTAAGTGATATCATGACAAATGAAGAAAAGATTGAGGTTGTCAAGGATGTCATTTTGCTTGATTCCACAATCAACATCAATGGAAATAGCAATCAAGAAATCAAAAGATGCATTCTATTAGGAAAATATGGTGCAAAAGACCTCTTTAAAGTGTTGGAAAGTAAAGATGTCACCTTGAAGACTAAGGTGCACCTGTTCTAAGCCATGGTATTTTCAGTTGCGTCTTATGAGGACTGCCAATTTAGTTTCATGACATCATCCTACAAAAAAAATGCGACATATCTCATTGCTGAAAATCACTATGGCCATCTTTGAAGTATTCCCCTTGGGAAGTTATGTGTGATGCCAGTGCCTAGTTCACCCTTCAAAGCAATTTTGGGACTCTTTTTCTGGCATGGGCCTCAGAGCTGTTGTCATATTTCCCTTCATGTCCTGAGTATCATCACAATGTCTTCCTTTCAATATTTCATTGATCTTAGGGCAAAGAAAAAAATCACTGGGGGCCAGATCAGGTGAGTAGGGAGGGTGTTCTAATATAGTTACTTATTTATTGGTTAAAAAGTCCCTCATAGTCAACTTACACAGTTAAGTTTGTGAACTTGCACTGTGCCACCATGCACAATGGCCATTGTAGAACAACTTTTTAAAGTGCTTTGAAGGGTGAACTAGGCAGTGGCATCAGTGCGTAGCTTCCCAGTGGGAGTACTTTGAAGGTGACTGTAGTGATATTCAGCAGTGAGGTACATAGCTCTTAGAACAACTAAGTTCATGGACTTAATTGTTGGACCTTATGTGGATGTGAAAGCTGGGCAGTGAATAAGGAAGAAAGAGGAAAAACTGACGCCTTCGACTTGTGGTGTTGTAGAGGAATATTGAACATCATGGACTGCCAATACTGCCAAGAGAACAAACAGATCTCTTGTGGAAGTACAGCCACAGTGCTTCTTGGAAGCAAGAATGCCAAGACTGTGTCTTACATACTTTGGACTTGTCTGACACGATCGATCCCTGGAGGACGACATCGTGCTAGGTGAAGTAAAGCATCGGTGAAAAAGAGGAAGACCTTCAACAAGATAGACTGATACCATGCTTGCAACAATGGCCTTAAGTATAAAACAGTGGTGGACATGACACAGGACAGGGCAGTGATTCATTCTCTTGTGCATAGGGCCACTATGAGTGGAAACTGACTTAACAGCACCTAATAGCAAACAACAACACTAGATTAGATAAACTTAAGTAAGTCCCTGACATTGGGCTTCTCAGATACGAAACTCTATAGAGAAATATATTGTATATAAAGCTCCTACCGTTATTTCAACTTATGCTAAAATATCCATTGCTGTGTTGTCAGTTCTGACTCATAGCACCCTGTAGTAGGACAGAGCTGAACTGCCCACAGGGTTTCCAAGATTATAATCTTTATGGAAGTAGACTGCCACATCTTTGTCCCAAGGAGCAGCTAGTGAGTTCAAACTGCCAACATTTCGGTTTACAGCCCAGTGCATAACCGCTGCACTACTGGGGCTTCTTATTTGACCGTAGAGCCATTAATTCGTGAAGCATCTGTTGGGATCAAAGATCCACAGAATATATTTAGAGGAAATATTCCTGCAATCTATTGAATCCCAGAAGGATAATTTGTAACTGCTCTCTGCTGCAAAATTATGGACTAAACAAGGCATTAAGCCTTCTCTGACTTAGTCACCTTGATTTTATTCTACATGTGAGTCAGGGATATGGTAAAGCATACATGATGAGTATGACTGTGGAGCAATTTTCAAATATAATGGACTATGAAAATGCCAGATAATTAGACATTAAAGAGGAAATTCTTAAATTCCTGCTTAAAAAATACATTGAACAATTTCAGATAGATAATTTGTCATTCGCTAATACCTCCGTTAAGTGACCGAGTGTGTTTCAATAACAGAATAACAATAGGTACCACTTGTTGAGTGAACAGGGAACCATGGGTTGTGCACTTGTCAACCCACACTGGACTCCAGACACTCTTGTTGGTCCCGCCCCAAGCCCTTCAAATATATCTGTGAGCCTGCCTGACAATTAAGTTGCGTTTCACTAGTCCATTGAGTCTCCTATTCTCTTCATACTTTCTTATGTAACACCATTTATTCTCTCCTCTAACTTTCAGTTCCTCCTCCCTCATCCTTATTCTCTACATGTGGCCTCGTGTCCCTCTTCATTGAATATGCAGAAATAGCAGAGAACTTCCCAAGATACCCCCACAGTCTAGCTGTATACGTTTGTATACATCTAGTCTCCATAAATCTACCAGTGTTCCAGTCGAATGCCAGTTCTTCTCCTCGTACACTAGACTTTATTCGTTTGGCCACTCTAAGACATCACTGCGACAGTTTATATTCTGTGTCCTATATAAATAATTTTTTCCTCTTTATCGGACCTGGCATATTAGTAAATAAATATTCTCCTACCATCTTAAAAATCAAAAGAAACAGGAAATCTTTTCTCTGGACCCTATTTCCTTCCCCCTTTTCAGTAGACTTATTGCAGCTAAGTTTTCTTCTTCCTTTATTCTAAACTCTCTCTAGAAAAATTTTTGCTACGACCCCTACACTGAAACAGCTTATGTGTGCTCATATTTCATGGGTAATTACTTATCACTTTGTCAGAGTGCTGGAGGGCCTTGGAAGTAGTCTTGTGTCTATAAGGCCAATGGTGGTTTAACAGGGTTTAGATAAACTGAAGAAACACTGTATTGCAGTTCAGCATTCTTAGGGACATAGTTCCATGCCCTGTTGTCAGAGTCCTGGAATGCCTTGGAGTTAATCTTGTATCTGCAAGGCCAATAGTGGTTCATCAGGAGTTACATCAACTGAAGAAACTGAAGAAACAATATCATTTTGCAGTTCAGCTTTTTTAGGGACATAATCAGATGCTCTTTCCAAACAGTATATCTGGAATACCTAGAAAACTCTAAAGACTGCCAGTATTTGTCTAGAAGAAAACTTAGTTACCTTTCACTGAAAGGAATGTTGGCACCATTCTGGTGTAAGTTATTTGAAGAGATTTTAAAGAACCAAAAACATAACATCAAAGCGAATGATAATGATAAGAGAAATAGTATTTCTGTTTTACCTGTATACAACGAAATCCTACCTTAAGTCATTCAGTCCAGCAGCATGTATGTAAACTGAAGAACCTGCTTTGGATTCCCTGTTAGACATTGTGTGGATTTCCTCTGGAAAGGCTTTAACTAGAATGCTAACACAGACTGGCTTATGTGTGCTTATATTTCATTGATAAATGTCGTTTTGTCAGAGTAATAGAGGGCTTTACAAGTAGTCTTGTGTCTTTAAGGCCAGTAATGGCTCATCATGATTTAGATAAACTGAAAAAACTGAAGGAAAAATACTGTTTAGAAATTCAGTATTCTCAGACACAGTCACAAGCGCTTTCCGAAAAGTATGTCTGGAATAAACAGAAAGTAGTAAAGTCTTCCTGAATTGTCTAGGAGAAAACTTAGTTACCTTCCACTGAAAGGAAAAGGGAGGCACCATTCTGGTGTATGTAACTCAAAGGGAATTTAAAGAAGAAAAACAAATCTGAAAGTGAATGAAAATGATGAGAAAAACAGTATTTCTCCTTTACCCACATTCAATGAAATCCTACCTTAAGTGTTTGCTCTAGCTACATTGTATATAAACTGAAGAACCTGCCTTGGATTCCCTGTTAGGCATTGTGTAGAACTCCCTCAGGTTGGCTTTACTAGAATCCTAACGCAGATTGGCTTATGGGTGCTTATATTTCATGGACAAATACTTATTATTAGGGCAGAGTGATGTAGGCACCTAGAAGTAGTCTTGTGTCTGTAAGGCCAGTGATGGCTCAGCAGGGTTTAGGTAAACTGAAGAAACAATACTATTTTGCAGGTCAGCATTCTTAAGAGACTAAATCACATGCTCTTTCCAAACAGTGTATCTGGAATACCTAGAAAACACAAGGCTGCCAGTATTTTTCTAGGAAAAAGCTTAGTTTCCTTTCACTGAGAGGAATGCTGGGGCACCATTCTGGTGTCTGTTACTTGAAGGGATTTTAAAGATGAAATAAAACGAAATCCCTCAATGTGAATGAAAATGATAAGAGAAATAGTATTTCACTTCTACCCACAGACGTGATATCCTGCTTTAACTCATTTGCTCTGGTGACATTGTATGCAAACTGAAGAACCTGCCTTGGAATCCCTATTGGGCATAGTGTGGAACTCCTGTAGACAGCCTTTGACTAGAATCCTAACACAGATAGGCTTACGTTTGCTTACATTTCATGGATAAGAACTTACCATTTTCTCTGACTGCTGGAGTGCCTTGGAAGTAGTATTATGTCTGTAAGGACAATCGTAGCTCAGCAGGCCTTAGATAAACTGAAGAAACAATACTGTATCGCAGTTCAACATTCTCCGGGTACAGTAACATGCCGTTTTCAAACATTACATCTCAAATACCTAGAAACCACTAAAGGCTGCCAGTATTTGTCTAGGAGAAAACTTGGATAGCTTTCACTGAAAGGACTCCTGTTAGACCATTCTGGTGTACGATACGCTGAAAGATTTTAAAGAAGCAAAAAAAAAAAAAAAAAAAAAAGAAAAAAAAAGAAAATTTCAAAGTGAATGAAAATAAAAGAAAAATTATTTCACTTTCACCCCCATACAGCGAAATTCTACCTTAAGTTGTTTGCTCTCACAGCATTGTATGCAAACTGAAGAACCTGCCTTGGAGTCCCTGTTAGGCACGGTGTAGAACTCCTGCAGAAAGCCTTTAACTATCATTCTTATTTATGGATAAGTACTTATGATTTTGTGAGAGTCCTGGAGTCCCTTGGAATTAATCTTGTGTATCTAAGACCATCAAAAGTAAGGATATCACCTTGAAACCTAAAATGCCCCTCACTCAAGCTGTAGTATTTTCAGTCGCATCGTATGCGACTGAAGAAAAATTGATGCCTTTGAATTGTGACGTTAGAGAAGAATGGTGACTGCACCATGGACTGCCAAAAGAACAAACAGATCTGTTCTGGAAGAAGTTGAATCAGAGTGCTCTTTGGAAGTCAAAATGGTGAGACTGCATCTTATGTATTTTGGTCATGTTGTCAGGAAAGATCCGTCCTGGAGAAGGACAGCATGCTTAGTAGAGTGAAGGGTCACTGAAGAAAAGGAAGACCCTAGACAAGATGGACTGAGACAGTGGCCACATCAGTGGACTTAAACATAAAAACAATTGTGGATGTGGCACAGTACCGACAGTGTTTCGTTCTGTTGTTCATGGGGTCACTATAAGGTGGAACCAACTCAACGGCACCTAACAACAACGTCTAAGGCCAGTGATGGTTCAGCAGGATTTAAATAAATTGTGGAAACTGAAGAAACAATGCTGTTTTGCAGTTTAGCATTCTCAGGGATATAGTCATATGGCTTTTCCAGAAAGTACATATGCAATACCTATAAACATGTAAAAGCTGCTTGTATTTCTAGGTGAAAACTTAGTTACCTTTCAATGAAATGAAAGGTGGGGCACAATTCTGGTGCATGTACTGCAAAAGGAATTTAAAGATGCAGAAAAAAGCCTCAATGCGTATGAAAATGATAAAAGAAACAGTATTTCAGTTTTACCTGCATATAGTGAAATCCTACCTTAAGTTGTTTGCTCTAGCAGCATTGTATGTAAACTGAAGCACATGCCTTGGATTCCATGTGTAGAACTCATGTAGAAAGGTTTTAACTGGAATCCTAACACAGAGTTTCTTATGTGTGCTTATATTTCATGGAAAAGTACTTACCACTTTTTCATACTCATGAAGTGCCTTGAAGTAGTCTTGTATTTTTAAGATAATGGTGGCTCAGAAGGGTTTAGATAACCTTAAGAAACAATAGTATTTTGCAGTTTAGTGTTCTCAGGGATATAGTCATATGCCCTTTCCAAACAGTACGTATGGAATACCTAGAAACCTGTAGAAACTGCTTGTATTTCTCTATCTGAAAAGGCAGTTACCTTTTATTGAAATGAATGATGGGGCAGTATTCTGGTGTATGTACCTCAAAGGGATTTTTAAGAGGTGAAAAAAAAAAAAAAAACCCAGAGTGAATGAAAATGGTAAGAGAAACTGTATTTCACTTTTACCTGCTGTTTTAGTGAGCTAATGCTACTGTAACAGAATTGCCACAATGCGGATGGCTTTAACAAGGAAAAATTTATTCTTACACAGTCCCGTAGGCTACAACTGCAAATTCAGGATGTTCACTCCAGGGGAAGGCTTTCCGCTTTCTAGGCTCTGGAGGAAAGTCCTTGTGCTGCATCTACCTGTGTTCAGGGAGCATCTTGGCACAGGAGCTTCGGGTCTGAAGGGTGCACTCTACTCTCGGTATTGCTTTCTTGATGGTGTGAGGTTTCCATACTCCAGGGAAACTCCCTTTATAGAGGAGCAGGGAGGTGAACTTTTGAAGAAATTTACAGTCTCACCCTATTCCTTTAACATAGAGCATAGGAAAATCCTAAAATGGAGGACAATCATAAAATATTAGGAATCATGGCCCAGCCACCTGGCTACACATATTTTGGGGGACAAAATTCAATCCATGACACTCCACCCTTTGGCACCCCAGAAGTCACACATTTGAAACATGTCACACATTCATCATAGCAAAATCATGTCCATTCCATATGTCTTAAATCAGTTCCAAGTCCAAAATTCAAAAATTCCTTTACAAGCTATCTTTTTCCAAGATACAGTGGCAGAACAGACACAAGTTCATTACAAATGAGAGAAATTACAGGGAAAGCAGGCATTAACAGACATCAAGCAAGTCAGCAAAACACATTACACTACCCTCAGAGCTTTGAAAATAATCTTCAGTTCTCTGAGATATTTTACACATTAGCTTTGCCCTCCAGACTCTAGGTATTGGCCACACTCCCTGGATTCTCAGTGGACACCCCAACTCTATGCTACAACCTGACTTCTAGGCCCACTTGGAGAGCAACTCTGCCCCATCTGCTTTAGGTGCACCCTAAGCCCAACCGAGTGGCAATTCCACTCTTACAAACACAGAGAGCCCTAGCTCCACCCTTTCAAACCACTGAGGTCATGGCCATATCTATTCAAACTGAAGCATCTCAGCTTCCAATGTTCTTTGTCTCTTCAGCTTCTGTTTCCTATGGCTTCATGGCTCATGCCTCAGGCTCGCATCTGCCCTACTGGGGCAAATGTTCAGAAGCTCTGTAGCTCCACTGATTCACATGGCCGTAGGCACTCTCTCTACCAGGAAGCCTTGTGCACACAAGTACTGAGCTTTCTAGTTCTGTGGATCAGCTCAAGGGCTGTCTCGTGACAGTCTGGTTCTGCTGCTCGTTTCTCAGCATCTGTACCTTCACTAGTGTTAACAGCTCTCCTTGGTTCCTTCTTAGTCTTCTACTCATTCACAGTTTTAAAACTGCTTCTATGTTATAGGTATTTGTTAGAGCAGCACCTCACTCTCTCTGTACCAAATTCTGTTTTAGTCAGCTAGTACTGCTCTAGCAGAATTAGCACAAAGTAGATGGTTTTGACAAGGAAAAGTTTATTCTTACACAGACCAGTAGGCTAAAAATCCAAATTCAGGATGTCTGCTCCAGGGATTTACAGTCCCACACTAATTCTTTAACATACAAAGTAGGAAAAACACAAAATGGAGGACAAACATAAAATATTGGGTGGCCCAGCCACCTTGCTACACATATTTTGGGAGGGACAAAACTCAAACCATGCATGACACTTGCATACGGTGAAAACCTACCTTAACTTGTTGGCTCTAGGGGCAACTGAAGAACCTGCCTTTGATTACCTGGTAGACATGATGTGAAACTCCTGTAAAAAAATCTTTTAGCAAGAATCCTAACACAGATTGGCTTATGTGTGCTTACATTTCGTAGATAAGTACTTCTCATTTTGTCAGAGTCCTGGAGTGCCTTGAGATTATTCTTGGGTCTGTAAGGCCAATGGTAGTTCAGCAGATTTAGATAAACTGAAGAAGTGGAAGAAACAATGGTGTTGGACACTTCAGTTTTCTCCGGGACATAGTCACATGCCCTTTCCAAATGGCACATCTGGAATACCTACCACTAAAGCCTACCTGCATTTGTCTAGGAGGAAACTTACCTTTCATGGAAAGGAATGCGGGAGCACTATTCTGAAGTATGAAACTCCAAGAGATTTTAAAGATGTTAAAAAAAAAAAAAAAACCCTCAAAGTGAAAGAAAATGATAAGAGAAACTGGATTTCACTTTTAGAGGCATACAGTGAAAAGCTACGTTAAGTCGTTGACTCCAGCGGCTATGTGTACAAACTGAAGAACCTGCCTTGGATTGGCTCGGAGGGGTTTAGATAACCTGAAGAAACTGGAGACACAATAGTGTTCTGCAGTTCAGTGTTTTCAGGGATATAGCCATACGCACTTTCCAAATACTACATCTGAAATGCCTAGAAACCTGCAAAAGCTGCTTCTATTTGTCTAGGGGAAAACTTAGTTGCCTTTCACTAAAACAAATGCTGGAGCACCATTATGGGGTATGTACACTGAAGGTAGTTGAAACAGGTGAAAGAAATCTTAGCATGAATGAAAATGATAAGAGAAACTGTATTTCACCTTGAGCCACATACGGCGAAATCTTACCTTAAGTCAGCTCCAGTTGCATTCTGGGTAAACTGAAGAACCTGCCGCAGTTTCCCTGCTAGGCACAGTTTGGTAACTCCTAGAGGAAGACTCTAACTAGAACCCTAACACAAATTAACTGCTGTGTGCTTATATTACATGGGTAATGATGAACTGTTTTGTCATAGACCCGCACTGCCTTGGAAGTAGTCTTGTGTTCTTAAGGCCAACGGTGGTTCAGTTGACTTTAAATAACCTGAATAAACTGAAGAAACAATACTGTTTTATAGTTATGGTTCTCAGGGATACATCTTATGACCTTTTCAGACTCTACGTCTGAAATGCCTAAAAACCTGAAAAAGTTGCTTCCATTTGTCTAGAGGAAAACTTAGCTATGTTTCACTAAAACAAATGCTGGGGCCTATTCTGGTGTATGTACATCAAAGGGATTTGAAAGAGTTGAAAAGAAACTTGAGTGAATGAAAATGATAAGAGAACTGTATTTCACCTTTAGCTGCATACAGTGAAATCCTACCTTAAAAAGTTTGCGCTGGCAGCAGCAGTGTATCTAAATTAAAGAGCCTGCCTTGGATACACGGTTACACATTGTGTGGAAATCTTGTAGGAAGGCTTTAACTGGAAGCCTAACACAGATTGGCTCATGTGAACTTTTATTTCATGGATAAGTCTTTATCATTTGGTAGGAGACCTAGAGAGCCTTGGAAGTAGTCCTGTGCTCTTAAGGCCGGTCGTGCCTCAGAACAGTTTAGATAACCTGAAGAAACTGTTTTGCGGTTTAGCATTCTCAGGGATATCTTCATGTGCTCTTTCTAAACAGTAAAAGTGGAATACCTAGAAATCTGTAAAAGCTGTTGTTTTTCTCCAGTGAAAATTTAGTTGCATGTCACTAAAAAAAAATGCTGTGGTGCTATTGTGGTGTTTGTACATTGAAGGCATTTGAAAGAGGTGCAAAAAAACACCTCAGTGAATGAAAATGAGAAGAAAAACAGTGTTTAACTTTTAGAGACACACAGTGAAATCCTGCCTTAAGTCATTTGCTCTAGTGGCAGTGCATATAACCTGAAGTTTCTACCTTGGATTCCCTCTTAGGCATTGTGTGGAACTCCTGTAGAAAGGGTTTAACTAGAATCCTAGTGCAGACTGGCTTATATGTGCTTATAGTAGATTGATAAGTATTTATCATTTGTTAAGAGACCTGGAATGCCTTGGAAGTAGTCTCTGTTTTTAAATAAAGCCAAATGGAGGCTCAGAACAGTTAAGACAGCCTAAAGAAACTGTAGTGTTTTGCAGTTTGGTGTCCTCAGGGATCTAGTCGAATGCCCTTTTCAAACACTACATCTGAAATACCTAGAAAGTTGCAAAAGGTGCTTCTCTTTGTCTAGGGAAAAACTTAGTTACCTTTCACTAAAACAGATGCTGGTGCACTATTCTGATACATGTACATTGAAGGGATTTGAAAGAGGTGAAAACTCAGGGGAAATGAAAATGGTAAGAGAAACTATATTTCCCTTTTACACAAATGCAGAGAGATCTTACCTAAAATTATTTGCTGTAGTGGCACTGAGTGCAAATTTAAGAATCTGCCTTGGATGCACTGTTAGGCATTGTGTGCAACTCTTCCAGAAACACTTTAAATAGAATCCTAACAGAGATAGGCTTATGAATGCTTTTATTTAATGGATAAGTATTTGTCATTTGGCAAGAGATCTGGAATGCCTTGGAAGTAGTCTTGTGATTTTAAAGCCAATGGTGGCTCAGAATGGTTTAGATAACCTGAAGAAACTGAAGAAAGTATAGCATTTTGCAGGTTAGCTTTCTCAGGAATATACTCATATAGTCATATATAGTCATATTTTCTAAACAGTAAATGTGGAATACCTAAAAACCTATAAAAGCTGCTTCTATTTGTCTAAGCATTTCAGATACACTATTTGGATACACCACTACTAGAGCAAACTGCTTAAGGTAGTATTTTGCAGTCCGTCGCTCAAAATAAAATACAATTTCTTTTAAAGCCACAAGACTACTTCCAAGGTACTCGAGAACTCTTACCAAATGATAAATACTTATCCCTGAAATGAAAGCACACGTAAGCAAATCAGTGCTAGGGTCATTGCTGGAGTCTTTCTACAGGAGTTACCAAACAGTAACGGTGACTTATCTTCAACTTGAATGCCGCTACGGCAGACGATCTTGCTTTACGTGGCTCAAAGTAAAATACAGTTTCTCTTCTCATTTTCATTGTCTCTGAAGTTTCTTTTCACCTCTTTCAAATCCCTTTGATGTGCATACACCACAATAGTGCCCCCGCATGAGTTTTTGTGGAAGGTAACTAAGTTTTCCTAGACAAAGAGAGGCAGCTTTACAGATAGTTCTAAGTATTTCGGATGCAGTGTTTGGAAGGGAGTATGACTACATCGTTCATGATGTTCAACTGCTAAACACTATTATTTCTTCGATTCTTCTGGTTATCTAAAGCATTGAGAGATGTCATTGGCCTTAAAAACACAAGACTACAGCCAAGGGACCAAATAATAAATACTTATCTATGAAATACAAGCTCACAGAATCCAATCTGTGGTGGGAATCAAGTTAAAAATTGTCTACAAGAGTTCCATACATGGCCGAACAGGGAATGCAAGATAGGTTCTTCAGTATTCATACACTGCCTCTACAGCAAACAGTTTAAGGCAGGATTTCGCTGTATTCGTCTAACAGTGGAAGATAGTTCCTCGAATCATTTGATTCACTTGGAGGGTTCGTTTTGCATCTTTCAAATTCCTTCAATGTTCGTGTACCAGAACGGTGCCCTGACGTTTGTTTTTGTAAAAAGTCATTAAGTTTTGCACCAGACAAAGAGAATCAGATTTTATAGCTTTCTAGGCACTTCAGATGTACTATTAGGAAGGAACATTCAGCTAGATCCCTGAGAATGCTAAGCTGCCAAAAACTGCTGCTTCTACAGGTTCTTCAGGTTATCTAGACGTTACTGAGCCCCACTGGTCTTGAAAAAACAAGCTTACTTCCAGGGTACTGCAGGTGTCCAACCAAATGATAACTACTTATCCATGAAATATAAGGTCACAGAAGCCAATCTTTGTTGGGATTGTAGTTTAAAGCTTTCTACAAGAGACCTTTCCACTGCCAAACGGAGAATCCAAGATAGGTTCTTCAGTATGCATACACTGTCGCTAGAGCAAGAAAGGTGAGGCAGGATTTCGCTGTATGCCTCTGAAGGGGAAAGGCAGATTCGCTCATCATGTTCATTCACTCGGAGCTTGCTTTCTACTTCTTTCCAATCCCTTCGATGTACATGCCCCAGAATGGTAACCCAGCAATTGTTTCCATACACTGCCACTAGAACAGAAAACTTAGGCAAGATTTCACTGTATGCCCCTAACAGTGAAAGACAGTTTGTCTAATCGCTTTCATTCACTTGGAGCTTTCTTTTCATGTCTTTCTAATCCCTTCAATGTACATGCACCAGAATAGTGTCCCAGCTTTTATTTTCGTGAAAGGTCACTAGCTTTTGCCCTAGACGAAGACAAGCAGCTTTTACAGCTTCCTATGTATATCAGATGTAGTATTTGGAAAGGGCCTGTGACTGCATCGCTAAGAAAGCTAAACTGCTGAAGACTAAGGTTTCTTCACATTGTTTCAGGTTATCTACAGCCTTCGGAGGTGCTGTTTCCTAATAAAACACAAGACTGTGTCCAAGGCACTCCATGTGTCTTAGCAAATGGTAAGTACTTATCCATGTAATAAGGCACACAGAAGCCAATTTGTATTAGGATTCTAGTGGGAGCCTTTCTACAAGAGTTTCATACAAAGCCAAACAGGGATTCTAAGGCAAGTACTTCAGTTCCCATACACTGTCACTAGAACAAACGACTTAAGGCAGGATTACACTGTATGCCCCTAACAGTGAAAGACAGTTTGTCTAATCGTTTTCATTCACTTGGAGCTTTCTTTTCACCTCTTTCTAATCCCTTTGATATACATGCACCGGGATAGTGGCCCAGCATTTGTTTTCAAGAAAGATCATTAAGTTTTGCTCTAGACAAAGACAAGCAGCTTTAACAGCTTTCTACGATGTCGTGTTTGAAAAAAGTCTGACTCTATCGCTAAGAATGCTAAGCTGCAAAACACTACTCTTTCTTCAGATTCTTCTGGTTACCTACAGCCTTCAGAGGCACTGTTTCCTGTAAAAACACAAGACAAGGCACTCCACGTATCCTAGCAAATGATAAATACTTATCCAAGAAATAAAAACACCCTGAAGCCAATCTGTGTTAGGATTCCACTGAAAGCCCTTCTGCAAGACTTTCACACAATACTGGAGAATTCCATGCATTGCTGCTAGAGCAAACTACTTAAGGCAGGATTTCGCTGACTGCCTCTAAGGGAGGACAGCTTCACTCACCATTTTCTTTTACTTGGAGCTTTCTTTTCACCTCTTTCAAATCCCTTTGGTGTACATGCACCAGAACAATGTCCCAGCTTTTGTTTTTGTTAAAGGTGACTAAGGGTTACCCTAGACAAAGAAATGCAGCTTTTACAGCTTTCTCATCATTTTACATGTACTGTTAGGAAGGGGATTTGACTAGACCCCTGAGAACGCTCAACTGCCAAACACGAGGTTTTTCCAGGCTCTTCAGGTCACCTGAACACTACTGAGTGGGCGCTGGTCTGGAAAAGACAAGCCAACCCCCAGGGCACTGCAGGTCTCCAAACAAATGATCAATACTTATTCACGACATAGAAGCTCACAGAAGCCAATCTGTGTTAGGATTCTAGTATAAAGCTTTCTATGAGTGATCCTTACACTGCCAAACAGAGAAACCAAGATAGGTTCTTCAGCATGCACACCCTGTGGCTACAGCAACAATGTAATGCAGGATTTCATGGTACACCTCTCAAAGAGAAAGACACTGTCTCTCGTTTCAGACGGAGTATTCAGAAAGGGCATTCAGCTACATCCCTGAAAACGCTCAACTGCCCAAACTATGATTTCTTCAGGTTCTTCAGGTTATCTAAGCGTTACCAAGCTGCCCTTTGTCTGGAAAAGACAAGCCTCCTTCCAGGGCATAGCAGGTCTCCAAACAAAGGTTAAATACTCAATCTCTGTGAGGATTCTAGTTTCAACGTTTCTACAAGAGATCCTTCCACTGCCAAACAGATTTTTCAACAGAGAAACCAAGACAGATTCTTCAGTATGCAAACACGGCTGCTACAGCAAGCAGGGTAAGGCAGGATTTTGCTGGATTCCTCTCAAAGGGAAAGACAGATTCTCTCATCCTTTTCATTCCCTCACAGCTTTCTTTGCATCTCTTATGCCCTCTATGAGCATGCACCAGAATAGAGTCCCAGCTTTGTTTTGGGGAAAGATGGCTGAGTTTTGCCCTAGACAAAGAGAAGCAGCTTTTATAGCTTTCTATGTATTTCAGATGTGGTGATTGGAAAGGGCCTGTGACTGTATCACTAAGAACATTGAACTGCTAGACACTATAGTTTCTTCCAATTCTTCAGGTTATCTAAAGTCTTCAGAGACACTGTTTCCCTTAGAAACACAAGCCTGCATCCAAGGCACTCCTGGTCTCATAACAAATGACAACTCCTTACCCGTGGAATGAAAGCACGCAGAAGCCAATCTGGGTCAGAATTCCGATGAAACCCTGACTGCCAGAGTTTCCTGCAACGCCGAGCAGGGATTCCAAGGCAAGTGCTTGAGTTTCCATACACTGCCACTAGAGCAAAAGACTTAAGGCGGGATTTCACCGTAGGCCTCCGAAAGTGAGACCGTTTCTCTCATCATTTTCTTTCACTCAGAGGGTTCCTTTCACCTCTTTCAAATCCCTTCAATGTACCTGCACCAGAAGAGAGCTCCAGCCTTGGTTTTCATGAGAGGTGACTGATCTTGCCTTAGACAAAAAGCAGCAGCCTTTACCGCTTTCTTGGCATTTCAGATGGAGTGTTGGGAAACGGCATTCCACTAAATCCCCCGAGAAAGCTCAACTGCCAAACACTATGATTTCTTCAGGTTATCTAAATGTTACTGTGTCACCATCAGTCTGGAAAAGACAAGCCAACTTCAAGGGCATTGCTTGTCTCCAAAGAAATGATCCATGCTCATCCATACAGAAGCTCACAGAAGACAATCTGTGTTAGGATTCTCGTTTAAACCTCTACACAAGAGATCCTTACACTGCCAAACAGAGAAACCAACATAGATTCCCAGTATGCATGCCCTGCTGCTAGAGCAAGCAAGGGTAAGGCAGGATTTTGCTGGATATCTCTCAAAGTGAAAGACAGTTTCTCTTCATTTTCATTCCCTCAGAGATTTCTTTTCGCCTCTTTCTAATCCCAAAATGCTTAGCTTTGGTTTCTGCAAAAACTTACTAAGATTTGCCCTAGACAAAGAGAAGCAGCTTTTATAGCTTTCCACATGTTTTTTATGTGGTGTTTGTAAAGGGCATATGACTGTCTCGCTAAGAATGCTCAACTGCTAAACATGATAGTTTTTTCAGGGTCTTCTGGTTATCTAAAGCCTTCATTGACCCTGGGTCCCTTAGAAACACAAGCCTTGGTTCAAGGCACTCCAAGTCTCTTAGCAAATGATAAATCCTTAACCACGAAATAAAGGCACACAGAAGCCAATCTGTGTCAGGATTCCAGTGACAGCCTTTCTGTAAGAGTTTCCTATAATGCCAAACAGAGATTCCAAGGCAAGCGCTTGAGTTTCCATGTACTGCCATTAGAGCAAAAGACTTAAGGCTGACTTTTGCCGTATATCTGTAACAGTGAAAGACAGTTTCTCCCACCATTTTCTTTCACTCAGGGCTTTCTTTTCACCTCTTTCTAATCCCTTCGACATACACGCACCAGAATAGTGCCCCAGCATTTGTTTTCATGAAAGGTAACTACGTTTTTACCCATTCAAAGGAAACCAGCTTTTACAGCTTTCTAGATATTTCTAATGTAATGTTTGGAAGGGGCCTATGACTATGGCTAAGAATTCTAAACTGATAAACTCTATTGGTTCTTCAGATTCTTCCTAACTAAAGCCTTCTAAGACACTTTTCCCCTTAAAAACAGAAGACTGGGTCCAAAGAACTCCAGGTCTCTTAGCAAGTAATAAATCCTCATCCATGAATCAAAACCTCACAGAAGCCAATCTGAAATCCTTTCTACAAGACTTTCATACAGTGCCAAACAGAGACTCCAAGGCAAGTCCTTGAGTTTCCATACGCTGCTGCTAGAGAAAACGATTGGAGGCAGTATTTCACTGTACACTTCTGCAAGTGAAAAACTGTTTTTCTAATCATTTTCATTCACTCAGAGGTTTCTTTTCACCTCTTTGAAATCCCTTCGATGTACAGTCATCAGAACAGTGCCCCAGATCTTTTTGTGTGTGTGTGAAAGGTAATTATGTTTTCCTGTAGACAAATAGAAGCTGTTTTTGCAGTTTTCATACATTTCAAATACAGTGTTTGGAAAGGGCATGTGACTAGATCCCTTAGAACTCTAAACTACAAAACATTATTGTTTCTTAAGTTTCCTCAGCTTATCTGAATCCAACTGAGTCATCACTGGTCTTGAATACACAATACTACTGCCGAGGCACTCCAGATGTCTCACCAAACGATAAGCACTTATCTATGAAATAAAAGAGCACATAGGCCAATCTGTTTTAGGATTCTAGTTAAACTCTTTCTAAAAAAGTGTCACACAGTCCCTAACAGTGAATCCAATGCAAGTTCTTCTGTTTGCATGCAGTGTCACCAGAGCAAATGATTTAAGGTAGAATTTCACTGCATTTGGCTAAAAGTTAAATACGGTAACAGCATTGTACGTAAACTGAAGAACTTGCCTTGGATTCCTTGTTAGACATTGTGTGGAACTTTTGTGGAAAGAATTTCACTAGAATCGTAACACAGATTGGCTTATTTGTGCTTATGTTTTACAGATAGGTGCTTATCAGTTTGCGAGAAACTTGTAGCGCCTTGCAGGTAGCTGTGTGTTTTCAAGGCCAGTGGTGGCTCAGTAGGATTTAGAAAAGCTGAAGAAACTTAAGAAAGAATAGTGTTTTGCAGCTCAGCGTTCTCAGGAACAGAGTCACATGCCCTTTCCAAGAAGTATTTCTGGAATACCTGTAAAACAGTAAGGCTAATATAGATAACTGAGACTGAAAAATTTTCCTCCCCCTCCTTGCTGTTCCTGCTCCCGCCTGACAGGATACTCCCCTTCAAAACCTGGCTCCTGCCTGACGGGATACTCCCCATTAGAGCCCGGCTCCCACCTAACAGGATACTCCCAGCTCCTGCCTGACAGGATTCTCCCCTTTAAGCCTCACATCTGCCTGGCAGGATGCTCCCCTTCAAAGCCTCACACCCACCTAGCAGGATGCCCCCCTCAGAACCCCGCCCACTCACCCCATTTGGCTCAACCACGACCTCCTCAAACTGCACTATATCTGCCCTCCAGAAACCCCACTCAAGGCCAACTGTTGGAACCTGTGAAGGTCTCTTTGGCCTGCTGATGCAATAAACAGCTTCTTGCCTTGTCATTCGCTTCCTCTTTCTCTATAACAATTTTGGTTCCCTGACCGGGAAGCAAATAGACTGACCCCTTGCTGTCACCTGCCTCTCAGGACCTCGGCTGTCAGCTGGGGTGGACAGACCAGGAAAGACAGGCGCCACTCATTTTCCAGTTAACGAGGTCCCCCTCCTCTCTGCCTTGTACCCGCCAGAGAGGTTTCCAAAGACGCAGGACCCTCGAAGGATCAGGTAACAGGCATCAGAAGATGCCCTCTCCAGGGCGAAGGGGAGCTTGATCACCTCCCAGCCTTTGGGCCTCAGTTCAGGAATCCCCCTCTGGATGGAAGTCTCAGTCTGTGTGAGTGCATATATTTTGTGTTATGTGATTGTATCTGTGCCTCCAAGTTCGTACGGAGGTTGAGTGGGCTCTCTTGCGTTTTCGTGTGGGACTCATAAGGCAGAACGGTGTGAGGCTGCACCCTCCTCTGCCCTGAGGCTTATACGGGGACACTTTAGCCAAGACCAACCTAAGGCCCCGCAAGGGGAACGGCCAGAAGGGCATCTGAATGGTCCTTGGGACAAGTTGATCGTCTCACTTGCAGCACCGTCAGCATGGGTGGGACACACAGCAAACCTACAGTCTTAGACTGCATGTTGAAAAATTTTGATAAGGACTTCAAGGGAGACTATGGAGTTAAACTTATCCCTAAGAAATTGAAAACCCTGTGCCAAGTCGAATGGCCCTCCTTTGACACCAACTGGCCACCTGAAGGAACATTAGACACCCACCTGGTTCAGGCAGTTTGGAATAGGGTCATTGCCAAATCAAGAGGACATTCCAACCACCTCCCCTATATAGACCAGTGGTTAGAAATAGCTCAGACCCTCCCACAGTGGGTCAGATTCTGCTCGAATAAGTCAGGACCCAGAAGGGTCCTTCCGAACACTTCTGGGCTCTCGAAGAAAATTCCAAAAATCTTCCAAGATCAGCCTGAAGAAGGCCCACCCCCATATTTTGGCCATCCACTTCAGCCCTCAGCACCACTCGCCGTCCCCCCCATTGAAACTCCACCGCCATTGGTGGAACCCCCAACAGCCTCACCGTCCCCTCCGGTGGAACCCCCAACAGCCTCACCGGTCCCTCCGGTGGAACCCCCATCACTGCTGGTCACAAGGTCCCAGAGTAAGACACTACAACTGCCTTTAAGGGAGACTTGGGGACTGGGAAAGATAGAAACTGATGGGACCGTTACCCCAGGAGCCCCTGTCTTTACCTATGTCCCATTCACCACCACCAATCTCCTGAACTGGAAACACCACAGTCCCTTGTACTCCAAAAAACCACAGGCACTTATAAATATGTGTGAGGCAATTTTCAATACCCATAACCCCACATGGGATGACATCTGACAGCTATTTCTAAGCCTCTTCACCACCGATGAAAGACACTGAATCTTAGAAGGGGCCCGACGGTACTTGAGGGACAACCCGCCTACCAGCATCATAGATATTCAAGGTTACCTTCCACGGGCACTCCCAAACACCAGACCCGACTGGGACCCCAACACTCCCGAGGGACTCCACCGACTCCAGGTCTATCAGAGGACACTACTACATGGAATCAGGCAGGGAGCAAGGAAACAAACTAATCTGTCTAAAACCCAAGCAGTCCTTCAAGGACCCCAAGAGCCTCCCTCAGAATTTTATGAAAGACTCTGTGAAGCTTTCTGCATCTGGACCCCCTTCAGTCCAGAAGCCCCTGAAAGTCAGACCCTTGAAAATGCAGCATTCGCCACTCAGTCAGCTGCCGACATCCGCAGGAAGTTACAGAAACTAGAGGGGTTCAGTGGTATGAACAGCTCCCAATTAATTGATATAGCTAATAAGGTCTTCATGAATTGGGACCGAGAGGCCCACAGGGAGGATGAACGAAAGGCCAGACGGCATGCTCATCTCATCACAGCGGCCCTAGCTGGCAAGGCCCCCACCCTGGCTACTGAGTACCCCCAAAAGTCCATGAAGTCCTCCAGACTGCCACTGGGCCTGAATCAGTGCACCTACTGCAAACTATAAGGACATTGGATGCATGACTGTACCACCAAGCCACCAAGGAAGCGGAAAGTGGAAGACAAAGTCCGACCCAGGAAGCCCACAACAACACCCACCGAAGACTATCTACTGGAACCACCGACCACGGCACCGGCCATGGCGGGTGAGGACTTGGACTAGGGACGACCAGATTCATACAGACTGGGCCCCCGTGAACCCATGTTCCAGATAGAAGTCGGGGTCCTGCTGGTGGACTTAGTTGACACTGGAGCCAAACATTCTATCCTAACAAGCCAGTTAAGTCCTCTCAGCAGGCGACAGGTCACAATCACGGGAGCCACCAGGAACCAGACTAAGAGGCCTTTCCTTCAAGCTTGAACATGCACCCTGGGGGGACATAAGGTCCAACATGAGTTCCTCCTAATCCCTGAATGCCCAGCGCCCTAGCTGGGGAGAGACCTCCTTACAAAGCTGGGTGCCACCATCTCTTTCACTAATCCCCAGGAACTCACCATGACAATCTCAGACCAGAGCCCTCTAACACTGACTGTGACTGTGAACCGAGAGGACGAATGGACACTATACTCTCCAGACAGGCCCATAACTGCACCAAAGAACACTACTGAGTGGCTAGAACTATACCCCACTCTCTGGGCTGAACACAACCAACCTAGCCTTGCTAAACACACACCACCCATACACGTTGAATTGGTACCTGGAGCCACCCCCACCAAAGCCAATCAGTACCAAATCTCCAAGGAGGCTCAACGAGGCATCGCCCCCCACATTAAAAGACTGTTAACTCATCACATCTTAGAACCATGCACCTCACCATGGAACACTCCGCTTCTGCCGGTAAAGAAACCTAATGGAAAGGGATGGAGGCCAGTACAGGACCTGAGACTCATAATTAAAAATACAGTGACCGTACCACCTATTGTCCCGAACCCCTACACTCTCCTCGGCCTCCTCCCCCCCTTAACGAGATGGTATACCTGTGTGGATCTCAGAGATGCTTTCTTCTGTATTCCCTTGGCCCCAGCCAGCCAGCCCCTGTTCACCTTCACTTGGACAGATCCCGACATGAACCTCACTCAGCAACTGACCTGGACCAGGCTCCCACAGGGGTTCAAGAACTCTCCTACTATTTTTGGAGAAGTCTTAGCCAAAGACCTGGCTGAATTACAACTAGAGACCAACCCTGAACAACCAGCCATCATGCTACAATATGTGGATGATATTCTTCTAGCCTGCACAACCCAAGCACAGTGTCTCCATAATACAAAGACTCTTCTAGCACTTCTGCAAGAAAAGGGCTACAAAGTGTCCTGGAAGAAGGCCCCACTCTGTCAGACTCGGGTCACTTACTTGGGGTTCATTCTACAAGAGGGAAAAAGGTCCTTATCTACTCCACGAAAACAAGTCGTTAATGCACTCCCAGTCCCTTCATCTCGCCGACAACTGCGAGAATTCCTGGGAGCTGCCAGTTTCTGCAGAATATGGATCCATAGGTTCGCAGACTTAACAAAACCCCTGTAAGAAGCCCTTAAAAGACCAGAAAACAACCCATTTAACTGGACCCCTGAACATCAGGAATCTTTCATAGCCATAAAGACTGCCTTAACCCAAGCCCCAGCCCTGGACCTGCCTGATATTTCTAAACCTTTCAACCTGTTCACCTGTGAAAAAAATAAAACAGCATTGGACATGCTGACTCAGGAACAGGGACCATGGCAACCAGGGACCAGTAGCATATTTCTCAAAACAACTAGACACCGTAGCGGCGGGCTGGCCTCCATGCCTCAGAAATCTTGCAGCCACAGTCATCCTGATAGAAGAGGCACAAAAATTAACATTTGGCCAACTTTTAAGAGTGAAGATGGCTCACAGTGTCTTGTCACTCCTAGCCTCTGGAAAACACCAATGGCTAAGTAACAGCAGAATCCTGAAATACCAGAAACTAATCCATGATAACCCTAACCTCACAGTAGAACCAGTAAAAACCCTGAATCCCGCAACATACCTACCCACCGAATTGGGCCCGCCAGACCATGATTGTGAGGAATTAATCAAAACTGTATACTCAAGCAGGCCCAATCTCCAAGATCAGCCCCTCCCCACTCCAGACCTCACCTTATTTACGGATGGCAGCAGTTTCATTGACAAACAGGGAGAAAGACAAACAGGATACGCAGTCACTACTCCCAATAAAATCATAGAGAGCCAAAGGCTCCCCAGTGGGTGGTCAGCACAGAGAGCTGAACTATGGGCCCTAATAAGAGCCCTAGAACTTTCAGAACACAGAAAAATTAACATTTATATAGACTCAAACTATACATACGCCACTCTTCACATACATGAGGCTATTTATAAAGAAAGAGGTCGCCTCACTGCACAAGGGAAAACCATAAAAAACAAAAATGAGGTCCTCCACCTTCTACAAGCTGTCTGGAAACCCCAGAAGGTGGCAGTCATGCACTGCAAAGGACACCAAAAGGGAAGCGACCCACAGGCACGAGGAAACCGCCTAGCAGACCAACCAGCTAAACAAGCTGCAGAATCTGTTGATGATCCAGTATCACCCAGCCTCATACTTCTCGCACCAGAACTACTCCCTAAACCAACATACACTCTCCAAGAAGATAATTGGGCCGAATCTGAAAAAGTCTCAAGAATCACGGACAATTGGCAGAAAGTGCCAGATAACAGAATCTTCATCTCCAGGTCTTTAGCCTACCCACTCGTCCATAAACAACATGTTCTCACCCACTGGGGAAAGACCAAACTTCAGGTGGCCTTAGAAAAATACCTTTACATACCCAACTTGTCAACCTTGTGTACACAAATCACTCAAAGATGTCTCACCTGCCTCAAAAATAACCCCAGACAGGGCCCCCTTGGGCCTCTCAGAGTACAGCACATTGGAACAACTCCATTTGAAGATATACAAATAGACTACACTGAACTCCCTAAATGCAATGGATACCACTATCTTCTATTCCTTGTCTGCACACACACTGGATGGATAGAAGCTTTCCCCACATGCACTGAAACAGCCAGAGAAGTAGTTAAGATACTACTAAAGGAAATTATCCCCTGATACGGGCTCCCTCTCACCATACAGAGTAACAATGGGCCATCCTTCGTAGCCACCATCATACAAGAAACCTCACGAACCCTGCAAATAAAATGGAAACTCCATAGCACATGGAGACCTTAGAGTTTAGGAAAAGTAGAGAGAATTAACAGAACCCTTAAAAACCACCTAAACAAACTAACACAAGAAACAGGACTCCCCTGGGTAACTCTCTTACCGATAACCTTACTAAAAATCAGATGCACCCCAGGGCCATTAGGTTTCTCCCCATTCGAAATCCTGTTTGGGAGACCCCCTCCAATAATACCTTGCCTAAGCCCGTCCTAGGAACTAAGAGAAACACAGCTAGATCAACAGCTAATAGCCTCAGGCAATATTCTCAAGAGCCTCTCACAGTATGTCTTAGAGAGAATCTCTATAGCCCTTATAGATCCTGTACATAAAGTCAAACCTGGAGACTATGTCTGGATAAAATTATGGAAGGCCGGATCCCTTCAGCCATGGTGGGGAGGCCCTCGCTAGGTCATACTAACCACCCCAACCTCTGTTAAAGTTGCAGGTCACACTCCGTGGATTCACCACACACGGATAAAATCGGCAATGCCACCCCATGAATGGACTTCACTCAGTCACCCCGATCAGCCAACCAAACTGACTTTCAAACGCATTGGAACCTAGCCTCACTGGCCCACTACTCCATCATAATCTCTGTTCTCATTCTCTGCCTCTTAGGACTTTATATCACCTCTCCTCAGACATGGACCCCTGGACAAAAAGCCACACTCCTGGGTGCTTCCTCCTTACAACCCTCTTATTTGCCTCATTTACTACCTTTTATATTTTTCCCAAGTAACTCGGGGTGGCCTACAACATCGTGTCTCTCTGTGCACAGGAGACTCCTTGGCCTGCCCTGATGGGGTCATCTCTTCCACATATCAAGATTGCTATGAACCAGATACGAGCTCAAACAGAGACGACGTGAACTTACCCAGTCTGGATGGGGACTCATGTCAAATTGGGCCGCCTGGCTGGCCCCCCTTTGGGGGCCACTCGCCTTCGGATTCATAGTCCTGACCTTTGGACCCTGCCCCTGCACCACCTGCGGGACCAACTAGAACAGAACTTACTCAACAAAACTGTCTCCAGAGTCCTGACCCTCCGAACTTATCAACAACTTCCTCAAGCCGACATTGAAGAGTTGTGATACCCATCCTTATCAAAGGGGGGTATCAAAGGGGGGAATAATATAGATAACTGAGACTGAAAAATTTTCCTCCCCCTCCTTGCTGTTCCCGCTCGCACCTGACAGGACACTCCTCTTTAGAGCCCAGCTCCCGCCTGATGGGATACTCCCTGCTCCTGCCTGACAGGATGCTCCCCTTCAAAGCCTCACACCCACCTAGCAGGATGCTCCCCCTTCAGAACCCCACCCACTCACCCCATTTGGCTCAACCACAACCTCCTCAAACTGCATTATATCTGCCCTCCCGAAACCCCACTCGGGGCCAACTATTGGAACCTGTGAAGGTCCCGTTGGCCTGCCGGTGCAATAAACAGCTTCTTGCCTCCTCATGGGTGCCATTTGCTTCCTCTTTCTCTATAACAAGGCTGCCTGTATTATCTAGGAGAAAACTTAATTACCTTTCAGTGAAAGGAATGCCTGCACCATTTTTGGGTATTTATCTCAAAGATATTTTCAAGAACCAAAGTATTTCACTTTGCCCGCATGCAGCAAAATCATACTTGACGGCATCTGCTTTAGCAGAATTCTATGTAAACTGAAGAACTTTGCTTAGATTCCTTGATACCATTTCTGTGGATCTCATGTGGAAAAACTTTAAATAGAATCCTAACACAGCATGACTTACATGTTCTTGTATTTCATGGATATGAAATCTTACCATTTTGTTACAGTCTTGGACTGCCTTGAAAGTATTCTTGTGTCTGTAAGGACAATGGTGTTTCAGCATTATTCAGATAAACTGAAGAAAATGAAAACCAATACTGTTCTGCAGTTCAGCATTCTCAGGGATATATTCATATGCTCTTTCCAAAAAGTACATCTGGCATATCTAGAAAGCAGGATAAAACTTATTTACCTTTTGCTGAAAGGAATGCTGGGACACCATTCTGGTGTATATAACTTGAAGGGATTTTAAAGAAGGAAAGAAAGCCTCAGAGTGAATGAAAATGAAAAGAGAAACCTTATTTCAGTTTTGTCTGCAAAACTACAGTGAAATACTATCTTGAGTCTTTTGCTGTAGTGGCATTTTATGTAAACTGAAAAACCTGTGACAGGTGTTCAATGGAAACTTAAACCAACTTTGCTTTCCTGTGGCTGGATTAAATGGATAAGAAATTATCACTTTCAGCTACGCCTTGGAAGTATTCTTGTGCACAAAAGGTAAAGGGTGTTTCAGCAGTACATAGGGGAACTGGGGAAAGGCCAGTGGTTTCTCCAGTGTTTATTGGGCCCTATTCACATGCTAATGCCAAAAATAAATTCTGAATTCCTAGAATCTCACAAGAGGCTGTTTGCATTCAACCAACAGAAATCTTGCTATCTTTCCCTCTGGAAAGAATGTGTAGGCATCATACTGATGTATGTAACGTTAAAAGGAAATAAACCCACAGGGTTAAGAGAACACAAAGAGAATCAGAATGTGGCATATACCTGCATTCAGCAAAGTTCTAAAGAAAACTCATCTGCTCTAGTGGAATTGAATGTGTGGGCACTACTGTGGTATGTGTAACCCAAAGTGATTTTCAAAAGAAAATAAACCATCAGAGCAAAAGGAACACAAAGAAAACCGGGATGTGCCGTGTACCTACATATAATGAAATCTGAAGAAAACTCATCTGCTCCAGTGGAATTGAAAATTAAATGAAAAACTGCCTTTCTTTCTCTGCTAGGTCTTGTGGGTGTGAAATCTTTTGAGGCATCCAGTGGCAACCTAACTCCATTTTCCTTTCTTGTGATTGGTTTTAATGGGTAAGATCTTGGAAATTTTGTTTAAGTCTTAGGATACCTTGGACATCTTCCTGTATAGGTAAGACAAAGAGTCTTTCAGCAGTGTTTAGATGAAATGAATAAATGATAATGCTTTGTCTTTCAGTGTCTGTGTCATCTCTTAGGAGACCAGTTCAAAAATGTATTCTGAAGGCCTAGAAGCTGCTATTGATGCCTGAATTTGTGTAGGAGAAACCTTAGTGCCTTTTCTGCTGAAAGGAGTGCTTGGAGACCCATATGCTAAAGGTAGCCGAAGAGGATTTTAAAGAAGAGATGAAACCCTCGGAGTAATTCAAACACAATGACATAAACAATGTTTCAGTTTAACCTGCATCCAGTGAAATCCTCAAGAAAGTTGTCTACTCCAGTGGGATTGTAAGCTTAGTGAAGAACCTGCCTTGGTTTTACTGTTAGGCATTGCATAGGCCTCTTTTAGAGATACAGTCAATTAAATTTAAACAAATTTTGATTTTGTGTGCCATGATTAGATGGTAAGAATTTCACATTTTCAACAATGTCTTAGGCTGCCTTGGAAGCAGTGTAGTGAAAGCAGGGCAAAGGATGTTTCAGCAGTATATGGAAGAACTGAAGAAAGGATAGTGGTTTCTTCTTCAGTGTTTATTGGGATCTATTCACATGCTAGTACTGAAAATACATTCTTAATTCCTAGAATCCCAGAAGAGGTTGTCTGAATTCAACCAGCAGAAAAATTACTTCCTTCTCTCCTGGAAAGAATGTGTATCCACCATTGTGGTGTGTATAACCCAAATGGATTTAAAAAGGAAATAAACTCTTATAGTAAAAGCAACATGATAATAATCAGCATGTAGCGTATAGCCACATATAGAGAAACCATAAAGAGAACTCATCTGCTGTAGTGGAATTGAAGGTTAAATGAAACTGCCTTACTTTCTCTGTTAGGCCTTGTGGAGGCATCATGTTTTCAGGCATCCGATAGAAATGCAACACAGTTTTCCTTTCACATGCTTGAATTTAATGGAAAACAACTTGAAAATTTTGTCTGAAGCTTAGGACACCTTGGATGTCTTTCTGTGTAGGTAAGACAGAGTGTTTCAACAATGTTTAGATCAACTGAGCAAATGACAATGCTTTGTCTTCCACTGTTCTGTGTCACCTCTTCATAGGCTGGTTCTAAAACTATACTCTGAAGACCTAGAAACTGCTACTGACTGCTTGCATTTGCATAAGAGAAAAAAATAGGTAGTTTTCCACAGGCAGAAATGCTTGCTGTCATGGATTGAGTTATGTTCCTGCCAAAATATGTGAAGCTGTGTGGTTGGACCACGATTCCCAATATTTTGCAATTGTCCTCCATTTTGTTATTTTGCTATACTGTATGTTAAAGGATTAGGGTGGGACTGTAAATCCAAAGGGAGTTTCCCTGGAGTATGGCTTGCACCAACTTTTATCCTTTCATTCTACAAGAAATAAAAGGAAAGGGAAGCAAGCAGAGTGTTGGAAACCTCACACCATCAATAAAGCAGCACCAGACTGGAGGTTCCTGAGCCAAGATGCTCCCTGGACAAAGACTGATGCAATACTGGACTTTCCTACAGATCCAACAAGGGAAAAAGCCTTCCCCTGGAGCAGACATCCTGACTTGTAGCCTACAGGATTGTGTTAAAGTCATCCACTTTGTGGTATTTCTTTTAGAGCAGCACTAGCTGACTAAAACACTTGGGTAAAATTTTGGTGTTTGTAAACTGAAAGGGATTGTAAAGAAGCCATAAGATTCTCAGAATGAATGAAACTGGGTGAAGTAAACAGTATTTAGGTTTAACCTGCATCCAATGAAGTCCTCATGAAAGTTGCCTGCTCCAACGGGATTGTAAATTTAGTGAAGAACCTTCCTTGGTTTCCCTGTTAAGCACTGGGGAGTCCTCATTTAGACTTCAACCAACTTAGCTTTTCTGTGCCTGGATTAGAAGTATTAGAAGTTAAGGAAACACGATGAGAATCAGTATGTGGCGTATGCTTGCATACAGCGAAATTACAAGGAAAACTCATCTGCTCTAGCCGAATTGAATGTTAAATGAAGAAACTATTTTGCTTTGTCTGTTAGGCTTTGTTGGGCGTGTCATCTAATCAAGTGTCTAGTGGTGATCTAACACAATTTTTCTTTCTTGTGCTTAGATTTAGTGGATAAGTATCTGAAAATTCTGTCTAAGGCTTAAAACACCTTGGACATCTTGTGTAGGTAAGACAGAGTGTTTCAGCAATGTTTACATGAACTGACCAAATGATAATACTTTGTCTTTCAGTGTTCTGTGTCACCTCTTTGGAGGCTAGTTCCAAATATGCATTGTGAAAACCTAGAAATGGGTACTGACTGCCTGCATTCGCATAGGAGAAATCATCCTGCCTTTTCCGCTAGAAGGAATGCTTGGGCACCAATTCTGTGAAGGTAATCAAAGAGGATTTTTAAAAAGTGATCAAGCCTTCAGACTGATTGAAACATGGTGACATAAACAACATTTTGGGTTAATCCCAATCTAGCAAAATCCTCACAAAAGTCATCTGCGCTAGCCAGATTGTAGGTCTAGTGAAGAATCTGCCTTTGTTTTGCTGTTACACGTTGGGGAGGCCTTATTTAGACAGGCATTCAATGGAAACTTAAACCAACTTTTGCCTTCATGTGCCTGCATTAAATGGATAAGAAGTTAACACTTTCAGCAACATCTTAGACTGTCTTGGATATAGTCTAGTGCACATAGGGCAAAGGGTGTTTCAGCAGTATATGGAAGTACTGAGGAAAGAACAGCGGTTTCTCATTCACTGTTCATTGGGGCCTGTTCACCTGAATTCCTGGGATCCCACAAGAAGCTGCCTACATTCAACCAGCAGAAAACTTAATTCGTTTTTTCCTGGAAAGAATGTGTGTGCACCATTGCGGTATATGTAACCCAAATGGATTTTAAAAAGGAAATAAACTCTCAGAATATAAGGAACATGATGATAATCAGCAAGTAGCATATAGCCACATACAGCGAAATCATAAAGAAAACTCATCTGCTCTAGTGGAATTGAATGTTAAGTGAAGAAACTGCCTTACTTTGTTTGTTAGGCCTTGTGGAGGCATCAAGCATTCAGACCTCCACTGGAAACCTGAATTTTCCTTTTATGTGCTTGAATTTAATGGAAAAGAACTTGAAAATTTTGTCTAAGGCTTAGGACTCCTTGGATGTCTTCCCATGTAGGTAAGCCAAAGATTGTTTCAGCAGTGTTTAGAGGAACTGAACAAATGACAACGCTTTGTGTTTCAGTGTCTGTGTCGCCTCTTCATAGGTTAGTTCCAAAAATACTTTCTGAAGACCTAGAAACTGCTACTGGCTACCTGCATTTTGCATAGGAGAAAAAACAGGTAGTTTTCCACAGGCAGAAATACTTGGGTACCATTTTGGTATTTGTAAACCCAAAGGGATTTTAAAGAAGCTATAACATTTTCAGAGTGAATGAAACTGGAACATAAACAGTATTTAGGCTTAATCTGCATCCAGTGAAATCCCCACAAAAGTCATCTGCTCTAGAGAGGTTGATTGTAAGTTTAGTGGCACTCCTGCCTTGATTTCCCTGTTAGGCATTGTGGAGGCCTCATTTGGACAGATGTTCAGCAGAAACTCAAACCAACTTTGCTTATATGTGCCTGGATTGAATGTATTAGAAGTTAAGATTTTCAGTAGTGTCTTAGACTGCTTTGGAAGTACTCTTGTGTGTGTAGGTAAAGGGTGTTTCAACAGTATACAGAGGAACTGAAGAAAGGATAATGCTTTCTTGTTCACTGTTCACTGGAGTCTGTTTGCATGCTAATATCAAAAATGCATTCTGAATTCCTAGAATCCCACAAGAGGTCCGAAGTGTCCTAAGCCTTAGACAAAATTTTCAAGTTCTTATTCATTAAATCCAAGGACAGCAATGGAAAACTGTTTTAGATTTCCACTGGATGCCTGAATAGATGACACCCCAAGACCTAACAAAGAAAGCAAGGTAGTTTCTTCATTTAATATTCAATAACGTTGGAGCAGATGAGTTTTCTTTACAGTTTTGCTGTATGCAGGTATACGCCACATGCTGATTCTCACCATGTTCCCTTTGCTCTGAGAGTTTATTTCCTTTTTAAAATCTCTCTTAGTTACGTACACCACAGTGGTGCCCACACATTCTTTCCAGGAGAAAAGGAAATTGGTATTTTGCTAGTTAAATGAAGGCAGCCTCTTGAAGGATTCTAGGAATTCAGAGTGTATTTTTGGTATTACCATGTGAATAGGCCCCAGTGAACAGTGAATGAGAAACCACTATTTTCTCCTCAGTTCCTCTACAGACTGCTGAAACACCCTTTACCCTACCTGCACGACTGTACTGCCAAAGCAGTGTAAGACAAAGTAGAAAATGTTAGCTTTTTATCCATTTAATCCAGGCACAGGAAAGCAAAGTTGGTTTAAGTTTCCGTTGAACATCTGTCTAAATGAGGCCTCCCCAGTGCTTAACAGGGAAACCAAGGCAGGTACTTCACTAAACTTACAACCCGCTGACTTTTGTGAGGATTTCGCTGAATATGGGTTAAACTGAAATGTTGTTTTTGTCATCATGTTTCAGTCTCAACTGAGGGTTTCATCACTTGTTTAAAATACACTTTGGTTACCATCGCCGAAAATTTGCCCAAACATTTCTTCCCGTGGAAAAGGTTGGAAGGTTTCTCCTATGCAAATACAAGCGGTCAGTAGCAGTTTATAGGTCTTCAGTATGTAGCTTTTGAAGAAGCCTCCAAAGAGGTGACACAGAACACTGAAAAAAAAGCATTGTCATTTGTTCAGTTCATTTAAACACTGCTGAAGCACTCTTGTCTTAGCTACACAGGAAGACGTCCAAGGTGTCCTAAGCCTTAGACAACATTTTCAAGTTCTTATCCATTAAATGCACACACATGAAAGGAAAATTGTGCTGTTTCCACTAGACGCCTGAGTAGATGACAACTCCCAGCAAAGCCTAACAGAGGAAGCAAAGCAGTTTGTTCATTTCACTTTCAGTTCTGCTAGAGCAGATGAGTTTTCTTTACAATTTCACTGCATGCTTGTATGTGAGTGTACTCCACCTCCTGAATCTCCTCATGTTCTCTTTACTCTGAGAGTTTTTTTCCTTTGTAAAATTCCTTTTGGTTACATACACCACAGTGGTGCTCACACACTCTTTCCAGGAGAAAAGGAAGTAAGTTAGTGAGTCTAACTAACATACTGACTTGTGGGTACAATTTTTTTTTAAAAGGAAGATTTGAGGAGGGAGCTGAGGATCTGCTGCTCTTAGAACGCTGTTGAAATGATTGACATTTGGGCTGTTTTTGATGTTTGGTTAAAAGCGGCATCCTCTACTTTGTCCCTCAGGCAAAGAAACTTTCCAGGTTCACCGTCTCTTCACTCTTTCTAACACTATGCATCTAATCTTTACCAGGTATCTCTGCCTTCTGAGTTGCTCTTCAATACATCGTTTTCATCTGTCTGTACTTTCAGCACAAGTCAGATTATTACCATCTTTTGTGTTAAACTTTTGGTTGTTTCATTTGTTGGGCAAAATCTCAACCTCACCTTCTATTCATCTTTATAGTCTTTTCAGAGATGGTCTTTTTAAATTTATTGTGGTCACGTCACACCCAAGCTTAAAATCCTCAAGATTTCCCTTTGCTTCCAGGTCCAAACTCAATAGATTGCCTTTTAAAATCCAAGGTCTAGTTCCAACTATAATTCAAGACTGTTCTGACCCCTCCGACGGGACACTCTGATTTCCATGTGGCTGATTTTCTTCTCATTTCCTGAACATCCTCTGTGTCTCACATATTCTTTTTCCTATTATCTAGAGTTTCCACCTATCATCCTGTCTACACTGATTTTGTGATCATTTAATACCTGCTCTAACATAACCTCTTCTCTGGAACTAAACTAGTTGTCATAAAGTCAGTCCTGACTCATGACAGACCCACATATGTCCGAATGAAATTATATTTCGTAGGATTTTCAATGACTAATTTTTCCAAAAATAGATTGCTAGGCCTTTCTTCCAAGGTGCTTCTGAGTAGACTTGAACCTCCAACTTTTCATCTAGGTGCTGAATGTGAAAACTATTTGTATCACCCAGGAAATTCTCTGAAAACATTTCTAAAATTCCCACATCACAAGGCCAAAGAAGTAATTCTCTCTTCTGCACCACAGCAGATTTCTATGTAAGTGTATTTTAGAATTTACCATGATGACTTTTAGTTATTTCTTACTAAGTCTCTCTCTGCCAGTAGCCTAGATGGTAAACAGTACAGGGAGCACAGGGAAACGTCTCAGGAGGTACATGTGTCTACCTCTCTGTGCCTTGGGAAGAAATTGTTCTCCTGTGCCTGAAGTGTGGCTCATACATTCCCAGCTCTTGTGTGTCCCTTAGGAGCAAAACAAGAGCAAACCCAGGAGGGCCCTTTCCTCCAACTCTGGGATGCTTTGCAAGTCCCCAGATTGGGCCTTTGTGTTACCCAGGCTCTGAATTGGTCTGCTGAAAAACACATCAGAGTCTTACCATTCTCATTTGATATTTTACCTGGCCCTGTGTTTCTGACAGCAGCTGTTATCCCAGCCGTGCTCACACTTGAGCCTTTGCTTCAGGGAGGTCATTGTTAATTTAGGTATCATTGTGTGATAAAGCCTATTTAGACTTCACCAGTTTTTAAATATTACACATGCAAAGGACATTGTTTATTATTGAACTTGAAGACCTCTGCCTGTAAATTTGATTTTCATCTATAAAGTGCTTTGAGAAATGAATTTAAAATAAAATAAATCAACTATGCTGAAACTTATGAACATCCTTGTGGATTTCCTGCCAGTACTCATAAAGATGCTGTGTGGCCATGCTGGCATATCTGAAACATTGCAGAACCAAGTAGAACTGCATGCTATCCTTCAAAATAGTTACCTTTTGCATTTGTGAGTGCTTTTTAATGATACAGAGATAGCAGTAGATATCAAGGTTCTGAGAAGGACAGTTAGAGGGCGCTGATACATATTTTATGTTTTTAACCCTTTAACTTATCCACTCCATGTTTATTTTTGGTCCTACACTATATTATTGTGAATGTTACTACTATGGATCAGACAACAGGCTCACACGTGCCCAGTGTCACTATATAGACTTCTACTGTTCTTGAGAACCTCAATGTGGTGCATATTATTCGACATTTCAAACATTTAACATCACTAAATTAAAACAGAAGAAGGGGTGGGAACAGAAGGTGACAAATGAAGAGGAAAAGGGAAAGTAGGAAGATAACGTGTAGCCAGCCAAGCCAAGTGCCATCGCGTCAGAGGAAAAGCATGTGGGAAAACAGTGTGGAGTTCATATGAAATAGCAAGTCAGTACCTGGTTGGTGACACATGGGTGACACATCTCCTAGAGTTTCAGCTTGATAAAACCAACTGTCCCACAGCAGCAGAGACCCCCTCGATCTATAGCAGCCATTGACAAAATTGCAGACACAGAAGAGTCCTTTAACTAACTGGAGCACAAGACAGCTTTCTTTTGTTTTATTATTATTATTATTATTTGTTCTCATTTGGCAAGAGACTGTATCTTTTCTGTCCCAGGTTCTTTGAGGGTCAGATTTATTCACCTACAGTTTATGGAAGCCCCTTGAGCATAATCATCATCGGTTGGTCCTTAAGCCCAACACTCAAAAAAAAACCCACTGCCTTTGAGTTGATTTCAACTCATAGTGATCCTATGAGTAGGGAACTCTGGAGTGGAACTTCTCCTTAGAGTTTCCGAGGAATGCCAGATAGGTTTGAACTGCACACTTTTTTTTTTTCCAGTAAGCAGATGGAGAACGAGAATTCCAGAACACCTACACTGTACTCTTAAAAGAATCTGTATATGGATAAAGAGGCAGTCGTGCAAACAGAACAAGGGGGCACTGCATGGTTTAAAGTCAGGAAAGGCGTGCATCAGGATTGTATCCTCTCACCATACCTTTTTAATCTGTATGCTGAGCAGATAATCTGAGAAGCTGGATTATATGAAGAAGAACGAGGCATCAGGATTGGAGAATGACTCATTAACAGCCTGCGTTATGCAGACAACACCACCTTACTTGCTGGAAATGAAGAAGATCTGAAACATTTACTGATGAAGATCAAGGACCACAGCCTTCAGTATGGATGGCACCTCAATGTCAGGAAAACAAAAATCCTCACAACTGGACCAGTAAGCAACATTGTCATAAACGGAGAAAGGATTGAGGTTGTCAAAGACTTCATTTTACTTGAGTCCACAATCACTGGCCTTGGGAGCAGCAGTTGAGAAATCAAAAGACACATTGCACTGGAAAAATCCGCTGCAAAGGACCTCTTCAAAGTATTCAAGAGTAAGGATGTCACTTTGAAGACTAAAACGTGCCTGATTCAAGCCGTCGTATTTTCAATCACAGCGGGACTATGAGCAAAGAAGACAGAAGAAGAATTGATGCCTTTGAATTGAGGTTTGAACAACATGTGAACCGCCAACCTTTCAGTTAGCACTTTTGGTTAACTACTGTGCCACCAGACTCAAGTCAGAGGAACTGGGATTAGGGTTTACAATATGTATTGCAGGGGAAAACGAATCAATCCTTAACAGTGACCTTGGGAAAATTTCTTAAGTTTTTCATGTCTCTATGTCCTCAGCAAGTTTAAGGATTAACTGCAGTTGGGTTGTAACAGTGTAATCGCTGACACAAAATAGTTTCTCTAAGTGAAACTTTCTTATTTCTTAATGCAGTGAAACCTGTGGAAGCTAGAACTACATAGGACTGCCTCATTTTCGTGGGTCTTGTGAGCCTTCTCCCTTTGACAGGATACAGTCTTCTTTACTAGCTTTCATTTTAGTGGAAAATATTTGAGTTTCCTTTCCCGACAAATTTTTGCCTTGCATGGGTTCCAACTTTTGCAAGTTTTATTGTATCTACCTTGGCTCACCACCATCTGAGAAGCTCATCTTGGACACCAACTAAATCCCTAAGATTCTCATCTATCTGTAGACTTGGACAGACTCTGCCGGCATCACAGCAAGGGTGGAGGAACCTTGAGCAAGAAGCTGTCTCAGTGGAGGTGTGATTAGTTGGTATTATAAACTCGCAAGGTAGCTTTCACAAGGAACTGTAGTGACAGGAGACGTAGGAAGTGACAAGGGTATTTGTTAAAAGAACTGAATTCATAAGTAAACACACAGGCATTATTTGTGGGCTAAAAGTAGTCAGAAGAAACTGAGGTAGAGTCAGGGCAGAAGATACCCTGATGTTATTTACTGTGCTTGGCTGGGCCACAGTTCTGTGTTCTGGCAGCTGTATGATGTTGCTGTCATCCTCATGAATGATTCTGCCGTCATCCTCATGAATGATTCTGCCGAGTGATATCAGTGGGCAAGGAGCCTCTGGTGGGTCACCACCTTCTTAATCTCTGCACCTTCCACAGACTATTCTGGCTTACCTTGCCAAGGTTTTTGCTTTGTGGATCCAGCAATCACCTGTCTCTTGTCTTCTGACCTCCAGTTTTTGAGACTTGAGCTAGCAGTTTACCTAGTGATCTTGGGACTGATGGATCTTCACAGCTTGTGAATGAGAGTCTTGCTGTCCAACCTGCTGATCTTGGATTCTCCTGTCCCTGCTATGTGAATTGGGAGAAACCTTGCAGTCTTGTCTGCTGTTTTGGGATCTGTTGACCTTCACAGCCTGTGAATGGGGGCTCTGCTGTTTGACCTGCAGACTTTGGTTTCACCAGCATCCCTGGCTGGGATAATTGAGAGAGTCCTATTTCATGACCCAGGACTTGGGCCGTTTCAGCCTCTACCATCATGGAAACTGTTTCCTTGATATAACTCTCTCCTTATATATACTTATGCACTTTACTGGTTTTGCTTCTCTATAGAACCTGGTCTAAAGACACTTATTACGTCCATGCTTTTACCCAAGACTGAAGTACTCTGGGAGACTTCTATTTATTGAAATTATTGGTCCTCGTCAGTTTTGTCCCATAACAATCTGAAAGAATGCCAGAAGATTTCCAAACCTTGTTTTGATTTTTCTTATTCCAGAAAGCATGTCACATCCTTGGTCAGAACGCATTTATCTTCTAAATATCTATACTGTCTGTTTTTGTGTGGCTGATGTCCTTAGAGATCAGTAAGATTTTGGAGCAAGAAATTCTGAGTATAATCCTTGGAAGACTCATTTAATTCTGTTGGAATAACAAATAAAATCATGGGAGAGTAGGCATTGAATGATGTGCAGAATTTGAGTAAAAAGAGAAAAATGGCCAGATTATCCTTGGGAAAAATGAATAAATTCATAGAGATTAATATAGTATTGGCTAAGCTCCCACCAGTTGCCTTCAAGTTGAGTCTGACTCATAGTCCCATGTGTGTCAGAGCAAAACTGCTTTATAGGGTTTTCAGTTACTGGTTTTTAGAAGCAGATGGCCAGATCTTTCTTCTGAGACATCTCTGCATAGTCCCAATAGTGCAGCCTTTCATGCTTAGCTGTTAACCCTTTGCACCAACCAGGGACTACAGTGTTGGCTTACATAGGGTTTAAAGAAGGAACCCTGCTAGAGAAATGCTGTGGTACATCACGTAGAACTCTCTTCAACTAACCAAAAGTTTGGCAATTTGAACTCACCCAGATGCTCTGAGCTCAGCAGGGGGAAGATCTGGTTATCTGCTTCTGTAAAGGGTACAGCCAAGAATCCTATTGGGCAGCTCTGCTCTGTCACATAAGATAAGATAGATGTGAGCCGTAATCAACTTGATGGCACCAAAAGAAGTGATTCAAAAAGCAGGTAGTGAAGTATCACCCAGAAGTAGAGGAAGCAGGAGGAATCTTTGTGAGAAGATCTCATGCCCACAGATTTTTCAGCACCCTACACCATAACTCAGACAGTTAGGTATTGAGGGTTTTCGTGCACTAAGTAATTTATTTTATATCTAGACACCAAGGGGCCCTGATGGCACAGTAGTGAAGAGCTAAGCAAAGGCTTGGGCAATTTGAATCCAACAGCCATTCCTTGGAAACCCTATTGGAGAGTTGTACAGTGTTCTGTAAGGGTGCTATGAGTCGGAATGGACTCTACAGCAGTGTTTTTATTTATTTATTTGGTTTTCTACATGCATTTATAGGGTCACTAGGAGTCTGAATTGACTTGATGGCAGTGGGGTTTTTTTTTTTTTTTTCTTGGTTCATGCAGTTAAATGTTTTGGCTGTTTCTGGTCAATGCTTTAACCATCTCTCCTCTTGTGAGAGGCACAAAGACTTGTGGACTCTGAAATGTTATTCTTTGTTCATAGTAGGGCAACAAGTGACGGAGAGTCCTTCTCAGATTAGTGACAATGTGCCTCAGAATGTCCTAGTTGGAGAAATAAAAGACTTGACAGATATTTTTTTCATTTGCATATTATTTCTTTATTTTTTGTGTTTGACACTACTTTGAAGCTACCCAGGAACAGCAAAAACAGCATGTTTCAAGGTCAGTGAGATATAAATTACTTTTAATTACTCCCCAGCTCTCTCTTTTAATTACCTACTATGTTAGCTAGGATTTATTTCACAGTAATAATAGTGATGCTTTGTTATTACACGGACTGTCTCTCCAGGGAGTTTAACATACTCTATAGATACTACTTCACTATTATTATAAAAATTAAAGTGTTTAAAAACCTTCTTGAATAAATTGTAAAGTAACTACGTTCCAGTTTTTCAAGCAGGACATATTCTAGAGGTATTTCATAGGAACACCCAAATTTGAAGAACCTTTCTCTTTTATATTTCATATTGGTTTATTATTCATGGCTCCCAGGTTTTCTTGCTAATTAAATATTTTTCTAAAGTATAAAAACTCATAATGCATTAAATATTAACAATTTCACTAGGAGTGCAATACTCTCCATACTCAAAGATTTGGGTAGTGGATTCTAACTTTTTTTTTAAGTATTAAAACTCATTCATAAAAGCAGAAAATTTGAAGACAACAAAGAAGAAAATAGTACTTGCATTTTTAGGAGCAGCAATGAGAATTACTTGGTTAGAAAAGCTATCATGAATTACGCTTGCATATTTATTATTCCATCTAGTTTCCTAAAAAAATCCTATAATGTGAATGAGAGTAGCTAAGTGGGTATGATAAGCTGGAGTCAACACTACATCAACTAACAACTGCCACTGGAAAACCAAACACACGGTAAGTCAGTAAATTCTGACTTAGAGTGAGCCTATAGGACAGAGTCGGATCTGACTCAATGGCACTTGGCTTTGGCTTGGCATAGGACAGAGTAGAATTGCTCCATAGGATATCCAAGGAGCACCTGGTAGGTTCAAACTGCCAACCTCTTGGTTAGCAGCCATGGCTCTTAATCATTGCACCACCACGGCTCCAACAAGAAACAGAAGCTATAATGAACCTCATTCTACGAACACAGAACATCACCTACTTGGTCTTTGTTTAATGGTCTTACATTCCTTTTGCTTCAGACTTTATAACCCTACAGCTTCTGGGAGATCTACTTGCTATATTAGGAGTAACTTGTCTAAGTTTTAAAATCAGTATTTTTAGAAATAACTGCTTGTGTACAGAATACTTACGCTGAGTTTAAAATGAGGAGTTGAAGAACAACATTCAGCATTTAAGAGCTTCTCAATGGTTAGTGAGCTATCCTTCGAGGTTAAAGCTATTTATGCGTTAAGACAATGGAATTTCCGTGCTTCAGAGGTTTTCTCTCCCCTTATCTTGTCTCTTAGAATTAATAAGTTAGATGTACTCATCTCAGAATGCAGACTTGACTGCATGCCTTTTCCTAAGTATCTGAGACATGAGGGGACTGTAGTTGGAGACACTTAACATCTTAAGCACTCTTTAGACCTGACACTGCTTTGCATTGTTTCCCTCTTTATCTCTTATTGTTTGCATTTGAACACACCCTATTGGTTACAAAGCCATACTAAAATTATAGAAATTTATGTCCCTGCAAAAGCTAGTAATGAAATCCACACGCTTTATTTCTAGTTTGTGCTATGTGAGCAGTAAATTATGGCACACAAGATAAAAAAAGCATTAGGGTTATCATCTTTCAGGATTTATTTTAATGGTCTTCAACTTCTGGTTGGTATAGTTAATTCTAGAAAATGAGTCAAGTTTGGAAAAAGGCAAAGAAATCTTAATTGAGATGCACTTACCTTATACTGCTCTGAGATGCAGTTACGGTTACTAAGAGTAAGCTAACAACAAAGATACATTTATGTAGCATCTCTCTTTCAAGGAAATTGAGAAGTTAAAACATTTTGTTTATTAGGTAAGATATGGAAAAGCAAATTCTGTATCAGTGATTACCTCTGAAACTGTTACATGATTATATTTGATTATATTAACTACCTCCTATGCCTCAGTTCTCTACCTATAGAATGAGGTTAGTTGTAGCTACTCTTAATTATGTCATAGAATTTTTAAGAGAATAAATAGAATAATAAGTGCATCAGCACATCTGAAGTCTGATATTTTAAATAAAAGTTATAATACTATTCCAGTAAGGAATGTGCTAGAAAAAGGATTTTTTTTTTTTTTTGGCAAGATTTAGTCTGTAAGAAAGAAAGTTCTTCAGTTTTTTGGATGGGAAGAGAGTAAGCTGATATCCAGGGAAGGGGAGAAAAGGATAACAGGGAATGCAGAGGACAAGAGGTTTCCCACAAGAGAAATGATGTGAGATTGCTGTTGTATCATTTCCATCGTCTGTTTGTCAGTGTGGCACCTTGGGTATTGCTCTAATGCTGGAAGCCTTGCCAGCAGTACTTCAAATACTCACAGGGCCACACGTGGTGTACATGTTTTAGCAGAGCTTCCAGCCTAAGGCAGAGTAGGAAGAAAGGCCTAGTGATTTATTTTTGAACAGCAGCCAGTAAAATTCTTATGTGTCACAGAATACTCTCTGGAACCTGGACTTGCTTACTGAGGACATGTCATCAGTAGGGACTGATTGCTGGAGAAGGACATTATGTTTGGGGAAGTCTAAGACCAGTGAAGGTTAAGTGTGATGGTTAAGATTGTGCATCAGGTTGGCTGGGCCTTGATGTTCAGTACTTTGGCAGTTGTATAAAGTCTTGATCACCCCTGAAGTGTGATCTACAGAGTCACACCGGCCAGCGCAGGGCCTGTGGTGGGTCACTGCTCCTTTATCCTTTATCCTGCCTTCTGCTTCCTATTTCTTTCTTGCTTACCTTGCCAGGTTTTGGGTTTGTTGTGGATCTAGGAACTGTCTCTCTTTTACCTTCTGACCTCTGGTTCTTGGGACTTGAACTAGCATCTTACCTGTCAGTCTTGGAGTTTGTCAGTCTTCATAGCCTGTGACTAAGACCTGTTCCCCCCATGTCGATCTTGCCCCTGCAGCTATGTGAGCCAGGAGAAACATTGTGGCTTGCTTGCTGTCTTGGGATTCGTTGACCTTCACAGCCTCTGAGTGGGAGCCCTGCCCTCCAACCTGCTGTCCTTGGGTCTACCGGCTTGTGTAGCTGTGTGAGTTGGGAGAAGCCTCTGTCTTCATTCAGGTCTTGGAAAGTTTCAGTCTCTATGGTTGCGTAATCTCTTTCCTTATTTTAAATCTCCCTCTGTATGTTTATACTTGACTGGTTTTGCTTCCTAGAGAACCTAGCCTAAGAGAGTGAAGGATGGGATGATAGACTGACACAGTGGCTGCGGTGATGGACTCAGACATGTAACAATCATGAAGACAGTGAAGGATCAGGCAGTTTCATTCTGTTGTATATGGAGTCACCTCGAGGTGGAGCGACTAAAGTCAGCTATGGCATTTGAGAATAAGAAGGCACAATAGATAGAAAGGTGGCAGAGGCCTGTGTGGTCCAGAGAATTTGAAGAGATTGGAGAGTAGAGCACATATTACAGGAATCCAAAATGAACATACACGAAGCTGAAATTGTTGCTGTCTCATAAACTGACTTATGCTCAGTTATTTCCTTAAATCATTCAGTGAGATGATTACTCTGCCCTAAGTCCATGCTAAGATAGTTCAAGAATATTTGCAGCCATATATTGACAGGAATTGCCAGAAATTGAAGCCAGATTCAGAATAGGACATAGGATGAGGTACATCATTGTTTATGCCACATGGATCTTGGCTGAAGGCTGAAGAAGAGGTGTACCTGTGTTTTGTTGACTATGCAAAGCTGTTCAACTGTGTTGGTTGTAACAAATTGCAGGTAACACTGAGAGCAATGGAAAGACCAGAAAAAGAGTCAGTCATTTAAACATAACAAGGGGATATTGTGTGATTTAATAACGCTGATTTAAAATATCAAGTTTGTAGCCTTTCACCGTACTTACTCAGTCTATATGCGGAGCAACAAATAATAAGAGAAAGTGGATTATACGAAGAACATGGAATAATAATTGGAGGAACACTCATTAACAACTTGCGTTGTGCAAATGAAACAATGAGGCTTGCTGAAAGTGAAGAGGATTTGAAACACTTACTCATGAACATCAAAGATGAGAGCCTTCACTATGGATTACATCACAACAAAAAGAAAAGACAAATCCTCACAACTAATAAGCAACATCATAATAAATGGAGGAAATATTGAAGTTGTCATGGATTTCATTTTATGTAAATCTATAATCAATGTTCATTGAAACAGCAGTCAAGAAATCAAACAACATAGTGCACTGGAAATCTGTTGGAAAAGACCTCTTTAAAGTGTTGAAAAGCAAAGCTGTCACTTTGATGACTAACCGCATCTGACCCAAACCGTGGTATTTTCAATTGCCTTTTATGCTTTGTAAAGTTGGACAATGAAAAAAGAGGAGTGAGGAAGAATTGATGCATTTGAGTTGTGGTATTGGTGCCGAATATTGAATATACTACGGATCTCCAGAAGAATGAACAAAGCTGCCTTTGAAGAAGTACAGTCAGAATGTTTCTTAGAAGTGAGAATGGTGAGACTTTCTTTTTCTTTGGACATGTTATTAGGGGGGACCGTCATCTGGAGAAGACGTCACGTTTGCTGAAGTAGACAGTGAGTGAAAAAGGGAAAGAAACTCAACCAGATGGCTTGACACAGTGGCCGCAACAATGGGCTCAAACAGCGGTGACTGTGACATGGCACCGGGCCAGGAGATGTTTTGTTTTGTTTGACAGCACATACAGTCACTATGAGTTGAAGTGACTCTATGATATCTAGCAACAACAAGGCCAAATGAGAACATTTTGGTCATCTTTGTCTTTTCTCTCTCTTCATCTCTTTATCAAAGAAGCCATCAGAGTCTACCTTTTTTTTTTATTCTCTACAATGTTACTTCCAAATCTCTTTGACTTTTCACTCTTGTCTTAGTTTTCTAGAGCTGTAACAAAATACCACAAAGTGGTTTGCTTTAAAGAACATGAATTTATGGTCTCACAGGTCTGGAGGCTAGAAGTCCAAATCAAGATTATGGACCATGTTCATTTCTTTAGAGGACTTTGGGAAAGTCTTCCACTTCTCTCTTAGCTTCCAGAGGCTCCCAGCAATCATCTCCACATGGTGTCTTCCTTCTGTGTCTGTCTCTCCATGTCTGTTCTCTTTTGTAAGGACATGAGTGATAGAGATTTCGACTTACCTCACTCCTGTGAGACCTCGTGCTGACATTCAAAAGCCTCATCAGACAGGATGACGTTCACAGGCAGAAGGGTTAGTGTAGCAAGCTACCCTTTTGGGGGGACACACTCAGTCCATTGCAGCTCTCCTTGCCTCTGTCCTGGCCATCCTCATCTTGCCCCAGATTTCCAGATCTCTAGTCTTCCCCCTTTTCTGATACTTACTGAAGACAACAAAACAATCACTCCTTTTAAATAGTCTCTCTTACCAGGTTAGCTACTCCTAAATCTTTCCTGACTTATCATTTGCCATGGGATAAACTTCAGGTCCCTTAGATTATTCTACTTGAGACTGTCAAAAGCTTGTTTGAATCCAGTTTCTTAACATAAACACTGTACTCGAATCGGACTTATCTGCTGCCATGCCTCTTAATCGCCTCTCAGAGGCTTTACTCCAGCCATTCCTCTCCAAGTTGTCTTGTCCAGTTCAGCCAGTCCTTGAAGGGTTGCTGTAAGTTCTGACATTGCTATACTGGAGCCTGAATTGATTGTGTGCGTGTTTTACCAGCTCCACGTGCTCTGACCTCTCAGTGGTAGCTTTATATTAACCTTAGTGGAAGTATTTGCGTTATGTTGTTGTGTGCGGGCCAGTTAATTTTGACTCACAGCAACTCTATAGGACAGGCTAGAAGTATCCCACGGGGTTTTCAAGGTTTTAATCTTTACAAAAGTAGACTATCAAGTCTTTCTTTCAAGGAATGGCTGATGGGTTCAATCCACCAGTCTTCAGGCTAGCAGCTGAATGCTGAACCACTGCCCCACTCAAAAAAAAAAAAAAAAAATCAACCCAGTGCCATTGAGTGGATTCTGACTCATAGTGACCCTGTAAAGCAGAGTAGAACTGTCCCATAGAGTTTCCAAGGAGAGCCTGGCAGATTCAAACTGCCAGTGTTTTGATTAGCAGCCACAGCACACTGCCACTACTGCACCAGGGTTTCCTAGGCCCACTAGTCATATCCCCACCAGGACTCCTTATTTACACACAGCAATGCACAACAGCAAAATCCACTCTGCTTCCCCACCACAGCCGGCTTTTAAACCATCACAGCATTGCTGCTACCTCTCTACGATGCCTACATTGACAGTTCAAACCTACTAACGTTTTGGATCATTCATCTGTGCCTTTTATGCAGTGCAATAAATACTTTTGAAAATTATTTAATTTAATAGCTTTCCAACTTTATTGCTTCTGAAATTCAGTGGCCAAGTCTCATGTTTTCTTGTGTATAGTTCTCAGTTCCAAGAGAAAAGTACTTACCAAATAAAAGGTGAAGAATTACTGTTCAACTTTTCTGGGCTTACCTGACACAAAACTATTGCTTTTTTACAAATTATTCAATTTTTTTCCCTGCCCCCTCATCCAGTGCCCTGTGTGATTCTCAATCACAATACATATCTTTTGATTTATATCCTAACTCTGGTGGTGTAGTGGTTAAGTGCCACATGTGATAACCATGAGGTCAGCAGTTCAGTTCCGCCAGGTGCTCCTTGGAAACTCTATGGGGCAGTTCTACCCTGTCCTATAGGGTTGCTATGAATTGGAATTGACTCGATGGCACTGGGTTTGGTTTATTTCCTCTATGATCACGGTGGGCCTTAGGCAAATTCTGGCTTTTACGTGGTAATGAAGACCCATGTTATGTCTTTGGGGTTATTTGTTTACTTATTTTTACATTTAATTCAAACATAAGCCAAACTGGGGATATAACTCTAATATTTTATGAGTTGCCACACTGAATTACTATCTTTACTGTTGATTACAATTTAAAAGTGTCCCAAAGATACACTTGAAATGTCTCATGGGTGAGTAAGTGTTCTAAATAGCTGGCATATAGTGAGCATTTACTAAATGTTAAACACTGCTAAGATTTTTATATGCCTTTTCTCATTTGATTTCAAGGTTAGTTTTCTTAGGTGTGGGTACTATTAGGATGCTCATTTTACAGATGAGGAAAGTGGGCTTTCTCTTTAACTTTACCCACTGATACCAACTCATTACCAACGGCTTGATAACAACCAAGTTGGTTCATCTTAACCAACTTGCACTGTACTTCCATGGGAGAATAACACTGCAAAGGCAGGATTGTGGTGCATTTTCAGTGTTTGTTCCTGCAAGTCAGAAAAACCCCGGTATTTGGCCTGTGAATCTTTTAAGCTGGGTTCTTAGCAGTGCTTCTTTTAATTGGTAAAGTTTTATTTTTAACCTATTCTACCAACCCATTTTTCAAGTGAGAAAAACACAGTTGGTTAAGACGTCATTTAGGATCCTCTGAAAAATAGTACTTTACTGAGGCCTTACTTTGTGTCCAGATGGTCTGGGACGAAAGGGTTGAGGGAGAAAGACACAGTACTTTTTCTTAAGGAGATAGTTGAGAGACTGCATCCAGCGCACATAGAAAACTTAGAAAACAATTCGGTGGTAACCTCCAATGTACTAAAAGGATTTGAAAGGTGGGAAGTAACAGTGAAGACAAAAACTTGTGACAGCTTCAAGGAAGAAGTGAGTGTGGAACCTTGAAGGCTGCTTTTGGAGGGAGGTGAGAGGATATTCTAGGGAGGTGAGAGGATATTCTAGGGAGGTGAGAGGATATTCTAGGGAGGAGAAAAACAATAAGAGAATGTACTGAGGCAGAAAACGAACATGATATATTTGGCGCCTATCATTTCTGAGGCTCTAAAATCTCTGAAAAGTGACTTTTTACCTTATCAGCTCCCAATACCATTTGTACAAACAATAGAGCTTCAAGGTCAGGGCTTATTTGATCTAGAAAATACAGTTGCCTTGCCAACAAAGACAGACAAATTAAATGTAGTTTTTACATTTTTATTTTGTTCAGTGTGCGGTCAGCCAGCTACTCATAGCATCCTTTTTCCTCTTCTGCATCTCGATCTTTTTGATGGCTTCTGGCAATTTAAAGCACCAGAGCCTTTGCCTGAGAGACTCTGCTCAAAATTGATTTTGAACCACTTACCGTTTCTCTTTTTAGCAAAACCAATTTATTACCCTTGAGCCCGTGATCTCACACTAAAGAGGCAGTATTGTCACTACAATCTGTTTAGTGATTTTCCCTTTGTGATTCAGCAAATGCCTGGCTGTACCATGTCCTTCCCCTGTCCTGTCTCCAAGAGGAGATCTTCAGGTGCACCCCTAAACTTGGTTAAATGCAATAAGTACTCTCTATCCAGCCTATGCAGCCTTCCTTTGCATCTGGGACGTGAGCTGGTAAGCAAATGTCCGAGTCTAATTTGCAGAGAAGAGAATTCGTAAAACTGTTCCTCTCTTGAGCCAAAATGAGAGCATGCGTGCTGATCTCAGAGCGGCCACCATGTTGTCTAGATAGTTTTCAAATGAATTGCTGATTCAGAAAACCAGACTTCTTCCATTCCGGATCTCTCTGGTTGACTACAGACTGTCTTTGTAGCCTGGCAAGAAACTGGCAGGAGAACATGGTAATACTGTATCCTCCTTCCTTCATTCTCCAGGTTCTCCCCTTCCTTTTTGGTGCATTTTATTTCCTATAGTAACCAGCAGTAGTTGGCACTCTTTGTTAGGTTTTTGTTATATTCTCTTTCATCTTTTCCTTGGATAATAATTGTTTTATCCATCTCTTATTGAATTTCTTTCCAAATTCCCAAATTCTTATAATAAATCTGCATCTTCAAATATCTTCCTCACAAGAGCTATGTCCATTGAAGATTCTTTTTAAAGATTCTTCGTGACAGAGGTTCTCTTTCCATGCTAGGTGTTTTTGAGCCAATTTTTACTGATAGTGGGCCATTTGAGAGAGCAGAACTACCCAATTGAATTTTCTTTTCTTTTTTCTTTAACATAACTGAGTGAAAATGTACATTCACGTATAAATTTACATGCCTACCTATATGCAGCTTCCACTGCTCTCCCTGTCTGGTGACTGCACACTATTCCTCTCTGCTCCATACATGTCTCATCCTCCCAACAGCCTCCTTTCCCCTCCTCTCCGTCCACTCCCCTTCCTCCAGCCAGAGGTCAGCAAGATGATATCCTGTAGATGTATAGAACCACAAAGTGCTTCCAATATATGGTCACTCTGCATTGCCAAGTCCAATCCATTCCTATCCAAAGAGTGGACCTTTGTTATAACCCAATTGAATTTTCTAGGCTGTTAATTCAAATGTCAGCAGTTGAGTTCCACAAGGTGCTCCTTGGAAACCCCATGTGGCAGGCCTACTCGGTCCTGTAGGGTTGCTGTGAGTTGGATTTGACTCCACGGCAATGGGCTTGGTGCTTTGGTTTAATCTTACAAGGAGCTTATCACTGTAAATTAGACTAGGACATTTGCTTGCCACCTTATGTCCCAGATATAGAGAAAGAATTGCATAGGCTGGGTAGAGGAGCACTTACTACATTTAAACAAGTTAGAGGTGAGCCAGAAGATCTCGTCTAGGAGACAGACGAGGGGAAGAACAAATGACAGTCAGGAGACCGCTAAATCACATAGGGAAAATCACTCAACGTATTGTGATGACTGTGACTGTCTCTTGAGTGTGAGATCACAGACCCCAAGGTAATAAACTGGTTTTGCTAAAAAGAGAAACAGTAAGTTCTTCAAAAAACAATTCTTGAGCATGTAGCAGAGTCTCTTAGTCAGGTCTTTCTCCTGTGTAGCTACTGGGTGGGCTCAAGCCACCAACATTGTTCCACAGCTGAGTGCTTTACTGTTGTACCCCAGGAGCATTCCAACTTTGGACAAACCCATGAGCACTATTTCTGTGTTTCGCAGAGACAATTACAATGGGCCACACAGGCGGGTGGCAAGGCGCAGGTGGATAACTGACTTCATTATCTTCAGTAACCCAATTAAAAAACTCCCTTAAAGACACTTTGGGGTCCATGCTGGGTTAAACTTGGAGTTCTGCTTCCTCAGGGTATAGCCCACAGTGAGTTTGTCTGGCTGAGGATTACACACTAAGCTTTATCCTTTATTGTCTTATCTTGTAAGTTATCAATGACATGACATGGATTTGAGGCTGTAGTCAAAGGTGTGTATTACCTCTTCATTATTTCTAAACCAACAGTGAGAAAATATGAGGACCAGACAGATCTCTTCCAATCCCGCTGCTGTTGAGTCAATTCCAACTCATAGCGACCCGACAGGACAGAGTAGAACTGCCCCATATAGTTTCTGAGGAGCACGTGGTTGATTTAAACTTCCAGCTTTTTGATTAGGGATATAGCTCTTAACCACTGCAACACTAGGGTTTCCTGGAGAGATCTCTTAATGACTATAAAAACATTTGTGAGGGTAGTAGGTAGTCAAAGCAGGTGGCCATCAGAAGTCTGCTAGTAAATGTTCAACAACCGACTGACAAACTGCACCACCAACAAGAAGCAACCCTGATTGACAGCACTTGGTGAATTCCATAAGTATTTGTGCAGGTGTGTGACATAATGCCATCAGTTTTTTTTGAGGACAACTTCTTCTCTAACTTGTCAAGAGGGCTTGAAAAAAGGAGAAATTGGAGTAAAGAAAATTGTACAGAGGGTCATGATGGCATTCTGATGCAATCTCTTGAGGTTCACCCCGGTGCCAGAAATGGATTTTAGTCATGATCAAAGTTTAGTATTTTCATTCTTCTGTGGGTGGCTCACTGTTATCCCTTATGCAAGAAAAGAACTCATTTACAGTGAAGAAATTCAGGAATCTGTTACCCAATGTGATTTAAGAAAATGGAAGCTGGCAATGAGAAAATTTTCTGAAGAATTTTAGGAAATAAAGAATAGTTTAGGGAGAAATTTACTTTTACCAGTTATAAAGTAAGAAAGTAAAACAAAATAAAACAGAAAAACAAAAGCAAACAAACATATTCCTAAACATTCTATTCTGAAATATCTTTAAGCAATGATTTTTAAACTTTTAAAACTAATTGTAGTTACAGTAATTTATTTTATATTTTTCCAAATGTTTGTAAGGGAAAATCTCAGTACCTTTACAAATTCATGAGTACTTCCCATTGCCATCAAGTCAATTCCATAACAATGCTATAGGACAGGGTAACACTGTCCCATAGAGTTTCCAAGCAGTGCCTGCTAGGTTTGAACTGGTGACTTTTTGGCTAGCAGCTGTAGTGCTTAACGACCATGCCACCAGGGTTTTATCTTAAAAACGGAAGTAGAATAAAAATGTATACGAAGGATGTTTATCTGTTGAAAACAGTATTATGCTGATGTTGGAAAAAAATTCTTCATGGAGATATCTCCCACATCTTCAAACTTTTCAGGCAGAGGCACTGAATGCCTTTTTTCTAACTATCTTTTTGAGGACATTTGCACAGAAAACAATCTCACAAGATAGACGTAGCATCTCCCTCTGGAGGAAAGTTCTGGCAGGCTTTCTGCCCAATATAAAAAATGTGAGTGTCAACTCTCGATAAGCAAAGCATTTACTGAAAAAGAAGAACACACTGGGAGGCCTCTCACTACCCTACTTTAGAACCTGTTACACTGCCACAGTAATCAAAACTGCCAGGTACTTGTACAAAAAGAGACATATAGACCAATGGAATAGAGTTGAGACCCCAGAGATGTCACCATCCTCTTAGGTACAGCTGATATTCTATAAAGGCCCTAGGATTGTACTGGGGTAAAAACAGTCTCTTTAACAAATGATGTTGGCAAAATTGGATATTATCTGCAAAAAATTTAAATAAGACCCACATCTCACACCTTGCACAAAAATCAACTCAAACTGGATAAAAGACCTAAATATCTAACCTAAAACGATAAAGATCATGCAAGAAAAAATAGGATTAACAACAGAAGTTTTAATACACAGATCAGACAGACTTCAAAACCTGGCAAACAAAGCATAGTCAACAGAAGAGAAAATAGATAAATGGGTGCTACTAAGAATCAAACATGTTTGTGCATCCAAAGACTTTACCAAAAGAGTTAAAAGACCACCAAGCCAGAACGGGAAAAAATACTTGGCAACTACATGTCAGATTGATATCTGATCTCCATAATGTACAAGGTACTGTGAAAGATCAACAAGGAAAAGGTAAATGACCCATTTAAGCGATGGCCAAAGGAGATAGCCAGACACTTCATCAAAGAAGACATCCAGGCATCCAAAAGACACATGAAGAAATGCTCAGAATCGTTAGCAGTCAGAAAAACTCAAATCAAAACTGCAAGCGGATACCATCTAACCCAAGCGAGGTTGGCCATGATCCAAAAAAACACAAAACAGCAAGTACTAGAGAGGTTGTAGAGACACTGGAACTCTCCTACACTGCTGATGGGGTTGCAAAATGGTACAACCTCTTTGGAAAGCAATCTGGCACTTTCTTAAAAAAGTGGATATAGATACACCATTTGACCCAGTAATCCCACTGCTTGGAATATATACTACAGAAGCGAGGGCATTCACACAAACAGACACATGCACACAAATGTTTATTGCAGCACAGTGTATAATAGCAAAAAGATGGAATCAACCCAGATGCCTAACAACAGATGAATGGATAAACTATGATATATACACTCAAGGGAACACTATGTAATAATAAAGAGCAATGATGATTTTAGGAAGCATCTCATAACCTGGTTTCAATTGGAAGACATTATATTGAGTGAAATCAGTCAGTGGCCAAGGACAAATGTTGTCTGAGACCCCTACTATAAGGACTTAAAAACAGAGTCATGTACAGAAGAAAGGACTCTTTGATGTCTGCAAGGGAGGGGAGGGAAGGAGTGAAAGGGCTGGTTATAGATTAGACAATTGATAGAAATTTTGTTGGGTGAAATCAGTGACAGTACACATTAGAAAGAAGATCAATTTAACTGGACTTCAACATAGCCTGAAAACTCTTCCAGTCTTAACCCAATATTGCAAGGACAGGGTAGCAGGGGTGGGAGTCCAGGGACCATACTCTCAGGGGACATCGAGACCAATTGGAATAACTAGCCATTTGCCAAGAGAGTCTTCTGCACCCCATACTGGTGAGTAGTGTGTGGTCTCTTGAAAGCTAGCAACTGCCATCTGAGGTGCACCAAATGGTCCCAGCTCAGCTGGAAGAGATGATCACCAGCGACAACAATGACATGGGGGAAAGAGAACCCTGAAGACAGACAGACCCATGTGAATCAGTGACTACATCAACATGTGACCAGAAGAACTGAATGGTGCCAGGCCACCACCAATGGCGCAGTGATGAGGCTCACAACGTTGAGTCCCAGGGGTAACACAGGAAAAAAAGGGGCACACCCTGAGAACTCTATTAAAAGTCTGCAACTGATGGTCTGAAGGTCTGGCCCCCAGGCTGATGCTGCCCATAATCATAAATCATTACTGAGATCAACTCTTCAGACAGAAATGGATTGGACTTGGGGACACAGAGTGACCATATCATGTATGCATTTTATGGTTCTATGCACCTATAGGATGTCATCCTACTGGTCTCTTCCTAGAAGGAAGTGGAGTGAGTGGAGAGGAGAGAACAAGAAATTGTTAAGAGGATATGACATGTATAAAATGGAAAGGAGGAGAGTGCTTTCACTGGTCAAGGAGAGCAGAAGGAGATGCAGATAGGGAGGCATACAGATTTAAACTGGATTGTACATTTTCAATCATAATAAAAAAAAAATTAAAAAAAAAAGTGTGTGTCCTAAGCTCTGTGTTTCTTTCCTGTAATGTAACCCTCTGTGCTTTCAGGTGTCTTTCTGGGGGCTTTTTACATAGTGTTATGGGAACAAAGGCTCAGGATCCAGTGCAAATGCTGACTCTCTTTCTGTAAGTAATAGACTATCCTTTTGGTTGGAAACTCGGGTGGCATAATGGTTAAGTGCCACAGCTGCTAACTGAAAGGTGGGCATTTCCAGTCTGCTAAGTGCTTCTCAAAAATTCTACAGGGCAGTTCTACTCTGTCTATAGAGTCACTATAACTCAGCATTGACTCAACAGCAGCGGGTTGGTTTGTTTGTTTTTTTTCAGTTGCTTCCTAGTCAAGAGTCTTAGGACTCTTGACATCCATGAAACTGTGGCAGGCTAACTTGTTAGCTTGCAAACAGAATGTAACCTCAGGTGCTCCAGAGTTCTTGAAACTTGAGGCTTGTGTACATATGCAGCAGGATACATGGACTAGAATATTCAGAGCAGAATTGCTTGTGGTAACTAAAACCTGGAACCAATTTAATCCAAATGCTGCATTAAAACGGGTAAATACATTGAGTATATTTATACTATGAAGCTCTATACAGCTATAAAGTTAGCTAACTAAAGTTTTATGTAGCACTGTGGATGAATCACAGTAGCATAAAGCTGAAAAAAAGCAAGGTATGAAAGAATCCATCCTGATCCAAAATGGATAAAACTAGGTTTTTTTTAGAGATGAATTCACTGGTGACAGTAGCATAAACAAAAGGAAGGAAGATCTCATACCAAATGTCATGGTAGGGATTATCCCAAACTGAGGGGGAGGGGGAAAGTCAGGAAGAGACTTTATTGGGATGTCTATAGGGTTAGCAGCACTATGCATCTTGTTGTAGGTGGTGGTTACGTGGGTGTTTGCTTTATATTTATTAATCCAAACATGCATTTGTTTCAAGTACTTTTTATAAGTGTGATATTTCACAACAAAACAGGTTAAAATTGATTTAGAAAAAAATTCTTGAGTCTTTTTTTTTTTTTTTAATAGGGATTAAAGGGAAGTATACAATCTAAATTAATTTTGCACACCCGCCTAACTGCAGAGACTTCTGCTCTTCTTGCCTGGTGACAGTACACTCTTCCTTTTCATTCTATACTTGTCATATCCTCTTAACTATCTTCTGTCTCCTCCTCTCCACTTTGTCTTCCATCTAGAAAGAGACCAGTAGAGCAGCATCCTATAAATGAATTGAGCCATAAAACATATATCATATTGTCACATTGTGTCCCTGAGTCCAGTCCACTTTTGTCTGAAGAGTTGACCTCAATAGTGTTTTCTGGAGAGGGGCACCAGCAGATCTAGTGGGCCATGTTCCCAGGAGTCTTCAGGCCATTGTACCATGACTTGTAGTATTTTAGCAGAGTTCTTTAACTGCACCCTTCTTTTTCTGATGTTGCCACATGGACTCAACATTGTGTGGCCCATCACAGCTGTCTTTGGTGATGGCCAGGCACCATCTGATTCTTCTGGTCACGTGTTGATACAGTCTCCCATTCACTTGGATCTTTCTGTCTCCTGAGCACTTTTTTCCTCATGTCTTTGTGGTTCTCGGTGATCATCTGTTCTGGATGAGCTGGGACCATTCGGCATACCTCAGATGGCAGCTTGCTAGCTTTTAAGATCCCAGATACCACTCACCAATATGGGGTGCAGAAGACTCTCTTAGCAATAGGTTAGTTACGCCAGCTGGCCTTGATGTCCCCTAAGAATGTGGTCCTCAGACCCTGCCCCTCCTTCTCTGTCCTTGTAGTACTGGATTGAAATTAGAAGAACTTTCAGTTTATGCTGAATTCTAGTTAAGATGATCTGCTTTTTACTATGTGGTGTCACTGCTTTTACCTATTCACATTTCCGTCAACTATCTTGTGTATGACCAACACTCTCCTTCACTCCTCACACTTGAAACTGTCTAAGAGTCTTTTCTTCTGTACATAAATCTATTTTTAAGCCCTTATAGGATGAGTCTCATACAATATTTGTCCTTATGCTGCTGACTAATTTCACTCAACATAATGTATTCCCATTGAAACCAGATAAGGAGATGCTACCTAAAATCACTGTTCTTTATCATTGTGTAGTGTTCCATTGAGTATATGTACCATAGCCTGTTCATCCATTCATCTGCTGATAGAGGTCTGGGTTGATTGCATCCTTTTGCTATTGTGTACTGTGCTTCCATAAACACTCGTGTGCATGTATCTATTTGTGTAAATGCCCTTGCTTCTGTAGGATATGTTCCAAGCAGTGGGATTACTGGGTCAAATGGTACATCTATTTCCAGCATTTTAAGGAAGCGCCAGACTGATTTCCAAAGAGGTTGCACCATTTTGCAATCCCACTAGCAGTGTAAGAGAGTTCCAGTGTCTCCACAGCCTCTCTAGCATTTGTCGTTTTGTATTTTTTAGATCATGGCCAACCTTGTTTGGATAAGATGATATCTCATTGTAGTTGTGATTTGAGTTTTTCTTGATAGCTAATGATTGTGAATATTTCCTCATGTGTCTTTTGGATGCCTGGATGTCCTCTTTGATGAAGTGTCTGGCCATCTCCTTTGGCCATCGCTTAAATGGGTCATTTACCTTTTCCTTTTGATCTTTTGCAGTACCTTGTACATTATGGAGATCAGACGTCAGTTTGACATGTAGTTGCAAGTATTTTTTCCCGTTCTGTCTTGGTGGTCTTTTAACTCTTTTGATAAAGTCTTTGGATGTACAAATGTGTTTGATTCTTAGTAGTACCCATTTATCTATTTTCTCTTCTGTTGATCGTGCTTTGTCTGCCAGGTTTTGAAGTCTGTCTGATCTGTGTATTAAAACTTCCATTGTTAATCCTACTTTTTTATGGTCTTTATCGCTTTAGGTTTGATGTTTAGGTCTTTTGTGCAATTTGAGTTAGTTTTTTGTGCAAGGTGTGATATATGGATCTTGTTCCAGTTTCTTGCAGATGAATATCCAGTTTTGCCAACACCATTTTTTAAAGAGACTGTTTTTACCCCAGTTTACAATCTTAGGGCCTTAGTCAAATATCAACTGTTCCTAAGAGGATGGTGATCTCTGGGGTCTCAACTCTATTCCATTGGTCTATATGTCTCTTTTTGTACCAGTACCTGGCAGTTTAGACCACTGTAGCAGTATAATAGGTTCTAAAGTCGGGTAGTGTCAGGTGTCCCACTGTGTTCTTCTTCTTCAGTAGTGTTTCATGTATCCGGAATTTCTTACCTTTCTGAACAAAGTTCATGATATGTTCCTCCATCTTATTAAAAAATAACACTGGAATTTGTATTGCATCATATATGTAGATTGCTTTGGCTAAAATAGACATTTTTACAACGTTAAGCCTTCCATGAGCAGGGTAGGTTTTTCTGTTTATGCAAGTCTCTTTTGGTTTCTTGCAGTAAGGTCTCTTACATTGATTCCTAGATATTTTACCTTTCTGGGGGCTCTAGTAATTGGTATTGATTTGGTGATTTCTTCCGTAATGATCCCTTTGTGGCTATAAAGGAATCCTACTGATTTACTTACATTTATCTTATATCCTGATACTTTGCTGAACTATTAGTTTGAGTAGTTATAGATTCTTTAGGATTCTCCACATATAGAATCATATTATCTGCAAATAGGGAGATTTTTACTTCTTCTTTGCCAATACTGATGCCCTTTATTTCTTGGTCTTGTCTAATTGCTCTGTCTAGAGCCTCTGGTACAATGTTGAACAGAAGTGTTGAGAGTGGGCATCCTTGTCTAGTTCCTGTTCTCAAGTGAAATTCTTTCAGTTTGTCTCCATTCATGTTGATATAGGTGGTTGGTTTTGTGTAGGTGCCCCTTATTGTGCTAAGGAATTTCCTTTCTATTCCTATTTTGCTGAAAGTTTTTAGCATGAATGGGTGTTGGACTTTGTCCAATGCCTTTTCTGCATCAATTGACAAAATCAAGTGATTCTTATCCTTTGTGATATTTATGTGATTGATCACATTAATTGATTTTCTAATGTTAATCCAGACTTACACCTGTGATATGAATCCAACGTGGTCATAAAATACATTGTTGAATTCTATTTGCCAGGATTTTGTTGGAGATTTTTGCATCTAGGTTCATGAGTGATGTTAGTCTGTGATTTTATTTTTTTGTAGGAAATTTTCTGGGCTTTGGCATAAAGGTTACACTGGCTTCATAGAATGAATGTGGAAGTGTTCCATCCCTCTCTATGCTGTGACGTAGTTTCAGTAGTATTGGAGATAACTACTCTCTAAGTTTGGTAGAATTCTCTGGTGAAACCACCTGGGCCAGGATTTTTTTTAGTTGGTAATTTTTTCGTTATTATTATTTTTTCAGTCTCTTCCTTTGTGATGGGTTTATTAAGTTGTTCTGCTTCTCCTTGTGATAATTTTGGTAAGTGACATGAAGCTAGAAATTTTTCCATTTCCTCTATGTTTTTGAATTTGTTAGAGTACAGTTTTTCACAGTATTCTGTTATGATACTTTTGATTACAGTTGGATCTGTTGTGACATCTCCTACTTCATTTCTTATTTGGGTTATTTGTTTCCTCACCTGTTTTTCTTTTGTAAGTTTAGCCAGTAAACCACAATTTTGTTGATCTTTTCAAAAAACCAGCTTTAGGTTGTTAATTTTTTCAGTTGTTCTTCTATTCTCTAATTCACTTAATTCTGCTCTAATCTTTATCATCTGTTTTCTTATGGTGACTGAGAGGTTCCTCTGTTGTTCTGTTTCTACTTGTTCAAATTGTAAGGTTAATTTTTTTGGTTTGGGTTCTTTCTTCCTTCTGTATGTGTGCATTTATAGAGGAAAAACTGACCTCTGAGCACTGCTTTCAGTGTATCCCATAGATTCTGGTAGGATGTGTTTTCATTCTCATTTGATCCCATGAATTTCTTTATTTCGTCTTTGATTTTTTCTATAATCCATGGATTTTCGAGCAAGGTGTTGTTCAGTTTCCATGAGTTTGAATTTCTACCTATGTTTTTGCTGCTATTGATTTCCACTTTTATGACTTTTTGGTCCGAGAAGATGCTTTACAACAATTCAATGGTCTGGATTTTGTTGAGACTTGTGTTATTGCCTAACACGTGATCTACTCTGGAAAATGTTCCGTGTGCTCTGGAGAAGAAGGTGTACTTGTCTGTTGATGGGTGAAAAGTTCTGTATACATCAATAAGATCTAGTTGTTTAATTGTAGCAATAAGATCTTCTATATCTTTACTGAACTTTTTTTCTGGATGATATATCCATTACTGGATGATCTGTCCATTACTGAAAGTGGAGTGTCCAACTATTATTGTGGAGCAACTTACCTTGTTTTTCAGTGTTGTTTTTGTTTGTTCAATGCATTTAGATGCTCTGGTATTGGGTACATAAATATTTAATATTGTTATGTCCTGCTTATATACTGTAACTTTCAGCAATAGTGACCATCCTTGTCCACGATGGTGGATTTTACATTAAAGTCTATTTTATCTGAGATTAGTATTGCCATTTCTGCTCTTTGTATGTTTTTGACTTGGTATACATTTTTCCATCCTTTACTTTCAGGTTCTTCATATATTTGAATCTAAGATGTGTTTCTTGTAAGCAACATATAGATAGGTCTTGTCTTTTAATCCAGGGTGTTACTCAGTGTCTCTTTATTGGAGTGTTCAGTTCATTTACATTCAGTGTAATAATTGATAAGTGTGTGTTTAGTGCTGTCATTTTGATACCTTTATTTTATTATCATCATTTTTTAAATTATGACTGAATGAAAATGTACATTCCCATATAAATTGCATGCCCATCTATATGCAGCTCTCACTGCCCTCCCTCTCTGGTGACAGCACACTCTTCCCCTCTACTACATACGTTTCTTATCCTCCCAACAATTTTCTATTCCCTCCTCTCCACCTATTGCCTGTCCTCCAGTAAGAGGTCAACAGGACAACATCCTATAGATGCATAGAACCATAAAGTGCACACATGATATGGTCACTCTGTGTCATCAAGACCAATCTATTCTTGTCTGATAGTTGACCTCCATTATGGCTTATGGACAGGGGCAGCATCGGGGCCAGGGGCCGTGCTCCCAGGGGAACCCCAAGGCCCATGGATCATCAACTGAAGTCTTTTAATGGAGATCTCAGAGTGCACCGTTTTGATTGTTGTGTTGCCAGCAAGACTCAACTTTGTGATCTCCATCACGGCTATCACTGGTAGTGGTCGGGCACCATCCAATTCTTCCAGTCACAAGTCAATATAGTCATTCACTCACATGGGTCTCTCTGTCTTCTGAGTTCTCTTTCCTTCATGTTGTTTTGGTCCTTGGCAATCATCCGTTCGTGCTAAGTTGGGACCATTTGCTGTGCCCTTGGATGTCAGCCTGGCAGCTTTTAGAACCCCAGATGCCACTTAGCAATGTGGGGTGCAGAGGGCTTTCTTAGCAAAATGCTAGTTTTTCCAAATGGCCTCGGTTTCCTCTGAGGGTATAGTCCCCAGCCCCTGGCCCCAGCTACTCTGTCCTTGTAATATTGGGTTAAGATGGGAGGAGTAATCATATTATGCTGAAGTCCAATTAATATTGATCTTCTTTCTAATGTGTGCTGTCACAGATTTCAGCCAGCCAAATTTCTATAAACTATCTAATCTAAACCCTCCCCTCCTTGCCCTCTCTCACTTCCCAACCTTGCAGCCATCAAAGAGTCTTTTCTTCTACACATGAGTCTGTTTTTAAGTCCTTATCTTAGGAGTCTCATACAATATTTGTTCTTTTGTCACTGACTACTTTCACTCAACATAATATCCTCCAATTGAAACCAAGTTATGAGATGTTTCCTAAAATCATTGTTGTTTAGCATTGCATAGTATTCCACTGAGTACATATACGGTAGTTTACTGATCCATTCCTCTGTTGTTGGGCATCTGGGTTGATTCCATCGTTTTGCTGTTGTGGACTGTGCTGTGATAAACATTTGTGTGCACGTATCAGTTAGTGTGTGTGAATGGCCTTGGCTCTGTAGGATATATTCCAAGCAGTGGAATTACTGAGTCAAATGGCATATCTTGATCCAGTTTTTAAGGAAGCACCAGATTGCTTTTCAAAGAGGTTGCATCATTTTGCAATCCCACCAACAGTGTAGGAGAGTTCCAGTTTCTCCACATCCTCTCCAGCATTTGTTGTTTTGTGTTTTTTGGATGATGCCTTTATTTCTGTGTTGCTGATGTTTTCTATGCTGCTCTTAACATCATGTTCTGGGTCATTCTTCTTGATGGATTGACATTTCATCTTTTTCAGTCTGGTTTTGTGGTTGTTGAAATGCCCATAATATGCTTCTTGTTTTGATATGTCATATAGTTATTTTGCTTTGCAGCTATCCTTATTATCCCCCTTACTATTCTAAGTTTAAACCAGAGTTTAACTTCTGCATGTCTTTTCAATTTCCTTTCCATCTGAAAGCGTTATAACTACTGTAATATATTTCTCTTTTTAGTGTGTTGATGCTGTAGTTTTTGTGATATAATCATTAGTTTTCTTCTTTTAATACTGTAGCTTTGTAACTTCTCTGCGTAGGATTCTGGATGCTGTGTCCTGCATTGCCTCCTTAAGTACATTTAATGTTTTTGTTTTTCTCACTAAGAGCTTCTATCAGTATTTCTTGTAGCTCTGGTTTGGTTTTTACAAAGTCTCTAAGCTTCTGTTTATCTGAGAATGTCTTAATTTCATCTTCATATTTGAGAGATAGTTTTGCAAGGTATATAACTCTTCATTGCAAGTTTGTCTACTTCAAAGCTTTGAATGTGTCATCTCACTGCTTGCCAACATTGTTTCTTCCAAGAAATCAGATGAAAGCCTACAGGGCTTCCTTCTGAATGTTAGCTTTGCTTTAAGCCTTGTTGCCTTAAGAGAATCAGTATGTGTTTCATTTTATTAAGCTTGATTAAAATATGTCTTGTTATTTTTCTTTTGGGATCCTTTTTTGTGGTGTTTGATATGCTACTTGGAAATCTATATCTTTTTCCTTCATAATTTCAGGGAAGTTTTCTGTCAGCAACTCTACAACTATACTCTGTATTTTCGACTATCCCTCTCTGTGCAGGAACTCCAATTATTTGTAGATAATTGCTCTTAATAGCATCCCACATGTTTCTTAATGCTTCTTTTTTCTTATTTCTTTCCTCTGATTTGTCCTCATGAGTGCTGGTGTCAGTTGCTCTATCCTCAAGCTCACTACTCCTGAATTCTGCTCATTTGGCTGTGAATTGAATTGTGTAATTCTTCAATTTTGTTATTGATCTGCTGGATTTCAGATCAGTTCAAATAGCCTCCTTAATTTTTCATTTTCTTCTGTTGTTGAGTCGGATCCGACTCGGTGGCACTTGGCTTGGCTTGGCTCTGCCGTGTTTTGTTTAATCTCTAGGATGGCTCTCTATATAATTATTTTGTGCTTGACATCCAATAGTTTCAGAAAGGCTTATTCATCTGGAAAGTTTTTTGTTTCTCTATTTTGGGACTTTTCTGGTGCCATAATGGACTGTTTCCTTAAATGCTTAGCTATGGATTGTTGCCTTCATGCTATCTAGAAGCTGCTCATTTTGTCTGATGTGTCTTCAGCAGGAGCTGAGGGGTTGTTCTAAGAGAGGAGTTGGTCACCAACTGCCGCTGTGTAGTCTACTGACTGGCCCTGGGTGGATTCTCTGGTGTGGCAGAGTCTGCCTCCTGGCTGGCAAAGACGGCACCCTACTTTTGGAGTCACTGGGGGACCATCAACTGATACTATGATATGGATCAGTCAAGGGTGGAGGAGATTCTTCAGGGCTGCTCAGCTGTCAGTTCTCCAGGTGATCTTATTTTTAAAAGGTACTTCACTGCTAAGTGAGGAGCTGCACAACAGCTACCAAAACAGGCCCTCAGGTGTGCCATGCCCTACCTTCTGGCTGGCAGTGATAGGCTGCCACCAAATGCTATGATATGGTTCAAAGTAGGGAGAGATTATGGCCTTGCTGCCATCCTCTGCCAGGCCCTACCTGTACCTCTAGGATCTGCCATCTCAAACACAGTTACTCTGCTGGAGAAGCACTTGCTGGACAGGCACTGCTTCTCAGCTTGAGAATTAGCCCCAGCTAATGTCTCTGGGTGGGTGACTCTGCCTCCCAGCTAACCAAGATAGAGTCTTGCCCAACTGTCCTGCCTGCTGTGAAACAGCAGAATCTGTGGTGCAACTCAGAAAAAAGCAGGTTGAGGGGCAGTGGTGACCTCAGTCAGCAGCCAGGCTCTCAAAATTTGGCTATCCCAAACACGACTGGCAAACACTCTCTGTTGCGCTGTGTGCTACTTACTTAAGCACTGCAGTTCAGCATGTTAGCTGGCTCGTACCTAGTCCCTGCCTCCCAGATAACAAGGAAGCCATCAGTACCTCCAGTTTTCCCAAATAGTGAGTCAGCAAAAGCAGTAGCAGCCTCCTTATGAGAGAGGTAGTTACCCTGTCACCGGTGCATAGTCTAATCTGACATCTATGTACTATATCCTTTGGCTCCCTGGATGTCCATGTTGTTCCTTTCAATTATCAATCCAGTACTCAGTTCTCAGAGGTAAGTGAGGATACATACGTGTCTCTAGTCTGCTACCTTGGCTCTGCCTCCAAATCTATGTCTTATAAAAATATTTTATTGTGCTTTAAGTGTTGAATCAGCTCTTATTTGAATGATACAACTGCAACATGTCTGTTTGCTGTTTAGAATATAAATAGACAAAAAGGAAATTTATATTAAAGATTAAGTGTTTGCAGTCATTAATCACCAAGCTTGTAATGCTTTGTTGTATAAGATTCCTTGAAAACACTACTCTTATAAATATGCCAGTCAGTTAAGATGGAACTCAGTGTTTCTTTTGAGACTGACAATGGAGTGTTGTCCACAGAATTTCACTTTTGAGAGTCAGAACAATGAATGCATACATAGGAGATGTATCTCTTTGAAGTGTTTTACACAAGGTGATAGGGTGATATTCCCTAGTCTCATGAATATACCAACAAGATCATCCTGTGACTGCCCTTTGTTTATCTAGTGTTTGAGGAAAATATAGTTATTAATAAAGCAGGTGTGTGGAACTATTGATGCTAGCTGCTTCATGCTGTGCTTTAAAAGAACAAAAATATAGGATCATTTGGTAAAATACATGTAATGGTTGAGAAGAGTTTTGTTTTTCTTCCCCTTATGTTCATTCCTATGTATTAGCTATTAATGTTGCTTTCATCTGTCAATAATGTATACATTTCTAATACATCCTTTTCCTGATCATAGCATTCTGCTCTATTTCTTAAAAGATAACCCAGGAAATGTGGTCTTCTCCAGCTTACGTATTTTTAAAAGGAAGGGAAAATTTTGTTTTGATTTGTTGGTAAGATTTAAAAAAGAAAGAGTAGTACCAATGAGGCTTAGTCATATTGTACATTGAGTGACTGAGGCAATAGAGCTTTATTTTTAAGCAATCTGAATTGCCTTCATCTTGTATCTGGGGTGGAAAGTATATTGCAGATCCACAGGCCAGCTATGGCTGCTATTCTAGGAATGAGGAAATGAACGTGAAGTTAAAGGAAGGGACTCACACGTGATCACAGAATGAACAGTAAAGCCGGAATTCAAACCCAAACCCAGAAGCTCCTTTCTCAGCTAAGTCACAAATCCCCTCTCCCAACCCGAAGCCACCAATACTTGAGAAGTCTTCCCAGGACAGCTTCTTCTTCCTTCTTCTGATTCCCAATCTGTCTTGTAAAACTTGTTCACTGAGGTTGAATTTGTAACTCTTTTATTTCCATCTTAATCTCATTCCCTATCTAGGATGTGTGTGGGGAAGAGGGAAGAATGAAAGATTTTTGGAGCCCTCGGGGCTGATTTTTCGTTAGCATAAATAGAAGCATGCAGGACAACAGAAGGCACTGCAGCAGATGGCTGATGAGATCTCCTTTTGTTCACTGCATCAGAAAGGGAATTAATTTTTAATACCTCATATTAGTAATCTTCTAATACATAGGTAATCTCCTTGTTATCCCTTTCAGTAAGCACAGATGCTACTGATGAAACAGAAAGAAAGAAATCAGCTTGATCTGATAGCAAATGTTTTTCTATCTGTATCTGTGATAGGTAATTTTGACCCAAGTTTTAACTGACATGGACTTAAAGGACTGTAACTATTAGCTCTATTTAGGGTATGGATGAGCAGATGAATTGCAGTAAAATGATAAGAGCATTGGCCTAGTAGTCAGAGAAAATGAAATCTGGTTCTCTGCTTTCTGGCCAATGAATGGTGTGAATATAAATAAATCATTGGCTATCTTGGTCTCACTTGATTCATTTGTATATAAATAAATAAGCAAATCAATGAGTCTGGTGATCTATGAGATACTTTTAGCTAACTATGTGTTTCTCAGACACTAGGAGTACTATTTAACTCTTCTAAGTAAACAGGGAACAATTATGGTTTTAATTCAATACCTGACTTTTTTGTTCTACATAATAATAATAACTCTAATTTATAGAAGCACTGTCTGTCAGGTACCATAAATACTTCGGAAACCCTGGTGTCATAGTTAGCAGTTCAAATCTGCCAAATACTCCTTGAAAACTCTATCGTGTGGTTCTGCTCTGACCTATAGGGTTCAGTGAGTCAGAATCTACTCAATGCTGTGGCTATATTAAGTACTTCACAGATACTGTCTCGTCTTAATGGGTGACCTTTAGTTGGCAGACATAGCACTTGACCACTATACCAACAGGGGCCATGGTTAATAAAAAAACAAAACCCAAGCCTGTGGTGTTGATTCCAACTCACAGTGACCCTATAGGACAGTGTAAAACTGCTCCATAGTTTCCAAGGAACACCTGGAGGACTTGAACTACTGACCTTTTGGTTAGCGGTCATAGCACTTTAGCACTACACCACCAGGGTTTGATAGGTGTGTCTAAAGAGGCTACAGTCTTTTCATTTTTTTAAGTGATTTCATCTCAAAGGTAATATATAGTTATATTCTTGTGCAAAATTAAAACAATACATGAAAAACCATGTAATTTCCTCATTATCCTCCTTTGTATTCCCATCTCCTTAGAGAGGAATTAGAGAATTAGGCAGTCACTTCATCATGTAGGACCCTTTGAGCGATGTTAATGATTTTGTCTTTAATCTAAAGTCCATTAGGAAGTCATAAAAGAGTTTTAAGTAGACATGTGACAAGCTAAGATTTACAGTTGTCAAAGAGTAATCTGACAGGTATGTGGAGTATGCATTAGAGGGGTATGAACAGGTTTGTGGGAGATGGATTAAGAGGGTGTTGCAGGAAGTTCTCTCAAATGGTGATGGTTGCTCAGACTAAAGGAAATTCTATGATGGTTAAATTGAGGAAATACATGTGTCTTTAACTCTATGGTCTGGTTCTGGAACATACTTTAGAAAATTTGTGGGAGTAGAAGTAGACACACATTGTAGCCCTCAGTATTTCTCCAGGAGTATTCTCTCTTGCTCCCTCTCACAAGCATTTGATAACAATTAAATAGGGAATTTGGGTTGTATTTCCTGGTAAGAATTCTAAATGCACAAATTGTATATGTACTTTGATAATCAACTGGTATCTCTTTTGACATTTGAGCATTTAATGAAGACCACAATTTCTCCTACCCTTCTAGGAGTGTGCGTAGCCCATCTGATGTTACCTTTCTCCAGTATACCACTTTGCAATATCTCTGCTTAGAGCTCTGCTGTATTACAGTGTATCTTAACCATAAGCTTCCTTGTACTACAAGAAACCATCCCACATAAATTTCCATGTCATAACAAGTCAAAGACCACAGAGAAAGGAAAAAACTTCTTGGAAAAGGAACTCTCTAATGACAGTGGAAATCGGTTTTTATAAAGAGATCTCTAACTGCTTGTTCACACTGTGAACAGGTCTGAAAAATACCAACTGAAAAGCCACGTGGTCTCTGGAGGTGAGGCTCTGTGGGGACTTGTGTCATTTCTACTCGCTGCACAAAGAAACTGAGCAGTAAATGGAGAACCTTCTTTTCTGTACATGACTAAAAGACCATACAATGCCTGATGGATATGCACTTGGTAAGATTTTGTGCTCAAGGCCAAGATTTTCCTAGGAAGACAATCTGAGCTTATTCCAATCCTCAGAAGAGCAATTGATGCAGTAAGGTTCTACATCACAGAATGTAGGCAGAGTGATTTTAACCTGGAAGGATTTCAAAGGATAGTTTACCAATCATTTATTGCAGTGACTAAGAATGATTCTCAGTAAGATACTCATAAAGCCTCCATTTGGGAGCCATTACATCCCTAGGAGTTTCTTACATTAGCTATGTACAAAATCACATCCAGTGCTGCGAGTCAATTCTGACTCATAACGACCCTATAGGACAGAGCAGAGCTGCCCCATAGCGTTTCCACAGAGCACCTGGTGGATTCTAACTGCCGACTTTTTGTTAGCAGATGTAGCACTTAACTACTGCACCACCAGGATTTCCAAAATATACACCAGGTGCCTAAATTTCTACTTTTACATAGGAAAGTTGAGAAAAAATTCTGTTAGATACATGAGAGTCTGTGGCTATAAAAAAATGAGTTTAGTTTCAGGATAACTTTTTTTTAATAGTCATCTAATAATGGAGGCCTGTGTATATTGAAGCTGTTTCTTTAAAAAAAAAAGGGAAAGGAACTCCATAATGTATCTACACAAGATTTTTCTTCTCTAAAACAAGTATATAGCTGAGTCTGGAGCGTAACTGAATCTTTGAAGTCCACATTAGAAAGGAGGGAATATGAGCCCATCCCAGCTTTGCTTCCCCTCAATTACCTGATTGGGAGCAGGTAGTGCTCTGATCTTGACTCTGGTGGAGGTTTAACAATATAAATTATAACCCAAAGGCCTTCATTGTGTTGAAAGAGATTCACCCATGACTGTTTTCATTCATTCATTTTACAAGTTATTATTGAGCACCCACTCTATGCTGTATTAGGTTGCTTTCCACCAGGAACAGGACCAGTGAATGGTAAAGAAATTCTTCAATGTATTTCTTCATAATAATATTTCCATTTGTATTGCTGCATAACAAACCTCAAGCCTGGTGTCCTTCAGCAGCAATGATTTATTATTTCTCCTGGTTTTGTTGATTGCCTGGCTGGCTCTTCTGCTGACTTTCTGCTCTTTCCCTTACCTAGCTCCTTTCATCTGGAGAGTTCGCAGGACCAGAAGGTCTGAGTTGACTTACTTCAGCATTTGCCAGTTGGTACTGGCTATCTTCTGGAGCACCTAGGCGTCCCTCCATAATGGCTCAACCTGATTTCTTACGTGGTAGTCTCAGGGCAGAGTTCCACGTGAATGAATCCAAAAGCTATAAGGCCTATTGAGGCCTACCTAGTATTATAAGCAGTATTATGTCATTTGTGCCATCTCGTATGGATAAGAGCAAGTCCAAGAATAGCCCAGGTCCAAGAAGCAAGGAAATAGACTCTATGCCTTGGCAGGAAGAATGGCAAATCATATTACAGAGGGCCACCCATCTGCAATGCACCACCAGGGCTTCTGTGAGGTGGCAGAATTTAGGGCCGTATTTTTCAGTTTACAAGTGAGTAGATGACTGGGCAATAATGAAATGTCCAAATCCTGTAGTCTCCCTGTAAAAATGTTGCTAGAGAAGTCTGGGCTTGCATTTTTTTTCCCCCTTGGGAAAGTATTTTCTCTGGATTTCTCCTATCTGCAAGGCAGTTTGATTCAAAACCATTAACAGTTGCCTCACAATCTGTGGTGAGAAGGGACTTTTTTTTTTTAATTGTGATTGAGTGAAAATGTACAATCCAGCTTAAATTTGCATGCCTGCATATCTGCAGCTTCTTCTGCTCTCCTTGCCTAGTGACAGCACACTCCCTACTCTTTTCTATTCTGTACACGTTGTATCCTCTTAACAATCTCCTGTCTCCTCCTCTCTACCCTCTCCATTCCACTCTAGTAAGAGGCCAGTAGGATGATATCCTGTAGATGCATAGAACCATAAAGTGCACACATGATATGGTCACTCTGTGTCACCAAGTCCAATCCATTTCTGTCTGAGAGTTGACCTCCATTATGATTTATGGACAAGGGCAACATCAGGGCCAGGGGCCATGCTCCCAGGGGAGCCCCTCAGCCTTCAGAGCATCAATTGCAGTCTGTTAGTGGAATTCTCAGGGTGCACCCTCTTTTTCTTGTGTTGCCACTGGGGCTCAACATTGTGAGCTCTGGGCTTGCAATTTTTAAGAAAGGGAAGTCGTATTAATGTAAGACAAAATGTCTGTTCACCTAATGAGGTCATCATTTTGTAGAGGAAAAGAAGTTTCTTGGGCTTGGGTTATCTATCATATGTACTTGCACAAATCTTTTCAGTGTTAGTTTTTTCCTTTCTTCCTAGACATTTAATTTTCTTCTAATAGTTGACTAACCTTGTGGGAGACTGTTAACTTCTCACACTACTTCAGCAGAAGGTTGATGAAGGTAATAGAATGAAATAGAACAGAGTAGCTGAATGATTCTGAGAAGATGATGTGATGGAATTGCAGGATTTGAGAATCCTATACGGGATCAGGTAAATAAGCCTTCCTACAGCAGTGCTCGGTAACCATGAAAGTATATTTTAGAAGTTACTATTTTTTTTTCTGTAACTTCATTGTTTTATTTATTAAATCCCTGCTATGTATCGAGCCTTTTATATATTTTACCTCTAAATGCTAAAAATTCTGAAACAGAAGTGTTTATTTTACAGGTGAGCAAACTGAGACCCAAGGAAGATAGGCAAATTTTAAGGAAAATATCTGGCAGAAGACAGAAGCTGGACTTCTTGGTGCATACTCAGTTTCCATTGTTTCCTTATTTCTAGGCAATGGGACTCCAATTTTGCAGAAGTGGCCACACAAAACTACATTTTGTAGGCTCCTTTGAATGCCTAATAGAAGGTGACTGGCTAATGAAGTGCAACCAGAAGTTGCTGCCTACGGATTTGGGGAAGTGCTTTACTTGGCTGATGGCTCATTTTTGCCATTGGCCCTTTCTGCTGCCTGGAATAACAGTATGATGGCTGGAGCTCTGGCAATCATCTTGTAAACATGAGCATCATAGCCAAACCCAGGATGGCATAGCAGAGATCTGGAAGAAGTAAATGTCTCTGAAGACATTGGTATTCATAATACATTGGGGCTTATGAGAGAGAAAAAGAGAATTCCTGTCTCGATTAAATGAAGATTTAAATGAAGGTATATAATCCTAACTGTTTAAGACTCCAAAACAAAATAAATGACCCCTCTCCACAATAAACACCCTCACTACACATTGCTGTATACCAAAGCTTCATTTAAAAGTAAAATTTGTAAGATTAGAATCATAAAACTAAAAAACAAACAACAAAAAGAAAACACAGGTCCAAGAACATCCACTCACAAACATCATCCTCTACTTCAGTAGAATTGTGAAGACCCTTGTTTGCCTGAGATGCCTGATCTCTGGTCCTCATCCCCGCAAACCTGTATCTCCAGAGCTTGCATCCTTGTTCTTCAATTTCAGTAATTCTCTGGCTTCAGAAGGAACCTTGTCTTATTTTTGCCTCTGAAAATGAAAGTCCCTCACCTTTGCTTGAATATTGTGTCACTAAGATTTCTGGAATGGTCTGGCCTTCAGAACTCACCCTCTAAATCCCTGCATCCTCAATTCTCAGCTGCTTAGGAATCATATGGGATATTTGCAATGTATTTACTTTTAATCAGATTTTCACCCTAACCAAGAGATTATGGTCAGCTATTCTGTGGTGGGGTGTGGAAATGTGCATTTTCAACAAATGCACTTCATGGAATTATTAGCTCTGTGATTCACAAGTTTCTCTTTGAGAAATCCTTTAAAGGCTTCACCCTAACTACTTCCTCTAGCTGTGTTATTGTGCTTGAACTTACAAGGTACAGTAAGAGAATTTATGTTTTGATGTTTGTCTTAGTCTGCTGCTTTAACAGATATACCACAAGTGGATAGCGTTAAAAGGAGAAATTTTTGTTTTGTCACAGTCCTGCAGGTTAAAAGTCTAAATTCAGGATGACAGTTCCAGGCAGAAGACTTTCTTTGCTGTCTTTGGAAGGTCTTTGTCATCGATCTTCCCCTGGACTAGAAGCTTCTGAGGCACATGGACCCTGGTCTTTTCTGAAGGATATGCTCAGCTCCTGGGACTGCTTCTGGATGACATGAGGTCCCAATTCTCTGTTAGCTTCTTTCATTTATATCTCAAGAGACTGCCTCAAGTCACAAAACAATCTTACACTTGAGTCTTACCCCAACGATGCAACTGCCACCCATCCCTCCTCACTGACATCATAGAAGCAGGATTTCCACCATGGGGGAACATCGTACAGTACTGGGAATCTTGGTTCAACCAAATTTCTACACATATTTTTTGTAAACACAAATCAATCCATGACAATGTCTTCAACAACTGTGGATTAAGTTGCTTATGTGAAACAAAAAATAACTGGTTTAAACAAAATAAACCAACCAATCAAACAAAAAACCAAACCATCCAACAAAACCTTATGGCTTCATTTGATTCTGACTCATAACAGCCCTATGGAACAGCGTATAACTGTCCCATAGGTTTCCAAGGAGTGGCTGGCTGGTGGGTTTGATCTGCCAATCTTTGGTTAGCAGCCTAATGGCTAACCACAGCATCACCAAGGCTCCTTAAACAACACATGGGTCTTATTTTCTTCTCACCTAATCTCTGATGTGCTGTGGTACCAAAGATAATTTAGTAAGTTAGATCACACTAATATGGCTTACTCGTTTAATTACTAAAGACGTTTACTGGTGAGTATTAAATTTGTACTAATTGGTATGACTGGCACAAACTGCACCAGATGGGTAGGTAAGTTTCCTATTTCTGCAGAGTTCCAAGTTGTCTTAATTATTAAAGATTAATTTTGTTTTGCAGAACATTCACAGAGAATTGCCAATACTGTTTCTCAAAGGACACAGTTTAAAACTCCAAAAGATAAAAATTATAATAAAGTTTAAAAAGGTTACAACTATTTTTACAGAAACCATCAAGTGATTTTAGTTCAGCCCTGCATACTAAAGGCAACAGGAAGAGAAAGTGAAACATGAGCCAAGCTTATAAAGAAAATATGAATCTGTCCTTCAGTTGGCAATGCTGGCCATAGTCTACTTTCATGCAGGATGTGCTCTTGAGGTGGGCAGTAAAATGAAATTAGAAAAATTAAAATGATCGATTCATGTTTTAAGACAGAGCTTTACAGTTCACAAAATTCATAATTTTATCTGACCATTCAGTTATATGCCACTAGTATCCTATGGAAACCCTAGTGGTGTAGTGGTTAAGTGCTATGGCTGCTAACCAGAAGATCAACAGTTCACATCCCCCAGGTGCTCCTTGGAAACTCTATGGGGGCAGTTCTACTCTGTTTTATGGGGTCTCCATGAGTCAGAAATGATTTGGTGGCAGTGGGAGGATGTTAGTATCTTATATATGCTCTTTAATTTTATTCTTTATTTTCAGTTAGCTCTAAGTCAAATTAATTGCTGTGCTATTACTACTATTTTATCTCTTTTTTTTCCCTGAACTATTTAAATAAATATTATATGCATATAATGACCATATTGTAGTCATACCATGATGCTCACCTTTTTAGAGAAGTATCTCCATGCTCCCACATAGATTGGTTGATTTCTAGGCCTGATTCATAGTTGTGGTCTTGAGATCTCCATTCTCCCTTATCCTGAGGTTTCCCTTCATCTCTTGTGTTGTATCCCATTTTCCTGTCTCTTTTGGATTTCTCGTCTTGGTTTAGTTTCTCGTTTTAGTGCAGCATAGTTTTTAGCAACTTCTTGAAAAAGATTACATGGGAGCTGCATTTTTGAAACTTTGAATGTTTGGAATTGTCTTTATTATACCACATGCTGTCACTTTTATTTGGTGGCTTGGTTGTGTATATTGAATTCCCTCAGGGTTGGATCCTTTCAAAAACGTAGTGAATCTGTATGCTGAGCAAGTAACCAGGGAAGCTGGACGATATGAGGAAGAATATGATACCAAGGTTGGAGGAAAGCTCATTTAACAGCCTGCAATATGCAGATGACAAAACCTTGCTTGATGAAATTGCAGAGAACTTAAAGGACTGATTGATGAAGATCAAAGACTGCAGATATCAGTACGGGAAGCTTTTCAGCATAAAACTAACAGAACCAAACCCGCTGATAGCGAGTTGATTTTGACTCATAGTAACCCTTTAGGACAGAGTAGAACTGTCCTATAGAGTTTCCAAGGAGCACCTAGTGGATTTGAACTGCTGACATTTTGATTGGCAGCCATAGCACTACGCCACCAGCATTTCCATTTCATGTCTTCGACAGCCTTCTTCTTTTCTCCATTTATCATGATGTTTGCTTACTGGTTGAGCTGTGAGGATTTTTGCTTTCCAAAGAATTAATTCACTAGGGAGACTTATTTTTTTTGCTACATTTTGGCTTCCAAAGAATTCTAAAATCCTCACAACTTGACCAGTAAGCAACATCATGATAAACGGAGAAAAGAAGGAGGTTGCCAAGACTTCACTTTACTTGGGTCTACAATCAGCGGCCATAGAAACAGCAGGCAAGAAATCTGACAATGTGTTATGTTGGGCAAATCTGCTGAAAAATACCTCGTTAAAGTGCTGAAAAGCAAGGATGAGGACTAAGACATACCTGACTTAAGCCATGATATTTTCTATTGCCTATATGCATGTGAAAGCTGAATATTGAACAAGGAAGACTGAGAAGAATTGATGCCTTTATATTATGGTGCTGGAGAAGAATATTGAATATACTATGGACTGCCAGAAGAATGTAGAAATCTGTTTTGCAGGCAGTACAACCAGAATGCTCCTTAGAAGCAAGGATGGCAAAAATTTGTCTCATGTACTTTGAACATGTTGTCAGGACAGACCACTGCCTGAGGACATAATGCTTGGTAAAGTGGAGGGTCGGTGAAAAAGAGGAAGGTCCATAAATGGGACAGATTGACACAGTGGCTGCGACAGCAGGTTCAACTATAACAACAGTTGTTAGGATGGCGCGGGACCGGTCAGCATCTCTTGTATATAGGGCCGCTCTGAGTTGGAACTGACTCTAACACAACATAGAATTCTAGATTGAAAATTACAGCCTTTCATAACTGATGGCAGTGCTCCGCTGTTTTATAGCTTCCTATTTAATGCTGAGAAATCCAATACACTTCTAATTCTAGATCAGTGTATAAAATAGGACCTTTTGCACTTGAAGTTTTAGAACATTTTCCTTCTCTCCGGTGATCTACAGTGTTATATAATGTCTTGCCATGAGTCTATTTTATCTACAATGGCAGGCATTTGACGAATCCTTTCTGTCTGTAGACTCATGTCCTTCAGTTCCGTAAATTTGTCTTGAATTGTTTCTTTGTTTTTTTCCCTTATATTTTTAGACTCTCTGAATGGAATTTTAGTGTTCTTATGTTTCTGTCCTATTTCCTATCTCCTTCCTTTTTTCTTTTCTGCTACATTTTCTCAGTTTTATCTTCTAAATCTTACACCCATTTATAATAACTGTTGCATTTTTATTTTCTGAGGGCTGTTTTTCATTCTCTAAATGTTCTTTTTCTTCCCAGTGTTACAGCACAGACAGTCAGCTCTCAACTGTATATTTATATTCTGTGTCTTAAAACAGAGTTTATGGTAGAGAGTAGCCACTTACAGGGACCATATTTCCAAGTTACTTTTGAATTTTGCTAATGAAAAGCAAAGTAGTGTATGTTGTTCCAGGCCAAGCGGTTAAGAACTAGGTTTACCTTCTTTACCATTTCTTTATCATTTGTGAGATGTATAGAATCCTAAGGACCAAAAGGATGGAAAATTCACACAATGGAGGGACTAGTGGGATCCTGAGTAACTAATATCCTACTACTAATATGGGGTCACTAAGAATTGGAGTAAATTCAGTGGCACACAACAACAATAACATTTGGGCTTTATGTGTAACCAGTTCCCATCAAGTTGATTCTGATTCGTAGTTACCCATGTGTGTCAGGGTGAAACTGGGCTCCACAGTTTTCAGTGGCTTATTCTTTGGCTGTAGCTTGCCAGGCCTTTCTTCCAAATGATTTGAACCCTACACTTTCAGTTAGTAGCCTAATGTGTTAACCATTTATTCCACTACCATGGATTGAATTATGTCTCCCCCAAAATATGTGTAGCAATTTGGGTGGGCCAGTATTATATGATTGTCCTCTATTTTGTGATTGTAATTTTTGTATATGCTGTAAATCTCAATCTCAGCCTGTGGTAATGGGGGAAAGATAGGATTATGTTAAAGAGGATTAAGGTGGGCAGTCATATGCTTACCCCGAGGTGTGGCCTGTGCCACCATTTATCTTACAAGAGATAAGAGAAAGAGGAAGAAAGCACAGAGTTAGGGAACTGAGACCACCAAAATAGCAGTGCTGGGAGCAGAGCACGTCCTTTGGAACTGAGATTCTTGTGCTGAGAAGCTTCCAGACCAAGGGAAAGCTGATGCATCTTAAGGACCTTCTTTAAAGTTAACACAGAGAGAAAGCCTTTGCATGGAGCTGGTGCCCTGAATTCAAACTTTGAGCCTAGTGGCCTGTGAGACAATAAACTTGTCTTTGTTAAAGCCATCCACTTGTGATACTTTATAGCAGCACTAGATCACTAAGACAACCACCCATGGATCTTGGACTTTATATAGCCAAGTGCTGTTGAGTCAGATCCGACTCATGGCGACCCTGTATAAGAGAGAAATAAATATTTATGATAGAAGACCATTGAGACGCCAGGATGTTTCTATTATAGCAAGTAGTATTATCTTAGCTAATGCAAGTAGCATTCTTTTTTCTTTAATTTCTTTTTATTTCATGGATGAAATATCTTCTTTTATATAAGATTTTTAATGGCAATGCTACTTTTTTAGTTTACTTTTTTCCCTTTCGGTACAGTCTTATTTTCCTTCAGGTTGTCTTTCTGGCTGTTCAGTCTGACCTCTGTCTTTCTTTTAGAAACTTGCCTCAAATATCTTTTCTAGCCATTCATTATATTTGATAGGCTAAAAATACACTGTGTGTAAGATTTGTGCACTTACGCGTATGTGTAGATTATGAATTTCAGAGCAGAGTGATTTGGCTAGCAATTTTTCTTGGGAAATCCTTTATGGAAGTATTTTAAGGCTTTTCTGTCAGACTTGATAGATTGCCAAGAAAAGGAGGGTTTGATGCCCTGCCTGGGGGTACGTTCCTCACAGCCAACATTCTGGAAACAGATCCGGGAAGAAAGCTGTGGTCTTCAACATTCACCATAGGAACTTTCTCTTAATTTCTTTATTTTCCTTATGATATCTCTGCTCTCAGCTATACCTGGTGTCCCATCAGTACACAAATGCTGTTTTACTCTCTGCAGCATAAATTCGGAGCCTTCTGCGGCAGTGACAGAAGAGTGACTGTACATTTGTACCAAGTTCTAATTAGAACCAAGAGGTCTAATTGTTTCTTAAAAAAGACTTGCAGACACTGCTGAGTTTATCATCACTTTTACTTCCTGGTTCTCTCAGAGTTTCCTGGCCCGCTAAATTCTGAGTCTGCAGGAGAGTCTGGGATATGTATCAAGTTCTTTCTCAGGTTTTTCTACTACTGGCCTAGAATTCAGCTTCCTTAGATTTGGCAAGTAATTTACCACTTACATAACAGCTATCTAGCTTCTGAATTGTGTTGTTTTTGTCTCCTTTCCAGTACTCTTTGTTCATGGGAGTTTATGACTTCATAAAAAAAACCAACAGTTTATTAGGTTTTAAGAAGATAGCAGAGGACTGTAAGTACGTTCATCCTACCATTCTCATCTGCAATTTTTTAAAATAAAATATTTAAATTTAAACCAACACAAATTCTTAATTTCCAAAAGAACAGAAAGTCCAGTATCTTTTTGTTTTTCCTCCTGAATTACTCACTCACTCTTGAAGTTGACTCAGTGTAGGGAACAGATCGTGCTTATAGTTGATTGCCTCACCAAGAGAGACTTGGAGGATTGAACTTATTCACTAGAGAGACTCATTTCTTCTGCTGCCATTGTTTCTGTAGCTGTGATTTGGCTGGACAGAGTCCACAGTTGCGTTGATGCCTTTGCTGGTCCAGATCTTTGCACAGGCTCTTTGGGGGAGGTTAATCTCGCTTTATCAGCAACTTTCTTCTAAAGTTGCATCCCTTTAGCTCACGTTCACACGCTTCACTCTTGTTCTCAGATTGGCCCGTACTGGCGAGAATGAACATCTAGTTTCATCTACACATTGTACCAGAATTGAGCCTCATAGTAATCTCTGGGTTACCAATTCAGATTCCTTAGTCACTAATTATAAATGCTTTCTAGGAGACCCCAGAATCTTCTCCTGACAAAAAGTTATTCTAGGGAACAGAAACCTAGACACTGCATGAGAATATCCAGCCCCCAAGATACTGGGAAGCACATAAATTTTTCCCCCAATTACAGGCACTCATACACAATATGGGAGATAAAAAAGATGCAGAAATATATTATTGCTTTTCTGGAAGTAGTAGTCACGTACAGAGGCTACAGTTTTTGGAAGCCTTTGCAGGGACCTCCAGCTATTGTCCTGTGAGTGACCCACCTCAGTGCTAGAGGCAGCTGTGATCACAGTCAGCATTTTCCTGTTGTTGTTGCAAAGTTATGAATCTCTGAGAGGAGACAGCACACCCTGAGACCTAGAGACTGTGTTAGCTGACTTCTGTCCCTCCAGCAGGAGTTTCTGGGTAACACAAATGGTTAAGAGCTCTGCTACTAACAAAAAGTTGGGGTTTGAGTCTACCCAGAGTTGCCTAGAAAGAAAAGCCTGGTGACCTACGACAACCTGCTTCTGAAAGGTCACAGCCATTGAAAAGTTGATGGAGCGCAAATTCCCTCTGAAACCATGGAGTTGAATAGACTGCATGGCAACTGGTTTAGGTTTTCTGTTTTTCTGTTAGTCCTCCAGCACGTCTGACAGTTTTGTAAGCATCTAATTTTTAATATTCACTCTCTTTCTGCTTCAAATAACACAGGGAACAAATCCTGACCACTAGTGTACTCATTACCAATGATCTTGAAGATGGAACAGAACTGGACAACACTGCATTCCTTTATCCTTAAGGTGGCAGCGAGTCAACCGACGCTATAGGAACCAACAGCATCAGTGTACCCACCTTCTACTAGACACGAGCTCGTTGTGGGTAAGGAGCATCTTTGCTGCGTTACGTGTCTTTTCCTCAGGGCTTTGGATGTCAGCTTGCCTACTCAGAGGAGAACATGGCAACTTTCAAATGGAAATCCTCTTGAGGGTGTACTTGTGGACTGGAAATGAGGCATCTTGGTCCATGTGAAAGTGTGGGGGAAATCTGAAAGTCAAATATGAATTATGTGATGACTGCCTTTGTTCTTGAAAGATCCAGAAAATATGGCTAAAGAAAGATGATTTTCATAGGCAAATGAATAAACAAAAATAAAAGACATTCAGTATTATCTTATCCAGATATCAAAGTTGTCCTTCATAGGCAGTTAATGAGTGCTACAGCAAGTGATGCTGTAATTCACTTGCTTCCTGCCTCTCTATCCCTGCTTATCTAATTTAAATTTATTATGGTCCACACTGCTATTTTGCAGAAAAATTAGAAAACATTTGGTGGCCTCTTTCCCCCCAAATAACCTTAACTGTTTCTCTCTCTGTTATTGAGAGCTTCTCTTTTACATTAAATATGCTATAAGCTTCTCAGAGACTCAGTCATTATTTTTAATTTTGCTTAGTTTTGTTTCACTGGAAATTTAGACTAAAGTCTTATGATAGAAGAAAGTGTGTCATTTGTGGACTGTAATAGCCTTGTTGCATCAGGTTCTGTTGAAATATGTATAAATTTATAAATTTGCTATGTATTGGAAGACACCTATTAAAGTCAGATTGCTGAATCTTTTAAAATTTCCTTTTCAAAGTAGTTTAAAGTACACCCAGTGTTAGATATGTTTCACTATTTAATGGGACCCATTGACAGATGGCAAAATGATCCTTTTGTTGATCCAAATACATTTTACCACCAAATTATTAAAAAAGGCCCCTCTCTCTAAGAGTTTATGCAAAGGACACTTGTTCGGAAGTTGTAAGACATTTTCTCATACAAATACAAGTTATCTTGTTTATGTAATATTTATATTCACCTCCTCCAGAAAATAATTGAGGTTCTTATGTAATTAAATATAATGTCAAATGAAGAAAACTTTAACATGAAAATAGTTCAGAAATAAGCTGAGAGGGACAGAACAGATATCTGCAGGGCCCCAAGAATTTTTTTTTAAGGAGGCAGAATGGCATAAAGAAATTAATATCAAATAGATTCCTGTCTTAATCTTTATACCAGAAAAAAACAAAAAAACAAAAAACACAACAAAGTGTATGAGTTTGGGCAACTTCCGAGTCTTAGTGACCTCTTATTTAGTGTAGATAAACTTTAGCCAACCTGGTGTCTTGCATGAGACAGCCTTAACAGAAATCTCCTTCCTCTCACTAGGATCTCCTTTGCAGTTTCCTCTAAGATTTCTGGCTAGGGAGGAATGAGGTACGTTTTGAAAAACACTGCCTCTGAAGAAACAAATTTTCTACCATATTCTTGAGGTTCCAGTTGCTGAACCGTTAGCCGTGCTGGTAGGCACCCTCTTCTGCTTGGGCTGCTGTCGACCTCTGTTATACCTCTGACTCTTACCCATCTTCTCTCTGGTCAGGAAGCAGGAGGACTTTACTTGCCACTTTTAACTGTAAAGCAGTTACATCCCTGGTGATGCTGACTCCCTCTTGGGGCAATCTCCTGTGGGTCAGAGTAGAACCATGCTACGTGAAGTATTCAGTAACTGACTGCCAGGCCTTTCTTCTGAGGCACCTCCTACCAGCACTCAGGGACTCCTCTTAGTAAGTTGCACCATGCTTACAATACTTGTTACTGTTGCAGCCTCTGTGACAATCTGTCTTTTGGCAGATCTCTCTCTTTTTCACTCTCAGGTATACTTCGCTTGGGTCACTGAAAGCCGCCTTTATAAAATCACACATTTTCTCCCCCTCAGAGCTTTGAATGTCAGCTTACCTGCTTAGAGTGAGAGAGAAAAGCCTGAAAAGCTGTATCTGACATACCAGAAACCTAGAGGCCTCTCACAGACACCAAGGACATAACTCCCAACAGCATTTCCTGTGATAAACCAGCCCTTAGGAATTGGTAGAAAAAAATAGAAAAGAAGAACCTTCTTTCCTGCAGTTTGAAACTAATGCTTATCTTTGCTTCTGTAATGTTGCTAATGCCAATAAGAGAATAGTATGGAAATCTGTAAACCTGATAATGCCAATGAGAAAACTGTATGGAAATTCCTTTGCCTGCTTCTGTGCAGTGCTTATAAAAGCAAAGGAAGACAAAAGATCGGGGAGCGTGGCTATTTTGGACAGGAGTCCACTGCTGCTCAGCCAGATAGGAATAAAAGCCCTTCCTCTAATGATCATTGGTGTTCTAGTGATTTCTGCTCTCTGGGCCTATGTGTCTTTTCTTGCAACAAGAGAAGAATGTGATGACTTTCAAATGAAAATTCATCTTGGGAGTATATTTGTGGATTGGCAGCTAGGCATCCTGGGCACCTAAACATTCCTGGGGGCTTGGGTGAAAGGATGCTCAGTCCTAACTAGACTTTCACCTGCAACTGCTCCTTTCCATGCAAGCTCCACCCTGTTATTCCATCTGGACCAATTTTCACTGACAAGTTTTTTCCTTTGGAGCTCCAGGCACACTTCATATTCTAATACATTTGTGAGAAATCTCCAGACTTCAGACGAGATTTTACCCCACTTGAAAACAAATTCAAAAATTCTCCTTTCACAAGGACAAATATTGTATAGATCTCTACCTTAAGGACTTAAAAACAGACTCATGCACAGAAGAAAAGACTCTTTGACAGCTGCAAGGGCGGGGAGAGAGAGAAGGAGAGGTTTGGTTATAGATTAGATAGTTGATAGAAATTCGGTTGGGTGCTAAAAGAGTCTTCTGCACCCCATATTGGTGAGCAGCATTGGTGTCTTAACAGCTAGCAAGCTGCCATCTGAGGTACACCAGATGGTCCCAACTCAGCTGGAATAGATGGTCACCAAGGACAATAAGAACATGAGGCTAAAGGGGCCCAGAAGATGGAAAGACCCCTGTGAACGGGTGACTATATTAACACGTACCAGAAGAAGTGGATGGGGCCTGGCCATAACCAATGACAGCTGTGAAGGGGCTCACAATGTTGAGTTCCAGTAGCAACACAAGAAAACAGGGGGTGCACCCCAAGAACTGCACTGAAAGACCACAACTGATGGTCCTAAGATCTGGGAGTTCCCTTGGGAGCATGGCCTCTAGACCTGATGCTGCCCCTGATCATAGATCATTACTGAGGTCAACTCTTCAGATAGGAATGGATTGGACTCAGGGACACAGAGTGACCATATCACGTGTGCACTCTATGAGGCAGTGCATCTATAGGATGTTGTCCTACTGGTCTCTTACCAGAGGAGAGTGGAGAGGGTGGAGAGGAGGGAATAGGAGATTGTTAAGAGTTTATGACATGTATGGAATGGAAAGAAGGAGTGTGCTGTCACTGGACAGGGAGAGCAGAGGGAATTGCAGATAGGTGGACATGCAAATTTGAATTGTATTGTAAACTGTCACTCAATTCCAATAAAGAAAACAAAAGACAAGAAAAATTTTGAAAAATATAAAAAAAAATTCTCACTTATGAATCCATACATGCCATGCTAATACAGGAAGGCAGTTGAATGCAGGTTACTGTGTTTATTATGAAGGTTGATCTTTGTAGATCACAGGGAAGGTCAAGGTCGTAAGGGGCAGTGTTGTCTAATCTCATGTTCAAGCCAACATTCAACAGAATGCAACCCGAGCCTCTTTTTGAGCTGCCAGTTTGGGTGCGTTACAGAGTCTAAATAAAGTAATAATGGCAATGACCGTTTCTTAAATGGTTTTTAAACGTGAAGCATTTTATATATTATTTTATTTAATTCTTAAGTATCCCAGACAACAGTTCTGAGTTTCTCTACCCAATAAGAGTTCGATAATGTGATTTTATAATCTGCAAATTCGATGACTCTACCCTACAAGTTCTGTTAATCACTCTATGTTAAATGCCTATGGCGTCCGACATTGTATAATGCTGCCTCTGTTTTTCATACGTCGACTTAGTTTTTCTGTAAGTTTCCACAGGACATCTATTCCACTGAGATGAAGTCTAGAGAAAGGGATCTAGTTGCTGTCTCTTTTTTCCTCTTAGGTCTTCATTCTCCCCCCCTTTACACTTAAAGAGCCAATAAATTCCTCCCCATCTCTCCTGCAGGAAACGCTGGTTGTGGACTGGTTAAGTGCTGTGTCTGTGAACCAAAAGGCTGGCAGTTTAAGTTGCCAGGTGCTCCTTGGAAAGTCTATAGGGTAGTTCTACTCTGACCTATAGGATAGCTATGAGTCAGAATTGACTTGACGGCAGCAGGTTTGGCTTTTTGGTTTTCTGTCCTGCAAGATAATCTAATGAACGTGTTTGTTGCTGAGCTCCTGTTTCACCGAAGTTACTTTCCTCAAACAATGAGAGAGAAAAAATTGAAGGTAAAATCTTGGTAGTATAGTTTGTGAGTGAGACCTCTTTGTCAATAGAGTGTTTATAATTAAGGAGCTTGGAGCATATGCAAAAAAGGCTCTTCTACTACTCAGAATTGCATAGGGTTGTTCTCTAGCAGTTACATGTGGAGTAGGTCAATTATGAATCAGTGCTGAAAAAAGTTGAACACACTGAGAGGACATTAAAAACATCTCAAATGAATATTAATGTTTTGAAATGTCTATGTAATTGAAACCAATTTAAATATAAAAATAATTTGAAGAATGCTAATGCAATGGCAGAGTTCTACAGATAAATACATCAAGACATGTTAGAACTTCTCAGAGGCTATGGCAGAAACTTGCATTTTAAGTAGGCTGTGGGGTTACGTAGCTGTGACTGTTTTCTTTCTTCAAAGCAATTTCGTTAGATTTCTATATTTATACATTTAGGCAGAGATGGTTGCATTTTTGCTTTGGCACGGTTTATCTTCATGAGAAATCATACCTTTGTTTTATTTTGGGAGTCCGTTGGTGGTGCAAAGAATTAATGTGCTTGCTTGTTAACAAAAACTTGAGCGATTTGAGTGAAGCCAGAAGTGCCTCGGAAGAAAGGCCTGATAATCTACAACTGAAAAATCAACCATTAAAAACTCTGTGAAGCTCACTTTCACTCTGACATACATGGGGTTGTCAGGAGCCCCAGTTTAGGGATTCCTTCATCTACTTTCAATTTTAAAGTAATTTATCATTTTAAAACCACATTGGTATGTTTTCTTAATTTTTTATGAGAGATATATGAAAAGGGCAAAGGAGGCGTAATCATTCCCACTTCATAGGTGAAGAACCAAGGCTTGGAAACAGTTAGTGAACTGACATGCGTGATTGTATAATCCCTTATAGTTGTATTGTGCATGACCTTTTTCAAAATGCTTTCAGACACATTGTTGTATTTGAGATAGACTTCTACATTCTTTCCATGCATCAGATTATCAAGTTCTATCCATTCTTCCTTGCATGCTTTCCACCTGTCAAAATCATTTCTTCCTCAATACTCATAGCATGCCCGGTTTTTTCTCTCAACCAGAAATGATCTCTTTGTTTTGGACTTCCAATAGCACTTAATCCTGTCAGTCATGGACCCTTTTTTCACGCTTTCTTCACTGTACTCTTTCCTGTATATGACTTATTGACCTGCTTGGTGATACATATGTGAAAATGATTAATCTTTGTGTACTCATCGAGGCTTGCCATCACGGTTTTCCCACAACAATTATTCCAGAAATGTCTGTTGAAATAAATGAAGAAGCTGTTTCTCTTTTGATCCTATGCTTTCTGGCTGAACTTTAGCTACTTTCCAGTGATTTCACTGCCTTGTTTGAAGCAATGATACTATGCACATTTTGTAGTCCGAAAACAAGACACAAATTCAAACAAAAGTGGTTCACAGGGCTTTTCTAATATTAGTTGCTTGAGACTCTCTTTGAAGTTTTCCTCAGCTAGTCAGTTGTTACTAACCTCACATGTGTCAGAGTAGAACTGTGCACCATGAGTTTTCAAAGGCTGAATTTTCAGAAGTAGATGACCTGGATTTTCTTCTCATGGCATCCCTGGGAAGATTCGAACCTCCAGTTTTTTGGTTAGCAACCCAGAACTTTAACCATTTACATCACACAGGGACTCCTTTTACAGCTGTTTTGCCCTGATTCATCTCTCCCTTCCTCAAATTGCTGTGGTCAGAGTCTGCATCAGCATAGATTTATTTCTGTTCTCTAATTTTTCATGACCTCTTAGACAGCAAGTCAAATGCAATGTTAACTGCCAAGTTGATTATGGAAACTGGATAAGATAACTAACCCACCAACTTCCCCCTCCTTCGAGTCAATTCTGACTCATAGCAACCCTATAGGACAGAGTAGAACTGCTCCACACGATTTCCAAAGACTGCCTGGTAGATTCGAACTGGCATCCTTTTGGTTAGTTGACATAGCACCTAACCACTTTGCCACCAGAATTTCCAGATAAGATGACTAGAATGCTGTGATACAACTTGTTGAGTTTTTAACATACCACGAGTGCCTAACATGGCACTGGACAAATGGTAGGATGCAGAAACACTTACTGAATTCGGAAGATTCACATAACCCACTTCTTTGTGAATCTGACTTTTAAGAATTATATTGTGCTCTACAGACAATTTAGTTCTTCCATCTTATAGCATTACAAAGTAGTTTTAGCTTGTTGTTCAGAATAGTTAACACAAAAGATGATTGACTTTGGTTTTCTATCTTGACCAAATTGTAACCTTTCGGATATAAATTGGGTTGTTAATCTGATATTATTGGAGTTCCTATTCCAAAAATTGGTAGTCTCATGTTCTATATAGGCTGGATATTTCATCTATTTTTAGCTGTTTTCTGAAAGATCACGGCAGTATGTAAGAGTTTGCCTTATACTTTCTAACAAAAATCAGAAAAATAGATACTTTTTATGTTTTAATGTGGTCTTACAATGGCAGACTTTAATATCAAACTTCTTGTGGAAATGAAACACTGTGTTAATTTTAGACAGTTTCTCTGGTATATGGGAGAGCACTGATTTCTATATAGTACTCTCTGCCTTGTTTTCCTTTTGAGTTTACATAGTCAGTGACTTCCCCTCTGCTCAATACATAGGAGTTCTCGTTAATTTTCCCTATGAATGAAAGCTTTCATGTGCACACACACTTTCTGTTTATTTTGTTGGATTCTCTGGTTTATCATTTTATAATGCATCAGCAGGGAAAAGAAGGTTCCAATACTCTCCAAGTGGAGTCTAAAGAATAGCAGTTTTATAAGAGGTTAAAATTAATTATTTAAAAGCAAGAAAGCAGACAGACATCATGAGAGGTCCATGGAAAATATGAAATTGTTGGAACCCTCCCAGTGGTACCATGGGGAAAAAGCACTAGTGATCTGCTTCCATGAAGATTATAGCCAAGAAAACCCTATTGGGCAGTTCTATTTTATAACACAGGGGACTCTATGAGCTGGAATCAACTATTAATGCAACTAACAACACTAACACATGAAATACCAGGCTAGACAAAATTAAATGTTTCTTTCTTTTCTTTTGTTAAGTGGTAGGCCTCCTTTGGCTTTGATATGCTAATTTGTGATGACTCAGAAATAAATAGTATTAACTAAACTTACTTAAAGACAGAAACGCAGCTCAAAGTGGCTTGAGGTAAAAATGAAATTGGTCTACTCATGTGACTGAGATGTCCAGGGGTAGACTGACTTTGGTCCTTGGGTGATGCAAGTGGTTTGCACTAGACTACTAACTGCAAGGTTGGTGATTCAAATCTACCCAATGAAAATGCTGAAAAAAAGGCTGGTGATCTTCTATAAGAATACCTCAAAGCCAAACCCACTGCCACTGAGGTAATTCCAGCTCATAACAACCCTACAGGACAGAGTAGAACTGCCTCATGAAATTTTTAAGGAGCTCCTAGTGGACTTGAACTGCTGTCCTTTTGGTTAGCAGATGTAGCACTTGACCACTAGCCACTGGGATTTCCTCCATAGGAATACAGCCACTGAGAACTCTGCGGAACGTAGTTCGACTCTAAAACGTGAGGTCACCATGAGTTGGAAGTGATTTGAAGTCAATGGATTTGGACTGCAGTCAGGCGTATATGAGGCCTGACAATTAAGTTCGTGAACTCTTTTGTGCTACATACCTCATTACTGAGTATCACTATGGTCTCCTTTGAAGTACTACCCTTGGGAAGCTATACTCTGACACCAGCAGCTCGCCCACCCTTCAAAGCACTTTTTCTAAAATGAGTTTGCAAACGTAATTGTCAGACCTCATCTAGTGACAGCTTTGATGGTCATTCCAGTAAAAGGATTCCAGAATGGCTTTGAAGAGTGGACTAGGCACTGGTGCCGGCATGTGGCACTTTTTCTAGAATGCATTTGCAAACTTAATTGTCCATCCTTGTATAGCTGCACGTTGTTTTTGTTGTTAGCTGCCATTCAGTCAGCTCCCAGCTCCTGGCAGCAAAATCTTGTCTCATCTGGCACTATCCTTATGATCACTTTCAGATTGGACCATGTGATCCATAGGGTTTTGGAAGGAGATCTCCAGGCCTTTCCTAGTCTGGGAGCTCCACTAAAGCCTATTGTCATAGTAACAAGGAAGCCTCGACGGACAGATGAGTGGTGGCTGTGCACGTGATATATTGTCTAAGAATCAAACTCGGGTCTTCTACCTTTGAGCCACCACTGCTCTTTGTGTTGTTACCGTCAAGTCTGTCCTGACTCATATTGACCATTTGTGGCTGAGTAGAACTGCCCACAGGTTTCTAGTGTCTGGGTCATCTGGTGTTAGTATTCCCAACATTACAGACTATAGTTCTTGAAATTGTGTCCTGCAACTCATTAGTGATTCTTGAAATAAACATACCAGTTGTTGCAGAGTTGGTACTGACTCCTGGTGACACCGTGTGTGTCACAGAAGAACTGTACTCCATAGGGTTTTCAATGGATGATTTTTTTGAAATAGATTACTGGGCCTTCTTCTGAGGTGTCTCTGGGTAAACCAGAACTTCCATCTTTTTGGGTAGCAGCTGAAACACATTAACTGTTTACACTACCCAGTGACTCAAAATCAGTTTAGTTAGTTGCCATGATCAGTTTTCAACTGAAACAGAACAGGAGAAAGTATAATGAAAAATCTTTTATTCCCTCATATATAGTAAGTTCAGCTTCCTATGTGTGCATACATGTGTATGTATATGTGTGTCTCCTAGGTTATGGTGTCAAATATATGTCATATTGTGGGTTCTAGTTTTGAAAGTTTGAAAGCTACTGATAGGGACTCTGAAGATTTTTGTAGAAACTGTACATATTCTACTCATATTCTACTCCCAGGAGTTATTCAATTCAATGAACTTTTGTTGAACAACTATCAGGTTCTGGGCTGTGGTCATCTCTGTGGGTACAAATATAAATGAGACTACAGAACCTGCCTTTAGATTACTCACAGTCTGATAGAAGAGACAAGGTAACCAAAATTGTCCAAAAAAGTTAGACTCTGATACATCCTGTAACAGTAACACGATGTGCCTTTGAGAGCAGAAACAAAGGACAGAATTATCCCTTTTACTGTTCTTAACAGAAAAATCCCAAGAGCCTACAGTCATTGAAGTATACTAGTTGGGAGAGAATGGAGAATTCTCTCGATCTAACTGCCCATTACTGTCACACTTGAAGGGCCCAAACTCAGGTGTGGCTACTGTGCTTATCGAATGGCTTTAGGAACAAAAATTGGACCCCCAAGCTGTCTGAGTCTGGCAAACCCCACGCTTGCTTTATTCGTCACCCTAGGAGGCTGACTTGTGCAACATCTCAGAACTCCAGCTCCAGCAAAATCACCTTTGGTATCTGCCGCTTAAGTTCAATTCACTTTCTTCTCATTGGTTGAGATGTCGAGTGCTTTATACCTTGGACAGGAGACATCCTGCCTGGGAGTCTAGTCTAATACCCATAAATTTGTCCTAAAACTTTAGAGCCCCAAAATATTTGGCTTCTTATACTGGACTGATACGGCTATAATGAAATTAGGCCAGAACCAACGCTTTTGTCTGATATTTAAAAAGGAGAATTGAAGAAGTGTGGGTGTGTCCAGGTAGCAGGGTCATTATGAATTTAGATACACAGCCTTAAATGTAAACATTAGGTCTCATATCTGATCTAATTAGTGTTATAGGAAAGATTAATCTGTCAGATGCTATGATAAAGCAATGGCTTTGGCAAAATTTGGTTTCAGTCCCACACTTGTCTGTGCACTCAGCCCCTGTCTTCCAGCATAAGGACCAGGTTTCAGGAAATAGCTCAATTGGGGTGCTTGAGGTTCCCATCTTTTGCTTCTGAGACAAAGCAATTCCACTCTTTTCTGTCTTTTCTTCCAGCCTACCTTTGCTTTAAAAACTTCCTTGCTTCTCAGGCTTCTAATTTCTAGGCTAAAAAAAGAAAAGAAGAAAGAGCAGCAACAAAAACCAATAAAGATATTTGTGCTAATATAATAATCCAAAGATGTTTTTCCTTCCTTATTTTAGCAGTGGTCTTTAGGATAGATAGACTATGCACAGTAATATTTCTCAGTATTGAAGCCCAAGGTTATTTTTTCCTCACTTACTTAGTCTGTTACTGTTTCATGGATGCTGGTAGAGACAAAAGACTTGATTAGTCATGGCTAAAAAACAAAATACAAAGAAAACATTGTAAGCATATTCCACTTGTCCCAAGTCCCCTAGGGACAATGGGATACGGTGCAGATGGATGCCTCACATGCTGTGGGTTTGTATCACAGCTGAGGACAAATGAATTTGGGGAATTAACTCCTTTTACAGCAAGCCTGCCCTTTGTGCTGGGAGAGAACATCCCCCGACTCTCAAGGTTGGATCCATGCAAACTCACCTCCAACAAGGGCGCTGGCCAGTGGCCATGGCCTTTCATTCCCGGCTCATGCAGCAAGATATGTAGAAGTGAGAAAGATCCATGGAAGACTGTCACCCAACACTCACTTTGAAAATATTACTTTAATATCATGTCAGCCTGGTGAGCAGGTGAGCAGAAAGTTTGGGAATCATCAGGGCGCGTCTCGCAGCATTTTTCAAGTCGGGTCACACAGTCACTTGGTTTCTCTTTGTTGCTGTGCTCCGACCAGGAGTATGCATTCAGTTAAGAAGATGGTACATGCGCTTTAGAGATGTTGGGGTTCGTTAGAAAAAGGAGACAATATCTTTACCTTTCCTGATTGCAGAACATAATGTCTTTGGTATAAAAAAAGACAAATGAGATTATTTAGGTTCTTAGGGAAAACAAATAGCTATGCTTTCTCTTTCTCTCTTCCTTTTTTAATGCTTTCTCTTAATATGTTTGATTTGCAATTATTAAGCAATTGCTCAGCATGCCCAGTGGAAAGGCTTTATGAAAGTAAAGAGCCCAAAATGTCTTCTTTGGGCCTTGCTCTAGTCTGGCCTCTGGGGTTGTTTGGCATTTTATCAAAAACCATATTAATCTTCACCAGCAGTGCTTGACTGTCAAAAGACAACGTCCTTGTTTGAGCCTTGCAGGTTGAAACGTGATTATTATTTTTCCTGAATTCTTGTATAAAGGCTACATGATTACCAAGTGATCATGTGTAAACTAGAGACTGTTTTATGCTGATAAATGGATTCCCACTGTTGCACAAACCCTTAGAAATCTGCATTAAAAACAAGTTGAGATGCAAAACAGAACACAGCATTTATTTTAATAGCAGGTGCTTATCATTGGTGACATTACCTGATATGACCGATAATCTGAAGAAAGCAGTCTGGCTTTTGAGCAAAATTTGGTTCACAAAGACACGAGGAGATAAACCAGGCCTCCTAATAGAAATTGTGAGCAATGCTCTGAATAGAATCATCTTATCTGCATTCACCATCCATCTAGCCCCCTCCTCCCACAGCGAGGCAAGGGGAATTCACAACTGCCATTAATGCTAATAGCAGCCTTGGAAGCAAATCCCTTGTTTCTCTGTAGGAGAGAAAAGCTAACCTCTCTTGTTTTGATATGCTGCAAGCCAGTGTCCATTTAAGTTAGTTGGTGGGAATTTGGAATACAGGCAGTTTCAAATGAATCCTTAAAATGGCCAGCATAGTTGATGATAGCAGCTACTGGCTAAAAGGAAAGACAGTTCTTATTGAAGTGCCTATTCTGGTAGGTTGATGCTAAGCCTTTGCTGTTCCTGGTCCATATTACCTGCTTATGCCTGTTTTTACCTTTGGTACCTGGCTATAATGATACATACTCCTGGATAAACCAGCAGGGAAGGCCCTGATTAGGCCACAGGAATGTGGTTCAATGTATTTTGGTAGAATGTACCTTTATAAAAAGTAAATGTAGCTGTTTCTCAAATTTGTGAAGATAGGTGTGAAGCTTAATCTTTATATCTTAATTTTCTTATCTATAATATGAGTCGGATCTATAATATTAGCTATGCTAATATTTCACTCACAGTGTTTTCCTGAAGTTTAAATGAACTAATATGGTTAAAACAATACAGGAGCTAAGACAGATGAGAATTGATGAACATACTATGGACTGCCAACAGAACAAACAAATTAGCCTTAAAACAACTACAACTGGAGTGTCCCTTAGGAATGACAATGGCCAGAAGTGAACTCAGTTACTTTTGACATCATCAGTAAGGACAAATCCGAAGAAAAACCAAACGAAACCCATTGCTGTCAGATGAACTCAATTCTGACTGAGCATCCCTATAGCACAGAGCAGAGCCGCCCCTGAGGCTTCCAAGGAGCAGCTGGTGGATTTGAACCGCCGGCCTTTGGGTTAACAGAAAAGCTCTTCACCACTGTGCCAACAGGACTCCAATTCCTAGAAAAGGACATCATATGTGGTAAAGCAGAGGATCACTGAAAATGAGGGAAACCCTCAGTAGCCTCAGCAATGGACTCAGGCATACTAACAGTTGTGCAGATAGCCCAGAATGGCAGTGTTTTGTCTGTTACACTTAAAGTTGCTGTGAGCTGGACTTGACGCCAAGGCAACTAATAGCAACAGAAACTCCCATTAGACTTTATTGAGAGACCATTGCTAGGAAGGAGGTGAGCCTCCAGGGCTTGGTTGGCTGCTTAGATCTTAGTTGTCTAGGAATAACATTCCCAGGGGGGTATCTGTAAGGCTGAGTTAGAGGAAAGAGAAACTGAACCAGTGTGGTAGAGGAATTATAAAAGATAAGGCCCTCGGGTTGCAGAGACTTGGGTGAAATAAAGCAGCTGAGGGAATTACTGCGTGACTACAAAAATCTAAAACCCACTGCCATGGAGTGGAATCTGACACTTGGTGACCCCATGTTTACAAAGTGCAACTGCTTCTGAGGGTTTCTTTACAGAAGCAGATCATCAGGCTTTTTTCCTGCAGAGCTGCTGAGTGGGTTTGAAGCACTGACCTTCAGGTTAGTAGTAAAAGCAGACTGTTTGTGCCACCCAGTGACCCTGCATGATTGCACAGAAGGGAATTTGATATGTGGCTCTTGATTCATCCCTCTGACAACACCAGTACACTCTACACTGTTCATCGCAACATGTGTATAAGTGGAAGTTTGGAGAACACAAAGTCTCAGCGCAAGGCATCAGAACTACTAGGACTCAAAAAGATGTATGAGTCTATGTGTCTGGTGGTGCAAATAGTTAATCAATTGGCTGCTATGAACCCCAGTTAACTAGATGGTGCTGGCATCTACAAGAACAATGACATTGTTGCAAGGAAGCTATTGTTGCCAAGCCAAGTGCTGTCGAGTCGGATCCGACTCATGGCGACCCTATTGTTAGAAGATTTTAAAATCAAAAGTCTTTGGCTGCAATCTGACAGAGACTAGAGAAACGATGACAGTATGGCCCTGGCTATCAGCTCAGTAGTGAAATCACTGCTTAGATTTGCCCTTCAGTCAAAGACTGAACAGGCCCATAAAACAAAACAAGACTAAAGGGGCATACCACCCCAGGAGGCGAGGACTAGAAGGCAGGAGGGTACAGGAAAGCTGATAGTAGGGAACCCAAGGCTGAGAACTCCAAGGTTGTGGAGTTGTTAACCAATGTCATAAAGCAATATGTATATTAACTGTTTAATGAGAAACTAATTTATTCTCTGAACCTTCGTCTAAAGTATAATTAAAGGAAAAAGCTTTTTCCTTTTCTCCTACCAAAAAGAAAGACTATAGCACCCTTGAGAGACTAGAGGTAGTATATATCCAAAAAGCTATCCAACCAAACTGCAGATTTTCTAAGAAAATGATAGAAAATAGTCAGAAAGGCTCTATGTTGGTAAGAAGGAAGTGAAAGATAGGGGAAGCAAAGAGAGAGAACACTAAAGAGATTCTTTTTGCAGAATGAATCTTACTGGATTTTTTTGAAGAAAGTTGTCATTTGAGTTATATTCAATACTGTACTGCTGAGGAGGATGGGGATGGTGACTGTCCCACACCTCAAGGCCTGGTGGAGAAGAGTTTCAACAGGATCATTCAGGGAGCCTGATAGGGGCTTTCTACAGTTGTGTTACACCTGGCACTAGTGCTTGAATTATGCCTCAGCAAGCTAATGCAGACTTTAGCAGAGCAGACAGAGAAAGAACTCCTATAGCTCATCTGTAAAGTTACAACATACCTGTTGACACTGGAATAAGGGTTTGTCATTTCCTTGTCCTGTGTCTGGAGAGCAAGAAACTGGCCTGGAGCTGTTTTAAGAGCGGCCCTAGGAAATAAATGCTCATGAAGGCGAGCTGATTCCCATGGTGTGAGTCTCTAAGTTGAGTGGGCTGCTTGTAAAAGGGAGGCTTTACCCAGGCATAGTTGTGGTCAGACAATTTCAGCAAGGTAAATGGATCTCTAAAAGATCCTCAGAAGTACCCTGGAAACAGCTTTCCACATCTGCCAGGCCTAAGGTGCAACATCCCCAGTTTAGAACAGCGGCAGATGGCCACCTATCTCCTTTTCCTTTTTCCCTGGATATACCCTTTCCCAAGTCATAAAGTCTATTTTCCATGTTTTCCGTTCTGTTTTCTTGGCTTTGAATTGAAGTTTCTATGTCTTTGATTTTGTTCTTGATCTGTTGGATTTCAGAGTACTAGTGTTCCATCAGATTGAACAGCTTGCTTGATTTTTCATTTTGCTCTGCTGCATTTTATATAAGGTCTAGGAGGGCTCTCTATATAATTCTTTTGTATTCACCTTCTGATAGTTTCAGAAAGGTTTCTTCATCTGGGAAGTTCTTTGTTGCTTTCTTCTGGGGGCCTTCTGAAGCCGTGGGTGACTTCTTTGTTAGGTTTTTCTCCAGAGTTTGTTGCTTTGGGGGCATCATGTGAGCCAATAGAGGCTGGGAGAGATTCTGTGAGAATGGACCACAGTTATTTCTCTAGGCCGCCTTAAAATGAAAAATAAAAGGTATCTGACCGCTTCCAAAGTCAGTCAGGTTTTCAAGTGTACAGGTCCCTCTTCCCAGCTGGCAAAGTAAACACCTCTATATCTAACCCTAGATGTTATAAACTAATTCAAAATACAGAGAGGCTACTTCCCTGTTGGCCTCTGATGCTGGGTGCCTTCCGTAGGAGACACTGTACACAATACTGCTTTTCTGCCGGAAAAGCACTCTCTTCTGGGCAGGCACCGCCTTCCAGCCTAGGAATTAGTTCCAGCTGAGGCCTCCATATGGGAGACCTTTGCCTCTATGTAGAACAAGATGGCGTCCTACACAAGCTGCCCACCTGCCTCAGTACAGCCTGCTCAACGGCCAAGGTAGAAAGAGAGGCCAAAGATGCTGAGCTGCACAGAGTCCAAAGCCAGGTTCTCAAATATGGCAATCTGACCTACCGATACCACTAGCAGTGTGTCTGAGATTAGCTGCTAGTCAAGTTCCAGCTCTGCCCACTAGCTAAGACAGAGAAAAAGAATTAAAATGGTGCATTACCTTTGGTCTGTGAAAGCCAGCACTCACCAAGAGCAGGGGTCAGCAAAAGAGACGAAGTTTTCCACTCAGTGATATGAAGTCCAAATTAATAGGCCTATGCCGTGTTCTAGGGCTCACGAGGTGTTCAGAAGGCTCCATTTAATGATCAGTTCAGGTCATGGTTTCCAGAGGAATTTAGGGAGGTATGTGTTTAGTCTGCCACCTTGACTCCACTTCTTTCCCTAGTTAGTAAGGTGTGGGCCAACAGTAACTATGGTGCAAGATGAGGGGAGGGAGAGAGAAGAGGCTGAGGAACTCCCTCCTCAGAAGACAGACAGCTCACTAGTGACTCTGCCTATGAGAAAGCTGCTATCTTGAACTAGAATTAATACCTTGGTCTGGATACTTTTAATACCTGAATTGAAACTACTTTTTTTGTGAATTTAACAGCGGAATTGTGTGTCATTTTAGAATGAGTATACAAGTCATGGAACCTACAGTGGTCCTCAAAGTATGGTCTCTGTACCAACAGAATCATCTGGAAGCCATGTTGGTGTTATCTGAGGTTGAATTAATTCTGACTCATAGTTGCCTGTCACATCCAGAGTAAAACTACCCCACAGAGTTTTGAAGGCTCTGACATTTGGGAAGCAGGCTTCCAGGCTTGTCTTCTAAGATACCTCTGGGTAGGCTCAGGTACCTTTAGACTACAGCCAAGCATTTTATTATTTGTGCCACATAGGGATGCAAATTCTTGGTCTTTGTCCTTCATCTGTGAGTACCAGCTGCTGTGGAATCAGTTCTGACTCATGGTGACCCATATGTGTCAGAGTAGAAGTGTTTTCCATGACTAATTTTTCAGATACAGATGCTGCTGAGCCATCTTTGAGTGTACTCTATCTGCAAACCTCTTAGCAATTGAGTGTAAATCGATTATGCCAACCAGGGACTCTACCTCCAACTTATTGAATCAGAACCTTTGTGGAGTGGGGCTCAGAAAGCCTCCCAAATGATTCTGATGTGAACTGAAATTAGACAATTACTGTGAGTCAGAACCAACTTTACTGCTATGTGTTTGGCTTTGCTTCTGGAGGCACAGGAGGGAAGTGAAGCTTCAGCTTTACAGGTGCATCTTGCATCCTGTGAATGGTTAGATACATGGAAAGGGTGGAAAAAAGCAATGTACACTTCATGATATACACATTTGGGGGCTATAGGAGGAAATAACACAGTAATTTTTCATGATTAATTTTGGCTTTCAAAACTGTTTTCCTGCCAGGACATCTGTTTGAATTTCCTAGGAGGTGCACGTCCACATTAGGATGGTCTGGTAACTGCCTCGGCTTGGCAGGGACGCACAGCTGTGCTGCAACTGTGGCCACAAAGTAGAGGGAAAGTTCCTTGTGAAGGGCCAGTGTCCCCAAACTGCTGATGTTTGACATTTAGGCACCAGCAGGACAACTACAAGCAATATTCAGGTTTCCCTATGACATCCATATTGTACGTAGATCAAAACTTAAGACAAAAACAGTTTTAAGAAATAAAAAGGACTAGCTGTTAGTACTCCAAAAAAAGAAAAACACAAATAAGCTATGAACAGATTTTCAAGCTTGAATATTGTGCCAACCCCATGTCATTTGTTAAATAAAAATACGTGATATTGCAGAGAGGTGTTACCCGGTGGCATGAATTATAATGCAGAAATGTGAAAAGTGAGAGCAAATAATCTGAAAGCTTTACAAAAATGAGGTCTGGTATAAGAGTAAAAGAATTTGGAGTTCAATGTAAATTCATAAGTAAAGCCATCAGGACAGTAAGAATATATTAAATATTAACAACATGAGGCAATCACAATATAACAGTTTTGGGTAGTGTTTACATGTTGTTTTATAGTATATTTGCTTTGAGAGCATGGAATCCAACTTCATGTCATTAATTTGAATTTTCTTTAAAATTTTAAATTATATTGTTTATTTTATTTTGGAAGCCCTGGCAGTATAGGAGTTAAGGAGTTCAGCTGCTAACCAAAAAGTCAGTGGTATGACTCCGTGAGCTGCTCCTTGGAAACTTTAAGGGGTAGTTGTATTCTATCCTATAGGGTTGCTATATCTCAGAATTAATTCATTGGCAATAGGTTTTAGGGGTTTTATTTTATTTTTAAAATGGAATTTTCTTTTGAAGAGAAAAATATTTTTTATTGCCTCACTGGATCCGTCTATGATGTGTGTGTGTGTGTGTGTGTGTGTGTGTGTGTTGTGCAGAGAGAGGTTGAGGTGGGATACCAGTAAATAAAATCCACTTTGCTCAAAACAAGTCTGAAATATGCATGCTTAGAAATTACTCTCTAGTCATTTCTATTTATTGCATCTTTCTGGTTAGGCTGTGAGCTCTGTTTTGAATTCCACTGTGCTTAGTACAATGCCATAAAAACAGTAAAGGCTTAGCAAATGTTTATGTCATGATTGAGTAAGCTTGAAAAATATTCTTTTCATCAATACAATCACCTGCTTAGTGAAGTCTTGTCAGTTCCTCAGCAAACAGATGATCGGATTAATGGGGCTAGGACAGAATCGCCCTAACATCCTAAACAAGTTTATGATGAGTAGTCAGTATAAAGGTTATTAAAAAAAAACAACAACAACAAACCAAATGCGTTGCAATCATACACATTCTGACTCAGCAACCCCATAGCAACTAACTGTTACCACCACTCTCATTTGCGGGGGGTCGGGAGGACAGAAAGCCCATTTGCTTTCAGTGCAATAATTTTGAAAATCACTAAAATTCTCATATAAAAGAGCTCTAAAATAAAACAAAATTCCCATACAAATTATAGAAATATTGATCTCTGTGCTATACGATATTTTATTATTAAATATATATCTGGTCATATGTATTGGATTTGAACCGACCTCCTGTGACACGGCAGGTTAGGACTATTGACAGCATAACTTTGCAGAACTAGTTAATGTCTTCAGCCACTCAGTTTCTTCAGTCAGGAAAGAAAGGATAATGACATCTCACTAAAGTGGGAGGAAATAAAGTCACATTGAGAATCGTGGTGAAAGTCTGGTTTCCGCAGAGGAAAGACTCTATAACCACTGTGGTGGCTGCTTTTCTCGATGCCTGTTGAATTGAGAGGTTGACCTAGCTGAGATCTGAAGAGCAGAGCATATTTTTTTCTTAGTGCCCATTTTCCTGCAAAAGCATATTTTTGATTGGACTGCAGTGGAAAGCATAATTAAATGTTATAGAGACTCTCAAAACTTTCAACCATTCTCTTTTTCCTTTTTAATTGGACAATACAAACAAGTCTAATGTTTCATTTTGCTGGCTCCAGATGTCCACTGTGAATGTAAGTGATGAGCCGGTGGAGCTGATGCTTCCCCAGAACTGATATTCCGAGGAAAAACGAATCGTCGCACATCCTGCAGGTGCCTCTGCTGAGACAGTCTTTTCACTCTGAGGACATTTAACAGATAGAATATACAGCTGGTCAAAGAAAGCCTTTAGGCTATTTCAAAGTTTCTATACAAAATAAAACGCTTTGTAAACTTTGCTTGAAAGTGGAATTTCATAAAATATGGTTCTCTCCACTCTTTCACTTTTACTCCAATAATTTTGGACTGTTTTGATAGCTAAAAATACTGTTTTTAAGAATCTGATGAATTCGAATATTTGGAGTTCTGACACTGAGAGAAATTCCATTTGGCATTTAATTTGGAGGTTATGCAGTCAAGTAGCAATGACAAAAATACAAAGATGCTTATGTCTTGTCAACAATTGCTGCTTGCAGCTTGTTTTTAAAAATCCAGACTCTCGATAGTCACACATTTGTGCTAAGCTTCTCAAATGACACCCAGTGAGCACAGCATACAAACATAACCTTGATGTCAGACTGGGGAGAAAGCTGTTTGAGTTCGCTATCTAATTTTCCCTCTGAAGGTCTGAGATTTAAGAAGAATCTGTTGCTAACTCTAAATTACCTTCTGCCATAATTAGGACTGCAACATTTAGAATAGTCATAGTAATAATGATACATAATAATAATAATGATAAATATCTTGGGAATTTTCTCTCTCTCTTCTCCAGAAGCCCTGGCTAATTATACTGCTTCTGTCAGTCTGCTTTTTTCTGTGATGCCTCAGCAGGATTCCTCTTCCCTCAAAGATCCTAGCATTCTAAAATAATTTTCTTTCTTCCAAACTGTCTGCTAGAACACCAGTTCTTTCAGCATAGCTGACCACGGTAAAAGGAAAGCACACAGACAGAGCTAACTCACACTAAGATGAGAAAGTCTGCCAGCCTCCACAGGAGGATTTGCTTCATGAAAGAGATGGCTTGAAAAGCTAGATCTATCTTTGATTTATAGAACCTGGAAGATGAAGTAAAGATTTCAACTGTGGAGAAGAGATTTGGACTTTCATATTTTATCACTACTTTGGCTATAATGTAAGCTGTGGAAATGTAATAATAAAATACATCATCTCATGGTGACCCTGAAACCCTCTCCACAGTATTGGAAGAGAAAGAAAAGTGTTTTATTGTTGAATAGATATTAAACTAATATGTGGTATGTACCACAGGCAATCCACTAAAGAGATTGTAAAGACAGAAAGAAATCTAACTATCTTACGTAGCCAAGCAGATTACATACGTGTTCTCAAGACAAATGATAACTAGTTTTCAACTAGGTGGCTTCGACAGCACCATTTGTTATGTATAAAAAGTAAAAGGAAACCAAACCTGCTGCCATCGAGATGGTTCTGACTCACAGTAACCCTAGAAGACAGAGTAGCACTGCCTCAGAGTTTCCCAGGAGTGCCTGGTGGGTTTGAACTGCTGAGATTTTGGTTAGCAGCTGTAGCACTCAGCTACTGTGCGACCAGGGTTTTCCTTCGTTACATAGAGTTCCTCCTAAATTTATTTGGTAATTTAGTGTATCCAACTGTGTTTTCTAATTGCCTTTCTCCAAAGAAAAAGGGATATCTTGTATCTTCATAATAGAAGGTGGATTTACAACTTAGAGCCAGGCCCTGGCTGAATTAAGGCTCCTACCCCACCAAGAACAGAAGAGTTAAGAGCTTTGGTTTCATTGATTACAGGTCAGAGTTCCTTCCAGCTCTTGATAAAACATTCCTGGTTGTAAGCCTGGTAAAAAGCTTCTTTAGCTTTAAAAAGATTAATATACATTTAAGAGGATCAGAGAAATAGTTTACAACTACAATTTTCTGAAGCAAATGCTCTAAAATAGATGGGAAGCATCTCCTTCCCTTTTTGCTATGTTATGGTTGTTAGGTGCCATCAGTCTGGTTCTGATCCATGATGACCCTGTGTGCAATAGAACAAAACACTGTCTGGTCCAGTGCCATCTGCACAATTGTTACGCTTGAGTGCATTGTTGCAGACACTGTGTCAATGCATCTCATTGAAGGTTTTCCTCTGTTTTGATGACTCCCTACTTTACCAACTGTGATGTCTTTCTGAAGGGAGCGGCCCCTCCTGATAACATGTCCAAAGTAAGTGAGACAAAGTCTTCTCCATCCTATCGTCAAAGGGACACTCTGGCTGTGCTTATTTTAAGACATATGTATATACATATATTTCCTGGCAGTCTATACTATATTTATTGTTCTTTGCCAATACCATTATTCAAATGCATCAATTCTTCAGTCTTTCTTATTCATTGTTCAGCTTTCTCATACATATAAGTCTATAGAAAACATCATGGTTTGGGTGAGGAGCACTTTGCTATTAATGTGTTAAAAGAGTTTTTGTTAGTTTTTTGTTGGTAGATATGACCCATATGAACTTTGTTTGATTTCTTGATTGCTGCTTCCATAGGTGTTGATTGCAGATCCATGTAAAACGAAGTACTTGATAACCTCACTCTTCTCTCCATTTATGATAATGTTGCTTATTGGTCCAGTTGAGAAGGTTTCCTTTGTTCTTCATGTTGTGGTGTAATCCATGCTGAAGGCTGTAGTCTTTGATCTTTATCAATAAGTGCTTCTAGTCTTTTTCACTTCCAACAAGTGAGTTTGTATTATCTCAGCTATTTAATGAGTGTTCCTCCAATCCTGATGCCTCGTTCTTCATACAGTCCAGCTTCTCAGATTACTTCTGTGTCAGTCAGCTAGTGCTGCTGTAACAGAAATACTACAGAGTGGATGGCTTTAACAAAAGAAAGTTTATTCTTATACAGTCTGGTAGGTTACAAGTCCGCCTTCAGCATGTCTGCTCCAGGGGAAGGACTTTCCCTCTGCGGACTCCGGAGGAAAGCCTTTGTGTTGCATCAGTCTTTGGTCAGGGAGCATCTTGGCACAGGAACCTCAGGTCTGAAGGACGCACGCTTCTGCTAGTGATGCTTTCTTGATGGAGGGAGGTTCCCAACTTTTTGCTACTTCCCTTTGCTTTTATCTCTTGTAGGATGAGAGGATAAAGGCTGGTACAAGCCATACTGCAGCGCAACTCCCTTTATAGCAGAGCAGGGAGGTGATCTTATGAAGGGTTTTACGGTCCCACTGTAATCCGCTAACATGCAGTACAGGAAAATGACAAAATGGAGGACAATCATAAAATATTGGGAATCATGGTACACACATTTTTGGGGGGACACAGTTCAATCCATGACACTTGCTCAGCATATAGACCATGGAAGTATGGTATAAGGGGATAGCCCTGACATGTTCATTTCCCTTTTTAAAAAAAAATAATTTACTGTGCTTTAAGTGCAGGTTTACAACCCAAGTCAATTTGCCATCTGCACACACACCTCTTTGCAACTTTAGCTATTCTCCCCACCCTGTGACAGCACATTCGTCCTTTCTACCCTGTACTTGTGGTATTCATTCAGCCATCTCCTGTCCCCTCTTCTCCACCCTCTCGTCACTCCTCTACAGAGGACCTGCTCTAACAACCTCATGTATATATTTAAGCCAAGAAGCACACACCAGCATCACCCTATGTATCACAGTCCAGTCCAATCTTTCTTGATTTTAAACCATAAAGAACCTCTTTTTACACAGCAAGGAGGATTAAAAGTTATTTATTTACTTATTTAAAATATTTTATTGTGTTTTTAGTGAAGGTTCACAATCCAAGTCAATCTGTCACACAAAAACTCACACACACACATTTCTATGTAACTCTAGCTGCTCTCCCCACCGTGTGACGGCATACTCCTCCTTTCTACCCCGTATTTCCGACGTCTGTTCAACCACCTTCTCATCTCACCACTGAACAGGAGCTGCCCAGTTAGCCTCATGTATCTACTTAAGCCAAGAAACACTTTACCTTTATTATTTTGTCTTATAGTCCATTCTTTGTCTAAACAGTTGACTTCAGGAATGGTTTCAGTTCTGGGTTAACAGACACTCCAGGGGCCGTGTCTTCTGGAGAGTCTGCAGTCTGTCAGTTACCAAGTCTGTTCTTTTTAATAGAGTTTGAATTCTGCTTGCCCATTTTTCTTCTACTACTTCAGGGACACTATGTTGTATTCCCTGTCAGGGCAGTCACTGGTGGTGGCTGGGCACCATATAGCTCTTCTGGTCTCGTGCTGATGTAGTCTCTGGCTTATGTGGCCCTTTCTGCTTCTTTGGCTCATATTTTCCTGTGTCTTTGATGTCTTTCATTCTCCTCTGCTCCAGGTACATCGGGACCAGTTAATGTTACTTAGATCACAAAATTTATTTTTATTATTTTTAATTTATTTTGACTTTCAATATATCAGAAAAAGGAAACCCTGGTAGTACAGTGGTTAAGTTTTTTTGTTTTATATCATGAAACAGATATGCAAGGTAACCTTATACTGACTGAGGGCGAGGGAATGATTAGACTAAAGACAAATAATTAGCACATCTAAGGACAAAATTTCAATCTGAAAATAATTAGCTGTGGAAATTTTGAAAAGGCTATCATACTTTGGTGAGGCCTATATTACGAGCAAAGTGATTCACATCATAGAATACTTGCCTTCCATGTGGGAGACCTGGGTTTGATTCCCAACCAGTGTACCTCATGCTCAGTCACCACTTGTTGGTCACTGGAGGTGTTTGTTGCTGTGATGCTGGGGAGGAATCAGGAGTTTCCAGACTAACATGAAGTAGAAAGAAAGGCCTAATAATCTGCTTCCAAAAATCAGTGTGTGACAACGTTATGGATCATAATAGTGTGATCCCATTGGGCAAGGAGTCACCATGAGTAGTGGGCTGACTTGGAGGCAGCTAACAATAAATTCTAACATAATTCAGAGATAAGAGTCTTAGCTTAATAGAATTTTAATAGTCTAACAGCAGGAAGATCCTATTTTAAGGCAGATCTATTCTGCATTAAACATTTGATTCATCTGATTAGCTCTCTTTTCTGTTTCCAAGCTTTCTAAGCAAACTTCACATTATTATTACATTCCCAGATAATTCTGTCTACAAGAAAGGAATGTGCAAGTCACACAGACTTGAAGTACTCAGAGTCATGAAAGTTAATTTTTTTGGCAGTAGCTTAAGAGGACTTTCTTTCTGTAATATATACCAACCATGGCTTAATCAGAAAAAACAAAACCAAAAACACCCACTGAGGTTTGTTACAGTGATTGCACCTTATGTGTTTGTTGGGGATGGTTAAGCAGTCTTTGTAAGGTTCTTGTTTTTGTATCTTTTCTCCTAGAGTCATTACCAAAGGTAGGGAAGCAAGGAAAAACTGGAACCTATTGATATAAGCCGGTGTCTCCAAAGATGCCATCCAGGTATCTGCTGCTTCAAACACTGGTGGTGAAGGTGCTGTGCAGAGAAGCTGCTGCCCTTCGCCTAGAACCCAGGCACACATCTGGCCCAGGAGACCAAGGAAGCGCAGGGAGATGAAGCAGCTGAGAGACTGGTGCTGTCAATCCACTACTAGCTGCAATGGCATCTGCCTGGTGACTCGGCACTGACCTGAGTGTAAATGCAGTATAGTTGTGGCTTCATACGTTTTTGTTAGCTGCCATCAAGTCTGTCCATGGCTCCTAGTGACCGGTGTACAACAGGAACAGACTGTTGTGACCCATAGGATTTTCACTGCCTGATTTTTTTGGTTTTTTGGTAGTAGATTAACAGGCTTTCCTTTCTAGTCTATCTTAATCTAGAAACGACTGAAACCTGGTCTGCTGACAGAAAGTCCGTGGCTGCACATGAGGTTTTTTGGCTGAGATCGAATCTGCGTCTCCCACGTGGATGGTGGTCATTCTATCCCTAAACCACCACTACTTCCAGTGCCTGAAATAGGCCTTCCTGACCTCGTGCAAAAAGCCTCTCGTGGTGCATGTGAACTCTGTGTCCTACACAAGAAGGGAATGATGGGAAATATAGTTCCAGTTTAGCTAAATCTGCCATACATAATAATGCGTTAATTTTCTGATTTTCCTCTGGCTGATAAAACTCTGGCCCTGATACATGGACGTACTGTTTTTTTACAATGGTACTTTAGATGAAGATTTACAGAACAAACTAGTATCTCATTGCACAATTAGTACATACATTGCTTTTTATCATTGGGTAATAACCCCATGATGTGTCAACATTCTCCCTTCTCAACCATTGGATCCCAGTTACCAGTTTTGCTGTCCTCTCCAGCCTTCTAGTCCTGGCTCCTGGGTTGGTGGGCCCTTCTAGTCTTGTTTTGTTTCAGGGGCCTTTCTAATCTTTGGCTGAAGGATGAACCTCACAAGTGACCTCATTACTGAGCTAAAAAGGTATCCAGGGGCATTATTTTCAGGATTTCTCCAGGCTCTGTCAGGCCAGTAAATCTTATACTGAGAATTAGAATTTTGTCCTACATTCTTCTCTAGCTTTGTCCAGGACCTGCAAGTGTGATCCCTGTGACAGTAGTCAGTCAGTGATGGCAGCAGCCCCACACTGTCCAGCTGTACTGGACTCAGTCTTGTGGAAGGTGTGGTAGACGTGGTCCTTTATTAGTCTTTTGAATTAATCTTTCCCTTTTATCTTTAATTTCTTGATTCTTCCTTGCTCCTGAAGGGACGAGACCCGTAGAGTATGTTAGATGGCTGCTTATCGGCTTTTAGTAGGTCAGACAATTAAGTTTGCAAACTCATTCTAGAAAAAGTGCTACGTATCTCATTGCTGAATATCACTATGGTCACCTTTGATACACTCCCCTTAGGAAGCTATGCACCAACACACTAGCTCTTAGTCCACCCTTCAAATCAATTTTGGAACTCTTTTTCTGGAATGGCCATCAGAGCTTTGATGTCCTGAATGTCATTCAGATGTCTTCCTTTCAGTATTTCCTTTGTCTTCAGGTAAAGAAAAAATGTCATTACGGGCTAGATCAGGTGAGTAGTTGGTTGTTCCAATACAGTTAATTGTTGACTGGGTGAAAACTCCCTCATACACAGTGTCATGTAAGCTGATGCACTGTTGTGAGGCAAGAGCCATGAGTTGCTGGGGATAAGTGTAGGTTGTTTCCATCTAACTTTTTCATGTAGCCTTTTCAATACTTCTGACTTGGTTAACTGTCCAGTTGTCAAAAATTCATAATGAATATGCTGACCTCTGGTTGGAGAAAGGAGAGTGGTTGGAGAGGAAGGGAAAGAAGACTGTTGGGAGGATGAGACATGTATGGAGCAGAGAGGAATAGTGTGCTGTCACCGGACAGGGAGAGCAGTGGAAGCTGCATATAGGTGGGCATGTAAATTTATACAGGAATGTACATTTTCACTCAATCATATCAAATAAAAAATATATATATATAAAATTCATAATGAATAATCCCTCTGATATCAAAAAAGGTTAGTAACATCATTTTGACTCTTGATTTGGACTGACAGAAGTTTTTTGGCCATGGGGAATTGGCTGACTTCATTGTGCACCTTGATGCTTTGTGTCAGGGTCGTATTGGTACACCCATTTTTCATCACCAGTGAGAACATGGCCCAAAACATTGTCTTGCCTCTCCAAAAAGTCTTGGCAAACTTCTACTCACCTTTGCTTTCGTTTATCAGGGAGCTCCTTCAGGACCACTTTTGCACACACCTTTCTCAGGTCAAGATTTTCAGTTAAGATTTTCCTGTTTCTCTATTGATGTTTATTTGGTCTGCTACGCGTCTCATAGTCAGCGGTTGATTTTGATGCACAGTTTGTCAAATTTTTGTAATGTTTTCATCAGTTTTGTGTATTAATGGCTGCCTTGACCTCTTTTCATTAGTGACACTTTCTCTCCCCTCAGAAAAATGTTTAATTCATTTGTATGCTGCCATTTTCTTGTGGCATTATTCCCATAAAATTGGACTACCATGTCCCTGATTTCACTTCCACTCTTGCGAAGTTTAACAAGAAAGTTAATGTTTGCTTGTTGCCCTAATTCAAGCTCTGACATTCTTGCAATGGCACACAAAAACATGAGCAACAACAATAAATGCCACTCAGCAAGGCACAACCACGTGTCGACATGAACACAGCTGTGAGACACCGGTATACCAAGGTTTTGAAACTTTGCCAAGTTGTACAGTGCTGCCAATGTAACAGCATGTCCACGAACTTGGGTGTCAGACTTTGTAAGACCCAAGAAGCTACTTACCAAAGTAGAATGCAGAATATTTTCATTATAAACTATGCTATGCCAATTGAGCTAGATATTCCCCAAGATCATGGTCTCCACAGCCCTCAGCTCAGCTATTTGGTCCCTCAAGGAGTCTGGATGTGTCTACGGAACTTCTGTGACCTTCTGTTGTACAGGTTATGCTGGCTTCCCCATGAGTTGGATCCGACTGAACAGCACTTGGCTTGGCTTGGCTGGCTTTTTCACCAAAGCTACTACTTATCTATTGTTTTAGCATTTTTCCATCCTCTCGATGTTCCTCTCCCTCATAACCATGAAAGACTGTTTCTTTTTGTGTGCAAACCATTTCATGAGTTTTTACAGTAGTAGTGTCATACAATATTCGTCTTTTCGTGATTGACTTATTTCACTCAGCATAATGCCCTCCAGTTTCCTCCACATTTTGTGATCCTTCACAGATTTGTCATTACTCCTCACTGTTTTGTAGTACTGTGTGTGTACACCGCAGTTTATTTATCCATTCCTCTGTTGACGGGAGCTGTTTTAGTCAGCTAGTGCTGCTCTAACGGGGATACCACAAAGTGGAGAGCTTTAAAAAGACAAATGTTTATTCTTACACAGTCCGGTAGGCTACAAGTCTAAATTCAGGGTGTCCATGACAGATGAAGGCCTTCCCATTTTGGGGCTCTGGAGGAAAGTCTTTGTGTCACATCAGTCTTTGTTCAGGAAGCATCTTGGCACAGGAAACTCAGGTCTGAAGGCTGCTGCTTTTTTGATGGTGCGAGGTTCCCAGTTCTCTCTGCCAGATTATTTCCTTTATATCTCAAGAGACTGCCTCAAGTACAAAACAAACTTACATACTGACTCTTATTCTACCAACACAACTGCTGCCCATCCACCCTCATTAATATCGTAGAGGTAGGAATTCCAACATGCAGGAACATCACACAATACCAGGAATTATGGCACAGCCAAATTGGTACAGCATTCAATCCATGACAGACACCTTAATTATTTCCATCTTCCTGCTATTTATGTGACAGTTCTTATTTCTCTAGGATGTCTTTCTAGGAGTGGGATTGCTATGAGCAAAATATTGAATGACATAGGAAACATCAAAAGAAGATGAAAAGAAGATACACAGTCACTGTACCAAAAAGAATTGGTCAGTATTCAAACATTTCAGGTGGTATCATATTACAAAGAATTGATGCTACTAAAGAAAGAAGGCCAAGCTACACAGAAGACACTGGTGAAAAACAAGTCTCCACAAACTGATGGAATACCAGCTGAGATGTTTCAAAAGATGCAAGGCTGGAAGCACTCATTTTTCTATGTCAAGAAATTTGGAAGACTGCTACCTGACTGATCAACTGAAAGATATCTAGATTTGTCCCCATTCCACCCACCAAAATTGACTCAACAATATCAGAATTACCAAATAGTATCATTGATATCACATAAGAGTAAAATTTTGCTGAAAATCATTCAAAAATGGTTGTGCTAACACATTAACAGAGAATTGCCAGATATTCAAGTCAGATTCAGTATGGGAATGTGCAATGAGAGATATCATTACTGACGTCATGTGGGTCTTGGCTGAAAGCAGAGAATATCAGAAAGACGTTTACATGTGTTTTATTGACTATACAAAGGCATTTGATTATGTGGATCATAACAAATTGTGAATAACATTGTAAAGAATGAGAAGTCCAGAACACTTAATTGTGCTCATGCAAAACCTGTAGACAGACAAAGAGGTAGTTGTTGGAAGAGAGGAAGGGAGCGCCTCATGTTTTCAAATCAGGAAAGGTATACGTCAGGGTTGTGTCCTTTCACCATACTCATTTAATATATATGCTGAACAAGTAATCCAAGAAGGTGGACTATGTGAAGAAGAATGAGGAATGAGGATTGGAAGATTCATTAACGACTTGTGTGATATGTAAAGGACATAAGCTTGGTTGCTAGAAGTGAAGAGGAGTTGAAGCACTTACTGATGAAGGTCGAAGACCAGAAACTTTAGGATGGATTATGCCTCAACATAAAAAACACAAAAATCCTTACAACTTGACCAATAAGCAACATCATGATAAAAAGAGAAAAGGTTGAAGTTGCCAAGGATTTCATTTTACTAGAATCTAAATCAACATCCATGAAGCAAGAAATCAGATGACATATTGCATCAGGCACATCTGCTGCTGCAGCAAAAAACAAAAAACAAAAAAACAACCTCTTTAACACGTTAAGAAGCAAAGACATCATTTTGAGGACTAAAGTGTAGGTGATCCAAGCCAGAGTATTTTCGATAGCTTCACATGCATGAGAAAACTAGAGATGAATAAAGAAGGCCAAAAAAGAATTGATGCCTCTGAATTATGGTGTTCCAAAGACCTTTAAATATACCGTGGACTTCCAGAAGAACAAACAAATATCTTGGAAGAAGTATAGTCATAATGCTCTTTCGAGACCTTGTCTCACATGCCTTGGACATATTATCAGGATGGATCAGTCCCTGAAAAAGGACATTATTGTCAGTGAAAAAGATGAGGACTGTCAAGGACATAAATTGGCAACTGGCTGGAACAATGCACTAAACATAATTAAGACGGTGGGAATATGACAAGACTAGGCAATGTTTTCTTCTGTTATACGTAGGGTCGCGTTCGAGTCAGAACTGACTGGAAAGCACCTTGTAATATCAGCAATAACTGGAGAAAAGACTTCAGATCTCTGGGTCTGACTAGGTGGAAATACTCATGCAAGAGGTAAGGCTTAAAGAAGGCTTTTATTCCAGGGCTTTTGTCTGGCTGGTTCAGGCTCAAACCCATGCTGAGAAAATTGAATCACAACCTCAAATATACAGAATCAGAATCTGCATTTTAAACAGGCCCCCCGGTGAGTCTTACCTATAACATCCTTGGAACTTGTTAGAAATGCTAATTCTCAGAGGGGTTTGTACCAGAATAAACCTGTTTGTTTGAAGCCCTGTTTCATGCAGAGTCAACTTACCCAGGAACTTCTCAGCTGTGGCTAGCCTGTGGCTTGTGAGGGTGGAATTGGGGAATCACTTCTGAACAAGCTGGGGAATAGTGGAGTTCGGAGTAGGGTTGATTTGGAGACTCTACTTCGGGTGGCACAGGAAGCGTTCGAATGACAGCGCAAATCAGCCAGTGACCACCATCAAATCAAGGACAGGTGTCCTCATTTTTTCCAGTTCTTATGTAGTACTGACTGTCTCTTTAAAAGCCCTCCTCTCCTTCCCATGTAGTGCAGGTTTCTGGGAGTTGGCAGCAAAAGAATCAAACCAGAGAGAGTGAGATATGGGGGAGAGGAAATAATTGAAATGCTGGCTTGCTTATTAGGCAATAAATTATGGCCTGGGATTGATGCCAGGGTGGTTTTGGAAGGGCCAATACATATTGACCTCTGAAAACATGGATTTATTATTGAACAGTCTTTGTATGAAATATTAACTAATGAGGGGCACGTCAAAGAATTCAGTGAGGCAGCTCAGTGCACAGTAGCAATGAGGTTGAGAGGCTGGAGCCGGCTGACATTTGTCTGGCAGTGATACCGCTGTTTGGAACCCCCTGCTAATCAGGAGCTTGTCCAGTGCATTTCTCACGATCAGTGGAGATCATCCTCCACTGAACTGTAGTGCAAAGTAAGGGAGAGCAACGCCCAGATTTAAAAGATGCTGTCAGATATGGTGGCAGTTGTCTGCCTTGTGAGTGTTTCTAAAACTGAACAAAAACTTTTGAATCAAATGCTATACAGTAATCAGAGGAATAACTGTGGACTAAAGTGGCATGTATAAATCTGTTCTTGGTAGAAAAACGCAAGCTCATAGTACTTACCTTACCTCATTAAAAAGGAAAAAAAAGAGAGATTAAATTAGAACCATAAATATTGGATGAAATGTTTAATTGGAGTCTGGTTAGATGAGTTAGGAAAACCTCAAAAGCATGTGGTTGCATAAGAGAACCATGGCTAATGAATGATGGCTTATAAATGTGTTTATCAATACTAATAAATGTCGGTAGGCAACTTAAAATGTAGGATCTTATTTAATTTTCTTAAAAATACAGTGAAGTAGGTAGTATGATCTCTTTAGCTCATAGACAAGGAAGCCCACTTTATCAGTAACACAAGGGGACATTTCACAATGTCTGGAGATATTTTGGCCATTACAATGGTGGGGTGAGATGCTTCTGGGATCTAAACAGTAGAGATCAGAGATGATGTCATGGATTGAATTGTGCTCCCCCAAAATGTGTATAGCCATATGGCTGGGCCATGATTCCCACTATTTTGTGATTGGCCTCCATTTTGTAATTTTTCCTATGCTGTACGTTGAAGGATTAGGGTGGGACTGTAAATCCTTTTATAGGATTACCTCCCTGCTCAACTATAGGGGGAGTTTCCCTGGATTATGGCTTGCACCACCCTTAATCCTTTCATCCTACAAGAGATAAAAGGAAAGAGAAGCAAGCAGAGAATTGGGAACCTTGTACCATCAAGAAAGCAGCACCGAGAGAGAAGCGTGTCCTTCAGACCTGTGGTTCCTGTGCCAAGATGCTCCCTGGACAAAGACTGATGAAACACCGGACTTTCCTCCAGAGCCAACAAAGGGGAAAGCCCTCCTCTGGAGCGGACATTCTGAATTTGGAATTGTATTCTTCAGGACTGTGTAAGAATGGACCTTCCTTGTTAAAGCCACCCACTCTGTGGTATTGCTGTTAGAGCCTCAGTGATTCCAGTGCCCGGAGGCACCCCACTCTTGCTGGAAAGTGTCCTGCACAAAGGCACTCAGCTCTCTCGCTCTGTGGGTCAGCAAGGCTAGCTCCACTGATTCAGGTGCCAGGAGGCACCCTGTTCTGCAAGGAAAACTTTGTGCACAGACACTTAGCTATCTTGCTCCGTGGGTCGGCTCCAGCACCGCTCTGGTTCTGCTGCTGCCCTGCTGCTGCCACCAGTCCTCTGCTGTTCCGCGCTGCCTGCACCTTCTTCTTCCATCTGAATCTTGTATCCATTCACAGCTTCAGAATGGCTTCCACATTTTAGCTATTTGCTAGAGCAGCACCCCACTCTCACAGCACCTGCAATGCATAAGATGCCCCTGCCCCCAGAAGCAAAGGGTTATTCAGTCTAAAATGTCAGCAGTTGGAAGTTGAGAAACACTGTATGAAAGTAACACTGTTATGTGGTGGAAGCAAAACTAGGATTCAGGTTTTTTGACTCTCAAAGACTGTGCTTATTATATAATACATCACACATCTGATATCTTTAGAATTAGGGAAAAAAATTGTGATAGGCAAATGTTATTCATTATTTAGCCTTCCCTATGTCATTTAAAGTATTGGGAGATTGATCAAATCTTGGTGTTGGAAGGATTTGGGTTTGCTGGCTTTTCAGAGAATGGAAAACAACATTTGAAGACACAAGATTATAGCAGCAGGGTTGATATTAAGCTACTCTGGAAGGCAAAATGTCACATAGAGAGTCTCAAGGGAAGATTTGTAAAATTCAAGTGTGTTAAGCACTTGGTTAGGGTTTGCTGATGAGGAAGGAAGAACTAGTAGAAAAGAACAAGTGAACTTTGTGGAGGAGAACAAGATAATTAATGGAAACTGGTGGCTCAGTGGCTAAGAGCGCCACTGTTAAGCAAAAAGTCGGCAGTTGGAATATCCCAGCGAATCCTTGGAAACCTTTTGGGTTGGGTCTACTCTGTCCTATAGAGTCATTATCAGTCAGAATATGTTTGACGGCAATGGGTTTATAGAAGTAAAACGGAACCCTGGTGATGCAGTGGTTAAGCCTAGAGCTCCTAACTGAAAGCTCAGTAGTTTAGATCCACCAGTCACCCCTTGAAAACCTCTTAGGGCTGTTCCACCCTGTCCTGTAGGGTCACCATGAGTTGGCAGCCGCTCCACAGCAATGTCTGTAGAAGTAAATCAGTGTGTGCCTGGTAATATAATCATATTGCTTCCTTACAAGAAAACTTCACATTTCTCGTGACATTTGTTGACTGGAACTCATAGATAAGTAAAGTCCATACACGGTTATAAAGTTATTAAAGATAGTCTTGCCAAAAAAAAAAAAAAAACAAAGAAAGAAAACATAATCTTTAAGTTTAAATTCTCAGTTCTCCGGCTCTCAAAATGAAGGAATAGAAGCCAAAAGAATGCCTGGATATCTGTTCGAACTTTTAAAAATGGTGTGACTTCTGCAACTTATTGTTCTCATCTGTAAGATTAGGGAACATGATACTGGTCCTATATACTTCACGGATTTGTGTGTGACAAATTAGATAATAACAATTTTGTCAACTGCAAAATGATTTATAAAACCTTTAAATACCATCTCCTTGCATATGAGTGTTAAATTTCCATCTGTAGCCCAGATCAATCTCTTGACATATCCATTTATCTGCTTGTCAGAGCAGCTGAAAAACTAAGTTTCTGCAAAGGAAATTGGAGAATCGGGGGAAAAAATGTCACTAACTATCCTTTATGAAGCATTGTTTCAAGAGGATGAGTCCGAACTTGCTGTGAAATCAGGAGCTGATGGAGGAGTCTACTGGAGTGTATTGCCTCTGTATCTGGTGAGGCGCCTGGGGTCGCTGTTGGTCAGCCAGGCCAGGTGAAGGAAAATGAAGCAGCTGTAGGTTAGGCAAGACACGCTGTCACTGTCAACACCTGTGTGTCTGCCTGTCCTCTCTTCCAACCAGGACAACCCTCGGTGAAAAATGGCTGCTGCTTCACCCCCGCTTTACAAACCTCTTACAAATTCAGCTTTGGGTCAACTCTAACCGACATTACAGGGAGAAAACAATTCTAGGAAATAAATCCAGCTTAGCGAAGTTAACACAGTACAAAACAACTTTAGGATCAAATACTTCGTTAGTAAGTGAGGAACTTTCAGGCCAGGTGTTCCCTTGTCTGTTTTATTCAGTCACCTAAGGTAGGCACTGACAGGTGCTGAATAAGTATTTGTTGAGAATAAAAGGAAAAAAACAGGGAAGATAGATGAAAAGAAGAATAATGATAGTAGTAAAATCAAACAGGTTACTTTGCCTATCTTCTGATATAGGACCCTTGGAAACTGCCTTAATTTTGCAAATGCATTGGAAATGCAGTTTTGTGCAGAGAAAGTATAATAGATTCCATCTTTGCAGGTCATATTTTTGCTTTTACATAAAAAGTGGCTATTGGATTCAGTGAAATTCAATTTGACATTAATGAGGACTTGCTGTGTACCAGAAGCTGAACCGAATGCATGGATTTTGAAAGCATCTTTTGAATTAGGAATGGTTTTGAACTACTAGAAAACAGGTGGTTGCTATTGCTATTATTAGTTACCCAGTGAAACTTTTTGTCAGGAAAAATTTTCCCACCTATCTCTGTCCTGAGAAATTTTTACTAGTAGAGGTTTATTGCTTTGACTTAAGGCCATTTTTTATTTTTTGGCTTTAACAAACAGAAATTTATTGTCTCACATTATAGAAGGCTAGAAGTCTGACTTTAGGACATCAGTCCCCATGGAAGGCTTTCTTTTTCTGTTGGCTGTAAGGGAAATTCTGTATCATCATTCTTCTCGTGGTCTAGGAGTTTCTCAGTGCAAGGACCCTGAGTCCATAGGATACATTCTGCTCCTGGCACTTCTTTCTCAGAGGCATGAGATCCTTCTCTGTCTGTTCGCTTTCTTTCCTTTTACTTCTTGTAAGATAAAAAAGGGATGCAGGCACCACCCCAGGGGAACTCCTGTTATGTAGAATCAGGGCTGTGACTTGCATAGGGGTGTTGCCTTCTACCCTAATCCTCTTTAACATAACCTAATCTTGCCTCATTAACAACAGGCAGAGGTTAGGATTTACAACACATAGGATTGTCACATCAGAAAATAAAATAATGGGTAATGGGAAATGATACAATACCAGGAATCATGACCTACCCAAGTTGATATATAGTTTGGGGGGCTACAATTCAATCTATAATCTGGTAACCCATTTTTTTCCACCAGGAATGTTTCCTTTCAGTACTAATCTTTTAAGAATATAGATAGCACTGGCTACTCGATTTGTAGGACCTAGAGCAAACTAAAAATGTGGGGCCCTAACCAGAGACAGGGATGTCATTCTTCTGTTCCCTTGGGCCTGCCAGACCTCCCTAGGAGACTGAATGGGGATGGCCACTGTGGCACTGTCAGCTAGGGCTTTGTCTTGCTCTGCCCCTAGACACAGCAAAGCACAGGTCCAACCTTGACTAATTCTGCCCTTGGGTCCCTGTAAGAATGGTGGAAGGGATGACCTGGAGGTGGGAAATACTGGCTTAAGGCCATTTTTAAAACGTTCGCAGTTTAAAATGCAAATACATATTATTCCCATCTAGTCTTGAGCATTTTTTAGCAATTAATTTATCATATTTCTTTAGATGCGAGGGATCCTGTGGGACTAGGGCAAAAGAAAGGTAGTTTTGAAAGGGTAAGCAGGAAAGAGGAGGTCAGAGAAAATTGCTGCTCTCGCTGGTGGTTAATGGTTGAAGAAAGGCATGGGTTTCCCGGCTGCAGAAGAGTGAGTACTGTGACAGCGGAGGGTGCCCCACCAAGGCTTCAGAAAACCTTTTGGCCCGACCCTCAATTGCTTTAGAGAAAAGAAATGAGGCTAAGCACATTTTCACATGCAAAACCCTGTAATTCTCACAGTGACACATGTCAGCATTATCCAGAGGTCATCTAGACCAAAGATCAAACCCAGTGCCATTGAGTCGATTCTGACTCATAGCAACTCTATAGGACAGAGTAGAGCTGCCCCATAGAGTTTCCAAGGAGCGCCTGGAGGACTCATACTGCTGACCTTTGGATTAGCAGTTATAGCACTTAATCACTAGGCCACCACGGTTTCTAGAGAAAGGTATAAATCCTTGCAACATGGATAGATACTTTTAGGGACCCCCTAGACATTCCTAAAACACTTTCAAGAAGGTCGTAAGGTCAAAACATGTTTCTTAACAATAGTAACAGTTGATTTCCCTTTTGACCCTCATTCTCTCTCGAGTCCATGGTGGATCCCCACCATCTAAAGAAATGTGATAAACTAATTGCTAAAAAGTGCTCATTTTCCACATGCTGTGTTTGATGATGATCACTTTGATGCCTAATAGAATGTATGCTTGTGCAAACTTCTCATCTTTAATTTCAAATAGTTATACCCCACATAAATGAAAGTTCTTTCGAGGCTTCAATATTTTTTTAAAAAATGTAAAAGGCTTCTGAGGCCAAAAAAAGTTTGACTATTCCTTTTGGATAACTGCATCTAAAATTGGTCTGAGTATCCCATCACATGAGGTTCCTTTTGTTTTTGTTTCTGCTGCTTTCTCTTTTCTTATTTCAGGATTCATAATCTTAGATCCCACAAGAAAAGGGACAGAAAAACTTGTTAGAGAATATTATATTACTCAAAAACTTTAAATTAAAAAATGCTTGAACTAGTCTTTTCAACATTTTTTTTTTTTACATCTTTAAGTTATACTGTAATATGGTATGAGACACTAGCTAAATAGAAACCCTGGTGGCATCGTGATTAAGCACTACAGCTACTAATCACAGGGTGGGCATTTCAAATCTACCAGGTGCTCCTTGGAAACTCTGGGGTAGATTGACTCTGTCTTATAGGGTTGCAGTGAGTTGAAATCAACTTGACAACATGTATTCTAGCTAAATAGACATTGGCTATTTATGTCCATCTTTTAGGAAGATGACAGAGATCTCAATCTTCCTACCAAATCAGGGGCAGAATGGCTTGACTCTCCCTTTTAAAGCGTTGTGCAAACTCTACAAAGTTCTAAAGACTGTTCTAGATGGTTCTGTGAACTCCAGGAAAAGAGTGGTGGCCAGGAAATGAGACTCACAGTGGTTCAACTTTAAAAAGACTACCACTGTTAAATGTGTGGCATTATCTAGCTTTCTCTAAATAGTCAAGAAAACTCTTAAATTGTCCTACCGTTCACAGTTCAAGATGTGGTATTGACTGCTTAGGGAAAGTTAGCTGTGCTTCTGAGAGGTCACAGCTTGTTAACCCTTTGGAGCTGATCTACTCTGCACACGTGTGGTTGTCATGAGTAGGCACCCACTCTATGGCAATTAAAAACAGCAACTGCTGTTTACAATAGAAGAGAAAGAGATACAAGCAATCATTCCAAGACTGCAGGCACGGCTCATCTTTATTTAGATGACTCACACAGTTGCATTTTCATGAATTATAGAGGTAATTAAGATTACCAGCTTATGTTTTTTGAATAATTTAGATAATAGGTCTCAATTCTCCATGAGAGTAGTAACTGGGACACTTTCATAGATGAAGTGTCCTGTCATAGATGAGGAGTCAATAATTTATTCATATCATTTGGGAAGTAATTTCTGCACAACAAAAGCATTCTGACTGTGGAAAGAATTAGTTCCCATCCTCCAAGAAGTGAACTCATTTTGTGTTCCTCTATTCTATCTGCATGGAACATAAAAGACCTACTCTTTGCAATTTCATTTTTGGATTAATTTTTAGCCAGTTTCTCAGTTTTCATCCAAGAGGAGAAATTGGAAAGTACACAGTCATATTATTGTATATTTAAAATGTATGTTTATTACAAAGTTACTAAATTGATTATGTAATATGAAATGGAGAAAGATACCTTTCCGGCTTTTTTCTTTTTATTTCTTGAAATCTTGAAAGAATTAAAATAGTCATATTCTAACATTCTTGACACGTTCTCAATTTGTATAATATCTACCTTTAGTTTTGTTTTATTGGTTCCTCTTCACCCTTGATTCTCTTTGCTACTTCGTTCTTCTGACAAGTTACTCACTTTCTTGGGTTTGAGGTTAATATCTGGTTGTCGTTGAGTGTATTCTGACTTATAGTGAACCTGTAGGATAGAGTAGAACTGCCCCATAGCGTTTCCAAGGAATGAATGATAAGTTTGAACTGTTGACCTTTTTGGGTAGCAGCTGTAGATGTTAGCTACTGTACCACCACCATTTCCATGTACTGTATAAATCCTTGTGCTAAAGATAGTGTTATCTTATGGTACATATTTTTGATTTATATGGTATGTATTTTTAATTTACTTCAGTGGTACACCTACTCTTGGCTTATCAACTACTTTGTTATCTAACATTTCACATTTATAACAGTGAAAAATCTAATATCCTACTGTATTGCACATTAGCAACATGCATTTGCAATAATTAAGTGCAAGGCAAGAGTAATACTGGCTATGATGGTTAAGTTTATGTGTCAACTGGGCTGGGCTGTGATTCATAATGGTGCAGCAGTTATGTAATGATGCAATTTGGCAGTTATACAGTGATGCAGTTTGGCAGTTATGTAATGATGTAGTCATCTTCCATTTTGTAATCCGATATATTGACCCCTCATTTTTATATAATGCTGATTTTTACATAATGACTTGGTCTTTGGAACCTAACCATGTTGATAAGTTAACAGTGAGTATATTATATTTTAGATCTCATCTTACTCTTTTCAATCAATATTATGTTCCAAGAAATCTATTCATAGTTCAATAAAACATGTTTACTGTTTCTGTTGTTATGTGTCATTGAGTCCATTACAAGTAATTGCAATCATATGAAACAGAGTAGAACTGCCCCATGGGGTTACATAGATATAATCTGTACATTGGCAGATCACCAGATCTTTTCTTCCTTGAATGCTCTTGGTGGGTTCAAACCCCTGACTTTTCAGTTATCAGTTGAGCACTTAAACATTGCATCACCAGAATTTCTTTTAATGCTTTTAACTGCTTCAAAATATTCCATGGCATTCATGTACCCCATCTTAATTATATGTTTTCTTAGTTATGGGTGCTGACATCCACAGCCCACTGATTATTTTTTGTCTGTTAGTTCAGAATTTAGATTACATGGGAACAGGGGTTTTCCACATGTTTTATTTATTTCTGCATCCTGCACATCAAGACGAGTGCTTGGCACTTACATCTCGTTGCCATCTAGTCAATTCTGACAAGTAGCAACCCTGTAGGACACAGTAGAAATGTCCTGTAGACCTTCCAAGGCTATAATCTTTATAGATTCTGACTGCTATGCCTTTCTTCTGAGAAGTAGCTGGTAAGTCAAATAGCTGAGCTTTTGGTTATCAGCTGAACATTTTACCACTGAGTAACTAGTCTTTCCTTCTCTTGGTACACCAAAAACCAAAACCAAACCTGTTGCTGTGAAGTCAGTCCAACTCATAGCAACCTATAGCATAGAATAGAACTGCCTAACGGGTTTCCAAGGGTTTGAATTGCTGAATTTTAATTAGCAGCTGAACACTAACCACTGTACTACCAGGGCTTCTCCTGACACATAAAAACCAAAACCATATCCATTGTCATCAAGTTGATTCTGACTCATAGTAACCCAATAGCACATAGCAGGGTTGAATAAATTTTCATTAAGTCAATGAATTAATTCATATGTATTTATATAGACAAATTGAAAGTGCTTAAGTGTTATCTTCCTTCGAAAATAATTCCAACTTCCTAACCTAATTAGATTTTCTTGTTTTAGATAACAGTTCAATGGCTATTTTTTTTTTCTTTTTTATTTAACATGACTGAGTGAAAATGTACATTCCTGTATAAATTTACATGCCCACCTATATGCAGCTTCCACTGCTCTCCCTGTCCGCTCACAGCACACTATTCCTCTCTGCTCCATACATGTCTCATCCTCCCAACAGCCTCCTTTCCGCTCCTCTCCACCCACTCTCCTTCCTCCAGCCAGAGGTCAGCAGGATGATATCCTATAGATGTATAGAACCATAAAGTGCAACCAATATATGGTCACTCTGCATTGCCAAGTCCAATCCATTCCTGTCCAAAGAGTGGACCTTTGTTATAATTTATGGGTAAGGGCAGCTTCAGGGCTGGGGGCCATGCTCTCAGGGGAACCCCAAAACCGCTGGACAATCAATTGAGGTCTTTTAGTGGAGATCTCAGGATGCACCCCTTTTTATTCTTGTGTTGCCAGTGAGACTCAACCTAGTGAGCTCCATCGTGGCTATCACTGGTGGTGGCTGGGCACCATCTGGTTCTTCCGGTTCCAAGTCGATGAAGGCACCCACTCTTGTGGATCTCTCTGTCTTCTAGGTTGTCTTTACCGCATGTCATTTTGGTCCTCGGTGAGCATCCATTCCTGCTGAGTTGGGACCACGTGCTATGTCCTCGGATGGCAGCTTGGCAGCTTTTAAGACCCCAGCCGCCACTCATCAATGTGGGGTGCAGAGAGCTCTCTTAGCAAAATGCTAGTTGTGCCAGTTGGCCTGAATTTCACCTAAGAGCATGGTCCCCTGCCCTCCTGCCCCAGCTACTCTATCCTTGCAATATTGGGTTAAGATGGAAGGAGTACTCAAGTTATGCTGAAGTCCACTTAATGTTCTTGTTTCCAATGTGTGCTATAACCGCTTTCTCCGAACCAGATTTCTAGCAACTATCTAAACTAAACCCTCCCCACCTCACCCTCCCTCCCTCCCCTCTCTTGCAGCTGTCAAAGAATCTTTTCTTCTATACACAAGTCTGTTTTTGAGATCTTATCGTAGAGGTCTCATACAGTATTTGTCCCTTTGTCACTGACTACTTTCACTCAACATAATGTCTTCCAGTTGAAACCAGGTTAGGAGACGTTTCCTGTAATCATCATTATTCTTTATCATTGCGTAGTGCTCCATTGAGTATATGTACCACAGTTTACCTATCCATTCTTCTGTTGTTGGGCATCTGGGTTGATTCCATCTTTTTGCTATCGTGGACTGTGCTGCGATAAACATTCTGGTGTATGTGTGCGTTGGTGTGAAAGGCCTTGATTCTGTAGGATATATTCCAAGTAGTGGAATTACTGGGTCAAATGGTATATCAATATCCATTTTTTTAAGGAAGCACCAGATTGCTTTCCAAAGAGGGTGGACCATTTTGCAACCCCACCAACAGTGTAGGAGGGTTCCACTTTCTCCACAGCCTCTCCAGCATTTGTTGTTTTGTGTTTTCTGGATCATGGCCAATCTTGTTGGGGTGAGATGGTATCTCATTGTCATCTTGATTTGAATTTCTTTAATAACTAAAGACTGTGAACATGTCCGCATGTGTTTTTGGCTGCCCGGATCTCCTCTTTAGTGAAATGTCTGTCCATTTCCTTTGCCCATCGTTAATTGGATAGTTTATCTTCTTCTTATTGATATTTTGTAGTATCTTATAGGTTATGGAGATCAGGCGTCGGTCTGACATAGAGTTGCCAAATATTTTTTCCCATTCTGTGGGTGTTCTTTTAATTCTATTAATAAAGTCTTTGGATGAGCAAAGTGTTTGATTCTTAATAGTTCCCATTTATCTGTTTTCTCTTCTGTTGATTGTGGTTTCTTTGACAGATTTTGGAGTCTGTCCTCATTGTGTATTAAAACTTCCATTGTTGTTCCTACCTTTTCTGGGATGAGCTTTATTGTTTTAGGTTTGATATTTCGGTCTTTTATCCAGTTGGAGTTGGTTTTTGTGTAAAGTGTAAGATATGGATCTTGATTCAGTTTATTTCAGATGGATAACCAATTTTGCCAGCACCATTTGTTGAAGAGACTGTTTTTACCCCAGTTTAATGTCTTAGGGCCTTTGTTGAATATCTGCTGTTCATAGACAGATGGTGTCATTTCTGGGGTCTCAGTTCTGTTCCATTGATCCATCTGTCTGTTCTTGTACCAGTACCAGGCTGTTTTGACCACTGTGGCAGTGTAGTATGTTCTAAGGTCGGGTAATGAGAGGCCTCCCAGTGTGTTCTTCTTCTTTAGTAGCACCTTACTTATCCGGGGCTTCTTCCCTTTCCAAACAAAATTGGTGATTTGTTTCTCCATCTCATTAAAAACTGATGCTGGAATGTGTATTGGGATTGCATTATGTAAATAAATTGCTTTGGGTAATATAGACATTTTCACAATGTTAAGTCTTCCTATCCATGAGCAGGGTAGGTTTTTCCATTTATCTAAGTCTCTCTTAGTTTCTTGTAGTAAGGGCTTGTAGTTCTCTTTGTAAAGGTCTGTTGTTTCTCTAGTTAGATTAATTCCTAGGTACCTTATCTTCTTAGGGGCTATCGTAAATTGTATTGATTTGATAATTTCTTCCTTAACAGTCTCATTGTTGTTATAAATGAATCCTACTGATTTGCTTATGTTTATCTTGTATCATGAGACTTTGCTGAACTCTTCTATCAGTTTGAGTAGCTTACTTATAGATTCCTTGGGGTTCTCTGCATATACAATCATATCATCTGCAAACAGGGAGATTTTAACTTCCTCTTTGCCGATGCAGGTGCCCTTTATTTCTTGGTCTTGTCTAATTGCTCTGGCTAGAACTTCTAGCACAATGTTGAATAGAAGAAGTGAGAGTGGGCATCTTTATCTAGTTCCTGATCTCAAGGGAAAGTCCTTCAGTCTCTCTCCATTCAGGATGATGTGGGCAATTGGCTTTGTATAAATGACCCTTATTGTATTGAGAAATTTGCCATCTATGCCCATTTTGCTAAGAGTTTTTAGCATGAATGGGTGTGGTACTTTATCAAATGCCTTTTCTGCATCAATGGACAAAATCAGGTGATCCTTGTCTTTTGTGTTATTTATGTGGTTAATCACATGGATTGTTTTTCTGATGTTGAACCAGCCTTGTATCCCTGGTATGAATCACACTTGGTCAAGATGGATTTTCTTGATATGTTGTTGTATTCTATTGGCGAGAATTTTGTTAAAGATTTTGCATCTAGATTCATGAGTGATATCGGTCTGTAGTTCTCTTTCTTTGTTGTGTCTTTCCCTGACTTAGGTATCAGGGTTATGCTGGCTTCATAGAATGAGTTTGGGAGTACTCCATCCCTTTCTATACTGTGTAGTATTGGAGATAACTCTTCTCTTAATGCTGGGTAGAATTCCGCAGTGAAGCCATCTGGGCTTCAATGGCTAATTTTTGCTAAAATTCAGTGGATGTACCTTGTTTTTCTGGGTCTAGCAAGTTTTCTACCTTTGAGAGGGAGCAGCCGCTACTTTTCTGTCACTCCCTATTTGGTAGATAATATTTGCCTTTTACTTCTCTGACAGGATTCTGCCTTACACACGTTCTGAGTTTTGCAGGTTTTATTGTTTATCCTTACTTTGTCCTGGACTTTTCAAGTACCAGTTACAGTTTTGACTGTAATCGGCTCCACTTTCCTGACTCACTTCCCTGCTTTGCTCATTTGTTGCTCTCCAACACAGAAACTTTCTTCTACTCTCTCATTTGTCAGTCTCTGACACAGACTCTTAGTGACAAGTGACTCTTGGAGATGAGAAGCAGTGTTAGAAGTAGTGGTGGTTGTGATGGTGGGAGAGTCTTGAAATCATCCTCATTACTGGTCCCCAAGCACACCCAGATGCATACTTAATTCATATATATATACACACTATCAGAAACTTTCCAGTTCTCTCATCAGACTATTTACTTTTACATAGCTAAATAGACATTAACTGTTTATGTCCATCTTCCAGGAATTAAACAGGGATCTCAATCCTCCTACCATATCATGGGCAGAATGATTTCCTTTCTGGAACAACATCTGACCGAGGCTGACAAACACTGATCCTGTAGTCCTCCACTAGGCATAACACCATGATTTCTCCATTCCTTAGGATAAAGAATAGTCCATCTTTTATACAAGCACTGCCAGTTGTTCGTGAACTCATCCTAGAAAGAGTGCTACATACCTCACTGCTGAATATCACTACAGTCACCTTAGAAGCACTCAGCGTGGGGAGCTATGCATGGCGCCAGTGCCTTGCCCACCCTTCAAAGCAATTTTGGCACTCTTTCTGGAATGGCTATCAGAGCTGTCATCATATTACCCTTGATAACCTAAATGTCGTCAAAATGTCTTGCTGTCAGCATTTCCTTTATCTTCAGGTAATAAAAAAGTCACTGGGGGCCAGTCAACAGAGGGTGTTCCAATACAGTTATTTGTTTACTGGCTAAAAAGTCCCTGACAGACAACCATACAATTAAGTTTGTGAACTTGCCGTATTGCCACCGTGCACAGTGCTCATTCCAGAAAGAATCCCAAAATCGCCTTGGAGGGTGGACAAGGCACTGGTGTTGGTGTATAGCTACCTAAGGGGAGTACTTAGAAGGTGATCACAGTGATATTTAACAGTGAGGAATGCAGCACTTGAAACAATTAAGTATGTGGACTTAATTGTCATACCTCGTAATAGTCATAGACGTTTCAAGCAAGGTGAATCTTAGAAGTTCATGTCCTGGTTTGCAGTAGTAGACTATAGTCTTGAATCTTTACTCTGAGAAACCTGTTTGGGCAGAAGAAAGGTGAATGAGAGAAAGAGTGGCAAAATCAGATAAAAGAAGGTCAACAACATGCTTGCAAGAAAGCGTTTTGTGATGCTTCCAAATATTGAAATTATTAAAATACTAAAAAGTTTATATTTGGCAAGAATTAGCTACTGAATTGTTTTCAGGGTCACTACTTGCTATAGGAAAATGTATGAATCGATGTTGTGGGAGAAGTTGGCTCAATTTACAGCTGGAACCTAATCAGTGCAGTAACGTATTCAACAAGCCAGAATGGAAAATTCAATTCTCCCACTGAGCTGTAATTCATTAACAATATATTCAAAATCTGTATGGCAAGATATCACATATGAGTACAGGGTTAATTATATAAACTTCAGTACATGCTACCAGTCTTCATAGATAAATTAGCAGCTGGCATAAGATTTAATGTCAGAAGAAATATGCATGCAGCCTGACAATTGCTCCTACTCAGGAGTACAAGGAAAATGTAATTTTAACATTCATTCTCCAGTTTAAACGTTAATTGGTTACGGTCTCATCACAGATGTTGATATTGTTGACCTCATTAACTTCACTGTGTCTCAACATGTAAAAACGCAGAGGAAAAATAGGTGCACAAAATAGAAATCAGACTTTGAAAATGCTCTATTGCCTTGAAAGCTCAATTAGGAATGAAATATCAATTTTGCAGTGTGAACTTTTTGGGAACTAGTTTTGCAGTAATCTGACATCACTTTCAAGTAGAAATTCTAGAGTATCTGACAGTAGTTTTTCACATTGTTCTTTTAAAAATGTTATTAGACTTTTTCCTTTTTCTGTTTTTTTCGTGGAGGTAGGAGGCAGGGTTCAACTTGAAGGACCAAGTTGCTCATACTTAGGTAGTGTTAGTATGCTTGTCTGTGACTATGAAGATGTATCTTATCTCAAATTTTAATGGTGCTTTCTTATTTCTTTTATTCTTTCTTTCCTAGGTATTTCAATTGAAGTCAGCCTTTCAAATATTTATTTATCATGTGAGTTGCACTTAATGCCCTTTACAGGTGTCATATTCTTTGTGGTCTGTGAGAAAGACCCAAGATTCTCAGGATATGACATACCAGATAGAACATATGAGCCCAAAATCTCTAAGGGAAAGTGAAATTGTCATGGAATGAATTGTATCCTCCCAAAATGTGTGTACTAATTTGACTAGGCCTTGATTCCTAGTATTGTGTGAGGTTTCTTTGTGTTGTAAACCCTGGCTTTATGATGTTAATGAGGGATGATGGGTGGCAGCTGTATTGGTGGCAGGACTCAAGGTGTAAGATGGTACTCTTCCTTGAGGCAGTCTCTTGATATATATTCTTCCATCCTTTAATTTTCAGTTTGTTCATATCTTTATGTCTAAGGTGAGTTCTTGTAGACAACACATGGACGGGTTGTCTCTTTTGATCCAAGATGTCACTTGACATCTCTTTACTGGAGCGTTCAGTCCATTCACATTCAATGTAATTATTGATAGGTAGGTGTTTAGTGCTGCCGTTGTGATGTGTTTATTTTTATGTTGATGTTTTCTCTGTTGTTCTTATTAATCTGTTCTGGGACTTTCTTCTTTGTGAGTTGATTTTTCACCTTTTTCAGGGTTTGTTTTGTGGTTGTTGAGACTCTTGTATTACGTTTCTTGATTTGATATGTTGCATCTTTATTGTGCTTTATGGCTGCCCTATGATGCCCCTTAATAAACTGTGTATAAACCCAATTTTAATTACTACCAGTCTTATTAACTTTCTCTCCATCTGGAAGGACTATAATGACTGTAGTACTTCCCTCTTTTTAATATGCTTACATTGTAGTTTTCGTGATATGATCACTGGATCATTTCTTTCACTATTACAGCTTTGATTGAGTTTGGAGCCTTCCCTAACTCAGTAGATTTCTGGGTGATGTGTCCTGTATTTGATTCTAAAATATAAAGTTAGTGGTTTTGTTCGTCTAAGCCAAGATATTCTTTGAGTATTTCTTGTAGCTTTGGTTTGGTTTTTGCAAACTCTGTGAGTTTCTGTTTATCTGTGAAAATATTAATTTCATCTTTGAAAGTATTTGAAAATATTAATTTTCATCTTTGAAAGATAGTTTTGCAGGATATATAATTCTTGGTTGGAAGTTCCTCTCCTTCAAAGCTTTGAATGTGTCATGCCACTGTCTCCATGCCAGCACTGTTTCCTACTAAGAAATCTGATGAAAGCCTACAGAGTTTCCCTCTGAATGTTAGCTTTTTTTTGAGTTTTGCTGCCTTTGAGAGTTTCTGCTTATGTTTCATTTTGTTAAGTTTGATTATAATATGTCCTAGAGTCTTTCTTTTGAAACCTCTACTGAGTGGTGTTCAATACACATCTTGGACATCTATCTTCTCTTCTTTCATAATTTCTGGGAAGTTTCTGTCACCAGCTCAGCAACAATACTCTCTGTGTTCTCAGGTGTCTTGCCCTATGCAGGAACTTCAATTAACCTTAGATTGTTCCTCTTAATAGAGTCCCACATGCTTCTTAATGCTTCTTCACTTTTCTTGCTTCTTTTTCCTCCTTGTAGATTCTGGAGTCAGTAGCTCTGTCTTCCGAGTCCAAAAGTCTATTTTTCATTTTTTCAATTCTGTTTTCTTGGCTTTGAATTGAAGTTTCTATATCTCTGATGCTCTTGATCTTTTGGATTTCAGAGTACTGATGTTCCATCAGATTGAACAGCTTGCTTCATTTTTCATTTTGCTCTGATGCATTTTGTGTAAGGTCTAGGAGAGCTCTCTATGTAATTCTTTTGTATTCACATTCCAATAGTTTCAGAAAGGTTTCTTCGTCTGGGAAGTTCTTTGGTGCTTTCTTTTGGGAGCCTTCTGGAGCCATGGGTGACTTCTTTGTTAGGTTTTTCTCCAGAGGTTGTTGCTTTGGGGGCATCATGTGAGTCAATAGTAGCTGGGAGAGATGCTGTCAGGATGGACCACAGTTGTTTCTCCAGGCATCTTAAAATGAAAGGTGAAAAGTATCTGACAGCTTCCAAGTCAGTCAGGTTTTCAGGCATACAGGTCCCTCTTTCCAGCTGGCAAAGTAAGAACCTCTGTATCCAACCCCAGATATTACAAACTAGTGCAAAATACAGAAAGGCTACTTCCCGGCTGGCCTCTGCTGTTGAGTCCAAGCCGTAAGTGACATTGTGTAGAATACTACTTTTCTGCCAGAAAGGCACTCTCCTCTGGGCAGGTGTTGCCTCCCAGACTAGGAATTAGGTCCAGCTGAGGCCTCTGTATGGGTTTATCCACCTCCCAGTGGAACAAGATGGCATCCTACACAAGCTGCCTGCCTGCCTCAGGACAGCCTACTCAACGGTAGAGGTGGAAAGAAAGGCCAAAGGTGCTAAGATGCAGAGTCTGAAGCCAGGCTCTCAAAATATGGCAATTTGGCCTGCCGATCCCACCAGCAGTGTGTCTGAGATTAGCTGCTAGTCAAGACCCAGCTCTACTCTCCAGCTAAGTCAGAGAAAATAAAATTAAAATGGCAAGTTACCTTGGTCCATTAAAGCCAACACTCACCAAGAGCAGGGGTCAGCGAAAGAGAGGAAGTTTTCCGTTCAGTGGTATGAAGTCCAAATTAACAGCCCTATACCATGTCCTAGGCCTCATTAGGTGTCCAGAAGGCTCTGTTTAATTGTCAATTCAGGTCTTGGTTTCCAGAGGGATTTAGGGAGGCATGTGTTTAGTCTGCCATCTTGACCTCATCCCCTGAGGCAGCCACTTGAGATATAAAAGAAAGAAGCTAGTAGAGAGATTAATGGACCTCATACTACCAAAAAGCAGAGCCAGGAGCACAGCATGCCCCTTAGAAAGGACTTGGTGTTTCTGTGCATCAGAAGGTCCCAGTCCAGGAGAAGATTGACAGCAAGGACTTTCCTCTACAGCCAGCCGAGAAAGACTTCCCTTGGATCTGACACCATGAATTTGGACTTGTAGCTTACAGGACTGTAGAAAAATACAATTTATCTTTTTAAAGTCATCCATTTGTGTTATTTCTATTATAGCAGCACTAGATGACTAAGACAGGAATCTATGTGTTGGAAATAGTTGTTCAAGGCATGTGCTAATCTGTTTCACAGACCCCCTTTTGTAACTTAGAGTCTCCTTTCAGGCCCTTCTCCTGCTTATCATCCCACTCTTCAGCTATATACACCCCCACTCACAAAGATGTGCTATGAATATGTTCTAAGACATAGACAAAGTTTGGTTTCTACATGAATGGTTAGAGATTCAAGCCTGCTACAGCGTCTTGGAATAAACCTCATGATGTCCTTCTGAAAAATCAGCTACTGAAGACCCTCTGCAGCGCAATTCTATGCTGACACACATGGAGTCATCATGAGTCAGAATAGACTCTGTGGCAATTGGGACACGAGCATATAAGATTCACCCTGCTTCAAACTTCCATGGTTATTATACAAAAAGGACTATTCCTTACCGTTTCAACACCTATCCTTTCTGTTGATCTTAACTGATATTGCCTGTATAAAATATTAAACAATGGAGATTGTTCCTCAGTCTGAATATTTAGAAAGAACATTTATTATTTGTGAATTCAACTTAAGTAAGTAAATTTCTTCCCTAAACTTTCATTTTCCACCACAAACATGGAGATGACAATTTTAAATTTAAAACCAAATTTCAGACCAGATATCCAAATAACAAGGCCTTTAAGAATTCTCTGTTGAAAAAGGAAGTAACACAACTGATTGGAAAATTCTGATTTAGGTCTTTAGATATATTTTCTGACTTAGAATCTCAGAAAAAATGTAAAGGCAAGTGAATTTAAACATTATCAAGTCTAGTGGTTTTCAAAAATTTTAAAGTTGAGGACAAGAAACAAGAGAAAGAACAAATCCTATTTTCAAATAGATCCCTACCAGTATAGTAGAGAGCAGCCTTGATGATGAATGGCACCCACAGCATTCTCTTTCTTGATGTCCTCTGTGGACCCACAAAGCTCAACAACACCTAATTCTGAGGCTAGTGATAATTTCTGGATCCATTTATATTGTGACTCTTAAATAAATTTTTCCTTTGTCTATCATTCCACCGCCACCTTGTGGAGTTCTCTGCAAAAGATCTCAGATCTGACCTTCTGTGAATAGGTGGGCTGATTTCTCTAGGCTCCCTCAGAGGCTGCTTGCAAGCCACTGTCTTCTTTTCCTGCATATGCCACCTCCCACCAAGTTTAATCAAGGTATTCACCAATTGGCACAGTGGTTAAGAGATATGGCTGCTAACCAAAAGGTTATTTGTTCAAATACACCAGCCATGTCTTCTTGATGGAGCAGTTCTGCTCTGTCTTACAGACTTTCAATGAGTCAGAATTAACTTGATGGCAGTGGGTTCTTTTACAGTATCCACCAACTGCTACTGAATTACCCTTTCTTTCCATTACTCCAGCTTCCACCAGTATTATAACCAGTCTTTCTGTATGTGGCCTCTCGACAATCAAAACACTTGAGTCTCAGGGAAAGATTAAATGTACTACAGCTAAGTTGTAGTTGCTGTTAGGTGTTGTTGAGTTGGTTATAATCCACAGCTATCTTATGTACAACAGAACAAGCACTGCCAGGTCCTGGGCCGTCTTCACAATCACTGTTATGCTCCAGCCTATTGTTGCCAGCTACTATGTCAACCTATCTCCTTGAAGGTCTTCCTCTTTATCGACGACTCTTTACCAAGCATGTTATCTTTTTCTAGAGCCTTATTCTTTCTGATAACATATTCAAAAAATGTGAGACATAGTCTTACCCATCTTTGCTTCTAAGGAGCATTCTGGCTGTACTTCTTCTGAGACAGATTCATTCCTTCTTTTGGCAATCCATGATATATTCAGTATTCTTTGCCAACATCACAGTTCAAAATATCAGTTCTTCAGTCTTCATTATTCATGATCCAGCTTTCATGTGCATAGGAAATGATTGAAAACACCATGGCTTGTGTCTTGTATATCCTAGTTTTCAAGGTGACATCTTTGCTTTTTAACATTTTAAAGAAATCTTCTGTAGCGAATCTGCCCAAGGCAATGCGTCATTTGATTTCTTGACTTCTGCTTCCAAATAACAAGGCCTTTAAGAATTCTCTGTTGAAAAAGGAAGTAACACAACTGATTGGAAAATTCTGATTTAGGTCTTTAGATATATTTTCTGAATATTTTGAATCGTGAATCCAAGTAAAATAAAATCCGTAACAACTTCAGTTTTTTCTCCATTTATCATGATCATGCTTATTGGTTCAGCCATGAGGATTTCTATTTTACTTTATTTCTATTTATTTATTCTATTCAGCTGTGAGGTATAACTTGTGCTGAAGGCTGTAGCCTTTGCTCTTCATAAGTAAATGCTTCAAATCTTCTTTCAGCAAACAAGGTTGTGTCATCTGCATAATGCAAGTGTTAATGAGTCTTCCTCCAATCCTGATGCCACATTCTTTTTCATATAGTCTGGCTTCTTGAGCTATTTGTTCAGCATACAGATTGAGTAGCTATGGTGAAAAGGTACAATCTTAACACATGGCTTCCCTGACGTTAAATCATGAAATATGCCTTTATTTTGTCTGAACTGCCTGTTCGTCTCTGTACAGATTCCTCATGAGCATGATTAAGTGTTCTGTAATTCCCATTCTTCACAGTGTCCATAATTTGTTATGATCCTCTCAGTTGAACATCTTCACATAGTTAATAAAACACAGGTGAACATCTTTGGGTATTCTCTGCTTTCAACGAGTATCCATGTATCAGCAACAATAACATTCTGGTTCAACATCCTCTTCTGAATCCAGCTTGAATTCCTGACAATTCTCTGTCAGTATACTGCTGCAGTCATTTTTGAATGATCATCAGCAAAACTTTATTCGTGTATGATATTAATGATATTATTCTATAATTTATAAATTCTGTTGGATCACCTTTTTTTGGCATAAGCAGAAACATGGATCTCTTTCAATAAGTTGGACAGGTAGCTATCTTCTGTCTCCCAAATTTCTTGACATAGATGAGTAAATGCTTTTAGTGCTGTATCTGTTGAAGCATTTCAATCGGTAGTTTGTCAATTCCCAGAGCTTAGTTTTCTGCCATTGCCTTCGGTGCAGCTTGGACTTCTTCCTTCAGTGCCACAGGTACCTGGTCGTATGCTGCCTCCTGAAATGACTGTACACAAACGAATTCTTTTTAGGGTAGTGACTCTGTGTATTCCACACATGTTCTTTTTATGATTCCTGCATCATTTAATGTTTTCAGCGTAAACTCTTCAGTACTGCAACTTTTGAGGCTTGAATTTTGCTTTCAATTCCTTCAGCTTGAGTAGTGCCAAGCCTGTTCTTTCCTTTTGGTTTTCTATCTCCAGGTCTTTGCACATTTCATTATAATACTTTATTTTGTCTTCTTGAGCTGCCCTTTGTAATCTTCTGTTCGGTCCTTTTATTCATAAGGTCTTCTCTTTGCTTTAGCCACCTGATGCTCAAAATTAAGTTTCAGAGTCAACTAAGTAGTACTAAATTTAAATTCCTCAATTTGCTTAGCAGCAAAATAAAACTGTTGCTTATGGTTTTTTCGCCAACTAAAGGGCAAAAGAACATTGCGTGAATGAGCCTTTATCTTCCTGCTAAACATTCTGAGTATTGGTTCTCCCTCCAGCCAAATCCATCACAGCAATGTTCATTTTTCTGAACATTCTGGAGAAGGCATGAGCTAGATGAGAACAGTAGTGCCATAGAGGTATAGATATGGAATGAAGCTGATATTTCTACGTTATATTAAAAAGTTGTTAATTAATTTTGAAAAAAAAAGATATAATTGCAAGATTCTTTTCAGAAAATAGCTAAATGGTAATGCTGAGGAGTGACCATTCACTATATGTCATACCCATCTTCTGCTTAATACCTACAAAGCAGGGATGACAAAAAACTTTGGCATATCTGGTGTTTCTTCACCCACACATTTACCCACCTATTGCAAACAAATTGAATCAATTTGCTCTTTCACTATTTTTTTATGGAACTCATAGTTACCTGAGGATTATTTTTTAATATTGAAAATGAATTTATCATTATCAAAAAAAATCTGCCTTCACATCGTGGGTTGAATTTTTTAAATATCGTCTAGGAAAGATGCTTAACTTCCTAGTCGATATCATGTTTGTAAAATGCAAGCACTCAACAATTTAAATTTCGTTAGCATACAGGTCATAGACATTTAGAAACATAGCCAAACCATTTATTGGAAACATTTTAACCTTGTCTAGTTCTCAAGTTTTCCTAAGGTATAGTCATGTTTCCTTGAATCTGTATCAATATCTACATGTACAGAATTTAGGTATCTGTCTCTTGCTTTGTTCTGTATAATCTCTACTTGTTGTGTTACCAGGAGTGAATCAGAAGGCATACGTCCAAATACATTTGTTCATTTGGCATCAACATATGAATTTTAGTAGTCTGTGTGTATATATGTGTGTGTATATACAGATAAACACATGTTGTGTAAGTGCTTTGCCTTTGGAAATGTGTAATTTTAGTATCTTTTCATTTTTATCATTTCCCTTTAAATGTGGCTTCCATAGATATAGCCAACCAATATTCATGACCAGATTTAGCAACATGGGACTTCTAAGATCATCTGAATATGTTGTTTTAAATATAGTAGTTTAATTGCCATAGCATGTGATGAGTACTACTCACACACAAAAAAATTGGAAACTCTGTTTCTAAAGGAGAAGGCATGAGCTAGAGGAGAACAGTAGTGGCCATAGAAGTATAGATATGGAATGAAGCTGATATTTCTATGTTATTTGAAAAAGTTGTTAATTAATTTTGAAAAAAGATATAATTGCAAAATATTTTAAAACATAAAGAGAGTAATTGTTAAGCTGCCACAAAGTTGATAGTTTTATTTTAATAATTTGATAAATGGCAAATATTTAATTTATGTTGTAAAGATACAAAACAAACTTTAAATCCTCTTACAACTGTCTTGCTGTTTTCTCCCATGGAAATCTAACAGACCTCCTATTTCAAAAATAAGTCCTTTAAGACAATTTAGCTGATATTTATGTATGAAACATATTGATTTCATAGCTAACTGATGAGTTGATCTAATTTTATCAGCAAAATTAAATTTACTCTTTTATCTAGATAGGTGTTTTAAAGATTCCTGTGTGAAAACCTCAGTTAATGAGTATCGTGAATAATAGTTTGTTTTATTAGATGATTGTTTCCAAGCTAATTTCTGTTTAGAGAGCTGTATACTTCTTTCCATTCTTAGAGAAAGTCATTATGTTTAAAGTAGTTGAGAAGAATATGTGAAATCACCAAACAGCAATGCGGATGCTTAAAACAGACTTGTGCCCCCAAAGGGGAGGCAGGGACTGTGATACTGGATAATATACAAAGTATGAATATAGGAGCACAGGAAATTGTCAAAAAGGAAGTAGATCCATAAACATTGATATTTTGGCATTAGTGAATTGAAATGTGCCGGTACTGGCCATTTTGATTCACATAAGTATATGATCTCCTAGGGTGAGAAATGGAAACTTGAAGAGGAATGGTGTTGCATTCATCCTCAAAAACAACATTTCAAGATACATCCAGAAGTACAATGCTGTCAGCAACAGCTTAGTATCTATACACCTACAAGGAAGATCAAAGAATATAAATATTTTTCAAATTTTTACACCAATCACTGAGGCCAAAGATGAAGCAATTGAAGGTTTTTACTAGCTTCTGAAATCTGAAATTGATTTAATATGCAATCAGGAGGCACTGATAATTATTGGTGACTGGAAACCCTGGTGGCTTAGTGGTTAAGTTCTACAGCTGCTGACCAAGAGGCTGGCAGTTAAAACCTGCCAGATGCTCCTTGGGAACTTTACAGGGTAGTTCTACTCTGTCCGATACAGTTGCTGTGAGTTGGCATCTACTCGATGACACTGGGTTTGGCTTTTTAGTTTTTGGAATGCAGAAGATGGATATGGAAATGAAAAACTGGTAGCTGGCAAATGTAACTTTGATAATAGATACGATGCCAGAGATTGCATGACAGAACTTCACAAGACTAACAACTTCTTCATTGCAGACATTTTTTCAACAACATAAATGGCATCTGTATACATGGACACTTCACCAGATGGAATACACAGGAATCAAATCTATGACATCTGTGCAAAGAGATAATGGAGAAGCCAATGCTATAAGTCAAAACAAGGCTGGGGCCAACTGTGTAACAGACCAACAATGGCTCATATCCAAATTAAAGGTGAAGCTGAAAATTTAGAACAAGTCCAGGAGAACCAATGTGCTGCCTTGAATACATCACACCTGAGTTTAGAGACCGTCTCAGGAATAAATTTGAGGTGTTGATCACTAATGAGCAAAGGCCAGGCAAGTTGTCGAATGACATCAGCAACATCACAAATGAAGAAAGCAAGAGGTTGTTAAAAAGATAGGAAAGAAAGAAAAGATCAAGACGGGTGTCAGAAGGGACTCTGAAATGTGCTCCTGAACGTTGAATAGCTAAAGCAAACAGAAAAGATGATGACATCAAAGAGGTAAATAAAAGATTTCAAAGAGTGGTTTGGAAAGACAAGTAAAGAATTATAACAAATGTGCAAATAACTGGTATTAGAAAACCAAAAGGGAAGGATACCCTTGGCATTTCTCCAACTGAAAGAACTGAAGGAAAAATTCAAGTCTCAAGTTGCAGTATTGAAGGACTCTACAAGGAAAATACTAAAAGACTCAGAAAATGTTAACAGCAGATAAAAGGAACACACAGAGTCACTGTACCAAATACAGCTGGTTGATGTACAACCATTTCAGGAGGTAGCATGTGATCAGGAACTGATGGCACTGAAGGAAGAAGTCGAAGCTGCATTGAATGCATTGGCAAAAAACGAGGTTCCAGAACTTATGAAATGGCAATTAAGATGTTTCAACCAACAGATCACACTCTGGAAGTATTCATTCATCTATGCTAAGAAATTTGGAAAACAACTGCCTGGCCAACCAACAGAGGAGATCCATATTTTTGTCTGTTTCTAAGAAAGGTGATCCACCAGAATATGGAAATTATTGGCTAATGTTATTAATATCACTCACAATTTTGATTTTGCTGACAATCATTCAAAAGTGGTTGCAGCAGTACATCAACAGGAAATTTCCAGATTAAGGTTGATTCAGAAGAGGATGTCGGGACTAGGAATATAATTGCTGATGTTAGATGGATCTTGACTGAAAGCAGAAAGGTATTTATTTGTGCTTTATTGACTATGCAATGACATTTGACTGTATAGATGATAATAAATTATGGGCAATATTGTGAAGAAAGGGAAATTCAGAACACTTAATTGTAGTTTGAACAGAACAGGAGGATACTGCTCAGTGTACAGTAAGGAAAGGTGTCTCAGGGTTGTATCCTTTTACCACACTTATTCAAGCTGTATGTTGAGCAAGTAATCCAAAAACTGTAGTATATGAAGAATAAAGGGGCGTTAGGATTGCAGGAAAGCTCATTAACAATCTACAATATGCAGATGATACAAAGTTGCTTGCTGAAAGTGAAGAGGACTTGAAGGATTACTGATGAAGAACAAAGACCACACACAGTCTTCAATACGGATTACAACTCAACATAAAGAAAATAAAAGTCCTTACAACTGGAATAATAAGCAATATCATGATAAATGCAGAAAAGTTTGAAGCTGTCAAGGATTTTGTCATAGTTGGATCCAAAATTAGTGCCCAGTCAAGAAATAAAATGCATTGCTTTGGGCAGATTAGTTGCAAAAGACCTCTTAAAGGTGTTGAAAAGCAAAGAAGTCACCTTGCAGACTAAGGTGTGCCTGACCCAAGCTATGATATTTTCAATCACTTCATATGCATGAGAAAGCTAGACAATGACTAAGGAAGACAGAAGAAGAGTTGATACCTTTGAATTACAGTGTTAGTGAAAATAACTGAATATAGCATAGACTGCCAAAATAAGGAACAAACCTGTCTTGGAAAAAGTACAACCAGAATGCTCCTTGGGAGCAAGGATGGTGACATTGTTTCTCATGCACTTTTGACATATTATCAGGAGGAATCAATTCCTGGAGAAGGACATCATACTTGGTAAAGTAAAAGGTCAGCCAAAAAGAGGAAGGCCTTTAACAAAATGGACTGACACAGTGGCTGCAACAGTGGACTCAGACATACCATTAATTGTGAGGGCGGCGAAGGGCCTGGCAATGATGTGTTCTGGCTTACACAGGGTCAATGTGAGTTGGAATCGACTCGACAGCATCAAACAGCAACAACAACAATAGTACTAGAATCTGAAATCTCTTACGAAATGTCAATGTTGCGTCCTGAGCCATTTCTATCAGGTGCCTCGCTCTGGAATCACCTGCACAGAAAGTGAGAATTCCACCACTGACCGTTGCTTACTCCATCTGTTTCAAGAGAAAGGCCACGCAACTGGTATATATGGGAGAGCCAAGATTAGGAGCCAGGTCTTTGTCATTTTTGCATGACCAGAGTATACTGCACCCCTTTCACCATACAACATTTTTATAGTGAGATGTTATGCGGTCACGTGTTTCATAATGGATGATCTATTAAGATCTTGTCATGGTGTCATTTGCACAGCATGTAAAGCTAGAGAGCCAGGAGTTTTAATTCTTGATGTGAGTATGTCATCCAATGACTAGATTAGACTACCACAAAACATAGCTGGGTGAGGTTTGCCCCTCTGAATAAGTCTTGAGCTTTGGCAAGGTTCATGTAATGTAATCTGGAGTCCAATTCAAGTCCTAGTTGATGGTACTTGGGTTAAAAAAGGTTTTCAGGCATTTTATGGAAAAGAAAGCTGGGAAGGAAATTCTCTGGGCTAGGGGATTATTGCAGTTGATGTGCAGGGAGGACTAGCCAGTGAATGGTTTGCACATGAACGCAATTAAAAAGTAGTTGTCCAAACCTAAGTGATTTTATTTCCATTTGTGTGGCAACATTTGGTAGAGACCTGAAGGGGAGGTGGCATCTGGAGTTTGAGGGCTCGTGGTGGCCCCTAAGCTGCTGAGCCAACTTGAAGTCATTTCACTTGTCTAGAATTTTCTTACTTGAAAATTACGAATAATTATAATAAACTAAACCAAACCCACTGCCATTGAGTTGATTGTGACTCATAGTGAGCCCACAGAATAGAACTGCACCAAGGAGTTATCGAGGAGAGCTTGGTGAATTTGAACTGTTAGCCTTTTTGTTAGCAGCCATAGCATTTAACCACTACGCCACCAGGGCTTTCAGGAAAAATTGTAATAGCTAACTTGTAATGAATGGCTATTATGTGCCAGGCAGCATTCTAGAGTATTTTACATGTATTAACTCATTAATCTTTATAAAAACCCGTGGAGTTATTGTTATCAAACCCCATTCATAATGAGGAAACTCAAGCGACGTAGATATTAGATCATTAGCTCGAAGTGACACAGGCAGTAACGAGCAGAACTGAAATGTAAGCCCAGGTCTAGCTCCAGAGCCTACAATGTACTTTTAAGCGCTGTGCTGTATACCTCTTGCTGTGCTACTTTATAGGATTACCTTGAGAAAATGAATAAAAGTACTTAATACACCATAATACATTATACAAAGTAGAGATAATGTAGCATTCTTGTAAATCAGTGGGGCAGTGTTGCTTCAGTGGTGGACTTCTCATTTTCTGTGCTGGTGATTCCAGGGCACAGCCCTGATGGAAATAGACTGAGCAGTGGACAGAGCGAAAGGCAGCTAACATGTAAATTGCAATCATGTAGATTCAACCTTATAGTGGAGAGTATTTTTATTATTCCTAACTCAGAAGCTTAGTTGGATTTTAACAAATTTTTAGTCCTGTTTCCAGAACTCTTTTCTGCTCCCACTGATACAGTGGTGATCTGAACAGGAAATCTTAACCTGTGAATTGATGCACCTCTCTGTTTTAGAGCTCTTAGAAGTCTTTCAAGCACCTTGTTCAATTTTTTAAACAAAAGAAACATTAGCTTTCTTTCAGATGAGGAATGAATGTGTCGTGAACACAAAATCACTGTCTAAGACTTTTTATACTGATTTTAACACATCTGTTTCTTAACAACAATTTGCAGTGATGATGGCTTTGACGATGGTAGAAAGGCACATTTTCTACTCTTGCAAATATTCTCACTTTCATGACTATTTTTCTTAATGCTTTTCAATCTCCAGGTAGTTAGGTCTGGTGGTTTGTCTGTCTTTGGGCGCTGGATATGCATTCGGTGTGCACTGCTCATGATAAATTCAGCAGCTATTTGTGTAAATGTCATGCTGCATGTAAAGTGACAAGAATTTCATTACACTTTGGCATGAGGTGGAGCATTAATTAGGGGCCATACATACAAATGAGTTGAGGGAAAACATTTTGCTGTCAGGTAGTTTGGAAAATAATTATTATGAGCTTTGTTGGCATTTTTGTGACCTATAAATACTATAGAAAGCCTTACCAAAAATCTACTGAGGTTGACAGCAGCAAAACATTAACTAAGGCATGCTTAAACTACTGGTAAGATGAATCATAATAAAACTCTGAAAGAATAAATCACTCTCTATAGATGCAGAATGAATTACATGATTACTGCAAGACACAGCATATGAGAAGGTAATACCATTCATAAAATATGGAATAAAATAGATCCATTTACTGGAAGTTATTATTTTTTATGTGAGTTCTTCTTGAATTAGTAGAACTAGTGTTAATGGCAAAAGGCTTGAATGTTCAGAGGAGAGAAAAGTACTCTACAGCAAGCTGAGCTGGGAATCAAAAACATTAAAAATTATTTAGCATTTAGCAATCCACCCCCAAAATAAAAACTAGCATCCTTTAAAATTTGATACACTCTAACACACTTTGAAGGTTCTTGTCAAAACCTTAGAGATTCTGACTTGAATGAAATATTTATAGGCAAACACCCAACAGGGAAATGAAATGGGCTGACTCCATAGGGGCTGAAAATCGCGTCTTCAATTAGTCTTTGTCTTGAAATTAGTTGAATCTGTCCTCTGAGGTTTGTGCTATATTTCTTAGTCACTGCTGGGTCTTCATATCAGTAAATGCTCAAATATAGGGCCTGGGGAAATATTAGTACTTGGTTCATCTTCCATGGATCTTTTTCTCTAAGATTATCTTTGATTTTTTTTTTTTTTTGGCATGGTAGTGTTGCGTTTTGGTTTCTGTCTCTAAATGTATCTAAACTTGGCAAGTTAGCTCCCATTTATAAATTTAGCTGTTTTCATATTTTAGAGGAAATCTTGGTGTTAGGAATGAAGAAGAATGAGGTGGAAAAGTGGTAATAAGAAGTCCTGTTTAAAAGCTATGACCACCAAATTGAAACATTAGTTTGGTTCTGCTCTGAGTCTGGTGCCTTAACCTTTTAAAACTTGGATTCGTCCTAAATTACATTATTACAGTGGTAGCAATTTTGTTTTCTGTTTCTATAACCAGTTATCAAGGCCTTGACTCTAGTCGTCTGGGTCACAGTCTCGAATATCTGTTCTGGGGCTTTTGCTGCTTGCAGTCTCTGGTTTTGAGTAGGATAGTTCCTTTGCCCTATCCATTCTTTCCTGTTTAGACTGTAAACACTTGAAGAGTAAAAGATGTATCTGCTCTATCCAACTGGAAACTATTAACCAGAAGTTTGACAAATTCATTTACTTTACCTCGGCCCACAGCTAAACTGAACTTCCCAGATGTTCACATCTAATTCCAGATGATGGAACATAAACAACAATGTACCATTTTCAGGGTGAGGTAATGAGGATCACATATGCACGTGTTCTTTCTCTGTCACTTTTTCTTTCTCTCTTTTCTGGTTGAGTGATGTTGTACTGATTGTGAAGATGTATGTTGAAGAGCGCGGCAATAGAACAAGGGCTACCTCAGTCCCAGATGACACAGTATCCCTCTTACAATCTGTACTGGAGTATGGTATCATAGGCCTCTAGTTTTAAGTTCTTTATTAACTGTGGTAAAAATACACATATGAAAACATTTGCCAATACAACTTTCACATTTACAATAGGTTAGTCTTAAAGAAGTTAATCTACTTGAATTTATTCAGTAGTGGACTGTGACCATAATAAAAATCTAAAATATGTAGCAGGACTTATAATTAAGGTGACAGATATCAAGGGAACAGATATTAGAGGCTGAAAACATGGCAATTCATCTAAGTTATTGACAACCCATAGTAAAACTCTAGCTTGCATCTTAGTCATACAGTACTATCATAATAGCAATACCATGAGTTGATGGCTTTAAAAAAAGAAACTTTATTCTTACACAGATCAGTAGGCTACAAGTCTGAACTCATGGTGACCAACCCCAGGAGAAGGCTTTCCTCTGGAGGAAGGCCATTGTGTTGCATCAGTCGTTAGTCAGAGAACATCTTGGCGCAGGAATCTCCGGTCTGAAGGATACGCTCTACTCTTGGTGTTACTTTCTTGGTGGTATGAGTGTCCCAAACTCTCTGCTTGCTTCCCTTTCCTTTTGTCTCTTGTAGGATAAAAGGTGGTTTAAGCCACACTCCAGGGAAACTCTCTTTACACTGGGGCAGGGAGATAACCTTAGGAAGGGTTTTATAGTCCCACTCTAACCTTCTTTAACATAAATAGTCTATTAATCATAGGCAGATATTAGAATTTACAGCATCAGAAAATCACAAAATGGAGGGGAATCATACAATAGTTGGAATCACCAGCCCAGCCAAATTACTATGCCCATTTTTGGGAGGACACAATTCAATCCATGACAACTTGTCACACTGAGAGGTAGAGTATGTGCCTGCTCAGCTGACAAGTCTAGGTGAAGTGACTGGAAAGCATAAAAATGTTAATATATGTTGGCTAACATTAATGGTGGTTGGCAGAGACAAAGGTGACCTCAGTTGGTTCAAGCCATCAACCTTTCGTTTACTAGCTGAGTGTATCAACTGTTGTACTGTCCTAGGATTCTTAGGAGACAATTAACAAATTTTTAAGCAGAAACGAATAGAAACAGAGAAGTCTAGAACCTTGTCCTTGAAGAGTTGGAAAAGCTGTTTCTGGCTCTGAAGCAATTGGACATAAGATTTTCTACTAAATATGATTGAGAGAGCTTCTGAGGAAAATAAGTCTATCAAAAATAGCTTTGTGGCAAAGATCAAACTAAGGACATGCCTTCCTTGTCAAGCCTGATGGCCTTGAGGCAGATTCTTCTACGAAATTCGGAGAGAAAGTCCTGTTAACAAAGAAGGCAAATAAATACATAAACTGTTGGAACTATGTCCATGAAAGGACTTTGGTTGTGTTTGTCATATATCATGCTAACAGGAAACAAACAACTCAGAAGCCAAGAGCATTTTAAAGGAAATTTATTGTTAAAAAATAAAAACAAAATCCCATAAACTAGGTCTAAAACTTGCTAACTGAACCTCAGATCAAACTATTTGAATTTCAGCCTTCAGTAAGCAGAAAGTGAGTTCTCAAAGCTTTTCAGTTCCCAGGGAGGACACAATTCCAACATTTATTTTAAATATGTTATGGAGGATAATGACATGGAAGAGTTCCCTTGCTCTGCCTCAGAAGATCAGGACCAAGAGCAGAACCAGAATCATAATATCTTCTTCATGGATTCAGGATTGCTTATGTACCAATAGGAGCCTGGCTGACATGGTAGGTAAGCACTCAGCTGCTAAAGAAAAGCTTGGCTGCTAACTTAGATGTCAGCAGCTTGAATCCACCAGCTACCCCTTGGAAACTCTTAGGTAATTGTAACCTTTCTTCTAGGATTGCTTTGAGCTGGAATTGGCTCAGTGACAATGGGTTTGGTATTTTTGGTTGGTTATGTGAACAGCTACTTCGTTTCTTCCATTTCTCCCTGTTCCAAATGGAGTGTTATTGTAGTTACCCTGTCCCTGTTCTGTTACTATGCAGTGAGTATTGGAGGGAGGCTGATCATTTCTCTTTTTAAGTTTTTTGTTCACTAGCCACCAGACTATGGAAGTGTCATGAAGCAAGTTAAAAAAGATTTGACGTCATCGGGAGATCCTGAACTTTCAAAAGATTGTATAGCAACTGCTTGAGTCTTTGACTTCTCCTTGGAAAGGGTATGTTTTGACAGCCAGGGCTCCGTCAACAGAAATACCACAGGTGCATGGTGTTAAAAAGAGAAATTTTACTTGTCACAGTCCAGTGGACTAAAAGTCCAAATTAAGGGTGTCGGCTCCACACGAAGGCTTTGTCTGCTGGCTCTGAGTAAAATCCCTGCTGTCAATCTTCCCTAGAACTGGAAGATTCTGAGGCACAGGGACTCTGGTCCTTTCCAAAGGACATGCTCAGCTCCCAGTACTGCTTTCTGTCTTGATGGTATGAGGTTCCCAAATCTCCCTGCTAGCTTTTTTTTCTTTTCTATCTCAAGAGACTATGCCCCATCATCTCCACTGCTGCCCAGCCTCCCTGATTAACATCACAGAGGCAGGGTTTATAGCATCACTCAATACCGGGAATCATGGCCTAGTCAAACTGTCACATACATTTTTGGGGGAACACAGCTCAATCCGTAACATGATAAGAATGTGTTCCACATGTGGAATGAAGAGTAAAATAGATCTTTCTTGATGGCTAAAGGGACAATGATGTGTGTTCACCAAACCCACTGATGTTTCTTTAGCCGTGTTGTAAACTATGTCTCCTAGCCAAATTGGAAAAGATAAGCTATATGAGTGGAGTATGGGGAATGGAATATGGGCTAAACAGCTTCCAGGTCTAGACTGTGAAAATCACCCACGCTTAATAATTCACTCTCTTTCTTAGGACATTCTTGGAGTTTATGTATTCAAAGTGATAGCATCATAAGGAAAAAGAAGCCAGGTTTGCAAATTAGAGCTCTGACAAACTTCTCTACCCCCATCATTTCATTGGATTAAAACATAAGCAATCAATAAGTTTTCATCAAGTTAAGTGACTGAGAATTTAGGTTTAATTTTCTTCCCCAGTAGTTAACCTACCCTAATGTTTTCAAAGCATAAAACTTTTGATTTTCCCTTTCTTATTCAAGAGCAGTGGGATAACTCTCTTTTATGTGGCAAAGCATGGGATCTTCCGGTTATCTATTCTTATATAACTGATTACCCCAAGACTTAGTAACTTGAAACACTACACGTCTGCAAACTTGGCAAGGCCTGGCAGGGATGCCTCATCTCTGTACTCAGCATCAGCTGGGATAATTCAAAGTTCTCATGGTTGAACTCAGCCAGGCTCACTCATTCACATACCTGGTGGTTGATCCCAGCTGTTGGCTTATCCCTTAGTTTGCTCTGTGGACCAGAACACTCACTAGTGGCCTATCTATGGGCTGGGTTCTGAGGATGAGAATTCAGAAGGAAAGAGAGCCGGAGCCAGGTGTAAGCTGCACTGCTTTATCCCTTCCCTTGGAAGTCATTCAGTGTCACTTCCTCTGTAATCAATTTGATAAAAACAAGTAACTAAAGGGACTCACATTCAAGGGGAAGAAAAATAGATCCTATTTCCTTATGAAGGAGTTTGTCAACGGCATATTGTAAAAAGAACATATGTGATGAAATATATTGGCCATCTTTGGAGCATATATCTGCCACACTTGTTTTCCTGGTTATAACTTTCATTTATATCTGCTAACTTCACACAGAGGGAAACATCTAAACTTCTGATTTCAGGATTGACTCTAAATTTTTTTTCTACTGATTATTCTTGGGTCTTTTAGAGGGAGTATTAAAGAAGCTAAATTTTAGACTCATAATAAGAGGTGACAAACTATGACAGGATGTTTGAAACCACCTACACAGACATGTTACCAGGAAATTACACCAAATAAACTTAGCTTAAGCTTAATCACGGAAAATAATTAAAATATATTTCCTTGTAGATAATAATTCTTTCCTCATTTAACAGTTTGCCACTGCTTTGTTTATGGCTATAACTTTTAAGGATGGTAGATTCTTGGCTGTGGGCTAAAATGTCATGAAGACTGGAGTAGTGATCTATGCTTTGAGCAGCCAAATCTAAATCAACTTTTGAAATATTACTTGAGTTGGCAAGAGACAGTCTGGACCTAGGACATTACTACAAGCCAACAACTTTTAGAATAGTAGATAAAGCTGTGACATTCATGCCAGCTGTGACTTTGATTGAGTCACTTCTCTTGCATTTTTGGCTATCAGCCTTAAATTTCTGGCCAGAACTGCTCATGCCCCTTACAAAAACAAACAGATAAACAAGCAAGACAGGGGAGGTAAGGAGGGCTACAAATGTAAGCTATTATTTACTAAAAACTAAATAGCACTACAGGATGAGTTAGCAAAACCCAAATCAGCTACAGAACCTAGAGCATGTCCAACCCAGTAAGTAAAACCATTTGATGGCATGGGTTTAGATCCATACTTGTAAAAATCTTATCGTGTGCCAGGCACTATGCCAAGAGCTTTATGTTTCTGTCACTTAAAAAAAAATTCTCAAATGAATGAAACGGGTAGGTATTGCTATTACATGCATTTTAGAGGAAAATAGAAAAAGTGAGGGTTAAAAAGTTAAATTGCATAGTCACATTCACACAGCTGAAGAACAGATCAGAAATTTAAAATGAAGTCTTTCTGATTCCAATGTCTGTGCATAAAAACATCTAATGATGGACATATAGTTCAATGCCACTGATTTTACCATCAAGTTGTTGAGGTCCAGATATTAGACAACATTCACAAGGCCACATAGGTAATTAGTCCTATGATCAGATCTTTAGGAACTGTGTTGAAATATTATACCATCCTCTACACTTCACGGCACTATGTAGACTTTTAATTCCACTCAGAGGTCCTACAACTCAAAGAATCACCAAAACATAATCCAGATGATTAAATATTAAAGATACAGTTCTGAATTTATGTCTGTCAATACTTGAGTTCTTATAAAATTCCTGCTTGGCAAAAAGCTCTTTACAACAGGTAATTGCAGAATATCTACTTGCATATTTCACAGAGATATTTTCAGGATTAAAGAAATAATATAATGCCTGTAACATACATAATATGAAACATGAAACATTATTTATATAAATAGCATGACACCTGTATCATTGTTGAACTTACAAGTGAGATCATTTCTCGCTATCAGCTGCCCACAGTGCAGAAATTCAACAACCACAAGATACCCACTCCTGTCCTCAGTCCGAAAGTGGTTCTTTCCTTCTTTGGTTAGGTAATTAGTAGTATAAAGTGTTGTGGCTGTGCTACACTGCAGGGAGCAGAAAGTAAACACATGATCATAGTCACAAATTCAGCAACAGAACGAGTTTTACTGGCATGTTTAATTATTTCCAACAACATGCTATACCAAAATGCTGTCTCGCATTTCCCCAAGGCCCAACCACAAGTGCATTACTGCTTAATGAAAATTACCGGGATGGAGCCTAGAACAGTGCCATCTGGTGGTTTCCGTCTCACAGTAAGATAAACAGTGAACTCTCATCTTAACTCGAGCCTCCAGCCTTTTCTGTGAAAAGTTATCTTTAATAAGGCATTCTCAATAAACAACTACATGAGTTACAGAAAATTTTGGAATGTAGCTGATTATTTCATAGCGAAGAAGCTCCGCAAGTTCTTTTTCAGACTTAAAACAGTAATATGTACTCAAGCCAGGAGAGTTTTCTTGATGGGATCACTGTGAGTGAAAATTGGCTTGACGGCATTTTTCTTTTTACTTATGGTATGCTGGTGACTCAATGGTTAAGTGTTCAGCTACTAATCAAGAGATAGGCCGTTTCAACCTGCAAGCTACTGTGTGGGAAAAAAGACCTGACTATGTGCTCCTATAAAGATTACAGCCTATCCTATACAGTGTTGTTATGAGTTGGAATCAACTTGAAAGCACATAACAACACTCTCAACTCTAACATACTTTACCGGAAATTGGTTGCATGAACTGTCAATTCTGGCATGTTTCCTTTTTCTAGGATCACAAAAATTTCTTACACACAATATAGTCTTATTAACGTATTTCTGAGAAAATTAATGCTTATTAATGTGAAACAACCCACAAAAGCAATTCAGTGATTGGTAAGTAATCACTACTTTCTTTAAGAGCTCAAACTCTAGATTTTGTGGTGTCTGCTGCCCTAAGTGCCATCCTTAATGTTCCTACATCAACTCCGGGACATTTGTCCCTAATCCTAGAGGTGGGAACCGAGTTAGATCATCTACTTTGTTCTCATTGTCCTGACAATTCTGAAATCCATGCACTGCTTGCCAAATATTCACCATTTTCTAGACAAAGAATGAAATAAATCATGACCTTTTCTTTCAGCCAGCTTTTGTCTTTCTGTAAAAACAATTGTCTGTTTGTAGTTGGTTTTTTCTCTCTCTCTCTCTTTTCTATGAGACATGATTGTTCTTTTCTTTGGCTTTTTATTTTCTACTTGAGAGTCATTTCTTGTGTCCTTTAAGGATTTATTCCCATCCCTCTGGTGAATTCTTTCTATGCTCTTGCTGATGGACAGTTCTGGACTTGCTTAATTATGTATATTTAAAGATGTATCAAACATTCCATTTTAAACTTTCATTATAGCTTTTAATTATACCACAGAAAATATATTTCAACTGTTTAAATCCTAGAAGTAGAAATAGATAATGTATTATTAACTGCGAGTGCCGCCAATTAAGTTCAGGAACTTATCCTAGAAGAAGTGCTACATCCCTCCTTGCTGAGTACCACTACGGTCACCTTACAAGTGCTCCCTTTGGGAAGCTAGGCACTGATGCCAATGCCTAGGCCACCCTTCAAAGCAATTTTGGAATTGTTTTTCTGGAACGGCCATCAGAGCTGCTGTCACATTGCCCTTGATGTCTTGAACGTCGTCAGAATGTCTTCTTTCAATATTTCATTTATCTTCAAGTAAAGAAAAAAGGCCTTAGGGGCCAGATCAAGTGAGCAGGGAGGGTCTTCCAATACAGTTATTTGTTTACTGGCGGACAATTTCCTCAGAGACAACTATGCAATTAAGTTGGCGAACTTGCCACTGTGTCTGTGTACAACTGCTGTTGTGATTGGTAAGTAGCCCCGGTGTCAGCGCACAGCTTCCCATGGGGAGTACTTCAAAGTCGACTGTAGTGATATTTGGAAGGAGGTAGAACAAGTGAGCTCCTGGACTTAATTCTTGGACCTCTGAGACCTGCTTAACTTTGCACTCTGCGCCAACCATCTCACGTCTGTTACAGCTACTGCGGTGCTTTCACAACCGGTTATTATCTTAAACATTGTAAAAAGTTGGCGTGTCTACTTATATGGCTAGTTTAATGTCTACACATGATCTAAGCTTAAAAAAAGTCGAAAGAGGGGATATTCTTTTTAATACTTGTTCTTTGTTTTTTTCCTAAAATACGTTGATGTTGTTAGCTGCCATCAAGTGCACCTCTGACTCACGGTGACTCCATGAATAATGAAATACTTCCAGGTCTTGTATTATCTGCATAATAGGTCACCATCTATCTGTCACTGGAAGCTTGTCTCTTGCTATGATGCTGAGCAAGTATCAGCAGAGCTTTGAGAGAAAGGTGGACCAGGAAGTAACACTTTGTGATCCACTTCCAAAAATTAGCCACTGAAAGCCCTCTATATCCAAGCAGTACTATCCACACCAAACGCGGGCATGGCACAGGACCTGGCGGCACTCATGGGGTTCCCATGAATTGGGAGCTGACTAAAGGGTAGCTAGCAACGTAAGCCTCAAGGTGGTGATAAGCTTCTTTTATGACAACAGAAAGGGAGAATAGAGTTTGACATTAAATTATAAAAAGTTCAGACAGGGAAGCAAACTTGAAACCCAGTTTGTGTAGGATCCAGGGCTATGGAGCGGAGGGTGGGATGTGAGAAGAGAATGAAGAATGCAGGCTGTGAAAAGAGTCTCAGTGAAGATCCCACGCTCCAGAAGTTTCCACGTTTAAGTTTCTCCCAATTCCCATGCTGTAACCTGAGTTCTCTGGCCTAGGCCACCAAAGAGGGGGAGAGAGGAGTGAAGGACAAAAAACTGGGGGCTTGAAGCTGGAGAGCTTCTTCTCTGACAGGAAGTATGTCCCTGCCCTTCCAGGTGGAAATGCTGAAGGCATTTTCTCACAGTAACATTGCCGTGTAGTATTTAGGTTTCACAGACTTCGCAGGACAACAGGGCTTTGCTTCCGACCCCTTAGCTACCTAGTTGTCTCTAGTGAAAATACAAATAGAGTCCTAAATAAATAACTAGAACCTGAACTCCTGGAAAATAGTCCATCTAGAAGCTAATCGGTGTCTTTACGCTTAGAAATTCTGCTTGGCTTTTCTCTGAGCTCTCCTAAGATCGTGAACCTTCTGACAGCCCTGCTGGAAGTCTGCAGGAAGCCGCAAGGCACACGCTGTGGAACTTATGACCTCTGAAGTGGCACCTATTTTCTGAGTTCTGTTTGTTAACTCCTCTTTGATCTCATCTTATTAGAAAGTTAATACCCTAACATTTTAGCATATTTCAAATAAACTGCTTCAACAATTCAGGGAACTCAGCTTAAATTTAGCCTTTCCCCGTCTTTAAAGCTCTTGATGCTCTGTGCACTCACCTTCGTGGAAATTGTCTGTTGACTAAGTCTCCGTAACTGGGAGTTTACTTTCCTGAACACATTCTAGGCAGGCGTATTTCTGTTTCATTTGAATATGAACCCTATTTCTAATTTTGTGACTATCTTTGAAGACTTACTAATAAAGGACCCAGGGGGTGGAAACTGCCTGTAGAGGTAGCAGTGCTGGTAGTGGTGTGAGGGTTGCTTAGCAGAGCCACTCACTCAGCGTGTCATCTTTATAAAGGGTTTCAAGTTTAGACTTAAGGTATAGTCTGAAAATAAGGAATTGATTTGCAATTATAGACACAAAGGATTGAAAGCTGATCATCGTATACACCAAACTTGTATTTCATACCAAACCACACCATAAAATTGACATTTATTTTAAAACACTAATCCTGTATTATCTTGCAAATAGAAAAATATATTGCATGTAATTTTTGCTTTAAAGGTTACACATGGGGAGGATAAATACCAGGGCACATGATAATTGCCAATGAGCCTAGGAAAAGAAGTTTAAAAGACGAGGCATCCCCCAAGAATTGCCTGAGAGAGAGAGCCTCTCCCTTGAACTGCTGTCCTGAATTCAGACTTCTAGCCTTCTAAACTAAGAAAATGAATTTGTTTGTTAAAGCCGCCCACTTGTGACATTTCCATTATAGCAACACTAAAGATCTAAGATGCCAGTTCTCACCTGCTCACTGTACTCTCAATCCAAGAATTGCTCCCAGTTGGCTGGAACAAGTCAACATGTTCCATTCTCATAGTCACAATCATTGGTTCATGGCTGGGATGTGACATCAGATGGCCTGCTTGCTGGAGTTCTAGGACTCTTTCATGGAGACCTGTCAAGTTCCTTCTCCCAAGGGTCTTACACTACGAGAAGAATGAATTTTAAGATGACAGACAAGAGAAAGAAAGAACTGGAACTAGTCAGTGAATAGCAGAGCAGAGAGAGAAAGGATCCATATCCCACCTTCATAAATCAACTAATTTTGAGGCCCAACTTATCTAAGGAACTTCCATTTAAAAAAATAAAGGAGCCAATTTGAACTAAGTTTTCTGTTACTGGCCACATAAATAGTTTTAATCTTTTCCTGTAATCCTGGTATCGAATTTCCTAAATATTTAATATCCAGAGATCTTTCATGTCTTGAAATGATCAAGTTCTCTCTCAGCCTCTGAGTAGCCTTGCTCAAACTGGCGATCACCTCCGGTTGCATTCTAATCTCTAGGCTTTCCGGTGATTCAGGAGTGTGAGATGAGAATTGTTCCCTGTTCTCAGGAATAGTTTAATGAGTTCAAGAGGTTGCAATACTGAGGACCCAGTATACCTACCCTCTGCTTTACTTAGTTTGATCCCCAAAACAGGATGAAATGCAAAAAAAAAAAAAAAAAAAAAGTAACTGAATAGGATACAAATGTGATACAAAAATAACCAAAAAACTAATCCATCTAGTAGATTTAGACTCATAGCACCTTAGAGGACAGAGTAGAACTGCCCCATTGAGTTTCTAAGGAGCCGCAGGTACATTTGAACTGCTGACTTTTGGTTAACAGCCTTAGCTCATGACCACTACATCACCAGGGTTTCTGATAAAAAAATATGCTATATAAAATCTATTATTATATGTTTTATTTCTTTTGGGAAATCTATTCTAACTAGAAGTCAATTTTAAACCAATAGTCCTCAGCTGAGAATAATTATGTCCTCTGAGGGGACATCTAGCAATGTCTGGAAGAATCTTTGGTTGTTACAGGGGGGGTGCAGATGCTATTGTCATCTAGTGGGAGTGGACGATGGCCTAAGTGCTGCTAAATAACTTTCAACGCGCAGGACAGCCCTCAAAAGTTATGTGGCCCAAAATGTTAGCAGCAGTAAGAATGAAAAACCCTGTTCTAGCCATATAAATGCGTCATCAGGTGGTACAAACTATTACGTATCCAAAAGATGGCAGTTCAAGCCTGCCTGGAGGCGTCTCAGAAGCAAGTCTTCGAAATGTATTTCCAAAACACCCCCCCAAAACACCCACTGTTGCCAAGTCGATGCTGACTCATAGTGACTCTATAGTAGAGAGAATTGCCCCATAGAGTTTCCAAGGAGTGCCTGGCGGATTTGAACTGCTGATCTTTCAGTAAGCAGTCACAACACAACACTTAACCACTACACCATCAGGGTTTCTAAAACTTGGTGACTGAAAACCCTATGGCACCCAGTTCTACACTGACACACACACTGTCACCAAGACTTGGAATCAACTAGAGGGGCATTTCAAGGTAGCAAGAGAAAGTAACCACTCGGTGGATCTTTCTTTCAGTCTTGTTCACTCTTTTGTATTTTCTCTCTTTTGTGTACTAGATAAGCTGAATATTGACAGCTATTACAGAGATTGGTAGTTAAGGTTTTGATTCTTATTTGCTATTGGAGACACAGATAACTTTGAAAATTGGCACCACATTTTTTTCCGTGATACAATTACAAGTCATAAAGGAAATATTCTCTAAGCAGACAATGACAGCTATTTCTCTTAACTGCTTCTCTCTCTCTCTCCCTCTTCTCACTTTTGTGAAGTTTCTAAGAAATTTATGTTTACAAGACATTACTTATTTTTTTGCTTTTTGGAAGTTGTATATAATGTTTATGGCTTTTAAAGAGTTTGAAATGGAAAAAGCATTTAGATTATTTTAGTACAACACATTACTGTTGAGTTGATTCCAACTCACAACTGCCCTAAGGGACAGAAGAGAATGCCCCATAGGGTTTCCAAGGAGCAGGTGATGGATTCAAACTGCCTACCTTTTGGTTAGCAGCTGGGCTCTTAACCACTGCATCAGCAGGGCTCGGTTTTCTTACAAGGGAGTATACGACCCCTGTCATAAGTGATAAGGCTGTCACAAGATTGCTATCTCAGCTCACAAGAAAGAGAATAAACCTGTAATCGAGTGCATTTTACAGTTTACCTATTTCACAGTGTACCTACACTAAAGGGTCACTCCAGCTTGTCACTTTCTCTGGTGGCATCTCTAGAACAGCAGATTTCTCAGGTGCTTTTAGGGATTTCTAGGCTATTGTCTGGGGTAAAGCTGCCAGCTTTAATCGTTCACCTTTCCCTAGTGCAAAGACAGGGAGGAGAAAACCCAGCTCAGCAAGGCTGAGAGGGCATGAAATTGTGTTAAGCAACAGTCAGGACGATGACTGGATTTGCTATTTTAAAGTAAGTGACTAAATGTTTTTTTGAAACTGTAATTTTCCTGTGCTGCTAACTGTAAAGGTGACCGCTCTGTGGTGGGCGCTCAGCAGTCTGTACTGGACAGCTAATCAGGTTGATTCATTTGGTGAGGTGGGCGCTGAGCTCCGCTGGAAAGCAGAGCGCAGTTACCTCACTCGGATATAGCACCGCACATTTTTTTTTCTCCTCTCTCTCTCTCTTTTTTTCTGAAGGAGGAAATAGCAGTGCAGACTTTTCCGGAGAATATTGTGAAGATGCAACGAGCTTTTATATTTGTAGCCGGCAATGGGATCCTCTGTGGAACAAACCCAGCTGCTTTATTGAGTTTGCCAGCAGCCATTCAAGAAACGGTTTAGGCTGCTTGTCGCAAAGAGGAGTTCGAGTTTTCGGTGGGGACCATCCTTAGTTTATTGTAGAGGAATTTCAATGCCAAAAGAGTGTAAAATGCTTGTTTACCTATTGCTAATTGCATTGGAACTCACCGGAACCGAGTTAGCAGTGGCGCGGTATTACCAAGTTTACCCACAGGGTGGCACCCATCAGTTACAAACAAAATTTACGGTGTTAACAGAACTCAAAAAAACAGAGATGGATTAAATTTTCTATTAGGCTTTACGAAGTTTAGGGTTTATTTTGATACATGTTTAACTTGCTCATATTGAGCAAGGGTGGCTAGGGTGTTTGCCAGCAGCTGGAGCAGACTGAGATGGAATTTGTGGTACCTGCAGAGAGACCATGGCATCACACCTGATGGGAAAGCTAAGGAATAAAGCTAAGCATCGAGGAGCCGCTGAACACCCCAGGGCCATTTATGGAATTCTGTTTTATTTTATTTTTTCCCGTCCGTTAGATGATGAGCAACTATTGAGAGGAGCAATGCATAAGATGATTTGGGTTTTGGTTTGGTGAAAACGGAATGGCAGTATTTTACAGTCTGAGAACAATAAAAGCACAGCATTTTAGCTACATGGTCATAGACATTGCATGAGACAACATCCATCAGAACGCTTCTGATGAAGAAGCAATAAGTCGCAAGGAGAAGGAGTCAGTTTTTGAAGCCAGAACTAGAACAAAGAGAGTGGTGACCCAAGTATGTCTATTTAGAGACAACTTGGCTAGCCAGTGTGAGGAAAGTCTGGTTGCTTAGTGGTTAAGTACTATGGCTGCTAACCAGAAGGCTGGCAGTTCCAATCAACCAGGCTCTTCTTGGAAACTCTTTGGGCGGTTCTGCTCTGTCTATAGGGTTGCTGTGAGTTGGAATCGACTCGATGGCAGTAAGTTTGGTTTTGGACTTTCAGCCAGTGTACAGGAGTGTGAAGGGACTTATACCCAGAAAATGTATTTTATACCCAGAAAAGTGTATTTTCTGTATACCCAGAAAACATATTTTCAAAATTAGATTCACATTGCAGATCAATAAAAGTAGCAGTTTCCTAAACAAGTATCTGATCACTGTTAAAGAGAGAGTAACATTAATTGTCCATAGGAGAGGAAGTTGTTATTGTTAAAAGCATTGCTACCTGAGTAGAAACTGGGGGCAGGCGCACCAGGCCTCCCTCAGGCCACTCTTGGCATCACCTCAGAATCTGAGCCTGCTAGCACATCCTCACGTCTCTTTCCAGTGTGGAATGTGTTCTTGAACCTTTCAAAGCTCTGCTAAGTGAATAATTGCTGTTCTCTGGAGAAAATCTCCCTTTGCCCATCATTTGCACTCCCGTGTGCCTGTTGTCCTTTTGTCCACTACGTCTCCACAGCTTTCACGGCTAGCCCTGTCAAGTGTATACGGATCACCTTGAAAAGGACACTGAAGTACTCCTGGGGGCATTCTCTTCTCACCAGAGAAAGTGAAGTCACCGTTCCTTCTTGCCACTCCCGCCTGCCAATTCATTATGCTTTTGAAGGATCTCAGAGTTAAATCATTGTGTTGTAGGCAAACACGCTTTTCTCCATGTTTGTTGACATCTGCTGTGCAGACTACAGAGGCTCATGGATCTCTTGCAAACATAGGCATTTTATTAAAAAATATGAGACAAACGAACAGAAACAAGCTACTAATTATAACATCTTGGTGTCTGAAGACTTATTAGGCATCAGTCCCATTTATAGATACAGCAGATTTGCATCTGGCTTATTAAATAAGAATCTTTGCAGAAACTGGTTTAAAGTAGTGATTACTGATGGGGATGCTGCTTTGCTCTGGGGTCTCAGAATCTGTATTTTTAACCTTTTATTCCAGATAGCTTTAAAAGTGAGAGGTCAGTACAATCTTATATGAACATAAGAATCTCTTCTGTGTCTGGACTGATGGTAGAAAACAGAAATGCACTGATTGTGTAACCACCCAAATAAAATAAAGGGAAACATTTAAATTCAGCCATTCTATAGTCAGAATTAAGTTGATGGTAACTAACAACTACATATACATATGTATCTTTTGGCATCTGTAATAATCTTCCTGTCTATGCTTATTTGTGCATTTATGTACTGGCTAAAAGAAACCAGTGAACATAGCGTGATTTAAACCACTTTGGGATTCAGTGTTGAAGGATGCTAAAATTTATAACACTGTGATTATATATTGTAAAAGCAAACAAACTCCCAAATCCTCCCTGCTGCTAACATTTGTTGTATTTAAAAAGAAAGAAAGAAGAAAAAACAAACGAAACAGTGCCACTGTTTCGAAAGTACACGGCCCTGTCCAGGATGCCTCTTAGGTCTGACTGTTTGTATTCAGTAAAATCTCCTCTGGCTTTGCAGGCAATGCCTTCCTCTTCCTGAGTCACAGTTTTTTGATGACATTCCATTGGGCATAGGAGAGAAACATATCCCAGTCTTTTCTCTTTTTGTTTTTCTCCTCTGATATGATCCGTATGTAATACCCAAGTCATGAAAAGGACTTTTGTTAGTGCACAAATGGAGCAGTTACAATTTCTTTGACAAGAAGGTATGGAAGAATGTGCTCCTGCAGGCAGGTGTTTTTTGTGTTTCTGCTCTCACTGCCTGTCCTCAAGTTTGACAAGCCAATTCCAGAGGTCAGTGAATTCATCGGTGTCACTTTCAGATTGAGACCATTTGTTAGGCATCTGAGAGGGTGACTTTCATGCTGTTGGGTGTCAAGTCATGCAATGGGAAGGGTAGCAGCCGGCTTGGACTGCTTGTTCTTTGAGAGCTGACAAGCAAGTGGCCCAATTACAAACTAAACAAAATGTTTCACCAGGGGGTTCACCAGCTTACTTTACCCTCTGTGGTGTTACTAGACTGACAGGCAGCAAGGAGACGTTGCAGCGGCTGAAAGTAAGTGGAGACTGAGTTCTCATTTTGCCAGGACGCAGGAAATCACTCTTTTTCTCTCGGATGTGGGTGAGCTGTTTGAAAACTGAAAACCTCATTCACAACATATTTCCTGGCCTTTGTTAAACTTCTAAATTATTTTACTGAGCTAGTTTACCTAAATTTATTGTCTCAGTATGTTTACAAGGACTCAAATTTCTCCAGTCTGTGCATTCAGATGGGATCATTAGATTTTACTCACTCAGAGCTGCAGGTGCTTGACCCGCTGCAGATCTGACCTGTGAATATTTCTCGGTATCCTCAAGAAGTACTTTGCACACGCCACTATCACATTCCACCACAGTGGGTACCGAGCTGCTGCCCTTGTTTGCAGAGGGGGTCATGTCTAGCTGGACATCACTGTCAGCGTGTGTTCTGTCATTACTCTTAAGCATTGCCACTGACTTACTAGATCTCTCATTGGTTCTGCGCCACATGCCAAAAGTGGGAGAATGTGTCCTTGGATCATGCTTTGTCACTACGACACAAGCAGCAGCAAGACCCATGTTTCACATCACAGCCTTTTGAAACCAGATTTGTCATTTCCTTTGGGAAGAAGGATCTTCTTTCCTCCAAATCCACTGTCCAGAATTCCGTTATATAGATGAATTTACCCTTTTTATTTTCAGATTAATGAGTAATTTTTAATAATTATAATGATTATTTTCTAAGTGTTTAGTATTCCAGACACTGTCCTAAGCATTTTTCTCAAGCATCTTACTTACCTTATGTGACAACCCATCTGACATAGATATTACTAAAATTGTCTCCATTTTACAGATGATAAAACTCAGGGACAAACAGATCAATGAGCTTGTTTAAAATCACTTAGTTTTTAGAAATTTTAGAATTTTTTTATTATGACTGAGTGAAAATGAAAATTCCCATATAAATTTGCATGCCCACCTACATGCAGCTCCCACTACTCTTCCTGCCCGGGAACAGCACACTCATTCTGCTCCATACATGTCTTATCCTCCCAACAATCTCCTGTCCCCTCCTCTGCACCCACTCCAGTAAGAGGTCAGCAGGATGACATCCTATAGATACATAGAACCATAAAGTGCACACACGATATGGTCACTCGATGTCGCCAAGTCCAATCTATTCCTGTCTGAAGAGTTGACCTCGATTATGTAAAATTACTGAGTTTTTAAATATGGAATTAGGATCCAGAGCACTATATTTGTGTACTTACAATGGTTAATTTTATGTGTCAACTTGGCTAAGCTATGGCTTGCCGTAGTTCAGTTGAGTAGTAGACTACTTTCTGTTCTATAATGTAGTGTAATATGTAACGAACCAATCAGTGGAAAGGTGAGTTTCTTTAGGACGTGGTCTGCCTTCAGAGTATAAACAGATACTTTGGCAGCTCTCTCTCTTTACTTTGTGTTCTCCTTGTTATGTGACCTACAGAGCTTGGGACCCAAACATGCAGAACTTTCCAGCCTGTTACCTGGCCTACATATTTTGGATTTGCCAGCCCCATGATCCTGGTGGTGTAGAGGATTAAGTGCTACATCTGCTAACCAGAAGGTTGGCAATTCAAATCTTCCAGGTGCTCCTTGGAAACTCTGTGGGGCAGTACTACTCTGACCTATAGGGTCTCTATGAGTCAGGCCCAACTAGACAGCAGTGGGTTTCATTTTTTTGGTTTTTATGGTGGCCAGAAGATCATCAGTTTGAGCCCACCAGGCACTCCTTGGAAAGTCTATGAGGCAGTTCTATCCTGCTCTGTAGGATCACTATAAGTCAGAACTGATTCAGCAGCAATGAGTTTGGTTTTAGAGACCCTAGTGGTGTAGTGATTAAGTGCTATGGTTGCTAACCAAAAGATTGGGAGTTTGAGTCCACCAGGCACTCCTTAGAAACCCCATAGGGCAATTCTACTCTATCCTATAGGGTTGCTATGGGTCAGAATTGACTCGACGTCAGTGGGTTTGGTTTTTGGATATGATTGTGTAAGCCAACATCTTAAAGTAAATCTATCTCTCTTTGTGTATATATATATACGTTATGGTTCTCTTTCTCTAAACAATATTCTACTTGTGAAAATACCCACTCCTGAGAGATTATAGACTCTTGTACAAGTGTTGAATTTATTGCTAAACGATTGTTTATTTCATCTAGTACCTCTACTATACCATAACAATTTTCACAGTGTTCCAAGTGTGTATAAAACTATGTATTTTATAGGCAAAAGAATTCAGATGAGTGAAGAAAATGGTAAAAACAAATTTAAGTAAAAACTCAGCAGGCTAAAGTGCATGTGCTTATTCAGTATTGTTTAGAATTAGAGAACATCTAGAGAACATCTAGAGAATTAGAAACATCTAGACCAGATAATAAGTTGTAAGCAGCAATATCTCGTATATTATATCCTGTCTGCCTACTAACACTAGATAATAGTTAAATTTGATGCATTTCAACTCCATCTCTTCCTCTTCATTTGCCAAATATTCTGTACTTAGAAGTTTCCCAGTTCTGGAATTCTTTCTTGATTTTTGGTCTAGCCAATGTTTTGGAATTTTATCTTCAGATCAATTTCTCTGTGCCCCCTCACCCTAACAGCTCCACTTTAAGATTTAAGCAGTGATGTTATGTGACCTTGACTCTTAGCCTTCTACAGGCTGCTTTTGTTTTAAATGCAGGTGAGGATTGAGAGATAGTACTGAACTTCAGACTCTGAAAATTCAAGGGTAAGGGGACCAGACCCTTTTGGTATAGGAAGATCTTGTAATTGGTTATCTCTGTAAAATTTGGGGTCCCAGGATGGCAGAAGATGGGGAACACAGTCCTTAGTCTATCAGCCATTACCTTGTACCCTTTGGCTTCTTGCCAATACAACTGGAGAGAAGAGACCAGTGGCGACAAAGACATTTTTTTTAACTTAAAGATATCAGAGCTAGGCCTGCTCAAAATATGTGAACAATTACTTCCTTCTCTGTATCTGTTAGCTTTGGGTACTTAACAGACCATGATCTTAAAACACAGTCTTAAAGCAACAATCATTAATTCAGCTCATGATTTTGCAGATCAACAATTTCAGCTGGGCTTAGCTTGGACTTTTTTCTGGTCTTATTTGGTTTCATACATGTTTATATAGTGTGCAAATCTTCTTAAGTACTAGACACAGAATGGGCACATCGTTACTTCTGCTGCATTTTGCTTACCAAATGGAATAAAAAGATTAGATTCAAAAGGAAGAAGAATGAATCCCTCTCTTGACAGGAAAATCTGCAAATTTGTGTTTCAAAGAGTGTAGATTTGAAGAGAAATGAAAGATTACGGCCATCTAACACAAGCTGTGTTCCAAGGACAGATACAGGTGATATTTCTGTGGCTTGCTTTACAAGTTGAACAATTATCAGACTTGTATTTTCTTTTTATTTGCTTATTTGTTTTTTTGTAAATGTTCATTGACAAGTTTCTTGTCTCCAAGACTCTTAAAGAATATATTTTCTAAGGATAGGCTTGATCTAATCTTGGACTTCTAGCTATTTACTGTGTGAAATAAGAGACCTGTTCAGAAATAAACAACAGGGAATTTTAAACAAAAGCATACAATAATACATTTATATCTTACACAGATGAAAGAGAAGAATATGGAGAAAATATTACATAATGAAGGGAAGTATAAAGGAAAATTTATGGGACTTTCATGGCTTACCTGGGCAAAACCCACTGCAGTCAAGTCAAGTCCAACTCGTAGCTACCCTAGAGGTCACAGTAGAACTGGCCATGGAGTTTCCAAGGAGCACCTGGAGGATATGAACTGCCAACCTTTTGGTTTAGCAGAGGTAGCATTTAACCCACAACACCACCAGAATTTCCTATCTAGGCAAAAGAAGAGAAAATGGTTGCCCATGGCCATTTGTTTTCCTTTTTTCTTATGCTTAGAGGCTCAGGGCTCTGTATGTCCTTGTCATTTAACTGGAACTTTCCTATAGACCCTCAGCCTTGGATCAGACCTATCAGTGGTGTACACTACTCCTGAATTGTCTTCTGAGCACTGTTGGAGGAAATAATGCTACGAGATAGACTGATGTCATTGCTCGGACCTCAATCTGTCTGTCTCATTCACTGTAAGAAAAGTCTCCTTATAACTAGTGAACAACACTGCTTAGGTTTAGTGGCATAGATTATGAGCTACACTATTGTATTTAAGTCCTGTCTCTTTTTCTTACTGTGTGACTTCACTCTGGTCTCAGCATTCCCATCTCTATTACGGGTACGGTTAATAGAGTGAGAATTCCCACTTAACATGATGTGCTTAGCATGATGGCAACACATAGTTACCATGAACCATATCTGTTTGTTTCATAGTGCTGCTCTAACAGAATTAAAACTGAGTCACTTTAACAAACACATCGTGTATATTTTTTATAGTTTAGAAAGATAATATCTGCTGCCATCAAGTCCAGCTCATAGTTACCTTATAGAATACAGTAGAACAGCCCCATAGAGTTTTCAAGGAGTGCCTGATGGATTCGAGCTGACATTTTGGTTAGCAGCCGTAGCACTTGACCAGCACATCACCAGGGCTTCCCATTTTGGAGGATATCAAACCAAAAAACAAACTCACTGCTATGAAGTCTAGTCAATTCTGTCTCATAGCAATTCTACAGGTCAGGGTAGAACTGCACCATAGAGTTTCCAAGGAGTGCCTGGTGGATTTGGATTGCTGACATTTTGGTTAGCAGAAGTAGTACTTACCAATACACTACCAAGGTTTTGCATTTAGGAGGATTAAAAAAAAAATGCAGTCAAGTTGATTCTGATTTATAGTGACCCTACAGGACAGAGCAGAACTGCCCCCATAGAGTTTCCAAGGAGTATTTGGGAGGTTTGAACTGCTGACTCTTTGGTTAGCAGCCTTAGCAGTTAACCATAGGATGACAAACCAAAAATATCACTGCTGTAGAGTCCATTCTGACTCACAGTGACCCAGTAGAGTTGCTATGCCCCATAAAGTTTCCAAGAAGCGTCTGGTGGATTTGAACTACCAACGTTTTGGTTAGCAGCCATAACACTTAACTACAACATCAAGTTTAAGTTTGAACTTAAGTCTCTGGCTTTTGCTCCCTTTCCACTCTGGAGGAAGGTATTTGTCTCTTCTCATCTTCTGTTGCTTGGTTCTTTGGTGATTGTCATGTGGCATAGCATCTATCTTCCCCATTCATGCTTTATCAAGTCTGTGCCTAATCTGATCTTCTCATATCTCAGATGTGATTAGATCTGACACACCCTACATGAATATGCCTTATTGACATAAATATTAATTAACAATACCTCTACTCCCAAATGTGATTATGTTCACAGGTATCCCCACTGCTGTCGAGGCAATTCCAACTCACAGAGACCCTGTGGGACAGAGTAGAAATGCCCCATAGAGTTTCCAAGGAGCGCCTTGTAGATTCAAACTTCTGACTTTTTTGGTTAGCAGACATAGCACTTAACCACTATACCACCAGGGTTTCCATTCACAGGTATAGGGGTAGAATTCTAACACATACTTTTGGAGACACATCTAAAACTGTTACACTATTTGCAATACTTGCACTCTGATTCCACCTCTCACATTTTCAGAAAATGTGCTCAGTTGTAATGAGACTTTTCAGTATAGCCTTTTCTTATCTTCTTACTGATTCAAATGGGTTCTGTGTTTTTTACTTTTTTCTCTTTTAATCATATTACAAAACTTCAAGTGATAAACAATCGCTTTGGTTGATGTAAAGTCTATCTTTTCTTAAAAAAATGACGATTAAAAACAAAATTGCTTATTTGTGCTCTGATCTCTTTGCATGTTTGCCTTATCTTTTTTTATTTTTCTTCATAAACAAGTATGTTTGATAGAGATGTAACTAGCTGGCCAATTCAGAATAAATTTATATTCTATCAGCAATATTATTCAATTTTTTACCAAACTAAAAAAATCATAGTGACTTATGACAGAGCCGTTTGGTTCTGCTACATGAGTTACACCTCTTCCTGTGGCAGAAGAGAAGGATAGTAAGCTCAGTGGAATGATGCAATTACATTTAAAAACTTCTGTTTGGATATGGTAAATGGTAAATTGGTCAGAACAAACTACAGATCAGACCAAAACAGTAGGGCATATAATTCTAAAAAAGGAAATATATGAAACACACAGCAATTGGGGAAATGGCTGGTGTATAAATATTTCATAGTGAAGGTAGTGGTGAAAAATTCGGGGCAGCAGTCTCTACTGTATCAGTCTACTAAAATATGTTCTGAAATCCACTTCAATAAACAGTTAGTTACAAAATTGTGGGTATTGGTTTTACGTCTTTCCTACTAAATTGCAACACCATTCTTAGTAAGCCTCAATGTTCTTATGCATGAGGACTGACAATTAAGTGCAAGAACCCATCCTAGAAAAGTAAAGATACCTCATTGCTGAATATCATCATGATCACCTTCAAAGTACTTCTCTAGGGAAGCTATGCACTGACACTAGCGCCTAGTCCACCCTTCTAAGCCATTCTGGAAGGGCCATCAGAGCTGTTGTCATATTACCCTTGCTGTCCTGAATGTCATCAAAAGGTTTCCTTTCAGTATTTCTCTTATCTTCAGGTAGAGAAAAAAAGTCGTTGGGGCCAGACCAGGTGAGCAGGGAGGGTTTTCCAATACAGTTATTTGTTTACTGGCTAAAAACTCCATCACAGACAACAATACAATTAAGTTCATGAACTTGCCACTGTGCCACCATGCACAATGACCATCCCAGAAAGAGATCCAAAATTTCTTTGAAGGGTGGGCTAGGCACTGATGTCAGTGCATAGCTTACCAAGAAAGTGCTTTGAAGGTGATCACAGTGATATTTAACAATGCAGTATGAAGCACTTTTTTTAGGATGAATTTGTGAACTCAATTGTCAGTCCTCATATTAGAGTGTTTAATAATGTTAGATAATATCAAACAATGTTTTCTTTGTTGTGGGTAAAGTGTACCTTTATAGACATTAATATGATATTAACTGATTTTTAAAATATTTCTTCTTGAGTGTCCACATATGCAGTAAGGGGTTCAGTTGTTAAGGGAGAAAAGAAGAGAAAAATTCCATTGTTTAACTTATTCATTTATTGACTTGTATATGTTCATCCTTCAGTTCAGCATACATTTATAGGACACCACATATATGCCCTGCTCGTGCAGTGGTTAAGAGTTATGGCAAGCTACAGTGGCTAAGCAAAAGGCTGGCCATTTGAATTCACCCCTCACTCCTAGGAAATCCTATGAAGTAGTCCTGCTTTGGCTTATCGGGTCACTACAAGCTGCAATCAACGTGACAACAATAGGTTAGTGTATGTCATCACCACATATCTCTCAGTTTGACATAGTTTGCAGGTTTGTGGCTTACTGTGGTGCTGGAAGCTATGCCACTGCTTTTTCAAATGCTAGAAGGTCACTAACGGTGGACATACTTCAGTGGAGCTTCCAGATGAAGGCTGATTGGGAAGAAAGACCTGGAGATGCACCTCTGAAAAAACTGGGCAGTGAAAACATTACGGATAGCGGTAGAGCATTGTCTGATACAGTGCCTGAAGAAGAGCCCCTCAGGTTGGCCCTCGAAATGTATCTGAGGAAAAGCTACCTTCACAATGGATTAAAACTTCCAGGACCCTCATTTGCTAATGCAGCATGACTCAAAATGAGAAGAAAAAAAGCTACAAATATTCATTAATAGTTAGAACATGGAATGTATGAAGTATGAATCAAAGAAAATTATAGGTTATTAAAAATGAAAAGGAACTCTTGAAGATCACTATCTTAGGCATTAGTCAGCTGAAATGGACTGGCATTGACCATTTTAAATCAGACAATCGTTTTTGTATATGTGTATATATGTGTGGAATGAGAAAAGTGTTTTAGTGCACACGGGCAGTTTTTTCCAGTTCCATTCACAGTTACAGTAAGACACTTTCCCTGGTTGCTGAGTGTGTGCTGTGTTTACTTAGTGTAAATGAAGAAAGACGTTAAATCTTAAAACTCCTTAAGTTATTATTGAAGGCTTATTCCCGTTATGAACACGTATGTGTGTGTGTGTGTGTGCATGCATATGTGCACTCTTTTATATGAACCAGTCAAGACATAATTTAAAAAGTGATCCTTTCCTGTATTTCCTGTTTTCTTGTATAGCCCTATATACAAGGAGAGACAAATTGAAGAGAAATGGTGTCACAATCATTGTCAAAAAGACATTTCAAGACCTATTCTAAAGTACAGTGCTCTCAGTGATTGTATAATATTCACACACCTATAAAGAAGATCAGTTAATAGGAGTATTGTTCAAATTTATGCACCAACTACTAGTGCCAAGATGAAGAAATTAAAGATTTTTTTTAAAAACAATTTCTATAGTCAGAAGTTGATCAAACATGCACTCAAGATGCATTGGTAATTACTCAAGATTGGAATTCGGAAGTTGGAAACAAAGAGTGATGAGTACCTGGAAAACATGGCCTTGGTAATAGAAATGATGCAGGAGATTGAATGATAGAATTTTGTAACACCAATGACCCTCTCATTGGAAATACTTTTTTCATCAACATAAGCTGTGAGTATATACATGGACTATGCCAGATGGCATACATGTAGGAATCAACTTGACTGCATATACTAAAAGAGACAATGAAGAAGCTCCATATAGTCAGACAGAACAAGGCCAAAACAGATCATCAGTTGCTCATATGCAAGTTCAAGCTGAGCTGAAGAAAATTAAAATAAGCTCACGAGAGTCAAAGTACAGCTAGAATATATTTCATCTGCAATTACAGACCACCTCTAGAGTATATTTGACACACTAAGTATTAATGGCCAAAGACCAGATGAGCTGTAGGATGACTTCAAAGATATTAAATTTGTTGTTGTTGTTGTTAGGTGGCATTGGGTCTGTCCCGACTCATAGACCCTATGTACTGCCTGGTCTTGCGACATGTCCACAATCACTTCTGTGCTTATTGCTGTGGTCACTGTGTCAATCAGTCTCGTTGAGGGTCTTCCTCTCTTCCACTGACCCTCCACTCTACCAAGCACAATGTCCTTCTCCAGGAACTGATCCTTCCTGACAACATGTCCGAAGCATGTAAGACACAGTCTTGCCATATTTTCTTCCAAGGAGCACTCTGATTGTACTTCTTCCAGGACAAATCTGTTTGTTCTTTTGGCGGTCCGTGGTATATTTAACATTCTTCTCCAACACCACAGTTCAAAGGTATCAATTCTTCTTCTGTTGTCTTTGTTTGTTGTCTAGTTTTTGCATATGTATGATGCAACTGCAAATACCATGGCTTGACAGTGACCTGATCAACATGAATGACAGAAGAGGCTGAAAGCTAAAGCAAATAGAAGTGATGAAAAGAAAAACCTGAACAGAGGGTTTCAAAGAGTGGCTTGAGAAAACAAAGTAAACATTACTCTGAGATGTACAAAGACCTGGCATTGTAAAACCAAAATGTAAGAACAGTCTCAGCATTCTCCAGCTAAAAAAGCTATGAAAAAAATACAAACCTTGAGTTGCAATATGAAAGGATTCTAGGTGCTCTCTGAAAACTCTGAGGCAGTGGTACTCTGTTCTATAGGGTCACTATGAGTCAGAATCAACTTGATGGCAAGGGGCTTTTTTGGGGGGCGGTTACACTCAAGAATTTGAAAGATACAGAAAGCATCAAAAGAAGATGGAAAGAATACATGGAATTATCGGACCAAAAATAATTAATTGTTGTTTAACCATGTCAGATGGTAGCATATGAACAAAAACTGATGGTACTGAAGGAAGAAATCCAAGCTGTACTGAAGGTACTAGCCAAAAACAGGACTCCAGAAATTGAGGGAATAACAAATGAGATGTTTCAACAAATGGATGTGATGCTGGAAGCACTCACTTGTCTTGTGAAGAAATTTGGTGGACAGTTACCTGACCAACTGCTTGGAAGAGGTCCTTATTTGTGCCCATTCCAAAAAAAAAGTAATACAGCAGAATGCAGAAATTACTGAACAATATTAATATCATACACAAGCAAAATTCCAGAGAAGATAATTTAAAAAAATTTGCAGCAATACATTGACAGGGAATTGCCAGAAATTCAAGATGAACTCAGAAGATTATGTGGAACCAGGGATACCACTGCTGATGTCAGACGGATCTTAGTGGAAAGCAGGGAATTCCAGAAAGATGTTTACCTGTGTTTTATTGATTGTGCAGAAACATTTGAGTGTGGTGATTATGACAGAATATGGCAGCATTGCTAAGAATGGGAATTAAGAACACATAATTGTGCTCATACAGAATCTGTACATAGACCAAGAGGGAGTCATTCAAGCAAAACAAGGGGATACTGTGTGGTTTAAAGTCAGGAAAGGTGTGCATCCCTTCATCGCACGTATTTAGTTTGCATGCTGAGCAAATAATGTGAGACAGTGGACTACATGAAGAAGACATGGGTGTCAGAATAGGGTGAAGACTCATTAACAATTTTTGATATGCAGATGATACAAGTGCTTGCTGAGTGTGAAGATGATTATAGCGCAACATCAAGAAAACAAAAATTCTCACAACTAGGCCAGTAAGCAAGCAACATCATGATAGAGAAAACACTGAAGTTAAGAATTTCATTTGACTTGGATCCACAATCAACACCCATGGAAGCAGCAATCAAGAAATCAAATGACGTATAGATACTGCAAATATTCTGCAAAACACCTGTTTGAAGTGTTAGAAAGCAAAGATGTTACTTGGAGGACTGAAGTGTGCCTGATAAGGTCCTTGGTATTTTTCAATTGCCTCATATAAGAAAGCTGGAAAATGAAAAAGGAAGACTCAAAAATAATTGATGACTTTGAACTATGGTGCCACCAAAGAATATCGAATGGATATTCTTTTGACCATGGAATGTCAAAAGAATTAACAAACCTGTCTTCAAGAAGTATAGCCAGGATGGCAAGACTTCGTCTCGAGTACTTTGTACACGTTATCAGAAGGGACTAGTCCGTGGAAATGGACATTGTGCTTGGTAAAAGGTCTTAGAGGCCCTCAAGGAAATGGATTGACACAGTGACTGCAGCAGTGGTTTGAAACTTAAAACCAAATACGAGAGTGGGACAGGATTGAGCGGCGTTTGATTCTGTCCTACATAAGATCACTATGAGCTGCAGTAAACTGGACACTAACAATAATCTAATAATACTGTATGCTAGGTGCTGGGCTAGCTGTTGGCGTTACAGTAATGCACAGACTCCTAGATGTGGTCTCTGACTTTTCAGTTTTGGCTTCATATATGCTTGAGTGTAAAGCAGATCAGAGAGACTGTACAGTAAGAGATCACAGCAAGCAGAGAGATTCCTGGAGAGCCCTACATGAGAGAAGCCAGAGGCAGCAGTCTGGAAGATGAGATGAGTGGTGGTGTTGGAAATGCATTATGGAGAATATTAGCGCCTTCTGGAAACTGTCTTAGTCATCCGGTACTTGTCTAACGGATGTATCACAAGCGGATGCCTTTAAAAAGAGAAATTTTATTCTGTAACAGTTCCGCGTGCTACAAATTCAAATTCAGAACATCGGCTCTGGGGGAAATCTTTCTCCCTTGGCTCTGGAGGAAGGTCCTTGTGAGTCTTCCCCTGGACTGGGAGCTTCTGAGGCACAAGCCCAGGTCCTTTCCAAAGGATGCTCCTGGCATTGCTTTCTTGGAGGTATGAGGTTCCCAAATATCTGCTTGTCTCTGTCCTTTATAGCCCAAGAGATTGCCTCAAGGCACAGCACAATCTTACACGTGAGTCTTGTCCCACTGTTAGAGCACCACAGAGTGGATGGCTTTAACACCCCCCAACACAACTGCTGCTCATCCTCTCATTAACATTACGTGGGCAGGGTCAACAGCATATAGGAATGTCACACACCTCCAGACATCACAGCCGAGCCAAACAGCTATGCACATTTTTAGGGGGATGAAATTCGGTCTATGACGCTGTCAAAGAAACCACTGCACAGCAACAAAAAATGAGAATGGACTCACAAGCGGATAGTGACTCAGGCTGTTCCCGTTTGTGCACTGAAGGACAAGGTGGTACAGACAACTGACAGCTGTTGGTTTATTTGTTTACCCTGCCATTTCCTCCTTTCACCCCTTCAAGCAGGAGACTTAAGACAATGTCTGTCCTTACAATATCCTAATGTCTAGCACACTGTACAGATAGTGTCTTTTAAAAAGTTGTTTGAGAGCCAATAAATAGAAGAGTTTAAAAACATCTGAGCCAAAGCTTTTGTCAAACTCCTGGATGGCTTTAGTCGTAAAAGGGCTTTTTGAATTTAAAAAAAGATGAACTGTATATTTGAGAATTTGAAAAGTTCAGTAAAAACTTGCATGTCTCAAATGAGATGATGGACAAGTGGTGGGGTCCTTTAATATGCAAAGAGGTGTTTTAGGCCTTATGTTTTCCCTGTAAGAGAAGCCTTACTTAATAATAATAGCTAGCATTAACCTTGTGACAGGCACTTTTCTAAATGCTTTACCTGAAGTAACTCATTAAATCCCTCCAGGATCACGGTCAGAATTATGTTCTCTTATTAGCACCATTTAATAGATTAGAAGACTGAGGCACAGGGAAGTTATGTGGCTTGTATATTACATGGTTAGTTACATCAGAGCTGAGATTAAGATTCAAGCAGTGAAACCAAAATGTCTATGTTCTCAACCACTGCACTACATTGGCCCTTTTCATAAACCAGTGTGAACCATGATGAACAGAGTTTGTGATGTTGTATTTATAGAACAAAAGCCCAAGAAACAGATTCTCCACCCCCTTTCTGGAAATCTATTTTGTAATTCATATAGGCAAATGGACTTGGTTTCTCAAAGCTTTATTAGAGATACAAATATATAAACTGATACAAAATTGGGTGGCTTAGTGATTAAGAGTTCAGCTGCTAACCCTAAAGGTCAGCACTTTGAATCTACCAGGCACTCCATGGAAACCCTATGGGGCAGTTCTACTCTGCTCTATAAAGTCACTATAAATAGGAATCAAAGGCAACAGGTTTTGCTTTTCTCTTCGATTGGAGTAGGATTTATATTAACCTTGGTGGAGTCCAGAACTTGATGGAATGCAACCAGGCACTCTTTAGTTACAAACACTTAAAAAAAATATGCTCTCTCTCTCTCTCTCTTTTTTTTTTTTTTAAGCAGAGAAGTACAAGAGGAAGGAATACTCAGTGACTTGGAGTTTGAAATACTCTAGTCTTCCTGTGGGATTGCTCTGTGGCGAGGTGGCTGTATCTCTCTACAGCAGATCATCCTAAATGACTCCACACATGTCCTGGGGTCTGTACTTGAAATTTCATGTGGGATTTTAGGGTGATGAAAGCTGTATTTATTTTTATTTTATTTATTTATTTTGTACTAGTGAGTAGATAGCACCCATTATGTTTCTTTGAAACATAAGCCCTGAGTTGATGAAACATGATCTAGTATTTCAAGACAGCAGTTACTTCTTCAACTGCTTACATCTACTTTCCCAGAGGGGTAGCCTCTTTCTGCCTCAGGGAAATGACAAAATGTCAGTGAAGTTTGAGCTCAGGGGTGTGGAGGGAACTTGGAGCCTAACACTCACAAATTGACATAGATATTTTAAGTCAAGACTCACACTGGAGTCTCCTGAGGTAGATTCTGATGATTTGTTTAACAAAGCAAACTAGGAGTCCAAAATTGTTCATTATCATATTCATAAGTAATCTACTTAGCAAGATGGTAGGAGGATAATAAAAACAAATATTGAATAAAGCTCTTTCCACGTCCACCTTTCTGGCCTGTAGAGGATGTCTGCTCATTGCTAGTCTGAAACTAATGATTTAAAATTAACGAGCGTATACTCTCTATTGTTAGATGAGAAGCTAAAAGGACGGCAGTATGCAGTTAAACTTCTCATGTAGATTTTTCTGTAGAAAAAATACTGGGTAAAGGGGAAAAACAAGTTGAACTGAAATTCATTTAAAATGGACTCAGAAGTCTAAAATGTATTTTATATAGTTCTTTTCCTTAAATACAGTATTAGCACGTACTTGAAGAGAAACTGTTTGCCAGTATTGATGTTTCTTACTCTGTCCCATTCCTTGTCATCCTCTAGTTTTTTGCATCTGTCTTACTTTGTAAGATTGCAACAAGACTCTAAAGACAGGTTGCAAGTAATAATCCGGCCTTGTCCTCTTCTTCTCCTTCTTTTTTTCTAATCTCTGCGCTTCAGGTTCTTTGTTACTTGCATGTGCTATCTTCATCTCTAGCTCTCCAAGTAGAAACATAAACCTGTTCCGTTTTTTCACCTTGTTTACTAATAGTGTTTTAACAAGCTAGTCAAGTTCTTGACCCTGACACATTAACGCAATGAAAGGCAGTTTGATTGCCTTGCATTCCGCTCAGAAAGTAACTCATTGTGTTTCTCCTTGGTGAGGTAGGTAACTGAAACATTTGATGTACTTTTCCTTTATGATCTTCCTTTTATAAAATCGGAAGCAAAGTGATGATGTGATAGGAGCGGAGTACCTGCTCTCCTATGAGCTTATCATTACGTGGACAAGTGAATTTTTTTGCCTTTGTTGTGGAAAGCATGAAGCAGAAAGAGGTTCATTAGGCCTGCTGCTGAAAGAAGGCCAGGGAACCCCTGCTAGAAAAAAGTCTGTCAGGTAAATTAACATGTGTTGGAAAAGGAAAGAATGCTCTCAGGTCTTCAGAGAAAGTAGGACTGTGCTTGGAATGGAGCAGAATTATTCTTCCTTGATAAAAAGTTAAGAAGCAAGGAGAAGCAGGTTTACCAGAAATCTAAATATGTTGCTGGGAGTGGTGCTAGCAATGAGTTTACATAATCTTATGCCTCTGTATTTTTAGAGAAGACATCCTAGATTGTGAAGGCCATGCAAATCCTGGGCATGCCCTTAGAAATCCACTTTGAATTATCAGAACGCTAAAAAACATCACAAAGTTGAATTGGTCACAAGTAGGAGGGCAGATAAAGTAGCAGCAAGTTCTGAAGCATAGATGTAGAATACAGTGTTTACACAATTTCTAGGTTCTTTTATTAACATTTACTGCATCTAGAGATGGATTATTTAAACATCAATATTTTTTCTCTTAAGTAGCTTAAATGTTCTCCTTTTTTTTAATATTGTGAATGTGATTAGTCAATCCTTTCATTAAACAGCTGTCAAGGGAAAGTTTAGCTCCAAATGCCAAGAATCTGAAACTATGAAGCCTGTCTTTAAGGCTGGTGCAACGTATTTCTTTTCTTTTTTGGAATTTCTGGTTGTTGTTGTTACTGTTGTACCTCAGATGAAAGTTTGTAGAACAAAGTAGTTTCTAATTAAACAGTACGCGTACTGTTTTATAGCACTGGCTAACAGCCCCGTCACAGGTCAGTACTCTCCCTTGTCAAACGTGGTTTCCCTGTTACCAGTATTTCTGGGCCCTCCTGCCTTCCAGTCCTTGCTAGTGCTCCCCTTCAGCCTTGCTTCATTTTATGGACAAGCCTCAGGTGTGCCTTCATTGCTGAGCTGTAGGAGTGCCCCGGGGACATATTCTTAGGGTTTCTCCAGTCTTTGCCAGTCTAACTCGTCTGGTCTTTATGAGTTAGAATTTTGTTCTACACTTTTCTCCAGTTCTGTCTGCAACCGTTTGTTGTGATCCTTGTCCGAGTGAGCAGTGGTGGTAAGGGGCACCATCTACTTGTACTTGACTCGATCTGGTGCAGACCATTGCAAATGTGGCCCATTAGTCTTTGCACTAATCTTTCCCTTTTTTCGTTAGTTTTCTCCATTATCCCTTGCTCCCAAAGGAATAACACTGGTACAGTATCCTACGCAGCCACTAACAGGTTTTAAGACCACAGACACTACTCCCCAAAGTAGAATATAGAACATTTTCCTTATAAACTATGTTATGACAACTGAGATTGGTGTTCCCCCAGATCACAGTCCCCACAGACCCTCAGCCCAGCAATTTTATTTTGCTCATGGAGTTTAGATGTCAGCAAAGCTTCCAGGATCTAGCCTTACACAAGTTGTTCTAGCTTCACCAGAATTGTGTACTATCTCACCCTTCAACATAGTCACCACTTACCTATTGTCTGTTTTGTGTTTTTTCACCCCCACTTCTCCTCTCCTGAATAACTATCAAAGATTGTTTCTTTTTTGTGTAAATCTTTTCATGAGCTTTTACAGTAGTTGTCTCATACAATAGTTGTCCTTTTGTAATTGACTTATTTCACTTATCATAATGCCCTCTGGTTTCCTTCATGTTACGAGATGCTTCTCAGATTCATCATTGTTTTTTTGTTGTGTTATATGCCATTGTGTGCATGTACCACAGTTTGTTTATCCATTCCTCTATTGCTGGTCATCTAGGTTGTTTCTAGCTTCTTGCACTTGTGAACAATGGGGCAATGAGAACGAGTGCATATGTCAATTTGTGTGATGATTTTTATTTCTTTAGTATATATCCCTAGGAATGGGATTGGTGAATCATACAGTATTTTTAGTTTTTCCAAGGAAGCACTGTATTGTTTTCCAAAATGGTTGTATCATTTTGCATTTCCACCAGCAGTGCATGAGAGTTCTGATATCCCGAAAGCCTCTACAATGTTCGTTATTTCCACTTTTGGTGATTTGTGCCAGTGATGTCATACTGAAATGTTATTGTGGTTTTGATATGCGTTTCTCTAATGGCTAGTCCTCTCAGGCATTTCCTCATGCACATGTTGCTTGCTCGAATTCTTCTTTGATGGAATGTCTATTCATTTCCTTTGCCCATTTTTAAATTGGATCGTTTGTCTTTCTGTTGTAGAGGTATTGTATTTTCTTGTAGAATTTAGAGATTAGGCCTTTGTCTCATTTATAATAGGTAATTGTTTTTCCAGTTTGTATATTTTCTCTTTACTCTTGGTGAAGTCTTTTGATGAGCAGAAGATCCCAATTACGTAGCCTATCTTCTGGAGTTTGTATGTTGTTGGTTGTGGTTTCTGTCCTGTTCATGCCCTGTGTCAGGGCTTCTAGCACTGATCCTAATTTTTGTTCTGCGAACTTTATAACTTTAGGCTTTATATTTAGGTGTTTATTTGATCCATTTTGAATCAGTTTTTGTATATGATTTGAGGTATGGGTTCTGTTTCAATTTTTTGCAGATATACCTCCAATTTTCCCAGCAGCGTTGATTAGAAAGAATATCTTTTCCTCGTTTTATGGACTTTGGGCCCTTGTTGAAGACCAAGTGACCATAGATGGCTAGATTTACATTTGTGCTCTCCACAGGTCAATGTATCTCTCATTGAACCAGTACCAGGCTTGACTACTGTAGCTGTGTAGTAAGTTCTGATGTCAACTAGTGTGAGTCCTCCTACTTCCTCCTTCTTCAACAGTGCATTACTTACCCAGGGCTTTTTCCTTTTCCAGATAAAGTTAATGATAAGTTTTTCTTTCTCTTTAAAGAATGTATTCATAAGCATGGTATGTTTTTCCATTTATGTAGATTCCTTGTGATTTCCTGCAATAAATAATGTTTGGTAGTTTTCTTTGCATAGGTCTTTTAAGTCTCTTGCTAGATGTATTCCAAAGTATTTTATTTTTTTAGAGGCTGTTATAAATGGGACTGTTTCCTTGATTTCCTTTTCATTATTGGCATGTAAGAATTCAGTTGATTTTTGAATGTTTGTCTGGTATCCTGCTACTGGGCTGAAACTTCCTGTTGTTAGTTTCAATAGTCTTCTAGTGCAATCTTTTGGGTTTTCTGTGTATAGTATCATATCATCTGAAACAGGGACAGATTAACTTATTTCTTACCAATCTGAATGCTCTTTATTTCTTTTTCTTGCTTTATTGTGGTATGGAGGATTTCTATTCCAATCTTAAATAGGGGTAGTGATAAAGGACATCTTTGTCTTTTTCCTGTTTTCGAGGGGAATGTTTTCAGTCTCTCTCCATTAAGAATGATGTTGGCCTTTGGTTTTGCATTGATTCCCTTTATCATGCTGAGAAGTTTCTCTTCTATACCTATTTTATGGAGAATTTTAATCAGGAATGGGTGTTGGACTTTGTGAAATGATTCTTTTCTTTCTTTTTATTTATGTGGTAGATTACACTGACTGATTTGCAAATGTTGAATCATCCTTGCAAACTTGGTATGAATTCTACTTGGCTGTAATGTATTATTTTTTTTTATTTGGTGCTGAATTCTATTGGCTAAGATTTTGTTGAGAATTTTTGCATCTATATTCATGAGAGATATTGGTTGGTAGTTTTGTGATGGCTATGTGTGGTTTTGGAATCAGGTTATATTGGGTTCATAAAATGAATTTGGAACTATTCCTTGCTTTTCTGTGTTCACAAATAGTTTTAGTAATGCTGGTGTAAGCTTTTCTCCAAATGTTTGGTGGAATTCTCCAGTGAAGCCATCTGGGCGAAGGCTTTTTTTTTTGTATTATCTTTTTAATCTCTTTTCTTATTATGAGTCTGTTCAGATGTTCACCATCATTACATGTTAGTTTGGGTAGGTAGCATGATTCTAGAAATGTTTCTATTTTCTCTAAATTTTCATAATGCTCTGTTATGATCCTTTTTATTTCATTTGGGTCTGTTGTAATGTCCCTCATGTCATTTATTATTTGGGTAATTTGAGTCTTTTTATGTTTTTCTTTAGTCAGTTTGGCCAGTGGTTTGTCAATTTTGTTCATCCTTTCAAAGAACCAACTTTTGGTTTTCTTAATCCTTTCTGTTGTTTATCTGTTCTCTATTTCATTTATTTCTGCTCCGATCTTAAATGATTTCCTTGCTTCTGGCGGCTGTGAACTTCTTTTGCTGTACTTTTTCTATTTATTAGAGTTGTGTAGCTAAAGTTTTGATTTTGTCTCTTTATTCTTTTTTGGTGTCTTTATCTTTGGCTCTAAATTGACCTATGAGGACTGCTTTTACTGTGTTCCAAACGTTTTGGTATGATTTGTTTTCACTGTCATTTGATTCTGTTAATTTTTTTGATTCTGTCATCGATTTCTTCTGTTGCCCAGTGGTTTTTAATCAGGCTATTATCCAGTTTCCATGCAATTGATTTTTTTCCCTTGCTTTTCCTATTAACAATTTCTGATTTGATGGCACTTTAATCAGAGAAGATACTTTGTATTACCCCAGTGTTTTGGATTTTGTTCTGTGACCTAATATGTGTTCTATTCTGGAGAATACTCCATAAGCGTTGGAAAAGAACATGTACTCCGCAGCTGTCGGGTGAAGTGTTCTGTATACATGCCTGTGAGATCAAATTGGCTGATGGTACTCTTTAGCTCTTCTGTATCTTTTCTGATTTTTTTTCTGGATGCACTGTCCTTTACTGAGAGTGGTGTTTTGAAGCCTCCTACTGTAATTGTGGAATTGTTAGTTTCTCTTTTCAGTATTGTTAGAATTCGTTTTATGTATTTTGGAGCCCTATCATTGGGTCCATAAATGTTTATTATGTTTAAGTCCACGTGATAGATTGTCCTTTTAATCATTATATAGTTCCTTTCTTTGCCTTTTATGGTGGATTTTGCTTTAAATTGTATTTTATTTGAAATTAGTATTGCTACTCCTGCCCTGTTTGCTTAGTAGCTATTTGCTTGATATATTTTTTCCCAGCCTCTGTTTTTCAATAAACTTACATTTTTGTTTCTAAGATGTATCTCTTGTAGACATTGTATTGATGGATCCTGCTTTGTTTTTTTTTTTTAAATTTTTAAATCCAATCTGTCATTCTTGTTATGGGTACATTTAGTCCATTTGCATTCAGTATAATTATGGCTAAGGTGATTTCAGCATAATTATGGGTAGGTGTTATTTCATAGTGATTTTTTGTGTGGTGCTGACATTGCTTTGTTTCTTTTACTCTCCTGTCCTGAATTCCTTTCTTTAAAAAAAATTTATTTTAATGAGTAGGTTTGCCAACATTCTTTGTGGTTACCGTCAAATTTATACTTATCTTCCTAGGTTTGAACTAGTCTACTTTTACTTGGCATTTTTTTGCCTTCTACTCTGTTAGAAAGTTCTGTACTTACACTATTTATTTGGTCTTCTATTGTGCTGATGTTATCAAATACAGATTAATCTCTCTGGTTCCCTGTCGAGGTCCATCACCCACAAAAGCCTCTGTGAACAAAATTACGCGCCTATGTGATGGTGGGCAGAGGCATCTCACCCGTGACATATTTCTGGCCATACTCTCCTTGATGATATTTTGCAACCTAATCAAACCTTCCTCAAAAATACCTTCTTATCTCCCAGCACAAGGATCTATGAAGAAGGGTTTTACACCCCCCTTGGCTTAATGAATTCCAATGCAGCACGCCCAGCCTGAGAGCACTGAGGCTGGCCCAGCCCCACTGGCTTCCCCCATCTACACATCGCCCTCTACAGAAAAACAAGATTGCAGAAAAGCCCTGGGGAGCTCCCCAGGAATGACACCACACACAGCCTTTTCACTCCGTACATCAAGAAGACAGATAGGCCTCCAAGTTTGTTATATTTGGTATGACAAATAGACAAATACTAAAGAAATGCCCTTCTTAGAACAGTTTAAGAGAGACTTAGAGTGGGGGATGGCTGACACTTATTGTCCCCACAGGAAGAGATAAGAAAGAGCAAAGAAGGAACAAATAGAGACAGCTAGATGAGCCTATCATTTTTGTACCTTTGACCTCAAGGCATAGATAGAGTTGACTGAGCTCAAGGTATAGCTTTATTTTCACTGTTGATTATAATCACAAATATACTTGTCTCAGACCATTATTTAGAGGGCCCTAATGATTAACATGAAAAAAGACCACAATCTATTGGTTCTTTACTAGCTAACAGAGAGGACCCTAATAATTAACATGAAAAGAGACCACAAGGTACCAACTTCTTACTAGCCCATAGCTTATGTGGTCAAAGAGCAGCTACCTCATTGATTATAAAAATAAAGAGAGACAGACCTTAGTGGGCTGCCACTCTTCAAACTTCTAATTGTCTCAGTCTCATTTCTTTCTCTTTCGCTGACACCTCTTCCCTCCCTTCGTGGTCCCGAAACCCTGCTGGGGCTGGCTCCTGGCAGTTCCCTGTTGTAATTTTTTTTAGTTTTGGATAGCCCTTGAGACTTTAGACTGGTATCTAGCTAGTACAATCTTGCATCCTAAATTCAGACTGTATTCTGTTGTTATTTACTCTTAGACAAAAGGATTTCCTTTAATAATTCTTGTAAGTTTAGTTTGGCTTTTACATGTCCCCTAACTTCTGTTTATTTGGAAATGTCTTGCCTGCAAGGTTTCTGCTGAATAATCAGAGCTTAGTCTTATTATTTCTCTTCTGTATGTGACTTTTTGTTTTTCTTGAGCTGCTTTCAGAATTCTTTGTCACGCATGTTAGCAAACATGATTATGCTATGCCTTGGTGATTTTCTTTTAGAGTCTATCCTATACGGTGTTCTTGAGATTCTTGGATAGTCAGGTTTTCATCCTTCATGACACTAGAGAAGTTTTCTGTCAACAATTTCTCAATGATCCTGTCTGTGTTTTCCATTTTCTCTCCTTTTCTGGAACTCAGATCACTTATAAATTTTTACCTTTGATTGTATTCCACATGATTCTCAGGGTGTCTTCATTTTTCTTCATTCTTTTTTTCTGATTTTTCCTCAGAGTTATATCAAGTCTGTCTTCAATTTCACTGATCCTTTCTATGTTCTGTCATTTCAAACCTGCTTGTCAGCCCTTCAGAAATAGTGTCCATTTCTGGAATCTTGTTTACTTTTTTGTTCCTGTATTACTTTCCTGAATTCTTCCATGAATTTGTCAAGTTTTTTCTCATTTTTGTCTTCTTTTTGCATCAACTCTGGGTAGGTGTGAATATTAGAAGGCTGAATTCCCTGTCAGATAGTTCTAGTGGTTTTTTTTTCTGCTGGGATTTTATCTGGTATTTACTTTGGATGCCACTGGAAGTATCTTTTTTTTTAAAAATAAGTTTTGATATTATTTGCCATCCTTGAGCAATCAGCAATTATTGTCTTCATTTATTGATTGTAGTTTTATTTTGGTTTGTTTGTTTCATGATGCTTTCTGTTTTATTTGGTTATGTCTGAGCAGGCATGCTATACATTCCTTGTTGTCCATCTGTAGTCACAATACTATTCACTCCCTTTTCTAGTGTTTGGTTGCTCAGCTATGGTACAGCAGGGCAGGTCCAGGTGAGGTGGAAGAGCTGGGAGCAGTTGCTTGTGGCATGTGCTAGAGCTGACAACACAAGCCTATAATAAATGCTGGGCTTCCAGTAGCTGTGCCTATGTTGCTCAGGGGTCTGATTCCAGCACACAATTTGGGAAGGCAGGAAGGAGCAAAGAAGTTGTGATCTGTGAAGCTAAAATGAGGATGAGAGAGAGGAGAGAGAAACAGGAGCCAAAACAAAAGCAAAACAAAAAGAGATTTAAGGAAGTGGGTGACCTCTGTCCTGCTGAGGGCTTCTGAAGCTGCTTTTCCATATTCCCTTTCTGCTGATCTCTGATGTGGGTGGACCAAATCCAAGCAGCACCGACACTGTACTTCTCAGCTGACTGAGCCACCACAGCTAGCCAGGAGCTGTTAGAGTGGTGGGGAGAAGTTAGAGTGTGGAAGATCATAGATCACTGTTACCAGTTACTTTTCTCCTGCTAGGATTTCTGTGAGGCTGCTTTCCCGTGCTATCTACCACTCCCCGAAGGGAGTCCAAGATGGCAAATCCATGCTGGGTTAGCTGATAGGGGACTTCTTCTCTTATCTCTTCTTGCTCTCCATTCTCTATCAGTTTCCTATTTCATTCAGTGTTTGTCTGAGATCTTTTTCTCTTCAGATGACAATTTGGGTTTCCAGATCGATATTTGTCTCTGTTTTATTTAGTTTTGGGGGTCTTTGCAATGGAGGGACAGCGGTTGTACTTCTGTTCATGGTGCCATGTTGGCTAGATGTTACTAATATATTTACAAAGGTATGTTTAATTTGAATTTAGTTGTTGTTTTTGTTACCATTGAGAGAAATCTAACTTGTGTAAACCCATGTGTGCAGGGCAGTACATTTTCAAGGCTGTGAATCTTTCAGAAGCAGATCTTTCTAGGTGCCTCTGAGTAGGTACAGAACACTAACCTTTTAGCTAGTAGCTGAGTGCTTAACTACTTTTACCACCCAAGGATCATAAATTTTAGTAGATACTGCAAAATTACCCTTCAAAATGGTGATACCTGTTTATACTTCTAACAACAGTGTATGAGAATTTGTATTTCCTCATTTCAGTGACTAAAGATTGGATTTTTTAAAAAAATATTACTATTGTTCTTCTTTGATAGTTTTTTGCTGTTGTTAAACTTGGATTGAGTGAGTGTAATTAATTAACTGTTTTCTAGCTGTTTAGTTATCTCTTCAAACTGCCTGTTTGTATCTTAACACCTTTTTTTCCATTGGATTTTTTAAATCATTTTATTGAGTTTTAGGAGTTATCTGTATGTGTAAAATTATTTATTGTGTGTGTTGCAATTAATTTTGCACTTATCCATTTACTTTTATACTTCACTAGTTCATAGAGTAAAATTAATCTATTTTTTAAAAAGAACTCTTCATGGATAAAAAAAAAAAAAAAACTACTCCAAACCAAGAATGCATGATATCTTTTCAATTTTTGTCATTTTTACTTTATTTTTATCATTTCATTTTGCAAATGTCCATGAACAAAGCAGTGAAGGAACGGTACATTGCATTGAGTAAATCTGATGCAAAAGAACTCTTTAAAGTGTGGAGAAACAGTGATGTCACCTTGAAGGCCAAGGTGTACTGGTGTTTTCAATTGCCTCATATGCATGTGAAAGCTCTACAGAGAATAAAGAAGACTGAAGAACAACTGATGTCTTTGAATTATGGTACTGGTAAAGAGCATTGAATATGTTATGCACTGGCATAGGAACAAACAAATCTGTCTTGGAGGAAGTACAGCCAGAAGTCTCTTTAGCAGTAAGGAAGATAGACTTCATTTCACATACTTTGGAAACATTATCAGGAGAGATTAATCTCTGGAGAAAAACATCATGCTTGGTAAATTAGAAGGTCAGCATAAAAGTGGAAGACCTTTAATGAGATGGACTGACACAGTGGCTACAACAAAGAATGGGCTCAAGCACAGCAACCATTATGAGGATAGTGCAGGACCAGGCAGTGTTTTGTTCGGTTGTACTTGAGTTGGATAACTAGATGGCATCTAACAATGACTACATCCAAGAGACTTAACAAAGAATTTCCTTCAAATCAAGCTTCAGCAGTGCATTTAAAGAACAATTTGTCAAAATTGATGTTACACTTAACTGTTAAGCATTGTATCTGTTGCATAAATGAAGAGATAAAGAACTACCTATAGTTTCTAGTTCTGTCAGTGATTACTATCCTTCTTGACACAGCCACTTTTTCTTCAAAGAAACCAGGCTATTTCACATACTTAAACAGGTATTTTGCCTTTATAAATCTCAGCAAGAAGGTAGAAATGAAAGACAGGCAAGGGCTGAAGATGGGAGAATAGAATGTAACCATAAAAAGTTTGTTAATCTAAGGAAGAGCTGAGAATCATCCAGGCAGTCCACCATGTTACAAGGATCTATCTCTACTTGGTACTCGTAAAACAGTATTATTTTATAGGCTTTTCTACCAAGACAAAAAATGTTTAAATTTTAAAGCAGTTCTATAAATTTACAATAATAAACAATAGCAAATTGTCTTTCTGCCAATTAGCATCAAAAAGCATCTATTGCTGTTGAAAAAGCTTGTCTAGGTCATTATTTTTTTCTTTCTATAGCTAGTATAAAAAGTTGGGCACATTAAACATGCATTATGTTTCAGAATTTGCAAAAAATGCTTGTCTTTACAGCACTCTATTTCAATGCTCTTGATTGTTCAGCATAATTAAAATAAAGCCCTCAAACACAAACAGCTTGTTAAATACTTCTGGAAGTTTCTCCTGACTCAGGTCTTCGGTGGCAAGAACACATTATGGGGATTCCTCTTTAAGTGGATGGAATATGTGCTCCAGGAAAGTCAAATTGAAGAAGACTTTAACTTGAGACTTGCTTTTTCCCTGACTTTGCATTTCCATAGAGAAAATATGCAGAGGTTCAAGAAGTAGATTGCATTGTGTCCCCCCAAAATGCATGTATTGATTTGACTTGACTATGAGCCCCAATATGGCGCATTTCCTCCCATATGTTGTGAATCCCACCTCTGATACTGACCACAGAGAATGGGCAGCAGTCGTGCTGGTCAGGCAAGATTCAAGTTACCAGCTATGAGATATAAGGGAGAGAAGTGAGCACAGAGAACTGGGAACTTCATACCACCAAGAAGCAACATCGAGGACAGAGCATATCCTTTGGACCTGAGGTTTCAGTGCCAAGATGTTCCCATGGGTTTGGACTCAGCCTACCACTCAGCCTACCAGACTGTGATGAATTCTCTTACTGAATGGACTTACAATTCATGAACGGATTTGTGGCTTCCTGGACTGTGTCAATAAAATTTATCTTCATAAAGCCTTCCACTCATGGCATTTTCTGTTAGAGCAATCCCAGGTCTTACAGAGTCTTACAGTGTGTTACAGAAAAATGTTCTGAGAGGCTCTGATTTGGTCTAGTAGTCAAAACTCCGCAGAGGTGGCCTTTGTTGGTCAGTCTCTAAAAATCGATCATTATCCACTCCTAGACCAGTCAATGCCTGCCATGGTTTCAGACCATAAAGACAACTCATAACCATTGGTTACTAAAGACTAGCCTTTAGCCACTTTGCTAGTGTGGGGCTGTTGGTATGATTGACATTCACAGCATCAGGTGCTATTTAATACTGAAGCTTAAGTACCGGAACCTAAACTCTTCCAGAGCATTGTATCCTCTGAAGAAATAAAGAACTTATCAAGTGATGAATCATGGTTATCAATTTCTGGGCACTTTTCTGTGAACTTCTAGGCACTCATATTCTTACTGGAGTGGTTCGAACTAGCTGTTTCCAACAGGTCCTGTCGATTGTTTCAGGGAACCGCTATTGAAAACCTAAGCCAGGACTTGCCGTATGTGACACCACGGTTGCCAGGGTTTTCTGCCTAAAGCTCTGCAAAACTCGCTGACAAAATTACCTACCTGAAGGTATTAGAAGAAGCCTCTTATAGGAAGTAGCCGATAGATTGTCAGGCTTGGAGAGTACGCATATCCTCTGACATGATACCGTAGTATGAGAAACCTGAATTGGTGTGAAGGGGGGGGGGGGAATACTGGTCTTTCAAGATTTCTTCCTCAGAAGACATGTAACTAGTTTTCTAATAGGAAAAGTGAAACCCTGCTGGTGTAGCAGGTTAAGTGCTACCATTGCTAACCAAAAGGTCGGCAGTTCAAAATCCACCAGGCACTGCTTGGATACTCTATGCGGCAGTTCTACTCTGGCTTGTAGGGTCACCATGAGTCGGACACAACGCGGCGGCACTGGATTTGGGTTAATAAGAAAAGCCAGTAAGTTAAATTACTCAGAAATGTTGGGAAGGGATAAAATAGCCAATGAAACTTTAAATTCTATTTCATTCCTTGTATCTCTATGGACTGCATAATCCTGGGAAGAGTTAACATCATTTTGACTAAGGGAAGATACATAAACTAAAGCCAAATAAATGCAGAAGCAGGAAGTGTTGAGACTAGGATAGTTAACAATAAATTGATTCTGTTGTTATTTTTAATTGATTGGGCCCGGACTCTATGCTTCTGAAAATGTTACCACAGGAAACTAGAAATAAAATCAATTTTCTATTCACTGTTGACAGATAACTTTATTGCCTTCAGTTACAGATACCATTTATCTCAAAGAGGTTAGCAGACGTGTTCCTGAAAGCTCTCTTTTGGTAGTTAGTGACTGAAGACAGCCATAAGGCTAACTTTTCTATTTATGGTTAGATTATAAAATGGTGAAATAGACTATAATAAAATGTGTTTTGGTTCTAGAAAACTATGCAGCTCTGTAACTATTTTACACACTTTTTTTCTCTTCAAGAATTTTTCTCAAATTTAACATTCAGCTGATACTGAATACACCTCCGTAAATCATACCCAACTCTAGCTTGTTAGTGAGTCCGGAAATCTGGCATTCATTTATAATATCTTCTTCCTCATTCACTGCAGCCTTTGAATATTATGTCCAAAATGTGTCTTAAGTCATACCCTCACTTCTGCCTTTCTAATATGAGCAACAGCATCTCGTACCTGAACTACTGTAATAACCTCCAAATCCCATCCTCCCGTCTTTTTTCTTGACCCTTTCCAATTTCCTCTCTATAGAACAGCTACGAATTTATTTTTAAATCATCAATTGAATCTCATACTCTCTCCCAGTTTAAAAACTTCAAGTGGCTTTGCATTGTATTTCAAGTGAAATCCAAAATCCTCATTTCAGCCGTAAAGTACAATTTGAAATATTTTCTCCAGTAGGCTTGGGTCTAATGGATAGTTTTCATTTATTCCTCAAATCCACATCTCTGAGTGGGAGGAGAGTGAAGGCAGGTAATTTACATATGTTCCTACTGTCTCTGTTTGCATAAGCTCCTTTCAGTATCCGGCAGCTGATCATCCCCTGCCTGCTTGTACTCACCAGTGCCAATGGTTTCCAGCTATTAACCTCTTGTTGGTTTCCCTACATCCTGCCCACCTCTTCATAAACCATGCCTTTATTAAATATTTCACATATTAGACAGATTGAGTGTGCCTGCCATTGTTTTCCTGATAGGAACCTGACTGACAAAGTACCTGATAGCAGGGATGCTTGAATTAAATAACCTCACGTTATTGGAAGAACACATAGATAACTTTTTTGTAGACAGAAACTTTGTTGTTGTTAGGTGCCATTGAGTCAGTTCTGACTCATAGTGACCCTATGAACAGCAGAACCAAGCACGGCCCAGAATTGTGCGATGCCCACAAGCATTTTTATGCTTAAGCCCATTGTTGTGTCAGTCCGTCTTGTTGAAGGTCTTCCTCTTTTTTGCTGATCCTCATCTTGACCAGCATGACACCCTTCAGGGATTGATCCCTCTAGAACACACATATTTAGAAGTCCCAGTGCCACAGTGGTTAATAGCTCAGCTGTTAACCAAAAGGTCAGAGGTTTGAGCCCATCAGCTGCTGCTTGGAAGCCCTGGGGAGCACTGTCCTACAGGGTCACTATGAGTTGAAATAGACTCAACAGCAATGGATTCCATTTTTCTCACCCACAGCTTACGATTCTTTGAATTTTCCCCCAGTGTTGTACAGGCCAAAGTGCAGGTAGAGAATAAGGAATCAGGAGGTGAAGTGCCGTGGCACCTGGTTCTGTGCTAGCAAAAATAACTGTAAAGGCTGTGGAATGTCTGGCTGTTTCTGAAGGCCCTGGAGACCACATAAAGTGAATGAGACAATCCAAGGAAATATAATCCAGAGAGTGAAGAGGAAAGCAGAAATCTCCAAGAATGGCTTTGAGGTTGGCTCTTACCTCTTACAGTCACAGGCAGATATAACTGAGGAGCAAGTCTAGAACCTAACTGTCAGGGCTGCAGAGTTTCAGTACCAAATCAAGGCTTAACCCTATTGGTCACAGAGTAGATCACACTTACCGACCCTGTCGGAAGAAATAAGACTCTTCTTGAATGAAACTTTTAACTGCCTGCACTTGAGAAGAGTTGTTCCATGAAGAACTGTCAGTTTTCCTCAATACGCACTGCCACTATTCTTCATGGAATTCAAGCCTGTAATAAGAATTATATCCCAGCATAGGCCAGATGAAGATGTATGAGGCTTGCTCTGGATGTATATGGCCTATATTCCCAAAGGATGGTAAACCACACTGTTCAACGTTAACATGAATCAGGAGCATGTGTATATAACAGCGGGTTCTAGAGTGTTCGCCCAAACCTAAAGTAGTCTTGGTGGTGCAGTGGTTAAAGCTTTTGATTACTAACCAAAAAATTCACAGTTCAAACTCACCAACTGTGCAGTCAGAGAATGACATGGCAGTCTGCTTCCATAAAGATTTACGGACTTGGGAACCCCATAGAACAGTTCTGCTCTGTTCTATAGAGTTACTGTGAATGAGAACTGACTCAACAGTGCTTTTTCTCATTTTTGTTTTTAAGATAAAAAAATTAAAAATATTGCTTGACTGGATAAAAATGATTGAAATGAATGTGCTGGCAAAGGTTACTAATCTTAATGCCTTGATTCCAGCACCTGAGGTTGATGTAAGTCAATTATTGTTGTTAATTCCTGTAACAAAGTGTTGGCTAACTGTAGACTAGAGCTATTGGTGGCCTATAGGGTTGCTAAGAGCTGGAATCAATTTGACAGCAACGGTTTTATTTTGTTTTTCCATGAAAAAAGATGGAAATGCTAGAACTTTCCTGACATGCCCTAGAAGAAGGAATTCAAAGGCCCAGGAGGCAGGTAATGCGGAATTCATCTAATAGAAAAATGACACTCCTCTGACCCAATCCTCAAGAGAGCCAGGGACATCTCATTACTAAGGTTAAAAGTAATGCCTTGGTGAAGGGCCACTGATGTCTTTGAGAAACTCAGTGATGGCTTTACTATGTAGTTGGAGATCATGGTGGAGATACTCATTAACTCACTCTCTTCTGCTACATACATTCCAACTTTAGCCTTTGTGGATTTCAGTAAAGACTAATAAGCATTAATACTCCAAGTGGCATATTTAAAGAGAACAGAATAAAATGCTATTTCCAATTATCCCAACATTCCTGGACTACTCATTTGGCTTTGACATAGATTGTGACTCAAAAGCTTTGGTCATCAAGATTATTCTTTATTGATTTTAATAAACTGGTATGTTTTTTCATGTGTATTTGTAATAATTAAAAATTTGTAATTGCTTGAATTATTATGAAGTCACAATAATTCAGAAAGTTTTTATTTTTAGTCCTTAAATTCTTTCTTTAAAACAAAATCCAATTCATAAAATTGAATACATATAGTTACACAGACACACATATACATGCACACACAGGTATGTATATACATGCACACGTATAAGTAGAGTTAAAAGAGTGGTTTACACCAGCATGTGGGAAAACATACAAAAAAAACTTTGATTTGATAGACTCTGAAGAGCATGATCGGAAGGCCACTGGTCAAGGTGATTGGCTTATTACTTTTAGTATTGTCCTTCCCCTTTCTAAGAGAATGATGAGTTATTACTCTCAGAGGCACTGTGTCCTCCTACTGCTCATAAATAATATTTAGTGGCTCAGTTATTGCTTCAGTCAATTCATTAAGTACCATGGGATATGTTATAAAGTCCGGTAATTTGATAGAAGCCAGTTGTTTAATATAATCCCTGATATGAAGCAGTCCTGTTCTTTCACCTTGTCGTGTATCTAGTTATCATCTGGTGTTGGAAATTAACAGAAAATTGCTTTTTTTCAGTATCATAGGGGGTGGCTTCTTCTTTTACTATAGTCCTAGTAGAAGTGAACTTTAAGCTTAATTTTTCAAGATTTCTGGGGATAGAGAGCACGTTTGTTAAGTGAAGCACTTTGTAATGTTACCAAAAAAAGATTAATAAAATTTATCAAATATGTCAGTTCTAGCTTTCTCATGACAATAGACATCAGATTGCAGAAAACTCATCTCCAGCTAACTTGAAACAGAGTCTCCAGAGGTAAAAAAATAAAAGTAATAACCATAAAAGTGATGACTAACATTTGTTGAATATTATGTACCAGACTGTCTGTGTTAAGTACTTTCCATGGATAACCTCACTGAATCCTCAGCTCAAACTACTAACTGTGTGTATCATATATATTTTTACAAATGAGAGAACTAAACTTAGAGTGGTTAAGTAGTTTTTTGCTTGTTCACACAGGTAGTAAAAAGTTAAGATATGATCCAAACCCAGGAAATACGTTCTAAATCCATGGTCTATGCTAGATGGACTCCCCACTTATGGTACTGGGAGGGGACAGTAGAAGTAGAAGTATCTAGGGGTGAATAATCCAAAACCGAAACCAGAGCCATTGCTGTCAAGTTGATTTGGACCCATAGCAATCCTATAGCAGAGTAGAACTGCTATATATAATGCTTCCAAGGACTGCCTGGTAGATTCAAAAGGCCAGCCCTTTGATAAGCAATACCACCAATCCCACTGCTGTTGACTTAATTCTAACTCATAGCAACCCTGTAGGATAGAGTAGAACTGCCCCACAGAGTTTCCAAGGAGAACCTGACGGATTCAAACTGCTGATCTTTTTGGTTAGCAACCGAAGCACTTAAACACTATGTAACCAGGGTTTCTGCTGTATCCTAAAGAAGTATAAAATTAGAGGTGAAAGGAAATTTAGAAACCATCTAGTCAAACCCTTGCATTTTATTATTAAAAGACATGAAGCCGAAAGAGTATGCTGAACCTGTTTTTCATGTGGCTTTACTTGCTACAACCTAAGGAAATCTCAGCCACTCTATTCCTCAATTTTCTTGTCTGTAAAATGGGGATGTTAATACTAGAGCTTATCTCAAAGGTTCATTTCAGGATTCAGTGTCATCCATGTTGCATGCATTTAGCTTTCCCTCTTTCTAAAGTTTGAGTCTAAAAACAAGAGAATTCATGAAATGTAAAAGTGAGATCATGTGACAAAATAAATATAATTTTAAATTATAATTCCCAGAGATATCAGAATAAAGAATAAAGAAGTAACTCTCCAGCGACACACTTACAAAATCAAAATCAAATTAAAATTTTTGAGAGGTGTGAGAATTATATTTTCTTTGGGTTTCCTGGGGCTGATTTATGAACACAGGAAATTTTGCTGTATCAGGATGCACTTCTTTTAAGGTCACAGCAAACCTAACCAACATTTGCTTTATGAAATTCAATGTGTATCATCTTGGTTAACAAAAGATGCTGTGTGAGCAATTGTTTATCTGTTTGTGATGCCAAGGTTGTTGTGTCTGTAATTTTATGGGGCTTTTTCTCACTGTCTTGAGATGGACACTGCAATTCCAGGAATCATGACCTTAGTGAAAGTAGGAAAAAAGAGGGTGGGAATGATGCTAGCTGTCTCTGACCCTTTATTAGGAAAAGCAAAAGCTTTCCAAGAAAACTGCAGCTCACTGTACTAGTAAGCAATAATACTAATAACAGGGGCCACATGTTGTCCATCCAACTGGCTTTCTGGTGTAATACAGTTGGGAAGAGACTTTTGACTAGTTAATAGTATTATTCAGATTTATGATTTTGTATATTGAATACATGTATACATTGGGATATGTGTTAATGGAAATAGGGAAGGAAATGGCTACTTACAGAGTAATTATTAAAATCTAACTAATTGTTTGATTTCAGTAATGATTTATAAACAGGGGCAGCATCAGGAGAGGGTGGACAAGAGGAGACAAGAGATTGTTAAGAAGATATGAGAGGTATATTACAGAAAGGAGGAGTGTACTCTCACCATGCAAGGAGAGCAGTAGGAGCTGCAGGTAGGTAGGCATGAAAATTTAAACTGGGTTGTATGCTTTCACTCAATCATAATAAATAACTAAAAAATATATGTGTGTATGTAAAAGATCTAGCTGTTTGTTAGGTACCTTGTGGTCATTATTTCATTTATACCTCAGAATATCCTGTGAGAAACTAGATGAGTAAACTGAGATTTGGAAAGGTGATGCCTCCTGCAACAGTCTTATTCATAATATTTTTTGAACCTAGCCCCCAAACCAAACCCACTGCCATCAACTCGATTCTGACTCATAGCAACCCTCTATCCTTATTTACAGATGGAACATGAAAAATAAAATTACAGAATAAGAAGAGCCACCAGAAAAATGAATGCTTACTAAATGCCAGGCATTGTGAAAGCTAACACATTCATAATAAATTACCTACATTTATCCTTCTAACAATCTTATGGTATATTCTTATCATTTTAATATACAAGTAGTCTCCAACTTTGTGGTTAGTTCTGACATAAGTTGAACATTTCATTTTTAAAAAAACTGATTGCTTTTTATTATCAGTGCTTTTATAAATCTGATCTTAGCCTTTGGGTGTTGGAAACTTTACATCTACAAATAATAACATTAGCAAATTATGCACTGTAGCATTGTATGCAGTGAGTATTCCTAACCATAAGATGTACAGAACAAAACAATGGTTCATTGCAACACAAATACATTCTAAGTCAGAGACTACCTGTAACAGTCAATAAAGTCCTAGAGAATTTGGCTAACTTCTCTAATTTTACTTAAACAGGCTGAGATTGTTATATAGGTTGTGTTCTAACTTTAAAGAATTTATTCCATCAACAAAAACAGAGTTCCATTTTTCATCTGTATTTAGGAGAATGTTGCCTATGATTCCAAAAGCATACGTAACATAACAACTGTGTAGACATTGAAATAACTTGAATTTTCCCATTGTTATGGATTGAATTGTATCACCCCAAAAATGTGTGTCGCAATTTGAGTAGGCCATGATTTGTGGTGTTGTGTGTTCTTTCTATATGTTTTAATTCCTGCCTCTGTGATGTGAATAAAGGAGGATGGGCTATAATCTGTAAAACTGTACTGTGCTTTGAGGCAATCTCATGAGATATAAAGGAAAATAAATTAAGCAGAGAGTTAGGGCCTCATATCACCAGGAAAGAAGTAGTGGTGTGAGCAGAGAGTGTCCTTTGGGCCCAAGATCCCTGTATCTCAAGCCATCCCACTCAAGGAGAAGACTGATTATAAGGACCTTCCTCCAAAGCCAACAGAAAGCTTCCCTCTTAGAGCTGGTGCCCTAAATTTGGACTTCTAGTCTACTAGAGTGTGATGGAATAAAGTTTCTCTTTTTAAAGCTATCCACTTGTGGTAATTCTGTTAGAGCCATACCAGATGGCTAAGACACTCATTTACCCGTTATAAGTATCACAATAAACACCAACTGGAAGGTACTAGAATAAGGAGGGGAAATGTGTTTAATGTACAAGAATTTCTTGTGTAAATGTTCTATCTTCTCTAATGGTTTGGAATAGCCTTGAGATTTTGAAAGACAGTTCAACCAAGGATGTTGCGTTTAAGCCCCTGGATTCTACCTCTTCTGCCTACAGTGGCATACATTCTTTGTTTCAGTGTTTTTAATGCAAATAAGATGATAGTTAAAAATAACAAAACAAACAAAAACACTCAAAGATCAATGTTTCTATACAGCTGAGTAATATGAGTAACAGCTGTAACGGTATCTTTAGTGTGTTAGAACATTCCAGAAGCAGTAGCTGTACAGAAATGAGGAAAAGGTAAGTATAAGGCAGTTTCTTTGTTAATGAAAAGAGATGACAGTAGACATTTGTAAGGAGGCATGTAATGTCACCATGTGGGAGTGGAAGGATGAGAACTTATTTTTCCTCTAAGAATTTCACTAAGCAGTGGTTAAGTGCTTGGCTGCTATCCAAAAGGTTGGCAGTTTCAATCCATCAGCCACTCCCTGGAAACCCTGTAAGGCAGTTCAACTCTGTCCTATAGGGTGGCTATGAGTCTAAATTGACTAGGCAGCAGATATAGAGTTTTATTTTTATTTTTTATTTAAAGATGGGCTTTAAACAGGTTTATTCAAGTGGAACCCTTGATAAGGATTTGCATTTGTAACAAATGTTCCCAGAAGCTATACATAGGAATCACCTAGGGATCTTGTTAAAATGTAGACTCTGATTCAGTATATCTGTGGTAGAAATATAAAAATTCTTAGTAAGGGTTCTTGTCTGGAAGCCCTGCTTATAAACCTAAAAGGAGCCTTGGTGGCAAAATTGTTAATGCACCCAGCTACTAACCAAAACATCAACTACTGGGGAGAAGGAAGGGAAACTCTGCTTCTGTGAAGATTTACAGCCTTGGAGACTCTATGGGGGCAGTTCTACTTTGTCTTATAGGGTTAATAACATTGAAATTGACTCCGAATAATTAGAATTGCAATATGTTTGTTTTGTTTTAAAGTTCTAAACTCCTTCAGAGGCAACCATAAAGGATTTCAGAAAGAGATAAATCAATATAGCCCACTCAGCAGAATAAATATGTATGTTCTATGGGTACCAAATATACAGGAAAAAGAGTACCTACAACAGTTGACAGCAATCATCAAAGTAAAAAAAAAAAAAAAAAAGGTGGGAGATTTTATTGCCAGCACAACTATGATGAGTTTATAAAATAAATTCTGTGTCCCAAGTTTCCAGCCTGAACTTCTGAATAACCATATTTCTCAAGGCATATGTCAGTTGACATGTTTGTTATTCATTTGGTAGATGCTTGTGGGTGAACCTGTTCCATCTAACGATCAGGAAAAGTGACTTCATGGCACACTAATCCCAAAGAGCAGGTAATTAGGCATTTCAAATCTCTTGGGTTCCCTGAAGTTTAATAACCATCGCTATTTGTAGCTTGAAGCTATAAATATATGGCATTATAATCTGTAATAGATTTTTTTTCCATCTTGTCAGAAGACAAACACATATCCTGTGTTTTTTAGAATAACTCAGATGTTTGAAACTCTACTCTTAGATTCTAACAATTTCAGTAATGTTCTGGCCTTATTCTAATAATAAATAAAAAACGATCTGACTTGATGGCACTTGGCTTGGCTTGGCATAACTGACATCAATTGAGTTACTGCTATATGTTGGACTCTGAATATTTTGTGTAAACCTAATCTCACTTAATCCTCTCAAAACCTTACTGAACATATGCTCTTATTAGTTTAATTTTACAAATAAGAAAGAAGACCATAAGTAACTGGCCCAAGATCAGATAATTCATAGGTCAGAAACTTATCTGAGTTCTGAGCCTCTACATATATTGATAATGCTAGAAAAATTTCAATATTTAGATTTTGCAACCATTCTAGAATTTAAAACTAGTTTTAAATTCTTCTAGTGCATTGAAGTCTACTGGTTTCCTCTTATGAAAATGAAAATAATTATGAACACAGCTTGTCACTGCTCAAACCAATGTTTTTACATAGTGGGTGCCTCAGTAAATGTTTGATGAGTAAAGAAATGTAGCAGTAATAAAAAACAATAACAACTTGCTTGAGTAAATTAGAATAATTTTATTTCCTTATTATTTTCAATCAGATTCAAAGAACTGAAGTGTGCATATTTTCTAATACTATGAGGCCTAATTTTAATTATTTGCATTGTTGACAATTTGTACATGGCTGAGCTATGTTCCATGTTATTTTTTCCCATGGAAAATGTGTTTGCTAACTCCTCTATCTGGCTTCACTTTGGTCCTGTTGACAGGGACAGTTGCTAAGAGGCACAGGCGGAAAGCCCTGAGCTAAATGAGCACAAATAAATACTCTCATTGCCAGCAGAATGACTCAAAGAGACAGGCTTCTCCATGTGTTTGCAGCCTAGAGGAACAGTATCATGAGTCTATTCCTCAGAGCAATTTTTTCTTGTTTTATTAAGTCAGGTGGTAGTCTCAACACAATAATGTGACTTCCACACAGATTTTGGGTTATGCTTCCTAGTACTCCCATGATGTAAAGTTAATTTAGAATTAACTAAAATGTACACATTTTCTTTTAAGGGAATCAATAGAAATAATGGCTGTAAAGAAAAGCAAATTGATTTTCCCTTGAGGAAGAAATTCAATTTATAAAATTTTAGTTATAGTGTCAAATTATCTGAAAAAAAAAAAAAGAATACTGTGGTGGTTATGTAACTCCACTTGACTAGCCGCTCACTGTCTAAAATCCAAACTACTTCACTTGGGGTTCAAGGCTTCCAAGCACCAAGCCGAACATGATTCTTCAGCCTTAAACCCAACGTCTTTCATATTTATGCTTTTCAGGGCCAAAGTGGGCTATAAATTGTGTCCTGGATAGTCACTGCATTTCCAGTTCTTCATCTACTCATTCTTCAAGAATGCCCTTCAAGTACTTTCTGACGTCTCCAAATCAAGATAATTTATTTTTTTCTATTGAATTATCTTTATACTTCATACTTCTCTTTCAATACATAACAAGTTCTATGTTTACTGCAAGTATTTCTATACTCTCCATTTGAAAGTTCCTTGAGGGTCATGGAACAATTGTATCCTTCTAGAATGAGAGTAGGCTGGGTAATGTTATACTGATATACTATGAAGACTGGAATAAGGGATGAACTGCAAGCATCGTAGAGTTACAGGTCAAATTACCAGAGAATGGTTGATATCTGAGAAAAGTCACAAACCAATGGTAACTCATCATTTTAACTTGTTTTTTCTTGCCTTAGCCTGCAGGTGGAGCTGGCGCTTGACTAGCAGCTGATTCAGGCACACTGCTAATGGGATCAGCAGGAAGAATTGCCATATTTTGAGAGCGCAGCCTTCAACTCTGTGCATCTTAGCATCTTTGGCCTCTCTTTCTGTGTAGCTTGTATGGAGGCAGGTACTAAGCTTGTGGGGTATGCCATCTTGCTCCATCACGAGTTGGATATACCCATACAGAGGCCCCAACCAGACCTAGTTCTTAGGCTGGGAGGCACTGCCTGCCTGGAGGAGACCACTTTTCTGGCAAAAAGGCAGTATTTTACACAGTGTTGACTACACCTAGGGCCCGGCAACAGAGGCTATGGATTCTGCAAATCTTGGTACCTTTGGCCTCTCTTTCTGCCTCTCATTACTCGACTTTAGAACCCATTATTCTGCCACAATAGTCAAAATCGCCTAGTACTGGTACAAAAAGAGACAGATATCCAAGATACATATCAAATGCCACTAAATATAGATCTCGGACTCAGCCAGGTGGCAAGCTTGTGCAGGGCACTATCTTGTTCTACTGGGAGGTAGACATACCCTTATGGAGGCCTCAGCTGGACCTAATTCCTGGGGTGGGGGGCAGTGCCAGCCCAGAGGAGAATACTTTTCTGGCAGAAAAGCAGGATTCTACAAAGTGTTGCCTACAGCTGGGGCCTAACAGCAGAGGCCAGCAGGGCAGTAGCCTTTCTGTATTTTGAGCTAGTTCATAACATCTGGGGTTGGGTATAGAGGTGCTTACTCTGTCCCCTGGGAAGAGGGACCTATACACCTGAAAACATGAATGACTTTGGAAGTTGTCAGATACTTTTTACCTTTCATTTTAAGATGGCTTAGAGAAACAACTATGGTCTATCCTCAAAGCATCTCTCCCAGCCTCTGTTGACTCACATGATGCTTCAAAAGCAACAAACTCTGGAGAAAATCATAACCAAGAAATCACTCATGGCTTCAGAAAGCCCCCAAAAGAAAGCTCCACAAAACTTCTCAAAGAAGAAACCTTTCTGAAACTATCAGAATGTGAACACAAAGGGGATTATGTATAGAGCCCTCCTAGACTTTATACAAAATACAGCAGAGCAAAATCAAAAATTAAGCAAGCTGTTTGATCTGATGGAGCATCCAACAGATCAAGAACAAAATCAAAAACATAGAAACTTCAAATCAAAGCTAAGAAAACAGAATGGAATGAATGGAAAACAGGCTTTCTTATTTTGAAGACAGAGCTACTGACTGCAGCATCTATGAGGAGAAATCAGAAAAAAGAAACAAGAAAAATGAAGAAGTGTTAAGAAGCATGTGGTACTCTATTAAGAGGACCAATCTATGATTAATTGGAGTTCCTGAACAAGACGAGACACCTGAGAACAGAGAGTACTGTGGCTGAGCTACTGACAGAAAACTTCCCAGAAATTATGAAAGAAGAGAATATAGATATCCAAGATATGTATCAAATGCCATTAAATATAGATCTCAAAACAAAGACTCCAAAACATTTATAATCAAGCTCAACAAAATGAAAGATAAACAGAAACTCTTAAAGGCAGCAAGACTCAAAGGAAAGCTAACATTCAGAGAGTAACCCTGGAAGATTTCATTGGATTTCTCATCAGAAACAATGCTGGCACGGAGACAGCAGCATAACACGTTCAAAGTGTCACGGAGAAGAACTTCCAACCAAGAATTATATATCCTGCAAAACTGTCTTTCAAATATGAAAATGAAATTAAGATATTCGCAGCAGAACAGAAACTCAGAGACTTTGTTAAAACCAAACCAAAGCTACAAGAAGTGCTGAAAGAATCTCTTGGCTTAGGCTTAGAAGAACAAAACAACTAACTTTATATTTTAGAAGCAAATACAGGACACATCACCCAGAATCCTACTCAGGGAAGGCTCCAAATTCAATCAAAGCTATAATAGTGAAAGAAATAATCCAGTGATCATATCATAAAAACTATGATGTCATCATATGAAAAAGAGGGATGTACAAAAGTCTTTATAGTTCTTCCAGATAGAGAGGAAGTTGATAAGAATAGTAGTAATTAAAATTGACTTTCTACATAGTTTACTAAGGAAGATCATAGGGGCAGCTATAAAGCACAATAAAGATCCAACATATCAAATCAAGAAATGTAATACAGGAATCTCAACAACCACAAAACCAACCATGAAAAAGGTGAAAAATCAACTCACAAAGAAGAATGTCCTAGAACAGATTAATAAGAACAACAGAGAAAATATCAGCACACAAATAAACATATCACAATGGCAGCACTGAACACATACCTATCAATGATTACATTAAATGTGAATGGACTGAACGCTCCAGTAAAGAGACATTGAGTGACTTCCAAGTGACGACTCATCCGTATGTTGCTTACAAGAAACTCACATTAGACTTAAAGATAGGAAAAAACTAAAGGATGGAAGTATATATATCAAGCTAATAGTACACAAAGAAGAGCAGATGTGGCAATTTTAATCTCCTGTAGAGTGGTTGATGAGTTTGAACTGTTGACCTTTTAGTTAGTAGCCAAGTCCGTAAAACTAGATGCTAATTTACTTTTTGAACCTTCTAATTGTCCTGGTGGCTTAGTGGTTAAGAGCTTAGGCTGCTAACTAAAAAGTCAGCAGTTCAAATCTACCATCTGCTCCTTGGAAACCCTATGTGACAGTTCTACTCTGTCCTATAGGGTCACTATGCATCAGAACAGACTTAATGGCAACAGGTTTCATGTGCTTTGGTCACAGCTATCATTATTACCCAATTACAATTATGCTTCAGATCAAATGGTTTTATTTGTAAGCACTACAAGCACACACTGTTGCTTCTGTTGCTGCCAGTGACTTTAGACTCACTGATTTTGTTGTGTTGTCTGGTATTTTAGCTACAATGTTGAAATTATCACACCAGAGGTGACATCATCAGTTATGGCACCAAGTGACACTAACAGTAGGGATGCCACTGCTGTAAACTCAGTAATTCCTGTGATGGCTGGCTGGAAAAGCTGAGATAAGGATTTCCCCCAGAGCCAAGAGATAGAGAACTTTTCCTTAAAGCCAGTGGTGTGAATTTAGACTTCCAGCCTCCTACACTGTGATAAAAAACCTTTCTGTCTGTTTAAGTCATCCACTTGTGATATTTCTATTATAGCTTCAGCACTCAGAAACTAAGATACCAAGTCCAGCATAAGCTGTATCTTCTGGCAGAAGAGACACATTTTATTTTTGCACGAAGTCCATGTTTGTGTGTATTTTGCTTTTTTTCCCTTTTTTGTTTCTTTCCTTTTTTCCTCTGTCATTGGCATTATGCTACATATTTGTTTATTTCTGCCCTATAGTATTTAGTTTCCTTAATAAATGCTCATTAAAATAAATGATTTTCTAAACAATTGAGTAACTTCAACTATACCCTTTCAGATTGAGGGACAAGATGGATTATTTTTCAGAAACTTTAGAGAATGATAAAGAATGTCCTTGTACGTAGCAGACTAGGCTTAAGAGGTTAGATGATATTTTCTTTGTCTAATGTTTTTACTTTCTAACATATTAAAAAAAATACTGTTTTAATTAGTTAGCCAGTTAATCATACATCTAATCCTAACAAATTTTATAAAAGCTTTTTGTACCTAGTAAGGTACAAAAGTTGGGGACAGCTACTACAATGCCCTGAAAGAAGGCCAGATGTAAATGGAATTGGAATGAATTCTGTCCTCTGATATTATCTACCTTGTGGTTTCATTTAACCTGGTTTGTGGTGACTTATGATGACTTAATATATGCACCAGTAAGAATTCACAGAAGCAAGGCAGAGCCACCATTGCAGACTAGGCACATATCACCTTAATTCCCTCTGAAAACTGGATTGATAATTGACCAGAGCTTTCTGAACACTCAGTAGGCCCTAGGAGACAACATAGGGCTGACAGACTGGACTACATGCCACTAAACAGGAAACATCCTCTCTCTTGCTCAGCCCCATTTCTGCTGTCTAGCTGCTTGCACTGACTGAAGATACTGGCATTTTTTATTTTTGTGGGGTGGGCTGGTAGTTGGGGGTGAGCATGAGCCTGCAGATAGCAGAGCAGCAGTGCTGAAATGAACAGTGTGTGCCACAGAGGACAGGCAGTGTGTGGACAGCCACATTTTGAGAGCCTAGCAGTGGACTGAGGGCACCATGGCCCCTCCAGCCTTCTTTTCTGAGATCTGCCATAGATTATGCTTTTGGGTAGAGAGAGGGGCAGCTTGACCAGGATGCCATCTTGGTCAGCTGGGAGGTGGAGTCACCCAATGAAAGGCTTCAGCAGGGGCAGATTGGGAGGCAGTGCCAGTCTGCGGAGTGCTTTTCCAGAAGAAAGGTTATGTTTAGCACAGTGCTGACTTACAGGTAAGGTGCAACAGAGAATGGCAAGAGGGCCCTACCCCCTCCCTGCTTTGAACTACATTATAGCATAAAGAGGTGCTGCCATTGTCACCTGAAAGGTGGGGCCTGCCACACCTGACAGCCTGACTGATTTTGTAAGCTGTCAGATAGCTTTTAGCTTTTTGAAACATGACTGCCTGGAGAAACAACTACTGTGAAGCGCAATGGTATTTCTTCCAGCCTTTACTGACCCACATCATAGGGTCATTTGATGGCCCACAAGTGACTCCACAAGTATAGTGGTCTCTGCTAGACAGGAGGCAGAATCTGCTACCCCAGAGAGTCTACTGGGGCCAGTCACTACAGTACACAGAGGCAGCTGGTGGCCAAATCTCTTCCTAGAATTAGTCATCAGTTCAAGTTGAGGCAACACTAGAGAAACAAAACAGCCTCTAAATAGCCCATAGGCAACAGACAATTGCTAAGCATTTAAAGAAACAGCCCACCATGGCTCCAGAAAACTCTGAAAATAATCAAAAAACTGCCCAGATGAAGAAATATTTTTGAAACTACTGGAGGTTGAGTAGAAAAGAATTATATATAGATCCCTCCTAGAGATTAAACAAAATGCAGCAGAGTAAGATGAGAAATTAAGCAAGCTATTAAACTGATGGAACAGCAATGTTCTGAAATCCAACAGATCAATAACAAACTGACAGAACTAGACAGCTCAATTCAAAGCCAAAAGAGCAGACTCAGTGACCTTAAGGAGAGAGAAACTAACACCATCATTTGTGAAGAAAATTCAGAGATAAGAAATAAGAAAAATAAAGAAGCACTAATAAACATGTGGGATTCCAACAAGAGGAATAATCTACAACTAACTGGAGTTCTTGAACAGGGAAGGATAGCTGAAAACATACAGAGAGTATTGTGGTTGAGTTGCTGACAGAAAACTTCCCTAAATTTATGAAAGAAGAGAACACAGAAAGAACATAGATATCCAAGATGTGTACTGAATGCCACAAAACCAGACCCCAAAAGAAAAATACAAAGACATATTATAATTAAGCTTAATAAAATGAAACAGATACAGAAACTCCTGAAGGCAGTGAGACTCAAAGCAAAGCTAGCATTCAGAGGGAAGCCCAGTAGGCTTTCATCTGACTTCTCAGTAGAAATGATGTTGGCGAGGAGGCAGTGGAATGACACATTCAAAGACTTGATGGAGAAAAACTTTCAACCAAAAATTATATATCTTGCAAAACTGTCTTTCAGATATGAAAATGAAGTTAAGATATTCACAGATAAACAGAAGCTTAGAGACTGTAAAAACCAAACCAAAATTACAAGAAATACTGAAAGAAGCTCTTTGCTCAGAAAAGCAAAACCAGTAAGAGTACTCTTAGGGAGGCAATACAGGACACAACATCCAGAAACCTACTTAAGTAGAGAAGGCACAAAACTCAATCAAAGCTATAATATTAGAGGAAAGTAACCAGTGATCATATTATGAAAACTATGACACTATCACATTGAAAAGAGGGATATACTACAATAGTTATAGTCATTTCAGATGGAGAGGAAGTTAAAAAGATATGTTGGGTTTAAACTTAGAATATTAAGAGGGATCATAGGGGCAGCTGCAAAGCACAATAGCGATGTATCATATCAAAACAAAAAATGTAATACAGGAATCTCAACAAATACAAAACGAACACTGAAAAAGATGAAGTCAACCCATAAAGAAGAATGACCCACAAAAAAAATTCAGAGCAACGTAGAAAACACGAACAAAAAAATAAACACATCAAAATGACAGCACTAAACACATACCTATCGATAATTACTCTGAATGCAAACCAACTGAACACTCCAACAGATAAACAGTGACATCTTGGATCAAAAGACATGACCCATCTATATGTTGCTTACAAGAAAAAACACCTTAGACTTAAAGATATGAACAAATTGAAAATTAAAGAATAGAATAATGTATACCAAGCTTACAATATACAAAGAAGAGCAGGTATGGCAGTACTAATTTCAGATAAAATAGATTTTTAATGTAAAATCCACCACTGTGGGCAAGGACAGTCACTGGAAAGAAACCTGGCATAAGTAAAGCACTACTGAAGAATAAGAACTCAGTGGGAGACCTCATGCTACCTGACCTTAGAACTATTACACTGCCACAGTAATCAAAACAGTATGGTACTGGTACAAAAAGAGACACATAAACCAATGGAACAGAGTTGAGACCCCAGGGATGCCATCATCTTCCTATGAACAGTTGATATTCAACAAAGGCCCTAAGATTGTAAACTGGGGTAAAAACCATCTCTTTAACAAATGGTGCTGGCAAAATTGGACATCCATCTGCAATAAATTGAAACAAGACCCATTCTCACACCTTACACAAAAACTAACTTAAATTGGATGAAAGACCTAAATATCAAATGTGGAAAGATAAAGATCATGCCAGAAAAAATAGGCTCAACAATGGAAGTTTTAATATACAGCTTAGATAGATTTCAAAATCTGATAAACAAAGCATGATCAACAGAAGAGAAAATAGATAAATGGAAACTACTAAGAATCAAACACTTTTGCTCATTTCAAAGACTTTACCAAAAGAATTAAAAGACCACCTATAGAATGGGAAAAAATATTTGGCAACTATATGTCAGATCAATGTCTGATTGCCATATTCTACAAGGTATTGCAAAATATCAACAAGAGGAAGGTAAATAACCCAATTAAGCAATGTGCCAAGGAAATGAACAGATACTTCACCAAAGAAGACATCCAGGTAGCCAAAAGACACTTGAGGAAATGCTCACAGCCATTAGCTATGAGAGAAATCCATATCAAAGCTAGAATGAGATACCATCTCACCCAACAAGGTTGGCCATGGTCCAAAAAAACAAATGCTGGAGAGGCTCTGGGGGAATTGGAACTCTCTTGTACTGCTGGTTTGACTGCAAAATGGTACAACCTCTTTGGAAAGCAGTCTGGTGTTTCCTTAAAAAACTAGAAATAGATGTACCTTTTGACCCAGTAATCCCACTCCTTGGAATATATTTTACAGAAGCACGGGAATTCACACAAACAGATACACGTACATGAATGCTGATTGCAACACAGTCCACAATAGTTAAAAGACAGAATCTACCTAGATGCCCAACAACAGAAGAATAGATAAACAAACTATGGTACATATATGTAATGGAACACTACGCAATGATAAAGAACAATGATGATTTTAGGAAGCATCTCATAACCCAGTTTCAATTGGAAGACTTTATGCAGATTGAAATCAGTCAGTGGCACAAGGACAGATATTGTATGAGACTCCTACTACAAGGAGTTATAAACAGACTTATGTACGGAAGAAAAGACTCTTTGATGGCTGCAAAGTAGAGGAGGGAGGGAGAGTGCTGGTCGTAGATTAGTTGGTAGAAATTTGATTGGGTGAAAGCAGTGACAGCACACATTGCAAAGAAGATCCACTTAACTAGACTTTAACGTAAACTGAAAACTCTTCTAATCCTAACCCAGTATTGCAAGGTCTGGGGACCATTCTCTCAGGGGACATCAAGGCCAATAGTCAGAACTAGCCTATTACTAAAGGAGTCTTCTGTACACCATATTGGTGAGTGGCATCTGGGGTCTTTATTTATTTATTTAATTTATTATGACTGAGTGAAAATATACACTCCTGTATAAATTTACATGCCCACCTATATGCAGCTTCCAGTGCTCTTCCTGCCTGATGACAGCACACTATTCCTCTCTGCTCCATACATGTCTCATCCTCCCAACAGTCTCCTTTCCCCTCCTCTCCACCCACTCCCCTTCCTCCAGCCAGAGGTCAGCAGGATGATATCCTATAGCATCTGGGGTCTTAAAAGCTAGCATGGTGTCATCTGAGGTACACCAAATGGTCCTAACTCAGCTAGAACAGATGACCACAAAGAATAACAAAGACATGAGGGAAAAACAGCCTAGAAGATAGAAGGAGCCATGTGAATAGGTGACTACATCAACATGTGACCAAAGAAACAGACGGTGCCTCGCTGCCACCAATGACAGCCGAGATGGGGCCCACAATGTCGAGTCCCAGTGGCAACACGAGAAAAAGCGGGGTGTAACTCATGAACTCCACAAACGATCACAACTGACAGTCCGAAGTCCTGGGGGTTCCCCTGGGAGCATGACCCCTACACCTGCTTGCTGACCCTGACCAGGAAACATTACTGAGGTCAACTCTTTGGACAGGAATTAACTGGACTCAGGGACACAGTGTGACTATATGGTGTGTATATTTATGGTTCTATGAATCTATTGGATGCTGTCCTACTGGCCTCTTATTAGAAGGAAGAGGAAAGGGTAAAGAGGAGGGAACAAGGGAATGTTAAAAGGATATGACGTGTATAGAGGAGTGTGCTGTCATTCGGCTAGGAGAGCAGCAAGAGCTGCATATAGGCGGGCATGCAAATTTAATCTGGATTGTATACTTCCACTCAATCATAATGAAGAAAATAAAAAGAATTCATGGAAGACTTTCTAAACAGTTAACAGAATTTATCTCTGCTTGGGATGTCTAAATCCAGATAGCTATATAGAACAAAGCCATTTAAATGTACAGATTTTTTTCAACATTTTTTTAATTATAAAATTCTAAACACTACAAAAAGTTTAAAAAATAGTACAGTGCATATACATTTATCCTCCCCTAGATGTTCTAATTTTTATCATTTTGCTGCAGTTGCTTACTTCAATATAAATAAATGTAATTCTTCAAATTATAGTTTTTTTATGAAATTAAGTCACAGACATTATAGTAGTTATGTACCTCTCTCTAAATATTTCAGCATGTGTCTTCTAAACACAAGGATATCCTTTTAATTGAATACAAGACACCATCATAATATTATCTAATATACATTTTTGTTGTTTCATGAATGTTCTGTATAATTATATAAATGTGGTTTGATTTTTTTTTTTCAGGATCTAATTAACAACTGTAAGCATTTAGTAGACATGTCTTCTTAGCCTCCTTAAATTAGTAACAATCCTTTCCTTTTTTTTGTCTTTTGTGACAATTGACATTTTTGTCTAGTACAGGCCAACAGTTTTCCAGAGTATTCTACAGTGTGGAGGTGTTTGTTTTCTCGTAACTAGCTTCAGATTAAATATTTTTGGTGGGCACTATACACCATTGTATCAGGAGATATAAAATGTGAATTCACTCTACTAATGGTAATACTTTGGTTTCTTGATTAAGATGCTGTTACTGTTGTAAAGTACACTTTGTAATCAGCATGTAATCCTTTGGGTGAAGCTTGGATACTCTGTGAATTCTTTTATCTAATGATTTTAGCAGCCTTTGGTGAACTTTGTCTGTATCTTTTCTTGCTTGGTGCTCTTCTTTCTACATACATATAAAACAAAACCTAGTGCTGTCAATTCAATTCTGACTCATAATGACCCTAGAGGTCAGAGTAGAACTGCCCCATAGAGTTTCCAAGGAGCACCTGGTGATTTGAACTGCCAATCTTTTGGTTAGCAGTGATAGCACCTAACTACTATGCCACCAGGGTTTCCTCTTTCTACATATAGTAGCTTATATTCTTGTGTTAAAGAGAGTTTCTCCTCCCTCTTTTCCCACTTAAAAAAATACACTACGTTATAATCTATTGTTTAAAAAAATTAAAGACAATCATCACAGGGTTGGCCAAGCCAAACTTTGTGTTTTCTCACTCTTAGTGTTACTGTGCCCTCATTAGTATTTGAGTGTTTCCTTGCTTTATAACTCTAGAAGGGCACTTAGCCTCAACAATGATTTCTCCTGCATCAGAACTGTCTCTATGACTTAGAATTACTTGATGCAACAAGTACCCAAGTAACCCCTGCTGTCGAGTTGGGTCTGACTCATAGCGCTCCTAGAGTTCAGAGTAGAACCAGTCATAGAGTTTCCAAGGAGTGCCTGCAGGATTTGAACTGCTGACCTTTTAGTTAGCAGACATAGCACTAACCCACTGTACCACCAGGGTTTCCATTTGATGGTTTATTCCATTTGATGTTTATTTTTTATTATTGCTTTGCTGAGAGTCCTTGGGTAGTGCTTACCAAAAGACTGGAATTTAGAGTCCACCCAGAGGCATCTTGGAAGAAAGACTTGATGATTTACTTCTGAAAAATCAGCCACTGAAAATACTATGGCATGTAGTTCTACTTAGACAGACATGGGATTGCTGTGAGTTGGAAACGACTTGATGGTAACTGGTTTATTGCCTCACTCATGCTTTTCCTTGCCTTAGTCTTGTCTCTAAGAAACCCTGGTTTCCTTATGTGGAGAATCGTACAGAGTTTGAAACTAAGACCTTCACTAGATGAGCACGCTGGTATCAGGATGGGGATGAGCAATTTTCACTACTATTATACAAAGTCCATTTCCATTCGTCTTGCTTTTTTTCCTGCCTGTTTAATTGTGATTTTTTAGAATTGTGATTTACTGAAAGTGTACAATCCAAAACACTTTTGCATGCCTGCCTATCTGCAGCTCCTTCTGCTCTCCTTGCCCAGTGACAGCACACTCGTCCTTTGCATTCTATATTTGTTGTATCCTTTTAACAAGCTCCTGTCCCCTCCTCTTCACCGTCTTCTCTATCATCTGGAAAAAGACCAGCAGGACAGCCTCCTATAAATGCATAGAACCGTAAAGTACACACACCATAGGGCCACACTGTGTCCGTGGGTCCTGTCCATTTTTGTCTGAAGAGTTTAATTGTGAATTTTTATTAGGACATTTTCTTCGGCCAACTATTAAACTTAAAATGCTCCTACTTAAAATTCCACAGTGATTTTAAAGATTGACAGAGGATGAGATTCTCTTTGTCTTTATCTGACAGTGTGAAAGCTTATAAAATACAATGTTTTATTCAGGTCTTTCTCAGTCACCTCTGTTTGTCTTTCAGCCAATTTCTGCAGATGTTCTAAAGTTCCAAAAATAAATAGGGATAATTAGTGAACCACAATATCTGGAAGATAAAGCAATTGCTTACCTGTTTGCTTTGCCATCTGCTCTCTTTTGGATTGGTTAAGTACATACTCAGTCCCCCCAAAACAGTAGGCATTTCTCAAATACCTATGGTGTCAGACTCAGATTCCTTCTGGATGATTCTGATTATTTCATTACAACTGTTCAGATTTATAAACCCAGCAATTAAAAGGACTTAGACACGTTAAATACCTATTTAGCACTTAACCAACATGACTGGAAGAAAGTATAAGAGGTTTTGTAAGACATTGTTTCACTGAAGCAGCTATTATTATTTTAATGAAACATGGTATGCATGCGTTTTTCTTTTTAGGTTTGTCAGACATTTCTTTACAAATAGGAGCTTAAGAAGAGTTGATTTTAGTTGTTTCAAATTTGATAGTGAAAGGCAACAATACAAATCCCAGCTATCTGCCCCCTTCCCACCAATGTTTCCAGGTGAAGATTAGGAGTGTCTGTGACCAGCTCTAGAGTGATCATTTCAGTTGGCTCAAGTCCATTAACTGCGGGGGCAAACAGCTGGCAAGGTGGTTGGTAGCAGCACATTCTTGTCAACCTTTCAGCCTTCACAGTAACTTCCAGCAGGCACCAAGTCAGGGCCTCTCATAAACTGGCATTAAAGCTGCTGGCAGCTAGTAGCTTTTTATGGGCTTCTAGGATTAAATAAAAGAAAGTGTCTGTTTAATTATAATCAAAGAATTTTCAAATTCTTGACCCTACAAATGATTAACTTTCAGACATGTAAAATAAACAGCAATGTAGCCTTTGAGAAGGCATTTTACCACAAACAAAATAGATTTCTAAGTTACATTATGTTAGCCACTCTGACCCAGTTTAATTCTGAGCTGCTGTGGTCTTGTATTATTATTATTATATATATATATATATATATATTCAGTAAAGAAGCAAATAGTTAGGGAATTGACACTTCATGGTACCAATTATAGAACTAAAGTTTCAACTGGATTCTTGCAATCTGCAAGATAATTTATTCCATTGAGTTATTGAAGCCCCTTAATCTTCAGTAAATGTCAGAGTCTAGATGCTCCGTCCTGTAGGATATACTTTTTCAGGAGATTCTTAAAAAGCTTCACAAGTTTTTTTTTTTTTTTTTGCTTTGCATATGAGAAAACTGAACAATGTGTAATTAGACTGGATCTGTAAAGAGAATGTGTTCACAACTAGTTATGCGGAAGCTAAGGTTGAAATAGAGAGTCCCTGCGGCATGTGAATGGTTAGCAGACTCAGGTGCTACCGAAGCAATGGCAGTTCAAGTTCACCTAGAGGCACAGGGGAAAAAGCCTTGATGATCTACTTCTAAACAATCAGCCCTTTAAAATGCTCTGGGTCGCAGTTTTACTCTGAAACTTACAGGACTGCATGAGTCAGGATAGACTCAATGACAACTAGTATAGGTGAGCCGGAGCTGAAGGCCCCCCGGAGAAAGAGTGAGACAGACACTGAGACTGCTTTAGTCCTGCAAACAGCCGTGACAGAATCCCTTTTCTCTCGAGTCAAACAGTTCAGGCTCAGGCACTAGACATAAGTTTAGGAAAAAGATGACAATAGGAGAGACTTAAACAGGGAACTAGTTCATATCATTTGACCAGAGTGTGAGGTTTCCTGGAGATTAATGTCAACTGCCTATACTAGCAATAGGATAGAGAAGCATCCATGGTCCATGGCTCAGTTCCTGTGATAACCAAAAACCAAATCCATCTCTATTAAGTTGATTCCAACTCATGGCGACCCTATAGACAGAGGAGAACTGCTCCGAAGAATTTCCAAGGACTGCCTGTCAGATTTGAACTAATGACGTTTCAGTAAGCAGCTGTAGCACTTATCTATTCTCCTGCCAGTTGTTGTTATTTTTCTGTGGACAGAAGGAAATAAAATCAAATCCGAAAATCAAGATAGCTTCTTAGACAGCATATAAACCTAATCAAACCCACTGCTGTCAAGTCGGGTCCAACTCATAGGGACCCTAGAGGTTAGGGTAGAGTTGCCCCGTAGAGTTTCCAAGAAGCGCCTGGCAGATTTGAACTGCCCACCTTTTGGTTAGTAGACGTAGCAATTAAACCCCTACGCCACCAGGGTTTCCCCTAGGCAGTGTGTAGAGATCCTAATAAAAGGAGGTGAAAACTTGTCCTAGCTTCCAAAACCTTTTGCCGTTGAGTTGATTTCAACTCACAGTGACCCTATAGTTCCAGGTATACCTACAACTTTACTTACAACTTCCAAGTTTTCATCATCATCTTACAGTGCATAGCTTTCCAAGGGGAGTGCTCTGAAGGTGACGGCAGTGATAGTCAGCGGTGGGGAGGTTCAGGGACTCCTAGGATGAGTTCTCAAACGAAACTATCAGAACTTGCTTGGCCTTCCTCATCGGCTCCGCTCTTATTAGCCAGTTCCGAGACACCGTGATTTCGTGCCTGGATTATTTTAACACACTTGCACTGGTGTCTGTTTCTAATCTTGTCCTTCTCCAGTCTATTATCAACATAGTTAGCAGAGTGATCCTTTACAATTATAATCATATCAGGTCCCTCTTCTGTTCAAAATGTTTCTATGGATTTTCAACTCAGAATACAAGCGAAAACCTTGACTAGTATATCTCTTCATGTAAACTGGCTCTGAATTGTCTGAGCCCACATAGTTCCTCGCTTAGTATCTTGGCAATTCTGGATTCCTTGCTTTTCTTAAACTTATGAGGACTAGGGTCTCCTCTCCTGCTTCTCCATTTTCCTAGATTCTTTGTCTACACGGTATTGGCATGCAGGACTTTATTATGCAATAAGAAACATATATTTTACCGAATAAGTGAAATATGCAAACAAACCTGCAAGCATTTACTAGTTTCTTGTGAACAATTTCACTGCATCAAAAATGATTAATAAGTAAATACAAGTAAGCCTGTGCAATCCTCGTTTAACGTAAGCCAGTACATACAGTATTCACTGGTTAATCCCCCCTCACTGGCACAGTTATCTCTCTGACTTAATCCAGATTTTTATTCACAAATCACTTTTTAAATAAGAGCTCACCTGACCATCCTACCCAAACTTTCAGCTCCAAACTTAACATGTCATAGGCCTTTTCTCTGTTTTATATTTCCTTCTTAGCTCATACCTCATTTTCACATGTTATATATTATACTTATTCTCAGTTGTCTGTCTCCTTCCTGACAGTGTTTTTTCCAGAATTTTATTTCTGGCCTGACAATAATGTTTAGTCCATGGTAGATAGCCAATAAATATTGGTTGAATGAATATTACTAAACTATTCCCAGATTCTTTTTTAGGTTTATTTTATAGTTTGTGGCCACTTGAAATAAAAGTATCCTACTACTAAAAGTTTTCAACATGAATTTTATTTTATTCTGTCACAAAAATACTTCTGTAACACAAGTTTTTGTAAGATAAAATATTTCTTTTCTCCTCACAAATATACATCCTAAGCTTAACATTATCTGGAAAAAGCTCTGTTAGTAATTAGCACAGAAGTTATTTTGCCTCATCATAGTTTTTTGTTTTTTGTTTTAATCCCAGAATGGTTCCTGGACCAAATGACAAAATTAGTATTATGCTTTTGACTGAAAGCCAGGTCTTTGTAACCAATTTTGTTTGCTTTCTGCTTTATTCTTATGTTATTTTCTTTCAGTAGAATCTTCAGCCTCCTCATTTCTGCCCACAGAAATCTTCCATCCTACGGATGTAAAATTTTTAATACTTGCTGAATTAGTTTCCTTATTAATAAGCTGAATTTTTCTTTTTCTGCAGCCTATTATTTTGTCATCAGGGACGGAAGAAGACCAGTTGCTTCTCTGAAAGAGGAGACAATGATTTTGCAACAAATGTAATAAAATTATGATCTGATTTGTGCTGTAACCTACCATGTAATGCTTTAAGCTCCGGGGTGAGGAGGAAGTTCACTGAAACAATAGACTGGAAATCTAAGAGCAGAGGGCAGCAGCCTTGTTTGCATTTGGTGCTGCACTAGAGAAGTGATGCTCCAGAGTGGGTTTGGCTAATGTGCAATAGCCAGCACCGCTGAGAGTAGTGATTTTGTGTGGTGTGGCGAGGATCTCGACTCATGGCGACCCTATCAGACTCGACGGCTCTTGGTTTGGCTGGAGAGGATCTCATTAACAAGCTTTGGTTCTTTCAATTCCTGAGTCTATGGAAACTGGTTTAAAACCGCAGAGAATCTGATATAACAGAAGCAACCTAGGTCCAAGGCCAGATGAAAAATGTGATAGAGACTCAATAGAGTCTGCCGCCAAATTCAGAATCACGGAGATAAAACCACGAAACCAATAGGCCGGCGAATACCCCCAGCAATAAGCTTGAACATAGAAAAGCTCCCTCCCAAGTGCGTAAAGTCACTGTAAACTTCTCCCATCAGTTCACAGTATAGCAGGGGTAAACAAATTGTGGACCACAGGCCATATCTGGTCTGATGACTGTTTTGTATATCTTGTAAACTAAGAATGGTTTTTTTAGATTTTGAAATGGTTGGGAAAAGAATCAAAATAGTAATAATAACTGGATATTCATATACTTATTATATGAAACGTTCTTAGAAAAACCCAAACTCAAACCAAACCAAACCCCCTGCTGTCAAGTCAATTTTGACTCATAGCGACCCTACAGACAGAGTAGAACTGCCCTACAGAGTTTCCTGAGGAGTGCCTAGAGGATATGAACTGATCAGCTTTTGGTTAGCAGCCTTAGCACTTAACTACTACACCACCAGGGTTTTCTTCATATAAAGTGTCCCCAAATAAAGTTTTAGTCATATCTATTTGCTTACATCTTGTCTGAAAGTGCTTTCCAGTTACAGCAGCAGAGTTGAATAATTGCAACAGATACTACACACAGGACAAAGACTAAAGTGTATTATCTGACCATTTTCTGATAGTGTTTGTCCCCTCCACCAATACACCATCTTAGCAAGTAGCCTATTAATATAGGAAGAAATCTGAAGAACTGAGCTATAACCTGAGTCTGGATTAATCTCAAAGAGACCACTGCATTACTGAATCCATTAAATTTTAACTCAGAAATTAGAATTATCAAGAAATTCTAGGTAATGCTGCTTTTGTCACATGTTACTAAATGGCTCAATGTAATGTCCTCAGACAGAGAGCAGCCACCCAGAGAAAAAACAGTCACTAGATCCTCAATGGATTCAGTGCAGATTTACGCAGATGGTACATTGTTATGATACCTTATAGCAAGTATTAAACACATAAATATTTTATTAGGATTTAAGCTTGTGAAATCTCTAGGCAAAACTGTAAATTTTTTTGTAATTTTATTTTTTAGTAGTTACAATAAAAGAATGAAATTTCTAACCTCTATCAATTATTTCATCTATGAGAAACCCATAGTCCCCCACCCCCATGTAGCCAACACAGTCATTTTCTTCTGTGGATAAGTCTCTTTTTAAGTCCTTATAACAGGGGTCTCATACAAAATTTGTCCTTTTGATACTGATCAATTTCACTCAGCATGATCTCTTCCAAATGAGACCATGTTATGAGATGTTTTCTAAAATCATCGCTGTTTTTTATCATAGCATAGCGTTCCACTGAGTGTATGTACCACAGTTTGTTTATCCATTCATCTGTTGATGGCCATTGGGGTTGATTCCATCTTTTTGCTGTTGTGTACTGTGCTGCAACAAACATTCATGTACATGTGTCTGTTCATGCGACAACCTTTGTTTCTGAAGGATAAATTCCAAGCAGTGGAATTACAGGAACAAATGGCATATCTATTTCTAGCTTTTTAAGGAAATGCCAGATTGTTTTCCAAAGAGTTTGTACCATTTTGTAATCCCATCAGCAGTGTAGGAGAGTTCCAATTTCTCCACAGCTTCTCCATCATTTGTTGTTTTGTGTTTTTTGGATCATGGTCAATGTTGTTAGGGTGAGATATCTCACTGTACTTTTGATTCGAATTTCTTTAATAGCTTCTTTTTCCTCCCACTTCCAAGTCTGTTGGCAGTCTATTTTGATGTTTGCTAAGGTGCCATGCTTACTGTTTTATTGAAGTCTTGTGTCACTCTCCTCCTGGAGCCCCCTCCTGCCTTCTCCAAAAGATAATGAAAACATTTCATTAATTTACATTGAAGTATGAATGTCTGTCTGATAGCCATGAACATGTAAGGACTCCCAGATACTGTGGGAGGGATGGCTTAGTAACACAAAAGAATGAGTTTTGAATGAAAGAATGTAAGTGGTAATGCAGTAAAACCTGTGAGAGGCAGGACTTGACAGAGCTCCCTTGTTTATACAGGACTCCAAAGCTTTCCACCTTTGACAGATTGCCATCTATCCCTTTTCTATTTACTCATTTTAAGGAAAATATTTAAATCTTTCTCTCTGATATGTTTCTGCCTTACACAGGTTGAAGCATTCACAGTTTTTACTATATTTGGTCATGTACTCTCAGAATTTGGGCTGTGGTTTTACAGTAACACAACAGGTCAATTTGTGAAGACTCATATGTCTAGGTTATTTTCCTCTGTTTTTAAATTGCATTATTTATTCTAATTTTAAAATAAAAGAAATGAAAATGCATAGAAATTGATGTTGATTGAAGACATGTCTGCAATTTATAAGCCAACTGGGAAGAAATATGAAAGTGTTCACCTATTCTTCAAAACATAATCTTGAAAGATTAATGGTTAGTGCTTATCATTTTTCTTATTAGTTACATAACAATATCATTAAAAGAAACTGCATCTTTCGTTTGTCAACTATTTTTAGTGTTAGGTCTATCAGTGCTAATAAATTTGATTATTTTTTCTGGTCTAGGCAATGCAATTTGTATGTAGCAAAACCAGGATTTAAGCTCAAGTACGTTTAACTACAAAGCCTAGGTCCTTAAGTTAAGAAACAAGTTAAATATTCTAACCACTACGCTGTTTTTCTGTCAAAGAATGGGAGTGACAGAAAGGAATTTTATTATGGAATAATACTGGTGGGGCTAAGATGCATTAAAGAAAAATGCAGTGCTCTACTGTCTCTACTTAGTTAACTTTTTAGAGAACACAGGAAAGATAGAAATTAACAATTGATTCAGTTTCAGCTTCGGGGTTCTTTGAAATATAAAGTTCAGCCACTTGGCTAGTTGGGGGTGAGTTTTAACTTTTAGGTAGGTGACACCAGCCAATTGGTTATGCACAGTCTACCTAGGAACAAAATGTGTATGTCCTGACACAGTATTCCTGGGAAAAAGTTGAGATGACTAGAAATATAAAAATTCCAAAACAGGGGAGTAGTTTTTCCACCATTCACCGCAGGAATAAAACCAACTATTTATATCTCCGGGGAAGGAACAGGTGAGATACTGTATGCTGCACCTGATTAACACAGAGTGTAACATTAGCACTGTTGTAAACGTAAACCCAGCAATCAGGTTTTATTATGGCGCAGTTGGCTCCCTGAGCTGTGTGAGAGTGTCAAGGCCATTCTATTTCGGAGTACTACTTTTCTTAGCACTGTCCTTTCAGTGTAGCTTTATCTCCTAAAGCCTGTGGTAACAATCATTTAAGGCAGTTGTGTGTATATTTGATTAGTGTTCCTCACGTGCCATAACATTTTGAAGTTCTACTGGAAATGAGGACACTGCTAAGAGAAGAGCACTCCAACAGCACACCACTCAAGATTGTCCAGCTCTTAACATGGGTACATCGGCTGGTAAAGAGAATTTGGTTAAAATACATCCTTGTCCAATTCAGCTCCAGAGTGTGTCTTCTAATGTAATCTGTCAGGAACCAGAGCCAAATGTTGGTTCCATATGGCCAAAAGGTGCTGTTAGGGGCTATCTGATAGATTAGATACCTGAACATCAGAGTCAGTTGGTGGCAAGCCAGTCAGTAGCTTGTCTGTTATAAATAACACACAGTCAGACACTGGAAGCTATCCCACAGGTCTGGGGATAGCTAGATTATTCATACAGGTGTGTTTAGACTGTTTTCAACAAGGGAGAGCAAGCAGACCTAGCCTCTCTACTTGGGCAGCTTTAACAAGATGAATCTGTCCTAAGGCTGTTGATGTGGACGGACAGTAGAAGACGTAGTATCTGTGGGTTTGGAATACTTTTTAACTAGGTCTTCTTGCATGTCTTTATTTAGTAAAGTGAATACTGTGTTAAGACTAAAGGTTAAGTTACGGTCTAGGTTTTGTTCAGATCTGAAGAGACCATTTAGCAATGGAAAATCTAATAATAGTGATTTCCTGTAGTAAGGAACTGTTTCTTCATTGTTCTTGTATCCGCAGAACTAGAACAATACAAGCAGACTCCTGTAATAGAGAAATGAACCACAATTAAAACTTCTAAAGTGGTGAGCATAATTATCTGCCCAATCCGGGAAAGCATTAGTAGTAACATGACTGTAACAGAGGTAGAAATGAAAAAAAAGCTAAACAGGTACACATCAGTCCTCGTTCAGGATCTTGGGTCAGTTGTTTGCCTCAGGAGTCATTTTCTTCTGACCATGGGCCATGGTAGACTGGCTAGTCCAAAGAGGAAATTTTAGCCTTTTTTAATTCTCACAAATGGATCTGTGACGGATTTGTGGGCACCATGACCACAGCAACTTGGCCAGGGTTAGGGCAGACGTTGCAGCCCGGGTGCGGGACTTGTGAGCCTGCGAATGAATGAATGCAAAGCAGCAGCAAACCACTGGAATGCATGACATCAGACCCTCGCAAATCATGGGTCTGGCCCACTGAATGTGACCTTGGTGCCCACACCTAGGCCTAAGTGCTTTATCTCCTGAATTCACCTGAGGAAGTGGCCTTTGTTATGTTAGACAGGAAGACATCCATGTACTTTGTGAGGAACTACTCACACCCTATTCAAATTAATGCCTGCTTTATTGAAAGTATACCTGCTTTGTTCACTAGATAAAAAGGAGCTTCCCGATGCTCAGGTTGAGTTGGGGCATCAGAGATACCAGCTTCCCTCCTCATCACAAGTGCTTATTGTGTGGCATTCTTCACCAGCATTGACCAGCCGCGGTGGCACAGATCCACTGAACTCAACAGGATAGAGTTGTGTACCCCCAAAATAGGTGTCATCTTGCTTAAGTCATGATTCCTAGTATTGTGCGATGTTTCTACATATTGTAAGTCTTGCCTTTTTGATATTATTGAGGAAGGATGGCCACAGTTTTGTTAGCTGAGTCAGGAATTAATATAAAGTATTGAATCGTGTTTTGAAGCAGTATCTTGAGATAAGAGAAAGATGAGCAGACAGACAAGTGAACCTCATACCACTAAGAAAGCAGTTCCAGGAGCATAGTGTGTCCTTTGGATCCAGAGTCTCTGTGTGGAGAAGCTCCTGTCATGGGAGAAAATTGATGAGAAGGCCAATAGAGAAAGAACACTCTCCCCTGGAGGTGACACCTTGAATTTAGACTTTTAGCCTATTTTAGTGTGAGGAAATAAACTTTTCTTTGTCAAAGCCATTTACCTGTGGTATTTCTGAAACAGCAGCACTAGGTGGGTATGACAGCACTGAAGCTTTTTTCCCTCTGATTTGGCTGCACAAGGATTGGAAAGGAAGCCTGAGCATGATCTCTTCCATTGAAGTTCTAATAAGTTTTTATTTGGTAAATCTTCCAATATGTGTGTTCCCCTAGGGCAATGTTAGAAAGACTTTGTGAGCCAAGGTTCTATTTGTCAAAGGCTTCTCTCACCTGTGAAATATATTCTGTAGAATGTTGGGTTGCAGACTAGCAATAGCCAAGTAATCCAGACTGAACAACATTGGGGTTGGTGCAGGCAAGATAAGGCAGGACCGTGGACCACCAATAATTATTTCATAGGTCTCTATTAGACCAGAAGACTGATGCTGAGAGGGACAAGGTAGTCTTTGATAAATGGGAAAACCTCAATACAGCTCTTGGATGACTTCAAAGGTAAAAAGAGTTCTCCAGTTACTACAAAGAGTTTCCTGTACTCCCCAGGTAGATATAAGTGGGTGTAATATTTTCAAAGATTTTTTTTTTTTTTTGCTTCAAAAGACTGCAGTAGCGTAACAGCATGGGAAGCTTCCTACCCAGTGTGAAAAATATATAAATCATCATTAATACATGTTTACACATATTTGAGTGAGGAAGTTGAATGAAATGTGGCTGTCATTCAAACATGGCCAAGACAGTAATGAATATTGTCTAGGTATGATTTTGAGGTATTTTTTGGATTATGGTAAAGGCAAAGAGAACAATGAGTGGCAACAGATTCAGCAGCTCTAACAGAATTTCCCCACAGATTTTTTTTTTTTTAAGTCTTAGTTATTTTATCTTGTTTTGTTGCAGGAAAAAGGCAAGTTCAGCCCACGGAACAGTAAACACCTCAAACGCTATTTTGTCTTTAAGAGGAAGGGGATTTATTGCCGGTGGTGCTGTGCTCAGACTGAAGTCCAAGAAATAGCGGCGCACCCCGTTCTGTTATCAAGCATACCTATTTATGTTTTCTCAAAGAAGCAAACAAAGGAATTTTCGTACATTCTTCCAATTGGCAACTACAGGTTTACAGATTTTCATATTGCAATTTCATTGGCACAGCAGTTTCACAAATGATCGTTTTACCTTCTAACTGGTGTTAACATGGTTACAAATACAAAGATAAGCAAATTCTTAAGTGGAGAAGAGAGGCTCTCCCTTCTCTGCGATCTCACAAGAAGCACTTGTGTGGGGGTTTCTCTTGTGCCAGGCTTACAGGCTCCTGGCTCTTTTAACAAGGCTATAACTCTTCAGGTTTGAAGCCCTCAGGCTTCTGTTATTTTAGGAAAGTCTATAATTCTTCAGGCTTTCCTCTCTCAGTTTCATATAGGAACTTCATGCAAGGCTCACATCTTAGGAACATGCAGAAAATTATGTAAGACAGGTTTCTTATCAGGGACAATCCTTAATTTAATGTCAGGACTTTTGGTAACTGACTGCCTCTTTCCATGTGTTGATTTTTTCTGTTTGGGTTAATTTTTGATGTTTTAAAAGTATTTCTGAAATCGATTCAGGAAGGACAAAAGTATCCAAAGACGGATTTGGGAAGTCCCTTACCTAACTCGGTAGCAATGGATTTGGAATTTACTTAACTTATTACAAGTACAGAAATGGCTTGAAAGACTGCTCATTGGTTGCTATCATTAAGACTATTTACTCTAATTTGTTCAATTTGAGTTATTTCTTTTGGCTACTGTCATGGTTGGAATTGTGTCCCCCCAAAAATGTGTGCAGCCACGTGGCTGGGATATGGTTCCCAGTATCTTGGGACTGTCCTCCATTGTGTGGTTTTGCTAACCTGTATGTTAAAGGATTAGGGTGGGGTTGTGAATTCCTGCTGTGGGGGGAGTTTCCCTGGAGTATGGCTTGCCCCACTCTTAATGCTTTTAGCTTGCAAGGAATAAAAGGAAAAAGAAACAAAGGACAATCTGAGAACCTCGCTACCATTAAGCAAGCAGCACCAGGAGCAGAGCGCGTCCTTCAGACCAGAGGTTCTTGCGTGAGGACGCTCCCTGGACAAAGACTGATGCAATATCGGACTTTCCTCCAGGGCTGACAAGGGGAAAGTCTTTCCCTGGAGTGGACACCCTGAATATGGACTTGCAACCTACCGGACTGTGTAAGAATAAATCTTTCTTTGTTAAAGCCATCCACTCTGTGGTATTTCTGTTAGAGCGGCCTAGCTGACTAAAACAGCTACTAAGCTTGTATTTTTATCACAGTAATTTTGGAGAGGAGAAACAGAGCATATAGAAAGTCTGCTATTAAATGCCCTTTTATATGGCATTTCCTGAAGAAGTTAACAATCCTCTTCGTTTCCATAACATGCCAAATTCATGTGCAGTTCAAAAACAGTACCGAGTCCATAAAAGTACTGACAGATTTTCCTGAAGCAATTCTACAGTTCTTGTGAGAGCAGTTAATTCAACTTGTTGGACTGAAGTGGCTTCAGGGAGATCTTGATGCTCAAAGACTTCAATAACAACATATCCGGCTTGATAGTGTGAGCTAGCAGTATTAGGTTTCTAAAAGGAACCATCCACAGACAAAACTAAATTAGGCTTAGTAAAACTGATCTCTTTTACATCTTTCTGAGGCATTAAGAATTGATTAGTCAAGTTTACACAGTCGTATGTAGGATAGTTGTTCTCATTAGTTGCGAGGAGGACAGTAGCTGTGTTTAAACAGGTCATGGATGGTCGTCTAATGTTAAATGTAGCCAGGAGGAAAACTTCATAGAAGGTGAGCTTTCTGTCAAAAAGATGTCAAGTCAAGGCAGAATTAAATAAGGCAGACACACAGTGTGGGACATGTAGAGATCCCAGTGTTATATCTCTTCTGTTTTTTACTAGTTTGGCCATAGCAAATACAACCCTAAGGCAGGAAAGTTAGTGCCTGGATATAGAGTCAAGCTATAGGTTATAGTAACCTATAGGTCTATTTGGAAACCCTGATGGCATAATGGTTAAGTGCTATGTCTACTAACCAGAAGGTTGGCATTATGAATCTGCCAGGTGCTCCTTAGAGACTCTGTGGAGCAGTTCTACTCTGTCCTATCGGGTCACCATGAGTTGGAATTGACTCAATGGCACCAGGTTTGGCTTTTTAAAAAAATAAGTCTGTTGTCCTCCACAATACAAAAAAAAAAAAAAAAAAAAAAAATGCCAAACCCACTGCCAACAAGTTGATTCTGACTCACGGTTACCCTGTAGGACAAAGTAGAACTACCTCATGTACTTCCCAGGGAATAAATGGTGGGTTCAAACTGCTAACGTTTTGATTAGCAACCATAGCACTTAATCACTGTGACATCGAGTTTCCCTGTAATGTACAAATAAAGAAAAACATCTAAGTGGTAATTAGGAAAACCTAGAATAGGCGTGCTCATAGACGTTTCTTTTAACTGAACTGCATTCTTTCAGTCTTATGGGTGATTAAGAATGATTCTGGCTCAGAGAATTTAAATATTTGTATGACAGTTGAACTAATGAAGAAAAATTGAGAATCCAGGTTTGACAATAACTGCAAAGTCCTTGAAATTCCCACAGCTTGTTTCTTAGTTTTTGATATAGGAAAACCAAGACCAGCGTGTTTCCATCTAACATCAATAGAGATTCCTTCTTCAGGAATTAGGTAGCCCAGATATTTAAGAGAACCTGAGCTAATTGTAAGTCTTCTTTGCAAACCTTCTATCTACCAGCAGTCAGATATTTTAATAATGCTATGCTACTATAAAAGCAGATCTGCTAGGATATTGAGCAAACTAGCAAATCGTCAATGTATTGAAGCAATGTAGATTTATTTGTAAACTGTAAAGGCTGCAAATCTGCATCCAGAATCTGAGAAAAATAGGTGGGAGATAAATTAAATGCTCTGGACATTGCAGTCTAAGAAAACTGTTGATTTTCCCAAGTAAAGTCTAACAAATAATTGTCTTTCACAATGCATCAAAAACAAAAACAAACAAAAAACATTGCCATAAAAATCATCAAAAACCAAACAAACGGGTTGCCATCAAGTCTGTCTACCTCACGGAGAGCCTATGCATGGGAACACAGTGCACAGGAAGCTAAAAAAGACACTGCGGATATTCACAACAGCAAAATGGGTTGCATCTGTTGGGACATTAGGAAGTACTGAACGAAGATTAGTGACTGCTGGATTAGGAATACAATTGACTGCAAAGAAATCTCAAACAAATCTCCATCCTCTATTATTTAGTTTTTCAACTGGAATAACAGGAATATTACAAGGACCATTTCAAGGAACAATTAAATGTTTAGAAAGAAAATCTTGTGTGATGTGGGCTAGTCCTTCTTTTGCTTCTTTTTTTAATTGATGCTGGGGAATTTTGGCAGAGATTTGGATAAATTGATATGAATTTTAATCAGCTCAGCTGACAAAACTCAACCTACATCTGTGAATGTGGTGGCTCATAAAATTTCAAGAACTAGGGAAAAGATGTCAGAAGCAGGAGAATTAGACTGAGTTGAATTCTGAAGAAGTGTGACAAACATTCGCATATAGCAAATGGCTTTTGTCTTCCTGAGTATTGTCTAATTCAGAACCTGTCTCTGTGGAATTAGGTAGGTCAGACAGACTCAAAATATTTTCTCGTTTTTCATTAAATTGTAAATGACACTTCCATTTGGATAAAATGTCTCTTCCCAATAGAATGACAGGAGTATAAGAACTGAACAACAACAACAAAATATCAGGATACATCAGAGCAGCTTTGGAATGACTCAGTGTTTGTTTCTGATTAGTGACCCCCCACTACTTTAGAGTTTTGTGCTTTAGGGCTGAGGCTTTTGTAAACAGATGGTGTTAACAGCAGACCAAGTAGTTTCAGTGCCAGTTAAAAAATGGCAAGATTTTCATTTATTAAGTAGTTTCTTCTTGCAGATTAAGAGCCATTGCAGGAAAAGTCCTTGTTTTGTCCCTGGAGCTCCTTCATTTTGAATTAAATTTAGTATTTTTTTAAGATAGTCATCACAGTCTTTTGTAAATTTTTTAACTGATAGCATTCATTAGTTTTTCCAAAAGCCAGAAATTGTCACAGTAGTAACAAATACTGATCATTGCACCATTGAGAAATTTATCATTTTTCTTTTGACTGAAAAACCCCACTGCCATTGAGTTGGGTCCAACTCATAGCAACCCTGTAGGTCATAGTAGAACTTCCCCATAGAGTTTCCAAGGAGAAACTGGTGGATTTGAACTGCTGACCTTTTGGTTAACAGGTGTAGCACTTAATCCACTATGCCAATAGGATTTCCTTCTTTTGATTAGGAGATTGTAATCATTTCATCTGGATGGCCATTATTGTCTTACCTTTAGAAACTCTTTAAGCTTTGAGAATTTGGGAAAGTTTGTAGGCTAAGATGGTTTGCTCAATAATAGGAGCTGTCCAATTTATGCTGCTGTTCTAAGACTAATCTTTTGTTTAAGATTGGATATGAAAACAGCACTGAAAGTTCCAGAGGCACCAGGTGTGGTCAAAGTAAGGTAGAATGTTCAAAAACCTTGTAGCTGCTGAGTCTGATAATCTTAAACACTTTCAGTGTTATTTTTTTGAATTAATTTTAGTCCAATCAATCAAGGAAGGATAGACCCTAGAGATAGCCTCTAACAATTTTTTATTCATAGCTTGAGAGTCTTCTAACAGCTATGTGGCCATCTTATCAATATTTAAGACTAATTTGTCTTTGGTGTTTTTACATCCTGTCTGTTTAAGCCATAATTCAGCTCCTCACTGTCCACAAGCAAAAGTGATATGAGGGGAATTTGGGGCATTACTCCTGGGGCAAACTGTAAACCTGTAAACAGCATTTAAGGTAAGGTTTTTGCTAATATTTTAGGAGAAGAGGGAAGTTCAGTAAAGTGTTACTAGAGGAACAGAGAAGCAAAGAAGGATATAAAGAAGTAGCAGCCAGTGAGGAAACAAAAGTAGTGGGAGCTTAAATTTGACATTGTTATTCTTTATTCTTCTTGGTTAATTTAGGGATGGTATCTTGTAAAAAAAACAAATAAGCAAACAAACAAACAAATGATGCTATTGAGTTAGCTCTGGCTTGTAGTGACCCCAGAGGACAGGGTAAAACTGTCCCATGTAGTTTCCAAGGAGCACCTGGTGGACTCAAACTGCTGACCAGTTGACTAGCACTGTAGCACTTAATCACTGTGCCACCTGGTTTTTCAGTGCCCTGTAGGGAAGCAATTTTACTGTCTTGGTATGTTTTAGAGGCCTTCAATATACCAATCAAAATAAGAATTCCACTGGGACTGTTTAATCCAGAAGCTGTGGTTCTGTAATTTATTGTGTAGAAAGGTTAATTTACAGAGATAAAAACCCCCAGAAAGTATTCACTGCTCCATACTGTTTTCAGTGTGGTTATACAAAATAGACAAGAACATGCATGATAAGGGACCATAATGCTTGTTCGTGTAGCGATCCAGAGTCCAAGAAAGTGGCCCTAAATATCCTTTAGAAACGGTGTCCTCAGTTTTGTAGCGACAACAGCAACAAAACAAACACTTACTTGCAAGAATCAAAACATAGCCACAATAAAACTCAGTTATTAATACAGAAAGTGTAGTTATGATTTTTTGTTTGTTTGTTTGTTTTTACCTTAAATGATTCCTGAGAATTCAACAAAGTGGAGAGCCCAAAGCAGCTCAGCAGGTACTATGTACATGTCTGGATGCCCCAGGGATCACCAAAGATAATACACCTCCAAAATCTTCTTCTGACAGAAGAAATTTCAAAGGATGGCATACTGTATTCTGTTAAAAGTGAAAAAAAAAAAAGGAATTTTATTGTGGAATAGTAAAACTCTGTCTTGGTAACAACAAGTGAAAATACAAACTGTTCTGCTGTCTTTATCAAGTTAGAGATTTCTCTGTATAGATAACAAAGGAAATATAAGGCATTAATTACTGATTTAACTTCAGCTTTGGAGTTCTTTAAAATGTAAAAAGCTAGGAGGGACATTTGGCTAGAGGGCTGTAGTTTTACCCCCTAGCTGGATGGCAAAGTCAGCTGGTTTAGTTATACACGTTCTTCCTAGTAGCAAATTGTTTACATCTTGATTTTTTGCTTCTGGATAATGCATGCTGATCCTGTCATTGTTGTCCTGAGGTGAACACCTCTGTGTTTGAAAATTTCTTTCTACCCTTCTATGCTTGGAATATATAAACATATGTGTACATATATATATATATATATACACATACATACATATATACTAAAATCCTGTTGTTTTATATACATGTTTTATGTCTATATTATAGATATTAGTGTTTTTATTTATATATGTAGTAAATGACTCAGGTTTTTTTAGTAGGAATCAAGTTGGTGGCAGTGAGTGTTTTTGATTTTTTAAAATATACATTTTGAATTTTATACATATGTGCTTAACTCCATCGGTAGCCTATTCCTCTAACCCTAAAGGTAAAATAACATAGTTTAGCTATGCCAGCATTTTTCTTGGAGAAAGTGACATGGAAAATTAGCAATTCATTGTTCAGAGTTAACCTCTAGGTTATTTGATATTAAATCAGTTTTATTTAGGGATTTTTTTCACCCCAAGGTCTTGTTCATTGTGTCATACAGTTTGCTGTCAGTCTAAATGATACGTTTCACTAAAATGGCCAGAGAGAATGACTGCAACAAGGAAGAGACAGTGCAAATGCTGTTGTGATCTCTCTCTGATCTAAACGACCCTGTTACATTCTAGTCATCATGGGGGAGGGGGCATCAAGTCATGACACCTCTCCACTGTTTCTCAGCTAAATAATGGAAATTTCTAGTGGGTTGTCATTTAAAGAAAAGTTGCCCAAAAAGTGAATAGTTTTTACAAGACAGCATCAGGAATGATCATGACACTAACTGGAAGTAGAATGTAAACACAATGTACTTGAGCTGATCATCAAACTCAACGACACTTAAGTTTGTTTCTCAGTAAAGCATGTACCATGATAAGGAAATGAGAAATAATAATTATGGCTACCAAATTGGTTTGGCTACATAGTGAGACAGAAGGATCAATTGACAAGAACTTTTTCAAAGACAGATGGGTTCAAAATAAGAATTTTTCTGGTAGAAAAAAAACAGTTGCATGTTGACAATCTGTGATATTAATGAAGGAAGACTGGTGGCAGTTGTGTTGATGGGACAGGACTCAATATGCAAGACTGTTTCGTGGCTTGAGGCAGTCTCTTTAGATAAAAATGGAAGAAACTAGCAGAGAGATTTGGGGACCTCATATCATTAAGAAGCAGTGTGGGTAGCTGAGCAAGTCAAGATGAGTACATCCCTGGAAAGAAGGGACTGGGATCTCTACGTCTCAAAAGCTTCAAGCCCAACAAAAGATTAATGACAAGGACATTCCTTTACAGCCAGCAGAGAAAGCATTTCCCTGGAGCTGACACCCTAATTTGGACTTGCAATTTACTGAACTGTGACAAGTAAAATTTCTCTTTTTAAAGCCACCCACTTATGGTGTTTCTAGCTAAAGCAGCACTAGCTGACTAAGACATCTACCAAACTCCTTACCATTGTGTTGATTACAACTCATACTGAGCATAATGTAATATGATAAAAGCCAAAAAACCCAAGTGTTGTTGAGTCGGATCCAACTTATGGTGATCCTGTTAGGGTCCATGATTTTCAAGATGCGACACTGTTACTTTAAAGGTTAACTTTTATTAAAAAATATGCCCAATAGGAAAAATACTGGTGCACCAGGGACGCACCCCAAGCTACACAGAGCAGGGGGCGATGATGAGTTTCCCTCAGCGCCCAGTATTTAAGTCGAGAGATTTCAAAGCAGGGAGGGTGAACTGACCTTTACATTGATTGGTTAACTCCTATTAGTTGTAAAATGTGGTCAAGGTCTAGGGGTCACTTGCAGGCTGTCACTTGCAAGGTTGCCCCCAGGCTTGTCTTGTGACAGTGTTTTGTAAGACAAAGGTGAGATTATTCTATGGTATTTTCTGCTACTAAATTGTTTCCTGGGGCTTTCTTTAATACCTCCAATTTTTACCGTGCCCCTCCTCATCCCAACAATCCTAGGGGCCAAGGTAGAACTGACCCCCAGAGTATTCAAGGAGCACCTGGTGGATTTGAACTGCTGACTTTGTGGTTAACAGTGTTAGCACTTAACCCACTACACCACCAGGGTTTCCCAATATGTGAAAATATAGGTAAAATCTCAAAGTTTCACTCAAAGTTTTTTCTGCTATGATGAGAAAACACTCCCACCAAAACCAAACCAAAGCCACTACCACTGAGTTGATTCTGACTCATAGTGATCCTGTAAGACAGAGCACAACTGTCCCATAGAGTTTCTAAGGAGCACCTGGCAGATTTGAACTGTCAACCTTTTGGATAGCAGATGTAGCACCACTGTACCACCAGGGTTTCCTGAGAAGACACTAGAGACTATTTTTCAATTCATTTGGGCAAAAAGAACTCATACTTTTAATCTAACCTTTCAGATTTCAATCACATGAAGTTAGCACCTCTGTACACTTAATTTAAATCAATCGAGTTCCAAATTAAATGGACTAAGGTTCAAACTCTGTCACTATTTTTAGGCACCATTGATCAGGTTTACATGTATCATAAGCCAGCTGAGTAAATTCATGATTTTTTTTTTCCTCTTAAACATTTGATCAGTGAAATTCTAGAAATCATGAAAATATGAACAGCCAGGTTCCACAATCTCTTTCATAACTATTTTCTTTTATTCTTTTTTTCTGTCCACTTAATATAGGTTTAATGAGCTAATTTATGGACTTTACTACCAGACTATGGGATTGAGGTTTACTCTATTGAACTAGCTTTTGGTTTTGTGATTACTATAGCTACTTTGGTTTTTGATTAATTAAATTATTTTTTGCTACTTTGGTTTTTGATTAATTAAATTATTTTTTGCTTAATAGCTGGAATAATAATTTTAAAACTTCTTTTTTCAAACCAGAAGTCAAAATGCATCTTTTCTATATCAAGATTGTCTTAGTTAATTAGTGTGGCCATAAGAAAAATACCATAAGTAGATTGCTTTAAAAAATAGAATTTTGTTTTCTCACAGTTCTGAAGATTAGAAGCCCAAGTTAAGGGCATCAGCTCTAGGGGAAGGAGAGGTCTTTCTTTGTCTCTTTCAGTTTCTAATAAAACACAAAAAAACAAAAAAATGTTGCTGAAGGTTTGATACTAACTCATGATGGCCCCATGAGTACCAGACTAAAACTGCAATCCGTAGGGTTTTCAGTGACTGATTTTTTCTCAAGTAGATTGATACGCTTTTCCTCTGGGATATCTCTGAGTGGACTTGAACTTCCAGCTTTAATTATCAGTTGTTTGTACTACCCAGGAATTCCCAGCTTTTTTGCTAGCTATCTTAGGCTTTTCTTGGCTTTTAGATGCATGGAGTCTTCCATCTCTGTGTGTTTCTCCCTTTTTTTTTTTTTTTGTCTTTTAATAAAATACCATTCAGAAGGGGTAAGGTTCAGGACCCAGCCTACTCTCGTGTTGTGGGTTGCTTAGAGTGTACTGTCCCACCTATTGTCTTACCGATACAGATTTAGGCTTTTCTCCGGCACGACAGAATCTCCAGGAAAGCCTCACCTTTGTCTCTTTCTCCATCCTCTTATCTCCTATTTTACTAGGTTCTTCTCGGATATGGCAGAACCTCCGGGAAGGCCTGATCTTTGTCTCTCCTTCTTTTTCTTATCTCCCACTTTACAGAGACTTCCGCACAAATATTTAGGCTTTTCTCAAGTATGATAGATCCTCTTAAAAAGCCTGACCTTGATCTGTTTCTCTTACCTCGTGCCTTGATGATACTTTCGCTTGTGGATCAGCCAATCATAAGATGCCCCGATGCCATTGTAACCATTTTTGGCAAAATAGACTGCCCTGCCAACCTCCTACTGGTTGTAACCCTGTAAATAAAGTTTCCTTTTGAGGAACAGCGGTCATTGTTCTCCATCAGAGACCTTGGTCCCATCTGGCTTCAACTTTATCTTGTGTAATGTGATTTTTTTCGCATCCCCTTTCCTATCTCCCTTGGATATGAGTTTGTCCCAGTGTTGGTCACTGTGGTGCCAGATGCAACACTCTGGTATGACTTTATGAACATATCAAGAGAAAACCTGATTTCCAAACAGGGTTATGTTCAAAAGTACAAGAGTTAGGGCTTTATTATATCCATCTATAACAAAGCCTTATAAAACAACTAGCTTACATGACTTTTTTAAAAATATATACTCTTTTTTCAATAATATGTAGTTTGCTGCTATTTACTTGTAAAATTAACTCTAAACGCCCTTTAGATTTGATGTTTAGATTTTTTGTTTACAGTAACATATTCATTTAGAAATGTTGAGAACCCTTTGTAATTCTTCCAACTGTGTGTGTGTATTTGTTTTTGTTAAGTTCTGTCCAGTTTGTTCTGACTCCTATGTACAACAGAAGGAAAGACAATTGCGTCCTGTCCCATGCTCACAGTTGTTCCTCTGCTTGAGCCTATTGTTGCAGGCACTGTCTCAATCCAGGTCATTGAGGGCCTTTCTCTTTTGTGCTGACCCTCTTCCTTACCAAGCATGATTCACTTCTCTAAAGGCTGATCTCTCCTGGTAACATAACCAAAGAAAGTGAGACATAGTCTTACCATCCTTGCTTCTAATGAGCATTCTTATTGTCTTTCTTTCAGGGCAGACTTGTCTAACTTCTAACAGTAAATTCAATATTCTTTGCCAATACCATAATTCAGAAGCATCAACTCATCCTTAATCTTTCTTATCCGTTATCCAGCCTTCAGATCTATGTGAGATGAATGAAAAAAGCAAGACTTAGGTTAGGCACAGCTTAGTCCTTAAAATGACATCTTTGCTCTTTAACCTTTTAAAGAGGTCTTTTGCAGAAGATTTGCCCAGCGCATTGTGTTGACTCCTTGACTGTTGCTTCCATGGATGTTAACTGTGGATTTGTACAAAATTTGACAATTTCATTGTGTTCTTCGTTTATCAGGATGTTGCTTATCTAGTCTATTGTGAGGAGTTCTGTTTTCTTTACATTAAGATGTAATTCATACCGAAAGACTGTAGACTTTGATCTTCATCAGTAGATATCTAGATTTCTTACTATAATTTGATGGCATTGGTTTTTTTTTTATTATTATAATTTAGGGGAAAATAATTTTGAGGTATGTTCAGTAGCATTTAAAAGCAGTTTATAAGAAAAATTCCCTATATGCAGGACACTTGAAAAAATGGCCTTTAACTATTTAGTAGTAACTTACAGCTAAGTGCCAGAAAAATAAACAGAAAACAGCTATCTCGTTGTTTTTTGATTTTTGTGACTTTTCTGAAGGAAGGGCAGGCAATCTATTTCTCAAAAATCAGCCATTAGAAACCCATGGAGTGCAGTTCTGCAATAACACACACAGGGGTTCATCAGGAATCAAAGTAGATTCAATGGTAACCGGTAGTGGTGGCCCCAAATCTAGCATAACTTTTCTAATTTTGACAGAGCTGACTGTCTGTTTTCTGAAGCAGTCTTATTCCTTTCTTATCTCTTCTGAGTTTTTTCCTTGTTTTCCCATTCGATCAGTGTTTCTCCAAGTATGATCTGTGACCCACTAGCATCATAATTACCTGGGATTCTTATTAAAAATAAAAATTTTGATAGGGGGGCATGTAAATTTACATGTGAATGTACATTTTCACTCAGTTATGTTAAATAAAAAAAAAAAATTTTGATTGTAGCCCAGACCTCCTGAATATAAATCTCACTAAAAGCATCCCATTTTGAAAATGTGTGTGACTCTTATACACTATGAAGTTTGGAATCTGCTACCTAAAATGATAGACTATTTGGGGGCTGGTCTGCAGTTGTGCCTTAGGCACAGCAAAATTCTATCTACAGAACAAAAAATGCCTTGGACCTTTTCTGGCTTCCATGTTTATGCGAGTTACAATTTTGCTCTGAGTCTCAGACCCTATATGTTGACAGCTCACAAGCACCTGAGATTCTTCTTGAACCTGTTTTTCTTCCCGTCTTTCATCTTTTACTAATTGACTGTTGCCAGAGCCAGAAACAAGGAGATAACCCTGATTTTTCCCCCACCCTTACTCTGTTTATTGGATCACAGCATTCTCCTTATTCTGCCTTCTAAATATCTGTACTGCTCTGTGTCCATGATAGTTCTGACGTTACACAGTCTGACTATGCGAATTGGACATTATGTGAACACAATTTTTTTATACAGGAGAGAACCATGTAGGAAAGATGGTCATGGTACGGCCTAGGGCCTGTGATGTTGAATGCTGAGCAACCGCGTGAAAACATCATCCAAGCTTGCAGCCGACCATCTCCTGCTCAATGATGTGCACACCCCTGGTCCAGCCGGTTATTCCCTGCCAGCTCCCTTCCCCTGCTTCCCCTCCGCCTGCCTTCCTTTTCATTCCTAACAGTCTTTCAACTCTTCCAGCCCCGCCTTAGCCCCAAACTGGACAATCAGGGACTATCACTGTGGAAAGAGCCACGGCCTCAGGCCTGGGCATCATCATGCGGTGCCAAGGCTAAGACAGGCAGTGGCAACAGTGGAGCATTCCCCTCCGCGATTCCAATGGCATTTGCGGTAGTCCCTGCTGGAGGGAACGCAGTAGTCCTGTGAGATCCTCCATACCAAAGAGCAGGACAATATAGGACCAACCCCCTCAGCATTCCAGGAACTTACCCAACCACAAAAGGCTAGTTTTGGGAGTAACAGGAAGAAAATGTACCCAAAATAACTGCCCTAGCCCCGAGCCCTGAGCTTATGCAAACCACGAATTGCCGAAATCAACCTCCCCAACGCGGAACCTTTCCCCAACCCACCTCCCCCAGGAATGTAAGACCCTGCCTTTATATACTCGGTAATTCTCTTGTTCAGGGCTCATTCCCTCTACTCTGACAAGAGTATGGACTGAGCCCCAGCACGCTGGAATAAAAACCTCTTGCTGTTTGCATCAAGAACCGTCTTTTGTGAGTGAATGCGGGGTGGCGTTCACACTCAGGACCTAACATTTGGGGGCTCGTCCGGGATGTGATGACCACCCCTCACTCTCAAAGACTACCTTGGAGGTAAGAACAAAAGGCCTAACCGGTGTTCTGTCTCTGTGTGTTGTTCTTTCTGTTTGAGGTATAAAGTGTACACTTTCGGTTTGGCGACCGTTTCTGACTCCGAGAGGAATCAGAAACAGTATCTTGAAGACATGCGGGAAAAAGACACAGGTTGCTGCCCTGGAGGACGCCTCAGGAGGAATGGGGGACCAGGGACGCCTGGTGGGCCCCTCGGTATTTTATGAACATAATGGTAATGAACCCTGTTTAATAAGGGTTTAATTAGGATCACAGCGTTCTCCCATAGGCTCGTTTCGGTGCCTGTATAAAACTCAATGTGGCCGTAGCCTTGTTCTGTTTTTGTCTTGCTTTGTCTTTGTTTTATTGAGTGTGTGGCTGATGATGGGACAGACGGTGACTACCCCTCTTACTATGACACTTGACCATTGGACTGAGGTAAAGGAGAGAGCTCATAATCTGTCTGTTAAGGCTCAGAAAAAGCCCTGGAGAACTTTTTGCGCCTCAGAGTGGCCCACCTTCAATGTGGGGTGGCCCCCCGAAGGCTCTTTCAATCTTTCTTTGATTCTGAAAATTAAATCAGTTATTTTCCAGGAGGAACCCAGAGGACATCCAGACCAGCAATCATACATCACTGTATGGCAAGATCTGGTTCGAAACCTCCCCCTCTTGGGTAAAACCCTGGATGCCAGAGCAGATGCATGTCATGGTGGCCCGCCCACCCCCAAAAGGAGAGACAACTGACCAAAAACCTCCACGGCTGGCCGATCTGGTTTGGACCTCACCAGTGAGTCTGGATATTGTCTGTCTGTGCTCGAGCTCTGGTTCTGGGACTCACTAAGAGAGAATCTGGACGCAGAATTGCTCTCTGAGTCGGAGGCTGGGGGACACCTCAGCTCTCCATCTGAGTGGGCACCGCTGGTTCCTTTTTTGGTTCTGCAGCCTGTAAATCCCGCATCTGGTTTTCGTTTCGTTTCTTCTGTGACTGGTCTGTGTCTGTTAGATTGTGTTGTTTGTCCTGATTGTTACTTTTGCTGCCATGTCTGTGTCTGTTCCGTTGTCTGTTTGATTGCGTTGTTTGTCCTGATTGTTACTTTTGCCGCCATGGGACAATCTTCTCCTCACTCTGTAACACCCCAAGACCTGTTCCTTAACCACTTTCAGATTTCCAGAAACGAGCCCGAGACTTCGGCAAGGTGTGGTCAGGAAAACTCTGCACACTTTGTAATCTGGAATGGCTGGCCTTTGGCACTGGATGGCTACACACGGGATCCCTAGACATTAAACAAACCCATTCTGTTTTTCAGTTCATCTTTGGTGATCCGGGTCACCCTGGCCAAATGTCATACATTGTTGCTTGGCAAGACCTCCTCAGGTGGCGACCTGCGTGGCTGCAACCCTATGTTCCCCCTAAACAACCTCCTACAACCCTGGCAGTTCAGCCTCCTGCCACCACCAGGGCTGAGGGAGCCAAAGCCAGTCTCCGTGGCCTGCATAGGGTCCCTGCAGACCCTCCAGTCCTGACTGCTCCCCCAACCCCCGCCACTTCTGCAGCACCACCTTCCTCTGACCTCCAGAGCCCAGCCCATACCCGCTCAGGTCGATCTTTTCAACCACTTATAGAAGCCTCCCTCATATTTTCCCTTGCAAGCTATAGGGCACATGACTGAGGGTGGGACCCCCTTCTTGGTCTACACTCCTTTTACCTTGATAGCCCTCTTAGAAACCAAATACAACAACTTCTCCAAGCCCTCTTTACCACTGAGGAGAGGACTAAGATTGTTTCCCTAGCCAGAAAACAGCTGCCGGGAGATGATGGAAACTTTACTCGTGATTTAGATGAGATTAACCACACTTTTCCCCTGACCCATCCAAATTGGAACCCAAACACCACTGCAGGTAAGCAGCGCCTAACTGTCTACTGCCAGATTCTTATGGGGGGTTTCCTGGCTGCCTCTAGATGCCCCACAAATTTGTCTAGAGTAACACAGGTAATTCAGGAACCCTCAAAATCTCCAGCAGCCTTTCTGGAATGACTGATGGAGACATACTGCACATATACTCCCATTGACCCTGAGTCTCCCAAAAATCAACGGGCCATTAACATAGCCTTCATGGGACAGTCAGCCCCTGACATCAAAAGAAAAATACAAAAAATAGAAGGATTCGAGGGAAAGAATCTATCTGAGCTGATGGAAATTGCTATGAAAACCTTCAATAACTGGGAACTACCAGAAGACAAACAAGCCAAAAAGGTAAGCAGAATCCTCTTGGCAGAAGCCCAGGGCCACGCGCCACTGTGCTCTTGGGAGAAGAAACCGGATCAGACGAGGAAGCCAGGAAAGCCTCCCCTGCAGAGAAACCAGTGTGCCTACTACAAGGAAATTGGACATTGGAAGGGTGAGTGCCCCTAAAGAAAGCCCCCTCCAAAGGTTCTTAACCTAGAGGCCTGAGGACGTCAGGGCTCACCAGCTCTGCCCCTGAGCTCAGGATAACCTTAAAAACAGGGGGACAGCCAGTAGATTTCATGGTCGACACCGGGGCTAGCAACTCAGTTCTAACTGAACCCGTAGGACCCATAACTGAAACCAAAACCCTAGCACGAGGAGCTACTGGGATTAATGCCTACTCATGGACTGCCGAACAATCTGGGAGCTAAGACTGTTTCCCTCTCCTTTATAGTAATGTCTGAATGCCCGTACTCTTTACTTGCAAGACTTGTTATCAAAAATGCAGGTGACTATCTGCTTTGCTGGGGATCATGCTTACCTGACACCCCAAGTCAATGTGATAGCCCCTTTAGAGGAAGAATACAGATTTTATGATGGTTCTGACAGGGGCCCCTGCTCTATCCTCGTGATATCAGTGAATCAATTGATCAAAGAGATTCCTCAGGTTTGGGCTGAAAACAACTCCCCAGGGCTGGCCGAACACCAACCACTGGTTATAGTGACTTTAAAACCATCTGCCAGCCCAATTCAGGTGCCACAGTACCCCATGTGCCAGAAGTGAGGAAAGGGATCAGGGCCCACTTTCAAAGACTCAGGAAGCATGGAATACTAGTGCCCTGCCAGTCGCCCTGGAATACTCACCTCCTGCTGGTGAGGAAGGCAGGAGGGCTGAGCTACAGACCAGTCCTAACCTGTACACTCCCCTGAGCTCTCTGTCACCAGAACACTGGGTATTTTCCGTGCTGGATTTAAAGGATGCATTCTTCAGTATACCCCTGAGCCCGCAGTGCCGGGGGCCAGCCCCGACACTTTACAGGGTCACGCACGGAGGGAGGGAGAGGCGCGGCGGGAAATGAATCAAGGAGACAGAAAAGACTTTTCTGGTTTAAGGCAGCCCGACCCAGAGAGCAAGAGAGAAGGCTGTCTGTCTTTATTGTTTTTATAGTAATAGTGACGTGAATTTTACCCTGCCCACTGACCACACAATCTATTGGCTAGTTCAAAACCAAAACCTCGTGGTTGGCAAATTTGAAACGAAAATCCTCGTGGTCTTGAGGTGATGTAATCTTTTACCCTGCCACATGAGCTATCAGTTAACTGAAACCTGGTGATCCTTTTAACTGTCAAGGCTTTTTAGATAATGGCCTAAGGATGCCTCGAGCTCAATCAGCCCTACTTATACCTCAAGGTTAAAAGGTTCACGAGGAAGGGTCTAAAGTTTATGATCTCTATTTGTTCCTACTTTGCTCTTTATCTCCTCCTGCGGGGATAGTAAACATCTACCGTCCCCCACCCTGTGTCCTTCTCAAGCTGTTCTAAAGAGGATAATTCCTTTCACATGGGTGGGGATGTGCAGTTGGGGGAAGTCAGCAGGGGTTGGGCCGGCCTCGTTGCTCTCAAGCTGGCTGTGTTAGAAATCATTCCTCTGAGCTCTTTCTCCAGAGATTCCTGTACAGGTTTTCCCAATATTATTTCATAAACCAAGGGGGTAGTAAAGGGCCCCTCTCAGAAGGCATCTCCCCTGATCCTTGTGCCAGGAGAGGAGGGGGTATCTTTTTGAAGAAAATTTGATTAGGAAGCCAATTAATATCAAGGTCAGTAGGCTAAAAAACATGTCACAGGTGAGATGCTTCAGCCCGTCATTTGCAGGAGCTCGTGACTTTGTCTACAAGGCTGATGGCGGACCTCCGCATCTTCCCCTTTTCTGTTTTTTAGCTTCAGCGCATGTAATTCCACTTGTATGGCCCTTATGGTCTGTCCGAGCTGTCCGAGGATGACTGGGAAGAGAAAAAGCAGTATTAGAATTATGCCAGCACAGATGCCCAGATTTATCAAAAGAGAGCTCCAAGATTCTGTGGATAAGGCCTTTTTAAACATATTTATGAAGTTAGATGCAACCTCTTTGGCTGATGTTATTTGCAAGGTTGAATGACTGATGGCTTGTATTTGGGCATGTAACTGTGTTATGTTAAATGCAACTGGTGAGTCACTCCAGACTCCTTGTAGATGGGCCTGTACCTGTGGCCATGTAAGGTCTGCCTTGTTGTAAGATAGTGGAGTTACACAGACCCACTTGTATTTGGTATGACAGGAAACAGACAGGCGTGTTTTTAAATTGTGTAGCTGATTGCCAATGTACATAACAGTCTCTTCTAGTGCATTAACCTTATTTTCTAACTTTCTATCTATAATTTCTTGTGTGGCTAATGTTAGTGAGACATTTCTAGCCAGATTATTAACATAATGAGCTGTATGGATTTCTTTTGAAAGAGCTATGGAGGAGGCAGTCACTGAGGTTATAACTCCAATTAAAGCAGTTATCCCTAATATTAAAGCTGCAACAAAGCGTCGAGGACGACTGAGGTAATCTGTTACTATTTGTAAAGCATGCAAACCTGAATCTTCATACCATTCTCCTGTGAGATCTACAGGCAGTAAAGCATAAGGGGGTTGTCTTACAATAATAAAGGTAAGGGGTGACATGGAAGAATTTAAACAATTGCTTAATATACAATTTTTGCAGGTTACAAATACAGTATCTTTCTCAGGTACAATAGAGAGAAAGCCATTAGGACCCGTGGATATTATAGCGTAAGGAGAGGGAACACAGGCACGGATGCTGAACATCTCAGGGGTTGACTTGTGGTAGCATAGGAGTACAAATGGACCAGCAACTGTAAATAACCTAGAAAAATCTTAGGAGAGAGGAGTTAGTATCTGAAAAAGGGTTGAGAAGGGGAAAAAGAGATGAAGGAGCCGGTGGGCACCAATCACACGAAGTTTCGGCAATGACTTCATTGTTGCTATGGAGATTTCTCAGAGGGAGTGGTGTCAGGCTGCGTCTGTGGTATGACAGTGGGTTGAATTAACCTATCAGGAATCCAGATAGGGAAATCAGTGTCCTGGGGAAAAAACACAAACAAAGCTTCTGCTGCTGGTTAGTTTAAGTAATTGATAACAAAAAGGGCATGATTTAATCTCCTTCTTGTAATTTGGTAATTTGAATCTTATAAACAATGAAATAAATCAATTTAGTAACAGCATGGTTCATTGGGATAATACTTTAGAGGAGGGAGCTCAAGTTGTAAGGCTCCCGTGATTCTATCGTTGTATTGATTGCCCTTAGGTAACAAACGCACCTGGCACAGGAGCCTCAGGGGTGAGGCTGAATGCAGAGAGAAAATGAGCTGCCTGTCCCTTTAAATTCTCTGTGCTTGTCGGCAAGTGAATAGTCTGCTCCTTTTGATTTTCCACGCTTGCCGGCAGCAACGGCTTGACAGGTTTTTTAAGCTCCAGCTCTGAGTCAGAAGTTTGCTGTACTGCATAAGCTTGTTGAGGGACCTCAGAAGGAGCCGCCTCTTTTAAAAGGATCTTAGATATTAGGAGAGGAGGCTCAGAAGAGGAATTTCCTGTACTAGGTAGGGAGCAGTATATTAAGTTCCAATAAGAAAAGGCGCTTATAGGAACGCTATTAGACCCCCGGTTGTGGTAAATTTTTTGTATGCTATGACCAATACGTTCCCAGGCTTCCTTATTCAGTGCACCTCCAACCGGGAACCAAGGACAAGACTTTTGAACAAAATCCATGAAAACTGTTAAATCTTTAGTGGAAATCTTAATCCTTTGTTGACATAAGAGGTTCTTAATCACCTTTACAAAGAGTTTTCTTTGCTTTAACTCTTTACAGCCCATAATCTTTTGTTTGTTAACAATCTATAAAGAATCCTGGTTTTAGAACTCTTTAAGGCACATAACTTTAGTTGCTAAGAGAGTCTAAGAGATTTAAAAAGAAGGGGTTCCCAAACGGTTTCAGGTATTGACTCTGGATTAGAATCGTCCCTTAATATCAAACAGTACAAAAAAGAGGTATCCTCCTGGAGAAACGCCTGGCAGAGGCAAGCGAGAACCCAACGAGGCTGATAGCGGAAAGAAAACAGATAGCGGAAAGAAAACAGATAGCGGAAAGAAAACAGATAGCCAGTTCCTTTAAATCCTCTAGTGGCCGCGGCAGCGGCTGCTGCTGATGTAAAAGCCTTTAGAGGCGCCTGTGAGCAGAGAAAAAAAAAACCGAGCAGTTTGTTCTTTTAAATCCCCGTGGCTGCGGCAACACGGCTACTGCTACTGCTGGCGGTTATCTCAACAGGTTTTTTCAGGTATCGACCCTGTGTCTTCCCTGATTCTTAAAGGAGCCACAGCTATTTAGGAAGAGGAGAAGAGAGCAGTCAGAGAATAACAGATTAGATTCCAGTAAGAAAGATATTTACAGAGAGGTCTCTGTAAGGAGTCTTCTCTTGCTTTAGACTCCCCACGGCACAATCTTCATACTTCAATAACTATAAAGAATTCTTTTTTAGAGTTCTTTATGGCAAATAAGCTTCACTTGTTACAAAAATCTATAAAGAATCCTTTTTTTTAGAACTCCTTATGGCACAGTTCTTCGCTCTCAAATAACTATAAGGAATTCTCCCCGTTGGAATTCCTTATGGCTCCTAAGCTTAACTGTAAAGAGTCTGCTTTATTCTTTAGGCTCTCTACGGCACAATTCTTCGCTCTTAAATAACTATAAAGAATTCCTTTGAACTCTTTATGGCACGTAAGCTTCGCTCCTCATAACTATAAAGAATCCTCCCTTTTTGGAATTCTTTATGGCACAAACATCTCAAGTTCTGATTGCTTGTCCCGTCACTTACTCATTATAACGAATGAGGGGGCCTGCAGATCCCCAGGACAAGAGTCTAGCTACCCCAAATCCCTTTGCTTACCCTTGTTCCTGCCGAGAGATGAGTAGCGTCGACGGTTCTGTGCTTCCTACCCCGTCACTTTGGAGTAGGGTCCGCGCCTTCCCGAATGATTACCCGTCCCATCAGTTACAAGACGGAATCCTATCCACTACCCCCTTAACAGAGGTGTGGCGTCGGCGAGATTACCCTCCGTGCCCCACGTTCGGGCGCCAGATGCCGGGGGCCAGCCCCGACACTTTACAGGGTCACGCACGGAGGGAGGGAGAGGCGCGGCGGGAAATGAATCAAGGAGACAGAAAAGACTTTTCTGGTTTAAGGCAGCCCGACCCAGAGAGCAAGAGAGAAGGCTGTCTGTCTTTATTGTTTTTATAGTAATAGTGACGTGAATTTTACCCTGCCCACTGACCACACAATCTATTGGCTAGTTCAAAACCAAAACCTCGTGGTTGGCAAATTTGAAACGAAAATCCTCGTGGTCTTGAGGTGATGTAATTTTTTACCCTGCCACATGAGCTATCAGTTAACTGAAACCTGGTGATCCTTTTAACTGTCAAGGCTTTTTAGATAATGGCCTAAGGATGCCTCGAGCTCAATCAGCCCTACTTATACCTCAAGGTTAAAAGGTTCACGAGGAAGGGTCTAAAGTTTATGATCTCTATTTGTTCCTACTTTGCTCTTTATCTCCTCCTGCGGGGATAGTAAACATCTACCGTCCCCCACCCTGTGTCCTTCTCAAGCTGTTCTAAAGAGGATAATTCCTTTCACATGGGTGGGGATGTGCAGTTGGGGGAAGTCAGCAGGGGTTGGGCCGGCCTCGTTGCTCTCAAGCTGGCTGTGTTAGAAATCATTCCTCTGAGCTCTTTCTCCAGAGATTCCTGTACAGGTTTTCCCAATATTATTTCATAAACCAAGGGGGTAGTAAAGGGCCCCTCTCAGAAGGCATCTCCCCTGATCCTTGTGCCAGGAGAGGAGGGGGTATCTTTTTGAAGAAAATTTGATTAGGAAGCCAATTAATATCAAGGTCAGTAGGCTAAAAAACATGTCACAGGTGAGATGCTTCAGCCCGTCATTTGCAGGAGCTCGTGACTTTGTCTACAAGGCTGATGGCGGACTTCCGCACCGCAGAGTCAGCCGCTCTTCACCTTCAAATGGCGTGACCCGGAAGATGGCTTCAGTGGGCAGCTGACCTGGACCCACCTGCCACAAGGGTTGAGGTCCTTCAACAGGACTTACATGAGTACAGGCATCAATGGCCTGACATTTCCCTTCTACAATACGTAGATGATTTATTACTCGAGGTACCCGATGAGGACACTTGTTTAAAGGCCAACAAGTCCCTGTTAACTCTCTTGGTGAAAGTGGGATATCGAGTCTCCGCTAAAAAGACACAGGTCTACGTCCGGGAGGTGACTTACATCGGTTTCCAACTCTAGGGGAGACAATACAACGCTCCCTATTCAAAACAAGAAAACAGACTATCCTTGGGATTCCCACCCCATGTACGTCGCAGCAGGTGAGGGAGTTTTGGGGGTCCACTAGGTTCTGTCGGCTCCGGATCCCAGGTTTTGCAGAAATAGCGTGCCCCCTATCCGAGCCGACCCGAGAAAAGGAAAAGAATTTTATATGGACTAAAGAAACAGAGCAGGCTTTCCAGACTATAAAGAAGTCATTCCTGGAGGCATCAGCATTGGCATTACCCAACCTGGAAAAGCCCTCCAACTATACATTGATGAAAATAAAAGAATAGCCAAGGGAGTCCTTACTTAGACACTCGGCCCATGGAAAAGGCCGGTGGCCTATCTGTCTAAACAGCTAGACCCAGTGTCCTCAGGATGGCCAAGGTGCCTTAAAATTGTTGCAGCCACCGCTCAACTAGCAAAAGACTCTGATAAACTGACTGTGGGACAGCCCCTGACCATCACTACCCCACATGCCATCAAGGGAGTCCTGCATAGCCCGCCTCATAAATGGATTTCCAATGCCCGGCTAACCCACTACAAGTCTTTATTACTAGATCAGCCCCCAGTTGTGTTTGCTTCTAGCTCAGCCCTCAACCCAGCAACATTGCTGCCTGATCTGGACCTGGAGGCCGAACCGCATGACTGCACTGAGGTGCTTAGCCAACAGCATGGACTTCGCCGAGATCTTATGGACGTTCCCTTGCGGGACCCTGATCTCACTCTGTTCACTGACGGGAGCAGTTTTATCAGGGATGGCACCAGGTACACAGGGGCCGCGGTGGTAGCCGAAGATAGGGAACATCAGTGCAACAGGCTGCCCTCAGCGGAGGCTATGCTGGCCGGGCGCCTGCCCCTGCTGCGCGGCCTCAGCGGCCTTCTCAACGCCGGCGGGGGCTCGTGGCGGGAGCTGGAGTGTGTCTACAGCCAGCACAGCCGCACCCATGACGAGCTGAGTAGCAAAGCCCGAGTTCTGGACAGACCCCACCACAGCGCCAGCACTGCCAACGCAGGCCCCATCGCTGGCTCCGCCGCTCCACACTGCCCAGTCAACTTTGACACTGCATTAGCGGTGCTGTGAAAGGAGATGGTAGGACTGCAACAACTGGGCATGTCACTGCTGTGCCAGCTGTGAGGTTTGTATGAGTCAATCCAGGACTATAAGCACCTGTGCCAAGACCTGAGCCTGTGCCAGCATCTGTCCTCGTCCCTGCGCTCTGACAGCTCCTACCTACCAGATCCGGCCTCTCAGATGACGAAGAGCCTCCTGACACCAGCCTGTCCCCTGACTCGCCACCCCTCACTGTGCCCCAGATGCACAATGCCTGTGACCAGTGGCTACGAGATGCCTTCCACATCATCGGGCTGAAACAATGGATGCCTGAGGCAATAACCTAGCCAACCGAGCAGCTAAGGAAGCTGCCCTCAGCCTCCTGGAGATCAATTCTATCCAGCTCCCTGAGCCAACCCTTCCCGAAGAGCCCACCTAGAAGAGAAGAAAGGATGACACTGTACTTCGGGAGGGCTCCCCATTCTCCCTCAAAAATTGGGACAGAAGCTCGTCCGCCAGATCCACCAGACCACCCATCTGGGAGCAACAAAAATCCAGGAACTTCTGTCTCCAAGGTACTATATACCCCAACTATCCTGGCTTGCTGAACGAATAACACATACCTGCCAAGCCTGCCAAGCCACTAATGCAGGCAGCTCTGGTAAGGCCCACCAAGATAAGAGAGAGAGAGGGACTATGCCTACAGTACATTGAGAACTGGACTTCACTGAAATTAAGCCCAGCAGATATGGATATAAGTACCTTTTAGTTTTCGTAGGCACATTCTCTGGTTGGACTGAGGCATTTCCCACTAAGAGAGAGACAGCACAAGTAGTTTCAAAAAAAACTCCTAGAAGAACTCATACCTAGGTTTGGGGTTCTGTTGATGCTAGGATCAGACAATGGCCCTGCCTTTATGGCCATAGTCTCTCAGGGAGTAACATCTGTTCTGGGGATTAATTGGAAACTACATTGTGCCTATCACCCCAAGAGTTCAGGACAGGTAGAGAGGATGAACCGGACCCTTGAGGAGACCTTAACCAAATTGACCCTAGAAACTGATGGTGACTGGACGGCCCTGCTTCCCTTTACCTTAATGCGTGTGCATGATTCTCCCTACCCCCAAGGCCTTATGCCCTATGAAATTGTTTTCGGGAGGCCACACCCCTCTGCCCTAAACCAAGGGATGACATACTTGCTGAAATTTCTAATCATGACCTGCTTAAGTCCCTCCAGGCCCTGCAGAAAACTCAAGATCTGCTCTTCCCCTTGTCGAGACGCCTCCATGATCTCCCTCCTGTAAAGCCACATCAGTTTCAGCCGGGAGTCTAGTCTGGGTCCTGAGACACCAAGAGGAGACTTTGGAGCCCCATTGGAAGGGACCCCATACAGTAATCCTGGCAATCCCCACTGCCGTCGAGGTTGACAGGATCCGGCCCTGGGTCTATCACTCCCGTCTACCTTCAATGGAGGGTGCGACAACATAGTGGCCCTGAGGCGACTCCAAGAAACCTCGGCCCTCCCGAGGTGACTTCACCAGTTTTTCACTTTGATTCATGTGACCTTGTGGGGGTTTCTGTAGGCTCACAGCTTAAGAAAGACCCATACCTGGCTCGTGCACACGAACACTCAAATACTGGGGGATGTATACATGCTGATGGGTGGGGGTGTGCTACTAACTGCCTCATGCAACAACTGGCTAAGAAACAATTTTACGTCTGTCCCGGGGCTAATGTCTATGGATCATGTGGAGGAACAAATGATTATTTCTGTTATACATGGGGCTGTGAAACCAATGCACCCTGGATCAGGGAAAACAGGGGACCTCATTAGGATCAGTTGAGTCTCTGTTCTCCTGGTCTCCGTGGCTGACCACCCTCGTCACTGCGTTAACAGAACCACTTGTCCTCTTCACCTTAACTTTAAAACTGTGGGTCCCTACATTCTAAATTACTTAAGAGAAAAACTAGCCAGCTCCTGGTCCTAAAACATCAGCCCCAACACCAGACCTACCACCCCCTGAACAGCCAGCACCTTGATCAGCCTGGCACCCACTCAGAGTCTAAGATTTGACTCTGGAATAAATCCTTAACCTCACTTTCTGAGGTAGTCCTGCAAAATAGGAGAGGGCTAGATTTGTTATTCCTAAAGGATGGGGGGCTCTGTGCAGCCATAAAAGAAGAATGCTGTTTCTATGTTCACCATTCAGGAATAATCAGGGACTCAATGACCAAACTGAGAGAAAGATTAGACAAGAGACAAAGAGATCGCGAGGCCCAACAGGGATGGTTTGAAAACTGATTCTCCAGGTCCCCCTGGCTGACCACCCTAATGTCCTCCCTTATAGGCCCCCTGCTAATACTGCTATTACTTCTGACGCTGGGACCCTGCATTCTCAACAGACTAGTAACATTCATTAGAGAAAGAGTCAGCACAGTACAGATTTTATTACTCAGACAACAATATCAGGCCCTACAACAACATCCTGATTATAGAGACACGGATATCTGAGTTATCTATGATTAGAAAACATTTACAAATAGGAAAAGTGGGGAATGTGAGATCCTCCATACCAAAGAGCAGGACAATATAGGACCAACCCCCTCAGCGTTCCAGGAACTTACCTAACCACAAAAGGCTAGTTTCAGGAGTAACAGGAAGAAAATGTACCCGAAATAACCACCCTAGCCCCAAGCCCTGAGCTTATGCAAACCACGAATTGCCGAAATTAACCTCCCCAACGCGGAACCTTTCCCCAACCCACCTCCCCCAGGAATGTAAGACCCCGCCTTTATATACTCTGTAATTCTCTTGTTCAGGGCTCATTCCCTCTACTCTGACAAGAGTATGGACTGAGCCCCAGCACGCTGGAATAAAAACCTCTTGCTGTTTGCATCAAGAACCGTCTCTTGTGAGTGAATGCGGGGTGGCGTTCGCACTCAGGACCTAACAGTCCTGGCAGCTGCAGATGGGCACCGGCGCTTTCTCTGCTTCCCCACGTCAGGGCCAGGAGCTGGACCGGCTGCAAAGCAAGAGAGGGATCGCCCTATAGCTGTTTATGAGTTAGAGCTGCCTGTCTCCAAGAGTCTGTTCTTGATTCAGGAGTGAGGTGATTAACAAGAGCTTTCTAGAGAGAGACACATACGAAGAGACAGGAGGGAATGAGTTCCTCTAAAAGTCTGTCTCATCTCAGCAAAAGGCCACGAGAAGTTTAACATTTGGTAAGAAACCGCGAGGTATATACCTTATTAAATTTCTGGGAACTAGTCAGTACATTTAAAAGGGGCCAGGCTGAGACTTGGCATAGAAATGAGGGTTGGACTACCCGCTCAGGCGATGTTGCCTTGATGTGTATCCAGTGTTGTAGTTCCTTGGCAAGAGTTACTTGGTTCTTAGGCAGGACTCTACAGGATGGAGTCAGTCAGTAGTCACCCAAGTCTCTTGCTGATGTAATTCTGGGAAGCTGACCTTAAAAATAACTACCAAAAGGGAGAAAGAGGTTAGCGGAGTGTGGGTTCTGAGTCTGTTTTCATTTTGTGTGGCCACGGTGGTTGCATATCAGACATACGAGGGAACCCTGTCCTTGGATTTCAGAGTAGTTTAGCATAAGCCATCTTTCTCCACCGTTACCCAAAACAGCCCACAACAATTTGACCACAAAAAGGACTTTACCCCCACACTCCTGATCCAAGCTCTTCCTGTATCAAACCTTAACCCCTCCCCCTTCTAATCAATACTTTTTCATTATCAGATCACAAATCCCCTCACCCCAAACTACCTCATCAGAACTTTAAAACTATAAAAAACTTTCCCTACTGGCTGGAAGGAGGCTGAGCCACCACTCAGCTCAGACTCTATTCTCTTTCTCTGATAATAAACTTCACTGAACCCTGGGACTGGTGTGTCTCTTTCCCCGTTCTGTGTCATTCTCTCACCAACAACATGTTGACTGCTTTCTGCCATAGTGGACTCAGACTAGTATTATTTGTTCTCTGAAGTCTGAAAGGACATTAATCATTAGTAAAAGTTTAACATAAAGGAGAAACTGAGCAAAAGAATTATACTTAGAAACAGGAGTAAGTTTAGAAGGAAAGAAAATTGTTAGAGATTTTTGGATGCAGTGGTTTTCATTTAATCAAAATTATGTAGAGGAAAAACCAGAGAGAGAAGAAGAAAAGGAAGAGTTTATTTGTGTCCTGGGCGGCTTTACAGAGTTCTCAGATGGGAGTCTGTAGAACCGCGCACTGGCTCAAGGGTTGGGGGTTTACAAAGGGGGGCTAGCGGACCTTGTTGAGGACAGCACTGAGGACAGCACCCATGATGATGAGAACAGTGCCTGTGGCAAGTAGCCAATGGGGTTGTGGACAATTAGAGTCACTTAATTAACATAGGGGGGTATTATTTCTGCGGATGGAGGTGAAAAGAGGTCTAGTTGAGCCTATGGGGAAGAAGTGGTAGCTAGTGGGCCCAGGCAGCTAATCTCATTTGAACGGAATTTCTGGAATAGCTGGCAGAGGAGACGTTTTGACTTGGTTGGGGGAGGGGGCTTGGGTTTCAGCCTAACAAAAATGGCATAGGTTAGGTGATGTCAGTATAGTGCTTTGAGCCTGTTACAGTGGGATCACTGTACTTGGCAAAGTAAGTATGTCATATCCTTGTTCTCAAACTGGGATAACCTTATAAAATCACAGGTATGTGTGCTGGTGGACATCACCCAAATGAATGGATGGACTTCAAAGCGACACATACCTTGTACCTAATATTTCTCACACTGTTAATCAAGCCCCATCATCTCTTGCTCAGATTCTAACAGCAAGTAGTTTATTTAGTTCTGTATCTCTAACAGAGTTCCTTTAGCAAGTGCTCTCCTTCTAATGTGTTAATCTAATCCTATCAATTTCCTGATTGAAAGCTTTCAATAGCTCTGATTTACTTTCATGGTAACATATGAACTCTTAAGTGTGGCTTACAAAGACCTTTATGATCTGATCATTGCCCATCTCCTCAATTTATTTTTTACTGTTCTCTTCTTCATGCTTTATGATTTGGTCATATTAAGTATCTTACCCTTTCCGACATTTCCAAGCTGTTTCTTATCCCTGGGACTTTTCCCAGACTCTTCTTTCTTTCTGAAGCTGTTATCTTTCATCCTCTTCTCCCTGGTTATTTTTACTTAACCATGTCTCACTGCCTCTGGAATGCCTTTCTCATCATCTTAGTGTTGGGGACAGAGTTCCAGGCTTCATTAACAGTTTCTCAAACTAGAAGAAAGAGAAAAGAGAGTGCCTGTCAACACGTATCTAACATTTCTGTCTTTCATAGCATTTTCCAGAATTGAGTCAACTATGGATGCAAGGAAGGCTGGGGATAAACACATCTGGCTAAAGGAATCAAGTGTCAAGATTAGTTCAGACTGATCACAGTTCACCACTCAGACTAGACTAATTACTGTGAGAACAAAATTTGGGATTCACAGTATGGCCTACAGCAAGGCAATCACCAGTCACCAGGTTTACTCTTGTAGGTTGACCGCACCAGGAGTTGCCCAGACTAGGTGACTCCCTGCTTCCCAGAAGCCCAGGGCTGTTTTTCCAAAGTAAGAAGCAAATGCCTGCAAGGCTCTCCCAGTCAAAGCGAATGTCTAAGCTTTTTGTCTGCTACCTCTTAAGGGAGCCGTTTACTAATCTGCATTCTCCTTGTTTCTGAAGCTGAAGAAATACTACTTGAAAGGATTAATTTGGTTGGTGCTCCAGAGAATTTGGAAGATAAACAACTGTTTCTTTTTTTATCACTATGGCAATTAAGAACCGTGGTGAGATTAAAGAAAGAAAAGTACGTGCAGCTTTTATTTCTATAGTAGACCAACAGGCCAGTAAGTCACTCACTGGGTCATGATCACTGGAATAGCCTTGGATTCACAAATCCAATTTCGGTATTAAAAATCTTGCCTCCTCCACACCAAAGCACCAAAACACTGAATAGTCTAAAATTTGACAATTTGAGATGGAGGATTACAGTTCATTCGGTTTCAGTATTCAATTTTTTTTTCTTTAATGCCAGAGACACATATCTGCACCAAAATTTGGTTTCAAGGAAAAATAATCTTTCCGCAACCAGAAATCTTCCTTTTGATTTTCTTATGGGTGAGAAAGATATATATTCCTGCTATTAAGAGTAAATGATCCAGTAGAAATATTAGCAGCCAAATGAAATCATACTACAGTCCTATTCCTAGCTTTGCCACCAGTCTCCCAGCAGTGACCTGGGCAAGTCAAACAATTTTTCCCAGACTGCTTTTGTTAGGGTCCGCGATTTTCAAGATGCGACACTGTTACTTTAAAGGTTAAATTTTATTAAAAATTATGCCCAATAGGAAAAATACTGGTGCACCAGGGATGCACCCTAAGCTACACAGAGCAGGGGGCGACGATGAGTTTCCTCAGCACCCAGTATTTAAGTCGTGACATTGCAAAGCAGGGAGGGTGAACTGACCTTTACATTGATTGGTTAACTCCTATTAGTTGTAAAATGTGGTCAGGGTCTAGGGGTCACTTGCAGGGTGTCACTTGCAAGGTTGCCCCCAGGCTTGTCTTGTGACAGTGTTTTATAAGACAAAAGTGAGATTATTCTATGATATTTTCTGCTATTAAGTTGTTTCCTGGGGCTTTCTTTAATACCTCGAATTTTTACTGCATCCTTCCTCATTTCAACACTTTCTCATTCTTTCAAGAGTAGTGACAATATCTTTTCCACGGTGTCATTGAGGGCTCTTTCTTACACTTCAAAGTACTCTTTATGTCTAATTTAGGGCCTGGCACATGCTATGCATTCAATAAATAGCTATTTAGCAGAATTGAAAATCAAATGAAATATGTATATGAAAGTGCTGTGAATGACTATACCTGAGTAAATGTTGTCACTGCTTTTCTCTTCCACGATGTATGTCTTGTTTCAAAATACACTGTCAGAAATCAGTGGTTAAATAAAACCGTGTCACAGAATACTTACTTTAGAGCATAAAGTAGTTATTAGGTTTTCTCTACCCTCGTTCCTAGGGTCGCCATGAGTCGGATCCGACTCGACGGCACTTGGCTTGGCTTGGCTTCAGCAATGTATTGAGACTGACTTAGCCTACAAACTTTCAGAATTATTTATAAGAATATACTTTTTTTGTAAATACTGGAATTGTTTAAAAACTAATTCATAGCCTTAGATTTCTTCAAGTACTACTCTATAGCTAAAGGAACAAGTGGAACAGATTTTGCCATGCTGTAGGTCTTCATTAGCAATTGTTAATAACTAAATTTTAAGAAAAAAGATGTGGCACTCTGCTTTTGTAAAGATTACAGCCTTGGAAACTCTATGGGATGTGTCATGGATTGAATTGTGTTTCCCCAAAAATGTGTGTAGTCATTAGACTAGGCTGGGGTTCCTGGTATTGTGTGATGTTTCTCAATGCTGCAGAGCCTGCTTCTATGTTAGTAAGGGAGGGAGGGCAGCAGTGGTGTTGGTGGGACAGTACTCAATGCGTAAGATTGAATTGTGCCTTGAGGCAGTCTCTTGGGATATACAGGAAAGAGAGGCAAACAGACAGTGTGGGATGTCACAACATCAGAGAGTGGGGGACCTCAAGCCATCGAGAAGAAGTGCTGGGAGCAGAGAATGTCCTTTGGAAAGATCTAGTGTCCTTGTGCCTCAGAAGCTCCCAGTATAGGGGAAGATTTATGATAAAGACTTTCCTTCAGGGCAGCAGAGAAGGATTCCCATGGAACTGACAATCTGAATTTTGACTGGAGCCTATGGGAATCTTACAGAATAAAATTTCTCTTTTTAAAGCCATCCACTTGTGGTATTTCTGTTATACAAGCACTGGACGGATGACTAAGACAAGACAGCTCTACTATTCCCTAAAGAGTACTATGATTCAGAGTTGACTCTGGCAATGAGTTACATGTGGTTGTTTGGAACAACTAAATTATATATTGGTATGCATGCGAGAACTGAGAAGTTAGCAAACTTATCTAGAAAAGTTGTTATATACCTCCTTGCTAACTACTACTATGGTCACTTTTGACGTCCCCTTGGAAGCTATGCACTAGTGCCAGTGACTCGTTCACCCTCAAAGTGATTCTGGAACTTTTTTTCTGGAATAGCCATCAGAGCTGTTGTCTTACTGCCTTGATGTTCTGAAAGCCATCAAAATGTTTTCCTGTCAATATTTCCTTTATCATCAAGTAAAGAAAAAAGTCCTTGGGGGTCAGATCAGGTGAGTAGGGAGGGTATTCCAATACAGTTATTTGTTTACTGGCTGTTTCACTCAGCTAGGTCTGCTCTAACAGAAATACCACAGAGTTGATGACTTTAACAAAGGAAAGTTTATTCTTACCCAGTCTGGTAGGTTACAAGTCCATATTCAGTGTGTCCACTCCAGGGGAAGGCTTTCCCTCTTGTGGGCTCTAGACAAAAGTCTGATATTACATCAGTCTTTGACCAGGGAACATTTTGGTACAGGAACCTCAGGTCTGAAGGACACGCTCTTCTCCCGGTGCTGCTTTCTTGATGGTGCGAGGTTCCCAATTCTCTGCCTCCTTCCCTTTCCTTTTATCTCTTGCAGGATGAAAGGATTAAGGGTGGGACAAGCCATACTCCAGGGAAACTTCCTTTATAGTGGAGCAGGGAGGTGATCCTATAAAGGGATTTACAGCCCCATCCTAATCCTTTAACATACAGCATAGGAAAACCACAAAGTGGAGGAGAGTCACAAGAAACTGGGAATCACGGCCCAGCCACACGGCTACACATGTTTTGGGGGGGACACAATTCAATCCATGACACTGTCTATAAATTCCCTCACAGACAACTTGCCGCAGTGTGCAATGGCCGTTCCAGAAAGAGTGCCAAAATTGTTTTGAAGGGTAGACTAGGTGCTGGTGTTGGTGCATAGCTTCCCAAGGAGAGTACTTCAAAAGTGAATATTCAGGAATGAGGTATGTAGTGTTGCAGGGAAAAGACAAGTTTGGCCCACAGAGCAGAAAACATCTCAAACATCATTTTGTCTTTTAAGAGAAGGATAATTTATTACCAGTGGTGTGGTGGTCAGACCCAAGTCCGAAAAATAGCCACGCACCCAGTTCTGTCATCATGCATCCCTATTTATACCTTTTCTCAAAGAAGCAAACAAAGGAATTTTCATACATTCTTCCAATTGACAATTACAGGTTTACAGATTTTCATATCGCAATTTCATTGGCACAGCAGTTTTACAAATTATCATTTTACCTTCTAACTGGCATTAACATGATTACAAAGGTAAAGATAAGGAAATTCTTAAGTTGAGAGGAGGGGCTCTCCTTTCTCTGGGATTGAACTGCTCACAGGAAGCACTTGTGTGGGGGTTTCTCTTGTGCCAGGCTTCCAGGCTCCTGGCACTTTTATCAAGGCTATAACTCTTCAGGTTTGAAGCCCTCAGGCTTCTGGTATTTTAGGAGAGGCTAGAATTCTTCAGGCTTTCCTCTCTCAGTAGCACTTAGAACAACTAAGTTCACAAACTTAATTGTCAGACTTTGTATACGTAATGAAGCCTTGGTGGTGTTGTGATTGAGAGCTTGAATGCCAACAAAAGGTTGGCAGTTTGATTCTGTTAGCTGCTCCTTAGAAACCCTATGAGGGTCATTATGAACTAGAATCCACTGGACAGTGGCAAGATATTTTTTCTTTCTTTTTTTACATGTGTGTAAAAACCCAGACTTGTTGGAGGGTAGCCATAAAGAAGAAAATTAACTTGTTGGAACATAATGTCACAATAAGACTATGATGGGGATTTTCCAGATTATATGTATTACATTCCTAAAAGACTTGACATAATGTGACCTGTAAGGCATGGTGGGAAGAGTTACTGAAACAAAACTACTTTGCTGTATAGTTAGTTCCCAACTTACAGCGTAGTTATGACAAACTGCATTGTGACCCTTCAAGCTTTTATAATTTGTGCATTTTTATGTCGGTATTTATTGAAATAGATCTGTGAGTTCTTGTGTTTCCAACAACCTTGACAAATAAAGATCATATTCATAAAGATATTGATAATAAAAGGCAACAATAATGAAAGCTTAAAAAAAGGAGTTGTGATTTACATCAGAATTGACTTATGATGGAGTCATTGAAACAGAACCTCATCGTAAGCTGGGGACTATCCAGATGCTCTATCAGTACTTTTTCTACAGATAAGAATTTAGAACATCCCCACCTACAAGGTATAAATGCTCACCTAATACTGGCCTACCAGTGGTCTTACATACAAGCTTATGGAAAGAGGAGGTGGGAGTGAACCCAAAGAGGAACAGAGGATTTTTTCTTCTGGGTATCCATAACGTCAAGAAAAGGAGAAAACTTAAAAATGAAGTGTTATTTTAGTGATTACTGTGTCTCTCAAGAGTCCTTAAGTGGTGCAAACGAATAACATGCTCAGATGTGAAATGAAAAGTTGGAGGATAAAATCCATATGGAGGCTCCTCAGAAGAAAGTCCTGGTGACCTGCTTTGGAAGAATCAGCCACTGAAACCTTACAACACGCGTGAATTCACCAGTAGTTAGAACTGACTCCAAGGCAAGTGGTTGATTGCTTCTCTCAGCAGTTCTTCTGGAATAGTAACAGTCAAATTTAATGAATGACAGTTAAAGATGCTGTAATAATGGCTCAAAATTATTCAGAAGAGGTCTGATATTGAATAAATGGTAAACTAATGTTCTAGACCCAATATAACAACCCCAGCATGGTTAATGTCATCATCCAGAGACTCATTTGCAGATGGAAATGAAGATGGACAGTTTAAAATACTACTTACCCTTCTCTCTCTTCTTAAGAATTGTCTTTTTACTGTATAAGCTTCATGATCTAACCTAAGACATGAATTTGAGGTCTAATGAGTTAGGAAAAATAGTACAAAAGAACTGTATAGACAGAGAGTGAAATTCTTAACTTCGTAGCTGTAAATACGCTTTTATAATTTTCTGTTGAAGACACTCGTCCAAAAACTGAAGAATGTTTTATAAACAAAAGCTAGGCTCTGTTGAGACATAAAAAGTCTGTAATACAACAGTGGGAGTCGGTCTTGAGTATATACTAAAAAGACTGAAACTAGCAAAGCATAAATTCACACCAAAAACCACAAAGTAGGGGAAAATAAATGGTCAGTCATTTTCTCTACCCTGAAAAGTAGAACGAGTTGAACTGAGGAAAATAACTGAATTTGATGTGACGACGGTTTAGATTCTGGCGGGACTCTGAAAAGGGGTCATTCCCACATACTCCTGAGCAGATACAAAATACAGGTTGTTAAATGAGACTTCCACCAAATACTGAGCAGATAGTAAATTCTCATGGATTCTCACACTAGCATTGGATTTTATTATGTGACTAAAAGAGAAAGAAAGAGAATCACCAAGAATCCTGTTAACCCCAATATATTTTTCAATGCATATTGTGATAGTCATTTCTATGTATGCATACTTATATATATTTAAGCATGTGTATCAGGATTTGTGTCCATACCTGCAATTTTATTTGTGTTTGTATCTAATCTGTGGAGCAGCTGAATCTATTTACGTTGTTAGGTGCTGTTGAGTTGGTTCAGACTCATAGAGACCCCGTACACAACAGAACTCTGAGTCTTGTGCCGTCCTCACATTTGCTGGTATACATGAGTCCATTTTCATAGCAACTGTGTCAGTCCATCTCACTGAGGGTCTTCCTCTTTTGCACTCACTCTCTACTTTACCAAGCTTGATGTCCTTCTCCAGAGACTGATCCTTCCTGATAACATGGCCAAAGTATATGAGAGAAAGTCTTGCCATCCTTGTTTCTAAGGAGTATTCTGGCTGTAGTTTTTCCAGATAGATTTGTTAATTCTTTTAGTAGTTCATAGTATACTTAATGTTCTTCAGCAACACAATTGAAAGGCACCATTTATTTGATTTTCTTGGACAATATTTTTTATTGTTCAGCGGTCTCATGTGTATGCGTCTATTGAAAACCCTACAGCTTGGGTCAGGCATACTTTAATCCTCAAGATGACATCTTTAAAGAGACCTCTTACAGCTCTCTTACCCCATGAAATGCATGTTTTGATTTCTTGATTGCTGCTTCCACAGATGTTGACTGTGGAAGGAAGTTCAGCAAAACTCTTGACAACCTTAATCTTTTCTCCATTTATCATCATGTTGCTTATGGGTCTAGTTGTAAGGATTTTTGCTTTCTATCATTCAGGCATAATCCATACTGAAGGCTGTCTTTGATCTTCATCAGTAAGTGCTTCAAGTACTCTTCACTTTCAGCCAGCAAGGTTGTGTCATCTGCAAAATACAGACTGTTAAATGAGTCTTCCACCAAATCCTGAAGCTCCATTCTTTTTCATACAGTTCTGCTACTGGAATTATTTGCTCAGCATTTGGATTGAATGAAGATGGTAAAACAATACAACCCTGACACACACCTTTTCTGAATTTAACCACGCAATACCCCCTTACTCTTTTTGAAGAACTGTCTTTTGATCCATATACAGATTCCTCATGAGCACGATTAAGTGCTCTGGAATGTCCATTCTCTGCAATGTTATCCGTAATTTGTTGTGATCTATACAATGCAATGCCCTAGCATGATCACTGAAACACAGGTAAAGGTCTTCCTGGTATTCTCTGCTTCCAGCTAGAATCTGACATCAGTAATTGTATCCCTGATTCTATGTCCTCTTCTAAATCTGCCTTGAATTTCTGGCAGTTCCCTGTCAACGTACTGCTGCAGGGACATTTGAAGGATCTTCAACAACATTTTGCTTACATGTAGCATTAATGATATTCAATTATTTTCATATCAATTGGATCACCTTTCTTGGGAATAGACATTAATATGGGTCTGTTCCAGTTGGTTGGCTAGGTAAATGTCTTCCAAATTTCTTGGCTTGGATGAGTGAGCACTTTAAGAGCTGCATCCATTTGCTAAAACATCTCAGTTGGTATTTTATCAATTCCCAGAGCTTTGTTTTTGTCCAATTCCTTCAGTATGGCTTGAACTTCTTCCTTCAGTACCTTTGTTTCCTGACCATATGTTATCTCCTGAAATCGTTGAACATCAACCAATTCTCTTTGGTATAGTGGCTCTGTGTATTCCTTCTATGTTCTTTTGATGTTTCCCTGCACTGTTTAGTAATTTCTCTGTCGAATCCTTCACTATTGCAACTTGAGGCTTGAGGATCTTCAGTTATTTCACCTTTAGAAATGCTAAATGTGTTCTTGCTTTTTTGGCTTTCTACCTTCATCTCTTTACACATTTCTTTTTGAGTCACTCTTTGAAATCTTCTATTCAGCTTTTTTTACCTCATACATAGTTTTTTTCCTTTTCCTTTAGCTACTTGACATTCAAGGGCAGGTGTTAGAGTCTCTTCTGACATCCATCATTGTCTTTCTTTCCTGTCTTTTTAATGACCTCTTGCTTTCTTCACAAGTGTCATCCTTAACGTCATTCTACAACTCGTCTGGTCTTCTTTTGGTCATTACTGTTCAACTCTTTAAATTTATTTTTGAGATAGTCTCTAAATTCAGGTAGGATATACTGACTTTCTAGGTAAGTGCTCTGAAAATTTATCTAGTATATAATACAAACAAGAAAAGACGAGAAAAGAATGGGCATCTTCTGTAAAATATTTTTAAAATTTTTAAAAATAATTATTAGTGGTGTTGATGTTATTATTGTTTGTCATTTGGGACAAGCAAGGCTGTCTCCTCTGTACTTGAGAAGCATGATTCTTGGGGTGGAAGAAAGAAGGTACAAATATAATGTAGAAGAGTCTAAGTAAAATACTTGTAATTGTAAACACCCATAAAACCCATTTCCAATGGGTTGATTCCAGCTTATAGCAACTTAGAATAAAATTACTCCAGAGTTTCCAGGGAGTACCTGGTGGATATGAAAGTCTGACTTTGGTTAACAGACCTGCTTTTTAACCACTGTGCTACCAGGGTTTCCTTAGTTGTGAATATGTATCTCTATATCTAAAAAACAACATAGCTTTTTCAGTGATAAAGCACAGAGTCAGTGACTAACCTAGTAGTAGTGCATATTTCTAGTGACCAAAATGTGACTAACCTAGTAGTAGTGCATATTTCTAGTGACCAAAATGTGACTTGAAATGCCAGGGCTTCTTGAAAAATGTCTGATTCTAGATACAGGCCAGGTATGTATAAGATCAGCTTAGGAAATCTTATTATACCAGATAGCAAGGCAGCTGTCAGAGACTTTAAAGGATCATGTGAAAGACATTAACCACCAACTTGAAGATTTCCCCCAAAGCCAAATATAAGACAATTTGAACTTCAGTGAGAGTAAGAAAGGTAATGTGTTAAAACTCATGCCATGTATTTAAAGTCATGAGTTTATAAGGATAATAAAAACCAATTGTCTGTTTTTGAAGATGGTGTGAAATCAATTTATATCTAGAGAACTTGTATGTAAATGGAAAAAAAAAGTCTTCATGCTTTCTTATAAGAACTGTACCAGTGAGTGACCAAGTAGTAGATAAGAGAAATACCTCTTTATAAAATTATTTCAGTTAATTAAAAAATGGTAGCATTAGAATATCAGCATTTGACACATAAAATTTCTTCCAGGATGATGCCTACCCAGAATGTGAAGTTATTGGTCACTTCTATCACCGTATTTTTCCAGACAAACTTTCCTTCTCTCTCTTCTTTCTCTTCATGTATGAAATATAGAAATGCTGTATATAAAATAAATAATGCTTTAATGCAGTTTTCTCATCCTTAAAAATGTTAACATATCATGAAAATTATTCTTTTAGTGTTCTAGTCAATGCTTGTAATGAGTACAAAATAGTCCAAATATGTCTATATAATGTTGGGCTCTAAATTTAAACAATAGCTATTTTTATTAGACATTTAGTTTGCTGTCTTATTTACTTACTTTCTATTTTAAATTTGTTTTAACAAACACTCTTGAAATAGAATGTTTTCTATTAAAAAAAAAACAAAAACTCCAAAACTCATTGCTGTTGAGTCTAACTTACAGAGACCCAATAAGGCAGAGCGGAATTGCCTTGCAGAGTTTCCAAGGATTTGAACTGCTGACTTTTGGGTTAGCCGCCATAGCTCTTTACTATGACACCAAGGTTTCCATATTTTCTGTAGACATGGTTATTTTCTTAGGAAAGTGAAATTGTTAGTTAAAACATACATTTAATGTTTTTAATACAAATCAAACCTACAGAGAAACCCGTGAGAGATGGAATGAGAAATAACAACCTTGTTTTTCTGGGTCTCAAAAATTTACCACTTTTCTATCTCTCTGTAGTTAGTGGAAAATATTCGCATTTTCTTTTCCTGACAGGTCTCCACCTTCCACAGTTTCTGGCTTTCACAGATTGTATTGTAGTTGATACATTTGCCATCACAGTTTAGCTGTTCTATGCTACCTTTTAAAAAGCTGTCAGTAGTTGTTGCTAGGTGCCACCTTTCACCTTCTACTTGTATATGAAGTGCTTGAAAACACCACTGCCTTGGGCCAGGAGTATGATAGTCCTCAAAGTGATATATTTGCTTTTTAACACCCTAAAGAGTTCCTTTGCAGTAGATTTGCCCAATACAGTGGATTTCTTAGTTGATGCTTCCACGGTTGTTCATTGTAGATCCAGGTAAAATGAAATCCTTTGACAACCTCAATCTTTTCTTCATTTGTCATGAGGCTGTCTGTTGATTCAGTGGTGAGGATTTTTTTCTTTGTGTTGGGATATAATCTGGACTTTGTTCTTCATCACTAAATGCTTCAAGTCCTCTTTCAGCAAGCAAGGTTGTGTCATCTTTACATCTTAAGTGGTTACTGAGTATTCCTCCAATATTAATAACTCATTCTTCTTCATGAAGTCCAGTTTCTCAGATTGTTTGCTTAGAAAATAAATTTAATAAATACAATGAAATGATACAGCCCTGATGCACACCTTTCCTGGTATCAAACTACATAAAAGGAAACCCTGGTGGTGTAATGGTTAAGTGCTACATCTGTTACCCAAAAGGTTGTTAGTTCAAATCCACTAGGTACTCCTTGAAAACTCTGCTGGGCAGTTCCACCCTGCCTTATAGGGTTGCTATGAGTCAGCATTTACTCGACAGCAGTGGGGCTAGTGTCCCCTTGTTCTGTAGGAAAGGCTGTCTCTTGATCTCTGTAAAGGTACTGAGCGAGCAGAAATTAAATGTTCTTAAATTCTTATTCTTTACAATGGTGTCCATAGTTTGTCATCCATGTAGTTGAATGCCTTTGCATAGTCAATAAAACACAGGATAACATCTGATACAATATACTCTTTAAGTACATAATATCTAAAAGCTGGAAACACTGGTGATGTAGTGTTGGAGTGCTACTACAGCTGCTAATCAGAAGGTTGGAGTTGGACTCTACCAGGAACTCTGTGGAAACTCTATGAGGCAGTGCTACTCTGTTCGGTAGGGATTGCTAGGAGTTGGAATTGACTCAGTGGCAGTGGGTTTGGTTTTGGTTTAGTTTTCAAAGCTAGGAGGAGTAAAAAGTAGAAATTGTATTATATTTCAGGGGAAATGTTATTCTTATTTGAACACAACTTTAGGAAAAATGATTTAATTTGAAAATACTCCACTTAATGTCATATTTTATGTAACATGTTTATTATTTATCCTTAAGTCTTTAGTGTTTGCTTTTTAATGCCTCTAATTTAAATTCTCTAACTCGATGGCACTTGGCGGCTAATTTAAATTCTGAATGATGTTTTATACTATTTTATACATTATGAAATCTGGTAGAACTAAAAATGAAATTATAAACACAGAGGTAAATAAAATACAGTGTCTTACCAAATCTTATTTGCTAAAAATAATTTATTAATATTAAATACAATCATCTATTTCAAATTATTCTGTAAATGGAGTTGATGATATATCTAACAAAATGCTGTGAGGTTAACCAGTGAGGCATGTATTCTGATGAACTAGTCCAATTAACCTCATTATCTGCTTCTACAATTAAGTACTAGAAGCTAAGGAAAAATACAGCTTTGACTTAATTTCTTTTTCCTTCAAATTACTGAACACAGTTGTGAATAGACTGCAGATTTCACCCCTAGAAACCATCTTAGACATGAACTGAAAGTGGTTTTCATAACCTGCTGTGAGACAAGAGATTTCTATAACACAGACCCTGATACCAAGGTTTCTTATTACAGCTTACAGTGGTGCTGCAATTGGACAACCATTCATCTTCTTAGCAGAGATTCATTTAAGTGACTTGTAAGCAGCTGAGTGTTGAATTTAGCCCAGCCTCTTTGGCACTAGAGAATCTTCTTGAAGCAGCTAGGTGTGTATATGTACTCTTTTTTTTTTTTAAAAAAAAAAAAAAGGATTAAGTAGTAATTTTGAACAGTGGCAGAGCTTTGATAAGTCTCTTAATCTCTGTGGATATTCCCCAGTAGAAGATCTCAGTTTTTACAGAACACTTTTCTTAAAACAACATTCTGTGCTATTTTTAGTATATCACTTTCTGTAGCAAAAGAGCACTGCTGAGTATCCAGTGTTACCTTTCTTGCCTCTTATGTACCTGGAGCCTCCGTTTGATACCATGTTTTGAACTTAAAACAAGCTTCTTCTAGCTCTTCAAATGCTCTTCTGATCTTGCCTCTTGCCTCATTTAATCAGTTCCACTTTTACACATCAGGAAAGCTAATTATTTAAGAGATATTCTGGGGAAGTATTAGAATTATGAAGTCAGAAATGAACTTTAGAGATCTATTCGATCTCTCTGTGCAACAAAAAAAGAACTGACTTCAGAGAATTTATGACTTTCTAGTGCTCACAAGGAAACCCTGGTGTGTAGTGGTTAGGGAACAGGAGAGAAGCTTTTGACACCTTGATTTTAAAAAAGGAAAGTTAAAACAGACTGCCAGGATTTAATTCTTCTTGTAACATTGACTTTTTCCTCCTGTTTTCCTCCTATCCTCTCTCTTCCTCTCCTCTTTTCTTAAAATTCCCGACTTCATTTTTCCCTGTCCCTGGAAGTCACACATTAACTGTCAGGAGCCATCAAGATAATCTTTAAAGCTTTTACACTTTTTTTTTTTTTTTTTTTTTTTTTTAGGTACACCAAGCCAGGAGGAGGTCCTTGAAGTGGGGAAGCCAGCCAGGCAGCCTCTGGTGCCAAGATTGCCTCGGGAGACAGCTGGTGTGTCCGTACACAGCTTTTGATACGAGTATTCCACCAGCCTGCTCTGCAACATGAAACACTCCAAACTGCTTTCAGACAGGAATGCCTCCCAACTGCTCGCGTTGTTACCCTGACCCAGACCCCCGGCACTACCTTCCCTATAAAAATCCCTGGTTATACCTGTACAATTGGCACAGGCCTGGAGATTCGAATACGGAATCTGTTCCTTGTGTTTGTTTCACTGCTGATGACGCAGTTAATAAAGCCTTTTGATCACTCACCCGAATACGTGTCTCAGAGAATGGCTTTTGGGGGGGCAAGTAACAAAAATCTAGAGTTTTGCCTGGTAACAGTTAAATGCTGTATCTGCTAACCAAAAGGTTGGCGGTTTGAATCTACCAGGTTCTCCTTGGAAACTCTAAGGGGCAGTTGCTGTGAGTTGGAATCAACTCAACAGCAGTGGGTTTGGTTCTTTAGAATGCTTGCAAAAAAAGTATATGTTGATTTTTTTTCTTTTTTATAACTCTATTCAAGATACAGGTTTAGTTTACATAATAATCTGTGGAAAAACAATAACAGCAAATTCCCCTGATTAATTCATGGCTTCAGAAAAGACTAAATTAGCAAACTGAATCCTCTAAAGCTATGAGCAGAAAATACATATATTTTGTATAATTAATTGGTTTTCTAAAATCATGGATACAATGCTAAGTAAAACATATTTTAATATGTTGCATCAACATTTGTTTCATAACGTACTCATAATTGCTTTCTACTGCCAATACCTGATGTACTTTTGAAATAGAGGGAAAAGCAGATGATAGTAGTTTGTAGGAGAGTTTTAATTAAACTTAATTAATTTAATTAATGAACATCCGACTATAAAAAATGATTTCAGTAGTAATAAAGTATCATCTTTCTTCTTGACCTGTTAGCAGCCTTGCCAAGCTGATTATTCTTTCTTAGAAAGACTGACTGACTCTGTCTTGGCAGCATCTGTTACTCTGGTTTTCCCCCACAGATCCTGTGAGAACTTTTGCTCTTTTTCCTTTCGCCCTGTTTTACTCCCATCTCTTACAAGCATCAGTTTTCACTTTTTCTTTTCTGTGTTGTTGTTAAGTGCCACGGAGTCAGTTCTGACTCATAGTGACCCTATGAACAAAGGAATGAAACACTTCCTGGTTTTGCCCCGAGCCCACAATTGTTCTTATGCTTAAGGTCATAGTAGCAGCCACTGTGGTAAACCATCTCCTTGAGGGCCTTTCTCTTTCCTGCTCACCTCCACTCTACCAAGCTTGATGTCCTTCTCCAGGGACTGATCCCTCCTGACAACATGTCCAAAGTATGCAAGACATAATCTTGCCATCTTTGCTTCCATGGAGCACTCGGATTGAACTTCTCCAGAACAGATCCGTTTGTTCTTTTGGTGGTTCATGATATGCTCAATATTCTTCTTCAACATCACAATTGAAAGGCATCAGTTCTTTTTCTGTGTTCTTGTTCATTGTCCAGCTTTCACATGCATGTGATGCAATTAAAAATGCCATGACTTGGGACAGGCTCACTTTAGTCTTCAAGGTGACATCTTAAACTTTTCAATACTTTAAAGAGATCCTTTGCAGCAGATTTTTCCAGTGCAATGCATTTTTTTATTTCTTGACTGCTGCTTCCATGGGTCTTGATTGTGGATCCAAGTAAAATGAAATCCTTGACAACCTCAATCTTTTCTCCATTTGTGACAATGTTGCTTACAGGCTAAGTTGTGAGGGTGTTTGTTTCCTGATGCTGAAGTGTAATCGATACTGAAGGCTGTGTCCTTGATCTCCTTTAGTAGGTTTTTCCAATCTTCTTCACTTCCAGCAAGTAAGGTGGTGTTGTCTGCATAGTGCAGGTTGTTAGTGAGTTGTCCTCCAGTCCTGATGTCTTGTTCCACTTCATATAATCCAACTTCTCAGACTATTTCTTAGGCACACAGATTGAAAAGATGTAGTGAAAAGACTCAACCCTGACGCACACTTTTCCTGACTTTAAACCAGTCAATGTCCCCTTATTCTGCACAATTGCTGCTTGATCCATATGAAGATTCCTTAAAGCACAATTAAGTGTTCTGAAATTTTCATTGTATGCAGTGTTAGCCATAATTTGTTATGATCCACACAGCAGAATGCCTTTGCATAGTCGGTGAACACAGGTACACATCTTTCTGGTATCCTCTGCTTTGAGCCAAAATCCATCTGACATCAACAATGATATCCTTGGTTCCACATCCTCTTCTGAACCTAGCTTGAATTTCTGGGAGTTCCTTGTCAATATACTGCTGCAGTTGCTTTTGAATGATCTTGAGCAAAATTTTACTTGCATTTGTTATTAATGATGTTATTCAGTAATTGCCACATTTGGTTGGATCACCTTTCTTTGGAATGGGCATAAATATGAATCTCTTCCAGTCAGTTGGCCAGGTAGCTGTCCTCCAAATTTCTAGGCATAGACAAGTGAACACTTCCAGTGCTGCATCTGTTTGTTGAACTATCTCAGTTGATACTCCATCAATTCCTGGAGCCTTGTTTTTTGCCAGTGTCTTCAATGCAGCTTTGAACTCCTCCTTCAGTACCATCGGTTCCTGATCATATGCTACGTTAACTAGGTAGTCCTTCCATCTTCTTTCGATGCTTCCTCAGTTGTTTCATATTTTCCCTGTAGAATCCTTCAGTATTGTAACTTGAAGCTTGAATTTTTCCTTTGGTTCTTTCAGCTTGAGAAATGTAGAACATGTTCTTTCCTTCTGGTTTTCCATTTCCAGCTCTTTGCACATGTCACTATAATACTTTGTCTTTTTGAGCTGCCCTTTTGATGGTAAATGTAAAGGCCTAACAAATGTCCCTTAGGTTATTAAGCTTCATTCTATTTTCTGCCTTAATAACTGGAGTAACACGTCTACATTCCCCTCCCTATCTCCTCCTCTCCCTCTATCTTTCTCTCCCAGTCTCTGAGGTTATAAAGTTGATTAAAACTCAGAGAGAGGTAAAAATTTTTTGGATAGCTTACTCTGTTTGATTATCATGTGACAAACTTTTGAGTCTGCTCTGTTGGGTTATTCTGTGACAAAGATTTTGGTTTGCTCTGATTAATTATTCTGTGACAAACTTTGGGGTTTACTCTGTTCGATTATCCTTGACAAACTTTGGGCAACTCATACTGTTACATGTAATGAAACTTAGGATGTGATGAAATCTTGTGACCCCTGACTATTGTTCTGTGACAAGCCCCCTCCCCTTTAAATTCTGGTTATAAAACCAATAGAAATGTAACCTGAGTGGGACAGCTTTCTGCTGCTGTCTCACAGGCTGCTGCAGATCTGCCAATAAATTATTCCTTGAACTCCACACTGTCTCTAAATTTTTGGCTGCAGTGACAGGTGGAACTAACATGGATTCAGTTTGGCAACACTTTGAAATCATCTGTTTAGATCTTTTGCTTAGCCTTTCCTTCCTTTTGCTTTAGCTGCTTGATGTTTGAGAGCAAGTTTCAGCGTCTCTTCTGATACCCAATTTGATCTTTTCTTTCTTTCCTGCCTTTTCAATGACCTGTTGCTCTCTTCCTGGATGATGTATTTAATGTCATTCCACAATTATTCTGGTCTTCAGAGGTCAACACATCAAATCTATTCTTGTGGGTCTTTAAACTCAGGAGGAATATGCTCAAAGTCATACTTTTGGCTCTTGTGGACTTGTTCTAATTTTCTTTAGTTTCAGTTTGAATTTGCATAAGAGCAATTGATAATCTGTGCTTCAGTCTGCACCTGGTCTTGTTCTAACTGCTAATGTGAAATTTTGCCATCATCTTTTTCCACAGATATAGTTGATTTGGTTCCTGTGTATTTCGTCTGGTGAGGTCTATGTATACAGTCATTGTTTGCTTTGGTTAAAAATGGTATTTGCAATTAAGACATTGTTAGTCTTGCAAAATTCTTTCGTGTGATCTCTGGCATTATTCCTATGACCAAGACTGTATTTTCCAAATACTGATCTTTCTTCTTTGTTTCCAACTTTTGCATTCCAGTCTCCAGTAACTATCAATGCATCCTGATCGCATGTTCAATCAATTGCAGACTGCAGAAGCTGGTAAAAATCTTCAATCTCTTCATCTTTGGCCTTCATGATTGGTGTGCAAATTTGAATAATAGTTGTGTTATCTGGCCTTCCTTGTAGGTGTATGGAGAGTATCCTATCACTGACAACATTGTTCTTCAGGACAGATCTTGAAATGCTCTTTTTGATGATGAATGCAATGCCTTTCCGCTTTGTGTTTTTGTCCCCACCATGGTAGATCACATAATTGTCGGATTCAAAATCGCTAATTTCAGCTCACTAATGCCTAGGACATTTATGTTTATACATTCCATTTTGTTTTTGATGATTTGCAATTTTCCGAGATTCATGCTTTGTATACTCCATGTTCTGATATTTATTGGAAATTTTCAGCGGTTTCTTTTCATTTTGAGCCATGCCACATCAACAAATGAAGATCCTAAAGGCTTTCTCCATCCACAATATTAAGGTTGTCTCTACTTTGAGAAGACAATTCTTCCCTAGTCATCTTCTCAGTGTCTTCCAACCTGGAGGACTCATTTTCCAGCACTGTATCTGACAATGTTCACCTACTATTCACAAGGTTTTCCCTGGATAATTCTTTTCAGAAGTAGACTGCTGGGTTCTTCTTTCTAGTCTGTCTTAGTCTGGAAGCTCAGCTTAAATTTGCCTACCATGAGTGACCTTGTTGGTATCTAAATACCGGTGGCATAGCCAGCTATGCCAGATTCACATAATTTCTTTCTCTGTACTCCTTTGTTTTCTTCTGAATGCGTCCACAACTTCAGCAACCATTTCTGTACAAATGGTTTGTAGTACTGATCTTTCAACATCAACGTTTTGCTAAGTAACACTATTGCACTTCTAATTGCTAAATATCTTCTCTATGGAACCAGAACCATAACACTCTGTAATGCTCCCTTGGAATGTACCTGTCAAAGAAACATTGACCACAGCCCTTTCTGCTTTCTGGTCAAATTAAGACAAGGGTATTGAAAACTTAAGCCAAAAAAACTCCATGTAGCTCAGGTGCATATTCACTAGTGCTGGTTCCCATGCTGATTGTTTGATGTAAAACAGGTTAATACAATACCCACTGACTAGGGACACACCTTGCTATTATTGAAGTCTGGAACTTCAGCCACCTACAAGGAAGACCAGACAATACAACCCCCATTGGACAATCAACCTAAGCTTGATTCAGATATGACACACCCCTTTGGACCAGAGCCACTGTGGCCCAGGGGGTGGAGGCATCCATAAAAAAATCTAGCTTCTGCCACCAGTGCAATAAACAGCCTGTCCAGCCAGCTGCCACAGGATGCAGTACTGCTGTCCTGATTCTTAAGTTTCCCTTTTGATGAGTAAACGCATGTCTCTTGAATGGTCTTCTGGTCATTTTTTTCAGTCTCTCAGCAACCGTGCATCCAGAAGCATTCACACTCTTGGTAATAATCCTAACAATCCAAACATCTTCACTTTGATATCTTGCTGGTATATTAAATTCAATATGTCCAAATCTGAACTCATCATCTCCTTAGCAGCATAAATCAATTCACTCCTCTGATTTTCTTCTTTATATTAGTATCACATCTTTCTCCCAATTTACTCAGCCTCGAAGCCTAGGAATAATTTTTCCATATTCTCTCTCTTTCTTTTCCCTGACATTGAAAGGGTTGTCAAGTCTTACCAATTGTACTTCTGAAATCTTCTCTCAGTCATTCTCACTTTTTCCTTCCTCTGCTACAATCCCAACCCATATCTTCACTAACTCCAGAACACTGCAAGACCTAACAGTTGATCTTTTTCTGAAAAATCTTTGCACATTACCCTGCCTAAAAGCATAGCTCTAACTTAAAGGTGTCAATGTTTCCCGCAAGCTAGCAGCGTTTTGCCATGAAGACATATTAGTTCTGCTAAGAAATAACTTCATACTACCTTGCCATTCTTCTTTTTCACTTTCCTGTAAGTACTCTATACAATAGCTTCCAAGACTTTAATTTGCATGCAAATAAAAGGTAGATCTTTCAGAGTTCTCTGAAAGTTTTCTTTGCTTTCTTGGGTCTTTGTAGTTTGCTTTCTGCAGTACCTCATCTCTTATCTGTCTCTCTAGTAACACTATTTCTCCTTCAGAGCACATCTCAAAAGTCAGTCTATCCAGGGAATCTTATTTGCATGGATTTTGTATGTCTTTTTAAGCTCCAAAAAATTATATTGTTTTTGATATTTAAACTCTACTTATGCACAGTTACTACCCATCTGTCAGTGGAGGCTTTTGTGTTGCTTGGATGCTGAACAGGTTTCAGTGGTGCTTCCAGACTAAGTGAGCCAATTAGGGGTTGATTTGACAGCAGCTAACAATAACTTTACATCATTTTTTATCAAATAGAATATAAGAATTTTGAAGATAGGAACAACATTTTATATTGTGCTATTGTCTCTGTAGACCTTGCTTATACAACACTTCACATGCAGAAGGTATTCAACAACTGGCTTTTGTTGAGTCATTCCATATGGTTGAGCCACACTGGTGGAACACACTACTCGTAAACAGACTTCAGCTCTTAATTAATGTTTGTGATATTTCTTGCAAATGGCAAAGCTTAGACTCTTTTCAGCTGTAGCATTTTTGGAAATGTTTTTATAAACGTTTATATAACTGCCCTATTGTTAAAACAACATCCCATTTCAAGTAAACCTAATGCATGAGATTAAAAATGAAAATGCTAAGGATTAATGAATATAGAAGTTAATTATTTTTGTAACAAAAGACTTTGAATTTGGTGCAAATAAGTAGGGAGATTCTTTTTTCTGCAGCTAAATTATTATTGTTATTTATATTATTATCATTTGTTACCAGTTGCTCAACATGTTGTTGGAGAAATTCTGTATGTTCTCAAGTGAAAGGCAATCTCTACAGGTTGTCTTAGTTTCCCACTTAAGCAGGCAGGAGACTTCAGGCCCCCAATATCAAAAGGGAAATGAAAATAGACAGGACTAATTTTTTACAGAATGGACTTTTTACTTTTCCTTTTCGTTACATTCCTGACTTCCTAATACTGCCTGGACCTGGAAGTCACACATTAAATTGATAGAAGCCATTGAGATAATAATCTCTGCAGCTTTTACAGCTTCTTAGAAACATCAAATGAGTGGGGAGGCAAGTGAAGATGCTGAATGAAAATTCCAGGGTACCCGAACCAGGGGCAGGTTTCCAATCACTTCAGGTGACGCCCAAGAATATCTGTACCCCAGCATTTGATGTACATATTAAGCTGGCCTGCTCTGGGACAGAGGCCTCATCCAACATTCTCATTATTCTCCTAACTCCACACTTCACCCTGTACATCATGTAGCTTCTCCTTTAAAACCTCCAATTTTGGCTGACCAATTCAGACCATCTCTGAGGACCCAAATTCTCCCTCACCCTTTACATGTTGACATGTAGTAAACCTCTTGGGCTTTTGTTTTACTCCTGTCTCAATATTGGCTTTTGTGGCAGGTGGCCTAAAACTCATGTTTTATGCTAATAATTTGGGGGTGGAGGCTTGCTAACACAACCACCTAAATAGAATCCTATTCATAGTAAGTCTGCAGGACACAGTAGACCTGCCCAATAGGGTTTCTGACAAGGGGCTGGTGGATTTGAATTGCTTACATTTTCATTAGCAGTAAATCTGTTAACTACTGCATTACCAGGGTTCCACCACTGATGCAGAAGGAGCTAATCGTACACGCCTAAAAAATGAGAATTATTGTACATACAGAGTGTCATGGGTTGAACTATGTCCCCCCCAAAATATGTGTAGCCATGTGGCTGGGACATGATTCCCCGTGTCTTGTGACTGTCCTGCATTTTGTGGTTTACCTAAACTTCATGTTAAAGGGTTAGGGTGGGGCTGTAAATTCCTTCATAGGATTACTTCCCTGCCCTGTGGTAAAGGGAGTTTCCCTGGAGTATGGCTTGCCCCACCCTTAATCCTTTCAGCCTGCAAGAGATAAAAGGACAGAGAAGCAGACTGAGAATTGGGAACCTCATTACCATCAAGAAAGCAGCACTGGGAGAAGAACGCATCCTTCAGACTTGAGGTTCCTGCGCCAAGATGCTCCCTGGACAAAGACTGATGCAATATCGGACTTTCCTCCAGAGCCAACAAGGGAAAAGCCTTCACCCGGAGTGGATACCCTGAATATGGACTTGCAACCTGCTGGACTGTGTAAGAATAAATCTTCTTTTGTTAAAGCCATCCACTCCGTGGTATTTCTGTTAGAGCAGCCCTAGCTGACTAAAACACAGAGCTCAAGGAAAAGTGCCTCTGGAATGATTGCTCAGCAATCCACATTTCTTTTACTGTTAATATGTGTGAGCCATTGTTACCATACATAATTCCAGATTCTCATTACCTGCCTCCCAAAGCCAATTTCTGAGACAGGTATCAGGGTGAGTGATCAAAAAGATGTTTATTAGTCTGTACTAAGAAACACAGGGAGCAGGGAGGATTTTCTTCATCAAAATCCTGCTCCAATTTTGTCAGGCAATATTGAAGTACTTAAAGGGAAAAACCGTATGTAAATTGATCAACAATGTAGGCAGTGTGGACATGTGGGGGTCCTCTGAGTGGAAGTGATTGAGTAGAGGTTACCTGCTTCACAATCTCCCAAGCCATCACTGGCCATCAAGGAAACAGAGTGGTGCTAGATATCATCTGACCAGCAATCTGAATGAGGAATGCTCAAACGCATGTTACTTCCTTGTCTAATTCCCTTATCATTAGTTAAGAGTTCAATTATCAAAGCAGAAAGAGTCATTCACTGTCTATAGTTCACTGAATCTATAGTGGTGTCTCCGAGGGCCCCACCTGAATAGCCATCACCTGGGGCTTGTGGAATGTGGAGGTCATTGTCTTTCCCTGTGAACTGGGGGTGATCTGAAACAAAGCCCCTTAGACCTTTTATCTTAAGCATACCTTATCCCGGGCTTTTTAGCCTCTGGTTTCACTAGCATGCCACAAATGCTTTTGCGGATGCAGGATTAAAAAGTCATAATTATTCCCCCCCCCCCCCCGCAAAATCAGTTCATAGTCTAGTCTGAGAGGTGAAAAGTTGAACAAACTGTCATAAAAAATATGACAAATGACTAATTAGGAAAGCTACTAGAAGAAGTCTGGATATGCTAAGTGGTTTGCCTAAAGGTTAATAGTTTAAACCTGTTCAGTTGCTCTGTGAGTGAAAAGCCTGGTTAACTGCTTTCACAAATATTAGAGTCGAGAAAACTCTGTGGAGCAGTTCTACTGTGTATCACATGGGGTTATAATGAATTGGAATTTGCTTGATGGCAACAGGTTTACACAGAGTTTAAAAAAATGAGTAGGATTTGTTTTGGAGAGGGTAGTGAGGGAAGAACACTACTGAGCAGTGTTTCTCAATCCCCCCCACTCCACCATTACCATCCTCTTAAAGGGTCTTTTGGAAACCCTGGTGCTGTAGTGGTTAAATGCTACAGCTGCTAACCAAAAGTTCAGCAGTTCAAATCCACTAGCCACTCTTTGGAAATTTCATGAGGCATTTATACTCTGCTCTGTAGGGTCACTATGAAGTAGAAATCAACTCAACAGCAATAGGTTTATTTTTGGGTAAGGAGTCTGTATAGTGGCAATGGCGATTCAGTGGTAGAATTTTTGCCTTTTTTGTGGGAGACTTGGGTTAACCAATGTAACTTATATGCAACCATGTAACTTACATGCAGCCATCACTCTTTTGTCAGTGATGGTGTTCATGTTACAATGCTGAATAGGTTTCAGCATAATTTCTAGACCAGGAAGCTGGACTAGGAAGAAAGGCCTGGCAATCTAATGCCAAAAATCAGCTAACGAAGGCCCTTGGGATCAACATGGTCTAAATCACAACCAATCATGGAGATGGCTCAATATCACACCATATTTTGATCCATTTTGCATGGGGTGATGATGAGTTTGGCTCATGATGAGTTGGGGCTGACTTGATAGCAGCTAACAATAACAAAGGAGTCTTTATACAATTACTTGTCTCCACCTCTATGAAGTGTTGGTATCACTGATGCATATCTTTTTATGTACTGTGGTCTATAGGTGGGTCACGAATGACTCATGTATCTGTTTTCTCTGGTCTTGTCAACTAATTTTAACCACTTACAGTTAATTACTTTGCTTGTGTATTTGTTTTTACTCTGTGGCCAATTTTAGTAATCCTTTTGGTGTCCCACTGCTTTTATTTTTCGTCCTTTTCTTGTTCTTAGTTATTTTCAGCTTCAATATTGCAACATCCTGGCTTTTAGAACCACCTACAAGTTTTGGTATGTTGGGATTATGCTACAAAAAACAGGATAGTAGAAGATAAAAGTGGTCTTACCTGATAGCTCATTTTCTTGATCCTCTCCCTTTTTCCCCCACTCCATCACCCATCTCTCTTTCTCTTCCTCTCTTTTAAAGGCAAGAGATAGGCAAACTGGGGTTGGTCTAAGTGTCTGCTTCAAGTTGTCTTGAAGGTCCCAGATCTTTTTTTGGTTCACATAGTTTTGTCAATGCTAGGATATGAACCTTTCCCAGGTTGGCATCTGCAGTCCAGGTAACAGGAGAAAGGAACAGAGAAGTAGGGGCAAGGCTAGCTTAAGGTAGATTCCAGGAAGATGCCACGTAGCATTCTAGCTCATAGAATATTGTCCTAGAAAAAGTCATATGTCAACCCCTAGCTGCAAGGGAGACTGGAAAATGTCACCTTTATACTGGTGACCATATGTCCAGTTGAATTTTTATGGAACAATGTAAGACAGATATTCAGGAAGTCCACATGGGGCAAATCACTAGAGTATTAGAGACAGCTGGTGAACCATCAATTCTCTTAGATCTAATACCAGAGAAATCAGTGTCTAGATGGCATGCAGGCAGCAGACTATAATTAATCATTTAAAGTAGCAGCCTTCAACTGTTCCAGGAAACTCCCAAAATAAAGATTACAAAAATTTCCCAGATGAAGAAAATTTTCTGAATCTATCAGAGGTCAAGTACAAAAGAATTATACACAGAACCCTCCTAGAGATTAAACAAAATGCAGCAGAATAAAATTAAAAATTTGGGAAGCTATTTGAACTGATGGAACATCAATGACCTAAAATATATCAGACCAATAACAAAATTATAGAATTAAATAATTCAATCCAAAGCCAAAAGAGTAGGATTGAACAGACAGAAGTTAGACTCAGTAACCTTGAGGACAGAACAACTGACACCAGCATTTATGAGGAGAAATCAGAGAAAAGAAATGAGAAAAATGAAGAAGCATTAAGAAACATGTGGGATTCCATTAAGAGGAATAATTCATGTTTAATTGGAGTTTCTGAACAAGGGGGAATAAATGACAATATAGAGAGTATTGCTGTAGGGATGCTGACAGAAGACTTTCCTGAGATTATGAGCAAAGAGAACATAGGTACCCAAGATGTTTCTTGAACACCACAAAATCTAGACCCCAAAAGAAAGACACCAAGACATACAATCAAGCTTAATAAGATGAAACATAAACAGATGCTTCTGAAGGCAACAAGGCTCAAGGCAAAACTAACAATCTGAGGGAAACCCTGTAGGCTTTTTTTCGATTTCTCTGCAGAAATGATGCTGGCTAGAAAACACTAGGCTGACACATTCAAAGCCCTGAAGGAGAAAAACTTCCAACCAAGACTTCCTGCAAAATTTTCTATCACATAAAATGGTGAAATTAAGACTTTTGCAGATAAAGAGAAGCTCAGAGACTTTGTAAAAACTAAACTCAAACTACATGAAATGTTGAAAGAAGCTTTTCCTTAGAAAAACAAAACCATTAAATGTATATTTAAGGTGGCAATGAAGGACACATTATCCAAAATTCTAATCAGTTAGGGAAGTCACAAAACTTAATCAAATCTACAATATTAAAATGGAGGCATCTGTGATCATATCATGACAACCATAGCACCATCATGTTAAAAGAGGGTTACACTACAGTAGTTATAGTCATTTCAGATGGAGAGGAAGTTAAAGAGTTATTCAGAAGTTAAAATTGGGTTTAGTCTTATTGTGCCAAGAGGGATAATAGATGTAGCTATAAACCAAAGTAACAACGCATTGTATGAAAATAGGAAATGCAATACAGGAGTCTCAATGAACACAAAACCAACACTTAAAAGAAAACCAGTAAGAAGAATGGCCCAGAACAGGAAATTAAGAGCAATACAGAAAACATCAGCATAAAAATAATTGCATCAAAATGACAACACTAAGCACATACCTATCAATAATTATACTGAAAGTAAATGGACTGAATGCTCCAGTAAAGAGACAGTGAGTAGCATCCTGGATTGAAAGACACAGCCCATCTATATGTTGCTTACAAGTAACACAACTTAGAGTTAAAGACATGAACAAGCTGAAAATTAAAGGATGCCATAATATATACCAAGCTAACAACACACAAAGAAGAGCAGGTCTGGCAATACTAATCTCATATAAAATAGATTTTAATGTAAAGTCCACTGCTGTGGACAAAAGTAGTCATTATTCATTGCTGAAAGATTCAGTACTCAAGCAGGACTTAACAATATTAAATATTTATGTACCCAATACCAGAGCATCTAAATAGATTGAACAAATACTGACAACACTGAAAAATGAGATAGACCATTCCATAATAGCAGTTGGAGACTTCAACACTCCCCTTTCAGTTGTAGATAGATCACCCAGAAAAAAGCTCAGCAAAGATACAGAAGATCTTATTGCAACAATCAACCAACTTGACCTTATCCACATATGCAGATCTTTTCATCCATCCAAGGATAAGTACACTTTCTTCTCCAATGCATGTGGAATATTCTCCAGAATAGATCATGTGTTAGGTCATAAAGCAATTCTCTATAAAATCCAAACCACTGATTTACTACAAGCTATCTTCTCAGACCACAGAGCTATAAAAGTTGAAATCAATAATAGAAAAATCATAGGTAGAAATTCAAACTTATGGAAACTGAAAAACACTTGGCTCAAAAAGCCTTGGGGTGTAGAAGAAATCAAGGACAAAATAAAGAAGTTATGGAATCAAATAAGAATGAAAACACATCCTACCAGAATCTATGGGATGTAGCAAAAGCACTGCTCAGAGGTCAGTTTATCTCTATAACTGCATACATCTGGAAAGAAGAAAGGGCCCAAATTAAAGAATTAATCTTACAGCTTGAACAAGTAGAAAGAGAGCAACAGAAGAACCCCTCAGTCACCAGAAGAAAACAGATTATAAGAATTAGAGCAGAACTAAATGAATTAGAGAACAGAAAAACAATTGAAAAAATTAACAAAACCAAAGGCTGGTTCTTTGAAAAGATCAATAAAATTGATAAACCATTGGATAAACTTACAAAAGAAAAACAGCAGAAGATACAAATAAAACCTGATTATGAAATGAGATGGGTGATGTTACAACAGACCCAGCTGAAATAAAAAATATCATAACAGAATACTATGAAAGGCTGTACTCCCACAGGTTTGAAAACCTAGAGGAAATGGACAAATTTCTAGACTCATATCAACCACAAAGATTGTCACAAGGATAGGTAGATCAACTTAAATCTATCACAAAGGAAGAGATTGAAAAAATCATCAAAAACCTACCAGTGAAAAAAGTCCTGACACAGATGGCTTCACCAGAGAATTCTACCAAAATTTTAGAGAAGAATTAACTCTGATACTATTGAGGCTATTTCACATCATAGGAAAGGATGGAATAGTCCCAAATTCATTCTATGAAGCCATTATAACCCTAATACCAAAGCCAGGAAAAGATCCCACAGAAAAAGAAAATTACAGGTCAATATCACTCATGAATCTAGATCTAAAATCTTCAACAAAACTCTAGCCAATAGAATTCAACAGCACATAAAAAAAATAATTTATCAACGGCACTTGGCTGGCATCATGATCAAGTTGGTTTCATTCCAGGGATGCAAGGCTGGTTCAACATCAGAAAAACAATTAATGTAATCAACCACATTAATAGCACAAAAGATAAGCATCATCTGATTTTGTCAACTGATCCAGAAAGGCCTTGGACAAAGTTCAGCACCCATTTATGCTAAAAACTCTCAAAAAATAGGAATAAAGGGGAAGCTCCTCAATGCAATCAGTAGCATCTACACAAAGCCAGCTGCCTTCATTGTCCTCAATGGTGAAAGACTGAATTTCCTTTGAGAATGGGAACTAGACAAGGATGCCCACTCTCACCACTACTATTGAACATTGTGCTAGAAGTTGTAGCCAGAGCAATTAGACAAGACAAAGAAATAAGGTCATCTGAATCAGCAATGAAGAAGTAGAAATCTTCCTGTTTGCAGACGATATGATTGCATATACAGAGTCCAAAGGAATCTGTAATTAAACTATTGGAACAAATAGAGGAGTTTAGCAAAGTATCAGGATACAAGATAAACATAAGTAAATCAGTAGGATTCACTTATACCAATGATGAGATTATTAAAGAAGAAATCACCAAACCAATTCCATTTACCATAGACCCAAGAAGATAAAAACCTAGGAATAAATGTAATTAGAGAAATAAAGGCCCTTTACAAAGAGAACTACAAGACCTTGGTACAAGAAACTAAGACAGACTTACATAAATGGACTAATCTACCCTGCTCATGGATAGGAAGACTTGAAATTCTGAAAACGTCTGTTTTACCCAAAGCAAACTACTTATATAATGCAATCCCAATACAAATTCCAGCAATATTTTTCAACAAGATGGAGAAACAAATCACAAACTTTGTTTGGAAATGGAAGAAACCTCGAATAAGTAAAGCACTACTGAAGAAGAAGACGAACACACTGAGAGGCCTCTTACTACCTGACTTTAGAACCTACCACACTGCCACAGTTGTCAAAACAGCCAGATAGTGGTACAAAAAGAGACATATAGACCAATGGAACAGAATTGAGACCCTAGAGATGCCACCATCCTCCCGTGAACAGTTGGTTTTAAGCAAATTTCCCTAAGATTTTAAACTGGGATAAAAACAGTCTCTTAACAAATGGTGCTGGCAAAATTGGATATGCATCTGCAAAAATTGAAACAATACCTGTATCTCACATCTTATACAAAAACCAACTCAAACTGGATAAAAGACCTAAATGTAAACTGTAACACGATAAAGATCATCCAAGAAAAATTAAGACCAACAATGGAAGTTTTAATGCACAATGTAGACAGACTTCAGAATCTGACAAACAAATCATGATCAGTAGATAAATAGGATAATAGAACTACTAAGGATCAAACACTTTTGCTCATCCAAGGACTTCATCAAAAGAATTAAAAGACCACTGTAATGGATTGAATTGTGTCCCCCCAAAAATGTATGCGATTATTTGACTTGGTTAGGAGTTCCAATATGGTGCCCTTCCTCCCATGTGTTGTGAATCCTGCCTCTGTGATATTGATGATGGAGAATGGTTTGCAGCTGTGTTAGTGAGGCAGGCCTCAAGTTTGTGGAATATAAGGGAGAGAAGTGAGCTGAGGAAGTTGGGACCCTCATACCACCGAGATAGAAGCACTGAGAGCAGAGCATGTCCTTTGGACCCGAGGTTCCTGTGCCGAGATGCTCTCACTGGATGTGGACTCAGCCTACTGGGCTGTGATGATTTCTTATTCTGAATGGACTTGTATCTTGTTAATGGATTTGTGGCTTACCAGATTGTGACAATAAAAGCTTCTCCTCATGAAACCTTCCACTCGTGGTATTTTCTGTTAGAGCAGTACCAGGTGACTAGGACAACCACCTACAGAATGAGTAAAAATATTTGGCAACTATATGTGAGACTGATGTCAGATCTCCATAAACTACATGGTATTACAAAATACCAACAAGAAAAGGATAGAAATAATCCAATTAAGCGATGGGCAAAGGAGATGGACAGAAATTTCCTTAAAGAGGGTAGGTACCCAAAAGACACATGCAGAATTGCTCACGATCATTAGATATTAAAGAAATTCAAATCGAAACTGTGATGATATGTCATCTAACCCCAACAAGGTTGGCCACGATCCAAAAACCACAAAACATGAAATGCTGGAGAGGCTGTGAAGAAACTGGAACTCTCCTACACTTCTGGTGGGATTGCAAAATGGTACAACATCTTTGGAAAACAATCTGGCACTTCCTTAAAAAGCTGGAAATACATATACCATTAGATCCTGTAATCCACTGCTTGGAATTTATCCTTCAGAAACAAGGGTTGTCCATGAACAGACACACGTACACTAATGTTTGTTGCAGCACAGTCCACAATAGCAAAAAGATAGAATCAACCCTGATGTCCATCAACAGATGAATGGATAAACAAACTATGGTACATATACTCAGTGAAACACTATGCTGTGATAAAAAAGTGATGATTTTAAAAACATCTTGTAACATGCTCTCATGTAGAAGAGATCATGCTCAGTGAAATCAATCAGTGTCAAAAGGGCAAATTTTGTATGAGAACCCTGTTATAAGGACTTAACAAGAGAATTATTCACAGAACAAAATGACTATGTTGGCTATATGGGTGAGTGGGGGGCTGAGGGTTTATCGTAGATGAGATAATTGATAGATGTTAGAAATTTTATTCTCTTACTGTAATTAATAAAAAAATACAATTAAAAAAAGATAATATGGGATCACTAAGGCTTCGTTACAAGTGACCAGTCATTTTTTCCTTAAATGAATTATCTTTGCTGCCAAAATAAAATTGTAACATTGACTGCTACAAAAATGAAATACATTAAAATGACCTACAGTCTATAATTTAACAAAGTCAACTTCTTTGAACACGTCTACTCATTTGTCCACATGGTTAGGTTCCAAATACCAGGACATTATGCAAAAACTGCTGTTATGCTGCTGACCGCTTACTGGAGGCAGGAGAGTGGTTGCAGGAGAGTGGGTGCAGAAGAGGGGATAGGAGATTGCTGGGAGGATAAGACATGTATTGAGCAGAGGCGAAGAGCCTGCTGTCACTGCGCAGGCAGAGGAATGGTGGCTGCATATAGGTGGGCATGCAAATTTATATGGGAATGTGCATTTTCACTCAATCATAATAAAGAGAGAAAAAAAATCAGTGTTATGCAAAAAGAGAGGAAGATCACATCCGATCACAAAATGGAGACTAATCACATAGTTACGTAACCATTAATTCACATTAATAACTAACTGCCAAATTACATCACTATACAACTGCTAAACCACTAAAAATCATGGCCAGCCAAGATGATGTGTAACCTTAACCATGATAGCTGGTGTCATGGATTGAATTGTGTCTCCCCCCCCCGCAAATATGTGTAGCCATGTGACTGGGCCATGATTCCCAGTATTTTGTTATTGTCCTCCATTTTGTGGTTTTCCTATACTGTGTGTTAAAGGATTAAGGTGGGACCATAAATCTCTTTGTAAGATCACCTCCCTGCTCCCCTGTAAAGGGAGTTTCCCTGGAGTATGGCTTGCCCCACCCTCAGTCCTTTCATTCTAGGAGAGATAAAAGGAAAGGGAAGCAAGCAGAGAACTGGGAACCTCACATCATCAAGAAATCAGCACCTGGGGGAGAGCGTGACCTTCAGACCCCAGGTTCCTGCACCAAGATGCTCCCCGACCAAAGACTGATGCAATATCGGACTTTCTTCCAGAGCCGAAAAGGGGTAAGCCTTCTCTTGGAGTTAATATCGTGATTTGGACTTGGAGCCTACCGGACAGTGTAAGAATAAACTTTCCTTTGTTAAAGCCATCCACTCCGTGATACTTCTGTTAGAGCAGCACTAGCTGACTGAAACAGACGATATTACTCTCGCCTTGTATTTTACCGTTCATTACCACCCATACGTGTCGTTAATGCTCAAAGTGGATATAGATTTTTTTACTGTGGTAGTAAATATGAGGTGTCAGGTAACAAAGATAGTTGATAAGTGAGGAGTAGGTGCATTCTTATTTTCCACATAGTTCTTACCCAGGCATTAATTTTTGTTGTTGTTACCATTAGTAGACAGATAAAATTATTTATTTTTAATTTAACATTGTAAATAAGCATATTCTCAACTTGCTGTGAAATCATTACACCCTAATAAAAACTAACTGACATTGAGTTGATTCTGACTATGGGTAGAACTGCTCCACAGGGTTTCCAAGGAGCACCTGGAGGTTTCGAACTTGTCCTTTTCAATTAGCAGATGCCGCACTTAACCACTATGCCACTAGGGTTTCTAAACTGTAGCATAGCAGTTTTTCCTTATTTTGAATGATTCCCTTAATCTAACCTCTCTCCAGCAGTAGGATAATTAGGTTAAAATATATATATATATATAATCACTTTATATGTTTTGAAACACATTAAAAAAAATTATTTTTCCAAAAGGAATCTGCAGTTCTATTATCTACTATGTCATACTTAATAATGCCTTGATTACTAAATTTCCTCCTTTTAGGCTTATGAAGACACATTACTCAATAAAAGCGCTCCTTCGATACTAAGAAGAGTTGGATATTTTTACAGAGATTTCTTATTTTATTAATTTTACTTCTTATTGTTTATTGCTATAGCACATTCATAGGATGTTGAGGAGGATGAAATAAAGAGGAATCAGAGAGGACTTAAAAAGTAACTTGGTTTATTGTATTTTTCAGAGAAGAAGTCACAGCACACCACAACACAGGGCCACACAGGGAGTTGCACCCAGGGACAAGGTAACAACAAGCTTGGATTATAGGAAGCAGTTTATATGTGACAAGTAGAGTGAGATTAGCAGGGTTCAGGGGCTTCCTGTGAGTTGGACATTTCTAATAATTCCGCAAGTTTAGATGGCATAGGGAATGTCCCTATTTGTTGAGTATCTGGCCCTAGGACAATAAAGATACGTAATGTTGGCCCAGGAGTATTAGAACTTAATAAAAGGAGTGGTTGAAGAGTGGACTTAATCAGTTGTCAAAAGGAAAATAAATGGGCCTCCAGCCAGGCAGGGCCTTTAGACTGAGCCAAGACAACATTAAAAGGAAGTGACATTGCATTTTTATCTTTTTTTTTTTTTTTTTAGTAATTTTTCCTATTTGCATAAGTTCTTTATGCAATAAAAAGAAAGAAAGAAAGAAAGAAATCAGAACCTGTTGCGATCCAGTCAATTCTAATTCATAGTGACCCAGTCCCATAGGATCTCTAAGGAGTGGCTGGTAGATTTGAACTGCGGACTTTCTGATTAGCAGCCAACCTCTGTGCTACCAAGGCTCCTTATACAATATAGATAGGTCTTTTGTATGCTGAATTTGCTTCAAATACTTGTATGGGTATCTTTTCCTTCTTATCATAAAATAATTATCATTTCTAATATTTTTTACATAATACAACCTGCCAATATTTTTAGGCAGTTTTGTTTTTTTTTAATCAGAATACTGAGATGAGAATTTTACCTAGTGGTACCAATCACCTCAATGGATGTTTTGTCCATTTATCTTGATTACATCACATACAGAAGACATGGTGTTGGTTGCAGTAAAGGTCACTTTAATTACTCATAGACAACAGAGAGCATACAACAGGAAAAGTTCCCTCATGAGCAGCTCTCCTGGGCTCAAAAGCTGTTCAGTTGGGATAGAAGACTTCTGTGGATTCCCTCTCTTTGCTCCATGGTTGAAAGACCGCGAGGATCTTCCTGCCACTCAGCATTATACTCTTGAACTTGTGTAGCTTACTACACAAAGTACAACACAAATTTTCTGCCTCATCACCTGAGAAGGGGGTAGTCAGACATGGAGGTGCCAGCCCGGTATTATTAGCCTGGAATTGTATCTCTTTAGTCTTGATGCTTAGACAAACCATTAGGCTTTAGTGCGTGAGGTGCGATGGTCTGCTCTGAAGCCCACAGATGCCCAAAGGAGAGGAGTGGGGAGTAATCATAGCCATTGGACCACGTGAAGGTGAGCTTCCTCTCAGTTTATGTATTGTATAATATGTATTGTAAGATGTATTTGTTTCTCCAAATTTTGTAGTCAGCACCACCCTATTTTTAAATATCATATCCCTTTGAATTTAGGATATATTATTTATAATACAAAAATATATATTTACACATGTATGTACAGATGTAACCAAACCCCAAACCAAACCCAATTTGTTGAGTCGATTCTGACTCATGGCCACTCTGTAGGGCAAGAAAGAACTACGCTGTAGAGTTTCTAAGGAACGCCTGGTTGATTGGAACTGCTGACCTTTAGGTTAGCAGGCATACCACTTAGCCACTATACCACCAGGGTTTCCACCTATAATTATATAACCTGAAATTTTATTTAACCTTTCATCCATCTGTTCTATTTTTTGCATTAATTTCTGTTAATTTGATGGTATTGTAAAATATGATTAATATTGGTAAATAGCATTCACTATTATTTTACTTTTCATAACTTTCTTTTAAAATTTTTGGAGAGGTTGACCCACTTACTAATAGTATTTATTTTAAAAACCACTGACCAAACTGGTCTTCAATACTCCCCTCCCTCAATCTATCCTACCCCTCTGCTTAGTACTTGCGGAAAATGCTTCCTGGAGTCCAGTGTTCCTGCTCATGGGTACCAGTGGCTCGAGGACAAATATCTGTCCATTACTCTGAGGCTAGATTACCTCTCACCCATCATCTTTCTTGGGATGGGACCTATAAAAATAATATTTTTTCCCAATTTTACTCCTCAAATAAAACTTTTCGTTTCTTAAATTGGCATATGACCTGGCAAAAAACCACTGAGGAAATTTCTGGGGACTAAGAGATCAAGGAGTAAGAAAGAAAGGAAGGTAGATCTTGAACTAGACTCTGACCCAGAAAGATGGTGGACAGAGAGAGAGAGAGGAAAAGGGGAAAAGATGACTAAAACTGTTCAGATAGGTGACATTTCTTTCCCGGTTACTCTTTGCATGTAAATGCATCTGAACATTTAATGTTTGTCCCATTGAATTAGGCTAATCTTTCTAATATCCTATGGCCTGTACCAAACAAAAAGACTGTTGTATGACATAACATGACTGTGTTAGTCACTTTAGAATTCCTTGACATGCAGCTTTGTCCTCTTTGTTACAAGAACACATATAAAAGAATATATAGGGAGAGACGTACTTTAGGAAGTCAAGGTTGAAGTGAGTCTTTCTGAAGTCGCAAATTGAAGTTTTGTTTTGAGATAGGTAAGCTATTTTATTTCACTGTGTCATCTAGGTTTGCAGTTAATATAGGCTAGATTAATCAAAGAAGTTTATACCCTCCTCAGTTTCCTCTGCATGTCTATAGAGGGAACAAAAGTAACACAGCTTTAAACTATCAGTCTTGTTTTCCTACATAACTTTTGCAGAAAAACTAGGTAGAAGAAAGGGTTGATTAATTTGATGGATTGATCCACACATCTCTGTAGGATGGGAACTAAGAACCTGAATTATTATAATATTTTACAAAATTTAGCTGATAAATTCTACCAGTCTTCCTTCACTCATATTGTCTGTCAAAATGCATTCTTCACACACAAAAAATTAAGAGAATCATCAAAATATATGTCAAACATCAATGAAAAGCAAATGTTAGAGAAGACATATCTTAACCAAGAATATGTATTTTAATAAACTTGCCTCTCTTGTTAATTTTCTCTTGGACATCATTAAAATAAACATGCACACACACACACACACACACACACACACACAGTTAGCCTTCAGGGTTTTTTGACTATTTGCTGTGATTGCGTGGTTCAATCCATTAGAAAACCAGCAGTACATAGATAGCCCTTCCCACACTCCACTTGAAGAATCGCAGTTTCACAGTTGGTTCCCAGCACTGCCTCGCAGGGCTGCTGTCTTAATGAGTTTCTGGCTCTGGATTTGCAGGCAGAAGTCTCTCACACTGGCTGCTGAATGGGCAAGGAGAGAAGCTCTAGAGGAAACCACAGTTATATTAGTACATGGCAACACAAAAGCTACAGAATTATTCCTAATAATCATATGCATGTTACAGAAGTGGTATGTCTCTTTCTCCTTCAAGTAATGATTTATTTTTTTCGAAAATACTGGAGTAGATTTGTGCAAACTAAAACCTATGAAGCAACAGACTGAGAAACTAAGATGTTGTGCATTATTTATTTAGAACTTTATTTTGCTATGTATTTTTTTTAACCCAGAAGAAATGACCAAATCCAAACATTCATCAGCTGTGAAGCTTCTGAGGAAAAAAAATTCCTTTTGTGGATAAAGCTAGGAAACAACAAAAAATTCTGTTGCTACTAAATATTATGGACACAGACCAGTGTAAAGGGTATAATCTCTGTATATGTTAAGCAATATGGCATAATCAGTTTATGTTTTAGGGTACTTTTTAGAAAATAAAAAACAAAACAACAAGGTTGCTGAACAACCAACTGCAAACATCAGAAGTTATTTCACTATGTGCTACTCTAGTGCTCAGGAGATGTGTGACATCGGCTTCCTCAGTAGCAGTCTTTTCTAGCAGAGGTAATGCTATACTCCAGACAGTGCTCTGGCCTGGAAGTCAGCTAAACTAGGGTATATGTTGCAGCTCCCTCACTTAGTGCTTAAGTATCTCTGGATACAAGTCTTAATGTTTTGGCCTCTCTCCATTGTAAGATTGTATAAAACTACCTTGCAAAGCCATTGTGAGATGTGTGACAGTTGTATATCAAGTATCTGTAGCAGTAGTGTAACAAAGTAAGAATTCAATAACTGGCAGCTATAACTACTCTCCCATCTTTAATCATATTTGGCAAATATTTCATAATTGTGCTTGTGTTTCCAACCTGACCTCTCTCCAGACACTGTTAATTGTCTATGACACTGTATTTGACTGTTGGGATAGTCTTAGGCTCTCATCATACATTTACTGAGGGAGATACTGTGCTTTGTATTAATTTTTGGTGGTTGCTGTTAGGTACCATGAAGGTGACTGTGACTCATAGTGACACTGTGAACAACAAAACGAAACACTGCCCAGTCTTGCGCCATGTCCACAGCCATTTTTATGCTTAAGTCCATTGTTGCGGTCCCTGTGTCAGTCCATCTCGTCAAGGGTCTTCCTCTTTTTCGCTGACCCTCCACTTTACAAAGTATGATGTCCTCCTCCAGGGACTGATCCTTCCTGACAACATTATCCAAAGTGTGTAAAACACAGTCTTGCCATCTTTGCTTCCAAGGAGCACTCTGGTTGTTCCTCTTCCAGAACAGACGTTTGTTGTTTTGGCAGTCCATGGCACAGTCAACATTCTTCTTTTTTTGGTAGCTGTTACAGTATTCAGTACACATTGTGCACAAGAAAAAATACATATATTTAACAATATTCCACTTTTCTCTTGAATTTTATAATTTACATTATAAAGTGGAGATTAGTGAATATTTTGAAAATTACTCAAATATGACTATGAATATTTCAAAAATTATTTTCTTTTGAGTGCCTACATTGAGTAGAGTTAGAGTCTATCATTACCTGAAAGCTCTAGGTTGGCTCAGAGCAGCTATGAAGCCACAAAGCAAGTGAAAGAAGTTATATTTTAGTTGGTCAAATAGAGGCGTGCACTGAGCTGTGTTGCTGAGATGTTTCTTCAAACAATAGCATAAGGGGTTTATTTCTGTAAAGTAGGTTGGGTCTGGGGTCTTCAGGAAGGCCTTGAGATGGAGCTAGCTTGCTGATTGGTTTGGTCCCAAACAGCGTTCCTGGAGTGACCCAGTCTTCTGCGCCTGCTCAGTTCAAAGGAGGGGGTGCCTCAAAGACGTTTTGTCCATGTCAGGGACATAAAGGGGATGTGTGTTTTGGCTTCTGACGTCAGGAGGTTGGCCAAAAGACAGGGTGGTTGGTAATGTGAATGTCAGGCCAGACCGGGTTCCAGTCTCTTCTCAGCTGAGCCACAACCGAAAGCCTAGCTCAGTAAGGAGATAGCTTAAAGACTAGGAGTTAGGGCGCGTGTTTCCAGAAAACAAGGTGGCTTAAGAGCAGGGTGTTAATTCTTACATCCCAGAAGGTTGCAGGCACAACCTCTTGTCTTTTCGAGATGGCAGGCAGTCACTAGTCTGATCAGTATTATTACCAGGTACCTAACTCTCACTGGCTAAGTCTCCACTTGTTTCATGACAAGGTCTGCGTGCTACAATTAAAATACAGGGTTTCTGGCATTCTGTTCTTTCTTTCCTGAACCCAGTTTCTTCTGGAAATGCCTATTGGGGAATAGAGAGAGCGTGCTGCCTCAAGCACTAGATCTCTGTTGCCCTAAGGGTACATCAGCCAAGTGGGCAACAGTTATAGTGTCCACCCAAAATGAATATTCTCAAGAAATGCTTCCTCAAGGCAAGTGAAGAGACTAGAAGATGTTTTCATTTTCCTGTTCTTTCTTCCCGAATTACTGAAGGCGATAATTTCAGTCTCTGTGCAGAATAATAAACTGTCTCTGAAGTCACACTCTTCACAGAACATCTTAAGACCTTTCAGGAGTGTTGCTTTTTTCCAAGGTTTTAAAACATTGTGCTGTTATTATAGTTTTTGGTTTCTAAACTCTGGGAGACTTCTAGATGAGAAGAAAAAATCATATTTTTGAGGTAGAAACTGATATAATAGGTGAACAAATTACCCTTTGAGAAAGAAAAAGAAATAACATACATTTGCAGAGGTCTGTTTCTTGATGTGGAATGCAGAATTCTGAGAAGCCTCTACGTATTGCTGTCTCTTCCATGATCTTCTCTCCTCATAGACAGGACCTGTGACTTGTGTGAATGTCATTGTGTATATGCTGAGCAATACAGCTGAGCTGAATGACAATGGTGAAGCCAATTTGCAGATGGAATTTAGGCCCCAAATCAGTAGATATTGAATTAATCAGAAGGGAGACTATCTTGGGTGGGCCTGAACTTGTTAGGAAGCCTTTAGAAGAGATTGGGCCTTTTCTGATGTTGGAGAAATTGGAAGTAGTACACACACTTTTTTGTTAGTTTTTGTCATGGATTGAATCCCGGCGCCCACCCCTCCCCGCTCCCCATATGTGTAGCAATTTGGCTGGGCCAGGATTCCCTGTGTTCTGTGATTGCCCTCTATTTTGTGATTTTTCTGATGCTGTAAATCCCACCCTCTGCCTGTGGCTGATAGAGAGGATAGTTATATTAAGAGAGGATTCGGAAGAGACTGAGATTTCCTTGCTAAGGGAGTTTCCCTGCAGTGTGGCTTGTACCACCCTTTATCTTTTCATCTTATAAGAGATAAAAGGAAGAGGAAGCAAGCAGTGAGTTGGGAGCTGCCTGTCATCAAGAAAGCAACAAAGCAATACCAGGAGAAGAGTACATCCTTCAGACCTGAGGTTCCTGTGCCAAGATACTCCCTGAACAAAAACGGATGCAACACAAGGACTTTCCTCCAGAGCCTTCCCCTGGAGCAGACATCCTAAATTTGGACTTGTAGTCTACCGGACTGTGTCAGAATAAACTTTTTTGTTAAGGACCTAACCTTTGTGGTATTTCTGTTACAGCAGTACTACCTGACCAAAACAGTCTTGAAGAAACCAGTTTCCCTGTCATAGAGAGGGCTTCATAGAGGTGGTGGTGGAAACCATCAGGAACTGAGAACAATACCTTGCTGATAGATGGCAAGAAAGCAGAGATCTTGGTCTTAACACTTCAAAAGCAACTGAACAACAAACTAAACTCGGGATAGAACTTGAAGCTTAAGTAACATCGTAGCCCCTACAATACTTCGATCACCCTGTGAGAGTCTGAGAATAGGAGCCAGTTAACCAGCGCCCATACCCAGGAAAACTGTGAGACAGATAAATGTGTGTCATTTTAAGCTATTGATTTTGTGGTAATCTGTTATGCAGTAGTAGAAAACTAATACATCTGGCTAAGAAAAAAAGTTGCATTCATAATTTTATCTTATCTTCTTCAAATTAATTATTTCACTTAAGGATATTCTTGATTCAATCCTGTATCTTAAACGTCATTCTAAACTCAGGCCTAATGAGCATTCAACCATGCCTGGTATCTCCATCCTTAAAATAATTTTGTATCCCTTCCATATTCCCCTTCAGGTATCTCTCTAGTCTCAAATTTGCCTTCTGTCATTCATTGCAAACTGGCTTGATCCCATCAATTCATAAATACATTCTTGTTATATTTGTACATCACTTCCTTGATAATAAGACTCCAACAGACACTTTTCAGCATAGTTTTATTGACCATTTGGTAGCATTCATGCTCTTAACCACTCTTTCTTTCCTCATAACAATTTCTTTACTTCCATCGCATTTTACTTTCTTAATTTTCTTGTTTTATCCCTGACTGTTTGTTTGTTTGCCCTTCCTTCCTTCCTTCGTTTCTTTCAACTGTCTGCATTACTTGTGGATATTACCTAAGGCTTCATTCTCTGGCTTTTTTTTTCTTTTGGTTTAAATACTCTCCTATTCTCACCCATTTCTTTCATTTCAATCATCATATAAGCTGACATACTGCTAATCAGTCTCTAGGCCAGCTCCTTCTTCTGGTTATTAAATCTATACGACTATTTTAGCTATCTGTAGGTGCTTGTCTTCGTCATCTAGTGCTGCTATAACAGAAGTACCACAAGTAGATAGTTTTAACCAAAAAAAATTGTTCTTTCATGTCTAGTAGGCTAGAAGTCTACATTCAGGTCAGCTTCAGGAAGGCTTTTGCTTTCTGTAGATTCTGCAGAAAGGTCCTTGTCTTCATTATTCCTGTGGTAGGGAAGCTTCTCAGCACACGGACCTGGCATCCAAACGATGTGCTATGGTCCCAGTGCTCCTTTCTTGGTGGGAGATGGTCCCTCCACTCTCTGCTCACTTTCCATTCCTTTAATCTGTTATAAGATAGAAGGTAGTATAGGCCACACTGCAGGGAAATTTGCTTTATACCAGATCACTAAAATTTCTTTTCATATTCTGCAGTGTCCTCAAAACCAATCTCTCTCTTTTAATCGAGATGTTCTACTTGTTTCTCTGCATGCTGATGTTGTTGTTGTTAGGTGACACTAAGTCAATTCTGACTCAGCAACCCTGTTTACAGAGAACAAAACACTCCCTAGTCCTGTACCATGCCTATAATCGTCGTTATGCTTGAGTCTATTGTGACAGCCACTGTGTCAGTGCATTAGAGTCTTCCTCTATTTTGCTGATACTCTCCTTTACCAGGCAGGATGTCCTCCTCCAGGGACTAATTCTTCCTGACAACATGCCAAAGTATGTAATGTAGTATCGCTGTCCTTGCTTCTAAGGAGCACCCTGGCTGTACTTCCTGCAAGACAGATCTCTGTTTTTTCAGAGTTGTTGTTGTTGTTAGGTGCCATCATTTTGGTTTTGACTCATAGCAACCCTATGCACAACAGAACAGAACACTGCCCAGTCCTGTGTCATGCCCACAATCCTTTTTATTCTTAAGCCCATTGTTGTAGCCACTACATCAATCCATCTTGTTGAGGGTGTTCTCTTTCTTGCTGACTCTCCACTTTATCGGTGGACAGTCAGCTTGAATACTCTGGGGGTGAGTTCTACCCTGGCCCCTACAGTTGCCATGAGTTGGATCCGACTTGACGGCACTTGGCTGGCTGGCCACTTTATCAAGCATGATGTCCTTCTCCAGGGATTGATCCCTCCTACCAACATGTCCAAAGTATATAAGATGCAGTCTTGCCATCTTTGCTTCCAAGGAGCACTCTGGCTGTACTTCTTCCAGAACAAATCTATTTGCCTTTTTCTGGCAGTCTATGGTACATTCAGAAACCCTAGTAGCATGGTGGTTAAGTGCTACATCTGCTAATTTGAAAGGTCAGCATTTCGAATCTACAGGTACTCCTTGGAAACTCTATGGGGCAGTTCTACTCTGTCCTACAGGGTCACTATGAGTTGGAATCGACTTGACAGTAGTGGGTTTATGATACATTCAATATTCTTCTCTGACACCACAGTTCAAAGGCATCAGTTCTTCTGTATTCCTTTTTTTATTGTCCGGCTTTCACACGCATATGAAACAGTTGAAAATAAGATGGCTTTGGTCAGGCACACCTTAGTCTTCAAGGTAACATCTTTACTTTTCAACACTTTGAAGAGGTCTTTTGCAGCAGATTGCTCAATGGTGTTTTATTTCTTGTCTGTTGCTTCCAAAGGTGTTAGTTGCAGATCCAGGTGAAATAAAATCCTTGACACTTTCAATCTTTTCTATGTTATTATGTTGCTTATTGGTCCAGTTGTGAGGATTTTTGCTTCCTTGATGCTGAGATATAATCCATACTGAAGACTATGGTCTTTGATCTTTATCAGTAAGTGCTTCAAGTCTTCTTCATTTTCAGCACACAAGGTTGTGTTATCTGTATAACACAGGTTGTTAGTGAGTCTCACTCCAATCCTGATGCCCCATTCTTCTTTGTGTAGTCACACAAATTGAATAGTTATGGAGAGAGGATACAACCCTGACACACAACTTTCCCGACTGTTAACCTTGAAAGTCCCCTTGTTCTGTTTGAATGACTGTCTCTTGATCCATGTACACCCTCATGAGCACAATTAAGTGTCCTGGAATTCCCATTATCTGCAATGTTATCCATAATTTGTTCTGATTGGCCCAGCCAAATGCTTTTGCATAGTCAATAAAGCACAAGTACACATCTTTCTGGCATTCTCTGTTTTCAGCTGAGTTCCATCTGACATCAGCAATGGTAAACCTGGTTCCATATTCTCTTGTGAATTCAGGTGTAATTTCTGGCAGTCCCTGCTTAAAATACTGTTACAGCTGCTTTTGAATGGTCTTGAGCAAAATTTTACCTGCATGCAATATTAATGATATTATTTGATAATTTCTTCATTCAGCTGAATCACATTTCTTGTAAATAGTCATAAACATGAATCCTTTCCAGTTGGTTGGCAGGTAGTTGTCTTCCAGATTACAGAATGACAAACTGACAGACACATGGAGTTCTCTGCGTGGTACCTGGAGTTATCTTTACAATGCACACATGTGATGTTGTCACTTTTCTGCTTAAACGTTTAATGACTCATTTTTTTTCCTGAGTAAAACCTACAACACCTTAATAGGACACAATTTTTTTAAAAAAATACATTTTAAGTACAAGTAAAAAATCCAATTCAATTAGGACACATACTTTTCATCTTCTGGCATTTCCCTGTTGACATCCTCTCCTTACCGCCCCTACCTCCTCTCTCAACACTATTTCCTGCTCCCTCAGCACTCCAGTCACAGCACTTTACTCTAGGTCTCACATGCCATCTTCTCTCCTGGGAAATTTCCCATCTGCTTTGCATCTATTACTTGATCTAGTCACTTCATACAATTAAGGTGAAGAAGCCTCTTCAGATCCATCAAAAATGTCTTAGGCATTTTTCTTTGGTCCATCATGGCATTGTATCTTGAGCTCTCAAATTATGTTGTAACTGAGTATCTTTTCTAGTTTCAGACAGTAGCGTCCTTTAGGCTGGGCCTGTTTCAGTTTCACTGTTGACACCTCTCATCCTAGCACAGTACTTGACACAGTATAAATATTTTGGGAAAACGTAGTTGATATTTCAGAGCATTTTGTTGTTGTTAGGTGCCACTGAGTTGGTTGTAACTCATGGGGACCCTGTGTACAGCACAATGAGACACTTCCTGTTGCCATCTTCACCATTGTTGTTGTGTTTGATCCTATTGGTGTATCTGCTGTGCCCATCCATCTCATCCAAGGTCTTCTTCTTTTTGGCTGACCTTCTCCCTTACTGGTTTAGTCTTCTAGTACTGCTATAACAGAAACACTACAGCTGAATTGCTTTAAAAAGAGAAATTTTATTTTGTCATAGTCTAGTAGGCTAAACGTCCAAAATTAGCTCCAAGGGAAGGCTCTCTTTGCTAACTGTGGAAGAAGATCCTTGTTGTCAGTCTTCCTCTGGACTGGGAGCTTCTGATGTATAGAAACCGTGCATCCTTTCGGAAGGATGTGCTCAGCTCCCAGCACTGCTGGTTGCTGTCAGGTCCCCAACTCTCCCCTTACCTCACTTTCCTTTATATCCCAAGAGGCTGTCCCAAAGCACAAGCCAATTTCACACATTGAGTCCTGCCTGACCAACACAACTGCAGCCTACCTTCCCTCATTAACATCACAGAGGGAGGGTTTACTGCATAAAGGAATACCACACAGTACCAGGAATCAAGGCCTAGCCAAATTAATACACACATTTTTGGGGGAACACAAAATTCAATCCATGACACTTACTTAACATAATTTCCTTTTCCAGAGAAGGGTCCCTCCTGATAACATGTCCGAAATACATGATACAAAGTCTCACTATCCTTGCTTCCAAAGAATTCTCTAGCTGTACTTCTTCTGAGATAGTCTTATTTTTCTGGCAGTTCATGGAAAATTCATTATTTTTTGCCAAAACTGTAATTCCAAGGTATCAGTTATTTTTTTTGTCTTCCTTATTTATTGTCTGGCTTTTGCATACATATGAAGTGATTGAAAATACCATGTCTTGTGTCAGGTGCACCTTAGTCCTTGAAGTGACTTGTTTGCTTCTACATCCTTCAAAGATGTCTTTTACAGCAGATTTGCCCAGTGTAATGCATCACTTGATTTCTTTAATCTTCATCAATAAGTGCATCAAATCCTCTTCCCCTCCACACTATAGTTAGTTCCCTTTTATTATACCATTAAAATGCACTAATAATGTACAGTTTCCTTATATCAGTGAATTGCACATTTGTTGACAAATGTCCTTCATATAAACTATATTACAGATTATTACATGTTTAAGAATCCCTAAAAATTTATTCCCATTTTACTGATGAAGATCAGCAACATAGCCTTCAGTAGGGATTGCACCTCAACATCAAGAAAACAAAACTCCTCACATCTGGACCAGTAAACAACAGTGTCATAAACGGAGAAGGAATTAAGATTGTCAAGGATTTCATTGGTCCACAATTAACGCCCATGGAAGCAGCAATCAGGAAATCAAAAGAAGCACTGCACTGGAAAAATCGTCTGCAAAGGATCTCTTTAAAGTGCTGAAAAGTAAAGATGTCACCTTGAAGACTAAAGTGCGCTTGACCCAAGCCATTTTCAGTAGCATCATATGTGTGCAAAAGCTGGACAATGAACAAAGAAGACAGAGAAATATTGATGCCTTTGAGCTATGGTGTTGGAGAAGAATGCTGCATACACCGTGGACTGCCCAAAGAGCAAACAGTTCCATTCTAGAAGAAGTACAACCAGAGTGCTACTAGGAAGCAAGGATGGCAAGACTGTGTCATACATACTTTGGACATGTTTTCAGGAAGGATCAGTCCCTGGAGAAGGACATCTTCCTTGGTAGATTGAAAGGTCAGTGTAAAAGAGGAAGACCCTCGGCGAGATGGATTGACACAGAGCCCACATAAAAATAATTGTGGACAAGACTCAGGACCAGGCAGTTTTTCATTCTGTTGTGCACAGGGTGACTGAGTCAGAACTGACTTGAAGACACCTAACAACAACAACAAGAATTTATTATTTGTGAATTACAATAAATTATGTACCCAAAATTAGGTTAAAAATTCTAAGAAATATTTATTTGCTATACATTCTTCTTACATGTCAGCTCTGTTCCCCTCATTTTCAGTCTTATTTCTTAAGACACAGTCAGTGAAGCCAGCTTAATAACGTGCGTTTTCAAAATTATTTTTGCATATCTGTGATTTAAATGTCTAAGTCAACTATTTTATTATGGTGCTATCAAGAAACAGAAACAACTGCTGCCTACTTATTGTTTTATTTTCAAATTTATCGTATTTTTATGCAAATAATATTCTCTCTGTATATTTATTTGCCAGCTGCACCCTCCCCACACAAAGGTTTTCATAAATGCCACTGTGATGCGTAAGAGTGCATCAGTGTGGCGTGGCCATGATCCTCAATGTTTTGGTACTTGGATAATGTTGTGAGCATCCCTATAAGAGAATCTCCTGAGTGGTATTGGAGGGGGCTGGGCTTGTGGTGTGTCACCACCTCCTCAGCCTTTGTCTTTCTAACTTCTGCCACCTCCTGTCTTTCTGCTCACCTTGCTAAGCTTTTTGGCCTGTTATGAATCCAGCAGCTGCTTCCCTTGTCTTCTGACATCTGGTTCTTGAGAAGTGAGCTAGCAGCTTAGCCATTAATCTTAAGATTGGTCAATTTTTTCAGCCTGCAAGTGAGAGTACTGCTACCCAATATGCTAACCTTGGGTTCACCAGCTTCCCTGGCTACACGGATTGGGAGAGGCCTTTATGCGGTTCCAGGGCTTATGACATTTCAGCCTCTATAATTGCACGAGCTGTTTCCATGATATAAATTTCTCTCTATGTATTTACACACTTTACTGGTTTTCATTCTCTAAAGAACAGCCTAACACAGCCACCTTGGCAAACAGCTATAGAAAGTATATATCATTTGTATGAAAATGCTCTATGTATAAGCTTCATAACGTAATGAATCTATACCACCAAGAAAGACTACATGTATGCTAGTGGAAGAAAGTAGATAACTGAAGCAGTAATTTAGATCGTTAGGGCAAAACAAATAATTTGAGACAAGATCCTTTTAATTTCTAATTCAAAATGGGGGAAAATCCCATATATATTTTGCTTTACACTTTGCATGTGTTTTTTTTTTTTATTTTTATTTTTATTTAACATAACTGAGTGAAAATGTACATTCACGTATAAATTTACATGCCCCCCCTATATGCAGCTTCTACTGCTCTCCCTGTCCGGTGACTGCACACTATTCCTCTCTGCTCCATACATGTCTCATCCTCCCAACAGTCTCCTTTTCCCTCCTCTCCGTCCACTCCCCTTCCTCCAGCCAGAGGTCAGCAAGATGATATCCTATAGATGTATAGAACCATAAAGTGCTTTCAATATATGGTTACTCTGCTTTGCCAAGTCCAATCCATTCCTGTCCAAAGAGTAGACCTTTGTTATAATTTATGGGAAAGGGCAGCATCAGGGAAGGGGGCCATGCTGTCAGAGGAACCTCAAAACCGCTGGACCATCAATTGAGGTCTTTTAGTGGAGATCTCATGATGCACCTCTTTTTATTCTTGTGTTGCCAGTGAGGCTCCTCTCTGTGAGCTCCGAAATGGCTATCACTGGTGGTGGCCGGGCACCATCTGGTTCTTCCGGTCCCAAGTCGATGTAGGCACCCACTCTTGTGGGTCTCTCTGTCTTCTCGGTTGTCTTTACCGCATGCCATTTTGGCCCTCGGTGAGCATCCGTTCCTGCTGAGTTGGGACCATTTGCTGTGTCCTCGGATGGCAGCTTGGCAGCTCTTAAGACCCCAGATGCCACTCACCAATGTAGGGTGCAGAGAGTTCTCTTAGCAAAATGCTAGTTGTGCCAATTGGCCTGGAATTCGCCTAAGAGCATGGTCCCCCGCCTCCCGCCCCAGTTACTCTATCCCTGTAGTATTAAGATGGAAGGAGTACTCAAGTTATGCTGAAGTCCACTTAATGTTGTTCTTGTTCCTAATGTGTGCTGTCACCGCTTTCTCCCAACTAAATTTCTAGTAACTATCTAAACTAAACCCAACCCCCCTCGCCCTCGCTCCCTCCTCTCCCTTGCAGCTGTCAAAGAGTCTTTTCTTCTATACACAAGTTTGTTTTTGAGATCTTATCGTAGAGGTCTCATACAGTATTTGTCCTTTTGTCGCTGACTACTTTCACTCAACATAATGTCTTCCAGTTGAAACCAGGTTAGGAGATGTTTCCTGGAATCATCATTATTCTTTATCATTGTGTAGTGCTCCATTGAGTATATGTACCACAGTTTACCTATCCATTCTTCTATTGTTGGGCATCTGGGTTGATTCCATCTTTTTGCTATCGTGGACTGTGCTGCGATAAAAATTCTGGTGCATGTATCCGTTGGTGTGAAAGGCCTTGAATCTGTAGGATATATTCCAAGTAGTGGAATTACTGGGTCAAATGGTATATCAACATCCATTTTTTTAAGGAAGTGCCAGATTGCCTACCAAAGAGGCTGGACCATTTTGCAACCCCACCAAAAGTGTAGGAGGGTTCCACTTTCTCCACAGCCTCTCCAGCATTTGTTGTTTTGTGTTTTTTGGATCATGGCCAATCTTGTTGGGATGAGGTGGTATCTCATTGTTGTCTTGATTTGAATTTCTTTAATAACTAAAGATCGTGAACGTGTCCGCATGTGTTTTTTGGCTGCCTGGATCTCCTCTTTAGTGAAATGTCTGTCCATCTCCTTTGCCCATCGCCTAATTGGATGCTTTATCTTCTTCTTGATACTTCGTAGTATCTTATAGATTATGGAGATCAGGCATCGGTCTGACATAGAGTTGCCAAATATTTTTTCCCATTCTGTGGGTGTTCTTTTACTTTTATTAATAAAGTCTTTGGATGAGCAAAAGTGTTTGATTCTTAATAGTTCCCATTTATCTATTTTCTCTTCTGTTGATTGAGGTTTCTTTGACAGATTTTGGAGTCTGTCCTCATTGTGTATTAAAACTTCCATTGTTGTTCCTACCTTTTCTTGGATGAGCTTTATTGTTTTAGGTTTGATATTTAAGTCTTTTATCCAGTTGGAGTTGGTTTTTGTATAAACTGTAAGATATGGATCTTGATTCAGTTTATTGCAGATGGATAACCAATTTTGCCAGCACCATTTGTTGAAGAGACTGTTTTTACCCAGTTTAATGTCTTAGGGCCTTTGTCAAATATCAACTGTTTGTAGGCAGATGGTGTCATCTCTGGGGTCTCAATTCTGTTCCATTGATCGATCTTTCTGTTCTCGTACCAGTACCAGGCTGTTTTGACCACCATGGCAGTGTAGTATGTTCTAAGGTCGGGTAATGAGAGGCCTCCCAGTGTGTTCTTCTTCTTTAGTAGTACCTTACTTATCCGGGGCTTCTTCCCTTTCCAAACAAAATTGGTGATTTGTTTCTCCATCTCATTAAAAAATGATGCTGGAACTTGTATTGGGATTGCATTATATAAATAAATTGCTTTGGGTAAAATAGACATTTTCACAATGTTAAGTCTTCCTATCCATCAGCAGGGTAGGTTTTTCCATTTATCTAAGTCTCTCTTAGTTTCTTGTAGTAAGGGCTTGTAGTTCTCTTTGTAAAGGTCTGTTGTTTCTCTGGTTAGATTAATTCCTAGGTACTTTATCTTCTTAGGGGCTATCGTAAATGGCATTGATTTAATAATTTCCTCCTTAACAGTCTCATTGATGTTATAGAGGAAACCTACTGATTTACTTATGTTGATCTTATATCCTGAAACTTTGCTGAACTCTTCTATCAGTTTGAGTAGCTTACTTATAGATTCCTTGGGGTTCTCTGCATATACAATCATATCATCTGCGAACAGGGAGATTTTAACTTCTTCTTTGCCGATGCAGATGCCCTTTATTTCTTCGTCTTGTCTAATTGCTCTGGCTAGAACTTCTACCACAATGTTGAATAGGAGAGGTGACAGTGAGCATCCTTGTCTAGTTCCTGATCTCAGGGGAAAATCTTTCAGTCTCTCTCTATTCAGGATGACGTGGGCAATTGGCTTTGTATAAATGGCCCTTATTGTGTTGAGGAATTTGCCGTCTATGCCCATTTTGCTAAGAGTTTTTAGCATGAATGGGTGTTGGACTTTATCAAATGCCTTTTCAGCATCAATGGACAAAATCAGGTGATCTTTGTCTTTTGTGTTATTTATGTGGTTAATCACATTAATTGTTTTCCTGATGTTGAACCAGCCTTGCATCCCTGGTATAAATCCCACTTGGTCATGATGGATTATTTTCTTGATATGTTGTTGTATTCTGTTGGCAGGAATTTTGTTGAAGATTTTTGCATCTAGGTTCATGAGTGATATCGGTCTGTAGTTCTCTGTCTTTGTTGGATCTTTCCCTGGCTTAGGTATCAGGGTTATGCTGGCTTCATAGAATGAGTTTGGGAGTACTCCATCCCTTTCTATACTGTGAAATAGTCTCAGTAGTATTGGGGATAACTCTTCTCTAAATGCTTGGTAGAATTCTGCTGTGAAGCCATCTGGGCCCGGACTTTTTTTGGTTGGCAGTATTTTGATGACCTTTTCAATCTCTTCTTTTGTGATGGGTTTATTAAGTTGTTCTGCTTCACGTTGTGATAATTTGGGTAGGTGGTATGAGTCAAGGAATTTGTCCATTTCCCCTAGGTTTTCAAATTTGTTAGAGTACAGTCTTTCATAGTATTCTCTTATGATATTTTTGATTTCTGTTGCATCCGTGGTGACAACTCCCTTCTCATTTCTAATTTGGGTTATTTATTTCCTTTCCTGCTTTTCTTTAGTAAGTTTAGCCAATGGTTTATCAATTTTGTTGATCTTTTCAAAAAACCAGCTTTTGGTCTTTTCAATTTTTTCAATTGTTTTTCTATTCTCTAATTCATTTAGCTCTGCTCTAATCTTTATAATCTCCTTTCTTCTGGTGCCCCAGGGGTTCCTCTGTTGTTCTCTTTCTACTTGTTCAAGCTGTAGAGTTAGTTCCTTGATTTGGTTTCTTTCTTCCTTCCCGATGTGTGCATTTATGGAGATAGTCCTCTGAGCACTGCTTTGACTGTATCCCATAGGTTCTGGTAGGAAATGTTTTCGTTCTCATTGGAATCCATGAATTTCTTTAATTCATCCCTGATTTCCTCTATAACCCATGTTTTTTTGAGCAAGATGTTGTTCAGTTTCCAAGAGTTCCACTTTCTATCTCTGTTTTTTCTGCTGTTAATTTCAACTTTGATGGCTTTATGATCTGAGAAGATGCTTTGCAGTATTTCAATGGTATGGGTTTTGTTGAGCATTGCATTATGGTCTATCACGTGGTCAATTCTGGAGAGTGTTCCATGTGCACTGGAGAAGAAGGTGTAGTTGTCTGCTGCTGGGTAGAAAGTTCTGTATATATCAATGAGGTTTAGTTGGTTAATTGTGTCAATGAGGTCTTCTGTATCTTTACTGATCTTTTTTCTAGATGATCTGTCTAGTAATGAGAGTGGAGTGTTAAAGTCTCCCACTATTATTGTGGAGTCACCTAACTCTCTTTTGAGCGTAGTCAGTGTTTCTTTGACATATTTAGGTGCTCTGACATTAGGTGCATAAATGTTTAATATAGTTAAGTCTTGCTTGTGTACTGAACCTTTCAGCAATAAATAGTGTCCATCTTTGTCCACGATGGTGGATTTGACATTAAAATTGATTTTGTCTGAGATTAGAATTGCCACCCCTGCTCTTCTTTGTTCATTGTTAGCTTGATATATATTCTTCCATCCTTTAATTTTCCGTTTGTTCCTGTCTTTAGGTCTCAAGTGAGTTTCTTGTAGACAACATATGGATGGGTCATGTCTTTTGATCCAAGATGACACTCGGTGTCTCTTTACTGGAGCATTCAGTCCATTCACATTCAATGTAATTATTGATAGGTATGTGTTCACTGCTGCCATTGTGATATGTTTATTTTTATGTTGATGTTTTCTCTATTGTTCTTATTAGTCTATTCTGAGACACTCTTTTTTGTGAGTTGATTTTTCACCTTTTTCAGAGCTGGTTTTATAGTTGTTGAGACTCGTGTGTTAGATTTCTTGAAATGGTATGATACATCTTTGTTGTGCTTTACAGCTCCCCCTATGAACCCGCTTAATAAACTATTTATAAACCCAATTTTAATTACCACCAGTCTGGTCATCTTCCTCTCCATCTGGAAGGACTATAGCGACTGTAGTACATTCCTCTTTTATTATGATGACACCATAGTTTTCATGATGATCACTGGATTGCTTCTTTCCAAATCAAAGCTGTGATTTACTTTGGAGCCTTCCCTAAATGAGTATTGAGCAGTGTGTCGTTCTAAAATATAAAGTTAGTGGTTTTGTTCTTCTAAGCCAAAGCCAAGAACTTCTTTCAGTATTTCTTGTAGTTTGGGTTTGGTTTTTACAAAGTCTCTGAGTTTCTGTTTATCTGGAAATGTCTAATTTCATTTTCATATTTGAAAGATAGTTTTGCAGGATATATAATTCTGGGTTGAAAGTTCTTCTCCTTCAAGGCTTTGAATGTGTCGTGCCACTGTCTCCATGCCAGCATGATTTCTGCTGAGAAATCTGATGAGAGCCTACAGGGTTTCCCTCTGAATGTTAGCTTTGCCTTGAGTCTTGTTGCCTTTAAGAGTTGCTGCTTATGTTTCATTTTGTTAAGCTTGATTACAATATGTCTTGGAGTCTTTCTTTTGAGATCTATATTGGGTGGCATACGATATGCATCTGAGATGTCTGTATTCTCTTTCTTTATGATTTCTGGGAAGTTTTCTTTCAGCAGCTCAGCAACAATACTCTCTGTGTTTTCAGAAGTCTCACCCTGTTCAGGGATTCCAATTAATTGAAGGTTGTTTCTCTTAATAGAGTCCCACATGCTTCTTAATGTTTCTTCATTTTTCTTGCTTCTTTTTTCTGATTTCTGCTCATAGACACTGGCATCAGTAGCTCTGTCTTCCATGTCAGAAATTCTTTTTTCCATTTGTTCCATTCTGTTTTCTTGGCTTTGCATGGAAGTTTCTATGTCTTTGATTTTCTTCTTGATCTGTTGGGTTTCAGAGTACTGGTGTTCCATCAGATCAAACTACTTGCTTAATTTTTCATTTTGTTCTGCTGCATTTTGTATAAGGTCTAGAAGGGCTCTGTATATAATCAATTTGTATTCACTTCCTGATGCTTTCATAAAAGTTTCTTCATCTGGAAAATTCCTTGGTTGCTTTATTTGGGAGCCTTCTGAAGCCATGAGTGATTGCTTGTATGCCACAATTGTCTGTTGCTTTTTGGGTCCCATGTGAGTATATAGAGGCTGGAAGAGGTACTGTGAGGACGGATTGCTAATGTTTCTCTAGGCTGTCTTCAAATGTAAAGCAAAAGTATCTGACCGGTTCACAAGTCTGTTAAATTTTCAGGTGTAGAGGTCCCTCTTCTCATCTGACAAAGTAAGCGCCACTATATCCAACCCCAGATGATAACAAACTAGTTCAGAATACAGCACTGCTAGTGTCCTGGTGGCCTCTGCTGACCGGGCCTAGCCTTATCCAACACTGCGTCAAGTATTGGTTTTGTGATAGAAAAGCGCTCTCCTGTGGGCAGGCTCTGGCTCCGAAGCTAAGAATTAGGTCCAGCTGCAGCCACCGTACCCAAGATGGCGTCCTCCACACAGGCAGCAGACAGAGGGGCCAAAGGTGCCGAGAGGCAGCGATTCCTCTGCTTCTGTTGCAGGGCCCGCAACGTAGGCAGCACTGTGCAAAATCACTACTTTTCTGACAGAGAAGCACTGTCTTGTTTGCAGGTGCTGGCTCCCAGGCTAAGAATGAGGTCCCACTAAAATCTCGGTACCAACATGGCATCCCGCACCTTGACTGCGGAGCTCCGTACAAACCCCACTGAGTCAGCTCCAATATCAAAGGCTCAAAGTGGCTAGATTAACAGAGTCCCGAGCCTGGCTCTCAGAATATGGGAATTTCACCTGCCTATCCCCCCAGCAGAGCATCTGAGTCCAGCTGCCAGGCAAGACCCAGCTCTGCCCGCCAGCCGAGACAGAGGAAAAAAAAAAAGTCAAAATGGTGTGTTTACCTTCTGTCCGTGAGAGCTGGGGCTAGCCAGGAGTGGGAGTCAGCGAAAGAGACGAGATTTTTCGCTGAGTGGTATGAAGTCCCAATTAACAGCTCTGTGCCATGTCCTGAGGCTGATTAGGTGCTCAGAAGTCTCTGTTTGATTGTCAATTCAGGTCTTGGTTTCCAGAGGGATAGAAGGAGACGTGGGCTTAGTCCGCCATCTTGACTCTGCCCCCCTGCATGTGTTTTTGAAAAATAAAAGGTACATGGTCATATAAACTTGAAACTTCTGAACTTTCAGTTCTGTCTCTTATATTTCCTGCTTATCCTTCTACTTAAACTTTTCATTCAAGCAGTGGCCAACTTCTATTGTATCTATCTGTATTTAAGGATTCCTCCTTGTCATTCTTTCCTAATTCTCCAGGACATCCTTTCAAAAGTAACTTCCTAACTAGTTTTCTTTTTACTTAAATCCATCATGTGCAATGGCAGGATGAATTATACTATTCATAACTTCAAAACCTTTAAATATTTTCCACTGTTGAATTAGAAAAATAATCCTCGATTTGCTATCCAAGTGGCTATACAGTATGTCTCCCTACTACTTCACTAAAAGTGAGTAAAACTACATCTGCATTTCTTCATTGTATAAACCCAGAAGGAAGACAGTACATCCTCTGCTTTCCAACTTCATGCTTTTGTGGTAGTTTCTGCTTAATCGCCTTAATTTTCTGATGTCTCTTAAAATTTTTTAAGCACTGTTCATAAAACATCTGCTCCACAAACCAGCCTCTGAACTATCCAAAGTGTTGAGATTACTCTTATAAAATTCACTGATGCTCTTGTGGATTACTCTTATAAAATGCACTGATGCTCTTGTGGTCCACGAAGTTTTGATTTCTCGCCAACACTCTTTTAAGCACAGCCACCACTTGTCTATTGGTGGAAGCTTGCATATTGTTATGATGCTGAATAGTTTTTTAGTGGAGCTTTCACACAAAGATGAAGATGGAAGAAAGGGTTGGTGATTAAAAATCAGGCAAGGAACACTTTGTGGGTCACCGTGGTTTGATTCATTGTATATGGAGTTGCAGTGTGTTGGGGACTAACTAAATGGCAGCTAGAAAAAATAACAACAACAAACTCTTTTACAACAGTTGTGCTCTGAGTATTACTATAGATGTTGTGGGACTGAATACCAACTTTTTCCTCACTCTCCACTTATCAGTTGACAAGCATTTTAAGAGTACAGTTTCTCATTTCTGATTTCATCTTCAACACTGCTTAATTTTACATCTTAGAATTTACTTTTTCTTTTTTGATGGAAATGGAATTGCGTTTTCCATTTATTGATGTAACATTAAAAGAAACCATTCCATTTGTAAACTAGAGTTGAAATGTTTCCTAGAGGTTAAAGAGCTACTTAGTTAGAATCAAGGATATTAAGCAAATTTACTCTTCAACTTTTTAATTTACCAGTTGTATTTTAGTTACATTCATTTTTTCTCTTTTAGTTTTTCCTTTTTTTTCTTCTTCTGTTTTTGCTTTATGTATCTTATTGTAGATGCAGCAATGACTATTTTTTCTTCTCTCATGTCAAAAGATTCTTCCTTTATAAAATAAATTTGATTTTCTCTAGGGTTAAATGGCATGATTTAGAATAAACTAAATCTTATTAGAATCTTTATAGTTTTCTGAAAATGTCAAAGTTTTAAATAGTGCAACTTTGTACAGGATTTGTGAAATCTTGACTTCTGGATTCTACTTTGAGCAACACAGACACCGTGTTTAAAAACAAGCCCATTTGAAAAATTCTAAAGATATTGTCTGAAAGAAATATTACTCAGATTATCACTTACTCTCAGAAATAGCTCACTATGTTCAACATATCTATCTGTAAAGTAGCAAATTTCTAAGCCTTGCAGATGAATTACATCGACATTAATTGATGACTTCTCCGGAAAGAAGAGTGGCAGTGTGTACAGAGTGTAAGTGTATCAGGTCTATCTTTATATGTTTAGAGAATAATTTTAGCAGCTGTGGTTTTGCAATGTCATTCCACTTATTACTTTTTTTATTTGGTTACTATCTGTCCTTAAAATACTAAACTGAATACAGTTAATCCTTATATATTTGGGAGACAGCTGCTCAGGTCAGAATATGTTGATTTCTGTTGAAATGTTGCAATTGAAAACTGTGTGTAGAGCTTGTGAGAGGCCATATGCTTGAGTCTCTATTTTTAAATTCCATGACAGCTTTTACACTCTTCTGAGCATACAGGGTCTAAATCTCTACTGAAGCATGTAATTGCCTGTGATGACTTAGCACCCTCCATGTGGTTCGAAGTAATGGCAAATGGAAGCAATGTCAATAAGAGAAGATTGGCAAGCTGGAGATACCCAAGAGAGATAACTGGGTAGCTTCCAGGCTCTGGCAAATGCACTCACCATTACTAGTAACACAAAAGGAATTTATTTACCAGGAATCCTTCTGCAATCTCCCAAGTTCACTATGTGAGAGAAAATGAAAGGGCTGATTTTTTTATTTAAAATAAAAACATGGTTTCATTGATGATTTGAAACGTCTCACCCTTCTACAGCTATTTCTCATTGAATGTCTCAATGTTCCTGTTAGCTTTAGTTTGATTTGATCCTTTTGATTAGGGTATTATCTGTAGATAGCTATCGCTTCTACACAAAACCACCTAGCAATGGGTTTGGAAATGAATCTGTAATTAAGTTTTGGGGGTTTTCAGGAATCACCTAAAAAGATTATTATAATTGCATATTTCTGCACCAAGTCCTCAGAGCTTCAGATCCAGCGGGTCTGAAATAAATCCAGGAATCTTTGATTTTATTAAGCAGTGGGTCATTGGACTAGTGGGGAAAGATGCTACTTTAACTTGACCACTACCACATTTTTTTAAATTTTATTTTTATAGTGATTAAGTGAAAGTAAGTGAATTTGCCTTATAAAATCCCAAACACACAGCTCTATGCAACTCTGTCTGTTCTTCTCACCCTGTGACAAAATATTCCCCGTTTCCACTCTGTACTCCTGGTATCCACCCAACAAACACCTGTCCCCTCTTCACCCTCCTCTCTCCCCTCTAAAGAGGAATCAGTTGGTCAGCCTCATATACATATGCACGTACACGTACACATTCACATACACATACATATACATATATATATGCCCACACGCATATATATTGAGCCAGGAAGTACATACATCACCTGCATCACTTGTGTCCCATAGTCCAGTCCACTCTTGTCTGAAGAGTTGGCTTCAGTACTGGTTTCATCTCTGGGCTAGCAGCAAGTCTGGGGGCCATACTCTCAGGGGACCCTCCCAGATGTTGGACCATCAAATCTGATCTTTCAACGCTCGACCATTATTCTTTACCTTCTTTTTACTGTCAGTGATCTTTGAACCAGTAGAATACTAGCATCATACAAGGTTAGAACAAGAGCTGCAAAATCACAGGCCACACTCAAGCCTTATTGAATCATAATTTGCATTTTGTATGTTAATGTGTTAAAAGCACTGCTTTAGCAAACACATTAGATTTAGTTACAAAACCAGTGCCCAACTGGGTCAACCTCACAGTAGGTGACTCAAACTGGAGGCAACTCTGACTCGTAAGGATACTGTGTCTATTAGAGTAGTACTGTGTTCCACAGGGTTTCCAAAGGCAAAGTTGGGGGAGGTAGCTCTCTAGGCCTTTCTTCTGAAGTACCTCTGTGGAGGCTCAAAGTGTCTACCTTTTGGTTTAACTGGCCTGCGTAAACCATTTGTACCAACCAAGGCTCCGAGATTTAGTTGTCAGGTGCCATGAGTCAGTTCCCACTCACAATGACCCACTGTTGCAGTCACTGTGTTAATTCATCTTGCAGAGGCTCTTCCTCTTTTTGACGACCTTCTACTTTAAAAAGGACCCAGTGTCTCCTGATAACATGTTTGTGGTGGTTAAGATTGTATATCAACTTGGCTAGGCCATGAATCTCAGTGGTTTGGTAATTGTGATGTAGTTTGGTAGCTATATCATGATGCAGTCATCTCCATAATGATATCTGCTACAAGCAGCCAATCAGTTGAAAGGGAGTTTCACTGAGAGTGTAGCCTACATTCAACATATGTGCATTTTCTGGGAAAGTTTAAAGGCTTTTGCTCACTGTGAACTCTGCAGGTGGCTTACCATCTGACTTCCGGTTCTTGGGGTTTGAAGTAACAGCCTACCTGCCCATCTTGGGATTCGTCAGCCTCTACAGTCTGTGAGCCAGTGGCCTGTCCTCTGACCAGTGATCTTGGGGTTATTAGCCCTGAAGCTACATGAATCAGGAGAAGCTTCCAGCCTGATCTATGGACTTGAGACTTTACAGTGTGAGCCATTTCCTTGACTTAAATCTCTCTTTGCTCACCCACACCCACACCTACACCCACACCAGCACACCCACACGCTTCACACCCATACTCCCCCTTCTACATGCACACATTTCATTAGTTTTGCTTCTCTAGAGAACCCAGCCCAAGACAATGTCCAAAGTATGTAAGACAAATTCTCACCATCGTCACTTCTAAGGAGCATTGTGGCATACTTCTTCCATGACAGATATGCTCATTCTTCTGGCAGTCCGTGTTATGTTCATTGTTCTTCACCTCACCGACACCACAATCCAGAGGCATGAATTCTTCTTGGGTCCTCTTTATTCATTGTCCAGCTTTCACACACATGTGAAGCAATTGAAAATACCAAGTCTTAGGGCATGTTATTCCTCCAAGTGACTTCTTTGCTTTTTTCTTTCTTTCTTTCTTTCTTTTTTTTTTAACACTTTAAAGAGGTCTTTTTTGGCAGATTTGTTTAATTAACTAAATTAGCTGTCACCCTGACAAAAGAACAGAAGAGGAGGACACATGGCAGAAAATTTGGATGGAAAGGTACTTTATAACAGTTGCAGCACTAGTTAGGAAAAAGTGCGTAGAAGGCTTGTGGCTCTTTAGTGGGAAGAAAGTGGGGATAGAACTGGCTAATAAAGTGGGAAGGTCAGATTTTGAATGTTTCCAGGGTCCTTTGGCCCAATACTAAACAAAGGAGCAGGGGCTGACAAATACAACTTACTTCTCTATTGCTTAAAAATACTACATTCACATTATTCACTGATGATTTGGATTTTTTATGAAGCAGTTTTGATGAATTATTGTTGTGGTTTATTCCTTATCATTTAATGTGTGATAGTTAGAACAGATAGATTCTTTCCAAGCCCTCCAGTTTTGAAAATGTAAACAGACTGACACAGTCATCGTCTGAATAATTCAAGGGAAAAATATCTGATATTTTTTAAGTTGCCATGATCTTTAAGCCTGGATACACATGCATTTTGCCTGAGCCAAATGATCTCAATTAAGATTAAGTTTCAAGCAAATCGTAGGACCTACATTCTCTGAATGAGTCCTAAATCTGGTGAAATGAGTTCAGTTATTTTATCTATGAAGCATAATAAACTTTATAATAAATTAAATCATATAACCTAATGAATGCACTACTTATCACTTACTAGCAAGATTATTGCAAGCTGAACACTGAAAGATGCATATTTAATTGATAAAGTCACATTTATTGCACAAGAAATATATAAAGTTAGCCTGTAATGTCAGCTACCACACAGAGTTCTGTCTTATTAATTCCAAAGAGACACTGTTCAAGTTTTATGGTAATTCTGACAAATTAAATTTCTTAGTGTTTAAATTTGGATTTTGTAATCTTTCTTGCCAAGTTATATAAGCTCACAAATGCTAGCTTTGTAGTAATTAATTGATATTTAATTATCACAAAACTGAAGTTTTATATCATTGAAAGTAAATATTCATTTTAATTAATTTTGTGTTTAAGAGACCTGTCATGGAATGACTTGTGTTCCCCCCAAAATATGTGTAGCGATGTGGCTGGGCCGTAATTCCCAGTATCGTGTGGCTGTCCTCTGTTTTGTGGTTTTCCTATGCTGTATGTTAAAGGATTAGGGTGAGACTGAAAATCCCTTTATAAGATCACCTCCCTGCTCCACTGTAAAGGGAGTTTCCCTGGAGTGTGGCTTGCCCCACCCTTAATTCTTTCATCCTGCAAGAGATACAAGGAAAGAGAAGCAAGCAAAGAGTTGGGAACCTCGTACCATCAAGCAAGCAGCACCTGGAGAACAGTGCATTCTTCAGACCTGAGGTTCCTGCTCCAAGATGCTCCCTGGACAAAGACTGATGCAGTACCGGACTTTCCTCCAGAGCCGACAAGGGGATAGCCTTCCCCTGGAGTGGACACCCTGAATATGGACTTGTAGCCTGCTAGACTGTGTAAGAATAAATCTTCCTGTGTTAAAGCCATCCACTTTGTGGTATTTCTGTTAGAGCAGCCCTAGCTGAATAAAACAAGACGTATCATAGGGACTTTTACAAGGGTTAGTGGTCTTGTTTATTCTTTCTACCTGAACAGGTACGGAATCTCCTTCCAAGGATGAAAAAAGGAATTTAGGTTTTGTTTTTGCTGAAAACTGCGGAGGCTTTACTTATTTTCTACAACACAAATCCAGATGACATACTTTTCTCCCCATCAGGACTGTAAATAGACTGATGAACTGGTTTGTCGTGTTGTTGTTGTTAGGTGCTGTGTGGTTCTGACGCACAGCGGTCCTGCACACAGCAGAGTGAAGCGCTGCCTGGTCCTGCGTCATCTTCACCATCACTGCAGTGTGAGTCCACTGTCGCTGTCACCCCACTGAGGGGTCTTCATCTTTTCTGCTGACACTCTGCTTCACTGAGCACAGTGTTCTTCCCCAGAGACTGCCCCTCCTGACATGTCCAAAGTATGCAGAACCAAATCTTGTCCTCCTCTCTTCCAAGGAATATTCTGTCTGTATTTCCTCCAAGACAGATTTGTTTATCTTCTGACAGTGTATGGTATCTTCAATATTCTTCGCCAATGCCATAATTCAAATATGTCATGACATTATAAATAATGAGTAAAAAGGTAAAAAATATACAAAAACTAAAAAATGTAATTCTACTCTCAGTGCACCAATCTGGACTGTATTCTTGTTTCACAAGGAAAAATGGTCAGAGTCATACACGATTACTTTTGTCTGATGTATATCACTTTCTCTTGAATTTTCACAGTGAGAAGAATCACCTTTTCTTTTTGAATACTGCTTTTGACAATCTGCTGAGGAGATTCTGATTTACTGTGTTTAGGATTTAAGTTATTGGGGAAGGTAGGGAATGTTTTCATGTTAAGATATAGAAAAAAGAAATTCAGAATCACTCATGTCTAACCAAGAGTACCTACAAGTCAATGGTCTCAACTAGCGTTGCTTCTCAGAAACCCTGGTGATCTTATAAAATCCTGATGGTACATCCAGACTAGTTACGTCAGAATCTCTAAAATAGGTCCTGAATATAAGATGTGTAATTAGGGAACCACCTCATAGAAGAGTATAATAGCAGTGTCAAGTGATTTTAGAAAGTCTGAACAGAATCGAAAGCAAAAGACCAGGAAGATAAGCATATGAGAAAAATATGTATAATTTTCAAAGTAATAGAATTATTACAGACGGAGTCACTGCCTGTTTACTGAGAGAAGATAGCCAAGAAAATTATTGAATCAAGACTTCAAGGCAATGATATTAAAGCTTTAGTGTACATTAGAATCACAGGGAGGGCTGATTAAAATACAGACTGTTATGCCCCACCTCCAGAATTTCTTATTCAGTAGGTTTTAGGTGGTACTCAAGATTTTGCATTTCTAACAAGTTCCGGGTGAAGCTGATGCTACTGGCCCAGGAAGTAAACTTGGATGACCGACATGCTAAAGATGCAAAGTAAGGATTAGAGACCTCAAAGGAGAGCCAGGAGGGACCATAATAAATTGAGTCCAGAACTGCACAAAACTTTGGTTTGATAGAATTTTTCCTAAAAGAAATGATAACAATAATACCTAAATTTTATATAAAAGTTGAAAACCCAGGTGGTGTAGTTAGTGGTAAAGTGTTACAGCTGCTAATCAAAATGTCAGTGGTTCAGATCTGCCAGGTGCTCCTTAGAAACTCAGTTTTACTCTTCCGGTAGGGTCACTGTGCATCAGAATTGACTCGATGGCAGTGGGTTATACAAGATTTGACATTTAAGTTAGTGAACTCATCCTAGAAAAAGTGCTACATACTTCACTGCTGAATATCACTATGGTCACCTTTAAAGTATTCTCCTTGGAAAGCTATGCACTCGTTGCTGAATACTACCATGGTCACCTTTGAAATACTTCTCTTGGGAAGCTACGCACTAATGCCAGTGTCCAGTCCACACTTCAAAGCAATTTTGGAATTCTTTTTCTTGGACTGGCCATCAGAGCTGTCAGTGTATTACCATTTACATCCTGAATGTCATAAAAATGTCTTCTTTCCAACATTTCCTTTATCTTGGGTAAAGAGAAATGTCACTGGGGTCAGGAGAGTAGATAGGGTGTTCTAATACCATTATTTGTTAACTGGCTAAAAACTCCCTCACACACAATAATGTGTGAGCTGGCACATTGTTGTGATGCAAGAGCCATGAGTTGCCAGTGAAAAGAAAAGTTCAGGTCATTTTTTGTCTAACTTTTCATGTGGCCTTTTCAGCACTTTCAAATAGTAAACTTGGTTGATTGTCCAGCTGGTACAAATTCATACTGAACAATCTCTCTGATGTCAAAAAAAACTTAGCAACATCGTTTTGACTTTTGATTTGGAGTGATGGGACTTTTTTGGTCCTGGAGAATTGGCTGAGTTCTGTTGTGCACTTTAATGCTTTGCTTCAGGATCGTATTGGTACACGTATGTTTCATCACTAGTGATAACATGGCCCAAAATGTCAACTTGCCTTTCCAAAAATTCTTGGCAAACTTTGACTCTCCTTTGCTTTTGTTCATCAGTGAGCTCCTTTGATACCATTTTTGCACACACCTTCCTCATGCTAAGATTTTCAGTCAAGATTTTCCTGTTTATCGATGTTTACTTGGTCTGCTGTAGTTCTCACAGTCAGCAGAAAGTTGTGATTCACAATTCGAGGAATTTTTGCAATGTTTTTGTCAGTTCTGCCCATTACTGGCCACCCTGCCCTCTCTTAGTCAGTGACACTTCGCATCCCCTCAGAAAAATGTTTAATCTATTTGTACACTGCTGTTTTCTTCATGGCATTATCCCCATGTACTTGGACTAACATGTCCCTGATTTCATTTTCACTCTTGCCAGGTTTACCAAGAAATCTCATGTTTGTTCATTGCTCTGATTCAAGATCTGACATTCTCACAAGAGCACACAAAAATCATACAACGACAATAATGAATGCCACCCAGGAGGACACCGCCACACATCGACATAAACACAGCTGTGAGACACTGTTATACCAACGTTATGAAGCCAGCCAAGCCAAGTGCCGTCAAGTCGGATCCGACTCAAGGCAATCCTACCATACCAAATTGTGTGTACAGTGCTGCCAATGTAAGTACATGGTGGCAGGTTCACAATCTTGGTTGTCAGAACTCATGTAGTAGTTGCTATATGCTGGGACCTGTTCCTAGCATTTTACATACATTAAGTCATTTGATCTTTAAAAATCTTCTTACACAGCAGATGTGCCATTATTTTTTCCAGTTTTCAGCTGCGGAAGTTGAAGCATAAGAGATTAAGTAACTTGCCCAAGGATATGCAATTATTAATTGTTGAACAAAAATTGGCAATCTGGTGCTTTGGCTCCAGGGTTCATGTAGTTAACTAGTGGTTAACTCTTAATACCAAAGGAGGAAAAGATGGACAAGATTTGTTCAAAGGATAGATATTTGTAGTCTTCTCAGAGTTCACTTGCTTGATCTCTTTCACTGTTCCTCAGAGCTTAAATCTAAATTTTATGGAAACAAGTATATGGACCATACATGACAGTGAGTAAAAGGAAAGAAGACAATCTCTTTCAGTAATGATCTTACATATGTTAGCAGAAGAGAGGCTCAATTTTAAGATGTCATTTAAAATACTGTAGCCTAGTTGTGCCTTTCTTAAAGAATGTGGAAATAGTAAAGATGAATCACTAGGTACATATCCCATCACTACTGAAAAAGATGCAATATAAAGAAACACTATTGAAAGGCTGAAGCATTCATAGACTGAGTAATATCCTGTTTGGATTGCCCAGTGCACAAGTGTTCATCTTCTTCAAACACTAGGAGCACTGGCTTTAGTGCCACTTACTTGAGTTCATGTAATTCATGCAAGTTATAAATCTTTAAGGGTGACTTTCAGTTAGAAAAAATCCCAAATTTATCATTGTTATTTTTTATCTAGTGCTCAGGTATTTACTTACTCTTTACTATGCAGGTAGATAGGTACCCAGTGCTCCTACTGCCTTGAGAAGATGAACACTTGGGTGCTGGCCAATCCAAACAGGGTATTACTCAGTGTATGAATGCTTCAGCCCTTCAGTAGCATTTCTTCATATTACCTCTTTTTCGGTAGTGCTGGGATATGCACCTAGTGATTCATCTTTCCTATTTCCATGTTCTTTAAGAAGGGAACAACTAGGCTACAGTATTTTAAATGACATCCTAAATATTTACCTACTGTATGCTAGGTAGGTAGGTAGGTATCTACCTCCATGTATGACTGAACAAAACATTGCCTGGTCATATGCCATCTTTACAACAGTAGGTATGTTCGAGCCCATTGTTGCAGCTTTTGTGTTGAGGGTCTTTTATTTTGTTGAGGGTCTTCTTCTCTTTCACTGACCCTATATTTTACCAAACATGATATCCTTCTTCAGGGTTTGTTCTCTCCTGGGAGTGTGTCAAAAGTAAGAAAGATGAAGTCTTGTCATCCTTGCTTCTGAGGAGGATTCTGGTTGAACTTTCTTCAAGACAGATTTGTTTGTTCTTCTGGCAATCCATGGTAATTCAATATTAGTAGTTGTAGACATATCTTTCAGAACTCATGCTGACTGAAAGATGATGTTGAGAGTAGCTACTTGAACTTTTTGTGCAGAAAAAGGAAGTGCACAACTGTAACTAAAAGTCTTACTAAAAACTGTACTTCATAATTTCCATAAAAAAATGATGCAATCTTCTCTGTTGAACCAACTTATTGGAAATTAGATGGAACTAAACTTGTCCCATGATCTTCAGACTTTATCACTTTTGTTTCTTTTTTTTTTTTCTGGTACGTGACAAAAATACCCCAGTATATTTTATAGAAAGAAGGCTATTAGTCCATAAAATGAGTGTAAATAAATTTAAAATTATACAGATTAAATTCTTTGACTCTAATTAAGTTAATGATTTTGACTGTCCTTAAGTATTAGTTTAATTTTGAGTTTGCTAAACTTCCTATGTAAAAGGCCAAATACTTTGTATTTTAGGCACTGGGATCTACACATTCTTGGTCATGACTACTCAAATCTGTCATTTTAGTGCAGTCACACAAATATGTACATGAATAAGCATGACCTGAAATGAGTTGTAGTTTACCAGTCTCTGAATCTCATATTATATCCTTTGTTGAGTTTTATTCAGCAAAACTTTGAGCAATCAATGAAGGGATAAACTTTCTTGCAAGATTTCATGGAGGTTATTTTACATTCTGTATCTTATATTTACAACTTCTGAAGTTACTGAGGTTTGTAAGATTGTTATTGGGTCTATTGACGTCCAGTCATGGTACCTCCTTCTACATTTATTTGATAAACTCTGATTGTGAGCTGTGCTTAATTTATAAGAACTGAGGCTTGATTGATGGTCTGTTTCAAAATAGAATTTTTCATTTGCTTCCTCTGGGAATCAGGGAGTATAACCAATCAGGAATCAGTTTAATTTTTTGTTGGTGAGCTGCAGGTAAATGTAGTTTTATGGTGACAAACACTTAGGGAAGATTTTTATCATTAGTGTTTTGTCATCATCATTGTCATCATCACAATTCTCATTAACCTTTCCATCCAGAGTCCTGGAAAATGCAGGCAGGCTACCTGTCTTCTCCCTTCACTGCTAGGTGGAGTTTCTGAGTGGCTCAAGAACAGCAGCTCCGTTTTGTATACAATCAATGACTTAAAGGGTGGGGTAAGTTGGTTATGTAAGTTACATACCTCATTTTTTTTAGTTTTCAGTTATTACCTTTCATTCGGATCTGACTTGACAGTACTGGGTACTGGGTTTTTTAGTGTCAGTAGCTTTATAAATCATAAAATGGACCATCTGTGAGTGAACATCTGTAATAATAACATCAGCAAATTATGCACTGCAACCTTGTATGTGGTATACACAACTAGTGAAAATATGTACCAAAAATATCCCCCAAAACAGTTCTAAATGCAGTCTGCCATAACTTGAATATGTTGAGGACTCCCTGTGGCTTAAAAGCCTAGTACCTTGATCCCTAGGTGGCTCCTTATGCCCATATTAGCAAACCCATTTGAATTTATTGAGCTGCAGTCTACAAACAACTTTACCAGTAACAATTGGAAAGTTTCTGTTTACTTGACTCCCTTGTCTCTCAGGTGGCTTTAAACTTAAATGTGGAATATTTGTGCAATTTATTAGGTCTCCTAAAACTAAAGTTAAGAATTCTTACTGTTTTTATGTTGTATATATCTATTTACTACATCTGTATATCTATATACTATTTATTTAACCATCCAACTGTCTATCAATTGTCTACCTACCTACCTATCTGCTGTTCTTGTGTCAGTTTATCTTATTGAAAGTCTTTCTCTTTTCCACTGACACTTTACCAAACATGATGTCTTTCTTTAGTGTCTAGTCCTTCCTGATAAAATGTCCAAAGTACGTGAGATGAAGTCTTCCCATTCTTGCTTTTAAGGAGCATGGTGACTGTACTTCTTCCAAGATTTTATTTGTTTTTTGGACTCAAAGGGAGAATTCAGTATTCTTCAGGCTTGGCTCACCTATATCATAATTCAAAAGCACCGTACTTCTTTGATGTTCCTTTTTCTTTGTCTATATTTTGAAGACATATGAGGCAAATGAAAATATCATGGCTTGGGTCAGGGTAACCTAATCCTCAAAGTGACATCTATACTTTTTAACACTTAGAAGTCTTTTTTGCAGCAGCAGATTTGCACAATGCAAAATTGAATTTTTAACTGCAGCTTCAACGGACACTGATGGTGGATACACATAAAATGAAATATTTGAAAACTTTAATATTTTCTCCACTTATCAAGATATTGCTTACTGATCCAGTTTTGAGAATTTTTGTTTTCTTTATATTGAGATGCAGTTCGTACTGAATGTCAGTCTTTGATCTTCATCAAGAGTGCTTCAAATAGTCTTCACTTTGAGCAAGCAAGGTTATGTCATCTGCATATTGCAGATTGTTAATGCATCTCCAACCCTGATACCCTGTTCTTCCTCACATGTTCCAGCTTTTCAGGTAATTTGCTTAATATACAGATTAAATAAATATGCTGAATGGGTACAGCCACGACGCACACCTTTACTGATTTTAAACCACACAACATTCCCATGGCCTGCTCTAACAACTGCCTCTCAGTCTGTGTAGTTTCTGCACGAGCATGACTATGTGTTCGGGAATTCCCATTTTCCACCATATTATCCATAATTTATTATGATTCACACAGGCAAATTCCTGTGCATAGTCAGTAAAATACAGGTTAATATCTTTTTGGTATTCCCTGCTTTCAGCCATAACCCATCTGATAAATCAGCAATGATAGTCCTCATTCTACATCTTCTTCTGATTCTGGCTTGAATTTATGGCAGTTCCCTGTGGAGGTACTGTTACAACTTCTTTTGAATTATCTTTAATAAAATTTTACTTGTATATGATAATAAAGATATTGCTGAATAATTTCCATATTCTGTTGGAGTTCCTTTGGAAGGAGTATAAGTATGAAACCCTCCAGTTGGTTAGCCAGGTAGCTGTTTTCCAAATTTCTTGGCAAAGCCAAGTGAGCACCACCAATGTTGCATCCATTTGATTAAACATGTCCATTTATATTCCTTCAATTCCTGGAACATTTTTTTAAAATTTGTTTCTACCAGTGCCTTCAGTGCAACTATGATTGCTTCTTTTAATACCTTGTGCTACCTACTGAAATGTTTACGTGCAGATTTCTTCTTGGTACGGTGACTCTCAATATTCCATCCATCTTCCCTTGATCCTTCATGCATTGCTCAATATCTTGCCCATAGAATCCTTCAATATTGCAGATTGAGAGGCTGACCAACATGGCGCTATATTCAGTCTTCCCTCCACAGCAAAGACCAGACAAACTAAGTAAAATAGAGACAGATTCCAATCCTGGAACCCAAAGTGTCAAAAGAAGAGATGAAGAGCTCAGTCAAATACTGAATGGAATGAGAAAGTGACAGATAACAGAGAACAAGGAGAGACACAAGTGGAGATCCTCTATCAGCTAGCATTGTATGGAATTGCCATCATGGACTCTTGTCAGACATCAGTGGACAGGGAGAAAAGAAAGCAGACTCACAGATTCCAGAAGGAGACTGAGCACCTAGTAACCAGCAGTATAGACTTTCTTACCCTCTGCTCCTCCTTCCCCTACTTGATCTTCATCACTTTCCAGCAGGCTGATCTACTGCTTGCCAGTAGGTCCCAGCTCTGTGCTGCACAGATTTGCCCCACTCACCCTGGTTGAGTCCTTCAGTGCTATTTATGTGTTTCTGGCTTTGTTTTGTTTGGCTTCTTTTGTTTATTTCCTTCCTCTGACATATTCCACTTCTTTTCTCTCAAACATCTGACTCAGTGGGTCATGTTTGCTTCCTCTTGACAGGCTGTGATGTGTCACTAACTGAGACACTGCTTCTCTGGTCTGTGCTGCAATGCTGGTGGGAATCATGAGGGCTTTTTCTGTTTTGCTTTCTCTTTAATTCATTTCTTGGTTTCTGTCTCTTTCTACTTACTTTCTTTTCTGGTCTCCTGAATACCTGGCACTCTGTGCCACCTCCATCCATTCTAGCTAGGCTGTATTGCATGAATCGAGAGCCACTTCCCTGGTTTGCAAGGCTGGTTGGACCCCTGGGGACATTTTAAGAATATTATTTTTATTTAATTCTGTTTTTTTCTTTGTTTTTCTTCATTTCTCAATTCTCAGAACTTTTTATTTTTGCTCCTTTTTGCTCTCCTCTTTCTCTTTCCCATGCCCAGACTATTTCCCCATACCAAAACCTCTATCTCCCTTTTTCCTGTTTGCAGCATGTGCTGACTATAATGCCCTGAAACATCCTAGGCACAGCTTACTAGAATATGCCCTGTACTTATACCACGGTGTAGGCCACAGAAAAGCCATCCTAGCCTCTCCACTTGACTAGATGTGCTTTGCTGCACTGTGCTTTGCTGAACAACTGGCCCTGCCTATTGGACAAGGGGGTGAAAAATCCACCCACAGATGAACAACCAACAACAAATGCACTCACCTCCTGCTCAGACATAGCCAAATACACAAAAAAGAAAACACACACACACACACACAAGGAAACAAATCTACAATCAATTTATGAAGAAAATAGCTACTGAATATCCTGAAGACTTCAGATAATATCAAAACATGTTAAACAAACAAACAAACAAAAAAACAGGACAGGATGGTTTCTAGTAGGCAGCCAAAATGAAGCTTCAGATGGTTTACCAGGAGAAGAAAAGGAACTAGAACTACCTGGGGGAAGTGAAGTCTCTAATATTCAGAACTGTCCAAAAGTTGAAGTGAAAAATAGACAATAATGAGGGAAAGAAAGAAAGATAAAATCATGAAAATGCAAACAAAAAATTGGAAAAATTCAGAAAAATAATACAGAAACAATAAGTCAAAATAGATCCACAGCTAGAAATCATACAAAAATAACAATTAGAAATCAAAAAGATAAACAAGATCTCTGAAATGGATGATGACAAAGAAGGTCTAAGGAGCAGGTTTTAAACAATGGAAGGTAGAATCACGGAAACTGAAAATAATATTTGGATACCACTTTGAGGAAAAATCAGAAAAAAGAACAAAGAAGAATGAGGACTTACTGAAAATTATGTGGGATGTAATCAAAAGCACAATTTTACAAGTGCTTGAAGTTCCAGAACAGAAGGGAAAATAGAAAACACTGAGAGGATCATTATAAACTGGTGACAGAAAAACTTCCCTAATATCATGAAAGATAAAAAAGCTGCCCACACAAGATCAATGAACGTATATAGATTAGATTTCCAAAAGAAAATCACAAAGACACATCATAATCTGATTCACTGAAACCAGAGACAAAGAAAGAATCCTGAGAGCAGCTTGAGAAGAATAAAAATTTACATACAGAGCCAAAACAATAAGGTTAAGATCTGATTACTTGGCAGAAGCCATGAAGGTAAGAAGGCAGTGGGATGATGTGTATAAAACTCTGAATAATACACCCTGCAAAACTCATTTTCTAATATGGTGGTGATATTAGGCCATATCTATACAAACAGAAATTAAAGAAATATGTAAAAACCTAACCAAACATATAAGAATTATGAACGGGATCCTTTGGTTTGAGAACAAACAACATCAGACCATAGACTGAATCCAGGGTGTGAGATTGTACCAGCCAGATACCAACCTAGGAAATGAACTTTCAAGGATTATTCAAAACCAAAAGATTTACAACAGGGAATCAGAGTGGTTAATCTACAACGGTGGCAACATCAGAAAAATAAAGGAATAAATGATGTTCTCTCTTCTAACAGAGAGGAAGGTAAGGTGCTAAGTAAAAATAGACTGGTTCAAATCTAGGAAGATAAGGGTAAAGTTCAGGGTAGCTCAGAAAAAGTTAACAAACCTACTCATCAAAATGTAGAAGAAAAACCAAGTTTCGGGAAAAACAAAATCTACAAAAGCAAAATATAAGAAAAAATATACAAGCAAACAAAAGGAATTCAATACAGGAGATTAAGAGGAACAAAGATAATGTCAGCTCCACAAGAAAAGCACTGCAAAATGATAGGAATAAACTTACAGCTATCAATAATTACATGGAATGTAAATGGCTTAAATGCACACATAGATAGTGACAGAAAGGGTAAAACAAACAAAAACAAGATCCATCAATATACTGTCTACAACAGATATGCCTTAGAAACAAAGATATAAGTTTACTAAAAATCAAAGGATGGAAAAAAATGTACTAAGCATATAGCTACTACCAAAAAAAAAAAAAAAAAAAAAAGCAGGAGTGGCAATACTAAGGTAAACTAGACTTCAAAAGAAAACCCACCATAAAAGACAAAGAAGGACACCACAGAATACTTAACAGGAAATTCATCATAAAGATATAACCAAATTAAATAGCTATACACTCAGTGATAGAGCTCCAGTATACATACAACAGACTCTTAACAGCACTGGAAAGAGAAACTGATAGTTCCATACTAGTAGTTCCATAACAGTAAAGATACTGTTCTAGTCATCCAGTACTTCTTTAACAGAAATGCCCCAAGTGGATGGCTGTAAAAAAGACATTTTATTTTCTCACAGTCCAGTAGACTAAAAGCTTAATTTCAGGGTGTCAGCTCTACAGGAAGGCTGTCTCTACTGGCTCTGGAGGAAGGTTTTTGTCATCAGTCTTCACCTGGACTGGAAGCTTCTGAGGCACAGAGACTCCAAGTCCTTTCTAAGGGAACTGCTCAGCTCCTAGCCCTATCTCTGGGTACTAGGAAGACCCCACATCTGTCCTTTATGTCTCAAAAGACTGCCTAAAGACACAAAACATTCTTGCACGTTAAGTCCTGCAGCACCAACTCAACTGCTGCCCATCAACCTTCATTAACATCATACAGATAGGATTTAGAACGTGGAGGAACAACACACAATACAGGAATCATGGCTCACCTACACTGCTAAACAGATTTTTCTGTGGAACACAATTCAATCCATGATGGTTATAAATCTAAAAGCCACAGTCAGCCAGTTTGAACTTTTAGATGTGTGTAGCACACATAACATTACCACTGAACAGCTACAAAGTATACATTCTTTTGCAATGTTCTCCAGAATAGATCACATCTTAGATCACAAAGCAATTTTCAACAAGTTCCAAAATATTCAAATGACATAGAGTATATTCTTTGATCGCAGTGCCCTCAAAGTAGAATGTGACAGGAAGAAGAAAAAAAAATCGATTACATGGAAACTGAACAACATCTTGTTTAAAAACTACTGGGTAATAAAAGAAATCACAGATGAGATTTAAAAAAAAAAATACCTAGAATTAAAATAGAATGAAAACACATCTTACCCAAACTATTGGGACACAGCAAATGCAGTGCTCAGTGGTCAGCACCAATAGATACACACATCGAAAAGGAAGAGACAAAATCAAAACATCAGCTACAAAACTCAATCAAAGAAAGAGAACAGCAAAAGAAGCCAACAGCCACCAGAAGGAAGAAAATAATAAAGATCAGAGCAGAAAAAAATTAATAGAGAATAGAAAAACAATAGAATGACTCAAACCCAAAAGTTGGTTCTTTGAAAAGATCAACTGAATCGACAAACCACTGGCCCAAATGACAAAACAAAAGTAGGAAAGAATGTGAATAACTCAAATGAGGAATGAGATGGGTGACATTACAATAGACCCAAATGAAATAACAAGAATCATAAGAGTATTATGAAAAACTATACTCCAACAAACCTAAAAATCTAGAAGAAATCAACAAACTTCTAGAAACACACTATGTACTCAGAGTAACACAAACTGAAGTAGAAAATGTGAACAGACTCATAATAAGAGAAGAGATTGAAAAGGTGACATAAAAATAAAACACTCTCAGTAGAAAAAAGTGCTGGCTGAGATGATTTCATTACAGAATTCTACAAACATTCGAAGAGAAGCTTACTACAGTACTCCTAAAACTATTTCAGAACATAGAAAATGAAGAGAGACTTCTGAATTCATTAAATGAAGTCAGCATAACCCTGGTACCAAAACAAGTCAAGGACATTACACAAAAAATTACACACCACTATCTCTCATGAACATAGATGGAAAAATTATCAACAAAATTCTAGTCAACAGAATTCAGCATCATATAAAAAAATAATATATCACAACAAAATAGAATTCATACCAGGAATGCAAGGATGTTCCAACATTGAAACATTAAAAATCAGCCAATGTAATGATCAATCACAATCATATCAGTCAATGCAGGAAAAGCATTTGACCAAGTTAAAGTGTTAGACTTTGTCCAACATCAATTTCTGTTAGAAACGCTCAATAAATTAGTTATGAAAAGGAAATTACTCAACATAATAAAAACTACTGTCATGGGTTGAATTGTGTCCCCTCAAAAATATGTGCAGTCATGTGGCTGGGACATGATTCCCAGTATCTTGGGATTGTCCTCCATTCTGTGATTTCACTAAACTGTATGCTAAAGGGGCTGTAAATTCCTGCATAGGATTACTTCCTTGCTCTGCTGTAGAGGGGAGTTTCCCTGGAGTATGGCTTGCCCCACCCTTAAGCTTTTCAGCCTGCAAGAGATAAAAGGAAACAGAAACAAAGAGAATTGGGAGCCTCGTTACCATCAAGAGAGCAGCACCAGGAGAAGAGCGCATCCTTGAGACCTGAGATTCCTGCGCCAACATGCTCCCTGGACAAAGACTGATGCAATACTGGACTTTCCTCTAGAGCCGACAAGGGGAAATCCTTTCCCAGGCGCGGACACCCTGAATATGGACTTGCAACCTACTGGACTGTGTAAGAATAAACCTTCCTTTGTTGAAGCCATCCACTCTGTGGTATTTCTGTTAGAGCGGCACTAGCTGACTAAAACAACTACCTTCCATGCAAAACCAAAAGCCAACTTCCTTGTTAAAGAGCCTGAAAACATTCTCCCTGAGAAGAGAAACAATACAAGGGTGCAGTTTGTAATCTGTCTTAGTCATTTAGGGCTGATTTAACAGTGAAACAAGTGGATGGCTTTAAAAAGAAAAATTTTATTTTGTCGCAGTCTAGTAGGCTATAAGTCCAAATTCAGGGTGTCAGCACCAGGCGGAGCCTTTCTATGTTGGCTGTGAGTGAAGGTCCTTGTTGTCAATCTTCCCCTGGACTGGGAACTTCTTTATTTTTTCTTCTTTTTTATTGTGATTAAGTGAAAACACAATCCAAATCAATTTTGAATGGCCACCTACCTGCAGTTCTTTCTGCTTTCCTTGTCCCCTGACAATTCACTCCTGCTTTTCATTTTATACTTGTCTATCCTGTTAACAAGCTCCTGTCCCCTCCACTTCACACTCTTCTCTCCCATCTAGGAAGAGACCAGTAGGACAGTGTCTTCTAGATGCATAGAACCATAAAGTACACACACGGTGTGGTCACATTGTGTCCTTGAATCTAGTGCATTTTTGTTTCAAGAGTTGACTCAGTAGTGTTTTCTAGGCAGGGGTAGCAGCATGTCTAGGGGCTATGGTCCCAGGGGTTCCCCTGGGCCTTCGGACCATCAGTTGTGGTCTTTTAGTAGAGTTCTTGAACTGTACCCCTCTTTGTCTCATGTTGCCACAGGGACTCACCACTGTGTGCCCCATGACAGCTGTCTTTGATGGTAGTCAGGCACCATCTGGTTCTTCTGGTCACATGTTGATACAGTCTCCCATTCACATGGATCCTTTTGTCTCCTAGGCTCCTTTTTCCTCGGGTCTTTGGTATTCTCAGTGATCATCTGTTTCAGATGAGTTGGGACCATTTGGTGTACTCCAGATAGCAGCCTGCTCGCTTTTAAGAACCCGATGCCACTCACCAATATGGGGGTAGAAGATTTGATAATTAGATTCATAAATAGATAGGCTAATTGTGTCATTTGGCGTTGATGTCCCCCAAGACATAGTCTCCATACACTGCTCCTGCTACTCTATCCTTTGAAACATTGGATTGAGAATAGAATTGCTTTCAGTTTATGGTGAAGTTCAGTTAAATGGATCTTCTTTCTACTGTTTGCTGTCACTGTTCTCATTCAACTAAATTTCTATCAACTATCTAATCTATGAACAACCCTTGCCCTTCCTCCCCACCCTTGTAGCCATCAAAGAGTCTTTTCTTCTACATATAAGTGTACTTTAAATCTTTATAGCAGCGGTCTCATACAATATTTGTCCTTTTGCCACTGACTGATTTCACTCAGCATAATGTCTTTCAGCTGAAACCAGGTTATGAAATGTTGTCCAAAATCATCATCATTTTTTTTTTAAATCATTGCATAATGTTTGTCATAGATTGAATGGGGTTCCCCCCCCAAATATGTGTAGCCATGTGGCTTGGCCATGATTTCCAGTATTTTGTCATTGTCCTCTGTTTTGTGGTTTTCCTATGCTGTATGATAAAGGATTAGGGTGGAGCTGTAAATGCCTTCATAGGATCACCTCCCTGCTCCACTGTAAAGGGAGTTTCCCTGGAGTATGGCTTACCCTGCCTTTAATCTTCTCGTCCTACAGGAGATAAAAGAAAAGGAAAACCAGCAGACATTTGGAAACCTCACACCATCAAGCAAGCAGCACCGGGAGAAAAGCACGTCCTGCAGACCTGAGTTTCCTGTGCCAAGATGCTTCCTGGATAAAGACTAGTGCAATACTGGAGTTTCTTCCAAAGCCGATAAGGGGTAAAGCCTTTCCCTGGAGTGGACACCCTGAATTTGGACTTGTAGCCTACCAGACTAAGAATAAACTTTCCTTGTTAAAGCCATCTACGCTATGGTATTTCTGTTAGAGCAGCACTAGCTGACTAAAAGAGTTCATTGAGTATATGTACCATAGTTTGTTTATCCATTCATCTGTTGGTAGACATCTAGGTTGGGTGTATGTTTTTGCTCTTGTGGAATATGCAGCTGCCGCGTCCAGCACCCCAGCGGCCAGTGTTGGATAGGGTCCGAGGCCAAATGTCGACAGGCAAGGGGATGAGAAAATTTCACTCACGCATGAAACATGTCACTCACACAAGTACAAATAAACACATCACACAAGATAAAGTTGGGGTCAGGTGGGACCATAATCTCTGACGGAGAATCATGGACTCTGGTCTAACACAAGCTTGATTTATAGGCTTAACAGGTAGGAAGTCAACAGAGCCAGACATTTCCAAAAGTAGTTATGATCTTTGTATTTTGATTGGTTATGGAGGCAGGGAAGTTTTTGCCTTCCAACAAAGGAGAGGACTATGCAAATAGTTTTAACCCGAGCCATTAACCTGTAAACAGTTTCAAGGAAATAGCTCTAGCTTTGGGCGTATTATATTACAGATAGCTTAGTTTAGGCTAATAGCTTCAAGGAATAGTTCTTATTATTCTGTAAATAGTTTCAAGGGCCAAGCAGAGAAGTACAAAACATGGGAAGAGGGAGGAGGCTAGGACAGTGTGGCTCCCAGCCAGCAGCATGCTGCAACAAATATTTGTGTACATATGTGCATTCATGGGACAACCTTTGTTTCTGTAGGATAACTTCCAAGCAGTGGGATTACTAGCTCAAATGGTATATCTATTTCCAGCCTTTTAACGAAGTGTCAGATTGCTTTCCAAAGAGATTGTACCATTTTGCAATCCCACCAGCAATGTAGCAGGGTTCTGATCTCTCCACAGCCTCTCCAGGATTTCTTGTTTTGTGTTTTTTGGATCATGGCCAACCTTATGGGGTGAGGTGGTATCTCATGGTAGTTTTAATTTGGACTTCTCTGATAGCTAGTTATGGTATTTCCTCATGTCTTTTAGCTGCCTGTATGTCTTCTTTGGTGAAATGTCTGCCCAATTCCTTTGCCCATTAATTAATTGGATTATTTACCTTTTTCTTGATATTTTGTGGTACCTTGTAGATTATGCAGATCAGGCATCAGTCTGACATGTAGTTGTCAAATGTTTTTCTCATTCTGTAGGTGGCCTTTTAACTCTTCTGATAAAGTTTTTGGATCAGCAAAAGTGTTTGATTCTTAGTAGTTCTAACTTATCTATTTTCTCTTTTATTGTTTATGCTTTGACAGGTTTTGAAGTCTAAGCTGTGTATCAGAACTACCATTGTTGACCTTATTTTTTCTTGCACGATCTTTATCATTTTAGGTTTGGTATTTAGGTCTTTGATCCACTTTGAGTTATTTTTTTTGTGTAAAGTGTGAGATATGGGTCTTGTTTCAGTTTTTTGCAGATTGATAACAAATTTTCCCAGCACCATTTGTCAAAGAGACTGTTTTTACCCCAGTTTACAATCTTAGGGCCTTTGTCAAGTATCAACTGTTCAAAAGAAGATGATGGCATCTCTGCGGTCTCAACTCTGTTCCATTGGTTTGTATGTCTGTTTTTGTACAGTACTAGGCTGTTTTCACTACTGTGGCAGTGTAATAGGTTCTAAGGTCAGGTAGAATGAGGCCTTTCACTGTGTTCCTCTTCTTCAGTAGTGCTTTACTTATCCGGGGTTTCTTTCCTTTCCAAACAAAGTTGGTGATTTGTTTCTCCATCTCATTCCTAAATGACACTGGAATTTGTATTGGGATTGTATTGGATATGTGGATCTCTTTGGGTAAAATAGACATTTTCACAATGTTAAGTCTTCCTATCTGTGATCAAGGTAGGTTTCTCCATTTATGTAAGTCTTTTTTGGTTTCTTGCAGTAAGGTCTTGTAGTTCTCTCTGCATAATTCTCTTTATTTCTCTAGTTGGATTTATTCCTAGGTATTTTATCTTCTTAGGAGATACAGTAAATGGTATTGATTTGGTGGTTTCTTCTTTGACAGTGTAAAGGAATCTTCTTTGTTAGTGTAAAGGAATCCTACTGATTTACTGATGTTTATCTTATATATTGATACTTAGCCAAACTCTTCTATTAGTTCTAGTAGTTTACTTATGGATTCTTTAGGATTCTTTGTGAATACAATAACATCATCTGCAAATAGGGAGACTTTTACTTCTTCTTTGCTGATGCAGATGCCCTTTATTTCTTTGTCTTCTGTAATTGCTCTGGCTAGAACCTCTAGTACAATGTTGAATAGAAGTGGTGAGAATGTCTAGTTTCTGTTCTCGAGGAGAATTCTTTCAGTCTGTTTCCATTCAGGATGATGTAGGCAGTTGGTTTTGATAGCTGCACCTAATTGTGTTGAGGAATTTCCCCTCTATTCCTATTTTGCTGAGAGTTTTTTAGAATGAGTGGGTGCTGGACTTTGTCAAATCCCTTTTCTGCATCAATTGTCAAAATCAGGTGATTCTTATTTTTTGTGTTATTGATGTGGTTGATTGCATTAATTGTTTTTCGGATGTTGAACCAGCCTTGCATCCATATGAATCCAACTTGGTCATGATGATTTTTTTTTTTTTTTTTTTGGATATGTTGTTGCATTCTGTTGGCAAGGATTTTGTTGAAGATTTTTACACCTAGACTCATGAGTGATACTGGTTTCTAATTCTCCTTTTTTGTTGGATCTTGCCCTGGCTTTGGCATCAGGGTTGTGCTGGCTTCATAGAATGAGTATTCCATCTGTTTCTATGCTGTGAACTAGTAGCTGGAGTAAACTCTTCTCTAAAAGCTTGGTAGAATTCTGCAGTGAAGCCATCTAGGCCAGGGCCTTTCTGTTGTTACATTTTGGTGACTTTTTGAATGTCTTCCGTTGTGATGGGTTTATTAAGCTGTTCTCCTTCACCATGTGATGATTTTGGTAGGTGATATGAATCTACAAATTTGTCCATTTCCTCTAGGTTTTGATATCTGTTAGAGTACAGTTTTTCATAGTATTCTCTTATGATACTTTTGATTTCAATTGGGTCTGTTGTGACATCTCCTGTTTTATTTTCTTATTCAGATTATTTGTTTCCTCTCCTGTTTTTGTTTTGTAAGTTTTGCCAATGGTTTCTCAATTTTGTTGATCTTTTCAAAGAACCAGCTTTTGTTTTGTTAATTCTTGCAATTGTTCTTCTATTCCCTAATTCATTTAGTTCTGCTGTAATCTTTATTATCTGTTTTCTTATGATGGCTGAGGGGTTCTTCTTTTACTCTCTACTCGTCCAACCTGTACGGTTAATTTTTTGGTTTCGATCCTTTCTTCATTCCAGATGTGTGCTTTTATAGAGATAAATTGACCTCTGAGCCCTGTTTTTGTTGTATCCCATAGGTTGTGGTAGGATAGGTTTTCATTCTCATTTGATTCCATAAATTTGTTCATTTCATCTTTGATTTCTTCTATAATCCATGGACTTTTGAGCAAGGCATTGTTCAGTTTTCATGAGTTTTAATTTTTACCTATGTTTTTTTCTGCAGTTGTTTTCAACTGTTATGGCTTTATGGTCTGAGAAGATACTTTGCAATAAATTCAATGGTTTGGATTTTGTTGAGACTTGTTTTATTTCCTAACACATGATCTATTATGGAAAATGTTCCACATGCATTGGAAAAGAAGGTGGACTTTCTGTTGGTGGATAAAAAGTTCTGCATATATCAACCGAGTCTGTTGGTTAATTGCTGCAATAAGTTCTTCTGTATCTTAACTGAGCTTTTCTCTGGATGATCTGTCCATTACTGAAAATGAAGTGTTGAAGTGGAGTGATCTGTTTCATTTCTCAACGAGTGATTATTATTATTTCTGTGGAGAGATCTCTCTCATTTTTCAGTGTTGTCAGTGTTTGACGTACTTAGTTGCTCTGGTATTGGGTGCATAAATATTTAACATTGTTATGCCCTGCCTATGGATTGAACTTTTCAGCAATAAATAGTGGCCATCCTTGTCCACGACGGTGGATCTTATATTAAAGTCTATTTTATCTGAAATTAGTATTGCTACTCCTACTGTTTTTCGTGTGTTGTTGGACTAGTATATATTTTTCCACACTTTGATTTTCAGTTTGTTCATATCTTTGAGTCTAAGGTGTATTTCTTGTAAGCAATGTAGAGAAGGCTCATGTCTTTTGATCCACAACATCACTTGCTCTTTACTAGGGTATTCAGTCTGTTTACCTTCAGTGTAATTATTGACAGGTATGTGTTTAAGTGCTGTCATTTTGATGCATTTATTTTTGTGTTTTTGATGTTTTCTATGTTTCCTTAATATTCTCTTCTGCATTATTCTTCTTTGTGAGTTGACTTTTCATCTTTTTCAGTGTTGGTTTTGTGTTTGTTGTTTTGATATGTGATTTTGCTTTGTGGCCAACCCTGTGATCTCCCTTACTCTTCTAAGTTTAAACTAGATTTTAGCTTCTGCATATCTTTTTAATTTTCTCTTCATCTGAAAGAGTTATAACTACTGTAATATATCCCTCTTATCAATGTGATACAGTAATAATTTTCATCTTATGATCACTGGTTCCCTTCTTTTAATAATGTAGTTTTTTTTTTTGTGATTGGGTGAAAGTATACAATCCAAATTAAATTTGCATGCCTGCCTGTCTGCAGCTCCTTCTGCTCTCCTTGACTGGTGACAGCACACTCCTCCTTTCTGTTATATATATATCAATCTTCTTAACAATGTCCTATCCCCTCCTCTCCACCCTCTCCCTTCTAGTAAAATGCGAGTAGGATAGCATCCTATTAGATGCATGGAAGCATAAAGTGCACACACCTTATGATCACATTGAGTTCCCAAATCTAGTCCATTGCTCTTTTAAGAATTGACCTAAGTAATATTTTCTGGTCAGGGGCAGCAAGTAGATCTAGGGGCTATAATCCCAGGAGAAGCCCCAGGTCTTCAGACCATCGATTGTGGTCTTTTAGTCTAGTTCTTGAGGTGCACCCCTCTTTTTCTCATCTTGCCACTGGAACTCAACATTGTGTGCCCCATCATGACTATCTTTCGTGGTGGCTAGGCACCATCTGGTTCTTCTGGTCACATGTTGATGTAGTTACCCATTCACATGTGTTCTTCTGTCTTCTGTTATCTCCTCCCCCCCACCATGTCTTTGTTGTCCTTGGTGATCATCTCTTCTGGCTGAGTTAGGACAATTTGGTGTACCTCAGATGGCAACTTGCTAGCTTTTAAGATCTCAGACACCACTGACCAATATGGGGTGCAGAAGACTCTCTTAGCAATAGGCTAGTTATGACAATTGGTCTTGATGGCTCCTGAGAGCATCGTCCCCAGAACCCCACCCCTGCTACTCTTTCCTTGCAATATTGGATTAGGATTAGAAGAGGTATCAGTTTATGTTAAAGTTCGGTTGATTAGATCTTCTTTCTAATGTGTGCTCTCACTGCTTTCACCCAACCGAATTTCTATCAACTATCTAATCTATAACCAGTGTTTTTCGTCCCTCTCTCCCATCCCCTGCAGCCATCAAAGAGTCTTTTCTTCTGTACTTGAGTCTGTTTTTAAGTCCTTATAGTAGGGGTCTTGTACAACATTTGTTCTTAATAATGTAGTTTTGATTGAGCTTTTTGATTTATTTAAGTGAGTAGCATTCTGGATGCTGTGTCCTGCGTTGTCTCCTTGAGTATACACTTAATGTTTTTGTTTTTCTAAGCAAAGAGCTTCTTTCAGTGTTTCTTATAATTTTGGTTTGGTTTTTACAAAGTCTCTAAGCTTCTGTTCATCTGCAAATGTCTTAATTTCACCATCATATTTGAGAGACAGTTTTTCAGGATATATAATTCTTGGTTGGCAGTTTTTCTCCTTCAGGGCTTGGAATTAGGAATGCATCCTCCCACTGCTGTTTTGCTAACATCATTTCTGCTGAGAAGTCAGATGAAAACCCACAGGGTTATCTTCTGAATGTTAGCTTTGCTTTCAGCCTTGCTGCCTTTAAGAGTTTCAGTTTATATTTCATTTTATTAAACTTAATTATATTATGTTTGGAAACCCTGATGACATAGTGGTCTGTTAACCAAAATGGTCATCATTTCAAATCTACCAGGTGCTCCTTGGAAAATCTATGGGAAAGTTCTACTCTGATCTAAAGAGTTGCTGTAAGTTGGAATCGACTTGACAGCACTGCTTTTTTTAATAACATGTTTCAATGTCTTTCTTTTTTAGTCTGGTTTTTGTGGTATTCAATATGCATCTTGGATATCTGTTCTCTTCTTTCATAGTTTCGGGGAAGTTTTCTGTCAGCAGCTGTACAACAATGATCTTTGTATTTTCATCTATCCCTTCCTATTCAGGAACTCCAATTATTCATAAATTATTCTTCTTGATAGAGTCCCACATGTTTCTTAATCCTTGTTTTTTTTCTTATTTCTTTTTCTGAATTCTTCTCATAAATGCTAGCATCAGTTTCTCCTCAAGGTCACTAAGTCTGACTTCTATCTCCTCAATTCTGCTCTTTTTGCTTTGGATTGAATTGCCTAACTGAGCTGGATTTCACATCAGTGATGTCCCATCAGTTCAAATAGCTTACTTAATTTTTCATTTTGTTGTACTGCATCTTGGTTAATCTCTAGGAGGTCTCTACATGTAATTCTTTTGTACTTGACTTGCGATAGTTTCAGAAAGGCTCTGCACTTGGCTGGCTGGTGTTCTTCATTTGTAAATTTTTTTTTTTTTTGATTCTTTATTTTGAGAATTTTCTGGAGCCATATTGGACTGCAACTGACTAACTGACTAGCAATTGACTGTTGTCTGTGCACCATCTAGCAGATGCTCAGTTTCTCTGGTGTTACTTCAACAGGAGCCAAGGCATAGTTCTGGGAGGGGAGTTGATCACCAGCCATTTCTGTGTACTCTAGTGACTGGCCCAAGGTGCACTTTCTGGGATGGCAGGCTCTGCCTCCGTGCTGGCAAAGACAATGTCCTACTTACGGAGTCACTAGGGGACCATGAGCTGACCCTATGATGTGGATCGAAGAAGGGTGGATATGCTCCTGGGCCTCTCAGCAATGGTTCTCCAGGTGGTCTTATTTTGAAAAGTTACTTTACTGCTACAGTAGGAGCTATCTAACAGTTGCTGAAATCAGCCAGGCTCTCAGGTGTGGCAGGCCCCACCTTCTGGCTAACAACAAAAGTACCTTCTGGACTGCTCCCAGATGCTATTATGTAGTTCAAATTAGAGAGGGGTTAGGGGCATCCTGCCATTGTCTGCCAGGCCCCACCTGTAAGTATAGGCATGAAATGTCTGAGACACCATGTTTCTGCTGAAGAAGCACTTACCAGATGGGCTGCTTCTCTGACTGAGAATCATCTGTAGCTATGATACCTTGCTGGGTGACTCTGCCTCCCAGCCAACTAAGAAGGCATCATGGCTGAGCTGCTTTTCCTGCTGTGAAATACCAGAGTCTACGTCACAGCTCAGAAAAGAGAATGTAGAAAGACACTCATGTCCTCAGTCAGCAGCCAGACTCTCAATGTATGGCTATCCTATACACAGTCTCTCTGCTGCACTGTACATTGTTTACTTAAGCACTGCAGTTTGTTATATTTGCTGGCTCATGGCCAGCCCTTGCTTCCTAGATAATAAAGAAGGTATCAGTACCTCCAGTTCTGCAAAACAGTGAGTCAGCAGGAGTGAGACTCAGCAGCTGCTGGCTTGTCTTTGAGAAAGGTCGTTTAGTCAGTACTGGTACCTAGTCAAATTTAACAACCTTATGCCAGATCCTAGGGCTCCCCTCATGTCCATGTTGCTCCATTCAGTTATCATTCCAGGCCTTAGTTCTCAGAGGGTATTGAGGAGACATGTGTCTAGTCTGCCATCTTGGCCCTGCCCCCTGGATCAGGAACTTCTGATGCATAGGGACCATGGGTCCTTTCCAGTGGATGTGCTCAGTTGATGTCACTGCTTCTTGGTGACAAGAAGTCTCCAACTTTCTGCTTGTTTCTCTTTCCTTTAGATTCCAAGAAATTTCCTCAAGGCATGATACCATCTTCCACACTGAGTTCTGCCTCACCAACATGACTGCTGCCTATCCTCTCTCATTAATATCATGGAAGCAGAGTTTGCAGCATTCAGGAGCATCACAATACCTGGAATCACAACCTAGCTAAATTACTACACACATTTTGGAGGCTGATACAATTCAACCCATGACATCATCACTCCTATGTAACATTATATTTAGATTACAGCATTGTCACCCATGGTGGACAAGTTTCAGATGAGCTTCCAGATTAAGACAAAGAAGAAGGATCTGACAGTCTACTTCTGAGAAGAATTAGCCAAAACTATAAATGACAATAGAACATTGTCTGATGAGCCCCCAAGTTTGGAAGATCTGCTTCCTTAAAGTAAAAGTGCCCTTAATGCCATGGATGAAATCACCCTTTTGGGACGTTCATTTGCCGATGTGGCCTGACTCAAAATGACAAGAAACAGTGGTAAACATTCTTTAATAATTGTGATGAAGAATATACAAAGTATGAATCTAAGAAAATAGGAAATTGTGAAAAATGAAATGGAACATGAAAACATTGATACTTTAGGCATTACTAAGCTGAAACGGAATGTAATTGGCTATTTTAACTAGACAGTCATATAGTCTACTGTGCCAGGAATGTCAACTTTTTTTCATGGATGGTATTTATTATGTTGAGGAAATCATCAAAAAGAACATTTCAAGGTCTGTCCTGAAGCACAATGCTGTCAGTAATAGGATAATATCTGTATGTTAATGAGGAAGACCATTTAATGAGAGTATGATTTGAATTTATGCATCAACTACTAAGGCTATTGATGAAGAAATTGAAGATTTTTACCAGATTCTGCAGTTGAAATTGATTGACCATGAAATCAGGAAGCATAGTTAATAACTGGTGATTGGAATTTGAAAGTTGGAAACAAAGAAGGATCAATTGTTGGAAATATGCACTTAGTCAGGTGATGTCAGAGATTGCATGACAGAATTTTGCAAGACCAAACCAACAACTTAAACATTGCAAATAATGTTTTTTTCTCCATTATAAACAGTGACTATACATGTGAACCTGGCCAGATGGAATACACAGAAATCAGATAGACTACATCTGTGGAAAGAGATGATGGAAAACTCAGTATCATCAGTTAAAACAAGACTTAGGAACTTTTTGAATAATATCTGTAGTATCAAACACAAGTAAATTTTGCTAAAGATCATTCAAAAGTGGTTACATTAATATTTTTACAAGGGACTGATGGAAGAGTACATGGCACCAGAAATGCCTTTGCTGATGCTAGATGAATCTTCACTGAAAGCACAGAATACCAAAAAGATGTTTACCTGGTGTCATGGATTGAATTGTGTCTCCCAAAAATATGTGTAGCCATGTTACTGGGCCATGATTCCCTGTAATCTATGATTGCCCTCCATTTTGTGATTTTTCTTATGTTGTATGTTAAAAGATTAGAGTGGGACTGTAAATTCATTTATAAGATCACCCCCCTGCTCCACCACAAAGAGAGTTTCCCTGGAGTATGGCTTGCCAAACCCTTAATCCTTTCCTTCTACAAGAGATAAAAGGAATAGGAAGCAAGCAGAGAATTGGGAACCTCACACCATCAAGAAAGCAGCACTGGGAGAAGAGCACATCCTTCAGAGCTGAGGTTCTTGTGCCAAGATGCTCCCTGAACAGACTGACATAATACCAGACTTGACTCCAGAGCCAACAAGGGGGAAAGCCTTCCCCTGAAGGGGATATCCTGAATTTGGACTTGTAACCTATCAGATTGTGTAAGAATAAACTTTCCTTTGTTAAGGCCATCCACTTTGTGGTACTTCTGTTAGAGCAGCATTAGCTGAATAAAACAACAGTGAGAAAGCATTCAGTTGGGTGGATCGTAACTAATTATGGATAACACTGTGGAAAATGGGAATTCCAGAACACTTATTTGTACTCACAAGAAATCTGTGTATGACTCAAGAGGCAGTCATTGAGACAGAGCAATGAGACACTTCATGTTCTAAGTCAGGAAAGGTGTGCATCAGGATTGTATCTTTTCACTATACCTTTTCAATCTGTATGCCTAGCGAATAATTCAAGAAGCTGGACTATATGAAGAATAGGGCATCAGGATTGGAGGAAGGCTCATTAACAACCTGCGTTAAGCACATGATACAACCTTGTTAGCTGAAAGTGAAGACGAATTGAAATGCTTACTGATGAAGATCAAAGACCAGTACCTTCAGTATCGATTACATCTCAACATAAAGAAAATAAAAATTCTCACAGTTGGGTGAATAAACACCATCATGACAAGTGGAAGGATTTCATTTTACTTGGATTCACAATCAACACCCATGGAAACATCAATCAAGACATCAAAAGACACACTGCATTGGGCAGATCTGCTGCAGAAGACCTCTTTACATTATTGAAAAGCAAAGATGTTACCTTGAAGACTAAGGTGCTCCTGACCCAAGCCATGATATCTTCTATTGCCTCACACGCATATGAAAGCTGAACAATTAATAAGGAAGACAGAAGAAGAACTGACAACTTTGAATTGTGGCATTGGAGAAGAATGTTGAATATACCATGGATTGCCAAAAGAATGAACAGATCTGTCTTGGAAGTACAATCAGAGTGCTTCTTAGAAGCAAGGAAGGTGACACTATGCCTTACATTCTTTGGACATGTTGTCAGGAAGGATCAGTCTCTGGAGAAGTGCATCATGCTTAGTAAAGCAGATTGTCTGAGAACAGAGGAAGGCCCTCAATGAGATGGATTGACACAGTGGCTGCCACAAAAGGCTCAAGTATAACAGTGATGGTAGCTATGGCACAGAACTGGGCAGTGTTTTGCTTTGTTGTACACTGGGTCACCATGAGTCAAAACCAAAGCAATAACACTCAACAACAACAACATTTGACATGGTGCTGGAAGTCCTAGCTAGAGTAATAAGACAAGAAAAAGAAATACAGAGCATCCAATTTAGTAATAAAGAAGTTAAACTGTCCCTATTTATGATGATATGATACAATACAAAGAAACCCCAAGGACTTCATGAAGTAATTGCTGGATTTAATAGAAAAATTCAGCAATATAGCAGGATACAAGATAAACATACAAAAATCAGTTAGATTCTTATACATCCATAAAGATAATGATTAAAAAGAAATCAGGAAAACATACCACATATAATAGCCCCTAAAAGAATAAAATACTTAAGAATAAAACTAATCGGTGATATAAAAGTCCTATACAAAGAAAACTAGAAAATAGTACTGCTAGAAACCAAAAGAGACATTAATGAAAAAACACACCAAGCTCATTGTGTAGGTAGACTCACTACTGTAAAAAAAGACAGTTCTACCCATAGAAATCTACAAATACAAATCAATCCCAATCCACATATCAAACACATTCTTTAAAATGATGGAAAAGCTGCTCATATATAGAGATGGAAGAGCCCCAGGTGAGAAAAACACTACTAAAGCATAAAGTAGGAGGATTTGCACTACCTGACCTCAGAACCTACTATAGACAAAAATAGCCTGGTACTGGTACAATATCATATACACTGATTAATGTAACAGAACTTAGAATCCAGAGTGCATCCATCCACCTACGATCACCTGATTTTCAGCAAGGGCCCAAAGTCTATCAACTGGGGAAAATAGGTCTTTTTGAAAAATGATGCTGACACAATTGGGTGTCCATCTGCCAAAAAAAAAAAAAAAAAAAAATGAAACAAGATCCATATCTCATACCATATGGAAAAGCTAACTCAAAATGGATTAAAGATATAAATACAAATGGAAAAACTATAAAGATCAGAGAAGAAAAGAAAAAGATCAACACTAGAGGACCTAATACATGGCATTAATGGATGCAAATCCTGACTAACAGCAAATTCTAGAAGGTAAGCTAGATAACTGGAATTGTACTTACCAAAAGAGCGAAAAGAGAACATATGGACTGGGAAAAAAATTTTCAGCTATTACAAATCTGACAAAATTCTAATCTCTAAAATTGACAGAAAAATCCAATAACTTCACAACAAAAGGGCAAATAACCCAATTAAAAAATAAAGAAAATGAACACTTTACCAGAGAAGATGTTCCATTAGCCAGCACATGAGGAAATGCTCATAATCACTAGCCATTAGAGAAATGCAAATCAAAACCAGAATGAGATGCCATTTCACTGCAGCATTACTAGCAAAAAAAAAAAAAAAAAAAAAAAAAAACACAAATGCTGAAGAAGCTACAAGGAGATTGGAACTCTTAAGCACTGCTTGTGAGAATGTAAAATGGCACAACCACTTTGGAAAATGAAATGATGCTTCCTTGCAAAGCTAGAAATAGAAAAACCATATGATCCAGCAATTTCATTGTTAGGAATATATACCACAGCAACAAGAGCTATCAAGTGAATAGATACATGTACACCCATGTTCACTGCATTGTTTACAATAGCAAGAAGATGGAAACAACCTAAATATCCATCTACAGATGAAGAAGCAAACTATGGCGTATGGAGTAACACACAATGATAAAGAACAAGGATAAAACTGTGAAGTATCTCATGACATGTATGGATCTGGACGGCATTATGCTGAGTGAAATAAATCATGAAAAGACAAATATTGTATGATTCCTCAACTGTAGAAACTCATTAAAAGGTTTATGCACAAAAAGAAACAATCTTTTAGGGTCGTAAGGCAGGGTAGATGTGGGAATGGCAAAACATAGTCGGATCCAGCTTGATGGCACTTGGCTAAATGTTACCTTTGGTAAAAGATAAGACAGTGCACAATACTAGAAAAGCTAGCCCAACTTGTGTGAGGCAAGATCATGTAAGTTCTGTAGAGACATCCAAACTCTGAGGGATTGAATTACTGGGCTGGCAGCTCTGTGTACCATGGTCTCAGGAGACATCTAATTTTAATGGCATAACCATAGTTTATAAAGAAAAAGTTCTATATTAAACTTTAGTAAGTAGAGTCTGGGATCTTAAAAGCCTGTGAGCTGCCATCTAGAACATTCTGCTGGTCTCACACTTTCAGGGGCAAGGGAAAATGAAGAAAATCAAAGGCACACAGGAAAGATTGGTCCAACGTACTAACGGACCACACCTGTCCTGGCCTCCAGCAGACTGAGTCCAGTACAACTAGATGATGCCAGGCTACCATCCCCAACTTCCCTGACAGGGATCACTATAGAGGATCCCAGACAAAGCTGCAGAAAAATGTAGATCAAAATTTTAACTCATAAAGAAAGGCTAGACTTACTGATCTGACAGAGACTGGAGAAACTCAAAGAATATGACTGCAGACACACTTTCAGTTCAGTAATGAAGTCACTCCCGAGGTTCACTCTTGATCCCAATATAAGACAGGCTCATAAAACAAAATGAGATTAAAGGGGCATGCCAGCCCAGAGGCAAGGACTAGAAGGCAGGAGAGGACAGAAATACAGAATACAAGTTTAAGAAGGAAGATGTTGATATGTTGTGGGGTTGTTAATTGATGTCATAAAGCAATATGTATACCTTCATCTAATGTACAAAGAAAAAACTATTGTAACTTGAAGTTGAGTTGCTTCTTCAGTTCTTTCAGCTTGAGAAATACTGAGCATGTTGTTTCTGTTTCATCTTCCAACTTCAGGTCTTTGCACATTTCAGTATAATGCTTTGTCTTCTAGAGCTACCCTTTTGAAACCTTTTTTCAGTTATTTTTCCTCATGGTCTTCTATTAGCTTTTAGCTACTCTATGTTCAGCAAGTATCACAGTCTCTTTTCTCATCTCTTTTGGTATTTTCTTTATTCCCTGTGTTTTTAATGACCATTTTCTTTTTTTCATATATGATGTCTTTGACGTCATCCTTCAATTTTTCCTCATTTTCAGTTATTAGAACTCAGTGCATCTGATTTATTCTTGAAATGGTCTCTAAACTCAAGTGGGTTATACTCAAGGTCATACTTGAGCAAACTTGTTTTAATTTTCTTTAGCTTCAATCTAAATTTGCGTATGAGCAACTGATGGTCTGTTCCACAGTCACCCCTCGTCACATTCTGACTGATGATATTGAGCTTTTTTCCATCATCTGTTTCTGCAGATGTAGTTAATTTGATTTCTGTATATTCCATCTATTGAGAAACATTTATGTTGCCGAGAAAAGATATTTGTAGTGAAATAGTTGTTGGTCTTGCAAAAGTCTATCGTGATCTCTGGCATCCTTTCTATTAACAGCCCATATTTTCCAACTACCAATTCTTCTTTGTTTCCAATTTTTGCAGTCCAAATAGCCAGTAATTATCAATGCATTTTGATTGCATATTTGACCAATTTAAGACTGGAGAATTTGGTAAAAATCTTCAATATTTTCATATTGGCATTAGGGGTTGGTGCCTAAATTTGAATAATAGTGACATTAAATGGCTTTCTTTGCATGTGTATGGATATTTATCCTATCGATGATAGATTTTGAAATGGTCTTTTTGATGATGCCATTCTATTAATCATTCCAGGCATAGTAGTGCATATGATTCTCATATGCAAAATGGCCACTGCCAGTCTATTTTACCTCACTAATTCCCAGAATAATTACCTTTATGCATTCCATTTCATTTTTGACAACTTCCAATGTTCCTAGGCTCCTACTTCTTACTTTCCACATTGTAACTATTAATGGATGTCTGCATCTGTTCCTTTTCATTTTAAGTCATGACATGTCAGCAAATGAAGTCCTGAGAGCTTTACTCTATTCATGTCATTAAAAGTGACCCCACTTTGAGGAAGCAGCTCTTCCCTAGAAGTATTCTGAGTCTTTCCAACCTTAGGGACTCCTAGCACTTCATCAGTGTTCTGTTGCTATTCAAACATTTTCACTGGCCAGTTTTTTCAGAATTAGACCACTAGGAATTTCTTCCCAATGTGCCTTACTCTGGATGCTTTGTTGAAACCTGTCCACCAGCGGTAACCCTGCTAGCATTCGAATACTGATGACATAACCTCTAACATCAGAATACACAGGCTACCACAGTATGATGCACTGACAGACTAGTGGTAGAAAATTATTAGTAAGATGCAACAAGTAGAATTTGTGTTATATACTTGTTCATTACTGTTTTTCCTAAATTCTCCAAATTGTTACATGGCAAATAGCAGGAGCTACATGCTATCCTCCAATCCAAAAGTATCTAGAAAAGCTATTGCTAAAACTTACATAGTGTGTGAACAACATACTTTCTCCCATGAGTTTGATTGGGTAGTGAAATTGAAGTATAGGATGCTAATAACATATGTTAATACCATACTTTCTTCAGTAGCAATGTGTCATTTATTACCTGTGAAAGAGCTTATAATTAAGGTTAGTAAAGCTGAATAATTAAAAATTGAATCAAATACCAGATATTTTAAAACACATTGTGAAACTTTTCTGAATTTCTGTATCTTTTCTGCTGATTATTAGGTAGCCAACAAATGGTAGCTTTTATGAATGTATTTCTTGAGTATAGGGTATCATACATTTGTTATGACATCTGTTATTAACTGTCCTGTGTCGAAAATGTTTATGTATTAAGTTTTTTTAGGTAGTCTCTATTAGCCTCATGATAGTGTATCTTGTACACTATCCTTTTAAAAACAGAAATAATTTCCTTTTAAAGCAGAAACAATTTCCTTTTAAAAACAGAAATAATACACAGGATAATAGAGAATGGACAATGACAGATGTAGGGGCCTGGCGTTCATCTTCCCCATCTTTTGTGCACTGGATAAAGAGAGCTAGTCTTCTTGGTACCTCAAGCATTTTGCTCCTTGCTCAGTGCTCAGCTCAGCTTTCTTTGGTCTTCCTTTATAAACATCTTGTGGGACTCATGGGCTTCAGTCGTTTGTTTGCCTCTCTCATTTACTGGAAAACTGTGGATTACTCACAGGAAGATAACGTAACTTCAGTGGAAGGAAAGTGAACGTCATCTGACGATATTTCTCTGGCAGGGCCTTTTAGGTTTCTTTTTTTTTTTTTTTAGCTTCAGTTTACCCTTGGCTCTTATCTATGATTTTTGCTGGGAAGGGAGTACCTCAGGTTCTCACCCATGGGAGAACACTGAAAAACAAACCAACCAAAAACCAAACCCTAGCAGGTCAGGGTAGTACTGCCCCATCGAGTTTCCAAAGAGCTCCTGGCTGGTTTGAACTGCAGTGCTTTGGTTAGCAGATTTAGCACTTAACCCTCTACACCACCAGGGTTTTCCTGGGAGAATACTAGCCAGCAATAAATAAATGATAAGGACCTTGACCTCTGATAAAAATCCTATGCCCCACTGTTAGCAACCAGTCCTGGTGAAGCAGCTGTGGCTAAAACCGTCAGTTTACTGTTTCATTACTGCCTTCTGTATATCCTGGAATATACATATGCATGTCAAATGCATCCATGCAATTTTAACTTAAACCAGTGATTATCTAAAGAGTAGATTTTCTAAATTCTTCCAGTTAGAGATCTAATGGACACAATGATCTAGCTGTCACATACGTTAATGTAATATTATATATAATTATTTGTTAATAGTGTATAATTTGTAAGTTATAATAGCTAGTCTATCATATCTTTTTTTAGTCCTTAAATACAGAGAAAAAAGTGAGTGGAATTTGAGTTTTAAAAAAGTGTATTTTTATCCAGCATATTGAGTTAAAAAATTCAAATTTGTAACTGAAAGAGTAAAAGCAAAGTTCTATACATTTTCTCTGTTAAAATAATTTTTGGCTTTATTAAATATAAAACTGGAATACTTATTTTTAATGTCAGTTGTTCCCCTAATGCAATGATATTCCTCAAATCCATGATTCACCTACTAAGATATTTTGTACATCAGTGAAACTTTAATAGACTAGCAAAATTGTTCAATTGTTTATATAACTGTGAAATCAATATATAAAATGTAAAGCAAATCATTGTTCACAGTCATATACTGTGTATATCTTTTGACAATAAAGACTGTGTCTACATCTGTGTTATAAAGAATATTTATCAACTCTAGTAACCAGCAAGAACGAATTGTTTGTAGAAAATTATTATTAAATTAAACTGTTATACCTTGTGTTTTAAATCAAGTTTATTTACCTAATACTCTATCCGCTTACTGAAATGACACCCGTGTTAATGGAACAAAGAGTGGCAAACTACATCATCAGTATCGAATCTAGGAAGGTCAAGATACCAACCTTGGATAAATATAAGAAGGCCTTCATAATTTAAGAGACTCAAGAAAACAGGCAAGTTGCCTGACGGTCCTAACTGTGATGAAAATCATCCACTGAAGTAAGCATTATTGTAAATCTTTGTCTACATGACAGATTTATATCTCCTTACTTCCATAAAATTCACCGTTAACGGCACAACACCTATTAAGCTGAGATATTTCTAGGTATAGTACGTCATGGTATTTTCCTGTACAATTTATATTATTATTGGCATTTCACTGCCTGTCTCACGAGGTGGCAGAGAAGGAAAATATAGTAACTTGCACTCACTTCTCAAGGACAAAATGCCATATCTTACCAGAGGAGACATTCAGAAAGTGAAAAGCAAATACTGAAAATAAAAAGGTTGAAAAATATGGCATACGAGAAATCTAGAAGCTTTGAGAAAACGCGTTTTGCTTCCTAGAATATAATTTTAATGTATTATCAAATTCCTTTGTTTTAGAGGTTTTCAAAAAGTAACAAATAATGGTTTACAAAAGTTCATGCTTAGAGCTGGGTACATACAGGAGTGAAAATACAATCTTTGACATAAAGCCATTCTCGGAGGTGAGGCTTCCGCTAGTGCTTGTATAGAGAAACCCTAGGGCCACAGAAGCATTTGGGTAAAACTTCTGTAGAACTTTCTGACAATGCAGGCTGATCAGGCTTTGTGTAAGAAAGGCAATTAAAATGTCCAGGCAATCTCTGGGGACACGTCAGCACATAGAGAACCTAGGATACTGAATAACTTAATTCTTACATTCAGCAGAAGAGGAAAGTCATTTCAACTCTTGTCACATACTCTTTTAGTTTCTCTTTTAAGAGAAATAATTGATTAGTTACAAGCATGTATTGAACTTTCTGACACATTGAGATGAACTTTTTGGCCGTATTGTGGGATTAAAAAAAAGATCTACAAAGCTAATGCCACTGTATCTTATGTGGGCTAAAAATAAATTTTGAAAATCACAGATTATCGTATTCCACAACTGAAAGGGTGTGGTGACATTGTTTCATTCAAAACTCGCATTTAATATATGGGAAAACCAAACCCACTGCCATCTAGTCGACTCCGACTCATAGTGACCCTATAGGACAGAGATTCCAAAGAGTGTCTTGGGGATTCGAATAGCGACTTTTTAATTAGCAGATGTAGCATTTCACCCACTACACCACCAGGGTTTCCTTATACATGAGGGAACGAGAAAATGACTAACCTAAGGTTAATTGTTAGCTAATGGTAGTACTAACCCAAACCCACTGATGCAGAGTTGATTCTGACTCAGTGACCCTATAGACAGATTAGAACTGCATTATAGAGTTTCCAAGGAGTGCCTGGTAGATTTGAACCACCAGTCTTCTGGTTAGCAGCTGTAACATTTAACCACTACGCTACCAGGGTAGTGGTTGATTATTCTATGCCGCTAGGAATTGGGAAATTAGTGCTTCTTCTGCAATCAGGAGAACCTTCTGCTGAACCCCAACAAAGTAAAACTATGTTTGCTTCTTGTGGAATCAGCTTCGGCTAAAACGACGTGCAAGGGAATATAACCCTATGGTCTTGGCTCCTTTTCCTCTTGGCAAAAGAGAAATTGAAGCAGATGAAATTACTGAAGTATTAAAACTTAGAGAAGTTCCATTGCTTTTGTACGTAGTGTACATTGTTCCCTGAACCATTTCTTGACTTGCAGCAACATCTCTTTCATTTTATATTGGCAATAAAAGGCAACACAGGAAAGCCTCATGTGCAACAATATGGTCATTACACAAAGCTCTTAGATGTATGGTGCTTATTGGCGCTACAAACTACTGCAAATGGCTGTATACATCTTGTGAAAGAGCTTTCTTGTAATGGCTAGTAATGCTTTCATATAATAGAAGCTCAGAAAATATTTTTTATTTGATTTGCTTCTTTGGCAGGTATTTTTTGTGAATCTATGTTTATGAAAATTCCATCTGGAGCTTGAATAGACTGAAAAAAACAGCACAAAACCAAAAAGAGTATACTGAAATGTTCATCATGTATCATTTTTTTGTAGGTTTTTATACAAGGTTTTTCATGAGGCTGAGGTGCAAAGTTTTACTATTTCTGATGAGATGCAGAATTTTACTGTTTCCAAGGAGAAAGTTGTGGAAATTCCCATGTACCGGTGTTTTGCTTCTTTTCTACTCACTGGGAAAATGCAAGAGCATTTAGATCGAACTATTGTCCAGTAGGTAACTTCCAGGATAAGTTATACTAGCTAAGGCATAGCAGACCTGCTATGCAGAGACTCTTTGGTTCTGGTGGATACAGAATTACCACCTAAAATAGAAGCATAATCAATCGACAAACATTTTTTGAAAACTAGTATATGCTTAAAGCTCTTGAACAATTGTACCATTTTCTTTTCTTTTCCTTCTGTCTCTTTTGGTTCTTTACTTATACATCCTATACAGTTTCTACTTCATTAAAGGAATAAAATCATCTTGATAAATTTAGGAAATATACAGATAAACGTAAACATACAAAAACAATTGTATTTCAGTCTTTCCATCAGCCCAGTTCTTTGTAGACCAACTAAAAAAAAAAGGAGAGAAATAAGCAGAATTTAATTATTTAAGAACATATACCGTCAAGTGAATTCTCGTTTTCTTATTCATATTTGTTTTAGTTTTGTTCTTTGGACCAAGCCTGTCCTGCCAATAGGCTTCCCGATCAGCAACTCCTTCCACGAGAGAGCAGTTCTGAGTCAGAAATGTTGAGTTTCTCCAAGATGAGAAATTATGTTAGCATAGCAGAAAGCACTAATTTAAGTTAGCAATATGTTGGAAAATGTCATTTCCTTTGCAACCCAAACAAATTAAGATGAAGGGAAATATCACTTAGTAGAATTTAGATCTTGCTGTAAAATTTTGGAAAAAGTTCCCCAAACTTGGCAAAACCTAAAATATTGTTGGGGATATATGCCCTGGAAGGAATATTTCAGGAACTTAAATTTGTTGATGGATATATACTAAGAATATATCAGCTTGGGGCTGTTTCTGTTTCTTGCTGTAAGTGCTATCCTATGAAAGGAAGATGTGCCCCACATACAGCACATTAAAGTTGCTATACATCATGCTTATAAAAGATTTATATCAAATACCTATTTTTCAATCATAGTCGTATACCCATGGGATAGAGCATTCCCAAATACTTATTAAAAAAATGAAAATAAAGTCCTTATGAAATTGAACTTTGAAAACCAGTATGGTAGGTTTCAAGGTTACCACTAGGCCACTTCCCCCATATTAACTGAAGAGAAAATTCAGATGCCTTGGAAGCTAAAATGCAGGAGGTTGACTTAAGAATTCCAATGACTTTCACTTTGTAAAGGACATGTATGTTTATAGCGTGTGATTCCTTCGAGCTACTGTTATATTTAGATATTGTCTTAGTCATCTGGTACTGCTCTAACAGAACCACCACAAGTAGGTGGCTTCAAAAAGAGAAATTTTATTTGTCACCATCCGGTAAGGTATAAGTCCAAATTCAGGGTGTCAGCTCCAATGGAAGATTTTGTTTTACAGATCTGGAGGAAGTCCTTGTCTTCAGTCTTTCCCTGGACTGGAAGCTTCTGAGGCTCAGGGATGCTGACCCTCTCCAAAAGATGAGCTCAGCCTCTGACACAGCTTCTTGATAGTATGAGGTCCCCACATTTCTGTGCTAACTTCTTTCCTTTATATCTCAAAAGACTGTTTCCAGGCACCAAATGATCTTGAATACTAAGTCCTGCCCAACCAACACAACTACCACCCATCTTTCCCTCATTAACATCATAGGGGTAGGGTTTACAGCACACACAACACCAGGAATCATGACCCAGCCAAATTTCTACACACATTTTTGGGGGGACACAGTTCAATCCATGACAGGTATACATGTCTATTCAGTGTAGATGAAGAGATGCTCAATTTTCATGTGAGGTTTTGGAAAATCTTGGTTATGACTCAGGTAAGATGGAGTATCAAACATTAGATACATGAAAGTATTTATAGAGATGTTACAGAGACAGTATCATTGTTCCTGAGATGGTGTAAGCCTGTTTCTTAAAGACAGTTCTAAGTTTCAAATTTATTTCAGCCAACAATTTCAATTCAAGTCCCATAGAACAATGTTTGGAGTCCTGATGATGTGTACAGCTAGGCTCTCAAGTACTAGCTGAAAGTTTGGCAGTTCCAACGCACCCAGACGTACCTTGGAAGACAGCCCTACTGATCTGCTTCCAAAATGTCATAGCTTTATGAAGTAGTTCTACTCTGCACACCTGGGGTTACTGTGAGTTGGAATTGACTTGATGCAGTTAACAAACAGAATAATCTTTAATTACTATAACTCATAAAAATTTTCCCCTGTTTTGCTAAATGGAGTATATATAGTATCTAGTGTAGTGCTTAATGAAGCACATACAACATAAAGCATTGTACATACATGTTACCTTCTTTTCATTCTTCTTTTTACCAGGAGATCAAGGAGGAAAGCAATATTTCCACAGGGTTTGGCTGCAGTGTAGAGATTACCTAAAATACCTTTAGGAGAGAAGAAACAGTATCTGATTTTAGAGTCCATTAGAGACGACAGATTCGGAATCAAGGTAATTCCTAGCATACAGTTGTTGTCAACATCTGTAGGGACCCCACCCACAGCAGAACAAAACATTGCCTTGTTCTGTGCTGTCCTCATGATTGCTTGTGGATCAGACTTTTGTGATCCATAGCATTCTCACCGGCTCGTTTTCAGAAGTAGATTGCCAGGCTTTTCTTTCTACTCTGTTTTCACTTGAAAACACCACTGAGAAATGTTAAGAATCAGCAACGCGCCAGCCTCCACTGACAGAGAGGTGTTAGCTGTGCATGAGGTGTACTGGCTGAGAAGTGAATCCAGGTTTCTGCACAGAAGCTTAAAGATCTGCCACTGAACGACAGCCACCCTCGTATAACACACAGTAGACATTCAATTAATATTTGTTGAATGAAGAAGTTGACACGGGCATGAAGACAACATGTGCGAGTATACGTGCGTTGTTGTCTGAGTAAGCTAGAAACAGAAGAGGAGGAAGAACACTGGGACTACAAGGGATGTGATTCATGTCCTATAGGCAGCTGATGTCTAGCAACACTGTAATTACCTATGCACCCTTCACCTTGAAGACTTGGTTTACAACAGGCAAGGCTGCCCGAATCCAACAACTGCAGACTGAAGGTACGAGGAGTTTTGTGGCGTTCAGTGTCTATACAATATGTTCTAAGCTCTCAAAGTTGAATATGTTCAGATTTGAAAATGTCAATATAAATCTGTCTGAGAGTGGCTTGCAGACTGCACGTTAGTTATATTCCTTCACAATCTCTCCTCCCCCATGTAAAACCTAACAAGCCAAAAAACATACTTCACTAAAACCACTGTTTAGTATAAGAGAATCAAACTGTCTCATAGTTGGTTTGAACGCATGTGAATGGAACTAATTCAAAGGAAGGGGAAGGATTAACAATGAATTTGACACTCCCAGTAATTCAGGTACATTAATTTATCAATTAATAAATACTATAATAAAAAATTGGATTTGTGTGAATGACACAGCACAATTATAATATGTTGCACTGTATCTTTGCTATGGTAATTATAGCTGTAATATCTTTTTTCTATTTTTAAATTTTTTTAAATAGAACAAGCTTAATGGGCTTATACTCTGTATCCTAACAGATATCCTGGATCACACAGTTCAACTGTTGTTCACAAACCATATCTTACTGATTTAAAATGAAAAGATGAATATATTTTGCACAATGCAAAATTACATTGAACTTTAAAGATATATTTAATAAAGATGCTCACCAATTTCAAGAATATTAAAATATGTATTTAAGGATGAGTTAAAATATTACTTGAAGTAATTCTTGGATACATTTTGAAGAAAGCTCTGTATTGATACTTACTTGATTTCAGATTTTTCTTCTAAATATGCTTTGATGAATTACAATTTTAAAAAGTCCTGAAAATGTACATTGCTTTTAGACTAAGTAGTCAGATTATTTCTAATATGATATTACTTAGTTTACGTATATGGTATATATTTTTTGAGAGAAATATACCTAATGCAATGTGTTACAAAAGCCACAGGCATGACATTATGAGTTACGGGATAGGAGAAAACGTCATATACATACGAGAACTTCCAATTAAGTTTGTGAACTCAGAAAAAGTGCGGCAAATCTTGTTGCTGAATGTCACTACAGTCACCTTTGAAGTATTCCTCTGGGGAAGCGATGCACCGATGTCAGCACTAGCCCACCCTTCAAAGCAGTTTTGGAATTCTTTTACTAGAATAGCCATCAGAACAGTTATACCACCCTTGATGGTCCCGAATGTCATCAAAACTTCCGTTCAATATTTCTTCTATCTTTAGGTAAAGAAAAAGTCATCGGGGGCCAGATCGGGTGAGTAGGGAGGGTGTTCCAACACAGTTACTTGCTTACTGGCTAAAAACTCACTCTAGACAACTATACAATTAAGTTCGCAAACGTAACCACTGTGTCAAGCTACGCAATGGACATTCCAGAAAGAATTCCAAAATTGCCTTGAAGGATGGGCTAGATGCTGGCGTTGCTGCACAGCTTCTGAAAGGGTCTGCTTCAAAGGTGACTGTAGTAATGATATTCAGCCACGAGATGTGTAGCACCTAGAACAAATGAGTTCACGGACTTGTCAGCCATAAACCCTGATGTCACAGTGGTTAAGTGCTAAGGCTGCTAACCAGAAAGCTGAGAGTTCAAGTCCGCCAGGTGCTCCTTGGAAACTCTATGGGACAGTGCTACTCTGTCTATAGGGTCAGTATGAATCGGATTCGATTCAATAGCAGTGGGTTTGGTGTTGGTTTATGTGTGTGTATATATATATACACACACACATAATATACATACACATAGCTTATATAATTTATACATACATACATTCCGACTTGACATCACTTGGGAGTATATTTTATACATATATAATGTATAAAAATACATAGTATTTGATTTCTTGTATTCTCTTTTCTGTCTTTCCTGTTTTCATTTTCCTCTTTTTCTAACCTCACAAACAGCAGTTTTTTATTTTCCATTCGTCACACAACTTTCTACTAAGCATCTAAAGAGCGTATATTGCCCTGAATCCTTTCCAAGTCCTTTTAAAAAGGTTTCCTTTGTCTCTTTCTCTTGCAAACACATGCAAAGAAAATGTAGAATATCTAGGTACTTATTTTTATGGCATTTCCAAGCAAATTTGAAATAATAGCAGAAGATTGATATTTGGCACTCAATAACATGAATTGATGGTCTTCTATCTTTTTGAAGTAGGGAATAATGTTAGCTGAACATGAAACTGTACTTCCCTGACACGCTTTCCATCCTTTCATCTGTACTTACAACTACCTTCCTGCCCTTGTAAGAAAGGACACATGTTGCTATTCAGTGGATCTTGACCAACAGTGACCCCTTAGAAGAGCACAACTCCTCTGTAGAGTTTCCAAGGCTGTAATCTTTTTCTTTTGATTATATGGAAATATAAAATCCAAGTCAATTTTGCATGTCCTCCTATCTGCAACTCCATGTGCTTTCCTCCCTCTGTGACAGCACATTCCTCCGTTTCACTCTATACTTCTAGTATCCTCTTAGCAAGTACCTGTCCTCTCCTCTCCACCTTCTCCTCTCTCATCTGGAAAGGAACCAGTTGGACAGCCTCCTATAAATGTATAAAACCATAATGTACAGATACCACATACTTACACTGTGTCCCTGAGTCCAGTCCATTCTTGTCTGAAGAGTTAACCTCAGCACTGGTTTCTGGTCAGGGCCAGCAGCAAGTCTAGGGGGCATATACCCAGGGGACCCACCAGGCTGTCGGACCATCAGTTGTGGTCTTTTAGCAGAATATTTGAACTGCACACCTCTTTTTCTCATGTTGCCTCAGGGACGCTACATTGTGTCCCCCATCAAGGCTACCTTTGGTGATGGCCAGGCATCATACCGATGCAGTCTTCCATTCATATAGGTCCTTCTGTCTCCTGGGCTCATCATTTTCACTCATGTCTTTGACGTTCTCAGCTGTCATCTGTTCCAGACGGGTTGTGATCATTTGGTGTTCTTCAGATCACAGCTTGTTAGCTTTTAAGACCCCAGACGCGGAGGCTGTAATCTTTGTGGAAACAGACTGCCACATCTTTCTCCTGCAGACTGCTTGGTGGGTTTGAACCTCCTGATGTTTTCTGGGTGCTTTAAAACTGTGCCACCACTTCCACTCCTCTCCCTCCCCCATTTACTGACTACTGAGCTAGGATCTGGGAGCCCTGGTGGCCTAGTGGTTAAGTGCTATGGCTGCTAAACAAAAGGTAGGCAGTTCAAATCTACCAGGCATTTCTTGGAAAATGTATGGAGCAGTTTTACTCTTTCCTATATGGTAAGACTCATGGCTTACCCCCCTGAGTTAGAATTGGCTAGATAGCAGTGGGTTTAGTTTTTGGATTTGAGCTAGTATCTTTTTGAAGACTGCCTGAGTTACACTTTTTGAGATAAAAATTGTAGGTAAGGACTAAATGAAGATGCAAATTTTTGATATCAGTGAGGAACTCTTATGCTCTTTTCACTGTGGTTTGGTGATTTCTTGGGAAGTTAAATGAGAATATAGGAGCATGTGGGCTTACAAGACATGGTGTCTCTTTTTATGGTGTCTTCCAGTTTCACTGAGAAGTGCAATAGGTCAGTACCAGGAAGCTAGTTTTGTCTCTGTGAACTCTGGTCTGTAATTTCAGGAAACCCTGGAGTACATTGTCAGAGTCTAGAGCTGCTGGGACTTGTGACATATGGAGTGCAGTAACATCCCAAGTGTATGAACATAGTCTTGACTTATTTTAAATGATCAACTAAGTCTGCTTAACAGAGCTCAAAGCTAAGACATACCCTATTAAAATTACAGAACTCGTAGACTTGGAAGATATTTGATAACAATCTACTTTAAAATTGTTCCATCAGTGTTCTGTAGAAAGCCATGTCTATGGGATGTTTTTGGCAAAAAAAAAAAAAAAACAAATACAAAAAACTATACTCATCATAGAAATGTCATTCAGAAAGAAAAGTGAGTAAAAGAAAAGGACTATTGTAGTAGGGAGAAGCCTATTGAACAATAGACCTTCTGAACCCGCTGACTGTGAACAAAGAATTAGAGAAAAAGTGTTTTTCTTCTACAGGAACCGAGAGTAAACAAGGTTAGAAAAAAATCAAATATGAGGAAGCGGGAAGAAAGGATGACATCATCAGATATAAATCAGAATGCTTTATGCTGAGGTCTGTCTACTCTCTAGGAACAAAACCAGACCCTCTACAGTAAAGTCAATTCAGACTCATAGTGACACCATGAAGAGGGGTAGCAAGTTGGTGTTTTAGTCAGCTAAGGCTGCTCTAACAGAAATACCATAGAGTGGATGGCTTTAATAAAGGGAAGTTTATTCTTGCATAGTTTAGTAGGCTGCAAGTCCATATTCAGGTGTCCGCTCCAGGCGAAGGCTTTCTCTTTGTCCGCTCAGGAGAAAAGTCCAGTATTGCATCAGTCTTTGTCCAGGGAGCATCTTGGCAAAGGAACCTCAGGTCTGAAGGATGCACTCTTCTCCCGGTGCTGCTTTCTTGATGGTATGAGGTTCCCAATTCTCTGCCTGCTTCTCCGTCCTTTTATGTCTTGTAAAATGAAAGGATTAAGGGTGGGGCAAGCCATACTCCAGGGAAACTCCCTTTACAGTGGAGCAGGGAGGTAATCCTATGAAGGGATTTACAGCCCCACCCTGATTCTTTAACACGCAGTTTATGAAAACCACAAAATGGAAGAAAGTCACAAGATATTGGGAATCATGTCCCAGTCACATGGCTACACATATTTTTGGGGGGACACAATTCAATAAATGACAGTTGGCTCAGGCTGAAGATAAGCCAAAGCTCAGGGAACTGTGAGGAGAGAGGCTTAACCAAAGTTTGGTTAACAAGCCCTTTGTTTTTGATTGATTAGTAGGGGCAAGCAATTCAGCTACCCACTTAGGAGGCAAGGAATGGGAACTGGAAGGGTCTTCATGTGTCTTTGAAAACTCCAGTGGCATTGTAACTAAGTGCTACATCTGCTAACCCAAAGGTCAGCAGTTCCAATCTGCAAATTGCTCCTTGGAAACTCTGTGGGGCAGTTCTCTTCTGTCCTATAAGTGTGCTTTGAGTTGGCACTGACATGACAGTAGTCGCTTTGGTTTGGGTTTGGTATGTGACCTTGTTAGAGGTGATAAGAGGGTAACCGTAGGTCTTACCTCCATCATGTAGGAAGTCTTACCTCAGTAAGTCATTCTTCTGAACACAAAAGGTGGAAAGTTTTCTTTAACCACTACTGCTACCTGGTTTCACAAGATTCAGGTGAAATTCAGTTTTACTACTGAGTTTTTCAAGTTTTTTTTTTTTTTTCTTGTAATATTTGGCAGAAACCTAACTCAAGGGAAAAAATTTTGACTGGAAACAGGAGTGAAGTCACTCACAGTGGAAGTTAATGCATTCTGCAGATCTCTGGCACTAGAACTGTTGGCCAAAATCACTATGATTCTTTCTCTTAGAAACTTATTGTCTTTCTTTGAGTAGGCTTTAGTCTTTCAGATTACTGCATATGGAAAAATGTCTCCAGCTCCAAGATGAGAGAGAAGAGGTGAATTTTCACCTAAGTATCTGTTTTGAAAAATACTGAAGAAAGGCTCTTATTGGTTTAGTATAGCCACATGTCTATCCCTAGAACCATGTCTCTCTCGGCCAGGAGCATGAGGCACTATGGCCAGAATGTGCATGGATCATGTGTTTAATTATGTGACAAGAAAAGTAGACCACTACAATTGGAAGTTCAATGAGAAATGCAAAGTTCTAGTGACTAAGGGGATGGCAAATGTTATAGGTAGCAAAAAATAAAAATAAAAAGAAGGAGAGGAAAAGAAAAAGTTACAATGAGATACTACCTTACTCCTATTAGAAATGCAAAGATGAAAACAAACAAGCAAAAAATAGAATTAGGAAGAAAAACAAAACACATAGACAACATCAAGTGTTGGCAAGGGTGTAGAGAAAGAGGAAAACTTCACTCATCCACTGCTGATGGGAAGGTGAAATGGTACTGCTGCTGTGGAAAACAACTTGTTACTTTCTCAAAAGTTGAATATAAAAATACCATATGATTCAATAATCCCAATACTAGGTATATAAACACTGTCAAAAAATCACAGCAGGAACATAAACAGAAACGTGTATACCAAAGACCATTATAGCACTTTTCTTGATAGCCAAAATGTGGGACAACTGAAATGTGTATCAACAGAAGAATGAATAGAACAATATTCCCAAATCTACTTGTTCCTTCTCAGTCCCAGTCTTAACTGCTGCCTTATATCTCTTTTTCTACTATTTGCGAACCACCAGCACTAATTTAAGACAAAGGATTCAGCTTTGTAATTCTGTAGGGTTCATCAGATGTTAAGTTTTACAAGTCACAGCTTAATGATCTGTCACTAGATGACTATTTAGTGGTGCTCTAACAGAAATACCACAAGTGGATGGCTTTAACAAAGAAACGTTTATTCTTGTACAGTCTAGTAGACTACAAGTCCAAATTCAGGATGTTCGCTGCAGTGGAAGGTATTTCTACTTTGTCTGCTGTGGAGGAAGGTCTTTGTGTTGCATCAGTCTTTGCAAGGGAGCATTTTAGGGCAAGAGCCTCAGGTGTGAAGGACGTACGGTACTCCCAGTGTTGCTTTCTTGATGATATGAGTCTCTTACTCTCTGCTTATTCCCTTTCCTTTTTTCTCTTATAGGATAAAAGGTGATGCAAGCCACACTCCAGGGAAACTCCCTTTACACTGGAGCAGGGAGGTGACCTTAGGAAGGGTGTTACAGTCTCACCCTAATAATCTTTAACATAATCCAGTCTATAAAACACAGGCAGAGATTAGGATTTACAGCATAGGAAAATCACAAAATGGGGAACGATCCCAAAATACTAGAAATCACAGCCAGTGAAACTGTTATACACATTTTTGGTGGGGGGACATAGCTGAATCCATGACACGGCCACAGGCAGAAAATGTATCTCTTTTAAAAAGCTGTTGATATTTTCATTGACTCTCCTGCTTTAGTGCACAAGATTCCACAATAAGTTGGAATCAACTTGACGGCAGTGAGTTTCTTCTGTTTTGGGACAGAGCAGCTCAGAGTAAAGCTTGTCTCTGTCATACAGGACCTCACTGAAGCCTGAAAAATGTAGCCAACGCTCCAATATTCTCATATTTTTGTATCACTGAAACTTGAGCTTATTTGGGCATGCATCATTTAATGAACTGCTTTCTTGGCTTAAAGCAATTATTATTGTTATTTGGAATGGAGGAGTTCTCCCTAGCCCCCCAAACTCCAAATCTACTGCTGTTGGTCAGATTGCAAAATGGTGGAACATCTTTGGAAAGCAATCTGGGCCTTCCTTAAAAAGCTGGATCTAGATATGCCATTTGACCCAGTAATTCCACTGCTTGGAATACATCCTACAGACTCAAGGACACTCACACCAACTGATACATGCACATGACTGTTTATTGCAGCACAGTCCACAACAGCAAAAGGATGGAATCAACCCAGATGTCCAACAACAGAGGAATGGATAGGTAAACTATGATAATAACCTGGTTTCCATTGGAGGACATTATACTGAGTGAAAGTAGTCAGCGACAAAAGGACAAATATTGTATGAAAACCCTATGATAAGAACTTAAAAACACACTCATGTATAGAAGAAAAGACTCTTTGATGGCTGCAAGGGTGGGGAGGGACAGAGGGCGGGGGGGAGGGCTTAGATCAGATAGTTTATAGAAATTTGGTTGGGTGAAATATGGGACGGCACACGTTAGAAAGAAGATCCATATTAACTGGACTTCAGCATAACATGGTTATTCCTCCCATCTTAATGCAATATTGCAAGGACAGAGTAGTTGGGGATGGGGTCGGGGACCATGCTTTCACTGGAAATCGAGGCCAAATTGGCACAACTAGCGTTTTGCTAAGAGAGCCTTCTATACATTGGTGAGTGGTGTCTGGGGCCTTTAAACCTGCCAAGCTGCCATCTGAGGGTACAGCAAACAGCCACAACTTAGCAGGAATGGATGGTCACCAAGAACCAAAATGACATGGAGGAAAGAGAACCCAGAAGATAGACAGATCCACGTGAGTGGGTGACTAAATCAACCTGTGACCAGAAGAACCAGATGGTGCCCAGCCACTACCAGTGATAGCCATGATGGAACTCACAAAGTTGAGTCTCACTGGCAACACAAGAATAAAAAGGGGTACACCCTGAGATCTCCACTAAAAGACCACAACTGATGGTCCAGTGTCCACAGCGTTCCCCTGGGAGCGTGGCCCCTGGCCCTGATGCTGCCTCTGTCCATAAATCATAATGGAGGTCATCTCTTCGGACAGGAATGGATTGGACTTGGCAACAGAGTGACCATATCTGTGTGCACTTTATGGTTCTATGCATCCCTAGGGTGTTGTCCTGCTGACCTGTTACTGGAGGCGGGGAGTGGTTGAAGAGCAGGGAATAGGAGATTGCTGGGAGGATAAGACATGTATGGAGCGGAGAGGAAGCGTGTGCCATCACCAGACAGGGAGAGCGGTGGGAGCTGCATATAGGTGGGCATGCAAATTTATATAGGAATGTACATTTTCACTCAATGATAATAATTAAAAAAAAAACTCACAAAACTTACAATAAAAGAAACATTTCTATACAGGTGAAAAATCTAGTTCAAATTAGCTAAAGCAAACACTGGTGTTTATTTATTTGGTAACTAAGGAGCCCTGTCAATGGCTCTTAAGAATGGCACTTAACAGTGTCTAAGTTCTTGTTTACTACCTGAAAGCTTGACCTTTTGAATCTGTCCAGTGGCTCTGCAGGAGACAGACCTAGTGACCTGCTCCCATAAAGATTGTTGTTAGGTGCGCTCAAGTTGGTTCGAACTCACTGTGACCTCTGCATGTAAAACAAAACGAAACACTGCCTGGTCCCGTGCCATCTTCACAGTCATTCCTACATTTAAGGCCATTGTTACAGCCACTGTGGCGATCTGTCTGAGAGTCTGCCTCTTTTTCAAAGATCCTGTGTTTTACCAAGCACGATGTCCTTCTCCAGGGACTGGTTCCTCCTGATAACCATTCACAATTTGTAAGACAGTGTCTCATCATCCTGCTTCTAAGGAGCATCCTGGCTTTACTTCTTCCAACACAGCTTTGTTTGTTCTTTAGCAGTTCACAGAGTATTCAGAGCTCTTCACCAACACTGTAATTCAAAGCATCAGTTCATCTTCAGTCTTCCTTGTTCATTTTCTGGCTTTCACACACATAGAAGTCAATTAAAAATGCTATGACTTGAGTCAGACACACTTTAGTTCTCAGTGTGACATCTTTACCTTTTAACGTTTTAAAGACGTGTTTTGCAGCCGATTTGCCCAACATGGTGCATTGTTTGATTTCTTGACTGGTTGTTCCATAAGCATGGATTGTGGATCCAAGGAAAATGAAATCCTTGACAACTTCAATATTTTTTTCCTCTGTTTATTGTATTACTTACTGATCCAGTTGTGAGACTTTCTTTCTCTCTTTTTAAGTTGAGGTATAAACCATACTGAAGGCTGTAGTCTCTAATCTTCATCAGTTAGTGTTTCAAGTCCTCTTCAGTTTCAGCAAGCAAATTTGTGTGATCCACTTGTAGCAGGTTGTTAATGAATCCTCCTCCAATTCTGACCCTTCATTTAGTTTGGCATCTCAGATTATTTGCTCAGCAAACGAACTGAGTAAGTGTGGTGGAAGCATGTAACTGGGATATACACCTTTTCCGATTTTAAACCACTCAGCATGGTCTTGCTGTGATGGGAAAACTACCTGCTGGTCTATGATTGCCTTGATTATTGCCACCCAACGATATTAACCCAGATTCTTCTGTATCATTTTTGTGCCATCCAATTTGGAGAACCACAGTTAGCCTACTGAAAGAAATATATTGCTTTCCATATTAAAATGTCATCTCTTTTGTCATATTAAAGCATACGACAAAATTTCAATAATGCAACCAAAAATGGAGTGAGGGAAAGGGGAAGACATTTGTAATTCATGTTCCTGTACAGCAACCAAAATTTTCATCCATGGAAACTTTGTTACACACAGTGAAGTATACTAACAAGGTAGACTTATGGTTTCTGAATATGATGCACCTAAAGAACTATGTTGTTGCTGTTGGTTACCCTCTTGTCTATACAGATTCATGCTGACTCCATGTGTGCAGAATAGAATTGCTCCCTAGGATTTTCAAAGCTTTGACTGATTGCCAGACCTGTTTTCTGAGATGACTTTGGGTGGATTTGAACTTCCAATCTTTCAGCTACTAGTTGAGTACTTAACCATTTTGGTGCTACCTAGGTATCCTAGTAAACTATACTAACAAATAATGAAGACATTAGATATAAGATGAACCCTTTATGAATATATAACTTGTATTTCTCCCTCATTCCTGATACTGCTTGCTTGGTTTGTAATAACGCCTATATGTTAATGGGGAACCGTGGTGGTGCAATGGTTTGAGCTCAGTTGCTAAACAAAAAGTTGGTGTTTCTATCCCACCAGCTGCTTCTCAGGAGAAAGATGTGACAGTCTGCTTCTGTGAAGATTTACAGACTTGAAATCCCTATGGGGAAGTTCTACTCTGTCCTTTAGGGGTTGCTGTGAGTCAGAATGGGCTATAAGGTCAAGTGTATATCTCAGTGTTTCCATATTAGGATCACCTGTGGAATTTTTTTTAAAAAACATGGAGGGTCTGGCCCTCACAGAGAACTATTAAATTTGAATGTGTGGGAATGGATTCTGGTCAGCAGCTCTTTTTTATGTTCTACAGGTTTTTTTATAATATACAGACAGGTCTGGGAATCACTGATCTCTCTTTATGACATATAAACCAAAACAAACAAACAAATAAAACAAAACAAGCCCATTGCCGTTAAATCAATTTTTACTCATAACACCTCTATAGGACAGAGTAGAACTGCCCTATAGGGCTTTCAAGGAGCAATTGGTGGATTTGACTTGTTAATCTTTTCAATAACAGCCAAAGAATTAACCACGATGCAACCAGGGTTCCTTATGTCATATAAAAATGAATACCTATCCTTGTCTTTTTGATGGCGTATCTGGCTTTGACTTTCTGCTGTATCTCGACCTTAGGTACCTTTGTAGTCTTTATTTTTTTAATGTTAATCATTATTTTCTTTAGAGATCAAATCCTGCATTTAATTCTAATGTCCTAACATATAAACTGTATCTCAAATACTTCTGTAATCTAGCCAGAAAACTGAATGGCACCTTAGTTGTTCAAAGTTGTATTATTATTTATTTAAGCATTTTTATGATTTCACTTATATAATATTCTAGAAAAGGCAAGCACAGATGGAGAACCAGGAGAACTATCAGTGAGGAGGATAAAGTAACTTTAAGAATGATGGATAACTTCATTATCATGATTATAGAGATGGTTTCATGGATATATGCATATGTTAAATCTTACCACAGTTTACGCTTTAAATTATTACAGTTTACTGAACATCAGTTATATACCAGTAGAGCTTTATGAACTGTTTTCCCTTGAATTAATTTATAATCATTCTTTTGTTTCCCAGGTAAGTGCTTCATAATATCTGTATCATTATGTATCATATCTCTTTTCTTCTTTATGATATTGGTTTTGGGCTCCTCAGATAAGAACAAGTTTTTCTTTATCTAATATATGCTATAAGCGGAGAACTCTGGTGGCATAGTGGTTAAGTGCTACAACTACTAACCAAAAGGTCATCAGTTTGAGTCCACCAGGTGACCCCTGGGAACTGTATGAGGCAGTTCTGTTCTGTCCCATAGGTTTGCTTTGAGTTGGAACTGAATTGATGACATTGGATTTGGTTTCATGGGCAATATACGTTATAGTCTCTTCGTGAGTGTTTACTTATTTAAAGTGCTACTGTGGACACTATAAAGTCAAGAATAGTTGAAGATTTTATAATCATAATTACCATTTGAGACTACTGAACATACTGTAATGCACAAAAATAAAAAGATAAAGACCCTTGAAAAAGGTCTTTCTTGTGACAGATTACTTTTATGGAATGTTGATTGTTAAGCTGATAGAATGGACAGAAGTGATTTATCAAATATCCAATAATGTGTGGTTATTGTTTGAGCCTACTATGTGCCAGGGTATGTGGTAGACAGTGTAAATGGGGAATCAGATTTAGGGAGATGATATGATGATAAGTATAGAAATACATTTATATTCATTTTAGATGTGGATTTTTTTTTTTAATTTAATATGACTGAGTGAAAATGTACATTCCCGTATGAATCTACACACCCACCTACATGCAGCTTCCACTGCTCTCCCTGTCCGGTGACAGCACACTGTTCCTCTCTGCTCCATACATGTCTCGTTCTCCCAACAGTCTCCTTTCCCCTCCTCTCCACCCACTCTCCTTCCTCCAGCCAGAGGTCAGCAGGATGATATCCTATAGATGTATAGAACCATAAAGTGCATCCAATATATGATCACTCTGCATCGCCAAGTCCAATCCATTCGTGTCCGAAGAGGGGACCTTCGTTATGATTTATGGGCAAGGGCAGCATCAGGGCCAGGGACCATGCTCCCAGGGGAACCCCGAAATCACTGGACCATCAACTGAGGTCCTTTAGTGGAGATCTCAGGATGCACCCCTTTTTATTCTTGGGTTGCCAGTGAGACTCAACTTAGTGAGCCCCATCGCAGCTATCACTGGTGGTGGCCAGGCACCATCCGGTTCTTCCTGTCCCAAGTCGATGTAGGCACCCACTCATGTGAGTCTCTCTATCTTCTGGGTTGTCTTTACCCCATGTCATTTTGGTCCTCGGTGAGCATCTGTTCCTGCTAAGTTGGGACCATGTGCTGTGCCCTCAGATGGCAGCTTGGCAGCTTTTAAGACCCCAGATAAATGGAAAAACTTGGAGTGGTACTTTTTTCAGAAGGTGTTTTCCAGTATAGCACGGTTAGACTAACTCTAGGATTCTTCAAGCCAGACTGATTTCTATCTTTTCTGTATTAGCTCAGGTTCCTAATGTGATGTAATAATAATAACAACAATAATAATAAAAATCGGATAGAGAGAGGATGGTCTTTGCTATTACTAAATATTTGCTTCCTGAGAATTACTCCCCATTGTAACTTCTGCTTTTAATTCTTGATTTTTTTTTTAATTCTTACTTAACATAACTGAGTGAAAATGTACATTCACATATAAATTTACATGCCCCCCTACATGCAGCTTCCACTGCTCTCCCTGTCCGGTGACAGCACACTATTCCTCTCTGCTCCATACATGTCTCATCCTCCCAACAGTCTCCTTTCCCCTCCTGTCCGTCCACTCCCCTTTCTCCAGCCAGAGGTCAGCAAGATGATATCCTATAGATGTATAGAACCATAAAGTGCTTCCAATATATGGTCACTCTGCCTTGCCAAGTCCAATCCATTCCTGTCCAAAGAGTGGACCTTTGTTATAATTTGTGGGAAAGGGCAGCATCAGGGCCGGGGGCCATGCTCTCAGAGGAACCCCCAAACCGCTGGACCATTGTCATGGTCGGAATTGTGTCCCCTCAAAAATGTGTGCAGCCACGTGGCTGGGATATGGTTCTCAGTATCTTGAGACTGTCCTCCATTGTGTGGTTTTGCTAACCTGTATGTTAAAGGATTAGGGTGGGGCTGTGAATTCCTGCTGTTGGGGGAGTTTCCCTGAAGTATGGCTTGCTCCACCCTTAATGCTTTTAGCTTGCAAGGAATAAAAGGAAAAAGAAACAAAGGACAATTTGAGAACCTCGCTACCATCACGCAAGCAGCACCGGGAGCAGAGCGTGTCGTTCAGACCAGAGGTTCTTGCGTGAGGACGCTCCCTGGACAAAGACTGATGCAATACCGGACTTTCCTCCAGAGCTGACAAGGGGAAAGTCTTTCCCTGGAGTGGACACCCTGAATATGGACTTGCAACCTACCGGACTGTGTAAGAATAAATCTTTCTTTGTTAAAGCCATCCACTCTGTGGTATTTCTGTTAGAGCAGCCTAGCTGACTAAAACAACCATCAATTGAGGTCTTTTACTGGAGATCTCATGATGCACCTCTTTATTCTTGTGTTGCCAGTGAGACTCCTCTCCGTGAGCTCCATCGTGGCTATCACTGGTGGTGGCCAGGCACCATCCGGTTCTTCCGGTCCCAAGTCGATGTAGGCACCCACTCTTGTGGGTCTCTCTGTCTTCTCGGTTGTCTTTACCGCATGCCATTTTGTTCCTCAGTGAGCATCCGTTCCTGTTGAGTTTGGACCATTTGCTGTGTCCTCGGATGGCAGCTTGGCAGCTTTTAAGACCCCAGACGCCACTCACCAAAGTGGGGTGCAGAGAGCTCTCTTAGCAAAACGCTAGTTGTGCCAATTGGCCTGGAATTTGCCTAACAGCATGGTCCCCTGCCCCCCGCCCCAGCTACTCTATCCTTGCAGTATTGAGTGAAGATGGAAGGAGTACTCAAGTTATGCTGAAGTCCACTTAATGTTGTTCTTGTTCCTAATGTGTGCTGTCACCGCTTTCTCCCAACTAGATTTCTAGTAACTATCTAAACTAAACCCTCCCCGCCTCACTCTCTTTCCCTCCCCTCCCTTGCAGCTGTCAAAGAGTCTTTTCTTCTCTACACAAGTCTGTTTTTGAGATCTTATCATAGAGGTCTCATACAGTATTTGTCCTTTTGTCGCTGACTACTTTCACTCAACATAATGTCTTCCAGTTGAAACCAGGTTAGGAGATGTTTCTTGGAATCATCATTATTCTTTATCATTGTGTAGTGCTCCATTGAGTATATGTTCCACAGTTTACCTATCTATTCTTCTATTGTTGGGCATCTGGGTTGACTCCATCTTTTTGCTATCGTGGACTGTGCTGCGATAAACATTCTGGTGCTTGTGTCCGTTGGTGTGAAAGGCCTTGAATCTGTAGGATATATTCCAAGTAGTGGAATTACTGGGTCAAATGGTATATCAGTATCCATTTTTTTAAGGAAGTGCCAGATTGCCTTCCAAAGAGGCTGGACCGTTTTAATTCTTGATTTTGAGTCTTCAAGCTACCTCCCAGAAACCCTGGTGGCATACTGTTTAAGAGCTATGGCTGCCAACCTAAAGGTCAGCAGTTCAAATCCACGAGACACTCCTTGGAAACTCTGTTGGGCAGTTTCTGCTCTGTTCTGCAGGGTCACTGTAAGTCCGAACTGACTCAACAGCAATGAGTAGCTACTTCCCTGGTGGTACAGTGGCTAAAGCAATTCAGTTGCTAACCCAAAGTTAGCAGTTTGAACCTACCAGCTGCTCTGTTGGAGAAAGATATGCCAGTCTACATCTGTAAAGATTTACAACCTTGAGAATCCTGTGGGGCAGTTCTATTCTGTCTTAAAGCATGACTGAATTGGAAATGATTTGATGACAGTGTTGTTTTTTTAATGCTCCCTTCCACTTTTTAATTTGTCTTATTTATCCTGGTAGAGGTTAGATTTTCCTTGTTTCTGTAGTTCTTGGATGATTCAGGCCTTCTCTTGGGCAGATCCTCAGTCCAAAATCAGATGTGATATACTTACATGTTCAACTTTGGAATCGCTATGATTTCTTCTTTCTTAGCACCATTGTTTCCATTATCCTAAAATTCTCCCTTAATTTCTACAGATTATGGAAACATTCAATACTTTAACTTGAGAAGCAGCTTGCTCATTATTTTTCACATATGATTATTATACAGTAAAAATAATATTTGTTATAAACTTGCTACATAATATTATTAAGCAGTTGTTTGGTATTAAAATTATTCTTTAGACAATAGATCACAACTGGGCGTGACTGCGCCCCTGGGGATATTCAGCAACACCTGGAGACATTTGTGACTGTCATGACCAGGGCATCTCCTGTTGTCTAGTGCAGAGACGCTGGGGATGCTGCTAAACACCCCACAATGACTTAGACAACCACCATAACAAAGAATTCTCCAGCCCCAAATATGAATAATATTGTGGCTGAAAAATCTTGTCTTAAAACAATTTCAAGAAAAAGACCGTATTGTTGAATATTTAATGTATGCTTGGAAACCATGGTAGTATAATTTTTACTTAGGGAAAAGATAATTTAAAAGAATTTATGCTTTGAGTCTTCTTTCTTTTACACATTAATGCATTCCTTCTAAAGCTCTAAATTGAGGAAATTAAGTGATTTGCCTTCTAAAATTTCAACTACCTATAGCCATGAGTGCTTTCCCTAAGTGCAAGTGCAAGCTGTCTTCTCAGCAAGTTATGCCAGATTCAGTTGTTAAGAAAATGAATACCCTGTAGGTAAAATGTGTTCCCATATCAAAATAAATCACACATTTAAAGATGCTGCGGCAATCATCCAAATATGTTTCTCCTGTTTAAATCACAATTCTATTTGTATATTCACCAAATAGTTTCACCACTAATACTAGGCTTGATTTTTAGATGTGTATGGAATGTCAACTAATGCAAATAATCATACTCTCTAGGGTCCCAAACATATATGTTGCCTACATGTATGTATCTCAATATCTGTGTATGGTTTATGCACATATCACTTCTAGCTTTTTCCTGGCACCTAACATAGTGTCGGAGCCTCACTGGCACCGTGGTTAAGTGTTCAGGTGTTAACCATAAAATAGGTGGTTCAAATTCACAAGCTTTTGTTTGGAAATCCTACGTAGTAATTCTACTCTGCCCCGCAGGGCCACCTGAGTAGGAATGGACTTGACAGTGTGTTTTAATGAATACTGTGAAGGATACTTAGCTGTATCAGTTCTTTCATAAAAAAAACACTTTATTGTTTGTATATAAACATGTGTAAATCTTACATGTATGTACATATTATATGTATGTGCACATTATAATGTATATGAGTATTATGTGTGTGTATGTCTATCTCTATCATGGTAAAACTTGTGAAAGCTGGTATCTCTGTAAGGTGGAAACCTGTCAGAGAAGGAAAAGTCAAATATTTTCCATTAAAATGAGACACAGAAAAGCGGTAAGACTGTACCCTGTCAAAAGCAGAATACTTTTGAGACCTGGCACCAAAAGGCTGTCCTACAGAGTGTTGGCTCTCACATCTCTCACTGTATATACATATATATGGTGATTGCAGTCATAGAACTTGATTCCTCTTTATCAAATTGGCAATGGAGAACGAAATTGTATCTTCTAAGGCCATCTCTGAACCCCCTAGTCTGGAGCACACGCGTAGCTGCCCCAGTTACAGCATTATTAACCCATGTACCAGACTGTTCGGGTGTGGTTTGTGTGCTATCTCTTACAAGTGTCTATGCATTTTTCTTTCTGCCATAAGCCTGTCATTGTCTGGCATAAAGAAGAGCATCAGTAAGTATTTGTTGACCTATAATATAATATGATACCCATCAAAATCCAGTTAAGCCTCATTATAATGGTATCTCTGTTTCTTTCTTTCTTTTCTTTTTTTTTTCTTACGTCAGTCTGGCGTCACAGCCACTAAAGTACTTGATCACTTATGAGGTACAGATTTGCAGTGTCCCTACCTGTATTTGTCTTTTCCTTTGACCTTCCTAACAGAATTTCATTTTTGTTCAAATAGTTACCAAGCTCTTCACGGTCCATGTTAAGAGAAGTGGGCTGCTATGTTTATGGCTCTAGAGCTATGTCACAGTCTCCTAAGCCGGTGTCAGAAAACCCAGCCTCCTTTCCTGCGCATTGTTCAGAAATCCATAACTAAATCACAAACACTAGGAATCTGCGAAGGCAGAGAAAGGCAACTAATTATTAATTTAGGAATTTTTGCCCCATTAGAGTAGAAGAAAGGCTATTCTCCTACCATTAGAAGAAAAAATGTTTACCCCTATTCTTACCAGATATGCTGTAGGCACTTCGTTTTCTTGATAAGGTGAGGAAAGTTGGACTAACAACAGAATGGACACGAGAAAAAGGCAAACTGAGGCAATAACAGAGAAACGGAACTGGACACATGACTGTCTGAGACATGGAGCCCATCCAACCAAAGCGTTTAGGTTGTGTAACAAAACACCTTTTTAATTCCATTTGAGTGGTGCTTTCTATTACTTGCAGGCAAAATATCAGAATGGTAGAAATTCCTGCCTCACCATTTTTACAGTCATTGAAATCTATTTGCTTTTACTGTAATTCAGGCTATCATCACCAGTGACACGTTATCAGCTGTTCTGTCTTCTCTCTGCTCTCTCCTCGTTGACCTTCAACATTTCTCTTCCTATCGACTCTCTTACCTTGGAGCCTGCTGACAATTATCTCTAGGTTCTCAACTTGCCTCACGTGACTTACCGCGACATCTTTTAAAGGAAATATATTTCCTCTCTAAGAGAAATATCATGTCAGTTTTTAGGATAGTAACATTACCTCAACCTTTGCACCTATCACTGAGAATGAGAAAAATGACAGAATGTTGGGAGCAGTGTAACATAATAGTTAGATCTGTAGTGAATCTGTTTTCAAATGTTGGTCTGACCACTTAACGAGCTTACTAAAAAACTCATTGCTGTTGAATTGATTTTGACTCAAAGTGATCCTACAGAACAGAGTAGAACTGTTCCCTAGGGTATCCTAGGCTATAATCTTTATAGAAGCAGACTGCCATGTATTTCTGCCAAGGAGCATCTAGTGAGTTTGAACTACAGAAGGTTTGATTAGCAACTGAATGTTTAATGATTGCACCATCAGGGCTTTTTCTCCTGATTGTAGGTGATCTACTGGACCCTGCTCAATCTTACTTTCATCCTCCAGAACAGGAGGAGGCAAACAACCACATGCAGGCCAAATCCAGCCTACGTCCTATGTCTGTACGTTTAGATAAAGTTTTACCAAAATACAGTCACGTTCATTTTGCTACATGCTGTCTATACAGTTTTCAGCCACAAAGGTGTTTCAGTAGTGCAACAGAGACAGGAAGTCTGGAAAAATCTGAAATACTTTTCATCTTTTCCTTTACCCGAAATGATTGCTGACTCCCAACCTAGCAATTAGGAGTAAGAAAAGGCTCTAGGTCAATGGAGCATTGTGAGGCTTAAGTGAAATGACTCACGAAAAGCAGTTAGGTCAGCTGGTATATAGAAACATTCAGCAGATGTCATCTGCCATTATTGTAACTGTTAATGATAGCTCCAAAAAGGTCAGTGTCTGAAGAACAAAAGTGATTTGAACCAATAACGTCAACACTTGTTGGAGCTGAGGAAATGACTACTGAAAGTCCACGTGGTGTCATTTCACTAAACAATATTTATTAGTAAGGTGAAGCAAACAATATTTATTTTTGGAGACTGTCTCCCAGATGGGGTGTAAATATAATTACAAGGCTGCATAAATATATTTATATCATCCTAGTGAGACAGAGCTACTTTAAATCTTATTTTTCATTTATAGGAAATAAATGTGATTTTAAAAATCATACTTCATAGCTATTTTAATTCCGTAATAACAATTGTGCATAGTGCTGCGTTTGAGGAGAGTATATTACTGGTGTTTGGCCAGACAGAGGAAAAATTAATAGAATCCCTCATTTCCCCGGAAGAGGCCTGTTTATCATGTCAAAGTTACTGTGGTCTGGTGCAACACAGATGGTGTTGTGACATTGCAGAATGATGAGTGCCACATTGTTCCTTCTGATGATCTGCTTCAGCTCCATTCATCTTGTTTTGCAGCCTTAAACCTTTGCTACATGCCTGTTTTGAAAATAGGAGGAATGAAGTAGAAGAAGTCAAAGAAGATGTTGAATTTTTAACTTTTCTGATTGTTACACGTGTCCAGGAAGTGCTAAATTATAATATGAAATAGAAAACAAAACCAAATACAAACCTAAAAATAACCCACAAAACATCAACTTTCTCACATCCATGGGAAAAAAAAATAGCATAGGGTTTTCTCAGACAAGGTAGAAAGTATCAGAGTTTTATATGAATAAATTCTGCTAAGCTGGTTTAATTATCTCTATGACATATCACTGGCATTGGTAAATAAAACTATTATACATTTTAAAAATGGATATGTGATTAAACAGTGATTTTTTTTTTTTAATTCACTGTTGAAAGGAATGGTTAGAGCATCCAAGAAAGTATTAATAAAAGTAGTGGAAATGTCAATAGGGAAAACAACATAATTCACATAATAGAGAAATATCAAATTCAAACACTGACATTTTAGTCTGACACTATTAAAATGTACTTTTATTAAAATTCATAGAGCTGATGAAGTTGGAAAAAATAAAATAATATTCAAATTCATACTTCCTTAAAGTTCACGTCGTGGCTTTTCACTTTTTCGTTCTTTGGTCATTTCTGCTTGTTTAGATGTCAAAGTAAATGTCAAATAGGGTGTCTTTCAGCATGTGAATCTTTCCCAAGCAGCACCTGAGGAATGATAGTAGTGAGATTTAGACACGTTTATTGCAAAGTTTTGAAATCTATGAAACCCTCAGGGGTACTTACCACACACTGAAATCATGGATTTTACACTAATCATGACTAGAAAAAAATTGAAAATAATATTTAAAGCTGGCCATTATACCAATTCCCTATTTGTGAGAAAGGCAGAATAGTTTGCAACTTCTCACCAAGGTATCTAGAGTAAGCTTGATGATAGCTTGGGCTACTGACTACTTTTCTCACCCGTTCAGTTTCTTATTCTGTCTTATTCTGCTTTTTCTCTCTCTGTCTTTTTTTTAATGAAAGTACAAAAATCATAACTCACAATAAGATAATTATTAGGTTCTTCTAGATAATTGGACTAAACTTCTTTCTAACTCAGTGAGATTTTTCTATTCAGAAGCCAGATTCATTGACTCAAGACCTGTTTTTTGCTTGCATTCAGTTCTAGCAAGTCTGTTCTTCAGGGATGCTGTTCATAAGTATGTTCAATGATACATTTTTTTAAATCTATTTGTTTTCCAGTAAGTGGAAAAGTAAGTTAGATATTAGGAAAGAGTGAGACTCTCAGTGATTTAACCATTTTGATGAAAGTACAATTTCCCTAAGAAATAGTTTTGTTATTGTCTTTAACAACAATAATTTTAATATTTTCAGGTTGAAAGGATGATTTTATGCTCTTTAAGATATTATGCATATGTCTGAAATATGCCACTAAAGCAAGGCATGTGCAATCATTTAAATGGTCTTGCTGGGTATTAGTGGTGCCATAGAGTAGTGCTTTTCATCTCATACCCATTTTGAACTGGCAGAACACCTTTGTCCTAGACTGCCGTGGGAAGCTAGTCATGGGAAACAAAAGAAAACTGCCAAGTTCTTCACACAACGTGCTAATGTACACATTCAGCACATTAAATGTGATCATATAAAAGTGTTCATTATGTTTTCAGAACTGAGTCATGATTAGGAGGTGCTCCATCTACTGCTTTTGAATTGATTCCAACTCATAGTGATCACATAAGACAGAGTAGAACTGCCCTATAGAGTTTTCAAGGAGTACCTGGTGGATTTGAACTGCTGACCTTGCAGTTAACAGCCATAGAACTTAATCACTACACCACAAGAGTTTCTTAAGATGTATTAGAGGAGGTATATGTATTATAGGTTACTTACTGGACTCTGAAGATATGACAATGTGCTGGTTTGGCATTCAGATTCAACTGTCCCTTTTATTAAATTATAGAAAGTGCTTTTCCTTATTAGACAAAGAACTACTACTCTGTTCGATTAATCCCAACATGTATTTTTAGTGTATACAGTGAAAGAAAAGCACTACTTGATGAAGCATATTTTTCAATAATAATCCATACAGAAAGATAACATGTCTTCTTTATACTGCATGTAACATAAAGTGCATTCATATCCTACATACACATGGTCTTGTCTATTGCAAAGTGAAATGTGCACAGAAAGTTTAAGTAGTTTCTTGTCCACATTATATGCCATGAATATGTACGTAAGGCTTCTAGGTTGTGCCTTAAAAAGAATAGGTACTTTTGGTCTTCTTCTTTCCTATGATCTGCATAAAAATGAGTATTAGAGCATATTCTTGGACCCAAAGACAGAAAGATACGTTGGAGATGGTAAACAAAAACCAAATCGGATGCTGTGTAGTCAATTCTGACTCACTGGGATCACAGGTGTTTCACAGTAGAGCAGTGGTTCATAGGGTTTTCAGTGGCTAATCTTTCTGAAGTAGATCTCTGGACTTTTTATCCAAGATGCCTCTGGGTGGATGTGAACCATCAACCTGTTGGAAAGTGGTTAACCATCATCACCACCTAAACCGTGGTGGAATTGTGGTTAAGTGCTGTGGCTGCTAACCAAAAGATTGGCAGTTCAGATCCACCAGGTACTCCTTGGAAACTGTATGGGGCAGTTATGCTCTGTCATGTGGGACTATCACGAGTTGGAATCAACTAGGTGGTAATGAGTTTGGTTTGGTTTTAGGAACTCCTATTGGACTACATCTAACTAAGATGCAATCTTTGATTTTGTTTAATCAATGCTATTGACTTAATTGGAGTAGTTGACCTGTTTTAACAAAACAAAAATTACGTTAAGTGGCACTGAATTTGGTCTATCTATATCTGTAATTAGAAACCCAGGTGGTGTAGTGGTCAAGTGCTGCAACTGCTGGCCAAAATGTTGGCACCTCAAATCCACCAGGTGCTCCTTGGAAACTCATGGGCAGTTCTACTCTGTCTGTAGGGTCGCTACGAGGCACAACATTCTTTACAGCGGTGGATTTGTTCTTTTTTTTGGTTTATATCCATAATTATAGAGATAATTTGTTAAAATTTCTGAGCCTTATCTTTTTAATCTGTAAAATAAGGATGATATAACGCTTTGTGTGGTTATTATGAGAAATGATACAAAAGACATAAAACACTTTAGCGTAGCTTCAAGCCCTGTGAGAAAGTACTCAATAAATTTTAATTGTTGCTATTGAATTTACTGTTTTGAGACTTTGGTACATCACTGAATTAATCACTGATTTATTACTCTGTGAATAGAGATTGTATTTAATAAAATGTGTTTCAGATAACTTTCTTGTTGTTTTGACTGCCTTGATGCTGAAATATGCAATGCTCCAGTCCTAGACCTGTCCAATGGACATATTCCTACCCAGCCAACTCATTCCTAAACAAGTGATCATGGATACCTTAGCTGAATTATGCTTAAACAGTGGATTATAATGATTGTTGTAAATTGATTGACGTTTAAAAGAAACCAAAAAAACAAATCCATTATTGTTGAGTCAATTTCTACTCACAGTGACCCTATAGGACAGAGTAGAACTGTCCCATAGAGTTTCCAAGGAGTGCCTGGTGAATTCAAACTGCCGGGCTTTTGGTTAGTAGTAGTAACTCTTAATCACTACACCACCAGTTGTTTCAACTGGCACATATTAAGCACATAATTATTGGAGGGTATGAGTATCTTGATTATTTTTCTCACTGTTATTAATTTTCTTTCAATACAATGATGAGAAAAAGAATCAATTCTACAACATCTGGCTTGATTTTTATTTAACAATGTTGTGAATGACTTGTTCTAAGTTCCTTCCCTGTTCTATGTGTTTTCTAGCTTGGTGAAAGTAGAGCAAATCATATCACCTTAAGTAATAAGAGGCGTGTGTCTAGGTGAAAGAATTCTGTGATAACTCAGGGTCAGTAGCAGAACTGATAGCAGTAAGTCTTAGGAAGCATATCGATTACTGTTAAGTCGATCATACTGACGGTGACTCTGTGGCACCTAGTAGAACTGCCCCATAGGGTTTCCCTGGCTCTCCTGATGGATTCAAACTGCTGACTTTTTGGTTACAGCCATGGAACTTAACCAGTATACCATCAGGATTTCTTTAAGAAGGAAAGATAACAGTAAGGTGCTTTGGGCCTGATGGCCAAGAGCAGGGACCCTAACGCCATCAATATTCTCTTTCTTTTTCCCTATTTTTTAGGAAAGGTACATATTCCTAAGAGTTTCCAAATGCTTGGTTTCTCAGTATTGGTAAGACTCTTATATTTTGGAAAAATTCTCTGGATATAGTTATGCAGCATTTATAATCAATATATTATAATCATCATCAGGTAATGATGTGACTTGATGTATTTGAGCATATTCACCTATTTTCTTAGCACTTCACTTTATCTTACTAGACAAAAACAAAATAAAAAGCAAAAAAAAAAATTGCAGACAGGAATGTGAGCTGGGAATGTAGTTCTTACTAATGGAAAGAAGTCTCCTTAACTCCTGTGTAAATTTACTTATCTTCTCTTTAAGGACTAAATTTGAATCTCAATATTTTGTAAGAGGTAGATATTTTTTCAGGACACACAGGATCTCATCATACTTTTCCTCAAGAGAAATAGTTGGCTGTATAATTGACTGCTTAATGTAGAGACTAAATAGCTGTTTAAGAATGTGTCAAAAAGCTCTTCTCAAAGGTGATTTTGTGTTCATCTTCTCTATAACTAACTTAACAGCGTTTTTTGCTCACAAGGCATTTTTCATTTGTACGTGACCCAAGAGCTTTTAAAATACTTTGTTCTAGAAGGAAATGTAAGATATGCACAAAAATAACTTTAAGTTGTTATAGGAAAAGTATTTTAAAATCTTAGAAATAGAAAGTCTTCAAGTTTAGAGGATGGAGTGGATATTCTTTACAATTCTGAAAGACAGAAGCAAAGAGAGAGAGAGAGACAGAAAGAAAGAAAGAGGTTGCACCATTCTGCAATCCCACCAACAGTGAAGGAGAGTTCCAATCTCTCCACAGCCTCTCCAACATTTATTGTTTTGCATTTTTTGGATCATGGCCAATCTTATTGGGGTGAGGTGGTATCTCATTGTCGTTTTGATTTGAATTTCTTTAACAATTAATGATCGGGAACATGTCTGTATGTGTTTTTTGACTGGTGCAACCTCTTTGGAAAGCAATTTGGTGTTACCTTAAAATAATGGATACAGAAATACCATTTGACCCAGTTATTCCTCTGCTCAGAATATGTCCTATAAAATTAAGGCCATTCACACCGACTGCTACCTGTGCACGAATATTCATTGCAGCGCAATGCACGATAGCAAGAAGTTGGAATCAACCCAGATGCCCAACAACGGAAGAATGGATGGGTAAGCTTTGGTATATGTACTCCGTGGAGTACTATACACTGCTAAGGAACAACGATGATAGCAGGAAACATCTCTCAATTTGGTCTCAACTGGAGGACATTATATTGAGTGAAACTAGTCAGCAACAGAAGGACAATTATTATATGGGACCCCTACGATAAAAACTTAAAAGCATACTCACACATACTAGAAAAGACTCTTTGACAGCTACAAGGGTGGGGAAGGTGGGAGGATGGGAAGGCAAGGGGCAAAGGTTTAGATTAGATAATTGTTAGAAATTTGGTAGGGTGAAATTCATGACAATTCACATTAGTAAGAAGATCAATATTAATGAGACTTCGACATAACTTGTGTACTCCTCCTCTCTTAACCCGATATTATACGCACAGAGTAAGTACACTTTCATTTTTTTTATTTAATAATAAAAAAAATAAAGAAAGATCACTCCGTTTGGAATTGGAATTTGCCACTCAGCTTGTGACCACTGTATATATAGGAAAGATACATCATGGTAATACTGATTAAATGTCTAGACCACAATGTCTCCTATGTTGGAGACTGTTCGTATTTATGTTGTTATTATTATTATTATTTTGCCCTTTATAGCTTTGCTTCAGAAAATATTTTAGATGTGTTCAACAAATAGGATAGAATTTGTTATTTTGTGCAGAGCTTAAAAAGCTTCTGATGGATGAGTCATGTGATTTTGGGGAAGAAAAAATGCAGGTTTAAAAGTTTAACCTAAACATAGACGTTTAAGAATCCATCTGTCAGCAATAGTATAATATACCTACTTTCTGCTGAGGATTAGAACCAGCTGTACTGTATCACATATATTACTGGTTGCCTTTTTTTTCTTTTTAATGTATTAATGAAAGTGGTTTCTGATCTAGAATGGCTATTTATCATGGGTTGCATTTATTTCTCAGTGTCTTAGTTCTTATTATGGAGAGCATCACTGAAAAGATATCATACTTTCATAGATGGCTAATCTGTGATTGAGATAGATCACCCATTGCTTCATAAGTAAAATCTGTTACCAGGGATAATTCCATTGACTTGAAGTCTCATAAAATGTAACATCATTAGAGTGGAGAAAAGACTGTCTTTCTCTCTGGTTATAATGAACCATCTCTACTGGTAGTCACATAAAGGTGCTTTATAATTTTCTCCAAGCAATAAAGTGGTAAACAAATTTTCTAGAGCTATCCTGGAAGTCTGCATCCTTATGTTATAATGGCCTTAAACAATTAGGAATAAAAGGTATGAGTCCGAGAGCCTTTAAAGAATGGCTTCTAATTTGCTAACATTTACTTTACTGATCTATAACCGCAGATACAAAAAGAGGGCACAATTGATTTCTAATGAAAAATATGTTTCCGTAGCCAGTATAGTCCATAAACATTATTGCTTTCCCTCCAGATAATGAATTTAAATTAAAAAAAAAATCCCATGCAGGATTACATCATTGGTAAATTTGAATTGATGAGAAAGCTTTACTGTTTTCTGGGAATAAAGCAAGAAGTTATTATTATTTTTTTCTCTCCAGTCTATAATGATGTCAGTCAGTGCTGGGAACATTTCTGGGTTCATAATACATAATGTCAGTTTCAACCAAAAAAAAGTACAATAAGTTTTACATTAATTAAAAGCAACACTGGGTTCCTGAATTATTAGAAAATATTGATAAAAACAGATCAGGAAGTTTTTCTTTAAATAAACTCTTTTCTCATCTGGAGTTGTAATTCAAATACTAGATATTATTTAAGCTTTAAATTACTCTAATACTGATTATTTTATTGTCTTTGAAAATTTCTGCTCTTACTGTTTTTCTATGATCAAATGGAAATAATGCTATTTAAAATGAATTAGGATTAATGTGTATTTAAAGTGAAAAGACCATCATGAGTGGATGGCAAATATGCTCTCATTTATAGCATACAGGTTCATAAGATTTCAATGAATAGAAACATCTGTAAATGCTATCTAGTACTGTTGCACACATGCATATCTGTTTTTTTAAAGTATACTTTTAAACTGATGGTTCCGTCTCCTCCTGGGAACAGGCAGAACATTATCCAAAATCAGGAAGTTACAGAATACAAGGTGCATAAGAAATTGTTTCTGTGAACTAAACCTTGAATTCTGATTATATTGTTAACAAGTATTTTCTGCATTTGTAAATTAAAAACTAAGATTTCAGATATTACTCACATTGGCATCTCTTTAAAAAAAATTGTCAATCATTAACTTTCCCTTTAATATCGTTCAGGAGTACTTGAATGGCACAATTAAGTACTTTACTACTAGCCACAAGAGTGACAGCTCAAACCCACCCAGAGATACTTTGGGCAAAAAGTCCAATGATTTTCTTCCCAAAGGCCACAGTCTCGGAAATCCTATGGAGTAGTCCTTCCTTTCACACATGCAGTAGCCACTGGTTGGAATTGACTCAGTGGTAACTAATATAGCAGAAGCAACGCCAGATGTTGCTTACCTTGCCTGCAAAAAATAACCAGACTCTATAAAGTATTTGATGAACTCTGTAGTATTCAAAGACAGCTCTTAAAGTTATCTCTGTTGAGCATCAGATAAATTCCTTTGAAGTTTTTGTATGTGTGTGTGCACGCAGCATTTAAAATGAAAAAGATTTTTTTGAAATGCTTGCTTTGCTTATTAAAACCTGGCGGTAGTCCATGAAGGGAAGGGAACTACTGTTTTTAAGTATCGAATGGTTGGTACTCTTCCAGTTGCTTTGCTGTTATTAGTTGTCTACTTGCTAAAATCAACACTTGTGGTGCTTCCTTGGTCACTTGTGGACTTGTGCATGTGACGTGTGGCATGCATGCTCTTTGCTGAGGTTAAAAAAAAGGAATGGTTTGGTATTCATTAGTTCAGTGTTTACAAGGACTTCACAGATCGTATCTACCACAGGTAGCATGGTTTGCACTGACGGAAGAACACAAGCCCTGAGTCAGACAAGTTATATTTGCTCAAAACCAGAAGGCAGCAGCTAGAACAATGATTCATATACATATCATATATTTTTAAATATGCTTAGTTTTTATATACCAAAACACCAACTGCCATGAAATTGATTCCAACTCATAGCAACCCTATAGGACAGAGTAGAACTGCTCCATGGAGTTTCTAAGGAGCACCTGGAAGATTTGAACTGCCTACGTTTTGGTTAGCAGGTGTAGTACTTAACCACTATGCCAGTAGTTATTATCATTTCCCCGCGAATGTTTCAGTATAATGTGCTAAACACCATCGATTTTATTTCCCAACACTGGAGATTATTGCATAATTTATCTTTCTTTTCATGATCTTGGAACCCTCTCACAGCTGTCTACTACCTGTTCCAGTCTGGAATAACTGTTTTCTAGGACTGGTGAATATCTGGGGGTCAGTTCTACTCTGGGCCCTAGGGGCACCATGAGTCAGACCCGACTTGATGGCACTTGGCTGGCAGGACTGGTGAACCCACATCATTCTGGTATTTTTCTCAGATTCTCTCCTTCCCTAGATAGTCTATTTCTGAATCTTGCATTTTCCTATTTCATAGTTTACTTTTTCATGTTTTTCTAGAACACATTCTCTGGATTTCTGAAAGAGAAGCAAATATATTTAGACTTTTTGAGCTGGGCCAGGCTGTAGATCCCATCTAGATTCAAGACTGAAGAAAAAGGATAGGATTAAGTTACTTTCACTTTTGGTTTGGCTTGGCTTGGCTCACTTTTGGTTTATGCTAAAGTGTAAAAATGTCAGACGGCAATACAAGTGAAAGTTTATGGTCCAAATCATAGTCAAAATTCTACCGTCAAGCCAGCTTGCACAGGGTGGACATGTTTCAAGATCAGAAATGCCCAGAGCTGGACGCTTATTGTTTTATTTATTTTTGTTTGTTTTAATTCCATTAGCTGAGTGGGAGAAGCCATGCCAACATTCAAAGGTCTACCTAATGTATTTTGATTTATTTATTACTAGAGTGTTGGACCATGGCTGAGCTCTTTTGTTTATTTAATTTTTCAAAACTATTTTCTATGTAAATGTGATCAATAGTTTGAATAGATATAAAACTCCTGATTGAAAATCATTTTTCTTCATACTTTTGAATACTTGGGCCAATAACCTTTTAGCATTCAATATTACTTTTAAGCAGGCAACACAGTGTTGACTTTTGTTCATTTCATCACTTATTTTCCCCTTTTCCCTAAAAATTTGACATCTTTTTTCTAACTAAATTACACCTCATGAATCTTATCCACCACCTGACACTTTCAATTTATTGATAGCAGCTATAAAGTTAGAAAGTAAAAGAATTTTCAGTTTATTTCAATTTTTATTAGGGGGCAACAGTGGTTCATTGGTAGAGTTTTCTTTTAAAGCAGAAGACTGTTTTAGTCAGCTAGTGATGCTCTAACAGAAACACCATGAAGTGGATGGTTTTAAAAAAGGAAAGTTTATTCTTAGACAGTCAGTTGGCTACAAGTCTGAATTCAGGGTGTCTGCTCCAGGGGTTGGCTCTGGAGTCAAGTCTGGTATTACATCAGTCTTTGTTCAGGGAGTATCTCGGTGCAGGAACCTCAGGTCTGGAGGATGCACTCTTCTGGTGCTGCTTGTTTGATGGTGTGAGGTTGCCAACTCTCTGCGTGCTTCCCTTTCCTTTTATCTCTTGTAGGATGAAAGGATTAAAGGTGGGGCAAGTCACACTCCAGGGAAACTGCTTTTACAGTGGAGCAGGGAGATGATCCTATCAAGGGATTTACAGACCCATCCTGATCCTTTAACATACAGTATAGGAAAATTACAAAATGGAGGACAATCATAGAATACAGGGAATCATGGCACATAGCTCTGCATATTTTGGGGGAGACACAATTCAGTCCATGACAGAAACTCAGGATCAATTTGTGGTCAAAGCTTCTCATGCACAGCCACCACCTAGTTGTCGGTAGAGACATGTGTTACTCTAATGCTAAACAGGTTTCAGCAGAACCTCCAAACTGAGAGAACTAAGAAGTAAGGTGTGGTGAGCTACATCTGGGAATCAGTCAGTGAAAACACTATGGCTGTCGACGGTTTGATCAGGACCGTCAGGGCATGGTGCAGTATCTAACGGCACACACTTGATTCAGTTGTGCATGGAATTGTCATGAGCTGGAGGTCAACTCAATGACTGTTAACAGCAACACGGCTCTATTACCTTAGATCCTTTCAGGAACTTTTCGTAGATCAACACAATGTCTTTTGATACGATAGTGTTTTAGTCATCTGGTACTGCCCTATCAGAAATATCATGGCTTTAACAAAGAGAAGTTTATTTTTACACAGTCCAGTAGGCTACAAGTCTGAATTCAGGGTGTCTGCTCCAGGGGAAGACTTTCACTCTTGGCTGGCTCTGCAGAAAGGTCCTTGTGTTACGTCAATCTTTTGTCAGGGAGCATCTTGGTGCAGGAAGCTCTGGTCTGAAGGACAGACTCTACTCTCAGTGCTGCTTTTGTAATGGTAGAGGTTCCCAAATCTCTCTGCTAGCTTCACTCAAGAGATTGCCTCAAGGCACAAAACAATCTTACACGTTGAGTCCTGCTCCACCAACAGAATTGCCACCCATCCACCCTCATTAACATCACAGAGGCAGGATTTGCAACATGGAGTAACACCACTCAGTACTTGGAATCATGGTCTTGCTAAATTGCTACACAGTTATTTGAGGGAGGGAGGCACACAATTCAATCCATGACAGTCCTGGATGTCAATTTGTTTTTTTTTTTAGGTTTTTTTGTTTTGACTCTCTAAAAGTTTGTACATTCCCATATAAATTTACATGCCCACCTATATGCAGCTTCCACTGCTCTCCCTGCCTGGTGACAGTACACTATTCCTCTCTGCTCCATAAATGCTCATAAATGTCTCTGCTCCCAACAGTCTCCTTTCCCCTCCTCTCCTCTCCACTCACTCCTCTTACTCCAGCCGGAGGTCAGTGGATTGGACTTGGCAATGCAGACTGACCATATATTGGATGCACTTTATGGTTCTATACATCTAGAGGTAATAGTTTTTTTAATTGCTGTTTCTTGGTTAATGATTTAATCAAGGTCACTCAGTCCGTAACAAGCAAGTGATAGACCTTGGGTTTTTGATTTAAGTTCTTTGCACAGTATCACGCTGTGTGTTTAAAGCTGTGATTCTCAAATTTTGATATAGAACATTCAAGAGGAAATTTCTAAATCATCTCTCAGGTCTGGCTTCATTCAGGAATACGCATTAATATGAAGCACTCGAGTCATTACTGTCCATACTTGGGACTACATTGCTTTGTAGGTTATTTCTAGTAAAGCAGTCACTGGCTTTAACAAAATATTTTATATCAAATTGCTTCCAGGAAATGGTAGCAATTTCATTCCAGTCCTTCCACAATGAAAGCAGATGAAATCTGACCTTATTGGACTTTATCACAGTTTTCAGTAGCTGAAAACAACTGGGTATTATCAAAATAATTGTATGTGGTGGTTATTCCACAACGTGTTTCCCTTGGTTTTGCCTCTTTGATACCTGTGCAGATGTTTTGTAATTATTTAAATTTCAGTCCTAGCAATTAGTCTCAAATTTCTTTCTCATAGGCAGTAACAACTTACAGGCAAATGGAATTTTTGTGGATCTCATCTGCAGCATTTTTTTGTGTTTTTCCTCATATGTATAATAAAACATTATGAACCTGGCTTGTGATACAACAAAGTGGTTCACAGTCCATTAGTGTTGCTGGAATCAGCCTTCTGAGTCATTTGTATGGACATGATTCTACAGGTAATGGGCTGTTTCAGTTCTGCTTGAGCTTTCATTGCCATCTTCAGCCCTGCAACAGCTGTGTTTTACTGCTATCACTTGGAGTACATAGATAAAGAGGGTACATCTGATATTCTTCACAATATGTATTCCAATAAATAATTGAGGTAAGTAACATGTCCAGTTGCTTTCAAAGGGAGATGCTATAAACATTTGCAACACTTTTCCATAAATGATAAATGTTTTTTATAAAGGAAATATTCTCCAAGATGGTTTTGAATCACATTCTAAAATTTCTCTGTCACATTTTATAGGCTTTATTTTTGGTAAATTATTATTATTATTTGGAACATCATGTCACCAACAAAATAGAAAATGAAACAGTTCTAATGTAGTCTTTTAGCTGGAGCAAATATAGAGTTATCCAGTTCAGAGGGTGGCACACTATGACCAGTGGATCAAATCCTGTCCATCCTTTTGTTTTTTATAATATTTCTATTGGAATACAGCTATGACAGTTTGTGTTGTTTATGAATGCTTTTTTGACTATAACAGTAGCATTATGTACTTGTGACAGATAACATGCAAGGGCCCACAAAACCTAATATATTTACTGTCTGATCCTTTATAGAAATAATTTATCAACCCGTGATATGAACCAATAATTTATAACCATCACAATGGGTAGAATTCTTGGACAGCTTTTGAAAAAATACTGAAGTTTCAGCTGCATACTAAGGGGTTTGAATTCATTAAGGCTTACCAGAGATTCAGAGCTTCTACATAATTCAAATGTGCACTAGGGCTCAAGAGCCACCACCTAATCTCAACAGTAAGTTCACATTTCTCAAGAGACACATTATATTGCACTTTTTGGAGGGTGGGAAAGAGGTTCACACTTGCTAGACAAGTCATGACCCCAGATTTAAACCAAGCCAAGCCAAGCCAATATAAACTATAACTTGGCCAAAAGCTTCATTCTTGGGTGGGACTGGGGGGGATGGGGGGTGGAGTGCAGTTAGGGGGTACCTTTAAAAAGCACTTTATTGTGCTTTAAGTGAAAGTTTACAATCCAACTCATACAAAAACGTACACACACTGCTATATAACTCTAGCTGCTCTCTCCACCCAGTGACAGTTCATTCTTCCACTCTTCCTTGTATTTCCTGTGTTGGTTTAACCAGCTTCTGTCCCCCTCTGTCCTCCTATTTTGCCTCTGGACAGGAGCTGCCCATGTAGACTCACATATCTGCTTAAGCCAAGAAACACACTTTTTTGCTAGTGTCATTCTGTCTTATAGTATAGTCCAATCTCGGGCTGAAGAATTGGCTGTGAGAATGGTTTCTGTTCTGGGCTAACAGAGTATCTGGGGTCAATATCTTCCAAGTAACCTCCAGTCTGTTGGACCAAGTCTGGTCTTTTTGAGTTTTGCACACCCAGTTTTTCTCCCACTACTTCAGAGATTCTACGTTGTGTTCCCTGTCAGGGCAGTCATTGGTGGTGACAAGGAAACATCTAGTTCTTCTGGTCTCATGCTGATGTAGTTTTTGGATTATTTCGTACTTTCTCTCTCTAGGACTCTTGTTTTCCTTGTCTTAGAAGTCTTTCATTCTTCTCTGTTCTGGGTGGGTTGGAACCAATTGATGCTACTTAGATGGACACTTGCTAGCTCTTAAGACTGCAGATGTCACTTACCAAAGTGGAATGTAGAACATTTTCTAACAAAACTTTGTTAGAAAAGTTGACCTAGATGTCCCCTGAAGCCAGTCCTCAGATTCCCGCCCCTGCTACTCTGTCCTTTAATGTGTTGGGTTATATTTAGGAAATATCTTGGTTTCCTGTTTAGTCCACTTGTACTTACCTCCTCTCTACTGTATGCTGTTCCTCCCTTTAACGAACCCTATTCCTGTCTAATCTATGAACACCCCTCACCTTCACTCCCTACCCTTGGAACCATCAAAGACAGCTTTCTTCTACGTTTAAATCTTTTCTTCAGTCCTTGTAGTTGTGGTCTTATACAATGTTGTCTTTTTGCAAACTGATTAATTTCACTTAGCATAATGCTTTTCAGATTCCTCCATATTATCAGATGTGTCCCAAGATTATCATTCTTCTTTATCATTGCACAGTATTCCATTGTGTGACTATACGTTTATCCGTTCATCCTTAGAAAGGCACTCACATTGATTTTATCTTCTTACAATTACCAGTAGCGCTTCGACAAATATTGATGTGCATGTTTCTATTCTTTGGCAGCTCATATTTCTTTAAGATATATTCCAAGAAGTGGGATTGATGGATGGTATGGTATTTTTATTTCTAGCTTGTTAAGAAAGCACCAAATTGATTTCTAAAGTGTACCATTTTACATTCCCACCAGAAGTGTGTTAAGTGTTTCAGCCTCTCCACAGCCTCGCTAACATTTATTATTTTGTGCGTTGTGGATTAATGCTTTTTGGAGTGAGATTGTAGTTTTAATTTGGTTTTCTCTAATGGCTAATGATCATGAACGTTTCCTCATGTATCTTGTTAGCTGCCTTGATGTCTTCCTGGGTGAAGTGGCTTTTCATATCCCTTGCCCAGTTTTTTAATTGGATTTTTTGTCTTTTTGTTGTCAAGGTCTTGCAGTTTCTTGTAGACTGTGGAGATAAGATGTGGATTGAATTTTTTGTGTCCAATTTATTTTCCCCTAATCTGTAGGTTGTTTTTTTTTGACTTGGTGAAGTCTTTGGATGAGCTTAAGTGTTTGAGTTTTAGGCGTTCCCAGTGACCTATTTTCTTTTCTGGTGTTTGTACATTATTAATGATGCTTTGTGGTCTGTTTATGCTGTTTACTAGGGCTCCCAGTGTTGTCCTTTAATTTTTTTTCCATGATATTTATCATTTTAGATTTTAGACTTAGGTCTTTAATCCATTTTGAATAAGTTTTTGTGCATGATGTGAGATATGGATCTTGTTTCTTTCTTTCTTTTTTTTTTTTTGCAGATAGAGACCAAGTTACATCAACATTGTTTGTTAAAAGTGACTGTCTTCCCCAGTTTGCAAACTTTGGGCCTTTGTCAAATATTAGCTGCTCATGGGTAAATGATTTTATGTCTGGATTCTCAATTCTTTTCCAATGGTCTGTGTATCCATTGACCTATATTATTGTACCAGTACCAGGCTGGTACTTGACTACTGTGACAGTGTAATAGGCTCTAAAGTCGGGTAGTGTGAGGCCTCCCATTTTGTTCTTCTTCATCAGTAATGCTTTACTTATCTGGGGCCTCTTCCCTTTCCATATGAAATTGGTGATTTGTTTTTCCATCTCATGCCATTGGAATGTATATTGGGATTACACTGCATGTAAAGATCACTTTGGGTAGAATAGAGATTTTCATGACATTGAGTCTTCCTATCTTTGAATAACGTGGTTTTCTCCACTTTATGTACTCTTTCGAGTTTCTTACAGTAGTGTCTTTTAGTTTTCTTTGTATAGGTCTTTTGCATCTCTGGTTAGATTTATTCCTACATATTTCATCTTCTTGGGGGCTATTGTAAATGGGATTGATTCAGTGATCTCTTCTTTGATGTTCTCTTTGTTGGTGTAAAAATATCAAACTAATTTTTATATGTTTATCTTGTATCCTGATCCTTTGCTGACTTCGTCTTAGATGGAAAGAATCTAAAAGCATTTCCCTTGAGAACTGGAACCAGACAAGGATGCCCTTTGAAATCATTTTTATTGATGATTGTGCTGGTAGTTCTAGCCAGAAAAATGAAGCAAAATAAAGAAATAAAGGGCACCTATAATTGGCAAAGAGGAAGTAAATATATCTCTATTTGAAGATAATATACTCTTACACACAGCTTCCTAAAGAATCCACAAAGTAACTTTTGGAACTAATAGATAAGTTAGATGTTGGCTTACTATAAATGCTCTTTGTTTTGTTGAGGAATTTCTCTTATTTTGCTGGAAGTTTTTTTTTTTTTTTTTTTAACATGAATGGGTGTTGTACTTTGTCAAATGTCTTTTCTGCATCACTTGATAAAATTAAGTGTTTCTTGTCTTTTGTTTTTTGCGTGTGGTTGATTACATTGATTGTTTTTCTAATGTTGAATCATACCTGCATCCTTGGTATGAATCCAAAATGGTTATGTTGAATTACTTTTTTTGTATGTTGCTGAATTCTATTGACCAGAATTTTGCATCTAAGGACTTTTGCATCTAAGTTCATGAGAGATACTGGTCTGTAATTTTCTTCTTTTTTTTTTGTGCTATCTTTACCTGGTTTGAGTATAAGGCTTACGATGGCTTCATAGAATGACTTCGGCAGCGTTCCATCCTTTTCTATGCTTTGAAATAACTTTAGTAACAGTGGTTGTAACTCTTCTTTAGAATTTTGCTAGAATTCTCCCATGAAACTATCAGAGACAATGCATTTTTTAGTAGGCAGTTTTTAAATTACCTTTCCAAGCTATTCTTTAGCTATGAGTTTATTTAGTTGTGCTACCTCTGTCTGTGTTAGTTTAGGTATGTAGTGTGTTTCTAAAAATTTGTTCAATTCCTGTAAGTTTTAGTTTTTTGCAGTACCAGTTTTCATAGTATTCTGTTGTGAATTTTTTTTTTTAATTTTGTTTGGATCTCTTGTGATACCACCATTGCATTTCTTATTTGGGTTATTTGTTTTTTCTTTAGTTTTCCTTTTGTCAGATTGGCCAGTGGTTTATTGATTTGGTTGATCTTTTCAAAGAACCAGTTTTTGGTCCTGTTAACTCTTCCATTCATTTTTCTATTCTCTAAATCACTAAGTTCTGCTCTAATTTTTATTATTTGCTTTCTTTTGTTGCCTGACAGCTTCTTTTGGTGCTCACTTTCTGCTTGTTCCAGTTGTAGGATTAAAGCTTTGATGTGGGTGCTTTCTTCTTTTTAGATGTGTGTGTTTATCAAAATAAATTGACCCCTGAGCACTACTTTTACTGTGTCACGAAAGTTCTTGTAGGATATGTTGTCATTCTCATTTGTTTCTGTGAATTTCTTTATTCTGTTCTGATTTCTTCTATAATCTAGTAGTTTTTGAGCAAGGTGTTACTGAGTTTCTATATTTTTTATTTTCTTCTCTCACTTTTTCTGTTATTGATTTCTACTTTTATGGCTTTATTGTCTGAAAAGGTACTTTGTAAGATTTCAATGCTTTGAATTTTGTTAAGGCTTGTGTTATGGCCCAGTATGTATCCTATTCTGGAGAATTTTCCATGTGAATTTGAAAAGAACTTATATTTGTCTGCTATTGAGTGGAGTGTCCTATAGGTCTATAAGGTGACATTGGTTGGTTGTGTTATTTAAGTCTTCTGTGTCTTCGTTGAGTTTTTTCCTGAATATTGTGTCCTCTGAAATTTCTGTTTTGAAGTCTGCCACTAGTCTTATAGAGCTATTTCTGTTCTCAATGCAGTTAGTGTTTGTTTTACATATTTTGGAGTCCTGTCATTGAGTGCATAAATATTTAATATGGGTATATCCTCCTGAAATGTTGACCCTTTAATCATTATATAGAAGACTTCCTTATCCAATGTGGTTGATTTTACTTTAAAGTTTATTTGATCAGAAATTAATATTGCCACTCCTGCTGTTTTTTTGACTGTTGTTTGCTGGATATGTGTTTTTCTGTCCTTTGAGTTTTAGTTTGAGTTTTACTCTGTGTTCCCTACAGGCAGTATGTAGATGGTCATTTTTTTTATTCCATCTGCCACTCTGTCTTAATTGATGGATTTAATACATTTACCTTCAGTGTAATAATTAATAGGTATGATGTTTGTGCTGTCATTTTTATGTTATTTTTTGTGCTTTGTTGACAGTTTTTTTGTTCTTCTTAATTTTCTATGCCATTATTTTTCTTTAAGTGTTTTCCTTTCATCTCTTTCATTGCATTTTGTTTTGTATTTCCTGAGACTTCATGTTTTTCTCATTCTGTATTTTGATGCAGCCTAAGATTGTTGATTTCCTTTGTGATTGCCTTAATATTTACCTCTATTTTTCTAAATTTAAGGCAGTCTTTGATTTCTTTATATTGCCTTGACTTCCTCTTCATGTGAGAGAGAAATGACTACATTGTTTTTAAGTTCTTCTGTTTTGTTAAAATGTTTGTATAAAGACATCTGCATTTCCTTATTTTCAATGTTTAGGTTTTATTTATTTTTGTAATTTCCCTATCAATGTTCATACCTGGTGGCTGTGTCCTGGGTTCTAGTCTTGGATTATTACTTGATGTTATTGATTTTCTAAGCAAAGGACTTCCTTTACCAGCCAAGTGCCATTGAGTCAGATTTTAGTATTGTTTTTAATTTTGGTTTGGTTTTTGCAGATTCTCTAAATTTATGTTTATCTACAAACATCCTAATTTTGCTATTATATCTGAGAGACAATTATGCTGGATATATAATTATTGCCTGGCTTTTTTTTTTTTTCTTTCAAGGCTTTGTACAGGCTATCTCATTGCTTTCTTGCCTGAGTGAGTTCTGGTAAATATTCCCAGCTTAGTCTTATTGACTCTCCTTTATAGAATCCTAGCCAGTTTTAAAATTGTCTCTTCAATTTCTAGCAGTTTGGTTATGATATGCTTCATGTTTTTCTTTTGAGATCTACTTTGCAGGGAGTTTGATAGGCATCTTTCATGATATCAAGGAAGATTTCTGTTAACAAATATTCAACAATTCTCTCTATATTTTCTGGTATTATCCACCCACTCCCCAACTGTGTTCTGGTTCTGCAGTCACTGATAAATTGTTCCTCTCAATAATAAAGTTCCACATAATTCTTTGTGTTTTGTTAAAATCTTTCGTCTACTTTTTCCTCAAATATGTTGTCATCACATACCTTATCTTCAGTCTCACTAATTTTGCCTTCCCTTGCCTCAGTTCTCCTCCTCTGACTTTCTGTTGAGTTTTCTAATTCTGTAATTTTCCTAATATTTTTCCAAATTTACTTTTCCTGTGTCTGTATGCTCTCTTGTAGTCTATTCAACTTATTGTTATGCTTTGCTGCATTTTGCCTAATCTCCTTCCTGATCTCTTGAAGAGTTCTAAATGTTAATCTTTTGTATTCTACCTCTGATAATTCCAGGAAATTCTGTTCATCTGGGAAATGTCTTCATTCTTTGTTTTGGGAACTTTCTGAAGCCATTGTTGTCTGTCTCTTTAAGTGGTCTGATGTGGACTGTTTTCTCTGACCCAGCAATAAGTTGTTGAATTTATTTATGTTTATTTTCTATGGTCTAGCTTCTTGTTTTATTTTGTCTTGAACTGCTTATATAGGCTGTCACATGTGCTAGTTTGACTTTGAAGCTCTTATGTCCTGTCACCAAGTTGTTAGTAGACATGTTATCTCAGAAGTCTGTTTTCTTTTCTTGAATTAATTTAACTCAGTGTCTAGGTAGTCAGTCACCAAGTGTGTGGTACAGGCTCTCCCCCAGTACCCTAGGTTGGCAGGAGTGATTGTTGTAGGCACAGTTGTTTGACTATAGGCATTTAGAAAGGCAGAGGGCTAACAGCTATCCCTGAGTGTCCATGAGGATGACATGTCCCCTTATGTTGAGTGTAGGTAATGGAACTGTTTCTCTGAATTTGCAGATCAGGAGAGTCCACAGACATTTCCACCCTTTCCTCTAGTTTGTCAAACTGCCCCCTCTCCAAATCCAGGAGAATGGCTCAGAATGGGCTTAAAGAGTCCTACTTCTGGCTCATTTAATGCATCAGACTCCAGTGTCAGGTGCCATGCAGGGAAGGGAGAGGGAGTTCTGGGAAAAGGAAGAGAGATTTTTCTTGAAGGAAAGATTTATATTAGTGCGTGGGAGGTAGAGATAAGCTCCTTTTTTTTTTTTTTTTTAAAGGGATTGAGTGCCACTTTTCACTGGTTCTGGAGACACAAATATACTCTCTTCTGCTGGATCTCTTCCACTGATGAGGGCACTCTCCAACCACCTGTGCTCTGTTCACCACACTGGCTGCAGCTAACAAGTCTGAGCAGTCCTGGGTACTTCTGGACTTATTCTCCTTTTCCTGATTTCTTATCTTTCCCTTTGATGTTCAGGGCTCAAAGAATGCTGTATGTAATTAATTCATCTGTTCTTTTGAGTCTTTGTCATTAGAGGGATTTCAGGAAGTGTCTGACTATTCTGCCATCTTGGCCCAGCCCTCTGTTTTTTTTTTTTTTTTTTACCTTTTTTTTCTTCTTAGTTGTTGTCCAAATTAGTGTTTCATGAGTGACTTTACATGATATGAGATAATTCTGGAGAAAATGAGCATCAAATACAATATATTCTACTGTTGATCAGAAGGAAAGATTACTTTGAGCTCTGGGATTCAGGAAAGACATTACAAATTGGGTGCTTACAGCTGTACTTTGATACTTAAAATATAAGTAGTATTCAATCTTTCAGACAGGTGCACTGTAGGGATCTTATTATTTCTTTAAGTTCCTTTTTGTTACTCACAGGTTTTTCCTTAAAGGGCCAGAAACCAGTTTATTCGTCTTGATTTGAGTTAGCACAAATTGATTTAACAAAATGTATTGATCTAGGCACTGATAAGTATTGAGCACTTTACAATGAACAAAACAGACATGGATCTTGCTCTGTCAGTGTTTCCGTATAGCAACAGTATAGTGTGATACCCAAACCAAAACCCAATGCCATAAAGTCAATTTTAACTCATAAAAAAACATTATATGGTAGAGTAGAACTGCTCCAAAAGGTTTCCGGGGAGTGGCTGGTGGATTCATTTTGCAATGTTTTGGTTAGTAGTCAGGCTTCGAGATACTGTACTATTAGAGTTCTAATAAATGCTCTAAAGTAGGAATTGCAATGTATCTTTAGGTAATACAGAGGTGTTACATTATTCACAGCTTGCTCTTAGATGCCACTTTAAATAAATTCTAAGTTGGGACCTTCTGAAACATACATGTGGAGTTGGGTGAGGTGGGTAAAGGGAGAAGGATAAGAGAAACAAATCAAAGGCACATAAATAATTGTGGCTGGCACATGGTACAAGATGGATGACATAGTAGACCTGAGATTTGAAAGTAATCAAGATTAAGATTTTTAAGCTTAGAAATGTCATGAAACAAGCTGTGTATAAGCTGTTGAATAGGAAACTATTTTGCTTTGTAAACTTTCACCTAAACAACATTGAATTGTTTTTTTAATAAAGGTTTTTGAGGGCTTTTTTATAACTTGCTGTGGAGTTTGAACTATCCACAAAACTGTAGGAAACATTCACAGAATTTTGAGCTGTGGAATAACATGATGTAGGGTCTACTGATACCTGGGTAAAGAAACAGGAAGAGAGATGTTTTCAGACAGGAAAATCAGCTATATATCTAGCAACCTCTAGCTATGTATCTAGCTATGTATAAGCAACCTCTAAAGCCTACCTCTATTACTTCGAAATTATTTTTGAAGCTCATCTGCTTATCTCCTTCGCTACTGCCATCACCATGTTTCAAGCAACCTGTCTTTCACTATGTTCTTGGATGGCACAAATGATTTTTACTTGGCTACTAACCTAAAGGTTGCACAGCAGAAGAAAGACCTGACCATCTGCTTTCGCAAAAACTTAGAGTCAAGGAAACCCTACAGAGAAGTTCTACTCTGTAACACATGTGGTTTCTAGGAGTTGGAATTGACTCAACAGTGAGGAATTTATAACTTTTGGGACACAGAGACAGGTTGCTTGAAACCTGGTGATGGCAGTAGTGAAGGAGATACAGTCAGGAATTTATAACCTTTTGGGACACAGAGACAAGTTGCTTGAAACCGGGTGGTGGCAGTAGCAAAGGAGATAAGCAGATGAGCTTCAAAAATAATTTGGAAGTAATAGAGGCAGGCTTTAGAGGTTGCTTATACATGCAATGTGAAGAGAAGAAGGAATGTAGGATGATAGAAGGTTTCTGGTTACATTTTTGAGGCAAAGCATTGAGAATGCTTGATATTGATGCATAAATTTACTACTTGAGTTTTACATCTTCCTCGCCCCAGTTCTGCTACTGGAAGAACAAGAAAAACACCTCTGGCTCTACTGAGACCACCAATGCAAAGTCAATTTGCTTTACAACCCTTGTGGTGAGGGTTGATTTTGAGGATATCATTTTCTAAATGGCCAGGGGCTAACACTGAAATGAGCTGTGACGCATTCACAACTATCTTAGTGTTGCAAAATGTGGAGAGTAGGGATTTTTGCATACCTTTCTGACTGCCAGCCTTGGCCAAGATACCTCTTTTACATCAAAGATTCATTCATCCTTCCAAATGATCCTACTTTAATATATGACTCATATTCATTCAACTGCTGCACTTGGAACATTTAAAGGACCCATGGGCCATTTACTTCTTTTAGAGATTGTTGGCAATGCTATCTTGGGGATTTATGCTTCCTTTACCATGTTTTGTGAACTGTGAGGTGAGCCTTTACTATTCATTTATCCTAGTCCCAGGAAAGTCAAAACAGGAAAAAGAGAAAAATTGTGAGGGAGATATCATTTGTAGTTATTGTTTATACACTGAGCCTTGGAAAACAGGATTCTATATTCAAATGATAAGTATTCAGCAAGGTATGTATCAGCTATAGAATTCCAAAAAGAATGAGCTTTATCTGCATTCATATTGATTCCAGTTTAGTTATACATCACCTTTATTGAAAGCAGTACATGGCTGACTAGGAAAGCAATGAGTTTTGGCTTTTCTTTGCTAACTTGCTGTTCTTTGACTTTATTGTACTGTAAAATTTTCTCTTTCGTTTTAGTAGCCCAAAAGTAAATACATGAAGCATAGGGATGAAATTAGTATCGTTTTCTTTTTTATTTTTAAAAATATAGTATGTTCTTTCTTTTGCTGTCCTTTCCAACTAGACACTAAAGCTCTCTATAATATCATGTATTATATCATTACCATATATTAATTTCTTGTCTAGTTCCCAACCTCAGTAGGTGTTTAATATGTACTTAAAAAAACTGTCTCTCTTTTAAGTTGTCCTTTATGGAGACCCTGGTAGGATGGTGATGAAGAATTCAGCAGCTAATGAAAAAGTCAGTGGTTCAAATCCACCAGGCATTCCTTGGAAACACAATGGGGCAGCTCTACTCTGTTCTATAGGATTGCTATGAACAAGAATTGACTGAAAAGCAATGGGTTTGGTTTTAGTTTTTTTTTTTTTGCTGTTGTTGTTGTTAACTAGTTACTCTGCTAGTGCAGTGGTTAAGAGCTGTGGCTGCTAACCAAAAGGTAGACAGTTTGAATCTACCAGTCACTCCTTCAGTAATCCTATGGGGCCATTCTCTGTCTTACAGGGTTGCTATAAGGTGGAATTGACTACAGCAATGGGTTTGGTCTTCAATATGCTAGCTATGAGCCATATTTCCCCCTCTTTTCAGTGTTACTTCTCTCATCTCCAAAAACCTGAAGCTCTTGGACAATTGATGCCTTTTTGGATAATTGCAGATTTATTGGATTTCAAAATGTTGCCACCTCCAACCTATCTGTGTTTAGCATTTTCAAAAGAAATAAGAGAGTTACATGGTTTGTTTTCATACTTCCAATAGTAAGAATACTTTTTCCTGAAGAAAATGTACTTGAAATTCTTCAATTAACCTTTCTTCATTGTACCTCTGTTGTTGTTAGATGTTGTTAGAAGTCTATTTTCCACTAATGGTGACCTCATGTGATATAGTGAAACTGCCCCCATAGAGTGTCCTAGGCTGAAATCTTTACAGAAGCAAATTTCTATGTTTTTCTCCTACCCAGCCACTGGGTGGGTTGCAACCACCAACTCTTCAGTTTGCAGCCAACTGCTTAACTGTTTTGTCATCAGGGCTTGTTATTATATTCCTACAGGAAAATATACAAAAGAAACACTTCCTGTCCTAAGAAGATTCTCAGGGAGAAATCCAAAAAAGATTCTTATTCAGAGAAAAGTTAAAGGGCAACAAGGTGGTATTGACTATAGATACAGTAATAGGTATTCAAAAGAGGATGCTAAGAATTGGAGTTATTAGAAAATGGTTAATATTAAAGAAGGGTCTTGAGCCAGAAAGTGAAGATAGAACAAAACTACAATAGGGCATGGGAATGGACAGGACAGATGAAGTGAGGCCACGAGGCAAGACAACAGTGAGAGAAAATGATATATAACAGCTGGGATATCAGCATCAGGCTTGGCAGAAACCCCTTCTAGTACAATTATAAGAGATGTCATAATTATGTTCACAAACTTGCCACCATGTGCTTACCTTGGCAGCACTGTACAAAGAACTTGTAAGGTTTCATAACTTTGGCTTATCAGTGTCTCACAGCTGTGTTCATGTCAATGTTTGGAGGTGTCTTCTTGAGTGTCATTCATTATTGTTGTTGTGCATTTTTGTGTGCTATCACAGGAAAGTGAGAGCATTAGTTAGAGCAAAAAACAAACATTAAACTCCTCTTTCAGGATGGACAGGGCCAAGATGGTAGACTAGACATATGTCTCTTTGATTTCCCTTGAAAACTAAGGCCTAGAAAAATAATGGTATGGAGCAGTGTGGACATTCTGGGAGACCCAAGATCTTGAACAGGGTTATGAGTTTGGATTGGGTGACAGGAAGAGGGAGGATACATCTGTGGGAGTCAAGGCAGTAGTACACTGACTCCTGCTTCTACTGGTGCATCATCTGAGAAGATTACAGGTGTAGGTACCTTCTTTGTTAACCAGGAGTCTGGGACTGGGACTGCTGACCCTGCAAGCTTGGCATGAGCCAGCTGCTACAATAAACTGCAGTGCTTAAGTAAACAGTGTATCCTGCAGCAGAGAGACTGTGCTTGGGATAGCCACATCTAGAGAATCCAGCTGCAGTTGGCAATTGAAAGCACTTGTGCCCTACCCCCTTCTTGTCTCTGAGCTTCCCATACATACTGCTGACTCACGCAGGAGAGGCAGCTCAGGCAGAATGCCATTTGGTCAGCTGAGAGACAAAATTACCCATGCCTAGGATCTCACCTGGGGTTAATTCCCTCACTGAGGAACAGTGCCTGTCTGGATAGTGTTTCCCCCAGCAGAAAAGATGTTTTTAAGATGATCATACCTAGAGAACATAGTGGGGGCCCCTGGCCAGGCGTGGCAGTTCTCTAACTCCTCCATTCTTCGAGCCATGTCATAACATCTGGGGACAGCCTACAAGGCACGGTCTTTGCCAGACAGGATGGCCCAGCTATTTTTGGCTGCAGCTAGTCAATGCTCCTCTCAGCAGAAAAGCAGCTTTTATGATAAAAGCAGCTAAAGCATGCAATGGTGACTGGCACGTGAGTGTGGTGATACCATTTCCACCACTCTTCACTGAGCCACATCACAGTGTTGGCTGAAGACTCCTAAGATACTCCATGAGTAGGACATTGTCCTTGCCAGCCAGGAGGTGGAGCCTACTACCCCTGCTGACCTGGCTGCTTTATGTGGTTGCTGGACAGTGCCCTTTTTAGCAGAAAAAAAGCAGTTTTTAACACAAAGGCATCTAGATAACACAGTGGTCCCTAGCAGCTGACTGTGGTGGCATTTTTCTCTCATCCCTTCCCTGAACTATGTCATATTTTTGACTGGTGTGACAATGAAAAGTCAACACAAGTAGATTTCCACTTTTAGCAGCCAGGAGGAAGAGTCTACTACCCCTGAGGGCCCAGCTGGGGCCAGACTAAGCTAAGCAACATTGCAGGGCTTGACAGATTCTGTATTTCCAGAGAAGCCATACATAAGTCAGCTATACCTACAGAATGCAGCTGTAGCTGATGACCAGATCTAACAGTGCCTTTTCTTATTCCCTTCATAGTATGCCATAGGTCTCATTAGTATAACACCAGAGAAACAGTTGCTTGATGGTGGCACAAAGACAACAATCAATACTTAACCATTTAAAGCAGCAGACCACTATGGTTCTTGAAACCTCTCAAAATAAAATATCAAAAAACTTCCCAGATGAATAAGCCTTTCTGAAATTATCAGAGGTAGAATACAAAAGAATTATGTATAGAGCACTTCTAGCGAAATGAAATGAAAAATTAAGTAAGATATATGAACTGCCAGAGCTATCTGAATTACCTGAAATCCAACAGATCAATAATAAAATTACAGAATTTGATAATTCAGTGCAAAGCCAAAAGAGCAGGATGGAGGAACTGGAATATAGAATTAGTGAGCTTGAAGATAAAGCAACTGACACCAGCATTTATGAGGAGAAATCAGATAAACTAGAAAAATGAAGAATCATTAAGAAGCATGTGGGGCTGTCTTAAGAGAAATAATCTATGAATAGTTCCTGAACAGGGAGGAATAACGGAAAGTAGAGAGAAATTCATTGAAGAATTGTGGACAGAAAACTTCCCTGAATTCATGAAATAAGAGAACATAGACATTCAAGATGCTGATCGAATGTCACAAAAACCAGACTCCAAAAGAAAGATACCAAGACATAATCAGGTTTAACAAATAGAAATACAGAAAGAGTCTTTTAAATGTAGCAAGACTTAAAGCAAAACTAATGTACAAAGGGAAGCCCTGTAGGCTTTCATCTGACTTCTTGGCAGAAATCATGCTGGCAAGAAGACAGTGGGATGACACTTACAAAGCCCTAAAGGAGAAAAACTTCCAAACAAGAATTATACATCCTTCAAAACTGTCTCTCAAATATGACAGTGAAATTAAGAAATTTTTGATAAACAGAAGCTCAGAGACTGCCAAACCGAAACTACAAGAAATACTGAAAGAAGCTTTCTTTCAAAAAAAGTAACATCAAACATATACTTAAGGAAGTAATGCAGGACACATCAGTAAGAGTCCTACTAAGTAAGGGAAGTCAGTAAGCTTAAACAAAGCTAAAATATTAAAAGAAGGGAATCAGTGATCTTAACATGAAAAATACGACATCATACATTATAGTAGATTTATTACAGTAGCTATAACCCTTTCAGATAGAGAGGAAATTAAGAATATACACAGAAGTTAAAGATAGGTTTAAACTTAGAACATTAAGGGAGATCAAGTGAGTAACTGCAAAACAAACTAACAATACAACATCTTTTTTGTATTTTATTTATTGATTTATTGGCTTGGCTATATTTATATTATATAAATTCACATGCACACCTATATGCAGTTCCCACTGTTCTCTCTGCATAGTGACAGCAAACCCCTCCTCTCTGCTCCATGCATGTCCTATCCTCCCAACAGTCTCCTATTCCATCCTCTCCACCCACTCCCCTTCCTCCAGAAAGAGGTCAGCAGGATGACATCCTATAGATGCATAGAACCATAAAATTCCCACAAGATATGGTGACTCTGCATCACCAATCTGTTGCTGTCCAAAAAGTTGACCTTCATTATGATTTATGGATGGAGCGGCATCAGAGCCTGGGGCCATGCTCCCAGGGGAACCCCGAAGCCCCTAGACCATCAATTGTGGTCTTTTATTGGAAATTTCAGGGTGCATCCCTGTTTATTCTCTTGTTGCCAGAGACTCAACTTTGTGAGCTCCATCATGGCTATCACTGGTGGTGGCCGGGCATGATCCAGTTCTTCTGGTCACAAGTCAATGTAGAGACCCACTCATGTAGATCTCTGTGTCACCTGGGTTCTCTTTTCCCCATGTTGTACTTGTCCTCAGTGATCATCTATTCCTGTTGAGTTGGGACCATTTGCTGTATCTTCAGGTGACAGCTTGGCAGCTTTTAAGACCACAGATGCCACTCACAGACGAGGGGTGCAGAGAGTCCTCATTAGCAAAATGCTAGCTGTGCCAATTGGCCTCGATTTTGCCTGAAAGCATGGTCCCCGGCCCCCTGCCCCCTGCCCAGCTACTCTGTCCTTGCAATATTGCGTTAAGATGGGAGATGTACTAAAATTGTGTTGAAGTCCAGTTATTATTGATCTTCTTTCTAATGTGTGCAGTCACCGATTTCACCCAACCAAATTTCTATTAACTATCTCATCTAAACAGTGCTCCCCTCAGCCTCCCTACTCCCCATCCTTGCAGCCATCAAAGTCTTTTCTTCTATGCATGAGTCTGTTTTTAAGTTCTTATCATACGAGTCTCATACAATATTTGTCCTTTGTCACTGACTACTTTCACTCAGCATAATGTGCTCCAGTTGAAACCAGGTTAAGAGATGGTTTCTGCTGTCATCATTATTATTGCATAGTGTTCCATTGAGTATATGTACCATAGTTTACCTATCCATTCCTCTGTTGTTGGGCATCAGGGTTGATTCCATCTTTTCGCTATTGCGGACTGTGCTGCGATGAAGATTCATGTGCGTGTATCAGTTGCTGTGAATGGCCTTGACTCTGAAGGATATGCTCCAAGCAGTGGAATTACTGGGTCAAATGATGTATTTATATCCATTATTTTAAGGTAGCTCCAGATTGCTTTCCAGAGAGGCTGCACCATTTTGCAGTCCCAGCAAAAGTGTAGGAGAGTTCCAATGTCTCCACACCCTCTCCAGCATTTGTTGTTTTGCATTTGGATCATGACCAACCTTGTTGGGGTGAGATAGTATCTCATTGTCATTTTGATTTGAATTTCATTAATAGCTAATGATCTTGAGCATGTCCACATGTGTTTTTTGGCTGCCTGGATCTCCTCTTTATGAGAAGTGTCTGTCCAGCTCCTTTGCCCATCACTTAACTGGATGATTTATCTTTTTCTTATTGATATTTTGTAATATCTTATAGATTATGGATATCAGGCATCTGTCTGACATAGAGTTGCCAAATATTTTTTCCCATTCTGTAGGTGGCCTTTTAATTCTATTAATAAAGTCTTTGGATGAACAAAAGTGATTGATTCTTAGTAGTTCACATTTACCTATTTTCTCTCCTGTTTTTTGTGGTTGGTCTGACAGATTTTGAAGTCTGTCTGCACTGTGTATTAAACCTTCCATTGTTGTTTCTACTTTTTCTTGGATGAGCTTTATCATTTTGGATTTGATATTTAGGTCTTTTATCAAGTTTGAATTGGTTTTTGTATAAGGTATAAGATGTGGGTCTTATTTCAATATTTTGCAGATGAATATCCAATTTTGCCAGCACCATTTGTTGAAAAGACTTTTTTCCCTGTTTAATGTCTTAGGGCCTTTGTCGAATATCATCTGTTCATAGGCATATGATGTCATCTCTGGGGTCTTGATTCTGGTCCACTGATCTATCTGTTTTTGTACCAGTACCAGGCTGTTTTGACTACTGTGCAGTGTAACAGGTTCTAAGGTTGGGTAATGAGAGGACTCCCAGTGTGTTCTTCTTCTTTAGTAATGCTTTACTTATCCAGGGCTTCTTCCCTTTCCAGACAAAGTTGGTAATTTGCTCCTTCATCTCATTAAAAAATGTCACTGGAACTTGTACTGGGATTGCATTATATAAGTAGATTGCTTTGGGTAAGATATTTCAAAATGTTAAGTCTTCTTATCCACAAGCATGGTAGGTTTCTCCCTTTATCTAAGTCTCTCTTAGTTCCTTGTAATAAGGGTTTGTAGTTCTCTTTGTAAAGGTCTGTTGTTTCTCTGGTTAGATTTATTCCTAGGTACTTTATCTTCTTAGGGACTGTAGTAAATGGTATTGACTTGGTGATTTCTTCATTATCAGTCTCGTTGTTGGTATACAGGAATCCTACTGATTTACTTATGTTTATCTTGTATCCTGAGAATTTGCTGAACTCGTCTATCAGTTTGAGTAGATTCCTTATGGATTCTTTGGGATTTTCTGCATATACAACCATATCATGTGCAAATAGGGAGATTTTTACTTCTTCTTTGCCGATGCAGATGCCCTTTATTCCTTGATCTTGTCTAATTTCTCTAGCTAGAACTTCTAGTACAGTGTTGAACAGGAGAGGTGAGAGTGGGCATCCTTGTCTAGTTCCTGTTCTCAAGGGACACTGTTTCAGTCTCTCTCCATTCAGGATGACACAGGCAGTTGGCTTTGTATAAATGGTCCAATCTGCTGTCTGCTCCTATTTTGCTCAGAGTTTTTAGCATCAATGGGTGTTGGACTTTATCAAATGCCTTTTCTGAATCTACAGACAAGATCAGGTGGTTCTTGTTTTTTGTGGTATTTATGTGGTTGATCACATTGTTTTTCTGATGTTGAACCAGCCTTGCATCCCTGGTATGAATCCAACTAGGTCATGATGGATTATTTTTTGGATATGGTGTTATATTCTATTGGCAAGAATTTTGTTGAAGATATTTGCATCTGGATTTATGAGTGATATTGGTCTGTAGTTTTCCTTTTTTTGTTGGGTCTTTGCCTGTCTTTGGTATCAGGGTTATGCTGGCTTCATAGAATGAATTTGGGAGTATTCCATCTCTGTATAATGTGAAATAGTCTCAGTAGTATTGGAGATAACTCTTCGCTAAAACGTTGGTAGAATTCTGCGGTGAAGCCATCTGGGCCCGGGCTTTTTTTGGTTGGCAGTTTTTGGATGACCTTTTCAATCTCTTCCTTTGTGATGGGTTTATTAAATTGTTCTGTGTCATCTTGTGATAATTTTGGTAGGTGATATGAATCAAGGAATTTGTCCATTTCCTCCAGGTTTTCAAATTTGTTACAATACAGCCTTTCATAGTATTCAGCTATGATATTTTTGATTTCTGTTGGATCTGTTGTGACAACTGCCCTCTCATCTCTTATTTGGATTATTTGTTTCCTTTCCGATTTTTCTTTGGTAAGTTTAGCCAGTGGTTTGTCAATTATGTTGATCTTTTCAAAAAACCAGCAAAGGCTGGTCTTTTCAATTTTTTCAATTGTTTTTCTACTCTCTAATTTGTTTAGTTCTGCTCGGATCTTTATTATATGTTTTCTTCTGGTGACTGAGGGGTTCCCCTGTTGTTCTCTCTCTACTTATTCAAGCTGTAGAGTCAGTTCTTTGATTTGGTTTCTTTCTTCCTTGCAGATGTGTGCATTTATGGAGATAAACTGACCTCTGAGCACTGCTTTGGCTGTATCACATAGGTTCTTGTAGGAAGTGTTTTCGTTCTTGCAGGAATCCATAAATTTCTTTATTTCTTCCTTGATTTCTTCTATAACCCATGGTTTACTGAGTGAGGTGTTCTTCAGTTTCTGTGAGTTCCGCTTTCTATCTGTTTTTTATGCTATTGATTTTTTGACTTTTATAGCTTTATGATCTGAGAAGATGCTTTCCATTAATTCACTGGTATGGATTTTGTTGACAATTTCTTTATGTCCTAACACATGGTCTATTCTGGAGAATATTCCATGTGCACTGGAGAAGAAGGTGTACGTGTCCGCAGATTGATAGAAAGTTTTGTATATGTCAATGAGGTCTAGTTGTCTAATGGTGGCAATAAGGTCTACTGTGTCTTTACTGAGCTTTTTACTAGACGATCTGTCCAATATTGAGAGTGGAGTGTTGAAGTCTCCTACTATGATTGTGGAGTGATCTATTCCTTTTTGAGTATAGTCAGTGTTTCTTTGACGTATTTAGGTGCTCTAATATTAGGTGCGTAAATATTTAATATTGTTAAGTCCTGCTTGTGTATTGAACCTTTCAGCAATGAATAGTGTCCATCATTGTCCACGATGGTGGATTTTACATTAAAATGGATTTTATCTGAGATTAGAATTGCCACACCTGCTTTTCTTTGTTCATTGTTAGCTTGATATATATTCTTTCATCCTTTGAGTTTCAGTTTGTACATATCTTTAAGTCTAAGGTGAGTTTCTTGTAGACAACATATAGATGGGTCATGTCTTTTAATCAAAGATGTCAGTACAATACAACATATTAAAACAAGAAAATAACACAAGAATCTCAACAAACATAAAACCTGCAGTGAGAAAGGTAAAAGTAAACCCAAAAAGAAAAACAACTCAGAACAGAATATTAAGAGGCACCAAAATGAAAGCGCTAAACACATACCCAACAATAATTACATTGAATGTAAATAGATTGAATCTTCCATTATAGAGGCAGAGAGTAACAGCTTGGATCAAAAAACATGACCTGTCTATATGTTGCTTACAAGAAACACACCTTAGACACAAAGATAGGAACAATCTGAAAATCACAGGGTGAAAAAATATATACCAAGCTAACAATATACAAAGAAAAGCAGGAGTGTGGCAATATTAATCTCAGATAAAATAGATTTTAATGTAAAATCCACCACTGTGGGCAAAGGTGGTCACTATTTATTGCTGAAAGATTCAATACATCAGCAAGATATCACAATATTAAATATTTATGCACCCAGCACTAGAGAATATAAATACACCCATCAAATGCTGAAATACTTGAAAAATGAGATAAATCACACCACAATGGTAGTAGGAGACTCCAACACTCCAATTTCAGTGAAATTAGGGAACCAGTGATCTATCTTATCATGAAAACTACTATGTCATGGCAGTATAAAGAGGAATACATTCCAGTAGGTATAACCCTTTCAGATGGAGAGGAAATGAAGAAGATATACAGAAGTTAAAGACTGGTTTAAACTTAAAATGTTAAGGGGGATCAAAAGGGCAGCTGCAAAGCAAACTGTCAATGTGAGGTATCAAAACAACAAGATGATACAAGAGTCTCAACAAATACAAAACCAGCACTGAAAAAGATGAAAAGTAAACCCATAATGAAAAATGACCCAGAACAGAGTATTAAGAGGAAAAAGAAAGCATCAACAACACAAAAATAAAGATGCCAAAATGACAGCACGAAACACATACCTATCATTAATTACACTGTATGTAAATAGCTTAAATGCTCCATTAAAGAGGCAGAGCCCTCTTGGCACCAAAGGATCTGCTGGCTGGTTGACGCCTCTCTCAGCAGAAAGGAAGCTTTTATGACAGAAGCAGCTAGAGTTAGCAGAGGTGACTGGTGTCTCAGTGGTGGTGCTGACTATGTTGTCACACCAGTTGAGACTACAGTGTAACTCAGGGAAGAGAGGAGAATGGTGTGCTACCACATTTGGCTGCCAGAGATCACTGGGTTCTCTAGATGTGTTTGTCCTAAAAACTGATTTTGTGCTGAGAGGGGCACTGTCCAGCAGCTGGAAAAGCAGCTAGAATTTTTTTTTGCCAGAGGAGCTATTCATAGGCCAGCTGTACCTAGATAATGCAGTGGCAGCTGGTGGCCATGGTGGGCTGCTTCTTTAAGTGGCTAGATATCGATTGTTGTCTTTGTGCCATCAAAAAGCTGTTCAGTTCTGGTTTGGTTTTTGTAAAGTCTTTAAGCTTCTGTTTGTCTGAGAATGTCTTAATTTCACCATCATATTTGAGAAACAATTTTGCAAGATATATAATTCTTGCACAGAAGTTTTTCCCCTTCAAGGCTTGTATATGTCATCCCACTGTCTTCTTGCTACTATGGTTTCTTCCAAGACCTTACACCATAATCTCCAGGGCTTCCTTTTGTATGTGAGTATTGTTTTAAGCCTTGTTTGGATTTAAAAACACAATTTGTTTATATGTTGCTTACAAGATATACACTTTAGAGTGAAAGATATGAGTAAAATGAATATCAAAGGATGAAAAAAATACACATCAAGCTAACAACACACAAAGAAGAGCAGGAGTGGCAATGTTAATCTCAGACAAGATAGAGTTTAATGTAAAATTCACCATTGTGGGCAAAGGTGGTCACTATTTATTACTGAAATGTTCAGTAAATAAGCAAGATACCACAGTATTAAATCTTTATATACCCAATACTAGAGTATCTAAATATGTCAAACAAATTCTCGCAACTTTGAAAGATGACATAGATCACTCCAGGATAACACTAGGAGATTTCAACATTCCACTTTCAGTAATGAATGGATCATCCAGAAAATCTCAGTAAAGATACATCCAGTACTATCAACCAACTAGACCTCATCGATACATACAGAACTTTTCACCCAGCAGCAGATAAGTACACCTTCTTTTCCAATGTACATGGAACATTCTGCAGAAGAGACCATGTAGTAGGTCATAAAATGAGCCTCGACAAAATCCATTGATTCATTGCAAAGCGTATTCTTGGACCAAAATGCCATAAAAGTTGAAATCAATAGTAGAACAAATTTAGGTAGAAATCTGAACTCATGGAAACTGAACAACACCTTGCTAAAAATTCATGGGTTATAGAAGAAATCAAACATGCAAAAAATGTATGGAATCAAATGAGAATTAAAACATATCCTACCAGAACCTATGGGACACAGCAAAAGCAGTGCTCAGAGGTCCATTTTATCTCCCTATATGTACACATCTGAAATAAAAAAAAGGGTCCAAATCAAAGAATTAACCCAATAACTCGAACAATCAGAAAGAGGGCAATGAAAGTATGCTTCAGGCACCCAGATAAACAGATGACAAAGACTGGAGTAAAACTAAATCAATTAGAGAATAGAAAAACATTTAAAAGAATTAACAAAACCAAAAGCTTTTTTTGAAAAGATCAACAAAATTGATAAACTGCTGGCTAAGCCTACAAAAGAAAGCCAGAAGAGCAAACAAATAACCTGAATAAGAAGTGACACAGGAGATGTCACAACAGACCAAATCAAAAGCAAAAATATGATAACAATACTGTGAAAAACTGTGCTGTAACAGATTTGAAAAGCTAGAGGAAATCGACAAATTTCTAGATTCACATCACCTACCAAAATTATCAGAAGTAGAATGATTTAATAAATCCATTACAGAAGAAGAGACTGAAAAAGTGATCAAAAACTATCAACCGAAAAAAATCCTGGCCCAGATGGCTTCACTGGAGAATTCTTCCGAACTTTTAGAGAAGAGTTAATTCCAATACTACTGAGGCTATTTCTTAGCACAGAAAAGGACAGAATACTCCCAAATTCATTCTATGAAGCCAGCATAGAGCTGATACCAAAGCCAGGAAAAGATCCCACAAAAAAAGAATATCACAGACCAATATCACTCATGAACCTAGATGCAAAAATCTTCAACAAAATCCTAGCTGATAGAATTCAAGAACATTTCCAAAAAACAATTCACCCTGACCAAGTTGGATTCATACCAAGGATGCAAGGCTGGTTCAACATCAGAAAAACAATGAATGCAATCAACCACATAAATAACACAAAGGATAAGAATCATCTGATTTTGTCAAGTGATATGGAAAAGGCATTTGACAAAGTCCAGCATCCATTCATCTAAAAAGCTCTCAGCAAAATAAGAATAACAAGGAAATTCCTCAATGCAAGAAGGGGCATCTGTGCAAAGCCAACCACCTACACCATCCTGAATGCAGAGAGACTGAAAGAATTCTCCCTGAGACCAGGAAGTAGACAAGGATTCCTATTCTTACCACTTCTATTCAACATTGTACTAGAGGTTCTAGCCAGAGCAATTAGACAAGACAAAGAAATAAAGGGCAACTGCACTGGCAAAGAAGTAAAAAAAATCTCTATTTGCAGATGATGTGTTATACACAGAGAATCCTAAATAATTCATAAATAAACTACTGGAACTAATAGAAGAGCTCAGCAAAGTATCAGGATACAAGATAAACATAAATAAGTCAGTAGGATTCCTTTACACCAACAAAGACATTGTCAAAGAGGAAACCACCTAATTGATACCATTTACTATAGCCCCCATGAAAATAAAATACCTAGGAAAAAATCTAAGCAGATAAATAAGAGACCTGTATGGAGAAAATTACAAGACCTTACTGCAAGAAACCAAAAGAGACATAAGTGGAGAAAATTTCCTTGCTCATGGATAGGAAGACTTAAAATTGGGTCTATTTTACCCAAACTCATCTACATTTACAATGCAATGCCAACACAAATTCCAGTGTCATTTTCTAATGAGATGGAGAAACAAATCACTAATTTGGTATGGAAAGGGAAGAGACCCTAGATAAGTAAAACACTACTGAAGAAGAGGAATACAGCGGGTGGCCTCACACTACCTGACCTAAGAACCTATTACACTGCCCCAGTAGTCGAAATATCCTAGTACTGGTACAAAAAGAGACATACAGGCCAATGGAGCAGAATTGACATCCCAAAAATATCACCATCCTCTTGTGAACAGTTGATATTTGTCAAAGCCCCAAAGATCATCAACTGAGGTAAAAATCTTCTCTTTAACAAATGGTATTGCCAAAATTGGATATCCGTCTCCAAAAAACTGAAACAAGACACATATATCACACCTCACTGAAAATTAACTCAAAATGGATCAATGACCTAAATAACAAACTTAAAATGATAAAGATCATGCAAGAAAAAATAGGGTCAACAATGGAAGTTCTAATATATGGCTTAGACAGATTTCAAAATCTGAGAAACAAAACACAAACAACAGAAAATAGACAAATGGGAACTACTAAGAATCAAATACTTTTGCTCTCTAAACACTTTATCAAGAGAGTTAAAAGCCTACCTACAGAATGGGAAAAAGTATTTGGCAACTACATATCAAATTGATGTCTGATTTTCATAGTCTGCAATGTACTGCAAAACGTCAACAAGTAAAATGTAGACAACCCAGTTCAGAAATGGGCAAAAGAGATGGGCAGACACTTCACCAAAGAAAACAGCCAGACAGCCAAAAGACACATGAGGAAATGATCATGACCATTAGCTGTTAGAGAAATCCAAATCAAAAATTCTAGTGAGGTACCATCTCACCCCATCAAGGTTGCTAATAATCCAAAAAACATAAAACAACAAATGCTGGAGAGGCTGTGGAGAGACACAAACTCTCCTACACTGCGGGTTGGAATGCAAAAATGGCACAACGTTTTAGGAAACTGATTGGGTGCTTTCTTAAAAAGCTAGATATAGAAGTTCCGTATCATCTAGCAATCCCACGGCTTGGAATGTATCCTACAGAAATAAAGGCATTTACACAAACATATATATGCATACGAATATTTCTTGCAGCACTGTCCACAATATCAAAATGATGGAATCAACTTAGGTGTCCATCAACAGATGAATGGATAAACTACAGTACATACACACAATGGAACACTATGCAATGATAAAGAAGAATGGTGATTTTAGGAAGCATCTTATACCTCGGTTTCGACTAGAAGACATTATGCTGAGTGAAGTCAGTCAGCGGCAAAAGGACAAGTATTGTACAAGACCTATGTTATAAGGACTGAAAAATTGACTTAAGTACAGAAGAAAAGACTCTGAGACTATAGGACTGGAGAAGGAAGAAGATTGGTCATGGATTAGGTAGTCAACAGGAATTTGGTTAGGTGAAAAGGGCGACAGCATGCAGTAGAGAGCAGATCAACATACAGGACTACATCATAAATGGAAAGGTTTCCTAAACTCAACCCAATACTTCAAAGGAGAGAGTAGCAGGGACAGCAGTCTGGGGATCAAATTTTCAGGGGACATTTAGACTAGTCTATTGCTAAGAGAGTCTTCTGCTCCCCGTGTTGGTGAGTGGTGTCTGCAGTCTTAAAAGCTAACAAGCTGCTGTGTGAGGTACACCAAGTGGTCCCAACTCATCTGGAACAGAGGGTATTGGAGAACTACAAGCCAAGTGCCAAGCCAAAGACAAGATGAAAACAGAGCGCAGGAGACAGAATAACCTGTGTGAAAGGCAGACTTATCAAGGTGAGGCCAGAAGAATCAGACTGGTGCTTGGCCATCATCAAAGGCAGCTGTGATGGGGGACACAATGTCGAGTCCCTGAGGCAAAATGAGCAAAAGAAGTGTGCAGTCAAGAACTCTATTAAAAGTCTAGAACTGATGGTCTGACAGCCTGGGGGTTTCGCTAGGAGCGTGGTCCCTAAAACTGCTCCTGGCCCTGACTGGAAACCAGTACTGAAGTCAAGTCTTCAGACAAGAATGGACTGGACTTGGGTGCACAGTGAGAACTTTCTTTCTGGTTTTATATATTTAGAGGAGGCCACCCTACTGGTTTCTTTCTAGATAGGAAAGAAGAGAATGGAGAGGAATAGACAGGTGCTCATTAAGAGGATGCTAGAAACACAGAGTGAAAAGGAGGAATGTGCTATCACTGTGTAAGGAGAGCAGATGGAGCTGCAGATAAACAAGCATGAAAAATTGGTTTGGATTGTGTACTTTCAATCAATCACACACACACACAATGAATAAAAAAATTTCTTGTTCATCTTGGCAAGAGTGAAAGTGAAATTGGGGACATGTTAGTCCAAGTTTATGGGGATAATGCCGTGAAGAAAATGGCAGTGTAGAAATGAATTAAATATTTTTGTGAGAGGAGAGAAAGCATCGCTGATGATGAGAGATCAGGGAGGCCACTAATGAGCAGAAATGACAAAATCATTGCAAAAGTTCATTGAATTGTGCATAAAAATCTTTGGAAGACTGTGAGAAGCATAGCAGACCAAGTAAACATCAATAAATGGAAAATAGTTAGGAAAACAACTGAAAATCTTGGCATGAGGAAGGTGTTTACAGAAATGGTCCTGAAAGAGCTCACCAATGAACAAAATCAAAGGTGAGTTGAAGTTGGCCACAACCTTTTGGAGAGGCAAGATGATGTTTTGGGCCTTGTTATCACCGGTGATGAAACCTGGGTGTACCAATGTGACCCTGAAACAAAACATCGAAGAGTACAATGGAAGTCAGCCAGTTCTCCACAACTGAAAATGTTCCCTCAGTCCAAATCAAGAGTCAAACTGATGTTGCTAAATTTTTTTGATATCAGAGGGACTGCTCATCATGAATTTGTACCTACTGGAGAAACAGTTAAATGAATTTACTATTTGGTAGTACTGAAAATGCTGTGTGAAAAAGTTAGATGAAAACTACCAGAACTTCTCACCAACAATTCATTCCTCTTGTATCACGATAATGCACCAATTCACACAGCACTTCCTGTGAGGTAGTTTTTAGCCAGGACTGTATTGGAACGCCCTACCGGTTCTCCTGATCTGGCCCCCAGTGACATTTTCTTTATCCAAAGATATAGGAAATACTAAAAGGAAGGCGTTTTGATGACATTCAGGAACTTCAGGACAGCTCTGATGGCCATTCCAGAAAAACAGTTCCAAAATTGCTTTGAAGGATAGACTAGGTGCTGGCACCCATGCATAGCTCCCAAGAGGAGTACTTGGAAGGTGAACATAGTGATATTCAGCAATGAGGTATGTAGCACTTTTTCAATGATGAGTTCACAAATCTAGTTTTCATACCCTTACATACACATTCTTTGTCATTTCCTTCATGGAGTTAGCTGTCTGAATTTTCCTTTGTGTCTGACCCTTACTTCTGTGTTTCTGATCTCGACTGGGTAAACTAGAGCTGCATTTCCTGTGTTCTTGATTTTAATTTTTATTTGCTTTGCTCATTTCATCTGTGCTCTTGGGGTCTTTGTGATAAACCAGATCAATTTTTTTTCCTGTGATTTTTCCTTGCTGCACTGTACCACCCTCTGGTCCTGATGTAAGAGAAAATGTAAAATAAAAATTATGATTTATTTTGAGTAACTTAGGGGTTTTCACACTTGAGTATTTAGTTTTTCAGATTTATGTGGCCACTCTATAGCATGCTGTTAGTCCTACTTATTGTGAATGTTCATAATCTCATAATAAAGGTGATAAGGAGCTACTTTTAAGTTATATTTCGAGTATCTGTACCTCTAGTTATTAGAAGGCAGCAAAACTTGAATCATCTTGGAAGTAATAACTTCATCATTTTGTCCTGGCAGTTGATAAATATGTGTCATAGGGTACTAGGTCTTCAGCATGTAGAAATAAATATATGCTTTTCTTTTTTTTCCCAGAGAGCTTACATTTTATGTCAGGAAGAAGACAACAATAAACACAGAAAATAAATACTTTAATTTCATTTCCTGATAAAATTGGACAACGTGTTATACTCTGTAAGGTGTAGAAAAAGGGTGCTGCTTTTGTCAAGATATTCAGGAAAATTGTCTTTAGGGAGATGATTTGGAAGATGGATGTAACATACAAGTTGAGACAGGAAAAGAACTCAGACATAAAAATAGTTGGAAAAGAAGTAAAAAAATCTAGGGCTCTTAGCTGTGAATGAAATTGTATGAAATAAGACCAGCATACCTTAAATATAAGGACTAAGGATATGAAGGAAAAACATACAGGCTTATATTTTAAATTTCTACATAGTCTGGTTTTGTGTTTTTCAACACACTCATTTTTGGTCTAGTTTTGTTTCATATTTCAATATATTGTGGCATTCTTTTGTTTCTTACGTGTGTGGGTTAACTGTAGGTCAGCTATTTTGAAAGAGTAACTCATAATCAATTTCTATTCCTGTGGCAGGATTTTAGCTTGAAGCAAATTCATCATATATAAAAAATCAAAGTGAAGTTTTTCTTTCCTTTTAATATTTAAAATACGACAAAACTTTTCTTCCTGAATACATTTCCTAGCATTTATGATGTTATACGTAGGCAATGGTAAATGAATAAAATGCTAATTAAGTTTAATCAAAGATTTATTTTATAACAATACAAAATGAACGTGACTTTGTCTGCTTCTTTCAGCACAGTATATTTGGCTATAATTTTGATCCTGTAAGATGTGATTAATCTTTTCCTTACTGGCTGTGTAAGCTTAAACAAATTAATAAATCTTTGGGCTTTCTGTTTTCTGTTTTTTCATCTGTGAAATGGGTGATAGTTTTATAAAGGTTTTACAAGGATTAAGTGAGAGGTATATGGAAGCATTAAATCAGTTCTTAGCTCATACCCTGTTGTTATTATTACGGAGTGCTATCCAGGGGATTTCAATTCATAGAAACCGCGTGTGGCAGAGTACAACTGCCCTATAGGGTTTTCTAGGCTGTAATCGTTATGGAAGCAGATCGCCACGTCTTCCTCCCAAAGAGACACTGGATCGGTTTGAACTGACAACCTTTGGTTAGCAGGCACGCTCTTGACCATGAACTATCTTACTGCACAGTAAATGCAGGAACTTCAGAGTATGAATATGGTGCATACTCATCCTTTGATTTTCCTCTACTATTTTTGGCCTCCTAAAGTTAGAAGACTTATTTGTCCAAGGAATTAGTTCTACTCTGAATCATATAGTGTTGAATAACAATTAAGAATACAGATATTTGAATCAGCAAACTGCATTTGGTGGCCAACCTCTTTGTTGACTGATGATTAAATTACATGTCTTGAAGCCCATTATTTTTTGTAGTGGTTTAGCCAGCACCTGTATAGAAGAAAGGGCTTGGCTACACGACAGGAAGGTAAACTTTCTTTCTCCAAGGAGCAGTTATTTTCTGTCTTACAGGGTCATGTTGAGTCAGAAGTGACTGGATGGCAACAGTTTAACTTTGCTTCAGGGCACTTAAGGGATTCTTTTCAACTCAAGTTCTAATGTGAAAATAGTCTCTGAAATGATGTTTTCCTCTTTCTATTGACTGCAATGTACCTTAGGCTTCTTTTGTGGAATCACCAGCTGACTTCTCACTATTTTGCATATTCTGTTTTTTAGAATCTTCTATTAACATCTGGTGGGCTGTTCAAGTCTACCAGGTGCACCTTGGAAACTGTGGAGCAGTTCTACTCTGTCCAGTAGGATAGCTGTGAGTCGGAGTGACTTGATGGCAGTGTGTTTGGTTTTGGGTTTATTAACATCTATCATTTGCTCTTCAATCAGCTCCCATGAATTTAACTATGAAGAACTTGCCAGTTTGTTAAACCGGACTTTGACTGGGTCACTTGCTAATCTTACCCTCTCTAGGTAGAGTCTGGAAATCCTGGTGGTTTAGTGGTTAACTGCTAGTCTGCTAATCAGAAGGTTGGCAGTTCAAATCTGTCAGGAGCTCCTTGGAAACTCTGTGAAACAGTTCTATTCTGTCCTAGAGGGTTGATGTGAGTTGGAATTCACTCAGTGGCACTGGGCTCGGTTTTTTGTTTGTTTGTTTAGGCAGAGTCTGGATCCCAGTGACATTCAGTCCTACTGAGACTTCCACTCTATTTGATCTTTTCAATTAGTTTTTTGTCCCGAATGTAGACAGGCATCAGTGAATTCCTTTTCTACTGGCTAAATAAGTAGCAAAGCCTTCTGAAATCAACAGGGGTCTTGGAGGACTGGCTAGAAATGATAGCATTGTACAGCCATAACATGGTACAAGTTTTTAAAACATTTGTTTTAAATTTATCTCATTAAGGCTGTTCGTCATAGGCACTGTGAGTCAGAATTGACTTGGCAGCAACAGGATTGATTTTGTCTTTTTTTTTTTGTTAGGTCCATTACTTTGAATTAAATAATTTTGAGCCTGTTGAATTATTTTTGACTGAAGTTATATATTCTTATCATTTCTCTGTATTTCTTGTGCAGGAACTATTTTGATTCATATCAGTATTATCCAAGTATTTATTAAACACTGGATCTTGAATTATGTTTTGTTTGTTCAGCAAATTAAATGTAAGCCACCTCACCTTTTTAAATCTAAGTAACTGAAGCAAACTTCATGAATCTTGGAATTCTTCTGACATTGTTGCCTTCTTTCCTTCCCTTCCTTCCTTTTTTTTTCTTCTGTATCTTACCTCCGAAAGCCACAGGTGGGGAGACATGATATTTAAACCAACAGCTATAATAAAATGTGGGAAGTGATAGAGACATGTACAAAGTGCTTTTGGAACATAAGGGATGGAGAGATTTTATGCTGTTTCTTTCTCCACAGTTCAGTGAAAAGTTGAAGATTGACTCGAGTCTTCACATTTGACTGGGGGATTTTTGGGTGGACAAGCGAGATGGGACCTATAAGAAGAACAATGATTGGGAAAATTCACACTGACTAAATTATCAGTAGTCTACTATTACTAAAACAACTTTGAAATGCTAATCTTCCACATATTTTAGCTATACCTCAAAACTCTATGAAGATTTTTCCTAATCTACGAATGTTTGGTGGCTTAATAGTAAAGACAAAAATTTCTGAGTGGCTCCTTCCTTAAAAAAAATCTCTGGGGTGATTAATGTGTACATTGAAGTCTGGACAATGCTAATATTCAAATATACTGTGGCTTATCTTGATTATATTCTTTTTCTGTGCTATTGTGTTCTTTCTCTATAGTCCTTAGGTAATAGTCTACCTGTGGAGAAATGGCTTTAGTGTTTTTACTTGTTATATTGAGTCTATATTTGATTTTTAATCAAAGTGTAACAGAAAACTCAATAAAAAAGGCATTTTACCACAGCTAATGCTTGCTCTGAATCCCTAGAAACATAACAGAGACCACAGATATTACAGTAGGTTTCTGTATCCTACTGTAAAATCATAGCCACATCCACCCAGTAACAGCCCAGAACAGTGAGAGAGCACTGCCAGGGTTAATCTGCCTTCTGTTCACCAAAAAGCTCCTCGGTGGCTTCATTTTGGTCTGAGAGTTTGCCTCATGGCATATTCTAGTCCAACTTGGAAACAGATCATATAATGTAAACTACAGATGAGAACTGTCAACAGGCTTCAGAAGAAGGGAAATATTTGAGGGAAATAAGATAATATTTGTTGATCGTTGTTAGAAAATTTCTTCAGTTTGCACTAACGACATGACTTCCTGGAATTCCCTTTCTTGCCGAAGCGAGGCAGACGATACTATGCTGTGTCTCATGCAGTGTTTTGTGGAGGACTGCTGCGGGCTAAAAGCTGTTAGGCTCTAACCCCCTTGCCCTCTCTCTTCCCTCTTCCTTTACCCCACCCTGCTTAATACTACAAAACTGTTCACGCAACTAAAAAGAAAAACTTAGGCTAAGCTGCTTCCTTGTTCTGTGTCCTTTGTTTGGAGAAAGACTTCGTGTACTCTGTAACCAATCCAAATACTTCCTACAAAGATCCTAACTATTTGGGGCAATGTGTGCTGCCCTGTTGTCCCCCTGCTTCTGGAACATATAAATAAAGCTTGTAACAAAGGAACGGTGGTCATCATTCTCCATCAGAGACCTCGGTCCCACCTGGACCCAACTTTATCTTGTGTGATGTGTTCTTTGTGTGACTGAGTCTTTCTCATCCCCTTTTCTGTCCCTCTTGGCCCTGGGCCCTTTCCACTGTGGGTCACTAGGGTGCCAGAGGAAGCAGAAGGCTGAGGGGTTAGTAAAATTAGGTGACCGCTTTGTGTTTGATGACAAAAAAATAATGTGTGTGTGTGTATGTGAGAGGAGAGAAAGAGAAACACAGAAAACAGGACCAGATGTTTAGCTGAGTGCCGTTTGTATACACCATACATTCTGTCTTCGTGTCCCAGAATTGCACATCAAAGAATTGGATTTCTGGATGTGAGTTATTAAGAAAAAGGAAGGAACTGTTCTTAATCAAGGGAATCAATATAGAACTTTATATTGTAGCAATGTGTTACAATTTTTTTCACTGAAAATGTAAACACTGTGCCTGATTTCTTGATGAAGTTGCTTACATACATTTGCCTACTTACTCATTTCTTTCTCATTAGACTATAAGCCTCATTAAGACAGGACTGTATTCCTAGTACCTACAGTCTTTGAAACATGGTAAACTAAAAAATCTAAACCCATTACCATCAAGTCAGTTCTAACTCACCGTAAACCCGGATGTATCGGAATAGAACTGTGTGCTTCAAGAGGTTTTCAATGGCTGTGACCTTTGAGAAGTAGATCATTAGACCTCTTTTTCAGATTCTTCTTGTTGGGTTCAAACTACTATCCTTTTGTTTAGTAGCTGAATACTTAGCTGTTTATGCCACTTAAAAAAAAAACAAACACAAAACTTGTTGTATTCTAGTTCATCGCTGGTTCTGACTCACAGTGACTCCATAGGACAGAGTGGAACTGCTGCACAGGGTCTCCAAGGAGTGGCTGGTAGATTCAAACTGGCAACCTTTTGACTAGCAGGTGAACTCAACTGGTGAGGCACCAGAGTCTTTTGTTTACTTGGGGGGAGGTAGGGAAGGAATGCTTTTCAGAATAAGAAACTACCTCTGAACAAGTAGACCTATCTTTTCTCTGTGCATTTTAATTTTTTTCTGTATTTATAGTAATTTAGAAGTCAGGGATTATGTTTATTTAACTAAAACGCAAACGCTTCTGACAAGTTGTATTGCTTGAGTAAGATTACCAATATGACCTAAGTAAATATTTATTTCCAGTAGTTAAATTATGTTTTAAAATGCTTTTAATCCCCTTTACAGGTTTATTCAGTATTTCTAGAATTATACAATACAGCTTTCAAAATTGATGACTTCTGAAATTCATCTTTGTCATCATAAAATACCAAGCAATTTAGAAATTGCAATAAGTAAATAAATAAATTGTAATGGGAAAGGTATTTTCTGAATTCAGAGTTTGTGCTGAGTAGTTATGAATATAGAATGGACATATGTAGTAGAAATTTTGTGAAAGCATATATGTTATTTTGAAACGTGTATCATCTAAATCATCAAATTACAAGTTAATTGGGAGAGATTATTCAATAAGGAGAATAACCTATGGTAGGATCTGGAGTCCATGGTGTAAATGGTTACTACTTGACTGTTAAGTAAAAGACCAGAAGTTCAAACCCACACAGAGATGCTTCAGAAGAAAGGTCTGGGGATCTACTTACAAAAAATGATGATGTGAACTATTTACTTCTGAAAAGTTACAGCCTTCAATACCATATGGAATGCAGTTCCACTTTGCACACAGGTGGTCATCATAAGCTGGCACTGACTCAAGAGTAATTGGTTTGGTTTGGTTTTTTGGAATGCAGGGATCTGGACATAAAGTATTGAAACATGTTTTGCTAACTATCTTCAGTGGAACTACAAGAGGATATCAAAGAGTAAGCTTATTTAAGCCATTTTTATATTTTGAGATTAAAGCAAACAATAAAGATCTCCTAAGATTGTCTGTGATGACTGCTGAAGACACAACGTAAGACTACTGTTTCTCACTCAGGGAGCATTCTTCATTAGAAAATTATTTTAAAAGAAATTTTATTGAGCATCTCCTGTCAACTAAGTGTATAATGCACATATGGAAATTAGTATGACTCTGGTTATGACTTTTGTAGTATGGATGATACTAGTACAAGTAGATTATTTCTTCAGGAGGTTTTCTAGGTTCACAATTTCATCAATGTTTGTACTTTATTTTTCAATTTCATGCACTATTATGCACAAAAATCACTTTAAAAGTAACATCTATATTTCAAGCACATAGAGGCACAAACTTTCTAACATATGCAAAAGTCTATATATTTAACTTTTTCTCCATGATTGTTGTGCATAACCAGAAAACTGGTTATGCACCAAATAATTAGGTGCTAGAAAAGTAACATGTTTATAAGAATCTAGGTACTCTCTTTCCTTCCTTCTTTCTTTTCCATCTCTTTTATTTTTTTAAAAAGACACAAAAACACAGAGCAAGACATTTTAAATACACTTCCTGTAGGGAATCTGTATAGTCACAGTGAAGGCGGTATTCAGATGTTATAGTTGATGGACACTAGTTAATGAAGACCCTGATACCTTTGGAATAAATTTCTTCCCAATCCCTGGATGTGCCTCCCAAGAATTCAACACTTGCCTGACAGACAGGGTGTGAAGTGTGCACACATATCTGTAATTGAAAATTCAGCAAAGGAGGAAATTGCAAATCTGATTCACAGGAAAGCAGAAAGAATGGAGATTGGGCTATTTTCTGCAGTATCATCCACTAAGAGAAGGTGCATAGAATACATGGCCTTTGGAAAGATCTTCCTAAAATGATCTTTTCCATTGCTTATTATTTTGATTTCTTACTCTGTTGCCAGGCCTTTCAACATCTCATTAGTAAAGAGTTTCACTTTCAGTTACCCTGAGTCATGTATCTTTCTGAAATAAACTCAAATTGTGGTATAAATAACTGACAACAGTTACTCTCGGGTGCAAATTTTGGCCAAAGGAAGGATAGCCAAAGCATAAAAGGAAGAAGGAATTTGAGAGTAGAGGAAACTTCACAACATGGTAACAAAGACAAAAAATGATTCTGGTGCTCACCTACTCAAATTTTCTCAGGATTACTTGCTGGGAGCTAGTCCCAACACTTTTCAGGGTCCTGCACGGAGGGAGGGAAGGCACAGCGGGAAATGAATAAAGGAGACAGGAAAGAATTTTCTGGTTTAAGGCAGCCTGACCAACAGAAGATTGTGTTGAGAGCTGTCTATCTTTATTTTTTATAGGTCAGGTGACTTAGTGTTCACCTGATTTTCTTCATCATATAAACTATTGGTTAACAGGAAACTAACCTAACATTATTGGATAACAAGAGAGTGACCCCTCGTGGTCTTCTACTTCTAATTAATTGCCAAGGCTTTTTGGATAATGGTCTGAGGCAGGTGTGGTGATAAATGTCAGGGAACACAATTAATGGTTTTATTCGTACCTCAAAGTGGAAGGTACGGAAGGGTGAACTTCTCAAGGCTTCACCATTTGGCTGTCTCCATTTGTTTCTCTAAGTTTTTATTTGTATCTTCCAGATAGTAAGAGCCTGCCATCCCCTAATTAAGCCAGCTGTTTTAAGAAAGATGTTTCTTCACCATTTATCAGTTGGCCATACCAACTATAAAGAACCTAGAAGTTTATTTATTCTTTCTGTAGCAGGGAGTGAGATGCTTGTGTAGTTTTAATGGCTGTGTGGAGAATTGTCCTTGGAAAGCCTTTCAAGGGTTAGCTTGTAAACCTGTGTATGTGGAGAAAAGGGAGAGGAGAATGCAATCAGGGGAAAGCCAGTGAGGCTGGGCAGGCCTCAGTGCTATTAGGCATGCTGTATTGAAATCCATTCCTCTGATCTCTTTTCCCCAGAAGTTCCTGGTCAGATTGTCCCAATATAATCTCATAAACTGAGGGGCTGTGAAGCCCCTCTTAGAAGGCATCCTTCTTAATCCTCATATCAGGAGGGGAGGGGGTGTCTTTTTAGGAGAATTTAATTAGGAAGCAAAATATTATAGGGGTAATAGGCTAAAAAACATGTCACAGGTGAGATACTTCAGCCTGTCATTTACAGAAGCTTGTGACTTTGTCTACAAGGGCCTTTCCGGATGGCGGGCCATCACAATTACTGACATCCATTTTATAGATATTATTCATGAAACTTCAAAATGAGCAAACCCATTGCTAATGAGTAGATTCCAATTCATAGTGATCCTACAGGACAGAGAGGAATTGCCCCACAGAGTTTCCAAGGAGTATCTGGTGGATTCTAACAGCTGGCCGCCAATGCCAAGTGCCATTGAGTCGGACCAAATCACAAAAGATGAACCAAAAAGTTTGTGGCCCCTGAAGCCATTGCCTTGAGACAATCCTTAAACTTCATGCTAAAAAATATTCTCAATTATTTTTAAAACCATGTAATGGTTTAGTTTAACTAGTGAAAAATATTTGCCATGAGTACTATGCTCTTTTCAAAAGTATCCTTATGGATTCAAATTAACAACAGCAACTTGAAATATTATCTGGGAAACTTAGGGACCGTGTATTTATGTTAATGGTGGAGGAACAACTAAGAACAATAACAATAACAAACATGAGTCAACTCGTAGCAACCCTACAGGACAGAGTAGAACTGCCACATAGCATTTCGAAACTTAGGGACCGTGTATTTATGTTAATGGTGGAGGAACAACTAAGATCAATAACAACAACAAACATTGAGTCAACTTGTAGCAACCCTACAGGACAGAGTAGAACTGCCGCATAGCATTTCAAAGGGGCACCTGGTAGATTTGAACTGCAGACCTTCTTGTTAGTTAGCAGTTGTAACCCTTAACCACGACACTGTCAGGATTTCAAACTAAGAAAAAGGAGGCTGAGAATGGTTGCACAACTGAAAAAAAAAAAACTGTGATTGATGTCACTAAATGGTACATGTAGAAACTGTTGAACTGGTGGATATTACCAACAACAACAACCAAATAAACCCTGGAGGTGAGGTTAAAAAAAAAAAAGGCACGAGGAATTTCGTGATTCAAGGATTATGAAATGCATCCCTGGGGTAGCATTTTGTTTGCACATTCTTGGAATATGCAACAGAGATAAAGGAGATGACAATCGGAGAACAGCATAAAAAATGAGAAAAAGAAAAGACTACACAATGTGGGGGAAAACAAAACAAAAAAGGAGATTTCCTAAGAAGATTTAGGGGTTCTTGAGAATGAACTGTCAATTTGGGGAAAATACGATAGAGGCACATATTAGGATTAGGGGACAACAGGTTAGCACTTGAGAGGATGGCTCCTGCTTTAGTCTGGAAGACTTCCTGCTTCCCCATTTTGTTTAATTTCTGTTGACTGTGAGGGAAACGTCAGCTCATCCTCATAGACTTTAGTCTACATCCAAAGGCAATTCTAAAGCTACTGGATGCCTAGTGAAAAATCAAATAAGCAGCTAGTTATATTTTTGCTATCCCTGCTGCTTTGTTCACTTTTAACAGCCTATTTCAGGATTTCTCTGTGCATTATTTTCCCTGTCCATATTTTTTGCAATGTATAAAATCCCATCAAGGTCCCTCTGATTCATGACAACCTGAGTACAACAGAATGCAGTGCTGTCCAGTCCTGAACCATCTCCATGATCTTTGATACTCAGTAGTGATTTATTTTTTCTGTTGATATCTATTACTCACCAAGTACCACAACAACTGCCACATAATTTAGCTACTGAGTTCTGACAGTTGACATTAAGAATTAATAATAACAGAATAAAGCAAAACACAGTTGTAGTTTGAGCAGCAAAATTGAAAACAGTACTGACCTCTTAATAGGTGGATTTGACTGTGGTCAATTTGGCCTACTATCGGTTGGTGGCAGATAATAAATAACAATAGTTTCTGGTAACCACTTTTGCAATTTTTTTTAACAAAGTTAATATTTTGATTACACCTGCTTCAGCAAATTCTTCAAAGAAAATGATAAAAATAATAAGTATGCTTCCTAACTACAGTTCGTGATAGAAACCCACTCTTCAGTTAGCCTGCAAGGTCTGCCAATTAAGCCCAAGAATGTAATTGTTCTAAGTGCTACATACCTCATTGCTAAATATCACTATGGTCACCTTTGAAGTACTCCCCTTGGGAAGCTATGCACTAAACCCATCACCTAATCCACTCTTCAAAGCAATTTTGTAACTCTTTTAGAATGACCGTTATGCATGGTGGCAACTTTGTGAACTTAATTGTATTGCTGTCTATGAGGACATTTTTAGCCAGTAAACAAATAATTATACTGGAATACCCTCCCTACTCACCTGATCTGGCTCTCAGTGACTTTTTTCTTGATCCAAAGATAAAGGAAATATTGAAAGAAAGACATTTTGATGACATTCAGGACATTAAGGTTAATACAAGGACAGCTCTAATGGCCATTCCAGAAAAAGAGTTCCAAAATTGCCTTGAAGGATCAACTAGGTGCTGGCATTGGTGCATAGCTTCCCAAGGGCATTATTTCCAAGGTGACTGTAGTGAGCTTCAGCACCGAGGCATGTAACACCTTTTCTAGGGTGAATTAGAGAAGTAAATTGGCAATCCTCACATAGTAGCTAGTTACTAGAGCTTCCTAGACAAGTGTTCAGTATCTAAGAAGAATTAGGCTTTTGCAGGAATATTAACTCTGATGTGTATTCCTCCATTTAACATTTGCCGTAAACATAGGAAGTAGCCCGGATAAAACATAGTTAAGGTGCTCAACTGCTAAGTAAAAGGTCAATATCTTGAAATCACCAGTGACAACTCAAGAGAAAAATATGGTGGCCCTTCCTATGCTATTTCTCAGCAAGAAAAAGGCGTCTGTTAAGTTCAAGTGTAAAGACTGTAAAGCTCAGTGGTGAAAAGCTGAATGAATTTCAGTCTGGCATCTCTCAAGCTCTTCTTGAACTGGAGATAAACCCAGACCTAAAGGCTCCGTTGAGAGACTGAATATAACTGTATCTAAGGAAACTGAAATTGGTGGTGGTCAGAAAGTCATAATCTTTTCCCATTCCTCAGCTACAGTCTTTTGAGAAAATCCAAGTCAGGCTAGTATGAGAACTGGAGAAAAGTTAAGTGACAAGCACATTGTCTGAATTGCTCACAGGTAAATTCTGTAGACCAACTTAAAAAAATGCACAAACCAACAAAAAATGAGCAAAAGTGTCCGAGGAGCTGTACTCTAACAACTGTGCACAATGCAGTCTTTGAAGACTTAATCTTCCCCAGTGAAATTATGGGCAAGAGAATCCTTGCAAAACCAGGTGGCAGCCAGTTTATGAAAGTTCATTTGGACAAAGCACAGCAAAACAATGCAGAACATAAGACTGAAGCCTTTTCTGGTGTGTATAAGAAGCTCAAGGGCAAAGATGTTAATTTTGAATTCTCATAGTTTTGATTATAAACAAATATGTCTAAATCAAGGATCATTCATAATTTAAAAAAAAGTAAAAAGATGTGTCAGTCTGCTTCTTTAGAGATCTACAGTCATGAAAACCACTTGGGGTCATTATGTGTTGGTGTCGATCAGACAGCAGTGGGTTTGGTTTAGTAAGATAAACATAATAATGAAATTCGTTCTTATTTGAGCTTGAAACCATTCTGCTGAGGCAAAAAAGCCAATCACAAGAGGACAAACTTCGCATGATCTCAATTTACATAAAAAGAAAATGCAGATGGATATAGACCAATGTTTGTTACTGCTTACCACTGGTGAGAGAGAGGAAGAAATGGGGGGATTCAGGATGATGGAAAATTGAATTGATTCAGGCTAGAGTTGCACAGCACATTAATGTAATCATGGTCAAGAAGTTATATATCTGTAAAAAGTTGAACTGGCAAAAGTTGTGTGATAGATACGTTTACAGCAAAACAAAAAATGAGTAACTGCTGAGGCTACTTATGTAGAATTAATCACCTTCTGAGATTTTTTTCCTTGGTTTGGAGGCTTAAGGTCATGGTTTCATGAGACATCCTAGTTTGTTGGCCTAATGCATTTATTGTTGTTGTTAGGTGCTGTCAAGTCAGTTCTGACTCACAGCAACTCTATGTACAATAGAATGAAACACTGTCTGGACCCGAGCCATCCTCACAATTGTTGATATGCTTGAGTCCATTGATGCAGCCACTGTGTCAGTCCATCTCATTGAGGATCTTTCTCTTTGTCGCTGATGCTCTACTTTACAATGATGTCCTTCTCAAGGGACCTATCACTTCTAATAACATGTTCAGAATAGGTGAGATGTACTAAGGAGCATTCTGGTTGTATTTCTTTCAATACAATTTGTTCATTTCTTTGGCAATTCACGGTAGATTCAATATTCTTCATCAACACCACAATTTGAAGGCTTTGATTTTCTTTTGATCTCCCTTATTTATTGTGCACTTCACACATGCATTTGAGGTGCTTGAAAATCTTATGGTTTGATTTAGGCACACTTTAGTCCTCAAGGTGATGTCTTTGCTTTTCAGAATTAAAGAGGTCTTTTGTATCAGATATGTCCAAAGTGATTTTTTGACTGCAACTTCTTTGGGCACTGCTTGTGGATGCAAATAAAATGAAATCCTTAACAATTTCAAGAATACCTCTTTTTATCATGATGATTCTTTAAAAAGCATCATCCAAATGTGAAGACCAATGTTGAAGTATAATTCGTACTGAAGGCTGTGATCTTTGATTTTCATCAGTAGGTTCTTCAAGCCTGCTTCACTTTCAGTAAGCAGGGTTGCATTTTATGTACACTGCATGTCGGTAATGAGTCTTTGTCAAACTTGATGCCCTGTATAGTCCAGCTTCTTATTTTCTCAGCATACAGATTGAATAAGTATAGTGAACAGATATAACCCTGGTGCACATACTTCCTGATTTTAAACCACTCAGTATCCCTTTGTACTGTTTGAATGACTGCCTCATTCATGTATAGATTCCTCAAGAGTACAACTCAGTGTTCTGGAATTCCCATTTTCCTCAATGTTATCCATAATTTGTTATGATACATGTGGTCGAATGCCTTATTATAGTCAACAAAACACAGGAAAACATCATTCTAGCATTCTCTGCTTACAGCCAGGATTCACCTGACATCAGCAGTGACATCCCTGTTTCCATGTTCTCTTCTAAATTCTGCTTGAATTTCTGATAGTTCCCTGTTTATACCATGCTGCAGCTAATTTTGAATGATCTTCAGCAAAATTTTGCTTGCATGTTATAGTAATGATATTCAATAATTTCTACATTGAACTGGATCACCTTTCTTGGTATATGTATAAATATGGATCTCTTCATTTAGTTGGCAGAATTTCTTGGCATAGATGAGTGAGTACTTACAATTCTGCATCAATTTGTTGAACTATCTCAGCTGGCATTCTATCGATTCCTGGAGCCTTGTTTTTTGCCAGTGCCTTCAATGCAGCTTGGACTTCTTCTTTCACTACAGTTAATTCCTAATCATACGTTACCTCCTGCAAAATGTTCAGCATCGACCAGTTCGTTTTGGTATAGTGGCTCTATGTAATCCTTCATTTTCTTTTGAAGCTTCCTTTGTTATTTAACATTTTCCCATAGAATCCTTCACTATTGCAATTAAAAGCTTGAATTCTTCAGTTACTTCAGCCTGAGAAATGTTGAGCACATTCTTCACTTTTGATTTTCGATCTCCAGGTCTTTGCACATGTCACAATAATACTTTGCTTAGTCTTCTCTGATCACCCTTGAAATCTTCTGTTTAGCATTTTACTTCATCATTTTTTTCTTTTGCATTAGCTATTCAACATTCAACAGCAAGTTTAAAGTCACTTCTGACACCTGTGTAAATCTTCTATCACTCCTTTTTCTTCTTTTCAATGATTTTTCTTCATGCATAATGCCCTCAATATCATTTTATAATATATCTGGTCTTTTGTCATTAGTGTTGAGCATGTGGAATCTATTCTTTGGATGCTCTGTAAACTCAGGTGGGATATATTCAATGTTGTACTTTGGCTCTTACAGACTTGTTTTGATTTTTGTCAGCTTCAGCTTGAACTTATATAGGAGTAATTGGGCCCTGTCCTTGCTCTGACTGATGATATTGAGCTTTTCCATTGTATCATCCCATAGATGCAGTTCATTTGATTCTTATGTGTTCCATCTGGTGAGGCCCACATGAACAGTTGCTGTTTATGTTGGTGAAGAAAGATATTTGCAACGAAAAAGTCGATTATGCTTGCAAAATTTAACGATGCAGTCTCTGACATCATTTCCATCCCAAAGGCCTTATTTTCTAGATATTCAGCCTCCTTCTTTGTTTCCAACTTTCACATTCCAATCACCTGTAGTTATCAATGCATCCTGACTGAGTGTTTCATCAACTTCAGACTGCAGAAGTTGGTAAAAATCTTCAATTTATTACTCTCCTTGTCTTCAAATCTTCTTTTCTGCCTTGTAGTTGATTGTGTAGCACCTGGGTTCTTGAAGGCTTGTAGTCAGTGGTCCAAGAAATAACAATCAATTTCCATTCACCTGGAGCAACAAAGAAGGAGAGTCAACATTTGGAGGAGAATGTGGAACGCCTGGCTGTGTCCGTGAATAATGGCCTCTTTTGCCATGACATCCAAAGAACTGGATGGTGTCTGGCTACTACTCCTGGACACTTTGATAAAAAATTTCATCCAAGAATCTTGACTAAAAGGGGAGGGTAGGGGATGCAGAATATATTTTCAAATTTCAAATTCTGATGAACTGCAGATAAACCCCTGAAACTGTTGCCCTGAGATAATCTTTAAAGCTTAAACCAAAAAATACTCACTGAGATATTTTTAAAATCAAACAATAATTTGTAGTATACTCTTTTAAGAACTGTCTTTATGGGATCAAATAGACAAAAACAACTAAAAAAAAAATTGGTAGGAACCCAAAGGAGAAGTAAATTTATGTTAATGCCAGCCAAGTGCTGTCGAGTCAGATCCGACTCATGATAGGTAGCAACAATTCAGAAAAAGAGGGTGAGATCAGTTGCACAACTCAAAGAATGTAATTAATATAACTAACTAGTACATGTAGAAACTGTTGAAAATTTTTTTTTTATTTTTAATTTGTAAGTGCTTAAAGTGGACAAATTGGGGCAATAAAAAGTTTCCATTTAAGGACACCATAGCAAAATACCCTCCAGAAAATGGCCCTGATCCTTCGGCAGGATATAAATGGTTGGAGAAGTACATGTGAATCTCTGTATTTCAGGTATCAGAGAGCCCCTGTGTATATTGTCATCCTGATAAATTGGAAATTGGATAGGAGACCCTGCAGGGTTAAATCTGAATGATATGCCAGGCAGGGTTCCTTGCAGTTCTCTGAATGCACCATGCTTATTACTGTGGGTAATGATTAGAGGATGAACTTGGGGAGTCTACAGATAATTCAAGACTCCTGTTAAAGGCCATCCTTAATTGTTAATCTTCTTCTCATTATTTTAACCCTCTGATCTTGCCATGCTCTGATTGCTTATTATGCTTATTATCAAATTCTCTCATTATGGCTTTTACCCATGGACTACATTTAACGTTTTCTGTGTTTCTTGTGTCCTGTACTATAGTGCTCCACCTAAGCAGCAGGAGACCACTCTTTTAACTTCTTTTGTCTTTTCTATGGGGGTTACCAAGGTCTCTTTCATTACTTGAATAAATTTTGGCTTTGTAGAACAAATGAACTATATATACTACTAAAAATTTAAATAGCTTAAAATTAGTGTTTTGTTTTAATGAGCAAAATGGTAAAAATGGGCTGATTAATATTAAATATCCAATGGAATAAGCAAAATATTGTAATGAAGGCAGCACTTTTGAAGCTTCAAGAGCATGTGACATAATACACACACAGACACACACACACATAAGGTATGACAAGTTCCAAACTCATCCTAGAAAAAGTGCTACATACCTCATTGCTGAATATCACTATGGTCACCTTTGAAGTACTCCCCTTGGGAAGATATACACTGACAGCAGTGCCTAGTACACCCTTCAAAGCAATTTTGGAACTTTTTCTAGGATGGCCATCACAACCGTCATTGTATTGCCCTTAGATGTCCTGAATGTCATACAGTATCTTCCTTTAAATATTTCCTTTATCTTCTGGTAAAGGGTAAAGGGTGTTCCAAACAGTTGTTTGTTTACTGACTAAAAACTCCCTCCCAGACAACTATACAGTTAAATTTGTGAACTTGTCACCATGTGCAATGGCCATTCCCGAAGGAGTTCCAAAATCGCTTTGAAGGGTGGCCTAGGCATTGGGCATTGGTACATAGCTTCCCAAGTGGACTACTTTGAAGGTGACTGTAGTGATATTCAGCAAGGAGGCATGTATCTCTTAGAACAACTATGTTCTTGGTCTTAATTTTCGGACTTGTATATTCACAAATTCAGTGAATGCTCTCTGATCAACACAAAGAGATAGCATTAGATGGTATTGTCCTTTAGTTCTCTTTCTTTTAAGTGTTTGGAAATAATTTTCTGCTTTGTAGTCTGCTAGGGAATATCATAAATTGATGGAGCCAGTGTCTTGGGAGGTTTTGGACTACTTGTCTTTGTATAGTAATGTGTTCTTGTTTGTACAGAAGACCTAAGCCAACTTACAAGCAAGAAGAATTGGAGTTGTAGACCAATCTAACAGAAGAAAAGCAAGGCATAAACTATCGGGTCAATAGGCGTATTGTGTCACTTCCTGACTAGAGAAGGAATTTTCTAAGCACCTATGAGTCATCCTTTCATCTCAGGACACAGTAGTATGTATAAAAGAACTCCACTCTGGCATCTAATCATACAACCATTGTTTGGATACTTTAACTTTCTCAGTTTCAAAATAAACGCAATATTTCCTAATTTTCATTTATAGATTCCCTAAAAAAAATACTCTGCAGGACTCACTCTGTGCCGGGCACCTTTCTAGAAACTAAGGCTTTCAGCAATAGACAAGAGAGATAATGTTTCTGCTCTCAAACATTCTAGTATATTCGTGTGTGTGTGTGCGCGTGCGCATGGGGGTGTGTGTGTGTGTGTGTGTGTGTGTATGTGTGTGTGTACGTGTGGAAAAGCTGGTGGAGTAATGGTTAAGTGCTATGGCTGTTAACCAAAAGGTCAGCAGTTCAAATCTACCACGCACTTCTTGAAAGCTCTATGAGACAGTTCTATTCTCTCCCACAGGGTTGTTACGAGTCAGAATCGACTCAATGAAGCAGTTTTGTTCTTTTTAATGTGTATGCGCAGTGGATAGGTATGTATGTAAACACCTATAATATAGACATATATTAACAATATCTGTTCTTAATTTAGAAACTACTGTGCAGTGGATTTTATATAATTTTTTTCTCATAAATGTCAATGCTTTGAACATGAAGAATTTTATGTGACAGGAAATTCATTTGGTGAGAATTAAATGGTCTCTAAGGACTCTTAAGAGACAAAGATTGGATCAAAATATTACCTACCAATAAATATTATAGCTCTTCTCTTTCTCCTAGCTTTGTCTTTTATGATATACCATGCCATTAGGGTTACACCATATGTAGATATTTCAGGAACTTTAATCCAGTGTGTACCAAAATGGAGTTGTTGTAATAATAAACTATAGTGATGCCGCTATTTTTGCAGACTATATTTATCTTACATCTATTTCTTTCATCTATTCTTTCATCTGTATCTTTCATCTTTCATCTACATCTTTCATCTATTGCTCCGTCTCCAGCAGATTGCCTGAACTCAAAATTATTTGACCATTAAGTGAATGGAAGAATGAATAAAAATGCTGGACTATATGAAGTTTCTTGCATCTTACTATTTACTTCTCATCACCCAAAGACTATTGACAATTTACATCCTGTTTGCCAAATTAATCTTCTGGGGACTGGATTTAAGTCCTGGCAGAAATGAAAGTCATATTGACTTTAATAAGGTCAAGCAATACATTTTCAGCAGCAGTACCCTAGGACATCAGGCTTGCAGGGGTGCAATGGGCATGGCTTGCAAGGCTCTCCCATTTCTTTAAAAAAGGTGTGCTCAGATGGGGAAACAGTATTGAGTCTGGCCTGGAGGAGGGTCTTTTGTGTTCCAGGGCCTACTAACAAGGTTCTCCCAAACTTTTAATATCTCAGCCACATTGTTCTGAATTTCTTATATAATTGCAAAGAATATTTCCAGTTTCTCTGCTCATCTAGCTCTAGGTGTAAGTTGTTCAATGACAGTATTTTTTGCTACATTATCTATGAATTATGTAATAATGACTAAGAATTCCATACATACCGTAGACATCAAAGTATGACAGTCGGTAGGTGTGTGAGAGTTTTCTCTGGTTATCAGTCCAGCAGGGACTAAGTTCAGCCGACTTGCAGAGAACCTCCAAGACAATGGCCCTTACTTCATGCACTGCTTAGATTATCTCAACTGATTGTCATCTGTTACTTAGTTTACAGTCTGATGAATGAGAGACACAGTCATGTGTTCTAATAAAAATGACCAATTAGTTTCACTACATGCAGGAGCATAGGTGGCACAGTGCTTAAGAGTCACAGTTAAATTGTGTAACAGCTACAGTTGCCAAAGGGTTGGCAGTATGAATCCATCCTATGGGCACTTCTGCTGTGTCCTATAAGGTCACTGTGAGTTGGAATTAACTCAAAGGCATGGATATATATAGCATATATATATTTAACTGTGGAAGACAGGAATCCCTAGTGCTAGCCAAAGAAAAGCTATTTAAACCTACTCAAAGACATCTCACAAGACAGATCTGGTGGCCTCTTTCAGAAAGTACACAGCTTTGAAAATCCCATAAAAAAGTAAAACCCAGTATCACTGAGTTGATTCCAACTCATAGCAACCCTATAGAACAGAGTAAAACTGCCCCATGAGTTTACAAGGGGTTCCTGGTGGATTTGAACTACTCACCTTTTGGTGAGAAGATATAGCACTTAACCACTGTTGCACCAGAATTTCCTATAGAGCTGTTCTATCCTGCACATGTAGGGTCTCCATGAGTTGGAATAGATGATAACAGACAACAACAGCAACAATATGAAATTCACTTTGTGCATAGATGTGGGTTTAATGTACAAACCACTTGAAAAAATAAATTAAAATGTGTTTGGAAGCAGTGTTCTCTGCTCTTACTCTTTTTTGTAGGTATCATGGCTCTTGGGATAAGACACCTCGTAGATTTTAACACGTTTCTATGAATTAAAATATAAGACTTGCGCTCAAATCTGTAAATTTCACATGGTTAATAGTAGTCATCAGTTATCCAAAGGTTTGTTGTTGTTATGTGCTGTGAAGTCAATTCTAATGCATATGCACAATATAGCAAAACATCACCTGGTCCTGTGTTATCCTCATAATCGTTATGTGATCCATCACTGAAGCCACTGTGTCAGTCCATATTGTTAAGGGGATTCTTCTTTTCCACTGACCCTCTGCCAAGCATGAAGTCCTTCTCCATGGTCTGATCCCTCCTGATAACATGCACAAAGCGTGTGAGATGAAGTGTTGTTCATTGTCGATTCTAAGCAGAATTCTGGCTGTACTTCTTCCAAGACAGATTTGTTCACTCTTTTAACAGTTGATGATATGTTCTGTATTCTTCATCAACACAATAATTTAAATGCACCAATTGTTCTTCAGACATTCGTATTCATTGTCTAGCTTTCGCATGCATACGAGGTAATTGAAAATACCATAGCTTGGATTAGGTACACCTTAGTCCTCAAAATGGTATCTTTGCTTTTCAACACTTTATAAAAGTGCTGTGCAGCAGATTTGCCCAATGCAATATGTCATTCAGTTTCTTGACTGTTGCTTCCATAATTTTTGTAAGGGTAATAAAATCAAGTATAGGGAAATCTTAAATGGAGTATCATTTGACTATCTACCGTCTACCTATCATCTATTTTCTTGTAGTTTGCAAAGAGTTTCATTTGACCCATTATTATTCCAAAATATAACCTTAAGAATATCTCACCTGAGTCTGGATACCATCTCAAGAATAGATTCGACTCACTGAACGCTAATGATCAAAGATTAAATGAGTTGGAGAAAGACATTATACATGAGGAAAGCAAAAAGTCCTTAAAAAGACAAGAAAAAAGAAAAGACCAAAATTGATGTCAGAAGAGACTCTGATACTTGCTACTGAATGTCTAGTAGCTAAAGGAAATAGAAGATGAAGAAATGAAAGAGCTGTACAGATTTCAAAGGATGGCTCAGAAAGACAAAGTAGAGTACTAAAATGAGATGTGCAGAGACCTGGTGTTAGAAAACCAAAAGGGAAAAACATGTTCAGCTTTTCTCAAGCTGAAAGAACTGGAGAAAAAATTCAAACATTGAGTTGCAGTATTGAAAAATTCTGTGGCAACATATTGAATGATGGAGGAAACACCAAAGAAGACGGAAGGAATACAGAGAGTCCCTGTACCAAAAATAGTTGTTCAAAATTTAATCATTTCAGGAGATACAGTATGAACAACAACTGATGATATTGAGAGAAGAAGTTCTAGATTTGCTGAACACATTGGAGCAAAACAAGGCAGCAGGAATCGACAAAATACCAACCAGGATATTTCAGCAAATGGATGTAGTATTGGAGGTGCTCACTCATCTGTGACAACAAATTTAGAAGACAGCTGCCTTGCTGGAAGAGACTGGTATTTGTGCCCACTCCAAATAAGGGTGATCCAACAGAATGCAGAAATTATCAAACAATATCATTAATATCACACTAAAGTAATGCGTTTGTGGTCATTTAAAAGCAGTTGCAGCAGTACATTGACAGGGAATTGCCAGAAATTCAAGTGGAAATCAGAAGAAGAAATGGAAAGAGAGATATTATTGCTGATATCACGTGAATCTTTGGTGAAAGCAAAGACTAACAGAAAGTTTTTTTACCTGTGTTTTATTAACCACAAAAAGGCATTGAATTGTGTATATCATAACAAATTTTACACAACACTGCAAAGAATGGAAACTGCGGAGCACTTGATTGTACCCATGAGGAAACTATATATAGAATAAAAAGGAGTTATTCAAACAGAACAAGGGGATATTGCACGGTTTAAAGTCAGTAAAAGTGTGCATCAGATTTGTATCCTTGTAACACACTTGTTTAATCTCCATGCTAAGCAAATAATCCAAGAAACTGGACTATATGAGAAGAATACGGCATTAGAATTGGAGGAAGACTCATTAGCAACCTGTGATATGCAGATGATATAACCTTATTTGCTGAAAGTGAAAGGGAGTTTAAATACTCATGAAGATCAAGACTATAGTCTTCAGAATGAATTAAACAACATAAAAAAAATCCTCATGATTACATCAAAAGACAACATAGCGATAAATGGGGAAAAACTGTGGTAGTCCAGGGTTTTATTTCAGTTGGATCCACAATCAAGGGCCACGCAAGCAGCAGTCAAGAAATCAAACTACACATTGCACTGGGCAAATATGTTGCAAAGGATTTCTTTAAAATGTTGAATGGCAAACACGTCCTTTTGAGGTCTGACTCAAGCCATGGTATTTTCAATTGTCTCATATGAATCTGAAAGCTTAACAATGAATGAACAAGGAAGGCCAAAGAAGAACAGATGTCTTTAAATTATGATATTGGTGTAAACTATCAAATATCCTCAAGGTTGCCAGAATGAGTTGTTGTTGGAATGTGCTGGAAGAAGTACAGTCAGAGTTCCTTGGAAGCAAGGATGGTGAGTCTTATGTACTTGGACATGTTATCAGGAGGGACGAGTCCTTGTTGAAGGATCACCTGCTTAGTAAAGTAGAGGTTCAGAGTAAAAGAAGAAGATCCCTTATGAGATGAATTGACACAGTGAATTTAACAGTGGGTCAAATATAGCAATAGTTGTGTGGGTGGCATAGGATCAGGCAATGCTTCTTTCTGTTGTACCTAAAGTCATCATGTGTCAGGTCGGACTTGAAGTCACCTGGCGACAGACAACAACATCTTTCTTGTGAGACAGGTGGTAGTACAGGAATTAAATAATCATTTTACAGATGAAATAGTAAATGGTATGAAAAGTACAATGTAACTTTTTGAAAAGCCACAGCTAAGTGGCAGAGCTGAGACTCAGACGAGCTGTCGTCATTTTCCCTTTTGGTAATCTCTCTGACATACACGTTGTCACCTTCCACCAGTGGTGTGACATTATTGTTGCTGTTACTAAGTTTGCACCAATTCTGTAGATGCAGCTCACCCTTAGTCATCATCCCGGAATCTAGATGGAGTTGCTGGGTGGCATAAATGGTTCATAATTTGAGCCAAATCTTGGCAGTTCAAACCCATCCAGAGAGTGGGTTTGCTGTGGGAGACAGACTTGGCAAGTTTCTTCTGAAAAGTCAGAGTTACAAACTATTAGGAGTAGTTCTACTTTGCACATGTGGAACAGCTGTGAGTCGGCATTGACTTGATGGCAACTAGCAGGAATCTAGATCATTCTCTCAGTTTTTCAACTTGATAGTTCTTAATGAACACTCATGTCTCCAAAAAATAAAATAAAATAAAATTTAAAAAGGGTTGATCAATGACAATGATTTAAGAATCCCAGCCCAGTGCTGTCAGATCCAGATCAATTTTTTCTGCATTCTGTTGAGTAGTTTAGTTTAAGCGTACATGGAATGAGTGACCAGGGAGCTAGGTGGGAGGTGAAAGGAAAAAAAAAAGGCAAGAATATAAAAATTGGCAAGGGATCATGCAAATAACCTAGCCATCCATTCACTCTTGATTCTTCAGCAGTGATTGCAGAAGCTACACAGAGGGACAAGAAGCCTGGCCTAGTTAGCTTCTGGGAAAAATTGTCTCATAAGTGTGTTTTAGTACATATGGTAGAGTACATTTCTGACAAGACTGCTTCCTAAATATCAGGCTTCTTTTTAGGAGACTGGAACAGATTTTGGAGGTGATTACCTGCTTCGTGCCCTGGGGCAGATGTATTACTCTGCAACAAGAAGTTGATGCTTAACCTTTGCCTGACGTTAGAAACCATTCAGTGGTGGGAGCCAAGCAATTTCAGGTATTTCAATCTAATGTACCTTCAAGGCAGTCTGCCTTGCTCTGTCTCTTAAATATGCGCCATTACCTCCTGGCAAGGAGGCTTTTAGGAAGCATGCTGATAGAAGTCTGATGTTGAGGCTGTGAAATTAGGCTTCTTGCCAGCAAGTTGCCCAGGTAGGACTTGAAAGGCAGTGTACATTGTCAATTCAGACCAGCCCCCGATTACTTGTCCTTATTGCTTTACAGAATTTGCAAGTTGTTTTTGTAAATCTGAGAGAAAACGAGAAAAGGGAAGTGTGCCAACTTGTGTTTATATAGTTTGACCCTGTAGAGCTGGAGTTTTCAACAATAAACACTTATCTGGAGATTATGGTAGGTAGTTTTTTTTCTTTGCATTTGACTCAAAGGTCTGTTTAAACAAGACGAGTAGAAAAGATCTGTTGGTTCCTTTGTTAAATGGTGATTAGATTATAGCAGAATAGGAAAAGAAACGAAAACCAAACCAAACCTGTTACTGTCAAGTATGAGCTAGAATAGAGTTGAGTTCTAAATCTAATTCGAGTTGCAAAAAGAACAGATCAGACACAGGTCTACGCACACATGGCAGGGGAGGGAATGGAAGGACAGATACCGCTTGAGGATTACTAAGGAATCTAGAAGTACCCCAGAGTATCTACAAGTAGAGCCCTGGGGGTACAGTGGTTAAGAACTAGGCTGCTAACCAAAAGGTTGTCAATTTAAATCCACTAGACGCTCCTTGGAAACCCCATGGGGCAGCTCTACTGTCTTCTATAAAGCCAAACCCAGTGCTGTTGAGCTGATTCTGACTACTGATGTCCCTATAGGACTCAGTAAAACAGCCCCATAGAGTTTCCAAGGAGTGCCTTGTGGATTTGAGCTGCCAATCTTCTGGTTAGCAGCCAGAGCACTTTACCACTATGCTACCAGGGTTTCCACTGTCTCCTACAGGATTGCTGTAAGTTGGAATTGACTTGATGGCAATGGGTTTTGTTTTGGGTTTTGGTATTTACAAGTATGCAGTTGACACAGTCAGTCATCTGCTTGATTTGACATTTTAGCCTCAAGAACTATGACAAAATAAATTTCTGTTCTTTAAATAAATCAGCTTGTATTTCTGTTATAGTAGCACTAGGAAACTAAGACACTGTCCAAAACTTTCCTGCTCCTTTTTTCCCGTATTTCTAGTCAAATCATCTCAAACGAGGATTTTGAAAGTAACTTGCCTTTTTTTGCTTTCAAAGACATGCCTCACATTTCCATCATGCTCTGGAACATCCCAAACTCATCAAGAAGTTACATTATTTGTTTATTAGTATTGTTTCTCAAGCTTCATCCTTAAGGCTCTCAAAACTATACCTTCCTGTACAGCAGTGTTTAGTGTCCTCCTGGTCTCATGCTATATTTTCTCACTGGAAATCTCTCTTCTGTTTATCACCCTTGTTGGAAAATCACTTGTGTATTTTATATAACTTTTCCTGACATTTAACATTCCCATTTTTCACATTCTGTCTCATCCAATTTATCATTTTACATATTACATTTTTGTTTATCATTTCATATGACTCATGTCTGAGTTTCAAGCTAGAATGTCAGTAGTCTTATCAAGAATCACGTCTTACATTTCTTCAAAGGGGAGGCAGCATTGCAAGAAGTTAGAGCTGCTTGTCCGGGCCTGGCAACTCCTTTATTTGTTGAGGAAACTGAGCTTGGTAAAGCTTAACACTGTTCATAGAGTTTTAAAGAGTTCATGAAGAGTCAAAATTATAGAACTAGTTACTGACCCTTTTCACTTCATGCCACTGTTGTTTCTATCACCTTACCCACAGAAGGTGTTTGGTAAGTGCTTGATATGGATGATTAACTTCTCCAGTACTTACTTAACTGCCTGAAGTTCCTTTTGGTTTGTCAACTTCGGTGGGGTATAAGGTGAAACTCCAGTAACGGTGAAAGCCATGGCTACATTATATTTCTAATGTATGCCACAGGCTTGTAAGTCTCAAATGTGTGTGTGTGTGTATTTAGGAATTCATGAATGACACTTTAAGTGTATTCGATTATTCAGAACTAACACATTTTTGTGAAATCTTGCTTTTTATTCATGTTAAAGTTGTGAGAAATCATAAAAATGTTGTTGTTGTTGTTTTATGCCATAGAGTCAATTCCAACTTATAGCTCTTTCTGCTCCATAAGGTTTTCTTAGCTGGAATCTTTAAGTCAGCCACGTCTCTTCTCCTGTGAAGCTACCGGTGGGTTCAGATCACTGATGTTTCATTTAGCAGCCAAATGCTTAACCACTGCACCAGTAGGGCGCCTTATAAAAATGATGAGGGCTGCTAAAAAGGGAAGGAAAAAACATATAGAAGGAGTTCATATCTGAAAATGGCACTGAATATTATTAAAGTAAAAAAATCAATTGAAAACTTCAAAAGCATAATTATTTCAGGTAATTTGTGCTTCAGTTGATAAAATCTAACTAAAACAAGCCAGTGAAAGCTATTGTTTGGAAGACATGGGTTAAAGTCCTGAATCATTAATCATGCATCCTATCCCCCAAAAACATGTGTATCAGTTTGGCTGGGCCATGATTCCCAGTACTGTATGATTGTCCACTGTTTTGTTATCTGACGTGATTTTATTATGTATCATAAATCCTATCACTACGATGTTAATGAGATAGAGTAGTAGCAGTCATGCTGATGAGGTATACAAGATGAGATGGTGTCTTAAGTCAATCTTTTTTGAGATATAAAAGACAGAAGTGATCAGAGAGACAAGAGGATTTCATATCACCAAGAAGGCAGTGCCAGGAGCACAGTGTGCTTGTTGGATCCTGTGCAGAGAAATGCTTTGACCAGGGGAAAATTGATGATGACAAAGATCTTCCTCCAGAGCCAACAGAGAGAGGAGGCCTTACCCTGGAGTCGACATGCTGTGTTCAGACATGTAACCTACTAACCTGGGAGAGAAAAAATGTCTGTTTGTTAAAACTATCCACTTACGATATTTCTGTTATAGCAGTACTGGGTAACTAAGACAGAAGGTAAGACTGATCTGGGTTTCGTTTCATCCTTTGTTATTATATCAGAGGCAGATTCTTTATGGGGAAGGTTTCTTTTTTATGTTTTTAACCTTTCAACTATTTTTATTTTACCATTTCAATACCAGTATGAGATTTTGATTGACTTGTAGAGTTTTCGTTTAGTTATTTCCACACTATGAAGGGGATAACTTGCAACTACTTATCATAAGAGCTGTCACTTGTGGCAAAATGTTTTTCTGATCTCTATTTTATGTCCTTCTTACAGGCTCTCATGAGAAAAAAAAAGCAGTTTTTTTTTTTTCCCCTGAGTTTGCAATCATTTTCATTACAACTGACATGCTTTGCTTTCCACATTGTTGACACATTTCTACATTATTGACATTTTGCTGCTTTACATGTTCAGAATGCACATACATACAGTGCCGACATTGACACACACCTAGCAGGTGCTGAATGTTCTGGTCATGCAGGGCAGAATATTTCAGAATTTTCATATAACCCAAGTTGTTCACTTTAGTAGGTCAACTTTGTGCCTCAAATGCAAGGATCATATTAAACTTCCATCAAAATATATGGATTTCTGCCTTCACTTATAGGATCGTAGACTAGTTCTGGGATGCAAGGCATGATACGATGTCCATTTATTCCAGTAACTTGCTAAAGAACTTGAAACCATTGCTTCTAACTTATTTAGAAGAGCTTTGGAAAATCTCCATTGAACTAGTCTCCTTTATATTCTTTTGGCATAGATGAATTCTAGAATTTGATCTCCATGTAGGGGTGGTCCAATACTGGATTATGGCCTGAGTGTTTATAGCAAGAGTAGGTCCTTTGAATATTATTCCTATTGAATCCTTACACTTGGAAGAACACTAGAATTGACCTAGACTCCTGAAGACAAAGGCTGTTAACCTAGAAGCACAGCCCACCATTTGTGGATGGACTGGTGGAGTGGCTAATCCCAAACTAGGGTCTCTGGAAACAGATTCCACTTGCAGTGCAAGTGTTTATTAGGGACCAATACCTTTGAACGGAACAAACAAGATTGAAAAAAAGGAAGAATTTGAGCTTTGAGGTACCCATAACAAAGCCTTAGCCAATCCATGCGGAAACCCTGGAGCCAGTATTGGCCATCAGGGAGTCCCATGTTAGACCTTCACCCAGCCACTAGATGTAGGCTACCACTGGATGTGTGACCTCGAGCCAGGTAGCTCTATATAACTAAGATAGATCCAGGTTTGTGAACCTGGCAGGAACTATACGCCAGAGGCTCTTTGCTGATTGCCCATGCAGAAACTGAGCAATAAGAATTGCAACTCCAGACCTCCTACACTTTCTTTGTTCTAACTTTCTATCAATAGCATTTACCCACTTAATGGACATTCTACTAAGCTACTGCTGTCCCTTTCAGAGCTGAGGATTTTATTGCTTAGAGATTGAGGAGTTGGTGACACAAACCACAAGTTTAGAAGCAGAATTATTACGATTTACCACTTAGTGTAACCTTTCAGTTTTTTAGGTGAAGACACCAAGGTGCAGAGAGATCATAATGTAAGCCAACTCTGAGTTTACTAGACTCAAGACAATAATTATAATCAAGTAATCCTAGACAGTAATTCAAATTGCATTTTACCTCTAACATTGCTTCATTTACCACTACTTAATCTTACGATCAATTTTCTTGATAATAAGTAAGTGTAATCTTGAAAAAGAATTATTGTAATATGAAGAAACGCCCTTGAGTATTACCAAATTTGTTATTTACTTTAGTGCAGAGGAAACAGTGACCTCTAGAAAAATGCGACAGCTATGCAATCCTGAAATATTCATTTAGGGTATTCCTCTTAAGTAAAAAGCCATTTAAATAATTGGCAATTCACTGTACAAAGGATGGCATTAAAATAAAGAAAGTATAAAATATATTAAAGTAGCTTATCAGACGTTGCAAACTATTGCTTAAAGAGCACAACTCCTAAAGACCGACATGATCAATTAGCAATGAGGTCACACCATAGGTTAGTAGTGTGTTTGGTATACAATTCAAGGTTTAAAAAGAAGGTACTTTTCAGGACTGAGTTAATCAATGTTATTTGAATAGAGAGGAAAAACAGTTTCTCTCAGTGAACACTGATTTCAGCTGTATACTACAGGGTCACTGTAAGTCAGAATCGACTCAGTGGCACAGGGTTTTTTTTGTTTGTTTTTTACATCCCTCTTTTCCATAGGTCAAGCCCTAAGAAAAGCTAGTTCTGATAAAATACCATTGTCAGTTTCAACACAAGCTATTTCTTTGTGGCTTATTTAAGGACATTCTCTTTTTGTGATAAAATAATCCTCTTTGCTATTCTTACAAATTTAATACCACATCTCAGGATCTGAACAAAGAGAGGTCTAAGGTTGAAAGTGGTTCAGAGTTTATGGTTAGACTAATAGAGCAGACGGTTGTGTGAAATTTCCAGATTTAAGGGAGTTCTGTCTTAGACTCTAGGATTCCAGGGGAATTTGGGTTTTGGAGGAATCAAATAGGTTTTAAAGACTGATCCGACTCGACGGCACTTGGCTTATCAAGAACTGATAGTGAAAAAGCTTAACCACATTAAATGTGGACAAAAAAATGTTCTTTTTTTCTGCAGTTGAATTTCGGAACATAGTTGTAGTGCTTTTGATTACTTTTGTGTGGCCTTCCTAGCCAGAGCCCTGTAACTCCCACCCAAGTGATTGGGTGGGACTGTGTGATACAATAATTGTGGCCTACCAAGAGGACTAATCAGTTATACAGTCCCACTGGATTTGAAATGAGCCATGCCAGATTCAGGGAAGGAAAGAATACCACCACCAGGAAAGACTAATCAGGAGCCAGTGTGTCTGTCCCTTGGACCCAAGATCCCTGTACTAGGAGGTTCCTGTGACAATGAGATGTAGAGAGAGGACAAGCTTTAACCCTGAAGACTGTGAGAAGTGATGGCAGGACAATCCTAGTGGAAGAGACCTGGCAGCAGGAGATAGCACAATGGGCTTCTCAGCCCATGGAGTTACAAAGCTGGGCACCCTTTGGAAGAGGCCTAGAACCAGAGAGATGTGCCTGAGGGCACTGCTTGGAAGAGGCTGTCCTGGCTGATAGGCTCTAGGATAAAAAAAGAAGCCTTATTGTTACTTTTAACTAAGAGATCCATCTCCCAAATCCTCGTTTCCATCCTTGCATTGACATCATCCAAAGACTACTAATCATAAGATTTACATTGATTTAGAAAGAACACCATGTTAAGTTACAGTCTTGCCCCATGGTCAAAGAACAGAATCTCTCTACACTAATCCATTTGCAACTGTCATCTTAGATAGCATTACACTTGTAATAACAATCCAATCTATTTTCAGCTGTCAAATTCATTTCACTTCAGTTAATTCTTTTTAACTCCTTTTTTACAGTGATAGTCTAACTATCTGTAGTCCCCCCAACTCTAAATCTCCTGCATACTATAACTTAGAGAAGTACACTTGTCTATTCTTATGAATAAATAAAGTACAAATATTTATTGTTGTTGTTGGGTAATGTTGAGTCAATTTCAACCCATAGCAACCCTATGCATGGTAAGATGAAACACTGCCAAATCCTACATTATCCTAACAATCATTGTTGTTTTTGAGTCTGTTGTCACAGCTACTATGTCAATCCAATAAATATGTGTATTTGTTAAAATTTTACTGACAGAGCACTATTTTCTTTCTCAAATAAGCAACAAATTCTTCAGAGTCAATCCCTTATGCCAAAAACATATACTGAAATGAAATAATTAGACAGAGCACAACAACTCTTAGCAGGAAGTATCCACCTTCAGACTATTTTATTCAGATTGCTACCATAAACAGAAAAACAACAAAACATTAATTGCAGCTTTTAAATAGATTTTTTGAGTCTAATAATAAAGGTTTCACACTGGTCTGTTTTCAGAGTCTGCTACTCTGTCTACTGAGAAAAACCTAAAAAACTAACTATCAATATTTTGTTGGGTAAAACTTTTTTGCTAAACCTTGTGTAAGTAGCTATACCACTCTTGAAATTGTACGTATTTCAAATGTAGACTTTCAAGATCCTCATTTCAATAGAACATAGTATGATGATGGAGATGGGGGAAGCACTTTTAAATTGCCAAGGGCTCATGAGTAAAGGAAGGAGAAAAGTTGTTAGCCCTTTCACAATCAATATACCAACTATAAAAATGCATTGTCTCAAATACAAAGTGATATTATTGTTAGTTTTGCCTAGATAATCTTAAGTATTCTACTAGATAAAGTGTTAAATACATGTTAAAACCTTACTGACTCCAAGTATTTGATTCTTATTTAGTCAACACTGATGATTGGAACCTAATCTAAAATCATATTTGTGCCTCCAGATGATCTAGATCTAGACGTGCTCAGGAAAATCCCGTATCTGCAGTCACATGTAGCTATTCAACCCTTTATTATTATATTTTCAACTCAAAGTCTAGTAATTTGGTGGCTAAAAAAGCAGGGTCTTAAAATGAATGCCTACCTGCTATGTTGGCAAGAAAGACCAGCTGGAAAGAATTTCATTTCTTGATAACGGTAATTAAAAGGGTGTAACCTTTTAATAAAACTATTTGACAGTTTCAAATCTTTGTGTTTCTTCCTTTCTAGAATTGCCAACACAGATCAAACACACAGTTACAGAATTTATTAGGGAGCTAACAGGCTACAATTCATGTTTACGAATGCTCAGGAAACAACTCTTCCATCAGAGCCCGCCCCCCCCTCCCCACCCCATCAGGCACACCTGCGGGCACACCTCTCTCTGGCCCCTCAACATCATGGCCTCTGGGCTCAGCCTGTGCCTTGGTCAGGCAAGTGTTTCAAAGATCTGTCTCCTCTGCTGATGAGGGCCCTGAGGCAGCACCCTCTTCAGTAAGCCCTAGATAAGAGATACTTAGCTGTATCTTTGTGAGTCAACAAACCTAGCTCCATCAAGGAAACAGAGGCAACCTATTGTACTAGCAAGCCTCCTGCCCAAAGGAATTTAGCTTTCTGGCTCAGTGCGCTGGAAAACCCAGCATACCATCTCCTGTCTATCTCCTTTCTCTGCTGCCACTTTTTTCTCCGCCACCATGTCTTGTCATCTTCAGCCATCTTACAGCATAATGTTCCACATCTGGTTCCAGAAGCTTCTCAGGGCAGGGATCCCAGGTCTAAAGGATGTACTCCACTTCTTTTTTTTTTTTTTCTTAATTGTGACTAACTGAAAGCATACAACCCAAAGCAATTTGCATGCCCATCTGTCTGCAGCCCCATCTGCTCACCTCCCCTAGTGACAGCATAATCCTTTTCATTCTACATTTCTAGTATCCTTTTAGTGAGCACCTGTCCCCTCTTCTCCACCCTCTTCTCTGCCACTGAGGTAGAAACCAGCCTCATATAAATGTGTAGAACCATAAAGTACGCACACTGTAGGGTCACACTGTGTCCTGGATTCCAGTCCATTCTTGTCTGAAGACTCGATCTCAGTACTGGTTTCCAATCAGGGCCAGCAGTAGGTCTAGGGGCCATGTTTCCAGAGGACCCTCCAGGCTGTCAGACCATCAGTTCGGGTATTCTAGTAGAGTTCTTCAGCTGTACCCTTCTTTTTCTCATGCTGTTTTAGGGGCTCTACCTTGCGTCACTCATGGAAGCTGCCTTTGGTGGTGGCCAGTCACTATCTGCTTCTTCTGGTCTTACATTGATACAGTCTCCCATTCATGTGGGTCCTTCTGTCTCCTGGGCTCTTTTTTCCTTGTGTCTTTATTATTCTCCGTTGTCATCTGTTCCAGATGAGTTGGAACCATTTGGTATACCCCAGGTGGCAGCTTGCTAGCTTTTAAGACCCCAGATGCCACTCACCAATACGGGGTGCAGAAGACTTTTAGCAAAAGATTAGTTGTGCCAATTGGCCTTATGGTTTCCAGACCCCTGCCTCTGCTACTCTATCCCTTGAAATATTGGATTGAGTCTAGAAAATCTTTCAGTTTGCGGTATAGTCCACTTATGTAGATCTGCTCTTTACTGTGTGATGTCACCTAAGTAAATTCCTATTGACTAACCTATGACCAACCTTCTCTCTCCCTCCCCACCCTCATAGCTACCAAAGAGTCTTTTCTTCCGTACATAAGTCTATTTTTAAGTCCTCATAGCATTCAACACTTGTCCTTTTGTAGCTGACTGATTTTACTTAGCATAATGTCTTCTAGTTGAAACCAGATTATGAGATACTTCCTAAAATCTTCATTGTTCTTTTATCATTGCATAGTGTTCCATTGAGTATGTGTGCCATAGCTTGTTTATATATTCATCTGTTGATGGGCACCTAGGTTGATACCATCTTTTTGCTTCTATTGTTGGCAGTGCTGCAATAAACATTTGCTTACAAATATCTGTTCTTGTGACCACCTTTATTTCTGTAGGATATATTCTGAGCTATGGGATTGCCAGATCATACAGTATTTCTATTTCTAGCTTTTTAAGGAAGTGCCAAATGGCTTTCCAAAGAGGTTATACCATTTTGCATTCCCACCAGCAGTGTAGGTGAGTTCCAATCTTTCTGCAGTCTCTCCAGCATTTGTTGTTTTGTGTTTTTTGGATTATTGCCAACCTTGTTGGGGTGAGATGGGTATTTCATTGTAGTTTTGATTTGGATTTCTCTAACAGCTGTCATGAGTGTGTCCTCATGTGTCTTTTGGCTGCCTGGATTTCTTGGGTGAAGTGTCTGCCTACTTCTTTTGACCATTGCTTAATTATGTTATTGACCTTTTCCTTGTTGACATTTTACACTACCTCATAGAGTATGGAAATCTGATATCCATGCAACATGTAGTTGCTAAATATTTCTATTCTGTAGGTAGTCTTTTCGCTCTCTTGAGAAAGTCTTTAGAGAGCAAAAATGTTTGATTCTTAGTAGTTCCCACTTATCTATTTTCTCTTCTGTTGTTCGTGCATTGTTTGTCTGATTTTGTAGTCTGTCTAAGCTGTGTATTAGAACTTCCATCGTTGACACTATTTTTTCTTGCTCAATCTTTTCAGTTTGGTATTTAGGTCTTTGATCCAATTTCAGCTAAATTTTGTGTGAGGTGTGAGATATGGATCTTGTTTCAGTTTTTTTACAGGTTGATATCCAAGTTGCCAACACCATTTGTTAAAGAGACTGTTTTCACCACAGTTTGTGACCCTTGGGTGTTTGTCAAACATCAACTGTTCACAAGAAGAGCATGATATTTCTGGGGTCTTAATTCTGTTCCATTGGTCTATTTGTCTCTGTTTGCACCAGTACCAAGCTGTTTTGAATACCATGGCAGTGTAACAGCTTCTAACGTCAGATAGTGTGAGGCCTCGCACTGTGATCCTCTACTTCACTTATATTTTACTTACCCTAGGTTTCTTCCCTTTCCAAACAGAGCTGGTGACTTGTTTACCCATTTCCTTAAGAAATGACATTGGAATTTGTTTTGAGATTGTATTGTAGGTGTAGACTGCTTTAAGTTAAAATAGATATTTTCACAGCGTTAAGTCTTCCTATCCATGAGCAAGGTAAGTTTCTCCACTTATTTAAGTCTCTTTTGGTTTCTTGCAGTAAGGTCTTGAAATTTTCTCTGTGTAGGTCTCTTACTTCTCTGGTTACATTTATTTCTAGGTATTTTATGTTCTTGGGGGTTATAGTAAATTGTATTGATTTGAGTCGGATCCGACTCGATGGCACTTGGCTGGCTTGGCTTGATGATTTCCTCTTTGATGATCTCTTCATTGGTGTAAAGAAATCCTACTGATTTACTTATTTTTATCTTGTATCCTGATACTTTGCTGAACTCTTCTATTAGTTCCAGTAGTTTATTTCTGGATTCTTTAGGGTTCTCTGTGTATATGATCATATCATCCACAAATAGGGAGAGTTTTACTTCTTCTTTGTTTATGTGGAGGCCCTTTATTTCTTTGTCTTGTCTAATCGCTCTGGTTAGAACTTCTAGCATAATATTGAATAGAACTGGTGACAATTGGCATCTTTTTCAGGTTCTCATTCTTAAGGGGAGTTCTTTTAGTCTCTCACCATTCAGAACGATGTAGGCAGTTGACTTTACATTGATGCCTCTTATTTCATTGAAGAATTCTTCTGTTCCTGTTTTGCTGAGAGTTTTTAACTAGAATGGGTGTTGGACTTTGTCAAATGCCTTTTCTGCATCAATTGACAAAGCCAGATGATTCTTTTCCTTTGTGCTATTTATGTAGTTGATCACATTAATTGTTTTTCTGATGTTAATCCAGCCTTGCATCCCTAGTAAGAATCCAACTTGATGAAGATGAATTATTTTTTGTTATGTTGTTGAATTGTATTGGTTAGGATTTTGTTGAAGATTTTTGCATCTAGGTTCATCAGTGATAGCCAAGACAAGTGCCATCGAGTCAAATGGCTTGTAATTTTTGTGGAATCTTTCCCTGAGTTTGGTATCAGGTTTATGCTGGCTTCATAGAATGAATTTTGGAGTACTTCATCCTTTTTTGGCTGTGAAGTAGGCTCAGTAGTATTGCAGTTAACCCCTCTCTAAAAGTTTGGTAGAATTCTCTGGTGAAGCCATCTGGACCAGGACTTTTTTTGGTTGGTAGTTATTGATTACTTTTTCAATCTTTTCTTTTGTGACAGGTTCATTAAGTCATTCTACTTTTCCTTATGATAATTTTGGTAGGTGATGACAATCTAGAAATTTGTCCATTTCCTCTAGGTTCTCAAATCTGTTATAGTTTTTGATAATATTCTGTTACGAGACTTTTGATTTCAGTTGGGTCTGTTGTGACATCTCCCATTTCATTTCTTGTTTGGGTTGCTTGTTTCCTCTCTTGTTTTTCTTTTGTAGGTTTAGCCAGTGGTTTACAAACTTTGTTGACCTTTTCAAAAAAAACAGTTTCTGATTTGTTTATTCTTTCAACTGTTTTTTTATCCTCTAATTCATTAGTTCTGCTCTAATCTTTATTATTTGCTTTCTTCGGGTGCCTGAGGGGTTCTTTTGTTGCTCTCTTTCTGCTTGTTCAAGTTGTAGGATTGATTCTTTGGTTTGGGCCCTTTCTTTATTCTGGATGTGTGCATTTATAAAGATAAATTGACCTGAGTACTACTTCTGCTGTATCATATTAGGTTCTCAAAGGATGTGTTTTCATTCTCATTTGATTCCATAAATTTATTTATTGCATCTTTGATTTCTTCTATAACCCACGGCTTTTTGAGCAAGGTGTTGTTTAGTTTCCATGAGTTCAAATTTCTATCTATGTTTTTGCTGCTATTGATTTCAACTTTTGTGGCTCTATGGTCTGAGAAGATGCTTTGCAATGAATCAGTTGTTTGGATTTTCTTGAGACTTTACGACCTAACACATTGTCTAATCTGGAGAATGTACCATATGCATTGGAAAAGAAGATGTACTTATGTGTTGTTGGGTAAAAAGTTCTGTAAATGTTGATTTTTGCAATAAGATCTTCTGTATCTTTACTGAGCTTTTTTTCTGGATGATCTGTCTATTACCGAAATTGGAGTGTTGAAGTCTCCAACTATTACTGCAGAGTGACCTATCTCATTTTTCAGTGTTGTCAGCGTTTGTTTGATGTATTTAAGTGCTCTGGTATTGGGTGCATAAATATTTAATATTGTAATATCATGCTTATGCATTGAATTTTTCAGTGATAAATAGTGACCATCCTTGTCCATGATGGTGGATTTCACATTAAAATCTATTTTATCTGAGATTAATATTGCCACTGCTGTGCTTCTTAGCTTGACATATAGTTTTCCATTCTTTGATTGTCAGTGTATTCATATCTTTGAGTCTAAAGTGTGTTTACTGTAAGCATCGTATAGACGGATCATGATTTTGGATTCAAATTGTTATTCTCTAGCTGTTTACTGGAGCATTCAATCCATTTACATTCAGTGTAATCATTGGTAGGTATGTGTTTACTGCTGTCATTTTGGTGCCCTTATTTTTGTGTTGTTGATGTTTTCTTTGCTCCTCTTAATATTTTGTTCTGGGTTGTTTTGCTTTATGGGTTTACTTTTTGTAATTTTCAGGGTTGGTTTTGTGTTTCTTGAGATTCCTGTACTATATTTCTTGTTTTGATATGTCACATTGTTAATTTGCTATGCAGCTGCCCCTGTGATCCTCCTTAACATCCTGAGTTTATACCAATCTTTAACTTCTCTGTTTCTTCTTAATTTTCTGTTCTTCTGAATGGGTTGTATCTACTTAATGTATGTCTCTTTATAGTATGATGATGTCATAGTTTTTGTGTTAGGATCGCTGGTTCCTTGCTTTTAATATTTTAGTTTCGATTAAGCTTAGTGGCTTTCCTTACTGGGTAGGACTCTGGATGCTGTGTCCTGAATTTCATCCTTAAGTATACATTTGATGGTATTGTTTTTTCAACATAGAGCTTCTTTCAGTACTTCTTGTAGTTTTGGTTTGGTTTCTGCAAAGTCTCTAAGCTTCTGTGAATTTCTTAATTTCACCATCATATTTGAGAGACAAGATATGTAGTTCTTGGTTGGAAGTTTTTCTCCTTCAAGGCTTTGAATGGCTCATCCCACTGTCTTCTTGCCAGCATGGTTTCTGCTGAGAAGTCAGGGGAAAGTGTACAGGTCTTCTCTTCATCCATTTGTGTAGCTTTAAGCCTCGCTGCCTTTAAAAGCCTCTCTTTGTGTTTCATTATATTAAATCTGATTATAATATGTCTTGGTGTCTTTTGGGGGAGTCTATGTTTTGTAGTGTTTGATAAGCATCTTACATATCTGTATTCTCTTCTTTCATGATTCCAGGGAAATTTTCTGTCAGAAACTGCTCAACAAGTGTCTCTGTATCTTTAGCTATCCCTTCCTGTTCAAGAACTCCAGTTATTCATAGATTATTCCTCTTGGTAGAGTATCGTGTGCTTCTTAATGTTTTTCATTTTTCTTGTTTCTTTTATCTGATTTCTCCTCATAAATGTCAGTATCAGTTACTTTATCTTCAAGTTTACTAACTCTATATTCCAGTTCCTTTATTTGCTCTTTGGGCTTCATGTTGAATTATCTAATTCTGTAATTTTACTATTGATCTGCTGGACTTCAGATCATTGATATTCTAGCAGTTCATATGGCTTACTTAATTTTTAATTTTGTTCTGCTTCATCTTGTTTAGTCTCTAGAAGGGCTTTATACAGAACTCTTTTGTATTCTACCCCTGATAATTTCAGAAAGGCTTCTTCTTTAGGGAAGTATTTTGATTCTTTATTTGAGGAGTTTTCCAGTGGCATGGTGGTCTGCTTCTTTAAATGATTAAACATTGACTGTTGTCTTCACACTGTCAAGAAGTGTTCAGTTTCTCTAGTGTTATAACAATGAAAGCTGTGATGTAGTTCTGAGAAGGAAGTAGGTAAGGGTAATGCTAGATTTGATTACCAGTGGCTGCTGTGTTCTCTAGGTGCAGCTGACTTATGTATAGCTTATCTGGCAATATAGACACTGTCAAGCCCCACAATGCTGCTTAGCATAATGGCTGGCCCCAGCTGGCCCTTGGTGGTGGCAAGTCTTGCCTCTTGGCTGCTAAAGGTGGTGAGCTACTTGCACTGACTCTCTGTTGTCACTCCATTTGAGACTATGGTGTAGCTCAGGGAAGAGCTGAGAGAAGGGTACCACCAGTCAACTTCCAGGGACTGCTGTGTTCTTTAGACATGTACATTTTAAAAATTGCTTTTCTGCTGAGAGAGGCACTTGCCAGCGGCCAAGAGCAGCCAGGACCTCAGAGGTGGCAGCCAATGCTATGATGTGGCTCAGTGAAGGGTGGTGGAAATCACACCATCACACTCAGGCACCCAGTCACTGCTGCATTCTCTAGCTGCTCTTTTCATAAAAGCTGCTTTTTGCTGAGAGAAACACTGCTATGATGGTGTTTTAGTTAGCTAGGGTTGCTCTAACTGAAATACCACAGAGTGGATGGCTTTAACAAAGGAAGGTTTATTTTTACACAGTCCAGTAGGCTACAAGTTCAAATTCAGGATGTCCACTCCAGGGGAAGGTTTTCCCCCTTGTCATCTCTGGAAGAAAGTCCGGTATTACATCAGTCTTTGTCCAGGGAGCATCTTGGCACAGGAGCCTCAGGTCTGAAGAACACACTCTTCTCCCAGTGCTGCTTGCTTGATGGTGCAAGGCTCCCAATTCTCTGCCTGCTTTTCTTTCCTTTTATCTTTTGCAGGATGAAGGGATTAAGGGTGGGTCAAGCCATACTCTTGGGAAACTCCCTTTACAGTGGAGCAGGGAGATGATCTTATAAAGAGATTTACAGTCCCACCCTAATCCTTTAACATACAGTACAGCAAAACCACAAAATGGAGGACAGTCACAAGATACTGGGAATCATGTCCCAGCCACATGGCTACACATATTTTTGGAGGGACACAATTCAACCCATGACAGATGGTGATGGGGTTGCTATTGAATCTAGAGAGATTTAGACAGATTAATTTGTAGAAGTTGTCTTTTTTATACTATTGAGTCTTCCCTTTAAAGTCCATGTATGATATGATCTCAGTTCTGTATAGCTGCGTTAATGAGACCACCTTCCTAATTTTGCTAACTTTTCCACATTTCTTCTAAACTATTTTGTTAAATAAAGGAAAACTTCAAACCCCAATTTCTTGATTATTTTTAATATGTCAAATATATATCCTTCTTTATATCATTAATAAGGAATATTTCTGAAGGCAAGGGCAGAGCGAACTTTTGGGAATGTTCTAGTGCCAGAATGTAGCATACTGATTCATTCATAGTAGTCACCCAGAAAATATTGAGTGTTAATTAAGGAACAAATGAATAATAGTCAATTTAGTATGCTTTAGTTAACATCGTGATTCTATGCCTATAGGTAGAAGAAATAATGTTCCATAAATCATTGTCAAATAAAGTCACTAACCAAACTCAAAAAAACCAAACCCACTGCCACTGAGTTGGCTTGAACACATTGTGACACTATAGGACAGAATAGAACTGCCTCATAGAGTTTCCAAGGAGTGTTTGTGGATTTGAATTGCTGGCCTCTCGGTTAGCAGTGCTGTAGCACTTACCCATTATGCTACTAGGGCTTCTAAAGTCACTAAACAGGAAAATTTTATGACAGGAAAAAAAAATTAATCTGAGGAAAATTAACTACAGTTAAGTTGGCAGTGAGAAAGCACCAAAAAAAAGGGTATGACAATAGTAGAAGTGAAAAAGGATACTTTTAAGTTATTCATACTCATGCACATAATATTCTGGGACATATTTGTTTGCCTCAAATCTCAGTTTCATTTTGTAGATAGACATACCTATAAAATGATATTCTGGTGAGAGGCCGTAAGATTATATAAACCCCATGAGCAAACCACAGAAATGAAAATAATAAGCTTAGTTCAACAGTCATTTATTAAGTACCTACAATGTGGCAGACACTTTATACACAAAATAAGATGCAAACTGTTATCCTTTTCCCTGATCAGTCAGTCGCATTTGACATTGGATCATTTGTAAGTTAATCTCCAATACTACGAATGGAAAAAGAACACAAGTTTTGTCTTCACTCCTTTTGCATTTGTGTTTACAACAGGAAGAATATGAATCTCTGAAAAGTTAGCTTCACCTTTTGTATAGTTGTTAATGAGTTTTAACCCAATTTAGCAAACACATATGATGAAAATATATGGAACTTACTATGTTATTATTAGCAGTTCTCTGTTGTCTGATAAATATATAAATTATTGATGAATACAGAAATGAGCAAGGGACACTGAAGACACTGGAAACCCATTGATATGAAGTACACACCAAAATGCTTCAAAATTCTTTTTTTAAATTTTTTTTAATCAATTTTTTCCAGCTTTTACAAAGACCTAAAAACACCAGCTGCCATTAAATCAATTCTAATTCATGGTGATGTCTTGTGTGGCAGAGTAGGACTATGCTCCATGAATTTTACAGTGGCTGATATTTCTGAAGTGGATATCAAGGTTTTCTTCACAGTAGCCCCTGATGACACTTAAGCTCCAGACTTTACAGTACCAGCAAATACTCAGTGGCCCCACACCTATAAACAAGTGTATATTATATCCAAAAGCCCCATTGTGTGAGATTTCCTCATAACATACCAATTTTCTTTCCAAATTGAAAAGCTTTGAATGTATCATATTTATCACTAAAGTTGATTGTTGGCTTCAAACTAGAGATTTCCTGTGCACCCACTTTAAATATTCCTGCCTCCATCTCTTAATCCAACTGTCACTATAGTGACCAATCTTCACTTGCTTTTATAAAGTTCACAGAGCTGAGACTTTAGGACATTGCTCTTATATCTCTTGCTTTCAAGATTTTTCTAATGGCACAATATGGAATGCCTGCAGATAGCTGTTCAGCAGTTAAGTATATCCAATCTGGAAATGTAAGACAGTAAATGCCCAAATGGTCACCTTTAGCTAAAGTGAGATAGAAGCCAATGAATAAATGGCGCATTCTTTCATTCTCCAGGCTGATCATTCTAGGACAGTTTGCACAAAACATTTCATGAAGTGTGGCAGAATCAAACTCCAGCTTCTCACCCTGATCGCTAACTTAATGATACCCACTCCCTTTTGCTTTCCCTCTTCACTTGTTCTACTCTTACAGCTGTTACTCTTAGTTTCTCTGGTAATGCTTTGTCTCAGGCTCTGCTAAGACAGTAGTTCCTAGAATTGGCTGTATGTGAACAGAATGGGGTTTGGAAACTGAATGGAGCTACAGTCAGACAGCTGAGAATGTGAATGCTATGATAACCTTCGTATTTGAGGAATATTACAATTATTGTGAATCTTACTTCTGGTGTATTGGAATTAGATAGACATGAAAAGCTAAGTATTGCTTAACCACGCCTTTTAATATGTTGGAAATATAAACAAAACCCATTGCTGTGGATCAATTTCAACTCATAACAAGGCCCCCATAGGATGAAGTAGAACTGCCCCACAGGACTTCCTAGGACTGACTGGTGGATTTGAACTGTCAGCCTTCTGGTTAGCAGCCAGAGGCTTAACCATTAAACCAGGGGTCCTTCAGGGAGGGAATTATTTTTTAATATAATTATATTTTATAAATAATTATTTAATATAATGCTTCAATATAATTTTATTTTATATGTAATTATTTAATATAACTATATTTCAATTAATGTATTATAGAATTTTAATATGGCTATATTTTATTGATTGATTTGGAAGTATTAAAAAGAATGAAAGGTTCAAGTTGGCTTACTATCAACTTAAAGTTGCTTGAAAAGAAAGAAGAATTCTGTAATAAGGTTTAAGGGCATCTCCTTTAGCCACAGGGCAGACCTGACTGAAAATCAGGAGGTCCAGGATTTCTTATGAGGGTGACAGAGCTGAAAAGGAGACTGATTACACGGTTTTTATTAGTCCACTAAGTTAAAGGCAGAGCCTTACTTAAAAAAAGAAAAAAGATGTCACTCTGAAAAATGAAGTAGAGTTTTTTTTGTGGAAAAGAAGTGAAAATCTGTTGAATTCCTAGATATGCCTGAACCTTTCATGGTAGTAGAAACAAATCTCCCTCTGGACAGAGGAAAGTAGCTCTCCCATTCCTAAACATCCCGCAAAACTCTAAGGCAGATGTCTAGCCAGATGATAATTGTAATCCTCACAGTCTACAACTATAACACTCTTTGCTTCCAGGACAAAACCTGATATTAGGTGTCAGCACAGTCTAAATGACAAATCAAAATTTTTATACATTAAAAGAATAATAGGGGAGCATTCCATTAGATTCTGTTAGAAGATGGCAGAGAAAACAGACGTCTCCTCATTTCCCTCTGAGAACTAAGGCCTGGATGATATTTTTTATGGAGTGTTGAGTACTCAGGGAGCCTTAGGACCTAACATATTTGACTGGGCAACAGTATCAGACTAATCGTCTCCTCTCAAAAACAATCCAGCGACTGCCTGACCTCTGCTTCTGCTGCTTCATTGTAACAGAGAACTGCAGCTTCCACAAACACCTGGTAATGGTAACATAATTTCATTATAAGCAGGCAGTTGAAGTCTGCCGTTCCCACTGCCTGTTCAGGCCAGCATGTTGGACAGCTTCCAGCTCCCAATTCAGCACCTGAACAGCCCCCTGTATAGAAGTGCAGTTTACTTTTAAGGTTTACTTTTTAAGGCTGAGAGGCTTGTATTTATCCATGAAAATGTTTCTATTGAAAAACCTCTTTTCTCTCACTCACATTGTAAGATTGGCTGACAGTCCCCAGTTTCTCCATAAACAGAGCAGCCTCTTTGCTACCCAATAAGCAAAGTCTTCCACCCTTGAGAATCCACCTGGGAAAAATCACTAGAGTAATAGAGACAGCTGGTGACCAACAATTATCTTAGATCCATTATCAGAGACATCAAATAGCACCTACATGGCATGCAGGCAGCAGACTATAATTAATCATTTAAAGAAACAGTCTTCAAATGCTCCATAAAATTCCCTAAATAATTCAAAAAAAATTCCCAGTTGAAGAAGACTTTCTGAATCTAACATAGGTTGAATACAAAAGAGTTACATATAAAACCCTCCTAGAGATTAAACAAAATGCAATAGAACAAAATGAAAAATTTGGTAAACTATTTGAAATGCTAGAAAATCAATGATCTGAAATACATCAGATTAATAACAGAATTCCAGAATTGGATAATTCTATCCAAAGCTAAAAGAGTAGGATTAAACTGATAGAAGTTAGAATCAGTGACCTAGAAGACAAAGTAACTAACACCAACATTTATGAGGTAAAATCAGAGAAAAGAAATAAGAAAAATGAAGAAATATTAAGAAACATATGGGGCTCCATGAAGAGGAATCGTTTACTTTTTTTTGCTAGTTTTCTTTTTTTTATTATGACTGAGTGACAATGTACATTCCTGTATAAATTTACATAGCCACCTATATGCAAATTCCACTGCTCTCCCTGCTCAGTGACAGCACACTATTCCTCTCTGCTCCATACATGTCTCATCCTCCCAACAGTCTCCTTTCCCCTCCTCTCCACCCACTTCCCTTACTCCAGCCAGAGGTCAACAGGACGATATCCTATAGATGCATAGAATCATAAAGTGCATCAAATATATGGTCACTCTGCATCGCTAAGTCCAATCAATTCATGTCCAAAGAGTGGACCTTCATTATGATTTATGGGCAACGGCAGCATCACGGCCAAGGGCCATGCTCCCAGGGGAACCCTGAAACTGCTGGACCATCAATTGAGGTGTTTTAGTGGAGATCTCAGGGTGCACCTCTTTTTATTCTTGTGTTGCCAGTGAGACTCAATTTTGTGAGCTCCATCATGGCTATCACTGGTGGTGGCCGGGCACCATCTGGTTCTTCCGGTCCCAAGTCAATGTAGGCACCCACTCATGTGGGTCTCTCTATCTTCTGGGTTCTTTACCCCATGTCATTTTGGTCCTCGATGAGCATACATTCCTGCTGAGTTGGGACCATTTGCTGTGTCCTTGGATGGCAGTTTGGCAGTTTGGCAGCTTTCAAAACCCCAGACACCACTCACTAATGTAGGGTGGAGAGAGCCCTCTTAGCAAAATGCTAGTTGTGCCAATTGGCCACGATTTCACCTAAGAGCATGGTCATCTGCCCCCTGCCCCAGCTACTCTATCCTTGCAATACTGAGTTAAGATGGAAGGAGTATTCAAGTTATGCTGAAGTCCACTTGATTTTGTTCTTGTTTCTAATGTGTGTTATCACCTATTTCACCAACCAGATTTCTAGCAACTATCTAATCTAAACCCTTTCCCCTTGCCCTCCCTCCCTCCCCTCCCTTGCAGCTGTCAAAGAGTCTTTTCTTCTATACACAAGTCTGTTTTTGAGATCTTGTGGTAGGGGTTTCATACAATATTTCTCCTTCTGTCACTGACTACCTTCACTCAACGTAATGTCTTCCAGTTGAAATCAGGTTATGAGATGTTTCCTGGAATCATCTTTATTCTTTATCATTGTGTAGTGCTCCGTTGAGTATATATACCATAGCTTACCTATCCATTCCTCTGTTGTTGGGTGTCTGGATTGATTGCATCTTTTTGCTATAGTGGACTGTGCTGTGATAAACATTCTGGTGCGTGTGTCCAGTGGTGTGAAAGGCCTTGATTCTGTAGGATATGTTCCAAGCAGTGGAATTACTGGGTCAAATGGTATATCTATATCCATTTTTTTAAGAAAGTGCCAGATTGCTTTCCAAAGAAGCTGGAGCATTTTGCAACTCCACCAACAGTGTAGGAGAGTTCCACTTTCTCCACAGCCTCTCCAGCATTTGTTGTTTTGTGTTTTTTGGATCATGGCCAACCTTGTTGGGGTGAGATGATATCTCATTGTAGTCTTGGTTTGAATTTCTTTAATAACTAAAGATCGTGAACATGACTGCCTGTGTTTTTCAGCTGCCTGGATCCCTTCTTTAGAGAAACGTCTGTACATCTCCTTTGCCCATCACTTAATTAGATCATTTATCTTCTTCTTATTGATATTTTGTAGTATCTTATAGATTACGGAGATCAGGCATTGGTCTGACATAGAGTTGCCCAATATTTTTTCCCATTCTGTAGGTGGCCGTTTAATTCTATTAATAAAGTCTTTGGATGAGGAAAAGTGTTTAATTCTTAATAGTTTCCATTTATCTATTTTCTCTTCTGTTGACTGTGGTTTGTTTGACAGATTTTGAAGTCTGTCTACATTGTGTATTAAAACTCCCATTGTTATTCCTACCTTTTCTTTGATGAGTTTTATCATTTTAGGTTCCATATTGAGGTCTTTTATCCAGTTGGAGTTGGTTTCTGTATAAGGTGTAAGAGATGGATCTTGTTTCAATTTACTGCAGATAGATATCCAGCACCATTTGTTGAAGATACTGTTTTTACCTCAGGAATAACTCACTTTTAGTTGGAGTTCCTGACCAAGCGAAGATTAATGACAACATAGAGAGTATTGCTGTAGAGATGCTGACAGAAAATTTTCCTGAGATTATGAACAAAGAGAACATAGGTATCCGAGATATTTATCAAACACTGCAAAAGTTAGATCCAAAAAGAATGCCAAGGCATATTATAATTAAGCTTAATAAACTAAAACACAAAGAGATGCTTCTGAAGACAGCAAGTCTCAAATCAAAACTAACATTCCGAGAGAAATCCTGTAGACTTTCATCTGACTTTTCTGCCAAAACAATGCTGGCTAGAAAACAATGGGGAGACACATTCCAAGCCTTGAATGAGAAAAACTTCCATCCTGCAAAATTGTCTATCAAATATAACAGTGAAATTAAGACTTTTGAAAATAAAGAGAAATTTAAAGACTTCATAAAAACTAAACCAAAATTACATGAAATATTGAAAGAAGCTCTTCCCTATATGTAGATTTTAGGTGATAATTCAAGGCACTTCATCCAAATTTCTAATCAGTTAAAGAGGGCACAAAACTTCACCAAGCCAAGCCAAAAGCTACAATATTATAATAAGGGAATCCATGATCATATCATGAAAACTATAATATTACCACACTAAAAGAGGGATATACTACAATAGTTACAGTTGTTTTTGATGCAGTGAAAATTTCAAACTTATAAAATAGTTAAAATTGATTTTGATAATTATATGTTAAGGGGAATTACATATGTAGCCATAAAACAGGTTAACAATATATCATTTGAAATTAAAAATCACAGTACAGGAGTCTCAACAAATATAAAATCAAAAGTCATATCATCCATAAAGAAGAACATCCCAGAACAGATTAATAAGACCCACAGAGAAATCATCAACATGAAAATAAACATATCACAATGACACCACTGAACATATACCTATCAATAATCACATTGAATGTAAATGGACAGAACGCTCCAGTAAAGAGACAGTGAGTGATATCTTGGATCAAAAGGCATGACCCTTCTATATGTTGTTTACAAGAAATACATCTTAGATTTAAAGATAAGAACAGGTTGAGAATTAAAGGTCGGAATAATATATATCAAGCTAATAACACATGAAAAAGAGCAGGTGTGGCAACATTAATCTCAGATAAAATAGATTTTAATGTGAAATACACTATTGTGGACAAGGATGGTCACTATTTATTGCTGAAAGGTTAAATACGCAAGCAAAACTTGACAATATTAAATATTTACACACCCAGTACCAAAGCACCTAAATACACTGAACAAATACTGACAACACTGAAAAATGAGACTGATCATTCCACAATAATAGTTGGAGACTTTAACACTCCCCTTTCAGTTAAGAATAGATCATCCAGAAAAAAGCTTAGTAAAGATACAGAAGGTCTTATCACAACAATCAACCAACTTGACCTTATCGACATCTACAGATCTTTTCATCCATCAACAGATAAATACACCTTCTTCTCCAAAGCACACGGAACATTCTCCAGAATAGACTGTATTAGGTCATAAAAAAATTCTCTATAAAATCCAAACCATTGATTTATTGCAAAGTACTTTCTTGGACCACAGAGCTATAAAAGTTGAAATCAATAACAGAAAATTCATAAGTAAAAATTCAAACTTGTGGAAACTGAACAACACTTTACTCATAAAGCCTTGGATCATAAGAGAAATTAAAGACACATTAAAGACATTTATGGATTCAAGTGAGAATGAAAACACATCCTACCAGAATTTATGGGATACAGCAAAAGTAGTGCTCAGAGGTCAGTTTATCTCTATAAATGCACACTTCCAGAAAGAAGGAAGAGCAAAAATTAAATAATTAACCTCACAACTTGAACAAGTAGAAAGAGAGCCACAAAGAAACCCCTCAGGCACCAGAAGAAAACAGATTATGAAGATTAGAACAGAACTAAATGAATTAGAGAATAGAAAAACAATTGATAAAAAATTAATAAAACCAAAAGCTAGTTCTTCAAAAAGATCAAGAAAATTGATAAACCATTGGCTAAACTTACAAAAGAAAAACAACACAAGATACAAATAACCCAATTAAGAAATGAGTTGGGAGACGTCACAACAGACCCAACTGAAATAAAATATATCATAACAGAATACTATGAAAAGCTATACTCTAACAGGTTTGAAAACTTACGGGAAATGGGCAAATTTCTAGATTCATATGACTCACCAACACTGTAACAAGGAGAAACAGATCAACTTAATAAATCTATCACAAAGAAAGACATTGAAAAAGTCATCAAAAATCCACCAACCAAAAAAAGTCCTAGGCCAGATGACTTCACCGGAGAATTCTACCAAACTTTTAGAGAAAAATTAACTCCAATACTAATGAGGCTATTTCACACCATAGAAAGAGATGAAATACTTCCAAATTCATTCTATGAAACCAGCATAACCCTGATATAAAAATCAGGGAAAGATCCCACAAAAAAAGGAAATTAAAGACCAATATCACTCATGAATCTAGACATAAAAATCTTCAACAAAATTCTAGCCAATAGAATTCAATAGCATATAAAAAAAGTAATTCATCTTGATCAAGATGATTTCATTCCAGAGATACAAGGCTGGTTCAACACCAGAAAAACAATTAATGTAATCAACCATATTAATAACATAAAAGATAAAAACACCTGATTTTGTCAATTGATGTAGAAAAGGCATTTGACAAAGTTCAACATTCATTCATGCTTAAAACTCTCAGAAAAACAGGAATAAAGGGGAAATTCCTCAATATAATCAATAGCATCTATGCATGGCCAACTGCTTTCATTATCCCGAATGGTGAAAGACTGAAAGAATTCCCTTTGAGAACGGAAACTAGACAAGGATGCCTGCTCTCACCACTTCTATTCAACATTGTGCTAGAAGTTCTAGCCAGAGCACTTAGAGAAGACAAAGAAATAAAAGACATCCATATTCGCGATGAAGAAGTAAAGGTTTCCCTCTTTGCAGATGATGTGATTGTTTATACAGAGAATCCAAAGAAATCTGTAAGTGAACTATTACAGAGAATAGAAGAATTCAACAAAGTATCGGGATACAAGATAAACACAACTAAATCAATAGGGTTCCTTTATACCAACAGTGAGATTACTAAAGAAGAAATCACCAAATCAATTCCATTTGCTATAGCCCCCAAGAAGATAAAAAACTTAGGAATAAATCTAACTAGAGAAATAAGAGATTTTTACAGAGAAAACTACAAAACCTTACTACAAGAAATTAGGAGAGACTTACAAAAGTGCCCTGCTTATGGATAGGAAGACTCAATATTGTGAAAATGTCTGTTTTGCCCAAAGCAATCTCCTTATATAATGCAATCCCAATACAAATTAAGAAGACATTTTTTAATGATATGGAAAAACAAATCATCAGCTTTATTTGGAAAGGGAAGAAGCCCTGAATAAGTAAAGCACTACTGAAAAAGAAGAACATACTGAGAGGCCTCTCACTACCTGACTTTAAAACCTATTACACTGCCATAGTAGTCAAAACAGCCTGGTACTGGTATAAAAAAAGACATATGGACCAATGGAACAAAGTAGAGACCCCAGAGATGCCACCATCCTCCTGTGAACAGCTGATATTTGACAAAGGTCCTAAGATTTTGAACTTTGGTAAGAACAGTCTCTTTAACAAATGGTGCTGGCATAATTGGATATCCATCTGCAAAAAACTGAAACAAGACCCATATCTCACACCTTATACAAAAATCAACTCAAATTGGATAAAAGGCCTAAATACAAAAGTTAAATGATAAAGCTCATCCAAGATAAAATAGGGTAAACAATGGACATTTTAATACGCAATATACAGACTTCAAAATCTGACAAACAAAACACATTCATCAAAAGAGAAAATAGATAAACGGGAATTAATAAGACTCAAACACTTCTGTTCATCCAAAGACTTCACTGAAAGAATTAAAAGACCACCTACAGAGTGGGAAAAAATATTTGGCAACTCTATGTGAGACCGATGTCTGATCTCCATAATCTATAAGGTTCTACAAAGTATCAATAAGAAAAAGACAAATCATCCAATTAAGTGATTGGCAAAGAAGATGGACAGACACTTCTCTAAAGAGGAGATCTGGTCAGCCAAAAGCACATGCGGACCTGCTCACGATCATTAATTATTAAAGAAGCCAAGAAATTCAAATCAAAATGACAATGAAATACCATCTCACCCCAACAAAATTGGCCATGATCTAAAAAAGACAAAACATTAAATGTTGGAGAGGCTATGGAGAGATTGGAACTGTCCTACACTGTTGGTGGGATTGCAGAATGGTGCAACCTCTTTGGAAAGCAATTTGACATTACCTTAAAATAATGGATATAAATATACCATTTGACCCAGTAATTCCTCTGGTCAAAATATATCCTACAAAATCAAGACCATTTACACCAACTGATACATGCACACAAATGTTCATTGCACCACAGTCCATGACAGCAAAAAGTTGGAATCAACCCAGATGCCCAACAACAGAAGAATAGATGAGTAACCTTTGGTTTATGTACTCAATGGAGTATTATACATTGATAAAGAACAACGATGATAGCAGGAAACATCTCTCAATTTGGTCTCAACTGGAGGACATTATGTTGAGTGAATCTAGTCAGCAACAGAAGGACAATTATTGTATAAGACCCCTACGATAAAGGCTTAAAAGCATACTCATACATAACAAAAGACTCTTTGATGGCTACAAGTGTGGGAGGGTGGAAGAGTGGGAGGGCAAGGGGTGAGGATTTAGATTAGATAGTTGTTAGAAATTTGGTTGGGTGAAATTGGTAACAACACACATTAGTGAGAAGATCAATATTAATGGGACTTCGACACAACTTGTGTACTCTACCTATCTTAACCCAATATTGTAAGCACAGAGTACATACACTTTCATTTTTTATTTAATAAAAAATAGCCAAGACAAGTGCCATCGAATAAAAAATAAAAAAGTAAAAAAAGAACTATAGGGACTGTTAATATGCACCAGTAGAAACCAGAGGAATATATGTCTGTGTGATTTTGAGGATAACACAAGGAGTTATGGTTTATGTAGAAAGAGGATGGTAAGGCAGAGTGTAAGGTGGCAAGATGATAATTCATTGACTTGGAAGCCTATAACTCAAAGTTCAGTGTCTGAGTAAGGATACCTGGAACTAGTCCTTATATATTGCTGTAGTGGCTCTTTAAAGCTTAGATGCAATGATGAAACTTCCTTGGAATAATAATGAGAAAGGAACCAGAAGACTTAGGAAAACACACACATGTGCACGCACAAACAAAATCCATTGCCCCATTGCTGTTGAGTTGATTTCAACATACAGCAACCCTACAGGACAGAGTAGAACTGCCCCACAGGAGTAGCTGGTGCATTGAAGCTGCTGACCTTTCAAGTTAGCAGCCTTAATGGTTAACCACTGGTTGAACAGGGAAATAAGAGTATTGAAATAAAATTACTATGAGCTTCTCAGTGGGCAAATTCAGAGGATATACCTTCAAGAGGATAATAAGAAATATACTAGTGTCAGAGGCTCTGACATCTTTGGAAAGCTCAGTGAGCATGTCCTTTGCAAGCAAGGAGTGACAATATGAGATGCTTCATATGGTTCACTAGTATTGACAGGAATTGTAGGATTCCTGAATAGCGGAGTCCTTGTCTAGTACTTAAACATTAGAGCAATACTAGCATGGTCTTGACTCACAGTGATTAGTGATGATGGATGGTGTGGAATTTAAAATGAATTTACTGAAAGCATTTAGTCTTTGCCCTTGGTTCCTAATAGTTAACCTCTAAAGACTTAGAAATTTGTCCAGTGACTGAGGTGTTTTTGCTGGACCCTCTAGACCACACCTGCTATGCAAATGAGGTGACTCAGCAGGAACTGGCCAAGCCAGAAAGATTACTGAGTGTTATTAGCTAACCTGCCTGTCTAAGGGGGCCCTAGTAGAGGCTCTGGTCACAGAAGACCCAAGAGCTCCATAGTTGGTGACAGATATTGGTATACACTGGAGGGTGGAAAGTTGTTTGGAACGTCGAAGTCTCACATTGAGAATCCAAAGTATAGTACTTTTTGTGAGTCCTGTGAGTTGTTCTAGTAAATTATGGAAACTGAGAGAGTGGAGAGGGCAGATCAGAATTGAGGAACATCCCTGAGGTCCACTGAGCTTTTGGCTGATACTCTGAGGGGGTTAGAGGGAACCACAAATTTGTAGCCAGTAGGTGAGAAGTGGCAGTGTTGTGGGAATCTCAAGCTTAAAGTTGAGGCTTGAGTTTGGGGTCAGTGCTCCTTTAACCTGTCCTAACTTTAGCTGTTAGAGTCACAGGAAGAAGTCCTGCATGCGCAACTTGTGTCAGAATAGAAGTGGAAAAGACAGGAACAGAAGTATAATATATTGTATTGGTCCACATAATTGGTGTCAGAAATGAGATTTGATTTTCTGCTCAGATGGCTAATACATTATGGTGTCTCAAGAGCCAAGGTAGATAAAAAGATTACTTTGATGTTGTTTGAGGAAGCCCTGGTAGCACAATGGTTAAGAGTTCAGCTGCTAACCAAAAGGTTGGCAGTTTGAATCCACCAGAAGCTCCTTGGAAACTCTATGGGGCAGTTCTACAATCAACTCCACAGCAGATATAAAACAAACAAACAAACAAAAACATACAATCAAACTCTGGCAACCGGGCAATTGGAAGGTGGAAGGGAATCACTCTATTGCAAAATCAGTCTTTCACCTGATTCCCAAATCTAAGTCAATTCACAGATACTGAGTACATTAACTGAAGGGGAAGTTAGACGACCTCTAAGAAGGTCTCCAACAAACATATAGGATTAACATTGCTTTAATAATTCCCTAAAAATACCGTTATCCTGCCCAGAGAAAAGGAGAATAACTAGACATTTTTAGGACACTGAGAGCTGAGGACTTGAAATCCCATCACAGGTTCTCTTGTTTTTGAGGGAGTTTATGAAGGCCAACAATAAAAACAACTGTGACCCAAGTCCATATCACAGTAGCCCAAAACTCCTATTGATAGATTAGCAATTTATTCTCTAGCCCAGACTTTAAGTGTGCAGTTGAATAGACAGATTAACTACCATAATCTTCACATTAGTGGCCTGACCTGTTGAGTCAGAGCTATATGGTTGGAAGGGATAAACAGAATTCCTTTAAACTGCCACTGAACTCTGTCAAGATTGTAAAGAAGAAGTAATACTGAAGTTCAGGAAGGTTTTAGTATACACCAGTACCCTTAAAGACAATATATGTATGACCAGAGAGCCACGTTGTGATTTTTTATTTACCTGTTTTGTCTGTGAAAAATCCAATGATGTGATGTAGTAAAGAAGACTATTACAAACTTAATCAGGAGGTAGCCACATAAACAGTTGCTTTTGTGTAGGAAGTAGTTCTTTACTGAAATAAGAGGTCCAACAATTAAGTCCATAAACTTAAATGTTCTAAGTGCTACAGACCTCATTGCTGAATATCACTATGGTCACCTTCAAAGTTCTCCCTTTAGAAGCTGTACACCAATGTCAGTGCCTAGTTTACCCTTCAAAGAAATTTTGGAATTCTTTTCTGAAATGGCCATTGCGCACATTAGCATAGTTGCAAGTTAGTGCACTAATGGTATAGTTGTCTGTGAGGGAGTTTTTAGCCAGTAAACAAATAGCTCTAGTGGAACACCCTCCCTACTCTCCTGATCTGGCCCCCAGTAACTTTTTTCTTTACCGGAAGATAAAGGAAATATTTAAAGGAAGACATTTTGGTGACATTCGGAACATCAAGGGTAACACCATGACAGCTCTGATGGCTATTTTAGAAAAAAAGTTCCAAAATTGCTTTGAACGTGGACTACGCACTAGCGTCAGTGCATAGCTTCTTCCCTAGGGGAATACTACAAAAGTGGCCATAGTGATCTTCAGCAATGTAGTCCTTTTTCTAGGATGAGTATGTCAACTTAAGAATCAGTCCTTATATATTGACATAGCCTCTGGCACATTTTATGTGGCTATTGATATGCTGCATACATTCTTTTTAATCTGTCATTAAAGAATGTGGCAAAGTGTACTTTTTTACACAGAAAATATAGCAATACATAATTGTGGACTTTTCTCAAGATTGTGCTAACTATTCTGCTCTCTGTCCTCAGGGAACCTCCTGTATCACAGGGAACTCTCGACGTTCTGTGGAACACTATCAAATTCATTGCTATCCAGATGATTCTGACTCATAGTAAACCTATAGGACAGAGTAGAACTGCCCTGTAGAGTTTCGAACCCCTGACCTTTTGGTTAGCAGCCATAGCACTTAACCAGTATGCCATGAGGGCTTCCACAGAACACCACAGTGGTCCATTATACAATGTATAATAATGCCGATTGGACCTAGTGAACAATAAATAATCTCGTAAAACAGAGAACTCTTATAGAATGCAAGAGAAACCCCATGAAGATTTAGGGATTTCTCCTACTGCCAAATTTATATGAGTCCAGTGGTTCAGAGAATGTCAGGACATCCTGTTTAAGATAGAAACAAGTTGCTGCACTTTGTATCCTCTCATTAAAAAGGAGCCCTGGTAGCAGAGTGACTAAGAGCTTGGCTGCCAACCAAAAGTTCAGTAGTTCAAATCCAGCAGCTATTCCTTGATTCTTTGAAAGCCCTATGGGACAACTCTATTTTGTCCTGTAGGGTTACTATAAGTCAAAATCAACTCAGTGCAACAGGTGTTTTTTGTTTTATTTTGTTTAAGTCATTAATAAAGAATTACAGCACTTATGGTCCCTTTTTAATTTGGAAGCAATTTGTACTGTACTTGAAAAACCTGTTTTGACCTATTTATTAACGGTCTATAAGTCTGTCAGTTTAGAATAGTACACAGAACAAGAGAAGATTCTGCATCAAATCTAGACTGGATACAAGGTTTCCTGGCAGCCAGGTCATATGACCTAGCAGATCTGATACACTAGAAAAATCCACGTTAGATAGGAACGCTGTGTAAATCTCTAAAGCCAAAATAAAAGAGTCACAGCAGAGATTCTGAAATGTTTCAAGCAAAACTGGGTTTCTGTAGAACTATTAGCCCTGAAAAACCTATTTGGTAGTCCTACTAGACCTTAACAGAGATTTAAGATCTGATAATAGGATGCAAAGTAACTGTGATTAGAACAGCCCACCATGTCATACAACAGGGAGCAATCAACTAGGTGGTGAAAATGGGACATTCAAAATCATGCCTGGGGGGGACCAAGATGGCAGACTACATACATACCTGCTGTATTCCCTCTGAGAACTAAGGCTTGGAATGATAATTGAATGGAGCAATGTGGACATCCTGGGAACCCTAGGATCTGGGATAGGGTTGCCAGATTGGGTTAGGCACCAGTAAGTGGGAAACTACCTCTCTCAAAGATGAGGCAGTGTCGTGCTGACTCCTGCTTCTGCTGACTCATCATTTGGAAGGACTGCATGTACTGATGCCTTTTTGTTATGCAGGAAGCGTGGACTAGGCATAAGTCTGCTAATACACTGAACTGCAGTGCTTAAGTAAACACCATATAATGTGGCAGATAGACTGTGCTTGATGTGGCCATGTATTGAGAGCCCTGTTGCTGACTGAGGGCAGCACTGCTCCTCCACCCTCTCTTTTCTGAGTTATGCCACAGATTCTGCTGTTTTATAGCAGGAAGGACAGCATAGGCAGGATGCCATCTTGGTCAGCTGGAACGTGGAGTCAACCACTTGGAGGTCTCAGCTGGGGCTAATTCTCACAGTGAGCAACAGTCCCTGTCTGGATAGTGATCCTCCAGTGAAAAAGCTGTGTTTAGGATGGTAGTGCCTAGAGTTACAGGTGGGGCCTGGCAGAGGATGACAGCAAGGCCCTAACCCTTCTCTTCTTTGAATCACATCGTATCATCTGGTAATAGCCCATAATGTCCTTCCATTGTCAGCCGTGAGGTGGGGCTTGCCACACCTGAGGACCTTACTAATTCTGGCAACTGTTAGACAGCTCCTCACTCAGCAATAAAGCACCTTTTTAAAATAAGACTACCTGGTGAATTGACTGCTGAGCTGGGTGGCAGCATCTCTACCATGCTTCGCTAATATACAACACAGCATCTGCTGATGGGCCCCCAGTGACTCTGTAAGTAGGATACTGTCTTTGCCAGTCAGGAGGCAGAGCCTGCCTACCTGGAGAGTCAATCTGGGGCCAGTCACTAGAGTACACAGAGGCAGCTGGTGATCAAATCTAGTAGTGCCCTTACTCCCTTCTTAGAACTATGTCTCAGCTCTTGCTAAGGTAACACCAGAGAAACTGAACAGCTTCTTGATGGTGAGAAGACAACAAGCAGTAGCTAACCATTTAAAAAAGCAGTCCACCTTGTCACCAGAAAACCCCCAAAATAAAGAATCAAAAAACTTCCTAGAAGAAGAAGCTGTTATGAAACCATCAGAGGTTGTGTACAAAAGAATTATGTATAGAGCCCTTCTAGAGATTACACAAAATGCAGCAGCCAAGCCAAGTGCCACTGAGTAGGATCTGAGAGCAAAATTAAGAATTAAGTAAGCTGTTTGAACTCATGGAATATCAATCATCTGAAATCCAGCAGATTAATAATAAATTTACAGATTTAGGCAATTTAATCCAAAGCTAAAAGAGCAGAATTGAGGAGATGGGAATCAGAGTTAGTGAAGTTGTGGACAGAGCAACTGACACCAGCATTTATTAGGATAAAGCAGAGAAAAGAAATAGAAGAAATGAAGAAAGATTAAGGAACATGTGGGACTGTATCCAGAAGAATAATCTATGAATAATTGGAGTTCCTGAACAGGGAAGGATAGCTGAAAATATAGACAATATTGTTGTACAGCTGCTGACAGAAAATTTCTCTAAAATCATGAGAGAAGAGAACACAGATATCCAAGATGCTTATCAAATGCCACAAAAAACAGACTCCCAAAGAAAGACACCAAGACATATTATAGCCAAGCTTAACAAAGTGAATCATAAAGAGAGGGTCTTAAAGGCAGTGAGGCTTAAAACAAAGCTAGCATACAAAGGAAAGCCCTGTAGGCTTTGTCTGATTTCTAGGCAGGAATGATGCTGGCAAGAAGACAATGGAATAAACCATTCAAAGCCTTGAAGGAGACAAAGTTCCAACCAAGAATTATGTGCCCTGCAAAATTGCCTCTCAAATGTGAAGGTGAAATTAAGATATTGTCAGATAAACAGAAGCTTAGAACCTTTGCAAAAACCAAATCAAAACTACAAGAAATACTGAAAGAAGATTTTGTTTAGAAAAACAATAACATCAAATGTATACTTAAAGAGCCAATGCAGGACACAGCATCCAGAATCCTACTCAGTTAGGGAAGCCACAAAGCTCAATGAAAGCTACATATTAAAAGAAGGGAACCAACGATCTTAACATGGAAACTGTGACATCATCACACTAAAACGAGGGATATATTACACTAGGCATAACCCTTTCAGATGGAGAGGAAATTGCAAACATATGCGTAAGTTAAAGTCTGGTTTAAACTCAGAATACTAAGGGTGATCATAAGGGTAGCTGCAGCACAAAATAACAGTGCAACGCATCAACAAAAGAACCATATTTCAGGAATCTCAAAACACAAAACCAAAGTGAACTCATAAAGAAAAATGACCCAGAACAGAATATTAAGAGCAACATAGAAAATATCAACAACACAAAAATAAAGGCATCAAAATGGCAGTACTAAATACACACCTATCAATAATTACACTGAATGTAAACAGACTGAATGCACAAATTGACAGTGACATCCTGAATCAAAATCATGCCTGAGCAGATCTTAGAAGTAAATTACAAAGAAAGAAGAACAAGATTCTATTTCAGCTAACTCTCACACAAGAGGACTGAGAATTAAGGTCCCAAACTCATCCTAGAAGAAGTGCTACGTATCTTATTGCCAAAGATCACCATAGTCATCTAGGGAAGTCATGCACCAACACTAATGACTAGTTTGCCCTTCAAAGCAATTTTGGAAATCATTTTCTGGAATGGCCAGTGGATCTGTCTGCATATTACCCTTGATGTCCTGAATGTCATCAAAATGTCTCCCTTTCAGTATTTCCTTTATCTTTGGGTAAAGAAAAAAGTCACTGGGAGCTAGTTCGGGTGAGTAGAATTTGTTTACTCGCTAAAAATTCCCTCACAGACCACTATACAATTATGTTTGCAAACTTGCCACTATACACAATGGCCATCCCAGAGTTCCAAAATTGCTTTGAAGGGTGGACTAGGCACTGGTGTTGGTACATAGATTCACAAAGGGAGTACTTTGAAGGTAACCATAGTGATATTCAGCAGTGAGATATGCAGCACTTAGAACAATTAGGTTCAAGGACTTAATTGTTTGACATTGTACACTTGGATCTGGGGAAACTTTCTAGAACTAACTGATCAAGAAAGAAAGGATCAGGACCTAATTTACGGATTAGTTGTTATTGATGCTGGCCATAAATTGACCACTGCTTTATTATGTGTAATCTCATTTAGGACTGACTCTAAAGGACAATGATGAGAAGAACATTACCTACTAGACAGAGTTGCAAACAGTACACCTGCTTACTTACTATGTATGCCAATTTTTATGTCTTACATTAAAGCCCCTGAGAAAGTGTCTGATGCAGAAGAAACATCAAGCATGCAAATGACAGGATAATTTGTCCTACTGTCAGGCAAACGTTTCTAATCAGCCACCCGTTGTTAGAGAAATGGTCCATGAACGAAGGTAAGGAGGTTATGCATGAATTCAACAGCAAAGTTCTTTTCAGCAAGGATGATTAGACTACTGCCAGAGCTGAGTAATTAATTTGCCAGCAGTAGAAAATGACAATGAATCTTCAATATGGTAGCAGCCCTCTGGGAAAAACCAACACCAGTTGCCAATGAGTATTCTGATATATGGTGATTCCATGTGTGTCCAAGAATGACTGTGCTCCATAGTATTTAAATTGTTGATTTTTTTCTCACTGTTGATAGGTTGATAAGGGCCGCCATGAGTCGGATCCAACCCGAAGGCACTTGGCACTTGGTTGGCTGATAGGTTAGTTATTGACCTGTGAATGGGTGATGAGAAAGGTTGGCTAACATTACTAGGACAAATTATCCTTTCATTTGGATGCTTAATGTTTCTTCTGCAGGGGATAGTTTCTTATGAGCATTCCTCAAAATTATATGTCACCTTGGCTAGGCAATAATTCCTGGTATCATGAGATTGTCCACCATTTTGTCATCTGATGTGACTTTTCTACGTGTTGTAAATCCTGCCTCTATGATTCTGATGAGGTGAGATTAGTGTCAATAACATTAATGAGGCAGGACTCTATCTACAAGATTAGGTGATATTTGAAGTCAATCTCCTTTAAAAAAGAGGAGTAGAGAGACAGGGGGACCTCATACACCAACAAAAGCTAGGAGAATGGTGTGTTCTTTGGATCCAGGGTCTCTGCTTTGAGAATCTCCTCTAGCAGGGAAGATAGATGACGAGGACCTTCCCTTATAGCCAACAGAAGGAGAGAGCCTTCCCCTGAAGGTGACACCCTGAAATTGGACTTCTTGCTCCTAAACCGGGAGAAATAAATTTCTCCTTGCTAAAGCCTTAGACTTGTGGTATTTCTGTTTTAGCAACTCTAGATGACTGAGACAGGAACCTAGGCCTAGGCAGGCTTCATCCAGGATTATACAGCACAACCAGCAAACACCTCGCCATGGACTCATGGTGGACATCTCTTGCTTCCTTATACGAAGGCTTCGCTGTAGTTTGAGATGTCCATGGGAACTCACTTAGTACTCATGCACATGGAACTGAAAATATAGATGAGCTATTGTCCATAGGACATGCTTGACCAGTGAAATACAGGACCGCTGCACGTATGTCCCTTTCTTTAGCCCTCCAGAACCCTCCAGACAGAGAAGTCTAAAATGTTTTTCTTTTTAGTTTTCTCAGAGGTCACTCTGGATATTTCTGTCCATTATTCTTGTATTCTGTAAGATAGTTTCCCAAATAAAGTGCCTCAGGCAAAACTGTTTCAAGTGCTGATTTGGGAGAATTGAGGCTGAGGTAGCAACTGTCTATTTACTCTTAAGAGTTTATGTTCTAAGAACACAGATTTAACATAAAATAGAGTTAGATATTTATTCTTGCATCAAATGTACTGTATGTTTGTGCATTTGAATGTATGTAAATTCCACCTCAAATTCTTTTTTAAGCAAAAAAAGGTTTCTTAAACTTGCAAGATTAATGTTTTCTATTTTTTAAATGAATTCAACCATCACATCAAATACAACTTAAATACAAAAATGTCAGCTTTATTAATGAACTGTTTTAAGGCACATTTAGGAACATGATCACAGTTAAACTACATGTGAAGTTCTATATGATAAAGAATTAACATTTTAACACTGGAGCATTTTCTCAAAATCAGCAAAGTTTTATATTAGAAGAGAAGTAATATCTCAAATAATTTTGTAAGTCTTTCTTTAGCAACATATCAAATGGGAAAATAGACAATAGTTGGTTTCAAATGATGAAATTGCTTGTCAAAGGAGCAGTTGTCTAAGAAACAAAATCCTGTTTACTCTGTGCTTGCCTGTTACTTTCACCTAGTAGCTCTTACCTCTTTGACCTTGGAGAATTCTCTTTAAAAGTGTTTACAAAGGCAAAAATGAGGTAACACAATGATGAAAGACATTTACAGCAACACAGAGAACAGAGCAACTTGATTATTTTTTCTTGCATCTACATATTTATCAACATTGGCTTATTCTCAATTTCAGATCTTCCTCCTTCTTACATCATATACTTTCTGATCTACAACCGATTTTAAAACTTTCCTTTGACACTAATGCTTATTTCTTCTCCTTTATATTACTTTTCTAGTTTTTAAAACATTATTTCTTTTTTAACTTTTCTCAATTGCTTAAGTATACTTAGATCTCATATAGATCTGCATATCATTCTAAAATTTTACATAAACTAGTCTCTGCAGTTTGAATTATCTTAATTTTCACGACACTGATATTTTATCTGGAGCCCTGGTGGTACAGTGGTTAGCAGCTTAGCTACTTGCCAAAAAATCAGCAGTTAAAAATCCACTAGCAGCTCCCAGGAATCTTATGGGGCAGTTCTACTCTGTTTTACAGCACTGCTGTGAACTGGAATTGACCATGGCAGTGAGTTTGGTTTTTCTTTCTTTGGAATTATTTGATAGTTTGTCACCATTTCGTTTTGGATCTGACTCGACAGCATTTGACTTGACTCTGAAATCTCAGTAGATTGATTCTGTAAATATATTCATTTCAAAAATTTAGATAATTTGCTATTATCTGAATAAATTTATTGAATGATATAGTTAAGAATTAAAAAAGACAAAATCCTCTGCTGTTGCCACTTCTTTCTCCCATGACATGGCTGGTGAGTTGCAATGCTGACCTATCGGTCAGCAGACAAGTGTTTAACCGCTGCACCACCAGAGCTCCTTATATTTAGAAATAACAATATTTAAAGTAATATTTAGGACATTTAAAAAATATCATATCTCATGGAAGTGAAATTTCAGTGATATGGGCACTCAAACTTTTCTCTGAGAAACTCTGTAAAGTAAACCAAGCTTGCTGTGAAAAATGCTCAAACTTTTTTGATCCCTTTATCTCACTATTCATGTGGAAATAATCTGGAGATACAGCCAAGTGCTAATGAGTAAAACATTTATTCATTTCAGCAGTATTTATACTTATAAAATTGGAAAAAAACCTCAAAGTTGTTAAAGTAGCTAGTAAAACATGATTAGTCTATACTGTATAATTAATACTATCATTTAAAAGAATATTTAAATAAAATTTTAATGCAATAATAAAATGCTCATATTATAATGTTAAACAACAAATAGTGAATTGAATGTTGCATATCAAATATGTTATATAGATTTAAAAAAAATAGAAACAGATGATGTATGTGCAAAAATATAACAGTGTGCTAATAAAGCTTACTTTGAAAGAATTGGATATCAGATGATGTTCATTTCTTTCTCTATAATTATGTATATTTTATAGATATTTTTCTCAAATCAATATGTATTTTATATAGGCCAGAAAATAAAGCTATGTTAACAAACTAAAATCACATTTCTTGGTTCTTGCCTTTCTAAAATTAAGATGTAATCTTAATTGTAAACTCATGAAGCTTTATCCTCACATTATGTAATCACCTAAGGGATAAACTATAAATTAAAGTTGTCCTGTGCTCCTGACAGAAGCTCACATTGTATTGTAATGGTTCTAAAACATCTTATTAAATCTAATGAGGGCGAAATGTAGACTGCTCTCTACACGAAGAAAGATAGATTCTCTTCACAATTCATCTTTGTTTCTTCATTCTTCATTGTCTTTCACAGTAGGCTGTCTTTTTCTACAGGACAGAACATGTAAACATATATGACTTTCAGCTTTCTGTCTTGTAACCTTGCCAGCTAGATAGAATAAGATTTATTACTCAATGTTTTAATTCAGGAAGACTCTGACCAACCTAGGTCAGTTCAGTTGTAATTGTGATCAGGAGACAAATGATAAAAAAAATTCATAAAACCACTTTTAAAGAGTCAAATTCCCCCAAATGAAAATACCACATGCCCAGTACAGCACCCATAAGTATGTAAGCCAAGCCAGCCAAGTATGTAAACAAGTTAATAAACATTTGTTACTTCCGTTGTTTCACTTAATATTGTAACAGACTAGGTTACTGTGTATTGCAGGATAATGGTTTAATAGATCATGAAGCTCTGCACAGAGAAATTTTTGAGAACCACCTCTTATTACGTACATTATATATTTATAATACATACCTCCCCTCCAAAAAAAGCTCATTGCTGTTAACTCAATTTCTACTCATAGTGATAATATATAATTCCTACTCATAGGTATATTTATTGTCTAGACTGTATATTCTCCAGAAAAGCTCTTTCCAGTAGAGACATCAGGTGAGACACATGTGTAATATTAAATTTTCTAGCACACATTACAAAGTAAAAATAGACCTAGCAATTTAATTTTGGTAGTATATTTACTTAAATCCCTCCCACCCTGGCAAAGAAAACCAAACCTACTGCTCTTGAGTAGATTCAAACTCATAGGAACCCTGTAAGAGAGAGTAGCACTGCCCCATAGAGTTTCCAAGGAGCATCCAAGGAGCATTCAAACTGCCAACCTTCTGGTTAGCAGCTGTAGCACTTAATCACTATGCCAGCAATGTATCCCAAATATTAGTAGTTCAACATGTGGCATGAGCTATGTTCCAAGTTTTGAATAGTATATGTTGCTAGTAGCTACATATTGGGTAAAATAGCTCTGGAAAATGTTATACATAGGATATATGTTATCTCTGTAATAATCTATACCCTATACATAGGAATTGAGGGCTAATAATATGAAAACTAAATCAATAACAAAAGCAGTACACAAATGTATGGTAGTTCTTCATTTAACCTTAGTGATGAATCATTAAGTTAACCTCCTTATACCAGAGAAATATTTTTGTATACTAAAAGAGCAGTATCAAAGAGAATAAAGAGCTGACAGTGAATAACTTAAAAAAAAAAATAAGGTTTCCTTTTAAAAATCAAAATTTAACCTATTTTATGAGATATTTCAAAAGACTTCCAAACTAAACAGATTGGAGCAACATTGCCACAAGTGAAATCAGGGAAGATGTTGTATCTGAATCAGAAATACATAATAATGTTCACTGTCTTTCGGTGTGCATAAAATTCATCAAGAAAACCAAAATGAAACAGAACACTGAACGTTCTCTTGTTGTTCATACCAAAAAGAGTTTGAGTCAGCCTTGAAAACCTTTGTGTTATTCTGTTATTCTATGGATATCTTTCAGAACTAAAGTCTGAGATGGTTGAGGACTACAGTCATCTACAGGTGGTCTTTTCACTTCAAGAATAGCTTAGGACACTTTGGTGCTGAGGAGACTGAGACACAAAGGAAATACAAAATAGCTTCTAGGAGGAGCTGGATGAATGCCAGTCGTCCTTTAAACGATGATGGGCAGCAGAAGGAGCTTCTGAGAGTGAGAGCTCTCCACCCTTCTATAAGTTCTGTACTACAAGTCAGCATCAACTTGGTGCCAACTTGAATGGTCAAGTAAAACAAGAGTCTTGGCTACTGTGGGCATGTTGAGAACAGGCAAATTATTATCACTGTTACTAGTCTTTGCTTTCCTACTCTTGATACCTACCTATGAGATTTAGGGGTGCTAGGCTGGGAGGAGTCTCTGGATAATGCAAATGGTTAAGAGATTTGGCTGCTGACCAGAAGGTTGGCTGTTCAAGTCTACTCATGAACCTTGAAAGAAAAAAAATCTGGTTGTCTATTTTAAGAAAATTAGCTATTGAAAACTCTATAGAATGCATTTCTATTCTGGTACACAGGGTCACCATCAGTCTGAGTTGTTATGATGGCAACTGTTACGGATTAGACTAGTCTCTTCCCTACTAGAAATTAAACAGAAGATTGAATATGCCATGTAGCATTGACAATTCTTTAATTTTTCTCTACCATCTAGATTGGAATATGTCAGCTAGGGCTGCTCTAACAGAAATACCACAAAGTGGATGGCTTTAACATAGGAAGGTTTATTCTTACACAGTCCACTAGGCTACGAGTCCAAATTCAGGATGTCCACTTCAGGGGAAGGCTTTCCTCCTAGTTGGCTCTGGAGGAAAGTCCAGTATTGCATCAGTCTTTGTCCAGGGAGCATCCTGGAGCAGGAATCTCAGATCTGAAGGATGTGCTCTTCTCCCGGCACTGCTTTCTTGATGGTGTGAGGTTCTCAATTCTCAGCCTGCTTCCCTTTCTTCTCTTGTAGGATGAAAGGATTAAGGGTGGGGCAAGCCATACTCCAGGGAAGCTCCCTTTACAGTGGAGCAGGGAGGTGATCTTATAAAGGAATTTACAGACCCACCCTAATCCTTTTACGTACAGCATAGGAAAATCACCTAATGGTGGACAGTCACAAGATGCTGGGAATCATGGCCCAGCCACACAGCTACACCTGTTTTGGGGGGGACACAATTCAATCCACGACAGAACACAAAAAGATGAATTCGGGCACTGCCTTTCTCTGTGTTGGTAGTAACCAGATGTTCTGTGGGACTCAAATAAGATTTGGATACACATATGCACAAGTGATGGCTGTTAAGGCATTTTAAATGTGTTTGACAGCGTTAAATATGCATGATAAATAAACTATCTACTGAATTATTAAATGGTTGACTTAAGAATAACAATAAATTCCCCAGACACAGTAACATTGTCAGTTTAATTTTGACTTTAATCTAGCAAACACCTTTGGTATGTACTAACTAGCACATGTGTAAAATATACTTGTAATAATTTACTGCAATCTTCCTTCTCAAAAGTGAGGACAGCACTTGGCCACTTTGGCATAGCAAAGCAGTAATGTCTTTACCCCTTGTGTATTCTTTCCCTTTCTTTTCCTTGCATGTTACTGAGAACTGATTTATACCTTTTGAATGTAAACCATTCCCACTTTATTATATAACTAAGACATTACAGCCTTGATTGATTCTCCTTATAGAATCACCTTTTCTCTGTTCAACAATGGTATACCACATGTATTCCTTTTCCAAATTGTTACTTTCCTGAAAATTCTGTTCCTATATATACACCATGGCCCACACTTGATGTTCTCTGCTTTGCCCTAGTGCTGAAGCATCTTTTTGTGCTCAGTACCACCTTTCTCTCTCTCTCATTTAAATCAACCTTCTGTGGATTTACCAGACTGTCAGTTTGTCATACCATGGTAACTAGTATGGTGCTGTGATGTTGCAAGTTATGTCATCAGCATTTCAAATAACAGAAAAGTCACTTAGAGTGGATATTTCAGTGGAGCTTTCAGACTAAGACAGAATGGGAAGAATGGTTTGGAGATCTCTTTCCCAAAATTAGCTAATAAAAATCCTATGGATTACAATAGAATGTTGTCTCATGTAAAGCTGGAGGACGAGCTTCTAAATTGGAAGGTATCACATAATGACTTCAACAATGGACTCGTATATGCCAACAGTCATGAAGATAGTGACGGAGCCAGAGATGTTTAACTCTGTTACACATCATATTGCCTTGAGTTGAACTCAGCTGAACAGCAGCTACAATACAAAAACATGTTGCTATTCTGCACTCTGAGCTCATGGCTTTCCTATATGATTTTTGCTTGCCTTTGCACCCTGGCAGCGTCTTTTAGGTCATTAAATAGAAAGGCCTGTGTCGAGCTATGCTATCTATTTTGTCATCAACTCCAATCCTGTCATTCATGCCACTAACATCTCCGAAGACTTTTTAACTTTCTTTTTCCACCTAATGATAGGAGCCATTTCCCTTTCTAATGAAGCAGAATCATTTTAGAGTAAGAAAACCGCTTCTACATCCACAGTTACCTGCAGGGTTGCTATAAGTCAGAACTGACTAGACGGTAGTGGATTTGGTTTTGAATTTATCATCTGAAGAAGTTCCAGTTAGGGAAGACCTATTTTCAAATATTCTTTCAGAAAAGACATAACATGTTTAAAATAAATTTCTTCCTCTGGATCCTTAAGAACAGATTTCTTTTTCCTTGTAAATACTTGCAACTCTCTACAGGTAAGTTACAAAAGCACAGCCTGCCCCCTTTTTTTTATGATATCTGCACAGCTGGAACAGCTCAAAAGGCCTAGATTTTCATCAAGTGTCCAAAGTTTCACTTCCTTAAGGAGGTGTCTGAAAAATTTATAACCTCAGTAAAACAAGAGTTGAAACAACATAAAGATTTTTCACTTTGAATCATGCTGTGATTTGGCCAAAACTTGATGTTTTTATCTCATAAAGGATTTTAAAAGAAAATGTTGGCTTTCTATGATTATAATTTTAAAATTCTATATTTGAGTAATATTCTGTATATTTAAAGTGCATTTTTGTCAAGCGATGCAGCTTTTCTTTTGCCCCCACATGTTTTGTGAGCTTCATAATGAAGAGCGTGAGCTTACCTAGTGAAGAGAGTCAGTCTAAGAAAGCTACAAGAAATCAGGTGACCTATATAGATTAGGTGACTTATTCAAGTTGATAGAGATACTGAATGGTAGGAACAGAACTAGATTCTAGGGTTACTAATTACTAGCTAATCCCATAATTAATCTGCTACAGGTTCTATCTCTCAGTAAATCACTTTCTATTTACTAAGAATTTATTTCATTCAACAGATTATTATTATTATTATGCATTAGACACGCTCAGGAAGAGAGGAAAAAATCCACCATGGTCAGGTTGATTTGGACTCCTAGCAATGCTATAGGATGGGATAGAACTGCCCAAAGGATTCCACGAGTGGCTGGTGGCTCCCAACTACCAACCTGTTGATTAGCACTCAAACACTTAAACACTGCGCCACCAAAGTGTACTCTAAGGTGCTATAGTGGGCAAACACTGAAAACAATGTCCTAGACTCAGGTTGCTTACCTAGAAGAGTAAGGAAAGACTTCAAATAGAAAGATGTACTTGACATATTTATGAAAGGTAAGTAGAATTTTCATCAGGTGGATGGCTTTTTGAATGCTGGGTAGGACAAGAGAAAGTCAAGAAGAGTATATGCAAGGGCTGAGAAAGTGGAGGACCAACAATAGATTGTTCAAATGGCTGGAATCACAAGGTATAAAATAATTGGATTCGGGGGCGGGGGTATGGATGGTGAGGGAGGATGACATTGAAAAATATACACACATACACACTAACCTGTATACACACATACACATATAATGTAAAAGCCATAAACCACTGGCATCAACTCGATTCCAACTAATAGCAACCCTATAGGTCAGAGTAGAACTGTCCCATATAGTGTCCAAGGAGCAAATTTGGAACTACTGAACTTTTGGTTAGCAGACGTAACATTTAACCACTATGTCAGCAAGTTTTCCACTCGTACTATATATATGTACATATATACACTGGAGAAAATCACCAAAGGATTTCAGGCATGGGATGTGCCAGATTAAAGGTGGAAGTAAATTTTTTGATACTGCTTACATCGTGAAGCAGACCCTGCGTTCCCTTCCTTGAATCCGGATGTGTGACCAACCGAATACAGCCTTTGACTTCATGAGCAACTGAATAGGAAGTGATACTTTGCTGGTTTCCAGGCCTGGTACCCATGTACACAGTCCTCAAGTAACTGGTCCTCAAGTTTGCACTTCCTGTCTCTTGAAATCTTTGCTCTCAGAACACAGCCACTTAAACAGCCCTAGGGAGAGAAATCAATATCCTCAGTTGCCAGCCCGGGCTGAGGTCTGAGGCTACCAGCAGCATCAAGTTACCAGTCATGGAAAGAAGCCACTTAAAAGTGGATCATCACCAGGTATATAGCCATCCTAGCTGATGCTGCTTTGAGTCTAAACAACTAAGGTCTCATAAGAAAGATAAATAAATAAAATAATAGCTGCTGTTCTAAGTCACTAAGTTTGTGGTAGTTTGTGTGCAGCCATAAACCAATCACAGTGCAGTGGATTCTTACTCATGGTGGCCCCCATGTGTGTCAGAGCAGAACTCTACAGTATAGGGTATTTGATAGCTGATTTTTCAAAAACAGATAGCTAGACCTTTCTTTGGAGGTGCACTGGGGAGATGCAACCTTTCAGTTAGCAGCCAAGCATGTTAACCTTCTGCACCACTCAGGGAGGGGCTCCTTTAAGTAACAATAGGTATCTGGAGCATGGAAGATGCATGATGAGATTTAAAGGAAGGTCGCTCTGGATCCTGATAGGTGGTAGATGGACTCATGGTTTCATTTGATTAGATGATGTCATAGATTGAATTGTGTCCACCCCAAAATATGTGCAGCCATGTGGCTGGACCATGATTCCCAGTATCTTGTGACTGTGCTCCATTTTGTGCTTTTCCTATGCTGTGTGTTAAAGGATTGGGGTGAGGCTGTAAATTCCTTTATAAGATCACCTCCCTGCTCCACTGTAAAGAGAGTTTCCCCGGAGTATGGCTTGCCCCATCCTTAAGCCTTCCATCCTGCAAGAGATAAAAGGAAAGGGAAGCAGGCTGAGAACTGGGAAGCTCACACCACCAAGCAAGCAGCCCCGGGAGAAGAGGTCCTCCTTCAGACCTGAGGTTCCTGAGCCCAGATGCTCCCTCCACAAAGACTGATACATTACCGGACTTGCCTCCAGAGCCGACAAGAGGAAAGCCTTCCCCTGGAGCGGACAGCCTGAATTTGTATTGATAGCCTACCGGACTGTGTAAGAATCAACCTTCCTTTGTTGAAGCCATCCACTCTGGTATTTCTGTGAGAGTGGCCCCAGCTGGCTGTAACAGGTAGGTATGTGACAGTGGAGAGAAAAATGGTCACAGAGTAAATGCTTCTCGAAATCTGATACCAGCAATGATTTTAAGCCCAGAACACAAAGCCTGGATTCCAGCAAAAACATCAGCGTTTTAGGAAAGCTCTATATTAATCTGTGTTCAGGATATTCCATAAAATAAGATTCACACTCTAAAACTACTGGGCCATCATTAGATATTCATAGCAGAGTGATAGAAAAAAAAATTATGTCCTAAACACAGGAAAGGGATCTTAAAATATGAAAACATTCTCTCAGGGACTGCTCAAATTTGAGAATGTTCCTTAAATTCCCAAATAGAAGCTAAAGCTGCTTGAAATTTACTGAACTACTCTTTATATCCTATCATTTTAAATGCTGTGTTTCCCTTAAGAGAACACTAGTTTTATTATAGTATAAAATTGTGGATTAATACCCCTGAAAGGCCTTTATAAATATAAAGACCTCTTCCTGCCTGACTTCAGAGCTTTTCTGAGAAGAGTTATAAAGAGTGCATGGTTTACATTTTGTTTAGCTGGGGTTTCTTTCATTTCTATAAATGGCAGATTGATAACAGAAATTATCATCTTTATAATTACTGATTTTGTCTGTAATGACAGTATTCGAAGGGCTCCACATGTTCTAAAAAATCTATCACCAAAGTAGAAGCCTTTTCTACCTAATGTTGCTGGCCATGTCTAGCACTTGCGTTTTATTGATCATCTAGTGTTACATACATGTTTTGCAGTCAGGAGAATGATGTGATACATGTCAATTCACATATTAATTTTATAACAAGCTCCCTGCATTCCTTTGATGACATATTTAAAGGAAATTTCAAAGGCCAATGGCAAAGGAAAAATATCAGCTAAGCCCTAGGTAAAAGAAAAGAAAAGAAAAAAGAAAAAAAGCTGTTTGTCAACTCACTAGAAAATTGCCTTCCAGGGCTTAGGGCAAAATAAATCACACCACAGTCTGTGCTTCTGGGAGATTTGCTTCCGAGCTAAGAACAAAAGATGCCCAGATAGTTACATAACTGTTGAATTTAAGAACATCTATACACTAGCAAAAAATTGTGTAAAAACTTGAAATAGCAGCCACAATTTTAAAAGCTAGAGGTTTCATATAAAAATTCAAGAATCTGGCTCCTCTTGTAAATGAAATGATACGGCAGGACTGGGCCCTAATTCCTACATGGCAACCTTTGCTAGACAGCTTAGTAGCCCTTCAGTTTAGAAGGAGAGTGCAGCTCCAGTCCTTGTCTCTCTCTACTGTACCTCCTATCCTAAGGTTGTGGTTGCTATGTGCCATGAAGTCAGTTCCAATACATAGCAACTCTGCACAACAGAGCGAAACCCTGTCCTGTCGCACCTGCATCTGTTGTTCCAGCCATTGTTGCAGGTCCACCTCATTGAGGACCTTCGTCTTTTTCGCTGACTCTCTGCTTTACCAAACATGATGTCGTTCACCAGTGACTGTTCCCTCTGGCAACATGTCCAAAGTACCTAAGGCATAGTCTGGCCATCCTTGCTTCTGAGGAGTGCTCTGAAAACACTTCCTGCCAGACAGATCTGGTATTTCCTTTGGCAGTCCATGGCATATTTGATAATCTTCTCTAACACCACAATTAGAGGCATCGAGTCTTCTGTCTTCCTTATTCATTGTCTAGCTTTTACGTGCATGTGATTGAAAATGCCATGGCTTGGATCAGACACACCTTAGTCTCCAAGGTCACGTCTTTACTTCTCAGCACTGTAAAGAGGTCTTTGCAGATTTGTCCAATGCAGCGTGTCCTTTGATTTCTTGACTACTGTTTCCAAGGGTGCTGACCGTAGATACAAGCAAAATGAAATCCTTGACAAAGTCAGTCTTTTCCTGTTTATCCTGATATTGCTTACTGGTATGGTTGCGAGAATTTTTATTTTCTCAGTGTGGAGCTGTAATCCACACTAAGACTGTAGTCTTTGATCTTCATTAGTAAATGTTTCCAGTCCTCTTCACTTTCAGCAGGCAAGGTTGTGTCATCTGCGTAACACAGGTTGTTAATGAGTCTTTTTCCAATTCTGATACTCAGTTCTTTTTCACATAGTCCAGTTTCTCAGATTATTTACTGTGTATACTGATTGAATAAACCCAAGAAACTCATTGCTGTAGAGACAGTTCTAACTCATGGTTAACCTACCGGACAGAGTAGAACTGACCCCTCAGATTTCCAAGGAGCACCTGCTGGATTTGAGTGCTGACCTTTCGGTTAGCAGCTGTAGCCATAACTACTAGGCTGCCAAGTAGGCTTCCAACTAGGCTTCCACTGATTGAATAAGTACGGTGAAATGATATATCCTTGATGCACACCTTTCCTGACTTTAAACTATGTAATGTCTCCTTGTTCTGTTAGAACAACTGACTCTTGATACATGTGTAAATTGCTCATGAGCACAATTAAATGTTCTGAAATTCCCATTCTCCTCAATGTTATCCATAATTTGTTATGTTCCACATAGTTGAATGCCTTTACATAGTCAATAAAACACAGATAAGCTTCTTTCTGATATTCTCTGCTTTCAGATGAGATTAATTTGACATCAGCATTGATATCCTTGGTTCCACATCCTTTTCTGAATCTGGCTTGGATTTCTGGTAGTTCCTTGTTGATATACTGTTGTACTTTAGAGTGTAGCTTTAGAATGCGCTTTAGAATGATCTTCAGTAAAATTTTACTCGTGGATGTTATTAATGATATTTCTTTGATAATTTCCACACTTGGTTGGATCACTTTTCTTAGGATAAGGTCTTGTCCAGTTAATTGGCCAAGTAGCTATCTATGAAATTTCTTGGCACAGATGAGCAAGTGCTTTCACTTCTGTGCCCATTTGTTGAAATATCTGAATTGATATCCTATCACTTTCTGAAGTCTTGTTATTTGTCAATGACTTCAGCGCAGATTTCTTCCTTCAGTACCATTGGTTTCTAGTCATATGTTACTGTTTGAAATGGTTGAATGTCAGCCAATTGTTTTTGTTATAGTGACTGTCTGTATTCCTTCCATCTTCTTTTGATGCTTCCTTACTCATTCAATATTTTCCCCACAGAATCCTTCATTATTCCAACTTGAGACTTAAATTTTGTCTTTTTCAGTTCCTTCAGCTTGAGAAATGCAGAGTGTGTTCCTTCCTTCTGAGTTTCTGTTCTCCAGCTCTTTGCGCGCGTGTCATCATGTTACTTTGTCTTCTCAAGATACCTTTTGAAATCTTTTTTTCAGCTCTTTTACTTCACCATTCCTTTCTTCCACTTTAGCTATCTGATATTCAAGGGAAACTTTAAGAGTCTCTTTTGACACCCATTTTGGTCTTTTCTTTCTCTCCTGTGTTTTTAGTGACTTCTTGCTTTCCTCTTGTATAATGCCCTTGATGTCATTCCAAAATTAGTCTGGTCTTCAGTCATTACTGTTCAATGCAACAAATCTATTCTTGAAGTAATCTCTTAACTCAGGTGTGATATACTCAAGGTAGTATGTTGGTTCTCCTGGATTTGTTCTAATTTTTTCAGCTTCCACTTTAAGATTGCATATGAGTAATTGATGGTCTGTTTTTTTTTATTTTTTATTTAACATGACTGAGTGAAAATGTACATTCCCGTATAAATTTACATGCCCACCTATATGCAGCTTCCACTGCTCTCCCTGTTCAGTGACAGCACACTATTCCTCTCTGCTCCATACCTGTCTCGTCCTCCCAACAGCCTCCTTTCCCGTCCTCTCCACCCACTCTCCAGAGGTCAGCAGGATGATATCCTATAGATGTATAGAATCATAAAGTGCATCCAGTATATTGTCAGTCTGCATTGCCAAGTCCAATCCATTACTGTCCAAAGAGTGGACCTTCATTATAATTTATGGGTAAGGAAGGCATCAGGGCCAGGGGCCATGCTCTCAGGGGAACCCCAAGAGATCATCATCTCTTTCCATAGAAGTAGTCGATTTGATTTCTGCGTCTTCTATCTAGAGAAGTCCAAGCATACAGTTATCATTTACATTGTTCAAAAAGGTATTTGCAATGATGAATTTGTTGGTCTTAAAAACTCCTGTTGTGCAATCTTGTTATACTCTTGATCTTATTTCCCTGCTGAGAGCCACAATCTGTTCAAGTTTTACCTTTGAATCACATCCACAGTCAGGTTGTCTTTACAGTAGAATTTTATTAAGCAAAAAGCAGTTAACAGCAAGAAACAATAGTGTATTTCAGAGAGTGAAATGGGTTATCCTCTATGACTGGAAGAGATTCTTTAAGAATCTTGGCTCACTAGATTTAGTTCCTTTTAGTATCTGAGTCCACCCCCAGGTGGGACATGGGAAATTCCCAGACAGAGCTTTGTTATATTACTGTGCGTGCTACTATTCACAATTTTTAACTGCAATTAGATTCATGAGCTAACTACTAACCCCAATGCAAATTTATTACAATGTTCCATTAGCGTATAAAAGTCAACGAAGGATGGCCTTCTATCCTCAACCACACACTTCTTTGGCAGGACAAACTCTTGAGGTTTCTCCGATTTTTTCTGGGGCTCCTTGCTGATCCAAACCTGCATAGTAAGCCTTGTGTTTCCTGTCTACCTGTCTCCATCTGTCCCTGACAATATCCAGTATCATTTGTATCCCATAAGTCATATTTTCCAACTACCAGTCTTTCTTTTTAGTTTCCAATTTTTGCATTCCAATCACCAGTAACCATCAGTGCATCCTGAATGCATACTCAATCAAATTCAAACCTCAGAAGGTGGTAAAAACCTTCAATTTCTTCATCTTTGGCCACAGTAATTGGTTAATAAATTTGAATAATAGTCACATTAACTGGCTTTCTTGTAGGTATATAGATGTTCTATCACTGATAGCATTATACTTTGGGATAGATCTTGAAATGTTCTTGTTGATGGTAGTTGCAATGCCATTCCTCTTCAAGTTGTCATTCCCAGCACAGTAAACCATATGATTTAATTCAAAATGATCAATGCCAGTTCATTTCAGCTCACTAATGCCTAGGACACAGATATTGATGCATTTCATTTCACTTTTCATTCTACCCTAAGGTAATGTCCATGTCTCATGTAACATCTAACTTAAACAGTTATTTCTTTTATGGTAAAATATTTTTATGTCCATATTTCTAGCAGATCACTGGTGGTACAGTGATTAAGAGCTACAATGGCTTACCAAAAGATCAGCAACTGGAATCCACAAGCCCCTTCTTGAAAATTCTATGGGGCAGTTCTACTCTGTCCAATGGAGTCCAGTAAGAAAATAAAATTAAGTCAGAAAGGGCAAAAGTTTCCAGAAATATTTCTTACACTTTTACAACTTTGTTCCTTTATGTTATATTCTTGGGTCCCTGTCATAGATTGAATTATGTCCCTCCAAAAGGGTGTATAGCAGTTTGGCTGGGCCATGATTTCTGAGAACATGGAGTTGTGATGCATTTTATCGTTTTTCTTATTTTGTGAATCCTAATCTCTGCCCATGGTTAATAGGGCAAGATTGGATGATGTCAAAGAGGATTAGGATGGCAACGTTAACACCCTTACTAAGGTAGTTTCCCTGAAGTATGGTTGGTACCACTTTTTATCCTAAGAGAGATAAAAGGAAAGGAAAGCAAGCACAGAATTGGAGACTCATACAATCAAGAAAGCAGCTCTGGGAGCAGATAGTATCTTTTGGACCTGAGGTTCCTGTGCTGAGGTGCCCTAGACCAAGGGAAGACTGATGCATCACAGGTAGCTTTTTCTGGAGCTGACAGGGAGAGATGGCTTTTCCTTGGATCTGTTACTCTGAATTTGAACTTGGAGCCTACTGGACTATGAGAGAAAGAACTTCTCTTTGTTGGAGCCATCTACTTGGGTATTTCTGTTACAGCAGTACTAGATGACCAAGACACCTGCAATGGAATTTGGGGTGGCATAGCGGGCAGTTATACTCTCTTCTGTGGGGTCCCTAGGTGTCTGACTTGACTCAGCGGCACTGGATTTGGGTTTTGTTGTTGTTGTTCCCTTGATTTTAGAGCCAAGATGAATTATTCGAAAAACAAAAACAACAAAAAAACTGTTCACTCAGCTTCCCCAGGCCTGAAGAAACTCGATAATATTTTAAGTTTTATTTTAGTCTCGAAAAGTTTACTCATTGAGAAATTCAATCCAACAGACCTTCCACTGGACTTTGAGCCATTTCAAAAAATGGGCATTTATTTATTTTGTTGTGCTTTTCATGAAAGTTTGTATGGCAGCACTCTGCCCCTTTCCCTTTCTACCCTGGGTTTTTCAAGTCCATTTGTCCAGCTTTTCTGACTCTTTCTGCCTTCTCATCTTTGCTTTTGGTCAGGTTTGCCCATTCAGTCTCATATACTTGATTGAACTAAGAAGCAGATTCCTCATGTGTGTTAGTGTTTGTTTTATAGGCCTGTCTAATCTTTGGCTGAAAGGTGAACTCTGGGAATGGCTTCACCTCTGGATTAGCAGGGTGTCCCTGGACCATAATCTTAGGTTTCTTCCAGTCCCTGTCAGACAGATAAATCTGGTCTTTTTTGTATGTGAATTTGAATTTGTTTTACATTTTCCTCCTGTTGTGCCTGGGACCCTCTACGGTTATCCCTGTCAGATCGGTTTCTTGTGGTAGCTGGGTACCATTTAGTTCTTCTGGGCTTAGGCTGGTGAAAGCTGTGGGTCATGTGGTCTGCTATCTTTGGACTAATATTTTCCTTGTGTCTTTGGTTTTCTGCATTCTCTTTTGCCTCAGATATAATGGGACCAATAGATACATCTTAGATGACCTCTCAAAAGTTTTTAAGATCCCAGACACTTCTCACAAAAATAAGATGTAGTGTATATATATGTTTATGAAGTATGATATGCTCCTTTAGCTAGATGTCCCCTGAGACCATGGCTCCCAGGAGTGGATATGGTTTTGGAATTGCTTTTTCTTCTCTGTGAAGACTGTATTCTCTGCCCTGCACTTCTCATGCATTTTAAACACTTCCTAGCTTCAGGTTTTACCATCACTTAGCAGCTCTGGTAGCACAGTGATTAAGTGCTTGGCTGCAATTGAAGGGTCAGCAGTTGACTCGCTACTCTGAGAGTGAAAGATGTGGCAGTCTGCTTCTGTAAAGATTTATAGCCTTGGAAGCAATACCAAGCATTTCTACTCTGTCCTGTAAGTCTGCTATGAGTTGGAATTTTCTGATGGCAAAAGGTGACAGGAAGGAGTCTGATGAAGTGGCCCATTAACCCAGTCCGCCACTCTAGAACACTGCAGTCAAAGCAAGGGTGGGCAGTGATGTAGCCCAGATCCCAGCATTTCTCATTCCGTCATCCAACTGCAGTTCACAGTTTCCTGGATTGATCTCTTTATCAGAAGACAGAAAGTTCAAAACAGAGTCCAAAACAAAAATCTTTCTGTTGTTTAATAAAATGGAATTTAAAATGAATTATTCAAATAAATGCCTAGAATTTTCATTTTGCTTTGCCTTGCTCTCTATAAAAGTAATCTTGTGATCTTTGTGTTCACTTTGAAATATAAGACTCTGCCTTGCATCAGAAAATGATCGCATCTTTCAGATCTAGTGTGAATTGCTCTAAGTGCCCACACTACCAACTACGGACTTACAGTTGCAAAATGTCCTGAGCAGCAACCTCTGTAATTGTGTAAAGTCAGTAATTTAAAAAATCAAATACAAAACCCACTACTAGAATAAATACAGATATATAGACATATATTTTCACGTGGATTACAATTCAAGGTAACCCTATGTGTTCAGAGTTGAATTGTGCTTCATAGGATTTTCAATGACAGATAGCCAAGGCCTTTCTTCTGAGGTTCTACTGAGTGAATTTGAACTGCCATCCTTTCATTTAGAACGCAAGCGTTTACCTGTCTGTGCCACACACACTGCTAGGCATAGAGGAATCGGCTGAAAGCACTAATACACAATCAACTGAAACTCAAGAAGAGGTTAAGCTGTCTTCAGTTTGGGACTGCACTGTGTGGTAATTAACATCTGTTTCAGGACCGCATAGGCAGAGAAAAGTTACCCGCACTACTGCTGAGCCCTTATCTGCTTTCCTTACTCAGTAGCAGTTATACTGATTTCTGTAGGTCTAAAGGCAGGAGAGAAACTGGCACCTGTTCCCGAATCTTTGCTGAAGCTTCCAAATGGAAAATAATAGGCTAATTAAATGCAAAGATTTTCCTCTGTACTAGAACTGCTGGGGAGAATACAAACCATTCATCAGAGCCTACAAATTTTGCACAGCAGCACAGATTATGGATAAAAGTTCAGGTGCTCTGCGGTTAGTGCTGGGTAAGTGCTCTGGCAGGCCTCCAATGCCCAGAGATGCAGCACTGCTGTGCCTTCCCAGACTGCATCCTTAGGAAAGCTCTGTCCCCATCCTTTCTAAACTCTGAATTGTAATTTCCATTTTCTGAGACAACAGTGAATTTGAACTGAAGGAATAATCTGCTTTTTCACGGTATACATTTCCAAAAGGGTTCCTCAGTAGTGGTGTCAAGGGAAAAAAAATGTCACAGTATTGAGTCGATTCTGAGACATAGCAACCCTATAGAACAGAGTAGAGCTGATCCATAGAATTTCCAAGCCCATAATCTTTATAGAAGTAGACTGCCACATCATTCTCCCATGAAGTAGCTGGTGATGCCAAGAAGCCAATTCTCAATCTTCTCAAATTTGTGAAGGGCAGCAAAGATTGGCACACAGAATGCATGAACATAGTGCTTTGTCATCTTAATCAACTTTTGTTAATTATCAAAAGGAGATTTGTTGATCATCTACATCAGGGCTATCTTAGTGGGAGGGGAGTTAGATTTCTAGGCCCACTCCAGGGCAAAAAATCACAATTTCCCATCTTGAAATTTGAACATCTATTATTTTTGATAATTCTGTGATTTGTATTCCCATCAAAATCTAAGACTTACGGATTCTAGGTTGTTCTTTCATTTGGTTACAAATCATTGAGCATTTATATTTTAGGCCCTGTTATAAACACTGTTTTTACAATAGCAAAGATCAGACACATAGCATATACCCTCGTTGAATCTATAGATATGTAAAATGCAAAATAAGTAAAAAAACAAATATATTGTTACAATTTTGATCATTGCTATGAAGATAAAAGATAGTATGACAGAGAGTAAATAGAGATAGGCAAGAAACTAAGTAGATAGTAGATAGAATATTCTCTGAAGAAACCTCTTTTCCTCTCAAAAAATACCAGTTTTATGCAACATATGAAAATTCTGGTTCCTCATTAAGACTTTAGAGATGCTTAAAGACAATATTAAGAGATTTGGAATAATTTGGCTTTGCTTATCGATGGCACTTGGCTGGCTTGGCTTATCTATAAGCATAAGCAAATGCTCTATTATGTTTCATTTGCAGAGCAAAGCTGTGAGATCCTCAAAGCAAATAATGTCATCCCTGCTTACAGATGAGAAAAATTCTGGTATCAAGTGACTTGACCATGATCAATAAACAAATGAGTGGCAAAGCTTGATAAGCATCTTCTTGCTTCAAATTCACTGCAGTGATCTCTCCACTGAACAGGTAAAAGGGAGAAATCAACAGGGACCAAAATCAGAAGATATTCTAGGTTAGTCTAGAAATGGAGACCCTACACGGGAAGCATAAACATACCTTAATAGAGGGTAATGTCTTCTGACATTTAAATCACCCCTGATGAACAGAATCCCTTTCTCTAATCCAGTCATGTGACAGCACTTTCCTGAATTCAATTCAGTTTTTAATTTCATATTCAGAAGAGGATATTGTAATACATCCTGCAACAAAGTTTAATTGTATGGTCTTATCCCAGAAACCCTGGTGGCATAGTGGTTGAGTGCTATGTCTGCTAACCAAAAGGTTGGCATTTTGAATCTGGCAGGTGCTCCTTGGAAACTCTGTAGGGCAATTCTACTCTGTCCTATAGAGTCCATAAGAGTTGGAATTGACTCGATGGCAGTGGGTTTGGTTTGGTTATATCTTATATATCTTACAGAACTTATGAACTAGTGGATGAGATAAAGATACAGTAGTTTCCTCTTATCCATGGTTTTGCTTTCCTTAGTTTCAGTTACCTACAATCAATTGTGATCTGACAACATTAAATGGGAAAATTCCAGAATTAAACAATTCATAAGTTTTAAATTGCGCACCATTCTGGGTAGCTTGTTGAACACTTGCATTATTCTAGTCCATCCGACCCAGGAGGTCAATTATACCTCTGTCCAGCCTACCCACACTGTATACACACTGCTACCTATCTGTTACCTAGTAGCATCTGTGTTATTAGATCAACTGCTTTGGTATCACAATGCTTGTGTTCACATAGTCCTTATCTTTATTTAGTAACTGTCCCAAAGCACAAGAGTAGTGATGCTGACAATTCAGATATCCCAAACGGAAGCAGTAATTCCTTTAAGTGTTACTAAGGTATTTTAAGTGAGACCACATTTATCAATTTTTATTGTAGCACATTGTCATAATCCTTCTATTTTTATACATTATTATTGTTAATCTCTTACTGTGTCTAATTCATAAATTAAATTGCATCATATGTATGTACAGAAAAAACTAGTATATTTAGGCTTTGGTACAATCTGCACTTTTAGGCATCCCCTGGGATTCTTAGAAGATATTCCCTGCAGATCAGGGGGATCTACTGTACATTCCAACCAAGATAAACCTACTGCCATCCTGCCAGTTCTGACTCATTGCCACCTTACAGGACAGAGTAGAGATTTCCAAGACTATTAATTTTTGCAGAAGCAGACTGCCATATATTTCTCCCATGGAGCAGTGAGTGGGTTTGAATGACCAATCTTTTGGTTATCGTTGCAGTCTAGTGATTCAACAACTGTAACACCAGGGTTCCCTAAATATGTAGCAGTTATACCCCAAATTTAAGTTATACACCTAAATTAAAAGGACGGCATGACAAATTTATTCAGCAAATATTTATGAATTTTACAATATTTGCTCCATTCTCTAATGGGCAGCTCACACAACACACTTATAAGCAGGTGTTATTTGAATTGTGCTTTTGATCAGAAAAACATGGAGATTGACAGGTACAGCATTTGGAGAAAGAGACTCCAGGCTAAGGACAGAACACACACAAAATTAAAAGCTGATAAAATTAAGAGGAAAAGCATAAATACAGAGTGGAAAGAAGTTTGAGATTAGATCAGAGCATATATTTAGTGATTTGATAAGAATTTAGGACTTTTTTCCAAGGCAAGAGAAAGCCATTTGAAGAATGGCAAAATGCATTCCCAGCCATATATGAAAAAGAAGCATACTTGGATTGCAAAAAGACAGATAAAAAATACAATATCCCAATTTTCATGTTGGCTATATAGTTCTTTTGTATATGTATATAAATAAACATACCTAAAGTTGTAACACATTTAAGGAAATGGTCATACGTAATTCCTTTCGGAAATCACACTTTGTTAAGATCCATCTAGGTGAATATTACATGGTCCTGCATACCTTTCTAAAGGAGGCAGCCAGCTGGATTGGAGGACCCATCTCATCATTTGCATGACATTTATCTTACCTACGGGAAATCATTCTTGCCCATGATGGTGGATTTTACATTAAAATCAATTTTATCTGAGATTAGAATTGCCACACCTGCTCTTCTTTGTTCATTGTTAGCTTGATATATATTCTTCTATCCTTTAATTTTCAGTTTGTTCATATCTTTAAGTCTAAGGTGAGTTTTTGTAGGCAATGTATAGATGGGTCATGTCTTTTGATCCCAGATGTCACTCAATGTCTCTTTACTGGAGCATCCAGGCCATTCACATTCAATGTAATTATCGATAGGTATGTGTTCAGCGAGGCCATTCTAATATGTTTATTTTTGTGTTGATGTTTTCTCTGTTGTTCTTATTAACCTGTTCTGCAACCTTATTCTTTGCGAGTTGATTTGTCACCTTTTTCAGGGTGGGTTTTGTGGTCGTCGAGACTCCTGTATTACATTTCTTGTTATAGTATGTTGCTTCTTTATTGTGCTTTACAGCTGCCCCATGATCCCACTTAATAAACTATATATAAACCCAATTTTGATTGCTACCAGTCTTGTCAACTTCCTTTCCATCTGGAAGGACTATAATGACTGCAGTACATCCCTCTTTTTAATACGATGGTATCATAGTTTACATGATATGATCACTAGATCATTTCTTTCACTATTGTAGCTTTGATTGTGTTTGGAGCCTTTCCTGACTAAGTAGGATTCTGGGTAATGTGTCCTTCTAAAATATAAAGTTAGTGGTTTTGTTCTTTCAAGCCAAGAGTTTCTTTCAGTATTTCCTGTAGCTTTGGTTTGGTTTTTACAAAGTCTCTGAGCTTCTGTTTATCTTCAAATGTCTTCATTTCATTTTCATATTTGAAAGATAGTTGTGCAGGATATATAGTCCTTAGTTGGAAGTTCTTCTGCTTCAAAACTTTGAATGTGTCATGCCACTGTCTCTGTGCCAGCATCATTTCTGCTGAGAAATCTGATGAAACCTACAGGGTTTCCCTCTGAATGTTAGCTTTGTTTTGAGTTTTGCTGCCTTTGAGAGTTTCTGCTTATGTTTCATTTTGTTAAGCTTGATTATAATATGTCTTGGAGTCTTTCTATTGAGATCTATATTGAGTAGTGTTCGATATGTATCTTGGATATCTGTATTCTCTTCTTCCATAATTTCTGGGAAGTTTTCTGTCAGCAGCTCTGCAACAATATTCTCTGTGTTCTCAGGTATCTCGCCCTGTTCAGGAATTCCAGTTAATCATAGATTGTTCTTCTTAATAGAGTCCCATATGCTTCTTAATGCTTCCTCATTTTTCTTGTTTCTTTTTTTCTGGTTTTTCCTCATAGATGCTGGAGTCAGTGGCTCTGTCTTCCAAATCAGAAATTCTCTTTTCCATTTGTTCCATTCTGTTTTCTTGGCTTTGAATTGAAGTTTCTGTATCTTATACTTTGTTCTTGATCTGTTGGATTTCCAAGTACTGATGTTCCATCAGATCAAACAGCTTGCTTAATTATTTGTTTTGCTCTGCAGCATTTTATACAAGGCCTAGGAGGGCTCTCTATATAATCCTTTTGTATTTACCTTCTGATAGTTTCAGAAAAGCTTTGTCTGGGAAGTTCTGAGGTGGTTTCTTTTGGGGGCCTTCTGATGCCATGGGTGATTTCCAGGTTACCATGTTCTCTGAAGTTTGTTGCCTTTTGGGCTTCATGTGAGTCAATAGAGGCTGGGAGAGATGCTGTGAAGATGGACCACAGCTGTTTCTCTAGGTGCTCTCAAAATGAGAAGTAAAAAGTATTTGACAGCTTCCAAAATCAGTCAGATTTTCAGGCATATATGTCAATCTTCCAAGCTGGCTAAGAAAGCACCTCTGTATTGAATCCCAGATGTTATAAATTAGCTCAAAATACAGAAAGGCTACTGGCCTGCTGGCCCCTGCTGTCAGGCCCCAGCTGTAGGCAATACTGTGTAGAATTCCACTTCTTTGCTGGAAAAGTGGTCTCTTCTGGGTAGGCACTGCCTCCCAGCCCAGGAATTGGGTCCAGCTGAGGCTTCTGGATGGATGATTCTGCCTCCCAGTGAAACAAATGGTGTCCCACACAAGCTTGCCAGAGGGCTGGGACCAAGCTCTCAGCGGAAAGAGAGGCCAAGAGTGCTGAAATGCCCAGGGTCCACAGCCTCTGCTACTGGGCCCCAGCCCCAGGCCACACTGTGCAAAACACTGCCTCCCTGCTGGAAAAGCACTCTCCTCCTGGCAGGCACCACCTCCCAGCCTAGGAATAAAGTCCAGCCGGGGCCTCTGCCTGGGCTTCTTTGTTTCTCAGTAGATCAAGATGGCATCATGTACAAGCACATCTGTACGGTTACCACATGGCAGAGGCAGAAAGATAGGGCAGAGGAGCCGAGTTGTGTAGGGTCCAAAGCCAGGCTCTCAGACCTGGCAATTATGCTTCCTGGTCCCACCAGCAGTGCATCCGAGACCAGCAGCTAGTCAAGTCCTGCTCTGCCCACCGACTGAGACAGAGGAAAAAAAAATCAAAATGGTGAGTTACCTTTAGTCTGTGCAAGCCTGTGCTCACTGAGAGTGGGGTCAGTGAAAGAGGAGGTTTTGCATTCAGGGTATGAAGTCCAAATTAGCAGCCCTATGCCACATCACAGAGCTCACTAGGTGTCCAGAAGGCTCTGTTTAATTATCATTTCAGGTCTTGGTTTCCAGAGGGATTTAGGGAGATGTGCATTTAGTCCACCGTCTTGACTCTCCCCACCCACTGGGAAATCGTTTATGTGTCTGCCTCCCCCTCTCTTTGATTGTGATCTGTCTGAGCCCAAGTACCTTGTCTTAATCTGTAATTTCTCAACATTTAGCACAGTGTCTGACACATGGAATTCAATCAATACCTGGGTGTTTAATAATAAGAGAAAAAAAAATAATAGGTTACAAGTCTAGTACTACCAAGTTTGAAACCTTAAAGCTTTAGTGTATGTATCTGCTGATATTTTTGTGAATGTGCTGCTTACAAATAGAATAAACCTTTACTGGAATACCACAGGTTACCTTCTTGTCTTAGTCATCTAATGCTGCTATAACAGAAACACTGCTAGTGGATAACTTCAACAAACAGAAATTTATTCTCTCACAGACAAGTAGGCTACAAGTCTGATTTAGGGCATCAGTTCCAGAAGATCTTCTCTACCACCTCTGGAGAAAGGTCCTTGTCATCAACCTTCCCTTAGTCTAGGACTTTCTCTATCCATGAACCTTATTGCCAAAGGAAAGACTGTGCTCCCTGAGTGCTTTCTTGGTGGTATTAAGCCCCCTGTCTCTCTGCTTACTTCTCGTTTATGTCTCAAAAGAGATTGGTTTAAAACACTATCTAATCTTGCAAACCTTATCAACATAATGGCTGCTAGTCTTTCCCATTAACATCATATTGATAGTATTTACAATACAGAGGGAACTCATGTCAGATGACGAAATGGTAGACAATCATACAATACAGGCAATTACAACCTAACCAAGTTGACATATATTTAGGGGGCACACAATTCAATCCACAAGATGATTCCTAACATAAATATAGTTTGCATGAAGATGGAAGGATTAACCAAAACAGTGTTCAATATGTCTTCCCACTCTATATATGCATGAAACTCTGGTGGCATAGTGGTTAAGTGCTACCTCAGCTAACCAGAAGGCTGACAGCTCAAATCTGCCAGGTGCTCCTTGGAAACTCTTTGGGGCAGTTCTACTCTGTGCTATAGGGTCTCTATGAGTCGGAATCAACTCAATGGCTCTGGGGTTACACACACACACACACACATACACATATCCTAGAAACTCTTAAGGGATGTCTTATGGAATGATTCTGCTCTGTCACACAGAGTCATTAGAAGTCAAAATTGATTTGACAGCACCTAACAACAGTAACGGTATGTGTATGTATCTGCAGGTATATATGTGAATATAATTTTCATCTTCAAATTTGTTTGATTAATGCATATTAACAACTATTTTTAACAAGGTTTAAATGAAAATTTATATTTACTCTGTGTCACCTTTCCATGATTGAAATCAAAGCTTATAAAAGTATAGCATATTATAACTCATTTAAAGCAATTTGACATCAATTTAAATAGAAAAGTAATCTTGTCACAGAGATCAAGCTTCGCCTTACTGACAACTTTTTTTTTATGCTGCAGCTGCAATTTCTTTAATTATCAGACTATCTGAACATCACTTTCTTGAGTGAGGTTAATATTTTCCTTTTTTATGTTATAATTAAATCTCCCTAGAAACAGTGCACCACATTCTACTTACAAATTACCTCCAGATAATATCACTAATTCAAGAAAAGAATATTGTGGCTTATAAGATCTTGTTCAACTTAAAAATATTGGGGTGGGAAATTTTTTGTGTTCAAAGAATGTGAGTTCTTTATGGCCATTACACCAAATTACTGAGAAGTAGAAGTGTGCCGTGGGAGGGATGGCTGGTGTCAGATTTGGAGAAAAGTTTGGAAGGTAGTGGCATGTCTGCTGTCCATCTCATAGGAATCAGTCTTGGGCTGATGAGCTTGATTCTCTTCCCTCTTAAGAAGCTAGAGGAGGCCAAATGTCCCCCCACACACCATTTTTACAACTGAGTTTATCATTCAGTGGTAGGCAAAATTTGAATGTCAACAAGATTAAAAGAGCAGTTGGCTAAATTTAATAGAAACTTAGGGCTATGGGGGTGAGAATGTAATTTTGAGAGATATCCAGGTTGATAGAATTTGTTGAAAGTAAAGACAGTGAAGCTAAGATCTAAACTTCCAGTGAATTTGAATAAAAAGACAGAGAGATTGCTAGACAAATATGAGACAAGGAGATTTAACATTTATTAGTCACTGACTCTTTTAGTAACATCAGGTAGCTATCCAGCATGCTCCCTGTTCTCTTTTCTGAGAGCCTTAATTTTATTTTGTTTCTTTTTTTTCCTTCAGTGTCTGCCTGTCTTGACTCAGATTTGGTTAGAAGCGGTTAGTTAGAAAAAGGCTGAAGGGTACGTAGTACACATTTTGGCAGTGGGAGAGTGAGGAAGTGAGACACACACAGCAAAGTGTATGTATAATTAATCAATTTCCCATCAGTAATGGGGGCTGAATTCCAGTGGGAGTTCTTAGAGTCTGCTTAGAATATACACTTCAGAACTATTGACTAAAGGGTCAACACAGCCGAAGCAGTTCTTCAGTTTACTAGGTTGATTTGCTGTTTTGTTACCTAGAATTAAAATATAAAGAATAGTTGAAATATGATTTGTTAAAGCATCTTTTATTTTACGGGAGTGCAAATATGAAAAGGAAACTGCACGTTTTGTGCAATTAGTTATGGAAAATGTGATGGCACAGTGGTTAAGTGCTATAGCTGCTAACCAAAAGATCAGTAGTTTGAATCTGCCAGGCACTCCCTGTAAACTCTATGGAGCAGTTCTACTCTGTCCTGCAAGGGTGTGTGATGGCAGTGGGTTTGGTTGTTTTGGAGAGAGGTAAACTGCAGTAAATGCTGGCATACTTTAGGTCATCTAGCACTCAGATTTACTCAGTATCTGCAGGTGATTTTAGGTAGTGTGTATTGCAACTCGACGGCACTGGGTTTGGGGCATTGCAACTTAAACTACAAAACAGAAGGCTACATTCCCTGCTTTCTGTGCCATGGCTGTAGCTGGTTGATTAACAACTGCTCAAAGATATCAAGTCCTAATGTTTCTTATCTGAATACACCCTAGTATCCAATCCCTGGAATTTGTAAATGTTATTTGCTAGGAAAAGGGGTCTTTGCTTATTTAATTAAATTAAAGTAGACCCTGATGTAATCACAAGAGTTTTTACAAGAGAGAAGCAAAGGGAGTTCTGAAAAACACAAAGCGAAGGTGATATGAAGATGGAGGTGGATTAGAGTGAGGTGTCATTGAGATAAGAAATGACAGCAGCCACCAGAAACTGGGAGAGATAAGGAACAAAATCTCTAGAGCCTCTGGGAAGTCCTAGCCCTACCAACAACTGAATTTTAAGCTTTCGGACTTCACAAGTGTAGGAAAAAAAAAATCTGTTGTTTCTAGCCACTAAATTTGTGGTCCATATTTTGCAGCAGCTTTAGGAAACTAATACAATGCTTTTCTCGTGCTTAGAAGGGCGGCATCAGAAGTATCAATGGAATATCCACCTACAATACTGATGCTTTAATAAGTGACAGAAAATGAAAGAAATAAAAATGAATTCTTGGAGGTAGAATGGAATGTTCAGTAGCAATGCTAGTACAGTAACTGGAGGTGACATGTCTTACAGTAGTAATCAGTAGTGTCTCACGGGGCTCATGACCTGGAAACGAACTTCCTCTGGCGTATGCGTTTCACAGTTTGGGGCTTGTTAGGAATGACCTTAGCATCTATTTTCCAAGCCTGGACCTCTAGACGTGCATGTATTTTGTGAGTTACCACTTACTTTCAAACAACCCCCTGATCTGATGTTTAGTAAATGTTAACTACAGATTTGTAACTGATTCGCACAGAAAATACAAAACTGCTCTTTAGATTCAAAAAACAGCAAGAACAATCTTCCAAGTATTCCAGTCATTTTGTTGTGTTGAATGATAAGAAAATATTCAGCATGCATCTAAGTTAATAGCTCTGGATTTCTATTGTTGCTGCTGCTTTTTTTCCTTGAAAGCCCAAATTTAATAGAAATAACTTTGCAATCTTACCACATATAAGCCTTTAACCTTCAATAAACAAAATCGACACCAAGGCTGCAAATGATCTTGTCCTCTTTAACATTCTTTTCTATTCCAGGGATTTACTTCACTCTGCCCACTTCCCTCTGCACTCCAGAAACCAGTCCTCTGAGTCTGTGTTATCAACATAACAGGTTTTACATCATGTCATAGATATAACCGTATCTCTCCACGTTTTTATATCGCTAGACTTTATTATATTATTTTTAATAAACCTTAGGGGCACAGTAAACTTTGTAGAGATCAATTAAAAGATTTAAGATTTACACAGGACATTTTTTCAAAGAATTTTATACATTCATGAAATGTTTAGAGGCTAAATAAACAGGAGATGAATGTTTGCATTACTTATAATCTAAACAAACTTAAACTTGATTTTATATTCATTGCATTTAGCTTCTCTATGCTCTGACTCCATAAGGCTAGCATAAACAACTAATTGTCTAGGGGGGACATCAGTAGAAATATTAGACAATTCATTGTAAAATTACTACTTGGATATAGTTTTATATATAAATTTCTTTAGGGTTGAATGTTCTTTCTCCTGTCAAATGGAGTTCATAGACAGAGTTAATTATGATGTTCTGTGCCCTTTATCCATTTATTAAAGTGAGCTATATTTGAATAATAAAAGGAAATTAAATAATCATCCAGGAGAGCAAATAAATGGCAATGTGGGACACTGAGGTCAAAAAACATACTCTTTTGGCCTGTCTCTACAACCTTTTAACAGTAGATATACATACAGATTTAGTTACTCATCAAGAGAAGAATATTGCAGTTCTTGTGGTCCTCATACTTCTAAATGATTAAAATCAACACCGTCACTATTCCCTTATAAAAATAAGAGAACCTTTTCCTCTGGGGTGTTGGGTCTACACCTCATCAGCTCTTAGCTGCTGTTATCAAATACATCTCAAAGAATATATTCTTTGTAATGTTATTAATAGTCTGTGGGGGCAAAATTTCATAATGTTAATACAACTATAATATTTCAGTCTCAACGAAACCTTTCTTGAAGTTGTTAGGGCAAATCAGGAGGATTATATCTTGAAAAAAATTCAAAATAGATTTTATTATTAACTTCACATTCTATGTATACGAGTTCCCACAATGAAATCTGCACACTTACTTGTTCTAAGTGCAACACATTCACTGTTGAATATCACTACAGTCACTTTTGAACTACTTCCCTTGGGAAGCTATGCACCAATGCCAGCATCTAGTCTACCCTTCAAAGTAATTCTGGAACTCTTTCTGGAATGGCCAACACACATGGTGGCACGATGGCAAATCCATGAACTTAATTGTATACTTGTCTAGCAGGGAGTCTTTAGCCAATAAACAACTGTGTAGGGATACCCTCCTTACTCACCTGATCTGGCCCCCAGTGACTTTTTTCTTTACCTGAAGATACAGGAAATATTGAAAGGGAAAATTTTGATGACTTTCGGGACATCAAGGGTGATACGAGGACAGCTCTGATGGTTATTTGAGAAAGAGTTCCAAAATTGTTTTGAAGGGTGAACTAGGCTCTGGCATCGGTGCCTAGATTCCCAAGGGGAATACTTTGAAGGTTACTGTGGTGATATTCAGCTCCTAGCATGAGTGTGTGTAATTAATTGACAGTTGTCCTATTATCTTTTCCAGAAAAACATGTAGATTAACTTCTTGTTATTAAAATGAGTAAAAGAAACCCAGATCCATTGCCACTGAGTAGGACTACCTCCTGTGGTTTCTAAGGAGCTGTTGGTGGACTTGAACTGCCAATATTTTGGGTAACAGACTGTTAAACACTCTTTGGTTAACCGCTAGGCAACCAGGGCACCATTAAAATGAATAGATGATTATAATACAGATAACTCATGAGCAATTGTACTCTGTCACATGAAGGTGCTATGAGTCAGAATTGACTCAATGGTACCTAATAACAACATAATTTAAGTGTACAAAAATGCTATTTTGATAACAAAAAAAATATTTTAAGGCATTAGTGTATTAAGAGTAATTTTGTCTTTTATCTTCTTGATAAGATACTAAAACTTTTTAACATACCAAATGTATATTATACTGGAGCTGGCAATTCTTTTGATTTTTACAGGAGTCCTCACAGAGGAAAAGTTGTGGAGCCACTTCCCTGGACTTTAACTTCTCTCTGTTATCTCTGCTAAGAAATCACAAGCACAGTTTTCTCAGTGGGTTATAATCTGATAAATCATTACAAATTGAGACATTTATGACTGGTGATGATTTCGTAGAGAGCCTTGGTGGTGCAGTGTTTTAAGCACTCAGCTGCTAACTGAAAGATCAGTGTTTTAAACCCAATATCTGCTCTGTGAGGGAAAGATGTGGTAGTCTGCTTTTATAAAGATCACAGCCTTGGAAAGCCTGTGGAGCAGTTCTACTGTGTCCTATAGGTCATTATATGTCAGATTTGAATCAATGCCAATAGATTTGTGTTTTTGATTGGGTTAGTGATTTAGTGGATAATGTCTTCATGAAAATATTCTTAATTTTTTGAGAGGCTTAAATTCAGCAGCAAGTCGCAGTAGGGGGTTCTACAAGCTATGACAGGCCGTTAAAAGAAGATATTTTAGGAAAAAAAGGATTTTTGTTGCCTCTCCAATCACACCTGCTTGGGCTTTGGGAAATACTGCTCTGCATACTCATTGTAGTCTTCAAGTTCCTTTGATTATTAGGACTCTTCATGATTGAAAAGCCAGCTCTGCTACTCCTCCACAGAGTGAGGGAGGAAAATGGCACATTTTGCAAATTTCAGTGCTTTTGAAAGGAATAATAAAGGGGAGGTGGTGCTGCTTCAGAAAGCAGGCTACAGATGGAACAAAAGGTTAACTCAAATTTCTGCTGAAAATAGACAGTAAAAATAGTAATGATGATCTATACAAGAGCAGAAAACACAGCAAAGTGCAAGTTATTCATTTTGAATCAGCAGCTTCTTTTAAAATATCCTCTGGTTGTTCAAAGGGTTTTATTTTACAAATTGGCATTCTGTAGGCGTGTCTGACAAGTGGTTCATTGTGTCTCTTTTACAAATTGTCAGCAATAGTCTTCCTTTGGATCAACTGAGGAACTTCAGTTTTCAGAAGTAGTTTCTTTGAGGACAAATGACCCAACTTTTTCTCCATGTGTATTCTAAAGAATTCAAAACTTCCATGTGCACTCAGTGGCTTCTCTTCATTATATCTGCAGCTGCTTTCTGCTTGCTCCTTCACTAGAAGGGAGTTTTCTTCCTTTTAGATAGCACACTCTTGGTTATTGATTTATGCCAGTTTTTTTTTTTTCTAAGATAATTTGTCTTTACAAAGGTTACACTACTACTATTAAAAAAATACTGTTTTTAATAGAAACTTTCAAGAAATGTATATTTGTAGGAATGGGACTGAAACACAGCAATCCCTCTTCAGTATTTTGTATGTGGCTTTCAGTATGAGTAGAAGGCTTGGTGGTGCAGTGGTTAAGGGCTCCATCTGTTAACCAAAAGGTTGGCAGTTGAAATCTGCCAGGCAGTCCCTGGAAACTCTATGGGACAGTTCTACTCTGACCTACAGAGTCTCTATGAGTCAGAAAGAACTCAGTGGCAGTGGCTTTGGCTTTTGAATATGAGCAGAGCAATCTGACAAGATTGGCTTCAGTTATTTCTGATCAAACTTGAACCCCAGTTCACAGTCATTCTTGAATATCTTCAGATCTCTCGAATTGAGAAAAAATCTTTGTAAAGAGAAACAGAGAAATGGATACTTTTTCAGAGAGCTATAAAGCAGGGAAAAGAGAACATTAACTCTAGAATTAATGCTTACTAGAATCTTTTCCCAGTTATAAATGGAATATTTAAGACTATGTTAAAAAGGCAAGGCTTTTAGAAAATGTTTGACCCTTAAACAATGTACTCTATATTCTTTATTATTAATACAATATACTATTCCAGATTTTTGTGTTCGTGGACTCTTGTGAACAATTAATATGTTATAGCTACATAGGATTTAAGTGCAAATCAATTGTTTACATGTATAGCAGGCACTTTCAAACTATATATGTCATTTAGCCATCTTTACATTCTGAACACATAATATAATTCCAGTTACAGATGAATTTGTTGTTTAGGAAGTTAATGTCACTTTCATCTGATCACTGTGACAGCGACTAGTAGTTTTCTATCAAAATCCCTGGGTTTTTCATTTTGCATGTGACAATGGAAAAAAAGAAAAGAGATTTCTGTCCAACTAAATGGTGTGTATTATTAAGTTTTGGTCAATTTTGTTAGGTGCCATCTTGTCAGCTCCACCTGATGACAACCCTATGTACAGTTAAAGGAAGAAACATTGTCCATTCCTGTGCCACCCTCACAGTTACTGCTCTGGCCATTGTTGTTTACACTGGGTCACTTCAACTCTGAGTATCTTCCTTTTTTTCAGTGACCCTCTGGTTTCATCAAGCATGATGTCCTTTCCCAGGAACTGGTCCTTCCTGATAACATGTCAAAAACTAAACAAACAAACCCAAAAACCCCTTTGCTGTGGAGTTGATTTTGACTCATCAAGACCCTACAGGGCAGAGCAGAACTGCCTCATAGGGCAGTTTTCAAGGAGTGACTGGTAGATTGGAACTGCCAACCTTTTGGTTATCAGCCGAGCTTTTAACCACTGTACGGCTGCGGCTCAAACACGTCTAAAGTACTTATATAAATAGAAGCCTTGCCATCCTTGTTTCTAAGGAACATTTTGGCTTTACTTCTTCCGATCAGTACCAGTGGAAACTCAGTCAAGAAATCGATGACGTATTGCACTGGGCAAACTTGATGCCAAGTCTCCTTTAAAGCATCACAAAGCAAAGATGTCACTTCGTGGAATGAGATGACCCTGTTCTAAGCAGGATATTTTCAATCTCCTCGTAAACATGTGAAAGCTGGACAAAGAAGGAGGATGGAAGAAGAACTGATGCATTTAAATTATAATGTTGGTGGGAAATATTTAATATGCCATGGACTAATGGAAGTTTTGGTCAATAAACCAAAACCAAGCATGCTGCCATCAAGTGGTTTCTGACTCATAAAGACTCTAGAGGACAAGGTTGAACTTTCCCATGGAGTTTCCAGGGAGTAACTGGTGGATTTAAACTGCTGATCTTTTGATGAGCAGCTGTATCCCTTAACCACTGTACCACCAAAGCTCCTTTGGGGAACAGGTGTTTAAGTACATGTGTTATGTGCAAGTTCCAAGAAGTTTCCTTGAAATCAGAGGGCTTAATCTTGTCCCCTCCCCCCTTTGTTTGGTGGCTTTAATGGGGTTGTGATGGCTTGCAGCTTAAGGAGCTAGTATAGACACAGATGATGGTGTGACAGAGCAATAAAATAGGTGGCACTTGGCTTTGATGAACTTACCTTTCCATGAGAGATTAAAAATCTTATGTATTTATGCCATAACAGATCTTGATCCTGACTGAGAGAATCTTATAATTACAAACAAGAAACTGGAGTTTAGTCCCTTGTTATCTAACTTTAATCCAGGTGTCCTTAATATTAAAACTCTCCACCTTTTGTACACCTGCCGTGCCTCTGTGTAGATCCATCTTTGCATTCCATGTTAGATTGACCTGTTTCAGGTTTCTTCAACACAGTCCAAGAACCATAGTGAGACTAAATTTTACAGTAGATCATATCATATAATATAGACTCATATCTAAAATGCTTGAAGTTCCAGGGTTTAAAGTATGTTTCAAGCATTAATTTTTATGTAAGTAAAAAGAAGATATGTGAAAGAAGACATTAAAATCTTTAAAACTCACTAAAACTTGTAAGAAAAATAAGGAGTAGGAATAAGAAATGGAGCCGTTAGAGTTGATTTCCTCTCCTATCATCAATCTGTCTTATTCACTTCCTTCCAATGGATTCTTTTAGTGAAACTCCTATTTCCTTCAAACAGCTGGTAGTAGTCTTATCTCCTAATGATATACACCACATTAAAAGCTGCAACTAATCTAAAAATTCTACTGTGTGAAGATAAACATATGGTTTAGAAGATGAAAAATGCTGACTATATGGTTGCATTCCTGTCCACTTGTATAATACATAATCATTAAGCTATTCATCATTCTTTCTGTGGACTTAATTTCGGGGTTGGTTAAAGGAGAGACTAGGTAAGTAGAGAATCAATTAACTTTCACTTGGTGTACATTAGTTTTTGTTTCCTGTTGTTCTACATCATGAAAGACAATTTTATTTTAAAGGTGATTGAAGAGAAGTTTAGTGACTTGCCAATCAGCTAGAGTCATGACTTTTATCTGGGTATTAGATTCCTAAGTCTAGTGATCTTTCTTTCACATCAAGCTGTCTGTTTTATTCTTGATACAACCTTTGGGAAGGCAGAACTGGTCTGAAATCCCAGCTATACTCTTTATTAACCAAGTGATGATGAGACAACTTATTGAACCTCCCTATTTATTAAATTAATCTAATGATAATCTCTACCAAAAGCAGTAGGTGGGAAACCCTAGTGGTGTAGTGGGTTAAGTGCTAGGTCTGCTGATCAAAAGGTCACCAGCTCAAATCCGCCAGGTACTCCTTGGAAATTCTATGGGGCAGTTATACTCTGACCTTTAGGTTGCTATGAGTCAGATCGGACACGAAAGCAGTGGGTTTTCGGGTTCTATAAACAGTAGTTTGATAATTAAATGAAAGAGCCCTGATGGCGCAGTGGTAAAGTCCTCAGCTGCTAACTGGAAGGTCAGTGATTCAAACCCACTTGCTGCTTCACTGGAGAAAGAAGCAACAGTCTCTTTCTGTAAAGATTGTAGTCTTGGGAAGCTTATGGGACAGTTCTGCTCTGTCCTACAGGGTCAGTGTGAGTTAGAATCGACTCGATGGCAGTGGGTTTGATAATTAAATGGGATAGTGTTTGTAAAATATTTTGCATAAATTATAGCTTGTTAGTGCTTAGTAATTTGTTCATAAAATTGGCTAGTAAATAATAGAAAATATAAAAGCAGTAGATGAGTATTTGCTCGGGTTAAATGACTTATTTGTCAAAGCAGAACAAAATTTTTCTGGTTTTTGGTCAAGGAAGAAAGAAACACTGGGAAGGAAAGTGTCTAAGTTCAGGTAAATAAAGAGAGACAGTCTATTTCACAGATGTACAAACACTTTACAATTTAATTTAGCAGGCACCCACAAGTAAAAGTTGATCTGCCATTAACAGTACAGAAAGAACCAAATTTTAAAAAGTAATGTGATTTACATTAATTTTCAAAATAAATGTATGAATTCATGCTCTTGAGTGATTGAAACCTGTAATGAAAAAGAATTCAAACCCAGAGCCATAGAATCAACTCTAACTCATAGCTACCCTATAGGACAGAGTAGAACTGCTCCATAAAATTTCTTGGTAGATTCCAACTGCCAAACTTTTGGTTAGTAGATGTAGCACTTAAGCACTATACCACTAAGGTTGCTGAAAAAGTACCTTTGAATTCACTTTTTTTCTTTTACATTTGTTGAATAAATGAAGAGATGATGTCTATACTACGAGATAGAGATAGTTATTTCTCCACTGTTATAAGAAATTTAAGATCTATACATTCAAAAACAAAGAAACAAAGAAAGAGAACCCAGGCCAGTAAATAACCCGTAAGCTAAAGAAAGAAACTCACTATAGACGTTAGCTGGGAAATTTCTGAAATTCCGTAAGTGGAGTTGCTGAATTTTGTTTTAGCTTTTATTTAATAACAATCATTCTACAAATACGTATTGAATTCTCAAAGGATTCAGGCTTTTTAGTAAGTGTTCAGAATACTATGGAAGAACATGACTGTATATGACTTTTCTCCTTTTGGAGCTCATTGTCTAGTAAGGGAGATAGACATGAATTAATAACAAAATTGTAAAATTGTCTCTAATCACTACATGCAATGTTCAAGCTGCTTTGAGATCTTTGTGTAGAGGATTTGACCTAAATAGGGAGGTGATGGAAATGACAGTTATGCTAACATCTGAAGTAGGAATTAACATGATGAAAAAATTCCTCATGGCTAGAAACAGCATGGCCAAGGTGACTGAAGCAGAAAGCACTATGTGAGAGCAGGCTGGAACATTTCTAGGGGTGGACCACTTTTAGCACTGAAAGTTCTGGCAAAGAGTTTTCATGTTAAATGAATTGGAAACTTGCTGAAAATTTTCAAGTCTTTTGTGTGGGCAGATCAGTAGAGGGTGATGGCATAATCACATATTGTCATTGAAAATATCACCCAGAATGTAGTATAGAGAATAGATTTAACAGTGACAAGTGTGGCTTTTCTAGTAGTTCCAGTGGGACATGGTGATGTTTCCTTTTTTCCCGGTTGGATTTTTAATGTCTGACAGGCAAAGGTGCATTTTTTATGTTTTATAGTGCTAGACTCTAATTATGAACTTAGTTAATATTTGCAGACTAAATGAAAGAAGAGTAAGCTTATCAATTATTTCGATGACAGAATAATTAGGCTGATTACTTATTATCATTTAAATTAGCCATAGGCACAACTGAAGTTGATTGGATATTTGTCTCATGCTCTTTTCAGAGCCCTTGCCATGATCAGAAAAATTGAACCATTGGCTGTGAGAGCTGTTCCTCATTCTAAGCACTGAAGTCAAACTAAGAGGCGGTTGCAGAGTTGTTCATTTTAAAATTGTATTATCATCATTCTGTATCAGCTCTAAGTGCTAGCTTCCCTTTTTTCCATTTTTTTTCTTTTTTTGAGAAAACAGAAACATGAGCAATCTCATAAACAGATGGTGCCTCCTACCTGGTATAGATATATTTTTAACTTTGTCATCTCATATTATGCTTTGAATAAAAAATGAAGTTGTCAATTTTTTGTTGTTGTTGTTAATTTATCTTAGAAAATGGCATCCTGTGTTTCTCACACTGTCCTTTTGGAAATAACTTTTTATTTGTGAAAATAAGCAGGAAGTATATAGGGAAATTCTAAAGAAAGGTGATACAACAAAATGTGAAAATTATCAAATAATATCATCAATACCACATGTAAGTAAAATATGTAAGTAAAATTTTGTTTTAAAAAATTGTTGTAGCAGTGTATCTACAGGGGACTTTGAGAGAGTGAAGCCAGAATCAGAAGATGTGACTCAAAGATATTATTGCTGATGTCAGATGGATCTTGGCTAAAAGCAGAGAATTCCAAGATGTTTACATGTACTTTGTTGATTATGCAAGGGCATTTGAATGTGTGGACATTAACACATTATGAATAGCATAATGGATAACATAATGTGAAGAATGGAAATTCCAGAACACTTGGCTGTGCATGCGAGGAACCTGTACATAAGTCAAGAGGCAGGCATTTAAACAGAATAAGGGGATGCTGCGTGGTTTAAAGTCAGAAGAGAATGTCTGGGTGGGTATCCTTCCACCAAACTTATTCATCTGTATGTTAAGCAAAAAATCTGAGAAGCAGGATTATATGAAGAAGACCATGGCATCAGTATTGGTAGCAATCTCATTAACAATCTGCAGATGACATAGTCTGGCTTGGTAGAAGCTAAGAGGGTTCAAAGCACTTACTGGTGAAGATCAAAGACAACAGCCTCGAACATGAATTATGCCTCAACATAAAGAAAACAAAAATCCTTACAAGTGGACCAGTAAGCAACACCATGATAAAAGTGGAAAAAGATTGAAGTCATCAAGTATTTCATTTTATTTAGATTCACAAGCAATGCCCATGAAAGCAGAAATTAAGAAATTAAATGATGGATTGTGTTGGGCAAGTCAGATGCAAAAGATGTCTTTCAAGTATTAAAAAGCAACGATGTCTCTTTGAGGACTAAAGTGAGCCTAATCCAAACCATAGTATTTTCAATAGTCTCATATACAAGCAGAAGCTGGACAATGGATATGGGAAACTGAAGAATTGATGCTCTTGAATTATGATGTTGGCAAAGAATATTGAACATGTCATGGACTTCCAGAAGAAGGAACAACTCTGTCTTGGAAGAAGAACAGCTAGAGTGCTCCTTGGAAGAGAGGTTGGAGAGACTTTGTCTCATACACTGTGGATATATTATCAGGGGGAACCAGCACCTGGAGGAGGACATCAGGCTTGGTAAGGTCAGCAACAAAGAGGGATACCTTCAAGAAGATGAATTAACAGAGTGTCTGTAACAGTGGGTTCAAACACAGCAACAATTGTGAGAGTGGCACAGGATTGTGTTTTTCTGCTGTACCTAGGGCAACTCTCAGTTGCAACTCAGTTGCTGTACCTAGGGCAACTCTCAATGGCACCTAGCGCAACTCTCAGTGGCACCTAGCAACAACATATAGAAAATATATATTATTTATGAATTTGAACCCATATATAAGGGTAAATAATTACCTATCTATACTGAAGTTACCGTTCTTTCTAATTTTATGTCCTCATAGCATCCCTCAAACCGCCAGATGGTATGCTGGTATCATAGCATGGTGGAGTGATCTGACCTCCTCTCGCTTTGTCGGGAGAAGGAAAGAGAGAATCCAGATCATTACTGAAAGGCACAGCTGCTCTGTGGAAGAAAGATGTGGCAGTCTCCTTCTGTAATAATTTATAGCCTTAGAAATCATACAGGGTGGTTTTATTCTGGCCTGTAAGGTTGCTATGAGTTGGAATTGACTCAGTGACAATGAGTTTTGTTTGGATTAGTATCTTCATACTGAAGGATCCCTGGTGGTGCAGTGGTTAAGTGCTTAGCTGCTAACTCAGATGTGAGCATTTCAAATTCACAAGCCACTCTGTGGGCAAAAGATGTGGCCATCTGCTTCCTTAAAGAGTAGCCTCGGGAACCCTGTGGGTGCAATTCTACATGGTCCTATAGGGGTGCTGTGATTCATTCTGAGTCACGAGGAGCTGGAATCTACTTGACTACAAAGGATTTTTGGTATCTTAATTTTTAAGTTCCCTGAGTAGCTCTGAAAATCCTGGTGGTGTAATGGTTAAGTGCTCTGGCTGCTAACCAAAGGACTGACAGTTCTAATTTGCCAGGGACTCCTTGGAAACCATGTGTGGGGTGGCTCTGCTGCATCCTATGGGGTCATAATGAGTCAGACTGACTTGACAGAAATGGGTTTGGGTTTTTCGGTTTGGGGTAGCTCTAGGCCACCTGGAAGCTTGGTGGTTCAGACACTCTCACAGTAAAGATTACAATCAAGAAGACACCGTGGAGCTCAGTGCTACAGTGTCACACCTGGGGTCTCCATGAGTTAAAATTAAGTCAGCAGCAAGGAATTTGTTTTATCTGTCTCTTCCTTTCAGTGTCTCATACTCCAATCTTTCCTTTTTTAGTTTCTCCTTTTTTCACTCTATCTTTTTTCCTTTTCCTTTTTTTCTTCTGTAGTAAGGTATGCTAAAATATTGTATTCCAATATTACTGCTCACATATTCACATACTTTAGTGAGAGACAAGAGAAGGAACTGTTTTTGTGCCATAAAATTCATTTTACCTTTGGGAAGCTCTTCAAATTATTTTCAAATATCTTTTTCTTCTTCCACCAAACGTGACATGAAAATTAGAGTTCAAAGGTTGAATGGGTTTCTCACTTCTTATTTATATTAAGAAAAATACAATGAGATGGGCTGTTTTTTTTTTTTTTTTTTTGTGGGATGTAGTAAACAGGTTAAACATGAGTATCAAAGAGTTAAAGAACACAATGAAATAATTTAGAATTTTAGGAGTTATGTTAGATCTATCATTTTTTCTTTTCTATTTTTTGCTGGTGTAGTTCATTGAGCAGAGGTTAAGCTGCTACAAGCCAGAGACCTAAAATATGAACCATAAAAATATAGACCTTTGTCACTTTCCCTTGTCACCTACCAAAGGTGAGTAACTATGAGCACTGTGAGGCTGAGTAACTGAGTAACTCAGAAAGTTACATCTTCCTTTCTCCCAGTTATTAACTTCTACTAGCGAGCCACAGAAGAGAAAGACCCGAGATAGCAACACACATTTCATTTTAGGACACAGAGTTGACATCTATCTCTTTTGCTTGTAACCCATTAGCTAAAACTTAGTCACAAGACCTGCTATTGATTGTACTGTGATCGATGGGGAAGATAAAAGCTGGTGGACCATTAGCAGTTTCAATAAGATCAAAAACTTTAATTGAAGACAAATTATTTTATCACATTTCTCGCCATACAAAGACCACATTTCATTTTAAAATCCAGCTTATCTCAGGCTTATTACAGGCAATCAAGAATCTAAAAAATTAACATAAAAAAATTGACATTCAACCATGAGCTTCCTAGTGCACTACCAAATAAACAGTATTACAAGGGTGATGGAAACAGTAGGTGATTAAAATGTGTCACCAGACACCGTAAGGAGTTGGATTATGCTCTATTTCATTCAGCATTAATGAAAAAGTCCTTACAATGGTTTTCATGGTCTTATTGGATCTTGGCTTCTGTAATACTTTTGTTTGCATATTTAATTTTGTTTTCTCTCTCACTAATGCCACGCAGCTATGCTGTCAAATTTTAATTCTCTTCTAAAATGCTATGCACTATCTCATCTCTGAGCCTTTCTTTTTGTGGTACTTACTGCTCCTGGGACTTCATACCACAAGTTTTTTGCAATTCTTTTCCACAATCATCTTTGAATTCTTTTTCAGATTTCACCTTCATGGAAAGACCTGCCATGACCTTCTTAATTAAAATATCGGGTTGATCCCCAGCATTTTCTATTCTCCTTCCTTGCTTTATCTATTCCAGTGAAATTGTCTTCATCTAAGATTCTACATGGACACCCTGGTAGCATAGTGGTAAAGTACTATGTCTGCTAACCAAAAGGTTGATAGTTTGAATTCACTAGGCACTCCTTGGAAACTCTATGGAATTCTACTCTATTCTGTAGGGTTGCTATGAGTCAGAACTGACTCAACAGCTGCTTTTTTTAAAAGTAAGATTCTTTTTACTGACCATCTTTCTCAGCTAGAATGTAAGTCCTCTGAGGACAATGACTTTTATTTCATGTTTGTTTCCCATGGCTACAATAGTGCCTTACACATAATGTGATTATCATTAAGTATTCAATGCCTAAATGAATGAATGATCAGTGGAGTGACTGAGGGAATGAGTCATGAAGGCTAAAATGGTATTAGCTCCATTAGTCATTTGGAGGAAAACAGTACAAGCACTGACATTTTTATTTTTTAAATTCTCTGTTATTACTTACACAATTATACTAATTTTATCCTATGCAATTTTTTTCAAATTATCTCTTGTATTACTTTTATGTACTAAATGACTAACAAAAAATAAAGCCTACAGAAGACAAGAGTATTTCATAAAATTATAAATGCTTGTCTTGCATATATCCTACACCTGGAGTTAAAAACTTACAAGCATTGATTTTTAATTACTTCATTTACTTAAAAAGCTTTTAAAAGTAATAAAATAGCATTTTGGGGGGTATCACTCCAATAGTGAAGCTGTTATTTATAATTTCCTTATATAAGGAAGACAATTCTTAAAGCTATTAGTAAAGCTCTAAAATTCATGACCTGTTGTGGACATACTTTTATTGCAGTGAGTATAGTCCATAATGATAGCTTCAATCATTAGCATCATTCTGTGCTGAAACATAAGCCATAGGAGATAGGCATGTAGCAGAACTTATTTTTATATTGAATATTTTTATATTGAATTATGCCGTGTAATATTCTCCAACGTACGTTATCTAAGTACCAATTAATACCCAAGCAGTGGTTAAATATCCAGATTAATGTTTCTACTCACTACGTGAAGTGACTCTGAAAATCTCTGTGTCGGTAATCGCAAATTCGTTTTAGGTACAAATTCACTGATTTACTGAGTCAGCAGTGTTCTAATCTATATGGTCTAAATAAGGTGCGGTAAAGAACATTGTCATGAGCATAGCTGTCAAGAATGCTTCAAAGTGGTAATCAGGATGAAAACAAATATATCCCTAAGAGAACTGTCAGGAAGCACGTAATAAAATTGGAACTTTGTTGCAGGGTTTAGGTTGTTCTTAACATATATTTAACATAACGTCACACGAAGGAAGATTTTAAGATTTTGTGATGATCATGTACTTATAAATAACCTCACATAAAGAAAGATTTTAAGATTCTGTGATGATCATACACTTATAAATGTCACTGAGTTTATTTAAATGAAAAAGACCTATTACACATCATCAAATGAGATTTTTCAAAGTATGGAACTTTTTTTTTCTCTCAGTCTTAATAGGTAGAAACCCTGGTGGCATAATGGGTTAAATGCTAAGTCTGCTAACCTAAAGGTCTGTAATTCAAATCCAACAAGTGCTCTTTGGAAACTCTATGGGGCGGTTCCACCCTGACCGGTAGGGTCACTGTGAATCAGACCCAACTCAACGGCAGTGGGTTTGGTTTTGGTTTTTTAAATTAATGGATAATAACAGTAATAACAGATTGGGTTATTACAGAGTATTTCTCACATAGAGGAGAGAGCCCTGCTACATATAGTTACTGGGGATCTATATTGAACTCTTACCTACAGCATTTATAATTTCAGGGACAAGAGCAAAAATTTCTGATATTAAAGTGGCAACTTATGCTAAGAAGAACAACATTAACAATAAAACTAAATTTATTGAACACTTTATGTCAGACACTATTGATTGCTTTAAATATGTAATTTAATTTTCACAGCAGTACTTTTAAATGAGGATGTTATATTCACTGAGCTGATGAGGAGGTTGAGTCAAACCGAGCACACAGTAGAACCTGAATTAAGACACAAATCTGTTTTATTCTACAGTTCTTAAACCTTAACTGCAACATTATACTGCCATAGCTATAGGCAAGGCTAACATTCTATACTGGCATTAGCATTCTCCACTGTGTTTCCAGAATTCTCTTAATCATATTCCTATAGGTTCTGATTGGGTCTTCCACGGTTTGCAGTTTGCTTTAAGAGATGGCTTTCGCCACTGATACCTCCTTTTTATGATTCTGTATTTTCCCAGCTTGATGTAGGGATGACATGATAGTACACATACTAAAAAATGAAACTGCTGACAGTGTCTTTTAACATTCTCCTTATATTACTCATATTTCCTTATCTATGATGAGATTCAATTGGCTTGTAAACATCCTCAAAGGAGCCCTGGTGCACGATGGTTAATCCCTGAGCTGCTAACCAATGGTTCTGCATTTGAAATCGCTAGCTGTCCAGGTATTCCATGGGACAAAGACCTAGCAATCTGAGCCATTAAAATTACAGACTAGAAAATCCTGTAGGGAAGTTTTATTCCATCATATAAGGCTGCTATGAGTTGAATTCAACTCAATAGCACAAAACAATAACATGCTTGAAATGTCTATATAACATTATTTTGGCATTGGCATTTCTAAATACTTTGGGAAAATCATATAACCATTCTACATTTAGTTTTCTTCTCCGTAAAATAAATAAGTAGAAGATGCTAGATTATATAAAGTATTATGAAGAACAAGATTAGGGAGCAATGAGGGACTGTGATAGGCTGGGGACCTAATTTAGATACCACAGCTGGGGAAGTCCTCTTCAAGTAATGTTAAATTTAAAATAGGACTCAACCAATAAGAAGGATCTAGGCAGATAAAGAGCACTGAAGGTAAAATGAACAACTTCTGGAAAGACTCAGATATGGAGAAGAGTTCAGTAAGTGAGAGTAACTGAGAAAAACACTGGGAAAAATGTAAGCACTGAATTCTATGGAGTGATATAGTATTGTATTCCCACGATAGATGTTTTGAAGTCCTAATCCACTACCCTGTAGGATTCTACTAGAAAAATATTAAATGACTCAGGAAACATCCAAGTAAGATGAAAGAAATACAGACAGTCATTGTGCAAGAAAGAACTGGTCAACATTCAACCATTTCAAGAGGTAGCATATGATCAGGAATCTACGATACTGAAGGAAGAAGTCAAAGCTGCATTGAAGGCTTTGGCATAAAACAAGGCTCCAGGAATTGGTGGAATATCGATTGAGACGTTTCAACAAATGTATGCAGCACTGGAAGAGCTCACTTGTCTATGCCAAGAAATTTGGAAGACAGCTACCTGGCCAACTGACTGGAGGAGATCCATATTTGTGTCTATTTCCAAGAAAGAGGACCCAACCAAATGAGAAAATTATCAAACAATGTCATTAATATCACCTAAACCAAAACAAAACCAACTGCTGCCATGTCATTTATGACTCATAGAGACCCTATAGACAGAATACCTGGCCTATCTGAACTGATGACCTTTTGGTTAGCAGCTATAGCACTTAACCACAATGCCACCAAGGTTTCCATTTAATACCACAGTCAAGTAAAGTTTTGTTAAAGATTGCTCAAAAGCAACCGCAACAGTATATAGACAGGGACCTGCCAGAAATTCAAGCTGGATTCAGAAGAGGATGCAGACCCAGAGATATTATTGATAATGTCAGATAGATCTTGGCTGAAAGCAAAGAATACCAGAAAGATGTGTTTTCTTGACTATGCAAAGCCCATAACAAATTATGAGTAACACTATGGAGAATGGGAATTCCAGGACACTTAATTGTGTTCATGAGGAATCTGTATACGGATCAAGAGGCAGCTGAATGAACAAAACAAGGGGACTCTGCGTGGCTTAGAGTCAGGGAAGGTGTCCATCAGAGTTGTATTCTTTTACCATACCTTTTTAATCTGAACAAATAATCCAAGGAGCTGGACTATATGAAGAACTAAGCATCAGGATTGGAGGAAGACTCATTACAACTGCTGTTATGTGGATGACACAACTCTTGCTTGCTGGAAGTAAAGAGGATTTGAAACAATTGCTGACTAGTATCAAAGACCACAGCCTCCAATATGAGTTTCATCTCTACATCAAGAAGACGAAAATCTTCATCAATTGGACTAGTAAGCAACACCTTGATAAATGGAAAAAAGATTGAGGTTGTTAAGGATTTCATTTTACTTGGTTCCACCATCAATGCCCATGGAAGCAGCAATCAAGAAACCAAAAGACATATTGCATTGGGAAAATCTGCTACAAAATACCTCCTACAGTGTTGAAAAATAAAGATGTCACCTTGGAGACTGAAGTGCTCTCACCCAAGCCATGGTATTTTCAATCACATCACAAGCATCTGAAAGCTGGACAGTGAATAAGGAAGACGGAAGAAGAATCGATATCTTTGAATTGCATTGTTGGAGAAGAATATTGAATGTACCATGGACTGCCAAAAGAACAAACAGATCTGTTCTGGAAGATGTACAGCCAGAGTGCTCCTTGGAAGCAAAGATGATGAGTTCTGCATCTTACATACTTTGCACATGTTGTCAGGAGGGATCAATCTTGGGAGAAGTACATCACTCTTGGTAAAGTAGAGGGTCAGTGACAAACAGGAAGACCCTCAAGGAGATGGAATGACACAGTGGCTGCAACTATAGTCTTCAGCATAAATATGATTGTGAGTATGGCCTAGGACTGGGCAGCATTTTCTTCTGTTGTTCATAGGGTTGCTATGAGTTGGAATCATCTCAATGGCACCTAACAACAACCTGTTAACTGTAAATGTGACTTTATTAAGAGATAGAGCCTTTGCAGATGTGATTAAGTTGAAATGAAGTCATACTGGATTAGGTGATGTCCTAAGTCCAAAAAATGGGTGTCTGTATAAACAGATTTGGAGACCTATACAGATACACACCAAGACAAGATGGCTACCTAAGGATGGTGGCAGAAACTAGACCTATGATGTGGCTAGAAGCCAAAGAATGCCAAGGGTTGTCAACAGCCCTCAGAAACTAAGAAGTGACAGCAAAGAGTATTCCACAGAGCCTTCATCTGCAGCCTTCATTTGGACTTCTAGCCTCCAGAATTGTGAGAAAATAAGTCTCTCCTGAAACACTGGTGGTGGAATGGTGGAGTGGTTAAGGGATACAGCTCATAACCAAAAGGTTGGCAATTCAAATCCACCAGGCAGTCCTTGGAAACTCTATGGGGCAGTTCTACTCTGACTATAGGGTTGCTACGAGTCAGAATCAACTCATTGGTAGTGGGTTTGGTTTTTGTTTTTTTAAGCAAATGCCAAGCTTATGGCAAGTTGCTAGGAAACTGAGACAGATTTGAATGAGAAAAGAATGTGCAGAGATTGTAGCCTATGAGGCAAGGGGTAGGATGAAAGTTAAATAGGAAATGAAAAGATGCCAAACAACAGTGGGAGTGGTGGTAAAGACAGGCCTTGGAAATCTCATAATTCTTTCCTTCCTATGGGCTCTGAGCAAATGTTTCTCTTCACACTTTACAAAAGCTGAAACCAAGCAAACAGCTTTGTAAAGTGTTCGCTGTGGGGACTTGTTTCCTTTCAAGGCTGCTACAGCTTGAGGAGCTTATCTTTTTTCAGCTTTGCAGTCCTACAAGGTTGCTTTGCTCAGTCAATTTTGCCTTAAGTCTCTTAAAAAGAATCAGCCAGGCCAACGAAAGGTTGTTTACAGCCTTTGTTGTTTAAAGGTGAAAGTAAATATGCTGAGGGCCAGCGAAAGAGCATCTTAAGCTGCGCTTCGAGCTCTGCAATGATTTGGAGGAATTTGGAAAATTAATTAGGCAGGCAGAGTAAAGGCTCTAATGAAAGGCCACAGATTAAATCGTCCAGCTCTCTCACCCTGCTAGTGACAGAATTTAAAACAGTTGTCATTCTTTTTTGCCTGGGTAAGGAAGTACTGTGACCCAGAAGAGTACTGCGGATCATTGTTTATTTTCTGGCAAAGGTGGAGTGTTGGATTGAGACCCAGAGAGAATGAATGTGAGAATATTACAGACTTGAATATACTAAAACAGATCAATCTGTTGCAACCAATTTCAGACGTGGTTTCCAATTTTTGAAGAGGCTGTTGGTCTTTGTTACCTGTTATCAAACTGAAAACTAGGAATTTACTCTAAAACAAACAGCACTGATCAGAGGCTATATAGCAGCCAGCCTGTTCCAAAGCCCAAGAATCAATGAAATGGTTCTGGTTGCTGTGTTTTCTACAACAGGTGCCAAAAGATACACTGAGCTGGAAGGGCTAGACTAACACGAAGAAAAAAAACACTGGGACCAAGGCACTGTTGCTACATCTTTTTTTTCCCAGAGCTTCTAGAAATGTTCTGTTTGTACTGAGCCAAGTGACAGCCTGCTTCGCATGATCACAGACATACTGGTTGCTAATAGACATGCCATACAGCACTGGCTGTTTCATGTGCTCTTATTTCTGGCCACCAGAGGCGTAATCTGTTAAGAAATGTCATTGGAATATTATCCACCAAATTTATTATGTGGAGAAGTTGCAAAGCGTCTGTGTTTTAACATCCCAGCCAAGAGAGTCAAACAGGAAAATTCCTGCAAAAGGCTTTCACCAGCCTTCTCTTTTCCTGATATTCATAGCTAACTGATGAAAAAATAATATTGGTCTTTCAGAATAAGTACAGCTTGAGTGTCTTATAAAACAGAGGTAAAAGTCTATAGATACTGAAATGGCTGGAGAAAGTGAAGTATCAATGATGAAAGGACTTCATTTGAAGGTATTTCAAATCCTTCTCGAAGAGAGGGCATCCTTACGTGCCAAGTGTTGGCACCTTCACAGAGGCAGCGGCACTGTACTGAATATTCTGTAGCTCTCAGTGGAATTTTCAGTCTACTGGTTAAAAATGAAGATGATCAGGACTGGGCTTTCTGTTTGTAATTCAAGACATACAGCCTCTATTTTTAAGTTGTTTGCATTCATAAAGCGTCTACTGGCTATAATGTTCCTAACATTTCTGAAAACAAAACCAAATACTGTTTTCCTAAACTCCTGCTTGTTGTTTCTTTCTTCTTCTTTTTTTTTTTTCCTCCTCTGCTTACCTCCAGTCATTATTTCTACTGGTTTCTTTGCACCTGCATCTGAGCAGCTGAATGAAACTGGAAAACACACAGCCATGCTGACGCTTTGCCTTTAAATGTATAACTATTATCTTTTTTAACCCTTCCTGTCACAGTACAACATGCTACAGAGCTGTGACCTGTTCACTTGTCACATTCCTATATGGTTATCAAACATCTCTTTTCCTCTCTCCTCAAACCTGTAACCACTCTTCTACCACCATTACTCACAACTAGTAATTTACTTACTTCTTTAGAAAGTAGAAGCAGTCAGGAAAGAGCTTCCACATTCAGTCACTTATGTTTTTGCCCAGAGACTATGACTTCAAATGTTTTAGCTCAAACAAATGCCTATGCTCTTGAGGCCAGTATCTCCATTTGAGCTCTATAGACTTATCAAGAATCTTGTTTTACCAATTTCATACTCTCCTGTATCATTCTTTCCTTTCTTAGTAAATGATTTCCTTAGGTATAGATTGAATTGCATCCCCTCAAAAATGTGTGTAGCTATTTGTCTAAGCAATGATTCCCAGTATTGTGTGATGTTCCTCCGTGTTGTAAGTCTTGCCTCTATGATGTTAATGAGGGTGAATGAGTGGCAGTTGTGTTGGTGAGGCAGGACTTGACGGGTAAGGTTTTATTGTGCCTTGAGGTGTTCTCTTAGGATATAAAGGAAAGGGAAGTAAGCATAGATTTGGGGACCTCATATCTCCAAGAAAGCAGTGCTAAGAGCAGAATGCATTCTCTGGAAAGGACCTTGGGTCTTTGTGGCTCAAAGTCTCTCAATGCAGGGGAAGACCAACAACAAAAACTTTCCTCCAGACCAAAAGAGAAAGTCTTCCCCTGAAGCTGACACTTGGAATTTGGACTTCTAGCCCACTGGACTGCGACAAAACAAAGCTTCTCTTCTTAAAGCCATCCACTCTTGGTATTTCTGTACTAGATGACTAAGACATCCATCAACATACACACTTTCTGAGAAATCTTACTATAGGTGAACAGTTAAATAAACTATGGTATACTTTTACCATGGAATACTACTCAGAAAAAAAAAAGGAATTATTATTCATTCACCAACTTGGATGGATCTCAAAGGCATTATGCTCAGTGAAATAGTAAATCTCAAAATATCATATACCACATGATTCTATTTATGTAATATTCTGGAGAAAAATAAAATTATAGAGATGGAGAAAAAAATAGTGTTGACAGAGGCTAGAAGCACTGGCAGGGAGAAAGTACATGTGACCATAGTGAGGTTATACAAAGAAGACCTTTGTGGTGATGGAGTCGTTTGATGTCTTGATGATGGTGGTGGTTATACAAATCCACACAAGTGATATAGACTACATACATACATTATATCAATGTCAATTTCTTGGTTTCTGTATTGTGTGTTAAGTACTGAAACCACTGGGTGAAACTAAGAGAAGGGTATAAGTGACTTTTCTTTGCAAATTTCTATGAAACTATATTTCAAAATTTAAAATGTCTAAAAAATACACAGGGTCAAATATATATAAATTCAATATATCAGAGGCTTTTACATGTGTTAATTTATATTACTGGGCTAGCTAATAAAATAAAACAAAAAAATGAATAACCAAAATAGTAAACCAGAACCGTCCCACAGATCCCACATCCTGTTTCAACTATTACTCCATTTCTCTGTATTCCTTCCCAGCAAGTGACCCAGAAAATCCCACCTTGTCTTTGACATCTCTGTCCCACTGCCATTGGATCTACTTTAATCAGTGTTTAATGCTCATCGCTTCAGTGACACTGACATTGTCCAATCCACCCTCTGCCTCCATGTTGCCAAATGCACAGTCAATCACCTTTCCTTGTACCTGTAAACCCATCTGCAGGATTTCAGAGGAAGTGCTATTCTCTCCTTTAAAACATTTGTTAAAGTGATCGCCAGTATGTCACATGCTCCTGGACTTTCTCTTCATCTGTTCATCTGTATTCTTTATGACTTGCTCTTATTTCTCTGAAATATTATACACGGGTAGCCAAAGATTTAACTATATATCTCTGTTTCTACTTTTACTTTGCTACCATCAATTTGCTATTCCTTAGATTTTTACCTTTAGCCCTGACTCTCACTTCAGGTATGGACTTATGCATACAACACAGCCTTCTTGATGTCTCCCTCTACATACCTAGTCCAGTCCACTCCTGTGACATTAAGACAGTTTTAATTCATGGAAACCCAGGTATGTCAGAATAGAACTGTGCTTCATGGGGTTTTTAATGGTTGATTTTCAGGTTTTTAGATCTAGGTCTTCAAACCTTTCTTCCTGAGGCTCCTCTGTGTAGACTGGGACCAACATTTCACTTAGCACACGAGATGTTCACCGTTTGTGCCACTGAGGGGACCCCCACACACCGAAGAGGGACCTCAAATTTAACACATGCCCAAACAATCTCTAGTCATCTCTTCTCTCACTCTGTTGCTCCTGAAGCTTTACCTTTTTCAGGTAATGACAACTGTGATCTTCCATTTGTTTAGGATGAATGTTCTGTGTTGCAAAGGATGATGTTCTTCCGTGTTGTAAACCTTGCCTCTCTCTGTTTTCCCACCATATTTATCATTTATCAGATAGTACCTCTGTTAAAGTTTTATTAGAGTCTGGTTGCCATTCACCATTTTGCCATTGCCACACCAGTTGGGGTACCGCCACCCCCAGTTTGGTTTCCTGTCATGGCTTCCTAGCTAGTCTCCCCTCCTTTTGCTCTTCACACTTTTGGAGTCTATTCTGAGTACAACATTCAGAGGATGCCTTTGAAACACAGTCATATATCATATAAAGATGTTTGCAGATTTATCTTCAACTCTTTCTAGAGACAAATGTTTTTATTTACCTCGGATAAGCAGTAGTGGACTGTCTAGGTTATATAGTAGCTGCATATCTAACTTTTAAAGAAGTTGATAAACTTTTCCAAAGTAAGTTGACCACTTTACATTCCCACCAGCAGTCCCTTCACATTATAATCTGTGGTGACAGAAAGTAGATTTATGGCTTCACAAGGAGGATGGAGGGGCTTGGGGAAGAGAGAAGAGACTACAAATGAACTCTTGTAGAGAGATCGATTTTTTTTTTAAATCTTGATTGTGGCAATGGTTTCATGAATATATACATACCTTAAAACCTATCAAACTGTACATTTTATATAGTTTATCGAATGCCATTTATACCTCGATAAAGTGGTTATGGCTATGGGAATAATAATAATAATGTTTCATCTAGTTATCACAAGTATTAAATGAGGCAATACATGTAATATACTTAACACGAGACTGGCTGTGTTAAGTGTTCAATAAATGGTTCCTATTATAACTTTATTATCGGTAATAAAAGAATTAATCTTGTGCTTTGCTCCTCTGGAGAGGTATTGCATTAATTCAGAGTAGAAGAAGAAAATAATCTTTTCCAGCATAATAGCACTTCTAAGAAAAATACTTGGCATTTTTGTATGTAAAATTCTAAAATATTTTTTCCAATGTGAATGATTACATTTATCCCACCAAAGAGAAAACATGAGATTAGAGCCAACTTTCTAAAAAATGATAAATGTGGTTGTAATTCTCTCATCTAATTTCATAATACAGTACATAGATTAGAATCATAGAAAACTGCACAGGATATATGGGGTGAGCTTTGGACTGTCACCTTGGAGCTTTACATTAAATCAGTGTTGTTTCATTTAATAATTATTAAGTTGCCTCCCCAAACCCTTCAATTGTCTTCACTAATTGATTTATTACTTTATTGTTACATTTCATAACCATCCTAGAATCCAGAAGGCTTCATAATTAAATTATTGCTTGATACCTTGATTTCCATTTGAAGAACCTTACTTCTAGCCTCTGCCTTCACCATGCTGCTCCAATTGTAAGACCCAGTTCGTTTAAGAGAACAAATTGTAAAGGAAAAAAAGCAAACAGCAAGGAAGAACTAGTATGACTTCTTCTAACCTCTTCTTCAGCAACAGAATCAGAGAGAACCATTTTAATTGAAATTAATGTGCTAAATACAATTAAAGTTTATCTGATGCACTGGAGAAAAATATGATTAGACATCACGTAATAAAAATAGGCAAAACCAAACCTACCCTGTTGCTTTCAGGTTAATTGTGACTCACAGCTACTCTGTAGGACAGAGTACAACTGTCCCATAGGATTCCCAAAGCTGTAGTCTTTACAGGAGCAGAATGCCACGTCTTTCTCCTGTGGGGCAGCTGGTGCTTTCAGACCACTGACCTTTCAGTTAACAGCCCAGCACTTGCTTAACCACTGTACCACCAGGTTTCTTCCACAATAAAAATAGAATATCATTTATGATGTTGATTATCAAATGAAGAAAATATCATTGTTTTTCCTTAACATTTGTTATTCTCATTTTTTAAAGTTCCTTATCTGGTTGAATGTCTTTTGCTGTGTCTTTGATTTAAAAAACGAAAGAAGGAGAACATACCAAGCACTGAATAATGCCTCTGAACCTATTCTTAAGGAAGTTTTTCCCCTACAATTTATCAAACTGTGTACTTTAAATACATAGCTTATTAAATGTCATTTATGCCTCAATAAAGAGGTTAAAGTTATGTGAATAATGATGAGGATGTTTCCTCTGGTTATCACAAGTATTAAATGAGGCAGTATACGTCAAATACTTAGCACAAGAAACTTTGATAGATCTCTTCTAACTTCTTCATTCTATAGATCCGTAGTTTTCCTAGATTGTATTTTTGTTTTTTAATTCTCCAAGTATTTTTAAGATAAACTATAGGTGTTTACTGCAAGAGCTGCAGCTGCGAAAGCCAGAATTGGAAAATCTCAATTTTGTTATAAGTTGCATGTCAGGGTAGTATCCTTTTACCTATTTATTCAATCTGTATGTTCAACAGGTAATCCAAGAAGTTGGACTATATGAAAAGGAAAGGGGTATCAGGTTTGGAGAAAGAAACTTGAACAACTTGTGATAATGCAGATGACACAAACTTGCTGGCTGAAACTAAAGAGCACTTGAAACACTTAAGGTAAAAACCAAAGACTAAAGTTTTTTGTAAACTTACATACATTTCAACCTAAAGAAAGCAAACATCCTCACATCTGGACCAGTAAGCAACATCCTAATAAAAGTGAAAAAATTGAAATTGCCAAGGATTTCACTTCACTTGAATCCACAATCAATGCCCGCGGAGGCAGCAGTCAGTAAATCAAACTACATTCTGTGGTTTGCTGGAAATCTGCTGGAAAAACCTCTTTAAAGTATTAAAAAGCAAATATAGAACTTTGGGGGCTAAGGTGTGCCCTGCTTAAGTGGTGGTGTTTTCTGTCACCTCCTACACATGTGGAAGCTGGGCAGTGTATAACGAACATACAAGTAGAACTGAGTTCACTTGAATTATGGTGTTGAATCTACAGGGATTGCCAAAAGGAAACACACACACATACATTCACACACAATACACACACAGAAGAATGGTCTGTCTCGGAAAAAGCACAGCCAGAATGATGGAGTCTTCATCACATGTACTTCGGGCATATTATCATGAGGGAACAGTCCCTGGAGAAGGGCGTCACATTTAGTAAAGGAGAGGGTCGAGGAAACAGAGCAAGATGCTCAAATAAGAGTAAAGCACGGGCTACAAAAACGGGCTCAAACAGAAACAACGGTGAGGCTACTGCAGTGCTGTGTTCTGTTGTGCGCGGGTTGACTCTGAGTAGGAAGTGATTCGACGGGACCTAATAGCATTCTGTCCTCTACCAAGAAATAAATTCGGTTAATGCCAGAGAAGACCATTTGGAAAAGTTATCGAGGACATGGAAAAACAACTCCAAGCCTTTTTTTTTTTTTTTTTGTCCTAAAACACATGAGGTTTCCTCAGCTACTATCGTTGCAAACACATCTTGATGGCTGCCCGGGTCATCGGATTTACGCCTTTGTGCAGTAAGATCATGAGCAGCAGTTGAGAGAACACGTGTCAGGATGCTGATAAACTATGTGACGGATAAAGAGAGGGAAGGACACTGCGTATGGACTGGATTGCCCAGTGTGTAGTTTGCCCTTAATGCCCCACTACGGCTATCACCAGTGTTTCAGATTCCCTCATGTGATCGACTTTCAGACTGGCTCTGCCTGAAGAGATGCGCAAAGTGATGAAAGCAGTTTACCATACGACACAGTAGACAATTTTTATTGGACTATTTGAGATCATAACGGTGAATTTAAATAATGCATTCCTGTCCCATTGGTGTAGTTTGCATTCAACACAGAAATAAAGGCAAAGAGAAGTATAGTGTGAAGACAGGAATTTTTTTGTTCAGAAATTCAATGTTCAGATTTTACCTCTCAATTTGTGGGGAATGATAATTGAGGAATCAGATTGCAAGCATTTATGTATACTATGTAGCAAATTCGCATATACTATGTAGCAAATTCACATTTACTATATCACTGTCTGAGTTATATCTTCACTGTTGTTGAAATAACTGAGCAGTTTGGGGGTTATTCTACATTAGACATGCACTTGGTGAGATGGAATAGAAGAAGACTTAGGCAAATGAAATGCACATGTCTTTTTGTGTCTCCTTTTTAGCTGCAAATTGTTTGGGCAGCAAAAACGTATCGGCAATAATGAGGACAGGCTTTCAGGGCACTTTATTACTTCTGCTTTCCCAGGTATCCACATGCTTCTTACTTAGCCACTCTTTAGAGTCCTGATAGATTCGTAATGACGATTGCATTATGCCCAAGTTTTCTGCAGTCTCTGTTTGTTGGAACATGATGTTAATGATTTTATTCTTTTTCTGAAGAGGGAGGTTAGGTCTATAATTTTCCAAAGAGAATTCAAGCAAATTTTGCTGTTTTAAAGTCAAATTTTAACTTCTGTTACAGAGTAAGAATATTTTCTTATACTGGATGAACATGTTATCTGATATTTGTTTCTATTGCTTTTAGACTATAAAATGCCATGAGGACAAGACAAGGTCACGTTCATTTTTGGATTTCTAGAGTTTGGCATAGATGGTGTCAATATATGTTTACTGATTGCAAGGGAGGAGGAAAGGAAGGATGCTAGTAGCTTTTACTATTGGCTTCTAAAACCAAATGGGGACATTATTCTTAAATGGTCCCAGGTCATAAATTTGAGAAATGATATCCATGTTCTGGGAAACCCTGGTGGCATAGTGGGTAAGTACTATGGCTGCTAACTAAAAGATCAACAGTTCAAATTCACAAGGTGCTCCTTGGAAACTCCATAGGACAGTTCTTCTTTGTTGTGTTGGGTTGCTATGAGTCAGAATTGACACAACAGCAGTGGTCCTGGTATCCATGTTCTGTGAAAAGAATAAATACTATGTCTGAGGAGCTTGTACTTATGGAGACAGTACAGCTCTCTCTTTTTCCTAACATTCACTTAAAACAAATGTGTTCTTAGCTATATTTCTGATACACCACATGATTTGCTTTGGCTGACAAAATGTGGAGAGAAGTAACCTGCATCACTTCTGATGAGATCGCTTTTTACCTTTTCTTCTGCTATGGTGATCAATGATGTTTCCTATAATGGAACCCAGGTCTCTAAGCAAGAGTATGATGGAGTTGAGATACCCTCCAACCGGTCACAGACATAAAACAAGGAGTGACTTTTTATTTTCAGTTATGAAACTTTATTTTATAGCCACCAATAGAGCTAAAGTTCTGATCACATCTGCTATTTACCTATTATTTCTCTGCTATCAACTTCACAATCCTGTTTCTACATTTACTACTAAAAAGAGTTTTCTGGTAACAAAATATTATTATAAATATAACTTCTCTTATCACTGAACAAATAGCACATGCATATTGATAGCCTTTTAGAAGGTATAAACAAGCACTGCCCCCCAAATCTGTATTTTGAATCTGACTTTTTGAAAGTAATCTCTTTTAAAATTCGTATATTTCAAGCCTTCTTTGTACATTTGTAAATAAAAATGTTCACATATGTACATCTGTACTTATTCCTACATAAAGTAATTTTAAAAATATATAATGAAAAACAATGGGATACATGCTTTCGTATATTAAATGTTAATTTAAGAATATTTTGTGTCCTGAGAACACAACAGTTTCTATTGTTGAATGATAGCTGCATCCTATTTTTCTTTTCTTTTTTTCTATTGTGCTTTAGAGAACAGTTTTCAGAGCAAATTAATTTTTCATTAAACAATACACATACTGTTTCGTGACATTGGTTGTAAACCTCATGATGGTCACACTTGACTCTTCTAGACCTTGGGCTCCCCATTATCAGCTATCTTGCTCCCTCTTGCATTCTTGTCCTTGCCCCTCAGTTGCTGTGTTCATTTAGTCTTGTTTGATTTTATGGGCCTGTATAATCTTTGGCTGAAGGGCGAGCCTCAGTAGTGACTTCAGTACTGAGTTAGAAGGGTGTACAGAGGCTGTACTGTCAGAATTTCTCTAGTGTGTCAGACCACTGAGTCTGGTCTCTCTTGTCTTTTCTTTCTTTCTTTTTTTTTTTGTGAGTTGGGTTTTTGTTCTACATGTATCTCCAGCTCTCTCTGGAATCTTCTAGTGTGAACTCTGTCAGAGCAGTCAGTGATGGTTATACCCTATTTTTAGACAGATGTGGGATGAAATTGTGTTTATTTTGTCACTTATCTAACTGACAGGGTTAAATTGTTCCATCTCCTGAAATGTAACCAGCAAGGTTAAACGATTCCCTTTCAAAACCTAGGCACTACAAGTTCTTAATAAAGCATTCTGAGTAACAGCCCAAATTATCTTGCTGCTCCTCTGCTCAAGGCTGTTCGGCTACTTACCATCCACTTCCCATTCCTCCCTTTGGACATGAGCAATAAGCTATAAACCAGTACTTAGATAAACTTCATGAATTATTCATAAGTTCCCTGTCCCAAGTCCTGTAACTGCCCTAGAATCTCCAGCTTCAGGGAGCTTGATTTGAGACTTTGTCTCCAATTCTAGCTTGGCTGGCTTGCAATGAAGTCTGCTTTCTCTTTTTTGAAGACTTGGTGTCATTCAACTGACTTAAGGGTTTGAGTCCAGCAGAACATATCCTTATCAGTGTTACAAATTCTGGTACCCCACCTGCAACCTTTATTCTGCTTCTAAATTCAGCTGCTCAGCTCCAGGGAGTACCCCTGGCCCCTAGACATGAACAGCTCTCCTTACAGTACACTGACTAATTTCTCTGGGAGGGAACAGCAGAATCAACCTTTGAGGCTAGAGCTGTGCATGGACCCGTATTGACCTGCTTTTTTGAAACTGTGAAAAAGACTCTGGGTAAGGGTTCTAATCTGGGAGTACTGTGCAAATGGTGTCACAAAGGTATAGGAGCTTCTGAGGGGGTGAGTGACTTCGGATCGAGTATCTTAGAGCTCATGAAAACTGATATCTCCATTAGAATCTCAGTGGTTGAGGGTTGCACAAGTGTGTGTCCAAGAGAACTGTTATTTCTGTCAGACTCTGGATGTTTGGTTATACTGCTCCTGTCATAAGAAACTTCCACTGCACCTTGGTCACTGGAATTCTAGTACTTTTAATTTTTCTAGTTCTAGCCTGGGTCCTGATTTTTTCTGGTTCTGGCCTTGGCTCAAGAATGGAGAATGCACAACTATACTAAAGTGTAGTCCCAAGCATGCATCCTGACTAGTTGGGATGCTTTTTCATATAAGGTCCTACAAAAAAAGGTAGGATGAAGCTTCTTTGCAACAGTATGTAGTCATAATATCAGTTGGCTGACATGGCCTCAAAATTGTTCCCTAAATTACGATGCTGTTCTCCAGCTTCATTTGTTTTGCACTCAGGAGGGTAAGTGGGATAAAAAAAAATAAAAAAACTAAGTCAATGCCTTTATGTCCTTATATAACAACGAAAACATTCAAAAGCCATGTAAAATTATGATCCAAACTGAGGTAAACAGACAAAAGGTCTTTGATTCTCAAGAAGATGATTTTTTTCCTCTTTTTCCACCATCAACCGCACCCTTTTATCTGCCAGAACCATTGGGAGGAGAAGAGTCAACCTCAGAAATGGCTTCCGTACTGTGCATGCAAACAGGTACAACTTTCCAACAGGGAACTTGTTTACAAGAAACAAGGCAACAGGCAATGGGTCATTGTCTACCAAGACAAATTGCTACCAGGCAGGAGGAAGATGAAGCCCAGGATTAGTCTGCATATACCCTGCATTCTCTCCAACTTATTTGTTCGGTTGGGAAAATAATCTCCCTCTTTATTAAAAATACCCCAAATACGTGGCAGATATTTTTTCCTTCTGTCTTTTCCACTCACTTCTATAACTGGGCTGATTATCAGTCACACTTGGATACTCCTTTAAGCCCAGAGAAGTAGAGACTGATCTTAGGAAAAGCCAAGGAAGAAGCAGAGCACCTTCATCAGCCCAATAACCCTATTCAACAAGTTCTTGATTTAGCTATACTTTGCTCTGAGCCAGGCAGGACTCAGTGATCCTCTGGCAAATGGCAGGCTCAACAATTTTCAGACTTTTCTATTGCAGGGTTGAAAGGAGGTGCTCCAAAACAACCAAACCAAACCAAACCAAACCAAAATTAAATAGGGTCTATGAGTTTGGCCAAGGACTGACTGAGGATCTACCTAGCTTTCTTAAATCTTATTTTATTTTTTCTCGTATTTCAAAAATATACAAATGTAGACCCAGAAAATTCAGAGAACACCAATATGAGAAACGATTGCATTTATTGCAAAAAGTGTACCAGACATTAGAAAGCAGTTACAAAAATCAAAGGGAGTCTAGGTATGAGTCCAGAATAATTAGTTGAAACAGCCTTTAAAATGTATACCAACAGAGAACAGGTCAATGAAAGTAAAGAAACCCAGAAACTCACATAGCCAGTAGCTTTTCTCGTGGCTGCTTGAGCTTGGGGGCCTTTTGATCCAGGTCAGTACAACTGTCTGAAGGAACATTTGCCCCAGCATTGCCAAGGAGTTTTCCCCTACCGGGTTGAAATCAGTGCGCTTATTGTAAATAAGAGGACCGCTGGAAGAATCAGTTTTCAAACTGAAACACTGCTAAATCCCAGCTGCCCCTGAAGTACATAATCTACCTGGCCCAGGAAAAGTCAGACTGGCGATGATCAGGGAAATCTACCCCCATTTGTGCTTCATCTACTGAGTGCCTGCTCACGTTAAAGGTGAGAGATAATGTTATAGATCTTCTCATTGGTATAGGAGTAACCTATTCTGTTTTGAATCACCTGAAAGGACCATTTCTCCCCCAGACTGCACAAGTAATTGAGGTAACAGGAAAGCTTTCCACAAGACCCTATTTTTACAGCCTGTGGAGTGCCGGGTGGGAGAAACATTCCTGACTCATCCAGAACACATATGCTGCAAACATCCTCCTCCATTGCTTAGGCAGGACCTGTTATCAAAACTAAATGCTCAGATCAGGTTTTCAGAAAGAAAACGGAGCTTGCAGGTCCCTCCCAAAAATGGATGGAAGCTCCCGGTTTCTTTGTTATCTTTATTCCCTGGCCTCACAGATGCCTTTCCAAAATATTGGAAGAAATTATAAATTCCGTTAAAGCCTTAGTGTAGGCTAAAGGGGAGTCAGGCTGAGCTCAAAATGTGCATCCAGTTCAAGCACAACTTAAACCTGGAACCTTGTCCCCTTATCTTAAACAGTACTCTTTAGAGTTAGAAACTAGGTTAGGTCTACAAGTCCAAATTAAACACTCCTACAAGCAGAACTCACCTGACAGTGTAAACCCATTTTCAACACTTCAGTGCTCTCAGTGAAGATGTCAAAAAAAGAAAGTATCAGACTGCGCTGGACTTCAGTGAAGTCAGTCAGGTAACAAAAGATTTTCAGCTTGTGGTTCCCACCTGTCTCCAGACTATGTCTGGTTTATTATCCTAGACCTGAAGGATGCCTTCTTCTGCATTCCTTATGCCCTGAATCTCAGGAAATATCTGCCTTTGAATGGAAAGAACTATGCCCAGGAGAAAAACAACAATGTTTCTGGACTATTCTCCCTCTGCTGTTCAAAAACAGCCCTACTTTATTTAAAACAGCCTTGGCAAAAATCCTTGGGATCTACAGATGGTTTGAGGTCTCCTTCTTCAACATGTAGATGATGTTCTTATCATTAGTCTTAGCAAAGAAGACTTGAATGAAAACATAGTTTTAGCTGACCTGTCTAGCCTGGGGCAGTTATTGAGTATCTGCTGGTAAGGTTTAAATCTTACAACAAAAGGTAACAAACCTGTTTCCAGACTTCTCAAGGTAAGTGGGCCCTGCTGCTGGAGCTCAAACAAGCAAGCCTCCAGATTTCCACCTTGACCACCCGGAGGCAACTTTGAGTCTTTTAGGTGTGTCTGGGCTTCGCAGAATTTGAATCCTGAACTTTGAGTTAATAATAAAGTGTCTCTAGGAAGCCACACCAGGAAAGGACTCTGACCTTTTCTAATAGACAAATGAATGTCAACAAACCTTCTTGAAAATCAAGGAAAAGCCAGCTTCTGCTATGGCACTCAGATTCACAGACCTTGGAAAGCCATCAGAACTGTTTGTATACGAAATGGGGGGAGGAGGGAGGAGTCTCAGCAAGGGTCTTAACTCAAAAACTAGGTTCTTGGAAATGACTGGTTGCATATTTTTCTAAACCTCTAGATCTACTCCTTCAGGGATGCCAGCTTGTCACAAGGCAGTAGCAATGACTCGCCCCCTTTTAGCTGAAGCTGAAAAGTTTCTCTTAGGTCAGCTTGTGACTATGTTTGTGTCTCATGCAATGCTTACCATACTGAAGCAGAAATGCAGGCTCTGGATCATAGTAGGCTGAATGACCTGCTACCAAACTTAGCTTCTGGACAATCACATTCAAGGTAATTTCTACCATGAACTCAGCCAGCCTGTTGTCAACCAACACTGCGGGTGAGCTGGCCCATGACTGCCTCCAAATTATTGAAGAAGCCAGACTCATCAAACCAGGGCTTTTCAGATGCACAGTCAAGCCTCTACACAGATGGAAGGAGTTTTATAAAATACGGAACTCAAAAAGTAGGCTATCCAGTGGTAGCCCAAATCTGTATCCTTGAAAGCTATCCTCTTCTCCCTGAAACTTTGGCACAGAACGCAGAGTTAATTGCTCTCATGCAAGACTTCCAAATAACTGATTATAAAAGAACCAGTGTTTTCCTAGATTCCAGTTCTACCTTCTCAGTCCCATACACTCACAGGGTGATTTGAAAAGAATTGGGCCTTTTAACATCAGCTAAGAAGAACAGTAAGTGGTCTGCAGAAATTTTAGCCATACTGGAAGCTGTGGAAATACCCACACAAGCTTCAGTCAGGCACAGTCTGTGATAGCAAAAGGGAACTTCCGGTAGTGTCTCAAGCAACGGTAAAGCTCCCAGTGCCGCCGGTGCTGCTGCCTAGCAAACCGTGAAGTCAAAGTCTAGTAGACAGCTAACTTTAAGCACTTCTTTACAAATTCCAGAAACAAACTCCAAATTATACTCTTAGAGATCTCAAGCAGTCAACTGAATGAGGTGCAACAATAGATTTTTATAGATAGAAATATACCCATGAAGGAAATGTGATTTCAAGACATTTGATGGACTCTTTCCTCTGCAAAGCACTGAGTTCTACCGTCTAGCAGCTTGAAGCCCTCTATAACCTGGTCTCTAAACATATTGTTGGAGAAAACCTTCACTGAGCCATCCAGTGGGCAACGAATTCCTCCCAAACAAGTGCCCAAAACAACCAGGGTAGAACTCAGGAGATGGCTAACAAGTCAACGTCATCAGCATGCCATGAGTTCCTGGCAATTACAAGTTCATGTTGCGTTCACTGAAACCTTTCTGGTTGGGTAGAAGCTTCACATTGTAAGACAAAGAAAGAATCAGAAGTTACAAAATGACTCTGATGAAATTATCCCTAGCTTGGCCCTGCCTGCAACAATTGAATGTCACCTTACTTCACAAATTATGCAAGAAGGGTCCAGGAATTAACTGGAACTTTCACTCAGCCTAGAGACCACGGACAAGAGGAAAAGTACACCAAATTGCCAAATTCCATCAAGAACAAAATAAGCTGACCCCATGCTTTGCTCTTAGCCCTCTTGTGAGTATTGGTTGCCCCCAGAAGGAGGCTCAAAACGAGTCCTTTCAAAATTGTGTATGGAAAACAATTCTTTAAAAATAGGTTGCTTTAAGTAATACTCAAGTTTCTGTGACCAGGGAGCTTGCTCTCCAAAAATATTTGTTGTCTTTGTCTGGTTGTCTTATCTTCTATTCACAGATGTGAAACACGCTGTTGATGCCCCATGTTTTAGTCAGCTGGGGCTGCTCTAACAGAAATATCACAGAGTAGATGGCTTTAACAGAGGAAGGTTTATTCTTACACAGTCCGGTAGGCTGTAAGTCCGTATCCAGGATGTCTGCTCCAGGGGAAGATTTTTCCCCTTTGTCAGCTCTGAAGGAAAGTCTGGTATTGCATCAGTTTTTGTTCAGGGAACATCTTGGTGCAGGAACCTCAGATCTGAAGGATGTGCTCTTCTCCTGGTGCTGCTTTCTTGATGGTGTGAGGTTCCCAATTCTCTGCTTGCTTCTCTTTCCTTTTATCTCTTGTAGGATGAAAGGATTAAGGGTGGGGCAAGCCATACTCCAGGGAAACTCCCTTTGCAGTGGAGCAGGGAGGTGATCCTATGAAGGGGTTTATGGACCGATTCTAATCCTTTAACATACAACATAGAAAAACCACAAATGGAGAACAGTTACAAGATACTGGGAATCATGGCCAAGCCATATGGCTGCACATATTTTGGGGGGGGACACAATTCAATCCATGATACCCAACTTCACCTGTTGCAGCCTGGTAAGCAAGTTCTGCAGAAAATCTGAAAAGTTAAACCCCTTAAACTACAATGGACAGTACCATTCACTGTTCTTTTAACCACCCAGTCAAAGGCTAACTCAAAAACATCAAGGCTTGGGTATATCACACTTGTCTCAAACCTGCATCACCCCTGTAAGATCCTGTATAACAATAATAATCTCAACAAAGCAATTAGACCTACAAGCCCGTGCAAGATTTAAAATATCTGTTTAAAAAGAAAAACAAAGGTAAAGCCTAACCTGTGCTCCTCCAACCCAGGGATTCTACATTGTTATTGTGCTCAAAAAGAAAAGGAAGAATACAACTATTGCCAGAAAAGCAATAGTTGTATTCTTCCTTTTCTTTTTATGACAGCTCCAGATCATTCCTCTCTTTTCTAGATTGTGACCCTGCGTTGAGCTTTTCGTGGATAATTTTTATCTGAAAGTAATCCAATCAATAGCCATTGGAAGCAATCACCCTGACTGTTGGATTGTTTCAAAATTGCCTAGTAGCTGTGAACTTCACGATGATTCAGATAATTAGGCATACTCCTCTTAAAAACCTCAGATCCTACAATGCCCATGCTCACACTGATCAGCAAGCTCAGAAGTTTCAGAGTTCCTGAAAACCAGAGTATGGAATGTAACTGGCAGAATTAAATTATTCCTCTTCCTCTCATCACACCCTAGGTCTCTGAGTTCCAAATAAGGCATTTTGTGTAACAGCCCGAGGTATTCTTAATGTTCCTCTGCTCAAGCTCACTTCACTACCCACCAAAGCCCTATTCAGACATGAGACATAAACCACAAAGCTGTCCTTAGATAAACTTCATGCATAATATCACCCCGCTTGAAAACCCATACTCTAGTCGCCATATTGCAACCCCACTCCACCTCCATAATGGTAATTACTTCATGACATTGCCTACATATTCCTAGAAACTTCATGAATTATGTATAAGTTCCTTATCCAGAACCCTGTGACTGTCCTAGAATCCCCAACCAAGAGGAGACTGACTTGAGACTTAGACTCTAAGCTCCTTGCTTGACCAGCTGAATGAAGTCTGCTTTCTCTTTCTCAAAGGCCTCATGTCTCTCAGTTGACTTGAGTTGCATGAGACAGGACCCATCTCCACCAGGTTACACTTGTCACATTTTGTTTCTATTATACTGGCATGCCCATAAAAGAGAAGCTTCTATTTATAAAGCTGTGTATCTTTTCCAGTGTGCTAGCTTACCTACAAAGAAACAGGGCTGATATTCACTCCTTTATGTATACGTGAAAGTGTGAGTCAGCAAAGCCAGATGGCTAGTGCTTAGGAAGTTTATTTAATGAAATGCTCCGTGCTCCTGCATACATTTTATTTTTCCTGATAGCGTAGGGTTATCCTTGAAAGAAACTAATCATTTTCATTTGCCTCTACAAAGATTGACTTGAAAAAAAAGTGGGATATTACCTGTTCCAACATTTTACAAAGACATTCATTTTACATTTCCAAATTTCTAGCTCAATGCATACAAAAATAGGACTAAGTGCCATCTTCCTACCCCTACCGTGGATCGAATTGTTTCCCCTAGAAATGTGTGTAGCAATTTGACTAGGCCATGATTCCTGGTACTGTGTAATGTTTCTAGTATTGTAAATCCTGCCTTTATGATGTTAATAAGGGAGGAGGGGCAGTGATTGTATTAGTGAGGTAGCACTCAGTCTCTAAGGTTGTATTGTGCCTTGAGGTAATCTCTTTGGATATAAAGGAAAGGGAAACAAATAGAGCTTTGGGTACTCCCTACTACCAAGAAGCCATGCCAGGAGCTGAGCTTGTCCTTTGGAAAAGACCCAGGGTCCCTGTGCCTCAGAAGCTCCCAGTCAAAGGGAAAATTGACAACAAGAACCTTCCTCCAGAGCTAGCAGAGAAAGCCTTCACCAATAGCTGATGCCCTGAATTTGGCCTTGTAACTGTACTAGACTGTGACAAAATACCTCCTTTTAAAGCTGTGTACTTGGCTTGGCCGACCTTGTGGTATTTATAATGGAGCAATACTAGATGACTAAAATGTCCTCTTAGTAAGTGTACTGACCATAATTAGAGTCACATTCTAGCCATTTAGTGAACTCAAAAAAGTAAGAGTTGTTCTGTATGGCTCAAAGACTGTTGGATGTGATGGAAGAACACTAGAGTAGAGATCAGATGATTTGGTGTCCAGATCCACAGAAGCCTTAACTAATCTTTGACTAGTCATTCAGTCTTTATGTTTCTATAGTTGGAATTGACTCAGTGGCAATGGTCTTGGTATTTTGGGGTGTATGTATATGCATGTGTACACACACATACACACACACATATGTTGGACAATGAACAAAGAAGACAGAAGAATTGATGCCTTTGAATTACTGTGTTGGAGAACAGTGTTGAATGTACCATGGACCACCAAAAGAACAAACAGATCTGTCTTGGAAGAAGTACAACCAGAGTGCTCCTTGGAAGCAAAGATGACAAGACTGTGTCTTACATACTTTGGACAGGTTGTCAGGAAGGATCAATCCCTGGAGAAGAATATCGTGCTTGGTACATTAGAGGGTCAGAGAAAAAGAGGAAGACCCTCAATCAGATGGATTGACACAGTGGCCACAACAATGGGCTTAAGCATAAAAACGACTGTGGACGTGGATCAAGACCTGGCAGTGTTTTGTTCTGCTGTTCCTAGGGTCACTATGAGTTGGAACCGACTTGACAGCACCTAACAAAAACACATATATGTATGTGTGTTAACTTAATTGTTCTAAATGCTATATATCTCACTACTAAACATTACTATGGTCACCTTTGAAGTACTTCAAAGTACTGCCCTTGGAAAGCTATGAATCAACACCAGTGCCTAGACTACCCTTCAAAGCAATTTTGCAACTCTTTCTGGAATGGCTATTGTGCAGGGCTGGCAAGGTTGCAAATGCACCAGTTTAATTGTATAGTTATCTATGAGGGAGTTTTTAGCCAGTAAACAAGTGCATTGGAACATCACCTCTACTCACCTGATCTGGACTCCAGTGACTTTTTTCTTTACCTGAAGATAAAGGAAATATCAAAAGGAAGATATTATGATGACATTCAGGACATCAAGGGTAATATGACAACAGCTCTGATGGCCATTCCAGAAAAAGAGTTTCAAAATCGCTTTGAAGGGTGGACTAGGCACTGGCATCAATGCATAGCTTCTCAAGGGGAGTACTTCAGAGGAAACTGCAATGATATTCAGCAATGAGGTATATAGCACTTTTTCTAGGGTGAGTCTGTGAACTTAACAGGCAGTCCTCATGTGTGTATATGTATATATACACAGTATATATATACACATACATACACACATACATATGTACAGACACACATGTACATACACATGTACATATATATCCATTGCTGTTGAGTCAGTTCCAACTCATAGCAACCCTAGGAGATGGACTAGAACTGCCCCACAGGATTTTCAAGGCATACCAGGTGAATTTGACTGTTGACCTTTTTTGGTTAACAGCTGTAGCTCTTAATCACTATGCCACATATATGTATAAATATGTCACTGGAATAGTGACAGGCAAGTAGATTGGCAAATAGTAGGCAATATCATTTGTAAGCAGGACTTTCTTTTTTAAAGCCACAGTTCTTTCATTTATCTAATTTTCAAAGACTGAGTTCAAATATGGGGTCAGACTGTTTGAGGGAAGAAAAAAAATCACTCAGTAGTCAAAGGTAAAGCAAAGATCCTGTTTTCTAAGGGAAATGGTCACTTATCTGCAAAAAAGTTTATCTTTATGGGTAGAGTATGAATTAAGTTCGGTTAAGCTCATGAACTCATCCTAGAAAAAGTGCTATATAGCTTATTGCTGAATATCACTATGGTCACCTTCGAAGTCCTCCCCTTGGGAAGCTATGCATTGACACCAGAACCTGGTTCACCCTCCAAAGCAATTTTGGAATTGTCATATTATCCTTGATGTCCTGAATGTCATCAAAATATCTTCTTTTCAATATCTCCTTTATCTTCGGGTAAAGAAAAAAGTCATAGGGGGCCAAATCAGGTGAGTAGGGAGGGTGTTCCAATACAGTTATTTGTTTACTGGCTAAAAACTCCTTCACAGACAACTATACAATTAAACTGGAAAACTTGCTGCCTTGCCAGTAGGTGCAATGGCCATTCCAGAAAGAGTTCCAAAATTGCTTTGAAGGGTGGACTAGGCACTGGCATTGGTGCATAGCTTCCCAAGGAGAATACTTTGAAGATGACTGTAGTGATATTCAGCAATGAAGTATGTAATACTTAGAACAATTAAGTTTTCAGACTTTGTATTTCTTCTAGGAATGTTTTATTTTCAAAACGGTGTTTACACTGAATCTCTTTGAAAAATTCTTCTACTGAAGCACTATGGAGTTTATTATACCTAGATATAAATCACAGCTCCCTCATTTATTAGATGTTTGACCTTGAGCAAGTTACAGAATTTGTTGAAGGGTCCTACCAGAAGCCATCTCAAAGAACTGTCAGCAGCAGAGACCTCAAGACGGCAGACAGGATGCGGGGACATATTTTCACTTGATGTAGTATTGGAGATTCTATATCCTACACTGGGTTGACAATGTACTCTTTGAGATGATATTTAAGAATGAATTATACTAACTAGAGAAATGATACCAAAGTGTTTAATTTTGATGAATTGTTATAATAGAAATACATGCTTAATTGTAAAGAAAAGTAGGTACTTACATGGTTTAGCATTCAGGGAAGGAATAAATCTTAGAACAGAAATAGGGGCGTAAGACAGAAGTCTTAGATTTGAGTAACAGGGAAATGATTTCCTTTTTCTGAGATTCAAGCTGTTGGGGGTTTGCATGCCAAATGGAGTCTTTCAAAGCTGTAATCTTTATGGGATCAAACTATTCAGTGTTTTCTCTTATGGAGTGACTGATGGGTTTGAAGTACCAACCTTTCTGTTAGCAGACAAACGTTTAACTATTTTTCCACCAGGGTGCCTTATGAAAAGATTAGCATTCCAAAATGCTCTACAACTGGAATGAAATGACATTCCTGTCATGGATTGAACTGTATCCTCCCAAAAAATATGTGTAAGTTTGGCTGGGTCATGATTATCAGTATTATGTGATTGTCCTCCATTTTATAATTTTACTATGCTACAAATGCTAATCTTTGCCTGTGTTTAATAGACAGGGTTAGGTTAAAAAGGATTAGTGTGGCACTGTAAGGTCAACTCCCTGCTCCAATGTAAAGGAAGTTTTCCTGGAGTGTGGCTTGCACCACCTTTTATCCTACAAGAGATGAAAGGAAAGGGAAGCAAGCAAAGAACAAGGTTCTCGCGCCATCAAGAAAGTAGCACCAAGAACATAGCATGTCCTTCGGACCTGAGGTTCCTGACTAGATAGATGGACTCTGACCAAAGACCGATGCAACACAGGAACTTCCTCCAGGGCTGACAAAGAGGAAAAGCTTTCTTCTGGACTATGTAAGAATAAACATCTCTTTCCTAAAGCCATCAACTTCCGGTTTTTCAGTTAGAACAGTACCAGATGACTGAGACAATTACTAATTCGTTTATTTATACATTCTTTAGTAACCTTGCTACCACCACCAATTGTAATCAAGTTGATTCTCACTCATTATGATCTCATATGATTTAGAGTAGAGTAGGGTATTCAGTCACTGACTTTTCAGAAGTAGAATCTCAGGCATTTCTTCCAAGACATATCTAGTCAGAATCCAACCTCCAAACTTGTGGTTAGCAACAGAACACATTCAGTGTTTGCACTACCTAGGGACTCCTTTAACTGATCTAGATATAATTGAATCATGTTAATATAAAATTCTATAAAGGCTATTAAAATACTCCTGGTTTCAGATGCCTATAAAAATTGTTTTACATAGGAATCTTGAAAAATCACAAAATAATTTGTTGAGGTTACTTTTCAGTGAACCCTGGAATTAAAATTTCCACTTTTGTCTGGCCCACCAAGACCAAAACCAAACCCTAACTCACTGTCATCAAGTAGATTTTGACTCATAGCAGCACTATAAGGCAGACTAGAACTGCCCCATAAAGTTTCCAAGGAGCACCTGGTGGATTCAAACTGCTGATCTTTTGGTTAGTAGCCATAATACTTACCTCCTATGCCACCAGTGTTTCCAAAGCAGCATCTGGTAATAACTTTAAACCAGTGTGATTAAATAAACAATCCTGTTCTGGTCTAATTTGGGTTCTTCTTGTATAGACTCAATTCTGATATTCTGGTTTACTGAGTCTTTTGAAGTTGTGTCTGACAATTTTCTGGGCTGACAGATCTTTCAAAGCCCTTTACAATGATGGCATGTATTCCTGAGTCTTTTCATTTGCAAATGTTCAAAGAATATTTTATGAAAGAGCTGTATATATATTTAAAAAAGCTGCTTTGTTCCAATGTACAGCTACAAATGGTTCTAGATAGAGATTAAGTGTGTCGAATCAGAATCCAAATCACCTGGATTTGTACCTTGACTCTGCTAGTTACAGAGTTACAAAGATAGTTAACATTTCTATACCTCAGTTTTCTTGTTTGTGAAACTGATAAGCAATACTATCTCACAAGGATGAGGATTAAAAAGATATCTCTATAGTAGACTCTGGAAACCCTGGTGGCGTAGTGGTTAAGTGCTGCATCTGTTAACCAAAAGATTGGCTGTTTGAATCTGCTAGGCGCCCCTTGGAAACTCTGGAGCAGCTCTACTCTGTTGTATAGAGTTGCTGTTGGTTGGAGTCAGCTCAAAAGGCAGTGGGTTTTTATAGCAAACTCTGGATCATAACACTCCTGCAGAATAGAGTAGAACTGTCACAGAGTTCCCAAGGAGCAGCTAATGGATTCAAACTGCCAAACTTTAGGCTAGCAGCCTGAGCTCTTAAGCACTGAGCCACAAGTGTTTCTTGCTTCGTGCAGTGATTGAAAGCTTAACTTGCTAACCAAAAGGTCAGCAGTTTGAATCTACCACCGACTTTTTGGAGACTCTATGAGAAAGTTCTACTCTGTCTTGTAGGGTCACTATAAGTCAGAATAAATTTGAGAGAAGTGGGTAGGTTTGTTTTTCTATGGGTCAGAATCACCTTGACAGCAGTGAATCTGGTTTTGAGTTATCTTTTAAAATACTTGCCATAAATTTATTTCACAATATATAAGAAATAAAATATTGGTTGCCTTGCATCAGTTCTGCATGCCTCTTCAATTCTTTCTCTGTTTTAGTGGACAATCAACAGGGAACACCGAAAAACAATTGATGTCTTTGAGTTACAGTGTTGACAAAGAATATTGACTATACCATGAACTGACAAAAGAATGAGAAAGGCTGTCTGTCTAGGAAGAAGTACAACCAGAATGCTCCTTGGAATTGAGGATGGGGAGAGTTCATCTCACATACTTTGAACATGTTATCAGCAGGGACTAATCCCTGGAGAAAGACATCATGTTTGATAAAGTAGAGGGTCAACGACATGGAATGATACGCGGCTGCAACAGTAAGCTCATACATAGCCACAATTGTAAGGATGGTGCAGGCCCAAGGAGTGTCTCCTTCTGCTGTACACTGGGTGGCCGTGAGCTGGAACCACCTCAGTGGCACTTAACAACAACAATGTCCTGTCCATCTTTGCTTTGCAGTCCATAGTTGTTTCATTCAGAGATGACAGAAGAAACATTCTAAATTAGGAAATGTTACTTGACAACCAAGATCCCATTTGTATCAAGCTCCACCACTGTACCCAAAAAGCCTACTGCCACTGAATTGATTATGACTCACAGTGACCTTATAGGACAGAGTAGAACTGTTCCATAAAGTTTCCAAGGAGTGCCTGGTAGATTCAAACTACTGACCTTTTGGTTAGCAGTTGTAGCGCTTAATCACTACACCACCAGTGTCTCCTTTACCAGTGTAGTAGCATCGAATACTGCTTTCTCTTCCATCTACATGGTGCAGAAGTTTCAAGGGAACTATTTTTCATTCACTTTATGTCTAATATCTTGCAAGCTATTAGCGCACTGCACAGTGTGCAGTCACAGACTGCACTAGGTTGTATCATTACTTTGTAACTTTTGAACTTCTGTTTATTTTTTTATTGTGATTGAGTGAAAGTGTACAATGCAGGTTAAATTTTCATGCTTGCCTATGTGCAGCTTCTACTGCTCTCCTTGCCTGGTGACAGCACACTCCTCCTTTCTGTTCGATACAAGTCATATCCTCTTAACAATCTCCTGTCCACTCTTCTCCACCATCTCCACTGCCCTCTAGTAAGAGGCCAGTAAGAAGACATCCTATAGATGCATAGACCCATAAAGTGTACACATGATATGGTCACTCTATGTTGCTGAGTCCAATCCATTCTTGTCCAAGGAGTTGACCTCAGTAAAGATTTATGATCAGGGGTAGCATCAGGGCCAGGGGCCATGCTCCCAAGGGAACCCCCAGGCCTTCAGACCATCAGTTGCTGTCTTTTAGTTGAGTTCTCAGGGTGCACCCCATCTTATTCTTGTGTTGCCCCTGGGATTCAACTTTGTGAGCCCCATCGCAGATCTCACTGGTGGTGGCTGGGCACAACCTGGTTCTTCTGGTTGCATGTTGATGTAGTCATCCATTCACGTGGGTCTTTCTATCTTCTAGGTTCTCTTTTCTCTGTGTCATTTTGGTCCTTGGTGATCATCTGTTCCTGCTGAGTTGGGACCATTTGATGCACCTCATACGGCAGCTTGCTGGCTTTTGAGACCCCAGATGCCTCTCACGAATATGGGATGGAGAACACTTCCTAGCAGTAGGCTAGTTATGCCACTTGGCCTCGATGTCCCCTGAGAGCATGGTCTCCAGATCCCCACCCCTGCTACCCTGTCCATGACATATTTAGTTAAGATTGGAAGATTTTTCAGGCTATGTTGAAGTCCAGGTAAATTGATTTTCTTTCTAATGTGTGCTGTCACTGATTTCACCCAATGAAATTTCTATCAACTATCTAATCTATAACCAGCCCTGTCCCTCCCTCCTTCTCCTCCCTTGGAGCCATCAAAGAGTCTTTTTTTTTTCTGTACATAAGACTGTTTTCAAATACTTGTAGTGTGGGTCTCATATAGTATTTGTCCTTGTGCCGCTGACTAATTTCATTCAACATAATGTTTTCCAATTGAAACCAGGTTATGAGATGCTTCCGAAAGTCATCATTGTTCTTTTTTATTGCATAGCATTCCATTGAGTATACATACCATAGTTCATTTATCCATTCATCTGTTGTTGGGCATCTGGGTTGAATCCAATTTTTTATTATTGTGGACTGTGCTGCAATAAATATTTGTGTGCATGTATCTGTTCATGTGACTGCCCTCGGTTCTGTGGAATACATTTCAAGCAGTGGGATTACTGGGTCAAACGGTGCGTCTATTTCCAGCTTTTAAGGAAGAGCCAGATTGCTTTCCAAAGAGGTTGTACCATTTTGCAATCCCACCAGCACTGTAGGAGAGTTCCAATTTCTCCACAGCCTCTCCAGCATTTGTTGTGTTGTGTTTTTGGATCATGGCCAACCTTGTTGGTATGAGATAATATCTCATCATAGTTTTGATTTGAATCTCTTTAATAGCTAATGATCGTGAGCATTTCTACATGTGTCTGTTGGCTACCTGGATGTCCGTCCACTTTAGAGAAGTGTCTGTCCATCTTCTTTGCCCTTGCTTAATGGGATTACTTATCCTTTTCTTGTTGATGTTTTGTAGTACCTTGTAGATTATGGGGATTAGACGTTGATCAGACAGATATTTACCGAATACTTTTTTCCCATTCTGTAGACAATCTTTGAATTCTTTTAATAAAGTCTTTGGATGAGCAAAAGTGTTTGAGTCTTAGTAGTTCCCATTTATCTATTTTCTCTTCTGTTGATAGTGCTTTGTCAGTTTTTGAAGTCTGTATGACTTGTGTATTAAAACTTCCATTGTTGATCCAATTTTTTCTTGGATGAGCTTTATTGTTTTAGATTTGATATTTAGGTCTTTTATCCAGTTTGAGTTGGTTTTCATATAAGGTGTGAGATAGGGGTCTTGTTTCAGTTTTTTTGCAGATGGATATCCAATTTTGCCAGCACCATTTACTAAAGAGACTGTTTTTACCCCTGTTTAAAATCTTAGGGCCTGTGTTGAATATCAGTTGTTCAGAGGAGGATGGTGGCATCTCTGGGGTCTCAACTCTGTTCCATTGGTCTGTGTCTCTTTTTGCATCAGTATCAGGAAGTTTTGACTACTGTGGCAGTGTAATAGATTCTAAAGTCAGGTAGTAAGAGGCATCACAGTGTGTTCTTCTTCTTCAGTAGTGCTTTACTTATCTGGATTTTCGCCCCTTTATAAACAAAGTTGGTGATGTGTTTCTTCATCTTGTTAAGAATTGTCACTGGTATTAGTATTCAGATTGCATTGTATATGTAGATTGCTTTGGGTAAATAGACATTTTCCCAATATTAAGTCTTCTTATCCATGAGCAGGGTAGGTTTCTCCATTTACATAAGTCTTCTACTAGACGGCACTTGGCTTGGCTTTTGGCTCTTAGTTTCTTGTAGTAATGTCTTGTAATTTCCTTTGTAAAGGTCTCTTATTTCTCTAGTTAGATTTATTCCTAGATATTTTATCTGCTTGAGGGCTGTAGTAAATGGTATTGATTTGGTGATTTCTTTAATAATCTCATTGTTGGTGATTTCTTTAATAATCTCATTGATTTACTTATGTTTATCTTGTATCCTGATACTTCGTTGAACTCTTCTATCAGTTTGAGTAGTTTATTTATGGGTTTCTTAGGCTTCTCTGTGTATACAATTATCTCATCTGCAAATAAGGAAATTTTTACTTCTTCTTTGCTGATGCAGATGCCCTTTATTTCTTCTTCTTGTCTAATTGCTCTGGACAGAATATCTAGTACAATGTTGAATAGGAAAACTGAGAGTGGGCATCCTTGCCTATTTCCTGCTCTCAAGGGGAATTGTTTCAGTCTCTCTCCATTCAGAACGATGTAGGCAGTTGACTTTGTATAAATGGCTTTTATTGCATTTTTATTGCATTGAATAATTTGCCTTCTATTCCTATTTTGCTGAGGGTTTTTAGCATGAACGCGCATTGGACTTTATCAAATGCCTTTTCTGCATCAATTGACAAAATCAGGTGATCCTTGTCTTTTGTGTTGTTTACGCAGTAGATCATGTTAATTGTTTTCCTGATGTTGAACTAGCCTTGCATCACTGATATGAATACAACTTGCTCATGATTAATTATTGTTTTGATGTGTTGTTGAATTCTGTTAGCAAGTATTTTGTTGAAAATTTTTGCATCCAGGTTCATGAGTGATATTGATCTGTAATTCCCTTTTTTTGTTGCATCTTTCCCTGGCTTTGTTATCAGGGTTATGCTGACTTCATAGAATGAATTTGGGAGTATTTCATCCCTTTTTATGCTGTGAAGTAGTCTCAGTAGTATTGGAGTTAACTAGTCTCTAAACACTTGTTAAATTCTGCAGTGCAGCCATTTGGGCCAGGGCTTTTTTTGGTTGGTATTTTTTGATGAGTTTTTCAATTTCTTCCTTCGTGGTAGGTTTATCAAGTTGTTCCCTTTCACCTTGTGATAATTTTGGTAGGTGATATAAATCTAGAAATTTCTTCACTTTCTCTAGGTTTTCAAATCTGTTAGAGTACAGCCTTTCATAGTATTCTGTTACGATGTTTTTTATTTCTGTTGGCGATGTTGTGACATCTCCCATCTCATTTCTTATGAGGGTTATTTGTTTCCTTTACTGTTTTTTTTTTTTTTTTTTTTTTTTTTAGTAACTTTAGCCTACGGTTTGTCAATTTTGTTGCTCTTTTCAAAAACTACAGCTTTTGGTCTTATCAATTTTTTCAATTGTTCTTCTATTCTCTAATTCATTTAGTTCTGTTCTAATCTTTATGATCTGTTTTCTTCTGGTGTCTGAAGGGTTCCTCTGCTGCTCTCTGCTAGTTCAAGCTATAGTCTTAATTCTTTGGTTTGGGTTCTTTCCTCCTTCCAGATGTGTGCATTTATGTAGATAAACTGACCCCTGAGCACTGCTTTGGCTGTATCCCATAGGTTCTGGTTGATTTCTTCTATAACTCATGGTTTTGGGAGCAAGATGCTGTTCTTTTTCAATGAGTTCCAGATTCTATCTATTTCTTTTTCTGCCATTGATTTTGACTTTTATGGCTTTATGGTCTGAGAAGATGCTTTGAAACAATTCAGTGGTTTGGATTTCGTTGAGATTTGTTTTGTGTCCTAACACATCGTGTATTCTGTAAAATGTTCCATGTGCACTGGAGAAGAAAATAGAGTTGTCTGCTGATGTATAAAAAGTTCTGTATATGTCAATGAGGTCTAGCTGGTTAATTGTGGCAACAAGATCTTCTATGTCTATACTGATCTTTCATTTAGAAGATCTGTCCAATACTGAAAGTGGCATGTTGAAGTCTCCTGCTATTATTGTGCAGTGATCTGTTTCATTTTTCAGTGTAGTCAGTGTTTCTTCGGTGTATTTAGATGTTCTAATATTGAGTGGATATATATTTAATATTGTTAACTCCTGCTTGTGTATTGAACCTTTCAACAATAAATAGTGTTAATCTTTGTCCATGGTGGTGGATTTTACATTAATATCTATTTTATCTGAGATTACAATTGCCATACCTGCTCTTCTTTGTGCTTTGTTAGCTTGGTATATATTATTCCATCCTTTGATCTTCAATTTGTTCATATCTTTGAGTCTAAGGTGAGTTTCTTGTAAGCAATATATAGATGGGTCATGTCTTTTGACCCAAGATGTCACTTGTGTCTCTTTACTGGAGCATTCAATCCATTTACATTCAATGTAATTACTGATAGGTATGTGCTTAGTGCTGTCATTTTGATGTATTTATATTTGTGTTGATGTTTTCTCTGTTACTCTGAGATATTCTCCTTGATAGGTTGATTTTTCATCCTTTTCCATGTTGTTTTTGTGTTTGTTGAGACTCCTGTATTGCATTTCTTGTTTTGACATGTTGCATCTTTATTGTGCTTTGAGGCTATCCCTGTGATCCCCCTTAATAATCTATATTTAAACTAAATTTTAACTTCTATGTATCTTATTAACTTCCTCTCCATCTGAAAAGACTATAACTACTGTAGTATTTCCCTCTTTTTAATGTAATGGTATCATGGTTTTCATGATATGATCACTGGATCCCTTTTTTTAATGTTATATAGCTTTGGTTGAGTTTTGTGCCTTCCCTAACTGAATAAGTTTCTGAAAGATGTGTTCTATATTGTCTCCTAAAATATAGAGCTAGTGGTTTTGTTCTTCTAAACCAAGAGCTTCTTTCAGTATTTCTTGCAGCTTTGGTTTCATTTTTACAAAGTCTCTGAGTTTCTGTTTATCTGTGAACGTCTTAATTTCATTTTCAGATTTGAAAAACAGTTTTGCAGGATATATAATTCTTGGTTTGGAGTTTTTCTCCTTCAAAGCTTTGAATGTGCCATCCCACTGCCTCCATGCCAACATGGTTTCTGCAGAGAAATCAGATGAAACCCACAGGGCTTCCCTATGAATGTTAGCTTTGCTTTGAGTTTCACTGCCTTCAAGAGTTTCTACTTGTGTTTCCTTTTATTAAGCTTGATTATATCTTGGAGTCTTTCTTTTAGGGTCTGTATTGTGTGATGTTTGATACGTATCTTGGATATCTATGTTCTCTTCTTTCATAATTTCAGGGAAGTTTTCTGTCAGCAACTCAACACCAATACTCTCTGTTTTCAGGTGTTTCTTCCTATTCAGGAACTCCAGTTAATCGTATATTGTTCCTGTTGATAAAATCCCACAAGTTTCTTAATGCTCTTCATTTTTCTTGTTTCTTTTCTCTGAGTTCTCCTCATAAATGCTGTTGTCAGTAGTTTTGTTTCCCAGTCAGAAAGTCTATTTTCCTTTTGTTCAATTCTGTTCTCTTGGCTTTGAATTGAGTTTTCTAATTCTTTAATTTTGTTATTGATCTGTTGGATTTCAGAGTGCTGGTATTCCACCAGTTCTAACAGCTTGCTTAATTTTCCATTTTGCTCTGCTGAATTTCATCTAATATCTCTGAGGGCTCTCTATATAGTTCTTTTGTACTCGACCTCTGAAAGTTTCAGAAAGGCTTCTTCATCTGAGAAGTTCTTTGGTTCTTTATTTTGGTAATTTTCTGAAGCCATGGGTGGATATTTCTTTAAGTGTCTGGCCGAGGTTTGTTGCTTTTTGGGCATTTAGAAGTTGTTTAGTTTCTATGGTGATGCCTTAATAGGAACTGAAGCAGATGTTGATCAACAGCCACATCTATATACTCCAGTGACTGGGCCCAGTGGACTCTCTGTGGTAACAGCCTCCACCTCCTGTCTGGCAAAGACATGGTCCTACTTATGGAGTCACTAGGGGGCTGTCAGCTGACCTTATATTGTGGGTCAGTCAAGGCTGGAAGAGATGCTGTCAAGTTGCACCACAGTTATTTATCTAGGTAGTCTTATTTGGAAAAGTAAAAGCTATTTGACTGCCTCCAAAATTAGTCAGGCTATCATGTTTGCAAGCCCCTCTTTCTAGCTGGCAATGCAGGATCCTATATATCTGTCCCCAGATGCTGTGATCTAGTTCAAAGTATGGACAGGCTACTGTTCTGCTGTCATACACTGCTGGGGCCAACTCACAAGGCTACATTGTGGTAAACACAGCTTTTCTTCTGGGTAAGCTCTCCCCGGGTTGGCATTGCCTCCCAGCCTGGGAATTAATGCCTGCTGTGATGTCTGTTTGAGTAACTCCACCTCCAAGTTGAACAAGATGAAGTCCCACACAAGCTGTCCCACCTGTCATGAAACAGCCAAATCAATGGCAGAGGTTTGGAAAGAGAGGTTGGAGGGGCCATGGTGCTCTAAGTCCAGGGTGGGCTCTCAAAGTGTGATTATTCTGTCTGCTGATCATGTCAGCAGGGCAGCTCAACTTTGCTGCCAGTTAAGCTGAATCTCAGCCTCTGGATAACAAAATGAAAAAAAAAGTTAAAACCACTAGTTACCTTCAGTCTGTGAGAGCTGGCCATTTAACAAGGGTGGGGGTCAGAGAAAGAGTAGAAGTTTCCCATTCAGTGGCATGTAGTCCAAACTGACAGCCATATGCCATGTCCTAGGGCTCACTGTGTGTCCAGAAGACTCTGTTTAATTATCAATCCAGGTCTTAGTTTTCAGAGGAAATTATGGAGACATGTGTCTAGTCTCCCATCTTCTGAACCACTGGATTTTTAAAAAATACAGTAAAAATTAACCTGCGTAGTATGTAATTGGGAAAAAAATTCTACATGAGAATCTTTTGTTTCAGATTATTCATCAAATTTGACACGTTCAAAATTCTGTTATCATGCTATCACTTCTACAGCACTGCTTCTAGCTATAGTATTTGGTAGCATTTTTGGCATTGATTACAGCACACTATAATTTCTATCTTTTCATGGGTTATGATTTTGAAGCAAAAATCTTAGAGTGCTATTCAAATACAATGTCAATTTTCAGGGAAGAAGGTTTCTATGAGCACCGCACTTGGTGACAGCAATGCATTGTCTATAAAATAGCAAGAGACAGTCTGTAGAGGGGTAAAGGCTTATGTGCTGGGATGAGACACCTAGGTTCAGTAGTGTAAATGTCACTTACTAGGTTTGTGGCCTTTGGTTATATCATTTACTCTATCTCTGTGCTAGGTTCCATACCAAAAAAACAAACAAACAAAAAAAAACAATGCTGGTAATAATAATAATATCTACCTTACAGCATTGCTGTGAGGATGTGAGGACTAAACGAGTTAATATATGTGAAGCCCTTACAAGATTTTAGGTCATACAGTAAATACTAGATAAGAACTAAATCTTATTAATAATCTCAATCAAAAGACATCCTGTCTGAGTAGACCACTTTACTTGTTACCCCATGAAAATAATGCAAAAGAAATAAGACCTATTGCTATCAAGTCAATACTAATTCATAATGACCATACAGGACAGAGAAGAACTGCCCCATAGAGCTTCAAGGGAGTGACTAGTGGATTTGAATTGCCAATATTTTGTTTAGCAGCTGAGCTCTTAATCACTGTGCCACTAGGGCTTCCACCATGACAGTATTAGTCATCTTAATTTTTTTCTTTCCAACATATCCAATCAGTTACTAAGGTTATTAATTAAAAAAAAATCTTTTAATGCATTCTATATACTTTCATTCTGATGGTCAACTTTCTTTTATAATTCCTTATTATATCTTCCTAGAATTAGAATACTTATTTCCTGTCTGATTTCCATGGCTGTAGACTCTTTCCACTTTACTGCATCCTGAGCATCACTACCAGATCAATCTTCTTAATACGCATATTGAATATATCACTTTAGACCTTTGGTGGTAGTCTATTATTACACTATAAAATACAGATGCTTTATTTTATACTAAGGATCCTGGTCTCAACTTTAACAAAACCTTAAATTGTAGTGATAGCTCTTAAAAGACATATTTTTTATGCAACATTTAGGGCTGTTACTTTTATGATCTCTTTCTCTATGTCAAATAATCATAGTACTTACCTGTTATATATAAAGGTTTCGCTCCTAATCAAAAGGTCATCAGCTCGAGTCCAGCTGCTCCTTGGAAATCCTACAGAGCAGTTCTACTCTGTCCTACACAGTTGCTATGAGTTGGAATTGACTCGATACCAAGGAATTTGTTTTGTTTTTCTTTTACATGCTAGATACTGTACTAACTATTGTACATATAATATCATATTTCATTCTTGCAACAACCCTGTGATTTGACAATATAGTACTATAAGCCTTATTTATATAATCTAAAGTTAAGAAGATTAGGTAACTTTCCCATTGTCCATCAGTCCTTACATGGGATAGCCTAAATATAACTTGAGATTACTTGGCACTCAAACCATACTACTTGTAACTAATGGAAGCAAACAGTAACTAAATTTTCATTAAAAATGTCTTGGGGATTTAATAGGAACTGCTTAAGAAGTTTAGCTGAGCATCTTAGTTATCAAATGCTGTTATAACAGAAATACCACAAATGATTGGCTTTTAAAAGAGACATTTTATTTTGTCAAAGTCCAGTAAGGTACAAGTACAAATACAGGGCATCAGCTCCACAGGAGGACTTTCTCTGCTGGCTCTGGAGGAAAGTTCTTGTGGCCAGTCTTCCCCTAGACTGGGAGCTTCTGAGATGAGGGAACCCTGAGTCCTCTCCAAAGGAAGTGGTCTGCTGCATGCACTGCTTCTTGGTGATATGAGGTCCTCAACTCTCTGTTAGCTTCTTTATTTTTTATCTCAAGAGATTGCCTCAAGGTACAACACAATCTTTCACACTGAGTCCTGCTGCACCAATGCAACAGCCTCCCTTACTCTCTCATTAACAGCAAAAGGCAGGATTTACAGCACATCGGAGCATCACAAAATACTAGCAAACATGGCCCTGCCAAACTGCCATACACGTTTTTTAGAGGACACAAATACTGAGGAAGAGCATACATCTGGAAGCAGGAGATAAGGACCTGCAACTGTCTGTAGTCCTGTGGTTGACATCTGACCTTCAAAGTGCATTGTGTGATTGATTTTAAAATCTGATCAAAATTAAACAGCAAAATGTAGGAAATCTTTAACAATCCAGCATGATGTGACAACAGATGCCAGGTAACATAGAAAGTGACAGAGATATCTAAAATAGAACAACGATCCCTTGTAAATAGTTCTCTAAGAACCAAAGAAACATTTGATCCCAACACACATATTCTGAGGAATAACTTCAAACAGGCTATGATGCTTCTACGCATGCATGACTTTCAGAGATTGAAACTAAAGGGACACTTTCTGGATGCAACAGTGGATAAAGCATATGCTTTCTTTGTGGGGGATAACTTGAAAGTATTTGGCATTGCTTGTAAAAAGAATATATGTAATTAGACATGTGTCACAGACTTCTCAGAGAAGGTGTACTGCATAAATCTGAACAATCATCTCTGCTGGAAGAGAAAACAAAATGTTAAACACAGCTTTGTGTGTGTGTGTGTGTGTGTGCACGCGCGCATCTGTGTCAAGAACACTTCTAATCTGTTTCTTTATTGCCGTATGAAATATGTATATTCATTCATTTTTTTTAGCTCTCCAGCTGTGTTGTTGTTGTTAGGTGTTGTGAAGTCAGTTCCAACTCATAGCTACCCTACATATGCTACTGGCCATAACTCTGGGTTCATGGGATGTGCTGTGAAGCTAATCTCTGAGACAGGAGGTTGGGGTAAAATAATTGCCATGGATTGAATTGTGTCCCCCCCAAAATATATGTAGCCATTTGCCTGGGCCATGATTCCCTGTATTCTATGATTGCCCACCATTTTGTGATTTTCCTATGCTGTCTGTTAAGTGACTAAGGTGGGACCGTGAGTCTCATTATAACATCACCTCCCTGCTCAACTGTAAAGGGAGTTTCCCTGGAGTATGGCTTGTACCACCCTTAATCCTTTCGTCCTAGAAGAGATAAAAGGAAATAGAAGCAAGCAAAGAACTGGGAATCTCACACCATCAAGAAAGCAGCAACAGGAGAAGAGCGCGTCCTTCAGACCTCAGGTTCCTGTGCCAAGATACTCTCCCTGGACAAAGAGTGATGCAATACTAGACTTTCCTCTAGAGCTTACAAGGGGGAAAGCCTTCTCCTACAGCAGATATCCTGAATTTGGACATGTAGCCTATTGGACTGTGTAGAACAAACTTTCCTTTGTTAAGGTCATTCACTTTGTGGTATTTCTGTCACAGCAGCACTAGTTGACTAAAACAATCCTAGCATTGCAAAAACACAGGGGACATTCTTGTCCTCAAAGCCTGTACTAATCTGTCAGACAAGGTCAGGGTTTTTAAAGGGAGAGCCACATGGAAACAATGTGGGCTATTGTAGGGGGGTCATCTGTCTGGGGGCAGGACTTAGAGATTCAATCAAAAAATGTGTCAAAATGGGTCTGGAGGTTCTTGGTTGTCACTTGAACAGTGGGTTGTCAAATGGACACCTCTACTGGTTGGATGATCCCGAGAAGGAAGCTGTAAAGGTTATAAGCTTTTAGCTCAGTGACTCCTGTAAGTTAATGTGTGATTTCCTGTCTGAGCCAGGTAATGTTAGGAAGCAAGAAATTTTATGAAAAATGAGTAAAGAATTAGTCCTGAAAAACAGGTAAAGAATTACTCCTGACTGCTTACTTCAATCCCCCCTGTTGTTTGAAAACAGCTCTTGTTAGCCTTCTGGTTTCAATCTTCATGTTGTTTTTAACCTTCATGATCTTGGTAAGAAGAGCCACCAACCAGCCTGGCTACTTCCTGCTGAAATGGGGTGCAGGAGGGGATGAAGGTTGTCAATGCAGGGGAGACACAACAGAGGCCACCACACCCTGTTGGACCCAGGAGTAAGTAGCTCTGGGGAGAACTGTCAAGAAAAAAACACTCCGCCACTCCCTTGGTAACTATTTTCAGGATATAGGGCCCAAAGATGTAGATAAGGAGAATGATTATAATAGTAAACAAGAGGAGAATGGCCCAGGAATTTACAGAATAGAACCATTTAGACAGCTGACTCCAGCAATCTGAGTGATAAAAGGGACCATCTGAGGCATTTCTTTAGAGGGTAATGTGGAGTCAGTTATTTACAGGATCTTAAAAAGTGACTCAGTAACAGAGCTGTGTGTATGAAGGGCATTCTGGTCTAAAGACACAACTCTTCTTTTTTTTTTTTTGGTATGGTAATATCACAAACTTTTAGTGTAACCAGATTGTTCCTTTAGTATATATCCTGAAACCAATAATACAACCAATTCTAAGTTGTATTTGTGCTCCAGTTATTTATTTATTTATTTATTATTGTGAAAGAGTGAAAGTCTACAATCCAAGTTAAGTTTGCATGCCTGCCTATCTGCAGCTCCTTCTGCTCTCCCTGTCCAGTGACAGCACATACCTTTTTTCCATTCTATGCATGTCATATCCTCTTAAAAATCTCCTGTCTCCTCCTCTTCTCCATCTCTTCCTTCTAGTAAGAGGCCAGTAGGACAGCATTCTATAGATGCATAGCACCATAAATTGACCACATACAATGTGGTCGGTCACATTGTGTCCCCGAGTCCAATCCGTTTCTGTCTGAAGAATTGACCTCAGTAATGCTTTATGATCAGGGGCAGCATCACTTCTAAGGGCCATACTCTCAGGGGAACTCCTAGAACATTGGACCATCAGTTGCAGCCTTTTAGTGGAGTTCTTGAGAAGCACCCCTCTTTTTCTCATGTTACCACTGGGATTCGACATTTTGTGCCCCATGATGGCTATCTTTGTTGGTGGTCAGTCACCTTCTGGTTCTTCTGGTCACATGTTGATACAGTCACCAATTCAGACGGTCCTTCTGACTTCCAGGTTCTTTTTCCCTTACATCATTGTTGTCCTTGGTGATCATGCTTTCTGGCTGAGTTGGGACAATTTGGTGTACCTCAGATGGCAGCTTGCTAGCTTTTAAGACCCCAGACATCACTCACCAATATGGGGTGCACAAGACTCTCTTAACAATAGGCTAGTTATGCCAACTGGCCTTGATGTCCCATGACAGCATGATCCCTGGACCCTTGCACCTGCTACTCTACCATTGTGATATTGGGTTAAGATTAGAAGAGTTTTCAGTTTATGTTGAAGTCCAGTTAAGTTCATCTTCTGTCACTGTGTGCTGTCACTGCTTTCACCCAACCAAACTTCTATCAGCTATCTAATCTATAACCAGTCCTCTCCCTCCATCCCTCACCTCCCTTGTAGCCATCAAAGAATCTTTTCTTCTGTACATGAGTCTGTTTTTAAGTCCTATAGTAGGGGTCTCATACAATATTTGTCCTTGTGCCACTTACTATTTTCACTCAATCTAACGTCTTCCAATTGAAACCAGGTTATGAGATGCTTCCTAAAATCATTATTGTTCTTTATTATTGCATAATGTTCCATTGAGTATATATACCATAGTTTGTTTATCTATTCATCTGTTGTTGGGCATCTGGATTAACTCCAACGTTTTGCTATTGTGGGCTGTGCTGCAATAAACATTCATGTGCATGTATCTGTTTGTGTGGCTGCCTTTGCTTCTATAGGAAATATTCCAAGCAGTGGGATTTCTGGGTCAAATGGTATGTCTATTTCCAGCTTTTTAAGGAAGCACCAGATTGCTTTCCAAAGAGGTTGTGCTATTTTGCAATCCTACCAGCAGCATAGGAAAATTCCTGTTTCTCCCCAGTCTCTCCAGCATTTGTTGTTTTATGTTTTTTTGGGTCATGGCCAATCTTGTGGAGGTAAGATGGTATCACATTGTAGTTTTCATTTGGATTTCTTTAATAGCTTATGATGGTGAGCATTTCCGCATGTGTCTTTTGGCTGCCTGGATATCCTCTTTAGTGAGGTGTCTGTCCATCTCCTTTTCCCAATACTTAATTGGGTTATTTACCCTTTTATTGTTGATGTTTTGCAGTATCTTGTAGATTATGGAAATCAGATGTTGATCTGACACATAGTTGCCAAATATTTTTTTTCCCCATTCTGTAGGGAAAGCTTTTGGATGAGCAGAAACGTTTGATTTTTAGTAGTTCCCATTTTTCTTTTCTTTCTGTTGATCCTGCTTTTTTTGTCAGACTTTGAGGTCTGTCTAACCTTGTATTAAAACTTCCATTGCTGACTCTATTTTTTCTTGCATGATCTTTATCATTTTAGGTTTGATATTTAGGTCTTTTATTCAATTTGAGTTGGTTTTTCTGAAAGGTGTGAGATATGGGTCTTGTTTCAATCCTTCGCAGATGGATCCAATTAGTAATTTTTGTCCCATCAACTCAACAGGGCATTCAGGGATACATAGAAAATAGTGTCTTCTTAATTATGGCTCCATTAGATATTATCAGACTAAAAGTAAACGTCACCAGACATAAAAGTAAACTTAACCTTTGCACAGTCCCACTTGGAGAGTAGGTTCATTGGGTAAGCTAGTGTACAGAAGGTAGCTGTTCTCTTGTCTAAGCCAATTTAATTAATTTATTTTTTTCAAATCTATGATGGTGTGGCCAGGAGGCAGGCAGACCTCACTGCCCTCCTCCCATCAATGGTTGGGTTTTCTTTAAACTCTCCTTCTGAGAGAGTCTAGAAGGGCCTGCCTGTCTGGTCCTTTGGGGAAGTCAATTTGGAGTCCTGTTTTAGGGCACTCTGGACACTCCACCCTCCAATGCCTGCATTTTTTACAGTACCTGCATAATCAGGGCACATATTAACTGTCCAGTGACATGATCCAAGTCCTGATCCTCAAGGACAACTGGGTTACCTTGAAGTAGACATTGGAGAGTCATAGCCACAACCGTCTAAGCTGTGTATTAAAACTTTTCAGGTTTTCTCTCTGCCACCCCAATCTCTGTTATTACACACCTTAAAGGTCTCTACTACCAATCAGGAGTGTGGGATGAGGTTCTGCCTTGAGCTTTTATAATTTGTCATTTGTCTGATATGTATTAGGACACAAAATACATGACCTTAATGGCTTTCCCTTTATTTTCGGGATTGGTACTGATTGTGTGCCTAGTGAGACAAAAATAGCTGGTTTTCTTCAGGTCATTAGCTAAAAGGAAATTTGAGAGTTAGTCTTTCTGTTTTCTGATGTTAATAAAATACTTAGCTTTTAGGTCTCTGCCTTGATAGGGGGCCATAACAGTCTGTATACAGGGTTCCCCCCCATTTGTCCTTACAAAGCAGTGTCCAGAGTAAAATAGTAAACTAGTTTATCTGAACCTTTATTTAACTTAAGGTGGCTTGATGAACCAATTGTTTAAGCCTATAGTTCAAAGAACATACAAAAGCAGTAGCTTGCATGGGCCACCTTAATCTCCATGGAAGCCAGAAATCCAGACCCTAAAAGAGTTATATGTCCCACTACAAAATTCTTGATCAAAATGTTAAATGAATGATAATTGAACACCATCAGGTTTTTAAGATCTCAGGTACCATGCAGTGAACTAGGAAGTAGAATAGAAACACTAACAATATTAGGCCAATTATCTTAAATAACCAATGAAACTATTACCCTAATGTCTCTGAGACAGGAGTCTCATGATGCATTTATATATAGCATCAGCAACTCTTTTATGACCCTCAGCAGCAAGTATATTCTGTAAAACCTCAGGTTTCAATTAAATATAATACAGCAATACTTATCTGTCAAGATTTAAACTGCTTCTTGATAGAATAGAAAACTTAATGTGATTTTAATTTGTAAAATCATAGGTAACATTTCAGACACTTTTCTGGCTGTTTTATTTACAACTTAGTTGTAAATGCACAGGAATTTATAAATGGAAAATCACAACACTCAAAGCTGTCAGTTAAATAGTTTGGAGAAAGGAAAATAATTTCTTATGTCTAACAAGTAGGACCTTAAAATATCAGGAATTTTTTCACATAAAACCCACAGGATATTTTCATTTACTCAGCCTTGTGTAGTTGTTCTGTATTTCACCTAATTCTAGATCAGCTGCAGTCTGTGAGGTCATCAGTTCTGCATAAGAGTTTTGAATATCTTGAGTCACAGTCCTTTATACCAGTCTAAAATCTTTGTTGAGATCGCTGGTTAATTGTTTTTAGAAAATTAGTCAAAATTGTAGATGATAGAAGCTAATACGACCGCCAAGCCAGCCAAGTGCCATCGAGTCAGATCCGACTCATGGCGACCATGATCACTAAAAAAAAAAAATACTCTTAAATAATCACAGGAGGTAATTACAAGTAGGACATAAAGGCCTAATAAAATCCAATCTGCTGAGAAACCTTAGACAATAATATTTCCAAACACAATCATTACCCATATTTTTAAGGAACATCAGCACCATACATAATAATCTTGAGGTATAATATCATATAGTCAAGATATACCAAGATTACTATGTATCTGAATACTTACATAGTATAAAAATAAATTTGTAGGCAAATAATTTGAATTCTCCAGTCAAAGCACTGGTTTTAAAGCTGTTAGATTATAGAAAATGATGTAGTCAAGTTAGCAATTAAAACCAAATCAAATCAAGTGTTGTGGAGCTGATTCTGATTCACAGTGACCCTATAGGACAGAATAGAACCAGCCCATAGAGCTTCCAAGGAGTGCCTGGCAGACTTGAACATAGCAGCAAACACAGCACCCAGTCACTGTCACCAGAGTTTTTCTAGTTAGCAATTAAGAAGCAACAACAAAATTATGACTTAGTATTATGCATTTGTTAGATAACATTAAGAGAGAATAACTTACATAAATTTTAATCTAATTAGAATTGGGCACTTTTTCAATTCCAATCGGTGCCAAACCATTTTAGCCCTTTACTTCTAGAAAAGGGATGTCCATGGCTTTCCATGAAGTCCTAGGGTTTACTGCAGGTTAACAGGAAGCAATACCAGAGTTATGGAACTGAAGATCTTGAAATAAAACCTTAGTTTTGCCTCCTTTTCCAAATCGTATGGCTCTGTTTTGACTCAGGAATCTTAACTTAATGAGAGGTCAAATCCCTGCCTTTAAGAGAGATTACACAAGGACTAAATTAACTGTTACTCAGAAGTAAAAAAAAAAAAAATTGATACTTAACAGTAAAAAAAAAATTCTTTCAAACATTAATGTTATTAAAAATGTCATCAAACCACTGTTAGACAAATGAAACTTTTGACCATAGCCAGCCAACTGCTGTCGAGTCAGATCCATTTTTCCATAATCCTCTATAGTATATTCTTTAAACAGCAAAAACAAAAGTTAGTTCATTTATATATAGATATATATTCTTGTTGCTTGAAGAGAAAAAAGTATATAAATTTACATTATACTGGGTATCTATTAACTTAATATCTGTAAACTACCTAAAATTTCAGAAAATCAGTCCAAGCCTGTAACTGAAATAAAGCTTGCTTAAGCAGTCTAGGTTTTTAATTCTTGCTATGTCTAACATGTTTCTCGATCTAATTTTAACCCATAAAGTTTTATCAACTGGCTTTAGAAGTCATAAAATCTGTGTCCAACTGATCAATTACTGATATACATGTAACTTTAAATCTCTTGTTAGGATTGGAACAATCTTTCAGGTCACTTCAGATGTGTCTTAGAGCTCCCTTAGAATAGAGAGAACTTGCTTACAGTTAGGGTCTATCCAATTTCTAGTAATTAAAGTGACAACTTTTATATGTTTTCTCTTCTCTATCCAGTTATAAAGTGTTTTCTAAAAATGTTTCCCTAGAACTCTGTGACTTTGAGAGCTGGGGAACTCAGGAGGCCTGATGTCGCCCTACCCTCTAATATGTAAACTCAGGAGAGGTATTTACACACGTTTAAGTTGATCCAGGAATCCTAAGGACAAAGGATCCTCCTATTGTACTGAAGCTGTTACCTTCCACTTCTCTCAGCCCTTCACTTAAGCAAACTCTAAGCATTCACACACTATCACACACACTTTCTGAGCTGGCTTGGCACTACATTTACACACCTCAAATCCAGAGGGCAGCCCCACCAGCAGACCAATTTCTGCTCATGGAGTTAAAAAAAGCCTTAGGGGAATCAGAAAATCCAGACACCAGGAAAAAGCATCCAGAAGAGGAAAATCACCCCACTGAAAAAAAAACCTGTCTGCTGGGAATCTGCCTGGCAGAGGACACCTGGGCTCTAGTCCTGAGTGGTACAGGATGGGAAATTTGCAGTACTCAGAAACCAGGCAGCCCCTTTTTGGGGGTCTGCATACCAGATGGCTCCTTTCCTGGGGTTCTGCAAACCAGAAATCCTAAAACCCATCCTTCCCCCTTCCTTGAAGCCTTTGATTACTTACCCCTAAAAAGTACAATTAAGAGCCAATGATGGCTGGAAAGAGGAGGGCAGTGATGGAGGTCTTGTGGCCACTTAAGGAGAGGAGCTTAGCTGATTCTCTGTCATGCTGAAGGGGAGGGGCACCTCCAAGGCCAGGTGGTGTGTGGTCCATGTTCAAGATGACAGAATTTGTTACCTGACTTAACTCCTGATTCATGCCACCAACTGTAAAGCCAATCTCTGAAACTGTTGGGGTAGAATAATAAAAGATTTTTATTTGCAAGCTGGCATTGCAAAGAGACAAGGGGCATTCTTGTCATCAGAGCCTGTCTGAATTTGTCAGGCAAGGTCAGGGTTTCTAAAGAGAGAGCTTACATGCAGGTATAGGGGGAAGGGGTCAGTGAAGAAACAATGTGGGCAATTATACAGGGGTTATATGTCCGGGGGCAGGTCTCAGGGATTCAGGTGAAATATTGCATCAGAACTGGGGTCTGCAGGCTCTTAGTTGTCACCTGAGCAGGGGGTCATCATACTGGCACCTCCACTTGTTTTATGATACTAAGAAGGAGGCTTGAAATGCTGTGAAAGTTTAGCTCGGTGGCTCCTGTAAGTTAATGTGTGAATTTCTGCCTGAGCCAAGTAATGTTAAGAAGCCAGAAATTTTAGCTACAGTGACAGGCAGAACAAACTTGCTTTAGTTTGGCAGTATGGGGGTGGGGAGGATTGAAGTAGACAGTCAGGACTAAGTCTTTACCTGTTTTTCAGGACTAAATCTTCACCCTTTTCTCATAAAATTTCTGGCTTCTTAACATTACCTGGCTGAAAATTCAGAGATGGCATAGGGTTCAAGGAATATTTTATTTAAAGATATGCCAGCAAATCTAGGGGCAGCAAGAATAGCTTCTCCAGAAAACTGTCCCATATGGGTTATATTTCCAGTGGTTTTTATAGCCAGAATTCAAAGCAATAGGTGTTTGTCACAAAACAATAGTCAGAAGTCTCAGATTTTGTTACATCATAAGGTTTGATTGCATCTTATCAAATAGTGTGAATTACCCAAAATTTCATTGTCTCTTTCTGGGGTCTTAATCAATTTTACTTCCTCAGAGATGGGGAGAGGAATGCAGAGCTGCTACTCCAGTATGAGAGTGATAATTGCGGCAGAGGATGGAATGCAGCTTAATCTAAGTGACCTTTGTTAGATTCCTACATTTACTGCTACCCCTGGTGTTTGAAAATGGTGCTTTTCGGGCCTCTGGTTTCACAGACAACGGAAAGAAACCCTACCTGGCCCTGAGCCATGCCCACGGTCACTTTTATGCTTGAGTCCATCCATTGTAGCTGCCACTGTGTCATTCCATCTTGTTAAGGGTCTTCCTCTTTCTTGCTGACCCTCTACTTTACCATCCTCTCCTTCTACAGATAGAGGGACAATAAAAACAGGGATTGTACTGAATACTACTTTCAAGTCTAGGTTTGTATTTTAGTTGAGACAGACTAGGGTATCCGGATCAATTTTCGTGTCTCTCTGTGTGTATATAAATTCTGGGCATAGATTTATAGATATAAAAGAATGAAGAACATTTCCTCAGAAAGCTAAGAAACACCAACACTTTCGTTAGAAATTATTATCACTTGTATCCTTTTGGTGGCTTATTTTCCTCCCCAAATTTGTCAGATTAGTACAATGCCTTTTTCTCTTCTCGGAGTTTAAGAAGCATGTTTAAAAACAAGGTGTCTGATGTGTTAAATGAAGGTGTATAATTAAAAAATGCTGAGTGCATTGTGTGTAAATATTCATAATTGTTTTTCTGATAAAAGATGTCTTTATGATCTCTTAGAGCAATTTACAGCTGTGAATGCAGAAATTTTATAGGAATAATTTAAAAGGTGCTGATTGGCAAAGGAGCACTGGTGTTCAGCATGCCCCTTCGGGTAGACTTGCCAGAACAGATGGACTTTCAGTCTAAATTAAAGGTCATTTGCTTTGCATTACTGCCAAGTGAACATAAGAAAGAAGTTTCAAATTCTATGTCTCCAGTAAGTGGCTCACCACATGTTTTGTGAAAAATTCAAATTTAATTATGCAGTTGTTTCCAATATCTTAACAGAAAGTCCTAATGACCAAACCAAATCTCTAAGTAAATTTTACACTTCTTAGCCTAAATATGACACTTAAAAATTTCCTGCTGACCTTTGTCCCTGAGCCAGTGTGAGATCTAACATACCAAAGAGCAGGACAATATAGGACCAACCCCCTCAGCGTTCTAGGAACTTACGTAACCACAAAAGGCTAGTCTCGGGAGTAACAGGAAGAAAATGTACCCGAAATAACCGCCCTAACCCCGAGCCCTGAGCTTATGCAAACCACGAATTGCCAAAATCAACCTCCCCAACGTGGAACCTTTCCCCAACCCACCTCCCCCAGGAATGTAAGACCCCGCCTTTATATACTCTGTAATTCTCTTGTTCCGGGCTCATTCCCGCTACTCTGACAAGAGTATGGACTGAGCCCCAGAGTGCTGGAATAAAAACCTCTTGCTGTTTGCATCAAGAACCGTCTCTTGTGAGTGAATGTGGGGTGGTGTTCGCACTCAGGACCTTACACCAGTTCCAATTTTCATTACATGCGTACACGAATTCTTCTGCTATTATAAAACAGGTGTCCCAACTGTTGAGATCTTGTAACTGATTAGACCCCCGGTGTCCTGATTGGGGTTGTGGAGGTGGACATAGATTTGTTCTGGCTATCATTTGGCAGTAGGGGGGACTGAAGTAGTCAGTCAGGACTAGATCTTTACCATCACCAGACATCAAGGAAACAAAGCGGTGCTAGAAGTCATCTGGCCAGCAATCTGACAGAAGAGTGCTTAAACACAAATTATGTTCCTGCCTCCCCTGCCCAATTCTTTTATCATTAGATAAGAGTAAATTATCAAAATAAAAGGAGTCATTCATTGCCTATAGTTCATTGAATCTGCAGTGGTGCCTTTGAGGGCCCCACCCTAGTGTCCCCAAGTGGGGCTTGTGGACCTTGGAGATCACGTCTTTCCCTGTCAGTTGGGGGTGATCTGAAATAAAGCCTCTGATCAGGACCTGGACCTTGAGCACCTCTCACATGGAGGCTTTTTCAGCCTCCTATTTCATTAACATGTATTTTTTTAGCTTTTAGTACTCTTCTACTCAGTGAGTATTGTGTTCAAATTAGAGCTATTGAAGCTCCTGTGAGTTGGCATTAACTTACTGTAATAGGTTTGGTTTTGGTTTTGATAGTGTTTGGCATAGTGGTTAAGAGCTATGCTAGCTTGGTCTTGATAATGTTTGGCATAGTGATTAACAGCTACGTTTGCTAAACAAAAAGTTGGAAGTTCATTTCCACTAGGTTCTCCTTGGAAACTATAGGGCAGTTATAGCTGATCCTGTAAGGTCACTCTGAATTAGACAGAATAGACAGCAACGGGTATGTGGTACGTGTGGTGTAGCAGTTAAGCACTATGGCTTCTAACCATAATGTTGGGATTTGAAATCTGTGGGAACTCCTTGAAAATTCTGTGGGACAGTTCTGCACTGTCTCATAGGGTTGCTATGAGTCAGAATCAAGTTGATAGCAACAAATTTGAGTTTATGTGTATACTACATAGAGAGGAAGGTAACTGCAGTTCATCAAAAGTTAGGAAATTTTCCCTGAATAACAATATCAAAAACAGTAAATACAAGGCTATGACCTTTACCTATTAGTTCTTACACTTAAGAGGACTTCATTAACCAATGAACCTTCACATATATCTTCCTAAATAACTACAAGGTACCAGTTATTCTTTATTTTCCTTTATCTCTTATAATGCTTCTTTGCAAATTTATGTGGAAACTGAGGTGACTGCTTCCTTACCAGTCGGTATCAAGTAATTTGGTCGTAGCTAACTTACCACTGCTAACATCTAATATCATTTTGGATAATAAGCATTGACTATAGAAGATTAATGTAACAATATGGAATTCAAGTTCTACTATATAGTTTTAATTATATTGAAACTTTTTTCTAATCCACTGTGCTCATTCAACTGAAATTTATACCACACAATAAAGGTTAATTCTAGACCTAGATAGGAACACCTGGAAAAAGTTATTCTTAGAGACGGTATGGTAATGAACCCTAATGCCTATTTAAATGGTTTAGAGTTGCTTTTCTAGTATACTACTCACTGTATGCTTGAAATTTTGGTTGTTTTTCCTCATTGAAAAAGGACATGTTAGGGGTGTTAAGAAAGTAAAAGAAATAGATCTTGAAAAATTAGAGTATAAAAAGAAGGAAGAATGTGAAGAAGGAGTCCAATAAAAAGTTGTAATTCTCTTTGTGTGTGTGCATTTTCCAAGGCAGAGGTGCACACTGTATATTTGTAGACTGCAGTTAATTTTCCTTCAGCTGAACATATGTTTTTGTTTAAGTCTCATAATGTTGTTATGAGAGAGAAAACCCTAAAAAGTTACACTCTAATCTGAAACGCCAGAGATCTCGTACAGACACCAAGGACACTCCCAGCTAAATCCACTCCCCCAACCCCCGCAGTGACCCAACCCTTAGGAATTTATAAAATCTTTACTTCCTAGAAACCTGAGACTAGAAACTTGAAACTAACACTTATCTCTGCTTTTGTAATTTTGCTAATGCAACAAGAAAACAGTATGAAAATCTGTAAACCTGCTAATGCCAATGAGGAAACTGTATGGAAATTCCTTTGTCTGCTTCTGTGAAAAACTTATAAAAGAAAAGGAACAAAGCAGATCTGGGTGCTGACCATTTTGGACTTGAGCCCGGGAAAGCTCTGCCCACTGGGAATAAAAGCCCTTCCTCTAATAATCATTGGTGGTTGGGTGATTTCTGCTCTCTGGGTCTTACTTATCCTTTTGTACAATAGTTATGTACAGTGTTTCAAACACTTTAAAGTAGATTTTAACACTTCAAGAAAAATTGACACAAAAATCTATGTTTTAGCTTCTTTGAGGGAAAAAACAGTAATTCTTAGGCAGCAACAATAATCTTGAATAAGTACTGATTTTCCCTTTATCATGGATTGAATTCTGTTTCCCCAAAATAGGTGTCAACTTCTCTAAGTCAACACTGTCAGTACTGTATAGTTGCCTTTCATTTTGTGATCTGATGTAACTATCCTCCATTTTGTGATGTTTTATATATCCTAAACTGTGTGTGTCAGTGACCTGTCTGTCACTCACCTTTAGAGGCTGGTGGACTCATCCTCAATAAAAGTAGGTGCTATGCCCAAAATTGGTAACATAAATTTGTTGGAGCTTAAGAGAGAAATTCTGCAGAAAGTCCATTCTAAATTAATGGGCCATAGCTAGAAAAATCAGAGAGATGTCTGTGACTTTGCAATTGTCTGTGACTTTGCTAGATGAATGCGTTAATTATATACTTCCCTCTCTGGTTTTATTTCCTTGAGTAACAAACTAAATTACTTTAGAGACCACTCTATCCTTAAAACAAAGATATAGGTAAAGTCCTTTTAAAACAGTAAGTATTAGTCAATTTTGTCATTGCAGTTAATGATCACAGCTTGACATTTCATGAGTTAATACCAATTTACATGAAATCACTTGTTAATGGCGGTACTGAATGTCCTTTGTCTTCGCAGGGACCGTAAAATTTAGGAAATCACTTGTGAACTGGAAAAGAAGGGATCACATAAAGTTGATACTTCCTCCTTTTTCTCTGAAACTATGTGGTAGCACTGTAGTAAATTTAGGGAATTAAACATTACAATAGGCTAGTCCTGCACAGCAGTGAAATCTAGCTTATTTTATATCATCCCAAAAACACTGACATGAAAGGGATTATAAAGATTATCTTGTCCAAATACTATCTAATACTTGTCTCCTCTCTGTATCACTACTCACAAATTAAAGTCTGACTTCTGCTTGACTTTACTTTGGTGATGAGAAAACTTTCTGCCCCGAGGCAGTCTCTTTCATTTGTGAACATCTACGACAGTTACAGAAAATTTCTCTGTATCTTTGAAATTTGTTTTCTTATATTTTAGTGATTTACTCCAAACAAGTTATACATTTTTCATAATGCTAGCATTTTAAATGTTTGAAGACATTTAACCAGTTTCCTTAAGCCCCTCTTCTCACGGTTAACCATCCACAATTACTTCATTTACTACAAAACTGATGTAGTTTTGATTTCTCTAGTTCATTTGTTCACTGTTCTCCAGATAGGTCCTGATTTTCCAAGTTTCTCTTAAATAGTGAGTCTCAAAATTTGCATAGATTCTGAGTAACCTATACAAAATAAAACACATTTTTTTTTGCCTCATCATTATCAATTTAGTATGGCTATTTATTCAATTTAACATTACTCTGTCTTCTTGATGGTATTATCATGTTGTTGACTGATTGTCATTTCCATTATCTGCAGATTTCTAGTATTTTACAGAAGCTACTACTAATCTTCATTTAGCTGATCCTATACTTAGATAATTAATTTTTCTGAGCCCAAGTTCAAGTCCTTACTTACATCTTACATATTGCTTTTTGCCTTTTTATTTAGTGAACTGTTCATATTTTTAGACTTGATCAGTTATTCCAATTCCTTGCATATGTTGTAAAACTTGAATATGTTATCTAACATACTGGCTTTCTTTACGTGCTTTATGATTCCACTAAATAAGCTATTGAATCATTATGAACATTTTGAACAAAACACAAAATAGATTTAGGGGTTTATACCAATATTAGAGTCCTCTGTGGTATATTTTGTGGCTGTTTCCTCTGGATCAATTTTAAATTCCAATCACTCTGTAGCAAAAGGGGAGGGATTGACCCTCTATCACGCGCAGGTGTGGGTCCTGAATGGTTAAAGTCAACTGGTGTGCTTTTGCTATCTGTGCCACAGTGATTATTAGTTCATTAGAAAGCCAAGTCAGAGCACAGGACAGAACATTAGGTTAGTGGCTGAGGAATAAGAAGTCTCTCTCTTACTCTGGATGATAAGGAGTTTAGGAGTGAGGCATGGAAAATGTTTATAGCTGCTGTGCTACCATCAGAGATGCCAATCTGAGAATGAAACCAAAACATATTTTACCAAATTTCTTGTAAACAATATTAAAGCTCCAAAAAGCCCAAGGTTTTATCCATCTCTAAGCTTTTTTAGCTACATGAGTAACCACACAACAATCAAGTAGCCCTAGTAACTCAATGGTAAAAGTGCTTGGCTGCTAATATAAAGTTTGGTGGTTTAAACCCACCAGTTGCTTTATGGGATAAAAGTCCTGATAGGAACTCCCAAGGGCTGTTCTACCCTGTCCTCTAGTGGTGCTATGAGATGGAATTGACTTCACAGTACACAGCAACTAAACAGCAAGGAAATAAAGCTAGCTTCCATAAGATACCATGAAATAGGAATAGCTAAAGTATCATATCATATGTTCACAAAAGCTGGACAATTAATAAGGAAGACAGAAGAATCCATGTCTCTGAATTGTGATGCTGGAGAAAAATATTGAATACATCATGGACTGCCAAAACAACAAGCAGACTTCCCTCAGAGGGAGTACAACTGGAGTGCTCCTTAGAAGCAAGGATGGTAAGACTTCATCTGACGTACTTTGAGCATGTTGTCAGAAGGGATCAGTCCCTGGAAAGGGACATCATGCTTGGTGGAGTAGAGGGTCAGTGCAGAAAAGGAAGACCCTCAACAAGATGGGCTGGCACAGTGGCAGCAACAATAGGCTTAAGCATAATAGTGATTGGGGGCTTGGCACGGGACTGGGCAATGTTTTGTTCTGTTGTACATAGGGTTGCTGTGAGTTAGAACTGACTCTATAGCACCTAACAACAACAACGCCTTAGTGGAGCAGTCATGAAGAGTTCAACTGCTCTCCAGAAAGTTGGCAGTTCAATCCTCTAATAGCTCCTTAGGAACCCAATGGGGCAGTTCCACTCTCTCCTCTGTGGTCACTGTGAGTTGGAACCAGCTTGATAGCATTAGCCATCATCAAAAGCACCCAAAAGCTATAAATTTTATTCACATGACAAGTGAAGTATCTTCCGTGACTTAGGGAACCAGGCTTCCTGAATTTGTGATGCCATTTCAACCTGTAGTATAGAAACAATTAGAGAAAGAATGTCGACTTTTAACTCTTATGGCCTGAAAATAAAATTTATTACTTTTATTAATTAAGCCAGAGAGCCCTGGTGGCTCAGTTATTAAGGTGATTGACTTTTAACTGAAAGACCAATGATTCAAAACTAGCAGTGTGTTCTTGGGAGAAAGATGTGGCACTCTGCATCTGTAGAGATTTACAGCCTCAAAAACCTTTCAAGATCATTATGGGTGGGGGTAGACTGGATGGCAGTGGGTTTGGTTTGGTTTGAAGATTCCTTAATCTGAACTAGTCACATAGTTCTAAATTAACTGTGATGGAGTCTTGGGACTGTAGATGAGTATTTGGAACACTTGGTCAACACTGATGGTATCAGTAGCCCAGTATCATGTCTACAAAGAACATAGGTTTTCAGAAAAGACTTCTACTTATCGAAAGCTGTGTCTGCTTTTTACTTGCACACATCCAAAAGTGTAATAATGACCTGACCACTTGGTTTTAACAGTGAACACACACACAATTATAACAATAAATTATTCTGAGACATGATCTTTTCTACTCACTTTGAAAACCAGGCCCAAATTTTAACTTTGAATTCTTGGCTGGAAGATAAGAAATTGCTGTTCCTACAGTTTGCTATCTCATCTTCAAGTTTTAACCACACTCTGGTGTGTAATCTTCTTAGGCCTGGAGACTTGAAATCATTTAGGCAAGTTAAATGCTATTTTATCATTTCCTCACATATCTTCAGGTTCAGTTGCTTCTTACCAATATTTATTCCATCTTCTCCAGGCTAAAAATCATTCTCCTAGTCAGAGAAAGTGGAAGTAAAACAGAATTTTCAGAATTGTATTTCGTACCACTTCTTTACCTTATACCATCTCGTAAGGCGTAGTCCAGGTGAACTCTCTTTGTTCTTTCTCTGTGTATGAATATAACTTAAAAAGGTTTCATTTTCTTTATACAGTTTATTCATAAGTAACAGCTCATTTTAGTATTTCCGACACTGTTTTAACAGGCTCATGTTCCTCCTCACGCCTCCTCTCACATTGAGTTTAAAATCTGAATCCATCTAAGTGTTCTTTATGGAGTCATTCTGAATCTTCAAATACTTTCTTCAGTGATTTTTTTTTTTAAATAATTTCTTAGATGGAAATTCAGTTTCAGGTCTTTCCAAACTACCTGAACTTTTCCATTTTAGAGTCTCCAAGTATGTGACTATTTGTGTTTTTCATTTAAACTTTTTCATATCTGTCTGCCTGGAGTTAAGGTAACTTTTTCTCTGGCCATGCTGCTTACCAGGTGTTTGTAATACGCCTGATGTTCAGTAAATGATTGTTGAAAGAATGTCTTTGAATTAATCAGGAACGCTACTATTTTTTCCAGGAGAATTTCTTCACATACCTTTCTCACAGCTGACTTTTTGGTTGTTCTTACATGATGTGACTTTTTTTCTAAAAAAAAAAAAGAGAATTTCTGACAAGATTTGATTCATTACTAATTTCTTGTCCTATTTCTGTTTATGGAGACTAAAATCTCTTTCATATCCATACTTAAGATCTTATAAATCTAGCAATTCTTTATTCAATACTTTACAGCTTTTAAAAAGTTTTACTCTCTTTCAGAGTAAAATGACAAATGTATTAGTTTAAATGGAAATCATTAAAATCAACATTAACATTAAAAGAAGCAGACATCTGCAAATCTCAGCCCCCAAACCCAAAACCATATCTGTTGCAGCAGAGTTGATTCAGACTCATAGCAACCCTATAGGACAGGGTAGAACTTCTCCATAGAATTTACAAGGAACACTTGGCAGATTTGGACTGCCGATTAGCAGCCATGGTAAATAACCACTATAACACCAGGGTTTCCTGAATGAACAGAAAACTATTAATTTATAATAGAAGAATCTTAAGTTCAGAGATCAGAGTTTACTTAGTTCACCCCCTAGAACATTTCTCTATAATACCTCAAATAGATAGCTGTAATGGCTCAACATTTTGAGAGAGGAGGATCATTTCTTTGGAAATTTTTTCCTCCCAATCAGTCATTTTAGAGATTCACTTTATTACTTCTTTAAGTGCTTATCAGAAACCCAGGTAAAATAGTGGTTAGCTGCAAAGCAAATTTTCAGCCTGTCATGTACACTGGGCACCCCTTGGAAACCCTGTAAGGCAGTACTACTCTGTCCTATAGTGCTGCTAGGAGTCAGGGTCAACTCAACGGCAATGGGTTTGGACTTTTTTAGTTAAGTGCTTATCAGTTTCTTGAATTATATCATAGCTCACATATTGCTTTGAGTATCTTCAGTAACTTCCTTATTAAGAGTATAAGGTAAATTACTGAATCCTTAACAGTTATGAGGACAAATTTGAAAGTGAAAGGAGGCAGAGGTGTGACCAAAATGGTAGCGTATTCAGATGTTTCCTGTGATCCTTCTGACAACAAAGACCCAAAGGTACAAACGAATAGATTATATATGATATTTTAGGAACCCTCAACATCAAAGCAAAAGTTGAGAAATAAGACTGAATGGCAGGTCAGGGAGAGTATGTCCAGAAGTACCCAAGAGTGGCCCGATCTGATCCACTGGGAAATGGTTTCAGCTAGCGTGGTGTGAACAGAGTAGTGCCATTTAGGGACATTGTCCTCAGTTGAAGAAACAGCGGAAAACAGTCCACTCCATTGACAAAAGGTAAATGACTTATATCTAACTTACAGCATGGGCCTATAATTTTCCTTCACAAAAGAACTCTTTCTCCTTTCCCAGCACTTCACCATTGCTTTTCAGCATTGTACCCTGGTGCTGAAGTTGGATGCCATTAACTGACCCAGAAGTAGAACTCCTTATATGTGTCCTCAGCCATTCTCCTACATTTGGAGAGGGAACAATTTAATAAGCAGGGGAAAGGGTGAAAAGTCTGCCAATTCACTTGTGCTGAAATTCAGGGCTGAAACATCCATTGGAATAGGCATAATAGGAATGCCTTCATTATACACACTCAAGGATGGCTGACAGCCTCTTAATTTCTCAAGGCATGCAGCCAGATTTTTGTGCCTACACAAATCATCCCTACCCATCTAAGACTGTAGTCAACATTCTGCAGCATACTTTCTGACGAATTACCTGGAAATGTGAGCTGAATTCACTGAAGAAAAGAAAATGGATTCCTAGGCTCACATGCCTGATAACAGCTCTAACCACCTGGTGACAAGACATTAGAGCTTCAAAGGTACCAACAACCAAACTAGCACACACGACCAGCTTTTTTGGATATTTCAAAACAAAACAAGAAGCCAGAACATAGAAGGCAAATATGAAAAGAATAAACACAACTTACAAATGGATCATGGATAAGAGTCAATATCAAATCATTTAAAGAGGCACACTACAATGGATTCAGGAAGCTCCCAAAACAAAGAATCAAGAAATTTTCCAGATGAAAAGAACTTCCAGGATTTATTGGAGGTGGAATATAAAAATTAGTGTTTAGAACTTTTCAAAAGTTCAGGATGGAGGTGAGGCAAAATGCAGCAGAGCATAAGAGGCTACAAGAACATATACTCAGACAGGAAGTAGACATTCAGAAAATCAATAATAAAATTATGGAATTAGAAAACTCAATAGAAAGTCAAAGGAGTAGAATTCAGGCACCAGAAAGCTTATTTGAGACATTGAAGATAAAGCACATGACACAACATATTTGAGAAAAAATCAGAAAAAATACAAAAATCAAGACACACTAAGAATTATGTGGGACTGTATGAAGAGGAATAATGTGTGAATATTTCGAGTATGAGAAGAGGGGGATCTAATAGAAAATAAGGAGAAAGTTGTTGAGTATTCTTTGATGAAGAATTCCCTGATATCATGAAAGACTAGAAACTATCAATCCAAAATGCTCATTAAACTCCACACAAGATAAATCCTGAAAGAAAGACATGAAGGTATATTGTAGTCAAACTTGCCAAAACCAAAGATAAGGAGACAACTTTAAAATGGGCTAGGGATAAAAACAAAATATTCTACAAAAGAGAATCAACAAGACTAAGTTTAGACTACTCAGCAAAAACCATATAGGCAAACAGGAAATGGCATGACATATACAAAGCCTTGAAGAAAAATAATGGTTAGCCAAAAAATTATGTATTCATCAAAACTGGCTCTCAAATATGATAAACAGATAAACAGAAATTTAGGGAATTTGCAAAAACGAAACCAAAATTACAAGAAATAGTAAAAAGGGTCCTTTGTTACAATCAACAACATCAGCTAATAACCCAAGCAAGATAAAAGACAGAATAGAGAAACTGGATATCAACCGACATAGGGAAATGACAAGTCAAATTAATAACAGAAAAAGGGAAAAAAACATGAAACACATAGAAACTAAAAAACACCTTGCTTAAAAACTACTGGGTTATAGAAGAAATCAAAAATGGAATAAAGAAATTTGCAAATTCAAATGAGAAGGAAAACACATCATACCAGAACCTTTGAGACACAGCAAAAGTGGTGTTCAAAGGTCAGTTTATCTCAATAAATGCATACGTCCAAAAAGAAGAAAGGGCACAGATCAAAACAATACCACTACAACTGGGACAAGTAGAAAGAGAACAACAAAAGAACCCCTCGGACATCAGAAATAAACAAATAATAAAACATAGCACAGAGCTAAATGAGTTAGAGAACAGAAAAATGATTGAAAAAATTAACAAGACCAAAACCTAGTTCTTTAAAAAGATCAACAAAATTCAAGAAACCACTGGCCAAATTGACAAAGGGAAAACAGCAGAGCATGCAAATAACATGAATAAGAAATGTGATGGGTTATACCACAAGAGACCCAACTGAAATTCAAAAAAAAAAAATCATAAAAATTCTATGAAAAATTGTATTCTAATAGATTTGAAAATGTAGAGAAAGTGGAAAAAGCCATAAGAACAGAAGAGAATGGAAAGGTTAATTAAAAAGCTTCCAACCAATAGAATTGTCACTGGAGAATTCCACCAAATGTTTACTGAAGAGTTAGCTTCATTGTTGCTTAGAAGAATTTTGGAGCATAGAAAAGGATAGATAGAATACTGTCCAATTTATTCTATAAAGAGAGGATAACCCTAATTTCAAAACCAGGTAAAGACAGCTCCAAAAGGAAAATTACAGACATACATCTCTCATGAACTTAGATGCAAAAATCCACAAAAAAATTCTAGACAATAGAATTGAACATTAAAAAAAAAAAAGAAGAAAAAAAATTTCACCATGATCAAGTGGAATAAATACCAGGGATGCAGTGATGGTTCAACATTAGAAAAACATTCAATATAATCAAACACATAAATAAAACAAAAGACAAGAATCATTTCAACTGATGCAGAAAATATATTTGACAAACTCCAACACCCACTCATGTTAAAACCCTCAGCAAAATAGGAATAGAAGGGGAATTCCTCAACATAATAAATGATGTTTATACAAAGCCAGCTCCCAACATCGTCCTGGATGGAGAGAATCCGAAAGCATTATCCTTGAAAATGGTAGCTAGGCAAGGTTGCCTTTTGTCACCACATTTACTCAACATTTTACTGAAGGTTCTAGCCAGAGCAATCAGACCAAATAAAGAAATAATGACCATGTAAATTGTTCAGGAAGAAGTAAAAGTAAAGGATCATCCAATAAGAGTGTTCTATCTTTGAACTTGAATGAAACAAGTTGTGTAAATAATACAGATTTAATTGTTTTACTAATTTGAAGAACATTTGGCGGCATTATGTACGGAAAAGAACTTCAGGTAAATGGCCATTGTGACGCCTTCCAAATGGTGCCGACAATAATCAGTCATCATGGTCTGATATCTTTTGCAATAGACAGTCACAGTCTCTCCTTGTTCACCCTGGAAAAACCAAGGGTCAATGATTCTGCCCAACCAAAAGCTATACCAAGTGGTAACTTTTTGGGGATGAAGTGGATGTTCTTGAATCTCCGTTGGGTTCTCATCACTCAAATGCAGTAGTTTTGTTTGTTAACAAAATCATCCATCCCCAAATAAGCCTTCTTGCTGAAGATGATGTTTTGGCCAAAAGCAGGGTCGACTTCTAATTGCCCCAGAGCCCAGTTAGCAAATGTACAATGCAGACTATGGTCTTGGACTTCAGTTCTTGAGTTAGAGCAATTTTTTAAGGGTAAAGCTTCAAGTCCAGATGCAAAATTTGCCAGGGTGTGGTCAATGAGAGGCCTGGTACTTGTATTCATCGAGAAACTGATTGAGGTCTATTCCCGGCATCCTCTGAGAAACAGTGGTGATGTTTTCATTGGACTGTGTGGTTCATTGACACACAGGCATTGTCTTGATTGGCAACAGATTGATCCACATATCTCAAATTTTTTGATTAAGCATCATATTATTCTTTTGGTGGGACAATTATGTGCATGGTAGTAAATTTCATGTAACACATGGATGTTTGGAAAATGAAACACCCATTTTGATAATAAACTTTAAAAATTTCTATGAATTGTGGAATAATGTAAATTTTCATGGCTATTTGTCAGACTAATCAAGAAAGTGATAAATATGGGCACTAAAGCTTCACAATTATGGTTGCTGTGAGCTGTCAAACACAGGACACCCTTATGGGAAGATCCTTTATCTTTATTTGAAGATGGTGTGACATTACACCCAGAAAACCCTAAAGAATCCACACAAAAAAACCATTGTAACTAAACAGAAGAATTCAGCAAAGGATCACGTCATGGGTTGAATTGTGTCCCCCCAAAAATATGTGCAGCCGTGTGGCTGGGACATGATTCCCAGTATCTTGGGACTGTCCTCCATTGTGTGGTTTCACTAAACTGTATGCTAAAGGAACTGCAAATTCCTGCATAGGATTACTTCCTTGCTTTGCAGTAGGGGGAGTTTCCCTGGAGTGTGGCTTGCCCCATCCTTAATGCTTTCAGCTTGCAAGGGATAAAAGGAAACAGAAACAAAGAGAATTAGGAGCCTCGCACCATGAAGAAATGTGCACCGGGAGAAGAGCGAGTACTTGAGACCTGAGGTTCCTGCTCCAGGACGCTCCCTGGACAAAGACTGATGCAATACCAGACTTTCCTCCAGGGCCGACAAGGGGAAAGCCTTCCCCTGGAGCGGACACCCTGAATGTGGACTTGCAACCTACCGGACTGTGGAAGAATAAACCTTCCTGTGTTGAAGCCATCCACTCTGTGGTATTTCTGTTAGAGCAGCCCTAGCTGACTAAAACAATCAGGATACAAAATAAACATACAAAAATTAGTTGGATTCCTATACACCAACAGAGAGAACATTAAAGAAGAAATCATCGAATCAATACCATTTATGATAGCCCCCAAGAAGGTAAAATACTTAGGAATGAATGTAACCAGATACATAAAATACCTATAGAAAGAAAATTTTCAGATACTACTGCAAAAAGACCACAAGAGATCTATGTAAGTAGAGAAATCTACCTCATTCATGGATAAGAAGACTAAACATCTTGAAAATGTCAATTCTACCCAAAGCAATCAACAGATGTAGTGCAATCCCAATACAAATTATAATTTCATTTTTTAATGAAGTGGAGAAACAGATCAACAACTTCATATGGTAAAGGAAGAAGCCCTGGATAAGTAAAGCATTACTGAAAAAGATGAACACTGCCATGGTAGTCAAAACAGCTTCCTACTGGTACAAAAATAGATACGTAGACCAACGTAACAGAATTGAGAGTTCAAATGTAAAATCATCTACCTATTAACAGCTCATATTTGACCAGGGTCTGAATATGGGAAACTACGTATATACAGAAAGCCCAGTGGCATAGTGGTTAGGTGCTACAGCTACTAACCAAAATGTCAGCGATTCAAATCTTCCAGGTCCTCCTCGGAAACTCTATGGGGCAGTTCAACTATGTCTTATAGAGTTGCTATGAGTAGGCATCGACTTGATGGCATCTGTTTTTTTTTTTTTTGTAAGGATGTAATAGTCTCTTTAAGAAATGGTATTGATAACGATGATTCCAGGAAACATCTCCTAACCTGGTTTCAAATGGAAGACATTATGTTGAGTGAAAGTAGTCAGCGACAAAAGGACAAATATTGTAAGAGACTTCTACAATAACATCTCAAAAACAGACTTGTGTATAGAAGAAAAGACTCTTTGACAGCTGCAAGGGAGGGGAGGGAGGGAGAGTGGGGGGGAGGGTTTAGTTTAGACAGTTGTTAGAAATCTGGTTGGGAGAAAGCGGTGATAGCACACATTAGAAACAAGAACAACATTTAGTGGACTTCAGCATAAACTGAGTACTCCTTCCATCTTAACCCAATCTTGCAAGTATAGAGCAGCTGGGGCAGGGGGCAGGGGACCATGCTCTTAGGTGAAATCGAGGCCAACTGGCATAACTAGTGTTTTGCTAAGAGGGCTCTCTGCACCCCACATTGGTGAGTGGCGTCTGGGGTCTTGAAAGCTGCCAAGCTGCCATCCGAGGACACAGCAAATGGTCCCAACTCAGCAGGAACAGATGCTCACCGAGGACCAAAATGACATGCGGTAAAGACAATCGAGAAGACAGAGAGACCCACAAGAGTGGGTACCTACATCGACTTGGGACCAGAAGAACCGGATGGTGCCCGGCCACCACCAGTGATAGCCACGATGGAGCTCACAGAGAGGAGTCTCACTGGCAACACAAGAATAAAAAGGGGTGCATCATGAGATCTCCATTAAAGACCTCAATTGATGGTCCAATGGTTTCAGGGTTCCCCTGAGAGCATGGCCCCCGGCCCTAATGCTGCCCTTACCCATAAATTATAACGAAGTTCCACTCTTTGGACAGGAATGGATTGGACTTGGCAATGCAGAGTGACCATATATTGGATGCACTTTATGGTCCTAAACATCTATAGGGTATCATCCTGTTGACCTCTGGCTGGAGGAAGGAGAGTGGGTGGAGAGGAGGGGAAAGGAGGCTGTTGGGAGGAGGAGACATGTATGGAGCAGAGAGGAATAGTGTGCTGTCACCGGACAGGGGGAGCAGTGGAAGCTGCATATAGGTGGGCATGTAAATTTATACGGGAATGTACATTTTCACTCAGTCATGTTAAATTAAAAAAAAAAAAAGAAATGGTATTGGCATAACTGGATATCCATCTGCACAAAAAATGAAACAAGACTGACATCTCTTGCCATTAAAAAGAAAAAAAAAGAACAACTAAAAGTAGATCACAGACTTAAATATAAACTCTAAAATGATAAAGATCATGGAACTGAAAATAGGCACAAATCTGGGACCCCTAAAATATGGCATAAACAGAATTCAAACCATCGCTAAGCATGCACAAACACCAATAGAGAACTGGGAACTCCTGAAAATCAAACACTTATGCTCATACAAAGACTTCTCCAAGACAGTAAAAACACACTGAGTAAAAATTTTGGCCACCATGAACCTGATCAGCATCTAATCTCCATAATCTACAAGATACAGCAAAGCCTAAACAACAAAAAGACAAATCAACCCATTTAAAATCTGGCAATAGATATGAATAGTCACTTCATTGAAGAAGACGTTCAGGTGGCTAACAGATCCATGAGAAAATGCTCATGATAATTAGCCATCAGAGAAATCCAAATTGAAGTTACAATGAGACAACACGTCAACCTAACAAGGATGGCATTAATGAAAAAACAAAAATAATAAATAATAAATGTTGGAGAGGCTGCAGGGAGACTAGAACACTTAGACGCTGCTGGTGGGAATGTAAAATGCTACAACATATCTGGAAATCAATTTGGTGTTTTCTTAAAATGCTAGTAATAGAAATTCCATACAATCCCACTTTCTGAAACATATCCTAGAGAAATAAAGACTGTCACATGAATAGATACTAATGTTTATTGCGGCACTGTCCACAATAGCAAAAGATGAAATCAACCTAGGTGCCCATCCACAGACAAATGAATAAACCAACTATGGTATATTCGTACAATGGAAAACTTCGTAATGAACAATGATGATCTTGGGAAACATCTCATAATATGCAGCAATCTCAAAGGCTTTATTCTGAGGGAAGTTAGCTGTTAAAGGAAAAGTATTGTATGAGATCACAATTGTAAGGACTCAAGAAAAAGTTTAAACACAGAACAAAACAATCTTTCATGGTTACAAGGGTGAGGAGGCAGAGAGGGGTTTATCCATTGATTATATGGTAGATAAGATTTGGATTAAGTGAAAGGAAGTCAGTAACGCCAGACTAGATAAAAAGTTAAGAGGTTTCCTAAATACAATCAAATATTGTGAAGGACAGAGTAACAGTGGCGAGGATCTGGAACCACTGTTTCAGGGGACGTCTAGGTCAATTGTCATAACAAAGATTTTTAAGGAAATGTTCAGCATCCCACTTTGATGAGTGGCATATGCAGTCTCAAAAGCTAGCAAGTGTCCATCTGAGTAGCATCAATTGGTCCAACACACCTGGAACAGAGGAGATTAAAAGACAAGAAAGACATAAGGAAAAATATACGCCCAAGGGCCAAAACGGCCACATAACCCAGAGAACATATTAGTATGGCACCAGAAGACCTAGATGTTGCTCAGCCACCAACAATAGCTGCCTTCTTAGGGAGTACAACATCGAGTCCCTGACGTAGTGGAAGAAAAATGGGTGTGCAGAACTCAAACTCTATTCAAAAGATCACACTTGATGGGCTGATAGACTGGATGGTCTTTGGAATACATAGTTCCTGGTCTCTTCATTAGTCCAGAATTGAAACAATTCCTGAATCTTCATACAAAGATTGGACCGGGCTGTAAGACATAAAATGATACTGGTGAAGACTGTCTCTTCGTTGAAGTAGGTAAGTGAGGCTAACAGGCAAGCTTTTGTCCAGAAGAGAGATGAGAGCGTGGAAGAGGGCAGGTTGAATGGGAAGGAGGAACGTGTTGTCACAGGGTGAGGAGAGCAGCTAGGGTTACATAGCAGTGTGTGTGCAAGTTTATGTATGACAAATTGAATTGGTTTGTTGACTTTCACTTCAAGCACAATAAAATATTAAAAAGAAAAAAGACAGTGAAAGTTGAACTGCTAGAAATATTCTGGGATAACAGGTGCAAACTAGGATAATCCTGAACATATTTATATAGCCATCACGTTGATATTAGAAATATCTTTTTTTGTTGTTGTTTTTACTCTTCTCAAAACTTACTGATAGTAGTTTACATCAAATTTAATTTGAAAATAATTGTATTTCAAACTTCATAGGCATTGTCTTGTGGCATCAGGATTACAAGTAAGAAGTATGATTTTTACCATTTTTCTCCATCCTGTCCCCATGAGAAACACTCACAAATTCTTTCAATCTTTGGTTCTGGTAACTAAAGGGATTCTGTGCTTATTTTTATTCTGTAGGTGAAGCAATTTCTGAAGATACTAGTTTTGGCTTCTCTGTATCTTGTCAGGTGATTTTATTTCCTGGTTGTTTTCTATTATTTTCGGCTTCTTATTTAATAAGAAGTTGATCAGAAATCTGTAATAGGCTGTATTCCCTGGAAACAAAAGGCTAGACACAGTTTAAAGCGCAATATTTATATTAACAATCAAAACCCATGAAAGGAGGAAAAGAAACAGATTGAACAGAGGAAAAATTGGACTAGAAGATGAGTTCAGCAAAGCCATGTCCAACACTGGGTAAGTCTATAGCAAGTATTATCCAAGAGAACATCTGTGTCAGGCTCAAATGCCTTCGCTTTTCTGCACCCCATGTTATTCACTGAGTGGATGTGGGCTGCCCAGGGAAGGAGATGTGTATGATATCTGGTGAAGCAGATTGTAGAAGCTGAGGCAGATCCTGAAGGAGAGGACCAGCTAGAAATCTTGTAGTGACCACACTGGTTATAGATGGGCAGCAGTTCCTTCCCTGAAGGATGATCTGTTCAGCACATCTTTGTGTTCGCCGTGTATAATCGTTATGGTCAGAGCTTGTCAGTGAGTTTAGACTTAAAATAAATGGAAAGGTAGTGTATGAGGTAATTCCTAGATCCAAGAATGTGGCTGTCTTAGTTTTCTAGTGCAATCTACCACAGCAAAGGAGTCACTGGGTGATGCAAATGATTACCACGTTTGGCTGTTCACTGAAAGACTGGAGGTTCAAGTCTCACCAGAAGTAGCTCCGAGGAGGTCTGCTTCTGAAACATCAGCCACTGAAATCCATATGAAGGACGATTCTCCACTGACACAAACAGGGATGCTATGAATCAGAATTGACTCTGCTGACAACTGCTTTCAACCGTCCATAACAAAAATAAAACAGTTTTACAGAACAGAAATATATTGTCTCACAGTTTTGAAGTAGTTCAAATCAGGGTATCAGCAGGGCTATACTCTCTCTCCATAGGCATTAGAGGAAGAGTCTTTTTCAATTTATGTAGCCCTGGACATTTTATGGCATTTCTTAGCACTCCTTGGCTTATAGACAGATCTGTAGGAACATAGTCTTTTCTTGCTGTATGTGTCTCTCCAGGTCTGGTTTCCCTCTTATGAGACACAGTTTGGATGGTATTAGTTTTAGGACACTCTCTAACCCAGTATGACCCATTTAACATAGCAAGAGAAAAGCCTGATTTCCAACAGACTGGGTACAAGGATTAAGATTTTAACCTACCTTTTTTGAGGAACACAATTTAGCCCACCTTTCTGGTCACCTCTTCTCCTCTGGTCACTTCTCCACCTTCTGGTGACCTAACAACTAATGTTCTTCCCACATTCAAAAAAATTATTTACCTTATTTTAGCATCTATAAAAATCTTAACTCATTCCAGAATCCACTTCAGTTTCAAATCTCATCTTCTGAATCATCTAAATTCAGCATGGGAGAGACTCAGGGTATGGTTCATCCTAGGATAAAATTCCTCTCTGTCTGTGAACCTATAAAAGCTAGAATTTGTTTCCAAAATACAACACTTGTTTCCGAAATACAACACTATGTTACATACGTAACATACAGGCACAGGGTAAACATTTTTTTAGAAGTAGGAGAACTAGAAGGAAAAGAAGGGGTCATGAATACCAAGAAAGTTCACAATCTAGGTGGAAAATTTTCAGGGCTTGAAAATAATCCACTCCTCTCCAGGTTTATGTGTCCAGTAGCCTTTCCCTCTGGACTCTGGGCATGAGTAGAACATTTTATGTAATAGAAATTATAAATTTGAGATGGGACTAGACTTAGTCAAGAAAACTCAAGAAAAGTACTTGAATAAGTGGTCCATACTCCCATCATGATATTTTTTTCATGGCATTACTGAGGATGATAGTGAAAGGCGATCATCCTAGTGGACAAAACTGAGAGGAGTTCATTTAATTGTTCTCTTCATGGGAAAAGAAATGACAATTGTGTGCATACATTTTTTTAAAAAGGCAAAAACAAATCCATTATCAGCTTGTCAGTGAATTGATTGCAACTCACAGTGACCCTTAGGACAGAGCTGATCTGCTTCATAGGGTTTCCAAGGAGCGCCTGGTGGAATCAAACTGCCAACCTTTGGGTTAGCAGCCATGGCTCCTAACTGCTCCACCATCCACATACATATGTAACATAGATTCCTTGCAGTGGAAATATCATGGTTTGTTAATAAAATATGTAAAAAAAAAAATACTGGAAAATTAGGAACAAAGAAGTCCGGAGAACAGAGTTTGTGGACAGAAGTATGGGTGTTGGCACAGGACATGCAGATCTTTTTATCTCTCTTTAATATTTGTCATTGCAGAGGAGAATCTTGCCAGTTAGTGAACAGAATAACATGACCTATGGATCTCATTCAGTCTCTCTTCTTAGAAATCCCAGTGCTAGTGAAACAAGTCCATACACAGAGGAGCCATGGTGGCAGAGATGGATCCTACTTATGGACTCAGTAAATGGTTTCCTTTTCTCTTTTTTTAAAAAAAATATGCTTTAAGTGAGAGTTTACACTTCAGATCAGTTTCTCATGTGAAAACTTATATACTCATTGTTACATAATTCTACTTTTTCTACCTGCAATGTAGCAGCACACTCCTCGTCTCCACCTCATATTTTCCGTGCCTATTCAACCAGCTTCTATCCTTCTCTCTTCTCATCACACTTCCAAACAAGAGCTGCCTGTTGGGTCTTACTTATCTACTTGAGCCAAGAAGTAACCTCTTTACCAGTATCATTTTATGTCTTGTAGTCCAGTCTAATCTTTGTCTGATGAACTGGTTTTGGGAATAGCTTTCATTCTGGGCTAACAGAGAGTTTAGGGACTATGTCTTCTAGGTTTTCTCCAGTCTCAGTGAGACCATCAAATCTGGTCTTTTTATGTGGACCTTTTCTTCCACTGCATCAGAGACTTTCTGTTTTACTTTCTGTCAGGGTGGTCATTGGTAATAGCTAGGCACTAGCTAGCTCTTCCTGTCTCAGGCTGATGGAGTCTCTGGTTTATGTGGCCCTTTCTGTCTCTTGAGCTCATATTTTCCTTATGTGTTCAGTGTTCTGCCAGGAGCCAGCCTCGGCAGGGTCTGGGATCATGAACAGATGGGTGGCGTCAGCGAAGAAAGAAATGATGAGACTGAGACAACCAGGAATCTGGAGATCAGTAGCCTGTTAGGGCCTGTCTTTCTTTATTTTTTATACAGTCAGTGACACAATTTCACCCTGCCCCCTTGACTACACAAGCTGTTGGCTAACAAAGAACTGATACCTTGTGGCCTTTCTTCGTGTTGATTATTGGGGCCTACTGGATAATGGCCTGAGACAAGTGCTCTCTTTACATGTTAATCATTAGGGCCTTCTAGGTAATGGCCCGCGACAAGTATATTGTGATTATAATCAACAGTGAAAACAGAAGTTGTGCCTTGAGCTTAATCAGCTCTATTTATGCTTCAAGGTCAAGAGGTGCAGGGAGTGGAAAGGCTGTGTGTGGCGTCATCCCTGGGGAGCTTCCCAGGGCCTTCCTGCAATTTTGCATTTCACGTGTGGAGGGGGATGAACAGTTAGGGGAAGCCAGCGGGACTGGGCTGGCCTTGGAATTCCCAGGCTGGGCGTTCCCAGGCTGGGCATTCTTAGAAGGCATCTTCCTTAATCCTTGTGCCAGGAGATGAGAGGGTATTTTTGAGGAAGGTTTGATTAGGATGCAAAATATTATCAGGGACAGTACAGCCAAAAATATGCCAAGGGTGAGATGCCTCTGCCCACCATCACATAGGTGTGTAGCTTTGCTCACAGAGGTCTTTGTGGGTGACGGGCCTTGGCAGTGTTCTTAGCTCCCCTTTGCTCCATGTGGGTTGGGACCAATTGATTTGGATTCTTTTTAGCATTTTATTCTAGCCTGAAGGAACTAAGTGACTGAAAGAGGCATTGGTATCTCCACGTGCTTCAACAGTGTACTTCATGGGTACCACAAAGCCCCTGTTTAATATCTTGTGTTACCAACCTATCTCTAGGACTTGTATATATAAACATTACTTTTGTTAGTATGAATAATGCAGTAAAATGATTTTCTTGTGTATGCATTGGTTTAATGATTCTTAGAAGAAATGCTGTGAGATTGAATTGCTTATTAAAGCCTTCAAATTGCATTTTTGATGCTAAAAATAACTATGATAAAAATATTTCCTTGGGCAAATTTGTAGGACTTTCTAATATTTACTGAAGGACCCTTAGGCATCTGACTAGTTGACCTTGAAATTTGATGTTACCAAGGAGAGAAATTAATCTTTTTTATTCCTAACCAGAGTACATTAAATTTAGGCAAATCAAATCCAGAAACATTTTTAAGCTGCAGCATTTTTTAAACAACTTTCAACCTTGCATTCATTCTTCCATTTATTTATATCGATTTATTTTGAGCAATGATTAAATTTTTTGTCAAGCACAATGCTGGATAACAGAGTCCTAACAGGTATTCCTAAATAGGTGGAGGAGCCAGGCAAACTAGTAAAAGTAATCTCTACTACTGCAGGTGTGGATTAGCTGTTCTTACAGATACAGGTTCTAGGGATTTGTGTTGAGCTATAGGACTAGAGTGTAGCCCTGGTTGTTCTTAACAGAAAGAGAACAGAACTGAGCAGGAGAGTTGGTAAAGCTAAATGCTGCACGCGTAAGTGTACGCACATGCACTCCAGGGCAATGGACTTAAATGCTTGTGGGCTAGAGGTTTATTTCACAGCAGGCATTCACTCAGATCTTATTAGGCTGTAGGAAGATCAAGGGCAGAGTGCACTGTCCATCACACATTCCTGACCTGCCTTACTGCCTCACTTGTACCACAAGCACTATACAAAACAAATAATAGTTTTTGCCAATGAATGAATGAATTTCTAATTTCCACATAACAATGAGAAAGTACAGGCAGTCCACAATTTACGATGAAATTTCACTCCAAGGATTCCATTGTCATTTAGTTTTGACGTAAGTTGAATTCCTCACTTTTTTTAGTTTTTGTTATTATTGCCTTTTATTATCACTATTACTGTAAGTCTGATCTTCATTGATTTTGGGGGTTGACATAGGAATGATAACATCAGCAAATTGCCTGCTGCAACACTGTGTGCCATACATATTGCTAACAGTAAGATTTACAGAAAATAAAGAAGACTGTTCTGTGGTTCATTATAACTCAAATATGTTATAAGTGAGGGACTGTCTATTTTTCTTGTTCTTAATTTGAAGATGAATTTAAAAGGACACTTCTGACAGGCTCCCCCCATATTGGCACCTATGAGTCCTTATTTAACAAAGAAGGTGTTTCCCTGTTGACAAATAAAATATGTATTTTAAAATAATTTGTTTATAGACAGATATGGTCCCCTTTAAGTGGTCTTGAGAATCTACCTACATATTTATTTCCCTTTGCTTTTAATTTTTTAAACATTATCTAGTTTCTTAGTATAGTTAACAAATGCAAATTTCAGATCCATGTTATTATGAACTCTGGTGTAAAAAGTGATTGACACTAAATTGATGCTGACTCATAATGACTCTGTGGAGGAGAGCTGTCCCGTACAGTTTCCAAGGAGTGCCTGGTGGATTTGAACTGCTGACGTTTTGATTAGCAGCCATGCACTTAATTACTGCATCACTGGTATAGTGGTCTTTAAATCTTTAAATCATCAGAGAAAGAAATTAAGCTGCTTAATGATAAAATGTAATTATGAAGATGCACTGAAGTTGACATGGGCCTTGGTAAAATTTGAGTCATTTAAATTACCTAGCTACTGGGTTGTCATAATTGCAAGTCTGTTTGATTCTGAGCTTGAGAGCCTTGGCATGGCCATTCAACTAGATCCATTAAGTAGCAAAACTCAGGATGTTGTGATGGGTTTTTCCAGACCATGAATTCTTGCCTCTGTATAGGGTTGCTATGGATCAGAATTGACTTCATGACAGTGGGTTTGTATGGTAAAAAGTCATGGTCTATCCAGTAACTTAACATATAAGAGTGGTTTCTAGAACTTACAAAGAGGCCAAAAATAATCATTGACCATTATACACCCATATGATCAAGAACATGTAATGCAATTCAGTGGAATGTTGCATTAGTATTCTAAATTTAAGGTAATCCTGACAATTGCTTTCTCCAAAAGAAAGAAACTGAAAATTCATTATATAAACTTCATATGAGTTTAGCAAGTTTTCCTGTATTTCTTTCTGATTACAGTGTAATCAATTTTCTAATCTTGTTGTAACTTCCTATTTAGCAGTCCCACATCATCTATTCTTCCCCACGATATGACTTACCTCAATATAGGAATGCCTGTCTTTCTCAAAGCTCTTCCATACACCTCTGGGTAGAGATGTAGAACACTAGCCATACACTTCAGTTTGATTCAGGATCCACCCAAGAACAAGGCTCTTCCTTTACAAATTGGGCATGGTGAATTTTTTATGTGTGTGCTGAGAGAGACAGTAAAGCAGTAGAAGCAGACACCTTGGGAGTCTGAGTTATTTGCTTGCACAATTTATGTATGTCTTTCAGACCTTCTAGAGACTGGTTTATATATATAAATACATGTAAATATGTATTATTTCTATATAATCTCTACAACATAATGACACACTGCAGTGAACATCCAATTCCAAGTGTTTATAAATAAGAAAAAATACAATCATTTCGGGCAGCTGGGCTCAAATGACCATTAGATCCCTCACGCTACCTCTACTAGAGCCTAATCACAAGCCAGGAGCTGCATTTCAGGTGTGGAATAGTTGCTACAAAAGGACACCATGACAACAAATTTTGTTAGAGAGAGAAAACATAGCTTTACCTCAAAGACTTGAGAGGTTTTGCTGTGCTTTTCTTTCTGAGTCTGCCAGAAGCTTCAGAGAACATCTATATGCTGTGAGGGTTTCCAAAACAATTTGGACTACTGAGTCTTTCAGCCCAGTAATAGGGTAATTGCATTATAAACTATGCCTTTTTAAGTGAAATTTATGTTTCTAGACCATTTAAGACAAATACATCAGAGATTATCTGGTAAATGGGTACAGATAATTCATTCAGATATGGATATTTTACCTCCCAAGTCCCTCTGCCAAGCCAAGTGCCGTCGAGTCAGATCCTATCCACAAAATATTGTGCTTATTCTTCTGATACTGGTCTTTTACTTTAAAACAAATATTCTGACACAGCCCAGTCATTTAACTCTTAGGAACTTCACCCATGGAATATGTTTCTGAACATTTACAATTTATTTTCTGTTTTCTGGCACAGGCTTGTCTTATTCAGATATCTAGAGTTCTGTCTAGTCAGTAGATGGACAAGACAGTAAAGATATACCGTTGTCTTTTTCAGGTTAGATGCAAACTTTGTCTAATTTCACATAAAAGATATTTGCTATGTACTATTAAAAAAAAGCCATTGCAGTCCAGTTGATTCCTACTCATAATGACCCTGTAAGACAGAGCAGAATTGCTCCATAGGGTTTCTAAGAAATGACTTGTAGATTTGAACAGCCAACCTTTTGGTTAACAGTCAAACATTTAACCACTGTGCCATCGGGGTTCCATTTGCTACATAAAACCCACTGCCACTGAGTCTATTCTGGCTCATAGAGACCCTGTAGTACAGAGTAGAACTGCCCCATAGAGTTTCCAAGGAGTGCCTGGTGGATTTGAACTACTGGCCTTCTGGTTAATAGCCATCCTACTTAACCACTATGCCACCAGCAGTTCCATTCACTATGTAGCTGATTCTAAAAGCTTTATTGATTTGTACCTATAATGATACTCTATCTTAAAACAGAGCTGCAAAGGGCACTTGTACCTGAGTAAGTTTTTCATAATCTATTGGTATTTTCTACAACCCACCAGATATTTGCTCTGATCAGTCAGGCTAATTATTTGGTGCTGTGCTAGCAATCATAAGCCTTGAATCCCTCAGATCTTCCACAGCAGTGCTAATCTCTATAATTCCCCCAGAAATACTGCATTATTTTTGTTTTACAATCTTCAGAAAGGAGCTCAGATACAGGGGCTCTTTCTTGGCTCTTCCTACTATAACAGTTCCTGCTCCATAGATCAGAGAACCAAAATAGGAGTATAGTATACACACCAAACTTATTAGAAAATTTAAGCTTACTCTGATTAGTGGAACATGATCACATTTTGGATTTCACGTTAAACTTGAGTTCAGACATAGTAGTTAAAGCTTCTCAAGTCTAGATATTTCTTGTTTTGTAGTTAGACTCTATGGCAGCGAGTTTAGTTTCTTGGTTTATAGTCAGTCTGGTCAGTGATAAGATCTCTCCGGAGATTCTAGTTCAGGTTCCTTCTTCAGACTTCGTAATACTGCAGACTCTAACTTTGAACCAAAAGCTTATCAGCCTCATATACATCAAATAAAACTTAAGTGGACTTTTAGAAATAAATTTATTTTATTTCTGAGGCTATGAGTAATTAACAATAACCTCTGATTCCTATGGTTCAAACTGGCATACTTATCATTTTGTTTCTATGGACTACTGTGGAATGGCATAAATTTTTTTTTCTGATGCTTAAATGTCTCCACACGCACTCTACCTTTCTTGAATTCTGTCATCACTACTGAGATCACAGAGACAATTTTCATTGCAGCATCTCGCACTAGAATCTTTGGCTTGCTGAATACAACCACTATACATATCACCAAGAATGTTTATGGCTACCTCACTGGTATGTTTCTTAATGTCTTGTTGAAGGAATGTCCTCCCAGGTTATCTCAGGGGTGCGTGGTAGGCAATGGATGTGAAGACTGCACGCTATAGATTCTTTCGGACAAATCTATTTCTCTAAGAACTAACATTTGTTCCCATATAGTACAAAAAGGAAATTTGTTTCCTTCAATACCATTATGTAACGGTAGCTCTTTTGCAGAGAGAAGGTTTAGACTAGCCAGCCTAGCAGAATATTAACAAGATGCACAGGTGCTCAAGCCCACACATTAAATTCTGAAGCTAGTGTGAATAAATACATGCAAATTAATTAGAACCTAATGAATCTTAAATTAAGTTGTGGTCACATGCACTTAGAACCAACTGCCACACATGCTCCCCAGACTCCCATCAATTCAGATTAATGAAATCTTTTAACTCAATTGGTGTATAGATTATTTAGTTCTAGAAAAGATCCTATAGCTCACTGTCTGATCTATGTTGAGATCTAACTTTTGCTTTAGGTCTGGAAGGATGGAGAAAAAGAAGAGAGAGTTCTGAAAATAACTTCATCTTGTGAGGCTAATTGTCCTAAGTGCAATCAGGTGTTGAGAGCAGATTGATTTTTTCAAGTGGGAGAAGTTTTAGAGGAATTTGAAGTTTATTGATTTTTGGTCTCATTCATTTTGTTTTAATGATTCTTGTTCTATCTTTTCTCCAGCAGTGCCATTAGCATAGATACCTGGCAGGGTAAGTATTTAATTGATAATGCAACTCTAATCATACTATAATTTCGTATGCTTGGTTCTCAGGTGTGTGTAACTATAGGAATAAGAAGAAGCTTCATTAAAACTGCCATGATGACTTTTCTTTCTTCGCGTACAAAGTCTGTCAGTTAAGCTGGTAAACTTGACACTGTGTGCTTATGTTGGCAGCACTATAGAAACAACTCAGTAAGGCTTCATAATCTTGGCATATCTGTGTCTCATAGCTGTGTTCCTGTCAACATGTGGCAGTGTCTTTCTGAGTGGCTGTTCATTACTGTTTTGTGTTTTTGTGTGCTGTCATGAGAATGTCAGGGCTTGACTTAGAGTAATGAACAAACATTAAATTTCTTGTTAAACTTGGCAAGAGTGTAGGTAAAATCAGGGATGTTTTAGTCCAAATTTATGTGGATAATGCTATGAAGAAAACAGTAGTGTACAAACAGATTAAATATTTTTCTGATGGGAGAGAATGCGTCACTCATGAAAAGAGGTCAGGGTGGACAGTAAGGGGCAGAACTGATGAAAACATTGCATAAATTTGTACCAACTAAACAAACAGTTCACCAAGTTTGCTATTTGGAAGTGCTGAAAAGGCAGCATGAAAAAGTTAGAAGAAAATGACCCAAACTTTTTACCAATAATGCATGGCTTTTGCATCATGACAAAGCACCAGTTCACATGGCACTGTCTGTGAGGGAGTTTTTAGCCTATCAACAAATAGCTGTGTTGGAACAACCCCCTACTCACTTAATCTGGACCCCAGTGACTTCTTCTTTACTGGAAGATAAAGGAAATATTGAAAGGAATTTTGATGACATTCAGGACATCCAAGGGTAATACAGTGACAGCTCTGATTGCCATTTCAGAAAAAAACAGTTCCAGAATTGCTTTGAAGTCTGGGCTACTTGCTGACATAGGTGCATAGTTTTCCAAGAGGAGTACTTTGAAGACGACTGTAGTGAGGTATGTAGCACTTTTTCTAGGATGAGTTCATGAACCTAAATGTCAGACCTCTTACAATTAGGTTCACAAACTGGCCACCATGTTACCATGCATAATGACCATTCCAGAAAAAGTTCCAAAATTGTTTTGAGGGCTGACCAGGTGGTGGCGTTGATGCATAGCTTCCTAAGGGGAGTACCTCAGAGGTGACAGTAGTGATATTCAGCAGTGAAGTATGTAGTATTTAGAACAATTAAGTTTGTGGACTTATTGTTGGACCTTGTATATACTTATAATTATTACATTGGATCATAGAAAATAGAGAGCATATACAAATAAGGATAATTTGAAGATGATGTATTTGCAAAATGCCTAATTAAAAAAAAACTGTGGTTGGAGTCTCAGAAATCCACAGAGACTAGTTCAGGATCCCAGAATCTTGCTACCAGAAGCAAATCTGTTACCATTTCTAAAGGCCATGAGGGGTTAGGGACATTTCTACAACCACAAAGAGTTGAGTGGTGTAGTACCCTTTCTCAAGAGATGCTGCTAGCCTGAGATGACTTGACTGTAAAGAAAACAAAAGAATCAATACCCTTACTCATTCTCATTTCATTCTTCAAAAGTCCACTGGGATTCCCCAGCAAGAAGTAGAGAGCAGAAGAGATCTGCTGATGTAGTTCAACAGGTTAGCTTCCTGGGAAGCAGAGTAGGATGGGAAGAGGTAGAGGGTGGATCTGGAGAAGAAAATGTAGATGCCCAATACTCATTTTTTAAAAATTTTTAATTAATTTTTTTTTCTGGAATTCTGAATATGCTGAGGTATTTCATTCTTTTCTAGTTGGCCTTATCTGTACTTATTAGCAGTCAACTATAAAAATAACTGAATTTACAAAGGATGGTATCCGCACACACAAAAGAATACATAGTGCATACTCTGTACCCGAACCAACCAAATTCATTACTTTTAAGTCAATTCTGACTCATAGCAATCCTATAGGACAGAGTAGACTGTGTTCTCAAGGAGTGGCTAGTAGATTTGAACTGCCAACCTTTTGGTTAACAGCCCAACACTTAACCACTGCGCAACCAAAGCTTCATAGCCATTCCATATTTCATAATAATTCTTTATATAATTCAGAGAAATGGCATTCATAGAGGATTCAATCCCAAAAAGTCCTGTATTTTAGTGTATGGAGCTTAGGCTTCCTAATTGATTCACCTTTGTCACTGTTAACATTGTTGTGGATTCAACTGTGTCTGCTAGAAATGTGTGTTAACTTGGCAAAGGCTTGATTCCTATCATTGTGTGACTGTCCACCATTTTGTACTCTGATGTAATTATCCCTTTCGTTTGAAAACCTAACCTCGATGATCTTAATAAAGCAGAATTAGGTGTGAATGATGCAGGACTCAGTCTAGAGGACTAGGTTGTATCTTGAGTCAATCTGGTTTGAGATGTAAGAGAGAATCTAGAAAGTAGAGGGGGAGCAGAGCACGTCCTTTGGACCCAGACTGCCTATGCTGAGAAGCTCCTATATCAAAGTAGATTGATGGTAAGGAACTTCCTCCAGAACCAACAGAGAAAGAAAAGTCCTTCTCTAGAAACAGTGCCCTGAATTTAGACTTCTAGGGTCCTGAACTATGAGAGAATAAATTTCTGATTGCTGAAGTCATCTATTTGTGGTAATTCTGTTATAGCAGCATTAGGTAACTAAGACAAGTGTGAAATTCTAATGATAAGTTCTGTGATTCAGTTCTATAAATTATTTGCAACTGTGTCTTAGTGTGAAGATACATTACTCAAATTAAAGAATAATTTGATCTGTATAGCCATTTTTTTATTTCTCCTTTGAAAATAGCAACACACACTGAGGTCTTCACACATGGATTCATAAATTGATATTATATAAGATTGACAAAGTTATATTACCATTTCATAAAGTAAAATCTTTAACCTAAAATTACATTTAAGTTATGTTTAAGGTAAAATATTTTCAACAACTCAACATGAATCCTTTTCACTGATAATTTCTCATTCTTCTTATCTGCTCCATAACTACTTAGAAACCAAGAGAACTGCAGAAATTTGGGGCTTGCATTGGGGAAAGGATTGCAATTTTCACAGCTCTGCTACAGCTTGAATGAAATATTCAGTGATGACACTTCCAACACCTCTATCTGCTGTTGTCTTTTCATTTAATACGCAAGTTAAAGCAGTAGATTCGGGCTGTAAGCCGCATTTACTTTGCAGTAATGTATAGCATTCATACACTTAAAATTCAGTGTCACTGTACAAATAATGAAAACGTGCAAGATGAGAATTTCTGTTTAAACTAGTTCTATGTTGACAACAGAAAGATCGATAGTAACTCAAAGAAATAACACATTTTTTTCATACAATATGAGACACTAAATTTTATTTAGATGAAAATAAAAATACCTTCAAAGAAAAGTGGAATAATATACATGGTATTCTGACTTAATAATAGTTCTTTCTTATTTATAATTTTATGTAAGCCTGAAAACAACAAATCCTTTGCACCTTTTCCTCTGTGTCTATTTGGAAGGAAAATATGAATATTTGACATTAAAAGATTCAATTGATGGACAAAAGATACCAGTGGGGGAAATTTGTAGACTGCCCCAAAGTGTAACAATTAAAATTAAATATATTCTAGATTAGACCCCTTCGGAGTAGATCTAGAGTTTTAGAATTGGGCTAATGCTAATTATTTTGGTGAGGCAAAAGCAGTCTTCAGAGAATCATGCAAAAGAAAGCACAGGGAAAGTTATTGCTAGTCTTAAATTTAGAAGTCCTAAATAATTATGCTTCTTTATAATTGAATAATAACAAAAAAATGTCTCTGGAGTTTTTAGCAGTGGGCCTCAGAAAAAGTATGCTAAAATGTGCTCCTAGTTTTGAGGTCGGAAATTCTGGTAGTGTAGGAGTTAAGTGCTGTCTCTGCTAACCAATAGGTCAGCAGTTGAAATCCGCCAGGCTCTCCTTGGAAACTATATGGGGCAGTTTTAATCTGACCTCTAGGGTAGCTACAAATTGGACCTGCCTGGACGGCAGTGGGTAGAGTTTTTAGTTAGTGTTGAGGTTAGAGAATAAAGTGGTGTGTGTTTGTGTCCTGGAATGCTTCAAACAAACAAACACAAAATGCTTACATGTTTCACAAGTCCACAAGTCCACATAAAGTAAAATCATTATTTATAAATGATTTATTCTGACCTTAATTATCAGCATAATTTAAAACACAGGCAGCCTTTTTAAAGATTTATTTGATGATTTCTAATGGATTGGTCCAAGGCAGAAGTGGATCAAGAAAATAACCTCACATTCTGATTCATTTTTTCCCCTCAATTGACTATAAAAATACAGATTATTCTCACAAAAATCCAGAGTAGTTAGATAACTGTGACAGTGATCACAGAATTTGTGTCCAATTTCACATTTTTTAAAAATTGTTTTTATTGTACTTTAGATGAAAGTGTACAGAACAAATTAATTTCTCACTAAATGGTACAGTTGCACATTTTTAAAAATAGAAAATAATGATCAGACTGCATTTTTACAGTATTATGAACTAGTCAGGCAAAGTGTAAAAAATCAGTAAAAGTGATTCAAGTTTTTATTACATTTACTACTGGGGGTCATTCATATTGATAAATTCACAAAAAATACGTTGGATCCCTTTGGGATAGACTGGGTTCTGGAGATTTAAGAAATAAAGAATACAGTGCAACAGCAAATATAAAAACTACAGTAAAAAAATACTTGCTTTCGAATAATACAAAAGTTCGTTTTCATTTTAAGCTAAGTGTGTGATGATTGTTGTTATTGTGAGGTGACTTTGAGTAGATTCTGACTCATGTTGGTGTTAGGTGCTGGTGAGTGGATGCTGACCCGTATTGACCCCACATACAACAGAAAGAAACAATGCTCAGTCTTGCACCACTCTCACAATTGTTATGCTTGAGACCACTGCTGCAGGCAGCTTATAAATCCATGCCGTTGAGGGTCTTTTTTTTTTGTTGACCATCTATTTTATCAAGTGTGATGTACTTCTCCAGGGACTGGTCATTCTTGATAATATTTCCAAAGTACAGGAAATGAAATTTCACCATCCTTTCTTCTAAGGAGGATTCTGGCTGTACTTCTTTCAAGACAGATTTATTTGTTTTTCTGGCACTCCAAGGTGTATTCAATATTCTTTACCAACACCATAACTGAAAGGCATCAATTCTTTGGTCTTTCTTATTCATTGAATACTTATGAGGTCATTGAAAATACTGTGGCTTAGGTTAGGCACCTTTAGTCTGCAAAGTGACAGCAACATTTTAGACAATTCATTTTTAGGAGATTTTTCCAGTGTAATATATTTGATTTATTGACTACTAATTCCATGGACCTTGATTATGGATCCAGGTAAGATAAAATCCTTGACAAATTCAGTATTTTCTCCATTCATCATGATACTGCTTGTTGGTACAGTTGTGAGGAATTTTGTTTTCTTCTGTCCAGATGCAGTCCTGACTGAAGCTGGCAGTCCTCTGTCTTCACTAGTAAGTGCTGCAGGTTCTCCTCTGTCAGCAAGCAGAGCTGTGCTATCTGCATATTGTTAACGAATCACCCCTCAATCCTGATGCCATATTCTTCTCCCTGTGGTCCAGCTTCTTGAATTAATTGCTTAACATTCAGATTGAATAAATACCGTGAAAAATACAACCCTGACAACACCTTTCCTGACTTTAAACCACGTAGAACACCTTTTTCTTTTCAGAAGACTACCTCTTGGTCTACATACAGGTTCCTCATGAACATAGTTAACTGTTCTGGAATTGCCATTGTTCACAATGTTATCCAAAATTTATTATGATCCACACAGTCAAATGCCTTTGCTCAGTCAGTAAAGCATAGTAAACATTTTTCCAGTGTTCTCTAACTTTAACCCTGATCTGTCAGACATGGGCAATGTTTCCCATCCATTTTTGAATCCAGCTTGGATTTCTGGCAGTTCCCTGCCAGTGTATTGCTGCAGTCGTGTAAGCAATCGACAGTCTCTTCCCCAGTAGCTCCCGTAGCCCCCGGCCTTATTCTGACTGATGATCTGTCCACAGATCGAGTCACTGTGTTTCCTTCACATCCCTTCTGGTGGGATCCATATGTGTAGTCACAGTTTCTGTTGTTTAAAAAAGCTTTCTGTTATCAAGGCCATATCTGCCAACTATAAACATTTCTTTATTTCCAACTTTCACATTCCAGTCACCGGTAATGATCAATGTATCTTCAATGCATTTTTGATTAATATCAGAATTCAGAATCTGGTAAAAATCTTCAGTTTCTTCATCTTTGACATTAACAATTAGTGCATGAGTTTGAATAATAGTAGGATATTATTTTATCATGGAAAGCACTGTACTTTAGATAAATCTTTAAATGTTTTTGATGATGAACGTTGCACCATTCCTCTTTGATTTGTCATTCCTGACATAATAGGCTGTATAATGCTCTGATTCAAAATGGTCAATATCAGTTCATTTCAGCTCACTAACACCTAGGATATCTATCTTCATACATTCTGTTTCATTTTTGTTAGCTTTCAATTTTTCTAGATTCATACTTCATACATTCCAGATTCTAATTATTAATGAATGTTGGCCACTTCATCTTCTCTTTTTGAGTCACGACATAACACTAAACATAAGTCTTAAAAGCTTTACTCCATCCATATCATTAAGGTCAAGTCTACTTTGAGAGGCAGTCTTTTACCAGTTGTATTCTGAGTGTCTTACAACCTGAGGGAATCATCTTCTGGCACTGTATCAGACAATGTTGAGCAGGTAAGGTTGTCACTTGTCAATTTATTTTAAAATTAGATCATCAGGTCCTTTCTCCTAGTGTGTCTGAGTCTGGAAGCTCTAGTAAATCTTGCTTACCTTATGGGACCCTGCTGATATTTGAGAGATTGGTGGTCTAGCCTCCAGTATCCAGTCAATACACTAGCCATCCCAAAATACAAACTGATAGACAAGTGGTGAAGAGTTTGACTAAATGCCCTATGTACTTTCAACAAAGTTGTTTTACACGTTAAGAATATTTTCTCATGTTGGACTTAGTTTTGAATTCTACATCATCTAACTGTACGCTAACATTATGCTAGGATAAGAGAAGTTATTTAATCTTTCTGAAATGGGTGAATTAGTCAAAGTTGTAGAGATACTTACTAGCCTTACTGACATTTAAAAATAGAAAACTGGAAGCTGTCTTAGTACCTTGATAATCACTAATGTGACAAAAACAGAATTTAATAATGCTAAAAAAAAATGAACAAATAAAAAAAAATTTAAGATAGTTAAGTAGTTATTCGTTGTTCACCAGTATGGAGGAGCTCTTTGAGACATGTAAATTCAGAGGATATACAAATGACTTTAGAAAGACAGCTATCAAAATAAAACTGACGGTTTGATATATTACTTCAATTGTACATAGCTTATCATTTGAAGGGCAAACTGCTCACTACTTTGGAGAGGGCTAAAATACAGCTTTTAAATATGGTTGATTTCTTGGGGAAAAATAATAAGTATTCTGTAACTGTATCAGGAAAGCACTATTTTCATGGGCTATCCAAAAAGCTGCTTGTGTTTGTATTTCTTGACTCTATTAGTGATATTAATTTATATGGATTTTAATAACACTGTCAACCTCTACAAAATATTTTTACAGAATATCTTAAAAATATAAGTCAATACAAACTGATCACATACAAAGTCAAATAAAATTCATCTGTTTTGTGTGTTATACTGGGAACTAAAAATAAGTATAAAATGGTATTTGCTCTTAAGAAATTTACTACATATGAATAGCTTGCACAGAAAATCTAGAAAATATTTAAATAAGTGATAAGGGATGATTATTATTTAATCGTGTAAGTGAATGAAGAATAAAAATTTACTCAGAATTTGATAATTTATTGAGAGAAAATATCCAGAGACAGGAAGAAGACAAATTAAGGAATTATTTGAACAGTTTGGTCTAAAGAAAATTTTCTGAAGGAGTAAAGAGAAGATGTATAAAAAGCATCTGACAGTGTGTCTGGTGCTAAAAGGTTGTCCGCTTGTTTAAACATTTTTTCTGACCTCTGTTGGTACGTGATTGTTTTCTGTTTCATTATTTGTTTCATGTTCTTTGATTACTTAATCCAGTCCTACCCCTGGTAGGCGTCTTTACACTTCTTCATGAGATATCTGAGTCTTTATAGTCCTGTGTATATAAGATTAATAGAGAATTCCATTACATAGTACCACTGCAAGTATTAGTACATCCACACTAGGGTATGTCCCACTGCATATACCACTGTATGTATAGTGCATCTATGCTGTGTCCCATCTATACTACTTTATCCCCCTTCTGTATCAAAACACACATATTCCTTTATTATAATCAACATAAATTATCAGATCTAACACAATGACCTGTTTTCTTCCGATTTACACAATAGCATGAAGAACCTAAAAGGCAAGATGAGTTTCTGTGTATAATCACGTAGAACCACCGATATGTACCCTGGGGAAGGTGTGTTTGTCCTAGGTACCACACTCCTTAACCAGCAGGTTTCATAAGCATAAAATATGAAGAAAACAGTCAGGTGTATTACAAAAAATATTAGGATTGTGGGAGAAACAGAACCATCTATTTGCCAAAAGCATAGAGCTTAATGAACTCTGTACTAGGATAGTTGATGTTTTAAGTAATAATATACATTCTACCTTTCTCTAAAGGCAAGTCCATTGGGTGGACTCATGCATAGATTCCCCTCCTATCACTGGCAACAACTTTCCTTGAACTCACTGAGTATACATTGTAGTGACTGAGAAAGTATAATGGGAATAAACATAGAGTAGGTCACAGTTCTGCTTGATTATTAAATTGTCATTGTTGTTAGGTACCCTCAAATCAGCTCCAACTCAGAATGGTCCTATGTACAACACAAGAAACTCTGTCTGTTCCTGAGTCAGCCTCACAATCATTGTGCTTGAGCCCGTTGTTGTGGCCGCCGTGTCACTCCATGTCATTGAAGAGCTTCCTCGTTTTCATTGATCCTCTAATGGATCAAGCATGGTGTCCTTCTTCACGAGCTAGTCCTTCCTGATAACATGTCATGCACTGAATTGTGTTCCTCAAAATACGTGCATCAGCGTGATCAGGTCATAATTCTCAGTATTGTATGATTATCCATCATTTTGACATCCGATGCAATTTTCCTATGTGTTGTCAATCCTATCACCATGGTGTTAATAAGGTGAGATGTTGTTAGGTACCGTCAAATCAGTTCTGGCTCGTAGCGACTCTGTGCACAACAGAATGAAACACTTCTCAGTTGTGTACCATGCCACAGTGGTTGCTATGTTTGAGCCCATTGTTGCAGCCAGCCATTATGCCAGTCTATCTTGTTGAAAGTCTTCCTCTTTTTTTTGCTGGCCCTTTACTTTACCAAACACGATGACCTTTTCCTAGTGTTGATCCTTCCTGACAACATGTCCAAAGTATGTCAGATGTAGTCTTGCCATCCTTGCTTCTAAAGAGCATTCTGATGGGATAGGTGGCAGTTATGTTAATGAGGCAGGGCTAACTCTACAAGATTAGATTGTGTCTTGAACCAATCTTTTTTTGATATATAAATGAGAGATATAAGCAGAGAGACAAGAGAATCATACACCACCAAGAATGCAGCACTGGAATTAGAATACATCTTTTGGACGTGGAGTTCCTCCACACAGAAGGTCCTAATAAGACTGACGACAAAGGTCTTCCTCCAAAGTGGACAGAGAAAGCCTTCTCCTGGAGCTGATGCCCTAAATTTGGACATCCAGTCTACGAGACTATGAGAGAATAAACTTCTATTTGTTAAAGCCATCCACTTGTGTTATTTCTGCTACAGAAGCACTAGGTGACTAAGACAATATCCAAAGCACATTAAACTAAGTCTTGCCATCCTCACTTCCAAGCATCATTCTGGCTATACTTCTGAGGTAGATTTATTTATTTGTTTGATTATTAAGAACCTCCTGCAAAATGGTAGCCATTCAGTAAGCCTACTCATATTACGCAAATATTTTTATAATACTCCTATTTGAGACACTGTCATGCAATTCTTTTATTCCAAATCTCTATGACCACAAACTTCTAAAATATTTTCTTACAAGTGTCTAAACACCTAGCCCCAAACTAGGCACTACACAATGAGTCATTGCAGATTATAACTGCAGGCCATTTTATCTGCTAAGCAAAGGAGATAATGAGATATCTGGCTTGGAGCTATTTCTGATTACCTTCACCGTCATTCATGGAGCTCTAAGGCCTCAACAGTCCATGTTTAGGTGATGCCAGCATTTTGTGCAGAATCATATGAAAATTAGGTTTGATTCTTCTTCTATGGTCAGTTGATCACAGAGAAACCTTATGGTCCAAAAGTTTGTGTTGAGGGAGGATGGCACTGTAGCATGAATAAGTATTGGGACATGTAGGGGGATTTCTGTTGCAAGCCATGTATACAGCACTGGTCAGGGCCTTGTTACATATATTTGATTTACAGTTCATGATTAAGTGATATTTTTCACAAATAAAATATATAAATTGGATATGATAACATCCGATTCGTGATTAGAGGTATTAATGGTCAGCTGTTATTCTATGTTATGTTCTTCAGAGTCCATTAGCAAATCACAAACTAGTTTCCAAGAAGGACAGGTAGTTGCCAAAGCCAGTATAATTTTGCTCCACATGACATCCTGATATATCAGAGATCTTTGAGCAACACCAATTTCTGTCAACTCTTAAGATTCTGGAAGCAGAAGTGTTTATGTGATACTTCATATTAATTAGATCCCCTTCTTTGCCAGGGTACCTTGTTCAAAGTTTACTGGTTTTTAGGACACCTATAAATATATTTCAGTGGAATAGCAAATATAGTTTACGTTGTTCCGAAACACAAAAACATACACCAAAATGTGTCTCTTCATTGTAGAGCCTGAAGGTACAGCAACTTACCCTTCATCTTGGGGTGGATATCCTGATATAACCTAGGCCGGAAACCTATACTTTGTGGAATTTGCTTCTAACTTTTTTTCATTCATACATCTTTTTAAAGTATTTGGGGATTATCCATATCAGATTTCATGAGCCAGATTTATGTTTCAACAGAAATACTGCAAGCAGATGACTTTAACAAGCAGCCATTTATTTTCTCACAATTTGAGAGACTAGAAATCCAAATACATTGTTCTGGTAATAGAGAAAGACTTTCTTTCTATTTACTCTGGAAAAGATTCTTCTCTCTTTTTAGACTGACCTTTGCCTACGAGATCTGACGTGGAGTGGCCAGTTTGTTCAACCTGCCAACATTTTGGTTAGCAGCCCACCTCTTTCACCACTGTATCGCCAGAGCTCCTTCAACTACAAGTATTAAAAAACAAACAAACAAACAAACAAACGAAAAACAGTGCTGTTGAGTCAACTCTGACTCATAGAAACCCTATAGGCAGAGTAGAACTGAGTAGAACAGAGTAGAACTGCTCCATAGAGTTTCTAAGCCATGCCTGGTGGATTCATATTGCTATCCTTTTGCTTAGCCACCGTAACACTTAACCACTACACCACCAGGGTTTCCAACTACAGGTATAGGGGTTTGGATTTACAACACATATTTTTGGGAGGCATAATTCAGTCTATAACATGGGCTCACATCAAGAACAGCAACTACAGTTTACAGTTGTTTCCTGATAAGGTTTTCAGAAGACATTTTTCTAAGTCCTGTGGTGCAGTGATAAAGATACCGGCAGCTAACCAAAGGATCAGCAGTGTGAACCCTTCAGCTGCTCCTTGGAGACCATCTGGGCCAGTTCTGTTCTGCCCAGTAGTGTCACTGTGAGTCAGAATTGACTCTAAGGCAACTTTTTTTTTTTAAGACCCATTCAGATAATTTTGTATAACAGCCAAGATAAATTAATCTTTCAAGTCTCAAAGGTACTAGTCATCTCTTTCGTTCTTCAAATGATGGTTTTGTTTCTGATTTATTATTTTGATGAGAGGAGGAAGCCCTGGGGCCTTTGTCTTTGGCATTACACCCTTGATATTCTTCAGAGGGCAGGAAGGCATGTGCAGTTTTCCAGAACAGTGTGCTAGTGTCTACGAAATGACAGAGTGAGGCTGCAAGTTCACCTGTCATTGTAAATCAGTAACTTGTTTTTAGATCCCAGTGAGATTTTCCTTAAGGCAATGGATAATAGGCATTAAATCTTTTCATGTATGTTATTGGAGCATCTCTTTAATTTGTTTCTTATATTACTTCATGTTTTATGGTAAAATTAACAAGCTCCTGATATTATGTTAGGACCTAAGCCATTTATTCTTGATATGACCTAACTATTATACCCGATTCTACTGGGGACGTGTTGGAATCTGATGCTGACTATAACACTGAAGTCAATGAGAGATGAGTGCTGTAGCATAAAAAGTTTAGTTCTTTTGATAAGATTTTAAAAGAAAGAAAGATTTTGGGGACATGAAACTACTTTGACAACCGAGGAAACACCAGAGAGTATTCCATTTCATCTACATGTTCACCTACAGCCTGTCCAGATTTTAGGATCCCAACTTTTTTCCAGAACAGTGTGCTAATGTCTACGAAATGACAGAGTGAGGCTGCAAGTTCACCTGTCGTTGTAAATCAGTAACTTGCAGGATTAATCTTTGCATTTGGTTTTCAGCTACCACCATCATAAAAAGTTTCTGGATTGAAGTCCATTACTTGAGCTAAAACGTTATAATAAAATTGATTTTGTACTCCTCTTATTTAAGCTGTCTATCCCAGTTAAAATCAGCTATTGTACTCTACAGTTCTTGAGATTTTTTGTCTTTAAACATGATTCTAATCAGCTGAATTAGAGCCAGAAAAGCCTTCCTTCATGTAAACATGGGCGATAATTTAGTTAATGGCTTTTCCTTTAGGGCATGACATTCCAATTTGTGAATACTCTCATACTTTTACTGACTTGAATCTCTACTAAAATAAGAGATTTCCTAGGTTTCTTAAATTTCATTGAGGGCTTGGATCCTGAATCCGACTCCAGATATCTGCATTTGTGACAATCAGGTGTCTTTGTTGCAAACAATGGATGCCAATTCTAACTTTTTAAGAAGAAAAGGAATTTATTATTAAGAAAACTGGCAGTTAAAAGAATAAATAGGCAGGCTGAATAAGCACGCTTGATAATAGATCAGAGGTAAAAGAGACGAGTACAGATGTGGCTAAGTTTGTGACAGAGAAATATCTATTTAGGATGGTTCATAACTGCCATCGACTAGGACTCTGTCAGTGGTGCTGTGAAGACATTCCTACTATCCAGCAATTTTTGTCACTTGCTTAAGTTTTGAGCCCTGGCAGGGATCCAACCAGATAAGTCTGATTTCTGTGTCGTAGTTTGGCTGCTAGAGAGAGCACAGAGAAGGAATTCCTGTCTCTTTTTGATTTCTTAAATAGCCAGTGAGAATATCTTCTCAGTATCATTGTTGTTAGGTGTCATAAAGTCAGTTCTGACTCGTACACTACGTACAACAGAATGAAACACTATCTGGTCCTGAACCATCCTCAAAATCTTTGGTATGCTTGAGCCCGCTATTGTAGCCATTGTGTTAATCCATCTCATTGAAGATCATCTTCTTTTTCACTGACGCTTCACTTTACTAAGCAAAATGTCCTGCTCCAGGGACTGACTCCTTCTTGTAACAAGTCCAAAGGGTGTGAAACTTAGTCTCACCATCCTTGCTTCTAAGAAGTATTCTGGCTATACTTTTTGTCAAGATCAATTTGTGGCAATCCATGGTATATTCAATATTGTTCTTAATACCACAATCTTCCTTAATTACTGTCTAAGTTTTCCTTGCATGTGAGGTTACTGAAAACACCATGGTTTGGGTCAGGGGAACCTTAGACTTCAAGGTGACATCTTTGCTTTTTAACAATTTACAGCAGATTATCCCAGTGCAAGTTTGTAGATTAAAAAATCCAGTTGCCATCAAGTTGACTCTGACTCATGGTGACTGAATGCACGCGAGAGCAAAACTATACTCCACAGGGTTTACAATGGCTGACATTTTTGGAAGTAGATCACTAAGTCTTTCTTTTGAGGTACCTCTGGGTGGATCTGAACCAGGTAGCCATAAATAAGTAAATAAATAATTGCTGTAATTCCCTTTTATGCACTCCTGAGGATATAATTTTTTCTCTTGCTCTCACTGTTATAGCTTGAATTATGTTCCCCTAACATATGTGTCAACTTGGCTGGGCCATATTTCCCAGTATTATGTGGTTATCCACCATTCCATGATTTGATATTTTTATCTTATGTGACGTAAATCCTAACCTCTATGATATTAATGATGCAGGACTCAATATACAGGATTGGGTTGTATCTTGAGAGAGTCTGTTTTGAAACATAAAAGTGCGAATATAGCACAGTGGAGAGGGACCTCAGGCCACCAAGAAAGAAGCACTAGCAGTAGGTATCATTGGGATCCAGGATCCCTGTGCTAAGAAACTCCTAGACCAGTGTCAGATTGATGCCACAGACCTGCTACTAGAACCAGCAAAAGAGACACAGGGAATGATAGATGCCATATGAGGAATGCCAAAGAACGAAGTCATGTTCAGGCTAGTGACAGAAAGGGACTGATGTGAGAGAGATGATGATTTTGATCTTTTCAGTTTCCAAAATTGTGAGAAAATAACTTTTGTCATTTAAAGTCACTCACTTCTGGTATTTCTACTATAGAAAGACTAAGAAATAGAGGAAACAGTGCCTAAAGTTATGCATTTGTTTCAGTGGCAGTATAAAGAGAGTTCTGAATTCAGCTCTCTTCACTTAACAATACACATCTCCTATGTAAATAACCTTAAAAAAAGCAAGCAAGCAAACAAACAAAAACAAAGAAACCCACTAACATCACGTCAATTCAAACTCACACTGACCCTGTAAGACAGAGTAGGACTGACTCATGGGGTTTCCAAGGCTGTACATCTTTACAGAAGCAGACTGCTATACCTTCTCCCACAGAGGCAAGTGAGGGTCAGTCTGAACTACCCATCTTTTGTTTAGCATCCAAGCTGTTTAAAAACTGCATTACCAGAGTTCCTCAAACATTCATATAGCATTTCTAAGGAGCGCCTGGTAGATTTGAAGAGCTGGCCCTTTGATTAGCAGCCATAGCAATGAACCACTGTGCCACCAGGGTAACCTCATCCCCCCCAAAAGAACCCACTGCCATCCAGTTGATTCTGACTCAGTGACACTATAGGCGAGACTGGAACAACACCACAGAGTTTCCAATGAGCTACCAGTGGATTCGAACTGCCAGTCTTTTTGGTTGGCAGCCTTAGCACTTAACAACCTCATTAGCACCTACTAATTTAATAGTTGCATACAGATCAAAGTCTTCCACCTCATATTTTCTGTCTCGGATGCCATTTCTCTAATTTAGGGACATATTCCATTAGTCATTTTCCACACAAGCTCGAGATTTTAAAACTATACATTTTTCCTCCTATAAAGCTTCCAAAGACCCAGTATTATACTTAACTCTTCTCCCTCACAAAACCATCCCTCCACATTTATGAGATTTATCATTTGTTGCTGTTGTTAGGTGCCATCGAGTCAGTTCTAGCTCATAGCAATGCTGTAAACAACAGCACGAAACACTGCCAGGTCTTGTGCCATGTCCACAATTGTTTTTATGCTGAAGCCCATTGCTGGAACCACAGTGTCAACCATCTCATCGAGAGTCTTCCTCTTTTTCACTGACTCTCCACTCTATGAAGCATCATGACCTTGTCCAGGGACTGATCTTTCCTGACAACATGTCCAAGGTACATGAGACGCAGTCTTGCCATCTTTGCTTCCAAGGAGCACTCTGGTTGTACTTCTCCCAGACAGATCCATTTGTTCTTTTGGAGGTCCATGGTACATTCGACATTCTTCTCCAACGCCACGATGCAAAGGCATCAATTCTTTTCTATCTTTGATCATTGTCCAGGTGTCACATAGATATGATGTGACTGAAAATACCATGGCTTGAGTTAGGCACATTTTAGTCCTCAAAGAGACATCTTTACTTTTGAATACTTTAAAGAGGTCCTTTGCAGCAGATTTTCTCAATGCAATGTGTCTTTTGATTTCTTGACTGCTGTTTCCATGGGTGTTGATTGCGGACCTAAGTAAAATGAAATCATTGACAACTTCAGTGTTTTCTCCATTTATGGCAATGTTGCTTACTGGTCCAGTTGTGAGGATTTTTGTTTTCCTGATGTTGAGGTACAATCCCTACTGAAGGCTATGGTCCTTGATCTTCATCAGTAAGTGTCTCAAATCTTCTTCGTTTCCAGCAAGTAAGGTGGTGTCATCTGGATAACACAGGTTGTTAATAAGTCATCCTCCAATCCTGATGCCTCATTCTTCTTTGTATAATCCAGCTTCTCGGATTATTTGCTTGGCATACAGATGAAAAGGTATGGTGAAAGGATACAACCTTGGTGTACAACTTCCCTGGCTTTAAACCATGCAGTGTCCCCTTGTTCTGTTCACAGGACTGCCTCTTGATCCATATACAGGTTCCTTAAGACCACAGTCATGTGTTCTTGAATTCCCACTCTCCTCAATGTTAGCCATAGTTTAGTATGATCCACACAGGTGGATACTTTTGTGCAGTCGAAGAAACACAAGTAAACATCTTTCTGGTATTCTTCGCTTTCAGCCAAGATCCATCTGACATCAGCAATGATATCCCTGGTTCTACAACCTCTTCGAGCTTGAATTTCTGGCAGTTCCTTGTCAATATACTGCTGAAGTCACTTTTGAATGATTTTGAGCAAAATTTTAGTTCTATGTGATGTCAATGATGTTGTTCAGTCATTTCCACATTTGGTTGGATCACCTTTCTTTGGAATGGACATAAGTATGGATCTCCTCCAGTCAGTTGTCCAGTTAGCTGTCCTCCAAATTTCTTGGCATAGACAAGTGAGTACTTCCAAGCTGCATCTGTTAGTTGAAATATCTCAATTAATATTGCATCAATTCCTGCAGACTTTTTTTTGATGATGCCTTCAATGTAGCTTTGACTTCTTCCTTCATTGCCGTTGGTTCCTTATCATATGCTACCTCTTCAACTGACTGAACATTGACTAATTGTTTCTGGTAGAATGACTCTGTGTATTCCTTCCACTTTGTTTGATGTGCCCTTAGTCATTTAATAGTTTCCCTGTAGAACTGTTCACTATTGCAACTCGAAGCTTGAATTTTTGATTCAGTTCTTTCAGCTTCAGAAGTGCAGAACGGGTTCTTCCCTTCTGGTTTTCCATTTCCAGCTCTTTGCACATGTCCTTATAATATTTTCTATTGTCTTCTCAAGCTGCTCTTTGAAATCTTCTGTTTAGGTATTTTACTTCACCATTCCTTCCTTTTGCTTTTGCTGCTTGGTGTTAAATAGTAAGTTTCAGAGTCTCTTCTGACATCCAGTTTGATGTTTTCCGTCTTTCTTGTATTTTTAATAACCTCTTGATCTCTTCATACATGATGCCTGTGCTATCATTCCACAATTCATTTGGTCTTCAGTCATTAGTGCTCAATCCATCAAATCTGTTCTTCAGATATCTTTAATCTCAGGAGGGGTATACCCAAGGACTTGTTCTAATTTTCTTCAGTTTCAGTTTGAATTTGCATATGAGCAGTTGATGATCTGTGCCACAGTCAGCACCTGGTCTTGTTCTGACTGCTGATATGGCGCCTTTCCACTGTCTTTTTCTACAGATGTAGTCAGTTGGGTTCCTGTATATTCCATCTAGTGAGGTCCTTGTGTACAGTCACCATTTGTGTTGGTTAAAAAAGATATTTGCAATGAAAAAGTCATTAGTCTTGCAAAATTCTGTCATGTGATCTCTGGCATTATTTCTATGACCAAGGCCATATTTTCCAACTACTGATCCTTCTTTTTTCCCAACTTTTGAATTCCAGTCACCAGAAAAAAGTTTGAACTTTTTTTTCATTCAAATTTATCACTGAGTTAAGTCAATTGTACTTTTAAAATGTTTGTCAAATCTACCCTTTTGTTTATGTCTCCGTTTTCACAGGCTTTCCTTATCAACTCGCCGGAATCACTGTAACTGGTTTTCACAGGTCTTCCTCTTCCCACTGTCTCCTTTCCTTTGATGCGTCCACTGTACAATTGGCAAAATTATCACACGAACAGGTGTCTATTCTACTTCTAAAAATCATGCTCATAGGATAAAGTTCAGGCACCTTCATATGCCTGTGCTCTAACAGCTCTTCAGCTATCTTTGGAGAAAGTCATTTTTTGTTGCTGTTGTTACTGTTTCATTTTCTTTCTCTCCTCTTTTTAAACCACTGTGGGCCAATATTTTTGTAAAATTCGATAATAATAATACTTTATTAGAGGAAAATGATTCCTTTCTACATAGTGATGGCAAAGTCTAATTAATGTATAACAACTTCTAAACATTAAACTTTTTTTTTTGCTGTTACAAACTGTTACTAGTTCATAGTGTCACAACAGTTGTTGGGCTAGCATTTTGACTTTCCTCGTAATAGTTTTATGCAACATTTGTGGTAATTATCTCAACTATTTGAGTAATCTGATTAGAGTTAAAAAAAAGTTTGCTCAATAAACCATGAGTGCTCATAAATGATATAGTGATAAAGGAATTAAATACAGTTTGAATTCTGAAATTTGTAATTTTAGGATTTTTATGCCATTAATAGTAATGTGAGTGAAACTAGCGGATATTTTACAAATATTACTTCTAGAGTTTCCTGGTTGGGGGATATCGATGCATGTGAGAAGTAGTGAGTCCTTCTTTGGGGCACAGAGGCTGTGTGTTCGGAGCTCTTCCAGATCCCAGTCTAGGTGGCTTTTTTATTTGTATTCTTTTTGTGGCAGTAAAACTGTAATCATCCAGAAAGTTGGAAGCTCTTTGCACTAGGCTTAAAAAGAAACGCCTTATAAAGGCTCTTTGCATTAGGCTTAAGGAAGGAATGCCTTACAAAGGCTCATCTGGGATTAGAATTGAAAGAACCAGAAGGAGCAATCTTGCTTGTCCAAGTGAAAGAAACTACATTAGAAGCAGCTCACTCAGTTCTTGTGTAGCAGACATAGTACTCTAGTTCTTAAAACAATCAGATGAGACCTCATCATCTGGAACTGAAAACTCAGACTCAGGACAAAATAAGCTCAAAGACAGTGAATCTAAGACAATAGGTTCTTTGTGAGGTTTTCTTCTCACAGGAAGAAGCGCCTTACTTACCGAATGGTGGGTTATGCAGAAACATGGCCATTCATGTTAACCATGTGAGTTTGACGGCAGTCGGTGTGTGTGATGCCACACGGTCTGGGTTTCTGATAAAGAGCTTGGAGACCAACTGAAAACTACAGTTCAGGTTTCCAAGCCAGAGGAGAAGGTTGCTGGAAACCCCACTAATCCACCACCAGTGACAATCAGCATATATCAGACAATTGACTCCTAATGGCTTTATTTGTTGTTAAAAATTATGTCAGATGTGGTTTCACTCACTAAATTAGAACTCTTTACTTTCACTCTGTAGCTTTTTTTAAACACTGTTTTTCAATGAGCTAATGTTTACATCTTTTGATTCCCTTTCTGTAACTTAACAAAGTTCTAAACTGTTCTTACTGAATTAAACAAAGTACACACCAAAGTAATCAAAGTTAAAGAAACGGTAGTCTTACACACTCTCTAAAATGTGAAGTCCGTTAATATTTTTAATGTACTTAACATACAATACACTGTATGTGCTTTAAATGTACAATGTGATTAGTGTTGACTTGAGTAGATGTCAAATGAAATCACCACAATCAAGAAAATGAACTAATGCATCATCCCCAAGGGCCTCAAACCCCTTTGTAACTTCCCACCTAGCTCCATGTCATACCTATCCCTGTTTCTAGAGTAACCACCCATCAGGTTTCTGTCACTGTACTTAAGTTTGCATTTTCTGGTATTTTATACAATGGAATCATGCAATATGTACTGTTTATTGTCATACTTACTTCACTTATTTTGAGATTCATAGCTGTAACATGTCAAGAGTTTTTGTTCATTTGCTTTAATTAGTAAATATTATTTCATTAATGAATTTATCCATTCATTTGTTGATGGACATCTCAGTTGTTTCTATTTTTTTACTCTTACAAATAAAGCTGTTATGAAAATTTACGTGTAAAAATATTAGCTGTACCAATAAAGCTTGCACATATTTAGGCACAAGTATAAATTGATTGAGCCATTTTGGAAAACTATTAGGTAGTAATTATTAAAGTTAAACACACACACACACACACACACACACACACATATATATATATACACACACACACACACACACACACACACACACACACACACACACACTCTGGAACCCAGTGGTTCCATTGCAGATATTTTGTCGTCAGAAAGGTTTTACACCCTACAGACATTTATAAAAATGTTCATACAAGCATTATTCGTGGTAATTCCCAAATGATAGGTAACCAAATGGTCATCTACCATAAAATAGATAAAGAAACATGTTGGTATATTGTTCATTAAGTGGAATACTATTTATCCATGAGTAGGAATAAATTGCAACTATAGTCAATATGATGGACATTTAAAAACAATAACGAGTAAAAGGAGCTGGTTGTTGTAGAGTATGTAATTACAGGATTTCACATATATGAAATAAAAATAAAGACAAAACCATCCCATTGCATTAGAAACCAGAATAACAACATCCTTTGAAGTTACTAGGCATAAGCACAGCAGGAACTTTCTGATCATTACTGGTAATCTGTATCATGATCTGAGTGTTGGTTACACAGCTCTGCCTCATTTATGAGAATTCACTAATGTACAGTTATGATTTGTGATTTTCTAGGTATTTAGTTTGTACATCAGTAAAAACTTTTTTAAAAAAACTAGCTGTAGACATTGAGCTGTTGATGATACAATATAAAAGACAAGATTACCTACAAGCAGGTGAAAATAAGGGGCACAGAGTGAGAGCTTAAAGGCTGGGATCAAAGAGAAGTAGGTGAAAGCTAAAACCATTCATAAGAAGCAACTCTCACTTGGAATGAGTAGGTGTAGAGTTAGAAACTGGAAAGCCAAATTTGTGACTTTAAGATCCCCAGCATCAGTTTGCCAGGAGGAAAACATGAAATAGCAAAAGGGTCAGAGAAAGGTGGTAGAAAAAAAAAAAAAAAAGTCAGGAGAAGCTAATTTATATGAACTTCCAAAGAACTAAGAATATATTTGGGGAATAGTATAATTGTTCAGACATTGTAAGAAAAACCAGAACAAGGAGGGAAAAGTACAGTAAAACACTAATTGATGTTTTGTGGAAATGTCAGTGTTTCACCATAATGTAAATCAGAGTGTAGGGGCTAGTGATAAACAAGGTGATGAAGAACAGACGCAAAGGTCACTGCACACATTTTGAGGAATTTCTCTGGGGAATATGGGAAAGACGGGATTATTTTTCAAAGTGCGCTTACAAAATGTTCTCTAACAAAACACACACACACACATACACATATGCACAAAAACACCTGTTGAAAATGTCAGCTGAACCTTTGGCTTTACTTTCTTTTTGTAAGAGAAATTGTTATAAAGAATTACACAGATAACAGTAGTGATATATACTACTTAAAACTGTATATTAAACTAAATTATTAGTATAAACAACAAAAACCACCACTAAAACAAAACTTGTCTTTGGGTTGTTTCTTACTCACAGCAGAGTAGAACTGCCAATAGTATTTCCAGGAAGTAGCTGGTGAAATTGGATTGCCGACTTTTTGGTTAGTAGACTGAGTGCTTAATCGCTGCACAACTAGAGCTCGAGTTAGTGCATAGTATTATATGTTAAATACTAAATCATGTTGTACTGTAGAATACTATGTGAAGTCTGCCAATTAAATTCTTGAATTCATCCTAGAAAAAATACCTCATTGCTGAGTATCACTACAGCCACCTTCTTAGTACTCTCTTTGGGAAGTTATGCAAGCACCGATGCCAGTGCCTGGTGCAACCTTCAAAGTAATTTTGGAATTCTTTTTCTGGAATTCTGGAATGGCCGTCAGAGCAGCCATCGTATTACACTGATGTAATTCTCTTCTGGGAAAGAATAAAGGTCACTGGGGGTCAGAGCACGTGAGTACAGAGGGTGTTCCGATACGGTTACTTGTTTGCTGACTAAAAACTCCCTCCCAGACAACTATATAATTAAGTTTGCAACTACGCAATTAACTAGGCCACTGTGTGCAATGGCCATTCCAGAAAGAGTTCCAAAATTGCTCTTGAGGGTGGACTAGGCGCTGGCACGGGTGCATAGCTTTCCAAAGGGAGCAGCTGTCAGAAGGAAAACGTGAAATAGTGGAAGAGTCAGGGATATTCAGCAATGAGGTATGTAGCACTTAAAAGAATTCCATTCGCTGACTTCTAGTCCTGTCCTAGCTTATACATTTCAGATGCATCTGTAAACATACGCAGTTCCTGTGGTGACTGTGGCTACAGATACCGCATGAAGTACCTAAAATCCGTTTTACTTATTTGAATTAGGAACACATGTAAGCACCTTCAAAACAGAGAAAATAAAAGCTGAAGCACGTAATGAAATATGAATTATCAATGCTCAGACAGCGTAACCGATTCGCTGAAAGATGGCTCCCTGCACTCACATTTGTGGGAGTTAATTACATTTATTACCAGCTAATTAGCACTGCAGTACAATAGTATAACCTAAGGCGCTGGCTTGCCTTCAGCAGTTGTGGACGGTAATAGAGGTTGAAAGCTTGTCTATTCTAGTAAATAGCCCTCCTCCCTCATGAGGTATCTTAATATATGAAATAACGTAATGTAGTGTAGATTTGAGTGCTTTAAAATACATGAGGTGAAAATATTGAAAGGACATATAACAAAACAAAATTGACACCATCTATTAAGACACAAACCTTAGTGGGTAGTGTTCCTAAAGTCACGGATCTATCAAGGAAGTGAAACAAAACCCAAACATCCTCCACCCCACCCCAGGGCCAATATAGGAGATGGTGGCTATTATGTTGGAATGAACTCCCCATCTGAAAGATATTTTAATTACAGTGCTGGTATTGTATAGTAGTCACCTGGAAACATGTTGCCAGACTTAAAATCGAGTTGCACTACTTCCTTGGTGTGTGATTTATTCCATTTCTTTAATCTGCTCCTGTTCCCTCAGTGATACAGTGTAATATGGTAATAGTTCCTCCATCCTAGGTGAGTGGTGAGGAGTAAATGACATAATGCACATAAAGGCACGTAGAACAGAGTTCCACACACAACAAACCCTGCGTAAGTGTTAGCTCCTATTTGCAGTAACTGAACTAAAGTTTGGAATTTGTAAAGGAAGATACAGAGTTGAAATGATGGTTCAGGGCTAGCTAGAGGTATGTTTTCTTCATAATAGAAGGTAAGCACTTGTGGGGTTTGTTTATTTTCTTGTTTTTGTTGTTACTACCGAGAGAAAGAGAGAACAAAGGAAGAAAGGTAAGAGAAAGGGGAAGGGGAGGGAGAAGAGGGCCAAGAAATTTGCAAGGAGACTAGAATTCAGGCAGCAGAAATATGTGAGGTGTTAAAATTGTCTTTTAAATTATACATATTTTTAGAAAGTGATATTTATTTAAAATTTTTTTGCAAAAATAAAAGGAAAGAGGAAGTAGTATAATAAGCTTCCCACCCTGTCATGGACTCATGGCCCAGGCTCGAGTTTTATTAACACATGACCTATTTTGTTTTATCAAGACATTCTTGAATCCCCCTCTACTCCCATACCAGATTCTTTTAAACTAAACCCCAGGGTCATATCAGATCATTCCATCTGTGAGTACTACAGTATGTATCTTTACAGGTAAGAACTCTTTTTTATATGAATGTAAGTGTGTGCTAATATTCCCTGTGGAAACCCTAGTAGCATAGCAGTCGCTACAGCAGCTAACCAAAAGATCAGCAGTTTAGATCCACCAGGTGCTCTTTGGAAACTCTGTGGGACAGTTCTACCATGACTTCATAGCAATGATTTTGTTTTCTTTGGTTAATGTTCAGTGTGTTCTGACCTTAAATCTCTTCGTTCGACATTGTAGCATAATGGAGTAGATATGAGTTTTGGCAACACAGAGACTTGAATTTAAGTTTTTGCTGTACCTCTTAGTACTTTTAACCCATTGAAACCAATTTCCTTAAGTTTGATCTTCTCTGTTTAAAAGTGAATATAATTACAGTGCTTCTGACATGCTAAAGTGAGGATTAAAAGCAATGACTACCACAGCAAACAGCACAATGCTCAGATAACAGTGAGCCTGTCTTTGCAAGAGAGCCAAGTGAAGACTATTATTTCTGAGCATGATTACCATGCTGTAGGCAGTGTTCGTTTGCCAACTGTTTTATGGCTTAATTCATATGACAAATGCTGTTTATTGCAGAAAACATAGATTTAAGGGTTTGCAAATGTATTTAATGCTGTTAACTGACAAATCTAATTCAATTCATTAGTTAATATGACCACATTTCATATCAAAAGCTAGTGTATTTGGGGCAGCACTAATAAAAACATATATTACTTAGACTGTGAGAGGCATAATGACCCTTCATTATTTTCCAGTGATCTGATCACATCGGAACCACTATATGCAGTTGTGGGCCCCTTGCATTAAGAAGCCATAAATTATGCCACATTTCTCCCAGAGAAGTACAATGAGAACAACTGAAGAAACTGGGGATATTCTTATGAAGGAAAAATAAACAAAACTGTGATGTTGAAAAGTGTGGAATTCAATACATAAGTGTGTTGTACATATAGATCACATAGCTAGATCTGACTCCAGTGAGTGAAAACCTATGTAGAAACATTTAGGGTCAGTATAAAGACTCTCTGATTTATCTGAACAGGTTTTAACTTTCTAGAGGAGGTAAGTAGTTCTTCAGTCAGACAGTTTATGTAGTGTAGGCTGGATGACTACTGGGCTGGCATATGATAGAGGAATGCAAATATTGAATAATGATACAATTTTAAACATTTCATCACTCTAAGACTTGCATAATCTAAAGATTTAATTTTCAAGATTCCTATTGATACACTGAAAAGGATGTGTTGGTTCTGCACTGATATCAAAGTTGATATTTAATACTCATATTGGCTAGTGACAATTGAGTTGGAACTTTGTTAAATGAAAATTTTAAATAAAGAAATTCAGTTTTTTAAGAAAGAAACTTATTTCTGTGTAGTCATAATGAAAATCAGTGAGTTTAAAAGAAAAAAGCAAACTAACATTGGATTATTACCATATTTTTATGCAAATAATGCACACATTGTATGTTTGCTTGCCAATTGCTCCCTCTCCTTACAAGATATATTTTTTAACTTTTTAAAAGTATTTTTATTAACAAGCTATGCATATTTTTATTTTATTTTCTTTACAGCAACATGTGAAAGAAAATTGGCATAGATGTGCCTATGAAAATATCTTGAGAGGGGAGGGAGGAGATGGCAAACAAAGTATGGTGTTATTTGTGTAAAATTACAATGTGTAGTTTTTATTATAATTGTCTACTTTCTCTGTATAAGTTTTCTTCTTTTTATTTTTAACTCAGGTTATAATAACAGAGTTACTACCCTATTGGTAACTAATGATGACACTCTTTTGTCTACACAGGGAATTTATTGATTTGCAAAAGTTTAAGAACTAAAGAAGTGCCCTAAGGGGTGCCCATACCGTATAACTTGAAATTAATTTTCTTTGCATAAGCATCAGTTACCTGGAGAAGGAAACTTATCTGTACTATTAATACTTCAAACTTGGGAAAAAAATATGAATCTAGCTGATAACAGTGCCTATCATTTAATTGGAAACCTTGATGGGATAGTGGTTAAGTGCTACATCTGCTAACCACAAAGTCAGCGGTTCAAATCTGCCAGGCACTACTTGGAAACTCTATGTGACAGTCCTGTTGGGTCTGTGAGTCAGAGTTGACGTGATTGCAGTGAATCATTCAATTAATTCTGAGATTAAGAATGTAACTATGGAGTTTCAACTTCTCTTATAGCAGATAATACTCCTATCAGATAAACATTTCCACAGATTCTTGAAGGGGAAATCACACAAGTAACTTTGAAGTAAAGCCAAAATATGGAGGGAGGGACAATAGAATGAGTTTTTTATTTCTGAAGGTTTGGCTTGAAGCCATGTCAGAGTTGTGATACAGTTTGGAGTGGCTCAAGTTCCACTGAAGTACTTGCTGTCTTTCTGGATTAAGGAGGCCAAAGACATTGCTAATGATAAAGACAGACACTAGAGAATGAGAGACTTTTCTTGGAGTGCAAAGAGTTGGAGATAGGGAACACTAAATTCCAGGTGTAAATTCTGTATCAAACTGACTCTTGAGCCATTTGTAAATGACAAAGACTCAAAAGTGCTTGCAGCAATAGTCAAGAGAAGTGAAAATACATTTGATCTGGAGGCGACAGAATTTGTGGTTTGCATATAAATATATTACTTGTCTGTTGAAACGAACAAAAATCAGCTCTCTTCATAGGCATATAACAAATTCCAGAGTCACCACAGTACAATATCCATTATGTCTGTGATCCTTCAGAGATACTTGACATAAAAAGAATCGGTAAGATTGTATTTTCAAGAGAATACAAAAAAGCTCTTACCTTAAAATAAGGTGGATGCTGAGATCATTAGACAATGACTATAGATGAGCTCCTTTAACGGTGCTCAGTGAGGAACAAAAAGATAGGAAATCTTAATGGGGAAACAAAACAGTATACACAAGAACAAAATTAAAATGCTAGAACTTGAAAATTACAATAGCTAAGCATTTTAAAGAAATCATTGGATAGGCTCCATAGCACTATGGTGACAATAGAAGAGACACAAAACTTTAACATAGCTCATATAAAGTGGCAGTTGAAAAAATATTGAAAGAAATAAACTGAGCTTGTGGGACTTGTGGGACCATGTGAAAAGTCCAACACACAGGAAGCTAGAGTATCAGACAGACAAGAAAGTAGAGGGCAGAAAACAATGTTTAATAATGACTGCAAACTCCTCAAATGTATTATGAACTTCATAGATTTGAGAAGCTTATCAAGTTTCAACCAGGATGCATTAAAGCAAACAAAAAGACATGTCTAGGCATATTTGGCTGTAACTTCTGAATACTGACAATAAGGAACAAATCTGGAAAACAATCAGAGAACAACAAATTACATAGCAGGAACAAGCATTGATATTTCATAGACTTCTCATTACCCAACTATCGTGACCAGAGACAGTGGAACAAAATCTTTAAAGCAGTGACGAAAATAGGATCTATTCTGCTCTGAATTCATCTCTGATGGCTCCTAGGCCACACTGCCCATGTGCGGCTCCCAGCCAATGACAGGGCATCAGGAATACTAAGGCAGGCCATTCAGTGAGATGCAGGACATCTTCAGCCTAGCCAAAACTTTCTTAGAACTCTTGATACTATTCCTACATACTACTCCCCTCCTTTCTCCTCTTTTACTCAGAGCTGTACCACGATTTGATGTTTATACCCGCCTTTCTGCCTCTCATTTCCTTTTCTTTCATGGGAAATTTCCCACCCTCCCAATCTCTTGGATATCTAATCTTATCTTGGCATCTACTTCTTGGAGCATCAGAAATAATGCAGTAAGAAACACTGTTGTAATTTTCCTGGGACTGATGTAAGAGAAGTTTGTTGTACAGAGAAACAATGGGGAACAAGAACAGCTAGGAAAGAAAAATGTTAGGAAATTCTTACATTTGGTTTTCAATGTTTTGTGCATGTGGGATGTTAAAAGATCAATCTACCAAACAAACTCTTTTAATATGCTGTGTTGTTTTGATAATTTTATCTTATACTGGATTTGAATTTTGGAGATGCACTCCTTGTTCCTGGATCTTTCTGTTCAGAAATCTCTTCCCTGGAAATGCATGGTTGGAAAAGACAGAAGGAAAGATTTTAACTAGGTCCTGAAGATGAACAAATTGTTACATTTTTGGTAGCTAAAAGCTTCCTGAATTATTTTATAAGAAGATAAAAGTATGGTGTTAAAGAATTAGGTAGATTCCAATGGGATTCTCATTAAAACTGTGTTGTTACTGTTACTAGTTGTTACTGAGTTGATTAGAATTCATGTTGATCACATATGTGCAGAGTGTAACTGTTCTACTGGGTTTGTGTTTTAGTCGTATGGTATTGCTCTAACAGAAATATGACATATGGATGGCTTTGTCAAAGAAAAATTTATTCTCACACAGTTCCCATCCATCTGTCGAGCCATGTTTGACTCATAGTGACCCCAGAGGTCAGAGTAGAACTGCTCCATAAAGTTTCCAAGAAGCACCTGCTGGATTTGAGCTGCTGATCTGGTTAGCAGACATAGTACTTAGCTCACTACACCACTAGGGTTTCCCTCACACTTGTAGCCAGTAGGCTACAAGTCTGCATTCAGGTTGTCCACTCCAGGGGAAGACTTTTCCTCTTCAGTGGCTCTGAAAGAAGATCTTTGTGTTTCATCGGTCTTTGGTCAGGAAGCATCTTGGCACAGGACCCTCAGGTCTGAAGGACATGCTCTACTTCTGGTGGTGCCTTCTTGGTGGTGTGAAGTTCCCAACTCTGCCTGCTTCTCCTTCCTTTCATCTCTAGTAGAACAAAAGGATAAAAGCTAGTGCAAGCCACACTCCAGAGAAACTCCCTTAGTAAGGGTGTGGCAGTTCCCCCCAACCCTCTTTTTAACACAATCCTATTTATTACTCACAGACAGAAACAGGATTTACAGCACAGGAAAATCACAAAATGATGGGCAATAACACAATACTGGTAATCAGGGCCCAGCTAAATTTCTATACATATTTTTGGGGGGACATAATTCATCCATGACAATCCAGGCTTTGACCCTCAAAAGTCACATCTTTGAAACGTGCAGCACATTAATACCATCATAGGAAAAATATATTCATTCCGTATGATAGCAAAAGCCTTAAATCAGTTCCAAGCCCCAAACACAAAATTTTCTCTATATTTGAATACAAGTTATACAAGAATACAAGTTATTTGCCTCCAAAGTGCAATTGTAGAACACGGGGGCATAAGCTATATACTTCCGTTACAAACGGGAGAAGCTGCAGGGAAAGATGGCATAATGGACACCCAAAGAGTTAGCAGAACACGTTACAGTTTGCAAGGCTGTGCCCTTTCAGAATTATACGGCAAGGTCTCTCATTTTGAGGTTTAAGCCACCAAATTTCAGGCTGGAAATTAATCGTTTAACTGTTTAAGCCACCTAGAGATTCCAGTAAGACTTCAGGTGTTACTACATGTCAACAGCTTATTAATAAAGTTAAGCATTCACATCCAGTAATTTAGAATCAAGAGATTAGTGCTAAAGTTATTTGAGAGATTCTTACTTTACATGTTACAGCTTCATGTTATTTTTATGTCATCTTCTTCATTCACTGCTTGTAACTATCCTCTACAACTTTTAACATTTCGTTATACTTTGCCATTCTCCACTTGTTTTACTTCACCGTTCTCCATTCTCACTGACATCGTCACATCGTATTCAATAGCAACAGCCTTCGACCTGCTTTCTCTTCCTGTAGTGGTAAATAACACAGACTTTGGAGTCAGAGACCTGACTTAAAAGTGTTTTGTTTTATCATGCTAGCTGTGTCGTCATCAATAAGTTAATTAAGAACTTAAAAGGTCTTCATTTACCTTCTGTGTGGAATATTAAGTGAGGAAATACATAATGTGTATAGCACAGTTCATGAACTGGTCAGTATCTAGTAAACAATGATTATTTTCATTAAGATAACTTTCTGTCATTACACTGCTTGAAAACCTTCAATGTTTCTCTGTTTGTTTTGGAGTCAGCCTACAATTTTCTTTGATTTTAACTCTTATAATTGTTCCCTCCTAGTTTTTCATCTGACCAATATTTCAGCACAACCTACTCTGGGCCAGACGTGGAGATTTATCATTGCTCCAAACAGGTCCAACCAGGCCAACCCTCCTAGAGTGCTAGCTTTTTGCTGTGTCGTTAAAAGATTTGCTACAAAATCTTTGCCACATACCATTTCCTTTAACTTTTTCCCTAAAAAGTATTTACTGAATGCCTAATACTGTATTTTTATGAAAATAACTTGCACCTTCTGTGTTTATTTGCCAACCATGCTCTCCTTCTATGATGAAGTTTCTTAAACATGCTATGCTATTTTTTTTAATATACCTTTTTTTGAACATACTTTGAGTGGGAGGGTACATTTGGCAAATAAATGTAGAAGACAAACTTGATTTGTATAAAAACACAGTACATACCATACACTGAAAAATGCTGACAGCCCACATGAAAGCACCAATTTTGTCCCTCAGTTTCTCATAGTTCAGCAAGAAAAACATCCAATTAAATACACAATTAGAAGTCCATGTATTAAATTCTATTGTTCTAAAAAGTGGTATGTAATTTTTGCAAGGAAAAGAGAAACAACTAATCCAATATTAGCTTGAATATGAATTGTGAAAGATGATGAAGAGACAATAAAGAGTGTTAAAGTAGATTTTGGAATGACATAGAAAAAGAGAATAGATGGAAGAAGGAAGGGAAAGTTCCAAGAATGAGAGCAGCTTGTGAAATGTGTCTTAGCCAAGTGGGAATTTAGTGCTTCCCAAGAACAAGGAGGACTTCATAATAATTAGGTAGTAGTGTGTAAGTGACACAATACTGGGAAGGTAATCAGAAACTGTATTATAAAGAACTACGTAAAAAACATGTTAAGTACTTTATTATTTTTTAAGCAGGGAATGGCATATTTATATTTGATCATTAGAAAAATAATTTTGATAATAAATGCCTAAATGGGGCAACAAAAGGAGAGAATAAGGGACCTGAAAATGTAGCCAAGACAAAGTTAAAAATGACCTGAACTAGGCAGCTCAATAAGAATAGAAAAAATGTGGTATAATTATACATTTATTTGTAACATCAGTTGATTTTTAGTCTTTGTTTGATTCTGTTTCATGAGTTGGAACCATGTTGTTTTTGTTCATCATTATATCCTTCATAATTTGCAGAGTGCCTGAAATATATAGGAAACCCTGGTGGCATAGTGGTTAAGTACTATGGCTGCTAACCAAAAGGTCAGCAGTTTGAATCTGCATGGGGTAGTTTACTCTACCCTTATAAAGTTGTTATGAATCGAGATCATGTCAATAGCAGTGAGTTTGGTTTGAAACATGTAATAGCTCAAGAAATGTTTTTGAATAAATGACTATTGAAAGATAGAGTAGAAAGAAACATATTTACAATGGAGAATTAACAAGTAATGAGATTGACCAGACGTGGAACAGAAGAATTCTAGTAAAATAAGATGGTCTTGGTCAGGAAACAGGTAGAGGATGGCACCACTCAACAACAGAGAAAACGTAGGAGAAGGAATGAGTTTAGTGAGGAATAAAATAAATACAATTATGGACACAGTGGGTTTGAGAAGACTGGTGAATTTCAACTGCAGATTTGTGGTACACATCAGTTACATACAGAGAACTTGAGCTTTAAAGTAAGATCTGAGCTGGAGACAGAGATCTAATAGTAACAGTAGATGATACAGAAATTACAATATTGCAGGCCTGGTTGTAAGATATATATACATACAAAAAAGGAAAAATCATTGCTGTTGAGTTTGTTCTGACTCATAGTGACCCTATAGGACAGAGTAGAACTGCCTCTTAGAGGAGTACCTAAAGGATTTTAACTGCTGATCTTTTGGTTACCAAGCATAGCACTTAACCACTATGTTACCAGGGTTTAGATTTGTTTATCTGTCTGTATCTATATCTTTGGCTGTGGCAGTGGTTCTATCTATAGCTATATATCACTGTTATCTATCAATCATGTGTACTGTTATAGCTTATGGCAAACTAATGAGATAGGTGTAATGTCATTTCCCCATTTTACACATTGTAGACTTGACATTGGGATAAAGTATGTTGTTCAGAACGCTTTTTACAAGTGAGGATGGTTAGACATCATCTCACCTACTATGGATGTACTAACAGGAGGGATCAGTCCCTGGAGAAGGACATTATGCTGTGCAAAGCAGAGGGTCAGTGACAAAGAGGAAGACCTTCAGTGAGGTAGATTGACACATTTGCTGCAATGATTGGCTCAAACATAGAAACAACTATGAGGGTGACACAGGACTGGGCAGTGTTTTATTCTGCTGTGCATAAGGTTGCTAAGAGTCAGAGCCAACTTGACAACAGCTAACAACAACGTTTTGCTCAAGGTCACATAGCTCGTAAGAGGTGCCATTTTGACTGGAAAGCAAACAGTTCAGCTCCAGCATCACACACTCTTAGTCACGGTAGAGGCTGTGCGGCTTCTGCTGTAGTGGCTTGCTAATGGGTGTGGAAACTTAAACCAAGGCAGGTAGAATGATCACTCAGAGACTATCACAAAAAATGATAGGATGATAAGAAAAATAACCTTGAGATTGTGAACTGAAGAAATGTTGCCATCAAATATAATTTGAGTATTAATTGAGAGAGAAGAGGGAAACCAGAAATATGCACTTTCACAGAAGACAGATTTTCCAGAATAAAGGGCATCCACACTGTTAAAACATACTGAGAAGTCACACGTGTATTACAAAATTTTCTTAGCCAGAAAACAAACAGTTGTGGCTATGTAAGGACAAGTTTTAGTAGAGTGGTGGGGACTGAAACTTGTCTCTAGAAACGTCTGACACGGTGTAAAGTAGAAATACAAATGCAGAAAAATATTTTTAAGAGTTTTAAAGGGTTAGAGTCATGATGGCACTTGGCAAAGCGTTAGAGAGAAAGGGTAAAAGCTGAGCAGAAAATGGAGTCTGGGGACTCTTTTTATGGTTTGTGTTGTTTGTGAAAAAGAGACAGCTGATGATATCTGATAGAAATAATCCAGGAGAATGGAGCAGACTAAACCAGGGGTGTAGGGTATGGGGGTTACTGTTATGAGAAGATTTCCACAAGAAAAAGGCACAGAGCTCACAAAAAATACAATGTAGGAAAATCCATAGGTAGAGTGCAAAATAGAAAAAGTCAGCTTTTGAGAGCTTAAGCTTTCTCTATAAAAACAAAATTCATATTTTGAAACCGAACAACTGTTTCAGAAGTAGAAAGATGAGGAGAGAGACCCATGACACAGTGTTGCCTGGTCTTGTCTTCTAACAGCTGTTTGCCCTCTCTTGAGATAATCTGAGGTCAGAACATTTACAGATGATAAATTTAGAAAAAAAGAAACAATTTTTCTTTACCATTTCATGCTGTTCCCAAATCCACATACAGAACCTTAGTGACTTAGGATGGACTTATAGTTAATCTTCTTAGGTTGGAGAAAGCCAAAGGCCTGGACAAAAACATGAACAAATGACCCCCTCAGTCTCATTTTCTTTAAAGATATATAAAAATACCAGACTTTAAGACTCCAACTGTAAAGACTAGTCATGGAAGAGCACAGCATTTAAGATGTTAAATAATCAACATCTTAAAATGTGATTTCTGCTAACAACCCAATCAGTATACTGAATGCTCCATGAAAACTGTCCATCTTTTTGGAATAGAATAAAATAAATATATGATGAGAGTAAGAGAGTAGTATTGAATTTCTTCTAATTAGTCATGGATTCAAAATTTGTTAATCCAAATCCAAACTCACTGGCTTTGAGTCAAATTTGACTCATAGTGACGCTACAGGACGAAGTAAAACTGTTTCATTGAATTTCCAAGGAGTGCCTGGTAGATTGGAATTGCCAATCTTTTGGTTAGCAGACATGAGGTCACATTTAGGCATAAACTCTGGAAAAATGCAGCAATAGATGATCAGGGAAAGTCATACGACTTTGGAAAAATGTTGATGATTACAGGAAATATTAGGCATTTAGATTATATGATAGGAATAATGTATGCCATTGTAAATTTTTTGTCATCTCCAGGAAGTAATGTAGATACAGATGTGAAGAAGACAGGCAACTATATTGATTCTGTGTTGAGGTATATTCTGATACTGGAGAGGAAAGATAATAAGAGAGCTGAAGATACTGATGGAATTAAAACTCAATAATAATAATAATAATAGGTACCAAATAGATGATAATTTGAGAAATAGAAGAGGTTTCCAGGGACTGGAGATTTCTGTGTAATGAAATCACAGATGCGTGGGAAGCAACTGAGTTATAAAGTATGAAGGATAGTAGGTCTTGATTATGGAGTTATGTTTGATGTAATATTTTAAAAAAGGAGTGCCTTCAGAATTTGGAAAATCCTGGTTGCATAGTGGTTACATACTACAGCTGCTAAACAGAAAGTCAGCAGTTCAAACCCACCAGACATTCCTTGGAAACTCTATGGGGCAGTTCTACTCTGCCCATAGGGTCACCGTAAGTCAGAATTGACTCAGCAGCAGTGTTTTTTTTTCTTGTTGTTGTTAGTTTTTTTGCAGATGATGAGATACTTAAGAGATTATCTATGAAAAAGGTAACAATTTGGGTTGCTGTCCAGCAAATATTTACTTTGGGTAGTATGTATTTTTCTGCTTCATTGGTGCTGATCATGTGACTTGTCTCGAACAATGCAATGTCTAGGTAAAAATGCCCAAACACCAGTAATAAGCTTAGGTCTTGAGAAGAGTTGCAGGTTTCAGTTTCCTTTTTTCTGCTTCTGTCACTGACACTTTCTGGCGTCACTGAGAATGAGAGGCTTATGAAGTAGTGCTGCCCAATCTGCAGCTAGAAACACAGGTCCAGTTGCAGATCTACAATCTGAAGAATCTTCGGCTGTTCTGAAGATACGTTAGTGTGATAATTAACACTTGTTTCTTAATGTCATGGAGTGCTGGGCAGGTTTCTTATGACATAAATGTATGCTGAGATGAAAAACAAGCCACCAAGTGCTTAACCATATCCCCTCCAGGGTCCTTTTCACATTCTATTGTATACCATTGAGATAACTCTGACCCACGGTGATCCTATGTGAGCCTACAGAAATGCCCCATCTAGTTTCCTAGGCTGTAATCTTTATGAGAGCAGATCACCACGTCTTCTCTTCCACAGAACTGCTGATGAGTTCAAAAAACCAACCAACATGGATCAAATTGTGTGTCCCCATTGCTCCAAAATATATGTCAACTCAGTTACTAGGCCATGATTCCCAGTGTTGTGAGATTGTCCTCTATTTTGTGATTGTAATTTTATTTATTTATTATTTAATATGAGTGAGTGAAAATGTACATTCTCATATAAATTTACATGCCCACCAATATGCAGCTTCCACTGCTCTCCCTTCCTCATGACAGCACGCTATTCCTCTCTGCTCCATACATGTAATTTTTTGTTAAATAGGGTTAGGGTGGGATTGTAACACCCTTACTTGGGTCACATCCTTGATCCATTGTAAAAGGAGTTTCCCTCTAGTGTGGCCCGTACCACTTTTATCTTTTGTGAGAAAAGAAGAAGAGAGTGGGGATCTCATACCCCCAAGAGGAAGAGAAAGAGCTTGAGTCCTTTGGGCCTGGTATCCCCGTTCTGAGAAGCAACTTGACCAGAGGAAGACTGATGATAAATACACACCTCCAGAGCCATCAAGAGAAAGCCTCCCTCAGGAATCAGTACTCTGAATTTGGATTTCTAGCTTGCTGGACTGTGAGAGAATAAACTTGCATTTTTTAAAACCTCTAGCCTCTAGGATAGCCATGAGTCAGATCTGACTCGATGGCACTTGGCTGGCCAGCCTCTTAAGACCACCTGCTTGTGGTATTTCTGTTATAGCTGCTCTAGATGACTAAAATGCCAGCAAAGTGCTTAACCACTGCAACACTAGGCCTCCTTTTTCACATGAGGAATACCAATAATTGCTTAGTGGTTTAGTTACTTGATGCACGCATCCAGTCATCCTCTGTCATTTTATAAAGCATGCATCCATCAACTTTTTCTGGCTTAGGTGTATCATTTGTATTCAAAGCTTCCCATAGTATCTCTTTCAGCCAGTTCCAATAAGCCAATTTACAGCCAGTTCCAACAAGCTATATTATCAGAGCAAGTGACAAATGAAGACCACGAGGCTATGCTTGGTAGAATTCTGAGATGACTCCCAATAATTCTTAACTCTTTGAAGACATGCCTTGGAGTGATGCCTGGCAACTTGCTTCTAACCAATAGAACATGGCAAAGGTGATGGGATGCCACTCTCATATTATTAGTTTTCTATTCCTGTGTCACAAATTATTCCGTAATTACAGGCTTAAAATAATACATGTTTATTTTCTCATACTCTACAGGTCAGAAGTCCAGGCAGTCTCAGCTAAGTCCCCTGTTTAGGGTCTTACATGGCAGAAATTAAGGTGCCAGTCACCTTGGGAATTATCCTGAAGCCCTGGGAAAGAATCCCCTCAAAGCACATTTAGGCTGTTGCAGAATTCGGTTCCTCGTGGCTCTTGGACTGAGGTCCCTGTTGCCTAGCTAGCTAACAGCAAGACTTGGTTATTGTTTCTAGAGGTATTCCTGATTTCCTCTCACATGTCCTATTCTGTTTTTAAACTAGCAGTGGCATGTTGAGTTCCATCTTGCATTTCCAGTCTGTCTTACTTTTTCCTGCACTATAAGCCAAAGAAAACACTCTACTCTTAATGGTATCTATGTGATTTAGATGAGACCTATCCAGACAATTTGCCTATCTACGGTTAACTTTGTCTCATTAAACAGCATGAGCATGAAAGTGATAGCTCATCATTTCATATTAGTAATTAAGATGTTTAATTGAGGGAATCATTATTAAGATTCTGTATACTATAGACTCCATCACTGCAGTTTGATGACGGATATTCTCTTGTTCTTGAAGATGCAAACCTGCATGCTGTGAGTTGTTTATGGAGAGGACCACATGGCAAGGAAATTTAGGTGTCCTCTGGGACCTGAGAAGGGCCTCCCTCCAACAGCCAGTGATAGACAAGGGCTGTCAGTGGCACGACTGCAAGAACCTAAATTTGGCGAACAATATAGGAGCTTTGAAGAGAACCCTGAGCTCTAGGAAGGAAGCTGATCTGGCTGAGAACTCAGTTACAGACTTACGAAACTCAGGAACTCAACTAAGCTATGTCTCAGATCCTGACCTGTGGAAACTATTGTTTTAGTGTGTTATTTTAAGCCAGTAAGTTGTGACAATTTGTTATTCAGCAATAAAAATCTAATAAATGTAGTTCCCAGCTTATGGTGGGGTTCCATTCCAATGACTACTCTGTCAGTAGATTTTGACATAAGTTGAATACCTTTTATTTTTTATTCTTTTTAGTTTTTATTATTATTGCCTTTTCTCATCAATATCTTTATAAATTCAATCTTTATTTGTCTTTGGGGTTGTGAATATCACATCTGAGAGCGATAACCTTAGCTTTCGAGGTCTGACAGTGGCATTCACAAACTCATCTTAGAAGAAGTGCCACACAACTCACTGCTGCATATCACTATGCTCACCTTCAAAGTCCTCCCCTTGGGAAGCTATGCACTGGCTTCAACACCTAGTCCTCCCTTCAAAGCAATTTTGGAACTCTTTCTGGAATGGCCATCAGAGCTGTTATCGTATTACCCTTGATGTCTTGAATGTCATCAGAATGTCTCCCTTTCAATATTTCCTTTATCTTAGTTCAGGTAAAGAAAAATGTCATTGGGGGCCAGATCAGGTGAGTAGGGAGGGTGTGTCAATACAGTTATTTGTTTACTGGCTGAAACTCCCTCACAGATACTGTCATATGAGCTAGTACATTGCTGTGATGCAAGAGCCGTGAGTTGTTGGTAAAAAGTTCAGGTCATTTATGTGTAACTTTTTCATGCAGACTTTTCAGCACTTTCATATAGTAAACTTGGTTAGCTGTTGGTACCAGTTGGTACACATTCATAATGAACAATCCCTCTGATATCAAAAAAGTTAACAATGTCATTTTGACTCTTGATGGCTGTGGAGAATTGGCTGGCTTCCATTGTGCACTTCAATGCCTTGTTCCAGGGTCACCTTGGTACATCCATATTTCATCACCAGTGATAATACCACTCGAAACATTGTCTCACCTCTCCAAAAGATCTTGGCAAACTTTGACTCTCCTTCACTTTTGTTCATTGTTGAGCTCCTTTTGGGCCATTTTTGCACACACCTTTCTCATGCCAAGATTTTCAATTAAGATTTGCTTAATCATATTTCTATTGACATTCACTTGGTCTGTTATACTTCTCACAGTCAGCTGATGATATTGATGCACAACTCGATGAATTTTTGCAATGTTTTCATCAGTTCTGCTCATTACTGGCTGCCATGACCTCTCTTCATCAGTGATGCTTTCTGTCCCCTCAGAAAAACTTTCAATCCACTTGTATGCTAGTATTTTCTTCATGGTATTATTCCTATAAACTTGGACTAACATGTCCCTGATTTCAGGTTCACTGTTGCCAGGTTTAACAAAAAATTTAATATTTGTTCATTGCTCCATTTCAGGCTCTAACATTCTCATGATGGCACACAAAAACACACAGCACTAACAATGAACACCGCTTAGCAAGACACAGCCACATGTCTGCAATAACACAGCTGTGAGACACTGTTATACCAAAGTTACAAAATCTTACCTAGTTGTCTGCACAATGCTACCAAAATAAGTGCATGGTGGCAAGTTCACAAACTTCTTTGTTAGACTTTATATCACATACTTGACATTGTATGTAGTATATATGGTTAGTAATATGATGTTAAAAAATATGGATTTAAGAGTATTTCACTGTAAGTCAAATGTTTCATAAACTGGGAGCTACTTGTGCATGGAAATGCCTTTGGAGATCCTGATTCAGTAAGCCTGAAGTCAGAATCAGAAGTCTGTATCTTAATAAGTAAGATGGGTAATTTATTTTATTTTTTTATTGTGATTGAATGGAAGTGTACAATCCAGTTTAAATTTGCTTGCCTGCCTCTTGTAGCTCCTAGTGCTCTTCTTGCCCAGTGATAGTACACTCCTCCTTTCTGTTCTATACACGTCATATCTTCTTAACAATAAGATGGGTAAATTTGTCACAGATTTTCTCCTGGCTATTGAGAAACCTGAGATTTATTCCTCACAATTTCCATCTTTCATTAAGAGGTAGGAAAATTTCATCACTATCAGTTTTTGCTTGAGGGAACTACATGTAGTCTGAGAGTTTTCATCTCTTTATTTTCTTTAGGAGAACACTATTCAGCAAAAGGAGCTTAAAATCTGTAACAACCTGAGACAGACCCTAGAGCAAGAGAATATACAATATCCATGATACTTGAGACATAAAACAGCTTGTTCCTTCCAAAGACTGGGTAATTCAGTCATCTTCCAGAAGGCCATCAGCAGGAGAATGGTAGAAATGATGTATTTGCTGTTCATGGAAGAGAAAAAAAGAATGTAATTGAAAAGAAATAAGAAAAGATATTCACAGATAAAGAAGGGAGTAACTGTTGGTTTAAAAAATTGTGTACTAGTTACTCATCTCTGAACAATGAATCTCTGTTTTCACCTTCACTATTGAAGTTTGGTTAGGATTAAACATTGTGGAAAGTTTCTTTCTTCAGCGCAGCAGTTATTCTTACTTTTTAATGCTTAGATACAGCTCTACAAAGACTAAAGTTTAGTCACTGTAGCAGAACAAGGAGCTGTGTGTTGCTTCAAAAATCTAATAACTCATTTCCTAGGAAATAATTGTGAACACCGGGTCTGCAGTTATAACTCCAGTACCTACATCTGGCATTTAGGAACAAATTTGATTTTTTGATTAGCAAGAACACTGTCTAGTCTGTGCTTACTGGACTACATATTTTGAAAGTGTTTTTTAAACTTTGGTCTGTAAAATGTCTTTGAGGGTGTATTAATCATAATTTCTAATCATAGTATACTTTGACATCTCTAAATAATCAATATAGTTAATTCAGCATTGAGGGCAATGCCTAGTGCCATGTTGAAGCTCATTTTGTTAAATTCTTCCATATTTGGATTAGAAGGATCAGCTGCCAGATTTAACATATTTCTCTAAATACATATAGCAGAAGTTTTCTGTTTCTTAGCAATATCACTTGAAATTAGAACCTAATATTGAAGTATTAGTTTTAAAAATGAAGTTTCATCATGGAGAAAAGAATTTAAGGACCCACCCGAGCTTTGGGGGGCTACAGAAAAGGTGCTTATTTGTGAATAATATTTTACTAAGAACAACTGAAGATACTTTTACTAAAACACACTTTTACTACTATTGTGGCCTTGGTGGTACCATGATTGAGCATTTGCCTATTAACCAAAAGTCGGCAGTTCAAATCCACCAGCCACTCCTCAGAAACCCTATGGAACAGTTCTATCCTGTCCTATAGGATCCTTATGTCTTGGAATTGAGACAATGACTATGGTTTGTTTATTTTCTTTTTAATATGCCATTATTAATTTGAGTGTTGTTTCAGAATTTATCAAACAAGATCCTAAAAGCCATCTGCAACATAACATACTATCCTGCAGGAGTCAGCAAACTAAAGCCCAAAGCTTAGTTCAGCAAGTTAAAAGTAGTTTTTACATTTTCTAACATATTTTTTTAAAGAAGAAGAATATATAACAGATTTAGCAATACTCAAAGTACTTGATATCTAGCCCTTTAAACAAATAGCATGCTGATCCTATTCTAAACCAAGATAAAATGATTTATTGAGAACTACCCTAATGGACCACACTTGTCTGTGAGTTTGTTATATTGTGGGGGCTTGCCTGTTGCTGTGATGCTGGAAGCTGTGTCACCAGAATTCAGATACCAACAGGGTCACTCATGGCAGACAGGTTTCAGCTGAGCTTCTAGACTAAGACAGACTAGGAAGAATGACTCAGCAGTTTACTTCCGAAAAGAATTAGTCAGTGAAAACCTTATGAATAGCAGCAGAACATTGTCAGACATAGGGCCAGACAATGAGCCCCCTGGTTGGAAGGCATTCAAAAGAGACTGGGGTAGAGCTGACTCCTCAGAGTCAACCTTAATGATGTGAGTGGAGTCAAGCTTTTGAGGCCTTCATTTGCTGATGTGGCAAAGAAACAGCCATAAATACCCATTGGTAATTGAAACTTGGAATGTATGAAGCATGAATCCATGAAAATTGGAAATCATCAAAAATGAAATGGAATGCATAAACAGCCATACCCTAGGCATTAGTGAACTGAAATGGACTAGCACTGACCACTTTGAATTGAACAATCACGTGATCTACTCTACTGGGAATGAAAACTTGAAGAGGAGTGGTGTTTCATTCATCATCAAAAAGCATTATTTCAAGATCTGTCCTGAAGTAGGATGCTTTCAGTGATAGGATAATATCCACATACCTACAGGGAAGACTACTATTCAAATTTGTGCACCAACCACTAGGGCCAATGATGAAGAAATTGACGAGTTTTACTAGCCTCTGCAGCCCAAGATTGATTGAAAATGCAATCAGGATGCACTGACAATTACTGGTGACTGGAATGCAAAAGTTGGAAACAAAGAAGGATTGGTAATTGGAAAATATGGCCTAGGGGTAGGAATGATGCCAGAGACCACATGATAGAGTTTTGCAAGACCAATGATTTTTGTTGCAAATGCCTTTTTTCACCAAAACAAATGGCGGCTTTACTCACGAATCTTGTGAGATGGAACACGCAGAAATCAAATTGACTGCATCTGTGGCAAGAGACAATGGAAAAACTCAATGTAATCTGTCAGAACAATACCAGCTACTGACTGTGGAATGGACCACTAATTGTTTATATGCAAGTTCAAATTGAAACTGAAGAAAATTAGAGTAAGTCCACGAGAGCCGAAGTATGATTTTGAGTATGTTCCACTAGAGTTTAGACACCATCTCAAGAACAGATTTAATGTACTGAGCACTAACAACTGAAGTCCAGGTGAGTTATGGAATGACATTGAAGAAATCATACATAACAAAAGCAAGAGGCCACTAAAAAAACAATAAAAAAAGAAAAGATCAAATCAAATGTCAGAAGAGACTCTTAAAGTTGCTGTTGAACATCAAGTAGCTAAGGCAAGAGAAATAATGAAGAGAAAAAAACTCAACAGAAAATTTCAAAAGACATCTCTAGAAGATAAAGTATTATAATGACATGTGCAAAGAGGTGGAGTTCAAGAACCAAAAGGGAAGAACATGTTTCACATTTCTCAAGCTGAAAGAATTAAAGAAAAAGATTCAAGCCTTGAGTTGTAATAGTGAAAGGCTCTACAGAGAAAATATTAAATGATTCAGGAAGCATCAAAAGAAGATGGAAAGAACTCACAGTCATTATAACAGAAAGAATTGGTTGATGTTCAACCATTTCAAGAGGTAGCATATAATTAGGAACAGATAGTACTTAAGGATGAAGTCAAAGCTCCATTGAAGGCATTGACAAAAAACAAGTCTCCAGGAATAGATAGAACAGCAATTGAGATGTTTAAATAAATGGATGCAGCTCTGGAAGTGCTCACTCATCTATACCAAGATACCTGAGCTAATGACTGGAAAAGATCCATATTTATGCTTGTTCCCAAGAAAGGTTATCCAACTGAGTGTGGAAATTATCAAACAATATCACACACAAGTATGACTTTGCTCAAGATGACTTAAAAACAGTTGCAGCAGTATATTGAGAGGGAACTTCCAGAAATTCAAGTCTGATTCAGAAGAGGATGTGGAACCAAGGATAGCATTGCTAATGTCAGATGATCATGGCTGAAAGCAGAGTATAACAAAGATGTTTACCTACGTTTTATTGACTTCACAAAAGCATTCGACTGCGTGGATCATAACAAATTATAGATAACACTGAGTAGAATGGGAGTTTCAGAACACTTAATTATGCTTATGAGGAATCTGTACATGGCTTAAGAGGCAGTCTTGCAAATAGAGCAAGGAGACACTGCTTGGTTTAAAGTCAGAAAGGTGTGTGGAGCAAATAATCCCTGAAGCTGGTCTATATGAAGAATGAGCATCAGAATTGGAGTAAGACTCATTTACAACTTGTGTTATGCAGATGATACAACCTTCCTTGCTAAAAGTGAAGAGGATTTGAAATACTTAAGGATGAAGATCAAAGACCACAATCTTCAGTATAGATTTCACCTCCACATCAAGAAAGCAAAACTCATCACAACTGGACCAGTAAGCAACATGGAGAAAGGACTGAGGTTGTCAAGGATTTTGCCTTACTTGGTTCCACAATCAATGCCCACGGAAGCAGCAGTCAAGAAACGAAAAGATGCATTGCATCAGGAAAACCTGCTGCAAATAAAGGTCTTTAAAGTATTGAAAAGTGAAGATGTCACCTTAAAGACTAAGCTGTGCCTGACTCAAACCACGGTATTTTCAGTTGTGTCATATGCATGTCAAAGTTGGATAACAAATAAGGAAGACGGAACAAGAATTGATGCCTTTGAATTGCAGTGCTGGAGGAGAATATTGAATGTACCATGGACTGTTAAAAGAACAAACAGATTTGTTCTGGAAGAAGTACAACCACAGTGTGCCTCGGAAGCAAAAGTGACAAGACTGAGTTTCACATACTTTGGACAAGTTGTCAAGAGGGATAAACTTCTAGAGAGGAACATCGTGCTCACTAACAGAGAGAGTGAAAAAGAGGAAGACCCTCAACGAGATGGACTGAGACAATGATTACAACAATGGGCTTAAACATAAACATTATTATGGGAATGGCAATGAGCCTTACCAGTGTTTCATTCTGTTGTGTTTAGGGTCCTTATGAGTCAGAACTGACTTGACAGCACCTACAAACAATAGCAACACTACTGGAATAAAATTGAGTAAAAGCCTTCTTTAATCAATCTGTTTTTGTGTCGTAAATCTTACCAGAATTCTCTAAAATCCTTTACCTTGCTCACGTGTGATTTTAATTTAAGACCTAAATAAGTTTTCTGGCTTGCCGATGGTCAAATGTCTAATAGCCATGGAACAAGATGTGAACCTAGGTTTTCTTGCCCCAATTCAAGTATACCCTTCACTCCCTTCAGTTGCCCTAAGAAATAAATTAACAATCGTATTCACCTACTCATTTATTTATTTAACTCAACAAACATTTATTCTCTGTCTAGTATATCCCATGATTGCAAAGGAACCCTGGTAGTCTAATGGTTAGGTAAGCAGGAGAAAGATGTGGCAGTCAGCTTCTGTAAAGACTTACAAACATGGAAACCCTAGGGAGCAATTCTACTCTTTTCTGTAAATTCAGTCTCTGTGAGTTGGAATTGACTAGAGAGCAATGAGTTTGGGATTTTCTTCTTTCTTTTTTTTTCCAGATTTATATTCTGTGCATACATTGATTTAAAAAGATAGAATGAATCCCTCTCAAAAAGAGGAGATAAGATATGTAGATATTTATAATAGAAGGTAAAATGTATAAGTGGCTTTAGAAAATATCGGTAATTTAAAGAAGAAATTCTGTCTTTTTGAAAAGGATAGTTTCAGTGGAAGTGGTTATGTCTTTTCAACATGGGTTAATGCAAGATTCTGTTAAGAGGATAACTTTCTTCCCTTTACACTCTAGAATCACAGTTTAAAAAGCCATTATCAGGATCCATCTCATTGCAGTGTACTTTGTTTTTCAACAACACTTGCTAGGATTGCTTAAATTGAGACCTTGTAGAGATAAAAGGAAAAAAAAAAAGAATTTAATAATAACTGAAACTACATCATGCAATGAAAAGTTTTATTGACTTCACAAAAGCATTCAACTGTGTGGATCATAACAAATTACAGATAACATGCTAACACAAGCAGAATCAATGAAATAAAATTATTACACACTCTGAGATTTGTGTATTAATTTCTACTCATTTCTATAGTTAAGGAAATTCTTAGTCACATGTGACTTCATTCAAAGAGACTTACTTTATTTTTTGGTTTGTTTGCTTGTCATTTTGTTTCAGGATCAGTGGGATATTTTGTTTTGATTCCCGTAATTTATGCTCCAGCCTGTTAGAGTAGTCATTTTCTTATATCAAGGTAAGCAATATCAAAGGAACCCTTGTGGCTGAGCCGTTAAGTGCTTGGCCGCTAGTCAAAATGTTTAAGGTTCAAACCTATAAGCTGCTCCAAGGGAAAAAGATGTGACAGTCCGCTTCTGTAAAGATTACAACCTTGGAAACCCTACGTGGCAGTTCTGCTTAGCCAAAATTCACTCAATGACCCACAGCCGCAACAACGCAGTGTCTGTATCAGAGAATGTGTGGCCTTACTATAAACATTTTCTAAAGGTTTACACATCTGTATGCCCCCTGACTCTATTAAGCAAGCTTGCTTTCTCCCAAAGCATGATGTCTACAAAATGCTGGATTCTAGGATTCACCCTCTCTTCTCTACTTTGTTATAAGCTGAGCTAAGTTACATGGTAGGAAGGCTTTTATAGGTTCTCAGTTTTAGCAATAATTCTAAATAATTCTTCTAAGTTTAAACTAAATTAAGTTTAAACTATCTTGCAAAACTGCTGCCAACATCTGCTACCCGTGCATAGGACAAGATCCTGTAGCTATAAGACCCCCAAGCCATTGCTGCCCTATGGAACTGTCTGACCCAGAGACCCTCCACCTGGCTGCTAAGGAACTTATCTAGACTCAGGTAAACCTTCTCTCTTCTCCTGGCTAGGAGCTTTTAAGGCTTGAGAATTACTCTAAAATACTGTATTTGTGACTAACCTGAAATTGCTTCTTCCAAACTGATCAAGCTTGCAAATTAATATTATCTGTTTCCAAATCTAATTCATAGTAACCCTATAGGACAAAGAATCATCTGTTAGTGTCTCCAAGGAGTCTCTGGTTAATTTCAGCCACTCCCTTTTGATTAGCAGTCATATGATGCACACTGCACCATCAGAAATAATACTTCTTCAAAAATACTGGTGATGCTTCATACATACTCTGCCAATTATAATTTAGTGCCTTGGGTTGAAGCTCAGAGATTTGCATTGTAGACAAGCATCCTAGTGTTTCTCTTTGAAGTAATACTTTCTCTGAGAAAGAATATTCTCTGGAGGCGAAACTTCGAATATGATCCCATATATACGAATAAGCAGAAATGTTTTCCAATAATGAAAAGGAATCAAATATAACAAATAATTTAAAACAGTAAATAACTTTGTATTTATTCTATCTATCCAAATATATACCTTTGCATATAAAATGTATGTTTGTCATTTCAAAGTACATAGTAAATTTTGTCAACTCTGTGTATGTAGATAGTAAATTTGAGAAAATTCAGGATTGATCAAGGAAAAAGATACAACAATCAGACAGTAGTGTTTCATAACAAGCTATTTAGGGCAGCTGATTCATCCACAGCTTGCTTACAAGTGACAGTTCCCCTGCAGCAGGAGGACTCCCAGAGGAAAGGTATGTGTGCATCAGAAGAAGGGGACAAGGGCAAGGTAACTTCTGTGAAAGAGGAAAAGAGAGAAGGTTTACTTGAGTCTAGATAAGTTCCTTAGCAGCCAGATGGAGGGTCTCTGGATCAGACAGTTCCATAGGGCAACAGTGGCTTGGGGGTCTTATAACTATGGGATTTTGTCCTATCTACCAGTAGCAAATGTTGGGAACAGTTTTGCAGGATACATGAGCAATAAAGCAAATTGACTGTATGTGTGGAAAGAGATGGTGAGAAAGCTCAATATCATCAGTCAGAACAAGTTCAGAGGCTAACTGTGGAACAAACCAACAACTGCTCATATGCAAATTCAAGAGGAAACTAGATACCGTAATTTGTTTATCCATTCATCTGTTATTGGGCATCTGAATTGACTCCACCTTTCTGCTATTGTGGGCTGTGCTGCAATAAACATTCGTGTGCATGTATCTGTTCATGTGGCTGCCTTTGATTCTGTAGGATATATTGCAAGCAATGGGATTACTGAGTCAAATGGTGTATCTATTTCCAGCTATTTAAGGAAGCACCAGATTGCTTTCCAAAGAGGTTGTACCATTTTGCAATCCTATCAGCAGTGTAAGAGAGTTCCAGTTTATCTAAAGCCACTCCAGAATTTGTTGTTTTGTGTTTTTTGGATTACAGCCAACCTTGTTAAAATGGTATCTCAGTGCAGTTTTGATTTGCATTTCTTTAATAGCTAATGATCGTGAGCGTTTCCTCATGTGTCTTTTGGCTGCCTGGATGTCCTCTTTAGTGAAGTGTCTGTCCATCTCATTTGCCCAGTGCTTAATTGGGCAATTTACCCTTTTCTTGTTGATATTTTGCAGTCCCTTGTAAATTATGGAGATCAGATGCCAATCTGACATATAGTTGCCAATATTTTTTCCCGTTCTGTAGGTGGTCTTTTAATTCTTTGGACAAAGTCTTTGGATGAGCAAAAGTGTCTGATTCCCCTTTTGCCTGTTTCCCTTCTGTTAATCATGCTTTGTCAGATTTTCAAATCTAAGTTGTGTATTAAAACTTCCATTGTTTATCTTGTTTTTCCTTGCATGATTTTTATTGTTTTGGTTTTGATATTTAGGTATTTTATCCAGTTTGAGTTGTTTTTTGTGTAAGGTGTGAGATACAGGTCTTGTTTAAATTTTTTGCAGATGGATATCCAATTTTGCCAGGACTGTTTGTTAAAGAGACTTTTATCCCAGTTTACAATGTTCGGTCCTTTGTAGGTTATCAACTTTTCATAGGAGGATGGTGGCATCTCTGGGGGCTCAACTCTGCCTCGTTGGTCTGTATGTCTCTTTCTGTACCAGCACCAGGCTGTTTTGACTACTATGGCAGTGTAACAGGTTCTAAAGTTGGGTAGTGAGACGCCACCCACTGTGTCCTTCTCAGTAGTGCTTTGCATGTCCGGGTTTTTTTTTTTTTTTTGCTTTTGAAACAAAGTTGATGCTTTGTTTCTCCATCTCATTAAAAAAAAGTCACTGGAATTTGTATTGGGGTTGCATTATATATGTAGATCACTTTGAGTAAAATAGACATTTTCATAATGTTAAGTGTTCCCATCCATCATCACAGTAGTTTTCTCTATGTAAGTTTCTCATATTTTCTTGCAGTAAGGCCATGTAATTCTCTTTGTATAGGTCTCTTATTTCTCCAGTTAGATCTATTCCTAGACATTTTACCTTCTTGGGGGCTATAGTAAAAGGTATTCATTTGGTGATTTCTTCTTTAATAATCTCTTTGTTGGTATAAAGGAATCTTTCTGTACAAGTACCAGGCTGTTTTGACTACTATGGCAGTGTAATAGGTTGAGCTACATAAGACAGATATCTTATATCCCGACACTTTGCTGAACTCTTCTATTAGTTTGAATAAGTGACTTATGAATTCTTTAGGATTCTCTGTGTATACCGTTATACATTATCTGCAAAAAGGGAAAATTTTACTTCTTTGCTGATGCAGATGCCCTTTATTTCTTGGTCTTATCTAATTGCTCTGGCCAGGACTTCTAGTACACCACTGAATAGAAGTGGCAAGAGTGGACACTCTTCCTGTTCTCAAGGGAAATTCCTTCAGTCCCTCTGCATTCAGAATGATGTAGGTGGTTGGCTTTGCATAGATGCCCCTTATTGCATTGAGAAATTTCCTTTCTATTCCTATTTTGCTGAGATTTTATAGCATGAATGGATGTTGGACTTTGTCAAATGCCCTTTGTGCATCAATTGACAAAATGAGATGATTCTTACCTTTTGTGTTTGTGTGGCTGATCATGTGAATTGTTTTTCTAATGTTGAACCAGCCTTGCATCCCTGGTATGAATCCAACATGGTCATGATGAATTATTATTTTTTTTTATTTTTTATTTTTTTTATTTAACATAACTGAGTGAAAATGTACATTCACATGTAAATTTACATGCCCCCTTATATGCAGCTTCTACTGCTCTCCCTGTCCGGTGACTGCACACTATTCCTCTCTGCTCCATACATGTCTCATCCTCCCAACAGTCTCCTTTCCCCTCCTGTCCGTCCACTCCCCTTCCTCCAGCCAGAGGTCAGCAAGATGATATCCTATAGATGTATAGAACCATAAAGCGCTTCCAATACATGGTTACTCTGCATTGCCAAGTCCATTCCATTCCTGTCCAAAGAGTGGACCTTTGTTATAATTTATGGGAACGGGCAGCATCAGGGCCGGGGGCCATGCTCTCAGAGGAACCCCAAAACCGCTGGACCATCAATTGAGGTCTTTTAGTGGAGATCTCATGATGCACCTCTTTTTATTTTTCTGTTGTCAGTGAGGATCCTCTCTGTGAGCTCCATCATGGCTATCACTGGTGGTGGCCGGGCACCATCCGGTTCTTCCGGTCCCAGGTCGATGTAGGCACCCACTCTTGTGGGTCTCTCTGTCTTCTCAGTTGTCTTTACCACATGCCATTTTGGCCCTCAGTGAGCATCCGTTCCTGCTGAGTTGGGACCATATGCTGTGTCCTCGGATGGCAGCTTGGCAGCTTTTAAGACCCCAGACGCCACTCACCAATGTGGGGTGCAGAGAGCTCTCTTAGCAAAACGCTAGTTGTGCCAATTGGCCTGGAATTCGCCTAAGAGCATGGCCCTCCGTCCCCCACCCCAGCTACTCTATCCTTGCAGTATTGAGTTAAGATGGAAGGAGTACTCAAGTTATGCTGAAGTCCACTTAATGTTGTTCTTGTTCCTAATGTTTGCTGTCACCGCTTTCTCCCAACTAGATTTCTAGTAACTACCTAAACTAAACCCTCCCCCCTTCGCACTCCCTCCCTCCCCTCCCTTGCAGCTGTCAAAGAGTCTTTTCTTCTATACACAAGTCTGTTTTTGAGATCTTATCGTAGAGGTCTCATACAGTATTTGTGCTTTTGTCGCTGACTACTCTCACTCAGCATAATGTCTTCCAGTTGAAACCAGGTTAGGAGATGTTTCCTGGAATCATCGTTATTCTTTATCATTGCGCAGTGGTCCATTGAGTATATGTACCACAGTTTACCTATCCATTCTTCTATTGTTGGGCATCTGGGTTGATTCCACCTTTTTGCTATTGTGGACTGTGCCGTGATAATCATTCTGGTGCATGTGTCCGTTGGTGTGAAAGGCCTTGAGTCTGTAGGATATATTCCAAGTAGTGGAATTACTGGGTCAAATGGTATATCAATATCCATTTTTTTAAGGAAGCGCCAGATTGCCTTCCAAAGAGGCTGGACCATTTTGCAACCCCACCAACAGTGCAGGAGGGTTCCACTTTCTCCACAGCCTCTCCAGCATTTGTTGTTTTGTGTTTTCTGGATCATGGCCAATCTTGTTGGGGTGACATGGTATCCCATTGTTGTCTTGATTTGAATTTCTTTAATAACTAAAGATCGTGAACGTGTCCGCATGTGATTTTTGGCTGCCTGGATCTCCTCTTTAGTGAAGTATCTGTTCATCTCCTTTGCCCATCGCTTCATTGGATGGTTTATCTTCTTCTTATTGATATTTTGTAGTATCTTATAGATTATGGAGATCAGACGTCGATCTGACATAGAGTTGCCAAATATTTTTTCCCACTCTGTGGGTGTTCTTTTAATTCTATTAATAAAGTCTTTGGATGAGCAAAAGTGTTGGATTCTTAATAGTTCCCATTTATCTACTTTCTCTTCTGTTGCTTGAGGTTTCTTTGACAGACTTTGGAGTCTGTCCTCATTGTGTATTAAAACTTCCATTGTTGTTCCTACCTTTTCTTGGATGAGCTTTATCGTTTTAGGTTTGATATTTAGATCTTTTATCCAGTTGGAGTTGGTTTTTGTATAAGGTGTAAGATATGGATCTTGATTCAGTTTATTGCAGATGGATAACAAATTTTGCCAGCACCATTTGTTGAAGATATTGTTTTTACCCCAGTTTAATGTCTTAGGGCCTTTGTCGAATATCAACTGTTGATAGGCAGATGGTGTCATCTCTGGGGTCTTAATTCTGTTTTATTGATCCATCTGTCTGTTCTTGTACCAGTACCAGGCTGTTTTGACCACTGTGGCAGTGTAGTATGTTCTAAGGTCGGGTAATGAAAGGCCTTCCAGTGTGTTCTTCTTCTTTAGTAGTACCTTACTTATCCGGGGCTTCTTCCCTTTCCAAACAAAATTGGTGATTTGTTTCTCCATCTCATTAAAAAATGATGCTGGAACTTGTATTGGGATTGCATTATATAAATAAATTGCTTTGGGTAAAATAGACATTTTCACAATGTTAAGTCTTCCTATCCATGAGCAGGGTAGGTTTTTCCATTTATCTAAGTCTCTCTTAGTTTCTTGTAGTAAGGGCTTGTAGTTCTCTTTGTAAAGGTCTGTTCTTTCTCTGGTTAGATTAATTCCTAGGTACTTTATCTTCTTAGGGGCTATCACAAATGGTATAGATTTGATAATTTCCTCCTTAACAGTCTCGTTGTTGGTATAAAGGAATCCTACTGATTTACTTATGTTTCTCTTGTATCCTGAGACTTTGCTGAACTCTTCTATCAGTTTGAGTAACTTACTTATAGATTCCTTGGGGTTCTCTGCATATACAATCATATCATCTACGAACAGGGAGATTTTAACTTCCTCTTTGCCAATACAGATGCCCTTTATTTCTTCGTCTTGTCTAATTGCTCTGGCTAGAACTTCTAGCACAATGTTGAATAGGAGAGGTGACAGTGGGCATCCTTGTCTAGTTCCTGATCCCAGGGGAAAGTCTTTCAGTCTCTCTCCAATCAGGATGATGTGGGCAATTGGCTTTGTATAAATGGCCCTTATTGTGTTGAAGAATTTGCCGTCTATGCCCATTTTGCTAAGAGTTTTTAGCATGAATGGGTGTTGGACTTTATCAAATGCCTTTTCGGCATCAATGAACAAAATCAGGTGATCTTTGTCTTTTGTGTTATTAATGTGGTTAATCACATTAATTGTTTTCCTGATGTTGAACCAGCCTTGCATCCGAGTGGTATGAATCTCACTTGGTCATGATGGATCATTTTCTTGATATGTTGTTGTATTCTGTTGGCAAGAATTTTGTTGAAGATTTCTGCATCTAAGTTCATGAGTGATATCGGTCTGTAGTTCTCTGTCTTTGTTGGATCTTTCCCGGGCTTAGGTATCAGTGTTATGCTGGCTTCATAGAATGAGTTTGGGAGTACTCCATCCCTTTCTATACTGTGAAATAGTTTCAGTAGTATTGGGGATAACTCTTCTCTAAATGCTTGGTAGAATTCTGCCGTGAAGCCATCTGGGCCCGGACTTTTTTGGGTTGGCAGTGTTTTGATGACCTTTTCAATCTCTTCCTTTGTGACGGGTTTATTAAGTTGTTCTGCTTCATGTTGTGATAATTTTGGTAGGTGGTATGAGTCAAGGAATTGGTCCGTTTCCCCTAGGTTTTCAAATTTGTTAGAGTACAGTCTTTCATAGTATTCTGTTATGATGTTTTTGATTTCTGTTGCATCTGTGGTGACAACTCCCTTCTCATTTCTAATTTGGGTTATTTGTTTCCTTTCCTGCTTTTCTTTAGTAAGTTTAGCCAGTGGTTTATCAATTTTGTTGATCTTTTCAAAAAAACCAGCTTTTGGTCTTTCAATTTTTTCAATTGTTTTTCTATTCTCTAATTCATTTAGCTCTGCTCTAATCTTTATGATCTCCTTTCTTCTGGTGCCCGAGGGGTTCCTCTGTTGTTCTCTTTCTACTTGTTCAAGCTGTAGAGTTAGTTCCTTGATCTGGTTTCTTTCTTCCTTCCCGATGTGTGCATTTATGGAGATAAACAGACCTCTGAGCACTGCTTTGGCTGTATCCCATAGGTACTGGTAGGAAGTGTTTTCGTTCTCATTGGAATCCATGAATTTCTTTAATTCATCCCTGATTTCCTCTATAACCCATGCTTTTTGAGCAAGATGTTGTTCAGTTTCCAAGAGTTCCGCTTTCTATCTCTGTTTTTTCTGCTATTGATTTCAACTTTGATGGCTTTATGATCTGAGAAGATGCTTTGCAATAATTCAATGGTATGGATTTTGTTGAGCATTGCATTATGGCCTATCACGTGGTCAATTCTGGAGAATGTTCCATGTGCACTGGAGAAGAAGGTGTAGTTGTCTGCTGAGGGGTGGAAAGTTCTGTATATATCAATGAGGTTTAGTTGGTTTATTGTGTCAATGAGGTCTTCTGTATCTTTACTGAGCTTTTTTCTAGATGATCTGTCTAGTAATGAGAGTGGAGTGTTAAAGTCTCCCACTATTATTGTGGAGTCATCTAACTCTCTTTTGAGCATAGTCAGTGTTTCTTCAGCATATTTAGGTGCTCTGACATTAGGTGCATAAATGTTTAATATAGTTAAGTCTTGCTTGTGTACTGAACCTTTCAGCAATAAATAGTGTCCATCTTTGTCCACGATGGTGGATTTGACATTAAAGTTGATTTTGTCCGAGATTAGAATTGCCACCCCCGCTCTTCTTTGTTCATGGTTAGCTTGATACATATTCTTCCATCCTTTAATTTTCAGTTTGTTCCTGTCTTTAGGTCTCAAGTGAGTTTCTTGTAGACAACATATGGATGGGTCGTGTCTTTTGATCCAAGATGACACTCGGTGTCTCTTTACTGGAGCATTCAGTCCATTCCCATTAAATGTAATTATTGATAGGTATGTGTTCACTGCTGCCATTGTGATATGTTTATTTTTATGTTGATGTTTTCTCTGTTGTTCTTATTAGTCTGTTCTGAGACACTCTTTTTTGTGAGTTGATTTTTCATGTTTTTCAGAGCTGGTTTTATAGTTGTTGAGACTCGTGTGTTAGATTTCTTGAAATCGTATAATACATCTTTGTTGTGCTTTACAGCTGCCCCTATGAACCCCCTTAATAAACTATTTATAAACCCAATTTTAATTACTACCAGTCTGGTCATCTTCCTCTCCATCTGGAAGGACTGTAATAACTGTAGTACATCCCTCTTTTATTATGATGACACCATAGTTTTCATGATGATCACTGGATTGCTTCTTTTCAAATCAAAGCTGTGATTTACTTTGGAGCCTTCCCTAAATGAGTATTGAGTAGTGTGTCATTCTAAAATATAAAGTTAGTGGTTTCGTTCTTCTAAGCCAAAGCCAAGAACTTCTTTCAGTATTTCTTGTAGTTTGGGTTTGGTTTTTACAAAGTCCCTGAGTTTCTGATTATCTGGAAATGTCTTAATTTCATTTTCGTGTTTGAAAGATAGTTTTGCAGGATATATAATTCTTGGTTGGAAGTTCTTCTCCTTCAAGACTTTGAATGTGTCGTACCACTGTCTCCGTGCCAGCATGGTTTCTGCTGAGAAATCTGACGAGAGCCTACAGGGTTTCCCTCTGAATGTTAGCTTTGCCTTGAGTCTTGCTGCCTTTAAGAGTTGCTGCTTGTGTTTCATTTTGTTAAGCTTGATTATAATATGTCTTGGAGTCTTTCTTTTGAGATCTATATTGGGTGGCGTACGATATGCATCTGAGATGTCTATATTCTCTTCCTTCATGATTTCTGGGAAGTTTTCTTTCAGCAGCTCAGCAACAATACTCTCTGTGTTCTCAGATGTCTCACCCTGTTCAGGGACTCCAATTAATCGAAGGTTGTTCCTCTTAATAGAGTCCCACATGCTTCTTAATGTTTCTTCATTTTTCTTGTTTCTTTTTTCTGATTTCTGCTCATAGACACTGGCATCAGTAGCTCTGTCTTCCAAGTCAGAAATTCTTTTTTCCATTTGTTCCATTCTGTTTTCTTGGCTTTGCATGGAAGTTTCTATGTCTTTGATTTTCTTCTTGATCTGTTGGATTTCAGAGTACTGGTGTTCCATCAGATCGAACAACTTGCTTAATTTTTCATTTTGTTCTGCTGCATTTTGTATAAGGTCTAGAAGGGCCCTGTATGTAATCAATTTGTATTCACCTCCTGATGCTTTCATAAAAGTTTCTTCATCTGGAAAACTCCTTGGTTGCTTTGTTTGGGAGCCATCTGAAGCCATGAGTGATTGCTTGTATGCCACAATTGTCTGTTGCTTTTTGGGTCCCATGTGAGTATATAGAGGCTGGAAGAGGTACTGTGAGGATGGATTGCAAATGTTTCTCTAGGCTGTTTTCAAATGTAAAGCAAAAGGTATCTGACCAGTTCACAAGTCAGTTAGGTTTTCAGGTGTAGAGGTCCCTCTTCCCATCTGACAAAGTAAGTGCCACTGTATCCAACCCCAGATGATAATAAACTAGTTCAGAATACAGCACTACTAGTGCCCTGTGGCCTCTGCTGACAGGGCCTAGCCTTATCCAACACTGCGTCGAGTACTGGTTTTGTGATAGGAAAGCGCTCTCTTGTGGGCAGGCTCTGGCTCCCAAGCTAAGAATTAGGTCCAGCTGCGGCCACCGTACCCAAGATGGCGTCCTCCACACAGGCAGCAGACAGGGGGGCTAAAGGTGCCCAGAGGTAGCGATTCCTCTGCTTCTGTTGCAGGTCCCCCAATGTAGGCAGCACTATGCAAAATCACTACTTTTCTGACGGAGAAGCACTGTCCCGTTTGCAGGCGCTGGCTCCCAGGCTAAAAACTAAAATCTCGGTACCAACATGGTGTCCCGCACCCTGACCGCGGAGTTCCACACAAACCCCACTGAGGCAGCTACAAAACGAAAGGCTCAAAGTGTCTAGATTAACAGAGTCCCGAGCCTGGCTCTCAGAATATGGGAATTTCGCCTGCCTATCCCCCCAGCAGCGCATCCAAGTCCAGCCGCCAGGCAAGGCCCAGCTCAGCCCGCCAGCCGAGACCGAGGAAAAAAAAGTCAAAATGGTGCGTTTACCTTCCGTCCGTGAGAGCCGGGGCTAGCCAGGAGCGGGAGTCAGGGAAAGAGAGGAGATTTTTCGCTGAGTGGTATAAAGTCCCAATTAACAGCTCTGTGCCGTGTCCTGAGGCTGATTAGGTGCTCAGAAGGCTCTGTTTGATTGTCAATTCAGGTCTTGGTTTCGAGAGGGATAGAAGGAGACGTGGGCTTAGTCGGCCATCTTGACTCCGCCCCTCTCCAAATTCAATGAATTATTTTTTGATATGTTGTTTAATTGTGTTGGTAAGAATTTTTATTCAAGATTTTTGTGTCTCAATTCATGAGGGATATTGGTCTATAGTTTTCCTTTTTTGTGCAATTTTCTCCTGGATTTGGTATTAGAGTTACGCTGGTTTTGTAGAATGAATTTGGGTGTATTCTGTCCCTTTCTGTGCTGTGAAATAGTCTCAGTAGTATTGGAGTTCATTTAACTCTTCTCTAAAAGCTTGGTAGAATTCTGCAGTGAAGCCATCTGGGCCAGGGTTTTTATTGGTTGGTAGTTTTTTGATACCATTTTCAATCTCATCCTTTGTGATGAGTTTATTAAGTTGTTCTACTTCTCCTTGAAATAATTTTGATAGGTGGTAAGACTCTAGGAATTTGTCCATTTCCTCTAGGTTCTCAGATCTCTTAGAGATTTGATTTCATACTATTATGTTATGATACTTCTGATTTGGATCTGTTGTGACAATTTCCCATCTTATTTGTTATTTGAGTTATTTGTTTCCTGTTTTTCTTTCGAAAGTTTAGCCAGTGGTTTGTTATTTTGTTCACATTTTTAAAAAATCGGTTTTTGGGTTTCTCAGTTTTTTCAGTTCTTCTGCTATTCTGTAATTCATTAGTTCTGCTCTAATCTTTATTATCTGTTTTCTTCTGATGCCTGAGGGGTTCCTTTGTTGCTATCTTTCTACTGGTTCAAGCTATAGGGTTAATTCTTTGGTTTCAGTCCTGTCTTCATTCTGGATGTGTGTGTTTATAGAGATAAGTTGACCTCTGAGAACTCTGTAGGCTATCTCCATAGGTTTTGATAAGATGTGTTTTCATTCTCATTTGAATCTATAAATTTCTTTATTTTGTCTTTGATTTCTTCTACAATCCATGGTTTTTTGAGCAAGGTGTTGTTTAGTTTCCATGAGTTGAGATTTCAGCTTATGTTTTTTCTGCTATTGATTTTGACTTTTATGGCTTTATGGTCTCAGAAGATGTATTGCAATAATTCAATGGTTTGAATTTTATTGAGATTTGTTTTATGTCCTAACACATGGTCTACTCTGGAAAATGTTTCCTAGGCATTGGAGAAGAAGGTGTAGTTGTCTGTTGATGGATAGGAAGTTCTGCATATGTTGATGAAGTCTAATTGGTTAATTGTGGCAATAAGATCTTCTGTGTCTTTACTGAGCTTTTGTCTGGATAATCTGTCCATTACTGAAAGTGTAGTGCTGAAGTCTCCAACTATTGTTGAGGAGTGATCTATCCCATTTTTTTCAGTGTTGTCAGTGTTTGTTCAATATCTTTAGATGCTCTGGTATTGGATGCATAAATATTTAATATTGTTAAGTCCCGCTGATGTATTGAACCTTTCAACAATAAATCGCAACCATCCTTGTCCATGATGGTGGATCTTGCATTAAAGTCCATTTTATCTGAGATTAGAATTTCAATTCCTGCTCTGTTATTGGCTTGGTATACATTTTTGCACACGTTGATTTTCAGTTTGTTCATATCTTTGAGTCTGAGGTGTATTTCTTGTAAGTAACATATAGATAGGTCTTGTCTTTTGATCTATGATGTCACTAATTGTCTCTTTATTGGAGCATTCAGTCTGTTTTCATTCAGTGTAATTATTGAAAAGTATGTGTTCGGTGTTGTCATTTTGAGAATTTATTTTTGTGTTGTTGGTGTTTTTGATGTTGCTCTTAATGTACTCTTCTGGGTCATTCTTCTTTATGAGTTGACTTCTCATCTTTTCTCAGTGTTGATTTGTGTTTGTTGAGGCTTCTGTATTATGTTTCTTGTTTTGATATGTAGCATTGTTATTTTGCTTTATGGCTGTCCCTATAATTCCCCTTACTATTCTAAGTTTAAACCAAACTTTAACTTCTGCATATCTTTTTAATTTCTTCTGCATCTGAAAGGGTTATAACTACTGTAATATATCTCTCTTTTCAGTGTGATGATATCATAGTTTTTGTGGCTACACTTGATAAGTGATGTATTGATTATATTTGCTTATAAAAGATCACTGGCTCCCTTCTTTTAATATTGTAGATTTGACTGAGTTTTTGTGACTTTCCTTAGTAGGTTTTCTTGATGTTGTCTCCTGCATTGCCTTCTTAATAAACCCTTAATGTTTTTCTTTTACTAAGCAAAGAACTTCTTTCAGTATTTCTTGTAGTTTTGGTTTGATTTTTACAAAGTCTCTAAGCTTCTGTTTGTCTGTGAGTGTTTTAATTTCATCTTCATATTTGAAAAATGATTTTTCAGGGTATACAGTTTTTGCTTGGAAGTTTTTCTCTTTCAAGACTTTGAATATGTCATCTCACTGCCTCCATGCCAACATCATTTCTGCCAATAAATCAGATGAAAGCCTACAAGACTTCCCTCTGAATGTTAGCTTTGTTTGGAGTCTTGCTGCTTTTAAGAGTTTCTGCTTATGTTTCATTTTATTAAGTTTGATTATGATATGTCTTGGTGTCCTTTTTTTGGAGTCTATTTTTGTAACATTTTATAGACATCTTGTGTATCTATGTTCCCTTATTTCATAGTTTCAGGGAAGCTTTCTATCAGCAACTCAACAATAGTGTATACTTCTTCAGCTATCACTCCCTGTTCAAGAACTCCAATTAATCAAAGATTATTCCTCTTGATAGAGTTTCACATGTTTCTTATTGCTTCTTCATTTGTTTTTTATTTTCTTTCTCTGACTTCTCCTCAGAAATGCTGGTGACAGTAGCTCTAGCTTCAAGGTTACTAAGTCTGACTTCCAATTTGTCAGTTCTGCTCTTTTGACTTTGAATTCTAATTCTGTGATTTTTTATTGATCTGTCAGATTTTGGAATGTTGATGTTCCATCAGTTTCAACAGCTTGCTTTATTTTTCATTTTGCTCTGTTGCATTTTGTTTAATCTCTAGGAGGGCTCTCTGTAATTATTTTATACTCAACCTCTGATGGTTTCAGAAAGGGAAGTTTTTTGGTTCTGGGAGTTTTTTTTATTCTTTATTTTGGGAGTTTTTTGGAGCCACAGTTGTTTTTTTCTTTAAATAATTGGCAATGGTTTGTTGCTTTAAGGACATCTAGAGGCTGCTTAGTTTCTCTTTTGTTGCCTCAACAGGAGCTGAGCAGTCATTCTGAGATGGGAGTTGGTCACCAACTACCTATGTGTACTCTAGTGATTGGCACCAGTGGACTCTCTGGAGTGGCAGGCTCCATAGTAGAGCAGCTAAACCACATGGAAGAAATGATGAAATGAAAGAACTGAACAGAAGATTTCTAAGGGCAACATGAGAAGATGAAGCATTATGATGACATGTGCAAAACCTAGAGTTTGAAAACCCAAAGGTAAAAACATGTTCAGTATTTCTCAAGCTGAAAGAACTGGTGAAAAATTCTAGCTACAAACTGCAATGTTGAAGGATTCTGTGAGGAAAATACTAAATAACACAAGAATTAAAAGAAGATGGAAGGAATACATAGAGTCACTGTACCAAAAAGAGCTGGTCAATATTCAACAAGAGATAGCATACTAATTAAAAACCAGTGATACTGAAGAAAGAATTCCAAGTTACACTAAAGGCAATGGCAAAAAACTAGATACTAGGGATTGAATAAATACTAGTTGAACTTATACAGGTATGGAGGTGCTCACTTGTTTATGCCAAGAAATTTGGAAGACATCTATTAGCCAGCTTACTGGAAGAGATTCCTAGTTGTGTTCATTCCAAAGAAAAACAATCCAACAGAATCCAGAATTCATCAGACAATATCGTTAATATCACACTGAAATAAAATTTTGCTGAAGATAATTCAAAACTGATTTCAGCAGTACATTGATGGGGAACTGCCAGAAATTCAAGCCAGATTCAGAAGAGAATGTCCAGCAAAGGATATCATTATTTATGTCAGATGAATCTTGGCTAAAAGCAGAGAATACCAGAAATATATTTACCTACGTTTTATTGACTATGCAAAGGCATTTGCCCTTATGATTCATAACAAATTGTAAATAACATGACTGAGAATTAAAATTCCAGAATACTTAATTGTATTCATGAGGAATCCATACATGGATCAAGAAACCACATTCCAAAAGAATAAGGGAACACTGCATGGTTCAAAATCAGGAAACGTATGTGTCAGCATTGTGCCCTTCCACCATGCTTATTCAATTTGTATGTTGAGCAAATAATCCAAGAAGCTGGACTGGACATCAGTGTTAGAAGAAGACTCATTAATAACCTGTGATAAGCAGAATGTCACTACCTTGCTTGACAAGAACAAAGAGGATATGAAGCATTTAGTGGAGAAAATCAGAGACCAGAGACTTCAGTATGGATTATGCCCCAAAATAAAGAAGACAAAATCCTCACAATTGGTCCAAAAAACAACATCATGATAAATGGAGAAAAGAAAGATTGAAATTGTTAAGAATTTCTATTTACTTGAATCCACGATCAATGCCTGTGGAAGGAACAGGCAAGTTTTGAAGGACATACTGCATTGGCTAAATCTGCTGCAAAAGACCTCTTGAATGTATTAAAAAGTAAAGATATTACTTTGAAGACTCCGGAAAGCCTGACCCAAGGCATGATATTTTCAACAACTTTGTATGTGTGTGAAAGCTGAACAATGGGTAAGAAAGACCAAAGAATTGATGCCTTTGAATTATGGTGCTAGTGAAGAATATTGAATACAGCATGGAGTGCCAGAGGGATGAAGAAATCTTTCTTGGAAGAAATACAAAAAGAATTCTTAGAAGTGAAGATGGTGAGACTTCATCTTATGTACTTTGGACATGTTAGTAAGAAGTACAGTTCCCTGGAAAAACACATCATGCATGATAAAACAGAGGGTCAGCAAAAGAGAGAAAGACCTTCAACAAGATGCAGGGACACAGTTGCTGCAACAGTGAATTTAAACCTAACTGTACTTTTGAGGATGGTGTAGGATCAGGCAGTGTTTTGTTCTGTTGTACTATGAGTTTGAATCACCTCAGTGGCACCTAACAACAATGGGTAACAGACGTTTGGAGCCATTTCATAAGATATATAAAACAAGGAAGTTCTAAATCTATTTATGCTTATTTTAATATAATTAGATGTGAAAAGTTTTGTCACCAGCAATATTTTTGAGCTAATGGGCCTCAGTTTGCTATCAAGTTAACAATCTAGGGACAGTATACAGAGGCCATTTCTGGCTCATTTGTACAAGATATAATGTGTGTACAATTATTTTCTAAGGTAAACTACATTCTATTAAAGTGAAGACTTTTAGAAGTTTTGGTAGTTATACACATCTAGTCAATAGCTATCATGATCAAGGGAGGGAGCAAGTCTTCTCCTAGGAGTTTTCACATGCTCCTCTGCAGTCTCACCTCCCTTATGTCCCTGAGTCCAGATAATTGTTGCTCTGTTTTTTTTGTTTTGTTTTGTTTTTTCATGTTCTTATTGGCCATTTGTTTATTTTATTTTTAAGTGTCCATTCAAGTCTTTATTTTCCATATTTAAAATATTTCTATTATTATGAATTCAATTTCCCTGAGAATACACTCTCCCAGTCTGTGTATTGTCTTTTCATTTTCTTAACAGTGTGTTTCAAAATTAACTTTTAATTTTGACAAAATTTAATGGTGCACTTTGGAAGCTCAACCTTTGTTTCTGTAGCTAGCAAACAGACATATAGAGTCAGCAGCAGCTAGGTCAGTCCTGTTAAACCACAGTCTATGTGTAGCCTTGGTCTCTGCCATGTGACCACTCATCATATTTCCATCATGCTGGTCTTTGGGTAGACGTTAAAAGAGAGCAGACAACATCAAGTGGCCTGTCATTTTGTCCATTTGGGTGTTGGTGTCTCTTCCATGGTAGGTAATTTTTTGTGATCATTAAACTTTGACATAAAAATCTTCATATTTTTTGATCCTTACCACATGTTCATCTGTATGTCTCTATCCTAGACTTTCTTGTCTTCAATCTTTCTGTTCTTCCCTTCCCGGCCATCACCATTGGCCCCCATTGGCGACTGCCCAGGGATCTCTATATATCTAACCCTCAAGACATTTCTCTTTCCACATAAAGTCCAGGCACACCATTTTTAGCTCTGCCCAAAGAGAAGTTATACTTATTGTCTTTCCTTTATAAATCTGAATTGTAATCAAACCAGTGTCAACTTTAGACTTGTACACATTTACCAAGATGGTACATGCAAATTGCAAGCTGAGGATTTTCTTTCTGTTTCACCTGATTGTATGGGATAACTTACAGTTACAAACTGGGGAATGGTGATGGTATAACTGTGGTAAATGACATGGGCATCTAGACCACTTATGCATGCAGCTTATTTGTGCTGTCTGGTTGCACTCAGGTTCCATCCCAGATACATCATTTTCTTTTTATTAAGGACTACTGCCAAACACATTCCACTTTATGAGTAGGTGTCTCTGGCAGATCTTAGTTCATAGTAGTCAGTTTCAGGAGTATGGCCTTCTAATGACCATCATTAAGCTGTTTGCCTATACTGTGTTAGTTATCTGGTATTGTTCTTACAGAAAATACCACAAGTGGATGGCTTTAACAAAGAAAAGATTATTCCATGTAAGAATAAAGTTTATTCTGTGTGAGAACAGCCCAGTAGGCTACAAGTCCAAATTCATGATGTACACTCCCAAGAAAACTTTCCCTCTTTGTCAGCTCTGGAGGAAGGTCCTTGTGTTGTGTTAGTCTTTCTTTGCCCTGAGAGCGTCTCAGTCTGGCACCTCAGGTCTGAAAAATGCACTCTGATCTTGGTGCTGTTTTCTTGATGGTATGAGGTTCCCAACTCTCTGCTTGCATCCCTTTCTTTTTATCTCTTGTAGAATAAAAGGCAGTGCAAGCAACACTCCAGGGAAACTCTCTTTACAATGGAATAGGAAGGTGACCTTAGGAAAGACCTTTGTCACATCCTAATCCTCTTTAACATAACCTAGTCTGTTAACTGGAAGTGGAGATTGCTATTTACAGCATAGGAAAAATCACAATGTGGAGGACAATTAGAAAACACTGGGAATCATGGTCCAGCCAAATGGTTACACACATTTTGGTGGGGGGGGGACATAATTCAATCCATGACATCCTCCTTCTGTCCCTATTGAGATACAGTATTTGTTTTGATTTGTCTTAGCTAATGGTGAGCAGTTTTAGCTGTTTCTATTTGTTTTTTCCTACCATAATAGCTCTTTCCCTATAGGTTAATAATGTATTATATGTTGGGGTTGCTTCAAGTGCTAAATATTATTAACTAAAGTTAAGCATTTAGAATCTGAGAAAATGAATACTGGGTAGGTCTCCAGGACCAGTAAGCCCACTGTGATTTGGCTTTAGCCATGACTCCATTTACTATCTGGTGCCCATTAGCCTCTACTCTAAAAGGGGCCTGTTTTAGTCAGTTAGGGCTGCTCTAACAGAAATACTACTGAGTGGATGGCTTTAACAAACGAAAATTTATTCTTACGCAGTCCAGTAAGCTACAAGTCCAAATACAGGATGTCCGCTCCAGGGGAAGGCTTTCCCCCTTGTTGGCTCTGGAGGCAAGTCTGGTATTGCATCAGTCTTCGTCCAGGGAGCATCTTGGCACAGGAACCTCAGGTCTGAAGGACGTGCTCTTCTCCCGGTGCAGCTTTCTTGATGGTGCGAGGTTCCCAAACCTCTGCCTGCTTCTCTTTCCCTTTACCTCTTGCAGAATGAAAGGATTAAGGGTGGGGAAAGCCATACTCCAGGGAAACTCCCTTTACAGTGGCGCAGGGAGGTGATCTTATAAAGGGATTTACAGTCCCACCCTAATCCTTTAACATACAGCATAAGAAAATCATGAAACGGACAGTCACAAGATACTGGGAATCATGGCCCAGTCACACGACTACACATATTTTTGGGGGGACACAATTTGATCCATGACAGGGCCCTACTGATTCTTCGTGTCCTTAGATATCTATATCAATGACCTCTTTCAGCAGTACTAAAAATGCTTACATTTTTCTCTTTCTACAGTGTGAAGGCAAACAAATAAATTATTTAGATTCCTTTGGGGAAAGACTGGGGGAATCCTCACATTATATACTTTCCACAATATTTCAGAGTTCTTTCTCCTAGGCCTAACCACCACTAATTAGGAGATTCCAGATCTAAAAATTCACTCAGGTCCGAGAACTGAGTAACAGATGGCTAGGGTGATTGCCCTCAAATTCTTTGATCTTCATTTATGCTTTTGTATTTTTTAGTACTGGCTTTTAAGTAGGACCCTTTTTGGACTCCTGTTTAGCTTACTCCTAAGTATGTCATCATGTTCTATTAACCACTTCCACCAAGAAGATTAAGTCCCTTTTAATACTCATCCAAACTTTCTGGTCATATGGTAATTAGAACTTGCTGGTTTCAAGCAACTCATGGCTGACTACCAATCCCATCATCCCATGGATATTAATGAGCCCAGCTCTGTGATTACCTCTCCTCCCATCAGCTCTGGCTTGTAGAGGGATACCATACTGGACTTTTTAGCAATGCTGGTATGTCTCTCACTAGACCATTTACAATGACCTTGATGAACAGTTTGGAGGAAATTCCTGAATGAAGCACTTGTTGACATGTTAGTGATATAACCCTGTAGTGTGTTCTTCTAGGGAAAACACTAGCTGTTATTCAGGAAGAGTGGGATACCTTCTCCTGTTACGAGTGTTTGGGGGCATTTTCTGAGTAAATGGCATTTATGTAGATATTCCCATCCCATACTCCTATCACTATGTTTTCCGTAATTAGGGCAAAATAATCTGCTCTGACTGACTGTCGAACATCTTTGAAGCTCTATAATTCTATCAGCTTTTCTAGCTGACCTATGTCACATGTAGCTTTTTAGTGCTTATCAGTAATCCTCAGTTTCTCTTTATACCGCTCCAGAAAATCAATACAAATTAATAGTAAACAATTCCACCATTATTGTATGCATGGTTTCCTCATATTTTTGAGATGCCTGGATGATAGAACCTGTAATGGCATTCATTATCGCTGGGACGCTTTGTTAGGTTACTACTAGTGAAACTTTTAGCTGTTGTCTGTTCTAGAGACTAACTGCCCCACCTGCCCTCTCAGCCAACAGGGCTAAGTCAACTAGACTTTAATTCAGATTTTATTGTCTGTTTTCTTGGACTAATCTCAGTACCATTAGCATTTGGTTGGTTCATTAGACAAATAGATGCAAAAATGGAATTAGACATACAGGGTATTTATTTGAGAAAAGTCATATGGAGAAATGGGTACAGAGTCAGAAAAATTGGCAGTTTGGGGGGAGGTGGTAATAGGCTGGTGAAGCCATTAGATGATACTACATGTTTGAAACCATGAAGGAGAAATGGAAGTGTTTTGTAGGAGGGGCTTCAGACTGTAATTCATTTCTAAGAATGTTTTTAACAGGCCAAAAGGTGAGTCCTTGAATGAAAGTCACCAGATAAAAGAGTCCTGCATGTCACAAACATGAGTGCTTTAGTATTCCTGCCATACTCCATGGTTTTCTGGACACAGCCATAGGCAGTGCTGCTCCAGTAGAACTGCAGTAGATTTAAAATGTATCCATTAGATCTGTTTATCTATTATATTCCCCACAGTCAGAGTGGTTTATTTTCACGGCCATTAAAAACACTTATGAAAGAACATATCCTACCAAAAATAGAATTCCTTCAAGTATGTAGGAAGATATTAAATAAATAAAAATAAGCTTTATATTTTTTTGATATGTTACATTTTGTTACATCCAGCCTGATATATGTTATATTAATAAATCTGGACAACTGTACTAATTTATTAAATATGATAAAAGAGACTTCAGAGTGATGTCATAAGATCATTTACTGAAAACATTTGTACTGGTTTTGGAAACTAAGAATGGAATCTAGGTTAAGAGGCAGGATTAGAAATATACCAGCATATGAAGATACACCACTAAAGAAGAATGAGTTTCTTAAGAGTATAGGGACAGGAGGGAATGGGAGAATGGTGAGGCAGGGCTTTGTTCTCTAATCTCCGTTGTAATGGTTGTTAACATGTCTCAAAGGTGAGATATCATCAGCACTAAAATCCTAATGACCCAAGAAGCAGCAATTTCCTTACTAATGCTCTACTCTATCAATATCTCTGGCTCTAGGTACTTACTTTTCTCTTTCTGTTCATGCCTTAATATGTCCTGTTTTTTCCTTAAGACAAAGCAAAACAGATCCACATTGCTCTTTGTGTCTATTATGTTTTTCATTTGTTGTATTTTTCTTCTTTTGTCCTTGTTCCTGTATTTTGTTTCCCATTCTTGACTGGCAGTACACACAGCTACCACCTACTTTTTCTTCCTTTGAAGTTTGTTGGGGATGTATTGTATGACTCACACTATGTGCTGCCAGGAGGTAGAAAACTAAAAACCAAGCCAGCTGCTGTTGAGCCAATTCCAACTCACAGTAATTCTATAGGACAGAGCATTACCACTCCATAGAATTCCCAAAGAGAGCCTGGTGGACTTGAACTGCTGACCTTTTGGTTAGCAGACATAGCATTTAAGAACTACACCACCAGGGCTTCTGACAGAAGATAGGGATGTGTATAGCTCCTTGAAATGGAAGAAATGGCCAGTTGCCACAAATTACTTTTTTACAGGGTCTTGTATGAGGTGTTGCTGAATTGATATGTATGGTAGGAAAAATATGGACTTGAAGCAAATTGTTTGTGTGATGTACCTACGTACCTCTGGACTTTTGGATGTTATACTCAGGATCCTTTCCGTCCCTGTTAAATCATTAAAATTGGTCTTTTTTGTGAATTTAAATTTTGTTCTACATTTTTCTCTCACTCTGTCCTGGACCCTGTACTATGATCGCAGGCAACATGGTCGGTGGTAGCAGAAGCTGGGCTCCATCTGGTTCTTCTGGGCTCAGGATGGTGAAGACTGTGGTACTTGTGGTCCAAGAGTACTTTGGACTAACATTTCTCACGTGTCTTTGTTTTTCTTAATTCTCTTTTGCTCCAGATAGGATGGGAGCAGTAGATGTATTTTAGATGATGTCATGGATCAAATTGTTTCCCCCCAAAATAGATGTAGCCCTGTGGCTGGGCCATGATTCCCTCTGTTCTATGATTGTCCTCCATTTTGTGGTTTTGCTGTGGTGTATGTTAAAGGTTTAGGGTGGGACTGTAAATCCCTTCAGAAGATCACCTCCCTGCTCCACTGTAAAGGGAGTTTCCATGGAGTGTGGCTTGTACCACACTTAATCCTTTCATTCTGCAAGAGGTAAAAGGAAAGGGAAGCAGAGAGAAAATTGGGAACCTCACACCATCAAGGAAGCAGCATATCCTTCAGACCTGAGTTTCCTGCACCAAGATGCTTCCTACACAAAGACTGAGACAGTACTGGACTTTCATCCAGAGCCGACAAGGGGGAAAGCCTTCCCCTGGAGCGGACACCCTGAATATGGACTTGTAGCCTAGTGGACTGTGTAAGAATAAACTTTCCTTTGCTAAAGCCATCTACTCCGTGGCAATTCTGTGAGAGCAGCACTAGCTGACTAAAACTGACGGCTAATCAAAAGCTTTTAAGGCCCCAGATGCCACTAACCCAAATCAGATGTGGAACACTTTATAAACTTTGTTATGCCAATTGATGTAAATGTTTCCGAAGACGATGACCCCTGCCCTCAGCCGGGTTCCTAAGTTTCTCAGGGTGTTTGGATGTGTCTGTGAAGTTTCTATGACCCTCCCCTGGCCAGGTTGTACTGACTTCCCCAATAATGTGTAATGTTAACCTTTCAACAAGGTTAACATTTATCTGTGATCTGGCTACTGATTTCCCCTCTTGTTCCTTGTAACCATCAAAGCTCGTTTTTTTTTCTGTGTGTAACTTTTCTTTCACTTATTATAATAGTGTTCTCATACAGTATTCGTCCTTTTGTGACTTACTTGCTTCACTTACCATAAGGCTGTCTAGATTCATCCATAATTGAGATGTTTCATGGATTCACGATTTTTTTTTTTAAATCATTGCATAGTATTCAATTGTGATTGAAGCAAAAAACAAATTTGTTGCCATTAAGTACCCTGATTCACAGGGTACTTATAGGGCAAAATAGAACTGCTCCATAGAATTTTCAAGGAGTGCTTGGTGGATTCAAACTGCTGACCTTTTGGTTACAAGCTACAGTGTTTAACCACTGTGGCACCAGCATTTCTTTTATTGTGTTTATGTACCACAATTTGTTTTTCCACTCATCTGTTGTTGAGCACTTCAGTTGCTTCCATCTTTTTGCTACTATGAATAATGTTGCAATGATCGTGGGTATGTTGGTGTCTATTCATGTGACTGTTCTTATTCCACCAGGATATATTTCTAACAGTGGGATTGCTGGATCATGTGGTATCTCTATTTCTAGTTCTTTGAGAAAGCAACTTAGGGTTTTCCATGGTGGTTGTACCATTTTTCCCTTCTCACTAGCAGGACATGAAGTCCAGCTTTTCCACTTCTCCAAATTTTTTTTTTCTTTTTCTTTTTGAGAAAGAGACCTTAATAAGCGTTGTGGAGTTACAAGCATTAGCCAAGCCAAGCAGCCAAGTGCCGTCGAGTCAGATCTGTAAGGCATCGGACTGCTACTTTTTTCTCCTGAGGAGCAATTGTTGGTTTCCAACTGCTGTCCTTTCAATTAGCAGTCACTGGCTTTTAACTATTGGCCACCCAGGCTCTGTAAAAAGGAACATTTACAGTAAATAGCTACTACAAAATAGTCTTAACTAAAAGTAGATCATGAAATGCTTTTCCTAGAGAAGTGAGAAAAGATTTTGCTCAAGAAATTTGTAAAAGACTTTCTAAAGCACTATGGAGAGTGAGGGGATCTGTAGACAGTGATCCAGTAAAGGGAAATACTAGATCACTTCATTTCTTTTTCAATGTCTGCAATCCTCTTATTTTTTTTTATCCTGTTATTTTTTAATTCATAATAATTTATTGGAGATTATTCCACAGTATTACACAGAGTCTCCTCAGCTGTATTAAAAAGTTATCATAGACATCATCTTTTTTAAAAAAAATTGTATTCTAGTGAATCTTTATAGAGTTAGTTTCCTGTTCAATAGTTTACACACAAATTGTTTTGTGACATTGGTTACAATCCCCATGACACATGAACACCCTTGTCTTTTCTCTCCCTTTCCATATGTCCATTTTTCATTTCCCTTCTTGCCTTCTCATGATTGCTTTTGGTCACTTGTTGGCTTTTTGGTCTCAAATGGTTGAAATAGAAAGCACATTCCCCTCATGTGTTATTGCTTGTTTGATAGGCCTGTCTAATTTTTGGCTAAAGTCTGGTTAAGTTCTAAGTTAAAAGGGTACCCAGGTGCCACAGTTCAGGGGTTCTTCCAGTCACTGTTATACCAGAAATTCGGACCAACTTTTGTAAATTAGAATTTTGTTTTGCATTATTCTCCTGCTCTGTCTGGGAACTTCCATTAAGATCTCTGTCAATAGTTTGTGGTGGTAGCCAGGCACCAGTTAGTTCTGGCCTCAGGCTGATGGAGGCTGTGATACTTATAGTCCACTAGTCCTTTGGACTAATATTTCTCTGCGTCTTAGGTATTCTTCATTTTCTTTGGCACCAGATGTAATAGAATCAGTAGATGTACCTTGATGGCCATTTGCAAGCTTTTAGGGCCCCAGACACTGCTCACCAAAGCTTAGTGTAGAACATTTTCTTGACAGACTTTGTTATGCCAGTTGATCTAGATTACCCGTAGGACCATGGTCCTCAGCCCTCAGCCCTGACAGCTCCATTCCTCAGTGTGTTGTATTTGGATGTGTCTCTGAAGCTTCTGTTGTTTACCTTTATCAAGTTGTACTGACTTCCCTGATAATGTATAAAATTTTTCCCTTCAGCAAAGTTAACACATATCTATAACGTCACTGTGAGTCAGAAATTGACTGCACTGCAATGAATTTGTTTGTTTGTTTGCTATTTAGTTAGTGATTTTCCCTCTTCAACACTCCCCTGCCTTATAACAAAAAGTTAGTTTTTTTGTGTGTTAATCTTTTCTTGAGTTAATACAATAGTGGTTTCATACAGTATTTATCCTTTTGTGATTGACTTATTTCACTCAGCATAATGACGTACAGATTCATCCATGTATAAGATATTTTGAGGAATCATTATTTTCTTGTATCATAATGTAATATTACATTGTGTCTATGTACCGTAATCTGTATATCCATTCATTTATCAGTGGGCACTTAGGTTGTTTGCATCTTTTCGTACTGTTGAATAATGTTTCAATAAACATTGGTATGCATATGACTATATATATGATGGCTTTTAATTCTCTAGGATACTTTCCTAGGATTGCAATTGATGGATCATATGATATTTCTATTTCTACTTTTTGAGGAAGCATCACATTTCTTTCTTTACTGATTGGACACTTGTATATTCCCACCAGCAGTGCATGAGAGTTTCAGTCTCCAGTGTTTATTATTTTCTGTGCTTTTGATTAGTGCTGGTAGTGTTAGGGTGGAATGGTGTCTCATAGCTTTGATTTGCATCCTTCTAGTGGCTAGTCATCAGAAGCATTTTCTCATTTGCCTGTTGGCCACCTGAATGTCTCCTTTGGTGAAATGTCTGTTCATATCTTTTGCTCTTTTTTGAATTGGATTGTCTTTTTTTGCTACACTGTTGCAGTATTTTAAAGGTTATAAGCCAGCCAAGTGCCATCGAGTCGGATCTGAAAGGTTATAAAGATAAGATTTTTGTCGGATATATCATAACTTCTAGTTTATTTCCCAGTCTGCAGGTTTTCTTTTTATTCTTTTGGTGAAATGTTTCAAAAAGCATAATATTTAAATTTTAGGTGCTCCCAGGTATCTAATTTATCTAGTTTTTTGGTTATTGTGCGTTGTTAGTTACGGTTTGTATACTACTTACACTTATTGTGAAAGATCAAATGACCATTGGTGGATGAAGTTACATCTGGGTTTTCAATTCTGTTCCATTAGTCTTTCTGTCTGTCGTTGTATCAGAAGCAGTTTGTTTTGACTATCACAGTTGTATAGCAGGGTCTGTGGTTAGGTAGTGCGAGGCCTCTTTTAATAATTCTTTATTTATCCAAGTCCTCTTTCCATTCCACATAAACTTAAAGATCAGTTTTCTCATCTTGTTAAAGAATGCTGTTGGTATTCAGATCAAGACTTCATTATAAATTACTTCATTAGATTATTTTGGATAGAATTGACAATTTAAAAATGTTGAGCCTTCCTATCCATAAGCATGATATGCTTTTCCACATGTGGGAGGTCTCTTTTGGTGTCTTTTTTTTTTTTTTATCATGACTGAGTGAAAATGTACATTGCCATGTAAATTTAAATGCCCACCTATATGCAGCTTCCACTGCTCTCCCTGCCTGGTGACAGCACGCTATTCCTCTCTGCTCCATACATGTCTCATCCTCCCAACAGTCTTCTTTCCCCTCTTCTGCACCCACTCTCTTTCCTCCAGCCAGAGGTCAGCAGGATGGTATCTTATAGATGCATAGAATCATAAAGTGCATCCAGTATATGATCACTCTGCATCACCAAGTCCAGTCCATTCATATCCAAAGAGTGGACCTCCGTTATAATTTATGGGCAAGGGCAGCATCAGGGCCAGGGGCCATGCTCCCAGGGGAACCCTGAAGCCACTGGACCATCACTTGCAGTCTTTTAGTGGAGATCTCAGGGTGCACCCCTTTTTATTCTTGTGTTGCCAGTGAGACTCAGTGAGTGAAACCTTTTGGTGTCGTGTAGTAGTGTTTAATAGTGCTATTTGTATAAGTCTTTAATGTCCTGGTTAGGTTTATTCCTATAGATTTTATTTTATTAGATGCTACTACAAATGGTATTTTTTTCCCCTAATTTCCATTTCATAATTCTCTTTGTTGATGTTTAGAAATTCAGGTAATTTTTCTACGTTTATCTTTATCCTGACACTCTGCTGAATCTTTTATTTTTCTTCCAGTAGTTTTCTTGTGGAATATTTAGGGTTCTCTGTGTCAGAATTGACTTGATGGTAACAATTTTTTTTTCTCAGTTTGTGTATAGTATGTCATCTGAAAATAGATAGTTTTAATACTTCCTTGCCAGTTTGGGTGCCCTTTATTTCTTTTCTTACATGGCTAAGTCTTCCAGCACAGTGTTAAATAGGAGTAGTGATAAATGGTAATTTCATCTTGTTCCCATTCAGAATGACACTGGCTGTTGGTTTTATACAGATGGCTTTTACTATGTTGAGAAATTTTCTTTCTATTCATCTTTTGTTGAGAATTTTCATCAGAAATGGATGCTGGACTTGTTTACATCAATTGAGATGATGATGTGATTCTTTTCTTTTGTTCTGTTTACATGGTGGGTTGTTTTCATTTATTTTCTAATACTGAATCATCCTTATATAACTGGTATGAGTCCTGCTTGGTCATACGGTATTTTTGTTATGCCACTGAATTTTGTCAGCTAGAATTTTTTGAGAGATTTCCATGTATGTTCATGAGAGACATTGTTCTATAATATTCTTTTTCTGTGGTGCTTTTTCCTGGCTTTGGTATCCAGGGTTATGCTGGCTTCATAGAATGAATTCAAAAGTATGGAATAGTTTGAGAGGTACTGATGTGTAGTAGAATTTTTCAGTGAAGCTGTTCAGGCCAGGGTCTGTATATGTATGTATGTATGTATCTCTCTCTGTTCAGTTACCTGTTGGTATCTTCAGATTTCCAACCTCAGTTTGTGTTAGTTTACGTAGATAGAATGTTTATAAAAATTTGTCTATTTCTTTTAGGCTTTCAAATTTGTAGTATAGTTTTTCATAATACTCTCTTATGATTTATTTTAGTTGAGTCTATTGTAATGTCCCCATCTCATTTGTTATTTGGATTATTTGCTTTCTCTCTGCTTTTCTTTTTTCTGTTAAATGAGGATTTTTCCATTTTGTTGATACTTTCAAAGAATCAGCTTTGGGTTTTGTTGATTCTACTGTTTTTCTTTTCTCTATTTCATTTATTTTTTATCTTTTTCTATTTCTTGGTAGTTGTGGTCTTCTTTTGGTTTTTTTCTTTCTATATATTGGAGCTGTAGGGCTAAACTTTTGATGCAGCCTATTCTTTTCTGATGTATGCATTTATTGTTATAAATGGATGTCTGAGCACTGCCTTTGCTGTGCACTAAAAGATTTGGTAGGATGTATTTTCATTCTCATTGGTTTCTAGAAATTTTCTATTCTGTCTTTAATTTCTTCTATTAGCCAGTAGCTTTTAAGCAAAGTGCTATTTATTTTTCAAGATTTTTCCCCTTGTTTTTCCTCTTATTAATTTCTACTTTTGTGACATTGTGATCAGATAAGATGCTTTGTATTGTTTCAATGTTTTGAATTTTATTGAAAATTACTTCAAGGCCTAAAATGTGCTCTATTATGCAGAATGTTGCACATGCTCTGGAAAAGAATGAAGACTTCGGTGCGCTTGGGTAGAGTGTTCTATACGTGTCTACGAGGTCTAGTTGATCAATTGTGGTCTTTAGACTTTGTGTATGTTTTTGAGTTTTTTTCATATATGTTCTGTCCTTTACTATGAATAATGCATTGAAGTCTCCACCTGTTACTATGGAGCTATTTCTCTTTCCCTGTGCTGAGTTCCTTTTGTTTATGAACATTTTTTTTATTACTGATTTTGTGTTTATGGAGTCTTTATGTTTTCCTAATCTCTTGGAGTGCCCTTAATATTAGTCTTTTGCTTTCCATATCAGATAGTTCTACTATCTTTTCTTCTACTAAGTCGTATCATTCTTTATTTTGGTCACTTGCTGTAGCCATCTTTTCCTGTTTTTGTATATATTTTGAGACTGTCTACTGTCCCTGAGACAGTCAGGTATTATTTTCTTTATTGGTTGTTTGTATCGTCTTGCTGTTTTGTTTTGCTTAGATATGTCTGAGCAGGAAGGCCAGGTTTACTTTGCTGCTTACTCATATTTGGGCTCAATAACTTTTACTGCTTTGTCCAGATGGACAGGGCAGATCTCTCAATTGTGATGCAGTGAGATGGGGCCAGTGGGTATGAAGGGCTGAGATGCTCAGCTTCAGGGCATCTGTATTGGGATGGTGGGAAGAAACAGACAAGGAGCAGAGTTGTTCAGCTGTGGGCCAGTAAATCTAAACCAATGCAATGGGAGGAGACCAGGGTATGAGGCCATGTTCCCTGGCTGCAGCAGAGCAACTTGAAGCCAGCAGGGAGAGAAGTCACACGTGTCTGGCTGCCCCATTGTGATGCAGCTGGACTGCCCAATAGGGACACTGTGCAGAGCAGGCTTACTTGGATATAGCACAACAGGATGTGGCTGGTGGGAAGAGCCAGGTAAGAGGCAGGGTGAAAGGTGGGGAAGATGAGTCTAGATTGGGAGATGACATAGAGAGGGCTTATACTATGGTCCCTGGCCCTCAGGACTGTTATGGTGAGAGATTCTTGCCACTAATCACAAGAGGGTGGGGTTGTAGAAGCATGATCTTCTGGTTATAGTGTGAAAATGTCTTGAGCCACAGCCGGTAAACTGGATTCTACCTTCATGTGGGTATGTGTACATTATTCCTCTGTCTTTTATTGGGAATTTCATGAAGGTGTCTTTTTGTACTCTTTGTGAGGATTTTTTGGCTCTATCTCAACATGGCTACACTGTATTATGCTGGTAAGCAGCCAATCTTTATTCCATATCTCTACTTGTTCAGTTTTAAATCAGTTTCCTTTCAGTGGCTTCTGATCTAATATATTAATACTTTACCATTTCATTTAAGTTCAGGGTTCCAGGATTAATGCCTATATCTGCTCTATGTGTTTTTCTTTTTTTCTTTTTTTTTTTTTATTGCAGAACAGAGGTTTGGTGGGTCTGATTAGTCTGTCACCTTGGCTCTACCAATAATAATCTTTTTTTGTTATGTTTAAAAACAAACTTCAGGCAAATATATATATATATATTTTTTAAGTTTTCAAACTGAAAGATAGAAAGAACTGATATTTATAAGTAAAGCGAATTTTGTAAATTTTATTAGAGAAAAATACAAAAAGAGAGGTAGCAAATAGTGAGGACATCACTACTAAACAGATTTTAATAACTTTTCTTATATTTTCAGGATATCATTACTGCTCTTCCCTTATAAAAGTCATCTGGAAGAGTAGCAGATATAAAGCTTTTTTTTTTTTTTTTTTAACTTGGGGTGTGGTCCTAATTGTGTATGTACAATAATGCAGAAATTACATGTTATCAGGTTGCTATATGGTAAATCATGGAAAAAAATAACATTTGAAAATGGATTAAAAGACACTTTAAGCAGATTCTACAGTAACCTGGTAGTTTCTCAACAACACATAATCTGAATAATATTGATGCTCTATAGTTTGAAACATCAAAAACAATTTCTGTTGTGATCAAAAGCCATGAAAACCAAACCCACTGCTGTAGAATTGACTCCTACTCATAATGACTCTATAGGACAGAGTAGAACTGTTCAGTGGAGTTTCCAAGGAGTGTCTGGCAGATTCAAACTGCCAGTCTTTCGGTTAGCAGATGTAACACTTAACCACTACTCCACCAGGGTTTCCTCTGTTGTGATAGATCTTATCAGTTGGGTCTTCAGTTCTTATTAAACCACAAGAACTTTTTGGTGTGATTTTAATAATTTTTATTAACCACTCCCCAAAACACAATCAAGTTAGTTTGCAATATTAAATGGTTTTTAGTCAATTTTTTAACTCTAGTGTTGGACCCTGTACCTAGGACAGAATTTTCCTTTGCTAAAACAGTAAATGTCTGCTCTAGAAATTTACATGCAATAAATGAATGCATTTAATAATGTCTCATTGAATGTAGACAACTATTTACTCTTTCCTTTTTTGAAATATTTTATTGTGCTTCAAGTGCAAGTTTACAATCCAAGTCAGTTTGTAATACAAAACCTTGTATACACACTGCTAGCCGTTCTCCCCACCCTGTGACATCACATGCCTCCTTTCACCGTGTATTTCCTGTGTCCATTGTACCAGCTTCTGTCCTCCACTGTCTCATCTCTCTCCAGACAGGAGCTGCTCAATTAGTTTCATGTACATGCTTAAGCCAAAAAGCACACTCCCACCACTATCATTTGATGTGTTGTATGAGGACTGCAAATTAAGTTCACTAACTCATTCCTAGAAAAAATGCTACATATCTCATTGATGATTATCACTACAGTTACCTTTTAAGTAATACTCTTGGGAAACTATGTGCTTTTACTAGTGTCCAGTTCACCCTTCAAAGCAGTTTTAGAACTCTTTTTTTTTTTTTTTCTGGAATGGCCTTCAGAGCTGTCATTGTATCACCCTTGATGTCCTAAATGACATCAAATGTCTTCCTTTCAATATTTCCTTTATCTTCTTAAAAGAAAAAGTCACTGGGGTCCAGATCAGGTGAGCAGGGAAAGTGTTTCAATATAGTTATTTGTTTACTGGCTAAAGACTCCCTCATGGACAACTATACAGTTAAGTTAGCAAACTTGCCACCCTACCACCGTGCTCAAAGGCCATTCCTGAAAGAGTTCCAAAATTGCTTTGAAGGGTGGACTAGGCATTGGCATTAGTACATAGCTTCCTAGGGGAGTACTTTGAAGGTGACAACAGTGATATTCAGCAGTGACATATATAGCACTTAGAATAATTAAGTTCATGGATGTAGTAGTTAGACTTTGTAGTCTAGTCCAATCTTTGCCTGAAGTGTTGGCTTCCAGACTGGTTTCAGTTCTCGGCTAACAGAGTCCAGGGACATGTCTTCTGGAGACCCTGTAGAATGTAAGATCATCAAATCTGATCTTTTTAATAGAGTTCTAGTAATATATGCCCATTTTTCTCCCACTATACTGGAGACTCTAGTTGTATTCCCAATCAGGGCATTCACTGGTGGTGGGCAAGCAACTTCTACTTCTTTGGGTCTCATGTTGAGGTAGTCTAGATTATGTAACTTTTTATGTCTGTTGGATTCTTATCTTCCTTATGTCTTTGTTGGCTTTCATTCTCTCCTCTTCTTCATGTGGGTTTGGACCAATTGATGCTATCCAGCTGGCAGATTGCTAGCCTTTAAGACCCCAAATGCCACTCATCAAAATGGGAAGCAGACATTTTCTTTAAAAACTTTGTTTTGTCAGTTGACCTAGATGTTTTCTCCTGAAACCATGGTCTCCAGACCCCTTCCCACACTACTTTTTCCTTTGACGTGTTATGCTGTATTTAGAAAATCTCTTAGTTTTTGGTTTAATCTAGCTGTGCTGATTTCTCTTCTACTGCTTGCTGTCACTCTCATCACTTAACCCAATTCCTCTCCCTCCACACCCATCCTTCAAACCATCAAAGACTGTTTTTTCTGAGTTTAGACCTTTTCTTGAGTCCTTATGATAGTGGTCTCATACAGTATTTACCCTTGTGCAACTGACTAATTTCACTTAGCATAGTATCACCTAGATTCTTTGTTATGAGGTGTTTACCAAGGTAGCGATTCTTTATCATTGCATAATATTCCATTGTGAGAACCTACTATAATTTTTTTTTATTCATTAGTCTGTTGTTGGGCACCCCGGTTGATGTCATATTTTTGCTACTGTGGACAGTGCTGCAATAAACATTGTAGTACCTTTATCTGTTCATGTGACAGCCATTATTTTTCTAGGATGTGTTCTAAGAAGTTGAATTACTGGATTGCATGTTATTTCTATTTCCAGCTTTTGAAGAAAGCACCAAATCAATTTCCAGGGTGGTTGTTACATTTTACATTCTCAACAGCAGTGTAGAAGTGTTCCAGTCTCTCCACAGTTACAGGCTTATTCAGTGAGATGTTGTCTCGTTGTAGTTTTATTTGTATTTCTTCAATATCCAGGGATTGTGAGCACTTCCTTATATACCTATTAGCCACTTGAATGTCTTCTTTGCTCATTTTATAATTATTTGTCTTTTTTTTGGTTCGTTTTCCCAATCTTATTTATATATTATGAGATTAAACACTGAATGGGTTTGTGGTAGCGGGAAAAATTTTTCCCAATCTGTAGGTTGTATTTTTAATCTTTTGATGATGTTTTTTGATGAGCATAAATGTTTGATTTTTAGGAGTTCCCTGTTACCTACTCTCTCTTGTGCTGTTTATACATTTTTATTATTTTTGTAGTCTTTATATGCCATCCATTGAGGCTCCCGGCATTGTCTCTATTTTTTCCACCATGATCTTCATTGTTTCATATCTGATATTCAGGTCTTTAATCCATACTGAGTTAGATTTTTGTGCATGGTATGAGATATGGGTTCTTCTTTCATTTCTTGCAGAGGGGTATCCCATTATGCCAACACTATTTATTAAAGAGATTGTCTTTTTTCCCGTTTTACAGACTTTGGGCCTTCATCAAATATCAGGTGCTTATAGGTGGATGATTTTATATCTGGATTCTCAGCTCTTGTCCATTGGTCTATGTATATGATTTTGTAACAGTATCAGGCTGTATTGACTACCATGGCAGTGTGGTAGGCTCTGAAGTCAGGTAATGTAAGGCCTCCCGCTTTGTTCTTCTTCAGTAATGCTTTGTTTACCTGAAGTCTTTTCCCTTTATATACGAAGTTGGTAATTTGTTTTGCCATCTCGTTAAAAAATGCCATTGAAGTTTGTATTGGGATTGCTTTGTATGTACAGATTGCAGAACAGACATTTACATGACATTGAACCTTCCTATTCAAGAGCAAGCTAGGTTTCTCCACTTACACAGGTCTGTTTTTGTTTACAGTGCTGTCTTGTAATTTTCTTTGTATAGGGCTCATGTCTCTGATTAGATTTATTTCTAAGTATTTTATCTTATTGCTGACTATTGTAGATGATATTGATTTGGTTATTTCCTACTTAATATTCACTTTGATGATGTAAAGGAATCCAACTGATTTTTGCATATTTATCTTATATCCTGATAATTTTCTAAACACCTACGGTAATTCCAGTCTTTTTTGTAACGTGTTCTTTACGTTTTCTGTGTATAAGATCGTGTCATCTGCAAATACAGATACTTGTACTTCCAGCTTACCAATTTGGATGCTCTTTATTTCTTTGTCTTGCCTGATTCCTCTTGCTAGAACTTTCAGTACAATGTTAAATAAAACTGGTAACAGTGGGCATCCTTGTTTGGTTCCCAGTCTTAAGGGGAATGCTTTCAGATTCTCTCCATTTAGGATGATTGTCCATTTAGCTTTGTATCGATGCCCTTTACTATACTGAGGAATTTTTCTTCTTATTTTGCCAAGAGTTTTTGTTTTTACTATATTTTTATTGTGATTAAGTGAAAGTATACAATCCAAATGGATTTTGCATGCCCACCTATTTGCAACTCCATCCGGTCTCCCCACCCAGTAACAGCACATTCCTCCTTTTCACTCTATATTTCTAGTATCCTCTTAACGAGAACCTGTCCCCTTGTCTCAATACTCTTCTTTCTGATCTAGAAATAAAAACAATGGGACAGCTTCCTATAAATGTATAAAACCATAAAGTACACACACCATATGCTTACACTGTGTCACTGAGACATGTCTGTTAGTGTTTGAAGAGTTGATCTCACTACTGGTTTCCAATTAAAGCCAGCAGCAGATCGAGGGACCATGTTCACAGGGGACCCTCCAGGCCATTGGACCAAGTCTAATCTTTTAGTGGAGTTCCTGAACTGCACACCTCTTTTTCTCATGTTGCCTCAGGAGCTCTACAGTGTGTCTCCCTTTATGGCTGTCTATGGTTGTGGCCAGGCACCATCTGGTTCTTCTGACCTCATGTTGATACAGTCTCCCATTAATATGGGTCCTTCTGCCTCCTTTTTTCCTCATGTCTTTGATGTTCTCAGTCATCATCTGTTCTAGATGGGTTGAGATCATTTGATGTACCTCAGATGGAAGCTTTCTAGCTCTTAAAGCCCCAGAAACCACTAGTCAATATGGGGTGCAGAAGACTCTCTTAGCAAAAAGTAGTGATGTGAACTGACCTCCATGTCTCTTGAAAACGTGGTCCCCAGGCTCCCGTCCCTGCTACTTTATCCTTTGATATATTGGGATGAGTTTAGGAGACCTTTCTGTTTGTGGTGTAGCCTAGTTATGCTGATATGCTGTCTACTGCGTGCTGTCACTGCTTTCACCTGATCAAATTTCTATTGACTATTCTATGACCAGCCCTTTCCCTTCTTCAACACCCTTGTAGCCATCAAAGAGTCTTTTCTTCTGTACTTCTTTTTAAGTCTGTCAGTGTTTTCAGCTAACCAAATGTCTATTGACTATTCTATGACCAGCCCTTTCCCTTCTTCAAACCCCTGTAGCCATCGGAGTCATTTCTTCTGTACTTAATTCCTTTTGAAGTCTTTATAGCAGAGGTCTCACACAATACTTGTCCTTTTGCAGCTTACTGATTTCACTCAGCATAATGTCTTCTAGTTGAAACCAGGTTATGAGATGTTTCCTAAAATCATCATTGTTCTTTATCATTGTTTAGCATTCCATTGTGTATATGTACTGTAGTTTGTTTATTCATTCATCTATTGATGGGCATCTAGGTTGATTCCATCAATAGCTAAAGCTATTGTGGATAGTAATGCAATAGATATTTTTGTGCATGTATCTGTTCATGTGACCACCTTTATTTCTATAGGATATATTTTGAGAAGCAGGATTGCTGTATTATATGGTATTTCTATTTCTAGCTGTTCAAGGAAGCACCAAATTGTTTTCCAAAGAGGTTGTACCATTTTGCATTCCACCAACAATGTAGGAGAGTTCCAATCTCTCCACAGCCTCTCTAGCATTTGTTGTTTTCTATTTTTTTTTTTTTTGGACTATGGCCAACCTTATTAGGGTGAAATGATATCTCAGTGTAGTTTTGATTTAGATTTCTCTGATAGCTAATGATTGTGAGCATTTCCTCATGCATCTTTTAGCTGCCTGGATGTTCTGTTTGGTGAAGTGTCTGCCCATCTCCTTTGCCCACTGCTTAATTGGGTTATTCAGCTGTTTCTTGTTGATATTTTGTAGAACATTGTAGATTACTGAAATGAGACATCGATCTGACATGTAGTTACCAAACATTTTTTTTCCCATTTATAGGTAGTCTTTAAACTCTCTTGATAAGGTCTTTGGATGAGCATAAGTGATTTTTAGTAGTTTCCATTTATCTATTTTCCCTTCTGTTGTTCATGCATTTTTAGTCAGATTTTGTATTCTGTCTAAGGCGTGTATTAGTGTTTCCATTGTTGACCCTACTCTTTCTTGATTGATCTTTATCATGTTAGATTTAATATTTAGGTCTTTGATCCATTTTGAGTTAGTTTTTGTGTAAGGAGTAAAATATGGATCTTGTTTGTTGTTGTGTATGGCGCTTGCCTTGGCTTTCAGTTTTTTTGTGGATGGATATTCAATTTTGCCAGCAGTATCTGTTAGAGAGACTGTTTTTACCCCAGTTTACAATGTTAGGGCCTTTGCTGAATATTATGTGTTCATAATGGAAGCATTTTGGGGATCTCTCCTCTGTTCCCTTGGCCTATATGTCTCCTTCTGTACCGTACTGGGCTGTTTTGACTACCGTGGCAGTGTAGTAGGTTCTAGGATCAGGTAGAGTGAGGCCTCCCACTGTGTTCCTCTTCTTCGGTAGTGCTTTACTTATCTGGGGTTTCTTCCCTTTCCAAACAAAGTTGGTTATTTATTTCTCCGCCTCATTAAAAAAGGACACTGTAATTTGCATCAGCATTGCATTGTTTACAGAGATCACTTTGGGTAAAATAGATATTTTCACAATGTTAAGCCTTCCTATTCATGAATAAGGTAGATTTCTCCACTTATGTAAGTCTCTTGGTTTCTTGCAGTAAGGTCTTGTAATTTTCTCTGTGTAGGTTTCTTCCCTAGTTAGATTTATTCCTAGGCATTTTTAACTTTTTGGAGGCTATGGTAAATGGTATTGATTTCATGATTTCCTCTTTGATGACCTCTTTATTGGTGTAAAGGAATCCTACTGATTTACTTATGTTTGTCTCATATCCTGATAGTTTGCTCAACTTTTCTGTTAGTTCCAATAGTTTATTTATGGATTTATTAGAGTTCTCTTTGTATACAGTCACATCATCTGCATATAGGGATATTTTTACTTCTTTACCAGTGATGATGCTCTTTATTTCTTTGTTTTGTGCTATTGCTCTGGCTAAAACCTCTGGCACAATGTAAGGTGGAAGTGGTGACAGTGGCATCCTTGTGTATTTCCTGTTCTCAGGAAAAATTCTTTCAGTCTCTCTCCATTCAGGGTGATGCAGGTGGTTGACTATGCATAGATACCTCTTATTGCATTGATGAATTTATCTTCTACTCCTATTTCACTGAGAGTTCATAAGAACAATGGGTGTTGGACTTTGTCAAATGTCTTTGCTGCATCAGTTGATGAAATTAGGTGATTTTTATTCTTTGTATTATTTATGGGATTGATCTCATTAGTTGTTTTTCTGATGTTGAACCAGCCCTGCATCCCTGGTATGAATCCAACTTGGTCATGATGAATTATTTTTTTGGATATGTTGTTGATTTCTATAGGCTAGGATTTTGTTGAAGATATTTGCACCTAGGTTTATGAGTGATATTGGTCTGTGGTTTTCTCTTCTTGTGAGTTCTTTCCTTGGCTTGGGTATCAGGGTTATGTTGACTTTATAGAATGAATTGGGGTGTACTTTGTCCTATTTTTACATTTTGGAATAGCCTCAGTAGTAGTGAAATTAACTACACTCTAATGATTTGTTAGAATTCTCTGGTGAAACCATCTGGGCCAGGACTTATTTTGGTTGGTAGCGTTATGATTACTTTTTCAATCTCTTCTTTTGTGATGGGTTTATGAAGTTGTTTGACTTCTTTCAATAATTTTGGTAGGTGATGTGAATCTAGAAATTTGCCCATGACCTCTAGGTTTTCAAGTCTGTTAGAGTACAGTTATTCATAGTGTTCTGTTTTATACTTTTGATTTTGATTGGGTCTGTTGTGACATCTCCCTTCTCATTTCTTGTTTGGGTTATTTGTTTCATTTCCTGTGTTTCTTTTGTAAATTTAGCCAATGGATTATCAGTTTTGTTGAACTTTTCTAAAAAGGAATTTTTGGCTTTGTTAATTCTTTCAGTTGTTTTTCTATTCTCTAATTCATTTAGTTCTGCTCTAATCTTTCTTATCTGTTGTCTTCTGGTGCCTGAGGTGTACTGTTGTTGTTTTCTTTCTACTTGTTCAAGCTGTAGGGTTAATTCTTTGGTTTGGGCCCTTTCTTTATTCTGAGTGTGTATATTTATAGAGATAAATTGAACTCTGAGCTCTGCTTTTGCTGTATCCCAGAAGTTCTGGAATGATGTGTTTTCATTCCATGAATTTTTTTATTGCATTTTTGATTTCTTCTATAACCTATCATTTTTTTAACAACATGTTGTTGAGTTGCCATGAATTCAAATTTCTAATAATTTTTCTGCTGTTGATTTCAGCTTTGATGGATTTACGGCCTGAGAATAATTCAGTGGGCTGGATTCTGTTGAGACTTGTTTCGTGTCCTAATGCATGGTTTATTCTGGAGAATGTTCCATGTGCATTGGAGAAGGTATGCTTCTCTATTATTGGGTAAAATGTTCTTCATATGTCAATGATGTCTCCTTGGTTTATTGTTTCTATGAGATCTTTTCTATCTTTACTGACCTTTTTTCTGGATGATCTATAATTGAAAATGCAGTGTTGAATTCTCCTGCCATTACTGTGGAGTGATCTATATCATTTTTTAATGCTGTCAGTCTTTATTCAGTGTATTTAAGTGCTCTGGTATTGGATGCATAAATATTCAATATTGTTATACCCTACTTCTGTATTGAAAATTTCAGCAATAAATAGTGACCATCCTTATCCACAATGATAGATTTTACAATAAACTCTGTCTTATCTCTGATTAGTATTACCACTCCTGCTCTCCTTTTCATGTTGTTTGCTTGGTATATAATTTTCCGTACTTCAATTTTCAGTTTGCTCATATCTTTGAGTCTAAGGTGTGTTTCTTGTAAGCAACGTATAGATGGATTGTGTTTTTTTCTCCAAGCTGTTAATCTCTGCCTCTTTGCTGGAGCACTCAATCCATTTACATTCAGTGTAATTACTGATGGGTACGTGTTTAGTGATGTCATTTTGGTGCTTCTGTTTTTGTGTCATTGATGCTTTCTTTGTTCTTCCTAATATTCTGTTCTGGGCCTGTTTTCTGTATGTGTTTACTTTTCATCATTTCCAATGCTAGTTTTGTGTCTATTGAGACTCCTATATTATGTTTCTAGTTTTGATATGTAGCATTGTTGTTTCACTTTGCAGCTACCTCCTTGATCCCCCTTAATGTTCTAAGTTTAAGCCAGTCATTAACATCTGTATATCTCCTTAACTTCCTCTCCATCTGAAAGATTTACAACTACTGTAATATAGCCATCTTTATGTAGTGTGATTATGTCATAGCTTTCATATTGAGATCTTTGATTCCCTTCTTTTAATATTTTAGTTTTAATTGAGTTTTGTGACTTCCCTAACTGAGTAGGACTCTGGATGCTCTGTCCTGCCTTGCATCCTCAAATATACATCTGATGCTATTGTTTCTCTAAGCAAAGAGCTTCTTTCCGTATTTCTTGTAGGTTTGGATTTTGCCAGGTCTCTAAGTTTCTGTTTATCTGCAAGTGTCTTAATTTCACCTTCATATTTGAGAGAAAATTTTGCACCATATATACATCTTGGTTGGAAGTCCTTCTTCCTCAAGACTTTGTATATGTCATCCCAGTGCCTTCTTGCCAACATAGTTTGTGCCAAGAAGTCGGAGGAAAGCTCACAGGGTTTCTCTTTGTGCGTTAGTTTTGCTTTAAGCCTAGCTGCCTTTAAGAGTCTCTCTTCATGTTTCATTTTACTAAGCATTATTATAATATGTTTTGATGTCTTTCTTTTGGTGTCTGGCTTTTGTGTGATGCAATAGGGGTCTTGAATATCTATGTTCTCTGTTTTCATGATGTCAGGGAAGTTTTTCTGTCAGCAAATCTTCAACAATTCTCTCTGATTTTTGGCTATGCTTTCCTGTTCAGGAACTCCACTTTACTCACAGGTTATTCTTCTTGATAGAGTCCCACATGCTTCTTAATGCCTCTTCATTTTTCTTGTTCTTTTATATAATTTCTCCTCATAAATGGTAGTGTCAGTTACTTTATCTTCAAGCTCGCTAATTCTGTGTTCTATTTCCTCAATCTTATGCTTCTGGCTTTGCGCTGAGTTGTTTAATTCTGTAATTTTAACATCGATCTGCTGGATTTCAGATTGTTGATATTCTAACAATTTGTATAGCTTACTTATTTTTTCATTTTGTCCTGTTGCACTTTGTTCAATCTCTAGAAGGGCTCTATACACAATTATTTTGTATTCTACCTCTGATAATTTCAAAAGGCTTCTTCATCTGGTAAGTTTTTTGATTCTTCATTTTGGGAGTTTTCCAGAGCCACAGTGTTCTTCTACTTTAAATGATTAGATATTGATTGTTGTCTTTGTGGCATCAAAAAATTCTATTCAGTTTCTCCATTGTTATACCTAGGGGAGCTGTGGTGTAGCTCTAAAAAGGGAGGGAGTAAGGGCACTGCTAGGCTTTGTCACCAGCCATCACTGTGTTCTCTAGCTGGAGCTGACTTAGGTACATCTTCTCTAGCAATATAGATGCTGTCATGCCCCATAATGCTGCTCATTTGACATCTGGCCCCAAGATGTGCCCTCAGGGGTGGCAGGCCCACCTCTTGGCTGATAAGGATGTTGAGCTACTTGTGCTGACTCTCTCATGTCATGCCAGTCAAGACTATGGTGTAGTTCAGGGAAGGGAGAAGAAAGGAATACCACCACACTCGGCCACCAGAGACCACTGTATTCTCTAGATGCGCTTGTCTTAAAAACTGCTTTTTTTCTGCTGAAAGGGGCACTGTCCAGCAGTTGCTGAAAGCAGTTGGACTCTCAGAAGTGTCAGGAATTGCCTCCTGGCTGACAAAGACAGTGTCCTATTTATGCAGTCAATGGGGGGGGGGGAGGCATAAACCAATGCTATGACATGTGTCAATGAAGGGTAGTGGAAATGGCACCACCACACTCAGCTGCCAGTCAGTGCTCTGTTATCTAGCTGCTTTTATCTTAAAACCTGCTTTTCTGCTGAGAGAGGTGTTGATCAGCTTCAGCTGATAGCAACAGGGCTTTCCGGGCTGGCAGTCCCCACCTCCTGGCTGACAAAGATGGTGCCTTACTTATGGAGTCTCTTGTGGGCTGTCTGTAGATGCTATTACATGGCTCAAAGAAGGAAGGGGTTAGGGAACCACCGCATTCAGTTGCTAGCTGCCACTATGTTCTCTAGGTATGACTGTTTTAAAAACAGCTTTTCTGCTGAGAGAAGCACTATCCAGATGAGCATTGTTTTTCAGCACGGGAATTAGCCCCAGCTGAACCCTCAGGTGTGGCTGACTCTACCTCTTAGCTGACCAAACCTGCGTCCTGTCTGAGCAAACTCCCCTATGTGAGTCAGCAGTATCTATGGTGCAGTTCAGAGAAAAGAGTGGGGAGGGGCCCTGGAACCCTTGGTTGGCATCCACTTCTGGGTTCTCTAGATGTGGCTGTCCCAAGCATAGTCTCTCTGCTGTGGGATACACTGTTTACTTAGGCATTGCAGTTCAGCATAGCAGCCAGCTTGTGCTAGGCTCTCAGGCTCAGTAGTTGCAGTCCCAGTTTCAACCTCCAGGTTAACAAAGGTGTCTGTACCTATAATTCTCTTGGCTGATGCACCAAAAGAAGTGACACTCAGTGCACCACTGTCTCACCTCTGACAGAGGTAGTTTTCTGTTTCCTGTTGGCCAGTCCAATCTCACAATCCTATGCCTCATTTGGGGCCTCCCAGAATGACCACACTGCTCTGTTGAATTATATTTCTAGGGCTTAGTTCTCAGATGTGTGTCCAGTTTGCCATCTTGGCCCTGCTTTCTGCTGAAAATTTTTTTAACATCAGTAGATGTTTACCTTTGTCAAATGTCTTTTCCGCACCAATCGTTAAAATCCTGTAGTTCTTGTCTTTTATTTATATGGTTGATTACATTGATTGCTTTTCTAATGTTGAACCATCCTTCTATCCCTCATATGAATTCCACTTGGTCATGTTGAATACCTTCTATCTTTCTTTTTGACATGTTGTTGAATACTATTGACTAGAATTTTGTTGAGGATTTCTGCATCCAAGTTCTTGTGAGACAGTGGTCTGTAATTTTCCTTTTATGGTTTCTTTACCTGGTTTTTGTGTCAGGGTTGTGCTGGCTTTATTGAATGAATTTTCAGCATTCTATCCTTTTCTTTACTCTGAAATAACTTTATTAGTAGCAGTATTAACTATTCTCTGAAAGTGTGGTAAAATTCTCCAGTGAAGCTGTCAGGACGAGGGCTTTTTGGTTGGTGTTGGGAATTTTTATATTATGGTTTCAAATTCTTCTTTTGTGATTCATTTATATAGTTTTTCTACCTCTTTATGTTAGTTTAGGTAAGTGGTATGTTTATAGAAATCATTATTTTTCTCTAGATTTTCAAATTATTAGAGTATAATTTTTCAAAGTATTATCTTATGATGTTTTAAATTTCAGTTTTGTCTATTGCGGTATCACCCATCTTAGTTCTTATTCAGATTATTTGTGTCCTCTCCTGTTTTTTTTTTTGTCAGTTTGGCCAATGGTTTCTCTATTTTTGGTGATCTTTTCAAGGACCAAACTTCTGGTCTTGTTAACTTTTAAATTGTCTTTCTATTCTCTAATTCATTTAGTTCTGTTCTACTTTTTGTTATTTTCTGTATTCCATCCTTGATTTCTTTTGTAACCCAATCATTCTTGAGTAAAGTGTTGTTCTGTTTCCACAAGTTTGATTTTTCTCTTCTTGCTTTTTCTGTTGTTGATTTGACCTTTATGGTTTAAGATATGAAAAGATATTTTGTAATATTTCAACACTTTGAATTTTACTAAGGATTGTTGTATGTCTATGAAGTCATATCAAGTTGATTGTGGCATTTAGATCTTCCATGTCTTTATTGAGTTTGTTTTTTTTTTTATTTCCTATAAGTTCTGTATGCCACTGAAAGTCATGTGTTGTAGTCTCCTACTAATATTGTGGAGCTATGTATTTTTGTTTACAGTGCTCTCATTGTTTTATGTATTTTAGAGTCCTTTGTTGGGTACATAGATAGATATTTAATATGGTTATGTCCTCTTGAAGTATTAAGCCTTTATACAGTATGTAGTGTCCTTCCTTATCTAATGTGCTAGATTTTACTTTAAAATCTATTTTTTCAGAGATTAACATTTCCACTCCTGCTCTTTTTGGAACATTGTTAGCTTGATATACTTTTTTCCGTCCTTTGAGTTTTAATTTGTTCATGTGTTTAAGTCTAAGCTGTGTCTCCTATAGGCAGCATGTATTTTTTTTTTTTTTCAATCCAGTCTGCCACTCTCTGTGTCTTTCTTGGTGCACTTTAAATCCACTTAGATTCAGTGTGATCATAGACATGTATAAGTCTAATGCTGTCATCTTGATATGTTTGTGTGTTTGCGTGTGCGCACACACGTGGATGCTTGCTCATGCACACTGGAGACAGTTCTTCTGTTCTATTTAATTATCTCTGCCAAGTCTTTTCTTTATGTGTTTTCATCTTTTTCAGTGATGGTGCTATTGTATTCTCTGAGACTTCATGGTTTTCATTTTAATCCTTAGGATTGTTAATTTCCTTTGTGGTTACTTTAATATCTAGCCCCATTTTTTATTAATTTAAGCATCTTTAATTTCTTTAGGAAACCCTAGTGGCATAGTGGATTAAGTGCTATGTCTGCTAATCAAATCTGCCAGATGTTCCTTGGAAACTCTTTGGGGCAGTTCTACTTTGACCTCTAGGATCACTATGTGTTGGACCTGACTTGATGGCAGTGTTTTGTTTTTTTTTTTTAATTTTTTTATATAACCTTGATTTCCTCTCCAGATAAAATATCAATGACCATATTTTCAATTAAGTCCCTCTTTTTTTTGTTATAAGGTTTACATAATAAGATCTCTTCCTATTTTCAGTGTTTTGCCTTTGATTTACTTTTGTGATTCCTCTATTTGGGTTGAAATAATCAGTTGTTCTGTTTTGTGTTCTAGTCTTGTGTTGTTATATGATTGTTTTAGTCATCTGCTGCTGCTTTAACCACTGAAATACCAAAAGTATATGGCTTTAAAAAGAGAAATTTTATTTTGTCATGGCCCAGTAGGTTAAACCTCCAAATTCAGGGTGTTGGCTTTAGGAGAAGGCTTTCCCTGTTGCCTCTAGAGGAAAGTCCTTGTCATCAATCTTCCCCTGAGCTGGAAGCTGCTGAGGTTCAGGGATCCCAGTCCTTTCCATAGGACACACTCAGCTCCCAACACTTCTTCATAGTGGTTTGAGGTCCCAAAAGCTCACTACTTGCCTCCTTCCTGTGTATCTCAAGAGGCTGCCTCAAGGCACAAAACAATCTTACACACTGGGTCCTGACCAGTCAACACCCATCCTCCCTCATTAACATCATTGGAGCAGGGTTTGCAACATTCAGGAACATTACACACTACTAAGAATCATGGCCCACCCAAACTGTTGTGCACATTTTTGGGGGAGTACAGTTCAATATATGACAGTGATGTTACTGATTTTCTAATCAAAGGACTACATTTAGTATTTCTTGTAATTTTGGTGTAGTTTTGCGAATTCCTTAGATTTCTGTTTGTCTGGGGAAGTCCTAATTTCACTACCATATCTGAGGGACAGTTTTGCTGATTATGAAACTTTTGGCTGTCAATTGCTTTCCTTCAAGGCTTTGCCTATGTTGTTCTATTACCTTCTTACCTGCATGGTTTATGCTGAGTAGTACTAGCTTATGCTCATTGATTCTAACAACATTTAAAATTGTCTTCTTGTCTTTAGTTTTGGCAAGTTTGATTATAATATGTCTTGATGTCTGTCTTTTGGGATATACCTTGTGTGGATGGGTGTCTTGGAAAGATTGTCTTTTCGTCTTTCATGGTATCAGAGAAATTTTCTGTCAACAAATCTTCAATAATTTTCTCTGTGTTTTCTATTACTTCCCCCTGTTCTGCCACTTCAGTCAGTAGGAGATTGTTCCTCTCTATAGAGTCCCATATAATCCTTAGTGTTTCATGATTTTTTTTAATTACTTTGTCTGATTTTTCCTTAAATATGTTGGTGTCACATGCTTTGTCTTCAATCTCACTAATTTGGCCTTTCATTTCCTTGATGCTGCTCCTTTGGCTTTCTTTTGAGATGTCTAATTTTGAAATTTTACTATTAATTTTCTGAATTTTTTATTCTTGCCACTGCATGCTTTCTTGTAGTCTGTTCAATTTGATACTATGCTCTTCTTCAGTTTGTCTTATCTCCTTCCTGATGACCTGAAGAATTCTAATTGTTAATCTTTTGTATTCTACCTCTGATAATTTCAAGAAGTTCCCTTCATCTGGAAAGCTCTGATTCTTTGTTTTGGCAACTCTCTAAAGCCATCATGATCTGCCTCTTTAAGTTATTTGATATGGCCTGTTGTCATCAGCAAGTTATTGAATTTATTTATTTTTTTGTTTGTATGTAGTGTTCTGGTTTCACATTTTGTTTTATTTTGAAATGGCCAAATAGGCTGATCATGTGTGCTAGTTTAGTTATTGATAGCTTTGAAAGAGTGATTGGTGTTGGCACATCTACCTGGCTGTAGACAACGGCGTACCACTTTATGTCTGATTCTTGGTGAAGACACTGTTTCTACTCTGAATTTCTGATTCTACCCTCAACTGAGTCAGCATTTTTTTCCCTCTTCCTCTAGTTTGTTAAGTTGTTCCCTTTCTGAATCTAAGAGAATGTGTCAGGAAGGACTTAAGAGTCTTACTTCTGGCGCAGTTACTAGCCAGTTAATGGTATCAGACTCCAGAACCTGGTGCAGTGTGGAGATGAAAGGAGGAAGTTATTAGAAAAGGGAGAGAGTTTATCTTGAAGGAAAAATTTAGATCTGTGTGCATGATAGACACCAGTCACTTAACTTTTAACCACCAAGTGCTACTTTTCACTGTTTCTTGAGCCTTGAATGCCTTTGACACTGTGGTGGATGCCCTCCAAATGCCACTGCTCTGCTCAGTACTCTGGTTATGTCCAGCTTACAGAGGGTCAAGTCTGGGCAGTCCTAGGTAATTTTGCACCTACTCTCCCATTCCCATTGCTCGGTCCAATTTCCCAACTTTCTCTTAGATGATCAGGGCTTCTAGGATGTTCTATATAGTCGACTAACTTATTCTTTTGATTTTTCTGGTGTTAGAGAAATCAAAAGAAGCATTTGACTACTCCACCATCTTGGCCCTGCCTCTTGATTATTCAGTTGACTGAGAGTGACTATTATTTTTTTTAACAACAACAGGATATTTTTACCCAATGTTTGATACCCCTAAGGAAAAGAGAAATGAATAACTGTGATCCTTATGAATTTTTCTGAGAAAGTTAAGTCATAAGTAGTACAATATGAAGCCATGTCCCTCTAAAGCTAAGCATTTCTCATAAGGGAAAGACAGTGTTTGATATTTGCTCAATAAAAAGCTAGATTCTTCTCCCTGTGCTGGTGATAACACTGTAGCGAAGCTATGAAACTTGTTTTTGTAAACACCTACTGCTTTTGTTACTTCTTTTATAGTCTTAAGGATTTCATAGGGACTATCATGTCATTGCCAGTAAAGCTTAAAAGTCATAGTTAGACCTTAGTGAGTTCTTCTCTTTGAGCTTTTAACTGTTGTAGGTATTGTTCTGAATATAACTTTGGAATTTCCTGTTTTCAATAACCTTTATCAAATGTGCTATGATTTTAGAAGTTTCCTATTAGTGGATTTAAGTAGCTTATGAAGAGATAATTCAAATCAAATTTGATGTTACTATAATATTAAAAAACATTGCTGAAATTTATTGAAGCTACTTTAGAAATTGCTTAGGTTCTAATAATGATGTACTTTCATTCATGACTATTAATTTAATTTGACATTAGATTCTACTTAAAATGTGAAAATTGAGTGTTAAAGTTGTTTGTATAATGAATATAAATACTCATTTTTTAAGTTTCAAACTAAAACCTGAACATTGGTATAGAGGGGTTTTTTGCTTGCTGAAAGCTGCATTCTGAGAGATGGACCATAACAATGCACCTACTTTTGTTGGTTAAGCATGTCTTAACAATGATTTTGTGCTGAACAGAATGATAATTGCAGACAAAATGCCTCTTGGAAAGCTCTAAAATATACTTTCCAGAAAGCTGAGAAAAACACACAGTGGTTAATTTTAATTTATAAATTAGTAGAAAGAAGATGTAGAGAATGTTGAAATTATTTTTGTGAAGAAAATCTCAAAAACTTTTAACAGTGGCATTATAAAAAGGCATATTTTGATGATTTAAATACTAAGCTATCTTCTTGGGTCATTCATTTTGATGTTATATAGCTACACTGTAGTTACGGACCCCTGAAAGTGCCCAGCACTACCTTAGAAATGCCAGGTATTATTTATTTATGTTATCTCTCCATCCAGCTTCTATTCTTCCAAATGATAGGTGCTCTGCCTTACCTAATTTTGCACCTCTATGCTTTTTCACTTCTCACTTCTTTTATATGTACTACCCTAGTAACTTGCATTTAGCAGAGTTTTTAGCACAGAGATAAATTGGCTAACTCATAACTTTTGTGGTTATTTCAGGCACTATTTATTTTGGAAAACCTGCTAGCAAAATGGTTAAGTACTCTGGTTGCTACCAAAGGTTGGCAGTTCAAATCCATCAGGCACTCCTTGGGAACCTTGTGGGGCAGTTCTACTCTGCCTTGTAGGATCACTGTGAGTCAGAATCAACTCAAAAGTTGTGGGTTTGGTTTCTTTGTTGGTATTTTCGTTTGCAAATGTTTGGAATAAAGAATGCTAAATAAGTGGCAGAAATTTGTGGACTTGATTTAGTATTTTTGGCTTGGCATTACCAACAATTGAAGGACCACATAAATCTTGGACAATAAATGTCAGCTTACCAGATCATACTTTTGGACAACTGGTTAATCAAAAAATATTCTATGCTTTTTAAAACAATTTTGTCCATGTGTATAGATTTTTTTTGTCATTTTATATCTTTATATGATCTGTTCCCCCTCTTCCCCCTCAGATTCTGATTACTAAAAATAAATACATTTAATAAGATTAAAAGAGAAAAAGTATCATTCGTATCCGGGGACATTGCATACATACTGACTCCTTGGAAATGCAGATATTAGTGAGTTTACATGTTTTATAAATTATTTAAAAGATAAACTAAATTCATACATACAAATCACAGTTTGAAAAAAAAATCATTGAACTCTCTACTAGTAAGGGTAGAAGTAACAAGAATCGCATTTAGGAGATCCCTCAAAGTTATGTGATGGATTATATGTCTCACATTTACATAGATTTTATTTTAGATATAAAGTCTAATGGGGAACAGTCTAGAGAATGTTCCTAAAGAAATTCATTGGCAGCACTTCTCATAGGATACTGTTCTTGTTTTACATGCTAAATTCTCCTGCTGAGTGTTAATCATGCCTAAAATTCCTATTTGCATTATTTTTTTCTGAAAGACATTAATGTAACTTCAAGGACCTGAGGGCTCATCTGCTCTCTTTATAATACCTTTGAAAAAGAAATGACTCAAGTGAAACTCTTCTCTGATATTTAAGCACATAAACGTCCTCAGGACCCAGGTCAGTGAGTAGACATTTTGCTGCCTCCCCTCCCCATGTTGTCTTCACTATATAAATTAATTTCAAATTTCTAGAAGCTCCCTTTAGAGGGGAACATCACTCATTTCCACAAGTGTGTGTCAGTTTGCCACACTGGGGGGCTTGCCTGTTGTTGTAATGCTGAAAGTTATGCCACTGGTATTCACATACTATTAGGGTCACTTGTGGCAGAGAGGTTTCAGCTGAGATTCCAGAGTAAGACAGACTAGGAAGAAGGACCCAGCAGCCTACTTCTGAAAAGAGTTAGCCAGCAGAAACCTTATGAATAGCAGTGGAACCTTCTCTGAATGAGTAATATTGCAGAGAACGGCAACTATAGCACCCTTAATTGTACTCATGGGGAATCCGTACATGAATCAAGAGGCAGGAGTGTGAGCAGAACAAGAGGACTCTTCATGGTTCAAACCAGGAAAGGTGCACTTTAGGGGTGTCTTAGGCTGGGTTTTCTAGGGAAGCAAAACCAGTAACACGTGTAGGTACAAGGAAAGATTTATTATATATATATAGACAGATAGATAGATACAAATATAGGAAACAGCTCACGTAATCACAGAAGCTGAATGTCCCAAGCTCTGGCACAAGCCTCACGTGTCCACAGAAGCTGAGCAACCCAAGGTCAGCAAGTCAGAGACCAGAGTTGCAGATCACTGGTTGTGTAGGTCAGTGGATCCCAAGCTGGTGGCGAGACGAAGCGACAGAGGCTGGAGGTCGGTGGATCCCAAGCTGGTGGCAAGACAAAGCGACAGAGGCTGGCGAACCCAGGATCTGCAGGTCAGGGAGCAGGACTCTCATGTGCCGATTGTAAGGACTGATGAGCCCAGCAGCTGCTAGCTCAAGCCCCAGAACCAGATGCTGGAAGAAGAGAGCAGGAGCTCCTGGCCACGTGAGCCATCAGCAGCCGTAGTCCAAGGTCGTGAGATGAGAGCCAAGGGGCAGGGAGCCACCACAAACCCCGCCCTGCCACTTAATACAGCAGCCAAATAGGTAGTAGCCAAGTTGACATAATCCTGACCACCACAAGGGGAGTGTATCCTTTCACCATACCTATTCAGTTTGCATGCTGAACAAATAATCAGAGAAGCTGGGCTGTATGAAGAACAGGGCGTCAGGACTGGAGGAAGACTCATTAAAAACCTGACATATACAGATGACACTTTGCTTGCTGAAAGCAAAGAGGACTTGAAGTACTTACTGATGAAGGTCAAAGACCACAGACTTCAGTACGGATTGCACCTCAACATCAAGAAGACAAAAATTCTCACAACTGGATCAGTAAACAACATCATGCTAAGTGGAGAAAAGACTAAGTTTGTCAAGAATTTCATTTTATTTGGATCCACAATCAGCATCCATAGAAGCAGCCATCAAGAAATCTAAAGACTCACTACTTTGGGAAAAAATGTTTGAAAAGAGACCTCTTTAAAGTGTTGAAAAGCAAAGCTGTCACCTTGAAGAATAGGGTGTGTCTGATCCAAGCCATAGTGTTTTTAATTGCATCATATACGTATGAAAGCTGGACAGTGAATAAAGAAGACAGAAGAAGAACTGATACCTTTGAATTGTGGTGTTGGAGAAGAATATTGGATATACCATGGACTTACAAAAGAGTGAAGAGATCTTGGAAGAAGTACTACCAGAATACTCCTGAGAAGCAAGGACGACAAGACTATGTCTTAATATTTTGGACCTGCTGTCAAGAGAAATCAGTTCCTGGAGAAGCACATCATGCTTGGTAAAGTAGTGTCGGTGAAAAAGAGGAAGATCCTCCATGAGGTGGACTGACACCACGGCAACAACAATGGTCTCAAGCATAACAATAATTGTGGGCATCCAGAGGACCAGGCCCTGCTTTGTATTGTACATAGGGTTGCTAGGAGTCAGAACCAGTTCTAACATGACTCATTGCTTAACTCCTCTAAACATTTGCATTTGAAACCCCAGATAATCTATTTAAGCCTCAGTATCTTTATAACATTGTTTTTTCTGCATAATTGTGGGGGTGTTAAATGAGATAATTATCTAGCATAGTTTTGCTAGTTGTAGGTACTCAACAAATATTTTTCTATGCAACGCTGACCCAAACTCATTACCCTCAAGTGGATTCTGACTCATACCCACCCTATAGGACAGAGTGGAACTACCCTACAGTTTCCAAGGAATGAGCTCCTGGCAGATTTGAACAACTGACCTTTTAGTTAGCAGACAAAGCTCTTAACCACTAGCCACCAGGTAGGTTTTCAACAATGGTGCTATAGTAAATGTTTAATGCCCAGCTCCTTTGAGGAAAGCAAAACAAACATGAAAAACACGACTTATAGCATTTGCTGATTTCCTTGCCGTAAATCTTTCTACCAAAATTAATTTCAAGCTATCAATGTGATGTCACTGAATTGGGACTTGGGCAGAGATGTATGTGCACAACTGGCTTGTACAAGTAGGGTATGAGCCAGCTTCATAATGCCACTGTCCTTTTGGTAGAGTCTATTTCTGCTGTGTCCGTTTTTCTGAGGACCATATCATTCCATTGCAAAAAAACAAAACAAAACCCACTGCTGTCAAGTTAGGTCAGACTCACAGAGACCCCAGAGGTCAGAATAGAACTGCTCTATAGTTTCCAAGGAGCTCCTGGCAGATTTGAACTGCCAACTTTTTGGTTAGCCAACATAGCACTTAACACACTACGCCACCAGGGTTTCATTCCATTGCATCCTACCCCAAATTCTAATTAAAAAAGAAACCAAACCTATTGCTATAGAGTCAATTCCAAACATGTGACCCTGTAGGACTGGTTAGAACTGCCCCATAGGGTTTCCAAGGAGCAGCTGGTGGTTTCAAACCTTCCATCTTTTTTGTTAGTAGCCAAGCTCTTAATCATTGTGTCCCCAGGGCCTCAACTGACTACTTCTAAATTTCTCTGCCTGAAAGTTATCTGTGGGTGTGGCATTCCTTTCATCCTGAGCTCTGTGATGCTCCCTGGCATCACCAATTGATAATAAGTGACACGAGTTGGTGGATAAATTCACCAGTTTCCTCACTTGTCTTCTGGGGTTAAGTGTGAGGTATACCTTCTGAAACAGCATCCAGCATTCCATAGCAAGACTCACTTCGAGTTGCTTGGCATGATAGATTTCATGGTATGTTCTATATTCATTGTATTTTCCTTCCTTCTGTTGCTTTTCTACTCTCTTCCACCCAGAGATCATTTCTGTAAAAAACTCCTTGTGTCATATTCTGCCTTAATGTGTGCTTCTCTGGAAGCCTAAATGTGAAGAAACCTCCCGTCATTCATTCTAATTCTCAATTTTTTGTAGATAGCTTTGGAATATGTATCCTCCAGCCAAACCTGTATAGCTATTCATTTATCTTCCATCGCTAAAATCAAAATGATCCAAAAGAGTGACTGGTAGGTTCAAACTACTGACTTACGTGTTAGCGACCCTTTACTGACTACACCACCAAGGCTTCCATATACTATCAAATATATCATTTCTGTCAGTAGTGCAATGGCTCCAGGTAACTCCTGCTCCAGCTAAATATCTCATTATTTCTTGGAACTGAACCTCTATTAAATACTTGGTAACAGAGAGAATTTGACTATCAAATATGACCTACTTGCAAACATGGATAAGGTAGGTTTTGATCCTTTTTTTTTTTTTTTAAGTCCTGAATTTTTAATTGTTCCATTTTCACAAAAGGAATGTAGTCACTTTTTCACCATAATTAGTTATCTGTTGTCAGTAGCATTACTTTCCAGTTTAGACTCAAGGCAACCCCACCAGTGCAGAGTAGAACTGCTCTACAGGGCTTTCAAAGATGTAGCCTTTTGGAAACAGATCACCAGGCCTTACTTCCAAGGCACATCTGCGTGGATTTGCATCATCAAGCTTTAGGTTAGTAGACCAACACTTAACCATTTACACCACCCAGGGATTCTGTAAATTAATTATATTAAAAGAAACACCAAAAAGGAGTTTATCAGGCAACAACAAAATGATCCCAGGTGGAAATATGAAAATGATGGGGGGGTAGGAGGAATGTATCCTTAATATTTGTTGTTGTTCTTAGGTGCTATCGAGTTGGTTCTCACTCATAGTGACTTTATGTACAATAGAGCAAAACACTGCCTGGTCTTGTGGCATCCTCGAGGTCATTGCTAACATCTGAGCCCATGTTCCAGTGACTGTATCGCTTCATCTCTTTAAGGGTCTTCCTCTTTTTGCTAATCTGATCCTTCTTGTTGTCATTTTCAGGTTCTCCTGGAAGGAATGCAGAGAATTGATGCTGAGCAAATAATTTCTCAGAGGAAGGCCAAAGAATCAAGCAAGACAGACATGGAAAAATACCTTATTGATTTAAACCAAATGATTTTGGGCGAGATATTTTAAGATATAATGTCTGGATTCTTCTTAGTATAATTGCTTTATTTTTTTTGTTTTTTATCACTGATGACAATATTTTCTGTAAACTATAAATATATTTGTTTCTTTTTGTTTTGCTGTGATGCTTAACTTTTTTGAAATAGAGCATTGATTAAAGTTCACATTGAGCCTATATGGCCAACAATATAGCCATGATCCCAAAAGAGTAATTTTAATATCTATCTATCTACATCTTCCAACAGGAAGAAAATGTTCACAATCAAACCTAAAAAACCTGGCAGAGGAAACCTTGTGAAATGTTTACCTTGTAAAAACAACAACAAGAGTTATCCTTGTACTTGTCCAAAATGTCACTGTCTCTTTCACAACTGCTAGTATAAACAAAGTAAGAAGAAGAGACAAAGTATAATGGAGTATATGGAAAAAAAAATCCTGTTAAATTCCTCTTCTTTTTGTGCTATACGTCTTGCTTGATTGTGACAGAAAGGGTTTCATATATGTGATGTCATTAGAGTGTTGGCTAAAAATTGCCTCAATTCTTCTCATGTATGATACAGGAACCATAAATCCTACTGTAGTAACGACAAGAAATGACAAGTATCATCTAGCTTCCAACGCTGACTTTGAGAGCTGTCCCTGATATTTAGAGAAGTTCTACATCTACCTACGTCTTTGAATGGCACCATGTAGTTTATGAAATCAGTTTACTTTTCATAAATGGAAAATTCAGGCAAATATGTGCTTTTGAGGTCAAAAATAAATCTTGACATGATTCTCATCAATGCACAGTTTGCTCTGGCTGTCATCACCATGTTAGATGTTCTCATTACACGTGAAATTGGAATAACATTTTTCCTTCATACAGAGCTCCTAGAGCAGTTTTCAAGAGCAGTTAGACTATAGAGAATGAGGACTGGGTCTCCGGGAACATATGTTTAATTGGGGAACACTGGTGTTATGGAGAAAAATTTGAATGCTGTTTCAAGTTAAAACATAGAGGCTTATTAGCAGTTTAAAACAGTTGCAGCTGGGGAATTATGTAGCCCATTGAAAGTGGAGTCAGGTAGTCCCAGGAAGTTGTGTTATACAAATATTCTCGTGGGGTAAAAAGAGGAACCAAACCATAAGGAGCGCAATTATGGGAAAATCAATGGATATTGCAATAATTACAATTGGATTAGTTGCTTATTATTTGTAGTATAGCTAGTGATTACAAATAGTTTTGCAGGATCTTTATATCATGGTCGTATGATAACTAAATGTAATTTATTTATGTATCTTGCAAAAAATATCTTATAGACAAAGTACTCTTTCTGAGTGCATGTATTTTTTCCCCCAGAGAGACTCCATCTCACATACTTTTTTTCTTTTTTAAATTGTGCTTTAGATGAAGGTTTACAGAACACATCAGTTTCTTATTTTAAGTAGTTAATACATGTATTGTTGTGTGATATCAGTTGCCAAACCCACAGCATGTCAACACTCTTCCCTTCTCAGACTTGAGCTGCTCACTTTCAGTTACCCGGCTTTCCTGTCCCCTGCTCCCTTCTTGTCCTTGCCCCTGGCTGGTGTGTCCATTTAGTTTCGTACATGGTTGAGTTCTGTGTATTGTTTCATGGACCTGTCCAATTTTGGCTGAAGAGTGAACCTCAGGAGTGACTTCGGTGTTGAGTTAAAACGGTGTCTGGGAGTCACACTCCGAGTTTTTCCAATCTCTGTTAGACAAGCAAGTCTGGTCTTTTTTTTGTGTGAATTTGTATTTTTCCAACATTTTTCTCTAGCTTTGTCCAGGACTCTCTATTGAGATCCTTGTCAGAACAGTCTGTGAGTGCAACCAGACACCATTTACCTGAATTGGACTTAGTCTGATGGAAGCTGTAATAGTCGTGGACCCTTAGTTCTTTGGACAAATCTTTTCCATGTATCTTTGGTTTTCTTCATTCTCCTTTGCTCTAGATGGGGTGGGACCAGTGGAATATTTCAGCTGGCTACTCATAAGCTTTTAAAATCTCAGACACTAAAGAGTACTTTTATTTTGAGGGACTCAGACGACCACTTGGTTAAGTCCCCTTTGCCAAGTCCGCTTTAGGCACATGGTTTCACACCTTGGCTTTAACCACTGGGAAAAACTTGTTTTTCTCAAAAAACATAGCTGTTAGTCCAGACAAACCAAGAGTCTAAGTTAAAAATAGATCATATGATGTAGCATATCATGCCTCTGTCTCACTGACTGAGCTGAAAGTTATCTTTTCCTGAGACATTGGACTAAAGGAGAAATTAGGTAAGAAGAATGGGAAAGAGGCATCATATGAACTAGCTAAATAGTTTTTGTTATTTTGAGGTGATGACAGATCACTCACTGCCACCATTTTTAGTCTTTGGCAATAATGTTACAAAAGCTAGAAACGTCCAATAAAAGCTATTTTTGAAATCAAAGCTTTATAATGAATTAGATTACAGACAATCCTCTGGTCACAAATGTCTGAGTTTTAGATGTTTGATACTCGACCTTTAGTGCTGTATAAACATGCCCTTACTTTGAAACAATGGAACCAATCCCTGTCAGCGACAAATTCATCATCAAAGTCGCCTGTACCTGCTGCATGGGCAGCTCTTAAATCACTGAAAAAGCTTCAATCTTTTTGGCACAGACCAAACTAAAACAAACCAAACACATTACCACTGAGCCAATTCCAATTAATAGCAACCTTATAGACAGAATAGAACTTCTCCATAGGGTATCCAAGGACCATCTAGTGGATTTGAACTGCTAACCTTTTGGCTAGCAGCTGACCTCATAACCAGTATACAACCAACGTTTCGTCTTGCTCTGAAGTAAGGCTAAATAAAGTAAGGTTAAACAGAAACCTTATATACCTATCCTGCATTACCTACAAATTTAATTTAAAATTTAAAATTTAATTTTATGAATACAGGAACAAATCTCATTCATAACCCAGAGACTGTCTATAATAAAAATCAAATATACTTCTTGGGAAAGTGTTTGTATTTCCTATATTATGTAAGATGCCATTTTTCATAATATTTAAAATGAAGTTAAATTCCATTTTGTGTTTAAATTTTTGATGTCTATTTGTACTATTGTTCTCTTACATTTAGAATTTCTATTGTTTGATTTATACCCTTCTTGCCCATCAATAGTCATACATGATGACTGATGTGGCTTTCTACTTCTTTGGAAATGTTTTCATTTTTCTTTTTTTTAATGTGTTCTGTAATTATGGCCAATTGTTAGATAAAAGAGAGCAGCAGATAATTTATTACTGAGCAGGTTCATGAAACATTAAAGAAGTTATTTTCCGGCTATGAGGATTTGAGTAAGTGGCCCATTACAATTTTCTAATATTCAATCGATTTTGTTCTTTATTGTCTTTTACTAGTCAAATATATCTTAGCAGGGACATTTAATTTTTAGTTTTATATATTCTAACCTGTTTTATTTAGATTGGAAAAATAACAGATTATTGTAAAAGAAAAACATCTACGTCGTGAGCACTCAGAAAGTATTGGGGGCCGAGAGAGGAAAATAAATGACAAGGCTTGGGGTGAGTAATAAGCTTTGTTTCAAACCACGCACTCACAATTAAACAGGGCGCGGGCGGGGGGTGCTAGCCCCAGGACACAAAACACTCTCACTTTTATTACTTAAGAACTCTCATCTACATTTATTTTAGGAACTCTCATTTGCATTAGCAAAGACCCACGCAGAGTTCTACCAGATCCCACAGGGACTGCAAGTGGTCAAGTCATATTAGTATGTCAACACACACAGTACCCTACAAGTGGGCTTCATTCTAAGGCATTTAAAGTTGGCTGTGCTCTCACAGTTCTGATGTCAGAAAAATGCAAAGTAAAATTTTATGATGACAGGAAGTCTCAGAGGTGAAGCTGGCAAGGACTGTACAGAAGGCTCAGGCACCAACACTCATAGTCCTAGTCACCTGAACCAGGCCTTCAAGGAGGAGGTGGATGAGGTCTCAGGATCAGGTCACAGCACAACATACCAGTGGGCACAGGCTCTCAGGCATGCCCCGGATCCACAGTGCTCGATTTTTATATAAGTTGTTCACTTAGTTCTGGCTGCTGTCATCCAGTCTGTAAGTTTTATCTTCTGGTACCTCAAGTTGTTGACTTCCTGCAGATCAAATATTGTCTTTATCATCTCTCTGAGCATATGCTGTCATGTACATATACACACGGCAGTGGTTTTTCACACTTTCACTTCTTCACCACGACTTTACTTTTTTTTAGCATCTTAGCTCAAGCACAGTCATTTTGTGTTTTAATAGCTTAGCCAATTTTAACTTGTTTGTGACAAGATTCCACTTTACTATAATTCTATTTATATATATACAGAGACATATGTATATACATGTGTGTGTATATATATACACACATGTATGTGTGTGTTATATGTCTACAGATATCCTCATTTCAATATATATCATAAAATATTCTAGCACAGTGGAGCTTTGCCGGCACAGTGGTTCAGAGCTACAGCTGGTGACCCAAAAGATCAGCAGGTCAATTCTACCAGTCCCTCTTTTCAAACTCTATGGGGCAGTTCTACCATGTTCTTTGGTGCACTCTAAGTCTGAATCAACTCCAGGACAACAGTTTTTTTTTTTTTTTTTTTTTTAAACAGTGTCAGATTTTAGACCTCTCAACAGAAGGCAGATAACAGAATGCTTTGGAGTTTTGGAGACATCATTAACACATTAGCACATTAGATTACATGTTCATTTAGGCAAAACTTGAAAGTGGACATTTTCTTTGGTTCCTTTCCACATTTAATTTTTGCGTCCTTTGTGCCATATGTAACACCTTATGCTTTTGTTTCTAGATGCTTGCTAGCCTTGGTTGACAACTTATTCAGCTCTCTCCCAACAGAACTTTCATTTCCTTGGAGAAATAGTGTCAGTTCACTATTACAGGTTTGGATGATACATGAGCTAAACCTTCTGGGTAGAAATTTTATTTTCAAATGAACTCCAGTCGTTCTCTAATTAGTCAAGCTCAGACAGCTGTAGGGACATCATTTGAGAATGAGATACTCAGAGAAAAACCCCTAGCACACTATTTTATATTTGTCAAGTCAACATTTAAGCTAACTAGCTGTAAACTATTCACCCCAAAAAGTCTTAGAAGGAAGTTGATTGAGTTCGTGGAAACTCAAAAAGTTTTTACACAGAAAATAGTGAGAAGCTGATCTCTTGTCTAATGAAAAACAGAAACCAAACCAAAACTGTTGCTGTCCTGTCAATTCCCACAAATAGAAACACTATAGAATAGAGTAGAACTGCCTATAAGGTTTTCAAGGAGTGCCTGGTGGACTCACACTGTCACTTATTGATTAGCAGCCAAACTCTAAACTACTGTGCTACCAAGGTTCCGTATCTAATGAAGGCACAAGAACATTTGGGCTTAAAACTAAATACCAAGGAGTATTTAGATTTGAGAGTTACACCATCCATACTGATACTACGTACTTGTCTCCCTTGTCCAGGCTTCTTGCCACCTACTTCATTAAAATAAAATGGAAATTTCAAACACTTGTGAAACATGCCCTATTGTATCCTATCTAGAAGAATCACAGGTAAATTAACAAAATAAAGCCCTGAAATACCCTGCAGTGGACTTGTCTCTCTAAGAGTTTAAATTCAGTTTCTAAAATCTGTCTGACTCTAGGAAAGCTTTTTATAAATAAATAGAGATATTTCTCATTCTGGAGCACTTTATGGAAACAAAACAAAAAATAAAACACTGAATTTCTTTGTGTTGTTAAATAGGAAAATTAATAACAAATGTCACACTTTGATTTTAAAGTTTTTCTTATTCTATAAATGAAGAATAAACCAGAAAAAAAAACTGATCCAAACTGCAAAAACTTGCCAGAAACTGCTCTATAGCAGTGTAAATTCGTCTTATCTTGATAGAAAACTATAGTTGTCCAACTGCTATCTTCTAATTTAAATCTCAAAGCATCTTATGCCTGTAGGTAGGAGAAAGGCCAGAAAAAAAAAATCTTCATGACTGGACCAATAGGTGACATCAAGAGGAAAACATGTAAGTTGTCAAAGATTTCATTTTAGTTGAATCCACATTCTATACCCGTGGAAGCAGCAATCAAGAAGTTTAAAAGACACATTACATTGGCCAAATCATATGCAAAAGACCTCTTTCAAGTTTTTAAAAACAAAGATGTCACCTTGAAGACTAAGGTTCTTGACCAAAGACATGGTGTTTTCCCTAAACTCACATGCATGTGAAAGTTGGACAATGAATAAGAAAATCTAAAGAAGAATCAACACCTTTGAATTATGGTATCAGCAAAGAATGTTAAATATACCATGGATTGCAAAAAGAATGAACAAATTTGTCTTGGAAGGAGTACAACCAGAATGCTCCTAGAAGTAAGGATGGCAAGACTCCCTTACAGATACTTCGGACATGTTATCAAGAAGGATCAGTCCCTGGAGAAGGAAATCACGCTTGGTAGAGGGTCAGTGAATTGACAGCAAGGTTGCAGCGATGGGTGCAAACATAACAATGATTGTGAGGATGGTACAGGATCGAATAGTGTTTAGTTCTTCTGTACACAGAGTTGCTAGTGATAGAATTGATGCGATGACTCCTAACAACAACAGGGCCAGAAAAGAAGACCTGACAGCACAACAGTTTGAGGAACTTAAGAACTGCTAACCAAAGTTTCATCAGTTTGGATTAACCAGCTGCTCCTTGGAAACTCTGTGGGCAGTTTAGGGTCACCGTGAGTTGGAATTACTCAACTGCAAAGGGTTCAGTATGGATTTTTAGGCTGGAAGTAACACGGTATCAGTTCATCTTACTAAGGGTGGGGGATATTGGGTTCAGTCAACTATTTGACGATCAGCCAATGGTTGATCATTTATTCTTCTCCCTCCTCTTCTTTTTTATAACGCTTTTTGTTCTAGCTTCTTGACCACTTGCTTTTTCTGGAATCAAAATGATCTCTCTATATGTATGAAGAATAACAGCTCAAAAATAAATCTCATGTTAAAATTTCTATGAATTTTGATTGTTTTCCACAGGGCACATTTGTGATCTTTAAAATGAGTGGATTGGAAAAGAATGGGCATTCAAACACAGACTTCTTACCTTCTAATAGAGAAACTATAGAAAGAACTCCAACCTTATCTGGGAAGTAATACGGGATGAATTCTGATTTCATACTAATATTATGTGCTTCTGTTACTTGGGACCGCCTCTGCTGTTTCAGTCACGTAGTTCTCATTTTCTATGAAGAATAATTGGGAGAGAATATACAGTTAATCACACTAGCAATGATTTATTAGAAAGGGGATTGCAAGCAGAGACTAGGAGGGCCTAGGTAACACTTACCTCTGCCTCCTCTATGGAAGGTCTTTTTAGAAATTATGAAGGACTTTAGGTGAGAAGGATCTCATATTTTATTCATTTCAGGGCAGCAAAAAATGTGGCTAGGATAATGAAGTGTTCATGCAAGCTAACTTTAAGATGAATTCTGTAATGGGGGCATCTGGAACTGGTAGCAGGACTTATTATGGGATGTCATACCTGCACAATTTCTTGTTTACCTGATTCCATTCCTTGGGCCCAGCTGTAGCTCTCTGGTGCCCCTACTGGAAGGACATATAGTAGCCACTTCTGTCTCATCTGTGCCTGTCTCTGAGTTTGGTGTAGACTGTGTTTAATGAAAAACAACTTTAGGGATAATTTAAGAAGTTTGCCCCTGGATGTTGGTGGTAAAATAAGTTGTTTATAACTCTGAAATGTTCCAAATTGCTGTTAGGCTGGCCCTTCCTGTCACTGTCTCATTTCTATAATGAAATAAACTGAGGTTATTTTCAGAACTTGTATATTTTGATTCTTAGTAGTCTACATCAGTATAACTTGTAATACATTGAAATGGCTCAGGTGAAGAATTTTGAAAGACTCTGTGTGTATTCCCGTTGTTTTAAATTGTTTACAGATTGATCCAAGAACTAATCTTGGTTATTGCAAAAACTGATTATTTTTAGTTTTTGCACAGCTAGGAATTATCTGTAAATTTAGTAAAGGTGTTCAAATATATCTTTTTATGATTAGGTGATATATGTTGAGGTAACTGTTGATGCTGGACCATTTTTGCTTCTTCCTACATGCATATATATTTTTTTCCATTAACAAAAAGCCTAATCTTTTTTCCCACAGCAACATTTTTTCTTTTCCTTCCTTTTTTCCCCTCTTCTTAAGAGAAACAATTGTTTTTTTTTTTATTTTCATTTCTAAACATGTTAGAAATGATCAGATTCCAGGTAACTATTAATACAACTCTTCTTCAAATATCTTCTCCCTCAAAACAGGTTGCTTGTCAACCATTTCACTGTGGATTTATTTTCTTCTATCCATTTATTTTTCTTCTGTCTGCGTTACAGCTGCAGAAATGTGAAGAGTCATAGTTCATGCCCAATATTTCCTTTCCATTTTCTTTATGCAAAATATTATTTCTTTTAATTCATTCTACAGGACATTTCTGCCTCGAAAAGTAAGACAGACTGTGTTAAGCACTGTTCATTACTACTGTATTCTTCTGTTTCACCATTGTAAGACATCCTGAATGCCATGTTCCATTGTGGAAATGTCAAAACAAAAAGAGATATCAGTTTAAGGCCCGTGTTCATTTCCTTTCTATTATGCTTTGAAAGTTCCATGTTTTGAAATAGTTCTCAGTTCATGAAAGAAAATTAAAAACCTCTATCCTGTTTTTTCCTTTCAGCAAAATAAGGCAGTAACTTTTCATTTAACCATCTTTTCAATATAAAAAAGTACAAACAATTTTTTTGTGTTAAAGACTAAGCAAACATGATACAATGCCTGCTATTGTCCTGGTAAATTAGCTGAACAGCATTCACAGGCTTTCCTCCAAGTGCTCTAAATTCATTTCTTTGATTTCTGAATAGAAATCTGTCTGGCAAAGTGAGTATATAAATTAGAGACAATTTTCTTTTCTCGGAAATAACCCTTGACTTTCTCAGTCCTGCTGTCCATCTTTGTTTCTTCTTTTATATATTTTTGTAGCTCTCTAGAAGCTTGCTCTATAGAAATTGTCTACAGCACATCAAACAAAACACATTCATCAGAAGAGAAAATAAACAAATGGGAATTAGTAAGAATCAAACACTTCTGCTCATCCAAAGACTTCATCAAAAGAATTAAAAGGCCACCTACAGAATGGGAAAAAAATATTTGGCAATTCTATGTCAGACTGATGCCTGATCTCCACAATCTATAAGGTAGTACAAAATATCAATAAGAAAAAGACAAATCATCCAATTAAGCGATGGGCAAATGAGATGGACAGATGCTTTGCTAAAGAGGAGATCCGGGCAGCCAAAAAACACATACCGGCATGCTCACGATCATTAATTATTAATGAAATTCAAACCAAAATGACAATGAGATACCATCTCACTGCAACAAGATGGACCATGATCCAAAAAATACAAAACACTAAATGTTGGAGAGGCTGTGGAGAGATTGGAACTCTCCTACACTGTTGGTGGGTTTGCAGAATGGTGCAACCTCTTTGGAAAGCAATTTGGCATTACCTTAAAATAATGGGTATAGATATACCATTTGACCCAGTAATTCCTCTGCTTGGACTATAGTCTACAGAATCAAGGCCATTCACACCAACTGATACATGCACATGATTGTTCATTGCAGCACAGTCCATGATAGCAAAAAGATGGAATCAACGCAGATGCCCAACAACAGAAGAATGGATGGGTAAAATCTGGTATGTGTACTCAGTAGAGTACTATGCATTGATAAAGAACAATGATGATAGCAGGAAACATCTCTCAATTTGGTCTCAGCTGGAGGACATTATGTTGAGTGAAACTAGTCAGCGACAGAAGGACAATTATTATATGAGACTCTTATGATAAAAACTTAAAAGCATACTGATACACAACATAAAAGACTCTTTGACAGCTCCAAGGGTGGGAAGGGTGGGAGAGCAGGAGGGTGAGGGGAGAGGGTTTAGATTAGATAGTTGTTAGAAATTCGGTTGGGTGAAATTGGTGACAATACACGTTAGTAAGAAGAGCAATATTAATGGGACTTCAACACAACTTGTGTACTCCTCCCATCTTAACCCAACATTATAAGTACAGAGTATGTACACTTTTATTTTTATTTAATTAAAAAAAAAATGCTGTCCAGTTTTACCTGCTGAGTCCCACCAAGAACCATAGAGAAATCATGTTTTCAGGGGGAATCTACTGGGAAGGTCTGCAGAGCCTTATCAATAACATGATTAGTTTAGTCATGAGAATGTGGTTCATAATAAATGAGAGGAAATGGCCAGTGGCAATATATTGCAAAGTTTTAAAAAAAATGAACCAAAGTAATGTTTGTGATTGCTTTCAAAATCATCTTAGCTTTGGACAAATCTGGTGTAATGAACAAACCAAAGGAATTTTTAGATTTTTCCAGATGAGTGATAGGAAGAGTTTGTAGAATAGGGAAGATGAAAAATAAGAGGAGCTGGCATAGTGTGGCATTGCAGCAGACAAAAAAAATGGAAAAAAATATATATGCATATAGGAAAAAGCAAAGTGTGCGTACTCTACTATCAGACAGGCTGGGTTCTAGCTATATAGTTTTAGTTAAATTGATGAACCTCTTGGTTTTCCTACCTGTATTATCTACCTGACAAGATAGTTAATAAGATTACAAAAGATATGGTATGCAAAGTGTTTGGCATTAAAATTGACAATGTTAGTTACTAAGTTGTTATTACTATTATTAGTATACTTATTCTCCTTATCATTCCCCTTATTTGTACAGCCATTCTCACTGTTGCAGATGACAAATGATGTATGAAAGCTGTGAAGAACAATTTGTAGCTGTGAAAATATTATCCCTATCCTAGATGTTCTTCTGGCTGTCCATGGTATACCCAATATTCTTTGCCGTGTAGAGTTCTGTCTTTCCTGAAGTGTATGTGATATGGACTACCTATCACAGCTATATTTTAATACTAATATATGAAAAATTTTGAAATATCTGTAACATATATGTTTAATGTTTGTGTGTAATGTTTATAGATATCTCCATGTGATTTACCAAAGTGTATTTTGCTTCTAATCATTAGTTGCTTTGTTTTTTTGAGAAATGGAGTCTATAAATCCATTAAATATTACTGAACACATATAACTAAATCCTGTTGGGGCCAGCTGACCATTAGGGATCGCTAGTCCAGTTATTTGGGTAAGGACAAGCCTTGATTATGTTTGGCAGGCCATCTGTTACACCTCAGGTGTCCTAGAAGCCTAATTTCCTGTTTATGTGGAGCAACAAATTTAGCATATGTGCAATGCTTTCAAGAAAATAGCTTTCTTTGTAGATGATTAGAAGGAAATAATGAGGGACTGCTATGAGACAATAACCACCTGTATGAGGTCTGAAAACGTGCCACGCACCTCATTGCTGAATATCACTATGGTCAACTTCTCCTTGGGAAGCTGTGCACTGATGCTAGTGCGTAGTCCACCCTTCAAAGCAATTTTGGAACTCTTTTTCTGTAACGACCATCAGAGCCATCATACTACCTTTGATATCCTGAATGTGATCAAACTGCCTTCCTTTCAATATTTCCTTTATCTTCCAGTGAAGAAAAAACGTCAATGGGGTCCACATCAGGTGCGTACTGAGAGGGTTCTGATATGGTTATTGGTTTACTGGCTAAAAACTCCCTCACAGGCAACTATATAAGGAAGTTTACGAACTTACCCTGTGCCCAATAGCTGTTACAGAAAGAGTTCCAAAACTGATTTGAAGGGTGAATTAAGTGCTGGAGTTGGTGCATAGTTGGGTGACCATAGTGATTGATATTCAGCAATGAGGTATGTAGCACTTAGAACAATTAAGTTCATGGATTTAGTTGTCAGACCTCATAGTAAAATAATATTTTGATCAAAACTTATTATTTTTTACCTCATTTTCTTTTTCCTTTTTTTCCCTCAGTGGTTGTGCCAGTTTCCAATTATGCCTTACAAACCACACTATGACATGAAGCAACAGCCACTTTATCATACTTACAATTTGAGAAGTCAAGAATTTGGGTTTAGTACTGCAAAGATAGTATGTTTCTGTTCTACAATGATTTGGGCCTCAAGTACTATTGACTAGATACACAGACAAGGCTGGAGTTTCGGTCCTAACTGTTAAATGGGATCTTTTGTGCCTCTCTATATTTCTCTGTTAGGGCACTGATATACAAGACGGTTTCTTCATTCACATAGTTTTTTTCATTTTGCCTGAAAGATCATAACCAATTTAGTCTCAATCTAAGTTTGACAGCATGAAGGTTATGTTTGTAAAGCAAAACAGAAGATTTGCACAAGTAATTATTTTACTGTGTGTTTTAGTCAGCTAGGGCTGCTGTAACAGAAATACCACAGAGTGGATGGCTTTAACAAAGAAAGATTTATTCTTACACAGTCCGGTAGGTTGCAAGTCCATATTCAGGGTGTCCGCTCCAGGGAAAGACTTTCCCCTTGACGGCTCTGGAGGAAAGTCCGGTATTGCATCAGTCATTGTCCAGGGAGTGTCCTAACGCAAGAACCTCTGGTCTGAAGACGTGCTCTGCTCCCGGTGCTGCTTGCTTGATGGTAGCGAGGTTCTCAAATTGTCCTTGGTTCTTTTTCCTTTTATTCCTTGCAAGCTAAAAGCGTTAAGGGTGGGGCAAGCCATACTCCAGGGAAACTTCCCCCATAGCAGGAATTCACAGCCCCACCCTAATCCTTTAACAAACAGGTTAGCAAAACCACACAATGGAGTACAGTCCCAAGATACTGGGAACCATATCCCAGCCACGTGGCTGCACACATTTTTGGGGGGACACAATTCAAACCATGCCTTACAAACCACACTATGAAATGAAGCAACAGCCACTTTATCATACTTACAATTTGAGAAGTCAAGAATTTGGGTTTAGTACTGCAAAGATAGTATGTTTCTGTTCTACAATGATTTGGGCCTCAAGTACTATTGACTAGATACACAGACAAGGCTGGAGTTTCGGTCCTAACTGTTAAATGGGATCTTTTGTTCCTCTCTATATTTCTCTGTTAGGGCTCTGATATACAAGACGGTTTCTTCATTCACATAGTTTTTTTCATTTTGCCTGAAAGATCATAACCAATTTAGTCTCAATCTAAGTTTGACAGCATGAAGGTTATGTTTGTAAAGCAAAACAGAAGATTTGCACAAGTAATTATTTTACTGTGTAAGTCAAAACAAATATATTGGCTCAATAGTTTACTGTGAACAAATTAAACAAATATTTATTGAGTGTGTACCATGAATCAGTAATAATATCATGTCCTGTGGATACTGAGATTAACATGGCATAATCTTCTTCATCAGGACACTTGCATTCCAGAAAGAGAGGCAGACATGTCACAGATTGAATTATCTCCCCCACAAAATGGTGTAGCAATTTAGGTAGGCCATGATTCTGTGTATTTGGTATACTTTCATATGTTGTAAACTCTACCTCTACCATGTTTATGAGGGAGGAGGGCAGCAGTTGTGTTGGTGGCGTAGGACTCAGTGTGTAAGATTGCATTGTGCCTTGAGGAAAGTTTTTGGATATAAAAGAAAGAATCTAGCAGAGAGATTTGGGGGCCTAATGCTATCAAGAAAGAAGCAGTTTTGGGAACAGAGCGTATCCTTTGGAAGACCTTGGGTCCCTATGCCTTAACAGTTTCCAGTGCAGGGGAAGATAGTTGACAAGGACTTTCCTTCAGAGCCTGCAAATAAAGGCTTCCCCTGGAGCTGATGCCCCAAATTTGGACTTGCAGCCTACTGGACTGTGATAAAATAGTATTCCTCTTTCTGTTAAAGCAGTACTAGATGACTAAGACACATGTAGAAAAATAAATAGAACGTACTATGTTATGTACTTGTCAAATGCCATAAGGGAGCAAGATGAAAAAGTCATTTCTTTAGTTTGCTGTAGGAGGTGAGAAGTTATAGAAAGAACATGGTATTTTAACCTTCACATTTACAGGCAGTGAGACTTACACAAGTTTATAGGCAAACAAAAAAGTTGTTTATGATTTAAATGAAGTGAAAGCTTTTCCTGAGAGTGGGTTTGAGGTTTTAAGATATAAAATTTAACCTCCAAAGTCAAGTTTATAGAATTAGTTAAAAGAAACCACGCTATCACAAAAAAAGACACAAAGAAACATATAAGAAATAAGACAATGACAATGATGGAGTGTTGTTCATTATATACCTTTACATACAATGAAAGAAATAAAAAATTAATAATTAAGAGTAAGCAAGATACTCATGTATGCAAAAGGGATACCTAAATAAATCCTATCTAGTTTTGATTCAGGAATTTTCGTCTACTACTGATTTAGTTTTACATTTCCATAGGACAGTTTTTAAATATTTTTAATTTCTAAAAATGTTTTATATAAGGTTAATTTATGAGTATAGATGGACTTATTTTCAAGAAAAAATACAATGAATTAATAAATTTATGTTTTCTTCCTCCCCACCTTTCCTTTTTCCTTCCTTCTGTCCCTGCCTCTACACACACACCCCAACACACCCACCCACATACACACACACAATTTTTTCAGTGCCTGGATGGTGCAGAGAGTTACATGATTGATCACAAGCCTACCTAAAAGCCCTTGAAAGGTAGCCTGATGATCTACTTCCAAAAGAATAACAGCCTTGAAAACTCTACGGAGTAGTTCTACTCTGCACACATGGGGTCACCATGAATTGAAAAAGACTCTATGGTAACTGACAACAAAAACATGTCTATTATTTTAGGCACAAGAGCAAATCTTCTCATGCCCGATTCCCAAGCAGTGTCATGGGTTTCACTCGGAGTGGACGGGTTCAAGTGTCATGCCCACCACTGAACCAATGACAATGGTCAGAGGAGTAGAATGGCTCACTGGAATTGCCTGAGTCACAGCTGCTACTGTAGGTTTCGGTGTAAATTTAGATTTCCAAAATACAAATACCCGCTGCCATCCAGTCAACTCGTAATGACTATATGAACCAAGTAGAACTGCTCCACGGGGTTTCCAAGTGCATAATCTGTAGGACTGCAGCATCTTTCTTCCATTGAGCAGCTGGTGGGTTGAACTGTCCTTTCAGTTAGCAGCCTAGGGCTTAACCACCTCTACTGCCAGGGCTCCTCAAAATAAAAGTAAGTGCCGTTAAAAAGTCAAGTTGGAGATGCATCTGAGAAGATAAGAAACAAACCTTCAATACTCAGATAAGTATATGAATAAATGGTACATTAGATGATTCAAAGAGTTTGAACTTTTTTGACTCTAATGTGGCTAACATACAATAAATAACTTAAAAAATGTAGACTGTTATCCTGATGAAACTGTGATGTGAGTGATAGAAAGACATTGACATTCACAGTCAAAATTACATGTTCATTTAAATTGAGAAAGGATTTAAAATAGCTTGTGGTGTTAAAAACACATTTACACTTCTTGTAGACTTGAAAGGGCCCTTTGTTTTAGGTCCCAGCAAGGTGACACCTCTGCCCAAGATACTACCTCATAAAGGATGAGAATCTTGCCAGATTCTCCAAGTTCCCCTTTTTCTGTCTCACATGGATTGATGTATCCTGCTGGTTCCTTCTAAGTAATCTGGAAATCGGCTACTCACTCAACCTGTACAATGATTTTCACAGTTTATTAGAGTACAGGTATATAAATCAAGAGTCATTTTTCATTGTTAAAAATAACTAGCATTGCATTCAGAATGAAAGACTAGGAATTTCCAGTTAGAAGTGACGTCTGGGTCATTTTCCCAGTGTACCATTTTTCCAGTAGACAGGAATTTTAGTCCTGCCTGAAATCTGTTCCAGAACCTTTGCTGTTTTGAACTTTGTATATTATTTGACTTATTATCTGGGAGACAAAAATATAAACTGATTAATAATAATTACTTTAACATCTCCTTTTGGGATCTTCAAGAGATTGTGTGCAATGCAAAATGAAAGATTCCTTATATATTTTTATATTTTGAAAGTTAGAATTTTAAAAATTCTCAGTAATTGTAAAAACAATTATTGTGAAAAAATCTTGGAAGTATAGAGAACACATTTTAAAAGTTACTTGATAGTTCACCTCCCAAATACAAATGTTATTCATTTTTTTATGGCTCTCCTATGTGTACAGTGTTTCCAGGAAACCGAACTAAATGACATTCAGTCAATTCTGATTTTGCACAGTGCTTAACAAAACAAAAAACAAACCCATTGCAACTGAGCTGAGTCAAACTCATAGTGACTATTTCAGTAACATGCTTTAAAAAAAAAAATCCATGCCGTTCAGTTGATTCCAAAGCATAGGGGCCCTAGAGGACAAGCAGAACTGCCCCATAGAGTTTCCAAGGAACACCTGGTGATTGAACTGCTGATCTTTGGTTAGAGGCTATAGCTGTTTGCTACCACTTAAGAGGGTTTTCAAGTGCTCAGCAAATGCTCCATAAATGTTACCTGTGTTTAAATGCTGAATGAATATAGAAAGATCTATACTCATTTGTAAAAATACGTTGATATGCAATTTAACACTAGTAGTTTAGGTCTTGTGTAAACATTTGCTTTATCAAGCTTGATTAAAATTTAAAATGAACATAATAAGATGTGCTTTGCAATATTTTACAAGTTGTTATTCTTGGGTGGGAAATCACACTATCTCATCATATCTGTGTGATGCCATTTTAATTGCATGTCACTGCCTAAGCAACGGGTTAATGAGTGACTGCCTGCAGAAACATTTGGCAAGTGATGAAAGGAGAGCAGAAGGAGACTTAATTCAAGCACTCAACATAGAATTCTTAGACAAGGACTATATTACCACCAACTTGTTAGTAGCACTAAGCTCTGATCCATCACAGGAATTTTCTTGACAAACCTCTTGGGGAAAAAATCATTCTCTGTTCAGAATTTCAATAGTTTTGTTTAGGGGAAGGTGGAGAAATAAAGAGTTGTCCATGATATTCACTGAAAAGCATGAACTGGTTCTTGAATCTTGTCATACTTACAGGGAGTAAAATGAGATAAATACTAGTGAGAAAATGTGAATAAAAGAAATTCAAATGTGTGGTATAAATGAGCTTCCATTGTAAAGATATGCTTTAAGATGAGATTCCTGAAAATTTCAAAAGAAAGTCCTCCCCCTCCAGTGGCATTTGGTGGGCTCTTTCATTCTCAAGGCATTGAAAAAGTAAATGCATCATTTTCTGACTGGGTAAAATTCTTTCTTTTTCTTGTTTATCGTGATTGAGTGAAAGTGTACAATCTGGTTTAAATTCGTGTGCCTGCTTATGCGCAGCTCTTACTGCTGTCCTTGCCCAGTGACAACACACTCCACTTTTCTGTTCTATACAAGTTATATCCTCTTAACAATCTCCTGTCCCCTCTTCTCCACCTTCCACTCCCCTCTAGGAAGAGGCAGTAGCACGACATCCTATAGATGCAGATGACCATAAAGTGCACACATGATATGGTCACTCTGTGTCCCTGAGTCCAACCTATTCCTGTCTGAGGCATTGACCTCAGGTCCAGAAGCCATTCTCCCAGGAGAACCCTGGGGCCTTTGGACCATCAGTTGTGGTCTTTTAGTGGAGTTATCAGAGTGCACCCTTTTTACTCTTGTGTTGCCACTGAGACTCAACTTCGTGAGCCCCATCACAGCTGTCACTGGTGGTGGCTGGGCACCATCTGGCTCTTCTGATCACATGCTGATGTAGTCTCCCATTCAAGTGGGTCTGTCTGTCTTCTAGGTTTTCTTTCCCCTGTGTCATTTTTGTCCTTGGTGATCATCTGTTCTTGCTGAGTTGGAACCATTCGGTGTACCTCAGAGAGTTGCTTGCTAGCTTTATACATTAGAAAGAAGATCAGTTTAACTGGGCTTCAACATAACATGAATACTTTTCCCACTCTTAACCCAATACTGCGAGGACAGAGTAGCAGGGACCATGTTCTTAGGGGACATCGAGGCCAACTGGCATAACTGGATATTGATAAGAGAGTCTTCTCCACCACATATTGGTGAGTGGAGTCTAGGTAAATTCTTTGATGTGTCCTACTCATATTAACAATACCCTTGGGATTAATTTACTTACTTTTCAAAGGGCTGCCATGAGTTGGATCCAACTCGACGGCACCTGGCTGGCTGGCTTTCATAGGGAGTCAAAAATTTGGGAAACCCTGGTGGAATAGTGGTTATGTGTTGCAGATAGCAACCAAGAGGATGGTAGTTCAAATCTACCAGGCATTTCTAGTAAACTTTATTGGACAGTTCCACTCTGTTCTATGGCGTCTCTATAAGTCAAAATCTTGACACCAACAAGTTTGAGTTTTTTGGGTTTCTAAGATTTTGAAGCTAATATGGAGTTAGTACAAAGGAAGGGAGAATAAATCAAAAAGTAAACCCCATTCTGCAAGTCAATAATTAGAAGTGTTTGCTAAGACCAGTTTGAACTACCGTGTTTTCAGGGAAATAAGCTTGCAAGTCTGACGTAGTGAGTTTGACAAAAGGAGAAAAGGAAAGGGGAAATAAAGTGGAAAGAAGTTTTTGTTTTTGTTTTTGTTTTTTTAAATATGGACCTGGGGTAAAAAACAAAAACAAAAAAGTCCATACTGAGATCCAATTTACTAGTCGTGTGACTTCAGATATTGTCATGGACTGAATCATGTCCCTCCAAAAAGATGTGTAGACACTTGCCCGGGCCATGATTCCCTGTATTCTATGATTGTCCTCCAGTTTGTGATTTTGCTGTGCTGCATGTTAAAGGATTAGGGTGCTGTATGTTAAATCCCTTCAGAAGATCACCTCGCTGCTCTACTGAAAAGCAAGTTTCCCTGGAGTATGGCTTGCACCACCCTTAATCCTTTCATCCTACAAGAGATAAAAGGAAAGGGAAGCAAGTAGAGAATTGGAAATCTCATAGCATCCAGCAAGCAGCACCAGGAGAAGAATGTGTCCTTCAGATCTGAGTTTCCTGCACAGAGATGCTCCCTGGACAAACACTGTTGCAATACCACACTTTCCTCCAGAGCTGACAAGGGGAAAGCCTTTCCCTGGAGCAGATATCCTGAATTTGGAATTGACCGTGTAAGAATAAACTTTCCTTTGTTAAAGCCATCTACTCGGTGATATTTCTGTCAGAGCAGTACTAGTTGACTAAAACAGATATCTTTGTGTTCCATGGCTTTTATTGATGAAATGTAGTTAACAGTAGTAGTTACTACAAAGAATTATTCTAAGGATCCAATGAATTAATATACTGAAAAATTGCTTAGGCCTTTAAACAGTAACTGGCACATAGTAAACCTGTTGCCATCAGGTCAATTTCAACTCATACTGATCCCATAGGACAGAGTAGAATTGTTCCATAGATTTCCCAAAATGTGGATTGTGGGTTTGAACTCTTACTATATGCAGGAGTCCTGCTGAGTACTGTGTTCAAACATATTAGCTATAATCATTATGCTTTGATTAGATACAGATAACAGAAGTTGGGAGACAAATAGAGTAGCAACAGCTAGAGGTACCTGTACTAATCATAAGTGAAATTATAGTAGCCCGGGACATTCTCATACACAATAAAGGCCTGGTACTCCCTACCCCTCAGAAACAAATGTTGAAGTCAGTGAGAAACCACTATAGATGTTTTCTTTCAGATTGATTTAATTAACAAAGCTTCCAGGTTTGATTTGGTCCCAGAGCAAAATAAGTCCTTCCAGTTGGTTTAGAATGCATTGCCACTTCTTAGTCACTGGAATCTTATGACTGGCTAGATTTTGGAGTTAACAAATAGGGTCACATGAGTCCACAAGAAACAAAGATGGCAGATTTATTAGAAGATCTTTGTGCTTAGGGAAAAGGCAATATCCTCTTTAATAGATTTATTTCAGAGAAACTCTATACTGGCTTCTTGCAAAGATAAAATGCCTGACTAGAATAATCAGTGACCAAGCTTTCCAAAGTTGCTCTGTGTAGCAAAATGTCCATCGTGAACTAACTGCTGTTTTGTCAATCTCGTGGGAAAATTTAAATATTTCATTCAGCATTTGACATTAAATGGTGTGTGTATGTGTGTGCATATGTATATATATATATATATATATACATGCATATATATGTGTGTATACATATATGTGGATATGTATACATACGTATGTGGGTATGTGTGTACATACATATATATAGAATTGAAATTTCATAGGCTCTGAAGATGATAGACCTCAGGGATTATACCAGTTATAATACAAGGAATGTACACTTTTGCCAGATGGTGGAAGGCTTATAATTAATCATTTTAAGTGGAAAATAAACTGAAAGAGTTACAGAGATACATAAGGAGCCCTGGTGGGGCAGTAGCTAATGTGACTGACAGCCAACCAGAAGGCTGGTGGTTTGAAACCACTGGTGGCTCTGCAGGAGAAAGACGTGACAGTCTGCCTCTACAGAGGTTTACAGCCTTGGAAACCCTATGGGGTCACTATGGTTTGTAATTAACTTGATGGCAGTGAATTTGTTGGTTTGTTTTGGGTTTTAGAGACAGATATTTTGGAATAGACTGAAAATTGAACATTTGTATATCCCATGTGAATGTTTACCAAAAAGTCACCTCCATGGAGAGTCTCAAATCCAGTAGACAGGACAACCTATTACACAGAGATCAGCAATCTTTCTTCCAAACTTTGTTTGTTCAATGGTCTGATGAACAAGGAGATCATGAAGTTAGACCCTGTTGAAACAGTACATTGTCCCAACTTGACTGTCACCACTACTGAGTACTTAATTTACCAGAAACTATGGACCTCTCGTATATATAGCATTATAGATGTTGTGGACCAGTCAGTTTCTTCGCAGTTGTCGTGGACTGAACTGTATTCTCCCAAGAATCTGGGCACAATTTGGTTAAGCCATGATTCCTGATATGTATTCCATGTTGTAAATCCTGAGTCTGTGATGTTAATGAGGGTAGATGGAAGGCATTTGAGTTAGTGGGACAGGACTCAATGTGTAAGATTATTTTGTGTCTTGAGGCAGTCTCTTGAGATAGAAAGGAAAGAAACTAGCAGAGAGATTTGGGAATCTCATACCATCAAGAAAGAAAGCAGTCCCAGTAGGTAAGTGTGTCCTTTGATAAAGACCAGGGTCTTTGTACCCTTAAGCTTCTAGCTGAGAGGAAGATTGATGACAAAGACCTTCTTCAAGAGCCAAGAGAGAAGAAAGCCATTCCCTGGAGCTGACACTCTGAATTTCGACTTTTAGCATACTGGAGTGTGACAAAATAAAACTTCCCATTGTAAGGTCATCCACTTGTGACATTTCTGTTAAGGCAGCACTGAATTACCAAGACAGTATGATTCCATTACATGCATCCAGAAAACTCAATAAGCAAAAATGATTATTCTGGATTTGGGCCTGACTTTCCTCCTTGTTGTTTCTGTGCCGCCTTCACGTCTATAAGTTTTCGCTTTCGACCACATATGTGTGTATACATTGCAAATTCTTAATTTTGTAAATTATGTTTCCAACACAACCACAGTCTTTTGGCTAAGATATTTTCCTTATTTATGTCTCTGTTTACCTGCATACATGCATATTTTTTATGATGGTATAATTTTGCCAAAAGAAATGTTAATACCATTACATAAACATTCCTACGAAAAGCAAGAAATTCATTCTGTCATGCGTATTTCCAAATTCTCAGATATTAGGTGCTATGGCAGTAAAATGTTAAAAGAATGGAAGAATTTGATTTTTAATGGTGAATTTGTTGTCATAGGGACACAGACATTTATCTTAATACAGTTTGAGCCATGCATGGTGTACTAATGATAAATTATACACATTTTAAATAATATATCACCATTAGAAATTAGTTCTAAAATGCAAGTTGCATAAAGACACCTGCTTATCTGTTATTTTAACTTTGTGGAATGATTTGAAGATGTAATGCAATTTGTCATGCTCTGATTTTCCAAACACAACTGTCCTTGAATGTCACTTTCTAAAGATAATTAAAAGAAACAAACACACTTTCCTACAATAGAAAGGTATTGAAGAAATGGTTTTTACCCATGTTACTGTAAAGTGAAATTGACTAGCTTCAGGACAATGAATGTAACTCAGCAGTTGAGCCACTATTCAACACAATATACCCAAAGCCAGCATGTTTCTATCAATATCTGCCCTCGAACATATAATGCCCATTGTGTTTATCATTTACAGACTCATTTTGGGGGATTCATGAAGTTTCACTACAGTTTGTCTTTGTGAGAGAGATTAATTTATTTTTTTATTTATGATTGAATGAAAATGTACATTCTAGTATAAATTTATGTGCAGCTCCCACTGCTCTCACTGCCCAGTGACAGCACACTGCGTTCTTCTCTACTCCGTGCATGTCTTATCCTCCCAACAATCTCCTGTCCCCATCTCTCCAATCAACCCCTTCCTCCAGTAAGAGGTCAGCAGGATGGCATCCTATAGATGAATAAAACCATAAAGTGCACACATGATATGGTCACTCTGTGTCACAAGTCCAATAGATTCCTGTCTGAACAGTTGACCTCCATTATGATTTATTGATAGAGTCAGAATCGGGGCCAGGGACCATGCTCCCACGGCAACTTCGAGCCCCTGGACCATCAGTTGCAGTCTTTTAGTGGAGATTTCTGTGCTCACCTTCTTATTCTTGTGTTGCCAGTGAGACTCAGCTTTGTGAGTTCCATCACAGCTATGACTCGTGGTGGGTGGGCACCATCCAGTTCTTCGGTCACAAGTCAATGTAGTTACCCACTCACATGGGTCTCTCTGTCTTCTGGGTTCCCTTTACTCCATGTTGTTTTGGTCCTTGGTGAGCATCCATTCCTGCTGAATTGGGACCATTTGCTGTACCCTCAGATGGCAGCTTGGCAGCTTTTAAGACCCCAGACGCCACTCACCAATGCAGGGTGCAGAGGGCTCTCTTAGCAAAATGATAGTTGTGCCAATTGGCCTCGATTTCTCCTGAGAGTATGGATCCTGGCTCCCCTCCCCAGCTACTCTGTCCTTGCAATATTGGGTTAAGATGGGAGGAATAATCATGCTATATTGAAGTCCAACAGATTTCACCCAACCAAATTTCTATTAACTACCTAATCTAGACCCTCTCCCCTCCATGCTTGCAGCCTTCAAAGAGTCTTTTTTTCTACATATGAGTCTGTCTTAAAGTTCTTATTGTAGGGATCTCATACGATATTTGTCTTTTTGGCGCTGACTACTTTCACTCAACATAATGTTCTCCAGTTGAAACCAGGTTAAAAGATGTTTACTGCTGTCATCATTGTTCTTTATCATTGCATAGGGTTCCATTGAGTGTATATACTATAGTTCACCTATCGATTCTTCTGCGGTTAGGCATCTGGGTTGATTTTATCTTTTTGCTGTTGTGGACTGTGCTGCGATGAACATTTGTGTGCATGTATCAGTGCACTTGAATGGCCTTGATTCTGTAGGATATATTCCGAGCAGTAGAATTACTGGGTCAAATGGTATATTTAGATCCAGCTGTTTAAGGAAGCATCAGACTGCTTTCCACAGAGGTGGCACCATTTTTCAATCCCAGCAACAGTGTAAGAGAGTACCAATTTCTCCATAGCCTCTCGAGCATTTGTTGTTTCACATTTTTTTTATCATGGCCAACATTGCTGGGGTGAGATGGTATCTCACTGTAGTTTGATTTGAATTTCTTTAATAGCTAATGATTGTGAGGACGTCTGCCTGTGTTTTTTGGATGCCTGGATCTTCCCTTTAGAGAAGTGTATGTCCATCTCCTTTGCCCATTGCTTAATTGGGTGATTTATCTTTTTCTTATTGATATTTTGTAGTACTTTATAGATTATGGAGATCAGGTGTCTGTCTGACATACAGTTGCAAATATTTTTTCCCATTGTATAGGTGGCCTTTTCATTCTATTAATAAAGTCTTCGGATGAGCAAAAGGGTTTGATTCTTAATAGTTACCATTTATCTGTTTTCTGTTGTTTGTGGTTTGTTTCACAGATTTTGAAGTCTGTCTGCGTTATGTATTAAAACTTTCATTGTTGTTTCTACTTTTTCTTGGATGACCTTTATCATTTTAGATTTGATAATTAGGTCTTTCATCCAGTTTGAGTTGGTTTTGGTATAAGGTGTAAGACATGGGTCTTGTTTCAATTTTTGCAGATGGATATCCAATTTTGCTAGCACTGTTTGTTGAAGAGATTGCTTTTATCCCAGTTTTATGGCCTTTGTCAAATATCAACTGTTCATAGGCAGATGGTGTCATCTCTGGGGTCTTGATTCTGTTCCCTTTATCTATCTGTCTGTTTTTGTACCAGTACCAGGCTGTTTTGACTACTGTGACAGTGTAACAGATTCTAAAGTTGGATAATGAGAGGCCTCTCAGTGTGTTCTTCTTCTTTAGTAGTACTTTGCTTGTCCAGGGCTTCTTCCCTTTCCAAAAAAGTTGGTAATTTGTCCCTCCATCTCGTTAAAAAAAATGTCACTGGAATTTTTATTGGGATTGCACTATATAAGTAGATTGCTTTGGGTAAAATAGATGTTTTCATAATGTTAAGTCTTCCTACCCATGAGCAGAGTAGGTTTCTCCATTTACGTAAGTCTCTCTTAGTTCCTTGTAGTGAGGACTTGTAGTTCTTTTTGTAAAGGTATGTTATTTCTCTGTTTAGATTTATTAACAGGTACTCTTCTTAGGGGCTATCGTAAATGGTATTGATTTGGTGATTGCTTCCTTAATAATCTCGTTGTTGGTATAAAGGAATCCTACTGATTTACTTATGTTTGTCGTGTATCTTGAGAGTTTTCAGAACTCTTCTATCAGTTTGAGTAATTTACTTACGGATTCTTTGGGATTCTCTGCATATACAATCATATCATCTGTAAATAGGGATGTTTTTACTTCATCTTTGCTGATGCAGAAGCCCTTTATTTCTTGGTCTTATCTAATTGCTCTCACTAGAACTTCTAGTACAATGCTGAATAGGAGAGATGAGAGTGGGCATCCTTGTCTAGATTCTGTTCTCAAGGAAAACTGTTTCATTCCCTCTCCATCCAGGATGACATAGGCAGCTGACTTTGTATAAATGACCCTTGTTGCATTGAAGAATTTGCCGTCTATTCCCATTTTGCTGAGAGTTTTTAGCATGAATGGGTGTTTGACTTTATCAAATGCCTTTTCTGCATCAATAGACAAAGTCAGGTGATTCTTGTCTTTTGTGTTATTTATGTGGTTGATCACATAAATTGTTTTCCTGATGTTGAACCAGGCTTGCATCCCTGGAATGAATCCAGTTTCGTCATGATAGATTAGTTTTTTGATGTGTTGTTGTATTGTGTTGGCAAGAATTGTGTTGAAGAGTTTTGCACCTAGATTCATGAGTGATATCGGTCTGTAGTTCTCCTTTCTTATTGAGTCTTTCCCTGACTTTGGTACTAGGGTTATGCTTTTTCCATAGAATCACTTGGGGAGTATTCCATCCCTTTCTATTCTGTGAAATAGTCTCGATATTATATTCTCTTCTCTAAAATCTTGGTAAAATTCTGCAGTGAAGCCATCTGGGCCAGGGCTTTTTTGGTTGGCAGGCTTTTTTTTTTTTTAAATGAATTTTTCAATCTTTTCCTTTGTAATGGGTTTATTAAGTTGTTCTGCTTCATGTTGTCATAATTTTGGTAAGTGATATGAATCAAGGAATTTGTACATTGCCTCTAGGTTATCAAATTTGTTAGAGTACAGTCTTTCATAGTATTCTCTTATGATATTTTTGATTTCTGTTGGATCTGTTGGGACAACTCCCCTCTCATTTCTTATTTGGGATATCTGTTTCCTTTCCTGTTTTTCTTTAGTAAGTTTAGCCAGTGGTTTGTTAATTTTGTTGATCTTTTGGGTTGCCATGAGTCAGAACCAACTCTATAGCACTTGGCTTTTCTTGGCTGTCAGAAAACCAGCTTTTGATCTTTTCAATTGTTCTTCTATTCTTTAGTTTGTTTAGTTCTGCTCTAATCTTTGTAATCTGTCTTCTTCTGGTGCCTGAAAGGTTCCTCTGTTGTTCTCTCTCTACTTGTTCAAGCTGTTGGATTAGTTCTTTGATTTGGTTTCTTTCATCCTTCCAGATGTGTGCATTTATGCAGTTAAACTGACCTCTGAGCACTGCTTTGACTGTATCTCATACGTTCTGGTAGAAAGTGTTTTCATTCTTATTGGAATCCATGAATTTCTTTATTTCATCCTTGATTTCTTCTATAACCCATGGTTTTGTGAGCAAGATACTATTCAGTTTCCATGAGTTTCACTTTCTTTCTATGTTTTTTCTGCTATTGATTTTGACTTTTACTGCTTTATGATCTGAGAAGATGCTTTGCATTAATTCAATAGCATGGGTTTTGTTGAGAACTGCTTTATGTGCTGACACATGGCCTATTCTGGAGAGTGTTCCATGCATACTCTAGAAGAAGGTGTAGTTAGTTGTCTGCTGATGGATAGAAAGTTACGTACATGTCAGTGAGGTCTAGTTGGTTAATTGTGGCAATAAGATCTTCTGTGTCTTTACTGAGCTTCTTTCTAGACAATCTGTCCAACATTGAGAGCACAGTGTTGAAGTCTCCTACTACTATTGTGGAGCGATCTGTTGTTTTTGAAGGTAGTCAATGTTTCCTCAATGTATTTAGATGCTCTAATATTAGGTGCATAAATATTTAATATTGTTAAGTCCTGCTTGTGTATTGAACCTTTCAACAATAGCATCCATCCTTGCCCACAATGGTGGATTTTACATTAAAATAAATTTTATCTGAGATTAAAATTGCCACACCTGCTCTTAATGTATTTGTTAGCTTGATATACATTTTTTCCATGATTTAATTTTCAGTTTGTTCATATCCTTAAGTCTAAGGTGAGTTTCTTGTAGACAACATATGGATGGGTTATGTCTTTCGATCCAAGAAGTCCCTTGATGTCTCTTTACTGGAATGTTCAGTCCATTCACATTCAATGTAATTATTGATAGGTATGTGTTCAGTCCTGCCATTGTGATATGTTTATTTTTGTGTTGATATTTTCTCTGTTGTTCTTATTAATCTGTTCTGGGTCATTCTTCTTTGTGAGGTGATTTTTCACCTTTTCCAGGGTTGGTTTTGTAGCTGTTGGGACTCCTGTAGTAGGTTTCTTGATTTTATATATTGGATCTTTATTGTGCTGTATGGCTGCCTCTGTGATCCCCCTTAATAAACTATGTATCTACCCAATTTTAATTACTAACATTCTTATCAACATGCTCTCTATCTGGAAGGAGTATAATGACTGTAGTACACCCTGCTCTTTAATATGATGACATCATAGTTTTCATGATGTGATTACTGGACTATTTCTTTCACTATTATAGCTTTGATTGAATTTGGAGGCTTTCCTAACTGAATAGGTTTCTGGATGATATGTCCTGTTTTTGCTTCTAAAATATAAAGTTAGCAGTTTTGTTCTTCTAAGTCAAGAGATTCTTTCAGTATTTCTTGTAGCTTTGGTTTTGTTTTTATAAAGTCTCTGAGTTTCTGTTTATCTGCAAATGTCTTAATTTCTTTTTCATGTTTGAAAGATAGTTTTGCAGGATATATGATTCTTGGTTGGAAGTTCTTCTCCTCACGGTTTTGAATGTGTCATGCCACTGTCTGAGTGCCAGCATGGTTTCAACTGAGAAATGGGATGAAAGCAGGATTTCCCTCTGAATGTTAGCTTTGTTTTGAGTCTCACTGCCTTTAAGAGTTTCTGCTTATGTTTCATTTTGTTAAGCTTGATTACAATATGTCGTAGAGTCTTTCTTCTGAGATCTATTTTGAGTGGCATTCAATATACATCTTGGATATCTATAGTCTCTTCTTTCATAATTTCTGGGAAATTTTCTGTCAGCAGCTCAGCAACAATACTCTCTGTGTTCTCAGTTGTCTCTCTCTGTTCAGGAATGCCAATTAATCATCGATTGTTCCTCTTAATAGAGTCCTGTGTGCATCTCAGTGCTGCTTCATTTTTCTTATTTCTGTTTTACGAATTCTCCTCATAGATGCTGGAGTCATTAGGTCTGTCTTTCAAATCTGAAAGTCTCTTTTCCATTTGTTCCATTCTGTTTTCTTGGCTTTGAATTGAAGTTTCTCTGTCTTTGGTTTTGTTCTTGATGTACTGGATTTCAGAGTACTGGTGTTCCATCAGATCAAAAAGCTTGCTTAATTTTTCATTTTGTTCTGCTGCATTTTGTATAAGGTCTAGGAGGGCTCTATACATAATCCTTTTGTATTCACCTTCCAATAATTTCAGAAAGGCTTCTTCATCTGGGAAGTTTTGTGGAGATTTCTTTTGGGAGCTTTCTGAAGCCATGAGTGATTTCTTGGTTACAGTTTTCTCCAGAGTTTGTTGCTTTTTGTGCATCATGTGAGTCAACAGAGGCTGGGAGAGATGCTGTGAGGATTGACCACAGTTGTTTCTCTGGGCCGTCTTAAAATGAAAGGTAAAAACTATCTAAGAACTTCCAAAGTCAGTCAAGTTTTCAAGTGTATAGGTCCCTCTTCCCACCTCACAAAGTAAGCACCTCTACATTGAACCTCAGATGCTATAAACTAGCTCAAAATACAGAAAGGCTACTTCACTGCTGGCCTCTGCTGTTCGGCCCCAGCTATAATCCTGCTTTTATGCTGAAAAAATGCACTATTCCAGGCAGGTGCTGCCTCTCAGCCAAGGAAATAGTTCCAGCTGAGGCCTCCATAAGGGCATTTTCACCTCCGAGCGGAACAAGATGATGTCTTGGACAATTTTGCTGCCTGGTTGGGTCCAGGCTACTGTATGTCTGAGGCAGAAAGAGAGGTCAAAGGTGCTGAGATGCACAGAGTCCACAACCTCTGTTGCTGAGCCCCAGCTGTAGGTGACACTGTGTAAAATACTGCTTTTCTGCTAGAAAAGCACTCTCCTCTGGGAAGTGGCTGCCACCCAGCCTTGGAACTTGGTCCAACTGGGGCCTCTGTATGGGTGTTTCCCACTCCCGATGGAACAAGATGGTGTCCTGCACAAGCTTCGCACCTGCCTCTATACAAGCTATGCAGAAAGGGAGGCCAAAGGTGCCGAGATGCACAGAGACCAAAGCTGAACTCTCAAAATACGCAATCGCCCTGGTCAATCCCACTAACAGTGCCTCTGAGGTTAGCTGCTAGTCAAGTTCCAGCTCTGCCTGCTGGCTAAGACAAGAGAAAAAGAAAGTTAAAATGGTGAGTTACCTTTGGTCTGTGAAAGCCAGCTCTCACAAAGACCAGGGTCAGCAAATGAGAGGAGGTTTCACATTCAGTGGTATGAAGTCCAAATTAACAGCCCTATGTCATGTCATAGGGCTCACTAGGTGTCCAGAAGGCTCTGTTTAATTGTCAGTTCAGGTCTTGGCTTCCAGAGGGACTTAGGGAGACATGTGTATAGTCCTCCACTTGACTCCACCCCCAAGAGAGATTAATTTTAGGAACAAAAATGACCATATTTGTATAATAACCTTTAGCAATCAGATGTGTGATTTGTATCTTCTAAATTCACATTTATATGTGAAATTTGAAGTCCGTAGTTTATTGATGATGATTGAGGTATCCGGATATAGAAAATCATAGAACTTTTAGGATAAAAAGTAACCTACCGCATGTCAGCTTTCTATGACCAGCCTGGTACTTGAAATCTTTTATATCCCTTTGATCAAGCAATTATCTGTGATGCTATCGTCCATGAACTAATCTCTTGCCTAAGCAGCCTTTTCCATTATGGAAAATTTCACAGTTTGACTTTTTTTTTTGCCAAGCCAGCCAAGTGCCATCAAGTCTTTTCCAGTTGCCAGTTGTTTGTCCTAATTCTTCTTTCTTCCACATAATATTGCTTCAGATATTTGAAGATTATTACTGGTTTCTCCTAAGTAATCTTTTCCTAAAATAAATGTATTAGGTGATCCACTTGTTCTTTATGTTATGTTGAATAAAAGAATACATCTTTTCCCAGATCTCTTCCTATTTTTAATATTCTCTTTTGGGCATTGCATTATGTATTTTCCTTCTAAGCACAAATTACTAGATAAACAAATGGCAATTCATGTTACCAGGTAGTTTTATATCTGGCTACCTGGGGTTTCATGTATCAGTCTTCTGTGAAATGGACCAGACTTTTTCACTTTTTCTTATTTTATACTTATATGAATACAGCTATTTTCTTCAGTTCTCTCAATGGCTTTACTTCCTGATGATTTCCAGGAAAAAAGAAAATAAGACATATTTATTTTTTCCTGTTGAGTAGAATCCTGAATGTTTTCCAAAGAAGGTTTGAGAAGAGTCATCTTTTGTAACACAAAGTCAAACTAGAAAGGAACTCAAGCACTACTCATCTAGGAAAGCCTTCTCTACATGTTGTATTTAAAATAAACAATGAAATCTAAAGGGATCTACCTTGAATGGATACATCAGAGAGATCTTGAGCAGAAAGAAGCAGAGTTTCTATTGGATGTACTTCCATTTTGAGTTTCTAAAGGAGTCTCATCACGGTAAAAGAGACATGAGTATTGTTTTAGTCAGCTAGTACGGCTCTAACAGAAATACCACGAATGAATGTCTTTAACAAAGGAAGGTTTATTTGTACACAGTCCAGCAGGTTGTAAACCCAAATTCAGGATGTCCACTCCAGGGAAGGCTTCTTCCCTTGTCAGCTCTGGAGGAAAGTTTGGCATTGCATCAGTCTTTTCCCAGGGAGCATCTTGGCACAGGGACCTTGGGTCTAAAGGATGTGTTCTTCTCCTGGTGCTGCTTGCTTGATGGCGTGAGGTTCCCAATTCTCTGCTGGCTTCCCTTTCCTTTTGCGTTTTGTAGATGAAAAGATTAAGGATGGTGCAGGGAAACTCCCTTTACAGTGGAGCAGGGAGGTGATCCTATGATGAGATTTACAGTCCTACCCTAATACTTTAACACACATCATATAAAAACAAAAGGGAAGACAATCATAAAATATTGGAAATCACAGCCCAAGCACATGGCTACACATATTTTTGGAGGGACACAATTCAATCCATGACATAATCTTATCTACATGTTCTATTTAAAATAAACAATGAAACCTAAAGGGAGCCATCTTGAATTGATGCATGAAAGAGATCTTGAGCAGAAAGAAACAGAGTTTCTGTTGAATGTACATCCATTTTGAGATTTTAAAGGAGTCTCATCAAAAGAGACATTGGTATGTATTCCTAATTAATTCAAAAATAAATTGCCAATATGTAAAAGAAAGACTAATAAATGCCAAATTTACATTTGGCATATGTAACATTTATTATTTCCTGGTTTTTTAGTTTCATGTCAGTAATATGATACCCTGCCCCCTATAATATTTTACTACAGACAGGCATATTCTCTTTCTCAGTCTTGATCTCATTCCCTTTTTCTTTTCCCTCTTTTTTAATTGTGGTGCATACATAGTTGTGGTATATATACATGTACGTGTATCTCACATATATATGTATCAAGATCCTGGTGGTGTAGTAACTGAATGCTGCAGCTGCTAACCAAAAGATCAGCAGTTTGAATCTACCAGGTGCTCCTTGGAAACTTTCTGGGGCAGTTCTACCGTGTCCTGTAGGGCCACTGTGAGTCATAATTGACTGGAAGGCAGTGGGTTTTGTTTTGTTTTTTGTTTTAGTGATTTTCCATTCCCGTCTTCTCCCTTTTTCATAACCATCAAAGATTATTTCTTTTTGTATGTAAACCTTCTGGTGAGTTTTTACAGTAGTAGTCTCATGATATATTTATCCTTGTGTGTTAGACTTATCACACTCAGCCTAATACCCTCCAGATTCTTCTATGTTACAAGATGGTTCACAGATTCATCATTTTCTTTTTCATGGTGTAACACTCCGTTGTATGTGCCATGGTTTCAACTGTGTCCTTCCAAAAATGTGTTCATCAGTTTGGCTGGGTCATGGTTTCCTGTACTGCATGGTTGTCTTCTATATTGTGGCTGTAACTCTCTTATATGGTACAAGTCTTAATCTCTGCCTGTGGTTAATGGGGCAAGATTGCATTATGTTAAAGAGGGCTAGGGTGGGACTGTAACACCCTCTACTAAATCACAAGCCTAATCTGATATAAAGGAAGTTTCCTTGGGGTATTTCCTGCACCACTTTTATCTTACAATAGATAAAATGAAAGAGAAACAAACAGAGGATGGGGACCTCATGCCGCCAAGAAGGCAATGCCAGAAGCAGAGTGTGTCCTTTGCACTGAGGTTCCTGTGCTGATGTGCTCCCAGTTCAAGTGAAAACTGAACTTTCTCCAGAGCCTAAAGAGAGAAAAAAAAAAGGCCTGGAATTCAGACTTACAGCTTACTGGACTGTGACAGAATAAAGTTTTCTTTGTTAAAGCATCCGCTGCATTTTTATTATAGCAGCATTAGATAACTAAGACAATGTGTATGGACCACAGTTTGTTTTTCTATTCTTCTGCTGATAGGCATCTACATTGTTTCTATCTCTTTGCTATTGTGACCAATGTAATAAAGATCATAGGTATGTGTGTATCTGTTTGTGTGATGATTCATTTCTCTAGGATATACGCCTACCAGTGGAACTGCTCGATCATAAGATATCTCCATTTCTAGCTTTCTAAGGAAGTGCCATGTTGTTTTCCAAAATGGTTGTATCATTTTGCATTCCTACTAGCAGTGTGGAAGAATTCCAATCTCCCTGCAGCCTCTCCAACATTTATTATTTCCTGTTTTTTGTTTTTTTTTTTTTTTAGTTTCATGTCAGTAATGCTGAGTCAAGATGGTTTCTCCTTGTAGTTTTGATTTGTGTTTTCCTAGTGGCTAATGATCATGAGCAATTCTTCATGTATCTGTTGGGTGAATGCCATTGTTGAAGTCACTATTCATTTTTCTTGCCTATTTTTTAATTAGATTTTTTGTCTTTTTGTTGTAGAGGTGTTGAATTTTATTGCAGATTTTAGAGATTAGACCTTTATCTGATGGGTAATAGTCAAAAACTTTCTTCCAGTCTGTAGATTCTTTTTCACTCTTTCTATGAACTTTTTGAGCATAAGTGTTTAATTCTTAGAAGATTCCAGCAATCTAGTTTATCTTCTGGAGTTTATGTGTTGTTGGTTATGTTTGTATCCTGTCGATGCTGTGTAACAAAGTCTCTAGAAATGATCCCATTTATTTATTTCTATGAACTTCATAGTTTTGGTTTTTATACTTAGGTCTTTGATTCACTTGGAATTAGTCTTCATAAAGCATCTTCCAATAAGAATGTCCTATTTTTGACAGCTCACAGCAGTGATATTTGTGAGGCTATGGTGGCCATATTTATCACATCTTTTTGATTAGTCTTGACAAATAACCATGAAATGTTACACAATTTCATAATGTATGGAAATCACTACATTTTATTATCAAAGTGGGTGTTACGATCACCAAAAATTCCATGCATCACATAAAATTTATAAAGCATGTAATTGTCCCACTGAGAGAACAGTTGGACTTCTAATTTAAAAAAAGCTGAAACAATCAGGTCTGTTTGCCAACCAGACAATGACTGTGCATCAACGAACCACAAGTTCCAATAAAAATATCTCCACTGTTTGTCGGGGTGTATGTGAGAATTGGGTCCATAAATATTTAATATTGTTAAGTCCTGCTTATATACTGAACTTTTCAGAAATAAGTAGTGACCATCCTTGTCCATGATGATGGATCTTGCATTAAAGTCTACTTTATCTGAGAATGGTGTTGCAGGTCTTGCTCTTCTTGGTATGTTATTGGCTTGTTATATATTTTTCCATCCATTGATTTTCAGTTTGTTCATATCTTTGAGTCTGAAGTGTATTGTAAGTAATATATATACAGGTCTTGCCTTTTGATCCATGATGCCATTCATTGTCTCTTTATTGGAGCATTCAGTTTGTTTACATACAGTATAATTATTGAAAGTTATGTGTTCAGTTCTGCTATTTTAAGCATTTATTTTTCTTTTGTTGATGTTTTCTATGTTGCTCTTAGTATACTCTTCCAGGTCATTCTTTATGAGTTAACTTTTCATCATTTTCAACGTTGGTTTGTGTTTGTTGAGACTTCTGTATTATGTTTCTTGTTTTGATATGTAGCGTTGTTATTTTGCTTTGTGGCTACCCCTATAATTCCCCTTACTATTACTGGACTTTAACTTCTGCATATCTTTTTAATTTCTTCTCCATCTCCTCAATTCTGCTCTTTTGGCTTTGGATTAGTTCTGTAATTTTGTTATTGATCTGTTGAATTTCAGATTGTTGATGTTCCATCCATTCAAATAGCTTGCTTAATGTTACATTTTGTTCTGCTGCACTTTGTTTAATCTTTAGGAGGGCTCTGTACACAACTGTTTTCTACATGACCTCTGATACTTTCAGAAAGCTTCTGCTTTTGGGAAGTCTTTTGATTGTTTATTTTGAGGGTTTTCCAGAGCCATGATGGATTATTTCTTTAAGTGGTTAGAGATAATTGTTGTTGTTGAGCCATCTAGAAGCTGTTTTTTTGGTGTTACCTCAACAGGAGCCGAGGTGTAGTTCTAAGAGGGGAGTTGGTCACCATCTGTCTCTCTGTACTCTAGTGACTGGCCCTAGTTGGACTGCGTGTAGTGGCATGTTCTGCCTCCTGGCTGGCATAAACAGAGCCCTTCTTATGAAATCACTAGGGGGCCATCAGCTAATGCTATGATGTGGATCAGTGAAAGGTGAAGGAGATGCTGCAGAGTTGCTAAGCAGTTTTCTAGGTGGTCTTATTTTAAAAAGATGCTTTTCTGCTGAGAGAGGAGCTGTCTAACAGTTGGCATAATCAGTTAAGCCCTCAGTCATGGCAGGCCCTGCTTTCTGGCTGATTACAATGCACCTCATAGGTCATCCCCAGATGTTATGATGTGGTTCTGAGTAGAGAGGGGTTACAGCCTTACTGCCATCCCCTGGCAGGCCCCACCCATAACTCAATGCACTACCATCCTAAACACAGCTTTTCTTCTGGAGAAGCACTTTCCAAACAGGAGCTGCTGCTCTGTGTTAGAATTAACCCCAGCTAAGACCTCTGGGTGGGTGACTATGCCTCTGTAATGACCACGATGGAGTCTTACCCAAGCTGCCCTTCCTACCATGAAACAGCACAGTCTATGGCACAGCTCAGAAAAGAGAGGGTAGAAGGTCAGTGGTGCCCTTAGTTAGCATCCAGGCTCTCAATATATGGCTATCCCATGCATAGCCTCTTTGCTGCGGTAAACACTGTTCACTTAAGCTCTGCATTTTGGTGTATTAGCCTGTTCATTTCCAGTCACCGCTTCCTGGATAACAAAGAAGGCATCAGTACCTGCAGTCCTCCCAAATGGTGAATCAACAGAAGCATCAGCTTTCCACTGCATTGTCTTTGAGAAAGGTAGTTACCCTGTTACTGTAACCCGGTCCAGTTTGACAACCTTATGCCAGATCCTAGTGCTCCCTGGATGTCCATGCTGCTCTATTCAGTTATTGTTCCAGTCCTTAGTTCTCATAGGCGATAGAGGAGATGTATGTCTAGTCCACCATCTTGGTCCCACCCTACTTTAAAGAAAAAATCATTTCATGTTTCTGGTGCTTATTTCATGTTGAATTTTCACTGCTGTATAATATTTTATTCTATTATTATTAAATTTGTCCATTCTTTTTTCAGTAAGCACTTTGGATATTTTAATTATTTTGTATCATAGACCTTGCTTCTATGAAGAGTGAGCATCTCTATCATCACAGCTAACAGATATTGTAGGATTTAAAAAAAAATGTTGAGGTAATGAGAAACTTCACTTTTTGAGCACCTTGAAGGGAAAGCATCATTTAAAGGATACTTTAAGGGATATCTCAAATACCCTAGGAGTGGAATTCCTGAGGGTTTTAATAGGTATATCTTCAAAACATATTAGAAGAGTTCACACCTATTTCTCATTTATCTGTACAATGACACCTAAGTTCTAGCTTGCATTTCTGTACGATTCCATTATTTTACTTGCCTTTCCTTGTCCTTGAGTTGTGAGTTGAAGACTATTCACTATGTTGTGTGGCTTCTTCAACTAATTTTACAGAAAATGCTCAATGGTTTCACCAGCAAGTACAAAGTTTGTTACATATTCTTGGTAGATCTTTTTTATGAAGGCCCATTGTGTTCCTGGTTTGCTTATAGTTTCGTATGTATGTTGTTTGATCTAAGCATTTATGTGCATGTATTGAGATAGTTAAGTATTTTCCTGTTGTAATCTTGTAATGTGATAAACTATATTGTTTCCGTAGTTGTAAAATTACTTTTCATTTTTGTGAAAAATCCAATATAGTAAAGATTAGTTTACTTAGGGTTACTGCTATTATTCAGATTTCAGTTGAATTTGTTTTCTAGTGTTTTAAGGATTCTTGCATATAACCATATTTCAATTTTCATTAATGTTTCATCTTTGACCTATAAATTGCTTATAAGTATATTTTTAAATGTCCAAATATTTAATTTACACTTTGGCTATGTTTTTATTATTGATTTTGAACTTATCATCATGCTTAGCAAATATAGTCTCTACAACATCAATCTTTTGTTATGCTTTATTACATGACAAGAACACAGACAATTTTGTAACAGAAGAATGATTTATGCTTGAGAAGAATATTTGGGGCTATGCAGTTCTGTATATGTTTGTTCAAAAAACTTGCTTATGTCATTGTTCAAAAATGCTATTGGTTTCCCAATGGGAGCACTGTCAAAGTATTTACAGTGTGCCATTGTATTATAAATCAGAATAGATGTGGGCTACGAAATGGAATCAACTTGGGGGCAATTGGTTTGGTCTATGAAGAATTAGTGCTTTTGCACTAGCGTATGCTGACCAGTGGTCACTTTTGATAAGTGATATGTAGTCTTTTGAAGACAAGTATATTGAAACTCACATCATTATGGTTGGTTTTACTATATTTCTTTGAATTATTAGAATATATTCTTTGAATCATTAGAACATATTACTAGGTACATGTGAGGTTAGAATCATGATAACTTCTCAGAGAACTGAATATTTTTTCATGTTAAAATAAATTCTTTTATGCTTAATAATGAGCCTCTCTGTTCACACAGCCTTTTGTTCTGAAACTGAGTAATCTGAGCATGTTCACAGGAAGATCGAAGGGCAGTAAGAGTGAGAACAGAAGCTGCAAGACTTTTTGATTTCTTGCTGAGAAATAGCACAGTGCACCGTTAGCAACAAATCACAAGCCAATGAGATTCAAAGAGTAGGAAAAGAGCTTCTATGTCTTCATAGATGCAGCTGCAAAGAATATGGCCATTCTTACTTTGCTACCAAGTCAAGAATAAATCAGTTTCCAATGAGTGTTACAATGGTGGACTAGAATTATTTCATTGCGTTTTCTGGATTGTAATCGTTATGAAAGCAGATCACCGGGTCTTTCTTCCATGAGACATCTGGAACCACATACTAACTCATTGTAATCACTGATACACTTGAATGCATTTTCACAGTTGAATTTTCCACTTTATACATATCTTGCTTAATTTTTTCTCATTTATTAACTTTTGGATCAGCCAGCCAGCCAAGTGCCGTCGAGTTGGATCTGATTCATGGTGACCTCAATGTTAATTTTAATTATATATTCTCTTTACAGATATTTTTATTTACTTATTTTTAAAATATTTTTTATTGTGAATTAAGAACTATTTTGCACACTACAACATATTGCCATACAACACCCAGTGGTTTCTTCAGTTCTATTCTAGCTACTCCCCAGCTTCCTGTATGATAGCATGTTTCTCTTTTTGTTTGGAATTCCCTGTGATCTTTTGACCAAGGTCTGGCCCTCCTCATCCAATCACATCTCAGCTCCAACGAAGAGTTCTCAGACAACCCCAAGTACATGTTTAAAGGTTTGTTCGTCTCCAGCATCACTCTATGTTTTGTATAGTCCAGGACAGTCTTTGAGGAGATGGCCACAGTGCTGGATGCAGTTTGCAGTTAGTGACTCTGTGGACCATGCTCCCAGGGGGCCCTCTGTTCAGAAAGAACAAGTGTGGTCTTTGGTTAGCTCTGCCCTCTGCTCTATCACCTGCTGTGTCTGGGCTCTGTTCTGTGTAGCCTATCTGGGTTGTCATTGTTCTGGTCCCATGCTGAAGCAGAGTATGGCTCATATGGCCCCTACCATCTGATGGGCTCATATCTTCCTCCTTTCCTCAATGTCCATCATTTACCTCTGGTCCAGGTGGATGCTATTTTTATGGCAGTTTGCTAGCTCTTAAGGCCCCAAAACCACTCTTTACAGATATTTTTGTTATCTCCTGGTGATACAGCAGAAATACTACAAGTGGGTGACTGAAACAAACAAACTTATTTTGTAACACTTTAGGATGCTACACTTCAAATTCAGGACACAGGCTCTAATGGAATGTTTTCTCTCTGTTACCTCAGGGAGAATGTTCTTGTCTCTTTTCTGCTTGTTTCATAGTTCTCTGCAGATATCCTGTGGTGTTGTATCTCTCTGCCCTCATTTCTGCTTCCTTGCCTCATTGATTAAGTTGCCATTATATATATCAAAGGAAAATTTTTAAGACACACTCTACTATTTTGTTATTAACATGGCAAAGAAATCCCACTCACAAACGAGATTACAACCAGTGAAAAGTATTAACCAAAAACAAACTTATTGCAGTCCAGTTGATTCTGCTCACGGCAACTCTGTAGAACAGAGAGTTTCTAAGAAGCTGCTGGTGGCTTCAAGCTGCTGAATTCTTGGTTAACAGCCATAGCTTTTAGCCATTTTTATATCACAGGGGTTAGAATTTATATATTATTTTGGAGGATGCATTTCAATCCACAGTGATGAGTTTTCAGTTAGAAACCATATTTTTATGAGCCAGCCAGCCAAGTGCCGGAAGATGATTTAATTTGTGAAGTCAGTTATTCAATATATCTTAGTTCAGACTACACTTCTGCATACCATTTCAGAATTAAAAGCTATTGCTGTCTATTATTTTATTCTACTCTTGAACCACATCAAATCAGAAATTTTTGCTTTTATTTTAAATAAATGTGTTTAAATATACCACCATTTTCTTTCCTGTTTAGTGTGTGATTCTTTTATTTCCACCTGGATAGCTTGCAACTTGAAGTGGGTCTTTAGATCTTTCCAAGTGTCAGTTTAATATTCCCCATCTCCACCGATGCCTACACAGCATTATGAAAATATCTTTGTTTTGCTTGTTCTTGAAATACTCTTTTATTGGGTATGCAGGCTGAGATGGCAGACGGTTTTGCTCAGCTTTCTAAACATACTGCTGTGCTGTCATCTGGTTCTCCGTGAAAAACAAGGAAGCCTAGCTACTAAGAGCCTGGATATCAGGGTCAAGCTTTCTTGTCTTTAATACAGGCTCCCTGTTTTAGTAACTGAGAAAAATTGGGTAAATTAAATACTTTTTATCACTCAACATCTATCAAGGGAGTATTACGTGAGAAATACTTCTGTTACAGGATTACTTGAACTAAAATTTAAAAACTAAAATAAATGTTTGCCATCAAATCCTGTCAGACTTACAGACACCCTATAGAACAAAGTGGAACAGCCCCGTAGGGTTTCCAAGGAGCTCCTAGTGCATTCAAACTGTCAATCTTTGGCTAGTAGCTTTAGCTGTTAATCATTACACTACAAAGGTTTCCAAGTTAGCATTAATACTCAAAGTTTTTAGCTATTTTAAGTACCCAAATTCTAGCGTTTATTATTAGTTGCACTTGGGAAGTTGTCTTTCAATTTAATTACGACTCCATTGTTGATTAGCTATTTCTTTGATACATTTGAGATCTTAGCTTTTTATATTTTCATTTCAGTGGTTCTGAGTGAATTTAGTTTTCTTATTTACTGTGCTTTAGGTAAAAGTTAACTTCTCATACAAAAATTTATGCAAATGTTGTTATGTGACTCTAGGTGCAGCGCTTATAACGTATCAGCCCATTCCAGGTTTCCCAAGTTTAAGTTTATTCAACCAGCTTCTATGCCTTTCTATCTTCTTATCACACCTCCAGATTGGAGTTGACGATTTAGTCTTGTGTATCTACTTGACCTAAGGTGAACACTCTTCACAAGTACTATTTACGTTTTACACTTCAGTCTATCTTTGTCTGAAGAGTTGACTCCAGGAATGGTGTCATAACAGATGGGCTAGTAGACAATCTGGACGCCATGTCTTTTAGTGTCCCTCTAGTCTCAGCCAGATCATTAAATCTGGTCTTTTTACTAGAATTTGAGTTTTGCACCATACTTTTTTCCTACTTTATCAGTAACTGTCTGTTGCGTTGTGTTCCCTGTCACAAGGAAGCATTGGTGGTAGCCCTATCATAGGTGGTAGCTAGGCACCAAATTCTTCTTCTGATTTCAGGCTTGTGGAATCTATGGATTTTGTGAACCTTTTGTCTCTTGGGCTAAAGTTTTTTCTTGTGTTTTTGGTGTTCTTCATTCTCCTTTGCTTCAGATTGGTTGGGAACAACTGATGCATCTTAGATGGCCACTTGTGAACATTTAAGACCTCAAACACCACTCACCAAAGTGGGATGCAGAACATCTTGCTAAATCTGTTATGCCAGTTGACCTCAGACTCCTATCCCTATTACTTATCCCTTGAAGTGTTTTGTTCTATTCAGGAAACTTCTCAGCTTTTGGTTTAATCCAGGTGTGCTGAATTCCCCTGTATTGGTGTTGTGCTTCCTTTGACCTGAGATAATTCTTGTTTATTACCTAGTCAGTGAATTATCTTTCACTCCCTCCACACCCTCATAACCATCAAAGAACATTTTCTGGTGTGTTTATACCTTTTCTTGAGTTGTTATAATAGTGATCTCCTACAGTATTTGTCCTCTTGGGACTGATTCATTTCACTCAACATAATGCCTTCCAGATTCATCCGTGTTGTGGAATGGTTCATGGATTCTGCTTTGTTCCTTATTTTTGTGTAGTGTTCCACTGTACTGTAATTATTATTATTTTTTACCCATTTCTCTGTTTGTTAGAAACCTTTCTGTGGAAACTCTGGTAGTGTAGTGGATAAGTGCTATAAGGCTGCTAACCAAAGGTTAGTAGATCAAATCTGCCAGGATACTCTATGGAGCAGGTCTAATCTGTTCTACAGGGTTAGCATGAATTGGAATCTACTCAACAGCAGTGGATTTCATTTTGGTTTTTGGTATTTTTTAATGGACACCTAGGTTGTTTCCATTTTTTTGCTATTGTGGGCGGTGCTACAATGAAAATGGGGGTGGTTATATCTTCAGAGTGACGGTTCTTATTCTGTAGGATATAGTCCAAGAAGTGAGACTGATGGATCATATAGTAAATTACTTCTACTTCTAGATTTTTCAGAAAGTACCAAATTGATTTCCAAAGTGGTTGTACCATTTTATGTTACCACCAGCAGCATATATGTATTTCAGTCTCACCACAGCATCTGAAAAGTCTATTATTTTATGATTTTGGATTAATGCTAGCCTTGTTAAGGTGAGACGGTATTTCATTATTGTTTTGATTTGCATGACATTCTCTAATGGCTAATAATCATGAGCTTTTATTCCTGTATCTGCTATCCAGCTAGAAGTATTCTTTGGTAAAGCACATATTTATATCCTTTGCTCATTTTTTCAAAGACATTTAAAAAAATATTTTATTGTGCTTCAAGTGACAATAACACACATGCTATGTAACTCCAGCTGCTCTCCATACCCTGTGACAGCAGACTCTTCCTTTCCACTCTGTATTCCCTGTGTCTGCTCAGTGAGCTCCTGTCACCCTCTGCCCCTTCATCGCACCTCTGAACAGGAACTGCCCAGTTAGCCTCATGTACCTACTTAGGCCAAGAAGTACACTCCTCATCAAAATCGTTTTATGTCTTATAGCCCAGTCCAGTTGTTGTCTGAAAAGTTGGCTTCAGGGAATGGTTTCAGTTCTAAGCTATGGAGAACAGGGACCATGTTTTCCAGGTACCCTCTAGTTTGTCAAATCATAATGTCTGGTCTTTTTAACAGAATTAGAGCTCTGCACACACGTTTTTCTCCTGCTATTTCAAGGACTCTGTTTGCTGTCAGGTCTGTTATTGGTTCTGGGGTGTGGGGGCACCATCTACTTCTTGTCTCAGGATTATGTGGCCCTCTGTCTTCTGAGCTCATATTTTCCTGTCTTTCACGTCCTTCATTCTCTTCTGCTCCAGGTTGGTTGGGACCAATTGATAATATTTAGGTGGCCATTTGCTAGCTTTTATGATACCAGATGCCATCAAAATAGGATGCCGAATACAGTCTTAGAAAAACTTCTTTGTCAGCTGACCTAGATGTCCCCTGAAACCATGTTCCCGAGACCCCAGCTCCTGCTACTCTGTCCTTCAGAGTGTTCGGTTGTATTTGGGAAACCCATTAGCTTTAGGTTTAGTCTAATTGTGTTGACTTCTCTCTTGCTGCATGCTGTCCATCCCTTCACTTATATTAATTCTTATCTACTATCTAATTAGTGATTACCTCACTCTCTCCCTCCTCACCTTTTTAACCATCAAAGACTATTTTCTTCTGTGTTTAAATGATTTTTTATGTCCTTATGACAGTGGTTTTATATAATATTTGCCCATTTGTAACTGACTAATTTCACTCAGCATAATGTATTCTGGATTCCTCCATGTTATAAGATTGTTTCCCAAAATCGTTGTTCTTTAGCATTATATGATATTTCATTGTATGAATATACCACAGTTTATCTGTTCATCAGTTGATGGGCATCTAGATTGATTCCATCTTTTTGCTTTTGTGGACAGTCCTGTAATAAACGTTGGTGAGTGTGTATTTGTTCATGCGACAGCCCTTATCTCTTTAGGATACACAAGGACTGCCAATTAAGTTCCTGAACTCAACCTAGAAAAATTGCTATATATCTCACTGCTGAATATCACTATGGTCACCTTTGAAGTACTCCCATTGGTAAGCTATACACTGATGCCAGCACCTAGTCCACCCTTCAAAGCAGTTTTGGAACTCTTTTTCTGGAATGGCCATCAGAGCTGTTGTTCTATTACCCTTGATGTCCTGAATGTCATCAAAATATCTTCCTTTCAGTATTTCCTGTATCTTCAGGTAAAGAAAAGAGTCACTGGGAGCCAGATCGGGTGTTAGGGGGGTGTTCCAGTACAGTTATTTGTTTACTGGCTACAAACTCCCTCACAGACAACCGTACCATTAAGTTCACTAACTTGCCACCGTGCTACTGTGTGCCACCGCCATTTCTAAAAGAGTTCCAAAATTGCTTTGAAGGGTGGACTAGGTGCTGGCATTGACACGTAGCTCCCCAAGGGGATTTCTTCAAAGGTGACCATAATGATATTTGGCAATGACGTACGCAGCACTTAGAGCAACTCATTTCGAAGACTTAATTGTCGGAACTCATGTTCCAAGAAGTGTAATTACTGGATCATATGGTATTTCTATTTCTACCTTTCTAGGAAAGTGCCAGATAGATTTCCAAAGTGGTCATAACATTTTAAATTCTATCATTGTATAAGTGTTCTTGTCTCTCCACAACTTCTTTAACACTTATTTTCTCTTTTTTTTCTGATTTATGCCAGCCTTATTGAAGTGAGATGATATTTTAGTTAGCTAGTGTTGCTGTAACAGAAATATCACCAAGTAAATGGCTTTAACAAGAAAAGTTTATTCTTATACAGACCAGTAAGCTACATGTCCTAACTCAGGATGTCTGCTCCAGGGAAAGGCTTTCCCTCTTTGTTCCCTCTGGAGAATATCTTTGTGTTGCATCATTCTTTTTTCAGGGAGCATTTTGGCACAGTAACCTCAGGTTTGAAGGCACTCTACTCCTGGTACTGCTTTCTTCCTAATTCTATGCTTACTTCCATCTCCCACAGGATGAAAGGATACAAGGTGGTGCAAGCCACACTCCAGGGAAGCTCCCTTAGCAAGGGTGTTGCAGTCTCACCCTAATCCTGTTTTAACATAATCGTCCTGTCTATCATCCATGGGCAGAGATTGGAATGTATAACCAAAAATAAAAATATATATAAAAAAAGAAACCTAATGCCCTCAACTCATAGTGACTCTATAGGATGTATAGCACAGAAACATCACAAAATATAGGGAATGATGGCCCATTCAAATGGCTACACAGATTTTGGGGGGGACACAGTTCAATCCGTGACAGATGGTATCTCACGGTAGTTTGATTTGGATTTCTCTAATGGCTAATGATTGTGGGTATCCCTTATGTATCTGTTAGCTGCCCGGACGTCTTCTTTAGGGAAGCGCCTGTTTCTATCTGTTTTTGTCATCTGGTACTGCTCTAACAGAAATACCACAAGTGGATGGTTCTAACAAGTAAAAGTTTATTCTTACGCAGTCCAATAGACTGTAAGTCCGACATCAGAGTGTCCATTCCAGGGAAAGGCTTTCCTTCTTTGTCTCCTCTGGAGGAAGGTTCTTGTGTTGCACCAGCTTTGGTCAGGGATCACCGTGGTGCAGGAACCTCTGGTCAGACAGACGCCCTCTACTTCTGGTGCTGCTTTCTTGATGGTGTGAGGTTCCCAATTCTCTGCCTGCTTCCTCTTTCAAGCCACACTCCAGTGAAACTCCCTTTACAGTGGAGCAGAGAGGTGACCTTAGAAAAGGATTTATAGTCTCACACTAATCCTCTAACACGCAGTGAGAGAAATCACAAAACAAAGACAACCATAAAATATAGGGAATCATGGCCCAGCCAAATGGGTACACACATTTTTGGGGTGACACAGTTCAATCCATGACATTATCCTTTGCCCATTTTTTGTAGGGTTATTTGTCTTTTTTCTTGCTGAGGTTTTGCAGTATGTTGTAGATTATGGAGACTAGATGCTAACTGGATTCATCATGGGTAGATTTTTTTACCCAGTCTATAGATTGTCTTTTTACTCTCTTGATGAAGTCTTTAGGTGAGCACAACTGTTTGATTTTTAGGAGTTCCCAGTTACCTATTTTTTGGTTTTTGTGCATTGTTAGTAATGTTCTCTATTTTGTTTATACTGTGTATTAGGGCTCCCAGCACTATCCCTCATTTTTATTCTCTGATCATCTTCATTGTTTTAGATTTGATATGTAGGCCACTGATTCATTTTGAGTTAGTTTTTGTGCATGATGTGAGATATAGGTTTTATTTTAGTTCTTTTGCAGATGGATATCCAATTACAACAATGCCATGTGTAAAAGACTGTCTTTTTCTCAGTTTGCGGAATTTGTCTCTTTGTCAGATACCAGCTACTGGTATCTGGATGATTTTTTTGTCTAAATACTCAATTCTGTTCCATGGGTCTATATATCTGTCTGTGTACCAGTATCAGGCTGTTCTGATGACTGCGGAAGTGAAATAACTTCTTATGTCAGGTAGTATAGGGTCTCCCACTTTGTTTTTTGTCAGTAATGCTTTGCTTATCCTTGGTTTTTTCCCTTTCCTATGAAGCTGGTGGTTTGTTTCTCCATCTCATTAAAAAACACCGTTGGAATCTGGACCAGGATTGTATTATATCCTTACATTGCTCCAGGTAGAACAGGCATTTTTATGCTATCCATAAGTGATTTTTGTTTCCGCACTTATGTAGATCTCCTTTGACTTTTTTCAGCATTTCTCATAATTTTCTTTCTATAGGTCTTTTGATGCTCTATTTTTGCTGTTGTTGTTGTTGTTGTTGGAGTTGTAGGGTTAATGTGCTGATTTTCACCTTGTCTTTCTATAAATTTACCACTGAGCACTGTTTTGATTATTTCCTAAACATTCTCTAGGATGTGTTTTTGTTCTCATTTGATACTGTGAATTTTCGTCATTCTACCCTTGATTTCTTTTATAAGCCAGTAATTTTTGATCAAGGTATTGTTCAGTTTCCATGTATATGAGTTTTTGTTTTCCTTTTTTGTCTGTTATTGATTTCTACTTTTATGGCTTTATGGTCAGAAAACATGCTTTGTAGTATTTTGATGTTTTGGATTCTGTTAAGACTGTAAATATAAGACCTAATTCTGTTAATATATGACCGAATACATGGTCTATTCTGGAGAATGTTTTCTCTGCATTTAAAAAGAAAGTATACTTGACTGCTATTGGTTGAATCATTTCTTGTATACTTGACTGCTATTGGTTGAATCATTTCTTGTATGTCTATGAGATCCAGTTGGTTGATTGTGACATTTACATCTTCCATGTCTTCATTAAGCTTTCTTCTTGATGTTCTATCTTGGTGTGTTGAAGTTTCCCACTGTTACTCTGGAGCTGCCCATTTCTCTTTTCAACTGTGTTACAGTTTGCTTTATCTATTTTCAAGTCCTGCCATTGGGTAAGTAGAATTTTTTTATGGCTATCTCCTCCCAGCCTATTGCCACTTCAGTCATTATATAGTGTCTTTCCTCATCCTTTGTGGTAGATTCTGATTTAAAGCTTGTTTTGTCAGAGATTATTACAGTCACCCATACTCTTTTCTGAACATTGTTTCCTTCATTTTTTTTCCCATCCCTTGAGTTTTAGTTTATGTCTTTAAGGTGTACTTGTCTCTTGTAGGCAACATAAAGATGGATCATATTTTTTTTTTATCCTATCCATTTTTTTATCCAGTCACACTCTGTTTCTTTTTTGGTTCATTTAGTCCTTTTATATTCAGTGTAATTATTGGTAAGCATGAGTTCAGTGTTATTATTTTGATGTATTTTGTGTGTGTGAGTGTTGCTGACAATTTCTTTGTTCCACTTAATTTTCTTTGTTGAGTCATATTTCTTTATGTATTTCCTTAGAAGAGCTGGCAGACTATTTTTTCCTGTTGGTTATCTGTTCCTCTCCAAAGCTGGGAGAATGGCTAGGGCAGGTGATAGTTCCGGGGGATCCATTTCTCACCCAGGGGATACAGCAATCACTGAAGGCAGACTTGAACTGGAGCAGAGTGGGAAGAGAGTGAGTGAATGTGAGGGAGAAACTTTCCAGAGGTGACAGTGATAGGTTAGTTGCTTGTACTTTAACAGATATAGCACGACTTTCACCCTGTTACGCAGGCTTGTGTAGACTCTCTACTTCTCAGCTTCTTCTAGTTTGGAAAACTTGTCCCAAGTGTTACTGATTGTCTCAGCCTATGTATATCAGCTGATTCAGTTTGCAGAGTGTCATCCAGGTTAGGTCAGACAAATCCTTGCTGCTTCTGAACTGTCTCTCCCTCCCCCTGGTGCTTGGTCTGATTCCTCCACCTTGTCTTTGATGTTCAGGACTCCTAGTTTGTCATATATAATTTTTATTATATAGGGTTGGGGGAAGCATTTTGTTGTAAGAGTGACTAAAGGAAGTGTCTGAGCACTGTGACATCTTGGCTCTGCCTCCGTATTTATCTTTATCCTTCTTCTTGGAATACTCTATGGGTCTTGAATCTCGTGATTCTTGTTTTTCATCTGTTTTGGACAATTTTCAGCTAATATTTTAAACATTTCTTAACTCTTTTTTGTTCTATTCTTCTATTCTAGGAGTTTATTTAAGCTTATATTTTACATTTTCATTTTGATCATTAAGCCTCTTAATATATCATGCATTGTCTATATTTTTCTATCTGTTCTGCATTAGGTTTATATTTTTTCTTGTTGCTTTTAGGTGCCGTAAAGTCAGTTCTGACTCATAATGACTCTACATGCACCAGAAGGAAACACTGCCTTGTCCTGCGCCATTTCCACAGTCTTTGCTGTGTTGTTCTTAGGTGCCATCAAGTCGATTCCATCTCATAGTGGCACTATTCACAACAGAACCAAACACTACCCTGTGTTGCACCATGTCCATAGTAGTTTTTATTCTTAATTCCATTGTTGCAGACACTGTGTCAATCCATCTCATCAAGGGTCTTCCTCTTTTTTGCTGACCCTCCACTCAGCCAAGCATGATGTCCTTCTCCAGGGACTGAGCTCTCCTGAAAACATGCCCAGAATATGCAGTCGTGCCATCTTTACTTCCAAGAAGCACTCTGGTTGTACTTCTTCCAGAACAGATGTGTTTGTTCTTTTGGCAGTCCATAGTACATTCAGCATTCTTCTCCAACAACACAATTCAAAGGCATAAATTCTTCTGTTTTTGTTCATTGTCCAGCTTTCACATGCGCATGATACAATAAAAAATACCATGGCTTGGGTCAGGAGAACTTTAGTCTTCAAGGTGACATCTTTATTTTTCAACCCTTGAAAAAGATCCTTTGCAGCAAATTTTCCCAATATATCATTTGATTTCTTAACTGCTGTTTTCACGGGTGTTGATTGTGGACCGAAGTAACATGAAATCCTTGACAACCTCAATCCTTTCTCCATTTGTAACAATGTTGCTTACTGGTCCAGTTTTGGGAATTTTTGTTTTCTTGATGTTGAGGTGCAATCTGTACTGAAGGCTCTGGTACTTGATCTTCATCATTAAGTGTTTCAAATCTTCTTCACTTTCACAGTCTTTGCTATTGGTTATTTTAAACATATATATTTTCTAAATCACTATTTCTTCAGACAATTCTAATCTACTGTTGATTTGTTTATTATTTCAATGATAGTATTTCTTCTTTACACTCTTTTTGGTTAATTTTAAAATGTGATTAGTCATTGTTCTCTGCATACCCTTTTTCAAAGGAATTTATGTATCTTTTAAGATGTTATACAAAATTGTTCCATATTCTCCATGGGATGAATCTAATATCTAAATTCTTAGAAGTTGTATATATTCTTAAAATTTACACACATTTATGTTGATTTTTTCCCTTGTATTTTCATCAGATTTGATAATTAACTTATATTTGGCAGCACTTGGTGTATGAGACTCTAGAGAGGAACTTAAGACATTTTTATCCAAAAATATTTATATTTGCTCCTTCTAGATTCTTGCAGTTTCTATCAAGGCAAACAAACTTAATTTAAAGTTTATTTGTGAGATTTCCCCTGTAGTATATTTTATCCTCTAAGCCAAGTGAAGGCAAGTGTATAGTTAAAAATTCTCATGCACAAATACTTTATTTTCCCTTTATTTTGTTATCATCATCATCTGATCAGAATCATGGCTGATTATGCTAAATTTGTTTGGTGTATAAAGAATAGATGAAATATCTATGTACGGGGAAAATTGAAGGAAAAACACCCAATGGAGTCAGTAACACACAGGAAATGTAAAGATTATATTAAAAAGAAACTCATTCAATATATCAGAAAAAAAACCAATAAAAGACAGAATAAAAAGACAGTATCCACTGAAGAAAATTTGAGAAAAACAAAAATCATTCATGATGACTTGAAAAATTAAAAGATAATTGTTATGGAGAGAGGGCAGCTTTCAAAGGTTAAACTTACCCAAAAAGGTAGATAAATCATGCTAAAAAGCACTGAATTGGATGACAAAGAAAACCAGTAAGAACACTCCAATGATTTGAAAGTATGGGAAAATTCTTTAAATGTGTCACTGTGAATTTCAAACTACTCAACACAGTATCTCAACTACTTTCCAAAAGCTATACTAAGAACTAAAAGGAGAATAGAAAAACATATTACATAAAAAGGGTTACTTGCCTCAATCTTTATGTGATTCACATTTCTAATTTTATTTGGTAAATGAAACTAATTGAGAGTTCTTTTCGTAACTCCTCTTACATAACATTGCATTTTTCTCTCTTTGTCATCCTGATTCATGTTCTTTCCACTCTACCTCATTATCCATATTATTCATTAGACTGTCACTTCTCAAAAACACATTGAAATGCCTCACCCACGTTGCCTATATGACAAAAACTAAATTGCTTGCATGGTACTCACAGTTGGCCACAGTTTAAGTCTATTTCCTCATGCCTTTAATTTCTGTGACATGTATGTATGTGAGTGTGTGTATGTGTGTGTGTGTGTGTGTGTGTATGTGCATGCACACATATCCCTATAGCAACCTGCATTTCTCTGAAGTCTCCAAACATCCATTCACTGTCTTCTCATTCACTCCCTATCTTAGGCTGAATTTTTTAGTGAAGCAAAACTAGTAAAACATATATGTGTGTATATACATGTACATCTACACATGTGTGTGTCTTGTGTATATATTTATGTGTGTGTGTTTATGTATACATATGTATGCATATATGTAGAGATACACAGTGAGATTTATATCAAGTAAATGGCTCACAGTTGTAGAGGCTGGAAAGTCCCAAATCTATGGGTCAGAATAGAGGCTTCTTCCGATTCACAAAGCCACAGGAGCTAGTGAACCCATTGTGTAGGTGGTCTTTTAATTCTGTGGATAAAGTCTTTGGATGGCTAAAAGTGTTTGATTCTTAGTAGTTTCCATTTATCTATTTTCTCTTCTGTTGATCACGCTTTGTCAGATTTTGAAGTCTGTCTAAACTGTGTATTGAAACTTCCATTGTTGATTGTAGTTTTTCTTATATGATCTTTATTGTTTTAGGTGTGATATTTAGATCTTTTATCCAATTTGAGATAATTTTTGTGCAAGATGTGAGTTATGGGTCTTGTTTCAGTTTTTTGCATATGGATATCCAATTTTGCCAGCACCGTTTGTTAAAGAGACTGTTTTTACTCCAGTTTACAATCTTAGGGCCTTTGTCGAATATCAGCTGTTCACAGGAGGATGGTGGCATCTCTGGGGTTTCAACTCTGTTCCATTGATCTATATGTCATTTTTTGCACCAGTATCAGGCTGTTTTGACTACTGTGGCAGTGAGGAAACGCTCACAAAAATATTTGTCCACTGTAAGTCATATCAACATCTGATCTCCATAATCTACGAGGTATTGCAAAATATCAACAAGAAATTGATAAACAACCCACTGGGCAAAGGAGACAGACAGACATTTCACTTAAGAGGATATCCAGGCAGCCAGAAGACACATGAGGAAACACTCACAGTCATTAGCTATTAAAGAAATCCATATGAAAATTATGATATTTTCTCACCCCAACAGGGTGGGCATGATCTAAAAAACACAAAGCAATAAATGCTGGCGAGGCTGGGGAGAAATTGGAACTCTCCTACATGGCTGGTGGGATTGCAAAATGGTACAAACTCTTTGGAAAGCAATCTGGCGCTTCCTTAAAGCTGAAAATAGATATACCATTTGAACCAGTAATCCCACTACTTGGAATGTATCCTAGTAGTGAGGGGCTTTCTACTGTGATCTTTTTCTTCAGTAGTGCTTTGCTTATCAGGGTTTTTTTTCCCTTTTGAAACAAAGTTGGTGATTTGTTTCTCCATCTCACTGAAAAAATGTCACTGGAATTTGTATTGGGATTGCATTGTATATGTAGATCGCTTTGGGTAAAATACACATTTTCACAATGTTAATACTTCCTATCCATGAGGAGGGTAGGTTTCTCCATTTATGTAAGTCTCTCTTAGTTACTTGTAGTAAGGTCTTGTAGTTCTCTTTGCGTAGGTCTCTTATTTCTCTAGTTAGATTTATTTCTAGATATTTGATCCTCTTGGGGGCTATAGTAAGTAGTATTGATTTGGTGATTTCTTTAATGATCTTTTTGTTGGTACAAAGGAATCCTACTCATTTACTTATGTCCTGATACTTTCCTGAACTCTTCTCTTAGTTTGAATAGTTTACTTATGGATCCTTTAGGGTTCTCTATGTGTGCAATAATATCATCTTCAAGTGCAGAGATTTTTACTTCTTCTTTGCAGATGCAGAAGCCCTTTATTTCTTGATTTGTCTAATTGCCCCGGCCAGAACTTCTAGTACAATGTTGAATAGGAGAGACGAGAGTGGATATCCTTGTCTGGTTCCCATTTTTAAGGGGAATTCTTTCAGTGCCTCTCAATTTAGGATGATGTAGGTGGTTGGCTTTGCACAGATGGCCCATATTGTGTTGAGGAATTTGCTTTTTATCCTTATTTTGCTGAGATTTTTTAGCATGAATGGGTGTTAGACTTTGTCAAATGCCATTTCTTCACCAATGGACAAAATCAGCTGTTTTTATCCTTTGTGCTATTTATGTGGTTGATCACATTAATTGTTTTTCTACTGTGGAACTGGAAACCCTGGTGGCATAGTGGGTTGAGTGCTATGTCGGCTAATCCAAATCTACCAGGTGCTTCTTTGAAACTTTATGGAGCAATTCTACTCCATCTTACAGGGTCGCTATGAGTCAGACCTGACTTGACAGCAGTGGGGTTTAGTGTTGATACAGCCTTGTATCCCTGATATGACTTCAGCTTGGTCATGATAAATTATTTTCCTCATATGTTGTTGAATTCTATTGGCTAGGATTTTGTTTAAGATTTTTGCACCAAGACTCATGAGTGATATTGGTCTGTAATTTTCCCTTTTTGTGGGATCATTCTCTGTCTTTGGTATCAGGGTTATGCTGGCTTCAAAAAATGAATTTGGGAGTATGCCATCCCTTTCTATGCTGTAACATAGTCTCAAGCAGTATTGGAGTTAAGTGTTTTGTAAAAGCTTGGTAGAATTCTGTATTGAAGCCATCTTGGCCAGAAATTCTTTTGGTTGGTAGATTTTGGATGACCTTTTTCAATGTCTTCCTTTGTGATGGGTTTATTAAGTTGTTCTGCTTCTCCTTTTGATAATTTTGGTAGGTGATGTGAACCTAGGAATTTACCCATTTCCTCTAAGTTTTCAAATCTGTTAGAGTACAGTCTTCTGTGCCAAAAGCCAAGCCAAGTGCCGTCAAGTCAGAGTCGACTCATGGCGTTTTTTTTTTTTTTTTTTTTTTTTGTAGTATTCTGTTATTACCCTTTTGATTTCTGTTGGATCTGTTTTGACATCTCCCATCTTATTTCTTACTTGGGTTATTTGTTTCCTCTCCTGTTTTTCTTTTTTAAATTTAGCCAATTGTCAATTTTATTGATCTTTTCAAAAAACAAGCTTTTGTTTTTCTCAATTTTTTTCAGTTGTTCTTTTATTATCTAATTTAGTTCTGCACTAATCTTTATGATCTGTTTTCGTCTGGTGCTTGAGGGTATTCTCTGTTGCTCTTTTTCTACTTGTTCAAGCTATAAGTTTAATTATTTGGTTTGGGTCCTTTCTTCCTTCTGGATGTGTGCATGTGAGGAGACAAAATGACTTCTGAGCACTGCTTTGGCTGTATTGTGTAGATTCTGGTGGGATGTGTTTTAATTCTCATTTGAATTCATAAGTTTCTCTATTTCACCCTAGATTTCTTCTATAACCCATTGCTTTTTGAGCAAGGTGTTGTTCAGTTTCCATGAGTTCCAATTTCTATCTATTTTATTTTCTACTATTGATTTTGACTTTTATGGCTTCATGGTCTGAGAAAATGCTTTGCAATAATTTAATGGTTTAGATTTTGTTGGGATTTGCTTTATGTCTTAACACATGGTCTATTCTGTAAAATGCTCCACATGCATTCAAGAAGAAAATGTACTTCTTTGTTGATGGATTAGAGAGTTCTGTATATGTCAATGAGGTTGTTGCAGTAAGATCCTCTGTGTCTTTACTGAGTTTTTTCTAAAAGATATGTCCAATACCAAAAGTAAAATACTATTATTATTGAGGGATTTATCTCATTTTTTAATGTAGTCAGTGTTTCTTTAGTGTATTTAGATGCTGTAATATCAAGTGCATAAATATTTAACATTGTTAAGTCTTGTTTTTGTATTGAACCTTTCAGCAATAAAGAGTGACCATCCTTGTCCATGATGGTGGATTTAACATTAAAATCTATTTTATCTGGGATTAGTATTGCCATACGTACTCTTCTTTGTATTTTGTTAGCTTGGTATACATTATTCCATCCTTTAATGTTCAGTTTGTTCATATCTTTAAGTCTAAGGTGAGTTTCGTGTAAGGAACGTATAGACAGGTTGTGTCTTTTGATACAAGATGTCACTTGTCTCTTTACTGGAGCATTCAGTCTGTTTACATTCAGTGCAATTATTGATAAGTGTGTGTTTAGTGCTGTCACTTTGATGTATTTATTTTTGTGTTGTTTTCTCTGTTGCTCTTAATATTCTGTTCTGGGTCACACTTTTTTATTGATTGATTCTCCATCCTTTCCATTGTTGGTTTTGTGTTTGTCGAGAAGTTGATATGTTGAATCTTTATTGTGCTTTGCAGCTACCCCTAAGGTCTCCCCTTAATAATATAAGTTTAAACCCAATTTTAACTTCAACATATATTATTAACTTCTTCTCCATCTGGAGGTACTATACTGTAGTGTATCTCTGTTTTTAATGTGATGGCATTTTAGTTTTCATGATATGATCACTGGATCCCTTCTTTTAATATTATAGCTATGATTGACTTTTGTGCCTTCCCTAACTGAGTAGGTTTCTGGGTATTTTGTCTTGCACTGCATCTTTAAGTATAGACTTAATGGTTTTGTTTTTCTAAGCAAAGATCTTGTTTCAGTATTTGTTGTAGTTTGGGTTTAGTTTTTACAAAGTCTCTAAGTTTCTGTTTACCTGTGAATATCTTAATTTCATGTTTATATTTGAAAGACAGTTTTGCAGGATATGTAATTCTTGGTTGCAAGTTTTTCTCTTTCAAGGCATTGAAAGTGTCATTCCACTGCTTCTCTGTCAGCATTGCTTCTGCCTAGAAGTCAGACAAAAGTCTATAGGGCTTCCCTCTGAATGTTGTTAGCTTTGCTTTGAGTCTTGCTGCTTTTAAGAGTTTTGCTTATGTTTCCTTTTTTTAAGCTTAATTGTAATATGTCTTGGTGTCTTTCTTTTTGGCAAATATTGTTTTGTATACATATCTTGGTTACCTGTGTTCTCTTCTTTCATGCTTTCAGAGAAATTTTCTGTCAGCAACTCAACAGCCATGCTCTCTGTATTTTAAGGTATACCTCCCTGTTCAGGAACTCCAATTAATCATAGATTGTTCCTCTTGATAGAATCCCACACATTTCTTAATCCTTCTTTATTTTTCTTGTTTCTTTCCCCTGGTTTCTCCTCATAATTGCTGGTATCAGTAGCTCTGTCTACAAGGTCAGTAAGTCTAATTTCCAGCTGCTCATTTCTGCCCTTTTGTCTTTGAATTGAATTGTCTAATTATTTTGTTATTGATATGTCAGATTTCAGATTGCTGATATTCCATCAGTTTGAACTGCTTGCTTAAATTTTCATTATGCTTTGCCATATTTTGTCTAATGTCTAGGAAGGTTCTACATGTAATTTTTTGTACTTGACCTCTGACAGCTTCAGAAAGCCTTCTTCATCTTGGAAGTTCTTTGATTCTTTCCTTTGGTAGTTTTCTGGAGCCATGGTTGGATGTTTCTTTAATTGTTTGGCTAGGGCTTGTTGCTTCTGGGATAGCTAGAGGCTGTTTAATTTCTCTAGTGTTGCCTCAACAGTAGCTGAGATGCAGTTCTGAGAAGAGAGTTAGTCACCAGCCACCTTTGTGTACTCCAGTGACTGAGTCCAGTGGACTCTCTGGGGTAGCAAGTTCCACCCCCTGGATGGCAAAGACATGGCCCTACTTACAGAGTCACTGGGGGCTGTTGGCTAACCCTACAATGTGGGTCAGTAAATGCTGGAAGAGATGTTGTCTGGCTGCACTGCAGTTATTTTTCCAGGCAGTTTTATTTTCAAAAACTAGAAGCTATCAGACAATTTTCAAAATCAGTCAGGTGGTCAGATGTGGCAAGCCCCTCCTTCTGATTGACAAAGGAGACACCTCTTCAGCCATCCCCAGATGCTGAGATGTAGTTCTAAGAAGAGATAGAGTACTGAACTTCTGTCATCTCCTGTTGGGACCCACTCACAAGGCTTCTCTGTGCTAAACAGCTTTTCTGCTGGAAAAGTGTTCCCTGGGCTGACACTGCCTCTTAGTCTGGGAATTAGGCCCTGCTGAGGCCTCCAGTTGGGTAACTCCACCCCCTAGCTAAACAAGTTGGTGTCCTGGTCATGCTCTTCTGCCCTCTGCAAAACAGCCAAATCTATGGCAGAGGTCTGAAAAGAGAGGGTGAAGGGGCTGTGGTGCTGTGTCCAGAGCCAGGCTCTCAAAATGCAGCTATTTTACCTGCTGATCACGTCAACAGTGCAGCTCATTGTAGCAGCCAGTTAAACCCATCCCCCACCTGTCAGTTAACAAAAAAGAAAAAAAGTTAAAAACACCAGTTACCTTCAGTCTGTGAGAACCAGACATTCAAAAAAGGGGAGGGGAATCAGTGAAAAACAAGAAGTTTCTGGTTCAGCAGCATATAGTCCACTGTGATAGCCCTGTGCTGTGTTCTAGGGCTCACTGGGTGTCCAGAAAGCACTGTTTAATTATCAATCCAGGCTGTGGTTTCAGAGGGAATTGAGGAAACATATATGTAGTCTGCCATCTTGATTCCACTCCTGCTTATTTTTTGCCACAACTGTTGTAGGGCCTGTTACAACTCACAATGAAACCATATACAACAGAATGAAACACTACCCAGTCCTGCACCATACTCACAACTGTTGTGCTGGCTGAGCTCATTGTTATAGCCTCTGGGTCTGTTCATCTCATTGAGGGTCTTCTTTTTCAATGACCCTTTGGAAATCCTGGCAGTGTAGTGGTTAAGTGCTGTAGCTGCTAATCAAAAAGTTGTAGGTTTGAATCCACCAGGTATTCCTTGGAAACTCTATGGGGCAGTTCTACTCAATCCTAAAGGGTAACTATGAGTCAGAATTGACTTGGCAGCAGTGGGTTTGGGTTTTGAGTTTCTACTTTAAGGAGACAACTCTGCCCCATGGGTCTTGCAAATGCCTTCCAACCTGAGGAGGTCTACTTCTAGCCCTATATCAGACAATATTTTGCAGCAATATATTAACTCATAAGAATTTCACTGGATAATTTGTTTTGAAAGTAGAATGCCAGATCCTTCTTTCATTTTACTTGGATCAAAAATAAGCATCCATAGAAACAGAAACCAAAGAAGCAAAAGATGTATTACAGTGGCAAAATCTGCTGCAAAAGACTTCTTTAGGGGCAGGGCCAAGTGGTGAACTAGACATACGCCTCCTGAATTCCCTCTGAGAACTAAGGACTGGAATGATAACTGAATGGAAGAGCATGGACATCTGGGGAGCCCTAAGATTTGGTATCGGGTTGTCAAATTGGACTAGGCACCAGTAGCAGACTAAAATCCCTCTTTTAAAGATGAAGCAGCAGCTCCTTGGTCCTCCTTCTGCTGAGTCACTGTTTCAGAGGATTGCAGGTACTGATGCCTTTTTTGTTATGCAGGAGGTGCGGAGTGGACGTGAACTGGCTAAAATCTTGAATTGCGGTACTTAAGTAAACAGCTTATTGTGCATCAGAGAGACTGTGAGTTGGACCACCATGTATTTACAGCCCGGTTGCTGACTGAGGGTACCATTGCCCCTCCATCCTCTTTTTTCTGAGCTGCACCATAGATTCTGCTGTTCCACGGCAGGAAGAGTAGCTTGGCTGTGATGGCATCTTGGTCAGCTGAGAGGCAAAGTCACCCAGCTGGGTGCCTTAGTTGCCACTGATTCTCAAGTGAAGCAGCAGCCACTGCCTGGTAAGTGCAGCTCCAGCAGAAAAGCTGCGTTTGAGACCATTCATGTCCAGATTTATAGGTGGGGCCTGGCAGAGGGTGGCAGGAAGACTCTAACTCCTCCCTACTTTGATCCACATCACAGCATCTGGGGACAGCCTATGAGGTGCTTTTGTCATCAGCTGGAAGGCGGGGCTTGCCACAACTGAGGGCCTGACTGGTTTGGGCAGTGGTTGGACAGCTCCTTGCTCAGCAGTAAAGTACCTTTTTCAAATAAGAGAACTTTCAGCTGAGTGACCCAGCAGTGTCTGCTCCACCCTTGACTGATCCGCATCGTAGGGTTGGCCGACTGCCTCCCCCCAAATGATGCCATAAATAGAGCACTTTTCTTTCCAGCCAGAATGCAGAGACTGACATGCCAGAGAGTCCACTTGGGACCAACAAGCAAGCCTCCATTGACAAACAAGTGGGGGCTGCTCACTCTGAAGAACTCTCCTAAAAGATCACAATTGATTGTTCCAAGGCCCAGGGGATCCCCTGGGAACATGGCCCCTAGACCTGCTGCTGTCCCCATCTAGAAAGCACTATTGAGCTCGGCTCCTTGGAAAAAAATGGACTAGATTCAGGGACACAATACAACTATATGGTGTGTGTACTTTATGGTTCTATGCATTTATAGGATGCTGTCCTACTGGTCTCTTTCTAGATGGGAGAGAAGAGAGTGGAGTGGGGGAGTAGGAGCTTGTTAAGAGATACTACAAGTATAAAATGAAAGGAGCAGTGTACCTTCACAGAGCAAGGACAGTAGAAGTAGCTGCAGATAGGTGGGTATGCAAAATTAATTTGAATTATATACTTTCATTTAACCACAATTTTTTAAATAAAGACCTTTTTAAAGTGTTACAAAGCAATCACTTCGAAGACTAAGGTGTGCTTGATGTTTTCAGTCTCCTTATATGCATGTGAAAGCTGCATGATGAATAATGAGGACAGAAGAAGAAATGAAACCTTTGAGTGGTGGTGTTGGTGAAGAATATGGCATATATCACGGACTGCCTAAAGAATAAACAAATTTGCCTGGTAGAAGTGGTAGAAGTCCATCCAGGTAGAAGTCCAACCAGGATGCTCATTAGTAACAAGTATGTTAAGACTTTGGCTCCCATAATTGGTACATCAGAGAGCACCAGTCCTTGAATAAGGATATCATGCTTGGTAAAGCAAAAAAAATTGGGGGGGGGGTGGTGACCCACTGCTGTTGAATCGTTGCCAGGTAGAACTGCCTCGTAGAACTTCCTAAGAGCACTTGGTGGACTCAAATTGCCCGCCTTTTGGTGAGTAGCTGTAGCACCTAACCACGACACCACGAAGGTTTCCAAAAGGTCAGAGAAAAAGGAGACCCACAGTGAGATATATGGACCCAGGGGCTACAACAACGAACTCAGGCAGGACAACATTTGTGAGGATGATGCAGGTGTGGGAAGTGTTTCATTCTATTGTACATGGTTTCACTGTGAGTTGTAACAGACCCAACAACACCTAACAACAACTGTGGAAAAATCAAGCAGAATGTAGCCAACAGCAACACACTCAGATTAGTGAGAGAACTGCAGCCTCTCTCTATCATTCTACTTAAAAAGCAAAGGAAGCTTCTAATTTTTTTTTATTTTTACTTTATAGGAGAGAGTGGAAAACTTTAACAACAGAGTAATGCAATTGTTATCAAATGAAATTACTTTTCAAGTGTGTAGACAAAACTGAGGGCTTCCTGCAATGCATTGTTTTTAAGAAAAGTTCACTCCCAAAGTAGAAAACCATTAACAGCATCATAAGGTGAAATATTAAAGAAAAGAGTAGAAGCTAAGAGAAAATAAATCCAGAAGAGATCTAAAACTAGAAACTTCTTTTGCCATGTTAATGATGATTTCTTACTGCTTCTTTCATTAAGAAATGCCAAAAGTTTTATATATATATATATATATATATAAAATAATGTGGTATATCTTGGAAAAGTTAAATCTTTACACAGGTGGTACTGTTTTCTGTGAATTAAAAGGTTTTCACAAACTGGTGTCATTTTGATGAACTCCTATGTTCTTAAATACTAATTTCTGTCTTGATAATTTAGTATAACCAAATCCAGTCAAGTCCATTTCATTTCTCAGATATATGATATATAAAGACACATACTCAACAGCTGATGAAGTAGAGCTTTTTGTTTTTCCTCACACAAACCAAAAATCCAGCTTTTGTTCTCTGTCGCCAGAGTTAAAAAACATCTTTTAAAGAGACTGTCTTAAGGCACTGTCTACAGGTCTTGGGGTACGGCTATATCAGAAGTTTTGGGCCTGTAGGCTGGCTGAACTTTCCTTAGGCCCCTTGAAATTCAGAGCCCTGAAAGTAGAGTAAAAAACTTTGCAAAGAAGTCAAAAGCCTTCTGGAATATACGGGTTGCTGATATGAAACTAGGGTAATCATTTTAAGTGAACCTGAGTGCCACTGAGAAAGTTCTATTCATGGGAAATTCACTCAGATTTTGGCTGTCACAGACTTAAGGGCATAGTGTTTGTGTAGAAATTACCAGAGTTAAATGAATAGTTGAAATAGCAGCTCTGGTACTGATTTCCAGTTCATTTTAATTTAGAAAGAGGAATAAAACTTATAGTTAAATGAGGGAACCATATCAGTTACCTTTCAGACAAGCCACGTGTTGAAAAACAAGTTATCTGAAATTTGCTTGGTGCATGTAGACATAAGACATTTGTGGTTTGACAATTAAGTTTATGAACTTGTTCTAAAAGAAGTGCTACATACCTCGTTGCTGACTATTACTGGGTTCACCTTCAAAGTACTACTTTTGAGAAGCTATGCACTGATGCCAGCATCTAGTCTACACTTAAAAGCAGTTTTGGAACTCTTTACCTGGAATGGCCATCAGAATTGTTGTGTGTTATCCTTGATGTCCCAAATGGCATCAAAATATCTTCCTTTCAGTATTGATCTTTCTGTACAACAGAAAGTCACTAGGAGTCAGATCAGATTAGTAGGGAGGGGACTCCAATACAGTTATTTGTTTGCTGGCTAAAAACTCCCTCACAGACAACTATACCGTTAAATTTGTGAACTTGCCACCTTCCCACCATGCACAATGTCTATTCCAGATGGAGTTCCAAAATCGCTTTGAAGGGTGAACTAGGTGCTACCATTGGTGCATAGCTTGGCAAGGGGAGTAGTTCCAAAGTGACTATAGTGATATCTAGCAATGAGATATGCGGCACTTAAAACAATGAACTTCACAGACTTCATTGGCAGACCTCATACGCATCTGAGTTCTGACAATTAGGTTCGCAGAATGTCACCACTGAAGTACTCTGCTTGGGTAGCTATGCACCAATGCCAGCGCCTAGTCCACCCTTCAAAGCAATTTGAGAATTCTTTTTCTGGAGTGGCTGTCACAGCTGTCATCATATTACCCTTGATGTCCCAAATGTCATCAAGATGTTGTCTTTTCAACATTTCCTTTATTTTCAGGTAAAGAAAAATGTCGTGGGGTACCAGATCAGGTGAGTAGGAAGAGGGTTCCAATGTAGTTCTTTTGTTTGCTACCTAAGAATTCCCTCAGGTCAGGTGAATAGGAGGAGTGTTCCAATACAGTTCTTTTGTTTACTACCTAAAAATTCCCTCACAGACAGTGCAGTGCGAGCTGGTACATTGTCATGTTGCAAGAAGCCTGAGTTACTGGTGAAAAGTTCAGGTCGTTACCATGCAGCTTTTTCAGCACTTCCAAATAGTAAACTTGATTAGCTGTTTGTCCAGCTGGTACAATTTTTGCAATGTTTTCTACAGTTCTTGTTGTTCGCCATCCTGACCTCTCTCCATCAATGACACTTTCTTTCTCCTCAGTAAAACATTTAATCCATTTATACACTATTGTTTTCTTCATGGCATTATTCCCATAAACTGATTTCACTTCCACTCTTTACCAAGTTTAACAAGAAATTTAATAGTTGTTGGTTGCTCTAATTCAAGCTTTGACGTTCTTGCCATAGCAAACAAGAACATGAAAAACGGTAATGAGCATTACTCAGCAAGAAACCGCCACACATTGACATGAACACAGTTGTGAGAAGCTGACATACTGAAGCTCCGAAATTTTACTGAGTTGTTTGTACAGTGCTACCAACATAAGTGCAAGGCAGCAAGTTCGCAAACGTAATTGTCAATCCTAGCGTGTCTCAGTAGAGCTGTCCTCCACAGGGCTTTCAATTGTTAATTAGGTAAGGGGATTACCAATCTTTTCTTTGAAGGTAGCTCTGGGTAGAAGTGAACTTCCAATCTTCTGGTTATCTACCAAATTTGTTAATTGAATGGCTATTTTTCTAACAGGCCCCTGAATTCTGCTTGCCCAAGCAGTGAAAGGTCATGCGTGTATACCTTCTCAGTGTACTGTGAGTATCGTCTGACCACAATGAAATGCTTTTTTCTATTAGACTCCAGTGGTAATTTCTCATTCACTTTCTAAATTCCCTTTAAAGTCTCTGACAATCTTTGCTTACTCCTCTTTACCCTATAGAAGATTTTTCATGTTTCATTTTGAGATGCTTGCTAATTTCTAACAGCAATTCATTCTCCCAGTTGCAAGTTTCTTTTTCTGAATAAACCTTTTCCCTACTTAAATGTGTATTTGTTGTTATTTGTAAACTTCATGATCTCAAAATCCTATTGCACTTTTTGTGGACCTCAAAGATCTCTTGTTTATATGGGTTAGATCTATCAATGTTTACAGTATTAGAAATTAAAATGGGGGAAATTTCAACGCATTTATTCATGTAACAAATTAAAAATAAATTAGTTACTTATTAAAATAAACAATACAGTTTTTAATGAAAAAATACATATCTTTTTCAAATAGAATGGTACGCTTTTATGTTTTTGCAAACCTTTTAGATATTTGGCTAAATATAAGAAAGAATTTTTGTGTAGGTTTTACATTCAGCCTGTAGGAATATGTTATTCTGAAGCATCTGAAGAAAATCTGACCTCAAATATGTAGCTGCAAAAGGAAGGAGTATTTTAAAAGCCTTTTCAAATAGTTGTGGATATTCTTTGACACTATGAAAAACCAAACAAGCAATAAGTGGTACTTTCTTAAAAGTAAGTTGCAAAGTGGAATGAAAAAACACATTAATGAACTTATCATACTTTGCTACATAACAAAAAAAGTGGTTAAGCATAAACTGTACCACCTAAAACCAAAAACCAAATCCACTGCCATGGAGTTGATTATAATGTTGACATGAGAGTCCACAAACTGTACTTTGAGGACCACTGTTTTAGTGAATGCATTTATTCTATAAACATAACAAACAAACAAACAAACAAAATACCCAAACCCAATAGAACTGCTTGATAGTTTTCAAAGAGCGCTTCGTGCATTCAAACTGCTGACCTTTGGGTTAACAGACAGTGCTTAGCCATTAAACCACCAGCATGTCCCTTCTATAAACATATTACAATTTAAAGTAACCTTTCAAAAAGACTCACTGATGAGAAAGTTTTGTTATAAATTTTATTGTGTTCTAGGTGAAAGTTTACAGTGGAAATTAGTTTCTCATTAGAAAACTTATATACAAATTATTTAGTGACATTGGTTGCAATCCCTGCAAAGGATCAGTACTCTCCCCTTTCCCTTTTCACTCTGAGTTCTCTATGTCATTTCATTCAGTTTTTAACATTTATAATAAAGAATTTGAATAGAGACTATAAAAAGTATGACAATAAATTGTTAAGTGCAAAAATAGAATTCCCTGTATGTTGGTAGGTTTGTATTCCTTGAAGCTGATAAGAAATAATTTAACTTAAAATAATTAAAGACACAAAGTTTTTGTCAACTGTAACTATGATTTATATATCATTAGATGATTTAAAGGAAATTAACACCCTCCATGAAGGATGCCTAGTATATTAGACATGTACAATAAATATTTGCTGAATGACTAAACAAATGAATAAGTTATGAATTGAATACAAAAACACTCAGGATCATTTTTGAGGGTTATATAGTGGATAGACATACAAAAGGATCATTTATTTTGAATCGTCAGAGCCAAAAAAGTGTCTTAGATAAGAATCTGACCCAAAGCCATTCTTATCAAACAGGGATAGACAAAGTCCAACATTTCTGTGTATCAATTGCTTTGTTCTTCAACATTGGCAAGGAACTTACTGATAAGAAGTTATGCTGTCAAGAATAAGTTAAAAGATTGTACTTCCTAGTTTCACTGCTACTTGATATTATAATTGGAATTGGCCCTGGTTTACTGCCTCATGACACAGAAATATGATTTGACTTGACACTGATGGCTTTTATGAATCAAGCTGCATGCCACACTGTGTATTCAAATTTTATTTGCAATTCATCAAGCAGGCAACAGTAGCTTTTGATCAGTTCTAAGTGGAGCAAGTGAGGTGATCTTCACAGAGCTTTTAATAGGAACACTGCAGTTTTGAAATGCTGGAGTGCAAAAAACATCTCATGTTTAAAGCTTTGACCTGAAGAATTGTAGCTTCATCCTGTTACTTTCCTAGATTGTGTTTTGCTTACCTATTTGGCTACATGAGGGTTTCAACTCACAAACTGAAGCTTTGTTACTTTAGTCAAGAGTCATCTAAAGACATATAAAACACAATCCTTAACAGCAAGATGTTTTGTCTTTTTTTGTTATTCTGGTTAATTCTTTCAAGCTTCTAGGGGCAGGAACAGTTCTTTTATCTAAAACCAAGGCTTTTGTTGAAACACAGGTGCCGGGGGCCAGCCTCGACAGGGTCTGGGATCACGAAGCGATGGGTGGCATTGGTGAAAAAATGAGACTCAGACAACCAGGAATCTGGAGGTCAGCAGCCTGTTAAGGCCTGTCTTTCTTTATTTTTTATATAGTCAATGAAGTGACGTGATTTTCACCCTGTTTGTTGACCACGTAAGCTGTTGGCTAGTAAAGAACTGATACCTCGTGGTATCTTTTCATGTTAATCATTAGGGCCTTCTAGATAATGGCTCAAGACACTGGTCTCTTTTCATGTTAGTCATTAGGGCCCTCTAGGTAATGGCCCGAGACAAGTATATTGTGGTGATAATTAACAGTGAAAACAAAGTTATGCCTTGAGCTCAATCAGCTCTATCTATGCCTCGAGGTTAAAGGTGCAGGAAGAGGGGGTAGGCTCATCTAAAGGTTATTATCTGGCTGTCTCTATTTGTTCATTCTTTGCTCTTAATTTGTTTCTTCCTGTGGGGACAGTAAGCGCCTACTGTCCCACACCATATGCCTCTGTTAAACTGTCCTAAGAAGGACATTTCTTTAGTGTTTACTCATTTTCCATACCAATTATAATAAACTTGGGAGTCTATCCATCTTCCTGATGCAGGGAGTGGGATGGCTATATCTAAGGGCGGTGTGGGGGTCATCCCTGGGGAGCTTCCCAGGGCCTTCCTGCAATCTTGTATTTCACATGTGGAGGGGGATGTGTGGTTGGGGGAAGCCAGCGGGGCCAGGCCAGCCTCAGTGTTCCCAGGCTGGTCATGCTGTGTCAGGATTCATTCCTCTGAGCTCTTTTCTCTAGGAACTCCTGTTTAGGTTTCCTCAATGTCATTTCATAAGCCGAGGGGGTTGTAAAGCCCCTCTTAGAAGGCATCTTCCTTAATCCTTGTGCGAGGAGATGAGAGGGTACTTTTGAGGAAAGTTTGATTAGGATGCAAAATATTACCAGGGAGAATACAGCCAAAAATATGCCAAGGGTGAGATACCTCTGCCCACCACCACATAGGCGTGTAGCTTTGCTTACAGGGGCTTCTGTGGGTGACAGGCCTCAGCACACAGGGACTGTTGTAAGCTCCCTGTCTTTTTCAGCATGTGCAGCCAGATACTGTGCCTACAGTAACCAACCCTGCCCATCTAAGACTGTAGAGGAGAACCTGGACCATATACTAGGTGACTGACTACTTGGACTCCTGATCTGAATCCATAAAAGAAAAGTAAATGAAATCCTAGGCTAACATGCCTAGTAACAGCTCTAGCCACCTAGGGGCAGGATATTTGAACTCTAAAGGCACGAATAACCCAACTAGCACACATGACTGGCCTCGAATATAGAAAGCAAACATAAGTGAATATGATAGCTTACTGATGGGTTGAAGACAACAGTCAGTATCAAATCACTAAAAGAGGCAGGACAAGGTGGCTTTAGAAAGCACCCTAAACACAGAATAAAGCTTTCCAAATGAAGAGAATTTCTTGAAATTATCAAAAGTAGAATACAAAAGGTTAATATTTAGAACTCTTCAGAAGTTCAGGAAAGAGATGAGGCAAAATATATCAGAGCATAATGGCAAATTGAACAGGCTTCAAGAAAGCACATAGAGACAGAAAGTAGAAATTCACAAGATTAATAATAAAAATCACAGAATTAGATAAATAGAAAGTCAAAGCAGCAGAATTGAGACAATAAAAGCCAGAATTTGTCATACTGAAGTTAAAGCACCTGAAACCAACACATTTAAGAAAAAGTGGATAAAAGAATAAAAAAAAAATCAAGGGACACTAAGAGCTATATGGGACTTTATCAACAGGAGTAATCTTCAAATTATTGGAGTACCAGGATAGGGCGTGTAGGGGGGTGGATAACAGAAAATAGAAAACTGTTAAATATTTGTTGACAGAAAATTTCCCTGATATTGTGAAAGATGACAGGATATCTATCCAAGACACTTACTGAACTCCACAAAAGGTATATGCCAAAAGAATACATCAAAGCACATTATAATTAAACTTTCTGAAACTAAAGATAAGCAAACAATTATAAAAGCGGTTAGGTGTAAACCAAAAATAATCTCCAAAAGAGTCAGTAAGACTAAGTTCAGACTACTTAGCAGAAATGATATATATGAAGCCTTGAAAGAAAAAGCTACCGTCTGATAATTATATATCCTGCAAAATTGTCTCTCAAATATGATGGTGAACTTAGGATACTTCCAGATAAACACTTAGTGAATTTTCAAAAGCCAAAACAAAGTTACAAGATCCTAAAGTGAATCCTTCAGTTTGAAAATCAATAATATCAGATAACAACCCCAAAACCAGAAGACACAACAGAAAAACTCGATATCAACCCAGGTAGGAAATCATAAAAATAAATCCTAGCTATAATACTGAAAATAGGGAAACAGAGATATGATCACTTTGGAAAATATGACAACACGATAACAAAAAAAGAAGGTTTTAAAAATTCTCTTCATTTGGAAAGCTTTATTCTGTGTTTAGGGTGCTTTCTAAAGCCACCTTGTCCTGCCTCTTTTAGTGATTTGATACTGACTGTTGTCTTCAACCCATCAGTAAGCTATCATATTCACTTATGTTTGCTTTCTATATTCGAGGCCAGTCATGTGTGCTAGTTGGGTTATTCTTTCACGTGGAGAGAAGTTCAAGATGATACAAAGAAATTAAAAAGTAGCTTAAATTTAGAAAAATATGGATAAATATTAAGCTGATCACAAAGAACATTAACAATCGTACACAGCAATATAAAAAAAGAACAAGTAACACATGAAGTCTTAGCAAACAAAAAAATCAACAAAAATTAAAAAGATGAAAAGTAAACATATAAAGAAAACAGACTCAGCACAGAAAATTAAATGGAACAAAGGAATCATCTGTAAGGCACACACACACAAAGACATAAAAATGACAGCACTGGGGGGGCGGAGTCAAGATGGCCGACTAAACACACGTCTCTTGGGTATCCCTCTGGAAACCAAGACCTGAACTGACAATCAAACAGAACCTTCTGATCACCTAATCAGGCTCAGGACACAGCACAGAGCTGTTAATTGGGACTTCATACCACTCAGCGAAAAACCTTCTCTCTTTCGCAGACTCCCACTCCTGGCTAGCCCCGGCTCTCGCGGACGGAAGGTAAACACACCAGTTTGACTTTTTTTTCCTCGGTCTCGGCTGGCGGGCGGAGCTGGGCCTTGCCCGGCGGCTGGACTCAGACACGCTGCTGGGGGGATAGGCAGGCGAAATTCCCATATTCTGAGAGCCAGGCTCGGGACTCTGTTAATCTAGACACTTTGACCCTTTCGTTTTGTAGCCGCCTCAGTGGGGTTTGTGCGGAGCTCCGCGGTCAGGGTGTGGGACGCCATGTTGGTACCGAGATTTTAGTGGGACCTCGTTCTTAGCCTGGGAGCCAGCGCCTGCAAACGGGACAGCGCTTCTCCGTCAGAAAACTAGTGATTTTGCACAGTGCGGTCTACGTTGGGGGTCCTGCAACATAAGCAGAGGAATCACTGCCTCTCAGCACCGTTAGCCCCTCTGCTGCCTGTGTGGAGGACGCCATCTTGGGTACAGTGGCCGCAGCTGGACCTAATTCTTAGCTTGGGAGCCAGAGCCTGCCCACAAGAGAGCGCTTTTCTATCACAAAACCAGTACTCGACGCAGTGTTGGACAAGGCTAGGCCCTGTCAGCAGAGGCTACCAGGGCAGTAGCAGGGCTGTATTCTGAACTAGTTTGTTATCATCTGGGGTGGGATATAGTGGCGCTTACTTCGTCAGATGAGAAGAGGAACCTCTACACCTGAAAACTTAACTGACTTGTCAACCGGTCAGATACCTTTTGCTTTACATTTGAAGACAGCCTAGAGAAACATTTGCAATCCATCCTCACAGTACCTCTTCCAGTCTCTATATACTCACATGGGACCCAAAAAGCAACAGACAATTGTGGCATACAAGCAATCACTCATGGCTTCAGAAGGCTCCCAAATAAAGCAACCAAGGAGTTTTCCGGATGAAGAAACTTTTATGAAAGCATCAGGAAGTGAATACAAATTGATTATATACAGAGCCCTTCTAGACCTTATACAAAATGCAGTAGAACAAAATGAAAAATTAAGCAAGTTGTTCAACTTGATGGAACTCCAGTACTCTGAAATCCAACAGATCAAGAAGAAAATCAAAGACACAGAAACTTCCATGCAAAGCCAAGAAAACAGAATGGAACAAATGGAAAAAAGAATTTCTGACTTGGAAGACAGAGCTACTGATGCCAGTGTCTATGAGCAGAAATCAGAAAAAAGAAGCAAGAAAAATGAAGAAACATTAAGAAGCATGTGGGACTCTATTAAGAGGAACAACCTTCAATTAATCGGAGTCCCTGAACAGGGTGAGACATCTGAGAACGCAGAGAGTATTGTTGCTGAGCTGCTGAAAGAAAACTTCCCAGAAATCATGAAGGAAGAGAATATAGACATCTCAGATGCATATCGTACGCCACCCAATATAGATCTCAAAAGAAAGACTCCAAGACATATTATAATCAAGCTTAACAAAATGAAACATAAGCAGCAACTCTTAAAGGCAGCAAGACTCAAGGCAAAGCTAACATTCAGAGGGAAACCCTGTAGGCTCTCGTCAGATTTCTCAGCAGAAACCATGCTGGCACGGAGACAGTGGCATGACACATTCAAAGTCTTGAAGGAGAAGAACTTCCAACCAAGAATTATATATCCTGCAAAACTATCTTTCAAATACGAAAAAGAAATTAAGACATTCCCAGATAAACAGAAACTCAGAGACTTTGTAAAAACCAAACCCAAACTACAAGAAATACTGAAAGAAGTTCTTGGCTTTGACTTAGAAGAACGAAACCACTAACTATACATTTTAGAATGACACACTACTCAATACTCATTTAGGGAAGGCTCCAAAGTAAATCACAGCTTTGATTTGGAAAGAAGCAATCCAGTGATCATCATGAAAACTATGGTGTCATCATAATAAAAGAGGAATGTACTACAGTCGTTATAGTCCTTCCAGATGGAGAGGAAGATGACAAGACTGGTAGTAATTAAAATTGGGTTTATAAATAATTTATTAAGGGGGTTCATAAGGGCAGCTGTAAAGCACAACAACGATGTATCATACCATTTCAAGAAATCTAACACATGAGTCTCAACAACTATAAAACCAGCTCTGAAAAAGGTGAAAAATCAACTCACAAAAAAGAGTGTCTCAGAACAGACTAATAAGAACAACAGAGAAAACATCAACATAAAAACAAACATATCACAATGGCAGCAGTGAACACATACCTATCAATAATTACATTGAATGGGAATGGACTGAATGCTCCAGTAAAGAGACACCGAGTGTCATCTTGGATCAAAAGACATGACCCATCCATATGTTGTCTACAAGAAACTCACTTGAGACCTAAAGACAGGAACAAACTGAAAATTAAAGGATGGAAGAATATATATCAAGCTAACAATGAACAAAGAAGAGCAGGGGTGGCAATTCTAATCTCAGACAAAATCAATTTTAATGTCAAATCCACCATCGTGGACAAAGATGGACACTATTTATTGCTGAAAGGTTCAGTACACAAGCAAGACTTAACTATATTAAACATTTATGCACCTAATGTCAGAGCACCTAAATATGTCGAAGAAACACTGACTACACTCAAAAGAGAGTTAGATGACTCCACAATAATAGTGGGAGACTTTAACACTCCACTCTCATTACTAGACAGATCATTTAGAAAAAAGCTCAGTAAAGATACAGAAGACCTCATTGACACAATGAACCAACTAAACCTCATTGATATATACAGAACTTTCCACCCCTCAGCAGACAACTACACCTTCTTCTCCAGTGCACATGGAACCTTCTCCAGAATTGACCACGTGATAGGCCATAATGCAATGCTCAACAAAATCCATACAGTTGAATTACTGCAAAACATCTTCTCAGATCATAAAACCATAAAAGTTGAAATCAATAGCAGAAAAAAACAGAGATAGAAAGTGGAACTCTTGGAAACTGAACAACATCTTACTCAAAAAAACATGGGTTATAGAGGAAATCAGGGATGAATTAAAGAAATTCATGGATTCCAATGAGAACGAAAACACTTCCTACCAGTACCTATGGGATGCAGCCAAAGCAGTGCTCAGAGGTCTGTTTATCTCCATAAATGCACACATCTGGAAGGAAGAAAGAAACCAAATCAAGGAACTAACTCTACAGCTTGAACAAGTAGAAAGAGAACAACAGAGGAACCCCTCGGGCACCGGAAGAAAGGAGATCATAAAGATTAGAGCAGAGCTAAATGAATTAGAGAATAGAATAACAATTGAAAAAATTGAAAAGACCAAAAGCAGGTTTTTTGAAAAGATCAACAAAATTGGTAAACCACTGGCTAAACTTACTAAAGAAAAGCAGGAAAGGAAACAAATAACCTAAAATGACAGCACTAAACTTATACCTGTCAGTAATTAAGCTTAATATAAATGGATTTAATGCACCAATAAGGAAATGGAGAGTGGAGGATTGGGTAAAAAAGCACCATCCATATATCTGTACACTGCCTATAGGAAACACATCTTAGACTTAAAGACACTGACAAATTAAAGCTCAAAGGATGGAGATATATATATATATATATATACACATATATATATCAAGCAAATAACATTAACCAGCCAAGTGCCGTCAAGCAGGGAGCTGGAATAGCAATATTAATTTCTGATGAAGTGGACTTTAAAGTAAAATCCACCATATTCAATAAGGAAGGACACTATAATGGTTAAAGGGTCAATATACCAGAGGGATATACCGTAGAAATATTTACATATCCCATGAGAAGTCTCTAAAATACATAAAACAAACTAACTGAATTGAAAATTTAAAGATAGAGCTCCACAATAATAGTAGAAGTGTTTAACACACCACTTTCAGCAGAGGACAGAACATTCAGAAAGTAGTTCAGCAATGACATGGAAGATCTAAATGCTACGATCAACCAAATTTACCTCAAAGATATAGACAGAATGCTCCACACAACAGCAATCAAGTATACTTTCTTTTCTAATGTACACTAAAGATCTCTAGAATAGATCATATACTAGGTAATAAAGCCAGATTTAATACAATTCAAAGCATAGAGGTATTACAAAGATTCTTCACAGAACATAAAGCCATGAAAGTAGAAATCAGTAACAGAAAAATCAAAGGGGAAAATATTCTGGAAACTGACAAACATCCTACTCAAACGCTACTGGACTATAGAAGAAATCAAGGACAAAATAAAGAAATTCACAGAATGAAATCAGAATAAAAACATATCCTACCAAAATTTTCAGGAAACAGAAAATGTGGTGTTCAGAAGCAAATTGATCTCAATAAATGCATACATCCAAAAAGAAGAAAGAGCCCCAATCAAAGCATTAACTCTACAACTCAAACAAGTAGAAAGAGAGCACCAAAAGAAGCCCTTGGGTAGCATGTGAAAGCAAATAAACACAAGAACAAAACTAAATGAATTAGATTACAGGAAAATGATAGAGCTAAGACTAAAAGCTGGTTCTTTGAAAAGGTCAACAAAATCGGTAAACAGCTTACCAAACTGAAAAAAGCAAAAACAGAACAAACAAACAGGAGGGGATGTAAATAACCTGAAAAGAGATGGGCAATATTACAAGAGACCCAACCAAAATTCCAAAAAAAAAAAATCATAACAGAATATTATAAAATTTGTACTCTAATGTATTTTAAAATCTAGAGGCAATGGACAGTTTTCTAGAAACACAAGACCCTACCTAACCTAACACAAACAGAGATAGATCAACTAAATAAAACCATAATAAAAGTAGAGACTGAAAAGATAATTTTAAAAGCCCTAACAGAAAAGCACTAGCCCTAATGGTTTCACTGGAGAATTCCATAAACTTTTAGAGAGCTATTACCAAAGGTGTTACCACTATTATTAAAGGTATTTCAGAGAATAAAAAAGCAGTGAATACTGCCAAATTCCTTCTATGAAGCCAGCATGGCCCTGATATCAAAATCAGGTTAAAACTGCACAAAAAAGGTAAATTACACACTGATATCTCTCATGAAGTTAGATGCAAAAACCCTGAACAAAATTCTAGCCAGCAGAATTCAAAAATGTATCCAAAAAGTATTTCACCATGACCAAGTGTGATTCATACCAGGGGTGCAGGGAAGGTTCAATGTTAGAAATGCAGTCAACGTCATCAACAATATAAATAAAATGAAAAAACCTCTTGATTTTATCAATTGATGCAGAAAAGGCCTTTGACAAAGTCCAATACATGTTTATATTAAAAACTCTCAGGAAAAATAGGAATAGAACTTCCACAAGATAATAAATGGCACTGATACAAAGCCAATAGCCAATATCATCCTAAATGGAGAGAGTCTGAACACATTCCACTAGAGAACAGGAACCAAACAGTGAGGCCCTTTGTCACCACTTTTATTCAACATTGTGTTGAAGGTTCTAGTCAGAACAACCAACCACAAGAAAAAGAAATAAGAAGCTAAAGCATCTCTTTGATGCTGATGATACGACCTTATAAACAAAAGGCTCTAAAAAATTCAAACACACACACACACACCTGAAACTAATAGAACTGTTCAGCAAAGAATTATGATACAAGATAAGCATGCAAAAATCAGCTGAATTCCTTTACACCAATAAAGAGAACATCTAAGAGGAATTCGTTGAATCAATGCCATTTACAATAGCCTCCAAGAAGATAAAAAACTTAGGAATAACTTTAACCATAGGTGTAAAAGACCTACATAAAGTAAATTATAAGATACTTCTGCAAGAAATCAAAGGTAACCTATGTAAATGGAGAAATTTATCTTGTTTGTTTCATAGGAAGACTCAACATCATGAAAATGTCTAAGCTATCCAAAAAACAAACCAAAGCCAACCCACTGCCATCACACTGATTCTGACTCATGGCAACCCCATATGTCAAAGTAGAACTGCTCCACAAAGTTTGCAAGGAGCACCCAGAGGATTTGAACTGCCAACCTCTGGTTAGCAGACATAGCACTTAACCACTACCTAAAGTGATCTATAAATATGATGTAATCCCAATCCGAATTCCAAAAGCATTTTTTAATGAGATGAAGAAACAAATGACTAACTATGGAAATGGAAGGAGCCCTGGATATGTAAAGCATTACTGAAGAAGAATAACAAAGTGGGAGGCCTTGTACTACCTGACTTTAGAATCTATTATACTGCCACAATAGTCAAAACATCCTGGTACTGGCAAAATAACAGATACATACCAGCTCTCACAGTTAAGTCTGTGAACTGAATTGTTCTAAGAGCTACATACCTCATTGCTGAATATTACTACAGTCACTTCTGAAGTATTCCCCTTGGGAAGCTATGCACTGATGCCAGTGCCTAGTCCACCCTTCAAGGCAATCTTAGAACTCTTTCTAGAATAGCCATTGCACACGGTAGCACCATGGCAAGTTTGCAAACTTAATCACACAGTGGTCTGTGAGGGAATTTGTAGCCAGTAAACAAACAAGTATATTGGAACACCCTCTCTACTCACACCTGATCTGGTCCCTAGTGACTTTTTCTTTACTTGAAGATAAAAGAAATATTGAAAAGAAGACTTTTTACTGACAGTCATGACATCAAGGATAGTATGATGACAGCTCTGATGGCCATTCCAGAACAAAAGAGCTCCAAAATTGTTTTGAAGTGTGGACCAGGTGTTGGTGTTGGTGCATAGCTTCTCAAGGGGAGTACTTCAAATGGGACTGTAGCGACATTCAGTAATGAGATATGTAGCACTTCTTCAAGGATGAGTTTGCAAAATTAATTGGCAGTCCTAATAGATTAATGGAACGGAATTTAGAATCTGGCACAGAATTCATAAATTGGGCAAAAGACAGTCTGTTTAACAAATGATGATGGTGTATCTGGAAATCCATATGCAAAAAAACCAAAACAGGACCTATGTCTCACACCATACACAATAAACTAACTCAAAATAACACAAAATCCTAAATACAAAATTTAAAGTGATATAGATTGTTGAGGAGAAAATGGGGAGAATGCTGGGATCCCTGATACATAGCATAAATAGAAATCAAGAAAGTAGATTGGTCCATTAAAAGATGGCAGACTAGATGCGTATCTCCTCAATTCCCTCTGAGAACTAAGGCCTGGAATGATATTTGTATAGAGCACTGAACATTTGGGGAGTCCTAGGGCCTGGCATATTTTACTAGGTACCAGTATCAGACTAAACTTCTCCTCTCAAAGCCAAGCCAGTGTCTGCTGGCCTCCACTCCTGCAGTTTCACCATATCAGAGAACTGTAGCTTCTGCGAACAGCTGATAATGTACTTTCATTGTCAGCTAGAAAGTGGGCTCTGCTGCTCCTGAGGGCCTGGCTGCTTTCATCAGCATCTGGACAGCTACTTGCTTCATAGTTCTTTGCTTTTCAGCAAATGGACAGTTCTCTGCACAGAAGTAAAGTTTACTTTTAGGGTTGAGAGGGCTATGTATTTGACTGGAGATTGTCTAACGAGAGGCCCAGTAGCTTTCCCCCTCCCACCTTTCACTGATCCACATCATAGAGTTGGCTGACAAGCCCCAGTGTCTCCATCAGAAGGGTGCCATCTTTACCACCCAGTAAGCATACTTCCACTCCAGGGAGTCCATCTGAGGCCAAGCACTAGAGTACATAGAGATGACTGGTGACCACCTTCTCTCTTAGAACCTCAACTCATCAATCAAAGAGCTTCTAGATGGCATGCAGACAGCAGACCACAGTTAAGCAGTTAAAGAAGCAGTCAAACTTGACTCCAGAAAACTCCTAAAATAAGGAATCAAAAAACTTCTCAGATGAAGAAGCCTGTCTGAAATTATTGGGCGTCGAGTACAAAAGAATTATATAGAGAACGCTTCTAGAGATTAAACAAAATGCAGCAGAACAAAATGAAAAATTAAGTAAGATATTTGAACTGATGGAATATCAATCATCTGAAATACAGCAGATCAATAACAAAATTACAGAATTAGACAATTTAATCCACAGCCAAAAGAGTAGAACTGAGGAGAAAGAAGTTAGACCTAGTGACCTTGAGGACAGAGCAACTGACATTAGCATTTATGAGGAGAAATCAGAGAAAAGAAATGAGAAAAATGAAGAAAGATTAAGAAACATGTGGGACTCTATTAAGAGGAATAATTTACAATTAATTGGAGTTCCTGAATGGGGAAGGAGTCGGTGGCAATACAGAGAGTATTGCTGTAGAGATGCTGACAGAAAACGTTCTTGAAATTATGAATAAAGAGAATATAGATATCCGAGATGTATATTGAACACCACAAACAAAAGACCCTGAAAGAAAGATTCCAAGACAAAGTATATTCAAGCTCAATAAAAAGAAACATAAACAGATGTTTTCAAAGGTAGCAAGGCTCAAAGCAAAGCTAACATTCAAAGGGAAGCCCTGTAGGGTTTTGTCTGACTTCTCGGCAGAAACCATGTTGGCATGGAGGTGGTGGAATTACACATACAAAAACTTGAGGGAGAAAAACTTCCAGCAAGAATTATGTATCACACAAAACTTATAGATGTGAAGATGAAATTAAGATATTCACAGATAAACAGAAGCTTAGAGACTTTGTGAAGACCAAACCAAAACTACAAGAAGTACTGAAAGAAGCTCTTTGCTTAGAAAAACAACCATTAAGTGTGTATTTAAGGAGGCAGTTCAGGACATAGAATCCAGAAACCTACTCAGTTAGGAAAGTCACAAAACTCAATTAAACCTACAAGATTAAAAGAAGGGAACCAGTAATCACATAACAAAAAACTATGACACCATCACACTAAAAAGAGGGATACACAATCATAGTTATAGTCCTTTCAGATGGAGAGGAAGTTAAAAAGATATGCAGCAGATAAAACTGGGTTTAAACTTAGAAAGTTAAAGTGCATCGTAAGGGTAGCTGCAATGCAAAATAATAATGCAACATATCAAAACAAGAAATGCACTACAGGAGTCTCAACAAACACAAAACATACATTGAAAATTCTACCCATAAAAGGAATGAACCAGAACAGAATCTTAAGAACAATATAGAAAACATCAACATATAAATAAATGCATCAAAATGACAGCACTAAAAACATACCTATCAATAACTATACTGAATTGAATGTTCCAATAAAGTGACAGGGAGGGACATCCTGGAACAAAAGACATAATCCTTCTGTGTGTTGCTTACAAGAAACACACCTTAGACTTAAAGATATGAACAAACTGAAAATTAAAGGATGGAATAATATATACCAAACTAACAACATACAAAGAAGAGTAGGTGTGGCAATACTAACCTGAGATAAAATAGAATTTAATGTTAAATCCACCATCATGGACAAGGACTGTCACTATTGCGGAAAGGTTCAATACACAAGCAGGACTTAACAATATTAAATATTCATGCATTGAATACCAGAGCATCTAAATACATTCAAACACTGACAACATTGAAAAATGAGATCATTCCACAACAATAGTTGGAGACTTGAACACTCCACTTTCAGTAATGTACAGATGATCTAGAAAAAAAAGCTCAGTAAAGATGCAGATCTTACTGCAAGAATCAACCAACTTGACCTTATTGACATATACAGATTTTTTCAAAAACAGTCATAAAAAAAACTGCCAACCAAAAGAAGTGTTGGCCAAGATGGCTTCATCAGAGAATTTTACCACTTTTAGAGAAGAGTTAACTCCGATACTATTGAGCCTATTTCACACCACAGAAAGGGAAGAAATACTCCCAAATTCATCCTATGAAGCCAGCACAACCCTGAAACCAAAGGCAGGGAAAGAACCCCCTGAAAAGGAAATTACAGATTAGTATCACTCATGACTCTAGATGCAAAAATCTTCAACAAATCCCTTGCCGATAGAATTCAACAGCATATCAAAAAAAAAAAAAATCATTATGACCAAGTTGGTTTCATTCCAGGTATGCAAGGTTGGTTCAACATCAGAAAAATGATGGGATCAACCACTTAAATAGCACAAAAGACAGCTAAAAACTCTTAGCAAAATAGGAATAGAGGAGAAATTCCTCAAGGCAATAAAGGGTATCTACACAAAGCCAACTGGCTATATCATCCTGAATAGAGAGAGACTGAAAGAATTTCCCTTGAGAACAGGAACTAGACAAGGATGACCAATCTTACCATTTCTATTCAACATTGTTCCGTAGGTTTTAGCCAGAACAACTAGACAAGACAAAGAAATAAGGGGCATCCATATCAGCAATGAAAACTGAAAATCTCTCTATTTGTAGATGATCTGATTGTATATACAGAGAGTCCTAATGTATCCATAAATGAACTACTGGAACTAATAGAGGAGTTCAGCAAAGTATCAGGATACAAGATAAACAGAAGTAAATCAGTAGGATTCCTTTATGCCAAAGAAGAGATCATCAAAGAAGAAATCACCAAATGAATACTGTTTACTACAGCACCCCCAAAGGTAAAACACCTAGAAGTAAATCTAACTAGAGGAATAGGAGACCTACATAGAGAGAACTACAAGGCCTTACTGCTAGAAACCAAAAAAGACTTACAAAATTGGAGAAACCTACCCTGCTCATGGATAGGAAGACTTAACATTGTGAAAATGTCTGTCTTAACTCAAAGCAATCTACATATGTAAGGCAACCCCAATGCAAATTCCAGCGTCATTTTTAATGAGATGGAGAAATATATCATCAAATTGTTTGGAAAGGGAAGAAACCCCGGATACGTAAAGCACTACTGAAGAAGAGGAACGCTGTGGGAAGTCTCACACTACCCAACCATAGAAACTATTACACTGCTAAAATAGTCAAAACAGGCTGGTACTGCTAAAAAAGAGACATACAGACCAATGGAACAGAGTTGAGACTCTGGAGACATCACCAACATCTTATGAACAGTTGATATTAGACAAAGGCCCTATGATTGTAAACTGGTATAAAAACAGTCTCTTCAACAAATAATGTTGGTGAAATTGGATATCGAAGTGCAAAAAGCTGAAACAAGAACCATATCTCACACCTTACAGAAAAACAACTCTAATTGGATCCAAGACCTAAATATCAAACCTAAAACAATAACTCTCATGCAAGAAAAAACAGGATCCATGATGGATGTTCTAATACACAGTTTAGAAGATTTCAAAATCTAACAAAGCAAGATTAAGAGAAAATAGATACATGGGAACTACTAAGAATCAAACACAAAGTGGGGAAAATCCTAGACCAGTGTGAGGCCTCTTCTCCCTGAATGAAGACCTACTAGAAGAAGGAGTCAGTAGTGAGAAGTCCTGTAAGAATATTAAGAATATCAGAAAATGAAATGGAAAATGACCAGAGTTTAATTTCTAATTGTTCTATTAATTAGATTTGTGACTGTGGAAAAATTGCTTAAATTCTCTGGAATATAATTTCCTGTTCTGTCTGCAAAGTGGCTATAATCCAGGAAGACTATGAGGAAAGAATGATACTGCACACACACGAGGAACTTTGAAATTAGTCTCATTTCATGGATTCAAAAGAGAAATTCTTATTGAAAAATCATCTACTGTTGGTGGTGGAGTCAATATGGAGGACTAAACACATGTCTCCTTAAATCCCTGTGGAAACCAAGACCTGAATTGATAAGCAAATGAGGCTTCTGGACACCTAGTGAGCCCTAGGAAATGGCACAGAGCTATTAATTTGGACTTCATACCACTGAACAGAAAACTACCTCTCTTTCACTGAGCACCACTCTCGATGAGTGCTGGCTTTCACAGATTAGGGGTAACTCACCATTTTAACTTTTTTCCTCTGTCTTGGCTGGTGGGTGGAGATGGGACTTCACTGGCAGCTGGTCTCGGAAGTGCTGCTGGTGGGATCAGTAGGTGAAATTGTCACACTTTGAGAGCCCTACTTTGGACTCTGTGTATCTCGGCACATTTGGCCTCTCTTTCCTCCTCTGCCGTTGAGTGGCCTATGCCATGGCAGGTGGGGGGCCTTGTGTGGGATGCCATCTTGTTCCACTGGGAGGCAGAATACCCATAGGGAGGCCTAAGCTGGATCTCATTCCTAGGCTAAGAGGTAGCACCTGCCTGGAGAAGAGTGCTTTCCTGGCAAAAAAGCAGTATTTGACACAGTGTCACCTATGGCTGGGGCCCAGCAGCAGAGGCCAGCAGGACAGTAGCCTTTCTGTATTTTGAACTAGTTTATAACATCTAGGGTTGAATATAGAGCTACTTACTTTGCCAGCTGGGAAGAGGGACCCGTATACCTGAAAACCTGAGTGACGTTGGAAGTTCTCAGATACCTTTTTACCTTTCATTTTAAGATGTCCTAGAGAAACAACTGTCCATTCTCACAGCACCTCTCCCAGCCTTTATTGGCTCACATGATGCCCCCAAAGCAAAAAACTCTGGATAAAAGCATAACAAAGAAATCACCCATGAATTCTGAAGGCCCCCAAAAGAATGAAGCAAAGAACTTCCCAGATGTAGAGACCTTTCAGAAACTATCAGAAGGTGAATGCAAAAGGATTATATAGAGAGCCCTCCTAGACCTTATACAAAATGCAGCAGAGCAAAATGAAAAATTAAGCAATCTGTTTGCTCTGATAAAACATCAGTACTCTGAAATCCAACAGATTAAGAACAAAATCAAAGACATAGAGACTTCAATTCAAAGTCAAGAAAACAGAATAAAACAAACGGAAAATACACTTTCTGACTTGGAAGACAGAGCTACTGGCTCCACCATTTCTGAGCAGAAATCAGAAAACAGAAACATGAAAAATGAAGGAGCACTAACGAGCACGTGGAACTCTATTAAGAGGAACAGTCGATGATTAATTGGAGTTCCTGAACAGGGCAAGACACCTGAGAACACAGGGAGTATTGTTGCTGAGCTAGTGACAGAAAACTTCCCAGAAATGATGAAAGAAGAGAATATAAATATCCAAGATGCATATCAAATGCCGCTCAATACAGATCTCAAAAGAAAGACTCCAAGACATATTACAATCAAGCTTAACAAAATGAAACATAAGCAGAAACTCTTAAAGGCAGCAAGACTCAAAGCAAAACTAACATTCAGAGGGAAGCCCTGTAGACTTTTGTCAGATTTCTCAGCAGTAAGAATGCTGGCACAGAGACAGTAGCATGACACATTCGAAGCCTTGAAGGAAAACAACTTCCAACCAAGAACTATATATCCTGAAAAACTATCTTTTAAATATGAAAATGCAATTAAGACATTCACAGATTAAACAGAAACTCAGAAACTTTGTAAAAACCAAACCAAAACTACAAGAAATACTGAAAGAATCTCTCGGCTTAGAAGAACAAAACCACTAATTTTATATTTTAGAAGCAAATACAGGATGCATCACCCAGAAACCTACTGAGTTGGGGAAAATTCCAAACTCAAGCAAAACTATAATAGTGAAAGAAATAATCCAGTGATCATATCATGAAAACTATGATGTCATCATATTAAAAAGAGGGATGTACTGCAGTCATTATAGTCCTTCCAGATGGAGAGGAAGTTAATGAGACTGGTAGTAACTAAAATTGGGTTTACTCATAGTTTATTAAGGAGGATCATAGGGGCAGCCATAAAGCACAATAAAGATGCAACATATCAAATCAAGAAAGATAATACAACAACCACAAAAGCAACCCCGAAAAAGGTGAAAAATCACCTCACAAAGAAGAATGTCCCAGAACAGATTAATAAGAACAATAGAGAAAACATCCACACAAAAATAAACATACCACAATGGCAGCACTAAACACATACCTATCAGTAATTACACTGACTGTGAATGGACTCAATGTGCCAGCGAAGAGACACTGAGTGACATCATGGATCAAAAGACACTACCCGTCCATATGCTGTCTACAAGAAACTCACCTCAAACTTAAATATATGAACAAATTGAAAATTAAAGAATGGAAGAATATATATTACGCTAACAATACACAAAGAAGAGCAGATGTGGCAATTTTCATCTCAGATAAAACAGATTTTAATGTAAAATGCATCATTGTGGACAGGGATGGACACTATTTATTGCTCAAAGGTTCAATACACAAGCAGGACTTAACAATATTAAATATTTATGCGCCCAATGTTAGAGCACCTAAATATATCTAAGCAACATTGACTACACTCAAAAATGAGATTGATCACTCCACAATAACACTGGGAGACTTCAACACTTCACTCTCAATATTGGAAAGATTGTCTAGAAAAAAAGCTCAATAAAGATGTAGAAGACCTTATTGGCACAATTAACCAACTAAACCTTATCGACATATACACAACTTTCTATCCATCAGCAGACAACTACACTTTCTTCTCCAGTGGTAAAAAATACCAATGACTTTAGGAAACATCTCATAACCTGGTTTCAGCTGGAGGACATTATGCTGAGTGAAAGTCAGAGACAAAAGGACAAATATTGTACGAGACCCCTACGATAAGAACTTAAAAACAGACTCATGCATAGAAGAAAAGACTCTTTGACGGCTGTGAGGGTAGGGAGGGAGGGAGGGCTAGGGGGATAGGGTTTAGATTAGATAGTTTACAGCCATGTAAGTAACATCAGTTGGCACTAACCCACGTGGTGCAGAGGAGAATAAAGACCTGAAAGACATAAGGAAAATATGAGCCCAAGACACAGAAAGGGCCACATAATCCAGAGACTACATCAGCAGGAGACCAGAAGAACTAGATGCTCCATGCCACCACCAACTGCCCCAACAGGGGACACAACAAAGAGTCCGTGATGCCCCAGGAGCAATATGGGTGCATAACTTGAACCATATTAAAAAGACTAGACTTGATGGTCTGACAGGCTGCCTGGTCCCAATAAAACATGGCCTCCAGACTCCCTGTTAGTCCAGAACTGAAACTATTCTCAAAGCCAACTCTTCTGGCAAACATTGGACTATACTATAAGACATAAAATGATACTGGTGAAGAGTGCTCTTCCTGGCTTAAGTTGATACATGGGATTAACTGGGCAATCTCTTTCCAGAAACTAGATGAAAGGGCAGAAGGGGACAGGAGCTAGTTGAATGGATACAGGAAAGAACAGGGTGGAAAGAAATATATATTGTCAGTGTGGGAAGAGCAGCTAGAGTTACATACACATGTGTATGTAAGTTTTTGTATGACAAACTGACTTGGATTGTAAACTTTCACTTAAAGCACAATAAAACATTTAATTAAAAAAGGAATGTTTTGTTTCACATGAAATATTATTTTTGTATTAACGTAGATTTTAGTGACAATCTTCCCTATAGTATGAATTACTTTTCAGATACTTTTTGTATCTTTGTACAAATTTTTCTCTTTTTCCACATGCATTTATATATTCTGATATATTTAAACAATATGTACATTTTGTTTAGAGTTGGAAAAAAGTACTTTTATGATTGTCTTGCTAAAAAACAAACAAACAAAAAAAGCCTGTCAAGTCAATTCCTACTCATAATGACTTTACAGGACAGAGTAGAACTTCCCTACAGGATTTCTAGGACTGCAGTCTTTATGGAAGCTGACTGTCACATCTCTCTCATGTAGAGTAGCATTTGGGTTCTAACTGCTAACCATTCATTAGCAGCTAAATGCTTAATCACTGAGTCAAGAGGACTCCCTTCAGCCATGAATAGAAGACACTCATAATCAATTTAAAGACCAATTCTGGTGCCTATGAGGTTGCTAATGAAGTAGATCCTGATGAGACCCCTTAATCTCTAGTTTTGTTTTTTTTTTAATTCTCTTCAAAATTGTGTTAACCTCTGGGTTCAATGATTCTCAGATAAGTAGTTAGTTTTAGAACAAACCTGGAATTCTCAACAATTTTGAGTACACATAAAAGTTTTTAATATTTTCAGAGTCACAAATTTAAAGATATTTTAGTTCTAAGTCTTTTTCCCTAGAAAAAAAATGCAGACACAAATCACACATTGCAACAACTTTGTAAGTGGCTTCGGATTCTCTGGAGCATCTGCCTGGACTCCAGGATTATGGTTATTTTAGAAGCAATACTGCAGCCTGAAAGCCAGACAGATACACATAAATTCTTCCCCTTCTGCTTTGCCATTTGCATCCGTGTAGACACAATTTTGGATTTAGACCCCAATATTTTTCTTGACAGTATATAAAGCAGAACAACTTCCTTACAGGTCAAGAGATGAGAGAAGAGACTTTGAGATACCTCATATTGTGATAAGAAAATTTGTAGTTTACATCTTGCCTACATACTCCTAAAATATTTTCTCCTCTTTTTGTTATGATTGAGTACATAATCCAAATTAAAGTTGCGTGCCCACCTATCTGCAGCTCCTTCTGCCCTCCTTCCCTCATGACAGCACACTCCTTTTCATTCTATTTATGTTGTATCCTCTTAGCAATCTCCTGTCCCATCCTCTCTACTCTCTCCTTTCCTTTCTAGTAAGAGGCCAGTAGAAGAGCATCCTGTAGATGCATAGAACCTTAAGGTACACACACCATGTGGTCTCACTGTATTCCCTAGTCCACTCCATTACTATTCAAAGAGTTGACCTCAGTAATGTTTTCTAGTTAGGGGCAGCAGCAGCTCTAGCGGCCACGCTCCCAGGGAAATTCCCAGACCACTGGACCATGAATTGTGGTCTTTTAGTGGAGTTCTTAAGGTGAACCCCTCTTTTTCTTCTGTTGCCACTGAGACTGAACATTTTGTGACCCATCATGGCTATCTTTGGTGGTGGCCAGACACCACCAGTTCTTCTGGTCACATTTTGATGTCTCATCCATTCACATGGGTCCTTCTGTCTCTTAGGCTTTTTTTAACTTGGGTCTTTCTTGGTAATCATCTGTTCCAGAAGACTTGGCACTATTCGGTGTACCTCAGGTGGCAGCTTGCTAGCTTTTAAGACCTCAGATGCCACTAACCCATGTGGGATGCAGAAGACTCTCTTAACAATAGGCTAGTTATGCCAGTTGGCCTTGAAGTCCGCTGAGAGCATGTTCCGTAATTATTGCTCCTGCTACTCTATCCTTGCAACATTAGGCTATGATTAGAAGTTTTCAGTTTATGTTGAAGTCCAGTTAAATTGATCTTCTTTCTAAACTGAGCTGTTACTGCTTTCACTCAAATAAATTTGTCAACTATCGAACCTCTAACCAGTCCTTTCCCTCCATCTACACCACTGAAGCCATGAAAGAGTCTTTTCTTCTTTGTATTGGTCTATTTTTAAGTCTTTATAGTAGGGGCCTCATAAAATATTTTTCCTTTTGTTGTTGACTGATTTCTCACAGAATAGTGTCTTCCAATTGAAACCAGGTTATGAGATGCTTCCTAAAATCATCATTGTTCTTTTTCATTGCATAGTGTTCCATTGAGTATATGCACCATGGTTTGTTTATCCATTCATCTGTTGTTGGGGATCTTTGTTGATTCCATTTTTTGCTATTGTAGACTGTGCTGCAATAAACATTCTTGGGCATGTATCTGAATGTGTGACTGCCCTTGATTCTGTAGAATATATTCCAAGAATTCAGATTACTGGATCAAAAGGTATATCTATTTCCAGCTTTTTAAGGAAGTGCCAAATTGCTTTCCATAGAGATTGTACTAATTTGAAATCCTACCAGCAATGTAGGAGAGTTCCAATCTCTCCACAGCCTCTCCAGCATTTGTTGTTTTCTGTTTTGGGGATAACGGCCAACCTTTTTGGGGTGAGATGGTATCTCATTGTAGTTTTGATTTGGGTTTCTTTAATAGCTAATGATCATGAGGATTTCATGATGTGTCTTTTGGCTGCCTGGATGTCCTCTTTGGTAAAGTGTCTATCCATCTCTTTTGATTATCATTTCCTTATTGGTATTTTGCACTACCTTGTAGACCATGAAGATCAGATGCTGATCCAATAAGTAGTTGATGAATATTTTTTCCCATCCTCTGGATAGTCTTTTAATTCTTTTGATACAGTATTTGGATGAGCAAAAGTGTTTTATTCCTGGTAGTTTCCATTTATCTATTTTTTTCTTCTTTTGATTATGCTTTGTGTTTATCAGATTTTGAAGTTTGTCTAAGCTGTGTATTAAAGCTTCTGTTGTTGACCTTATTTTTCCTTGTGTGATCTTTATCATTTTAGGTTTGATATTAGGTCTTTGATCCAATTTGAGTTAGTTTTTGTGTAAGGTATAAGATGTGCTGACTTGTTTCAGTTTTTTGCAGATGGGTATCCAATTTTGCCAACACCATTTGTTAAAGAGATGATTTTTTACCCCAGTTTACAATCTTAGGACCTTTATTGAATATCACCTGTTCATAAGAGGATGGTAGCATCTCTGCGGTCTCAAGTCTGTTCCATTGGTCTGTGTGCCTCTTTTTTGTACCAGTACCAGGTTGTGTTGGTTACTGGGGCAGTGTAATAAGTTCTAAGGTGGGGTAGTGTGAGGCCTCCCACTGTGTTCCTGTTCCTCAGTAGTGCTTTCCTTGCCTTGGATTTCTTCTCTATCTAAACAAATTTGTTGATTTGTTTCTTCATCTCATTAAGAAAATGTCCCACCAATTTGTATGGGGATTGCATTGTATATGTAGATAGCTTTGGGTAAAATATACATTTTAACAAAGTTAACTCTTCCTATCAATGAGCAGGGTAGGTTTCTCCGTTTACATAAGTCTCTCTTAGTTTCTTACAGTAAAGTCTTGTAGTTCTCTCTGTATAGGTCTCTTATTTCTCTAGTTAGATTTATTTCTAGGTGTTTTATCTTCTTCGGGCTATAGTAAATGGTATTCATTTGGTGACTTCTTTGATGATCTCTTTGTTGTACTGATTTACTTTTGCTTATCTTGTATCCTGATACTTGGCTGAACTCCTCTATTAGTTCCAGTAGTTTACTTATGGATTCCTTAGGACTCTCTGTATCTACAATCCTATCATCTGCAAATAGAGAGATTTTTAGTTCTTCATTGCTGACGTGGATGCCCTTTGTTTCTGTTTTGTCCAATTGCTCTGTCTAGAATTTCTAGTACAATATTGAATAGAAGTGGTAAGAGGGGGCATTCTTGTCTAGTGCCTATTCTCAAGGGGAATTCTTTGAGTCTTTCACCATTCAGGGTGACGAAGGCGGTTGGCTTTGCATAGATGCTACTGATTACATTGAGGAATTTCCCCTCTATTCCTATTTTGCTGAGTTTTTAGCATGAATGGGTGCTGGACTTTGTCAAATGCTTGTCTGCATCAATTAACAAAATCAGGTGCTTCTTATGTTTTGTGTTATTTATGTGATTGATCACATTGATTGTTTTATTATTATGATGATGATGATTGAAAGAAAATGTACATTCCTACATAAATTTGCATGCTGACCTGTATGCAGTTTCCACTGCTCTCCCTACACAGTAGCAGGACATTCTTCCTCTCTGCTCCATACATGTCTTATCTTCCCAGCAGTCTCCTATCTTCTCCTCTCCACTCAGTCCCCTTCCTCCAGTATGAGGTCAACAAGAGACCTCCTATAGACACCTGGAATCATAAAGTGCCCACTCAATATGGTCACTCTACGTCACCAAGTCCAATCTATTGCTGTCCGAAAAGTTGACCTTCATTTTGATTTATGGACAGGGGCAGCATCAGAGCCAGGGACCATGCTCCCAGTGGAACCCCGAAGTCCGTGGACCATCAATTGTGGTCTTTTAGTGGAGATCTCAGGGTGCATTCCTATTTATACTTGTATTTCCAGTGAGACATAACTTTGTGAGCTCCATCACGGCTATCACTGGTGATAGCTAGGCACCATCTAGTTCTCCCGGTCACAATTTGATGTAGTCACACACTCACATGGGTCTCTCTGTCTTCTGAGTTCTCTTTCCCCCATGTCATTACGGACCTTGGTGGTCATCCATTCCTGCTAATTTGGAACCATTTGCTGTACCCTCACATGGCAACTTGGCAGCTTTTAAGACTCACTCACCAATGTGGGGTGTGGAGAGTCCTCCCTACCAAAATGCTAGTTGTGCCAATTGGCCTCGATTTCCTCTGAGAGCACAGTCCCCAGCCCCCCACCCCAGCTACTCTGTCCTTGCAATATTGGGTTAAGATGGGAGGAGTACACAAGTTGTGTTGAAGTGTCATTAATATTGACCTTCTTACTAATGTGTGTTGTCACCAATTTCACCCAACCAAATTTCTAACATCTATCTAACCTAAACTGTCCCCCCTCGCCCTCCTGCTCTCCTGCCCTCCCGGCCTCCCCACCCTTGCAGCCGTCAAAGAGTCTTTTCTGTTATGCATGAGTCTGCTTTTAAGTTCTTATCATAGTGGTCTCATACAATATTTGTCCTACTGTCGCTGACTAATTTCACTCAACATAATATCCTCCACTTGAAACCAGGTTAAGAGATGTTTCCTGTTGTCATCGTTGTTCTTTATCATTGCATGGTATTCCATTGAGTATATATACCACGGTCGATTCTTCTGTTGTTAGGCATCTGAGTTGATTTGATCTTTTTCCTGTTGTGGACTGTGCTGCGATGAACATTCGTGTGCATGTATCCATTTATGTGAATGGTCTTGATTCTGTAGGATATATTCCAAGCAGTGGAATTATTGGGTCAAATGGTATATCTATATCCATTATTTTAAGGTAGTGCCAGATTGCTTTCCAAAGAGGTTGCACCATTTTGCAATCCAACCAACAGTGTAGCAGAGTTCTAGTCTCTCCACAGTCTCTCCAGAATTTAGAGTTTCCATTTTTTGGATCATGGCCAACCTTGTTGGGGTGAGATAGTATCTCAATGTCATTCTGATTTGAATTCTTTAATAGCTGATGATTGTGAACATGTCCGCATGTGTCTTTTGGCCGCCTGGATCTCCTCTTTACAGAAGTGTCTTTCCATCTCCTTTGCTCATTGCTTAATTGATGATTTATCTCCTTATTGATATTTTGTAGTACCTTATAGATTATCAAGTTCAGGTGTCAGTCTGAAACAGGGTTGCCAAATATTTTTTCCCATTCTGTAGATGGCCTTTTAATTCTATTTATAAAGTCTTTGGATGAGCAAAAGTGATTGATTCTTAGTACTTCCCATTTATCTATTTTTTCTTCTGTTGTTTGTGGTTTGTTTGAAAGATTTTTAAGTCTGTCTATGTTGTGTATTAAACCTACTTTTTCTTGGATGAGCTTTATTATTTTAGATTTGATATTTAGATCTTTTATCCAGTTTGTGTTGGGTTTTGTATAAGGTATAAGATATGGGTCTTGTTTTAATTTAGTGCAGACGGACATCCAGTTTTGCTAGTACCATTTGTTGAAGAGATTGTTTTTACCCAGTTTAATGTCTTAGGGCCTTTGTTGGATATCAACTGTTCGTATGCAGATGATGTCATCTCTGGGGTCTCAGTTCTGTTCCACTGATCTATCTGTCTGTTTTTGTACCAGTACCAGGCTGTTTTGACTACTGTGGCAGTGTAATATGTTCTAAGGTCGTGTAATGAGAGGCCTCCAAATGTTTTCTTGTTCTTTAGTACTGCTTTGCTTATCCAGGGCTTCTTCCCTTTCCAGACAAAGTTGGTAATCTGTTCCTCCATCTCATTAAAAAATGTCACTGGAACTTGTACTGCAGTTGTATTATATGAGTAGATTGCTTTGGGTAAAATAGACATTTTTGCAATGTTAAGTCTTCCTATCTATGAGCAGTGTTTCTCCATTTATGTAACTCTCTCTTAGTTTCTTGTAGTAAAGGTTTGTAGTTCTCCTTGTAAAGGTGTGTTATTTCTCTGATTAGATTTGTTCCTGGATACTTTATCTTCTTAGGGGCTATAGCAAATGCTGTTGACTTGATGATTTCTTCCTTAATAATCTCATTGTTGGTATAAAGGAATCCTACTGACTTACTTATGTTTATCTTGTATCCTGAGACTATGCTGAATTCTTCTCTCAGTTTGAGTAGTTTCCTTATGGATTCTTTGGAATTCTCTGCATATACCATCATATCATGTGCAAATAGGGAGATTTTTAGTTCTTCTTTGCCAATGTAGATGCCCTTTATTCCTTGGTCTTGTTTAATTGCTTTGGCTAGAACTTCTACTACAATGTTGAATAGGAGAGGTGAGAGTAGGCATCCTTGTCTATTTCCTGTTCTCAAGGGAAACTGTTTCAGTCTCTCTCCATTCAGGATGATGTAGGAGTTGGCTTTGTATAAATGTCTCTTATTGCATTGAATTGGCCATCCATTCCTATTTTGCTGAGAGTTTTTAGCATGAATGCGTGCTGGACTTTATCAAATGTCTTTTCTGCATCAATAGACAGAATCAAGTGATTCTTGTCTTTTATGCTGTTTATGTGGTTGATCACATTAATTGTTTTTCTGATGTTGAACCAGAGTTGCATCCCTGGTATGAAATACAACTTGGTTATGATGGATTATTTTTTGGATATGTTGTTGTATTCTATTGGCGAGAATTTTGTTGAAGATTTTTGCATCTAGAGTCAGGAGTGATACACGCCTGTAGTGATAATTTTGGTAGGTGGTATCAATCAAGGAATTTGTCCATTTCCTCTAGGTTTTCAAATTTGTTAAAATACAGTGTTTCATAGTATTCACCTATGATATTTTGGATTTCTGCTGGATCTGTTGTGACAACTCCCCTCTCATTTCTTATTTGAGTTATTTGTTTCCTTTCCCAATTTTCTTTAGTAAGTTTATCCAATGGTTTCTCAATTTTTTTGGTCTTTCAAAAAACCAGCTTTTGGTGTTTTCAGTTTTTTCAATTGTTCTTCTATTCTCTAATTCATTTAGTTCTGCTTTGATCTTCATGATCTGCTTTCTTCTAGCACCTGAGGGTTTCTTCTATTGTTCTCTCCCTACTCTTTCTAGCTGCAGGGTCAGTTCTTTGATTTGGTTTCTTTCTTCCTTCCAGATGGATGCATTTATGGAGATAAACTGACCTCTGAGTACTGCTTTGGCTGTATCCCTTAGGTTTTGGTGGGAAGTGTTTTCCTTCTTGTTGGAATCCATAAATTTTTTATTTCATCCTTGATTTCTTCTATAACCCATGGTTTTTTGAGCAAGATGTTGTTTAGTTTCCATGAGTTCCACTTTCTGTCTATGTTTTTTCTGCTATTGATTTTGACATTAATGGCTTTGTTGTCTGAGAAGATACCTTGCAATAACTCAATGGTATGGATTTTGTTGAGACTTGCTTCATGTCTTAATGCATAGTCTATTCTGGAAAATGTTCTATGTGCACCAGAGAAGGTGCAGTTATCTGCTGATGGATAGAAAGTTCCGTATATGTTAATGAGATCTAGTTGGTTAATCGTGGCAGTAAGATCTTCTGCATCTTTATTGAGCTTTTTTCTAGATGATCTGTTAAGTATTGAGAGTGGAGTGCTGAAGTCTCCCACTATTATTGTGGAGTGATCGATCTTTTTTTGAATGTAGTCAGTGTTTCTTCAATGTATTTAGATGCTCTAGTGTTGGGTGCATAAATATTTAATATTGTTCAGTTCTGTTTGCGTATTGAACCAATAGTGGCCATTCTTGTCCATGATGGTGGATTTTACATTAAAATCTATTTTATCTGTGATTAGAATTACCACACCTGCTCTTCTTTGTTCTTTGTTAGCTTGATACATATTCTTCCATCCTTTGATTTTCAGTTTGTTCATGTCTTTAAGTCTAAGATGAGTTACTTGTAGGCAACATATAGATGGGTCATGTCTTTTGATCCAAGATGTCACTCAATGTCTCTTTGCTGGAGCATTCAGTCCATTCACATTCAATGTAATTATTGATGGATATGTATTCAGTGCTGCCATTGTGATTTGTTTGTTTTTGTGTGGATGTTTTCTCTTTTGTTCTTATTAATCTGTTATGTGATCTTCTTTGTGAGTTGATTTTTCACCTTTTCCAGGGTTGGTTTTGTGGTTGTTGAGACTGCTGTATTACATTTCTTATGGTATGTTGTTTCTTTATTGTGCTTTAAGACTGCTTGATGAACTATATACAAACCCAATTTTGATTGCTATCACTCTTGTCAACTTCATCTCCATCTGGAAGGAGTATAATGAATGTAGTACATCCCTCTTTTTAATATGATGATATCATAGTTTACACGATATGATCTCTAGATAGTTTCTTTTACTGTTATACCTTTGATTGTGTTTGGAGCCTTCCCTAACTGAGTAGGATTCTGGATAACGTGTCCTTCTAAGATACAAATTTAGTGGTATTGTTCTTCTAAGCCAAGAGCTTCTTTCTGTATTTCTTGTAGCTTTGATTTGGTTTTTACAAAGTCTCTGAGTTTCTGTTTGTCTGTGAATGTCTTAATTGCATTTTCATATTTGAAAGTTAGTTTTGCAGGATATATAATTCTTGGTTGGAAGTTCTTCTCCTTCAAGGCTTTGAATGTGTCATGCCACTGTCTCCATACTAGCATTGTTTTGCTGAGAAATCTGATGAAATCCTACAGGGTTTTCCTCTGATTGTTAGCTTTGCTTTGAGTCTTGCTGCCTTTAAGAGTTTCTGTTTCTGTTTCATTTTGTTGAGCTTGATTATAATATGTCATGTAGTCTTTCTGTTGAAGTCTGTCTATATTGAGTGGTGTTTGATACATATCTTGGATATCTATATTCTCTTCTTTCATAATTTCTGGGATTTTTTCTGTCAGTAGCTCAGCAACAATACTCTCTGTGTTCTCAGGTGTCTCATCCTGTTCAGGAACTCCAATTAATCATTGACTGTTCTTACTAATAGTGTCCTACATACTTCTTAATGCTTCTTCATTTTTCTTGTTTCTTTTTTCTGATTTCTCCTCATAGATGCTGGAGTCAGTGGCTCTGTCTTCCAAATCAGAAATTCTTTTCCATTTGTCCCGTTCTGTTTTCTTGGTTTTCAATTGAAGTTTCTATGTCTTTGATTTTGGTCTTGATCTGTTGAATTTGTGTATTGATGTTCCATCAGATCGAACAGCTTGCTTAATTCTTCATTTTGCTCTGCTGCATTTTGTATAAGATCTAGTAGGGCTCTATATATAATCCTTTTGTAGTCACCTTCTGATAGTTTCAGAAAAGCTTCTTTGTCTGGGAAGTTCTGAGGTGGTTTCTTTTGGGGGCCTTCTGATGCCATGGGTGACTTCTGAGTTATGGTCTTCTCCTACATTTGTTGCTTTTTGGGCTTCATGTCGGTCAATAGAGGCTGGGAGAAATGCTGTGAAGATGGACCACAGTTGTTTCTCTAGGTTGTCTTAAAATGAGAAGTAAAAAGTATTTGACAACTTCCAGAGTCACTCAGGTTTTCACGTGTATACATCCCTTTTCCCAGCTGACAAAGTTAGCACCTCTGTATTGAACACTAGATGTTATAAACTAGCTCAAAATACAGAAAGGCTTCTGGCCTGCTGGCCTGTACTACTGAGCCCCAGTGGTAGGTGATACTGTGGAGAATTCTGTGTAGGAACTGCCTCCCAGCCTAGAAATTAGGTCCACCTGAGGCTTCCTTATCGATGACCCCACCTCCCAGCAAAACAAGATGGTGTCCCATGTAAGCTCGCCAGCCAGCAGGTACTGGGCTCCAGGCAGAAAGAGAGGCCAAGAGTGCTGAAATGTCCAGAGTCCACAGCCTCCACCGCTGGACCCCAGACCCAGGTGACACTGTGCAAATCACTGCCTGACTGCTAGAAATGTGCTCTTCCCATGGAAGGCAGCACCTCCCAGCCTAGGAACCAAGTCTGGCTGGTGCCTCTGCCTGGGCTTCTCCATTTCCCGATAAGTCAGAGGAGCTGAGGTGTATAGAGTCCAAAACTAGGCTCTCAGAACCTAGAAATTTCACTTGCCTGTCCCACCAGCAATGTTTCTGAGACCAGCAGCTAGTCAAGTCCCAGTTCTGCCTACTGGCCAAGACAGAGGGGGAAAAAAAAAATCGAAATGGTGAGTTACATTTCATCTGTGCAAGCCTGTGCTCTCCAAGAGTGGGGTCAGTGAAACAGAGGAGGTTTTGCATTCAGTGGTATGAAGTCCAAATTAACAGCCCTATGCCGCATCCCAGGGCTCACTAGGTGACCAGAAGTCTCTGTGTAATTATCATTTCAGGTATTGGTTTCTAGAGGGATTTATGAAGAAGTATGTTTCGTCTGCCTTCTTGACTCTGTCCCCCTGATTGTTTTTCTCATGTTGCACCAGGCGTGCATCCCTAGTATGAATCCAGCTTGGTCATGATGAGTTATTTTTGGATATGTTGTTGAATTCTTTTTGCAGGGATATTGTTGAAGATTTTTGCATCTAGGGTCGTTAGTGATAGTGATCTGTAATTTGTGTGTGTGTGTGCATCTATGGGATCTTTCCCTGGCTTTGGGAATGAATTTGAGTGTATTCTATCCCTTTCTATGCTGTGAAATAGCCTCAGTAATATCGGAATTAACTTTTCTCTAAAAAGTTGTTAGTATTCTCCACTGAAACCATCTGGGCCAGGACATTTTTTGGTTGATAGTTTTTTGATGAGTTTTTCAATCTCTTTCACTTTAATGGATTTATTAAGTTGTTCTACTTCTTCTTCAGATAATTTTGTTAGGTGATATGAACCTAGAAATCTGTTCATTTCCTCTAGATTTTCAAATCTCTTACAGTACAGTTTTTTGTAGTATGTTATGACACTTTTGATTTTTGTTGAGTCTGCTGTGACATCTCCCATTTCATTTCTCAATTCAGGTTATTTGTTTCCTCTTCTGTTTTTCTTTAGTAAGTTTAGCCAATGGTTTATCAATTTTGTTGATCTTTTCAAAGAACCAGTGTTTGATTTTGTTATTTTTTTCAGTTGCTCTTCTATTGTCTAACTTAGTTCTGCTCTAATCTTTATGATCTGTTTTCTTCTGGTGACTGAGGAATTCCTCTGTTGCTATCTTTCTACTTGTTCAAGCTGTAGGGCTAATTCTTTGGTTTGGGCCCTTTCTTCCTTTCTGATATGTGCATTTATAGAGATAAATTGACCTCTGAAAACCACTGTTTCTGTATCCCACAGCTTTTGACAGGATGTGTTTTCATTTTCATTTGCTTCCATAAATTTCTTTATTTCATCCTTGATTTCTTCTATAACCCATATTTTTTTGAGCAAGACTCTTGTTCAGTTTTCATGAGTTCCAATTGCTATGTATGTCTTTTCTGCTATTGATTTCAACTTTTATGGCTTTATGGTTTGAGAGGATGCTTTGCAATAAATCAATGGTTAAGATTTTGTTGAGACTTACTTTATGTCCTAACACGTGGTGTATTCTGAAAAATGTTCCATGTGCGCTGGAGAAGATGTACTCATCTGTTGATGGGTAAAAGGTTCTGTTTATGTCGTTGAGGTCTAGTTGGTTAATTGTTGCAGTAGGAGCTTATACGTCTTTACTGAGCTTTTTTCTGGATGATCTGTCCAGTACTGAAAGTGGAGTGTTGATGTCTCCAACTATTAGTGTGGAGTGACCTATCTCATTTTTCAATGTAGCCAATGTTTGTTTGATGTATTTAGATGCTCTGGTATTGGGTGCATAAATATTTAATATTGTTAAGTCCTGCTTGTGTATTGAGTCTTTCAGCAATAGTGACCATCCTTGTCCACTATGGTGGATTTTACATTGATAGGTGTGTGTTTAGTGCTGTCGTTTTGATGTATTTACTTTTGTGTTGCTGTTTTCTATGTTGTTCTCAGTAATCTCCTCTGAGTCATTCTTCTTTATGGGTTGACTTTTCTTCTTTTTCAGTGTTGGTTTTGTGTTTGTTGAGACTCCTGTACTGCGTTTCTTGTTTTTTATGTTGCATTGTTATTGTGCTTTGCAGCTTCCCTGTGATCTCCTTTATTATTTTAAGTTTAAACCCAGTTTTAACTTCTGCATATTTTTTTAACTTCGTCTCCATCTGAAAGGAATAACTACTATAGTATATCCCTCTTTTTAGTGTCATGGTGTCATAGTTTTCATGATATAATCACTGGTTCCCTTCTTTTAATATTGTAGGTTTAACTGAATTTTGTGACTTCCCTAACTTAGTAGGTTTCTGGATGCTATGTCCTGCATTGTGTCCTTCAGTATACACTTAATGGCTTTGTTTTGCTAAGCAAAGACCTTCTTTCAAAATTTCTTGTAGTTTTGGTTTGGTTTTTACAGAGTCTCTAGGCTTCTCTTTATCTGCAAATGTCTTTGTTTCGTCTTCATGTTTGAAAGACAGTTTTGCAAGATATGTAATTCTTGGTTGGAAGTTTTTCTCCTTCAAGTTTTTAAATGTGTCATCCCACTACCTCTGTGCTAGCATCATTTCTGCTGAGAAGTCTGATGAAATCCCTCATGGCTTCCCTCTGAATGTTAGCTTTGTTTTGAATCTCACTTCCTTTAAGAGGTTCTGTTTTTGTTACAATTTATTAAGCTTGATTATAGTATGTCTTGTTGTCTTTCTTTTGGGATCTAGATTTTGTGTTGTTCTATAAATGTCTTGGATATGTGTGTTCTGTTCTGTCATAATTTCAGGGTAGTTTTCTGTCAGCAACTCAGTAACAATCCTTTTTCTGTTTTCAGCTATCCTGCCCTATTCAGTAGCTTCAATTAATTGTAGATTATTCTTCTTAATAGAGTCCTACATGTTTATTAATGCTTCTTCATTTTTCTTATTTCTTTTCTCTGATTTCTCCTCATAAATGCTGATGTCAGTTGCTCTATCCTGAAGCTCACTAACTGTGGCTTACATCTTAATCTGCTCTTTTGATTTTGGATTGAGTTGTTTAATTGTGTAATTTTTGATCTGCTGGATTTCAGATCACTGTTGTTCCATCAGCTAAAATAGCTTGCTTAATATTTCATTTTGTTCTGTTGCATTTTGTTTAATCTCTAAAAGGGATCTTTATATAATTCTTCTGCACTTAACCTTCAAAAGTTTCAGAAAGCCTTCATCTGGGAAGTTTTTTGATTCTTTATTTCGGGGGTTTTCCCAAGCCATGGTGGACTCTTTCTTTAAATGGTTAATGATGTTTTGTTGCCTTTGGGCCATCTATGGGCTGTTTAGTTTCTCTGGTGTTACCTCAACAGGAGCTGAGGTGTATTTCTGAGAAAGTGTTTGGTCACCAGCCACCTCTGTACTCTAGTGACTGGCCCCAGATTGACTCTCTGGGGTGACAGTCTCTGCCTCCTGGCTGGCAAAGATGGCTGCGTACTTATGGAGCAACTGAAGGGCTGTCAACTGTCCCCATAATGTGGATCAGTAAAGGCTGGAAGAGATGCTGCCAGGCATCTCAGTGTTTTTTTCTCCAAGCAGTCTTATTTTAAAATGCTGGGAGCTGTTTGACAGCTGCCAAAATCAGTCAGGCCATCCAGTGTGAGAGGCCTGCCATCTAGCTGGCAACAGAAGAACCTCTTTGGCTGTCCCCAGATGCTGTGATGTAGTTCAAAGTAGGAAGGATTATGGCTTTGCTGCCATCCTGAGCCAGGCCCCACCCATAAGGTAACACTGTCATAAACATAGCTTTTCTGCTGGAAAAGTACTTTCTAATTAGCAGTGCTTCTCAGCTTGTGATTTATAATCTGCTGAGTCCTGTGGTTGGGTGACTCTGCCTCCCAGTTTACCAAGATGGCATCCCAGCTGAGCTGTCCTTCCTGCCATGAAACAGCAGGATCTGTGGTCAAACTCAGAAAAGAGAGTGTGGAGGGGCAGTGGTGCCCTCTGTTAGCAGTTGGGCTCTCAAAATATGGCTATCTCACACACTGTCACTCTGCCGCGCTATATGCTGTTTACTTTAGTACTGCAGTTCAGCATATTTTCTGGTTCATGCCCATCCCCCATTTCCTGAATAACAAAGATGGCATCAGTATCTGCAGTCCACCCAAGCAGTAAGTCAGCAGAAGTGGTACTCAGTGTGTGCTGCCTTGTGTTTGAGAGAGGTAGTTTTTTATTTAATAGTATGTAGTCCATTCTGACAACCCTGTGCTGTATCTTAGGGCTCCCTGGGTTTCCAGAATGCTCCATTCAATTATCAATCCAGGCTTTAGTTTTCAGAAGCAATTGAGATGTGTGTACAGTCTGTCATCTTGGCCCTGTCCTCTACTCCATTTTCTCCTTTTAAAATAGGTGACTGAAAACTTGACATAACTAATGCTATGATGATCCTGTCAGTTTTTCTTCCTCTGACTGCTTTCTCCTTTTCTCATACATCCCTGTGTTAAGCACTTTATCTTGACCTGATGCAAGTCACTATGTCTTTATATCTAATGCTGTAATTTTTTTTTTTCTGTCTGACTACCTTAAACTTACAACCCCCCACAGGGAGATTGGAACCAGCTATCTAATATGTAAATCTTTGCTCTGATAAACATATGACTGGTCTGTGTCTCTTATGTCAGATAAAAGATCTCTCATCACTATTTGTAATGAGTAACTCCTCTGGCCATGCTGTATAAATTGTCTTTTGAAACTTTATAGAAACAGACTGTGCTGCTATGGGATCTCCATTGCTACCAACTTCCTAATAAACCTGATTTTTTCTGACTTGTAGCATGTTTTACTGGCTAAACTGCTCCAGGGCAAAGACCCTAATCATGCAACATGATTGTAAACCAAACCGAATCTTTTGCCACTGAGCCAATTCCCACTCATAGCAGCCCTCTAGGACAGAGTAGAACTACCTCTATAGGGTCATTTCTTTTATCTTATTATATTGTTATAAGTACTTCATGAAGCAGATTATAAAAATAACTTTCACTTCTGTTTACCAAGTTCTAGATACTTCTGTATATCTCATTTAATAATGACAAGTTATCATACCAAATTATACTTCTGTTATCATTAACATTTTTAACACATGGATTGCCAGTGGCACATAAAATTTAACACTTTTGTTACTTGTGGAAAGTAAGGTAGCTAAAACTCTGCAAGTCTTTGGGAAGAACGTAGCCTGATTTTAATACATTTAGCCTCAATGTAAAAACTCTGAAGTGCATGAAACTCAAGAACCTTGAGCTGGAGTCTTATTTTTATGTAGACTGATCATGGTCTTATGTGATTCCCTCTGGATGCATGAATTTTCTAAACTATTGATAAGTTTGCCTTTGTTTCTATGAGAAAACCCTCCTCACTATGTCTCCCTGTTACCGTGTTCTAGTAAGAATGTATTTAACATGAGAATAAGCTATTCCCAGTCTTTTTTTCAATCACAGTGGCCATTTTCTCCCTGATGCCATTTGTTTTTTCTAGATTACTAGCTGCCTGCTTTTCTAGTTTCTGAGTGGTGGATAATGCCTTTGCAATATGGAATAATTCATTGCAGTGGTACTTTTTAAAAGACTCAAACTCCTGTAAATTAATCTTAGTCTGTATTCAATTTTAGGTCCTACTCATTGTTTTCACCTTAGCAGATAGAATGCACTGCTGTGAACAGCCTTGCTGTATTCCAGGGCATCTGTTTCTGTTTCTTAGTTGTTAATACGACCTTATTTATAATGAAGAGTACATAATAGTGATAATTTTCCTGAGATTCAAATTCCTTTATTTTTATTTATGTAGCCTGTCTGAATTAGTTTTGCAGTAAGTAAGAATATATTGTACCATTTTTTGAGATGTTCCATGAAAAATAATAAAAAGTTAAGAAAAAGACTAGAATAAAATGTATATGCAGTCATTATTAGGTGTTCTCATGCAAATTTGCAAGACATAAAAAAGACAGAAAATAAATCAGACTTCATCATTGACTCATATCTGCGGGATTTATCACATCCAGGGTCTTCTGGGACATACTGAATCCCAGATAATAAGTATAAAAATCTACAAATCCTAGAACATTCTAAATTGGTACTTTAATCAGCATGCATCCCATTAGTGAAAACATAGTACCAATAAAAAATTCAAAGCAGAAAATGATTAAAGTTTGAAAGAGTTTAAACAACTAAAAAAAAGTCATACAGCTATTTTGGTAGAATCTAAAACACAAACTGAGAAAGCTTTGCTCCAGACTCCATATTCACCACTTAGGTGAATATGAATTCCCTGGCAGAGGACAGTAAACAACGTAATGCTCAGTAAAAGCTGTTTTTTCTTTCTCTCCCCTACCAAATCTAAAAACAAAATCTCTAGCTTTCCAGAGATCACAGATTTAAGAAGTACTAAAGTTGGACTCAAACCAGTCTTGGATACAAGTTTAGCACTTAGTATAATATTACTGTTCTTTCTTTCTTATTTTTTTTTTTTTTGAGAGTGTATTGTACTTATGAAAATACCTGGACCAGGAAGGCTGATAAAAAATGTAGAAAGTGTGCATTGTTTGAGTTATTTATTTTCTACTTGTTATTTATTTTTCACCCCTATACCACAGCTGCTCCAGGCAGACTCATCCATTATACACACTCCATTTTGGGGTGGGGGTTATTACAAATTGCACTGTGTCCCTGCAAAAATATATGTATTGATTTGATTTGGCTATGAGTCCCAATATGGTGCAGTCCCTCCCATATGTTGTGAATCCTGCCTCTGTGCTATTGATGACAGAGAATGAGCAGCAGTTGTGCTGGCAAAGCAGGACTCAAGTTCCCAGCTGTGGGATATAATGGAGAGAAGTCAACATAGAGAGTTGGGAAACTCATGTCACCAAGAAGCAGCATGAAGAGCAGAGCATGTCCTCTCGACCTGAGATTACTGTGCTGAGATGCTCTCATTGAATTTAGACTTAGCCTACTGGACTGTGATGATTTCTCTTATTGAATGGACTCATAACTCGTAAATGGGTTTGTGGCTTACCAGACTAAGGCAATAAAGTTTCTCCTCATGATACCATCCATTTTGGGTGTTTTCTGTTAGAGCAGTATCACATGACTAAAACAGGGGTGGTAATGAAACCTTAGAATTAGAATATTTAAAAAAAGAGATTTCACATTTTCTTGTAACTTATATGCTTTGGAAATAACACCATAAAAATGTTAAAACTCGGAACGCTTGAAGTTCTCACATCTAAATGCATGTGATCTTGAACAGACAAAGGTACTTCCTAAGTATTCATGTAAGATATTAAAATGAAGATATTGAAGAAGCCTCAAAAGACTGACCAAAGTTATAAAAAATGATTTTGGTGATAGTATTCACTTTAGTATTAAATTACCGTCATATAGTGGTACACCAGAAATAGGTTATTTATTTCCTATAGGAAATTAACTGAGATTGGAAAAGAGTGAATTTATTGAAGAACAGCTGGGTTTTCAAATCTTATCACCCTAAAATGTGTATTACGGTTAGTTTGATTAAGTTTTGTCTCTCCCAACCTCCATAAGTAGCTCCCTGAAAGCAAGAACTCTATTTTATTTGTTCTTGTATTTCTAGTGCCTAGCTCATACAAATCTGTTTTTAACTGTGTTACTTATTTCACTGAAAAACTGCCCTGTGCACCTATTTTTCTCAAGTCTATACCTTTTTACTTTCTCAAGAATTACATTGTATAAAATAGTTGTCCCCCCATCTCTTACCTGGCTCTACCCCAAAGCTTTAAATACTGTATTCTGTTCAAATTAGAAAGGAGTATCACCAGAAACAGCAACAAAACAGCCAAACTCCAGAACTCGGTAAATTCTAAATCATTTTTAGCAGGAATATGATTTCCTTCCTTTCAAAGCCAACATTTTGAAAGTAGTCTGTACTTTCAATCTCCTTTTTCTAGTGTATTTATTCTTCAGTTTAGTACAGTCTACTTCATCTACAATCAGCTTGCAGTCATTTACAATCAGTCAGTTATGGTTACATGGCTCTTTGTAACTTTATACTCCCTACATTCATTTGATGTATACTATTCGGTCATTATGATTGGTGTCAGTACATAACAATTTCTCTCTCATGTCCGAATTCTGAACAAGGTGAGAAATAAGACATGGATCACTGCAAATGGAGATTAAAAAGTTAGCTTTATCACTTACAATGCATGACGTGAAATTCCCCTGTCCTTTACTTACAATGATATCATTTTCTTCTACTTTCTAGCATACAATATTTGCTCTTTCTTCTCAAATTCTTTCATGTATTTTTATGTTTGTTAGCTCTTTGAATGAGTTTTCCTTTATGGTTTAGATCTTCACTTTCTTTAAAACTAAATGTGGTGCTTGATCATTTCATCTGTATCTCTCAACTTTCTCTCATGTTTATGCTTTTGATTATTGGAATATGTATCTCTAAACTATATCTTTTTCATGGCTCACATACAATGAATTAATACATCTATTAAAGTGCTCTTGGAGACATCTGATAAATAATGCAGATGGTTTATATTTGAACTCATCATATTTCCCTTCAAATTGCTTCTACACTTTTCCTTAATTTGATTGAAAACATCAAGATCCATATAATAGCCCATTAAAAAAAATCCAGCATTATCCTTTACTACCCTTAACTATCAAATCTAATATTGTCATTATGTCACAGATTTTTACTTTCATTTCATATCTGTTCTCAGAATTTTTAATTCAAGACTTCATCGTTCTCACTTGGATTACTACAAGAGCATCTAATTTTGTATCCCAGACTCAGTTATTTCACTTCTTTCTAGTCAATTTTCCAAATGATTGTCAAAGTAAATTTTTTTAAAAGCAAATGTGTTTCTACATTAACCATTCTCAACACACTAATCCTCTGGTGATTTGACCTAATAGAACTTGGTCCAACAATTCGAGAAAACAAACTAAAATTTTTGTGCATTTTAAAGGAATTTCTGCATATAAGATCATAGCATTTTCCAGTAAAGATATTTTTAGTTCTTTACCAAGTTGAAAGCCTGCTGTTTCTTTTTCTTGCCTGATTGCTATTGCTAGAAATTCCAGCATAGTGCTGAATAAAAGTGATGACAAAGGACATCCTTACTGGGTTCCTAATCTTAAGAGGAATGCTTTTAGACTGTGTTCATTTAGGATAATGTTGGCTTTGTCTTTGTATCAGTGCTCTTTATCATGTAGAGGTATTTCATTTCTATTCCTATTTTGTTCTGAGTTTTAACACGAAGGTGTGCTGGACTTTGTTGAATGTCTTTTATTCATAAAGTTATAAAATCTTGTGGTTCTTATCTTTTGTTTCATTTATGTCATTGATTACATTGATTATATTGTTGTACCATCCATGCATCCCTGATATGAACATTTCTTGGTCATGGCAAATTGTTCTTTTGATATGTTGTTGAATTCTGTTGGCTAGAGTTTTGTTGAGGATGTTTGCATCTAGGTTCATGAGAGATCTTGGTGTATAATTTTCACTTTTGTGCTGTCTTCATTTGATTCTCTTATCAGTGTTATACTGGCTTCATAGAGTGAATTGGGTAGTATTCTTTCTTTGCCATGCACTGAAATACCTTTAGTGATGGTAGCTGTTTTAGTCAGCTATTGCTGCTGTAACAGAAATATCAGAGAGTGGATGGCTTTAACAAAGGAAAATTTGTTGTTACACAGTCCGGTAGGCTAAAAGTCCAAATTCAGGATGTTTGCTCCAGAGGAAGGCTTTCACCCTTGTTGGCTCTGAAGGAATGTCTGGTATTGCATCAGTCTTTGTGCAGGAAGCATCCTGACACAGGAACTTCAAGTCTGAACAACGTGCTCTTCTCCCCGTGCTGCTTTGTTGGTGGTGTGATGTTCCCAGTTCTCAGCTTGCTTCACTTTCCTTTTATCTGTTGTAGGACAAAAGGATTAAGGGTGGTGCAAGCCATACTCCAGGGAAACTCTCTTAGCAAGAATGTTGCAGTCTCACCATAATCCTCTTTTAATATAATCGTCCTATCTATTAGCCACAGGATCAGGGAGGTGATCCTTTAAAAAGATTTACAGTCCCCCCCCTAGTTCTTCAACATGCAGCATAGGAAAAATCACAAAATGGAAGACAATCACAGAATACAGGAAATCATGGCCCAGGCACACAGCTACATATATTTTTTGGGAGACATGATTCAATCCGTGACAGTGGTGTTTTTTTTTTTTTTTTTTTTTTTTTTCTCCAGTGATACCATCAGGGCAAGGGCTTTTTTGGTTTGGAATTTTTAAATTATCTTTTCAATTTCTTTTTATGTTGTGTGTTTAGTTGTTCTACCTCTTTTTGTGTTAGTTTAGGTAGATAGTATGTTAGTAGAAACTTGTCCCTTTTCTCTAGGTTTCAAATCTGTTACAATATGATTTTTCATAGTATTGTATCATTATTTCTTTAGTTTTAGTCATGTCTGTTGTGATAGCACCCATCTCATTTCTTATTTGGGTTATGTGTTTCCTCTCCTGTGTTGTTTTGTCAGTTTGGCATCTGGTTTATCAATTTTTCTGATGTATTCAGTGAACCAGATTTTGGTCTTGTTATGTCTCTCAATTATTTTTCTATTTTCTAATACATTTTATTATTTCCTTGCTTCTGGTTCCCAATTACTTCTTTTGCTGCTCTCTTTCTACTTGTTCAAGCTGTAGGATCAGTGCTTTGTTTTGGACCCTTTCATCTTTTGTGACATATGCATTTACTGAGATAAACACTATGTGCTATTTTCACTGTGTCCCGAAGTTCTGGTAGGATGTGATTTCATTTTCATTTGAGTCTGTGAATTTTTTTATTCTAACTTTGATTTCTTCTATAATCCAGTAGTATGTATATGTATACATGTGTGTATATATATATATATATATATACACACCAGCCAAACCAAGTGACATTGACACATATATATATAATTTCCTTTGTTTTTCTGTTATTGATTTGATTTCTACTTTTATAGCTTTATGTTCTGAAAAGATGCTTTGTAGTATTTCAGTGCTTTGAATTTTGTTAAGGCTTGTTCTATGGCCTTGTGTGTGGTCTATTCTGGAGAATGTTCCGTGTGTGCTGGAAGACAAAGTATACTTGTTTCCTGTTGAGTAGAACGTTCTGTATATGTCTATGAAATCAGATTAGTCAATTTTGCTATTTAAATATTACTTGTCTTTATTGAGTTTCTGTCTGAATGTTCTATTCTTCATTGACAGTGGTGTGTTGAAATCTCCTACTGTTATTGTGGAGTTAAAGTTGATTTTATGTATTTTGCAGCCCTATCATTGGGTGTATATGTATTTACTATGGTTATATCTTCCAGGAGTTATGACCCTTTAATCATTATATAGTGTCCTTTCTTATCCACTACTGTGAATTTTAGTTCAGTCTGTTTTATTAGAAACTAATATTGCACTCCCGCTGTGATTTTGAATGTTGTTTGCTTGATGCACTTTTTTCATTCTTTGAGTTGTAGTTTAAGCCTTGAACTCTAAAATGTGTCTCTTGTAGGTAGGTTTATTTGTTACTTTATCTAGTCTATCACTCTTTGTTTCTTTATTGGTACACTTAAGGTTTATATTCAGCATAATTATTGATAGATATGAAGTTAGTGCTTCCATTTTGATGCCTTTTTCTGTGCATTGTAGACAATTAATTTGTTCCACTTACTTTCCTATGCTGAATTGTTTTGCATTATGTTTTCTTTCCATCTTTTTTATTGTTATTTGTTCAATATTTGCTGAGACTTCATATTTTTCTTGTTTTTTTATTTTGTTGGTAGGATTGTTAATTTTCTATGTGTTTTTAATATTTACCCTCATTTTTCTAAGTTTAAAACAGTTTATAATTTCTTTGTGTTGCTTTGACTTCCCCTGCACATAAACGATCTATAACTATATTTTCAAGACCTTTTTTTTTTGTTATTATGTTGTCATCTTTTACATAATGACTTATCTGTTTCTGTATTTTCAGTGTTTTCTCTTGGTTTATTTTTGTGATTTCCTTTTCCAGGTTGCTATCCAGTTGCTGTATTCTGAGTTATAGCCTTGGATTTTTATCTGATATTATTGATTTTCTAACCCAAACACTTAATTTGGATTGTTTTTTTGCAAATTTTCTAAGTCTCTGTTTATCTGGAAATGTCCCTCTTTCACCATTGTATTTGAAAGACAGTTTTACTGGATGTATAATTCTTGACTAGCATTTTTTTTCTTTCAATATTTTATATATGTGATTCTTACCTTCTTACCTGCATGTTTCCTCCTTCATAGATTATTTTTCATTTATAGCTAACCACTTCTGAAATCATCTCATCTTGTTTTTTGACGTGTTTGAGTATAACATGCTTTGGTGTTTTTCTTTTGAGATGTGCCTTGTGTGGAGTTCATTGTGCACATTGGCTAGATGTACTCTATCTTTCATGATCTTAGGGAAATTTTGTCATCAAATCTTTAACAAGTGTTTCTGTATGTTGTGTTATACCTCCTGTTCTTGCACTCCAAACACAGATTATATTTCTTGATAGAATCCCACATAATTCTTAGTGAATTGAAATTTTTAAAAATTCTGTTATGTGATATTTTTCCTCAAATATTTTGGTGTCACATGCTTTATCTTCAGTCTCAGTAATTTCACCTTTCGTTGCCACAATTATATTTCTTTGATCTTCTATTGAGATTTCTAATTTTGTAATTTTATTATTAATCTTCTGAATTTCTACTTTCTACCTGTAAGTGCTTTCTTGGAGCCAGTTCAATTTGTCGTTATATTCTGCTTCATTTTACATCCAGTGTGGGTTTTTGGGTCTCTCTGATATCTTGAAGAGTTTTAAGTATTAATCTTTTGTATTCTACTTCCAATAATTTCAGGAAGTTCTCTTCAATGGGAAAATTTCTTGATTCTTTGTTTTGGAAGCTTTCTGAAGCCATTGTGTTCTGCCTTCTTAAGTGGTTTGATATTGATTGTTGTCTATGAGTCATCAGTAAATTATTGTATTTTTTTTCTTTGTATTTTATGTTTGCCTACTGTGTTCCAGTTTCTGATTTGTTTTAAAATGTCCAGATTGGATGGCTGTGTGTTTTTATTTGATTGTTAGTATTTTTGAAGCTGTAGTGGACTGTCACTAGATGGTTAGAGCTGTTACTAGGCATGTGGGACAGTGTTTCAGCACATAATTCTGCTCAAGTGTCTAGATAGTTAGTCAGCAAGTGCGTGTTGTAGGCCATTTGCTACATCCCTAGATGGGTGGAGTTTGATTTGTGTAGGCATGGGTATCAGGTTGCATACATTGTGAAAGGCAGAGGGCTGCAGACATCCCTAAATGTCTATGAGGCAGACATGACTCCTTATACTTGTTTGAAAAGAACTGTTTTTGCCCTGAATTTTTTGCTCCAGTGAGTTGGCAGATTATTTTCTCCCTTTCCCTTGTTTGTTAAATTTTCCTTTACAGAGTCTAGAAGAATGACTCAAGGATAGCATAAGGAGTCCCACTTCTGGCTCAGATAATATCAGACTCTGGAGGCAGATGCAGTGCAGAAATGGAGTAAAAGAGAGAAAAGTTTATTCTGAAAGAAAGTTTTAGATTAAGATATGATAAGTTAATAGGACACCACTTAGCTTTTAATGATGAAGTGCCATTTTAGGTAGTTCTGGACCAATTCTCCCTTCCCCATCACTCAGTCTGATTTCTCAGCATTATCTTTGTTGTTCAGGGCTTCTAGAGTGTCATGTGTAATAATCATTTGTTCTTTGGGTTCTTTGTTAGAGGGATCACAGAAAGCATCATTTTATCTCTGCCCAGTATCTGGAATTTTCAAAGGTTTTTGACTTCTCTCTCTCTCTCTCTGTTTTCTTCCTTCCTTCCTTCCTTCCTTCCTTCCTTCCTTCCTTCCTTCCTTCCTTCCTTCCTTCCTTCCTTCCTTCCTTCCTTCCTTCCTTCCTTCCTTCCTTCCTTCCTTCCTTCCTTCCTTCCTTCCTTCCTTCCTTCCTTCCTTCCTTCCTTCCTTCCTTCCTTCCTTCCTTCCTCCCTCCCTCCCTCCCTCCCTCCCTCCCTTCCTCCCTCCCTCCCTTCCTCCTTTTCTCCCTCCCTCCCTCCATTCCTCCCTCCCTCCCTCCCTCCCTCCCTTCCTCCCTTCCTCCCTTCCTCCCTTCCTCCCTCCCTCCCTCCCTCCCTCCCTCCCTCCCTCCCTCCCTCCCTCCCTCCCTCCCTCCCTCCCTCCCTCCCTCCCTTCCTTCCTTTCTCCCTTCTTCCCTTCTTCCTTTCCTCCCTTCCTCTCTTCCTCCCTCCCTCTCTCCCTTTCTTCCTTCTTTCCTTCTCTTTCTCTCTTCCTCTCCCTCTCTCCCTCCCTTCCTCCTTCCTTCCTGTCTCTCTCTCTCTTCCCTCCTTCCCTTTTTTCTTCTTTCTTTTTGATGTATTTTAGAGGAAATTTTACAGAACAAACTAGTTTCTTATTAAACAGCACACATTTCATTTTATGACATTGATTAACAGCCACACAACAGGTCAATACCCTACCTTATCAAACTTAGGTTCCCTATTACCAGCTTTCCTCTACCCTCCTGCCTTCTAGTTCTTGACCCTTGGCTGACACAACCCTTCAGTCTCCTTTTGTTTTATAAGCCTGTCCATTCTTTGACTGATGGTTGAACTTCAGCAGTGATGTCATTACTGAGCTGAAATGGTGTCAGGAGACCTTACCCTAAGGGTTTCTTCAGTTTCTGTCAGGGCAGCAAGTCTGGTCTTTCTCTTTGAATTAGAATTTTGGTCTACATTTTTCTCCAGCTCTTTCTGGGATGCTCTGTTGTAATACCTCTAAGAGTAGTCAGTGGTGGTAGCCAGGCTGGATTCAGTCTTCTGTAAGCCATTGTAGATGTGTTCTGTTAGTTCTTTGGACTAATCTGTCTCTTGTATACTTAGTTTTCTTCATTCTTCCTTATTCTTCAAGTGGTAAAACAGTAGAGTATCCTAGATGGTCACTCACAGGCTTTTAAGTCTCCAGACTCTACTCATCAAAGTAGAATGTAGATTATTTTCTTTATAAACTGTGTTAAGCCAAGTTAGCTAACTGTTCCCTGAGACCGTGCTCCCCACAACTCTCAGCCCAGCAATTCAGTCCTTTTGTGAATTTGGATAGTGTACATGGAACTTCCATGAGCCTTCCTTGTTTACTAGTTGTGCTGATTTCCCTAGGAGAGTGTACTGTCTTATCCTTCCTTAAAGTTACCACTTATCTATTGTATATTTAGTGTTTTGCCATATCCATCCTTTCTCTTTCTGGTAACTATAACAGATTGTTTCTTTTTATGTGTAAACCTTTCCGTAAACTTTTACAGTGCTGGTCCTATACAATATTTTTCCTTTTATGATTGACTTATTTCCCTCAGCATACTGCCTTCTAGTAGTCTCTTAGTTATCAGATAACTTTCAGTTTTGTCAATGCCATTTGTTAAAAAGACTATCTATTCACCATTTGATGAACTTTACGCTGTTGTGGAAGATGAAGTGACCACAAGTGGATGAATTTACATCTATTCTCTTCCATTGGTCAGTGTGTATGTCATTGTACTAGTATCATTTTTCTAAGCGGTGACTCTTGTAAACAGTGTATTGATGGATCTTGTTTTTGATCCATTCTTTCATTCTCTATCACTTTAGGGGTGCATTTAGGCCATTTACATCTAGTGTAGCTATGGATAGGTGTGTTTATTGCTGTCATTTTGTAGTGCTGACATTTTGTGCATTCCTGTTACCGTCCTGTTCTGAATTCCCTTTGCTTTTGGATTTCTTTCCCCTGCACTGGAAGCTTCTGAGGAACCAGAACCCTAGTCCTTTCTGAGGGATGCACTTGGCTCCTGATACTGCTTCTTGGTTATATGAGATTGCCAAATCTCAACCTGTCTCTCTCTTATGTATCCAAAGAGGCAACCCCAAGCCACAATACAATTCCACACATGAAATCCTACCTCACTAACTAAATTACAACCCACTCAGTCTCATTAACATCATACAGGCAGGAATTCCAACATGGAGGAGCAACACACAGTACCAGGAAGCGTGGCCTAGCCAAATTGCTACACAGATTTTGGGGGGTAACACAATTCAATCTATAACAGTAGTATTGTCTGGAGCTGTATAATGGAAACATATCTTTTAATTTAATTTCTGTTTGTTCTTAAAGATTACTATAGGCACTGTGTACTCTTCTCAGTTCATCTTGAATATCTAACTTGTACTTTTGTGGTTCTTTGTCCAAATTTCTTTCAGAGGATTTTTTTTACTGTTATTTATTTTCTGTATCTGTCATTAAATATTAAGCTCTTAAGAGGCATAATGTAAAAATTCTACTCATTTTTGTTTCTTGTACAGACCTGGCACACATCAGTCTTGAATGAATCATTAGAGCAGTGATCAAAACCAAAACCACTGTGGTTGAGTCTGAGTGAAGAAGTGTGTAAATGATTGTTTGTAGAACTGATGACAGATCAAGATTAGTTTCCAGTCAGATGGTAACAAAGTTGCCAAGAATAAAGTTTTATTCCAAATAAGGGATACATGCTTTCCAGATACCCTGGTTTTAATTTTTTTTCCTCTATAGATAAAAATCTTGCCTCAGTATCTGTTTCTCAGAGAAAAGTGAGTCTATGTTGAAAAGTTGTATAACCTTCGGTAGCAAAAGATCTTTCAAAATATATCTGTTGGTTTTGTAGCTGTATAGAGGGAGGTGAGTGGGAGGAGATTTATGCTCCCCAATTATTTACAGTACAAAATCTCCTTATTGTAATTATAATACTTCCATCTGCTGCTGCTATGTTTTCCAACCAGCACTTTAATTAAGTAACCCTTTAATAAATAGAAAACTATTATGAATCAAAACAGATAAAGTATGTAACTCTGCATAAACTACACAAAAACACAGTATCAGTACATGAATTTAATGACTAAAATGTTGGTTCTAGTCTGTGGTGGAGCTCAACTTTTACTATTTACTGAATTTTATACTTTTTCTTGCATTTCACAAATACTGACTTCCCCGAGTTTTTATTCACTCCTCACCATGCATATTAGAGGTAGAAACAGATAATAACGGCTTGCAATCTCTCTCTCTAAATAAAGCTATAATTATCCAAAAGCATGTGAATCATCATGGAAAGGTCTTGGGAAAACAAACTGCCCATCACTGTATAGGTAAGATTGATTAGAAAAAACAAAAAAAGTTGTATCCCTATGGTTGCTTGCCAGTGTTTCATGAAATTTACCTTTCTTCAGCAAATAAAAACTATCAAGGATGTAAATCTGCATCTGGGAAATTAAATGGACTTTCCAGTGTTATTCCTGTAATGACTGATAGATGAGGAGGCAGCTGTCACCAACAAATCTCCACAATGCTTTAACATAGTTTCCATTCAGCAGCTGAATACAAGACACAACTTGAAGCTCATAATGTCTGCCAGAAGATTCATTGCCTTGATATTACATTTGACTTTGAAAGACACAGTTTTCCTCAGGCTTGGTTGCTAACAGAAACAGTTTTGTCTCTCTACTTGAAGGAATCAGAGCTACTCCCTGTGAAGTGCATACATTACACTTCTCAGAGACAGGTGCATCTCAGAAAGACATTCTCATCAAGGCTAATTACAGTTTCTGATCAAGTGCTTCTTCAAGGTCAGCATGTTGCAATAAAAAGAGAGAAAAAGGAAGCAACACATATATTCTATGCCCCAAATTCCCTTGGTAAGTTACTCAGGACTAGAGTATTGGAGAATTTTTTGTTTTGTTGTTTCAAATCAAACTGGTTCTTTCTATATGTGTGACAGCTCAGTGTCTACTTTTCTCTTCTTGGCAAGAGTACACAGTCTTTCTTCATAGAGATGCTTTATGTTCTCCATATATACTTAGACTGAGCCAAGTTCCTATCTGAAATATAATCATGACACCATTTTAACCTTTCTCCAGAGAAATATTGGTTCTGGGATGAGAGATGCTGAAGTATGTCCAAGTCCTTCCTCATTATGTTGAACAGAGACAGCTCTTCCTTCTGTATCACAAACTTCCTGCTTTTTTGGACTCAAGAACTCAGAAGTTCTTCTTTATGAAAATTTGATTGCCTTAGAATCTCTTGCTTAATCAGAAGAGACAGAAGCCATAAGAAGGCAGAATTAAAATACAAGATACTAATGAACTGAGCAACTTGTGCAGCCCAGTTCTTGAAATTCATAAGGAATAGAGTATGGCTGGAGAGAGGGCTAAATTGGATGAGATTTCAGCACTTAAGGTGAAATCACAATTTGTTGAGATCTTTCACTATGAACATTTTTTTCTTTTATTCAATTACTAATGAAAATGACCCAACAAACTTTAATAGCCTACAGTTTTATTCTCCTTAAGAAAAAATTCTGTGACATTTACATCACCTGAAATTCGTGTAAATTTCTGCAAAGAGTAATAATGTATCCAGAAGCTTTGAATTTCCAGTTCTACTTTTATATTTTTATTTTCCAAGTAGGCTCTAGGAAACTTCCCTTAACCCCAAAAATATGTGAAAGCAAACTGATAGCTTGTACTGATGTGTTCCAAACAGCTCATCTCACACAAAAAAGCACTAGCATTTTCATAGACACTTGAATTTGTCTTGAAGTAGTTTTTAGTTCATTCTTCCTTGACATTAATTTCAAAGTCCCATCAAATCATTGTAATTTCTAATTTTAAGTTGTCACTTGTCTCTTCCCCCTGCTACTATCCTTGCCCAAATATCATGTCTTAGTCAGCTAGTACTGTCCCAACAGAAATAGCATGGGTGGATGATTTTAACAAAGAAAAATTTATCCTTACACAGTCCACTAGGCTGGAAGTCCAAACTCGGTGTGCTAGCTCCAGGGAAACACACTGTCTCTCTGATGGCTCTGCAGAAAGGTTCTCGTGTCACATCGATCTTTCTTTGGTCTGAGAGCATCTTGGTACAGGAAGCTCATGGCCGAAGGATGCATTCTGCTCTCAGTGCTACTTTCTTGGTGGTATGAGGTTCCTGCTCTCTACTTGCTTCCCTTACCTTTTCTCTTTTGTAGGACAAAAGGATAAAAGGTGGTGTACTCCACACTTCAGGGAAACTCCCTTTACATGGGGGCAAGGAGATGACCTCAGGAAGGATATTATAGTCCCATCCCAGTCCTCTTTAACATTATTCAGTCTATTAACCACACACAGAGATTAGGATGTACAGCACAGGAAAATCACAAAATAGAGGGCAATCACACAGCACTAGGAATCATGGCCCAGCAGTTGCTACACACATTTGCTGAGGGCACAATTCAATCTGTGACAGATTATGTTTGTATTTTTTAACAGTCTTGAAACATTCTCCATTCTTCTGCTTTAAACATCAAGCATATGTTTTCTGGATTAATCATTAAGTATTGTGTTCACTAATAAGATAATCTGCTGCAAAAGACCTCTTTAAAGTATTCAAAAGTAAATATGTCACCTTGAAGACTAAAATGCACCTGACCCAAGCGTATTCTTAATCGCATCTTATGTGTGTGAAAGCTGGACAATGAACAAAGAAGACAGAAGAAGGATTGATGCCTTTGAATTGTGGTGTTCAAGAAGAATGTTGAATGTACCATGGACTACCAAAAGGACAAATAGATCTGGAAGAAGTACAACCAGAGAGCTCCTTGGAAGCAAAGATAGTGACACTGCATCTTGCATACTTCGGACATGTTGTCAGGAAGGATCAGTCCATGGAGAAGAATATCATGCTTGGTAGAGTGGAGGGTCAGCAAAAAAGAGGAAGACCTTTTAAGAGATGGATTGACACAGTGGCCACAGCAATGGGCTTAGGCATAAAAATGATTGTGGACATGGTACAAAGACTGGGCAGTGTTTCATTCTGTTGTTCAAAGTGTTACTATGAGTTGGAACCAACCCGACGACGCCTAACAACAATGAAACAATAAGACAATACCTCTTTTAAGACTTACCAATACATTTTTTTTAGGGACATGGAGTGAGAACTCAATATGTACAAGACCTACAGAAAGGTAGTTCCACCAGCAAGTATACAGAACTTAAAGAGAGATTGCTGAAAGGAATTTGCTGAAAACAAATTCTTGAAATAACAAACTTGTCCAAAATTAGTACACATGTAATTTTGTCTATTTTTACATTCTCCAATATTTTAACTATAACATAGGTGGTATTGCAAATTTGCACCCATCTTATTTATATCCATTTAACTAACTAATCAGTTGACTGTTAGCAGACACTAAATGTGATGCCTAAGTTTAATGCTATTCATTTTGTTTTAGTGATAGTTGTGCAAATTTTAGAAAATGCATAAACATATTTTTGATTTCCTTTACATTTCTTGGCTCTGACTCAATGGTACTTGGCTTGGCTGGCTTGCATTTCTTAAAAAAATATGTTCCTTCTATAGCTATTTGGATATACTTTCAATAATTTAATGATTTGCTGTTGTTAGTTGTCGTCAATTCAATTCCAGCTTAGGTGTGCACAGTATTCAAAGTTATGATTTTTTGGACATTGACATAGATCTTATTGTGTCCACCCAAAAATATGTGTAACCATGTGACTGGGTCACGATTCCCTGTGTTCTATGACTCTCTTCTATTTTGTGATTGTCCTGTGCTGTATGTTAAAGAATTAGGGTGGGACTGTGAATCCCTTTATAAGATCACCTCCTTGCTCCACTGTAAAGGGAGTTTCCCTTTCTTCCTACAAGAGATAAAAGGAAAGAGAAGCTATCAGAGAATTGAGAATCTCACACCATCAAGAAAGCAGCACCAGGGGAAGAGTGCGTCCTTCAGCCCTGAGGTTCCTGTGCCAAGACACTTCCTGGACAAAGACTGATACAATACTGAACATTCTTCGAGAGCCGACAAGGGGGAAAGTCTTCCCCTGGAGAAGACATCTTGAATTTGGAGTTGTAGCCTACTGGACAGTGTAAGAATAAACCTTCCTTTGTTAAAGCCATCCACTCTCTGGTATTACTCTTAGAGCAGCACTAGCTGACTAAAACAGAATTTGGTACCATGAGAGTGGGATGCTGTTCTAGCAAATACCTAAAATGTTGGAGCCATTTTGAAATTGTGAATGGATAGGAGATTAAGAAGGAAGAAAAAAAAGCATAGATGGTGAGAAACAACAGATGACTGGTGGCAGCAGCAGAGGCAGCAACAGAACCAGAGGCAGCACTGGAGCTGACTCATGGAACAAGAGAGCTAAGTGCCTGTGCACAGAGTTTTTCTTGCAGAATGTGGTGCCTCTGGGCACTTGAGTCAGTGGGGCTAGACTTACTGACCCACAGAGCTAGACAGCTGAGTGCCTATGTGCAGGATGCTGTCCAACAACAGTGGGGTGCCTCTAGACACTTGAATCAGTGAAGCTACAGAGCTTTGGAACACTTGTCCTGGCAGGGCAGATGTGGACCAGGGCCATGCAGCCACAGGAAGCAGAAGCTGAAGAGACAAACAGTGTGAGAAGCTGAGCTGCCTCAGTCTCAAAAGATATGACCACGACCTCAGGGTTTTGAAAGGGTGGAATCTTAGCGTCCTGTGTTTGTAAGCGTGGAATTGCCACTCATTTTGGCTTAGGGTGCACCTAAAGCTGATGGGCCAGAGTTTCTGTCCAAGTAGGTCTTGAAGGCAGAGTTGTAGTACAGGGCTGGGGGGTCTCCACTCAGAATTCAGAGTGTGGCCAATACCTATAGTCTTCAGGGCAGGGCCATTGTGCAGAATGTCTCAGAAAATGTAAGAGCATTTTCAAAGCTTTGATGGCTAATATAATGAGTTTGGCTGACTTGTCTGTTGCCTGTTAATGTCTTCTGTCCCTGTAGTTTCTCCCATTTGTAATGTAATGTCTAATTTGGGCTTATTTTGTCATTGTACCTTTGGGAGCAGATAGCTTATGTTCTAGGTTTCATAGATGTAAAAGAATTTGTAAAGTTTTGACTTGGAACTGATTTAAGACTTCCATCATATGGAATGAATGTTACGTGTTTCAAAGATGTGATTTTTGGGGTGCCAAAGGGTGGGATACAATGGCTCTTATTGTGTCCCCCCAAAAGTATGTGTAGCCGTGTGGCTGGGTCATGATTCCCTGTATTCTGTGACTGTCTTCCATTTTCTGATTGTCCTGCGCTGTATGTTAAAGGATTAGGGTGGGACTATAAATTCCTTTATAAGATCACCTCCTTGTTGGCTTGCCCCACTCTTAATCCTTTTGTCTTATGAGAGATAAAAGGAAAGGGAAGCTAGCAGAGACTTGGGAACCTCACACCATCAAGAAAGCAGCACAGGGAGAAGAACGTGTCCTTCAGACCTGAGGTTCCTGTGCCAAGACGCTCCCTGAACAAAGACTGATACGATACCAGGCTTTCCTCCAGAGCCGACAAGGGGAAAAGCCTTCCCTTGGAGCGGATATCCTGAATTTGGACTTGTAGCCTGAATTCTCTTATAGCATTCCTCATACTTCATTTCAAGCACTTACTTATTCCTCATCTGCTACACTAAAGTGCAGTCTTCTATTGAGAATAATGGCTGTCTTGCTTATTTTTTTTATTACCATGTAGTATAATTTCTGGTGGCATAGATGGGACTTTAAATATTGTTGATTGATTAAAGGAATCTTCTCAGTGTCATCTTCTGATGTTATGATGACAATTTTAAAGCTCTCCTGGAACAGAAGACTTGGAGTCGGCATAAGAAGCATGTGCCTTCTTTCTTAATAATCAGACTTCCATGATGAATGAAATTATGACCAGACTTTAGAGGCTGGACAGTAAACAGATTAATAAAGTGAATGAGTATTTAATGATCTAGGTAATATAGCCTAACATACCTATCTGACCATAAGTGTATCTCAGCAATAGATTACAAATAGGTCAGACCATTTCCTCTGTAGTACTGAATGCCATAGGGAAAATTTACTTCTCTGATTCTCTCTGTTATACGTTCTTTCCTTTTTAATGATAAATAAATCTCCTTTCTTTAAGTACTTTGAAATAATAATTTTTTTTTTTTTTTTGGTCAGAGGAAGCCTTCTTTGTAACTTAGTCACTTAGTGCTGCTGTAACAGAAATACCACAAGTGGATGGCTTTAACAAAGAGAAGTTATTTTCTCACAGTTCAGTAGGCTAGGAAGACTGAATTCACTGGAACAGCTCCAGAGGAAAGCTTTCTTTCTGTGTTGGCTCTAGAGGAAAGTTATTGTAATATACCAGTCTTCTGTTGATATGGGAGCATCTCAGAACAGGAACCTCAGATCCAAAGGCTATGCTCTGCTCATGGCACTGTGTTCTTTGTGGTAGGAGGTCCCCAAATCTCTCTGTTCCTTTCTCTCCTTTATATCTTAAAAGAAATTGGCTTAAGACACTATCTAACCTTGTAAATACAACTTCCACTCATTCATAGCATTCCATCAGAGTCACAAGATTGGCAACACAAAGAAATCACATAAAATTGGTGGATAATCACATAATACTGGGAATCGTGGTCCTGTTAAGTTGGCTGGGGGACACAATTCAACCCATGGTAGTATTCAAGAGAGCTAGAAAAAATACTGTTGTTTAAAATGGAACTGTGGATACATTTACAAAACACAAACAAGCTGAATCAGAAAAATGATTGTTGATAATGATGGAAAAAGTTACTTTACATCATTAGATCAGTAAAGCTAAAGTTATCTGAGGTTCAAGATTATATGAGAGTTTCTGTAGCACTGTGAATGCCTTCTCTCCATACTTAGAGATTTGCATTTAGCAAAAGATAGAATGATCAAGGAATTCATGAAAGTGAACACACTGTATGATTCTTTGCTTAATGAATATATTATCTATATAGTAAACAGTCAGCATTTTTACTTTAGTAATCTCATTATAAGATTCTATTGATTAGCACAGTTAGAGAACAGTTACATCTTCTAGATTGAAATTACAGACTTCTATGATTGTAGTATATGTTTGTGTGTGCATGTACATATTACATGTTATGATTATTCTACTACTGGAGAATACCCACATATTTTTGTGTATGTCCCTGAAGGCTTCATTCTAATCTCATCTTTACTGGCAGTACATTCTTATCAGACATTTCCCAGAGTATTTAATTTAAAATCCTAAAAAACAGATTAGCACATTGCATTGATTTGAGAACTTGCAAAACTAGATGGTGAAGAACTTGTTAATTCAACTGAGGAACGTTTTAATTAAAGTTTGGTTTATAGCTTTAAGCCATAAGCTCCATAATTTAGATTTTATTTATAACCAATACCATGAGTTGGATCCAAATCGATGGCACTGGGTTTTTATGTAGATATTCATATAAATCTGGAAGTTAATAAAATTATGATAGAAAACAAAGCAAGACTTTAGTGAAAACAAAAATGATGTGGCTAATGGACTATAGAACTGTTTACCAACCACAAGTTATATGTACTAGTGTTCGAGGTTTTAAAAGAAGTCTTTCATTCAATGTATATTTATTAAATTTTCTATGTGTATGTGTTAAGTACTACCTAAGAAGCTGGAGATTACAAGAGAGAACAAGGAAGACATAGTCCCTACCCTCATGGAATTTAGAGTCTGATACATGATATGATTGTTAAATATTTATTCATAATTAAGATATATGCCATAGGAAAAGATCACAGCAACAATTTTGTAGAATTAATCATACTGTAGGTGTTTTTTATGTGTGTGGCTGAATTCTTTCATTTAGTGTAATGTTTTTAACTTCCATCCATGTTGCAGCATGTATCATTTTCCTTTTTATTGCCAAACATTTCGTTGTGTGAATTCACTGTACATACTTTGTTAGTGGGACTGTGTTTCCTTTGGTAGCACTATGCACACTCTGGAATTTAGACCCACAGAGCCAAGAGTTACAGGAAAAGGAAGCACAAATAATCCAAGTGGATTTGGTATGCATGATTGGAGACAAAGCCACTTCAACTTCCACCCCATGAGTTTTAGACTTGTGTACTTTACTTACACACCATCTGATGGTCATTGATTTAAGATGTGCACTGTCTCTTAGAAAACGAATTCTCCATCCTCTCAAGTTATTATCCCCAAGGCAGCAGCTCAAAAGGCTATTAAATCATTTTTCCAGCTGTAGCTACTGAGTGGCATGGTATGTATAGCACCAGTGGATCTCATGGTTACGTAGTCGCTGCTGAACTTCTTTTGCTATAAAACAGGTCACTTGATCCAAGAAAATGTGATGTGGAATTCTGTGTAAGCTTTTGGATAGTGGCACTGACTAAGGCTCTGTGTGAAGAAAAAGCAAATCCACACTCTGAATGTGGGTCAAGTTCTATCAAGATGATTTGCTGTCCCTCCTAGGGCAGATGGGTTCAGTGTAGCGAGTGGGTCTCCATGAGAAGTGATATCACATCAGCTGTTGACTGTTGGTTCACATCGCTGAGAATGTTTGTTATTTGACAACTAGAAACAAACACACTTGTTGCTGTCAAGGTGATTCCATCTCACAGCAACCACACTGCACAGAGTAAAGCTCTCCTATAGGATTTCTTAGGAGTGCCTGGTAGATTCAAATTGTACACCTTTTGTTTAACAGCTGAAAGCTTAACCACTATGCCACCAAGTCTGCCACTTGACGACAGCAGTGACTAAATTGACCTCTGTGAATGACAGTCTGTGCTGCTGAGCCCATTCACAAAATTCATCCCTACCACCTCGCCCCCACTGTGCTCGTGTGGGATGGATCATGGCAGTAGCTGGCTGATGTTATTTTTCCATTAATTTGTCTACTTGGCTGTTTCACCAGCGTTCAGTTTAGATGCTCTCTAGAGTGTGTTGTTCCTGTTAGATGCCCTTGAGTCTAGTTTTGGCTAACAGTGATACCAAATGACAGAGAAAAACTGTATATATAGGGTTTCCTAGCCTTTAACAGATCATCAGGTCCTCCTCCTGTGGAGCTGCTTGGTGGGTTCCAACTCCAAGTTTTTTGGTGAACAATGAAGAACCTAACTATTTTGTCACCACTGCTGTATTGAAGTATTACTATACAAAAAAAAATCTGCTATTATGAGGCTATTGTTATGTTTGTTTTTTCTAGAATTTCTTGTTTTCAATTTTCCACTTGTTTTTTCTCTAGGCCACTACCAACCAACCACACTATTTTCCGTTGCTCATGAATCTCTATATATTTTCCTTCATGCCGCTGCTTTCTTGCTGTCTTTTTCCTTCCACATAATATGGATGACCAGGTACACTTCTCAAAGCTCTTGGGAAGCTATTTTTTCACTGTTTCTGTTTTCATGTCTGAGAGAGTTGTTAGTGTTAAAGATATTTTTTGTTGCAACTACGCAGTGAGCTGAGTATTCTGTGAACAATGTCAGACTTTTTTTTCTCTGTCGGTGGGTCATAAGGAATTACTTCCTTCTACATATGTGAACTTAAGAGTGGACTAAGGAGAACACAAGAGGAATGAGGTCCTGAGCTTCCAGGCTATCTGCTCATGCATCTCACATGCTCCTTCTAATTTTCTTTTTGTGTAATCTACAATATGCCATTTTCATCTTATGATGAATTGCTGATGAGCTGGCACAAATTTATGATTTTTTGTGCCTGGCAGCACTTGGATTACAAAGGACAATTCTGGCTGCATGGTTCCTATATGTCTCATATCCAGGTGCTCTTCTGTGAAGAGCAAGTAGCAATCTAGGGCAAATATTACCTGTGGGAGTCCCTGAGTGGTGAAATGAAGCAGTCAACTACTAACCAAAAGGTTTGTAGTTTAAACTCAACCAGAGGTACCTTGGTTCTGAAACGTCACATCATCGAAAACCCTATGGAATGCAGTTGTACTCTGACACCTCTAGGGTCACTGTGAGTCATATCAACTCAACAATAACTTGTTTTAGTTTGGTTTATTATCTGCTCACAAAGGCATGGCCTTGATCCAGAACCCTAAAAGTCTGTGCAATGATTATCCTTCTGGGGCATGATATAAACACTGTATGTTGTTTGTTTTTTTTTTACCACAAATATTTGATACCATAAAGTTTGCTGGCTTTTATGACTCAGTGGACTAGATGACCACATGGCAGTCTAGATCTATCACATAGCTCTTTTCAGCTCTAAGTCCTGCTTAAAACTTCCAGTGTCAGTAGATAAATGAGTTGGAGCAGTATTCCTAAGTGAAAAAGTGTACTTCACTGAGTGTCCAAAGAAACCTACTAAGTATTATCCTTTCTGTTAATGGCAGATGTGTAAGATGCAATAATTTATTTTTTACTTTTCAGGGTGTGTTCCAGCATACTGGAACTCTCCATACTTCACTGACATTGATATAGGAGAGCAGTGTGATGTTTTATAGACCACCTAATGTGGTCCCTATCCTTTGGAACTATATTGTACAAAAGAGTGTGTAATTGCAGGGCAATGTACACTCTTTTCTGTATCATATAAATGTAAGCTTCTGGTTCTCCTTCATGAAAAGAATGAAAGATAATACATTCAGCCTATCAATGCAGCATACTATGTATCTGAGATTATATCAATCTGTTCTAATACAGACAACTGTCAAAGCAACTTAAATTGAGGCTATGTCTTAGTTCAATTTTAACATTCATACACACGTGTGTGAATATGTCAATATGTGTATATCTACGTATATGTGTGCATACTTTTTCTTCCAAACCACTTAACAGTTCACGTCCTTACCAACAGCCTCCCAAAGGCCTGGGCATTCACATTTGTCAAAGTACAGTTTTTGGAGAAAATGGTTATAGGTCTCTTTGGTGAAGGACATAGTGAATTATTACCATATACGTATTTCAGACCTTCACACTGGGGACTTGTACTGTTTTTCAGTCAGTGAGTTTCAGGTTTGAAAACTACCTGAAACTTGGGAAGTAGCTTAAACTTTTATTGAAATTCTTACTACTGACAGATGAAATCCTATCATCTCCATTTCTATTAGGAAGCATAACTCTGTATGTCATCTCCTACTTCAGTCAAGAATGACAGGATTCTCACAATCTGGTGCCTACTTTCATGATGTATTTCCTCTCAATTTGGTAAAAAGAATTATCCTCTCCATTATCTAAAAAACTCAGAGTGGGCTGGCAGTTTTTTTAGCCTTACATTATCTCTAACATTTCTACTTTTTAGTTTTTGATTGCCTTTCCTACCTTCTGTCATGGAATTTTGGGTATTTCAACTTTTCTTAAAGTAGCCATTGCTTTCTCTGAGCTTCAAAGAAAAATCCTTGTACTTTTTGACACCAGCCCTTACCAAGTCCTATGTCTTAGTGAATTTATCTATCAAACTTTATGTTCCACCCTCCTTGATTCAGAACCCAAATGATCAATTTCCATGCCTTTTCACCCCCTATCTGCCAGTGATAAAGTTTTCCCTGAACAGTTTTTTTCAGAAGTAGACCACAAGGTCCTTCTTTCTAATCTGTCTTAGTTTGGAAACTCTCTGAAACCTGTGCATCATGGGTTACCCTGATGGTACTTGAAATACCAGTGTCCTAGCTTCCAGAATCACAGTGGTACGCAAACCACCACAGTGAAAGAAATGAAGAAGAAAAAAAAAATCAAGTCTCCATTTGCAATACTGAAGGATTTTTTGGAAAAATACTGTATGATGCAGAAAGCACTGAAGCACCAAAAGAAGATGGAAAGAATACAGTGAATCATTGTACCCAAAAGAACACACTTGATGTTCAGTCATTTCAGGAGGTGCCATATGATCATGAATAGATAGTACTGAAGAATTCCAAGCTACACTGGAGAAAAACAAGCTCCCAACAGTTGATGGAATACCATTTGACATGTTTCAACAAATGTATACATTGTTGGCAGTGCTCACACAACTAAGCTGGGAGGTTTGGAAGTCAGACATCTGACCAACTGACTAGAAGAGATCCATATTTGTGCTATGTTATAGATTGAACTGCCTTACCCAAAAAGAATGAGAACTTGACTAGACCATGATGCCCAGTATTGTGTGATTGTTTACCATGTTGTTATCTGATGTGATTTTCCTATGTGTTGTAAAGCCTGCTGTTGTGTTGTTAGGTGCTGTTGAAGTGGCTCAGACTAATAGCTACCCCATGAGCAACAGAACAAAACACTGCCCCATCTTGCTCCATGTCCACAATCATTTTTACTCTTAAGCCCATTCTTGCGACCACTGTGTCCATCCATCTCATTGAGAATCTTTCTTTTTCACTGACCCTCCACTTTACCAAGCATGATGTCCTTCCCCAGGGACTCATCCTTCCTGACAGCATGTCTAAAGTATGTAAGACACAGTCTCACCATCTTGGCTTCCCAGGACCATTCTGGTTGTACTTCTTTCAGTAGTCCACGGTACATTCAATATTCTTCTCTAGCACCACAGTGCGAAGGCATCAATTCTTCCTCTGTCTTCTTTGTTCATTATCCAGTTTTCATACGGATACGATGTGATTGAAAATACCATGGCTTCGGTCAGGCACATTTTCGTCTTCAAGGTGACGTCTTTACTTTTGCAGTTTAAAGAGGTCCTTCACAGCACCAGATTTTCCCAGTGCAATACATCTTTTGATTTGTTGACTGCTGCGTCCATGGGCTTTTATTGTGAACCCAAATAAAATGAAATCCCTGACAACCTCAATGTTTCCTCCATTTATGACAGGGTTACTTACTGGTCCAGTTGTGACAATTTTTGTCTTCCTCATGTTGAGATACTATCCATATTGAAGGCTGTGGTCCTTGATCTTCATCAGTAAGCGTCTTGAATCTTCTTCATTTCCAGCAAGTAAGGTGGTGTCATCTGAGTAACGTAGGTTATTACTGAGACGTCCTCCAATCCTGATGCCTCATTCTTCTTTGTATAATCCAGCATCTCAGATTGTGTGCTTGGTATACAGATTTAAAAGGTATGGTGAAAAGATACAACCCTGACACACGCCTTTCCTGACTTTAAATCATGAAGTGTTCCCTTGGTCCCTTATGATGATGTTAATGCAGCAGCACTCAATTAATAAGATTAAGTTGTATTTTGAGTTAATCTCTTTTGAGATGTGAAAGAAAGACATGAGCAGAGAAACATGGAGACTTCATACCACAAAGAAAGTAGTCACAGAGGCAGAGCGTGTTCATTGGATGCTGGCTCCCTGTGCTGAGAATCTCCTAAATGAGGGTAGTATCAATGATAAGGACACGTCTTCAAAAGTGAAAGAGACAGAGAAAACCTTACTCTGGAGACTGCTAACCACCTAGGGTGTGAAGGAATAAATTTCTCTTTGTTAAAGTCATCCACTTGTATAGCAGAACTAGATGTCAAAGACGTGCTCATTCCAAAGAAAAGTGATTGAACGGAACTTAGAAACTATCAAACCATGCCATGAACTTCAGATGCAAGTGAAATTTTGATGAAGATAATTCAATAGTACAATTACAAAAGTACATTGGCAGAGAACTGCCAGAAATTCAAGCCAGATTCAGAAGAAGACATGACACAAATGATATTGTTGCTGATGTCATATGGATTTGGGCTGAAAGCAGCAAGATGCTTAGTTGTGTTATATTGACTAAGCAAAGACATTCATCTGTGCATATCATTGCAAATTATGGATAACATGGTGAAAAATGGGAATTTCAGAACACTTAATTGTGTTTATAAGGGACCAAGAGGCAGTAGCTAGAATACAACAAGGGGATACTGAGCAGTGTAAAATCGGAAGAGGTGTGTGTCAGGGTTGTAAACTTTCATCACACTTATTTAGTCTGCATGGTGAGTGAAAAATTCAAAAAATATGGGCTATAGGAAGAAAAACGGAGCAATAAGATTGGATGAAGACTTATTAGCAACTTGCAAAATGCAGATGATGTAACCTTCATTGCTGAAAGTGAAGAGGATTTGAGACCTTACTGGTGAAGATCACAGACCACAACCTTCAGTGTGGATTACCACTCAGTATGAAGAAAACAAAGATCTTTACAACTGGACCAATAGACTGCATCATGATAAACAGAGAAAATATTCAAATTGTCAAGGATTTCATTTTACTTGGACCTACAATCAATAGCCCTCAAGTTTTCAAAATTAAACTTAAATCTGACAGTCAAGAAATCAAAGGATGCATTGTCTTGGACAACTCTGCTGCAAAAGATCTCTTTAAAATTGTTAAAAGCCGAAGTGTCACTTTGAGAAAAATTTGCATCTGACCTAAGCCATGATATCTTTAACTGGCTTATATACATGCAAAAGCTGGATAATAAATAAGGCTGTAAATGACTTTCAATTGTGGTGTTGGTAAAGAATGCTGAATATATTATAGGTTGCCAAGGGAATAAACAAATCTGTCTTAAGCAATATCACCTACTTGGTAGGTGGTCTTTTAATCCTTTGGATAAAGTCTTTGGATGAGAAAAAGTGTTTAACTCTTAGCCATTCCCATTTAGGTACTTTGTCTTCTGTTGATTGAGCTTTGTCAAATTTTGAAATCTGTCTAAGTTGTGTATTAAAACTTCTATTGTTGATCCTATTTTTTCTGACGTAGTCTTTTTAGGTTTGTTATTTAAGTCTTTTTATCCAACTTGAGTTGTTTTTTGCTTAAGGTGTGAGATATGGGTCTTGTTTCATTATATTGCAGATGGATATCCAATTTTGCCAACACTGTTTGTTAAAGAGACTGTTTTAACCCCAGTTTACAATCTTAGGGCCTTGTCAAATATCAACTTTTCCTAGGAGGATGGTAGCATGTCTGGTGTCTGAACTCTGTTCCACTGATCTATATGTTTCCTTTTGTACCAGTACCAGGTTGTTTTGACTACTGTGGTAGCCTAATAGTTTCTAAGGTCGGGTAGTGAGAGGCTTCCCACTGTGTTCTTCTTCAGTAGGGTTTCTTCCCTTTCCATACAAAGTTAGTGATATTTTTCTCCATCTCATTAAAATATGTCACTGGAATTTGTGTTGGGATTGCATAGTACATGTAGATGGCTTTGGGGAAAATAGACATTTTGACAGTGTTAAGTCTTCTTATCCATGAGCAGGGTTGGTTTCTTCGTTTATGTATGTATCCCTTAGTTTCTTGCAGTAAAGTCTCTTATTTCTTTTTGTATAGGTTCTCTTTTCTCTCTAGTTAGATTTATTCCTAGATATCTTATCTTCCTGGGAGCTATAGTAAATGGTATTCATTTGAGTTCTTCTTTAGTGATTTCTTTGTTAGTATAAACAAATCCTACTGATGTACTTACATTTATCTTGTATCCTGATACTTTGCCGAATTCTTCTATCAGTTTGAGGAGTTTGCTTATGGATTCTTTAGGATTTCCTGTCTATACAATCATATCATCTGCAAATAGGGAGATTTTTACTTCTTCTTAGCCAGTGTGGATGTCCTTTATTTCTTTGTCTTCCCTAATTAATCTGGCCAGAATTTTAGAACAATGTTGAATAGAAATGTTGACAGTGGACATCCTAGTCTAATTCCTATTCTCAGAGAATTCTTTCACTCTCTCTCCATTCAAGATGACATAGGTGGTTGGCTTTTTGTGGATGCCCCTCATTGCATTGAGGAATTTGCCTTTATTCCTATTTAGCTGAGAGTTTTTACCATGAGTGCATGTTGGACTTAGTTAAATGCCTTTTCTGCATAAATTGACAAAATCAGGTGATTCTTATTCTTTGTGTTATTTATGGGGTTGATCACATTAATTGTTTTTCTGATGTTGAACCAGCCTTGCTTTCCCGGTGTGAATCCAACTTGGTCATGATGAATTATTTTTTTTGGATATGTTGTTGAACTCTACTGACAAGAATGTTGATGAAGATTTTTGCATCTAGGTTAATGTGTGATATTGATCTGTAATTTTCCTTTTTTGTGGGATCTTTCCCTGGCTTTGGTATTAGGGTTGTGCTGGCTTCATAGAATGAATTTGGGAGTATTCCATTCCTTTCTATGCTGTGAAATAGTCTCAGTAGAATTGGAGTTAACTGTTTGCTAAAAGCTTGGTAGAATTTTGTAGCGGAGCCATCTGGACCAGGGCTTTTATTCATTGGTAGTTTTGGATGACTTTTACAACTGCTTCCTTTTTTATGCGTTTATTAAATTGCTCTACTTCTCCTTGTGATAATTTTGGTAGGTGATGTGAATCTAGGAATTTGTCCATTTCCTTTAGGTTTTCAAATCTGTTATAGTCTTTTGTAGTGCTCTGATATGATACATTTGACTTCTGTTGGATCTGTTGTGACATCTCCCATTTAATTTCTTATTCAGGTTATCTGTTTCCTTTCCTGTTTTTCGTTAGTAAGTTTAGCCAATGATTTGTCAATTTTGTTGATATTTTCCAAAAACCAGTTTTCTGTTTTCTCATTTTTTTCAGCTGTTCTTTGATTCACTATTTCCTTTAGTTCTGCTCTAATCTTCATGATCTGTTTTCTTCTGGTTCCTGAGGAGTTCCTCTGTTGTTCTCTTTCTAATGCTGTAGAGTTAATTCTTTGGTTTGGGTCCTTTCTTTCTTCTGAATGGGTGCATATATAGAGATAAATTGACCTCTGAGCACTGCTTTGGCTGTATCCCATAGGTTCTAGTAGGTAGTGTTTTCATTCTCATTGGAATCCATAAATTTCTTTATTACATCCTTAATTTCTTCTATAACCCATGGCTTTTTGAGTAAGATATTATTCAGTTTTCATGACTTCCAATTTCTCTGTTTTTTCTGCTACTGACTTTGATTTTATGGCTTTACAGTCTGAGAAGATGCTTTGCATCAATTCAATGGTATGGATTTTGTTGAGAATTGCTTTATATTCTAACACATGGTCTATTCTGAAGTGTTCCATGCGTACTGGAAAAGGTGTAGGTGTCTGCTGATGGATAGAAAGTTCTGTATATGTAGATGAGGTCTAGTTGGTTAATTGTGGCAATAAGATCAATGGTTTTCATTTTGCTGAGATTTATTTTATGTCCAAACAGATAGTCTATTCTGGAAAATGTTCCCTGTGCATTGGAGAAGAAGGGGTAGTTATCTGTTGATGGAAAAAAAGTTCTGTATGTGTTGATGATGTCTAATTGGTTAATTGTTGCAATAAGATCTTTTTTGTGTTCACTGAGCTTTTTGTGGGTAATCTGTCTAGTACTGAAGGTGGAGTATTGCAGTCTCCCACTATGAAGATGGAGTAATTGATCTCATTTTTCAGTGTAGTCAGTGTTTGTTCAACGTATTTAGATATTCTAGTATCGGGTGCATAAATATTTAATATTGTTAAGTCCTTCTTGTGCATTGAAACTTTCAGCAATAAATGCTCAGCATCTTTGTCCATGATGGTGGATTTAACATTAAAATCTATTATATCTGAGGTTACTACCTGCTCTTCTTTCTATTTTGTTACCATGGTATATGATATTCCATCCTTTAATTTTCTGTTTGTTCCTATCTTTTAGTCTAAGGTGTGTTTCTTGTAAGCAATGTATAGACAGGTCTTGTCTTTTGATCCAAGATGTCACTCATTGTCTTGTTACTGGAGTGTTCAGTCTGTTTACATTCAGTGTAAGTATTGATAGATATGTTTTAGTGCTGTCCTTTTATGCATTTATTTTTGTGTTGGTATTTTCTTTATTGCTCTTAATGTTCTGCTCTGTGTCATTCATCTTTATGGGTTGATTTTTCTTCTTTTTCAGTGTTGGTTTTGTGTTTGTTGGGAATCTTGTACTACATTTCTTGTTTTGGTATGTTGTATTGTTATTGTGCTTTGTGCTATTGCTATGATCCCCTGTAATATTCTAAGTTTAAATTCAATTTTAACTTCTACATATCTTATTAACTTCCTCTCCATCTGAAAGGACTATAGCTACTGTAGTATATTCTTCTTTCTAATGTGATGTTTTAATGATATGACCACTGGTTCCCTTCTTTTAGTATTATTGCTTTGATTGATTTTTGTGCTTTCCATAATTGAGTAGGTTTCTGGATGTTGTGTCCTGCATTGCCTCCTTAAATATAGACTTAATGGCTTTGTTTTTCTAAGCACAGAGCTTTTTGAGTGTATCTTGTAGTTTGGTTTGGTTTTTACAAAGTCTCCAAGCTTCTGTTAATCTATGAATGTCTTAATTTCATCTTCATATTTGAAAAGACAGTTTTGCAAGATATATAATTCTTGGTTGGAAGTTTTTCTCCTTCAAAATTTTGAAAGTGTCATTCTACCACCTCCATGCCACCATTGTTTCTGCTGAGAAGTCAGACAAAAGTCTACAAGGCTTTGCTTTGAATGTTAGCTTTGCTTTGAACCTATCTGCCTTTAAGAGTTTCTGCTTATGTTTCATTTTATTAAGTTTAATTATAGTATGTCCTGCTGCTTTTCTTTTGGGTGTAGTTTTTGTGGCATTCAATATTTATCTGGATATCTATGTTCTCTTCATGATTTCAGGGAAGTTTTCTGTCAGCAACTCAACAATAAACTCTTTGTGTTTTCAAGTGTCCCTCCCTGTTCAGGAACTCCAATTAGTCACAGATTATCCTTCTTGATGGAGTCCCACATGTTTCTTAATTCTTCTTCATTTTTGTTATTTCTCTTCTCATTTCTCCTCATAAATTCTGGTGTCAGTTGTTCTGTCTTCAAGGTCACTGAGTCTAACTTCAAATTTGTCAATTTTGCTCTTTTGGCTTTGAATTAAATCATCTAATTCTGTAATTTTGTCACTGATCTGTCAGATTTCAGAAAGTTGATGTTCTATTTATTCGAATAGTTTGTTTAATTTTCCCGTTTGCTTTGTTGCATTTTGTTTAATCTCTGGGAGGGATCTATATGTAATTCTTTTTTACTCATTCTCCAATAGTTTCAGACAGGCTTCTTCATCTGGGAATTTTTTTGATTCTTTATTTTGGCAGTTTTCTGGAGCCATGGTTGGTTGTTTCTTTAAATGCTTAATGATGGTATATTGCTTTCAGGACTTGTAGAGACTGTTTAGTTTCTCTGATGTTGCCTCAGCTCCTGCTGAGAAGGGAGGTGGTCACTAGCCACCTCTGTGTACTCTAGTGACTGGCCCCAGTGGACTCCCTGGGATGGCAGGCTCCACCTCCTGGATGGGAAAGACCAAGCCTATTTATGCAGTCACTGCAGGACCATCAACTGGCCCTATGATGTGGGTCAGTAAAAGCTGGAAGACATGCCTTTTGGCTGCACAGCCATTATTTCTCCAGGCAGTCTTATTTTTAAAAGCTAAAAGCTATCTGACAGCTTCCAAAATCAGTCAGGCAATCAGGTGTCATAGGCCCCTCCTTTTAGCTGATAATGGAGACATTTCTTCAGCCATCCACAGATGTTATGAGGTAGTTCAAAGTAGGAAGGGGGTACTGCACTGCCTCAATGGCCTACCCTGTGCTACCCATAGAGCAGTCCTGTGCCAAACACAGCCTTTCTGCTGGAAAAGCACTACCTGGACTGGTACTGCTTCCCAGCCTGGGAGTTAGCCCCTGCTAAGGCCTCTGGTTGGGTATCTCCACCTCTGAGTTGACCAAGATGGTGTCCCAGTCAAGATACCCCACCCACCATGAAACAGCTGAAACTATGGTGGAGCTCCAAGAAGAGAGGGTGGAGGGGCTGTGGTGCCCTCAGTCTACCGCTGGGCTCCCCAAACGTGAGTATTCTACACACTGTCTCTCTCCTGCAGCACGTATTGTTCACTTTAACACTGTGGCTCAACATAACTATAGGCTCATGTGCATCCCCCATCTACTGGCCAACGAAAAGAAAAAAAAGTTAAAAATTCCAGTACCTTCAGTGTGCATGAGCCAGCCATTCAGCAAGAGCACAGCTCTAAGAGGAAGTTTCCTGTTTAGTGGCATATACTCCAAACTGACAGCCCTATGAGGTATCCTAGGACTCACCAGGTGTCCAGAAAGCTTGGTTCAATTATCAATCCAGATCCTTAGTTTTCAGAGGAAATCAAGGAGACGTGTGTCTAGTCTGCTGTCTTGGCTCTGCCCCCTACTTTTTTTTTTATTTGAACAGAGTAAATACCTTCTTTTCTTTTTGCCCAGAATGTTTCACTTTTACTTTTTTTTTTTACAACACGATGCAGAGAATTAATGTTGCTTTGGTATAGATCTGATTTATTGATTTTGGTAATTAGACAACACCTATGAGATATTCCAGGTGTCAAGATGTCAAATAAAGACTTCAACTGTTTAGAAACATTTCAGTTTTCACATTGAAAAAATAAGTTGTCAAGAGCTCACACAGAAGATGAGGCCTTTGAGAATAGGCATCTCTGATTAGGAGGAAATGTTGCATTGATGGGCTGATTTCATTCCTGTCTCTTGCTAATACTGTTTCCATTTGCCTTTGCATGCTTCTGTTACAGCATTTGAAGGAGAATGGGATTAGAATAAAGCAATGAAGTGCTGAAAGAACAGTTTTTTGGTGTGTATTTTTGATTTATCTGTTTTAGTCAAAAGATACTTCTTTGAACCATGTGGAAAATTCCATAGCCTGTTTCCATTTAGGAGCATTGGTTGCACAGTGGTTAAGGCAGTGGACTGTGAACCAAAGGCTGGAGGTTCAAATCCACCAGCTGCTAAAGAGGAGACAGATGTGCCCATCTGTTTTAATAAAGATTTACAGCTCAGAAACCCTAGGGATCAATTCTTCTCTGTGCTACAGGGCTGCTATGAGTTAGAATTGACTTGATGGCAAGAAGTTTGGGTTTGTTTTGTCTCCATTAAACAGCAAAGTCAAATTAGAACTTTTTTTTCTTTTTTATCTTAAAACCCACAGGTCCACCATGAAGTAAGGTGAGATCCTCCTATCGTTATCAAGATAACTTAAATGTAGCTTAGTTTTAAAGCATTTTCTCCAATCTAAAATATTCATGTTCATTTTTTAGAATTATTTTCCACTTTTTAGCTATACTAAACAATTGCCATTTAAAGAATGAATTAATAGCCTCATATATTTAGTGCATTGATAGCTTTTGTCTCTTTCTGAAAATTTCCTGAATAGCATATTTTAATATACAGTTCTTCAAATTTATCAATAGTTTTTTTAATACCTTCAGGGAAGATTTCACCCATTTCCCTGATATAAACTAACCCTTTGTCATCTGGGCTTTGCCTGTTTCTCCAAACTTTAGAATTTTTTCACATATTTGGCATAAAATTTAGCTATGTCATACACCACATTTCACAAATTTCCTCATGAATCGTACTTTCTCTTATATATATTTATATGCAATGTACATATATGTAAATATACATACATTTTTTTCTGAATTAGTACTTTTAGTGGTTCATTACTAGACTCATTCCTATTTATTATTTTTAGATCTTATCTTAATATTTATTTGTAAAACTTTCTCCAACATGTTTCTTTCCAAGGTTAGTTAGGCTTTCAGTTAAGTTTTTCTATATGTAGCCTCAACATTGTACCTATTCTACTCTATTGGATGTATTGGGTTACTCATCTCTCTGTCTTATCACATTCACCAAACACATTTTGCTGAGCATTTTTAATACATTATTCAAAGTGCTTGGGAGACAAAGATGAACAAAATATTCCCAGTCCTCTAGCAGCTCCAGAAGAAAAACTGTCATATAATGACATGAGTATTATAAAGAAGGTCTGAAAAATAATTATTCAAGGGTATATATAACAATAATTAGTTGGAAGTGTCTGAGAGTTGGCTCTATGAAGAAGCCAAACCATTAAAGGATATAGATATGCATTTATATATATATATATGTATATATACATGTATGCCAGCCAAAGCCAAGTACTGTCGAGTCAGATCCTTATATTTATATACATACATATATATGTATATATATATATATATATATATATACACCTATGAATGTGGGGAGAGAGAGAAAAAGTAAGATCTGTGTCAAAGAAACAGCTCAAGCTATTGTAGATGGCTGGGACATCTCAAGCCTGTGGATCAGGATAGAGTCTTCTCCTGATTTACATGGCTGTAGTGGCTGGTGAACCCAAGATGGGCAAATCAGAGAACAGAGCTCTTGCTCACAGGCTATGAAAATTGGTGAATTCCAAGATGGGCTGGTAAGCTGTTAGTTGTAGTCCCAAGAACCAGAGGCCGGATGAATAGGTTGAAGCTGCAGGATCCAGAATGATCAAAAGCTAGAATAACCACTTATCTTCAGATGCAGGCTATACATCTGAAGGAACTCCCTTTCAATTAATTGACTGTTCACAGCATACCTCATAATGGGGTGATCACATATAAACACTGAGAATCACGACACTTGGCTTGGCATTCATGTATTATGTATGTGTATGTATATATACATAGAGAGAGAGAGATACTCGTAAGAATGAAGTCAGAATATAGAATATTTAGGACCTTTATTATAAAGCAATATTAAATTTATCTATAGAAAATAATAAAACTCTGGTGGTGTAGCGGTTAAGCACTATGCCTGCTAATCCAAAGGTCAGCAGTTCAAATCCTCCAGTTGTTCCATGGAAACTCTATGTGTACATTCTACTCTATCTGCAGGGTTGCTATGAGTCAAAGTTTATGTGAAGGTAGTGAGTTTTTTTGTTTGGTGTAGAAAATAAAATGCTTATAAAGTATAAGTTTAGATAATTGCTTATTTAGTTATATTTCTAAAATGTCTCTTTGCAATTAAGGAAAAATATTCAAATTTGTAAAAACAATAGATTTATTTTAAAAACAATTTCAATTAATGAAAATATAGATCAACTCCCTGAGTCAAACTGTGAAGAAAATAGCCATTTTGTATTTTTCTCCTCTTCTCCAGGAGCTCTGATGCAACAGTGGTTAAGTGCTGAGTTGTAAACAAAAATTGTTCTGGGGAAAAGAAACTTGGTGATCTCTTTCATAAAGTTTACAGTTTAGAAAACCCTATACGGCAGCCCTCTACTCTATCCTATAGGATGCCTATGAGTTGGAATCCACTTAATGGCATACAACAACCTCTTTCCCATCATCTACTATTCAATTTGATGTTTGCTTCTATTATGTTTATTTTGTCAGTTTACGTTACTAAGATTCTGTCCTAAGGTAATTTTATGCAGTTTCTGTGACTATTTTTTTAATTATGACTGCGTGAAAATGTACATTCCCATATAAATTTGCATGCCCACCTATAGTTTACTGCTCTCCCTGTCCGGTGACAGCACACTATTTCTCTCTGCTCCATACATGTCTCATCCTCCCAACAGTCTCCTTTCCCCTCCTCTCCACCAACTCCCCTTTCTCCAGCCAGAGGTCAGCAGGATGATATCCTATAGATGCATAGAACCATAAAGTACATCCAATATATAGTCACTCTGCGTCGCCAAGTCCAATCCATTCCTGTCCAAAGAGTGGAACTTCGTTACGATTTATGAGCAAGGGTAGCATCAGGGCCAGGGACCATGCTCCCAGGGGATTCCTGAAGCCACTGGACCATCAGTTGCGGTCTTTTAGTGGAGATCTCAGGGTGCATCCATTTTTATTCTTGTGTTGCCAGTGAGACTCAACTTTGTGAGCTCTACCACAGCTATCACTTGTGGTGGACGGGCACCATTCAGTTCTTCCATTCCCAAGTCAATGTAGGTACCCACTGATGTGGGTCTCTCTGTCTTCTGGGTTGTCTTTCCCCCATGTCGTTTTGGTCCTCAGTGAGCATCCATTTCTGCTGAGTTGGGACCATATGTTGTGCCCTCGGATGGCAGCTTGGCAGCTTTTAAGACCCCAGACACCACTCCTCAATGTGGGGTGCATAAAGCCCACTTAGCAAAACTCTAGTTGTGTCAATTGGCCTCGATTTTGCTTAAGAGCATGGTCTCCTGCCCCCTACCCCAGCTACTCTGTCCTTGCAATATTGGGTTGAGATGGAAGCAATATTCAAGTTACGTTGAAGTCCACTTAATATTGTTCTTGTTTCTAATGTGTGCTATCACTGATTTCACCCCACCAAATTTCTACCAAGTATCTAATCTAAACCTTGCCCCCTCACGCTCCCTCCTTCCCCTCCCTTGCAGCTGTCAAAGAGTCTTTTCTTCTATGCATGAGTCTGCTTTTGAGTTCTTATTGTAGGGGTCTCATACAAAATTTGTCCTTTGTCGCTGACTACTTTCACTCAACATAATGTCTTTCAATTGAAACCAGGTTATGAGATGTTTCCTGGAATCATCATTATTCTTTATCATTGTATAGTGATCGATTGAGCATATATATCATAGTTTACCTATCCATTCTTCTGTTGTTGATCATCTAGGTTGATTCCATCTTTTTGCTGTCTTGGACTGTGCTGCAATAAACACTCCTGTGTATGTACCTGTTGGTGTGAATGGCCTTGATTCTGTAGGATATATTCCAAGTAGTGGAATTACTGGGTCAAATGGTATATCTATATCCATTTTTTTAAGGAAGTGCTAGATTGCTTTCCAAAGAGGTTGCACCATTTTGCAACCCCACCAACAGTGTAGGAGAGTTCCACTTTCTCCACAGCCTCTCCAGCATTTGTTGATTGTGGTTCATTTGACAGCTTTTGTAGTCTGTCTGCATTTTGTACCAAAACTTCCATTGTTCCTACTTTTTCTTGGATGAGCTTTATCACTTTAGATTTGATATTTAGGTCTTTTATCCAGTTCAAGTTGGTTTTTGTAAATAGTGTAAGATATGGATCTTGTTCCAATTTATTGCAGATGGATATCCAATTTTGCCAGCACTATCTGTTGAAGAGATTGTTTTTACCCCAGTTTAATGTCTCAGGGCCTTTGTCAAATATCAACTGTTCATAGGCAGTTGGTGTCATCTCTGGGCTCTCAATTCTGTTCCATTGATCTTGTACCAGTACCAGGCTGTTTTGACTACTGAGGCAGGGTAATAGGTTTTAAGGTCATGTAACGAAATGCCTTCCAGTGTGTTCTTCTTTAGTAGTACTTTACTTATCCAGGGATTCTTCCCTTTCCAAACAAAATTGGTGATTTGTTTCTCCATCTCATTAAAAAATGGTGCTGAAACTTGTATTGGGATTGCATTATGTAAGTAGACTGTTTTGGGTAAAATAGACATTTTTAAAATGTTAAGTCTTCCTATCCATGAGCAGGGTAGGTTTCTCCATTTATCTAAGTCTCTCTTAGTTTCTTGTAATAAGGACTGTACTTCTGTTTGTTAAGATCTGTTATTTCTCTGGTTAGATTAATTCCTAGGTACTTTATTTTCTTAGGGGCTATAGTAAATGGTATTGACTTTGTAATTTCTTCATTAGCAGTCTTGTTGTTGGTGTAAAGGAATCCTACTGATTTACTCATATTTATCTTGTATCACAAGACTTTGCTGAACTCTTCTATCAGTCTGAGTAGTTTCTCTATAGATTTCTTGGGATTGTCTGCATATACAATCATATCATTAGCAAACAGGGAGATTTTGACTTCTTTGTCAATGCAGATGCCCTTTATTTCATGGTCTTGTCTAATTGCTCTGGCTAGAACTTCTAACACAATGTTGAATAGGAGAGGTCAGAGTGGGCATCCTTGTCTAGTTCCTGTTCTCAAGGGAAACTGTTTCAGTCTCTCTCCATTCAGGATGACGTGGCAGTTGGCTTTGTATAAATGGCCCTTACTGAGTTGAGCAATTTTTCACTGTGCCTATTTCACTAAGAGTTTTTAGCATGCATGGGTATTGGACTTTATCAAATGCCTTTTTTGCATCAATGGACAAAATCAGGTGATTCTTGTCTTTTGTGATATTTATGTGATTGATCACATTAATTGTTTTTCTGATGTTGAACCAGCCTTGCATCCTGGTATGAATCCCACCTGGTCATCACAGATTATTTTTTGGATATGTTGTATTCTATTGGCAAGAATTTTGTGGAAGAGTTTTGCATCTAGATTCATGAGTGATATCATCCTACAGTTCTCCTTTTTGGTTGGCTGTTTCCCTGGCTTTGGTATCAGGGTTATGCTGGCTTCATAGAATGAGTTTGGGAGTACTCCATCCCTTTCTATACTGTGAAATAGTCTCGGTAGTATTGGGGAGAACTCTTCTCTAAAAGCTTGGTAGAATTCTGCAGGGAAGCAATCTGGGCCCAGGCTTTTTTTGGTTGGCAGTTTTTTGATGACATTTTCAATCTCTTCCTTTGTGATGAGTTTATTAAGTTGTTTTGCTTCACCTTGTGATAATTTGGCCTTGGCTGTGATAATTTTTGTAGGTGATATGAATCAAGGAATCTTTCCACTTCCTCCAGGTTTTCAAATTTGTGAGTACAATCTTTCCTAGTATTCTGTTATGATATTTTTGATTTCTGTTTGATCTGTTGTGACAATTCCCCTCTCATTTCTAATTTAGTTTATTTGTTTCCTTTCCTGTTTTTCTTTTGTAAGTTTAGCCAGTGGTTTGTTGATTTTGTTGATCTTTTCAAAAAACCAGCTTTTGGTCTTTTCAGTATTTTCAATTGTTTTTCTATTCTCTGATTCATTTAATTCTGCTCTAATCTCTATGATCTGTTTTCTTCTGGTGCCTGAGGGGGTCGTCTGTTGTTCTCTCTCTACTCGTTCAAGCTGTAGGGTTAGTTGCTTCATTATGTTTCTTTCTTCCTTCGAGACGTGTGCATTTATGGCGATATACAGACCTCTGAGCACTGCTTTGGCTGTATCCCATAGGTTCTTGTAGGAAGTGTTTTCATTCTCATTGGAATCCATGAATTTCTTTATTTCATCCTTGATTTCTTCTATAACTCATGTTTTTTTGAGCAAGATGTTGTTCAGTTTCCAAGAGTTCTGCTTTCTATCTATGTTTTTTCTGCTATTGATTTCTACTTTTATGGCTTTATTATCTGAGAAGATGCTTTGCAGTAATTCAGTGGTATGGATTTTGTTGAGAACTGCATTATGTCCTAACACATGGTCAATTCTAGAGAATGTTCCATGGGCACTGGAGAAGAAGGTGTAGTTGTCCGCCACTGGGTAGAAAGTTCTGTAAATATCAGTGAAGGTTAGTTGGTTAATTGAGGCAATAAGATCTTCTGTATCTTTATTGAGCTTTTTTCTAGATGATTTGTCCAGTATTGAGAGTGGAATGTTAATGTCTCCCACTATTATTGTGGAGTAATCTAACTTTTTTGAGTGTAGTCAGTGTGTCTTCTACATATCTAAGTGCTCTGATATTAGGTGCATAAATATTTAATATAGTTAAATCTTGCTTGTGTAGTGATCCTTTCAGCAATAAATAGTGTCCATCTTTGTCCACAATGGTGGATTTTACATTAAAAATTATTTTGTCTGAGATTAGAATTGCCACACCTGCTCTTTGTTCATTGCTAGCTTGATATATATTCTTCCAGTCTTTAATTTCCAGTTTGTGCCTATGTTTAGGTCTCAAGTGAGTGTGTTGTAGACAACGTATGGATGGGTTATGTCTTTTGATCCAAGATGTCATTCAGTGTCTCTTTACTGGAGCATTCAGTCCATTCACATTCAATGTAATTATTGATAGGTACGTGTTCAGTGCTACCATTGTGATATGTTTATTTTTGTGTTGATATTTTCTCTGTTGTTCTTATTAGTCTGTTTTGGGACATTCTTTTTGGTGAGTTGATTTTCACTATTTTCAGAGCTGGTTTTGCACTTGTTGAGACTCCTGTGTTACATCTCTTGATATGGTATGTTGCATCTTTGTTGTACTTTATGGCTGCCCTTATGATCCCCCTTAATAAACTATATATAAACGCAATTTTAATTACTACCAGTCTTGTCGACTTCCTCTCCACCTGCAAGGACTATAACGACTATAGTACATCTCTTTTTTTAATATGATGGCACCATAGTTTTCATGATAATTACTGGATTGTTTCTTTCAGTATTAATGCTGTGATTGAGTTTGGAGCCTTCCCCAACTGAGTAGAATTCTGGATGATGTGTCATTCTAAAATGTAAAGTTAGTGGTTTTGTTCTTAGGCCAAAGCCAAGAGCTTCTTTCAGTATTTCTTGTAGTTTTGGTTTGGTTTTTACAGAGTCTCTGAGTTTCTGTTTATCTGGGACTGTCTTAATTTCATTTTCATATTTGAAAGACAGTTTTGCAGGATATATAATTCTTGGTTGGAAGTTCTTCTCCTTCAAAGCTTTGAATGTGTCTTGCCACTGTTTCTGTGCCAGCATGGTTTCTGCTGAGAAATCTGATGAAAGCCTACAGGGTTTCCCTCTGAATGTTGGCTTTGCTTTGAGTCTTGCTGCCTTTAAGAGTTGATGCTTATGTTTCATTTTGTTAAGCTTGATTATAATATGTCTTGGAGTCTTTCATTTGGGATCCATATTGAGTGGCATACGATATGCATCTGGGATTTCTATATTCTCTTCCTTCATGATTTCTGGGAAGTTTTCTGTCAGTAGCCTAGCAATGATACTCTCTGTGTTCTCAGTTTGCTGTGACTTTTTTAAACACAGAATTTTGTAATCATCTTTTGGCTTTAAACATCACTGTAGAACAGTCAAGAGTCAGCTTGATTCATACCCCAGCACGCTGTTCCTTCACTCAGTGCAGCTACATTTTTGACCTCAATGATTAAATAATTTTCTTTTCATATCTGAGTTTAAATAACATAAACATTGCCTCAATTTTGATCATTCTGTATCAATACTTGGTTGGAGTTCAAAACCAACCAAGCAACCACTTCCACTGAGTCAATTCCAAGTAATAGCAACCCTATGGACAGACTAGAACTGAGTGGAGTTCCGAAGTACATAATGTTGTATAACAACAGAACCTTATTTCTCCCTGTTTTAGATTTATCGTCCAAGTAGAAACTCTTTGCTTGTTTGGTTGCTTTTTGTGAATTTTTCATCAAAAAAGTCCTCTGTGTGTTCCAATTTATTGTGTTTTAAGTAATAATTCATATTGTCATCAACAGCCAAAAGATCACGGGTTAGGATAACTGTTTTCAAATTTCTTGCTACATCTCTAGCACCTGTAACTGTGCCTGGTACAGAATAGGCATTCAATGAACATTTGTTGAATAATAATAATAATAAAAATATTGACAAATAAAACTTACTTTGAGGTGCAGAACTGACAAGTGTGAGTTGTTTTGCTGTGAAATTTTCCAAGGATATCAGACCTATTTTGAATTATCCAGGTTTTATTTTATTTCTCATTTCTGTAGAATTAAACTAATTTTTCTTGGTATGTTTTTCAGTTTGAAGGTATCTATACATGTACAACATTTTGCTTAATAACCCTTAAAGCATCTTTCTATTTCATTCACGTAAAATAATATTGAAAAAGGTCGTGAAACATTTGGTCTCAACTCTGACATTTAAAGAGTTTAGAAGTTACCACCTCTGTCCTAACAACAGGAGAAAACTGGATGCACTGAAACACAATCATTTTTCTTGGACATACCTGAGAACTGTGGTCACAGGGAAAACGGATGTGCTGAAATCTTAAAGGACAGGCACATCTGGAAAGATGCAGCACCTGAGATCTGTTTACTGAAACAGAAGCCTAGGGCCATTGCTGGAAAGAAGCAAGGGAGTGGAGGAAGACTTTACTTACAGAGAACAAGAGTAAGAATTACAGCCTCGGTCTTTTACAAATCACACTAACAAGTAGATAATGAAGTAAAACATTTAAAGGAAAAAAATACCTATCTAGAATTATATATCCAACAAAATTAATGTTCAAAATTGTAGAAAAAATGAAGAGGTTCTTGGAAAAACAAAAACATCATTGGAAATACATTGACTGGAATTTCTTTAAGCAGACAAAAATATAATTAAGTGGAGAAACTTGTGTTTACATAAAGGAAAAAAGCTAGTGAAAACAGTAAATCAAAGTAAAATAACATCATTATTTTTCTTAGTGTTAATTAATCTAAAAGGTAATTGTTTCTTTCGAGAGTGTTTATTACATATAAAGTAGTGTATTTCGTTGACTCCTGTTTCTTTTGAGGTAGTCCTATTATTCTGTGGCTCGTGTCATATTTTATTATTTATTTTTAAACACTTGCCTAGGCTGTGGCAAGGCAAGATATTGCAGGCTTGTCTTGTATATTTCTTATCCGCTTCCTACAAGTTAACTATTCCTTCAATGAATCTCCCTAGAGTTTCCAATACACATGTTTCAGAAGAGTAAATAACAGTTTTAGTAAAACTTCTCCTTTCCTAGTTCTTCTCAAATAGTTGGCAGAACAACTACAAACCTCCTCCTCATACATACACTGAAGAATTCTATCTACACAACTGTGTGAAATAAAAATCCAATCCCCTTTTTTATAAAGAGTCCTGGTTGCACAGTGTTTAAAATACTTTTCTGCTAACCAGAAGGTATGTGGTGGGAACTTATTAGAAGCTCCAAGGAGAAGGATATGGCAGTTTGCTTTTGTAAAGATTTAAAGCCTTGGAAACCCCTTGGGGCAGTTCTACTCCATCCTATAGGGGCACTATGAGTTGGAATTCACTAAATGGCAGTGGGTTAATTTTTATTTATTTTTTGCTGGTTTGGGTCGCCTAAAGAACAGGGTTGTTAGACATGGGGATACCTATCTGAAATCATTAGTGAGGAGTTAGATCTTTACAGCCATGCTGCTTATTTAGACAAACAATTTGGTTTCAGGAGATGTACAGTGGTTTGTGTTGAAGCCCAAATATTCTAGAAGAGTGTAAGGAACCTGAAGTAATTATAGCCATTTGATCCATCCAAAGGTCTGTGTCCTCTTATGAGGCTTTGAGCATGTGAACCCACATCACTTTCTTAGTTGAAATATATACAAACACAGTATTTATGGATAATATTCTAAGACACAAAATAACATATTTTCTAAGGGTGTGGTTATTTTTGAAGATGCCAAAAAAGAAAAATCAAGATTTAGAATTAAAGTTACCTCCTTGCAGCAATAAAAGTTCTAATCTCTTCTGTCCATTTGGGATGAGCATTTACTATCCAGCTAAGTACAGAAAAATAATCTTTTTTTCAAAAATGAAATATTTTCCAATCAGTGAGAAAAGATACAGAATATCGACAAAAACTATGGTTTGGTTAAAAACTATGTATGTACCATAAATCTATGTATGCTATTTTATGTAACTACATGTTTATGTATAGCTTTGTAACAAAATTAATAGACAAAACTTAAGTGGAAAAAATGCTTGAATAAAAACCTGACTATACTCTAAGTCCTGGTTTTGACTATTTCTATGATCAACTAGTACTTTCATAAAGAACCTGAGTTACTGTACTAGAACTTTTTGTTCTATTCTGCTTGTTTTCGTATGATATATGATTAATATAATATAATTTAATGTAATGTAACATAACATAATGTAATGTAGTGTAGAGTAGATTAACATAGTATGCAAGTTCCACAGTGTAGTATAATACAGTATATCGGAAACCCTTGAGGTACAGCGATTAACAGAGTGACTGCTAATCAAAAGTCAGTAGTTTGAATCTTCCAGGTACTCCCAAGAAACATTTTGAGGCAGTTTTACCCTGTGCTATAGGGTTTCTATGAGCCAGAACTGACTTGACAACAGAGAGTACAGTATAGTATATTTATATATAATTGCATCAGAATTAATGTATATTAGTAGTTAAAAGATATCGCAAAAAAAATCAGCTGGGTATCAAGACCTCATAATGACCGTTTGAGAGTCTCTAGTGGAAATTCTGGTGGCATAGTGGGTTAAAATGCTATGTCTGTTAACCGAAAGGTCAGCTGTTAAATCTGCTAGGTGCTCCTTGGAAACTCTATGGGGCAGTTCTACTCTGACTTATAGGGTCACTATGAGTTGGATATGACTTGAGGCAGTGGGTTTGGTTTTGGGTTTTCAGTGGTGCAGTGGCTGATGGGCTCAGCTGCTAACGGACCGGTTGGCAACTGGAACTCACAAGCTTCTCAGTGAAAGAAAGGTGTGGCAGTTTGATTCTGTAAAGATTTATAGCTTGAGAACCCCATGGGGCAATTCTACTCCATCCTACAGGGTTGGTAAGAGATATCAACTAGACAGCAGCAAGTCTGGTTTGGTTTTGGTTTGCATACCATATTAAAATTCACTTTAGAAATAATACACACTTCTCCTGAAGTTCAAAGAGTTCTACTTTATGTGTAAGAATTAGATGTGAGATTCTCTCTGTATATGTCTTTAGAACTTGTTTTCTTTCTGTATACTTGGACTGCATGACATAATAGAGATAACATATATATATAAACACATTTATTGAAGCACATTCACAGAAAAGCATTTTGAAATAACATTTTTTGATTAGTTCATTCAATTGGTTAATACAAGGAGATAACAATGACAGCTCAGCATGACTTACCATAAAGTAAATGAGCAATAGCCAAGAAAAACTGAAGGGATTATTTCTAGACAACTAAGCATTTTATCACAATCCTTTCGAGGAAGCAGTTATGTATTATTTTCTCATCTGAGCACACAGGAAATCACACAGAACAATGTTTGATGTTCTTCTATTTTCAGCATAATGCATATGGTATATTCAGGTAGCTTTCTGCAACTTAATGGAAAGAATAGTCCCTTGATATACTAACAATAAAAGTCAGACCCGCATTAGGGCATGTTGTTTGCTGCTGCCCTTGGCACAGCCGGTGATCATGTAAATGATCCACCAGCTCTGATCAACCTGTGGTCCCTGAGTATTTTAGTGCACACCACCAGAATGCATAAGCTACAAAACAACTCCTTTTTCATTAGCTCTCAGTCAGGAACCACTTAATTTATGCAATAAGATAAGGTTTTGGAAGTCTTTAATAATTACTCTTTTTAATCACTGCTCTGGTAGTTATCAACCTGCCGGGGAATTGTTTATTTATTTTTGAAGTATTCATGTTATGTAAATTTTAACCTGTTTTACATTATGCAAAACCCTTTGTATTAGTCCGTTTTCTTTTTAATGCTGCATTATCTATCACAGTAAAGTACCTCAATAAGCAGTACTTGAGAATATTTTATTTTTGTAAGTGGTGCTTTTTCTAATCTGATATCTGACAGGTTCTTTGGAAATCTTTGCCAGGAGTGCTTTGGAAATGAGATTGTGTCTAATTATTTAAAGTTATTACTACATATGGGTGTTTATTTTTAAATTCTGATCAAGTAGATGTCATATTCAAATAAACAGTCTGCTTTAATTACTCCAACATTTTACTAATATGAAATAATATGTAGTCTAATATTTAGGAAAAAAAAAACCCTACAGAACTCTATTGAATTAATTGTGCAATTACACTGTTTGTCTTAAAAGACTTTAGGAGAAAGGTATGTTTATTGACTAAAACAACATAAATCCTCAAAAATATTAATTAAGCCTATTGGTTAAGTTTGAAGGGTAATTCATATTCTTTCTGAATTTTCTTAGTACCCAGGACTTAGAGACTAAGACAGCTCATCTCTCATATGTAGATGAAATTTTCCTCCTTCCTATGCTTACGCTTTAAATCTAAAAACTCTTCAGTTTGACAGTCCATGCTATGTTTGAGGACTGGTATCATGAATTCCTGTCACATCTTTGGGTTAAGTATTCCTTGTTCCCTCATGGTATTGGTAGAGGGCAACTTGCCTTTAATTTTCACATTATTGTCTTGTAAACACAGTTAAGTTTGTTGTTTTCTTATTTAAAGTATGTTGCCAAAACATTAAAAATATTATTCCTTGTAATATCTAGACACCAAAGAATAGTGCAGGATTATCATTCTGTATTGTTTAGGACATTTGATGGAGATTCTTGCAACTAAGTTGACTATCACTTCCCTTTCTTAACAGCAGTTAAAACTTCAGAACAGGAAGGAATTTACGGTTACAGAGTTCGGAAGAGCTAGGAAGTTATGATATTGACAAAAATTATACATAGAAATTATTTGTAAAGTTTTAAAATTTCTATTTTGGATCTTTCAATACACAAACTGTACAGTTTCATCATTGGGTACACAGTTTTGAACTTAAAAAGTATCTACATTTTTTCCCTAAAAATTAGTTTTACTAATGTAAAACCAGTGTATATTTACAATGTTCTTTCTTATAACATAAACCCCAACCCACTGCTGTTGAGTCAATTCTGACTCATAGTGTACCTATAGGATAGGGTAGAACTGCCCCATAGAGTTTCCAAGGAGCACCTATCAGATTTGAACTGCCAATCTTCTGGTTAGCAGTCATAGTACTTAATCACTATGTCAAGAGGGTTTCCTTCTTGTAACTTACCAACAATCAGCCCAAACTCAATGCTGTCAAGTGAATTTTGACTCATAGTGACCAGTAGGACAGAGTAGATTTGCCCCACTGAGTTTCCAAGAAGCACCTGGCAGATTGAACTGCTAACCTTTTGTTAGCTGATACAGCACTTAAACACTCTGCCATAAAAATAACCTCATAAATCGTTAGTGAAATTAATCAGAACTGACCGTTGTTAACTCCACCCTCCCACCTCCACCCCGACAGACATGTGTGTATTTCATGAAGGAAACAGAGATTAGGCTAGTTATTCCCAAGGGCTCTAGTGGCATGATGGTTAAGAACTCAGCTGCTATCTAGGAGGAAAGCAGTTCAAATCCACCAGCTACTCTTTGGAAACTCTATGAGGCAATTCTACTCTGATCTATAAAGTCACCATGATTTGTAATGGACTTGGTAGCACTAAGTTCTTTTGTTTGTTTGAGTTTTAGTTATTCCTCTTGCAATGTTACAGCATCTCTCTGGCTCATTCAAAAAGTTATGTTTTTAAAAAAAACGTAATTTGAATGTGAATTAATTTTGAAAAGTCCAAGCAATCTTCCATGCGTTATTAGATGTTTTGTGGAAATGAACAAACAATAATAATGACAAAACACTATAAAATGAATAGAAATGTGTATACATTCATTTTTAAATGGAAATAGTGTTTATTATCAAGAACTTTACCAAATCAATCATAGATTGAAACCTTGTAAAAATAGAAAGAAAATATAATAACATTCATTTAATTTGATTTTGAATTTGAGACTAAAAAGAAAAAAGAAGCTTAAATGAATATTATATACATTTGCGTAAGATAAACAGGGATTAACTTTGCTGTAAAATATGCATAAAACATATAGGATTGGTCTCAGATTTTTGATAAATGTTCCCTAATTTCGATGTCATATATACAATGAAAAATAACAAAATAAAATAAATTTTTACTTGTCTTAGAATATTAACACATTTTGCAAATTATTTAAATGAAGTACAGTATGCAAAAATAAGAGATATCTCCTACAGTGTTGATGTTAGGAGCCATTGAGTCAATTCTGACTCACAGTGGCCATATACACAAGAGAGCGTCATGTCCACAATCGTTTTATGTTTAAGCTCACTGTTGCAGCCACTGTGTCAATCCATCTCAGTGAGGATCTTCCTCTTTTCACTGACCCTTCACTCTACCAAGCATGATGTCCTTCTCCAGGGACTGATCTCTCCTGACAACACGTCCAAAGTATATAAGACAAAGTCTTGCTATCTTGGATGGCAAGGAACACTCTGGTTGTACTTCTTTCAGAACAGATCTGTTTGTTCTTTTGGCGGTCCGTGATACATTCAACATTCTTCTCCAACACCACAATACAAAGGCATCAATTCTTCTGTCTTCTTTGTTCAGTTTCTAGCTTTCTTATGCCTACGATGCAATTGAGAATATCGTGGCTTGGGTCAAGCACACTTTAGTCTTCAAGGTGGCATCTTTGCTTTTCAGTACTTTAAAGAGGTCCTTGACAGCAGATTTTCCCAATGCAATGAGTCTTTTGATTTCTGGACTGTTGCTTTCATGGGTGTTGATTGCAGACCCAAGTTGAATAAAATCCTTGACAACATCTATCCTTTCTCCATTTATGGCAATGTTATTTACTGGTCCATTTGTGAGGATTTTTATTCTCTTGATGGTGAGGTGCAATCCATACTGAAGGCTGTAGTCCTTGATCTTCTTCAATGTCTCAAATCTTCTTCACTTCAGCAAGTGTGGTGGTGTCATCTGTGTAACACAGGTTGTTAATAAGTCATCTTCCAATCCTGTTGTCTTCTTCTCCTTTATATAATCCAGCTTCTCGGTTATTTGCTCTGCATACAGATTGAAAAGGTATAATAAAAGGATACAATGCTGACTCACAACTTCTCTGACTTAAACTGTGCAGCGTCCCTTTGTTCTGTTCGCACGACTGCCTCATGATCCATACACACATTCCTGAAGAGCACAATTAGGTGTGCTGGAATTCCCATTCCCCGCAATGTTCGCTGTAATTTGGTATGGTCCACATAGTGAGATGCTTTTGCATAGTCAATGAAACACAAGTAAACATCTTTCTGGTATCCTTCGCTTTTAGCCAAGATCCATCTGACATTGGCAATGATATCCTTGGTTCCACATCCTCTTCTGAATCCACCTTGAATTTCTGGGAGTTCCTAGTCAATATACTGTTGCAGTTGCTTTAGAATGATCTTGAGCAAAACTTTACTTGCATGTGATATTAATGATGTCATCTAGTAATTGCCACATTTGGTTGGATCACCTTTCTTGGGAATGGGCATAAGTATGGGTCTCTTCCAGTCAGTTGGCCAGGTAGCTGTCTTCCAAACTTCTTGGCGTAAATGAGTGAGCACTTCCAGCTTTGCATCTGTTTGTTGAAGTATCTCAAGTGATAGTCCATCCATTCTTGGAGGCTTGCTTTTTTCCAATGCCTTCAGTGCAGCTTTGTCTTCTTCCTCCAGTACCATTGGTTCCTGATCACATGCTACTTCCTCAAATGGCTGAACACTGAGTAGTTCTTTCTGGTATAATGACTATGTATATTCCTTCTGTCTTCTTGTGAGTTGTTTAATAGTTTCCCTGTAGAATCCTATTTTTGCAACACAAGGCTTGAATTTTTTCTTCATTTTTTTCAGTTTGAGAAACGCAGAACATGGTCTTCCCTTTTGATTTTCCATTTCCAGCTCTTTGTATGTGTCATTGTAATACTTTATTTTTTCTTCTTATCTGCCCTCTGAAATCTTCTGTTTAGGTCTTTCACTTTGCCCTTCTTCCTTTTGCTTTAGCTGCCCCAAATTTGAGAGTGAGATTCAGAGTCTCTTCTGATGTCCAGTTTGGTCATTTCTTTCTTTCCTATCTTTTTGATGAACACTTGCTCTCTTCTTGGATGATGTTTTTGATGTCATTCCACAATTCATCTGGTCTTTGGTGATTAGTGATTAATACACCAAATCTTTTCTTGACATAATCTTGGAACTCAGGGGGGATATACTAAAGGTTACACTTTGACTCTTGTGGACTTGTTCTAATTTTATTCAGTTTCAATTTGAAACTGTAAATTTTCAAACAATTCATACTATAAAGTAATATAATCTTCATTTTCATTATTTCTAAGGCAATCAGAGGTATGGAAAATATTTCCATTAATCTTAGAGCTGCCTACAGAACACTGTAGTTTCTGTACTTATTTCACCTATTGAAACACCTCATGCTCCATTGGAAAGCCATAAAAAGAATTTCCTAGGTATTCATTTGCTGAAACTTTTAAGAAGAAGCTCTAGCATACTGTAGAAAAAGACCTGGAGTTTTATACTAATTCTTCTGATTCAGTTTCTGTGCAACTGATAGCAATTTTAAACTTTGGGGAATTCACTTGCTGTTAGTTGTAAAAAGAAGTATATCCAACTCCCTGCTTTCCAAAGATCTAGGCAGTTCATACATCTTGTGAACCTAAAAATAAATTAGCTGGCACAGCATAATGTTTTACCCAAATAACAATCTTAGTACTTTAACTTAAAAGACTCAGAAATCTTTTGAGATTCTGAGGATGTTGGGTTTTCTTGCAAGAATGAAATGTATGACTGTAACTCTTTAATATAGTTTATACTTACTGTATAGGTCCTTGTTTTTTAGGGGCTACCAATACTGTTTAAACTCCACACAGAAATGATAGATATTATCAAATTCAATATATCAGTGGTTTTCACATAATATTATTTCAGCATACAGCACAACACACTTTATTTCATAGCATTTCTTTCTTAACTTAAAATCCTAGTATTATTTACTAAGAAAAACAATCTATTAAAAAAGATTCCATTCTAATGAAATTCTTGTATGTTTTAAGAGTAAATTAAAGTAGGAAAGTACTGTTAATATATTTCTACTGGATAATCCTCTTAATTAGATATCAAAATCCACATTCTCTAATAGTCTTATTTTTATCTTTTTAGGTGTTAAGCTGTGCAAATTAAAATACTCAACATTTGTAATAGTGGCACTCTTTAACTATGCTTTGTATCATAAAACTTTTAGATAGTGATATACTATGAAAAATTTTGGTATGATACGTTTAAAATACTGTACGGTGTGTAGTAATATAAAGTGATTTTTAATAATACATTCAAGAGGAATTAGTGAGCATTCAGTTCAATGAAATGGTTTGTTTATATTTTATCAATATAATAGGACATTAAATTATTTTATGGTTTGTTTGCATGGACATAAAATCCTAGTGGACATTTGTTTACAGCTTAGTAAAATCACTCCAAAGAAATATCACAAAGGATTTACATATTCATTAATGACATATTTTCTATGTTTAATGTAGTTAACATAAATTAAGCATTGGCTTTAGAGAATTTTGAAAGTGCAAGCTGGAAAAAACATACATGTTCTATAGTCTACACATACGATCAATTGCACTGCTGGCAATTTTTCTAGCAACATGAAGCCTTACCAGTGCAACATCTTTGTCTATTGATAGAACTCTGCAAATAGCTACATTAAGACAGATGTATAAGACCATCAGAACTACAAACTTTGAAAGTAAGTATGACTTTTATTTGTAATAGCTTTTATATCAGAGTCCTATGTAGTTTGGATTATTTGACAAATGATGAAGAAAAAATGAGAATTGTAGAGTTCTCAAACTCGTGATACACAGGCTGAATTCTGTCCACATTTTTTTTGTTTGCTTTTTGCTTGCACAGTGATAAAAAGTATTCTGGGCCAAAAGTTGACCATAAATTAGTGTGAATGTGCCAGTCTTTCCATTCTGTGTTCCAGTATGCCAACAATTGACTGTAACTGAGTAACAACTGCTCCCGTTGAAACTGACATGCTTTCTAGCTTACGTTGTTGAGTCTGATTCACCTTGTTTATATTACTTGCTGGCTCCGGAGGAGCCAGTCTTTTACTCCATAATTACTAGCTTATTTTTTCCATATTATTGTTTTTCAACACTTCTTATCAACTTACGATCACTCAGTTATTGATATCATTGCCAAATTACTGGAGGCGGAGTCTTCCTTATCTCAATTTTTTTCTTATTTTTGCCCTTATCCTTTTTCTCCTGACTTCCTTGACAATGCTCCAAAGATGAAATCTTTTCTAAATTGTACTCAGCTTAAAAAAAAAAAAAAGGTATTATGATATTATGATTTTATTCTTCCTAACTTAGAGATGGGAGAAAGGGAAAAAAACAAACCTACATTTCCCATGGGATTATCAGTTTGGAAGGAAAAGAACAGTGGTGACAGAAAGGAATAGGAGAGGGTGGGGAGACGCAAATGAAAACCTCAAACTTTCTGCCCTTCAGACATGTAAACGACTATCTTCAGATCCTTGATGGGGAGTGATGAAACAAAATCTGGAACTAGGAGTTGGGTATAAAAAGACCACCAGAAATTAATTGGTTGAGAAATAAATCACAATTACTATATCCTTGTGTCTCTCAGAGGTTTACAAAGAAAAAACAAGAATAAGTATGGCCAAGATAAAGCTCAATTTAATACCACTTCTCCATCAGAATAGGATACAGATTCATTATTGTATAGATTGCTGACTGCCTTTCTAAATTTATAACTTGACCTCACAATCATACAGCAGGTAATCATGAGTCCATATTCACCTTGGGTACGTGATTGCATTATGGATATGATGGTGTTGAATTTGGTTCCCTACATACACAAAATGTGAGGAAGAGGATGACATCATTTTTAAACCCACCTGAGCTTGGGTTTAAAAATCGTTTAAAAGAAATAAGCACATAACTCCAGAGTTTCTGCTTGGAGGTAGAAGTCACATATCATAAGAAGAAATTAAAATTTTGCATTATGATTCTTCATTCATGATTATTAGGAAACCGATCTTTTTTTCCCCTAGAAAAGATAGTTTTCTAATCTATGGTTCTGCACAAAGTTAAATCTGAGTTTAAGTGATCAGTCATTATGACACAATTGTCTTACATAAAATATGGTCAATCAGAACTGGAGAAACTGATTTAATAATTGAATTTGAATCCATTTTGCAACTCATTTTGGTAGAAAAATTGTATCAGCTAGGTAATGATTGACATTTTATCACAGATGTTTCATTTCCTTAATATTTTTCATAATCTATATCAAATTGAAGTCTTAATGTTCTTTTAGAGAATTCACCTGCACCGTATCTGTATAGAACCCAAATAACATACAAATTTGATATGCATACCAAACACAGAAAGCCCTGGCACCCTTTCATGGCCATACCTTCTGAGACTGAGGCAGCTCAGCCTTTCATCAACCTTGTCTCATCAGCTTCTGCTTCCTATGTCCTCATGGCCTGGGCTGCAACCTCCATCTTCATCAACCTTGTCTCAGCTTCTGCTTCCAATAGCCTCATGGCCTGGGCCTCAAGCTCACATTTGCCCTGCAGGGTCAAGTGTTTGGGTCAAGTATTCCAAAGCTCTATTAGCTCCACCTATTCAAGTGCCTGGAGGCACCTCACTGCATCAAATAGCCTCCTGCACACGGACACTGAGCTCTCTGTTCTGTGAGTCAGCAAGACTAGCTCCACCTATTCAAATGCTTGGAGATACCACACTCCTCAAGGAAGCTTCCTGCACACAAGGTATTCAACATTCTTGCTCTGTGGATTGGCTCGCGGTTCTGCTGCTGTTGTTTTTCTCACTATCTGCTGTCCTCTCAGGTGCTAGCAGCTCTCTTGGGTACCTTCTTCAATCCACTCAGTTTCAAAAAAACTTCCACATTTTAGGTATTTTTTTAGAGCAGTACCCCACCCTCAGTACCAAATTCTGTATTAGTCACCTGGTACTGCTCGAACAGAAAATACCACAAGTAGAAGGCATTACGAGGAGAAACTTTTATTGTCACAGTCCGGTAAGCCACAAATCCATTAAAAAGTTACAAGTCCATTCAGTATGAAAAGTCATCACAGTCTCGTAGGCCAAGCCCAAATTCAAGGAGAGTCTCTCAGCACAGGAAACTCACGTCCAAAGGATGTGCTCTGCTCTTGGTGCTGTTCTCTTGACAGTGTGAGGTTCCCAACTTCCTCTGCTCACTTGTCTCCCTTATATCCCACAAGCTCGTAGCTTGAGTCCTGCCTCACTAACACAACTGTTGCCCAGTCTCCATCATCAATTATCACAGAGGTAGGATTCACAACACATGGGAGGAAGGGCACCATATTGTGACTTCTAGCCAAGTCTAATCAATACACACGTTTTTGGGGGGACACAGTTCAATCCGTGACACTACCTCTTGAAATGGCTAAACATAGACCAATACTTTTTGGTGTAACAACTCTGTGTATTCCTTCTTTGTCCTTTTGATGTTTCTGTGGCTTTCAATAGCTTTCCTGTAGATTCTTTGACTACTGCAACTCAAACCTTGAATTTTCTCTTCAGTTCTTTCTTTCTGGGTCTTCCAAAACATTCTCCCTCTTATTAGTTAAAATCACCCATCTTTTAATCTAGCTGTCATTAGACTATAATTGCTATAATTCTTTGTTGTGAAAATTTTATGCTGTCTGCGATATATTATTCTTCATCTCTTACAGATTTAGCCACTGGGTTAAGTATCATCTTCCCTAATGTTACACATATGTTGATTTTTGATGATTTCAACATCCACTTTAGGCTGTCAAACACCACAGTGTTAGGTGCCACTGGCCTTATGCACAGCAGAATGAAACCCTGCCTAGTCCTGCACCATCCTTACAACTGTTTTTATGCAGCCTCTTTGTCCTTCCATCTCTTGAGTGTCTTCCTCTCTTTTGATGATCCTTAACTTTAACAAGTATGATGGCCTTCTCCAAGGAGTGATCCCTCCTGACAGCATGTTCAAATCATGTGGGACAAAATCTTGGCATTTCTCTTATAAAGATCATTCTGGCTGTAATTCTTCCAAGACAGATTTGTTCATTCTTTCAGCAGTCCATGGTTGTATTCAATATTTTCCTCCAATACTACAATCGAAAATTCAAATCTCGAGTTACAGTAGTCAAGGAAACTACAGGGAAATCATTGAATACAGCAGAAATAATTGGAAGTGACCAATTCTTCTGTCTTTCTTATTCATTAGCCAGTTTTCACATGAATACAATGAGATTGAAAATATTGTGGTTTAGGTCTAGTGTACTATAATTCTTTAAGTGGCATCTTTGTTTTTTTTAACAGTTTTAAGGCCTCTCTTTCAGCAGATTTTCCCAGTGCGATGATGTTGCTTATTGGTTCAGTTGAGAAGATATTTGTTTACTTGGTGTTGAAGTGTAATCTATACTGAAGGCTGTAGTCCTTGATCTTTATCAGTATTTCAAGTCCTCTTCACTTTCTGCAAGCAAGATTGTGTCATACCCATAATGCAGTTGGTTAACCCATCTTCCTTCAATCTCAATGTCACATTATTCTTTATACAGTCCAGCTATATTATAATTTCTTATATCTACTGACTGTCATATCCTAAAGTTGGTACTACCCTCAACTCCCAAGTACCCGTGTCATGCATCTTTCTTTATGGCTAATGTCCTATAGCCTTTCAAATCATTTTCTCTAATACTTTGACTCCAACTGCGTACTTAAAACCCCTAACCAAAATCCGTTGCCACTGAGTCAATTCTGGCTCATAGTGAGTCTATACACTTACAGCACTGTTTAACCGTATCAATTCAATGGTCCTCACCCTCTCACGTTCTGTGTTCATCCTTCTAGTTACCGTTTATCTACCTTGTATACACTCTTGGTCCTTGCTCTCAGAGGATTATATCATCTCAAAGAGTATAACCTCTACTATACACTGTGTCAGAAACCCTGGTGATACTGGTTAAATGGTATGGCTGCTAACTAAAAGATCAGCAGTTCAAATCCATCAGGCACTCCTTGGTAACTGTTGAGTAGTTATGTTCTGCTCCGTACAGTGGCTGTAAGAATGGACTTGATGGCAGTGACTTTGGTTGTGATTTTATATTCTATCTCAAATTAAATGGAGAAACATTCATAACAATGTTGATAAATTTATAATGACAAATCTCAAATAGAAGCTTAATAATGACAACAATCATGTTAGATTTCCCTACTCTATGCAGTATCTCACTCTTCTTGACCAGGTCTTCAAACAGAAATATTTGTATATCCAGAGACGCACAACTTGGAAAGAAGCCACAGAACCAGACTGTTTTAAGGAAATCAACTTCTAGATCATCTTTGTCTTATTTTGTAACTAATTTTTTCTCAATTTATGGAAAGAAAGTATAAAACCAACAAATCACACCAATAAAACCTACTTCCATTAAGTCGATTCTGACTCATCAACTTTATAGGACAGAGTAGAACTGCCCTACGAGGTTGCCGAAGAGCAGCTGGTGGATTTCAACTGCTGGCCTTTTGGCTGGCAGCTGGGCTCTTAACTTTTGTACTACCAGGGCTCCAAAGAGAAATTTACTCCTCACTAACTTTAATCTTACTATAATCCATTGTTCTGAGATGTAAACAGAGGGTCAATAAAATACAGGGGACAGTAAGTCTCACTGAGAGATGTACTTGCAAAAATTTTAAGTTTTAAAATTGTAATGGTTACATAATTTGAGGTATATACATTTTTTAGTTTGAAAAATTCTGTACTAGCAATAATTGTAATTATAACTAAATGTAAAGAGACATTTCTAAAGTCTTATGATTGTAATGGGCATGTTTTGTTTAATGAACACATACTACATTACATAAAATTGTGGTATGCTGATTAATAAAAACATTAATCACAAAACTAGAGTAAATGTTATCTGAGGAAAACATAATGAGAAGTATGATTCATGTTATACATAAATAATATTTTTTGTCCTGCTGAAATTAGATCATGTATATTTTTTCATCAGTGTTGGAATGTGTCAGATCACTCTGTGTTTTAGTCAGCTAGGGCTGCTCTAACAGAAATACCACAGAGTGGATGGCTTGAACAAAGGAAAGTTTCTTCTTACACAGTCCAGTAGGCTACAAGTCCGTATTCAGAGTGTCTGCTCCAGGGGAAGGCTTTCCCCTTGTCCGCTGTGGAGGAAAGTAAGGTATTATATCAGTCTCTGTCTAGGGAGCATCTTGGTGCAGGAACCTCGGGTCTGAAGGACGCACTCTTCTTCTGGCGCTGCTTTCTTGATGGTAAGAGGTTCCCAGTTCTCAGCCTGCTTCCCTTTCTGTTTATCTCTCGAAGGATGAAAGAATTAAGGGTGGGACAAGCCATACTCCAGGGAAAATCCCTTCACAGTGGAGCAGGGAGGTGATCCCATAAGGGGATTTACAGCCCCACCCTAATCCTTTAATATACAGCATAGGAAAGCCACAAAATGGAGGACAGTCACAAGATACTGAGAATCATGGCCCAGTCACATGGCTGCATATATTTTTGGGTGGACACGATTCACTCCATGACACTATGGCATTTAAATTTCACAGGGTGTATTTAAGTGAATGAAGCAACAGATTTGCTTTCAAATTTCAATACTAAATATGCTGAGAATTGAATCATTTGTAATGACTCAATCACGTGATACAACTTTCAGATATTTATCTAAAATGTTTGCAGAGATATATAGTTAAAAATTATTTTAGAGCTTGTTGGGCAAACGTTTTTGGAGACCGCCCTTTCGTGTTGCTGTGTTTTAACTTTTTACTGTTTCAAAAGCCTTTTATTCTGAATTCACTGTTAGTTAAGATCTGTGCTTACTGATTTGCTGACAAAATGAGTAGAAGACAACTTCAACTATTTATCATCACTCTACCTGTCTTCTCCATACCTGTGGAGTTGATTCTGACTCATAATGACCCCACAGGAGAGAGTAAAATTGCACGTAGGATTTCCAAGGAACAGCTGGTGGAATTGAACTGCTGATATTTTGGTTAGCAGGTAAACACTTAACCACTGTCCCACCAGGGCTCCACCCACTTACTAGTCTATTTCAGTATCAACATACTGCCTTTTCTCCCCATTAACTATGGATATACCGTCTAAACCGCTTCATAATGCTGACCTTCCTCTTGTTCAAGTCATTCTGTCGCTTTCTACTCTCCCAGGCATTCAAGCTAATAGTTTTGCCTGCATTATCATTTTTTTTCTCCACTATATGATTTCCATTGGTAAGCAGATGTATTTTTATTGTTGCTACAAAACAAAATAAAAATAATGCGACAATAACAACAAGAAAATTTCTCTTGACTCCCAATATGCTTAACGGCTACTGCCAATTTCTTTCCAGCAAATTTCCTTAAAGGAGAAATTTGTATTCACCATCTTCGATTACTTCTCTCATTTGTTCTTTCTTTTTTTATTACTATGATTGAGTGAGAATATACAGTCCCACATAAACTTGCATACCTGCCAATGACTGGCTCCCTCTATACTCCCTCCCTGTTGACAGCACGCTCCTCTTCTCTCTTCTGTGTATGTCATATCCTCCTAACAATCTCCTATCCTCTCATCTCTACCCTCTTTATCACGTCCAGTAAGAGGTCAGGTGGATGACATCCTATAGAAGCATAGAGCCATAAAGTGCACACAGGATATGGTCACTCTGTGTCACCAAGTCCAATCCATTTCTGTCTGAAGAGTGGACATCCATTATGATTTATGGACAGGGACAGCATCAGGGCCAGAATCCATGCTCCCAGGGGAACGCTGAGGCCCCCAGACCATCAACTGAGGTCTTTTAGTAGAGACATCAGGGTGCACTCCTTGTTATTTTTGTGTTGGCTGTGAGACACAACTTTGTGAGCCCATCACGGCTATCACTGGTGGTGGCCAGGCACAATCCAGTTCTTCTGGTCACATGTCGATGTAGTCATCTGCTCATAGGTGTCTCTCTGCCTTATGGGTTCTCTTTGCCCCAAGTCAGTTTGGTCCTTGGAGATCATCCATTCCTGCTGAGTTGGGACCATTTGGTGTACCTCAGATGGCAGCTTGGCAGCTTTTAAGACCCCAGGTGCTACTCACCAATGTGTGGTGCAGATGATTCTCTTAGCAAAATGCTTGTTGTGCCAATTAGCTTTGATTTCCCCTGACAGCGTGGTCTCCAGCCCCCTGCCCCAACTTCTCAATCCTTACAACCTTGGGTTAAGACGGGAGGAGTAATCATGTTATGTTGGGGTCTGGTCAAAATTGATCTTTTGTCTAGTACGTGCTGTCACTGCTTTCACCCAACCAAACTGCTATCAGCTATCTAATCTATATCCCACCCTCTCCTTTCCTTCCTCTCCACCCTTGCAGCGCTCAGAGTCATTTCTTCTATGCATGAGTCTATTTTTAAGTTCTTATGGTAAGGGTCTTATACAATATTTGTCTCTTTGAGGCTGACTGCTTTCACTCAACATAATGTCCTCCAATTGAAACGAGGTTATAAGATGTTTCCTAAAATCATCATCTTTCTTTATCATTGCATAGTGTTCCCTTGAGTATATATACCATAAATTACTTATCCATTCCTCTGCTGTTGGGCATCTGGGTTGATTTCATCTTTTTGCTGTTGTGGACTGTGCTGTGATAAACATTCATGTGCATGTATCAGTTGGTATGAATGGCCTTGATTCTGTAGGATACATTCCAAGCAGTGGAATTACTGGGTCAAATGGTATATCTAGATCCATTTTTTTAAGGAAGTGCCAGATTGCTTTCCAAAGAGGTTGCACCATTTTACAATCCCAGCAACAGTGTAGGAGAGTTGCAGTTTCCCCATAGCCTCTCCAGCATTTGTTGCTTCACTTTTTTAGATCATGGCTCACCTTTTTTGTGGTGAGATGGTGTCTCATTGTAGTTTTCATTTGAATTTCTTTAATAGCTGGTGATCATGAGCATGTCTGCATGGGTTTTTTGGCTGCCTGGATCTCCTCTTTAGAGAAGTATTTGTTCATGACCATTGCCTATTGCTTAATTGGATGATTTATCTTTTCCTTATTGCTATTTTGTAGTACCTTGTAGTTTATGGAGATCGGGCACTGGTCTGACACAGGGTTGCCAAATATTTTTTCCCGTTCTGTAGGTAGCCTTTTAATTTTATTAATAAAGCCTTTGGATGAGCAAAAGTGTTTGATCCTTAGTAGTTTCCATTCATCTGTTTTCTGTTGATTGTGAGTCTATGTGTGTTGTAAAGTTTGTCTACAATGTGTATTAAAACTTCGATTGATTTTGTGTACTGAATAGTGTGTTAAAACTTCCATTGATTTTGAAGGCTATGTTGTATATTAAAACTTGCACTGTTCACCCTAATTTTTCTTGAATGAGCTTTATCATTTTAGATTTGATATGTAGTTCTTTTATCCAGTTTGAGTTGGTTTTTGTATAAAGTGTGAGATATGGTCTTGTTTCAGTTTTTTTTGCAGATGGATGTCCAGTTTTGCCAGCATCATTTGCTTAAGAGGTTGCTTTTACCCCAGTTTAATATCTTAGGCCCTTTGTCAAATATCAACTGTTCATAGGAGGATGGTGTCATCTTTGGGGTCTTGATTCTGTTCCATTGATCTATGTGTCTCTTTTTGTACCAGTACCAGGCTGTTTCGACCACCGTGGCAGTGTAGTAGTTTCTAAAGTCGGATAGTGAAAGGCCACCCAGTGTGTTCTTCTTCAGAAGTTTTCTGCTTATCTGGGGCTTCTTACCTTTCCAAACCAAGTTGGTGATTTGTTTCTCCATCTCATTAAAAAATGTCACCGGAATTTGTATTAGAATTACATTATATAAGCAAATTACTTTGAGTAAAATAGACATTTTCACAATGTTAAGTCTTCCTATCCATGAGCAGGGTCGGTTTCTCCATTTATGTCTCTCTTAGTTTCTTGTAGTAAGGTGCTGTAGTTCTCTTTGTAAAGGTCTGTTATCTGGTTAGATTTATTCCTAGGTGTTTTGTCTTCTTGGAGGCTGTAGTACATGATATTGATTTAGTGATTTCTTCTTTAATTATCTCTTTGTTGATATAAAGGAATCCCACTGATTACTTATGTTTAACTTGTATCCTGAGACTTTGATGAACTCTTCTATCAGTTTGAGTAGTTTCCTTATGGATTCTTTAGTATTTTCTGTGTATATGATCATAGCATTTGCAAATAGTGAGACTTTCACTTCTTTGCTGATGCAGATGCCCATTATTTCTTGGTCTTGTCTAATTGCTCTGGCTAGAACTTCTAGTATGATGTTTAATAGTAGAGGTGAGAGTGGGCATCCTTGTCTGGTTCTTGTTCTCAAGGGGAATTGTTTCAGTCTCTCTCCATTCACAATGATATAGGGAGTTGGCTTTGTATAAATGGCCCTTCTTGCATTGAAGAATTTATCTTTTATTTCTATTTTGCTGAGAGCTTTTAGCATGAATGGCTGTTGGACGTTATCAAATGCCTTTTCTGTATTAATAGACAAAATCAGGTGATTCTTGTCTTTTGTGTTATTTATGTGGTTGACCACATTAATTGTTTCTCTGATGTTGAACCAGCCTTGTGTCCCTGTTATTAATCCAACTTGGTCATGTGAATTATTTTTTTGATATGTTGCTGTATTCTATTGGCAAGAATTTTGTTGAAGATTTTTGCATCTAGATTCATGAGTGATATCGGTCTGTAGTTCTTTTTTGTTGGGTGTTTCCCTGGCTTTGGTATTAGGGTTATGCTGGCTTCATAGAATGAATTTGGGAGTATTCCATCTATTTATATGCTGTGAAATAGTCTCAGTAGTAGTGGAGATAACTCTTCTCTAAAAGTTTGGTAGAATTCTGTGGTGAAGCCATCTGGGCCCTGGCTTTTATTGGCTGGTAGTTTTTTGATGACTTTTTCAATCTCTTCCTTCGTGATGGGTTTATTAAGTTGTTATGCTTCATCTTACAATAATTTTGGTAGGTGATGTGAATCTAAGAATTTATCCATTTCCTCTAGGTTTTCAAATTTGTTAGAGCACAGTATTTCATAGTATTGTGTTATGATAGTTTGGATTTCTAATGAATCTGTTGTGACAACTCCCCTTTCATTTCTTGTTTGGGTTGTTTCTTTTTCTGTTTTCCTTTAGTAAGTTTAGCCAGTGGTTTGTCAATTTTTTTGGAAGTAAGAAAAGCTATAATAATATTTTGAAAATTTTTTTTATTATGACTGAGTGAAAATGTACATTCCCGTATAAATTTACATGCCCACCTATATGCGACTTCCACTTTTCTCCCTGCCCTGTGACAGCACACTATTCCTCTCTGCTCCATACATGTCTCATCCTCCCAACAGTCTCCTTTCCCCTGCTCTCTACACACTCTCCTTCCTCCAGCCAGAGGTCAGCAAGATGATATCCTATAGATGCATAGAACCATAAAGTGCATCCAATATATGGTCACTCTGCATTGCCAAATTTTGTTGCTCTTTTCAAAATACTAGGTTTTGGTCTTTTCAATTTTTTCAATTGTTCTTGTATTCTCTCATTCATTAAGTTTTGCTCTAATCTTTAGGATCTGTTTTCTTCTGTTGCCTGATAGGTTCCTCTGTTGTTCTCTCTCTACTTGTTCAAGCTGTAGAGTTAGATCTTGGTTTGGGTTCTTTCTTGCTTCTGGATGTGTGCTTTTATGGAGATAAGCTGACATCTCAGCACTGCTTTAGCAGTACCCCATAGATTCTGGTAGGGAGTGTTTTCATTCTCGTTGGAATCCGTAAATTTCTTTACTTCATCCTTGATTTCTTCTACAACCCATGGGTTTTTGAGCAAGATGTTCAGTTTCCATGAGTTCCACTTTCTATCTATATTTTTTCTGCTACTGATTTTCACATTAATGACTTTGCTGTCTGAGAAGATACCTTGCAATAATTCAATGGTATAGATTTTGTTGAGACTTGCTTTATGTCCTAACACACAGTCTATTCTGGAAAATGTTCCGTGTGCACTGGAGAAGGTGTGGTTATCTGCTGATGGATAGAAAGTTCTGTATATGTCAATCAGGTCTAGTTGGTTAGTTGTGGCAATAAGATCTTCTGTGTCTTTACTGAGCTTTTTTCTAGATGATCTGTTCAGTATTGGGACTGGAGTCTTGAAGTCTCCACTATTATTGTGGAGTGATTGATCTTTTTTTGGGTGTAGTCAGTGATTCTTTGATGTATTTAGGTGCTCTAATATTGGGTGCATAAATATTTAATATTGTTACATACTGCTTGTGTATTGAACCTTTCATCAGTGGTGTCCCTCCTTGTCCACAATGGTGGATTTGACATTAAAATCTATTTTATTTGAGATTAGTATTGCCACATCTGCTCTTCTTCGTGTATTATTAGCTTGATATATATTCTTCCTTTCTTTAATTTACTTGGCTTCTTTAATTTACAGTTTGTTCATATCTTTAAGTTTAAGGTGAGTTTCTTGTAAGCAACACATGGACAGGTCATGGCTTTTGATCCAAGATGCCACTTGTTGTCTCTTTAGTGGAGCATTCAGCCCATTCACATTCAATGTAATTATTGATAGGTATTTGTTTAGTGCTGTCATTGTGATGTGTTTATTTTTATGTTGATGTTTTCTCTTTTGTTCTTATTATTTTGTTTTGGAACATTCTTCTTTATGAATTGATTTTTCGCCTTTTTCAGTGTTGGTTTTGTGGTTGTTGAGACTCCTGTATTACAAGTCCTGATTTGATATGTTGCATCTTTATTGTGCTTTGTGGCTACCACTGTGATTCCCTTTAAAATTCTATGTTTAAACCTAATTTTAACTACTACGAGTATCATTAACTTCCTCTCCATCTGAAAAGACCATAATGCCTGTAATACATCCCTCTTTTTAATATGATGACATTACAGTTTTCATGATATGATCACTGGGTCACTTTTTGTAATATTACAGCTTTGATTGAGTTTGTAGCCTTCCCTAACAAAGTAGATTTCTGGATGATGTGTCCTGTGTTTTCTGCTAAAATGTAAAATTAATGGTTTTGTTCCTCTAAGCCAAAACCTTCTTTCAGTATTTCTTGTAGCTTTGGTTTAGTTTTTAAAAAGTCTTTGAGTTTCTGTTTATCTGTGAATGTCTTGATTTCATTTTCATATGTGAAAAATAGTGTTGCAAGATATATAATTCTTGGTTAGAATTTCTTCTCCTTTGAGGCTTTGAATGTGTCATCCCATTGTCTCCATGCCAGCATCATTTCTGCTGAGAAATGGGACGAAAGCCTGCAGGTTTCCCTCTAAATGTTAGCTTTGTTTTGAGTCTTGCTGCCTTTAAGAGTTTCTGCTTATGTTTCATTTTGTTAAGCTTGATGATAATATGTCTTGGTGTCTTTCATTTGGCATCTATATTGAGTGCTGTTCTATATGCATCTTGGATATCTACATTCTCTTCTTTCATAATTTCTTGGAAGTTTTCAGTCAGTAGGTCAGTCGTGATACTCTCTGTGTTCTCAGGTGTCCCACTCTGTTCACAAATTCCAATTAATAGTAGATTGTTCCTGTTCATAGAATCCCACATGTTTCTTAGTGCATCTTTAGTTTTCTTGTTTCTTTTTTCTGATTTCTCCTCATAGATGCTGGAGTCAGTAGCTCTGTCTTCCAAGTCAGAAAGTTTATGTTCCATTTGTTCAATTTGGTTTTCTTGGCTTTGAACTGAATTTTCTCTTTGATTTTGTTATAAATCTGTTGGTCTTCAGAGTACTCTTCTTCCATCAGATCGAACAGCTTGCTTATTTTTTGTTTTGCTCTGCTGCATTTTGTATAAGGTCTAGGAGGACCCTACATATAATCCTTTGGTACTCACCCTCCAATAGTTTCAGAAAGCTTCTTCGACTTGGAAGTTCTTCCTAGTGTTCTGGTACAAAGTCTGTTCCTTTTTTGGGCATCTAGAGGTTGTTTTGTTTCTCTGGTGTTCCTTTAACAGCATTGAAAGCTCAGTCTGAAAAGAAAGTTGATCACTAGAGACCTCTGTGTACTGCAGTGACTTTGCTCAGTGAAATCTCTGGGTTAGTGGGCTCCATCTCCTGGTTGGCTAAGACACAGCCCCATTTATAGATTCCCTCGGGAGCACTCAGCTGAGCCTATAATGTGAGACAGCAAAGGCTGGACAAGAAACCATCTGGATGCACTGCAGTTATTTCTCTATTAGTCAAGCTTTCAGGTGTGCAAGTTACCCTTCCCTGCTGGCAAAGTAAGCACTTGTTTACCACAGATTGCTTAACTGGTGGAAAAGTTCTCTCTGAGCAGGCATTGCCTCCCAGCCTGGGAATTAGGTCCATCCCAGGCCTCCATATAGGAAACTCTGCCTCCCAGTGAATCAAGATGGTGTCCCACATAACCCCCCCACCTGCTTCTTCAGAAAAGGCTATTCAATGACAGAGATTCAGAGATTCAGAGAGAGAGTGAGTTCAGAGGTGCCGAGCTGCACAGACTCCAAGTTCAGGCTCCCAGAGCATGGCTACTCTGCTCACCAATCTCATCAGCAGTGCATCTGAGCCTTGCCAACAATCATCCCAGCCCCTCCTGCCAGCTGAGACAGAGAAAAGAAAGCCAAAATGGCGATTTACCTTCAATCTGTGAGATTTGGGATTCAACGAGGGCGGGGGTCAGTGAAAGAGAAGAAGCTTGCCCCTCAGTGGTATGTAGACCAAATAGACAGCCCTATGCAGTGTCCTAGGGCTCACTAGGTGTCCAGAAGGGTCCGTTTAATTATCACTTCAGGCCTTGGTTTCCAGTGGGATTTAGGGAGACATGTGTTTAGTCTGCCGTCTTGACTCTCCCCCTCCTGTGTTCTTTAATAAACTGCCTTAACATTTAGATTTTACCCTGCCCAGGCCCCACTCCAACAACTTCCATTCTGCTTACATTGTTCTTGTCTACATTGCCAAATCTAACAGTCAATTTTTACCTTACTTAATGACTTCAAAATATTTGATTGAATTTAGAAAATCTTTTAGCTTATACTATACTCAGTTATGTTGACCTACCATCTACTGGGTGCTTTTACTCCCTTCACCTAATAGAATTCCCATTGACTATCTAACCTAAGAATAACCGTCTTCTTCTGTTCCCACCAGTCTTTTCTTGCCCTAATTTTACAATCATATTTGAGTACCAGTTTTGCTGAATATATAATTCTTGGTTTGCAGTTGTTTTCCTTCAAGGCTTTTTGTATGTCATACCACTGCTTTCTTGCCTACACAATTCCCACTGAGTTGTTCAAGCTTAGTCATTGATTCTCCTTTGTAGGTTGCTTTTTGTTTATTCCTAGCCACATTTTAAAGTATCTCCTTATCTTTATTTTTTGCAAGTCTCATTATAATAGACCTTGGTGTCTTTCTTTTGGGATCTACTCTTGTGGAGTTAGATGCATATATTGGATAGGTAACTTTTCATCTTTCATGATATCAGGGGAATTTTTTTGTCAGCAAATCTTTGACAATTCTCTCTGAATTTTCTGTTATTCCTCTCTCAGCTAATACTTCAATCACTCATAGATTATTGCTCTTCATAGAGTCCCACATAATTTTTGGTGTTTCTGGATTTTTTTAAATTCTTTTATCTGATTTTTCCATAAATATGTTGATGCTATATGCTTTCTCACTCGATGACACTTGGCTTGGCGTGTGCTTTTTCTTCATTCTCACTAATTCGGCCTCAATTCTGCTCCTTTGACTTGCTATGGAGTTGTCTAATTCTGTAATATTATTAATTTTTTGAATTTCTAATTCTTGCCACTCTGCTTTCTTGCAGTCTGTTCAATTTGTCTTTATGCTCTGTTGCATTTTTCTCATTTCCTTCCTCATCTCTTGAAGGATTCTAAATGCTAATCTTTTGCATTCTGCCTCTGATAATGGAAGTTCTCTTCTTCTGGAAAATTTGATAATTTTGGTAGTTTTCTAAAGAGAACATTGTTTGCTCCTTTAGGTGCTTTGATACGGGCTGCTGTTTCTGAACCATCAACCATTATTTTATGTTTGCCTACTATGTTCTAACTTCATGGTTTGAAATTTATAAATAAGTTGGTTGTGTGTGATATTTTAGTTGTTACTGTCTTTAAAATTCTGATGTCTTTTACCACGTGGTTAGAGTAGTCACTAGACATGGGACCCCAAGTATTCATTTACTTTTCTTATGTTGAGTCAGGTCAGGTCTTCAGGTAGTCACTAAGTGTGTGGTGGGGGCTCTCACCTATGTTCCTAGATGTGCAGGGGTTATTGGTATTCACACAGATGTCTGGCTGTAGCCATTGAGAAAAGCGGGGGACTAACAGTCATTCTTGAGTGTCTGTGAGGATGGTATATCTGCTAAAGTGTGCATCTAGGTTAAGGAACACTTTCTGACCTGATTTTCCAGCTTAGGAGAAGGGGCAGAATTTCTTTTTCTCTGCCTTTCCTAAGTTTATTAAGTTGTTTCCACTCTGAGTCCCACAAAATGGCTCAGGGTGGGTTTAAAGAGTCCTACTTGTCTCAGTTAATCGTGTTACACTCCAGAGCTGGGCGCAGTAAAGAAAAGGGAGGAGGAGAATGGCTTAGGGCAGGCTTGAGCATTCCTACTTCCAGATCGGTTAATAGCACCAGACTATTGTTGGGTGTAGTACAGAGCAGGGATGGGACAGTGCTTGAGAAGAGAGACACACCTGTTGTGTGGAAGAGATTCAGATCCGCACCAGAAGTTTACAGACAAAGACTTAACTTTTGATGATCTGGTGCTGTCTCTCACTGGCTCTAGAGGCACAAGTTGATTATCCAAATAATTACTCCTTCTGAGAAGGGGTGCTCACCAACCTCCAAACTTGTTCCACCACATGCTGGCTGCAGCCATTTCCCAGCAGGTCGGTTCTGTGGAATCCTATGTACCTCAGGCACTACTCTCCCTTTCTTGTTGCTCATGCCAATTTCTTAACTTTCCCTTTGATGGTCAAGGCATATTCTAGGATTCTAGTACATACTGTATTCATTTGTTCTTTTGGGTGCTTGTAGTTAGAATAGTCACAAGAAGCATCTGTGACTTCTACCATCTTGGCCTGCCTCTCAAGCTTCTTTTCATTTTGTCTATTGTCTAGACCAATTTAATTCTGTTATTAGGTGTTTCTTTATAATTTGAATCCCTGCCTTAAAAGTATATCTAAGTCATTAGTTTCAAGTGTTAGGAGTGGCTACACTACTCTAGCACCTTCAGACCTTACCATGGCCTTATTATACTAAACTGTTACTAGTTTGGGTTGGGAAAAAAAGCACATTTGATTTCAGCTGATGTTCTTGATTTGGTGCATAGTAGTGCTTTCCAGTGACTACATGTTGCTATCAAGAGACTCTTCTTTCTACAATTCTGTATGATGCCACATTGATTTCTTGTTTCTTCTTCACAGACAGTGAGAGTATGCAGGTCTTGCTGTGTTGGTGTTTGTCCCTACCTGTTTACCTTTTGGGGTTTGTGGGTATACTTTATATTTTACTTTTGTTTTAGGAATTGTCCACAAGGTTTTTATATGTTGTCTGGTTTCTCTCTCTGTTTTTTTTTGGGGGGGGGGTTGTGTATATGGTCATGGATTGAATTGTTTCCATCCCAAAATGTATGTGTTGATTTGTCTATGTGTCCCAATATGGTGCCCTTCCTCCCATGTGTTGTGAATCCTGTCTCTGTGAGATTGATGATGGAGAATGGGCAACAGTTGTGTTCATGAGGCAGATTTCAAGCTACAGGCTTGTGGGTTATAAGGGGGAAAGGTGAGGTGAGGAAGTTGGGAACCTCATTCCACCAAGAGAGAAGGACCAAGAGCAGAGCACGTCCTTTGGACCGGAGGTTCCTGTGCCAAGATGCTCTCACTGGATTTGGACTTATCCTACTGGACTGTGATGATTTCTCTTATTGAATGGACTTAACAATTTATAAAAGGATTTGTGGCTTAATAGATTGTGTAAATAAAAGCTTCTCTTTGTGAAAACTTCCAGTCGTGATATTTTCTGTTAGAGCAGTACCAGGTGACCAAGACATATGGGTTTGCAAATATGCATGGATTCTGAAAGATTTAAAAAATTATGCTGCTGCTGCCATTTTCCATAATCTGGCAGTTAGTTTTTTGATGTTGGGAAAGAATTACACTTAAAAATAATTGAGTAAGCAAAATTAACAAAGTCCAGAGGTAATAGTAGGTAATTATAACCTACATAAAGTTGATCATTTTTCATAAAGTAAAAAAATACAACCATGTATTTTAATGAATTTTGAGCTTTGTAATGTTTTTCCTCTTTTGTGCTTGTAATTAACCTAGTAACTCATTTGTTTCTATCATATTATGTTTGTCTAATGTTTAGTCCTAATCTTAAAAGAACTAAGTTAAATTAACTTTTAATGACCACTGTTTATTTATTTATTTTAAAAATTAGACAGTTTTGATTTAGAGTTTAACATAAATAACTTCAGACTACTTTTTCCTTTTTTTAAAAAAATGAAACTGTTTTTTATACATTATCTACACTTATTTTAAATTTTGTTTCCTGGGCTTCTAAAAAGTGAAACATTAAACTGGGTTACCTACTTCTTAACATGTTTCATCTTAAATGATGTTAAAATTGCATAGTTCTCAACATTTCTTCCCTAGTGTCACATATGGAGAATTAATTCCCATGTAAGACATAGTCTTTCTTTAAATGTTGTGTGAGAAGTGAGAGTGGTGTTATTCATGTGGGTAATCCTGACCAGACAATTCATAAACAGTGAATCATTCCCAAACTATAGTACCTTAAGTATTATTTGTAACAAATTTACCTGTAACACATCTCCGCGACTGATAATAACAGACAACTTGTCATTGCACTTTTGTTAAAAACCACTGGAATACAACAAGTTGACCTTTTTAATGACTTTCCTAAACTGTACAAATCTTACATTTTAAAGGGAGATCCTTCTGTGAACTATAAAATGTCATCATAATTTATTTTCACCTCTGTAGGTAATTTTATTTAGTCAGGGGAATTACTTTGCCTCAGCATTCTTCAATTTCACCAGTGAGTAGTTTTACAGGATCATTTTCTAGTAACCATTCTAAACTTTGTAAACATAAACTTATTAGCATAAAGGTCTTTGGTATCAGAACAGTTACAGCCAACTGATGGTATTTTGTGACTCTGTTGTCTAAGAATCAATGCTATTTTAAATACATGATATTTTCTAGTAGTGTGATTATTTGAAAATTTCCAAAATGCTCTAAGACACACTTAGGACTTCACTCTATCCATCTTTTCCTAAATGAAAAGTTATATTCAAAGGTCAAAACAATTTTAGTTTTAGAAGTAATTTTAAATGGATAAAGTCTTATTTCTTGGATGCCAAAAGGTTTACTATGGAGCTAGTTGATTGCATCTTTTGTTTTTTACTAGTTACACAGCTTCAGTTGCAAGGTCCTTTTCTTTTGTGGTGAAACACTTTCTCTCATGCTGAAGACAACCTATTCACTCTCCTCTACTGCCTTTCTTAACATGTGATCAAGCATCTTTTTGTACTCCTTATAATCAGTGTACTTACCCAAGACAACTTTTGTAAATATATCCAAAATGTCTATGTATATATAAAATGGCTTATTATGTCATTTAATGCAAAAGTTATTATTGTAATATTTGAGTTTTACATCAAAAAACTTCTTGTTGTGAAGTCGATTCTCACTCATAGCAATCTCAGAGGACAGAGCAGAACTGCTGATTAGGGTTTCCAAGAGGTAAATATAGAAGCGTACTTTCTCATGTTTCTCCTATAGAGCAGCTGCTGATTTCCAGTTGCTGACGTTTTGGTTAGCAGTCAAGTGTTTAATCCAAAAATTAGTATTATAATTATTTGGATTTTATATCAGAGACATCCACTTGTTTATTTTTAAGTTAATAAACAAAATAAGAACATGAACGATCAAATCTACAGGTAATAATGAAGTTTATTTTGCACAAAACCTTGACTTTTTTTTTATTACCAAGCCTTTTACTAGAATTTCTGGTCATTGGTCATATAAGTTTATTATTGATTTTTGCATGGTACTTGATGAAATGATAGAAAACAAAAACAAATGGGTGCTATGGAGTCGATTATGACTCACAGAGATCCTACAGCACAGAAAAGAATTGCCCCATCAGACTTCCAAGGAGCAGCTGGTGGATTCCAAATGTCAACATTTTGGTCAGCAACTGAACACTTAACCAGTCTGCTAATAGGGATCCTGAAGAGATCGAATGGGCAAAAATAACACACAAAATATTTCCCTCTATGCAACAAAAAAGAACATTGTTTTGAATAATGAAAGTGAGATTTATTTCCCAAATAACTGTACACAAATTGTAAAAGAACATCACCTTTTATTATTGGTCCTCTTACACCCATAACACATGGTTCCATGATTCAAGTAACGGAAGTGATTTTGGTTATATTTACTGGAAAATAAATCTATTGAAAGAATTTTCGGTAGTATAATAATTTGCTAAGGTGCTATGAGGGTAAGTAGGTCAATTTTACTAAAAATTATGCCTCAGGTCTACTGAACTGAGGACACCACTATCCTCTGCCAGTTACAGGCATGCTAGGTGGAAGAACTTCTGCCATTCAAAATGTGATCTGAGTGCTGACACAACAGAACTGTCAGATATTCGTTTGCAAACTAGTTGTTGCTTTCACCACAGTAGCCTATAAAAAGCCATGTCATTGTCCTTAAATTATAGTAGGTAAGCATTTGAATTCATGAAGTGGCTCTATGTCATATGCCCACATCTAACATGCAAATAAGTCTGGGAAAGTTAATTTTTCAGTTTCTTCCTTGATGTTGGAAACCCTGGTGGTGTAGTGGGTTAAATGCTACATCTGCTAACCAAAAGGTTGGCAGTTCAAATCCTCCAGGAATTCCTTGGAAACTGTATGGGGCAGTTCTACCCTGACCTATACGGTCTCTATGAGTAGGACCCAACTCAGTGTTGGTTTTTTTTTTTTTTAGTCTTGATATAAGCTTAACTGTCATGGAGACTCATGAGACCCTCTAGGCAAAGAGAGGAAATTCAGATACTGGGTAAACTAAAGAGGAAAAAGATGTCCTACAAAACCTGTCATGTTTCTTCCAGATGATTTTCAAGTAGTTTTTTTTTTCCCCTTGTGTGTTTTCTTGGTGTGGATCCCCACAATAATGACAAAACTTAACAAAAGCTAGTACTCTTTGTTACTGTTCAAAATCTAAAAGTATCCAAGTCATTTACTTTAGTATTTCAGCTATGTAAAAATCAAGAGATTTTCTGAACCTAAATTTCGTTATCTTTCTTTTGGCTTCTTTTTAGGAGAAAGAGGAAGCTTTGCCCCAGTGACAGTTGTCTACTCATGAAGTAATTACTTTGACTGTGACACATTAATTGTGAATCAATTGTGCTTTTAAAAATAAGAAAATGCACTAACTTTTGCGAGTTTGTATCCTAAGATTGACCTTATTTGATTTTCTTTTTTTCAAGTTGAAAATCACAATTTTTTTTTCTGATTTTGCCTTTTGTGTTCTTTGTGTTGCTTCCTAAACTCTGATTTCACACAAATGTCAATAACCTAGGAAGAAGGGTTTTTAAATATTGCCTTTGTGCCCAGGCACCTGTATGTGATTCTGGTTCAAGTTCAGAATTCCACTAGGATTTGGAAACACCTCTATTTTGCCCTGAATTAAGCTCAAAAACTGTTTACCTAAAAGTATCAGGAAGTTTTGAAAATGAGCTAGAGGTTTCAGTCAATTACAAAGGCCCTCAGTACGGTTCCTTGTTGCCTGGGAGAATCTGTTGTCATCATCATTGTCTATGAGAGAATCCACAGTCATCGTCATTATCTAGTGCCAGCAATTTTACTATTAGGGGTATATACCCAACAGAAACATATATATATTCATGAAAGAATGCACATAGAAACAACTTCCATAATAGCCCAAACCGGTAAGAAACCTGATGTTCAACAACAGTGTAATGTATAGATAAATCATGTTCTAATTAGTAAGATAAATTATAAACAGTAATGACGTGAAAATCTACAGCTACATAATTGTATAACAACAAAATATTAAATTCTATTTTCTGCTTCCATAAAGATAACAACTTTGGAAACTGTATAAGGCAATTCATCTCTGTCCTACAGGCTTTTTATAAGTTGAAATTGATGCAACAGGTTTGGGTCTAGTACAATATTGCTCATGTCATTATATAACATGTAAAGGTACACAAGTTAGAATGATTAAAAACAATGTAACCGTATCGGTCACCAAATTTGTTTATGTTTCTTAATTGTTCATATATCTGACAAACATTATTTGTTCCCTCTTGTGCCCCAAGAATTAGTTACTACTGAATCACTCTTGCACAGCCATACCTCTTAATTTAGAAATTAAAATTTTTAAGGAAACAATGATGGCTTAGGGGGCAAGTGCTACTCCTGGTAATCAACAGGCCAGCAGTGCAATTCTGCCAGCTGCTCCTTGGAAACTCTATAGGGCAGTGCTGCTCTGACCTATAGGAGTACTATGAGTTGGAATTGACTCAGCTGCACTAACTTCAAACATTTTGTGTTTTTTTGTTTGTTTTGAGGGGGAGTGTACTAGTTTCCTAAGGCTGTCATGTAAATTACCAAACCTACATGACTTTAAACAACAGAAATAAATTGTCCCAGGTTCTGGAGGGCAGAAATCTAAATTCAGATTTTTGACAGGGCCATTCTTTCTCTGAAGACTCTAAGGAAAGGTGTTTTCTAGTATCTCCTGGCTTCTGGGAGTCCACTTTACTCAAATATCAGTTAATGTTAACTGCTTATAGAAACAAACACCTGACTTCCAAATCAGGTCATGTTCCTGGGAGGTAGGGGTACACTATGACTTCAACAAATCTTTGGGGGATACAATCCAAACTGTAACAGAGGAGCACAGAAAATGTTAATCAAAAATAAATAAATTGTACATTCACACATTTATATGGCAGTCTACATTTATATTCACCATGCATTGGTCACAGTGTCGTATTGGAGTGGCTTGCAAGTTGCTGTGATAATGGAAATTATGCCACCAGTATTTCAAATACCTTCAGGGGCAACCATGTGGATGGGTTTCAGTATAGCTTCTAGACTAAGACAAGCTTCTAAACAAGGAAGACAGAACTCACAGTCTGCTACTAGAAAAACTGCCCAGTGAAGACCTTATGAATAGCAGCAGAACACTGTCTGATACAGTGCTGGAAGCTGGACTCCACAGAATTCACAGGCCCTTAGAAGACAAACAGATTAAAGTTGCCTCCTCAACATAGTCAATTTTAATTATGTGGAAGGAGTCAAGCATTGGGGACATTAAACTGATGGGGCAGCATGACCCAAATGACAAGAAACAGCTGCAAACATCCATAAATAATCAGAACTTGGATGTATGAAGTATGAATCTATGGAAACTGAAAGTCACCCAAAATGAAATGGAATGTATAAATATCAATATCCTAAGCATTAGTGAGCTGAAACGTATTGGCACTGGCCTTTTTGAATCAGATAATTGTGTTGTTTGGAATGCTAGGAATGAAAAATTGAAGAGGAATGGTGGCCATTCATCGTCAAAAAGAGCATTTCAACATCTATCCTGAAGAACAACACTGTGTCAGTGATAGGAGAAAATCTGTACATCTACAAAAAAGGCAGGTTATTGAAACCATTATTCCAATTAATGCACCAAACACACATGTCAAAGATGAAAAAAAAAAAAATGAAGATTTTTTACCAACTTCTGCAGTCAGAAATTGATCAAACATGCAATCAAGAAGTATTGATAGTTATTGGTGATTGGAATGTGAAAGCTGAAAATACAGCAGATGGATCAGTAGTTTAAAAATGTGGCCTTGGTGATAGAAACTATATTGGTGATCACACGATAGAATTTTGAAAAATCAAATACACTTTTTCAATAACATAAGTGGTGACTATACAAGTCAACCACACCAGATGAAATACTCAGGAATCAAATCAAATACATCTGTGGAAAGACACAATGGAAAGTACCATGTCACCAGTTAGAACAAGGTCAGGGGTCAACTGCAGAACCAGCCATCAAACACTCATATGCAATATGTCCCCCCAAAAATATGTGTAGCCATCTGGTTGGGCCATGATTCCCAATATTTTGTGATTATCTCCCATTTTGTGATTTTCCTGTGTGGTATGTTAAACGATTAGGGTGTGACTATAAATCCATTCATAAGCTCACTCCCTGCTCCACTGTCAAGGGAGTTTCCCTGGAGTATGGCTTGTACCACCCTTACTCCTTTCACCCTACAAGAGACGAAAGGAAAGGGAAGCAAGCAGAGAACCGGGAACCTCACATTATCAAGAAAGCAGCATGGGGAGAAAAGCGTATCCTTCAGACCTGTGATTTCTGTGCCAAGACGCTCCCTGAACAGAGACTGATACAATACCAGGCTTTCCTCCAGAGCTGACAAGGGGGAAAGCCTTCCCTGGGAGTGGATATCATGAACTTGGACTTGTAGCCTAACAGAGTGTGTAAGAATAAACTTTCCTTTGTTAAAGCCATCCACTCTGTGATATTTCTGTTAGAGCAGCACTAGCTGACTAAAACAGAATTTGGTACCATGAGAATGGGGTGCTGCTCTAGCAAATACCTAAAATGTAGAAGCCATTTTGAAACTGTGAATGGATAGAATATTCAGAAAGAACAAAGAAGGAATAGATGGTGAGACACAACAGAGGACTGGTGGCAGCAGCAGTGGCAGCCACACAACCAGAGACAGCACTGGAGCCCACCCATGGAGCAAGAGAGCTAAGCACCTGTGTACAGTTTTTCTTGCAGAACAGGGTGCCTCTGGGCACTTGAATCACTGGAGCTAGATTTATTGACCCACAGAGTGAGAGAGCTGAGTGCCTTTGTGAAGGATGCTTTCCAACAAGAGTAGGATGCCTCCAGGCACTTGAATCAGTGGAGCTACAGAGCTTTGGAACAGTTGCCCCGGCAGGGCAGATGTGGGCCTGAGGCCCAGACCATGAGGCCATAAGAAGCAGAAGCTGAAGACACAAACAGCATGAAGAAATCCAAGCTACATTAAAGGGATTATTGAGAAACAGGGCTCCAGAAGTTGACAGAATACCAACTAAGATGTTTCAACAAAGGAATGTAGCACTGGAGATGCTCACAAGTCTATGCCGTGATATTTGGAAAAGAGATCTCTGTGTATTCTGAACAAGGGCAATCCAATCCCCCAAACCAAAACAAACCCATTACCATCAAGTCAATGGACACCCTGGTGGCATAGTGGGTAAGTGCTACATCTGCTAACCAAAATGTTGGCAATTCAAATCCACCAGATGCTCCTTGGAAACTCTATGGGGCCATTCTGCTTTGACCTGTGAGGTTGCTATGAGTCAGCATTGACTCTACTGTAGTGGATTTGGTTTTGGTTTTAGTATTGAGCCAAGGCCAACTCGTAGTGTCCCTATAAGACAGAGTAGAACTGCCCCATAGAGTTTCCAAAGAGCACCTGGTGGAGCTGAACTGCTGACCTTTTGGTTAGCAGCTGCAGTACTTAACCACTACACCACTGGGGTGATCCAGTAGTATGTAGGAATTATCGAACAGTAGCATTAATATTATACAGAAGTGAAACATCACTGTGTATCTTTCCAATGTGGTTGCAGCAGTACATCAACAGCCAATTGCCAGAAATTCAAATTGGATTAAGAAGAGGATGAGGAATGAGGACTACGATTATTTGTGGCAGGGGCATCTTGGCTGAAAACAGAGAACACTCATAAGATGTTTACGCATGCTTCACTGGTTATCAAAGGCTTTCCATTGTGTGGGTCATAACAAATTATGGATAACATTGTGAAGAGTGAGAATTTTGGAACACTTAATTACAACTATGCATAGATCTAGAGGAAGGAATTTGAGTTGAGCAAGGGGATTTTGTGTGGCTAAAATCAGGAATGTTGTGTGTTAGGATTATTTTCTTTTATCATACACTTTTCCTGTGGTATATTGAAATTTAATATCAATTGAACTCATGTTTGTTAGTGATAAAAACTAAAATTTAAAGTTTTAAACATTTTTTGTGACTATAATCATCTAAAAACAGAGCAAATGAAGTGCAAAGGGAACTGAAATTGTTTTTTTCTATACAAATATTGAATATGCACCATGATTACGTGAGTGTTGGAAGAACTGATTGAGAGAGTCAATCTCATTTACACAAATAACTTTTTGTGGGTATTTTATATGAAATTCCTACTAATAATATTGCCTGAATACCACTTGAAACTGCTGTGATTGTCTCTCAGTTTTATTTGCCTTCTGCTTACTGCCTCAGAACCTATATTTATCTGTCTAATCTGAGAAGATAGTGTCAACAAAATACAGAGACAAACCCAAACTTGGATAAAAGTTATCTGCTCTGAGAAAGCAGATTTATCTTCACTAAATGTAATTATGGTCTGAGATAAGGAAGGAAATATAAACTTGTGGATATGAGAGTGCTTTTATAGAGTCTCTGAGGAAGTGAACCAGAAATTTATAGATAAGAATTCAAGTAATTCAGATAACTTAGAGACAAGTTTGGTATGACTTCTATAGTGGCAACATTTTGATATTATGTGAATCAATGATATCTTGGAAATTTGTAAATGAAATATGTGCATCTCATTCACTATTAGAGGCCAAATCAGTAAAACTGCATTGAGAATATGGCTTTCTACAGTCTTGACCTCAAGGAAGGGGAAAAAAAAAGTTGTCATCGATGTGATTTTGAGTCAAAGAGATACTATAGAACAGAGTAGAATTGTCCCATGGCGTTTCCAGGAAGCAGCTGGTAGATTCAAACTGTAGCTCAAGAGAGGATGAAATTATAGATCATTAGTTTGAGTTACTGGATCATGTAGAAGAGTTTAAATGTCTGTAAATCACAGTACTTTGATTGCGGACATATTAGTATGACTGTTCTGATAATTAAGAGATTTATTAACAGTAGGTTTGAAAGTGAGATGTAAAGAATTGAATCTTTCAAATATCTGGCTAATTATGGTTTTTCATCATTCAGTATGTCTTATAGGTAAGCTATTGTGTCTGCTGAGGACAGTTTCATTTTCACAGAGGTCTCAGGACTTAGCAGTTGAATCACAAACTTGGGTTTAGCTGGGACCATATCATATACCTTCTGCCTCATCACAAATGTCCATTTCTGTTAAAGCTTTGACTATGAATTCTACCATATAGTGCAAGTCCTACTTTAAGTTGTTGGGTTATACCCAAAGTAGATTTCTGGCTTCAGATCTCCCTCCTACAACGACTTTGATAATCCTTAAGGGAAAAAGCCCAGAAAACCTTTGCCATAATCTTTTCTATTATGAATGTTTTGGCATTGTTTATCTTGAAACTAACACAATAAAAAATAAAAATTCATTTTTTAATTTTTTACTTAGAAGTACTCTGATGATAATTAACACCTTCAGAATTCTCATATTACTGTATCTAAAATATTAAAACATAATCTCATTAAAGAATTTATTAGGGACTTAGAGAATCCCTAGTTGTATAGTGGTTAAGTGCTACACCTGCTAACCAAAAGGTCAGCAGTTCATATCTGCCAGGCACACCTTGGAATCTCTATGGGGCAGTTCTACTCTCTTCTATAGGCTATGAATCAGAATCAACTTGACAACAGTGGTTTTGGTTTGTTTTCTCTTAGTTATCTAGTGTTACTATAACAGAAATGCAAGTGAGTGGCTTTAACAAATAAAAAACACATTTTCTCGAAGTTTTGGAGACTGGAGGTCTAAACTGAGAGCACCCACTCTAGAAGAAGGCTTTGATTCTCTGTCATCTCTAGGGGAAGTTCCTGTCTCTTTAGCTTCTCTTCTTTGGTTTCTTGGCATTTCCCTGTCTCAGTTTCCCAGCTTGCTTGTTAATCTCATTTATATCTCAAAGAGATTGAATCAAGATTCATCCTACATTAATCCTGCCTCATTAATGTAACAATGACAGTTAATTCTCAAATGAGATTATGACTACAGGCATGGAGGTTATGATTCACCATACATATTTTTTGGTGACACAGTTCAATCCATAGCAATCCACTTTTTGGTCTCCCAAAATTTATGTTCTTTCCACATACAAAACACGTTCACCCCATCACATCATTCCAAAAATCTTAAAACAACTCCAACTCTAAAAATCTCATCTTCTGCATCATATAAATCAAATACGGAGGAAACATTAGACATATTCCATTCTGGGGAAAAATTTCTCTTCATCTGAGAACCTGGAAAATCAGGAATACAGATTATCTGCTTCCAAAATACAATGATGGAACAAATATAGTGGGAGAAAAAATAGTAACATGTACCTAGCAATCCAAAATCCACCAGAGCAACTTAACTTATCTCTCAATGCCTGAAAATAAACATTTGTTCTTTGAAAACATATAGGCAATGGCCTTGCCCACCAGCCATAGAAGCTGGTTTTTGGGTGAAGGCTCCTCAGTTGCTCCTCAGCTCTGGACTCAGTGCTTCCTTCCAGGCCTACTGGGAATGAACTCCATTTCCTTGGATTTGGATGGCTTTAATTTTCTGGTCCATCTGAATAGTGGCTCTGCCCCTACTTGGCCAGTCAGATCCCATTTTTCTATGCCTTGGGCATTGCAGTCAAAACCCCCTCAGTTTTGGGTAGCAGCTGCATTGTCTTGGTCAAACTAAATAGTAACTCCATACTTAGGAACCAAGTTGGTGAAGATCTGAGTCTTTGAAACGTAGAATGTTGTAGCTCTACTCTTTGACACCCTAGAGGCTGTGGTCTCAGCCTTTAAGAACCTAGAAAGCAAGGCCACCACCCTTTGAGATCAAGAAACTTTGCTACTGGTGTTCTTTCCAACAATTCTGTGATCTTTAAGCTACTCCAGGGAGGATTCTTTTCTTTTTGTGGAGGACAACAGATGTGTTTTTTTTGTCATGTTTTCTGTCTGTAGAATTCCAAGAGGTAGACAGTATTCTTTCTTTCATTCTTTCTCTGTCTTCTTCAGTCTAAGCTGATCAGTTTTCTGCTGTGGTAGTTTGTTAGATTCAACAGTCACAGGCTTGATCTCTTTAACAAAACATTGTGTAGCCAAATTCTTGATAAAAATTCTAGGACACATGTCCCCACTTTTTACAACAGAATTTCCAACTCTTTAAGACTTGTTCTGATTTTGCATAGTACATTTTTAACTAGTTCATTTGTGCAGAAAGGTCCTTGTGTCTTTGAGCTTCTGCCCCTGAGCAGGGCAGTCATGATGTTGTTTGGCATTCCTCTTTCCCAGCAGCTCTTCCCAAACTCTGCTGCTTTTGCTTGCTTATTTGAACTCTTTTAAATCTTAAAAGAGATTGATCCAAAATATCCTAAACTAGTCCTGTCTTAAAAGCATAGTAACCTATTCCCAAATGAGATTATAACTACAGGTATAGAGAGGTTAGGATTTACCATAAGTAACTCATAACTTTAGGGAACAGAGTTTCCTTTTAGGAGATACAACTCTATCCATAATAGGATTTGAAATAGATTTCTGATAAACCTAATCCTCAATTTTATTCACGTTTTTCTCCAAATGTTGTCCTTGCTTTCCTTAAAAAAAGCTAAATATTTTTCTGATTTGTGATTGAGCTTGTTAATGTGATAAGTGCTTGCATATGCAGAAACTAAGACAGAGAATGGTCACTGTTTTAGTCAGCTAGGCTGCTCTAACAGAAATACCACAGAGTGGATGGCTTTAACAAAGGAAGGTTTATTCTTACACAGTCTGGTAGGTTGCAAGTCCGTATTCATGGTGACTGCTCCAGGGGAAGGCTTTCCCCTTGTCGGCTCTGGAGGCAAGTCCGGTATTGCATCAGTCTTTGTCCAGGGAGCGTCCTGACGCAAGAACCTCTGGTCTGAAGGATGTGTTCTTCTCCGGGTGCTGCTTGCTTGATGGTAGCAAGGTTCTCATTTGTCCTTTGTTTCTCTTCCCCTTTTATCTCTTGCAAGCTGAAAGCATTAAGGGTGGGGCAAGCCATACTCCAGGGAAACTCCCGCTACAGCAGGGCAGGAAAGTAATTCTATGAGGGAATCTACATCCCCACCCTAATCCTTTAACATACAGTTTAGCGAAACCACACAGTGGAGGTGAGTCCCAAGATACTGGGAATCATATCCCAGCCACGTGGCTATACATATTTTTGGGGGGACACAATTCAAACCATGACAGTCACCAATCTGTATTTTTTCTCTTCTTATGTTCAGTCCTAACCTAATGTTTCTCAGATCTTTACATTTAGGTTATAAACATAGTACTAAATTTTTTCAAATAAAGAGTGGCAGAAGTGAAATAGATCACTGTAAGGTTAAGCGCCTAAAACGTGGTATTTCCATTGCATGACAATCATGGGCAACACATCCTGAAAAATCATAGTGTATAATAAAAAAAAAAAAAACGTGTTTCCCAAATAACTCTGTGGAGCTTAGTATTTCTTCCCCATCTGTCCTAAATGTCTAGTGCTGTTGTAACAGACATACTATAAATGGATAGCTTTAACAAGAAAAAATTTGTTGTCTCACAGTCTAGTAGGCTACAAGTCCAAATTCAGGGCATCAGGTCCAGGGGAAGATTTTTTCTCTTACAGCCCTGGAGGAAAGTCCTCGTCGTAAGTCTTCCTTTGGTCTGCAAATATCACATAGTAGAAATCTCAGGTTCGAAGGAAGTTCTTTGCTCCCACCTCTGTTTTCTTGGTGGTATAAGGCCCCTATGTCTCTATGTTTGCTTCTCTCTTCTATATATCAAAGAGATTAGCAAAAGACACTGTATAATCTTGAATCTTTCATAAATACAACTGTAACAAACCCGTCTCATTTCATCATAGTGATGGGATTTACAGCACAAAGGGAAATCACAAAAGATGATGGACAATTATAAAGTATTGGGACTCATGGACCAGTAAACTGACAGATATTTGTGGCAAACACAATTTAATCCATGACACCACCTAATTGACTGTCTTTGAATTGTGATATGAGAAATAAGAAAACCACTGATGAATTAAGCCACTGAGATTATTTGTAAGGTGAAAGCCTGTCAGAGAAAGAAAACTCAAGTATTTTCCACTGAAATTAGAGATTAAAAAAGCAGTATGACTGCACTTTGTAAAAAGCAGAAAACCTGCAAGACCTGAAAAAACAAGGCAGTACAATGGAGTTCAGCTTTCACAGATTTCATTGTACTTAAAAAAAAAAAGCACAAAAACTACAATCTAGAGGTGATGTGAAGATGGCAGACTAAACATATGTCTCCTAAATCCCTCTGGAAACCAAGACCTGAATTGATAATTAAATGGAGACTTCTAGACACCTAGCGATCCCTAGAACATGGCATAGGACTGTTACTTTGGACTTCATACCACTGAACGCAAAACCTCCTCTCTTTCACTGACCCTACTCTTAGAGAGTGTGGGCTTGCATGGACCAAAGGTAACTCACCATTTTGATTTTTTTTTCTCTGTCATAGCCAGCAGGAGGAGCTGGGACTTGACTAGCTGCTAATCTCAGAAACACTGCTAGGGGGATTGACAAGCAAAATTGCCAGTTTGAGAGCCCAGCTTTTGACTCTGTGCATTGTGGCACCTTTGGCCTCCCTTTCTTCCTCTGCCATATAGTAGCCAGTACGGAGACAGTGACAAGCTTGTGTGGGACACCATCTTGTTCCACTGGGAGGTGGATAGACATGTACGGAGGCCTCAGCTAGACTTACTTCCTAGGCTGGGAGGCAGTGCCTGCCTAAGGTAGAGTGCTCTTCCAGCAGAAAAGCAGTATTTTATGCAGTGTCACCTATGACTGGGGCCTGGCAAGAGAGGCTGCGGACTCTATGTATCTTCGCACCTTTGACCTCTCTTTTGGTTCCAGCCAGGTGGTGAGCTTGTGCAGGTCACGATCTTGTTCCACTGGGAGGCAGAGATACCCATGTGGAATCCTCAGCTGGACCTAATTCCTGGGCTGGGTGGCAGTGCTGGCTTGGAGGAGAGCATTTTTCTGGCAATAAAGCAGTATTCTATGCACTGTCACCTACAGCTGGGGCCCAAAAGCAGATGCCAGCATGGCAGTAGTCTTTCTGCATTTTGAGCTAGTTTATAACATCTGGGGTTCCACACAGGGGTGCTTACTTTGGCAGGTGGGAAGAGGGAACTATACACCTGAAAACCTGACTCACTTTGGAAGTTGTCCAATACTTTTTACCTCTCATTTTAAGACGTCCTAGAGGAACAACTGCAGTCCATCCTCACAGCATATCCCCCAGACTCTATAGACTAGCATGATGCCCCCAAAGCAACAAACTCTGGAGAAAAACATAACAAGAAATCACCCAATAGCTTCAGAAAGCCCCCAAAAGAAAGCACCTCAGAGCTTCCCAGACAAAGAAGCTTTACTGAAACAATCAGAAGGTAAATACAAAAGGTTTATGTAGAGAGCACTCCTAGACCTTATACAAAATGCAGCAGAGCAAAATGAAAAATTAAGCAAGCTGTTTGATCTGATGGAACATTAGTACTCTGAAATCTAATAGATGAAGAACAAAATCAGAGACATAGAACCTTCAATTCAGAGCCAAGAAAACAGAATTGAACAAATGGAAAATAGGCTTTCTGAATTGGAAGACTGAGCTACTGACTCCAGCAACTGTGAGGAGAAACTAGAAAAAAGAAACAAGAAAAATGAAGAATTAAGCAGAATGTGGGACTCTACTAAGACAAACAAGCTACTGTTAGTTGGAGTTCCCAAACAGGGTGAGGCACCTGAGATCACAGAGAGTATTATTGCTGAGCTGCTGACAGAAAACTTCCCAGAAATTATGAAAGAAGAGAATATAGATTTCCAAGATACATATCAAATGCCACTCAAAATAGATCTCAAAAGAAAGACTCCAAGACATATTGTAATCAAGCTTAACAAAATGAAACATAAGCAGAAACTCTTAAAGGCAGTGAGACTCAAAGCACAGCTAACATTCAGAGGGAAACCCTGTAGGCTTTCATCTCATTTCTCAGTCAAAACCATGCTGACACAGAGACAGTGGCATGATGCATTCAAAGCTTTGAAGGAAAACTTCCAACCAAAAATTATGTATCTTGTGACACTATCTTTCAAATGCTAGCCAGCCAGCCAAGTGCCATCGAGTCAGATCTGATATGAAAATGAAATTAAGACATTTCCAGGTAAACAGAAACTCAGTGACGTTGTAAAAACTAACCCAAAGCTACAAGAAATAGTGAAAGAATCTCTTGGCTTTGGCTTAAAAGAACAAAACCACTAACTTTATATTTTAGAAGCAAATACAGGAAACATCACCCAAAATCCTACTCAGTTAGGGAAGGCTCCAAACTCACTCAAAGCTATAATAACAAAAGAAATAATCCAGTGACCATATCATGAAAACTATGATGTCATCATATTAAAAAGAGGGATGTACTACAGTCATTATAGTTCTTCCAGATGAAGAGGAAGTTGATAAGAATGGTAGTAATTGAAATTGGGTTTATACATAGTTTATTAAAGGGGATGTTAGGGACAGCCATAAACCACAATAAAGAGGCAACATATCAAATCAAGAAACATAATACAGGAGTCTCAACAACCACAAAACCAACCCTGAAAAAGGTGAAAAATCAACTCACAAAGAAGAATGTCCCAGAACAGATTAATAAGAACAACAGAGAAAACATCAACACAAAAATAAACATATCACTATGGCACAACTGAACACATACCTATCAATAATCACATTGCATGTGAATGGACTGAACACTGCAGTAAAAAGACATTGAGTGACAACTTGGAACAAAAGACATGACCCACCCATATGTTGCCTACAAGAAACTTACCTCGGACTTAAAGAGATGAACAAACTGAAAATTAAAGGGTGGAAAAATATATGTCAAGCTAACAATGAACAAAGAAGAGCAGGTGTGGCAATTCTAATCTCAGATAAAATAGATTTTAGTGTAAAATCCACCATTGTGGACAAGGATGAACACTATTGCTGAAAGGTTCAATACACAAACAGGACTTAATAATATTAAATATTTATGCACCTCGTATTAAAGCACCTAAATACATTGAAGAAACACTGACGACACTCAGAAAGCAGACAGATCACTCCACAGCAATAGTGGGAGACTACAACACTCCACTCTCAATGTTGGACAGATTGTCTAAGAAAAAAAGCTCCATAAGACGCAGAAGTCCTTATTGCCACAATTAACCAACCAGACCTCATCAACATGTACAGAACTTTCTGTCCATCAGTGGACAACTACACCTTCTTCTCCAGTGCACATGGAAAATTCTCCAGAATAGACCATGTGTTAGGACATAAAGCAATTCTCAACAAAATCCATATCATTGAATTGATGCATAGCATGTTCTCAGATCACAAAACCATAAAAGTTGAAATCAAAAGCAGAAAAAACATAGATAGAAAGTGGAACTCTTGGAACCTGAACAACATCTTGCTAAAAAAACCAATGGTTATAGAGGAAATCAAGGATGAAATAAAGAAATTCATGGATGCCAATGAGAATGAAAACACTTCCTACCAGAACCTATGGGATACAGCCAAAGTAGAGCTCAGAGGCCATTTTATCTCCATAAATGCACACATCTGGAAGGAAGAAAGAAACCAAATCAAGGAACTAACCCTATAGCTTGAACAAGTAGAGAGAGAACAGCAGAGGACCCCCTCAGGCACCAGAAGAAAACAGATCATAAAGATGAGAGCAGAACTAAACGAATTAGAGAATAGAAGAACAATTGAAAAAGTTGAAAGGACCAAAAGCTGGTCTTTTGAAAAGAGCAACAAAATTGACAAATCACTGGCTAAACTTACTAAAGAAAAACAGGGAAGGAAAAAGTAACCCAAATAAGAAATGAGACAGGTGTGGTCATAACAGATCCAATAGAAATAAAAAATATCATCACAGAGTACTGTGAAAGACTGTTACTCTAACAAATTTGAAAACCTAGATGAAATGGACAAATTCGTTCACTCATATTACCTACCAAAATTATCACAAGGTGAAGCAAAACAACTTAATAAACCTTTCACAAAAGAGGAGATTGAAAAAGTCATCCAACACCTACCAATGAAAAAAGCCCAGGACCGGATGGCTTCACTGCAGAATTCTACCAAGCTGTTAGAGAAGACTTATCTCCAGTACTACTGAGACTACTTTACAGTATAGAAAGGGATAGAATACTCCCAAATTCATTATGAAGCCAGCATAACCTTGATACCAAAGCCAGGGAAAGACCCAACCAAAAAGGAGAACTACAGACCAATATCACTCATGAATCTAGTTGCAGAAATCTTCAACAAAATTCTTGCCAATTGAATACAACACCGTATTAAAAAAATAATCCATCATGACCAAGTTGAATTCATACCAGTGATGCAAGGCTGGTTCACCATCAGAAAAACAAGTAGTGTGATCAACCACATAAATAACACAAAGAATAAGAATCACCTCATTTTGTCTACTGATGCAGAAAAGGCATTTGATAAACTCTAATACCTATTCATGCTAAACACTCTCAGCAGAATAGGAGTAGACAGCAAATTCCTCAGTGCAGTAAGGGCCATTTATACAAAGCCAGCTGCTTGCATTATCCTGAATGGAGAGAGACTGAAACAGTTTCCCTTGAGAATGGGAACTAGACAAGGATGTCCATTCTCTCCTGTCCTATTCAATATTGTACTAGAAGTTCCAGCCAGAGTGATTAGACAAGACCGAGAAATAAAGGGCATCTGCATCGGGAAAGAAGTAAAAATCTCCCTATTTGTAGATGATATGATTGTATATGCAGAGAATCCTAAAGAATCCATAAGTAACCTACTCAAGCTGTTAGAAGAGTTCAGCAAATTCTCAAGATACAAGATAAACATAGGTAAATCAGTAAGATTCCTTTATACCGAAAATGAGATTGTTAATGAAGAAATCACCAAATCAATACCATTTACTATAGCCCCTAAGAAGATAAAATACCTAGGAATAAATCTGACCAGAGAAATAACAGACCTTTACAAAGAGAACTACAAGATCTTACTACAAGAAACTAAGAGAGACTTACACAAATGGAGAAACCTACCCTGTTCAAGGACAGGACTAATTAACGTTGTGAAAATGTCTATTTTTCCCAAAGCTGTCTACTTGTATAATGCAATCCCAATACAAATTCCAGTGACATTTTTTAATAAGATGGAGAAACAAATTACCTACTTTGTTTGGAAAGGGGAGAAGTCCCAGATACATAAAGCACTACTAAAAGAAGAACATACTTGGAGGCCTCTCACTGCCCGACTTTAGAACCTGTTACACTGCCACAGTAGTCAAAACAGCCTAGTGCTGGTACAAAAAGAGACAGATAGATCGATGGAACAGAAGCAAGACCCCAGAGATGACACCGTCTTGCTGTGAACAGATGATATTCGACAAAGGCCCTAAGACATTAAACTGGGGAGAAAACAATGTCTTCAACAAATGGTACTGGCAAAACTGAATATCCATCTGCAAAAAAAATGAAACAAGACCCGTATATTACACATTGTATAAAAACCAACTCAAAGTGGATAAAAGACCTAAATATCAAATCTAAAACAATAAAGCTTATCGAAGACAAAGTAGGAATAAAAATGAAAATTTTTAACACAGATCGTAGACAGACTTAAAAATCTGTCAAATAAACCACAAACAACAGAAGAGAAAATAGATAAATGGAAACTATTGAGAATCAAACACTTTTTCTTATCCAAAGACTTTATGAATAGAATTAAAAGGCCACCTACAGAATGGGAAAAAATGCTTGGCAACTATATGCCACACCAACGCCTGATCGCCATAATCTATGAGGTACTACAAAATATCAACAAGAAAAAGATAAATCATCCAGGTAGATAGACTTTCTTTGTCTTTACTGAGTTTTTTTCTGGGTGTGCTGTTCTTCATGGAAACTGGTGTGTTGAAGTCTACTATCGACGTAGTGCTGTCTATTTGTCTTTTCAATGCTGTTATATTTTGCCTTATATATTTAGAAGACCTATCGCTGGGTGTGTATTTAGTACAATTATATATTCCTGAAGTAGTGACCCTTTAATCATTATGTAGTGTCCTTCCTTATCCATTGTCGTGGATTTTACTTTAAGATTTGCTTTGTTAGAAATTAATACTGCCCCTTCTGCTGTTTTCTGTATATTGCTTGATACATGTTTTTCCATCCTTTAAGTTTCGGTTTTAGTTCGTGTCTTTATGTCTAATTTTGTCTCTTCTAGACAGCATATAGAAAGACTGTGTTTGCTTTTTCTTTTTTTTAAATCCATCCTGTCACTCTCTATTGGTGCATCTAATCCATTTACATTCAATGTGATTACTGTTAGACAGGAATTTAGTGTTGTGATTTTGATGTTTTTTTCTTTGTTATTGATAGTTTCTTTGTCCCACTTAATTTTCAATGTTGAGTCATTTTTCTTTGCATATTTTCTTTTTATCTTTTTCATTGCTGTTGGTTTTTTATGTGCCAGGTCTTCATAGGTTTCATACTTTTCATTTTGATGTGTAGAATTGTTGGTTTCTTTTGTGGTTACTTTAAAATTTACCCCTCTTTTCCTATTTTAAAATTTGTATTTTTTGTATCTTCTTGACTTAGTTTCCATAAGAAAGATATGACTACGTTTTTATTACTTCATTTTTGTTATGTTACCATCATTTACATGACAAAATCTCTGTTTCTTTATTTTCAGTGTTTTATCTTTGATTCATTTTTGTAATTTCCCTACCTAGTTGGTATCTAGTTGTTCTGTCCTGCATTCTAGCCATGGATTATTGTCTTATATTACTTATTTTTTGTTTAATTTGAAAGGCTCTCTTAATTTGTTTTGTGCAGATTACCTAAACTTTATTTTTTATCTGGAAATGTTCTAAATTTGTATCATATTTGAGAGAGAGTTTTGCTGGATATATAATTCTTGTCTAGATTTTTTTTTTTTCCTTCAAGGATTTATGTATATCATCCCATTGCCTTCTGGCCTGCATGGTTTCTGCTGAGTAGTCTGAGCTTTGTTCTATTGACTCCTTTGTAGATGATTTTCTGTTTAAAAAAAAATAAAATTCTCTCTTTAATTCTGGTTTTCTCAAGCTTAATTATAATATATCCTGGTCACTTTCTTTTGGGACCTGTCCTGTGCAGAGTTTGATGAGCATCTTAAGTAGATACCTTGTCATTGTCCACAACATCAGGAAAATTTTCAACCAACAAATCTTCAACTATTTTCTCTGCATGTTCTATTATCCTCCCTGTTCTGGTTCTCCAGTCACACATAGATTATTTCTCTTGATAGCACCCCATCTAATTCTTAGGGTTTCTTCATTTTTTAACTTCTTCCATTTGATTTTTCCTCAAATATGTTAGTGTATAGTGCATTGTCTTCATTCTCTCTAATTCTGCCTTTCATTGCCTCAGTTCTGTTCCTTAGGCTTTCTATTAAGCTGTGTGAAATTTTATTGTTGGTCTTCTGAATTTCTGTTTGGCATCTCTCTGTGGATTTTTGCAACCTGTTCAATTTGTCATCATGCTCTGCTCTAAACTTCTTAAGTTCTTCAGTTTCTGTATCTGTATCTTCCTTGACTTGCTGTGTGTTTTGTCTGATCTTCATGGTCTCCTGAAGAATTCTGTATATCAACCTTTTGTTTTATATCCAGTAGTTATAGGAATTTCTCTTCATGTGGAAGATTTCTTCATTTTTTGTTTTGAGAGCTTGCTGAAGCCATCACTGTCTGTCTTTTTCTGTGATGACGTATCAACTTTTGTCTCTGAGCTATCAATAAATTATTGTATTTATTTGCCTTATGTTTGCTTTTTGTGTCTTTGCTTCTTATTTTATTTTGATAGAGCCTAATAGGTCGCTCATGTGAACTAATTTGATTATTGGGAATGCTGAAGTTCTAACGTCCTGTCACCAGATGATTAGAGCTCTTACTGGTATGTGAGCCTAGTCCTTTCATTTTTCCTGTATGGATTCTGCTCCAGTACCCCAATAATCAGTCACCATATGTGTGACACAGGCTCTTACCTCTCACCTACAGTCCTAGATGGGCAAGGGTGGTTGGTGTATGTTCAAGTATCTGGCTGCTATCAGGGGTCACATGCTGAGCAAGGCAAGGCATTTAAAGCTGCCCTTGAGTGTCTATGAAGAAAGCCTACCTCTGTTCCCTAAAATATATAGGTGGGTGAGTGTTGCATCCGGAAAGGGCAGCCAATGCTGTTGGTTGTAGTGATAGGAAGGCACCACTTGTTCTTGGACCCCTGTCATGGCTATGTAAGCAGCATGGATGGAGACACTAGTCCTCAGTCCTCTGGTGTGGGTAAGTGAAGAATCTCCTTGATAGACAGAATGGTACCAAATATTAAAAACTTGCCTCTCTACCAAATAGCAAAACAGTTGAAGTTAGATTTCAGGTATATACCCTGTTGTGTTGTGCTAATGAAGGCTTGTACTGCTCAAATGGGGTCATATAGGTCTACGTACCTGTAAAAAGCAAACAAAGTCTGTATATTTCTTATGCCTGTGCTTAGAGAAACAAGCTTTTTCTGTCCTATTTTCCCGGCTTAGAGGAGCTAGCAGATTGTTTTTTTTTTTCCCTCTGTTAGTTAATTTATCCCCTCTCCAAGGCTGGAAGAAAGGTTCAGTGCACATGGCAAGGTCTACTTCTAGCCCAGTGGACATGTCAATATCTAAAGCTTGCTTGAATCTAGTGCAGAACAGTCAGGGAGCAAGTAAACGCAAGAGAAGTTTTTCCCCAAGGAGTACTTTTATTACATGTGCATTAGGATAGATGCAAGTTACTTTTCTTATGCCAATCAAGTGTGGCTTTTCACTGATTCTCAAGGTGAAAGTGGACTCTCCAAAACATAGACTCTCCTGATGTGGAAAACACAGTCGATGGCCACTGCTTGCTTCATAGCTCTTACATCAGTGTATCAAACTGTAGCATGCTGGTTCCCACTGGATCAGTTCTGGCAACTTATCTCTGATTCTGCAAAGTCTCTGCAATGCCCTGTCACTCAGTTTGACTCCTTAATTTTGCTTTGATGTTTGGGGCTTCTAGATTGTCATATATAATCCATTCACTTATTTTTTTGAGTCTTTTTTTGTAAAAAGGAATATCTGACTATTCCATAATCTGTGCCCCACATCCAAAAGCATTCTTCCTGGATCAAGAAAAAAGGAGGTTCAAGGTAGAATCCATTTTGTGAGTTTTAGAGTTTGGCCAAATCTGTCATGGCTATAGTAGAAATCAGATTTCTCCAGATGTTAGTGCCCAGGAATACTAGATACCGAGAGATATTATCGGCTAAGAAGTAGCCTAATGAGTCCAGATGACTGTAAGTGGCTACTACTCAATTAAAAAAAAAAATCAGTTCCCACGGAATCTATTCCAACTCTTGGTGACTCCACATTTGACAGGAAGAACTATGCTTTATAGGGTTTTTAATGGCTGATTTTTTGGAGGTAGAGTGCCAGAAACCTCTTCCAATGTGTCACTTGGTGTACTTCAGCCTCCAATCTTTCATCTAGCACTCGAACTCTTGACTGGTTATACCACCCAGGGACTGTTCAGTAGGGCTCATATAAGTGCCTGGAACTTGGGGAAGAGTTCAGATCTAACTATGTTCGAGATATGGTGATATACATGCAGACAAACAGAAGAGCATGGAGGAGGTACAGAAATCTGAGGGCACTCAAATGCTGCTTAGGTCTGCTGAAGTGGAGTTTAGTTAAAAATAAGGGTTTGCATGTTGATAGTTTTTTGTTTGGCTACTGTTTCTCTTTGATCTTTGCTCCTTCTTTGCAAAATAAAGTACACAGAAACTATCTTTGCCATCTAGCACTGTGCCTGACACATGGAGGATGGTAAATATTTATTTAATAAAACATTAGTTTCAGCAGGATCCAAAACTTAAGAAGTAACTAAAATAGAAAAACAAAAAATAAATCAGGATTAGAATCTAATATCAGAATCTATGAGGCATTGGTGGCATAAAGAGTGTGGCTGCTAATCAAAAGCTAGGCAGTTTAAATTCACTAGGTACTTGTTGGGAACTCTCTAGGGAAGTTCTACTACTTCATATAGATTTGCTGTGAGACAGAATTGACTTGATGGCAACACAATATATAGAGATTATACTATGATTATGCTATTATAAGAAAAAACTGCTTCAATTGTACCTTTTCTTTTTCACTGTCATATTTAAGTAAGAAACTAAATCATGTAGCATATACTTAGAATTTTTGATAGTTCTGCAAATCTCTGAAGAATTTATGTTCTTACTTAAACAAATCTTACTTAAACCTGAAGTTTTAAATGTTGTAATATATTGAGACTTTATCTAGTGTTCAAACTCCACTGTCGTTTGAAGATCCAAACTGCCAGAGTCCTAAAGAATTTCCCCCCTTCCCATTGTATTTGTCTTCTTCATTTCTTTAAAAAAAAAAAAGACAATAAAGCATGTACATCCACACCTGTGTGAGCATCAGAGCATTTCATGAGTAAAGGTGTTGTGTGTATGGTAATGTATCTGCCATTGCCTTTCTTGTTAGTGGGATTCTAATTAGACCAATCAGTTTTAATTAGTATGCTGTCATGTAGCAATCTAATAAAATACTGTGTCTAGGAAAATTGATCTAGCCTTGATGCTAATTATTCTCCTTCACTTCAAGCTTTGTATAAATAGGAATTGATTACTCCCAGGCAACCCAGTCATTTTCTTTCTTTTGGTTTCTCTTGCTTTCTTACATATCAATTCTTCTGCTTAATTTCTTTTCTTAGTTCATACTATATTTCCAATTTATTTTGCCCACACCTTGATCTCCTATGTGATCTAAAAAGACTGGAGCTTTCTCACTTGACAGAGAAAACATTACTCAGTTAATTTTTTCCTCTGAGAAATGTCCCATGATCTGAAAGGTTGGCTCAGAACTAAGCATGATGGGGTTAAGCCCATGTCAGCCTTTACATAGATCAAAGACAAAGAAGATCAAGACTGAGGTACAGATTTATAGAGACAGTGATATTAACGCTGTAAAAGAGTTATTTTTTTTATTTTGTTCCTGTTTTCTTAAAGCTGAAGAGTATGTTTAAAGTCAAATACATTATTATTTATAAGAATCAGACAACTGATATGTTTCCCTAGTTGCCACTTAAATCATTTAAAACCAGAGTAATTTGAGATAACTGATTTTTTTTCAGTCTTAATCTACTTAGAATACAAATCTTGAAAACTAGCTCAAAATTCTACGTTCATTTTTAGCCCATTAACTGCACATCTAGGTTTTCTGTGAAATTATCATTGGAAACAAAATTTAAATACATGCTCCTACTTAAAGACAAGTTGAATTACACATTATTCTTCCTAAATTTTAGACTTACTTTATTTTCATGATGCTTAAATCTCAGGGCAGGCATTAATAAATTTAAGCAAAACTTATTTTTTGTTCTTTGTAAATTTCTTTTTTATTACATTATTGCAATTATTGTTTAAACATTAAAGTTTTTTTCAATTTCTTTTTTATCGTGATTAAGTGAAAGTATACAATCCAAATTTAATTTGCATGCCCATCTATCTGTAGCTTTTGCTCTCCTCACCCAGTGACAGCATAGTCCTCCTATTTGTTCTATATATGTCGTATCCTCTTAAAAATCTCCTGTAAGCTCACCACCCTCTCTTCTCCCTTCTCATAAGAGGCAAGTGGGACAGCATCCTATAGACGCATAGAACCATGAAGTACACACACCATATGCTCACATTGTGTCCCGAGTCCAGTCCATTCCTGTCTGAAGAGTTGACTTCAGTAAGGGTTTCTGGTCAGGGGCAGCAGGAGGTCTAGGAGTCATGCTCCCAGGGGAATCCATAGGCCACCGGAGCATCAGTTGTGGTCGTTTTGTGGAATTATTGGGGTGCACACCTCGTTTTCTTGTGTTGCCACTGGGGCTCCGCATGTGTGCCACATTACGGCTGTCATTGGTGGTAGCCAGGCACCATCTAGTTCCAGTCACATGTTGATACAGTCACCCATTCATGGGGATCTTTCTGTCTACTGGGATCTTTTTCGCTTGTGCCTTTACTGTTCTTGGTAATTGTCTGTTCCGGATGAGTTGAGACAATTTGGCATACCTCAGATGGCAGCTTGCTAGTTTTTAAGACCCCAGATGCCACTCACTAATAAGGGGTACAGAAGACTCTTAGCAGTAGGACAGTTATGCCAATTGGCCTTGGTGTCTCTTGAGCCCCTGCCATTTTATCCTTGAAGTATGAGTTTAAGATTGGAAGAGTTTTCAGTTTCTGTGGAAGGCCAGTTAAGTTGACCTTCTTTATACTGTGTGCTGTTACTGCTTTCACAGAACCAAATTGCTATCAACTATGTAATCTATGACTAGCCCTCTCCCTCCCTCCCCTCCCTTGCAGCTATCAAAGAGTCTCTTCTTCTGTACGTGAGTCTATTTTTAAAGCCTTATAGTAGAGGTCCTTGTGCTGCTGACTGATTTTACTCAGCATACTTCCTTTCATTTGAAAGCAGGTTATGAGATACTTCCTAAAATCATCATTGTTTTCTATCATTGCACAGTGTTCTATTGAGTTTATGTACCACAGTTTGTTTATCCATTCATCTGTTGTTGGGCATCTGGGTTGATTCCATATTTTAGCTATCGTGGACTGTGCTGCAATAAACACTTGTGTGCATGTATTTGTTTGTGTGACTGCCCTTGATTCTGTAGAATATATTTTGAGCAGTGAGACTGCTTGTTCAATGCTATATCTACTTCCAGCTTTTTAAGGAAGTATCAGATCCCTTTCCAAAGAGGTTGTACCATTTTGAAATCCCACCAGCAGTGTAGGAGATTTCCAATGTATCCATATCCTATCCAGCATTTATTGTTTTGTGGTTTTTGGATCATGGTCAGCCTTGTTGGGGTGAGATGGTATCTCATTGTAATGTTGACTTGGATTTCTCTAGTAGCTAATGATTGTAAATATCTCATGATGTGTCTTTTGGCTGCCTGCATGTCCCCTTTGGTGACGTGAATGATCATGTCTTTTACTCATAACTTATTTGCCTTTTTCTTGTTGATATTTTGCAGTATCTTGTATATTATGGAGATCAGACATCAGTCTGACATGTAGTTGCCAAATGTTTTTTCTCATTCTGTAGGTAGTCTTTTAACTCTTTTTAGAAAGTCTTTGGATGAGCAAAAGTGATTCCTAGTTGTTGTTATGTGATGTTGTTTGTGATGTTGGTGTGTGTACTTCATGGTTCTATGCATCTATAGGATGCTGTCCCACTTGCCTCTTATGAGAAGGCAGAAGAGAGGGTGGTGAGCTTACAGGAGATTTTTAAGAGGATATGACATATATAGAACGAATAGGAGGACTATGCTGTCACTGGGTGAGGAGAGCAAAAGCTACAGATAGATGGGCGTGCAAATTAAATTTGGATTGTATACTTTCACTATGACCCTATGAACAATCATTTGTATGCTTAACTCCACTGTTGTGGCCACTGTGTCAATCCATCTCATCCAGGGTCTTCATCTTTTTCGCTGACCTTCCATTCTACCAAGCATGATATCCTTCTCCAAGGACTGATTCTTCCTGACAACATGTCCAAAGTATGTAAGATGAAGTCTTGCCATCTTGGCTTCCAGGGACAACTCTTATACTTCTTTCAAAACAGATCTGTTTGTTCTTTGGGCAGTCTGTAGCACATGCAGCATTCTTCTCCAACATCACAATTCAAAGGTGTCAATTCTCCTTCTGTCTTGTTTGTTCATTGTCCAGCTTTCACATGTGTACGATGCCATTGAAAATACCACGGCTTGGGTCAGGCACATTTTAGCCTTCAAAGTGACATCCTTACTTTTGAGTACTTTGAAGAGGTCTTTTGCAGAAGATTTTCCCACTGAAATTCATCTTTTGATTTCGTGACTGCTGCCTCCATAGGTGTTGATTGCAGACTCATGTAAAATGAAATCCTTGACAACCTCAATGCTTTCTCCATTTATGATGGTGTTGTTTACTAGTCCAGGTGTGAGGAATTTTGTTTTTCTGATGTTGAGATGCAATCCATACTGAAGGCTGTGGTCCTTGATCTTCATCAGTAAGTGTCTCAAATCATCTTCATTTCCAGCGAGTAATGAGGTGTTGTCTGCATAATGCAAGTTGTTAATGAGTCGTCCTCCAACCCTGATGCCTTGTTCTTTTTCATATAATCGAGCGTCTCCAATTATTTGCTTGGTATACAGATTAAAAAGGTGTAGTGAAAGGATATAACCCTGACACACACCTTTCCTGACATTAAACCATGCAATGTCCCCTTGTTCAGTTCACACGACTGCCTCATGATCCATATACAGATTCCTTAAGAGCACAATTAGGTTTTCTGGAATTCTCATTCTCTGCAACGTTTGCCATAATTTAGTGTGATCAATAGTAATTTGCATTTATCTATGTTCTTTTCTGGTGGTTGTGCTTTGTTTGTCAAACTTTGAAGTCTGTCTAAGTTGTGTATTAAAACTTCCACCGTTGATCCTATTTTTTCTTGCGTGATCTTTATTGTCTCAGTTTTGATATTTAGGTCTTTGATCCACTTTGAGTTAGTTTTTGTGTAAGGTGTGAGATATGGGTCATGCTTCATTTTTTTTTGCAGATAGATATCGATTTCGCCAATACCACTTGTTAAAGGGACTGTTTTTACCCCAGTTTACAATCTCAGAGTGTTTGTCGAATATGGTGGCATCCCTGGGGTCTCAGCTTTGTTCCATTGGTTTATATGTCTCATTTTGTACCAGTACCAAGCTGTTTTCATTACTGTGGCAGTGTAATAGATCCTAAGGACAGGTATCTTGAGGCCTCCCACTACGTTCCTGTTCTTCAGTAGTGCTTTTCTTATCTGGGGTTTCTCCCCTTTCCAAACAAAGTTGGTGATTTGTTTCTCCCTCTCATTTAAAAACATTGCTGGAATTTGCATTGGGATGACATTGTATATGTAGACGGCTTTGGGTGCCAGCCAAGTGCCGTCTAGTTGGATCTGGCTTTGGGTGAAATAGACATTTTCACAATGCTAAGTCTTCCTATTCAAGAGCAGGGTTGGTTTCTCCATTTATGTAAGTCTCTCTTGGTTACTTGTGCTAAGGTCTTGTAGTTCTCTTTGTGTGGGTCTCTTATTTCTCTTGTTAGTCTTATTCCTAGGTATTTTATCCTCTTGGGGGCCAGAGTAAATGGTACTGGTTTAATGATTTCTTCTTTGATGATATCTTTGTTGGTATAAAGGAATCCTACCGATTTACTTATGTTATGTTATATCCTGATACTTTGCTGAACTTTTCTGTTAGTTTGAGCAGTTTACTTATGGATTCTTCAGGATTCTCTGCATATGCTATCATATCACCTGCAAACAGGGAGATTTTTACTTCTTTGCTGATGTGAATGCCCTTTATTTGTTTGTGTTGTCTAATTGCTTTGGCCAAAACTTCTGGTACAATTTTGAGTAGAAGTGGTGAGAGTGGGCATCCTTTTCTAATTCCTGTTCCTGAAAGGAATTCTTACAGTCTCAGACCATTCAGGATGATGTAGGCAATTGGCTTTGCATTGATGCCCCTTATTCAATTGAGAAATTTGCCTTCTATTCCTGTTTTGCTGAGAATATTTAGCATGAATGGGTGTTGGACTTTGTTGAATGCCTTTTCTGGTCCAATTGACAAAATCAGATGATTCTTATGTTTTGAGTTACTTATGTAGTTGATCACATTAATTGGTTTTCTGATGTTGAACCAACCTTGCATCCCTGGTGTGAATCCAGCTCTATAGTGATGAATTATTTTTTTGACATGTTGTTGAATCCTACTGGCAAGTATTTTGTTGAAGACTTTTGCATCCAAGTTCATGTGTAATATCTGACTGTAATTTCCCTTTTTTGTTAGATTTTTCTCTTGCTTTGGTGTCAGGGTTATGCTGGCTTCATAGAATGAATTTTGAAGTATTCCATCACTTTCTAGTCTGTGAAATAATCTTAGTAGTATTGGCGTTAGCTCTTCTCTACAAGTTTGGTAAAATTTTCCAGGGAAGCCATCTGGGCCAGAACTTCTTTTGGTTTGTGATTTTTGATAACTTTTTCAATCTCTTCCTATGTGATGGGTTTATTAATTTGTTCTACTCCTTGTGATAATTTTGGTAAATGATATGAATCTAGAAATTTGTCCATTTCCTTTAAATTTTCAAATCTGTTAGAATACAGTCTTTTGTAGTATTCTGTTAAGATTCTTTGATTCGTGTTGGGTCTGTTGAGACTTCTCCCTTCTCGTTTCTTATTGAGGTTGTTTCTTCTCCTGTTTTTCTTTAGAAACTTTAGCCAATAATTTGTTAATTTTGCTGGTCTTTTCAAAAAACCAGCTTTGGGTTTTGTTATTTATTTATTTTTCAGTTATTCTTCTATTCTCAAATTCTTTAAGTTATTCTCTGATCTTTAAGATTTATTTTCTTCTGGTGCTTCTGTTTCTCTCAGCTTGTTCAAGCTGTAGGCTTGATTCTTTGGTTTGGGTACTTTCTTCTTTCTGGATGTGTGCATTTATAGAGATAAACTGACCTCTGAGCACTGCTTTGGCTTTATCCTATAGGTTCTGGCAGGAAGTGGTTTCATTCTCATTTGAATCCATAAATTTCTTTATTTCATCCTTGATTTCTTCTATGACCCATGACTTTTTGAGCCCAGTTTGTTCAGTTTCCATGAGTTCCACTTTCTGTCTATACTTTTTCTGATGTTGGTTTCAACTTTTATGGCTTTATGGCCTGAGAAGATGCTTTGTAATAATTCCACAGTTTGAATTTTATTGAGATTTGCTTTATGTCCTAACACATATTCTGTTCTCAAAAATGTTCTGTTTGCTTTGTAGGAGAAGGTGTAGTTACCTAGCCAAGCCAGCCAAGTGCCATCAAGATGGATAAAATGTTCCGTGTGTGTTGATGAGGTCTAATTGTTTAATTATTGCAATAAAATCTTCTACGTCTTTACTGAGTTTTTGCTGGGTGATCTGCCTGTTACTGAAAGTGGAGTGTTGAAATCTCCAGCTATTATTCTGTAAATCTTCTCATTTTTCAGTGTAGTTAGTGCTATTTATTTATTGTGATTGAATGAAAGTGTACAATCCATTTTAAATTTGTATGCACACCTAAGTGCAGCTCCTGCTGCTCCCCTTGTGGGGTAACAGCACACTCTTCCTACCTGTTCTATACATTTCATATCCTCTTAACAATCTCTTGTTCCTTCTTCTCCATCCTCTCCCTCCCCTCCAGTAAGAGACCAGTAGGACAACATCCTATAGCTGCATAGAACCATAAAGTGCACACATGATATGGTCACTCTGTTTTGCCGAGTCCTATCCATTCCTGTTCAAAGAATTGATCTCAGTAATGATTTATGGACAGGGGCAGCATCAGGACTACGGGACGTGTTCCCAGGGGAACCCCAAAGCACCTGGACCATCAATTGCTGTGTTTTAGAGGAGTTCTCAGGGTGCACTCCTTTTTATTCTCATGTTGCCAGTGAGACTCAAATTTGTGAGCCCCATCACAGCTTAGTCAATGTGTTTTTGATGTATTTAGATGCTCTGGTGTTCAATGCATAAATATTTAATATTATTAAATCCTGCTTGTGTATTGAACCTTCTAGTACTAGTGTTCCTCTTATCCACAGTGGTGGATTTTACATTAAAATCTATTTTATCTGAGATTATTATTGCCACACGTGCTCTACTTTGTATCTTGTTAGTTTGGTATATGTTATTCTACCCTTTAATTTTCAGTTTGTTCATATCTTTAAGTGTAAGGTGTGTTTGTTTTAAGCACCATATAGACTGGTCGTGTCTTTTGATCCAGGATATCGCTCGTTGTGTCTTTATTGGCATGTTCAGTTCATTTTCCTTCAGTGTAATTATTGATTGGTATGTGATTAGTGCTGTCATTTTGATGTACTCATTTTTCTGTTGGTGCTTTCTATGTTGTTCTTAATATTTTCTTCTGGGACATTTCTCTTTATGGGTTTGCTTTTCATCTTTTTTACTGTTGGCTTTGTGGTTGTTGAGACTCCTATGTTAGGTTTCTTGTTATGATATGTTGCATTGTTATTGTGCTTTGCAGTTACTCCTGTGATTACCCTTAATATTCTAAGTTTAAAGCCAATTTTAATTTCTGTGTATCTTTTTAACTTCTTCTCCATCTGAAAGGACTATAACTACTGCTATAACACTGCAGTGCATCCGTTTTTTTTTTCCAGTGTGATGGGGTCATGTTTTTCATGATATGATCCATGGTTCCTTTCTTTTAATATTGTAGCTTTGACTGAGTTTTGTAAGCTCCCTGAGTAGGTTTCTGTATGCTGTGTACTGCACTGACTCCTTAAATACACACTTAATGTTTTTTTTTTCTAAGCAAAGAGCTCTTTTAAGTATTTCTTGTGGTTTTAGTTTGGTTTTTACAAATTCTCTAAGCTTCTGTTTATCAGCAAATGTTTTAATTTCCTCTTCACATCTGAGAGATGGTTTTGTGGGTATGTAATTCCTGGTTGGAAATTTTTCTCTTTCAAGGCTTTGAATGTGTCATCCCACTGCCTCCTTGACAGTATCATTTCTGTCCAGAGGTCAGACAGAAGCCTACAGGTCTTCCCTCTGAGTGTCAGCTTTGCTTTGAGCCTTGCTGCCTTTAAGAGACTTTACTTATGTTCCATTATATTAGCCAAGCCAAGTGCCGTCAAGTTGGATCCGACTCATGGTATTAAGCTTCATTATAATATGTCTTGGTGTCTGTTTTAGTCAGCTAGGGCTGCTCTAACAGAAATACCACAGAGTGGATGGCTTTAACAAAGGAAGGTTTATTCTTACTTAGTTCCAGTAGGCTGCAAGTCCATATTCAGGGTGTCTGCTCCAGGAGAAGGCTTTCCCCTTGTCAGCTCTGCAGGAAGGTCCGGTGTTGCATCAGTCTTTGTCCAGGGAGTGTCTTGGCACAGGAACCTCAGGTCTGAAGGACGTGCTCTTCTCCCGGTGCTGCTTGGTTGATTGTATGAGGTTCCCAATTCTCTGCTTGCTTCTCTTTCCTTTTTATCTCTTTCAGGCTGAAAGGATTAAGGATGGGGCAAGCCATACTCCAGGGAAATTCCCTTTACAGCAGAGCAGAGAAGTAATCCTATGTAAGAATTTACAGCCCCACTGTAACCTTTAACATACAGTTTAGGGAAACCACAAAATGGAGGACAGTCACAAGATACTGGGAATCATGTCCCAGCCACATGGCTACACACATTTTTGGGGGGACACAATTCAACCCATGACAGTGTCTTTCTTCTGGGATCTAGTTTTTGTGGTGTTTGACACATGTCTTAGACATCTATGTTCTCTTCTTTCATAATTTCAGGGAAATTTTCTGTCAGCAACTCAACAACAATGTTCTCTGTGTTTTTAGCTATCCCTGTCTGTTCAGGAACTCCAGTTAGTCATAGATTATTACTCTTAACAGAGTCCCACAAGTTTCTTAATCTTTCTTCATTTTTCTTGTGTCTTTTCTCTGATTTTCTTCATAAGTGCTGGTGTCAGTTGCTCTGTCTTCAGGGTCTCTAAGTCTGCTCTTTTGACTTTGGATTGAATTATTTAATTCTGTAATTTTGTTCTTGATCTGCTGGATTTCAGATTGTTTATGTCCCATCAGTTCAAAGAGCTTGTTTAATTTTTCATTTTCTCTGCTGCATTTTGTTTAATATCTAGCCAGGTTCTGTATGTAACTCTTTTGTATTCAACCTCCAACAGTTTCAGAAAGACTTCTTCATCTGGGAAGTTTTTTTGTTCTTTATTTTGGGAGTTTTCTGGAGCCATCGTGGGCTGCTTTAAATGTTTAGAGGTGTTTTTTTCCTATTCTGGTCACCTAGAGGCTGTTTAGTTTTTCTGGTGTTATCTCAACAGGAGCTGAGTCACAGTTATGAGAAGGTGTTTACCAGCCACCTCTGTGTACTCTAGTGATTGACCCTAGTGGAGTCTCTGAGGTGGCAGGCTCTGCCTCCTATCTGGCAAAGATGAGGCCCTACTTATGGAGTAAGGGGGGGAGCTTCAACTGACCCTATGATGTGGGTCAGTAAAGTCTGGAAGTGCTACTCAGGCTGCTCAGCATTCATTTCTCCAGACTGTCTTCTTTTAAAAAATTTAGGAGCTATCTGACCTCTGCCAAAATCAATGAGGCTGTCAGGTGTCACAAGCCCCCCCTTCCAGCTGACAATAGAAGCACCTGTTTGGCCATCCCCAGATGCTATCATGTAGTTCAAATTGGGGAAGGGTTATGGCCTTGCTTCTGTTGTTAGCTGGGCCCTACCAATAAAATGTAAACCTGTGCTGTGCTAAACACAATGTTTCTGCTAGAAAAGTGCTTTCTGGATGGGCACCAATTCTCAGTCTTGGAATTAGCCCCTACTGGGGCCTCCAGTTTAGGTGACTTTTCCTCCTAGCTGAGCAAGATGGCATCCTGGCTGAGCTGCCTTTCCTACTGCAAAAGAGCAGAATTTATGGTGAAGCTTAAAAAAGAGGGGGGGGTCAGTGGTGCCCTCACTCAGGAGCCAGCCTCTTAAAATGTGGCTATTCCACTCACTGTCTCTTTGCTGCACTATACACTGTGTATTTCAGCACTGCAATTCAGTGTATTTGCCTGCTCATGCCATCCCCTGCCTCCAGCATAAAAAAAGAAGAAAAAAAGCATCAGTACCTGCAGTCCACCCAAGCAGTGAGTCAGCAGGAGTGGGGCTCAGCATGTGCCAGCTCATGCCAGAAGGAAGAACTTTCCCATTTAGTGGAATGTAGTTCAGCCTCACAATGCTATGCTGTATCCTAGGGCTCCCTAGGGTTTCCAGAATGTTCCATTCAGTTATCAAACCAGTGCTTAGTTTTCAGAGGGAATTGCAGAGACATATGTCTAGTGTGACATTGGAGCTCCACCCCCTTAAGATCTTTTATTAACTATCTAAATTTGTTTTTGAGTGTGATTCTGAGGATATGAGTTGCATCTATAGATTTATGTTTGTAGATGAGATATTATTATTATTTTATTATACATTTTATTGATATATATTTTATATAATATATATTTATGTATTTTATTTATATTTTTGTTACAATTTTATTATTATAATATTATTATAGACTTATAAATTAGCATATGGAGATCTGAAAGTTGCTGAAAACCCTATGAAATACTTCATAAAGTTACTGGGAATATATTAGTGGCTTTATGTGACTTTGAGATTTGGGTCTAAAAATTCATCAAAGTCTATCTTTTGAGCGAGGTTGAAAACAAATTAAACTGAGGTAATGCTGAAGAACTGGTCTATTCCACTGACCAGTGCTTGTCAAGGTTTAGACTAGAAGAGCAGAGAATTCATGAACTCTTTGTTACCTGTGCACTGTAAGACAGAAGCTTAATGCTAGAATGAAAATCACCTAAGTCATTAAGTACACTGTTTAAGTTGATATTTTTCTGTAGCAATATTTATCAATAAAGAAAGCAGCAAATTGGATTACATTCTGTCACAAGCTCCTTCACCATTATGCACTAACACTTTAAGTAGTCCTGCTGCAGACAGTCTGGTCATGTGGGGACTGAAAGATATTTTTCTAGATGACAAAGCTTTATGTAAGAAAGGTAGAACAATGATGATAGAAGGGAGCTTCAACCAACCAGCCTTCATCTGCAAGTTTTACTGTGTTCAAAGCAGGTCGTCTGATACACCTTGATTAACTTTGCTAGAATTGTATGACCAAAATCTGAAAGAAGCAGTATCAGGAAGAAATATAGCTTTTTCTATTCTAGTCAGCAAGGAACACTTGATTAGTAATGTGAAAATAATGGAAATCTTAAATCAACATGACTTTTCCATCCTGGCCCCTAGAGTGGCCATGAGTCGGATCCGACTCAACAGCACTTGGCATGATAAAGCCTGTAAAGAATTATAAAGGAAATTATGAATGTAATTAGACATATAAATTGACATAAAAAAATCTTTCAAATTTTAATTTAATAACATATATATATGTAAGGAAAGTAGGATGTAATGTGTCAGATTCTGCAAAGTCTATAGGAGATGCTGGACAAACACAGTGAAAACACTTAAGCATGTTTCAAGAGCTGTCCATTCCAAAGTTTTTGAGGATAGTGTGTTTCTTGTTCACTGATAAATCCCTAGTGCCCCTGCCAGTTTTGCATATTTTTCCTCATCAAAGTACCAAAATTATGGCATCCTAAAAAATTGGCTTGGCAATGAAAAATTTGTACCATATTTTACACTGTTGCAAAATGACTGTACAGTATTTTTCACATTTCCTGAAAAGAGTCTGGTTAATTATTTGATAAAAATCTTTCTTTTAAAAATTTCATTTTGCCAACTTTCTCCAAAACTGTTAATTGGATCACATTTTCAAAGTATTCTGTATAATTTAATGACACTTTACTTCTTTTTCAGGATTTAGAATTTCCTCACAAATTAATTCACATTATGTTGTTATATGAAAATTTTTTAAAAGTTGTATAAGACATTGACACTTCCAGACAGAAAAAGATAAAATAGTATAAATGAAGATATTCCATTGAGTTCTACTTCTATTCACATAAGTAATAATATAATGTAACTACGTCAGATGAAAATAAGATATTTTATATTCTTCTCTTTATGGATCACTGCTGGCTATATTGAGGTATTGTGTCTACCTTTTAAGGTGGGGAATTCTGACACCTATAGTATATTCAGATTCAGGTAAATTAAACATTGATGAAATCTGGTATGAGAAATGGCAAAAGGAAGTGCCTATATTTGTTATTTGGTGCTGTTGAGTTGGTTCTGACTCCTAGCAACCCTATATACAACAGAATGAAACATCGCCTGGTCCTGTGCCACCCTCCCAATTGTTGTTAGCCTTGAGCACATTGTTATAGCCACTTGGTCATTTCCATCTCGTTAAGGGTCTTCCTGTCTATATTGAGCCAGGAGCAAATGGAAGTTTGAGCTGACTGAATATTTGAAAAGCTATCACAGAGAAAAGAAATTCAGGATGTTTGTCACTAACTGTTCACTCTAAGACAGAGATAAATTTCTACAGAGTTAGAGTTACAGGGGTCGTGAACCACGGTGTATTCACGTAGTGAACTGACAGCTTCTAGGGGGTCTTCCTTTATTGGTGATTCCGGAGAGTGAAAGTCTACTTTTTTCAGATTATCTTTTAGATAATGCTCTGAATACAAATCACAGTCCACCAAATAATGTTGCTCATGTAATATTCTGAAGGCAGAATTGAAGCAGATGCTCTGTTCCTGCTAGAAATACTAGATTTTTCTGTAGCAGCATTTTGGTATTTAGAGCATAAATTTATGAGTGCCCATGAAGAGATGAAGTGGCGTGGCAGAGATACTCATGATTTCAGCATCCAAATACTAGGTTTACAACAGTAAAATGGTAGAAACAGAGGCAGTGGGAGCTGCTCCCCACTCCCACGTTGCAGCTATGGTAGTCATTAGTGCCTCACATCAGTCTTTTCAACATTCTTCCTCCAAATACATGCTCATCAGGTTCTTGAAGTAAATGTTACTATTTTCACCCATAGAAAAATGAAGAAAATGGCATTTATTGCTTACAGGTTGAAACATAATATAAGAGCCACATGCAGTTTTTGTGTCACCTTTTCTTTTGCAGCAACAAATGTGAAAATATGTTTTGTAAAGGATCAGCAGTGCTGAGCCATTACATGTGTAACTGCTATCACGGAGATTTTTTCAGAACTGCAGTAGGTCTGTGTAAGTAATAAATAGTATTTTTTATTGTTTTAATCATCATGACTTGGGGATAATTTTTTACCATAATATGATTTAGTCTAATCTGAATACTATAGATACTGATACCATATTTGGAATACAATGATTATAAACTCTAAAATACAAGTCATCAGCTTGGGCAGAAGCGATGAAGTGTCTATTATTTGGAACAAAAAACTAACAGTCTATGCTTTGTACTGATAAAATAGACTTTCAAGGGAACGTGGGAGACCAATAACGTCTTTAATGAATTTATAGTTCCTGATAGGAAAGTGAACATGAGTGATACATGCTGATTATTGTTGATTGTGTTTGGAAGATGGTACAGGAAAGACTTGAACTCAGAAAATAACAGTTAAACAGTAACAAAAAGGAATAGAAGAGCCCATAAATTTTAAGATTTGTGGGGTCGAAGAGATAGCTTATTCTCAGTCTGTAGTGTGCATATAAAACTTAGAAAGGCTTTGAGTGACAAACATCAAATTACAATTGTCTATCATGTCTGTATGGAAACTCTGGTGGTGTAGTGGTTAAGTGTCACAGCTGCTAACCATAAGGATGGCAGTGCAAACCCACTAGGCATTCTTTGGAAATTCTATGAGGCAGTTCTGCTCTGTCCTATAGGGTCACTATGAGTCAGAATCAACTTGATGGCACTGGGTTTGTTGCTTTTTTATCATGTGTGTTACTGTAATTTTAAGAAATTATGAATGTGGACAATTAAACTTTTTAATTAGTCAAAATGTTGCATCAAAAGAGATTAAAATATGTGTTATGGACTTAATTGTATCCTCCCCATAAAATATGTGTCAATTTGGCTAGACCACAATTCTCAGTATTGTATGATTATCCATATTATTCCATTTGGTGTGATTTTCCTATGTGCTGTAAATCCTACGTGCATGATGTTAATGAGATGTGATTAATGGCAGTTATGTTAGTAAGGCAGAATTGAGTCTACAAAATTAGATTGTGTTTTAACTCAATCTCTTTTGAGACATAGAAGAAAGATGTGATCAGAATAACAAGGAGATCTCATACAGCCAAGAAACAAGATCCAGGAAAACAGCATGTCCTTTGAACTAGGGTCCCTGTGCTAAGAAGATCCTCTGTCAGGGAAGACTGATGACAGGGACCTTTCCCCAAGAGCTAAAAGGGAGAGACAGCTTTCTTGTGGAGATTGTCCCTTAAATTCAGACTTAGTCTCTTAAAGTGTGAAAAAGTAAATTTCTCTTTGTTAAAGTCATGTACTTGTAGTATTTCTGTTACATCAACACTAGATCACTAGGACAGTATATCTCTATGACAGAGAAATCACAATAAGGTACATGGAATCACAATGTGAGAGAAATGGTTATGAGACAAAAAGTGAGTAAATTACACAAGTTTGAAATCATTGCCTTCAGGGAAACTGAATTTCACTATTAGCACAAGTTACTATTGAAAACAAATAAATATGGAGTCTACTAAACTGTTGAAGGAGTTGTCTACCGAAAGAAGCCCAAGGATGAATTAAAAGTGATCCATACCTGAAGAGTTAAAATGACCTTTGGGCTGAGAAATGTGCTCAGCTACAAAGAAAGACATATTCTCTAAAGTCCCCTTCAGATGTAGCCAAGGAAGAAAATGGCAAAGGAAGGATTTCTCAGGAACTACAATTAGAGACACGAGAAGTGGAAGAGCCTAATGAAGAAACATTCTCCACTTCACAGCAGAAAGTCCATTGGTAGTTATAAATTGCTACAGAGTAGTGTCTTCTGTACCTCTCTCATTCTCTCCACCAACCACCCCACACCAACAAAAGCAATCCTGTTCTGTAAATTAGATGTTGAGGGCATGTAATAGTTTATGTACCTCTGGGTCATAAACAACAATATCTTGACCTGGCATGTTGTTGTTGTTACGTACCATCAAGTCAGTTCCTACTCATAGTGACCCTATAAAAAACAGAATGAAACACTGCCCAGTCTTGCACCGTGTCCACAATTGTTTTTATGCTTAAGGTCATTGTTGCGGCCACTGTGTCAATACATCTCCTCGAGGGTCTTCCTCTTTTTTGCTGACTCTCCACTCTACAAAGCATAATGTCCTTCTCCAAAGACTGATCTTTCCTGACATGTTCAAAGAGTGTAAGCTGCAGTCTTGCCATCTTTGCTTCCAAGGAGCTCTCTGGGTGTACTTCTTCTAAAACAGATCTGTTTGTTCTTTCGGAGGTCCACGGTACATTCAACATTCTTCTCCAACATCACAATTCAAAGGCATCAATTCTTCTTCTGTCTTCTTTGTTCATTGTACAGCTTTGGCACGCATATGTGATTGAAAATACCACGGCTTGGGTCAGGTACATTTTAGTCTTCAAGGTGACGTCCTTACTTTTGAATACTTTAAAGCTGTTCTTTGCAGCAGATTTTCCCTGTGCAATGTCTCCTTTGATTTCTTGACTGCTGCTTCCAAGAGTGTTGACTGTGGACCCAAGTAATGTGAAATCTTCGACAACCTCAGACTTTTCTCCATTTATGACAATGCTGCTTACTGGTCCAGTTGTGAGGATTTTTGTTTTCCTGATGTTGAGGTGCAATCCATACTGAAGGCTGTGGTTCTTGACCTTCATCACTAAGCATCTCAAATCATCTTTATTTCCAGCAAGTAGGGTGGTGGCACCTGCATAACACAGGTTGTTAAAGAGTTGTCCTCCAATTCTGATGCCTCATTCATCTTCATATAATCCAGCTTCTCAGATTATCTGCTTGGCATATAGATTAAAAAGATACAGTGAAAGGATACAACCATGACACACACCTTTCCTGACATTAAACCATGCAATGTCCCCTTGTTCAGTTCACATGACTGCCTCATGATCCATATACAGATTCCTCAGGAGTACAGTTTGGTGTTCCAGAATTCCCATTTTCTGCAATGTTAGCCATAATTTAGTACGATCCATACAGTCAAATGCTTTTGCATAGTCAATGAAACAGAAGTAAACATCTTTCTTGTATTCTTGGCTTTCAGCCAAGATCCATCTGACATCAGCGATGATATCCCTGGTTCCACATCCTCTTCTGAACCCAGCTTGAATTTCTGGCCATTCCTTGTCAATGTATTGTTACCACTTTTGAATGATCTTGAGCAGAATTTTACTTGCATGTGATACCAACAATATGTTTGGTAATTTCTACATTTGGTTGGATCACCTTTCTTTGGAATGGGCATAAATATAGATCTCTTCCAGTCAGTTGGCCAGATAGTTGTCCCCGAAATTTCTTGGCATAGATGAGTGAGCACTTCCAGTACTACACGTGTTTGTTGAAATATCTCAGTTCATATTCCATCAATTCCTGGAACCTTATTTTTCTCCAATGCCTTCAATGCAGCTTCAATTTCTTCCTTCAGTACCAGTGGTTCCTGATGGTATGCTACCTCTTCAAATGGCTGAACACTGACCAGTTCTTTCTCATATAGTGACTCTGTGTATTCCTTCCTTCTTGTTTTGATGCTCCCTGAGTCCTTCAGTAGTTTCTCTGTAGAATCCTTCAGTATTGCAAGTTGAGGCTTGCATTTTTACTTCAGTTCCTTCAGCTTGAGAAATGCGGAACTTGTTCTTACCTTCTGGTTTTCCATTCCCAGCTCTTTGCACATGTCATAATACTCTTTTGTCTTCTCAAGCTGCTCTCTGAAATCTTCTATTTAGGTCTTTTACTTTGTCATTCCTTCCTTTTGCTTTAGCCGCTCAACATTCAAGAGCAAGTTTCAGAGTCTCTTTTGACGCCTAATTTGGTTTTTTCTTTCTTTCCTGTCTTTTTACTGACCTCTTGCTTTCTTCATGGATGATGTCTTTGATGTCATTCCACAGTTCATCTTCAAATCTGTTCTTGAGATGGTCTTTAAACTCAAGAGGAATATACTTAAGGTCATACTTTGGCTCTCCTAGACTTGTTTTAATTTTCTTCAGTTTCAGTTTGAATTTGCATGTGAGCAATTGATGATCTGTGCCACAGTCAGCACCTGGTCTTGTTCTGACTGCTGATATGGAGCTTTTCCATCATCCTTTTCCACAGTTGTAGTCAATTTGATTCCTGTGTATTCCATCTGGTGAGGTCCATGTGTAAGTCACCTTCTGTGTTGGTTAAAAAAGGTATTTGCAATGAAAAAGTCATTAGCCTTGCAAAATTCTATCATAAGATTTCCAGCATTATTTCTGTCACCAAGGCCATGTTTTCCAGCTACTGATCCTTCTTCTTTGTTTCCAACTTCTGCATTCCAGTCACCAGAAATTATCAATACATCTTGGTTGCGTGTTTGATCAATTTCAGCTTGCAGAAGCTGGTAAAAATCTTCAACTTGCTCATCTTTGGCCTTAGTGCTTGATGTGTAAATTTGAATAATAGCCATATTAACCAGTCTTCCCTGTAGGTGTATGGATGTTATCCTATCACTGACAGCATTGTACTTCAGGACAGATACTGAAATGTTCTTTTTGATGATGAACACAAAACTGTTTCCCTTCAGGTTTTCATTCCCAGCATAGTAGACTATATGATTGTTGGATTCAAAATGGCCCAGACCAGTCCATTTCAGCTCATTAATGCCTAGGATATCAATATTTATGTGTTCCAATTCATTTTTGACAATTTCTATTTTTCCTAGATTCATACTTCGTACATTCCATGTCCTGATTATCAGTGGCTGTTTGCAGCTGTTTATTCTCATTTTGAGTTGTGCCACATCAGCAGATGAAGATCCTGGAGGCTGTACTCCATCCACGTCGGTAAGGTTGACTCTGCTTTGAGGAGGAAGCTCTTTTTTCATGGTCTTCTGAGTACCTTCCATCCTGGGGGGCTCTCTTTCTGGCACCATATCTGGTTTTCCCTGGCTAATTCCTTCAGAAGTAGACTGCCAGGTTCTTCTTCTTAGTCTGCCTTCGTCTGGAAGCTCAGCAGAAAATCGTTGTTCATGTAACATTCTGAAGGCAGAACTGAAGCAGATGTACTTGGCACAGAAAGTATCATAAACACCACGAAGTCCTTGAGTTTGAGATTAATTCCACTATTAGATTAAATTTAGGGTATTAATACAATATATGGTGATAGTCACTAGCATTAGTTTACTGTTCATCCATATTACTGGTTATTTTCCTTCTATGCCCAAAATAAGGTGTAATTTCCTGTTCTTTAAAAGCTAGGGGTTGCCATGTAATTTTGTTTGGCCAATGGAAATCAAACAAAAGTAATATATATTACTTGTAGCAGAAATTATTTAAGTATACATGAATTCATCTCTATCATTTTTTCTTTTCCCCTTGTCATAGAGATCATGAAAGTCCACATTCATATGGAGATTCAATTATGGGATACTTTGTGGAGGACAATGCCCTGGAAAACCAGTGTGACTTAGAGTGGATTTTGCATGAACAAGAAATAAAGTTTTATTGTTTTCAACCACAGAGGTTGTTTTTACTACAGTATAAATTAGCCAAATCTGATGAATAGAACAGATCTGGAGTTATTATCCTGAAATCAAGAGTTGTATTACTGACCACTGGATTCCCTACCTCCCTGATTGTGACAAAAATCCCAGGTCTTTGGAAAGCTAGAGGAAGCCTAAAGCATTCTGTTTTAGCTTATCTAATAATTATGTAAGTATCTAATACTCTATTTTCTATCTCCTCATGTTTAAAATAGCTAAAGTATATTTTCATTCCTAAAACTCATTCCTGACTAACATGCATAGCTGGAAAGAATGGTATAGGTTATAATTAGGATAGAAATCCCAGTATCTGTCAGGTGATCTATTGGATAACTTGGCAATAGAAGATAAAAATTAAAAGCCTTGAAATCCAGACATGAAAAAACTACAGAAATGGGTGGGTACCATAAATTATGGAACAAAAATGTGGGAGTAATTTAAACCAATTTCCAAAATGATGTGCTGAGGAATTTTGTGTGGCTCCGCTTTAAGACTGTGTGGACATGCTCCATTAACTAAAGGAAATCACAGTGGTGGTTGACATAATTCTGTGTGGTCCAGTGGTTGGGTGAGAGCAAACTGATGTTTAGTATAAAAAATGATTTTCTAAATCTGTAAAATTTATTGAACATTCCCGAGTTTCCTCTGAAGCAATGAGGATCTCTTCATAGAAAAAGTCCAAGTATTTTGTATATGATATTGGTCAAGGACATTGTGGAGGGAGCTTGCTTATCAGAAAGGAACCACACTTTTGATTAAAAATGAGAAAACAACAAACTTATGACTGATGGAAACTTCTATTTAAATCCATAACAAGTTAGCAAAGTTAGTATTTATCTACACAAATACATGTCATCTTGAAAAGTTTAAGAATACTGGAGACTTGATAAGCATAGATACTATTAGAATGTTGATACTAAATCTTCACTAGTTTGAGAATTTCTTACTCGTAGATGACTCTAACATAGGATGAGTTGACTGTGTCTTGGATGGTTTCAGTTCTTGTTGTGGTTAGGTGCCATGCAGCTGGTTCCAACTCATAGCAACCTCATATTCAACAGAACAAAACATTGCCTTATTCTGGGCCATCCTCACAATTGTTGATATGTTTGAGCCCATTGTTGTGGCCACTGTGTCAATCCATCTACCTGAGAATCACTGAGTCTTTACTATACATGAGGCCTTCTCCAGGGACTGGCCCCTCTTGATTACATCCCCAAGGTGAGATGAAGCATTGTCATCCAAGGAGCACTCTGGCTGTACTTCTTCTAAGACAGACGTATTCGTTCTCCTGGCAGTCCATGGAATATTCAATATTTTTGCCAACATCAATTTCAGAAAATTCCAAGTCTATCTATTATTCAGTGCATATGAGGTGATTGAAAATGTCATGGCTTAGTTTAGGTGTACCTTAGTTCTTGAAGTGACATATTCACTCTTTAACACTTTAAAGAGGTCTTTTGCAGCAGATTTTCCCAATGCAATATGTCGTTTGATTTCTTGATTGTTGCCTCATCAGGCACTGATTGTGGATCCAAGTAAAATGAAATCTCTGACCTCAATCTTTTCTCCATTTATCATGATGCTGCTTATTGGTCTAGTTGTGAAGACTTTGTTTTCTTTATGCTGCGGTATAATCAATACTGAAGTAAGGAAATAGAGGAATCCGAAGGATGATTCCAAGGCTGTGTGAATGAAGGAAATGGACTGAAAAGGAAGATATAATTTATTTTGTTAATGAAACTACAGTAGCTATATTGAGACTACAGAGAGTTACGTAACATACGAGGAGCTTATTTCTTCTATAAGTAGCCTCAAAGAATGAACAAAAGGGCTCTGTTCCTCTGGTTAGAGTTAGTGTTTGGTTTGCTTTTGTGTATGAAACTAATTTGATGCTTTCATTAAAATATAAAGAAATTCTAAGTCAGCAATAAAAATCTATGCCTTGAAAATACTAGTTCTGGGAAAGCAGCTTATTTTAGACATCACTAGGCTAAAAAAAAGAAATTAAGTAGCTAAAAATCTATTTTCTATCAAAATCATTACTAAGGGCAAAAGCCCACAAAAGAAATGAAACCTAAGACGTTTCTAACATATTAAGAAGAAAATGATAAATGTGGATGATACTAGCAACAGGGTGCCACCTAGTCAGTTTGAGAACACAGCCTATAAAACACATAATTTTCCCTTAGGAATTATAAATTGACCATACAGCATCAAAAATTTCATTTGTGAAAAAAAAATGAGTTAACACATGAAGGCTAATTGCTCAAAAGACAAACTGTAAAACAAGGGAGAAGGTGTTATCTGGGATTTATATCATGATACTTGACAGCTATTATATTTTGAAGCCTCACATTTGCTTTCAAAATCTTTATACTGGAAATCAGACTTGTGCATGGCTAGCTTCAGTAGCACATATTTTCTCTAAGTAGCAGTCTACTCTTCCATTTTTAAAAATGTTTGCTTATAAAGGATACTTAGACCTTCCGAATGTTTTTCACTTACTTTCCACCCGAAATGTGCTTTCAGATCTATCACTGACATTCAGACTGAAATTCTAGCAAAAGCTTACCACTGCACCCCGTTCTCCAAGGAATCTGGTTTTTAATGGTTAAAACAGATTCTAATATAAAAGAATACAGTTTTCAATATTTGTTTACGATTTGGCTTGGTCAGTAAATGAAAATTATTTTGAATAATAGTTTTTTGATTGTTTAAAAAAATCCAACAACATGTAGTTGGCAGTCTATCTTACACAGACATGAGTTTGTGTTGGTTATAAATAGCAAGGTTCTGCCACTTCCTCATGACAATTAACTCAGTACGATAACATCGATCGAGAACCTATCTTGCTCCAGGGCTCTATAAGAACATGAAAGTGAAAATGTATATCATCTCATGAAAAACTTCATAATCTAGCAAGAGAAAATTGTGTACAAACACAGTAAAACTTGCAAAAGCTGAAATCTGTGTAAAGTAGAAACAAATCAGAGAAGGAAAACTCAAATAACTTCACTAACAGAGGGTGATCTCAAAGTGATGAGTGTCATCCTGTTAAAGGCAGAAAACTTGTGAGATCTGGAAAAACAAGACAGTCTTCTCCGGTTCCATTTCCAACAGGTTTCACTGTAACTAAAAGTCAGTTTAGACAGCTGCTATGCTGACTGCATTAACAAACTATTTTAGTCACATGAAAGAGGGAGTCATGGTTTCCATCTTGGATTGCCCCGGAATTGTTCAAAATGATAACATTTAGTTGTGTGATGGTGACTCATTAAATGTCTTGCAGACAGGGAAAAAGAAAGGAGAATCTAGTGGACAGGGGAACGCGTGAGAGTGGGGGAAGAGGAGGAGCTTGATGGAGCATAACTTGTATTAAAGGACTGTTGGAGGACCAAGATGGAAAGATGGGTCAGGCCAGATAGTGAATGCTGTGGTAGAAAGACTAGCTTTAACTCCATAGGGAATGTAGAGCCACTGAAAATATTTAAGATAAGAAGCAATATGATCAATACTTCATTTTAGAAATTCAGTGCTGACAGGTGTATGGAGGATGAATTAAAAGTTTTTGTGTGTATTTACTCAGAGCTTTCATTCACTAACATTTAGTTTCATGACAATATATCAGAGAGTTTAAATAAACCATGGCCTAATTCTAGACTGGGAAGATTTTATTGTAATTATGTAGATTTAATGTGTTGTGTATAAGTGAAAAGGCATTATTTTGTGTCACTGTCACTAACTCCATTGTTAGTTGCAAAAAAACTGCTATAAACACATTAGTATAGATCAGACATTGGCAAACTGTGACTCACAGGCCAAATCTAGTCTGCTACCTGTTTTGTTATAGCCCAAAAGCTAAGAACGGCTTTTATGTTCTCAAAGAGTATAAAAAATAAAAAAAGTGGGATATGAGACACCGATCACAAGTGACTTACAAAGCCTAAAATTCTTAATATCTGGACTACACAAAAATCTGCAGATGCCAGTTGTAGATAAAAGCTTCTTATATATGCTTCTCCACCCTCATTTTATTTTAGCTTGCATATATGTTGTCTCCCTAAGGGAATTATGAACTCACTGAAGACAGGGACCAGGCCATGGATGTATGATAACCTCTCAGCATTTGGCACAGTATGTCACAATCTTTCATCTCTCTTTTAAAAGTCTGTGATTCTGTGATTTAAAAATGCATAAATTATGAAGTTTGCTAATATTTGTGGGATCTAAGATATGAGAAAGAATAATAAACTCTGCAGAAAAAAAAGACAAAAGCTATGCATTTTTGATAACTATTCCAGTGTGAGATGTCCTGAAAACCTTCCAAGTTTCATTTCTCCTTGATTTTCCAATCCTTGTACATATAGAAATTAAGTTGATTTTTATAAATAATTACCTTGAAAGCAGGCAGGCGATTAAAATTCACAACCATATAAATTTTGAGTGTGATATGACTAATATCATTTTAAATCAGGAATGGACCAATGATGAGCAAAATGCAAGTTACGTTGATCTTGTGAAGAATAGGTCCTTTGAAAAACTTGTGGTATGGCCACACATGCGTTCTAAAATGATTTATTAATCCTTTGATGGCATCCATTTACCTGATCAACTCTGAAACTAAATACTCATTTATGCAATATTGTTTTTGAAAGATTCATGTTGGGTTCAGATAACATTTTTTGCAGTGTATTTTTCTATTTGATGAAGAAAATATATCAATACAAGTAGAAGAAGACAATGCACTCTAGTTCTTTAATTTGTAGTCTTTGACTTGATACTGCCTCACTCTTAATACTAGTTCTTGTTCTGGTTCTCTGTCCTTGTATAAAGGGAAATCTGTTGTGCCACAATTCCCTTATCTACATGAAGGGGATAATACTAGTGCCTTCTTTATGGTGTTTATGTTAGGATTAAAACTCAGAATGTTTTTAGATACTTAAACCATAATTACTAACAGTGTTAGAAATTACTAACAAGTTCTTATTCTATGAAGGGAGCAGCACTTTACTTATCCTGAAGGGACAAACACCTTGCTTATCCTAGCTGTAAAGATAGTTCACCTTCTAGTTCTCTAAAAAGATGGAGTGAGTTGGGCCAGCCGCAAATGTTCCTTGTGAAAATTTATATTCCATGTTTATAATAATTTCTAAGGAACTCCGTGGCTTTGAGGTAGATAGTTGTTTTCCAAACCTGTTACGTGCTATTCCAATTTCCTCAGAATTTTTCATTTTTCTTTCTTTTTAGTCATCTGTGTGCTGAATAGTGCTTGGCATTACTCACTACAAGTGTGAACTATGTATGATTTTCTGTTCAAAAGAGCTTTCATTTTGCAGTCTCAAATATCCATAATTTCTGGTAGCTCCTTCAGGAATGGGCTTAAGCAAAAGAAAAAAGATAAGACATACTTTTGCTTTTCTGAATATTTTTCATTTGACTAAAAGGAATATAATTCAAAACTCGTAAAAGTTTTTTATTTTTTTATACTGCACATACTTATTTTAAAACAAATAATGAAAAGATACTGACTTTTACTGTTCTTTATTTAACAGAGTGAAACAGATACTTGTTTGATTTTTTGGATGCTTATGGAGTATTTCCTCCTCTGGTCTCATGAAGAGAGCAGAACATAAAAGTAGTGATTCATTTAAGCAATGGTTATAGTGGTCCACAGCATTATCATATTAAAGCATCACAGCATAAAAAGGGTACACTGGACAATTGTGAAAATCAGATCAAAATGAAAACAAAAATAAAACTTCTGAGAAGAACTACGTGCTGTATTCCACCACAGACAGCACAGTCAACAAAGAAGTTTCACACACAGTGTTGCTGATATTCGTAGTATTTTGCTTCAGGTTGTATATAAATTCAGTAGCATAAGTTTATTTTCTGGCAAATGCTTCCCCAAACCAAAACCAATTCTATCAAGGTTTACCAATGCTACCTTATAATTACCCTAAGGGACAGAGTAGAACTTTCCCATAGGGTTTCCAAGAAAAAGCTGGTGGCTTTGAACTGTCAACCAGCAGCCAGGCTGTTAACCACTATGCCACGAGAGCCCAAGCTCTAGAAATTTCTAGCCCCATAGAATTTTTGCTGTGCCCTGTAGGGTGCCTATGAGGCAGAATCAGCTTGAGGGCCTTTATTTATGTAGTTTACTGCAGCAGATTGCCCTCCCATGAAGCAGAGACTCTTCATTTAACAGCCTAACCACTGCACCTTCAGAGCTCCTTTGACAGATATTAGATATAAAAAGGATAAAAGCAATCCTTAGCACTTTAAGCTTAACATGCTAACAACATACGCTAGAATATAAAAGTTTCTTGATTTTTAAAATTGTTAGCATGTCAAGCTTAAGTCACTGCTGTGTTTTGCTCTGTTAGTATCACTATAATAAAATTAAAAATCAGATATAGATTATAATTTAAAATACATTCATATTAAGCCCATGTAAATGGGCTTAATCTCCCTTACCATTGTTATTGTCATTAAAATTTAGGATTGAACCAGTGGAAAGTAGGCTATTGAATATTCTTTTTTTAAATAACGAAAGCAAACAAAAAAAAAAAAAACATTGCCTTTGTGTTGATTCTGACCCATAGCAACCCTAGAGTAGAATTGCCCTACGGTTTCCAAGGATCACCTGGCAGATTTGAACTGCCAGCCTTTTGGTTAGCAGCCATAGCACTAAGCACTACAACAGTAGGGTTTCCATTGAATACAATAAGTATAATTTAACGATAATAAAGTAGATCTTCAACCTCTTGCTTTGAGAAGTATGCTAACGCATAAAGGTGGGATGAGGGATCCAGCACTCAAAAAGTGGCATGCATGAAGGAGTAGACAGAATACAATAGATAGAAACTACTTTGCTTTTTTGTTTGTTTTGGCTCTTATGTAATGTTTCCAGCACCTTTCATCTTTTGTTATGAATGTGAGTTACAGTGAACCAATAGGCAGCTAACAGAAATACAGAGAAAATTTATCTTATTTAAGGTTTACATTTTTAGTGCAGATACTGTCAAAATCTATAGTTACTAAAGAATAACATGGGTTAAAAAAGTAGTTACTTTTTTACATTGTCCCTAACGGTTCTTCTCTCACACTGCAATACTTATATCCATTTTTTAATCTAATAAAGGATAAAATCCTTGACTGTTGTAGAAAAAATTCGATAAGGTTGTATCCAATCCCCAATTTAATTCACTCCTTCAATAGTGTAGACATCTGCAACTGTAATTTTTCTGTAGAAACTCTTTATTGGAATATTCAAATACCAAACACCCATTTTCAAGAAGAGGTAAAACCATAAAGGATAGTTACATGGTTAGGTTTATCGTTGCTTGAGGGAAGCTATAACAGATAATGTTTGTTACATATAGCTGATTTTTGACATGTCTGCATATACATTAAATTGCTAATGTTTGAACTTTTTAACATTCATTTGTCCATGAAACGACAAACTCCACTGAAGACATGCAACAAAACGCCCAACGAAAGCATAAAGGCATGATGTCTTTGAATGTGTGCTGGAAAGAATGTAATAAATTATACTTTCATCACAATTATAGGAAGACAAAGAAGATTATATTTTCTTTCCGTAAGAAGAATAAGCAATTAGTCCTAGTGTATTTCAAACAAATGTTTTATTGACTAATATTCAACATTAAGAACTTGCTTATTATCTTATATCAGTGATTTTTGCCTATTAATCTGTATTTCAATGAATTACCAATTCTAAATTTTTGTTCAAAACTATTCATAGCTAAAGATTACTTTTGATTAGAAGTGGAGATTGGAATATATTTCTGTCATCATTTTTTGGCCTTGAAATTTGTATCTTTTTCAGTTGATAGATGTTAATACTTTTCTTATCTTTGCTCTGCTGTACTAGGAAATAGCTGTTGACACAAGATTATTAGATTATGACTCTTTTACCTAGAAATTTGAAAACCAATAAGCCGACTCTTCAGTCACAAATCTTTCTTTTGATTGAATTTTATCCTTTTTGTTAACAATACGATAATCCATCATGAGACTAAAATATCTTACTTTATGATATTTCTATGTGATACACTGAACTCAGTCCCCGCTACTCCCATGGTTAGTCTCCAAAGACCAAGTGGTTATGCACATATCAGTGATATGCAAAAATACCCACCACTGCCTGCTCTGGTCTCCCCTCCTTTCCGACCCCAGCATCCCAGCTGAGCAGCTGCTCCTGCTCTGTTCCTGCAGTAATCACAGGCTTGCCCTGACTCTGTGGGAAGTAGGCCAGAGCAGGGTGGACTATGGGGTGGTGGCCTGGGCCAGGGGCGGGTCTACAGAATCAGCACCACCAACTGTCCTCACTCTTTTCCCAGGACCCAATGGTCAATCTGTGCATGCAATACAAGCACAGGGTGGAGGATTAGGAGTGTCTAAAACCAGGAGGGTCGGGAGGAGACACGAACCAGGAGAAGCCAGAGTGTTGCAGACAGATTAAGTGCACCAAAAGCGGTGCTGCTCCACCCTTTACATGGCCTGGATAAGATTTGGGCAGCAAGGGCATGCCAGTCAGTGATTTCATTAACATGCAAAATAACTGGATAGGGATTTTTTTTGTCTGTTTTATCATTGTCTGACACATGAAGTACCGGGTGATGAGATAACCAATAAGTGAGGAGCGGTGGTTACGTGTTGAGTCAGTTGCATCTCACAGTGACCCTATGTACAACAGCAGGAAACACCGTCTCCCCTGCACCACTGTCACAGTTGCTATACTTGCGAACCTTGTTGCATTGTTGTAGCCACTGTGTCAGTTCCCACAACAGTCACTGAGGCTCTTCCTCTTTTGTGCTGACCTGTGCTTTACTAAGTGTGACGTCCTTCTCCTGGAACTCCTCACTCCTGATAACATGTACAAAGTATGTGAGGCAGGGTTTTACCGTTCTCACTTTTAAGGACCATTTGGGGTGTTCCTCTTGAGGAATGGGTGTATATGTATATATACTTCTGTACTGAAATGTGTATATGATCCCCATAATTAGATACTTACTTATCATCACTTCCTACTAATAGGCACAAATATGTGCTATTAGTTTTATTTTCTAGAAGATTTTTCCATGAAAACACAGAAAGGGTGGAGATTCTTCAGTTGCTGCCAATCTGACAGATTCTCTGGGAAGCAAATACTGAGATCAACTTTATTATTGAGGGATAATCCCGTGGAAGATAAAAGAGAAGAGGCAGGATTGGATAGAAGTAGCTGTTAGATCTTGTTACTGGCTTGACCAAGCATCTGCCAGTCTAAGGTGGAAATAATTAGCAAAGATTGTCCTTTAGAATTGTTCTGCGACCTGCATAGGGTAGGAGTGGCTAGACTCTTGCTCAATGAATGCATAATCATTGATTGAAGGCTGCTCTGAGAACAGGATTCTGCCCAAATGGATTAACAGCTAGAGACTGTCATCTAACAACTTTCAGTACTGGCAGTACTGGGCACCAAAAGCAGATTTCAGGGCCTCATCTCAGTGTCTGCCACAGTCTACTCTTTAAGTCTCATGCCTTCACTTCACCAATGTAAGTTATAGATTAGCTGCTCCACAGTTTTGGTGGCCTTTCTTTCTGAAGTGACATTTGGAAGTGGAAGTTCGGAGGAATTAACTGTCCTCTCTGTAATCAGTTTGGGGAATGCAAATGGTACCTACTGCTATCTACTCATCTTCAAGTATCACCTCTGGTGGATTTGGTGGCTTACTTGATGATGTGACACAAATTCGCAGTCCTTAAGATTCTGAGCCTTTAGTAACCAGAGTTGTTTCACTGGCCCATTTGTAGTTACAATATGTACAATAGTCACACAGGTATTACCTCCAAGGTGGTGCTACAACCGTGTCTTCACCTGATGTTTCTAATGCTCTATCAGGCTGCCGTCTTACTGGGGGAACATATAACCCATGGATACCGTTTTCCAATACACCCTCCCAAATGTCCTTCATGGGAAAATCTTTTGTTGTTACTGCTTGTGTTAATTTCAAAATGTTGATAATGAATAACAAGCAATTACTTAAAGAACGAATTTTAAGGAAAAAAGAGTGATTAAGGGAGAATGCAATGTATTGCAGGAAAAAGTTATTCCTCTTTCTCTGTCTAAATAACATCTTATATGTTATAAGAGAAAGAATTAGAGGACATGGTTAGTATCTGGTCTTAACCCTGAACAATGCTATAACATATGATCCCCTGGGCTGAGTCTAGGTGTAGCACAGCATTTCAGGAAATTATTGGATGATAAAACTTCAAATAAGTGGGATAATGAGAATCTGAGAGTGGATGGTATCTCCGTAGCAGACAGTACATGTTAGATTGCATCAAGGAGTACCTAAAAGCCCCGCCAAGAAGCCTCAGGCACACCAAAATACCTGGAACCTCTCAAGTACAGACCAGGTAGGAAGATCCAATAGTTGTACCTGAGATAAAATTAAGAGTGGGTAGGTCTAATCAAAAAGTGGCTGACAGTGTGCCAATGTACCTGGAGATGGGTAATGTTTCAGAAATGGAAAACAGAATGATTTGTATGTATGTTGAAAGAACAGAAGGCGAGTAGCCAGTACATTATCATGAGACCATTTACAATAGGTTCTGATAGCAAAGGACTTGTGGGGATTTCGTGTATTAGTAAAAAATCATGGTGGATGAGTACAGGAAAATCTACACTACATGCATCTTTCTGATGTGAGAGCTACATGTAGGATCTTGGGGTCTTGCATTATATCTGAAAAGGAATGGAAACAGTAAAAGAAAAGAAAATGGATTTCTGAACTGATGGAGTTTTTACAAAATAGAAAAGTCACAGTATTTACCTTTCATGATAAATACTTCATTGTGTAAGATTGGAAGACCAAGATCCAGGCATTCTTAGAGAAATCTAGAGTGTTTGTCTGCCTATTCCTTTATTTTTGCTGAACTGAGTCTTGTTTACTAACACCAGATTATTTTATTTAGTCCATTTTAATATCCCAAGAAATAGAAACTATTTTTATTGTAATTTTTATTTCTGCAAAAATTTAGAGTGCTAATGAAGTTATCCAAAAGGGTTAGGGAAATAATTCTACCTATTTTTTTTGTTGTGAGGTGCTGTTGAATTGGTTCCAACCCATGCTGATCCTATATAAAACAGAACAAAACACTGCTTGGTCTTTCTTCATCCTCACAATCTTTGTTATGCTTGAATCTTTGTTATGCTGCCGCTACGTCAGTCCCTTTCCTAGAGGGTCTACATTTTTTCACTGACCCTCTACTTTCCTGAGTTTGATGTCCTTTTGTAGGAACTGATTACTGCTCATAACATGTCCAAAACACATGAGACAAAGTTTTACCATTCTTGCTTCAGAGGAATAGTCTGACTGTATTTCTTTCATGTATTCTCATGTTACTGTATCAAACTTTGGATAGCACCTACTTTATAAGGTTGTACTTTTGCTGATAGAGATAAAAATTTTTGAGACATCGCTTGGACTGTATCAATTATTTCCAACTTTGGACTCATAATAAAATTGTCTAAGTGATGCTAAACACTTAATGTTTTTAAAGCTGGTTGAGTTAGTCTAGTACACAGCCAGAATTAAGTAACAGAGTTCTACAGCAGTAAAGCTGCAATCCACTCCTGGTGAATTCATGAGGAACAGAAGCCTATATACTATTCTGTCTAATATGCCAGCTACTACCTCATGTGCGTATGTAAATGTTAATTTAAATTAATGTAATTCAATAAAATTAAAAAAAATTGATTCCTCAGTTATAGTCGCATCATACCCACTATAGGAAGAACACAGAACATTTTCACCGTTGCAGAAAATGCTGTTGGAGTATACTGGCATGTAAGATCCAGAATTCTGTCCTTGCATGGCTAAAGCTCCACTTAGAGGTTCTAGCGTAGGTTTTATTGAGATAGCATTGGTCTTCACTAGGAGGAATATGATCAGCGAGGGATGAGGACAAACCTGTGTGGGTGGTGTATGTGTGTGTGACTGTGTGCACGTGTGTGCATGTATTTGTCCATTGTCACTAAGAAATGTCTAAAAACAAACGGAAAACCAAACCCACTGCCAGTGGAGTAGATTCCTACCCGTAGCAATCCTATAGGTCAGAGTAGAACTGCCCCATAGCTTCCAATAAGCTCCTGGTGGTTTTGAATTGCCCATCTTTTGGCTAGCAGACGTAGCAGTTAACCGCTACACCACCATGGTTTACTAAGAAATGTATCGTACTTTAAAATCATAGAATACGAGATCTGACTGTTAAATCTGTGAACTTACTGTTCTGAGTGCCACATACTTCACTGCTGACTATCACTACAGTCACCTTTGAAGTACTCCCCTTTGGAAGCTATACACCGATACTAGTGCACCCTTCAAAACAATATTGTAACTCTTTCTGGAACGGCAGTCGCACGCAGCGCCAGGGTGGCAAGTTAACGAACTTAATTGTGTAGTTGCCTGCGAAGTAGTTTTTAGTTAATAAGCAGCTGTATTGGAACACCCTCCCTACTCAACTGATCTGGCCCCCATGAATGTTTTTCTTTACCAAAGATAATGGAAATATTGAAAGGAAGACACTTTGGGGACGTTAAGGACATCAAGGGTAGTAGATGACAGCTCAGGCGGCCGTTCCAGAAAGAGTCCCAAAATTGCTTTGAAGGGTAGTCCTTTTCTTTTTTTAATGCCATTACTATTTATCTTCTCCCTAAACCAAAATGAAACCCACTACTGTTGAGTCAATTCCAGCTCAGAACAGAACGAAACTGCCCCGCAGGGTTTCCAAGGGGCACCTGGTGAATTCAGATTCAAACCACCGACGTTTTGGTTAGCAGCTGCTGCACTTGCCTACTACACATTCAGGGCTTCCATTATCTGCCTAAAGTTCACTTATTACTCTAGGTCTTATCCAGTGCTAAAGAAAAAAATCACATCCAATAATTTTGTAAGCTATTCTCTAAGTCATTGCTACCAGCTATAAGATTTGAATTCTAAGAACGTGGATTTTTTTTTTTTTTTTTTCTTCAGTATAGTACCTAAATACCTCAGGGAGCAAATGAAAGTGAGCAAAGGGAAATTATTTGGTGTCATGAAAACATCTCATGACTTTGCTTCATAAGAAAAAAAATACTTTTAAAGGTATTATAATGGTGGATTTAATATTTAGCAGATAAACATAAACTCTGAAGAGAAATGAGCATCCTCTAAATAATTTCATGGATTTCAAGCACGTGACATCTAATAAATGACACAGCGTGAAAGGAAAACAAATCTTGACAATTATTCACTATTTAAAAAATCACTGTTTAGCTGTGACAGAGCATGGTGGTCTGTTGTTTCTTTTCTGTGGGGTTCCTGGCAAAGAACTCAAGAAAATAATTTCGACTCTAATTCAGGTTTATTAAATGCAGACTTTCATGTAACATGAGAATATGAATACTTGCTGATGACAAATATTAAGGACCATTCTTTATACCTTAATATGGTTATTATTGCTGTCATTATATGGAACTAAGGAGAGAGAATAAATTTCCCCATTCTTTGTAATATTTTGTGCTTGGTTTATTTTTATTCACAGTAATATTGCCAGGTATATGAGATTACAGAACAATATTGATTGAATTTAATAAATGTATGAAAGACTACAGAAACCGTCCTCAGATACACAGCATTCATAATTTAAAATTGCTTACACACATAAGTTTTCTACTTTAAGTCTCATAAGAACCAAACAAATTCAGTAACACAGAGTATTTTACAGTGAACATTGAAACTTGTCCTAGGTCCTGAAGCCTGGAAAACTACAGTAAATATAGCATGCTGAAAAATCGCATGACAGTGCAATCAGTGGAATTACTTAGATTATTTAAATCAACATGCTACTTTAGATTTATAATATGTATTTGGTAAGCATTCAATTAATATCTTTTGTTTGGAATGAGTGTTAAATTACATGTTCAATGGAATATAGAAAATCACAACAGCCCAACATGAGTTAAGAACATGTACTGCCATCAGTAAGCTGGAAATACATTTTATTTTCATTATATGACACTGATAATCGAAAAATAGTAAACAGCATCTCAAAGTTTTTAGTTTTCAGGCATCGCCCTTTAAAAATGGTCACAGACAGAAACAAATACCATTTTAATGGCCAACTCATTTTAGGAGTATACCTGTGGATACAATTATTCTCTAAAATGCTATTGAAAAATAACTATGGAGTATGAAGTAGTTTATTAGATATTAAGTGATAATGGGCTTGTAAGTGCAATTTATAGTAACAGTAACAAGTAAAGGGCATTTTTGTATGAAAACGGTGGAGCACATGTCTGGGAAAACTACTCATTTGCCCCTGTCTTTCTGGAAAGGAACTCAAATATGCTAGTCCGTGTAGATATGACCAGCACCATCTGCCAGTGGTTTTCATGTTGCCATGATGCTGGAAGCTATGCCACCAGCATTTCAAATCCCAGCAGTATCATCCATTGTGGGCAGACTTTGGTAGAGCTTCCAGACTAAGACAGATGGGAAGAAAGACCTAGTAGTCTAATTCTGGATATTAGCTTCTGAAAATTTATGGGTCACAATAGAATATTGTCCTCTAGTGTTGGAGGGACCCCTAGTAATGTAACGGTTAATAGCTTGGTTGCTAACCAAAAGGTCAGCAACTCAAATCTACCAGCTGCTCCTAGGAAAAGCTATAGGGCAGTTCTACTGTGTCCCACAGGGTTGCAATGAGGCAGAAATGACTCAATGGCAGCTAATAACAACAATAACATAGTGTTGGAAGTAGAATCCATTAAGTTGAATGTCACTCAAAAGATACAGTGGCTACAACAACGGACTCAAGTGTACTAAGGATTGTGAACCTGATGGAGGGCCAGGCAACACTTCATTCTGTTTTACACAAGGTCTGCGTCAGCTGGAGCTCACTGGGCAGCAACTCACAATACCGTGTACGGACAAGTATATATGAACCATAGAAACGCTGTTTTTATACGCCTGCTGTCTGTAATATATTGATCCTGCTCTCACTGAAGGAGAAGGAAGATCTCTTACTCTGAAAGATTTTTGTCTTTATACTGTTTTGTCTTAGTCCAGGGAATGCAGTTGTAAGGGATACATTTTCGTAGGTAGCTAGAGTGCAACAGTAGGTATTCATTAGACAAAAACTTGCCCTCTGTTCCCTCTAGAAACCCTGGTGGTGTTGTGGTTAAGTGCTGTGGCTGCTAACCAGTAGTGCAGTTCTACTTTGTCCTATCGGGTCCCTATGAGTAGGCATCTACTTGACACTACTGGATTTGTTCCCTCTGCTACCCTGAAAACCACACTACCCCTGTTTTCCAACCAGTACTGCAAAAATCAGCATCTTCTCTAGACTGTCTCCTAGTACTATCTTCTTAAGCAGTGCTCTCTTCCTACCCTTGTTAAACCATATTCTTCATGTATCATAGACATGAAATTCAAAGGGAGTGCCTGTGTGTGATTTTGCTCCTGTACCAACATTAATCCCATACACTGAGTATGATACAGAGACCTCAAAGTGAATTTAGATACTCTACTGCTCTTTCAAAATACATCTGTTGCTAACATGTCTCTGGATATGCATACAAAATTCACATAGCTGTGAAAGGAAAGAAACAAATGTCAGGCACACAGCATCAAGCTGAGAAACCAAACGTTAAGCTTAGAAGTTAGCTGTGGGACCTAGTTCTGACTGCTACTGGAATATCAAATGTTCTAATGAGTACGGAATACTATATGATTCCAAATGATAAAGATGGTCAGTCAGTGTCCATGCTGTCGTTGTGAACACATCATGGCCAATAATTTAAGGATGTGATGAGCAGAGAAAAGATCTTTAGCAGTTGCCATCAAGTGAAAGAACAGGATGGCTATGGTTATATTTCAGTCCCTACCTCCCAGGCTAATAAATTAACACTATCATTTATAATGTGTGCAAAATGTGGTAAGTATACTAGTCAGTTAAGGGAAAAGATGATATTCCTGAAGAAGGTGAGCTGAGATCACCAAAAGAATTCTGGTGGGACAGTGATTAAGTGCTCCGCTATTAACCGCAAGGTTGACAATTGGAACCCACTAGCTGCTCAGAAGGTAAACAATCTTACGAAAACCTCGGGCATGGGTCTACTGTGTCACATAGGGTGACTATGAGTTAGAATTGACTTAATAGCACAAAGCAAAAATACCAACGTCACCAACAGGCCAATGTGCTACCAGCTTTCAGTCACCTGTGTTGAAAGACAGATACTCAGCAAAACATTTCAGAAAGGTACCATTCCACACTAAAGATTGTGCACATTTCCGTGGGTAAACCTTGGGGTACTTCTGAGTGCAGTACAAACTGCTGCACCTAAGGGCTGCTGGATGACTTGCCGGGTGACCCCCGTGTCAGGCAGTCGGCCTCTAACTTGGAACCTGGAGGTCCAGCACTGGGAAAAATCACCCTCTGGGTCAACTGTTGTTTATTGCATATGCTGAGACATTCAAAAAGACAAATTAGTTAATGATGCCCTTTTTGACTCATAAATTTCACATTCATGGAGAAAAGTGAGGAAATGTAAAGGAATCAGAATTCCTGACTAATTTTTCAGCCTCTGCCACAGCTATGTTGTTTAGAAATGAGTTGTTAAAAATATTTAAACATGAGCTTTCCATTTACTCTTTTTTCCTTTCTTTCCCCTGACACATTTTCCTTGTTCAAAATATGAACTGTTATCCCCATTGCTTTATCTCCAAATATTTTAGTAACAATTGTGATTATTTTGGCATTTTGAAATTGATATTTCTGCTTTAGTGTCCAAACACCTGTAGAAATCTCCCAGCAATTGGATTTATAGGTAGATAAACCCCCAAACCCACTGCTGTCAAGTTGATTCCAACTCATAACAAGCTTGTAAGACTGTGTAGAACTGCTTCATAACTTTTCCATGGAGCACTTGGCATACTTGAACTGCTGATCTCCTGGTTAGCAACTCTGGCACTTAACCACTACATCACCAGGGATTCCTATAGGTAGATATCCCCAAACAAACAAACCCACTGCCATTGAGTTTTGTCTGACTGATAGCAACTCTAGATACCCTAAAGGTCAGAGTAAAACTGCCCCATATAGTTTCCAAGGAGAGGGTGGTGGATTTGAGCTGCACACCTTTTGGTCAGCATACGTAGCACTTAAACTACCATACCACCAGAGTTTCCTATAGGGAGATAGCAGGAATTTATTTTTATTAAAATGTTAATGAACACTTAATGACTTAAAATAATAACATTATAATGTGACAAGTTATAATATCTTTACTACTGATAATTGGAAAAGGGTCTTTGTAATAGACTTTTTCATCTCTAGTTTAGATTTTAATTTCTTCAAAATTATTTTGGTGAAATAATTTTTGTGTGTATAATGCAGTGACATTTATTACATTCTTTAAGTTTTCCTTTCATTCTCACTAACATTTTTCACATTATTACACCATTGTTATCTTAAATTTGCCTCCCTTTAAGATTTCCATCCAATCCTTTGAATTGCCATTGTCCATTTGACCTCATATAATCCTTTAAAAAATCATATTGCTTGAAGCAGACTATTTTGTTAACTAAAATAAGCTTTTATCATTGTTGTTGTTCACAGAAGACTTAAGAGGGTAGTTTGGCCTAAGGTTTAAACTCTAAAGTTTATCTCAGGGCAATAGTTTAAAAAAAGGATATTTTAGTAAATAATTTTTGTTCTTTATTATTTTCATTTTTTTGCATTCAGTCTGGTACAAAATACAAAGGTCTTTGAAAAACAAAGGGTAAGAAACATATTTTCTTGATTATTATCCATGGTAGCTGACAATTAAGAACTAATTCAAATTAGTTCATACTTGGTAATTGATGTCACAAAACATCTCAAACTCAATTTTATTAATTTTCTTTGGATATGTTGTTAACTAACAACTGAGCCCTTTATCTTTCCAAATTCTAAAATTTATTAAAGGGCCAAAAAGTCAAGTGGATAAGCATTTGTGGAACACTTCTAAAACTTAAGTCAGTGCTAAGCATTATGGGAATTCAAAGATGAACACTTAAATAATAGATGCTGCCTTTAAGGAATATATGATATTCACTGCAACACAGAACAGAATGAGATGAATAGTGCAGCTGAAGCATAATCAGATTCTCAGCAGAGCTAGCCAGCCAAGTGCCGTAGAGTCAGATCCGACTCATGGCGACTCTAGGGAAGGGTACAATCATTGAAAGAGATGAGCTTGATAGAACAAGTATGAATTGAGCTCAACTTCAAACCATGAATTAAATTTAGGTAGGCAAAGAGAGGATTCACTAAAGGCATAAATTTATACGGAGATAAAGCAGTTTCTTACATGGAAAAATGTGGAACAAAGCAAGGGACATGGTAAACAGGAGTTTCTCTTCAGTGATCTCAAGGATTGAACTGTGTTCCCCCAAAAATGTGTGTAGCCATTTGGCTGGGCCGTCATTCCCAACATTTTGTGATTTTCCTAAGCTGTGCAGCCATCTCTGCGGGTGGCTGACAGACAAGAGGATCATACTAAAAGAGGATTAGAGGGACTGCAACACCCCTGCTGAGGGAGTTTCCCTGGAGTGTGGCTTGCACCACCCTTTATCCTTTTATCCTTCAAGAAATCAAAGGAAAAGGAGCAAGCAGAGAGTTGGGAGCCTCAGGCCATCAAGAAAGCAGGACCAGGAGTACGGGGTGTCCTTCAGACCCGAGGTTTCTGTGCCAAAATGCTCTCTGACCAAAGACTGATGCAACACAAGGACTTACCTCCAGAGCCAACAGAGGGAAAGCCCTCCAATGGAGCGCACATCCTGGATTCAGACTTGTAGTCTACCCGACTGTGTAAGAATAAACTTTCTTATGTTAAAGCCATCCACTCATGATATCTCTGTTAGAGCAGCACTAGTGACTAAAACAAGTGTTAACAGTCCAAAATGGATTATAATTCCCATTTTTTGTCTCAGGTTTTTTTTTTTTTTTTCTCCATAGAATTTGTCATCTCTAGCATACTGACTTTTAGTGGCAGAGATTGCTGGCTGCTCAGGTGCGTGTGCACACGAGCATTTCTTATTATTGTTTGATTGCATTCTCCATTCTTCCTTATAATTGTGTGCATCCATTTGACCATGGTCTAACCATGGCTGATCTGAAAATGTGGGGAGAACCATAAAAGTATTTTTCTTGAGATCTCTATTTAGAATATTTGCCTTAAAATGTATTCCAGAATTCCTAAATCAACATGAGGCACGGTGATTTACTGGTGAAAATTCAGAAAAACAGGTAGAGCTATTTATGCATTATGTTTATTGTCCAATCACACAAAATTTTTCCATAGTGTTCTGGTACCATTCATTCCCGCTCAGGTTACAAGACCTCTCTCTGTTCTTTATTGTCAAATCTGCCGTTCTCGGCTAATTTCTTATCTTTCATTATGAGAAGAAGGTAGCACTACTCTTATTACTCACAATGTAATTATTTCTCAGAATGTGTTTGCATTAAAACTACATAGACTCTCTTGCTTTTAAATGTCTCTGATAGGATTTAATGTTGGCTATGTCATCACTCAGTATTGCATCATCATCTTGCTGAGCCTACCAACTTTCAACGACTTTCTCATAAATTCTTGCTGTGCAACACTGATGATGACCACAAATGCAAGACTTGTCAAGAATCTGTACAAGAGCATGAAAGAGGATTCATTTTCCAGTCATCTAGAAGTTACCATTTAGAATTTTGTAGCATAAATGTATGACCACACATTTTCCAGTTGCATATTCTCTTGAACTCTTGGCTCCATAATTACTAGATTTCTGGAATTTGATGTCTTTCAATGTTAGCTGCATCATCACCTTGCACATGCTGCCATCAGTGGGGATATTGGGTAAGAGACTTACGGGTGGAGCAAGAAGAGCAGTCATTTTCATACAAAAATGTCCATTATTCCTCTCCTTGTGCTCCGTCTCTTATTTGGATAAGAGCAACGCTACCACATATGGTGGAGGCAAAAGAGGTAAAAGATCATACGTTTGGTGTTGCTCAGCAATAACCTCAAAGTCCCTCAAAAGAAATAGTTATAGCCACTCCCGCAGGCTTCTCTGACATGTGGCACCATGTACCAACAAGAAGAGGCCCACAGAATAAAGGGGACATTTGCCAACACTACCGTCTTTAGATGCTACCACTACCAGCTTTAGATGCTCCAGACCAGAGACATCACCATGGTTCAAATATAGGCTTACGATAGCTGATGGATGTAAAAAGTCTGATGCATAGGCTCTTATACTTGGCCCTAGGAAAAGTATCACCAGTGGACATAGGTAGCCTAGATTCCCAAATTCATCTTACTTCCAACATAAGCAAAAATCACCTAATATTAGCATGCCAACCTCATTCGGGCAGCCCGATCTTAGGGAACCTCACAAGATAGACAGACAGAGAGATAGATGAACAGATAGACATATAGATGATAGATAAACAAACAAATGAATAAAGAATTAATGAATAAGGCACAACGACCAGTGAGAGAGATTTGTTCACCACGTTGTTCTTCTGAAACCAAGGTCTGGGCACGGGATCTCAGGGTAATGGTATAGACTTGAGTCCTAGAATTTCTTGCTTCATCTGGTTTATACTGCACATGAAGGAGACGATCAAAGAATGTTCCAAGGAGAAAAATAAGGACAGTGGCTCACATAGGATCTGGTTTGGTGTCCCAAGTGTCCTGTCTGGACAGTACTCATGGCTCCAACTAGTCTCTGTCATCAGAGAGACTTAGAAAGTTTCAAGCAAAATATCCCGAAAAATTAGGATCTTTGAGGTGCAGGGTCCAGAACAGGTGCTCTTCATGCCTTTGTCAAGGGCAGTGCTCTTCTAGGCAGTGAACTATAAGCAGAAATGAAGAGCACCACTTCCAGGCTGTTCATCTCTCTGTCTACTGTTCACTGCAGTCCAGAGCAATTGTAAAGCCACATGTTGAACAGCTAAGTGGCAAAACAGCCTGACCTCCACCCAGATCTGGAAGAATACTCTTGCATTATTCACCTGTGTAGAAATAAATTTCTCTTTTGTTTGAATTATTATACATTTCTCAAATTGTTTCAGTACTTGCCTACTGTAACATAATACCACAACACTAATATGATCACTTAACAAGGACTAGGGTTTTATTTACTTTGTTCTCTATTTTATTTCTTACATCTAGAAAAACATCTAAAATGGTTGTGGTCTATAAAGATTGATATTAAACATGGTTTTCAACACGGGATTAACTTGAGAAAATAAGCCAAATCTTTATGGAAACTCAGCTTTGGAGCTTAATGAAAGGAATGAAGACCACGTGACAAAAGAGAAGGTGATTCAACTCACGGCATACTTCAGTGTTAGGTGTTTATTCCAAAGACATCATTTGAAAAGCTTTTGGTAACACGTAATTTTCAAATCCCAGAACAATGCTGAGGACTATGTTAACATATCCCATTCCATGGCTTGAGAACTTTAATGTTCTGAACATGGAGGTTAAAACCTTTATGGCCAGAAGCACGGGGAATGGAAAGGCAGGAGCTGGTACAGGCAGCTTGTGGGTATGGTGTTACTATTTGACTTGTGTCTTCCAATGAAACGCGTATGCTTCTAGAATTTATAGGTCTTACTACATAAATGGTCTAAAGTTTTTATATAAGAAAATGTGTATTTGGATTAGCATTGTGGACAAACTTTGTAAGTTGTAGAAAGTAATGTTATCTAAGGAAAGTAGTGTTGGTACACAAAGTAAAAAGCATGTAGAATTATGTAACAGAAGCAACAGCTGAAACAGCAGCACAACAATGTTACCCCAGCACTGATTTTGCAATTTAATTGAAATGAAGTAAATAAATGTTGTTGAGAACTACCCCCACTTGTCAGCCAATTTGTCGCACTCTAGGTGCTTCTTGTTGCTGTGGTGCTGGAAGCAATATCACTGGTAGTCAGACCCCAGCAGGGTAACCACCGGAAACAGGTTTCAGTTGAGCTACCAGACTAAAATAGACTAGGAAGAAGGATGTGGCAGTCTACCACTGAAAAGAATGAGCCAGTGAAAACATTATGAGTAACAGTGGAACACTGTTGCATGTACTGCTGGGAAATGAGCTGCCTCTTCAAAGGAGAATCAGTCTTAATGGCGTGGATGGAGTCAAACTTCTGGGACCCTCATTTGCTGATATGGCATGATTCAAAATGAGAAGAAACAGCTGCAGACATCTATTAACAATAGGAATGTAGCATGTACCAAGTATGAATCTAGGAATTTTGGAAATGGTCAAAAACTGAACAGAATGCATAAACTTCAGTAATCTAGGCATTAGTGAGCTGAAATAGACTGGTATTGGTCATTTTAAATTGGACAGTCATATGGTCTATTAGACTAGGAATGACAACTTGAAGAGGAATGGTGTTGCAATTCATCACCAAAAAGAACGTTTCAAGATCTTTCCTGAGGTACAGTGCTGTCAGTAATAGGATAATACCTATACATCTACAAGGAAGGCCAGTTAATATGACTAATTTTCAAATTTATGCACTCAACCACTAAGGCCAAAATGAAGAAATTGAAGATCTTTACCAGCTTCTGCACTCAAAAATTGATCAAATATGCAATCAGGATGCACTGACAATTACTAGTGATTGGAATGCAACCATTAGAAAAAAACGAAGGATTGGTAGTTGGAAAATACAGCCTCAATGATAGAAATGATGCCAGATATTGCAAGAAAAAATTTTGTGAGACTGACAATTTCTTCATTGCAAATACCTTTTTTTCACCGACATAAATGGCGACCACACATATAAACCTTGCCAAACGGAATACCCAGTAATCAGACTGACTACACCTGTGGAAAAGATGATGGGAAATCTCAGTATCATCAGGCAGAACAAGAACAGCTGCTGACTGTGGAACAGACTATCAAGTCGTTCCTCATAATTCTACATTAATTTACATTAATTTGAAATATATTAAAATTAAAGTAAAATTGAGAAAGACATAGTTAACTTTCAGTTGCAGTATAGCATAGGGATAAATAGTTTAGATTCTGGAGCCAACTTCTTGCTTCTATCACTAAACTGACAACCTACTAGATGGGCATCTCTGGGCAAATTGTTTAATCCCTCTGTGTTTCAGTGTCCTAATGTTTAAAGTTGGGGTTATCATGGCACCTACTTAATTGAGAATATGTGAGTTAATACTTGGAAGGTTCTGGCACGAAGTATACACTAGGTAAGAATTCAGTAAAATAAAATAAATCAGTGTTTAAAATTATTTGTAAAAGTCCACTGAAAGATTCACTATGCTGTTTGTGTATGTTTTTCAGCTTTAATAGTTAACTAAATGTTACACCTGAGAAAGAGAAACATCGCTAACAGCCAGGAACTGACATCGCTAGGATCAGGCCCAACTGTGTTAGACACCAATCATCTCACAGAATATCAACATCAGACAGGGTCACTATGACACTGATTAAACCAGAGAGAAAACAAGACTACTTCATCTTTTGTCTAAGCACCAAAGCCTCCTTACCTCAAGAAAAACAACTTCCTTTTTCAGCGAACATGAATGACCACTATGTTCATTACAACTCTGGCCTCGGTCTTTTTTCTTTCTTAGTTAAACTTTATTAACATATGCCCAAACAAAACCACTGCCATGAAGTCGATTCTGACTCAAAGTGACCCTATAGATAGAGTAGAACTGTCCCATAAAGTTTCCAAGGAGAGCCTGGAAGATTTGAACTGCAGACCCTTAGATTAGTAGCTGTAGCACTTAACCACTAAACCACCAAGACTTCCTTACTAACGCATCCAATGACTCAATTAGCTCTGCTTCGAAATACCACTTTGTTAGAGCAAACTTTTGATTTTTTGAACCCTCCCCAAATCATCTAATCAAAGTGTAAAATACATAGTAACTCTTCTAAATCCTCTTTTCAGTTGATTTTTTGTTACTCATGGTTCATGGTCTGCATCAATGAGATAAGCAATGAATCCAACTTGGTCAACCATAAGTGCATGTACCATTTTACATAGAGATGTATGATTTTATGCAGAGATATTTTTATTTATATAGAATGTCAAACAGTTTTAACATCAACAAAATTCATTCTTAACTATTTGGAGCCTTTGATAGGTGTAGTAAGCCTAGAAGGATTTTATGACTTTCTCAAACACAACATAATATATGGGAGAAAAGTCTGTAGTTGAATCCAGTTATCTAAACTAGCAGCATGTATTTTGCATTTAATATTATTGTCATTCATACTACATTCTTGTTCCAAATAAGGGACATATTATTCATTTCTTGATTTGATAGAAGCTGGTTTTTCCTGGGTGTATGTTCTCCTTTCATTTTCTTAGATTTATGAGCCTGGCAAGCTTTTCTGTCTGTTGCTGGAAAGGCCATTGTGCTCATGCACACACAGTCCCTGCCAATAATTTATTTCAGACCTTTGAGAACATTTCTTTCTATACCCTGAAAACTGCAATGTTTCATTTCAGTCATCCGTAGTGATCTTAGTGGTGATTCCACAATGTCAGCATTCATTTTCAATAAAAAGAAACAATAAAGATACATTTGAAGGGGCTTTGAGATAGAATGATAGAACCATAGTGCAAACAGTTTAGTATTTTATGCTAGCATCAGAAAAATTTGGATCAGGGATAACCACTTAATTTTTTAAAACTTCATTTGTATCCTTAACTCAAATATAAAAGAAATGTGTCCGAGTTTAACAAAGATCTATTGGAATGGGAGACAGTGATTTCACTAATGCAAAGACAAACGTATTTTATTTTAATTTAAAGCAATAACCTGTTGCCCTGATTGGTCTCAGTGGTTCTCTGCTGACTAACTTATCTAAAGGTATGTCCGTAGTGCTAAAATTATATTATTGCTATTTATGTGCTTTGTTCTTATAGCTTCAGTAATTATGCCCTAGAATTTATAAGATCTTAGTGACTAAAAATCTTTTGTCTTTTTATCAATTACAAAATGTTCTGATTTGCATATAATTACATATATTGTTGCATTATTATAAGACTATATAAAACTTTGGAAATCTGTGTAGCTTGTTCCCTCTGGCATAGAAAAAAACTTGGCTTCAGCTATTCTTAAAAATACTCTTTTCCTAAAATTCCCCAAAGAGGAAGATGATTCTTCAACTTGGCATTATAAAAAGAAACCTGACTTTTAAAGAAATGACCACAGAGACCTTGACCATAACCCGTAAAAACTTGACAGAGGTATACATTTATCACTTCATTTTGAAGTTCCCCTACAAAACCTTGAGATGTTGACATTTTATAGAGTCAATAGATAACACATTTTATTTTTCCCTGCCTTGATCATTTCTTTTTATACTTTAACATAGGAGGTTCAGTAGCTGAAGACTTGGGCTGCTAACCAAAAGGTCAGTGGTTCAAACCCACAAGCTACTCCATGAGAGAAAGATGTGGCAGTCTGCTTTAGTAAAGATTACTCTATGGGGCAGTTTTCCTTTGTCCTGTAGGGCTGCTATTAGTGGGAATGGACATGATGGCAATGAGATTTTTTTTGGTACACTGAAATTGAATGCCTAGGTTGTTTAACAGGAAAGGAAAATTTCATTTTAGCTGTATTGCTGGCAGCAGCACAGTTCTGCAACCATTCTTTGTTTAACCTTTATGAAAAGTAGCTGCAGTTCTTACATGAGGGCATAAATTAGCATGGATTCAGAAGGATTTGTGTTCAAACTAGTATCAGTCAAAAAAAGACAGTTTTGGATATAATATGCAATTAAAAAAATTATCAAGAATAGTTTTGCCAACATTAAAAAAAATGATAAACAGTAATGTTTATCAAGAGTATTTCATTACCTGTGGTGATCTTGGGAAAACCATTCATTTTCTCTTGCTTGTATTTTTTTTTCTTTTAAATCTCTAAATTGACAGTACTTTTTCTTTTAACGATACTCTATTAAAAATACATCGACACATCGACAGTGAGTTACATACTCCTATTCTTTAAACATTTAAAGAATTGTTTAGCATTTTGGGGGGAAAGAAAGAAAAACCTATCAGTGTGTAGGAAAGTAGGGAATAGTTTACTCTGTAACATTTTTTGGTACCTTCCACCAAAACAAAACAAAACAAACAAAAAAAAAGAAGAATAAAGAAAGGAAAGGAAAGGAAATAACCAAAAGACAAGAAAGTAAAATACTGTATAATACATCCCTGGCTTTAATAAATTGAAATACAGTCATGCCTTGCATAACATCCTTCTGGGCAACTGCATATACCTACATGATTCCATAATGTTACAAGAGAGTTCAGAAAATAGCAGATTTAGATAGCATGTGCTGAACAATGACAACAATCCTGAAAAACAAAGAAAAAATTCTTCAAGTTGTTAAAGGATTGCTCCACGGGAAGTTACAGGATTAACAAAAACATGAGAGGGATCTGTGTTAGATACGGAAAAATTGCTAATGAAGTATATTGAGGACCAACCAACCAAAGCAAAAAAAGAATCCCTCTCAGCACGTTGATGATCACTCCTAAGGCACAGAGTTTGCTTGAGATGTTTAAAGAAAAAAATAGGACCCAGACTACAATGTAGAATTTAGTGCTAGTTCTGATGGGTTCAAGGGCTTCAAAGATTTTCACTGCACAGTACACAAGTGACTGGTAAGTCTGAAAGTTCTGATGCAAACGTAGAAGAATTTGTTGAAAAGCAAATGGTAGAAGGGGTATCTGCCCTAGTAATTTCTTTAAAACACATTTTTTAATTGTACTTTAGATGAAGGTTTACAGGACAAACTAGCTTCTGATTAAACAGTACACACATTGTTTTATGGTATCAATTAACAACCCCACGGTGTGTCAACACTCTTAGCAGTTTGCCTGTCCCCCCCTTGCCTTCTGGTCCTTGCCCCTGGGTTGGTGTGCTTCTTTAGTCTTGTTGTATTTTATGGATATGTTTAATTTTGAATGAAGGGTGAACTTCAGGACAGACTTCATGACAGGGATGAAAGAATGTCCCGGATCCGTACTTCTGGAGTTTCTCCAGCTTCTAGCAAGCCAGTAAGTCTGGTTGCTTTTCTGAGTTGGAATTTTGTTGTACATTTTTCTCCAGCTCTGCCCAGGACCCTCTCTGTGGTTATTTCTGTAAGAACAGTCAGTAGTGGTAGCCAGGTGCAATCTAGTGGTACTGGACTGTCTCATGGGGGCTGTGGTAGTCATTGTCTGTTAGTCCTTTGGAGTAAACTTTCCCTTGTATCTTTAGTTTTTTGCATTCTCCCTTGCTCTCAAAGGGGTGAGACCAGTGAAGTATTTTAGATGACCTCTCAACAAGCGAAGATCCCAAATGCCATTCCCCAAGGTTGTATGAGGAGCATTTTCTTTCATCTATTGAGCTATTTCTTCCCCAAGATTGTGGCCCTCATATCCCTCACCTCCTCAGGGAGTTTATGAAGCTTCCATGACCTCATCTTGTACTAGTTATGCAGGTTTTCCCAGAACTGTGCAGTGTCTTCCTCTTCACCAAAGTTGTCACTTATCTATAATTTATGTACTGTTTTTCCATCCTCTGCTTCCCCTCCCTATTTAGCTTATCTTGTCTTTCTTTCATGTTTATATTAATTATTTTCTTTCTTCTGTTGGCTGTGGGCTTCTTTTAGTGCTCTCTTCCTATTTGAACTGTGTAAGTATTGTTTTGGTTTTGTATGTTTCTTCTTGATGTGTGCTATAAATTAACCTCTGAGTGCTGCATTTGCTGTATCCCAAAGTAGAGTGTGTTTTCATTCTCATTTCATTCTAGGAATTTTTTAATTCTACCTTCAATTTCTTATATTAACCAGTGGTTTTTAAGTGGGGTGTTATTCAGTTTCTATGTAATTGATTTTTTTTTCCCTTGCTCCTTTTGTTAATTTCTATTTTGATGATGTTAACACTCATAGAAGGTACTTTGCATTACCTCAGTGTATTGGATTTTGTTGGCTAAAACATGGTCTATTCTGGAGAATGTCTCATGTGCATTATAAAGCAAGGGCACTTTCCTGCTGCTAGGTGTGGCATTCTACATACCTCTATGAAGTCAAGTTGGCTGATTTTGTCCTTCAGATGTTCTGTATGTTTGTTGTCTTACTTCTAGATGCTGTATCCTTTACTGAGAGTGCTGTGGTAAAGTCTCCTAGTACTGTTATGGATCTGTCAGTTGGTCTTTTTGATGCTTTTAGAGTTTTTGAAATGTGTTTTGAAGCCCTGCCGTCGGGTGCATTGATATTTATTACAGTTATGTCCTCATGACGGATCATCCTTTAATCATTATATAGTGCCCTACTTTGTCTTTTATTTCAGGTTTTGTTTTAAAGTCCATTTTATCTGAGACTAGCACTGTCACTTTTGCTCTTTTGTAGTAGCTGTTTGATTGATATATATATCGAGTAATTTTATGTGTATATATGTGTGTGTACGTATATATACACATACACACATGTTTATATATACATATATTCCATCATTTGATTTTTAATAAATTTATGCCTTTGTTACTAAGGTGAGTCTTTTGTGGACAGCATATTTGTTGATCCTACTTTTCCTCACCATTCTGGCACCTACTCTGTGCTGTTTTATGGGTGCCATTAGGCCATTTATGTTCAGTGTAGTTAATGACAGGTATGAATTTATTGTTGTTATTTTGGAGTGCTTTTTGTTGTGAAAAATTTTTCTTTGTTCATCTTACTCTCCTGTGCTGAATGTCTTTCATTCAGGGATTTGGTTTTTAACTTTTGGTTTTATTGATTTCATCTTTACCTATACTTTATGCTTTTCTTTTTTATTTTGATGAATGAGCTCGTTAACTTTCTTTATGATTACCTTGAAATTTGCCCTTATATTCACTGGTTTGAACAAGTCTATCAGTACTTGGAATTGCCTTACCTTCCTCACCATGAAAGTTCTGTACCTAAACTATCCCCTCTTTTATTGCTCTGATGTTGTTATTATTACAGGTTAACCTGTCTCTTTCCCTGTTGTAAATTTTTGGGTTTTGGATAAATCTGGTGTGTAGTGGTTAAGTGCTACCATTGCTAACCAAAAGTTAAGCAGTTCAAATCCCGCAGGAGTTTCTTGGAAACTGTATGGTACCATTCTACTCTGTCCTGTAGGGTCACTATGGCTTGGAATTGACTCAATGGTAACAGGTTGGGTGTTTTTGTTTGGTTAAGTGTTCATTTCCTAGGTTGGTATCTGGTTGATGTGATCTTGCATTCAAAGTGTGGTCTGGTATTGTCTGTTCTCAGATTGAAGAACTCCCTTTAATATTTATCATAATTACAGTAGTTTTTTTCCATATTCTTTTAATTTAGATTTATCCAGAAATGTCATAATTCCATCATCATATTTGTATGAAAGACTTGCAGGATGTATTTTTCTTGGTTGGCAGATTTTTTTTTCCATTGAGCTTTTGTATGTGTCTTCCCATGCCTTCTTTTCTGCATGGTTTCTGATCTCTGCCAAATAACCAGAATTCAATCTTACTGTTTCCACCCTGTACATGAGTTTTCACTTTTCTTGAGCTTCTCACAGGATTTTTTATTTGCCTGTGGTTTCACAGCCAGCCAGAGAATGGTTATTATATGTCTCCGTGATTGGGTGGGAGTGGGGAGTTTATCCTGTATATAGAGTTTGTTGAGTTTCTTAGATGATGTGCTTTTCCTCTCATGATGCTAGAGAGGTTTTCTGTCAGCAGTTCTTCAGGGATTCTCTCTGTGTTTTCCATTTACTCCCCCTGTTCTTTAATTGTTCACAAATTTTTCTTTTGATTATATCCCACATTACTCTCAGGATTTGTTTTTCATTTTTTCTTCATTCCTCTTTTCTGATTTTTATTTCAAAGTTGTATCCAAGTATTTGTCTTCAGTTTAGCTGATCCTGTGTTTTTCATTGTTTCAAACCAACTCCTCAGATCTTCTATGACATTGTCCATTTCTGAAATCTTTTGCTTCGCTTTCAGATTTCTAGTTCTTTTTGCATTGTGTCTAATTTAGAATATATTTTGACATTCTGTTCCTGTATTATTTTCATGAATTCTTTCATTCTTTTCTGAATTTTCCATGAATTTGTCTATTTTCTCCTCATTTTTGTCTGGTTTCTGTTTTAGCTCTTGAATAGCACTGAGTATTAGAGACTTGAATTCCCTGCCAGGTGTTTCTAGTGTCTTTTCTTCTACTGGAAATTCATCTATATTTTAGTTTGGGTGCCTAGTGGAACCATCCCAGATTTTTAAAATGTTTTTTATATATGCTTTTATTTCATTTTTTTAAGTTTATTGTTGTATATTTGTTTGTTTCATCTTGACTTTTTGTTTTATTTGGTTATGTCTAAGCAGGTAAACTATGTGTTCCTTGTTTGCTCTTCTGTGGACAAATTGCTTTTACCTTGTTGAAGGGACAGAGACAATGGTTCAGGATAGAGGCAGTGGCTCAGGTATAGGGCAGCAGGGCATGTACAGTGAAGGTAAGTCAGGGATACGTTGTTTTTTTTCACATACTGGAGCTGACAGGACAGGCTTGGCGGTCAGTGCAGGCTCCTGTAAGCCATGCTTGTGCTGCTGTGGGTATGATGTTCAGTGTGTCGTACAGGCAGGCGGGAGAGAAAGGTGAAGCTGTGATGTATGAAGCTAAGTTGGCTATGGGAAATGAAAGACAGTGAAGAGAGAGAAACAGGACCCAAACAGGCAAATAAAATAAAGTGCTGAGGGAGTTGCTGTAGGAATAGAAAGATGAGAAACAGAGAAAAGAAGAAAAACAAAAAGAGAAAATTAATTAATTAATTAAAACTAAAAACAACAACAAAAAAATAAATGCCCCCAGGATCTTATTGGATACCCTGGTGGCATAGTGGGTTAAGTGCTATCTCTGCTAATCAAAAGGTTGGCTGTTCAAATCCACCAGGCACTCCTTGGAAACTCTGTGGGGCAGTTCTACGCTGACCTCTAGGGTTGCTATGAGTCATGACCCAACTGAATGGCAGTGGGTTTGGGGTTTGGGGGTTGGAATCTTGTCAGTGACTTGGAAAGTGCCTTCTAGGCTTTGGGTTGGATATGACACACAGTGCCAGGTATTCAGGTGATATGAAAAATAAAGCAGAAAGAAATGCAAAGCTGAGAAATGAAGAAAATGAAAAGGAAAAAAGTAAGATAAAAGAAATAAACAAGAAAGAAAAAAAGAAGAATCCCATTGATCCTGCTAGCATGGCTGCATACACTAGGGAAGTTTATTCCAAGCTGGGTAGTACAGCTCTCCTATAAAGTGCTGAGATGAAACACAGTGCTGGGTATTCAGGAGATAGGAAAAGAAGGGAAGTGTTGAGAGATGAGAAACTGAGACATGAAGGAAGACCCAAGGGGAAAAAAAAGAGAAGAGAGAGTGAGGAAGGAAGAGAGAAAGAAAGAGAGGGAGGGAGGAAGGAAATAAAAAAAGAGACAGATAGAGAAAGGAAACTCTCCAAGGATCCCACAAGCATGTCTGAGCAGACTTGGCAACTAGCTCCCAAGCCAGACAGGACAGCCTAGCTAGAAGGGACAGAGATGGCACACAGTGTCAGGTATTCAAGAGATCAGAAAGGGCTGCAGAGATTAGAAACTAAGAAACGAAGAAAAATAAAAGAATAAAAAGAAGCAGTGTTCCAGGGACCCCACTGGCTTGACTGTGCAGACTAGGAAGCCCCACAGTATAGCCAGGCCAGAAAAGGTTCCCAAGTAAAAAGAAACAGAAAACAAACAAAAAGACCACAAGGATTCCACCAACATGGTGGTGGGGACCAGGGAAGCAGTTCTCCAGCTGAGTGGTGCTTTACATGGAAAAGAAGAAACAAAGACGGCACGTGGAGCTACGTGTTCAAGAGAAGGCAGGGAGTTGAAGGTGAAAGCCAAGAACAAAAACAAAATCAAAAACAAAAAAAAAGAAGCAAAGCAACAACAACAAAACCCCACAGCACTAGCAACAGAAAAGAAAACAGCTGGCATGGGCAGGGGAAATTCAAGCAGTAGGGAGCTGGTGCCTCTCAGGCTGCTGTCACGGGGACCACTGGAGGCCTAGCAGGGAAGAAAGGTGGGGCACGGGAAAGTGTGCATAGCTGGTTACTGACCTCTGTCTCCTGCTGGGAGCTCCAGGAAGATACTTTCCTGTACTCCCCTTCCACCAGTCTCCAACAGGAGCTCGAAACTGAGAATCTGGGCTGCGTTAGCTAATAGGGGCTTACACTTTTTTCTTGCTCTGTTCTCTATCCGTTTCCTGTTCCATTTGGTCCTTGGTTGAGTTGTCTTCACTCAAAGCTTAGTTTTCTTAGGTTGACGTTTGCTCCTGTTTTACTAAGTTTTTGGGTTTCTGCTATGGAGGGATGGTGTGGGGTTTGTGTCTCTAGTGCTACGTTCCCCAGCAAATTTTTAACGTGGATGAAACTTTTTTATTCTGTAAGGGAAAGCATGAACGGATCTTCATCCACAACTTGTGTTCATACAACATCTAAATCACGTATCATTGAATTTTACAGGAAGTATTTTGAACATTAATCAATGCATGATTGCATATTTTCATATTCATTTATTACTAAGAAGCTAATTTTTGTATTGATGCATATTGCTTATTTTTCCAGATCTCTGATTCTTTATACTAATAGGCATTTTCTTCTTCTTTTCTCCTATTTGGCAGTAGAAAACAGCACAGCTTCTCATATATGCGTTACTGGAGACAGAAGTTCTTATCTTGGAGACTTGTCCTCTTTGAGCATAAAGGCTTAGAATTATATGTCTTAGTTATCTAGTACTATTATAAGAGAGTTATCACAAGGTGGTGGCTTTAACAAAGAAAAAATTTATTTTTTCACAGTGTAAGCTAAATGTTCAAATTCCGGGCACCAGTTCCAGGGGGAGACTTTTTCTGTTGGCTCTGAAGAAAATTCCTTGTCATCAATCTTCCCTTACTTTAGGGGCTTTTCAGGAACAAGGATCCCAAATTCCTGCTCCTGGTGCTTCCTGGTGGTGTGAGGTCCCTAACTCTATGCCTGCTTCCCTTCCTTTTTATCACTCAAGACACTGACTTAATATACAATACGATTATGTAGATTTAGTCCTGGCTCATCAAGACAGCTGCTCCCCATCCTCCTTTATTAACATTGTAGGGGCAGGATTTACAACATACAGGAAAATCACACGATACCAGGAATCACGGCCCAGTCAAACTGATACACATCATTTTTGGAGTGACACAATTCAGTCTTCCAGGCACTCCTGGCAAACTATGAACAGTTCTGCTCTGCTCCATAAGATTGCTACCAGTTGGCATTAACTTCATAGCAGTGGGCTTGGCTTGGTCAGTGACAGTGTGTGTCTGCATGTTATGAACAAAATTTACACTTAATACTCAGAGATATCTGATCTGAATAACAGGAAGATATAAAAAGAGTATTTAAAATTTGATTGCTTCTGAAAATCCAATGTCTACATTTGTCTTAAATGCAGAAATCATTCCAGCAAAAGTTTGGCTTTACCTCCACAGATGATAAAATTTGTATTTAATTGTTTCCCTTTCATATATCAAGAAATGCCCTTTTAATTTTTATGAAGTTACTTTTTTCTATTTCCTCTCATCCATGGACTGATGAAAATGTTTATACTAGAAGCACTTTGGTAGCTGGTGTTTGATCGGTTTGAAATTTCTTAAAGTTAAGAGCTGGGCTTCAGGCTTAACTCACAGATATCAACATTAACTTCGTTTTTCATTAATGCAATCATATTCAATCTATCTCAAAAATCAGAAAGAATCTTGGTCAAAAATTGGAAAAATACAAACAGAATTTCAAATTGTAACTAGAATCTAATTTTCTTCAAACAGAATTTCAAACTGTAACTAGAATCTAATTTTTGGGGAGCCATTGAGCCTGGATGAATCCTCAAAAATACTGATAAGAGATAATCTTTATAATTTAATAAAAATTACCGACTGAAGTCTTCTTCAAACCCCAAACTAGTTATCTTAGTTAGTAGATTATGTCTTCTTTGAGTATTATGCTCTTTTGAAGAACTATCTGTGTGAGATAAAGTCGACAATGGTGACTTAAGAGAAAGAGTGAGTATAAGTTAAGGGTGGTGAAATAATTTGGAAAAGGAGAGAACTTGAAGAATGGAATCAGTATCACAGAACTGTATATGCAGAAATTTTTGAAATGGTCTATCTTTGTCTGTGTATACATTCATAAACAAACAGAAAAAAACCTTAAGCACTTTCTGACTTTTCAGTTATCTTTGCCTTTTCTATGTGTAGCTTTTGTTTACTCTATGATAAGGGCGACTGAATTTCTTTGAGACTCCTCTTATTAAGAGGCAGAGTTCTACACGTGTCCTGGCCTGGCCTGAGTAAATTTAACTAGGATTCACTGGAAAGGATATTCTGGGACATCCATAGCTAGGTCATGCCGGGTTTTGAAGCTTCCCGTCAGGTGCTTTGAATGCCTGTTCTGGGTGAAGATAACAGCAAAGTGAGAAGTCCAACTATCATGAAACTCCAGACAATGTGGAAGCCTGCAAGGAAAGACTGCACGGATAAAAAAGAGGGCCGGAGGGGAAAAGGTCCCAGTCAGCCACTAGCTTTTGGTGGCATAGTGGTTAAATGCTAGTGCTGCTAGCCAAAAGTTAGCAATTCACATCTACCAGAGCTCCTTGGAAACTCTGTGGAGCAGATTAACTCTGTCTACAGGGTCATCGTGAGTTGGAATAGACTTTATCGGCACAAGGTTTGGGTTTTGGTTTAGAAAACTGAGTTAAAATGTAGTCTTGAACATTCCAGCCCCATCAATGCTAATACATAGAACTGTGGAGCTAGACTGACATCTAGAACCAAGGTTCAAGATATACATTCTAGTTGAGGCATCATAGCCATACCCAACCATCTGAGATTTCTGTGCTAAGTCAATTATGGAGAAATCACAAACTATCTTCACTAAACTCTGCCCACATTCCTAAACCGTATACTTGTAAGCACAGTAAAACGGTTATTATTTTGTGCCATTATGTATATGGAATGGATTGTTATTCAACAATAGGTTATCAGTACATAATTTGATTCCAAAACCAGGAATTCTACCTTAACAGAAATGTAAAACATGCGGCATGATCGTTAGGACCAGGTGACAAGACAGAAGCCAGATGTGCAAAGGGGGAGATTAATGATGACATACACGGGCAGAGACAGAAACTGGTAACTTACATTAACCTGAAAAACATAATGCTTGTCAAATCCAAATCTTGTCAAAATTTTTCTGTGGATAACCTAACCCGGAATGACATATGGAGAGGAGTTTTGAAAAGTGTTATTCTTGTTTAATTGAATTGATGACATTTAACAGCACTGTTCTCTATTTAAACTCACTCTTAAAAAAAAAAAAAAACACGGTCACTGTCATAGGCAGTCTTTTAGAATTACTCCAAAAACTACATGTCATTGTCCTGTTTTCTGATCTACTTTGTTTTACTGTTCTTCTACTCCAAGTCATCTGCAGAAGAAGCGGCTTAGTTTTTAAGATAATTGTATAAATTATGACTTTTGCTAAATAGATGTTGTTTGAGTACTGCATTGAATAATCTGTAGGTTAAAATACGTAGTTGTTATTATTGCAAATATGTGCATTCAAAATCTGGCTAAGCCACAATGTCCCACATTTTCTATGCTTTTTCAAAATCTGTCTTCCTAGTGTGTTCTGAACAAGCTGTGTATTTTTCAGCTTTTATATTGATCTCTCTTGCACATTCCCACTTTTAGATCAAACTCAGAGATCACCTTTGATCTTCCTAATTAACTCTATGCTATTCCTTTTAAGACCAGTGAAAATCATTTCTTTCACAGACTTTCATGTACTTGGGTCTTACTTCATTTAAGTGGTTATTGCTTGTAATTAAACTTTTAGACAATCTCATTGTAGGCCTCAGAAGACTGAAATATCTAAAGCATGGTCTTTGTCTTACCAGTTTATGTATCCTCAGCATTTGCAAAGATCTGACAGCAAGAGCTTAATACATATTTATTAAAAAATAACAAAATGATTAACAGGTAGTTAAAAGATAACCAAACTTGAACAAAACATTTTTTTGTGCGTGTGTATATGACTTTTGTGAAATCACTACATGTTCTGTTAAATACTCTTTCAGAGCCTCAACAAACAATTTTGGGGTATCAACTCTCTGTAAAACATTGTGTTGGGGTGTGAAATATGTAAATATTAGGCAAAATACAATTTATATCTGTACAGATTTAGTAACCTCAGCAGGAAATATAAGACATACATTTTAAATTTTATAACATTATCATATATTGTTTATATGAGCTTTTCTACTTATTAGTCTGTCAGCCTCCATTGTCCAAAGATAATCAGTTAATTTTCTAATTCATTTCGTATTCTTGGGGATTGATTCTCTAAAACCTCATTAAAACTTTCCCATATTCTTTACATTACTAGTTATACCAGTAAAGTATCCAAAGCAGCTTTCTTTCCTTTCTTAATTTTTAAAAATATTTTAAAGTATTTACAGGAAACTTTCCATGGACTATGACTTTCAAAAAGCATATCTCATGCCTCCTTCTGCCAGATACAAACTTTACCTATCAAGAAGTAGTTCCAGTATGCTAACAATGCACATCTTAATTTTAGCCCTTTGTCTTTTCTGATGGAATGGAAATAACTATCTTTTAAGATCTAGATTATAGATTACAGTACAATATATTGGTTGACTCTAATGGTTTATTTGGAAATCCTGGTGGTGTGGGTTAAGTGCTACATCTGCTAACCAAGAGGTCAGCAGTTCAAATCTCCTAGATACTCCTTGGAAACTCTATGGAGCAGTTCTACTCTGACCTACAGGGTCGCTATAAGTGGGGGGCGACTTGACGACACTGAGTAAGTAATGGTTTATTTATGTATTGTTACTTAGTAACTGCATGGGTCGTAAACAAATAGATTCACATTTCCAGCTTCAGTAATAAATAGACACAAATAGCAATTTTGTAGTAATTACACTCTTTGACAGTTATTAAAATATACTTTTGAATTATTCTTTATGTGAATAAGCCAATCACTCATTCCACTGTATAGATGATCTATTTCATTACTTTGCCACTGAATAATTTTACTGTACTAAAGATTTGTGTATAGTGTACTAAAACCAAAACCAAACCCACTGTCATCGAGTCGATTCTGACTCATAGTGACACTATAGAGCAAAGTAGAACAGAGTAGAACTGCTCCGTAGAGCTTCGAAGGAACGCCTGACAGATTTGAACTGCCAATCTTTTGCTTAGCAATCATAGTACATAACCACTGCACCACTCTGGATGGCAGCAGGTTCTACTTTAAACTCAAAACCAAAAGCCCAAATCTATTGCTGGTCAGTTGACTCCTACTCATAGTGACTCTAAAGAACAGAGGAGAACTGCTTCACAGAGTTCCAAGGAAGAGCTGGTAGACTCAAACTGTCAACTTTTTAGTTAGCAGCTATAGCTCTTAACCACTGTTCCACTGGGACTCCATCTTAAACTCAAATTACTATCAAACTATTCCTAGAGGCTTTGACATTTTCTCACTTTCTGAAATTCAAATTAGAACCCGGGGATTTTAGTTCATAAGCAGTCTTCCATTGTTGTTATTATTTTATTTTTAGATAAATGGAATGTTTCTGCATATCATACCACCAACAGGAGAAAAAAAATATTGTTGATTTGAAGCTTGGTAAGTTTCTTTATTATTTAAACCGGCTCTGTATTCTATATTTCATATTCTATATGTTTAGGTCATTCATTCACCAGGGTCTCTCTTTTCGCCAAAATAAAATTGTAGTTCTATGAAATCTATAAGATCAGTTTTTATTCTTACCAGAAGTTGATCACTTGGGGTCTAATTTGAAGGGAATAGGTTAACTAAAGAAGCTGTTAAAACCAAAACCAAACCCACTGCTATGAGTCAATTCCAACTTGTAGCCACCCTATAGGACAGAGCAGAACTGCCTCCATAGAGCTTTCAAGGAGTGTCTGGTGGATTAAATTGTCAACTTTTTGGTTAGCAGCCACAGCATTTAACAACTATGCCACCAGGGTGTCCAGAGAAGCTCTTTATTGGATTTCATTACAAACAAGAACATTTGAGTTTATAATGCCATATTTTAATCAAATCCTAAACCTGAAATCTATGCTTCAAAAATTTTTAGGATTTACTCCTTTAGAAAGGAGCCCTAATGGTGCAATAGTTAAAGGCACTCTTGCTGTTGAAAGAAGGCACTCTACTGCTAACCAAAACATCAGTAGATTCAAACCACCAGTGGCTCTGCAGGAAATCAGTGTGGCAATCTGTTTCCAAAGAGATTTATAGCCTTGGAAACGCCATGGCTCACCATGAGTCAGAAGCGACGTGACAGCAGTGGGCTTGGTATCTCTTGACATCCCTTTAGGAATCACCAAAATATTTCTTGAAAATTCTCAGTTGTAAGTGCAGAAGGGTTTTGTACTGGCTTTTTAGATTTTGATATTGTTAACCTGTAGATGCAGGTGCATTACTTAATGACAAATATTGTTGAATGAAGGATCACAGATATTTCTTTTAAAACCACTGGTTATTTAAGAAGTTCTTTGTTTTCAGACTTGACTTGTGTTTTATTCATTTTTTCATATGATAATCTACTAGCTACCTTTTTTTATTTTAGGGGAATAAGAATGTTTATTTCTACTCAGTCTGCTTTCTGTCTTTGAAAATTACTTCAAATCTTTTGTTGTATTTCACATACTTTTTACTCTCCTTTTTCTTTCATATTTAAATCTTTTTTTTTAAAGTTGTGTTTTAAGTGAAAGTTTATAATTTGAGTCGGTTTCTAATTGGAAGCTCACACCAATTTGTGATGTGACCCTAGTGGCTTTCCACACACTCCTCATCACCACCCAGTATTTCCAATATCCATTCAACGAGGTCCTATTCCCCTTTTCCTTCTCAACTGGAGTCTGGACAGCAGCTGTCCAATTAGTCTCCTGCATCTACTTAAGCCAAGAAGCACATTCTTCACCAGTACCATTTTACGTTTTATACACCAGTTCAATCTTTGTCTGAGAAAATGGTTTTGAGAATGGTTTCAGTTCTGGGCTAACAGAGAATCCAGGATTCATTTCCCCTGAGGACCTTTCATTCTGTCAGACAATCAAGTCTGGTACTTTTACTAGCATTCTAGTCATGCACCCCACATTTGCCCTGTTTTGTTAGAGACTCTGTTGAGTTTCTCGTAAGTAGAATCACTGGTGATAGCTGGGTACCATCTACTTCTTCCAGTCTGAAGCAGATACACTCTCTGGTCTGTGTGGCCTTTTCTTCCTCTTAGGCTCATATTTTAGAAAGGAGCCCTGATGGTGCAGTAGTTACGGCACTCTGTTGCTGTTAAGAAAAGACACTTTACTGCTAACCCAAACATCAGTGGATTCAAACCAGCCACTCCAACCCACTGCCATTAAGTCACATCCAACTCATAGTGACCCTATAGGTTAGGGTTAGAACTGCCCCATAGAGGTTTGGCAGATTTGAACTGCTGACCTTTTGGTTGGCAGACATAGCACAATGCACTACACCACCAGAGTTTCCATCAGCTGCTCACAGGTATATTATTTTATATCTGGCTTCTTAATTGTGTTCTGTTAGTCTATGTGCCTGTTGTACTAGTACTAGGCTGTTATAACTACCATGGCAGCGCAATATCTTCTCAAGTCAGGTAGTATGAGGCCATCTACTTTGTTCTTCTTCAATAGTGTGTCACTTACGTGAGATTTCTTCCCTTTCCATATGAAATTGATGATTTGTTCCTCCATCTCATTAAAAAATGTCTTTGGGATTTGTTTTGGGATACTGTTGTATCTATAGATCACTTTAGGTAGCATAGACATTTTCACAATGTCGAATCTTTCTATTCATGAGCAAGGTAGTTTTCACCACTTAGGCAGTTCATTTTTGATGTTTTGCAGTAGTGTCTTGTAGTTTTCTTCATATAGGTCCTTTATAACTCCAGTTAGATTTATTTCTAAGTATTTTATCTTCATGGGAGCTATTGTAAATGGTATTGATTCAGTGATTTTGACTTTGATGTTCTCTTTGTTGGTGTAGAAGAATCCAACTGATTTTTGTGTGTTTATTGCCAGGGGCCAGCGTCGGCAGGGTTTGGGGTCATGGAAAGTTGGGTGGCGTCGGCGAAGGAGAAATGATGAAACTGAGACAACCAAGAATCTGGTGATCAGCAGCCTGTTAGGGCCTGTCTTTCTTTATTTTTTATACAATCAGTGACATGATTTCACCCTGCCCTTTTGACCACATAAGCTGTTGGTTAGTAAGGAATGGATACCTTGTGGTCTCTTTTCATGTTAATCATTAGGGTCCTCTCTGTTGGCTAGTAAAGAACTGATACACTGTGGTCTTTTTTCATGTTAATCATTAGGGCCTTTTAGGTAATGGCCCTAGAAAAATACACTGTGATTATAATCAACAGTGAAAATAAAGCTATACCTTGAGCTCAATCATCTCTATCTATGCCTCGAGGTCAAAGGTGCAGGAAGAGGGGATAGACTCATCTTAAAAATTAATCTGTCTGTCTCTATTTGTTCCTTCTTTGCTCTTTTTTATCTCTTGCTGTGGGAACAGTAAGCGCCCACTGTCCCCCACTCTAAGCCTCTGTTCTAAGAAGGGTATTTCTTTAGTATTTGTCTATTTGCCATACCAAACATAATAAACTTGGGAGCCTATCTGTCTTCCTGATGTAGGGAGTGGAATGTCTATATCTAAGGACTGTGTGGGGGTCATCCCTAGGGAGCTTCCCAGGGCCTTCCTGCAATCTTGTATTTCACATGTGGAGGGGGAAGTGCAGTTGGGGGAAGCCAGTGGAGCCGGGTCGGCCTCAGTATTCCCTGGCTGGGTGTGCTGTGTAGGAATTCATTAAGCCAAGAGGGTTGTAAAACCCTTCTTAGAAGGCATCTTCTTTGATCCTTGTGCCGGGAGATAAGAGGGTATTTCTGAGGAAGGTTTAATTAGGATGCAAAATATCATCAGGGAGAGCACAGCCAAAAATATGCAGAGTGAGATGCCTCTACCCGCCATCACATAGGAATGAGACTTTGCTTACAGAGGCTTCTGTGGGTGATGGGCCTCAGGAGTTTATCTTATACACATAGACCCACAAGGAGGGACTGCTAATATGACTGCTATTCAAATTTATGTATCAAGCAGAACAAGTGAATATTGCACGGTTTAAAGTCAGGAAAGGTGTGTATCAGGATTGCATCCTTCCACCATACCTTTGCAGTCTGTATGCTGAGCAGATAATCCGAGAAGCTGGGCTATATGAAGAAGAACAAGAAAAGAGTATTAGAGGAAGACTCATTGATAACCTGCATTATTCAGATGACACAACTTTGCTTGAAGAAAGTCAGGAGGATCTGAAACACTGATTATCATGGATTGAATTTGTATTTCCAGAAAAAAGTGTGTAAAAGTGTGTGTGGCAGTATGCCTGGGCCATGATTACCAGTGTCATATGATGTCCCTATATCCCATAATCCCCGCCTCTGTGATGTTAATGAGAGAGGATGGCTGGCAGTTGAATCGGTGGAGCAGGACTTAATGTGTAGTAGTGTATTGTGGTTTGGGGCAGCCTCTTAGGATATAAAAGAGACAAGCTGAAATTTAGAGACCTCATACCATCTGAAAGAAGCAGTGGCAGGATCTGAGAACATCTTCTGGAACGGATCAGAGTCTCTATGTCTCAGAATCTGCCAGTCCAGAGGAAGATTAAAGACAAGGACCATCCTCCAGAGCCAACAGAGGAAACCTTCCTTTGGAGCTGACACACTGAATTTGGACTTCTGGCTTGCTGGGCTGTGACAAAAATAAAAAAAAAAAAAAAAAAAATTCTGTTGTTAAAACCATCCGTTTGTGGTGTCTCTGTTAAAGCAGCACTAGATGACTAAAACATTGATGAATCAAAAGCTACATCCTTCATTGTGGATTGAACCTCAACATCAATAAAACAAAAATCCTCATAGCTGGACCACCAAATAACATCAAGATAAATGCAGAAAAGCTTGAGGTTGTCAATGATTTCATTTTACTTGGTTCCACAATGAATGCCCATGAATGCAGGTGTCAAGAAATCAAAGAACACATTGTACTGGGAAAACCTGCTGTAAAAGGCCTCTGCAAAGTGTTGAAATGTACTGATGTCACCTGAAGACTTAGGTGCATCTGACTAAAGTCATGCTATTTTCAGTCGCGTCATATGCGTGTGAAAGCTGGACAGTGAATAGAGAAGACAGAAGAATTGACACCTTCGAGTTGTGTTGTTGGAGAAGAATGTTAATATACCATGGACTGGCAAGAAATTCTGGGGGAGTGGTAGTTAAGTGCTATGGCTACTAATCAAAGGATTAGCAGTTTGAAGCCTCTAGGTGTTACTTGGAAACTCTATGACTTGTTATACCCTGGGAAAATTGATCAAATGCCAAAATAACAAACTGATCTGTCATGTAATGACGTATAACCGGAGTGATTCTTAGAAGCAAAGATAGTGAGACTATGTCTTACACACTCTGGACATGTTGCCAGAAAGTATCAGTCCTGGGAAAGGACATAATGCTTGGCAAAGTACAGGGTCAGCAAAAAACAAGAAGACCCTCAACAAGATGGATTGACACTGTGACTGCAACAACAGGTTTAAGCATAAAGATGATTGTGGGCATGTCATAGAGATGAACAGCATTTCCTTCTCTTGTGCATAGAGTCAGGATGAGTTGAAACTGACTCCATGGCACATAACAAAAACAACATATTGTATACTGGTAATTTTCTGAACTCTTGTTTATTAAAGCTGTTAGGCTTTTCTATGCATATGATTATACCAAGTGAAAACAGAGATTCTTTTATTTATTCCTTACCAGTATGTTAATTATGAGTTGGTTTTTGTTACTGACACGAATGCCCTTTATTTCTTCATCTAGCCTAACTGCTCTGGCTAGAACTTTCAACACAATGTTGGATAAAAGTGGTGACAGAAAGCATTCTTGTCTGATTCCTTTCTCGAGGGGAATTCTTTCAGTCTCTCCATTTAGGATGATGTTGGCTGTTGGCTTTGTATCAATGTCCTTTATTATCTTGAGAAGTTTGCATCCTATGTCTATATTGAATGGATATTGGATTTTGTCAAACACCTTATGTGCATCAATTGATAAAATTATGTGGCTATTGTATTTTGCTTATGTATTTGATTACATTGATTGTTTTTCAAATGTTGAACAATCCCTACATACCTGGTATAGATGCCACTTGATCATGGCAATTTTTATTTTTTTGATATGTTTTTGGATTCTATTGGCTAGCATTATGTTGAGGATTTTTATGTCTAAGTTCATGAGAGATATAGTTCAGCAGTTTTCCTTTTTTGTGGTGTCTTGGTTTTGGTATCAAGGTTATGCTGGCTTCATAGAAAGAGTTTGAGATGGTTCTATGGTTTTTGTATGCTCTGATACACCTTTAGTAGTGTTTTTTAACTCTTCTCTGGAAATCTGTTAATATTCTCCTGGGGGTTTGGGGATTGTTTTTGGTTGGGGAGTTTTTAAATTACCTTTTCTATCTCTTCTTTTATTATAAGTTTATTTAGTTGTTCTATCTCTAATTTTGTCAGTTGTAGTAAGTAGTGTACTTTTAGAAATTTGTCAATATCCTTTAGGTTTTCAAATTTATTGAAGTATACTTTTTCAAAGTATTTTGTTATGATTCTCTTAATACAAGTTGGGTCTGTTGTGATAGCACACATCTCATTTCTTTCTCAGGTTATTTGCTTCCTGTCATTTTTTTTTTTTTTTTTTTTTATCACTTGGGCCTGTAGTTTACTGATGTTGTTGGTCATTTCAAAGAACCATGTTTTGATCTTGTGAACTCTTTCAACCATTTTTTATATAGTCTTATACATTTAGTTCTGCTCTAATTTTTATTATTTGCTTTCTCCTTCTGCCCAAAGGGTTCTTCTACTACTCTCTTTCTACTTGTTAGAGTTATAGAGTTAATGCTTTGAATAGGACCATTTTTTTGGATGTGTTGTTTATTGAGTTAAATTGCCTTCTCAGCATTGCTTTGACTGTGTCCCAGAGGTTCTGGTAGGATACTTTTTCATTCTGATGCAATTCTGTGAAAATGCTTTTTTTAAAAAAAATTTTTTTATTGTGACTGAGTGAAAATGTACATTCTGTATAAATTTACATACCCACCTATAGGCAGCTTCCACTGCTCTCCCTGCCTGGTGACAGCACACTATTCCTCTCTGCTCCACACGTCTCATCCTCCCAACAGTCTCCTTTCCCCTCCTCTCCATCCACTCTCCTTCCTCCAGTCAGAGGTCAGCAGGATGATATCCTACAGATGCATAGAACCATAAAGTGCATCCAATATATGGTCACTCTGCATTGTCAAGTCCAATCCATTCGTGTCCAAAGAGTGGACAGCAATTGATGGTCCAGTGGCTTCGGGGTTCCCCTGGGAGCATAGCCCCTGGCCCTGATGCTGCCCTTGCCCATAAATCATAATGAAAGTCCACTCTGTGAAATTCTTTATTCTGTCCTCGACTTCTTTAGCTGTTAGGTTTTAAGCTAGGTGTTGTTCAATTTCAATATATCTGATGTCTTTTTTCTGTTATTAATTTCTACCTTAATGACTTTATGATCTGAAAAGATGATTTGCAATATTTTGATGCTTTCAATTTTCTTAAGGCTTGATTTATGGTCTAATATGTGATGTATTCTGGAGAATGTTCTATTGGCTTTGGAAAATACAGTATACTTGGCTACTGTTGGATGGAGTGTTATGTATATGTCTATGAAGTCATGTTGATTGATTGTAGCATTTAGCTCTTTGGGGTCTTTATTGAGCTTCTTTGTGGATGTTCTGTTGCTGACAGTGGTGTATTTAAGTCTCCTACTAGTTTTGTGGGGCTGTCTATTTCTGCTTTCAATGCAGTTAGTGCTTGATTTATGTATTTTGGAGTCCTGTCATTGGGTGCCTAAATAATTAATATTCTTATGTACTTCTGGAGTTACGACCTTTAAATCACTATATAGTATCCTTTCTTTTCTATTGTGCTAGATTTTACTTTAAAGTCTACTCATCAGAAATTAATATTGCCATTCCTGCTCTTGTGCACTTGATGTATATATTTTTTTCATCCTTTGAGTTGTAGTTTTTTCTTTAACTATAAAGTATTTCTCCTATAGATAGGGTATAGATGGATTTTTTTAAAAAAATCTATTCTGCCACTCTTATTTCCTTGTGTATTTAATCCATTTACTTTCAGTGTAATTATTGATAGATATGACTTTAGTGTTGTCATTTTCATTCATTTTTTTGTACTTGTTTGTTTTGACAGTTTCTTCATTCCACTTAGTTTTCTTGGCAGAGTCAGTTCTCATTGTTGTTGCTTTTGTATTTGATGAGTCTTCATGCTTTTCTATTTTCATAGGTAGGATTGTTAATTTCCTTTTTTGTTACCTTAGTGCTTGTCCCTATTTTTCTAAGCTCAAACCAGTTTTTTATTTTTTAAATCATCTTGACGTTTCATATGGCAGATCTCTACTACTTTTTTTAACCCCTCTTTTTTTTCTTGAAACTGTCATCATTTGTGTAATGATACCTCTGTTTCCCTATTTTCAGTGTTTTAGTTTTATTTTTATACTTTTCCTGTGTGAATTGATTTCTGGCTGTTCTGTCCTGCATTGTAGCATTGTTGTTATTTGATTTTATTCATTTTTCTAACTGAAAGATTCCTTGTAGTATTTATTATGATTTTGGTTTCATTTTTGCCAAGTTTCTATTCTTTTGTTTCTTTTGAAATATCCTGATGCCACCATTGTACTCAACAGAGAGTTTTGCTGGATATATAATTCTTGGATGGCAACTTTTTTGCTTCAAGGCTCTGTATTTCTCATCCCATTGTCTTCTTGCCTGCATGGTTTCTACTGAGTAGCCTGAGCTTACTTGCACTGACTTATCTTTATAGACTGTTTTTCATTTATTCCCAGTGACTTTTAAAATTTTCTCATCTTTGGTTTTGGCAAGTTTAATTAAAATACATTTTGGTGTCTTTGTTTTGTGATTTACTTTGTGTGGTTTATTGAGCATCCTGGATAGATATCTTCTTATTTTTCATGATACCAGGGTAGTTTTCTGCCAAGAAATCTTCAAAAATTTGCTCTGTATTTTCTATTATTTACTTTTGTTCTGATACTCCAGCCACTTGTAAGTTATTCCTCTTGATAGAGTCCCATAGAATTCATAGTGTTTCTTCATTTTTGAAACTCTTTTATCTGATTTTTCCTGAGAGAGTTTGGTGTCAAATGTGTTATCTTCAGTCTTATTAATACTGACTTCCAGGGCTTCAGTTCTGCTCTTTTCATTTCTTATTGAGTTGTCTAATTCTGAAATAATTTTTTTAATTAATCTGAGTTTCTAATTTTTTTCTCTCTGTGGTTTATTTTGCAGTCTCTTCAATTTGTCATTATGCTGCTTTATGTTTTGACTGGTATGTTTCTCGATCTCCTGAAGAGTTCTGCGTATTGACCTTCTATATTGTACCTCCAATAATTCCAGGAAGTTTTGTTCTTTTGGATGATTTCTTGATTCTTTGTTTTGAGAGATTTCTGAAGCTTTATGTGATTCAATATGGATGTCTGCTAACTAAATCTTCCAAGCCCTCCTTGGAAACTCAATGGGGCAGTTCTACTCTGTCATATTGGGTTGTCGTGAGTCAGAATTGACTTGATGGTAGCGGATTTGGCTTTGGTTTTATGGTTGCCTCCAAGTTGTTAGGAAGTTGTTGTATTAATATTTTTGTGTGTTTGCTTCCTGTGTTCTAGTTTTTCTTTTTTGTTTGTTTGTTTTGAAATGCCCTAATGGGCTGATCATGTGAACTAGTTTGGTTATTTGTGTCATTTAACCTCCTGTCACCATGTGATTAGAGCTGTTACTAGATATGTGAGTCCAGAAGTCCATTTACTTTTCTTGTATGTATTCAGCTCAGGTGTCCAGGTAGTCAGTCACCAAGAGTGTATTCTAAGCTTGCAGTCCTAGATGGTGAGGGGTGATTGGGGGTAAGCACAGGTAAGCACAGGTATCTGGATGCACACACTGAGAAAGGTGGGGCATTGAGAGCTAATCATAAGCACCTGTGAGGAAAGCATGTCTTTGTTCTTCAAAGTGTGTAGGTGAATGGAAGTTGCAGATGGACTATGGCTGTCCAATGCTGTACCCAGAGGTAAAATGTATTTAAAGTCTGTGGACTTTTCATGCCTGTGGACTTTTCATGCCTGTGCCTAGGCAAAAGAACTTACATAAGCCAGCAGATTATTTTTTCCTTCTGTTTGTTAAATTGTTCCCTCTCCAAGTCTGGGACAGTGGCTCAGGGCAAGTAAGTACCCAGGGGAAGCACCTGTTCCTGGACAGCTTTGGCACCATGCAGAGAAAGACAGTGAAAGTTCAAGTAAAAGGGAGAGAGGTTTGTCCTGAAGGAAAGTTTTAAATCAGTGTCCACTACGTTAGACACAAGCCACTTAACTATTGATGATTGAATGCTGTTTTTCACTGATTCTAGAGGCATGAAAGATGCTTTCTGAGTGTCACCGTTCCCCTCACCAGGTTATGGCAGCTCATCCATCTGCAGAGTGCCAATTCCTTCCATGTTAGGTCTGGTCAGTTCTAGGTACTTCTGGACCTGCTGTCTCTTTGCTGTCAGTCTAAAATCTTAACTTTCCTTTTACTGTTCAGGGCCCCTGGAATGTCATATATAATTGATTCATTTCTTTTCTTGAGTCTTTTTGTTAGAGGGCTCACAGAAATCATTTGACTATCCCATTTATTTATCCCAATATATAAACGATCTTAATGCCTGAGACGCTTCTTATCATTTGGATAACTAAATGCTTTTTTCACTGTCCTAGGTGTCACTTTCAGATTTTATAGGAACATCCAGTGACAGTGAAATAACAATCTTTCACTCCACTCACTCTAGTTTGGGGCAGAAATGACTGTTACTATTATTCTTTTTTCTTTAAATTGTATCAAATTCCCAGTTTTACTTCCACCACTACCACACAGAATTAATGTAATCTCTTCTACGTGATAAATTTTAAATTACTTCAGAAAAGCTTCCTTGGACACCAAATATTTGTCTTTGCATTAAAACTTCATTAATTGTATCATAAAATATATTGAGTAATCTACTCTGTGCTAGGCATCTGAGATACAATTTTAAATAGGATGAACATGGACCTTAAACTCATGGACTTCACCATTGTGGAGGAAGTATACCATAATTAAAAATGGTGGTTAACATACATTTTTCTGTTTATTGGCTTATTTTTCACATTTCACACTCCTGATCTCACATCTTCAAATAAATTAAACTTCTACTATGTTTCTTATCATTTGTTATTATAGCAAATATATCTGCAACAAAATATTTGTAATACACATAGTATGTACAAGTCAGTGACCTTAATTGCATTCATCATTCTGTACAAACCACCACTATTACCTATTTTCAATGTTTTCCATCACCCTTAACAGAAATTCAGTGACCCCTAAGCAATGAATTTGTCTTGCTCTATCACTCCCACCTCTGGTAACCAAGAATAAACTTGGGCTATATATACTTACCTATTGTAAGTATTTCTTATAAGTGGGATTGTGTAATAACTATTGTTTTAGCATAAAGTTTTCAAGGTTCTTCCACATTTTAGCATGTGTCAGGACTTTGTTTTTCTTAATGACTGAGTAATATTTCATTGAATATATGCATCACGTTTTGTTTATCCATTTATCTGTCAATAGACTTGTTGTTTCTACCTTTTAGTTATTGTGAGTGGTTTCCAAACTGAATGAAGTATTCTAAATAGAATCTGATTATTAAAGACTTGAAGCAACTGATTCATCTTCTGCTGCCTAAAATGAGTAATCAAAATATCTGCATCTTTAATTGTGAGTTTCAAATACAATAACAGGCAAACAAAATTAGCATAGACCTTGTCACTGAGAAAATACTTCACAAATATTGACTATTACTGAAACTAAAGGACATGACTCGATGGCAGTGGGTTTGGTTTGGTTTGTTTAGCAGATAATAATTATCTTCCTCCTCTTAAATGCAGTCTAAGGTACATTAGCTTATATGATAGATACAGTGTACTACTTTTTGGATGATTCCATCCATTCTTCTTCAGAGTCCAAGTCATTATGCAATTTTGATGTTTTTTTCAAACATAATTTTCATTAATTTCAAATGTTATTTTCACAGAACAGCCCCATCATTAGAAACACTGCCTGTATTTATAGATGCTAATTGTGTCATAAATGTAGTTTTACTCACACAGTTGTGTGTAATCTGCATTTAATTAGCATCTTCTATTTTAAATGTTGGACAGTGCAAGGTCAAAGACAAAACCCTGTGACAAGTCACTGAACCAGCTAGAGGTCAAGTATTGAAGAAGAGATCTTTTTTTTTTAAGTCAGGATAAAGCTTTATAATCAAGAATAAAATGCCGAAGTTTCCCTTGTAAGCACAAGCATATAGTCATACTCTAATTAAAAATGCTAGTCTAACTGTACTGAGCCTGGTTTGACTCTGTGAGCAAGGGCTGAGATGAGTTTCACTGTATAAACAAAGACTCTGAAATCAACAAAATCACCAATTTGCAGACCAAAGGGACAACTTCTAAATAATAATAATCATAACCATAACAATAATGATATTTATACAATGGGTTAATTGAAACTTTCAATGGTGATACACAAAGAAAGAAAGAAAAAGGCAGACTTAAACAAAGCAGTGGATGCCTCTATTACAGCTGCCAAGAGATACAAGTCCTTTTCACAAAGACCATCTGAAATTTGTTGTAAAACTTTAGTCAGCTGAAAGCTATCCACACCTACCAGATATGCCATTAAGGGGGAAGCCCAATCACTTTTACATAAATGATACAATGCCCAGAGCAAGTCATTTGTGGGATAATGACATCTCTTACAGTATTCCTGAATATGGTATCAAATAGGTGGTAGACAGATTTATTTTACTTGTAAATGTGTGCTTGTCTAGTACACACTCACACACTGGTATTTGTTTAAAGGGTTATGTCTTATGCTTTCCTTAAGAACTGCATAGGCATTTATTACAATCTGCAGGGAAGAGACAAGACTAAAATCACAACTGTTTCACGTATTTTTGAATAGCTGTCTATTTAGACCCTTGAGATAGTGTCTGTCTCCTGCTGCATTCTTTTTTTATTTTTATTTTTTAACATGACTGAGTGAAAATGTACATTCCCATATAACTTTACATGCCCACCTATATGCAGCTTCCACTGCTCTCCCTGCCCATTGACAGCACACTATTCCTCTCTGCTCCATACATGTCTCATTCTAATCACTTGGTTGTGCTGAAAGCAAGTTGTAACTGCTGATTCAAAATATATCCAATAGTCTCAATTATCTGAATTGATTATTACTGTTTTAATACAAGTTGAAGATTTTTTGCCTAATGGTTCATCAGTTGTGACACAGGAGGAAAATTAATGTTCTTTGGAGACTTTCAGGTACTCCAAGGAGACCTCTTCACTTAATGCCTGATTCCTAAGGCTATCTATCAGTTTATTGGGAGAAGGTCAGTGATCGAGGAATTGTTGCTGTGCTCTTCTGCCTCTCGGGCTGCATGGGAGTTCCGTGGAGCTAGTTTAGCTCTTGCGGAGTCTGCAGAGTTGTGTGTATTTGTGTGTATGCACACGTGGGCCCATGGTTTATCCATACTTTCTTCTAACACTGTCAGAATGTGACAGTTATTCTTTGACTCCTATCTGCATCTCAGTGGAACCCTTCATCATTTGTTGTCTTGATTATGACCACAGTCTCCCAGCTCTACTCTGCCTCTAGCCTGATCTATCTGATGCAATCATCTCTGAAGAAAATCAGGGAGAATCTGACAGAAATACTGCCTTTGGGTAAGAAAAAATAAAAACTGAGCAAGTCATCTACAGCCAGAGAATGTTGGCTAAGGGTAAATGGCAGCTAACAAAGAAGGCAATGGCAATTCTGAAAAAGTGTTTTTTTTTGGTTTTTTTTTTTGTCAAATCTAACCAGTGATGCAGGGAAAAGATGCACAATTCACAACTGGTGCAGCCTGTTAGAAACAAAAACAAAAACAAAACAGCAGAGTTAGGGCACACAAGTGTGATAACTTTAATCAGTGTTTACTCAAAAGCAAATCTGATCTTAACCTCCTGCTAAAGGATTCTAGGACACCCTGGTGGTATGGTGGTTAAGTGCTATGTCTGTTAATCAAAAAGTAGGCAATTCAAATTTGCCAGGTACTCCTTGGAAACTTTATGGAGCAGTTCTCCTCTGTCCTCTAGGGTCACTGAGAGTCCAAAGTGACTGAAAGGCAGTTTTTATTTTTTTAATTTTTTTAAAGGATTCGCATTGCATTTATGACATGAGAGGATGATAATATGTATTTTAGATGGAGTTCTGGGGCTGTGTCTCACATTTAGAATGCATTTAATAAGTAAGTTTTGAGAGGCAGCTCTGAGGAAATTAATGAAGAAATAAAGAAATTACTTCCTTAATTTATCTATTTATGAAAACTGAAAGGTCAAAATAGGAAATTTCTAAACCTGTTATGTTTTTAATATTTTATAATTTTATGACTGCATAGTAAGGATACAACAAAACAACTAAACAAATTGCTTTTAAACTGATTCTGGTTCATAGCTACCCTATAGAAGAGAGGAGAACTGCCCCATGGCGTTTCCAGTGAGCATCTGGTGGATTCAAACTGCTTACCTTTTGGTTAACAGCCAATCTCTTAACCACAGCACCACAAGGGATAGCACAGGCTAATTTAATAACTAATCCTTGAATTAAAAGTATTTATTCTCTTTCCAGATGGTGCTGTTTCTAAATTTGGCTAACACTGCATTTTTTCACTTTCCAGTTTTCTGTGACTTCTACGGTTTTTCAAAACTTGGAGTGAAAAACAAACTCAAGGTTAAGCAAATCAGGGCTAGAAACCGATCTCTTCTTTACTAATGCTGACTATTCCAGGAAAACAAACAGAAGAGCCAGAATTGAGAGAAAATATTCTTTAGACATCTGATTCATTCCAGGTATAATTTTGGTTAGAGTTCAATATTGGTAATTAAAAAAAAAATGAATTCCCATGCAAGAATTTGATATAATCCATGTTTAATTTCAAATCAAGGCATTAAAAATGAAAATAAGATTTTTGTATAGTTCTTCAATCTTTATTTAATTTTCTTCCTTTCAACACTATACTTACCGAGTTATGGCATCATGAGGAAGAAGGTCTTACAGGCAAAAGGAAACAATACTTTCACGTTGGTTGGACATGTATATGCCTTTTAATTTCCAAGACTGATACTCCCTCCAATCACTAGTTCCTGTCAATGTAGCTTTCTGTTTCTAATCTCTTCATAGTTTATAACAGATAATAATTTTATACTGAGCTCAGAAAAGGTAGAACAAGTGTGTTTTAGTCATCTAGGGCTGCTCTAACAGAAATACTACAAAGTGGATGGCTTTAACAAAGGAAAGTTTGTTCTTATACAGACCAGTAGGTTACAAGCCCAAATTCAGGGTATCTGTACCAGGGGAAGGTTTCCCGCTTGCCAGCTCTGGAGGAAAGTCCTTGTGTTGCATCAGTCTTTGTTCAGGGAGCATCTTGGTGCAGGAACCTCAGGTCTGAAGGATGTCGTCTTCTCCCAGTTCTGCTTTCTTGATGGTGTGAGGTTCCCAACTCTACGCTTGTGCCCTTTTCCTTTTATCTCCTGTAGGATGAAAGGACAAAGGGTGGGGCAAGGCGTACTCCAGGGTAACTTCCTTCACAGTGGAGCAGCGAGCTGATCTTATGAAGGGATTTACAGTCCCACCCTAATCATCTAACATATACCATAGGAAAATCACAAAATGGGGGACAATCATTAAATATTGTGGATTATGGCCTGTCCACGTGGCTACACACATTTTAAGGGGGAGGAGACACAATTTAATCCATGTGGCAAGTAAAAGGGAAACATGGTATATTCTCCTGGGATGGGAAAACGAAAACAAACAAAAATAAACAACCACAACTAATGGTGCTTTGTGAAGTTTGATGCATGTTTTCCCTGATTACGCTAGTAAAATTTTCAGTGCTATTTTTAATCATAATAAGGAGTAGACAAGTGAAAATTTATTTTTGCTAAGTAAGTGGACTGGAGAGGGTATATAGGCTAAAAATATTAATTAACATTGTGAGTACAATTATTCCTGCATTTTTTAAAAAAGAAAAACTAATTGGGAATAATACAGTTGATAGCAGTATATTTTATAAGAATTAAATCTTCTTCTGCAATGAGTTGAGGTAAACTTTCTTATATAAAAATTACCTGAAATTGGAGTCCACTAGGTAACTATCAAACGCAGTTTTCTTGCTTGAGGTATCATTAGAGTTTAAGACACATATATTAGTAACAGAGGCTTTCAATAAAGTGGTAAAGAATGTACTGAGGCCAGCTCAACTCTGCATGAGAAGTGGTTTCCGTGAAGGTAATTGCTGATCCCTAGTTTCAAACCTGCTGTTGTTTTACCAGAAACTTTACAGAATATATTACTTTAGAACCTGAAAAGGGAAACACACACAGAAAAGGGCTTATTTACTAATCTATCTGCTGAAAAAGCAGATTTTAGAATGTGTATTTATGTTTCCAATTATAAAGTAATACCTACTCAAGTCACGAGTATTTCATCTATTATTGCATCCCTTTATTACTAAACACAGAAAGAAAAATCTAATTTCAGCTGTTCTGATTCATTTACATTGAAGCCATCAAATTTTTATGTTTGCAAAATGTTTTTAATGCACAAAAAGTTATAATAATATTTTAAACAACATTTTCATTTCTGTGCCATAAAGATTATGTTTTCCACCTATCTTATGAGTATTATTTAATAAGTGGTCAAAAGAGAAAACAGAAATGATTTATTTGATTTGGACTATTTCTGTGTGATGTTATTAATACCATGAAAGAGTCTGTGTAAAGTATAACTTGTCTCTGTATCTATGTGGTAGCAAATAGTCAAAGACCTTGGAAGCTCTGGGTGTATGATATACTCAAAAAATCCATTTACAAGTGTGAGACTATGGTATTTTTTTAAGCCTCCCAAATACTTCCATTTGGTTTGACCATTCACAATTCAGTAATTTTCTCCAGTTTATATTAATGGATGGAAGCCATGCTAAGATAGCAAAATACATTCAGTTATGATTTTCTTGCTAACGGTTACATACAAAATAGTAAATTAGCTTCTGTAAAATATGTAAATGACTTAGCATCAGTATTAGGTCCCAGTTCTTTCTTTTGTTCTCTCTTTTCTTTCTTTCTCTCTTTCTTCCTTTCTCTTTTTCTCTCTCATTCTCTCTCTCGTGATTGAGTGAAAGGGTACAATCCAGTTTAAATCTGCATGCCTGCCTATTTGCAGCTCTTACCGCTCTTTTTCCCTGATGACAGCACACTCCTCCTATCTGTTCTATGCATGTCATATCCTCTTAATAATCTCCTGTCCCCTGTTCTCCACTCTCTCCCTACTCTCTAATAAGAGGCCGGTAGGATGACATCCTACAGATGCATAGAACCATAAAGTGCACACATCATATGGTCACTCTGTGTCACTGAGTCCAATCCATCCTGTCCGAAGAGTTGACCTCAGTAATGATTTACAGACAGGGGCAGCAACAGGACAGAGGCCATGCTCCCAGAGGAATGCCGAGGCCCTTGGACCATCAGTTGCAGTCTTTCAGTGGAGTTCTCAGGGTGCACTCATTTTTGTTTTTGTATTGCCACTGAGATTCAACTTTGTGAACCCCATCATGGCTATGATTGGTGGTGGCTGGGCACCATCTGATTCCTCCCGTCACATGTCAGTGTAATCACCCACTCACATAGGTTTCTCTGTCTTCTGAGTTCTGTTTCTCACATGTCATTTTGGTCCTTGGTCATCATCTTTTCCTGCCTTGTTGGGACCATTCGGTGTACCTCAGGTGATAACCTGCTAGCTTTTAACATCCGAGATACCACTCACCAATATGGGGTGCAGAAGACTCTCTTAGCAATACACTGGTTATGCCAGCTGGCCTCGATGTCCCCTGAGAGCATGGGCCCCAGACCTCCCATCCCTGCTGCTCTGCCCTTGCAATGTTGGGTTAACATTGGAAGAGTATTCATATTATGTTGAAGTCCAGTTAAATTGATTTTCTTTCTATTACATGCTGTCACTGATTTCACCCAACTAAATTTCTATCAGCTGTCTAATCTATAACCAACCTTCTCCCTCCTTTCCTCCCCTCTCTTGCAGCCATCAAAGTGACTTTTTTTTCTGTACATGAGTTGGTTTTCAAATCCTTATAGTAGAGGTCTCATACAATATTTGTCCTTGTGCAGCTGACTACTTTCACTCAACATAGTGTCTTCCAGTTGAAACCAAGTTATGAGATGCTTCCTAAAATCATCATTGTTCCTTATCATTGCATAGTGTTCCATTGAGTATATATACCATAGTGTATTCATCCATTCATCTGTTGTTGGGTATCTGGATTGATTCCATCTTTTCGCTATTGTGGATTGTGCTGCAATAAATGTTTGTGTGCGTATATCTGCTCATGTGAATGCCCTTGATTCTGTAGAATACATTCAAAGAAGTGGAATTACTGAGTCAAATGGTATATCTACTTCCAGCTTTTTAAGGAAATGTCAGATTGCTTTCCAAAGAGGTTACACCATTTCGCAATCCCACCAACAGTGTAGGAGAGGTCCAGTTTCTCCACTGCCTCTCCAGCATTTGTTGTTTTGTGTTTTTTGGATCATGGCCAACCTTGTTAGGGTGAGATGATATCTCATCGCAGTTTTGATTTTAATTTCTTTAATAGCTAATGATGGTGAGCATTTCCTTATGTGTCTTTTGGCTGCTTGAACATCCTGTTTAGATAAGTGTCTGTCCATCTCCTTCACCCATTGCTTAATTGGATTATGTATCCTTTTCTTATTGACATTTGGTAGTACCTTATAGACTATGGAGTTTAGAAATCTGTCTGACATATAGTTGGCAAATATTTGTTTCCATTCTGTAGGTGGTCTTTTAATTCTTTTGATAAAATCCTTGGATGAACAGAAGTGTTTGATTCTTAGCAGTTCACTTGTTCTATTTTCTCTTCTGTTGATCGTGCTTTGTCAGATTTTGAAGTATTAAAACTATTAAAACTTCCATTATTGCTCCTATTTTATCTTGGATGAGTGTTATCATTTTAGATTTAGTATTTAGGTCTCTTTTATCCAGTTTGATTTGGTTTTTGTATAAGGTGTGAGATGTGTCTTGTTTCAATTTATTGCAGATGGGTATCCAATTTTGCCAACACCGTTTGTTAAAGAGACTGCCTTTACCCCAGTTTAAAGTCTTAGTGCCTTTGTCAAATATCAACTGCTTGTAGGAGGATGCTGGCATCTCTGGGGTCTCAACTCTGTTCCATTGGTCTATATGTCCCTTTTTGTACCAATAGGAGGCTGTTTTGACAACTGTGGCCATGTAATAGGTTCTAAAGTCAGGTGGTGAGAGGTCTCCCAGTGTGTTCTTCTTTAGTAGTGCTCTAATTATCCTGGGTGTCTTCCCTTTCCAAAGAAAGTTGGTGATTTGTTTCTCCATCTCATTAAAAAACTGTCACTGAAATTTCTATTGGGATTGCATTATTTAAGTAGATTGCTTTGGTTAAAATAGACATTTTCACCATGTTAAGTCTTCCTATCCCTGAGCAGGGTAGGTTTCTCCATTTATGTAAGTCTCTCTTGTTTCTTGTGGTAAGGGCCTGTAATTCTCTTTGTAAAAGTCTATTATTTCTCTAGTTAGATTTATTTCTGGGTGTTTTATCTTCTTGGGGGCTATAGAAAATTGTATAGATTTGGTGATTTCTTCTTTAATAATCTCTTTTTAAGTATAAAGAAATATAACTGATTTACTTATGTTTGTCTTGTATCCTGATAGTTTGCTGAACTCTTCTATCGGTCTGAGTAGGTTACTTACGGATTCTGTAGGATTCTCTGTGTATACAATCGTATCATCTGCAAATAGGGAGATTTTCACTTCTTTGCCAATGCAGATGTCCTTTATGTCTTGGTCTTGTCTAATTGCTCTGGCCAGAACTTCTAGTACTATGTTGAAAAGGAGAGGTAAGAGTGGGCATCCTTGTCTAGGTCCCATTCTCAAGGGAAATTGCTTCAGTCTCTCTTCATTCAGGTTGATGTAGGCAGTTGGCTTTGTTTAAATGGCTCTTATTGCATTGAGGAATTGGCCATCGATGACTATTTTGCTGGGAGTTTTTAGCATGAATGGGTGTTGGACTTTATCAAATGCCTGTTCTGCGTCAATTAACAAAATCAGGTTATTCTTGTCTTTTGTGTTATTTATGTGGTTGGTCACGTTCATTGTTTGTATCTGTGGTATGAATCCAACTTCGTTGTGATGAATTATTATTTTTTTATGTGTTGTTGAATTTTATTGGCAAGAATTTTGTTGAAGATTTTTGCATCTGTGTTTGTGAATGATATGGTCTGTAGTTCTCCTTTTCTGTTGGGTCTTTCCCTGGCTTTGGTGTCAGCATTATGCTGCCTTCATAGGACAAATTTGGGAGTATTTCATCCCTTCCTATGTTGTGCAGTAGTCTAAGGAATATTGGAGTTAACTCTTCTCTAAAAGCTTGGTGAAATTCTGTGGTGAAGACATCTGGGCATGGCTTTTTTTGGTTGGTAGTTTTGAGATGACTTTTTCAATCTCTTCCTTTGTGATGAGTTTATTAAGATGTTCTGCATTAGTGTGTGATAATTTTCTTAGGTAATGTGAATCTGGGAATTTGCCCATTTCCTCTACGCTTTCAAGTTGTTAGGGTGTAGTCTTTTGTGGTATTCTGTCATGATATTTTTTATTTCTGGTGGATCTGTTGTGATGTCTCCCATCTCATTTCTTACTTGGGTTATTTGTTTCATTTTCTGGTTTTTGTTTAGTAAGTTTAGCCAATGGTTTGTCAGTTTTGTTGATCTTTTTTTAAAGCAATCAACTTTTGGTCTTTTCAGTTTTTTCAGTTCTTCTATTCTCTAATTCATTTAGTTTTGTTCTAGTCTTTATAATCTGTTTTCTTCTGGTGCCTGACAGGTTCCTCTATTGCTCTCTTTATGCTTACTCAAGCTGGAGGGTTTGTTCTTCGGTTTGGGTTCTTTCTTCCTTCTGGATGTGTGCATTTATAGAGATAAACTGATCTCTGAGCACTGCTTTGGCTATATCCCATAGGGTCTGGTGGGAAGTGTTTTCATTCTCATTGGAATCCACAAATTTCTTTATTTCATCCTTAATTTCTTCTATAACCCATGGCGTTTTGAGTAAGATATTGTTCAGTTTGCATGAGTTCCACTTTCTCTGTTTTTTTCTGCTATTGATTTTGACTTTTACGACTTTATGGTCTGAGAAGATGTTTTGCAATAATTAAATAGTATGGATTTTGTTGAGATTTGCTTTATGTGCTAATACATGATCTATTCTGGAAAATGTTCCAGGTGTACTGAAGAAGAAGGTGTAATTATCTGCTAATGGATAGAAAGTTCTGTGTATATAGATGAAGTCCAGTTGGTTAATTGTGGCAAAAAGATCTTGTCTTTCTTGAGCTTTGTTCTAGAAGATCTATCCAGTACTGGCAATGGAGTGTTGAAATCTCACACTATTATTGGGAGTGACTTATTTCTTAATGTAGCTAGTATTTGTTTGATGTGTTTAGATGCTCTAGCATTGGGTGCATAAATATTTAGTATTGTTAAGTCCTGCTTGTGTATTGAAACTTTCAGCAATAATGACCATCCTTGTCCATGATGGTGGATTTTTACATTAAAATCTATTTTATCTGAGATTCATATTGCCATACCTGCTCTTCTTTGTATTTTATTAGCTTAGTATATATTCTTCCACCCTTTAATTTTCAGTTTGTTTGTATCTTTAAGTCTAAGGTGCGTTTCTTGTAAGCAACCTATAGATGGGATGTACCTTTTCTTCCTAGATGTCTCTTGACATCTCTTTACTGGAGCTTTCAATCCATTCACATTCAATGTAATTATTGATAGATATGTATTTAGTGCTGCCTTTGTGATATGTTTATTTTTGTGTTGATGCTTTCTCTGTTACTCTTGATATTCTGTTCTGGGACATTCTTCCTTATGAGTTGATTTTTCCCCCCTTTCACTGTTGGTTTTGTGTTTGTTGAGACTCCTGTATTATGTTTCTTGATTTGATATATTGCATCTTTATTGTGCTTTGTGGCTACCCCTATTATCGCCTTTAATAATCTATGTTTAAACCCAATTTTAGCTTGTACAGATCTTATTAACTTCCTCTCCATCTGGAAGGACTAGTAGTACTGTAGTACATCCCTCTTTTTAATATGATGGTATCATAGTTTTCATGATATGATCACTGGATCACTAATCACTTCTTTTAATATTATAGCTTTGATTGAGTTTTGTGCCTTCCCTAACTGGGTAGGTTTCTGGATGATGTGTTGCCTCCTAAAATACAATGTTAATGGTTTTGTTCTTCTAAGCCAAGAGCTTCTGTCAGTATTTCTTGTAACTTTGGTTTGGTTTTTACAAAGTCTCTGAGTTTCTGTTTATCTGCAAATGTCTTAAATTCATTTTCATAATTGAAGGAAAGTTTTGCAGGATATATAATTCTTGGTTGGGAGGTTTTCTCTTTCAAGGCTTTGAATGTGTCATCCTATTGCTTGCGCACAAGCATTGATTCTACTGAGCAGTCAGAAGAAGCCTACAGGGTTTCCCTCTGAATGTTAGCTTTGCTTTGAGTCTCGCTGCCTTTACAAGTTTCTGCTTATGTTTCATTTTGTTAAGCTTGATTATAACATGTCTTGGTGTCTTCCTTTTGAGATCTATATTATGTGGTTTTCAATACACATCTTGGATATCTACAATCCCTTCTTTCAGAATTTCAGGGAAGTTTTCTGTTAGCAGCTCAACAACAATACTCTGTGTGTTTTCAGGTGTCCTTTCCTGTTTAGGAAATCCAAGTAGTCATAGATTGTTCCTCTCGATAGAGTCCCACATGTTTCTTAATGCTTCTTCATTTTTCCTGTTTCATTTCTCTGATTTCTCCTCATACATGTTGGAGTCAGTAGCTTCATCTTCCAAGTCAGAAACTTTATTTTCTATTTGTCCAATTCTGTTTTCTTGGCTTTTAATTGAATTTTCTACTTTTTTGATTTTGTTATTTATCTGTCAGATTTCAGAATGCTGGTGTTCCATCAGATTAAACAGCCTGCTTAATTTTTCATTTTGCTCTGCTGCATTTTGTATAACGTCTAGGAGGGCTCGATGTATCATCCTGTTGTACTGAACTTCTCATAGTTTCAGAAAGGCTTCTTTGTCCGGGAATTTCTATGGTTCTTTCTTTTGGGGGCTTTCTGGAGCCATGGGTGAATTTTTCTTTAAGTTTTTGTCCAAAGTTTTTTGCTTTCGGGGCATCTAGGGTTGTTTAGTTTTTCTGTTGTTAACTTTAACAGGATCTGAAACACAATCTGAAAAGGAAGGTGATCATCAGTCAAACCTATGTTTTCCAGTGGCTGGGCCCAGGGGAAACTCTGTGTTGGCAGACTCCAGCTCCTGGCTCATAAAGACATGGCCCTACTTACTGAGTTACTGTGGTGCCATGAGCTGACCATATGATGTGGGTCAGTAAAGACTGGAAGAGATGCTGATGGGCTGCACCACAGTCCTTTCTCTAAGTAGTCTTATTTTAAAAGGTAAAAGCTACCTGACCACTTCCCCAAAATCAGTCAGGCTGTCAGGTATGGTCCTTCCAGCTGACAAAAGAGGCTCCTTTTCAGTTGTCCCCAGATGTTGTGATATAGTTCAAAGTGGGACAGGGTACTGGCCTGCTGTCATCCCCTTCCTGGCCTCACCCATAAGGCTACACAGTGCTAAACACAGCTTTTCTGCTTGAAAAACATTCCCTGCTTCCCAGTCTGGGAATTAGTCTCTGCTGAGGCCTCTGGTTGGATAATTTTGCCCCCTAGTCAAACAAGATGGCATCCTGGTCAAGCTGTCCAACCCCCAAAATCAGTTGAATCTGTGGTAGAGGTCTTAGAGGAGAGAGTAGAGAGCCTGTGGTGCTCTGAATTTGGATCTAGGCTCTCAAAATGTGGCTATTCCACCCACTGATCACTTTATCACTGAGGCTCTGCATAGCTGCTGGCTAAGCCCATCTCCTGCCTGCCAGCCAATGAAAGGAGAAAAGTTAAAAATGCCAATTACCTTCAGTCCGTGGTAGCTGGCTGATTCAATCAGAGCAGGGATCAGCCAGAGACAAGCAATTCTGTTCAGTGGCATGTAGTCCAAACTGACAGCCCTAAGCCATGTCCTAGGGCTCAATGGATGTCCAGAAAGCTCTGATTAATTATCAATCAGACCTTAGTTTTCAGAGAGATTTGAGGAGATTTGTGTCTAGTCTGCCATCAAGACTTCGCCCCCTTATTTTTTTTCCCCCTGGATAATTTTTCTAGCAGATTATCAAAAAATATTAGAAATTGTTTTCATTAATATTTCAATCTGAAGTCATCAAATCGTTATAGTCTCATGGAATATATTTGAACATAAAGGAGAAAGATGGTGTTATTACTGTTTTACTGCACAAAGTAGCCACTAGAGAAAAATTTTATTGTAGGGTATCTTTTGACTTATAAATAACTCTTGTTACTTTAACACAATTAATTTTTAAGCATTAACCAAGTATCAAATGCAGTGCTAACATTCATTAGGAATACATTGATGAATAATCCCGCTTTTATATGTCATACTTTCTAATAGAAAATGAATAACAGTTTCCAGGGTGTTATGACATTTATGGATGGATTTACTTGATCATAAAAGTGGAAATACTAAGACTAACATTTAGGTTTAAGATAGGTTTTACTGGGATGATGGTGACTTTAAACATGCATTCTTGTTCTATCCTGTTAACCAGTCAAAATAAGGCAAAAACCACATCACCAGTTGCAAGGAAATATAAAGTGGAAATCTATTGTCTGTGCAAACAAAGTGCAACATCGAAAGCCCAAGCTGGGCTTTCTATGCCAAAGGAGAGAGGAGTTTTTATATCTTCCAATTTCCAGCAGAAAAGGATTGGCACCTGAAATCTGAAACCTTGAACCCTCGCATGCCCATATTTATGCTGAGTCGCACTGCAAAGGAAGGGAATTGTCACTTTTCAAATGGGTCTGGGCACTTCCGTGTGCAGAGATAACTTCTTCCTTTCCTGTGAAGTTCAGGTTTGGAGTCAAGTTCTGGGTAGAGCTCTTCAGATCCTGCATGTGGACCACGATCCTGGTTTTCACGTGTGTAGGATTCTGGGACCAAAATTTAAACCACAGTCAGGGTCACAGCTGTGATTAGGCCAAGCTGTAATAAGAAATGCTGGCTAGATGGACTGTAAAGATAGGGATAAACCTCAGTGCAGCACTGGAAGTCTTGCAGCAGTGGCGTCAGTTTTAGCCAAAGGAATAAGGAGATGGTTGTAGGGAGTGGTCTAGTCAGAGAATACAGTGAATATGAAGCTATTCTGATGCAGAGGACATCTGTAGGTGAATTACAGTAGATAAATATAAATGGGACATAGAAAGCAAATGGTGGAGTAAGAAAATATCAGAGACATAAGAAGGGACAAGATGATACAGGCCTTTATGCAAGGTATCTTAACATTTTGGTCTTTATTCCAGTTGCAGTAGAGAGTCATTGGGAGTATTATGTGAGAGGTTGGGGGAAAAAAAAGCTGTTAGAGTCAGGGTTCATAATAATCACAGACAAAGAAAAAGAAAGAAGAAACAAAACACCAATTGTAGTGGAATCAATTTCATCTCATGGCAACGCTATAGGACAGAGTAGAACTGCCCTGTAGAGTTTCCAAGGAGCTACTGACCTCTCAGTTAGCAGCCATAGCTCTTAACTACTGTGTTACCAGGATTTCTAGTAATTACAATAGACTTAGCAATATGAGGAACTAAAAAGATGAAGTTCTCTAAGGTTAATTGAGTTATCCTTCACAGGGTCAGAACCTTAATTCCAATCGAAGGCAGATGCAACATTTAGCAGTTGCATGTGATTAAAAAAGGCATATATATTTAGTTCAAAGTAAGCATAATACAAACCATTGGTACAGTGTGCAGTTCAAATAGTAAATTCCACTTAAGGTGTATTTAAAAATGTGATATTTAGCTTAATTAGAATGTGTCTTGAAATACTGGTCTTTGTGCTCTTCCTGCAATACTTCCTTATTATCTGATCCATTTCTGTATCACTCAAGGGCATGTACATTCACTGTGAATTAGTTCACTTATACTGTACAGTAATAGTGGGCCTTTTTTTTTTCCTTTTTCTTAGTTTCCTACCTTCCAAAATATGGTCTTGAATATTTTCTTAGGAATGCAAATTTTGAAACCTAGACAACTTTATTTTTAAAAACCAGGGTGTATTGCATACACAGATTGTCTTAAAGGCTATCTCTGGATTCCATGCAAACTCCAGAATAGTGGGATATGAAATCCTTCCAGTAGTCCAACCACACAATAGGTTTTATGTACATTTAGTCTGATCAGATCTTGCACTTGAGACATGTACACAGTGTTGGCAACAGGGAAACTGTCTTAATTATTCACAGATGACAACAAACAACAGGAAAAGTTTCATGACAAGTGATTCTCCCTAGCTCATAAAAGCTTTCTGGGTGGGACTGCAAGCTTCTATGCATGCCCCCTACTTTACATTGTGGGTAAAGAATCCTGAGGGTCTTCTGTCATCCTATTTTGTATTCCATTGGTTGCTCATCTCATTCTAGAGTGCAATGCAAATCTTCTCACCCAATTATCTGTAGAGGGATGTAGTAAGACATGTGAGTACCAGCTTAAAATTGTGTATATCTCTTTAGTCCTGCTGGTTTTTAGACAAATGATTCGATTTCAGAGAGAAAGATGCAGTAGATTGTTCCAAAGTTCAAAAATTCTGTGTAGGAGAAAAAAAGGTATAAAGCGTAACAGTAGCCATCATTTGAGTGATCTGAAGGACTACCTCATCTTACAAGTGTTTTGCATTTGTGTGGTGTTTTTTGGATTATGTACTTGATTATTTATGAGACAAATTATCTTACTGCCAAAGATTGGATGATGATCACCTGGGCTGGGAAGAAAAAGGAAAGGACTGCATTGAGAATGAGACCTGGGAAGAAATAACAGGGGACAAGATTCCCTGGTAGAATGACAGAACAAATGATAGACACAGCATCCAGATATTCAGTGTAAAAGTACACTGCCAGTGCCATTAGTGGGCTAATGACTACTGATCACCTCTTATCATTTATGTGGGTGGGATATATCAGTTTGATGAGAAACTGCTTGTTTATATTTTTATTACTCTCTAATGATGATTTTTTTTTTATTGGCAGTTTTGCACAGCAGCAGAGGTAAAGCCTTGCTGTGCTATGAAACTTTTCTTTATTTAAGCTGTGTTTTTAAACAAACTGTAGGATACTTGATGCTCATTTATGAGACGGTGTTGTAAAAGGAAGGTGTTAACACTTGAGAGGGACAAGACAGAAACAGAGCTGGTGTATTGACAAGAACGAGGTAGATGATTTCTCAGGATGCTTTATGCCATTTAGATTTTTCTTTTTTATTTAGTTCTGGACATTATATTTTATCGGATAAATATTTGAGATGGGTCAAAGGAGAATGACTAAAAAGTGAATGGATACAAAATTTATGTGACAAATCATAAGTCACAACAAAGATTTACTTAGAAGAGATACTGCAGCAATTCAAATAGGATAAGGCAGGAGTCAGGCATCTCATTAGCGCTGGTTACCCCCAAAGAACCACCATTCATCTGTTGGTTTGTAGTACTGTGGAGGCTTGTGTGTTGCTGTGATGTTGGAAGACGTGTCAGCAGTTATTCACATACCAGAATAGTCACTTGTGGTGGACAGGTTTTGTTGTAGTTTCTAGGCTAAAATAGACTAAGAAGAAAGTTTTGGCAATAGACTTAAACTGGCCAGTAAAAACTTTATGAATGGCAGCAGAATATTGTCTAACATAGTGCTGGAAGATGAGCACTTCATGTGGGAAGCCCTCAAAATACACTTCCCCAAGGTAGAGTGGACTTTAATGATTTGGGTGGAGTGAAGTTTATTCGACCTTCATTTACCAATGCAGCCAAGCCAAGCCAGTAGCATGGCTCAAAGTGAGAAGACACAGCTATGAACATCCACAACTAATCACAACATGATATGTATAAAGTACGAATCTAGAAAAATTGGAAATCACCAAAAATGAAATGGAAAGTATAAGGATCAATATCTTAGGCAATAGTGAGCTGAAATTAACTAATTGGTTATTTTAAATGGGTTAGTCATATGGTCTTCTATACAGAGAATGACAAATTGAAGAAAAGTGGTGCCACATTCATCATCAAAGAGAACGTTTCAAGATCTATTTTGAAGTACAACCCTATCAGTGATAGGATAATATCCATATGCCCACAAGGAAGACTGATTTATGGGATTATTATTTAAATTTACACACCAACCACTAATGCCAAAGATGAAGAAATTGAAGATCTTTACCAGTTTATGCAGCCTGAAATGGATCAAACATATGATCGAGATACACTGATAATCACTGGTGATTGGTGAAAATAAAGATGAAAGGTGAAAATAAAGGGCTGGTAGTTGGAAAATATAGCCTTGATAACAGAAGTGATGCTGGAAAAATCATGGTAGCGTATTTTAAGACCAATGACTTCTTCACTCTAAATACCTCGTTTGAGAACATAAAGGATAACGTTGTACATTGACCTCTCAAAATGGAACACACAGGAATCAAACTGACTACATTGCTAGAAAGAGATGACAGACAAACTCAATATTATCAGTCAGAACAAGGCCGGAGACCAATTTCAGAACCATCAGTCATTCTTATGCAGGTTCAAGTGAAAGCTGAAGAAAATGAAACCAAACTCACAAGAGATAATGTACAACCTTTAATAGATTCCAACTGAATTTTGAGACCATTTCAGGAACAGATTGGATACACTGAGCACCAGTAATGGAAGAAGACCAGATAAGTTGTGGGATGATCTCAAGGACATCATTCATGAAGGAAGGAAAAATAAAAAAGGAATAAAATATTAGATGTGGATGTCAGAAGAGACTCTGAAACTTGTTCTTGAAAAGAATAACTAAAGTAAATAAATGATCATGTGAAAAAGCTGAACTGAGGATTTCAAAGGATGGCACTGGGCTTGGCTTGGCTCTTGAGAAAGTATCATAATAAAGTATGCAGAGACCTGGAGTTAGAATATAAAAAAAGGCAGAACATGGTTGATACTTCTCAAACTGAAAGAACTGAAGAAAAAGTCCAAAACTCAAGTTGCGATGTTGAAACAATCCACAGGAAAATATTGACCGACACAGTTGTCGTGAAAAGCAGATGGAAGGAATACAAACAGCTATTGTACCAAAAAAAATTAGTTGACTTTGAATCATTTCATGAGATAGCATAAGATCAAGAATGAATAGTAATGAAGAAAGATTCCAAGCTTTACTGAAGGCACTGGCAAAAAACAGGGCTCCAGGAATTCATGGAATACCAAGTAAGATGTTTTAAAATTGGATGCAGTGCTGGAAGTGCTCACTTGTCTATGCCAAAAAATTTGGAATACAGTTATCTGGTAGAAGACTGGAAGAGTTCTCTATTTGTGTCCATTCCAAAGAAAGGTAATCCAATAGAACATGCAAATCATCAGACAGTATCATCAGCATCACACTCAAGTAAAATTTTGCTGAGGTTAATTAAAAGACTACTGCAACAGTACTTTGACAAGGAACTTACAGAAATTGAAGCTGGATTCAGAAAAGTATGTGAAAAAAGGGGTATCGTTGCTGATGACATACGGATTATGACTGAAAGTAAAGAGCATCAGAAAAGTGTTTACTCATGTTTTATTAATTATACAAAGGTATTTGACTGTATGGATCATACAGATTGTGAATAGCATTGGGAAAAATGAGTGTTCTAGGACACTTAATTGTGTTCCTGCAAATATGTACATAGACCAAGAGGCAGCTGTTTGAACAGAGCAAGGGGGGTACTGCATGGTTCAATGTCAGGAAAAGTGTTTTTCAGTGTTGTATTATTTCACCATACCTATTCAATCTCTATTTTGAGCAAATAGTCTGAGAAGCTGTACTATATGAGTAATAGAGCACCAGGATTGGAGTAAGACTCATTAATAACTTGCAATATGTAGATGACACAACTGTGCTTACTGAAAATGAAGAAGATTTGAAGAACTTAGTGACAATGATAAAAGACTGCAACCTCCATCATGGATTACATCTCAACATAAAAAAAAAAATCCTCACCACTCACAATGAACCAATAAACAATACCACGATGAATGGAGGAAAGACTGAAATTGTCAAGGATTGTCTTTTATTTGCGTCCACAATCATCACTCATGGCAGCAGCAGTCAAGAAGTCAAATGACCTATTACATTGGGAAAGCCTGCTAAGGAAGATCTCCTTAAACCATGAAAAAGCAAAAATGTCCCTTTGAGGAATAAGGTGTGTCTGACTGAATTGATGGTATTTTGAGTCACTTTCTGTGCATGTTAAGTTGTACAATGAATAAGGAAGAGCAAAAGAATTGATATGTTTGAATTGTGATGTCAACAAAGAATGCTGACTATACCACAGACTGCCAGAAGAATAGACAAATTTGTCTTGGAGGAAATACGGAGAGAATGCTCCTTAGAAACAAAGATAGTGACACTTCTTTCTCTCATACTTTGGGCATATTCTAAAAGGGACTACTTCATCGAGAAAGACATCATGTTTGGTAGAGGATCAGCAAAAAGAGGATGAGACTTGATGAGAGGAATTGACACAGAGGCTGCAAAGATGGGCTCAAACACAGCACTGATTGTAAAGATGGTGCAGGAATGGGAAGTGTTCTGTTCCATCCCGGATGAAGTCACTGTGAGTTGAAATGACTTGATGGCACCTAACCACAAGAACAACAATCTGAGAGAAAAATTGCAGAAACCCACATTTTTAATGTACAAGGAGGGCAAAGGAAGACAATGTCAAAGACAACTAAAATGTCATTTAAAAAATAGGAAAATATAGGGGATGTTCAAGTTAATGTAAATGAGTTAACCATGAGACAGTTGGGAGAAGTGGCAGAGATGGAGAGAAAAATAACTTTAAAGCAAATGAGAATACTGTTACAAATTGAATTGCCACACAAAAATGTGTTGTAAATTCTAACATCTTTATCTGTGGTTATAATATTATTTGGAAATAGGTTTTCTTTGTTAGTGAAGAAATATTAATGTAGAGTATCTTAAATCCATCTCTTTTGAGAAATAAAAAGCAGATTAAATAAGCAGCAAGCCAGCACAAATGAAGGGGGAGATAGACTGTGGCGTGATCACCGAGGAAACTAGGAATAGAAGTTGAAAAGAGATAAGGACATTTTCCCAGAGCCAACAGAGACAAAACCTTTCCCTAGAGCCGGCTTTCGGAATACAGACTTCTGGCCACCTAAATTGTGAAAATAAATATCTGTTAATTAAAGCCACCACTTGTGGTACTTTTGTTATAGGAGCAGTAGAGAACTAAAGCAAATATTTTGACTCTGTTGTTGAGCTTTTTAGTAGCCATGCCATGTTTCTGCAGTGTGACCTTTTTCTTTTGTTGTTAGGCCCCTAGGGTCACCATGAGTCGGATCTGACTCGACGGCACTTGGCTATTAGATATATAAAGAATAGTTGAAGAAACTTGCGTGTGTGTGTGTGTGTGTGAAAGAGAGAGATATGCAGAGACAGAGAGAAACCTCGCAATAAAATATTGTACTTTTCTTATGGCTCTAGTAGGAATCTATTCCATCTATAGCAAAATTTATGTAACTTAGAATATTCATAGTATTACAGTGAGTGTATTACTGGTATTAAAAATTACAAAATATAGATAAATTCCTTGTAAAAGATATGATCAGAAACATCTCACTGGACTTACCCCATACTTAATGTTTTTACAAGGTCTACCGTGGTGAGGGAAGGTTTGTACTAACGGGTTTGTTATAACGACTTCTGAAATCTTTAGATAACTTATTTTTTATTCACTTGTAGAACAGGAGAGAGTTTCCTTAGAATGGTGAAATTCAGTAACCCAATGCAAATCACCTAGGATTTTTGAGCTGAAATTTCTGTCTTCCTCTAAGTTAGCCCCAAACTATAAATGCGTGAATGTATGTGTATAGATATGTACATATTTATATGTGTGTGTATGTGTATGTATATGTATATACACACATAAAAAATGTCTGCTGGAAATTTGGGGGTAATTTAGATTATTTATATGTAGAGAACATTACATCTAGGTGTCCAAAAAAAGGATGTGCCTTTATTCCTCAAGACTGTAGTCTAATTTCACTGATGTCAATTTTCACACTTTTCTTTCAGAATTGTCATTAACTCTCATATATTAAAGCAGTCTTTGCTTGTTAAAGTTGCCTACATTTTTGTTCATACAGCTTCACTGGACAGAGCTATCAAACCATTTTGTAGACGGTAGCACCTGCATGTGGTGTGAGTTTGTCAAGCTCAAAGTGACCAAAATGAACATGACATCCCCTCTCAACACCCTTTAGTGTATCTTGTATTTTCAGTGCTATTATTGTCCACCCAGACATTACTGAAAGTTACTCTTGACCTGACCTGTTTTCCCTTGGACATACATCCAATCAGTCTCAAAATTCTAAGGAATATATTTTCTAAATTCTTACAGTCTATTAATCATTTGCTACTATCACTACCGTAATTTAATTTATTATCAATTTCTCTTAGGGCCTCTACAGCAGATTCAACTGCTTTCCCTTCTTCCAAGTTTTTCTTCCTCAAATTCTTCCACTACATAGCATTCAAAGTGAATCTTTTCAATTTAAAATTAGCCTGTGCCACTTTTGACTCTACTTTGTATGAAAAGTCTTCCTCACCTACAGAATAAAGGCCAAACAACATAACATGATTTTCAAGACCCACGCTTCAACTGAACTCTCGTTTTTTTTGTTATTTCAAAACAAAGTGCTTGCACCACACACAACTAAGCCTTTGTATTGCCTTTTCTCCAAAAGCTTTTTACTTTCTTTTTTCCAACATGTGATTTGGTGTGGTTAACTCTTGGCTTATCCTTTAAGACTCAGGTCAAATACCAGGTCCTGGAACGAGACTCTCTCATTGCTTTCTTTTGTATTTTCATGCATGATCATATATCTCTTTTATGTATTCTCCTGAATATCCCATAAATGCTAATGCATTCCAGTTGCCATGTAGAAGAAAATAAACATATTTTAGTTGTTTGTCTTTCTAGATAATATTTTGACGTTGTTGAGAATAGAGACTACATCATTGATTTTTTCCTTTCACCCAGTTCTTAGTACAGCACCTGGCAAATAATACAGCAATAAATACTTGGTAATTAAATCATGAATGTTAAATGAAATAGTACTTTAATAAACAGTAATATATATGATTTTGAAGACTGGAAAAGATTTTTTATTATTATTGTGATAAAGTGAAAGTATGCATTGCAAACCAATTTTGCATGTTTGTGTAGCTACAGTTCTTCTGCTCTCTGTGCTCCATGACAGCACACTCCTCCTTTTCATTTTATACTTGTCATATCCTATTAACAAGCTCCTGCCCTTCCTCTCTACTCTCTTCTCTCCCACCTACAAAGAGACCAGTAGGACAACTTTCTGTAAATGCACAGAAACATAAAGGACACCCACCATGTGGTCACATTGTGTGCCTGAGTCTAGTCCAATTTTGTCTGAAGAATTGACCTCAATTCTGGATAGGGGCAGCAGCAAGTCTAGGGACCATGCTCCCAAAGGATCCAACGGGCTGTAGAAACATCAGCTGTGGTCTTTTAGTACAGTTCAAATGGTATATCTATTTCTAGGTTTTTAAGGAAGTGCCAGATTGCTTTCCAAAGAGGTTGTACCATTTTTTAATCCCATCAAAAGTGTGGGAGAGTTCCAGTCTCTCCACACCCCTCCAGCACTTGTTGTATTGTGTTTCTTGCATTATGGACAGTCTTGTTGGGGGTGAGATGGTATCTCGTCGTAGTTTTGGTTTGGATTTCTCTGATAACTAATGATCATGAGCACTCCTCATGTGTTTTTTGGCTGTCTGGATGTCTTCTTTAGTGAAGTTTCTGTCCATCTGCTTTGCTCCTCACTTAACTGGCATACTTACTTTTTTCTTGTTGACATTTTCTGTACCTTGTAGACTGTGGAGATCAGATGTCGGCTTAACATGTAGGTGTCAAATATTTTTTCCCATTCTGTAGGTGGTCTTCTAATTCTTTGGATAAAGTCTTTGGATGTGCAAAAGTGTTTGATTCTTGACCATGCTTTGTCAGATTTTGAAGTCTGTTTAGGCTGTGTATTAAAACTTTCATTGTTGACCTTGATTTTTCTTGCATGATCTTTATCATTTATGTTTGATATTTAGGTCTTTGATCCATTTTGAGTTAATTTTTGTGTAAGGTGTGAAATATGGGTCTTGTTTCAGTTTTCTGCAGATGGATATCCAATTTTGCCAGTATCGTTTGTTAAAGAGACAGTTTTTACCCCAGTTTACAATCTTAGGGCCTTTGTGAAACATCAGCTGTTCGTAGGAGGATGGTGGCATCTCTGGGATCTCGGTTCTATTCCATTGGTCTATATGTCTCTTTTTGTACCAGTACCAAGCTGTTTTGACTAGGTTCTAAAACCATGTAGTGAGAGGCCTCTCACATTGTTCTTCTTCTTCAGTAGTGTTTTGCATGTCCAGGGCTTTTTTTCCTTTCTAAACAAAGTTGCTGATTTGTTTCTCCATATCTTTAAAAAATGCCACTGTTATTTACATTGGAATTGCATTGTATATATAGATGGCTTTGGGTAAAATAGTCATTTTCATAATGTTAAGTCTTCCTATCCATGAGTAGGGTAGGCTTCACCACTTACGAAAGTCTCTTTTAGTTTTTAGCACTAAAACCTTGTAGTTCACCTTGTAAAGTTCTCTTATTTCTCTAGTTAGATTTATTCTTAGGCATTTTATTTTCTTGGGGGCTATAGTAAGTAGTACTGATTTGGTGATTTCTTCTTTGATGATCTGTTTGTTGGTATAAAGGAATCCTACTGATTTACTTACATTTATCTTGTATCCTGATACTTTCCTGAACTCTTTTACTAGTTTGAGGAGTTTACATATGGATTCTTTAGGATTCTCTGCATATACAATCATATGTAAATAGGGAGATTTTTACTTCTTCTTTGCTGATACAGATGCCCTTTATTTCTATGTCTTGTCTAATTGCTCTTGCCAGAACTTTTAGCACAATGCTGAATAGAAGTGGTGAGAATGGACATCCTTGTCTAGTTCCTGTTCTCATGGGGAATTCTTTCAGTATCTCTTCATTCAGGGTGATGTAGGTGGTTGGCTTTGCACAGATGCCCCTTAATGTGTTGTGAAATTTGCCTTCTATTCAAAATTTGCTGAGAGTTTTCAGCATGCATGGGTGTTGGACTTTGTCAAACGCCTTTTCTGCATCATTTGAAAAAATCAGGTGCTTCTTATGTGTTATTTATGTGGTTGATCACATTAATTCTTTTTCTGATGTTGAACCAGTCATGTATCCCAGGTATGAATCCAACTTGTTCATGATGAATTATTTCTGTGATATGTTTTTGAATTCCATTGGCTCGACACTTGGCTTGGCTGGCTAGTATTTTGTGATATTTGGTGATATTGGTCTCTAGTTTTCCTTTTTTGTGTAATCTATCCTTGGCTTTGGTATCGGGGTTACACTGGCTTCATAGAATGAATTTGGGAGTATTCCATCCCTTTCCTTGCTGTAAAATAGACTCAATAGTATTAGAGTTAACTCTTCTCTAAGAGCTTGGTAGAATTCTGTGGTGAAACCATCTGGGCCAGGTTTTGGATGACTTTTTCAATCTCTTCTTTATTAAGTTGTTCTACTGATCCTTATGATAATTTTGGTAGGTGATAGGAATCTAGACATTTGTCCATTTCCTTTGGGTTTTCAAATCTGTTAGAGTGCAATCTTTGATAGTCTTCTGTTAGGGTACTTTTGATTTCTGTTGGATCTGTTCAGACTTCTACCTACTCACTTCTTATTGGAATTATATGTTTCTTCTCCTGTTTTTCTTTGGTAAGTTTAGCCAATGGTTTGTCAATTTTGTTGATCTTTTCAAAAAACCGGCTTTTGTTTTTTTCAATTTTTTTCATTTGTTCTTCTATTCTCTAATTCATTTAATTCTGCTGTAATCTTTATCCTCTGTTTTTTCTGGTGCCTGAGGGGTTCCTCTGTTGCTCTCTTTCTAGCTGTTCAAGCTGTAGAGTTAATTCTTTGGTTTGGCTGCTTTACTCCTTGTGAATATGTGTACTTATAGAGATAAACTGACCTCTGAGCAGTGCTTTGGCTGTATCTCACAAGTTCTGGTAGGATGTGTTTTTATTCTCATTTGAATCCATAAATTTCTTTATTTTGTCCTTGATTTCTTCTATAACATGTGTGTCTTAGGCTGGGTTTTCTAAGGAAGCCAAACCGCTAACACGTGTATGTACAAGGAAAGGTTTATATATATAAAGTACAATTAAAGACATATAGGTAGATAGATACAGATACAGGAAACGGCTCTAGCAATCACAGAAGCTAAGTGTCCCAAGTCCTGGCACAAGCCTCATGTGGCCACAGGAGCTAGTGAACACAATGTCAGCAGGTCAGAGACCGAGTTCTAGATCACTAGTTGTGTAGGTCCACAGATCCCAAGCTGGCAGTAAGAGGGAGCTGCAGAGGCTGGTGAACCCAGGATTGGCAGGTCAGGGAATAGGATTTTCAAGCACTTGCTGTAAGGGTTAATGAATCCAACAGCTGCTAGTTCAAGTCCAGGAACCAGATGCCAGAAGAAGAAAGCAGGAACTGCTGGCTATCTGAGCAGACAGGAGTAGTGGTGGAAGGTGGAGAGATGAGAGCTGAGGGGCGGGAAGCCACCACAGGCCACACCTTGCCACTGGATAAAGCAGTCAAAAGTGAAATAGTCAAGTCAATATAATCCTGACCACCACACCACAGCTTTTTGAGGAAGGTGTAGTTCACTTTTCATGAATTCCAATTTCTGTTTTTTCTGCTACTGATTTCGAGTTTTATGGCTTTATGGTCTGAGAAGACGCTTTGCAATAAATCAGTGGTTTGGATTCTGTTCAGATTTGCTTTATATACTAATATATCATCTATTCTGAAAAATGTTGCATGTACATTAGAGAAGAAGATAATTATCTATTGATGGATAAAAAGTTCCGTACATGTCAATGAGGCGTAATTGGTTAATTGTGGCAATAAGATCTTCTGTGTCTTTGCTGAGCTTTTTTCTAGATGATCCGTCCGTTCCTGAAAGTGGAGTGTTGAAGTCTCCAACTATTATTGTGGCGTGATCTATTTCATTTTTCAATGTAGTTGATGTTTGTTCAATGTACTTACATGCTCTGATATTAGGTACATAAATATTAAATATTACTGATTCTTGCTTGTATATTGAACATTTCAGGAATATATGGTGGCTGTCCTGTCCACAATGGTGGATTTTACATTAAAATCTATTTTATCTCAAATTAGAAGTGCTACACCTGCTCTTTTTTGTACATTGTTAGCTTGGTATATATTGTTTCGTCCAATTTTCAGTTTGTTCACATCTGTAAGTCTGATGCATGTTTCTTGTAAGCAACATATAGATGGGCCGTGTATTTTGATTCAAAATATCACTCGTCCTGTTACTGGAGCATTCAGACTGTTTACATTCAATGTAGTTGTCAAGGATCGAATTGTGTCCCCCTAAAAATAGGTGTAGCCGTGTGGCTGGGCCATGATTCCCAGTATCTTGTAACTGTCCTCCATTTTGTGATTTTACTAAGCTGTATGTTAAAGGATTACAGTGGGGCTGTAAATCCCTTCATAGGATTACCTCCCTGCTCCACTGTAAAGGGAGTTTCCCTGAAGTATGGCTTCCCCCACCCTTAATCCTTTTATCCTACAGAGATAAAAGGACAGAGAAGCTGGCAGAGAATTGGGAACCTCCTACCATCAAGAAAGCAGCACCAGGAGAAGAAGGTGTTCTCCCGACCTGAGGTTCCTGTGCCAAGATGCTCCCTGGATAAAGACTGATGCAATACTGGACTTTCCTCCAGAGCCAACATGGGGGAAAGCCTTCCCGTGGAGCAGACATCCTGAATATGGACTTGTAACCTACCGGACTGTGTAAGAATAAACTTTCCTTTGTTAAAGCCATCCACTTTGTGGTATTTCTGTTAGAGCAGTACTAGCTGACTAAGACAGTAATTATTGACAACTATGGGTTCAGTGCTGTCATTTTGAAGTGATTATTTTTGTGTTGTTTTTTTTGTTGCTGTTAATATTCTGTTCTTGGACATTATTCTTTATGCATTGAATTTTCATGTTTTTCAGTGTTGGTTTTGTATTCGTTGAGACTCCTGTATTGCATTTCTTGTTTTCATGTGTTGCCTTGTTATTGTGTTTTGCAGCTATCCCCATAATCTCCTTTAACAATCTGAGTTTAGTCATTTTAGCTTCTAGAAATCTTAATAACTTCATCACCATATGAATGAACTATAACTAGTGTAGTATATCCCTCTTTTTATTGTGGTGGTGTCTTAGTTTTCATGCTAAATTCACTGGTTCCCTTCTTTTTATGTTGTAGCTCTGATTGAATTTTGTGCCTTTCCTAACTGAGTAAATTTCTGTTTGTTGTGTTCTGCTTTGTCTCCTTACATATACAGTTAAGAGTTTTCTTTTTCTAAGGAGAGAATTTCTTTCAGTATATTTTGTAGTTTTAGTTTGGTTTTGGCGAAGTCTTTGAGCTTCTGTTTATCTGTGAATGTCTTAATTTCATCTTCATATTTGAAAAAGTGTTTTGCAGGATATATAATTCTGGGTTGGAAGTTTTTCTCCTTCAAGGCTTTAAATGTGTTATCCCACTCCTTTCATGCCAACATTGTTTCTGCTGAGAAGTCAGATGAAAGCCTACAGGGCTTTCTTCTGATTGTTAGCTTTGTTTTGAGTCTCACTGCCTTTAAGAATTTCTTATGTTTCATTTTATTAAGCTTAATTATAACATGTGTTTTTCCAACTCGACGGCACTTGGCTGGCTGGCGTTTTTCTTTTAGTGTCCAATTTCTGTGGTGTTTGATACGTGTCTCGAATATCTATGTTCTTTTTCATAATTTATGACAAGTTTTCTGTCAGCAACTCAACAGTAACGTTCTCTGTGTTTTCAGCTATGCGTCTTTGTTCAGGGATTCCAGTTAATCATAGATTATTCCTTTTGATAGAGTCCCACATGTTTCTTAGAGCTTCTTTGCTTTTCTCATTTCTTTTCTCTGACTTCTCTTCATAAATACTGGTGTCAGTAGCTTTATCTTCAGTATCACTAATTCTAATTTCCAATGTGTCAAGTCTGTTCTTTTGGCTTTGAATTGAATTGTCTAAATCTGGGATTTTATTATTGATCTGTCAATTTCAGAATGTTCATGTTCCATCAGTTCGAATAGCTTGCTTGAATTTTCACTTTGTTCTGCTACATTTTGTTTAATCTCTGGGAGTGTTCTATGTATAAATATTTTGTACTTAACCTCTGATAGTTTCAGAAAAGCTTCTTCATCTGGGAAGTTTTTTGAGTAAGTATTTTGGGAGTTTTCTGGGTCTGTGTTTGAGTATTTTATAAAATGCCGGGCTATTGTCTGTGGCTTCTGGGACATTTAGAGACTGTTTAGTTTCTGTGGTGCTGTCTCAACAGGAGCTGAGCTGTAGTTCTGAGAAGGAAGTTGGTCACCAGCCATCTATTTGTTCTCTTGTGACTGGGCCCATTGGACTCTCTGGGGTGACAGGCTCAGCCTCCTGGCAGATGAAGACACCACCCTTCTTATGGGGACACTGGGGAGCCATCAGCTAAGCCTATGATGTGGGTCAGTAAAGGCTTCAGGTCACAGGAGATGTCCGCTCTGCCAGAGGAGGGGACAGTGGTAGAGAGGAAGTTTCCCACTTAGTGATGTGTAATCCCAAGTGACAGTCCTATGCCGTGTCCAGAAAGCTCTATTCAGTTATCAATCCAAATCTTAGTTTTCAGAGAGAATTAAGGAGATGTGTGTCTACTCTGTCATGTTAACTCCCCCATCTCATTCTCTCTCTCTCTCTCTGTATGTATGGAAATGCTAGTAATGTTTCAGTTAAGCTCTATGTCTGTTAGCCACAAGGGTGGCAGTTGGCACTTGGCAGTTGACAGTTGTGATCACCCAGGTGCTGCTTGGAAAGTCTATGGAGCAGTTCTACCCTGTCCTATAGGGTTGCTTTCAGTTGGAATTGACTTGACAGCACTGGGCCTGGTTTTGGTTTTATATCTCATATACCACATACATGCAATTATACATAAATGTGTGTATATGTATGTGTATGTACTTACCTACATCTATCTACTTAATCATCACATTAATGTATTGAAATTCTATCTTTACTGACCAATGTCAACTTTAACAAGTTGAAGTAGAAAACTTTTAGAAGAAAATAGAGTCCATGTCTGTTTCCTATGGTTTTAACTGTTCTAAGAATTCATCTACCTATTTCTGGAAGTTATAGTCAGTCACTGGTGATTTTTGTTCTTTTCTAAGTTAAAAATAATGTCAAGGCAACAACTTTGTGGTGTTCTGTGCCTGGAAACTCTCCCCAGGAGCCGGCTACCATGGAAACCTACTTGGCAGGTGCAGTCTGACTTCACAGTACTTTTTCCTCTCTTTCCATTTTGCCAACCTTCAGCCGTGAAGGAGGAGAAGCAATAGAAGGTGAAAAGAGAATGCTATTTTACTAACTTATTTGACTTGCTGATGAAAGTATTTTGTAAAGTATGATAGAAATTATGATTATTATATCCTGCAGTCTTAAGTAGTACTTAGATTATCAATAACACCTGAGTAGTTGGTCATTACACCAAATTCAGAATTAAGATGTTAAAGTAAAAATTAAAAAATATTTTTTATTTTGGCTGTGTCAGAGACTATTCATTAGATATTCTTTGAAATGATTTTTTTAAAATTATGTGTATATTCAATCTTCATATAATCGAAGAAAATGGAAAACTAATACTTTCTAGCAATGTTAATTTTCTTTCTTTCTTTTACTTTGGATCAGATTAACTTTCATTTTATCACCCCTCAATGAGATCTAAAATATTTGGAACATTAAAATAAAAACTTAATATTTCCCAGAGTAATTTGGGGCTGCCATCTCTTGAGAAGTGTTTAGAGTCAGAAGTTTGGAAAATAACCCTCTCTTTTCTTCTTCTTCTGTCTTTCTGTCTTCATAAGGCTAAATTGCTTACACAGTTCTATGATACAGCAAATCAATACAAGTAGGAAAAATGCAATTCACTTATCATATTCTCTTGCCCGACATCATAGCAACCATTTACTTTCACGGCTATTTCTTCTCTATATTAACTCATTTATCTGGTGGGGAATCAGCATAGTCAAAAAAGTGAATATAAAGTGCAATTGTTTTTCTTTTGAGTGTTTTCCTCCGTTCTAGATGATTATATGCAGCCTCCACACATAGTATAATTCAAGCAAGGAATTTTACCTCTTTAAATGCTTTTCTTTAAATGGATTAAGATATAGATTTTTGAATTTTAAAATTGTCACCCCAAAGTTGTACATTTTGTTTATGAATAATGGGAAATCTATGTGAGGGTATGTTTTTAAAAGTGGTGATTATCAGTTTAATATTCAGTGGTGATACCTGTCTGAGTAAAATTATTTTGACAAAAATTGATACGAAACATCATTTCACGAGAGTATATCAATAGAGATTCTGGAAAAAAAAGATGGAGACACTTTAGAAAACAGAAAAAATAGATTATCAACATTAACTAAGGCAGCTCATCACATTTAGATGATAAAAATTTTTATTTCACAGAAATTCATAAAATTAAAAAAAGAAAAAGAAAATGTTTACCCAATAATGTAGCCTTGAAAAATTTGCTGTCTGAACACTGGTACTCAAGGTCAGGAATACAGGTTCATGATTCTGCAGACCCGGTAATCATGGAGGTACAGTAGGTGTAATCATGGCAGATTTATTGATGCAAAGGCTACAGGCAGATAAAACATTTGGCAGGCAGTGGGCAACTGACAGCAGGCAGGATGCAGCACATACCAACAAGGTAGCAGCACCTTGTGGTGCAATGATAGGTTTTAAACAATGGTGACTATCTACCAGATTTGAGCCCCAAGGTCATACACAAGTTATATAACTATTACTGAATCAGCTGAATTAGTTTCTGACAGAAGGACCTGTACAGAGTTGGAAGGCCTGAGCAAAACAACCTTCCTTGCTGTCTGCAGACACATAAATAAATACATTCTGAACGAAATAACTTATTAGGCCATAATACAAATCATCAAGTGTTTAGCTTAAATTTTATGTAAGTTAAAATGTAAGTGCAGTAATATATCATTAGTACTTCTCTAATATTCAGTTTTGTTTCAACAGTGTGCCTTTATTAATTTGTTATCTCTCAGCTCTAAATTAGCCTTGCTGTGGTCTGGCTTCTGGCTGAAGCTGAGGTTGTACAAACTAATCCTTTTACCCAACTGGTTTTTTTGATCATATTCTACCAGTAAGAAGTAAAAAAGTCTGATTAGAAAATGGATGCAGAGTGAATGAAATGTCTGTATTCTTATTTGCTTTTTGAAAATGTATCATTACCAGAATTTTTACATTTCTTCACAGCTTCCAGCTTTGTTACCCATTACCTGTTGCTGTTAAGTAGATTCTGACTCATACAGACCCCATAGAACAGAGTAGAACTACCTCAGGCATACTCAAAACCTGCCTCACTAGTCCCTGTGTTGCCATAGTAACTGGCACAGCCCCACCAATTAGCCTATGCAACTAAGAGAAGACACTCCTCCAAATGTTGCTGTTGGTTGCTGTCTAGTCAGCCCTGACTCTGATGATTTGATGTATAACAGAGCCAAAAGACACCAGGTCTTGCACCGTCTTCAAGATTATTGCCATATTTGGGTCTGTTGTAGCTATTGTATCAATCCTTCTCACTGAGGATTCATTTATAGATTCTGTTAAACCCAACTCCTTGCCTCTCTTCTCTTAGCACTATGAGTAGATGATGCTTTCCGTAGTTAAACATTCTGGGTTAATGAAAACCCAGCAAGTAAAGACCTCTTTGGTCTTTCAGCTTTTCATCACACATGCAAAAAAAAATTTCTTCTGTCAAATTCTTTCTAGTCAAATGTTAAATGTTATGTATGGTTTCTTGAGTATACACTATCTGATCTAAGAATCATGTTTTGTAGTTCAGACCTACATATATTTTTATTCAAATTTATATGTTTAGTTTACATATAATACTCAGAATTGGGTTGACCACAATCTTTGGTTCATTATGTACTCTCTCATTAGTTCCCTCATAGTTTATTTTTATTTAGCTATTTATTTTTAGTAATATAATTAGCACTGTGACACCACTGAAAACAAAAAACAGTACAGTGATGTTAAAAAAAAAGGTGGTCTTTTTGACAGATAGTGACAAGCCAATGACTGTTTATGTGGGGGAAAAAAGTAACAACACCTGCTTCACGACATACATAAACATCCATTCCAGATCTAAGTCCAAGGGTGAAAGGAAATCATAGAATATCATTGTTATGAATTTGGAGGAGGGAAATACTTCCTAAATAGGAAACAAACCAAAAAACAACAAAAAAACTAAAACAAAACAACTACAAATGACAATTTTATAAATTCAACTGCATTTAAGATAAATTTGATTGCAAAAACAACATTAGATGTATATATGCAGCTCATAGAATAAACAAAAGTACACACACACACACACAAATTCATTGATGTAACTCCCTCCTTGGGTTCTACTAGTGGATTCAAACTGCTGACCTTTTGGTTAGTGGTAGAACTGTTAACCACTGCACCACAAAGGCTCTACATACATGTGAATATATATGTATGTGTTCGTGTACACACACACACACACACACTAGTGTGTATGGAAAGACTGACATTCATAATTTAGCAAGAAAATCAACAAGAAAAGGATAGCAGTCTAGTATAAAAATGGGAAGAAGACTTGCAAAAGAATTTCACTGAAGAGTACACCAAAAATACAATAAATACACATATGTAAAGCAATTCAACTTCATTAATGATAAAACAAAGTAAAAAGCAACCAAATTCTTTACTGTTGAGTCAATTTCAACTTACAGAGACTCTATAGGACAGAGTAGTACTGCCCCATAGGGTTTCCAAAGAGTGATTGATGAAATGGAATTGCTGATTTTCTTCTGAATTAACAGCCAAATACTTAACCACTGCACCACTGGGGCTCCCATTAATGCTAAGTGGAATAGAAATTAAGAACTATAGAGTGATACTCACTACATACTTATAAGAATGATCAATATGAGAATGGAAAAAAAAAACATGGCAAACATGTGAAGCTTGGTAACATAAATTACTATAACTATTTTGGTTGACTGTTCTGTAGGGTCTGCTAAAATTGAACATATGCAGATCCTGTAACTTAGTAGTTGCTCACTTAGATCTATAAACTCACTCCTGTCAAGTCCAACTTACAGTGACCCTACAGGACAGAGTAGAACTGAACCACAGGGTTTCCAAAGAGCTTCTGGAAGATTTGAACTACCAGTCTTCTGGTTACTAGGTATCATACTTAACCACTATGCCACCAAGGGTTCCTAGGTGTGTACCCAACATAAATGTCTGCATATAGTCACAAGAGGACATGCGTTGTATCAGCATTATTTGTAGTAGCCTCAAATGGAAAACTACCCAAAGGTCCATTCACACTAGAATGGGTAAATAAAACTGTGATGTATTCATAAAAAAAAGTATACAGCAAGAAGAATTAACCCTTTACAATTATACCTCAAAAAATTTAGTTCTTCTTGCTATATACTTTTCTTTATGTGAATGCATCATAACTTTAACCATTCTAGAGTGAATGGACCATATGTTTTTTTAAATTTACTTTTCTTCATCTATTGTATATTTATGTAGGCAGTTGAAATAAAATATATCGAATCTTTTTTACGTCATTCTTTTCATATCTTTTATTTAAAGGTAGTTTTGTTACATTTCTGTGTATTCCTAAAGCCATACACTTATTAGCTGTTTTTAACTTTATAAAAGGATAGAGTTCTATATGTAGTTATTATTGAGATTCACTTTTTTTTTAAGTTTGATACTGTAATAATATACTGTTAAGACAGATTTGAATGGGACAGTCAATACTATACGTTATTTGTGTCTATGATTATGCATGCATGGGTTTGTTAAAACACTTAGATGACTTTAGAGTCGAGTGCAATTCCTGTGGTTTGCTATTTAATTACTTACATACAGTGTTCAGTGACATTATTAGAAAACCAGTTGTTAACAGAGGAAATGTGATTTATGGTGTATCTTCCCTTCAGATTTCCTTTTTTCTTTTACTATTATGCATTTGTTTTTATGGAATAAACTTTCTTGAATTGGTTGCTAGGCTAAAAATATAAGTTGTCATTATGTGCTGTCGAGTCAATTCCAAATCATAGTGACTCTATAGGAAGAAGTGTTTTTAGGCAGCAGCTGGTGGTTTCAAACTGCCAGCTTTTTCCATTCAACAGCCATAACTCTTAACTATTGTGCCATTAAGGCTCCAGGTGGAAATATATGTATTCATACATATAATTTTTTAAATTTTACTTTATTATGCTTTAGGTATAAGTTAGCACAAATTAGTTTTCATTCAAAACCATTATCCATTAAGCTGTTTAGGGATGTTAGTCACAATTCCCAAAATGTGTCAGGACACTTCCCCTTTCTCTTTACATCCTGGGTTCTTAGGGCCGTCCGTCCAGTTTTCTTGTCCCTGAGTGCTTGACAGCCACTCAAAAGCTTTGAAGATGCCAGAATACTACTCACCGAAGTAGGATGTAGAACATTTTCTTCATGAACTTTGTTATGCCAAGTGATGTAGATGGCTATAGGGCTCAACCTCAGTATGTTGGTTCCCCATGGTGTCTAGATGTGTCTGGGAAGCTTTTACGACTTTGCCTTGGTCAAGTTGTGCACTTTCCACCATGTTGTCTGCCTTTCTGTTCACCAATGTTAACAGCTGTCTATTACTTAGTTGGCATTTCATCTCCCTCATGTGCATCCCTCATAGCTGTCAAAGTTTTTTTTTCTTTCCTGTGTGTAAACTTTTTCTTGGTTTTATATAATAGTGGCCTTATACAGTATTTGCCCTTTTGTGATTGGCTTATTTCCTTCAGCACAACATCCTCCAGATTTATTCTTGTTGTGAGAAGTTTCAAGGATTCATCATTATGTTTCTGTCATTGTATAGTACTCCATGTTGTGTACACAGCACAGTTTCTTTACCCATTAGTCTGCTAATGGGCATCTAGGTTGTTTCCATTTTTTTGATAATGTGAATACTGATGCAATTAATATTATACATGAGTGTGCATATGTCTTTTCTTATGATGACTCTTATTTCTCTGGGACATATTCCTAAAAGTGGCATTGCTGAATCATGTGATATCTTTATGTCAAGCTTTTAAAGCAGGTGGTATATTCTTTTCTATAGTAGTTGCACCATTTTACATTTTTACCGGCACTGCATGAGTGTTTCAATCTCCCTCTACACCACCTCCAACACTAATTATTTTCTGTGTTTTTGATTAGTGCCATTAATGAGAGAGTAGAATAGTATGTCATGGTAGTTTTGACTTTCATTTCTCTAATGAAAATTTGGAAACTTTGGTGACATAGTGGTTAAATGCTTACTACAACTGCTAACCAGAAGGTCAGCAGTTCAAGGCCAACAAGCACTCCTTGGAAACTCTATGGGACAGTTCCACTCTGTCTATAGGGTCGTAATGATTTGTAACCAACTCGGTAGTGGATTTGATTAGTTTTTTTTAGAATGGCTAATTGCTACAAGCATTTCCCATGTGTCTCTGAGCCTGAATGTCTTCTTTGGCAAAGTGTCTGTATTCTTTGCGTATTTTTCAATTCAGTTATTTGTCCTTTTGTTGTTGAGGTGTTAAAGAATTCTATAGAGTTTAGAGAATAGATCATCATTGGATATGTCATAGCCAAAAATTTTCCCCAGTCTATAGGTTTTGCTTTTATTCTTCTGGTGAAGTCTTTTGATGAACATAAGTGTTTAACTTTTAGGACCTCCCACTTACAGAGTTAATTTTCTTATGCTTGTGTATTGTTAGTTATGATTTGTAAACTACATAGTGAAGTAGGTTCCCTAGTATTGTTTGTAATTTTTATTCCATCATCTTTATCATTTTAGGTTTTGTATTCAGGTGTTTGATCTGTCTTGAGTTCAGTTTTTGTGTATAGCATGAGGTATGGCTCCAGCTCATTTTTATAATCAGACATCCACTTTTACCAATAGCATCTGTTAAAAAAATGGCTTTTCTCCATTTAATGAACTTTGGTCCTTGGTTAAATCAACTGGCAAGAGATCGATAGATTTACATCCGGGTTTTCAGTTCTGTTCCATTGGTCTATGTGTCTGTTGTTTTATTAGTACCGGGTTGTTTTGACTAACCTGGTGTAACTCAGTAGGAGTGAGTAGTGGTTGGGTACATGCCTAGGTAGGAGGGAAAAAGGAAAAAAGCAACAATTACAACAGCAACAAAAATATGGCACATCCAGAGCCATCAGGTAGGGCATGGTGGACCCTTGCTGGCAACAGTTTGGTATCCCTCTAGCCAAAGTAGTGTGCCATAGCTCAGCAGGAAGTGGTGGAGCTGAAGAATGGAGGTAGATGGAAGGATGAAGGAAATGGAAAAAAAGAAAAGAAAAAAAAAAAGGTGAGGTGCAAGCCGTTACAGGTGGGATCATGGTGTACGCAGTCCGGCAGTGGGCTCATATCTCCACAGCCTCATCCAGCCAAAACAGCACAACATGGCCTGCAGGGAAAGGGTAAAGTTGAGGTACGGATTAGGTGGGAAGAAGAAAGAAAAAGAGGAAAGGGAAAAAGAGCCAAAAAATGGTATGGTGGTAGAAGGAAGGTAGGAGTGAGGTAGACTCAGGCTGGTGTCGGGTTGGTAGCAGTCTAGCCAAAGTGTATTGGCGTGGTTTTGTCAGGAGGGGTGGGGTGGTATCTGGGGCAGAACGCTGAGGGATGAGGAAGTGTGTTTCTCAGGTTACCAGGTGTTTGGCCTCTTGTTGGTAGCTTCATGGAGTTGCCCTCCCATACTCCCTGTCCAGGGTCATAGACGGCTATGCTCCAAAATGGCAAAGCTGTGCTGTGTTAGTTGGCAGGGGACCTGCACTGCATATCTCTCCTAGCTTTCTGTTTCCTTTAGTTTCGTCTTCCGTTGGGTCTTTGATCTATTTATTTATCATTTCATTTGCTACTTAAGATTCTGGGAATAATATTTTATCTATTTTACTTAGACTTTGAGTTCTTTGCTGCAGAGGATCAGTATGATGCCTCTGTCTTGCATACCATGGTGGCTCAGCTTCTGTTCAAAGTTTCTATGATTCAATATTCATGAAAATAAATGTAATATTTTTATAAAGAAATAGATGTATTTTTTAATTTTTACCTGCATTACTTTTGCACCATTCATAATAATATATAGAGAGAGTAAACATTCATTTTGTAGGCCATATGCTTAGATTTGTATTGATTATAATCATTGAATATTTTGAAGAACATAATTTGACTTAAGGTTTATATGAATCTAAGCAGTAATAAACATACTGAGTTGAGTTTTTGTGTCTATATAAATTAATCTTATTTATTAATTATAGCAGCCAACGGTGATGCCTTTGACTGCTATGAACAGATGCTGATGTTCTCTGAGCATAATTTCTGCATAATAAGTGAAACATTACCTCTATTACATTTTTGGTCAAATGAGGATAATAATATGCTATTATCATCTTTAAAATAAATATCTCTATGGCTGAGAAAAGAAAATGAAAGGTTAGCACAAGCAGTGAAAAATAGAATTTACAGATGGAAATGATGTTAATATGCTTTTCACATAATAGGTCTTGAACACAGGGCTTAGAAACATAGAAAGGTACTTATTCCTTGGGGTAACATTTTCAAGGCTAGAGATGAAAATAGTATCATTTGTTGGGAAACAATGCTTCTTGAAGGAGCATTTTTTTTTTTTTTTTTACACCTGTGGAAGGTGAAAACATATTTAGCCCCATGGGAGTTTGTCTGCAATATTATAATTCATGGAGACACTGAATGAAAACCATTTTGTTTCACATACCTTCATATCTACATTGAATTTAAATTGGAAAAAAATAAGGTTTTCACAACTAAACACATCGTTGCCTTTACATTGCCAATAAAATGTTTCTACTTCCAAGTGAACAGAAATATAGAACTCGTATAAAAGAGTTTTCATCTTTCTCCTTTTTTTAATTACCTGAATTGGCACATAGGAAGCCAAGGCAAAGCCAATTTCTATTTATATGAGCTTTCTTAGAAGATTTCTGTTAAGTTCTTGCTGAAAATTCATATCAAATTTCTTCCTTAAGAATTAAGATAAACCACTTTAATATGTTTGGTGCAAGTTTCCCTGAGTAGCCTTTCTTCTTCTTTTATTTTTGTATCCCTTTAATAGTTAGTTCTTTTAAAAAGAGGAATGCTATTAGAAGATGTTTCTTTGAATCATAGTTTAATTCTCTTCCAATAAATATACAGCAATCATTGTTCCAATACACATGATTTGAAGTGCAGCCAGAGACCTGCTTTCTCACTAACATATTTGGGTTGTTCAAGGGCCCGTATCCCTATCCTCTAACTGTATTCACATCTCTAAACTACAGCATTGCTTTCGGAAAGATGATAATATATGGTATAATAATGTGGTAAAAATTGTTAATATGTAACATGTGGTCAATTTTTCTAATAGTGTGTTAAAACTCTTGAATGGTAGTTGTTGAGATTACTTGGTGTGCATCCTGATGGAACGTCTGTTTCAAATGCTAAATTAACACAAAAAAGATCAGGTGGTCACATCAGACTAAAACCCAATGGCAAACGTTAGTAATACATCAGTGACATAAGTAAATCACAGGACAGAGAAAATTTAAGGAGAATTCTGGTAGCCCAGGCACAGCTCTTAGGTCCTTTCTTGCCTCACTAGGATACATTCTGGCTCAGATTAACACAGGAAAACTCTAAGCATGAAGAGTTTATATGCATATATATTTTATAGTCAGTGCCATTTTCAAGAAGCCAAGACCAGTGCACTTACAGGTTCCAAATTTGTTTAAAATGATAATGCTAGACAGACTAAATCCTGCTAAAAGGACTACAAACCTAAGGACTCTCTGGCTGTATCACTAGTTAGTTTCAAAACAATCTGTCTTTAGTGGGCTTACAAGAGGGTTTGAAGAGTCTCCTTTCTTCTTTTTTTGCTAAGAGCATCTTCCCTGTAAGAAGAGAGATTAGACTGTATAGCTATTTCTTTGCTTGTCGTGTTCTTTTCAAATGTTGCTGGATGGGAAAGACAATTTGCTGAAAGTGATGGAAGGCTGCGGAAAAAGAGAAATTGTATAGGAGATAACTCCACCCAAATGAAGAAGAAATATTTGGGAAAGGTAAAACACTTAGGAAAATTTGACAATTTTGAAAATTTATTTCTACTCCAGCATAAAAAAAAAAACAAAAAAAATAAAAACAACTTAGGATATTGTCATCTCCCTCTGAAGAACTTCTCAGGGGTGTGTGATTTGGTTTTTGTCATGGATTGAATTATGTCCCCCCAAAAAATATGTGTAGTAATTCAGCTGGGCCACGAGTCTCTGTATACTGTAATTGCTCTCCATTTTGTGATGTTATGCTGTAAATTCTAATCTCTGCCTTTGGTTAACAGTGTGGATTATGTTACACAAGATTAGCGTGGGACTGTAAAACCCCTCCTAAGATTATCTCCCTGTTCTAGTGTAGACAGTTCTTCCATGGAATCTTTCTTGCACCCTCTTCTATTCCTTTTATCATGCAAGAAATAAAGGGAAAGGCAAGCAAGCAGAGGGCAGGAACCTCATATGATCAAGAAAGAAGCACTGAGAGTAGCGCATGCCCTTCAAATCCCAGAATCCTGTGCCAAGATGTTCCCTGATCAAATACTGATGCCAGACAAGGACTTTCAGAGTCAACAAAGGAAAGCTTTCCTCTGGGGAAGATATCCTGCGTTTGGATTTGTAGCTTACTGAACTGTATAAGAATAAACTTTTCTTTACTAAAACCATCCACTTGTGGTATTTCTGTTAGAGCAGTACCAGATGACTAAAACAGTTTTATTACTGGAATTGCTCCCTGTCTTATTTTCTTGATGAATATTATGCAGAGCTTCAAATCCTATACCAAGGTAATAAAAATAAGATAGAAATATTGTGCATACAGTGGTGATTATAATAGTGGTCGTTGCCAAATTAAAACTGATACACAGTCTGTGGCCTTTCAGAAACAGATTGTCTGCCTACCGTGGCATCTCTGGGTGATTTCAAATCACCAACGTTGTGGCTAGACATTGAGCGCTTGACTGTTAGTTCCACTCTAGCCCATATCATATTTTGCCAGGATAGCAGTTACTGAACTGACTGGAAACATTTTTTTGTCACTCCTTGAGAAATGGATAGACACCATTTTAATTGTTTTAAACATAATACAAAATAATTAAAGCAAAGATGGTTCAATAATGAAGTACAAATTATATCCAAATTCATACAGTTAACATACTTTGCGTGGGTGGGTGTCTATATGATATTAAAATCTTGTCACATAAAATTAAAACAGTGAAGGAATACAGGTCTTGAATATAACATGACTCTTAAATTACTTCTAAGAATAAAATTATGGTGCTTAAAAGAGAAAGTAAAACCAATTTTCATAAAATTGGTCTATTTACACAAGCCGTGTAAATAATTTTGTACCATACTTCAATGATTTGAGTGAAATAGCTGCCAAAAATAACTCATCTCTTCCCTTTCTTCAGTGTATATCAGAAGAATATTACTGAATACTGAGAAGTTGGCAAAAGTCTCTACCATATCCTTCCTGAGAAACAAAAATGATGCGTAATACTTCTTATTTCCACCTAGTCCAGAACATAATAACATTGTTAAGTTAATGAACATCTTACTATTCGATAGTAGTGTGATCCTGTATTTCTGAAAGAAATGCTGGGTTTCAATGCAAAGAAAACAAAGAATTTGTATAACTGTAACCATGATTGCGATAGCATCTTGGACTCTCCTATGGTAGGTAATTGATTCTTCATGTATGTCTGATGTTTTTATAGAAAGAATTTCTTTTTTTTTCGCTTAAAAGACTATTTTATTGTCTTAAACATATTTCTTTTTTTAAAAAAAACTTTTTTTTGGTAAAAAATGAAAGTGTACATACTCTGTGCTTACAATACTGGGTTAAGAGAGGAGGAGCACACAAGTTGTGTTGAAGTCCCATTAATGTTGATCTTCTTACTAGTGTGTATTGACACCAATTTCACCCAACCAAATTTCTAACAACTATCTAATGTAAACCCTCGTCCCTTGCCTTCCTGCGTTCCCACCCTCCCCACTCTCCCCACCCTTGCAGCCGCCAAAGAGTCTTTTCTATTATGTATGAGTATGCTTTTAGGTTTTTATCGTAGGGGTCCCATATAATGATTGTCCTTCTGTAGCTGACTAGTTTCACTCAACATAATGTCCTCCAGTTGAGACCAAATTGAGAGATGTTTCCACTATCATTGTTGTTCTTTATCAGAAAGAATTTCTATGATAAAATTTTTATGATAATTTGTTACATTGAACATTACCATTTTTTTGATTCCATGATATCCTGTAACCTGTGTCTTAGTCTTCTAGTGCTGCTTTAAAAGAAATACCGTAGTTGTCTTTAAAAATAGAAATTTTATTTTGCCATAGTCCAGTGGGCTAAAAGTCCAAATTCAGAGTGTCAGCTCCAGGGAAAGGCTTTCTTGGCTGGCTCTGGAGAAAGGTCTTTGTCATCAGTCTTCCCCTGGACTGGAAGCTTCTGAAGCACAGGGACCCATGTGCTTTCCAGAGGATGCACTCGGCTACTAGTACTGCTTTGTGGTGGTGTGTGGTCCCCAAATCTCTCTGCTAGCTTCTTTCCTTTATCTCTCAAGAGACTATCACCAACACAACTACCACCCATCCACCTTTATTAACATCATGCAGTCAGAGTTTACAACGTGAAAGAACATTATACAATACCAGGAATCATGGCCTAGCCAAACCACTACACACATTTTGGGGGGAACACAATTCAACCCATGGCAACTTGGATACCCAAATATCAAAGCCACTGCCATCAAGTTGATTTCAACTCATAACCACCCTGTAGACATAGTGGAATTGCCCTACAGATTTTCCAAGGAGCACCAGGAAGATTTGAACTGCTGACCTTATGGTTCGCAGCTATAGCACTTAACTGCTGTGCCAGCAAGGTTTCCATAACCTGGATAGCTTCTCAAAAATCAGATACTGTTATTTGTAAGCCAGAAAAATAAAATCCACTGTTCATTCTCAAAAGCCAAGTGCAGAAATACAAGGTCACTAAGCAGGATGAGAACTCAATGTTTTGTGGAAGGATTTGAAAAACAGTGTTAGAAATACATCAGCATCTAAGATCTAAACTGCCATTATCCTTGTGGAATAAAACAGGAGTAATACCCTTATGATTGCCTTAGTAATATTTTACTGGCTATGAAACTCTCATGTAATAATACTCAAAATACGTAAACAAACACACCTCAATGATTGACTTTGGTAAGTGACAACAACAATGAAGGGAATAATGAAAGCACAAATAGTAATACAAATTGAAGAACAGGTGGAGTTAACAATAACATACTTACAAATGTTATGTCAAGAATTCTTATAAATTCTTCCCAAGTTAAACATAATATTCAAAACCATGCCTTTTGCCATTGAGTTGATTCCAACTTATAGCAGCCCTATAGGACAGACTGTCTCATAGAGCTGCCAAGGAGCAGGTGGGGGATTTGTGTTCTCCCTCATGCCTTTCAATATTTTATTGTGCTAAAGTGAAAGTTTATAATCCAAGTCAATTTTTCATACAAAAGCTTAATATACACATTGCTATGTAATGTTAGCTGCTCTGCCCACACTGTGACAGCACATTCCTCTTTTCCACCCTGTATTTCACGTGTCCATTTAACTAGCTCTTGACCCTCTAGTCTGTTGGACTATTATGTCTAGTCGTTTCAATAGATTTTGAGTTCTGCACAGCTACTGTTTGTGCTGGACGATTTGAACTACAGACTTTTTGATTAACAGTCACCTAGAGATCCTAACTCATGGTTCATGTGTATCCGACTTGACGGTACTTGGCTGGCTTGGCTAGAGATCCTAAACCTAACAGGTACTGCTAAAAATGAGTACCAATAGTTTCTATAATTATCACTGCAATAACTGGCTACACTTTTAAAAAAACACTTTGATGCCCTGATCTTAAATCAGAAACAGACTCAGTGAAGAGGGTTTGCATATAGATGGCTCACTCGGGAGGGCTGTTACAGTCAACAATTATGAGGTACTCAGGTAAACAGAATTGGGTAGAAGGAGAAATTGAACTATGAAGTAGTTTTAAAGAATGCCTCAGCAGATCTCATGACCAGCTCTGAAGCTAGTACATGCCTTAGGGAAAGGGAACCTGGATTCTGTATCCTTGTACTGACCAGCCTTTGGAAAAAAGCTGTCCTGAAGAGGGGGCTTAACTACGGGTGAAGCTGTTCCTTTACGACTAAGGCAGTTCCTGGGAGAACCTTAGAAGTGAGCTATCAGCAGACAGCAAAAGCTGGAGAAATTAATGATTTGGTCCTCAATGTGGAAGTATGATGGGGTCCAGGAGGCCCAGAATTCACTCTACTTTCTTTTCTAACTGAATAAGAGAAATCCTTAAATAAATACCAGCTATTTAAAATTGTGGATTCTGTTTCACTACATCCATCAGAGAAAACTAGCATACTTCTAGTCATATGATGGGGTCCTCTGAAGCATTTACAGATGCGTATTCTATTACTCTGTTTAAATGTTGATTTTTAAGTCCCAATTTAAGTTTAGAGGAAATACAATATTTACCTAGTTTAAAATCATACTGCTAGTCTGTTGATAAAAATTAGGAAATCATCACGGTGAATTTCATGTAAGTATCCTTCATGTCGTTTACATCTCATTTGTGCACAAATACTATACTCTGAATAAACACTGTTAGGTGACATCACGTGGTTTCCAAGTCATGGCAATCCTTGCATACATCAGAAGGAAACACTGCCAGGTGCTGTACCATCTTCACAATCATTGTTATACTTAAGCCCACTGTTACAGCCACTGTATCAATCCATCTTTGAGGATTTTTTCCACTGACCCGTACTTTACCAAGCTGATGTCCTTTTCCAGGGGTTGCTCCTTCCCAGCAACTTGTCCAAAGCATGTGAGATGCAGTGTAACCATGCCTACTTTTATGAAGCATTCTGATTGTACTTCTTCCAAGACAGATTTGTTCATTCTCTTGGCAATCCATAGTATGTTCAATATTCTCCAACATCTCAGTTCAAGGGACTAAATTCTACAATCTTTATTAGTCATTCAGCTTTCACATGCCTAAGAGGTGACTGAAAACATGGTGCCTTGAGGCAGGAATGAATTAGCCTTCAAGATGACGTCTTTGCTTTTCACCACTTTAAAGAGTTCTTTCACAGCAAATTTGCCCAACACAGTACATGATTTCTCAGCTGCTGCTTCCATGGATGTTGATTGTGGGTACAAGTAAAATGAAATATTGACAACTTCAATCTTTTCTCTGATTATTATGATGTTTTTGTTGATCCAGTTATGAGGCTTTTTGTTTTCTCTATGTCAAGTTGTCATCCAGGTCATCAGTAAAATTTGTTTTCCCTTCTGTCGAGTCAGTTCGTGTCATCTGCATAGCATAGGCTTTTAATGAGTCCTCCTCTAGTTCTGCTGTTATGTCCTTAATACAGTCCTACTTCTCATATTATTTTCTCACCATACAGATTGAATATATATGCTGAAGGTGTACTCCCATTATCTACACCTTTTCTCATTTTAAACCACTAATATCCTAATATTCTGTTTGAAAGACTGCTTCTAGGTCTATGTACATGTTCTGGGTGAGTGCAATTAAATGTCTGAAATTCCCATTCTTCTCAATGCTATCCATAGTTTGTTATGATCCAGGCAGTTGAATGCCTTTGCATAGTCAAAAACAGGTAAACAACTTTCTGGTATTCTTTGTTTTCAGCCAAGATCTTTCAGACATCAGCAATGATCCTACGTATTCCAAGTCCTCTTCTGAACCTACCTTGAATTTCTGGCAGGTCCTTGTCAAGATAATGCTGCAACTTCTTTTAAGTTATTGTCAGCAAAATTTTAATTGTGTGTAACATTAATGATATTATTTGATAAGTTACACATTCTGATAGATCACCTTTCTTTGGAATGGACACACATATAATTTTTCCATGTGGTTGGCCAGGTAGCTGTCTTCTAGATTTTTTTTTTTAATTGTGATTGAGTGAAAGCATAAAATCCAATTTAAATTTGCATGCCCACCTATCTGCAGCTCCTTCTGTTGTCCTTGCCCAGGGATAGCACACTCCTCCTTTTGGTTCTACTCACGTCATAAAGTGCACACATGATGTGGCCACTCTGTGTTCCCCAAGTCCAGTACATTCCTATCTGAAGAATTGAACTCAGGTGCAGCATCAGGTCTAGGAGCCATGATCCCAGGGGAACTCCAGGGCCTTTGGACCGTGAGTTGCAGTTTCTGAGTGGAGCTCTTGAGGTGCACCCCTTTTTATCTCATGTTGCCCCTGAGACTCAACCTTGTGAACCCCATCATGGCTTCCCTTGTTTGTGGCTGGGCACCATTTGGTTCTTCTGGTCACATGTTGATATAGTCACCCATTTACATGGGTCTTTCTGTCTTCTAGACTTTTTCCCTAATGTCATTGTTGACACTGGTGATCTTCCATTCTGGTTGGGTTTGGACCATTTGGTGTACCTCAGATGGCAGCTTGCTAGCTTTTAAGACCTCAAATGCCACTCACCGATATGGGTTGCAGAAGACTCACCAGTAGGCTGGTTATGTTGATTGGCCTTGATGTCCCCTGAGAGCATGGCCCCTGGATCCCTGCCCTTGCTACTCTATCCTTGCAATAGTGGGTTAAGATTGGAAGAGTTTTCAGGTTATATTGAAGTCCAGTTAAGTTGATCTTCTTTCTCATATGTGCTGTCAGTGCTTTCAGCCAACCAAATTTCTATCAGGATCTAATCTATACCTAACTCTCTCCTCCCCTGCAGCCATCAAGGTGTTTTTTCTTCTGTACATGAGTCTATCTCTAAGTCCTTATAGTAGGGATCTCATACAATATTTGTCCATGTGCTGCTGACTCATTTCACTCAACAAAATGTCTTTCAATCGAAACAAGTTATGAGATGCTTCCTAAAATCATCATTGTTCTTTATCATTGCACAGTGTTCCACTGAGTATATATACCATAGTTTGTTTATCCATTCATCTGTTGTTGGGCATCTGCCTTGATTTCATTTTTTGCTGTTGTGGACTGCGTTGCAATAAACATTCATGTGCATGTATCTGTTCATGTGACTTCTCTTGCTTCTGTAGGATATACGCAAAGTAGTGGAATTACTGGGTCAGATGGTGTATTTATTTCCAGCTTTCTAAGTAAGCACCAGATTGCTTTCCAAAGAGATTGTACCATTTTGCAATCACATGAAGCAGTGTAGGAGAGTTCCAATTTCTCCCCAGCCTCTCCAGCATTTGTTGTTTTGTGTTTTTTGGATCATGGCCAACCTTGTTGAGGTGATATGGTATCTCATTGTCATTTTGATTTGGACTTCTTTAATCGCTAACAATAGTGAACATTTCCTCATGCGTCTTTTGGCTGTCTGGATATCCACTTCAATGAAGTGTTTCTCCATTTCCTTTGCCCATTTTTTAATTGGATTATTTATTCTTTTTTGTTGATATTTTGCAGCATCTTGTAGATAATAGAGATCAGAGGTTGATCTGGCATTTAGTTGCCCAATATTTTTCCCATTCTGTAGGTGGTCTTTTAATTTGTTATATAAAATCCTTGGATGAGCAAAAGTGTTTGAGTCTTAGTAGTTTTCGCTTATCTATTTTCTCTTCTGTTGATAGTGCTTTCTCAGATTTTGAAGTCTATCTAATTTGTGTGTTAGAACTTCCATTGTTGATCCTATTTTTTTCTTACATGACCTTTGTCATTTAAGATTTGATATTTAGGTCTTTATCCAGCTTGAGTTGGTTTTGGTGCAAGGTGTACGTTATGGGCCTTGTTACAGTTTTTTGCTGATGGATATCCAAATTTGCCAGCACCATTTGTTAAAAAGACAGTTTTTACCTTGGTTTACAATCTTAGGGCCTTTGTTGAATATCAACTGTTCATAAGATGATGGTCACACCTCTGGGGTCTCAACACTGTCCCATTGGTCTATGCATATGTTTTTGTACCAGTACCAGGCTGTTTTGACTACTGTGGCATTGTAATAAGTTCCAAGGTCGGGTAGCGAGAGGCCTTCCAGTGTATTCTTTTTCAGTAGTGTTTTGCTTGTCTGGGGTGTCTTCTCTTTCCAAACAAAGCTGGTGATTTGTTTCTCCATCTTGTTAAAAAATGTCCCTGGAATCTGTATTGGAATTGCCTTGTACATGTGGCTCACTTTGGGTAAGACAGATTTTTCACAATGGTAAGTATTCCTAACCATGTGCAGGGTCGTTTTCTCCTTTTATGTAAGTATCTCTTAGTTTCTTGCAGTAAAGTCTTGTAGTTCTCTTTGTATAGTTCTCTTATTTGTCTAGCTAGATTCATTCTTAGGTATTTTATTCTCTTGGGGACTGTAGTAAATGGCATTGATTTGGTGATTTCTTCTTTCATGATCTCTTTGTTGGTATAAAGGAATCTTACTGATTTACTTATATTTATTTTTATATCATGATACTTTGCTGAACTCTTCTATTAGTCTGAATAGTTTACTTATGGATTCTTTAGGATTCTCTGTATGTACAATCATAACATCTGCAAATAGTAAGACTTTTACTTCTTTGCTGATGCAGATGCCCTTTACTTCTTTGTCTTGTTTACTTACTCTGGCCAGAACTTACAGTAAAATCTTGAATAGGAGAGCTGAGAGTAGGCGTCCTTGTCTAGTTCCTGTTCCTAAGCGAAATTCTTTCATTCTCTTTCCATTCACGATGATTAGGTGGTTGGCTTTGTGTAGATGCTCCTTATTGTGTTGACAAATTTGTGTTCTATTCCTGTTTTGCTGAGAGTTTTTAAAATGAGTGGGCGTTGGACTTTGTCAAATGCCTTTTCAGCATCAATTGACAAAATCAGGTGAATCTTATCTTTTGTGTTATTTATGTGGTTGATCACATTAATTGTCTTTCTCATTTGAACCAAACTTGCATCCCTGGAATGAATCCAACTTGATAGTGATGAATTATTTTCTTGATATGTTGTTGAATTCTACTGGCAAAGATTTTGCTGAAGATTTTTGCATGTAGGTTCATGAGTGATATTAGTTTGTAATTCTTTATTGTTGGCTCTTACCCTGGCTTTGGTGTCAGAGTTATGCTGGCTTCATAGAATGAATTCGGGAGTATTCCACCCTTTTCTGTGCTATGGAACAGTCTCATTAGTATTGGAGTTAATTCTTCTCTAAAAGCTTGGTAGAATTCTGCAGTGAAGCCATCTGGGCCACGCTTTTTTATGATTAGTAGTTTTTTGATGGCTTTTTCAATCTGTTCCTTTGTGATCGGTTTATAAAGTTACTCTAATTCTCTTTCTGATAATTTATGTAGGTGATATGAATCTAGGAATTTGTCCATTTCCTCTCAGCTTTCAAATCTGTTAGAGTACAGTTGTAGTATTCCGTTATGATATTTTTGACTTCTGTTGGATCTTTTGGGATGACTCCCATTTCATTTCTTACTCAGATTGTTTCCCCTCCTGTTTTTCTTTAGTAAGATTACCAGTGGTTTGTCAATTTTGTTGACCTTTTCAAAAAAGCGGCATTTGATCAATTGTTCTTCTCTTCTGCAATTCATTTAATTCTGCTTCTACTCTCTAATTCATTTAATTTGGATCTAGTCTTTATGATCTTACTTCTGAGGGGTTCCTCTATTGCTCTCTTTCTACTTGTTCAAGTTGTAGGGTTCTTTTCTTTTGTTTGGGTCCTTTCTTCCTTCCAGATGTGTGCATTTATAGAGATAAATTCACCTATGAGCACTGCTTTAGCTGTGTCCCATAGGCTCTGGTAGGATGTGTTTTCATTCTCATTTGATTCCATAAATTTCTTTATTTCATCCTTGATTTCTTCTATAGCACATGGCTTTTTGAACAAGGTGTCATTCAGTTTCTGTGAGTTCCAATTTCTATCACTGTTTTTTTCTGCTATTGATTTAGACTTTTATAGCTCTATGGTTGACAGCACTTGGCTTGGCTTGGCTAGCTCTATGGTCTGAGAAGACACTTTGTAATAATTCAGTGTTTTGGATTTTGTTGAAATTTACTTTATGTCCTAACACATGGTCTATTCTGAAAAATATTCCATGTGCATTGGAGAAGGTGTAGTGATCTGTTGATGGATAAAAAGTTCTGTATCTATCAATGAGGTCTAATTGGTTAATTGTAGCAATAGTATCTTCTGTGTCTTTACTGAGCTTTTCTCTAGAAGATATGTCCAATAATGAAAGTGGAGAGTTGAAGTCTCCCACTATAATTGTGGAGTGATCTATCTCATTTTTCAATTTAGTCAGTTGTTATTTGATGTATTTAGATGCTTTAGTATTTGGTGTCTAAATATTTAATGTTGTTAAGTCCTGCTTGTGTGTTGAACCTTTCAACAATAGATAGTGACCATCCTTGTCTATGGTGGTGGATTTTACATTAAAAATTTATTTTATCTGAGATTCGTATTGTCACACCTGCTCTTCTTTGTATGTTGTTAGCTTGGTGTATATTATTCCAACCTTTAATATTCAGTTTGTTCGTGTCTTTAAGTCTAAGGTGAGTTTCTTGTAAGCAACAAATAGACAAGTTGTGTCTTTTGATCCAAGATGTCACTTGTTGTCTCTTTACTGGCGCATTCAGTCTATTTACATTCAGTGTAACTGTTGATAGGTATGTGTCTAGTGCTGTCAGTTTGATGTATTTATTTTTGTGTTGATATGTTCTGTTGCTCTTAATATTCTATTTTGTGTCATTCTTATTCATGGGTTGATTTTTCATCCTTTTCAATGTTGATTTTGTGTCTGTTGAGACTCCCATGTTACGTTTCTTGTTCTGCCATGTTGTATCTTTATTGTGCTTTGCGGCTACCCCTATGATCACCCTTAATAATCTAAGTTTAGACCCAATTTTAACTTCTACATACCGTATTAACTTCCTCTCCATCTGGAAGGACTCTAACTACTGTAGTATATCTCTCTTTTTAATATGATAGCATCTTAGTTTTCATTATATGATCACTAGATCCCTTCTTTTAACATTATAGCTTTCAAGTTTTGTGCCTTCTCTAGCTGAGTAGTCTTCTGGATGTTGCATCCTGTACTGCTTCCTTAAATATATGCTTGATGGGTTTGTTTTTCTAAGCAAAGACCTTCTTTCAGTATTTCTTGTAGTTTTGGTTTAGTGTTTATGAAGTCTCTAAGTTTCTGTTTATCTGTGAATGTCTTAATTTCATCTTCATGTTTAAAAGAAAGTTTTGCAAAATATATAATTCCTGCTTGGAAGTTTTTGTACTTCAGGGCTTTGAATGTGTCACCCCGATGCCTCCTTGTCAAATAATTTCTTCTGGGAAGTCAGACAAAAGCCTACAGGGCTTCTCTCTGAATGTTGGCTTTGCTCTGAGTCTCACTAACTTAAGAGTTTCTGTTTCTGTTTAATTTTGTTGAGCTTGATTATAATGTGTCAGTGTCTTTCTTTTGGGGTCTATATTTTGTGCCTTTCTATACACATCTTGGATATCTATGTTCTGTTCTTTCATCATTTCAAGGAAGTTTTCTCTCAGCAACTCAATAGCAATGCTCTGTGCTTTCATTTATCCCTCTTTATTCAGGAACTCAAATTAATCATAGAATATTATTCTTAGTAGAGTACCACCTGTTTCTCAATGCTTCTTCATTTTTCTTGTTTTTTTTCTCTGACTTCTCCTCATAAATTCTGGCGTCAGTAGCTCTATGTTAAAAGTCGGTAAGTCTAGTTTCCTCTTGTTCAGTTCTGTTCTTTTATCTTTGAACTGAAATGTCTAATTCTGTAATTTTGTTATTGACCTGTCAGATTTCAGAATGTTGATGTTCCATCAATTTGAATAACTTGCTTAATTTTTCATTTTGCTCTACTCATTTTGTATAATGCCTAGGAGGGCTCTACATAATTTTTTGTACTTGACCTCCAATAGTTTCAGAAAGGCTTCTTTATCTAAGAAGATCTTTGGTTCTTTATTTTGGGAGTTTTCTGGTACCATGGCTGGATGTTTCTTTAAACGTTTCATGAGGGTTTGATGCTTTCAGAACATCTAGAGGCTGTTTGGTTTCTCTGGTGTTGCCTCATCAGGAGCTAAGGAGCAGTTTTGAGAAGGAAGCTGGTCACCTGCCACCTCTGTGTAGTTCAGTGACCATTCCCTTTGAACTCTCTGTGGTAGCAGGCTCTGCCTCCTGGCTTATGAAGACATGGCCCTACTTATGGAGTCACTGGGCTGTCAGGTGACCTTATGATGTGGGTCAGTAAAGACTGGAGGAGATGCCTTCAGGCTACACCACGGTTATTTCTCTAGGCAGTCTTTTTTAAAAAGATAAAAGCTATCTGACTGCTTCCAAAATCAGGCTGTCAGGTGACAGCAGGGGCACCCCTTCCACTGTTCCCAGATGAAGTGACATATTTCAAAGTAGAGAAAGGTTATTGGCCTGCTGTCATCACCTTGCTGCTCCTCACCCATAAGGCGACACTGTGCTAAACAAACACAGTTTTTCTGTTGCAAAGGTGCTCCCCAGGCTGGCACTGCCTCTCAGCCTGGGAATTAGCCTCTGCTGAGGCCTGTGGTTGGGTAACTCCACTTCTCAATTGAACAAGATGGTGTTTCAGTCAAGCTGGTCTTCCCTCTGCAAAACAGATGAATTTATGGCAGAGGTCTGTAAAGAGAGGGTGGAGGGGCTGTGGCACTCTGAGTCCAGACCCAGACTCTCAAAATGTGGCTATTCCACCCACTGATCATGTCAACACTGCAGCCCAGCGTACTAGCCATTTAAGCCTGTCTCCCGCCTACTGGCCAACAAAAAGAAAAAAAATAGTTAAAAGCGACAATTACCTTCAGTCCACGGAAACTGACCAATTCAAAAGGAGCCAGCTGGGCTCAGCAAAAGACAAATTTCCCATTCAGTGGCATGTAGTCTAAACTGACAGCCCTATCCTCTACCTTAGGGCTCACGGGGTGTCCAGAAAACTCTGTTTAATTACCAATCCAGGACTTAGTTTTTGGAGGGAATTAAGGTGATGTGTCTAGTCCACCATCTTGACCACACTCTCCCAATTTCTTGCTGTAGACAAGTAAGTACCTCCACCATTGCATCCACTTGTTCAACCATCTTGACTGATTTTCTATTGATCTAATTTACAATCTTTTATGCCAGTGCCTTCAGTGCATCTTGAATTTCTTCCTTCAATAGCAAATAAGGGGAAATACATAAAAATAAATCATATTTTGATAAATGATTAATGTAATGATCAACTAATAACAAAAATTTTAAAAAATGCTTTTTAAATAGCATCAAGGAATGTAAAATACTTTAGGATTAGTTAACAAAATGTTGATAATTATTAAATAAGCTAAAGATACAAAAAGATATACCATAGCTTAAGATTAGTAAACTCAGTGGCTTTCAAATATAACCTTTCTCCCTAGATTAAATGCAGCCTAACCTGAATTCATGACACAGCTTCTGTGTAGATATTGACATGCCAGTTCTAAAGTTTATATGTAAGCATAAAGGACCAGAAATACTTAAAGAAAATTGGCAAAGAAGAAAACAGTTGAATGAGTTACTGTGGCTGGTATGAATTGTAGTAGTTATTTAAAGATATAATAACCATTGAAACGTGATGTAGGTTTATATGCATAAATATACAAGTCAAATGAACAGAATAGAGTCCCAAATCAGAATACACATTATTTTTATTTGATTTTTGACACAGTACAGATTTCTAAAAAATATCAGTATTTTAACAGTGAACCTGGAAGAATTGCATATTCACATGTAAAAAATAAAGATGGATCCTTTCCTTGCAGTATATTCAAGTATTAACTTGAAATTGTTACTTTCACCTTTATCTCACTGAACTTGATAAAGCCTACTGCTGTGTTGGAGGAGAACACCAGCAAGAAACTCAAGGCAGTTCTTGACCAACAAATAGAAAGAAACAGTGGTCCTCAGTCCAGAACTCTCAAGAAAATGAATCATGCCAACAATCATGTAAGTGATCTTGGAAGATGATCCTTTCTCAGTTGAGCATTCAGATGAGATCCCTGCCCTGGAGGATACATTGCAAGAACCCTAAAGCACAGGACCTAGGTAGAGTGGGCCTAGAAATTATGAGGCAATAATGTTTGTTGTCTTCAGGCAAGTTTTAGGATAATATATTAAGCAGCAATAGTTAAGTATATAACATCTTTAAATTTTTGTACTTGTGGCAATTCACTTGACATGTGGTATTTATTTTATTTACCTTACAAATCTGTGAACTGCTATATGATCACCTATCTATGATTCATTTTTGTCTAGGTCAATAATTTTTATTTATCCTATTAATATCTGTTTTATGGATGTTTTCATAAATACAAGAACAGGTATTATAACATTGTACTATTCTCAGTTCACAGAAAATACACAAACTACCATAATTTTCAAAGTATTTTCTGTTAACATATTCCACATCTGTGGTAGAGTCATGTCATAAGAAATATTTTTCTATTTATGGTTAAATGCATGGTAAACTAGACACAGAGATTTAGAGGGTATTTTGCTTAGCTTGAATCAATATACTTCTTTCTTTAGCATGTCTTAGATGCTTTTGTTCATTGGTAATTAAATCCCACTACTGGCTTGGCTTGACTGCTGAATCAATTTCCCAAAACAGAAGGATTTGATACTTCAACTCTCAGTTGTTATACTTCCCTAAAGAAAGAAAATCACGGACTCCACTATGCAAAATGTGTTTGAAAAGTACAGGAAGTGATTTTTCTTTTAATCTTTTTTTCCCATTGTGTTTCAAGTGAAAGTTTAAATTAGAGTCTGTTTCTCTTACAAAACCTTATGTATATTTTCCCATGTGATTTTTGTTTCTTCTCTGTACTGGGACAGCAAACTACTCCCCTCCACCCAAAATTTCCCATGTCCATTTAACTAGCTTTTATCACTCATCTTCTCATCTTTCCTCCAGAAAGGAGCTTCCCGTTTAATCTTCTGTATCTACCCAAGCCGAGAAACATAATTTTCACCAGTATCGTTTTACATCTTATATACCAGTTCAATCTTTCTCTGAGCAGTTGGCTTCCAAAATGGTTTTCAGTTATGGGCTAACAAACAATTGGGGAGCCATGTCTTCTGGGGAGCCTTCAGTCTGTCAATCATCAAGTCTGGTCTTTTCACTAAAGTTTGAGTTCACACCAAATTTCTCCCACTCCATCTGTTGAATTCCCTGCAAAGACAGTCTTTGGTAGTGATGGGGCAATACCTAGTTCTTCCGGTCGCAGGTTGATGTAGTTTCTGTCTTTTGGGTACACACTTTCTTGTATCTTTAATGTACTTCTTTCTCCTTTGTGCCACCTGAGTTGATACCAATTGATGTTTCCTAGACAGTTACCTGGTAGCTTCTAATACCCCAGATGCCACTCCCCAAAGTGGATGCAGAATGTTTTAATAAAGTCTTTTATGACAACTGACCAAGATATTCCTTGAAACCATGGTCTCCAAATCCCCAAACCTGCCACTCTGTCCTTCAAAATGTTTGCTTTAAGTTAGAAGACTTTTAAGTTTTGGGTTTCGTCCATTTCTGATGACTTCTCCTCAAAGATATGTTGTATCTCCTTTCATGTAAAATAATTTGTGTCTGTTTATATGATTAGTGAGTGTACATCTCCCTTCAATTCCCCATAACCATCAAAAAATGTTTTCGTCTGTGTTTAAAACTTTTAAATTCTTGTAATAGTGGTTTCATGTGATATATATCCTTTTGAAACTGACTAATTTTAACTCAGTATAAAGCCTTCAAGATTCTTTTGTGACATGTTTCCCAAATTCATGGTTCTTTATCATTGCATAATAATCTATTGTGTGAATATACCATAATTTTTTATTCATCTCCCATTAATAGGCACCTAAGTTGACTCCAAATTTTTGCTATTATGATGGAACTTGGCTTTGGACCAGTGCTGCAGTGAACATTAGTGTGCACGTATTTGTTAGCATGGTAGATCTTATTTCTCTAGGATATATTCTAAAAAATGGGATTGCTGGATCATGTGGTTTTTCTAGCTCTTTAAGAAAGCACCTAATCGATTTCCAAAGTGGTTGTAACATTTTAATTCCCACCAGCAGTGTAAAAATGTTCCAGTCTCTCCACAACCTCTCCACCATATATTAGTTTGTATTTTTTTGATTAATTTCAGCCTTATTGGAATGAAATTATATCTCATTGTAGTTTTAATTTACATAATGATCTTGAGCAATTTTCAGTTCTACTACGGCCTCAGATTCGACTCAACAGAACTGGGTTTTTTTTTTTTTTTTTTGAGGGGGTTAGCTATATGAATGTGATATTTGATGAAGTGCCACTCCATATCCTTTGCCCATTTTTTAAACTGGATTATTCATCTTTTTGTTGTATAGATTTTATGATACCTTGTAGATTTTAGAGATCAAACTCTGATTATATTTGTTATAGTCAAAAATTTACTCCAAGTCTGTAGGTTGTTTATTTTTTTTACTCTTTTAGTGAAGTCTTTAGATGAGCTAAGTGTTTGACTTTTAGAAGTTCCAAGTTACTTGTTTTCTTCTCTGGCATTTGTGCATTGTTCTTAACAGTTTGTATTCTGTTCATACCATGTATTGGGGCTACCAGCATTGTTACTATGTTTTGTTTCATGATTTTTATCATTTTAGATTTTGTATTTAAGTTTTTGATCATTTTCAGTTAGTTTTTGTGCATGATGTGAGATAGGAGTCTTGTTTCATTTTTTTGCAGATGGATATCCAGTTATACCAACAGCATTTGTTAAAGACGCTGTCATTTCCACAATCTACGGACTTTGGGCTTATGTCAAATATTAGCTGCTTAGCAGTGGATGATTTTATGTCTGGATTCTCAATTCTTTTCCAGTTTTCTTTGTATCTGTCATTGTACAAGTACCAGGTTGCTTTGGCTGCTGCAGCAGTGCAATAGGTTCTAAAGTTGGGTAATGGGAAGCTTAGCTTCCCACTTTGTTCTTTTTCTTCACTAATGCTTTGCATATCTAGGCCTTCTTCCATTTCATATGAAGTTGTGCTTTTTTCCTTAACCTTATTATAAAATGCCATGGGAATTTGGATCAGGATTGCATTGTATCTATAGATCACTTTGGATAGAACAGACACCTTCATAACATGAGCAAGGTAAGCTTATCCACTTTTTGGTATGTTTATCTTATATCCTGAAACTTTGCTAAACTTTTCTATTAGCGCCAGTAGTGGTTCTTTTTATTTTTTAAAAAAATAGATTCCTTAGAGTTTTCTGTATATAAGATCATATTATCTACAAACAGATATGCTTTTACTATTTCCTTATAAATTTGGATGTCTTTTATTTCTTTTTCTTGCCTGATTGCTCTAGATAGAACCTCCAGCACAATGTTGAATAAAAGTGGTGACAAAGGGTGTCTTTGTTTGTTTTCATTCTTAAAGGGAATACTTTTAGACTCTCCATTTAGGATGATGCTGGCTGTTGAATTTGTATAGATGCCTTTTATTATGTTTCGGATTTTTCTTCCATTTATATTTTACTGAGAGTTCTTACATAAGCGCAAGTTACCCCATATCCCACTGCCATTGAGTTGGGTCTGACTCATAGAGACTCTAGAGGTCAGGATAGAACTGCCCCATACAGTTTCCAGGGAGTGCCTGGTGGATGTGAACTGCCAATCTTTTGGTTAGCAGATGTAGCGCTTAACACACTACGTAACCAGGATTTCAAAATGCGTGTTGGAAGTTGTCAAATGTCTTTTCTGCACCAACTGACAAAAGCATGTGGTTCTTATCTGTTGTTTTATTTATGTAGTTGAATACATTGATTGCTTTTCCAATGCAGTACAACTCTGTGTACTTTGTATGAATCCCACTTGAGCATGGTGAATTATTATTTTGACATGTTATTGATTTTTTTGAGGATTTTTGCCCCTGACCTCATGAGAGATACGAGTCTGTTATTTTACTTTTTTATGTTTTCTTTACCTAGTTTTAGTATCGGTATTACATTAGCTTCATAGAATGAGTTTGGGAGTATACCACTTTTTTCTATACTCTGAAATAAAAAAGTTTAGTCATAGTGGTGTTAATATGTCTCTGAAAGTTTGGTAGAATTTTCAACTGAAGTCACTGGGCCAGGGCTTTTCTTTTTTTTTTTTACAATTTTTTAAATTAATCTTTCAATGTTTTCTTTTGTTAAGCATTTATTTCATTCTTATACTTCTGTGTTAGTTTTAGTAGAATGTTTCTATAAATTTGTCCATTTCCTCCAGGTTTTAAAATTTGTTACAATACATTATTTCATACTATTCTGTTATGATTTTTTTTTTAAATTTCAGTTGGATCTGTTGTGATGTTGCCCATCTCATTTCTTATTCTTATTTTTTGCTTCCTCTTCTGTTTTACTCTTGTCACTTTGGCCAGTTGTTTATCGGTTTGTTGATCTTTTCAAAGAAGCAGCTTTTGGTCTTATCAAGTCTTTCAATTATTTTTTCTATCTTCTGATTTCATTTGTCATTGTTAGGTGCCATCAAGTCAGTTCCAACTCATAGTAACCCTAGGAACAATAGAACAAAATATTGCCTGGTCTTGTGCGATGTCCACAATTGTTTTTACACTTAAGCCCATTGTTGCAGCCATTGTGTCAATCCATCTCATTGAAGGTCTTCCTCTTTTTCACCCACCCTCTGTCTACCAAGCATGATGTCCTCCTCCATGGACTGATACTTCCTGACAACATGTCCAAAGTATGTAAGATGCAGTCTTCTCATCTTTGCTTCCAAGAAGCTCTCTGGTTGTACTTCTTCCAGAACAGATGTGTTTGTTGTTTTGGTGGTCCATTGCACATTCAACATTCTTCTCCAACACCACAATTCAAAGGCATCATTCTTATGTCTTTGTTGTTCATTGTCCAGCTTTCCCATACATATGATGCGATTGAAAGTATCATGGCTTGGGTCAGGTGCATTTTAGTCTTCAAGGTGACATCTTTAATTTTGAATACCTTAAAACTGTCCTTCATAGCATATTTTCCCAATGCAGTGTGTCCTTTGATTTCTTGACTGCTACTTCTATGGGTGTTGATTGTGGACCCAAGTAAAATGAAATCCTTGACAACCTCAATCTTTTCTCCATTTATGACAATGCTGCTTAGTGGTCCAGCTGTGAGGACTTTTGTTTTCCTGAAGGCGAGGTGCAATAAATACTGAAGGCTGTGGTCTTTGCTCTTCATCACTTAGTTTCTCAAATCTACTTCATTTCCAGTAAGTAAGGTAGTGTCATTTGCATAACGCTGGTTGTTAATGTGTCCTCCTCCAATCCTGATGCCTCGTTCTTCTTTGTATAATCCATCTTCTTAGATTATGAGCTTGCCATGCAGATTAAAAAGGCATAGTGAAAGGATACAACCCTGACACACACCTTTACTGACTTTAAGCCACGCGGTGCCCCTTGTTCTGTTTACACAACTGTCTCTTAATCCATGTATAGATTCCTTAAGAGCGCAACTAGGTGTTCTGGAATTCCCATTTTCCACAATGTTAATCATAGTTTAGTATGATCCACACAGTCGAATGCTTTTGCATAGTCAGTGAAACACAAGTAACCATCTTGCTGGTATGCTTTGCTTTCAGCCAAGATTCATCTGTTATCACCTGTAATATCCCTGGTTCCACATCCTCTTTTGAATCTAGCTTGAATTTCTGGCACTTCTTTGTCAATATACTGTTGCAGTTGCTTTTGAGTGATCTTGAACAAAATTTTACTTGTGTGTAAATTTTTTTTTTTGTAAATTTTTATTGCTCAGTAATTTCCACATTCAGTTGGATCACCTTTCTTTGGAAGGGGAACAAATATGGATTTCTTCTAGTCAGTTGGCCAGAGCTATCCTCCAAATTTGTTGGCATAGATGAGTTAGCACTTCCAGCACTGCATCTATTTGTTGAAATATCTCAATTGATATTCCATCAATTTCTGGAGCCTTGTTTTTTGCCAAGGCCTTGAATTCAGCTTCAATTTCTTCCTTCAGTATCTTTGGTTTCTGATCATATTCTACCTCTTCAAATGGCTGAACATCTACCAGTTCTTTCTGATATAATGACTGTGTATTCCTTTGCCTTGTTTTGATGCTCTTTGAGTCATTTAATAGAATCCTTCACTATTGGAACTTGAGGCTTAAATTTTTTCTTCAATTCTTACAGCTTGAGAAGTGCAGAATGTGTTCTTCGTTTCTGGTTTTTCCATTTCCAGCTCTTTGCACATGTCAATATAATCCTTTATTTTGTCTTCTCAAGCTGCTCTTTGAAATATTCTGTTTAAGCCTTTTACTTTGCCATTCCTTCCTTTTACTTTAGCTGCTTGACTTTCAAGAGCAAGTTTCAGAGTCTTTTCTGACTTTCAGTTTGTTTTTTTCTTTCTTTCCTGTCTTTTTAATGACCTCTTGCTCTCTTCATGGACGATGTCTTTGATGTCATTCCACAGGTTGGTATTCAGTCATTAGTGATCAACAAGTCAAATCTTTTCTTGAGATGGTCTTTAAACTCAGGAGGGGTATGCTCAAGGTCATACTTTGGCTCTCATTGACTTCCAATTTTCTTTAGTTTCAGTTTGGATTTGCATAATGAACAATTGATCTGTGCTACGGTCAGTACCTGGTCTTGTTCTATCTGCTGATATGGAGCTTTTCCATCATTTTCTTCCAGATATGCAGTCAATTCGGTTCCTGTTATTCCATCTGGTGAGGTTCACATGTACAGTTGCTGCTTGTGTTGGTTAAAAAAGGTAATTGCAGTGAAAAAGTTGTTAGTCTCTCAAAATTCTGTCATGCGATCTCTGGCATTATTTCTATCACCAAGACCATGTTTTCCAACTACTGATCCTTCTTCTTAATTTCCAACTTTTTCATTCCAGTTGCCCACTAATTATCAATGCATCTTGATTGCATGTTGGATCAATTTCAGACTGTAGAAGCTGATAAAAAATCTTCAGCTTCTTCATCTTTGATCTTAGTGATTGGCGTGTAAATTTGAATAATAGTCATATTAACTGGCCTTCCTTGTAGCCTTATGGATGTTATCCTATGACTGACAGCATTGTACTTCAGGACAGATCTTGAAATGTTCTTTCTGATGATGAATGCAACACCATTTCTTCTCATGTTTTTGTTCCCGGCATAGTAGACCATATGATTGTCGGATTCAAAATGGCCCAAACCAGTCCATTTCAGCTCACTAATGCCTAGGGTGTCAATGTTTATGCATTCCATTTCATTTTTGACCTTTTACATTTTCCTAGACTCATACGTCCTACTTTCCATGTCCCGATTTTTAATGAATGTTTGCAACTATTCTCATTTTGAGTCATGCTGTATCAGCAAACGAAGATCCCAGAGGACTTCTTAAATCCACGTTGTTAAGATTGATTCCACTTTGAGGAGGCAGCTCTTCCCCAGTCATCTTCCAAGTGCCTTCCAACCTGGGGGGCTCACTTCTTGGCACTGTATCTGACAATGATTATCTGCTATTTCGAAGGCTTTCTCTGACTAATTCTTTTCAGTAGTAGACTGCTGGGTCCTTCTTCCTACTCTGTCTTAGTCTGTAAGCTCAACTGAAACTTGTCTACCATGGTTGACCCTGCTGATACCTAAATACTAGTGGCATAGCTTCCCACATCACAGCAACAAGTAATTCCCCACTGACAGACAAGTGGAGGCTGCTCACTTTATCTTTACCCTCCTTACCTGATGGTGTTACCTTCCTTAGCTAATGCTATTACCCTCCTAGCCTGATGCTGTTACCCTCTTTACCTGGTTTCATTTAGTTGTGCTTTAATTTTTATTGGAAACTCTGGTGGCGTAGTGGGTTAAGTGCTATGTCTGCTAACCAAAGGGTCAACAGTTCAGATCTGCCAGGTGCTCCTTGGAAACTCAATGGAGCAGTTCTACTCTGACCTCTAGGGTTGCTAGATGTGACTCAACAGTGTGTGTTTTTTTTTTTTTTAATTTTTATTATTTCTTTTTTTCTGATGCCTGATGCTTTGCTTTGCTGTTCTCTTTCTACTTGTTCCAGTGGTAGTGTTAATGCTTTGATTTGGGCCCTTTCTTCTTCCAGGATGTGTGCATTTATTGAGATAAGTTGACCTTTGAACACTGCTTTTCCTCTGTCTCACAATTTCTGGCAGGATATGTGTTCATTCTCCTTTGGTTTTGTAAATATCTTTATTCCATCCTTTATTTTTTCTATAACCCAGTTGTTTTTCAGCAAACATGTATTTGAGTTTTTTCTCCGTTGCTTTTTCTGTTATTGTTTTCTACATCTATGGCTTTAATGGTCTGTAAAACTTGTTTGTAGTATTTCAATTCTTTGAATATTTTTAAGACTTCCTCTAATGGCCTAATATGTGATCTTTTCTGGAGAACGTTCTGTATACATTGTAGATAAAGTATAATTCTCTGCTGTTGGTGGTGTGTTCTAAATGTATGCCTATAAGGTCAATTTGGTTGATTGTGGGATTGAGATCTTCAGCATCTTTGTTTAGCGTCTTTCCAGATTTATTGTCCTTCACCAAAATGATATGTTAAAATCTTCTTCTACTGCTGATCTATTTCTCTTTTCAATGCTATTTCAGTTTGTTTCATGTGTTTAGGAGGCCCCTCATTGTGTTAATAAATATATTTTTTTAACATAGTTATGTCCTCCTTGAATACTGATGTTTTAATCATTATGTAGTGTCCTTTCTTGCCAATTTTGGTGGTTTCTGATTTAGTCTCTTTTATCAGAAATTAATATTGCCACTTTTCCTGATTTTTGAATGTTGTTTGTTTGATATATTTTTTTCCATCCTCTGAGTTTTCTTTGCTTGAGTCTTTACATCTAAAGTGTGTGTCTTGTATGCAGTATATAGACAGACTGTATTTTCTTACCCATTCTGCACTTTCTGTCTTTTTATTGATGAATGTATTCCATTTACATTCAGTATAACTACTGATGGTTAGGAAATTAGTGCTATAATTTTGATGCCTTTTTGTACGTTGTTGACAGTTTCTTTATTCAACTTAAGTTTTAATGCTGAGTCGTTTTTCTTTATGTGTTTTGTTTCCATCTTTTTCATTGTTGATTTTGCATTTACTGAGACTTCATATTTTTCTTGTTTTTTAATTTGATGTATATGATCGTTATTTTCCTCTGTGGTAACCTTAATATTTACCCTATTTTCTAACGTTAAATCACTGTGTAACTTCTTCGTATTGTATTGACTTCCTCTCCAATGAAATATCTACAACTACATTTTTAGTCTCTGTTTTTTTTATAAGGTTGTCATCTTTTAGACAATAACATCTCCGTTTCCCTCTTTCCAGAGTTTTGCATTTGACTTATTTTTGTTATTTTCCTGTCTTCTTTGCTATCTAGCTATTCTTTCCTGTGTTCTAGCCTTGGATTTTATCTGGTGTGATTGATTTTCTAACCAAAGATTCCTTTTACTATTTCTTGCCATTTCGATTTGGTTTTTGCTTATTATCTAAACTTCTGTTTGTCTGAAAATGTCCTAATTTCACCATTGTATTTGAGAAACAATTTCAAAGGCTATATAAAATTTTTGGCTGACAACTTTTTTCCTTCATGGCTTTCTATATGCCATCCCTTTGCATCTTGACTGCACTGTTTCTGCAGAGAAGTCCCAAGTTTAGGCTTACTGATGCTCATTTATAGATAACTTTTCATTTATCCCTATCATCCTTTAAAATTCTCTCATCTTCAAATTTGGCATGCTTGATTGTAACACTTCTTGGTGTCTGTCTTTTGGCACCCACTTAGTGTGGAATTCAATGAGCATTTTGACAGCTATCTTCTTTCATGATAAAAAGGAAGTTTTCTGTCAAGAAGTCTTACACAATTTTTCTTTCTTCTCTGTTGTTCTCTCCTTTTCTGATACTCTGGTCACTCACAGATTATTTCTCTTGATAAAGTCCCCCATGTTTCTCAGTTTTTCTTCATTAAAAAAGTTTTTTTATCTGATTTTTCCTCAAATAAGTTGATGTCCAGTGTTCTATCTTCAGCCTCATTAATTTTGGCTTCCATTGACTCAATACTATTCCTTTAACTTTAAACAGAGTTGTCTAATGCTGTAATTTTGCTATTAACCTGCAAAATCTCTGTTTGCTGTCTCTTAAGCACTTCTTGCAGCCTGTTCAATTTGTCATTGTGCTCCACTGCAGTTTGTGTGTTCTCCTTCCTTATCTCTTCGAGAGTTCTAAATATTAATCTTTTGTGTTCTGCCTCCAATGATTCTATGAAATTCTCTTTACTGGAAAAATTTCCCAGTTCCTTGTTTTGAGAGTTTTCTGAAAGCTCTTTAAGAGTTTTAATATTGACTTTGTCTCTGAGCCATCAGTAAATTATTATACTTATTTATTTTATGTTTGCTTAGTGTAGTCTAAGTTCTCGTTTTGTGTTGCAATGTCAAAATAGAGTGGTTGTATGAGCTATTTTGCTTACTGGCTCATTTGATGCCATAATGTCCTGCATTCACAGTAAGCTAGACATCTTGTTTAAAAATGATCCAGTGTTCTGAATGAAGTCTTATTCTTTTAAATCTGAATTTTGTGAAATGTTTAATCATAGCTATGATGGTGTTAGAAATCCTGGTGACACAGTGGTTAAGTGCTTTGTCTGCTAACTAAGAGGTCAGCAGTTTGAACCCACCAGGCACTCCGTGTAAACTCTATGAAGTGATTCTACCCTGTTCTGTAGAGTTCCTATGAGTCAGAAATGACTGGACAGCAGTGGGTTTGTTTTGGTATGATGACCTTAAAGGAGTCCTGTTGATCTGATGTTTAAGTACTCAACTGTTGATTCAGAGGTTGTTGGTTGAAACCACCAGACACAGTGAAGGAAAAAAAAATGTGATAGTCTGCTTCTTTAAATAATGTATAGCCTTACTGAAAGGGAGGGGAAAGGAAGGAAGGAGGGAGAAGTCTGGTATAGATTAGACAGCCAATAGAAATTTTGTTGGGTGAAAGCAGTGACAGCACACATTAGAAAGAAGATCAACTTAACTGGACTTCAACACAACCTGAAAACTTTTCCAATCTTAACCCAGTATTACAAGGACAAAGTAGCAGGGGTGGGGTTATGGGGACCATGCTCTAAAGGGACATGGGGCCATTTGGCAGAATTAGCCTATTGCTAAGAGTGTCTTCTGCACCCCATATTGGTGAGTGGTGTCTAGGGTCTTAAAAGCTAGCAAGCTGCCATCTGAGGTACAACAAATTGTCCCAACTCAGCCAGAAGAGATGATCACCAAGGACCACACATGAGGGAAAAAAAAAAAAGCCCAGAAGACAGAAGGACCCATGTGAATGGGTGACTGGATCAACATGTGACCAGAAGAACCAGAAGGTGCTAACCACCACCAAAGACAGCCAGGATGGGGCACACAATGTCAAGTCCCAGTGGCAATATTAAAAAAGAGGGGTGCACCAAAAGAATTCCACTAAAAGATTGCAAATGATGGTCTAAAGGCATGAGGCTTCTCCTGGGAGCATGGTCCCTAGATCTGCTGCTGCCCCTGATGAGAAAACTTTACAGAGGTCAACTCTTTGGACAGTACTGGATTGGACTCAGGGACACAGTGCGACCATGTGGTGCATGTGCTTTGTGGTTCTAGGCATCTATGGGATTCTGTCCTATTGGCTTCTTACAAGAAGAGAGAGGAGAGAGTTGAGAGGAGGGTACAGAAGATTGTTTAGAGGACATGACATGTATAGAAAGGAAAGGAGGCGTGTGCTGTCACCAGGCAAGAAAAGAACAAAGAGCTGCCGATAGGCAGGCATGCAAATTTAATTTGGATTGTATTCTGTCACTCAATCACAGTAAAAAAATTACAGTCTTGGAAACCTCATAGGACAGTTCTATTCTGTCCTCTAGTATTTCTATGAGTTGGAATTGTCTTGCTGTGATGGATATGAAGAGCTTGAAGATGCCTGTTAGAGAATAATTAGCAAACCAATATTAGATGACAGAAAAAAATTTAGAGCATTGGTTTCCAGTAGTGTAAGAAGCAAAAATTTACTAATAAGTATGTATTTTGCTAAGCAAAGTAAAACTTTGTAATTCAAAACCTAATAAATTTGTGTTTTATTTCGACCACTAGTATAGGCAAATTATATTACTGTAATTTTTGCTTATGAAACTGCCAGAATGAGCTTATGAGTAGCAATAGCAAAAACTGTATGCAAATACTGCCTTATCCAGTTTCCTAGAAACCATAGCAAATGTTCTGTTTAAGACTGGATATGACAAAACTTTATTAAACTTGAACTGTATTCTGGGTAATTGTCCAATAATAACTTTTGCTAAATTATATGAAGCCCTTACTTTACTTAACAGGGAACACAGACTCCGCAACCTCTAATATTATCATCATTCAAGATAATGAGCAACACAAACCATTCTATTACCAATCTAAAAGCAATAAATGTCAAAGTAAAGAAGTATGCAATATTCCATCCTGAAAGAACAAAGGACAAAAGTAATGATGATACCTCTTTATGTTTGCAGGCTATTATATCATGCATAACAAATGATGCTGTAATTGTAGATGGTGTTATTTTAACAGCTTATAAGGAGAAGATAGAAGGGGAGGTGACAGAGTGTTTTGACTATTGCTCTGAAAAAACACTTCAAGCATCTTAATTTAAAATAGCCAGAAAGAGAGGGATACTATTTTCTTAGAGCACATTCGATTTTATTTTTCTAAGTCATATAAGCTGACGATGTCAGTCCTTGATTAATCAAGCAATTCACTGTGTTAGTGGCTTCAAGGTATCTGGAGTGAAGAACCTAATACAGCAAGTAGTTTTCCAACATTCTTAATAATCATCAAGATGAACAGGAAATAGACTTTCAGCTAGTCATTTCAGACATCTAGTGGAAACCAAGGTGGAAAAGGAGAAAATTATGCTGAGCAAACAAAACCCCTGTGTTGTTAATCAAAATTGTGTTCTAACCTATAGCTCATGTAGATTCATGTCCTTCTGAGTTATTTAGATTTCAAGACTGTGTAATGAAAGACCATTGAAGCTACAATTGAGGAAGTTCTTGCCTCAAGCTCTGATTTGTTCTTTGATTAACATATAAAACAATTTTTAATTCATTTTTTTTAAGCAAAAGAGCACTAAAGATCATGGTGCCCACATGCATTGTTTAAAACACAAAAATGTCCAGAGAAGTGATGACTTATCCAAAATATTTTATGCAAATTGAGCTCTCTAAATATATCTTCTGAAATTTATCTGGAGACATACATACTATTACATAGGGATGTCTGTAGACACAGTATATGAATATAATGGAGATTTCCCCTTTTTATTAAGGCTTTGATGGCATTTTGTAGAGGCAGTGCTACTAGCATCTGACAACATGGAAAATATGATTCTTTAAATTCAGGATCAAATGGAATAGTTTAGGATCTTTCTTAATTTTTATTTTTCTCTTCACAAACACAATATTTTGTTATCTTTGTTGACAATGCACAGCATCTGTAAATGGTTTTTAGTAGAAATAAAACAAAATGCATTCCCTCTTCAACTGTTTACTGGTTGTAAAATAAACCAGTTGCTGCTGAGTTAGTTCTACCTCGTGATAACCCCATATGTATTAGAGCAGAACTGTGATCTATGGAGTCTTCAATGGCTGATTTTGTGCAAGTTGATTGCAGTCATCTCTGATTGCAGATACTTCTGGGTGGACTTAAGTTTTCAATGCTTCAGTTAACAGGTGGGCATGTGCACTGTGATCAGTCAATTTTGTGTGGCCTTGCTTGGCATGGTCTTCTTGTAACTCCCACAAAGGTGATTGTGCAGAATTGTGTGGATAGGATAATTGTGTCCCGTCAAAGAGTTTGCTCAGGTTTTGTCACCCTGCTTGGCTTCAGGTAACCCATCCCAAAGGTGGGAAAGAGGAATAACAGCCAGAACAAGAGAGTGCATCTTTTCAACCCAAAATCCCTATACTGAGAAGTTGCTAGAACAAGGTGACTAAAAGAGAAAGCTGTATACTCGAAGACTAGAAGAGAGAAAGAAGCTGTGGTAGGAGAAACTGCAGGAGGCTATTCAATGGACTTCCTGACTCATGAAGTGAGAAATCTGAGTGGGTGGAGTACCTCTAGGGATTTATTGGTAGAGGGTGAAGGAACTTTGTAACACGTCGCCTGAGCAGGGCAATGGTACAGGACCAGAGGTGGACCTGAAAGCAAAGCTGAAAAGAGTATGTCCTGATGGAAGAAGTTTGTGCTGAGTATTCCCAAACCTGAATTGTTACTCGCTACTTCCCTAATAAACCTTAAAATTGTGAATATTGTCTGTAAATTCTGTGTGGTGATTGCAATGAATTCTCAAACCCTGCAGAAAAGTACAGAGTGTCGTGGGAGGGACGTTTGGTGTCTGAATTGGTAAAGATGGTAAAGAGAGGATGGATGTCTGACCTCAGCCTCAAGTGAATCAGCCTTGGACTGTCGGTTGATTTTCCTTGTGAAGACAGGGAAGCACTAGTGACATAGTGGTTAAGTTCTACAGCTATTAACTGAAACGGTTAGTAGTTCAGATTCACCAGATGCTCTTTCCTCTTTGGAAACACTATGGGGCAGTTCTACTCTGTCACATAGAGTCACTGTGAGTTGGAATCAACTCAGTGGCAACAGCTTTTGTTTTGGTTTGTGAAGATAGAAGAGGATCAGATCCCAGCCTCATATAGTTTTCTTTCTTTTTATTTTAATGACCTGTTAACCATTTGCACCATCTAGAGACTCCAATTATGTACAAGCGATCATGAATACATGGGAATATTTGATCTCAGCTTTTAAAACCCTGGAAATGACTGGAAAATTCACTAAGGAATTAAAACATTTTGCTTTGTATCCATCACATTTGCCCCACCCTTTGGAAGCTGAATTATGTTGATGATCCCCAGCAGCTGGATTCATATATAAACTAAGGCCTCACAACTTCTAAACATTTTGTTGTTTCAGTCAGTCAGTTCCTGCCTTTCATGTGCAGTGATTAAATATCTGGCTGCCAAGAGGAAGACTGGCAGTTCAAATCCACCCGTTGCTACATTTCTATTCTGCCAAGAGGGTCGCTGTGAGTTGGAATCGACTTGACAGTAACAGGTTTTGAATGCTTCCAAATATATTCCTTCACAGATTGGTAGATGATATTTTCATACTTATCTGTGAATGTATTTCAAAAATATGATTCTTTTTGTCACCACATAGTTGATGTAAGGAAAATAACTTTCCCTCACTAAATGTTTTAGAATTAATTGAATAATTTTTCTTTCTTCCACTCTATTAGAAAGAAAAGAATGATTTATACATATTGATAGCTACTATATTGTAAAATATTAGTGATGATAGTGTTATCTGCATTTATATCTTAACTTTGGGCCAACTCTACAACGGCTAACAACTGTATGTGGTATAATTTTTTTTTTATCTTAACTAGTATACTCTAAAGGGTGTCTTTGGAGTCAATAATTATTTGCTGACTGGATTTGCTGTAGAATTATATTCTTTACCTATGTTCTCCTCAGTCCTTGGAGAAGGACATCGTACTTGGTAGAGTGGAGGGTCAGAGAAAAAGAGCAAGACCCTCGACGAGATGGATCGATAAGGTAGTCACAACAACAGGCTTAAGCATAAAAACAATTGTGGACACGGCGCTAGTCCGGGCAGTGTTTCGCTCTGTTGTTCATAGGGTCACAATGAGTTGGAACCGATTCGACGGCACCTAAGAACATCTGTTCTCCTTCACTCCCTTTAAGAGAGACCTGTACCTTTAAGAAACTGGAAGAATTTTATTAGAAGTACTCGTGTCTGGGAAATTAAAAAACAAAACAAAACTGTTGTTGCCATTAAGTTAATTCCAACTTACAGCAATCCTATAGGACAGAACCCCACGGGGTTTCCAAGGAGTGGCTTGTGAATTCAAACTGCCAACCTTTTGGTTAGCAGCCTGAGCACTTAACCACTGTGACATCAAGGGAAACACAATCTAAATTAGTAACTGGTGACATTTTGACATTTGCCTTAATGTTAATAGACATCTTTTTTTTTGGTCTCTGTCTCTAATGTACCCATCAACTGAGAACCAAGTCTAATAAATTGATCCTTGCTTGGATGGTGATGACTGACATACTGTCTAAAAATACTTACATTTTTAACACTTTCTGAAAATAAAACTTTTTTTTTCACAGCTTCATCTCTGAAGAAACAGTCTTTACAGTGGCGTTTTGAGCATCAAAAAGTACAAAGTACAAGGTCTGTCATGGTTTGAATTGTGTCCCCCGAAAAATGTGTGCAGCCACGTGGCTGGGATATGGTTCCCAGTATCTTGGGACTGTCCTCCATTGTGTGGTTTTGCTAACCTGTATGTTAAAGGATTAGGGTGGGGCTGTGAATTCCCGCTATGGGGAAGTTTCCCTAGAGTATGGCTTGCCCCACCCTTAATGCTTTTAGCCTGCAAGGAATAAAAGGAAAAAGAACCAAGGACAATTTGAGAACCTCGCTACCATCAAGCAAGCAGCACCGGGAGCAGAACGCGTCGTTCAGACCAGAGGTTCTTGCGTTAGGACGCTCCCTGGACAATGACTGATGCAATACCGGACTTTCCTCCAGAGCCGTCAAGGGGAAAGTCTTTCCCTGGAGCGGACACCCTGAATATGGACTCGCAACCTACCGGACTGTGTAAGAATAAATCTTTCTTTGTTAAAGCCATCCACTCGGTGGTATTTCTGTTAGAGCAGCCCTAGCTGACTAAAACAAGGTCCAACAATTAAGTCCGCAAACTTAATTGTTCTAAGGGCTACATACTTCATTGCTCAATATCACTAAGGTTACCTTTCAAGTAGTCCCCTTGGAAAGGTATGCACCGATGCCAACACCTTCAAAGCAATTTTGGAACACTCTGGAATGGCTATTGAGCCCAGTGGCATAGAGGCAAGTTTGCAAACATAATTGTATAATTGTCTGTGAAGAAGTTATTAGTGAGTAAACAAATAACTGTATTGGAACACCCTAACCACTCACCAGATCTGCTTCCAGTGACTTTTTTAGTCACCCAAAGATAAAGTAAAAATTGAAAGGACAACATTTTCATGACATTCAGGACATCAACATTAGTATGAGGACAGCTCTGAAGGCCATTCCAGGAAAACAGTTCCAAAATTGCTTTGAAGGGTGAACTAAGTACTGGAGTTGTTATATAGTTTCCTTAGGGGAGTACCTCAAAGATGACCATAGTGATACTCAGCAATGAGGTATGTAGCATTTCTTCTAGAATGAGTTCTCAATCTTAATTGTCAGTCTTCGTATTTTAGGTTGAAGTTAGGAATATTCCCTTTGTAAGGCTCTGGAATTAACTGCAGAGCCCTCCTGGAGTGGTGGTCAAGAACCCGGCTGCTAACCAAAATAATGACAGTTCGAATTCACCAACTGCTCCTTGGAAACCCTATGGGGCAGTTCTGTTGCATCCTGCAGGGTTGCTATAGGTTGAAATTGACTCAACAGCATCAAGTTTTTCATTATCTGTTAAGTTTTTTCTTTAATCATACCACATAGATGGCCTACTTATAGCATGATTTTTTTAAACTTTTTTTTTGGCTTAGATCCAAGCTTCTTGTTAAATATTTTATTATGATTTAAGTGAAAGTTTTTACTCTAAGTTAATTTGTCACGCAACCTCCCCCACCCGTCACCACCCCCGCCCCCCTCCCCCGGCTGCGCTTCCCACCCTGTGACAGCACACTTCTGCTTTTCAGCTTGTATTTCCTGTGTCCGTTCAACTGGCTCCTGTCCCACTCCTCCCTTTCGTCTTCCCTCTGGACAGGACCTACTCAGTTAGCCACATGTGTATACTTAAGCCAAGAAGCAAATGCTTTACCAATATCTGTGTCTTATAGTCTACTCCAGTCTTGTCTGAAGACTTGACACTGGGACTGATTTCAGCTTCAGGCTAACAGGCAGCCCAGGGGTCGTGTCTTCTGTGGACACTCTTGGTCTGTTGGACCATCAGCTCTGCTCTTTAATAGAGTACTAGTTCTGCTCATCCATTTTTCTCCTGCTTCATGAGTGACTGTATATTGTAATCCCTCTCAGGGCAGTCATAGGTGGATGTGCACTGTTCATCTGGTCTCTCACTGATGTAGTCTTCTGGATCATATGGCTCCTTCTGTCTGTCTGGCTCGTGCTGTTCTCATTTCTTTGATATCCTTTGTCCTCCTCTGCTCCAGGTGGGTTCAGACCAATTGATATTGCTTAAATGACCATTTGCTAGCTTTTAAGACACTAGACACCACTTACCAAAATGGGATACCGAATATTTTCTTAGAAATGACCTTGTCATCCTCCGAAACTATGATCCACAGACCCCTCTCCTTGCTAATTTGTCCTTTGAAATGTTGGGATATATTTAGGAAATCACTTGACTTTTGGTTTCATCTAGCTCTGCTGATCTCTCTTCTGTTACATGCCGTCACTCCTTCCATCTCACCTAATTCCTGTGTAATATCTTTTGATTGAATACCCCTATCACTCCTTCCCCACCCTTGTAACCATCAAAGACTGTTTAAATATTTTCTTGAGTCCTTGTAATAGTGGTCTCATATGATATTTGTACTTCTGCAATTGACTGATTTCACTCAGCATGCCTTCCAGATGACTCCACCTTATGTTTCCCTCCACCTTATGTTTCCCAAGATTGTTGTTTTTCTTTATCATTGCATATTATTCCATTCTGTGAATATACCATAGTTTGTTTATCAGTTCATCTGTTGATGAGTACCTAGGTTGATTCCATCTTTTTGCTTTTATGGACAGTACTGCAATAAACACTGATGTGCATGTATTTTTCCATGTAACAGTTCTTTTTTCTGTAGGACATATTCCAAGAATTAGGATTACTGGATCCAATAAAGCCTGATAGCATGGTGGTTAAGTGCTATGTCAGCTAATCCAAAGGTCAGCAGTTCAAATCCACCAGGTGCTCCTTGGAAACTCTGTAGGGCATGTCAACTTTGATATATACTCACTGTGAGTCAGAACCAACTCAAAGACAGTGGCTTTAGATTTGCTGGATCCTGTGGTATTTCTATTTCTAGCTTCTTAAGAAAGTGCCAAATCTATTTTCAAAGTGATTGTAGTATTTTATTTCCTGGCTGTTGGGTAGAAGTGTTCCAGACTCTTTACAACCTCTTCAGCATTTATTATTTTGTGTTTTTCGGATTAATACCAGCCTTGTTGGGGTGGACTGGTATCTCATTGTAGTTTTGATCTGTATTTCTCTAATGGCTAATGATTGTGAGCATTTTCTCATGTAGCTACCTAAATGTCTTTGGTGAAGTGCCTGTTCATATGCTTTGCCCTTTGAGTTATTTTGTCCTTTTCTTGTTGAGGTTTTGCAGTATCTTAGATTATGGAAATTAGATGCTGATTGGATTTATGGTAGACAATTTTTTACCCCCAGTCAGTAGGTTGTTTTTTCACTCTTTTGCTGAAGTCTTTAGATGAGCATTAGCATTTGATTTTTAAGAGTTCCTAGTTACCTGTTTTCTCTTACAGTGTTTATGCATTGTTAGCAATGTTATGTACTTGGTTTATGCTGTGTGTTAGGACTCCCAGCATTGTCTCTATTTTTTCTACCATAGTTTTTATTGTTTGAGATGATGTATTTAGGTCTTTGATTGATTTTGAGTTAGTTTTTGTGGATTTTGTGAGATATTGGTCTTGTTTTATTTATTTATTTGCTTATTTTTGCACACAGACATCAAGTTATGCCAACATCACAACCAGACTGTCTTTTCCCCAGTTGGTGGACTTTGGGCCTTTTGTCAAACGTCAGCTCTTCATAGGTAGATGATATTATACCTGGATTCTCTGTTCTGTTCCATTGTTCTATGTACCTGTCGTTGTACCAGTGCCAGGTTGTTTTGACTACTGTGGCAGAGTTATAGGTTCATAAATCAGGTAGTATGAGGCCTCCCATTTTGTTTTTCTTTAGTAAAGGTTTACATATTCAGGGATTCTTCTCTTTCCATACGAAGTTGGTGATTAGTTTCTCCATCACATTATAAATAACGTTGGAATTTGTATTGATATTGCATTGTATCTATAAATTGTCTTAGGTGTAACAGAAATTTTCATAAGGGTGAGTCTACTTATTCATGAGTAAGGTAGGTTTCTCTACTTATATAGGTCCCTCTTACGTAGTTCTCATTTGGTTTCTTTCAGTAGAGTCATGCTATTTTTGTTTTTATAGTTTTTACTTCTCTGGTTAGGTTTATTCCTAAATATTTAATCTCTTGGGGGCCATTGTAAATGCTATTAATTCAATGATATACTCTTCAGTGTTCTCTTTGTTGGTGTAAAGGGTTCCAACTGATTTTTTAGGTTTATCTTAAATCTTGATACTTTGCTGAACTGTTCTATTAGTTTCAGTAGTTTTTTTTGTAGATTCCTTTGGGTTTCGTGTTCATAAGATCATATCAACTCCAAATAGAGATTCTCTGACTTCTTCCTTACCAATTTGAATGCGTTTATGTCTTTATTTTGCCTGATTTCTCTGGCTAGAACCACTAAGACAATGCTGAATAAAATGGTGACAAAGGGCATACTTTTCTGGTTCCCATTCCCAGTGGAAATGCTTTCAAACTGGCTCCATTTAGGATGATGTTGTCTGTTGGCTTTGTATGAATGTCCTTTATTAGACTGAGGAATTTCTCTCGTATTCCTGCTTTGCTGAGAGTTGTTAATATTAATGGATATTAAACTTCGTCAAATTTCTTTTCTTCATCGGTTAATAAATTTTGTTTGTTTGTTTGTTTTATTTATCTGGTTGATTGTATTGATCGCTTTTCTAATGTGAAGTCATTCCTGCTTCCCTGATATGAATCCCACTTGATCATAATGAATTATTGTTTTGGTATGTTGTTGAATTCTATTGGCTAGAATTTTGTTGAATGTTTTTGCATCTAAGTTCTAATCTCATTTCTGATGTGTGTTATTGGCTTCCTCTCCTGTTTTTTCTTTTGGAGGTTTGGCCAGTGATTTATTGATGTTGCTCTTTAGGAAAAAAAAAAAAAAGATTTGAGCTTCTTAACATTTTCAGTCATTTTTCCATTCTCTAATTTAGCTCTGCTCTAATTTCTATTATTTGCTTTCTTCTCTTGCCTGAGGGATTCTTTTGCTGCTCTCATTCTGCTTGTTCAAATTGTAAGGTTAATTCTATTAATTGGGCCCTTTCTTCTTTTTGGGTATATGAATTCATTAAGATAAATTGACCTTAGAGCACTGCATTTGCTTCTGTGAATTTCTTTATTCCATTCTTGATTTCTTCTATAATCCAGTGGGTTTTAAGAAAGCTATTGGTTAGTTTCCATGAGTTTGATCTTTTTCTTTCCTTTTTTTTTTTGTTACTGATTTCTACTTTACTGGCTTTATGATCTGAAGAGATTCTTTGTAATATTTCAGTATTTTGAATTTTGCTTAGGATTGTTTGGAGGCCTAATATGTGTTCTATTCTGAAGAATATTCTGTATTCATTGGAAAAGAAAGTATGTTTGTCTGCTGTTGAGCGCAGTGTTCTGTATATGTCTATGAGGTCAAGTTGATTGATTACAGCAGTTAGATCTTTTGTGTCTTCATTGAAGTTTTCTTCTGGATTTTCTGTCCTTCACTAGAAGTGGTGTGTTGAAGTTTTCAACTATTACCATGGAGGTGTCTGTTTCTGATTTTAAGGCAGTTAGAACTTGTTTTATGTATTTTGGAGCCCTGTTATTGGGTGCATAGACATTTAATACTGTTATACCACGCTGATGTACTGAACTTTTAAACAATTTGTGGTGTTATTCCTTATCCAATATGGTAGATTTACTTTAAAGTCTATTTTTATCAGGGATTAATACTGCCATTCCTGCTCTTTTTTTGAATATTGTTAGGTTGGTATATGTTTTTTATGTCCATTGTGTTTTAGTTTGTTCATGTCTTTAAGTCTAAAATGCGTCTCCTATAGTTGTGTCTCCTGCAGTTGGGTCATGTTTTGTAGTCTCACACTCTCCATGTGTTAATGATGACTTTAATCCGTTTACATTCAGTGTGATTATTGATAGGTATGAATTTAGTGCTGTCATTTTGATGTTTTTTTGTTTGTTTTGGTCCTTGTAGAATATTCATTGTTTCTACTTAACTTTCTGTGCTAAGTCTTTTTCTTTATGTATTGTCATGTTTTTAGTGTTGGTAGTTTTGCATTTGCTGAATACGAAAAAGCAAACTCAATGCTATTGAGTTGATCCTGGCTCAAAGCGACTTTGTTGGACAGAGTAGAACTGCTCCATAGAGTTTCCAATGAGCACCTGCCAGATTTGAACTGCTGACCTTTTCGTTCACAGATGTAACACTTAACCACTCTGCCACCAGATTTTCCTGCATTTGCTTGGACTTCATGTTTTTCTTGTTTATTTTTGTTTTGATGTGTAACATTGATAGTTTAATTTGTAGTTGCATTAGTATTTACAACTATTTTTCTAAATTTAAGCAAATTTTTAATTTCTTTATGTCACTTTGACTTCCTCTCCATATGAGAGGTCAGTTAATACATTTTCTTTTAAGTCATAGTTTTTTGTTATGATGCTTATATAACGACATCTGCTTCCCTATTCTCAGTGTTTTGCCTTTGATTTATTTTTCTGATTGCCCTATCTGGATTGATATCCAGTTGCTCTGTTTTTCATTCTAGTCTTGGGTTGTTACCTGATTTTACTCATTTCCTAAACAAAAGACTTCCTTTAGTATTTCTTGTAATTTTGTTTTGTTTTTGTAAGTTTCTTAAATTTCTCTTTATTTGGAAATGTCTTAATTTTGTTATGATATTTTAGAGACAGGTTTTCTGGGTATATAATTCTTTGCTGGCAATTATTTTCCTTCAGGTATTTATGTATGGCATCCCATTGTTTTCTTGTCTGAACAGTTTTTGTTAAGTAGTCCAAGTTTAGTTTTATTGACTTTTTTTGTAGGTTATTTTTTGTTTATCCCTAATCACTTTTATAAGTATCTCCGTGTTTAGTTTTGGTGAGTTTGATTATAATATGCCTTGTGTCTTTCTTTTGGCATCTACCTTGTATGAAGTTTGATGAACACCTTGGATAGATATCTTCTCATCTCACAGATGTCAGGGAAATTTTATGTCAATAAATCTTCAACAATTCTCTTTGCATTTTCTGTTATCCTCTCTTACCCCACCCTGTTCTGGTAATCTAAACATTTGTTGATTATTGTCTTGATAGAATCCTACACAATTTTCAGTGTTTCCTGATTTTTTTTTTTTAAACTATTTCACCTGACTTCCTCAGATACGTTAGTGTCACATGTGTTATCTTTAGTCTCACTAATTTGGACTTCCATTGCCTCATTTCTGCTCCTTTGACTTTCTATTTAATTGTCTAGTTCTTTAAATTTATTATTAATTTTCTGAATTTCTGATTTTTGCTACTGTATACTTTTTTGAAGAATTTTCAGTTTGTCGTTATGCTCTGCTGTATTTTTCCTCATTTCTCGTATGATCTCTTGAAGAGTTCTAAATACTATTCTTTTATATTCCAGCTCTGAAAATTTCATGACATTCTCTTCTTCCCCAAAATTTCTTGATATTTTTTGGGGAGCTTTTCGAAGCCATAATGGTCTGCCTATTTAAATGATTTGAAACTGATGGTTGTCACTAATCCACCAGTAGGCTGTATTTATTTATTTTATGTTTGCCTACTGTGTTCTAGCTTCTTGTTTTATTTTGTTTTGAAATGCCCAAATAGTCTGGTCATGTGTGCTAGTTGATGTCTTTGAAGCACTAATGTCCTGTTACCCGGTGGTTAGAGCTATTACTGGGCATATGAGCTGAAGATTCTGTTTACTTTCCTTGAAGGGATTCAGTTCTGGATTTCAGGTAGTAAGCCATTGAGTGTGGATTCTAGGCTCTTACCTACTGTCCTAGATAGTCCAGGGTAGGCATAGGTATCTGGCTGTAGCTATTGAGAAATGCAGGGGCAGACTAGCTGTCTGTGAGTGTCTGTATCTGAATCTAGGGTTAGAAACTGTTTCTGCCCTGAATTTCCATCTCGGGGTAGTTGGCAGATTTCCTCTCCTTCCTTTAGTTTGTTAAATTGTTCCCTCTCCAGGTGTCAGAGAATGGCTTACAGCAGGCTTAACAAGTCCTACTTCTGGTTCAGTTAATTTTACCAGACCCCAGAGGAAGGTGTAGAACAGAGAACAGAGAAGGAAGCACTGGGAGAAGGGAGAGGTTTATCCCAAAGGGAAAATTTAGATTCATGCATGGCAGCTTACATACAAAGACTTAGCTTTGACTACCTAGTGCTACTTTTCACTGGTCTTGTAACAGTCAGTGGATTTTCTGGTCAGTTTCTCCTACTAAGGAGGAGGCCTTCCAGCCATAGCTGATCTGCTTACCATGCTAGCTGCAGCCATTTCCCAGGGGGTCATGGTAGATGAATCCTATGTACTTCCGGACCTACTCTCCCTCACCTGTTGCTCAATCTATTTTCTTACCTTTCTTTTTGATTTTCAGGGCTTCTAGGACATTATATGTAAAGGTTTAATTTGTTCTTTGGCATCTTTGTGGTTGGAGGGGTCATAGGAAGCATCTGACTACTGTACCATCTTAGCTCTATCCCTGGATCTGAGTTTCTTAAGGCAGCAACCGTGTATGTTTTACATATCTATACATAGTACTCAAACATAGTAAATATTTTTTACACATTTATATCATAAAATGAAGCAAAGATTTAGTAATTTTTTATTAATGTAGCCACTATAGCTAGGCAAATTGGAAAATTCAGGACCAAGCAAAATATTTTTGGTTTTATTTTATTTATTGTGCGGTTATTTATGTCTAATTTTGTGCACAAAACCTGAATCTGAAATGATTAAGCAAACTAATTACGGTTTGCCAGGACACACTTGGGTTAAAACAAAAATGTTTGACACAACAATTCTTTATAATAAAACTGCCAATTTATAATCACCATAATCACAAAGGGAAAATTCTGCTTTCATATATTCATGTAACATTTTCTGTGGTTACTGTGGGACTTCAGAATAAGTTTTTGACAGCAAAATTTGGCCCAGTGTGTTTAATTAAAATTAATAACCTATTATGGTGCAGTAATTATTTGGAAGGAATGAGGTAAGATTACAAAAGCTGACTTCAGTAAGATAATCAAAAGGAGAAGGGCATAGGTTTGGTAATAAAACAATTCACTGATGATACTATTTTAGGTGATTTTTAAATCCATTTTAATGTATTTTAAAACAATAGAATACATTACCTGGAAGATGCCAATTAATACTAAGTTTGCATTTTGTGTTAGCACAAATCCTTCCTAAATTCCAACTTTGAAAATAAGTTAATTTAATAAAATTTAATATATTCCTAATATAAAACACTGTGTCTCTGGCACTAATTATTGTCCTTTTCATTTGGCTCTTGATTATTTTACAAAGTAGATAATTGATTACATTTGAATAGTACGAATGCATCTTAAAACATAACTTTGATTATAACTCTACAAATTTCAGCACATATGCAAAAGAGCACTTGTTTCTGGCCATTTAAAAAGAATATTTTTAAACCATTATCTCTCACTTAACTGTTCAACACACAGAACAGATGGTATATTACTTCTATTTGGAAACCAAAAATAGCAGAATATTTATTGTCATGTTGCTGAATAAGGTCCCTAGGTGGGGTATACTGTTTTAACTCAACTAACTAATCTACAGGAAACTGTGGTGGCCTAGTGGGTAAGTGCTATGGCTGCTATGGCATTTTAAATCTGCTAGGCACTCCTTGGAAACTCTATGGAGCAGTTCTTCCCCATTACACACTTGGTCATCATGAGTTGGAATCATCTCAAAGCCCACAGATTTAGTTTTCAGTTTTGATATAGCTGAATAATAACAGCTGTATTTCTTACAACACTTACGTAGTGCTAGACAATTCATTTACACAGCCTTGAAACTTAGAAAATGTTTTTCCTGTTTTGTTAATGAGGAAATTGAGGCTCCAATTAGTTTTTAAAAAATGCTCAAGGGCAGATATTTTGATTAAAACTCTGTTTATTTAAAACCAAAATCTCTCTTCTAAGCATGGTACCACATTGCCTCAAATCATCATGGTGCCATTTTGACTGCATTCCTGAAAGATGTGAGTTCAAATATTAGTAAAGTAGTTTAAGCAGCAAAAACTCTAAGGGAGAGCTAATAATTTGCTTAAAATGGATGTAAATTCAATGTTAGAATGTGAGAATCTAGTCAGATGAGAATGGAAGTAACTTTCATTCTTCCTTTCCATATTTGGGAGAAAGTAAATTCAGTTTTGTTGTTCATGAAGTTAGAAGCTATTGAGCACTTTCTATGCAATAAATACTGTATTTAATAACAGTATTTTTTAAGTTAAGAATATATAGTAATAAACAGAAGACAAAAAACATACAGCAGAAGAGAACTGACATCAAATAGACATTATTTTCAAACTTCATAAGCTCAGGAACTCTTTACAAAAATTGAACTGCATGTGTTAAAAACAAAATGTAGAACTATTCAAAGAAGAATTATGTTTCATTGGTGGGAAGTCGGTGTTCGAGCTACAGTTAAAACACGTCTCCTCTTTCTCTACATCTCTCTCCCGTGATCTAGTGGGGAGGGTGTCTAGGGACCACTTAGTGGTCTAAATGGGAGATTATTTAAGAATCCTGTTACCATATTTTCAAAACTTAAATTATCAGTTTGCTAAGAGTGTGCATGGGAAACCCTGGTGGCATAGTGGGCTAAGTGCTGCTACTTCTGCTAACACAAATGTCAGCAGTTCAATTCCACCAGGTGCTCCTTGGAAACTCTATGGCCAGTTGTACTCTGACCTATAAGGTTACTATGAGTCAGACATAACAATGACAAAGGTCACTACTCAAGACCTGTGTTTTGTGAACATCGCCGAACAGCAACAGGAAGGCAATGGTTAAAAATCTGCAGGCAGAATGCAGTCAGTAGTTCTAAAAATGTGAAACCTGGGTAAGTCTCAAGATTGGGAGGAGTGAGGGCTAGCAAAGGAAGGCTGAGAGATACAGAAATTCATCTCTGGGATTAAAAGTATAGATCCCACAAGATAAGAAACCTAAAAATAAAGAAATACAGCACTTCATGATCTTTCTCTAATAGATCCCTAACTTTCCTTTGCTGTATGACTTTGATAGGTTTACTTATAGTTACCATATCATTTTTTATTTCCCATGTGAAGAATTAAGCTAAATTTGTTTACTTGTTGTAGGAAATAAGATTACATGCTTCTATTAGATTTTCATAGTCAGTGTAATCAATTACTACAAACTTGGCAGCTTAAAGCAACACAAATTTGTTTTCTTACAGTTCTGCTGATCTTAAGGAAGGTGTCAATAAATTTGGTCCTTCTGAAGACTATAGGGAAAATCTTATTTCCTTGTCTCTTGTAGCTTCTTAAGACTTCCTGCATTCTTTGGGTCGAGACCCCTTCCCCACATAATTCACCTTCTTGATTTTGTCATCACATCTCTTCTTTCTCTTCTTTCGTAAAATCTTCCTCTGAATCCTCCTTACAAGGACACTTGTGATTAAATTTAGGGCCTACCGAGATAATCAAGGATAATCTTCCCACCTCATGATTCTTAATTATAACTACAAAGTACCTTTTGCCAAATATGGCAACCTTCACGAGTTAAAGGATTAAAGCCTGAACATCTCTGAGGGGCCATTATTTCATCAAAGATTGTATGTGTGCTTGTGTGTGTGCCTTAGTTAAAGCAATTTTTATGCAAAATAACAAAATCAGGTTCTAGTTATTTAAATAACCACGATCAAGTTAACACACATACATGAAAATTTCCACTTTTCTTTTTACAGATAATTCAACTAATAATTTTAAAACTAAAATATTCAGAATGTTTTAGTTACTGATTTCGCCATGGGGATAATCTTACTGTTTGCGGACACATGACTAGAACACTTTCCATCGCACAGCTTGTCTTCTGCATGGAGATGAACTGTGAATTTGGTGGAGTGTGTCACACTATTTGTATTCCTTACATTCCGTTAAGGTATGCTGTTTGTTAGATGGGCATCATTCCTGAAGCAATATCCTTTTTCACCAAAATACTATCTGAAAAATTTTCCTGACAAGTTATTCTGAACAGATAATTAGCAGACAGGCTGTTAACAAAAAGCCATCAGTTTGAGTCCACCAGACACGCCTAGAAACCCTGTGGGTCAATTCTGCTCTATCCTATAGGGTTGCTATGAGTTGGAATCAACTCAGTTACAATGGGTTTGGTTACATTTTATAAAGAACAAACAATGAAAAAGCACATGATTTGTGTATATATGTGTGTGTGAATGTGTCTGCACGTGCACATTCTGTATAAATCATAAACATGGTTTTATTTCTGCTGAAAATTTAAATCATACTAGATTCCATGGCATTACAATTAGCAGGGGAAATGCACATAAAAAGATACTTGCAGCTACTAAGTTAAAACAAAAACCCCAAACTGGCTTAATGGTAACACATTTTACTTTTTCTAGTCACTAGAAACCCAAGACTTAGACTGCTTTGAAACTTTCCACTCTTACTCCAACCAGCCAGCAAACCAACCAATCAACCAAACCCAATTCTTACTCATTTTCTCTTTTTCACAGATTTTTTTTAGGGCCAGGATATAATCAAGATTTCTACGTGGTATTTAGGGTTTTTGTGTTGCACGACCATGCGCAAAGCAGAAATAAAAGAGGGATGGTTCCAGATAGTTTCCTAGAAGAGAAAGAATAAAATTAAAATAAAATAAAAATTCCAGAGGCAACCAACCAGCAGTAGAAGTCAACAGGAAATGTGTGACATGCCCATCTTGAACAACCATTAACCTGGGATTTGAGATGATTCAGAGTTAGAGGTGGACTGCTGGTGCTGGAAACTGATTTGGCTTCTTCTGTTGTGGGAGCTGTGTTAGGCAGTGGGGGCAGCTAGCTAAGCCAGGATGGATATTTTTAATAAGTGAAGAGTAGGGAAGGGGAAGACAGATACTGCATAGGTAAACGAATTGTTTCCTAATCAGCACAAAAGGTTTACTTTTGACTGTTAACCTAAAAGTTAGTAATCCTAATCCGCTCCGTAGTATGACAAAAGAAAGATTGGTAATCTGCTTTGGTTAAGAAAACCATCTGGAGAATCCCTACATTGTCACACGTGGAGTTGCCGTGAGTTGGAGTTGACTTGATAGCAACAGGTGCAGTTAACAGAAAGCATTCACTATGAAAGTCCCTCAAATGGAGATTATTCCAATGAGATCTCTTGTTAGAAATTTAGTTTAAAAGAAAATGGAAAAAAAAAATTCTTTCAACTTAATAGAGCAGCAGAATCTGACTTATGTAAAGTGTCTAATGTATATCAATAGCCACAGAGAGTTACCATTGTAATCACACCCCAAATGGACTTAACTAGGTATTACCAAACCCACAGCCGTTAAGTTGATTCTGACCCTAACAGCTCCATAGAATTTGCAAGGAATGTCTGGCAGATTTGAGCAGCTGACCTTTGATTAGCAGAAGTAACACTTAACCACCATCAGGATTTTCATTAGGTAGCAGGGAAAGTATTAACTACAAAGAGCAGAGAGAAATGTCGGATTAAATATGTGTGTAATCAAATTCAAGTTCAATTGATATTAGCTAGGAGTAGAATATTTTAAATTTAACCAAAGTTCTGTGTAGTTTGAATAGCAGCTGTAAGTAGTTCAAGATAGTATATGCATGAATTACATTTTTTTTTATTTTTTTAGTGAAAAATATCTTCCAAATTTACAGAAAATTGAGTGATTTGTCTGTTTATTTCTTTTGTAGTGTATAGTCAAGAAAGAGTTATGTTTAAAACAATCGTGTAGGTTGTGTCTATGTAATATTTAACTATGTGTGCATGAAATTTCTACAAAATGATCCATTTTCTAACTTAATTTTTCACTTCTGAAATGGTTATTCTAGTTTTTTATACACATAATTCAATTTTATTAGTAGTCAGATGCAAATGCTGTCATTTTAGCATCATCAAACATTTTGTTATGGTAAATATTTTTAAATGACATCATTCATTTAGTTTTTTAATAAAAGATGGTTAGAGTTACAATCTCATAAATTGGTTTATTGAAGATTAAATTGTGGATTAATATAATGCTCATATTTCTTATTTTTCATGCATACAGGTATGCTTTATTTTGGCACAAGCAGGAAAGCAAAACAATTTTGTTATTTAAATTCCTTGAATTCACCATTTTTCTTAGAAATCTTCACTGCCAGGACTAAACTGGTAAATCTCTGCCTCAAGCAGAAAAAATTCATTAATTACTTAGAAGAAAAACAAGAGAAAGTTCATAAAAAAATTTTGATCATCCAGAGTTTATTCTACTAACATCAAAACTTTTAAAACATTATAGCACTCTGATTTTGGGGGGGCCTTTGGCATCCCCCACACCACCTGAATAGCCCTCTCCCAAAGTGCTATCAGTTGATTCCAACTCATAGTAGGACAGAGTAGAACTGCCTCATGAAGTTTCCATAGAATGCCTGGTGAATTAGAACTGCTGACCTTTTGGTTAGCAGCTGAGGCTCTTAACCACTGTGCAATCTTTGGCTCAGTGTGGTAAAATAACCACTTTAAAAAATACAAACTGAGCAGATGATCCAGTTAATCCATGTCCAGGCTCTTGACCCACAGAAACTGTAACACACTAAATGAGTGGCGATTGAATCCTTACACCTGTGGTTAATTTTAATGCAGCAATGCATATTTCCGTTTCTCTATTCTCTCCCTTTTCATTCCTTTGATATTTAGCTGCATCTTCACTCAACTACTCCTTCACTTCATACAACCAATTCCTCTCCACAAGGCAGCCAACAAAACTGGTGTGTATTTATTTCCTTATTTTCTCTTCTGCTGACTTTGAGCATACTATTATCCCGATCATACCCTGTGCCCCTATGTTTTTATTTACTCCTGCCAGCCCACAGAAATTACTACAAGTCTTAGAACATAATAGAAACTAAATAATTAAATTTGACAAATAAATAATATATATTTAAATTTCTTAAGGGTCGTCATGAGTCGGATCCAACTCGAGGGCACTTGGCTTGGCTTGGCGAAGAAAGACAAACAGTTCTTTTATGACACTTGTAAAATTTTGTGAAAAACTAGGTTTTCCTAAACTTGAAATTGAGATGTGAAGCTATCAAGTTATATAGAAAATTTGATATTCTATTCAAACATAACTTGGTGCCTTTATTAACAGTTTCTGTAACTCAGCAAGTCTGAATATAGCTGATATTTGACTAAAATATGTGGCACATTTCATAAACTTTATTATTCAGAAAATCTAAAAATTAGTCATGTGTGCTCTCTTTTCCATATCTGAGTTTCTTCAAACTAGTCCATAAATGGGTAACAGAATGGGGATAATTTTTATTATAATGTGCATTGATTCTCACATGAGTTAAATAGAAAGCCTTCTGTAGACTGCTTCTGTGTGGCAGTGAGAGGAGAGAATAATATTAGTTTCCTAGAAAATATGCAATTGTTTCTATATAATCAAAATGCAAATATATAGCAATTACTCAAATTTTTATGTATTATCTAGGTAAAAAGTATTTGGGTTAAACAAAATTAGCCAGCCAAAGCCAAGTGCAAAAACTGTAAAATCTGAATGTCACAGTAAAAATTATTTGGGTACAATTTTTAGCTATTTAATTTTGGAGCTTCATGTAACTGGTGAATTGGTTGTGTTTTAATGTCTTCATATTCAAAAGAGGAGAATTTTTCTAACTCAGTGTGAGTTGTTTTGGCTTTGGGAAATATTTTAAAGTTACATTATGTCCAAAGCACATTTGAAAATCCAAAAAATATATCTAACGTTAATAGAATGCTTGGATCAAACTGAAAACTTAGTATCAAACCTTAAACAGACAAGATGTGAAATGCTGAAAATATTGAGCAAACTGCCAATGATTTTAGAAAAGTACAGAAAGCACTTAAGATAAGCATCTCTTTTCCTACCCTCTCCAGTTTATGTTTGAGAAACAAAGGTGATTTGTTCATTTTATTTGAATCAATAGTATGACTGTTGGAATCCCTCCATCTCATTTAGGTTTTCTTTTGACACTTGCTGGTAAACTGTCATATGTCATTTCAACTGATGTGAGCACAATGTGAAGGTTGCACGTCCCTGATACTGCTGTCACTTGGAGCAAAGTGTTATCAGTAAGAAATCTGCTCAGGCTCCAAAGATCACAAGCTAATATCAATTGATCCTACCTTCTGGAAACCCTGGTGAGGTAGGCTACGGCTGCTATCCAGAAGTTGGCAGTTCAAATCCACCAGGCATTCATTGGAAACTCTATGGGACAGTTGTACACTGACCTGTAAGCGTCACTATGAGTTGGAATCGACTTGACAGCACTAGGTTTTTAAGCTATACTAAACTTTTATAGGTGGACAGACATCAAAGAGCCTGCCCAAAATACACAGTTTTATAAAAATGACACTTTCTCTTCCACACTATGTTGTAAATAGACTTCTCAGTTTATTCAGTGAGGGATAGGACTAAAATGCTAAGGAAGCATATTTATGTGCTCGTGGAAGCTATCATACTAAGCTGAAGGAGAGCTACAAACTTACATAATTATGATAAAATTTTAATCTACAATATATTACATTCATTTTGAAAACTTTCTGGAAACTAGAAACCATGATAAGCTGTTTTGTATAAACAAAATCATTAAAACAAAAAAATCACTTTCTGTGGATATTCTTTCCAAAAACAAGACACTCCGTTTTCATTTTTGTACTTTTTGGTAGCTCTGTGATTGATTTACCAAAGTTCATAAACAACACTGTATTATTTATAAATAGATTATGTGCTCTTGTTGTTGTTAGGTGCCACTGAAGAAGTTATAATTTTATGTACAACAGACTGAAACATTACCTAGTCCTGTGCCATCTTCACAAATGTTGTTACACTGGAGCCCATTTATTGCAGTCACTGCATCAATTCTTCTCATTGAGAATTTTTCTTTTATTCTTTGACTCTGTGAAATATGATATCTTTCTACAGGGACTTGTACCTCCTGATAAAAAGCAAAGCAAAACAAAAACCATCAAACCCAGTGGAATCAAGTCGATTCTGACTCATAGCAACACTGTAGACAGAGTAGTGCTGCCCCATAGAGTTTCAAGGAGAACCTGACAGATTTGACCTGCCAACCTCCTGGTTAGCAGCCATAGCAATTAACCACCATGTCTTCAAGATTCACCACACCCTGATAATGTGTTCAAATTACATGAGATGAAGTCTTTCTGTCCAGACTTCTAAGAAGCATTCTGAATGTACCTCTTTCAACACAGATTTACTCTGTCTGGCATTGCAAGGTTTATTCAATATTCCTCTTCAACATTATAATTCAAAGACATCAGTTCTTCCCCAGGCTTCCTTATTTATTGTTCAGATTTCACATGTACTTGAGGCAATTGAAAATATTATGGCTTATGTCAGGTGCACCTTAGTGCTCAAGATGACATCTTCAATTTTTAGTGTTTAAATAAATCTTTTACAACAGATTTGCCCAAAGGGACATGTCGTTTGAATTTTGTAACTGTTGATTCCACAGGTGTTGACTGAAGATCCAACTAAAATGAATTCTTGACAATTTCGGTATTTTCTCCATTTTTCAAAATGTTGCTTATTGGTCTACTTTGTTTTCTTTATTTGAAGGTGTAATCCATATTGAAGGCTATTGCCTTTGAAATTCATTAGAAAAGGAGTCAAAACCTCTTCATTTTAAGCAAACAGTTTTCTGTCATGTAAATTATAGGTTGAATTTTCCTCCAGCTCTGATGTGGAGTTCAGTCCAATTTTTGGATTATTTGCTCAGTACACAGATTGAATAAGACTTTCACTAGCTAATTCTTTTCAGAAGTAGCTGCCTCCTCAAAGTAGAGTTGATCTTAATGACTTGGAAAAAGTAAAGTTTTGGGGACCTTCATTTGCTAATATGGCTCAATTCAAAATGAGAAAGAACATCTGCAAATATTCTTAATAATAGGAACATGAAAGTATAAGTTACAAATCTAGGAAAATTGGAAATCATCAAAAAAATGAAGCAAAATGAATAATATCAATATCCTAAGCATTATGGAGCTGAAATGGAGTGATATTGACCATTTTGAATTGGATAATCATGTACTGCACTATGCCAGGAATTACAACGTGAAGAGGAATGATGTTGCATTTGTCATCAAAAAGAAAATTTCAGGATCTAACATGAAAGTGTAATGCTATGAGTGACAGAATAATACCCATGCTCCTATAAGTAAGACCAGTTGATACAACTGTTATTCAAGTTTACCATTCAACTACTAAAGCCAAAGATAAAGAGAGAGAATTTTTTTTTTACCAGTTTCTGCAGTCCAAAATTGATCAAACATGCAATCAGGATGCAATAATTGTTATTGTTGATTGGAATGCAAAAGCTGGAAACAAAGAAGAAGGATTGGTAGCTGGAAAATACAGTGTTGGTGATAGAATTAGTGCTGGAGATCTATAATGGAATTTGGCAAGACCAAGGCTTTCTTCATTGTAAATATGTTATTTCACCAAGATAAATGGCAACTGTATACAAGGACATAGCCAGATGGATTACATAGGAATCAAATTCACTGTATCTGTGGAAATATATGATGAAAAAGACCAATATCAGCAGGTCAGGTACTAACTGCATCACAACTGATTGCTCATAAGCAAATTCAAATTGAAACTGAAGAAAGTTAGAGCAAGTCCAAGAAAACCAAAATACAATGTTGGGTACTATCTCAAGAACGAATTTGATGATTTAAACATTAACGACCAAAGACCAGAGCAGTTGTGGAATGTCATCAAAGATACTGTACTTGAAGAAAACAAGAAGTCATTAAAAAGAGAGGAGAGAAAGATAAGACAATGTTGGATGTCAGAAGAGACTCTGAAACTTGCTCTTGAATGTCAGATAACTAAAGCAAAAGAAAGAAATGATGAATTAAAAGAACTTAACAGAAGATTTCAAGGAGCTGCTTGGGAAAACAAAGTATTATAATGACACAAACAAATAGCTGGAAATAGAAAATCAAGAGAGGAGAACAAGCTCTGCTTTATCAAGCAGAAAGAACAGAAAAAATATTCAAACCTGGAATAGTAAAAGATTCTACAGGGAAAATATTAACCACTACAGGAAGCATTAAAAAAAAAAGGGGGACAAATAGGAGTACTAAGAATCAAATACTTTTACTCATCTGAAAAATTTATCAAAAGAATTAAAAGACCACCTACAAAGTGGGAAAAAAATGTTTGTCAACAATATGTCAGACAGACGTCTGATCTCCATAATCTATAAGGTAAAACCAAAATATCAGCAATGGGAGAAGGACATAAACAGACATTTCTCTACAGAGGATATCCAAGCAGCTGAAAGACACATGCAGAATTGCTCACAATCATTAACTATTAAAAAAATTCGAATCAAAACTACGATGAGATACCCACTCACCCAAACAAGGCTGGCCATGATCCAAAAAAAGCAAAACAACAAATGCTGGAGAGGCTGTTGAGGAATTGGAACTCTTCTACACTGCTGATGGGATTGCAAAATGGTACAACCTCTTCTGAAAACAATCTGACATTTCCTTCAAAAGGTGGAAATACATAAACCATTTGATCCTTTAATCCACTGCTTGGAATTTATCCTTCAGAAATAAAGGTTGTCACACTAACAGACACATATACATGAATGTTTGTTGCAGCACAGTCTACAATAGCAGAAAAGTTGGAATCAACCCTGACGCCCATCAACATATGGTACATATACTCAATGGAACACTACGCTATGATAAAGAACAATGACAATTTTAGAAAACATGTCATAACATGGTTGCATGTCAGTCAGTGTCAAAAGGACAAATTTTGTATGAGACCCCTGCTGTGAGGACTTAACAAGGGAATTATCCACAGAAGAAAATGACTGTGTTGGCTACATGGGTGGGTAGGGGTCTGAGAGTTTATCATAGATGAGATAATTGATAGATGTTACAGATTTTATTCTTTTACTGTAATTAATAAAAAAAATTTAAAAAGAAAGAAAGAAAAGGAAAAAAATATGGAAGAAATACACAGAATCATTATACCAAAAAGAAGTTGGTTGCCATTCAGCCATTTCAAGAGGCAGCATATGATCAGGAACCAACTGTGCCAAAAGAATAAATCAGAGTGCCATTAAAAACATTGTTAAAAAACAAGGCTCCAGGAATTGATGGCATCTCAACTGAGATGTTTCAACAAGTGGATGCTATGCTGGAAGTATTCACTAGTCTATAGTAAGAAATTTGAAGGAGAGCTACCTGTTCAACTGACTGGAAGAGATCTGTATTTAGGACTATTACTAAGAAAGGAGAGCCAACCAAATGTAGAAATTATTGAACAATACCACTAACATTACATGTGAGTAGAAATTTACTGAACATCATTCAAAAGTGGCTGCAGCAGTATATTGACAAAAAATTGCCAGATATTCAACCCAGATTCAGGAGAGAACATGAAGCCAGGAATATTATTGCTAATGTCAAATGGATCATGGCTAACAGCAGAGAATATCAAAAGATGTTTACTTGTGTTTTACTTACTGTGAAAAGGCATTTGAGTATGTGGATGATAACAAATTATGAATAACGTTGTGGAGAATGAGAATTCCAGAACACTTAATTGTGCTCATGAGGAATCTCTACACAGATCAAGAAGCAGTTGTGGGAACAGAACAAGGGGACACTGAATGGTTTAAAATCAGGAATGGTATGCATCAGGGTTGTATCCTTTCATCATACCTTTTTAATCTGTATACCAAGAAAGTAATTGCAGAAGCTGGACTATATAAAGGAGAAAGTATCATAAGGATTGGAGAAAGACTCATTAACAACCTTTGTTATGAAGATGATACAACTTTTCTGAAAGTGAAGAGGATTTGAAACACTGATGAGGATCACAGACTACAGCCTTCAATATGAAGAACACCTCAGCATCAACAAGACAAAAATCTACTACACAATGATAAAGCATAAGGATGAAATCAGGAAAATCTAAACTGGAGGAATCCTGAAGGCACTGTACTGAGTGAAACTGATCAGTTGCAAAAGGACAAATATTGTATAAAACCACTATTACAAAGAATCAAAAGAAGTTTAAATACAGAAGAAAACAGTCTTTGATGGTTACAAGAGTAGAGAGAGAGGGTGAAAAAGCCAAGCCAGCCAAGTGCTGTCAAGTTGGATCCAACTCATGGAGAGCCTCACCATGAGTCGAGAGGGTGAAAGGTATTCATTAATTAGATAGAAGATAAAAATTAAGTTAGATAAAGGGAGGGAAGAAGCAGTAGAGGAGGAGTCAGCACAACTTGGATAAATGAAAAGCCAAGACATTTCCTAAATATAACCCAATTCTTCAAAGGACAGAGTAGCAGGGTCAGGGCCTGGGGACATTGGTTTCAGGGGATATCTCTGTCAATTGGCGTAACAAAGTTTTTAGGAAAATATTGTACATCCCACTTTAGTGAATGGTATCTGGTATCTTAAAATATATCAGGTGGCCATTAACCTAACCAAGTTGACTGCCGTTGAGTTGATTCCAACTTATAGTATAGCATCAATTGTTCCCAGCCCACCTAAAACATAAGAGAATGAAGGACATCAGGCAACGAAAATATGAACCCCAAAGGCAGAAAGGACTGCATAATCCAGAGACTACATCAGCATGAGACCAGAAGAACTAGATGATGTCTGGCCACCACCAAATGCTGCCATGGGAGTTAGTGAAGTGTAGAAACCCTTGTAAAGTGGGAGAAAAATTGGTGTGCACAACTCAAATGCTGTTAAAAAGACCATACTTGATGGTCTGACATACTGGCATCTCCCTGGAAAACAGTCCTGGACTCCCTGTTACCCTAGAACTGAAACAAGTCTTAAAGCCAACTCTTCAGAATAAATTTGGACTGGAATATAAGACATTAAATGATATTGGTGAAGAATGCATTTCTTGGCTTAAGTAGGAACATGAGGTTAACTGGGAAGTTCCTGTCCAGGTATGAGATAACAGGGCAGAGGTGGACAGCAGCTGGTTGAAAGGACACAGTTTGAAATACAGGGTGGTAAGGAGAAGTGTGCTGTCACAGATCAGGGAGAGCAACTAGAGTTACACAGGAATGTGTGTGGTAAGTTTTTGTATGAAAAATTGACTTGGATTGTAAACTTTCACTTAAAACACATACAATACTTTAAAAAAGAAAAAAGCCATCACAAGTGATGAGTAAGTAACATCATGATAAACAGAAAGGACTGAGGCTTTGAAGGATTTTATTTTACTTTTTTCCGTAATCGACATCCATGTAAGCAGCAGTCAAGAAATGAAAAGATCGTTGAATTGGGCAAACCAGCTGCAAAAGACCTCTTTAAAGTGGTGAAGAATAAAAATGTCGTCTTGAAGACCAAGGTGTGCCTGACCCAAGCCATGATATTTTGAATCACATCATATGCATGTGAAAGCTGGACAATGAATAACAAAGACAAAAGAACTGACACCTTTGAATTGTGATGCTGGAGAAGAACATTGACTATTCTACCAACTGCCAAAAGAACAGACAGGTCTGCCCTGGAAGAGGTACAACCAGAGCATTCCTTAGAAGCAATGTTGGTGAGACCACACGTGACATGCTTTGGACATCACACTTGGTAAAGCAGAAGGTCACTGAAAAAGAGGAAGACCCTCAACAAGATGGACTGACACAGTGGCTCCCACAATGGGCTTGAGCATAACAGTGACTGTGGACATAGCTCAGGACCCGGCCGTGTTTCGTTCTTCTGTACATATGCAGGGACACTGTGAGTCAGAACTGACTCTACAGCACCTAACAACAACCACAACAGACTGAATAAGTATAGTGAAAGGATAAAACTCTGACACTTAACTTTCCTGATTAAGCCATGCAGTATCTCCTTGTTTTATTCATGCCATTGTCTCTTGATCTATGTATTATTTCCCATCACCACAATTAAAGTATTCTAGAATTCTAGTTCTTTCCAGTGTTATCCACAATTTGTTATAATTCATAGTCAAATGTAATCCGAATAGCCAACAAAGCACAAGTAAACTTCTTTGTAGTACTCTGTGCTTTCAGCCAAGATCATCCATCTGATATCAGCAATGATATTCCTCCTTCCAGGTTTGAGTCCAAATTTCTGGCAGTTCCCTGTCAATATACTGCTATACCAGTTTTCGAATTATCTTCAACAAAATTTTACTTGTGTGTGGTATTAGTAATGTTATTGTTTTTAGATGCCTTCAAGTTGGTTCTGAGTCATGGTGGCCTTATGTACACCAGAATGAGACAGTATCCAGCCCTGCATCATGCCCACAATTGTTGTTATGCTTGAGCCCATTGTTGCAGCAACTCTGTCACTCCGTCTCATTGAGGGTCTTCCTTGTTTTCACTGACCCTCTATTTTATCAAGCATGATGTTCTTTCCCAATGATTGATCCCTCCTGAGAACATGTCCAAAGTACATAGATTCACCATCCTCCATTCTAAGAAGTGCTCTGGTTAAACTTCTTCCAGAGTTTATTCCTTTGGCAGTCCACAGTGTAGTTGCTACCCTTCTCCAGGACCACAATTCAAAGACATCAATTCTTCTGTCTTGGTTATTTATTGTACAGCTTTTGTGTGCGTGTTGTGTGATTGAAAATACCATGGCTTGAGTCAGGCCCACTGTTTTAGTCATCTAATGCTGCTATAACAGATACACCACAAGGGGATGGCTTTAATAAAGAAGAGTTCGTTTACACAGTCCGGGAGGCTGAAAGTACAAATTCAGGGTGCCTGCTCCAGGGAAATACTCTCTTTCTCTGTTAACTCTGGAGGAAGGTCTCTGTGCTGGAACAGTCTTTCTTTGGTCTGGGAGCACCCCAGCACAGGAACAAGTCCGAAGGATGTACTGTTACCAGTGCTGTTTCCTTGATTTTACATGGTCCATAAGTTTCTGCTTGCTTCCCTTTCCTTTTATCTCATGCCTGATAAAAGGTGGTGCGAGTCACACTGAAGGAAAGTAAGTGTGTTAGAGTCACACCCTAATCCTCTTTAACATAATCTATCTAATTAACCAAAGGCAAAGACAAATTACTATATACCCTTTGGTGGGTGCACAATTAAATCTATGATAGGCATGTCAGTCTTCAAGGTGACACCTTTGCTTTTCAACATTTTAAAGTGATCTTTTGCAGAAGACTTACCCAATGGAATATGCCTTTTGATTTCTTTGCTCTTCCTTATGTGGGTGTTAATTGTGGATCCAAGCAAAACGAAGGCCTCAACAACTTCAAAGTTTTCTCTGCTTATTATAATGTTGCTTATTTGTCCAGTTACAAGGATTTTTATTTTCTTGATGTTGAGATGTAATCCATACTGAAGACTGTGGTGCAGTCATCTTTATCAGCAAGTGTTTCAAGTCCTCTTCACTTTCAGCAAGCAAGGTTGTGCCATCTGTGTAACACTGGTTGTTAATGAGTCTTTTTTCAATATTGATAACACTTTTCCTTCAGTAATCCAGTTTTGCAAATTATTTGCTGCACATACTGACTGCAGAGGTATTGTGAAAGGATACAACCCTGACTCACACCTTTCCTAACTTTAAGCCATGCAATATCCCCTTGTGCACTTTGAACGGCTGCCTCTTGATCCATGTATAGATTCCTCATGAGCACAAAGAAGTGTTCTGAAATTACCATTCTCCTAAGTGTTATCCATAATTTGTTACTATCCACATAGTCAAATCCTTTGCATAGTCAATAAAACACAAGTAAACATCTTTGTGGTACTCTCTGCTTTCTGCCAGGTTCCATCTGACATCAGCAATGATATCCTGTTTCCATGTCCTCTCCTGAATCCAGGTTGCTGCAGTCACTTTGGAGTGACGCTCAACAAAATTTTGTTTGCTGGACTATTAGTGATATTGTTTGATAATTCTGAATTCAGTCCGATCATCTTTCTTGGGAATAGGCATAAATACAGATGTCCTGCAGTTGGTTGAGCAGATAGCTGTCATCCAAATTTTTTCGTATAGACCAGTAAGAACTTTTAGCACTGCATCCATTTGTTGAAACATCTCAACTGATACTCCATCAATTTCTGGACCCTCATTTTTCAACAATGCCTTTAACTTTTTCCTTCTGTACCGCTGGTTCTTGATTATACATATTCTACATCTTGAAATGGTTGAACACTGACCAGTTCTTCTAGTATAATGACTGTGTGTATTTCTTCCATCTTCTTTTGATGCTTCCTGTGTCACTGGATATTTTCTCTGTAGAATCCTTCATTTCTGCTATGCTAACCCTGATTTTGTTGTTGTTGTTTCAATTCTTCCAGCTTGAGAAATGCAGCTCATATTCTTCACTCCTGGTGTTTCCAAGGTCCAACAGTTGAGTCTGTGAAACTTAATTGTTCTAAGTGCTACATACCTCATTGCTGAATATCGCTAGTTTCACCTTTGAAGTACTCCCTTGGGACACTATGTGCTGACACCAGTGCCTAATCCACCCTTCAAAGCAACTTTGGAATTCTTTCTGAAATGGCCATTGTGCATGCTGGCATGGTGGCAAGTTTGCAAACTGAACTGTGCACTTGTCGGTGAGGGAGTTTTTAGCCAGTAAACAAATAACTGTATTGGAACACCCTCCTCCTCACCTGATCTGACCTCCAATTACTTTTTTCTTTACCCAAAGAAAAAGGAAACACTGAAAGGAAGACATTTTGATGACGTTCAGGACATCAAGGATAATACGAAGACAGCTCTGATGGCCATTTCAGAAAAAGAGTTCCAAAATTGCTTTGAAGGGTGAACCAGGCTCTGGTGTCAGTGTATAACTTCACAAGGTGAGTACTTCAAAGGTGACTACAATGATATTCAGCAGTGAGTTATGAAGCACTTTTTTTAGGATGAGATTGCAAATTGTTAGACCTTGTATTGTTTACACTTAGGGGTATAATACTTTAATTTGTCTTCTTGAGCTGCCCAGTAATATCTCTGTATAGTTTTTGAAAACATTATGTTGTGCCTTAAGTTGCAGTTTAAAATCTAATCCACTTGCCATATAGAAACCCACACCCATGCTGCTATGAAACTCTAGATGCTCTCCACACCCTGTGGCAACATACTTCAACTTTCTACCGTGTACTTCCCATAACAATTCAACCAACTCAGTCCTCTTCCACCCTCTACTTAGATGACTGCTTGCTAGCTCTTAAGACCCCAGAGACCACTAACTGTAGTGATGTACAGAACATTTTCTTAAAAAAAAGAACTTAGTTGTACCAATTAGTCTAGATCACCCCTCAAACCCAGGTCCCCAGACCCCTGCCATTGCTATGCTTCTCCTTTAAAATAATTTTTAAACTGTCGGTATAGTCCAACTGTGCTAACTTCCCTTCCACTGTGTTCTGTCACTCCCTTCGCCTAACCCAATATCTACCTACTATCTAATCTATGAATATTTCTCTCCATTCCTGTTCCCATTTGTAATTATCAAAGACTGTGTTTTTTTTTTTCCTTTGCTTAAACCTTTTCCTAAATCGTGATGGCACTGGTCTCATGCAATATTTGTCCTTTTGCAACTAATTTCACTCAGTATAGTGTCTTCCAGGTGACTCCACATCATGAGATCACTGGTATCACTATTGTTCTTTATCATTGCATAGTATTTCACTGTGTGAATATACCATACTTTCCGCATTCATCTCTTGGTGGGAACCTAGGTTGAGTCCATCTTTTGCTTTTGTGGGTAGTGCTGCAATAAACATTGGTGTCCACGTATCTGCTCATGTGACAACTTTATTTCTGTAGCATATAGTCCAAGCAGTGGGATTGCTGGGTTGGATGATATTTCTGTTTGTAGCTTTTTAAGAAACTGCCAAATCAGTTTCCAAAGTGATCTTACCATTTCACATTCCCACCAGCAGTGCAGAAAAGTTCCTGCTTCTCCACAACATCTTCCGCATTTATTCTTTTGGGTTTTTTGGATTGGTTCCAGCCTTAGTGTGCTGAGATAATTTGGATTTCATTAATGGCTAATGATGCTGAGCATTTCCTCACGTATCTGTTAATTGCCTGGATATCTTCTTTGTTGAAGTGCCTATTTATGTCTTTTGTCCATTGTTTGACTGGGTTATTTGTCTTTTTATTTTTGAGGCTCTCCAGTATCGTATAGATTATGGAGGCTAGACAACAATGATTTTATTGGTAGCCAAAAATTCTTGGTCTTGTTTCTGTGGGTCTTGTTTCATTTTTTTTGCAGATTGATATCCAGTTATACCAACACCATTTGCTAAAGAGAATGTCATTTCCTCAGTTTATGGACTTTACACTTTTGTCAAATACTAGCTGCATGAACAGGTGGATGGTATTATATCTGGATTTTAAATTCTGCCCCATTGATGTATGTATGTAAATTTGTACCAGTACCAGGCTGTTTTGACTACTGTAGGAGTGTAATGAGTTCCAAAGTCAGGTAGTATGTGGCCTTCCACTTTGTTATGCTTCTTCAGTAATGCTTTATTGATCCTTGGCTTCTTGCCTTTATGTATGAAATTTGGTTACTTTTTTCTTCATGTCATTAAAAAATGTCACTGAAATTTGTATTGGAATTGGATTGTAGCTATAGATTGCTTGGGGTGGAAGAGATGTTTTCACAATGTTAAGTCTTCCTATTCATGAGCAAAGGTCAGTTTCTCCACTTACATAGGTCTCTTCTGGTTTCTTGCAGTAGAGTCTTATAACTTTCTTTGTATATGTCTTTAATGTTTCTGGTTAGACTTATTCCTAGGTATTTTATGTTCTTGGGGGTGATTGTAATTGATATTGATTTGGTGATTTCCTGCTAGATGGTCTGTTTGTGGTGTAAAGAAATCCAACTGACTTATGAATGTTTATTTTATACCTTGATTCTCCACTGAACTCTTAGTTCCAGCAGGTTATTTATTTATCTAGTGTGCTAATTATTTAGAGTTTTCTGTGTATAAAATCATGTCACTGGCAAATAGAGATACTTTTGCACCATTTGGACGGTCTTTGTTTCCTGACTGCTTTGTCTAGAGCATCCAGGGCAATATTGAATAGAAGTGGTGACAATAGACACCCTTGTCTGGTTTCTATTCTCACTGGAAATGCTTACAGACTCTCTCCATTTAGGATAAAGTTGGCTATTGACTTTGCATAGCTGTACTGTATTATGTTGAGGAATTTCCCTTCTATTCATATTTTGCTAAGATTTTTTAGCATGAATACATGTTCTACTTTATCAAATGCCTTTCTGCATCAGTTGATAAAATCAAGTGGTTCTACTCTAGTTTATATGATTGATTATATTAATTGGTTTTCTAATGTTGGTATGAATTCCAGTTGGTCATGGTGAATTTTTTAAATATGTTTTTGAATTCTATTGGCTGGAATTTCGTTGAGGACTTTTGCATCAAAGTTCATGAGACGTATTTGTCTGTAATTTTCCTTTCTCGTGCTGTCTTATTTATTTATTTTTTTATCAGGGTTACACTGGCTTTATAGACGGAGTATGGGAGTAGTTCATCCTTTTCTGTAATCTAGAATACCTTTAGCAATAATGTTAACTCTTTTCTATCAAAAAACGCAATCCCACTTCTGTCAGGTTGATTCTGACTCATAGCGACTCTAGAGGACAGAGTACAACTGCCGCATAGAGTTTCCAAGAAGCACCTGGTGAATTTGAACCACTAACCTTTTGTTTAGCAGCCATAGCATTTAACCACTATGCTACCAGGTTTTCCCTTTTCTACAATTTTGGTAGAATTCTCCAGTGAAGTCACCATGGCCTAGAATTTTTCTTTTTAGTTTGGAATTTCTTTAATTACCTTTTCAATTGCTTCTTTGTATTGAGTTTATTTGGTTGTTCTATTTTCTGTTTGTGTTAGTTTACATAGGTTGTGCATTTCTAGAAATTTTTCCATTTTCTTCAGGTTTTCTAATTTATTAGAGTACAATGTCTCATAGTATTCTGTTATGGTTCCTTTAATTTCAGTTGAGTCTGTTGTAATATGTCCCATGTTATTTCTTATTCAAGTTATTTACTTCCTCTCCTGCTTTTCTTTTGTAAGTTTGGCCAGTGGTTTATCAATTTCTTCAATCTTTTTAGATTTTTTTTGTTTTGTTAACTCTTTCAATCATCTTTCTACTCTCTATTTCATTTAGTTCTGCTCTTTTTGTTTGTTTTATTTGCTTTCTTATGATGCCTGAGACATTCTTTTACCACTAGTTTGAGTTACAGGTTTAGTTGTTTGATCTGAGATCTTTCTTCTTTTTGGATGTGTACATTTGTTGATACAAATTGACCTCTGAGCACTGCTTTTGCTGTGCTCCACTGGTTCTGGTACGATGTGTTATCATTCTGTTTTGATTCTATGAATTCCATTATTCCATCCTTGATTTCTTCTATGATCCAGTCATTTTTGAGCAAGGTACTGCAGAATTTCCCTGTATTTGATTTGTTTTCCTTTCTTTTTTTCTGTTATTGAGTTCCACTTTTACAGAGTTATGGTCTGAAAAGACACTTTGAATTTTGTTGAGGATTGCTTTATGCCCTGATATTTAGTCTATTCTGGAAAATGTTCCAGGTGCATTGGAAAAGATGTTGGGTGTTCTGTATATATCTATGAAGTCATATTGTTGTACTATTTTGATGTTCCATGTCTTTACTGAGCTTTTTTTTTTTTAAAGATGTTTTATCCCTCACTGAAATTGGTGTGTTCAAGTCTCCTTCCATTACGATGGAGCTGTTTCTGTTTTCAGTGCAGTTAGTTTTTTATTTGTTGTTGCTGTTGTTCGATTTTCATGTATTTGGGAGCTCTCTTGTGGGGTGCATACGTATTTAATACAGTTATGTCCTTCTGGAGTACTGAGTCTTTAATCATTATGTAATGTTCTTCATTATCCAATTTAAGTTCTATTTTATCACAGAGTAACAGTGCCTCTCCTGCTCTCTTTTGAATGTTGTTAGCTTGATAATATGTATTTTTTTCATCCTTTGAGTTTTAGCTTGTTGGTGTCTTTCAGTCTAAGGTGTGTTTCCTTAGGCAGTATATAGATAAGTTGTTTTTTTATCCAATTTTCCACTCTGTTTACATTTATTATTGATAGGTATGAGCTTAATGCTGTCATTTTGAGTTTTTTTTGTGTGTGCTATAGACAGTTTATTTCCTTTAATTTTCTGTGTTGAGTCTTAATTCTTTGTTTTCTTTTCATCTTTTCCAATGTTGGCAGTTTTGTATTTGCTGAGACTTCATGTTTTTCTTGTTTTTTATTTTGATACACAGGAATGATAGTTTCTTTTGGGGTTACCTTAATATTTACAACTGTTTTTGTAAATGTACACCTGTCTTTAATTTCTTTATATCTTTCTAACTTCCTATCCATATGAAACATCTGTGGCTATATTTTCTGTTGAAGCCTCTGTTTTGTTATAATGTTTACATAAGAGCTTCTTTGTTTTCCTCCTTTCAGTGTTTTGTCTGTAACTATTTTTTGTGCTTCTTCTCTTTAGGTCATATCCAACTGCTCTATTCTGTGTTCTCATCTTGTGTTGCTACCTGATGTCACTGATTTATTAACCAAAGAGCTCCTTTTAGTATTTCTTGTATTTTTGGTTTGGTTTTTGCAAATTCCCTAAATTTATGTTTATCTGGAAATGTTCTAATTTTGCCATCATATTTGAGAGACAGTTTTGCTGGACATACAATTCTTGAAAAACCTGGTAGTGTAGTGGTTAATTGTTATGTCTGATAACCCAAAGATCACCAGTTCAAATCTGTCAGATGCTCCATGTGAGCTCTGTGGAGCAGTTCTACTCTTTAGTGATGGTTACTGTGAATTGGAATCTGCTCAATGGCAGCAGGTTTGGTTTTGAGTTATGTGATTCCTGTCTGGTGATTATTCTTTTTTCAAGGTTTGTATATGTCATTTCATCACCTTCTTACCAGCATGGTCTGTGCTGATCTTCTGAGAAGTCCAAGCTTAGTTTTCTGATTCTTGTTGTAGGTTATTTTTCATTTACTACTAGCACACTTTTAAAAGTGTTGCCTTATCTTTAGTTTTCTCAAGTTTGACTAGAATATGCCTTGGTTTCTTTTTTTTTTTTGTGATCTACTTTGTATGGAGTTCAGTGAGCATTCTGGATAAATATTTTCCCATCTTTGATGATATCAGGAAAGTCTGTCAGCAAATCATCCCCAGTTCTCTCTGTATTTTCTGTTAGCCCTTCCTTTTCTGGTACTGAAACCACCTGTTGGTTATTCCTGTTCATAGAGTCTCATGTAATTCTTAGTGTCTCTTGATTTTTTTAATTCTTTTGTCTGATTTTTCCTGAAACATGTTGATATCATGTGTTTTACCTTCAATCTCACTGATTCCACCTTCGATTGACTCAGTTCCACTCTTTTGACATTTTATCGAACAGTCTAATTTTGTCAGTATAGAAGTTTTTCTGAATTTCTAGTTCTTGCTGCTCTATACTTTGTTGCAGCTTGCTCAATTTGTCATTATGTTCTGCTGCATTTTGTCTCATCTCTTCCTCATCTCTTGAAGAGTTCTACATATTAGTCTTTTGTAGTCTACTTGTGATACTTCCAGAAGATTCTCTTCCTCTGGAAAATTTGATTCTTTATTTTGGGAACTTTTTAAAGAAATAATGGTCTTCTTTTTTAAGTGACTGGAAATTGACTGTTGTCCCTGAGTCATCAGTAAATTACATTTATTTATATTTGTTTATTCTATTCTAGTTTTCTGTTTTGAAATGTCCAAATGGGCTTCTTGTATATGACAGTTTGGTTATGTTGCCTTTGGAATTCCACTATCTTCTCATCAGGTGGTTAGAGCTGTCACTAGATATGGGAGCCCAAAAGTCTGTCTACATCTCCTATATTGATTTAACTCAGGAATCCAGGGAGTCAGACACCAAGTGCATGGTGCAGGCTCTCACCTACTGCTCAAAGTTGGCAGGAGTGATTTGTATGTGCACTGGTGTTTGGCTAGATCCAATGAGAAAGACATGGGGCCAATAATCATCCCTGAGTATCTGTGAGGATGATGTATCCCCTATGCCTGAATCTAGGTGAAGAAAGTTTCTGTTATGATTTTCCAGCCTAGATGAGCTGGCAGAATTATTGTATTTGTTATTATTATTTCCTCTTCTTATAGTCTGCCAAACTGTCCCCCCTCTCAATCTCAGAGAATGGCCCAGGCTGGCTCAAGGAGTCCCCCTCCAGCCTAGTCAATAGTACCAGACTCTAGAACCTGGCACAGTGCAGAAAAGGAGGTGAAGAATGGCCCAAGGCAGGATTATGGAGTCCTGCTTCCAACTCAGTTAATGGTGCCAGACTCCAGAGCCAGGCATCATGCAAAAGAGGGAGCATAACTGGGAGTACGGAGAGAGGACCCAGCCAAAGGAAAGATTTAGATCCTTGTGCACAGTAGCCCTCAACTACCCTCTCTTGCTCGCCACCAGCTCTAGAGGTGTGAGCAGATACTCCAGGCAATCTTCACCATCAAGAAAGATCCATGGCTTGGCTCACCGCTGTGGCCATACCTGTCCTCTGGCAGGCCAAATTCATGGAATCATTTTCACTTCTGGTGCTACTTCCCCCCAACTCTCACCACTCAGTCCAATTCTCCAGTGCTCCATTTGATGTTCAGGGCTCTTAGGATATCATATATACTGGATTCATCAGTTTCCCTTGGTCCCTAGTATCAGAGTGTTCACAGAAAACATCTGTCCACTCCACCATCCTGGCCTTGCCTCTGTTCAGTTTTTTTTACTTCATCATTTCTTTCTTTTCTATAGGTGCTCAACTTTCAAGAGCTAGTTTCAGAATCTCTTCTGACATGCAGTTTGGTCTTTTCTTTCTCACTTGTCTTTTTACTGACCTCTTGCTTTCTTCATGTATGATGTCATTCAAGACTCATCTGGTCTTTGGTAGTTTGTGCTGAGATGGTCTCTGAACTTGGATGCGATATACTCTAAGTCATATGTTGGCTGTTGAGGACTAGTTCTAATTTTCTTTAGTTTCAGTTTGTACTTGTATGTGAGCAATTTGATAATCTGTGCCTCAATTGGTATCTGGCCTTATTCTGACTGATGATATTGAGCTTTACCTTTGCTTCTTTCCACAGATATAGTGGACATGATATCTGTGTATTCCATGTGGTAAGGTTCATGTATATAGTCACCATTTATGTTGATTAACAACAACAACAACAACAACAAAACAACAGTATTTGCAGTAAAGAAGTTGTTGATCTTGCAAAATTCTATTATGGTATCTCTGGCATCATTTTTATCACTATGGCTGTGTTTTCCAACTACCGATCCTTCTTTGTTTCCAACTTTTGCATTCCAATCACCAGTAACTATCAATGCATCCTGATTGCACTTTCAGTCAATTTTGGACTGCCAAAACTGGTAAAAATCTTCAATTTCTTCATTGTTGGCATTAGTGGTTTGTGTGTAAATTTGAACAGTCATATAAACGGATCTTCCTTGTAGGTATATGGATATTATCTTATCACTTACTGCAACGTATTTCAGGATAGATCTTGAAATGTTCTTTTCAAGCATGAATACAATATAAGTCCTCTTCAAGTTGTTGTTCCTAGCATAACAGACCACTTGATTGTATGATTCAGAATGGCTGATATCAGCTTATTTTAGCTCACTAATGCATAGGATATTGATATCTTGGTGTTCCACTTTAGTTTTTTCCTAGATTGGTACTTCCCTCATTCAACATTCTGATTATTAATGGATGTTCGCAACTGTTTCTTCTCATTTTGAATCATGCCACATCAGCAATGAAAGTACTAAAATCTTGACTCTATCCACACCATTAAGGTTGATTCTACCTTCAGGATGCAGCTCTTCTTAGTTGTCTGAGTACCTCCCCACCTAAGGGACTCATCTTTTGGCACTATATCATATAATGTTCTATAGGGTTTTTGCTGACTAATTCTTTGCAAAGGAGACCAACAGGTCATTCTTTCTAGTCTGTCTTAGTCTAAAAGCTCAGTTGAAACTTGCCCGCAATGGGTGACCCTGCTAATACCTAAATACTAGAGGCATATCTTTGAGCATCACAGCAACATGCAAGCAATACAATAAACTGACAGACATGTGAGGGATATTAATAATATAGTTTGATAATTCTTGCATTCTGTTAGATCACCTTTTGTTAAAATAGGCACATATACGCATCTCTTCCATTCAGTTGGCCAAGTAGCTGGCTTTCAGATTTCTTGACCTAGATTATTAAATTCTTGCAGCATCATGTATGTTGAAACATCTCAATTGGTATTCCATCAGTCCCTGGAGCCTTGTTTTTCACAAGTGTGTTCAGTGCAGCTTGGACTTTTTCCTTCTGTGCCACTGATTCTGTATCACTTGCTACCCCTCCACATGGCTAAACATTGATTAGATCATTTGGTACAGTGATTCTGTTTATTTCTTCCATCTTTTTTTTCTCCTGTAGTATTCAATATTTTGCCCATAAAATGTTTAATATTTCAATTGAAGTGTTTAATTTTTTTCCTCAGTTTTCTCATCTTGAAATGCCCAGTATGTTCTTCTCTTTTGCTTTTTTAAGTCAGGGTCTTTGCTCATTTTGTTATAGTACTTTACTTTATTGCCTTGGGCCTTGTTTTAAAATCTTCTGTTTAGGTTTTTTACTTCATCATTTCACTTTAGCTACTCTGTGTTCAAGAGTAAGCTACAGAATCGCTTTTGACATCCATTCTGGTCTTTTTTTTTCATTTTTCACTACCTTTTGTCTTCTTCGTATAGGATGTCCTTAATGCCATCCCATAAATCATCTGATATTCAGACATACATGTTCAATGTGTCACATCTATCTATTCTTGAAATGGTCTCTAAATTTATGTGGGACAAGGTTATACCTTGGCTGTCCAGTCTAAGACAGACTGGGAAGAAGGATCCGGCAACCTGCTGGGGGATGGGGGGAAAGACCAGTGAAAGCCTTATGTGTAGCAGCCTAACACTGTCTGACTTTATGTTGGAAAATGAGTACTTCAGATTGGAAAGCACTCAAAATATAAGCAAGGAAGAACTGTCTTCTTAAGATGCAGTCTATCTTAATGACTGGGATGAAGTACAGCTTTTAGGACCTCCAATTGGCCAATATGGTATGACTCAAAATGAGAACAAACAGGTTCTCGATTAATAATCAGAATATGGAATGTATGAAGTATGAATCAAGGAGAACTGGAAGTTGTGAAAAATCAAATGGCATGTCAGAAGATTGATATGCTAGTCATTAGTGAGAGTAAATGTTTGGTATTGGCACTTTTAGTTGGACAGTCACATGGTTTACTATTTCTGGGATTGACATGTTAAAGAGAAATGATATTGCACCAAAATCTATTCTGAAGTACAAAGCTGTTGGTAGACGGATTATATCTATATATGTATTAGGAAGAGCAGTTAATAAGGCTATTATTAAAAATTTCACACACCAAACACTAATGCCAAAGATGAAGAAATTGAAGATTTTACCAACTTCCACTTTTTGAAGTATATCAAACATGTAATCAAGCTGCATTGATAATTGCTGGTTATTGGAATGTGACAACTGGAAACAAAGAAGAATGATAAGCAGTTGGTAAATATGGCCTTGGTGATAGAAATTCTATTAGAGATGGCATGATAGAATTTTGAAAGACCAATGACATTCATTTAAAATAACTTTTTCAACAACATCAGTGGCAACTATACACATGGGTCTCACCAGATGGAATACACAGAAATCAAATAGACTATGAAAAGAGATCCTGGAGAAACTCAGTATCACCAGTCAGATCAAAGCCAGGGGTTGACTCAGGACCAGAACATCAGTGCCATCTATGTAAGTTCATTTGAAGCTGAAGAAAATTAATACAAGTCCATGAGGTCCAAGGTAAGACCTTGAGTATTTTAAGTGCTAGTAAATTTCATGTAGTCAGTTGTTTTTACATATTCCACAAATTTGATTTATCTTCAAAAAGAGATGAAACTTCCCTGAAGCTAATGATTTCCAAACCTGGAACATGTTAAACCACTGGTGACCAGGAAATTTTGTGGAATTATTATACTGACAGATTCTCTCTGGCACAATCACCATCATTTTTTAGTGCAACCTAACATTTATAGTCCTATTACGAGGTAGTACTCGATGGCTTCCCCAAATGCCATTTTCTTTCTAACTCTAGACATACATACCTTCACCACTGTTCTTCTCCCAGCCATTCAAAATAATGACAACATTAGCAAGAAAAAGAACACATTTCAGAGTTGGAATATTTTAATAGGTTGAAATTTTTAATTGATCAAAGTGATTTATTAAAAAAATAAAATTGAAACCTTTTGCAAATGAGCTGCAATCAGGCTCTCTGATGGTGATCACTAAGTGTTAGTGAAAAATTGTATTTTCTAAATGAAGACCCTCTGAGCTGTGATTGGTGAAGTACACAAATGTGCGACTTCTCTTTTTGTATGAACATATAAGAGTACAATAAAAGTAGATAAAATAGAAAATGCTGTTTTGTCCCTTTTAAAAAATCTAAATATTATTGCCTCAGCAAAATAAATGAATGCATGTATTTTGTCTTTGAAGTTTTACTGTGTTTTCTTAGTCAATGTCTTATTTTTATTAGGTGGAAAGGTACATTATTTGTATTTTACAAAGATTAAAAAAACAGGAAAAATCTCAGTAACGCTGAGCCAATTCTGACTCATAGAAACCATATGGTACAGAATAGAACTGCCTCATAGTGTTTCCAAGGTTGTGTGATCTTTACTGAAACAGACTATCCTATTTTTGTCCCTCAGAAAAGCTAGTGGATTCAAACTGTTGACCCTGTGAATGGCAACTAAGCACTTAACCACTGCATCATCAGGGCACACACAATCACACACACACACCCTCCACATAATTTTTTTCCCTTCACATCAACAATTCCTATATAATTGTCCAGTATCACTGGTTACATTCTTTTCAACATGTCATTTTCATTACTTCTTTTCTAGTTATTCCATTTCCAATAATCTTGTTTCCCTATTCTCTTACCTTTTCATCTTTGCTTTGAGGCAGTTATTGACAATTTGGTCTCATAAATTTTATTTTTATTTTTATTGTGATTAAGTGAAAGTTTGCAATCCAAGTCAATTTGCCGTACAAAACCCTAATCACCCACCTCTATGCAATTCTATCTGCTCTCCTCACCCTGTGACAAGACACTCATCTCCACTCTTTACTTTCAGTATCTGTTCAATTGGCATTTGTCCCATCATTTCCAACCTCTCTTCTCCTCACTAGAAAGACACCAAATGGATAGCCACATATGTATATGAGGCTATATGTATATGTGTGTGTGTGTGTGTATATATGTATATATATAAAACCATAAAGTACACACACTACCTGCATCACTCTGCGTCCAGTCCAATCTTTGTGTGGAGTGTTGAGTTCAATACTGTTTTCAGCTCTGAGCTAACAGCAAGTCCAGAGGGCATGTTCTTAGAGGATTCTCCAGGCTGTTAGACCATCAAATATGCTCTTTTAATATAGTTCTTGATCTGTGTGCCCTTTTTGTCATGCCATGTCATTAATTGTACATTGTTTTCCCTATCAGGGCTATCTTTAGTGGTGGCCGGGCACCATTTAGTTCTTCTGGTCTCATGCTGATGTAGTGTCCCAGTCATATGGACCCTTCTGTCTCCTGGGCTCATCTTTTCCTCATGTTTTTGATGTCCTTGGTTTTCATCATATAGATGATTTTTAAAAGGAGTACAGTACATATCAGCAATATTCTCTATTTTGAGTTAATGTATTATTGAGCTAAATGGTGACCAGAAGGAAAAATTTCAGTACAAGGTTTGAAGAAGACAAGAATCTCAGGAGTTCTCTAATCTCAACTGGTCCATAAAGTCTGGAATTTTTAAGAATTTGAGTTCTGTTCCATGTTTTTTCTCCCACTCTATCATGATCTATCTATAGTTGCCTTGATCAGAGTGACCTGTAATGGTAACTACGCACCACTTGTTCTGGTCTTCGGGTAGGAAAAGTTGTGGTGCATGTAATCCCATATAATTCTTTGAAGCACTAGACCACCTTGAGGTGTACTTTATTATGGAGAAATGAGAGTAATGGCTTATATTCTCATACTGTTATAAAATCAAGTGGATTCACACACACACACACACACACACACACACGTATATATTTTAACCTGGTCATGATCATATACATTTTAATGGAGTTATTTTCTGTCCTACTTAACTGTCTTTAGCTATTATAAAAGTCAGGTAGTAAATGATATAAACACATAATGAAAGTAAATATATTAAAAGTATAAAATGTTGCACAAATGCAATCCTGATCATCTAAAAATAACTTTGGATGACTTGTGAATCTGATGAAATAGCTTGAGATAAAGCAGTTATGTATGATAAAACCCTGCTGCTATAGCTTGGTAGACTCTACAGCACTTGTTTTCCCCAGATCTGTGCCACCATTCCAGTACTTTACACTGGATGTCTCATGTTGAAGTTAGTATAGGTTTTGAAAACATTTCAGTTTGGCTTATTCTAGTAGTGATAACTAAGAGGCAAAAATAACTAAAATTCACTTCCTAGGTGATGGATATAAAAAATAAAACTGGTGATTTTAGTATCTGATAATTTTGAACTGTGCCAATGAATACATCTATACCATACTACTTGTTTTTTACTTTACATAGTAATATTAAAATTTTAATTATTTATACTTTACTATAAAATGATTGTATTTTTAAGCTCTTGCAAATTTATCTTTTTCATTCCTGTGTTAATGTAGACTTATGGTTCAGGAACGTGATGAATTATTAATGAACTCACTCATTAATTAAAATCTTTGTTACATATAATGAGTTGTAATCATTCTCTCCTTAGATTACCAGTCTTTTAGAAAGATAATATGCTTAAATTTTACTTGTGTGTTAGGCTGGGTCCTAATGATCACATAGTTACAACTCTTGTTTTACCACTCAAGGAATTTGAAGCCTGTGCAAATTAGACAACTTGTCCAGTGTTTCAGATTCCTAGATGCAGAACTGGGCCTAGGCCTAAGGAGCTTTTTAATTCCTAACCTAAACCAAAATAAACTAAATCCTTTGCCATCAAGTTGATTCTGACTCATAACAACTCTAAGACAGAATAGAACTGCCCCATAGAATCTCCTAGTAGAGGCTGGTGGATTTCAACTGCTAACCTCTTTCTTAACAGCCAAGCTCTTAACCACTACATCACCAGGGTTCTTTTTTAATACCTAGGGCAAAAGAAATAATTCAGTGAAACAAAATGCTATCAGTTGGTCATTGCATTCATGTGGCTGAGTCTTAACCTTTAAAAGCTAAAAATTTCTATATATTGATTACTCTCTTTATATCTATATTGGTTACAGTTACCCCTAAGAGTATAGGTGAAGGCCAAAACAAGGTTAATGTAACAAAGATTAATTTACAAAACTTGATGGCTTAGTGAAATTCTTAGAGCCTCTAGTTTTCTTGTGTAGACTTCACGGTGGAAATTTACGTGTTGTTTAAAGCTGACATTTAGCTGTCTTTAGCTTCAGTCACTAAAGGTTCTGCTAGTTATGGTTTAATCTTAGAAAATAATTCACATTTCAATAGAAATTATATGGTTCATAACAAATTTTCTCTTATGAGCCATATTTTTTGGCCATCAAGTCTAACCACTTCCACTGCTATGTACTCTAAACAAAGCACATAACCAGTGCTGAGTGAAATATTTATATTGCCCTAAATAAGGATTAAAAGATTAGTAGAATTGAGAGTTTGCTTTTAAATTAAATATGATCAGTGACATGTTATTTAATTTCCTGAAACTGGCTGACTCCTGTATTGTAATGTAAGTATGGCTGTTCTACCAGCTAATGATGTATATTTTGGAATTATGAATGTTGACTATAAATAGTTATTTGTTACAGCATTGGTAAGGAACGTATTTCTCAAAGTTTATTATCCATAGAGGTGGAAAAGTGGTGTTAACTGGTGTTCATGAGACAGAGAAAAACATTTGCAACATTTGTATTTGTGAGAGGATATTGAGAACAGTCATATTTCTTATTTTAAAATCTGCAATCCACTGAGAAGAAAATTAATTACTTTTTCCAATTGCAAAATATGTTATTAAATTTCTAGTGTGATTTTATGAGTAAAATAACTTGTATTGTAAGCTTTAACATTTTAACAGGAGCAGATGACATTTAAAATAAAATAAAACAGTCATTGAGACCGTGCTTTTGATTTCAGTACAACTAACATTTCCTTTTATTAGCCACAGCATGCCATTCACACTTGATTATATTCTATCTACTTGCTGAGTCTGAAAACTGGGTGAGGAAACAAATACACAGCCATTTTTGATACTGATTAAATTGTTCAGATATGGTGATTTCAGGGGAAAGATTTTGCTAACTGCCTTTTAGTTTACCACCTTTGCAATAAAACATAAGGATCTAGATGGAATAGACTATTTTTACAACATTGAATGTAAAATCTGCAGACACTGTAAGCCAAAACTAAACCAAACGAACTTCCCTTGAGTCAGTATGGACACACAGCAAACCTATAGGTCACAGTAAAATTGTCCTGTAGGATTTCCACGGAGTGGTTAGGATTTGAACTGCCAACCTCCAGTTAGCAGCCTCAGTTTATAACCACTGTGACTTGATGGTTCCAGGAGTCATTATATGAGAATCTTGAAAATATTATAGAAGTCATAATCACGATGATGATGTTTTCCAAGTGTCTTGGTTTCTCAGTGCTGCTATAACAGAAATACCACAAATTTTAAAGAAGGGAGATATAGTGTCTAACACTTTAGGAGGCTGAAAGTCTGAATTCTGGGCACTGGCCCTTCAGAAAGGCTTTCTGTCTCCATTGGCTATGGGAGTAGGTCTTTCTCTCTTTTCAGCTTCTATCCCTTGGTTCTTTGGTGTTGTCCGTATGGCATGGCTTCTTTGCTTTCATGCCAAACCTGCTTAATTTCTATCTCCAAAGTGATTGATTTAAAACACATCCTTAAACTGACACAATTTGCGTCACAAATAAAATCCTATTCTCAAATGAGATTACTTCCTCATGTATTTGTTGTTGCTTAGCAGCCGGCCACTTAAACACTGCACCATTAAAGCTCCAACCAAACTTGTGCGTCCAGTGGATTCCAACCCACAGAGTCCCTATAGGGCAGAGTAGAACTGCCCCATAGGGTTTCCAAAGAGTGGTCAGCGGATTTGAACTGCCAGCACTACACCATCAGAGCTCCCTCGTAAGCATAGCAGTTAGGATTTACAACATACATATCTGAGAGAATTCCCACAAGCAGTGTGGAAGAATTGCAGTCTCTTGACAACCAATGCAATTCCTAACACACAGTTACCATTAACACCCTCCCACTTTAACTGTGTGCCTTTTTGCTTATGTATCATTCAATGTTCAGTCTCCATTTTGAATTATCTTATTGATCTAGACTTTCTGCATATTGGAAATATTAAAACTCACTAGAGATTTCCAGTTAAATATTCTTTGTTTTGATCGTTCTTTGATTTAAAAAATCAGCCATTCTTGCTGGTGAGATTGAAAAATAATACAGTCTCCTTAGAAAGCAATTTGGTGCTTCCTTAAAAAGCTGGAAATAGATGTACCACGTGACCCAGTAATCCCACTGCTTGGACTATATTCTACAGAATAAAAGGCAGTCACACAAACAGATACAGACACAAGAATGTTTATAGCAGCACAGTCCACAATAGTAAAATGATGGAATCAACCTAGATGCCCAACAACAGATGAATGGATAAATAAACTATGGTGTATATATTCAGTGGAACACTATGCACAGGTAAAGAACAATGACAATTTTAGGAAGCATCTCATAATCTGGTTTCAAATGTAAGACATTATGCTGAGTGAAATCAGCCAGTGGCACAAAGACAAATATTGTATGAGATCCCTACTATAAGGACTTACAAACAGACTCATGTACAGACGAAAAAAGTCTTTGATGGCTGCAAGGTAGGGGTGGTAGGAGGGAGCTTGTTGGTTATAGATGAGACTTGGGTGATGGTAGTGACAGCACACGTTAAAAAGAAGGTCAGTTTAACTGGACTTTAACATAATCTGAAAACTCTTCCAGTCTTAACTCAATATTGCAAGTATAGAGTATCAGAGGTAGGGTTAGGGTTAGGGACCACACTCTCAGGGACACTGAAGCCAATTAGCATAACAAGCCTACTGCTATCAGAGTCTTCTGCACCCCATATTGGTGAGTGGCATCTGGGGTCTTAAAAGCTAGCAAGCTGCCATCTGAAGTATACAAAATTGTCCCAACTCAACTGGAACAGATGATCACCAAGGACAACAACAATATGAGGGAAGAAAAGCCCAGAAGACAGAATGACCCATGTGAATGGGTGGCTATATCAATATGTGACTAGGAGAACCAGATGGTGCCTCGCCACCACCAAGGACAGTCGTGATCGGGCTCACAAGGTTAAGATCCAGTGGCAACAGGAGAAAAAATGGGTGTACCCTAAGAACTCCACTAAAAGACTGCTATTGATTGTCCAAAGGCCTGAGAGTTCCACTGGGAGCATGACTACTAGACCTCATGCTGCCCCCGATCATAAATCATTACTGAGGTCAACACTTTGGACAGGAATGGACTGGTCTCAGGGATGCTGAGTGACCATATCATGTGTACACTTTATGACTCTATGAATCTATAGGGTGTTGTCCTACTGGCCTCTTACTACAGGGGAGTGGAGAGGAAAGGACAGGGGATGGTTAAGAGGCTATGACATGTACAGAATGGAAAGGAGGAGTGTGTTGTCACTGGGCAAGGAGAGCAGAAGGAGCTGCACATAGGCAGGCATGCAAATTTAAATTGGATTGTACGCTTTCACGCAATCACAATTAAAAAAATAATAAAGATCATAGAAGAAAATATAGGGACAGTGCTGGGAGCCCTAATACACAGAGTAAACAGACAACAAAACATTGCCAACAATGAGCAAACATCAGAAGAGAAAGTAGGTAAATGGGAATCCTAAAAATCAAACACTTAACGCTTACTGAAAGACTTCACAAAAGAGTAAAAAACTACCTACGGACTGGAAAAGAAATGCTACCACAGATCCAATCAGAGTCTAATCTCCATAATCTACAAAATGTTGCAAAATTTCAACAAGAATAACATAATTAACCCAGTTAAAAAATGGGCAAAGAATATGAACAGGTACTTCATCAAAGAATATATTCAAGACATCGACAGATATATGAAGATATGCTGATGAACATTATTCATTAAAAATCCAAATCAAAACTACAGTAAAGTACCATTTCACCCCAATAAGGCTGGCATTAATTCCCAAAAACACAAAATGGTAAATGTTGTAGAGGTTGTGAAGAGACTGAAACTCTTCTTAGGGGTGCACCCTAAGGTGGCTATGTAAAGTGGTACAGCCAGTTTGGAAATTGATTTGCACTTTCATAAAAAGCTAGAAATAGAAATACAATATGAACCAGCACTGTCACTTCTTGGACTATATCTTTGAACAATAAGGGCTGTCACACAAATACATACATGCACATCAATGTTTATTGCAGCACTGTCCACAACAGCAAGAACATAGAATCAACCTAGGTGCCTATTAACAGATGAATGGATAACCAAACTGTGATAGAGTTACACAACAGAATACTATACAACAGTAAAGAACAATGATGATCTTAAGAAACATAACATGGAGTAATGTGGAAGACATACTGAGTGGAACTAATCAGTTGCGAAAGGACAAATATTGTATAAGACCACTATTACAAGGACTGAAGAAAATGTTTAAACACAGAAGAAGACAGTCTTCAATGGTTATAAGTGTGGGGAGGGCGGGGCAGGGTGTTCACAGGTTAGATAGTTGGTAGGAATCAAGTTCGGTGAAAGGAGTGACACCAAGCAGTAGAAGGGAGGTCAGCACAGGTGGGCTAAACTGAAAGCTCAGGGGTTTCCTAAATGTAACCCAACATTTGAAGGATGGAGTGGTAGGGGTAAGGCCCTGGAGCCCACAGTTTCAGGGAACATCTAGGACAATTGGCATACTAAAGAGTTTTTAAGAAATTCTGCACCCCACTTTGAGTGAGTGAACTTGGGGTCTTGAAAACTGGTAAGTGGCCATTTAATTAGCAACGTTTGATCCCAACCCAGATGGAGCAGAGGAAAATAAAAGACATCAGGAAAATATGAACCTAAGAGACAAAAGATGCCATGTATTCTAGAGACTACATCAGCATGAGGTCAGTACTTGGTAGCACCTGGCTACTGCTAATGATTGTCCTAACAGGGAATACAGCTAGAGTTCCTGATGGAGTGACAGAACTGTGGGCTGCAGAACTAGAACTGTGTTAAAAGACCAGACTTGATGGACCAACAGACTGCAGAGTCCCTGGGGGACATGGCCCCTGGACTCTCTGCTGGCCCAGAGCTGAAACCAGTCTCGAAACCAACTCTTCGCACAAAGATTGGACTAAAATATAAGACAAAAAATGAAACTGGTAATGAGTGTGCTTCTCGGCTTAAGTATGTATACGAGGCTAACTGAGCAGCTCCTGTCAGAGGTGAGATGAGAAGGTAGAGGGGGACACGAGCTAGTTGAATTACCATAGGAAATACAGGGTGGAAAAGATGGCTGTGCTGTCATAGGGTGGGAAGAGCAGCTCATGTTACATAGTGTGTGTACAAAGTTTTGCATGACAAATTGACGTAGATTGTAAACTTTCACTTAAAGCACAATAGAATTTTTTTTTTTTTTAATTTGCAGTAGTTTTCTACACAAGTTTCTTCCCCTTGAGGACAAATTTAGCAACCAAAAAGAATCAGGAAACCCTTCCCCCCAAAATGTTAGAAACTGTTTTTTTTTTTCCTACTAAAAATGTTTTATAGCTTAATTTTTCCTCCTGAAATAACCTTAAACTTCAAATTCTTTGGATCCAGAGTCAACTGTGAGCAGTCAGTGAAAATATGAATTCGCCCATGCTTTTAACACACAGTTCATGACAAGGCTCAGCCTGGATACAGAAATGTAGCTTCAATCAATTCTGGGAATATATAAGGTCTGGACAATTTTTATTTATTTGATCACCTCGAATATTCCTCTGGAAGTAAATGAAATAACTCTGAGGGTTCCAACACACTGTTAAAATATAAGAAACTTCCTTACTCTCTATGGCTGTATCTTTGTTAATACCACAGCTTTGAGATTTTCACACTCTGACCCAGACATGCACACACACCTGTAACAGCAGGTAATATGAACAAACTAAGCAGAAATTTTAAGTACACAGAGGTATCCTAGGGCATGTTCTTGTGGTTGTTAGGTTCCCCTGACTCCATTTGATATTATTTACCTGCCTATGTTCCATCTTCATAATCATTTATAAATCCACCCTATTGAGGGCCTTTCTCTTTTTCAATGACCATTTTTGCACACACCTTTCTCATTTCCGGAAACCCTGGTGGCAAAATGGTTAAGTGCTCTTGGTTTACAACCAGAAAGTTGATAGTTCAAGTCCTCCAGGTGCACCCTGGAAACTGTATGGGGCAGTTCTGCTCTATCTATAGTGTTGCTATGAGGTGACAATGACTCAATGACAGTGGATCTGGGTTTGATTTTAGTTTTCTACTTTAACAGGCATGATGTACTTTTGCAGGGGCTGGTTGCTCCTGATAACAAGTCTAAAGCATATCTGATGAAGTCTCAACATCCTTCCTCTAAGGAGCATTCTGGCTATACTTCTTCCACTGCAGATTTGTTCATGTTTCCAGCAGTCCATGGTATATTTGGTATTATTTGCCAACACCATAATTCAAAGGCATCAATTCTTCATCGGTCTTCTTTTACATATTATCAGTCTTTCGTATGCATGTGAGGCAAATGAAAATATCATGGCTTGGGTAACATACATCTTAGCTCTCAAACTGACATCTTTGCTTTTTAACACTTTAAAGAGCTTTTTTTTTGCAGCAGACTTGCTCAGTGCAGTATGTTGTCTTATTGCTTGACTGCAGCTTCTGTAGGTATTTATGGTTGATTCAGTTAAAACAAAATCCTTGACAACTTAAGTATTTTCTCATTTATCATGCTAGGGACTCCTTACAAACTCTATAGGGAAATTCTACTCTGACCTCTAGAGTTGCTGGGAGTCAGATCCAACTCAATGGCAGTGGGTTGAGTTTATCATGATACTACTTGTTGGTCCCATTGCAAGGATTTATGATGAGGTAGGATTCATACTGAAGGCTGTAATTTTGATCTTTATTAATAAGTGCATCATGTCTTCTTCACTTTCAGAAAGCAAGGTTGTGTCATCAGTATGTAGCAGATCTTTCAATTGATCATACAATCCAGCCTCTCAGATTATTTGCTGAGTATATAGACTGAGTATGGTGAAAGCATACAACCACGTCACACATCCGTTCTGATTTTAAACCACACAATATTCCCTTGCTCTATTCAAACAATTGCCTCTTGGTCTATGTACAAATTCATCATTAGTACAATGAAATGTTCTGGAATTCCCATTCTTCACAATGTTATCTATAATTTTTTATGATCCACACAGTTGAATGCATTTGCATAGTCAATAAAATACCAGTAAACATTTTTCTGGTATTCAGCTAAGATCCCATTGACACCAGCAATGATATCTCACTTTCTAGGGCCTTTTCTGAATCCAGTTCTGATTTCTGGAACTATTATTCATTGTACTACTGCAACTGTTTTGAATTATCTTCAGCAAAATTTTACTTGAGTGTGATATTATTGATACTGTTCAAGAATTTATGTAGTCTATTGGATCACAGTTCTTTGGAATGGGGACATATATATATATATATATATATATATATATATATATATATATGTCTTCCAGTTGGTTGACCAAATAACCAGCTGTATTCCAAATAGCACACATGAATGTTTGCAGCGTGGCATCCATTTATTACAACATCTGAACTGATATTCTGTCAATATCCGAAGCCTTGTTTTCAGCAGTGCCTTCAGTATAGCTTAGACTTCTTCCTTTGGTATTATCAGCTCTTAAAAATATGCTCTCTTGAAATGTTCAAATACTGACCAATTCTTTTTGTTACAGTAATACTGTATAGTCTTTCCATCTTTTTTATTTTTTAATTTTTTAAAATGTGCTTTAGATGAAAGTTATAGAACAAACCAATTTCTCATTAAACAGTTAGCATACACAACAGTTAAACACTCTCCCTCCTCAGCCTTACCTTCCCTTATTACCTCTGGACTGATGTGCTCCTTAAGTCTCATTTTGTTTTATATGTCTATTAAATCTTTGAGTGAAGAGTGAATCTCAAGAGTGATCTCATTACTGAGCTGAAAAGGTGTCCATGAGCCATACTTTCGGTATTTCTCTAGTCTCTGTTAGACAAAAAAATCTAGTTATTTTTACTTTTTCATTTTTTTTATTATGATGAGTGAAAATGTACACTCCCGTATAAATTTGCATTTCTGCCTATGTGTAGCTCACACTGCTCTTCCTGCCCGGTGACAGCACACTCCTCTCCATTCTGTACATGTCATATCCTCCTAACAATCTCCTATCCCCTCCTCTCCACCATCTTCCCTGCCTCCAGTAAGAGGTCAGCAGGACAACATCCTACAGATGCATAGAACTGTAAAGTGCACACATGATACGGTCACTCTGTGTCACCAAGTCCAGTCTATTCCTGTCCGAAGAGTTGACCTCCATTATGATTTAAGGACAGGTGCAGCATCAAGGCCAAGAGTAGTACTCCCAGGGGAACCCTGAGGCCCTTGCACGATCAATTGCATTCTTTTAGGGGAGATCTCAGGGTGAACCCCTTTTAATTCTTGTGTTGCCAGTGAGACTCAATTCTGTGATCCCCGTCACGGATATCGTTGGTGTTGGCCGGGCACCATCTGGTTCTTCTGGTCACATGTTGATGTAGTCACCCACACAGGTGAGTCACTTTGTCTTCTGTGTTCGCTTTTCCCCATGTCATTTTAGTCTTGGTGATCATCTGTTCCTGCTGAGTTGGGACCGTTTGGTGTACCTCAGATGGCAACTTGGCAGCTTTTAAGACCCCAGACACTACTCACTGATGTGGGGTGCAGAAAACTCTCTTAGCAAAATGTTAGTTGTGACAGTTGGCCTCGGTTTCCCCTGAGACCATGCTCCCTGGCCCCCTGCCCCAGCTTGCAATATTGGGTTAAGATGGGAGGAGTAATCATGTTATGTTGAAGTCCAGCTGAAATTGGCCGACTCGACAGCACTTGGTTTGGCTGACTTCTAATGTGTGCTGTCACGTATTTCATACAACCAAATTTCTACCCACTATGTAAACTATACCCCATCCTCTGCCTCCCTTCTTCCTTACCCTTGCCACCATCAAAGAATCTTTGAGTCTGTTTTTAAGTTTTTGTTGTAGGGGTCTTATATAATATTTGTCCTTTTGTTCCTGACTGCTTTTACTCAACATAATGTCCTCCAATTGAAACCAGGTTATGAGATGTTTCCTAAAATCATCATTGTCCTTTATCATTGCATAGTGTTCCATTAAGTATATATACCATAGTTTACCTATCCATTCCTCTGTTGTTGGGCATCTTTTTGCTATTGTGGACTGTGCTGCCATAAATGTGGTGCGTGTATCAGTTGTTATGAATGCCCTTGATTCTGTAGAATATATGGCAAGCAGTGGAGTTACTGGGTCAAATGGTATATCTACTTCCAGCTTTTTAAGGAAATGCCAGATTGCTTTCCAAAGAGGTTTTACCATTTTGCAATCCCACCAACAGTGTAGGAGAGTTCCATTTTTTTGATAGCCTCTCCAGCATTTGATGTTTTGTGTTTTTTGTATCATGACCAAACTTATTGGGGTGAGATGGTATCTCATTGTTGTTTTGATTTGAATTTCTTTAATAGCTAGCGATTGCGAGCATGTCCACAAGTGTTTTTTGGCTGTCTGGAACTCCTCTTTAGAGATATGTCTGTCCATCTCCTTTGCCCATTGCTTAATTAGATGATTTATCTTTTTCTTATTGATATCTTGTAGTACCTTGTAGATTATGGAAATCAGACCTGGATCTGACATATACTTGCCAAACATTTTTTTCCCATTATGTAGGTGGTCTTTTAATTCTTTTGATAAAGTCTTTGGATGAGCAAAAGTGTTTGATTCTTAGTAGTTCCAATTTATCTATTTGCTCTTCTATTGATTGTGCTTTGTCAGATTTTGAAGTCTGTCTGTGTTGTGTATTAAAACTTCCATTCTTGATCCTATTTTATGCTGGATGAGCTTTATCATTTTAAATTTGATATTTATGTCTTTTATCCAGTTTGAGTTGTTTTTTTGTATAAGGTTTGAGATATGAGTCTTGTTTCAATTTTTTCTACATTAATATCCAATGTTGCCAGCACTATCTGCTGAAGGGATTTCTTTTACCCCAGTTTAATGTCTCAGGGCCTTCACTTCATAGCAGGATGGTGGCATCTCTGGGGTCCCAACTCTGTTCCATCATTCTATCTGTCTCTTTTTGTACTAGTACCAGATTGTTTTGACAACTGTGGCAGCGCAACAGCTTCTAAAGTTGGAAAGTGAGAGGCCTCCCAGTGTGGTGTTCTTCTTTAGTAGTATTTTACTTATCGGAGGCTTCTTCTCTATCCAAATAAAGTTGATAACTTGTTTCTCCATCCCATTAAAAAATGTCACAGGAATTTGCATTGGGATTGTGTTATATAAGTAGATTGCTTTGGGTAAAATAGACATTTTCACAATGTTAAGTCTTCCTATCCAACAACAGGTTAGTTTTCTCCATTTATGTAAGTCTCTCTTAGTTTCTTATAGTATGATTTTGTAGTTATCTTTGTAAAGGTCTATTATTTCTCTAGTTAGATTTATTCCTAGATATTTGATCTTCTTGGAGGCTGTATAAAATGATATTGAGTTGATTTTTCACCTTTTTCAGTGTTGGTTTTGTGGTTGTTGAGACTACTGAATTATGTTTCTTGATTTGATATGTTGCATCTTTACTGTGCTTTGCGGCTACCCCGTGACCCTCTTCAATAATCTATGTTTAAACCCGGTTGTAACTACTGCAAGTCTCATTAACTTCCTCTCCATCTAAAAGGATTTTAATAACTGTAGTAGAACCCTCTTTTTAATATGATGACATCATAGTTTTCATGATATGATCACTTGATCACTTCTTTTAATATTGTACCTTTGATCGAGTTTGGAGCCTTCTCTAACTGAGAAGGTTTCTGGATGATGTGTCCTCTATTGCCTCCTAAAATATAGAGTCAATGGTTTTGTTTTGCCTGCTGGGCAGGTTCCAGTAGGCAATGACTTTGCTGCTTGGGAATGTGATGTTCTGCACAGTGCAGGTAGGTGGGAGAAAAAATGGGAAGAATGTGATGTGTGGAGCTAAGATGGGTATGAGAAACAGGAGAGAGGAGAATGTTAAACAGAAACTGAGAACAAAAAACAAACAAAAAGACAGAGGAAACAAATAAGAAAAGAGTGCTAAGGGAGCGTGTTGTTCAAGTAGAGAGATGAGGAACTGAGAAATGGAGAAAAGCAAAAAGATTTTATAAAAAGAAAAGAAAAAACACAACTAGCTGAAAACTGGGGAAACAGAAAGAAAAGCCCTTAAGATTCCTACTAGTGTTGCTGCAAAGACCAAGGAATGTCTTCCAGGAAACATGGCAACACCTGGCTAGAAGGGGTATAGATGTCACACAATGTCAGGTATTCAGGAGACAGGAAAAGAAGAGAAAGACAAGAACTTGGAAATGAAAGTCAGGAAGCAAAAAAGAAAAAAAAAAGGGAAAGAAGGAAGGAAGGGAGGGAGGAATGCCCCAGGGAACTCACTGATGTGGATTCCCAGACTGGGAATGTGGGTCATCGGCCCTGCAGTACACCTCATCTAGGAGGGATGACCAAGTCATGAAAAGAAAAAGAAAACAAGCAGACAAAAACAATACATACACACAATGAAGCAAAAGAGAAGAAAACAAAACCAAAAAGAAAAAGCCCCAAGGATTCCACCAGGGTACTGTCATGGGCTGGAGAGTGCTTCCTCAGTTGAGTGATACTTCACAGCCTTTCAAGAGGCAAAGATGGCACATGGATCCAGGTGTCCAAGAAAAGGAGGGGGAAACTCGGGGAAAAACAGAAGAAACCAAAAGAAATGGAAAAAAAGGAACATCAGGTGTAGACAAATCTCACTCAGGGAGCTGGCCAGTGTTGGCGGTGTGATGCAAATCCAAGGTGCTGGGGCTAAAAAAATTTCTTCCTGGACAAGGGACCACAGCCAGCAGGAGATAGAGAAAGCTGTTTGTGGGGTGGGAGGGTAATGTTAGGAAAGTATTTATCACTGGTTACTGGATGACCTGTGTCCTACTGGGAGTGATTTCATGTCCTCCCTGTCTGCCACTCTCTGATGTGGATGTGGCAAATCCAAGCAGGACAGATGCTGTACTTCCCAGTCCGCTGAGCCACAGCAGCTAACCAGTATTCATTGGAGGTAATTGATGGGGAGAAGATGAAGGATGGAAAAGCGTTTATCACTGGTTACTAGGTGCTCTGTTCTCTGTCAGTTTCTTATTCCACTGAAGGTTTGGCTAAGATCTTTGTCTCTTCATTTGCTGCTTTGGGTTCTAGGACTGACGCTTGTCTCTGCTTAACTTAGTTTTTCAGGTCTTTGCTGTGGAGGGACAGTGTGGTGCTCCTGTCTATGGTGTCGTGTTGGCCAGAAATGCTTCCATCTTCTTTTGATCCTTCCTGTGTCATTCATTATTTTGCTCATAATGTCCTTTAATATTGAAACTTAAAGCCTGAATTTTTTCTTCATTTCTTTCAGCTTGAGAAAGGCTGATCATGCTACTCCTTTTAGTTTTTGAACTCCAGGTCTTTGTACATTTCATTGTAATACTTACTCCTTTCTAGCTGTCTTTTAAAATCTTTTGTTCAGCTCTTTTGTTTTATCATTTATTCTTTTTGTTTAGCTACACTAGATCAAAAGCACATTTTAGAGTCTCTTTGGACACATACTTTTGTCTTTTCCTTGTTTCTTGTCTTTTTAATGGCCTTTTACTTTTTTCATGCTTGATGCCTTGTTGTCATCCCACAACTCATCTAGTCCTCTGGTCGTAAATGTTCAACGTGTCAAATGTATTCTTCAAATGGTCTCTGACTTCAGGTGGAACATAAGGTCAAAATCTGAGTTTGACCTATAGCATCTGGAGTCTTAAGAACCAACAGATATTATGGACCTAATAAAGGTGTTGACGCAATTGTGTTCCCTTCTCAGACTCTGGGAGAGAATGAATTTTAGACTTTTCTGTACGCTAGATACTTTTAGCTTTTGTCCTGCTTTCATCTACAGAGTTATCAATAGCCAATATAACCTTTCTCACGTCACATCATACTAACACTAACTACTTTGCACTCCTTTCCACATTTACAAGATCCTTAAGTTTACATGGAAACCCCAGTGGTGAAGTGGTTAGGGGCTACTGCCTGCTAACCAAAAGGTCGGCAGTTCCAATGTTGCAGGTGCTCCTTGGAAACTCTATATGGCAGCTTTACTCTGACTTTAGGGTTGCTATGAGTCAGAATCAACTCAGTGGCAGTGGATTTGGTTTGGTTTAAGATTACATAGGACCAGCCTGCTAATTCAAAATAATCTCATTCTTATGAGATAAACTGATAAACAACTTCAATTCTGTGTGAAACTTTAATTCCTCCTTGACATATAACCTCCAACTGTTTGGTTAGTAGTCAGGCATATTAAACATTTGCATTACCCAAGATTCCTGCTTTTCTTCTTGCCTCAAATTAAAACTCCTGTATATGTTTTTCTATAGATAGCATTTTCTTTCCTACTCCTCACTTTCCACTCTCTTGCTCTCCAACTACTGATTTTTCTCTTATTCATTATTTCTGCTCTCTTAATAGACGCTACTCTCTTAAGCAAAATGAGATAGCAGAAGTGTATAAAGACACTAAAAGTGGGGGACGATGCCATCCAGAAATTCCTAGGTGGTACAAACAGTTAAGAATTAAACTACCAGACAAAATCATCCAGTGATGCTTCAGAAGACAGGCCTTACTGTCTGCTTCCAAAAGGTTCCAGCTTTGAAAATCCTGTGAAGCAGTTCTGCTCTGAACACATGGGGTAGCCAAGAGTCAGAACTGACCTGATGTCAGCTAATAACAACATGCCCTAAACTATGAAAAACAGGAGAGATTTTATTTTAAAAATATCTACTAAAAATGCATAAGTCACCATAACATCTTTGTTTCATAGTTTAGAAAGTTGAGGTCTTGATGGACTAGATGTCACCTCCAAGGTCACACAGCTAAGTAGGAGCTAAGGCAGGCTTAGAATTTAGTGTTCCTAATTACATTCAGTGTTCACATTCAGTGTGCATCTTGACAGAATATCTAGGTACAATATAAAACAGAAAGGAAGCAGGAGGAGAGGAGCAGCAAATCTCTTACAGTTTTATGATGTTGGGATCCTGGCAGCATTGTTCCAAATATGATGAATCCCATAGAAATCTGTTTGCACTTGATAAATATTACCATTTTGAAATGACCACTTTAATGTTATTTTCAGAAGCTGTTAATGGTTATGTTTGAAAGAGCCTGCCTCATACAACCTGCTGTGTGATAATTCATGGCATAATCATTTTTCCTTCCTCTAGGTTGATTGCCTCTTATTGGCTTTAAGTATAGCCTGCCTACTTTGTCTAATTTTACATTTAATATATCACCCTGCATGATATGATTACATAATACAGAAAGCCTGTGGTCATAAATGCCACTTCTGTAATTATAGAACCTACTATCCTTCATTTATAGAAAAGTTGCAGTGACAGAAACAGCTGAACCTTTGCAAGACATCCAGCACACATTCCTTTCTAGTGTTATTTATGAAACATAAAATTGATACTTATGAAGCTGGAGTTGTAACAGCAAAACTCGAAGGTAGAAGTATATTGAACCCTTAATTTTTAGAAAAATGTTGATTTAGCTCCTAAGAAGAAAGACCATGCATAATGGATTAAAAGCCTGAGGAGAACTTATCCAACTCCAAAGCAAGTCAATAATTGGGTATTTCTTATGTGGTATATTGAAAAGTTATTTTTTATAATGTGAAGCATGAGAATGATGATTACCAACCTTTACAATAGTACTGTAATAAATTACACTGATTTACCTAATCAAATCCATATAATGTTAAATAAGTAGTTACATGAAGAAAATCACTAATATTCTATCACCTTTTCAAAATTGTTCTTTCATATTTTTGCTAGTGTATGTCCATGCACGTATGTATATTTTTAAACTTGTTTTAGTGACATGAAACATAATACATATTATTACGTATTTCCAAAAGAATTAACACACCTAAATTTCTCTCTGCTGGCCATTCCACAATTTATTGAAACATTTTTCTTTCTTTTTTTAAATATATTTTATTTATTTGTTGTGATTGAGCAAAAGTATACAATCCAGTTTAAATATGCATACCCTATTTGCAGCTCCCAGTGCTCTCCTTGCTCGTTGACAGCACACTCCTCCTTTCTATTCTATACATGTCATATCCTCTTTACAGTTTCCCGCCTCCTCTTCAACACCCTCTCCACTCCCCTTAACTAAGTGGCCAGTATGACTGCATCTTATAAAGGTATAGAACCATGAAGAGTACACATGATATGATCACTCTGTGTCATCCACTCCAATCTATTCCTGTCCGAGGAGGTAACCTCAGTAATGATTTATGGATAGGGGCATCAGATCTAGGGGCCATGCTCCCAGTGGAATCCCCCAGGCCTTCAGGCAATCAATTGCTGTCTTTTAGTGGAGTTCTGAGAGTGCACCCCTTTTAATTCTCGTGTTGCCACTGAGACTCAACTTTATGAGCCTCATCATGTCTGTCGCTGGTGGTGGCTGGGCACCATCTTGCTCTTCTGGTCACATGTTGATGTAGTCACCCATTCACATGGGTCTTTCTGTCTTCTAGGTTCTTTCCCCCATGTCCTTTTGATCCTTGGTAATCATCTATTTCTGCTGAGTTGGGACTGTTTTGTGTGCCTCAGCCACTCACCTATATGGGGTGGAGAAGACCCTCTGAGCAATAAGCTAGTTATGCCAGTTGGCCTTGATGTCCCCTGAAAGCATGGTCCCTAGACCCCCACCCCTGATACTCTGTCTTTGCAATATTCAGTTAAGATTGGAAGAGTATTCAGGTTACGTTGAAGTCCAGTTAAACTAATCTTTTTTCTAATGTGTACTGTCACTGATTTCACCCAACCAAATTTCTATCAACTATCTAATCTGTAACCAGACCTTTCCCTCCTTCCCTCCCCTCCCTTACAGCCATCAAAGAGGTTTTTCTTCTGTACACAAGTCTGATTTTAATTCTTATAACAGGGGTCTCATACAATATATTTTCTTGTTCAACTATTTTTCTATGATTATGTATCTAGTAAATCTTTTTTACTTTTATAAATAATTCTATGAAATTTTTATAGTTTATAAATTTATATTTCTGTACTTTCATTATCAAAGGTGGTATTTTTGTATAAATGAGCAATTTTGTAAGATGAATTTCAAGAAAATAGGTTGCTAAGTGAAACTGTATATTTTTAGTGCTTTTAAATTCAAGTCTATATTTTGCTTTTTTATTAGTGTTTAAGATGGTAAGTGTCACCTCTTAGCCTGTCACTCTTGAAGAAAATAAGGTAATTTTAATTTTGTATGTAAAGAAATACTTGCACTTTCTGTTCTTCACTTTGAAAATATAAGAATTACAAGTTATAAAAATCAGTTTCAGGAAAAGAATATGGATACAAATTTCATCTAGTCTACATGTAATCACAGTTGATTTAGTTTTGACAACAGGATATTTATAACAAATACATATATTGTGTTTCATAGAAATTATCATTGTAAAATATATCACAAAAAGTTTATTCAAAATACTACAAATAATCTTCAGAATAAAATACCTATGCCGAATCACAGAATACTTAGAATATGCTAAATATTAGAACCAATTATCAAGACCTCAAATACAAACGCTAATTTTAGTAAATGTATAAAAATGATCAATAATAATAAACCAGTCTGGTACTTAATCACTCCACCTATGGAAATGCCATGAAAGAATGAATCAGCTTTTGCAATGACTATAAAATCATGATTATTTTCAGACTATCTTGAATGATTCTGGGATTAAAATATGGAGAAAATTTTAAAGAGAGGATAAGGATTGCTTTTCTCTCCCTTCTTCATTTCTGGTTTACAGAGGAATCAACAGGTTCTCATAAAAATTTCCATTGTGAACTAGAGGGACTGTGTAACTATATTTGTCTCTGATTTAATTTAGTTAATTTCCCTACCACCAACTTTTTTCTGCAAAATTAATTATTAAGCCCCTTTGGGGCCATTAGCTAAGACCTGAAATAAACAAAAAAATTTATATTCACCACAAAGATATCACTTAGAGGGGTACGGTGCACCTGAGTATTTTCAATATGGTGCCACAGTATTTTCAATCACCTCATATATATGAAAAAGATGGACAGTCAATAGAGAAGACCAAAGAAGAGCTGATGCTTTTGAATCATTGCATTGGCGAAGACTATTGAATACATCAGGGACAGCTGGAAGAAGAGACAAATCTGTCTTCAAAGAAGTACAGCCAGAATGCAGCTAAGGAGCAAGGATGGGGAGATTTCTTTTCACATACTTGGAGCATGTTATCAGAAGAGACCAGTCCTGGGTGAAGGATATCATGCTTGATAAAGTAGAGAATTTGTGAAAAAGATGAAGACCCTAAATGAGACGGATTGACACAGTAGCTGCAATAATGGGCTCTAATGTAGCAAGGGCTGTCAGGAGGGCATAGGATAATCACTGCTTCATCCTGTTGTGCGTGGCGTCTCTATGAGTCGGAACTAACTTGTTGGCACCTAACCAACACACGCAATCAATAAGTTTACTCACACAGGGTTTTTTTTATTTAAATGGCTATCTGCTGGGTTAATTACCCATTTACATGTCTATACTCTGCATTTTCTGAAGAGGATTTGAAATTACAGCCTGTTGTTTATTCAGAAGGCAAAAATGTAAAACAAAAACAAAGACTTTCCAGCTTATTTGTAATACTCAGATTGTCCCAGAAAAAAGAAACAAGGTCTCCAGACCATAATTATTGATGAGACTGTAAGTTTGCCCTACAGTTCAAGTCACTTTCTCTTTACTTATCCATTGCTTCTTCTTTATCATTTACCAGCACTAGTTTTGCTATTAATTATACAAGAATGCTTGGCCATTTTAGTATGATTTGGACTAAATCCAGATAGTATCAATTTGGAAATGTATCCGTGTTACATAGTGAAGGAGAAAGGTTTTTGAGTTTCTTTTTGAATGTTTCTGTGTGTCTAATAGGCCCTATTTATGCTCTTTTTGACAAAGCCCCTAAGTCCTACAGCTTGTAGCTTTTAGCCTCTGTCTTACAACCTTTAGATTTTCTCTACCCTTCCATGACTCTCAGTTTTTCCTACTCTCTCCCCTGCCTTTGGAAAACTGTTAAAAGAATTTGAGACTGAGAAGGATTTACGACTTTTATTTTGGGAACTTTGGAGATAAAGGGAAAAGCTTGTGTATGACTGGCAAGATTTGATGACCAATAAGGAATGGAGATTCTCCATACTTACAACTGAAAGAAAGACAATCTTTTAAATTTTCACAGGATCTACTTATTCATTTTCATTTTGCTCTGTTTATGTCATAGGATTCATGGCATTCTTTGGCCCACATGCTTAGATGCACCTGTTTGTAGAAATGGAAGCCAAATCTATGATAAATGTATTTCATTAACACAAAACAAAAAACAAAGAATGCTTTTAAGGAAGAGTCATCTGACACTTTTTATGTTTTCCTGTTAGAACGTGCCTTTCAATTGTCTTTAGAAATTAAGCATCAATCAGATAAAACAAAAAATCACATCAGAATTAGAACTAAAAGAGCTGACATGTAATTGTTTAACTAATAAAAGCTAGATATGTAATCTATATTAACCTACTGAAAGTGAAATTAATAAAATGTAAATTATTGTGACAATTTCTTTTCAAAATGTATTTTTAGTAAAAATACTTCTGTTATTTATTATTCTTTAATTTTTGAATTAAGAATAATTTTATTTTATATATGCTATTTTAATTATAATTTTTAAATTATTAAACAGTACAGTTTAAAATATTCATTAGATAAATATTAAGCTTTCTAGTACACTAGTCATCTCTAGTGCTAGTTTGAGAAACTACTGTCATTGAGTTAATTCCAGCTCAAAGTAGAAGATCAGCAAAAAAAAGGAAGACCCTCAGTGAGATGGACTGTCACGGTGGCTACAAGAATGGGCTCAAGCAAAACAATGATGAGGAGGATGGCACAGGACCAGGCAGTTGTTCTTCCTGTTGTACACAGGGTTATTATGGTTGGAATTGACTTGATGGCACCTAACAACAACAATAACAACAGTTTGCTCTTTTGACTTTTATGTCTAGTGCTTCAAAGGTATGACTGTTTCATGTAAAAAAGACTGACTACATTTGTGATTTCTTAGACATATTAATCCAAACCAAACTAAACCTGCTGCCATCAAGTTGATTCCGATTCATAGTGATCCTATAGGACAGAGTAGAACTGCCTCATAGCGTTTCCAAGGAGCATATAGTGGTTTGAACTGCCAACTTTTTGGTTAGCAGTCGTAACACCTAGTCACTATGCCACCATCGTTTCCCTTGGATATATACTAAAAACCAAAGCAAACCAAAGTCATTGCTATCGAGTTGATTCCAACTCATAAATTGAATTAATTGATTAATGGATTTTTTATAATCTTATTCTGTGAGATTTTAAGCAATGAATATTTATATGTGTTTGTATATACACATACCATTATATAATTTTCATTTGTACACTATCACCTGTGCATTACACATTTAAACAAGATTTTTATTAGTGTTCAGAGTTTTTCTAGGTGTTGATTTGTAATTACACACTGAGGAAATAATTTGTCATTTATGTACTTTGTTTAATTATACGGGGTTATTGCATTGGAATAAGAAACCGGAAAAGAATTTATTTTGAGATCAAATAAATCTACATTCAAATCCCAACTCTATCCTTGCTGTTATTGCAGTGCCCATCAGTCACTATCAAGTTGATTCAAGGTTTTGACCTTTAAGAAGCAGATCACCAGGGCTGTCTCCAGGAGTTGCTGGATGAGTTTGAAAGCACCAATCATTCAACTAGCACTCAAATACTTAACCATTTGTGCCATTCAAGGACTCTGAGCTCTGCCTTCCAGAAAAACTTGCTGCCGTCAGGTTGATTCCAACTCATATTGACCCCAGGACAGAGTAGAACTGCTCCATAGAGTTTCCAAGGAGCACCTGGTGGATTTCAACTGCTGACCTTTGGATTAACAACTGTAACACTTAACTGCTACACCACCAGGATTTCCAACTCTGCAGTACCCGTTACTAATTCTATGACATCATATGAATTGCATTCAAATCTTTTCAAGCACCACACTACCTGCATTTATGTAACAGTGATTAAAATACCTGGCTTATATGTCTGTTTTAAGGATTAAACAAAACGACTCTTAGTAAATATGAGATTATTTCTTCTTATATTTCACTGTAATGTTATCATATTTCACACAGCAAATAAGATCAAGTTGGAAAACGTTTTCTAAGTGGAAGTTTCCTGTCTAGAAATTTCCTTACGTAGACCTGAGTAACATCTGGCTTTTATTCCCCTGAGTTTTATTTTGTCCTTTCAGAAGGATACTCTACTGCCTCAGTGAGTGAAAAAGTGAGCAGGCTAATGCACTTTTTTGCCCAGAGGCATGTGGTTTGTTAGGAATGTTACCATCAATTGATCCATCATCATTAGGTCTATAATGACCAGCATTGATTACAGCACTTGGTCTACTCCTGCAAGAATTCAGCTGTTATCAGTCTTCCTTCAGTTAAAGGATTCTGAATTTGCCATATCTTTAGTCAGGATTTGTTTCAAACAAATGTATGACACCGAAGAACTGCAAAAATTTAGCATTAAGCATTTGGAGTAGTTAAGACAGTGTTTGCAGAAAAAAATAAAGAAATGCAAACACTTAAGGGAACTGTGATATCCAGCTTACATAAGCTTTTTTTTCCTAACCTTTCATGTAGTTAAAACAAGTGATTCAAAGACACATTGCAAAAATTAAATGAAAAAAGTATTTTCTATCTCCTTTCATAAAATAATTCCAAATGCTTTTACACTAGTAAGTGGAAATTTGAAATGTAAAAGCCTGGTTCCAAGTGTAGGTCACTGTTACTGAATTTCAACTAATTCCTTATTCAAAAAGTAGAGCTGATAGATTCTATATTAAAAACTGCTGGACGTGCCAATGAAGGAATGTGAAAGTTACTGAACAACAGTGGAATTGATTCTGTTGGCAGAGGTGAATTTCTATTTAGTTAGTCTGAGGCCAGGTTCTGAAAGCCTATTTCAAGAGAAGACTATGTTATTAGACAACACTTGATAGAATTTCTGCGTGATTCTCTAGATCACAACTGGACAAGTTTATATTTTGACAGGTAACATATAACCAATCAAACACACAGTCCTACCTCTGAGAGTTTAGAAATATGCTTTTGTCTTTTTGAGCTGCCTGTAAAAAATGCATATGAAAAGCAAATCTGGAAAGACTGAGCCGACAACATCATTTCACATTTTTTTAACAACCTAATTTCCATCTAATCTTTTGGAGAGCTAGTATTCAACTTTCTTTTATCCCTGCCAGGTTTTAACAGTGAGATTCAGACATGTTTATTTTTATTTCAAATATACATGTTAGGAAAATCTACAGATCTAAGTTAGGATGCATATACACATCTTGGGCCAAACTGAAGCGAGTACTGTGTATTAAGCTGGGTTCTCCAGAGAAACAGATAAAAATGTATAGATATAAATATATACAGAGAGAAAGAGATTTCTATAAACAAAAGAGCTCATGTAATTATAAAGGCTGGGAAGTCCCAAGTCCATGGTTAAGGCCTGTGGCTTCTCCTAATTCACATAGCTAGTGAACCTAAGATCAACAGGCAAGCTGGCAAGTAATCTGCTTGCTCAAGTCTCAAGAACCAAAGGTCAGATGAACAAGAGCCTGCAACAGGATCCAGAGGGTGCAAAAGTCCCCTAGCCTTGCCAGAAAATCCACCTATATTGGATAAGGTCATAACCCTAAGGAAACTCCCTTCAACTGATTGGCTAACCACAGCAGAGCTCATCACTGAGGTTATCAAATCTCATCTTAGAAGTGATTGTACTTCCAGAAGACAGAAAAACCCAAGTGAATGGGTGACAACATCAACATGCGACCAGAAGAACCAGATGATGCCCGGCTGCCTCCAGTGACAGCTGTGATGGGGCTCACATAGTTGAGTTCCAGTGACAACACAAGAATAAAAAGGGGTGCACCCTGAGAACTCCACTAAAAGACAGCAATTGATGGTCCAAGGGCCTGGGGGTTCCCCTGGGAGCATGGCCCCTAGACCTGATGCTGCCCCAGATCATAAATCATTACTGAGGTCAACTCCTTGGACAGGAATGGCTACAGAGAGTGACTATATAGTGTGTGCACTTTATGATTCTACGCATCTATAGCGTGTCATCCTACTGGCCTCTTACTAGAGGGGAATGGAGAGGGTGGAGAAGAGGGGATAGGGATTGTTAGGAGGATGTGACTTAAATGGAACAGAAAGGAGGAGTGTGCTGTCACTGGGCAAGGAGAGCAGTAGGAGCTGCACATAGGCGGGCATGTAAATTTAAACTGGGTTGTACACTTTCACTCAATCACAAAAAAAAGCCGTCATATCATTTTAAGACAGCAAAACTGTGTCATAACTACCAAATCACTTAGAATCATGACCAGCCAAATTGATACCCAATTTTAATTATCACAGCCTGCTACTTGTCAATCTGGCATCTTAAACCATATATAATCTCTGAATAAAGATAATTATAAAATCATATTTGCACCTAACATGGTACAACTAACACATATGCAACCTAAAATGTGCTAGCTCTGTTCATATCTTATATCTTATAAGTGAAGGAAACAAAAATATTTGATGCACACCTACAAGACAGAAATACTCTTAACAATCAAAGCCCTTATTTCTGAAACTAGTGAGTTGGCTGTAACTGGTATTTAGAACTACATTTTCCAAAATACATTTCTTATTCTCTTTACCCTCAGCAAGCACCTCAGCTGGTCATGACTCTCTGTCTACTGGGATGACCCATATCTTCATTCTTTAAGAGTCTGGGTCATTAATAGACATATCAGAGTTGTGTTGCTGTAGTTTTCCAATGACTTTAGTCATGGGGCATGGTAACTAACACTAAAAACTGCCCTAAGGAATCTCATGCATTCCAGACCTATACTACTTTGCCTCCATTAAGTAAGATCAGTCTAACTTCCTCTTTGTAATCTGAATCAGTTATACCAGAGACAACGCAACTCGCTTTTTTGCCTTTTGGTAACAGATGTATAAGGAGCCCAAAGTGGCCAGATGGCATTCTTAGCTTACAGATCAATGTAATCAGTGATGTGCCTCTAAATAGGCGTATTCTTCCCTTTGGAACTAAGACCTCTAGACCTGAAGTCATGGGGACAGGAAGCAAAAATTCTGCAGGTGGGTCACTACGGGTAATAGTGAGTAGTAGTGCCTTTGCCATTTCTACACCCGGATTCCTTGACCCGTGAATCTTGGCTGTGGGGGAAACAGCAATGTATATCCTAAGAGTCTATGCTGTGATTCACTAATGGAAGCTTGTCAAAGAATTCAACTAGATCTCTGTGTGTCACTGACAATTCAAGTACCACTGGGCAGTCTGGACCATATCACCCAAGTGGCAGAGCCACTTGTACAGCAGCGCCAATCTGTTGCAGAGCCTTCTCTTGTTCTAGACCTCATTCAAAACTCTTTGCTTTTCAAGTCAATTGATAAACAGGTCAGGGTAGCAGACACAAGAGAAGGACACATTGCCTTCAAAATCTGCAGAATCCAGATAAATTAATTTATCCTTCACTTTAGAAGGAATATCTTGACATGCCCACATTACTGGTCCCCTAGAAATTTCACTGAGGTAAAAGTTGCCTAATTTTTGTGGGGTTAATTTCCAGCTCTCTAGTATGCAAACAGAAAATCTGGTGGTGTAATGGTTAAGTGCTACGACTGCAGTTTGAATCCCTCAGGTGCTCCTCGGAAACACTATGGGGCAGTTCTACTGTATCCTATAGTGTCGTTATGAGTCAGTATCAACTTACTGGCAACAGGTGTTAGTACCCAATAGTCCCGGTGGTGCAGTGGTTAAAAGCTTGGCTGCTAACCCAAACGCTAGCAGCCTGAATCCACCAGTCACTTTGTGAAAATGCTATGTGGCAATTCTACTCTGTCGCAGAGTCATTACGAGTTGGAATCAATTTGAAGACAATTTTTTTTTTAACCAAGCAAATATTTTACCGATAAATTCAGAGTCCCTGATACTTCTTTGAAAGGTCCAACTAGCATAAATCAAATAATGGACTTGTGTGATGTCTCATGGAAGAGGAAGTTGGTCAAGTTCCCTGTGAATTAAGAATAGGGCTGGAGAGTTGATACATCTCTAGGGTAGGACAGAGGAGGTGTATCGCTAAATAGACAAAGAGAAAAAATTATTAGCCAGATTAACAGCTGCATACCAGGTACCAGGAGATGTATTAACTTGCTCAGGCAATGAAACTATATTTGGAACAGAAATTGCAGCTGAAGTCATCACTTGGTTTAGTTTTTGACAATCCATTGTTACTCTCCAAGATTCATGTGGTTTTTTTTTTTTTTTTTTTTTTGGAGAGTCCTAATACACAAACTGAAGAGTAATGTGACAGGAATCACTGTCCTTCCAACCTTCAAGTCTTTGATAGCAGCGACAATCTCTGCAATCTCTCCAGAAACGGAGTACTGCTTTTGGTTTACTACTTTGCTAGGGAGAGTAAGTTCTGATGGCTTCTACTTGGTTTTTCCTATCATAATAGCCCTTACTAAACTTGCCTGGGATACAGTTGGGAGTCCCCCCAGTTGCTGAGTATATCTTTTCATGTTATGCATTCCTGAACTTGGGAAAACGCTGCAGGATGGAGTTCGTGACCCACTGAACCTACCATGTGACTGAGATGAGTTAAGACTCCAGTAATAATGTGACCTCCATATGACCCCATTTTGAATGATGAACCACAGTGGTGTTTTAGGTCTCCTAGAATTAGTGTTATTTCAAAGCCAGTATCCAGTAATCCCAAAAAGTCTGAACAGTCACTCCAGTAAAAGGCCATAAATCCCTTTAGGTAAAGCTACAAGAATGATTAACAGTGTATGTTCAGTGGTGTAGTAAAGTCTTTTCTCAAGGGTACTCAACCTCCCCTTCATTCTACGGGATGTGGGTCTGTAATGTCATTCAACCCTTAGAATTGATTGAATGGTTGTTACTCTCTATTCGAGTGATTTCACTTAGGGTACTTTTCCCTTGACCTTGAATTTGGCACTATGTAGGTCAAGTAAATGTTTAGTAGATTTCTCATCCATTTCACTCTTGTGATACTATAACTAAGTAGCCAATGTCATAAGTCCGTACCAGTCAGACTATTGTAATCACTGATTTGACACCACTAATCATTACGGTAACTACAGCCACTTTGTTTTTGTTGAGTGAGTGCCATCACTTGGCCTCCATTACCACGAGGTCCAATCAGCCTCAGTTGTAGTCAGATGTCAATTAAATGTCCTAATTCTGTTAATGCAGTTCATGATGTCAAGTCTGACTTACATAAAATAGCAATCAAATAGTGCTTAAGGATGCTGGTGTACCCTTCACAAAGTTATTTTGCACTGTTTTGTAAAAAGTGTATATATTTTTAAGCACTCTATGTGTGAGTCTATGGGTCTAATCTGACAAGTCTAGCATGCCAATTTCCTTAATTTCTTCAGATTGGAGTGAGAGGGCTGGTTCTGCTGGCAGGAATGATTCAACAGGATGTAGGGGCTCAGTGTCCCCAAGACCCTGATTATCTGTCCATGTGTTCCTATCTCAGCTTTCAGGATACTATTTATTTATTTCTACCAATGCCCTTACTTTAATTTCAGAAACCATTCAAGTCCGGGAATTTAGTTCATTTTGTAATTCAGGCATTCCTATGATAAGACTCTGTGTTCATTTTCTGGCAATATAAGCCCTGTTGCTTTAGGAAATAAAGCTTTCTTTCAAGGCACAAGTAAAAGCTTTGAGGTCACTTACGTGATGCTTGAACTTTGACTCTGAAGTTCTAATAGGCTCACCTCTTTTTTTTTTTTTTACCACTTTGTCTAGAGAAAGTAGTACCAGCCAACAAGCTTCCTGATACTTTTTATTGTGACAAAATTGTAGGGAAGTAGCCAACACACAATCACCCAGAGCTTTGCCTTCCATGAGTACTTGACCTATTGCTGATATCTTGCGTATATGTATTGCCACCTCACATCATGGATTAGCAGTGCTGTCTTTACTACTAGAAGGTGAATCATCAACATCTTTAAGACTATCCAGGCTTGGAGAACCAATTTAAAATTTCATTCTTACAATTTTGTTTCTCCACACCCACTCTTCATATCAAATGTCTTAGGCTGGTTCCTCCAAAGAAGTAAAATCTCAAAGCACGTGTGTGTGTGTGTGTGTGTGTGTGTGTGTGTGTGTGTAACCATGGTTGTGTAATGGTTAAGTGCTACTGCTGCTAACCAAAAGATTGGTGGTTCAAACCCACCATATGCTTCTTGGGAACTCTGTGGGACAGTGTATATTCATGCACACATAGAGAAAGAGATTTGTATCAAGGAAATAGCTCATATAGTTGCAGACACTAGAACATCCCTATCTGTGACAGCAGAGTGTTGTCCAGTTCTGAAGTTCCAATATTGTGACAATAGTTTCCGCTTCCACTCTCCTAAGCTTCACTAATAATAATACCAAAATGGGAAAATGGAGTGAGAAAGGAAAATGGTAGCAGAGGAGTAATCAGATCAACTTGTGATGACTGTTTCAACTTGCAGTGCTAATGAGGTACTCCATTAAGTACAATAATTCCAAGAGAAGTTATTCCTTCCATCACTTATCTGAACAATTTTGCTAAGACATGAGATCTCATGTTTGGGAAAAGCAGACGGTGTAGTGTTAAGATGGCTAAACAATATAAATTTAAATATATTTATATCTTCTTACTTTCATTCACCTGTATATATGTATATGCTCTTTTTTTCACTTGAACATTTTCAGCTTTTTTTTTAAATGCATTTTTATTTTTCTTTCAAAATTATTCTCACTGGAATTGTAGATTATCTTTTCTAAATCCAGTAATGACTCTCCATTGACAAACACAATATAGATGATTAATCCATTAATTTCTTTACCTCTGTATGGCTAGTGGATTCAAATTGCCTACCTTCTGATTAGCAGCTAAGCTCTTCACCACTTTGTTACACAGGCTGCTGAGTTTAGCACCCTCAAAACTACAATTTCATCTCTCCATGATTCGCCCCATTTTCAGTTTTATAATGTATTTTGTAGTCCTTTATCTCTGCATCTACATGTGAACATTACTGATGGTCTTACATGTTACTACAGACTACCCCAAACTGGGGGGGCTTTGACTGTGGTGTGTGTTTGTATGTGTGTCTGAGCTATGTGTGTATGTGTGTGAGTGTTTGTGTGTATGTGTGTGAGAAAGAGAAAGAGATACAGAAAGAGAGAAAGAGAAAGAAAGAAAGAGAGAATGAGCAAAAAAGATAGAATTTTTTACTTCCCTCAAAAGTTGAATTTATCTTGTCAGTGATTCTGAAGAAAACGACTGGCTGTTCTTACTCTAATCCATGCCCTGCCTGCTAGGAAAGCTAAAATGAACGTGAAGTAGATTCAGAATAATTTAGAAGTAACAACACATTTGAAGAGCTCTGGCTAAAAGCTATTGCCGGATCCTGTGTGAGCTGGGCATTCTGATTCAAGCTGTGTTGTTGCTTCTTCTTGACTTCAATCAGTTTAACATTTAGTGATCATTGATGCCTTGGGCACATTTTTAACACCATAAAGTCAGGGGAGTGAGGATCAGCATAAAGACTTTTGCTCCTTCTTTACCCAGAGATCTCATTTTTTTTGTTAAATCATCTCTGACATGACTTAAATTCACCTTTTACCTGGGCTCCTTGTTAGGGCTGCAGTCTTTACTATCATTAAATGATAAATGATAAATTCCTTGAATGAAACTTCCTTATATACGGAACTATAATAATCAGAAATAAATGGCATAATATATGAAGACTGCCAGTTAAGTTAGTGAACTCATCTTAGAAAAAGTGCTACATATCTCATTGCTGAATATCACTACTGTCACCTTTGAATAACTCCCCTTGGGAAGCTAGACACCAACACCGTGCTTAGTCCACCCCTCAAAGCAATTTTGGAACTCTTCACTTGGGATAACCATCAGAGATGTTGTCATTTTACCCTTGATGTCCTGAATGTCATCAAAATGTCTTCCTTTCAATATTTCCTTTATCTTCTGGTAAAGAAAAAAGTCATGGGAGCCCAATCTGGTGAGTAGGTTGTGTGTTCCAATACAGTTATTTGTGGCCTGGCTAAAAACTCCCTCACAGACAACTTAACAACATTGCACACCAGTGTGTGCAATGGCCATTACAGAAAGAGTTCCAAAATTGCTTTGAAGGGTGGAAAAGATGCTGGCATTGGTGCATAGCTTCCCAAGGGGAGTATTTTGAAGGTGACTATATGATATTCAAAAGATGAGGTATATAGCACTGAGAACAATTAAGTTTACAGTCTTAACCCTTTGCACTTAGAACTTTTGCCTTAGAGCAAACTAGCGACTCCATACGATCTTGCATATAGTATGCAAGTTTCTTTCAGCTACTTTAAAATGATTTTATACTCAAACGAGTGTATACAAATAATATATTTTAATATTTTCTATATTTCTACATCTTACAAAACAAAATCTTTGAAATAGTGCACTCTATAATTGTTTTTTGTATGGTACTTTGCAAAACAATCCCTGGGGTGCATCCTCCATTTGTCAGGGCACGTATCACAATAAAAAACACACGACATTAGGCCTCAAAGCTTTGACAATACTCTTACATTCTCTGAGACATTCTATATAATGGCCCAGCCCTCCAGACTCTAGGCATTGGCCACACTCTCTGGATTCTGAGTGGAGACCCCTGGCCCTGTGCTGCAACTCTGCCTAGGAAGGCTCACTTGGAACAGCAACTCTGCCCCCTCGGCTTTAGGTGCACCCGTAAACCCAACTGAGTGGCAATTCCGCTCTTACAAACACAAAAAGCCCTGGCTCCACCTTTTCAAACCCCTGAGTTCATAGCCACACCCTTTGAGACTGAGGCAGCTCAGCTTCTGAGGCTTGTTGTCTCTTCAGCTTCAGCTTCCTATCTGTCCTGCTAGGGCAAGTGTCCCAAAGCTCTGTAGTTCCATTCTTGCTAGAAAGCCTCCTGCACAAAAGCACTTAAAGATTTTTGCAGAAAACAGTATGTAGAAGCATATTGATCTGCTCGATAGGCGCCACCCACGTTTTATTTACTTATTTATTTATTATTATGACTGAGTGAAAATGTACATTCCCATATAAATTTGCGTGCTCATCCATATGTAGCTCCCACTGCTCTCCCTGCCCAGTGACCACACTCTTCCACTCCACTCCATACATATCTTAGCCTCCCAACAATCTCCTATCCCCTCCTCTCCACCCACTGCCCTTCCTCCAGTAAGAGGTCTGCAGGACGACATCCTATGGATGCATAGAACCATAAAGTGCATCCAAGATATGGTCACTCTGTGTTGCCAAGTCCATTCCTGTCTGAAGTGTTGACCTCCATTGTGATTTATGGGCAGGGGCAGCATCAGGGCCAGGGGTGATGCTCCCAGGGGAACCCCGAGGCTCCTGGACCATCAGTTGTGGTCTTTTAGTGGAGATTTCAGGGTGTACCCTTTTTTATTCTTGTGTTGCTGGTGAGACTCAATTTTGTGATCCCCACCACAGATATCGCTGGTGGTGGCTGGACATCGTCAGGTTCTTCCAGTCATAAGTCAATATAGTCACCCACTCTTGTGGGTCTCTCTGTCTTCTGTGTTCTCTTTCCCCCATGTTGTTTTGGTCCTTGGTGATCATCCGTTCCTGCTGTACCCTCAGCTGACAGCTTGTCAGCTTTCAAGACCCCAGACGTCACTCACCATTGTGGGGTGCAGAAGACTATCTTAGCAGTGAGAGAGGAGAACATTAGCAGAGGAGTAATCAGATCAGATCAGCTATGCCTATAACTGTCACGTGTTTACCTGGCAGAAACCCTGGTGGCACAGTGGTTAATTGCTATAGCTACTGACCAGAAGCTTGGCAGTCTGAATCCAGCAAATGCTCCTCGGAAATCTGAAGGAGAAGTTCTACTCTGTCCTATACAGTTTCTGAGGGTCAGAATTGACTTGACAGCAATGGATTTAGTTGTTTTTTTTTTTTTTTTTAACATGGTTAAACCAGGTTTTAAAAAGGTTAAATGATCTGCTCCGTAAACATTTTATTAATTTTGTTTCTCCTTCATAAACTGTTCAGACCTTACCACCTCTTCAAATCATTCTCTCTACACCCTCTTAATTTGCTCTTATACATCCACAGTAACAGGAGTTGTTAGTGTTAGGTGCCATCAAGCCAGTTCCAACTCATAGCAACTCTGTGCACAACAGAACAAAGCACTGTCTGGTCCTGTGCCGTGCCCGTAATTGTTTTTATGTTTAAGGCCATTGTCCCAGCCACTTTGTCAATTCATCTTGTTGAGGGTCTTCCTCTTTTTTGCTGACTCTCTGCTTTACCAAATGTCTTGTCCTTCTTCACGAGTTGATCTCTCCTGACATGTTTAAAGTGTGTAGGATACAGTCTTGCCAACCTTGTTTCCAAGGAGCACCCTAGTTTGTACTTCTAGAACAGATCTGTTCATTCTTTTGGCAGTCCATAGTACATTCAACATTCTGCTCCAAAACCACAATTCAAAGGCTTCAACTCTTCTGTCTTCCTTATTCCCTGTCCAGCTTTCATATGTGTATGATGCAAGTGAATTTACCATGGCGTGTTAATCTTCAAAGTGACATCTTTACTTTTCAACACTTTAAAGAGGTTTTTTGCAGTGAATTTTCCCAATGAATGTGTCTTTGGATTTCTTTAATCCTGCTACCATAGGGTGGAATGCCTTACTCAGATCTCTTTGTTTGCTTCTCTCTTTCATGTCTCAAGAGATTAACTCAAGACACAATTCAAACCTGTGGATTGACTGCCACCACATTAACACGCTCACTACCTCACTAGCACAACTGCTACCCATCCTCCTCATTAACATTATAGAGGGAAGATTTACAACATGCCAGAAAACCGTACAATACCAGGAATCACTAACCACCAGCCAAATTAATACACATATTTTTTGATGGTATAATTCAGTCCATGACAAATTGACTTTAGAATCTTTTAAAACAATCCCTTTGTTTTTTAGATTTTAATCCAGTTCTTTCATTGCTGTCCAGAAAATTAGTTCTTATCAAAGGAGTGCTGTGATTATCATGAGTTTACCTGGCAGAAACCCTGGTGGCATAGTGGTTAACTGCTATAGCTGCTCACTATAAGGTTGGCGGTTTGAATCCAACAAATGCTCCTTGGAAACCTGAAGGGGCAATTCTACTGTGTCTTATGGGTCAGGACCGACTTGACAGCAATGGATTTGGTTTGATTTAGTTTTTGTTTTTCTTAACCTGGCAGAACATTTACAATAATATGAATACTAGCACTCAATACACTTTATTTCATTTTATAAAAGATATTTTATATTGATCAATGCAGTATTGTCATATAATAGGACAAAAAAATGATAAGCTGTATAAATCAGTGCGTACATCTATGTCTTTATCAGAAAATAGTTTTATGGTGATACAGATGCTTGGTCGTAGATATAATTGTTCTTTAAAAACATTTGAAGTGGCTTGGAAAAATATTTTGTATTTTCCTCACATATATGCATGACATTTCTTTTCCCTTTGTCATATGGAAATAGGATATTATTATTATTTGAAACAAAAATAATATTTTTGGTAATAATACTAAACTGAGACATGCATTATATTCATGTTATATAAATAGTTTATTTTCCCTAAAAGCTCACTGCATGAGTGGAAACATGGTTTCCTATACACTAAACAGTACTACTTTGCGTCAAAAGATGGTGATATTTTGCCATCCATCTGCCTATGAGTGGGCGAGTTTCGCTCACAGGGAGATTCTCTGATGACATAGGGCAGTTCTTTTAGGAAGAGAATGAGTTTTTGCATCTCTCTCCAATGGGCTGTATTTACATATAACCTTGGACAAGACTGCAGAAGAGTTTGGGGTCATGCAACCCAACCTTACACTAACCTTTCACTAACCTTTCACATTTTCATTTCAGAACAATATTTTCAACAGAGTTGGTGTTTTCCCATGAATCAATAATAATGGATTTTTTATTGTTGCAGACTTATATCTTTGAAGGATTGAAATGGTTGACAAAGATCTTACTTAGACTGAATCAAATGATCTCTCCTTATAACCTTTCTTTTTTGTTTCTGTTCCTAAAGCTGTACAGAAAAAAACAAGTCTTGTTTTTTTTTTTTTCTCTCTAGTAATGACATTTAATGTATTTGAAAACGGGGATCACTTTAGTGGTAGAAATGATTACCATGTTTGGCTACTAATCAAAAATTTACCAGAGGTACCTCAGAAGAAAACCTTGGCAGTCTAATTTTGAAACATGAGCCAATGAAAGCCCTGTGTAGTACAGTTCTACTCTAACGTACATGGAGTTACCATTAGTTGAATTCTGTTAGACAGCAATTGCCTGATGATTTTGACCTCTAAGTTTCCCCTCTTCTAAGCAAAACAATCTCATATTCTTCAGATATACATGTTATTATACACTGTCACCATGCATTAATGTTTTTGGCAACCTTCTCTGCTAAAAACCAAGCCCACTGCTGAGTAGAGTCCAACTCATAGTGAACCTACAAGAAAAAGCAGAACAACCCCATAGATTTTCCAAGCAGTGCCTAGTACATTGGAACTGCCAGACTTTTTGCTTTGCTGGTATAACACTTAACCACTATGCCACCAGGGTTTCCAGCATTCCCTGATAGATTTTTCAATTTATTTATATTCCTATTACAGTATAAACTCTTAGAATGAAGAAAGTATTATAGATATCTATCTCAGAAAATATCATAACTCCTTTGCAATATCATTTATTTAACAACGGTGTATTGAGTACATATGTTAGAAGCACTGGGTCAGAAGAACTTTTCAGGGGTCAGGATAGTCAGTAGTCCTGCTATCACTGAGCATGCCACCAGGAGGTGACATATTTTGTGTTCTGTTTTCACCATGAGTTTTCTGGGAGTGTGCTGAAGCTGCCCCTATGGCACATACTTCTTCTTGACTTCTCCACTGATGACCCATCAATAGCTTGAAATTAGACACAGTGGGAATATTGACATTATGGAAAATCAGCAAACATTGCAATTCCGTTTTTATTTTCTTTTTGTTTGTTTTGAGTGGCTTTGTTTTATTTGTAAGATTTACTTGTTAAATCTTTACAGCATACCACTGCTTTTTATTTGAAAGCTGTTTCTACTCATATTTGTGGGTTCCTGGAAAACGGTTTTCCTATGACCATGATTGCCTATGCTAATGGTGAACAGAATCTGGACCACTCACAAATACTTGATGTTTGTTCTCTATTGTAACAAATGTAGCATAACAGGTGTTTCAACCTTATTAATTATAGTATATTGATTTTACATACATTCGTTAATTAATACATTTTAATTAAGTCATTTCACTCAATAATAATGACACCCGGGTATCCATCACACTGTAGGTCCTCATTGACTTATTATCAAGCATAACCACTGCTAGTATTCTGAATACACTCCATATGGAAAATATTTATGACTCTCCTTTTATTTTTTATTTTTTAATCAATGCTTTCAACTCAGATAATCATGATTTCAGTTGCCATGCACAGTTAATAGCCAAACCTATTAATGGAAACTCCAAGCACTAAAATCATGCAAGCATTTTCAATAGAACATTCTCGACAGTTTGAAAATGATGTTGCCGTGAAATGCATGCATTTTATGTGAACACCTATGACCTCAGGAAGTGAATTATGTGAACACCTATGACCTTAGGAGTTGATCACTATCTGAGAAAATTCAAAAAATTTAAGAGACTTTAAATGAGTGTATACAACATTTAATAATTCTATATGGGTGTATACTAACTAATATATGCATTTAATGAAGATCTATGTAGTTAGAAAACATCATAAAAGAGAAGGAAAGTAGCCTGTGGTAAGGATCCTGGTACTAAAATTAGTCATGAACCATGCTACAGACCTCCTGCTAGGTTCTCCATTATGGTTCTATGAAAAATATCAGCAGAGTAGATAGAACTAATACCTGTACATGTCTAATTATATCTTTAAACAAAATGAAAGTGAAAAACAGTTGGCTGAATGAAAAATATTATTTTCGTAAGTATTTGTATACAGAAAATTCCTCTGAAATTGCTCTGGTAGGGGCATTGGTAGCTTTTCTTCTGTTTCATACCCTAATACTTAAGAAAAGAAGTATGATCCACCTGTATTTTCTGGTAGACAAACAACTGAACTTAATATGTTAGGTAAGCAGTCATTGTAAGGATTGCCAAGAAAAGAATAAGAAACTCAGTAAATGTGAAAACATGGTTTTACGTTCCACAAGTCTATTGTAGAATAACTTATGATTCTCTGTGAAGAAAGACTTACATTTAAAAAAGAAAAGGTTCAATCAATCTTGTGTTTAAAATCCTCCCTCTGTTCTGATCCTAGATTTAAATAATGCTCCAAATGTGCACATAGTACTTGTCCTCCTTTAGAATAACTTAGAGAAATTTTATAAACATTTCTGCTCCATTATTTCCACCAGAATAGATTGGTTTTTATGAATCTAGCATACTTAAATGGTGATTAATAACTCATTAACACAAGTTTCAAGATTTTGGTCCACTAAATCTCAAGAGAAAAATCTGGCCAGGTCTTACCACATCTTGTTCCTATAGTTTCTCTCACTTTTAAGCATGTAATCTATTTTATCCCAGATAAAGTCTATTTGGAGTTTCTTCTTTAATTAGTATGAATTCTGTGGACTGGACTTGGGGACACAAAGTGATGTATGTCATGTGTGTACTTTATGGTTTAATATACATATATGCGGCTGTCACACTGGTTTCTTTTCAGATGGGAGAGAAGAGGGTTGAGAGGAGGGGACAAGTGTTGGTTGAGTAGATACTGGAAGTAAAGAGTGAAGAAGAGTGTGCTCTCACAGGTAAGGAGAGAAGATAGAGTTGCAGAGAGCCAGGTACTTGGGGTTTATAGGAAAAGTTTACTTGGATTGTAAACTTTTGTTTAATCACAATTAAAAAACTTAAAAGTATATGAATTATTTCTCACTGAACTGTTTTATCATCTAGAATCTGCTCTCAAAATAACCGCAGTATGAGAGATTCTTCTGCACTGTCTAGTTTTGTCATCACAACCTAATAAACTCACAATTTTTTTAATATCTGTCCATTAAGGTTAAACTAAAACATTTTCAAACTTTCCACAATGACCTTTTCATGTTAGAAACACTGAAAAATCACATACGTTATTTAAAAACAAAAACACAGATTTGTTGCGGACGTGAGTACAATAACTGTAGTAAAATTGTTTTACTTTCCCGTTGTCACTAACTCACCTAGATATTCTTATGAAATACACTATCACTAAGTAATAGTACTATATTATCGTTGTAAGGTGTTGTCATGGATTGAATTCTGTTCCCCCCAAAACAGTACGTGCAGCCATGTGGCCGGGGGGTGATTCCCAGTGTCTTGTGCCTGTCCTCCCTTTTGTGGTTTTCCTGTGCTGTATGTTAAAGGCTTAGGGTGGGGCTGTAAAGCCCTTCATAGGATCACCTCCCTGCTCCACTGTAAAGGGAGTTTCCCAGGAGTATGGCTTGCCCCACCCTTAATCCTTTCACCCTGTGAGAGACAAAAGGACAGAGAAGCAGGAAGAGAACTGGGAACCTCGTACCATCAAGAAAGAAGCACTGGGAGAAGAGTGTGTCCTTCAGACCTGAGGTTCCTGTGCCCAGATGCTCCCTGGACAAAGACTGATGCAATACCGAACTTTCCTCCAGAGCCGACCAGAGGGAAAGCCTTCTCCTGGAGCGGACACCTTGTATATGGACTTGCAGCCTACCAGACTGTGTAAGAGTAAACCTTCCTTTGTTAAAGCCATCCACTCTGTGGTATTTCTGTTAGAGCAGCGATAAAACAGGTGTTATCAAGTTGATTCCAACTCATAGCAACCCCATGAACGACAGAACCGAAGCCTTCCCTGTCCTGTGGCGTCTTCACGATTGTTGCTATATGTGAGCGCATTGTTGCACCCATTGTGTTAATCCATCTCATTAAACACTTCCTTCTTTTTTTGCTGACTCTCTGCTTTACCAAGCACGATGTCCTTTTCCACAGACTGGTACCCCTAATAACATGTCTAAATTAAGTGAGGGGAATTTTCACTCTCCTTGTTTTTGATAGCACTACATATATGTGTATGTGTTTTTCTGTGTTCACGTATGTATACTTACAATAGCATTATTCACAACTTTATTTTCTATACCAGTCAACCCTGGTGGTCTGTTTTCACCTTCTCATATTTTTACTTTTTCACATCAAGTTCTCCAGTATTCTTGGATTAGAATTTTCTAAGGCTCTATTAAAAAAAGTTTCTTTTATTTCCACCAGTTCTCACAGCACCACTGTATGAGTCTGTGTTTCCTGGATAATCTAGCATTTATACAACCTGTCAATGAATTTCTATTTACTTTTCCTTTATATGGGCATTAAAAGAGAGTTTTTTTAAGCCTTCTTTTGTGTCCAAAGGTTTTACAAAGACTTAGTGAAATTACAGTTACTCTGACTACTTTACTTAAGACAGAACAGCTCTGCATGAGAGCACTGTCTTTCTTTTTTCGAAGTAATGATTATCTCAACATCACCAGATCAACTACAGTTATATGAATGCTAACTGTCTTGACTTGTTGGCTATTGTCAACAACAGGTTCTGAGGAAGGCATCAAGGCTAATCCTCTGTTAGATTTAATTCATGCTGGCACCCAGAACTTGAATCACAAAGAGCAACAGAAGCTTTTTCATCTTCAGATAAACTACTTTGAGGGCTTGGGATTTGGAATCCTCAACAAAAACAATTGTTTTGGTTTTAATGTTCTCTTGAGAAAAGAGTTACTCTAGTAGATGTTCATGTAAATTAGTGAGTGCAACTAGTATCCAGTTGCCTATTTTTCATAGTTCACTGTGAAGTAGAAGGTGAAGAATTGCCGGTTCATCTTCAGTGATGTCAGCTGTGGTGATGGTAGAGCCTTCCTCTTCTTTGATCTTAGAATCAATTCTCTCTCTCTGTGACTTATTTTTACATACTGAATTAACATTTCTTCTAAGTTTTCTATGGAGCAATATCAATACAGCAAGTGAATGTGGCTTCATTCTGCTGACCATGTTGCACTAACTCGCCTCATACTGAATTGATATTACTCTCAAAACAGGCAGACAGAAAATAGCACATGGTTATTTTCCAGCTATTTCCTCTGACAAAATCTATTTACTCAGTGACAACTCCACGCAAATTCCTGATCTTTCTTACTTATCTCTCTGTCTCTTCCTCTCTCTCCCTTTCTTATCAGTAGATTCTGTTATTTTATTTTGTTTAGAAATTCTATTCTCATAACCTATTTTTAACTGTACTATCCAAAAGAAGAAATAACGTCTTTTCTAGCTAGTTAAGTGTGCTGCTCTCATTCAAACTTTATGTTCCTAACTTTTATAAAATCTGTTAGTATTTATGTTCATTCCTGCTACACCTCTGCTCTGGTACATGATTAAGAAAAACTGTGGAAATTGTACGAATTTATCATCTATGAAACTGAAAACTCTCAGGTGGTCATTATGCAGAAGTACTTTTCAACATCTTGCAACTAGTCTCCTATGATTTTTTTTTTATTTGTCCTTTTTTCCCCTTTTCTCCATTACTTTGTCTATGAATTTTCCCTATGTTAATGCATTAGTTTTCTGTTGGTGCTGTAACAAATTATCACAGACTCATTGGCTAATCAATATTAAATTATGTCCCCCACAAAATACATGTTGAAGTCCTTGCTAACCCTTGGTACCTATGAACTAGGGTTTTTATTGATGTAATCAGTCAGTATAACATGAGGCCATACCAGAGTAGGGTGGGTTTTAATCCAACCTGAGCTCTGTCCTTATGAAGGAGGAGAAACCAGAGAAACAACGGAAGGGTACAATGGGAATCTGTGGTTTTAAGTTAAGGACTTCCTGGAGCTACCAGAAACTAAGAGACAAATGGAAAGATTCTCCCTCAGAAGAAATCAACACACTGACACACTAATTTCTGTATCACAATTTCCAGAACCTTGAGATAGTACATTTCTGTTGTTTTAAGCCACTTATTTCTTGATATTTTGTAAAGGAAGCCCTAAGAAATTACCACAGTGGCTTAAAACAACACATTTTTTTTTTTTTTTATCTTACAGTTCTGGAGGTCAGAAGTCTAATGACGCAAGTCATACTGGCTAGAATCAAGCTCTCTACATGGCTTGTTTCCCTTCTGGAGAATATATTTTGTTGTCTTTTCCAACTTTCAGAGGTCTCTTCTCATAGCCATAGAGTCACTATGAGTTGGCATCAACTTGTTAGCACACAGCAACACCAACAGAATCCTCTTTCTCAGAAACAGAAAGATCAAGCAGCTTGTCCAGTTTACTAAGCTCATAAACTGAAGAATAAAGATTTAAAACCAGGCATGTCAGCTCCAAAGTACTTCTTCAGTGTAGCAAGACTAAGAATATGGGAAGGAGGAGCATGGAAGAAGGGTGGTCCAGGAAAAAGAATGGTGCAGTTATTAGAGCAATACAATTAGTCAGGCATAAAGAGACAAGTTTCAGCTCTAAAATGAAAGGGTTGAACAAAGATAGGAGGAAGTATAGTTTACTTATGATTAACAAGAGGAGAAACAGAGGAAATGGACCACATGACTGCTATGTTGATAGATATGGTGGTGTGAGAGTGAGTGAATTCTCTTCTGATTCCTTCCATTTTCCCATGAACCAACAGGGAAAAATAATCAGACTCTGGGTCGTTCAGAGAAAAGAGAAGAAGTAGAATACTCATCTAGGATAGGGATATGTGAAAGAACTAAAACATGGTAAGACTGAACACACTCTTAAGGAACCACTTGCTAAATTAACAAACATCAATTTAATATGACACTATTCAGTATATTTGAATATTTTACTTGGGCATATAACTGCTTTTAGATTTTCCAACTATTGGGATGACATTTCAAAAATTGTTTCTTATAGAAATACATAAACATGTATTTGTTTATTTTTTGTATCAACTTACTCATATCTCCCTGGTTGTTATCTTAGTCAATGTTAAATCACGGAAGGAAATAGTCTGTCAGATGAGAATTACTGTGTACTTTCTTCTCTCTGGACAATTTACTCAGTCCACAATAGTGGAGGGATAGCAGTATTGCTAATCTTTGTAGGTCATTGTAATAGTGGAGAAGGGCTTCTAACTTGTGTAATTTTATAAATTTTTTTTTGATCCACACTATTGCTTTCCTGTGTTCTGCCTCCTGTGTCAGACAGTATTAGGAATTGCTTATTTTCAACAACCAGAGTAGAAAACCTTACAATTCAGAGGACAATAGAATTATAAAGAAGGGTCTTGCTGCTAGAGAAAAACCTGTATCTACACAAAGAAATTGAAAGAATTAAAAGTAGTAACTATATGAACAAATATAATAAAACTTCCTTTTATTTTAACTCTCTTACAAATATAATCTATCTTTTAAAGAAAAAAAATAACCAAAATGTTGACATTTATAGCATATGTAGAATAACAAAATATGAGAAAAAATAAATTGAAGTATTCTAAGATGCATACATAATATATTAAATATATTTTAAAGTATAACATGTGAGCTAAAGATGTATACTGTAAACCCTAATGCAACCAAACCAAAAAAAAAAAAAAAATCATAGCTAGTTAGACAGTGAAAACTCTGGTGGCACACTGGTTAAGTACTACAGCTGTTAACCCAAAGGTCAGCAGTTGGAACCCACCAGCAGCTCCTTGGAAACTCTGTAGGGCAGGTTGACTCTGTCCTATAAGGTGGCAATGGGTTTGGATAACTAGACAAAACAGGAGAAAAATAAAGCACAATGTAAGAAAGCACTTGACTCAAGAGAAAGTGAAAACAAAAACAAAAAGCTAAATGAGGAACCAAAAAGATATGAGGTAAAAAAATTTGTGAGATATTAGTATTAAACACAGGAGCCTGGTAGCATACTAAGTATACTGCTGCTACGTGACAGGCTGACAGCTTCAACCCATCTTGCAGAAGTTCCAGCAGCCCCTGGAGGAAAACACTTGGTGATCTCTGTAAATATCACACAGCCTAGAGAGCTCTATAGGGCAGTTCTATCACATGAAGTAGTTATGAATCCAAATCTACTCCAGGACACCTATAAACAAAGGCAACAAAAAGAGATTAAAATGCAATCATATTAATTATCACATGAAATGTAAATGATATAAAAAACAAAATTAGAAGGCATAAAGTTTCCAGCTGGCTATACACCATGTACAAGAAATTTATTTTAAATACTAAGGTGCAAATAAGTTTAGTAACATAAAGGCAAAATGTGCATCACATTAAGATTAATCTATCAAAACCTGGGGTTGCTGCCTTAATGCTAGACAAAGTAAATAATAGAGAAAACAATATCGTTGGGGATAAGCAGGATTATTTTATAAATGATAAAGAGATGTACTCATCAAGAAGAGATATTCTAAATGTTTATATTTAATAAACAAGCTTCAACGTACATAAAAAAATAACTGAAAAAGCAAGATTAGAAATCCATAGCTATATTTGGAGATGAAAACACTCCTTTCTCAGTGGTAGATCAAAGAAGTAGATAAATCAGTAAAACAGAAGGTTTTTAATGATGCTATCAACCAAAAGGACATGTTTGTCATTTATCAAAAAGTCTATCCAACAGCAGCAGGACACAGACATACCCTTTTTGAGTGTGTATAGTTTATAGAATATTTTCCAAGATAGTCTATATTTTTGGGAATCATATAGAAAATTTTGCCTCTGTCACCAAAACAAGGAGACAGAAAGGAATATAATTGCCTTAATTTTCCCTCAAATTAAAGAAATGCAAGTCCAATTATTTGAACCCGTTTCTCTTACTTGCAGCTGTATGAAATCAAGAAATTTATTTTATATGACAGAACAATGATTTTTGATTTGTATGAAAGTGCTGATAATACTTGTTTCATAGCATTGAAATAAAAGTCAAATGAAATTGCTTTACTGAAGTGCCTGTCACACAAGTATGTCAATTTTTTTCTCATTTTTAAGCTCATATCGAAAGCACATTCGCTTCAGGACACATAATTTTAAATACCTTCTAATGAGACTACTTTCATTATCACTTGGCCTCTGTTATTTCCAATAACATGGTATTTCCTATAATTTCCATTACGGCTCAAAATTGTCTTCTATGGAATGGAATCTGGAAAATTAAGAGTATAAGATTCTTTAGTTTCAAAACTGAAAGACCTTCCAACTAATATTCATTGAAAGCAAAATTATTTCTTCAAAGCTTACTATTAAAATATTCCTATTAAAATCAGTGTAATAGACCATTCTGATATATTCTCTTCTTCCTTTAGACAAACTGGTCCACTGATTCTAGCCTTCACTACTATAAGCCTATATAAATTGAATTTCAAAAAATGATTTTAAGGCACTTGGCTTGGCATACAATTCTTATACATATGTCCAAAGCCAGGGGATTGTTAAAATTTTTATTCATTTATAACATGAAGGATTTAAACTTGTTCTTTGAAAATGACAAGAAATAATTTAGATTTAAGTGAAAAGTTTAATTTTAAGATGCTACGTAAAGTGAAAGCTTTTTATGATTATGTAAGAAAAATTATATAGAAACGTTCATATTGATATCATAACTGAATATAATATCCTAGATGATTTTTATTTTTGCTTATGCCATTTGAATTTTTGTGGTTAATGTATATTACCTTTTGATGAAAATAATAAAAACAATAAGGATATTTTGGAAATTATGAGGAAAGCCATATTGGATAACTGAATGATTATGCTAGTAACTATTGAGTGAGGGAAACCGTCTTAATTCACTGATATGCCTTATTTTCCCAACAATTGACCAGTGTTTGATTCACCTAAATTGAGCAACAATTTTTTGTAGCATCATGGACACACACTCCACAGATTACCTAAATAGAAACTATTCTTACTAAAACAGAGTTTGCTTTGTTCTTAAAAAGCTGTCAGTGAAGGGTAAAAAGGAGGAATGTACTGTCACAGGGTGAGGAGAGAAGATAGAGTTGCAGAGAGGCAGGTATGCAAACCTGATTCAGATTGTATACTTTTATTTAATCACAATAATTTTTTTTTTTTTTTTTTTAAGTCAGAACTCTTTCATCCCTACAAGTGCTACCTTATGAATATATCCTTTTCCCCTCTTTGGACATTCAAGTGGTTAAAAGGCTAAAATTCTCTAATTATAACATGAATCGAAATGTGTTGACAGTTCTGCTACTTGGCAGGGAGTGATAACCCTAGGTGTCTGCCACATTCTGACATTCAAGCCACATTTGTTAGTATCAAAAATTCTCAGTAGAAAATAATTGCTCTGGAGGTGGATTGAAAATGTTGAATACATTTTCCCAAATTTGCTCAGCTCTGACATCAAAATCCATCTTGTCCCTCCAGTTTTAAAGCCTCGAGTATTAGCAACAGGAAAATCCATTCGTTTCATTGTTACAAGGATACACTTTTCACAAGGTCATTTGGAGTTCCAGAAAGGAGGGCACGAGGCTAAGAAGCCAGATCTGTCCTGGCAGATCTGACACGTGACTGGAGGGGTCCAATGTGAATGGGACGTACTTCCTCATTACAGAGTTGGACTTCATTTTCTCCAAGTTTCATTTTAGTTCTTACCTGTAATATTTTTAACTTATTTCTGGATTCTGGAGGAATTAACTTACTAAATCTTTAAAACAGTTCCATTCCTCTTAAGGTAGAATCTGAGTCCATTTCCAAGACTAATTTTCATGACACATTAACTCTCTTAACTCCTCACTTTTCATATGAAACATGGTGGTCAGTAGAAACAATTTTCACACAAAAGACTTCGGGTATTTTTGTAAATATTTGCTGACAAACCATTGTCTGATATTTAATATGTGTTTACTATGAAAATTTACATATTACTTATTTATACAATCCTTACCTATGGTTTGTTGGCCAATATTACACACTCAAGAAAAAGTCACACAAACACACATGCGCACACATACACACAAGCCAACACACACACACACACTTAGGAAATATCTGTATTTACAAAACTTTCTGTACTCCTAAATTTCAGCAACCTTTATCTGATGAGTTGAAAATGCATTCTCTAAATAGTTCTTAATCTTCTTGCCTTATTAAACTACGAAAAAACAGCAAAAGCATTCCCATATGCTTCTTAATGTCTCAAATTTTAACGATGTTTTGAATAAGAAGTGTAAAACTAATTTATGTGAAAGAAAACCTTGTGAAAAAATAATGTAGAACATTCTTTTACAGCACACATGACTCACTTATTTTTTAAAATTGTTTTTTAAGTAAGAGTCAGAAACCTTGGTGGCATAAGCGGTTGAATGCTACTGCTACTAACCAAAAGTTCTATTTGGAAACCCTATAGGACAGTTTTACTTCTCATCCCACCTCCAGAGAGCAACTGCCTCATTAGCCTTCTGTACTGACTTAAGCCAGGCAGTGCACTTTTCACCAGTATCATTTTATATCAAGCAGTCTAATCTTTGTGAAGAAGTTGGCTGCTGAAATGGTTTCAGTTCTAGACTAACAAGAGAGTCCAAGGACAGTGACTTCAGGTGACCCTTCAGTCTCGTCAGACCATCAAGATTGGTCTTTAGTTTTACTAGAGTTTCAGTTCTGCACCCTACGTTTCTCCTGCTCCCCTAAGGACTTTTGGTTGAATTCACTAGTAGTAGCTGGGCTTCACCTAGTTCTTCTAGTTTTGTGCTGATGTAGTTTCGAGTTTATGTGGCCCTTCCTTTGTGTCTATTAGGCTCACTTTTCCTATGTCTGATGTGCTTCATTCTCTACTGCTTCAAGTGAGTTAAGACTAATTGATGCTTCTTAAATGGCCAACTGGTAGCTTTTAAGACTCCAGACACCACTCAATAAAAGTGGGATGCAGAACATTTTCTTAATTAACTTTGTTATGCCTATTGACCTAGATATTCCTAAAAACCGTGATCTTTAAACCCATGTCCATAATTCTCTGCTTCTCAAATTGTTTACTCAGAAAACTTCTAAGCTTTTGATTTAGTCCAGTTAAACTGAATTGTTTTTTTCTTTTTTTCTATTATGACTGAATTAAATGTACACTCCCATATAAATTTTCAAGCTCACCTATATGCAGCTGTCCCTGCCCGGTGACAACACGCACTTCCTCTCTGCTCCATAAGTGTCCTATCCTCCCAACAGTTTTCTATCACCTCCTCTCCACCCACTACCCTACTTCCAGTAAGAGGTCAGCAGGCTGACATTGTACAGACACATAGAATCATAAAGTGTGTAAAAGATATGGTCACTTTGTGTTGCCACCTCGAATCCATTACTGTTCGAAGAGTTGACCTTCATTATGATTTATGGACAAGGGCAGCATCAAGGTCAGGAGTCATGCTCCCAGGGGAACCCTGAAGCCCCTGGACCATCCATTTCAGTCTTTTAGTGGAGATCTCAGGGTGCACCCCTGTTTATTGTTGTGTTGCCAGTGAGACTCAACTTTGTGAGCTCCATAATGGCTATCACTGGTGGTGGCCGGGCACCATCAGGTTTTTCTGGTCACGAGTAGATGTAGAGACCCACTCATATAGGTCTGTCTCTCTGTCTTCTGGGTTCTCTTTCCCCATGTCATTTTGGGCCTTGGTGATCATCAGTTCCTGCTGAGTTAGGACCATTTGCTGTACCCTCACATGGCAGCTTGTCAGCTTGTCAGCTTTTAAGACCCCAGACACCTCTCACCAGTGTGGGGTGCAGAGACTCCTCATTAGCAAAATGCTAGTTGTGCCAATTGGCCTCGATTTTGCCTGAGAGCATGGTCCCCAGCCCCCAACCCCAGGTACTCTGTCCTTGCAGTATTGGGTTAAGATAGGAGGAGTACTCCAGTTGTGTTGAAGTCCAGTTAATATCGATCTTCTTTCTAACATGTGCTGTCACCAATTTCACCTAACCAAATTTCTATCAACTATCTAATCTAAACCCTTCCTAGCTCGCTCTCCCTCCCTCACTCCCTCCCTGCAGCCTTCAGAGAGTCTTTTCTTCTATGCATGAGTCTGTTTTTAAGTTCTTATTGTAGGGGTCTCATACAATATTTGTCCTTTTATCACTGACTACTTTCACTCAACATAATGTCCTCCAGTTGAAACCAGGTTATGAGATGTTCCTGCAATCATCGTTGTTCTTTATCATTACATAGTGTTCCACTTAGTATATATACTATAGTTTACCTATCCATTCCTCTGTTGTTGGGCATCTGGGTTAATTCCATCTTTTTGCTGTTGTGGACTGTGCTGTGATGAACAGTGGTGTGCATGTATCAGTTGGTGTGAATGGCCTTGATTCTGTAAGATATATTCCAAGCGGTGGAATTACTAGGTCAAATGGTTTAACTATATCTACTTTTTTAAGGGAGTGCCAGATTTCTCCCAAAGAGGTTGAACCATTTTGCAATCCCACCAACAGTGTAGAAGAGTTCCAATTTCTCCACAGCATTTGTTGTTTTGCATTTTTTTGGGCCATGGCCAACCTTGCTGGGGTGAAATGGTGTCTCACTGTAGCTTTGATTTGAATTTCTTTAATAGCCAATGATCAGGAGCAGGTCTGCATGTGTTTTTTTGATTGCCTGAATCTCCTCATTAGAGATGTGTCTTAATTGGATGATTTATCTTTTTCTTATTGATATTTTGTAGAACCTTATAGATTATAGAGATCAGACATCTGTCTGACACATAGTTGTCAAATATTTTTTCCCATTCTGTAGGTGGCCTTTCGATTCTATTAATAAATTCTTTGGATGAGCAAAAGTGTTTGATTCTTAATTGTTCCCATTTCTCTATTTTTTCTTCTGATGATTGTGTTTTATTTGACAGATTTTGAAGTCTATCTATGTTGTGTATTAAAACTTCCATTGTTGTTCCTACTTTTTCTTGGATGAGCTTTATTGTATTAGATTTGATATTTAGGTCTTTTAACCAATTTGAGTTGGTTTTTGTATAAGGTGTAAGATATGGGTCTTATTTTAATTTTTTGCAGAGGACCGTTTGTTAAAGAGATTGTTTTTACCCTAGCTTAATGTCTTAGGGCCTTTGTCCAATGTCTGTTCATATGCAGATGGTGGCATCTCGGGGATCTTGATTCTGTTCCAGTGACCTGTCTATCTCTTTTTGTACCAGTACCAGGCTGTTTTGACTACTGTGATAGTGTAATAGGTTCTAAAGTTGGGTAATGAGAAACCTCCCAGTGTGTTCTTCCACTTTAGTAATGCTTTACTTATCTGGGGCTTCTTCCCTTTCCAGACAAAGTTCGTAATTTGCTTCTCCATCTCATTAAAAAATGTCACTGGAACTTGTATTGGGATTGCGTTATATAAGTAGATTGCTTTGGATAAAATAGACATTTTCGCAATTTTAAGTCTTCCTATCCACAAGCAGGGTAGGTTTCTCCAATTATCTAAGTCTCTCTTAGTTTCTTGTAGTAAGGGGTTGTAGTTCTCTTTGTAAAGCTCTGTTATTTCTTTGGTTAGATTTATTCCTAGGTACTTTATCTTCTTAGGGGCTTTGGTAAATGGTATTGACTTGGGGATTTCTTCCTTAGTAATCTTGTTGTTGACATGAAGGAATCCTTGTGATTTACTTATGTTTGTCTTGTCTCATGGGCTTTTACTGAACTCTTCTATCAGTTTGAGTAGTTTCCTTATGGATTCTTTGGGATTCTCTGCATATACAATCATATAATCTCCAAACAGGGAGACTTTTACTTCTTATTTGCCAGTGCAGATGCTTTTTATTTCTTGATCTTGTCTAATTTCTCTGGCTACAATTTCTAGTACAGTGCTGAATAGGAGAGGTGAGAGTGGGCATCCTTGTCTAGTTTCTGTTCTCAAGGGAAACTGTTTCTGTCTCTCTCCATTCTGAATGACATAGGCAGTTGGCTTTGTATAATGGGCCCTCATTGCACTGAGGAAGTTGCTGTCTATTTCTATTTTGCTGAGAATTTTTAGCACGAATGGGTGTTCAACTTTATCAAATACCTTTTCTTCATCAATAGACAAGATCAAGTGATTCTTGTCTTCTGTGATATTTATGTGGTTGATCACATTAATTGTTTTCTGATGATGAACCAGACTTGCATCCCTCGTATGAATCCAACTTTGTCATGATAGCTTATTTTTTGGGTGTATTGTTATATTCTATAGGCAAGAATTTTGTTGAAGATTTTTCTGTCTAGATTCATGAGTGATATCAGTCTGTAGTTCTCCTTGTTTGTTAGCTCTTTCCCTGGCTTTGATATCAGGGTTATGCTGCCTTCATAGCATGAATTTGGGTGTATTCCATCCCTTTGTATAATGTGAAATAATCTCAGTAGTATTGGAGATAACTCTTCTCTAAAAGCTTGGTAGAATTCTGCAGTGAAGCCATCTGGGCCTGATCTTTTCTTGGTTGGCAGTTTTTTGATGACTTTTTCAATCTCTTCCTTTATGATAGGTTAATTAAGTTGTTTTGCTTCACCTTACAATAATTTTGGTAGGTGATGTGAATCAAAGAATTTGTCCATTTCCTCTAGGGTTTTGAATTTGTTAGAGTACAGTCTTTCATGTTATTCAGTTATGATATTTTTGATTTCTGTTGGAAACGTTGTGAGAACTACTCATTTGTTATCTGAATTATTTGTTTCCTTTCCTGTTTTTCTTTAGTAAGTTTAGTGGTTTGTCAGTTTTGTTGATGTTTTCAGAAAATCAGCTTTTGGTCTTTTTCATTTTTTCAATTTTGCTTCTATTCTCTAATTCATTTAGTTCTGCTCTCACTGTTACGAGCTGTGTTCTTCTGATGCCTGAGGGGTTCCTTTGTTGTTGTCTCTCTAATTGTTCAAGCTGTAGGATTAGTTCTTTGATTTGGTTTATTTCTTCCTTCCAGATGTGTGCATCTATGGAGATAAACTGATCTCTGAGCATTGCTTTGGCTGTATCCCATAGGTTCTGGTAGGAATTGTTTTCGTTCTCCTTGGAGTCCATAAATTTCTTTGTTTCGTCCTTGAGTTCTTCTATAAACCATGATTTTTTGAGCAAGATGTTGTTCACTTTCCGTGAGTTCCACTTTCTGTGATTTTTCTGCTATTGATTTTGACTTTTATGGCTTTATGATCTGAGAAGATGCTTTGCATTAATTCAATGGTATGGATTTTGTTGAGAATTTCTTTATGTTCCAACACATGACTTATTCTGGAGAATGTTCCATGTGCACTGTAGAAGAAGGTGTATTTGTCTTCTGACGGATAGAATGTTCTGTATATGTTGATGAGGTCCAGTTGGTTAATTGTGGCAATAAGATCTTCTGCGTCTTTATGGAGTTTTTTTCTAGACAATCTGTCCAATATTGAGAGTGGAGTGTTGAAGTTTAATACTTTTATTGTGGAGTGATCTATCTCCTTTTTGAGAGTAGTCAGTGTTTCATCAATGTAGTTAGGTATTCTAATATTAGGTGCATAAATATTTAATATTTTTGAGTCCTGCTTGTGTATTGAATCTTTCAGCAATAAATACTGTCCATCCTTGTCCATGATTGTGGATTTTACATTAAAATCAATTTTATCTGAGATTAGAATTGGCACACTTGCTCTTCTTTGTCTATTAGCTTGACATATATTCTTCCATCTTTAATTTTCAGTTTCTTCCTATCTTTAAGTCTAAGGTGAGTTTCTTGTAGGCAACTTGAGAATGGGTGGTGTCTGTTGATCCATGATGTCACTCAATGTCTCTTTTCTGGAGCATTCAGTCAATTCACATTCAGTGTAATCATTGATACATATGTGTTCAGTGCTGCCATTGTGAATTGTTTATTTTTGTGTTGATGTTTTCTCTGTTCTTATTAATCTGTTCTGGGACATTCTGCTTTGTGGGTTGATTTTTTACCTTTTTCAGGGTTGGTTTTTTGGTTGTTGAGACCTCTGTATTACATTTCTTGACATGGTATGTTTCATCTTTATTGTGCTTTATGGCTGCCCCTGTAATCTCCCTTAATAAACTATGTATAAACCTGATTTTAATTACTACCAATCTTGTCAAATTTTTCTCCATTTGGAAGGAGTATAACGACTGTAGTGCATTCGTCTTTTTAATATGGTGACATCATAGTTTTCATGATATGATCACTGTATTATTTCTTTCACTATTATAGCTTTGATTGACTATGGAGCCTTCCCTAACAGAGTAGGATTCCGGATATATATCCCTCTAAAATATAAAGTTAATAGTTTTGTTCTTCCAAGCCAAAGCCAAGAGATCCTTTCCGTATTTCTTATAGCTTTGGTTTGTTTTTTTACAAAGTCTCTAAGAGTCCATTTATCTGTGAATGTCTTAATTTCGTTTTCGTGTTTGAAAGATAGTTTTGCAGAATATATGATTCTTGGTTGGAAGTTCTCTTCAAGGCTTTGAATATGTCATGCCAGTGTCTCCATGCCAGAATTGTTTCTGCTGAGAAATCTGATAAAGCCCATAGGATTTCCCTCTGAATGTTAGCTTTGCTTTGAGTCTTGCTGCCTTTAAGAGCTTCTGCTTATGTTTCATTTTGTTAAGCTTGATTGTAATATGTCTTGGAGTCTTTCTTTTGAGATCTGTATTAAGTGGCATCGATATTCATCTTGGATATCTATATTCTCTTCCTTCATGGTTTCTGGGATGTTCTCTGTCAGCAGCTCAGCAACAATACTCTCTGTGTTCTCAGGTGTCTCAACCTATTCAGGGACTCCAGTTAATTGTAGATTGTTCCTCTTAATAGAGTCCCACATACTTCTTAACATTTCTTCCTTTTTCTTGTTTCTTTTTTCTAATTTCTCCTCATAGATGCTGGAGTTATTAGCTCTGTCTTCCAAGTCAAAAAGCCTCTTTTCCATTTGTCCCATTCTGTTTTCTTGGCTTTGAATTGAACTTTCTATGTCTTGATTTTGTTCTTGATCTATTGGATTTCAGAGTACTGGTGTTCCATCATATCAAACAGCTTGGTTAATTTTTCATTTTGTTCTGCTGCATTTTGTATAAGGTCTAGGAGGGCTCTACATATAATTCTTTTGTGTACCCCTTCTGCTAATTTCAGAAAAGTTTCTTTGCCTGGAAAGTTCTTTTGTTGTTTCTTTTGGAGGCCTTCTGAAGCCATGGGTGATTTTCTGTTTATGGATTTCTCCAGAGTTTGTTGTTTTTTGGGCTTCATGTGATCCCATAAAGGATGGGAGTGATGCTGCGAGGACAGACTGTAGTTGTTTCTCTAGACTGTCTTAAAATAAAAGGCAAAATGTATCTGAGCATTTCCCAAGTCAGCCAGGCCTTCAAGTGTACAGGTCCCTCCCCCCAGCTGGCAAAGTAACCACCTCTGTATCAAACTCCAGATGTTATGAACTAGTTCAAAATACAGAAAGGCTACTGCCCTGTTGGCCTCTACTGACAAGCCCCAGCCATAGGTGACTCTGCAAAATACTGCTTTTCTGCCATCAAAGCATTCTCCTGCAGGCAGGCTCTGTCTCCCAGCCTAGAAATAAGATCTTGTTGAGGCTTCTGTACCCAGGATGGCGTCCTGCACACGCCCACCACCACTTCCATACAAACTACACTGTGGCTGAGGTGGAGACAGAGGCCAAAGGTGTCAAGATGCACAGATTCTACAGCCTCTGTTGCAGGGCCCAGGCCCAGGCAACACTGTGTAAGCTATTGCTTTACTGCTGGAGAAACACTCTCCTGTGGGCAGGCATTGCTTCCCCAGCTAAGAATTAGTCCAGCTGAGGCCTCCACATCCAAGATGGTGTCCCACCAAAGCTCACTGCCACTTCCATACAAACTACAGTATGGCAGAGGCGGAAAGAGAGGCCAAAGGTGGTGAGATGCACAGAGTCCTAAGCTGGGCTCTCAAAATATTGTAATTTTGCCTGCAGATCCCACCAGCAGTACATTTGAGACTAATCTCTAGTGAAAACCCAGTTCCGCCAGCCGGCCAAGATAGAGGGAAAAAAAAAAAAGAAAATGATGAGTTACCTTCAGTCTATGCAAGCCTGTGCTCACCTAGAGTGGGGTCAGCAAAAGAGAAGAGGTTTTGCATTCAGTGATGAAGTCCAAATTAACAGCTCTATGCCATGTCTTACAGCTCATTAGGTGAACAGAAGGCTCCATTTAATTATCAATTCAGGTCTTGGTTTCCAGAGGGATTTAGGGAGACATGTGCCTAGTCTGCCATCTTGATTCCACCCCCCTTTAATCATCTGAAAATGTCCTTATTTTGCCTCAATTTTTGTTTTTGATGGTATTTTCAATGGATGTAGAGTTCTGGGTTGACAATTTTTATTTTGTATACAATTAAAATATTTTGTTTCTGTCTTCTAAACTCCTTAGATTATGGTGAAAAGCCCCTGGCCATTCAAGTCATTGACTTTCTACATGTAATTTTCTGCTATTTTTAAAAATAATTTGTTTTAAAGATTTTCTACATATTTTTGTTTTTCAGAAATTTGATTATGAAGTAACCAGGAGTGCTTTTCTTTAAATTCATTTTGCTAGTTAGCTGAGCTTTGTGTATTTGCAAATTTATTCCTTTACTTAACCTGGAAAATTTTTAGCCATTATGTAATTAATTTTCCTTTTCCACTCCTTTCTACCTTTCCTTCTGTGACCTACATTACTAACTTGTTGCATCATTTTGTGTAGTAACACAAATGACCAAGGTTCTCTTAAATTTTTCAGTTTCATTTTCTTTCTTTTGCAATGCATAATTCCTATTAATCTATTTTCACCAAAACTCACATAATTGAGAAGGGAAAATAAATCTTCACTTGTTTTTTTCTCTCAGTTTTGACTTCTATTCAAAATGTGCCTGTTTTTGTTTTGTCTTCACAATAATTAGTATTTCCTTTGTTTTGTCAGAGTTTATAGGTGTTACCAGTGAAAAAATTGTTATTTAGGGGTTTATACCAATCTACTAAAAGTAGATATTTTACTATTTCCTTTAAAACGTCATTGTGTCACATTATGTGAAGTATTTCAGTCTATTTCTGCAGGTAATAATATATTACATTACTATCTTTTAATGTGTCAATTCCACCCTGTTTTAAATATATTTTAATAACAATGTTACTCATTCTTCTCAGACTGTTCCTCTCTATGTATTTCTCAACATGAGTTAGAAAAATCCTGATATTTTTATTAGAATAATGATAATTTTACCAATTCATTCAGGGAACTAGAATTTTTATGATCTCTGTTGGGAGCCATGGCCCACATACCTCCTGTAAGCCCTAGATCTCGCTGCCTGCAAAATGGCGTCGTGCTGCAGGGCCACACCCTTGTTTACCCCGCTTGATGGCCTGCCCAGTGTAAGGATTTGCCTGGAGACTAGGCAAGACCCCCTGTGATTGGATATTGTTTGCCCTATCAGAATACAGCAGGCAACACTATTTAAGCTGTGTGACCAGGAAATAAAGTAGAAGAAGGATCTTGAAACCACATGTGGTGGTCCGTGTGTCTGTTCTCTACCTGCTGGACGGGTGGGGTCTCGGACATCTGGTGGCCCGGACGGGGAGCCTGAGAGACCCTGGGAATACAGTGGTAAGGACCCCTGGGAGGGGCAATCAATCCAGAACGGCCGGGTGGTCTTTTGATAGAGCTCTTATCTAGCAGCCGTATAGAGCTGGAATCATCCGGTGACGCCCGGTGAAAGGAATTGGCATTGACCAGGGAAAGTAATTAATAATTGTATAAAATGGGTAATCACCCCTCTTCACAGCGGCTATTAATAGCCTGTAAATCCCTTTTCAAGCAGCACAGGATCGGTATCAAGCAGGCCACCTTAGAGCGTTTCCTTCTAGCGGTGGAGGAGGTGGCTCCATGGTTCCTGGTTTCTGGCCACCTCACTCTGTCTGCATGGAACAAGTTGGGAGAGGATTTGACTAGGGCAGATATGCAAGGTACCCTGCCCCCGGGAGTTATGGGAATTTGGGTCTTAATTTTGACTTGCTTGGAGGATGAGTCGACCGTTTTTGAGAGAGTCCTCACACGGGGACAAGACGCCCTCGAGTCCGTTCAAGAGGAAGCTTCCCAAAAGGGTAGCGACAAGGGTAGTGTGTCTGGTGAGAGTGTGCAGGGGAGCGGCAGTGACTCAGAAGGGGAGGGAGAACTGGAGGAGAAAGAAGAAAGGAAGGAGGAAGAAGGGGAGGCAACAGTGACGCCGTTGACACGCGATGTTGGCCGGATGTGCGTCCGGCCCCCGCGACCGCCTTCCTCCCCCCGAGCCCGAGGGGCCCCAGGGAAGATTGGTGCCGACACGGTACCTCACCCGTACAACCCTTCAGCGCCTACCCTCTCGCAGAGGAGTCGTTTCCCGCAGATGTGGGAGGGCAGCCCTGCTGCCTTTCCTGTTTTTCAGGATCAACAGGGCAATCATTATCATGACCCTCTAGACTGGAAACTGGTGAAAGGCATAGCAGAAGCTGTTAGGACATACGGTACCGGATCCGCTTTTGTTGTGGCCTCTTTGGAAAGCCTATGGCGCTATGCTATGACCCCTTCCGACTGGCAACATCTTGCCCGAGCCTGTCTTTCATCAGGACAGTTCTTGGACTGGAAGTCTATGGCCCAAGACCTAGCAGTAGAGAAGGCAGCGGAAAATGCTAGGAATGGCAATCAGGTCTGGGATATGGAAATGCTAATGGGGTATGGCCGCTTTGCAAACAATCAGATTGGGTATCCACAGCAAGTCTATGAGCAGATCAACCAAATATGCACCAAAGCTTGGAAATGCCTCCCTAATCGGGGCGAGCCGGCAGGAAATCTCACTAAGGTTATACAGGGACCTAATGAACCTTTCTCAGATTTTGTGGCCCGCATGATTGACTGTGCCACAAAGATCTTTGGGGATGCTAATCAAGCCATGCCCCTGGTCAAGCAGCTCGCCTATGAGCAATGTACTAAGGAGTGTAGGACGGCTATCACCCCCCACAAGAGAAAAGGTATCGAACAATGGATGCGAGTTTGCTGGGAGTTGGGCGGTTCTCTTACTAACTCTGGACTGGCCGCTGTGGTGATCGCCGCTGTTCATGGACCCCGGGGGGTCCGTCAGGGTGGGGCCCCACGTACAAATCGCCATGAAGGCCAGCCCACCTGTTTTCAGTGCCGACAACCAGGCCATTTCAAACGTGAATGCCCTTATAAACAGAGCACAGGCTCAGCGGGGGCCTCTGCCCCAATGCTGGTCCCGGGCTGTGCCCCCGGTGCCGAAAGGGCAATCATTGGGCCTCCAACTGCTTCTCTTTGAAAACAGTGGAAGGAACCCCTTTGCCCACTCCAAACCTGGGAGCCCGTCCAAAAAACGGGCACAGGGGCCCTCGCCACCAGGGCCCGCAAATATATGGGGCCCACAGTGTAACACCAACACCCCAATGGCCATCCTTCCGGCCTCCGGAACAGGGACAGCCACTGACCATGCCGAGCCGCGTAGAGCAACCTCAGACAGCGCCGGACTGGACCTCCGCGCCACCGCCAGACTCATATTAACACCCCAAATGGGGGTACAACCAATAGACTCAGACATGTCTGGCCCGTTACAGCCCGATACAGTTGGGCTTGTCCTGGGTCATAGCTCTGCTATGCTAAAAGGAATTGTAGTCTATCCTGGGGTAATAGACCCAGATTATACTGGGGTCATAAAAATTATGGTCTCATCCCCGAAAGGCATTCTTCGATTTCACCCGGGGATAAGATTGCACAATTGTTGGTTCTGCCTAGTAAACATCAGCAGTTCCCCGCATCTGCCTGCGTACAAGGGACACAGGGTTTTGGGTCCAGCGGCCCCACCAGTGTCATGCTCTCTCTGGACCTGGACTGCCGACCTATGTATTCTCTTAAGGTTAATGGCAAGCAAATGATAGGCTTATTAGATACAGGAGCTGATAGAAGTGTTGTTAGCCTGTGAGACTGGCCCAAAAAATGGCCCACTCAACAGTCGCAGAGTCTTCTTCGAGGCCTAGGGTACTCTGATTCCCCTAGTATCAGCTCCTCAGAACTGCAGTGGCATGATGAGGAGGGACATTGGTGCACTTTTTCAGCCATATGTGCTAGACACCTCTGTGACTCTGTGGGGCAGAGATATTTTAGATGCCCTTGGGTTAAGACTTACTAATGAGCAATTGTATAGCCCGCAGTCGAGAGCCATTATGGCTGACATGGGATATATCCCCAGTTTTGGACTTGGATCTCGGTTGCAGGGGGAAAAGGAGCCCCTTCCAACCACCCAGAGACCCGAAAAACAGGGACTGGGTTTTTCTTAGGGGCCATTGATACGCCCAGAATCAAATGGAAAACTGAGCAGCCCATCTGGGTGCCTCAGTGGCCCCTCCCAGAGCAGAAACTGCGGGCTGCTGAAGAGCTGGTACGGGAGCAGCTCATGCTTGGTCACCTGAAAGAGTCCATATCTGCTTGGAATACACCCATATTTGTAATCAAGAAAAGATCAGGTAAATGGAGACTTTTGCAAGATCTCCGCGCTGTTAACACTGCAATGGAAATCATGGGGCCTGTCCAGCGTGGCCTCCCGGTTCTTTCCACATTGCCTCGAGAATGGCCTATAGTGGCAATTGATATCAAGGATTGTTTCTTCTCCATCCCCCTTCCCCCTCTGAATACTTCACACTTTGCTTTTACTCTGCCCTCAATCAATCATGGGATGCCAGATCGCCGCTATGAGTGGGTAGTTCTCCCTCAAGGCATGGCTAATAGCCCTACCTTGTGTCAGATGTTCGTTCAGCGGGTAATGCAGCCTGTTGTAGATCAACACCCCTTGGTGCGCTGCCTCCATTATATGGATGACATCTTGCTCACCTCCTCCTCCCAAAATGAACTCCATCAGGCTTTTATTGACCTATCGCAAGCCCTCTCTTCTCAGGGCCTGCACATTGCCCCCGAAAAGGTCCAACAGGGACAAGTAATAGAATTTCTGGGAGCCAAAGTAGAGCTACACCAAGTACAGCCCCAGAAAATAACTCTGCGCAGAGATTCCCTGCGCACCTTAAATGACTTCCAGCACCTTTTGGGAGATATACAGTGGGTCAGACCCTATTTAGGGTTGCCTAATCATGTACTGCGCCCACTGTATGAGATCCTGAATGGAGACCCTCAGTCTCTCTTCTCCTAGATCCCTCTCTAAGGAGGCTTTGTCGGCTCTGGGAGAAGTAGAAAATGCATTGTCCGGTGCCACCCTCCGGCGGTATGACCCTCGTCAGCCTTTGGTTCTTTGTATTCTGCCCACTGAAAGTCAACCCACCGGAACCTTGTGGCAGGGAGGCCCTCTTTATTGGATCCACCCCCGCATTTCCGTGGGGAAATCCATTTCGTGGTACCCTGCCGCTGTTGCCCAGCTAGCTCTTGTGGGAATTAGTGAGTGTATTCAGAGCTTCGGCTTTGTGTCACACACGCTCGTCACTCCCTATGACAAACGTCAGGTGAACACTCTCGCTGCCGTTTCTGATGACTGGGCCATTTTAATGTACACATATCAAGGAAAGATAGACAATCACTTTCCCAAAGACCCTCTTCTTCAATTTTACAAGACACATCCAATGGTATTTCCAAAAATTACTCCTTCCACAGCAATGGTTATCTTCACTAATGGCTCAAGCACGGGACTAGGGGGAATTCATATCCCAGGTATATCCTCCCAAGTACACCTCTTCCCAGCCAGTTCTGCACAAATGGTTGAGCTCCATGTAGTCTTGCAGGTGTTTCAAACCATCCCAGACCCTTTCAACCTTGTCTCTGACTCTGCATATGTAGTGAATGCTGTCAGACTCCTCGAAGCCGCAGGCTATATTAACCCCCGTTCTCCTGTTAGTCAATTGCTCTGCTCTATACAGCGCCTACTCCACCAGAGAACACATCCATTTTACATAGTTCAACATAGAGCTCACCAGGCCCTCCCTGGTCCTATTACAACAGGTAATGCTACGGCTGACGCACTGACTCGCGTGCCTGTGATCCTTAATGCAATGGAACATGCAGTCCAGTTTCATAAACTTTTCCATGTCAACTCCAAGACCCTGTCATCCCGGTTTCAAATCTCACGAGAGGCAGCCTGCACTATAGTGCGCAAATGTGCCACCTGTGCTTCCTACCTCCCGAGGTATTTTACCCATGCAGGTGTGGCAAATGGATGTTCCCCACTATGCTGAGTTTGGTAAACTTAAGTATGTCCATGTCTCCGTAGACACTTCCTCTGGCTTAATTTGTGCCTCAGCCTTAGCAGGCGAAACTGCCAAGCATGTCATCACCCACTGTCTTGCTGCCTGGGCTGCTTGGGGTATCCCCCAACTAATCAAGACGGACAATGGCCCTGCTTATACCTCCCAAACTTTTGCGCACTTCCTACAACAAATGGGAACGCGGTGCACCCATGGCATCCCCTATAACCCTCAAGGCCAAGGCATTGTTGAACGAGCTCACTTAACATTAAAAACCATGCTTAATAAACAAAAAGGGGGAGTTGGGCAAGGCCGGACACCACAGAACCGCCTTTCACTCGCCCTATTTACACTCAATTTTCTGTCATTGGATGCTGAGGGCCGCTCTGCAGCCGATCGTCACATGGGTCCTCATGGAGGATCCACAGCCAAAGTCCTGTGGAGGGATGTAATCAGTGGGCTCTGGAAAGGACCAGATCCAGTTTTGGTATGGTCCCGAGGAGCTGTTTGTGTCTTTCCACAGAACGCACAGGACCCTGTTTGGATCCCAGAGCATCTGATCCGCCGCATCGCACATAAGCAAGATGAAGAGGAAATCCTGGATCCTCCTGCTGCTGGTGACGATCATAACATGGATGGGACAATCCCAGGATAAGTATAGATGGGGATTGTTGGATGTCCTGCCTCTTCCTATCCCTGTACATCATACCTCCCCTTTGTTGCCTCGCTTTTTCACCACTGATCATAGCCTACAACTCCCTGCCATTAAGCTAGATTCTGAAATTAGCCCGCAGTCCCGTCCTATCAACATCATTCTGCGAGGCCTCCTCTGCTTTACAGTATCCCACAATTTGTCAGACTTGGCACCTGATGACAACTCCTGTGTCACCTTGTATAATATGTCAGCAGGGTGGTTTGACACGCCAAGAAATAGCACCGCCAACGGCACCCTATTGCAGGGTCGCATTCCCCTTATGATTTCTAAATATGGCACTAACCCGCCTTCACAGCCTCGCTGGGCCCCATATTGCAAAAGTACACGAGATTGGCCACAGTTATGGACAGGTTGTCAAAGTCATCGCCTACAGTGGGCGGTGAAACCCTACTTCACCTTTTCCCCAAACATTGGGACTATGGCGAATCAGACGTCTCCTGGGTGAAACGATACCTGGCAAAGCCCCACTCAGGTTTCACCCACCAACCCCTTTGATGTCTGGCTCCTCTGTGGTGTTAATAGCAGCTGTACAGATATTACCGCCATGTCTATGATCACGGGCAGGGTACTTAAGAATGCTAGTGTTCGCTGGAATGAGTCCGAGATTTTTGAAACCTCTGTGAATCAGTTTGAGTCTAATTCCAACTTAACTTTTTCCCCGACACCTGTATGCCTTCAGCCTCCGTTTATGTTTCTCCTTTTTAATAACTCCAAAGAAAGTTCGGTTGTTTGTACAAATTCTACTTGCTTTTATTCTCTCTGCTGGAATGCATCTATTTTCCCTACAGCTCTAGTGACCAGGTTGCCGCACTACGTCCCCTGGCCAGTGCAGTCACCATCCCTGGAGGTACTTTGGAGAAGTAAATGAGATTTTGGAATCACCGCCGCCATTGTAGCTGCTGTCACCGCTTCAGTCGCGGCCGCTGCCACTGCTGCCATGGCCCTCACGCAGACTGTCTCCACCGCAGCCACTGTCAACGCTTTGGCCGAAGGGACGACTGCTGCTCTATCTGCCCAAGGCCGAATTGATGGACACGTGCTGGGTGCCATCCACATCCTGAACCAGCGCAGAGATTTAGTACAAGAGCAGATTGACTCGTTAGTGCAGGTCATACAGCTAGGCTGTGAGTGGCGCTTTAGCAGTTTGTATGTCGCGTCTGTGCCTTTTCAGAATCATTCTCGAGCTGCGTATCTTTCTCGCCAGTTATCAATGTACCTGAGGAACAACTGGACCGCTGAGATGGAGACTTTGATGACCCAACTGCATGCGGAAATCACTCGTGTCAATTCCACCCGGGTAGATGTTAGCGTTGCTCAATGCCTCCTATCGTGGCTCTCCAACGCCATGACGCTTGTGAAAAACTGGGCCGGGACGGGGGCCATGTTTGGGGTATGCCTTTTGGCCATCATACTGATTATGTCTCATCTTAGAAGAATGCGTGCTCGACAGTAGGCGCAAAATACCATGTTAGTACAGGCAATTGCTGAGATCGGAGATCCCTCTTCTAGCCCAGGGGTCTGGCTACAAATGCTTGAAGGCAGTCAATGACGGGCAACCTTCTTTGGGGGTGTCATCAACCTAAGACAGGGACTCCGCCTTTCGCTGCAGACTCTCCACATGACGGGTAAGAGACGCCTCAGCCAAGAATGACCTAAGCCAGGCGCTTCAAGCACACGCTTCATTTATTTAAATGTATAAGGGGGAGATGTTGGGAGCCATGGCCCACATACCTCCTGTAAGCCCTAGATCTCGCTGCCTGCAAAATGGCATCGTGCTGCAGGGCCACACCCTTGTTTACCCCGCTTGATGGCCTGCCCAGTGTAAGGCTTTGCCTGGAGACTAGGCAAGACCCCCTGTGATTGGATATTGTTTGCCTTATCAGAATACAGCAGGCAACACTATTTAAGACGTGTGACCAGGAAATAAAGTAGAAGAAGGATCTTGAAACCACGTGTGGTGGTCTGTGTGTCTGTTCTCTACCTGCTGGATGGGTGGGGTCTCGGACAATCTCTTTTTCCTATCTAACATGGATAGCGAGTATTTGTGACCTTAAGAAATATTTTACAATATTCAGTTTTAATATAATTTCTTGGTATTTCTGGTTAAGTTTATTGGTAGAATTTTTTTTTTTCATTTAAGTTGTTATAACTGAAGCATTTTCTATCATTTATATTTGTCATCAGTGTATCTTGGCTTGGCATCTGTTTCTGCACACTGACTATACACCAATACTACCATCTGCATTGTATTTCTATTATAGATTTTATTTCATTTTCTTGAGTTTTAATGGATAATATATCACATTGTGAGCACATAGAATATATTTACTTTTATTTTCATTTTTTACATCTATATCTCACTCCCTTTTGAAATTTTTACACCTTTATCAAACTCCCTTTTGAAATAATAACTTTGGTTATCACATCTAGAAAGTTGTTAAATAACAATGGTAAAAAAAATACATACTATTTTTTTCCTGAGTTTAGTGAGAAATCCTCCAGGAATTTTTTATTGAACTTTGTGTAAAATGTTAGAATTTTGTGGAGAAGACTCTATAGGTTTTTTTATGTGAATAATTTTTCTAATATTGAATGTCTCTTGCATTTCACTGGTAGAATTAGGCTTAGTCATAGTGCTTTATCTTTTAATTTCTTGTTGCAGTTTATTTGCTAATTTTATTTACAATTTTTACAAATACGTATAAGTCAGATTGGTATATGACTTTGTTTATCTGCTCAATTTCTGTTACATTTTGACCTAAATGTAATCTCCCTTAACAATAATTTAGAAATTTTCCTTCTTTATCTTTTTTATGTTTAATGGTTTCGGTTGATTTTTTGCCCCCATGAAAAGTTAGAATTTTTTTTAATTCCTTACCTTATTTATGTTGAAAACTTCTCTCTCTTTCCATTCATTTCTTCTTTTAAGAGTATGCATGATGTTTTGCCATTTTCTGCATTCCATAAAGCTTTTTGTGTACTTGATTTGGTTAATACAGTTTTAAAGAATTTGTTTACTGTTTTCATCAGACTGCTATTTTCTCTTTCTTTCTGGAATTTCACTTTCCATAATATTAGATTTTTACACTAAGAGCCATAGCTCTCTTATGTTCTTTTCTGAATACCCACTTCCCCCCACTCCCCATTTCAGTCTGAAGTTTTTCCCCTGGACCTGTCTTTCAGCTTATTTATTCTCATGATTTTGTGATGTCTACAGTGTTACTAATGCATTTTAGTTGTACTTTTGTGTGTATACTTAGATGTGTGTGTGTGTGTGTGTGTATACATATAGAATCTCTTTTTCTAGATTGCAGTTTCCAGTGAAACTCTTTTCTTCATTCTTCAGTAAAAATCATAGCTACATCAGAAAAAAAAAAAAAAAAACTAAAACCAATCCCACTGCCGTCAAGTCAGGTCCCAACTGACATTGACCCTAGAGGTCAGAATAGAACTGTCCCATAGCGTTTCCAAAGATCACGTCGCAGATTTGAACACCTGCCCTTTTGGTTAGCAGACACAGCACTTAACCCACTATGCCACCAGAGTTTCAACAGCTAAATAAAGTGTCCTTTAATAACTACATCTGAATCAGTTGTGGATCCTTTTATTTTTCAATCAACTTTTTAAAAAAATGAATTTTGTATTTCAAGATGCTTTTAAATTTACTGAAAAATTGTGAAGATTGTCCAGGTTCCCATACAACCTATAGCCAGTTTATATTATTATTTACATCCACCATTAGTATGATACATTTGTTATTATTAACAAACTAATATTGATACATTATTGTTCACTTAAGTCTATATTTCATTATAGTTAGTTTAGTTTTTAACCTAATATCCTTTTTCTATTCCACTGTTATACTGGATCCCTACTGGAGAGGTCATAAAGTAGTTAAGTAAAGCATTCTGTAACTGTAAGAATAAAAGTTAATTTGGCATAGAGACTATCTCTGGGCTATGACCTTTACAATACTTTCTTCAAGAACTGCTATCTAAAACAGAGTGGAAAAGAGACTCTAAAAAGAAAAAACACAAATACAACTGAGATGCATTAATAACACAGTAGACATCACAAAAGCATGAGAATCTAGCACGACACAAGCTACAGGAAGCTTGAGTGTGAGGAATACATTTTTATCTTTTTATACTTTTTATTTTTCTCGTAGACAAAGTACCTTCATAATGGTAGGCCTGAGTTCCAAGACTCCTAAAATCTTCATGAATCTCCTCTGTTACACAGTTACAGCTTTTCAGTTTTCAATCACTCTTTGCTTATGTAACTTAAGACTCAGCAAATGCTTTAGGAATAAATCTGACACATAATTTAATCTCATTTCTAGACAGTTTTTTCTTTCTGCCTTAACTCCCAGTTACTGTGCCTCTGTAGCTTCACTATTGGTAACTCAGTAAGACTGCAGGAAGACTTGGGTTGCCAGTATGCCTCAGTCTCTGCTTCTCTTGCTATGATTTGTAAAATCACTTGTGGAGAAACAAAAGGAAGTGAGTACGGGGCTTATTCTACTATGCTTACTTCTCACAGGAATTTTGATCCCTTCAGTATCACCTAAATATTTTGGTTCTGTTGTCTTTAAACAGGTGCTTTCCGCATTTACTAGGTTTTACACTTCACCTACATCAAACTTTAAGTATCTTTTCAGTTGTTTTAGAATTTAACATTCTATTGATATTTTTCTTTTTGTTATTAATTTTTGTTGTGATTAAGTGCTAGTTTATAATCTAAGTCAATTCACCTTATAAAAGCCAGAACACCCACCTCTAAATAACTTTATCTGCTCTCCTCTCCTTGTGACGGCACACTCTTCTTTTCTACTCTTTACTACCAGTATACTCCCAACCAAAACCTGTCCCCTCCTCTTTACCTTCGCCTCTCCCCTCTAAAAAGAAGTCAGTTGAATAGTGTCATGTATATATATATATATTAAACCGTAAAGTACACACACAACCTGCATCACTCTGTAGCCCCAAGACCAGTCCATTCTTTGTCTGAAGTGTTGGCTTCAGTACTGATTTCAGCTGTGGGCTATCAGCAAGTCCAGGGGACATGTTCTCAGGGAACCCCCTAGGTTGTCAAACCATTAAGTATGGTCTTTTAGTAGAGTTCTAGATCTGTACACCCCCTTTTCTCTTGCTATGTCAGAGACTATACATTGTGTTCCCTGACAGGGCTGTCTTGGATGGTGGCTGGTTAACATTTAGTTCTTCTGGTCTCATGCTGATGTAGTCTCCTAATCATACGAACCTTTCTGTCTCCTGGGCTCCTATTTTTCTCATGTCTTTGATGTTGTTGGTTTTCACGTGCTTCAAGTAGGTTGAGACCACTTGATGCTCCTGAAATGGCAGCTTGCTGGATTTTAAGATTCCAGGTGCCACTCACCAATATGGGATGCAGAAAAAGACTGTGGTTATGCCAGTTTACCTCAAAGTCCTCTGAAACTATGATCCCCAGATCCCTGTCCTTTCTACTCTGTCCTTTAAAATGTTGAGATGTATTTAGAAAAACTTCTAGATTACAGTGTAGTCCAGTTGTGCTAACCTGCCCTCTACTGTGCGCTGTCGCTCACTTCACTAAACCAAATTCCTGTCAGCTATCAAATCTATGAATAATTCTTTCCCTCCCTCCCCACCCCTGTAGTTACCAAAGAGTATTTTCTTCTGTGCATAAGTCTTTTCTTAAATACTTTACTATACTAGTCTCATATAATATTTGAGCTTTTGAAGCTGACTGATTTCAGTCAGCATAATGTCTTCTAGTTGATTCTAGACTGAGATGTTTCATAAAATCGTTGTTGTTTTTTAATCACTTCATAGTGTTCCATTGTATAAATATACCATAGTTTATTTACCGCTTCATCTGTTGATGGGCACCTAGGTTGATTCCATCTTTTGGTTATTGTGGACAGTGCTGCAACAAACATTCATTTACACTTATCTGATTATGTAACAGCCCTTATTTCTATAGGATATACTTCAAGCACTGGGATTGCCAGATGATATGGTATTTCTATTTTAAGTTTTTTAGGAAAGTGCCAAACTTTGCTCCAGAGAAATTGTACCATTATACATTTCCACCAGTAGTGTGGAAGAGTTCCAATCTCTCCACAGTCTCTACAACATTTGTTATTTTGTGGGTTTTGTTTTCGTTTTTGTTTTTTCAGACGAGTGTCAGCCTTGTTGAGGAGGGATGGTATTTCGTTGTAGTTTTGATTTGGATTTCCCTCATGGCTGACGATCGTGAGCATTTCCTCATGTATCTTTGGCTGCCTGGATGTGTTCTTGCGAGAAGTGTCTGTCCACGTCCTTTGCCCACTGTTAAATCTGGTTATTTGTCCATTTCTTGTCGACATTTTCCAGTCTTTGTAGATTATGGAAATTGGATGTTGACCAGATATGTGGCTACCATATATTCTTTTCCCCGTCTGTAGGCAGTCTTTTTGCTCTTATGATAAAGTATTTGGATGAGCATAAGTGTTTAATTTTTAGTAGTTCTCATTTATCTATTTTCTCTTGTGCCATTGTATGCATTGGTAGCAAGATTTTGTAATCTGTTTAAATTGTGTTGTCCCTATTTTTCTTCATTAATGTTTGTCATCTTAGATTTGATATTTACTTTTCTGATCCATTTTGAGTTACTTTTTGTGTAAGGTGTGATATATGGGTCTTGTATTAGTATTTTGCAGGTGGGTATCCAATTTTACCAACACTTTCTGTTGAAGTGACTGTTTTAACCCCCAGTTTACAACCTTTGAGGCTTTGTTAAATATCAGCTGTTCATAGGTGGATGGTGTTATTTCTGGATTCTCTATTTTTTTTCCGTTGGTCTAAGCCAAGCCAAGTGCCGTCGAGATATCTGTTTTTGTACCAGTACCAGGCTGTTCTGACTACCATGGCAATGTAATCATTGCGAAAGTCAGGCAGTGTGAGGCCTCCTGCTGTGTTCCTCTTCCTCAGTAGTACTTTACTTACCCAGGGTTTCTTCTTTTTCCAAATGAAGTTGATGACTTCTTTCTCCATCTCATTTAAAAATGACATTGGAATTTGTATTGGGATTGCTCTGTATGTTTGGAGTGCTTTGGGTAGAATAGACTTTTTCGTAATGTTAAGTATTCCTATTCATGAGCAAGGTAGGTTTTTCCACTTAGGTAAATCTCTTCTGGTTTCTTGCAGTAGGGTCTTGTAACTTTCTCTGTATAGATCTTTTACTTCTCTGGTTCCTAAGTATTTTATCTTATTGAGGGCTATTATAAATGGTTTTGTTTTGTTAATTTCCTCTTAGATGGTCTCTTTGTTGGTGCAAAAGAAATCCACTAATTTATTTATGTTTATCTTATATTCTGATACTTTGCTGAACTCTTCTATTAGTTCCAGTAGTTCACTTATGTATTCTTTAGGGTTTTCTGTGCATAAGGTAATATTGTCTGCCAATAGAGATATTTTTACTTCTACCTTACTGATGTAGATGCCCTTTATTTCCTTGTCTTGTCTGTTCTGGCTAGAACCTCCAGCACAATATTGAATAAAACTTGTGAAAATGGGCATCTTTGTATGGTTCCCGTTCTCAACAGAAATTCTTTCAGTCTCTCTTCATTCAGAATGGTTTTGGTTGTTTTGCATTTGCATAGATGCTCCTTATTATGTTGAAGAATTTCCTTTCTATCTGAGAGTTTTTGACATGAATGGGTGTTGGACTTTGTCAAACGGCTTTTCTAGGTCAACTGATAAAATCAAGTAATTCTCATTTTTTCTTTTATATATCCAGTTGACTATATTAATTGTTTTTCTGATGTTGAACTGTCCCTGCATCTCTGGTATGAATCTTACTTGGTCATGGTGAACTATCTTTTTGATATACGATTTAATTCTATTGGCTAGAATTTTGTTGACGATTTTTTCATCTAGGTTCATGAGAGATACTGGACTATAGTTTTTGTGTGTGCAAGCTATCTTTACTAAGTTTCGGTGTCAGGGTTATGCTGGCTTAATAGGATACATTTGTGAGTGTTCCTTTTTTTTTTTTAATGCTGTGAAATACCTTAGTAGGATTTAACTCCTCTCTAAAAGTTTGATAGAATTCTCCCATGAAGCCATTCAAGCTTGGACTTTTTTGGTTGGTAGTTTTTTCTTTCTTTAATTGCTTTATCATACTCCTCTTTTGTGATGAGTTTATTAAGTTGTCCTATTTCTTTTTGTGATAGTTTTTACAGGTAATGTGATTCTACAAATTTGTCCATTTATTCTAGGTTGTCAAACCTATTAGAATACAATTTTTAATAATACTCAATTATGATTCTTTTAATTTCAGTTGGATCTGTTGTGAAATCACCCATTTCATTTCTTAAGCTATTTGTTTCCTCTCCTGTGAGTTTGTCCAGTGGTTTATTGATTTTGTTGAGCTATTTTTTTTTTTTTAAAAAAAGCAGCTTTTGGTTTTGTTAATTGTTTCAATTATTTTTCTGTTCTCTAATGTATTTCATTCTGCTCTAATTTTTATTATCTGTTTTCTTCTGGTGCTCAAGGCTCAATCAAACCTAAAATATTTAAGTTATGGAAACGGAGTTCTCAGTATGTAAATTATGACAGCTTTATACTAAAAAGAGGAACAAATGAATGCATTCATAGATTTTTTCAGATGGAGAGGAAGTCATGATGATGCAAAGATGTCAGACTGGTTTAAACTTAGAAGATTAAGGGGAAATGGTGAGTTAGCCTCAAAGCAAACTAACAATACTACACATCAAAAGAAGAAACACAATCTAAAAGTCTCAGTGAATATAACACCAAAACAGAAAGGGATGAAAAGAAAACCTATACAGAAAAACAGCTCAGAAGAGAATATAAAACGGAACAAAGAAAATGTCAACAACACACAAAAATGGCACCAAAATGACAGCACTGAATTCATTCCTATCAATAATTGCAATTAATGCAAATGGATTAAAGGCACCAACAAAGAGACAGAGAGTAACAGGTTGGATCAAAAACCATGATCCATTTATATGCTGCTTTCAGGAAACACACTTTAGACTCACATTTATGAACAAACTGAAAATCAAAGGATGGAAAAATATATACCAACCTAGGAACATACAAAGAAAAGCAGGAGTGACAATACTAATCTCAGATAAAATAAACTAAAATCCACCATCATGGACTGAGATGATCACAATTTATTGCTTAAAGATTCAGTATGTAAGGAGGATCTAACAATATTAAAGATTTATGCATCCAATATAAGAGCCTCGGAATACATCAAAGAAAGATTGACAACACTGAAAACTGAGATCACTGTACAGTAATAGTAGGAGACTTCAACACATCAATTTCAGTAGTGGACAGAACATCTGGAAAGGACATCAGTAACAATACAGAAGATCTTATTGCAACAATCAACCAACTCAATCTCATAGATATATAAAGAACTCTCCTGCCAACAACAGACAGGTAAATCTTCTTTTCCAATTACATGGTTGATTAGGAAAATTAATAATGGGCATTTTACTTTGATTTTAAGTTATCTCTTATTCAAGAAACCAAATAATAACTGAATATTAGCCATGACCCAAACTGCTAGAAATCGCTCTACTACAACATAAATTTATCTTTTCCTACTAGAAAAAGCATTTGTTCAAACATCATTTTCTAATTTATTATTTAATGTGTTTATTTTAAGCGAAAGTTTACAGTCCAAGTCAATGTGTCATACAAAATCTTTTTTTTTTAGTTTTTATTTTTATTTAACATAACTGAGTGAAAATGTACATTCACATATAAATTTACATGCCCACCTATATGCAGCTTCCACCGCTCTCCCTGTCCGGTGACTGCAAACTATTCCTCTCTGCTCCATACATGTCTCATCCTCCCATCAGCCTCCTTTCCTCTCCTCTCAGTCCACTCCCCTTCCTCCAGCCAGAGGTCAGCAAGATGATATCCTATAGATGTATAGAACCATAAAGTGCTTCCAATATATGGTCACTCTGCATTGCCACGTCCAATCCATGTTGGAAACTGAATGTTGTGTCCAGCATTGAGTATATGTTTGATGTTATTGATTTTCTAATTGAAGAACTTCCTACAGTATTTCTTGGGTTTTTTTGCAAATTCTCTAAACTTCTGTTTATCTTGGAATGTCTTAATTTCACCATCATAATTGAGAGACAGTTTTGTAAGATGTCTAATACTTGGTTGGTACTTTTTTGTCTGTAAAAGCTTTATATGTCATCCCATTGCCTTCTGGCTAACACTGTTTCTCTGAATATTCAGTGTTCAGTCTAAAGGACTCTACTTTGAAGTTAGTTTTGGTATGAGCCTGGCTGTCTGTAGGGGCATTTCCTGATCTGTCGTTTTGTTAAACTGGATTATAATGTGTCTTGCTGTCTCTCTTTTGGAATCTATTTTTTTGTGAAGTTCAGTGAGCATCTTGGATAGATATTTTCTCATCTTTTATGATGTCAGGGAAGTTATCTGTTAGTAAATTTTCAACTATAGTCTCTGTACTTTCTACTATTCCTCCAGCTTCTGGTAATGCTATCATTTGGTAATTATTCCTCTTGATTAGAGTCCCCACAAAAAACTGTTAATGATTCTTCATTTTTCTTGTTTTTTTCTGATTTTCTTCTTCATAAACGTTGGTGTCAGTTGCTTTATCTTCAGTCTGTCTAATCCTGCATTCTGCTGCCTCCATCATGCTCCTTTGCCTTTCCATAGACTATCTAACTCTATAATTTTGTTGTTAAGCTGCTGAATTTCAGACCATAGTTGCCCTAGCAATTGTTGTAGTTTGTTTAATTTTTTCATTTTGTTCTAATGCACTTTGCATAATCTCCATCCTAATTTCTTGAAGGGTTCTACACCTAACTCTTTTTTTTCCCCTACCTCTGATAATTGAAGGAAGGCTTCTTCATCTGGGAAATTTTTTGATTCTTTATTGTGAAAATTTTCTGGAACCATTGTGATCTGCTTCTTTAAATGATTAGAAAATGTCATCTCTTGATTCATCTAAAAGCTGTTGTGATTTATTTGTTAGGTTGCAATCTAACTTATATATCTGTATGTGTGTATATATATACACACATGCATAAATATGCATAATATTTACACACGTATATATAAATTTGGTTTTGACTGTCCAAGTAGCCTAGTCATTTGAGCTAGAATGGTTGTTGGATCCTTAATAAATCTGATACCCTGTCACCCAATGTTTGGAGTGATAACTACACTGAGAGGTTCATCAAGAATTGCTGGCTCAGGGAAACTCTTCTCCCAGCCTTCCCTTTGTTTCCTTCCTCAGGTCCAGGAGAAAAGCCAAGGGCACACATGTAAAATATCACACTTCTGGCCCAGGTAGTGCTCCAGAATTTAGAATCAGGTGTACAGCAGAGAAGGGAGGGGGGAAAGGCTGGTATAAAGAGTGAAGTCAGTGTGTAGGAAAGGTCTGAACCATGAAAGTTGACAAGCACTTAGCTTGTGACATTGTGGTAGGTGCGACAATCTGAAGCTCCTACACACATGCATAATCTTGGATAGTTCCCCAGAATTTAGCCTCCAGCATAGCTCAGAGAAGAGAAAGAAGATGGGCACTGCTGAACTCAGTTGCACAGCTATTTCTGTGTTCTCTAGGTGTGGTCATCCTAAGCACAGCTTCTTGGTTGAGAGAGACACTCTCCACTCAGACACTGCTGCTCACAATGGGAACCAGTCCCAGTTGCAATATCAGGCTCCTCAGTCCTACTTCTAACCTCCCAGCTGACAAAGATGGCCTCCACTAGTTCACTGCCTTTCATTGCCATGCCACCAGAAGCAGGACCGTTTGTGCTGCTGAATCGCTTCTGACAAAGATATTGTTCGCCTTCCTGTCACCCAGTCTGATCTCATAACTTTCTGCCTGATCTTGAGGCTCCTAGCATGTCTTTTTTTTGTTTCATTCAGTTGTTTTTCAAGGCATTGTTAGATAGATCATAGAACTGTAGCTAGTCTGCCATCTTAGCCCTGCTTTCTGAAACTGATTTTTTTAAAAATTAAGGTATAGTAGATTATTGTTATAAAATATTCTTGGTAAGCTTTCTAAACTCAGCTCAAGTTTTATTGTTTATTTTTAATTATTTCCTGCACTTTTCTTCCTTATGACTGGATATCATAAACAAACGTGCTTCTAAATGGCCGCTGCATTTCCTAAATGTATCGTTTTTTCTATTTAATTTGTCTTCAGAATTTTTCCTTTAATAAATAATACAAACTTAGATTGATCAGAGAATGCTGATTTCCCTCTATCTCTATCATTGTTTATATTTATAATCATGTATTTCTGTGTATCTTCACTGAGAGGAGTATATCAGATGTTGGTTTAACAATTCATATATTCATTAAAAAAAAAAGAAAAAGTCTGAAATTTTGGAATATCTTTTCAAATTTCTTTATGAGAAATAATAAACAGATTCTAGTATATTCTCAACTTATATTTAGGTTGTACCCCTTCCTGAGAATTGGAAACAATACTTATGCATGCTATGATTGTATGTGTGGATACCATATTGACATTATTAACATATTTAACTGTAAGTCATTTGTAAGTTAATTGATACGAATTTATTGATGTTTTTCTAAGCTTATGTTTTTGCTGCCAAAAGACAATTAACAACTAAGACAAGAAGCAGTACAAGTGTGTTTTTAACCATTTGAATTATAAGAGCTTGTTTTTCTTCAAAGCTCTGGCAATTTAGATAGTTTTGCATTGGGAGACAAATTCTAACAAACTGAGTTTCAAATTTGTACACAACTGATCCAAAATAATGATATTGGTAACTACAACATCATGCTTTATGGGACTTGTGGAGAAAAAGAAAAACACAATCAATCCTCGTTCATGAAATGTTGAGCCCTCTAGGCTTTCTTTAAAAAAGTTCTTTGTCTCCTCTGTGGAATGGGCTAGGGAAAAGAAGAGAAGAAAAAAACCCACTCCCTTTTAATATAGAGTCTGTGAAAGTGGTTCAGTGAGGCAGAAAGCTTCATTGCAAGTCTATAATATGGGTCCTGTCACAGGCGACAACAAAAAAGTGAATTTCAAAAGTCCTTTCAAAACAAGTAGATTAAAAAATAACAGCATTGGAGGGCCAGGTCAAATCAAAGGTTGTACTCACAAAAAATAACAAATAATGGAGAAGTTAAAAAAATGTCTGTGCTAATCTGTTTTATTAAATGGGCTATCTACTCACATTGACCTCTTTATGTGGTAACACCATCTATCTTGATCTGTCCACATCTACAACTGCACTGACACACATATACCTATACTAACACTTTTTCCTAAATATAAATATGAAAGTCTAATGCACATCTTAGGTAAAAGCAATCAGTTTTTTTTAAATAAACTTGAGGTCCATGATCCTAACATACCTGCAAGTTATGTGAACACGTGCGATTGTGTGTGTATGTTGATGCATGCTAGTTTGTGCTTGAGTTATTATATGTCCACATAAAAATTCATATAATATAGATTTTCAGCTTCTCTTGAAAGAGGCCTGAAAATGTCAGGCCAGCATTTGACATGAAAATAATTTGATGAAGCTGTGCTGTCTTTGGAATCCCTGGTGGCATAGTAGGCTAAGTGCTACATCTACTAACCAAAAGGTCAGCAGTTCAAATCCACCAGGTACTCTTTGGAAACTCTATGGGGCAGTTATACCCTGACCTCTAGGGTGTCTATGAGTCAGACCTGACTTGACAGCAATGGTTTTGGTTCGGTTTGGTTTGGTTTTATACCCTCATTAGACTGAGTACATTATTTTATCTGTCATAGACTTTTCTTGTCTTATTGTCTTCAAGGGGTGTAATGGTACCTGTCACTTTTTTACAGATAATTTGTAATTAAATTGTAAACTTAAGAGAAAGTGTTTCAGTTATGTAGACGTAACTGCCAGAATTTAAATATACTACAAAACAAAAAAACTTAATGAACTTAAAGACTGGCACTGAAACATGATTCCAGTGGTGTCCTGCACATTAGCTCTTCTCTTTGGACTAAGGCATCTGAACAAATTTGCTCATTAACATATAGGTCTTAGTGGAAAGAATGGTCCAAGGAAGCATGATACACGTAATGGTTTGTTCAGGCTTTCTGATGGCTAGGTTGCAAGCAAATGATTTGGACTATATCAGACTTCAAACTTTGAATCAATAGTAAATGATTAGTATATTAGGGGTCAGCAATCATTTCTCTGGGCTGAGCTAGTTGCAGCAAGAGTCAGTCCCTGATGTGGCAATATCCTTCATGCTAGTTTCTGGTCTAGTGCCATTGGTATCAATAGGACAGTATCTAGTTTACAGTGGAGATAGCCCTGAATTCCTTATCTGATGATCCTAGGCTGTAATTTGGGGTATCATTACTGGTGTTTTAAAATTATTCAGTCAGAGCTGGTTTCTGTCATACTAAATATTCTTAAAAATAGCTCAAATTGATATCAACACCAACTGAAATTTGGGTTTACATTATTTACCTGCACTTGCTTAGAAGTATAAGAAATGGAGTCCTGGCACAATGTAATCAGCAGCTAAACCATTATTTCTTGAGAATATTGTTTCTTCTTCTGTCTGTTAAATCAACATGTAGTAATATGTTCCAGACACTCTGTTAGGCATGGAAGATATATTGCTTAATAAAACAAAGTGTTTGTCATCATGGACTTACATCTTGATTGTGGCAGTAGGCAATAAACACATACATATGTTGTATAGAGTCAGGTTATTGCATTTCATGAAAAAGTGAAAATCTTTTTGAGTATGTAATATGCAAGAAGAGAGTAGAAGGAAATAAAAACAGATATGCAAAAGTTTAGGAAAAGAATATCACAAGCAAGGGTAATAGTAATAACCTATACAGAAACTCTGGTGATGTAGCAGTTAAGTTCTCTGTCTGATAACCATAAGATTGGCAGTTTGTATCTGCCATGTGTTACTTAGAAACTCTATGGGGCAGTTCTACTCTGTCCTGTAGTGTTGCTATGAGTTGGAATCGATTCAGTGGCAGTGGGTTTATACATGTAATTTCCTAGGTGTCTGCCAGTGTATGATTTTGTAGGGGCTTGCAAGTTCCTGTAATGCCTGGAAGCTATGCCACTAGTATTCAGATACCAGAAAGGTCACCCATGGCAGTCAGGCTTGAGGTGAGCTTCCAGATGAAGACAGAGTGGGAAGAAGGACCCAGAAGTCTACTTCTGCAAACATATAGCCACTGAAAGTCTTATGAATAGCAACAGAACACTGTCTAATATAGTGCCTGAACATGAGACCCACAGGTTTGAAGATATTCATAAGACCACTGGGAAAGAACTGCCACTTCAAAGTAGAGTCAACCTTAACAATGTGGAACCTCCTTTTTTAATGTGGCATAACTAAAAATAAGAAGGAACAGCTGCAAACATCCACTAATAATTGGAATGTGGAACATATGAAGTGTGAATCTAGAAAAGCTGGATATCACCAAAAATGAAATGACATCAATATCACAGGCACTAGTGAGTTGAAAAGGATTAGTATTGGCCACTTTGAACTAGAAAATGATGTGGTCTACTGTTCCAGCAATGACAGCTTGAAGGAGAATGGCATGGAATTCATCTTCAAATAGAACATTTCAAGATCTATCTTGAAATACAGTGCTGTCAGTGATAGAATATATCCATTTGCCTACAAGGAATACTAGTTACTGTGATTATTATTTAAGTTTATGTATCAACCATTAAATCCAAAGATGAAGAAATTGAAGATTTTTACCAGCTTCTGCAGTCCAAAGTGATCAAACATGCAGTCAGGATTCACTGATAATTACCAGCAATTGTAATACAAAAGATCAAAACAAAGAAGGGTAAGTAGTTGGAAAACATAACCTTGGTGATAGAAACTATGCCAGAGATCGCATGATAGAATTTTGAAGAACCAATGACTTTTTCAGAGCAAATATTTTTTTTCATAAACAATGACTATACAGATAGACTTCTCCTGATGAAACACAGGAATCAAATTCACTACATCTATGGAAAGAGACAATGAAAAAGCTCAACACCAACAGTCAGAATGAGGCCATCAGATTGCAGCACAGACTATTAACTGTTCATATGCAAGTTCACATTGAAACTGAAGGAAATTAGGAAAAGTCCATTAGAACCAAAGTATGACCATAAGTATATCCCACTTGGGTTGACAAACCATCTCAAGAACAGATTTGATGCATTGCATTCTAATAAATGAAGACCAAATGAGTTGTGGAATGACATCAGGGACATCATACATCAAGACAGCAAGAGATCACTACAAAGACAGGAAAGAGAAGAAAAAAATATGATATCAGAAGAGACTCCAAAACTTTCTGATGTAAGTCCAGTAGCTAAATCAAAAGGAAGGAATGATGAAGTAAAAGAACTGAACAGAAGACTTCGAAGGGCAGCTCGAGAAGACTAACTATTGTAATAACATGTGCAAAGAGCTGGAGATAGAAAACCAAAGCAGAAGAACACACTCCACATTTCTCAAGTTAAAAGAACTGAAGAAAAAATCAAGCTTAGAGTTGAAATAGAGAAAGATTTTACAGGGAAAATATTAAATGATGCAGGAAGCATCAAAAGAAGATGGAAGAAATACACAGAGTCTATATAGCAAAAAGGATTAGTCATCATTCAACCATTTCAAGAGGTAGCATATGATCAGCAACTGATGGTACTGAAGGAAGGATGTATAGCTGCATTGAAAGCACTAGCAAGAAACAAGCCTTCAGGAAGTGATGGAATATCGATTGAGAGTTTTCAACAAATGGATGCAGTGCTGGAAGTGCTCACTTATCCATGCCAAGATACTTGGAAGGCAGCTAATTGGCCAACTGGCAAAAAGTAATCTGTATTATGCCTATTCCCAAGAAAGGTAATCCAACCACTTGTGGAAATTATTGAACTTTAATGTCACTTGTAGGTAAAATTCTGCTGAATATTATCCAGAAGTGGTTTCAGCAGTACATTGACAGAGAACTGTCTGAAATTCAGGCCAAATTCAGAACAGGTCGTGGAACCAAGGACATCATTGCTGATGTCAGATGAATCTTGCCCGAAACAGAGAATACCAGAAAGATGTTGACTTGTGTTTTGACTCTGCAAAGACATTTGGCTATGTGGATCATAGCAAATCATGGCTAATATTGTGGAAAATGGGAATTCCAGAACACTTAATTGTGCTCATGTGAAACCCATTCATGAATAAAAAGGCAGTTATTCGAACAAAATAAGGGGACTCGGCGTGGTTTAAAATCAGGAAATGTTTGCATCAGGGATGTACCATTTCATCATTCACATTCAGTTTGTATGCTGAGTGTATAATCCAAGAAGCTGGACTAAGTGAAGAAGAACAGGGTGTTGGGATTGGAGGAAGACTCATTAACAACCTGTGTTATGCAGATGATACAACCTTGCTTGCTCAGTGAACAGGACTTGACATACTAACAAAGATCAAAGACCACAGCCTTCAGTATGGATTACATCTTAATGTCTGGATATGTTGTCTGAGGGATCAATCCTTGGCAAAGGATGTCATGCTCAGTAGAGAGCAAAATAGAGGAAGACCCTCAACAAGGATTGACACAGTGGCTGCAACAATGCACTCAAGCATTTCAGCTACTGTGATGGTGGCACAGCACAAGGCAGTGTTTCCTTCTGTTGTGCATAGGGTTGCTACGAGTCAGAAACAAATGAATGACAGCTAACAGCAACATGTGGTGAGAAAGGAATGTACTTCATTTATAAGAAGAGAAAATAAATAAAGGAAAATAAAAAGAAAGGCTGGTGTGACCGGACAAGAGTATGCAAAGGTTGTAGTGATATGAAATAAAACTAGATAAAAGAGATCATGTCTGATTCTGTAGGCCTCAGTAATGGGCTTGATCATATATTCAGTGTTACAGGAAGTTATGGAGTGTTTCAATCATGGGAGCATAAAAATAGGGCTTAAAATTTAAATGGTTGCACTTGCAGCTTTAAAGAGAATTGGTAAAGAGACGGAAGAACAGTGGAGCGCCCAGTGATGTCTCTATGAGAGTATTTCAGGGTAGACATAATGTTTTGTTAAAGCGTGGCAGAAACTTAGTGATGATAGTGATTAAAATGTGAAAATATACTAAAAGTAGATGAAATAGATATTTATTTTTATTGTATCTTTTTTATTTTTTAATTTTTATTATTTGTTAATTACAGTAAAAGAATAAAATTTCTAACATCTATCAATTATCTCATATACGATAAACCCTCATCCCGCACCCTTGTAGCCAACACTGTCACTTTCTTCTGTAGATAATTCTCTTTTTAAGTCCTTGTAACAGGGATCTCATACAATATTTGTCCTTTTGACATTCACTGATTTCACACAGCATGATCTCTTTCAGTTGAAACCGTGTTATAAGATGTTTTATAAAATCATCATTGTTTTTTATCATTGCATAGTATTCCACTGAGTACATGTGCCATAGTTTGTTTATCCATTCATCTGTTGATGGGCATGTAGGTTGATTCCATCTTTTAGCTATTGTGGACTGTGCTGCAACAAGCATGCATGTACATGTGTCTGTGTGACAACTTTGTTTCTGAAGAATAAATTCTAAGCAATAGAAATACAGGATCAAACAGCATATTTATTTCCAGCTTTTTAAGAAAGTGCCACGTTGCTTTCCGAAGAGGTTGTGCCAACTTGCAATCCCATCAGCAAGATAGAAGAGTTCCAATTTCTCCACGGCTTCTCCAGAATTTGTGTGTGTGTGTGTGTGTGTGTGTGTGGATCATGGCCAGCCTTGCTGGGGTGAGATGATACCTCATTGCAGTCTGGGTTTGGATTTCTCTGATAGCTAATGGTCACAAGCATGTTCTCATATGTCTTTTGGCTTCCTGGGCATCCTCTCTAGTGAAGTGTCTGCCCATCTCCTTTACCCATCTCTTTATTGGATTATATACCTTTTATTGTTGATATTCTGCAGAACCCTGTAGATTATGGAGATCAGATGACTGCCAGACACGTAGTTGGCAAATATTTTTTCCTGTTCTGTAGGTGGTCTTTTAACTCTTTTAATAAAGTCTTTGGCTGAACAAAAGAGTTTGATTCTTAGTAGTTCCCATTTATCTGTTTGCTCTTCTGTTAATCATGCTTTATCTGTGAGCACCCTAAATAGGTATTTCTGAAAGATGAAATATGAGTAAAGCCAAAAAATTAGTAATAGATTAAAAAAAATGGCTCCTGAATGTTAGTCTGAGAAATACGACAGTTTCTTTCTTTCTTTTCAAAAATATTTTGTTGTGCTTTAAGTGAAGGTTTATAATTCAAGTCTTGTCATAAAACAGAAAAAACTTGCACATGAACTGCTACATAACTCTAGCTGTTCTCCCCACCCCGTGACAAAACACTTATCCTTTCCGCTCTGTTTTTGCTTTGTCCATGCAACCAGCTCCTGTCTTCCCTCACCCTCTCATCTCACTTCTGCATGGGAACTGTTCAGTTAGCTTCATGTATCTACTTAAGCCCAGAGGCACACTCTTTGCTTGTATCATTTTATAATTTACAGTCCAGTTCAATCTTTATCTGAAAAGTTGGCTTTGGGAATGGTTTCAGTTCTGTACTAACAGAGAATCTTGGGTCATGTTTTTCAGGGAACTTGCAGTCTGTCAGACATCAAGTCTGTTCTTTTAATGGAGTTCTAGTTCTGCACATCCTGTTTTTTCCTGTTACCTTGGGGACTCTATGTTGTATTCCCTGTTGCAACAGTCATTGGTGGCAACCAGGCACCATCTACTTTGGGTCTCTTGCTGACATAGTCTCCAGAATATATAGCCCTTTCTGTCTCTTGGGCTCTTATTTTCCTTAGATTTTTGATGTCTTTCATTTTCCTCTGCTCAGGTTGACTGAGTCCAACTGATGCTACTTAGATGACTGCTTGCTAGCTTTTAAGACCCCAGATACCATTTTGCAAAGTAAGATGCTGACCATTTTATTAAAACAACTTTGTTATGTCGATTGACCTAGTTGTCCCCTGAAACCATGATCTCAAGACCCCTGTCCCTTCTACTTTGTCCTTTGAAATGTTGGCTTGCATTTAGGAAACTTCTCAGTTTTTGGTTTAGTCCAGCTATGCTGGCTTCCCTTCTGTTGTGTGCTGTCCCTGCCTTCACCTAACCCAATTCCTATCTACTATCTAATCAGTCAATACTTCTTTCACTCCTTCCCCATCCTTGTAACCATTAAAGGCTGTTTTCTTGTGTTTAAATCTTTTCTTGAGCTTATGATACAGGTCTGACATTTCTGATATTTCTCCTTTAGAAGCTAATATCACTCAGTATAATGTTTCCAGATTCCTCCATGTTTTAGGATATTTCTCAAGATCATCGTTCTTTATCATTGCATGGTATTACATGGTATTACAGTATGTGAATGTACCTTAGTTTGTCCATTCACCTGTTTATGAGTAAGTAGGTTGAGTCTCATCTTCTTCCCATTGTGGCCAGCACTGTAATAAACACTGATGTATGGGTATCTGTTTCAGCGACAGTTGTTATTCCTCTAGGTTGTATTCCAAGAAATAAGATTGCTGGATTGTGTGGCATTTCTAGTTCTAGCTTTTCAGGAGAGTGCCAAATTGATTTCTAAAGTGACTGCAAAATTTGCATTCCTACCAACAGTGTAGAAGTGATCCAGTTTCTCCAACATTTATTATTTTGTGTTTTTTAGATTAATGCCAGCCTTGTTGGGGTGAGATGGTATCTAATTTTAGTTTTTATTTCTATTTCTCTAATGGCTATTGACTCATTGTATTTTCTCATGTATCTGGTAGCTGCCTGGATGTCTTCTTTGAAAAGTCTGGGTTCATATAATTTGTCCATTTTTTAGAAATTGGGTTATTTGTCTTTTTCTTGTTCAGATTTTGCAGCATCTTGAAGGTTATAGAGATTAGATGCGATCAGAATTGGCAAATTAGCCTAGGCTTTTTTTTTTTTTTTTTTTCCAGTTTGTAGGATATCTTTTTCATGTTTTTGTGAAGCCTTTGGATGAGTGTAAGTGTGGAGTTTAAGAAGTTCCCGGTTATCAATTTTGTCTTCTAGTGTTTGTGCTTTGTTAGCAATGTTTTGTAGTCTGTTTATACCAGGCTTTAAGTCTCTCAGCACTGTCTTTATTTTTAATTCAGTGATACTTATCATTTACATCCATTTTGAGTTAGTTTTTGTGTGTAGTGTGAGATTCTTTCATTTTTTTGTAGATGGATATCCAGTTATGCCAACACCATTTGTTAAAAGGACTATCTTTTCTCGATTACAAATTTGGAAACTTTGTCAAAATCAGGTACTAATAGGTGAATGATTTTATGTCTGGATTCTTAGTTCTGTTACATTGGTCTATGTATCTGTTTTTGTACCAGTACCTACATGTTTTGACTACTGTGTCAGTGCAATCAGTTTTAAAGTCAATTAATGTGATGTTTCCTGCTTGTTTTTCTTCTTCATTAAATGTTTTACTTATCCAGGTTTTCTTTCCTTTCTATATGAGGTTAGTGATTTAATTCTCTATCTCGTAAATAAATAAATAAATAACACCATTGGAATTTGTATTGGGATTGCATTATGTTTATACATTGTTCTGGTTAGAATAGATAGTTCATGATGATGAGTCTTGCTATCCGTGAGCAAAGTAGATTTTGCCACTTATGTCTTTTTTGATTACTTGAAATATAGTTTTGTAATTTTCATTGTATAAAAGTCTTTTGCGTCTCTGGATAGATTAATTCCTAAGTATTTTATCTTCTTGGGGCTATTCTAAATGGTATTGATTTGGTGATTTTCTCTTTAATGGTCTCTTTGTTGGTGTAAAGAAATCCAACTGACATATGTATGTTTGTCTTGTATTCTGATACTTGAGGGAAGTCTTTTATTAGTTACAATAGTTTCTTTTTAATTTTGTGGATTGTTTATGGTTATCTATGTATAAGGTCATATTTTTTTGCAACTAGAGGTACTTTTACTACTTCCTTACAATTTACCCAAAGTCGCTGCTGTCAAGTTGATTCCAACTCATAGTGATCCTATGCCGTGCTCCTTGGGAACTCTTATTCAGTGATCCTATAGCAACCCTATAAGACAGAGTAGAACTGCTCCATAGAGTTTCCAAGGAGCACTGGGTGAGTTGAACTGTCAACGTTTTGGATAGCAAATCTAAAACTTAGTTGTTATGCCCGCACGAATTTAGATGCCCCTTTTTTCTTTATCATGCCTGATTGCTCTGGCTAGATCCTCCAGCACAGTGTTGAATATAAAGTGCTGACTAAAGGCATTGTTGTCTGGTTCCTGTTCTCATTGAGAATGCTTTCACTATCTCTCCATTTACGACGATGCTGGCAGTTGGCCTTGTATAAAATGTCCTTTATTAAGTTGAAGAATTTCCCTTTTACTCCTATTCTGAATTTGTAACACTAACAGGTGCTGAAACTTGTCAAATGCCTTTTCTGCATCAATTGATAAAATCAAATGTTTCTTGTGTTTTACTTTATTCACGTGGTTGATTGTTTTTCTGATGTTGAACCAACTCTGCATTCCTGTTTAGAATACCACTTGGCTATTGTGAATTTTTATATATGATACAAATTCTATTGGCTAGAATTTTGTTGAAAATTTTTGCACCTAAGTTCATGAGAGACATTTGTCTGCAATTTCCATTTTGTGGTGTCCTAACCTAGTTTTGGATTATGCAAATTATGCAGGATTATGCAAATGTGACTGAATAAATTTGGCAGTATTTCATCCTATTATAGCCTCTGAAATATCATTAGTGATAGCAGTGTTGACGCTTCTCCAAAGTCTGGAAGACTCCTATAGTGAAGCTGTCAGGGCTAGGAGTTATTTTGATTGGGAGATTTTTAATTACCTTTCCAAGCTCTTCTTTTATGATGGGTTTACTTAGTTGTTCTACATTTGTTGTGTTACTTTAAGAGGACACTATTTTTCTATAAATTTGTCCATTTTCTCTAGTTTTTCAAATTTGTCAGAGTAATTTTTTGATAGTAGTCTATTATAATTATTTAAGGTTTTTGTTGGGTTTGTTGTGATACCACCCATCTCATTTTTAATTTGGATTCTGTTCTTACCCCCCACACCCTGGTCTTCTTTTGTCAGTTCTGCCAATGGTTTATCTATTTCATTGATCTTTTCCAAAAAAAATCTATTGGTCTTGTAAACTCTTTCAATTGTTTTTCTGTTCTTTAATTCATTTAGTTCTGTTTTAATGTTTATTATTTGCTTTCTTCCAAAGACTGAGGACTTCTTGTGCTGCTGTTTCTACTTGTTCAATTTACAGTGTTAATGTTTTGATTTGTGATCCTTCTTCTTTTTGGATGTGTGTATTTATCGTGATAAATTGATCTCTGAGCATTGCTTTTGCTGTGTCCAAAAACCTATGGAAAGATGTGTTTTCCTTATCATTAGATTCTGTGATTTTTTTTTCATTCCGTTCTTGATTTCTTCTATAGTCCATTCATTTTTGAGCAAGGTATTATTCAGTTTCCATGCTTTTTCCCCTCCCCTTCCTTTTTCTGTTTTTGATTTCAGCTTTCATGGCTTTATGATCTGAGAAGATGTTTTGCAATGTTTCAGTGCTTTGGATTTTGTTAAGACTTGCTTTGTGGCCTAATACGTAGTTTGTTCTGGAGAATGTTTCATGTATATTGGAAAAGAAAGCATGGTTGACTGCTGTTGGATGGGGTGTTCTATGTATGTCTATGAAGTCAAGTCAGTTGATTTTGGCGTTTAGATCTTTTGCATCTTTCCTGAGCTTTTTTTTTGGATGTTCTATCTTTCATTGAGAGAGGTATTTTGAAGCCTCCTATTATTATTGTGGAGCTGTCTGTTTTGTTTTCAGTGCAGTTAGTATTTGTTTTATGTATTTTTGGAGCGCAGTCATAGAGTGTGTAAGTATTTACTATGATTATGTCCTCCTGGATAACTGACACATTTATAATCATATAGTGGCTTTCCTTATCCAATGTGGTGGATTGTACTTTAAAGTCCGTTTTATCAGAAATTAATATTGCCACTCTTGCCCTTATCTGAATGTTTGCTTGATGTATATAGATAGATAAATAGATAATTTCCATCCTTTGAGCTGTATTTCATTTGCATCTTTAAGCCTAAGTTGTGTCACCTGCGGGCTGCAAATAGATTAATCATGTTTTTTTTTTTTTATTATTTTTTTAATCCAATCTGTGGCTCTCTATCTCTTTATTAGTGGATTTAGTCCATTTATATTCAGTGTAATTATTGATAGGTATGAGTTTAATGCTGTCATTTTGATGTCTTTTTGTGTGTGTTTTAGACAGTTTTTTTGTTCACTTAATTTTCTGTGTTGAGTAATTTTTCTTTATGTGATTTCTTTACATCTTTTTTCTTGTTGGGTTTTTATTTAATAAGACTTCATGTATTTCTCGTTTTTTATTTTGCCAGCTGGGTTTCATAATTTCATTTGTAGTTACTTTAATACTTCACCTTATTTTTCTAAATTTAAACCAGTCTTTAATTTCTTTTTATCATCTTGACTTCCTCCCTGTATGAAAGATCTATGAGTACATTTTTATATCCCTGCTTTTTTGTTATAATGTTTACACAATAAGATCTCTTTCTCTTTATTTTCAGGGTTTTCCCTTTGATTATTTCTGTAATTTCTCTATAACTGGAAATGTCCTAATTTATCCACCATATTTGAGAGAAAATTTTGTTGAATATGTAATTCTTAGCTGATAATTATTTTCCTTCAAGGCTTTGTATATATTATCCAGTTGTCTTCTTGCATGCATCCTTAATGCTGAGCAGTCCAAGCTTAGTCTTATTTATTCTCATCTGTAGATTATTTCTACTGTATCTCTGTCAATTATTAAAATCATTTTTCCTTAGCTTTGGCAGGTTTGACTATAATGTGCTTTTATAACTTTCTTTTGAGATCTACCTTGTGTGGAGTTCCATGAGCATCTTGGGTAAATATCTTCTCACCATCTTTTATGATACCAGGGATGTTTTCTGTCAACAAGTCTTTGAAAATTCTCTCTACATTTTCTGTTCTCTTTCTGCTATTCTGGTACTCCAATCACTCATAGATTATTCCTCTTGCTAAAGTCACACATATTTCTTAGTGTCTCTGGATTTTTTCAAATTCTTTTATCTCATTTTTCCTCAGTGATGTTAGTGTCATATGCCTTATCTTCAGTCTTACTGATTCAACTTTTTATTGAGTTGCCTAATTGTTATTAATTTTCTGTATTTCTATTTCCTGTCTCTGTATGCATTCTTGCAAAGTGTTCAACTTGTCATTATTCCCTACTTCATTTTTCTTCATCTCCTTCCTGATCTCTTGAAGAGTTCTGAATACTGTTATTTGATATTGTATACTTGGTAATTACAGGAAGTTCTTTTCATTTGGAAAATTTCTTAATTCTTTGTTTGGGGAGATTTCTGAAGCTGTTATAGGATGCTTCTTTAAGTGATTTGGTATTGAATGTTATTTCCAAGTCAAGACTAAGGTTATTATTTATTTATTTTATGTTTGCCTACTGTTTTCTACCTTATTGTTATATTTTGTATTGAAATGTCCAAATAGTCTGGTCATGTGTGTTTGCTTGGTTATTGGTTCTTTTAAAGCTCAAATGTCCTGTCACCAGAGCTGTTGTTAGACTCATGAGCCCAAGAGTTCATCTTATTTTCTCGTATGGATTCAGCTCATGTATCCAGTTAGTCAGTCATCAAGTATGTGGTGCAGCCTCTTCCATATTGTTCTAAATAGGTAAGGATGATTGGTGTAGGCACAGGTATCTGGCTGCAGACAGGGAGAGAGGTAGGGGGCTAACAGCTGTCTATGAGTATCTGCGAGGGTAGTTTGTCTCCTTATGTCTGAATTTAGGTGAAGAAACTGTTGCTGCTCTGGGTTTCTAGTTTGGGGGAGTCAGAGATTTTTTTCCCTCCCTTTTCCCCAATTTGTTAAAATGTTTCCTTTCTGAGTCTGAAGGCAGGTTTAGGGAGGCCTATTTCTGTTCAGTTGATGTCATCAGACCCCAGAGCTAGTTGAAGTACAAAGAAGTGAGAAGGAAGTGCTGGGAGAAGGGAGAGAAGCTTATCCTAAAGGGAATATTTAGTTTGCATGCTAGTTTAGAAGCAAACCACTTAGCTTTCAACAAACTAGTGCTATTTTTCACTGATTCTGTGTGGGAAGCCCACATCGCAGCCGCGCCTTGAAGATGGCGCCGAGACACCCGACCGCGCCCTGAGTAAACCCGCCTCCCCACGTCAGCCCCTGTGTGACGCCCATGATGGCCTGATGATTGCAGCCAGTTAGAAGAGAAAGCCGCCCTCACCCCATGCCAAACTGAATGCCTATTGGACATGGCTCGGTATATAAGCCGAAGCCCAGAAAAATAAAGTTGTTGTTGTTCCTCTCTTGTCTCCCTGCATTCGGTGTCTCCTGCTTGGGGCCCCGGGCGGGTTCCGGGGGTCGCAGGCAGCGACATTTGGCGCCCGGACAGGGACCTGAAGGGGATAGGACTGCAACCCTCACCGCGGGGACGCCTGGACGGGTGAGCAGGTATTTACCTGGGTCAGTATTTACTGGAGCGGTATTTACCGGGAAGATAATGGGGAATTACCCAAGCAGCCAGAGGCTGTTTGTGCCTTTAAAGGAACTATTAAAATGTAGGGGCATTCAGATTAAACAGGGGACCCTTAAAACTTTCCTCTCAGCAGTGGAGGAAGTGGCCCCCTGGTTCCTGGTCTCGGGTCATTTAACGCTGAGCGCCTGGAATAAATTGGGTGGAGATCTAACCAGAGCGGATACCCAAGGAGGCCTTGGAGGCAGCTAACCTTGTTATTGCAGCAGACAAAGTGCAAAAGACAGAGGTGGTGGAGTTTTTGGGAGCTAGTGTTTCACCTACAACTGTCGCCCCTCAAAAACTCACGTTACGAGTGGATCACTTGCATACACTCAATGATTTTCAAAAACTTTTAGGGGACATTCAGTGGGTCCGCCCATATCTCTCTCTCTCAAACTCCGAGCTAAGCCCCTTGTATGACATTCTTAAGGGCGACTCGGGGTTGGCTTCCCCTCGCGAGTTAACTCCAGAAGCAAGGGAGGCCCTAAAAAGAGTGGGGGCAGCCCTTTCCACCGCTGCCTTAAAGCGCAGGAACCCTGACGCCCCCCTCACACTCTGTGTTTTGCCCACTCCTTGCCAGCCCACAGGGGTGTTATGGCAGGGTGGCCCCCTTCGATGGGTTCACCCCCGCATTTCCCCGCAGCGCAGTATTGAATGGTACCCGGGCGCTGTGGCAAGAATGGCCTCGCTCGGACTGTCCCAAGCTGTCGAATTCTTTGGACGTCACCCCGAAAAGTTAATTACTCCCTATAACAGAACCCAAATACAGACCCTTGTGACAACCTCTGATGATTGGGCCGTCCTTTTATGTTCATTTTCGGGAGTAATCGATAATCATTACCCGAAAGACCCTCTGCTCCAGTTCAGTGCTAGCCATCCAATCATCTTCCCGCGCTGTACTTCTGACAAGCCTATACCAAATGCTCTCTCCATCTTCACCGATGGTTCCAACTCTGGTGTTGGCAGCATTGTCATTCCCAATCACTCCACCCAAACATACTTGTTCCCAAATTGTTCAGCGCAGTTGGTAGAGTTACAGGCAGTTAAGCTGGCTCTGCAGAACAATACCGACCCCGTCAACATCGTTTCAGATTCTGCATATGTGGTTAATGCAGTCAGAGCTCTGGAAGCAGCAGGGGTCATTTGCTCCAACTCGCCTGCTGCTGCTGTGTTTACTGACATCCAGAAAATTATTCTAAATCGCAACTCCCCCTTTTTCATTGTTCAGCACCGAGCACACCAAAACCTCCCTGGGCCAATTACACTAGGTAATGCAATGGCAGACCAGTTAACCCGCATGCCTATCATCCTTTCGGCCCTACAACAGGAGCAAAATTTTCATGATCAATTCCACGTCAACTCACAAACCCTTTCACGTCACTTTGGTATCTCTCGAGAACAAGCTCGTGACGTTGTGCGCAACTGTACTGCCTGTGCACCTCACTTGCCAACCCCTTCGGTGGGTGTGAACCCCCGAGGCCTTCGTCCCTGCCATCTTTGGCAGATGGATGTCACTCATATTCCAGAATTTGGCAGATTAAAATATGTTCATGTCTCTGTAGACTCCTATTCTGGTATCATTTTTGCTTCAGCCCACACAGGCGAGGCAGCCCGGCATGTTATCTCCCACTGTCTTACAGCTTGGGCAGCTTGGGGTGCCCCACTCAGTCTTAAAACAGACAACGCACCTGCTTACACCGGCCTACCGTTCCAAAATTTCCTGCAAGCCATGCGTGTGCATTGCACCCATGGCATCCCGTACAATCCCCAGGGCCAGGGAATAGTTGAAAGAGCTCACTCAACCCTCAAAGCCTGTCTATTAAAACAAAAAAGGGGAATTGGGCAGGGACACACTCCTCAGAACAGGCTGGCCCTGGCCCTGTTTACACTAAATTTTTTAACTTTGGATAAGGAGGGACGCTCCGCTGCAGAGCGCCATAGTGGTGCGGCGGAAACCCCTCCACGAACAGCTATATGGAAAGATACCCTTTCTGGCAAATGGAAGGGTCCAGCACCAGTTGTCACTATCACCCGAGGAGCTGTTTGTATTTTCCCGCAGGACTCCCAAGCTCCTATTTGGGTTCCCAGCCGATTGATCCGACTAGTCAGGCATGATGTCTCCGCTGATGACTCTCCTGAAAATCCTACCCCTGTCATTACTGCTGACACCTCTGCTAATCAATGAAGCTTCCAACGCTGATGCTGTGGACACTGATGGCGCAGACACAGATAAGTATTGGGGGCTCTTAGATGTTCTGCCCCTACCTCTCCCAGTCCACTATTCTTCAGGGTTGTTCCCCCAACTTTTTACCACTAATGACTCCCTTCAACTTCCCTCGATTCCGGTAGATGAGAGCAGCAGCTCTGAACCTCGTCCACTCAATGTCACCTTGCGGGGCCTTCTCTGCTTTCGTGTGCCCCACAACCTGTCTGATCTAGAAAACTCTATAGAGAACACCCCATGTGTCACACTGTATAATATGTCTGCGGGGTGGTTTGACCCCCCCCAAAAAATAGCTCTAACCCCACCACGAATGGTACCTTGCTGCAAGGTCGTTTACCCCTCATGATCCCCAAAGGAAATTCTACTGTCCCCCCCCAGCCTCGCTGGGCCCCCTATTGCAAAAGCACCCGCGATTGGCCCCAGCTTTGGACTGGCTGCCAAAGCCATCGGTCCCCGTGGGCTGTCAAATCCTTTTTCACATTCTCTCCCAATATTGGAACGCAGGCCAACCACTTCTCCCCCGGGAAGAATTATACCTGGCAGTTTCCAACACAGGCAAGCCCCACTAATCCTTTGATGTTTGGCTACTTTGTGGTGTCGGTGGAGGTTGCACTGACATAACCCCAGTTGTCATGCTGACCGGTGGTACAATTAGTAACACCACTGTGAAGTGGAATTCCACAGGTGTGTTTGAGGACACACTAGAAACACAAGGAGTGGGCTCTAACCTTACCTTCCCTCCCACTCCTGTTTGTGTGCAACCACCTTTCATGTTCATGTTAATGCATGACTCCCGTCCCTCTAATGACCCCGTTTCATGTACTAATAATACTTGTTTCTACTCATTATGTTGGAATGCTTCTATGTTTCATACCGCTCTAGTTACTAGGTTGCCTCGCTACGTACCATGGCCAGTGCAGAACACCCGATCGTCACTGTCAACTCATTTGCGCTCCAAAGGAGACTTTGGAATTACCGCTGCCATTGTTGCGGCAGTTACTGCCTCTGTCGCTGCGGCAGCCGCCGCTGCAGTAGCCTTGACTCAAACTGTGCAAACAGCCGACGCCCTTAATCAAATGGCGGAAAACACCGCTACAACGCTACAAACACAGCTTGCAGTTAATGGAAAACTTCTGGGAGCCATTCACATATTAAATCACCGTGTAGACTTAGTTCAAGAGCAAGTGGACAGTTTAACCCAGCTAGTGCAGCTGGGCTGTGAGTGGCGCCTAGCCAGCGTCTGCGTCACTCCCGTTCATTTTCACAACATCTCCAGGGCTGCTTATCTCTCTAGAACTCTGTCTCAACAATTGACTGGAAATTGGTCCAAAGAGACTGAGGCGCTTATCACTCAGTTGCGTAATGCCATAATGTCTGTCAACTCCACCCGAGTGGACGCTTCATTGGCCTCAATCATGCGAGGGTTTTGGTCTCAATTGGGCGTGCTGACAAAGGAATGGGCTGGTCTTGTGGGGATAGTATTCCTCTTCATATTGGCCATCGGTGTAGGCTGCTACTGTCTATGTCGCCATAAGAAACCACAGGAGATCAAATACTCCCTTTTGGTACAGGCCTACTCTGAAGTGGCAGCTGACACTCAGGGTAGCCAGGTGTGGTTACAGATGCTTGAAAGCAGTCAATGACGGGCAACCTCCAGCCAGGCTCCCTCAACCTAAGACAGGGCCCCTGCCTTTTGCTGCAGCCGGCCTGATGACGGGTAAGAGAGAAGTTCTGGGCTAGGATGACCCAAGCCAGGCGTTTCTTGCGATACCTTGCCTTGTACCTTGCTTTTATTAAAACAAAAAGGGGGAGATGTGGGAAGCCCACATCGCAGCCGCGCCTTGAAGATGGCGCCGAGACACCCGACCGCGCCCTGAGTAAACCCGCCTCCCCACGTCAGCCCCTGTGTGACGCCCATGATGGCCTGATGATTGCAGCCAGTTAGAAGAGAAAGCCGCCCTCACCCCATGCCAAACTGAATGCCTATTGGACATGGCTCGGTATATAAGCCGAAGCCCAGAAAAATAAAGTTGTTGTTGTTCCTCTCTTGTCTCCCTGCATTCGGTGTCTCCTGCTTGGGGCCCCGGGCGGGTTCCGGGGGTCGCAGGCAGCGACAATTCTGGAGCTGTAGGTGGATTAGAGGACTCTTTCCAAGTGCCACCATTCCATTCACCGTGCTGGCCTCAATAAAGTTCTGGTGAGTCAGCTGTGGTCTTTCTTAGGTGCTGCTGGCCCTACTCTCCCTTCCCATTGCTCAATCTGATTTCTCAACTTTCCATTTGGTGTTCAGGGCTCCTAGGATGTCTATGCAATCAACTCATTTGTTCTTTTTGGTCTTTGTTGTCAGAGGGATCACAGGAAACATCTGACCACTTCACCATCTTGACCCCACCTCTCAAGACTGAGTTTCTTTAACTGAGATGTATCAAAAGCAAGTAGAAGGAGATTGGTGTTGAGTATCAGGAAACATACATAGAACATGTAATGTTGCACATGCCTATTAGGTACGTATTGGGCATTAACAATATATGTCTGTATATTAAAAGGTAGTCAGAGTTGGAGATAAAAGTTGGGTAGTCATTAGTATGTAGCTGATATTTAAAACTAAGGCACTGGATGAAGTCATCTAAGTAATATGTAAAACCAGTTAAATAGATAAGGTGACGTTATTAAGTCCTTTTTTGTAATGTTTATAGGTCATGAAGAGAAAGGATTTTACAAAGAGGGTTGAGAAGGGTGTGGTGTCTTGGAAGCTAAGCAAAGAAAATACTTAAGGAAGGATAGCTCATGAGACTGTCAAGTTTTGCTTGGGTATGAAGATCAAGAACTACTCATTTGAGAATGTAAAGATCATTGATGATAAAAGTGTTTTGTTGAAGTTCTGGAACAAAATTTACTGAAATAGATCTAAGAGACAGTAAGGAGTAATTACAGAACAACAGAAAATATGTATATGTAATTGGCAAAGACATTTACTTGTAAAGGAAACAGATGATTATGCCATAACCAGAGAAGGATGGGAGGTAAAGCAAATGCTTTTATAATGTGAAAAAATAAACTTGTATATGTGACAATGGCACTGCTGTCTGCTGTTGAGTAGGTTCAAACTTACAGTAAATAAGAGATGACTAGATCTTTTCTCTTATAGAGTGGCTTGTGGGTTTAAATCAGAGACCTTTCAGTTAGCAGATGAGTGCTTAACCACTAGGGATCCTTGACAAAGGGACTAACTCAATTGAATAAGATAAATTAAAAATACAGAAAAGAAAGACAATAATTGCAGGGATGACATACAGTATGCCTTTATGGGTGATGGAAAAAGATTTAGTTTACATAATAGCAGACATAATTGCAATGGGAAAAAAGGCAGAGTAATGGATTGATGCTGATGTTGTTAGTTTCCATCAAGTCAGTTCTGACTCAGGAGGAATGATGAGTGCAGATTAGAACTGGTCCATAGGATTCTCAAGGCTGTGACCTTTCAGAAGCAGATAATTAGTCCTGCCTTTCTAGGTATCTCTGTGAGGGTCCAAACTCCTAATCTTTGACTAGTAATTGAGCTCTTAACCAGTTGCATCACTTAGTGACTTCTAAATGAAGACACGAGAAAGCGTTATAGTCGATCTAGTGATATAACAGCTATTGTTACTGTTTTATTAATTATATAATAAAGGTTAACATCTATCTATGAGAAAGGAGAGAAGCTGTAAGGGGAATTTGTAAACTTGTTACTTGGTGGCATAGAGAGAGCACAGAAGGGCAAGAAGGCTTTAGTTGGGATATGTGATCATGCACACAAAGAGATATTGATTATGCTGGCTGTGTGTTTTTCTAAAAATAAACTTTGTGGCTTAGATACAGGATTTGAAAAGGTGGCAGTTGAACTAAATGACAATTGATGTTTTTCAAACAACTTTGACAAAGGGACATTAAGTCGTAGTGAATTGTGGGTCCAGTTAGCACAGTGATGGCCGTCGGCTATTACTTGAGTAAGGAGAAAAGGAAGATATGGCAGGTATAATGGGGCTGTAATTTCAGACTGGGCCAAAATCTATTGAGAAGTGATTTTTTTTTTTTTTTTTTTTTTTGCTGTTGTTTACCCATTGCTGTTAAGTAGATTCTGACTCATAGTGACTCTATAGGACAGAGTAAAACTGCTCCATAGCGTTTCCGAGGAGTACCTGGTGGATTTGAACTGCCAGTCTTTTGGTGAGCAACCAAGCTGTTAACCATTGTGTATGCAGGTTTTATTTGAGACAGAACATTTGAATTTGAGATATGGGTATGGTTCCAGTTTACTCCCCCTAAGTTTTGTGCTGTTGATGTCTTACATTATTTGTATATAGGTTATAAATCCATGTTGCATTGTTATTCTTTTTGTTTAAATAGTTATGTTTTAGAAATACTTAAATAGTAAGCAAAAACAAAATGAAACTTGTATATTTACCCATGTACTTACCATTTCTGCATCTCTTCCTTCCTTTATAAGCCAAGTGCCATCAAGTCGGATCAGAAATTTATATTTCCATCTGGAATAATTTTTCATCTTCCTGAAGGGCTTCATTTAATTTTCATAGTATAAGTTTGCTGGATTTTGTTTGTCTGAATTTGTATGAATTGTTGCAGCTTTTGCATGTCTAAAAATGTCTCCATTTTGCTTGGGTGTTTGCAACACAATTTCTCTAAGTGTAAAATTCTCATTTTTTTTTTCTTTCAGTACTTTAAATGAGATTCTTTACTGCCTTTCACTTGACTTGCTTTGGACAAGCAATCTGTTGTCCTACTTACCATTTGCTTTCTTTATGAAATGTCCTTTTGTCTGTCTGTTTCTAGTGCTTTCCTTTTATTATCAGATTGAAACAATTTGATTATGCTGGTTTTTTTCATGGTTTTGTACTTGACTTTGATTGAGCTTATAGGCTCTTGGAGGTTCATTTGGAACTTCTGTAAAAACTGTGAACAGATTGTTCTCCTTAGTTACTTCATATGAGCAAATGATTTTAAAGTGGACTCTTATAGAAGTTTCAAAGCTTATGTAAGCTTGACCTGTGCTTTTCCAAAGTAAGTTTCCTTCGTTTACGTTTTTGAGTGTTTTCAGGTATTTTTTTTTAATTTAGTAACTCTTAATTGTTAAAAATATGTTATCTCTCACTATCCAGCAGATACATGTTAGCTTTATTTTGTTTTTATGTCAGTGTCTTTCAGAGTCAGAGTCAGTAGCCAAGTTCCCTTTTCAGACAGCTATTTATGCTAACTCACTCTTCTGTACTGAAAAGAAATTTTTCATTGCATGGCTAGGTCAGGCAGTATCAAAAATATTTTATTTCTAAATGGCTAGAAGTCCTCCTGAGTCAGAATAAATGTACTAAAAATACTAAAACCACAGTATATTGTAACAGTGGCTCTTCTTTTTTGTCTCTCTCCGACTAGCTGAAAATGTAGTCATTCCCTTTGTATTGCCTCTATCTGTTTGTGTAACTTTATTGGCAAATGGAATATGAAAATAGACATGGAAAGAGAAGTACTAATGGGAATTGTGGTGGTGGGAATATACCTCAGAAAAGTAACATTCATTTAAGAAGGCATGGTATCCTTGTTTTTAAACAGTTCAGAACCGGGGTACTAAAGTGAATCTACAGATGCAGGGACAAGAACCATAGTTACCTTCTGTATAGTTCTCAACCTCCTCTTTATTTCTCACTCTCTTCCCTGCTCTAATTAACTGCAATTTCTCTGAAGCCTGTTGTATCTTTGATCAACACATCTAGTACAATTGTAAATTTACATCTTTTTGATTGTTCATTTTTTTAAGTGTAAATTCAAGCACTATCTTCAACTAAAGTGTCATAGAATAAAACTTTTACCCATCAACAACATTATGCATTTTATCACACTTAGATATTCCAGCTGAAAGCGAAATTCTGAAATTCTTTTGTGGAACTGGTAGCAAAATTTATTAGTACTGCATTATGTTTCAAGTAGGTCATTTTTTTTTAAAGTACAACTGCTGAGTGATGAAATGCTCAGTTCATAAGAAAAAAATGGAATTTGATAGTCAGAAACAGTGTGTGTTTGAGCTCTGTTCATTATAGATTCAAATATTCTTCCCAATGAAAAATTAAATAATTTTACTTAGGACTTTTTAGATATTGTTGCACAATAATGTAAAATATATTTGTTTCGATTCTCTGTGATGACATCAGTAGCTCTGTTAATATATAAAATGACTAACAAGTGTAGCTCCATTGAAAAGGCAGACAAGAGAAATACATGCTATCTCTCTTGGCACAGTTTATTTTCAAGTGCCTGCCAATAAAGCCTGGGAGATCTATTAAACAGACTTCTACCATAAATTCATGTCTCTCTATTTTTTTATTTAAACAAATTTGTGGAAAATATTATAAGAGGTGGTAAAGGATGTTTAAGAATTTTTTTTCTTTTTTTGGAGCAAATTTATAAAAAAAAGTTGTCTCAGCTGTGTCAGTATTCCCAACACGACTGATAATAATTTGATCTGCATACACAGTTTGAAGCTCACGTGGATACAGCTAGTCCCTTCTTTCCCTGAACAGTGCTGCTCTTTATTCTGACCATCGACCTGTCCTCCAAACAAACATACATACCATTCATTTTAAAGAAACAGGTACCTGCTAATGACAACCACAGTTTCTTTTTGACTCCGTATCATATCATCTATTCCTCTGGAACACAATGATACACAACTATGATTGTTGCTAGGATTTTTATCATTTTATTTGAGTTATTTATATATGTCAACACTGGCCAATTTGTACCAAACAGTTTTAGTCAATTCCATATCATTTTTAAGGGAAAAACTGTATTGATACACGAAAAGGGCAATTAGCATGGTCCACATGGCCTGCATTTCTAGACAATTTGTGAAATGTATGTACTGAACAACACAGTGCTAATTTACCAACTTGTATCAGTAGAGATATTACTATCCAGAATATATCCTCAATCTTTTACTGAAATAAAAAGATACTCTCTGCTTTTCCTATTTTTTTGTTATTATGATTACTTGGAACATTTTCTTTGCTTCCAAGCTCTCTTGGGAAATGCCACACATCTTCCTCTCTCTTCTCTTTTCCAACGCCGGGTCAAATTCTGTTGCTTTTATGAAATCTTCCAAAATAGTAGTAATAATAACTCTAGGTCTTGAGCACCTATTAATAGAATATAAGCATCACTGTATGAACAGTTCTTCCATTCAGACATTATTACTTCATTTTCCAGATAAAAAATTGGGGCTCAAAGCAATTGAGTATCTTAGAAAAATTTATATGACACAATAGTTTAATTAATTTCTATTCTGGTGTTAACTATTTTACCTTCTAAAATACTATTTGATTATGTGATCTAACGTATTTATTAATTTCTGAAGTCCACTTAATAAATAAAATATGCTTTATGCTTATTTCTGTCATTATCATGTCCTATTTAGAAACTGAAACTTAGGAATTTAAATTAAAGAAAATAAAGTATATTGTAAAAACTGAGTTTTTTGAAGTCTGAGTGACTTTCTTACCATAGACATATAGAAATATTTCATTCACATCAAGTTAATATAAATCATTTTATTATGCATATTATTTATGTTTAGCTATGTGTTAATTCTAGTTTTCTGAATTTAGCATTCAGCTGGAAAGACAAATGCAGACACTCATTATACTATCAGATGGAATAAAAACCTAAAGTCATCAAGGGTCTATACTTCCAGCTGGTAGTTCATTTAAAACAATTTTGACAAAACTTCATGTATATCAGAATTCCCTGCTTGAGATAAGAACTAGTCAAAATGCAGATTTTGGGGCCAACACAAGGCCAAAGAAATCAGAATTTCTGAGACTGGATCTCTGACATGGCGAGAAGAAAACTTTTTGATGAAAATTATATCGTTGAATAAGAGCGACGTTTTAGTTATCTTATTTATTGCTGTAACTGTGGCACCTTGCATAATTTCCATATGAAGTAACACTCCATATGTAGTTTTTTTAAAATGAAGAAAAACAAAGTGTTTTGATTATAGTGAAGTTATGTCCATTAAGTAGATGTTCAGTTGTTTGGAAGTTTCCATTGTTTATAAAATTCTAACAAGTTGTTTGGAAATATGTTTTTGGTTTTAGGAAAGCAGAGGAAGTAGATGAGATCTCTACTTACTAGAAAATATATCATGAGAAAATATTAATACTATGTTGATAAAAATAGGTATAGGTTGCAGCATGAGCCCTAAAATAATCAGTTTTTCACACTGGGCTGAGATAGAAGACTTCCTGGATAAGCAATGTCTGCATTCAATCTTAAAGGGGAAACTGAAATCTATATGTATCAGGGAAGACTTACTGAGGCATTTCTGTCCATGGAAACACCAAGAACAAAGACAAGGAAGCAAGTAATATCACTGTTTGTGGAGGAACCACAAGCAGCAGAGGAAGAGTGATTTGGTGTGAAGAAAGAAGCAGTGTAAGGAAGTATGCAGCAGGAAATAGAACTGGAGACAAGGAGGGATGGATTAATGTGAGGCAAGACAAATTGCCAAAATGAGCTAGATTTTCTCTGCTTGTGTTTCATGGGGGTCCCACAAATTACTATGACAAGTCTGTTGTATTTGAATCAGAATTATAGTTCTGGGGTGAAAGGGAGTTACAGACAGCCGCTGGCTTCATATGAATTAATTTCCTTTACTTTGAGTACTTCTGTTCCCAGGAAAAAAGAAGACAGACAACCAGGGCTAGCCCCTTTGTCATCTCAATCTGTAGACAGATGACACTTGCTTTGAGGAAGAGATTTAGCTCAGAAACGCCTTTAGGTTAATGTCACTTGTTGCTGTTAAACGCAAGTGAGTCAGTTCTGACTCATACTGACCTTATGTACAACAGAATGAAACATTGCTTGGTGCCGCACAATGCCCACAATTGTTTTTATGCTTAAGCTCGTTGTTGCAGCCACTGTGTTAATCCATCTCCTTGAGGATCTTCCTGTTTATCGCTGACACTCCACTTGAGCAAGCATGATGTTCTTCTCTGGGATTGAGCCCCCTGACAATATTTCCAAAGAATGTAAGACACAGTGTTTGCGTGTGTGAATGGAAGACACAGTCTGACGATTATGTCTGCAAACTTACCAGCATGTGCTGATGCTGGCAGCACTGTACAAACAACTCAGTAAGGATTGGGATATCAGCATCTCACAGTGTTCTTGTTGACATCAGCGTTCTTGTTGACATATGGCAGGGTCTTGCTGAAGGGTGCTTGCTATTGTTTTTGTGTGCCATGGTGAGAACATCACAGCTTGAATTAAGGCAACAAGTAAATATTAAATTTCTTGTTAAACTTGGCAAGACTCAAGTGAAAGCAAGGACGTGTTAGTCCAAGTTTATGGAGACAACACCATGAAGTAGATACACATGGCGAGTAGATATCTTCGAGTAGATGTATAAGGCGATCTCTTCAAGATATCTTCACACTGATCTTTTCAACACTTCAGTGAGGTCTTTTGAAGCTGATTTTTACAATACAGTGCGTCTTTTGATTTCTTGACTGTTGCTGATTGTGGAACCAAGTAAAATGAAATCCTTGACAATCTCAATGGAAAACATTTATCATGATGTTGCTTATTTGTCCAGTTGTGAAGGCTTTTGTTTTCTTAATGTTGACATATAATCCATATTGAAGGCTGTGGTCTTTGATTTTCATCAGGGAGTGTTTGAAATCCTCTTCACTTTCAGCAAGCAAGGTTTTGTCACATGCATAATGCAGGTTGTTAACGAGTCTTCTTCCAACCCAGATATCTTTTCTTCTTCGTGTAGTCCAGCTTCTCAGATTACATGTAAGTACCTGAATGAGCCAAACAAAAATGTTCCTGATCATCTGGAACAAAGAGAAATTTGAGTAATGTTTTCTTTTCTGTGATCATAAGAATGATCACTTAGGAGTTAAGGCAAAGAAGCAAAGAGGAAATAGTTTATGTTACACTCCTGATTACTTGGGTTGTCAACTTTCCTCCAATTCAATTATAGTTGAAATTTAGATAAATTTAAATCAGGTTATTAGCATCTGCTAAGAGATTATAGAGAAGAACTTCAGGGTGATTGTATTGAAGAGTGCAATAACAAAGAACAAAATCATCTTTGCAGTGGAATGTGGCTTTCTTGGAGTTATAATATTCAGTTTTAATTCTTCCACACTGTGATAGCTTCTAAGAACTTGGTCAGTCATTATGAATAAACCACATGATTTATGCATCTACCTTACCTTTACCTACAAGGTCTGACAACTGACCTTGTGAACTCATCCTAGAAAAAGTGCTTCATACTTCACTGCTGACTATCACTGCAATCACCTTCAAAGGACTCCCCTTGGGAAGCTAAGTATCTGGCCTGGCCCACCCTTCAAGGCAGTTTTGGAACTCTTCTGGAATAGCCAACAGAGCTGCCATTGTATTACTTTTGATGACCCGAATGCCATCAAAATATCTTCCTTTCAATGTTTCCTTTATTTTCTGGTAAAGAAAAAGGTTACTGGGGGTCAGATCAGGTGAGTAGAGAGGGTGTTCCAATATCCTTATCTGTTTATGGCTGAAGACTCTCTCGTAGATAGTGCTGTGTGAGCTGGCACATTGTTGTGATGCAGGAGCCATGAGTTGTTGACAAAAACTCAGATCATTTTTTGCCTAACTTTTTTACAGAGACTTTTCAGAATTTCCAAATAGAAAACTTGGTTAATTGTTTCTCCAGTTGGTACACACTCATAAGGAACAATCCCTCTGATAGCAAAACAATATTATTAACATTGTTGTGACCATTGATTTGGACTGACAGAACATTTTGGTTGTGGAGAGGTGACTGACTTCCACTGTTCACTTTGATGCCTTGTTTCAAGGTCACATTAATACAACCATGTTTTATCACCAGTGATAACATGGCCCAAAACATCCTCTTGTGTCTCCAGAAGGTCTTGGCAAACTTTGGCTCTCCTTTGCTTTTGTTCATTGATGAGTGCCCTTAGGACTACTTTTGCACACACCTTTCTCATGCCAAGATTTTCAGTGAAGATTTTCCTGTTTCTCTCTCATTGTTTACTTGGTCTGCTATGCTTCTCACAGTCAGCTGACAATTTTGATGCACAATTTGATGATTTTTTTGCCATGTTTTACTCAGTTCTGCTTGTTACTGGCTGCCTTGAACTCTTTTCATTAGAAAAAATGTTTAATCCATGTGTACACTGCTGTTTTCTTCATGGTGTTATCTCCATAAACTTGGACTAACATGTCCTTGATTTCACTTCCAGTCTTGCCAAGTTTAACAAGAAATTTGACATTCACTTGTTGCCTTAATTCAGGCTCTGATATTCTCACCATGGCACACAAAATCAATAATGAAAACCCTTCAGCAAGACACTGGCACATGTCAACAAGAGCACAGCTGTGAGACACTGATATGTCAAGGTTATGAATCTTTACTGAGTTGTTTGTACAGTGCTGCCAGCATCAGCACCTGGTGGCAAGTTTGCAAACATAATTGTCAGACCCTAATTTTCATATTTTATATGGTCACCATTACTTAATAGGAAGAATTGCACAACTAGGATAAAATTATCCCCATTCTGCAGGTATAATTATTTTTGCAAATAATTTTATACATGCCTGGCTATTGTGATATCTTGCTTTATTGATGGCTTTCCTTGACACTTGCTACCTCCCAAAGACAGAGGATATGTGCAAGAAGGTAAATAGAATGTACATAATTTGGTATTATTTTAAAATCCAATTTAAAAAAAAAGAACTAATGATACTATTGTTTTTCCTGGGGTCTGATAATACCAAGGGGAATTATAACCTAATGCAGACAAAGATTTTTCTGTGGCTAAGTAGTGAAGTTATTCCGGAAAGGAGAAGAGAGGAGGGCAAAACATGACAAAGAGCTGGTAGAATGATGCTGTGTCAATCCTGAGAGTTAACATCAAGATCATGAAAATCAATTCTGGGCTTCTTTGAGACCTACTAGAATTCTCTAAACACAGAAGTAACGTGATGGAGTCTCTGTACCTAACAATATGAGAAATGCTCAAATCTTGTGTGACTACAAATAAATCACAGGAATAGAAAATCTGTAAATCAGTAGGTAAAATAAAATGGGGACAAAAAATAGGCCCCAAAAGAAGCCTGATTTCACAATCATTTTTAATTTTTCATAGGGATACATGGTATCAAAGATATAATTATGGAATCTAAAGACACACTGCTATTAAATAAAAAGCAAGATCTGTTAAAGTGAACCACTGATATTTTGTGCTAGAAGTGGCAGGTAATGGAGCTCCATTCATACAAAATATATTCACATTTTTTTCTGTGCCATTATTTTGAACCTGGCATACATATTCACCTATGAAAGAAGTGAATCCAGCAGACACCTTTCAGATACTCAGTAGCATCCGGAAAACAAAGAAATTAATACTACTATACCACACATAAATTACCTAAAAATATTGATACTTAGTATTTCATAGTTCAGTTATGCTTAGATACAAACTTTTTGGCCACAGATAATTGTCCAAGTTAATTAATTATTCACATTAAGTTTCTCCTTTAAAAACTATCCACATTCTTTAATGGCACAGAATATTTGAAACATTTCCTTTTCATGGTCAATAGCCCATGCTTTTGGCTTTGCTGGTGTGATAATTGCATCTGTACATTTATACTGACAGAAGAAATAATGTCGACTATTCTACCATGATTTCTAAGGCAAAACAAATAGTTAGATAAAATAAAATGTAATCAAAATGTGAGAACAACTAGAAAGACTGGGGCATTCTATGAAAACGTTACGTACTCGGTAGTGCAAGGTTGATGTGGTTATAATAGTAAACTTTCAATAAGTGCAATAAGATAAAAATACAGGGGTCATTAAATCTGTCTTCATTAAATCTGATTTTCATGTATTCCTCACACTGTTATAATTCCTTCTTAGAAATAATATGAAGCAGGTTTGTTTTAGATTACAATGATCACAGAGACTGTTAAATGCTTTCAGAGAAAAATGGCTTGTTATTGATTTGTTTAAAAATGACTGTATTGCTGACCAATGTGAAAAAATAATCCTCATATCTCTGAAATTAGTCTGAAGAGAACTGGCACAGTGGTTAAAAGATCAGGCTGCTAACCATAAGGTTGGCAGTGTGAATCTGCCAACTGCTCCTTGGAAACACTGTGGGGTCATTCTACTCTGTCCTATGAGTTACTATGAGTCAAATGTACTCAGTGGCAGTGGGCTTTGTTTTGAGTTTCATGTTGTTAACTCAGCTTTTTGTTTTATTTCTCTTAAGAATGTAATTTTAATAACAGAAAAAATTTAATCCCTTTTTTATGATTAAGTGAAAGTGTACACTCCAAATCAATTTTGCAAGCCTTCCTATCTACAGCTCATCTACTCTCCTTGCCCTGTGACAGAACACACTTCCTTTTCATTTTATACTTGTCATATCCTTTTAACAAGTACCTGCCTCCACCTTTCCACCCTCTTCTCTCCCATCTACAAAGAAATCAGTAAGACCACCTCCTATAAACACATAGAACCATAAAGCACACCCACCATATGGTCACATTGTATTCCTGAGTCTAGTTCTTTTTTATCTGAAGTATTGACCTCAGTAGTGTTTTCTAGACAAGGGCAGCAGCAGGTCTAGGGCCCATGCTCCCAGGGGATCCCCTGAGCCATTAGACTATCAAGTGTAGTCTTCTGGTAGAGTTATTGAGCTGCACCCCTCGACATTGTGTGCCCCATCACAACTGTCTTTGATGGCCAGATACCATCTGGTTCTTCTGGTTGCATGTTGATACAGTCTCCCATTTAAATGGATCTTTCAGTCTCCTGGGCTCTTTTTCCCTTGTGTCTTTGGTGTTCTTGGTGATTGTTCCAGCCAAATTGGAACCATTTGGTATACCTCAGATGGCAGCTTGCTGGCTTTTAAGACCCCAGACACCACTCACTGATATGGGGTTCAGAAGACTTTCTTAGCAATAGGCTAATTATGCCAACTGACCTCCATATCCCCCAGAAGCATGGTCCCCGTACCCCACCCCTGCCATTCTATCTTTGAAGTATTGGGTTGAGATTAGAAGAGCTTTCAGTTTATGGTTTAGTCCCCTTAAGTTAATCTACTTTCTATTGTGTGCTGTCACTGTTTCCCCTAACCAAATTCTGTCAACTATCTAATCTAAGACCAACCCTTGCCCTCACTCTTCACCTTTGTAGCCACCAAAAAGTCTTTTCATCTGTGCATAGGTCTATTTTTAAGTCCTCATAACAGAGGTCTCATAGAATGTTTGTCTTTTTGCCACTGACTGACTTCACTCAGCATAATGTCTTCCAATTGAAACTAGGTTATGAGATGTTTCCTAAAATCATTGTTTTGTATCACTGTATAGTGTTACACTGAGTATATGTACCATAGCTTTTTTATCCATTCATCTGTTGATGGGCACCTAGCTTGATTCCATCTTTTTGCTATTGTAGATTGTGCTGCAGTGAACATTCATGTGCATGTGTCTGTTCCTGTGGTAGCCTTTGTTTCTGTAGGATAAATTCTGAGCAGTGGAGTAACTGGATCAAATGATAAATCTATTCCCAGCTTTTTAAGAAAGCTCCAGATTGTTTTACAAAGAGGTTGTACCACTTTACAATCCTACCAGCAGTGTACGTGAGTTCCAATCTCTCTACAGGCTCTCCAGTACTTGTCATTTACTGTTTTTTGGATTATGGCCAACCATGTTTGGGTGAGATGGTATCTCATTGTAGTTTTGATTGGGATTTCTATAATGGCTAATGATCATATATACCTCCTCATGTATTTTTTGTCTGCCCGGATGTCCTCTTTAGTGAACTGTCTGCCCATCCCCTTTGCCCATCATTTAATTGGGTTATTTACCATTTTCTTGTTAGGATTTTGTGGTATGTTGTAGATTATGGAGACCAGACGTTGATCCAACATGCAGTTGCCAAACATTCTTCCCATTCTGTATGTGGTCTTTTAACTCATTTGATAAAGTCTTTGGATGAGCAAAAGTATTTGATTCTTAGTAGTTCCCATGTATCTATTTTCTCTTCTGTTGATCATGCGTTCTTTGTCAGATTTTGAAGTGTGCCAAAGCTGTGTATTAAAACTTCCATTGTTGGGTGAATTTTTTCTTGTATGATTTTTATTGTTTTAGGTTTGATATTTAGGTCTTTGCTCATTTTGAGTTCGTTTTTGTGTAAGCTGTGAGATACGGATCGTGTTTCAGTTTTGCCAACAACATTTGTTAAAGAAACGATATTAGGGCCTTTGTCGAACATTAGCTGTTCATAAGAGGATGGTGGCATCTCTGGGGTCTCAGTTCTATTCCATTGGTCTATATGACTCTTTTTGTACCAGCGCCAAACTGTTTTGACTATGGTGGCAACGTAATAAGTTCTAAAGGTCAGGGAATGTCAGGCTTCCCACTGTTTTCCTCTTCTTCAGTAGTGCTTTACTTATCTACTTACCTCCCTTTCCACAGGAAGTTGGTGATTTGTTTCTCCACCTCTTTAAAAAATGACACTGGAATTTGTCTTGGGATTGCATTTTATATGTAGATCACTTTGGGTAAAATAGACCTTTTCACAATGTTAAGTCCTTCTGTCCACGAACAGGATAGGTGTCTCCATTTATGTAAGTCTCTCTTAGTTTCTTGCAGTGCAGTCTTGCAGTTCTCTTTGTATAGGTCTTCTGTTTCTCTAGTTAGATTTCTTCCTAGGTATTTTATCTTCTTGGGGGATATAGTAAATGGTATTGATTTGGTGACTTCTTCTTTGATGATCTCTTTGTTGGTATAAAGGAATCCTACTTATTTACTTATGTTTGTCTTATATCCTGATACTTTTCTGAACTTCTCGATGAGTTCCAGTGGTTTACTTATAGATTCTTGAGAATTCTCTGTATAGACAATTAATCATCTGTGAATAGGGTGATTTTTACTTCTTCTCTGCCAGTGCAGATGCCCTTTATTTCTTTTTCTTGTTTAATTGCTCTGGCTATAACCTCTAGTACAATGTTAGATAGAAGTGGTGCAAATGGGCATTTTTATCTAGTTCCTGTTCTCAACTGGAATTCTTTCTGTCTCTCTCCATTCAGGCTTAGCATAGATGCCTGTTATTGTGCTGAGGAATTTCCTTTCTGTTCCTATTTTGCTGAGAGTTTTTAGCATGATTAAGTTTTGGACTTTGCCAAATGCCTTTTCTGCACAAATTGACAAAATTAGGAGATACTTATCCTTTGTGCTGTTTGCGTTGTTGATCACTTTAATTGTTTCTCTGACGTTGAACCAGCCTCACATCCCTGTATGAATCCAGCTTGGTTGTGGTGAATTATTATTATTTTTTTATATGCTGTTGAATTCTGTTGGCAGGGATTTTGTTGAAGATTTTTGCATCTAGGTTCATGAGTCATATTGGCCTGTAATTTTCTCTTTTTGTGAGATCTCTCCCTGGCTTTAGTATCAGGTTTGTGCTGGCTTCATAGAATGAATTTGGGAGTGTTCCATCCCTTTCTATGCTGTGAATTAGCCTCAGTAGAATTGGAGTTAACTCTTCTCTAAAAGTTAGGTAGAATTCTATGGTGAAGCCGTCTGGACAGGGTTTTTTTTTTTTTTTGGTTGGTTGTTTTCTGATGAGCTTTTCAATCTCTTCCTTTGTGATGATTTATCAAGTTCTACTTTTCCTTGTGATAATTTTGGTAGGTGACATGGATTAGAAATTTGTCCATTTCCTCTATAGACTACAGTCTTTCGTAGTACTCTGCTATGATACTTTTGATTTCAGTTGGAACTGTTGTGACATCTCCCATTATTCAGGTTATGTTTCCTCTCCCATTTTTCTTTTGTAAAGCCAGCCAATGGTTTATCCATTTTGTTGATGTTTTCAAGGAATCAGCTTTTCATTTTGTTTATTTTTTTCAATTGTTCTTCTATTTTCTAGTTCATTTAGTTGTGCTCTAATCTTTATTATTGGTTTTCTTCCAGTGTGTGAGGGGTCTCTCTGTTGCTCTCTTTCTACTTGTTCAAACTGTAGGGCTAATTTCTTGTTCTAGGTCCTTTCTTCCTTCCAGGTGTGTGCATTCATAGAGATAAATTGACCTCTGAGCACTGCTTTGGCAGTATCCAATAGGTTGTCATAGGATGTGTTTTCATTCTCCTTTGATTTCATAAATTTCTTTATTTCATCTTTGATTTCTTCTATAGTTCATGGATTTTTGAACAAGATGTTCATTCAGTTTCCATGAGTGTGAATTTTACCTATGATAAAAAATCTTTGTTTTTCTTTGTGTGACACTTTGTACATTAAACTTTGTGTTCTCTCAAATATTCATAGTAGGTAAAGAGTCTATAGTTTGAGTTCTTTTTTGAATACTATTTAGCACACAGTAAGCCATCAATTAGGACTGACAAGGACAGCAGCATTCAAGATAGGAATCATGAAATTGTACAATTATAGAAAAATCAGGTATTACAATGTGACCTCTAAAGACCTAATGAAGAGATAAGCTTCCTCATGGAATAATATTTCAAAAACGCTCAAATCTTTAGTATTGGTTGCAGGACTTAGTATGTGAAAAGAGGAACCATTATAATCACTGTTTTGTTTTCTTATAACCATCCTGTCTACATTTTGTATGTACCTATTACATTCTGCAATCACCTCTTTGCAATCAGTATTTAGACTCATGCCCTAAAACATTTTCATAGTGTTTTCACAAATCAGCAGTGATCACTGACACAATATTTTTTAATTTTTTAAATAACCTAAACAGCATGAAAGACATTGCAAATTAATCAATAAAGATTTTTGTTGCTGTTATGGTTGTGTTAGTGGATGAGATCTGAAATAAGGAGAAGGAAAGGGTGTGCAAACTCAAAAGATATTTTTAACTTGCAAAACTTTGTTTTCTTTTTTTCTAGTGAATATAATCATTAGAGACGTTCTCCACCAAAGTAAGGGTATGTAAGACAAAAAATTAATACCGTAACTAGCTCAGTTATAAAATATTTGAAACATATACTAAATTTACATTCTTTAAGTACTCTAGATGATCGACATTTCTATTTTTGTTAGTGTGAAATTGCCTCTACAGAGTTTGCCTTCAAAGTATCCTAAGCAGTTTCCAAAAATTGACTCAATGGAGACCAGTTTTGGGATTTATACCACTCTATCCTGTCCTCCCATCACAAGTTGAGAAGTATTTTGTAAGCTTATTGAAGAATTTAGCTTAACATAAGATAGGAATATTGTAACAACATGTATTTGCATTTTCTCAAGAAAATAAATTTTATTTGATGTTGATTTGCCATTAATTCCTTAAAAACTTTCTTCTGTGTTATTGTGCTCATTTTTTTTCCTTACTCTTTTTGCCAAAGCAAGGAAAAATAATATACATGTGATACATTAAAGATAAACTAGTGGTTAAAGTGCTTGTTTGCTGGTGAGTTTGAATGCATCAGATCCTCTGCAGGAGAAACATGTGGCCATTTTCATTTAGATTAAAGCCTTGGAAACACCATTGTGCAGATATTCTCTGTCTTATGGGGTCGTTACGATCAGGAATAAACTGGACAGCAATGGGCTTGGGTAATTTAAGATTAACCCTTTGACTTTGTATTTTATCTTGTTTTAATTAGTTGGCATTTGATTTTAGGTATGATGAGATAAACTAAATTGAAAATTCAAAATGAAATAACCAGTATTGCACAGCTTTTAATCAGGGAGTCACATTAATCAGTTCATGTTAAACTTTTAGATGCTGTAAAGTACCTTTTTAAATAATAACTTGGCCTCCAGAATTATCGATTATTAAAACAGAAATTGAAAAATGGTTTTCAAAGTGCCTACATTTATTGGTTGAAAAGTATGAGTCGGATCCGACTCGACAGCACTTGGCTTTAGTAGGCAAGAAGAAGTGAAATTCTTTTGATAATTTTAGAAAATATTCTTTTGGGTACAAAATTTTCTTGGACTAAAGAAGCGTGTGATTTGAGCAATATCTTATATTCAGAATCTATTGTCTTTTAATAATTGTTAGTTACTGATAATTTCATGTTGTTACATGGGGCAGAGACTTGAACCTTGAGGAGTGGATTTCATCTTTAGAAAACTGATAATACAATATCTTTATATAACTAGTAAAATAAATATAAATATATCTTATAAATTATGACATCTGTCATATCATAGTTAATATATGCCTAAATTTTTGCCAAGATTTTTGTGATTTTATTTTACTGTAATTTTCTTGCAAATAATAAGAGCATGATAACTTTTTGACAACTGCACAAACTGTCATGTGTTTGTGAGCACACTTTTCCAACTTTTTTACTTGATGCAAATGTCAGCTGACACTAAAAAGACATAATTAAACTATAGAATAAACTGACCTAACATAACAGTGGTTTTACTTAACATAACCTGATAAAGTTTTCACATTTGTTGAGCTAATGTGCTATGACTCAAACAGATGCACAGCTTCAATTGCTTATTTTCTGGTTACCAGTGGGCTACTAAGGAGACCTGGTAGCATAGTGTTTAAGAGCTAAGTTGCTAACCTAAAGGTAGGCTGTTCAAATCCACCAGCCTTTTCTTAAAAACCCTAAGACTGCTCTAAGCAGTCTTACTTTGTCCTATAGCTTGCTATGAATTGGAATCAACTTGATGGCTCGTAACAACAACCAAATTCCATCCATGCCTTCTTACACATGGCTTATACCTTTATTATACAATTATGATAAAAAGTAACTTTGTTGGAGCATTTTTATACATATAAGCAGGAAATTAAAGAAAATGAATAGAATGAAAGAAAATAACAGAGCAATATGGTTTTCCTGTAATATGGGAGAGTGGGTGAATGAGGTAAAAACTTACTTCTGGAAAGGTCACAAGAAATGTGCAGTATATGCATAGGCGTGCTATGCCAGGATTGTTTTACTTACTTTCAACACATTATATTTGTCCCATTATTTGTGAAAAAATATGGTAGGTTAATTTGAAGTAATTAAAATGAAATGATGTAAGTATCTATTATAATAATACATGGTAGAGGTTAGCACATTACCATTATGTGAACAGGTTTTAGTTGATTGAAACGGCCTAAGAAGAAAGGTCTAGTGACCTACTTCTGAAAAGTAACCAGTGAAAACCCAGTGGGTCATAATGGTCAGATTCCCATTTTACATGGTGTAGCAATAAGTAGGGGCTGACTTGACTGCAGCTAAAAATATTTATTTCTTTACACTCTATTACCTGGAAAATAAAATGACTAATTTAAACTAATACATAGAAATGTTCATATTAATTTAATAGAACTTTTTTAATTCAGTGTTTTTGCTTTATGTGAACTAACTAATTTTTCTGCAGCAGTAACTAATGAACATATGATTCAGTTAATAACTGTATTGAAAACAGATTGAATAGCCACATGTTCAAAATAATAATTTAGACACTTTTGCCTCTCTTTTTAGTGGCATTTTACCCTTTTTCCCCAGAAGATACTTAATTTTTTTTTTTAACCACTGCACCGCTGGGGATCCTTTGTTAGAACTTCTTTGTGTGTATGCTGTGACTGCATGTATGTTTTAAATGAAACTTTGTAATTCAAATCACTTTCTCATAGGTAAACTTAGCTACACTGTTATGTGATCACAGCTGCTCTTCCCATGCTGTGCCAACATATTCTTTCCCTCCACATGTATTTCCCATTCACATCTCACTTCCAGACAGCGGCTGTCCAGTTACTCTCCTGTCTCTACTTAAGCCAAGAAGCACATTCTTCACCAGTATCATTTTGTGCTTTACAGACCAGTTCAATCATTGTCTAAGGTGTTGGCTTGTGGAATGGTATCTTTGGGCTAACAGAGAGTCTGGGGGCTGTGTCTTCTGGGGTTCCTCCAGTCTGTCATACCATCAAATATTGTCTTTTTATTACAGTCTGAGTACTGCATTCCACATTTCTCCTGCTGTATCACAAACTCTTTGTTAAGTTCCCTGTAAGGGCAGTCCTTGGAGGTAGCTGGGCACCATCCAGTTCTTTCCAGTTGATGTAGTTTCTGGTTGATGAGGCCCTTTCTGTCTCCTGGGCTCATATTTTCTTTGTGTCTTTGATAGTCTTCATTGTCTTTTGCTCCAGGTGAGTGGAGACCAACTGATGTTCCTTAGATGCCCACTTGCTAGCTTTTAAGACATCAGACACCACTCACCAGAGGAGCTGCAGAACATTTTCTTAGTAAACTATGAAGCCAATTGACCTAGATGTCGCCTGAAACCTTGGTCCCAGATCCCTGTCCCTGATACTCTGTCCCTTGAAGTAATTGTTTGTATTTAGAAAACTTCTTAACTTTTGATTTTATGTCTGGATTCTGAACTCTGATGCTCTGGTCTATGTGTTTGTTATACCAGTACTAGGCTATTTTGACTACTGGGGTGGTGTAATAGCTTCTAAAGTTAGACAGTGTGAGGCCTCCCATTTCGTTTTTCTTCTTCAGTAATGCTTTTTATATCCAGAACTTCTTCCATTTCTGTATGAAGTTCGTTATATTAAACAATGTCATTGGAAGTTGTGTTGAGACTTCACTTTATCTATAGATCACTTTGGGTAGAATAGGGTTACAATCTAGAGTCTTCCTGTCCATGAATGAAGTAGATTTCTTTACTTATGTAGATCTCTTTTGGTTTCTTGCAGTAGTGCCTTGCTTCTGATTAGATTTATTCCCAAATATATAAAATATTTTATATTCCTTGGAGGAATAGTGTGCTGTCACAGGGCGGGGACAGCAGTGGAAGCTGCATATAGGTGGGCATGTCAATTTTTATGGAAATGTACATTTTCACTCAGTCATAATAAAAAAAATGCTAATGATGCAGTGATTTCCTCCTTGACATTGTGTTTCTTGCTGTAGAGGAACCCAACTAATTTTTGTATGTTTATCTTGTATCCTGATATTTGCTGAGCTCTTATTAGTTCAAGAAGTTTCTCTCTCTCTTTTTTGGGGGGGGGATTCTTTAGGGTTTTCTGTGTATAAGATCATACAAAGGGAAATGATTTCAGACTTTAGATACGATGATATTGGCTGTTGGCTTTCTGTAAATATCTTTTTTGTTGAGGAATTTTCCTTTTACTCCTTTTTGTTGAGAGTTTTTAACATGACTGCATTTTGAACTTTGTCAAATTCCTTTTGTGCATCAATTGATAATATCAAGTGGTTCTTTTGCTTTATTTCTATGGTTGCTCTTATTGTTTTTTCTAACATTGAGCCACCTCTGCATATGTGGTATGAATCCTAGGTTATGATGTTGAATTACTAGTTATTATTGTTGATATGTTGCTGAATTTTATTGGCATCGAAGTTCTTGAGAAATAGTGATTTGTAATTTTTCTTTTTGTCATGTGTTTACCTGGTTTGATGTCAGAGTTATGCAGCTTTCATAGAATTCTTTTGGAAGTATTCTGTGCTTTGCTATGCTCTGACACAGTGGTATTTACTCTTCTCTAAAACTTTGGTACATTTCTCTAGTGAAGCTCTCAGGACCATGGCTTCTTCTTGTGAGATTTTTTTGTTTAACTTCTCAATCTCTTCTTTTGTGATTGGCTTACTTAGTTGTCCTACCTCTTTCTATATTAGTTAAGTTAGGTAGTGTGTTTCTAGAAATTTATGCATTTCTTCTACGTCTTCAAATTTGTTACAGTACAGTTTTTCATAGTATTCTATTATGAACTTTTCTTTTTGTTTTAATTTCAGTTGAGTCTGTTGTGACAGCAGCCACCTCATTTCTTATTAGGGTTTTTGCTTCCTCTGCTGTTTTTCTTTTGTCAGTTTGCCCAGTGGTTTATTGTTAACTCTTAATTATTTTTTATTTCTCTGAGTCATTTAATTTTGTTATAATTTGTATTATATTTGCTTTCTTCTGGTGTCCATGGGGTTCTTTTGATGTTCTCTTTCTACTTGTCCAAGTTACAGGTTTAATGCTTAGATTTGGGCTTCTTTTTATTTTTAGATGTGTGCTTTCAGTGAAATAAGTTGACCTCTGAATGCTGCTTTAGCTGTGTTCTTTTGTTCTCATTTGATTCTGTGAATCTCTTTATTCTGTCTATGATTTCTTCTATAACCCATTAGTAAGTAGTTCTGTAACCCAAGGCATTGCTCAGTTTCCATGTGTTTGATTTCTTTTTCCTTATTCTTCCTGTTACTGATTTCTTCTTTTGTGGCTTTGTGGTCAGAAAAGATACTTTGCAATATTTCAGTTTTATGGATTTTGTTAAAACTTGCTTTATGTTGTTTTTGGTTTATTCTGGAGAGTGTTTCATGTGCATTGGATAAGAAAATACATTTGGCTACTTTTGGGTGGAGTGTTCTGTAACAGAAATACTATGAGTTCAAGGTGGTTGATTGTGGCATTTAGCTCTGTCATGTTTTTAATGAGCTTTTGTCTGGATGTTCTGGTAATGATATATCAAAGTCGCCTACTATTATTGTGAAACCAAAGAACCAAATCCACTGATATGTAGAGATCTTATAGAAAAAGTAGAACTACCTTCATAGAGGTTCTAAGGAGCACCTAGTGAATTTGTACTGCCAGCTTTTTTGTTAACAGCTGTTGTCCTTAACCACTATCATATCAGAGTTTCAACTATTATTATAGAGCTGTTTCTTTTCTCTTTGCAATGCTGTTACTTTTTTTTTTTTTTTAATGTACTTAAGAACCATGTCATTGGGTGCGTAAATATTTAATATGATTATGTTTTCTGGAGGTATTGACCCTTTGATCATTATATAGTTTCCTTCTTTATCCATTGTGGTGGATTTTACTTTAAAGTCTGTTTTGTTAGAAATTAATATTGCTACCTCTACTCCTTTTTGAATGTTGCTTGCTTGATATATTTTTTCTCATCTTTTGAGTTTCATTTTTTTTGTGTCTTTAACTCCCAGCTGTGTCTCTTGTAGGCATCATATGGAGGGATCCTGTTTCCTTATCAAGTCTGCCACTCTCTCTTTATTAGCACATTTAATCCATTTGTATTCAGGGTAATTATTGATAAGAATGAGTTTAGTGCTGTCATTTAGATGTCTTTTTGTGTATTGACAGTTTCTTTGTTCCACTTAATTTCCTGTGCTGAATCATTTTTATTTATTTTCTTTTCATCTTTTTGTTTGTTATTGGTTTAGTGTTTCCTGAGACTTCACATTTTTCTTTTTTATTTTGATGTGTAGGATTGTTAAATTTCCTTGTGATGGCCTTAATATTTATCCCTATTATTGCTAAATTTAAGCCAGTCTATTTTATTGCCTTTATTTGCCATCTGTGTGAAAGATTCATGACTATATTTTTTTAATCCCTCTGTCTTGTTATAACATTAATCATCTTTTACATACTGACATGTTATGTTTGTTTCCCTATTTTTCCTGGTTTAGCTTTAATTTTTTGTGTGTGATTTGTCTATCAGACTTCATATCTGCTTGTTTTGTCCTTTCTAGTACTGTGTTGTTGTCTGATGTTATTTATTTTCCAGCTGAAGGACTCCTTTAAGTATTCCTTGTAATTTTGGTTTGGTTTTTGCAAATTCCCTAGATATCTGTTTACCTGGAAATGTCCTAATTATACTATCATATTTGAGAAACAGTTTTGCTTGATATATAGTTCTTGGCTGGCAAATTTTTGCTTCAATACTTCATGTGTGGCATCCTATCACATTATTGTCTACATGGTTTCTGCTGAGGAGTACAAAAATCAATTTTATTAAGTCTCCTTTGAAAATTATTTTTCATTTATCCCTAACCAAAAGCCAGACTCATTGCTGTTGAATCAATTTCAACTTGCATCAATTTATAGGACAGAGTAGAATTGCTTGATAGGATTTCCAAGAAGCACATGGTGGAGTCTAACTGCCCACCTTTCGGTTAACAGCCATAGCCCTTTACCACTAGGAAACTAAGGTTTCTGTTTACCGCTAGCAACTTTTAAAATGCTCTCCTTATCTTTGGTTTTGTTGAGTTTGATGATACTATGCCTTGGTGTCTTTCTTTTCAGATCTACTTTGTATGGATTTTGATGAGCATCTTGGATATATACCTTCTGATCTTCCATAATAACAGAGAAATTTCCCATCAACAAATCTTCAACAATTCTCTATATTTTCTATGGCTCTCTGCTACCCCCATGCTGCTGTTCTACTCACTGGTAGATTATTCCTTTTGATAGAGTCCCATACAATTCTCTGTGTTTCTTTCTTTTTTTTTTAATTCTTTGATCTTTTTTTTTTTTCAAACAAGATGGTGTCAAGTGCTTTATCTTCAGTTTTATTAATTCTGCTTACCATTGCTTCAATTCTGCTCCTTTGACATTTTGGTGAGTTGTATGATTCTATGATTTTAATGTCAATCTTCTGCATTTCAGATTGCCATTTTTCTGTGCTTTATTGCTACCTGTTCAATTTGTCATTATGCGTTGCTGCATTTTGCCTCATATCCTTCCTAATCTCTTAAAGAGTTCTAAATATTAATCTTTTGTATTCTACTCCTAATAATTTCAGGACATTCTCATCATCTGGAACATTTCTTTTTTTTTTTATTGTGACCAAGTGAAAGTAGTATGCAATCCAAGTCAAACTTGTGTGCCTGTGCATCCTCAGTTCCCTCTGGTCTCCCTGCCCTGTGACAGCACATTCCTCCTTTCTGTTCCACACATATCATGCCCTGCCAACAATATCCTGTGCCCACCTCTCCACTCTTTCCTCTGCCTTCTGGTAAGACGCCAGTAAGATAGTGTCCCATAGATACATAGAACCGTAAAGTGAACACACTATACGGTGAACCTTTGTCCCCAAGTCCAGTATACGCTTGTTGGAAGAGTTGACCTTAGTAATGAATAATGATGTGTGGCAGAAGCAGGTCCAGAGGCCACACTCCCCGGGGAAGTCCTGGAACATCAGACCATCAGTTGCAGTCTTCCAGTGGAATTCTTGAGGTGCACCCCTCCCTTTTTTCGTGTTGTCACTGGGGCCCAACATGGCATGCTCCATCATGGCTGTCATTAGTTGTGGCTGGGCACCATCTCATTCTTCTGATCACATGTTGGTACAGTCATGCATTCACATGGGTCCTCTGGGCTCTTTTTCTCTTAAGTCTTGTTGTCCTTGGTGATCATCTGATTCAGCTGAGATGCGGTCATTTGGTGTATCTCAGATGGTAGCTTACGAGCTTTTAAGACTCCAGACACCACTCACCAGTATAGGTTTCAGAAGACTCTCTTAGCAATAAGCTATTTATGCCAGTTGTCCTCAAGGTCCCCTGAGAGCATGGTCCCCAGACCCTCAACCCTGCTACTCTATCCTTGCAATATTAGGCTAGGAATAAAAGAGTTTTCTGTTTATGTTGAAGTCCGGTTAAAATGATCATCTTTCTGGTTTGTGCTGTCACTGCTTTCACCCAACCAAGTTTCTATCAGCTATCTAATCTATGCATGTCCCTCTCTCTCCCTCCCTCTCCTCTCTTGCAGCTGTCAGAGACTCTTTTCTTACATATATGAGTCTGCTTTCAAGTCTTTATGTTAAGGATGTCATACAATATTTGTCCTTCTGTTTCTGACTGATTATACTCAACAGAATGTCTTCCAGTTGAAACCAGGTTATGAGATGCTTCCTGAAATCATCTTTACTGTTGCATAGTGTTCCATTGAATATATGTACCATAGTTTGCTTATCCATTCATCTGTTGTTGGGCATCTGGGCTGAGTCCATCTTTTTGCAATTGTGGACTGTGCTGCAATAAACATTCATGTGCATGTATCTGTTCATGTGACTGTCCTTAATTCTGTAGGATACATTCCAAGCAGTGGGATTACTAGATCAAATGTTATATCAATTTCCAGCTTTTTAAAGGAAGTATCAGATTGCTTTCCAAAGAGGTTGTACCATTTTGCAATCCCACCAGCAGTGTAGGAGAGTTCCAATTTCTCCACAGCCTCTCTGACATTTGTTGTTTGTGGTTTTTGGATCATGGCCAGCTTTTTTGGAGTCAGATGATATCTCATTGTAGTTTTGGTTTGGATTTCTTTAACAGCTAATGATCGTGAGCAATTCTTCATGTGTCTTTTGGATGGATGTCATCTTTAGAGAAGTGTCTGCCCATCTCCTTTGCCCATCACTTAATTGGGTTATTTACCTTTTTCTTGTTGATATTTTGCAGTACCTTGTAGATTGTAGAGATCAGAGGTTGATCAGATATACAGTTGCCAAATATTTTTTCCCATTCTGTGGGTGGTCTTTCAATTCTTTTGATAAAGTCTTTGGATGAGCAAAAGTTTTTGATTCTTAGTAATTCCCATTTATCTATTTTCTCTTCTGTTGATCGAGTTTTGTTTGTCAGATTTTGAAGTCTGCCTAAATTATGTGTTAAACCTTGCATTGTTGATCTTTTCTTGTATAATCTTCAGGGTTTCAGGTTTGATATTTAGGTCTTTTATGCATTTTGAGTTGATTCTTGTGTAAGGTGTGAGGTGTGGGTCTTTTTTCAATTTCTTGCAGAGGGATAACCAATTTCGCCAACACCATTTGTTAAAGAGACTGTTTTTACCCGTTTAGAGACTTAAGGCTTTTGTCAAATATCAACTGTTCATAGGAAAATGGAGGCATCTCTGGGGTCTCAACTCTGTTCTGCTGATCTATCTGTCTCTTTTTGACCAGTACCAGGCTGCTTTCACTACTGTGGTAGTGTAATAAGTTCAAAATTGGGTAGTGAGAGGTCTCCACATTGTTCTTTTTCTTCAGTAGAGTTTTGCTTATCAGGTTTTTTTTTCCTTTTCAAACAAAGTTGGTGATTTGTTTCTCCATCTCATTAAAAAATGTCACTGGAATTTATATTGAGCTTGCATTGTATACATAGATGGCTTTGGGTAAAATAGACATTTTCACAATGTTAAGTCTCCCTATCCATGAGCAAAGTAATTTTCTCCAGTTCTGTAAGTCTGTTTTAGTTTCTAGCAGTAAAGTCTTGCAGTTGTCTGTGTATAGGTCTCTTTTGTTTCTAGTTAGATTTCTTCCCTGGTATTTTACTTCTTGGGGGCTATAGTAAAAGATACTGATATGGTGATTTCTTCTTTAATGATATCTTTGGTAGTATAAAGGAATCCTACTGATTTCATTATGTTTGCTTTATAGCCTGATACTTTGCTGAACTCATCTATTAGTTTGAGTAGTTTACTTATGGATTCTTTGAGGTTTTCTCCATAAACAAACGTATACAAATAGGGAGATTTTTACTTCTTCTCTGTCTATGTAGATGCCCTTTATTTCTTTGTCTTGTCTAAATGCTCTGGCTAGAACTTCTAGTACAGTGTTGAATAGAAGTGGTGAGAGTGGGTATCCTTGTCTAGTGCCTGTTCTCAAAGGGACTTCTTTCAGTCTCTCTCATTCAGTATGATGTAGGCTGTTGGGTTTGCATAGATGCCCCTTACTACATTGAGGAATTTGCCTTCTATTCATAATTCGCTGAGAGTTTTTAGCATGAATTGGTGTTGGACTTTGTCAAATGCCTTTTCTGCATCAATTGATAGAATCAGGTGATTCTTGTTTTTTTGTGTTAATTATGTGACTGACCACATTAATTGTTTTCCTGACATTGAACTAGTCTTGTATCCCACATGTGAATCCGACTTGGTCATGAGAAATTATTTTTTTGATATATTGTTGAATTCAATTGGCTAGTATTTTGTTGAAGATTTCTGCATCTAGGTTCATGAGTGATACTGATCTGTAGATTTCCTTTTTTGTGAGATCTTTCCCTGGCTTTGGTATCAGGGTTATGTTGGCTTCATAGAATGAATTTGGGAGTATTCCATCCACTTCTATGCTGTGGAATAGACTCAATAGTATTGAGGTTAATTATTTTCTAAAAGCTTGGCAGAATTCTGTGGCGAAGCCATCTGGGCCAGCGCCTTCTTGGTTGGTAGTTTGGGGACTACTTTTACAAACTCTTCTTTTGTGATGGAATTATTAAGTTGTTCTACTTCTCCTTATGATAATTTTGGTAGGTGATAAGAAATTAGGAATTTGTCCATTTCCTCTAGGTTTTCAAATCCATTAGAGTACAGTCTTTCATAGTATTCTGTTATCACACTTTTGATTTCTGTTGGATCTGTTGAGACTTCTCCCTTCTCATTTCTTATTCAGGTTATTTGTTTCCTCACCTGTTTTTCTTTAGTAAGTTTAGCAATAATTTGTCAATTTTGTTGGTTTTTTCAAAAAACCAGCTTCTAGTTTTATCAGTTTTTTTCAATTGTTCTTCTATTCCCTAATTCATTTAGTTCTACTCTAATCTTTGTTATCTGTTTTCTTCTGGTGCCTGAAGTGTTCCTCTGTTGCTCTCTTTCTATTTGTTCAAGCTGTAGGGTTAATTCTTTGGTTTGATTGCTTTCTTCCTTTCAGATACGTGCATTTATAGAGATAAACTGATCTCTGAGGACTGTATTGGCTGTATCCTATAGTTTCTCGTAGAATATGTTTCCTTTCTCATTTGAATCCATAAAATTTTATTTGTCCTTGATTTCTTCTATAACTCATGGCTTTTTGAGCAAAGTGTTGTTCAGTTTCCATGAGTTCCAGTTTCTATCAATGTTTTTTTTTTTTCTGCTGTTAATTTCAACTTTTATTGCATTTGCGGTGTGGGGATGCTTTGCAATAATTTAGTAGTTTGGATGTTGTTCAGATTTGCTTTATGTACTAATACGTAGTCTATTCTGGGAAATATTCTATGTGCATTGGAAAAGAACATATACTTATTTGTTAATGGAGAAAAATTTCTGTATATGTCGATGAGGTCTAATTGGCTAATTGTCACAATAAGTTGTTCTGTATCTTTACTGAGCTCTCTTCTAGACGATCTGTCCATTACTGAAAGTGCAGTGCTGAAGTCTCCAACTATTATTGTGGCATCATCTATTTCATTTTTCAGTGTAGTCAATGTTTGATCAATGTAGTTAGATGCTCTGGTATTGGTTGCATAAATATTTAATATTGTTAAATTTTATTTGTGTATTGAACCTTTCAGGAGTGGCTGTCCTTGTCCATGATGGTGGATTTGACATTAAAATCTACCTTATCTGAGATTAGTATTGCCACATGTGCTCTTTTTTGTGTACATTGTTATCTTGATAGATATTGTTCCATCCTTTAATTTTCAGTTTGTTCCTATCTTTAAGTATGATGTGTGTTTCTTGTAAGCAACATATAGATGAGTCGTGTTTTTTGATCCAAGATATCACTCGTTGTATCTTTAGTGGAGTTTTTAGACCATTTACATTCACTGCAATTATTGACAGATATGTGTTTAGTGCTATCATTTTGGTGTAATTATTTTTGTGTTGGAGTTTTCTCTGTTCCTGTTAATATTCTGTGCTGGGTCATTATTCATATGCATTGAATTTTCATGTTTTTCAGTGTTGGCTTTGTGTTTCTCGAGACCCATGTATTACATCTCTTGTTATTGTCTTGTTATTGTGCTTTGTGGCTACCTCAAAATCCCCCTTAATGATCTGAGTTTAAACCCACTTTTAGCTTCTACAAATCTAACTAACTTCATTGCCATCTGAAAGAACTGAAGCTACTGTAGTATGTCACTCTTTTTATTGTGATGGTATCTTAGTTTTCTTGATAAGTTCACTGGTTCCCTTCTTTTAATGTCATATAGCTCTAATTGAATTTTTTTGTCTTTCTTAACTGAGTAGGTTTCTGTATTTTCTATCCTCTTTGTCTTCTTAAATATACAGTTAAGGGTTTTATTTTTCTAAGAAGAGATCTTCTTTCAGTATTTCTTATAATTTTGGTTTGGTTTTTGCAAAGTCCCTGAGCTTCTGTTTATCTGTGAATGTCTTAATTTCATCTTCACATTTGAAACAGAGTTTTTCAGAATACCTAATTCTTGGTTGGAAGGTTTTCTCCTTGAAGGCTTTAACTGTATCAATCCACTGTCTTCATGCCAACATCACTTCTGCCAAGAAGTCAGATGAAAGCCTACAGGGCTTCCCTCTGAATGTTAGCTTTGTTTTGAGTTTTGCTGCCTTTCATGTTTCATTTTATTAATCTTGATTATACTATGTCTTAGTGTTTTTATTTTAGGGTTAATTTTCTGCGGCATTTGATACATGGCTTGCTTATCTATGTTCTCTTCTTTTATAATTTCAAGGAAGTTTTCTGTCAGCAACTCAACAACAATGGTCTCTGTGTTTTCAGCTGTATCTGCTTGTTCAGAAATTCCAATTAATCACAGGTTATTCCTTGTGATAGAATCACACATGTTTCTTAGAGCTTCTTCATTTTTCTTATTTCTTTTCTCTGACTTCATAAATGTTGCTGTCAGTTGCTTTATCTTCAGTATCACTAATTCTAATTTCTAATGCATCTTGTCTGTTCTCTTGGCTTTGAATTGTTTAATTTTGAGATTTTGTTATTGATGTGTCATATTTCAGAGTGTTGATTTTCCATCAGTTTGAATAGCTTGCTTAATTTTCAATTTTGTTCTGCTGCATTTTGTTTAATCTCTAGGCACCAAGTCCAGCCAAGTGCCGTCAAGTCGGATCTAATCTCTAGGAAGGTTCTATATATAAACCTTTTGTACTCCACCTGTGGTAGTTTCAGAAAGACTTCTTCATATGAGAAGTTTTCTGAGTCTTTATTTTGGAAGGTTTCTGGGTCCATGTCAGAATGTTTTTATAAATGTTAGGCTATGGTCTGTTGCTTCTAGGACATACAGTTGCTGTTTATTTTTTCTGGTGTTGTCTTAACAAGACCTGAGGAAGGAAGATGGTCACTTGTTACCTTTCTGTTCTCTTATGACAGGCCCCACTGGACTCTCTGGGGTGGCAGGCTCTGCCTCCTGGCTGGCAAAGATAAGGCCCTTCTTATGGAGACACTGGAGCACTGTCAGCTGACTCTACAATGTGGGTCAGCGAAATCTGGAAGAGATGTAGTTAAGTTGCACAACAATTATTTCTTCAGGCAGTTGTATTTTAAAAGCTAAAAGCTACCTGCCTATTAACTAAAGTGAGCAAGAGCACTGGGTGTGGCAGGCCCCTCCTTCTGGCTGATAAGGGCAGCTGCTCCCTAGCTCTCTGGCAATACTTTAGTGCAGATCATAACAGGGACATGCCACTGCACTGCAAATGCCACAAGGGCACCACCTGTGAGGCAACACCTTTTTAAACACAGTCCCCCTTTTGGGATAGTAGTCCCTGGGCTGACACTGTCTCCCAGTCTGGGAATCCACCCCTGGTGAAAGCCCCGATTAGAAAACTCTACCACCCAGGTAGGCAAGCTAGTGTCCGAGTCAAGCTACCCCTCCTGCGGAGAAACAGGCAAATCTGTGGTGGAGTTCCAAAAAGGGTAGGGGGGTGGTGATATCTCTGCTGCTGGGCTCTCAAAATGTGGGTATCCCACTCAGTGTCTCTCTGCTGTGGGATAGGCGCTTCACTTCAGGATTACATTTCAGAGCACCTCCAGTGCATGCCTTCCCACACTTGTTGGCAAACAAAGAGAAAAAAATAATTAAAAGTGCTGAGTACCTTGGGATCATGAGAGATGTCTACTCAGCCAGAGCAGGGTTCAGTGATAGAGAGGTAGTTTCCCACTTGGTGGTACATATTCCAGAGTGAGAGTCCTATGCTGTGTCTTAAGGGGTTACTGGGTGTCCAGAAAGCTCTGTTCAATGATCAATCCAAGTCTTAGTTTTCAGTGGGAATTAAGGAGATGTGTGTCTACTCTGCCATGTTAACTGCGCCTCCCCAGGCCCCGGAAAATTTCTTGATTTTTTGTTTTGGGAGCTTTTTGGAGATGTAGTGGTCTGCTTCTTTAAGTGATTTGATATTAACTATTGTCTCTGAGGTATATTAAGTTGTATCTATTGATTTTATCCTTACTGTGTGCTTGTTTGAAATGGCAAAATAGGATAGTTGTGTGAGGTTGTTTGATTATTGCAGTGTTTGAGGCTCTAAATTCCTGTCACCAGGTGATTACAGCTATTCGTTGGCACCCAGGCTTCCATTTACTGTTCTTGTAATATTCAACTCAGGTGCCCAGATAGTTGGTCACCAAGTGTGAGATGCAGGCTCTCTTCTGCAGTGCTAGGTGGGCAGGGGTGATTGGTGTAGACACAGGTATCAAGCTACACTTGCATAGAAAGGTAGGGGGCTGACATCTCCCTGTGAGTGTATGTGAGGAAGGTGTGTCCCCTTATGCCTGAGCCTAGACAAAGGAACAGTTTCTACTCTGAGTTCCCTGCTTAGAGAACTAGCAGTTTATCCTCCCCCATTGTCTGATAAGTTGTTCCCTCCCCAAATCAAGGAGAATGACTCAGTGCATGCATAAGGAATCCTACTTCTGGTCTAGATAATATGTTAAAGACTTTGGAGCCTGGCACAGTACAGATAAAGAAGGAGGAATTTCTCAGAAAAAGGAGAGAGGTTTATCTGGAAGGAAAGTTTTATATACCCATATGCCAGATTAGATGCAAGCCACTTTGCTTTTCATGATTGAATTCTGATTTTCACTGATTCCAGAGGGGTGAATGGGCTCTCTACTGCTCAGTCTCTCCAGCTGAAGATGATGCTTTCAAAAAGCCCCTGTTCTACTCATCACACTTGCTGTAGCCAATGTGCCTTCAAGATACTGATTCCAAGCAGGTCAGGGCGAATCTGTCCTAGGTACTTTTGGAGCTAATCTCCCTTCCCTGTAGCTCAGACTAATATCTCATCTTTCCCTTTAATGTTCAGTGCTCCCAGGATGTCATATGCAAGTAATTAATTTGTTTTGGGGGTCTTTGTTAATAGAAGGATCATAGGAATTGTTCCACTACTCTGCTACCTTAGCTTCACCTTAGACTTTTACTTTTGACCTTTAATTTCTTATTTATATTACTCAGGAAATTTTTAATTACTAAAGATGTCATTATCGTTTTTATGTTTCATATATCTTGACTTTGTTTCTCAGCACTAATTCTTGATGATACCAGCAAAGGATAGTTACATCTTTCTTATGGCTTTTCTTGTTTAATCTTTTTTTTCTTTATTGCAAATTGTTCATGGTGCTTGTATGTGTATGTGCTAAGTACCATACAAGGGTACTTTTGTATTATTGGAAAAATACTTATATTATTTTACATAATTCTGTAGCAGTATATTGTGTTTCTAGAATATGTGATGCAGATCTCATTTTTAAAATAAGTGAAAGGAAATGTGCCCTTAGGGAAGAGATAATAGCATGAGTAGAAACTAACATACTCTCTCACACACGCATTCTAATGTCCATTGTCTTGAGGAACTTACGTGGAACATGGCTTATGCAGAAAGCACATATAAACACTATCAGGGAGATAAAATACAGTAATAATTAAATTCTTACTGATTGTGAATATTAGTAATTCCAGCGCAGTAATACAAAGTTGGAGTAGAAGTTCTTTAGTAAATCTGACTTTATTACGTACACTTCTGGAATCGAGAGACCTGAATTGATATATATCAATATACTGAAGGTATGTTTCTTTTAACCATTATTGTCATGCTTCTATCATGTGACAAAGTTTCTAAAACACTTTATGTTACAAACAAATAGATATCTAGGAGGTCCAACAATTAAGTTTGTGAACTTAACTGGAGAACTACACACTGACAGCAGTACCTAGTCTGTGCTTCAAAGCAATTTTGGAACTCTTTCTGGAATGGCCTTTGAGTGTGGTGGCTCAGTAACAGATTCACTAACAATTGTATAGTTGTCTGTAAGGGAATGTTTAGCTAATAAAAAAATAACTGTATTGGAACACTCTCATGCTCAACCTGATCTGGCTTCCAGTGACTTTTTTCTTTATCAGAAGAGAAAGGAAATATTGAAAAGAAGACATTACTATGACATTCAGGACATCGAGGGTAATACAAGGATGACTCTGATGGCTATTCCAGAGAAAGAGTTCCAAAAGTGTTTTGAAGCGTGGACTAGGTGCTGGCATCAGTGCATAGCTTCCCAAGATGAGGATTTCAAAGGTAACCATGTTGGTATCCAGCAGAGAGGTGTGTAACACTTTTTCTAGGATGAGTTTGCAAACTTAATTGTCAGGCCTCAAATGAGGGGTTTAATCAGATTGAGAGAAATATTGTCGCTCTTAACAATGTCAGATTTTGGCAGTTTGAAAATTGTCTTCATCTTGGCAGACAACAAATAGTACATTAGGAAGACATATCTAAATTCGTCCTTAATTGCCTTATGTTACCTTAAGATAAATTAAAAATATGAGCAGTTCCTGGATTATGAGCAAGTTCTGTAATGGTTTCTAAGTCTGTCTTTAATTTGTGCATACATCAGAACAGTTAGGTACAGTTTGTATCTAACAAGAGTTAACCAAATGTTTGCCTTTAGGATATGTACCTTTCTGTGCATGAAAAATAATAAACACTTCTAGATACATTAAAACATCATTAACATGATAGCATAGTAATAATAACGTTTTGATGAGCATCAGAAAGTAATGTAAATTTGTTATTATTACCATTGAATGTACCTTGAATTTTTAATATAATAGGCTTTACAGGGTTTGGCTCATAAGTATGGGTTGTGTGTAAGTCACATGTTTGTAACCTGGGGATTGCCTGTACATAAACAATAAGAAAAATGGATAGTCTACTTTTCAACCTGTATCTCTTGAAGATGCTAATCCATTTTTCTAGTATTGAGGTTTTATTTATGTGAAACTGATCTTCAAGTTAAACTTCTTCAAAATACTCCTATTATCCAGATACACAGTATGCTATGATTCACAAAATGTGAATACTCTTTTTTTGCCAATATCCATTGGAGATTACTAAAGTCACCATATGTCCTTTGGATTTCATTTCCACAGTTCAAGGTTCTAAAATTTTTCAGATAAATGGAAGCTTTGTACATTCCTTCAGTTAGTATGTATATACATATATGTATATTTCCAGCTCCATTATAAATTTATCATGGAGTTGAATTCATAGACACCCATTCTGTTCACACTGTAGTTTACCAAGGAAAACAATTATGGACTTTTTATGGAGTTGTAGCAGTTCTATCTTGCTGTATAATAAATCACCACAAAACTTGACGGTTTCAAACAGCAAAACGTTGCTATTGCTCATAGGGCTATGAGTCAATCAGGCAATTCTATGGATCTGAAATTGCCTCAGCTAATTTCACCTGGTCTCTCACATGAGTCTGTTGTCAGTTTGCAAAATACTGAGATGATTTGTTCTTCTGTGGTCATCATCATATGTTTAGTGATAAACTGGCAAACAGCTAGGTGACAAGGGTGACTGGGGCACCCGGTTTGTCACTGTCCAGTAAGCTGAATATAATGATGTAGGACCTCTTCAGATCTAAACTCAGAACTGACACATTCTCGTATCTGTTTCATTCCGTTGGCCAAAGTAAGGCACTAGGATACTATTCACTTAGGGAAGTCTTCATTCAAAGCATAGCAAAATGTAAGCTACTATTTGTTGGAAAGAGCTTCAAAGTTATATTGTAAAGCATGATAAAAAGCTGGAACTAACAGGATATTTTTTCACAGTATGTGACATGGGCTGAAGTAATCTTGAACAATTTTGTCCTTTTATGAATCAATAGATAGCAATAGAAAATTCATCCTTAATAAGAATATGTTATAAGATTATATTTGAATCAAATTATAGTGCGAAGTAAAAGTAGACTGAGCAAATATTTTGAAACCTGTTTGGTTTAAAAACTGATAGTCCTTTAAATGAGTCACCTTTGTTTCCAGTTTTAAGTAGTAACTCAGTATTACGGTGATAAATAATTTTTCCGTATATATCTTAAAATTATATCCTTTATTACCTGATCACATCTCCCTTATGATCTTCAGATATTGTTTAAGTGCTTTCTGGGCAAAGAACTTAAATTTTATGTGGTCATATGGCGAATGGAGTGTTTTCACTGTAAGAGGAAGACATAACAATAAATTTCCTGGGTTTTGTACAATAAAATAATATTATAAAAATTCACTTACCTTTATGCACCATAGTGTTAAATACTACTCTGATGCCATATCAAATAATATTTATTATAAATCACAAGTACTTAGCTATCAAGAAATTTACTTGCTATTAGACTGACTATTAAACTGACTTAACATCTTTTCCTGTAATGTAAGTTTTTTAAAGTTGTCACTGAACAAGAATTTTTCAAAAACATTTTTATCACAATGTTTTTATAGCATGTCCTTTTTTTTACAATTTTTTTAAATTTTCTTAGTACTTAAAGAAATATCATTGTAAGTATAGTAGATCCTTAGAGTCACAATGAAAGTACTAATTAATTTTATGCATGATCCATAGTATACACAATCACCACATATTAGTACAATTAATTATAATTTCATGGCTAAAAGAATGTAATGGACTTGTTCATGATGTTAGACAGATACTTAGCAAGTAAATGATTTAAAATTTACATTCACATTTTGAATAGCAATTTGGATAATGGAAAAAAAGTGAAAAGGATGCATTATATTTAAAAACTATCTTGTATGTAGGTGGTTCATGTATAAAATAAAAATGTAATAGGATTATTTTGATTTTTCTGCACTAATTATTAATACCTTACTTTTACATTCTATAAATCTCTTGCTGTAATAAATCAACTATGAAAATGAACCATTGGAGAAAAAAAAGACCTTGAATTAGAATAGAAACAATTTCATGCTGCATTTTTTTCCATCACTGCTTTTGAAAACTATCAGATACATCATTATATGATGAAAATAACAGTAATACACATGTTATTGCTAGTCAGATAGCTAAATTTTCCTTTCTAGATCACTGGGAAAACAAGCCAGGACTGATTGAGGTGAGGGTAAAGAGCCTAAGAATGGCAAAGGAGACAGCTAATACATAACAGGAGATAGTCCCAGTGGTATGAAAGATACAATATTTTTTAATGAAATATCAGACTGTTATTTACCTTTTTGTCATCTTAGTAAATGGAAATAAACTATTACCAGATGGTTTTAATCAAGAAATTCCTGTGTATATATATTTTAAGAAAACCTCTGAACCTTATTCTCTAACCAAGTGTCTTTTAAGTAAAACAAACAAATGAACAAATAACAGCTGTCTCCAAGTTTTGAGATGGTTCTGTTGATGTCTGCCACTACAGTTGTATTCAGCTGCCTGAACTCCATTTATACATGCAGGATAACATATTAAACTTAGTTTTTATAGGTATGGAAGATCTTATGAGAATTTATATGAAATGTTTCACATTTGTACCAGTAGCAATGCAGTGAGGATATATGTCATATATAAATGTCATATTTAGTTTTCATAGATTAATTAGGGACCAAAAGTCTCTTAAAGGATACTCAGGGTTTATAATTACTTAGCCCTAAAACATGTTCTTCTGCTCACTTACGACATTATTTTTTAACAGAAGACAATTCATTCAAGTTTCAGACAACATGGTTAATATATAATAAAAATTAAAATGACTCTTATTAAAACAAAGTTTGAAAATGGAAAACCCCCAAAACAAACCCATTGCTACCTCACTAATTCCTACTCATAGAAACCTTACAGGACAGAACTGAACTGCCCAGTAGGTTTCCAAGGAGCTCCTGGAAGATTTGAACTGCTAAACTTTTGGTTAGCAGCCGTAGCACGTAACCACTACATCATCAGGATTTCCTTTGAAAATAGAAAGAAGTGTATTAATTCTAAAGAACATTTACCCTTTAAAGTACTTGAGCTTTATCTTTATGTATTGATATGAAAAAATCTCTAAGATATATTGTTGATTTTAAAAAGAAAGGTGTAGAAAATTTGGTGCTTACTCAAACACATATTTATAAAACAAATACAATGTGTCAGGTATTATTCTAGACACTGAGAATACAACAGTGAATGCTACAGAAAAAATACAAACACAAACAGAAAAAAACTCCTACTTTTACGAAGTTTACAGCCTAGTTCATTTGTAAAAATTAAGATTATAAACTATGTACTTATATGACAGTTATACAGTTGTATTTCAATGACTTTATTATCAACAGAATGAATAAACATTTTCAAAATTTGAATGCTATCTGAATGCCACTTAAAAGGGTAAATAATGATAATAAAAGAAAACAAAACTTCTCCAGATTTTTTACTTTCAGTGGCAAACACTTTAAAAATCTTGAGCAGTTTCTTTTGGCAATTTCCACAGTATATTGAAATAATATTGTTATACCTTTCTTTGACTGTGGAAGAATCCCTAACCAGGTCAATTCCAGTCACCACTGCACTCCTGGTCTAAGCTGCCATCATTGAAGAGCTGGATTACTACAATGACTTCCTGTCCAATCTCCCTCCTTTTAGCCTTGACCTTTAAAACGCATGGTTCACAGAGCAGTCAGATCTTTCTGACTTAAATTTCATCATGTCACTCATCTTTCCCCCTCCCTCAGAGGAAATAAAATGTCTTAAAATGCTGTAAAAGCCAATTCTCAGTTGTAAATAGATCCCTCTCAAACCAAATAACCATATATTTATCAAAATGTGGTTAGAGCTTTTGGAAATCAGCAACAGATAGTGCATTATCTTGGGTTTTGAAGGTGGCTTTTTTTTCTGGAAAGAAGATTCTGAGGTTGAATTTAGTTTGCAGAATGTTTACTAAGTGGTGCCCTTGGGGACCAGGTCCTACACTCATGGACACATACGAAAGGAAACAATTACAGGGTAAAGCTAGAATCTAGCTACAGGTTCATTTGTGACTTCAGTAAACTGCACATAAGCTTGTGAACTAGAATGGTCCTTTAAAGTTCTTCTGACTTATATTTATAAGTCCAGGTCTTTCTTTTCCAATGAAAATCCATCATTTGATATGAGTTACTTGGGGGATGGGCAGCCCTCCTAATGGCATGACTCTTGATAGCTGAGGAACTTCCTAAAAACCACCATGTGATAATCTTGTTTCATGTAAAACTTCCAGTATTTGGGACAAGTTATTTTTGAAAGAGGGATCTCAATGAAGCGTCAAGGTTTCCAAACAGTGTCCAGCGTAACAAAAGTATGGGTCTGTTCCCAGTAAAAACTATGTCAGTGCAAGAATAGGAAGCTATTATTTGTACCAAAAAGGAGTAGCTATTGAGTGAAATATGTCTCAAAGGAAACAGGTCTTTGGTAAAGGGATGCTTGTCACCTTAATACAATCATGAAAGAATTGCCACAGGAAAAAAGGTACTTACCTTTCTCTTCATCCAGTCGTTCATCAAATGTTGCCCATTAGTCAATCCAATCTACAAAGAAAGAAAATCTGTTGATGTAGACCATAGAGGATTGATTCTAGATCATAAGACAGGTTACAGAAGGGTAGTAAATGGATTTGAAGAGTCAAATTGAAAACATCCATTAAAAAGTTCCTAGTTAATCCTACCCCAGTTTACGTATGCATTCTGGTGAGCTTTAATACAAGTTAATGAGCTGTTTTTTCTTGTTGTTTTTCTTTCCATAAGCAAATCCCCATATATTGGTATTTGGAAGTCTTTTTCTTGAGATGTAGCATGTGTTACAAAATCATCTCTACGTTTTTCTTTTTGGAGGATACAGTCCTTGTTGCTGGTTTTCTGGGGACAGGATAAACAAAGTGGCTGAAGGTTTCACAATTCAGTTACTGTAAGCTTATTTGGACTGTTACTGTGAGTGCAACACTCCCACCTGAGTGTGTCTGGTCTCCTCTAACCATACATGATTCTTATACAATTATCCATCAACTAGAGCTGTGACTAGAGCTGTGGTTTCCTGCCTGAAGTAGTGAGTAGTGTGGCAGTAGTGTCTATGGTCTTCATAAGGTGGTAAACTAGAAATATACCTGGTCCAGAGAGTTCTCATCCATCAGCTTTCAGTTCCTCATATCTTGGTGCCAGGGACTCTCTGAATAGTCTAAAGGGTATATGCTTAACTACTATCTAAAAGATGAGTGGTTTAAACTCACCGAGAGGTGACATGCAAGAAAAGGCTAGTGATCTGCTTCCTTAATGATTGTAGTCAAGGAAAAACCCTATGAAGTGGTTGGTTCTACTCTGTCATATGAGGTTGCCATGAGTTGTATCAACTCAATGACAATTAGTTTGTTCTCAGTTTTATTGGGACCACCAGAACCTGAGCATCTCAGGAGTTCTGTGAGGGCAAATTGTGTCGCTTCTTTATAAGATTCCTCTGTACCCATTGTGATGATTGTTTTACCTACTCCGCTTGGTCAAATAGAAATTAGCTCTCCAGTAATCACTTTCCACCTTCTGAAGCTGTTGAAATTTCTCCTCATGACGTCTTCTTATTCAACATGGATTTATTCCCTTATATACTTTACATAACATTAGTGTAGTTTCTGGGAGAAAGAGCTATGATAAAATCTTGAAGGCTGTTGGATGAGTTTTAGTACCCATTACCCATTGGCACTGAGTCAATTTCTACTTATTAGCAACCCTGGAGGACAGGGTAGAACTGCCCGGTAGGGTTTCATAGGCTGAAATATTTAGGTAAGCAGATCAGCAGGTTTTTTCTCCCTCAAATCAGCTCATGGGTTCAAACTCAACCCTTTCATTAACAATGGCGTGCAATAACCATTGCACCAACAGATTACAAAAACAGACAAGACTACTCCTTCATACCTCTTCTACTCAGCATTTTCCTTGAAGTCCAGGCAAAAGCAGTATGAAAAGCAAAAGAAATGAAATGTGTCCAGATTAGAAAGGAAGAGATAATACTGTCTGTGTTCACAGATGACATGATTAGCTATGGAGAAAATCTCAAAGAGCATGCATGCATGCATGCATGCACACACAGACAGACAGACAGACAGACATGTATACATTCACAAAACCTTCTGGAACTAAGAAGAGATTATAGAAAGCCTGCAGGATACAAAGTTAGTATAGAAAACTGAATTTTCCCCTATATACCAGCAATGAAAAAATGAAATTTGAAATTAAAATAGAACAAATCCCATACAAATATATAAACCTTAACTTAAACTATGGATTTAAGTTAACAGTCATGAAACAAGATTGGCTGATCAATTGTAATAAATATTGTACATTAATGCAAGATATTATTAGTAGCAAAAACTGTGTGCAGAAGTGATTTACATATAAGAGTACTCTATGTAGTTTCTGGAAACCCTGATTCCTTAATGGTCAAGAATTATTGCTCCTAACCAAAAGATTGAACAGTTTAAATACACCAGGCACTCCTTGGAAACCCTATGTGACCATTCTACTCTGTCGTGTAGGGTAGATATGAGTCTTACTTGACTTGATGGCAATGGGGTTCTGCAGTTTCTAATCAATTTCTCCATAACCCGAAAATGCCCCCAAAAGATAAAGTTCTCTAAAAAATGTCAGTAATGGTTAGCTAAGGTTCAAAGACAAGGATTTGGATGGGATCTAAGAGGCAGATTTTTACTTCTTATTTTTATGTTTCTTAATTTATGTACCTATTATTTATTATTTAATGGCAAAGGGCTTAGTGAGCTAGAGGGTATTATTTCTACAATGGTGTCTTAGGCTGGGTTCTCTAGAGAGTAAAACCAGTAAAGCATGTGAGTACATGTATAGAGAGAGATTTATATAGAGGAAATCTTCGCACAGTTGTAGAGGCTGGATTGTTCCAACTACATAGACCAGGATGGAGGTTTATCTCAACTCTCTTAGCTGGAGGGGTTGGTGAACCCAGTATCAGCAGGCTGGAGAGCAGAGCTTTTGCTTTTAGGCTGTGAAAATCTGTAAATTCCAAGATCTGCAGATAAACTGATAGCTCAAATCCCAAGATCCAGAGGTCAGGTGAACAGGAGGCGGCCACAGGATCCAGAGAAAGCAAAAAGCCAGAATGTCTGCTTGTGTATGGATGCAGGCCACAACTCCAAGAAAACTCCCTTTAAACTGATTGGCTACTCACAGCAGGTGAAATCATAGGAGTGATCACCCATAAACACTGATGGCCCAGCCAAGTTCACACACAATCCTAACCATCAAAGGTAAAATAACATTGCATAATTCAAATAAAATATAAAAGAATGTTTGCACTCACCAGATCATTGTTACATATTAACTTTAGTTTATTATTACTTTTTACTTGTTCATACTGCCTCCTATAGTCACTTTCCCGTGTGGAAAACAAAATCCACACCAGGCAGTTTAATAGTGCAGATATGGAAAAATAATGAAATTAGAAAAGCTGAAAGTTCAAACTAGGGAATTTAAAGCAACACTGTGATTGGTAGTCGCAGAGCTGCAACCCAAGACAGGAAGAAGAAGAAAAGAACCAGGTGTTGTTATCAGAGGCAAAAGTTGAATCTAGACACTTAGCATAGTATAGACCTGATAAGGGGCAACAGTGCCAGGTCAGAACTGTATCTTGGAGGTAACACAATTGTTTTAAAAATGCAGTCTAAACGGGAAGAAGAATATGCTTTTTTCCCCCTCTTTTGCCTCTTGTGCTACAATCTCTTGGGGGGTGAGTTCCATGCCTAAAACTAACGGGAAATTAGTTGGTAAGAGAATCACAAAGGTAGAAATTTTCAAGAGATGAAATAGGCAAATCACTAATTACCATTATGTTGTTAATTTGTACATTCTGATTCAGTGCATCTGGGATGGAAATAAGTGTCAGCAGTGGGTTGAACCAAAAAGAAATGGTTCAAAGCCCTGGTGAAAATCATGCAGACTTGCTTACTATTGGTTATCTGGTGAGCAAGGTAAGTATCGTGTTTATCCAATGACCAAAGTAAACAAAATACTTTATTGGCTAATCCACCCCTATTGCTACGTGTGCAGATATTGGAGCTGCAGCTGAAGGTGTTAGAATTTGTAAGTAATCACACAGATACTTCTACTGTGTAACAGATGTCACTAGAAAGCCTTCACGCATTTTATTTTTTAACTCTAGTGCCTCTTTTACATTTGTTTTAATTTCACTACTGGAGATAACAAAAACAAAATAACAAAATACTACATCTGTGCTTTTATTAACATCCAAAGGATTGATAAAGCTGGCCAAATTGACTTCACAATATATGGACAGGCTCTATTGCTGTTATTTGTAATTGGATACTCTTTTGAAAAGAGTAACAATACAATACATTTTACATCAGAACTCAAGCAGTATGGATTCAGCATAATCTTGAGAACAAAAATACCAAGATGAAATAAATTTGTGTGCTAAATTGGTGCATTTTATTTCACCTGTGAATGTATATCATTTTTAGTTTTTCTCTCTTTCTAACTTGAAGATTTCTTTCACATCATAAAATTTCTCAGAGTTAAACTCCATCTTTGAAAATTACACTGTTAAGAACTCAAGAAGTCATACTATGGAACAAGATGTTTTAAAACATGTAAAATAGTACCCATAATCTGAAGATGCAAATATCTTCTGCTAAATCATATACAGTGCTCTCTCTACTACTGTTTTAATAGGACAGCAACAACTATTTCATGATGAGAAAAACAAAACACAAATAGTTATTTACTCATAAAAAATCAGACAAGTTAGCTAAGCTAAACATCAAACTATAAATGAGTCCATTTCATATTTCATTCGAGTTAAATTAAATTTGTAATAATTGAAATAAGTTATATAGAATTAGGTCATTGAAATGATACCCAAATCACAGTCAAAATTTAAATGTTAAGTGGATTGTATATAATATGTTTCAAAGAGAGAGCCAAGTTGAACTTAATTCATAAGACTTGCTCTAGTTATTGTAACATGCTATCACCTCTTTCTTTTCCTTTGGCATAAATCAGACACAACAGAGCAACTTAGAGGCTATTGCCATTTTTAGGCACATCCAGAACTTGACTTAATATTGCATGATCTTTATTATTATTATTTTGCCTGACATTCCACGTAACACTGCCTGCCCTCAGAACAGGTTTGCTTAACTATTTTCTGTCTCAGGTGCTTAACATTTAATGTACACACACAGAAAAACTGAACTCATTGAACAGCCATCAAATAGACTGATTCATGTGATGACCCCATGTTTTACAGAATAAGACTGCTCCATAGGGTTTTCTTGGCTATAATATTCATGAATACAGATCACCATGTCTTTCCTCTGTGGCACTGCTGAGTGAATTCAAGCCATTATCCTTTAAGTTATATTAGTAGTCAACTTCAAACTACTTGGGTACTCGATGACCTAGGTATTTCTTGTTAAAGAACAAGTTTCACATTTTAAGTTAACCCAGAGATCGTGATTGTTATCCCACTTTGTTTTTTTCCTGGAATAAAGATGCACGTTCAGAAAATTCTTTGTTTCCGAAGACATTCACCATTTCAACAACATATTTCTTTCAGAATTCATACACTATTAATTTAAATGACACTGTAACATTCTCATCTGTCATTATACAGAAGAGTAGCTCATCTTTCTAGAAAAAAAAATTAGCACAGACTTGTGTCTTCTCTGATCTCCTTCCCTTTGTTGACATTAACAGACACTGTGGTGTCTTTTCAAATATTTGGAAGATCTTGATATCCATTGGCTTACCCAGTACTTTTGAATCTTTTTCTGTTTATTTTCAGCAATTGTCAGACTGAGACACGGCAACTTATTTTATAACTCTGGTGTATAAAATAATTATAATTTGCCTTTCTCTTATTAAAGCTAAAGAGTCATTTTTTTTTTACTAAGTAAATATGCAATGTACTCTTCGCCAAAAAAGCAGAAAACAAAAAAAAAACTTAGAGTCCAAATACTCCATAAAATTAAGTTAAAAGCTTCTGGTTGACATTAGAGTAGGGCCAATGAAGCATTACTGTATTACAATAAATGTTGGAGAGACTGTGGAGATCACTGGAACACTCACACACTGCTGGTGGGAATGTAATACAATACAACCACTTTGAAAATTAATTTGCTGTTTCCTTAAAAAAATAGAAATAGAAATACTGTACAAGCTAGCAGTCTTGCTACTTGGTATATATCCTAGTAAAATAAGAACCCTCACATGAATAGATACATGTATACCTATGTTCACTGAGGCACCGTCCATGATAGCACAAAGATGGAATCAATCGAGGTATCTGTCAGTGGATGAATGGATAAACTAATTATGGTATAGTCACACAATAGAATACACAATGATAAAGAACAATTATGACGGAGGAGTCAGAAGTCTTATGCTAAGTGAAATTAGTTGCAAAAGGACAAACATTACAAGGACTCAAGAAAAGGTTTAAAGACAGATGAATACATTCTCTGTTCCTGGGGTAGGGAGGAAGAGAAAAGCATATTCGCTAATTAGATGTTAGACAAGAATTATTTTAAGTGAAAGGAAGGGCAGTACAGAATACAGGGGAAGTCAGCACAACTGGATTAAACAAAAAGTGAAGAAGTTTCCTGAATACAGCCAGATGCTTCAAGTCGCGGAATAGCAGGGGCAGGGATCTGGCGACAACAGCTTCAGGGGATATCCTGGTCAATTCGCATATTTGTGTGTGTGTGTGTGTGTGGTCTTTTAGTAGACTCTTGACTAGCAAGTGACCATCTAAGAAACACCAGCCCAAGAGCCAGAAAGATCCGCATAAGCCAGGGATGACATGAGCTCGACACCAGAAGAACTAGATATTGTCTGGCTACCACCAATGAGTGCCCTGATACAGAACTCAACAAAGAGTCCCCAGTGGTGTGGGAGAAATATGAGGTGCGGGTCTCAAACTCTAGTAAAAAGACAATACTTCATGGCCTGACAGGCTGGAGAGAGCCCAGGAGATATGGTCACTGGACTCTGTTACCCCAGAACTGAGATGATTCCAGGAGCCAATTCTGTAGAAAAAGAATGAAATGGTATATGAGACATATAATGATTGTGATGAAGACTGTGCTTCTTGGTTTCAGTAGATACAGGAGACTAACTAGGCAGCTCCTGTCCAGAGGTCAAATGACAGAAGGTGACAAGAGCTGATTGAAAGAACATGGGAGATACGGGACAGAGAGGAGGAGTGTGTTGTCAGTGTGGGCAGAGCAACCAGCGTCATGTAAAAAATGTATGTAAAATTTTTGTAGGAGAAACTGATTCAAACTGTAAACTTTTACTTAAAGCATAATAACAACAACAACAAAAAGGATATGCTTCTTAGTCAAGCAGGTACAGGAGATTAATTGGGCAGCTCTTGTCCAGAGGCCAAATGAGGAGACAGAATGGGATAGGAGCTATTTCAATGGATATGGAAAATCTTAGCTGGAAAAGGGGAATGTGTTATTACAGTTTAGGGAATGCAATTAGGGTCTTATAACAATGTGTGTATAAGTTTTTGTATGAGAAGTGAACTTAAGTTGCGAACTTCACCTAAAGCACAGCAAAAAATAATTTTGGAAAAGTTTTGAGCAATACTAAGGATTATCTATGAGCTGGCCTTAATACACTTTTCCTACTCTTGTCTCCCACTAATTTGATTCAAATTCCATAGACCATAGTGTTCCTATTATATCCAATATTTGGATATTGTTTGTTACTGATGCTTTTCCCTTTAGTAAAAAATTCTGTACCTTTAATCTTGGTGTGTCCACTTTGTAACTGTAATTTGAGAAAATACTTAAATATCAGCTTTTCCATGAGGTCTTAAGTACAAAACAAGTATTGTTTATATTAAGAATAGTACTATTATTTCAACTTATGATAAAATGAGCCTGAAGCAGTATATTATCAGAAGACTGCTAATAATTTTTCTAATTCTGAAAAATGATGAATATTCTTCTCAAACATGTAAGCCCATATAAGGATAAACTAAATCTAAAACATATGAAGAATGCAAATACATTTATTTCTCTCCACTGCAGAAACTTTGTCAAAGTTCATATCATCAACAAATGTCATTTGATCTCCCGGCAACGCTAGTCTTTCATTTCCAGTCTTGTCTTTTGCCAATCAATTGTCTACACTGCAGCCAGAGTTGTATGTTTATGTAGGACTGTAACACTGAATGGCTTTAAACACTTGAGTGGTTCCGTATTACTACAGTATGGCTTCCAACTTATTAATGTTAGCCTACTTAATTCTCCATCATTAAACTTGTTTTCACACCCCTTCCTCGTACTCAGCTTTTGTATTTACAACTCTGCTTTCACCAAACTTCCTCCAAGTATTCTAGTATCTTAAGATCTTTCATTGATGGCTTTCTGACACTTACGTTTCTTAATTTAGTGCATTGTTTTTCTTGCTTCACCAGTAATGTCTACCTGTCTAACTCACCCTAGATATGGGGGAATTTATGAATCTCTCTCTAACCATATAAGGTTGGGTTAACAATCGTCTCTAAGTACTGCAATAACACTTTGCTTCAATTATAATACACATCTTAATCCATTGTAATTGAATATTTTGCTCATCTATATCCCATAAGAAACCTTAGTTGTGCAGTGGCTAAACACTTGGTTGCTAGTCAAAAAGCCAGTCATTCAATTCCATCAGCAGCTCTGTTAAAGAAAACCGTAGCAGTCTGCTTTCCCAGATTACAGCCTAGGAAACCCTATGAGCTAGTTCTACTCTGTCCCACAGGCTTGCTACGAGTCAAAATTAACTTCACGGCAGTGAGTTTAGTTTGGTGTATTTATGTGCCCTAGTACAGGCAGTCTCTGGGTTATGAACGGAATCTGTTCCTAAGTATGGCTTTAATTTAAACTTGTATATAAACCAGAACAGGTACATGGGCTTCGCATTGAGCCTTACAAAGAAGGTTCAAAGCCCTTTCAATGATATAAATGCTGTGCGTACAACAGATAAAGGTGATTGTGAAAAAGAGTTTATTGGTCAACAAGTGTCGATTCAATCATTTTAAAGTGAGGACAAATTTATGTAACATTTAAGGGCAAGTAGGAGTTGTCCATAAGTTAGTTTCGACTCATAGGGAACTTGTGTACAAAACTTTGCTTCAACTATAACATATCTCTTAACCTATTGTAATTGAATATTTTGCTCATCTATGTCCCATAAGAAACCCTAGTTGTGGAGTGGTTAAGCACTTGGCTGCTAGTCAAAAAGTCCATCACAATTGTTCCTATATTTGAACTGATTGTTGCAACCACAGTGCCAGTCCATCTCATGGAGGGTTTTCCTCTTTTTCACTGATTCCCTATAGTCCCTCCTGATAGTATCTCCAAAGTACGTGAGATGAAGTCTTGCCATCCTTGCTTCCAAGGAGTAGTCTGGTTATACTTCTTACAAGACATATTTGTTCATCCCTCTAGAAGTTCATAGCATATTAAATATTCTTCACCAACACCATAATTCGAGGCATTAATTCTCCTTTGGTTTTCTCTATATGTTGTCTAGCTTTCCAGTGCTTGTGAAACAATGGAAAGCATCATGCCTTCTGTCAGGCATACCTCAGTCCTTAAAGCCAAGTGCTGTTGAGTCAGATCCAACTCATCAGTCCTTACAGTAATATCTTTTCTTTTTAACACTTTACAGATCTCTTCTGCAGCAGGTTTTCCTGATGTAAACTGTCTTCTGATTTCTTGACTGCTACTTCCATGGGTGTTTATTATGAATTCAAGTTAAATAAAATCCTTAACAATTTCAACTTTTGGTCAGCTTATCATGATGTTGCTTATTGGTCTAGTTGTGAGGATTTTTGTTTTCATTATGTTGAGGTGTAATCCGCACTGAATGATTTAGCCTTTTATCTTTATCAATACATGCTTCAGTCCTCTTCACATTTAGCAAGAAAGGTTGTGTTGTCTGTGTATTGTAGATTGTTAACAAATTTGCTCCTAATGCTGTGTTCTTCAGATAGTCCAGCTTCTACGATTTGTGCTTATCATACAGATTTAGTAAGTATGATGAAAGGAGACAACCTTGATGTGTACTTTTCTTAATTGTCAAACAGCATTCCCTTGTTCTGTTCAAATGGCTGCCTGTTGGTCTATGTATAGATTACTCATGAACACAATTAAGTGATCTGGAATTCCCATTCTTCTTGATGTTATCCATAATTTGTTGTGATTCATATATTCAAATACTTTATGTAGTCAGTAATTACAGTTAAATATCCTTCTGCTATTCTCTGCTTTCAGCCAAAATCCATCTGACATCAGCATTGATATCTCTTGTTCTGTGTCCTCTTCTGAATCTGGCCTGAATTTCTGGCAGTTCTTTGTTGATGTACTGCTGTCCCTCTTTTTAAATGATGTTCACTGAAATTTAATATACGTGATATTAATGATATTGTCTGATAATTTCTGCATTTCATTGGATTATCTTTCTTTAAAATGGGCACATATGTGGATCTCATACAGTTGGTTGGCCAGGTAACTGCCTTTGAAATGTCTCAGCATAGATGAGGGACTGTTTCCAGCACTGCATCTGTTTGCTAAAACATCTTGGTTGATATTCAGTCATTTCCTGGAGACTTCCTCCCCCACCCATCCATCCTCTGCAGCTTAGATTTCTTCCTTCAGTGTCACCAGTTCTTGAAGATATGCTGCCTCCTGAAATGGATGAATGTTGACTAATTATTTTTCGCACAATGACTCTGTGTATTCCTTCCGTCTTCTTTTGATGCTTTTTGCATTGTTTAATATTTTACTCATAGAATACTCCAAGATTGCCACTCAAGTCTTCAATTTTCTCATCAGTTCTTTCAGTTGAGAAATGCTGAGTGTGTTCTTGCCTTTTTGGGTTTCTAACTCCAGAGCTTTGCAAATCTCATTGTAATAGTTTACTTTGTCTTCGAACTTGACTTGACAGCAATGGGTATTGTCTTCTTACCCCACCTTTTGCTCTCTTAACTGGAAACATGTATATAAGTAGTTATTTGATATTATCAAGCTAATACTATTTCATCTAAACTTAAATAGTATTACTCTGAAAAATATGTCTTGTTAAGTGAAAGAAAACTCAACTCTACTGCTCTGTTTCTATTTAATGAACTATCTTGCTTTACAACATTTTAAAAATCATTTGTACTTGAAAACATAAGACATTATTTGTTAAACAACATCTATGTGGTAGCTTTATTTTTCTCAGTCTTAAGTTGTTTCAAAAAATGGTGTCCTTCACAGAGCATTTAGATGTGGCTGTCATACCCTATCTAAAGAACACAGCATACACTGTAAGTGTTCTTTATTCCATTTCAGTCATCTTATTTGTTTTCATCACCTTCCCTTCAAGTTTCCATGGGAACTTTAAGGCGAGAAAGTTAATTATGTATTTTCTGTGTTCACTAGTTTAAGTAGAATTCTTATTGTGGGGTTTACCACTAGAAGAGTGTTTACCTCATTACAGATATTGGTGTGTTCTCTTTAACAGGAATTACATCACTTCTCATATGAAATATTAAATTGAGTTTTGCTTATCAGCACATCTGAATTATTTTACATTTTTATGTGAAGCTATTTGCCTATAACCATATATACAAGTTTTTTGAAATGTGATGCATGTATGCAAATATACATACATGTCCTTATTGATCCCATTCATTCCTCTAATACTACGGATTTTGAAAAATTTGGCTAAATGTGAAGAAAATAATTGAAAGACAGCCACTGGAATTAATTTTCTTTTGACAATGTGGTGTTATAATAGTAACTGGCAAAAGAAATTCATTTTAGGAAGAAAAATAAAGATGACTTAATTTCTTCTAATACTTCTAATTTCCGAATGTCTCCATCTATGAAGTAAAGCTAAATTAGAGATTAAAACAAAAAATTTAGATTTTGTTTAAAGTACATGACATGTCCTTTTTGTTTCTATATGTCATTGCTTCCATTTTTCTTTTCTTTATTCTCCTCAAAGAGAAAAGTTATTTCTAATTCTTATGATGAAAGACATGCAAAATCCAGCTTCACAGGTCTTATGTTCCCATTATTTTAAAAACTGGGTAATGAAAAAGAGAGGCAGAAGAATTGATGCATTTTAACTGAGGCATTGGAAGAAAATATTGAATACATCATAGACTACCAAAAGGATCAACTTATCAGTCTTGAAGAAACACAAACAGAATGTTCCTTAGAAGTATTATGAGACTTTGATTAGTTTACTTTGAACATACCATCAAGAAAGCCCAATCACCCAAAAAAGCACATCATGTTTGGTCTTATAGTAAAAGGCTAAGGGAAATGAGGGCAACCCTCAGTGAGGCAGATTGGCACCATAGCTATAAAGTGACCTTAAACATACTAACAGTCATGAAGATGGTACAGGACTGATCAAGGTTTCTTTCTGTTGTACATTAGATTGCCATGACTGAGAGAAGGCTTCGCAGTAACAATAACAGCAAGATCTCCTACAGATGCTAAGAAAAAAAGAAATATTTATTTAAAAGGAGAACCCAAATTTAACTGATGCCAAAAAAATTTTAAAATGCTGGTTGCATGTTAACAAAGACTCATTATCTACTCTTCATTCTTCATTTATCAATTCTTTTTCATATTTTGATAGTTAAAAATGCACTTATGTTCTTACTATTACTTATTTTACCTCATAATATTTTCAAATATTTTCACTCAATTTACCTCATAATATTTTCAAATATTTTCACTCAAGGATTGGCAGAACTCATTTGGCTCTTCACCTGAACAACAGTTGCCTTCCAATTGTACTCAGCCATTTTCCAGCTGAAAATCAAAGGAATTTATTTCTCCTTGTAGCTGTGACCTGTTGGCACATTGATATAACCAAAATTTCAGCAGTAGGAATCCACCAACAAATCCTTGGACATCCTACTGAACAGTTCTACTCTGTCTTACATGGGCATTATGATCAACATCAACTCAATGACAAAAGGGTTTTTTTTTGTTAGTTTGTTTCTTTGTTTGTTTGTAGTGGCAATTACCAATTAAAGGAGAACAGAGAGAGTAGCAGCTAATCAGCTTCTCGGTGAAAGTTTTTCCTAAGGAGGCTTTAAATCTCAAGAATGATCTTCTAGATGTGTTCCACAAAACCCTAGTATCTGAGATTGTGTCAAGATAGAAGAATAGAGACGTGTCTCCTTAACTCTCTCTGAAAATTAAGGCCCGAAATGATAACTGAAGGGAGACTTCTGGACACTCAGTGAGCCTAGGACATGTCATAGGGCTGTAGATTTGGCCTATGTGCCACCGAACAGGAAACTTCATCTCTTTTGCTGCACCTTTATCAAATGTTGGCCCTTGCCGATGGAAGGTAACTTTTAACCTTTCTTTTCTCTATCTTAGCCAGCAAGTGGGGCTTGGGCTTGACTGGCAGCAAAGCTGAGCCACACTGCTGATGGAACCAGCCGATGGAACAGCCACACTTGAGAGCCCAGTTCTGGACTCTGTGCACTTCAGCTTCTCCACTGTCTCTTTCTGAACCTCCTTCATAGAATCAGCTATTTCACAGTGGGTAGGAGAGCTTGTGGAGTCCTCAGCAATTCCCAGGCACATTCCCAGGCAGAGAGGCAGTTCCCACCAATTTTCTTTCTCTGTCTTAGCCAGAACGTGTGGCTTGGGATTAACTTGCAGCAAAGCTGACCCATACTGCAGATGGAACTAGCAGGCAGAATAGCCACATTTTGAGAGCCCAGCTCTGGACTCCCTGCAGCTCGGATCCTCCACCTTCTCTTTCTGAACCTCCACCATAGAATTGGCTATTCCTCAGGGAGTGGGAGACCTTGTGGGAGACATCATCTTGTTCTACCGGGAGGCAGAGTTACCCAAATGGAGGCCTCAAGAGGGAATAATTCCCAGGCTGGAAGGTAGTGCCAGAGCAAGGAGTGCTTTTCTCGCTGAAAAGCTGTGTTTAGCACAGACTGACCATATGGATGGGGCCAACCAGCAGATAACAGCAGGGCAGTAGCCTTTTCATACTTCGAACTAGTTTACAGCATCTGAGGTTGAATATAGAGGTGCTTACTTTGCCAGCTGGGAAGTGGGACTTGAATACCTGACAGCCTGACTGGTTTTGGAAGCTGTCAATTAGCTTTTACCTTCCAATATAAGACTATCTACAGAAATAACTGCAGTGCATCCTGAAAGCATTTCTTTCAGCCTTTACTGACTCACATCATAGGATCAGCTGATGGCCCCCCAGTGACTCCATAAGTAGGGCTGTGTCTTTGCCAGTCAGGAGGTGGAGTCTGATTCCACTGAGCCCAGTGACTGGAGTACATAGAGGCGACTGGTGATCACCTTTCTTATAGGACTGTGCTTTAGATCTTGTTAAGATAACACTGGAGAAACTAAACAACCTCCAGATTCCCCAAAACCAACAAACTTTGGACAGAAACTTAACAAAAAATTCACATACGGCTCTAGAAAACCCTCAAAAGAAAGAACCAAATAACTTCCCAGATGAAGAAGCCTTTTTCAAACTATCAGAGGTTGAGTACAAAAGATTTGTATCTACAGCCCTCCTAGACTTTATACAAAATGCATCAGAACAAAATGAAAAATTAACCACCTTGTTTGAACTGATGAAACACAGTATTCTGAAATCCAACAGACAAATAACAAAATCAAAGAAATAGAAAATTCAATTCAAACTCAAGAAAACAGAATTGAACAAATGGAAAATAGACTTTCTGACTTGGAAGACAGAGCTATTGACTCTAGCATGTATGAGGAGGAATCAGAGAAAAGAAACAAGGAAAATGAAGAAGCACTAAGAAGCATGTGGGATTCTATCAAGAGGAACAATCTACAATTAATTGGAGTTCCTGAACAGGGAGAGATAACCTAAAGACACAGAGGATATTGTTGTTTAGCTGCTGACAAAAAACTTGCCTGAAATTATGAAAGAAGAGGATATAGATATCCAAGAGGTGTATCGAACACCACTCAGTATAGATCCCAAAAGAAAGGCTCTAAGACATGTTATAACCAAGCTTAACAAAATGAAACATAAGCAGAAACTCTTAAAGGCAGTAAGACTCAAATTAAAGCTAGCATTCAGAGGGAAACCCTGTAGGCTTTCATCTGACTTCTCAGCAGAAATGATGCTGGCACAGAGGCAATGAGATGACATATTCAAAACCTTGAAGGAGAAGAGCTTCCAACCAAGAATTATATAGCTTGCAAAACTATGTCTCAAATAGGAAAACGAAATTAAGACATTCGCAGATAAACAGAAACTCAGAGACTGTAAAAACCAAACCAAAACTACAAGAACTACTGACAGAAGCTCTTGACTTAGAAGAACAAAACCATTAACTCTATATTTTAGAAGGCACTACAGGACACATCATCCAGAAACCTACTCAGTTGGGGAAGGCACAAAAATCAATCAAAGCTATAACACTGAAAGAAGTGATCCAGTGATCATATCATGGAAACTATGATATCATTATATTAAAAAGAGGGAAGTTCCAAAGTAGTTACAGTTCTTCCAGATGGAAAGAAAGTTAATATGACATGTAGAAGTTAAAATTGGGTTTAAACATAGATCATTCAGGGGAATCATAGAGGTAGCTACAAAGCACAATAAAGATGCAATATATCAAATCAAGAAACGTAAAACAAGAGTCTCAGCAAACACAAAACCAAAGCTGAAATGGATGAAAAAATCAACCCATAAAGAAGAATGCCCCAGAACACAATAGTAAGAGCAACAGAGAAAACAATGATAGCATTAAACACATACCTATTGGGTCGCCATGAGTCAGATCCGACTTGACCACATGTGGCTGGTATTAATAATTACATTGAAAGCAAATGGTCTGAACACTCCAGTAAAGAGATAATGAATGACATCTTGGATCAAAAGCCATGACCCATCTATATGTTCCTTATGAGAAAGTCACCTTAGACTTAAAGATATGAACAAACTGAAATTTAAAGGATGGAATAATGTATACCAACTGAATAATACATAAAGAAGAGCAAGTGTGGCAATACTAATCTCAGATAAAATAGATTTTAATGCAAAATCCACCATCATGGGCAAGGGTGGACACTATTGCTGAAAGGTTAAACATACAAGCAGGTTTTAACAATATTAAATATTTATGCATCCAATAGTAGAGCATCTAAATACATCAAAGAAACACCGACTACATTAAAAAATGAGAAAGATCACTCCACAATAATAGTGGGAGACTTCAATACGACCTTCTCAGTATTTAACAGATCTTCTAGAAAAAAGCTCAATAAAGACTCAGAAGACCTTATTGCTACAATTAGCCAACTAGATCTCATCAACATATACCAAACTTTCTATCCATCAGTAGATAACTACACCTTCTCCTCAAGTGTACATGGAAAATTTTCCAGAACATACCATGTATTAGAACATAAAGCAAATCTCAACAAAATCCATACCATTCAATTACTATAAAGCATATTCTTCGACCATAAAGCCACAAAAGTCAAAATCAATAGCAGAAAAAATATAGATAGAAATTAGAACTCATGGAAACTGGACACCATCTTACTCAAAAAGCCGTGGGTTATAGATGAAATCAAGGTTGAAATAAAGAAATTGATGGAATCCAATGAAAATGAAAACACTTCTTACCGGAACCTATGGGACACAGCCAAAGCAGTGCTCAGGAGTCAGTTTAGCTCTACAAGGCACACATTCAGAAGGAAGAAAGGACCCAAACCAAAGAACTAACCCTACACCTTGAACAAGCAGAAAGAGAGCAACAGAGGAACCTCTCAGGCACCAGAAGAAAAAAAATGATAAAGATTATAGCAGAACTAAATGAATTAGAGGACAGAAGAGCAATTTAAAAAAATTGAAAAGACCAAAAGCTGGTTTTTTGGAAAGATCAACAAACTTGACAAACCATTGGCTAAACTTACTAGAGGAAAGTAGGAAAGGAAACATATAACCCAATTATGAACTGAGAGGGGAGATATCACAATAGATGCAACAGAAGTCAAAAATATCTAACAATACTATCCAAGACTGTACTCTACCAAATTTGAAAACCTAGAGGAAATGGACAAATAATTAGATTCATATAACTTACCAAAATTGTCTCAAGGTGAAGCAGAACAACTTAATAAACCCATCACAAAGGAAGAGATTGAAAAAGTCTTCCAAAACCTACCAACCAAAAAAAGTCCTCGACCAGATGACTTCACTGCAAAATTCTGCCAAGCTTTTGGAGAAGAGTTTGTTCCAATATTACCGAGACTATTTCACAGCATAGAAAGGGATGGAATTCTCCCAAATTCACTCAATGAAACCAGCATAACCCTGATACCAAAGCCAGGAAAAGATGCAACAAAAAAGGAGAACTATAGACCGATATCACTCATGAACCCAGATGCAAAAATCTTCAACAAGATACTAGCCAACAGAATTCAACAACATATTAAAAAAAAAATCATCATGACCAAGTTAGATTCATACCAGGGATGCAAGAGTGACTGAACATCAGAAAAGTCATTACTGTGATCAACCACATAAATAACAAAAAAGACAAGAATCACCTGATTTTGTCTATTGATATGGAAAAGGCATTTGATAAAGTCCAACACCCATTCATGCTAAAAACTCTCAGCAAAATAGGAATAGATGGCCAATTCTTCAATGCAATAAGGGCCATTTATACAAAGCCAACCACCTACATCATCCTGAACGTAGAGACACTGAAACAATTACTACTGAGAACGGGAACTAGACAAGAATGCCTGCTCTCACCTCTCCTATTCAACATTGTACTAGAAGTTCTAGTCAGAGCAGTTAGACAAGACCAAGAAATAAAGGGCATCTGCACTGACAAAGAAGTCAAAATCTCTTTATTTGCAGAGGATGTCAATGTATACACAGAGAAGCCTGAAGAATCCATAAGTAAATTACTCAAACTGATAGAAGACTTCAGCAAAGCATCAGGATACAAGATAAATCTAAGTAAATCAGTAAGATTCATACCAACAAAGAGGTTATTAAAAAAGAAATCACTAAATCAGTACCATTTACTATAGCCACAAGATAAAATACCTTAGAATGAATCTAACTAGAGAAATAACAGACCTTTACAAAGAGAACTACAAGGCCTTACAATAAGAAACTAAGAGACACTTACACAAATGGAGAAACCTACACTGCTCATGGATAGGAAGACTTAACATTGTGAAAATACCTATTTTACCCAAAGCAATCTACTTATATAATGCAATCCAAATACAAGTTTCAGTGACATTTTTTAATGAGATGGAGGAACAAATTACCAACTTTGTCTGGAAAGGGAAGAAGCCCCGCATAAGTAAAGCACTACTGAAGAAAAGGAACACACTGGGAGGCCTCTCACTACCCAACTCCAGAAACTATTATACTGCCACAGTAGTCAAAATAGCCTGGTACTGGTACAAAAAGAGACAGATAGATCAATGGAACAGAGTTGAGATGCCAGATATGTCACCATCCTCCTATGAACAGCTGGTATTTGACAAAGGCCCTAAGACTTTAAACTGGGGTAAGCAGAATCTCTTTAACAAATGCTGCTGGCAGAATTGGATATCCATCAGCAAAAAACTGAAACAAGACCTGTATCTCACACCTTATACTAAAACTAATTCAGACTGGATAAAGGAGACCTAAATATCAATACTAAAATGATACAGCTCATCCAAGAGTAAATAGAATCAACATGGTAGTTTTAGCACACAACATAGACAAACTTCAAAATCTGTCAAACAAAGCACAATCAATGGAAGCGAAAATAGATAAATGGGAACTACCAGGAGTCCAACACTTTTGTTCATCCAAAGGCTTTATCAAAAGAATTAAAAGATCACCTGCAGAATGGGAAAAAAAAATTGGCAACTATATGTCAGAAAGATGTCTGCACTCCACAATCTATAAGGTACTACAAAATATCAATAAGAAAAAGATAAATAATCCAATTAAGCAATGGGCAAAGGAAATGAACAGACACTTCTCTAACAAAGATATCCAAGCAGGCAAAAGATACATATGGAATTACTCATGATCATTAGCTATTAAAGAAATTCAAATCAAAACAATGAGATTCCATCTCACCCCAACAAGGTTGGCCATGATCCAAAAAATACAAAACAACAAATTCTGGAGAGGCTGTGGAGAAAGTGGAACTGTCCTATGCTATTGGTGGGATTGCAAAATTGTACAATGTCTTTGGAAAACAATCTGGCACTTCCTAAAAAGATGGAATTAGATAAACCATTTGACCCAGTAATTCCGCTGCTTGCAATATATCCTACCAAATCCAGGGCATTTACACCAACAGATACATGCACATGAATGTTTATTGTACCACAGTCTACAATAACAAAAGTTGGACATAACCCAGATGCCCAATAACAGAGGAATGGATAAATAAACTATGGTACATATACTCAATGGAGCACTATGCAATGATAAAGAGCAATGATGATTTTAGGAAGCCTCTTATAACTTGGTTTCAACTGGAAGTCATTACACTGAGTGAAAATAGTCAGCAGCAAAAGACAAATACTGTATGAGACCTCTACTATAAGGACTTAAAAACAGACTCATGTACAGAATAGAAGACTCTTTGATGGCTACAGCACACATTAGAAAGAAGATCAATTTAACTAGACTTTAACATGATTATGCCTCCAGTCTTAACTCAATATTGCTAGGACAGAGTATCAGGGGCAGGGGTCCAGGGACTGTGCTCTCAGGGTCATCAAGGCCTATTTGGCATAACTAGCATATTGCTAAGAGAGTCTTCTGCACCCCATATTGGTGGGTGGCATCTGGAGTCTTAAAAGCTAGCAAGCTGCCACTTGAGGCACACCAAATGGTTCCAACTCAGCTGGAACTGATGATTACCAAGGATCAAAATGACATGGGGGAAGGAGAATCCAAAAAACAGAGACCGACATGAGTGGGTAGCATATTGATATATAACCAGAAGAACTAGATGGTGCCCAGCCACCACAAGTAATAGCCTTAATGGGGCTCACAGAGTTGAGTCTCACTGGCAACATGAGAATAAAAAGGAGTACACACTGAAATCTCCACTAAAAGACTGCAGTTTACGTTCCAGGGGCTGGAGAGTTCCTCTGGGAGCATGGCCTCTGGTCCTGATGCTGCCCCTGTCCATAAATCATTACTGAGATCAGCTCTTTAGATAGGAATGGATTGTATTCAATGACACAGGGTTATCGTATTCTGTGTGCACTTTATGGTTCTATGCATCTATAGGGTGTCATCCTGCTGACCTCTTACTGGAGGTGTGGGAGACAGTGAAGATGAGGGGACAGGAGCTTGTTAGGAGGATATGACATGCATAGAATGGATAGGAGGAGTGTGGAGTGTCCTGCCACCTGGCAGGGAGAGCAATGGGAGTGTACATAGGTGGGCAAGCAAATTTATATTGGATTGTACACTTTCACTCAATCACAATTAAAAAAAAAAACTCTTACATTTTAAAATATGTTTCATCATTGGAATGCATTACGTGGTTAAGACTGGAAAATGCTGAGTTAAACTCTTATGTTCATTACCAGTCTTCTCTCAGACTTTGTTGATAATAATTATAAAAAGGAAAAGGGAATTTGCTGTACCATACTTAACTAGGAAGAAGGACTTGACAGTCCAATTCTGAAAAACTTGGCCAATGAAAATCTTATGAACAGCAGAAGATCAGTCTGATGCAGTGCTACAAGACAATCCCTTCAGATTAGAAGTCACTGGGAATATGCCTGGGGAAGAGCTACCTCTTCAAAGTAGAGTCTACCTCAATAATATGGATGGAGTAAAGCTTTTAGGATGATCATCGTTTGAAGTGCTATGACCCAGAAAGAGAATAAACAGCTGAAAGTATCCATTAACAGTCAGAATATGGAATTTATAAAACACTAATCTAGGAAAACTGGAAGATCTCAAAAATGAAATGGACAGCATAAAGATCGATATCCTATGCATCATTGAGGTGAAATGGACTGGTATTGTCCATTTTGAATCAGACAATCATATGATCTACCATGAATAGACCGACAAATGAGGAGAAATAGCATCTTTCTAGTGGTCAAAAAGAGCATTGCAAGATACATTCTGAATTACAATGCTGCCAGCAACAGGATAGTATTCATACACTTACAAAGAAGAACAGTTCATATGACTATTATTCAAATTTTGCACCATCCACTGATGTCGAAGATGAGGAAACCAAAGATTTTTACCAACTTCCGCAGTCTGAAAGCACTTCAAACATGGAGTCAAGATGCATTAATAATCACTAGTGATTGAAATGTAGAAATTGGAAACAAGAAAGAAGGAGCAGTATTTGGAAAACATGAACTTGGTGATAGACACAATTCCTGAAATCACAAGACAGATTTTTGCAAGACTAAGAACTTCTTCATGGCAAATACTTTTATTCAGCAACATAAGTGGCAGCTATAAACATGGACCTCATCAGATGAAATACAACAGAATCAAACTAACTACATCTGTGGAAAGAGACATTGTAGAACCTAATATCTTCAATCAGACAAGGCCAGGCAAGGGCTCACGGCAGAACAGACAGACCATCAGCTACTCATACGCAAGTTCATGTTGAACCTGAAAAATATTAGAACAGATGTGTGGAAGCCAAATTATGACCTTGAGTGTGTTGCACTTACTGAGTTTAGAGAGTACCTTTAGATCTGACACTTTGAACTCTAATCAGTAAAGACCAAATGAATTGTAGGATGACTTCAAGGACATCATACATGAAGGAAGTAAAAGGTTATTCAAAAGACAGAGAACATAGAAAATATTGAACAATATTGTTAATATCACACGAAAGTAAAAATTTGCTGAAGATAACTGGAAAACTATTTGCAGGTAATGGCTGAAAAATTCAAGGCATATTTAGAAGTGGGTGTGGAAGAAGGAATATCATTGCTTATGCCAAATGGATCTTTGCTGAAAGCTGATAGTATCAGAAAGATATTCATCCATGTCTTATTGACTATAAAAAGGCATTCGACTGTGTGGATCATAAGAAATTACAGCTAACATTGCAAAGAAAGAGAATTCCAGAACATCTAATTGTGCTCATCAGAACTTATACATAGACCAACAGGAAATTGTTGGAACAGAACCAGGGGATAGTGTATGGTTAAAAACCAGAAAAGGTGAACATCAGGGTTGCATCGTGTCATCACACTTATTCCATACATGCTCAGTAAATAATCTGAGAAGCTTGAACTATCTGATAAAGAAAAAAACATCATAACTGACCACATAAACAATGTAATAATAAATGAATAAAACAATTTAAATTGTCAAAGATTTAATTTTACTAGGACCCACAATGTCCATGGAATCAGCAGTCAAGAAATCAGCTGACACATTGCATTGGGCAAATTTGATGCATAAGCCGTCTTCAAAGTGTTAAAAAAAAGCAAAGATATCATCTTAAATGCTAAGGAGCACCAGAGTTAGACTACGGATTTTTAGTCACCTCATATACATTCAAAAGCTGCAAAATGGATTGGGAAACCTTGAGAAGAATAGATGTGTTTGAATTACAGTGTTGATGAAAATATTGAATATACTATAGACTACCAGAGAACAAAGAAATCCATTTAGCTAGATATTCCTTAGAATATCAAGTATTTTGCACATGCTATCAAGAGGGACCATTTGCTTGAGAAGGACATCATGCACAATAAGGTAGAAGAAGAGTGAAAAAGAGGAAGACTTTCAATGAGATGGACTAGCACAGTGGTTGTAACAATAGTTTAAACACAACAATTGCTATGGATGATATAAGACTTGTCAGTGTTTTGTTCTATTGTATGTGTGGTTGGTATGAGTTGGAACTCACTAAATGGTATCTAACAATAACATACTTAAACAATTTGAACACATTTCATCTTTTAATGGCTATAGCTGAGCATATTTTGCCTCCAAACGCATTTTAGAAAATACTTGTGTTAGCAATAGACTTTATTTCAGGGTAAAAAGTAAAGGGAAAAAAGTTATTTGGCAAAAAAATTCATTGTTTTTGGATTTCTCCATCACCACGGTGACAAGATATCCAAGGAAATTTAGTAGCTTCAATAGGCAACTCAAGAAGGAACGCTGTTTAAGAAATTCCACCGCTCTAAGGAGTAGAGATCAAGAACAGTATTTAGGATGATAATATGGATTTGGGTGTCTTTAGCTTTTTGAAAGGATCTTGTATTTTGCAGTAATTGGAAATGTAAAGATTGATGTTTTAAACTCTCCCAGTGCTCTTCAGAAAGAAAGCCTGGTAAACTGTTTTCATAAGAACTGTAACAAAGAAAATCCTAAGGAGCAATCCTTCTCTCTAACATATGGAATTGTCATGGATCAGGGACTGACTCAACAGGAACTAATAACAGCAACAACAACAAAAAATCATATTAAAAAAAAGAAGAAGACAAAGGAAATCAGCCACTGTTGAGTTGGTTTAGACAGACTTTTGATAACTCCAAATATATCAGAATACACCTATGCTTCAATGACTGATATTTCTGAAGCCGATGTGTAGGCCTTTCTTCTAAGGTACCTCTGGGTGATCTTTATCTTCCAATTTTTGTGTTAGCACCTGAAATAATCTGTGGTTTGTACCACCTAGGTAATCCATTAGCTCATTAGAGGTTATTAGATACATGGAAAATAATTGGCTATATGATCTGGAGACAAAACTCAAGAAAAGGAAAGGAGAGAAGAGGGGAAGGAAGGGGCTTCTAAATCAGTAATGACACTTCACCAAAGAAGACATTCAAATGGCCAACAGATACATGAGGAAATAGTCATTATCACTAGCCACCAGAGAAATGCAAGTCAAAACCACAACGAGATGCCATGTCACACTGGCATTACTGGCACAAATAAAAAACAAAATAAAAATAGGAAGTCACAAATGCTAGAGAGGCTACCAGGGAGAGTGGAACTCTTATCCATTGTTGGTGGGCATGCAAAATGATACAAAAATTTTGGAAAGTATTATGGTGCTTCCTTAGAAAACTAGAAATAGAAGTACCAAGTGATCTAGCAATCTCAATCCTAAGAATATACCCTAGAGAAGAGTCATTGTATAAGCAGACATTTCCACACCCATGTATAGTTCACAATTACAGTATAGTTGCAGTATAGTTCACAATTACACGATGTTGGAAACAACCTACAGGCCCATTAACAGATGGATTGATAAACTATGGTGTGTGCACACAAAGCAGTATTTCACAACAATAAAGAACTATGACTCTGTGAAGTATTTCCTAACATGGAAGAAACTGGAGGGAATTAGGCTGAGTGAACTAAGTCAGTCATGAAAGGACAAATATGGTATGAGAGCACAATTATAAAAACTCATGACAAGATTTTATACATAAAAAGAAATAATCTCTGATAGTTACCAGGAATGGGAGTAGTAAGGATGGGAAAGCACTAAATAGACAGTAGAGCAGTTGCAAATTCCATGAAGGGTCAGACAGTACGCAGCACTTGGGAAGCCTGCACAGCTAATACAAGGTGAGGTCATGCAAGTTCCATAGACACATCCAAGCTCCTTAAGGGACTGACTTGCTTGGCTGAGGACTAAGGGGACTGTGGTCTTGGGGAATATCTAGCTCAACTGGCATAACACAGTTTGTAAAGAAAATGCTCTGCATTCTACTTTGGTGAGTACTGTCTACGGTTTTAAAGGCCTGTGAGTGGCCTCTGAGATATTCCATTGATTGAGCAAAGAAGAATGAAAGAAACAAGGGAAAGATTAGTCCAGAGGACTACTGGACTACAATTACAATGGCACCCAGCAGACTGCAATTTAATGGTGTTCTGCTACCACTACTGATTGCTCTGATAGGGATCAGATCACGACAAAAAGTTCTAGAAAGACTTGGAGAAAAAATGTACAACAAAATTCTAACTCATAAGTCCAGAATTTTTGGACTGGCAGAAACTGGGGAAACCCCATGAGTATGATCCCTGGGCATCCTTTCAGCTCAGTAATGAAGTCTTCTCTGAGGTTTGCAGATCAACTGAAGATTGGAGAGTCTCATAAAACAAAAAGACTAAATTGGTACCACAGGTTGGGTACAAGGTCTAGATTATAGGAGGGGGCAGGAAAACTAGTAGTAGGGAACCCAAGTTTGAGAAGAGTGTTGACTTATTGTGCGTTGTGAAGCAATACCATGAAACAATATGTATACTGCTTAAAGAGAATCTAGTTTGTTCTGAAAACCTCCATCTATGTACAATTAAGAAAACAATGTAAATGTAATTAAAGAACTCATCACCAAACCCAAGTTCATCTATTTACCATATTTTCTTCTAAACGTTTCATAGTTTTGTATTTTACATTTAGATCTATAAGCACTTCAATTTTTTTTTTTTTTTTGTAAGAAGTATCTATTCTTTGTCTAGGTATATTATTTTGCCTACAGGCTTTTGATTTTTCTAGCATCATTTATTGCAAAGATTAGTCCTTCTTCATTGAATTTCCTTTTTTTCTCTTTGAGTCTTATTATTTCTTCAGCAGTCGTGAAGTTAGGCAACCTAAGTCTTCTGCTTGTGGTTATTGTCATTTTGGCTATTCAAGGTCTTTAGCCTTTTTTATAAATGTTAAAATCAGTTTTTCTGTATCTGAAAAATAGCTGGCTGTGAGTTTGATTACAGCTGTGTTGAATCTGTAGATCAAACTGGAAAAATAACATCTTAATAATATGTCCAATGCTTCTTTCTTTAGAGATTTGTACTTTTTTTACATACAGACCCTGTTATAAGTTTTTAGATTTGTGCCTAGATATTTCACCTTGTGCTATTTTAAATTGTATTTCTAATTTTAATTTCCAAAACATAGGAAATCTATTGATTTTTTATTACAACTTTACATTTCATAGACTCATGTTACTCACGAGCTGCAGGAATCACACATCTGTGAACAAAGACGGTTGTACTTCTTCCTTTCTTGTATGTTTACTTTGTTTTACCTTCTCTCAGATTATTGAAATAACTGGGACCTTCAGTGTGTTACTGATTAGGAACAGAAAAAAAGAAGACATTCTTGTTACCTGTTTTAGGAAGAGAGTAATCTATTTTTCAACATTAAGTATGATTTTTTTTTCTTGTTTTGTTGTTTGTTTCCTTTGTTGTTGTTGCTTGTTTGGTCTTTAAGTTTTGTTTTTTGTTTTAGATTGTCTTCCCTATTCCTGGTTTACTGAGAGTTCTTTCATGAATGTGTATTAAGAGTTTCCAGTTGCCTTTTTGCTATCAATTTGTATGATCATACAATTTTGCTTCTTTATGCTATTGATATAATAGATTACATTATTCTGTTTTTGATTTTTGCATTAGGTGGGCATACCTGGAATAAATTTCACTTGGTTGTGGCATGTAATTACAATATGTGCTGTTGAATTTACTCTGTTAATATTTTCTTTTAGAAAAGTATCTGTTTTTAAAATAATTGAAGCATGATATCCACTGAAGCTGAACAATTAAAAAAATTATGAACCCATATTTAACGTGTTTTAAACTGTTCCCAATTTTGTGCTATGTGAACCCGAATGGTTACATTTTTAAACAAGGGGATCCTAATGAATGTAGACTCCATTTTCTTTGACACAACCTGATAATACTCAAGGTGTTCCAGATAGTTCCTTTTGTGTTGAGAGCAGGAGGGTGGACCTCTAAATCAAAATTGCATTAAACAAAAACAAAAAACTAAGGAACTGTGTTAAGTGATCAAAATATCATAGTCTGTAAAATTTTCAGTGTCAGAATTAGGAAGTTATAATGGTCCCACTTAGAGTCATCTTTTCGACTTAAGTTCAGCATCAGCAGTATGAAATGAATCACAATTCAGTATCTATATTCTTTCCTTGTATGTTAAAGATACATTTGGCTATGTTAAAGATGCCAGTTTTCAGTGCACCAATATAATTATCGAATGCTTGGCAAATTTCTATGTCATATTCTCACTGTGCACAACTTTAAATTATTAATGTGACATTAGTGAACATTCAGTTTTGCAGAGATTCCCATAATTGACGCTTACAAGCTGATGAAACTCATCTCAGATTCTCACTGCTCGTAGATGCCTACTTACCCACAACATTTTACTGAATATTGTGTATTTTTTCTATTGTATTTTTCAAGATGTTACAATTATTGTATTCTAAATTTACAAATACAGTTGATAATTTCTTTCTATTGATGGACAGATAGCAATTTGTTTTATATTCTAGCCCATTTTAAATTATTGCTGGCCTTTTTCAGTAACATTATTATTTTAAATTATGATTGAATGAAAATGTACATTCCCATATAAATTTTCATGCTGACCTACATGCAGCTTCCACTGCTTTCCCTGCATGGTGACAGCACACTCTTCCTCTCTGCTCCATACATGTCCTATCTGCCCAACAGTCTCCTATTCCCTCTTCCCCACCCACACTCCTTCCTCCAGTATGAGGTCAACAGGATGACCTCCTATAGATGACTACCACCATCAAGCGCACACACAATGTGGTCACTCTATTTACAGACACTCTTTATACGATAGAGACAGTAGTTCTTTGTCTAGGAAAGAATTTTCAAATAATCTACACAGTTTTTCAGTGACACTTTTTATCTTACTTGTAGAATTTTTCACTATGTAGGTTTTTAAAAATTATCATGAACCGTATTTTTACCTAAATAATGAGTATCTTCTGTGTTTGTTTGCCAGCTGGTCCCTCTCCCCATGAGGTATTTCTGTAAGCATAGTGTACTATTTTTTTACAGCAACATGTAAAAAAAATTAGCATATCAGTGCTTATGAAAATACCTCACATGGGGAAGGAGCTGTTTGCTAACAAATGTAGACCCATATTATTTGTGTAAAGTTTGATACTCAAATGTATCAATCCATTCATCAATTGTTTGTGGCTTTTGAGAGATAGCAACAAACATTTCTACTCCCAGGTAATAAGAGTTGCCTTTGGTACATGAATAGAAATATGCGTGTTTTTAAAGAGGAAATTTGGTCAATTTGAATGCTATGAATAATGAATCTATTTTTACATATTTTTTCCTAACAGCCAGTAGTGTGCTGGTAAATAATTTGAAATATCTCAACCCCTAAAACCGAATACTAATACTGGATTACAGTTACAATAGCCAGTAACATAGTTAATAATATAATTAGTGAAAATGGTTTGTTATTTTTAACTTTTCCATGCATTTCCCTAGACGTATAGAGTGAGAAGATGCTGTTTTAAAGCTATATCATCTTTTCTAGATCAGGGAGGGAAAAAAAGGAACATGGTTTTTCTTACAGGAATTTTATAAAGTAACTTAGAGAAATCATTTATCTTTATTATGTTGCATTTTTATACCCGTGAAATGGCTTGTTTTCCCATTTGTTTACATTTACCTTTGAAATCTATGAGTGTGGAAACCTTTTCCCCACAAGCAGTTTAGATTTTTCCTGTTAAAATTTTGGCCGTACATTTTATTATTTATTTGACAATCAGAATTATTTTCTTTTACATTCTACTCTTGAACTTTTTTATTTGTGTGTGTGTATAACATCTATTAATATTTCCATGTTAACTTTGTAACCTACTACTTTACCTAGTTGACTTATTGTTTATAACAGACTTCCACCGATTCCACTGAGGTTTCTAAATACATGCTGCAGATAATAATTACATATTATCTATAATCAGAAATCATTTTTTATTACCTGTTTCAGGTTTCTATGCCGTTAGTATCTCTCTTATCTTTAGTATCATTTAGTATTTCCTAAATTGTTAAGTAGTAGTGAAGATAAGATTTTCTCTGTTCTTTATAATTAATGGAATATTATCCCTTTTATGTTTTTTCTCTTTCCCTCTCTCCGTTCACCTCATACACAAAAAAGGAGATGTATTTAAACTACGTACATACAAGTTATCATACTCTAAAAATTTATCTGGAAAAGCAATTTCATTGAAATGATGAATTAACATAATCTTTTTCCAGCTATTCCTGTGAACATCTAAAATGCTTCAGAAGCCAATGTTACTAATGGAAAATTCCATTCTGCTTATGTGTCCAAATTCCTTATCATGTGTATCTAACCAGAAACCCTAGTGGTGTAGTGGCTAAGTGCTACAGCTGTTAACCAAAAGGCCAGCAGTTTTAACCCACCTAATGCACCTTAGAAACTTTATCAGCATAAAGACAGAAAGATAAATAGAAAGGAGAGTTTGCGTGGAACTTCTTTTGTTTCTAATGCCTTCTTGTTACTTATACGTGAAACTATATAGGAGAAAAATGAATTAACAAGGAGGAAATGAATGAAGAAACACTTTTTTTCTGTGACTTTGCACGTTAGGATCTCTAAGTCTTTGAATAGCACCTGCTAATATTTGTTGAATAAACTTAAGGTGGAAAAAAAATATATATATGTTTTAATTTTTATTTAACATAACTGAGTGAAAATGTACATTCATGTATAAATTTACATGCCCACCTATATGCAGTTTCCACTGCTCTCCCTGTCCGGTGACTGCACACTATTCCTCTCTGCTCCATACCTGTCTCATCCTCCCAACAGCCTCCTTTCCCCTCCTCTCTGTCCACTCCTCTTCCTCCAGCCAGAGGTCAGCAAGATGATATCCTACAGACGTATAGAACCATAAAGTGCTTCCAATATATGGTTACTCTGCATTGCCAAGTCCAATCCATTCCTGTCCAAAGAGTGGACCTTTGTTATAATTTATGGGAAAGGGCAGCATCAGGGCAGGGGGCCATGCTCTCAGAGGAACTCCAAAACTGCTGGACCATCAATTGAGGTCTTTTAGCGGAGATCTCATGATGCACCCCTTTTTATTCTTGTGTTGCCAGTGAGACTCCTCTTTGTGAGCTCCATCATGGCTATCACTGGTGGTGGCCAGGCACCATCCAGTTCTTCTGGTCCCAAGTCAATGTAGGCACCCACTCTTGTGGGTCTCTCTGTCTTCTCAGTTGTCCTTACCGCATGTCATTTTGGTCCTCGGTGAGCATCTGTTCCTGCTGAGTTGGGATCATTTGCTGTGTCCTCAGATGGCAGCTTGGCAGCTTTTACGACCCCAGACGCCACTCACCAATATGGGGTGCAGAGAGCTCTCTTAGCAAAATGCTAGTTGCGCCAATTGGCCTGGAATTCACCTAAGAGCATGGTCCCTTTCCTCCCGCCCCAGCTACTCTATCCTTACAGTATTGAGTTAAGATGGAAGGAATAATGAAGTTATGCTGAAGTCCACTTAATGTTGTTCTTGTTTCTAATGTGTGCTATCACCGCTTTCTCCCAACTAGATTTCTAATAACTATCTAAACTAAAGCCTCCCCCCTCACCTTCCCTCCCTCCCCTCCCTTGCAGCTATCAAAGAGTCTTTTCTTCTATACACAAGTCTGTTTTTGAGATCTTATCGTAGAGGTCTCATACATATTGTCCCTTTGTTGCTGACTACTTTCATTCAACATAATGTCTTCCAGTTGAAACCAGGTTAGGAGATGTTTCCTGGAATTATCATTATTCTTTATCATTGCGTAGTGCTCCATCGAGTATATGTACCATAGTTTACCTATCCATTCTTCTATTGTTGGGCATCTAGGTTGATTCCATCTTTTTGCTATCATGAACTGTGCTTCAGTAAACATTCTGGTGCACGTGTCCGTTGGTGTGAAAGGCCTTGATTCTGTAGGATATATTCCAAGTAGTGGAACTACTGGGTCAAATGATACACAGATATCCATTTTTTTTAAGAAAGCACCAGATTGCCTTCCAAAGAGGCTGGACCATTTTGCAAGCCCACCAACAGTGAAGGAGGGTTCCACTTTCTCCACAGCCTCTCCAGCATTTGTTGTTTTGTGTTTTCTGGATCATGGCCAATCTGGTTGGGGTGAGATGGTATCTCATTGTTGTCTTGATTTGAATTTCTTTAATAACTAAAGATCGTGAACATGTCTGCATGTGTTTTTTGGCTGCCTGGATCTCCTCTTTAGTGAACTGTCTGTCCATCTCCTTTGCCCATTGCTTAATTGGATGGATTATCTTCTTCTTGTTGATATTTTGTAGTATCTTATAGATTATGGAGATCAGGCGTCGGTCTGACACAGAGTTGCCAAGTATTTTTTCCCGTTCTGTGGGTGTTCTTTTAATTCTATTAATAAAGTCTTTGGATGAGCAAAAGTGTTTGATTCTTAATAGTTCCCATTTACCTATTTTCTCTTCTGTTGATTGAGGTTTCTTTGACAGATTTTGGAGTCCGTCCTCATTGTGTATTAAAACTTCCATTGTTGTTCCTACCTTTTCTTGGATGAGCTTTATCATTTTAGGTTTGATATTTAGGTCTTTTATCCAGTTGGAGTTGGTTTTTGTATAAGGTGTAAGATATGGATCTTGATTCATTTTATTGCAGATGGATAACCAATTTTGCCAGCAGCATTTGTTGAGGATACTGTTTTTACCCCAGTTTAATGTCTTAGGGCCTTTGTCGAATACCAACTGTTCATAGGCAGATGGTGTCATCTCTGGGGTCTCAATTCTGTTCCATTGATCAATCTGTCTGTTCTTGTACCAGTACCAGACTGTTTTGACCATTGTGGCAGTGTAGTATGTTCTAAGGTCGGGTAATGAGAGGCCTCCCAGTGTGTTCTTCTTCTTTAGTAGCACCTTACTTATCTGGGTCTTCTTCCCTTTCCAAACAAAATTGGTGATTTGTTTCTCCATCTCATTAAAAAATGATGCTGGAACTTTTATTGGAATTGCATTATATAAATAAATTGTTTTGGGTAAAATAGACATTTTCACAATGTTAAGTCTTCCTATCCATGAGCAGGTAGGTTTTTTCATTTATCTAAGTCTCTCTTAGTTTCTTATAGTAAGGGCTTGTAGTTCTCTTTGTAAAGGTCTGTTATTTCTCTGGTTAGATTAATTCCTAGGTACTTTATCTTCTTAGGGGGTATCGTAAATGCTTTGATTTGATAATTTCCTCCTTAAAAGTCTCACTGTTGGTATAAAGGAATTCTACTGATTTACTTATGTTTATCTTGTATCATGAGACTTTGCTGAACTCTTCTATCAGTTTGAGTAGCTTACTTATAGATTCCTTGGGGTTCTCTGCATATACAATCATATCATCTGCAAACAGGGAGATTTTAACTTCCTCTTTGCGAATGCAGATGCCCTTTATTTCTTCGTCTTATCTAATTGCTCTGGCTAGAACTTCTAGCACAGTGTTGAATAGAAGAGGTGAGAGTGGGCATCCTTGTCTAGTTCCTGATCTCAAGGGAAAGTCTTTCAGTCTCTCTCCATTCAGGATTATGTGGCTTTGTATAATTGGCTTTGTATAAATGGCCCTTGTTGTGTTGAGGAATTTGCCGTCTATGCCCATTTTGCTAAGAGTTTTTAGCATGAATGGGTGTTGGACTTTACCAAATGCCTTTTCTGCATCAATGGACAAAATCAGGTGATTCTTGTCTTTTGTGTTATTTATGTGGTTAATCACATTAATTGTTTTCCTGATGTTGAACAAGCCTTGCATCCCTGGTATGAGTCCCACTTGGTCATGATGGATTATTTTCTTGATATGTTGTTGTATTCTGTTGGCAAGAATTTTGTTGAAGATTTTTGCATCTAGGTTCATGAGTGATATCGGTCTGTAGTTCTCTGTCTTTGTTGGATCTTTCCCTGGCTTAGGTATCAGGGTTATGCTGGCTTCATAGAATGAGTTTGGAATACTCCATCCCTTTCTATACTGTGAAATAGTCTCAGTAGTATTGGGGATAACTCTTCTCTAAATGCTTGGTAGAATTCTGCCTTGAAGCCATCCGGGCCCGGACTTTTTTTTGGTTGGCAGTGTTTTGATGACCTTTTCAATCTCTTCCTTTGTGATATGTTTATTAAGTTGTTCTGCTTCACGTTGTGATAATTTGGGTAGGTGGTATGAGTCAAGGAATTTGCCCATTTCCTCTAGGTTTTCAAATTTGTTAGAGTACAGTCTTTCATAGTATTCTGTTATGATATTTTTGATTTCTGTTGCATCTGTGGTGACAACTCCCTTCTCATTTCTAATTTGGGTTATTTGTTTCCTTTCCTGCTTTTCTTTAGTAAGTTTAGCCAGTGCTTTATCAATTTTGTTGATCTTTTCAAAAATCAGCTTTTGGTCTTTTCAATTTTTTCAATTGTTTTTCTATTCTCTAATTCATTTAGTTCTGCTCTAATCTTTATGATCTCATTTCTTCTGGTGCCCGAGGGGTTCCTCTGTTGTTCTCTTTCTACTTGTTCACGCTGTAGAGTTAGTTCCTTGATTGGTTTCTTTCTTCCTTCCAGATGTGTGCATTTATGGAGATAAACAGACCTCTGAGCACTGCTTTGGCTGTATCCCATAGGTTCTAGTAGGAAGTGTTTTCGTTCTCATTGGAATCCATGAATTTCTTTAATTCATCCTTGATTTCCTCTATAACCTATGTTTTTTGAGCAAGATGTCATTCAGTTTCCAAGAGTTCCACTTTCTATCTATGTTTTTTCTGCTATTGATTTCAACTTTGATGGCTTTATTATCTGAGAAGATGCTTTGCAGTAATTCAATGGTATGGATCTTGTTGAGCATTGCATTATGGCCTATCATGTGGTCAATTCTGGAGAATGTTCCATGTGCACTGGAGAAGAAGGTGTAGTTGTCTGCTGAAGGGTGGAAAGTTCTGTATATATCAATGAGGTTTAGTTGGTTAATTGTGTCAATGAGGTCTTCTGTATCTTTACTGAGCTTTTTTCTAGATGATCTGTCTAGTAATGAGAGTGGAGTGTTAAAGTCTCCCACTATTATTGTGGAGTCATCTAACTCTCTTTTGAGCGTAGTCAGTGTTTCTTCGGCATATTTAGGTGCTCTGACATTAGGTGCATAAATATTTAATATACTTAAGTCTTGCTTGTATACTGAACCTTTCAGCAATAAATAGTGTCCATCTTTGTCCACGATGGTGGATTTGACATTAAAATTGATTTTGTCTGAGATTCGAATTGCCACCCCTGCTCTTCTTTGTTCATTGTTAGTTTGATATATATTCTTCTAACCTTTAATTTTCAGTTTGTTTCTTTCTTTAGGTCTCAACTAAGTTTCTTGTAGACAACATATGGATGGGTCATGTCTTTTGATCCAAGATGACACTCGGTGTCTCTTTACTGGAGCATTCAGTCCATTCACATTCAATGTAATTATTGATAGGTATGTGTTCACTGCTGCCATTGTGATATGTTTATTTTTATGTTGATGTTTTCTCTGTTGTTCTTATTAGTCTGTTCTGGGACACTCTTTTTTGTGAGTTGATTTTTCACGTTTTTCAGAGCTGGTTTTATAGTTCTTGAGACTCGTGTATTAGATTTCTTGAAATGGTATGATACATCTTTGTTGTGCTTTACAGCTCCTCCTATGAGCCCCCTTAATAAACTATTTATAAACCCAATTTTAATTACTACCAGTCTGGTCATCTTCCTCTCCATCTAGAAGGACTATAACAACTGTAGTACATCCCTCTTTTTATTATGATGACACCATAGTTTTCATGATGATCACTGGATTGCTTCTTTCCATATCAAAGCTGTGATTTACTTTGGTGTCTTCCCTAAATGAGTAGAGTATTGAGTAGTGTGTCGTTCTAAAATATAAAGTTAGTGGTTTTGTTCTTCTAAGCCAAAGCCAAGAACTTCTTTCAGTATTTCTTGTAGTTTGGGTTTGGTTTCTACAAAGTCTCTGAGTTTCTGTTTATCTGGGAATGTCTTAATTTCATTTTCATATTTGAAAGGTAGTTTTGCAGGATATATAATTCTTGGTTGGAAGTTCTTCTCCTTCAAGACTTTGAATGTGTCGTGCCACTGTCTCCGTGCCAGCATGGTTTCTGCTGAGAAATCTGACAAGAGCCTACAGGGTTTCCTTCTGAATGTTAGCATTGCCTTGAGTCTTGCTGCCTTTAAGAGTGGCTGCTTATGTTTCATTTTGTTAAGCTTGATTATAATATGTCTTGGAGTCTTTCTTTTGAGATCTATATTGAGATCTATATTTGAGATCTATATGCATCTGAGATGTCTATATTCTCTTCCTTCATGATTTCTGGGAAGTTTTCTTTCAGCAGCTCAGCAACAATACTCTCTGTGTTCTCAGATGTCTCATCCTGTTCAGGGACTCCAATTAATCGAAGGTTGTTCCTCTTAATAGAGTCCCACATGCTTCTTAATGTTTCTTCATTTTCCTTGTTACTTTTTTCCTGATTTCTGCTCATAGACACTGGCATTAGTAGCTCCGTCTTCCAAGTCAGAAATTCTTTTTTCCATTTGATCCATTCTGTTTTCTTGGCTTTGCATGGAAGTTTCTATGTCTTTGATTTTCTTCTTGATCTGTTGGATTTCAGAGTACTGGTGTTCCATCAGATCGAACAACTTGCTTAATTTTTCATTTTGTTCTGCTGCATTTTGTTTAAGGTCTAGAAGGGTTCTGTATATAATCAATTTGTATTCACTTCCTGATGCTTTCATAAAAGTTTCTTCATCTGGAAACCTCCTTGGTTGCTTTGTTTGGGAGCCTTCTGAAGCCATGAGTGATTGCTTTTATGCCACAATTGTCTGTTGCTTTTTTGGGTCTCATGTGAGTATATAGAGGCTGGAAGCGGTACTGTGAGGATGGACTGCAAATGTTTCTCTAGGCTGTCTTAAAATGTAAAGCAAAAGGTATCTGACCAGTTCACAAGTCAGTTAGGTTTTCAGGTACAGAGGTCCCTCTTCTCATCTGACAAAGTAAGTGCCACTATATCCAACCCCAGATGATAACAAACTAGTTCAGAATACAGCAATACTACTTCCCTGTTGGCCTCTGCTGACAGGGCCTAGCCTTAGCCAACAATGCATCGAGTACTGGTTTTGTGATAGAAAAGTGCTCTCCTGTGGGCAGGCTCTGGCTCCCAAGCTAAGAATTAGGTCCAGCTGCAGCCACCATACCCAAGATGGCGTCCTCCACACAGGCAGCAGACAGGGGGCTAAAGGTGCCGAGAGGTAGTGATTCCTCTGCTTCTGTTGCAGGGCCCCCAATGTAGGCAGCACTATGCAAAATCACTACTTTTCTGACGGAGAAGTGCTGTCTCGTTTGCAGGCGCTGGCTCCCAGGCTAAGAACGAGGTCCCGCTAAAATCTCGGTACCAACATGGCATCCTGCCCACTGACAGCGAAGCGCCGGACAAACCCCACTGAGGCAGCTACAAAACGAAAGGCTCAAAGTGTCTAGATTAACAGAGTCCCGAGCCTGGCTCTCAGAATATGGGTATTTCGCCTGCCTATCCCCCAGCAGCGCGTCTGAGTCCAGCCACCAGGCAAGGCCAGCTCCACCCACCAGCCGAGACAGAGTAAAAAAAAAGTCAAACTGGTACGTTTACCTTCCGTCCCTGAGAGCCGGGGCTAGCCAGGAGCAGGAGTCAGCGAGAGAGAGGAGGTTTTTCGCTGAGTGGTGTGAAGTCCCAATTAATAGCTCTGTGCCGTGTCCTGAGGCTGATTAGGTGATCAGAAGGCTCTGATTGTCAATTCAGGTCTTGGTTTCCAGAGGGATATAAGGAGATGTGTGCTTAGTCTACCATCTTGACTCCGCCTCCCAAAATATATATATACTTGTTTGGGAATAGATACATGCTTTTTTAAGTGCTGGAGAACTGTAGCTTAAGATTGAATAAGAATGTAAAAAAAAATTCACAATATGAATTTTTAACATAAGATTAGACCAAACCCATTGCCATTCAATTGATTCCAACTCACAGTTACCTCATAGAACAGAGTGGAATAATCCCAAAGAATCTCCAAGGCTGTAAATCTTTATGGAAGCAGAATGCCATATCTTTCTCTCACAAAATGGCCAGTGGGTTCGAACAAATGGTCTTTTAGCTAGCAACTAAGCCTTAACCACTGTGCAACCAGGGCTCCTAATACAAGATTATCATTGTTGTTGTTAGGTGCACTCAAGTTGGTTCCATCTCATAAAGGCCCTATGTACAACAGAACAAAACACTGCCCAGTCCTAAGTCATCTTCATGATCATCATTATGCTTAAGCCCATTGTTGCAGCCATTGTATTAATCCATTTTGTTGAGTGTCTTTCTCTTTTTTGCTCACCCTGTACTTTCCTAAGTGTGATATCTTTCTCCAGGGACTGATCCTCTTTGATAATATGTCCAAAGTATGTGAGATGCAGTTTTGCCATCCTAGTGTTTAGTGTTTTTAACATAAGATTAGTCGATATAATTTAAAAGTAATTAAAGAACCACTATCGGTTTTCTCTAAGACAGAGCTAATTTATAATGATATAACACAGCAGTCTAGCAAAGTTACCAACATGTCATCCGCTTTTAGCCTGAATTACAAATAATTGTCATATTTCACTGCTTTTTTATTAATTAGATTTATAACGACACCAATTCTTTATTTATTTTGCTTATGTGCATTTCTACTTTTTTATTTCAATGAATGTATATGCTAAGGAGTCTGAAAGCTATAAAAAGTGTGTTTATTCAGAATTTAGAGCTAAGCATTATGTCTACTGATTATTTCTTCTGATTTTAAAATATAAACATCTACCATTGACATTTGTTTGTGCCTTGAACATGTAAAGAAATGATTTGTTTTTCTTACTTCCAATACTATATCTAAAATGAAAACTCATAATCAAAATAATACTGTTCAAAAACTCATGGTCTCCCAAGAGTAAGTCTGAAATCCAAGAGTCCTAATACACCAACCTGAGGAACACTGTGATAGGATAAACCACTAGCTGTTAATAAAGCAGATAGCACAGTCGTGTTGTTTGTGTTTGTACATTGTTTAATTCCTCTTAGATCAAGTTGATAAACCAGAAGAACCAGGCCCCTCTAAGGGCATAGGATAAATCAGGGTAAGAGTTGGAGTGATCATGATTCTGAGGCAATGTGGACAGATTTGAGAAGGAATTTCAAGATTAGAGATAAAAACAATATAACAAAATTGTTTATACCTGCTGTGGGAGTACGGAGCCCTGGCGGCACAGTGGTTAAGGGCTATGATCAACTGCAGCAGCTAACCACAAGGCTGGCAGTTTGAATTCACCAGCTGTTTGTGTCTTCAGAATCCTGTTGGGCACCTCTGTTCTGCCCCATGGAATTTCTATAACTTAGAATCAACTCAACAGGAACAGGTTGGGTATTTTTGGTTTGAAAGTAGGGGTAATTTAGAGGTGCTCAGTGAGATAATACACAAACTGATAAAATCAAAAAATAAACCTGGGAAAATTATATGGATAAAATTTGATGGCAGACAGTTAAGAAATATTCAGCTTGAAATTCAGATTTCAAATAGATATCACCTTGGATTTAACTTAAAATATGTCATTATGTGTACCTATTTATCTTAAGACTTAAAAGCAAAATGTGCTGTAAAGCAAGGGAATGGCATAGGCTTGGGGCACAGTTGTTGTTCGTAGTAACCTCATTTCTTTCCAGGACTGTTTCTTTAGCAAGAATGGGGAGCGAGGGATGTTTGAGCAATGAACTGAAGAAAGAATGGATACAATGAATGCAAAGTGACTTAGGAATAATTGACACACACTTCACACATTCAAACAAGACTTTGAAAGTACATGGCACGTGGCTTTGTCTTGGTAGGTCACATCATGGTAAATAAGTAGGTAGAAAAGATCTTCCTGTAACTTAAATAACTTTAATGTAGTCTTTTCTCTCAACTTGTTATTGTTAGGTGCCATTAAATGGGTTCTGCCTCATAGCAACCCTATGTAAAACAGAATGACACATTGCCTGGTCCTGCACCATGCTTACAATCGTAGTAGGCTTGAGCCTATTGTTGCGACCACTGAGCCGTTTGTCTCTTGCGGAGGATCTTCCTCTTTTTTGATGACTCTACCTTACCAAGCATGATGTCCATTTCCAGAACTGATCACTTCTGATAATATGTCAAAAATACATGACAGGAAGTCTCACCATCTTTGCTTCTAAGGAGCATTCTGGCTGTACTTTTTCCAGACAAATTTGTTCTTCTGACAGTCCATGATACATTCAGTATTCTTTCCCAGTGCTGTAATTCAAAATTATCATTTCTTCTTTAGTCTTCCTTATTCATAGTTCAGTTTTGCATACATATGCTCTATGTGTTCTGACATACCAGCAAGAGAATATTCTCCACACAGGTGTGAAAAAATCTAGCAAATACTTTTTTGTTAGGAGTTCTTCTGGCAAACAGGTAGTATTAAAAGGTAGAGTCTTCTGAAAGACAGCAAAGTGTAAATACTGACTAAACCAGAGAACACTGAGTGCTCAGACATGGACTTCCTCTGATAGTTCATTCTTCCCACATATCAGGCCTAGCTCTCTCTTCTGTCCCCAAATGTGACAATCCTTTACAGCTATTCAAAAGAGTGATGTTAGTGACAACTCTATTGCCTTTCAGTGTCAAACCAAACAGAAATTCCCTTGAAATCTGATTTTACATATCCTTGATCTTTAAAATGATTTTTCTAAGTATGTTAGGTATTATTTTTCAGAAACTGGAACTGATGGATGTATTTTGTGTTTACTGAATTTCTTTCAATAGATAGAGAACTTAAAAGAAATTTATGTCAAAGGGGAAAAAATGATTTTCTCCATTTGATGTGACTGTTTCATTGTTCATAAAACTAGCTTGTAATAATTCAGCTTTTAAAAGAAGTATTTTAAAAAGAATCTGGCTGAGTTGACAAGACTATACTAGAATTTTTTTTCCTTCAAGAATTACACCACTTGCTACATTTTCTTGAAATGTTCAGACACTTGAAAAGAACAAAATACATAATGTTAAATTCTACTTGCATGGTGATGAGTGGTACTTTTATCTGCAAAGTATAAAACGAAGACCTGAGTTGTTAGAATTTTTGTTGATAACAACTATACATCTAAAGTTTTGATAGTATTATTTCAGGCACAGTATGTATCATTAAGATAAAATTTTTAGGCAGACAAAAAAATGTTATTGGATAGCCTTTGATTCTGACTATGACTATACCCATTTTGCAGCACAGAACAGCTTCATAGAGTTTTCATGGCTATGATCTCTCAGAAGCAGATGACCAGGCCTGTCTTCCAATGTACCCTTCTGTGAGTTCAACCTGCCAACTTTTAGATTGTTCTTACAATAGATGGTTTGGGCAACATGCTTTAACCTAAAAATTCTTTTTTCTGAAATTTTGCTACCATTTGGTTAAAAAAAACTAACTCACAAACAATTAAACCCTGAAAATCAAACATGCAAACTGTAAGAATATCTATTTGCCTTTTCATTTAGATGTTTTCAGGTGCTCCATAATACATTAAACTAAATATAATACATTTAATATTATTAGTTAAATAAATAATATATTTAGTAGAATGTCTATTTGGTTTGGAATTGAAAGGCAATTGAGTTACTAGTAACATCACTTCTTTGGACTGCTGGAAGGAATTAGAATTTACCACAGAATTAAGGAAATTATCTGGTTATTTGTTCTCATGTGGACAGATTCTACTTGCTAGTACCCACTTTAAAAAAAAATCGGGGTGGGGGAGTCAAGATGGCAGACTAAACACACATCTCCCTAAATCCCTCTGGAAACCAAGACCTGAATGAATAATTAAATGGAGCTTTCTGGACATCTAGTGAGCCGTAGGACAAGGCATAAGGCTCTTAATTTGGACTTCATACCACTGAATGGAAAACCTCTTCTCTTTGGCTGACCTGCTCTTGGCGAGAGCTTGCATCCATGGACTGAAAATAACTCACCATTTCAAGTTTTTTTTTCTCTGTCTTAGCTGACTGCAGAGCTGGGACTTGACAAGCAGCTAATCTCAGACTCACTGCTGGTGGGATTGGCAGGTGAAATTGCTATATTTAGGGAGCCTGGCTTTGGACTCTGTGCACCTTGGCACCTTTGGACTATCTTTCCACCTTCACCACTGACTAGCCTGTACCAAGGCAGGCAGTGAGCTTGTGCAGGACTCCATCTTGTTCCACTGGGAGTCAGATACACCCACATGGAGGCTGCTGCTGGACATAGTTCCTAGGCTGGGAGGCAGCACCTACCCAGTGGAGAGAGCTTTTCCAGAGAAAAGCAGTATTTTACACTGTGTCACTTGCAGCTGGGGTCCAGCAAAAGAGGCTGTGGCCTCTGTGCATCCCAGCACTTTTGACGTCTCTTTCTGCCTCTGTCATAGAGTAGCCTGTCCAACGGCAAGTGGCAAGCTTGTGTGTGACACCATCTTGTTCCACTGGGGGGCAGAGATACCCATAAGGGCCTTCGGTGGACCTAATTTCTGGGCTGGGAGGTAGCACCTGCCCAGAGGAGAACACTTTTCTGGCAGAAAAGCAGTATTCTACACACTGTCACCTACAGCTGGAGCCTGACAACAGAGGCTAGCAGGGCAGTAGCCTTTCTGTATTTTGAGCTAGTTTATAACATCTCAGGTTCAATATTGAGGTGTTTGCTTTGCCAGTTGGAAAGAGAGACTTATACACCTGAAAACTTGACTTTGGAAGTTGTCACATACCTTTTACCTTTCATTTTAAGATGGACTAGAGAAACAACTGTGGTCTATCTTCACAGCATCTTTCTCAGCCTCTATTGACTCATATGATGCCCCAAAAGCAACAAACTCTGGAGAAAAGTGTAACCAAGGAATCACCCCTGGCTTGAGAAGAACCCCCAAAGAAAGCATCACAGAACTTCCCAGACAAAGAAACCTTTCTGGAAATATCAGAAGGTGAATACAAAAAGATTACATAGAGATCCCTCCTATATCTTATATAAAATACAGCAGAGCAAAATGAAAAAATAAGCAATTTATTTGATCTGATGAAACACCAGTACTCTGAAATCCAACAGATCAATAACAAAATCAAAGACATAGAAACTTCAATTCAAAGCCAAGAAAACAGATGGAACAAATGGAAAATAGACCTCCTGATTTGGAAGACAGAGCTACTGACTCCAGCATCTATGAAGAGAAATCAGAAGAAAGAAACAAGAAAAATGAAGAAGCATAAAGAAGCATGTGGGACTCTGTTAAGAGCAACAACCTATGATCAATTAAAATTCCTGAATAGGGCAAGACAACTGAGAATACAGAGAGTATTGTTGTTGAGCTGCTGAGAGAAAACCCTAAAAATCATGAAAGAAGAGTATATAGATATCCAAGATGCATATAGAATGCCACTCAATATAGATCTCAAAAGAAAGACTTCAAGACATATTATAATCAAGCTTAACAGAAGGAAACATAAGCAGAAACTTGCAAAGGCAGAGAGACTTAAAGCAAAGCTAACATTCAGAGGGAAACCCTGTAGGCTTTTGTCGGATTTCTCACCACAATCAATGTTGGCATGGAGACAGTGGAGTGACACATTCAAAGCCCTGAAGGAGACAAACTTCCAACCAACAATTACAATTACATATCCTGCAAAACTATCTTTCAAATACGAAAATGACATTAAAGCATTTGCAGGTAAACAGATACTCAGAGACTTTGTAAAAGCCAAATCAAAGCTACAAGAAATACTGAAAGAATCTCTTGACTTAGAAGAGCAAAAACACTAACTTTATATTTTAGAATCAAATACAGGACACACCACCCAGAATCCTGCTGAGTTAGGGAAGGCTCTAAACTCAGTCAAAGCTATAATAGTGAAAGAAATAATCCAGTGATTGTATCATGAAAACTGTGGCATCATCATATTAAAAAGAAGGATGCACTACAGTCGTTACAGTCCTTCCAGATGGAGAAGTTGACAAGAATGGTAGTAATTAAAATTGGGTTTATACATAGTTTATTGAGGGTGACCTAAGGGGTAGACATAAAGCACTATAAAGATTCAACATATCAAATCAAGTAACGTAATACAGGAGTCTCAACAACCACAAAACCAACACTGATACAGGTGGAAAATCAACAAAGAAGAATGTCCCAGTACAGATTAATAAGACAACAGAGAAAACATCAACACAAAAATAAACACATCACAATGGCTGCACTGAACACAAATCTATCAGTCATTACATTGAATGTGAATGCAATGAATGCTCCAGTAAAAAGACATTGAGTGACACCTTGGATCAGAAGACACGACCCACCTATATGTTGCCTACAAGAAACTCACCTTAGACTTAAAGACAGGGACAAACTGAAAATTAAAGGATGGAAGAATATATATCAAGCTAACAATGAACAAAGAAGAGCAGATGTGGCAATTCTAATCTCAGATAAAATTGATTTTAATGTAAAATCCACCATCATGGACAAGGATGCACACTATTTATTGCTGAAATTTTCAATACACAAGCAGGACTTAACAATGTTAAATATTTATGCACCTAATATCAGAGCACTAAATACATCAAAGAAACACTGACTGCACTCAAAAAGGAGATAGATAACTGCACAATAATAGTGGGAAACTTCAACACTCTACCATCAATATTGGACAGATCATTTAGAAAACAGTTCAGTAAGACAAAGAAGAGCTTATTGCCACAATTATCCAACTACACCTCGTCGACATACAGAACTTTCTATCCACTGGCAGACAACTACAACTTCTTCTCCAGTGCACATGAAACATTCTCAAGAATAGACCATGTGTTACAACATAAGACAGTTCTCAACAAAATCCATACCGTTAAAGTAATGTAAAGCATCTTCTCAGGTCATAAAGCCATAAAAGTTGAAATTAACAGCAGACAAAACATAGATAGAAAGTGGAACTCTTGGAAACTGAACAACATCTTGCTCTAAAAACCATGGGCTGTAGAAGAAATCAAGGATGAAATAAATTTATAGATTCCAATGAGGACTAAAACACTTCCTAGCAGAACCTATGGAATACAGCCAAAACAGTGCTCAAAGGTTAGTTTATCTCCATAATGCACACATCTGGAAGGAAGAAAGAAACCAAATCAAAGAACTAAACCAACAGCTTGAACAAGTAGAGAGAGAACAACAGAGGAACCCTTCAGTCACCAGAAGAAAACAGATCCTAAAGATTACAGCAGAGCTAAATGAATACAGAATAGAAAAATAATTGAAAAATTGAGAAGACCAAAAGCTGGGTTTTTTGAAAAGATCAACAAAATTGACAAAGCATTGGCTAAGCATACCTAAGAAAAACAGGAAAGGAAACAAATAACCCAAATAAGAAATGAGAGGGGAGTTGTCACAATGGATCCAACGAAAGCCAAGCCAAGTGCTGTCAAGTTGGATCTGACTCATGACAACCCACGGATCCAACAGAAGTCAAAAATATTGTAACTGAATACTACAAAAGTCTGAACTCTAACAAATTTGAAAACCTAGAGGAAATGGACATATTCTTGGTTCATATCACCTACCAAAATTAGCACAAGGTGAAGGGGAACAACTTAATAAACCCATCACAAAGGGAGAGATTGAAAAAGTCATCCAAAAACTGTCAACCAAAAAAAGCCTGGGCCCAGATGGCTTCACTGCAGAATTCTACCAAAGTTTTAAAGAAGGGTTATCTCCAGTACTATTGAGACTATTTCATAGTATAGAAAGGAATGGAATACTCCAAATTCATTCTATGAAGCCAGCATAATCCTATACCAAAGCCAGGGAAAGATCCAACAAAAAAGGAGAACTACAGACAAATATCACTCATGAATCTAGGCGCAAAAATCTTCAACAAAATTCTTGCCAATAGAATACAACAACATATCCAAAAAATAATCCATCATGACCAAGTTGAATTCATACCAGGGATGCAAGGCTGGTTCCACATCAGAAAAATAGTTAATGTGATCAACCATATAAATACCACAAAAGACAAGAAACACCTGATCTTGTCTATTGATGCAGAAAAGGCATTTGACAAAGTCCAAGACTCATTCATGCTAAAAACTCTCAGCAAAATAAGAGGAAATGGCAAATTCCTCTGTGCAACAAGGGCCTCTTATACAAAGCCAACTGCCTACTTCATCCTGAATGGAGAGAGACTGAAATAGTTTCCTTGAGAACAGGAACTAGAAAAGGAGGCCCACTCTCACCTCTCCTATTCAACATTTTACTGGAATTTCTAGCTAGTGAAATTAGACAAGACCAAGAAATAAAGGGCATCTGCATCAGCAAAGAAATAAAAGTCTCTCTATTTGTAGATGATATGATTGTATATGCAGAGGATCCCAAAGAATCCATAAGCAAACTACTTAAACTGATAGAAGAGTTCAACAAAGTCTCAGGATACAAGATAAATGTAAGAAAATCATAGGATTCCTTTATGCTAACAATGAGATTATTAAGGAAGAAATCAAGGTAGTGCCACTCAGTATAGCCCCTAAGAAGATAAAGTACCTAAGAACAAATTTAATCAGAGAAATGACAGAACTTTAGAAACAGAACTATAATCCCTTACTACAAGTAACTATGACAGACTTACATAAATGGAGAAACATACCCTTCTCATGGTTAAGAAGACTTAATATTGTGAAAATATCTACCCAAAGCAATCTACTTACATAATGCAATCCCAATAAAAGTTCCAGCGACATTTTTTAATGAGTTGGAGAAACAAATTACCAACTTTGTCTGGAAACAGAAGAAGCACCAGATAAGTAAAGCAATAGTAAAGCAGAACATACTGGGAGGCCTCTCATTACCTGACTTTAGAACCTGTTACACTGCCACAGTAGTCAAAACAGCCTGGTACTGGTACAAAAACAGACAGATAGATCAATGGATCAGAATCGAGACCCCCCAGAAATGACACCATCTGCCTATGAACAGTTGATGTTCAACAAAGGACCTAAGACATTAAACTGGATAAAAACAACCTCTTCAACAAATTGTGCTGGCAAAATTCATATCCATCTGCAATAAATTGAAACAAGATCCATACTTCACGCCTTAGGCAAAAACCAACTGAAACTGCATAAAAGATTTAAATATCAAATCTAAAATGATAAAGCTCATCCAGGAAAAAGTAGGAACAACAATGGAAGTTTTAATACACAACATAGACAGACTTCAAAATCTGTCAAACAAACCACAAAAACAACATAAGAGAAAATAGATAAATGGGAACAATTAAGAATCAAACACTTTTGCTCATCTGAGGACTTTATTACTAGAATTAAAAGTCAACCTACAAAAATGGAAAAAAAAAATATTTGGCAACTATATGTCAGACCGACGCCTGATCACCATAAAGTATAAGGTACTACAAAATATCATAAGAAATAGATAAATAATCAAATCAAGTGATCAGCAAAGGAGATAGACAGACACTTCTGTAACAAGGAGATCCAGGCAGCCAAAAGACACATGCAGACATGCTCACGATCATTAGCTATTAAAGAAATTCAGATCAAAACTACGAGACACCCTCTCACTCCAACAAGGTTGGCCATGATCCACAAAATGCAAAACAACAAATGCTGGAGAGGCTGTGGAGAAACTGGAACTCTCCTATACTGTTGGTGGGATTGCAAAATGGTAAAACCTCTTTGGAAAGCAATCTGGCACATCCTTAAAAATCTGGATCTAAATATACGATTTGACCCAGTAATTCCACTGCTTGGAATATAGCCTACAAAATCAAGGCCATTCTCATCCACTGATAAATGCGCATGAATTTTTATCACAGCACAGTCCACAGTAGGAAAAAGATGGGATCAACCCTAGATGCCCAACAACAGAGGAATGGATAGGTAAACTATGGTATATATACTCAATGGAACACTATGCAATAATAAAGAACAATGATGATTTTAGGAAACATCTCATAACCTGGTTTCATTGGAGGACATTATGTTGAGTGAAAGTAGTCAGTGACAAAAGGACAGATATGGTATGAGACCCCTATGATAAGAACTTCTAAACAGACTTATGCATAGAAGAATAGACTCTGATGGTTGCAAGGGTGCAGAGGGAAGGAGGGCGAAGGGGGAAGGTTTAGATTAGATAGTTGATAGAAATTTGGTTGGGTGAAATTTGCGATAGCATGTTAGAAAGAAAATCAATATTAACTGGACTTCAACATAACATGATTACTCCTCCAATCTTAATCCAATATTACAAGGACAGAATAGGTGGGGCAGGGGGCTGGAGACCATGCTCTCAGGGAAATAGAGGCCAATAGGCACAGCTAGCATTTTGCTAAGAAAGCCCTCTGCACCCCACCTTGCTGAGTTGTGTCTGAAGTCTTAAAAGCTGCCAATCTGCTATCTGACGGTACAGCAAATGGTCCCAGCTCAGCAGGAACGGATGATCACTGAGGACCAAAACATCGGGAAAAGTGAACCCAGAAGACAGACAGACCCACGTGTGTGGGTAACTACATTGACTTGGGACTGGAAAGACTGGATGGTGCCTGGCCACCACCAGTGATAGCCGTGATCGAGCTCACAAAGTTGAGTCTCACTGGCAACACAAGAATAAGAAGGAGTTCCCCTTGAAATCTCTACTAAAAGACCGCAATTGATGGTTCAGGGGCCTCAGAGTTCACCTGGGAGCATGGCCCCTGGCCCTGATGCTGCCTCTGTCCATAAATCATAATGGAGGTCAACTTTTCAGACAGGAATGGATTGGACTTGGTGACACAGAGTGACCGTATCATGCATGGTCCTATGCATCTAGAGGATTTCATCCTGCTGACCTGTTACTGGAGGAAGGGGAGTGGGTAGAGAGGAGAGGATAGGAGATTGTTGGGAGGATAAGAAATGCATGGAGCAGAGAAGGAGAGTGTGTTGTCACCTGGCAGGGAGAGCAATGGGAGATGCACATATTTGGGCACACAAATTTATATGGGAATGTACATTTTCATCCAATCACAATAAACAAATAATCAATTCAGTCATAATCCTTTATTTTCTCTTTTATTTAATTCTTGTAGTGTCTTATCAATTCAAATAGAATACTTTTTTTTTTTTCGGAACTGAAAGCCTCTTTGTGATAGACTTGATTCCAGTAAGTCAGGTAATAGACCTACAGGTAAAGGAATTCTTTTTGGAATTATATTAAAACAATTTATAGACTGTAGGGAAATACACCGTGTCCTTTTTGCCCTTGAATAGTACTTTGGAAATTCATGTCTGCAAATGGAAATGAAAAGTGTAGATTTCATTGCGTTAAGTTTTTTGTTTAATGGCAGATATGTCATCTATCACAGTTTGCTTGAGAAAACTGAACATACTTCAGTTTGCCAAAATAAGATATTCTTTGTGTGCATCAAGAAACATTACCACTTTCCAAACTGTTGATGTAATGATAATTTATGTTAAGTGCTTTAAAATTTTAACAACCACCCAGTGATGAAGGGCAGTTTCTAACTCCTGGGCTCACAGCAGCAGGAATCATAAATTCTGATTACTTAGGAGAAACAGATTTCTGTGACTTTTATTTTCCTGCTATTATCCTTCTAAATCTACTGAATTATGTTTGTCTCCTGTATTTCAAACATATATTTCCTGGAATATTGTTGTGATAAGTAACATTTATTGGACACTTACTCTATTCAGGGGATTGTCAAAGTTTGTTCACGTGGTATCGTACTGCTGTTTTAGTACATATACACATGCGTATGTTTACTAAATATGTGTGTAAGTATGTATGTGTGTTTTATACAGACTATATATGTTTAAAGGACAAACTGAATTTCTGGTTCTTTCATTCCACAGTATTTTTTTTTCCATATCTCCTGCTATTTCATTCTTTCCCTTGTCCTAGTTCTCTAGTGCTGTAATAATAGAAATACTACAGGTGCATGGCTTTAGCAAACAGAAATATTTTTTCACACAGTCTAGGAGGCTAGAAGTTTGAATTTAGGGTGCCAGACCTAAGGGAAGGTTTCATTTCTTTCAGCTCTGAGGAAGTCCTTGTCTCTTCAGCTTCTGTTCCTTGGATTCTTGATTTTAATGTGACATGGCCTCTGTCTTCTCCCATCCTTGCTCACTACTTGCTTATCTAATCTTTCGTGTTTCAATGTAAATTGGCTTCAAGCACACGCTGCACTAACACTGTCTCAATGACATAAGACAACCAGTCCCCAAATGGGATTATTACTGGGGATTGGTTATCTTTGTTGTGTTATGTATAGAAGTTAGAATGCACAACATGTATTTTTATGTTATGTTACATTGTGTTGTGCTGTGTTATGTTGTGGTGTGATGATATGACATGATGTTATGTCCTAATAAGATGTGATGCAATGCAATGCAATGTGATACAATGCTGTGTTATGTTACATTATGTATAGAGGTTAGAAGGTGCAACACGTATTTTTTTAGGACACAATTCAGTCCATAATACCCCTTCTTTATGACAAGAATTTTCTAAGACAATTAAGACAAAAAACACTTATAAGTCAGGTGTGAACTATAGCAATAGATATCCTAGCTTAAAGAAGCTTAAGCTTTAAATAGAAAGCCAAAACAATGTTTCATTAAGTACTACAGGAAAGCATACACACAAAAAATGCCTTTGTGTAGAGTAGGAGAAAGAGCAACAGGAGGAAGAAGGGAGGAAACTGCCCTATGAAACATATTTATATGCAGGTTAGAAACAAAAACCATAAACTAAAGGTCAAATATCTTAAGAAACATTAGAAAAGAAGTGAAGATATAAACTTGGTTCAAAGAAATGCTTTCAGTTGGAATTACAACAAGAAATATAGTCTGATAAACTTAGTGGTGGCATTTTATTAACAAACTACAATAAGCGTACATTATTTATAAACAATGGAAAAGCCATGATAAATTTGAGCAAAAGGGTAATGTATTAATTTTTTTTGGAAGTGATTTCAAAAGTGTTTTTTCCAGTCAGCTAGTCATTCTGGCCAAGCATTTATTGGGAATCTGCTCTTAGAATTTATTGTTTAAGATATTGAAGTACCTTTGAATAATTTGTAATGTGAAAGGGTGACATGTGTTTAAACAAGAGGCTAAGAAGTTATACTGCAATGTGACTTAATAGAGACAACTTGGACATTTCTACGGGGAAATAGCAGTAACACTGACTAACCTGGGAAATATCAGGGAAAAATTTCATAGTGCATGTGGTTCATTAGGTGAATTTTATGAATGTTTGAGATCACAAGAACAGAACAAGTACTTGTGAAACTTGTATTTAACTTCAGACATTCTCTAATTTTATGTCATCCTTCTGCAATCTGGAGTGATTACATTTATCCTGAAAAATTAAGGACTATTTTGAAATTAAATGAAAATATTTTATAAATCCACTAAGAAATTATTACTAACAGTCAGTATTTGTGTTGATAAACTTCCAGGGAGTATTTTAAGAATAGCATAAACAGTCCTTTTGTAATCTGACCTAGCTTTCCTCTCCAGTTTGATTTTTCCACTAGTTTTCCACAGTTACATATCATTTTGACTAAACACATTTAAAGCTAAAAATATCTCATTATAAATAATCAGCAGTAGTAATGAGTTTGTTAAGCGAAAATATTTGGTAAAGCAAGACAGGATTAAAAATAGTATATAGGCATTTTAATATAAACCATACTATTCATTTATCAAATATTTGCTATAGAGTTATTGTCTTTCCGTTATATAGAGTTGCTGAGTATAGCTTGATATTGATTTACTTCCAATTTTTTATGATAATCTACATTTCCCAGTTTTGCAGTCTTTGAAAGAATAAAAACTTTGAAGTCAGTTTTACCACATTCTATGCAGATGTTTATTATTAACTTTCCAAAATATGACTATTCTCTTTTCACACGTAATTTAACAAAAAGCACATGCAATTAATTACATGTACTATCATAACAACTCTTTGTTTTAGTTGATTTAATTGGTTTATGCTTTACAAAAATTAATTGCACAATTACCGTAAAAATTACAAGTGGAATAAAATGGATTGGAAAGATAATCAAGACTTTTGGTAATGCAACATAAAATGCAGAAAGGTGTGTAAATACTGAAACGTGGTTTATCTAGTCATGAGCACTTAGCATGCTGCAAACACTCCTCACTACTTTTCTTAGAGAGAACACTATAATCTGAGTAAATGGATTAGATATCCCTATGAGAGTTTCTACTATATTTATCATTATTCCTCAGACTCTCATCTGTTCACCCTTGTATGTGTCACCCCTTCTGCTGAAATGCATACTTACCTAACTTCCTGAGAAATTATTGCAGGTAGTGTCGGACTTACTGTTAGGCTCTGTTCTAACAACTCCATCAGAAGTTAGTTCTGACATAAATCAAATACCTCTTTCTTTTTTTGTTTATTTTCATTCTTGTTGTCTTTTATGATCAGTATTTTTATAAATCTAATCTTTATTTGTCTTGGGGGCTGGAAATATTACATGTAAACTTAAAATTACACTTTAATAATGCATACATACATCACAAAATACATAAGTCATACACATTTACTCCAGTGATGAAGAACAGTAGGATTACACTGGGATTTTATCAATTACAGTAATAACTCCAGTTGTGGAAGGTTCTGAATTGCCTTCATCTGGATTATCATCATCAGAAAATTATAGAGTTGTTTCCATGACTCGTTTCTTTTTTTTTCCTTTGTGTGTTTCACACAGCCATCTCACTGCTTTCTGAATCTGTCAGCTTTAGAAAAGTGATCAGCATTTGAGTTCATGTTTTCAAGCAACTGAAGTCTCTGAGTTAGGTATGAAAACTGAATCCATATAGTAGTGTTTTGAACACTAAATCATAACATTAAACATCTGCTCCTCAAGTGAATATCTAAGAATGATGACATCAGCAAATTACCCACTGCAACACTGTATGTAGTACACATTATTAATAATAAAATGTACAGAACAAAATGAAACAAAAATGGACTGTTGTCAGTGTGGTTCTCCTTGATCAAACATGTTGTAAGTTGGGGACTATCTGTATTCAAGAAGAAGTAACAATTGACTTTGAAATTATTTTCAAGCAATTACTCACAAAAAGAGAATCAGCCAGCCCTGCATCATCTGTGATGTCAAATTTCTCTCCAAACCAATACTACTAATTTTTTTCTCACAAATATTAATTATAAATAATTATTGAATGCCTTATTATGTGTTTCAGCTCTTCACATGTATTAATTTGTTTAATACTGTTAACAACATTATTATTTTTCTTCATTTCATCAATGGAAAAAAATCAGAGTTAGAGTTTTTGTCCAAAACAATACAGGTATTAGGTAGAAGTGGTGGAATTCAAACATAAGCACTCTGGCTTCAGATGTCGTGTTCTTATGGTTTGTGCTAACTGCCTCTCAATAAAAAGATTCAGTTGTCAGAATTCAAAGTAAGCATTATTTATTGAGAATAGTACTGTGTCATTTTCATCTTTATGTCTTTGGGAACCTAGGTGGCAAAAAGGTTTGAGATCTGCTACTAACCTAGAGGTTGGCAATTTGAACCCACCCAGAATTTCTGTGGAAGATAGGCCTGGGAACTGCTCATACAGAAGTTATAGCCAAAAAAAACCTTCATAGCACTTCTAAGCTGTAACACATGGGGTCACCATGAATTGGGGGATGACAGTAGCTAACAATAACAATTACTGCCATATAGTATTATTCATCACAATGGTTTTGAATAAACAGATAAGCATTTTAGCCATTTCATATTTAAAGGATTCTTTAAAGCACGTATGTTTAGTGAAAAGTGGAGACTGGGACAGATTACCCAATAAGGAAAGTAAACATGGGCTTATTTGTGCTTACTTACTAACCTGTAGAGAGCAATTTCACATATGTTGTGCTGAGAAACTTGTAAAACTGTTTACTGCAGATGAGTAAGAAAGCCCATGCTTATCTTGCTTATTGGGTGCTCGGTCCCAGTCAAGGCTTATTAATTTGAAAAGAAGCTTTGATTCTGTAGGAAGATATGGTTGGGAGAGAGAAAGATGCCAGCCATGCTTAAGAGCAGAATCTTTGATATGATGAAAAAGTGTGAAATTACAGATTATTAAGCAAGTATAAGTAAACTTCTAATTGCCTTGTTTATTAGAAAATTCAACACTCATAGAGGAAATGCTGCATTTTTTTCTCATACTCTATCTTTTCCACTACCTTAAAGATGTGCTAAATCTTATTTTTCAACTTATGTGTCAGTGTTCTTTAGCATTTGATTGTTATTTGCATCTACTTATATAAATCATGAAGGCTGACAACTGATACCTCAATGAATTAATCCAAATGAGTTGTTTAATTGTTTCTGTGCTGCCATTCTATCCATAAAGTTGAAAGTATTAGTTGTCTGAGTTTATAAAATTTCTACTAGATGGATAGGTTAGGGTTACTTCATAGAGTCAGTGTCACAAAAACCATGTTAGTTGATGGATTTTTTTCACATCTAACTGTCATCTTGCCTTTGTTGTTACATTATATTTGCTATCTCAACAATGACAAATTGTTATTTTTTACAGCTGGTGTGTCCCACTAGAAAACAACCCAGTGAATATTTGTCTACCCGTTTAGTTGTTTACTGCTATCTAAAGGTTTGAGTTTTTCATTCTAAGCCTGAAAATTTTCTATATTTTTAAAGCTGGCACCTGTTTAAAAACAGATCCTTAGACAGGGAATCTCACTATGATTTAAAATTATTTTAGAAGACAGGGTTGATTTACTGATATAATATTTCATCTTCCTTTCATTTATTTCTTTTTAGCAGTTACCCCTGAGTTTAACTTGATGGTATTTTATGGTGACTTCTAGCATCAGTGCAATATGACAGTAAATATTTGACTTTTTTTTTTTTTAGGCAGGCATTGGTGTCCAAAGGCAAGAGGCCTTGGACACATTATGAAATATCAATTAAAAATATAGTTTTCCAAAAATAATTTCAGTCAGATACCTTGTCATCCACATAAAAATGTCAGACTCTCCAGGATACTTACTAGCTTATCCTGAAAAGAGGGTGTGAAGGACAATTCAGGCCATAGAAACTAAAATTTATTTATATTACACTTAAAAGGCAAAACAAAAATGATCTAGGAACTGATAGGCTGGACTAGAGTTTCATGTGCATGCATAAATATGTGTGCATGCATGTTTGGGCTTGAGGTTTTGAAAGAAGTTTGAGCGATGAAAACAGGAGTCAAGTAATAACACATGTTGTATATACTAAAAAATTGTGATAACATGTTATTACAAACTCACCAAGGAATTTTAAAGAGGGCACTAATGCAATCAGATGTCTATTTTAGAAAGAGAGTTCTCAGTTATGTAGAGAAAATATTGCAGCAGGGAAGACGAGAGTCAGGGAGATAAGCTATCCAGCTACTCTAACTGTTCAGTGATAACTGAACCCACACAAAGGTTGTAGCAATGAGGATCAAGAGAGAAAACAGCAACACAAAAATAAATGCATCAAAATGACAGCAGTAAACACATACATATCAATAATTACACTGAATGTAAATGGTATGAAATGTCCAGTAAAGACACAAGGAGTGACATCTTGGATCAACAGATACAATCCATCTATATATTGCTTACAAGAAATACACCTTAGTCTCAAACATATGAAGAAACTGAAGCTTAAAGTATGGAATAGTATATAACAACTAACAACATACAAAGAAGAGCAGGTATGGTTTTTAATGTAAAATCCAGCATCATGGACAAGGATGGTCACCATTTATTGCTGACAGATTCCATATAGAAGTAGGATTTAATAATATTAAATATTTATGCACCCAATACCGGAGCATCTAAATACATCTAACAAACACATTGAAAAATAAGATAGATCACTCCACAATAACAGCAGGGGACTTCAACACTCTACTTTCAGTAATGGACAGATCACCTAGAAAAAAAGCTTAAGTAAAGACACAGAAGATCTTATTGCAGCAGTTAACCAATTAGACATCATGAACATACACAGAAATTTTTAACCACCAACAGATAAGTATGCCTTCTCCAATGCACACTCAATGTTTTGCAGAATAGACCATGTGTTAGGACATAAAGAAAATTTGAAGAAAACCCAAACCATTGAATTACTGCAAAGCGTCTTCTCAGAGCATAAAGCCACAAAAGTCAAAATCAATAGCAGAAAAAAACATAGACAGAAACTGAAACTCATATGGAGAGAACCCCAAGGAATCTATAAGTAAGCTACTGAAACTGATAGCAGAGTTTTGGCAAAGTCTCAGGATACAAAATAAACATAAGTAAATCAGTAGGATTCCTTTATACAAACAACGAGACTGTTAAGGAGGAAATTATCAAATCAATACCATTTAAAATAGCCCCTAAGAAGATAAAGTAACTAGGAATTAATCTAACCAGAGAAACAACAGACCTTTACAAAGAGAACTACAAGCCCTTACTACAAGAAACTAAGAGAGACTTAGATAAATGGAAAAACCTACCCTGCTCATGGATAGGAAGACTTAATATTGTCAAAATGTCTATTTTACCCAAAGCAATTAATTCATATAATGCAATCCCAATACAAGTTCCAGCATCATTTTTTAATGAGATGGAGAAACAAATCACCAATTTTGTTTGGAAAGGGAAGAAGCCCTGGATAAGTAAGGTACTACTAAAGAAGAAGAACACACTAGGAAGCCTCTCATTGCCCGACCTTAGAATATACTACACTGCCACAATGGTCAAAACCGCCTGGTACCGGTACGAGAAAAGACAGATGGATCAATGGAACAGAATTGAGACCCAGAGATGACACCATCTGCTTATGAACAGTTGATATTCGACAAAGGCCCTAAGACATTAAACTGGGGTAAAAACAGTATCTTCAACAAATGCTGCTGGCAAAATTGGTTATCCATCTGCAATAAAATGAATCAAGATTCATATATTACACCTTAGACAAAAACCAACTCCAACTGGATAAAAGACCTAAATGTCAAACCTAAAATGATAAAGCTCATCCAAGAAAAGGTAGGAACAACAATGGAAGTTTTAATACACAATGAGGACAGACTCCAAAATCTGTCAAAGAAACTTCAACCAACAGAAGAGAAAATAGATAAATGAGAACTATTAAGAATCAAACACTTCTGCGCATCCAAAGACTTTATTAATAGAATTAAAAGAACACCCACAGAATGGGAAAAAATATTTGGCAACTCTATGTCAGACCGACGCCTGATCTCCATAATCTATAAGATACTACAAAATATCAATAAGAAGATAAACTATCCAATTAAGCAATGGGCAAAGGAGATGGACAGACAGTTCACTAAAGAGGAGATCCAGGCAGCCAAAAAAACACATGTGGACATGTTCACAATCTTTAGTTATTAAAGAAATTCAAACCAAGACAACAATGAGATACCACCTCACCCCAACAAGATGGGCCATAATCCAGAAAACACAAAACAACAAATGCTGGAGAGGCTATGGAGAAAGTGGAACCCTTCTTCACTGTTGGTGGGGCTGCAAAATGGTCCAGCCGCTTTGGAAGGCAATCTGGCACTTCCTTAAAAAAATGAATATCGATATACCATTTGACCCAGTAATTCCACTACTTGGAATATATCCTACAGAATCAAGACCTTTCACACCAACGGACACGTGCACCAGAATGTTTACCGCAGCACAGTTCACGATAGCAGAAAGATGGAATCAACCCAGATGCCCGACAATAGAAGAATGGATAGGTAAACTGTGGTACATATACTCAATGGAGCAATAGGCAATGATAAAGAATAACGATGATTCCAGGAAACATTTCCTAGCCTGGTTTCAACTGGAAGACATTATGTTGAGTGAAAGTAGTCAGTGACAAAAGGACAAATACTGTATGAGACCTCTACGATAAGATCTCAAAAACAGACTTCTGTATAGAAGAAAAGACTCTTTTGACAGCTGCAAGGGAGGGGAGAAACGGAGGGTGAAGGGGAGGGCTTAGTTTAGATAGTTACTAGAAATTCAGTTGGGAGAAAGCGGTGATAGCACACATTAAAAACAAGAACAACATTAAGTGGACTTCAGCATAACTTGAGTACTCCTTCCATCTTAACTCAATACTGTAAGGATAGAGTAGCTGGGGCAGGGTGCAGGGGACCATGCTTTTAGGCGAATTTCAGGCCAGTTGGCACAACTAGTGCTTTCCTAAGAGAGCTCTCTGCACCCCACATTGGTGAGTGGCTTCTGGGGTCGTAAAAGCTGCCAAGCTGCCATCCAAGGACACAGCAAATGGTCCCAACTCAGCAGGAACGGATGCTCACCGAGGGCCAAAATGGCATGTGGTAAAGACTACCGAGAAGACAGAGAAACCCACAAGAGTGGGTGCCTACATCGACTTGGGACTGGAAGAACCGGACAGTGCCCGTCCACCACCAGTGATAGCCACAATAGAACTCACAGAGAGGAGTCTCACTGGCAACACAAGAATAAAAAGGGGTGCATCATGAGATCTCCACTAAAAGACCTCAGTTGATGGTCCAGCGGTTTTGGGGTTCTTCTGAGAGCATGACCCCCGGCCCTGATGCTGCCCTTTCCCATAAATTATAACAAAGGTCCACCCTTTGGACAGGAATCGATTGAACTTGGCAATGCAGAGTGACCATATATTGGAAGAACTTTATGGTTCTATACATCTATAGGGTATCATCTTGCTGACCTCTGGCTGGAGGAAGAGGAGTGGACAGAGAGGAGGGGACAGAGAGGAGGGGAAAGAAGGCTGTTGGGAGGATGAGACAGGTATGGAGCAGAGAAGAATAGTGTGCAGTCACCGGGCAGGGAGAGCGGTGGAAGTTGCATATAGGTGGGCATGTAAATTTATACATGAATGTACATTTTCACTCAGTTATGTTAAATAAAAATAAAAAAAAAAAGAAACTTAAACTCATGGAAACTGAACAACACTTTGTTCAAAAAGCCATGGATTGTAGGAGAAATCAAGGATGAAATAAAGAACTTTATAGATTCAAATGACAATGAAAATATATTCTACCAGAACCCATAGGATACAGCCAAAGCAATGATCAGAGGTCAATTTATCTCTATAAATGCACACATCCAGAAGGAAGAAAGAACTCAACCCAAAGAATAAACCCTAGAGATTGAGCAAGTAGGAAGAGAGCAACAGAGGAACCCCGCAGGCACGAGAAGAAAACCGATCATAAAGAATAGAGCAGAACTAAAAGAATTAGAAGCTAGAAGAACAAATGAAAAATTGAAAAGATCAAAAGCTGGTTTTTGGAGAAGATCAACGAAAATTGGCAAACCACTGGCTAAACTTACTAAAGAAAAACAAGAGAGGACATATATAACCCAAATAAGAAATGAGATGGGAGATGTTACAGCCAATCCAACAGAAATCAAAAATATCATAACAGAATCCTATGAAAGATTGTACTGGAATAGATTTGAAAACCTGGAGAAAATGGACAAATTCCTAGATTCACATTACCTACCAAAATTATCACAAGGAGAAATAAAACAACTCAGTAACTCTATCACGAAGGAAGAGATTAATAAAGCCATCAAAAAACTACCAACCAAAAACAACCTTGGCCCAGATGGCTTGAATGGCATACTCTGAAATTCATTCTATGAAGGCAGCATAGCCCTGATACCAAAGCCAGGAAAAGATCAAACAAAAATGGAAAGTTACAGAGAAATATCACTAAATGCAAAAAGTTTTTTTTTAATTATAATTGAATGAAAATGTACATTCTCATATAAATTTGCATGTCCACCTATATGCAGCTCCCACTGCTCTCCCTGCTTGGTGACAGTACACTCTTCCTGCCTGTTCCATATATGTCCTATTCTCCCAACAATCTCCTATCCCCTCCTCTTCACCCACTCCCCTTCCTCCAGTAAGAGGTCAGCCGGACGACATCCTATAGATGCATAGAACCACAAAGTGCATGTGTGATATGGTCACTCTGTGTCACCAAGTCCAATCTGTTCCTGTCTGAAGAGTTGGCCTCCATTATGATTTATGGACAGGGGCAGTATCAGGGCCAGGGGCTGTGCTCCCACGAGAACCCCAAGGCCCCTGGAGCATCAGTTGCAGTCTTTTAGTGAAGATCTCAGGGTGCACCCCTTTTTATTCTTGTGTTGTCAGTGAGACTCAATTATGTGAGCTCCATTATGGCTATCACTGGTGTTGGCTGGGTACCATCAGTTCTTCCAGTTACAAGTTGGTATAGTCACCCACTCATGTGGGTCTCTCTGTCTTATTGGGATGCAAAAATCTTCAACAAAATTCTTGCCAACAGAAATCAACAACATATTAAAAAAATAATTCATCACGACCAAGTTGGATTCATACCTGGGATGCAAAGCTGGTTCAACATCAGAGAAACAACTAATGCGATCAACTACATAAATAACACAAAAGAGAAGAATCGTCTGATTTTGTTGATTGATGCAGAAAAGACATTTGACAAAGTGTAACATCCATTCATGCTAAAAACTCTCAGAAAAATTGGAATAAAAGGGAAATTCTTCAAAGCAATAAGGGGCATCTAATCAAAGTGAATGGCCTACATTGTATTTACTGTTAAATAAATCCACCCATGTGAATGGGTGACCTGAATGGAGAGAGACTGAAAGAATTTCCCTTGAGAATGGGAACTAGACAAGGATGCCCACTCTCACCCCTTCTATTCAACATTGTACTAGAAGTTCTGGCCAGAGCAATTAGACAAGACAGAGAAATAAAGGGCATTTGCATCAGCCAAGAACAAGTAAAATCTCCCTATCTGCAGATGACATGATATAAGTAAACTACTTGAACTGATAGAAGTGTTCTGCAAAGTATCAGGATATGAGATAAACATAAGTAAATCAGTAGAATTCCTTTATACCAACAAAGAGATCATTCAAGAAGAAATCTAGAATCAATACCATTTACTTTAGCCCCAAGAACATAAAAGTACCTAGGAATAAATCTAACTAGATAAATAAGAGACCTGTACAAAGAAAAGTATAAGACTTTACTGAGAGAGACTGAGAGAGACTTACATAAAGGGAGAAACCTACCATACTCATGCACAGGAAGATTTAACATTGTTAAAATGGCTATTTTAGCTAAAGTGATCTACATATACAATGCAATCCCAATACAAATTCCAGTGACATTTTTTAATCACACAGAGAAACAAATCACCAACTTTGTTTGGAAAAGGAAGAAACCTTGGATAAGCAAAGCACTACTGAAGAACACTGTGGGAGGACTCTCACTACCCAACTTTAGAACCTACTACACTCCCACAGTAGTCAACACAGCCTGATACTGGAACAAAAAGAAACATATAGACCAATGGAACAGAGTTGAGACTCCAGAGATGCCACCATCCTCCTATGAACAGTTGATATTTGACAAAAGACTGTAAGATTGTAAACTGGGATAAAAACAGTCTCTTTAACAATTGGTGCTGGCAAAATTGAATATCCATCTGCAAAAAAAATGAAATAAGACCCATATCTTAGACCTTACACAGCACCCAGCTCAATTTGGGTAAAAGATCTAAATATCAAACCTGACACAGTAAAGATCATCCAAGAAAAAATAGTCAACAATAGAAGTTTTAATACACAATTTAGACAGACTTCAAAATCTAACAATCAAAACACAATCAACAGAAAATAGATAAATGGGAACTACTAAGAATCACACACTTTTGTTCATTCAAAGACTTTATCAAAAGAATTAAAAGACTACCTACAGAATGGGAAAAGATATTTGGCAACTATATATCAGATCAACATCCATAATCTACAAGCGACTGCAAAATATCTACAAGAAAAGGGTAAATAACCCAATAAGTGCTGGGCTAAGATGATGCACAGACACTTTACTAAAGAGGACATCTAGGCAGCCAAAAGACACATGAGGAAATGCTCACCATCATTAGCTGTTAAATAAATCCAAATCAAAACTACAGTGGGATAGCATCTCACCCCAACAAGATTAGCCATGATCCCGAAACCACAAAACAACAAATGCTGGAAAGCGTGGGGAGAAATTGGAACTCTCCTACACTGTTGGTGAAATTGTAAAATGGTACCTCTTTGGAAAGCAATCTCGTGCTTCTTTAAAAAGGTAGAAATAGCTACAGTATTTGAAACAGTAATCCTACTGCTCAGAATATGTCCTACAGAAGGGCAGTCACACACGAACATTTATTTCAGTACAGACAGTCCACAATAGCAAAAAGATGGACTCAACCCAGATGCCCAACAACAGCTGAATGGATAAACAAACTATGGTGTATGTACTCAATGGAACTCTATGCAATGGTAAAGAATGGTAAAGAACAATGATGATTTTAAGAAGCATCTCATAACCTGATTTCAATTGGAAGACATTATGTTGAGTGAAATGAGTCAGTAACACAAGGACAAATATTGTATGAGACCCCTAATATAAGGACATAAATACAGACTCTTGTGCAGATGAAAGGCTCTTTGACAGCGATGAGGGAGGGAAAGGAAGAAGGAAGAGGGCTGATTATAGATTAGATAGTTGATGGAAGTTTGGTTGGGTGAAATCAGGAACATTGCACATTAGAAAGAAGATCAACTTAATTGGATTTCATCATAAACTGAAAATTCTTCTAAACTTAACCCAACATTGCAAGGAATGAGTAGCAGGGATGAGAGTCTGAGTACCATGGTCTCAGGGGACATCGAGACCAATTGCCATAACTAGCTTATCGCTAAGAGAGTCTTCCACACCCCATATTAGTGAGTGGCATCTGGGGCCTTAAAAGCTAGCAAGCTGCCATCTGAGGCACACCAAATTGTCCCACTTCAGCCAAAACAGGTGATCACCAAGGAAAAAAAGAAATGAGGGAAAAACAGCAAAGAAGACAGAAGGACCCATGTGAATGTGTGACTGTGTCAACATGTGATGAGAAGAACCAGAGGGCACCTGGCTACAAACAAAGACAGCTGTGATGGGGCACACAATGTCAAGTCCCAGTGGTAACAAGAAAAAGAAGGGTACGCCTCAAGAACTCCACTGAAAACCACAATTGATGGTCTGAAGGCCTGGAAGTTCCCCTGGGAGCATGGCCACTAGACCTACTGCTGCCTCTGATCTTATGTCATTACTGAGGTCAATCTTTTGGATACAAATCGATTGGAGAAGGGGACACAAAGTGACCATATGGTGTGTGCACTTTATTGTTCTTTGCATTTGTAGGATGCTGTCCTACTTGACCTCTTACTAGAAGTGAGAGGAGAGGATGGAGAGCACAGAACAGGAAAATTGCTAAAAGGATATGACATGTATGGAACAGAAAGGAGGAGTGTCCTGTGACCAGGCAAGGAGAGCAGAAGAACCTGCAGTAATGTGGACATGCCAGTTTAACATGGATTGTATACTTTCACTTAATCACAACAACAACAAAAAGTCTTCCTTTCAATATTTCCTTTTTCTTTGGGTAAAGAAAAAAGTCATTTGGGTCCAGATCAGGTGAAAAGTGTTTCAATACAGTTATTTATTTACTGGCTAAAAATTCCCTCATAGACATCTATACAATTAAGTTTGCAAACTTGCCACTGTACCACCGTGTGCAAGAAAGAGTTCCAAAATTGCTTTGAAGAGTGGATTAGGTGCTGGTTTCAGTGCATAGCTTTGCAATAGCATAATTGCAAAGGTGACCATAGTGATGTTCAACAATGAGGCATGTAGCACTTAGAACACTGTGTTCGTGGACTTAATTGTGAGACCTCGTAAGTGTGTGGTTTTTAAGGAGCTCCCAGTTATGTTTTCTCTTCTGGTGCTTGTATATTGTTAGTAATATTTCCTAGCTTGTTTGTGCCTTATATTAGATTTTCCAGTGTCAACCCTATTTTATATCCATGAACTTTATTGTTTTAGATTTCATAATTAGATCTTTGATTTACTTTGAGTTAATTTTTATGCATAGTGTGAAATATGGGTCTTTTTTTTTGCATGTGATATACAGTTATGCTAACAGCATTTGTTAAAGAGACTGTCTTTGCCCCAGTTTACAGACTTTGAACCCTTGTTAAACATTAGCTGCTCGTACATAGTTGATATTATATCTAGAATATCAATTCTGTTCCATTGATCTATGTATCTGTTTTTGTACCAGTACCAGGCTCCTTTGACTACTGTCACTCTGTAATAGGTTCTAAAGTCAGGTAGTGTGAGGTCTCTCACTTTGTTTTTCTTTTGTAATGCTGTACTTATCCGTGGCTACTTCTTTTTTTGTATGAAGTTGGTGGTTTGGTTCTCCATGTCATTAAAAAATGCTATTGGAATTTGTATTGAGGTTGCATGGTAATTATAGGTTATTTGGTGTAAAATGGGTATTTTTATGGTATTACATCTTCCTATCTACAAGCAACACAGCTTTCTGTAATTATGTAGGTCTCTTTTGGTTTCTTCCAGTAGTGTCTTGTTATTTTCTCTGGTCAGATTTATTCCTGGGTATTTTATTTTCTTGAGAATATTATAAATGATATTTATTCTGTGACTTCCTCTTTGATGGTCTTTGTTAATGTAAAGGAATCCAAGTGATTCATGTATGATTATTTTATATCCCAATATTTTGTTGAAATACTAGTTCCAATGTAGGTTTTCTTCTTTTTTTTTTTTTTTGCTTCTCTCTCTCTCTCTCTTTTGTGGATTCTTTGGGGTTTTCTGTGTATAAGATCATGTCGTCTGCAAATAGAGATAATTTTAATTATTCGTTACCAATTTAGAGGCACTTAATTTCATTCTCTTGCCTGATTACTATGGCAAGAACCTCCAGCACAATGTCAATAAAAGTGATGACAAAGTGCATCTTTGTGTCTTTCCCATCCTCAGTGGTAATGCTTTCAGACTCTCCCTTCAGAATAATGTTGGCTGTTGGCTTTGCAGTGATGGCCCTTATTATGTTTATGATTTTCCCTATTTTGCAAAAGAATTTTTAACATGAATGTGTGTTGGACTTTGTCAAATGCCTTGTTTGCATCAATGGATAAAATCAAGTAGTTCTTGTCTCTTGTTTTATTTATGTGGTTAATTACATTAACTGTTTATCTAATGTTGATACATCCCTGATCCCTGGTATGAATTCCATGATGAATTGTTGTGATGGATTTTTGTTTTGTAACATGTTGAATTCTATTGGTGAGATTTTTTTTTTTTGAGGATTTTTACATCTATGTTCTTGAAAGATATTGGTCTGTAACTTTCCTTTTTTGTGCTCTCTTTACTCAGTTTTGGTATCAGGGTTATGCTGGTTTCACAGAATGAGTTTGAAAGTATTCCATCCTTATCCACATTCTGGGATACCTTTGATAACAGTGGTGTAAAATGTTCTTTAAAATGTTGTAGGTTTCTCCAGTGGTGATTCTTTGTTTTGGGAGCTTTCTGAAGAGATCATGGTTTTGATCTTTAAGCATTTTGATATGAATTTGTGATTCTGAGTCATCAGAAAATAGTTTAATTCATTTTATGCTTGCCTACCATGTTTTAGCTTCTTGTTTAACATGTACAGTTCATTTTCCTTATATGGATTCAGCTCAGGTGTCCAGATAATCAGTCACCAAGTGTGTGGTGGAGGCTCCTGCCTACTGTCCTAGGTGGGTAAGGGTGATTGGTACAAGCACAGGTGTCCGATTGCAGATACTGGGAAAGGGAAAAGGCTGATAGCTGTCCTTGAGTGTCCGTGAGGGTAAAGCATCTTCTATATCTGAGTTAAGGTGAGGAAACAGTTTCTGCACTGATTTTAAGGGGAGCTGGTAGTTTTTTTTCCTCCTTCCCCCAGTTTGTTAAATTGTTCCTCGTCTGAGTCCCAGAGAATGGCTCAGGGCAGGATTAAATATTTCTACTTCCGGCTCAGCCAGTGGGTCAGATTCTAGAGCCCACACAGTGCAGAGAAGAGAGGAAGACAATGGCTCAGCGTGGGCTTGAGACTCCGGTGCCAGCCGAAGTGCAGAGAAAGAAGAGAAGATGACTGGAAGAAGGGAGAGAGCCTTACGCTGAAGGAAAGATTTAGATCTGAGTGTGATAGGTTACATGCAAAGACTTAGCTTTTTAGTATCCACTGTTTCCCACTGGTTCCAGAGCTGTGAGTGGACCCTTCAAGGCACTGCTCCTTCTGAAGAAGATGCCAACTAACCTCCACAACTCAGCTTACCACGTCGCTATATCCATTTCCTGGCAGGTCAGGTCTGTGGAATCCTATGTACTTCTGGCACTACTCTCCTTTTCCCTGTTGCTCTGTCCAGTTTCTCAGCTTTCTCCTTGGTGTTCAAGGCTCCTAGGTTATCACACGTATGGGATTCACTTCTTCTTTTGGGTCTTTGTTGCCAGAGTGGTCATGGCAGTCATCTGTCTGCTCCACTGCCTTGGCCTGCCTCAAGATTTACTGTTAGCTGTTTTTAGTTACCTGTAAATAACAAGTTCAAATATTAAGTGCTTCCTGGCTCCCTAGGATGACATCTTTTTGTAACTTGAGTGATCTTTCTACTTAATTTTATGATACTTAAAGAACTGATTTAGAGATCCTTATTTGCATGACTTTGACTTAGAAATTCTTCAGTGTCTCCATGTGTTAGCTTTAGTCTATCAGCAAGCAAAAGCTGAGAGGGGTTAGAGGTCAAAAATACTTATTTGCAAGTCATCTAGAAAAGATTAAGCAGGTTAGGCTAGAGAATACAGGAGGGCCTTCAGGCTGTGGAACAGGCCTAACATTTGTGAAAGAAGAGTAAAGAGATAGAAAGCAAAAAGTTGGAATGGAAAATTAGGATGTAATAGCTTTGGACCTCAGTGCGGTTCTTTATAACATCTCCATTGTCTTTGGTAGGAGTGATGTAGTGAATCTGAACATGTAGTAAAACACTCGCCCCAGTATGTTTTCCTGAAGGAGGATTTCTGCAGCATACCTCCTTGGTGGTGATATGTATCTTGAACACTGCCTGGGACAAGTCCAATGTGGAACATATATTCATTTGTAACAAAATATAGCTTCCATTATATAAATTAATGATCTGGGTAAATGACTTAATGAATGGAGTAGTCCCGTAATGGTATTAGGTTTCCTTGCTGTCCTTTTTAATATGCATGCATATATTGAAAATGAATACTAAGGGAGAAGTTATCTGACCTTTTCAAGGACCTTGGTCTCATTAGGATGACATAACTGAGATTACTAGCCAGATAAACTATATAATTGGTGGTTACATCCCTGTGATTAGAAACTGCAATTTAATCTGATCATATATGTATTGCCCTTCTCAATAGACTTAGAAAGCTGTACTTCTATTTTCTCATGTCAAATAAAACCTCATCTTGTTTTTAGTAATTCATATGTTACATGTACAGAAAGAAAATTAGCCACAAAAGAAGACTCTTGCCATTACCCTAAAATCAAGTGCTTATTCCTTCAGTAGGAGTTAACATTTGGAATAAACCCACAAAAAACTTTTTAAGAATTTTTCCAATTAACCTAAAGTCCTTTTCTTTAACAAATATACAACAGATAGGTTTTAATATTCTGTTATTATTCATTAATATGAGAGAATTAAATTTGACTAAATAAAAAATAATAACATGTAATTTATTTTAACTGGATGGTTTAAATTTTGTTTAAATATTGTTCTTTATTTTGGAAGGGACCCATCATATATTTTAATGCAAATTACACCCTGGCCCCTAGAGTTTCCATGAGTCGGATCCAACTCGATGGCACTTAGTTTGGCATACTATAAAAAACTATTCAGCCTTGTAACTTGAGCTATTTTCAGGCTTTTTAAAAATTGCGTTAAAGGTCAGCTGGGGGAAGCAGAGTCAAGATGGTGGACTAAACACACGTTTCCCTAAATTCCCCTGGAAACCAAGACCTGAAATGATAGTTAAACGGAGCCTTCTGACACCTAGTGAGCCCTGGGATGCGGCATAGGGCTGTTAATTTGGACTTAATACCACTGAATGGAAAACCTCCTCTTTTTGACTGACCCCACTCTCGGTGAGCACAGGCTTGCACAGACCTAAGGTAACTCATGATTTTGATTTTTTTTCCTCTGTCTTGGCCAGTGGGCAGAACAGGGACTTGACTAGCTGCTGGTCTCGGATGCACTGCTGGTGGAACCAGGAAACATAATTGCCAGGTTCTGAGAGCCTGGCTTTGGATTCTATACACCTCAGTTCCTCTGGCCTATCAGGAAAAGGAGAAGCCCAGGCAGAGGCCCAAGCTGGACTTGGTTACTAGGCTGGGAGGTGGCATCTGCCAGGAAGAGAGTATTTTTCTAGCAGGGAGGTGGTGTTTTGCGTAGTGTCACCTGGGGCTGGGGCCCAGTGGTGGAGGCTGTGGGATCTGGGCATTCTGGCACTCTTCGCCTCTCTTTCTGCCTGGAGTTTGGTCCTGGCTGGCTGGCAAGCTTATGCGGGACACCATCCTGTTTTACTGGGAGGCAGGATCATCCATACAGAAGCCTCAGCTGGACCTAATTCCTGGGCTGGGAGGCAGTTCCTATACAGAAGAGACTGCTTTTCCAACAGAAAAGCAGAATTATACACAGTATTGCCTACAGCTGGGGCCCAACTACAGAGGCCAACAGGCCAGTAGCCTTTCTGTATTTTGAGCTAGTTTATAATATCTTGGGATAAATATTGAGGTGCTTACTTTGCCACCTGGGAAGAGGGACATTTACATCTGAAAACCTGACTGACTTTGGAAGTTGCCAAATACTTTTTACTTCTCAGTTTAAGATGGCCTAGAGAAACAACTGTCATACATCTTCACAGCATCTCTCCCAGTCTCTGTTGACCCACATGAAGTCCAAAAAGTAGCAAACGTTTGAGAGGACGGTAATCCATAAGTTATCAATGGCATCAGAAGGTTCCCAAAAGAAACCACCTCAGAACTTTCCAGACGAAGAAGCTTTTCTGAAACTATGAGAAGGTGAATACAAAAGGATTATATAGAGAGCCCCCTTAGACCTTATACAAAATGCAGCAGAGCAAATGAAAAACTAAGCAAGCTGTTTGATGTGATGGAACATCAGCACTCTAAAATCCAACAGATCAAGAACAAAATCAAAGAGAGAGAAACTTCAATTCAAAGCCAAGAAAACAGAATGGAACAAGTGGAAAAGAGAATTTATGATTTGGAAGACAGAGCCACTGACTCCAGCATCTATGGGGAGAAATCAGAAAAAAGAAACAAGAAAAATGAAGAAGCATTAAGAAGCAAGTGGGACTCTATCAAAAGGAACAATCTATGATTAACTGAAGTTCCTGAGCAGGGGAAGACACCCAAGAACACAGTATTGTATCTGAGCTGCTGACAGAAAACTTCCAAGAAATTATGAAAGAAGAGAATATAGATATCCAAGATACATATCAAACATCACTCAATATAGATCTCAATAGAAAGACTCCAAGACATATTATAATCAAGCTCAACAGAATGAAACATAAGCAGAAACTCTTAAAGGCAGCAAAACTCAAAGCAAAACTAACATTCAGAGGGAAGCCCTGTAGACTTTTGTCAGATTTCTCAGCAGTAAAAATGCTGGCACGGAGACAGTGGCATGACACATTCAAAGCCTTGAAGGAGTAGAACTTCCAACCAAGAATTATATACCCTGCAAAAATATCTTTCAAATATGGAAATGAAATTAAGACATTCACAGATAAAAAGAAACTCAGATACTTTGTAAAAACCAAACCAAGGCTACAAGAACTACTGAAAGAATTTCTTGGCTTGGGAGAACAAAACTACTAACTTTGTATTTTAGAAGGACACATTATCCAGAATCTTACTCAGTTAGGGAAGGCTCCAAACACAAAGCTATAATAGTGAAAGAAACGATCTAGTGATCATATCATGTAAACTATGATATCACCACATTAAAAATAGGGGTGCACTACAGTCGTTTTAGTCCTTCCAGATGGAGAGAAAGTTGACAAGAATGGTAGCAATCAAAATTGGAGTTATACATAGTTTATTAAGGGGATCACAGGGACAGCCATAAAGCACAAGAAAGAAACAACATGCCATACAAAGAAATGTAATGCAGGAGTCTCAACAACCACAAAACCAACCATGAAAAAGGTGAAAAATCAACTCACAAATAAGGAGGTCAGAGAACAGATTAATAAGAACGACAGAGAAAACATCAACTCAAAAATAAACATTTCACAATGGCCGCACTGAACACATACCTATCAATAATCACACTGAATGTGAATGGACTGAATGCTCCAGCAAAGAGACATCAAGTGACATCTTGCATCAAAACACATGACCTTAGTTAGACCTAAAAATATGAACAAACTGAAAATTAAAGGATAGAAGAATATATATCAAGCTAACAATGAAGAAGAGCAAGTGTGGCAATTCTAATCTCAGATAAAATCAATTTTAATGTAAAATGCACCATCATGGACAAGGATGGACACTGTTACTGAAAGATTCAATACACAAGCAAGACTTAACAATATTAAATATTATGCATCTAATATTAGAGCATCTAAATATGTCAAAGGAACACTGACTACATTCGACAATAATGGTAGGAGACTTCAACACTTCACTCTCAACATTGGATAGATTGTCTAGAAAAAAGCTCAACAAAGACACAGAAGACCTTATTGTCACAATTAGTCATTGACATATACAGAACTTTCTATTCATCAGCAGACAACTACAACTTCTTCTCCAGTGCACATGGAACATTATATAGAACAGATCATGTGCAGGACATAAAGCAATTCTCAACAAAATCTGTACCATTGAATCAATGCAAAGCATCTTCTAAGATTGTAAAGCTATAAAAGGAGAAATCAATAGAAGGAAAAACATAGACAGAAAGTGGAACTCATGGAAACTGAACAAGATCTTGCTCAAAAAACTATGGGTTATAGAAGAAATCAAGGATGAAATAAAGAAATTTATAGATTCCAATGAGAATGAAAACACTTCCTACGAGAACCTATGGGATACAGCCAAAGCAGTGCTCAGAGGTCACTTTATCTCCATAAGACACATATCTGGAAGGAAGAAAGAAACTAAATTGAAGAACTGACCCTACAGCTTGAACAAGTAGAGAGAGAACCACAGAAGAATCCCTCAGACTCCAGAAGAAAACAGATACTAAAGATCAGAGTAGAACTAAATGAATTAGAGAATAGAAGAACAGTTGAAAACATTGAAAATGTTTTCATTTTTTGAAAAGATAAAAAAATTGACAAACCATTGTCTAAACTTACTGAAGAAAAACAAGAAAGCAAACAAATAACCCAAATAACAAATGAGAGAGGAGTTGTCACAACAGATCCAGCAGAAATAAAAAATATCGTAGCTGAATACTGTGAAAGACTGTACTCTAACAAATTTGAAAACCTAGAGGAAATAGACAAATTCCTTGATTCATATCACTTAGCAAAACTATCACTAGGTGATGGAGGACAACTTAATAAACCCATCACAAAGGAAGAGATTGAAAAAGTCATCCAGAGGGAGTGGAGTCAAGATGGTGGACTAAGCACACATCTCCTTATATCCCTCTGGAAACCAAGACCTGAATTGATAATCAAACGGAGCCTTCTGAACACCTAATCAGTCTCAGGACATAGCACAGGGCTGTTAATTGGGACTGCGTATCACTGAGCGAAAAACCTCCTCTCTTTCGCTGACTCCCACTCCTGGCTAGCCCTGGCTCTCATGGACGGAAGGTAAACGCACCATTTTGACTTTTTTTTCTCTGTCTTGGCCAGCGGGCAGAGCTGGGACTTGCCTAGCAGCTAGACTCAGACACGCTGCTGGGGGGATAGGCAGGCGACATTACCATATTCTGAGAGCCAGGCTTAAGACTCTCTTAGTCTAGCCACGTTGAGCCATTTGTTTTATATCTTCTTGAGCAGGGTTTGAACAGAATTCCGCAGTCAGTGTGTGGGACATCATGTTGGTACCGAGATTTTAGCGGGACCTAATTCTCAGCCTGGGAGCCAGTGCCTTCAAACAGGACAGCACTTTTCCAACAGAAAAGCAATAATTTTCCCAGTACCACCTACGTTGCGGGCTCAGCAACAGAAGCAGAGGAATCACTATCTCTCAGCACCTTTAGCCCCTCTGTCTGCTGCCTGTGTGGAGGACGCCATCTTGGATACGGTGGCTGCAGCTGGACCTAATTCTTAGCTTGGGAGTGAGAGCCTGCCCACAAGAGAGCGCTTTTCTATCACAAAACTAGTACTTGATGCAGTGTCAGCTAAGGCTAGGCCCTGTCAGCAAAGGCCAACAGGGCAGTAGCACTGCTGTATTCTGAACTGTTATCATCTGGAGTTGGATATAGTGACGCTTACTTTGTCAGATGAGAAGAGGGACCTCTACACCAGAAAACCTAATTGACTTGTGAAGTGGTCAGATACCTTTTGCTTTACACTTTAAGATAGCCTAGAGAAACATTTGCAGTCCATCCTCACAGTACCTCTTCCAGCCTCTATATACTCACATGGGACCCAAAAAGCAACAGACAATTGTGGCATACAAGAAATCACCCATGGCTTCAGAAGGTTCCCAAACAAAGCAAGCAAGGAGTTTTCCAGATGAAGAAACTTTTATGAAAGCATCAGGAAGTAAATACAAAATGATTATATGCAGAGCCCTTCTAGACCTTATACAAAATGCAGCACAACAAAATGAAAAATTAAACAAGCTGTTCAATCTGATGAAACACCAGATGAAATCCAACAGATCAAGAAGAAAATCAAAGACATAGAAACTTCCATGCAAAGCCAGAAAACAGAATGGAACAAATAGAAAAAAGAATTTCTGACTTGGAAGACAGAGCTACTGATGCCAGCGTCTATGAGCCGAAATCAGAAAAAAGTAATAAGAAAAATGAAGAAACATTAAGAAGCATGTGGGACTCTATTAAGAGGAACAACCTTTGATTAATTGGAGTCCCTGAACAGGGTGAGACATCTGAGAACACAGAGAGTATTGTTGCTGAGCTGCTGAAAGAAAACTTCCCAGAAATCATGAAGGAAGAGAATATAGACATCTCAGGTGCATATCGTACGCCACCCAATATAGAACTCAAAAGAAAGACTCCAAGGCATATTATAATCAAGCTTAACAAGATGAAACATAAGCAGCCACTCTTAAAGGCAGCAAGACTCAAAGCAAAGCTAACATTCAGAGGGAAACCCTGTAGGCTGTCGTTAGATTTCTCAGCAGAAACCATGCTGGCACGGAGACAGTGGCATGACACATTCAAAGCCTTGAAGGAGTAGAACTTCCAACCAAGAATTATATATCCTGCAAAACTATCTTTCAAATACGAAAATGAAATTAAGACATTCCCAGATAAACAGAAACTCAGAGACTTTGTAAAAACCAAACCCAAACTACAAGAAATACTGAAAGAAGTTCTTGGCTCTGGCTTAGAAGAACAAAACCACTAACTTTATATTTCAGAACGACACACTACTCAATACTCTACTCTTTTAGGGAAGGCTCCAAAGTCAATCACAGCTTTGATATGGAAAGAAGGAATCCAGTAATCATCATGAAAACTATGGTGTCATCATAATAAAAAGAGGGATGTACTACAGTTGTTACAGTCCTTCCAGATGGAGAGGAAGATGACAAGACTTGTAGTAATTAAAATTGGCTTTATATATAGTTTATTTAGAGGGATCATAGGGGCAGCTGTAAAGCACAACAAAGATGTATCATACTATTTCAAGAAATGTAACACACGAGTCTCAACAACTACAAACCAGCTCTGAGAAAGAATGTCCCAGAATAGACTAATAAGAACAACAGAGAAAACATCAACATAAAAATAAACATATCACAATGGCAGCAGTGAACACATACCTATCAATAATTACATTGAATGTGAATGGACTGAATGCTCCAGTAAAGAGACACTGAGTGTCATCTTGGATCAAAAGACATGACCCATCCATATGTTGTCTACAAGAAACTCACTTGAGACCTAAAGATAGGAACAAACTGAAAATTAAAGGATGGAAGAATATATGTCAAGCTAACAATGAACAAAGAAGAGCAGGGGTGGCAATTCTAATCTCAGACAAAATCAATTTTAATGTCAAATCCACCATTGTGGACAAAGATGGACACTATTTATTGCTGAAAGGATCAGTACACAAGCAAGACTTAAATATATTAAATACTTACGCATCTAGTATCAGAGCACCTAAATACGTCGAAGAAACACTGACTATGCTCAAAAGAGAGTTAGATGACTCCACAGTAATAGTGGGAGACTTTAACACTCCACTCTCATTACGAGACAGATCATCTAGTAAAAAGCTCAGTAAAGATACAGAAGACCTCATTGACACAATTAACCAACTAAACCTCATTGATATATACAGAACTTTCCACCCTTCAGCAGACAACTACACCTTCTCCAGTGCACATGGAACGTTCTCCAGAATTGACCATGTGATAGGCCATAATGCAATGCTCAACAAGATCCATACCGGTGAATTACTGCAAAGCATCTTCTCAGATCATAAAACCATAAAAACTGAAAACAATAGCAGAAAAAACAGAGATAGAAAGTGGAACTCTTGGAAACTGAACAACATCTTGCTCAAAAAAACATGGGTTATAGAGGAAATCAAAGATGAAATAAAGAAATTCATGAACTACAATGAGAACGAAAACACTTCCTACCAGAACCTATGGGATACAGCCAAAGCAGTGCTCAGAGGTCTGTTTATCTCCATAAATGCACACACCTGGAAGGAAGAAAGAAACCAAATCAAGGAACTAACTCTACAGCTTGAATAAGTGGAAAGAGAACAACAGAGGAACCCCTCGGGCACCAGAAGAAACGAGATCATAAAGATTAGAGCAGAGCTAAATGAATTAGAGAATAGAAAAACAATTGAAAAGATTGAAAAGACCAAAAGCTCGTTTTTTGAAAAGGTCAATAAAATTGACAAATCACTGGCTAAACTTACTAAAGAAAAGCAGGAAAGGAAACAAATAACCCAAATTAGAAATGAGATGGGAATTGTCACCACAGATGCAACAGAAATCAAAAATATCATAAGAGAATACTATGAAAAACTGTACTGTAACAAATTTGAAAACCTAGGGGAAATGGGCAAATTCCTTGACTCATACCACCTACCCAAATTATCACAACGTGAAGCAGAACAACTTAATAAACACATCACAAAGGAAGAGATTGAAAATGTCATCAAAACACTGCCAACCAAAAAAGTCCGGGCCCAGATGGCTTCACGGCACAATTCTACCAAGCATTTAGAGAAGAGTTATCTCCAATACTACTGAGACTATTTCACAGTATAGAAAGGGATGGAGTACTCCCAAACTCATTCTATGAAGCCAGCATAACCCTGATACCTAAGTCAGGGAAAGATCCAACAAAGAAAGAGAACTACAGACCGATATCTCTCATGAATCTACATGCAAAAATCTTCCACAAAATTCTTGCCAATAGAATACAACAACATATCAAGAAAATAATCCATCATGACCAAGTGGGACTCATACCAGGGATGCAAGGCTGGTTCAACATCAGAAAAACAATTAATGTGATTAACCACATAAATAACACAAAAGACAAGGATCACCTGATTTTGTCCATTGATGCTGAAAAGGCATTTGATAAAGTCCAACACCCATTCCTGCTAAAAACTCTTAGCAAAATACGAATAGATGGCCAATTCCTCAGTGCAATAAGGGCCATTTATACAAAGGCAACTGCCTACGTCATCCTGAATGGAGAGAGACTGTAACTATTCCTCTTGAGAACAGGAACTAGACAAGGATGCCCACTTTCACTTCTCGTATTCAACACTGCGCTAGAAGTTCTAGCTAGAGCAATTAGACAAGACCAAGAAATAAAGGGCATCTGCATCGGCAAAGAAGAAGTAAAAATCTCCCTGTTTGCAGATGATATGATTGTATATGCAGAGAATCCCAAAGAACCCAGAAGGAAACTGCTCAAGCTGATAGAGGAGTTCAGCAAATTTTCAGGATACAGATATATATAAGTAAATCAGTAGGATTCCTTTATACCAACACGAGAGTATTAAGGAAGAAATCACCAAGTCAATGCCATTTACTATAGCCCCTAAGAAGATAAAGTACCTAGGAATAAATCTAACCCGAGAAATAACAGATCTTTACAAAGAAAACTACAAACCCTTACTACAAGAAACTAAGAGAGAGTTACATAAATGGAGAAACCTACCCTGCTCATGGATAGGAAGACTTAACATTGTGGAAATGTCTCTTTTACTCAAAGCAATCTACTTATATAATGCAATCCCAGTACAAGTTCCAATGACATTTCTTAATGAGACGGAGGCACAAATTACCAACTTTGTCTGGAAAAGGAAGAAGCCCTGGATAAACAAAGCATTACTAAAGAAGAACACACTGGGACGCCTCTCATTACCTGACCTTAGAACCTAGTATACAGACACAATACTCAAAACAGCCTGGTGCTGGTACAAAAACAGACAAATAGATCAGTGGAATAGAATAGAGACCTCAGTGATGACATCATCTGCCTATGAACAGATGATGTTTGACAAAGGCCCTAAGACATTAAACTGAGGTGAAAACAATCTCTTGAACAAATGGTAAAATTGGATATCCATTTGCATTAAAACAAGACCCATATCTTACACCTTATACAAAAACCAACTCAAATTAGATAAAAGACCTAAATATCAAATCTAAAATAATAAAGCGATTCAAGAAAAAGTAGGAACAACAATGGAAGATTTAATACACAACATAGACAGACTTCAAAATCTGTCAAACAAACCACAAACAGAAGAGAAAATAGATAAATGGGAACTACTAAGAATCAATCACTTTTGCTCATCCAGAGACTTCATTAATAGAATTAAAAGGCCACCTACAAAATGGGAAAAAATATTTGGCAACTCTATGTCAGACCGATGCCTGATCTCCATAATCTTAAGGTACTACAAAATATCAACAAAAGAGACATAAATCATCCTACTAAGCAATGGGTAAAGGAGATGGACAGACCCTTCTCTGAAGATGAGATCCAAGCAGCCAAAAAACACATGCAGACATACTCACGATCATTAGCTATTAAAGAAATTCAAATCAAGACAACAATGAGATACCATCTCACCCCAATAAGGTTGGCCATGATCCAAAAAACACAAAACAACAAATGCTGGAGAGGCTTTGGAGAGATTGGAACTCTCCTACACTGTTTCTGGGATTGCAAAATGGTACAACCACTTTGGAAAGCAACCTGCTGCTACCTTAAAATAATGGGTGTAGATATATCATTTGACCCAGTAATTCCACTGCTTGGAATACATCCTACAGAATCAAAGCCATTCACACCCACTGATACATGTACACGAATGTTCATTGCAGCACAGTCCACAATAGCAAAAAGATGAAATCAATGCAGATGTCCAACAACAGAGTAATGGATAGGTAAACTATGGTATATATACTCAATGGTACACTATGCAATGATAAAGAACAACGATGATAGCAGGAAACATCTCTTAACCTGATTTCAGCTGGAGGAGATTATGTTGAGTGAAAGTAGTGACAGAAGGACAAATATTGTATGAGACCCCTAGGATAAGAACTTAAAAGCAGACTCATGTATAACAGAAAAGACTCTTTGACGACTGCAGTGATGGGGAGGGCAAGGGGGGAGGACTTAGATTAGATAGTTGTTAGAAATTTGACTGGGTGAAATTCGTGACAGCACACGTTAGTAAGAAGATCAATATTAACGGGACTTCAACACAACTTGTGTACTCCTCCCATCTTAACCCAATATTGCAAGGACAGAGTAGCTGGGGCAGAGGGCCGGGGACCATGCTTTCAGGGGAAATCAAGGCCAAATTGGCATAAGTAGCATTTTTCTAATGAGGTCTCTCCACACCCCACATTGGTGAGTGGCGTCTGGGGTCTTAAAAGCTGCCAACCTGTCATCTGAGGGTACAGCAAGTGGTTCCAACTCAGCAGGAACGGATGATCACCAAGGTCCATAGTGACATGGGGGAAAGAAAATCCAGAAGACAGAGAGACCCATGTGAGTGGATGTCTACTTCTACTTGTGACCAGAAGAACCACACGGTGCCCGGCTACCACCAGTGATAGCCATGATGGAGCTCACAAAGTTGAGTTTCACTGGCAACACAAGTATAAATAGGGGTTCACCCTGAGGTCTCCACTAAGACTGCAATTGATGGTCCAGGGGCCTCAGAGTTCTCCTGGAAGCAGGGTCCCTGGCCCTGATGCAGCCCCTGTCTGTAAATCATAATGAAGGTCAACTTCTCATATAGCAAAGAACTGGACTTGGTGACGCAGAATGACCATATCGTGTGGGCACTGTATGGTTCCAGGTATCTGTAGGAGGTCATCCTGTTGACCTCATACTGGAGCAAGGGGATTGGGTGGAGAGGAGAAGATAGGAGACTATTGGGAAGATAAGATATGTATGGAGCAGAGAGGAAGAGTGTGCAGTCACCATGCAGGGAGAGCAGTGGAAGCTACATGTAGGTCAAAATGCAAATTTATATGGAAATGTACATTTTCATTCAATCATAACAATAAAAAAATTTAAAAAATAAAAAATATTTTAAAGACATAATTTGAATTTTAAATATATATATTCTTAAATGTGAAATTACTTGAAGATATGGAAATTTAGTGTTTTACTAGAAAGAAGACATGATTGTTAACCTGAATTACGAAACAAAAATCAATTCATATAAAAAATTATTTATTTTCTTTTTGCATGCTGACAAAACACTGTAAATGAAATGTAATATGTTGAAAATAAAATTCATCTTGAATTCAAGATTATAGAATTTTTAAAACACAATTTAAAAATCATTTTGTGTAAATTTTTATATTAAACACTGTTGATGTGCATTGATCATTCTGACTAATAGTGATCCTATGTAACAGAATAAAATTGTTCTATAGGATTTCCAAAATAGTAACCTTTATGGAAGTAAGTTGCCACATCTTTCTCCTGCAGAGCTAGGGGGGGATTCAAACAGCTTAACTTCTGGTTCACAGAATACTTAACTGCTGAGCCACTAGGGGTCTGCTTGTGTAGGAAAGTAATGCATAAGCGATTTTAATTGGTAGCATGCACTTTTCATGTCAAGCCTCAAAGTGTTCAGATTGTTTATTGGGTACTCTTGGAGAAAAATGACACTGTTAAATAAAATAAAAGAAATAAATAGATCATAGTTGGCCATAACTAAAGACGGTAACAGTTACATTCTCGTAAGCGTACCATGAATGCAGAATGAACAACTTTTTAGTAGTCAGAGGTGGTTGGGTAGTATCTCCAAGTGCATTTGTATAAAAGGAATTGTAATTTTTTTTTCTAAAAAATTGTCGAAAGTTCATATCTATAGCTAAACAGACATATTCTTGAAATTCTTCAATTCATTTTCATTAAGGTGCCTGGGGATTGGAGAAAGAAAATCCTTGCAACCCAAAGACAAAGGGGCTAAGGTGAGATAGCCACTTTAGAGAAGCTGAGACCTTTGGCCAATCTTGCAGGAAGGAGCTAAGTGAACAATGAACCTCATTTCACTCTTCTTCTGTCTATTACTTCCCTAACAATCTTCCCACTGTCAGATCCCCATCAGGAGTGGGAAAGCTCTGATGTGTTTATACAGATCAGTGAATCAGAGCACAAACTTGGGGGGACAAAGGTGTATGAATCTGAAATGGTGTCTGTTTCATTGTATGCCTTTCTTAGAACACTGATTCTGATGGCTGATAAATAGTTAAAAAATTACTCTATTTAATTTTGTATATGTTTGAGTCCTAATGTCAGTGTCCCTTTTTTTTTTTTCTTAATTAATGCCTGAGGTCTAACTAGACCCTACAGTAACAACAGTGGTAGGAGTTACAGGACTACTGCGTCATTGCACTGTTGTTGTTACACGTAGAAGCAAGTACTCTGCAATTGACAGTGACATTACACGGCATTTGTGTGTGGGCAACAGAGTCACTCTAGCATACTTTACAGCAATTGCTGCCATTTGATAAGCAACTCCATATGGACTGAGGCTGAAGCACTAAATCATTGTGTCTCCTTCATGCCAAGCAGTGATTCACTGCCGTCTTACCCTGCAACCCATTGCAGCCAGATTTTACAGAATATATTTGTTTTCTCCCAAACACATTATCTTCAATTTATTTTTTCCTCTGGCTGAATTTAACTCATATATTTGATACTTTAGCATTGCTATATGCATGCTATTTTCAATCAAGCATCTATTTATAATCATAACAGAGTTTGCAGGGACCTTAAAGGTCACATAATCTTGCTTCTCACTACATGCATGCTATCCTCAAATGATAGTCATATATCTGGCTTCTGCTCTAATAATTCCAATGACAGGGAACTGACTACTTGAGATGCAGCCCTTTCCATGCTTGGATAGATTTCATTGCTAAAAGTTCTTCCTTATGTTGAGTGAAAATTTATTAACTGAGTTTTCCACACCTTGGTCCTAGTTCTACCCTCTAAAATAATAAATTTAAATTTACATTCTTCTCTTAACCCTTACAAATTCACTACTGCAGGATTTTTAGCCCAAGATAGACTATTTAGTGTGCTATAGGGTTACAATGCATCAAAATTGACTCAACAGCTGTGTTTTTTTAGTGGGTGATAGTTTAGTTTATAACTAAACAGAAAAAATATATATTCCAATTCCTCTCTCCTGAAACAGTTGACATTATTAGATCTAACAATATAAGAACCATTGCCATAGAGCTGATTCCAGCTTATAACCACTCTATAGAATGTCCCCATAGGGTTTCCAAGGAGTGCCTCATGGATTTGAACTGATGACTTGGTTAGCAGCCAAGACTCTTAACCACTAGACAACCAGGTTTTCCAATTTAATTTAAACCCCAGAAAAAATCAGCATCTTCAAGTCGATTCTGATTCATTGTGACCCTATAGGACAGAGCCGAACTGCCTGATACGGTTTCCAAGGAACACCTGGTGGATTCGAATTGCCAGCCTTCTGGCTAGTGGCTGTAGCACTTAACTGCTGTGCAACCATGGTTTGCAATTCAATTTAGAACTTCAAATTAATAATCGAGCTTGAATTTTAGAATTCTAAGACATAGTTCTTAGAAAGGACTATTCAGATGTACATACTGATGCACAGATTCTACTTCAGACTCCATGATGGAATGCAGTATTTTGCAGAAATTTCATTTACATATAAATTACATTATTCATGCAAAGTTCTCAAAATTTAAACCTAAACTTGAAGTAAAACAAGAATCAATCTGAGTTTAGAGTGAAGTGTCTGCTAATACTCATTGCTTTGTCTTTTTGTGTAAAATGAAAATCAAGATGACTATAATGAATAGATTATTAATAAGGATGCCAACCAAACATGACTGTTAACTACATATTGACAGCTCGTAGAATTTTTTTGTTTATTGTTAATAGATGTCATCGAGTCAGTTTCAACTGATGGCTGCCTTATGTATAATAGAACAAAACATTGCCCAGTTTCTTACCATTTTCAGGATCATGATACATCTTCGTTATCTAGTGCTGTTGTAATGGAAATACCGCAAGTGGGAGTGAGTACCTTTAACCAACAGAAATTTATTTTCTCACAATTTAGGGGGTGACTAGTTAGAATTCAGGGTGCTAGCTTTGTTAGGGGAGAGTTCTCTTTCAGCTCTGAAGGCAGGTCTTTGTCATCTCTGAGCTTTTCTCTTGGACACTCTTTATGTGTTTTGGCACATGTCTTGGTATGTGTCTGCTCTCATCTCTGCTTGCAAATTTGCCTTTATATCTCAAAAGAGATTGATTCAAGATGCACAGGACACTAATCCTGTCTCATTAGTATAAAAAAGGCAATCCATCCCCAAATGAGATTACAATGATAAGCATAGAAAATAGGACATACAACATGTATTTTTGTGATACAGAGTTCAATCCATAACAGTATACTTGAGTCTATTCTGCCTATTTTATCAAACTATCTAATGGAGGATTTCTCTCGTTTTCCAGTGACCCTCTGCTTTATCAAACAAGATGTCCTTTTCTAGTGAATTGTCTTACCTGATAGCACGTCCAAAGTAAGGAGTCAAAGTCTTGACATTCCCACTTCTAATGACACATATGATAGCACATCTCTGTGTGCTACCTTAAAAGCATTTCTGCACAACTAGATCATATAGCACTTCACCCCTTCACTGTCCCCTCTTCTTACTTACAGTACTCACTCTCCTGCTTCTAGTTTCTTATCTTACAAACTTCTCTCAGCTAAAGCAGCTAGACAAATGACTAAATATCTGCCAAGCTAGTTTCACTATGAAATAATTTCAGCAAAGCTCATTTATTTGTTGAGCATTGAACATGCATTCCATAATGTACAGCTGAAAAAAGGAGACAGAAGGAGTCAGTTTAAGCTATGTCAGATATCAGTGTTTTTTTCAGGCTTAGTTCAGCGCATCACACCTTGTCTATATCCTTTTCCTAAGCAATCATGCCTTGAGATTTTTTTCATCCTCTTCTGATACACTATAATTTTATTGAATTCCATTATACTGAAACTTGTTGCAGATATTCTGATTTTTGGAAATAGCTCTGAAGTATATACTTCAATACAGCTGGAATCCAATGATCTAGATGACTGACTCGCACACAGCAAAGCATGCACTCAAATTTCTATTGTGTTTTCCACTGAATAAGACATAACCTAGAAAAAAACTCAATAAAAAATTTATATAATTCAGTTTTTATTTCTAAGATTATTATAAATACTAAGAACATATTCAATATAAAAATTCAAATTTCCAGTTCTTTCAAAAATGTACTGCTTCTTTTGGTCTGATCCTCAGCCTATCAGGAGGAGGATCCCAGACTAGGCAATGTTTAGTTCCATTGTGTATAGGGTCTCCATGAGTTGGGGCCTATTGGACAACATTTGAGAATAACACTTCTTGTAATATTTCACATACAGTCTTCAAGACAGTCTCATTTATTTTTTCTCTGAATAATGTGCTTAAATTTAATGTTTCCAAAAAAAATCAATCGTTTCATGGGAATTTAAGAAAATCATTGAATGTTTATTATTGCTTGAATTACTAAAAGCTTAAAAGAACTTATAACCTAGCATATTTAGATAAATATAACAGAATTAAGAAAAACATCATATTTAATGCAGTACATCATAACGATTTTATTTAATGTATTATATTTTCAACAACTCTTCAATGCCAATTTTGACTAATTTTTATTGGTTATTAAAAGCTTTTTAATACATTGTATGGCCATTAGAAGGTATAGGGCAGAAACATTTGAGTGTATTTTCTTCCATCTGATAAAACTTGTTGCTGTCAAGTTGATTCCAACTTAAGGTGGCCATGAGTCGGATCCGGCTCGATGGCACTTGGCTTGGCATAGGACAGAGTAGGACTGCCCCAGGAACAGCTGAATCCTTAACCACTACTGTATTGAGGTTCTTCCCCCTAGTATGTAACTCTTAATACAAGTACTTTAGAGATAATACTAAATGCTTTCTTTAAACTGTTCTTAAATATAAATTTTTAAAAGCAAAGTAATCTCCTACATGAACTCTCATTTAATTAGTTTTAAATGAAATTTTGGATAATAGTTGAACTTTTCCTCACTTTTTTTTCTTGGTGAAAATATATACCAGTTCTAAAATTTCTACGTGTATCTCTCAGTGACATTATGTTCTTCAATTTGCATAACCATTCTCAATATCCTTTTCCGGATTACTTCACCATCATTAATGTAAACTCAATGGTCCCTAAGTAAAAACTCTCTTTTTCTGGCTCCTTTCTACCCTGAATAACTACTAATAATCTTTGAATTCTATATATTTGCTTAATTCATATAAGTGAAATGACACACTGTCTTTTTTTGAGACTGACTTAATTTGCCCAGAACAATGTTTTCAAGGTTTATTCATGTTGTGGCAATAGCTGAGTACTTTTTCCTTGGAGCAGAGCAGCTGTGCACTTCAGGTGATGTCAACATATTTATGAAACAATTGCATCATTTGTGCAATGGACTTCATACACTGCATTACATAAATGAAGAGAAAACAGTAGGACATTGTTTATGTTACACTGTGGCTTTGAAAGTGACACCACAATATTTCTAAAACGTATTAATTTGGCAACAAAGGTGTTGATTTCTTCTTGCTTGTCTGATACTCACAACTTTTTGTTTCTCAGAAAAACGACTGTGGAGTTGGAGTGTACCCAGCATATTTGAAACTATTTTCCTTAGTTCTTTACATTTTAGTTAAGAGGAAGACACAGCAAAGGGAAAAAAAAGCAAATAAACAGCCTTCCTAGGCTTCAAGGTGCAGTCTATTTCATCAACATGTTTTGTAACATTTTAATATTGAATTGCAGCTGAAGACCATCACTATCCAGAATAAATGCAGACTGATGCTGTGTTTGAAAAATTGAACAAAGGTTTCCTGAGCTGTCAGTTTATTAACTGAGAACCTTTGGGGATCTATCATGAAAGGAATGTTTCCCTCCTCTCTAAGGTGTTCTATGCAAATTTTGGTTAATCAACATATTTTAATTTTTTTCCATGTTTGCAAACTATAGATCTCAGTTTCTAACTTCCAATTTTGTCAACAGTGACCCAAAATACAAATGAACAAGAAAATACTGTTACCTAAAATTTGATGTTGGAATGTCTCCTTTCTAGCACATCATTAGCGGGTCTGCCTTCTACTCTCCGCGCTTTTGGCAGCGTTAGAGTGCTGATTAAGCACAGAGAGAAAGGGGGTATTGTGTTTTCATACACCATCCATCTCTTCAATTCCTGCTCAAAGATGTTCTATGGACGGTGTAAATTTGCCCTGTAGGGTGTCCTAGGCTTTAATCTTTGTGTCAGGAGAGATCTAGATCTTTTATCCTGTGCGACTACTGGTTAAGTTCCAACATTTCACCTTTTGTTTAGCAGCCAAGCTCTTAACCATTATGTCACCAAGACTCCTTATCAAAAGAGCAATGGAAAAAAAAAAAAACCATTGCCTTTAAGTGAATTTTGACTTACAGCAACCCAGTGAGACAGAGTCAAAGAGCAGCTGAGGGATGCACCGGGCGCTCCTTGAATACCCTGGGGGTCAGTTCTGCTCTGGTCCCTAGGGTCGCTGTGAGTCGGATCCAACTCGACGGCACGTGGCTGGAGGGATTCAAACTTCCAACCTTTTGGTTAGCAGCCATCACTCTTGACCACTGTGCCACCAGTGCCTGAGGCTCCTTAGGAAGGGGTAGATCTAAGTAACATTTTTTAAAAAGCTGATTAGTCACTATGCTGGTTCTTCATGTTTGTTATTCAGCTTCCCTCCTTCTTGATATCTCTCTACCAATGTGTTCCTTTTCCTGATGAGATCTTCCAGTAAAATGTACTGTCTTCATTTCTGGCTGTCGTTTTGTTGTATTCCCACCCCCACCCACCCAATTCATAATTGCTTTTCTTATCCAGGGAAACTCAGAAACGATGCATTTCTGTATTTATTTCCTTGAAAGACTAAACTGCAGCTGGATGTGAAAGACCAGTTCCAATTGCAGACCATTTTCCTGAATATCATTCTGGTCATACTTTTCTTCTGTAGTGAAAGGTACTTCTGAAGACAGAAAGTACCCTCCCCCTCCCCTCCCTTTATCCTCACCCCCGTCTTCCCTCTCTCCTTTCCTCCCTTCCCTTTCTTCCCTCCTTCTCTCCTTCCTTACCTTCTTGCCTTTTTCTTTCCTTCTCTCTGTCTTTCCATCTCCCTCTCTTTCTCCTTTTTTTTTTCCTATCTTGGAGACAAAGAAACAGGTAAAAGAGCTCTAGAATCACTTCTCTGTCCCCTATCAAGACACACACACAAAAGAGCTGACTGTATACCTTATAAACTAAATATGTCAATTCATATGTTATTGTGAAAATAAATAAATAAAAGGTCTAACCTTATTTCTTGTCCCAAATCATTAAAAGATAATCAACAGTGTTCTTATCCAGTGGTGGCCCAAATTAGTATACTTGATGTCCTTCACTGTGACTTAAATTTGTCCGACATTTGCCTATCTCAAAAATTCAAATTGAGACAAATAAAAATAACCTTGTAGAGGCTCACACTTCAAATAACCTTGTAGAGTAAACGTTATTATTCTAATCATACAGACGAGAATACATCGACGAAAGTGTGTTCCCTGAAAATGTATCTGATGTACTTGTGAATGTGACCTTATCTGGGAAACGGAGTCTTTGTTAGCACATATTACTAGTTAAATCACACTGGAAGAGGGTGAATCCTAGCCTACTTCTGCCTGAGTGATGTTTTATAAAAGAGGTGAATGGTGTCACTCACCGAAAGAAGGCAGCACAAGAGGATCCATGTACATGCTAGAGGATAAAAGAGACAAAGGAGTGAGAGCACAGCCTTGCCGACACCCTGAATTCAGTCTTCACAACTGTAAGTGAATAAACTTCTTTTCTATAAAGCCACTCACTTTGTGGTATATTGTTATGACAGAGAACAGCTGTAAACTTTATTATTCCAAGGCAGCATTACAAAAATTATTCAAAATAAACCTAAAAATTTGCACTTTATGTGTACTTTGTTCTATTGCTACTTTATTCTACTACATTGATAAGTGTTAATATAATAACAATAGCTGATAAAAATGAAATTTATGGCAATAATTATTGGAGATGGCTACACAACGTGATTAATGAACCTGATATCATTAAGTTGTACTTCTGAAAAATGTTGACTAGGCAAATGTTAAATGTATTTTTACAACAATAAAAAATGAAATGTTTATATTACCAATACAGGGCCTAAATAAAAGCTTTCAAACTTGTATAATATCATAAATTATCAATCATTTCATATATGATTAGTGTATCTTATAAATACAAGCAGACTATGTCAACTGTGACAATTGAATATATCAAAACAAACCCACTGCCGTCAAGTCAGTTCTGACTCATAGTGACCCTATAAACAAAGTAGAACTGCCCCTTAAGAGTTTCTAAGGAACACCTGGCAGATTTGAACTGCTAACCTTTTTGGTTAATAGCCATAGCTCTTAACTATTACACCACTAGGATTTCTGTAATTGAATATAAAGGAGATAACTTAGAATTACTGATGTAAAGAGAAAAAAATAGTAAAATACTTAACAATATCCTAAAAAAAAATAACTCAAATGGTTTATGTGCTATAGTCTGCAATAATGAAACAACAACAAAACAAATTGAAGAAATCCTATTAAAGCATCAGTTAGTTGTTCTGATAAATTTTATACGGATCTCATTTTACACTTTTAGTGATGATGAAAAATACAACAGTTGTTACTATAAGAAGAGTTCTCCAGTTGTGCTGTTGTGTTTGGCTACACAAGCATGTGACTGTGTCTTTCAAGAAAATACACATAAACATGTTAAGAAAATAAAATAGCAAAATTCCTTTGGAACTGAACCCCAAGGATTTAAAATCTGAATTACTTATGCAGGAAAAAAATAGAATATTTTCTTTGGGATACGAGATGATGAACGCAGTACTTCCAAACTATGCAGTGAATCATGATAATCTGTAAAGTTAATAAAGGCATAAAGAATTCAAATAACTTACATTAGTACTTTGGGCAGTCTAAAACTTTACTCAAAGGAGAGTGTAATAATGATTAAAGAAACAGATGCTAGAATCTGGTCAAGTAAAAGAAGTATTCTTGAGTATGTCACTGCAGGAACCAAAGTAGCAGAGTTAGAAGAGATGCTGCTACAAGCTATTTAAATAAAAAGTTACGCAAGAAATTAAAATGGTTGACATTGAAAGTCACCTAATTGTCTCATAATTTTTCAGAACTTCTGGGAAATAAGCTCCTTACAGCACAAGACCCAACTTCAGGATGTTGTGTGAAAAGGCTGAGTGTGTAATGATCACATCATATGAAAGCAGTTTTTAAAATAAAACACTAAAATAATGTAGCTATATTATTCTAAAGATCTGCCTTCCAAAAGTATAAGCAATTTAGGTAGTGTGCAATTCTATACCGTGTGATCTTAGGAAAAATACTAATATAAAACTTTTCTTAAGACTAAAATGCCATAACCAAGATTGATAATGGAGACGGCATATTAAATGCTAACTTACAGGAGACCTACGAGAACTTCAGTACATGGATAGCTAATGTCAGTCTGTTTTAATGTCTTTTTAATTGCATGTTAATTATTTATTCATTAAATTGTTTATTCTAGTACTTCATCTAGAGTCTCTAGTGGCCCTATATGAGGAAATTCAAGCCCCCAATTGCTTATAAACAACCAAGCAGGTATTTTTATTGCATTTAAATTAGTTGTGTTAGGAAAACATGCAAAAATAGATATGCAGCCCTCTCAGGCTTTGTGAGACTACCTTTAGATCTTAAATCAGAAATCTGAAAATTTAAGTGCTTGCTTTTTAAATTAACACACTTCTATTGAATCCGTTTTTGAATCTCACAGGAATGGAGTCATTTACAGTAAATGTATGGCATAGGAAGCGTGGGATAAAATATTTGTAATCTAGACTTTTTATAAATTGGACCCATAATTAAGAAAGCAATAAACGTTTATATGTATCAGTGTGTGTGTGTGTGTGTGTGTGTGTGTGTGTGTGCACGTGTGAGATAGGCTGAAGGTATGGAAATAACATAGTATTATTTCTATGCCTTGTTGGGATTATTATCTAATAGGAGCTATACACATGAAGAGAAAGTATTGAAAAATAATATGAGAAACATGAATGTATGGAACAATAAGAGACAGAGTTTGGGGGCTAAATATTTAAAATGGCTTATGAAGAATGAGTAGGATTTAACTAAGCAAATTTTACCAAGAGTCCTTTTAAGCAAGCTGTTTTTACTATTGCTAGGTACTGTAGACTCACCTTTTGATTACTAGTGACCACATGTGACAAAGAGATACCAGGTACCAGGTACAGTTTCCTAGGCTTTCATCTTTAAGGGAGCAAATCACTAGGTCCATCTTCTGAGGACCTGCTGGGTGAGTTCAAACCCACAACATTGCAGTTAGGAGTCAAGTACTAAGCCATTGTACCACCAGGGCTCTTTTTAATCATGCTGCCATGCTGTACTGTACCCACTGCTGTCAACCTATGGGACAGAATAGAACTGCTGCATATAGTTTCCAAGGAGCACCTGGTAGATTAGAACTGCTGATCGTTTGGTTAGCAATCATTGCTCTTAACTACTATACTACCAGATTTTTTACTAGAGTTCATTAATTTATTTCTGTTACACATGCAAGGGCTAAGATTTGCCTTATGGTTTTTAATGAATGTCGCTATACTGGGACACAGTATGAGGCAACACCGGTGTTGTAACCAGGACATTCACTATTTTTGCTAGGGGAACAAGTATATGGGTCATATAAAAACTACAGAAATGGTGTACTTTGGGTCATAAAATTTGAGGTAAAAAAAATTTTTTTTAGTTTCTTGACCAACTTGTACTTTATTTGACCTTAACCATTGTACTATCTGATTCTGCTCTTAGATGCTACCAGAAGTGATCATATATTTTATAGTGTCCTTAATCTTGCTTTTAGAAAAAAAGAATGTAGAAGTTTTTAATCATCAGAGGACAGAATACTTTATTTCTAGAATTTTAAACATGAAATCAGCTTATATAGCTTATAAATTGTTGGACAGTAACCTGAGATCATACGAGAAGGAATAATACATTTAAGTAACTGCTGATGAAGTTTAATTGGATTTCAAAATAATGTTTATTAAAGTGTATTCAGTTTTTATTGTCAGATATTTTTGTGTTGTCAAGTAGTTTGTGTTATTGGAGTGAATGAAAATCAGTTGTAAAAACAGGCTCATTAGATATTATCAGATAGGTTGCAATGCTAACTACAAACTACTGTGAATCCAAATCATACTTTAAAATGACGATTGATTTAGGATACTTTAGATTTTCTTTTTTAATATTTTGCTCATTGGAACTTAAATAAAGCCAAACATTATATAAACAAATAAATGAGATCCACACAGAAAAATCTGAAAAACTAAACTATTTAAGGAGCTATATATTATCAATTTAGTTTTGTATTTGCAGAAACATTGAAAAATGCTCTATAAACACTTTGTTTCTTAAAGTGTGAACCTGGTCTACAGAATCAATGTGAGATAAGTATTTGGAGAAAGTATCAATTTTAGCATTAAGAAAAACAATGTAGTCAACTCTGTGTGGGGGTTACTGGGGTAGGTCCATTTATCACTTCAGTTCTTGAGTACAGATGACTATTTTCTTTCAGTCAAATAACAAAAAGAAAAAGTAAAAATTCAATTCAGTTCTTCGGAAATATTCACCTTGCTGAGTTCTAGGAAAATAGTAGGCTCTTGATAAATACTTGATTATGAATTTGATTTCACTCCTTACACACAAAAAAACCTGAACTTACAGAACTACCATGACTAAAATTCACCATGTGATTGCAAAATACTTGTCTTTACACAAGCTTTTAAAACGAGAAACTAATTCTGTAGCTTTGGGCTTGTTTGATGTGCTCTAATTTCCCAGTATGGATGCTCCAGTGGCTCATTGTTAAGCACTGAGCTGGTAACTGAAAGCTCACAGTTGAAATCCACCACTGCTTCTATGGAGAAAGATGTGGCATTCAGCTTCCCAAAAATGACACCCTTGAAAATGCTTCCCCATATGCTCACCATGAGCTGGAATCAATTTGATGGCAGTGGGTTTCGGATTTTTTCTTGTTTTTATTTGATTTGGTCAATATAGAAAGAAACAAACTAACATCTAGAAGCAAAATAGACACACGTATTTCCAACCCATATAATATATGTAATAAGCTATATTTTGGTAGTAACTTCTAAGTATCTTTTGTTAGCAGTTTTTTAATTTTATATTAGTTGTCATTCAATTTTTAATTACTTTTGATATAATTAATTTCCTAGATGTTCATGCATATGAAAAATACTTCAGATAAAGGTTGGAGATATATTCTCTTTCCTGTAAGTCAGTTAAATATATATTCTATGTAGTTTTGATCAAGTATATACCATTTTTATTTTTATCATCAGATAGTGAAAATGCTTCATTTCTCATCTGTATGATTTCATTATCATCAACAGATATTACTACAAATAGTAAAAATATACTTAAAGAAAAAGATGCCTTTGAGCCAGCTCTGGCTCCAAGTGACCTATAAGACAGAGCAGAACTGTCCCCATAGGGTTTCCATGAAGCACTTGGTGGATTTGAACTGCTGACCTTTTGATTAGCCGTCATAGCACTTTACCACTCTGCCACCATGGTTTCTGAAAATATATTAGTTAATATATAATGTTTACTTAGTCCAAAAAATATTATATATATTGCCTCTTTGATCTTTGTGATAGGCACATGAATCAGTTACAATACAAATGTTAAGCTTATATTCCCATTTTAGAGACAGGAATCTGAGCCTCAAGGATGTTATTTAATATGCCTAAGGCTGCATAATGAATAAATTGGAGAAGCTTGAACTGAAATCTTTATCTGTGTGACTCAAAATGAAGCTACTAATAACTACCGTGTGCTGTCTCTCCAAATGGGGAAAACAGAATATTCTAAAACTGAAATAGCTGAGAAGTAATCAATTTTATGATGTTTAATCATAATTACTAATTTAAGTAAAGAAGATTAACAGGGCAAAAATTTTTATTGATATTTGCAGTCAAAATACTTTTGTTGTTAACAGGTGCTGTCATTTGGTTCTGACTTGTAGCAATCCCATGTACAACAGAACAAAACATTGCCCAGCCCCACATCATCCAAGCAATCATTCTTAAGCTTAAGTCCATGGTTGCAGACAACTGTTTCCATCCGTCTCCTAGAGAATCTCCCTCTTTTTCGATGATGCTTTGTTTACCAACAGCCCCAGTGGCACAGTGATTAACAGTTTGGCTGCTAATTAAAACGTCTGCAATCTGAAACCACCAACCACTGCTTGAATGGGGTAGTTCTACTTTGTCCTCTAGCATTGCTATGAGTCAGAATCTATTTGAAAGCAACAGGCTTGTTTTGATTTGCTTATTTACCAAACATGATGTCTCTCTTTAGTGACTACACCTTCCTGAAAACATATCCAGAGTAGGTGAGATGAAGTGTCACCATTCTCCCTTCAAAGGAGTATTCTGTATGTACTTTTTCCCAGATAGTTGTGATCATTTTCTGGAAGTCAATGATATATGCAATATTCTCAGTCAACACTGTAAGTCAAAGGCGCCAGTTCATCTTAAGCCAAGCCAAGTGCCGTTGAGTCGGATCCGACTCCTTAGGGCTACCTTATTCATTGTTTGGCTTTCACACGTTTATGAAAAGATTGAATATACCATGGCTTGGGTAAGGAGTGCCTTAGCCCACAAGGTGAGATCTTTGCTTTTCAACATGTTAAAGAAGACTTTTGAAACAAATACGCCCAGTGCAAGATGCCATTTGATTTCTTGACTGTAGCTTCCATGCAAATTGATTGTTGATCCCAATATGACAAAATCCTTGGCAACTTAAGTATACTTTTCTATTATTATGATGTTTTTTGTTTCAGTTGTAAGCATTTTTTTTCTTTATGTTGAAGTGTAATCCACAGTGAAAGCTATAATATTTGATCTTTGTCAGTAAGTGCTTCAAGTCCTCTTCACTTTCAGCAAGCAAGATTGTGTCGTCTGCAGGTTATTACTGAGTCTTCCACTATTCCTCACTTTAAAGTGGGGCCCCCACAAGACCCCACTTTATTCATCATATAGCACATCATCTTGGGTTATTTGCCCAGCATGTAGATTGAGTAAACATTATGAAATCATACGATGCAACCCTGACATATACCTTTCCCGATTTTAAAGCACGTTGTATCCCCTTGTTCTGTTCAAATAACTGCATCTTGGTCTATATACAGGTCTCTCTTGACACAATTAAAAGTTCTGGAATTTTCATTCTCCACAATGTTATCCACAATTTGTTATGATCCACACAGTGACATGTCTTTACATAGTCAATAAAGCACAGTGTTCTGTGTTTTCAACCATGATCTATCTGATATGAGCAATGCTATCTCTCAAAACATGTCCTCTTCTGGATCCAGCTTGAATTTCTGTGTGTTCCCAGTAAATGCAACTGTTTTTGAATGATCTTCAGTGAATTTTACTTATGTATGATTTTAATGATATAATTTTACATTCTGGTGGATTATCTTTCTATAGAATGAGCACATATATGGATCTCTTCAAGTCAGTTGGCTAGGAAACCAAGTTTGATGTAGATGAGTGAGTGCTGCAAACATTGTATCCATTTGCTGTAGTATCTCATTTGGTGTTCTGTTAGTTCCTTGATGCTTGTTTTCTGTCATGCTTAGTGCAGCTTGGACTTCTTTCCTCAGTACCAATGGTTCTTGATCGTTTGCTACCTCCTAAAATGTTTGGTTGTCTATACATTCTTTTTGGTACAGTCACTCTGTGAATTGCTTCCATCTACTTTCCATGCTTCCTGCTTCATTCAATAATGTGCCCTTTCTGGCGTTCTGGTTAACTCTTCTACTTCATTATTTCTGTCTTTTCCTTCAGCTAGTCTCATTCAAGAGCATGTTTCACAGTCTTTTTTGACCTCCATTTTGGCCTTTTCTCTCTTTTCTGACTTTTTTGATGACATATAGCTTTCTTCATGTGTTATGTCTTTGTTGTAACCCTACAGTCCCTCTGTTCTCTGCATATCAGTGTTAAATGCTACACATCTATTTTTGAGATGATCTTTAAATTCAGGTGGAATATACTCAAAGTCGTACTTTGGCTCTTGTATACTTGTCTTAATTTTCTTCTTCTTCAACTTGAACTTGGTCTGTTCTGTAGTTGTCCCTTAGACTTATTTTGATAGTTATATTGAGTTTTACCACAGTCTTTTCCAACAGATGTAGTCAATTTTATTCCTTTCTATCTATCTGGTGAGGTCTACATGTAGAGTCAGTGTTTATGTTGATTGAAAATGTACTTCGGATAACTAAGGAGGTGGCTATGCAAAATTATATTATGTGATATAGGCCATCATTTCAATCACCAGGACCGTATTTTCCAACTTCTAATCTTTCCTCTTTTTTTCCAATTTTCATATTCCAATCACCAGATAATACCAAGGCATCTTGACTGGATGTTCAATCAGTTTCCAGCTATACAAGTAGGTAAAAAGATTTTCAATTTGTTATCTGTGGCAATTTGTGACTGACACATAAATTTGAATAAAAGATATATTTACTGATCTTCCTCTAATTGTATAAATATTTCCTTGTCACTCACAGTACTGTACTTCTGGATAGATCTTGAAATTTCTTTGTGCTGATCAATGAGACAGAATGAGAAGTAACAGCTGTAAATATACATTACTAATCCTTACGTAGATTGTACAAAATATGCATCAAAAAATTATAATTTGTCAAAAATGACATAGAACACTTGTGAATTGATATCCACAGCACTAGTTAGCTGAAGTGGACTGGTATTCATTAGGAAAATTAAATCATTTTATGTCACAGATGACAAACTGGAAAGGAACTGGGATACATTCATTGTCAAAAAGAATGTTTCAAGATCTATCCTGAAGTAAAACACTGTCAGTGATAGGATTATTTGTCTGTTAGCCTCCTAGATTTAACTATTAAATTTATGATCACCCAAAGCATGATTGCCCTCCCAGGGTGAAACAATATCAGCAAGTCATAATATTCCTGAAGAGTTGATTCTCCTATTCTTATGTGAGTTAAGTCAAATTTAATATTACCTTATATGAAATGTAACAAAAACTTTGAAACCTATTTAATATCATTTAGTCATTTGGTTTAGTAAGTAACTGTAAATAGTGCTTATTTCTTCATTTTAGGCTGTATTATTTTTAATTAAGAATTTGATTCAACTGAAATGTTAAGGAAACAATGATTCAATATTTGGTTTTTAAATATTTACTGAATGCCTGAAATATTCCATGAATCATTACGTGTATTGATACAACTACTACCGTCTTTTTCTTTTCAAGTTGACATTTTCTTACTGTAAATTTTAACATGGCTCTTGAGTCACCTGTTTTCTAACAAACAATTACTTTAGTCTTTGTAACACATAAAACAGATGTGGAAAAATCAATGGAGTCCTAAAAGTATACAGTGCTTTTCACTCTTAGACACCATTGCCAACTTAAATACATCCCTAAAGCACAAGATCATGGAACAAGTCAGTTTTAAACATACTTTAATTTCCTTCAGGACACACATATACACACGAAAAGGAACTGGAAACCATGGTTACTTTTTATGTATTGATGCCTAATACTTGTAAATGAAAATTATACTACTTATTGTTTCAAGTCATGTATTTATGGAAATATTCTTCAGTGTATTTTAATGTTTCATTGGAGTGGTAAATTAGTATTTTTATGTATTGTTAACTACAGTCACACTTTACTCATGTTACACAGTTACTCATGCAGCATATTTAAAATTTTTGAGTGTTATGAATATTATTTTGGTTCTAATTTTGGACATCATTAGAATTAATCTAATGATGTGTGTGTATTAATACATAGTAATGTCATAGATTGAATTGTGCCACCCCCTAAAATTTGTGTAGACATTGGGCTGGGCCACCATTCTCAATAGTTCGTGATTTTTCCTATGCTGTATGTCCTAATCTCTGTCTGTGGCTAATCATAGGATGATTATGTTAAAAGAGGATTAGGCTGGGACTGCAACACCCTTGCCAAGGGAGTTTCTTTGGAGTGTGGATTGCACTACGTTTTTTCATCCTACAGGAGATAAAAATATAGGGAAGTAAACAGAGAATTGACAACCTCATGCCATCAAAGAAGCAACACCAGGAGTAGAGTGTGTCCTCTAGACCTGAGGTTCCTGTGCAAAGATGCTTCCTGAACTAATGCAACACAAGGAGTTTCCTCCAAGGTCAACACTCGAAAGCCTTCCTCTGGAGCAGACAGCCTGAATTTGGACTTGTAGCCTACCGGACTGTGCATGAATAAATTTTTTTGTTAAAGCCATCTAAGCCAAGCCAAGTGCCATAAAGTCAGATTCGACTCATGGTGACCCTAGAGGCCAGGACTATCTACTTGTGGTAATTTAGAGCAGCACTAGCTGACTAATATAATTAAATTATTCTAAGTAGATTTGTTACCATTGTCTCAATAAACAATAATGACAAAAAGTCACTACAAAATCAAGCTTCTCTGAGAGTTTACAACAGAGTACTAAAATAGATGAAATTAATGGAATGCATAGAATGTTTCTAATTATCAGAATCCAGAGATCTAATATGCAAGTTCCAACTGAAACAGAAGAATATTAGAACAAATCCACAGAAGACAAAATATGACCTTGAGAATATTCCACCTGAGTTTAGAGATCATCTCAAGAACAGTTTTGATACATTGAACACTAATGACTGAAGACCAGATGAGTTGTAGACTGACATGAAAGATGTCATTCACAAAGAAGGTAAGAGGTCAGCAAAAAGACTAGAAAGAAAAGACCACATGGCTGTCAGAAACAAACTCCAAAACTTGCTCTTGACTGTTAAATAGCTAAAGCAAAAGAAAATAATGACAACGTAAAAGAACTGAACAGAAGGTTTTGAAGGGTGACTTGAAAAGACCAAGTTAAATATGATTACCTGTGCAAAAAGATGGAAATAGAAAACCATAAAGGAAGAACACATTGTGCATTTTTCATGCTGCAGGAACTGAAGAAACACATTAAGCCTTGAGTTGAAATAGTGAAGGATTCAACAGGAAACATTATTAAATTACTCAGAAAGCATCAAAAGAAGGTACAAGAAATACACAGCGATTATACCAGAAGGAACTGGTCGATGTTCATCCATTTCAATAGATAGTGTATGAGCAGGACCTGATGGTACTGAAGGATGAAGTTGAAGCTGCATTTAAAGCATTGGCAAAAAAAAAGGTGGGGGGGTTCGAGAATTGATGAAATATCAATTGAAAGTTTCAGCAAATGGATCTAGCTCTGGAAGTGCTTACTCGTCTATACCAAGAAATGACGAGGACAGCTACCCAGTCTACCAACAAGAACAGATGCATACTTATGCCCATTCCAAAGAAAGATGATCCAACCAAGTGGGGAAATTACTGAACAGTATCACTAATAGTTGCCAGTAAAATTTTGCTACAGATCATTCAAAAGTGACGGCAACACTATACTGACAGCGAACTTCCAAAAGTTTAAGTGGCATTCAGAATAGGACATGAAGTCATGGATATCACTGCTGATGTCAGATGGATCTTGGCTGAAAACAGAGAATATCTGAAGGATGTTTACCTGAGGTTCATTGACTATGCAAAATCATTCAACTGTGTGGATCAGAACAAATTTGGATAACATTGTAGAGAATGGAAATTCCAGAACACTTAATTGTGCTCAGGAAGAATCTGTACATGGAGCAAGAGGTAGTAGTGCAAACAGGACAAGGAGATACTGCATGCTTTAAAGTCAGAAAAGTATGCATTATGGTTTCATCATTTTGCCATACTTTTTCAATCTGTATGCTGAGCAAATAATATGAGAAGATGGACTATATGAAGAAGAATGAGGCATCAGGATTGGAGTACAACTCAGTAACAAGCTGTGTTATGCAGACAACACAACCCCGCTTAGTGGAAGTGAAGATGATTTTAAACACTAGCTGATGAAGTTCAAAGATCACAGCCTTTAGTATTGGTTGCACCTCAACATCAAGAAAACAAAAATTCTCAGAAGTGGATCATTAAGCAACATCATGATAAATGGAGAAAGGATTGAGGTTGTCAAGGATTTTGTTTTACTTGGATTCACAATCAATGCCCATGGGAACAACAGTGAAGAAATCACCACTTTTATTTAACATTGTGCTAGAAGTTCTAGCCAGAGCAATTAGACAAGACAAAGAAATAAAGGGCATCTGTATTTGCAATGAAGAAGTAAAAATCTCCCTCTTTGTTGATGATATGATTCTTTATACAGAGAATCCAAAGAAATCCATAAGTAAACTATTGGAACTAATAGAGGAATTCAGCAAAGTATTTGGATACAGGGTAAACATAAATAAATCAGTAGGATTCCTTTATACCAACAGTGAGATTATTAAATAAGAACTCACCAAATCAATTCCATTTACTGTAGCCCCCAAGAAGATAAAATACCTAGGAATAAATCTAAATAGAGAAATAAGACATCTTTACAAAAATGACTATAAGACCTTACTACAAGAAACAAAGAGAGACTTACGTAAATGGAGTAATCTACCCTGCGCATGGGTAGGAAGGCTCAGCATTGTGAAAATGTCTACTGTGCCCAAGCAATCTACTTAAATAATGCAATCCCAATACAAATTCCAGTGACTTTTTTTAATGGGATGGAGAAACAAATCATCAACTTTGTTTGGAAAGGTAAGAAGCCCTGGATATGTAAAGCACTACTGAAGAAGAACACACTGGGAGGCCTCTCACTACCTGATTTTAGAACCTATTACACTGCCACAGTTGTCAAACCAGTCTGTTACTAGTACAAAAAGAGACATGTAGGCCAATAGAACAGAGTAGAGACCCCAGAGATGTCACCATCCTCCTATGAACAGCTGATATTTGACATAGGCCCTAAGACTTTAAACTAGGGTAAGAGCAGTCTCTTTAATAAATGGTGCTGGCAAAATTGGATATCCATCTTCAAAAAAATTGAAACAAGACCCATATCTCACACCTTATACAAAAACCAACTCAAATTGGATAAAAGACCTAAACATAAAATCCAAAATGATAAAGCTCATACATGATAAAATAGGATCAACAATGAAAGCTTTAATACATAATATAGACAGACTTCAAAATCTGACAAACAAAGCACATTCATCAGAAGAGAAAATAGATAAATGGGAATTACTAAGAATTAAACACTTTTGCTCATCCAAAGACTTCATCAAAATAATTAAAAGACCACTTACAGAATGGGAAAAAAAATATTTGGCAACTCTATGTCAGACCAACATCTGATCTCCATTACCTACAAGGTATTGCAAAATATCAACAAGAAAAAGATAAATAATCCAATTAAGTGATAGGCAAAGGAGATGGACAGAAATTTCTCTAAAGAGGATATTCAGGCAGCCAAACAACACATGCAGAATTGCTCGTGACGATTAGCTGTTAAATAAATTCAAATGAAAACTACAATGAGATATCATCTCTCCCAACAAGGGTGGGCACAATCCAAAAAACACAAAACAACAAATGATGGAGAGGCTGTGGAGAAATTGAAACTCTCCTACACTGCTGGTGGGACTGAAAAATAGTACAACCTCTTTGAAAAACAGTCTGGCACTTCCTTAGAAAGCTGGAGATAGATATACCATTTGATCCTGTAATTTCACTGCTCGGAATTTATCTTTCAGAAACAAAGGTTGTCACACAAACAGACACATGTACATGAATGTTTGTTGCAGTGCAGTCCACAATAGCAAAAAGTTGGAATCAACCCTGACACCCATCAGCAGATGAATGGATGAGCAAACTATAGTACATATACTCAATGGAATACTATGCTATGATAAAAAACAATGACAATTTTAGAAAACATCTCATAACGTGATCTCATTTGGAAGAGATCATGCTGAGTGAAATCAATCAGTGTCAAAAGGACAAATTTTGTATGAGACCTCTGTTATAAGGACTTAACAAGAGAATTATCCATAGAAGAAAATGACTGTGTTGACTACATGGGTGGGTGGGGTCTAAGAGTTTAACATAGATGAGTTAATTGACAGATGCTGGAAATTTTATTCTTTTATTGTAATTAATAAAAAATAAAAATAAAGAAATCAAAAGACACATCCCATTGGGAAAGTCTACTGCAAAGACCTCTTTAAAGCGTTAAAAAGTAAAGATTTCCCTTAAGACTTAGGGTGTGCGTAACCCAAGCCATAGTATTTTCAACTGCATCATATGCATACTAAAGCTGGACAATGAATAAGGAAGACAGAAGAATTTATGTCTTTGAACTGTGGTGCTAGAGAAGAATATTGAATATATCATGTACTTCCAGAAGAACAAAAAGATCTGTTCTGGAAGAGGTACAATCAGAGTGCTTGGAAGCAAAATGACAAGACTGTGTCTTATATACTTTGGACACATTGTCAGGAAGGATCAGTCCCTGGAGAAGGGCTTTATGCTTGGTAGAGTGGATGGTGAGTGAAAATGGGAAAGACTCTCAGTGAGATGGATTGATACAGTGGCCACAACAATGAGCTTAAGCATAAATATTATTGTGGACATGGTTCAAGACAGGGCAGTGTTTCTTTCTGCTGTTCATGGAGTCACTAACAGTTGGAACTGACTCAACAGCACATAACAACAGCAGCAGAGATCTCTAGGTTTCTGAACCATTAAGGGTTCCATATCCATAGATTTTCTTTTCATTGTTCGGATTCTAAAATTCACATATTTAATAAACATCACAACTTCTGCTCCAGAAGTTCTTTTAATCTAACCAGGAATGTAGCCTTAACCATTGTTTCCTTTCTATGCAGACACTGTATATAGAAAATAATTTAATCCAGCTACTGAGGCAGATTTATATGAAATACAGTTTGTGAATAATTCAGTTTTTAAGGGACTCAGAATGTGTTGTAGAAAATTTTGACTTCATCATTCTCAAAGTCCACCTCAACTGATAAACAGCTTTTCTAATTTTGTTGAAGTTCCCCTTAAATATTACAAATTATTTATATTACGTTTAAGTTTACCCACTTTGACTTTCTTGAAAACATCCATTTTGTAACACTTGCTTTTATGATAAAATCATGTATTTTTGTCATAAACGTTGATCTATACCACCTATTTTGCATATTAGAAGGAATTCAATACAGGTAAAACATAAAATTATTTGTCTGTGTGAAAATACATATCATCCAAATATTTGCCCTATGAAATATTAGAAGAGAAGGGAGAAAATAATTTTACAGTGGCTAAACCTGAAAAGCTTTACTCCAGGCAGATAACTAAGGTTGATATCTGTAGTGGTAAGTCATTTTGATAGTTTTCACCCTTGATGTGATGAAAATGAGAATTCGGCACTTTGTTCTTCCACTCAAAATCCATAACCTGTATCTAATTATGAGAAAAAGTCAGATTAGTTCCAGTAAAGGGCATGCTGCAAAGTATCTTAATAATCCTCAAAAGTGTTACAATCATAGCCAAAAAAAAAGAAAAATTCTGTGAAAGTTTCACAGACAAAAGGAACTTGAAACACAACAAATGAATGTAATGGAATGTTGTCTTGGAGCAGAAGAAAGAAAATACGTTAGATAAAATCTAAGGATGAATGAAATATGGATTTTTATTAATTGCAATATATCAGTATTTGTTCATAAATTGTAACAAATGTATCATAATAATGTTCCATTTTAATAATGGGAGATAAATAATAATTCTTTGTACTGTCTTCTCAGATTTTCTGTGATTCTAAAACTGTTTAAAGTACATTAAAAAATTTGAAGCCTGTATTAGTTACATTTCATAAATATATATTTTTAATCTGAAAAATCTTATTAATCACACGAAGGTTAAATTTAAATAAAAATCTCACACTTTTCCTAGACACTCAGCATAAATAATGGTAAAAACTACACCCAGACTCTTAAATGCATCTTGAATTTCTCCTGTATTCAAATATGAACGATTAATGGTTTGCTTTATATGTTGCTGTGTGTTTTCTCTCTTTTTTTCCTTTCCATACCAAACTGTCTAACCCTTTTAGGAGCTAAATTCTGTCATTTTAATATGATTGTAGTTGCTATATGCTTCTCTGCTCAATAATGGAAACACTCTTCTCAATAGCCAGTAGTATTGCTTCAGGGAAGAAAAAAAAAGCTAAGTGTCCTATTAAGCTTTAATTTTTTTTTTTTTTTTGCTATGAATATATTAAACTACTTTTATTTATTTATTTTTAATCTCTGCAAAATGAATTTGAATGTATTTCAGTCATGTCACTATACTGTTGTTGAGATTTAGGGGTAAGATTGTTTTGTTTTGTCTTACATAAATAACCTAAGAAAATAAAACAACTTTTAGGTATTAACTATACGCAACTTGTCTTGATTTTACCTGAAAGTCTTATTTTACTGATGAGCAGTACAGTTGTTTCCCAAAGAACAAAGTGTGATGTTCACATGGAAACGGTTGTTTGGTGGTATGTATCACCTTCCTCTCTAAAGGCTTAAGCTAATAGACAATGTTAAGGATGACATGCCCTGTGTAGCAATAATAGTTAAATCCTTGGCTACTAGCTCCAAGTTTACTCATTTGAATGTAACCGGAAACACCTTGGAAGGCAGGCCAGGTGATCAAACTAAAACCAAACCCACTGCTGTCCTACTCACAGAGGCCAGGCGATCAGCTTCCTTGAAAAGTCCTATGGTGCAGTTTTAATCTGCCTGTATGAGTCACCATAAATCTGAACTGAGTCCACAGCAACTAGCAACAATAATATGTTCTGCAATCATTCAAAAATCAGTAAGGAATTCAAGTTATATATACCAGAACTGACAATTAAATTCCAAAATTGCTTCGAAGAGTGGATTAGGCCCTGGCATTGGTGCACAGCTTCCCATGGGGAGTACTTTGAAGGTGACTGTAGTGATAGCAGTTCAAACCCACCAGCTCCTCCTCACAAACCTTGTGGAGCAGTTCTACTGTGTCTTTGTTGGGTTAATCTTTACAGGAGCAGTTTACCAGATCTTTTCTCTTGAGTAACTGGTGGTGGGTTTGGACCACTAATATTTTGGGTTAGTCCCCAAGTACTTAACCATTGTGCTACCAGGGCTTCTTTGACTGTTACATAAGTTTTCTTTTTTTTTCAGTCCGTATAATAAATTCTTGTTTTAGAAGACCAACTACTTTGACTTCCATCTGACTTTCCTTTTAGAAAGAATTCACGAAGAGTGATCCTGGGAAGGACCATTCAGGAAATGTTGACTGGTATTTTGGAAAGAAAAATTTTGTAGACAAATGTATTTTAGAATGACAGGGAACTGAAGCCTGCCTTCAAAGCTCATGATACATATTGGCAAGATTCTCAAAAGTTTATTTATTCAGTAGAAGACTTCTTGATCAACAAACATGATAAACAGCTGTTGTAAATTAGAGATTTAAGTTTGAAGTATAAATTAGCAAGACAAGAGGAACTAGCATTTCGGTTTTGATTATGAGAAAAAAAGGTTTTAAGGATCAATATTTGTGTGAGTTTAATCTGGAGAAACATGTAAAACTAAAGCTGCACCTGAAAAACCTGTAATTTTTTTTTTTTACTGAATTATTTTTTCCCAAAATTATTTCATTTGTTCTTTATCACTGATGCATTGTTTAATTATATTTTTAATGTACCTCCATCATGCATACGTACTTCCATGCCATAATATTTCTGTAGTATGGACCATGGCACAACTTTCCTTTAGGAAATATGTGGCTGAGATTAATCCCTAACGTCACAGAGGGGTTTTGTAAAACATATTCTGGCTTTGTTAATATTAACTTCTGATGTTAGCATCCCTGTATTTTACCTTTAAGAAAGTGAATATAATATTTCCAAATTCACTGTGATGATAAAAACAATTCATACATTTAAACTGCTTAGAACAATGCCTAGCAAATGCTAAACACTATACAATATTAGCCTTTATCATCTTCATCATCTTTACTACTACTACTACTGCTAGTAAGTATTATTAAAACATAAAGCTTCCAGAGGTGTTTCTCAGGAATAAGAACTACCTGAGAAGATTCAGTGGGTAGCATTTACAACTGAGGAGTATTTAGTGCACGTTGATCTACCTCTGAATCTCTTCACTCATACTGCCAACTCCATCTAACTTGGCGTATAAAAAAGGGCAGAGGGATGCCATTCCTTTATGTTTTCACCAGACAGATGACAAAATAAAAGAAGATGATATTTACAGCCCAGGAATGGCAAAAACAACTTTAGGTAGCTGTTACCTCATTCAGTTTATCATGGTGAATATTTTAAAAATTCATATTTTGACATGTTTACAATATCAGATATTCAGGGGCCCTAGGACGGTTTATAAAAATTAAGTCAAAGGCTCTATTCTACAATATTTAAATAGTTTTCCATTCTATTCCTCTTATTATACTTGGGTAACTACTCCAGAAGAAAAATGATTTATTTATTTATTTTTAATTATAAGGCACATTTCTGAAATTATAAAAGGTGTTATATAGAAATAAGTTTTCATCAATTGAATTACCTGATAGAGTTGGAAGTTGTCACTTGGATTCATATTCAGGATGTCATTACAGTTTTCTGCTTGCAAAGCATTTACCAGCAGGATCACCAATGGTGAATAGCTTTCCGAGGAGATTCCAAAATAGGACAGACTAGAAAGAATGATCCAGTAATGTACTTCTTAAAAATTGCCCACTGAAAAACTTATGAACAGTAGCAGAATGTTGTCTGATCCAGTGCTAGAAGATGAACCCCTCAGGCTGGAAGACACTCAGAATATGACTGGGCAAGAGTTGCCTCCTCAAGATAAAGTCAAACTTAATGACATGTATGGAGTAATGCTTTGGGGACTGTCTTAGTCACCTGGTACTGTTCTAACAGAAAATACCATGAGTGGAAGATTTCATGAAGAAAAGCTTGTATTGTCGCAGTCTGGCAAACTGCAAATCCATTAACAAGTTACAAGTCCATTCAATATGAGAAATCTTCAGAGTCCAGTAGGATAAGTCCAAATCCAGTGATAGCATCTTGGTACAGGAACCTCGGGTCCAAAGGAAGTGCTCTACTCTTGGTGCTTCTATTTTGGTGGCATGAGGTTCCCAATTTGCTCTGCTCACTTCTCTCCCTTACATTCTACAAGTTTGTACCTCGAGTTCTGCCTTAATAACACAACTGTTGCCCAGTCTCCATCACCAATTATCACAGAGGCAGGATTCACAACACATGGGAGGAATGGCACCATACTGGGACTCAGAGCCAAGTCAAATCAATGCATACATTTTTGGGGGGACAGAATTCAATCCATGACACGGACCTTCACTTGCTGATGTGGCATGGCTCAAAATGAGAGGAAACAGCTGCAAACATTTATTAATCACAAAGTGAAATACACAAAATATGAAGCTAGAGAATTGGAAGTTGCTTAAAATGAAATACAAGGCTTGAAGATGGATAGTCTAGGCATTTATGGGGTGAAATTAACTGGTATTGTCCATTTTGAGTGGGGTTGACTATGCCAGGAATGACAAATTGAGGAGCAATTGCCACATTCATTGTCAAAATGAGCATATCAAGATCAAACCTGAAGAATGATGCTGTCAGTGATAGGATATTATCCACACATCTACAAAGAAGACTAGATAATACAACTATTATTCAAATTTATATAGAAACCACTAATGCCAAAAATGAAGAAAGGGAAGACTTTTACCAGTCTCTGCAGTCTGAAACTGATGGAACATGCAATCGAGATGTATTGGTAATTACTGGTAAAGGACATTTGAAAATTTGAAACAAAGACAGTTTAGTTGTTGGAGAATGTGGTCTTCTAAAATAAATAATGTTTGACATTGCATGGTAGAATTTTTCAATATTAATGGCTTATTTACTGGAAGCATGCTTTTTCAGCAAAATAAATGACAACTGTACATATGAACCTCTCACATGTGATACACAGGAATCAAATCAACTACATCCATGGAAAGGGACAATGGAGAAGCTCAATATCATCAGTCAGAACAAGGCCAGGGACTGGCTGCAGAACAGCCAATAGCTAGTCACATGCAAGTTCAAGTTCAAACTACAGAAAATTTAAAGAAGTCTACAATAGCCAAATTTTGACTTTGAGTATATCTCACCTGAATTTAGATACTATCTCAGAAGAGGTTTTACACACTGAACACCAATGACTGAAGAGCAGATGAGTTGTGAGATGACATCAAGGACATCATACATGAAGAAATCAAAAAGTCATTAAAAGGAAAGGAGAAAAAGGGAAGACAAATGGATGTTAGAAGAGGTTTTCAAAATTGCTCCTGAATGTAGAGAAGGTGAAGTAAATGGAAGAAATGATGAAATAAAAGCTGAGCAGAAGTTTTCAAAGGATGGCACAAGAAGACAAAGTACTACAATGAAATGTACAAAGACCTGTAGTTAAAAAACAAAAAAAAAAAAAGGAAAATGTGTTCAACATCTCTCAAGCTGAAAGAACTGAAGAAAATCATTAAACCTTGAAGCACAATGCAGCCTTCAGTATGGATTACACCTCATTGTTAAGGAAACAAAAATCCTCACAACTGGACCGAAAAGCAACAAAAAGGTGGAGAAAAAAATTGAGGTTGTCAAAGATTTCATTTTACTCAGAACCACAATCAGCACCCATGGAAGCAGTCAAGAAATCAAAAGTACATTGCATCAGGCAAGTCTGTGGCCAAAAAAAAAAAAAAAAAAAAATTAAATGTTCAGTAGCAAAGATGTCACTTTGAGGTCTAAGTTTCCCCTAACCCAAAGCCAAATATTTTCAATATCTTCATATGCATGGGGAAGCTGGACAACGAATACGGAAGAATGAAGATGAGTTGAATGAAGATGAATTGTGGTACTGGGAAAGTATGTTGTCTATATTACATAGGCTGTCCAAATGAACAAAATTGTCTTGGAAGAAGTACAACCAGAATACTCTTTATACACAAGGATGGCTAGACTTCATTTGATTTACTTTGGATGTGTTATTAGGAGGGACTGATCCCTGGAGAAGGAAGATATTCTTGGCAAAGTAGAAGGTTAGTAAAAGAGGAAATTCCTTGACCAGATGGCTTGACACAGTGGCTGGAACAACGAGCACAAGCATAGAAACTATTATTAGCTGGTACAGGACTGGGAAATATTTCATTCTGTTGTATACATGGTCATTATGAGTTATTGATGTAAAACATACATTGTGATAAAATTATTGTAATCAATCACTTGGATCCTCAGGTATTAAAGAAAAAAAAGTAAGGATATGAGTTCGGTGTGTTATGGGGTCAAGTGTAAGATGAGTTAATATAAATCATGGAGTATTCTCTAAAAATAAGCTGTGGTTTTTTTAAAAGAAGACATTGGATACATAGATGTAAGAGTCATCTTTCTTTTTAGATAAATGACCCTTATTTTGTAACATATGATGTAATCACAGCATTAACAAATTAACTCGGAAGGGGTAATTTGGTTATGCTACAGTTCGTATCTGTTTCTCCAAAACACCAGTTCAGTAGCTACTCTGTATATAATATAATGTATTGTAAAGTAAATTACTCTTTATATGCAATCAAATGTGATGGGAACAATTAAGCCATCAAAAAGGGAGTTTCCTTGGGTTGACTTCTGTCTCCAGAATGTAAGCAGATAGATACTTTTAGCTTAACTTTACTCTGTATTCATCTTCAATTGTGTGCCTTAAAAATCTTAGGAAGTCTAGAGTAGCCTGTCACTTGACCTATGAGTTTTAGATTTGCCAGCTTGCTGCCCTCCCATGAGCCAATTTCTTGAAGTCTTTTCCCTCTTTTGAAATGTAATCAATGAAGCTCACACCCCTATTTGCGACTTCTGGAAGAAGATTAGCATAATTTCAGAGTTTCTGCAATAAAGATACCAGGAAATTAGCAATTTTACCTTGAACACCTGAACATAATGGGTTGAAGCCAAGAGATTTGTGTCTCTGTAATCTGTTTAACAAACAACCTGCAATGTAGCATTTTCTCAACTAACGTTTATTCAATAATAAAATTTCTCTTTGTCTTGCCTTGCCTGGAGAGGTTTTCTGAGTTGGGAGTTGTTTTTGTTTTTACATTCATTTCTCTATCACCAGCGTGGCACAGTGGTTAAGAGCTCAGCTGCTAACCAAAAGGTCAACAGTTTGAATCCATGCCTGGCCGCCTGGCTGCCTAGCCGTCTGACCACCTGGCTGCCTGCCTATAGATCACTGGTTCGTCTCTAGATAATCTTGACTAGGACAAGAGTAACACCCACTTAACTGTCATTTCCCCCACGTATTGGTTTGTAATACTATGGGGGCTTGCATGTTGCTGTGAGGCTGGAAGTTATGCGACCAGTATTCAGGTACCAGCAGGGTTACCCATGGTGGATAGGTTTCAGCTAACCTTACAGACTAAGTCAGACTAGGATGAAGGACCTAACAATCTACTTCAGAAAATACTTAGCCAGTAAAAACCTGATGAATATCAGTGGAATATTTTCAGATATAGTGCCAGAAAATGAGCCTCCCAGGTTGGAAGGCACTCAAAAGATGACTGGGGAACAACTGACTCCTTAAATAGAGTTGACCTTAATGACAGGGATGGAGTGAAGCTTTCAGGACCTTCATTTGCTTACATGACATGATTCAAAATGAGAAGAAACAAGTGCAAACATCCATTGATAACTGGAATGTGGAATCTATGCAGAATGAATCCATGTCAAGAGTAGCATATGATATAGCATACAATCAGGAGCTGATGATACTGAAAGAAGTGATAGGTACATTGAAGGCATTAGTGAAAACCAAGATTCCAGGAACTGATGGAGTATCAATTGTGATATTTCAGCAAACAGATGCAACACTGGAACTTCTCACTTGCCTATGCCAAGAAATTTGGAGAACAGCTACCTATGCCAATAAACTCGGAGAACAGGCCGAAGGATCCATATCTATGCCTGTTCCTAAGAAAGGTGATCCAACCAAATGTGGGCATTATTGTGCAACATCATTAATATCACATACTAGCAAAATTTTGCTAAAGATCTTTCAAAAGTGACTGCAGCAGTATATTGACAGAAAATAGCCAAAAGTTCAAGCTAGATTCAGAAGGAGGCATGGAACCACAGTTTTCATTGTTGACGTTGGATGACTCTTGGCTGAAAGCAGAGAAAACCAGAAAGATGTTTACTTATGTTTTACTGACTATGCAAACACATTTGACTGTGTGGATCATAACAAATTATGGATAGCACTGAGGAGAATGAGAATTTCAGAACACTTAATTGTACCTATAAGGAATCTGTACATGGGTCAAGAGCCAGCTGTTTGAGTGAGCAAAGAACACTTCATGGTTTAAAGTCATGAAAGATGTGTGTCAGAGTTGTATCCTTTCATTATATTTTTTCAATCTGTATGCTGAGCAAATAATCTGAGGAGAACAATGAATATGAAGAAGAACAAGTCATCAGGATTGGAGGAACACTTATTTTCAACCTGCATTATACAGATAACACAACTTGCTTGCTGAAAGTAAAGATACTTTGAAACACTTACTGATGAAGTTTAAATACCACAGCCTTCAGTATAGATTGTGACTTAGCATCACTAAAACAAAAATTCTCACAACTGGGCCAGTAAGCAATGTAATGATAAATGGTGAAAAAACTTGCGGCTGTTGAGGATTTCTTTTACCTTGGTTCCACAATCAGTGTCCATGGAAGCAGCAGTCAAGAAATCAAAAGACCAATTGCATTGGGAAAATGTGCTGCAAAAGACCTCTTTAAAGTGCTGGAAAGTAAAGATGTCACCTTGAAGAATAAGATGTATCTAACCCAAGACATATTGTTTTCAGTCATAGCATATGCTTGGGAAATCTGTACAATGAATAACGAAGACAGAAGAAGAACTGAAAGCTTTGAATTGCAATGCTGCAGAAGAATACTGAATACGAGAGAACAAACATGTGTCCTGGAAGAAATACAAATAGAGTGTACCCTAGAAGCAAGAATGGTGAGACTACAACTTACATATTTTGGACATGTTGCTAGGAGAGATCAATCACTGGAGAAGGACATCATGTTTGTAAAAGTATTATGTTGATTGTAGAGAGGAAGACTCTCACCAAGATGGACTGACACAGTGGCAACAACAGTGGGCTTATACATAAAACAATTGTGGGCATGGCAAAGAATCTGGCAGTATTTCTTTCTGTTGGGCATAGGGTCACTGTCATAGATTGAATTGTATTCCCTCAAAAATCTTTGGCAATTTTGCTAGGCCAGGATTCCTGATACCATGCAATATTCCTCCTTGTTGGGATTCCTGGCTCTATGATGTTAATGAGGGTGGATGTGAAGTAGTTGTATTGGGAGAGCAAAATTCAGTGTGTAAGTTTGTTTTGTGCCTTCAGATGGTCACTTGGGATATCAATGAAAGAAAGAAGCCAGCAGAGTGATTTGGGAACCTCGTGCCACCAAGCAGCAGTGCCAGGAGCTGAGCACATCCTTTGGAGAAGACCAGGGTCCCTGTGCCTCAGAAACTTCCAGTCCAAGGGAAGATTGATGACAAGGACCTTCCTCTCACGCCAACAGAGAAAGCCTTCCTCTGCAACTGACATCCTGAATTTGGCCTTTTAACTTACTGGACTGCAACATATAAAATTTCTCTTTTTAAAGCCATCCATTTGTGGTGTTTCTGTTAAAGCTGTAACAGGTAACTAACACAGAATTTGGTATCAAGAGTGGGGTGCTGTTCTAACAAATACCCAAAATGTGGAAGTGGCTTTGAAACAGTGAATGGATACAAGACTCAGAAGGAATCAAGGAGAACTGCTGACACCAAAGGAGGCACAGGTGGTGTGACACAACAGAGAACCAGCAGCAGTGGCAATAGCAGAACCAGACCAGCATGAGACAGTGCTGGAGCTCACCAATGGAGCGAAAAAGTTAAATGCCTGTGCACAGAGATTTCCTGGTGGAGTGCGGTGCCTCCAGAGACTTGAATTGGTGGAACTACAGAGCTTTGGAAAACTTAACCCAGTACGGCAGATGCAGGCCAGAAGCCAGGGTGATGAGGCCACAGGAAGCAGAAGGTGAGCATGAGAAGCTGACCCACCTCAGTCTCAGATGTATGGTCGTGGATTTGAAGTGGTGGAACCATGGCCCCTGATATTTCTAACTGTGGAGTTGCCACTCATACAGACTTGGAAAACTGTTGGCCTGAGCCGAGGGAGCAAGAGCTGCTGTCCCAGTAGACCTGGACAGCAGAGTTGTAGTACAGGGCTGGGGGGACTTCACACAAAATATGGAGAGGGTGGCTGACACCTAGAGTCTATAGGGCAGGGCCATTGTGTAAAATGTCTCAGAGAACAGAGAATTATTTTCAAAGTCTTGAGAACTAGCACAATGTATTCTGTTAATTTGCTTGTTGTCTGCTAAATGCCTTCTTTCCCTGCAATTTCTCCCATTTGTAATGGAAATGTCTTTAACTCATGTGTGCCATTATATTTTGAAAGATAACTTATATTCTAGATTTTATAACTGAAGAAGAATTTCTTGATTTTGGACTTGGACTTTAGCACTTTCACTATAATGGGATGAATATGATTTGCATGTTGCAAAGATGTGATTTTTGTTGTTGTTGTTGAATAAAGGGTAGGATGTCATGGATTGAATTGAATTGTGTTGCCCCCAGAATCTGCAGCGATTTTGAAAGGCTAGGATTGCTGATATCCTGTGATGTTCCTCCTTGTTGGAATTCTTGCCTCTGTGATTTGCTCATTTCTTTTCTTTAGCAGAGAGGGAATGCAATTGTTTTCCATAGCTCTCAGTGATTCATTTAAAGTGTATTTGGCAGTCATCGTTTTGTAACTTTCTCCACTATGCACTAAACAGAAAAAAGAAATACATTAAGATTCTATGCCCTGAGCATAGTGTAGAAGCAGTAGCAACACTAAGGGGTGACGGAGCACAGGTCTGATTGGTTTTATATTGGCTCTATGATAATACCCACCAGCTCCCTTAAAGCCTTGCTGAGTAAGCACAAAATTCAAACAAAAGTATGTTAGATATTGGGGTTCACATTTGAAATACATTCTTTCACATGTCTCTTTTACCTAAATCATACCTGCTAAGTCTCTCCTGTAAGGAATTCAGGACCAGCGACAACACATAACCAGCGAATGTACAAGGACAGCAGAGAACCACTAAGCCTTGACAGGCCATGTGGAGCAAAAGGATGCTGGACATGCAGAGACCATCAAGATCCTCCAGCCCCACACTGGATACCTTGGCATTTTGTAAGAATGATCCAGAATTACAGACTAATCAAAAACAAATGTAGATCCTCTAGAAGGAATTAGATTAACTGATTTAACACCTAGGTGGTATAAGGTTGAGAACTGAATGATCAGAAACAATAAAGATACTATGAATTTGGGGCACCTGCGTTTGGAGAATGTAATTCATAATCAGGTATATACTCCTTGGCTCGTCAATTATCTTGTTATTTGACATTTCATGTTTTTAACAATAGTAAAAAAAAATCTACTATCTGGCTATGTTGAGTATTAACGAGTTACGCCTATTAGGTGAGAAAATAACACTGGCTGTGACGGTTAAGGTTATGTATCAACTGAACCAGGCCATGGTTGTCAGTGGTCGAGCAGTTACATAATAATATAAGTTGGCAGTTATGTGACAGTGTGGTTGTTTTCATCAGCTAGTGCCACTCTAACAGAAATACCACAAAGTGGATGGCTTTAACAAAGGAAAGCTTATTTTTACACAGTCCAGTAGGCTACAAGTCTGAATTCAGGGTGTCTGTTCCAGAGGAAGGCTTTCCCTCTGGTGATTCTGGAGAAAAGTCCTTGAGTTTCATCAGTCTTTGTTCCGGGAGCATCTTGGCACAGGAACCTCAGGTCTGCAGGATGTGCTCTTCTTCTGGTGCTACTTTCTTTGCGGTGTGACACTCCCTACTCTCTACTTGCTGTCTTTTCCTTTGATCTCTTGTAAGACCAAAGAATAAACAGTGGTGCAAGACACACTCCAGGGACACTCCCTTTACCGTGGAGCAGGGAGGTGAGCTTATGAAGGGATTTACAGTCCCACCTTAGTCCTCTGACATACAGCATAGGAAAATCACGAAATGGAGGACAATCATAAAATATTGGGAATCATGGCCCAGCCACACAGCTACACACATTTTTTGGAGGACACAGTTCAATCTATGAGAGTGGTCTTCCTTCATTTTTGCATAATGTAAATTTTCACATAGTTACCTGATCTTGGTTGCTTAACCGTGTCTATAGGTGAGATGAAGGTGTATTTCTAAAATGTGTGTTACTAGAGAAGGGATTGCTATACATAATATTCTAAGTATGATTAATTCACTTTATAATTTTTGACCAGCTAAGCAAACAAATGAAGTTATTTGTACCGAACACAGAACGTTTTTCTGTATGCATATATTCCATTCAACATTTCAGTAACAATTTTTTATGGACAAACAGACTGAGGCACAGTACAGTAAATCAAGAAACCAAGAAATGGAAGCTATTATGTCTACTATAATACTATTCAACATACTGAAAAATTTGTCTTTGTTGGTTAAAAACACTAACTTCAACTACTACATATCTTAATTCTTAGAGTTGTTTTTCTTTTTCTTGTATTTGTTATTATATTAGTTTATTTGCTTAACCATAAATGGTCTATACAATAACCATGGAACAAGAACTTTAAAAATCTCATTTTTTGAAATACTAATATAAAAGAAAAGCAGAAACAGGAAAGCTATTCATACTTATGATAAAATTGATTATTTTGTACACATGATTTTTATTACTACTAATAAAATTGATTTTATTTATTTGTATTGCCTTATCACTGTGTACATTTTATTTATTTATAATAAATATTACAAAATAATGTTTGATCTGATTTCTGAGTTTTATTTTGACTGACAGGCCATAAGTAATGAATCATTCTTTTTCCACTGCATAAATCAATAAGCTCACTTTTCATTTCTGATAATATTAAAAGCAATCTTTTGTTTCCTGTTTTTAATATGGTGTCCCTTTTTTGTTCAAGAATCTGAAAGTATTCACAGTGGCAAATCTTGAGAGCTACATTGTAGCCTAGAAGGTGATCCCTTTTTCTTTCTTTTGAAAATGAAGCCGTACAAAAACACCATGGGAGAGCCCTTCTTTGCATACACAGTATGACACACAATCTAAGCAGACTCCTGTTTACAGTAAAGGATGATGGACTGAAAAGGGACTGTTGCTGAAATCACCTCCTTCTATGCCTACCTGGTTAATTAATTGAGTACTTGTTTGTTCTAACTGTTCTGTAATAGCAGCAAAATAGATGTTATTATGTATATTGTACATAATTTTCCTTAAAGATCAGAACAAAATTTTTTTTTTCTCTTTTGAAAGCTTGGATTAGGTGAAATCTGTAGACTAGGAAGCATTTAGAACTATCAGAAACAAGCACATTAATCTTTGATGTATGTATGCCTGTATGTGTATGTGTAAAATTTTATTCTTAAAAGTATTATTTTCCCTATTGCACATTTTGGAACTAGAATACTAGTTTTATGTAGATTTATATTTTCTCTTGAATATAAGCTTTACAAAAGTAGGAACTAAATTTTATGCTTTTAGTATATTCATTAAAATCAGACCAGATTCAATTAAATATTTGTTCAAAAAAATTTTGACCCTGTGCCCCTTAAATTTCCATTCATTGTGACGTTTTCTTTTCTGAGATCTGATAATACAAGGAACACTTTTCCCTTTTCTCCAGTAACTGGGAGGGCTATGTGATCTAGTGTCAGTAGCTGCTTTTCTTTCAGTCAGAGCACAGCTTGCAGATTGTCTGCTGGGGAGGCAGAGACCGAGGTGCTGCTTACACACTGATCATTGCTCTCAGGCTCTCAGAAAACCTCCTCTGGAGTTCTCCAATTTCGAAACAACACAGCCTTCAGGATTTTATACAACTCGAGCTTAAATCATTCTTTCCTAAATGTACAGGAGCTATTTTCTCTCTTTTATACAATTGTCCACATAAGTCTTTCAAGTAAAATAATAGATCATTCATATGCTTAGTGAAACAAAAGACGGACAGTTATTTGGAAAAAATGTCAATCCAAGTGATATAAATTAATATGTTCTCCTGTTTCTGTTTTTATTGTCCAAAATTTTTGTTTGTTTCACAAACAATAAATGTGTTTTCATACAAAAAATAAATGTGTTTTCATACAAATGATAAATTGTATGTCTCAGAAACCTCTTTACTTCCTTTACCCCTTGACTTTTCTTTTTCAATTCTGTAACATATGAGCCTTATTTAAAAAACAAGAAAGAAAAATAAATTACAGTCTTAAATGCCTCGAGCATACTAGCTGCACTCAGTACCATTTCACATACTCATACTTCCAGAGTAAAATAATCTAATTTATTAAAAACTGAACTATGTGATACATACTCAAAAGCACCTTTAAAAAAGGATATTATGTTTGGCCATAGTCTTCTTATATTTTCTTCTTGAGATAATTTTAGCAACAGATATTTCAGCAGGTTTTGAGGTATATATGTATTGCTATGGCTTTAAAACACAAAACAAAATAAATCTACTTAGAATTTAAAACTGATACTAACTGTAAAATATTGTTTAATTGGATTCTTGGACATAACTCCATTTCTATAATTAAAATGTTTTAGAAATATCAAAGTTTGTTGTCACTATTTTTTTTTTTTGCTAAAATATATTAGGTTAGGAGTAAAGGGCAGATTCACTGTCACAGAGAATAAACGTACATGGGCAGAAGATGCTAAGAGTTTTCAGAAGAAAGGACAAGGGACAATAGTACAATAAATAAGCCCCTGGCACAAAAGGGACATAGGATGTTGTACATTGCAGACTCTTACACGCAGGAGAATTAGCAGAAACACTAAAGGTCAAAGTTTGTTAACAGCAAATGTTTACCGGAGCATCAGCATAGTACAGCGCAGTTATCCAAAGAAATAGGGTAGGAGGTAAAAGTTCTTCTTAACTACTGTTGCTGATAGAAAATTTCTGTTATACCATATTTCATATACAGTAGCCTCTCCCTCTGCCCACGCTCACTGTCTGTAACTCCCTTTCTGTGGTTTCAGTTACCTGAAGATAACCGTGGTGCAAAAATATTAAGTGAGTAGTTTGATGAAATGTCATGCCTTCTCCCTCCATCCCTCCTGGGAATGAAGTTCATGTGAATTTTACTACAGTATATCATTATAATTGTTCTATTTTATTATTAGTTATTGTTAATCTCTTACTTGCCTAATTTATAAAATAAACTTTATCTTAAGTCAAAACGTATAGAGGGCTCAGTTTTAGGCACCCACCGCAATCTTGGAAAGTGTCTTCCATGAATAAGGGAGAGGGACAACTGTGTCATTACATGTAACCAGCCATAATTTCCAGTACTCAAAGTCTTACCTACATCATCATTGTGCCTGTGCCTGTCTGAAGAAGGAGATAAAGAAATAAACTAGGCATACCGAGCCCGCTCTCCTGGAGCTAATCGTAAAAGCTGTTTCATCTGTCAATTATAAAAAAAATAAAAATTAATCTAACAATTTGTTCTTGAGAAGATTCTCCTTCAGAGTCTTTGTGATTCTTTCTCATATCAATTAATAATTTAAAATAATATTGTTATGGAAGTTATTCAAGTATGATCTGTCCCAGTGATACTTTTTTTTTTAAATTGTGGTTAAGTGAAAGCATATAATCCAAATCAATTTCACATGCCAGCCTATCTGCAGCTCCTTCTGCTCCCCTTGCCCAGTGACAGAACACTCCTCCTTTTCATTCTGTCCTTGTCATCTTCTCTTGAAAAGCTCCTGTCCCCTCCTCTCCACCCTCTTCTCTCCCATCTAGAAAGAGACCAGTAGGACAGCCTCCTATAAATGCATAGAACCATAAAGTACACATGCCGTAAGTCGCTGAGTTAAGTCCATTTTTGTCTGAAGAGTTGATCTCTGTAGTGTTTTCTGGTCAGGAGCAGCAGTAGATCTAGGGGTCATGCTCCCAGGGCGTCTTCCAGGCTGTTGGATCATCAATTTAGGTCTTTTAGTCATGCTGCTGCCCCCCTCTTTCTCTCATGTTGCCACAGAGATTTTACACTGTGCCCCGTCACAGCTATCTTTGGTGGTGGCAGGGCACCATCTCGATCTTTTGATCACGTGTTGATACAGTCTCCCATTCACACCGGTCCTTCTGTCTTTTGAGCTCTTTTCTCCTCCTGTCTTCGTTGTTCTCTTCATCATCTTCTTTCCAGCTGAACTGGGACCGTTTGGTGAACCTCAGATGGCAGCTTGCTAGCTTTTAAGATCTCAGCAATATGGGGTGCAGGAAACTCTCTTAGCATTAGGCTACTTATGCCAACTGGCCTCGATGTCCCCTGAGAGTGTTGGCCCCAGATCGTGTCTCTGCTACTCTAACCTTGCAATATTATGTTGAGATTAGAAGAGCTTTCAGTTATGATGATGTCCAGTTAAGTTGATCTACTTTCTACCATGTGCTGTCACTGCTTTCTACTAACCAAATTTCTGTTAACTATTTAATCTATGACCAACCGTCTCCCTCTCTTCCCATCCTTGCAGCCATCAAGGAGTCTTTTCTTTGTGCATAAATCTTTTTTTGAGACTTTATAGTAGGGGTCTCATACAATATTCATCCTTCTGCCACTGGCTGATTTCACTCAGTGTAATGTCTTCCAGTTGAAACCAAGTTATGAGATGCTTCTGAAAATCATTATTCTTTACCATTGCATAGTGTACCACTGAGTGTATGTACCAGTTTGTTTATCTATTCATCTGTTGGTGGGCATCTAGGTTGATTCCATATTTTTGCTATTGTGGACTGAGCTGCAATAAATATTCATGTACATGTATCTGTTCATGTGACAGCCTTTCTGTCGAATACATTCTGAGTAGTGGGATTACTGGGTCAAATGGTATATCTATTTCCAGCTTCTTAATGAAGTGTCAAATTGCTTTTCAAAGAGGTTGTACCATTTTACACCAGCAGTGTAGAAGAGATCCCATCTCTCCACAGTCTCCCCAGCATTTATTGTTTTGTGTGGTTTGGATTATGGCTAGCCTTGTTGGGGTGAGATGGTATCTCATTGTAGCTTTGATTTGGATTTCTCTAATAGCTAATGATCATGAGCATTTTCTCATGTGCCTGTTGTCTTCCTGGAAGTCCTCTTTAGTGAAGTGTCTGTGCATCTCCTTTGCCCTTTGCTTAACTGGGTTATTTACCTTTTGCTTGTCAATTATTTTCCAGTACCTTATAGATTACTGAGATCAGACATCAACAAGACATGCAGTTGCAAATACTTTTTCCCATTCTGTAGGTGGTCCTTTAACTCTTTTGATAAAGTCTTTGGATGAGCAAAAGTTTTTGATTCTTACAAGTTCCCATTTATCCATTTTCTCTTCTGTTGATTGTGCTTTGTCAGATTTTGTACCCTGTCTAAGCCGTGTATTAAAACCTCCATCATTGACTACTTTTCCTTTCATGATATTTATTGTTTCAGGTTTGATATTTACATCTTTGATCCATTTTGAGTTAGTTTTTGTGTATGGTGTGAGATACAGATCTTGTTTCAGTTTTTTTGTACTCGACGGCACTTGGCTTGGCTATCCAATTTTACCAACAGCATTTGTTAAAGAGACTGTTTTTACCTCAGTTTACAATCTTAGGGCCTTTATTGAATATTAGCTGTTCATAAGAGAATGGTGTTATCTCCGGGATCTCAGTTCTGTTTCATTGGTGTGTATGTCTCTTTTTGTACCAGTACCAGTCTGTTTCGACTACCATGGCAGTTTAACACATTCCAAGGTTGGGTAGTGTGAGGCCTGTCACTGTCTTCCTCTTCTTCGGTAGTGCTTTACTTATCCATGATTTCTTTCCTTTCCAAAAGAAGCTGGTGATTTGTTTCTGCATCTCATTAAAAAAAATGATACTGGAATTTGTTTGGGGATTACATTGTATATGTAGATTGCCTTTGGTAAAATAAATATTTTCACAATGCTAAGTCTTCCTATCTATGAACAGGGCAGGTTTCTCCACTTCTATAAGTCTCTTTTGGTTTCTTGCAGTAAGGTCTTATAATTCTTTCTGTATAGGTTTCTTATTTCTCCGGTTAGATTTACTACCAGGTATTTTATCTTCTTGGGGCTATAGTAAATGCAATGGATTTGGTAATTTCTTCTTTGATGATTTCTTTATTGGTGTCAATGACTTAATTCTTGAATTGTAGGAGTAGAAAAAGGACATGCTTAGTCTGTAGAAATACTAAATGTATAATATCACATTAAGTTCCAAATATGAAGTATATTTTATTATGCCAAGCCAGCCAAGTGCCGTTGAGTCAGATCTGACTCATGGTGATGGAAATATAAATAAGGTACAAATTTATAATTTACCTGAGGTATAAAAGAAAGTCATTGAAAATATTTTTACTTGGCTGAAAATAGGTGCATTTATTATTTTCCTTTGTCATTTTAAATGCTGATATAATCCACATTCGGCTAAATCAACCAGTTGTGTTACCTGCAGAATCCAGGTTGTTTAACGAGTCTCCCTCCAATCCTGATATCCCATTCTTCTTCATAAGACCCACTTTATCAGATTATTTGCTTAGCATACAGATTGAACAAATACGGAGACATGTAGAAAGGTTACAACCTTGGCAGGTTTGAAATGGTGACCTTTTAGTTAGCAGACTAGCATTAAACCACTGTACCATCAAGGCTCCTTGCATAGCAATATTCAATAAAATTTCATATTGTTCAGGTATATCACATTCCTTATTACTTACATGTTGTTGCTCAATGCTGTCAATCCAATTTCCTCATAGAGACCCTCTGTAAAAGAGTAAAATGTGACAGAGATTTTTCTAGGCTGTAATCTTCAAAGGAGCAGATTGACAGGTCTTTCTCCCTTGGAGCTTGTTTTAGTCAGCTAGTGCTACTTTAAAAGAAATACCATAGAATGGATGGCTGTAACAAAGGAAACGTTCTTCTTACACAGTCCAGTAGGGTCCAAGTCCGAATTCACGGTGTCCACTCCAGGGTAAAGCTTTCCCTCTGTCAGCTCTGAAGGAAAGTCATTGTGGTGCATCAGTCTTTGGCCAAGGAACATCTTGGTGCAGGAACCTCAGATCTGAAGGACACCCTCTTTTCCCAGTGCTGCTTTCTTGATGGCGTGATGTTCCCAACTCTCTGCTTGCTTCCCTTTCCTTTTATCCCACATAGAATAACAGAACAAAAAGTGGTGCAAGCCACACTCCAGGGAAACTCTCTTTACACTGGAGCAGGGAAGTGACCTTAGGAAGGGATTTACAGTCCCACCTTAATCCTCTTTAACATAGCCCACTTTGTTAACCACAGGTTGAGGTTGGGATTTACTGCATTGGAAAATAACAAGACAGAAGGCAGAGTACAAGGAATCCTGGCCCAGTTAAATTAATACAGATATTTTTGGGGGGAATGCAATTCAATCCATGACAGAACTACTGGTGTATTTACACCACTGACTTTTCAATTAGCAGCCTAATCATTGCTCCAGCTGGGGCACTTTTACACTCATGGTAGTGGTTTAATTGAAAAAGCAATTGAAAAAAAATTGTTACTCAAAACAGCTACGATTCAAAACAGAAGGATTTACAGCTGAATCATTTAAATGAATATATCTTGACACTAGTCATAAAAGGCATAAAGGAGGGACTCAACTGGAGAAGCTACTAGAGTCAGGAGATAGAAGTGAGACATTGAGGGATGTTGTAATTATACTACATTACATCTCGTCTGCTTTGTTTTTTTCTATTTGCCTTGGTCCAGAGGCAGCACTCACATATGTCAGTGTAGAGAGTAGTATGGAAGCATAAATACTACATAAGGAAAAGTTAGTAGGCAGAATTCTCAGATGACCTTGCATCACCCTGACCTTGTATAATCTCCTCATGAATGTGATCAGAAAAGTGAAGTTTCGCTCTCATATTAAACTGTTTCTACTTACAGATGTGGTTAAGGTTTCTAATTAGCTAAATTTGTCACTGCATATTCCTGTACTGAATATGAAATTTAGAATGGAGCAATATATCACTTTTTGAGGCTAAGTTAGGTATAATTGTGATTATGTTCCCATCTGGCATAGTGGTTAAATGCTATGGCTGGTAGTCAAAATAGCAGTTTGAATCCACTAGAAATTTTTTGGAAACCTTATGGGGTAGCTCTACTCTGTCCTAAAGGGTCACTATGAGTCAGAATTGATGAGACTGCAGTGGGTTTGGTTTGGTTTGATATGTCTCCATTACCAAGTAACAGTGTAAATTCTGTCTGAGGGCAAGTTTGGTATGAATGATTGGCCTGCTTATAAATGACTGACCCAATCCTGAGTCAAAATTCCATTTTTGAATTGAATTTAGGCTTGCTCAAAGTTATTATTTCTGTTTTCCTAAAAAATATAGCTTTGATTTAGAGTCTAATGACACTTAACTTCCTGTATAATTTTAACCACTCTCATCAAACAATGAATGGAGCAAGAGTGTGGTCTGTGGAACGAATGTTCACCAGGAGGTGTTTAGCAAGATGATATTGGGAGCATGCTTGTGGGGAATGTCCTAGGAAGAATGTGTATGTACATAAAAGAGAAAATTGCTTGCTATGTTGTTTATTACACAGAAGTCAAATAGATCAGCTAACTTTGAAATTTTAGCTTGGAAGTGTCTTGTTGCCATATGTAATCTCAAATCTCCATGATTGTATTTATAAAGTCACTTCTCCATTTTTTTCTGTCCAATAATCTAATCTTTCCCTCATGTTTTAGTCAGCTAGTACTGCTCTAACAGAAGTACCACAAAGTGGACGGCTTTAACAAAGGAAAGTTTATTCTTACACAGTGTGGTAGGCTACAAGTCTAAGTTCAGGATGTCTACTCCAGGAGAAGACTTTCCCCTTTGTCAGCTCTGGAGGAAACTCCTTGTGCTGCAGAAGCTGAAAAGACAAAGAGCATGAGAAGCTGAGCTGCCTCAGTCTCAAAAGGTATCGCCATGACCTCAGGAATTTGAAAGAGTAGATCCAGGGCTTTCCGTGTTTGCAAGGTTGGAATTGCCACTCACTTGGGCTTAGGGTATCCGACTCGATGGCACTTGGCTTGGCTGGGCTTAGGGTGCCCCTAAAGCTGACGGGGCAGAGTTTCTATCCAAGCGGGTCTTGAAGGCAGAGTTGTAGTACAGGGTTGGGTGTCTCTACTCAGAATCCAGAGAATGTGGCCAACACTTAAGAGTCTGGAGGGCAAGGCCATTGTGTAAAATATCTCAGAAAATGTAAGGGTATTTCCAAACTTTGAGGGTTAATGTAATGATTTCTGGCTGACTTGCTTGTTGCCTGTTAATGTTTTCTTTCCCTGCAATTTTTCCCATCTGTAACGGAAATGTCTAACTTGTTGGAAGCAGAGAGCTTGTGTTCTAAGTTACATAGATATAAAGGAATTTTTGAATTTTGGATTTGGAACTGATTTAAGACTTCTATTACATGAGATCAACATGATTTTGCTATGATGGGATAAATGTGTTACGTGTTTCAAGGATGTGATTTTGAGGGTGCCAAAGGGTGGGATTTCATGGATTAAATGGTGTACCCCCAAAAATATGTGTAGCCATGTGGCTGGTCCACGATTCCCAGTATTCTGTGATTGTCCTCCATTTTGTGATTGTCCTCCATTTTGTGATTTTCCTAAGCTGTATATTAAAGGATTAAGGTGGGGCTGTAAATCCCTTCATAGGATCACCTCCCTGCTCCACTGTAAAGGGAGTGTCCCTGGAATATGGCTTGCCCCACCCTGCAATAGATAAATGGAAAGGAAAGCAAGCAGAGAATGGGGAACCTCACACCATCAAGAAAGCAGTACCCGGAGAAGAGCACGTCCTTCAGACCTGAGTTTCCTGTGCCAAGGTGCTCCCTGACCAAAGACTGATGCAACACAAGGACTTTCCTACAGAGCCAACAAGGGGGAAAGCCTTCCACTGGAGCAGACATCCTGAATTTGGACTTGTAGCCTACTGGACTGTGTAAGAATAAATTTTCCTTTGTTGAAGCCATGCATTTCGTGGTATTTCTGTTAGAGCAGCACTGGCTGACGCAAACACCTCAGAATTTCCAAACACTGTGGTTTCACACATAAGGTTGTCCAGCTTGAGCTACTATTCTGTGCATTTATACCCTTAACAGAGTATGAGATTTTTCTACTTTGACACACTTCTGGTGTCAGAAGCAAGGATTTCAAAGGCATGTTGTCTTTGACGACTGAGGCACCAAGGACTGGACTCAGATACCAGCCAAACCACTGGGACTATTCTACTGCAAGGCTTCTTGCAAGTCACGTGCAAGTAAATACCCTCTCACAGCCTGAGCTGTACACTCTTCTGTTGCCACTCTTCAAGTTTTATTTATGGATTTGATTTCTATTCATACCTGCAAGTTATTTTTGTTTCTCTTCTTTCTCATAAAAGAACCTAGATTTCCCTTACCTGGATGTCACTTTGGATTTGTGACTAACTGGGTTTTGTCTGGTCATTACTGAGTTTCCTCAGTCTCATAACTCTAAAAACTGTTTACACGTGTCCTAGTGAATAAAAGCCTTTGGAAAGCTCATCAGCAACTGAAACACACATGTGAAAGGCTAAGTTGGGGTGTAAGATGATCCAGGTGCACTAGGCTGTCCACCAGCCACAAGGCAATTCTCACACGGTGAAGGTGCTCTGTAAAATAAATGAACAAAAATAATAAACACAAATCAAAAATCTGTGGCAAATTTCTTATAAAGATTGTGTCTGACTCTAGGACTACCAGTGTTTCAGATTATCTGTTTTGCTTTGTGTATGTACCTTCATTTTCAGTTTTTTGCATGTGCCTTTGATCTTTCTGATCGAAATATGAGTAACGCTGTATGAAGAAGCATCTCACAGTTACTCCCCGGGGCTCCCGTTTGCAGCATGTACTTTTTTTTTTTTCTCAAGATGCACGTGCTTGCCTGACTGGCACACCCTCACCTGAGATGGCCTAGAAAATCAGTGGCCACTTTGGGATTCTTCCAGTCCTTCTAAATTGATTTTTCTGACAACAAATTAGAAAACAACGGCTCCTGAAGTAAACAACTTCAAGTGGAATGCCTATTTTGATCAGGATTTAGAATCTTCTGAGAGATATTAGGACAGTTAGATAGCTTCCCTGTAGGACATTGTTTCAAAATCAACTAAGCAAAACAGATAACCACAATGTCAGAGCTCTGCAGCTACCCTCCTTTCCTGCTGCTGGCTCTACCATTCACCCTCCTATACTGCTCTTTGCTTTCCTATTCCACTGCTGATACCTTGTCAGAGCTTCTCTTTTCACCTAAGGAACTGGTTAGTGATCCTAAATCTGTTTATGAAATGCTTTTTGAAAATACCAGCCCATGAATTCCGAGGAGTCTACACACGACAATGTTCCTGTTCTGAAGGTTTCCCTCAATTATGTGAGGATCCTCACAAATTTGCTGAAGTATTTAAAATTGTTGTTGAAGCTCACCAATTTAGGCTTCTCGTTCTACAACACTTAGTCTATAACAGGAGCTAAAGAAGCCCAGTTATGGCTAGGACTTGCTAAACAGAAAGATCTTAAAAATAGTTTTGCCTTAAACATGGATAAAGCAGCTACCACAGTATTGAAGATACTCATATAATAGGAAAAAATTTTCTTCAGGCCACACCTAAAGTCTTTTCTCCAATAATAGCTTGACAAAAACTCTTATATGCAGAACATAGACAAAAATATCTACAATTACCAGACCAGGCTAGTCCCAAATTTTCCTATACATGTCAAAATCAATCCATTATCCCCAAATGCTTCGGACACTTTTAAAGCTGTATTTATTTCTGGTCTCAGGTTCCAGATTTCAGTCTTATTGAACAGACCGTGGTTATATTGGAAAGCAGCCCTTAGTGTTGAGCCTATTAATCTGCTCATGAACTCCCTCAGACTTTGGAGACGAAACAAACCTCAAAGCTAACGAGCTGAGGGACTGTCAATTATGGGAATCACAGGCTCTCAGTCAGAAGAAATCGACTAAAACCTCTCATGGCAACAAACCAAGCATTTGTCACTATTACAAGAAACTTGGTCTTTGAAAAAGTGAATGTTGTAAATTTAAAAAAAGTAAAAAATTATAAACATGATACTACTTGTCCAGATTCTGATTTAGAATTAGGAGGCTCCAGGGATAAAATTGGAACTTTTTGGATGGTGACACTTGTTACCATAAAACTGGATTCATGCCACCTGCTACAAAGCCAATACTGAGACAGGGGTGAGGTGAATAATCAAGAGGGGTTTACTGTGCATTGATACACAAAAGACAGAAAGGAATACCTTCCCTCAAAGTCTGTTTGTCCCCAGCCAGTCTAGAGACACTTATAAGGAGAAGTTATATGCAAGTGCAAGAATGAGATAACCAGGAGGAATGTGGCAGAAGTGGTCAGCAAAATAGTTTATGTTTCAAGGTTTTCCTTTAAGTTGGTTAACAGGGCAGGAGGGCCGACGCCTGGCATCATCTGGTCCAGCTTACTCATCTAAAAAAAAAAACAAACTCAAAAACAGGCAGTTATCAGGACTGCCTTGACTCTTCTGCGGTTCTTTTTCCAAAGCAGCACCAAGTCATATATTTAAAGCACAGCACTTCAAAACAAAGAGGAATGTTGCTCACTTGAGATGGAGTGTCAATGCTAACGTTACCTTCTGCGTCTCATCTGCCTACCACAGCACATAACTAACAATGGAAACTACAATGTGTATTAGTGGAGGGCCTTGTAAAATTTTCATTGACACTGGATCAAACTTATTTGCTATTAACCTTACTTGTTTAGAGAAGGCCCTGCCCTGGAATACAAAACTTCAAACACTGAGGTCACTAATCAAGAACAAACCTTATATCTCTAGAGTCTGCTGAGGAACTGCACACCCTTTTTTGCTTAATGCTGATACTAGAGTTTGTCAGTAAGAAAACTCTTATCTAAATGGACTTGTCATTTGTAATTCAAAGAAAAGGGAATTTTTTGTGTGTGTGTAATTTGAGTGAAAGTTTACAATATGATTCAAATTTGCATGCCTGCCTATCTGCAGCTCCCTCTGTTCTCCTTACCTGTGACAGAATCAGGTCTAGGGACCACACTCTCATGGCAACTCCCAGCCCTTTGATCAGTAATTGTAATCTTTTAGTGGGGTTCTTAGAGTGCACCCATTTTTTTCTCATCTTGCCACTGGGACTCAACGTTGTGAGTCCCATCTCAGCTGTCATTGGGGGTGGCTGGGCACAATCTGGTTCTTCTGGTCACATGTTGATACAGTCACTCACTCACGTGAGTCTTTGACTCTTCTGGGTTCTCTTTCCCCCATGTCATTGTTGTCCTTAGTGATCATCTGTTTCGGCTGAGTTGGGAACATTGGGTGTACCTTAAATCCTTAAATGACAGCTTGCTAGCTTTTAAGACCCCAGATGCCACTCACCAATATGGGGTACAATACACTCTCTTAGAGATAGGCTAGTTATGCTAATTGGCCTCGATGTCCCCTGAGAGCATGATCCCTGGACCCCTGCCCCTGCTACTCTGTCCTTGTAATACTGGGTTAAGATGGGAAGAGTTTTCAGGTTACGTTGAAGTCCACTTAAATTCACCAAAGAAAAAGTCTCACCATCCTTACTTCTAAGGAGCGTTCTACCTGTAATTCTTCCAAGACAGATTGGATGCTTCTTCTAGCAATATATGGTATATTCAGTATTCTTTACCAACACCATAATTCAAATGCATCAGTTTTTCAGTCTGCTTATTCATTGATTCATTGCCCAGCATTTACACCCCTATGTTGTTCTTGTTATGAGTTGCCATTGAGTCAGTTCCCACTCATAGAGACCCTTTGCACAATAGAATGAAACACTGCCCAGTCCTGCACCACTTCCACAATGATTTTTACGCTTCAGTCCATTGTTGAAGCCACTATGTCAATCCTTATCTTTGAAGATCTTCCTCTTTTTCACTGACTCTCTACTTGACCAAACATGATGTCTTTCTCCAGAGACTGATCACTCCTGAAAACATGTCCAAAGTATGTAAGACACAGTGTGTCCACCTTTACTTCCAAGGAGCATTCTGGTTTTACTTCTTGCAGAGCAGATGTGTTTGTTACTTTGACAGTCCGTGGTACACCCAGCATTATTCTCCAGCACCATAATTCAAAGGCATCATTTCTTCTTTTGTCTTTCTTATTCACTGTCCAGCTTTCACATATGCATGATGCAATTGAAAATACTATGGCTAGGGTCAAGTGCATCTTAGTCTTCATGGTGACATCTTTACTTTTCACCTCTTCAAAGAGGTCCTTTGCAGCAGAATTTCCCGATACAATGTGTCCTTTGATTTCTTGACTGCTTCTTCCATGGGTGTTGCTTGTGGAACCAAGTAAAACAAAATCCTTGGCAACTTCAGTCCCATTTATCTTAACGTTGCTTAATGGTCCAGTTGTGAGGATTTCTGTTTTCTTGATATTGATATGCAAACCATACCGAAGACTTCAATCTTCTTCACTAATTGTTTGAAATCCTCTTCACTTTCAACAAGCAGGATTGTGTCGTCTGCATAACAAAGGTTGTTAACAAGTCTTCCTCCAATCCTGATGCCTTGTTCTTCATGTAATTCAGCTTCTCAGACCATTTGCTCTGCATACAAACTGAAAAGGTGTGGTGAAAGGATATAACCCTTATGCTTATCTTTCCTATTTTTAAATCATGGATTGTCCCTTTTCATGTTAACACGACTGCCTCTTGATTCATATGCAAATTCATCATGAACACAAGAAAAGTGAAATTAACGTTCTCTAAAATGTTGTCCATAATATGTTGTGGTCTGCACAGTTGACTACCTTTGCATAATCAATGAAACATGGATAAACATTTTTGGTATTCTCTGTTTCCAGCCAAGATCCACCTGACATCAGCAATAATATCCCTGGTTCCATATCCTCTTCTGAATCTAGCTTGAATTTCTGTTAGTTGCCTGTCAATATACTGTTGCAGTCATTTTTGAATGATCTTGAGCAAAATTTACTTGCATGTGATCTTAATGATACTGTTTGATAATTTCCCCATCTGATTGATCCCCTTTCTTGGGAATAAACATAAATATTGATCTCTTCGCATTGGTTGACCAGGTAGCTGGTCTCCAAGTTTCTTGGAGTAGATGGGTGAGCACTTCTAACACTGCATCTGTTTGTTTAAATATCTCAATTCCATAAATTCCTGGAGCCTTGGTTTATAACAATGTCTGCAATGCAGCTTTGACATCTTCCTTCAATATCATCAGTTGCTGACCATATGCTGCCTCTAGAAATGGTTGGATGTCAACTACTTTCTTTCTGATACAACAACTTCGCGTAGTCCTTCCATCTCCTTTTTTTTAATTTTATTTTTTTATTAATTACAGTGAAAGAATAAAATTCTAACATCTATAGCTGACATTGGTTATCTCATCTATGAAAAGCCCTCAGACCCCCACCCACCCATGTAGCCAACACTGTGGATAATTCTCTTGTTAAACCCTTTTAACAGGGGTCTCATACAAAATTTGTCCTTTTGACACTGACTGATTTCACTCAGCATCTCTTCCAAATGAGACCATGTTATAAGATGTTTTCTAAAATTGTCGTCGTTTTTTATCATAGCATAGTGTTCCACTGAGTATACGTACCATACTTTCCTTATCCATTCATCTGTTGATGGGCACGGGGTTGATTCCAACTTTTTGCTACTGTGGACTACACTGCAACAAACATTCATGTATATGTATCTGTTCATATGTCAACTTTTGTTTCTGAAGGCTAAATTCCAAGCAGTGGAATTACAGGATCAAATGGTATATCTATTTCCAGTTTTTTAAGGAAGAGCCAGATTGTTTTCCAAAGAAGTTCTACCATTTTGCAATCCCACCAGCAGTGTAGGAGAGTTCCAATTTCTCCCCAGCCTCTCCAGCATGTCTTGTTTTGTGTTCTCTTTATCATGGTCAGTCTTGCTGGGGTAAGATGATATCTCATTGTAGTTTTGATTTGAACTTCTTTAATACCTAATCTTCGTAGACAGTTCTGCATGTGTCTTTTGGCTGCCTGGATATCCTCTTTAGAGAAATGTCTATCTCCTTCACCCATTGCTTAATTGGATTATTTACCCTTTTCTTGTTTGGCTGTTGATATTTTGTAATACCTTATAGATTATAGAGATCAGACGTCGGTCTGACATAGAGTTGCCAAATATTTTTTTGCATTTTGTAGGTGGTCTTTTTATTCTTTTGATGAAGCCTTTAGATGACTAAAAGTGTTCGATTCTTAGTAGTTCCCATTTATCTATTTTTTTGTTCTGTTGATCATGCTTTGTTTGTCACATTTTCAAGTCTGTCGACATTGTATATTAAAACTTCTATTGTTGATCCTATTTTGTCTTGGATGAGCTTTATCATTTTAGATTTTATATTTAGGTCTTATATTTAATTTGAGTTGTTTTTTGTATAAGGTGTGAGATATGGGTCTTGTTTCATTTTTTTGCACATGAATATCCAATTTTCCCAGGCCCATTTGTTAAAGAGACAGTTCTTACCCCAGTTTAAAATCTTGTGGCCTTTGTCAAATATCAACTGTCCATAGGAGGACTGTGGCATCTCTGGCGTCTCAGCTCTGCTCCATCAGTCTTTATGTCTCTTTTTGTACCAGGACCAGGCTGTTTGGACTGCTGTGGCAGTATAATAGGTTCTAAAGTCAGGTAGTGAGAGGCCTCCCAGTGTGTTCTTCTTCTGTAGTAGTGCTTTACTTATCTGAGGTTTCATCCCTTTGCGAAGTTTATGATTTGTTTCTGCATCTCATTAAAAAATGTTGCTGGAATTTGTACTGGATTTGCATGATATAAATAGATTGCTTTGGGCAAAATAGACATTTTCATAATGTTGAATCTTCCTATCCATGGGTAGGGTAGATTGCTCCATTTATGTAAGTCTCTCTTAGTTTCTTATACTAAGGTCTTGTAGTTCTCTTTATAAAGATCTCTTATTTCTCTAGTTAGATTTATTCCTAGATATTTTATCTTCTTGAGGGCTATAGTAAACGCAATTGATTTGGTGATTTCTTTAATAATCTCACTGTTGGTGTTAAGGAATCCTACTGATTTAGTTATTTTTATCTTGTATCCTGTTACTTTGCTAAACTCCTCTATTAGTTTGAGTAGTTTACTTATAGATTCCTTTGGATTCTGTGTATGAACAATTATATCATTTGCAAATAGGGAGATTTTTCCTTCTTCATTGCCAATACAGATGCCTTTTATTTCTTTGTCTTGTCTAATTGCTCTGGCTAGAACTTCTAGCACAATGTTGAATAGAAGTTTTGAGAGTGGGCATCCTTATCTAGTTCACATTCTCAGAGGGATTTCTTTCAGTCTTTCACCATTCAGGACGATGAAGGCAGTTGGCTTTGTCTAGATGCTACTGATTGCGTTGATAAATTTCCCCTCTATTCCTATTTTTCTGAGAGTGTTAAGCATGAACGGGTGTTGAACTTTGTCAAATGCCTTTTCTGCATCAATTGACAAAATCAAGTGATTCTTATCTTTTGTGTTACTAATATGGTTGATAACATTAATTGTTTTTCTGATGTTGAACCAGACTTGCATTCCTGGAATGAAACCAGCTTGATTATGTTGAATGATTTTTTTTATATGCTGTTGAATTCTATTTGCTAGAATTTCATTGAAGTTTTTTGCATCTAGGTTCATGATGGATATTGGTCTGTAATTTGCTTTTATTGTGGGATCTTTCCCTGGCTTTGGTATCAGGGTTATGCTGGATTCATAGAATGAATTTGGAGTATTCATTCCTTTCTACTGTGTGAAATAGCCTCAATATTATTGGAGTTAACTCTACTCTAAAAGTTTGGTAGAATTCTCCAGTGAAGCCAGCTGGGCCAGGACTTTTGGGGGTTGGTAGATTTTTGGTGACTTTTTCAATCTCTTCCTTTGTGATGGACTTAGTAAGTTGATCTACTTCTCCTTGTGATAATCTTGGTGAGTGATATGAATCTAGAAATTTGTCCATTGCCTCTAGATTTTCAAACCTGTTAGAGTACAGCCTTTTATATTATTCTATTATGATATGTTTTATTTCAGCTGGGTCTGTTGTAACAACTCCCGTCTCACTTCTTAATCAGGTTGTTTGTGTCTTCTGCTGTTTTTCTTTTGTAAGTTTAGCAAATGGTTTATCAATTTTGTTGATGTTTTCAAAAAAACCAGCTTTGGGTTTTGTTAATTTTTTTGACTGTTTTTCTATTTGCTAATTCATTTAGTTCTGCTCTAATCTTTATAATCTGTTTTCTTCTGGTGCCCGAAGAGTTCTTCTCTTACTCTATTTCTACTTGCTCAAGCTATAAGGCTAATTCATTAATTTGGGTCCTCTCTTCCTTCCAGATACGTGCAGTTACAAAGATAAACTGACCTCTGAGCACTGCTTTTGTTGTATCCTGTAGATTCTGGTAGGATGTGTTTTCATTCTCATTTGATTCCATAAATTTCTTTGTTTTGTCATTGATTTCTTCTGTAACCCAAGGCTTTTTGAGCAAAGTGTTGTTCAGTTTCCGTAAGTTCGAATTCCTACCTATGAATTTTCTGTTATTGATTTCAACTTTTATAGCTCTATGGAACTAGAAGATATTTTGCAGTAAATCAATGAGTTGGATTTTATAGAGTATTGCTTTATGACCTAACACATGGTCTATTCTGGAGAATGTTCCATGTGCATTGGAGAAGAAGGTGTGTTTATCTGTTGATGGATGAAAAGATCTGTATATGTCAATAAGGTCAAGTTGGTTGATTGTTGCAATAAAATCTTCTGCATCTTTACTGAGCTTTTTTCTGGATGATCTGCCCATAACTGAAACGAGAGTGTTGAAGTCTCCAATTATTATTGTGGAATGATGTATGCCATTTTTAAGTGTTGTCAGTATTTGTTCAATGTATTTAGATGCTCTGATATTGAGTGCATAAATATTTAATATTGTTAAGTCTTGCTGAAGTACTGAAGCTTTCAGCAATAAAGAGTGACCAACTTTGTCTGCAATAGTGGATTTTACATTAAAATCTATTTTATCTGAGATTAGTATGCTGCACCTACTCTTGTTTGTATATTGTTAGCTTGCCATATATTATTCCATCCTTTAATTTTCAATTTGTTCATATCTTTATGTCTAAGTTGTGTTTCTTGTAAGCAACATATAGACAGGTTTTGTCTTTTGATCCAGGATGTCACTCGTTTTCTCTTTACTGGAGTATTCAGTCCATTTAGATTCACTGTAATTATTGATAGGTATGTGCTGAGTGCCATCATTTTGATGTAATTTCTATGTTGATGTTTTCTATATTGCTCTTAATATTCTATTCTGGGCCATTCTTTATCAGTTGTTGTTTCAGTGTTGGTTTTGTGTTTGTTGAGACTCCTGTATTGCATTTCTTATTTTGATACAATGCATTGTTAGTTTGCTTTATGGCTACATGTAGTATCCCCCTTAACGTACTAAGATTAAACCCAATTTTAACTACTGCATAACTCTTAAACTTCCTCTGCATCTGAAACAACTATAACTACTGTAGTGTATCCCATTTTTAATGTATTATAGTTAATGGTGTACTTAATGGTATTATAGTTGTCATGATATGATCACAGATTCCCTCATTTTAATACTATAGCTTTTATCAAGTTTTGTGACTCCCCTATCTTATTAGAATTTTGCATGATGTGCCCTGAACTGTCACCTTAAGTATACATTTAATTATCCTGTTTTTTCTAAGGGAAGAGCTTCTTTCAATATTTCATATAATTTTGGCTTAGTTTTTATGAAGGCTCTAAACTTTTCTTTGTCTTCAAAAGTCTTCATTTCACCATTATACTTGACAGACAGTTTTGCAGGATAAACAACTCTTGGATGGAAGTTTTTCTCCTCAGAGCTCTGAATGTGTCTGCCCACTGTTTTCTCGCTAGCATTGTTTCTGCAGAGAAGTCAGACGAAAGCCTACAGGGTTTCCCTTGGAGTGTTAGCTTTGCCTTGAGACTTGATGCCTTCAGAAACATCTGTTTATGTTTCATCTTATTAAGCCTGATTGTATGTCTTGTCATCTTTCTTTTTGTTTCTAGCTTTTGTGGCGTTCAGTAAACATCTTGGATACCTATGTCCTCTTTGCTCATAACCTCAGGAAAGTTTTCTGTCAGCATCTCTACAGCAATACTCTCCATACTGTCATCTATCCCCCCTTGTTCAGGAAATCCAATTAAATGCAAATTATTCTTCTTACTGAAGTCCCACATGTTTCTTCATTTTTCTTATTTCTTTTCTCTGATTTCTCCTCCTAAATGCTGGTGTTAGTTGCTCTGTCTTCAAGGTCATTGAATCTAACTTCTGTCTGTCAATCCTCTTTTTGCTTTAGATTGAATTATCTAACTCTGCAATTTTGTTATTGATCTGACGTATTTCAGATCATTGATGTTCCATCAGTTCAAATAGCTCACTAAATTTTTCATTTTGTTCTGTTTTATTTTGTTTAATCTCTAAGAGGGCTCTCAATATAATTCTTTTGTACTCAACCTCTGATAGATTCAGAAAGACTTCTTCACCTGGGAAATTTTTTGAATCTTTATTTTGGGAGATTTCTGGAGCATTTGAAGGCTGCTTCTTTAAAGGATTAATTATGGTCTGCTGTCTATGTGCCTTCTAGACATTGTTTAATTTCTCTGTTGTTAGATCTAAGAGGATTGTTGGTCACCAGCTATCTCTAAAACTCTAGTGATTTGACCCAGGTAGACTCTCTGGAGTGGTAGTCTCTGTTTATTGGGTGGCAAAGAGGCTGCCCTACTTATGAAGAAGCTGGGGGCTGTCAGACAACCCTTCAATGTGGGTCAGAGAAGGGTGGGAGGAAAAGATTCCAGGCCTCTCAACAGATCTCCGGGCAAATACATAGGCCTCTCAGCCTTAAAAGTAAACTTCATTTCTATGTGGAGAGCTGTGCAGGTGTTGAACTAGGAACTGTCCAACATACTGGCCAAAACAGGCAATCAGGAGCGGCAGACTCTGCCTTCCAGCTGACAATGAAAGTACATTACCGACTTTTTGTGGAAGCTGCAGTTCTCTGATACTGTCAAACAGCAGAAGTGGAAGTTGAATGGCCGCTGGCTTGTTTTTGAGAGGCGACGATTAGTCAGATACTTGTGCCTAGTCAAATATGCTAGGTCCTAGGGCTCCCCAAATGTTCAGTGCTCCATACAAATACCATCCAGGCTTTAGTTCCCAGATGGAAGTGAGGACATGTGTATCTACTCTGCCATCTTTTAACAGTATTTACTTTTATTTTCATTCCAATTTGTATGCCCTTTATTTCTTTGTCTTAACTGACTGCTCTGACTAGAACTTCCAGGACAATGTGGAATAAAAGTAGGTATAAATGCTATCAATGTCTGTTTCTTGCACCCAAGGAGAACACTTTCAGACTCTCACCACTTAGGATATGTTGGCTGTTGGCTTTCTATAAATGTCTTTTTTTATATTGAGGAATTTCTTGTCTATTCCTACATTGCTGAGAGTTTTTAATGTGAATTAGTAGCAAATTTGTCAGAGGACTTTTCTGTGTCAGTTGGTACAATCAAGAGGTTCTTGTCTTTTTCTTTATGTGGTTGATTATATTGGTTGCTTGTCTAATGTTGAACCATTTCTGCATACCTGGTATGAATACCACTCGGACATAGTGAATTATTTTTTGATATGTCATTGAATTATATTGATGAAAATTTCATTGATTGTTGTATCAAAATTCGTAAGAGATATTGGTCTTTTATTTTTTTCTTTGGTGGTGTTTTTACCAGGTTTTAGTATCAGGATTATGCTGGCTTCACAGAATGAGGTTAAAGGTATTTTGTCCTTTTCTTTGTTCTCAAATAACTTTAGTAATAGTTGTGTTAGATCTTTCCAGAGAGTGAGGTTTTTTTTAATTACCTTCCAATTCCTTGTTATGGCTTTATTTAGCTGTTTTACCTCTGCATGTGTGACTTTATGTAGGCACTCTGTTTCTAGAAAGTTGTCCACTTCCTCAGGCTTTCAAATTTGTCAGGGTATAACTTTTCATAGTATTCTGTTGTATCCTTTTTTCAATTTCAGTTAAGTCTGTTGTAGTATCACCCATCTCATTTCTTATTTGCAATATTTGGTTCATCTCCTGTTTTTCTTTTGTTAGTTTGGCCAGTGGCTTATTTATTTTGTTGATCTTTACGTAGAATCAGCTTTTGGTCTTGTAAATTCTTTCAATCATTTTTCCATTCTCTGTTTCATTTAATACAGCTCTAGTTTTCACTATTTGCTTTTCTCTAGTGTCCAAGGACTTCTTCTGCTGCTCCTTGTTTGAGTTTGTGAGGTTAATGCTTCAATTTCAACCCTTTCGTATTGTGGGATGTATGTATTTATTGCTATGAATTGTCCTCTGAGCATTGCTTTTACTGTGTCCAAAGACTGATAGGCTGTGTTTTCATTCTTATTTGATTTTGTTAATTTCCTTTTGCATCCTTAATTTCATCTACAATCCAATAGTTATTGAGTAAAGTGTTTCGTCTCCATGTGTTTGAATATTTTTTTCTTGTTTTTTTCTATTGTTAATTCCTACTTTCATGGCCTTATGATCAGGAAAGATACTTTGTAATATTTCAGTGCTTAGATTCTGCTAAGGCTTGCTTTATGGTTTAGAATGTGCCTATTCTGGAGAATGTTCCATAAAGCAAACTTGGCTAGTGGTGGGTAGAGTATTCTATATATATCAAGTTTGTCGATTGTGGTGTTTAAATCCTCTATGTCTTTATTGGTTTTCTTTAAGGATGTTCAGTTCTTCAGCAAAAGGGGGGGGGGGAGTCAAAATGGCGAACTAAGCACACATCTCCTTATATCCCTCTGGAAACCAAGACCTGAACTGATAATCAAATGGAGCCTTCTGATCACCTAATCAGCCCCAGGACACAGCACAATGCTGTTAATTGGGACTTCATACCACTGAGAGAAAAACCTCCTCTCTTTTGCTGACTCCCACTCCTGGCTAGCCCTGGCTCTCACGGACAGAAGGTAAACGCATCATTTTGACTTTTTTTCCTCTGTCTTGGCAGGTGGGCAGAGCTAGGTCTTGCCTAGCGGCTAGACTCAGATGTGCTGCTGGGGGGATAGGCAGGCGAAATTCCCATATTGTGAGAGCCAGGCTTAGGACTCTGTTAATCTAGCCACTTTGGGCCTGTCTTTTTGTCTCTGCTACAATGGGGTCTGTACGGATTCCCACTGCCAGTGTGTGGGATGCCATGCTGGATATGGAGATTTTAGCAGGACCTAATTCCTAGCCTGGGAGCCAGTGCGTGCAAACAGGACAGTGCTTCTCCGACAGAAAAGCAGTAACTTTCCAAGTGCCACCTACGTTGCAGGCCCTGCAACAGAAGCAGAGGAATCAATACCTCTCAGCACCTTTAGCCCCTCTGTCTGCTGCCTGTGTGGAGGACGCCATCTTGGAAACGGTGGCCACAGCTGGACCTAATTCTTAACTTGGGAGCCAGAGCCTGCCCACAGAAGAGCGCTTTTCTACCAGAGAAGCAGTACTTGACGCAGTGCCACCTAAGGCTAGGCCCTGTCAGCAGAAGCCAACAGGGCAGTAGCATTCCTGTATTCTGAACTAGTTTGTTATCATATGGGATTGGATGTAGTGGTGCTTGCTTTGTCAGTTGAGAAGAGGGACCTCTACACATGAAAACCTAACTGACTTGTGAAGTGGTCAGATACCTTTTGCTTTACATTTTAAGACAGCCTAGAGAAACATTTGCAGTCCATCCTCACAGTACCTCTTCCAGCCTTTACATACTCACATGGGACCCCAAAAAGCAACAGACAATTGTGGCATACAAGAAATCACCCATGGCTTCCGAAGACTCCCAAACAAAGCAACCAAGGAGTTTTCCAGATGAAGAAACTTTATGAAAGCATCAGAAAGTGAATACAAAATGACTATATACAGAGCCCTTCTAGACCTTATACAAAATGCAGCAGAACAAAATGAAAAATTAAAATCTGACGGAACACAAGTACTCTGAAATCCAACAGATCAAGAACAAAATCAAAGACATAGAAACTTCCATGCAAAGCCAAGAAAACAGAATGGAACAAATAGAAAAAAGAATTTCTGACTTGGAAGACAGAGATACTGATGCCAGCGTCTATGAGCAGAAATCAGTTCTTCAGCAAAAGTAGAGTGTTGAAGTTTCTTGCTGTTACTGTGAAGTTATCTGTTTCTCTTTTCAATGCAGTTAAAGTTTGTTTTATGTATTTAGGAGCCCTGTCATTGGTGTTGGGTACATAAATGTTTACAATGGATATTTCCATTTCATATATTGATTCCTTAATCATTGCACAGTTTCCTTCCTTATTCATTGTGTGGATTTTGCTTTAAAGTCTATCATCAGCAATTAATCAATTCCACTCCTTTTTTTTTTTTGAATGTTGTTTGCTTAATATATTTTTTCATCCCTAGGGGCACCATGAGTTGGATCTGACTTACGGCACTTGGCTTGGCTTGGCTTGAATTTTAATCTGCTTATGTCTTAAGTTTAAGGTGTGTCTCCTATAGGCAGCATTTAAACAGATCTTGTTGTTTTATCCAAACTATCCCTTTCTGTCTTTTTACTGTTGCATTTACATTCATTATCATTGTTGATAGCTATGAGTTTAGTGCTGTTATTTTGATAACTTTTTTGTGATCTTGACATTTTCTTTGTTCCATTTAATTTTCTGTGCTGAGTCATTTTTCTTTATTTTCTTTTCAATTTTTCATGGTTGATTTTTCTATTTGCTAAGTTTTCTTTTCTTGTTTTTTATTTTGATGTTAGGATTATTAGTTCTCTGTGGTTACTTTAAGGGTTACCCCTATTTTTCTAAATTTAAACAAGTCTGTTTTTTCTTTGTAGTGCCTTGACTTCCTCTCCGTACGAAGGATCTATGACTGTTTTAATCACTCTTGTTTGTTATAATATGTCATCACTTTTTCCTTGTTTTCAGTGTTTTAGTTTTGATTTATTTTTGTGATTTCCCTACATGGATTGTTATTTCGTTGTTCTGTCCTGTGTGCTTATGTTGAGGTGTTCTCTCATGTTACTGATTTTGTAACTGCAGTACTCCCTTTAGTACACCTTGTAATTTTGGTTTGGTTTTTAGAAATTCCTTAAATTTATGTCTATCTGAAAATATACTAATTTTGCCATTATATTCCAAGGACAGTTTTGTTGGATATGTAATTCTTCACTTCAAAGCCTCAAGGCTTTACATATGTCATTTCATTGTGTTTTGTCTTCATGGTTTCTGCTGAGTAGTACTAGTTTAGACTTATTGACTCTCCTTTGTAGTTTATTTTTGCTTATTCCCTAAAAAACCAAAAACCAAAGCTACTGTTGTCAAGTTGATTCCAACTAATAGTGATCCTGTAAGTCAGAGTAGAACTTCCCCACAGAGTTTCCAAGGAATGCCTGGCAGGTTTGAACCACCAACCTTTTGGTTAACAGAAGCAGCACTTAACCACTACGCCAACAGGGTTTCCTGCTTATTCCCAGCCCCTCTTAAATTTTTCTCCATGTCTTTAGTTTTGGCAAGTTTGTGTGTAGTATGTCTTGGTGACTTTCTTTTGGGATCTACCTTGTGTGGAGTTTGATGAACATCTTTCATAAATACCTTTTAATTTTTCACAATATCAGGGAAGTTTTCTGCCAGCAAATCTTTAACTATTCTCCTGGTATTTTCTGTTACCCTCCCTTGTTGTGGTATTCCAATCACTCAAACATTATTCCTTTTGATATTGTCAAACACATTTATTAGGGTTTCTTTTTTTCTTTTCTTTTTTTTTGTTAATACTTTTATCTGATTTTTCCTCAGATATGTTGATGTCAAGTGCTGTATCTTCAGTCTCAGTAACTCTGAATTCCACTGGCTCAATTTTGCTTCTTTGACTTTCTATTGAGTTATCTAATTCTTAAATTCTATTATTAATCTTCTGATTCTATTGGCTATTTATGGATTCTTGTAGCTTGTTTAATTTGTCATTATGCTCTGTTCTATACTTCTTCAATTTTTGTGTCTTTCTTGGCTTGTTCTGCATTTTGCCTTATCCCCTTTCTGATTTCTTGAAAACTTCTATATATTAATCTTTTGTATTCTATGCCACATATTTTCAGTAAGTTCTCTTCATCTGGAAATTTCTTGATTCTCTTTAAGAAGCTTTCTGAAGACATCATGTGTGATTTCATATTGACTGCATTTATTTATTTTATGTTTGCTTACTGTGTTATAGCTTCTTGTTTTGTTTGAAATGCAGAAATAGATTGGTCATGTGATTGAGTGTAATTATTAGTGCCTTTTAAGTGCAAACCCTGTTGACTTATTGGGTTAAGTGCTATGTCTGCTATCCAAAAGGTCAGCAGTTCAAATTTGCATGCGCTCCTTGGAAACTCTCTGGAGCAGTTCTACTCTGATCTCTAGGGTTGCCATGAGTCAGACCTGACTTGATGGCAGTGGGTTTGGTTTTTTTGGTTTAGGTGCTAATGTTCTGTTTCCAGATGGTTAGAGCTGTTATTAGATACATTTTCCCAAGAGTCATTTTACTTTTGTGTACAGATTCAGCTTTGGTATTCAGGTAGCCTGTTGTCAAATGTGTAGTGCAAAGCTCTCACCTATAGTTCTAGAATGGCCAGCGAAATTTTCATAGGCACAGGGATCTGGCTGCAAGTACTCAGCTATCCTCGAGAGTCTGTGAGAAAATACGACCCTGTACCCTGGAGAGTAGGGGTTGTAGGGGTAGGTAGGTTTTGCTACCAGACAATAGATACCTAAGGCTTTTGGCTATAAGGACTGGTACCAACACAAATGTAACCCACTGCTGTCAAGTTGGTTCTGACTCATAGTGACCCTATAGACAGAGTAGAACTGCCCCATAGAGTTTCCAAAGAATGCCTGATGTATTTGAACTGCTGACCTTACCAAGAGGTTTTCCACAGGTACTTGTAGGTGCCACTTATTCTTAGACCCTTGACATGAGTGGTTAGGCAGCACAGCCAGCACCACCAGTGTTCATATCCCTTCTGTGGGTAGGTTAGGAACCTGTTTAATTGGCTGTTTTGGTATCAAAAGTCAGCAGCCTGTGTTTCCATCATACAGCCAATGCAGTAAAATTAGTGTGCAGGTTGAAACCCTGGTGGCATAGTGGTTAAGTGCTACATCTTCTAACCAAAAGGTCAGCAGTTCATATCTGCCAAGTGCTCCTTGGAAACTCCATGGAGCAGTTCTTCTCTGTCCTCTAGGGTCACTATGAGTAGGACCCTGCTCTACAGAAGTGTTTTTATTTTTTTATTTTTCTATTTTTTTTTTTAGTGTGCATTATGTATCTTGTTGTGCTGTGCTAACAAAGGCCTACACTCTTTTAGTGAGCCCACACAGGTCCATGCAGGAGCGAAAGGCATTCAAATCTGTGGACTTCTTATGCCTCTGCCTAGCTTAAGAAATTGTTTCTGCCCCGAGTTCCTGGCTTAGGAGAGCAAGCAGATTATTTTTTCCTTGTTTGTTAAAGTCTTCACTCTTTACTACTGGGAGTATAGCTCAGGGCACTCAAGGGGTCCTACTGCCAGCCCAGTGGATGTGTAAGTCTCTGGAGCCAACCAAGGTCCACAGCAGTGTGGGAGAAGGACAGGAAAAAGGAATAGATATTCACCCTCAAAGAGAGTTTTTAGATTTGCATGTATATGGTAAGTTAGATGCAAATTGTTTATCTTTCGACTATCTAGTGCTGTTTTTCACTGATCCTAGAGGTGTGAATGAGAGAGCTACAAGTCTCTCCCAATGTCGAGAATGTATTTTGAAGGCCAGTGCTATCTACACTGTATTGGCACGAAAGATCCAGCCTGTAGGGGTGCTGATTCGTACTGAATGAGGTCTGGTACTCCTCACTTTTTCTGAAACTTCTTTTTCTCTCTTTTTCTCAGTCCAGTTTCTCATATTTCCCTTTGATGTTCAGTGTTCCTAGAACGTCATATACAATCAGTTCATCTTTTTTTTTTTTCCTGTTTTTGTTTTAAGGGGGATCACAAAAAGTGTTGGAATATTCTGCAATCTTGTCTCAGCTTCTTACATCAAAATTCCTTAAACATGCTTTTAATAAGTATATTTTGAAGAATGCAGTTAAGAAATAATGTGCATAATTAAAAAAATGTATATTAAAACATTATTTACAGAAATAAAAGTTGAAAATACGTTATTTGTTCCAAAATAGAGAATAAGGAAAAAGGTTACCTCTTTATATTTGAATAATATTTTACAGTTAAAGTCATGTATTTAATAGTAAGTAATAAATAAAACATTTTCTGACAAGATATTAAGAATATAGGTTTCTAAAATATGGTGGTTTCAATACTCTGATAGACTTTTTACAAGGAGTCTATAAATATTTTAACATAAAACATACAAATATATATTCAAAATATTTTATAAGTTCCAAGGAATTTTCTGTGATAAGAAGACCACGAAGTATATCAAGTGTTCAATCTAGTATACACTTAGAGAATCCAAGAAAAGTGTAGAAATAACTCTGAGGGAGTTATGGGAAGTCTGATCAGAGAAATAACTAAAACTTATAATACAATCAGAAAGGTGATTATTTGAAAAATAAAACTTTAAAAAGTAGACAAATTAATGTATTTATTTACTTGATATTACGTAGAATCTTAGAAAATAAAAGTCATCCAGAGACCTGGAGAACGTATGAAGACTGAGCAGCCATCGTTTAGAATTGATTCCATTTGTTTACTGTTTTCCACCAAAAGCAGAGCAATGTATTTAAAGTAGAGCTTGATCTGTTGTATTCCAAATGACCACAAGAGACCCTAGCTGCTTAATTCAAAGTACCTCACACCCAAGAAGCGGGTGAACGCAAGGTGAAATATGAAGTCCAGTTGCTGCTTACATTCTCATTTTCTGGAGCCCACTTGTCTACTTGCGCTGCCACAGAAAATTGTCATTAGTCTTTCTACTATATTTTACACCTTAATTAAATTGCAGAGGGGAAAAAAAATCACATCTAAAAGCTTTGCTTCAAGAGAAATTTCTATCTTTTTTAGTTTTTCAATTTTTTGCAGTTATACAGAATTACAAGTCAGAAGATTCATTGCAAATGTGACATATTTTTTCAAAGTTTCTGTTTCATTTCTGTGTAATTAGCCTAAAACTGTTCACACTGTTTGCTAATTTTATTTTTAAATATTTATTTTATGTAAAATATATTTAAATGACATTTTAAAATGTTTAGTTATGAACAACAAGAATAAATTAATTATACTTTTCCTCACTACCCAGGTTAATAGCATAATGTTGCAATCTCTTTCAGAGCTTTTCTGATGTTTGTACTTTTCACCCTCTTTCACCTGGTCTAAATCCTACTGCCCTTTCTGCCACACAAAAAGCTGTATGCTTAGCTTGTTATTAAATTGGTTATATTTAGTTTTACTTCACATTTATTACTAAAAATACGTATGTTCATATGTCGAATAGATATGAAGTTTTTTGTAAACTTACTTTTTTATTTTACCGTTCAATTATTTTATTCTCACAATTTCTCTATGTAAATGTAATTTATTAATTTTATTGCTGTACGATACGTCATTTCTGAATAAAAACAGCATTTATTTGTTCATGAACCTTAGCCCTAAGGATTGTGAAATTAGCACACAGTTGTTAAGACTTTTCCTGTACATATTTCCTTATACCAGAGGCTAACCATAGAAGAAACCACCAATTGCTCATAAGCAAATTCAAGCTGAAGTTGAAGGAAATTAGAGAAAGTCCGTAAGAGTCAAAATATACCTGGAATAGATCATACCTGAATTTGAATACTGTCTCAGGAGTAGACTTGATGTGCTGAAAAATAATGATCACAGAATTGACAAGTTGTGGAATGACAGGAACAAAATACATGAAGAAAGCAAGAGATCGTTAAAAAGACAGGAAAAGAAAAGGCCAAAACGGATATCAGAAGAGACCTGAAACTTGCTGTTCAACATGTAGTAGCTAAAATGAAATGAAATGGTTAAGCCTTGAGCTGCAATATTGAAGAATTCTACAGCAAAAATATTGAATAACAAAGGAAGCATCAAAAGAAGATGGAAGGAAACAAAGTTACTGTGCCGAAAGAAGTGGTCAATGTTCAACCGTAGCATTTCAAAAGTAGCATTTGTTCAATAACCAACTGTCCTGAAGGAAGAAGTCCAAGCTGCATGAAAGGCATTGGCAAAAACGAGCCTCTAGGAATTGTCTGAATATCAATTGAGATGTTCCAAGAAATGGACAAAATGCTGGAAGTCTTCATTTACCTATGCAAAAAAAAATTGAAGATAACTATCTTGCCAACCAACCACAAGGGATCCACATACACGCCTATTCAAATAAAGTTGATCTGATGAAATGTGGGAATTATAGAATATAATTGATAGCACATGCAAGTAAAATTTTGTTGAAAAACATTCAAAAATGGTTGCTTCAGTACTTTGATGGGAAACTGTCAGAAATGCAAGCTGAATTCATAACAAGATGTAGAACAAGCGATATTGTTGCTAATATCCGATGGATATTGGCTGAAAACAATGTCAGAAAGATAAAAGATTTTCCAAAATAATATTCCATTTTTGACGGCTCACAGCAGCCATTTTTGTGAAGTGATAATGGTTATATTTATCATGCTTTTTTAGTCTTTTTTTAAAAAAATTAGTCTTGACAAACAGCTATGAAAAGTTATATGAGTCTATAGTGCCTAGAAATTATTAAAGTTTATTATCAAAATCAGTGTTTCATTAACCACTGTGGGTATTATGTGAAATCTATGATGTGTGTAATCATCCCAATGAGAGAACAATTCATTGTTTAATCAAAAATGTGAGACAACTGGGTCTGTTGCCAATCAAACAACGTTCCAATGAAAATGTCTCCACCGTTGGTTAGAGTGTATGTGAGAATCCATCTCAATCAATTTCTCATGGAGCACAAGAACTGGGCCTTTCTTAGACCACAATCTGGTGGATTTTTGTGTCAGTACTTGAAACTTGACCCTTACATAATTGTTTTAACTCAAGAACTGAAGTCGAATGACCACAGATTACATTGTACATTTGCTGACTGGGTTCTGGAGTAACTGAAATTTGATCCTGGTTTTGCATGAAAAATCATCTTCAGAGATGAGGTCCTTTTTGGATGAACTATTTTGTTAACAAAGAAAGCTGACACATTTGGAGTGATGAGAATCCAATGGAAATTCAAGAATGTTCACTTCATCCCCCAAAAGTTACTGTTTGAGGCAGATTTCTGTCCCGCAGAATCACTGGCCCTTACTTTTTCCAAAATGAAAAAAATCAGGAGAGGCTGTGAATGCTGATGGTGAAAGATATCAGGTTATGATAACTGATTATTCTGGCCACATATGGAAGGTGCACTGGTGGCCATTTACCTGAAGTTGTTTTCCACACATAATGCCATCAAATGTACTTCAAAATAATAAAACGATTAAGACTGTATCATTTACACAACTTGTTTTATTCACATTCGAAGATAGAACACCCTTATTGTTTTGTTGACTATGTAGAGGTTCTTGACTGTGTGGATCCTAAAAAACTATGAATAACAAAGAATAGGAATTCAAGAACATTTAATTGTGCTTATGAGGAACCTATTCATAGACCAAGAGTGTTCTTAATTTTGAATGGTTTAAACTCAGGAAAGTTGTGTATCAAGGTTGCACCCTTTCACTTTGTTTATTCAATCTATATACTGAGCAAATAATCTGAGTAACAGGACTATGTGAAGATGAAAAGAGCATTAGGATTAGAGAAAGAATTGTAAACAATTTGTGATAAATTGATGGCACAACTTTTTGCTGAAAGCTAGGAGGATTTGAAGCCCTTACTGATGAAGAACAAGGGTCTTCATTATGGATTACTTCTTAAATAAAACAAAGATCTTCACCACTGGGCTCATAAGCAATTTTGTAATAAATGGAGAAAAAAAATTGAAGTTGTTAAGGATTTAATTTTACTTAAATATACAATCAACACTTATGTAAGCAACAGTCAAGAAATCAAATGACATACTGTATTAGGCAAATCTGCTATAAAAGACCTCTGTAAAGTGTTAAGAAGCCAACATGTTACCTTGGGGAGTAAGGTAGATCTAGCTCAAACCATAATATTTCAGTCATTTCACATACATGGGAAAACTAGGCAAAGACTATGGAAAATGGAAGAATTGACTGCCTGAAGAACAAAAAAAAATCTATCTTGGCAGAAATACAGCCAATATGCTCCTTAGAAGTGTTTAGTCAACCACGGTGCCACTAGTGTCTCATTAATATTCAGGGAAGTGCCTATTGAAACTACAGTGTTGTTGTTAGTTGTTGTTGCTGTTACTTAAGGCTGCATGACGTATAACATAATAAAATATTGTCCACCTATATACCATCTCCATGATCTTTGACATGTTAGGACCCATTACTGAATCGATTGTGAGAATCTACCTCACTGATTACTAATCTTCTACTTTACCAAACATGATATCCTTTTCTAGCATTTGTTCTTTTCTGGTGACTTATCCAAATTAAGTGAAATGAAGTCATGCCATCCTGACTTCTGAGAAGCATTCATGTTGTAATGTTTCTAAGACTGATTTGTTTGTTTTTCTGACAGCTCATCTATATTAAATTTTCTTTTCCAGTATCATGATTCAAAATGATAGATTCTCCTGTCTTCTTTTGCAACTGTTCAGCTTTTGAGTGCATACAAGTTAATCGAAAAGACCATGTCTTGAGTCAGGTGCACATTAGTCAAAGTGATAACTTTGCTTTTTTTACTTATTTTTTCCTTAAGTACATTTTTTCTTCTTTCTTTTCTTTTTTTTTGGCTGGGGTTAATGGAATGTTTATGATTTGAGACAGTTTCTCATAAAAATTATACAAACTTTGTTATGTGACCATAACTGCCCTCCCAACACTGTGCCCTCTTCCACCCTGCATTTTCCGTGTCCAGTTAACCAGCTGTTGTCTACTTCTGTTTCTTGATCTCCCTTCTGGACAGGACCTGCTCAGTTAGTCTCTTGTATCTACTTAAGCTAAGAAGCACCCACTTTACAAGTATCATTTTATTTCTTATAAAGCAGTACAATCTTCATCTGAGGTGTTAGCTTCTGGAGCGGTTTCAGTTCTTGGTTAACAGAAACTTTGGGGGCTACACCTTCCAGGAACACTCTAGCCTGTCGGACCATCAAGTCTGTGTTTTTTTACTAGAGTTAAAGTTCTGCTACCCACATCTCTCCCACTCCATCAGGGACTATCTGTTAAATTTGCTGTATACACCTTTGCTTTTTAGAACTGTAAAGATACTAATTGAAATCCATTAGATTGACAATAACTAATACTGCTTGATTGCCAAGTCTAGGCAAACATTAGTACACTAGAAACTGGATCAATACAATTAATTCTGAAAACAATTCAGCTTCAATGCTTCAATTTTGAAAATACAGAAACCTTATCACTTAGTTATTTTATTCCTATGGATGTATTCTAAAGAAACTTTTACAGACATGTACCAATAGATTTTTTAAAGAATGCTCTAGGACCTCCTGCTTGTAAGAGCGAAACACACAAAAAGCAAAACAAAAACAAGGAAAACCACAAAAAGTAAAAATGGAAGTTCATGAATGAAAAATAAATTATAAACTGTGATATAGTAATGCAATAGAAAATTTTACAACACTAAATGTTGTAAAATGTTGTAAAATGTTTTGTTTGCATAAAACATCATAGATGAATATTAGGCATGTAATGTTAATGCTGCTATCTGTCAGTTTGTCGTACTGTAGTGTCTTGTATGTTGACATGATGCTTGAAGGTAGCCACTAGTATTTCAAATATCAGAAGGATACCAATGGGAACAATTTTCAGCAGTGCTTCTAGACTAAGACACAGTAGGAAGTGACACCTGTTGATATGCTTTAAAAAAATAGACAGTGGAATCTTTACTGGTCACAACAGAACATTGTTTTGCTTGCTTTGGTACCTTCTCAGTAGGGATCATTTACTAGAGGATGACATCATTTTTGGTGAAGTAGAGGGACAGCAAGGCCATGGCAGACCCTTACTGAGATAGAATGACACAATATCCACAGCGATGGACCAAATCATGCTAATAATTATGACACTGATGCAGCGTCAGACAACATTTTGTCTGTTGCTCACCAAGTCTCTGTACATAAAGTTGACTTGATGGGCAATGACAACAACAACAATGACGTGTGAGAAAATAGGTCACACAGAATAACTTGGAAGTTGATATTTTCTGAAGTTTTTTTTTTTAAAAAAGCAACATATTTTTGTGGTATTTGTATATATATTGTGTGTCATTGAGGTTCAGATAGGAACACAGAAGCTGTTTTATGTACCATGGCAGAAAAACATGCAGTGAATTGAAAGGTTAGGTGTGTAAATGGCAGGGAATATCGCCCCAAATTTCAGGAAACTACAGAAATCTCATAAAGTGATTTTGTAATTTCATTCACTGGTAGAAGCATCAAACAGATGAATTATACCACAATGTCTACATGCTATCTAAAATGTGCTTCTCTTGTCTTACTTTCAATTGTTATGTATCTTCTAAACATAAAAATCTATACAAAAACACTATAGAATGATCATCCAAGGAAAGGCAAATTTGGGGTTCACTTCCATAAGTTAGGGGTAAGCCAGGCAAGTAGTACAGAAGATGTGTGCTGGGCCAATAAGTTAGGTGCTCTACAAAAGATGGTGAAGCGGATGCTTAAGTGAGGAAAGATCATCTGGCACAATAGTAAACCTTTTTTTTAAAAAAAAAAAAATTATTGTGCTTTAAGTGAAAGTTTACAATCCAACTCAGTTTGTCACACAAAAAGTTACACACATGTTGGTATGTGACTCTGGTTGCTCTCCCTACACTGTGACAGCAAACTCCGCCATTCCACCCTGTACTTCCCATGTCCATGCAGTCAACCCCTACTGTCCATCTCATTTAGCTTCTAGACAGGAGCTGCCCAATTAGTCTCATGTCTTGTCTTCTTAAGCCAAGAAGCACACTCTTCATCAGCATCCTTTTATGTCTTTTAGTTCAGTCCAGTGTTTGAAGAGTTGGCTTCAGGAATGGTTTCAGCTCTGGATTAACACAGAGTCCGGAGGCCATGTCTTCTCAGGACCCTCCACTCTGCCAGATCACCAAGTTAGGTCTTTTTAATGGAGTGTGAGTTCTGTATCCATTTTTCTCCTGCTATGTCAGAAACTCTTTGAGAAGTTCCCTTGCAGTGTAGTTATTGGAGATGGCTGGGCACCATCTAATTCTTCTGGTCTCATACTGGTGTAGTCTGTGGCATATGCAGCCCTTTCTCCCTCTTGGGCTCACATTTTACTTATGCTTTTGATGTTTAACGTTCTCCTATGCTCCAGGAGTGTGGACACTAGTTGATGCTTATTATATGGCTGCTTCCTAGCTTTTAAGACTCCAGGTCCCACTCAACAAACTGGCATGCAGAACATTTTCTTAATAAACTTTGTGATGCAAAATAACTTAGGTGTCCCCTGAAGCCATGGACTTCACACCCCTACCTTTGGTACTCTACCTTTTGAAGTGTTTGGTTATATTCAGGCAACGTCTTACATTTCAGTTTATTCCAGTTGTGCTGACTTCTCTACTGTGTGTGTCTCTGCCTTCACCTAAAACAATTCTTGTCTGCTATTTGATAGTAACCATCAGCCTGTTTTCATTTCTATTTAAACTTTTTCCTGAGTCTTCATGAAGTGATCTAATAGAATTGTCCTTTTGCAACTAATTTCACTCAGTATAATACCTTTCAGGTTCCTGCATGTTATCAGATGTTACCCAGATTATTCTTTGCTCTTCATTTCTTAGTATTGTTAATATATCATAGTATATGGTAATATATCATGTTTACTCATTCATCTACTGATGGACTCCTGGGTTGATTTCATTCTTTTTCTGTCATAGACAGTGCTACAGTAAACATTGGTGTGCATTTATCTATCCATGTGACTGCTATGATTTCCCTAGCATATATCTAAGAAGTATGATTGCTGGCTCCTAGAATATTTTGATTCCTCACTTTTGAAGGAAGCATCCTATCAGTTTCCAAAGTGGTTGTACCATTTTTCATTCCCTCTGGCACTGTTTAAGTGTGCTAGTGTCTCCACTGTCTCTCCACCGTATATTATTTTGTGTTTTTTTAATTAATGCCAACCTTGTTGTGGTGAGATGGTATCTCATTGTAGTTTTGATCTGCATTTCTTTGATGGGTAATGACTGTGAGACTTTCCTCATCTGTCTGAGTGTCTTCTTTGGTGAAGTGCCTGTTCACAACCCTGGCCTACTTTTTAATTGTGTTGTCTTTTTATTACTGATATTTTGCATTATCTTGTAGATATTAGAGATAAACTCTGATTGGATTTGTCTTATTCTAAATTGTTTCCCAGTCAGTAGATTGTCTTTGTATTTTTTTGGTGGAGTCTTTGGATGGGCATAAGTGTTTGATTTTTAAGAGTTCCCAGTTATCTGTGTTCTCATGTTTGTGCATTGTTATTAATGTTTTGTATTCTATTTATGCCATGTGCTAGGGCTCCCACAGTTTTCCCATGACATGTATCATTTTAAATTTTATGTTTGAATCTTTGATCCATTTTGAGTTTGTTTTTGTGCATGGTGTGAGATACGATTTATTGATTTTTTTTTATCTTTTCAAACAACCAGCGTCTGTTGTTGTTAAACTCTTTCAATCATTTTCTCTTCTCTAATTCACTTAAAGCTGCTCCAATTTTTATTATTTGCTTTTTGTAGTGCCTAAGGCCTTCTTTTGATGCTCTCTTCCTATTTGTTTGCATTGCAGGGTTGATTATTTGACCTGGGCCCTTTCTCCTTTTTGGATGTGTGCCTTCATTGCAATAGAGTGACCTCTGAACACTGCTTTTGCTGTGTCACAAAGGTTGTGGTAGGATGCTTTCATTCCATTTATTTCTGTGAATTTCTTTATTCCTTCTTTCATTTCTTCTACAGCCCTGTAGTTTTTGAGCAAGGTGTTGTTCAGTTTTCATATGTTTGATTTTTTTCCCTTGCCTTTTCTGTTACTGATTTCTATTTTTATGACTTTATGGTCTCAAAAGATGCTTTGAATTTTGTTAAGGCTTATTTTATAGCCTAATATGTAGCTTATTCTAAGAAATGTTCCACGTGCATTGGAAAAGAAAAGTATACTTGGCTGCTGTTGGGTGGAGTACTCTGTATATGTCTATGAAGTTCGTTGTTTAATTAGGACATTTAGCTCTTCCTAGTCTCTATTAGGCCTTCGTTCTGGATGTCATGTCTTTCATCAAAAGTGGTGAGTTGTGGAGTTATCTGTTTTTCTTTTCAATGATGCTAAAGCTAATTTTATGTATTTAGGAGCCCTATTATTGGGTACTTAAATATTTAATGAGGTTATGTCCTCCTAGTTTATTGACCCTTTATGCATTATATAGTTTCTTCCTTATCCAAAGTGGTGAATTTTACTTTAAAGTCTATTTTATCGGAAATTAATATTGCCACTCTTACTATTTTTTGAATGTTATTAACTTGGTACATTTTTTAAAACATCCTTTGAGTTTTAGTTTGTTAGTATCTTTAAGTCTAAGGGGTTTCTCTTGTAGGCAGCTTATAGATGAATCATGCTTTTTTTAAATCTCATCTGACACTATTGGTGCGTTTACTCTATAAAATAGTCAGTGTAATTATTGGTAGATATAAATTTACTGCTGTTTTTGATGACTTTTTTGTGCATTGTAGACAATTCCGTGGTTCCACTTATTTTTATGTGTTAAGTTGTTTTTCTTTATGCTTTTCATCTTTTTGTTGTTGTTGGTTTTGTATTTGCTCTTCATGTTTTTCTTAGTTTTTTACTTTGATGTATAGAATTAATTTTCTTTGTGGGTGCCTTAATATTTATGCCTATTTTACTAAATTTAATCTTTTATTTCTTTGTATTGCCTTGACTTCTTTGTATGAAAGATCTATAACTACATTTTTTTTAATTCCTTTTTTGTTATAACATTGTCTTCTTTTTCTTAATGACATGTATGGTGTCATTTCTGTCTTTTAAGTGTGATTAATTGTTGAGATTTCCCTCTCTTCATTGATAATTGGTTGCTGTATCCTGTGTTCTAGTCTTGAATTGTCTGATGTTACTGATTTTCTAACTGAAGGACTCTTTTGGTATTTCTTATAATTTTGGTTTGATTTTTGCAAATTCCCTAAATTTCTCTTTTCTTAGTCACTTAGTGCTGCTGTAACAGAAATGGATGCCTTTAAAGGAAAATTTTTACTCCATCACAGCCCAGCAGGCTACAAGGGCAAATTCAGAGCATCATTTCCAGCAGAACATTTTCTCTGTTGACTCCAGAGGAAGATCCTTGCTGTGAAACTTATCCTGAATGGGCAGCTTTGAGGTGCAGGAATTCTCGTCTTTTCCAAAGATGCCCTCTTTTTGCATCTCTGCTACTTGGTGATGTGAGGTTCCCAACTGTCTGCTTTCTTCACTTTCCTTGTGTCTCAAGGCACAATACAATTTTACACATTAAGTCCTGCCCCAGCAACACAACTGCCACCCATCCTTCCTCATTTATATCATAGGGTCAGGATTTACAACATACAGGAACATTGCACATTCCAGGAATCATGGCCTAACCAAATTGCTACACACATTTTTTGGAGGGGACACAATTCAATCCATGACACTGTTTATCTGAAAACATCCTAATTTTGCCATCGTATTTCAAAGACAATTTGGCAGAATATGTAATTCTTAGCTGGCATTTTTTTCCCTTCAAGGATTTGTATTTGTCATCCAATTGCCTTTTTGCCTCCATGGTTTCTTCTGAGTAGTCTAAGTTTAGTTTTATTATCTCTCCTTTGTAGAATATTTTTCATTTATCTTTAGCTGCTTTTCAAATTCCTTATCTTTGCCAAGCCAAGCCAAATGCCGTAGAGTTGGATCCTTATCTTTAATTTTGGCAATTTTCATAATATTTGTTGGTTCCAATCATTAGGGATCTAATTTCTGTGGAGTTCAAAAACTATCTTGGATAGATATCTTCTGTCTTTCCTGATATCAGGGAAGTTTTGTGTCAACAAACCTTCAACTATTCTCTACGCTTTCTGTAATTTCCCCTCTTCTAGTACTCCAATTGCTCATAGGTGATTCTTCTTGACAGAATTCCACGTAATTTTTAGTTTGTCTTCAGTTTTTTTAATTCTTTTATCTAATTTTTCTTTAAATATGTTGGTGTCAAATGCTTTATCTTCAGTCTTACAAACCCTGAGTTCCTTTACCTCAATTCTTTTTGTTTGACTTTCTGTTGAGTTGCCTAATTCTGCAGTTTTATTATTAACCTTCTAAGTTTTTACTTGTTTTTATTTTATATTTTCTTGTAGCCTGTTCAATTTTTCAGTATGCTCTTCTGCATTTTGCCTTATCTCCTTCCTGATCTCTTGAAGACTTCTAAATAGTAATCTTTGTACTCTTCATTTATAACTCCAATGTCTCTTCATCTTTAAATTTTCTTAGTTCTTTGGGAGCTTTCTGCAGCCTTTGTGGTCTGTCTAATTATGAGATTTGGTATTGACTGCTGTCTCCAAGTCATCAGTAAGTTGTTACATTTGTCTTATGTGTGCTTACTTTGTTCTAGCTTCTTGTTTTATTTTGAAATGTCCAAATATGCTGATTATGTGAGCTAGTTTGATTTTTGGTGACTTTGAGACTCTAACATCCTGTGTGTAGGCCTTTTATTAGGCATGTAAGCCCTTAAGTCTGTTTACTTTTGTTATATGTTTTCATCTCAGGTGTCCACATATTAAGTCATCAAATATGTGTTGAAGATTCTCCCCTGCAGTCTTAGATGTACATGTAGGCACAGGTATCTTGCTATAAGTACAGAGAAAGAGAAGGAGCTGACAGCTATCAGTGAATGTCTGTGAGGAAAGCATGCCACTGTTCCCTAAGGTGCTTGTAGGTGAACAGGTTTTACAGCTGCACTATGGGTTCTGGATGCTGAATGTAGATGCTAGAGGCATTAAAGTTCCATGGCACCCTTATGCCTGCACCTAGGTCAACAAAATGCTTCTGTCTTGAGTCCCGGGCTCAGGGGAGTCAGCAGATTATCTTCTGTCCCACCTGTTAATTTTCTCCCTTTCCAAGTCTGGGAGGATGGCTCATGGCACACATAAGGGATCCTACTTCTGGCCAGAGTAGGCACCAATCTATGGAGCCAGTGCCTTGTAGAGAAGAGAGGGGAAAGCTCTTAGAAAAAGGAGAGAGGTTTATCCCAAAGGAAAGTTTAAAGCCATGCACAGTAGGTTAGATGCAAGATATTTCGCTTTTAATGATAGAATGCCGTTTTTCGCTGATTCTGGAAATTTCAATGAGCTCTCCATTGCTTGGTCTCTCCTGCTGAAGTGGGTACTTTCTGAATGCCACTGCTGCACTCACCATGGTCACTATCACTGATTCAGCTACAGATTACTGATTATACTGTAGGGTTAGGTCTGGCTAATCCCGGGTATTTCTAGTTCTACTCTCCCTTCCCTGTCACTCGGTGTATTTTCTCAACTTTCCCACTGATGTTCAAGGCTACTAGAAAATCATATATAATCAAATCACTTGTTCTTTTAGGTCTTTGTTGTCACAGGGCTCACAGAAAACTGCTGATTACTTTGCCATGTGGGCCACACCCCAAATAATGTTTTTTTGTTTGTTTTTTTTTTCAAAAAATGCAATGATAAGTCTGTTAAAGCAAGGGAAGATTACAGAAACACAGTAACATAGTTAAAGGCACTAACAATGTTACGGTGTTTGAATTGGGTAATAGGAGTTTAATATCATGTTTCAGAACTTTTACATATATTTCATGTGATTTGGAATATATCAAATGCTGTATTATAAAATCTAGAAGATTGAAATAATATTTGATTTAAAATATATAAAATGGGAATGATGTTAGAAACAAATAGCAAAATGTATTGCTTTTTGAGGTGATTCTAACTAGTAGCAATCCTATACATTGGTGTAAAACTGCCCCCAAAAGGGTTCCAAGTCTATAGTCTATAAGGAAAGCAAACTGACACATCTTTCTCCTTTGAGCAACTGGTGGGTTCAAACTCTCAATCTTATATTTAGCCGCTGAGTGCTTAACTGCTGCATATAAAGGCTCTTCAATCTATGCTACTAAATTGTTAAACCAGAATTCTTGTACTTCCAGGAAAAATATTCTGCTTCCTCAATGCATGGACAGATAACATTCCTTCTCTACTCAGCTGAAACGTCTTACTAATTATAATTTCATCTGATTTTGATGTTTCTGTTAAAGAAATTGTTGTCACAAACAAAGCAAGTTTGTTCCTAGAAAAGTCCTAGAAAAAAGCAGCCATTAAATTCAACAGAGATTAAAAATTAATCAAAATATTTTACAATAATAAAATTTGTTAGTAGTGCAAATATTAAGCTTTATTTTAGCAAAAAGTCTTTTTTCTTTTCAAACCACATGTAAAAGTAGTTTTTTTTGTTTGTTTCCCCCTACCTTTCTATTTTAAAATGGTCTAGGACACTGTCTTTGTCATCTGAAGCTGCTCTAACAGAAATATTAAAAGTTGATTGCTTTAACTAAGAAGTTTATTCTTACACAGTCCAGTAGGTTTAGAGTCCAAATTCAGGGTGTCTGCTTCAGGGGAAGACTTTTCTTCTTCATTGGTTCTGGAGGAAGGTCCTAGTGTGTCATCAGTCTTTCTCTGGTCAGGGAACATCTCGGCCCAGGAACTTTAAGATCTAAGGATACATTCTGCTCTCAGTACTGCTATATGGTGATATGAGGTCTCCAACTCTTTGTTTGCTTCCCTTTCCTTTTACTTCTTCTAGGGTAAAAAGGTAAAATGTGGTGCAAGCCATGTTCTAGGGAAACTCCCTTAACATTGGTGCAGGGAGATGACCTTAATGAGGCTATTACAGTTCCATCATTATCCTCTTTAACATACTCCAATCTCCTAACCAGGTAGAGATTAGGATTTACAACATAGAAAAATCAAAAAATGGAGGACAATCACAAAATACTGAGAATCGTGGCCTAGGCTAATTGCTAAGAACATGTTTTGACAGACACACACACACAATCCATGACAAGGATTTTTGGTCAACATGGTACCACATGGTGCCACAGACAGACTCAAAAAACTAAATAAAACAGAGACAGACATCAATTCTTGGGCCAGAATTGTTAAATGAAGAGATAAAGATCTTTGCCAACCACCAAGTAAAATAAGAAATAGACAGAGAACAAAGAGCAAGAAGAGATAAGAAAGAAACATCCCTATCAGCTAACCCAGCATGGATTTGCTACCTTGGACTCCTATTGCAGTTCAGCAGACAAAGAACACAGGAAGGCTGCTTCACAGAAATTCTAGCAGGAGATAAAGTAATTGGAAACCAGCAAAATATGCTTTTCCACCTCCCATCTTCTCCCCTCTGCTCTAACTCTGATGCCTCTGGGCTAACTACAGTGACTCAGCAAACTGGGAAATGCAGTCCTACGATTAGTGTTACATTATCACAATAAGCATCTATGCATCCATTGTAAGGCTCAAAAATACATACAACAGACTGTAACAACACTAGAAAGAGAAAGTTACTTCCACAGTAATAGTGGGAGACTTCAACACACCACTCACAGTAAAATAAGACCCAGGAGGAAACTCAATAAAGATGCAGAAGAGCTAAAGGACATAACTAGGCAACTTGACCTCATAGTAGAACATTCCATCTAAGAACTACAAAGTACACATTCCTCTGTTCTTTTTTTAAAAAAAAAATACTTGATTGTTCTTTGAGTGAAAGTTTACAACCCAAGTCAGTGTCATGGATTCAGTTGTGTTCCCCCAAAAATATGTGTAGCCATGTGGCTGTGCCATGATTCTCAATATTTTATGATTGTCCTCCATTTTGTGATTTTCCTATGCTTTATGTTAAAGGATTAGGGTGGGACTGTAAATCCTTTCATAGGATTATCTCTCTGCTCCACTGTAAAGGGAGTTTTCCAGGAATATGGCTTACCCGCTCTTAATCCTTTCATCCTACAAGAGAAAAAAGGAAAAAGAAGCAAGCAGAGAATTAGGAACCTCATACCGTAAAGAAAGAAGCACCAGGAGAAGAGCATATCCTTCAGACCTAAGGTTCTTGGGCCAAGAGGCTCCCTGGACAAAGACTGATACAGTACCAGACTTTCCTCCAGAACTGACAAGGGGGAAAGCCTTCCCCTGGAGCGGACTCCATGAATACAGACTTGCAGCCTACAGGACTATGTAACAATAAACTTTCCTTTGTTAAAGCCATCCGCTCCGTGGTATTTCTGTTAGAGCAACTTTCCTTGATTAAAGCCATCCATTCTGTGGTATTTCTGTTAGAGTAGCCCTAACTGACTAAAACAGAATTTGGTACCAGGAGTAAGGTGCTACTCTAGCAAATACCTAAGGTGTGGGAGCCATTTTGAAACTGTGAATGGATAGAAGATTCAGAAGAAATGAAAAAGACACACATGGTGAGAAACAACAGAGGACTGGTGGCAGCAGCAGTGGCAGCAACAGAACCAGAGGCAGCACAGTAGCCAACCCATGGAGCAAGAGAGCTAGATGCCTGTGCACAGACTTTTCTTCATGGAACAGGGTGCCTCTGAGTACCTGAACTGATGGAGCTAGCCTTGCTGATCTACAGAGAGAGAGAGCTGAGTGCCTTTGTGCAGGATGCTTTCCAGCAAGAGTAGGGTGCCTCTGGACTCTTGAATCAGTGATATTACAGAGCTTTGGAACACATTCCCTGGCAGGTCACATGTGGGCCTAAGGCCCAGGCCATGTGGCCATAAGAAGCAGAAGCTGAAGAGACAAATAGAGAAGCTGAGCTGCTTCAGTGTCAAAAGGTATCCATAACTGCAGGAGTTTGAAACATGGTGTCCTGTGTTTGTAAGGGTGGAATTGCCACTCAGTTGGGCTTAGGGTGCACCTAAAGCTGATGGAGCAGAATTTATGTCCAAGTGGGCCTTGAAGGAAGAGTTGTAGTACAGGGCTGGGGTCTCCACTCAGAAACCAAGAGTGTGGCCAATGCATACAGTGTGGAGGGCAAGGCCATTGTGTAAAATGTCTCAGAAAGTGGAAGATTATTTTCAAAACTTTGAGGGCTAATGTAATGTGTTCGGCTGACTTGCTTGTTGCCTGTTAGTGACTTCTTTCCCTGCAGTGTCTCCTATTTGTAATGGAAGTCTAATTTATGCCTGTTCTACTGTTACAGCTTTGGAAACAGATAGCTTGTGTTCTAGGTTTCATAGATTTAAAGGAATTTTTAAATTTTAGACATGGAACCGATTATCAAACGGGATGAATGTGTCACATGTTTCAAAGATGTGATTTTTGAGGTGCCAAAGGGTGGGATGTCATGGATTGAATTGTGTCCTCGAAAAAATATGTGTAGCCATGTGGCTGGAACATGATTCCCAGTATTTTGTGATTGTCCTATGCTGTATGTTAAAGGAGTAGGGTTGGACTGTAAATCTCTTCATAAGATTACCTCTCTGCTCCACTGTAAAGGGAGTTTCCCTTGAGTATGGATTACCCGACTCTTAATCCTTTCATCCTACAAGAGATAAAAGGAAAGAGACACAAGCAGAGAATTGGGAACCTGACACCACCAAGAAAGCAGCACCAGGAGAAGAGTGTGTCCTTCAGATGAAGTTCCTGTGTCAAGCTGCTCCCTGAACGAAGACTGATACAGTACCAGACTTTCCTCCAGAGCTGACAAAGGGGAAAACTTCCCCTGGAGTGGACACCATGAATATGGACTAGCAGCCTACCAAACTATGTAGGAATAAACTTTCCTTTGTTAAAGCCATCCACTCTGTGACGTTTCTGTTGGAGCAGCCCTAGCTGACTAAAACAGTCAATTTGCTGTACAGAGAGAGCTCTCACATACATACCCCCCACACATAGAACTGTAGCTCCTTTCCCAACCCTGTGACAGCACCCTCCTCCTTTCCCCTGTACTTCCCATATTCATTTAACCAACTCCTGTCCCCTCCTATCCACACTCCCATTTGGGTTCTAGAGAGGAACTGTTCTCATAGCCTTATGGATATATTTAAGCCAAGAAGTACACACTTCACCACTAACACTCTATATCTTAGAACTCAGTTTCTGTTTCCAGTGTTATTAGAGTCTGTTGTATTTTGGAGCCTCATTATTGGATGTATAGATGTTTATTGTGGTAATCCTAACACTGCACTCCACAGCTTGCTGAGCTGCTGTTGCTAGCCAAGAGGCATCAGAGTTAGAGCAGAGGGGAGAGAATGAGAGGTAGAAAAGTACCATCATGTATGGATTATTGGCTTTAGCCCCGGCTACCACCAAGTCCAGGGTCCATGTACTCAGAGAACCCTCCAGGATGTCAGACCATCAATTCTGGTCTTTTAATACAGTACTAAATGCATTCAGCAAAGTACAAAAGCCGTTCCTGAAAAATGTTCTCAATAAAATGGCTGTAGAAGGCTATCTATACAAAAAAAGAACACATAATATCATTCTTAATGGAACGAGACTGGAAATTTTCTCCTTGAGAACAGGAACAAGACGAAGATATCCTTTATCACCACTTCTATCTACTATTGTTCTTTAAGCCCACATAAATAAAATGCATAAATAAACATAATATAAATAAGAGGAAAGAAAAGGTTTAAAAAAAATAGAAAGAAATGAATAAAAATAAAGAAAGAAAAGGAAATGAAAGAAAACAAGGGAAACATTAGTCCAGAGGATTAATGGATCTCATCTCTAAGAGACTGCACCAGACTGAATTCAGTCCTACTTACTAGATTGTGACTGGTTACCACCATTGGCTTCTATGGCAGGAATCACAACAGAGAATCCTAGACAGAGCTGGAGAAAAATGTAGAATAAAATTCTCTCTCAAAAAGGAAAACCAGACTTGCTGGCCTGACAGAGACCAGAGAAACCTTGGGAGTATGCCCCCCAAACAGTCATACAGTTCAGTAATGAAATCACTCCTGAGGTTCACCTATCAGTCAAAGACTGGGCAACCTCATAAAACAGAATGAGACTTTAGAGGCATGCCAGCCCAGGTGCAAGGACTGGAAGGCAGGAGGTGACAGGAAAGTTGGTAACAGGGAACCTGGGGTTGAGAAGGGAGTGCTGACTTGTTTTGGAGTTTGTTACTCAAAGTCACAAAACAATATGTGTACTAAACTGTTTGATGAAAAACTTGTTTGTTCTGTGAACTGTCATCTAAAGTAAAATAAAAATTAAATAATTTTTAAAAAGTCTAGCTTTTGAAAATACATATACATTTCTTAAATTAGACAACATATCCAGTCTATAAAATTATGATTACCAAATATATAGGAAACAATCCAGTGGAGTGGGTGACTTAGAAACCAATTCACACATAATGATAATAATTACAATGGTAAATAATTATTGTTTCAAAAACAGTTGCAGCAGCTCATTAACAAGCAACTGGTAGAAATTCAAGTCTTGTTCTGAAGAGGATGTAAAACTAGATATATCATTTCTGATACCAGATGGATCTTGGGTAGGGGTGGGTTACCGAGGAAGCAAGGCAAATTATCCACTTACTTGTGTTTACTTGCTAACATAGCGTGACCAGTTTCATACGGATTTCAGATGCAGCAATACTGAACACAAGAGACGCCTAAGTAAACACAATAAACCTGTACTTAACGTGCTTACCAGAAAATGTTGCTATGTCTGCTAATTGACAGGTTGCAGTTTGAATCCAGCAGACACTCTTTGGTAGCTCTAAGGAGTAGTTCTACTCTGTCCTGTAAGCTCACTATGAATCAGAATTGACTCTATGGCACTGGATTTGGCTTTTATTTATTTATTTTTTAGCTTGCTTATGGAGTAATTTGTTGCTTTGAGGGGTTGTGTATTTAAAAAGAAACATTGATTCTGTAGGAGAGTTAGGAGAGAGAGAGATGCCTGCAACACCTAGAAGGAGGATCTTTAATGCGGTGAAAATATGTGAAATTTTTCACTCTATATGATCTCGTGAGCAAGGTAAGTGCTCTGCGAACCTTAGCTATTGGACAATCTATTCTTGACCTTGATTGAAAGCAGAGTATGCCAGAAAGATGTTTACTTATGTTTTGTTGACTATGCAAAGGCATTTAATTATGTAGATAATAACGAACTATGGATAACATTGTGAAGAAAGGTAATTCCAGAACAATGAGTTGTGCTATGAACAACCTCTGTATAGACCAAGAGGCAATCATTCAAGCGGAACAAGGGGTTCTTATATAGTCTAAAATCAGGAAAGGTTTGTGTCAGGATTGTACTCTACTATCTTACTTATTCAGTCTGTATGCTAAGCAAATAATCTGAGAAGCTGGACTATATGAAGAACATGGCATTAGTATGGGAGACTCATTAACAACCTGTACAATACGGATGATATGATCTGACTTGTTGAAAGCAAGAGTACTTGAAGTACTTAGTGATGATGATCAAAGACCACAGTCTTCAGTAGACACCTCAATATCAAGAAAACAAAAATCCTCACAACTGGAAAAATAAGCAACATTGTACTAAAGACAGAAAAGATTGAAGTTTTCAAGGAACTCATTTTACTTGAATCCATGGTCTATGTAATGGAAGCAACAGCCAAGAAAGCCAACAATGCATTGTATTGAGGAAATGTGCTGCAGGAGACCTCTTTAAAGGGTTAAAAAAAAAAAAAAAAAAAAAAAGATGCCACTCTGATGGCTAAGGTGAGCCTGACCAAAGCCTTGATATTATCAGTTGCCTCATATGCGAGCTGGACAATGACTAAACAGGACAAAACAAGAACTGATGCATTTGAGTTACACTTTTGGTAAAGAATACCAAAGAAATCATGGACTGCCAGAACAATAAACAAACCGTCCTGAAAGAAGTATGGTCATAATGCTCCTTGTGAGGGAAGCTGGCGAGACTTCCATTTGTGTGCTTTGAACATGTAGTCAGCAGGGACTAGTCCCTGGCAAGGATGTGGTAAAACAGGAAAAGAGTCTCAATAAGATGGATTGACACAGAGGCTGCAACAATGGGCTCAAAGTTAGCACCAACTGCGAGAATGATGCTGGACTGAGCAGTGTTTCACTTTGTTGTATGTAGAGTCACTAGGAATGGAAAACAAACTAGACGGCATCTAACAACTACAGAGTTATTTCATAATTGAACTCCTAGTAATGAAAAATAGTTATAATTTTAAGACACCCAAAGAGATAAAGGAAAACAGATGGTCTTTTCGTGAAAGAGGTTTACTGACCGACAAACTGTCACTGATTTTTAAATGGAAGAAAACATTGTTTCACATTCAAAATATCAGTCTTGATTCTCTCTGCTTGCATCAAATGACCCAATGGCATATATATGTGTACTTACGTATGTATACATATATATAATTTTTTTTTTGGTTTGGGGTATTTATTAAAATACTTTAGTGTGATTTTTTTAAAGTCTCTATTTCTGGAAAAGTTACATAACAAAGACCTTCATCCTCATTTAAAATATACAACACTTTTTCCTTTAAATTGGCATTGGGAAAGAAAAGAAAATCGTTTTTACTAGTCAATACAAACAAGCAAGCAAGGAAACAAACAATATTTTTAATTTCATACCTCTAAATCCAACACATACAATTTAAAGAATATTGGCTTATATATGTTATTTAAAATGTGTGTATTTTTTTTCTTCCAGGAAAGGTAATGTAACATTATACTTGTTAAAAAAGGACAAATTCTATAGTGGAAAAGAAGAAAAGAGAATGAAAGATTGCTAGAACAACAGCTACTGCATAGCTATTCTCTATTCATCTCTCATAGTGAGTCCTTTTCATTTGATGAACAACTAGCCAATTGTTGGTGGAGTGAGTAGAGCTATTTAGCTGTGCCAGCTACTACCACCTGCTGCAACTAATTAAGTGTGATTGTAAAGTAGTGGAGAGGTGGCAACATTATCATAACCACCTGAAATTCTCGGTTTGACAGAGTGCCCAGAATTCTAGGGCATTGAACCAACAAAGACAAATTGTTCAACTGATACAGAAAGTCTCTGAAGTCATTTATTTAGACAAGCACATTCTCAGATAGTTAAATCCTAAAATAAGGTAGTGAGTTAAATATACTTCATCTGCTAGTAGATAATTCAAATCAACATAGAAGACAAATCACCTGATATAATCCAACTGAGTAGATTTTAGTTGTTCTATGAGAAGATTTGGTTTATCCTAAAAGCTAGAGCAGATGCCATTTGAAGTAGAACTTTGTCTTTCCAAAGTGCTTTAGATTGTGAGACTTATCCAAAAAATGTAATGTCTTATGAAATAGTTATGAATGAGTATGCACGTGATAAACTTCAAATTTTAAGTGGAAAATTACCAGCCCCTTTGAATATAAAGCAGAGTTCACTGAAACCAGTGCAATCAAAATTTTTTTTTAATCAACATTAACTGATGGGTGTCTCAGGCCCCCAGAAAAGAATATGAACATTGGTAGTAGAAGGGAACTTAAAAGACTGAAAAAGTTGGAATAGAATTTTGTTTTTTATCTGATATCCATAGGTAAATTTGTTTTTTGATGTTTGATTCCTTGTTTATTAAGTAAATGTATCGATTTTCTATTACAACAACAAAATAATACGTGACTGCATGTTCAACATGTAAGGACTGCTGGTTGAGTTCTAGAACTCATCCTAGAAAAAGTGCTACATACCTCATTGATGGATATCATTGCGGTCACCTTCAAAGTACTTCCCCTAGGAAGCTATGCACTGATGCTGGCATCTTGTCCACCCTTCAGAGCAATTTTGGGAACAGTTTTGTGGAATGGCCATCAGAATTGTCATCATCTTACCCTTGGTGTCCTGAATATCATCAACATGTCTTCCTTTCAATATTTCCTTTATGTGTGGGTAAAGAAAAAAAGTCATTGAGGGCCATATCAGCTGAGAAGGAAGTGTGTTCCAGTAGAATTATTTGTTTCCTGGCTAAACTCTCCGTCATAGACAGCAATATAATTAAGTTTGCAAACTTGCCACTGTGTCACCATGCAGAATGGCCATTCCAGAAAGAGTTCCAAAATTGCTCTGAATGGTGGACTAGACACTGGCATCAGTGCATAGCTTTCCAAGAGGAGTACTTTGAAGGTGGCTGTAGTGATATACAGCAATGAGGTATGTAACACTTAAAACAATTATGTTCATGGACTTGATTGTCAGACTTTGTATACGAGCAAGCCATTATATCTGTTGTATTATTGAGTCATTATATTTACTAACATGGTTCTTGGTCCCCTTAATTTGTCTATATTTTCATATGAGAGTATTTTTTCTTCTGTTTATAGGCCTCAAGAGTTTCTTTTAGTGTGGGGCTGATAGGAATGCTGTCTCTCAGTCTTTCTTTCCCTTGAAATGATTTCATTTTGTCTTTTTTAAACTGTAGTTTATGTTTGATAGAGAGCTCTTGTTTATCCAATGTCATCATTTAAACACACCATTTGTCTTATAATAATTTTTGAGGACAATTCAAATGTCAGTCTTTAGTTTTGTTCCTTAAAATATTTTACCTTTGCTTGCTTTAAAGGTATCTCTCTTGATTTCAAGTATATTTCTGTAAGGTTCCTGTATATACTTTTTCTTGCATTTACCCTAATATTACAAATTTAATTGTACCCAACAAATATATGTAATGTAAATCGTAAGCTTTATTCATGTGGCTATAATCCCACTTGGGGATGGCTTGTCTTTGTCATGTTCATGAAGTAGGGTTAGTGTAGGGTATAACTTGAGTCATTCTCTTTTGAGACAACAGAGATTATACAAGCAAGCAGGTTAAGATGTGATAAGATTGATCCCAAGATGTCTGTGGTCTTAGAAGCCAGCAAACAGCCATCTAAGTAGCACCAATTAGTCCCAACCCACCTGGAGCAGAGGAGAATGAAAGACATCAAACACATAAGGAAAATGCGAGCCAAAGAGGCAGAAAGAACCACATAATCCACAGACTATATTAGCATGAGATCAGAAGAACTAGATGGTGCTTAACCACCATCAATGGCCACCTGACAGGGAATACAACATACCATCCCTGATATAGCAAAAGATAAATGGGGTACAGAAATCAAAATGTATTAAAAAGACCAGACTTGATGATCTGACAGACTGGAGCATCCCTGGAAGACATGGCCCCCTGACTCTCTGTTAGCCCCAAATTAAAACCATTGTGAAGCCAACGTGCCAAAGATTGGACTGGACTATAAAATACAAAATACCAGTGAAGGGTGTACTTCTTGGCTTAAGGAGATACATGAGGCTAAATGGGCAGCTCCTATCCAGAGACGAGATGTAGGGACAGAGGGGGTACTAGTTAGATGTACACAGATATACAGGGTGAGAAGGAAGCGTGTGCTGTCATAGTGTGGAGAGAGCTGCTAGAGTTATATAGCGATGTGTGTATAATTTTTTGTATGAAAATATGACTTAGATTGTAAACATTCACTTAAAGCACAATTAAAATATTAAAAAAAAAGAAAAAGATTGATGTCAACATATATGACGTCTCCTAGGAACAAGAAAACAAGCTGAAGAGACAGAAGACTTCCTCCAGAGACAAAAGAGAAAGAAAGCCTTTAGTTAGAGCTGGCACCCTAAATTAGGACTTGTGCTCTTAATCTCTGAGAAAATAAACCTGTGTTTTAAAGCCACTCACTTGCGGTATTTCTGTTATAGGAGCACAAGGTAAGTAAGACTTCGGCATTTGCCATGGATTGAACTGTGTCTCTCAGAAAATGTGTGTAGCATTTGGGCTGGGCCATGATTTCCAGTATTGCAGGATTGTCCTCCATTTCATGATTTTCCTTTTATGTAAAGCCTAATCTCTGATTGTAGTTAATAGAAAAAGATTGGATAAAGAGGTTTAGGGTGGGATTATAATACCATTACTAAGGTTATATGCCTGATTCAATGTGAAGGGAGTTTACCTGGAATGTGGCTTGTGCCCCTTTTGTCCTACAAGATAAAAGGAAAGAGAAGTAAACAGAGGTGAAGATCTCATACCATCAAGAAAACAGTGGCGGGAGCAAGAGCGCATCCTTCAGACTTCAGGTTCCTGCACTGAGATGCTTCCAGACAAAAAAGTGTCTGGGTTTTGCTCCAGTTCCAACAGAGAGTGCATTCCTCTGAAACTAGCATCCTAAATTCAGACTTCTAGCCTATTAGACTGAGCGAGAATAAAATTTTCTTTGTTAAAGCCATCTACTTGTGGTATTTCTCTTAGAGCAGTACTAAATGAATAAGACAGCACTGAGTGAGGTTACTGCTCTCAAGTTTACTCACTGCCAGTGTTTTTGAAATTCGTAGAGACTAAAAGTGTTCAAACAGTGTAAAGTAATACCCTGGTAGTGCTGTGGTTAAGTACTACAATTGCTAACCAACAGATTGGCAGTTCAAATCCAGCAGGTGCTTTTTGGAAACTCTATGGGGCAGCTTTACTCTGTCCTATAGGGTCAACTATGAGTCAGAATCAAGTCTAACGCAATAGGTTTTTGTCGGTTTGTTTGTTTGTTTGTTTTTGGTTTGGTTTCTAAGAGTAAAAGGTAGATCACCAGAGAAAGACTGTGGGTAGAATTATGGACCTCATAGCCAATTTTGGTGAGGAATTCAGAAAGAAATGAGAAAAATTATACAGACAATACCATACACAACACATATGTCACCAACAAAATGTGGCTAGAAATGTGGATGCTGCATGCACTTCTGGTGAGACTTAAAAGAAAATGATGCACATGCAATTGAACAATGGAGGAAGAGTGATGCTTTTTTACACAGTGGCAAAGAACCTGTCTGACTTATGTTTAAATGTTTGGCGAATGGTAGAACTTGTAAGTGATGCACTTGAATATCTGGTTGATGAATTTCTAAGCAAGTTCTTAGAAGAGCCACGTGATTTCTCATGGCAACTTAGGGTAAAATTTAAGAGGAAGGAAATGGACTTAAAAATAAACTGTGTAAAATGAAACCAAAACTTAAAGACTTGGAAAACTCTGTTGTACAAACTAAGGAAATAAGCCCTAGAATTTTCACCAAGCACTTGGTTACACAAATTTTTGTTAAAGAGATTAAGCCTCTGACTGATGGATCTAACAAACTATCACAACAGAAAACCTATCAGCTTAGACTGATGGGAACAGAAAAAAAATGAAAAGAATGCTTTCTGTCTCTTGGAATTCTACAGATTGGAAACTAGCCAAAAGAGCTAAATCTGCTGTCCTCCAAAAATAGAAAAGCACCATTCATAGAGCAGCTCAGAGATCAGGAAAACTGTTCAAGGAAACATGGGAAGTAAGAATTTATTTATTTCCAAGGATGGAGTTAGGGCCTTCTGTAAATCAAAAGATGGGGCCTCATACATTTCATAGAGTAGGATCTTCACCAGATTTGTTGTGGAAAGTGAGACTGCTATTGAGGAGTGTCAGAGAGCTGAGGCTGACACCAAATCTGAGGAGGTGGCACTGCCATGCCCAAAAGGCAGAAAAGGGGAATTTCCGGGGCTGAGCAGGTGGGTTGCCTCTCAAAGTGCTAGGAAAACGGAGTAGCTCAGAGCCAAGAGAGAAGAGTTACTGTCCCAGTGGGCCTAGAAAGCAGAGATGAAGCACATGGCCAAGGCTCTTCCACCTGGAATGCAGAGGGCATGGCCAGCATCCAAAGTCTGGAAGGCAGAGCAATTGCCCAGATGGTCTGAGACCAGAGGATTATTTTCAGGCTTTGAAAGCCAATGTAATTTGTTTGTCCTGCTGGGTCTTGGACTTACTTAATGTCTTTTATTTCTCCTTTACCACCAGTTTCTCTCATTTTTCCTGGCAGTATCTGCCTTCTGCTTATTCCAGACTTTTCCTTTTCGTTTTATTATGATTGAATGAAAATGTACATTCCCATGTAAATTTGCATGCCCACATATATGCAGCTCATACTGCTCTCCCTGTCCGGCAACAGTACACACTTCCTCACTGTTCCACACGTGTCTTATCCTCCCAACAACCTCCTATCCCCTCCTCTCCACCCACTCCTCTGCCTCCAGTAAGAAGTCAGCAGGATGACATCCTAAAGGCGCACAGAACCATTAAATGCACACCTGATATGATGGTCACTCTGTATTGCCAAGTCTAATCCATTCCTGTCCAAAGAGTTGACCTCCATTATGATTTATGAACAGGGGCAGCATCAGGGCCAGGGGCCGTGCTCTTAGGGGAACTCTGAGGCCCCTGGACCATCAGTTGCAGTCTTTTAGTGGAGATCTCAGGATGCACCCCTTTTTATTCTTGTGTTGCCATTGAGACTCAACTTTGTGAGCTCCTTCGCAGCTATCACTGGTGGTGGCCAGATGCCATCTGGTTCTTCCAGGCCGAAGTAGATGTAGTCACCCACTCACATGGATCTGTCTGTTTTCTGGGTTCTCTGCTGAGGCTTGTCACCCACAGAAGCCTCTGTAAGCAAAGCCTCACGCCTATGTGATGATGAGCAGATGCATCTCACCCTTGGCATATTTTTTCACTGTATTCTCCCTGATAATATTTTGCATCCTAATCAAACCTTCCTCAAAAGTACCCTCTCATCCCCCAGCATAAGGATTAAGGAAGATGCCTTCTAAGAAGGGATTTACAACCCCCTCAGCTTAATGAATTCCGACATGGCATGCCCAGCCCGTGAACGCCCAGCCCGGGAATACTGAGGCCGGCCTGGCCCTGCTGGCATCCCTCAACTGCACATCCCCCTCCACATGTGAAATACAAGATTGCAGGAAGGCCCTGGGAAGCTCCCCAGGGATGACCCCCAACATAGCCCTTAGATATAGACATCCCATTCTCTGCATCAGGAAGATGGATAGGCTCCCAAATCTATTGTATTTGGTATGGTAAATGAGTAAATACTAAAGAAATACCTTTCTTAGAACAGCTTAAGAAAGGCATAGGGTGGGGGATGGTAGGTGTTTACTGTCCCCACAGGAAGAGATAAAATAAAGAACAAAGGAGGAACAAATAGAGACAGCCAGGTAATAACTTTTAGATGAGCCTATCCTTCTTACTGTACCTTTGACCTCGAGGCATGGATAGAGCTGATTGAGCTCAAGGCATAACTTTGTTTTCACTGTTAATTATCACCACAATATACTTGTCTCGGGCCATTACCTAGAGGGCCCTAATAATTAACATGAAAAGAGTATGAGTTCCTCACTAGCCAACAGCCTACATGGTCAAAGACCAGGGTGAAATCACGTCACCTCATTGATTATATCAAAAATAAAGTAAGACAGGCCTTAATAGGCTGCTGACTTCCAGATTCCTGGTTGTCTGCATCTCATCATTTCTTTGCTGACGCCACCCATTTCTTCATGATCCCAGACCCTGCTGAGGCTGGCCCCTGGCAGTTCTCTTCCCCCATGTCATGTTGGTCCTTGGTAATTAGCCATTCCTGCTGAGTTGCAACCATTTGCTGTACCCCAAGGTGGCAAGTTGGCAGCTTTTAAGATCCCAGGTGCCACTCACCATTGTGGGATGAAGAGGGCTCTTAGCAAAATGCTAGGTGTATAAATTAGCCTCGATTTACCTTAAGAGCATGGCTCCCTGGCCCCTCAACTCAGCTTCTCTGTCTGTCCAATATTCTGTTAAAATGAGAGGAGTAATCATGTTTTGTTGAAGTCCAGTTAATATTGATCTTTCTAATGTGTGTTGTTCCATATTTCACCCAGCTGAATTTCTATCAGCTATCTAATCTAAACCCTCCTCACCTCACTTTTCCACTTTCCTTCCCCACCCTTGCAGCCATCAGTCTTTTCTTCTATGCACGAATCTGTTTTTAATTTCTTATCATAGGAGTCTCATACAGTATCTGTCCTTTTGTCATTGACTACTTTTACTCAACATAATGTCCTCCAATTGAAACCAGGTTATGAGATGTTTCCTAAAATCATCATTGTTCTTTCTCTTTGCATAGTGTTCCATTGAGTACATATACCATAGTTTACCGATCCATTCCACTGTTGTTGGGTATCTAGATTCCATCCTTTTGCTATTGTGAACTGTGCTGCGATAAACTTTTGTGTGCATGTATCAGTCAATATGAATGACCTGGATTCTGTGGGATATATTACAAGTAGTGGAATTATTGGGTCAAATGGCATATCTATATCCAACTTTTTAAGGAAATGCCAGATTGCTTTCCAAAGAGGTTGTACCATTTTGCAATCCCACTAACAGTGTAGGAGAATTCCAATTTTTCCATGTCCTCTCCAGCATTTGTTGATTTGTATTTTTTGGATCAAGGCCAATTTTGTTGGAGTGAGATGGTATCTCACTGTAATTTTGGTTTGAATTTCTTTAATGGCTAATGATCGTGAGCATTTCTGCAAGTGTTTTTTGGCTGCCTGGATCTCCTCTTTAGAGAAGTGTATGTCCATCTCGTTTGCCAATTGCTTAATTGGATGATTTATTTTCTTCTTATTGATATTTTGTAGCACCTTATAGATTACGAAGATCAGATGTTGGTCTGACACATAGTTGCCAAATATTTCTTCCCATTGTGTATGTAGCCTTTTAATTCTATGAAAAAAGTCTTTGGATGAGCAAAAGTGTTAGATTCTTAGTAGTTCCCATTAATCTATTTTCTCCTTTGTGGTTTGTTTGACAGATTCTGAAGTCTACCTATGTTGTGTATTAAAACTTTTTGGTTGGGTCTTTCCCTGGCTATGTTACCAGGGTTATGCTGGCTTCATAGAATGAATTTGGGAGTACTCCATCCCTTTCTATAGTGTTAAATTGTCTCAGAGTATTGGAGATAACACTTCTGTAAATACTTGGTAGAATTCTGTGGTGAAGCCTTCTGGGCCCAGGTTTTTTTTGTTGGTAGATTTTGGATGACTTTTTCAATCGCTTCCTTTTTCATTTGACAGATTTATTAAGTTGCTCTTTTTCACCTTGTGATAATTTTGGTAGGTGATACGAATCAATGAACTTTCTATTTCCTATAGGTTTTCCAATTTGTTAGAGTACAGTCTTTCATGGTATTGTTATGATATTTTTTGTTTCTGTGAGATCTGTTACGACAACTCCCCTCCTTTCTTATTTGGGTCATTTATTTCCTTTCCCTTTTCCCTTCTGTCAGTTTAGCCAATGGTTTGTCAAATTTCCTTTTTCTCTTTGGTCAGTTTAGCCATTGGTTTGTCAATTCTGTTGATCTTTTTGAAAAAACAGCTTTTGGTCTTTTCAAATTTTTCAACTGTTCCTCTGTTCTCTAAATTGGTTAATTTTGCTCTAATTTTTATGATCTGTTTTCTTCTGGTGACTGAGGGTTCCTCTGTTGTTCTCTTTCTACTTGTTCAAGCTGTAGGGTTAGTTTTTTGGTTTGGTTTATTTCATCCTTGCCGATGTGTGGATTTATGGAGATAAACCGCCTTCCTCCCACTGCTTTGGCTGCATCCCATAGGTTCTGGTAGGAAATATTTTCATTATCACTGGAATTCATCAATTTCTTTATATCATCCTTGATTTCTTCTATAATCCATGGCTTTCGAGCAAGATGTTCAGTTTCCATGAGTTCCACTTTCTATCTATGTTTTTTCTGCTATTGATTTTGACTTTTATGGCTTTATCATCTGAGAAGATGCTTATTCAATGGTATGGATTTTGCTGAAAATTTCTTCATGTCATAACAGATGGTCTATTGTGGAGAATGTTCCATGTTCACTGGAGAAAAAGATGTAGTCTGCTGATGGATAGAAAGTTCTGTATATTTTGATGAGGTCTAGTTGGTTAATTGTGGCAATAAGGTCTTCTGTGTCTTTATTGAGATTTTTCTAGATGATCTGTCCAATAATGAGAGTGGGGTATTGAAATCTCCCACTATTACTGTGGAGTGAGCTATCTCTTTCTTGAGTGTAGTCAGTGTTTCTTTTACATATTTCAGTGCTTTAATATTAGGTGCATAAGTATTTAGTATTGCTAATTCCTGCTTGTTTATTGAACCTTGCAGCAACAAATAGTGTCCATCCTTGTCCACGATGGTGGATTTTACTTTAAAATCTATTTTATCTGTAATTAGAATTGGCACACCTGCTCTTCTTTGTTCATTGTTAGCTTGATGTATATTCTTTCACCCTTTAATTTTCAGTTTGTTCATATTTTTAAGTGTAAGGTGAGATTCTTGTAGGCACCATACAGATGGGTTGTGTCTTTTGATCCAAGTTGTCACTCAATGTCTCCTTACTGAAGTGTTCAGTCAATTCACAATCAATGTAATTATTGATAGGTATGTGTTCAGCGTTGCCATTGTGATGTTTATTTTTGTGTTGATATTTTCTCTGTTATTCTTATTAATCTGTTCTGCAACCTACTTCTTTGTGAGTTGATTTTTCACCTTTCTCAGGGTTGGTTTTGTGGTTGTTGAGACTCCTGTATTACATCTTGATACAGTATGTTGCATCTTTATTGTGTTTAATGGCTGTCCCTATGATTCCCCTTAATAAACTACATATAAACCCAATTTTAATTACTACCAGTCTTATTAACTTCCTCTCCATCTTGAAGGACTATAATGACTGTAGCACATCCCTCTTTTTAATATGATGATAATATGATGACATTGTGGTTTTCATGATATGATCACTGGATCATTTCTTCCACTATTATAGCTGGATTGAGTTTGGAGCATTCCCTAACTGAGTAGAATTTTTGGTGATGTGCCCTAAATTTGTTTCTAAAACATGAAGTTAGCGGTTTTGTTCTTCTAAGCCAAGGGATTTTTGAAGTATTTCTTGCAGCTTTTGTTTGGTTTTTACATAGCCTCTGAGTTTCTGTTTATTTGTGAATGTCTTAATTTCATTTTCATATCTGAAGACAGTTTTACAGAATATATAATTATTGGTTGGAAGTTCTTCTCCTTCAAGGCTTTGAAGGTGTCAGGCCACTATCTCCATGCCAGCATTGTTTCTGCTGAGAAATCTGATAAAAGCCTTCAGGGCTTCCCACTAAATATTAGCTTTGCTTTGAGTCTTGATGGCTGTAAGAGTTGCTTCTTATGTTTCATTTTGTTAAGCTTGATTGTAATATGTCTTGGGGTCTTTCTTTTGAGATCTATATTGCGTGGGGTTTGATAAGCATGTGGGGTATCTCTGTTCTTTGTTTTCCCATAATTTCTAGGAAGTTTGCTGTCAGCAGCTCAGCAACAATACTCTCTGTGTTCTCAGGTGTCTCGCCCTGTTCAAGAACTCCAATTAATTGCAGGTTGGTCCGTTAATAGAGTCCCACATCCTTCTTTATGCTTCTTCAGTTTTCTTTTTCTGATTTCTCCTCCTAGATGGCAGAATCAGTAGCTCTGTCTTCCAAATCAAAGTCTATTTTCCATTTGTTCCATTTTGTTTTCTTGGTTTGGGACTGAAATTTCTATCTCTTTGATTTTGTTCTTGTTCTGCTGGATTTCAGAGTACTGGTGTTCCATCAGATTGAACAGCTTGCTTTGTTTTTAATTTTTCTCTGCTGCATTTTGAATAAGGTCTAGGAGGGCTCTCTATGTAATCCTTTTGTATTCACCTGATAGTTTCAGAAAGGTGTCTTCATCTTGAAAGCTTTGTGGTGCTTTCTTTTGGGGGTCTCCTGAAGCCATGGCTGATATCTTAGTTACAGTTTTCTTCAAAGTTTGTTGCTTTTTGGGCATCATGTGCGTCAATAGAGCCTGGGAGAGATGTTGTAAGGATGGACTGCAATTTTCTCTATAGGCTTTCTTAAAATGAAAGGTAAAAGGTATATGACAGCGTCCAAAGTCAGTCAGGCTTTCAGATGTGCAGGTCCCTCTTCCAAGCTTGCAAAGTAAGCACCTCTGTATCCAACCTCAGATGTTATGAAGTAATTAAAAATGCAGAAAGGCTTCTCCCTTCCTGGCCTCTGTTGTTGGGCTCCAGCTATAGGCAACACTGAGGAGAATACTGCTTTTCTGCTGGAAAAGTGCTCTCTTCCAGGCAGACACTGCCTCCCAGCCTAGGAATTAGGTCCAGCTGGGCCCTCCATATGGGTATATCCACATCCCAGTGGAACAAGATGGCATCACACACAAGCTTACTGTGCCACCAGTGTTTCTGCTGAGAAATCTGATGGAAACCTTCAGGGTTTCCCTCTGAATGTTAGCTTTGCTTTGAGTCTTGCTGCCTTTAAGGGTTTCTGCTTATGTTTCATTTTGTTAAGCTTGATTATAATACACCTTAGGATCTTTCTTTTGAGATTTGTATTGAGCGGCTTTCCATATCCATCTTAGACATCTGTATTCTGGGTACAGGCTACTTTATGGCAGAGGCAGAAAGCGAAGCCAAAGGCATCGAGATGCACAGAGTGCAAAGGCAGGTTCTCAAAATATGGCAATTTTGCCTCCTGATTCTACTTGCAGTGCATCTGAAATTAGCTGCTAGTCAAGTCCCAGCTCTGGCCACTAGCTAAGACAGAAAAAAAAGTTAAAATGGTGAGTTACCTTTGTTCTGTGAAATCCAACACTCTCCAAGAGTGGAGGTCAGTGAAAGAGAGGAGGTTTTCCATTCATTGGTATGAAGTCCAAATTAACTGCCCTATTCCATGTCCTAGGGTTCACTAGGTATCCAGAAGGCTCCATTTAGTTATCAGTTCATGTCTTGGTTTCCAGAGGGATTTAGGGAGATGTATATTTAGTCTGCCAACTTGACTCCCCCTCCACCATTTTACTTTTAAGGCAAATAATTTAAGTTCTAGATTTCACAGCTTCACAGTTGAAGATGAGTTTTGCTGTGGAACGAAATATGCCTAAAATCTCATCTGTATTTGATTTAGATAATTCAGAAAATAGGATTTGGATTTGCAGTTGTTTTAAGACTTTTGCGAGCCTGTTATGGGCGAATGTGTTTTGTATATTGGATGGATGTCTATTACGGGAGAAATGGGTGAAATATTATGGATTTTCTTGTGTCCCCCCAAAGTATGATGACGGCCACTTAAGTTTGCAAAGTCATCCTAGAACAAATGCTACATACCTCATTGCTGAATGTTACTACTGTCACCTTTGAAGTACTCCCCTTGGAAAGCTATGCACCCACACCAGTGCCTAGTCTACTATTCAAATCAATTCTGAAATGCTTTCTGGAATGGCCATGAGAATTGTCACTGTATTACCATTGATGTCATGAATATCAACGAAACATCTTCCTTTTAATTTTTCCTTTATTTTGGGGTGAAGAAAAAAGTCATTGAGGGGAAGACCAGGTGAATAGGAATGGCGTTCCAGCACAGTTATTTGTTTATCAGCTAGAAATGTCCTCACAGACAATTATGCAATTAACTTCACAAACTTGCCACTATGTCACTGTATGCAATGGCCATTTCAGAAAGAGTTCCTAAATTGTTCTGGAGGGTAGACTAGGTGTTGGCATTGGTACATAGCCTACAGTCACAAAGGTGATTGTAGTGATACTCAACAATGAAGTATGTAGCACTTGAAACAATTAAGTTTGCAGACTTAATTTTCAGACCTTGTGGTGTTAATCCTAACCTCTATGCCTGTGGTTATAATCTTTTTGGGAAATGAGTTGTTTTTGCTGTGTTACTGAGGCAGAGTTAGTGTAGATGTGTCTTGAGTCAATCTCTTTTGTGGTATAAAAGAGATTACAGAAGTAACAGAGAAAGCAGAGATGGGAAAGATTGATGTCAAGACACATGGAAATCTTCAAGGAACCAGGAAACAAGCTGAAGTAAGAAACGTTTTCCCCTAAAGCTGGCAGAAATTCTTTCCTTAGAGCAAACCCTCTGAAATTAGACTTCTAATCTACTGAACTGTAACAAAATAAATTTCTCTTTGTTAAAGGCATGTTTTTGTGTATTTCCATTACAACTATGATAGATAACTAAGACCCCTAGTTTGGGATTTTCTGAACTTGATGTCTTTTCTCATTCCTAAATTCTGTGACTTGACGTCCTTCAGCAGTTTTGGACAATGCTAAGTTTCTGTTTCATCCTTCTCTTTTCTCTTGCTAGGACTAAACATCCATTCATGCTTGAACTTTTAATTAATTATATTCTATTATTTAATTCTCTTTTCAGCATTCTTCACCCTTTCTACCCTATATCTCAGTCTGGATGTTTTTCTGGATTTTCATCCTGTTTACTAATACTTTCTTCTGATGTAGCTAATATGCTATTAAATTCCTCTACAGAATTATTTAAAGTAGCTTTTATAATTTTATTTGGAATTAGCCCCTCTTTTGGGAAACATTCTTGAAAATGCAAATTGCATTTATTTAACATCATGCATTGCATCATTTGTGAGTCCATGTGTAATATCTATTTCTACTTTGGGTTGCATTTTTTTGTATGTATTAAGTGTCAGACATTTTTAATAAAAATTGTAGATGCAGTTTTTATTCTGTGAAGAAATAGTTAATCTATCTATTGACAGGAAATTAGAGCCCAGTAGATCCCTTAATCTAAAAAGAAATTGATGTGACCATAAGTGGGGCTCAAATATTTTCCAAGTAAAATCTAGTTTTAATTTGACCACATCTTTACAATGAATTTTTAAGAATTTGTATATTGACATGATTTTGATAGTCTTTCATCTTTGTTGCATCTTAAAATTTATCCATTCATCAAAACTGGCAGACTATGAGGGGCAGGGTGAAAATGAAGGACTAGACACACATCTCCTCAATTCTCTCTGAGAACTAAAGCCTAGAATGATAACTGAACAGAGCAGGGTGGACATCATCAGAGCCCTAAGATATGGTTTAGGGTTGTCAGATTGAACTAGATGCCAGCAAAGGGAAATTTACCTTTCTCCAAGATGAGGCAGTAGCACATGGAGTCTTGCTTCTGCTGATTCACTGTTTGGAAGGCCTGTGGGTACTGATGCCGCCTTTGTTATCTGGGAAGCAAAGACTAGGCATGAGCTAGCTAATACAATGAACTGCAGTACTTAAGTAAATAATGTATAGTGCAACAGAGAGATATGCTTGGGATGGCCACATGTTAAGAGTTTGGATGCAGACTGAGGGCACCACTGCCCCTCTACTCTCTCTTTTTTTGAGCTTCACCATAGTTTCCTCTGTTTCACAACAGGAAGAACAGCTTGGGTGGGACCCCATCTTGGCAACTAGAAAGCAGAGTCAGCCACCCAGAGGTCTCAACTAGGGCTAATTGTCATGATGAGCAGCAGCATCTGTCTGTATAGAGATTCTCCTGCACAAAAGCTGCCTTTAGGATGGTAGTGGCTAGAGTTATAGGTGAGGTCTGGCAAAGGATCACAGCAAGGCCTCAACCACTCCCCTCTTTGCACCAGGTTATAGCAACTAGGGACAGACTATGAAGTGCTTTCATTGTCAACTTGAAGGTGGGCCTGCCACACTTGAGGGCCTGAATGATTTCAGCAGCTGTTGGACAGCACCTCACTCAGCAGTAAAGCATGTTTTTAAAGTAAGATGACCTAAAGAACTGACTACTGAGTATGGCAGCAGCATCTCTAACACCCTTCATTGATCTAGCATTGGTTGATAGCTCCCCAGAAACTCTGTAAGTAGTGCACTGTCTTTGCTAGACAGGGGGAAGAGACTGCCACCCCAGAGAGTCCACCTGGGACCAGTCACTAGAGTACCCAGAGTGGATGGTGATCAAATCTAGTAATGGCTTTACTCTCCTCTTAGAACTATGAGTCAGCTTCTGCTGAGGTAACAAAAGAGAAACCAAGTAGCTTCTAGATGCTGTCAAGACAACAATCCCTAACTAACCACTTGAGAAGCGCTCCACCATGGCTCCAGAAAACTCCCAAAATAAAGAAAAAAAAAAAACCTCAAGAAGAAGAAGCCTTTCTGAAATTATTAGAGGTCATGTAGAAAAGACTTATACATAAAGCCCTACTAGAGGTGAAACAATATGAAGCAGAACAAAATGAAAAATTAAGTAAGCTATTTGAACTAATGGAACATCAACAATCTGAAATCCAGCAGATCAATAATGAAATTACAAAATTAAACAATCCAATCCAAAGCCAGAAAAGCAGAACTGAGAAGACAGAAGGCAAAATTAATGAACTTGAGGATAGAGCAACTGGGACCAGTATTCATAAAGAGAAATACAAAAAAAAGAAATAAGAAAAATGAAGAAGCACTAAGAAATGTGTGGGACTCTATTAAGAGGAATAATCTACAAATAATTGGAGTTCCTGAACAGGGAGAGATCATTGAAAACACAGGCAGTGTTGCTGTGGACTTACTGGCAGAAAACTTCCCTGAAATTATAACAGAGGGCACCAGACATGGTTTAATCAAGCTTAATAAAATAAATCATAAAAAGGTGCTTTTAAAGACAGTGAGACTTTAAGCAAAGCTAATGTATAAAGGGAAACCCCGTAGGCTTTTGTCTGACTTCTCAGCAGAAACAATGTTGATAAGAATCCAGTGGAATGATACATTCAAAGACTTGAAGGAGAGAAACTTCCAACCAAGAATTATATATCCTGCAAAGCTATCTCAAATGTGAAGGTGAAATTAAGACATTCACAGATGAACAGAAGCTTGGAAACTTGGTAATAACCAAACCAAAACTACAAGAAATACTGAAAGAAGCTGTTTGTTTGGAAAAACAAAAACATCGATTATATACTTAAGGAGACAATGCAAGACACAGCATCCAGTATCCTACTCCGGGAAGTTACAAAGACCAATCTAAGCTATAATATTAAAAGAAGTAAATCAACTATCTTAACACAAAAACTATGACATCATCACACTAAAAAGAAGGATATATTACACTACGTATAATCCTTTCAGAATGGAGAAGAAATTGGTATTTACTCTTAAAAATTAAGAAAATAAAGATAAAAATAAAATATGCTAAGTATTCAGATATTGAGGCCCCAAATTACTGATTATGCAGCAAAATGATCACATTATGATTCCTCTTCATTGAAAAGAATATGATGTTCTAATAGAGAAATCTTCTTATTCCTATATGGCATTTCACAGTTCCCATGTGACTTACTTCTTATCAAATTAAAATAACCTTACAAATAAGAAGATACGCTTACTCAATTATAAACATTCAAAAATGTAAATGTATAGATGAACACTGCATATTTGTTATTCCTGAAATGTCAGTATTACGTCAATTGAAACTAAATATCTATATAGGACAAAATGAAGGCATATTATAAGGTTATATGATTTTAATTACTTGAACTACAATTTAAATTCTATATCCAACCAAGAAAAACAGATGTTTGTCAAATTATTGTTTCTCCTTAGCCCTAATTGACGGTATTTGGTGTGACATATTTTTTTACTGATTCCATAATTCTATATAAATTACATTGAACATGAAGCATGACATCTCTGTAAAATAATAATAATTAAGAACAACTAAATTCTAGTTACTCATGTTCACTTTGCAAGTAAGCAATTTATAAAGCAAAATCCAACAAACCAAGACAGTATAGGCTATTTTGCAATACATATTGTAATGCCATTTGATCTGTTGTTTTAAGAAAGAAGTGAAGGGTGGAGTCAAGATGGTGGACTATAAAAAAGTCTTCTTAAATCCTTCTGGAAACTGAAACCTGAATTGATAATTAAATGGAGCCTTCTGGACACCTAGTGAGCCCTAGGATGCGGCATAAGGCTGTTAATTTGGGCTTCATACCAGTGAATGCAAAGCCTCCTCTCTTTCACTGACCTCACTCTCAGCAAGTGAGAGCTTGTGTGGACCAAAGGTGACTCACCATTATGGTATTTTTTTTTTCTCTGTATTGGCCGGCAGGTGGAGCTGGGAACTGACTAGCTGCTGGCCTTGAATGTACCGCTGATGGGATCGACAAGCACAATTGCCATGTTCTGAGAGCCCAGCTTTGGACTCTTTGTATCTCAGCTCCTTTGGCCTATCTTTCTACCTCTGCCATGTGGTAACCATACAGATGTGGTGACGAGCTTGTGCAGAAGACCATCTTGATCCATTGGGAGATGGACACACCCAGGTAGAGGTCCAGGATGAACTTGGTTCCTAGGCAAGGAGGCAGTGCCTGCTGGGGGGACAGTGCTTTTCCAGCAGATAGAGGTGTTCTGTACAGTGTTGCCTGAGGCTGGGGCATGGCACTGGAGCTCTGGGCATCTCAGCACTTTGGGTCTCTCTTTCTATCAGTAGTCTGGTCCCTATCGGGTGGCAAGCTTGTGTGGGACACCATCTTATTCCACTGGGAGGTGTGTATGCCCATACAGAAGCCTCAGCTGGACCTAATTCCTGGGCTGGGAGGCAGTGCTGCCCAGAAGAGAGCTCTTCTGCAGAAAAGCAGAATTCTGCACAGTATCACCTCCAGCTGGGGCTGGACAGCAGAGGCCAGCAGGCCAGTAGCCTTTCTGTATTTTGAGCTAGTTTATAACATTTGGGATTCAATATAGAGGTGCTTAGTTTGCCAGCTTGGAAGAGGGACCTATATATCTGAAAACCTGACTGACTTTGGAAGTCATCAGATACCTTTTACTTCTCATTTTAAGATGGCCTAGAGAAAAGAATGTGGTCCATCCTCACAGCATCTCTCTCAGTCATTTTTGACCCACATGAAGACAAAAAAGCAACAAACTCTGGAGAAGACCGTGACCAAGAAATCATCCATGGCATCAGAAGGCCCTCAAAGGAAACCACCCCAGGACTTCTAGGATGAAGCAATGTTTCTGAAACTATTGGAAGATGAATACAAAAGGATAATGCATAGGGCCTTCCTAGACCTTATACAACATGTAGCAGAGCAAAATGAGAAATAAAGCAAGCTGTTTGATCTGATGGAACACCAGTACTCTGAAGTCCAACAGATCAAGAACAAAATCAAAGACATAGAAACCTTAATTCAAAGCCAAGAAAATAGAACGGAATAAACAGAAAAGAGGCTTTCTTATTTGGAAGACAGAGCTAATGACTCCAGAATCTATGAGGAGAAATCAGAAAAAAGAAACAAGAAAAATAAAGAAGAATTGAGAAGCATGCAGGACTCTGTTAAAAGGAACAGCCTACAACTAATTGGAGTTCCTGAACAGGGCGAGACACCTGAGAACACAGAGAGTATTGTGGCCGAGCTGTTGAAAGAATACTTCCCAGAAATTATGAAAGAGAATATATATATCTAAGATATATATAGAACACCACTCAAGGTAGATCTCAAAAGAAAGACCCCAAGACATATTCTAATCAAGCTTAAGAAAATGAAACATAAGCGGAAACTCCTAAAGGCAGCAAGACTCAAAGCAAAGTTAACATTCAGAGGCAAACCCTGCAGGTTTTGTCAGCTTTCTCACCAGAAACAACGTTGGCATGGAGACAGTGGCATAACACATTCAAAGCCTTGAAGGAGAAGATCTTTCAACGAATTGTATATTCTGTATGAAAAGGAAATTAAGACATTTGCAGATAAACAGAAACTCAGGGCCTTGTAAAAACCAAACCAAAGCTACAAGAAATATTGAAAGAATCTCTTGGCTTAGAAGAACAAAACCACTAACTGTATATTTTAGAAGGACACATCGTCTACAATCCTACTCAGTTAGGGAAGTCCTCAAACTCAACCACCTCACAAAGAAGTATGTCTGAGAACAGATTAATACGAAAAATAGAGGAAACATCAACACAAAAATAAACATATCACAGTGGAAGCGCTGAACACATACCTATCAATAATCACATTGAACGTAAATGGACTGAACGCTTCAGTAAAGGGACATCGAGTGATATCTTGAATCAAAAGACATGAACCATCCATATGTTGCCTACAGGAAACTCACCTCAGTCTTAAAGCTATGAGAAAACTGAAAATTAAAGGATGGAAGAATATATATCAAGCCAACAATTAACAAAGAAGAGCAAAGCTGACAATTCTCATCTCAGATAAAATAGATTTTAATGTAAAATTCACCATCGTGGACAAAGATGGACACTATTTATTAATAACAGGTTCAGTCTACAAACATGATATAACAAAATTAAATATTTATTCACCTAATATTACAGCACCTAAATATGTCCAAGAAACACTGACTATACTCACAAAGGAGATAGATCACTCCACAATGATAGTGTGAGACTTCAACACTTCACTCTCAATATTGGACAGATCATCTAGGAAAAAAGCTCAATAAAAGCACACAAGACCTTATTGCCACAATTAACCAGCTAGAACTCATCTATATACACAGAACTTTCTATCCATCACTGGACAGCTAAAGCTTATTCTCCAGTGCCAGTGGAACATTCTCCACAATAGACCATCTGTTAGGATATAAAGAAATTCTTAACAGAATCCATACCATTGAATAAGCATCTTCTCAGATTATAAAGCCATAAAAGTCAAAAATCAATAGCAGAAAAAACATAGATAGAAAGTTCAACTCATGGAAACTAAATAACATCTTGCTCAAAAAGCCACAGTTATAGAAGAAATCAAGGATGAAATAAAGAAATTGATAAATTCCATTGAGAATGAAAACACTTCCTACCAGAACCTATGGGATACAGCCAAAGCAGTGCTGGGAGGTCAGTTTATCTCCATAAATGCACACATCTGGAAGGAAGACAGAAACCAAATCAAAGTGCTAACTCTACAGCATGAACAAGTAGAGCGAGAACAACAGAGGAACCCCTGAGGCACCAGAAGAAAACAGATCAAAAAGATTAGAGCAGAACTAAATAAATTAGAAAACAGAAGATCAATTGAAAACATTGAAAAGATGAAAAGCTGGTTTTTTGAAAAGATCAAAAAAATTGAAAAACCACTGGCTAAACTTACTAAAGAAAAACAGGAAAGGAAACAAATAACCCAAATTAGAAATGAGAGGGGAGTTGTCACAACAGATCCCACAGAAATAAAAACTATCACAACAGAATACTAAGACAGACTATACTCTAACAAATTTGAAAACCTAGAGGAAATGAATAATTCCTTGATTCATATCACCTACCAAAATTATCACGAGGCGAAGCAGAACAACTTAATAAACCCATCACAAAAGAAGAGATTGAAAAGGTCCCCCAAAAGCTACCAATGAAAAAAATTCAGGGCCCACATGGCTTCACTGCAGAATTCTACCAAGCTTTTAGAGAAGTTATCTCCAATACTACTGAGATTATTTAACAGTATAGAAGGAGATGGAATACTCCTAAATTCATTCTATGAAGCCAGCATAACCCTGGTACCAAAGCCAGGGAAAGACACAACCAAAAAGGAGAACTACAGACTGACATCACTCATGAATCTAGATGCAAAAAATCTTCACTAAAATTCTCACCAATAGAATACAACAACATATAGAAGAAATGATTCATCATGACCAAATTGGATTCATACCAGGGATGCAAGGCAGGTTCAACATCAGAAAAACAATGTGATGAACCACATAAATAACAGAAGAGACAAGAATCACCTGATTTTATCAATTGATGCAGAAAAGGCATTTCATAAAATCCAACACCCATTCATGCTAAAAACTCTCAGCAAAATAGGAATAGGTGGCAAATTCCTCAATGCAGTAAGAGCCATTTGTACAAAGCCAACTGCCTACTTCATCCCAAATGGGTAGAGACTGAAACAATTCCCCTTGAGAACAGGAACCAGACAAGGATGTCCACTCTCACCTCTCACTTCTCCTATTCAACATTGTACTAGAGGTTCTAGCCAGAGGAATTAGACAAGACCATGATATAAAGGGCATCTTCATGGGGAAGAAGTAAAAATCTCCCTATTTGCAGATGATCTGATTGTATGCACAGAGAATCCTAAAGAATCCATAAGTAAACTACTCAAACTGATAGAAGTGTTTGGCAAAGTCTCAGGATACAAGATAACCATAAGTAAATCAGTAGGATTCTTTTATACCAACGAGATTATTAATGAAGAAATCACAAAATCAATACCATTTCCTATAGCCCCTAAGAAGATAAGGTACCCAGGAAGAAATCTAACAGGAGAAATAACAGACCTTTACAAAGAAAACTACAAATTCTTACTACAAGAAACTAAGAGAGACTTACATAAATGGAGAAACCTACCCCACTCATGGATAGGAAGACTTCACATTGTGAAAATGTCTATTATGCAATCCCAAAATAAATTCCAGTGACATTTCTTAATGAGATGGAGAAACAGATTGCCAACTTTGTTTGGAAAGGGAAGAAGTCCCGGATAAATAAAGCACTGCTGAAGAAGAAGAACACACTGGGAGAACTCTAATTACACGACTTTAGAACATATTACACTGCCACAGTAGTCAAAACAGCCTGATACTGGTATAAAAAGAGACAGATCAATGGAACAGAATTGAGACCCCAGAGATGACACCATCTTCCTATGAACAGTTGATATTCAACAAAGGCCCTAAGACATTAAACTGGAGTAAAAACAATCTCTTCAACAAATGATGATAGCAAAATAGGATATCCATCTGCAATAAATTGAAACAAAACCCATAACTTATACCTTATTCAAAAACCAACTCAAAGTGGATAAAAGACTTAAATAGCCGATCTAAAACAACAAATCTCATACAAGAAAAAGTAGCAACAACAATAGAAGTTTAAATACACAACTTAGATGGACTTCAAAATCTGTCATTCAGATTCAAACACTTTTCTACTCCAAAGACTTTATTAATAGAATTAAAAGGCCACCTATAGAATGGGAAAAAATATTTAGCAACTACATGTCAGACTGATGCCTGATCTTCATAGTCTATAAGACAGTACCAAATATCAACAAGAAAATGATAAATCATCCAATTAAGTGATGGGCAAAGGAGATGAACAAGCACTTCACTCAAAAGGAGATCCAGGCAGCTAAAAAACACACGTAGACATATTCATGATCATTAGCTATTAAAGAAAAACTCAAATCAAAGTACAATGGGATACCTTGTCACCCTAACAGGGTTGGCCATGATCCAAAAAATACAAAACAACAAATACTGGAGAGGCTGTGGAGAGATTGGAACTCTCCTACACTGTTGGTAGGATTGCAAAATGGTGCAACCTCTTAGGAGAGCAATCTGGTGCTACCTTAAAAAGCTGGAACTAAACGTATCATTTGACCCAGTAATTCCACTGCTCAGAATATATCCGACAGAATCCAGGCCCTTCACATCAACTGATCATGCACAAGAATGTTTACCCAATCCACAATAGCAAAAAATGGAATCAACCCGGATGCCCAACAACAGAAGAATGGATAGGTAAACTATGGTACATATACTCAGTGGAACACTATGCAACGATAAAGAGCAGTGATGACTGCAGCAAACATCTCTTAACCTGGCTCCAACTGGAGGACATTATGTTCAGTGAAAGTAGTCATTGACAAAAGGACAAGTATTGTATGAGACCCCTTCTATAAGAACTTAAAAACAGTCTCCTGCATAGAAGAAAAGAGTCTTTGAGGGCTACAAGGGAGGGAAGGAGGAAGGGAAGGAGGAGAAGGTGGGCAGGGTTTAAATTAGATAGTTGACAGAAACTTGGCTGGGTGATATATAGAGCAGCACACATTAGAAAGAAGGTCAACATTAACTGGACTTCAATATAACATGATTACTCCTACCATCTTAATCCAATATTAAAAGGAGAGAGTAGGTGTGGGGGCGGACCAGGGACCATGCTCTCAGGGAAATTGAGGCCAACTGGCACAACTAGCGTTTTGCTAAGAGAGTCCTCTACACCCCACATTGGTGAGTGGTGTCTAGGGTCTTAAAAGCTGCCAACTGCCTATCTGAGGGAACAGCAAATGGTCCCAAATTATCAGAAACCAACGATCACCAGAGACCAAAACGACATGGGGGAAAGGGAACCCAGAAGACAGATAGACTCACGCGAGTGGGTGACTACATCGACCTGTGATCCGAAGAACCAGTTAGTGCCTGGCCACCACCAATGATAGCTGTGATGGATCTGAGAAAGTTAAGTCTCACTGGCAACACAAGAATAAAAAGGGGTGCACTCTGAGAGCTCCATTAACAGATGACAATTGATGATCCACGGGCCTTGGTGTTCCCCTGGGAGCATGGCCCCTGGTCCTGATGGTGCTCCTGTCCATAAATCATAATGGAGGTCAATTCTTCGGACAGGAATGGATTGGACTTGGCAACACAGAGTGACCATATCATGTGTGCACTTTATGGTTCTATGCATCTATAGGATGTTGTCCTGCTGACCTCTTACCGGAGGAAGAGGAATGGTTAGAGAGGAGGGGATAGGAGATTGTTGGGAAGATGAGACAAGTATGGAGCAGAGATCAATAGTGTGCTGTCACTGAGCCGGGATACCAGTAGGAGCTGCATATAGCTGAGCAGGCAATTTATATGGGAATGTACATTTTCATTCAATCATAATAAATTGTTCACAATCATTAACTATTAAAAAATTGAAATCAAAACTACAGTGAGATACTATCTCACCCCAACAAGGCTTGCCGTGATTCAAAAAACACCAAACAACAAATGCTGGAGAGGCTGTGGAGAAATTAGAACTCTCCTATGCTGCTGAAGGGATTGTAAAATTGTATAACCTCTTTGAAAAACAGTCTGACACTTCCTTAAACGGTTGCAGATAGATACACCATTTGATCCTGTAATTCCACTGCTTGGAATTTATCCTTCAGAAACAAAGGTTGTCACACGAACAGACATGTACACGAATGTTTGTTGCAGTGCAGTCCATAATACCAAAAATTTGTAATCAACTCCAATGTCCATCATCGAGGATGATGAATGGATAAGCAAACTATGGTACATAAACTCAATGGAACAGTATGCGATGATAAAAAACGATGACAATTTTAGAAAACATCTCATAACATAGTCTCATTTGGAAGAGATCATGCTGAGAGAAATCAATTAGTGTCAAAAGGACAAATTTTGTAGGAGATCCCTGTTATAAGGACTTAACAAGAGAATTATTCACAGAAGAAAATGACTGTGTTGGCTACATGTGTCGGTGGGGGGGCTGAGGATTTATCATAAATGAGATAATTGATAGATGTTAGAAATTTTTTTCTTTTACTGTAACTAATAAAAAATAAGAAAGATATGAATGCTCTAAGACCAAATGTGGCCATTTAAAGAATATAGTATACTTGGTTTTCTAAAGGAATACAGTTTTCAAATTCAGAACAAATTGGAAATTAGTTGTCTGAAAAAAATTGGAGGCAATTGTGATAATTTTAAAAAATCTCCTAAAAACTTCTGAAAATATTGGTCTTCAGTACTGTCAATGAGTATTGATGAAGGATCAATAGTTATGAAAAAGTCCTCTAAAAGGATAGAAAGCAATGCCTATGCTCTAATAATAAGAAAAGCTCGCTTGTAGGAATAGGCTATGTTTCCATGGAACAATTAAAAGTATAAAGAGCTTGAATGTAACCAACCTGAGGTGTGTGGAGAGGTCTGCATCAAACTGGTTTAGAACAAAGGTAGTTGAATTAAGAAGGAAAGGGGAAACCATACCAAGCAATGCTAGGTAAATTAGAGGAAACTACATTTTTTATTTTATTCTTTGTTCTTTTCTAGATTAATTCCTACAGCTCTGATCTATCCTTGTCCACTCAAGTCTTCTAATTACGTTCACTGGAGCAAAGAAGCTAAAATGCTAATTTATGGTGGTGTGACACATTTTTAAAAGTCTAACAAGGCTGTAGAGTATGGAAAATTGAAATGAAATATCCTTTTTCCTGTGTTAAAATTCTTGTTCATATGATCTGACATTAAAAAAATGAAAGTGAAACCTTCTGGGAGGAGAAATTAATTAAACATTTCTTCCTACGTCTTTCCTGTCAGGTATTTTTCTATTATCATGTATATTACTAGAACATTCAGTCATTTTATGAGAAATTTGCTATCACTTGGTTCTTACGTAAAATGGCTTCTGGGCTCATGTGCTAAACTCATAAGCACCCTCCCCTTCCACTTCTGGCTCTTCCACCATAGTTTAGATCAGAACCATGTCCCCACTGAAAACAGCTAGAGCTGAGTGAAGCAGGAAAAAAAGGCATATTTGAAGACCTCCAATATGTTATATCATCGTCAAAATTTTGAGGGGCTATGGTCCTAAAGGGAAGCAAGTTTGTGAAGATAAAAGGAAATTTTTCACCTGAAGTTATTCCTTAAGTGGTTTGGATTAGGAAGTCAAAAGCTAGGCAGGACTTCAAGGGGCCACGATGTTAGAATACAGGAGCACCCAGTAGAATAAGCCAGATTCTGTGTACTGGTCTTTTCCAGAAGCATTTATGATTCCCAGGCTTCTCAGTAAGAAAGGCAAAGACAACTGGCAAAATAGAGACAGGAAATCTCAGTGGATCTTTTACTAATCTTATAGTGATGGGAGAACCAGGAAAAAAAATGTGTGGTAAGTCGTGTGACTCTAGTGAAATTCATAGGCTATCAATTTCAGCATCTGAAGATCTATATACCCTAAGGACTGGGCTCAAATCAGAACAATTGTTAAAAAGCCTTTCACAGTCTCTAGTTACCTTAGTCCCTGAGTAGACTGAGGGAGTCTTTTCCTGCTGTAGCTCTCTGATGCAGGATAGAATGAAACAGAATAAAAGACCATGGTTCAGAACCTCTTTCTTTCATATGAAATGCCTGTCTTGCAATAAAAAAATGTTCGGTATGTTAAAGAAAAGGACTAGGAACAAAATAACACAAGAGGAACAGACCCATTTTTGGATTTAAATACTGAAACCGTTAGCAGTTGGCTTCAAAATGTATTAATCTTATTTATATTTGCTTTATTAATTTATAAATAAATGTATTAATTCCTACTCAAATTCTGGGGCCATGAGTCAGATCTGACTCAATGACACTTGGCTTTTTTTTGGCTTGGCCAATTCTTAGTCCAGCTGTAAGTAGCACTCAGCACACTGCATAGCAGAATTCAAGAAAAAGGATTTGTGTATTTGATACGTACAGGTAAAAAGGGAAAGACAGAAAGGGAAGAAAATGACTCATCACCCTAGTTTTCTACAGTTCTTTCACATTTATTTCCTGATACAGGAAGGTGTGGATGTAATGTGACAGTGAGGAACCTCCTGGGAATGAGTCATATACATTATCTTCACAGGACTTGTATTTTCAAGTTGTTTTGCTTGTCTTGTGATCAGGGCTCAAACAAGCTCTTAGAGCAATGCAATAGCTCTAGCTCATACTATTAGTCATCCCTCATAATTTTTTCTCTCATGTCTAACTTCTTTGTATCAGAAGTTGTATGGTTTTTATAGGTCTCAATGGCATTTACTTTAAGAATTGAAATTTCCTGATACTACATTATTTAATCTGACATTCCATCAGGGCATGTAATTATTATTGTTTCTTAGTGGTTTCTCCTACTTAAAGAGATAAGTAAAATATATCACAGCATAAATGTTGTATATTCTTTTTATCTATCTTTCCTTTCATTTGAATATGAACTTGATGAGCGCAAGTATTTGTATCAGTCTAGTTACTGCTGTATTCCCAATATCTGGAAAATACATGTCACACACACAGCAGGTGTCAGATATATATAGGTAGTTCCTGACAACATATTCGAGTTACAAAGAACTTCACTTATGATCTTCATGTACTTCTTTTTTTTTTTAGTTTGGTGTCTTATTGATTTCATTTTCTTTTAATTTACAATCAACACCCATGGAAGCTGCAATCAAAAAATCAGAAGACTTATTTCCTTGGCCAAATTGGCTGCAAAATACTCCTTTAAAGTGTTAAAAAGCTAAGATGTCATCCTGAAGACTAAGGTGTACCTGATCCAAGCCATGGTGTTTTCAGTCACCTCATATGTATGGGAAAGCTGGGTGGTGAATAAAGGAGATCAAAGAAAAACTATTGTCTTTGAATTGTAGTGTTGGAGGAGAGCAGTGAATATACTATGGACTGCCAAAAGAAGGAAGAAATCTGTGTTAGAAGAAGTAGAACTAGCATGTTCCTTAGAAGCAAGGATGTCAAAACAACATTTCACACACTTTGGACATATTATCAGGAGGTATCAGTCACTGGAGGGGGGCATTCTTGGTAAAGTAGTGAGTCAGCCCCCCCACCCCCAAAAGCCAAGACCCTTAATGAGAGGGATTGACATGGTGAAAATTTTGAATAAATTGTCTCATTACTTCACAACAATTTTTCAGATACTTTACAATGAGATTAATATTCAGAATTAAAATGCAGAAAATATCTTCAGTCATCCTAGAAAGTTCACTTGAACTGCATTATGAAAATGTTCCCTGGTGGTGAAGTGGTTAAGAACTGCTAATCAAAACTTGGCAGTGTGAAACCAGGAGCCACTCCTTTTAAACTCTAGTCAGTTCTAAGCTGCCTTATAGGGTAGTTACAAGTTGGAATCAACTCAAAGTCAACAGACTTATATGAAGATATTTCTCTTTAAACTTAAAAAAAAAACCTGGGTGCTGTCAAGTCAATGCAGACTCACAGAGACCTTATTGAACTCCCGACGTTTTGTTTAGCAGCCAGCCAAGTGCCCCAGAGTCGGATGTAGTGCTTAACCACTACATTCTGCTAGGGTTTCCTATTTCCCCTTAGGAACACTTATGATTAGAGATGCAGTTACTGTCTTAGGTATGACAGTGTTATGCAATAAATTATAGCTCCCTCAAAATACTAAAATTACTTTTTAAAGTAAAATTATACTCCAAATATTTAAGTATTCGTAGTTTTCAGTATTTAGCACATGTTCAATAAATGTTGAATGTGACAGTGTAGTTCCAATATACGCTTAAGAAATACTTATTACATTAAATTTCAACTCCACATTTCATCAGAAATTTTGCCTCAAACAACTGTATTTATAACAAATATTTGTATGTAATTAATTGCAAGCAGCTACATTTTTTCTTTTCAAATATTTCTTGTAGTATGAATATATATGTGTCATGGATTGAATTGTGTCCCCCTAAAACGTTAGGTGAATTAGGCTAAGCTGAAGTTCCCCGTATTGTGTGCCTATCCACGATTTGTCATCTGATATGATTTCCCTATGTGTTGTAAATCCTTCCACTATGATGTTAATGAGTCATACTGAGAGGCTGTTATGTTAATGAGGTAGGAATTAATCCACAAGATTACAAAAAGCAACCCTATAGGACATAGTACAACTGCCTTATAGGATTTCCAGGGAGTGACTGGTAATTGAAATGGTGATTTGTTGGTTATCAATCAATCTGTGAACCAGTGCTACACTAGGTTTCCAATCTACAAGACTGAATTCAGTCTTAAATCAATGTCTTTTGAGATACAAATCAGAGAAGGAAGCAGAGAGACAGTGAAAACTCCCATCATGAAGAAGTAAGATCCAGGAGAATAGTGTGTCCTTTGACCTTGGACTGAGAAGTTCCTTAGCCAGGGAAGATTGATGACAAGGACCTTCCTCCAGAACCAACACAGAGAATGGAGATGACACCTTGAATCTGGACTTTTAACCTCCTAGCGTGTGAGAGAAAAAACTTCTCTTTATTAAAGCCATCCACTTACAGTGTTTCTATTATAGCAGTACTAGACCACAAAGACAATCTATTTTTGTGTATCAAAAGTTTTCAGGAATGTGTTTTATCATATAATTACCACCATAATCAAGATGTTCAATTATTTTATTCACTCCAAGAAGAAAAAGAAAGCAAAAAAAAGTCAGTTCCCTAACTCTCCTAGATGCTAGGTAAATATTGATCTACTTTTTCTTAACATAAATTCATTTTGAGCTAAAATTTCATAAAATTGGAATGATATTGGAGGTATTCTTTTGAGTCTTATGTGTTCTTTACTAATATGCTGTTATTCAGTATGAAGTATTTTTCTATGCATGTGTTTGTGGGTACCATCTCTTTATTTATATTACTAAGTATATACCACAGTTTGTTTATGCATTCAACTGCTGATGAGCACTTGTTTCAGTTCTTGGCTATTACATTCACATTGTTTACAAGACTGTGTGCATATGTGTTTTCATTTATCTTGAAAAATATGTAGGAGTAAAATTACTAGGTTTAATGGTTAACTGGGATTCCTAGTGGCAAGGTGAATAAGCAGCTGGCTGCTAAGCAGGAAGTCAGCAGTTGAAATCCACTAGCCACTAACAGTGTAGTTCTACAATGTCCTACAGGGACACAGTGAGTTGGAGTTGACTAGAAAACAACCAGTTTTGTCTGGTATTTGGGGTTTATGGTTCCAAAATGGTTGTGCTATTTTACATTCTTATCAACAGTGAGTGAGGATTCTAGTTTCCCCACAATGTCTTCACTGTTGGGTGTTATCAGTCTTTTTATACTTAAATCATACAAGACACTATGTTGTGGTACCTAATTGTGATTTTCATCTGCTTTTTGCTGAGGTCTAAAAATGTTGAGTGGCTGTTAAGTGCTAATTCTCAGTTTGTATTCCATGCTTTGTAAAGTATTTGTTCAAAATATCTGCCTATTTTTAAAACTTGTTTCTTCATTATTATTATGAAGTTGTAAATGATATTTATGTATTATGGAAATTATGGCCATTAGTAATTTCATACAGTTGTCTCATTCTTTGTACAGTTGTCTCATATATATATCATGTATAGACTATATATATATATACATATATACTTACAAGTATGATTAGCGACAGGGACAGACAGAGAGAAAGACAGAGGAGGCAGAGACAGGAAAATGGCAAAGGTCTGTCAAGTATATGTCTGACTTGTTCATTATATATTGAGATTGACCCCTGGTAGTTCAGTGGTTAAGTTCTCAGCTGCTAACCAGAAGGTCAACAGTTTTTACCCACTAAATGATCCTTGAAAACTCTATGCGGACAGTTCTAATCTGTCCTCTAGGATCACTATAAGTCAGAACCAACAGCAGCAGTGAGCTTAGGTTTTCATTTCCGCAGGCTGATTGCAAAGACATAAAAACAAGGAAGGAAATAATAACAAATTGACATCATAACAAAATTTCTCAACAAATACAAATTTATCCGAAATTAACAAAATCTGTATTAGAGGAAACATGTAATATCACAACATTAAAGAGAATGTTTTCTTTGTTTTTAATTTCCCTGAAAATACTACATATATTCAGTATACAATTCTATGTACATTTATAGTTTTGCTTTTTATATTGTCTTAAATGTGAATTCTGGTTGATATTATAATGTATGTCATAGAAGACTTATTTAACCAATTAGATTTTCATATTAGCAGTTTCCACAAGGATTTTCTAAAGACTATTCAATTTATGTAACACTCACATCCCTAGGGAACAACTTTATTTAAACTTTAGTTAGGAAAACTGCTAGTTTAAGCATATTGTATGTTCAAGTTGGAATTTATATTGCTAGTTTTATCCAAAGATGGCCTAAACAAGCTTACTATCAATGTTGACTGCCTGGATTACATCTGGAATTGAGTTTTGGATTAATCTCTATAATGTTCTACTTATTGTTTCAAATCCTTCAGTTCTTAAAGACTTCCCCAAATTTTACCAAGGCTGCTTTTATTCAGTTTTCTGAGAACTTAACTTCTTCTCTCTTGTTGCTCTTCTACACTTTTCATAACCAGATAATTTTATTAGTAGTCAACTCAAAGATATCATCATCTAGGGTTGAGCCTTGAACATCATGTGTAATGTATCACTTCTGCTTTAATCCTTTCATTACAATGTCACCCCTGATTAACATATTTACAATTTTATCTCCAAGAAAAATAAAGACAACACTATATAATTTATAACAAAATTTTATGACTTTCCTTTTGCTGTGCCTGTAACCCGTCAAGTGATGGAGGTAGTATTATACTTTCAAAACACTCTTTGGTATGAAATGTCAACTTGCATATACACTTTCATATCCACACACCATTCTTGAGGCTACATTACAATTATAATAAAACTATAAAGAAATTTGAGCCACAAGAAAGATGAATAAATAAAACAGTAACTGTATTGGGAAATCTATCCAAACTGAAATTTTAGTTAACAGTAGAGGAAATGCAAAAATAGATTGCAACACAGAACCTCAGAAAGGCTCAGGAATTAGTTTCTTAATTAAAGAGTAAATATGGATTGAAAAAGTGCAATTAAAGCATCTTGTCTTGTGCCTGGTCGCCACCAGTGATAGCCACAATGGAGCTCACAAAGTTGAGTCTCACTGGCCACAAGAGAATAAATAAGGGTGCACCCTAAGATCTCCAATTAAAAAAAAAAAATAATTGATAGTCCGGGGGCTTCAGGGTTCCCCTGGGAGAGTGGCCCCTGGACATGATGCTGTCCCTGTCCGTAAATCATAATGAAGGTCAACTTTTCAGACAGCAATGTATTGGACTGGATGAACCAGAGTGACCATATCTTGTGGGAATTTTATGGTTCTAAGCATCTATAGGATGTCATCCTGCTGACCTCTTGCTGGAGGAAGGGGAGTGGGTAGAGAGAAGGAGACAGGAGACTATTGAGACGATAGGACATGTATGGAGCAGAGAGGAAGGGTGTGCTGTCACTGGGCATGGAGAGCAGTGGGAGCTGCATATAGGTGAGCCTGTGAATTTATACGAGAATGCACATTTTCATTCAATCATAATAATAATAAAAAAAGCATCCTGTCTTGTCTTCCTCTGCATGGTATTTCCCTTCTCTCATCTCTACAGATACTGTCTGTCTCACTTACTGGGGGGCCGAAGCAGGCAGAATAGACTAGGATGCAAGCTTGCTGTAAGAATTACACACGGTATTAGTGAGATTCACTCAAAGGCTATATACTGAACAGTCAGATTCCCAGATATTTTCATTCCTCTGTTGTTGAGTACCGCTGCGTCAATTCCAGCTCACAATGACTCAATGTGACAGAGTAGATTTGTTCCACAGGGTTTGTTTGGTTGCCATCTTTACAGGAGCAGATCGCCACATCTTTTCTCCTAGAGTCCCTGGGTAGATTAAAATCACCCACCTTTTGGTTAGCAACCGAGCACTTAATTTGTTTTCTGTTTTTTATTTTTTTGAGATATGCAACACATTAATTTTTTTTTATGTATATACAGTTTCACTCAGTAATTCCACTACTTGGAATATATCCTACAGAATCAAGGCCTTCCACACCAACAGACACATGCACAAGAATATTTATCGCAGCACAGTCCACGATAACAAAAAGATGGAATCAACCCAGATGCCCGACAACAGAAGAATGAATAGGTAAACTGTGGTATATATACTCAATGGATCACTACAGAATGATAAAGAATAATGATGATTCTAGGAAACATCTCATAACCTGGTTTCAACTGGAAGACATTATGTTGAGTGAAAGTAGTCAGCGACAAGAGGGCAAATATTGTATGAGACCTCTACGATAAGATCTCAAAAACATTAATTTTTTTAAAATAAATTTTCTCATGGCATAAGTACAAGTTTACAGTCACATCAATTTGCCATATGACACTTGGAACTTTCACTGCTATTCTACTGGAAATGTTCTTCCGTCCTACTCCCATGACAGCACAATCACCCTTTTCATTCAGAACCTCCCTTGTCTGTTTCGCCAAGATCTGTCCCCCTCACCCTATTTTCCCACTTCTAGTAATGAGCTTCTCAGATGGCCCCACGTACATATTTAAGCCTACAAATTTGTTTGTCACCACTCTTACTCCGTGTTTTGTATAATGCAGTTCAATCTCTGGAGAGCTAGTTTTGGTGCTGGATGTGGTTTGGGGTTAGAGAGTCTGGGGGCCACATTCCTGGAGGACCCTGCAGACTGAGGGACCATCAAGTGTGGTCATTTAGTAGAGCTTTAGAAAGCTTTACAAAGGCCCTCTAGCCTTTCTATTGCTATGTCAGGGGCTCCATACCACGCACCCCATCTGGATAGTCACTGGTGGTGGCCAGTCACCATCTAGTTCTTCCGCTTCACTGTTGAAGCAGACTCTATTATTTATTTATATGGCTCCTTCCCTATAGTAAATTCTTATTTTCCTTCTGTCCTTGATGTCCTGTATTTGCCAGTGGTCCAGGTGGACTGGAATCAATTGATACTACTTGGATGGCAGCTTGCTAGCTTTTAAGACCCCAGGTACCACTCACCCAAGTTGTATGCAGAACATTTTGTTCAGAGAAAAAGAAAAAAAAACCTTAGGTATGCTATTTAGTCTGGATATCCCCTGAAATCGTGGTCCTCAGGCCCCCCAGCCCTGATACTCCATCCTTCCAAAGAGTTAGGCTGCATTTAGAAAACAATTTAGTTTTGATGTAGTACATTTGTGGCTACTTCTTTTCTAGTGCAACAGAGCACTTAATTTCTGTTGTCTGTAAATGTGACCATTAGCCTTGCATGAATCATCCTTCAGTCACAGAAACTGTTCATTCAGTATATATGACAAGCCAAAAAATAACGCCCCCAAAACAAACAAAAAAAAAACAAGGTTTTAGCTGTTGAGTCAAGTCTGATTCACGTCCTGTTTTTTTTTTTCCTTCAAATCTTTTGCCCATCTTTTGACTCTTCCTCTCTTTCTCATTAATAGCTTTCTCATTCTTGTTAACGGCTACATTAACAGGTTCTAGGTCTTCTTTCTAGATGGGGTTAGGCCGGTAAACGGCCCCACGGAAAGACAGAAGTTAAGGATCTGTATTTCTCTAGCTCCCTCCTTGGAGAATCACTCCTGGGTGATTGCCTCACAGGTATCTCCACAACCCTTTCTGGCAGTATTCCACTACAATTCTCACCCCTCCTAATTTTTGGAAGAGGATATTAACAGTTTGTGTACTTGTAAGTCCCAAATAAATGAATCATCCTTCATTTAGCAAAAGACTACTCACACTTAAAATATTCTATGTCTTTTATTTGATAATTTTCTAAATCATGTGACATTTTAAATATGACTTCTTTACAAAAAATAGGAGTTTTGTTTTTGGCTTTGTTTTATTTATTTATTTTGAAAAAAATTTAAAAAAAGAAACAGTTTGTCAAAAATAGCCAGTCAAGTGCCAAGTGCTGTCAAGTCAAAAACAGCAGGTGTTTCTAAAATATAGAAAATTATTTTTATTGCATTGTGGACAGACGATGCATCATACTTAGTATCCTTAGAAGAATTTCATTGAAGATTCCTTTTGACATTATGTGACCAGTTTATATGAACATTCATTCGCATTTTAAAACAAGAAGCATATCCTTTTTGAAGCACAAAATATTGTATAGACTGTGGGTTAGTGTACACACGAAGTTTGAATCCGAACTGACTCTTCAGCACCTAACAGCAATAGCACTGACTTTGAGTTAACTCTCAGTGTCATACTCAAGTTACTCACTGGCTAAAAATTTGTTCACAAGTCCAAAATGAAATACAATATTTTTTCCACAAAGCAAGGATCCTTTTACAGCCCTTTTATTTTCTGGTATTACCACCCAAGTCTTAAATTCTACCTGTGTGAAAACTCAGAGTCCTTAATTAATACTCCTTTCCTTTTATAGAAGTCATCAAAACAGTTATTGATCTCTAAAAATTTGATTCTTATATTCATTTTTGATTCATGCAATCCCAGTTTGGTAAGTCTGTACAATATCTTAATATATCATTACACATTTCCTATAATATTTTTAGTCATCTTGTCGTCTTGACAACTAGAGTCCATAACATCACATTTTGTAGTTCAGTCATTCCAATACACTAGTGCTTCCAAAATTTGTGGAAGACCTTAAAAATGCAGATACCTGAGATGCTTCAAGTTGGTTCCTGTTCATGGTGACCTTGATGTGCAGCAGAACAGAACATTACCTGGTCTCTGCCTTCCTCATGATCACTGCTATACTTGAGACCATTATTGTAGTCACTGTGTTACTCCATCTCATTGAAGGTGACCATTTCTTTTTGCTGACCCCTAGGGTCGCCGTGAGTCGGATCCGACTCAACGGCACTTGGCTTGGCTACTTTGCCAAGCCTGATGCCCTTCTCCAGAGACTAACACTTCCTGAGAACATGTACAAAGTATGTAAAACAAAGTCTCAACCTCTTCACTTCTAAGGAACATTCCGGCTGTACTTCTTTCAAGACAGACTTGTTTGTTCTTTGGCAGTGGATGGTATATTCAGTGTTCTTTGACAACAACTTGATTTTTACTCATTGTTTTCCTTATTCGCTGTCCAGCTTTCCAATACATATGAGGTGATTGAAAACACCATGGCTTGGGAGCATGTTGGTCATCAAAGTGACTTCTTTGCTTTTTTAACACTCTAAAAAAGGCCTTCGCAGTGGATTTGTCTGATTGCTGGACAGTTGCCTCCATGGATTTTGATTTTGGAACCTAGCATAGTGAAGTCCTTGACAGTCTCAACCTTTTCTCCATTTATCGTGATGTTGCTTGTTTTGTCCAGTTGTGAAGATTCATGCTTCTTTACTATGAGGCATGATCCATACTGAAGGCTGTAGTCTTTGATTTTTCATTAGTAAGTTTTTTGAGTCCTCTTTTTTTTCAGGGAACAAGGCTGTGTCATCTGCATATCACAGGTTTATAATGAATCTTCCTCCAATTCTGATGCCATGTACTTCATACAGTTCAGATTCTTGGATTGTTTGCTCAGCATACAGATTAAATAAGTATGGTGAAAGGATACAACATGGACACATCCTTTCATAACACTAAACCACTTGGTGTCTCCTTGTTCTAGTCTAACAACTGCTTCTTGTACAAATTTCTCGTGAGCACAACTGTTCTGGAATTCCAAATTTATTATGATCCACCCTGTCAGATGCTTCTGCATATTCAATAAAACACAAGTAAACATCTTCCTGCTATTCTCTGTTTTCAGCCAGGATCTAGCTGATATCAGCAATGAAACATCCCTTGTTCTACATCCTTTTGTGAATTTAGATTAAATTTCTGGCAGATCCATGTTGATATACTGCTACAATCATTTTGAATACTCTTCAGTAAAATTCTACCTGTGTGTAATATCAATACTGTTAATTCTTACATTGTGTTGAATCACCTTTCTTTACAATGGGCCCAAATATGAATCTCCTCTAGTCAGCTGGGGGAGGTAACTGTCTTCCAAATTTCTCAGTATAGATGAATGAGCACTACTAGTGCTGCATCTGTTGTTGAATCGTCTGAATTGATATTCTGCCAATTCCTGCAGCCTTGCTTCTCTCACCAGTCCCTTCACTACAGCTTAGATCTCTTCCTTCAGTGCAGTCAGTTCTTGATCATATGCTACCTCCTGAAAAGGTTGAACATCAACCAATTCCTTTAGGTATGGTAGCTCTGGGTATTTGAATTCTTCTTTTGATGAGTTCTGTGTTGTTTAATATTTTCCCCATAGAATCCTTCAATATTATAAATTTGAGGTTTAACCTTTTTCTTTGCTTCTTTCAGCTTGGGAAGTGCCAAGCATATCTTCCCTTTGGTGTTCTGTCTCCAGGTCTTTGTATGTTGATTATAATACTTGACTCTCCTCAAGGCATCCTTTGAAGTCTTCTGTTCAGCCGTTTTACTTCATCGTGTCATTCATTTGCCTTACCTACTCTACATTCAAGAATAATTTTCAGAGTCTCTTCTGATATCACTTTTCATCCCTCTTTTCTTCCTGTTTTTTAAATGATGACTTGCTTTCTTTATGTACAATGCCTTTTATGTCATTCCACAACTGCAAAATCTATTCTTGAGATGGTCAGTAAATTGAGATAGGATATATTTGTTGTTGTACTTTGGTTCTCATGGACTTTTTCTAGTTTTATTCAACTTCTAATGGAACTTTCATGTGAGATATTTAAAGCAGTGAAATTATTTTATATTGCGTTGTATGTACATGAGTTGGATCTGACTCAGCGGCACTTGGCTTGGCTTTGGCATGTACCAGACATGTTACGCTTGTCAAAACACATAGAATTTTATAGCACTAAAACTGAAATTTTATGTTTGAACATTAAAAACAAAGAAACTTTCAGAAGGTCAGAAAATCACCAGGTGAAATTCAGAATGTGACTAAATAATCTAATTGAGTTACCTATGTATGAAAAATCCTTACTGAATATCATAGAGAAAGGAGGGTCAGACTTAAATTTACTTTGTAAATGGGTGTGTTCTGTAATACCAAAGCAAAACAAAATGTGTCTAAACTCTTTAGTTGCCAAAGTTGTTTCCACAGGAGTCCAGGCTAACAATCCTGACACCATTATACAGATATACTGGAAATGAACAATTAAGTAAACAGATGGCAGATTGTGCGAGCCATGTATCTCACTGTTGTTATGGGAAGCTACTTTAAAGCAAAGGGAGGCTAGAGTGCTCTACATGGTAATGGACTAGAGTTGGAGATGTCAAGATGAACTCATGCAATAGTGATACAGATGTTTGGATGTAGAAATATTTATAAATACATACATATACATGATTAGTATACACATAAATCTCCTTGTTCTCCCAACTAAAAACATGCAGAATCAGCAATAAGCTAGTAACTAAAAACAAAACAAAACAAAACCTGTAGCTGTCAAGTGGATTCCAATGTCCAGCAACCCTATAGGACTCTGCCCCATAGGGTTGCCAGGGAGCACCTGGTAGATGTAAATTGCTGACATTTTGGTTAATAGCCATAGCACTTAACCACTAAGCAACCAAGGTTTCAATAAACACCCTTATCTTAATTTATAATACCATTCTCCAATAATAAGGAAACCTGGACTCCTTGGAGAAATATCTGATTCTAAAACTGGGGCAGAAAGCTTTAAAAAAAAATAAAGCAGCTATCGCAGTTGAGTTGAATTTGACTCATGGCATCCATATGTATGTCAAAGATGAACTGTATTCCATCGAGTTTACAACTACTAATCTTCTAAAAGATCACCAGGCCTTTCCCAAGGCAACCATAGGTGACTTTGAACCCTCATCATTGTGAATAATAGCTGAATGTACTAACAGTTTGTATCGCCTATGGGCTGTGCTCAAACATAAGAAAGTGCTGAAGCAAATGAACAAAAACAATTCCACCACTAAGCCTAGAGTTTGTCGAAGAAACTCAGGAAGGCAAATGAAAGAACACACAATGACCAAAACTAGACAATATGATTAACAAATTAAGTCACATAAGAATATAGCAAAAAGTATAAAATAAATGCCCCTGAGTCCATAGTTATATAAAGAAATGAGTGCATAGATAATTAAATGAGATGAAAGATACAAATTTCACAGTCTGAATAAAAACTGAAATTTAGATTAAAAGTATCACAACAATATTAGTTTATTAATCTTGACAAATATACCATGAAGTGTTATTGCTGTTGTTAGTTACCTTCTGGAACATTCTGACTTAGGGAGACCCCACAGCTGCAGAGTAGAACTGCTTCAGAATAATGTAAGATGTTAATTATCAGCGAAAATGTGAATCTGGACTATTTCGACAATCGTTCTGTAGATAACTGTTTCTTAAGGAATAAATTAAAAATCAACTAAAACTTGCCTGAAGATATTGGGATATTAACAAAAGGCAAAATGACAGACTCTAAAAGAGAAATTGTTTCTAGGCAGAAGATACAGTAGAAGTAATCAATGAGTGAAGAATAATAGAAGAGAGAGAATTTGTGATAGCCCTCAAAATAATGTATCTTGTTTACTCAAAAAACATACTTTCCTAACTCAAAAATCTAGCTAGCTTCAGTATTTTTTTCTCTTTCTTTCTTGTTGTTCTTTAATATTACATCCATTTGTTAATAAGTTTAAGGAGCAAATAAATGCTGTGGTTCATTTTCAAAACTGTTGTGAGAAAGACCATGGTGACAGACACACATGAATTTAACCTTCATATCTATTCCAGGAAATGCTAGTGGCATAGTGGCTAATGGCTATGACTTCTAACCAAAATCAAAAGGTTGGCAGTTTGAATACACCAGGTGCTCCTTGAAAACTCTATGGGATAGTTCTAGCCCAATTTATAGGATTGCTATGAGTTAGAATTGACTTGAGGGCAATGAATTCAGTTTTTGAGTTTTCCTTCTATTCTAGAGAAAAGTCAGAGTCACACTGTATCATTCTTCCTCTTATTCTCTCTCTCCATACCTCAAGGAAAAGAAATCTAGGACTGAGCTCAGTTCATTATAGTGCAAAGAGATTTCTCTTATAGGAAACTTTGCATGAGCATTACACATTGTTGAACTTACTTGGTGTGTGTGTATGCACACTAAAGCAACACAAGGCACGATTTCAAGGCACTCTTATATCGATTAAATGTCTCCAACAAAGTGTCCTGTATCAACAAGAAAATATACTGGAGAGAAGTTAAATGGGAGAGAAGCAAGATTACTCGCCCCTCTAAATGTTTTAAAAAGTGAATCCAAAGTAAAAAGACATAATTGTGCAGTTTTGTTTTCAGTTGTAAAATTAGATCAAGACCAGAGGGAGAGCATGGTTGCCCCTCATTTTAAATAAATCATATGCAAAATTTATACTCATCCTAAACTAATATGACCCAGAGGCACAGTGCTTACTATCAACCTTTTTAATTAATGAGTTCATCAAAGATCGCTGCTCTGTGCATTTGTAATTCCTTTTTAGTTCTACAGTAACATGCCTTTTCCTCTTGAATGTCTGTGATCTTCCCTTTGTAAAAAAATTATTTTAGGGCATTTCAAGGAGAACTCGTGTAATTTTCTAGAGGCGGAGAGTTTGATAAGGACCTTACTACAAAGGATTAAATCACCTAATTTGGAGAAGATGAATGTCTTACTCATTTGGAACACTTGTTCAATAATTTGCCTGGACACATTTAAAAACACTTTCAAATAGTGATCAACACATAGCTAACTGAGTGCTGCGGTGAGGTTGAAAATTCCAATGAGCACTTTATTGGCTTTTTGGAGATTACAACTTTAAGTCAACCACATGAAAGAGTTGGCAGCAGAAAGATTATCTTGAAATAAGGTGTAAAACACTAATGTGGTGCCCAAAGGAATATTTTGTCTCTATGTTTCCTTAAGTTATAATGCTGACCTAACTAAAGTAATATTTGAGCAAAATGATGCATTATTTATCATATTATGTATTTCACCAAGGAACAAGTATATATGAAGAAATAATTTAATACATTTAGTTTCAGAATATATGAAATACTTCTTGCATATATAAGGTCATATGTTAGATTAATTTTGATATAATATTTACGAGATGTAAAAGAATGCTTTGTTACAAAAATGTACATTATAGTGATCTAATAATGATCATTGTTTTTTGATTAATTTAATCTAGAATAATAAGACATTACTGTTATATAACTTCTACAGACAATTGTGAATAGTATGATTTTCTTTCACATGATAGGTCATAGCATCGATAGATACTGCAATAAAATTATCATAATTATGAAAAGAAAATTTCCTGTGATGAAATTTACAATAATATTTGAAAAATTATGAGCTCTTGACAAGAAACTGACTGTAGATTAACATGCAATGAGATAAACCTGATACACACAGTGTGTTGTTACAGAGACTTCTTTTATTGAATCTAGTATGTAGCCTAAAATTATAAATCCAGAAGTACTTACAGGAAGGATACTAGGATGATTGTGTTATTTTTTTTTTTTTTTGGCCCATGGTTAATTTGTGCTCTGGGATTCAAGGATAGTGAGGAAAGCTGGTTGATAGAGCTTGAAGGACTTTGGAATTTATTATCTTCATATGGAAATTTAGAATGAATATATTGAAGAGCAGGTAGCAGTGGCCATTTTACAAAAGATGAGCAAAAAGAATATTCAGTTTCTGATTACAAATAGTAACATTGTGAGACTTGAGTTTGACTTTTGTGTATCCCAGAAGTGACTGAAGGAGATCCTCCATGTGCTCCCACATCTATTCTCACCACTGCTCCAACCACTCCTGGTGGCAGTATGTGTCAGCCTGGATTCTTGTAACCCAGGAGGACTGGGGAGGAATGCTGTGAATGCACTTACTGTCTACAGAAATGTAAGTGATTTCTGTTACATTCTCAACTTCAGTTCTCTCTGCTGTTTTTGTTTGTAAATTGTGGTTTATAATATTTAATGATATGATGGTTGTGAAAATTACTGTGATATAATAAAGTATTTTATATGGTACATTTAACCTAGTATAAAGGTAGTTACTAAAAGGTAGTTAGATATAAACATTTAAATCCTAGTAACATTACTCCAATAAGTATATTTTGCAATATGTTGACAATTTCAATTCATTGTCTTACTTCATATCCACTTGGCTTACTTGGCTTTTTATTGTCTTAAAGTCAGTTTAGTACAGTTCATCAGATGAATTCCACCAAAAGATATCTTGCTGTTTTTCATCTCCTATCTATTGCTGATGCTTTTAGTATAATTATATAATTTCCTGTCTCTCCCCTTCCACCTGTACAAAAGTAGTGTGTTGAAAGTTATGATTATTACGTAAGAAGTTTGAATTTTAGTCCAGATGGCAAATTACAGTGAGTTATTTTAAGACTGTATCAACTCATAAAATACTTTTAAATATATAAACAAAATATTTGTGCCTGTTGCTTTTTTAGAAAAGGAATTTGATGAAAACTCACAAATTTTTATTTTTTTATTCTAAATCATTATGTATTGTGAGCATATCAAAATGTTTTGTTATTATTTCATAAATTTACCATCTGTTGTAGTATCTTTATTTTTAGGTAAATCCAATGTACTTTAAAATATTCATTTAAAAATAAACACTGAAAACATCAATATCCTTCCATATGGTTCCAAAGTCCTAGTCAATTTTGCACTGATGATTGTTAGTGGAAAAAAATAAATTTATTTATATTTAAATATAATCTTCTTCGCCAAGAAATTTGGAGGACAGGTACTTGGCCAATTGACTGGAAGGGATCCATATTTATGCCCATTCCAAAGAAAGGCGATCCAACCGAATGTGGCAATTACTGAACGACATCATTAAAATCACATGCAAGTAAAATTCTGCTCAAGATCATTCAAAAGCAACTGTAACAGTGTATTTGCAAAAAACTGCCATAAATTCAAGCTGGATTCAGAAGAGGATGTGGAAGCAGGGATATCATTGCTAATGTCAGATGGATCTTGGCTGAAAGCAGAGAATGCCAGAAAAAAGTTTACTTGTGTTTCACTGATTATGCAAAAGCATTAGACTTTGTGTGGATCATGTTAAATTATGGCTAATGTTGTGGAGAATGGGAATTGTAGAACACCTAACTGTGCTCTTAAGGAATGTGTATGGATCAAGAGGCAGTCATGAGAACAGAACAAGATTTAAAGTCAGGAAAGGTGTGCGTCAGGGTTGTATCTTTCACCATATCTTTTTAATCTTAATGTAGAGCAAATAATCTGAGAAGCTGGATTATATGAAGAAGAATGAGGCACCAGGATTGGAGGATGACTCATTAACAACCTGCATTACACAGACAACACCACCTTACTTGATGGAAATGACGAAGATTTGACACTGATGAAGATCAAGGACCACAGCTTTCGGTATGGATTGTACCTCAATGTCAGGAAAACATAAGTCCTCACAACTGGACTACTAAGCAACATTGTTATAAATGGAGAAAAGATTGAGGTTGCCAAGGATTTTGTTTTACTTGGGTCCACAATCAACACTCATGGAAGCAGCAGTCAAAACCTAAAAGGCGTATTGCTGCAAAGGACCTCTTTAAAGTGTTCAAAACTGAAGATGTCACCTTGATGCCTAAAATACACCTGACTCAAGCAACGATATTTTCAGTTGCATCATATGCATGTGAAGGCTGGACAATGAACAAAGAAGACAGAAGAAAAACTGATGCCTTTGAATTGTGGTATTGGAGAAGAATAGTGAATGTACCACGGACCACCAAAAGAAGAAACATCTGTTCTGGAAGCAGTACAACCAGAGTGCTCCTTGGAAGCAAAGAGGGTAAGACTGTGTCTTACATACCTGAGGCATGTTGTGAGGAAGGACCAGCCCCTGGAGAAGGACATCATGCTTGGTAGAGTGGAGGGTCAGTGGATAAGAGGAAGACCATTGATGAGATGGTGACACCGTGGCTGCAACAAAGGGCTTGAGCATAAAAATTGTGGACATGGCACAAGACTTGGCAGTGTTTCGTTCTGCTGCTCATAGGGTTGCTATGAGTCGGAATCGACTCAGTGGCACCTAACAACAACAGCATAATCTTCTTAGGTTACTGTAAATTTAATATATTTAAAAATGGATGGAGGTACAGATGAAGTGACTTGATGATTTTCCCTTGATCTAACACCTTAAAGAAGTGTTAAGAAAAGCAGCCTGGAAGGCTTAAGGGATGTGACAACCACCCTCAAACATGATAAGCCATGGTGATTTTTCACAGTTGTTTTTGCAGTTACCCTTCTGTGAAATTTACTTGCAAGAAGCTTCTCGTATATAAGCGAAGTTAAAAAAAATCATTTTCAAGTTTTTCCCTCTCTCAGCATATGTTAGAGATGAGTGGCCAAGGCATTTTTCCAAGTTAAAAATTAAACAGCATTTTTTTTTCTTTTTCCAAACATTTGGGTACCTCTCACCCGTAGCATATTTGTGGATAATATATGCTGTTCACTAAGTTAGCTTTTATAATTCATTTCCCTCATTTTCTAATGTGTAGAGTGAGTGCTCATTATGTAAACTTTTCTAGTACCTCATTAGTATTTTATTGCTTTCTGAATTATTTATCTATACATTTTTTTTTTCAAGCTACATAGTTGGCTTGGCTGTTCACGCTGTCTTGCAAAATGTCTGTAGATTTCAGTAAAAACTATTAGTGAATCCAGTTTATAATGGTGAGGTATTCTGTTTGGTAAGCCAGAATTCAAGTTATAGCACAAATCACCTGAAATTCTAAAATGAAAGTAGCTTGATTCAAAGCACTTTACTTCATTCCTTGATATGCTGGGTGGCATCCCAGAAAATGATTATAATTTGAAAGTTTTGCAATTCTTTAGAGCAAATGAATAAAGACACAAACCTATTAATGAAGCATTGAATTATTTTGAGATAATAAGCTGTTGCATAAGGAGTTCCAGAATGTTAATTAACATACTGAGGGGTAGAGAAAAATTCTTTAAGATATTAAATGCCTATAATCTTCTTTAAACCTGGAATTATCAGCAAGAGTTAACATATTTGATTTCACAAATAAAATTTAAATATCAGAATTTTTAGATAAATAACTCAAGACAACCCACCACTCAGCTGTTATGATACACCAAAGTCCTACTACATGGCTTAAGAAATTAAATGTAATAAATATCTTAAAAACTCACACATTCCTGTCCTAAATCCCATTCTTTTATTTCTTCCAATAATTAATAGCTTTTTAGAACATTGTGTTTATCATTTACTTGATATTACTAATGTTTTCACCATACACATAGGTATTAATGTGTAATTTGTTATCTAGCTGATCACATTTTTAATTCCGTAGATGGACCCATATAATATATATACTTTGAAAATATGTGCAGAGACATGATATTTTATGCTATTTTCTTTGCACATTGTAGCCCTGGTGATATATCTGTTAAGAGCTGCAACTGCTAACCAAATGTTGGTAGTTCAAATCCACCAACCGCTCCTTTGAAACTCAGTGGGGAGGTTCTACTCCATCCTGTAAACTTATTAGGAGTCACAACTGACTTGACAGCAATGGGCTTGTTTTTTGTTGTTGTTTGTTTTCTTTGAATATTATACAAATTTTCCATATTTGTATGTGTCTTTTTTCTGGATTTCTCTATTGAAACAATACTGTAGTGAGTATATGTGTACGTATATACTCATATGTAAGCTCTTCACACCTGAATCCACTGCTGTTGAGTCGATTCCAACTCATAGTAACCTTGTAGGATAGAGCAGAACTGCTCCACAGAGCTTCCAAGGAGCACCTGGTGTACTTGAACTGCCAACCTTTTTGTTAGCAGACACAGCATTTAACCACTAAACCATCAGGGTTTTCCATTCATATGAATGTGTGTGTTATATCAATAAACCAAAGACAGTGCCTTAATTTTCTTGCTCTAACACAAATACCCCATATGAATGGTTTTAAAGAATAAGAATTTATTTTGTCACATTTAGAGAGATTCAAAGTCCAAATTCAGGGCATTTCTGTAGGGGGAAGGCCTTTCTTATCAGTAGCCTTGTAAGGTTCTTGGCATACTTTGGTGTCAGTCTTCCTTCTCTGTGTGTCTCTGTACTTATTCTCTGTTCTTTTTTTGTAACTTAAAAGTGATTAGGTTTAGGACCAACCTCATACTGGCATAACCTCATTCACATAACAAATTAAAAAAAAAATCTCTATTTCTAAACCAAGTCATATTTACAGATACAGAGTATGGTATTTCTACAAGTTGAAAGAACTGAAGAAAAAAAAATAAGACTCAAGTTGCAATACTGAAGGATTCTGCAGGGGAAATGCTAAATGACTCAAGGAGCATCACAATGTGGAGGGAATATACAGTCATTATACCAGAAAGAACTAGTTGATATTCAACCATTTGAAGAGGTGGCATATGATCAGGAACAGGTGTTAATGAAGGAGGAAGTTGTAGCTGCCTTGAAGGCACTGGTGAAAAACGTGGCTCCAGGAATTGATGAAATACCAGTTGAGATATTTCAACAAACAGATGCAATGCTGGAAGTGCTCACTCATCTATACCAAGATATTTGGAAGACAGTTACTTGACTAACTGACTGGAAGAGATCAATATTTATGCCCATTCCAAAGAAAGGTGATCCAATCAAACATGGAAATTACTGGATAGTATCATTAATATCACATGCAAGTAAAATTTTGCTCCAGATCATTCAAAAGTGACTGCAACAGTATGTTAACAAAGAACAGTCAGAGAGTCAAGTCAAATTCAGAAGAGGATGTGGAACCAGAGATATCACTGCTGATGTCAGATGGATCTTGGCTGAAAGCTGAGAATACTAGAAAAACATTTACCTGGGTTTCACTAACTATGAAAAATCATTAGACCATGTGGATCATAAGAAATTACAGCTAACAATCCAGAAAATCAGAATTCCAGAACATTTCATTGTGTTCTTAAGGACTCTATACATGGATCAGAGGACACACTGCATGGTTTAAAGTCAGAAAAGGTGTACATCAGGGCTGTATTTGTTCACCATACATTTTCAATCCATATGATGAGCAAATAATCCAAGAAACTGGACTGTGCGAAGAATACCGAGGTGTCAGGATTGGAGAAAGGCTCTTTAACAATCTATGTTGCACAGCTGTCACCACCTTACCTGCTAAAAATGAAGAGGATTTGAAACACTGAAGAAGCTCAACGACCATAGTCTTCAGTACGGATGGCATGTCAACATCAAGAAAACAAAAATCCTCACAAGTGGACCAGTAAGCAACATTGTCGTAAATGGAGAAAAGACTGAGGCTGTCAAGGATTTCATTTTACTTGGTTCCACAATCGATGCCATGGAAGCAGCAGTCAAGAAGTCAAAAGACACATTGCATTAGAAATATCTGCTGCCAAGGACCTTTTAAAGTATTGAAAAGTAAAGATGTCACTTCAAAGACTAAGGTGAACCTGACTCAAGTCATTGTATTTTCAGTTGCATCACATGCATAAGAATGCTGGTCAAGGGAAGACTGAAGAATTGAAACCTTTGAGTTGTGGTGTTGGTGACGAATATTGCCAAAAGAACAAATAGATCTGTTCTGGAAGAAGTACAACCAGAGTGCTCTTTGGATGCAAATATGGCAAGACTGTGTCTTACGTATTTTGAACATGTTATTGGGAGTAATTAGTCCTGGAGAAGTATACCATGCTTGGTAGAGTGGAGAGTTGGCAAAAAAGAGGAAGACCCTCAACCAGATGGATTGACACAACGGCTGCTGTGATAGGCTTAAGCATAAAAATGGTTGTGGACATCGTGTAGGACTGAGTAGTGTTTTGTTCTGTTCTGCATAAGGTCGCTATGAATTGGAACCAACTCGACAGCACCTGACAACACTTCTGCATGTATTTGGGGGGGGCATACTTTATAACAGATGGCTTCGGTGTATTGTTCCCAGGTATTTTCTTTATGGCAGAGTGAAGTTCATTAGCTCAAAAAGCCTGCCAGGTCTTAATACAAATTTGTACTTATCTAATTACTTTTAAAATAGCTCATAAAATAAGATCCTGTGGCCAGGTTAGAGCTTAATTTCTTTGTAAACCCCATGAAATTGCACTCAACATCTGCTAGCCTGCAGTTGTAAGGTTCTCCAAGTTCCTGCTGTTCTTGGTGCTCTGTAATCCAGAGACTCCCTACATTACTGCAGAAGGACATCATAAAGGAACATCCTCCCTGTATGTGCCCCTTTTCTTTCTCCCTTCTTCTCTTTCCCTGGAGTTTCCTTGCCCTCTCCTCCTTATGGTGGGTTCCTATGCAGCTTGCCTCTGGAAAAATCTCTTGCTATGGGGACTGCTCCCCGCCTGCAGCTGTCAATGCATGGGCCCCAATTAATAATTTTCAGTGAAGCAGTGCTATCTGTGGTCGTATTTTTTTCCTTGTTCAGTCCTAAACTCCCTCAAATTCACTACAATCTGTCCTGTGAAAATATGTAAGATCTTCTATAGGCTATAGACAGTAGAATAGCTGATTTATAATGTGTTTATGTCTTCAGCTTTACTAAAGCCAAGTGCCGTCGAGTCGGATGTTCGAAAATTTATTTCAAATGTGATTGTACCAATTAATATTTCCAAGAGCAATGTACACTAATGGTCATGGTCCAACATACTTGCCAGCCAGCACTGGGAACTGCCAGACATTAAAATGTTTGGCCATTTTGTGGTGTGTAAAATTTTTATTTCCTTATAATTCTGCTAAAGAGGTTAAGTGTATTTTATTATATTTTATTATATATATTTTATTATATTCTTTGTACCATTTTTGCTACTTTTTCTGTAAAATAACTGGTTAGATTTTGTTTGGGCTCATTTTTGAATCGTTATTTTTCTTTTCGAAAGCTTATTCATTTAGGGGAGTCTTTATATACCCTTAATATTCATTTGTTGGTAAATTTTCAGAAAATTTATTCTCTGTTTACTATAAATTTACTCATGAATATTCAAATTTACCAATTTTTATGGCTACATAATAAAACTTTTCCTGACATAAATGAGAAAGTCTCTTAACGTGTCTAAAGTTTTATGTTTCCTAGTTATGTTCGTACTCTGCCTAAATAGAATTTTGGAAATTGGTGTAAGATAACAATCTACTGCTACTATTACTACTGTTGATTCAAATCTGTATCCTATAATTTCTGGAGTCCCTGGGTGGTATAATTAGTTAACATACCTGGCTGCTCATCAGAAGTTTAGAGGTATAAGTCCACCCAGAGACACTTAGAAAAAAGGCCCAGCAATCCATTTCTGAATAATTGGAAGTTGAAACCTCTTTGGGACATATTGTACTCTGACACTCAAGGAGTCATCAGCAGTTAGAGTTGACTTGACAGCAACTGGTAACTAATATATGCTCTGGCTTTATGATTCCTTTATCACTGATGTTGCATTTCTGAGATTCTCATCATTTAATCCCCTCAAAAGGGAAGAGTTATTTTATAGCTGGTTTTGGAAAGCTTGTATGTAGCTGTTAGTCAGCACTGACTCAGCTGCAACGATTTTTGGTTTGCTGTATTTACCTCCAGGGATCCCTGAAAGTCTCACTTTTAGTCTCAGTTAACATAAGGGGAGACAAATGGTAAAGCCTTGTAGATCCAAAATAAACTAACAAGTATCTTAATATACTAATTTATGTTATGGGTTAAAAGTGTCCTTACAAATTTGTGGAAAATGATATACTATTCAATAGATGGCATTGGGGTAATTACTCATATAAAAATTGAAATTAGGTTGTAATTTTATACCAATTCCCAAAATTCTATGCAGGTAGAGTACAAATATAGCCATTAAATGTGAAACCTTAGACATTTTAAGAGACTTACCTATTATTTATTGATGATTTATAATCTTCTGTCTTAAGTTTAAAATCATCGTTGTAGAACTCATTTCCAGTTTGTTTATGAATGGCTTTCACTTGGGGTAAACTTTTAAGACAATCTGGCTTGACTACACAAAAAAAGGGGTATAAACGACCCTGCTGGACATTTTTGACCAAGCTGTTCTGAAACAAAACATATCACACAGATCTTGATAGCGTAATTCAGTGGTGAAATAAGCTGTTGAGTGAATTGGAAGGTGACAACGGAGTTTGTGGTTGGAGGTCTCTGACTTACACAAAGTTTGTTGGCATTCTCTTTGTCTTGCTGTGTAATATTCTTTACTAAAAAGTCTTAAGTGAGCATGCTCTGTTGAGACTCAATAATTCTTTCAATTATTCATGCCTATCTGGACTATGGAAATCCTAGAGGCCTATTGATTAAGCGCCACATCTGCTTCCAATTTACTGTGCGCTCCTTGGAAACTCCATGGAGCAGTGGTACTCTGTCATATAGGTTCAATATGAATTGGAATGTATTCAACAGCAGTGGGTTTTTCTCGCTTTTTTTTTGGTTTGGTCGTTCTGACTCAACAGCACTTGGCTTGGCTGGGTCATTGCAGATATGAATCTTTTCAAATATTACTAAATTTAGTTTTAAATTTTTTTAAGAATTATTTTTACATATTCATGAGTTGTTAAGTCTGGTATATTTTATTATCTTTGTCTCATTTTGTTTTTCATTTTTATTTTATTTTTATTTATTTTTTATCATGATTGAATGAAAATGTACATTCACATATAAATTTGCATGCTCACCTATATGCAGCTCCCACTGCTCTCCCTGCCCAGTGAAAGCACACCCCTCTTCTCTGCTCTATACGTGTCTTATCCTCCCAACCATCTCCTATCCCCTCCTCCCCACCCACTCCCCTTCCTTCAGCAAGAAGTCAGCAGGAAGACATCCTATAGATGCACAGAACTGTAAAATTCCCACAAGATACGGTCGCTCTGCATCACCAAGTCCAATCCATTGCCATCAGAAAAGTTGACCTTCATTATGATTTATGGACAGGGACAGCATCAGGGCCAAGGCGCCTGCTCCTAGGGGAACCCTGAAGCCCCCAGACCATCAACTGTGGTCTTTTATTGGAGATCTCAGGGTGTATCCCTATTTATTCTCTTGTTGTCAGTGAGACTCAACTTCGTGAGCTCCATCGTGGCTATCACTGGTGGTGGCCAGGCATCATCTGGTTCCCCTGGTCACAAATCGATGTAGAGACCCACTCACATGGGTCTCTCTGTCTTCTGGATTCTCTTTTCCCTGTATAGTTCCTGTCCTCGGTGATTATCCGGTCCTGTTGAGTTGGGAACATTTGCTGTACACTGAGATGGCAGCTTGGCAGCTTTTAAGACCCCAAACGCCACTCACCGATGAGGGGTGCAGAGAGTCCTCATTAGTAAAATGCTAGCTGTGCTGATTGGCCTGGATTTCCCCTGAAAGCATGGTTTCCGGCACCCCACCCCAGCTACTCTGTCCTTGCAACATAGCGTTAAGATGGGAGGAATATTCAAATTGTGTTGAAGTCCAGTTGTTATTGACCTTCTTTCTAATGTGTGCTGTCACTGATTTCACCCAACCAAATTTCTATTAACTATCTAACCTAAACCCTCCCCCACCTCACACTTTCTCCCTCCTCAGCCTTGCATCTGTCCAAGAGTCTTTTCTTCTGTGCATGAGTCTGTTTCACAGTGATCTCATACAATATTTGTCCTTTTGTCACTGACTACTTTCAAGCAGTATACTCTCCTCCAGTTCAAACCAGGTGAACAGATGTTTCCTGTATCATCATTATTCTTCATCACCACATAGTGTTCCATTGAATACATATACCATAGCTTACCTATCCAATCCTCTGTTGTTAGGCATCTGGGTTGATTCCATCTTTTTGCTATTGTGGACTGTGCTGGGATAAACATTCGTGTGCACGTATCAGTTGGTGTGAGTGGCCTGGATTCTGTAGCACATATTACAAGCAGTGGAATTACTAGGTCAAATGGTATGTCTATATCCATTTTTCTAAGGAAGCACCAGATTGCTATCAAAAGAGGTTTCACCATTTTGCAATTCCATCAACAGTGTAGAAGAGTTCCAATCTCCCCACAGCCTCCCCAGCATTTGTTGTTTTGCATTTTCCAGATCATGGCCAACCCTGCTGGGGTGAGATGGTACCTCATTGTCATTTTGACTTGAATTTCTGTAATAGCTAATGATTGTGATCATGTCCACATGTGTTTTTTGGCTGCCTGGATGTCCTCTTTAGAGAAGTGCCTGTCCATCTTCTTTGCCCATCACTTAATTGGATAATTTATCTTTTTCTTATTGACAGTTTGTAAACCTGATAGATTACAGCAATCAGGCATCAGTCTGACATAGAGTTGCCGAATATTTTTTTCCCATTCTGTAGGTGGCCTTTTAATTCTATTAATAAAGTCTTTGGATGAGCAAAAGTGATTGATTCTTAGTAGTTCACATTTATCTATTTTCTCTTCTGATGATTTTGGTTTGTTTGACAGATTTTGAAGTCTGTCTGTGTTATGTACTAAACCTTCCATTGTTGTTACTACTTTCTCTTGGATGAGCTTTATCGTTTTAGATTTGATGTTTAGGTCTTTTATCCAGTTTGAGTTGATTTTTGTATAAGGTGTAAGATATGGGTCTTGTTTTAATTTAATGCACATGGACATCCAATTTTGCCAGCACCATTTGTTGAAGAGATTGTTTTTACCCCAGTTTAATGTCGAATATCAACTGTTCAAAGGCATATGATGTCATCACCGGGGTCTCAATTGTGTTCCACTGATCTATCCATCTGTTTTTGTACCAGTATCAGGCTGTTTTGACTATTGTGACAGTGTAATAGGTTCTGAGGTCTGGTAATGAGAGGCTTCCTAGTGTGTTCTTCTTTAGTAGTGCTTTACTTATCCGGGGCTTCTTCCCTTTCCAGACAAAATTGGTAGTTTGTTCTTCCATCTCATTAAAAAATGTCACTTGAACTTGTATTGGGATTGCATTATATAAGTAGATTGCTTTGGGTAAAATAGACATTACCACAGTGTTAAGTCTTCCTATGCACAAGCATGGTAGATTTCTCCATTTACGTAAGTCTCTCTTAGTTTGTTGTAGTAAGGGTTTGTAGTTCTCTTTGTAGAGGTCTGTTATTTCTCTGGTTAAATTTATCCCTGGGTACTTTACCTTCTTAGGGGCTATGGTGAATGGTATTGACTTGGTGATTTCTTCCTTGCTAATCTCATTGTTGCTATAAAGGAATTCTACTGATGTACTTATGTTTATCTTGTATCCTCAGACTTTGCCGAACTCTTCTATCAGTTTGAGTAGTTGCTTATGGATTCTTTGAGATTCTCTGCATATAGGATATATCATCTGCAGATAGGGAGATTTTTAGTTTTTCTTTGCTGATGCAGTTGCACCTTATTCTCCGGTCTTGTCTAGTAGCTCTAGCTAGAACTTCTAGTACAATGCTGAATAGGAGGGGAGAGAGTGGGCATCCTTGCCTAGTTCCTGTTTTCAAGGGAAACTGTTTCAGTCTCCCTCTATTCAGGATGACATAGGCAGTTGGCTTTGCATAAATGGCCTTTATTGCATTGAGGCATTGGCTGTCTATTCCATTTTGCTGAGAGATTTTAGCACGAATGGGTGTTAGACTTTATCAAGTGCATTTTCTCCGTCAGTGGACAAGATCAGGTGATTCTTGCCTTTTGTGATATTTATGCAGTTGATCACATTAATTGTTTTTCTGATGCTGAACCAGCCTGGCATCCCTGGTATGAATCCAACTTAGTCATGATGGATTGTTTTTTGGATTTTTTGTTATATTCTATTGGTAAGAATTGTGTCGAAGATTTTTGCATCTAGATTCATGAGTGATATTAGTCTGTAGGTCTTTTTGGTTAGGTCTTTCCCTGGCTTTGGTTTCAGGGTTATGCTGGCTTTATAAAATGAATTTGGGAGTATTCCAGCCCTTCCTACACTGTGAAATAGTCTTAGCAGTATTGGAGATATCTCTTCTTTGAACGCTTGGTAGAATTCTGCAGTAATGTCATTTGGTAGAGGGTTTCTTTTTGGTTGGTAGCTTTTTGATGACTTTTTCAATCTTGTCGTTTGTGATGGCTTTGTTAAGTTGTTCTGCTTCACCTTGTGATAACTTGGTAGGTGATATGAATGAAAGAATCTGTCCACTTACTCTAGGTTTTCAAATTTTTTAGAATGCAGTCTTTCATAGTATTCAGCTATGATATGTTTGATTTCTGTTGGATCTGTTGTGACAACTCCCCTCTCATTTCCTATTTGGGTTATTTGTCTTCTTTCCTGTTTTTCTTTGATAAGTTTAGCCAAGGGTTTCTCAATTTTCTTGATCTTTTAAAAAAACCGCTTTTGATCTTTTCAGTGTTTTCAATTGTTCTTCTGTTCTCTAATTCACTTAGTTCTGCTCTAATCTTTATGATCTGTTTTCTTCTGGTGCCTGCGGAGTTCCTCTGTTTTTTTTGTCTCTCCTTGTTCAAGCTGTAAGGTCAGTTCTTTTATTTGATTTGTTCCTTCCAGATGTGTGCATTCATGAAAAGAAATTGACCTCTGAGCACTGCTTTGGCTGTATCCCATAAGTTCTGGTAGGAAGTGTTGTCGTTCTCCTTGGAATCCATAAGTTTATTTCAACCTTGTTTTCTTCTATAACACATGATTTTTTGAGTAAAGTGTTGTTCAGTGTCCATGAGTTTCACTTTCTTTCTGTGTTTTTTCTGCTATTGATTTCGACTTTTATGACTTTATGATCTGAGAAGATACTTTGCATTAATTCAACGGTATGGATTTTGATTAGAATTTCTTTATTTCCTAACACATGGTATATTCTGGAGAATGTTCCATGTGCACTGGAGAAGAAGGTGTAGTTGTCTGCTGATGGATAGAAAGTTCTGTATATGTCAATGAGGTCAAGTTGTCAATTGTGGCAACAAAGACTTCTGTGTCTTCCTTGAACTTTTTACTAGATGATCTGTCCAATATTGAGAGCAGAGTATTGAAGTCTCCTACTATTATTGTGGAGTAATCTATCTCCTTTTTAAGTGTATTCAGTGTTTCTTTGACGTATTTAGGTGCTCTAATATTCACTGCATAAATATTTAATATTGTTAAGTCCTGCATGTGTATTGAACATTTCAGTAATAAATAGTGTCCATCCTTGTCCACGATGGTGGATTTTACATTAAAATTGATTTTGTCTGAGATTAGAATTGCCACACCTACTCTTCTTTGTTCATTGTTAGCTTGAGACATATTCTTCCATCCTTTAATTTTCAGTTTGTCCCTACCTTTAAGACTAAGGTGAGTTTCTTGTAGGCAACATACAGATGGGTCACATTTTCTGATCCAAGATGTCACATGATGTCTCTTTACCGAAGCATTCAGTCCATTCACATTCAATGTAATTATTGATAGGTATGTGTTCAGGGCTGCTATTGTGATATCTTTACTTTTGTGTTAATGTTTTCCCTGTTATTCTTATTAATCTGTTCTGGGACCTTCTTTGTCAGTTGATTTTTCACTTTTTTAAAGGCTGGTTTTGTGGTTGTTGAGACTCCTGTATTACATTTCTTGATGTGGTATGTTGCTTTTTTATTGTGATTTATGGCTGCCAGTATGATTCCACTTACCAAACTATATATAAACCCAATTTTGATTGCTACCAGTCTTGTTAACTTCCTCTCCATCTAAAAGGTCAATAACGACTGTAGTACATCCCTCTTTTTAATATAATGACATCATAGTTTACATGGTATGATCACTAGATCATTTCTTTCACTATTATAGATTTGATTGTGTTTAGAGCCTTCCCTAACTGAGTAGGATTCTGGATAATGTGTCTTCTAAAATATAAAGTTAGTGGTTTTGTTCTCCCAAGCCAAGAAATTCTTTCAGTGTCTCTTGTAGCTTTGGTTTGGTTTTAACAAAGTCTCTAAGTTTCTTTTTATCTGCAAATGTCTTAGTTTCCTTTTCATATTTGAAAGATAGTTTTTCAGGATGTATAATTCTTGGTTGGAAGTTCTCCTTCGAGGCTTTGAATAAGTCATGCCACTGTCTTCATGCCAACATCATTTCTGCTGAAAAATCTGATGAAAGCCTACAGGGTTTCCCTCTGAGTATTAGCTTTGCTTTGAGTATTGCTGCCTTTAAAAGTTTCTGCTTATGTTTCATTTTGTTAAACTTGATTAGAATATGTCTTGGAGTCTTTCTATTGAGATCTATATTGAGTGGTGTTTGATATATATCTTGGATATTTATATTCTCTTCTTTCATAATTTCTGGGAAGTTTTCTGTCAGCAGCTCAGCAAAAATACTCTCTGTGTTCTCAGGTGTCTCGCCGTGTTCCGGATCTCTGATTAATTATAGATTGTTCCTCTTAATAGAGTTCCATATGTGTCTTAATGCTTCTTCATTTTTCTTGTTTCTTTTTTCTGATTTCTCCTCATAGACGCTGGAGTCAGTAGCTGTGTCTTCCAAATCAGAAATTGTCTGTTCCATTTGTTCCATTCTGTTTTCTTGGCTTTGAATTGAATTTTCTATGCCTTTGATTTTGTTCTTGATTTGTTGGATTTCTGAGTACTGATGTTCCATCAGATTTAACAGCTTGCTTAGTTTTTCATCTTACTCTGCTGCATTTTGTATAAGATCTAGGAGGGCTCTATACATAATCCTTTTGTATTCACCTTCTGATAGTTTCAGATAAGGTTCTTTGTCTGGGAAGTTCTGAGGTTGTTTCATTTGTTGCTTTCTGGGCTTCATGTGGGTCAGTAGATGGCTGGGAGAGATGCTGTGAAGATGGACCACAGTTATTTCTGTATTCTATCTTAAAATGAGAAGTAAAAAGTATTTGACAACTTCCGAAGTCAGTCAGTTTTTCATGTGTATATGTCCCTCTTCCCAGCTGGCAAAGTAAACACCTCTATATTGAACCCTAGATGTTATAAACTTGCTCAAAATACAGGAAGGCTACTGGCCTGCTGGCCTCTGCTGTTGGGCCATGGCTGTAGGTGATACTGTGCATAATTCTGCTTTTTTGCTGGAAAAGTGATCTCTTCTGGGTAGGCACTGCCTCCCAGCCCAGGAATTAGGTCCAGCTGAGGCTTCCGTATGGATGACTCCACCTCTCAGCAAAACAAGATGGTGTCCCACACAAGCTTGCCAGCTGGCCAGGACTAGGTTCCCAGCAGAAAGAGAGGCTGAGAGTGCCGAAATGCCAAGAGCCCACAGCATCCACTGCTGGGCTCCAGCTCTAGGCAACATTATTCAAAACACTGCCACCCTGCTGGAAAAGCACTCTCCCTCCGGCAGGTGCCACCTTCCAGCCTAGGAACCAAGCTTCTGCCTGGGCTTCTCTGTTTCCCAATGGATCAAGATGGTGGCCCACACAAGCTCATCTGTAAGCCTACCACATGGCAGTGGCAGAAAGATAAGCCAGAGGAGCTGAGGTGTTTGTCATCCAAAACCAGGGCCCCAGAACGTGGCAATTACACTTGCTGGTCCCACCAGCAGTGCATCCGAGACCAGCCACTAGTCAAGTCCCAGCTCTGCCCACTAGCCAAGACAGAGTGAAAAAAAAAAATCAAAATGATGAGTTACCTTCAGTCTGTGCAAGCCTCTGCTAGCAGACAATTGGGTCACGGAAAGAGAGGAGGTTTTGCATTCAGTGGTATGAAGTCCAAATTAACAGCCTTATGCTGCATCCCAGGGCTCACTAGGTGTCCAGAAGGCTCTGTTTAATTATTGTTTCAGATCTTGGTTTCCAGAAGGATTTAGGGAGATATGCACTTAGTCTGCCTTCTTGACTCTGCCCCCTTCTTTGTCTTATTTTGGTATCAAAATCATACTGACCACATAAAATGATTTGGCAGCTGGTAAGTTTTGCTGTCTTTTCTAAAAGAGATTAAGTAGCATTTGTGTTATTTATTTCCAGATTTCATGCATAAGACTCTATTTTCTTTGTGGTAAGGCTTAAAATTGTGAATTTAATTTTATTATTGCCATAAAACCCACTGTCATAGAGTTAATTTCAACTTAAAGTGACTTATAGGACAGAGCAGAACTGCCCTCCAGGATTTCTAAGGATAAGCTGGTAGATTCAAACCACTTACCTTTTAGACAGAAGACCCACTCTTAATCATTGGGCCACTAGAGCTCATTATTGGTGAAGAGTTATTCAAATGCTCAATTTCTTCTTGTACTAATTTTGATAATTCATGATTTCCAAAGAATCTGTGAACTCCTACCAATTTGTTGAAGTTACCAAGATGAAGTGATTAATAATATTGCCTTTTGTTCTTGTTTACATGCATCAGATACATAAAGATGTAATTATATCTTATTTCTTCTCTTGTTAATTTTTATTTTCTTTTTGTTATCTGTGTTTATATTTTTTAAATTTCTTATATTACTATATTGTTAAGGTTTAAAATGTGACCAATATTTTGTTCTGTTTTCTTTTTATGGTCTCTAGTTTTTTTCACCCTATTTACTTCTTTCCATTTGATTAATACAGTAATTTTTGGAATTGTATTTAATCTTTTATGTTGGTTTGTCCAGTATACGCTTCCCCTTTTTTTTATTTTTCATATTTTCTTTAGGGTTTAAATTTTCATGTTAACTTTTAACAATTAATATGAATTAATACTGTTAATGTGTATAGTTAAAGCAGCATGCAAACAATTCTATACAATGATACCTATAATATATGGACCTTACAAGTTAGCATTCTTTCTACAGATGTGCTATTTAATGTATAACTTTTCTTCTATATATGTTCTGAAACCACAATACTTTATTTTCAATTTGCTCTAAAGCTCCATTAATATTTAAATAACTTATCAGAAGAGAAAGTAACCATTTACCTATAATTACATATTTATCTTTTCCTGCACACTTCATTCGCCTGTGTAGGTCTCAAGTATCTGGTTTTTTTTTTTTGGCCTGAAAATCTTTCTCTGTTCATCTCCTTTATCTCCTTTTTCTCTTCCACCTAGGTTCCAGGCTAAAGTTTTCTCTCTGAAAGGCTCGTGGCAAGAGATAAAGAAAGACAGTTCTAGAGAAATTTTGTGTTTTATTTTTCACTGCTTGTTTTACATGCTTTTAATTATGGGTCATTTTTCTTGTTTGGTTGATGGTACACAATTTGTGTGATTTTATGTGTTCTTTTTGCCAATATGTGCAATTTTGGGGTATAAGCAGATAACAATTTCTATGGCTCCTTAAAAGTCCTCTTCCATTATATTTCCAAAATGTAAACTTAGACCTTAATATTTATTAGTGTTACTTATTCATAGTTCAAAACGTTTTAAATACAACGTAATCTGACTCAACGGCACTGGGCAATTTATATGTTTGGAATTTACAAAAAAATTCTCAAGATAGTGCAAATAAGATCTGTATACCTCATACCCAGTTTTTCAGTTAATAACTTACTTCGACATGATACATTTGTTACATTTAGAGAATCAATGTTGGTGCATTATTAATCCAGTCTTAAGTATGATATCCTTAGTTTTTAACTCAGTTTCTATCCACTCACCAAGGTTCCTTTGATGTAAGAATAGGATGACTAATTTAATTCAAAAGAAACAGAAGGATGGAAATGATAAACAAAAACAGAGGCAAATAATAGAGAAAAAGAAGAGTTAATGAAACCAAACCCAGTCTCCTGAAAAGATCAACAACTTTGCTAAATGTCTATATATACTGTTTAGGGAAAAAAAAAAAAAAAAAAGGTGAAAAGAAACAAATTACTGAAGTCAGAATCATGAAGCTTGTAATTATGACATTTATAGATATTAAACAAATATTTAAATATCATGATAAATTACTTATGATATGCTAAAAATCAGTGATGGGGATACATCATAGATGTCAACTGGAAGAGCTCTCAATAGCTGAAGCTAAATAAACCAGCGTTGGATAACAAACCAAACTATACAATAAATATTTAAAAGGCTATGGTGACATACACAAATCATTGAATAAACAAATATAGAGGTGAATAGTGAAATCTCCCATAGATAATTCCAAATAATTCATGCACATTCTCTCCTCACCGTTAGTATTCTCTAACAAAGAGTGTAATAAGTAGCCAAGAAATAAAAAAAAAAAGAGTAACTTTATAGTGAAACAAAGCAAAACAAAAGCTAACAAAATCTGCCTCAAGCCAGATCCTTGAGGTTTTCATCATCAGTGATAAAACTTATTCATAGTATGTAGGGCTGCTATAAGTCAGAATCAACTCCACCCCAACAGATTTGATGTTTCTGGTACTCTTGAGATGATGAATTGAGCACGACATTTTAGTCCTGTGGTCTTTACCCCAAATGTATTACTCCAATCTAATTATGAGAAAATCATCATATAAATTTCATTTAATGGACAGTCTACAAAATTTCTGACTGGTAATTTTCTAAACAGTGAAGGTCATTAAAAACAAGAGGAGCCAAAGAAGACAAGGTGACTAAATATAATGTGATATCCTGGATGAGGTCTTAGAACAGAAAACAGTCGTAAGGAAAAACTGAAGAATTTGTTAACAAATATGAATTTCAGTTAATAATAATGTATTGTATTGATTTATTTGTTGTAACAAGTACACCTCAATGATATAAGAAAGTCAATAATGGGAGACACTGGTTATAGATTGTAAAGGAACACTGTACTACCTTTTTTTTATTGTGATTGAGTGAAAGTATACAATCCAAGTTAAATTTGCATGCCTGCTTATCTGCAGCTCCTTCTACTCTCCTTGTCTGGTGACAGCACATCATGCCTTTCTGTTCTATACATGTCACATCCCCTTAACAATTTCCTGTCCCCCATTCTCTACCCTCCCCTCTCCTTTCCAGTAAGAGGCCAGTAAGACTGCATCCTATAGATACTTAGAATCATGAAGTGCACACACCATATGGTCACTTGGTGTCCCTGAGTCCAATCCACTCTTGTCTGAGGAGTTGACCTCAGCAGCAGCAGGTCTAGAGGTCATGCTCCCAAGGGAACTCCCAGGCCTTTGGACCATAAATTGTAGTCTTTTAGTGGAGTTCTTGAGGTGCACCAGTCTTATTCTTGTGTTGCCACCAGGACTCGACATTGTGTTCCCCATCACAGATGTCATTGGTGGTGGCCGGGCACCATCTGATTCTTCTGGTCATATGTTGACAGAGTCACCCATACACATGGCTGTTTCTGTCTCATGGACTCTTTTTCCCTTAAGTCTTTGTTGTCCTTGGTGATCATCTGATCCAGCTGAGTTGGGACCATTTGGTGTTCTTGCTAGCTTTGAAAACCCAGATGCCACTCGCCAATGTGGAGTGCAGAAGACTCTCTTAGCAAAAGGATAGATATGCCAATAGGCCTTGATGTCCCTGGCCCCTGGCCCCTGCTATTCTATATTTGCAGTACTGGGTTAAAAATTAGAAGTTTTCCGTTTATGTTGAAGTCCAGTTAAGATGATCTTCTTTCTAATGTGTGCTGTCACTGCTTTCAACCAACCAAATTTCCATCAATTGTCTAATCTATAATCAACCCTTTGTATGATCTCATACTATATTTGTCATTGTGCCACTGACTGATTTCACTGAACATAATGTCTTCAAGTTGTAACCAGGCTCTGAGATGCTTCTTAAAATCATCATTGTTCTTCATCATTGCATAGAGTTCCATTGAGTATATGGACTGTGGTTTGTTTATCCTTTCATCAGTTGTTGGTCTCTGGGTTGATTCCATTTTTTTGCAATTGTGGACTGTGCTGCTGTAAATATTCATGAGCATGTCTCCTTTCATGTGACTGTCCTTGATTTTTTAGAATATAGTCCAAGCAGTGGGATTACTGGGTCCAATGGTGTATCTAGTTCCAGCTTTTTAAGGAAGTGCCAGATTGCTTTCCAGAGAGGTTGTACCATTTTGCACTCCACTCCCTCTTAATTTTCCTTTTGAGGTTTCCATTGTACATGTGTTACACTTTTTGATATTGTTCCCTTGAGTATTTGAACATTTGGTTTTGGTTTTATTTATTTATTTGGTCCTCTCCCATTCTGCAATCCAACTAGCAGTGTAGGAGAGTTCCAGTTTCTCCACAGCCTCTCCAACACTTGTTTCATTTTTTGGATCATGGCCAACCTTGGTGGGGTGATGTGATATCTCATCTTTGTTTTTATTTGAATTTCTTTAATAGCTAATGATGGTGAGCATTTTCTTGTGTGTCTTTTGGCTGCTGTGATGTCCTCTTTAGTGAATTGTCTGCCATCTCCTTTAGTGAATTGTCTGCCATCTCCTTTAGTTACTGCTTAATTGGGTTATTTACCTTTTTCCTGTTGATATTTTGCAGTACCTTGTAGACTACAGAGATCAGATGTCAGTCTGAAATACTAATGCCAAATATTTTTCCCATTCTGTAGCCAGCCAAGCCAAGTGCCGTCGAGTCGGATCCGACTCAGTAGGTGTTCTTTTAATTCTTTTGATAAAAGCTTTGGATAAACAAAAGTGTTTGATTCTTATTAGTTCCCTTTTTTTCTATTTTTCTCTTCATTGATCGAGCTTTATTTGTCATTTTTGAAGTCTAAGTTGTGTAAGTAAAACTTCCATTTTTGAGCCTACTGTTTTTTGCATGACCTTTATCTTTTAGGTTTGATATTTAGGACTTTTACCCACTTTGAGTTTGGTTTTGTGTAAGATGTGAGATTTGAGTCTTGTTTTAGTTTATGGCAGATGGATATCCAAATTTGACAGCATCATTTATTAGAGAGACTGTTTTTACCCCAATTTAGAATTTTAGGGCTTTTGTTGAATGTCAGCTATTCATAGGAGGTTTTTTGACTACTGTGGCAGTGTAATGGGTTCTAAAGCCAGGTAGTGAGAGTCCTCCCAGTGTCTTCTTCTTCTTCAGTAGTGCTTTGCTTATGGGAGGTTTCTTCCCTTTTGAATAAAGTTGGTGATTTTTTTCTCCATCTCATTAAAAAAAATCCTGGAATTTGTATTGTGATTGCACTGCATACACAGATCAATTTGGGTAAAATAGACATTTTCACAATGTTAAGGTAAGTCTTCCTATGCATGAGCAAGGTAGGTTTCTCCCTTTATGTAAGTCATGTTTTGTAGTTCTCTTTGTGTAGCTCTCTTATTTCTCTAGTTAGATTGATTTCTAGGTACTTTATTTTCTTGGTAGCTATAGTAAATGGTAATGATTTGGTGATTCCTTATTTAATGATCTCTGTTGGTATAAAGGCATCCTACTGATTTACTTATGTTTATCTCGTATCCTGATACTTTGCTGAACTCTTCTAGTCGTAGTAGTTTACTTATGCAAATAGTGAGATTTTTACTTCTTTCCCAGTGCGGATGCCCTTTATTTCCTTGTCATGTCCGATTGCTCTGGTTAGAACAATGTTGAATAGAAATGGTGAGAGTGGGTATCCTTGTCTAATTCTGTTCCTCAAGGGGAATTCTTGCAGTCTCTCACCATTCAGGATGATACAGGCTATTGGCTGTGCATAGATGCCTCTTACTGTGTTGAGGAATTTCTCTTCAATTCCTATTTTGCTGAGCGTTTTTAGCATGAACGAGTGTTGGACTTTGCCAAATGCCTTTTCTGCATCAATTGACAAAATCAGGTGATTCTAATCCTATGTGCCATTTATGTGGTTGATCACATTTTTCTAATGTTGAACCAGCCTTCATTCCCAGGTATGAATCCAAATTGATCATCATGAATCATTTTTTTGATTTGTTTTTAATTTTATTGACAAGGATTTTGTTGAAGATTTTTTGCATCTAGGTTCATGAGGGATATCGGTCTGTAATTTTCCTTTTTTGTGGGATTGCTCCCTGTCTTTAGCATCAGGGTTATACTGGCTTCCTAGAATGAATTTGGGAGTATCTATCCCTTTCTATGCTGTGAAATGGTCTCAGTAGTATTGGAGTTAACTCTTCTCTAAAAGTTTGGTAGAATTTTGCGGTGAAGCATCTGGGCCAGGTCATCTTTTGGTTGGTAGTTTTTTGATGTACTTTTCAATTTCTTCCTCTGTGATGGGTTTATTAAGTTACTTTACTTCTTGTGATACTTTTGGTAAATGGTACGAATCCAGGATTTTGCCCATTTTCAAATCAGTTGGAGTACAGTGTTTTGTAGTATTCTCTTATGATAGTTCTGATTTCAGTTGTGTCTGTTTTGACATCTCCCATCTCATTTCTTATTCGAGTTATTTGTTTCCTCTCTTGTTTCTGTTGTCTAAGTTTAGCCAGTGGTTTATCAATTTTGTCGATGTTTTCAAAAGCCAGCTTTTGAATTTCTTAATTTTTTCAATTATTCTTCTATTCTCTAATTCATTTAGTTCTGCTCTCATCTTTATTTTCTGTTTTCTTCTGGTGCCTGAGGGGTACCTCTGCTGCTCTCTTTCTAATTGTTCAAGCTCTTTGGTTTGGGTCCTTTGTGTGCATTTACAAATTGATCTCTGAGCACTGCTTTTGCTGTATCCCATAGTTTCTTGTGGAAGGTGTTTTCATTTTCATTGCTTCCATAGTATTTTTTATTTCCTACTTTATTTCTTCTATAACTTATGGCTTTTTGAGCAAGGTGTTGTTCAGTTTCCGTGACATCCAATTTCTGTGTAGTTTTTCATTTGTTATCTGATATTGATTTTACCTTTTATGGCTTTATAGTTCAAAACTATGCTTTGCAGTAATTCAATGATTTGGATTTTATTGAGACTTGCATTATGTCCTAACACATGATCTGTTCTGGAAAATGTTCCATGTGCATTGGAGAAGAAGGTATACTTATCTGTTGATGGATAAAAAGTTCTTAATATGTCAATGAAGTCTGTTTGGTTAATGGTTGTAGTAAGATCTTCTGTGTCTTTACTGAGCTTTGTTTTCAGAGTAATCTGCCCATTACTGAGAATGGAGTGTTGATGTTCCACCTATTATTTTGGAATGATCTGTATCATTTTTCAGTGTAGTCAGTGTTTGTGCAATGCATTTATATGCCCTGCTATTGTGTGCATAAATATTTAATACTGTTAAGCCCTGTTTGTGTATTTAACCTTTCAGCAATAAACAGTGACCATACTTGTGCATCATGGTGAATTTTACATTAAAATCTATTTTATCTGAGATTAGTACTGCCACATCTGCTCTTCTTTGTGTATTACTAGCTTTGTATACATTATTCCATTCTTTAATTTTCACTGTCTTCATATCATTGCCCCAAGATGTGTTTCTTCTCAGCAACATATAGACAGATTGTGTCTTTTGATCCAGGACGTCAGTCATCTCTCTGTTGGACCATTCAGTCCATTTGCATTCAGTGTAATTACTGAAAGGTAGGTACTTAGAGCTGTCATTTTGATGTATTTGTTTTTGTGCTGGTGTTTTCTGTTTTGCTCTTCATACTCTGTTCTGGGTCATTCTTTATGGGTTGACTTGTCATCTTTTTCAGTGTTGTTCTTGCATTTGTTGAGACTCCTGTCTTACATTTCTTGTTTTGATATGTTGCACTGTTATGGTGCTTTGTAACTATCTGTATGATCCCCCTTAATATTCTAGCTTTAAACCCAATTTTAACTTATGTATATCTTTTTAACTTTTTCTCTATATGAAAGGACTGTAACTACTGTAGCATATCCCTCTTTTTAGTGTGATGGCATCATAGTTTTCACGATATGATCACTGGTTCCCTCATTTTAATATTGTAGCTTTGATTGAATTTTGTGACTTCCTTGACGGAGATTTCTGTATGCAGTGTCCTACATTGCCTCCTTAAATATACACTTAATGGTTTTCTTTTCCTAAGCAAAGCTTTTTTCAGTACTTCTTGTAGCTTTGGTTTTGCTTTCACAAAGTCATTAAGCTTCTGTTTATTTGCAAATGTCTTAATTTCTTATTTGAAAGACAATTTTTCAGGATATGTAACTCTTGATTGGAAGATTTTCTCTTTCAGGGCTTTGTATGTGTTATCTCACTGCCTCCTTGCCAACATCATTTCTGCCAAGAATTCAGACAAGAGCTTAATAGGGCTTTCCTCTGTATGTTAGCTTTGCTTTGAGCTGTTTATGTTTCAGTTTATTATGCCTGATAATATGTCTTGATGTCTTTCTTTTGGGGTATAGTGTTTGTGCCATTTGATACATGCCTTGGATATCTATTTTCTCTTCTTTCAGAATTTCAGGGAAGATTTCTGTCAGCAACTCAACAACAATATTCTCCATAATTTCAACTATCCCTCCCTGTTCAGAACTCCAGTTAATTGTTGACTATTCCTTTTATTAGTCTCATATGTTAATTAATTCTTATTCATTTTTCTTATTTCTTTTCTCTGATTTCCCTCACAGCTGCTGGTGTCAGTTGCTCTATCCTGAAGGTGTGAAAGTCCTCTCCATACAACCCACTGTGATTCAGCCTCTGGACCGAGGCGCCTTCTCTACTTTCAAGGCATACTACCCGTAGACCATATTTGCTCAGGCCATATCATTTCATGTTTCCTGGAAGAACTATAGTATTGTTCATTATATTCAAAATGTATCATCCTCCTAGTTCTGTAGTGGTTATGTGCTACAGCTGTTTACCAAAAGGTCAATAATTCAAATCTTCCAGGTGTTCCTGGGAAGCTCAGTGGGGCAGTACCACTCTTTCCTATAGAGTTGCTATGAGTCAGCATTGACTGAATGGCATTGTTTTTTGGGGGGTGGGAAGTTATGCACAAATACAAGATAAAAATTGCTGAGTTATATGAATACGTTCCAAGTATTTGATCCAGGTACTCTCGTTTTGCTCTTCATACTCTGTTCTGGGTCATTCTTATTTTTTTTAATATGACTGAGTGAAAATGTACATTCTCTGGGTCATTCTTTATGGGTTGAGTTGGTATCTGTCGTAGAAACAATGGTGACATGGGAATTAAGTGGTACAGCTACTAACCCAAAAGCCAGCAGTTTGAATCCATGAAGTGCTCCTTGGAAATTCTATGGTGCAGTTCTGCTCTGCCCTCTAATGTCATGATGAGTCAGAATCAACTTGATGGTAGCAGGCTTTTTTTGTTTGTTTGCTTTTTGACTTATCTCAGTTGTGGTATAGTTCATCAATCAGGAAGAACAAGTGACTGATGAAGACTTAATGGATTTTGAAAAATAAATAATGAAGAGGAAAGAGAGAGTATTAAAATTTTTTACATTGAAAAGAATAGTTGAAGTTTTTTATAAACTTTATCAGGAACTTCAGTTGCTTGAAAACACGGACCCAAATGTTGATTGCTTTCTTAAACTCCTTAGGCAGATGTGGGAAACACTGAGATGTTAAGGAAAAGGACCGTTCAGACAACTCTCACTGATTTTTTGACAGAAAATGCCATTTTCACTCCCAGAGATAATCCAGATTATCCCTGATCTTCTCCAAATAGAGTTATTACTTCAACTAACCAAATGCTGTTCTAGCCCATTCGAGTATGTTTTTTTATGATTTGTGTGTATTAAAATATGTCTAAGTTATATGTAATATTTCAAAACTTCAGAGGCAAATAAAAACTGGATCTATAAGGATACTGAATAAAAGGCAATCATAATGGAAACTAAAAAAAGAGGTATTTAACTTCTTCTGTCAAACATGACTTACAATGGAGTTGTTAGAACAATGAAAAATAAACGTAAAAATAAAAATAAAAGACTTACTGATACGTGCAACAACATAACACTCAAAATAAACATGCGTGACATAGGCCAGACCAAAAAACAGTATATTCTATATGATTCCATTCTTACAAAATTATAGAGGAGATAAACTGGTCTAAGTAGCTGTTGTTAGGTGCCATTGAGTCAGTTCTGACTCACAGTGTCCCTATGAGTGAGAATATTGGTTTGAGACTCATACTGATCCACCCACAACAGAAGGGAACACTACCTTGCCTTGCACCACCCTCAAAATCATTATTCTGTTTGAGCTCGTTGTTGCAGCCTCTGTGTCAAGTCAATTCCAGCTCATAGAGACCCCAGAGGACATACTAGAACTGTCCTATATGGTCTTCAAGGAGCAACTGGTGGATGTGAACACAGTTGGCAGTCATAGCACTTAACCAGTATGCCACCCAAACTCAAACCAAAAATTTTCAAGCCACATGGAAGGTTCAAGTGGCTGGTAACCGCAACTAAACTCCTAGGTAGTAACTGCCAGCTCCCAGTCATACAAATAACATATCACCCCATTTTGGACCATTCAGCCATTACTATGCCCAATCCAGCTGTATATGAACCATGGGAACCATGAAGATATTTCTCAGAATTGTGTGAAATAATGGGTTGCTTTTGCTTAGTCCACTAAGTTTGGTTGTAAGTTACTTTGCTTTTTTGCAATAGATAACTGAGATCACTTGTTATTTATGCTTCTTTCAAATATTGTTTTGTAGGGTGTACTTAGGGACAGATCATTTTGAGAAATGTGGTTTCAAATGTCCACCTTTTGCCCTGAAATTAGCTATTTGGAAATAATATTTTCTGCTGTCTACACTCTACCATGTTCCATATCTAAATGCTTAATATTTAGTAACTTTTCAAAGTGTATTTAATTAATGGGTCTTTTGTTTTTAGATGTGTTCATCAGTTTAATACAGCAGAATCTCAAGGGAGATTTTTCCAGGTCCAATGCCTAATGTCTGTTTTTCTTCTTCTTCTCTTTGTATCAATTTCCTCATTTGGAAAATGAGGTTCATAAATGCTCCTTTACAGAATAATGTAGTGTAGGATAAATGAGTTAACATTACATTTAGTATTACATTTAGGCATTACAATAGATGCTAAAATGTTGAGATGATAAATATTAATTATGATAAGCATTATTTACTACATTATACAAAATTTGGCTTATTAAAAATCCCACTTTTATTTTGCATCATTAATTGTGAAAGAGGTAAGTGTACTAACCCCTTTTCCTAACCATTGTTACAATATTGTTTCTAGTTCTTTCTTTTCAAAGTAACAATACCTCAAATGTAGAGTATCAAACAAAATGTTTTGCACATGTCAGTCAAATAGGTGGTGGCAATGAGTGGACAGAGGAAACTATCACAATTAAATTGACTTTCTATGATGAAGAAGAAAAGCATTATAATTCATAACAGTGATTTTAAATGTCTCAAATATTTTACATGTGATTACAGAAGATATGTATTTATTTTGCACAATTTAAAATAGAAAGTAATACTAGCCCTTAAAAAATGCACACTTTCAAGTATTTGTATTTCTCTGCAATTACTGAATTTTGACTCCCACACAAGATAAATTTTCTAAACAAAAAAAAAAAACACTTAGATAGCAATCTTGACAGACTTATGGAGGCAAAACGCTGGCTATTAAAACAGTGGAAGCTCCTGAAGACTGCATTCTTAGAACTGTCTTAGTCATCTAGTGCTGCTATAACAAACATACTGCAAGAGGATGGTTTTAACAAATAAAACATTATTCTTACACAGCCCAGTAGGCCGGATATCCATATTCAGGATGCCATCTCCAGGGAACACACTCTGTGTTGGCTCAGGAGGAAGGTTCTTGTGTTAACATCAGTCTTTCTTTGGTTAGGAAGCATCTTGGAAGAGCAACTTGTGGTCCAAAGGATGCCTTCTGCTTTTGGTTCTGCTTTGTTAACAATATGAGGTCCCCAGCTCTCTGCTTGATTCTTTTTCCTTTTATCTCTTGTAGGATAAAATGTGGTACAAGCAACACTCCATGGAAATTCCCTTTATAATGGAGCAGGGAGATGACCTTGGAAAAAGTGTTTTAGTCCCACCCTCATCCCCTTTAACATAATCCTACCTATTAACCCCAGGCAGAGATTAAGTAGTATACAGCATTGGAAAATCACAAAATGGAGGGGAATCACACAATACTGGGAATCATAGCCCAGCCATATCACTACACACGTTTTTGGTGGGATGCAATTCTGTCCACAACAGAGGTCGTCCTCGATTTACCTCCAGGAAACACTAGGTCCTCCCGGAGACAGAACTTCAGGCTCCTCTAGCTTTCCTGCCTTACTTAGGTGAAAAAGGAAGGAGAAGAAGAAACACTGGCCATAGCAATAGGGAGATCATAAAATAAATTGGGAACATTGGGAAGGAGTAGATTGTGGAGGTTAAGGGGTGAAAGAAACCTATACCGCTAATGAAACATTAGGGCAAGGAAAAGGCCCCAAAGTCAGTCCTACTAGGAGGTGGAGATTCAATTATACTACCTCAGAATATCATTCAATTACAATGTGTCATCACATCAACAAGGTGCTAGATATTAATGAATTACTGCTAAAAGAACTACAAGACAGACTGTCTCTGTAGACTGACACTTCAGGGAAGCCCAACATCAAGACTGGAGATTAAAAGGACAATAGAGAATTTCAAATCCCTGATACTTACAGCTTAGCCCCTAATCAGATCAACATAAATACCCTAAAGACTTGTGTAACTCAGTTTCTATCACGCAATACAACATATTTGATTTTCAACAAAAAAACACTGAAAGAATTAACAAAAGGCAATTTGGAAAGACAGCACAGTTATCTGAACCAGATTTAGGTATGACATAGTTGTTGGAATCATTCAGCAGAAATGTTAAAACAGCTATGATTAATTTGTTATGAGAACTAAAGGAAATGGTGGAAAATACACAATAATAGATGGATATTATACACAGAGATAGACTCCAAAATTAAAGCATCAAAAAGCATGTGAGAAATAAAAAATGACTGTAAAGAAATGACAAATGCCTTTGTTGGGCTCATCAACAATTTTTACACACTGAGGAAAAAATCTGAAGATAAGTCAGCAGAAACATCCCCAAATGAAATGGCAACAGAATGGGAGAGGACCAAATAAATAAATAAAACCAAAACCAAATGTTCAAATACTCAAAGGCACAATATCAAAAAGTGTAACACATGTACAATGGAAACCTCAAAAGGAAAATTCAGAGGGAGTGGAGGTCAGAAAATACCTGAAGCATTAATAGCCCTGAACTTTTCAAAATTCATGGTAGCCATCAAACCACAGCTCTAGATAGCAGAGAATGCACAAAGCAGAGTAAAACTACAACAATAACAACATCACACCTAGGCATATAATATTTAAGATGTAGAAACCCAAAGATAATGGTAAAGCCTTGAAGGAAGTAGAGGCAGAGATGAGACAATCTTACCTACAGAAAAATAAAAATCAGAATTAGAGTAGATGCCTTTTAAGAAATTATGCAAGTGAGAAGAAAATGGAGTGAAATATTTAAAATATTGAATGAAAAACAAACAAAAACCACCCTTAAATTTTATATCCAGTGAAATTATCTTGCAAAAATTAAGAACACATAAAGATTTTATTAGAGAAACAAAAACTGAATTCATCATCAGCCAAAGTGTCTTGTAAAAACTCTTTAAAGAAATTCTCAGGGAAAATAAAAGAACATGTACTGGGTGGTGGAGTCAAGATGGCAGACTAGACACACATCTCCTTAATTCCCTCTGAAAACTAAGGCTTCAATTGATAATTAAATGGAGTCTTCTGGACACCCAGTGAGCCCTAGGACATGGCATTGGGCTGTCAGTTTGGACTACGTGCCACTGAACAGGAAACTTCTCTTTCACTCACCCATGCCCTTGTTGAATGGCTGGCTCTCTGCGACTAAAGACAACTGGTGGTTTTAACTTTTTTTGCTTTTTGTTAGCCAGTGGTGATGATTGGAATTAACTGGCAGCAAAGTTCATCTGCACTCCTGATGTGATCAGCAGGCACAATACAGTTTGAGAGCCTGGCTCTGGACTTAGAGCACCACAGCTGCTCCAACCTCTCTGAGCCTCCGCCATTGATTCAGCAGTTTCATAATGCATGGGACAGCTTGTACAAGACACCATCTGGATCAACTGGTAGGTGGATTTACTCAAATGGACGCCTTAGCAGGGGCTAATTCCCAGGCTGGGAGGCCATGCCAGCCCAGGGAGCTCTTTCCCAGCAGAAAAGTTGTGTTTAGCACAGGGTAGCCTTACAGATGGGGCTCAGCAGTATATGACAGCAGTACAGTAAGTAGCCTTTCTGTATTTTGAACTAGATCACAGCACCTGGGGATGGATATAGAGGTGCCTGAATTTCCTGCTGGAATGAGGGGCTTGCACGTTTGCAAGCCTGACTGTTTTTAGAAGCTGTCAGGTAGTTTTTACTTTTCAAAATAAGACTACCTAGAGAAATAACTGTGGTGAAGTCTGATGGCATCTCTTCCAGCCTTGAAAGACCCAAAAACTTGGGTCAGCTGACTAGCTGCCAGTGACTGCATAACTAGGGCTATGTCTTTGTCAGCCAGGAGATGGAGACTGCTACCCCAGAGATTCCACTAAGCCCAGTCACTGGAGTACATAGAGGTGACTGGTGATTATTTCTGCTTGGGCTCCTATTAAGAGAAACTAAACAACTTCTAGATGCCCAAAAAGCAATAGACCTTAGCCAGACACTTGAGAAATCCACCCATGGCTCCATAAAGCTCCCAAAAGAAAGAATCAAAGAACTTCTCAGATGAAGAAGTCTTTCTGAAACTATCAGAGGTCCAATACAAGAGAATTATGTGTAAAACCATCCTAGATATTATTAAAAATTCAGCAGAGCAAAAGGAAAAATTAAGCAAGTTGTTTGAACTGATGGAACACCAGCATTCTGAAATCTGACAGATCAATAACAAAATTAAAGAATTAGAAAACACAATTCAAAGCCAAGAGAACATAACTGAACAAATGGAAAATACACTTTCTGACTTGGAAGACATGGCTACTGACACCAGGATTTACAAGGAGAAATCAGAGAAAAGAAACAAGAAAAATGAAGAAGCATTAAGAAAAATGTGGGACTCTATCAAGAGGAATAACCTACAATAAATTGGAGTTCCTGAACAGGAAGGGACACCTGAAGACACAGAGTGTATTGTTGTTGAGTTGCTGACAGAAAACTTCTCCGAAATCATGAAGGAGAACACAGATATCCAAGATGCATATTGAATGCCACATGATGAAGACCCCAAAAGAAAGACCCCAACGTGTATTATAATCAAGCTCAACAAAAAGAAACAGAAACAGAAACTCTTAAAGGTAGTGAGACTCAAAACAAAGCTAACATTCAGAGGGAAGCCCTGTAGGGTTTTGCCTGACTTCTCAGCAGAAACCATGTTGGCATGGAGGCAGTGGGACAGCACATTCAAAGCCGTGAAGGAGACAAACTTCCAACCAAGAATTATAGATACTCGAAAACCATCTTTCAAATATGAAAATGAAATTAAGACATTCACAGATAAACAGAAACTTAGAGACTTTGTAAAAAACAAAACAAAGCTACAAGAAATACTGAAAGAAGCTCTTTGCTTAGAAGAACAAGACCATTAACTCTATATTTTAGTAGACAATGCAGGGCACATTATCCAGAAATCTACTCAGTTAGGGAAGGCACAAAATTCAGCCAAAGCTATAATATTAAAAGAGTGATCCAATGTTCGTATCATGAAAACTATGATGCCATCACATTAAAAAGAGGGATACACTACAGTAGTTCTAGTTTTTCCAGATGGAGAGGAAGTTAATAAGATATGTAGAAGTTAACAAGATATGTAGAAGTTAACAAAATATGTAGAAGTTAAAATTAGGTTTAAACATAAATTATTAAGGGGATTATAGGGGTAGCCACAAAGCACAATAAAGATGCAACATATCAAAACAAGAAATGCAATACAGGAGTCTCAACAAACACAAAACCAACATGGAAAATGGTGAAAAATTAACCCATAAAGAAGAATGTCCCAGGACAGAATATTAAGAGCAACAGAAAAACATCAACACAAAAATAAACACATTAAAATGACAGCACTAAACACATACCTATCAACAATTACATTGAATGCTCCAGTAAAGAGACAGTGAGTGACATCTTGGATCTAAAGACACAACCTGTCTATATGTTGCTTACAAGAAACTCACCAGAGACTTAAAGATATGATCAAATTGAAAATTAAAGGATGGAAAGTATATACCAAGCTAACAACATACAAAGAAGAGTAGATGTGGCAATACTAATCTGAAGTAAAATAGATTTTAAACTGATAAGTACATACACTACACTTGATCTTACCCCAAAACCTGAGAAGCAGTATTGGAGAACTGAAGCTTCTACGAATGGCTGATTATGTACTTTCATTATCAGCTGGAAGCCAGAGTCTGCTGCTCCAGATGGCCTATTTTTGGCCAGCACGTTGGACAGCTCCTAGTTCAACGCTTGGACAATGCTTCACATAGAAGTGAAATTTACTTTTAAGGCTGAGAGGCCTATGTATTTGCCTGGAGATCTGCCTGTTGAGAAGCCAAGCATCTTTTCCTCCCCTTCTCTGACCCATATTGTAGGGTTGGCTGACAGTCCCTAGTTTCCCTACAAGTAGTGCAGTGTCTTTGCCACCCAATAAGCAGAGATTTCCACCCCACAGAGTTCACCTGGGACAAATCACTGGGCTATTAGAGACAGCTTGTGACCAGCAATTCTGCTAGGTTCAATAGCAGAGAAATCAGTGTTTAGATGGCATGCAGACAGCAGACCATAATTAATCATTTAAAGAAGCAGCCTTCAATTGCTCCAGAAAACTCCCAAAATAAAGATTCAAAAAACTTCTCAGACAAAGAAGCCTTATGAATCTTTTGAGGGTCCAATATAGAAACATCCTAGATATTAAGCAAACTGCAGCAGCACAAAATGAAAAATTAAGTAAGCTATTTGAACTGATGGAACATCAGTGATCTGAAATACATCAGATTAATAACAAAATAATAGAATTAGATAATTCAATCCAAAGTCAAAAGAGTAGGATTGAACAGATAGAAGTTAGACTCAGTGACTTTGAGGACAGAGCAACTGACACCAGCATTTATGAGGGGAAATCAGAGAAAAGAAATAAGAAAAATGAAGAAGCATTAAGAAACATTTGTGACTCCATTAAGAGGAATAATTTACATTTAAGTGGAGTTTCTGAACAAGGGGGGATAGATGACAACATAGAGAACATTGCTGTAGAGATGCTGACAGAATACTTTCCTGAGATTATGAACAAAGAGAACATAGGCATCCAAGATGTTTGTTGAACATCACAAATGCTAGGCCCCAAAGGAAAGACATCAAGACATATCATACTCAAACTTAGTAAAACGAAACCTAAACAGATGCTTCTGAAGGCAGCAAGGCACAAAGAAAAGCTACCACTCTAAGGAAAATCCTGTAGGCTTTCATATGACTTCTCTGCAGAAACAATGCTGTCTAGAAAACAGTGGGATGACACCTTCAAAACCCTGAAGGAGAAAACCTTCCAACCAAGAATTACTTATGCTGCAAAATTGTCTGTCAAATATGATGGTGAAACTAAGACTTTTGCCAATAAAGAGAAGCTTAGAGACTTTGTAAACACTAAACCAAAACTACATGAAATTTTGAAAGAAGCTCTTTACTTAGAGAAACAAAACCATTAGAAGTATATTTAAGGTGACAATGCAGGGCACATCATCCAAAATTCTAATCAGTCAGGAAAGTCACAGAAGTTAATCAAAACTACAATATTAAATTGAGGGAATCTGTGATCATATCATGACAACAATGACAGCATCACATTAAAAGAGGGATACTCTACAGTAGTTATAGGTGTTTCAGATGGAGAGGAAATTAAAAAGTTATGCAGCATTTAAAATTGGGCTTAATCTTAATATGTTAAGGGGGATAATGTAGCTATTTTGAAGCAAGAAATGCAATTCAGGAATATCAACAAACACAAAATCAACACTGAAACAACAACTCATAAAAAAGAGTACCCCAGAACAGAGCACTAAGAGCGGTATAGAAAACATAAACATAAAAGTAATCAAAATTATGGCACTAAGAACATACTTATCAATAATTACATTAAATGTAAATGGACTGAACACTCCATGAAAGAGACAGCAAGTGTCATCCTGGATTGAAAGACACGACCCATTGATATGCTGCTTACAAGAAACATACCTTAAAGATATAAACAAATTGAGAATTAAGGTTGGAATGATATATACCAAGCTAACAATACACAAAGAAGAGCAAATGTGGCAATACTAACCTCAGATAAAATAGATTTTAATGTAAAATACACTATTGCAGACAAGAATGGTCACTATTGCTGAAACATTCAATACTCAAGCAGGACTTAACAATATTAAATATTTATGCACCCAATACCAGAGCACCGAAATACATTGAGCAAATACTGGCAACACTGAAAAATGAGATAGATCATTCTGAAATAATAGTTGGAGACTTCAACACTCCCCTTTCAGTTATGGATAGATCATCCATTAAAAAAGCTTAATAAAGATGCAGAAGATCTTATTGCAACAATCAGCCAACTTGATCTTAGTGACATATACAGATATTTTCATCCATCAGCAGATTTTCATCGATCATCCAGTCACCTTCTTCGTCAATGCACATGGAACATTCTCTAGAATAGACCGTGTGTTAGGTCATAATGTAATTCTCAACAAAATCCATACCACTGAGTTACTGCAAAGACTACTCAAACTGATAGAAGAGTTCAGCAAAGTCTCAAAATACAAGATAAACATAAATAAATCAGTAGGATTCCTTTATACCAACAATGAGATCATTAAAGAAGAAACTACCAAGTCAATATCATGTTCTATACCCCCAAGAAGATAAAATACCTCAGAATAAATCTAACTAGAGAAATAAGAGATCATTACAAAGAGAACTAAAAGACATTACTACAAGAAACTAAGAGAGACTTACAAAATGGAGTAATCTACCCAGCTCATGAATAGGAAGACTTAACACTGGAAAATGTTTAATTTACACAAAGCAATCTACTTATATAATACAACTGCAATACAAATTCCAGTGACTTTTTTTTAATGAAATGGAGAAACAAATCACCAACTTTGTTTGGAAAGGGAAGAAACCTTGGATAAGTAAAACACTACTGAAGAAGAAGAACACACTAGGAGGCCTCTCACTACCCAACTTTAGAAACTATGACACTACCACAGTAGTCAAAATAACCTGGTAGTAGTACCAAAAGAGACATATAGACCAATGGAACAGAATTGAGACCCCACAAATGCCACCATCCTTCTATGGACGTGATATTCCACAAAGGCTCTAAGATTTTAAACTGGGGTAAAAACCATCTCTTTAACAAATGATGCTGGCAAAATTGAATATCACTTGCAAAATTTGAAACAAGACCTATATTTCATAACTTATACGAAAAACAACTCAAATTGGATAAAAGATCTACATATCAAATCTAAAACAATAAATCTCATTCACAATAAAATGAGATCAACAATCAAAGTCGTAACACACAATGTAGACAGACTACCAAATTATGACAAAGTACGAAAAACAGAGGAGAAAATAGATAAATGGGAACTATGAAGAATCAAACACTTTTGATCATCCAAAGACTTTATCAAAAGAATTAAAAGACTGCCTACAGAATGGGAAAAACTATTTGGCAACTATATGTCAGACTGACATCTGATCTCCATAATCTACAACGTACTACAAAATATCAACAAGAAAAGGGTAAATCATCCAATTAAGTAATGGGCAAAGGAGATGGATAGACATTTCTCTAAAGAAGACATCCAGACAGCCAAAAGATACATGCTGAAATGTTCACCATCATTAGCTGTTAAAGAAATTCAAATCAAAACAACGACGAAATATCACTTCACCCCACCAAGGTTGGCTATGATCCAAAAAGTCCAAAACAACAAATCCTGGAGAGGCTGTGGAGAAATTGGAACTCTCCTATACCACTGGTGGGATAGCAAAATGGTACAGCTTCTTTAGAAAGCAATCTGACACTTCCTTAAAAAGATGGAAATAGACATACCATTTGACCCAGTAATCCTACTGCTTGGAATATATCCTACAGATGCAAGGACAGTCACACAAACTGATAGATGCACACAAATGTTTCTTGCAGCACAGTCCACAATAGCAAAACATTGGAATCAAACCAGATGCCCAACAACAGATGAATGGATAAATAAACTAAGATATATATACTCAAGGGAACACTATGTAAGATAAAGAACAATGGTGATTTTAGGAAGCATCTCGTAATCCGGTTTCAACTGGAAGACATTATGTTGAGTGAAATTAGTTAGTGGCACAAGGACAAATATTGTATGAAACCCTGCCATAAGGACTTGAAAGCAGCATGTACAGCAGAAAAGGCTCTTTGAAGGCTGCAAGGTAGGGAGGGAGGTAGAGGGCTGATTATAGATTAGACAGTTGATAGAAACTTGGTTGGGTGAAATCAGTGACAGTACACATTACAAAGAAGACTAATTGGATTTCAGCATATGCTGAAAACTCTTCCAATCTTAACCCAATATGGCAAGGACAGAGTAGCAGAGGCGGGGGTCAGGGGGCCATGCACTCAGGGGACATCAAGGCCAACTGGCATAACTAGCCTATTGCTAAGCGAGTCTTCTCCACCCCATATGCGTACATGGCATCTGGAGTCTTAAAAGCTAGCAAGCTGCCATCTGAGGTACACCAAATGTTTCCAATTCAGCAGGAACAGGTGATCACCAAGGACAATAATGATGGCGGGAAATAAAATCCAGAAGACAGAAAGACCCATGTCAATGGGTCAACATGTGACCAGAAGAACCAGATGGTGCTTGGCTACCTCCAGTGACAGCCATGATGGGGCTCACAAAGTTGAGTCCCAGTGGCAATACGAGAATAAGAAGGGGTACTCCATGAGAAGTCCACTAAAAGGCCACAACTGGTGGTCCGAGGACCTGGGGATTCCCCTGGGAGTATAAGTTCTAGACCTGATGCTGCCTCTGATCATAAGTCATTACTGAGGTCAACTCCTCAGACAGGAATGGATTGGACTCAGCAACACAGAGTGACCACATCACGTATGCACTTTATGGTTCTATGCATCTACAGGATGTTGTCCTACTGTCCTCTTACTAGATGGGAGTGGAAAGGGTGGAGAAGAAGGGACAGGAGTTTGTTAAGAGGATATGATGTTTGTAGAGCAGAAAGGAGGACTGTGCTGTCACCAGGCAAGGAGAAAAGAAAGAGCTGTAGATAGGCAGGCATGCACATTTATGTTGGATTGTATACTTTCACTTGAACACAATAAATAAATAAATAAATATCTCACAGGAAAAACAATAAAAAAGAATATATACCCAACTCAGACTTACATAACAAGAGGATGTGGATCAGAAAAGGAATAAAAGTAAGTAAAATAAGATCTTTTATTCTCTCTTTTTACAACGGATCTAAAAAATATCTTTTAAAAATAATGATTACAGGATATGGACAAGTAAAATTAACAAAAGCAATACCTTAAAAGACATACTGAAAACTCCATGGCAGCTATTAAATTAAAAAATATATATATGAGTGATGTCCTGTAAGAGAAGGTAAAATGAAATCACACAAAACACTCAGTAAAACAAGAGAAGGCAAAAAGAGAGAAAAAGAAAGAGACCAAAAAAGGGAAAAACAGTAAAAAAAAGAAAAAAAAAGATGGATATTACTCCACTTGTACAAAAAAAAAAATCACTTTCAATTTGGATTGTCTAAACATACTTGCTAAAATATATGAAATAAACAAGACTTAACTATGTTTTCCTGAGAAACTCACTTTAACCAAATACATGAAATAAATAAGGCCCAACTACGCTTTCCTGAGAAACTCACTTTAAATATATAAACTGAGGAAATTTCAAATTAAATGGACGTAGCATGCCAGCACTAATCAGAAGAAAGCTGAAGCAACTATCTTAAGTTTATGTAAAGCAAGTATTCAAACAAAATTATCACAGGAAATATAATTTTGTTGTTAGGTGCTATTCAGTCAGTTCTCACACAGTGACCCTATGTACAACAGAATGAAATTTGGCTAGGTCTTGTGCCATGCCCACAATCATTGCTATGCTTGAGGCCATTGCTACATCCACTTTGTCAATCCATCTCACTGTCCGTCTTCCTCTTTTTTGCTGATCTTCTACTTTACTAAGCATGAAGTCCTTCCCCAGCGATAGATCCCTCCTGACAACGTTTCCACAGTAAAATGCAGTCTCACCATCCTTGTCTCTAAGAAGCACTCTGGTTGTACATCTTCCAAGATAGAACAATTTATTCTTTTGGCAGTCTGTGGTATATTCAATATTCTTCTCCAATACCATAATTCAAGTGTTAACTCTCTACCTTCCTTATTCACTGTCTAGCTTTCACACATGTATTATGTGACTGAAATTGGTTTGGGTCAGGCACACCTTAATCTTGAAAGCAATGTCTTTGATTTTCAAAACTTTAAAGAGGTCCTTTGCAGACAATTTGCCCAATGTGATGCAACTTTTGATATCTAGACTGCTGCTTTCATGGGTATTGATTGTGAAACTAGGTAAAATGAAGCCTTTGACAACCTCAGGCTTTTCTCCATTTATTATAATGTTGCTTATTGATCCAGTTGTGAGAATTTTTGTTTTCTTGATGTAAGGTCCAATCCATACTGAAAATACTGAAGACTGTGGTCCTTAATCTTCATCAGCAAGTGTTTCAACTTCTTTTCACTTTCAGCAAGCAAGCTTATATCATCTGCATAATATAGGTTGTTATGAGGCTTCTTGATCTCTCATTCTTCATATAGACCAGCTTCTCAGATTAACAGCTCAGCATGAAGAATGAATAGGTATGGTGAAAGGATACAACCCTTACACACATTTTTTCTTATATAAACCATGTATTGTCTCCGTGTTCTGTTCAATTGACTGTCTCTTGATATATATACAGATTTGTCATGAGCACAATTAAGTTTTCTGGAATTCCCATTCTCCACAATGTTACACATAATTCCTTGTGATCCACACAGTCTAATGCCATTGCATAGTCAACAAAACTCAAGAAAACGTCTTCTTGGTATTCTCTGTTTTCTTCCAAGATCAGTTGACTTCAGCAATGGTATCCTGTGTTGTATATCCCCTTCTGAACCCAGCCTGAATTTCTGGCACTTCCCTGTCAATATAGCAGCTGCAGCTACTTTTGAACCATCTTCAGGAAAATTTGACTTGCATGTGAAATTAATGATATTGCTCAATTTTCTGTATTTGGTTGGATCATCTTTCTTGGGTATAAATATGGATCTCTTCTAGTCTGTTGGCCAGGTAGCTGCCTTCTGAATTTCTTGGAACAGATGAGTGAACACTTCCAGTGCTGTATCTGTTTGTTGAAACACCTCTATTGATATTCCATCGGTTCCTGCAGATTGTCTTCCACTAATGCCTTCAGTGCAGCTTGAACTTCTTCCTTCAGTACCATTGGTTCCTAGTCACAAGCTACCTCCTGACATGACTGAACATCAACCAGTTCTTTTCAGTATAATGACTGTATGTTCCTTCCATTTTCTTTGGATGCTTTCTGAGTCATTTAATATTTTCCCCATAGAATCCTTCCCTCTTGCTTCTTGAGGTTTATGCTTTTTCTTCCATTCTTACAGCTTGAGAAATTAAGAGCATGTTCTTCACTTTTGGTTTGCTGTCTCCATCTTTTTGCAGATGTCATTGTAATACTTTGCTTTGTCTTCTCAAGCTACCCTTTAAAATTTTCTGTACTATTCTTTTACTTCATTATTTCTTCCTTTAGCTACTCAAGGTTCAAGAACAAGTTTCTATGTCTCTTCTGACATCCATTTTAGTGTTACTTTTTTTTTCTTTCCTCTCTTTTTAGAGACCTCTTGCTTTCTTCATGGATAATATCTTTGATGTCATTCCACAAGTCTTCTGATTCTTCATTCATTAGTATTCAACATGTTATATCTGTTTTTCAGATAGTCTTTAAACTCAGGATATACTGCAGGTCATCTGTTAGCTCTCTATTTTGTTCTAATTTTCTTCAATTTAATTTTCCAGGAAAACATATCAATTTAAATACCATGCAGTTAATGACAGAGCATCACAATACAGAAGTTAAATTTGACAGAACAAAGAGTATTCAAAGACATCCATCTCTAAGGTACTTGAAGTAGAGTTTACTCAGAATTATCAGCTTTCACAGATATTAAATGTGACTCAAATATGTGTAAAATATCACCAAATACATGACATTATATATATTCTGTCCAAAATTTGATAATTTGTAAACTCATTTTTTTAAATGTCACATTACATATAAATATATTCTTATCCTATTTGTTACATGTATGAGTCATAAAGGGTTAAAACTGCATAGGCAATTCATAGCTATAGCTTTGCTATTGCACTTCAGATGAAGGTATTTGAGAAAGTAATTGTTTTTAGGTTTCTTTTTGGTCTTGTTTCTTGATTCAGGGTAATTTTACTGAATGTTGTAATCAGAAAGACAAGCAATAAGTTTTTATTCTTCATCACACTAGCACAGTAAAAATCAGTCGATGAACAGTTTTCTTCATGTTACCGTTACAGCCATCAGAAAATTCCCTGGAAGTAAAGGATATGTGAGCTTTTGAAAAGTATGCAATGTTCTCCTTTTTATGTGATATAGGGTTAGGCCAGCATTCTGTTCCCAACTTTTTTGTATCATTACTGCTCCTTTAGGTTTTAAGATGTATTGCATGCTTTCCTAACTTAAAAATGAAGAGATAAAAAAGGAAGAAAACTGTGTCTACTTTACAAACCAGTGCTGTTCTATTGACTATATATGATAAATGATAAGTTGACTAGTATCACAAATGAACACTAGACAATATTTCTCTTAAAAATTTACTCTGTGTGCTGAGTCCAACCTATTCCTGTCTGAGGAGTTGACCTCAATAATGAGGTCAACATCAGGTTGCAGCATCAGGTCTAGGGACCATGCTCTCAGGGAAGTCCCGAGGCCTTCCGACCATCAACTGTGGTCTTTTGGTGGAGTTCTCAGGGTGCACCTCTTTTTATGCTTATGTTGCCACTGAGACTCAACTGTGTGAGCCCCATCACAGCTGTCACTGGAGGTGGCTGGGCACCATCTGGTTCTTCTGTCGTATGATGTGTACACTTTATGGATCTGTAGGATTGTCCTCCTGGCCTCTTACTAGAGGAGAGTACATTGGGTGGAGAAAAGGGGACAGGAGATTGTTAAGAGGATATGACAAGTATAGAACACAAAGCAAGAGTGTACTGTCACTGGGCAAGGAGAGCAGTAGGAGATGTACATAGGTGAGCATGCAAATTAAAACTGTATTGTACACTTCTACTCAATCACTGTAAGTAAATAAAATATATATTTAAAAAATTACTCTAAGTCTCTTACTAGCATCATTTTGCACAGTTGCCTAATAGCAATCATGTAAAAGAGCATTTCTTAGAATTTTTGGGTAGAAGAGTTAGGTTGGAAAACACAATTAATTAGATATTTTATCTGCTAAGTCTGTGCTAGGATCCAGTACTTGGTGTTTTTAATTAATTTTTAGCTTATTTAGATGTACTCTAGGATGTATAATACAATTTAATTTATATTTCTATACATCATAGCATGTGTAAAGGAAATTTTAAAGTATACATAATAATTCCAACACTAGGATTATACACACACACATCTATAGATATAAAATGGTTGACACATAATTGCTGCTAAACAGTTACCAAACATTGTATCAACAAATCAAAAAAGAGATGTGGAGACTGTAAAGTTTTATTGATGTAGTGAATAAACAGTCTGTGTAGTCAAGGCCAAGAACTTGACTTAAGAGAAAATAAGGAAGCAGCAAAGAAATCAAAAGAGACATTGCATTGGGAACATCTGACACAAAGGATCTCTTTAAAGTGCTCAAAAGTAAACTTGTCATCTTGAAGACTGAGGTGTGCCTGACCCAAGCTATGTGATTTTAATTGCATCATATGCATGTGAAAGTTGGACAATGAATAAGGAAGACAGAAGAAGAATTGATGACTTTGAATTGTGATGTTGGAGTACGTACCACAGACTGCAAAAAGAACAAGCAAATCTATTCTGGAAGAAGTACAGCAAGAGTGCTCCTTGGAAGCAAGGATGGTAAGACTGCATCTTACATGCTTTGGACACGTTGTCAGGAGGGATCAGTCCCTGGAGAAGAGCATCGCACTTGGTAAAGCAGAGCATCAGCAAAAGAAGGGAAGACTCTCAATGAGATGGATTGACACAGTGGCTGCAGTGATGTGCTTAAGCATAAAACAATAGTGGACATGGTTCACGACCTGACAGTGTTTTGTTCTGTTGTGCTAAGAGTTGGAACTGACTCAACAGCACTCAACAACATTTTCTTCTTTCATTTTTCTCTAAAAATTTGGTTAAAATAGAAAATATTAGCTGAACTATCCAAATCAATCTCTCTGAAGCAAAGTCATCACCTCTTATCAAATCTGCTCTACCTACTTACCCACCTTTTCCTAATAATTGCACTGTTATAGATTCAGTCACCTGTATCTAGGCCTTCACATCTCCTTTGTCTTCTCTCTTTGTCCCACTCTCACTCAAGCTATCTTCCCCTCCTTTGGACTAGCAACTGACTGTTTCAAAGTTTGTCATCACTATCATACTACATGGTGATTTTCTGCCTTCTTCACTGGTTCCCCAAGAGTAACTCATAAAGGGGGAAAAAAGTTAAAAAGAGAAATAAGTTTTACCTTCCATGTTTCATCGCAATTCCTAGCCCATTGGATGTGCTCAAAACTATTAATTAATAGTTAAAAGAAAGAAAAACTGAAGTGTTTTTTGGACTACACCCTTGAATCTTACCCATCTTTGTGTTTTCGTAATATCTTAATTCCCCGCAATCTTTTAACTGATGCACTTCATGTCTCATAAAAAACACAAACACTGGTTACACATTAATTTTACCAAGTTTATCCTGTTTTTCTTCTCTTCTTTTATACTCCTTCACACTCTCCCTGCTTTTCCCATTCCTTTTTCCTCTTTCTCCTTTTCTTCATCTTTTTTACTACTTTCAGTAGCCTGATAATACATTAATTCATTTTTCTGTTTATTTTTTTAACTTTAATATACATTTCACTTATACCACTGTAGGGTGAATTGTGTCATCAAAATATATATGTTTGAGTCCTGTGAATATGACCTTATTTTAAAATAGAGTCTTTGAAGAGTCATACAAACCAAACCAAACTCACTGCCATTGAGTTGGGTCCAAATTATAGTGACCCTAGATGTCTGAGTACACGCTATTGAGAAAAAAAAAAAAAAGTTGTAATCTTAGATTGAGCCCTAAATCCAACGACCTGTGTCTTTATAGAGAGTTAGGCACATTCAAACACAGATAAAAAAGTTATACGAAGATGAAAGCAAGAGTTTGGGGTTACACATGCTAAGGAACACCTTAGATTGCCAGGTACCACCAGAAGCTAGAAGAGCAGAGAAAATATTCTTTCCTGAAAACATCAGAAACAGAATGACACTGCCAACACTTTGGTTTTGGACTTCTGACTCTCCGAAGTGTGAGATGATAAATACACCTGTTTTAAGAAACCAAGTTTATGGTTATTTGTTATGACAGCTCTCGGAAACTACACATACTATCCTGTAATTAACTTGGATCACAATGGATTTACTTGCCACATGTCACAACATGATTCACAACTATTTATAATTAAAGTGTGTCTACTACTCTTTATGCCACTTTTGTCCATCAGAAGTCGATCTGTAGTTCTAGACTCAATTGAATTTCAAATTATTTCAATAGTCTTCCCCTTATGATTCCTCCCATTGTAAGGGTAACATTGGCAGCTTAATGGTTAAGTGCTGTGGCTGCTAATTAAAAGGTTAGGAATTTGAATCCACCGGGCACATCTTGGAAGCTACACAGGACAGTTTTATTCTGATCTATAGGGTCGCTATGAGTCAGAATTGACTTGAGAGCAACTGGTTTTGTTTATTTGGTCCTTTTGATAGTGGTACCAAAACTGCTACAACAACAAAATAACTCCCTCCTCTTAAATGTAAAATAACTTACTTTACATCATACATTATAGTTCTTTATAAACTCATCTATGCCTCAAACTTGTTGAAGCTTTTTCAATTTTATGTCAGTCTTTGAATTTCCAATCATGCCTTATGTTATTTGAAAAATTTATCACAGATTAATTTTAAATGAATAATTGAATTATAAACCAAGTTGCATTTTAACTTGGGGTGTTGGCATATTTATATCAGTACTTGTAAAAATAAAATAAATACATAGAAACAGTAAGAAATAGCAGCAATTATTGTTACAAAGTATGTGGATTTGTACAAAATGTATCAAGTGTGAGCTCATCTACCAGATTGCTCTTGGCAAGACAGTTTTTAACATTAATTTTGCAAAGTCAAATACAACTAACTTGCAATAATTACATGATCAAAGTATTTTGAGTCTGTGTAATGCAGAAAAAAATACAGAAATAGGTATTTAGGGTGTATTTCTGCCATAAACTCAGGAAGCTTCTAGTTTAAACTTCCATTTAAAGGTTTCCATTTAATACTTAGCCAAATATCAAGCCTACAAACAAGCTAATAATAGATGGTGTTACATTAAGGTCACAGCTGCTGAAAATCTGTTTGTAAGATTTCTTTTCCATAATAAACAACATTACTTTCTGAGAATATTTGTGTTTGTTAGATGCAGTCTAACAGGTTCTCACTCGTAGCAACCCATATACAGTGGGACAAAGTACAATGGAATGAAGCACAAGCTCTGTTCTATGCCATCCTTGCAATGATCACTACGTTTGAGTTCATTCCTGCAGCCACTGGGTCATTTCATCTCATCAGTGGTCTTCCTCTTTTCCACTGATTTTCTAGCTTACCAGGCATGATGTCTTTTTCTAGGAACTAGTCTGCTTGTTTGACACTTCTAAGGTATGTAGGAAGAAGTTTCAACATCCATGCTTACCAGAAACCCTTTGCCTGTGTGTACTTCAGGCTGCAGAAATTGGTAAGAATCTTCAAAATTTCCTCATCTTTTGTATCAGTGGCTGGTGCTCCACTGTGAATAACAGTCGTATTATCTGGTCTTCTTGGAAGGCAGATGGATACTATTCTGTAATTGCGTTATACTTCAGGATAGATCTTGAAATGTACTTTTTGAAAATGAATGTTATGTCATTCCATGCCTAGTAGATTACGTGACTGCCTGATTCAAATGATCCCTAACAGTCCATTTCTGTTCACTAAGGCCTAGAATGGAGTTCAAGTGGTGACGTGGTTAAGAGCTTGGCTGCTAACCAAATGGTTCACAGTATGAATCCACCAACCACTTCATAGAAACCCTATGAGGCAGTTCTACTCCATCCTGTACGGTGGCTACGAGTTGAAATCAACGCTAATGTGTTTAATGCATAAGATATTGATCTTTGCCATGGCCCACCATCCACAAAGTCCCTTGTAGACAAAGTCACAAACTTCTGTAAATGGCAGGCCGAAGCATCTCACCTGTGACGTGTTTTTCAGCCTATTACCCCTGATAATTCGCTTCTTAATTAAATTCTTCTAAAAAGATATCCCCTCCTGACATGAGGATCAAGGAGGTGCCTTTTGAGAGGGGCTTCACAACCCCTCGGTTTATGAGATTATGTTGGGCAATCTGACCAGGAAATTCTGGGGAAAAGAGACCAGAGGAATGGATTTCAATGCAGCATGCCTATTAGCACTGAGGCCTGCCCAACTTCACTGGCTTCTGCCTAACTGCGTTCCCCCCTCCCTTTTCTTCACATACACAGGTTTGCAAGCTAACCCTTAAAAAGCTCTCAAGGACAATTCTCCACATCGCCATTAAAACTACCCAAGAATAAATAAACTTCTAGATTCTTTATAGTTGGTATGGCAAACTGATAACACTGAAGAAACATCTTTCTTAGTGCAGTTGGCTTGATTAGAGAATGGCAAGCACTTACTATCTACACAGGAAGATGATAACTTAGAGAACCAAATGGAGACAGACAGCCAAATGGTGAGACCTTGAGGAGTCTGCCCGTCGGTACCTTCCACTTTGAGGTACCAGTAAAACCATTAATTGTGTCCACTGACATTTACCACCACGGACACCTGGCTTAGACAATTATCCAAAAAGGGCCTTGACAATTAATTAGAAGTAGAAGACCATGAGGGGTCACTTTCTTGTTAGCCAATAATGTTAGGTTAGTTTCTTGTTAACCAATAGTCTATATGATGAAGAAAATAGGGTGAACATTACATACCTCACCTATAAAATAAAGACGACAGCTCTCGACAGACAGATCTCTTGCTCTCTGGGTCGGGCTTCCTTAAACCAGAAAAGCCTTTCCTGTCTGCTTTATTCATTTCCCGCCGACGTCTTCCCTCCCTCCATGCGGGACCCTGTAAAGTGTTGGGACCGGCTCCCGGCAGACCTTTCTGTGTTTCATTACATCTTCTAAGTTTCCTAGACTCATATATGCACATCCAATGTTTTGATTATTAATAGATGTTTTCAGGTGTTTCTTTTCATTTTGAGTTGTGGCACTTCAGCAATGAAGGACCTGAAAGCTTGACTCCATCCGCATTATAAAGGTTTACTTTACTGCTGGCTTGGCTACTATGAGGAGATAGATCTTTCCCAGTCATGTTTTGAATGTTTTCCAACCTGAGAGGCTTGTCTTTCATTGCTATGTCAGAAAGTGTCTTGATGCTATTCATAAAGTTTTCATTGGTCTGTTTTTTCAGAAGTAGATTACCTGTTCCTTGTCCTATTCTGCCTCAGGCTGGAAGCTCCTCTGAAGCCTGTTCACCATGGTTGACTGCGGCATTTGAAATACTGGTGATATAGCTTCCAGCATCACAGTAACATGCAAGGCTGTCACACTGCAAGAGAGTTACAAGACACACGCTGTTTGGATAACTCATTTTTGAGAATACGATCTATTGCAGTTATTAAATGTATTCTTGAAATGATGAAAAAACAAATGTGCTACCTGTCTTAGTCATCTAATGCTACTATAACAGGAATACTACAACTGGATAGGTTTAAAAAAGACAAGTTTATTCTCTTACAGGCCAGTAGGCTAGAATACTGTATTCAGGATGCTGCCTTGAGGGAAAAGCTTTCTCTCTCTGTTGGCTTTGGAGAAAGGTCCTTGTCATCATTCTTTCCTTGTTCTGAGAATATCTCAGCAAAGAAACCTCATGTCCAAAGGACACACTCTACTCCTGGCATTGCTTTCTTGATGGTAGGAGATTCCTATGTACAGGATTTACAATAAATAGGAAAAACTTATTAGATGACAAAATGATGGGGAATCATAAAGCAATGGGAATCATTACATGGCCAAGTTGACAGAAATTTGGGGGGGCACAATTCAGTCCATGACACTATGTGATAAAGAGTCATAATTCTATTGTTCTAACTGCAATGAAAAGTAATTTATTACAGTCATCAAAAAAATTTAAATAATTTTATGACAAAATGTTTAATGTATTTCCAAGGATTATATATGTCTCAAAATACGTATTTTCTCAAACTATAGCAAAAACTGTATCCCAGAGTTGAATATTTTTAGAAAAAGAAGGTTATTATGTACATTGTTTTACAATGTAGGTGTTGTTTGTCCTTTGTGGTAGTAATTAACATGAAAAGTTTTTAACTCAATAAATACTGAAGTTTTATAATTAAAAAAATTCTTTTGACAAATATATTACAATTACTAACTTTCATACGCAAGAATATATGCAAATTTATTAAAAGTGAAGGAGCTTTGTAAAATAATTTATGCCAAGACAAGCCAAGTGCCGTCAAGTCAGATGGCAAATAAATAGCAAGAATTAGTTTCCTGACTTGTGAATTACCTTGATCAAGGTGAAATTGGTACACAGACACATGAAGAAACATACATGCCCCAGTAAATATTAAAATAATTTTCTCTTAAGCTTCAACTTGAAGATGCAATATAAAATATATTTTTATCATAGTATAAAATTACTTTGCCTTACTGTACGTTATTCATGAAAATGGATACAGTACTTTTTAAGCAATATAAATCCAAGTATGAAACAAAATGTCACATGAGTCAAATCCTTTTCATCTTTTTTATCCTCCCATCACTCAAAAACTTAGTCCAAGCTTTTCACTGCTATTGATACAACTTGAGCCTCTTAAGTGGCCTCTTTACCACCAGTCTCTTACCCTTACAATTTATTATGTACTTCATCCTGGAGCAGTCTTTTTTAAAGAATAACTTTTTTTTAAGAAGTAATTCTGATTATGTTACTTCTCAGATAAAAATCCTCTAACAACTGTCTTTCACTTCCAGGAAAATATTGAAAATCTTAGCCTGACAGTCAAAGGCCTTTAGCTATATCCTGTGTTTTCTCCAGACTTAAATTTTTTCTACTCAGATTCTATGTTAGAATCAGTTAGTTTTTTTCTTAGTTATTTATACATATATATAACATATATAATACAAGTACTTATATAATATAAATGTTTGTATAAATATACATACGCATACACATAACCATATCAAATCCATTGCCATCAATTTGATTCTGACTCAAAGTGATCCTATGGGACAGTGTAGAATGGCCTGCCCCAAAAGATTTCCAGAAGTGACTGGTGGATTTGAACTGCTGAACTTTTGGTTAGCAGCTGAACTCTTAACCACTATGCACACACATATACACACTCTTCTTTTGTCTATATTACTTGTCTTAACTAATTCCTGTTACATTTTTTGTTTATGATCACCTATCATTTTCTTCAATAATTTTAATATAATTCTCCAGTGTGACTCAGTGGTACCTTCCAACTTGGTTTACCAGTGGTGCTGTCACTAACTGAAAGTGAGAAAAAGGAAGAAGAAAAGAAGAGTAGGAGGCGTCTATAGTCACGCACACTTTTGCCATTGCTTGCAAAATATTTCCTGTGGCACATACATTTTATCCTGCAGAACTTAAGAAATTACCTCCCCACATCTACCCACAAATAATACTTCCAAGCCTTTTCTTTCTGCTTGTCCTTCAGGTGAAAATATAATAAGCACTTGTACACTGGTGACACTCTAATCTCTTTACTGAGAATCCATAGCCAAATCCTGAAAGGTCTCAAATACCTCCATCTAGGGACCCTTATTATTAGCTGCACAAACCCTTAATGTCTCACATGATCCTCAACAATTCCACAAATCACATGAAAAAATGATTGAAATATTTATAATTTAGCTTCTTTTTTTCTTATACCTCTTTTCAGATGTCAGACATTTTGTATTTGTTTCAGAAGCTGTTCCATGAAGTTGCAGAAAGATACTACATCATTTTTTGACAAAACTGGCATTTATTATTTAAAGAGTGTTAGACGAAGACAGGTGAGAGAAGGCAGTTCAGTTACAGAAGATGCAGCTGGCTCTCTGGAGAGTGTAAGGGACTCAGCTCTATGTCTAAGCAACATCTGTAGTTAAAAACAGTGAGCCCCATGAGTGCGATGGCTGCATAACACACTTGGAGATGTAGGATTTCTGCATTCAGTGTTCCAGTTGACAAAAATTGTTGGATCTTCCAAAAAGTCACAAAAACATTGTTACTCAAATTTAAGGAATCTGAATAGTAATTTTGAATTATGAAAAGTTAAAAAAGGAAATACTTCCTTCATTTGGAAAGCAAAATAAGTCTTTTGAAACTTGTGTGCCACTAAGAAAACAGTGATGCACAGATAACGACTAAGTAAGTATGTCCCATCCTCCTAGCCTAATGGGAGTTTACAGTCAGATTTAGGCTCTCTAAGACAACAAATGTGAATTTTTTTGCACTCATGAATTTAACATCACAGATTCATAAGTACTACTTTCTGGATGCCTAAAAACTCCTTTATATGTGAAAGTGATAGTTGGTGGGGCAGAACAAGATGGCAAAGTGAGTGGATTATCCCATTTACTCTCCAGCAAGTAAGCTGCTGAACAACGAATAAAAACAAGCACAGACTGAGATCTCAGAACTCCAGAAGGCAGCTGAGATGTTGGATAGTCAGAGTGAGTCCAGAAGTGGAGAATAGGAGGACCAAAAGTGGTACAGAAGCTAGAAGAACCTACCCATAACATCAGGAGTATTTGCACATCAAACCAATTGAGGGACAGGGCTGCAAAACATGCTCAACAGGGGGAGTTAATTTAATGGTGCTGGCAGGATTGGATATCCGTCTGCAAAAAAATGAAACAAGATCTGGATCTCACACCTCATGGCAAAACTAACTTTAAATGGATCAAAGACTTAAATATCAAACCTAAAATGATAAAAATCATGCAAGAAAAAATATGATCAGTGATGGAGATTCTAATACACCACTTAGACTTCAAAATCTAACAACCAAAGTACAATTAACAAAAGATAAAATAGATAAATGGGAACTACTAAGAATCAAACACTTTTGTTCATCTAAGGGCTTTATCAAAAGAGTTAAAAGACCACCTACAGAATGGGAAAAAATATTTGGCACCTACACATCCGACTGTCTCCTGATCTCCATAATCTGCAAGTTTCTGCAGAATATCAACAAGAAAAAGACAAATAACCCAATTAAATGATGAGCAAAGGAGCTAGGCAGACACTTCACTAGAGATGACATCCAGGCAGCCAAAAAACATATGACAGTTTGTTCACAGTCATTGGCTATCAGAGAAATCCAAATCAAAATTACTATAAGATATTATCTCACCCCAGCGAAGGTTGGCCATGATCCAAAAAACACAAAACAACAAATGCTGGAGAGCTCATAGAGACATTGAAACTCTCCTACACTTCTGGCAGAATTGCAACTTGCTACAACCTCTTTGGAAGGCAAATTGGCACTTCCTTAAAAAGCAGGAAATAGATACACCATTTAATCCTGTAATTCCACTACTTGGAATTTATCCTTCAGAAACAAAGCCTGTCACACAAACAGACACACGTACATGAATGTTTATTGCAGCACAGTCCACAATAGCTTAAAGATGGAATCAACCCAGATGCTTATCAACAGATGAATGGATAAGCAAACTGGCATGAGTCTCATTTCAGTTTTTCGCAGATGGATATCCAGTTCTGCCAGCACTCAGTGGAACACTGTGTTATGATAGAAAACAATGTAGATTTTAGAAAACATCTCATAACATGTTTTCATTTGGAAGATACTATGCTGAGTGAAATAAGTCAATGTCAAAAGAATAAATATTGTATAAAACCCCTCTTGGAAGGACTTAAAAATAGAACTATCTACAGAAGAACATAACTTTGTTGACTATGAGGGTGGGGGGGTGAGAGTTTATCATAGATGATGTAATTGATAGATGTTAGAAATTTTATTCATTTACTGTAATAAATAAATAGTAATGATGAAAATAAAACAGTAAAAAATAAAGACATGGAGCTAATTTGAGCAAACTGAGACCTAATTTTTTTTAAGGCAGTACAGATTGGCAGTGGAAGTTCACAGGCTATGCAAATGGGAGACAGCTAACAGAGACAGTGGTCCTGCAAAAATATGCTGTTGAATCTCTCTAAGGTCCAAGATATACATGAACTAGGACTGTTGCTGGTGCATCTCAGACACAACGGACCCTTATGAGATTCTTGCCCTTCTCTGAACAAGAATGAAAAGGTAAGGCACAGAGGATTACTCCTACGAGCAAAACTTTATTAAACTCTTAAGAGTGGAGACAAGGAAGACCTAACTAACACTTACCCTGTATCACTGAACAAAGTTTTTGTTAGAGCTTATAAAGGATTTTGGGAAGGAAGAGTTTAACTTTTTTTTTTTTCCCCATATTGGTGGTGTAGATTTCTAGGAAGTGGCAGGCCTAGGGAAATTATGTTGCAAGCACGTCTTTGTACAAAACAGAGTCAACAACAAAGGGTTCTAGGAAGCATTGGCAGAACTTTTTATGAAATGTTTCACATGTGCCACCTTTTGAGATCTCAGTTCAAGTCCAGGCATCAGTTTTAGGTTCTTGTGCACTTCTGCTGGAAGATGACATGGCACTCATTCCTGGCACTACTACACATGCTCTTAGAATCAGCACATTCTGGTGCTTTCTGAAAAATAAGTTCAGAAAGTTCTTGTTTAGATCTCTCTGGTGTGTTAATCAGTAGTTTTGCCATTGTGACAAACTGACCACATCTTGTTTATTTCTCTGACCACCTTCAGAATTTCTACACTATCAAGAGGGCCTCGTGCATTTCTCTATTCCATTGTTCCAAGATGTGGTCAATTATTGAGTACTTTTATCCCCCACCACTGGTGTGTAGCTTAGCTTACAAGATTTATTGAACGGTGTTTACAGAGGCTTCTAAGCTCCCTGTCTCAGGACCAGGAGGAACTTCAAAGACAGCAGGACCAGCAGAATATTTCTGATAGATGGTAACACAGCGGGAAATAGCTAGTTCCCTGCCCACAGTAGAACACTGTCAGACATCCTGCAAAGGGGCACCTGTGAAGGACAGACATACAGAGCCAACCACCTTTGCCACAGGACTGTTGAAAATCACTGCTTGTATCATCCTCTGCAACCAGCTAAGCCTACCTTCCCATGCATGTGTTTTAAATTCCAGAAATCAAGCATCCAGAACTGACTCAACACTGAAAATAACCTAAGGATAAGAGAGAGTTCTTTCTCAGGAGATGGTATCAAACCTACTGCCACTGGGTAGATTCTAACATACCTGTGAGGCAGAGTGGAGCTGCTCAGCAGGTTCTCAGAGATACAAGTCTTTGCAGAGACAGGTTGTTGCAAGTCTCCTCCTGTGGTATGGCTGGTGGGTATGGAACCCTTTCTTTTGGCAGCTGGCCCTTGGCCACTGTGGATGCCACCAAGGCATCCAATCAGAAAATTTCCCCACAAAAACTAGCACAAAAAGTATAAAGTAATAATAAAAATAAAATGGCCCAAATTCAACCAAAAAATAATAAAACACAAAATCATGAAAAGAAGAACCTATCTAAAGTAAAAATATGGGGGGAAAAAAAAAGGCAATTTCATTTATGAAGGCAAGAGTAACAAAAAGAATTATTTTCACACAGTGGGTCTAAGTATGTTTAAAGAAAGCGAAAAGCACCTAGAAAACAAGCTGATGGAGACGAAAAAATAAGTGGAGCAAGAAAATGAGAGAATCAACAAAGAAATTGAAAACATTAAAAATAACTACTAAAGCTGAGAAATAAAGTAACTGAATTAGAAAAAGGAAAAGAAACACTCAACAATAGTAGAATAGACAAAAACAAAGAATAAATGAGCTAGAAGCTAAAAGAACAACTTAATAAGTCTGAAAGGAAACAAGAGAAAAAAACAAAGATAAAGAGATGCACACCACTGTATCTACTATGGCTGTAATTAGAGTACATTGTTGTTGCTGTAACCTGACATAGCTTTGTTTCTGAAATACAAATGTATATATCCAGATCCTGACTCTAATGACATATGTTTAAGTCCATTTGTGCTAAACTTGTTCCAAGAGATCAGCTGTTGTTTTTTTTTTTTATAACTTTATAGAAACCACCAAAACATTGATTTTTCATATTTTCTCTGACTTCTGTCTTCTCTGCTTACTTGTCTCTCATCTAGGAGGACACTAAATTTAAGTGTATCTATTTGGGCCTTTTCTCATATATTATTGTGTCACATGTAGTGGCAAACCCATCTTTGAACTAGCCTTATGACTTGCCTTCTCTTTACTAATGCTTGGCTATTAAACAATGAAGGGACCCTTGTGGGGTAATGGTTAAGAGCCTGGTTGCTAACCTAAAAGTCAGAGGTTAGAAGTGATGAGTATTTGCATGGTAGAAAAGATCTGTGATCTACTGCTGTAAAAATTATAGCCTAGGAAACCTTGTGGGACAGTTTTCACAGCACCCTAGCATACCACCACCACATTAAACAATGGGGAGAAAGTACTATATATGTCGCTGATGTAGCATTGTAAAAAGAGAAACACTGTATTATTTTATAACACTGATGAGATACAAGATATAATGACAAGTCTTTAAAATAAGTATTTCAAGTAATACTAACAACAGTGTTCTTCGTCCACTGTCTCTATTGCTTTCAAATTCCTGTTCCCTAACTCTACCCTTCCAATAAGCTGAAGGTCCTTCAATGTTAAAATGAGTGGAAATGACATTATTCAGAAGAATTATTTTAAGGGAGAGGAAAGGACTAAGGAAAGGGAGGAAAGACACTGTAGCAAAAGGAGGGGTACCGCTGCAGTGGGATGAGTGAGAGACACAGAATGTGCTCCATGAAAGCAGGTAAGACAGGAGTTAAATAGCAGCAGTAAAATTTTGTTTAGTATCTTGGGCTGTGTTTTCTAGAGATGCAAAAAAATGAAGCGTGTATGTGTATATATATATACATATATACACACCGTTGGGTAGCACAGTAGTTAATAGCTAAGGAATGCTATTGCTTCTAACCAAAAAGATCAGCAGTTCAAATTTACAAACTGCTTCTTGATCCTGCATTTGACTTGAAATCAGTCAACCTCTGCTTCTTGGGATGTAAGCCAGCAGCTGCTCTCTGACTTGAAGGATTTTCCTAACATTCCTTTTTATAAACAAAGACCCTTAATAATATGATCATGTGATGAAAAATGGTAGTCAAAATGATTAAAATACTTAACTGATAAGTATCTCTTACAAATAAAGAAAAATACAGTATACAACGCACAGAAATGAACAGAATTTACCAATAATAGTGGCACAAGTGACTAAGTGCTGATCTGTTAACCGAAAGATTGGTGGTTCTAACACACCTAGCCACTCAGAGGGAAAAACACCTGCAGTTTGCTCCCGTAAAGATCACAGTGTAGAAAACTGTGTGGAGCAATTCCATTCTATCACATGAGGGTACTGTGAGTTGATATTTACTTGATGGCAGCTAACAACAACAATTCAGTAAAGGCTGTTCCTATTATTTATCATTGTTTGGGGAGTATCAGTTTCTTGACATGATATATTAAGTATATATATATGTATCATATAATTATGGCTAGACTTACATGTTATACTGTCATTGAATATTCCCAATGCACATTCGTTAGCACATTAAAAGCTTTAAAGGTATCAAAATTAGGAAATCTTTGTAACTATTTAACTCCACATTTACTCATTGTATATTTAATATTGTTAACTTTTTATCCCATGGCATATATATCTCTCTGAAGTATATACTCCATGGGATAAAATGTAAACAACTAGTGATCACTAGAACATGTTTTGGAAAACACTGTCTTTAGTTAGGGGTATTTTCATTTAATGATTAGGCAATTAAAGCTCAGTGAAAGTTGTGTAAATTTATACTTATTACAAAGGGAAGAAATGAGATTTAAAAGTACACTGTATCAGAATATGAATGTCATTTGTTACTTCTTCATGTTAACTTTTATTTGTGTTTCCAGCTTAAATGCTTTGAACACCTACTTACGCTAACCACTGTTCAGGAAGCTCAGGATGCATCAACAAATGAAACAAAAAAAAGAAATAGACTGTCTCGGAGTATCTCTTCTCTGAACCTAAATATTTCAGGTGAAAACTTTCTTAGGGATTCTCTTTCTATGGTTCTGATTTATAATAGTCCAATTATATAATAAATTCAAGTTGACCACTGTCTATGTACATTGACCTTTATCTTTGTTTAGTCATTTAATCATATATTTCCCATAGTTAATATTTGAATATAGAGTAAATCAAACCTGATGGCACTGAAAATCACATCTGTTTATTTATTAACTAGTCTAATATAGCATCACAGTAAGTTTTGTGTCCTTTATACTACATCTTATAGTTTATCTATAAAAAGATGTATGAACCCTTCTAACTTTAGTCTGTTCTAAACTGCGAATTGTGTTTCTTATTAGAAGGAAATGTAGTTAATAAACTTTAGAGAGTTCAAGAAGAAACAACTAAAAAAAAATTATAGCCAAGTTCTTTTATTTTATGATTGAGTGAAAATTCACATGCTCATATAAATTTGGATGCCCACCTATATGCAGCTCCCACTGCTCTCCGTGCCCAGTGACAGTACACTCTTCCTCTCTGCTCCATACATGTCTTATCCTCCCAACAATCTCCTATTCCCTTCTCTCCACTCACTCCCTTTCCTCCAGTAAGAGGTCAGCAGGATGACATCCTCTACATGCATAGGACCATGATGTGTGCACATGATATGGTCACTCTGTGTCATTAAGTCCAATCCATACCTGTCTGGAGAGGAGCCATACTCCCAGGAGAACTCTGAGGATCCTGGACCATCAATTGTGATCCTTTAGTGGAGATCTCAGGGTTCACCCCTTTTTATTCTTGTGTTACCAGTGAGATTCAACTGTGAGCTCCATCACAGCTATCACTGATGGTGGCCAGGCACCATCCCATTCTTCTGGTCACAGGTCAATGTAGTCACCCGCTAACGTGGGTCTCTCTGTCTTCTGGTTTCTAATTCCCCATGTCATTTTGGTCCTTTGTGATCATCCATGCCTCCTGAGTTGTGACCATTTGCTGTACTCTCAGATGGCAGCTTGGCAGATTTTAAGACCCCAGATGCCCCTCACCTATGTGGAGTGCAGAAAGCTCTCTTAACAAAGTGCTAGTTGTCCGAATTGGCCTTGATTTGCCCTGAGAGCATGACCCATCCCCCCCTCCAGCTACTCTATCTCTGTGATATTGGGTTAAGATTGTAGGAGTAATCATGTTGTGTTGAAGTCCAGTTAATATTGGTCTTCTTTCTAATGTGTGCTGTCACCGATTTCACCACACAAAATTTCTATCAACTGTCCAGTCTAAGACCTCCCCCACTTGCCCTCCTTCCCTCCCCACCCTTGCAGCCCAGCCCTCAAAGAGTCTTTTCTTCTATGCTTGAGTCTATTGTTAAGTTCTTGTTGTAGGGGTGTCATACAACATTTGTCCTTTTGTCACTGACTGCTTTCACTCAGCATAGTGCCCTCCAATTGAAACCAGGTAATGAGATGTTTCCTAAAATCATTGCTGTTCTTTATCATTGCTTAGTATTCCATTGAGTATGTATACCATAGTTTACCTATCCCTCTGTTGTTGGGCATCTGGGTTGATTCCATCTTTTTGCTATTGTGGACTGTGCTGTGATAAACATTCTTGTGCATACATCAGCTGGTGTGAATGGCCTTGATTCTGCAGGATATAATCTGAGCAGTGGGATTACTGGATCAAATGATATATCTATATCCAGCTTTTTAAGGAAGTGCCAGATTGCTTTCAGAAGAGGTTGCACCATTTTGCAATCCCACCAACAGTATAGGAGAGTTCTAATTTCTCCACAGCCTCTTCAACATTTGTTGTTGTGCATTTTTTGGATCATTGCCAAACTTGTTAGAGTGAGATGGTATCTCATCATAGTTTTGATTTGAATTTCTTTAGTAACTAATGATCGTGAGCATGTCTAGATATGGTTATTGACTGCCTGGATCTCTTCTTTAGAGAAGTGTCTGTCCATCTCCTTTTCCCATTGCTCAATTGGATGATTTATCTTTTCATCATTGATATTTTGTAGTACCTTGTGGATTATGAAGATCAGACGTTGGTCTGACATGTAGTTGCCAAATATTTTTTCCGTTCTGTAGGTGGCCTTTTAATACTATTAATAAGGTCTTTGGATGAGCAAGTGTTTGATTCTTAGTAGTTCTGACTTATCTATTTTCTCTTCTGATGACTGTGGTTTGTTTGACAGATTTTGAAGTCTGCCTACGTTGTGTATTAAAACTTCCATTGTTGTTCCTACTATTTCTTGAACGAGCTTTATCATTTTAGATTTGATATTCAGGTCTTTTATTCAGTTTGAGTTGGTTTTTGTATAAGGTGTAAAATAGGGTCTTGTTTCAGTTTATTGCAGATGGATATCCAATTTTGCCAGCACCATTTGTTGAAGAGATCATTTTTACCCCAGTTTAATGTCTTAGGGCCTTTGTTGAATATCAGCTATTCTTAGGAAGATGATGTTGTCTCCAGGGTCTCGATTCTGTTCCACCTATCTCTCTCTTTTTGTACAAGTACCAAGCTGTTTTGACTACTGTGGTAGTGTAATAGGTTCTAAAATCAGGTAATGAGAGGCCCCCAAATGTGTTCTTCATCTTCAGTAGTGCTTTTCTTATCCAGGGTTTCTTCCCTTTCCAAACAAAGTTGGTGACTTGTTTCTCCATCTCTCTAAAAAATATCACTGGAATTTGTATTGGGATTGCATTATATAAGTAGATAGCTTTGGGTAAAATAGACATTTTCCCAATGTTAAGTCTTCCTACCCGTGAACAGGGTAGGTTTCTCCATTTATGTAAGTCTCTCTAAGTTTCTTGTAGTAAGGTCTTATAGTTCTCTTTGTAAAGGTCTGTTATTTCTCTGGTTAGATTTATTCCTAGCTATAGCAAATGGTATTGATTTGGTGGTTTCTTCCTTAATAATCCCATTGTTGAGATAAAGGAGTCCTACTGACTTAGATATCTTCTATCCTGAGACTTTGCTGAACTCTTCTATCAGTCTAGAAGTTTATTTATGGATTCTTTAGGATTCTCTGTGTATAAATCATATCATCTGCAAATAAGGAGATTTTTACTTCTTTGCAGATACAAATGCCCTTTATTTCTTGGTTTTGTCTAATAGCTCTGGCTAGAACTTCTACTACAATGTTGAATAGGAGAGGCAAGAGTGGGCATCCTAGTCTAGTTCCTGTTCTCAAGGGAATCTGTTTCAGTCTCCATTCCAGATGACGTAGGCAGTTGGCTTTGTATAAATGGCCCTTATTGAACTGAGGAATTTTCCATCTATTTCTATTTTGCTGAGAGTTTTTAACATTAATGGGTGTTGGACTTTATCAAATGCCTTTTCTGCATCAATAAACAAAATCGAGTGATTCTTGTCTTTTGTGTTATTTGTGTAGTTGATCACATTAATTGTTTTTCTGATGTTGAACCAGCCTTGCATCCCGGGTATGAATCTAACTTAGTCATGATGGATTATTTTTATAAATATGTTGTTGTATTCAACTGGTAAGAATTTTGTGGAAGACTTTTACATCTAGATTCATGAGTGATATCAGTCTGCAGTTCTCCTTTTTGGTCGAGCCTTTCCCTGGCTTTGGTACCAGGGATATACTGGCTTCATAGAATGAGTTTGGGAGTATTCCATCCCTTTCTATACTGTGAAATAGTCTCAGTAGTATTGGAGATAGCTCTTCTCTAAAAAGTTGGTGAAGTTCTACAATGAAGCCATCTGGGCCAGGACTTCTTTTGATTGCTAGTTTTTGGATGAATGTTTCAATCTCTTCCTTTGTGATGGTTTATTAAGTTGTTGCGCTTCACCTTGTGCTAATTTGGGTGGGAGAATTAATTAATCCAAGAATTTGTCCATCTCCTTTAGGTTTCTGAATTTGTTAGAGTACAGTCTTTGATAGTATTCTGTGATGATATTTTTTATTTCTGCTGAATCTGTTATGACAACTCCCCTCTCATTTCTTATTTGGGTTATTTGTTTCCTTTCCTGTTTTTCTTAAGTTTAGCCAAAGGTTTTTCAGATTTGTTGATTTTTTGTTTTTTTTTTAAAATGGCTTTTGGTCCTTTCAGTGTTTTCAATTGTTCTTCTATTCTCTAGTTCATTTAGCTCTGCTCTAATCGGATCCAACTCAACGGCATTCGGCTCGTTGCTCTAATCTTCATGATATGTCTTCTTCTGATGCCTGAGTGGTTCCTTTATTGTTTTCTCTCTACTTGTTCAAGCTGTAGAGTTAGTTCTTTAATTTGATTTCTTTCTTCCTTCCAGATGTGTGCATTTATGAAGAGAAACTGACCTTTCAGCACTGTTTTGGCTGTATCCCATAGATTCTGGTAGAAAGTATTTTCATTCTCATTGGAATCCATGAATTTCTTTATTTCATCCTTGATTTCTTCTATTACCTATGGCTTTTTGAACAAGATGTTATTCACTTTCAGTGAGTTCCACTTTCTGTTTTTTCTGCTATTGCTTTTGACTTTTATGGCTTTGTGATCTGAGAAGATGCTTTACATTAATTCAATGGTATGGATTTTGCTGAGAATTGTTTTATGTCTTAACATGTAGTCTTTTCTGGAGAATGTTCTGTGTGTACTGGAGAAGAAGGTGTCATTTTTGACTGATGGATAGAAAGTTCTGTATATGTCAATGAGGTCTAGTTGGTTAATCGTGGCAGTAAGGTCTTCTGTGTCTTTATTGAGCTTTTTTCTAGACAATCTGTCCAATATTGGAAGTGGAGTGTTGAAGTCTCCCACTATTACTGTGGAGTGAGCTATCCCATTTTTGAGTGTAGTCAGTGTTTCTTTGATATATTTAGCTACTCTAATATTAGGTGCATAAATATTTAATATTGTTAAGTTCTGCTTGTGTATTGAACATTTCAACAATAGTGTCCATGCTTGTCCACAATGGTTTATTTTACAATACAATCTGTTTTATCTCAGATAAAAATTGCCACAACTGCTCTTCTTTGTTCATTGTTAGCTTAGTATATATTCTTCCATTCTTTAATTTTCAGTTTGCTCGTATCTTTAAGTTGAAGGTGCGTTTATTGTTGGCAACATATGGATGGGTCATGTCTTTTGATCCAAGATGTCACTCAATGTCTCTTTACTGGAGTATTCAGTCCATTCACATTCAGTGTAATTATTGTGTGTGGTCAGTGCTGCCATTGTGATATGGTTATTTTTGTATTGACATTTGCTCTGTTGTTCTTATTAATCTGTTCTGGAACATACTTCTTTGTGAGATGATTTTTCACCTTTTTCAGGGTTGGTTTTGTGATTATTGAGACTCCTATATTACATTTCTTGATTTGGTATATTGCATCTTTATTGTGCTTTACAGTTCCCCCTAAGATTCCCCTTAATAAACTATGTATAAACGCAATTTCAATTACTACCATTCTTATCAACTTCTCCCCATCTGGAAGGACTATAACTACTTCAGTATATCCCTCTTTTTAATATGATGACATCATAGTTTTCATAGTATGATCACTGGATTATTTCTTCCATTATTATGGCTTTGATTGAGTTTGGAGTCTTCGATAAAACTGAGTAGGATTCTGGGTGATGTGCCCTTTATTTCCTTCTAAAATATAAAGTTAGCGGTTTTGTTCTTTTAAGCCAAGAAATTATTTCAGTATTTCTTGCAGCTTTTGTTTGGTTTTCACAAAGTCTCGGAGTTTCTTTTTCTCAGTGAATGTCTTAATTTCCTTTTCATGTTTGAAGGATAGTTTTGCAGAATATATAATTCTTGGTTGGAAATTCTTCTCCTTTAAGGCTTTGAATATGTCATACCAGTGTCTCCATCCCAGCATTGTTTCTGCTGAGAAATCTGACAAAACCCTACAGGGTTTCCCTCTGAATGTTAGCTTTACTTTGAGTCTTGCTGCCTTCAAGAGTTTCTGCTTATGTTTCATTTTGTTAAGCTTGATTATGATATGTCTTGGGGTCTTTCTCTTGAGATCTATATTGAGTGGCATTGTATATGCATCTTAGATATTTATATTCTCTTCTTCCATAATCTCTGAGAATTTTTCTGTCAGCTGCTCAGCTACAATGCTCTGTGTTCTCAGGTATCTTGCCCTGTTCAGGAACTCCAATTAATCATAGATTGTTCTTCTTGAGTCCCATATGCTTCTTAATGCTTCTTTATTTTTCTTGTTTCTTTTTTCTGATTTCTCCACATAGATGCTGGAGTCAGTAGCTCTGCCTTCCAAGTCAGAAAGTCTCTTTTCCATTTATTGCATTCTGTTTTCTTGGCTTTGAATTGAAGTTTCTGTGTCTTTGATTTTGTTCTTGATCTGTTGGAATTCAGAATACCTTGTTCCACAGTTTGAACAGCTTGCTTAATTTTTCATTTTGCTCTGCTGAATTTTGTATAAGGTCTAAGAGGGCTCTCTATATAATCCTTTTGTGCTCAAACTCCAATAGTTTCAGAAACATTTCTCTGTCTGGGAAGTTCTTTGGTTGTTTCTTTTGGGAGCATTCTGATGCCATGGTTGATTTCTTTGTTACAGTTTTCTCCAGATTTTGTTGCTTTTTGGACATCATGTGAGTCAATAGATACTGCATGAGGTGCTGTGAGGATGGATTACAGTTGTTTCTCTAGCCCATCTTGAAATGAAAGGTAAAATGTATCTGACTACTACACTCAAACAGGTTTTCAGGTGTGCAGATCCCTCTTCCCAGCTGATAAAGTAAGCACCTCTATATCCAACCCCAGATGTTATAAACTAGCTCAAAATGCAGAAATGTTACTTGCCTGTTAGCCTCTGCTGTTGGGCCCAGCTATAGTTGACAATGTGTAAAATATTGCTTTTCTGCCAGAAAAGCACTCTCCTCCTGGCAGGCACTGTCTCTCAGCCTAAGAATTAGGTCCAGCTGAAGCCTCCATATTGGTATGTCTGCCTCCCAGTGGAACAATATGGCATCCCACACTAGCTGCCCACCTGCATCATACAGGCTACTCAATAGCAGAGGTGGAAAGTGAGGCCAAAGGTGCCGAATGCACAGAATCCACAGCCTCTGTTGCCGGGCCCCAGCAATAGGTGACACTGTGTAAAATGTTGTTTTCTGCCTGAAAAGCACTCTTCTCTGTGCAAACGCTGCCTCCCAGCCTAGGAATTAGTTACAGCTAGAGCCTCTGTATGGATGTCTCCGCCTGCCAATGGAACGAGATGGTGTCCTACACAAGCTGCCTGCCTGCCTCATACAGACTACTCAACGGTGGCGGTGAAGAGAGGCCAAAATTGCTGAGATGCACCGAGTCCAAAGTAAGGCTCTTAAAATGTATTAGTTTCTCACACCAATGCCGCCAGTGGAGCTTCTGAAATTAGCTGCTAGTTAAGTCCCAGTTCCACCCACTAGGTAAGATAGAGAAAAAAGTTGAAATGGTGAGTTTCCTTTGGTCCCTGAAAGCCAGCACTCAACTAGAGCAGGGGTTGGTGAAAGAGAGACAGTCTTCCATTCAGTGGTATGAAGTCCAAAATTAACTGCACTATGCCATGTTGTAGGGCTCCCTAGGTGTCCAAAAGACTCTGTTTAACTATCAATTCAGGTCTTGGTTTCCAGAAGGATTTAGGCAGATATGTGTTTAGTCTGCCATCTTGACTCTACCCCACTCTAAGTTCTTGAATCATTTAAACTTGGTAATTCATTTTTTGATTTATGAAATAATGCTCACTGAAGCTAGTGGGTATGAGGAGGATAATTAAACATGGTTTAAATTGTGTAGAATGCACTAGGAAGATAAATAGCATTTGTTTGTTTTGAAAAGAAAATCATTATATTTATTGTATAGTTTTCACAATCTAATTTTCAAGAGTAATTATCCCTTTCTTTTTACTCTAATTGCAAAAATTTATATACAAAATTAAAGAACAAGAAAAGATAAAAAATAAATGTAGTGTGGCAAACCCTTATTTCTACTTTTGTGTATGAAAAGGAAATTAAACCAAACCAAAATCAAAATACCAGAGAACTTTAATTCTTCTAGTTTAATAGTAACAATGATTGTTAAAGAAAGACACATGATGGTGGAAAGGCAGCTTAGTTTCAGAGTGGGGAATCAATCTCACATAAGGTGTTTGTGGTGGTCAGGATTATGTCAACTTGGCTACTACATATTTGGCTGCTGTATTAAGTGGCAGGGCAGAGTTTGTGGTGGCTCCCTGCCCCTTGGCTCTCATCTCACGACCTTTGACTATGGTGGCTGGTCGCTCATGTGGCCAGGAGCTCCTGCTCTCTTCTTCCAGCATCTGGTTCCAGGACTTGAACTAGCAGCTGCTGGACTCATCAGTCCTTACAGTCAGCACGTGAGAGTTCTGCTCCTTGACCTGCGGATCCTGGGTTCGCCAGCCTCTGCTGCTCCTGCTCCCTGACTTGCTGATCCTGGTTTTGCCAGCCTCTGTTGCTTCGTCTCGCCACCAGCTTGGGATCCACTGACCTACACAACCGGTGATCTAGAACTCTGGTCTCTGACTTGCTGACTTTGGGTTCCTCAGCTTCCGTGGCCACGTGAGGCTTGTGCCAGAGCTTGGGACATTCAGCTTCTGTGATTACATGAGCTGTTTCCTATATCTGTATCTATCTATCTATCTATACATATATTATAAATCTTTCCTTGTACCTACACTTGTTACTGGTTTTGCTTCCCTAGAAAACCCAGCCTAAGAAAGTTATCAAGTAAAGATGCTCATAAAGTGATAACTGAAATGAGACAAAAATAAGAAAACGGAGTGAATCATGATGTCTCTGGGAAAAGTATTTCAGAAAGAAAGCCTTGTTTTGCTCTTTATAAAAATCTCTATTGGCCCATTATTTGATTCTTCATCATTCTTTCTCTCCCTCTTTTTTAATTAGAACACATGGCTGTTCAAAAGAACCCCCATATAAGACTTGCATTGCTATAGTTAAGATTAAATTGGCTAATAAGTTGTAGTGTGTTTTTAAGTCAACATTGTTCAGGAAGCAGAAAAAAATGAAAAATTAGCCAGCAAAACTTTCCAGACGTTACACTTTTTTAGGTTATTGACTAAATAGATTAATATTTTACTTTACTTAGCAGATGCATAATTTTTGATCTAGGGGTAATTCTGCTCTATTCTAGAGTGTTACTATGAATAGGAATTAACTAAATGGCAGTGTCATAGTGTTTGCATAGAGGCAGCTATACAGAAATACAGTCAAATATTACACAGAGTTTTATGATGTGAACATTAGCACTCCATGCCACCCATATCACAGTTCATCTGAGTTTTCCAGTCATTTTTTATTTTTATAATTGTTATTTTATTATGGAAAATTTGGAAAATATATAAAAGTAAAGATGGTATTACAATGTATCTTAAGATGTCCACTACTCCGCTTTAATTAGTACAAGTTCATGACTCACTTTATATTCTCTGCATTCCATCCGTTCTATCTTCCAAATTTTGAAGCAAATCCCAAACATAATTATTTCTTCTTAAAATATTTTGCAAACATAACCAACAGAATCATCACATATGCACAGATACACACATGCATATCCACACACACTAAATCAAATGATATTTTTAATGCAGTCAAATTTTCAGATAAATTTTACAACTCTCTGACAGTCCTTAAGATTTTATTTTTTGTTTGTTTGTTGGAGAATCAAAATATGTCCACATACTTAAATTGGTTATTCTGTTGAACCTTATGTTCTTTCCACCATCCCTCTGCTGTGGGCAGTTATTTGCTCTATAAGATTTTCTGTCTAAATTTTTCAGTTTATTCCCTGTGGTACTATTTAACACAATTGTGTAACTGTTTGTTAAAATTTGTTCTGGTTACTTCAGCCAAAGGTAGTTATTACTTTTACGGAGTGTTATAAGATTTAAAAACAAACAAAGTTTAGAAAACTTTCAATAAAGGGGAATATAATGAGTATTTCTAGACCATAACACCTCTATCACACTATTCAACTTTCTTGCTGTATCTTGAAAGCAGTCAAAAACAATACATAAATAAAAGTGTGAGGTTGAGATCTAATGAAACTTTATTTACAAAACCAGGTGATAGGTGAAATTTGACCCAGTTCTGTAATTTACCAATTCCTGGTTTATACTCTTCTTGTAGTACACAGGTAGCTGAAGTAAACTGTACACTACTAACTTGACTGTTAATCATGCTTTGCACTGTCATCAAACCTGGATTTTTTAGGGAAGCACCAAATCAATTTCTAAGTGGTTATATCATCTTATACTCCACCAGCACGGGTTAAGTATTGCAGTCTCTCCATAGCCTCTCCAACATTTAATTATTTTGCAATTTTTGGATTAATAAGAGGCCTTGTTGGAGTGACAAGGTATCTCATTGTAGTTTTGATTTTCATTTTTCTAATGGTTAATAATAGTGAGTATTTCCTCATGTCTCTGTTGCTTGAATGCCTTCTTCAGTGAAGTGCCTGTTCATATCCTTGGCCTGTTTTAATTAGGTTTTGTGTCTTTTTGTTGTTGAAGTTTTGCAGTATCTTGCAGATTTTTGAGATTAGATGCAATAGGACTTGCTATATCCAAAACTTTTTCCACAGTCTGAAGATTATCTTTCCATTTTTTTGGTAAAGTCTTTGGATGAATGTAAATGTTTGATTATTAAGAGTCTCCAGTTGTCTGTTTTCTGGTGTCTGCACACTGTTTAGTAATGTTTTATGTTCTGTTTATGTCATGTATTAAGACTCTTATCATTGTTTTTATTATCTCTTCCATGATTTTTATTATTTTATATTTAAATCCTTGATCCATTTTACATTAATTTTTGTGTGTAATTTGAGATATTTCAGGTGGACATCCAGTTATGCCAACACAATTTTTTAAAGAGACTGTCTTTGTCACAATTAATGGGCTAAGGGCCTCTGTCTGGATTCTGAATTGTGTGCTATAGGTCTATGTTTCACTGTACTTCTTTGACTACTGAGGTGGTATAATGGGTTCTAAAAAGTAATGTGAGGCAGTGGAGTTAAGTTGGAGGACTAGACACATGTCTCCTTCAGTCCCCCTGAAAATTAAGGACAGGATTGATGATTGAACAGAGCTTTCTGGACACCCAGTGAGCAGTAGGACATGGCATAGAACTGTCAGTTTGGACTACATGCCACTCAACAGAAAACTTCTCTTTCACTGAGCCCCCTCCTGGTGAATGGCCACACACATGGACTGAAGGTGCTGACACTTTTAATTTTTTTCTTTTTGTTGGCCAGCAGGTGGGGGATGGGCATGAGCAGGCACATAAGCTAAGCCACAGTGCTGAAGTGAACAGTGTGTGCCACAGGGGACAAACAGAGGAATAACCATGTTTTGAGAACGTGGACACAGACTGAAGGTACCAAAGCTCCCCCACCCACTCTTTTATGAGTTACACCATAGATTCTGCTATTTTTGTGATAGGAGGAGGCAGCTTGACCGGGACACCCTCTTGGTACGGTGGGAGGTGGAGTTACCCAATGAAACCTCAGCAGGCACTAATTCCAAGGCTGGGAGGCAGTGCCATCCATGGAGTGCATTTTCAGCAAAAAGGTGGTGTTTAGCACAGATAGGGCCTGGAGGCCATAGGAAGCAGTGCAGTAGCCTCTCACTACTTTGTACTACATCATAACATCTGGGGTTGACTGAAGAGTTGCCTCTGTTGTCAGACAGAAGGAGGGACCTGTCACACATGGTGGTCTGACCAATACTGGAAGCTGTCAGATAGCTTCTACATTTGTAAAACAAGATTACTTGAAAAAATAACTGTTGTGTAGCAGGGCAGCATCTCTTCCAGTCATTACTGAACTTCATCATAGAGTTGGTTGATGGCCCTCAAATGGCCCTCCAAAAGTAGGGTGATGTCTTTGCTGCCAGGAGGGAGAGCCTGCCACCACAGAGAGTCCACTGGGGCCAGTCATGAGAGGACACAGAGATGGCTGGTGACTAACTCCCTTCTGAGAACTACACCTCAGCATCTGATGAGGCAACATCAGAGAAACTGAACAAGCTCTAGATGGTCTTAAAGCAACAGACCACCACCAAGCATTTAAAGAAACAACCAACCAGGGCTCCAGAAAACTCCCAAAATAAAGAATCAAAAAATCTCCCAGATGAAGAAGACTTTCTGAAACCATGGGGGATCAAGTACAAAATAATCATATACAGAGCCCTCCTAGAGATTAAACAAAATGCAGCAGAACAAAGTGAAAAATTAAGAAACCTATTTGAACTGATGAAACATAAACATCCTGAAATCCAACAGATCAATAGCAAAAGTACAGAATTACACAACTCAATTCAAAATGAGAAGAGCAGAACTGATGAATTGGAAGTTAGACTTAGTGACTTTGAAGATAGAGCAACTGATACAGCATTTATGAGGAGAAATGAGAGAAAAGAAATAAAAGAAATGAAGAAGCATTAAGAAGCACAAAGGACTCTATTAAGAGGAATAATCTATGAATAACTGAAGTTCCTAGACAGGAAAAGGTAGCTGAAAACACAGAGAATATTGTTGCTGAGTTGCTGACAGAAAACTTCTCTGAAATTATGAAAGAAGAGAACATAGACATTCACGATGTGTATAAAAACCACAAAAATTGACCCCCAAAGAAACACAGCAAGACATATTATCATCCAGCTTAATAAAATGAAACAAGCAGAAACTCTTAAAGGCAATGAGACTCAAAGCAAAGCTAACATTCAAATGGAAGCCCTGTAGGCATTTGTCTGACTCCTCAGCAGTAATGACACTGGCACAGAGGCAGTGGGATGACAGATTCAAAGCCTTGAAGGAGAAATATTTCCAACCAAGAATTGTATATCCTGCAAAACTTTCAAATATTAAGATGAAATTAAGACAGTTTCAGAAAAACAGAAACTTGGAGGCATTGTAAAAACCAAACCAAAGCCACAAGAAATACTGAAAGAAACTCTGTGCTGAGAAAAACAAAACCAGTAATTCTATATTTAAGGTGGCAATGCAGGATACAACATCCAGAAACCTACTCAGTTAGCCAAAAAACAAGTGCCGTCGAGTCAGTTAGGGAAGGCACAAAACTCAATCAAAGCTATAATATTAAAAGAAGGGAACCAGTGATTGTTTCATGAAAACTAAGATAACATGACATTAAAAAGAGGGATATGTCACAGTAGTTATAGTCCTTTCAAATGGAGAGGAGGTTAAAAAGATACGTAGATGTTAAAATTGTGTTTAAACTTGGAGTATTAAGGGTGGTCATAAGGGTAGATGCAAAGTACAATAACCATGCAACACATAAAACTGTAATACAAGAGTCTCCAAAACCACAAAACCAACGGAAAAAGATGAAAAGTCAACAGATAAAAAACTAACTCACAATAGAATATCAAGAGCAACATAGAAAACACCAACACAAAAATAAACACATCAAAATGACTGCACTAAACATGTACCTATCAATAGTTATACTGAATGTAAGCAAACTGAGTGCTCCAATAAAGAGAGAACAAGTGACATTTGGATCAAAAGACATGACCCAGCTATATATTGCTTACAAGAAAAATATCTTTGAGTTAAAGATATGAACAAACTGAAAATTAAAGGATGGAATAATATATACCAAGCTAACAATATACGAAGAAGAGCAGGTGTGGCAATACTAATCTCAGATAAAATAGATTTTAATGTTAAATCCACCATTGTGGACAAGGACAGCCAATATTCATTTCTGAAAGATTCAATATACAAGTAGGACTTAACATTAAATATTAATGCACCTAATACTAGAGCATCTAAATACATTGAACAAACATGGACTACATGAGATAGACCACTGCATAATAGTAGTTGAAGACTTCAACACTCCACTTTCAGTAATGGACAGATCATCCAGAAAAAAGCTCAGTAAAGACACAGAAGAGCTTATTTCCACAATTAACCAATTGTACCTAATCGATGTGTACAGAACTTTTTATCCATCGACATATAATTACACCTTCTACAATGCACATGAAACATTTTCCAGAATACACCATGTGTTAGGACATAAAACAAATCTCAACAAAATCCAAACCACTGAGTCATTACAAAGCAAATTCTCAGATCATAAAGCCATTAAAGTCAAAATCAATAATAGAAAAAACATAGAAATTGGAATTCATGGAAACTGATTAACACCTTGCTCAAAAAGCCATGGGTTATTAAGTGGACTTCAGCATAACTTGAATACTCTTTCCATCTTAACCCCATATTGCAAGGACAGAGTAGCTGGGGCAGGGGGCAGGGGACCACGCTCTTAGGCCAAATCAAGGCCAATTGGTACAACTAGCATTTTGCTAAGAAGGCTCCCTGCACACAACATTGGGGAGTGGTGTCTCGCGTTTTAAAAGCTGCCAAGCTACCATCCGAGGGCACAGCAAGTGGTCCCAACTCAGCAGGAACAGATGATCATAGAGGACCAAAATGTCATGTCGTAAAGACAACCCAGAAGATAGAGAGACCCACATCACTGGGTGCCTACATCGACTTGGGACCAGAAAAACCAGATGGTGTCCGGCCACCACCGATGACAGTCGTGATGGAGTTCACTAAGTTGAGTCTCACTGGCAACACAAGAATAAAAAGGGGTGCACCCTGAGATCTCCACTAAAAGACCTCAACTGATGGTCCAGCGATTTCGGGGTTGCCCTGGGAGCATGGCCCCTGGCCCTGATGCTGCCCTTGCCCATAAATAACAACAAAGTTCCACTCTTTGGACACAAGTGGATTGGACTTGGTGATGTAGAGTGACCATATATTGGATGCACTTTATGATTCTATGCACCTATAGGATACCATCCTGCTGACCTCTGGCTGGAGGAAGGGGAGTGGGTGGAGAGGAGGAGAAAGGAGACTGTTGGGAGGATGAGACATGTATGGAGCAGAGAGAAATAGTGTGCTGTCACTGGGTAGGGAGAGCAGTGGAAGTGGCATGTAGGTGGGCATGTAAATTTATATGGGAATGTACATTTTCACTCACTCATAATAAAAAAAAAAAGCCACAGGTTATAGAAGAAATAAAGGATGAAATAAAGAAACTTATGGATTCAAATGAGAATGAAAACACATCCTACCAGAACCTACGGGATACAGCCAAAGTGATGCTCAGAGGTCAATTTATCTCTATAAATGCACATGTCTGGAGGGAAGAAAGCATCCAAATCAGACAATTAACCCTACAGCTTGAACAAGTAGAAAGAGAGCAACAGAGGAAATTCTCAGGCACCAGAAGAAAACAGATAGTAAAGATTAAAGCAGACCTAAATGAATTAGAGAGTAGAAGAAAAACTGAAAAAAAACTGATAAAAACAAAAGCTGTTTTTTTTGAAAAGATCAACAAGATTGATAAACCATTGGCTAACCTTACAAAAGAGAAACAGGAGAGGAAACAAATTCCCCAAACAAGAAATGAGAATGGAGATGTCACAACAGAAATCAAAAGTATAACAGAATACTATGAAACACTACACTGTAACAGATTTGAAAACCTAGAAGAAATGGACAAATTTCTAGATTCACACCATGTACCAAAAAGATCACAGGAAGTAGAACAACTTAATAAAGCCATTGTAAAGGAAGGGATTGAAAAAGTCATCAAAAAACTACCAACCTCCAAATCCCCAGTCCAGATGGCTTCACCACAGAATTCTACAAAGCTTTTAGAGAAGAGTTAACTCCAGTACTACTGAGACTATTTCACAGTATAGAAAAGGAGGGAATTCTCCCAGATTCATTCAATGAAGCCAGCATAACCCTAATATCAAAGTCAGGGAAATATCCAACAAAAAAGAATTATAGACCAAGATCTCTCATGAACCTAGATGCAAAAATCTTCAACCAAATCCTTTCCAATAGAATTCAACAACAAATTAAAAAAAATAGTTTATCACTACCAAGTTGGATTTATACAAGGGATGCAGGCCTGGTTCAACGTCAGAAAAACAGTTAATGTGATCAACCGCATAAGTAACACAAAAGATAAAAATAACCTGATTTTGTCAGTTGATGGAGAAAGGCATTTGACAAAGTCCAATACTCATTCATACTAAAAACTCTCATCAAGATAGAAACAGAGAGGAAATTCCTCAATGCAGTAAGGGGTATCTATGCACAGCCAACTGCCTACATCACCCTGAAGGGAGAGAGACGGAATGAATTCCCCTTGAGAACAGGAACTAGACAAGGATGTCCACTCTCACCACTTCTATTCAACAATGTACTAGAAGTTCTGGCCAGAGCTATCAGACAATACAAAGAAATACAGGACATTTGCATTGATGATGATATGATTGTATACACAGAGAATATTAAAGCATCCACAAGTAAACTACTGGAACTAATAGAAGAGTTCAGCAAAGTATCAAGATATAAAATAAACATACATAAATCAGTTGTTGTTAGGTGCCAAATAGTCAGTTATGACTCACAGTAACCATATGAACAACAGAATGAAACACTGCCTGGTCTTGTGTCATGTCAACAATTGTTTTTATGCTTAAGCCCATTGCTGTGGCCACTGTGTCAATTTCTCTCATCAAGGGTCTTCCTCACCTACCCTCTACTCTACCAAGCATGATGTCCTTCTCCAGAGACTGATCTTTTCTGACAGCATGTTCGAAGTATGCAAGATACAGTAAAGGCAACCTTGCTTCCAGGAGCACTCCAGCTGCACTTCTTCCAAAACAGATCTGTTTATACTTTTGGCTGTCTGTGGTAAATTCGACATTCTTCTCCAACATCACAATTCAAAGGTATCAATTCTTCTATCTTTGATCACAGTTCAGCTTTCATATGCATATGACGCAGTTTAAAATACCATGGCTTGAGTCAGACGCATTTTAGTGTTCAAGGTAACATCCTTGCTTTTGAATACTTTAAAGAGGGCATTGCAGGAGATTTTTCTGATGCAATGTGTCTTCTGATTTCTTGACTGCTGCTTCCATGGGTGTTGATTGTGGACCCAAGTAAGATGAAATCCTGGACAACTTCAATTGTCTCTCCATTTATACCAATGTTGCTTACTGGTCCAGTTCTGAGGATTTTTGTATTCCTGATGTTGAAATGCAATCAATACTGATGGCCATGTTCCTTGATCTTCATTGGTAAGTATCTCAAATCGTCTTCATTTCCAGAAAGTAAGGTGCTGTCATCTGCATAACACAGGTTGTTAATGAATTGTCCTGCAGTCCCGATATCTTGTTCTCCTTTGTATAATCCAGCTTCTAGGATTATTTGCTCAGAATACAGAATTTTGCAAGACTAACAACTTTTTCATTGCAGATGCCTATTTTAACCCACACAAATGGAGACTGTACACATGGACCTCACCAGAAGGAATACACAGGAATAAAATTGGTTACATCTGTAGAAATAGATTATGGAAAACTTCTGGATCAGCAGTCCAAACAACACCATGTGCTGCCTGTGGCACAGATAATCAATTGCTCCTCTGTAAATTCAAATTGAAACTGAAGAAAATTAGAACTAGTCCCCAAGAGCCAAAGTATAACCTTGAATATATCATTCGTGGGTTTAAAGGCCATACTGAGAACAGATTTGAGATGTTGATCACTAAAGACTGGAGTAAATCAGTTGGATTCCTTTATACAGACAAAGAGATCTTTAAAGAAGAAATTAACAAATTAATACCATTTATTATAGCCCCCAAGAAGATAAAATACCTACGAATAAGTCTAACTAGAGAAATAAGAGACCTATACAATGAGAACTATAAGACCTTTCTGCAAGAAACTAAGAGACACTCACATAAATGGAGAAACCTACTCTGCTCATGGATAGAAAAAGTTAATGTTGTGAAAATGACTATTTTAAACAAAGTGATCTACATATACAATACAATCTTAATACAAATTCCAGTGACATTTTTTAATGAGATGAGAAACAAATCAACTTTCTTTGGAAAGGGAAGAAACCCTAGACAAGCAAAGCACTGCTGAAGAAGAAGAACACAGTGAGGAGGCTTCTCACTACCTGACCTTAGAACCTATTACATTGCCACAGCAGTCAAAACATCCTGCTACTAGTACAAAAAGAGATATTCAGACCAATGGAGCAGAGATGCCACCATCCTCCTATGAACATTGATATTCAACAAAGGCCCTAAGATTGTAAACTTGGGAAAAACAGTCTTAAACAAATGGTGCTAGCAAAATTGGATATCCATCTGCAGAAAACTTAAACAAGCCAGCATTTCACACCTTACACACACACACAATAACTCCAATTGCATAAGAAACCTAACTATCAAAGCTAAAATGATAAAGATCATGCAAGAAGAAATAGAGCCAACAATGAGAATTTTATTACACAACTTAGACAGACTGACAAAACATGATCAGCAGATGAGAGTATAGATAAATGGGAACTACTAAGAATCAAATACTTTTGTTCATCCAAAAATTTTATCAAAAGAATTAAAAGACCACCTACAGAATGGGAAAAACAATTGGCAAGTATATGCCAGATCAATGTCTGATCTCCATAATCTACAAGGTACTGTGGAATATCAACAATAAAAGGATAAATAACTGAATCAAGTGTTGGGCAAAGGAAATGGACAGCCACTTCACTAAGGATAACATCCAGGAAGCCAAAATACACATAAGGAAATGCTCACAATCATTAGTTAATGAAGAAATCCAAACCAAAACTACAATGAATGTCATCTCACTGCAGCAAGGTTGGCCATGATCCAAAAAACACAAAACAACAAATGCTGGAGAGGCCAGGGAGAAATTGGAACTCTCCTACACTGCTGGTGGGGTTGCAAAATGCTACAGTGTCTTTGGAAAGCAATCTGGCACTTCCTTAAAAAGCTGCTAATACATATAACATTTGATCCAGTAATTCCACTGCTTGGAACATATCCTACACAATCAAAGGCAGTCACACAAACAGAGACACACACACAAATGTTTATTGCAGCACAATCCACAATAGCGAAAAATGGAATCAACTGAGATGCCCAGCAACAGATGAGTAGATAAACTGTGGTGTATACACTCAATGGCACTCTATGAAATAATAAAGAATATTGATGATTTTAGGAAGAATCTCATAACCTGTTTTCAATTGGAAGACATTATGTTGAGTGAAATGAGTCAGTGGCACAAGGACAAATATTGTGTGATAACCCTACCATAAGGACTTAAAAACTTATTCATGTACAGAAGAAAACCCTCTTTGAAGGCTGGAAGGGCAGGTAAGGAGGAATGGACAGGGCTGTTTACAAATTAGTTGCCAGCCAAGTGCCGTCGAGTCAGATCCGCTTCATGGTGATAGAAATTTGTTTGGATGAAAACAATGACAGCACACTTTATAAAGAAGATCAACTTAACTGGACTTCAACATAACCTGGAAACTCTTCTAATCTTAATCCAATATTGCAAGGATGGAGTAGCAGGGCAGAGGTCTGGGGACTATGCTTTCAGGGGACCTAGAGGCCAACTGGCATAACTAGCCTGTTACTAAGTGAGTCTTCTGTACTCCATATTGGTGAGTAGAATCTAGGGTCTTAAAAGGCAGCAAGCTGCCATCTGAGGTACTCCAAATGGTCCCAGCTCTGTCAGAACAGATGATCACCAAGGACAACAAAGACGTGAGGGAAAAAGAGCCCAGAAAACAGAAGAACCCACCTGAAGAAGTGAAAGTATCAACATGGGACCAGGAGAACCAGATGGTGCCCAGGCACAACCAAAGACAGCTATGGTGGGACTCACAATGTGGAGTCCCAGTGGCAACATGAGAAAAAGAGGCTGCACCTCAAGAACTCCACTAAAAGACTGCAACTGACGGTACAAAGACCCAGGAGTTCCCCTGAGAACATGACCCCTAGATCTCCTGCTGTCCATGACCATAAATCATTACTGAGGTAAACTCTTCAGACAGGGATAGATTGGACTTGGGGGCTCAAAGCGGCCACATTGTTCGTGTACTTCATGGTTGTATGTTTCTATAAGATGCTGTCCTACTGGCCTCTTACTGAAGGGAGAACAGAGAGTAAAGCGGATCGGAGTTTGTTAAGAGGATATGAAGTGTAGAATGGAAAGGAGGAGTGTGCTGTCACTGGGTAAGGAGAGCAAAGGAGCTGCAGATCAGTGAACATGCAAATTTAACTTGGATTGTATACTTTCACTCAATCACAATATTAAAAAAAATGAGTTGCAAAGACCAAAACAAAGTAATGTAAGACTCTCCACTATGTTCTTCAGTAATGCTTTTCTTCTCTGGGGACTCTTTCCTTTCCGTGTGTAGTTGGTGATGTTTTTTCTCTGTCTCAATAAACTACGCTATTGAAATCTGGATTGGAATTACGTTGTATCTATAGATTGGTTTGGGTAGAATATTTTCACAACGTTAAGTCTTCCTATCCTTGAGAAAGGTAGGTTTCTCCACTTATGTAGCGCTCTTTCGATTTCTTGCAGCAGTGTCTTGTAGTTTCTTTGCATAAGTCTGTTATATCTCTGGTTAGATGTATTTCTAAGTATTTTATTTCCCTGGGGACTATTGCAAAAGTATTTATTTGGTGATTTTGTCTTCAGTATTTTCTTTTTTGATGTACAGGAACCCAACTGATTTTTGTGTGATTATCTTGTATCCTGATATTTTGCTGAACTCTTCTACCACCTCCAGTAAGTTCTGGAGGGGTGAGGGGGGGAGATATTTCAGGGTTTGCTGTGATAAGAGCACACCATTGGCAAACAACACTTTTACTTCTTCCTTACCAATTTTACTGTCATTTATTTGTTTTGCTAGTCTAATTGTTCTAGCTAGAACCTCTAGGACATTGATGACTAAAAGTGGTGATAAAGGCATTCGTTTGCCTCCCATTCTCAAGGGGAATTCTTTCAGTCTTCATTCAGGATGATGCTGACTTTTGGTTTGGCTTTGTATAAATGCCTTTTACTATGTTGAGGAATTTCTCTTCTAATTCTGTCTGAGAGTTTTTAACATGAATGTGTGTTGAACACTGTCAAATGCCTTTTTGGCATTAATTGATGAAATCATGTGGGTCTTCTCTTTTGTTTTGTTTATGTGATTGATGACATTTATTGTTTTTCTAATGTTAAATCATCCCTGCATACCTAGTATGAATCCTACTTGATCATTGTGAAACATGATTTTGATATGTTATTGAAGTCTACTGACTAATTATTCAGTTAGGGTTTTTGTTTCTAGGTGTATGAGTGAATACCAGTCTGTAATTCTCTATTTTTTTTTTTTGCATTGCATTTTTACCTAGTTTAGGCTTCACAGAAAGAGTTTGGGAGTATCCCATCTTATTGTATGTTCTTAAATAACTTTAGCAACAACGACATAAACTCTTCTCTGAAAATTTTGTGTAATTCTCCAGTGAAGACATCAAGGCAAGGCTTTTTTGTTGTTGTTGGAAGTTTTAAAATTTAATTTTCAATCTCTTCTCTTGTTACAGGTTTACTTAGTTTTTCTACCAGTGTTTCTGTTAGTTCGGCAGGTAGTATGTTTCTAGAAATTTGTTCATTTCCTGTAGTTTTTCAAATTTGTTAGAGTACAATTTTTCAGCATGTTTTGTTATTTTATTTTATTTTTTTAAATTTTGGTTGAGTCCATTGTGATATTGCTCATCTCATTTCTTATGTGGGTTGTTTGCTTCCTCTCCTGTTTTTCTTTAATCAGTTTGGTCAATGGTTTATCAATTTTGTTGATCATTTCAAAGAACCAGCTATTGGTCTCATTAATTCTTTCAGTGCTTTCCCTATTCTCTATTTAATTTAATTATTCTCCTACTTTTATTACTTGCTTTCTTTTGATGACCAGCAGCTTCTTTTACTGCTCTCTATTTGGTTGAATTGTAGAGTGAATGATTTGATTTGGGCCCTTTCTTCTTTTTGGATGTATACATTTGTTGCTATAAATTGACCTCTGAGCACCACTTTTGATGGGTTCCAAAGGTTCTGGTAGGATATATTTTCATTCTCAATTGATTTTGTAAATTTCTTTATTCCATTCTTAATTTCTTCTGTCACTCCATCAGTTTTGAGCAAGATATTGTTCAGTTTCTCTGTGTGAGTTTCTTTTCCTTTTTTTTTTTTTCTTTTACTGATTTCTATTTTCATAGCTTTATGGTCAGAAAAAATGGTTTGCAATATTTTGATGCTTTCAATTTTGTTATGGCTTGCTTTGTGGCCTAATATGTGTTCTATTCTTGAGAATGCTTCGTGTGTTGGAAAACAGAGTATACTTGACTGCTGTCAAATCAATTATTCTATATATGTTTATGAGATAAAGTTGGTTGATTGTGATATTAAGGTCTTCTGTGCCTTTACTGAACTTCTTTCTGGATATTCTGTCCTTCTCTGAAAGTGATGTGTTGAGGTCCCTTAGCATTATTATGCACCTGTCTATTTCTCTTTTCAGTGCTATTAGAGTTCACTTTATGCATTTTGAAGCTTTGTTGTTTGGTGTGTAAATAGTTAATACAGTTACATCCTACTGGTATACTGATGCTTTAACCATTATATACTGTCTTGCATTATCCATTATGGTGGCTTTTACTTTAAAGTCAATTTTGTCAGTAATTAACATTGCCGTACTTATTCCTTTTTAAAAGCTGTTTGCTTGATATGATTTTTTCCATCTTTTCAGTTGTAGTTTGTCTGACTCTTTAAGAATGTCTGTTGTAGACAGCATACAGATGGATTTTTGTTTTTTTTTATCCATCCTGCCACTCTGTCTTTGTATTGGTTCACTTAATCCATTTATGTTCAGTGTAATGACTGACAGGTGTCGGTTTAGTGCCACCATTCTGGTGACGTTTTGTGTTCAATTTTGACAGTTTCTTGGTTTCACTTAATTTTCTGCTCTGGATCATTTCACTTCTTGTATTTCCTTTTCATCTTTTTTATTTTCGTAAGTTTTTATTTGCTGAGTCTTTATGTTTCTTGCCTGTTCAATTAGTTTTCTTTGCAGTTACCTTAACATTTACCCCTATTTCTCTGCATTTAAACTAGTCTTTTATTTGTTTATAGCACCTTGACTTCTCTCCGTATGAGAGATCAATGACTACGCTTTTAGTTCCTCTTTTCTGTTACAACATTGTTATCTTCTGCTTAATGACATATCTTTTTCTATGTTTGCAGTGTTTTAGATTTATTTTAGTGATTTCCCTGTCTGAGTTGATATCTTGTTGCTCTGTCATGTATTCCAGTCTTAGTGTGTTACCCAATGTTTTTGATTTTCTAACTGAATGGACTGTCTACATTTCAGTCTCTACCATTGTGGAAAATATATTTTGAAGGCAACCGCTTCCCTTACTGTATTGGTGCCAGGGAATTTGCCTGTGGGTTGCTGAATCCTGCCAGGTCAGTTCTAGCCACTACTGACTACTTCTGAACCTTCTTTCATGTCACTCCTACTCAGTTTGATGTTTAGGTCTCCTAGAATGTCATATATAATCAATTCTTTTTTTTTGGTCTTTATTGCAAGAGGGATCACAGAAAATGTCGAACTATGCCACTGTCTTGGCCCCTCCTCTCAAAGTACCCAAAATGACAACATATCAGTTCCTCAGAGTTCTAGAAATATTCTTCCCTGTTTCTGGTACGTATCAGCAATCCTACCTCTCACAGAAATCCAGAATATTACTCCTACAAGTGTAGTTATTTCTTACCTCTTAGTCTTCTGCAATGAGAAGCAAAACATGGTCATGCATAGTTTCAGGAATAAAGATATGTTATCATGTCCACTAGTATAAGTATGGCCAGCTACCCAGGAACAAGGTCTTCTAGTGTAGCAGCTACTTTGTTCTTTAGAGTAATTTTAAGTTTACAGAAAAATTTTGCAGAAAGTAGAGAGAAATACCATTTGCACATTTGCTCCTATTAACCTCTTGTATTCATATATCACATTTGTAAAGTCCATAACCAAAAGGTTAGTAGTTCAAATCCTCCAAGTACTCCTTGGAAACTCTTTAGGGCAGTTCTACTTTGACCTCTAGGGTCGCTATGGGTCCCACTCACTCCACAGCAGTGAGTAGGTCATGTGCTGTAAATCCTGCTTCTGTGATGTTAATGAGACAGGATTAGAGGCAGTTAGCATAATGAGGCAGAACTTTCTAGGTTGTGTCTTGAGTTAGTCTCTTGTGAGATATAAAAAAGAGAAGTGAGAAGAGAGGAGCGGGACCTCATGCCACCAATAAAGAAGCAACTGGAGAGGAAAGCATCCTTTGAATTCATGGTCCCTGAGCTGAGAAGCTCCTAGATTAGGGGATAATTGATGACAAGGAACTTCCCCTACTACTGACAGAAAGAGAAAGCATTTCCTGGAAGCTGGTACCTTGAATTTGGACTTTAAGTCTGCTAAACTGTAAGATAATAAATTTTTGTTTGCTAGAACCACCCAAATGTGGTATTTCTGTTATAGTAGCACTAGATATTTAAGACAGTTCACTACTACAATGTCATGCAGAAATTTCACTCTTTTAAAAACCCTAGTGGCCTAGGTGCTAGGTCTGCAGTTTAAATTCACCAGACGCTTCTTGGAAACTCTATCGGGCCGTTCTACTCTGACCTCTAAGGTCGTTATGGGTCAGACCCAACTTGATGGCAGTGAGTTTTTTTTTTTTTTGTTAAAAAAAATGCTTCATCAGAACTTAAATCTTTGAGGGCTAGATGTACAAATCCAAATTTGGTCTCTAGATGTCATTACTGATAATATTAGTTCATATTTCAATTCAAAACATCTTAGAAAAATTGGATGTTATCATTTATTCACGTTGATAATTAGCTATTGACCCTTTTGGGAAAGAATTGAAGCAGTTGCTACTTTCTGTGTCTGTTGAACTTTTTTAGGGCCCTTCTTCATGTTATAGACTCCCTTTGAAAAGTTGGTGTCTATGTCTAGAAACGAGGTGAGGGATTGTGCTTTTACCTTTGCAGTCAGAGAGAACCCACTTCTCACTTTTTTACTCTTTTATTTTTGTTACTGTCAAGAGCATCAAGCATTATTCTCTTTGATCCCTTACTTACCTAGCATCCTGGACCTTTATGGCCTATTAGCCATCATTTAATCTGACTGGTTGTCATCTCAGCCATGTACCTATTATAATGATTAAGTCCATCTTATCTAGAATTATTAATTGATACTGCTTTGTTTTTGCTATTGTGGAATCCTTTAAAACTAATTGACACCAGGAAGTTTGTTCCACAACTGTATACACTATGGTATCAGCCCTGGACTACAAAAGAAATTCACCACAAAATTATTAAATTATACCAGTGTCATAGTCACTAACATATTTCATCTTTTATTAATGAACAACCTTTTGGGTACTCTCAAGGAACATAGTTAATTCTCTTATGTAATAAATGCATCCTGGTGTATGATAAATAAGTCTTTTGATTCCATTTTCAGTACTGTGCCATAGAATTTTTGATTTCTCCACATCATTTACTGTAGGGAATCACTTTCTCCAAGATTCAAGGATCCATTGGAGAAGAATATTTGGACTAACTCCAGTTGTCCCTCTTACTCTTAGGCCAGCAAGTGACTCAATTTCAGAATTTCCCTCTGAGGGTAGGTTTTCTAGGACTGCTTCAGGCAGCAACTTAAACTCTTCCAGATGAAGAGTCCGCGATAAGGATTTGAGTGCAAGTCGTTCATGTGGGAATCCTGGAAAACTATAACAGGGTCCGGGAAAGTGCAGTGAGGTGTCATTATGAAGCAAATTACAGCTTTATGCAACTGGACTTTAATCCACTGGTAAAATATAGGAAACAGATTACACAGAATTACCGTTTAAGAACAAAGAGGAATTCACACACACACACACACACACCCCATAAGTGTAAGTTATAGGCAATGACTTAAGGGCATTATTTTCTTGGCACTTTGAGCCTCTTATTTCTGATGCAGATGCTAGTGACTGGAAGTTAGGCAAACTTGCACTGGAATGACAAGTGTTATAGAAACATGGGCAGGCAACCGACTGTCTTCTAAGGACATTCAGCAGACCTGAACTCAACTTGCAGCTACTGCAGAACCAACTCAGATGAGTCACAAACATAAAGTAAAATAAATGCTTGTTGTTATAAGCAGTGAAATGAGATTATTTTTTGTTATACAATACTGTTGCAAATGAAACCTCACTTTAGTTTTGCCACTTTCTCTTCTAGAAACGAAAATCTTATTTCTGATTTCATATCAGTAAGTAAGCATTCTGTGCTCATGTTGTTTCCAGGCTGAAAAACAACAATTATTTCCAAGATTATTCACTCTATGTTCTTCTCCAGAATATAGACAGTAGTTTTCATTACGTTAACTGTAGGAAATATTTGCTGACACATTGTGCTTCTTTTCTAAATGGAACAGTTCCTTCACATTCCCACACTGTAACAAACATGCAAGTCAAGATCAGAGACCTTGTCTTCTACCCTTGGCAAAACAACAAGGTTTGCCCTTAGCTATTATCAATGAAAATTTGGGGAAAGAACCTAGAGAAAGAGACATGCAGTGTGGAAAAATATGCTCACTGAAGGCCCACTGGTTCTTGGCAGTAAAAACAGAAAAGAAAAACAAACAAATGAAAAGAACTTCATGGATGCACAGGAATAGAAATGCTGATGATTCCAGAAAACATTAAAAAACCTACTATTTCTGTTATCTGAAAATCCATGAGAGTGTCAAGCAGGTTTATATTCAGTAACTGAGGGAAGCTGGTGATTAGTGATGGGACTTTTGGATCTCACATTGGGGATGACAAAACTAATTCTGACAAAATAGCATAAGCCTCAAATCCAAGTAGAAATATGTGTTCTATTTTGGATTTTAAATCTCAGTCACTATACACAAGACAAGATTTTTGGAAGAATGTGAAGGAATGGGATAAATAACTTAATATAAATAAAACTGAATTAATTGCTTTATTTTAACGTCTGTGGTGAGTTATCACATATTTCATATGCATTTCTGAGAAGCATCGGAAAGTCAAAATGCTGATCTCATAACATTACAAAATTATTACGTGCTATGTTCACGTAAATGCATTCACATTTGGTATTAAATATATTTTCCAAGGACAATGCCCTGAAAAGTTTAAAAATATCAGTGTCTAAGGATCCTCTCAGTAAATTGCTATATAAAAGGATACTTTCAATGAAATAACCATTACCATTATCCATAATGGTGCATTTTTCCCTCCAGCTTTCTTAACAACAGAAACTTATAAATGTGAAACAATATAATTCAAAAAGTTATAATTTGAATAGATCACTTCAAATCCTGAAATAACTCATTTTATTATAATCATAATCTTTGCTTCAAATTCCTTAATATATTTTTTACAATGTAGCAAGCAACAGATCTGATTTGAAGTGCCCAAATCTATCTGAGGTCTAGTTCTGTAATCCAGGATCATTTAAACATGAATTTTACTGCAGCTTGAAGTCCACTGTATGTTTCCCACAACTCCCATCCTAAACTGCATTCTGTCGTGCCTTGTTAGTGCTATAAACTCATACAATAGTTTCGTAGAAATTACATATTTCATTTGTAAATTGGATTGAAGTAAGCTTCATAATTCAATTTATTCATTTATATGCCTACATTTATTACTGAAATATAACCATTATATAAATAATATGTGATTTGTACTCAGTTTTCTACCTTCACAAAGTAATCATGTAGCTGTTAGCAAATAAATACTTACGAATAAATAAACATATAAGCAGGGCTGTGAGAAAACTAATTTTAAAATATTGTATGGAGACAATAGAAGTAAAATATGTAAGTCTATTTTTAATCTAAACCAGAAATGAAGAGAGAAAATATAAAAAAGTTATCCAATGTAGGATGCCCTGTATTACTAATTCTAAGATAAAGTATGCATGTCAACCATTTTGGTGCTACTGATTCCTGCTTTCTCAAATCCTAATGTCTTTTAATTACTCTTGAATATGTGCATTCATATGTATGTATGCATATGTGTTTGTATCTTTTTTAAAAATTTTTTATTTAATATAACTGAGTGAAAATGTAAAATCCCGTATAAATTTACATACCACCCATATGCAGCTTCCACTGCTCTCCCTGCCCGGTGACAGCACACTATTCCTCTCTGCTCCATACATGTCTCATCCTCCCAACAGTCTCTTTTTTCCCTCCTCTTCATCCACTCTCCTTCCTCCAGCCAGAGGTCAGCAGGACGACATACTATAGATGTACAGAACCATAAAGTGCATCCAATATATGGTCACTCTGCATCGCCAAGTCCAATATATTCCTGTCCGAAGCATGGACCTTCGTTATGATTTATGGTCAAGGGCAGCATCAGGGCGAGGGGCCATGCTCCCAGGGGAACCCTGAAACCACTGGACCATCAATTGAGGTCTTTTAGTGGGGATCTCAGGGTGCACCCCTTTTTATTCTTGTGTTGCCAGTGAGACTCAACTTAGTGAGCTCCATCGTGGCTATCACTGGTGGTGGCCGGGCACCATCCGGTTCTTCCGGTCCCAAGTCGATGTAGGCACCCACTGCTGTGGGTCTCTTTGTCTTCTGGGTTGTCTTTCCCCCATGTCATTTTGGTCCTCGGTGAGTATCCGTTCCCGCTGAGTTGGGACCATTTGCTGTGCCCTCGGATGGCAGCTTGGAAGCTTTTAAGACCCCAGACGCCACTCACCAACGTTGTGTTTATATCTTTATTAAAATTTCGTAAATGGCTCTGTGATGTCAAAAAGAACTATGGCCATGTTTATACTATGAAATTTACAGAATGTAGTTAGCATTTTAAAAACAGAAAACAAAAGCCACTGCTACTAAGTCAGTTTTGATTTACAGAGACCTTAGACAACAGAGCTGAACCACCCCAGAGGGTTTCTGGGGTTGTATTTCTTTGTGGTGACAGACTGCCACATCTTTTTCCCACAGAGCAGCTGGTGGATGCAACTGCCTACCTTTTCCATTAGCAGGTGTTCTAATCATCTAGCTCTGCTTTAACAGAAATACCACAAGTGGATAGCTTTAAAAAGAAAAGTTTTGTCTGTCACAGTCAAGTAAGCTAAACGTCCGTATTCAGGATGTCAGCTGCAGGGGAAGGCTTTCACTGCCTGCCCTGGAGGAAGGTTCTTGTCATCAGTCTTCTGCACTGGAGCTTCTGAGGCACAGGGAATCCATCTTTTCCAAAGTAGACGCTCAGCTCCCGGCACAATGAGGTCCCCGAATGTCTCTTCTAGCTCCTTTCCTTTATCTCTCAAGAGACCACCTCAAGGCACAAAACAGACTTAAACATTGAATCTTCCTCCATCAACAAACACAACTGGAGCCCATCCACCCTCATTAACATAATAAACAAACAAAAGTCATCGAGTCTATTCTGACTCATCATAGCACCCTATAGGTCAGAGTAGAACTGCCATATAGAGTTTCCAAGGAGCACTTGGCAGATTTGAACTGACGACCTCATGGTTAGCAGACTTGGCACTTAACCATTACACCACTAGAGTTTCTCACTAACATCATAAAGGCAGGAATTCCAACATGGAAGAATATCATATGATAGCGGGAATTATGACCCGGCCAGATTGCTACAGATTTTTTTTAGTGAACACAGTTCAATCCATGACAGCGGCTCAGTACTTTCACCACTAGGCCACCAGGGTTCCTTTGTGCACTATACACAAAAAATCAAATCCGTTGCCCTCCAGTCAGTTTTGACTCATAGAAACTCCGTAAGTTAGAGTAGAACTGCTCCATAGCTGGCACTGGGTATAGTTTTGGTTTGGATATTTCACTGTTTACCTATCCATCTCGTTAAAGAAACTCCTGATTTTAGTTCATGTAAGCAATTCAACATTGGCTTTCCTTTCATATGTCTTCTTATGGATCATTGTTCGTGGGGATACATCCAGAAATTGGACTTTGGGTCATAGTTAACATGTACAAATGATACCTCTAATTTTTATTTTACACTTCCACAAGCAGGACATGAGGGACCCATACTCTTATCACCCTGATTGGCATTCATCATTCTCCTTCTTTCTCATTTTTGGTCATTTATACAGCATTGCTGATTTAATGTGCATTTTTGTTATTGCAAGGAAGTTTAAGCATCTGTTCACAGACTTGTATGCTATTTAGATTTCTATTTCTTTGTTGATTTTTAGGAATTTTTCATAACCTTTGAGATATTCAAGTTTCTGTTTGTATAAAATGCCCATTCGTGTGGTTTGGATCCATTTTTATAACATATTTTTAATGTTAGATTGTTCTTGTTGATTGTAAAGAATACTTATATATCCAAGACATTAATTCCTTGTTTTTACTTTATTTTAGATATTGCGAATAAGTTCTCCTTATTTATTATGTATTTTTTATCTTGGTCCCAAATGAATTTATTGAATATAATTTTTTACTTTTGATATGGCAAAATCAACGAGATTTTTCTTTGTATTTTCTGCTTTTGGATCTTGTGTAAAAAAAACCAACCAAACAAACAAAGAAACTTGCCAACTAATTTAAAGCAACCAGAGACTTTCCCATATTTTCAATTAATAGCTTTAAATTTTAACCTTTAAAATACAGAACTTTAATCTAAGACATTTGTTATTCTAGAAAAGGACCCAGACATGTTACCTACAAGACATTTTAAACAACAAGGTATATCACTCAAAACTATCCACTATCCACTAAGTTAGACATAGTTTCCTAATCATTTGAGGTGATTGTTTTATCTACATCTAATATGTATGCACAGAGCGATCTGTTTTTGTGGTTTGAATTACATTTTGTTGTTCAGTGTGTTCATTCTCATGACAAAATTTTAATTTTTTGAGTGCTACAGATTTGTAAGGTTTTAAGATACGAGTTATCTCTATACTTTTCATTTCCATAAATTGACTTAGATATTTGTGTCCTATTTTTGGTAATATTTATTAGTAAAGTTTTAAATCCTCAAAACCCCACATGATTCTAACTTATATTGGATTAAATTTATAGATTTAATTATAAATATTTTTAAATCTTTCTGTTTTTAATTTATTTCATGAATAAATATGATATCTATTTCCAGCCAATGAAACTGATGACCAACCAGCTCCCATCAGTGGAGACACGTGTGTGATTATGAAGCTGAACAAGTTTTAGTGGAGCTTTCAGACAGAGAAACTAGTTATAAAAATCTGACAATCTGCATCTGAAAATCAGGCAGTGAAAACCCCCGTGGGTCATCCTGGTCCCTTCTGTAATCAATTATTGAGTTGGCACTACACTAGGAATTGTTTAATTCTATTGTGCATGGGATCACCATGAGTCTAGGGCAACCCAATAGCAACATTTTTTTTCTTCTTTTTTTCCCCTTAAATAACATACGATGTTGAACATCTTTTCGTATGCATATTGGTCATCTGTATATCTTCTTTGGTGATCTATCCATTCATATCCTTTGTCCATTTTTTTCCATTGTGTTGTGTCTTTTTATGGGTGGAGTTCCCTATATATACCGAACATAACTCCTTAAGTTGCTGCCCTTGAGTCAATTCTGACACATAAAGCCCTATAGGACAGTGTAGACATGCCTCATAGAGTTTCTGTGGAGCACTGAGTGGCTCTGAATTGCAAACCATTTGGTTAGGTATCATAGTTATTAATTATTACACTACCAGAGTTTCCTTATTATTTCTTATATACCAGATACGTGTTTTGTAATTATTTTCTCCAAGTCTGTAGCTTATATTTTTGTATCTGTATCTTCTCTTTACCTAAACTTAAAATCTTCCCAAGATATTATGTAGTGAATTCCATTAATTAGAGCAAAAAATAGTAACATGGTTGAAATAGACATAGATATGTTTAAAAGTTATGAATAGTTTTGTATGATTGTGTTTAAGGTAATTTGCCATGCTCAGATTTTGACCTTAGCAAGTCATAATATGTCAGTTTCACGTAAATTTTGTCTTGGAGTCAAACTAAAACGTGACACTGCAAAACAACTAAAGATACTGTAATGGCTTGTTTAATTATTTCATTAAGTATAAATTTTTAATGTAAAATGACAATGAACACAAATGAAAATTACATAACTAGAGTAGAAAAACTAATATTATTAATCGAATAATCTCAGATTTTAAATGTGAGTAAAGTTGCTAATTTATTAGGTATTTTAACATAAAGAATCCAAGTAATCAGAAAGGATGATATAAAATCAAATTTAGTGCATATTACCTTGTATATTTCTAGAAAATGTAAAAGCAAAGCAATTTAGTCAAATTTTGATGAGTAATTTCAAAATAATTTACATGTGTAGATTTTAATACTTGTCTGTAATAGGTCATTTTAATGAACAATTTATTAAATATGGAATTCTTATTTGTCTGAAGCTAGGGAATATTTAAGCAGAACACTTTATGGTGGGTAAGAAATAAAAAAATCTAAAATTTGACACATTTTGTGACTTTCAACCTAGTGGATAAAAGCAGTTGTGTTAAGACATTAGAAAAACGAAGTCCTATCCTCTTTAACATTTAAAATATTTTCTAGTGTCTTTGGAACACTGGTTTTGAAATGAACAATTATGAGTATTTTTATCTAGGGTGTTCTGCACAGATGTTATAGTTTTTTAACATACATGCTTTTTCAGAGTGAAAACATAGAAGGACATCAAATTCTAGCCTTCTGAGTCACAGTTAAAGTGCTAAATGAGGCAAGGAAATTGCAAATTTAAGTAAGGATCTTAAAAGATTAACCTATGTTAAACATTATAGTCACATTTCTAAGTACTTCTCCAGTGATATCTCATTTAAGCTTCATGACCTAGTTTAAAAGCACATTTTATATCTGTTGTAAATGGAGATCACTAGGATTCATTCACATGGACTGCAAAACTCATATTACACAAATGGTAAAGAAGTTTGACAATTGAAATTTATCACAGAGGGTTCAGTCAATATTTTCTATAAGGATGCATATTAGAGAAATTAGAATGAGTCTATTGAGGGCATAGAAATATTTAAACAGGAAAAAGTTTGAGTGGAGATCATTTTCAAAATGAAATTTCTAAAAATGTTATTACAAAATTCGTTATTGTTTGAACTCAGTGTTGAAAGCACTGCATGTAAAAATGGCAGAGACTTTAGACAAATCATCCTTTTATGAATGAAAGAGAAAAAGAGATTTCTCATTCTTAAATTCATTTAAAATAGCAATAGTTCCAGTGTTTTATAAAGCCATTATTTATCATTCAATTCTCTGTAATACTAATCGAACACGGAACATCAATTATAAGCAGCTCTGGTAAACAAAATGAAAGGACACTGACCCCAATGGCTGTGCCCCTTGAAAGCTGACATATTCTGTAGTATGTCTATTCAGTAAGTTGAATTAACAGAGAAATCAATAGACTAAATTGTAAGAAGCTTCTTACCTTTTTTGGTAAATTGATGGTAATAAACATACAACACAAAATATTCACTTATGAATTTTATTTATTTTGTCAGCAAATTAGTCACCAAGGCTGACTGAGGAAACAATTTGAAGTGTTAAGTCTATGAACTTGGAAGCATTGTCATTTGAAAAATTATACCAAAGTGTAAAAAGATCACAGTGAAACACCCTAAAATGTCATCTAGGGAGGGCAGCATGAGAGGTAGGCAATACATTTTTTTAATATTTTTTTTCTTTTCTAACTCTAATATTACATCATATAATAAAAAAAATGAATGAACAACAACAACAAAAACAATCTCACATGTCTGTAACTAGGATTACTACGACATGGAACAATCCATAATTTGTACAGTTCAATACTAGCAACCTAGCTCGCAGTTTAGCTATGCAAATGACTTATAAGAGAGTATATTGCTGAAGCGAATTGCCTGAACTCTACCACTTACAAGCTGTGTGAACTCAGTCTAGTTATATGTCTTCTCTGAGACTTAATAGGAAGTAAATAATAGCTCACATTAATACTACAAGGGTTAAGTAAATAGCATGTCACATGTTCGGTACCATCTATGACACATAATAATCTAGTCAATAAAAAGTAGCCATTGTATTTCTATACTCAGGCTTAAAGTACATGTGTGTATGTAATTCTGTTAGAAATACAACTAGGAATGAAATTCTTGGATTTTAAGTATAAGTCATATACAATTAATGAATAAGAAGATTTATTTTCCAAAATAGTTATCCAAATATACAGTTCAGCTTGTAGGGTTTGAGAGACTCTATGGCTCGAATGGAAAATCCAGATGTGTCATTGGTAAGTACTATGGCTGCTAATCAAAAGGTTGGCAGGTGGAATCCAGGAGGCACTCCTTAGAAACTCTGTGGGACAGTTCTACTCTGTCCTATAGGGTTGTTAATGAGTCGGAATTGACTGCGTGAGCAAGGTTGGTTTCTCCATTTATGTACATCTCTCCTAGTTTCTTGTAGTAAGGTGTTGTAGTTCTCTTTGTAAAGGTCTGTAGGTGTTATAAATCTAGGAATTTCTCTGTTTTCTCTAGGTTTTCAAATTTGTTAGAGTACAGTCTTTCATAATATTCTGTGATGACATTTTTTATTTCTTTTGGATCTGTTAGGACAACTCGTCTCTCATTTCTTCTTTGGGTTATTTGTTGCCTTTCCTGTTTTTCTTTAGTAAGTTTAGCCAAAAGTTTGCCAGTTTTCTTTAACTTCTTGAAAAAACAGCTTTTGGTCTTTTCAGTTTTTTTCAATTGTTCTCATATTCTGTAATTCATTTAGTTGTGCTCTAATATTTATCATCTGTTTTCTTTTGGTGCTTGAGGCATTCCTCTACTATTCTCTCTCTACTTGTTCAAGCTGTAGGGTTAGTAGTTTTTGATTTGATTTCTTTCTTCCTTCTAGATGTGTGCATTTATGGAGAGAAACTGACCTCTGAGCACTCTTTGGCTGTATCCCATAGGTTCTGGTAGGAAGTGTTTTCATTCTCATTGGAATCCATATATTTCTATATTTCATCCTTGCTTTCTTCTATAACCCATGGGTTTTCGAGCAAGATGTTGTTCAGTTTCTGTGAATTCCACTTTCTATGTATGTTTTTTCTGCTACTGATTTTGCCTTTTATGGCTTTATGATCTGAGAAGATGCTTTAGATTAATTCAGTGGTATAGATTTTGTTGAGAATTGCTTTATGTGCTAACACATGGCCTATTCTGAAGAATGTTCCATGTACACTGGAGAAGAAGGTGTAGTTGTCCACTGATAGACAGAAAGTTCTGCACATGTCGATGAGATCTAGTTGGTTAATTGTGGCAATAAGATCTTTTGTGTCTTTACTGAACTTTTTTCTAGACGATCTGTCCGATATTGAGAGTGGAGTGTTGAAGTCTCCCACTATTATTGTGGAATGATCTATCTCATTTTTGAGTGTAGTCAGTGTTTCTTTGATTTGTTTAGGTACTCTAATATTAGGTGCATAAATATTTAATACTGTTATGTCTTGTTTGTGTATTGAGCCTTTCAGAAACAGTGTCCATCCTTGTCCACAATGGTGGATTTTACCTTAAAATCTATTTTATCTGAAATTAGAATTTCCACATCTGCTTTTCTTTGTTTATTGTTAGCTTGATATATATTCTTCCATCCGTTAATTTTCAGTTTGTTCATATCTTTAAGCCTAAGATGAGTTTCTTGTAGGCAACAAATGGATGGGTCGTGTCTTTTGATCAAAGATGTCACTTGATATCTCTTTACTGGAGTGTTCTGTCCATTCACATTCAATGTAATTATTGATAGGTATGTGTTAAGTGCTGCTATTGTGATTTGTTTATTTTTGTGTTGATGTTTTCTCTGTTGTTCTTATTAATCTGTTCTGGGACATATTTTTTTGTGAGTTGATTTTTCATCTTTTTAAGGGTTGGTTTTAAGGTTGTTGAGACTCCTGTATTATGTTTCTTGATTTTATATTTTGAATCTTTCTTGTGCTTTATGGCTGCCTCTAAGATCCCCCTTAATAAAATATATGTAAATGGAATTTCAATTACTACCATTCTTATCAACTTCCTCTGCATCTGGAAGGGCTATAAAGACTGTAATACATCCCTCTTTCTAATATGATGACATCATAGCTTTCATGATATGATCACTGGATTATTTCTTTCGCTATCATAGCTTTGACTGAGTTTGGAGTCTTCTCTAACTGGGTAGGATTCTAGGTGATGTGTCCTGTATTTGTTTCTAAAATATACAGTTAGTAGTTTTGTTCTTTTAAGCCAAAGCTAAGAGATTCTTTCAGTATTTCTTGTAGGTTTGGTTTGGTTTTTAGTCTCTGAGATTCTGTTTCTCAGTGAATGTCTTAATTTCCTTTTCATATTTGAAAGACAGTTTTGCAGGGTGTATAATTCTTGGTTGGAAGTTATTCTCCTTCAAGGCTTTGAATGTGTCATGCCACTGTCTCCATGCCAGCATTGTTTCTGCTGAGAAATCTGATGAAATCCCACAAGATTTCCCTCTGAATGTTAGTTTTGTTTTGAGTCTTGCTGCCTTTAAGAGTTTCTACTTATGTTTCATTTTGTTAAGCTTGATTATAATATGTCTTGGGGTCTTTCTTGTAAGATCAATATTGAGTGGCCTTCAACATGCATCTTGGATATCTGTATTCTCTTCCTTCATGATTTCTGGGAAGTTTTCTGTCAGCAGCTCAGGCACAATACTCTCTCTGTTCTCAGGTGTCTCTCCCTCTTCAGGAACTCCAGTTAATCATAGATTGTTCCTCTTAATAGATTCCCACATGCTTCTTAATGATTCTCCATTTTTCATGTTTCTTTTTTCTGATTTCTCATTATAGATGCTGGAGTCAGTAACTCTGTCTTCCAAGTCAGAAAATCTCTTTTCCATTTGTTGCATTCTGTTTTCTTAGCTTTGAATTGAAGTTTCTGTGTCTTTGATTTTGTTCTTGATCTGTAGAATTTCAGAATACTGATGTTCCATCAGTTTGAACACCTTGTTTAAGTTTTCATTTTGCTCTGCTGCATTTTGTACAAGGTCTAGGAGGGCTCTCTGTATAATGCTTTTGTACTCAACCTTCAAAGGTTTTAGAAAGGCTTCTTCATCTGGGAAGTTCTTTGATTCTTTCTTTGGGGAGTTTCTAGAGCCACAGGTGAATTTTTCATTAAGTTTATGTCCAAAGTTTCTTGCTTTGGGGGCATCATGTGAGTCAATAGGGGCTGTGAGAGCTGCTGTGAGGATGGATTGCAGTTGTTTCTCCAGGCCGTCTTGAGAGGTAAAAATTATCTGACAACTTCCAAAGTTGGTCTGATTTTCAGGTGTATAGGTATCTCTTCCCAGCTGGCAAAATAAGAACCTCTATTTCGAACTCCAGATGTTATAAACTAGCTCAAAATACAGAAAGTCTACTGCCCCACTAACCACTGCAGTCGGGCCCCAGCTGTAGGTGATGCTGTCTAGAATACTGCTTTTCTGCCAGCACAGCTTTGTCCTCCAGGCAGGTGCTGCCTTCCAGGCAAGTAATTAGGTCCCGCTGAGGCTCCAGTATGGGTATCTCTGCCTCCCAGTGGAATAAGATGGTGTTCTACACAAACTTGCCACATGGCTGGGACCAGGCTACTCTATGGTGGAGGTGTAAAGAGAGGCCAAAGGTGCTGAGATGGACAGAGTCCACAGACTGTTGCTGGCTACCAGCTGACAGTGTGTGAAATACTTCTTTTCTGCCAGAAAAGTGCTCTCTGCCAGGTAGACTCTGCCTCCCAGACTAGGAACTAAGTCCAGATGGGGCCTCCATATGGATGTCTCCACCTCCCAATGGATCAATATGACTGCCCGCACAAACTTGCCGCTGCCTCAGTATTGACTACTATATGTCAGAGGCAGAAAGGGAGGTCAAAGGTGCCAAGAGGCACAGAGTCTAAAGCCGGGCTCTCAAAATACCGCAATTTTGCTTGTCGATGTCACCAGCAATGCCTTTGAGATTGGCAGCTAGTCAAGTCCCAGTTCTACCTGCTGGCTAAGACAGAGAAAAAAAATCAAAATGGTGGGTTACCTTTGTTCTGTGAAAGCCCATGCTCACCGAGAGCGGGGTCAGTGAATGATAGCAGGTTTTTGGTTCAGTGGTGTGAAGTCCAAATTAATAGCCCTATGCCATGTCCTAAGGCTTGCTATGTATGTGGAGATGTGTGTTTAGTCTGCCATCTTGACTCTGCCCCCCTCACTTTACGTTAATGAAACAGGGAGGTAGACGATTGTACACTGGTAGATCAAAATGTTATTAGCAGGTGTATATATTTTACCTTATTTCAAGGAAACATTTCAACACTTACTATTAAATATTTTCTATAGATTTTTACAGTCTTTATTAAATTAAGAATGTTTCCTTTCAATTTCAACTTTGCAAGAAGCTTTTATTCTTAAATGGTTGCTTAATATTTATTTTATAAATTTTCAGGCTTCTTTTCATGATTATGATAACATTGTACCCCTACTGAAATCTGCTAATGTGACAAATAAAGTTATATTTTCAAATATTAACAAACTCTACTTTTTGAGAAGAAGTTGGACTTATTTACCACATATTTTCATTGTTAAAAATGGCCTATCTGATCTGTAAAAATTTATACATTTAAATTTCAGTGCTGATATTTGGAATGAAATACATTCTAACATAAAACACCAGAGGTTTTATAAAGTGTAACACGTGTGTATGAGTGGAATTGGAATTTTTAGTCTTTACATTTATGAAAAAAATATATTGGCATACTTTCGTGAGGCTGGAATATTTTTTCTAGGGAGGTTTTAAATTACAAATAGTTGTTGTTAGGTGTCGTCCAGTCAGCTCCAACTCACAATGACCCTATGTAGAACAGAATGAAACATTGTCTGGTCCTGTGCCATCCTCATAATCATTGCCAAGCTTAAGTCTATTATTGCAGCCTCTGTGTCAAGCCATCTCATTAGAGTCTTCTTTTTCTCTGACACTTTGCTTTACCAAATTACATATTACTGTTTTTGATTGTTGTATATATCTATTCAGAATTTGACAACTGTGGTAATATTTTTTTCTACTGATTTATCCACTTTATCTGATTAAAATCCTGACATAATACTGTTCATAATTCCTTCTTATTATCATCTGTACATTTATCCTATTTGTTATACTTGGATTTTTATTTTGGCATAAACTGAAATTAATTTGGTAAAAATAGTGATCCGGTATGAACTGAGGACCCTTTCCTCTCTTGGCTATTTGTGTCAACTTTATTTAATGAAATATTCACCTTTTCCCAAAGTAATGTAAAGTGACACACTGGATTTGAATGGCCAGCCAGGGTTCCCATGCATTCCCATACATATCAGTGTTTACTTCTAAACTTTGATTCCTTATGATTACATAAGCATACATTCCACACTGTATTAATGTAACATATTTTTTTCCTTTTCAAAATGGATAACTGATTGTTTGACACAACTAATGTCATAACAATATGCTAAATAATCTGTAAGGGTTTTCTACTGCATCAGTTACTCTGGCCTCTGAACTGACCATTTTCCAAAAGGGCAGAGCTTCCTCAGGTCCTGTGACCTTGGTCCCCCTCCTTCTCTTTGCTCTCTGGAGAAATGGCTTTCAGCCTGGTAAACAGCTGCTAGGAAGGCCACTTGACTTTTTTATTTTTTTATCTACAACGTTCTTTCTTCCTCCTTATTTCAGTCAGGGTGAACTGGGCAGGCTAGTTTTACTAGTCAAGGAATTTTTATGTAAGTTTTGTCTTTGCCTGTTACAAACACGCAGATTAGAGTCCAGGTGTCTGACATGCATATCTGCAGCTCAGTGAAGGATTTCTTGTGGTTATTTTCTGATGAACATAGTTATCTCTAGGTTATGTGCTTAAAAACATGAAGTCTTCCTTGCCAAAATGATACATAAACTCTGTTGTAAAAATTGTCTCTTGAAACTCCGTGGAGAACAGCCTGTATTGTTGTTGAGTCTCTGGTGGTATCATATCTCCTAATAAACTTTATTCTCCGTTCTAACTTGAAATGTTTCATTGGCTCAGTAGCCCCAGGAAATGGACCCAAATAGGGCAACATGAATTTGCAGTATACCTAATATGACTGCCTTCTTCTTTTGTTAAGCTTACCTTCAGAATTGTTATTTTACATATTTTAATTGTACTTAATATTTTGTATTGTATATGTAATACATACACTTATGTACAATTAAAAGCATAGTTTTATGGATAGTATATTTTTGATTGTATATAATTTTATATATCATATACACGTATGTATTTCTACATAATATCTAGGCAGAATGTGCTCAGCATTTCTCAATCTGAAAGAATTCGGGAAAAAATTCAAGTCTCAAGTGGCAATTTTAAAAGATTCTACAGGTAAAATACTAAACAACAGAGGAACATCAAAAGGAGATAGAAGGAAAACACAGTTATTGTACAAAAATGAATTGGTGGGCTTTCAGCCAGTTCAGGAGGCAGCATGCGATCAAGAACCGGTGTCCAAGCAGGTCTGAAGTCATTGGTAAAAAACAGGTTTCCAGGAATCGATAGAACACCAACTGAGATATTGCAACAAATTAATGCAGCCCTGAAAGTACTCATTTCTCTGCGCCAAAAATTTTGAAGACAGCTAGCTGGCTAATGAGCTGGCAGAGATTCATATTTTTACCAATTCCAAAGGTAAGTGATCCAAAAGAATGCGAGAAACTGTTGAATATCGTTAATACTACACACAAGAAAAGTTTTGCTGAAGATCATTCAAAAGTGATTCAGAAAGGAACTGTCAGAAATGAAAGGTGAATTCAGAAGAGAACATGAACAAGAGATATCATTACTAATGACAAGTGGATGATCTTAACTGCAAACAGAGAATACTAGAAAGATGTTCCTTGTATTTTCCTAACTATACAAAGTCATTTGACTTGTAGATCACAGTAGATTATAAATAACATACATGAAGAATGGGAATTCTGGAACACTTAATTGTGCTCATGAGGAACCTATACTTATACCAAGAGATAGTTATTAGAATGGAACAATGGGATACTGCATGATTTAATACATGAAAAATGTGTTTCACATTACTCATTCAATCTGAGTACTGAACAAATAATTTGTGAGCCTGGATTACGTGAAGAATGGGGCATCAGGATTGGTGGAAGACTCATTTGTTACACACGTGACACAACCTTACTTGATGAAAGTGAAGACGACTCAAACCACTTACTGAAGATCAAAGACCACAGTCTTCTGTATGGATTATACCTCAATGTAAAGGAAACAAAAGTCTTCACAAGTGAACCAATAAAAAACATCATGATAAACATAAAATATTGGAACTGTAAAGGACTTTGTTTTACTTGGATCCATATATGCATGTAAAATATACCATAAATTGTTTTTATACTTAAAACTCCTTGTTGGTGTTTCCCTGGAGTTACATAAACTGCTTATACTATTTTAAGGGAGATTGGAAATTTATAACACTGAGTTTTCCTTTGTCTTTTTTTTTTAAACATATATAACATTTTTCTTTACTTCTTTCTCATTTGGTCTTCTGTATTTCATAAGGCTTCACATCATCTGTTTTTCATAGCCCTTATCGTGTTGTCAGTACTATTTCTTATGGATTTTACTGTTTCCAATTCATCTTTAATTTTTATATCACTTCTTTCATTTTTGTCCTGAACACTGCCAGTTTGTTCTTTCACTTTCTTCTCTTGTCTCACAATTTCTTTTTTAAGATGCACTGTATCTACCTTAAACTTTGGTATCATTATTTTATATGCATTGCCTTTTTGTCATGATTTGCACCTGTTCTGTGAAAATATTTTAATATTGTGTGGTGTTGAGTCATCATTATCTTTTCCTATATATCCTTCCTATTTTCTTTGTGTATCTTTATTGTCTTAAACCTTGATGGTGCAGTGGTTAAGTGCTACATCTGCTAGCCAAAAGGTCAGCAGTTCAAATCCACCAGGCACTCCTTGGAAACTACAGAGCAATTCGACTCTGACCTATAGCGTCACTATGAGTCGGAATAGACTTGACGGCACTAAGTTTTTACTATCTTATGTTTAGGTTTTTTGTTTGTTTGTTTTGCTTTTAAAGAGAGTTTATATACCATACCAGTAATTTGCAAACGTTTGTTCTTGGAAAGTGCCAGTAGGGTGTTCTGGGGTGGTAGTAATGCTCACTGGCTTAAAGCAAAACTCTTCATTGCATAGATGTATGTGTGCTGTTGTATGTTCTTTCACATGTGCATATAAATACATGTATGTGTGTATGAATTGTAATAACATTTACATCTTTATATTTGTCAGAAGTAAATAACTGCAGAGTAGTTTACAATTTAGTTTCTCCTTCACTCTGAATCAACAACCAGCCATATTTTGCAAAAATATCAAATTAATGTATTTTCTTTGTTCCCATCGTCTCTACTGTTCTGTGAGTTAACATTTAGTGTTCAGATAACATTCTATACCTAGCCTATTTTCGCTGCTCCAAACAAGAGTTTTTGCATTTCATCACTTCTTTCATAATTCTGCCTGCTACTTTTTTCTAAGATCTGCAGCTTTGGGTATCACCTAACAATATCTCCGTAAAGCCCTTTCATTTTTACAACGTTGAAAACAAGAGACATACATGTCTCCTGGTTTCATCTAAAGCTATCCTGCATATCAGTTTCTAAGTCTAAACTTGTTTCATGCACAGTAAAAGGACAAACGGATAGACACCTTTTTAATCTACCACTTTAAGACCAGAAGCCCAGATGATTTTTGATAGTTAATACCCAGTGTTTCAAGTGCCTTGTCTTCCATATGTAAACTAATAATTTTTAAAAAGATATAATCATGAAGCCTGTACAAATATAAAAACATGTTTCAAATAGTTTATTTCACTTAATAAATGCTGAGGGATTCATTAAGATGTTATTACTGATTCAAAAGACAATATAATGAGTGCACATATATAGGTGGACATGAAAGACACAATGAATTTTCAGATACATGCAGAATTGGTCAATATTCAGAGACCAATAATCAATTAACATTCACTGGGTGATTCACTGGCATTTCTATTGACAGAATAGCTTGCACTGTTGCCAATTTTTACAACTACAGTGAGAGCTAGAGCTAAGGCAGAACTTCACTAGACAGGGCAACCAGTAATCTCACCTGCTCATTTCAATCTTTTGTAATATTTCCTAAAACATCTGGGAGAGAAAGAAGTTAGACTTCCCAACAATCATGCTAAAATTTCAATGTTAACCCTTGATTTTCTGCTATTCATAGCATATGAATCTGCTAAAATGAAAAACTAGTTGCCATCTATTTGATTCTGAACACACAGCAACTCCACCTATCCTAGGCTAGAAACATGCTCCATAGTCTATGATTCTGCTAACCTGTTGCCCTGAAGTTGGTTTGACTCATAGTGACTCAGCCAGGGCAGCCCTATAGAGTTTTCAAAACTGAAATCATTATGAAAGCAGACTGCCATATCTCTCCCACAGAGTGGGTCTCAAGTTCCAACTACTGACTTTTCAGTTAGCAGCCAGATGATTAATCACTGTGTCATTAGGGATCCTGTATAAATTTGTTTCTGCTGTTAGGCACCAACTAGTCAGTGCCAACACATAGTGAACTCATTTACAACATAAAAAAAGCACTGCTTCATAAATGCAATTGTTGTTATGCTTGAGCTCATCATTCCACCCATTGTGTCCACTCATTTAATTGAGGGTCTTCCTCTTTATTGCTGACCTTTTACTTTACCAACCATGATGTCCTGATCTAGGGATTAGTCGCAACATGTCCTAAGTATGTGAAAGAAAGTGTCATCATCCATATTTCGAAGAAGCATTCTGACTGTACTTCCAAAACAGATCTGTTTCTTATTCTTGCAACACATGGTATGTTCAATAATTGTTACAATTCAAAGGCATCAGTTCTTCTTCTGTCTGCCTTCTTCACTGTGCACTTTTTGCATACACATAAGGCAATGAAAATGCCAGGGCTTGGGTCAGATGTTATCTTAGTCCTGAAAGTGACATTCTTATTCTCTAACACTTTAAACAGATCTTTTGCAATTTTAGAACTCTCTTTCTGGAATGGCCGTAAGAGGTGTCATTGTATTACCCTCGATGTCCTAATGTCATCAAGGTGACTTGCTTTCAGTATTTCTTTTATCTTCAGATAAAAAAAAAAAAATGTCATCAGGGGCTAGACCAGGTGAGTAAGGAGGGTGTTCCATTACAGTTATTTGTTTACTGTCTAAACACTCCATCACAGACAAATACATGGTTAAGTTCATGAACTTGCCACCACAGGCAATAGCCACACCAGAAAGTGTTCCAAAATTGCTTTGAAGTGTGGACTAGGCACTGGCATCGGTGCATAGCTTCCCAAGGGAGTACTTCAAAGATGACTGCAGTGATATTCAGCAAGGTGGTATGTGGCGCTTAAAACAGTTAAGCTCTTGGATGTAATTGTCACATCTCCTAGCAGATTTTTATCCAGTCTTCCTCCTAGCCGGATGCTACATCTTTCTTCACAGAGATCATCTTCTCTGATTATTTGTTCAGAATACAGATTGAATAAGCATGGTGAAAGGATACAACTCTGACACACACATTTCCTAATTTTAAGCCATGCACTGTCCCCTTGTTCTGTTGGAATGATTGCTTCTTGGTCATTGTACAGTTCCCTTATGAGGACAGCTAACTGTTCAAGAATTCTTGTTGTAAGCAATGTTTTCCATAATTTGTTATGATCACACAAAAAATGCCTTTACATAGGTGATGAAATACAGGTGAACATCTTTATGATATTCTCCGCTTTCAGCCAAGACTCATCTAATATTAGCATTCATATTCCTTGTTACAAGGTCTCTTCTGAATTCAGCTTCAATTTCTGGCAGCTTCGTGTTGGCGTACTACTGAAACTACTGTTCAATGATTTTTATCAGAATTTTGTGTGTGATACTAATGGCATTGTTGATAATTTCTACATTCTGCGGAATTAACCCAAATATAGATCTCTTCCAGTAGGTTGGCCAGGCAGCTGTCTTCCAACTTTCTTGGCATAGATGGGTGACCACTTACAATGCTGCATCTGTTTGTTGAAACATCTCAGTTGGTAATATGTTGATTTCTGGAGCATTGGTTTTTGACAATGCTTTCAGTGTAACTTGGACATTTTTTGCAGTACCTTCAGGTCTTGATCACACTCTGCCTTCTGAAATTTTTGAACATCAAGTAATTATTTTTGGTACAGTGAACCTGTGTTTTCTTTATATATATATTTTTTGATAGTTCCTGCATTGTTTAATCTTTTTCCAACCAGTTTTTCAATACAGCAATGCAAGACTCAAATTTTTTCTTCATTTATTTTAGCTTGAAAAATGTCAAGTGAATCTTCCTTTTAGGTTTTCTGACTTCAGGTCACTGGACATGTTATTGTAAAACTTCACTTCGACTTCTTCATCCACACTTTGAAAACTTCTATTAGTCTTTTTACGTCATCATTTCTTCGTTTTTGCTTTATCCTCTCAAGCTCAAGAGCCATTTTCAGAGTCTCTCCTGACATTCTTTTTGTCTTTTTGTTCTTCTCTGTCTTTCTTGTCTTTTTAATGACCTCTTGCTTTCTTCATGTGTGATATCCTTGAGGTAGTTCTACAACTTATCTGGTCTTAAATCATTAGTGTTCAACTCATCAAATCTATTTTTGAGATGGTCTCTAAATTCAAGTGGGATATATTTAAGATTGTATTTTGGCTCCCATTGACTTATTTAATTTTCTTCATCTTCTGCTTGATCTTGCCTGTGAGCAACGGATGGTCTGATCCATGTTTGACACCATACCTTGTTCTGACTGATGATATTGAGCTTTTCTGTCGTTTCTTTTCACAGATGTACTCAATTAGATTCCTATATGCTCCAACTGGCAAGGTTCATGTGTATAGTCACCATTTTTTGTTGTTGAAGACAGGTATTTGCAGTAAAGAAGTCATTGGTCTTGCCAAATAATCTTATGAGTTCTACGTTCTTTCTACCCTCATGTCCATATTTTCCTATTACTAATCCTTCTTTGTTTCCAACTTTCACATTCCAAACACTGATAATCATCAATGCATCTTGAATTTATGCATGATCAATTTCAGACTGCATAAATTGGTAAAAATCCTCAGTTTCTTCATCATTGCCTTTAGTGTATAAACTTCAAAAATAGTCATGTTAACTGGTCTTCTTTATAGATGGACGGATATTGTCCTATCACTGCCGTGTATTTCATCATAGATCTTGAAGTGTTCTTTTTGAAGTTGAGTGTGATGCCATTCCTTTTTAATTTGTCATTCTTGGCATGGTAGACCATACGATTATTGGATCCAAAAAGGCCAATGCCAGTCTATTTTAGCTCCCTAGTGCCTGGAATATTGATGCTTATGTGTTCCATTTCATTTTTGAAGATTTCCAATTTTCCTAGATTCGCTGATTTTCCACATTGTACCCAATGAGTTAATTACAAGCCACAGAATAAATTGCAGAGACTCTGTAAGTCTTGATCTTTGAAAATGTCACCACTACTGGATTCACTAAACTTGAAATAAACTCCGACATTTTGTCTTCAGTAAGTGGTAACTCTTAGAACAACTTTCTTTTTCAATGGAATATAACATGTGGTTAGTAAAATACACAAATTTTAAATGAACAACTGTGCAAGTTTCCACACGTACACATAATCATGTGACTTTCAACTAGTGGCATAGCAGTTAAGTGCTAGAGCTGGTAACCAAAAGGTTGGCAGTTCAAATCCACCAGATGCTCCATGGAAACTCTATAGGGCAGTTTACTCTGTCCTATAGGGTCATCACAAGTCAGAACTGACTTGATGGCAATAGGATTGGTTTAGTTTTCATCTAGGTCAAAAGAGAAACAGTATCCTATTTGCTTTGTTCCAGTCACCTGACCAAGAGCTATTTATTGAAAAGGCAGTCCTTTTCCTCACAATATTTACTAACCTGGATGACAACAAATAGATGGTAGTATGACCACTTTTTTGTTTGTGTTTATTACTAATCTGTTCATTAGTCTACTTGTTTATTTTTATATGTATGTCATACAGTTGGTAAGTGTAACTTCCTCTGAGATTTATACGTGGTAGTATGGCAGCACAAACAACTTATGATAAGCTGCTAACTCAAAGGTTGCAGGGTCAAACATAACTGGACGTTCCTGGAAGAAAGCTCTGGTGAACTGTTCTGAAGAAGATTACAGCCAAGAAAATCCTTTAGAGCGGTTCTGCTTCACAAAACACCAACTCACCATTAGTGGAGGGCCACCTGGATGACAGTTAATGACAACAACCTTTCAGTTTTGTTCTTTTAGGTTGAGATTGGACTATTTTCAGGTATTTTAGGTGTTTTATTTTGTTTAACTGGGATTGCATTGAATCTATAGGCTAATTTCATGAAAATTGATTTTTTGCATCATGCCTCAATAAACATGGTATTTATTTCTGTTTATTTAGACCTTTAAAAACTTTGCAATAATTTCTTTTTAACAGTTTAGTGTTAAAGTCTTGCAAACCATTTATTAAATTACTCCCGAGCATTTTCAATTTTAAATTATATTGTTTAAAAACAGTGTTTCTGTTATATTATACACACACAGGCTTACAAATAAATTCCTGAACTTATCCTAAAAGAGGTGCTACATATCTCATTGCTGAAGATGACTATGGTCACCTTCGGAGTACTCCCCTTGGGGATCTACGCCCCCACTCCAGTGCCTAGTCTACCCTTCAAAGCAGTTTTGGAACTCCTTTTCTGGAATGGCCGTCAGAGCTGTCATCATATTACTTTTGATAACTTGACTGTTATCAAAATGTCTTACTTTCAGTATTTCCCTTATCTTCAGGTAAAGAAAAACTGTCATTGGGGGCCAGACCATGTAAGTAGGAAGAGTGTTCCAGTACAGTTATTTGTTTACTGGCTAAAAACTCCTTCATAGAAAACTATGCAAATAAGTTTGTGAACTTGCCACCATGCCACCATGCATGATGGGTATTCCAGAGACAGTTCTAAAATTGCTTTGAAGGGTGGACAGGGCTCTGACAATTCTGCATAGCTTCCCAAGGGAAGAACTTTGAAGGTGACCTTAGTGATACTTACCAGTGAGGTATGTAGCACTTAGAACAATTAAGTTCGTGGACTTGTCAGAGCTCATGTATATATATATATATGTTGTGTCCTGCTAGCTGATGTTAACATAACCAGTTTTCTTTGGTGTTTATATGGTATGTATTTTTCCTTTATTTTCGAACTCTTTGATTTCATACATACGTTCCTTATAAAAGCCATGTTGTTACATTTTAGATGATTTGTTTTGTTTCTTCTTTTACTGACTGTTTTTCAATCTAACAGTCTGTAGCAGTTTTTTACATTGATTTGCAATCATCTGGTCAGTTATATCAACTAGCTGTCTCTGTTTCTGGTACCAATACATTCCTTTGTTTTTCATTTCTTACCTTCCTTAACAATAATCAAGTGTTTTATTAAATATAATTTTATTTTTCCTCATCTATTAGTTTTAGATTTGTCATTCTTGTTTATTCCTTTCATGATCGTTTGTGCTGCCTAAGTAGGCGATACAATTACTCTAAGGTTAAAACCAATTTTTTCAATCACTTTCTGAGTAGTACAAGAAGTTTCTAACAGGTTAACTTTTTCCCCTTTCTAGTTTGTTGTGCTATTGTTATTGTATTAAAAAAGAATTGATAGAATAGTCCTCAGGTTGTTGTACTGAACTACTTATGGTACTAGTCTTTGGCTAGGATCTGGAAATTTGGGTCTTACAATGCCCCCTGACTGATACAGTTATTTCTCTGTAACTATACTCTGTACAAACAGGGTGATTTATGCCGAGCACCTGCTTTCCCTTGGAACATATGGAATGTTGCTAATTGTTCACCAGAGAATGCCTAAGTAACCAGTTTACCTACCAAAAAATACCTAACCTCTGAGTCCCAAATGGGCTTCCTCAAGAAGAAACACTGAAAAATTTTGCTATATTTTTGCTGCTTTAGTGGAGGGAGTTTCTCTCTGTGAGTCCTCATGGAAGGGAGAGACCATAGGAAAACTACAGGAATTCTTCTAGGCTTCTCCTGTGTATTACTGATCCAGTGGTTTACTTTCTGCCAAGAAACCACTATATGCTGATTCCAATCCTTTCTTTCAATGAATCACCAGTGTGCATGATCTTGGAGACTACCAAATAGTTGCCACATATTTTATTTCTATGTATATCTAAACTCTAAAGGACATTATCAGTATTGACCTAAGAAGCAACTCTTTTGCACCTTTCTCTCATATATTTTCTATGGTGTCATCTGGAATTATGTTTTGTTTTGTTTTGTCTTTTTTCCTGCCAGAACTCCTTCTATATGATCTTACTCAATGTCTGTTCTCTCAGTTTTTGCTTATCTGAGAACTTTTTATTTTGCTTTCATTTAAAAAGGATGTATTGGGTAAATATAGAATGTTAGGATAGCAGATGTTTTGTAAATACTCTAACATTGTGTTTTTATTCATTTTTCTTTTTGTAAAGAATCAGGGATCAGGCTCATTGTTGCTCTATTGAAGTAATTTTTTTAATTACATTAAAGCTTATCCTTTGACTTTTATAGGTCTATATAATGCTTCCCTTTACATTTGTCCTGCTTAGGGTTCATATATATGGTTGATGTTTTTCATCAGAATTTGAAATTTACCTACTACTTTCATAAATATTTATTTTCTCCCATTATCTTTTTCTATTGTGTTTCTGAGTACCGGAATACACATGTGAGGAATCTTTCCCATTTCCTTTATTCTGTTTTCTGAAATTTTTCATTGTTTTCTTTCTGTTCTCAGTGCTCTTTCTATGGATTATATAAAGGCATGGTTATCGTGTTTTGAATTATTTCTTACTAACACAGCCCAGTGTCTTCCTGAGCTATAAAAGCACATTCTGGTGTCAGATAGACCCATGTGAGTTCCCTGTTGCCAGTCTTTGTGTTGCTCCTTTCCTGCACAAGTGTAAGTTTTTATTTTAAATATTTGTTTTTTAAGTATGTACCCACATAACTTGTTTTTAAATTAATGTCTTACGGTACAGAAGATCTCTCTTGATTCTATCTTTCCTTCTATTTTAACTAAAGCTTCTGTATATATATATATATATATATATAATTTCTATTTGAAATGCCTCGGAATAGTTCTTAGTAAATATTTCTAAATGTTTCATATTTAGTTTTAATTAATTTTTCTTTATTTAGGTTGGAAAACATTAATTTTCTTGTTATAAAAGAAAGATACAGTGGCAGTTGTCATTTCCAAACACAGAAAAATGCTAAAAGCATCACATATTTCTTTTTATTGTCAGAGTTTTGAAGTTGTAAATGCTTTTATAAAACTGTCTTCAGTGCTCTGTTCTAAATTAGACAATTACTGTTGCACAGTAATTGACTGAGCTTAAAGTTGTCATTGCTCTTCTGAAATCCTCATTAAGTCAAAAACAAGTATATGAGTTATCAACCTCAAGTATCCTTTAATAAGTTCTAAGGTTTCTGTTTTATATCTGGAAACTCTGCTGGAGTAATGGTTAAGAGGCATGGCTGCTAACCAAAATGGTCAGTGGTTTAAATCTGTCAGAAACTCCTCAGCAACCCTATAGGGTAAGTTCTCCTCCATCCTGTTGGATCACTGTGAGTTGGAATCAACTCCACAGTAATTTTTTTCTTTTTTTTTTGGCTTTTTAAAAAAATTTTGTTTTATAGCTGCTCTGAAGTAAAAGTAATTTTACAGACAGCATTCTAGGGATATAGTTACTTTGATCAAGTGATTGTTTCCAGTTTAAAATGATCAAATGATTGTTTCCAGTTAAAAATATTCATTACCTTCAAAATTTTTAATTTAAAATTAATGATGTCCAAAGATAAAAATTAAGAACACAGCTATGATCTATTTCCTAATAGGCATATATCACTTACATACCTCCTATGAGGACTGCAGTGTGAAATCTATTTTGACAACCATGTGGACAAAATATGCTTTAATAGTCACCCTCAAATTCTTGACATTTTATTTGTGAGACAAATTTTTAAAGCAGTATGCATTTTTACTCATAAGAAGCATTTATAACAGAAATGTATAATACATGTTTTTTGAAGTGAAGCTCAAACTCTTTCCTGAAAATTATTGAATCAAAGAATTTAGATTATAAAGTACACCCCAAAATATTCTAATTTGTTTCTAAAAATTATAGGCAACTATTTACCATGGTGTTTGTTTTTTGTTATTGTTGTTGCTGTTTGTTTTAGTTTTAATCCTCAGCGGGGCTGCACTTCTTTCACACAGAAGGTTTTCTTACTCTGAATCTCACACAGAAGCTACCTCCTCAGATGGACACAACCTTTTTCACTGTTTGGGGTTTGCCAGCTTGTATTGGACACTGTCACAAGTTTCAAACGCTTTTTCAGCCTTTTCAGATTCTGACGTACCTTCTGGCATATCATGAGTACCTCCAACCTAATGGACACTGATCTTTCATAACCTTACTAATGACTAGGGAATATTTATTTATTTATTTATATATTGATTATTGTGATTGAATGAAAGTAGTACACAATCTAAGTTAAATTTGTGTGACCAGCAATCTGGTCTCCTTGTACATGATGTATCCTGCTAACAATATCCTATCCTCTCCTCTCCAGGTTCTCCTCTGCCTTCTGGTAAGAAGTTAGTAGGTCAGCATCCTGTAGATACACAGAACCATAAAGTGAACACACCGTATGGTCACCGTATGTCCCCAAGTCGAATCCATTCCTGTCCGAACAGTTGACCTCAGTAATGAGTAATGATCTGGGGCAGCAAGGTCATGCTCCCAGAGGAAGTCTCGGGCTATCTGACCATCAGTTGTGATCTTTTAGTGGAGTTTTTGAGGTGCATCCCTCTTTTTTTGTATTGCCACTGGGACCAACATTGTCCCACTGGGACAGCCCTATCATGGCTGTCATCTGTAGTGGCTAGGCACTATCTGGTTCTTTTTATCACGTTGATATATTCATTCATATACGTGGGTCCTTCTGTCCTTGAGGTTCTTTTTTTCTTATGTCTTTGTTGTCCTTGGTGATCATCTGATTCAGCTGAGATGGGATTATTTGGTATATCTCAGATGGCAGCTTGCTAGATTTTAATACCCCAGATGCCACACACCAATATGTGTGCAGAAGACTCGCTTACCAATAGACCAGTTATGTCAGTTGGCCTTGATGTACTCTGACAGCGTGGTTGCCAGACGCCTGCCTCTGCTACTCCTGCCTTATAATATTAGGCTGGGAATAGAAGAGTTTTCAGTTAATGTGGGAGTCCAGCTAAGATGAACTTCTTACTAGTGTGTGCTGTTACTGCTTTCACCCAACCAAATTTCTATTGGCTATCTAATCTATATGCATCCCTCTCTCTACCTCCTCCCCTTCTCTTGTAATCCTCAAAGAGTCTTGCCTTCTATGCATGAGTCTGTTTTTAAGTCCTTATAATAAGGGTCTCGTACAATTTTTGTCCTTGTGCTGCTTACTAATTTCACTCAACATAATGTCTTCCAATTGAAACCAGGCTATGAGGATGTTTCCTAATATCATCGTTATTCTTTATCATTGCATAGTGTTTCATTGAGTATATATACCACAGTTCACCTATCCATTCCTCTGTTGTTGGGCATCTGGCTTGATTGCATTTTTACTATTGTGGACTGTGCTGCAATAAACATTCATGTGCATGTATCAGTTGGAGTAAATGGCCTGGATTCTGTAGGATATATTCTAAGCAGTGGAATTACTGGGTCAAATGGTGTATCTATATCCAGCTTTTAAAGAAAGTGTCAGATTGCTTTCCAAAGAGGTTGCACCATTTTGGAATCCCACCAACAGTGTAGGAGAGTTACAATTTCTCCACAGCCTCTCCAACCTTTGTTGTTTTGTGTTTTTTTGGATCATGGCCATCCTTGCTGGGGTGAGATGGTATCTCACTGTAGTATCGATTTGAGTTTCTTTAAAAGCTAGTGATCATGAGCCTATCCGCATGTGTTTTTTGGCTGCCTGGATCTCCTCTTTAGAGAAGTGTCTGTCCATCTCCTTTGTCCATTGCTTAATTGGATTATTTATCTTTTTCTTATTGATATTTTGCAGTACTTTTCAGATTATGGAGATCAGGTGTTGGTCTGACACGTAGTTACCAAATAATTTTTTCCTGTTCTGTAGATAGCCTGTTAATTCTATGAATAAAGCCTTTGGATGAGCAAAAGTGTTGGATTCTCAGTAGTTCCCATTTAACTGTTTTCTGTCGTGGCTTGTTTGACAGATTGTGAAGTCTGTCTGTGTCATGCACTGAAACTTCCACTGTTGTTACTACTTTTTCTTGGATGAGCTATATTGTTTTAGATTTGATATTTAGGTCTTTTATCTAGTTTGAGTTGGGGTTGGTATAAGATGCAAGATATAGGTCTTGTTTTAACTTAGTGCAGATGGATATCCAATTTTGCCAGCACTGTTTGTTAAAGAGATTGTTTTTCCCCCAGTTTAATGTCTTAGGGCCATTATAGAATATCAACTGTTCATAGGAAGATGGTGTCATCTCTGGGGTCTCAGTTCTGTTCCACTGATTTATCTGTCTCTTTTTGTACAAGTACCAGGCTGTTTTGACTACTGTGACAGTGTAATAGGTTTTAAATTCAGGTAGTATGAGGCCTCCCAGTGTGTTCTTCTTCTTCAGTAGTGCTTTACTTTTCCAGGACTTCTTCCCTTGACAAACATTTGGTGATTTGTTTTTCCATCTCATTAAAAAAATGTCACTGGAAATTGTATAGGGATTGCATTTTATAAGTAGATCGCTTTGGGTAAAATAGACATTTTCCCAACGTTAAGTCTTTTTATCCATAAGCAGGGTAGGTTTCTGCATTTATATAAGTCTCTCTTAGTTTTTTGTAATAAGAACTTCTAGCTCTCTTTGTAAAGGTCTATTATTTCTCTGGTTAGATTTATTCCTAGGTACTTTATCTTGTTAGGGGCTATAGTAAATGATATTGACTTGATTATTTCTTCCTTAATAATCTCATTGTTGGTATAAAGAAATCCTACTGATTTACTTGTGTTTATCTTGTATCCTGAGACTTTGCTGAACTCTTCTATCAGTTTGAGTAGTCTACGTATGGATCCTTTAGGATTCTCTGCATATGCAATCATATCTTCTGCAAATAAGGAGATTTTTACCTCTTCTTTACCGATGCAGAGGCCCTTTATTTCTTGGTCTTCTCTACTTGCTCTGGCTAGAACTTCTAGTACAATGTTGAATAGGAGAGGTGAAAGTGGGCCCCCTTGTCTAGTTCCCATTTTCAAGGAAAACTGTTTCAATCTCTCTCCATTCAGGATGCCATAGGCAGTTGGCTTTGTATAAATGGCCCTTATTGAACTGAGAAATTTGCTGTCTATTCCTATTTTGCTGAGAGTTTTTAGCATAAATGGGTGTTGAACTTTATCAAGTGCCTTTTCTGCATCAACAGACAAAATCACATAATTTGTGTCTTTTGTGTTGTTTATGTGGTTGATCACATTGTTTTTCTGATGTTGAAGCAGCCTTGCACTCCTGGTATGAATCAAACTTAGTCATGATGGATTATTTTTTGGTTATGTTGTTGTATTGGCAAGAATTTCGGGGAAGATTTTTGCATCTAGATTGATGAGTGATATCGGTCTGTAGTTCTCTTTTTTGGTTGGGTCTTTCTCTGGCTTTGGTATCAGGGTTATGCTGGCTTCATAGAATAAATTTGGCAGTATTCCAACCCTTTCTATACTGTGAAATAGTCTCAGTAGTATTGGAGATAACTTGTCTGTAAAAGCTTGGTAGAATTCTGTGGTGAAGCCATCTGGGCCCAGGCTTTTTTTGATTGGTAGTTTTTTTTATGACATTTTAAATCTCTTCCTTCGTGATGGGTTCATCAAGTTGTTCTGCTTTATGTTGTGATACTTTGGGTATGTGGTATGAATCAAGAAATTTGCCCATTTCCTCTAGGTTTTCCAGTTCGTTAGAGTACAGTCTTTCATAGTATTCTGTGATGATATTTTTTATTTCTGTTGGATCTGTTAGGACAACTCCCCTCTCATTTCTTATTTGGGTTATTTGTTTCCCTTCCTGTTTTTCGTTAGCAAGTTTAGCCAATGTTTTGTCAATTTTGTTGATGTTTTCAAAGAAATAGCTTTTGGTCTTTTCAGTTTTTTCAATTGTTCTTCTATTCTCTAATTCGTTTAGTTCTGCTCTCATCTTTATGATCTGTTTTCTTCTGGTGCCTGAGGGGATCCTCTGCTGTTCTCTCTCTACTTGATCAAGCTGTCGGGTTAGTTCTTTGGTTTGTTTTCTTTCTTCCTTCTGGATGTGTGCATTTATGGAGATAAGCTGACCTTTGAGCACTGCTTTGGCTGCATCCCATAGGTTCTGGTTGTAATTGTTTTCATTCTCATTGGAATCCATCAGCTTCTTTATTTCATCCTTGATTTCTTCTGTAATCCATGGCTTTTTAGCAAGATGTTGTTCAGTTTCCATGAATTCCACTTTCTATGTATTTTTTTTCTGCTATTGATTTACACTTTCATGGCTTTATGTTCTGAGAAGATGCTTTGCATTAATTCAACTGTATGGATTTTGTTAAGAATTGCTTTATGTCCTAACACGTGGTCTATTTTGAAGAATGTTCCATGTGCACTGGAGAAGAAGGTGTAGTTGTCCTCTGATGGATAGAAAGTTCTGTATACATCAATGAGGTTTAGTTGGTTAATTGTGGCAACAAAGTCTTCTGTGTCTTTACTGAGCTTTTTTCTAGATGATCTGTTCAATATTGAGAGTGGAGTGTTCAAGCCTCCCACTATTATTGTGGAGTGATCTATCTCACTTTTTAGTGTAGTCAGTGTTTCTTTGATGTATTTAGGTGCTCTGATATTAGGTGCACAAATATTTATTGTTGTTAGGTCTTGCTTGTGTATTGAACCTCTTAGCAATAAATTATATCCATCCTTGTCCACAATGGTGGATTTTACATTAAAATCTATTTTATCTTGGATTAGAATTGCCACATCTTCTATTCTTGGTTCATTGTTGGCTTGATATATAGTCTTCTATTTCAGTTTGTTCATGTCTTTAAGTCTAGGGTGAGTTTCTTGTAGGCAACATATGGATGGGTCATGTCTTTTGATCCAAGATGTCACTCGATGTCTCTCTACTGGAGCATTCAATCCATTTACAGTCAATGTAATTATTGATACGTATGTATTCAGTGTTGCTGCTGTGATTTGTTTATTTTTGTGTTGATGTTTTCTCTGTTGTTCTTATTAATCTGTTCTGGAACATTCTTGTTTGTGAGTTGATTTTTCACCATTTCAGGTTGATTTAGGGCTTGTTGAGACTCCTGTATTATGTTTCTTGATTTGATAAATCGCATCTTTATTCAGCTTTATGTCTGTCCCTGTGATCCCGCTTAATAAACTGTACATAAACCCAATTTTAATTAATATCAGTCTCATTAACCTCATCTCTATCTGGAAGGAGTGTAATGACTGTAGTACATTCCACTTTTTAATATGATGACACCATAGTTTTCATGATATGACGACTGGATCATTTCTTTCACTATTATAACTTTGATTGAGTTTGGAGCCTTCCCCAACTGAGTAGGTTTTTAGGTGATGTGGCCTGTATTTTTTTCTAAAATATAAAGTTAGTGATTTTGTTGTTCTAAGCCAGGAGATTCTTTCAGTATTTCTTGTAGCTGTGGTTTGGTTTTTACAGTCTCTGAGTTTCTGTTTCTCAGTGAATGCCTTAATTTCCTTTTCATATTTGAAGGATAGTTTTGCAGGATATGTAACTGTTGGTTGGAAGTTTGTCTCCTTCAAGGCTTTGAATGTGTCAGGCTGCTGTCTCCATGCCAGCATTGTTTCTGCTGATAAATTTGGCAAAAGCCCACCGAATTTCCCTCTGAACGTTAGCTTTGCTTTGAGTCTTGCTGCCTTGAAGAGTTTTTGCTTGTGTTTTGCTTTGTTATGTTTAATTATAATATGTCTTGGAGTCTCTCTTTTGAGATCTATATTGAGTGGCATTCTATATGCATCTTGGATATCTATGTTTTCTTCTTTCATAATTTTTAGGAAGTTTTCTGTCAGCAGCTCAGCCACAATACTCTGTGTTCTCAGGTGTCTCACCCTGTTCAGGAACACAAATGAATCATAGATTGTTCCACTTAATAGAATCTTACCTGCTTATACTTCTTCATTTTTCTTGTTTCTTTTTTTCTGATGTCTCCCCATAGATGCTGGAGTCAGTAGCTCTGTCTTCCAAGTCAGAAAGCCTGTTTTCCATTTGTTTCATTCTGTTTTCTTGGCTTTGAATTGAAATTTCTGTCTCTTTGATTTTGTTTTTGATCTGTTGGATTTCAGAGTGTTGGTTTTCCATCCGATCAAACACCTTGCTTAATTTTTCAGTTTGCTCTGCTGCATTTTGTATCAGGTCTAGGAGTGCTCTCTGTATAATCCTTTTTTATTCAGTTTCCGATAGTTTTAGAAAGGTTTCTTCATCGGGGAAGTTCTTTGGTGCTTTCTTTTGGGGACCTTCTGAAGCCATGGGTGATTTCTTGGTTACCGTTTTATCCAGAGTGTGTTTGTTTTTGATCCTTGCGTGCATTAATAGAGGCTGGGAGAGATGCTGTGAAGATGGACTGCAGTTGTTTCTCTAGGCTATCTTAAAAGGAAAGGTAAAAAGTATCTTACAACTTCCAAAGTCAGTCAGTTTTTCAGGTGTACCAGTCCTTCTTCCCAACTTGCAAAGTAAGCACCTCTATACCCAACCCCAGATGTTATAAAGTAGTTCCAAATACTAAAATTTACTGCACTGCTGGCCTTTGCTGTCTGGCCGCAGCCATAGAGGACACTGTCTAGAATACTCTTTACTGACAGAAAAGCACTCTCCTGTGGGCAGGCACTGCCTCTCAGCCTAGGAATTAGGTCCCACTGAGGCCTTCATTTGTGTATATCTTCTTCCCAGTGGAACAAGATGGTGTTCTGCACAAGCTCCCCGTCTGCTTGGTACAGGCTAGTCAGTGGCAGAGGCAGAAACAGAGGCCAAAGGTGCTCAGAAGCAGAGTCCAAAGCCAGGTTCTTCAAATATGGCAATTTGGCCTGCCGATTCCACCAGCAGTGTATTTAAGGTTAGCTGCTAGTCTAGTCCCAGCTCTGCCTACTGGCTAAGAGAGAGAAAAAATAGTTAAAGTGATGAATTATCTTTGTCTGTGAAAGCCAGCACCCATCACGAGCAGGGATCAGAGAAAGAGAGGAGGTTTTCCATTCAGTGTTGTGAAGTCCAAATTAATAGCACTATGCCATGTCCTAGGGCTCAGTAGGTGCTCAGAAGGCTCCTTTTAGTTATCAGTTCAGAACTTGGTTTCCAGAGGGATTTAGCGAGATGTGTGTTTAGCTCACCGTCTTGACTCCACCTCTCCTGTTATGACACTTTTGATTTCTATTGGATCTGTTGAGACTTCTCCCTTCTCATTTCTTATTCAGGTTATTTGATTCCTCTTCTGTTTTTCTTTGGTAAGTTTAGTCAGTGTTTCGTCAATTTTGTTGATCTTTTCAAATAAAACAGTGCTTGATTTTATTAATGTTTTCAATTGTTCTTCTATTCTCTAATTCATTTAGTTCTGCTCTAATCTTTATTATCCATTTTCTTCTGGTGACTGAAGTGTTCCTCTTTTGCTCTCTTTCTGTTTGTTAATTCTTTGGTTTTGGTGCTTTCTTCTATCCAGATATGTGCATTTATAGAGATAATCTGACCTCTGAGCACTGCTTTGGCTGTATTACATTGGTTCTGGTAGGATGAGTTTTCATACTCATTTGAATCCATAAATGTCTTTATTTCATCCTTGATTCCTTCTGTAACCCATCCATGAGTTTCAGTTTCTGTAAAAGTCTTTTCTGCTCTTCATTTCAACTGTTATGGCTTTATGATCTGAGAAGATGCTTTGCAATAATTCAGTGGTTTGTATTTTGTTGAGATTTGCTTTAGGTGCTAATACATGGTCTATTCTGGAAGATGTTCTGTGTGCATTGGAGAAGAAAATGTACTTATCTGTTGATGGATAAAACTTTCTGTGTAGGTTGACAAGATCTAATTGGTTAATTGTCACAATATCTTCTGTGTCTTTATTGAGTTTTTTTCTGGATGATCTGTCCATCACTGAGAGTGGAGTGTTGAAGTCTCCAACTATTTCTGTGGAATGATATCTCATTTTTCAATGCAGTAAGTGTTTCTTGAATGTATTTAGTTGCTGTAGTAGTGGGAGCATAAATATTTCATATTGTTAAGTGTTGCTTGTGTATTGAAACTTTAAGCCATAAATAGTGGCTGTCTGTCTTTGATAGTGGATTTTACATTAAAACCTATTTTATCTGAGATTAATATTGCCACACCTGCTCTTCTCTGTACATTGTTAGCTTGGTATATGTTGTTCCATCCTTTAATTTTCAGTTGGTTTATGTTTTTAAGTCTGATGTGTGTTTCTTATAAGCAACATATAGATGGCTCATGTTTTTTGATCCAAGATATCACTTGTTGTCTCTTTACTGGAGTGTTCAGACCATTTACAGTCAGTGTAATTATTGATATGTATGTCTTTTTTGCTGTCATTTTCATGTGATTGTTTTTGTATTGGAGTTTTATCTGTTGCTCTTAATATTCTGTTCTAGGTCATTCTTCTTTATGATTTGAATTTTCATGTTTTTTTCAGTGTTAGTTTTGCCTTTGTTGAGACCCTTGTATTGTGTTTCTTCTTATGATATGTTGCACTGTTATTGTGCTTGAGGCTACCCCTATAATTCCCTTTAATAATCTGAGTTTAAACCCAATTTTAGCTTCCACAAATCTTATTTACTTTATCACCATGTGAATGAGTCGGATCTGACTTGATGGCACTTGGCTTGGCACTGTAGTATATCCCTTTTTTATTGTGATAGTATCTTAGTTTTCATGATAAATTCACTGGTTCCCTTCTTTTAATGTGGCAGCTCTGATTGAATTTTGTGCCCTTCTTAACTGAGTGAGTTTCTGTATTTCCTGTCCTGCTTTGTCTTCTTAGATATACAGTTAAGGGTTTTGTTTTTCTAAGCAGAGAGTTTCTGTCAGTATTTCTTGTAGTTCTGGTTTGTTTTTTGCAAAGTCTCTGAACTTCTGTTTATCTGCAAATCTCTTAATTTCATCTTTGTGTTTGAAAGAGAGTTTTGTGAGATATATAATTCTTGGTTGGAAGCTTTTTTCCTTCAAGGCTCTAAATGTCCTCCCACTGCCTTCATGCCTTTCTTGTTTCTGCTGAGAAGTCAGATGAAAGCTTATAGGGCTTCCTTCTGAATGTTAGGTTTGTTTTGTGTCTCACTGCCTTTAAGAGTTTCTGCTTATGTTTCATTTTATTAAGGTTGATTATAATATATCTTGGTGTTTTTCTTTTAGGGCTCATTTTCTGTGGAGTTTGATATATATATATTTTGTATGTCTGTGTTCTTGTCTTTCATAATTTCAGAGAAGGTTTCTGTCAGCAACTCAACAACAATAGTCTCTGTGTTTGTCTGAGAATTCCAATTGATCATAGATTATTCCTTTTGGTAGAATCCCAACCTTAGTGCTTTTTCATTTTTCTTATTATTTTCTCTGACTCCCCTTCATAACTGCTGGTATCAGTAGCTTTACCTTCAAGATCATGAATTCTAGTTTTCAATTCATCTAGTCTGGTCCTTTGGCTTTGAGTTGAATTGTCTAATTCTCTAATTTTGTTAATGATCTGTCTCTTTTCATAATGTTGATGTTCCATCAGTTCAAATAGCTTGCTTAATTTTTCATTTTGTTCTGCTGCATTTTGCTTAATCTCTAGAAGGGCTCTGTATATAATTATTTTGTACTCAACTTCCAAGAGTTTCAGAATGGCTTCTTCATCTGGAAAGTTTTTTGAATTTTTATTTTGGGACTTTTTGGAGTCCATGTTAGGATATTTCTTTACGTGTTTGGTGATGTCTGTTGCTAACAGGACATCTAGAAGTTGTTTAATTTCTCTGGTGTTGCCTTATCAGGAGCTGAGTCATAATTCTGAGAAGGAAACTGATCACCAGTCACCTCTCTGTTCTCTTGTGACCAGACCCAGGAAACTTTGTGGATAGCAGTCTCTGCCTCCTGGCTGGCAAAGCCACCCTTCTTATGGAGACACTGAGGGGGGGCATCAAACAACCCTATGATGTGGGTCAGTGAAGTCCAGGTGAGATGTGGTCAGGCTGAAGAACAGTTACTTCTCCAGACTGTTTTATTTTAAAAGCTAAAAACTACCTGCCTATTAACCAATGTCAGTGAGGCCACCAGGTGTGCAGGCCCCCACTCTGGGCCAACAATAGTGGCGGCTCCCCACCTTCTGTAGATGCTATAGTGCAGATCACAACAGGGACAGGCCACTGCATCACAGATTCTGCCCAGGCACCACCTGAGAGCTAACATCATGCTAAACATAACCCTTCTGCTGAGTAAGGGCTCCCTGGTCTGACACTGTCACCCATTGAAGGAATGAGCCCCTGATGAGACCTCGAATTGATTAACTCTGCCTCCCAGGTAAACAAGCTAGTGTCCTAGCCAAGCTACCCCTCCCACTGAGAAAGGTGAATCTATGGCAGAGTTCCAAAAAGGAGAGAGGGGCTTGTAGTATCCCCACCACCAAGCTCTCAAAATGTTGGTATCCCACCCAATATCTCTCTGTTGCAGGATGCATAGTTCACTTCAGAATTGCATTTCATAGTAGCCCCATCACATGCCTTTCCCCTGCCTGCTGGACAACAAAAAGAAATAGTAGTTAATAGAACTAAATATCTTCAAGTCACTGGATGGGCCCACTCAGCCATATCAGGATTGAGCAGGCATTTAGAGAGGAAGTTTCCCACTTAGTGGCATATATTACAGAGTGACAGTCCTATGTCATGTCCTCAGGGGTCAGTGGATGTCCAGAAAGCTCCAGTCAATTATCAATCCAAGTCTTAGTTTTCAGAGGGAATTAAGGAAACATGTGTCTACTCCACCATGTTAACTCTGGCCTTCTCCCTGAGTTATTTTTGGTTGGATAGTAGTATATACCAATACTATTTTCATGATTTTGATTATGTAGAAGATGTGATTATGTAGAATAATGTTCTTATTTCTGGAAACTAGACACTGGAATATCTGAGGATGATGGGTATCAACTTGTCAAATTAAACTTAAATGATTCAAGGGAATAGAGAGAAAAGAAATGATGCATTTACTATAACAATTAATAATCAATAATAAACTGTTACCAGGATTAAAATGCTGTAGTAGTTTTGCGGGGATGAAACAGAATAAAATTCTAGAATTTCCAAAGGTGGTATGCTTAGCTTTTTAAACGTGTGCCTCTTACTTCAGCCAGTACATTTCTTAAGGGAAACCCTGATATTTCAGTTCTCATAATCCACTATATTCCTAACTAGCACCACATAATCACCCAGCTTTTTGCTGTCTACTCTCTTTCCCAGAAGCTACCATCTATGTGAACAAAGTCTGATTTTGCAGCCTTATATCCTTTGTATTCAAATACATTAAAAATATTTCTTTCATTTGTTAATTTACAGAGAAACAAACCAGCTACAAAACATCAATTTATCTCTCCATAGGTATCCCCTCTCCAAAATTTTGACCTCGCTAGCTTTATCACTTTTATTTGGTAAATTTCTCATATCTTCAAACTGATTTTGGGGGTGGGCTGGGAGGGCAGGCAACTTATTAAGTTTTTTTTGTTGTTGTTTTTAGTGCTAATGTGTTTGCCTTTAGTTATACCATACAAAGTTGAAATAGGAGTCTTATTTTCAAGAAACTTTCACTTCATATGAACATTACTTCTGAGACTGCCAAAAAAAAACTGCTTTATACAACATGAGAAAAATTAACTGTCTCCAATATATTGTCTTTAGCATAGAAGAGAAAGTTTAAAAAAGTAAAAGATGGCCAAATTAAAATTTTACTTATTATATGGTACTAAGGCATCTTTTTGTGGGAATGAAGGTGAGGAATGATGGTCAGACTTGGTAGTAAACCCATTGCTGTCAAGTTGGGTCTGACTCATGGCGACTTTACAGATCAGAGTAGAACCGCTCCCTGGAGTTTCTCAGGAGCACCTGGTGGATTTGAACTGCTGACATTTTGGTTAGCAGATGTAGCACTTAACATACTCCACCACCAGAGTTTCCAGTCGTGGTAGTACTTGCATCAAATGTACATACTCAGAGTGAAAGAAAAATGTCAGTGTACACATACCTGTCTTGTGTGGTGTTAGATTAATTGGAATATATTTTAGTTTTTACTAATTTACATAGTCATTGAATCTCATATTGAGTCACCCTTCTCTTAGGGTTACTAGAATTAGCAAATTAATTAGTAGAAGAGTATACAGGCCACTTAAACAAATTTGAATTTCAAATATAAAAAATATAACTATATATATTTTATTATGACTGAGTGAAAATGTACATTCCCATATAAATTTGCATGCCCACCTACATGCAGCTTCCACTGCTCTCCCTGCCCAGTGATAGCACACTATTCCTCTCTGATCTATACGTGTCTCATCCTCTCAACAGTTTCCTTTCCCCTCTTCGCCACCCACTCTTCTTCCTTGCAAGTATCTCTGATTGTTTCATGGGACATACTTACATTAAAAAGGAAATTCTCTGGACCTCAAATTTCACTGAAAATTCTGTATTTTGTTTAGTAATCCTACTTCCTCCTTGAAGTCAGACATATGTGTTGGTTAGAGGAAATAAGATTTGTGGAATCAATAGGAAATAAGATTTGTGAAGCCAAGTGTCAATTTATACGTAAAGAAAAAACATTGAAAAGTAATCAAAGAAACATTGACGGTCAATTAGACCAAAGAATTGAGAAAAACGATAAAAATAAAAAGATCATTCTGCAGAACAGAATAAGACATCCAAAACTTCAAAAACACGTTAGGAAAAGACTGGAAAAAAGTCCAGGGTACCTAAGAAAACATACAAGTATTACATTAATAAGTGATGCCAAGTTCTACTCTATTTTACAATGATTTAAATATATTTTAACCAACATGGGAATAGATTCCCAAGTACAATCTAATTTGAAACTCACAGATGCAAATTAATGAGACCATAAACAGGAGAGGAGTGTGAGGTTAAAAAAGGTAAAAAGAAAAAAAAAAAATCCTGTAAGGTTGTAGCGTGTTAATTACCTGAAATACCTGCATGAAATATAGTTAACTTAGTTGATGGGCATTTCAACTGATTTGATTTTCAATAGTCATGCTAAGTTCTAAGGTAGGAATTTCAGTTGCTCTGTTAAATAAAGGCATTTTGCATCGAAGAATCTTGTACTAGAAGAAAATTTAGGCCAGTCCGTCAAGTTTAGTTTCTATTAACAGCACTACAATTTACAAAAGAAGACTTTGAAGCTGACTCCAATAGAATATTGTTTCTGACCACATTGTTTCACACATTAGCAAAAACAGTTTTCTGTATCCTTAAAGAATTATATTTTCTGATACTTTGAAGCCATTTCATTTTTATTTTCAAGTCAGACATATGTGTTGGTTAGAGGAAATAAGATTTGTGGAATCAATAGGAAATAAGATTTGTGAAGCCAAACGTCAATTTATATGTAAAGAAAAAAAGTCATTCTTTTCCTTCTTCCTCTCTTGTTTTCAGTTTTCTATGCCTCACTTTGAATTTTTCATGGCATATTTTCTAATTGTCTTCCACATTAAAATAGTTTCAGATTCCAATACAGAAGTACTGCTTCATATTAGCAGGTCAGCTTTTATCTTACTGAGAATATATGTAGACATAGATTCCCCATCTTGTTTCTTTTCCACTTGAGTATATGTTTATAGAGACCCGTATAGTAAGACCCTCTTTCTCTGTGATGCTTATATGTTCTTCATGCTTTCCTTCATAAAGGAGGAACAGTTACAAAGATTCTACATAATGAACAATAATTGCTAAAGTTTCTGTGGTAGCTTGTATAAAGTGCTTCCTATGCATTAGTGTATTATAACACATTTGAAATTATTTATTTTAATCAAATGAGAAAACTGAGCATCAGAATGTCAGTTATTTGCCCAAAGTGGCACACATAGTAATCAAGTGAAATAAAATATGATCTTATGTCAGTTTTACTAGGCTTACTCTGATATAGCCAAATACAGTGAGTGTAGATGAGAGAAACACCAAATTTAATTTTATATGAGATTGAAGTCTCCCACAACCTCTATATCAGACAGGAAGTGTTTTCATGTAACTGATGGTGAAGAATACTGCAGGAAATGAAACTTCCAAGGCTGCATATTCTGTATTAAGTTGTGTCAAGCAGTTGTGCAAGAACAAGGGACTTACTCATTGATCCATTTAGTATTTATTGTCCATTTATACACTGGTAAAAAGTCATTACAGAGCAGATAGTAAATGCTAGATACAAGGATAAAATCCATATTTGCATCTTGAAAGGGTGATGGTAGGAGAATGGGATTAAGGAATGTATGCTTAAAAGTACTTCTCTAGTCCTGGCAATTTTCTACTATGGCATGACCTGCTCTATACATCTGGAAAAAAGCCCAAATACAACGGTAGTTAACAAAAAGTTCTACCTATACGTAAAGCTTTGATGTAAAATATACGGAGATCAATATAATACTTTATAATTCAAGATACTCAAAATGAAAAGCAGGGATACTTTTACTTCAAGACTTTCATACATGCTGTTTCCATTGCCCCAAATGCTTGCTCTCCAGATATTCTCATTATTCTTTCCTCCATCACTTCCAGGATACTTGTGACAACATTCTACTAAAACTGGAGCTGTCACCTTCATAATTCTCATCTCCTTACTCCATAGCCCTCATTGCCATCTAAACCAAAGACCAAGCCTTTTGCTATCAGTTCCAATCAAAGGTGATCACATATGCTTCATAGAAGAATTGAGCTCTACAGAATTTTAAATAATTGCGATAGTTCTGAAGTAGATCACCAAGACATTCTACTGAGGTACCTCTGATAGATTAGAACAGACAGTCTTTCAGTTGGTAGAAGAGCAGTGTACTGATTGTGCCACCCAGGGACTTGTCTTGCTATCTAACACATTACGTATTTACTTAGTTTCTTATTTTCTGTTTACAGCATATAAGTTCTATAAGTACAGGATTTTTCCTTTTTTTTCATTCAGTATTGTTTTGCCACCACCTTCAATAGAGTTTAGTATAAACTTGGTGCTCAATAAATAGTTGTTAAATGAATGAATAAATTAGAACAGAGAATATCTGATAGGACAAAAAAAGAATTCCTTGTCACCATAAGTCGGATCCAGCTCGACGGCACTTGGCTTATATTAATAAAAATTATGTTAATAAACCAAAAGAAATGGTGATGTTTCCCTTGCCAGCCAGCCAGCCAAGTGCTGTCAAGTTGGATCCAAATCATGGTGATGTTTCCCTTAGGAATCCCTTAAAAAGAGATTCACAATTACATAACTCTGAAAACTATTTTGAATTACAACCACAGACAACACAGTTAAAAAAAGGGGGGGCAGGAAAAAGACCTTCAGTAAGATAGCTTGACACAGTGGCTACAACAACTGGCTCAAGCACAAAAATGATTGTGGTCATAGGACAGTACTGGGCAGTGTTTCATTCTATTGTACTTGAGTCACTATGAGTTAGAACCAGCTCCATAATACCTAACAATAATGCAGTAAGCTTTTTAGGTTTTAGCATATATTATGTATCTCTTTAACTTTCAGAGAAGTGAAAGTCAAAGGTGAGATGCTCTTATCATTAGTAGCCATCATCCCAGCTCTCACTCATGGAGACCCATGCACAACAGAATGAAACTTGGTTGGACCCTGCACTGTATTCACAATCGTTGGTGTGTTCAGGTCATTTTTGGTACTGCTGTGCATTTTGAGTACCCTTCAGCCCACCCTCCTGGCATAGTGGTTAGGCGCTACAACTGCTAATCAAAAGGTCTGCAGTTCCAATCCACCAGGTGCTCCTTGGAAACTCTATGGGCAGTTCTAATCTTTCCCATAGGGACACCAAGAGTCAAAATCTACTCCAAGGGAGTAGGTTTGGTTTTGTTTGGTTCAGTCTAGGGTTCTCATCTTCAAGCAAAATATTGAACAATATTCTGTAGCGTTCCGTAGGGTTTTTATTGTCTTGCTATCTAACACATTATGTATTTACTTAGTTTCTTGTTTTCTGTTTCCAGCATATAAGTTCTATAAGTACAAGATTTTTCCTTTTTTTTCATTCAGTATTGTTTTGCCACCACCTTCAATAGAGTCTAGTATAAATTTGGTGTTCAAAGCAGGATGAAGGAGTTAAATTTGGCACCCTTTGGTTGGTTGTCATCAACATGGACTCTTTATGGTCAGTAACCTGTACTGAATGTTCTCCATTGGCAGCCTATATTTGAGGGTAAGTTGACTATTTAAAGTAAGAACATTTAAAAATAAGAATATTTAAAAATCCTGTAAATATCCTAATAAAGAAAAAATGCTGTTTTATCTACAATGGAAAAGAGGTTGTCTTCATACTTCTTGTAACACTAATGTTAGAAGGAAACAGGGCAACACTTTTGCATTTTTGGAGTTAAAATATAAAATTCCAACTCATGTATTTTAAACTCAAGTGATGTATGTTTAGTGAAGACAATGGAGAATAATTACAAGTATGTAAAATTTTAGGAAATATAAAATCTTTGTATATTTTTAAAATAATTACTTAAAAATAGCATTCTATTGAAAAACAGATTGTGAAGAATAACCAACTTGAGAACTGGAAAGAATGTGCCATTAAATTACAGGCACTGAATAATGGAATGAATCAGACATAAAAATACCAGTGATTACCAAACAATGTAAGAATAGTTTATAGAAGATTTTAATATTTATTATTAGGTTACTTGACAAAGAAGAAAAGAGCAGAACTAAGTTTGCTAAATGAAGCGTTTTACCTGGGATATACATATGTAAAAGATAATTACATTTTGAATGATTTAAGCAGGTTTAATGTATATATAAATATACATAGAGAGATGTCTATTACCATATATATTATTCATTCATATTATGTATCACTATAGATATGTATACAAAGCATGAGCTTAAGTAGACTCACATGCATAATCTTGAAGTAAAAACTCTCAGTAACAGCATAAACATCTCATGGTGATGGAATTATGGGTCATTTTATTTTCAACATTACACTTTGTGGTATTTCCTAACACTGGAACATATTTCAATTTCATAAGCAAGCAAATAACCTTATCTGCTTTTATGAAAATATTTTTAAAAATTGTTTTCTTCATCTGCTCCCTCAATGTGTGTTCAATATCCTTCTGCTTGAGCTCTCGAATCTGTTGTCAGAGGATACATGTATTATATATTTTGATAGAAATGTTGTTGATATAAGGTCAGTATAATCTTCACATCTTTCCTTGGCATTTGGAATTGCTGTGTTTCAGAAAGTCACTCCCTATCCCCCAAATAAGTGCAAAATACATACATACTCACTCCCCTCCATGTACATACAAATACACAACCAGGAATGTGTGTGTATATAGCCCAAAATTAAAATATTTGTTTTCAAAGTTCCAAGAACTATTGTCACAACTTAATGGTCACCCAGAGGAGTTGAGGGTGATGACACATTAAGGGAACAGGAGACAGTTGAAGCTGAAGTAGCTAACTCATGCTCTCCAGAGAATAACTTTTTTCCAAAGTCACTCTTTTCTCTCTCTCATATTTGCTTGCATGACTTGATGCTTCTCTCAGAGACACCTGTTTTAATGAACTATATTACTTTCAGTTTGTACATTGTGAGAAGTGCTTCTTGTCATGTGAACATTTACAGCAGGGCTGTGACTTGAAGTTTTAAAAATAAAATATTTAAGATAAATAGGCACCCTTTCAAATATTCTTGACACTCTTGTCTTTTTCCATCTTTATTTTTAATTAACCAAAAAAAAAAAAACTGGTCATAACAAGACTGACATACCTATAAGATTTGCTGAGATTAATCTGTTGTTTTAACCAATAATTAACTCACAATCGTATGATCCTTCGAAAGAATTTCTGTCTTTGACATTATTTGCTTCATGATTTATTAGTTGTCAACCTAAGACTAAAACCACTCAACATATCAAACTTCCGTCTCAGATTAAAATGATTAAGATGCTCACCTAAGAGCAATACAGGAACTAGACACAACACAAGAGAAAGGAGGTAAGGCTGATGATGCAGAAAGAAGGATTTCTGAGAAATGACTAATTCTGTGTTTAATATTCGCTAGCCTTAGAACCCCAGTTGCAAACAACAATTGGTGTCTTTCTACTTAGAGCTTAGAAAACAGAAGACTCAAGGAAATAAAGAGGCTATAGGACTAATGAACTAGAGGCACTACAGCCTCTACCAGCCTAAGAAGAAATAGATGGTGTCCAGCTAATATTAAGAACTACTCAGACCAGGATCACAACAGAAGTTTCCAGTTAGAGTGGTTTAAAAAAAAAAACAAACAAACAAACATGTATAACAAAATTCAGATTCATAGAATAGACCAGATCTACTGGTTTGGGAGAGAACAAGGGAACCGCCAGGTCCTTAGAAGCTTCTCTAACTTGTAACTGAAGCCATGCCAGAGATTACCTCTTAGCTAAATAACGGGCCTTATTGTCTATTCATATAAACAGTAACGCATCTGAGGAAAATGCTTACTTAAAATGTGATCTAAAAGAACAATACATGCCCAAAAGCAAAGATGGGAAAACAGGAAATGGCAGGAAAGCTAGGTGAATAGAAATGGGTGCTGTCTTAGTCATTTAGTGAAGTTATAACAGAAATGCCACAAGTAGCTGGCTTTAAAAAAATAGAAATTTATTTTCTTGGAGAAATGCAGGCTTAAGTCCAAATTCAGACTATCAGCTTCAGGAAAGACTTTCTCTACTGACTCTGGAGGAAGTTTCTTGTCATCGATCTTTCTCTGGACTGTGAGTTTCTGAGGCAGAGGGACCCTGAGTTCAATGGATGTGCTCTGCTCCTGGCACTGGGTTCTTGGTGGTAGACAAGCCAGCCAAGTTCCTTTGAGGTGGATCCCAGTAGGAGGTCCCCAAATCTCTCTTTCTTTTATATCTTAAGAGATTGCTTCGAGGAACAATATGATCTTACACACTAAGTCCTGCCCCACTAATACAAATGTCACCCATCCTCCCTCATTATCATCACAGAGACAGGAATTACAACATATAGGATCATCACACAGTACCAAAAATCATGGTCTAGCCAAATTGCTACACACGTTTTAGGGGGAACCCCATTCAATCCACGACAGGAATTCAAGGTGGAAATGGTAAGACAGCTGACACTTTGCAGGGACTGCAGTCAATGTCACGGAACAATGTGAGCATAAACTATTGAATGGGAGACTGATTTTCTCTATAAACTTTCATCTAAAGAACAATTAGAACAAAAATAATAATCTTGGTTGTGAGCTCTCCATATCAGGATACTAAAGATAAAGCATCTAACTACCTAGTTCATTTGATACTTTCAGGAATTTCATAGAATTGCTGAACCCACATTTCCTCAAGAAACTCTGCTATTTCTTCCACTATTTAAAAACAAAGAAACAAAATTTCTAAATTGTTTAAAAGGAAATTCAAACCTTTAGATAGTAAAATGAGATATTTCACACAGATATACAAATACACACACACACACACACACATGCACATGCAGACATGCAAGACACCTACTATGTTATCTGTCTCCAATATAAAGGAACCAAAAAACTGAATCCTTAAACCATATTATCCAGGCCAAAACATTCTTGGTTCAGTTTTCTGGAAAAACTTTAGACATAAATTCTTAAACGTAGTAGTAGGTTGAAACTGCTGACTTTTCTCTTAGTACCTGAGTTATTACCACTGGGTAACCATGGCTCTATCCAAAGGTCCAGCGTCCCTACATCCAGGGAAAGTCAGCCAGCATGCTTCCAGATAAACCTGCGTGGCAAGCATTTATCAAAATCCTGAAATAGTCATAGTTTTTTAAAAACTGTTTTAATATAAACTATTTCAGCCAGTGTACAATTTGAACAGTTCTCCAAACCAATGTGATTTAAAAAACAAAAAAGCAGTGCCATCAAGCTGACTGTGACTCATGAAGACCCTACAGGACAGAGGAAAACTATTGCATAGAATTTCCAAGGAGTGTCTGGGGGATTTGAACTATTGACCCTATTGCCAGCGGCTGTGGAACTTAACTACCGTGCCACCAGGGTTTCCAATCAGTGTGACAGGGACTTAATTTTCTCTGTTGCCAACATGCTCTTGAGACAATTAACATTTTTGCAAAATAAGTTAAAACATATATTTCTCATTTTTTTCTATCTAAATATAAAAATAAGTTATTAAAAAATAAAGATTTTATAACACAGAAACTTAATTCCTCTTAAACCTATATTGCTTACTCTGAGTTTTGCAGAAGGCTAACATGATTAAAAGCCATATGAGCCATGCTGTTGGCACTATTCTGAAAATTTCTGTGGAATACATTGCCTATTAAGTTGTGATGCCTCCTGGTGAAGTCTGAGACTGGAGCACGATGGGCTGCCAATAGGTGATCACCTGTAAATCAAAATGCCCACTCACATAGATAAGCAAGACAAAATCCACAGGTGACATAGCCTCTTTAGGATGATGACAAGACTCTCTGCTCACCCAGTAACTTCTAAATTCTCATCACTAGCTGTCTAATTCATGAATCTTAGATGCTCAAAGCTTTCCCCTCTTCTCAGTCTCCTCCCTGTCTATGTTCCATGGAATGCCTATTATGTAGTCACTAAATTCTTGTAGGTTCTCAAACTTTTATTTTAATTTCTCCTTTATATTTGTTCTTTTAAATTGAACTTGCTTGTTTATATATACACATATTTCTCCACATGAGACGTATCTTAAATTTGGGAGAAGGGTTGACATTTTCTTTACATTCCATTGCTGCATCCAAATCTTTAATTTTTCTATACATTTGAAATGATCAGTGCTTAGCTATCATTGGTATGTAGTCTCTCTCAGTGATAATCGAAGTGTAAGGCATTGTTCTGTGAGTCACACATCTTACCAGCTAAACTCCAGTCCTTAAGCTTTGATTGTATTTCTTACTCTCCACTTGAATATCCTTTGGATAGCTCATACTATTTGTAAGTTCTTAACATACTCAATTCTAATAAACTTTCTTTTATTCCACCTTAGAGGTACCCCATCATAGTCATATTCTGCACACGGTTATTATCAGAATGAGAACTATCTCTAGAATTCCTAATTGAAACTTCCTACTATCATACTATGAGGTTAGAAACCTTGGAGGCGTAGTGGTTAAGTGCCACATATGCTAACCAAAAGGTCAGCAGTACATATCAACCAGGAGCTCCTTGGAAACTCTATGGAGCAGTTCTACTCTGTCCTGCAGGATTGCTATGAGTAGGAATCAACTCAATGGCAGTGGGTTTAATGTAAGATTATTTCCAGCATCAAACAGAACTCATACATACAAGTTTTGCAGGTCTTGCTATATGACCTAGAACAGGTTATTTAAGTTCCTTTTGTCTTTGTTTCCTTAGCAATTAGATGAACATAATAATATAATTTTTCTCATAGGTTTGATATGAGGAGTAAATGAATTAATCTTTAATCTGTGAGTGTTTGAAAAAGTCCTAGAACATAGAGAACGTGCATTTATTATTAGCTATAACTACTGTTGGTATTATCATTACTTGCTATGCTTCACCAGAATGATAGTATCATTTTATTTTATTTATACATCCTATTTTATTTCAAATTACTTTTCTTTAGTGGACACTGTATATTGCCCAATAAATCTTTCTTCTGTATATTAGCTATTTTTCTTTCAGTGGGACAAGTCTGATTTCATTCTATTACAATGTTTCTCAAATCTTTCTTCCATTTCTTGTTCAGTTAACATAATCGAAAAACAGAGAGAAGACGGCTTTCCACTATCAAATTTATAACAGAAGTATAGTTGTAAAAAGATGTGTATCTAAAAAATTTTGTATATGTGTGTGTATTATTTTTCTACCGTTTGTCTACTGTAATCTATTTATTTTTAAATCATGAATTTTACTCCCTTATTGTTTATCTCTTGAGAAGATTTACACTTACTTATACAAACAAAATGTCTTCAAGGAATAAGAAAATAATAATAAAAACTGTGTTGAGGACAAATGTAGGGTAAGGAGTTATAGAGATCAAAATACAATTTAAAAGTACATGACCTCAGTGACATTACATTTCATTAATTACACACTCTGTTGGCGTTATCTAAACATAACTTATGGTAAGGTCAAATTTAGCCTATAGGAGACCAGACTTTATTCATAGTAAACAAACAAACAAAGCTCATTCAAAAGCAAATTTGGGCCCATGCTATCTACCATAACTACTGAGCAGCATTATCTCCCAATTTTCAGTACTTCTGAACAATTTCAAAATCCATAATGGGGAAAATGAATTCTACTCAAATAACTTCCTAAACTTTCAAGGAGAATAGACAGTGTCCGTTTTATTCAATGTTACTAGCATAATGACTTAATGTTGCTATGGTTAGTTGCCATGAAGTTGATTGCAACTCATGGTAACCCTATGTATGCAGAATAGAACTGCACTATCGGGCTTACTGTCAGACACTGCTGGCTTAGAGCAAACCCTGTCTTTCTTTACCAGTGACAAACAATCTCCTGGGCATCCAGTTGAAGTTCCACTATAAAGGTTATCCATAGACTCCCTCCAGCATCCCTAAAAATCACTTTAACCTTAAATGGTTATCATGCACCCAACAGAAGGAAAGTGGAAAGCATATTTGCTTTGGCAACAGTGGGGAACATTTTGGGGCTGAGATTACTGAGGAAATTTCAAAATCTGGGGTACTGTCATTAGTGTCAGTAGAGCACAAATGACACCAAGTCAGCTCCACTAATGTTTGGAATAGAAAAGTAACTGGGGAGAGGAAGGAAGTGGAGAAAAATGTTTCTGAATTCCATCTCATTTAATGGTGTATAGGGGTGTTATATAGAATTTTCTTTAAGAAAGTTTCCTCCTATTAAAATTTAAATCTACTAACATACCTTGCACTAACTCAATGCATTTTGAATGTCTACATTAACATTACCTAAACAAAAACAACAATGGGGAACAAGTTCACATTTCATCATCATTCTTTTGATACAGTTTAGAGATCTTAAGGCTTAGCTGTGCATTGAATGCTGCATTAGTTTAGTGATGAGATGAAAGGGAAGAACTGCTGAGTTACATTTTTGGGGGCTAAGTCATTTTGCCTAACATTTCAGGCTGACATTTGGTACTGCTATAATTTTAAAGCTGGTTTTTCACAAAATATTAAAAACCTGGAAACTTTCTCCATTACATACTTTTTGTAAAGGCTAGTGCAATGTGTTTCCCTTCTGAGGTGATTCTGGAATTGACCATAAAGTTACTCCCTTTTACGGACATCAACCATAATATATGGTTCATTTAAAAATGACCTACAACGGTGGAGTTAAGTAGGTGGACACGTGTCTCCTAAATTCCTTCTGAAAACTAAGGCCTGGATTGATAATTGAACATAGCGTTCTGAACACACAGACAGGCTTAGGACACAGCATAGGGCTGTTAGTTTGGACTACATGACACTAAGTAGGAAACTTCCACTTTCATGCTGAGCTCTGCTTATGCTGAATTTTCAGCTCATGAGAACCAAAGATGCTGGCATTTTCAACTTATTTTTCTTTTTGTGGGCTGGTTGGTGGTGACAGACATGAGTAGGCAGTGACGCTGAGCTGAAGTTCAGCCTGCCACCCCAGAGACTTCACTGGAGCCAGTCACTAGAGTACAAAGAGGTAGCTAGTGACCAAGTCTTTTCTCAGAACTATGCCTCAGCTCCTGTTAAGGCAACACCGGACAAACTAAACAGCCTCTAGATGTACCTTAAACAACAAATCGTTGCCAGGCATTTAAAGAAACATCCAACCATGGTTCCAGAAAAATCCAAAAATAAAGAATCAAAAAACTTCCCAGATGAAGAAATCTTTCTAAAGCTATTGGAGGCCAAGTAAAAAAGAATTATATAGACAGCTCTCCTAGACATTAATCAAAATGCAGCAGAACAAAATGAAAAGTAAACCATCCAAACTGATGGAACACCAACATTCTGAAATCCAACAGATTAATAAAAAAGTTACAGAATTAGACAATACAATTCAAACCCAAACAGCAGTATTGATGAACTGGACATCAGACTTAGTGACCTTGAAAATAGAGCTACTGACTCCAGCATTTATGAGGAGAAATCAGAGAAAATAAATAAGAAAAATGAAGAAGCATTAAGAGACATGTGGGACTCTATCAAGAGGAATAATCCATGATTAACTGCAGTTCCTGAACAGGGAGAAATAGTTGAAAACACAGCATTTTTGCTGAGTTGCTCATAGAAAACTTGTCTGCAATTATGAAAAATGAGAGTATAGATATCCAAGATGCATATCGAATGCTACAAAAAATAAATCCCCAAAGAAAGGAGCTAAACATGTTATAATCAAGCTTAATACAATGAGACATAAGCAGAAACTCTTAAAGGCAGTGAGACTCAAAGCAAAGCTAACATTCAGCAGGAAGTGCTGTAGGCTTTCATCTGACCTCTCAGCAGAAATGATGTTGGCATGGAGGCAGTGCGATGACACATTCAAAGCCTTGAAGGAGAAAAACTTTCAACCAAGAGTTATATATCCTGCAAAACTGTCTTTCAAATATGATGATGAAATTACGACACTCACAGACAAACAGAAGCTTAGAGACATTGTAAAAATGAAACCCAAACTACAAGAAATATTGAAAGAAGCTCTTTGTTAGAAAAACAAAAACATTAAGTGTATATTTAAGGAGGCAATGCAGGAACCTACATACAGAAACCTACTTAGTAAGAGAAGGCACAAAATTCAATCATAGCTACAACATTAAAAGAAGGGAGCCAGTGATCACATCATAAAAATGAAGATAACATCAAATTAAAAGGAGGGATATACTACAGTAGTTATAGTGCTTTCAGATAGAGACAAACTTAATAAGATATGGAGAAGTTAAAATTGGTTTAAACTCAGAATGTTCAGCAGGGTAACAGGGGTAGCTGAAAAGAACAATAAGAATGCAACACATCAAAACAAGAACTGTAAAACAGGAAACTCAACAATCACAAAACCAGCACCGAAAAAGATGAAAAGCCAACCTATAAAGAAGAAGGACCCAGAACAGAATACTAAGAGCAACAGAGAAAGCATCAATACAAAAATAAATACATCATAATGATGGCACTAAACACATATATTTCAATAGTTACACTGAATGTAAACGGTCTGAACACTCCAGTAAAGAGATAACGAATGACATCCTGGATCAAAAGACACAATCCACCTATATATTGCCTAAAAGAAACACATCTTAGATTTAAACATATGAACAGACTGAAAATTAAAAGATGAAATAATATAAAGCCAGCTAACAGTATACAAAGAAGAGCAGATGTGGCAATATTCATAGCAGATAAAATAGATTTTAATATAAAATCCACCATCATGGACAAGAATGGTCACTATTTAGCACAGAATGGTTCAGTACACAAACAAGACTTAACAGTGTTAAATATTTATGCACTTAATACTGCAGCATCTAAATACATCAAACACTGACTACATTGAAAAAATGAGATAGATCATTTGACAATAATAGTGGGAGACTTCAACATTCCACTTTCAGTAATGGACAGATCTTCTAGAAAAATCAGCTCAGTAAAGACACAGAAGAACTTATAGCCACAATTAACCAATTAAAGCCCACCAACATACACAGAACTGTTTATCCATCACCAGGTAAGTACACCTTCTCCGATGCACATGAAACATTTTCCAGAATAGACCATGTATTAACACATAAAGCAAATCTCAACAAAATCCAAACTACTGAATTATTGCAAAACATCTCAGACCATAAAGTCATAAGAGTTGAAGTCAATAGAAAAATCATTGATAGAAATTGGAACTCATGGAAACTGAACAACACTTTGCTCAAAAAACCATGAAGTACAGAAGAAATCAAGGATAAAATAAAGAAATTTATGGATTCAAATGAAAATGAAAACACACCTTACCAGAACATGGGATATAGCCAAAGCAGTGCTGAAAGGTCAAATGATCTCTATAAATGCACTTATCTGGAAAGAAGAAAGGACCAAAACCAAAGAATTAACTCTATATCTTGAAAAAGTAGAAAGAGACTAACATAGGAACCCCTCAGGCACCACAAGTAAACAAACAATAAGGATTAAAGCAGAACTAAATGCATTAGATACTAAAAGAACAATTGAAAAGACCAAAAGCTGGTTTTTAGAAAAGATCAAAAAAATAGACAAACTATTAGCTAAACTTACTAAAGGAAAACAGGAGAGAGAACAAATGAACGAAATAAGAAATGAAATGGGAGCTGTCACAGTGGATACAACAGAAATAAAAACTATCATAACAGGATACTGTGATAGACTGTACTCTTATAGATTTGAAAACTTAGAGGAAATGGACAAATTCCTAGATTCATATAACCTACCAAAGTTATCACAAGGAGAAGTAAAACAATTTAATAAACAGATCACAAAGGAAGAGATTGAAAAAGTCATAAAAAATATCAACCAAAACAAATCCTGGCCCAGATGGCTTCACCATAGAATTCTGCCAAGCTTTTAGAGAAGAGTTAACTCCAATACTACTGAGACTATTCCACAGACTAGAAAGGGACAGGATACTCACAAATTCATTCTAAGAAGCAAGCATAACCCTGATACCAAGGTCAGGGAAAAATCCTACAAAAAGGAAAATTTCAGACAGAGAAATATAACTAACAAACCTAGATGCAAAAATTTTCAACAAAATCCTTACCAACAGAATTCAACAACATACCCAAAAACTAATTCGTCTTGACCAGTTGGATTCATACCTGGAGTGCAAGGCTGGTTCAACATCAGAAAAACAATTGATGTGATCAACCACATAAATAACACAAAAGATAAGAATCACCTGATTTAATAAGTTAATGAAGAAAAGCATTTGATAAAGTCCAAAGCCCACTCATGCCAGAAACTCTCTGCAAAATAGGAATAGAAAGCAAATTCCTCAGTGCGATAAGGGGCATCCATGCAAACCAACCACTTACACCATCCTGGATGGAGAGAGACCGAAAGAATTCCCCTTGAGAATGGGAACTAGACAAGGATGCCCACTCTCACCACTTCCATTTAACACTGTTCTAGTAGTTCTGGCCAGAGCAATCAGACAAAACAAAGAAATAAAGGGCATCCATACTGACCAAGAAGAAGTAAAAATCCCCCTATTTGCACATGATGTGACTGTATACTCACAGAATTATAGAAAATCCATAAGCAAACCACTCAAACTGATAAAAGAGTTCAGCAGTCTCAGCATACAAAATAAACTTAAGTACATCAGTAGGATTCCTTTATACCAACAATGAGATTATTAATGAAGAAATCACCAAATCAATACCATTTACTATAGCCCCTAAGAAGATAAAGTACCTAGGAATAAATCTAACCAGAGAAGTAACAGACCTTTATAAAGAGAACTATAAGACCTTACTACAAGAAACTAAGAGAGACTTACATAAATGGAGAAACCTACCCTGCTCATGCATAGGAAGACTTATCATTGTGAAAACGTCCATTTTACCCAAAGCCATCTACACATACAAAGTAATCCCTATTCAAATTCCATTGACACGTTTTAATGATATGGAGAAACAAATCACTAACTTTTTTGGAAAGGGAAGAAACCGTGCATAAGGAAAGCACTACTGAAAAAGAACACTGCTGAAGGCCTCTCACTACCTGACTTTAGAACCTATTACACTACCTAGTGCTAGCACAAAAAGAAGCATATAGACTAATGGAATAGAGTTGAGACCCCAGAGATGCCACCACCATCCTATGAACAGCTGATTCAACAAAGGCCTTAAGATTCTAAACTGGAGTAAAAACCGTCTCTTTAATACATGTTGGCAAAATTAGATATCCATCTGCAAAAAACTGAAACAAGAGCCATCTCTAACATCTTATACAAAAATCAACTCAAATTGGATAAAAGACCTAAGTATCAAACCTAAAACCATAAAGATCATGCAAAAAAAAGAGGGTTAACAATGGAAGTTTTAATACACAAATTAGAAAGACTTCAAAATCTTTCAAACAAAGCTCAGTCAACAGAAGAGAAACAGATAAAAGAGGACTACTGAGAATGAAACACTTTTGTTCATCTAAAGACTTTACCAAAAGATTTAAAAGACCACCTATAGAATGGGAAAAAATATTTGGCAAATATATGTCAGATCAACATCTGATCTCCATAATCTACAAGGTACTGCAAAATATCAACTTGAAAAGGGTAAACAACCCAACTAAGCACTGGGCAAAGGAAATGGCCAGACATTTCACTACAGAGGACATCCAAGCAGACGAAAGACACATGAGGAAATGCTAATGATCATTAGCTACTAAAGAAATACAAGTGAAAACTGCAATGAGTTATCATCTCACCCCAACCAGATTGCCCAAGATCCAAAAACCACAAAACAACAAATGCTGGAGCGGCAGTGGAGAAGTTGCAGATCTTCTACACTGTTGGTGGGATTGCAAAATGGTACAACTTCTTTGGCAAGCAACCTGGTGCTGTCTTAAAATCTGTTGATCCAGTAATCCCACTACTTGGAATATATCATACAGAAGCAGGGGCAGTCACTCAAACTGATACATGCACATGAATGTTTACTGCAGCATAGTCCACAATAGCAAAAAGATAGAATCAACCCAGATGCCCAGCAACAGATGAATGGATAAACAGACTATGGTACATATACTCAGTGGAACATTATGAAATAATGAACAATGATGATTTTAGGAAGCATCTCATAACCTGGCATCAATTGAAAGGCATCATGTTGAATGAAATCACTCATTAGCACAAGGGCAAATATTGTACAAGACTCCTACTGTAAGGACTTAAAAACATACTCACATACAGAAAAAAATACCATGATGGATACAAAGGAGGAGAGGGATGGAGAAAGAGGGGTTGGTTATAAATTAGACAGTTGACAGAAATTTGGTTGGGTGAAAGCAGTGACAGCACACATTAGAAAGACGATCAACTTATCTGGACTTCAGCGTAAACTGAAAACTCTTCTAATCCTAACCCAATTATAGTAGCAGGGTCAGGGGTCCAGGGACCATGCTTTCAAGGGACATCAAGGCCAGCTGGCATAACTAGCCTATTGTAAGAAAGTCTTCTGCACCCTGTATTGGTGAGTAGTGTCTGGGGTCTTAAAAGCTAAAAAGCTGCCATCTGAGGTACACCAAATGGTCTCAAATGGGCAGAAGCAGATGATCGCCAAGGACAACAATGACATGAAGGAAAAAGAGCCAGTAAGACAGAAGGACCCACGTGTATGGGTGTGTTTTAGTCAGCTAATGCTGTTCTAACATAAATACCACAGAGTGGATGGCTTTAACAGAGGAAAGCTTATTCTTATGTAGTCCGGTAGGCTACAAGTCCAAATTCAGGATGTCTGCACCAGAGGAAGGCTTTCCCCCTAGCTGGCTCTGGAGGAAAGTCTGTATTGCATCAGTCTTTGTCCAGAGAGCATCTTGGCACAGGAACCTCAGATCTGAAGGACTCGCTCTTCTCCTATGCTGCTTTCTTGACGGTGTGAAGTTCTCAATTCTCTGCTTACTTCTCTTTCATTTCTTTTAAAGTGAGAGGATTAAGGCTGGGGCAAGCCATACTCCAGGGAAACTCTCTTTACAGTGGAGCAGGGAGATGTTCTTATACAGGGATTTACAGTTCCACTGTAATCCTTAACATACAGCATAGGAAAATCACAAAATGGAAGACAACCATAAAATACTGGGAATCATGGCCCAGCCACATGGCTACACATATTTTTAGGGTATACAATTCAATCCATGACAGGGTGATTTTATCAGCATATGACCAGGAGATCCAGATGGTGCCCAGTCACCACCAACGACAGCCGTGATGGGACACACAATGTCATGTCCCAATGATAACACGAGAGAACTTCACTAAAAGACTGCATTTGATGGTCCAAAGTCCTAGGGGTTTTCCTGGGAGCATGGCACCTATACCTGCTGCTGCCCTTGATCATAAATAATTAGTGAGGTCAAAGCTTTGGACAGTAATGGATTGGACTCGAGGACATAAAGTGATCACATGTTCCATTTTACGGTTCTATGTATCTACAGGATGCTGTCCTACTGGCCTCTTACTAGAAGAGAAAGGAGACTGTGAAGAACAGGTGGCAAGAGATTATTAAGAGTATTTTACACGTATAGAACAGACAGGAAGATTGTGCTGTCACCGGGCAAGGAGAACAGAGGTAGCAGCAGATAGGGGGGCATACATACTTAACTTGGATCCTGTACTTTCACTCAATCACAATTTTAAAAAAGGAAAAAAGAAAAACAAACAGCAAAATAAATACTCATAGTCTTCCTTATTCTTGAAGTGTTTAATATTTTGAATAGCAGCCTATGCTCAACTCCCTCACCTGAGAAAAACATTGTTATTACTTTTTAATCTAATATTCAACTATTACAATTTATTCCTTTTCACCCTAGGGAACATGATTTAAGTTTTTGTAAATTTAAGCCAATCAACACTTGAGATGTGGACAAGCACGCTCTTAAGCACTCACATTTGACCAACCACAAAAGAGGACTTAATGCAGGGTATATGATGTCTTTCACTTCCTCTAGTTTGGAAAAATCTGTTCAGAAAACACAGTGATAAACTGTAAGCAATGGTTTTACTTATCTTGAAGAGTATCAGCAAAAGGAATACTATAAAGCCGCATGAATATTTTACAGATTTGCCATGAAGAAAGCTGGTTTTGAGTCATCACATTTGTGTCTCAAATTATACAGGAGGTGCACACAGACACATAGACACACACTCACACCCAATACACAATCATTAGGTTAAAAAAAAGACTTGGATGACTTTGGAACTCAAACTTAATTTGCAAATAACACATTGACTTCAGATTTTCTCAACAACTCCAGGTTTGTAACTGACACTGTCTGCTTTGAATCTTCAAAATAATTGCAAATTAATGCATTTACAGAAACAAGTTTATATTAAAAATTATAGTTCTAAATAAAGTTATTTCCTTTCTTTTCTTTCTTTGTACTTTACTGGAGGAGTCCTGATGGGACAGTTTAAGTGCTCAGCCAAAAAGATACGCAGTTTGAACCCACCAGCCTTTCTGAGGAAGAAAGATGTGGTGTTGTGCTTCTGTTAAGATTTGGGGTAGTTCTAACCTGTCCTGTAGGGCTACCATCAGTTAGAGTGAACTGGACAGCAATGAATTTGAGTTTTATGGTACCTGACCAAAATAACAATTAAAGCACTTTTAAGCATTGTGTTAATATGTATGTGTCTTTCTTTCTTTCTTTCTTCATTTTTTTAAAAAAAATAAGTTCCACATTTCTATTTGCATCTTTATTTTTAGTCATTGGTTTAATTGTGATCCCATTTGGATTTATGATCTTAAGAAATAAGGACAAGTATGACCACTAACACCTAACAAAAACAACACAATAAACACATTTTTCATATTGATTTTACTATTTAAATACCAAAAACCAAACCAAACCCATTGCCATTGAGTTGATGTTGACTCATGGCAACTTACAGGAATTGCTCCACAGAGTTTCCGAGATCACCTGGTGAATTCATACTGTGGACCTTTCGTTTAGCAGACATGGCACTTAGCCATTATGTTACCAGGGTTTCCACTATTTAAATAGCTTGTATAAATTCTAGCCAGCATTGTACTCCTGTGGTATAGATTTCTTATTAGCCAAAATAGTAGTCCACCTTAGGTCTGCTTACATATTTGTGAACATGACAAAATAACCAGATTTCTATGAAATAGTTTTTTGCCAAATTTTTGTTTCCCAACTCTTGCCTCCTCTTCTGCAATTTAAAAATAGTCACTAGAACATACTTTCATCTTCCCACATCAAGAAACACAGGTTTTTCAGCAAAGTGGATACAATTTATTTTCAAAAAATATTTTCTAAAAGATGTTGATAATAAATGTGTATCATTTTTTATGACCATAGCAATAATTATTACCAAAATTGGTGTTTGGCATATCATACACATTAGCCTTATATTACATCCAGACATCTTTTGCTTCCTCTTTTCAAAGTCACAAGTTTTTTTCCAAAGTCTAAGTACGAGATGTATACTGATTGACTGTATGCCTGGTACTCTATTACGTATTTGCATGGTTAAAAACATTTCTAAGGACAGTGAAGATGAAAAACAGTATATTCAATCTCTAAGGATATTGGTATTTTTTTCCTTTACATTCACCATCACATTCAAGAGGAAGATATTAGTAGTGGTTCTACATACACTTTCAAAATGTATGACACACACCGGAAGTTATTCTTTAGTAACGTCAGTCACAGTTGGCTTTATGACAACCCTGGCTCTGTGTTTGATGAGCTTGAGGAAGTACTGGTAAACCTTCCTTAACCAAACAGCTTGAATTTTATCGTTTTTTCACTTTTTTAAAAAAACTTTCACGTGAAGTCGTATCCCATCTTAGTAATAAAAGAGTTTTACATTTTATTTTTTCTTCAGGCCAGAAATCTTCAAACTGTAAACTATTTTTTAATTATGATTGAATGAAAATGTACATTCCCATACAAACTTGTATGCTCACCTATGTGCAGCTCCTGCTGCTCTCCCTGCCCAGTGACAGCACACCGCTCCTCTCTGCTCCATACATGTCCTGTCCTCATAACCATCTCCTATCCCCATAACCGTCTCCTATCCCCTCCTCTCCACCCACTCCCCTTCCTCCAACAAGAGGTCAGCAGGATGACATCCTAAAGATGCATAGAACCTTAAAATTCCCACAAGATATGGTCACTCTGCGTTGCCAAGTCCAATCTGTTGCTGTCGGAAAAGCTGATCTTCATTATGATTTATGGCCAGGGGCAGCATCATGGCCAGGGGCTATCCTCCCAGGGGAACTCCGAAGCCCCTGGACCATAGATTGCTGTCTTTTGTTGGAGATCTTAAGGTACACCCCTGTTTATTCTCTTGTTGCCAGTGAGACTCAACTTTGGGAGCTCCATCGTGGCTATCACTGTTGGTGGCCGGGCACCATCTGGTTCTTCTGGTCATGAGTCAATGTAGAGACCCACTCAAACGTGGGTCTCTCTGTCTTCTGGGTTCTCTTTTCCCCCTGTTGTTCTTGTCCTCGGTAATCATCTGTTCCTGTTGAGCTGGGACCATTTGCTTTACCCTCAGATGGCAGCTTGGCAGCTTTAAGACCCAGACGCCACTCACTGATGAGGGGTGCAGAGAGTCCTCATTAGCAGTATGCTAGCTGTCCCACTTGGCCTTGATTTCACCTGAGAGCATGGTCCCTGGCCCACCGCCCCAGCTACTCTATCCTTGCAATATAGGGTTAAGATGGGAGGAGTACTCAACTTGTGTTGAAGTCCAGTTATTACTGATCTTTCTGATGTGTGCTGTCACCGATTTCACCCAACCAAGTTTCTATTAACTATCTAATCTAAACCTTCAAGCCCACCCTCCCTCCCTCCCCACCCTTGAAAACATCAAAGAGTCTTTTCTTCCATGCATGAGTCTGTTTCTAAGTTCTTATCGTAGGGGTCTCATACAATATTTGTCCCATTGTTGCTTACTACTTTCACTCAGCATAATGTCCTCCAGTTGAAACCAGGTTAAGAGACGTTTCCTGCTGTCACTGTTGTTCTTTATCATTGCACAGTGTTACAATGAGCATATATACCATAGTTTATCTATCCAGCCCTCTGTTGTTAGGCATCTGGGTTGATTCCACCGTTTTGCTGTTGCGGACTGTGCTGTGATAAACATTTGCGTGCGTGCATCAGTTGGCATGAATGGCCTTGATTTTGTAGGATATATTCCAAGAAGTGAAATTACTGGGTCAAATGGTATATCCATATACACTTTTTTAAGGGAGCATCAGATTGCTTTGCAAAGAGGTTTCACCATTTTGCAATCTCACCAACAGTGTAGGAGAGTTCCAATCTCCCAACAGCCTCTCCAGCATTTGTTGTTTTGTGTTTTTTGTATCATGGCCAACCGTGTTGGGGTGAGATGGTATCTCATTGCCGTTTTGATTTGAATTTCTTTAATAGCTAATGATCATGAGCATGTTCTCATGTGTTTTTTGGCTGCCTGGATCTCCTCTTTAGAGAAGTGTCTGTCCATCTCCTTTGTCCATCGCTTAATTGGATGATTTGTCTTTTTCTTATTGATATTTTGTAATACCTTATGGATTATGGAGATCAGGCGTCAGGCATCAGTCTGACATAGAGTAGCCAAATACATTTTCCCATTCTGTAGGTGGCCTTTTAATTCTATTAATAAAGTTTTTGGATGAGCAAAAATGGTTGATACTTAGTAGTTCCCATTTATCTATTTTCTCTCCTGATGATGATGGTTTGTTTGGCAGATTTTGAAGTCTGTCTGCATTGTGTATTAAATCTTCCATTGATGTTCCTACTTTCTCTTGGATGAACTTTATCATTTTAGATTTAATATTTAGGTCTTTTATCCGGTTTGACTTTGTTTTTGTATAAGGCGTAAGATAAGGGGCTTGTTTTAATTTAGTACAGATGGATATCCAATTTTGCCAGCACCATTTGTTGAAGAGACTGTTTTACCCAAGTTTAATGTCTTAGGGCCTTTGTCAAATAGCAACTGTTCATAGGCAGATGACGTCATTTATGGAGTCTCAATTCTGTTCCACTGATCTATCTGTCTGTTTTTTTCTTTTTTTTTTTTTTTTAATACCAGTACCAGGCTGTTCTGACTAATGTGGCAGTGTAATAGGTTCTAAGGTCGGGTAATGAGAGGCCTTCCAGTGTGTTCTTCTTCTTTAGTAATGCTTTACATATCGGTGGCTTCTTCCCTTTCCAGACAAAGTTGGTAATCTGTTACACTATCTCATTAAAAAATGTCACTGGAACTTGAATTGGGATTGCATTATGTAAGTAGATTGCTTTGGATAAAATAGACATTTTCACTATGTTAAGTCTTCCTGTGCATGAGCATGGTAGTTTTCTCCGTTTATGTAAGTCTCTCTTAGTTTCTTATAGTAAGAACTTCTTTGCAAATTTCTGTCATTTCTCTGGTTAAATTTATTCCTAGGTACTTTATCTTCTTAGGGGCTATAGTAAATGGTATTGACTTGGTGATTTCTTCCTTAATAATCTCATTGTTGGTATAAAGAAATCCTACTGATTTACTTATGTTCATCTTGTATCCTGAGACTTTGCTGAACTCTTCTATCAGTTTGAGTAGTTTCCTTATGGATTCTTTGGGATTCTCTGCATATACAATCATATCATCAGCAAATAGAGAGATTTTCAGTTCTTCTTTGCCTGTGCATATGCCCTTTATTCCTTGGTCTTGTCTAATTGCTCTGGCTAGAACTTCTGGTACAATGTTGAATAGAAGAGGTGAGAGTGGGCATCCTTGTCTAGTTCCTGTGCTCAAGGGAAACTGTTTCAGTGTCTCTCCATTCACGATGATGCAGGCAGGTTGTTTTGTATAAATGGCCCTTATTGAATTGAGGAATTGGCCATCTATTCCTATTTTGCTGAGAGTTTTTAACATGAATTGGGTGCTGGACTTTATCAAACGCCTTTTCTGCATCAATAGGCAAGATCAGGTGATTCTTCTCTTTTGTGATGTTTATGTGGTTGATCACATTAATTGCTTTTCTGATGTTGAACCAGCCTTGTATCCCTGGTATGAATCCAACTTGGTCATGATGGAATATTTTTTGGATATGTTGTTGTGTTCTACTGGCAAGAATTTTGATGAAGATTTTTGCATCTAGATTCATGAGTGATATTGGTCTGTACTTCTTCTTTTTGGTTGGGTCTTTTCATGGCTTTGGTATCAGGGTTATACTGGCTTCATAGAACGAATTTGGGAGTATTCTGTCCCTTTCTGTACTGTGAGATAGTCTCAGTAGTATTGGAGATAACTGTTCTCTAAAAGTGTGGTAGAATTCTGTGGTGAAGCCATCTGGTACTTGGATTTTTTTAGTTGGCAGTTTTTGGATGACTTTTTCAATCTCTTCCTTTGTGATGGGTTTATTAAGTTGCTCTACTTCCCCTTGTGATAATTTTGGTAGGTGATATGAATCAAGAAATTTGTCCATTTCCTCTAGGTTTTCAAATTTGTTAGAAGACAGCCTTTCATAGTATTCTGTGATGATATTTTTGATTTCTGTTGGATCTGTTATGACAACTCCCCTCTCATTTCTTATTTGAGTAATACGTTTCCTTTCTGGTTTTCCTTTACTAAGTTTTACCAATGGTTTGTCAATTTTTTTGATCTTTTCAAAAAACCAGCTTTTGGTCTTTTCAATTTTTTCAATTGTTCTTCTATTCTCTAATTTGCCTAGTTCTGCTCTCATCTTTTTGATCTGTTTTCTTCTCTCCCTGTTCAAGCTGTAGGATCATTTCTTTAATCTGGTTTCTTTCTTCCTTCCAGATGTGTGCATTTGTGGAGATGAACTGACTTCTGAGCACTGTTTTGGCTGTATCCCATAGGTTCTGGTAGGAAGTGTTTTCTTTCTCGTTGGAATCCATAAATTTTTTTATTTCATCCTTGATTTCTTCTATGACCCACGAGTTTTTGAGAAAGATGTTGTTCAGTTTCCACGAGTTCCACTTTCTATGCTTTTTCTGCAATTAATTCAGACTTTTATGGCTTTATGATCTAAGAAGACACTTTGGATTAATTCACTGGCATGGATTTTGTGGAGAATTTCCTTATGTCCTAACACATGGTCTATTCTGGAGAATGTTCCATGTGCACTCTAGAAGAAGGTATAATTGTCCACAGATGGATAGAAAGTTCGTATATGTCGACGAGGTCTAATTGGTTACTTGTGGCAAGATGGTATTCTGTGTCTTTACTGAGATTTTACTAGATGATCTGTCCAGTATTAAGAGTGGAGTGTTGAAGTCTCCTACTATTATTGTGGATTGATCTATCTCCTTTTTGAGTTTAGTCAGTGTTCCTTTGATGTATTTAGGTGTGTTAATATTAGGTGAATAAATATTTAATATTATTAAGTCCTGTTTGTGTATCAAAACTTTCAGCAATAAATAGTGACTATTCTTGTCCATGATAGTGGATTTTACATTAAAATTGATTTTATCTGAGATTAGAATTGCCACATCTGCTCTTCTTTGTTCACTGTTAGCTTGGTATATATTCTTCCATCCCTTTTTTAGTTTGTTCCTATCTTTAAGTCAAGGTGAGTTTCTTGTAGGCAACACATAGATGGGTCATGTCTTTTGATCCAAGATGTCACTTGATATCTCTTTACTGGAGCATTCAGTCCATTCACATGCAGTGTAATGATTGACAGATTTGTGTTCAGTGCTGCCATTGTGATGTGTTTATTTTTGTGTTGTTTTCTCTGTTGTTCTTATTAATCTGTTCTGCTACCTTCTTCTCTATGAGTTGATTTTTCACCTTTTTCAGGGTTGGTTTTACGGTTATTGAGACTCCTGTATTACATTTCTTGATACAGTATGCTGCTTTTTTACTGTGCTTTATGGCTGCCCCTATGATCCTGCTTACTAAACTATGTATAAATCCAATTTTGATTGCTACCAGTCTTGTCCACTTCCTCTCCATCTGGAAGGATGATAACAACTGTAGTACATCCCTCCTTTTAATATGATGATATCATAGTTTACATGATATGATCACTAGATCGTTTCTTTCACTATTATGGCTTTGATTGTGTTTGGAGCCTTCCCTAACTAAGTAGAATTCTGGATAATATTTCCTTTTAAAATACAGTTAGTGGTTCTTTCACTATTTCCTGTAGTTTTGGTTTGGTTTTGACAAAGTCTCTGAGTTTCTGTTTATATGCAAATGCCTTAATGTCATTTTCATATTTGAAAGATAGTTTTGCAGGATATATGATTCTTGGTTGGAAGTTCTTCTCCTTCAAGGCTTTGAATAAATCATACCACTGTCTGTGTGCCCTTATCATTTCTGCTGAGAAATCTGACAAAAGCCACACGGTGTCCCTCTGAATATTAGCTTTGCTTTGAGTCTTGCTGCTTTTAAGAGTTGCTGTTTATGTTTCATTTTGTTAAGCTTGATTATAATATGTGTTGGAGTCTTTCTATTGAGATCCATATTTAGTGGTGTATGATATGCATCTGGGATATCTATATTTCCTTCTTTCATAATTTCTGGGAAGTTTTGTGCCAGCAGCTCAGCAACAATAGTCTCTGTGTTCTCAGGTGTCTCACCCTGTTCAGGAATTCCAATTAATCATAGATTGTTCTTCTTACTAGAGCCCCACATGCTTCTTAATACTTCTTCATTCTTCCTATTTCTTTTTTCTAATTTCTTCTCATTGATGCTAGAGTCAGTAACTCTGTCTTCCAAATCAGAAATTCTCTTTTCCATTTGTTCTATTCTGTTTTCTTAGCTTTGAATTGAACTTTCTATGTCTTTGATTTTGTTCTTGATCTGTTGGATTTCTGAGTACTGATGTTTCATCAGATCGAACAGCTTACTTAGTTTTTCATTTTACTCTGCTGCATTTTGCATAAGGTTTAGGAAGGCTCTCTATATAATCCTTTTGTATTCACCTTCTGATAGTTTCAAAAAAGCTTCTTGGTCTGGAAAGTTCTGAAGTGGTTTCTTTTCGGGGCCTTCTGATGCCATGGGTGATTTCCAGTTACCATCTTCTCCAAAGTTTGTTACTTTTGGGGCTTCATGTGGTCAGTAGAGGCTGAGAAAGATGCTGTGAAGATGGACCACAGCTGTTTCTCTTGGCTGTCTTAAAATGAGAAGTAAAAAGTATTTGACAATTTCCAAAGTTAGTCAGGTTTACAGGTTTATACTTCCCTCTTCCCGTCAGGTGAAGTAAGCACCTCTATGTTGAACCCCAGATGTTATAAACTTGCTCAAAACCCGGGAAGGCTACTGGCCTGCTGGCCTCTGCTGTCAGTCCCCAGCTGTAGGTGACACCATGTAGAATCCTGCTTTTCTGTTGGAAAAGCCATCTCTTCTGGGTATGCACTGCCTCCCAGCCCAGGAATTAGGTCCAGCTGAGGTTTCTGTATGGATGTTGCTGCCTCCTTGCAAAACAAGATAGAGTCCCACACAAGCTTGCCAGCTGGCTGGGACCAGGCCCGTGACAGAAAAAGAGGCCAAGAGTGCCACAATGCCCAGAGTCCACACCCTCCACTGCTCCACCCCAACCCCAGGCCACACTGTGCAAAACACCACCTCCCTGCTGGAAAAGCACTCTCACTCTCCCCCTGGGGGATACCACCTCCTAGCCTAGGAACCAAGTCCAGCCTGGTCCTCTGCCTGGGCTTCTCCATTTTCCAGTGGATCAAGATGGCATCCAGCACAAGTGTGACTGTACAGCTACCACATGGTGGAGGCAGAAAGATAGGCCAGGGGAGCTGAGGTGTATAGAGTCCAAATCCAGGCTCTCATAACCTGGTAATTATGCTTGCCAGCCCCACCAGCAGTGAGTCCAAAAGTAGCAGCTAGTCAAGTCCCAGCTCTGCCTGCTGGCCAAGACAGAAGAAAAAAAAATCAAAATGGTGAGTTACCTTCAGTCTGTGCAAGCCTCTGCTCACTGAGAATAGGGTCAGTGAAAGAGAGGTTTTGCATTCAGTGGTATGAAGTCCAAATTAACAGCCCTACGCTGGGTTCTAGAGTTCACTAGGTGTCCAGAGGGTCCATTTAATTATCATTCCAGGTCTTGGTTTCCAGAGGGATTTAGGGAGACATGCGTTTATTTCACCATGTTGACTCTGCCCCCCAAATTGTAAACTTGAGTGAAGTCAAGTTTGATCTGACAGTTTTAGCTTAACTACTCCATTTTATCTTTTGTTTTTACAGTTTTGATAGCAACAAACAATGAGACAATATATATTTTTATAAAGAATAAACTAGTACACTCATCAGCCACTAATATTTTTCAGAACAATTGGTCAAGTTGAAATAAACATGTATAAAATTTGAGAATTAAAAAATAGAAAGAAATTTGCTAGCCTTCTCAGAAAACTTAAAGGATCATGTCAACTTAAAATCTTCCTGTTCAGCTGTTGTATCTCTGGTAGAAGAATACAACTAAGGGAAAATCTTTTGGACAAGACAAATTTTACGTTAATCCACAGGTGATAAAAAAATTATACTACATTCTTAAAAAGTTGAGATAAACACCCAGAAGCTTTGAATTATTACATGCTGGTTATATACCTACATGTGTACCCAAATTTTGGTACCAGACTTGTGGAGTAATGTTAAAAATTCTAGGCCAGGAGCTAGGAAGCTGTACAGTTCCACCAATTCACAAAAACATGGTCATCATAAGGCTCAGTTTTTTCCATTTGTTAGAAAGCAGAAATTACTAACTTCTGATAAATGTTCCATTCATACATTATTTGCGTAAGTATAGCCAGAGGAATGAACAGAGACTCTAAATATGTTTGATTTGGTGAGCTGTTGCTTTTGTACATGGATAGAAATTTGTACAACCAATTTCTATTATCAACTATTTTTTCCATACATACACACACACACACACACACACACACACTGAAAAATCATAAATCAATTATGGACTCTAAAATTTATACTAATCTCAATAATGAAGAAAAGAATAAAGTAGGAATCACTCTACCTGACCTCAGAATCTACTATGTAGTTACATTATTCAAAACAGCCTGCTATAACAATAGACACACTGACCAACTGAACAGAATTGAAAACTCAGATGTAAATGCATTCACCTATGGCCACCTGATCTTCTACAAAGGCCTAAAGTCCATTAAAAAGGGAAAAGATACTCTTTTTAACAAATGGTGCTGGCAAAACTAGACGTCTATCTGCCAAAAATGAGGCAAGACCTATACCTCATAACATACACAAAAACTAATTCAAGATGAATCAAAGACCTAAATATAAAGCCAAAATCTATAAAGATTGTGGAGGACAAAAACAGTATCCATTACAGAGGCTATAACACATGGCATAAACAATATACAAACTATAACAAGTAATACGAGAACAGCAAAAGATAAGCTAGACAATTGGGATCTTCTAAAATTTCAACATTTATGTCATTCACAATAGTAAAAAGAGAAGCTACAGATTGGGAAAAATGTTTGACTATGAGAAATCTGAGAAAATGATCTTATCTCTAAAATTTATAGGAAAATCTCATAACTCTACAACAAAAAGTCAAATAATCCAGTTTAAATCTTGACAAAGGATACAAACAGACACTTCACCAAAGAAGACATTTTGGCAGCCAATAGACACCAAAGGAAATGTTCCTAGTCACTAGCCAGCCAAGCCAAGTGCATCGAGCTGGATCCAACTCATGGTGATCCTAATCACTAGCCACTTAAGAAATGCAAATCTAAACCACGATGAGGTAACATCTGTCCTCAACATTTCTGGAATGAGTCCAGAAAAGAAAGAAAGAAAGAAAAAACAGACAGTAAGAAATGCTGGAGAGGCTGTAGGTAGAGTGGAACTCTTATGCAGTGCTGGTGGGAATGCAAAATGATGCAACCATTTTGGCAAACGATATGGAATGTCTTTAAAAAGTTAGAAATACCATATAATTCAGCCATACCTGTCCTAGGAATATATCCTGGAGCAATAAGTGATCTTATATCAATAAACTTATGCATGCCCATGATCATTACAGCATTTTTCACAATAGCAAAAAGGTAGAAATAATTTAAGTGCCTATTAGCAGGTGAACAGATAACCTGTTACATACATTCAATGCACTACTACATAACAATAAAGAACACTGATAAATCTGGAAAACAGTTTTATGATGTGGATGAATTGGGACAATATTATGTTGAGTGAAATAAACCAATCTCAAAAGGAGAAATATTTCATGAGACCACTATTACAAAAACTTCTGAAAGGATTTAATACCCAAAAAGAAACAATCTTTGATGATTACAAGGGAGCGGAAGGGTGGCCATGGAACAGCACCAAACAGACAATAGATAAGTGGCAACTTTGGTGAAGGGTAGGACAGTGCACAATACTAGAGAAGCCAGCATAAATTTGTACAAAGCAACATCATGAAATCTTCATAGACATACCCAGACTCTGTAAGGGACCAAATTACTGGGCTGAGGGCTGGAGACTATAGTCTTAGGGAACATCTAGCTCAATTGGCACAAAATAGTTTATAAAGAAAATGTTCTATAGCTTGTTTTTGGTGAGTAGTGTCTGGGGTCTTGAAAACTCATGAGCAGCCATTTAAGATACTTCACTGTCCCTATCCCTTCTAGAGCAGGCAGAATGAAGAAAACCAAAGACACAAGGGAAAGATTAATCCAAAGAATTAATGGACCACAACTACTGTAACTCCATAAGACTGAGTCCAACACAACTAGATGATGCCTGGTTACCACAACTAACTACTCTGAGAGAGATTGCAATAGAGGGTCCTGGACAGAGCTGGAGAAAACTGTGTAGAACAAAAGTCTAACTTATAGAAAGGACCAGTCTTACTGGCCTGACAGAGACTTGAGAAAACTTGAGAAGGTGACCACTGGATACACTTTTAACTCAGCACTGAGTTCACTCTTGAGGCTCACCCTTAGCCAAAGATTAGACAGGCCCATAGAAAACAAGGCTAAATGGGCAAATCAACCCAGGGGCAGGGACTAGAGGTAGGAGGGGACAAGAAAGCTAATAATATGGGACCCAGGGTTGAAAACGAGAGTGTTGACATGTCACAGAACTGGCAAAATCAGAAAACAATATGTGTATTAATTGTTTAATGAGAAATTAATTTGCTCTGTAAACTATCATCTAATTATAACAAAAATGTTAAAAAAAATAAGACATCATGAAAAAGTATGTGCGTTTTGATTGCTAAATTTTAATTATTTTGGGGATTGAAATGAATGTTAACAAATGTAGCAAATTAAATATTTTACCAGAATCAACAAAATATGAGGTTTCAACACGTCTCTGTTACTTTTAACTTCTCTTAAAATGAATTTTCCAAAGCTGTCAACATTTCAAAAAAAAAAAAGAAAAAAAGCTAAAGTATATAATACACATCTCAATGTTAGTTGTATATAGTAATAACAAAAGATTTATTTTTTTCTGTCAGCAATATAGTTGTTAAGTTCTGTAGCTGCTAACCAAAAGATGGGAGTTCAAGTATACCAACGGCTCTTTGGAAACCATGAGGCAATTCTATTTCGTCCTATAGTGTTGTAGTGAGTCAGAATCAACTTGACGGTAATGGGTTTTTGTTTGTCTGTTTATTCGAGTGTGGTTAGAGATTACTGTATTCCCGTTTCATAGAAAAATATCTAGTCATTAAAATTATGTTTTATGTAATATGTGACATCAGTAATGTTCTCAGCATACTTATTGTTCAGAACATTTTTATTTAATATGACTGAGTGAAAATGAACATCGTCGTATAAATTTACATGCCCACCTGTATGCAGCTTCCACTGCTCTCCCTGTCCGGTACAGCACACTATTCTTCTTTGCTCCATACATGTCTCATCCTCCCAACAGTCTTCTTTCCCCTCCTCTCCACCCACTCTCCTTCCTCCAGCTAGAGGTCAGCAGGATGATATCCTATAGATGTATAGTATCATAAAGTGCATCCAATAGAAGTTTTAAGTTGTATACTATCAATTGTATAATACTGTGTGTGAGTGTACTGACATTTGTGACAGCATTATAACTTGTGTATAGTACTACAAAACTTCCTAAGTAGTTTTGTATAGTCCTACTTGGAGTTAGCTGATCATTAAAGAATTAGGTCTAAACAAAATGTAGTAAAGAACCCAATTATAAGAAGTGAAGTGGAGAAAAGAGAAAACTTATCACTGATGTGACAAAAGAGGAATCATGATAGATTTCTCTAATTTGTGAGCAACTTTTGGGGAATAAGCAATTCTAAAGGAGGATAACTCTGAGTATTCCTCCGTTACTTAGTTTGAGGGTATAGATAACACTAGTTATGGACTATACAATAGGGACCACTGAAAGCAGGGAAACCTAAGCTCCTTCTTTGTGCATTGCATGAGAAACAATTGAAATAATTTATTTTGGCATTATAGGGGCCCAAAACAAATTGCCTGAAATACAATACAGCATGTTTTCCATTTTCCCATTACAGTAATCTAATTTATGATGGTTAGAATGTTTTATTCCTTCAATTCATGTTTTTATTTTCTTCTGACTGAATGACAAACCTTTTGTCCGTAATCATAACTGCACTTTTTCTCAGATTTTATTGGCTTTTATTTTCTAAAAATGACAGCAACCATACAAGCAGACATGATCTACTACTGTTATACATTTGATATTCTTAAGAGTGAAGTGGATATGAGGAAAAACGAAGAGATTTGTGATGTCACATTAAAAAGTCTGCCCAGTGAGTTTACCGTAGACTAGGACCCTCACTTGGAATCCTGAATGTCGAGAAACTTAATGATTACCTTACCCAGTGGCTATTGATTCTGCAAAATTTGTTTCTGCATCTAAATGAAATTGATTTGAGTTTGACAGTAACTTCACTCATTAACCTAACTCAGGAAGACTTAGCAATTTAAGAAACTCTTTTTTCTGTTAGCTGTATTCAGAAAGTATCTTAGTCGGCTAGTGCTACCTTAACAGAAATACCACAAGTGGATGGCTTTAAAAAGAGAAATTTTATTTGTCACAGTCCAGTAAGCTGAAAGTCCAAATTCAGGGTGCTAGCTCCAAGGGGAAGCCTTTCTCTGCTGTCCCTGTAGGAAGGTTCTTGTTGCCAGTCTTCCCTCGATTTAGAAGCTTCTGAGGCTCAGGGATCCTGGTGCTTTCCAAAAGATGCTCTAAGCTCCTGGCACTGCTTTCTTTCTTGACGGTAGGAAGGCCCCAGATCTCTCAGCCTCCAGGCATAATAACAACCTTGTACACTGAGTCCTGCTCTACCAACACAACTGCTGGCTATCCTCCCTCATTAACATATAAAGGCAGAGTTTACAGCATGGAGGAACATCACACAAGACCTGGAATTGGGGCTTAGCCAAATTGCTACTCACATTTTGGGCTGATACAAGTCAATCCATGACAGAAAGTTAATGTCTATAGATACAATTGTTTTAAACATATAGAAACAGAGCAAAACATGTCAATTTATAATCATATTTGTAAAAAACGATAAAGACAATAGAATTGTTATTTGTGCTTAGGAAAATTAGTACTTGGATTGTTGTTTCATAAAGAATAAAAATTTCTATTCTTCACTTCTCTTTTGTAAACCCTAAGGATCTCTAGTGGCACAAGTGGTTAAGACCCTGGCTGCTAACAAAACGTCCAGCAGTTTGAATCCACCTGCTGTGCCTTGGAAAAGCTATGAGGCAGTCCTACTCTCTCCCATAGGGTCATTATGATTCAGAATAGCCTTGATGACAACAAATTTGAGTTTTGGATGAACATCCTATCTTTAGAATCTCAGGATTAAAGATTGTAACACACAGTTTCTTTTGTTTCATCACTGCTGCATTCCTAAATATACTATATGCTCAAAGGTAAATCTCATTCCTCAGAGTCTCCTAAGTGAATTTTAAGCCTCTTTTGCTGATTTCAATTACATTAAATTTTCTCTTGTCTGATTTATTTACTTCACCTTTGACAATTTTCAGATTCCATTCAGTGGTCTCTTACATTCCAATGTCTGGAACATTTTTTTTTTTCCTGGTAGCTTCTAAGGTGGCTTCAGGGTAGCACCTACAGCAAAAAAGACTACCTGCTCATGTATATGACAGCTGCCTTACTGAATTCCCCAATAACTTATTATTGTATGAACAGTTTCCATCTTGCTGCAGAACTATGTGGGGCACTACCTTCCTCATCAGTGTTACTCTGACATCAGTCAAGACTTTTTTGTGTATTTCAGGTCTCATAATGTCCTTCTGCTATTGAGGCAGTCTCAAACAGTGTCCAAAGCAAGTGAGTAACTGCCTTTCAAATGATGTATCCTGCTGCAGCATCTGGAAAATTTCTAGTCCAGAATCTCAACGGTTACTGTGGGGTGTTTCCTCAGGTTCTTGCCATTAGCTCTAACCTGCATAAGCACATATGATCATATGGTAGACACTTCCTAAATCATATCTCTACGTGAATCATAAGATTTTAAAGTCAGGGAGAGTGACATCACTATCTTTAATTCAGACATGGCCTACTATCTCTGTGGTCCCAATTCCCATACAGTTTCTTTCAGATGGTTGTATAGATTGGAATCAATAATATTTCCAGAAATGGAATACACTGTCTCTAAATCCAAATAGACTAACCAGATGTTGGATCCACTGCTTGGTCTTAGATGTAGGTAACAGCAACTTATTCTTGGTTGATGACGGAATGTCATGGGTGGCTTCTGCTCAAGTTATTCCTAAATTCTGGAGTTCTGCTGAATTTCCTAACCAGCCTCTTTGGGTCAGGTGAACCACAACAGTATTGAAATTATTCTTAGACTGTACTTTGGTATTTTATATTAATATAATGTTATCAGTGCAATGTGTCATTACACTTGGGATCTGCAGCAAGTCTACGGCTCTTCTAACTAAACAATAATAATAAACTGGTGAATTCAAATGACCCTGTGGCAGTACAGTGAAAGTAAAGTAAATTGGGATCCTTCTGACATGAAGCAAACTGTTACTGGATGTTTTTTTGATTGGGATGAGAAAAAGGTATTTCTAAGATCAATCACTGTGTACCAGTCTCCTTTATCCTATGTATTTTCTGCACCATTGGTATCACACCTGGAAGAGCTGAGGGTACAGGTGCCGATATTTTACTTAGTCCTCGTTAGTCTACCCTCATCCTCCATGAGCCATTTGCCTTTTTCACAGGGCCACGCAGGGCAGTTACACAGAGAATTTGTTGGCATCAATACTACAGGCTTCAGCATGTTCATAATCAAAGCAGTAATCTCTTGGTATACATCAAGAATCCTATACCCTTTCAAATTTGCAACCTGAGTGGGTTAAGACAATTCTAATAATTTCCATTTAGCATATCCAATCAACATTAGCCTAAGGGCTGACTTACATGCCTTCAATTTTGCAATATCAGGTAAAGGGAGTATACCCCCAATTAAACATATTAACCATATCAATACTAATACATTAAGGAAAGGGAGATGCAGCTGCTTCATACAATACCTGTTTAAATATTCAAATTGTCCTCCAAATTGCCACCTTAGTCCCATCAAGCACTGCACCCCCAGTATAGCCTTAGGATCCTTCAACGTTCTATTGACAGATATGGGGGCAGAACATAAGGCCTGCTCCTGTGTTCATGAGCCCCAAGAAGGTCTATTTTCCAACTCTTGACCATTTTTCCCACACGCTCATACAATCTTGAGTCCACCACACATGTACATTTGAACTTGAGTAGCACATATGTAAGCAAAACAGGCTGGGGTGAGAATGAGACCTTCTTGGCCCCTTTATCATTCCTTGTCTTGATCAACTAGCTGAACCTGTGCTTCAAATTGTTACAGGCTGAGCATTCCATCAGTAAATACCTCTTGACTGGGATGAATAGAACACACTTGTTTAGGCTTCTTTAACACTGAAGTACCCACGAGAGTTTCACTTGGGCTACCCAGCCTCCAATAGTGCGCATTAGAACTTTGTCTCACCTCCAAGAGCATCCACTATATTCATTCCATTTTAATAAATCCACTGCTGTCAAGTGAATTCTGATTCCTAGTGACCCTATGGGACAGAATAGAACTGAGGTATAGAGTTTCCAAGGAGCATCTCGGGGATTCAAATAGCTGACCTTTTGGTTCATAGCCATAGCTCTTAACCACAGGGTTTCTTGTTTCTTTTCTTTTCTCTTTTGTTTTTTTGCTGAAAATAATTTTTTTTATTGTGATTGAGTGAAAGTGTAAAACCCATTTTAAATTTACATGCCCACCTATCTACAACTCCTTCTGCTTTCCTTGCCCAGTGACAGCATACTCCTCCTTTCCATTCTATACATGTTGTATTCTCTTAACAATCTCTTGTCCCCTCCTCTCCCCCCTTTCCACTCACTTCTAGTAAGAGGCCAATAGGATGACACCCTATAGGTGCATAGAATCATAAAGTGCACACACAATATGGTCACTCTGTGTCCCCAGGTCCAATCCATTCTTGTCCGAAGAGTTGACTTCAGTAATGATTTATGATCAGGGGCAGCATCAGGTCTAGGGGTCATGCTCCCAGGGGAACACCCAGGCCTTCAGGCCATCATTTGCAGTCTTTTAGTGGAGTTCCCAGGGTGTACTCATTTTTTTTCTCATTTTGCCACTGGGACTCAATGTTGTGAGCCCCATTAAGGCTGTCATTGGTTGTGGCCAAGCAGCGTCTGGTTTGTCTGGTCACATGTTGATGTAGTCACCCATTCATGTGGGTCCTTCTGTCTTCTGGGTTCTTTCCCCCATGTCGTTGTTGTCCCTGGTGATCATCTGTTTCAGCTGAGTTGGAACCATTTGGTACACTTCAGACGGCAGCTTGCTAGCTTTTAAAACCCCAGTCACCACTCACCAATATGGGGTGCAGAGGACTCACTTAGCAATAGGCTAGTTATACCACTTGGCCTCGATGTTCCCTGAGAGTATGGTCCCCAGACTCCTGCCCCTGCTACTCTGTCCTTGCAGTATTGGATTAAGATTGGAAGAGTTTTCAGGTTATGTTGCTGGCCACAGCAGTATCCCAGCAGATCAGGTCTGGTGAATCCCATGTACTTTTGGAGCTACTCTCCCTTCTCTGTTGCTCAGTTCAACTTCTCAACTCTTTTTTTTTTTTTTTTTTTTTTGATGTTTAGGGCTGCTAGGATGTCATGTGTAATGGAATCATGTGTTCTTGATGTCTTTGTTGTTGGAGAAGTCACAGGAAGCATCTGACTACTTTCTCATTTTGCCCCACCCCCTAATCATAGGTTTTTTTTTTTTTAAGGCTGTGGTCTTTCAGAAGCAGACCTCCACCTCTGTCTTCCTAAGCATCTCTGGGTTGGTTCAAACTACTAACCTTTCAGGTAGTAGTCAAGCACTTAATCATTTGCATCACACAAGGTTTCCTGATTAGGTGTATAAGTCTGTGCAACTCATGTAAATATTTAATATATTCTTTTCTTAACTGAAAGCATTAAAATTTGCAGTACAGTTTTATACTGAGAATAAAAATAATTAATCATTGTCCTGTTACTCATGATGTAAAATCTAGGAAATAATTCCCCCAACATAGTTTCCCAGTCTCAAACTGACTAAACAGATTATCTTTTGGAATAAATACTAAAGTAAATTTTTATCTGTTTTTCATTTCCCATTTTTTAAATTTATTTTTTATTTAATATGACTGAGTGAAAATGTACATTCCCGTATAAATTTACATGCCCACCTATATGCAGCTTCCACTGCTCTCCCTGTCCGGTGACAGCACACTATTTCTCTCTCTGCTCCATACATGTCTCATCCTCCCAACAGTCTCTTTTCCTCTTCTCTCTACCCATTCTCCTTCCTCCAGCCAGAGGTCAGCAGGATGATATCCTATAAATGTATAGAACCGTAAAGTGCTTTCAATATCTGGTCACTCTGCATCTCCAAGTCCAATCCATTTGTGTCTGAAGAGTGGACTTTCATTATGATTTATGGGCAAGGGAAGCATCAGGGCCAGGGCCCATGCTCCCAGGGGAACCCTGAAACCACTGGAACATCAATTGAGGTCTTTTAGTGGAGATCTCAGGATGCACCCCTTTTTATTCGTGTGTTGCCAGTGAGACTCAATTTAGTGAGCTCCATCACTGCTATCACTGGTGGTGGCCAGGCATCATCCAGTTCTTCTGGTCCCAAGTCGATGTAGGCACCCACTCTTGTGGGTCTCTCTATCTTTTCGGTTGTCTTTACCCCATGTCATTTTGGTCCTCGGTGAGCATCCGTTCTTGCTGAGTTGGGACCATTTGTGTTTAGATTAGATAGTTGCTAGAAATCTGGTTGGGTGAAATCGGTGATAGCACACATTAGAAACAAGAACAACATTAAGTGGACTTCAGCATAACTTGAGTACTCATTTCCCATTTTAAAAATGTGTGAGACATTACCTTTCATGTAATTTATTTATTTATTTTATAGATTCTGCTTTTATAGTGATTTATATTGCTTCTATAATTCTATAAGGAACCTTTATGACACCATGGTTAAGTACTCAGCTGCTAACCAAAAGGTAGGTAGTTCAAAGTCACTATCTGCTCTGCATCTGTAAAGATGGTTACTTTGAAACTCTATGACAGCTGCTCTGTCATACAGGGTCACTATGAGTCAGAGTTGACTTTACTCCGTGGCAGTAGATTTTCTATTTTTGTAATTCTACCCTGATAGTGGTTAAGAGCTATCACTGCTAACCAAAAACTTGCCACTTTGAATCTATCTGAAGATTCTCAGTAACCCTATGGAGTAGTTCAACTGTCCTATAATGTCATTATGATGACAGTCTACTTGATGGAATGAGTTCAGTTTTAATTTTATGCCCAGAAGGGTGTATGTTACAATTCCAGGGTGTAACTTGTTTATTGGCTCTGAGAGAATACATAGCACAAGTTTTTCTTTATTGATTTTAGATGTGTATTTACACATGTTAATAAAATATTATGAAGTATACATTTGTTAAAAGTCCTGAAATGAAACAAGTACCAACAAAGCATTGCATATTTTTAACAAAAAGGGAAAGAAAAATATGGAGCCAACATAGAACGTGTTATACTCCTCTATATTATTTTATTTCATGAAAGATTCATTGCGGTTCAATCTAATTCCTCATTTTTCAAAACTGTCTTTGATACAAGACTTCAAGGTGAAAAAAAATGTTTTAGGCTGTTAATGTATTAAATATTGAGTATAACCAAATTAGGGAGATGTTTCTTTGATACCCTTACTTAACCTATATAAGGGAGAAAAATAATTACAGAACAAAGCTGTCAGACTATGTGATTGTAGGCCTATATCTGCTACCAAATAGCTTAATTAATCAGCAGTCTTATATTGCTTTCACTTGCATGAAGCATGCCAAACTATGTTTTTATCAAGAGGCTCTGTCATCTTTAAAATTCTCTGGCTAAATTCTCCATTAATTTCTTCTCCACTGATGCTTGTCAGATTCTAATCTTCCTCTAAGTATAGAAGGAAATAGAAACTGTATGCAAGTTTTTTTTTCCCCCACCCTCTAAGTAATAACCATTTCTCCCTTTGGGAAAAATGTCTTCTTCCCTTTTATTCATTTGTTGAACTCTTAAGCCAAAATTGAATGTAGTTTAAATATATTTATTTATATATACTTTGTATTTATTTTATTGATTCTTATAAACAGCATCATATATAAATTTATTCAAGCTAAAACCTGTTAACCAGTGACCAAAGAAAGTAATCTGTTAAGAAATGTTTGGGGAGAGAAATTCTAAAATTGTGCTGATATCTCCAAAACATGTCACTGAATTTCTCCTCATTGATTATATGTGAAACAAAAAGAACATGATTTGTAAAAGAGAAATTAATGAAGACATTCTCAGTCTTTACAGAGGAAGGTAAATACGTTTTGTTCACTTGTTTATGTTTGTCTTACAGGTTGTCATGGATAGAATTGTGTCCCTCCAAAAATGTGTGTGTTGATTTGACTTGGCTGAGTCCCAACATGGTGCAATTCCTCCCATGTGTTGTGAATCCTGCCTCTGTGACATTAATGACAGGGAATGGGTAGCATTTGCGCTGGTGAGGCAGGACTCCAGTTACCAGCTGTGGGGAATAGGGGGAAAGAAGTGAGCATAGAGAGTTGGGAACCTCATACCACCAAGACAGAGCAGAGCACATCCTTTGAACCTGAGGTTCCTGTGCTGAGATGCTCTCCTGGAACTTGGACTCAGCGTACTGGACTGTGACAATTTCTCCTACCGAATGGATCTGTAACTTATGAATGGATTTGTGGCTTACGGGACTATAACAATAAAGTTCATCTTCATGAAACTATCCACTTGTAGTATTTCTGTTAGAGCAGCACTAGCTGACTAGAACACAGGTCCAGAAAAATAGAATGTGTGAGGCAAAGAAGACTTCTATATGTCTATACCTATACATACACACATACACACAAAAGAACCATTGCTGTTGGATCAACTGATACACATAACCACTTTATAGGACAGAATGCAACTGTCTCCTAAGACTTCCAAGGCAAAGATTACAATCTTTACAGAAGCACACTGCCACGTATTTTTTCCGTGGAGCTTGGTAGTTTTGAACAATTGGTGGTTTAGTTAGCAGTCAAGCCCTTAAATACTGCCCTAATATGCTTGTACTTATACCTATGGCTGGCGCTGGATTAAGACACATCAGGGCCCTAAGCACTGACAACCTGTGGAACCCCTGTCTCCTGCATCTGTATGGGATACATGGGGACAGCAGTTAAGCTCGCAAACTCATCCTATAAAAAGTGCTACATTCTTCATTGCTGAATATCCCTTTGGTCGCCTTCAAAGTACTCACTTTGGGAAACTATGCACTGAATCGAGGGCCTAGTCTACCCTTCAAAGCAATTTTGGAACTCTTTTACCAGAATGGTCATCAGAACTCTTGTTGTATTAGCCTTGATGTTCTGAATGTCATGAAGATGTCTTCCTTTCCTTATTTCTTTTATCTTTGGGTAAAGACAAAACCATGGGGGGCCAGATCAGGTGAGTAGGGGAGGTGTACAATACAATTATTTGTTTATTGGCTAAAATCTCCTGCACAGACAAACTACACAGTTAAGTTCACAAACTTGCCACTGTCCTACAGTGTGCAATGGACATTCCAGAAAGAGTTCCAAGGTTGCTCTGAAGGGTAGACTAGGCACTGGTGTTGATGCGTAGCTTTCTAAGATGAGTACTTTAAAGATACTCAGCAGTGAGTTATGTAGCAGTTAGAACAACTAAGCTTGTGGACTTAGGTGTCAAACCTCACATGAGTTATCTTTGTGCACGTGTGTGTGTGTGTTTGTGTGTGTGTTCAAGAATTGCCATTTCAGTGGAATGAGATGAACTAGATTATAAAAGTTTGAGAAGATGCAAGAGTACAAGATTTTCAATATATGCTACATTTTCTTCAAAAAGAGTATTTTACATATTCTTAATCTCACAAAGCAGGATCAGTATTCTGTTATTTATGGAGTCTACAGATAAAACAACTTAAGATTACAGAATAGTTTTCCTTTCTAAATCATTATTGCTATTATTATTTACCAGACTAATAGATGCAAAGTTGGAATAACTTCTGTTATACTGCTAATAGTAATTTTAGCACTAGCATTACTAGTATAAGGATTTGCATCTATAAAACCCAATGTTTAATGGAGCAAATCTCGAGTTTAAAAAGCAGTTGTCTTCAGGGATTCATAGATCTTTTTCTTTTTTATGTTCTGGGAGTTTTCATTTTTGTACTCTATTTAAGTATTGCCTTTTCATTTTACCTGAATATAAAATTATGTCACTTTTTGAATTTAGTTCTACCACAACAAGTTAATTTGAATAGTTGAAAACAAAATTTATAAAAACAAGTAAAATTTATAAGGAACAATTTACATTCAAATTTGGACAAGACCACAAAAATTTTTATCTGAGAATTATAATTTTCAAATATATGTTTGACAGTAAGTAAAAAATTTGATTTGGAACACGTAATTTCTTTCTTGCATTTTGACAAACTCAAAAGAAATGGTGCTTACATGGCAGTTGCAAACAATTTTATTTGATTGTATTATGGTGTTTGTGGACAGGCATTTTCCAGGCCTCTGTGAATGGTTTCATATTTAAAAATTTGCGTTCTCACTTTGCATCCTTTATTACAGCATCTTCACAGTTTTGAATACTGTTGTTACCCAGTTGGGATATGATGTTTAAAGCTGTGTGTCAACCTGACTGGGCAATGATTCCTGGTGGTCCAGCAGTTATCCTGTAGGTTGGCAGCTATGTAACAATGCAATCACCTCCATATAATGTGATCTAATATAATGCAGTCACTTACATGATGAGATCTGCTATTAGCATCCAATCAGTTGAAAGGGAGTTTCCCAATGTGTTCCTTCACATGCTTGTACCTATATGTATGGCTGGGGCTACATTAAAGCGTATGAGGGCCCTATAGAAAGAATCCTCTGGGAAAGCTCACTGGCTTTTGCTCACTCTGGATCCTTCACCAGACTTACTGTTCCTGGGACTTGAGCTAGCAGTTTACCTGCCAGTCTTGGGATTTGTCAGTCTCCACAGCCTATGAGCCAGCAGCCTCCTGTCTTACCTGTCACTCTTAGGATTTTTCAGTCTCTGCAGCCTACAGGCTAGAAGCCTGCTTTCTAACCTACTGATCTTGGATTCCTCCTCAGTGCCTATAGTTATATGAATCAGGAAAAAAACTCCATCCTGACACACGGACTTGGAACTTTCCAGCCTCAACACCTGTGTGAAGCATTTCCTTGATATAAATCTCCCTCTCTTTCTCTTTCTCGCTCACTGTGTGTACACACACGCACTCACTCACACACACACACACTGAGGTTTTACTTCTGTGGAGAACTCAGCCTAACACAGGGAAGAGAGCAATCCCAAAGCATATGATATGAATAGAAAGGTGCGCTGCATCTGAAAATACATTTATGGTGTCTTTGCACAGGACTAGAGCAGATATGTTGTGTCAGATGACTACAGTGCTGCTGCAACATTCTTATGTGAAATTACAGCAAATTGGCTCAAAACCAAAAGGAAAATATAATTGTTACCATAGACAAAACTTACAAAATGTACATTTCAACTATTTGTGAATTGTTCAGCTCCTGCATTTTCAGAAGCAAGTGTATAATTGACTTAACAGTAGCACCACTTCTCAGTGGTCAAGTTTGTTTTATAGTCATAGCAATATCAATTTCTTAAAAGAAAGTGTGTGAAGAAGTGGAAAATAAAACACATTTATATAGTTTTATTATCTAAATATTTATTTCATTTATTTTCTTAAAGAATAGTTTAACTTACTTACATAAAGCAACATAAGTCTGTATTTTGATAAAATAAAAGGGTAATGTTCTGATAAATGCCCTGTATTGCTTCTTTGGAAGATGAATTTAGAAACACATTGTCACAGTGCAGAAACATATTTTAAATAATAAATAAATACTGAATTATCATCCCCTCAACATACCTAATACCTCATTTATTAGCATATATAAAGTAATGTCAAGCACTCTGTCCTGTACAGTAGACAATAAAAAATTAGTCACCTGATACACAAATTAGAACTCTTTGTGTTAGGGAAACATTAAAATTGCCAGTATATTTTTTTTTGATATTTACAATGCTAGTATTATATTATTATCCATGTTGGTATTATATTAGATGTATGCCAGAATATGATCTCATGTATGTCAAATGTATTTTAAAGTTGTAAATATTGTTGTTTACAAAACTTAGGACATAACTATACGTAAATGCTATCTTATACAGTGAAAAGGTTAATTGAACACATTGGGTTGGTCAACTTATACAACTTCCCTCACTTTCATGTGAGACTGGAATTCTCATTGGTTGTTTACTCAAAGGTGTGCAAGAGTTTGCCTTTGTGTTTGTATCATGGCAAAGAGCATTGCTGGCCTTCCTGGCTGGAGATGCTATACAAGCAGATGTGAATGTACAAAATGGTACTCTCAAAATGAATCAGAGACATGCTGTCAATTAAAATAATCCATCTTGCCTAGTAATCACTCTTGTTGGGTACAGTTACATATTGGGTAAACATAGCAGGAGTTAGACCAGACAATTCACTCCCAGCTGTTGTTTATTAGAAAGAAATAGTATGCTCCCAAGAGACTAGTTGAGACAGCCAAGCCAAGGCTGAGACAAGGAGTTGCAATTATAAATGGGGGACCTTAAGAATGAGGAGTCAGTGAAGCTGTTGGGACAGTAGGAGCCTTGTAGCTTAAGCAACTTAGTGCATGGGTTTTCTCATGGGCACACTTTCAGTCACTGAAGCTAGCATCAGTTTTATGTAGTGTGCTGCCAGCTCCCTTTCACTGAAGCACTCAATTTTTGTTGTGTCCTGTCTGCTTGACATAAGGCATCTCTGCTTGGGTAGCTTGTAACCCTACTTGGTCAATGTGCTCATGTTATTTATTGGGTAATCCACCCCTGCCTTTACCTACACCTGCAGCTATACCTGTACATATTGGCATTGTCTTTCAAGGAATGGAAGAGAGCCAACTACTTTTCCGAAAGAGATTAGTAAGTGAAGCTTTATATTTACAGAATTAAAAAAAAATAAAACTTTAAATGCAAGCTTGGATATTTGATAATTAAGAAGGATGGTTAGATATTCTTGAAGTGATGAGAACTGGAAGTGAAGGCCAGTGGGTAATGAAATCTCAGAAGGCATAGATGCTTGAGGACCTGCAGAGATTAGGCATTTTATCTTGGGGACATGGCATTTCTATGAGATTCCTTGTGGCTGAGCTTTGTACAGAAGCGGTTAGTGGGGATGATAACCTTTAAATGGACCATTCTAAACCAGCCCAAGGAATAACAGTAGCTGCTAACACAGCAAATTAAAAGTAGATCTTCCATTATTTTCCCATCGTGGCATAAGCTCTAGGTTCTGGTGTGTTACAGTAAATGCAGACAGAGTCTCACAATTCCACTTCTTACCAGTATTCAGAGGTTGATCAACCAGTAAGTGAAGTACACATGGGCTTAAAGCAGGGTACACACAAGCTTACTTGTGTTTACTCACTAATCTGTGAAATTGATGTACAGGTCAAGATTAGTAAACAAACAGAAGTAAGATTAGTAAGTAAACAGAAATAAGCCTGCAGATTAATAGGTATGCAGAAGGAGGCCATACTTGGTTTATTGGGCAATCTATTCCTGTCAGTACTGATAAGAAGTTGAGTCTGGATACAAAACAATTTAGAACAGTTAAAGTAATACAGAATGATTATGAAACCTGGCATCTTGTTTTCACTCGTCTCAGAGAGTGATTCACCAAGGCAGATGGAACAATATTAGAGTTGGCTGGGACAAGCTCTCTGAAGAGGTAACACTCAATTTGTGATATGAGTAATGAGAAGGGGTCAACTATATGGAAAATCCAGTTGAGAAAAGAAACATGTCAACAGTAACTGAGGTGGGAATATATACACATTTTAAAAATTGGATATATACCAAGGTGGCCCCAAGAATATCATCTTCCACAAGTTTTTGTTTTTAAGTTGTTCGAGATTTCCTGGACAAGCAGAATTGGTTTCAGAAATTTATATGGAATTATAGTGCATCACATTCTAATTGCGGCTATAAGAGAGTTGAGAGAGCCCTAATTATTGGTGTTAAGCGTTCAGCTGCTAACCACAAAGTCAGCAGTTCACACTCTCAAGCTACTTAACAGGTGGCAGATGTGTCAGTCTGCTTCTGTAAAGATTCAGAGCCTTTGAAACCCTGTGAAACAGCTATATTCTGTCACGTAGTGTCACAATGAGTTGGAATAGACTCTACAGTAATGGGTAGAGAAAGGTGTAGTAGCCCTGGTAATGTAATGGCTAATGACTCAAGTGCTAGATGAAATGTCGACAATTAGAACACATCTAGTGTCTCTGCAGGAGATAGAGCTGGTTCTATAAATATGGTAGCCTTAAAAACCCTAAAGTTCAGGTCTACTTTGTCACATAGGATTGCCACGAGTCAAAACTGATTCAAAGGTATTCACAGCAACAGGGAGAAGTGTATGTCTTCAGGGTTTTGCTAGCAGCTAAAATCTTCTGAATTTCAAGTGGGAGTCAGGAAGAATCTCCAGATTCAGGAAAAAAAAAAACCTCAGTAGAGGAAAACCAAGTTAGTAAATGATTAAACATTGTATTTACCTAAAGAAATGAAGAATTTTTCAAGATATATTTATATTTAGCCAGATAACAAATTCTTAAAACAATGCTAAGTAAGCCTTAAAAAGAAAGAAAATAATTAATCACATTAAATGTCTTTATTTCCATTACGTAAACTCAAAGATATAATCAAAGAAAGTTGGAAGATTAAAATTAAGAGTATGTTACGGTGTATACTTCATATGAACAGAGCTGTGATGTTGTTACGAGTCAGTGTCAGCTCACGGGAACCCACGTACTACAGAATGAAATACTGGTGCTGCATCACCTTCACAATCGTTGTGTTTGAGCCCACTGTTTCAGCTAGTGTGGCAATCCATCTTGTTGAAAGTCTTCCTCTTCTTCACCGACGCTCTATTTTACCAAGCATGATGACTTTCTTTAGAGTCTTGTCCCTACTGAAAATATGTCCAAAGAACTAGAGACAAAGTCTCATTATCGTCACTTTTAAACATCATTAATGCTGTAGTTCTTCCAAAACAGACTTTTTCATTTTTATGGAAATCTATGGTATATTCAGTATTTTTCACAAACAACATAATTAACAGGAATATATTCTTCCGTGTCTTCTTTTTTTCATTGTCCAGCTTTCCCATGCATACGAGGTGACTGAAAATATGATGGCTTAAGTCAGGTGCATCTTAATCCTCAAAGTGATATCTTTGATTTTTAACACTTTAAAGAGATATTTTACAGCAGGTTTGTACAAGGCAACATGTTGTGTAATTTCTAGACTGCTGCTTCCTTGGGCATTGATTGTGGATTCAAGTCAAATGAAATCCTGTACAACTTTAATATTTTCTTCACTTATCACAATGGTGTTTGTTTGTCCAGTTATGAGGATTTTTGTTTTCTTCATGTTGAGGTGTAATCCCTATTAGCAGTTCTGGTCTTTGACTTTCATCCATAAAGCCTTCAAGGCTTCTTCACTTTCAGCAAGTAGGTGTGTATCATCTGCATATTGCCAGATGCTAATAAATCTTCCTCCAAACCTAATGCTACATTCTTCTTCATACAGTCCAGCTTCTCTGATTATTTGCTTAGCACACAGGATGAATAAACATGGTGAAAGGAAAACATACCTTTCTTGATTTAAAACGACTGAGTATCGCTTTCTTCTATTGCAAAGACCACTTCTTGTTCTGAGTATAGCCTCTTCATGAATGAAATAAGTGTTCTGGAATTCCCATTCTTTGTAATCTTAGCCAAAATTTGCTATTATCCACACAGTAGAATGCTTTCACATAGTAAAGCACCGGTAAGCATCTTTCTGATATTCTCTGCTTTCAACCAAGATCCATCTGACACTAGCCATCATATCCCTCTTTCCACAATCTTTTCTGAATCTGGCTTGAATTTTTGTGAGTTCCCTGTTGAGGTACTGCAGCAACCATTTTTCAACAAAATTTTATTTGCACATTATAGTAATAATACTGTTCAATAATTTCTGAATTCAGTTGGATTAGCTTTCTTGGAAATAGGCATAATTATGGGTCTCTTTCAGTCAGTTGGCCAGCTCTTTTCCAAATTTCTGGGAATAAAAGAGTAAGCACTGTCAGTATTGTATCCATTTGTTGAAACAAATCAGTTAGTATTTTGACAATTACTGGAGCCTCATGTTTCAAAAATACTTTCAGTATAGGTTGGGCTTCTTCCTTTAACACTGACTGCTCTCAGTTATATGCTACCTCTTGAAATGTTTAAAATTTACCATTCTTTTTGGCATAGTGAGTCCATGTTTTCTTTCCATCTTCTTTCGATGCTTACTGTGTAAACAAATATGTTGCCCAAAGAATCCTTCAAAACTGCTAATCAAGGCATAATTTTTTTTCTTTAGTTCTTTCAGACTGAGAAAGGCTGAGCATGTTCTTCCCTTTTGGTTTTCTAACTACAGTCCTTTGCACATTTTGTTAGTACGTTTCTTTTTGAGATATCTCTTGAAATCATCTATTCAGCTCTTTTACTTCACCATTTTTTCCACTTGCTTTAATGACTATACATTTAAGAGGAAATTTCAGATCTCTTTTGACATCAATTTTTGTCTTCTCTTTCTTTTTGGTGATCTTTTACTTTCTTTACGTATGTTGTCCTTGATGCCATCTAACAAGTTGCCTGGTCTTCAGTCATTAAAATTCAATGCGTCAAATCTATTCTTGGGATAGGCCCTAAATGTAGGTAGGGTACGCAAGGTAATATTTTGGCTCTCCTGGACCTGTTTTAATTTTCTCCAGCTTCAACTTGAACTTGCATATAAGTAGTTGATAATGTGTTCCACAACCAGCACATGATCTTTTGACTGATGTTATTGAGCTTCTCCATTGTTTCTTTCCACAGACGTAGTTGATGTCATTCATGCATATTCCACTCAGTGATGTTCGTGTGTGCAGTTGCCACTTACAGTTTCATGAAAAAAAATTTATTTTTTCACGAAGTCATTGGTCTTGCACAATTCTCTCATGGATCTCCAATGTCATTTCTATCACCAAGGCTATATTTTCTGACATATCCTTTTTCATTTCCACCTTTGCCTTCCAATCATCAGTAATTATAAATGCATCTTGATTGCAAGTTTGATCCGTTTCAGGCTGTATGAGTTGATTTAAAAATCTTCAATTCCTCAGCTTCATCATTAGTGAGTAGTGCATAAATCTGAATAACAATCACATTAACTGATCTTTTGTGTAGAGCCATTAAGAACGTAATCAAACTTTTTATTGTCAGAATGTGTTACTATTATTGAATTAATTCTCTCTTCATATTTTGAATAGATCATTATTTTTATTCAGAAAAAGAAGGGCAAACTATTTATCAAAGCACCTTGGACATCAATACTGGTGTATCTGTCTAGTTTAATTTTTGTAGATCATAGCCACATCAAACTATTCATGCCGAAATACTCTGTATTACCTGAATATATAAATAAAGAAATTTGAGGGAGGGCTTCACACATTTGTGAACATTACTGTCTGATTTTTTTTTTTTTACCTTTGTTTTCTCCAGCTCTGGGTCTCTGGGATAGCTAGATAATCAAGGTGGAGATTTCTCTGATTAGCTAAATCAATAGTTCTTGGTATCATTAAAGAAAAAGAAACTGTGAATTTGCTTGAGCTGTATTCTCAAGTGTGTAGCTCAGTGAACTACTTTTAATTTTTTGTCTCAAGTAATTTATATACTTGATAATTCATTTAAATATCCTAAAACTCTAAATAATGAAAATGAGACATATAATTTTTGAAAACATAAGGCAAATGAGCACAATTCAATATGCCACTTTTTTCTCCATTTACATTTTTTGCTACTGTTCTTATAAATTTGAAACCCAAGTTAAAATTATAGAGAGATTCAATCCACTCTAAAAACAAATTAAAATTTTGGTATATTTTTGAGAATACTAGACCTAATAATTCAAGATGTAGTCCCTTGTACAAAATAATTTGTTGAGAAAACCAAATATATATAAGGAAAAGGATTATATGATTTTCTGTTTCCTATATATGATTATGACACCTAAAAACATACTATCTCAACTGTCCACTGTTTGTTGGCATCTATCTTCAGTATTGGTAGCCAGTTCAAGACTTGCCCAACACAACTTTCGGGATTATGTGATCCCTGCCCCATTTCATTTCATCATATCTAAATTCTCCAACACATCCCAATGTCTAAACAGACACACAGTGAAATGACAGTCCACATGCAACACTCAGGTTGTAGTTCACAGAATCTTATTCAGGTGCAAGAGTTCAAGAAGAAGTGATCCAAGATAAAACCAACATCAACAGCAAGCAGTGAAACCACATGTGACATCCACCAGAAAAGAATTGTTAAAAGAACAAATTCTAGGAATGAATGAAAGCTTGATACACTGTACTAGTAAAGGGACTTGTAAGAAACTCCCTCTTCTTCCCTCCCTCTTCTCTGACTTCTAAGTTTTATTTCCATGAAACTCTGACTATACATGTTGATCACTTTTGGTGAACTTCCCAAGTGTAGCTAAGAGAAGAAAAAGGAGGGAGAAGGTGAGAAAAGGAAAAGGGAGATGCACTTACCCTCACATGCAGAAGGAAGTAAGAATACACACACAGGGAGAGACACACACACATCATCTATATGTGCATGTATTTACCTAGGTAATCTGACCCAGCATTCTAGTAGAAAATGTAGTCTCTCATTAATTAATTTATTAGGCAATTACTTCATGAGGTTCTACCACGTAGTAGCAACTTTTGTAAACAGAGTAAGTATCATTGCGTCTTTAGAAATTACATTCTAGTAGTCAGAAAAATAACAAGATAATTAAGTATATACCTGGTGGTGTAGTGGTTAAGTGTTCAGCTTCTACTGAAAAGGTTGGCAGTTTGAATCCACCAGTCATATCTTGGAGACTCTGTGGGGCAGTTCTACTCTGTCCTATAACATTTCTATGAGTTGGAATCCGTTTGAAGCAATGGGTTTTGTGTTTATATGTACACACACACACACACACACACACATGCGTATATATGCTCAGTCAGAAGTAATAAGAAAAATATAAAGTGGGAAAGAAGTAAAAAATACGGTGAGAAAAAGTTGTGTTTTAGGTAGGTGGTAGGCAGGAAAGGCTTGACTGAGTAAATGATATTTAAGACCTGAAAAAGGCGATACAGAAAGCCGTCTGCTTAGTGATGCGACTGAGAGGAACATTTCAAGCAAAGAAAATAGTAAGAGCAAAGATACTGAGACAGAACACACATGGTGTGATTGGGGAAGTATGGAAGTCAGTGTGGCTGTAACTGAACGAGAAAGCTGAAGGATAGTACCAGTTGCCATGTAGTCAGTTCTAACTCATGACCACCCTATATGTTGCAGCGTACAACTGCACTCCCTGTGGTTTTTAAGACTGTGACCTATCAGAAGCAGATCACCAGGTCTTGATTCCAAGGAACATCTAGATGGGTTTAAATCCTCAACCTTTTAGTTAGTGGTTGATTTTTGTGCCCACCTAGGGACTCACTAGAGTCTAGCAGACGAATTTAGAGAGGCAGTGGACATTAATCCTGTAGAGTCCTTCTAAGGATATATGCTTGTATAATGTAGGAAAACATTGGTGTACTCTGAGCAGGAAGATAGGATGATATTTTAAATGGATTACTTTGGCTGCATGGTTGAGACTGGCTTATTGGGGCTGGCTGATCATTGGATCATGGTTTCATAGTGTAAGTTACTTTTACTTTGGTGGGCAGTTTCAATGTTATAGACATTGTCAGAGAGAGGACTATATAGGCTAACAGTTTTACTAAAGTAATTCATTACATGAGACAAACAGAATTCTAGGTGTAAGAAAGAACATGAAAAAGATAACAGTGTGTCTGTAATCCTCTTCACAGATTTATCAAAAGAAGTCTGTCTGACATAAGGTTTGGCTCATTACAAATAAGTCCCTAAGTCATATTTTTACATAAAACTAGTGTAGTCTATAAATTCAAATGAGATATTGAAAATAATTTAGTTCTAATTCATTTTCAAGGCAGAGTTCCTATCATTAAGCCACTCACTGGCAATAAGACATTCAACAGAAAGAAAAAAGTCAATCCGTTTTAAGAGCAAAACATCAGAGGACATAAAAATTCATATATGTGTGCAAAAGATTTTTCTATCCTCCCATCTGGGAAATTACACAGATAATTTTACACAAATTCTATTGCAGGTGGTAGAGCTAAAAACTCTTAGCATTCTGATACTTATAAGAGCAGTGAATGATGTATTCACATGGCTTAGTAAATACACACAAATATACGTATACCATTTATTTATAGTCATATTTGTAATTTGCTTTAGTTTATGATTATGTGAAAACAGATGTTAGAGACAAGCATTAATTAGGAAAAAACTTCACTACATATAAAAATAATATATCCTTTATGAAACATAAGCATTTTGAAAATATATACAATTTCTATGAATACGTATGCTTTTTTTAATACTAAGCTCTTAATATTCATTGGTTTAGAGTTGTTTTCAAATTCCTTATTGATTCCCTTTCCTGTTTGTGCTAAGCCATCTGTTATAAACTTAGATTTATTTTTAAAAACACCTTCTGCTTGGTTAGAGACAATCAGAAATTAAGCTGCAATAGCATTTCATGTCTCTTTTTTGATCTCTGTGGAGAAGGAAGTCTAAAGTTGACCTTCATGTACCTATTTAAGGAAGGATATTATTGAACTGCTGTACTTGATAAGGTGATCTAATTTCACAGGAAGAGTAAAACTGAGGAAGAGGGTAATCTTATTTGAAAAAGGGTAAGCTTATTCATCCAACAGAAAATAGAGATGAGCAAAGCAATATTAGGGGTGATGTTCTCATTTAGCACAAGGTGAAAAGAACCTAAAAAAGGAACACTGGTTCAAGATCCACTGAGAAATAAATTTTTCATATTAATTTATATGCAAACAAAGACCAAAACTCCCCTGTTTCACAAATTCTACACCTTATTCCTTGTGGTAATTGGTCACTGTTGAGCAAGTGAGGGGTTTGTATCATGCTTAGTATTTTTATTAGAACACACAGGAATGTGTGTTTATACTGTAGCTAAAAACATATTTTAGATAAAAATACAGTAATTAGATTAGTATGTGTTCAATGACATGGTGCCAAAGAAATAGAGATTAATGTAATTACTTGTCTTCGTTTATCATTTAATAATAGGCATTTGATTTGAAAAAAAGTACTAACACCATACTACTGCATGTTCATCAGTTTGTCCTACTGTTGCAGCTTGTGTGTTGCTGTGATGTTCGGAGCTTTGCCTCTGGTATTTCAAACACCAGAAGGGTCAACTTTAGTAGAGGTGCAGCAGAACTTCCAGACTGGTAATCTATTTCTTAAAAATTGACAGTGAAAACCTTATGGATAGTAGCAGAACATTATCTGGCATAGCAACTAAAGATAAGCCCCTCAGTTTAGAAGACACTCAGAACATGACCAGGGAAGATCTGACTCTTCAAATAGAGTCAACCTTAATGACATGGAAAGTTAAGTTTTCAGGACCTTCATCTGCTGGTATGTATGCTGCAACTCAAAATGAGAGGAAAATGCTGCAGACATCTATGAATAATCAGAAAATAGAATGTATAAATCCAGTAAAATTGAAAATAATCAAAATTGAAATGGAACATATAAAGACCAATATCCTAGGTGCTAGTGAGTGGAAATAGATGTTATGAGCCATTTTGAGTCAGACATCATATAGTGTACTATCTGAAAATGAAAAACTGAGGAGTAACGGCAACGCATTCATCATAAAAAAGAATATTTCAAGATCTGTTCTGAAGCTCAGTGCTGCCAGTGATAGCATAATAATCATATACTTACAAAGAAGACTCGTTAATATGACTATTATTAATATACACACACCAGTTACTAAGGACAAAGATGAAGACATTAAAGCTTTTTTGCCAACTTGTGCATTTTCATATCAATCAAATGTGCAATCAAGATGCATTAACAACAAATGGTGAATGAAATGAAAAAAGTGGAAATGAAAGAGTCTTGGTAGTCAGAAAATATGGTTTTGGTGATAGAAACAACACTATAGATGGCTAGATAAAATTTTTCAAGACAGATGACATCTTCACTGCAAACATCTTTTTGAACTATATAGATGGTGACTATACTCTTGGACCTCATGAGTAGGGATATATGAGTACCAAATAAGCTGTATCTGGAATGATAGAAGACCTCAGTATCATCAGTCAAAATAAGGAAGAGAATATCAATTACTCCTGTGCAAGTTCAAGTTCAAGTTGAAGAAATTAGAGAAAACCCATGACACTCAAAGTACAACCTTGAGTATATGCCACCTGAATTTAGAGACCATTTCAAAAACAGATTTGATGCTCTGAGTATTTATGACTGAAGACCAGATGAGTTGTGGAATAACATCAAGGACATGACACATGAAGAATGGAAGATAAAAGACAAGAAAGAAAGAGGAAAAGGTAAAAAGGAACAGAAAACCTGGATTAATGTACAAGGAATATCTATAATGTAAAAATAAAGGAGGAGAGTGCTGACACATTGTGGGAATTGCAATGAATGTTTCAAAACAATTGTGTATAAAGTTTCCAATGAAAAATTGATTTGTGTTGTACACTTTCATCTAAAGCAAAATAATATAAAAAAAAGTCTTATATATCAAAATCAACATGGTGCAGTTCTACACTGTCACATGGAGTAATTGAGTGATGACACACAATAACAACATTTAGATGCCTTTAAACACCCTATAAGATTGAAAAGGTCACAGTCAGACAGACATATCCTAGCATTTGAAATTATAAAATGAATCCCAGATGTAAGTTTTTCAGTCCTTTATCTCCTTCTACTATAAACCAAAGGAACAACATCAATTAAAGAGGGTAGATAGAATTTTGCAAGACTTAATAACTTGTTCATTGCAAATACCTTCTTTAACCAACACAAATGGCAACTGTATATGTGGCCCTCACCAGATGAAATACACAGGAACCAAATTAACTACATCTGTGAACAAAGTGAAGGAAAAGCTCCGTATCAGAAGTCAGAAAAAGACTAGGTGCTGACTGTGACACAAATTGTCAACTGTTCACATGCCAATTCAAATTGAAACTGAAGAAAATTAGAACAAGTCCATGAGAGCCAAAGTATGACCTTGAGTATATCCCTCCTGAGTTCAAAGACCATTTCAAGAAGAGATTTGATGTGTTGATCACTAATGACAAGAGACCAGATGAATTGTGGAATGGCATCAAATACATCATCCACGAAGAGAGCAAGGGGACATTAAAAAGACAGGAAAGAAAGAAAAGACCAAACTGGAAGTCAGAAGAGACTCGAAAACTCACTCTCAAACATCAAGCAGCTAAAGCAAAAGAAAGGAATGAGGTAGTAGAAGACCTAAACAGAAGGTTTCAAAAAGTATCTCAAGAAGACAAAAGAAAGTATTCTCATGACATGTGCAAAGAGCTGGAAATGGAAAACCAGAAGGGAAGAAAACATTCTGCATTTCTCAAGCTGAAAGAACTGAAAAAGGAATTCAAGCCATGAGTTGCAACAGTGAAGAATTCTACAGGGAACCTATTAAATGACTCAGGGAGTATCAAAACAAGATGTAAGGAATACACAGAGTCATTATACTAGAAAGAACTAGTTGATGTTCAGCCATTTGAATAGATAGCATACGATCAGGAACCCATGGTACTGAAGAAAGAAATTGAAGCTGCATTGAAGGCATTGGCAAAAAACAATGTTCCAGGAATTGTGGAATATCAATTGAGATATTTCAACAAACATATGCAGCACTGAAAGTTCTCACTCATCTATGACAAGAAATATGGAGGATAGCAACCTGGTCAACTGACTGGAAGAGATCCACATTTATGCCCATTCCAAAGAAATGTGATGCAACAAATATGGAAAATACCAAACAATATCTTTGATAACACACACAAGTAAAATTTTGCTCAAGACCATTCAAAAGCAACTGCAATAGTATACTGACAAGGAACAGTTAGAAATTCAAACTGGATTCAGTAGAGAATGCAGAACCAGGGATATCACTGCTAATGTCAGAGGGATCTTGGTTGAAAGCAAAGAATACCAGAAAGATGTTTATTTGTGTTTCACTGGCTATGCAAAAGCATTCGACTGTGTGGATCATACTAAATTATGGCTAATGCTGCAGAGAATGGGAATTGTGCTCTTAAGGAATCTGTATATGGATCAAGAGAGTTGTGTGAACAGAACAGGGGACACTATACAGTTTAAAGTCAGGAAAGGTGTACATCAGGGTTGTATCCTTTCACCATACCTTTTAAATCTGTATGTTGAGCAATTAATCTGAGAAACTGGATTATACAAAGAACAAGGCATCAAGATTGGAGGATGACTCGTTAACAACCTGTGTTATGCAGATGACACCACCTCCTTACTTGCTAGAAATGAAGAAGATTTGAGACACTTACTAATGAAGATCAAGGACCGCAGTCTCCAGTATGGATTGCACCACTGCGTCAGGAAAACAAAAATCCTCACAACTGGACCAGTAAGCAACAATGTCATAAATGTAGACAAGACTGAGGTTGTCAAAGATTTCATTTTACTTGGGTCCACAGTCAGTGCTCATGGAAGTAGCAGTCAAGAAATCAGAAGATGCTTGCATTCGAAAAATCTGCTGCAAAGGACCTCTTTAAAGTATTCAAAAGCAGGGTGTCGCTTTGAAGAATAAAATGTGCCTGACCCAAGCCATGTTATTTTCAATCACATCATATGCATATGAAAGCTCGACCATGAACAAAGAAGACAGAAGAAGAATTCATGCCTTTGAATTGTTGTGTTGGAGAAGAGTGGTGGATATACCATGGACTGCCAAGAGAACAAAGAGATCTGTTCTGGAAGCAGTACAACCAGAGTGCTCCTTGGAAGCGAAGAGGGCAAAACAGCATTTTACAGATGCTTGGGATGTGTTGTCAGGAAGGATCAGTGCCTGGAGAAGGACATCATGCTTGGTAGAGTCGATGTTCAGTGAAAAACAGGAAGACGCTCGATGACATGGATTGACACAGGGGCCACACAACGGGTTTAAGCATAAAAATGATTGTGGGAGGTAGAGTTAACATGGTGAACTAGACATACATCTCCTAGATTCCCTCTGAAAACTAAGACTTGGACTGAAAATTGAATGGAGCTTTCTGAACACCCAGTGACTCCCTAGGACATGGCATAGGACTGTCACTCTGGAATATATGTCACTAACTGGGAAACTTCCTCTCTACTGCTGAATTCTGCTCTTGCTAAGAAGACAGATGGTTCGTGTGATCTGAAGGCACCCGGCCCTTTTAACTCTTTTTTTTCTTTTTGTTGGCCAGCAGGTGGGGGAGCGGCATGGGCTGTTGGCTACTCTGAAATGCAATCCTGAAGTGTGTCCTGCAGTGGAGAGACAGTATGTAGGATAGCCAAATTTTAAGAGTGCAGTGGTGGGGGCACCGTAGCTCTTCCACCCTCCGTTTTTAGAGCTCAGATTTAGATTCGTCTCTTTCCTGGAGGGAAGGTTAGCTTGACCGAGAGCTAGCTTGTTTGCCTGGGAGGCAGAGTTACCCAGTTGGAAGCTTCTGCAGGAACTGATTTCCAGGCTAGGAGACATTGCCAGCCCAAGGAGCACTTTCCCAGCAGAGGAGCTGTGTTTAGCGTGGTGTTGCCTCGTGGGTGGTACTTGGTGCATGGCAATTGCAGCACAGTGGCCCATCCCTGTTGTGATCTGCACTATAGCATCTTTGGCATCCTAGGAAGAGCCCCCTTGTCAGTCAGAAGGAGGGGCCTAACACACCTGGTAGCCTCACTGATTTTGGTAATGGTCAGGTAGCTTTTATCTTTTTAAAATACAACTGTCTGGAGAAGTAACTGCTGTGCAGCTTGACCACATCTCTTCTAGCTTTTACTGACCCACATCATAGGGTCAGATGATGGCCCCCAGTGCCTCCTTAAGAAGGGTGGTAACTTTACCGGTCAGGAGGCAGAGTCTGCCACCCCTGAGAGTCCAACAGGGCCAGTCAGTAGAGCACAAAGAGGTAGCTGGTAACCAAGTTCCTTCTAAGAATTATGACTCAGCTTCTGTTAGGGCAACACCAGGGAAACCAAGCAGCCTTTAGATATCCAGAGTGCAACAGACCATTGTCAGGGATTTAAAGAAATACACTAACATGGATGCAGAAAATTCCCAAAATACAGACTCAAAACACTTCCCAGATGAAGAAGCCTTTCTTAAACTGTTGGAGGTTGAGTACAAAAGATTTATATATAGAACCCTCCTAGACATTAAACGATATGCAGCAGAACAAAATGAAAAATTAGGCAAGCTATTCAAACTGATGAAACACCGACATTCTGAAATCAGACAAATCAATAACAAAATAACAGAAATAGACAAGTCAATTCAAAGCCAAAAGAGCAGACTTAATGGATTGAAAATTAGAATTAGTGTTCTTGAAGATAAAACTATGGATGCCAGTATTTATGAAGAGAAGTCAGAGAAAAGAAATAAGAAAAATTAAGAAACTCTAAGAAGCATGTGGGACTCTATCAAAAGGAATAATTGATGATTCTTTGGATTCCCTAAACAGAGAGGGATACCAGAATATACAGAGAGTATTGCTGTTGAGTTGCTGACAGAAAATTTCTCTCAAATTATGGAAGAAGACAACACAGCCTTCCAAAATGTATATCACACACCACAGAACACAGACCTTAAATGAAAGACATTGAGACATATTATAAGCAAGCTTACTAAAATGAAACATAAGCAGAAACTCTTAAAGGCAGTGAGACTCAAGGCAAAGCTAACATTCAGAGAGAAGACCTGTAGGCTTTCATGTGATTTCTCAGCAGAAACAGTGTTGACACAGAAGCACACTGGGATGACACACTGAAAGTCTTGAAGGAGAAAAACTGCCATCAAAGAATTATATATCCTGCAAAACTGTCTTTCAAATGGGAACATGAAATTCACATTCACGTATAAACAGAAAAGCTCAGAGATTTGCAAAAATCCAACCAGATCCACGCGTAATCCTGAAGGAAGCTCTCTACTTAGAAAAACAAAACACTTAAGTGTATATTTAACAGGGCAAAGCAGAACACAACATACAGAAACCTACTCGGTTTGGAAAAGCACAAAATTCAATCGGAGCTACAATATTAAAACAAGAGAACCAGTGAACTTATCAAGAAAACTGAGATGCCATCACAATAATAAGAAGGACATACTACAGTAGTTATAGGCCTTTCAGAAGGAGATGAAGTTAATAAGATTGGCGTAAGCTAAATTTGCATTTAAACTCAGATTACTAAGGGGAGTTACAGGGGTAGCCACAAAGCACAATAATAATGCAACACAACAAAACACAAATTGTAATACAGGGGTCTCAATGAACACAAAACCGACACTGAAAAACATCAAAATTCAATGCATAAGGAAGAATGACCCAGAACCAAATACAAAAACAACAGAGAAAACTCCAACACAAAAATAATCACATCAAAATGGCAGTACTAAACAAATGCCTGTCAATAATTACATTGAATCTAATTGGTCTGAATGCTCCAGTAAAGATATGAGTGATATCTTGGATCAAAAGACAGGACTTATTCATATGTTGCTTACAAGAAACACACATTGGACTTAAAGATATAAACCGACTGAAAATTAAAGGATGAAACAATATATGTCAAGCTAACAATGTACAAAGAAGAGCAGGTGTGGCAATACTAATCTCAGATAAAATAGATTTTAATATAAAATCCACTAACATGGACAAGGATGGTCACTATGGTAGAAAGGTTCAATACACAAACAAGATTTAACAGTATTAAATATTTATGCACCCAATACCAGAGCATCTAAATACATTGAACAAACACTGACTACATTGAAAAATTAGACCAATCACTCCACAAAATAGATGGATATGTCAACATTCCATTTTCAGTAATGGACAGACCATTTAGACAAAAGCTCAGTAAAGACACAGGAGATCTTATTGTGACGCTTAAACAATTAGACCTCATTGACTTACACAGAACTTTTTATCCAACACCAGATACATACACCTTCTTTTCCAACGCACCTGGAACATTTTCTACAATAGACTGTGCATTTGCATATAAACAAATATCAGGAAAATCCAAACCACAGAATTATTGCAAAACATCTTCTCAGACCATAAAGCCATAAAAGTCAAAATCGATGGAAGAAAAGACTTTGATAGAAATTGGAAGTCTTGGAAACTGAGCAATACTTTGCTCAAAAATCATGGGTTACAGAATAAAACAAGGATGAAATAAAGAAATTCATATATTTAAATATGAAAGAAACATCCTGTAAGAACCTATGGGCTTACAATCAAAATAGTACTCATAAATGCACATAGCCAGAAGGAAGAAAGCACTCAAACCAAAGAATTAACCTTACAGCTTGAACAAGTAGAAAGCGAACAACCGAGAAATATTTCAGTCACCAGAAGAAAACAGATAATAAGGAGTAGAGCAGAACTAAATGAATTAGAGAATAGAACAATTGAAAAAAAGTGATAAAATCAAAAGCTGGTTTTTAGAAAAGACCAGCTGGCCTAACTGGCTAAACTTACTAAAGAATAATAGGCAAGGAAACAATAACCAAAATAGGAAATGAGAAGTGAGATGTCTCAGTAGATTCAAGAAATCAAAAGTATCAAAGTCAGAATACTATGAAAGAATGTACTCTAACAGATTTGAAAACGTAGAGGAAATGGATAAATTCCTAGATTCCTATCACTTACCTAAATTACCACAAGGAGAAGTAGAACAACTTAATAAACCCATCACAAAGGAAGAGATTAGAAAGTCATCAAAAAATGACCAACAAAAAAAGCCTTGGCCAAGATGGCTTCACCACAGAATTCTTCCAAAATTGTAGAGAAGAGGTAACTTTGGTAGTAGTGAGTGTGTTTCACAACATAGAAAGGGATGGGATACTCTCAAATGCATTCTATGAAGCCAGCCTAACCCTGATACCAAAGCCAGGGAAAGATCTCAGAAAAAAAGAAAACTACAGACCAACATCACTCATGAACCTAGATGCAAAAATCTTCAACAAAATCCTAGCCAATAGTACTCTACAACATATCAAAATAATAATTCATTATGACCAAGTTGGATTCATACCTGGAATGCAGGTTGGTTCAACAGTAGAAAAACAACTAATGTGATCAGCTACTCAAATAATATAAAAGATCTGAATCATCTGACTTTCTCAATAGACATAGAAAAAGCATTTGATAAAGTCCAACACCCATTCATACTAAAAACTCTCAGCAAATTACAAACAGAAGGCAAATTCCTCAGTGCAATAATGGGCATCTACGCAAAGCCAACTGCCTACATCACCCTTAATGGAGAAAGACTGAAAGAATTCCCCTAGAAAATGGGAACTAGACAAAGATGCCCACTCTTACCACTTCTATTCAACATTGTACTAGAAGTTCTAGAGAGAGATATCAGAAAAGATAAAGAAATACTAAGCATCTGCACTGGGAAAGAAGAGGTAAAAATCTCCCTATTTGCAGATATGATTGTATATGCAGAAAATCCTAAAGAATCGATAAGTAAACTACTTGAACAAACAGAAGAGTTCAGCAAAGTATTAGGTTACAAAAGAAACATAACTTAATCATTAGGATTCCTTTATACCAACAAAGAGATCATTAAAGAGAAATAACCAAATCAATACCATTTACTGTAGTCCCCAAGAAGATAAAATACCTAGGAATACATCTAACTAGAGAAAAAGGAGACCTACACAAAGAGAACCATAAGACTTTACTGCTAGAAACTAAGAGAGACTAGGTAAATGGAGAAACCTACCCTGCTCATGGGCAGGAAGATTAACAGTGTGAAAATGTCTATTTTACCCAAAGCAATCTACTTACATAATGCAATCCCGATACAAATTCCAGTGACAATTTTTAATGGGATGGAGAAACAAATCACAAACTTTGTTTGGAAAGGGTAGAAACCCTGGATAAGTAAATCAGTACTGAAGAAGAACAACACATTGGGATACATCTAACTACCCAAATTTAGAACCTATTACACCACCACAGTTGTCAAAATAGCCTGGTACTTGTACAAAAAGAGACATATAGACCAATGACATAGAGTTGGGACCCCAGAGATGCCACATCCTCCTATGAACAGTTGACATTTGACAAAAGTCATAAGATTCTAAACTGGGTAAAAACAGTCTCTTTAACAAATGGTGCTGACAAAATTGGTAATCTGTCTGCAAAACAACTGAAACAAAATCCATATCTCACACCATACAGAAAACCAATTCAAGTTGCATCAAAGATCTAAATATCAAACATAAAACGATAAAGACCATGAAAGAAAAAATAGGGTCAACAATGAAAGGATTAATTTACATTTTAGACAGACTTCAAAGTCTGACCAAGCTCAATCAACAGATGAGAAATTAGACAAATGGGAACTACTACGATTCAAACACTTTTGCTTATCTAAAGATGTTATCAAAAGAAAAGACCACCTACAGAGTGAGAGAAAATATCAGGCTAGTATATAATAAAGCAACGTCTGATCTCCATAATCTGCAAACTATGGAAAAATATCAAAAAGAAAAAGGTAAATAATACAATTAAGCAATGGACAAAGGAGATGGGCATACACTTCACAGAAGAAGATATCCACACATCAAAAAATACATGAGAAAATGCTCATGATCACTAGCTATTAAAGAAATCCAAACCAAAAACTACAGTGAGATACTGGGTCCAATCAAATTTGCAGTGATCCAGAAAACACAAAGCAGCAAACGCTGGAGAGGTTGTGGAGAAACTGGAACTCTCCTACATTGATGGTAGGATTGCAAAATGATACAACTACTTTGGAAAGCAATCTGGCACTTCTTTAAAAAGTTGTAAATAAATATACAATTTGATCCAGTATTCCCACATTTCGGAATATATCCTACAGAATTAAGGGAGGTCACACAAACAGATAAATGCACACAAGTGTTTATTACAGTACAGTCCACAATTACAAAGAAATGGAATCAACCCAGATGCCCAACAGTAGATGAATAGATAAGCAAACTATAGCACGTATACTCAATCGAAGACTATGCAATGAAAAAGAACAATGATTATTTGAGGAAGCACCTCATAACCTGGTTTCAGTTGGAAGATATTACATTGAATAAAATTCATCAGCAGCAGAATGATAAATATTCTATGACACTCTTATCTTATGACTGGAAGAAAGGACTCTTTGATGGCTATAAGTGAAGGGAGGGAGGTAGGGAGAGGAATGCGTATAAATTAGATAGCTGATAGAAATTTGATTGAGTGAAAACAGTGACAGCACACAGTAGAAATCAGCTCAACTTAACTGGTATTTAACATAAACAGAAAAATCTATTTCCAGTGTAACATTGCAGGGACAGAGTAGCAGGGCCAGGCGTCTGGTGACTATGCTGTCAGGGGACTTCATACCACTTGGTATAACTAGCCTATTGCTAAGAGTCTTCTGCACCTCATGTTGGTGAGTGATATCTGAGGTCTTAAAAACTAGCAACCTGCCATCTAAGGTACACCAAATAATTCCATTTCAACTGGATCAGATGATCACCAAAGACAACAATGACATAAGAGAAAAAGAACCCAGAGGACAGAAGGACCTGCATGTATAGATGGCTGTATCAACATGTGACTAGAAGAACAAGATGGTACCTGGCCACCACCAATGACAGCCATGATGGGGCATACAATGAAGGGTCCCAACAGCAACACACCAAAAAAAGAGGGGTGCACCTCAAGAACTCCACTTAAAGACAGCCTCTCATGGTCTGATGGCCCAGAATTCCCCTGGGAGCATGGGCCCTAGACCTACTGCTGACCCTGATCATTAATCATTACTGAGGTCAATTCTTCTGACTGGTAGTGACCATATGGTCTGTCCACTTTGTGGTTCTATGTATCTACGGCATGCCATCCTACTGGCCTCTTAGAAGGGACAAGAGAGGTTGGAGAGGAAAGGATATGATATTGTTAGTGGTACATGAAATTTACAGAATGGAAAGCAAGAATATACTGTCACTGGGCAAGGAGACCCGAGGTAACTACAGATAGGTGGGCACGCAAATTTAACTTTCATTGTATACGACTTTCACTCAACCACAATTAAAAAAAAGATTGTGGACATGGAGTAAGACCAGGCAGTGTTTCCTGCTGTTGTTGATAGGGTCATATGATTCAGAACCGACTCAATAACACCTAACCACAACAACTATAAACCAAGTGCCAGGTGGGAATGAAAATGAAGTTATTTTCAGTGTCTGATTAGTTGGGTTTGAGGTAACCAAATTTGACTGTATATATTAAATTATAAGTGATTAAAACTTTTAAAAAATTCCTGGTTTAAAATTATGTACTAAGTATATGTCTCCCTACATGAATTTTAAGTTTCTCTCTAGCTTCTACTATGCTATGTAATCAATGGTAATGTCATTTACATGCCAAATTTGTTTTAACCATGAGAAAAACCACATATAGATGTAATCATTTATGTGATTTAATTAAAAACCTATCACTTAAAATAGCTGCAGGGAAGTAGATGCAGTGTTATGGTGAGAGTAGAAAAGGGAAGAGGTTGTTGAAGGAATGGAAGGATACGGAGCAGAAAATCTTGAAGACTTGGTGTCTTTCTCATTTAATACTACCGTAATAGAGTTAGCAAAGTTGTTGGCTTTAACAAAGAGAAGTTTATTCTCTTGCAGTCTAGTAGGCTACAAGTCCAAATTTAGGGCATCAGCTCCAGGTTAAGCCTCTCTCTGTTGACAGTGGAGGAAAGCCCTTTTTAATCAGTCTTTCTTTGGTCTAGGAGCATCTCAGTCCAGGAACCTCAGGTCCAAAGGTTGTACTCTGATCTTGGCACTGCTTGCTTGGTGGTATGAGGTCTCCAAGTCTCTCCACTCACCTCTCTTTTTTATATCTCAGAAGAGTTTAGCTTAAAACACCACAATTCAGTCTTGTAAACCTCTTTGTATAACTGCTGCTAATCTATTGTATCACATCATAGCGATAGAATTTACAACACACAGGAAGTTCATTAAATGACAAAATTGGAATGACCCCAAAATTAAACACTTTTACTCATCCAAAGACTTCACCAAAGACTACCTACAGAATAGGAACACATTTTTAGCTACCATGAATCTGATCGGCACCCTATCTCCACAAGCTACATAGTACTGCAAAACCTCAACAGGTAAAGACAAATAACCCAATTAAAAAAAGAATCTTCACCAAAGAAGACATCCAGGACCCTAACAGATACATGAAGAAATGCTTACTATCATTAGCCATTAGACATATCCAAATCGAAATCCAGATCCAAACTACAATGAGATACCATCTCACATTAATTCAAAGGACAAAAAATAATTAATATTGGAGAAGCTGCAGAGAGACTGGAGCACTTGCACATTGCTGGTGGGAGTGTAAAATGTTATAATCACTTTGGAAATCTACTTGATGCTTTCCTAAATGCTAGCAGTAGAAATACCATATGACCCATCAAGCGTCCTTTCTTGAAATATATCTTATTGAAACAATGGCTGTCACATGAACAGACAGATAGATGTCCACCAATGTTTATTACAACATGGTCCACAATAGCAAAAAAAATGGATTCAACTTAGGCATCCATCAACAGATGAATGGGTAAACGAACTATGATCACACAATGGAATATTAGTCAATGATAAAAAGCAACACAGATTTTAGGAAACATCTGATAACATGGAGTCATCTGGAAGACATTATGCTGAGTGAAATTAGTCAGTTGCAAAAGAACAGATATTGTGTGAGACCACTATTACAAGGATTTGAGAAAAGGTTTAAACACAGAAGAAGATAATGTTTAGTGGTTACAAGGGTGAGGAGGGAAGGAGAGAAGTATGCATAGATTATACATCAGAAAGTAATTAGTTCAAGTAAAGGGACTGACCGCACACAGTATAAGTGAGGTTAGCATAACTGGACTCCCTAAAAGGTAAAAGGTTTTCTAAATACAATCCAACATTTTGAAGGACAGAGTAGCAGGGACAGGGGTCTGAGGGCTGTGGTTTGAAGGGAACTCTAGGCTAAGTGGCATAACAGATTGTTTTTTTATTATGACTGAGTGAAAATGTACATTCCTGTATAAATTTACATGCCCGCCTATATGCAGCTTCCACTGCTGTCCCTGCCCGGTGACAGCACACTATTCCTCTCTGCTCCATACATGTCTCATCCTCCTAACAGTCTCCTTTCCCCTCCTCTCTACCCACTCTCCTTTCTCCAGCCAGAGGTCAGCAGGATGATATCCTATAGATGCATAGAACCATAAAGTGCATCCAATGTATGGTCACTCTGCATCTCCAAGTCCAATCCATTCATGTCCGAAGAGTGGACCTTCATTATGATTTATGGGCAAGGGCAGCATCAGGGCCAGGGGCCATGCTCCCAGAGGAACCCCCAAACTGCTGGACCATCAACTGAGGCCAGATTTAAAAAAAAAAAAATGTTCTGCATACTACTCAGATGAGTGGTGTCTGGGGACATAAAAGCTGGCAAATTTCCACCTTAGGAACATCAATTGGTCCAAATCCACCTGGAGCAGAAGAGAATAAAGGACTTCAAAGACATCAGGAATATAATGAGCCCAGAAGACAGAAGATACTCTACAATCTAGAGACTATATCACCATAAGACCAGAAGAACTAGATGGTGCCCAACCACCAGCAGAGACTACCCTGAGAGGTAACACAAGGTAAAGTCCTTGATGTAGTGGGAGAAAAGAATGGGTTTGCAGAACTAGAACTCTATTACAAACCCATTCTGATCACCTATCAGACTAGAGGGTCCCATGAGGACATGGCCCCTGGACTCAGCCCAGAACTAAAAGCAATATCAAAGACAACCCTTCAGACAAAGATTAGACTGGACTATAAGACATACAGTGACGCTGGTGAAGAATGTGCTTCTTGACTTAAACATATACATGAGGCTGTCTGAGCAGCTCTTGTCCAGCGGTGAGATGAGATAATGGAGTGGAACAGGAGTTGGTTGAATGGATACGGAAGTATAGGATAAAAAGGAGGAGTGTGCTGTCATGGGGTATGGGGTGGGGGAGGACAGGGAGATCAATCAGAGTTACATAGCAGTATATGTGGGGTGTTTATGTGGAGAATTGACCTGGGTTGTAAACTTTCTTTTAAAGTACAATAAGATATTACTCAAACAACAGTTTGAGTAATGGAAGATAGAGTTTTTCAGGTAAATTTCTAAAATGAAGAAAATTTCTCATAGAAAAGAAAGATGAATATGGAAAGTCATAGAGATTTGCAGAAGTTCCACATGAGGCTTCAACTAAGAATTGATCAATGAATTTGCATGAGAAATCTACACATGTACCCAGGAGAAAGGACAAGTGGAAAAATTTCTAGATTTCACCCAAAATAGATAAAAAACTTTATTCATGTCAGCCAAAATAAAAAACATCATAATATATAAGGCATCATGCAGAGAACTCAGAATTTGGGCAATGGTCAGTCAGTGAACAAAGAAGACAAAAGAATTGATGCCTTTGAATTGTGGTCTTGGAGAAGAATGCTGAATGTAAAATGGACTGTCAAAAGAACAAACAGATCTGTTCTGGAAGAAGTACAACTAGAGTGCTGCTTGGAAGCAAAGATGGCAAGACTACACCTTATATACTTTGGACATGTCAGGAAGGATCAGTCCCTGGAGAAGGACAGCATGCTTGGTAGAACATAGGGTCAGCAAAAAGAGAAAGACTTCCATTGACATGGAATGACACAGTGGCCACAACAATGGGCTTAAGCATAAAAACAATTGTGGACATGGCACAAGAGTGGGCATTGTTTTGTTCGGTCATTCATAGGGTTGCTATGAGTTGGAATCAACTCAATGGCACCTAACAACAACAACAACAGCTCAGGGACAGAATTCCCTTCTTCCAGGTATGAGATCCAGCTTTGTTTCCCAGATAATGAATCTCATTCGTAGTGTCTTTTTATTGGAGACTTGCTTGTGAGCTTCAAGACTAAGACAGACTAGGAAGAAATTCATGGTCATATGGTTCCAAAAAGATCAGTCACTGAAAACTTTATAGATTACAGCAGTATGGTCACCATGAGTTGTGGGCCAACTTGATGGCAGCTAACAACAACGAAGAGCACTCTGAAGGGTATTATCTTAGTACCAAAACAAAACTTATTGCTGTTGATTCCAACTCATAATAGTGACACATAACAATTAACAGTAAAACAAAAAAATGTAATTGCCATAGCATTGACTCTAACCCATAGTGACCCTATAGGAACGAGTAGAACCATTCCAGAGGACTTCCAATGAGCAGCTTATGAATATGAATTGCTGCTCTTTTGGTTACCAGGCTTGGCAGGCACAATTTTTCTTTTTTTATTATTGTGCTTGAGTGAAAGTGTAGAATACAATTTACATTTGCATGTCTGCCTATCTACATCTCCCTCTGTACACTCCCTACAGCACACTCCTTTCTGTTCTATACATGTCATATCCTCTTAACAATCTCCTGTCCGCTACTCTGCACCTTCTCCACTTCTCTCTAATAAGAGGCCAGTAGGATGACATCCTATAGATGCATAAAATCATAAAGTTCACACACAGTGTGGTCACTCTGTGTCCTTGAGTCCAAACCATTCCTGCCCCAAGAGTTGACCTCAGTAACGATCTATGATCAGGAATGGCATCAGGTCTAGGAGCCACACTCCCAAGGGAACTCCCAGTCCTTTGAACCATCAGTTGTGGTCTTTCAGGGGAGTTCTTAAGGTGCATCCCTTTTTTTTCTCATGTTGCTACCGAGACTCAAAATTGTGAGCCCCATCATGGCTGTCATTGGTGGTGGCTGGGCACCATCTGATTCTTCTGGTCACATGTTGATATAGTTATTCACTAATTCAGGTGTGTCTTTCTGTCTTCTGTATTCTTTTTCCCTCATGTTGTTGTCCTTGGTGATCATCAGTTCCAGCTGAGCTGGGATCTTTTGGTGTACCTCAGATGGCAACTTGCTAGCTTTTAAGACCCCAGACACTACTCACTAATATGGAGTGCAGAAGACTCTCAGCGGTAGCTAGTTAAATGCCAATTGGCCTCAATGTCTGTTGAGAGCATGGTCTCCAGACCTCTGCATCTGCTACTCTATCCTTACAATATTGCAGGCACAATTTAAAGAGTTTTCAGGTTATGTTGAAGTTGATCTTTCTAACTGATCATCCTAATGTGTGCTGTCACTGCTTTCACCCAACTAAATTTCTATCAACTATCTAATCTATAACCTATCCTCTCCTTTCCTCCCCTCCCTTGTAGCCATCAGTCTTTTCTTCTGTACATGAGTCTGTTTTTAAGTTCTTATAGTAAGTCTTACACAGTATTTGTCCTTGTGCCATTGAATGATTTCACTTAACATAATGTCTTCCAATTGAAACAAGGTTAGGAGATGCTTCCATAAATCATCATTGTGCTTTATCATTGCATAGTGTTCCGTTGAGTACATATACCATAGTTTGTTTATCCATTCCTCTGTTGTTGGGCATCTGGGTTGATTTCATCTTTTTGCTACTGTGGACTGTGCAGCAATGAACACTTGTGTGCATGTATCTGTTCATGTGACTGCCTTTGCTTCTGCAGGATATATTTCAAGCAGTTGGATTACTGGATCAAGTGATATATCTATTTCCAGTTTTTTAAGAAAGTGCCAGATTGCTTTTCAAAGAGGTACTATTTTGCAATCCCTCCAGCAGTGCAGGAGAGTTTCAATGTTTCTACAGCCTCTCCAACTTTTGTTTTGTGGTTTTTGGATCATGGCCAACCTTGCTGTGGTGAGGTGCTATCTCATCATCATTTTGATTTGGATTTCTTTAATAGCTAATGATCGTGAGCATTTTCCTGTGTGTCTTTTGGCTGCCAAGGTATCCTCTTTAGTGAAGTGTCTGTTCATTTCCTTTCCCCAGCACTTAATTGGGTTATTTATCCTTTTGTTGTTGATATTTTGCAGTACCTTGTGATTGTGGAGATCAGAAATCAGTCTGACATATAGTTGCCAAATATTTTTTCCCATTCTGTAAGTGGTCTTTTAATTCTTTTGATAAAGTTATTGGATGAGCAAAAGTGTTTGATTCTCAGTAGCTCCCATTTATCTATTTTTTCTTCTGATAATTACATTTTGTGAGATTTTGAAGTCTATGCTGTGCATTAAAACTTCCATTGTTGACCCTATTTTTTCTTGCATGATCTTTATCATTTCATGTTTGATATTCAGGTCTTTTATCCAGTTTGAGTTGGTTTTTCTGTAAAGTGTGAGATATGGGTCTTGTTTCAGTTTTTTGCAGATGGATATCCAATTTTGTGGGCACCACTTGTTAAAGAGACTGTTTTTAACCCCAGTTTACAATCTTAGCATCTTTGTTGAAGGTCAACTGTTCATAGGAGGATGGTGGCATCAATGGTGTCTCAACTTTGTTCCGTTGGTCTACATGTCTTCTTTTTGTATCAATACCAGGCTGTTTTGACTGCTGTGGCAGTGTAATCAATTACAAAGTTGGGTAGTGATGGGCCTCCCACGTTGTTCTTCTTCTTCAGTAGTGCTTTACGTATCTGAGGTTTCTTCCCTTTCCAAACAAACTTGGTGATTTCTTTCTCCATCTCATTAAGAATTGTCACTGGAATTTGTAATGGGATTGCATTGTATATGCAGATGATTTGGGTAAAATAGACACTTTCACAATGCTATGTCTTCAGGCATACCTCTTAACCTCTATGCCACCAGGGCTCCAATTATCTCAGTAGTGGATGCAAATTAGAACTTAAAGCTTCTTTCGTACTACCTAACAAACAATTAAGCAAGTCATTTGTAATGGATTGAATTGTGTCCGCCTTCCCCCGCAAATATGTGTCAAGTTGGTTGGGCCGTGATTTCCAGCAAGGTGTAGTTGTCCTCTATTCAGTGATGGTAATTTTATGTTCAACAGGATTAGGGTGGAATTGTAAAACCCTTACTAGGTCATATCCCTGCTTCCATGTAAAGTTAATTTCCCTGGAGTGTGTGGCTGTACTACTTTTTATCTTACAAGAGGTAAAAGGGAAGGGAAGTAAACAGAGAAGGTGGGACTTCATATCACCAGAAAGTAGTTCTAGAAGCATGGTGCATCCTTTGGACCTTGAGTGTCTAAGTACGGAAACTCCTAGTCTAGGGAATATTAATGAGAAGACTGACAGAAAGATAACCTTCTCCTGGTGCTGATGCCCTGAATTAAGATTTTTAGTCTACTTTGAAAACCAAAAAAAAAAAAAAAAAAAAAAATATCCACTGCCATCGAGTAGTGTCCAACTCATAGAGACCCTACAGGTCAGACTAGAATTGTCCCATAAAGTTTCCAAGGAGCGCTTTACAGTGAAGTAAATTTCCTTTTGTTAAAGCCATCAAGTTGTGGTATTTCTGTTAACAGCAACACTAGGTGACTAAGACGCTACAAAAAGGATCAAAGTTATCCCGAACAATTCAACTATGCCTCAGAAGAATTCAGCCATATTTAAAGGTACACAAATATCTGGTACCCAACAAGGTAACAATCACAAGGTATAGTATCTAATAAAATTTAGCAGGAATGAAGCAGGAAAATAAATAAATAATTAGAAAAAAGTCAATATTTTGTCATTTCTGGCACAGCGGTCTTATACACCTTGTCTTAGTGTATGATTTTTCAGATTATTGTAAAAGGTATATTTCAAAATTTTTATTTCTATGTGTTTGTTGCTAATATATAGAGATTCAATTAATGTTGCATGTTGCTTTCTTGTTAATTAATGTTAATAAATTTAGTAGTTGCCTGCAATCATTTGTAGGGTCATTAGGTATCTTTTGCACAATTATTTATAAGCAAATTTACCTTTTCTAATCTTCCTGTCTCTCTCTATATGCATCTTCCTACACCTCTTAAAACCTTCAAGAAAACATTAAAAATAAGTTATAATATTTGAAATTCTTGATACTTTTCAATTTTTTGTGGAAAGTAGTAAGAAGTTCCCTATTCAATAGTACAAAAGTTTAATTTTGTTTATTAGATCAAAAATGAGTTGAGGTGTATATTCTCTCTGTACTCTGAAAAGTTTTTTTTTCTTTTTAATTTGGTATTATAGACCTTATTTAAATATTTCCAATAACTTAGATGAACTCCTGTGTGGGAAAATTTATACTTATTTGTATATAATTGTATACATATTATACACATATATTTTACATATACATATAGAATTATAGTAAAATTATAATTATGGATTCAAAATGTTAATGTATAAAGGAAAATAGGAGCTCTTGTGCTGCAATGGGTGTTTGGCTACTTACCAGAAGGTTGGCAGTTTTAATCCACCAGCCACTCCTCAGAAATCTTATGGGATAGTTCCATTCTTTCTTATAGCATTGTGTTGGAATCAACTCCATGGCAGAAAGTTTGTTATTTCATAAGATTATAGGAAAACATAAGACTTTCTATTTGTCAGTTTTTTAAGTGGTGCTTGTTAACAATTTTGATGTTTTATTTAAGTTGTTGACATTTATTAACATTCTGTTGTTCTTATATCTCTCCATATTTTAATTTGTCCTATACTTAATTGTAATTTAATATATTTATAATGGTGATTGTCATGCCCAATGTTTCACATTATTTATAATAACAATTTTCAATAATTGTTAAATATGGAGTAAGAAATTAATTTGTTCAAGCTTTACACATAAGAAATGTTCAAAGATACTTACATTTGCTGTTGCTGTAGACAGCTGTAGAGTTAGCCCCAGACTGAAGGCAACCCTACTGTGGTGCTCAGGATTGTGTCAACTTGGCTGCTCCATGTTTGGCTGCTGTGTTAAGTGGCAGGGCGGGGCCTGTGTTGGCTTCCTGCCCCTCAGCTCTCCTCTCTCCGCCTTCCACCACCTACTGCCGGTCTGCTCAGGTAGCCAGCAGCTCCTGCTTGATTCTGGCGCCTGGTTCCTGGACTTGAACTAGCAGCTATTGGATTCATCAGCACTTACAGCCAGTGCTTGTTCCCTGACCTGCTGCTCCTGGGTTCACCAGCCTCTGCAGCTCCGTCTCACAGCCAGCTTGGGATCCACTGACCTACACAACCGGTGATCTAGAATTCTGGTTTCTGACCTGTTGAGCTTGCATTCACCAGCACCCGTGGGCACGTGAGACTTGTGCCAGGACCTGTGACATTCAGCTTCTGCAATTGTGTGAGCTGTTTCCTGTATATACATATCTTTCCTTGTACTTTATATATGTAAATCTTTCCTTGTACATACGTGTATTACTGATTTTGCTTTCCTAGAAAACCCAACCTAAGAAACCTATGCATGAAGGTATGAAATGTTGTCTGGTCCAGCACCATACTCATGATCAGGTGTGAATGTGAATGGTTTGGTCCACAGAGTTTTATTTTTAGTGAAATTCAAAAATAAATTTAAAAAAATGTTTGTTAAATGAATATAATCTATTTATTCAATATAAATCAAAATATGTATTTTTCACTATAACTGGATAACATCATATAAATAAGTGATTGAAACAGCTTGGAATGCTTCTGTAAATAACACATTTGGAAAAAATGTAAGAAACTATGGTGATTTCAACTAGTTCAAGTATTTGGCACCTTAATCAGAGTTACTTTTTATCAAAGTGTCATTCTTCCATGTTTACGTAATTATTTCATTTAAAAACTTATTATATTACACATTTTCCCTCTACTCACACATACATATTTCATTTAATGATCATTGAACCAAAATGCTATGACACACTGAAAAAAAGAAAAATGTATATTCTATTCTATTCTTATTAGTTTTAAACGTTTTGCATAATTAATAAAACTGTCTTACATAGATGGCAGAGATCATATTTACTGAACTACAGTACATTGTAGCTCAGTGAGATCACTTATCAAAGTTAAAGGAAGTATTCAAACTTAGAAATTTGAAATTGTCTAACCTCTGAGCCCTTCTGCATTTCACAAAGCCATGAAGATTTCCCAAAATGTATGAATATTAAGTTAATAGCAGTATTGCATTTGGAGGTTTTAAACATATTAGTTATTTAGACAAACTTAGAGGATAAGGTAAAAGGACTCAACAGTCTACTTCTGGAAATTAGCAAATGAAAATCTTTTGAATAGCAGTTGAACGCTGTCTGAGATAGTGCTGGAAGATAAGCACTCCCCTAGGTTGTAAGGTACTCAAAAGATGACTGGGGGAGCATTGCCTTCTCAAAGAGAAGTTGATTTTAAGGATGAGGATGGAGTCAAGCTTCCGAGACCTTCATTTGCTCATACGGTACAACTCAAAGTAAGAATGAACAGTTGCAAACACTCATCAATAACTGGAAGGTGGAATGTATAAAATATGATTCTAGGAAAACTGGCAATCATCAAAGATGAAATGGAATGCATAAATATTGATATCCTATGTATTAGTAAGCTGAAACAAACTGCTATTGGCCATTTTAAATCAGACTATCATATAGTCTACTATTTTGGGAATGCCACCTTGAAAAGGAATGGTATTACATTTACTGTCAAAAAGAATGTTTAAATATCTATCATGAAGTTCAATGCTCTCAGTGATGCAATAATATCTATATGTCTACATGGAAGGCTAGTTAATTTGATTATAATTCAAATTCATGAACCAACCACTAAGGCCAAAGATGAAGAAACTGAAGATTATTACCAGCTTCTGTAGCCTGAAATTGATTGAACATACAGTAAGGATACATTAATAATTACTGGTGATTGGAATGCAGAAGTTAGAAACAATGGAAGACGGGAAGTTGGAAACTATGGCATTAGTGACAGAAATGATGTCAGAGATCTCATGACAGAATTTTGTAAGACCAACAACTTTTTCATTGCAATTAACTTTTTTCAACAACATTTCAACAGTTGAAGGTGTTAGCAAATAACAAGGCTCAAGGAATTGAGCACCTACACACATGGACCTCACCCAGTGGAATACACAGGAAGCAAATCAATTCTATCTGTGGAAAGTGATGATAGAAAAGCTCAACATCATCAGTCAGAACAAGGCCAGAAGCTGTTTGCAGAATAGACTATCAATTGCTCATCTGCAAATTAAAACTGAAACTGTAGAAAATTAGAACAAGTCCATGAAAGCCAAAAATACAACCTTGAGTATCTTTCACGTGAGACTAGAGTCCATCTCACAAATAGATTTGATGCTCTGGTTGTTAATGACTGAAGACCAGACAAGTTGCAGAATGACATCAAGGGCATCACACATGAAGAATGTATGAGGTCATTAAAAAGACAAGAAAGAAAGAAAAAAACAAAATGGATATTAGGAGAGACTTTGAAACTTGTTCTTGCATGTTGAGTATCTAAACGAAAAGGAAAAATATTGTGAAGTGAAAGAACTGAATAGAAGATTTCAAAGGGTGGCTCAAGAAGACACAGTAAACTGTTACAACAACCTGTGCAAACAGCCCCAGATAGAAAACCAAAAGGGAAGAACATGCTTGGTAGTTCTCAAGGTAAAGAACAGAAGAAAAAATTCACACCCCCAAAAAATATTAAATGACGTAAGAAGCATCACAAGAAGGTGAAAACAACACACAGAGTCATACCAGAAAGAACTGGTTGGCATATAATTATTTCAAGAGGTAGTATATGATCAGGAACCAATGAAGGAAGAAGTCCAAGCCATGCCAAAGACATTAGCAAAACGTAAGGCTCAAGGAAGTGACAGGATATCAACTGAGAAGGTTGAACAAACAGACACAGCACAGGAAGTATTTACTTGTCTGTGTCAAGAAATTTGGATAACAGCTACCTGGTCAACCAACACGAAGTGATCCTTGTTTATATGTATTCCCAAGAAAGATGATCCAACCAAATGTGGAAATTATTGAACAATATCATTAATATGACATGCAAGTAAAATTTTGACAAAGATCGCTCCAAAGCAACTATAGTAGTAGATTGACAAGGAGCTACCAGAAAGTCAGGCCAAATTCAGAAGAGGACATATAACCATAGACATCATTGCTGATGTCTGATGGATCTTGGATGTAAACAGAGAATACAAGAAAGATGTTTAACTTTGTTTTATTATCTATGCAAAAGCATTCAACTATGTGGATCATAACAAATTATAGAAAACATTGCAGAGGATGGGAAATACTGAACAACTTATAGTCATGAAATATTTGTATGTGAACAGTATGAGAGGATATTGCATGGTTTAAGGTCAGGAAAGGTTTAATTCAGGGTTGTACTCTTTCATTATACCTATTCAGTTTGTAAGCTGAGCAAATAATCTCAGGAGCTGAATGATATGAAGAACAAGTGTCAGGATTGGAGGAAGACTCATTCATTAACAACATACATTATGGAGATGGCACAACCTTACTTGCTGAAAGTGAAGAGAATTTGAAATACTAACTGATGATGAATCTCAAAGACCACAACCTTCATTATGAATTAAACCTCAACATAAAGAAAACAAAAATTCTTACTACTGGACCAATAAACATCAGGATAAACATAGAAAAGACAAAGGTTGTCAGGGATTTCATTTACTTGGATCCACAATCAATAACCATGTAACCAGCAGTCAAGAAACAAAAAGATGCATTGCATTGGACAAGTCTGCAGCAAAAGACCTCTTTACAGTTTTAAAAAGCAAAGGGGTCACCTTGAAGAATAAGGTGCACTTGTCCAAGGCCATGATGTTTTCAATTGCATCACATATATGTGAAAGCTGAGCAATGAATAAGGAATACAGAAGAAAAACTGACACTTTTGAATTACGGTATTGAAAACTAATATTCAATGTACATACCATGGACTGCCAAAAGAACAAATATCCATCTTGGAAGAAGTGCAGCCAGGGTGCTCCTTAGAAAGAAGGATGATGATACTGTGTCTTAAATATTTTGGACAGTTTGTCAGGAGGAATCAGTCCCTGGCAGGCTACACCATGCTTAGTAAAGACTGTTGGTAGAAAAGAGGAGGACTCTCAAAGACATGGAGTGGCACTATGGCTGTAACAATGGTCTCAAATATAACAAGGACTGTGACCATGGCACAGGATAGGGAATGTTTTGTTCTGTTGTACATAGGCTAGTTATGGGTTGTTACTGACTCAGTGGCACCTAAGAACAACAGTAACAGTGGGAAAAAAGATAAATATAGTCTTTAAGCATCCTCTAAAATGGTTATAGACTGTATTATTAACTGAATATAATAGGAACTGAAACAGTTTTCAACCTTTAGTATTCATGGAATTCTGAATCCTCACACTAGTACAGTGGATGACTCCAGAGAATTTGCTGTTGCACTAAACTATACATAAAGTTTGTAGATTCAGAAAACAAAAGCTCCTCATGGAACATACATACATATTTTTGGCATTTACTCAAATATAGTGCTGCCTCTTTCTATAAGTAAATCTTAATTAAAACTCTCTAACATACAAGAATATTGTTTAGAAGTTTAAGAAAAACTTCTTAGAAAAATTATTTTCAAATAAAGTAAAAGTCCCAGTATTAGTAGGCTAGTGATACAGAGAAACAGGTAGGCAAATGTCTCCATCCCTTCACAGCAATGTGAGGGTGACAAAATAGTACAAATAATGTGCTAAAACCAATAAACTCAATTTCTAATGACTACTCCACAAAACAGGACAGCTAGCTGAATGAAGAAGGTAGAACAGCGTTAAAAGGTAGAAATACTTTTTTATCATCATGGCTTATGAGAGTTCCTTCTGCCCTGACCCAATCTGAGTTGGGAGCTACACAAGTATAGTATGTGGCAGGTTAGGAAATGCTGAGAAGCACGGGGGGTGGGGTGGGAGGTGGCGGGGTGGGCAACTGGATCCCTAGGGTTAGGACAATGAAACAGAAAATTAAATTTTGTGGAGAGTATTATATTTCAAACTCTTAATATCTTTCCAGGGGCACCCAAGTAAAACAAATCTGCAGGGAGACAATAGCTCCTTCCTCAGTCTTACAAAATAGTAAAATTTTCATTTTCATGGCTTGCTGGTTCTCACCTTCCCTGTCCCCCTCCAAGCTGGAATCCAGAAACAAAAATTAAACCTGAGTGAAAGATGCTCAAAGAAACACAGAGAACTTGATCCTTAAAGACAGGAAAACAATAAAGGAACTTAAACTTAGCTAATGGCCTGGTAGTTCAAAGACCAAATATCTGAGGGCAGCTAAAAAATGGATTCACAAGGACAAATTTGCACTCTTTATTTTTATAAGGCAGTGAACTCTTTGTCTCCAGAGTTTTAGAGGGTCCCCCTTTTCCCACCCCTATTCAGACTGGGAGCAGAAAACACAGTGACGAGAAGGATGCACTATGCCATAAAATGCAAACAAAAAGCTGGCTCCTTTGGGAAAAGAGGAAAATGGCATAACTTAAATTTCATAACAAATCCTATACTTCTAACTTTAAATATCTGTGGCAACCAAGAAAACAATAACATGGGAAGAATTAACCTCCCCTCCCAATCCTATAACGCAGGAAAAATTTTTCTCTCCAGCACATTTATGAGTGTCCCCTCCCATACTATCCATATCCAAGCTTAGAGCCTCAAGTACAACCTATGAAACACAAAGAAAATACTGGAGTCCCTAGCACAGAAGAGGGGAGTGGGAAAACAAGCTTCCAAAACAGGGAAGTCAATGGTGGAAAACTTAAGGCCAAGCACAACCTCTAGTGGATTTTCAAGAAAAAGAGAGGAAATAAGTGAAAAAAAAAAAAAAAAAGCACCGTAATACCTAGGAAAGGAGAAAATTCTAAGAATTAACGCAATAAAATATTCAAATATCCCAGGTCTAACAACAACAACAACAAAAATTAAGACATAAAAAGCACAGAAGAAAATAGACCAACCAAAAAGTACCATTCCCAAAAGACATGGCTGCCAGACTGTCTGTGAGCCCACAGCTGAACCATTCAGAAGCCAACACCAGACAAAGCTTGGACCAGACTGTAGATATAAAATGATACTGGCCAAGAGTGTGTTTCTTGGCTTAAGCAGATATCTAAGACTAATGAGTCATCTCCCATTCAGAGGCGAGATGAGGGGGTAGAGGGAGACAGGAGCTAGTTGAACGGACACTGAAAATACAAGGTGGAAAGAAGCACTGTGCTATCACAGTATGGGGAGAGCATCTAGAGTTATACGCCAATGTGAGTATAAGATTTTGTATGACAAATTGACCTGTGTTGTAAACTTTCACTTGAAGTACAATAAAACATTACAAAGAAAAGAGCATAAAGAAGCAGAAATTAGTCCTATGGAGTGCAGGTTAATGCGAAAAATACAGGACCTCCAGATAACAATGTTTACTACATTCAAAGAAAGTAAAGGACAGAAAGAAAACAATATAATCAAGACTAGGAAACAAAACAAGAAACTCAATAAGAGTCAGAAAATATTAAAAAGAACCAAAGAGAAAAGCCAAAATAACCAAAATGGAAAATACAAGGTAGGGATTTAACAGAAGATTCTAGTAAGCAGAAAACCAAGGAAGCAGAGAAGGAGACATGGTAGTCAGAATATTTTCAAGAGAAAGAAGAAAATAGAACAAGGGAAAATGAAGAATTCAGCTTCAGGATTCTGAGAATTTCAGAAGTAGAGAGAAAGAAATGGATAGAAAGAATTTTCTAAGATACAGTAGAAGGAATTTGTTAGACCTAAGCAGGGAGTGCAGCTTGCAAATCCAGGAAGCTAGGAAAACTCCCAGAAGAAAGAACAGTTAAAAGCCTGCACCAAGACATATTGTAGTAAAATTATTGAGAAAAAGGCAAGAAAAGAATTGTGAAATCAGCAAGAGAAGATTACATAGGAGTACCACCAATTAAGTTCCAGACCTCATCCTAGAAAAAGTGCTACATACCTCATTGCTGAATATCACTATGGTTACCTTTGAAGTACTTCCCTTGGGAAACTATGCACTGATGGCAGCACCTAGTCTACCCTTCAAAGTGATTTCAGAGCTGTTATTCCTGGAATGGCTATACGAGCTGTCGTCTTATCACTCTTCATGTTCTGAATGTCATCAAGGTGTCTTGCTTTGAATGTTTCCATTTTCTTCAGGTAAAGAAAAAAGTCATTGTGGGTCAGATCAGGTGAGTAGGGAGGATATTCCAATACAGTTATTTGTTTACTGCCTAAAAACTCCCTTGCAGACAACTATACAGTTAATGAACTTGCCACAGTACCACTAAGTGAAATGGCTATTCCAGAAAGTATTTCAAAATTCCTTTGAAAGGTGAAGTAGGTGCTGGCATTGGTGCATAGCTTCCCAAGTGGAGTACTTTGAAGGTGACGTTAGTGATATTCAGCAATGAAGTATGTAGCACTTAGAACACTTAAGATTGTAGACTTAATTGTCAGACTTTGTACAAGCTATAAGGGGTCCTCGATAAGACCATCCTCAGAAACTCAAGAAGTATTGGAATGGTATCTATCTATTTATCTACCTACCATCCATCCACCCATCCACCCATCCACCCATCCACCCATCCACCCATCCACCCATCCACCCATCCACCCATCCACCCATCCACCCATCCACCCATCCACCCATCCACCCATCCACCCATCCACCCATCCACCCATCCACCCATCCACCCATCCACCCATGCACCCATGCACCCATGCACCCATGCACCCATGCACCCATGCACCCATGCACCCATGCACCCATGCACCCATGCACCCATGCACCCGCCCACCCGTCCACCCGCCCACCCGTCCACCCGCCCACCCGTCCACCCGCCCACCCGCCCACCCGCCCACCCGTCCACCCGTCCACCCGTCCATCCGTCCATCCGTCCATCCGTCCATCCGTCCATCATCATCTACCTAAATACCTACCTTCCTATCTACCTGTCTATCACCTATCTGTCTGTCTGTCTATCTATCTATGTTTGTGGGTGTATATGTGTGAGTATGTATATATAAAGAGTTCAAGGAAAGAGTTCAAGGAAAAGACTTATCGACCTGTAATTCTTTACCCAGAAAAGTCATCTTTCAAAATTTAGGGAGAAATCAAGATAGTTCAAAACAAACAGAAGCTGTGGTGTATTTTACTACCAGATCTGCTTTGCTAGGATTACAGGACTAGTTTAGCAAGTTTTTAGATGGCAAACATCTTAGACTGAGTTCTCTAGAGAAGCAGAACCAGTAAAGCATATGTGGGTATATGTGTGTGTGTGTAAATAAATGTACACATATATGTAGAGAGACACATTTTATGGGAATTCTCATAAGGTTTTGGAGGCTGGCAAGACCCAAATACACAGATCCGATGTTAGGATGAAAGCTTCTCCTCTGACATTTCTGCAAAAGCTTACTCAGTTGGCTCATAGATGACAGGCTGCTGGTTCACAGGGTTGTAGGAGTTAGTGAATCCCAAAAACTGCAGGTCAGAAGGCAGGCGGCTGGCTTATATCCCAAGAACTTAGGATCAGAGAACAGTGAGTCACACACAGAATCCAGAGAGTGTGAGCTTTGCAAGACTGTCTGTATATATATTGGATACCGACCACATCCGTAAGGGGAACTTCCCTTTCAATTGATTGGCTGCTCACATTAGATCACAACATGGAAATGATTATATAATATCTGTCAAACCACCAAAAATCATGCCCTAGCCAATTGACATATAACCTTAACTATGACAGAAGAGAAAGAACATGGAACAGGTAGTCAAATCCGCACATAGAAAAGAAAAACTAGTACAACTCTCAAAACAAGTTAATGACATAAGCAAATATAAGGGGCCAGTTGTATATTTTCTGGGGATAAAATTAGTAATTAACTTCCACAAATAATATAAAAAAGTGCAAAAACAAACTACGAATTTAATCTAATAGACATTTGATGTATAGTGATGTAATTAGTGTCACAACAGAGGTAGAGAAGGAAGAGCAAATTGGGATTACTTTTACTATGATAAAATTGTATGTTACTTGTTTTTGTGTTAAATGTTGACATCAAACAAATAAGTTGGTGCAGTGGTAAGCTGTGAAATGCAATATTTGTAGTAAACTTCAAAAATACTTCGAAAATTGTCATAGGCTGCATTATGTCCCCCCAAAAATACATGTCGCCATGTGGCTGGGCCATCATTCCAATTATTTTGAGACTGTCCTCCATTTTGTGATTTTTCTGTGCTGTATGTTAAAGGATTAGGGTGGGATTGTAAATCCCGTTGGAGCATTACCTCCCTGCTCCACTGTAAAGGGAGTTTCTCTAGAGTATGGCTTGCCCCACCCTTAATCCTTTCATCTTACAGGTGATAAAGGAAAGAGAAGCAAGCAGAGAACTGAGAACCTCACACCGTGAAGCAACCAACACCAAGAGAAGAGCACACCCTTTAGACTGAGGTTCCTGCACCAAGATGCTCCCTGGAAAAAGACTGATGCAATACTGGACTTTCCTTCAGAGCCAACAAGGGGGAAAGCCTTACCATGGAGCAGACATTCTAAATTTGGACTCGTAGCCTACTGGACTGTGTAAGAATAAACTTTCCTTTGTTAAAGCCATCCTCTGTGTGGTATTTCTGTTAGAGCAGCACTAGCTGACTGAAAAATATACACAGAAGGAATGAAGAAAAAAAAATCAGGAGGCGGAGTTAACTTGGACTGATAATTGAATGGAACTTCCTGGACACCCAGTGACTCTCCAGGACATGACATAGGACATGACATAACTGTCACTCAGGAATATATACCATTAAGCAGGAAACTTCCTCTCTACTGCTGAAACCTGATCTGGCTGGGTGGCCATCTCCCGTGACCAAAGGTATTTGGTGCTCTTAACTTTTTTTTTTCTCTTCTTTTTCTTTTTGCTGGCTAGCAGGCAGGAGAGGGGCTTGTGCTGGGGCTGCTCTGAACCTCAGTCCTGAAGTGAAGCTCTTATAACACAGCAGAGACATTGGGTGGGAATATCCATAATTTGAGAGCACACCAGCAGGGACACTGTAGCCCCTCACCCCCATCTCTTTGGAACTCCACCACAGAGTTTCCTCTTTCTTGGTGGGAGGGGTAGCTTGACCAGGGCACCAGTGAGCGTGCCTGGGAGGCAGAGTTACACAGTCAAAGCCTGCACCAGGGATGGATTCTCAGGCTGGGAGACAGTGCCAGCTCAGGGAATGCTTTCCCAGTGAAGGACCTGTGTTTAGCAAGGTGTTTCCTTGTGGGTGGTGCCAAGCAGCATTAACCCTTTGAGGGTCAGTGGTCTGTCCCTGCAGTATAGCATTTCTGGATGGCCAGGGAGCAGCTACCCTTGTCAACTGGAAGAAGGGATCTGCTACATCTGGTTCTCTGGGAGAACCAGCTGGAAGGAGGGTTCTAACACACCTGGTTAACAGGAAGGTAGCTTTCAGCTTTTAAAATAAAACTGCCTGGAGAAACAATTGTAGTGCAACTTAACTGTATCTCTTCCAGCCTTCACTGACCGACATCACAGTGTTGACTGATGGCCCCACAGTGTCTCCATAAGAAGAGTGGTATCTTTGCCAGCCAGGAAGTGGAGCCTGCAACCCCAGAAAGTCCACTGAGCACAGTATCAAGAGAACAAAGAGGTGGCTGGTGACCAACTGCATTCTCAAAACTACAACTCAGCTCTTGTTAAGGCAACACCAGAAAAACTAAACAGCCTCTAGATGTCACACAAGCAATAGACTATAGCCTGCCAATTAAAAAAAAAATTTCAAACATGGACCCAGAAAACTTCCAAAATTCTGCCTCAAAAAACTTTCCAGATGAAGATCACTTTCTGAAACTACTGGAGGTCAAGTACAAGAGATTTATGTACAGAACCCTCCTAGAGATTAAAGAAAATGCAGCAGAACAAAATGAAAAATTAAGCAAACTATTTGAACTGATAGAGCATCAACATTCTGAAATCCAACAGATCAATAGCAAAATCTCAGAAATAGAAAACTCAATTCAAAGTCATAAAAACAGACTTGACACAAAAGAACTTGGAATCAGTAGTACTGAAGATAAAGTTATTGACACCAGCATTTATGAAGAGTAGTCAAGGAAAAGAAATAATAAAAATGAAGAAAGTCTAAGAAACATGTGGGACTCTATCAAAAGGAATAACCTGTGATTAATTGGAATCTCTGAACAAGGAGGTATAGTTGAAAACACAGAGAGCATTGTTGTTGAGTTGCTGGAAGAAAACTTCCCTAAAATGATGAAAGAAAAGACATAGATCTACAAGATGTGTATCAAACCCCACAGAAAATAGACCCTAGAAGAAAAACACTAAGACGTATTATAATCAAGCTTAATAAAATGAAACATAAGCACAAACTCTTAAAGGCAGAGAGACTGAAAACAGAGCTAACATTCAGAGGTAAGCCCTGTAGGCTTTCATCTGACTTCTCGGCAGAAAAGATGTTGACATGAAGGCAGTGGGATGAGACATGTAAAGCCCTGAAGGAGAAAAACTTCCAACCAAGAATTATGTATCTTGCAAAAGTGTCTTTCAGATATGAAGATGATATTAAGACATTTGCAGATACACAGAAGTTCAGAGACTTTGCAAAAACTAAACCAAAACTACCAGAAATACTGAAAGAAGCTCTCTGCTTAGAAAAACAAAACCCTTCATTGTATATTTAAGGAGACAAAACAGGACACAACATATGGAAACATACTCAGTTAGGAAAGACACAAAATTCAATCAGGGCTACAACACTTAAAAAAAAAAAAAAGGAACCAGTGAACTTATCATAGCTTTAACCACAATGCCACCAGAGTTTCCAAAAATAATATTATAGTTACATTACTTTCTTCCATGAGTTTAAACCTGGGTTGTAAGAAATACTTTCCAAGAAGCCCTGGTGGTTCAGTAGTTGAGAGCTGGACTGCTAAGCAAAAATTCAGCAGTTTGAATGCACCAAGTTCTCCTTAGAAACCTAATGTGACAGTTCCACTCTGTCCTACAGGGCTTCAATGAGTTGGAATGAACTCAATAGCAACTTCATTTTTTTTATTAAGAAATATTTCCCAAAGAGATGTGTCAATCATCTGATGATAGGTCAAGCAGAATTTAGATATCAAAATTAGAAACTTTTAATGTTTACTGATGATAATCAAAACGGTAATTCCAAATGATTTTAACATTTTTGGATATGAACCTGAAATGCATATGTAAAATTATCTAATAGGAGACATGTCTTATAAACTTGGAGTGGTGTCCAGCTACCACAAAAGACAGCTGTGACAGGGAACATAACATAGAGTCCCTGGGACAATCACAAGAAGTGGTGTGCACCCCAAGAACTCTAGTAAAATACTTGAGTTAATGGTCTGACAACCTGGAGGATCCCCTGAGAGCAAGACCTCTAGACCTCCTGCTGCCCCTGACCAGGAGCCAGTAATGAGTCAACTCTTTAGACAAGAATGGACTGGACTCAGGAACATAGTGTGACCATATGGTGTGCATTATATATAGTTCTATGCAATTGTAGGAGGCTGTCTTACTGGTCTTTTTCTAGAGATGAGAGAGGTTTGAGTGGAGATGACAGATGCTTGTTAAGAGGATTCTAGATATATATAGTGAAAAGGAGGACTATGCTGTCACAGGGTGGGGAAAGCAGAGGATGTTGCAGATAGGTGGGCATGCATAACCTATTTGAATTGTATACTTTCACCTAATCACACACAAAAAAATATTAGTTATGCCAAATGACCTAAATATTCCCTGAAATTGTGGTCCCCAGACCCCTGCCCCTATTATTCTGACCTTGAAAACATTGAGTTGCATTTAGGAAATCTCTTGGCTTTTGGTGTAGTCTGTCTGTGCTAAGTTCCCTTCTATTACATTTTGTCACTCGCATCACCTAATCCAGTTCCTACCTACTATCTGAGCTATGTATACCCCTCTCCTTCCCTCTGGGCACTTGTAACCATCAAAGATCATTTTTTTATGTCCTTAAGCCTTTCTCAAGTCCTTATAATAGTGGTCTTGAACAATATTTATCCTTTCCCAACTAATTTCACTCAGTATAATTTCTTCCAGACGCCTCCATCTTGTGAAATGTTTCCTGATATCATCATTGTTTTTCGTCACTAGATAGTATTCCATTGTGCAAATATACCATAGTCTGTTTATCCGTTCATCTGCTGATGACCACCTCGATTGATTGCATCATTTTGCTACTTTGGACAGTGTTACAACAAGCATCGGTATGCTCGTATCTATTTGTGTGACAGCCCTTAGTCTCTGGGATATATTTAAAGAAGTGGGATTGCTGGATCAAATTGTATTTATATTTCTAAGTTTTAGGAGTGCACCAAATCAATATTCAAAGTAATTGTACCACTTTGCATTTCTACTAGCATTGCAGAAGTTTTTCAGTCTGTCTGCAACATCTCCAATGTTTATTATTTTTCATTTTTTTAAATGCCTGCCTTGTTGTGAAGAGACGGTATCTCAAAGTTTTGATTTATATTTCTCGAATGGCTAATGATTGTGAGCAATTTCTCATGTATGAGGACTGCCAATTGAGTTTGTGAACTCATTCTATAAAGAGTGGTACATACCTCATTGCTGAGTATCACCATGTTCACCCTTGAACTACTTCTCTTGGGAAGCTATAAAGTGATGCCAGCACCTTGTCCACCCTTCAGTGCAATTTTATAATTCTTTTTCTAGAACGACTGCCAGTGTTGTCATCCTATTACCCTAGATGTCCTAAATATCATCAAAATGTCTTCCTGTCAATATTTCCTTTCTCTGCAGGTAAAGAAAAAAGTCATTGGGGGACAGATCAGGTAAGTAGGAAGGGTATTCCAATGCAGTTATTTGTTTATTGGCTAAAAGCTCTCTCCCAAACAATACATTTAAGTTTGTGAACTTGCCACCTCTGCAACATCCACAGTGGCCATTCCAGAAACAGTTCCAAAATTACTTTGAAGGATGGGCTAGGTGCTCACATTGGTGTATAGCTCCCCAAGGAAGGTACTTTGAAGGTAACCATTGTAATATTCAGCAGTGAAGTGTGAAGCACTTAAAACAATTAAGCCTGTAGACTTAAATGTAAGGCCTCGTATCTGTTATCTGCCTGATTATCTTTGGAAAAATGTTTGTTCATACACTTTGCCCATTTTTTAATTGGATTATTGTTTTTTTTTCTTGTTGAGGTTTTGCAGTGCCTTATAGATTATGGAGATTGGTCAGTGATCAGATTCATGATGCCCCCAAATATTTTCCCAGTCTGTAGGCAGTCTTTCTACTCTTGGTGAAGTCCTTGGATTAGCATGTTAGGATTTCAGGAATTCCCACTTACCTTTTTCTCCTCTGGTGTTCATGCATTGCTAGTAATATTTTAGTCTATTTATGCTATGTATTGGGGGTCCTAGCATTTTCTCTGTATTTATGATTTTTATTGTTTTATACTTAAGTCTTTGACCCATTTGCATTAGCTTTTGTGAGTGATGTGAGATATTTGTCTTATTTTATATTTTTTTGAAGATAAATATCCAGCTATGCCAACACCATTTGTTATGGAGACTGTCTTTTCCCTAGTTTATGGACTTCAGGTCTTTGTCAAATATCAACCACTCATAGGTAGATAATGCTGTATCTGGATTCTCGTATCTGTTTTGCACCAAGTTTTATTGGTCTGTTTATCTTTTTTTATACCAGTACCAGACTTTTTTGACTACCACAGTAGTGTAATAGATTCTAAAGTCAGATAGTGAGAGACTTTACACCTTCTTCTTCTTCTTCAGTAATAATTTACTTATCCATGACTTCTTCCCTTTCTGTACGAAGTTGGTGATTGCTTTCTCCATCCCATTAAAAAGTGTCATTGGATTTTGCAATGAAATAGCATTTTGTATCTATAGTCCATTTTGGATGCAATAGACATTTTCATGATGTTAAATCTTTCTATCCATGAACAAGGTATGTTTCTCCACTTACGTAGTTTCTTTATGTTTCATTGTAGCATAGGTCTTCTATGTCCCTGGTTAGGCTTATTTTTATGCATTTTGTCTTGGGGACAAATGTAAGTGGTTTTGTTTTGCTGATTTCCTTTTTGATTGTCTCTTTTGTGTATAAAGGAATGCAGCTGATTTATGAAGGTTTGTCTTATATCCCCATAGTTTACTGAACTCTTAGTTTTAGTAGATTTTTTTTTTTTTTTGGTAGATTCTCCAGGAATTTTTTGTATAAGATCATACCACCTGCAAATAGAGATGCCTTTACTTCTTCCTTGCCAATTTGGATGCCGTTTTGTTCTTTATATAGCCAAATTGATCTGGCTAGAACCTCCATCACTATGTTGAATGAAATTGGTGACAGTGGGGGTCCATGTTTTGTTCCTGTTCTCAAGGGAAATACTTTCAAGTATTTTAGGTTGTTGTTAGCTGTTGACTTTGCATAAATGTCCCTTATTATGTTAAGGAATTTCCCTTCTATTTCTATTTTGCTGAAGTTTTTAGCATGAATTGTTGTTGGATTGTCAATTGCCTCTTTTGCATCAGTAGATAAAATTAAGTTGTTTTTGTCTTATGTTTTATGTGATTGATTATATTAATTGTGTTTTTAATGTTGACTCTTCCCTGTATCCCTTGTGTGAATTTCATTTGGTCATGGCAAGTTATTTTTGTGACATGTCTTTGAATTCTCTTGGTTAAAATTTTGCTGAGGATAATTATTGATATGCATGAGTTTAGTGCTATAACTTGGGCATCTTTATACTTTCTAGACAATTCATTTTTTCCATTTAATTTTTTATGCCCAGTCTTTTTTCTTTAAGTGTTTTCTTGTCATCATTTTAGATACTAATAGCTTTGTATTTGCTGAGACCTGGTGCTTTCCTGTTTTTTTTATTTCAGTGCATAGGATTGATAACTTCCTTCGTGGTTGCCTTAATATTCGCCCCTAATTTTCTAAATTTAAACTGCCCTTTAATTTCTTTATCTCACCCTCTCCACATCAAAGATCTATGAATACATTTTCTTTCAAGTATTTCTTTTTTGTTATAATGTTTACATAATGAAGTGTTTCCCAATTTTCATTGTTTTGCCTTTGGTTTATTTTTATGATTCCCATATTTAATTTTATATCCAGTTACTCTGTTCTGTGTTCCAGTATCGGGTTGTTACTTGAAGTCATTATTTTCTAACCAAATGATTTCCTTTGGTTTTTCTTTTAATTTTAGTTTGGTTTTTGCAAGTTACTTAAATGTCTGGTTGTCTGGAAATATCCTAATTTTACTACTATATTTGAGGAATAACTTTGCTGGATATACAATCCTAGGTTGATGTTTATTTTTCTTCAGGGTTTTGTGTATGTCCTCCTTTTGCCTTCTTGAACACATCGTTCTACTGAGCAGTGTGAACTTAGTCTTACTGACTCATTTTTATATGTTATATTTCATTTAGTCTTAGTCACTTTTAAAATTTTTTGCTTATCTTTAGTTTTGGCAAGTTTGGTAATAATATATGTTGGTGTCTTTTGGGATCCACTTTTTGCAAGGTTTGATTGAGTCTTGGATAGATGTCTTCTTATCTTCCATGACATCAGGGAAGTTTTGTGTCAATAAAGCTTCAACAATTCTCTCTGTATTTTCTGGTTTATCACTCTCCTCCCCACGTTTCTGGTGCTGCAGTCAGTAGTAAATTATTCCTCTTGATAGAGTCCCAAGTAATTCTTAAACTTCTTGATTACTTTTAATTCTTTTATTTGATTTTTCCTCAAATATGTTGATGTCATGGGCTGTATATTCAGTCTCCCTAATCTGGTTTTCTATTGTGCTGCATAATTCTGTAATTTTGTTAATGTTATGAATTTCTAATTCTTGCATCTTGTTTGTCATTATACTGTGCTGCATTTATCTCATCTCATTCAGGATCTCTTGAAGAACACTGAATATTAATCTGTTGTATTCTACCTCTGATAATTTCAGAAAATTCTCTTGCTCTGAAAAATTTGAATCTTTATTTTAGGAACATTCTGTATAGTCGCCATGAGTTGGATCTGACTTGATGGCACTTGGCTTGGCTTGGCTCTGTATTTATAATGGTCTGCCTCTTTAAGTGATTTGAAAATGATTGTTGTCTCCAAGCCATCAGTATTTATTTATTGTATGTTTGCCTATTTCTTTCTATCTTCTTATTTCATTTTGTTTTGAAATGTCCAGATATGCTGGTTGTGAGTGATAATTTGGCTACTGATACCTTTGCTGCTCTAATATCCTGTCACTAGATTGTAAAAGCTTTTACTGTAGAACAGTATTGCAAGAGTTCATTTACTTCTCTTGTATGGATTCAGCTTGTGTGTTGAGGTAGTCAGTCACCCATTGTATATTGCAGTCTCTCAACTACTGTTCTAGGTGTACAAAAGTGTTTGCTGTAGGCAGAGTTATTTGGCTATAGACTGAGAAAGGGAGAGTCCTAACAACTATCCTTTAGTACCTGTAAGAATGGCTTGTTCCCTTATGTTTGACTCTCAGATCCAACTCGATGGCACTTGGCTGGCTTTGGTGAAGGAACAGTTTCTGCCCTGAATTTCAGCTCAGGGAATTCAGAAGACTTTGTTCTTTCTTTGTTTCCCCCATCATCCTGTTTGTTAAACTGTTACCCCTTCAAGTCTCAGAGAGTGACTCAGAGAAGGCTTAAGGAGTCCTACTTCTGGCTGTGTTAATGTTATCAGACTCCAGAGCCAGATGCTTGCAGAGAAATTAGGGGAAGTGCCAGGAGAAGAGAGAGAGGTTTATCTTGAGGGGAAAATGTAAATCTACTCATGATAGATTACACATGAAGAATGAGCTTTTAAAGATATTGTGCCATTCCTCACTGACTCCAGAAATATGAGGTGATTTTCTGGTCAGCCTATCCTACTGGGGAGATTCTCTCCAATCTCCGTGTTTAGCTCACTGGGCTGGCCATATCTGTCTCTTGGAGGTTTGGGTCAGGTGAATTCTACTCTTTCAACCCTGTTGTTCAACCCAGTTTTACATTTCCCTTTGATGTTCTTTGCTCCTAGGAAGTCATAAGTAATGGATTCATTTGTTCTTTTGGATCTTTGTTGTTAGAGGGGTCAGAAGAATCATCTGACTGCTCTGTCATCTTGGCTGTGCCCAGGTTATACTTTCTGATCTTTCATTTATTTGGCATTTTCTTTTGCAGAGGAAGAAAACACAGATAAATCATCTTAAATAGTAATAATGATGATGATAATTGTCATCCCAGTCATCCATATTAGATAGATAGGAAATAGGCAGATAGAAGATATATTAGATAGATAAATGGATAGACAGATATATAGATAGATCAGTGTCCATTTTTTACTTTCATAATTTGGCTGCATAAAATAACTATAATTACTTCAAGAAAACAAAAGTCATTCTTGGAATAAAATATAGGTTGACAAGAAGAAGAGAAAGTAATTTTCACTATGCTTGTCATGAATCTGAAATAAGATCTAATAATTTGAAAATTGTGAAACATATTGAAGTCTCTAGGTGACAAAAATAGGTAAATGCTTGCAACTAACCAAAATGTTGATAGTTCAAATTTATCCAGAGCTGCCTTGGAAGAAATGCATCTGAATTTACCACCAAGCACTTCAACTCTCAAACAAATAAGATTACTATTGGTGGGAATGACTCATGGACAACTGATTTGGTTACTTTCACATCTGAAGGCAATAATTTCTTCCTGGATCTATAAAAAATGAATAAAACAAAGTAATTTTAATAAAATAGTTATTTACAAGTAATAGTTTTATCTTTAGTGATTTTCTAAATTAGCATAGTGGGCCATAAAGTACAGCTGTGAATATGTTTTAGTCAGCTAGGGCTGCTGTAACAGAAATACCACAGAGTGGATGGCTTTAACAAAGAAAGATTTATTCTTACACAGTCCGGTAGGTTGCAAGTCCATATTCAGGGTGTCCGCTCCAGGGAAAGACTTTCCCCTTGACGGCTCTGGAGGAAAGTCCGGTATTGCATCAGTCATTGTCCAGGGAGTGTCCTAACGCAAGAACCTCTGGTCTGAACGACGCGCTCTGCTCCCGGTGCTGCTTGCTTGATGGTAGCGAGGTTCTCAAATTGTCCTTGGTTCTTTTTCCTTTTATTCCTTGCAAGCTAAAAGCATTAAGGGTGGGGCAAGCCATACTCCAGGGAAACTTCCCCCATAGCAGGAATTCACAGCCCCACCCTAATCCTTTAACATACAGGTTAGCAAAACCACACAATGGAGGACAGTCCCAAGATACTGGAAACCATATCCCAGCCACGTGGCTGCACACATTTTTGGGGGGACACAATTCAAACCATGACAGAATACTTCCTAAATAAAAAAATGTAAGGCATGTGATGTTAATTATTTACAAAATTATGTAATATGGAAGTATTTCATCAATTAAAGACTAAATACGATTTTGGAGCCCTAGTGGTGCAGTGTTTGAAAGACAGTTTTAATTGTTACATTTGCCACTCACTGAAATATCCAATTAGAGATAAACATATTCAAAAAAAGAAAAAAAAAAAAAAAAGCCCATAGAATCCATTCCAACTCATAGCAACTCCATAACAGAGTACAATTGCCTCATAGGGTTTCCAAAGATAAGGTGATAGATTCAAATTGTCAACCTTTTGGTTAGCAGATGAATTCTTTTTTTTTTTTTTTAATTTTTATTTAACATAACTGAGTGAAAATGTACATTCACATATAAATTTACATGCCCACCTATATGCAGCTTCCACTGCTCTCCCTGTCCGGTGACAGCACACTGTTCCTCTCTGCTCCATACATGTCTCATCCTCCCAGCAGTCTCCTTTCCCCTCCTGTCCGTCCACTCCCCTTCCTCCAGCCGGAAATCAGCAAGATGATATCCTATAGATGTATAGAACCATACAGTGCTTCCAATATATGGTCACTCTGCCTTGCCAAGTCCAATCCATTCCTGTCCAAAGAGTGGACCTTTGTTATAATTTATGGGAAAGGGCAGCATCAGGGCAGGGGGCCATGCTCTCAGAGGAACCCCAAAACAGCTGGACCATTAATTAAGGTCTTTTAGTGGAGATCTCATGATACACCTCTTTATTCTTGTATTGCCAGTGAGACTCTTCTCTGTGAGCTCCATTGTGGCTATCACTGGTCGTGGCCAGGCACCATCTGGTTCTTCCGGTCCCAAGTCAATTTAGGCACCCACTCTTGTGGGTCTCTCTGTCTTCTCGGTTGTCTTTACCGCATGTCATTTTGGTCCTCAGTGAGCATCCGTTCCTGTTGAGTTGGGACCATTTGCTGTGTCCTCGGATGGCAGCTTGGCAGCTTTTAAGACCCCAGACGCCACTCACCAATGTGGGGTGCAGAGAGCTCTCTTAGCAAAATGCTAGTTGTGCCAACTGGCCTGGAATTCGCCTAAGAGCATGGTCCCCTGCCCCCCGCCCCAGCTACTCTATCCTTGCAGTATTGAGTTAAGATGGAAGCACTACTCAAGTTATGCTGAAGTCCACTTAATGTTGTTCTTGTTCCTAATGTGTGCTGTCACCGCTTTCTCCCAAATAGATTTCTAGTAACTATCTAAACTAAACCCTCCCCCCCCACCATCCCTCCCTCTCCTCCCTTGCAGCTGTCAAAGAGTTTTTTCTTCTATACACAAGTCTGTTTTTGAGATCTTATCGTAGAGGTCTCATACAGTATTTGTCCCTTTGTCACTGACTACTTTCACTCAACATAATGTCTTCTAGTTGAAACCAGGTTAGGAGATGTTTCCTGGAATCATCGTTATTCTTTATCATTGTGTAGTACTCCATTGAGTATATCTACCACAGTTTACCTATCCATTCTTCTATTGTTGGGCATCTAGGTTGATTCCATCTTTTTGCTATCGTGGACTGTGCTGCGGTAAACATTCTGGTGCATGTGTCCGTTGGTGTGAAAGGCCTTGAATCTGTAGGATATATTCCAAGTAGTGGAATTACTGGGTCAAATGGTATATCAATATCCATTTTTTTAAGGAAGCACCAGATTGCCTTCCAAAGAGGCTGGACCATTTTGCAACCCCACCAACAGTGTAGGAGGGTTCCACTTTTTCCACAGCCTCTCCAGCATTTGTTGTTTTGTGTTTTCTGGATCATGGCCAATCTTGTTGGGGTGAGATGGTATCTCATTGTTGTCTTCATTTGAACTTCTTTAATAACTAAAGATCATGAACATGTCCACATGTTTTTTTTGGCTGTATGGATCTCCTCTTTAGTGAAGTGTCTGTCCATCTCCTTTGGCCATCGCTTAATTGGATGGTTTATCTTCTTCTTATTGATATTTTGTAGTATTTTATAGATTATGGAGATCAGGCATGGGTCTTACATAGAGTTGTCAAATATTTTTTCCCATTCTGTGGGTGTTCTTTTAATTCTATTAATAAAGTCTTTGGATGAGCAAAAGTGTTTGATTCTTAATAGTTCCCATTTGTCTATTTTCTCTTCTGTTGATTGAGGTTTCTTTGACAGATTTTGGAGTCTGTCCTCATTGTGTATTAAAACCTCCATTGTTGTTCCTACCTTTTCTTGGATGAGCTTTATCATTTTAGGTTTGATATTTAGGTCTTTTATCCAGTTGGAGTTGGTTTTTGTATAAGGTGTAAGATACGGATCTTGATTCAGTTTATTGCAGATGGATAACCAATTTTGCCAGCACCATTTGTTGAAGATACTGTTTTTACCCCAGTTTAATGTCCTAGGGTCTTTGTCAAATATCAACTGTTCATAGGCAGATGGTGTCATCTCTGGGGTCTCAATTCTGTTCCATTGATCGATCCGTCTGTTCTTGTACCAGTACCAGGCTATTTTGACCACTGTGGCAGTGTAGCATGTTCTTAGGTCGGGTAATGAGAGGCCTCCCAGTGTGTTCTTCTTCTTTAGTAGTACCTTACTTATCAGGGGCTTCTTCCCTTTCCAAACAAAATTGGTGATTTGTTTCTCCATCTCATTAAAAAATGATGCTGGAACTTGTATTGGGATTGCATTATATAAATAAATTGCTTTGGGTAAAATAGACATTTTCACAATGTTAAGTCTTCCTATCCATGAGCAGGGTAGATTTTTCCATTTATCCAAGTCTCTCTTAGTTTCTTGTAGTAAGGGCTTGTAGTTCTCTTTGTAAAGGTCTGTTGTTTCTCTGGTTAGATTAATTCCTAGGTACTGTATCTTCTTAGGGGCTATCGTAAATGGTATTGATTTAATAATTTCCTCCTTAACAGTCTTGTTGATGGTATAAAGGAAACCTACTGATTTACTTACGTTTATCTTGTATCCTGAGACTTTGCTGAACTCTTCTACCAGTTTGAGTAGCTTACTTACAGATTTCTTGGGGTTCTCTGCATATACCATCATATCATCTGCGAACAGGGAGATTTTAACTTCCTCTTTGCCCATGCAGATGCCCTTTATTTCATCATCTTGTCGAATTGCTCTGACTAGAACTTCTAGCACAATGTTGAATAGAAGAGGTGACAGTGGGCATCCTTGTCTAGTTCCTGATCTCAGGGGAAAGTCAGTCTCTCTCCATTCAGGATGATGTGGGCAATTGGCTTTGTATAAATGGCCCTTATTGTGTTGAGGAATTTGCCATCTATGCCCATTTTGCTAAGAGTTTTTAGCATGAATTGTTGTTGGACTTTATCAAATGCCATTTCAGCATCAATGGACAAAATCAGGTGATCTTTGTCTTTTGTGTTATTTATGTGGGTAATCACATTAATTGTTTTCCTGATGTTGAACCAGCCTTGCATCCCTGGTATGAATCCCCCTTGGTCATGATGGATTATTTTCTTGATATGTTGTATTATGTTGGGAAGAATTTTGTTGAAGATCTTGCATCTAGGTTCATGAGTGATATATGTCTGTAGTTCTCTGTCTTTGTCAGATCTTTCCCTGGCTTAGGTATCAGGATTATGCTAGCTTCATAGAATGAGTTTGGGAGTACTCCATCGCTTTCTATACTGTGAAACAGTCTCAATAGTATTGGGGATAACTTTTCTCTAAATGCTTGGTAGAATTCTGCCGTGAAGCCATCTGGGCCCGGACTTTTTTTGGTTGGCAGTGTTTTGATGACCTTTTCAATCTCTTCCTTTGTGATATGTTTATTATGTTGTTCTGCTTCACGTTGTGATAATTTGGGTAGTTTGGTATGAGTCAAGGAATTGGTCCATTTCCCCTAGGTTTTCAAATTTGTTAGAGTACAGTCTTTCACAGTATTCTGTTATGATATTTTTGATTTCTGTTGCATCTGTGGTGACAACTCCCCTCTCATTTCTAATTTGCGTTATTTGTTTCCTTTCCTGCTTTTCTTTAGTAAGTTTAGCCAGTGGTTTATCAATTTTGTTGATCTTTTCAAAAAACCAGCTTTTGGTCTTTTCAATTTTTTCAATTGTTTTTCTATTCTTTAATTCATTTAGCTCTGCTCTAATCTTTATGATCTCATTTCTTCCAGTGCCCGAGGGGTTCCTCTGTTGTTCTCTTTCTGCTTGTTCAAGCTGTAGAGTTAGTTCCTTGATTTGGTTTCTTTCTTCCTTCCAGATGTGTGCATTTACGGAGATAAACAGACCTCTGAGCACTGCTTTGGCTGTATACCATACGTTCTGGTACGAAGTGTTTTCGTTGTCACTGGAATCCATGAATTTCTTTAATTCATCCTTGATTTCCTCTATAACCCATGTTTTTTTGAGCAAGATATTCTTCAGTTTCCAAGAGTTCCACTTTCTATCTCTGTTTTTTCTGCTATTGATTTCAACATTGATGGCTTTATGTTCTGAGAAGATGCTTTGCAGTAATTCAATGGTATGGATTTTGTTGAGCATTGCATTATGGCCTAACACATGGTCAATTCTGGAGAATGTTCCATGTGCACTGGAGAAGAAGATGTAGTTGTCTGCTGAAGGGTGAAAAGTTCTGTGTATATCAATGAAGTTTAGTTGGTTAATTGTGTCAGTGAGGTCTTCTGTATCCTTACTGAGCTTTTTTGTAGATGATCTGTCTAGTAATGAGAGTGTAGTGTTAAAGTCTCCCACTAACATTGTGGAGTCATCTACCTCTCTTTTGAGCGTAGTCAGTGTTTCTTCAACATATTTAGGTGCTCTGACATTAGGTGTATAAATATTTAATATAGTTAAGTCTTGCTTGTGTACTGAACCTTTCAGCAATAAATATTGTCCATCTTTGTCCACGATGGTGGATTTGACATTAAAAATGATTTTGTCTTTGATTAGAATTGCCACCCCTGCCCTTCTTTGTTCATTGTTAGCTTGATATATATTCTTCCATCCTTTAATTTTCAGTTTGTTCCTGTCTTTAGGTCTCAAGTGAGTTTCTTGTAGACAACATATGGATGGGTCGTGTCTTTTGATCCAAGATGGCACTCAGTGTCTCTTTACTGGAGCATTCAGTCCATTCACATTCAATGTAATTATTGATAGGTATGTGTTCACTGCTGCGATTGTGATATGTTTATTTTTATGTTGATGTTTTCTCTGTTGTTCTTATTAGTCTGTTCTGAGACACTCTTTTTTGAGAGTTGACTTTTCACCTTTTTCAGAGCTGGTTTTATAGTTGTAGAGACTCGTGTGTTAGATTTCTTGAAATGGTATGATACATCTTTGTTGTGCTTTATAGCTGCGCCTATGAACCCCCTTAATAAACTATTTATAAACCCAATTTTAATAACTACCAGTCTTGTCATCTTCCTCTCCATCTGGAAGGACTATAACGACTGTAGTACATCCCTCTTTTTATTATGATGACACCATAGTTTTCATGATGATCACTAGATTGCTTCTTTCCAAATCAAAGCTGTGATTTACTTTGGAGCCTTCCCTAAATGAGTAGAGTATTGAGTAGTGTGTCATTCTAAAATATAAAATTAGTGGTTTCGTTCTTCTAAGCCAAAGCCAAGGACATCTTTCAGTATTTCTTGTAGTTTGGGTTTGGTTTTTACAAAGTCTCTGAGTTTCTGTTTATCTGGGAATGTCTTAATTTCATTTTCGTATTTGAAAGATAGTTTTGCAGGATATATAATTCTTGGTTGGAAGTTCTTCTCCTTCAAGACTTTGAATGTGTCGTGCCACTGTCTCCATGCCAGCATGGTTTCTGCTGAGAAATCTGACGAGAACCTACAGGGTTTCCCTCTGAATGTTAGCTTTGCCTTGAGTCTTGCTGCCTTTAAGTGTGGCTGCTTATGTTTCATTTTGTTAAGCTTGATTATAATATGTCTTGGAGTCTTTCTTTTGAGTTCTATATTGGGTGGCCTACGATATGCATCTGAGATGTCTATATTCTCTTCCTTCATGATTTCTGGGAAGTTTTCTTTCAGCAGCTCAGCAACAATACTCTCTGTGTTCTCAGATGTCTCACCCTGTTCAGGGACTCCAATTAATCGAAGGTTGTTCCTCTTAATAGAGTCCCACATGCTTCTTAATGTTTCTTCATTTTTCTTGTTTCTTTTTTCTGATTTCTGCTCATAGACACTGGCATCAGTAGCTCTGTCTTCCAAGTCAGAAATTCTTTTTTCCATTTGTTCCATTCTGTTTTCTTGGGTTTGCATGGAAGTTTCTATGTCTTTGATTTTCTTCTTGATCTGTTGGGTTTCAGAGTACTGGTGTTCCATCAGATCAAACTACTTGCTTAATTTTTCATTTTGTTCTGCTGCATTTTGTATAAGGTCTAGAAGGGCTCTGTATATAATCAATTTGTATTCACTTCCTTATGCTTTCATAAAAGTTTCTTCATCTGGAAAACTCCTTGGTTGCTTTGTTTGAGAGCCTTCTGAAGCCATGAGTGATTGCTTGTATGTCACAATTGTCTGTTGCTTTTTGGGTCCCATGTGAGTATACAGAGGCTGGAAGAGGTACTATGAGGATGGATTGCAAATGTTTCTCTAGGCTGTCTTCAAATGTAAAGCAAATGGTATCTGACCAGTTCACAAGTCAGTTAGATTTTCAGGCGTAGAGGTCCCTCTTCTCATCTGACAAAGTAAGCACTACTATATCCAACCCCAGATGATAACAAACTAGTTCAGAATACAGCAATGCTGCTGCCCTGTTAGCCTTTGCTCACAGGGCTTAGCCTTAGCCAACACTGCATCGAGTACTGGTTTTGTGATAGAAAAGCGCTCTCCTGTGGGCAGGCTCTGGCTCCTAAGCTAAGAATTAGGTCCAGCTGCGGCCACCATACCCAAGATGGCGTCCTACACACAGGCAGCAGATAGAGGGGCTAAAGGTGCCGACAGGTAGTGATTCCTCTGCTTCTGTTGCAGGGCCCCCAATGCAGGCAGCACTGTGCAAAATCACTACTTTTCTGACGGAGAAGCGCTGTCCCATTTGCAGGTGCTGGCTGCCAGCCTAACAACGAGTTCCCGCTAAAATCTCAGTACTAACATGGCGTCCCGCACCCTGACCGCGGAGTTCCGCACAAACCCCACTAGGCAGCTACAATACAAAAGGCTCAAAGTGTCTAGATTAGCAGAGTCCCGAGCCTGGCTCTCAGAATATGGGAATTTCGCCTGCCTATCCCCCCAGCAGCGCGTCTGAGTCCAGCCACCAGGCAAGACCCAGCTCCACCCACCAGCCGAGACAGAGGAAAAAAAAAGTCAAACTGGTGCATTTACCTTCCGTGGGTGAGAGCTGGGGCTAGCCAGGAGCGGAAGTCAGCGAAAGAGAGGAGGTTTTTCGCTGAGTGGTATGAAGTCCCAATTAACAGCTCTGTGCTGTGTCCTGAGGCTGATTAGGTGATCAGAAGGCTCTGTTTGATTGTCATTTCAGGTCTTGGTTTCCAGAGGGATATAAGGAGACGTGAGCTTAGTCCGCCATCTTGACTCTGCCCCCCGCAAATGAATTCTTAATAACTGTGCCCCAGGACTGTCAACCTAATATAAATAGATAAAAATTGCAAATATTTTATTCCATGCTTACCTATAATTTGTATTAAGTGTATGCAAACAAAGATATCAGGTATTAGAAAATCATACATAAGGCTGTCACTTAGTATGATTTCAAAAATCTGAATTATTTAGGGTTGAATTTAATAAATTAAAGATTTAAACCAATGTGAGTAGATTTTCTAGTTAGAAAGATATTTTTAATAAAGTAAAGAAGAAAAGATCCGACTCGACGGCACTTGGCTTGGCTCTCAAAGAAGAAAAGAAACTTCAATAATCCATTTTTTTTCCACTTGATTTAGTGAACACTTATTTTCCAGGTGCTGTCTAACCACTTGGGGTACATCCCTGAACAAAGCAGAAATGTTCTGGTACCCAACCAGTAGTTTAGTTTAACTAGTTCAGAATGTCTACCTTGAGTATTATGCTTTTTTAATGTCTACCTGTATAGAATCAAACTGACAATAGCAACTTAAAAGATTAAAAAACACAGAGGGTGGCGACTTCATGTTAATGGAGGGAAAACTCAGCAAAGGAGTGTGAGAGCAACAGCACAACTTAAAGAATGTAATCAGTGTCACTGAATTGTACAGGTAAAAACTGTTGATTTGGCATATATTTTCCTGTATATATTCTCAACCACCACAACTGAATGAAACAAATTATAATGTAAAAAACATATCACAAGATTATATCACAGACTGAAGTGTCCTCAAAATATGTATCAACTTTGCTAGATTTCCAGTATTGTCCGGTTGTCCTCCTTTTTGTGATCCAATGCGATTATCATTCATTTTGTAATGTTTTGTGAATCTTAGCCTTTGTCTACTAAGAGGACAATATCAATGCAGGGTGTATCTAGAGTCACAGCCTTACAAGAAACTGTGACCTAAGTCATACCCTTACTCCCACATTTTATCTCACAGTAGATGAGATTATAGAGATGCCAGCAGAGAAAAGAAGGACCTCACCACCTCCTAGAAATAAGACACTGGAGAAGAATGCATTCTTATGTACGTCAGGTTCTTGTGATGAGAACCTCCTAGACTCGGAAGAAGACACATGCAAATCACCAAGGAACGCCCAGCCAAAGTATTTGATTCTTAGTAGTTTCCATTTATCTATTTTCTGTTGGTCATACTTTGCGAGATTTTGAAGTCTGTCTATGTTATGCATTAAAACTCCATTATTGATGATCTTTATTGTTTTATGTTTGATATTTAGGCCTTTTATCCATGAGTTAGTTTTTGTGTAAGGTGTGACGCAAGGTCCTTTTTGCAGAGCTGACAGAATGAGAAAGTCTTCTTCCAGAACTAGTTCCCTGGATTGAGACTTCTAGCCTCCTAAACTATAATAGAATAAACTTCTGTTTGTTAAAGCCATCCATTTTGTGGTTTTCTGTTATAGCCACACATGATAATTAAGACAGAATTTGGTGATGAAATACTGGTATTCTGTTCTAACAGGTACCGAAAATATGGGTGCAATTTTGGAATTGGGTAATACAGGCTGGAAGAGTTTTTTTTTTTCTTTTTTTAAATTGTGATTGAGTGAATGTGTACAATCGAAGTTATATCTGCATGCCACCTATCTGCAGCACCTTTTGCTCTCCCTACCCATGACACCACACTACTTCTTTCCATTCTATACATACACACACAACATGGTCACTTTGTGTTCCTGAGTCTAATTTATTATTTCCTGAAGAGTTGACCTCAGCAATGATTTATGATTAGGGGCAGCGGTAGATCTAGGGGCCATGATCTTAGGGGAACTCCCACCTCTTCAGACCATCAACTGCAGAATTCTAGTGGAGTTCTTCAGGTGAACTCCTCTTTTTCTTGTATTTCCACTGGGACATGATATTGTGTGCCCCATCACAGCTGCCATTGGTGGTGGCTAGGCACCATCTGGTTCTTCTGGTCACATGTTGATACAGTGACCCATTCATGTGGTCCCTTCTGTCTTCTGGGCTCTTTTTCCCTCATGTCATTGTTGTCCTTGGTGATATCTGTTCTGGCTAAGTTGGGACCATTTGGAGTACCTCAGATGAGGTACTTAAAAGCTTGCTAGCTTTTAAGACCCCAGATACCACTCACCAATATGGAGTGCAGAAGACTCACTTAGCAATAGGCTAGTTATACCAATTGGCCTTGATGTCTCCTGAGAGCATGGGACCTGGACCCCTACTCCTGCTACTCTATCCTTGCAATATTGGATTAAGATTAGAAGAGTTTTCAGTTTAGCTTTAAGTTCAGTTAATTTAATCTTCTTTCTAATGTGTGCTGTCACTGCTTTTGCCCAAACAAACTTCTGTTAGCTATCTAATTTGTAACCAGACCTCTCCCTACCTTGCAGCCATCAGAGTCTTTTCTTCCGTAAGTTAGTCTGTTTTTAAGTCCTTATAGCAGGAATCTCATATAATGTTTATCCTTGTGAGGCTGACTGATTTCACTCAACATAATGTCTTCCAATTGAAACCAGGTTATGAGATGCTTCCTAAAATCATTGTTCTTTACCATCATGTAGTGTTCCGTGGAGTATATATACTGTAGTTTGTATACTCATTCATCTGTTGCTGGGCATCTGAGTTGATTCCATCTTTTTGCTATTGTGGACTATGCTGCAATAAACATTTGTGTACATGTGTCTGTTCATGTGATTATCCTTGATTTTGTAGGATATATTCCAAGCAGTGGGATTACTGGGTCAAATGGTACATCTATTTCCAGCTTTTTAAGGAAGTGTCATATTGCTATCCAAAGAGGTTGTAGCATTATGCAATCCCCTGAGAAGTGTGAGATAGTTCCAATTACTCTGCAGCCTCTCCAGCTTTTGTTTTGTATTTTTTAGATCATGGCCAACTTTGTTGGGGTCAGATGGTATCTCATTGTAGTTTTGATTTGGATTTATTTAATAGCTAATGATTATGAGCAATTTTTCATGTGTCTTTTGGCTGTCTGGATGTCATCTTTAGTGGTGTCTGCCCATCTCCTTTGCCCACTGCTTAATTTGGTTATTTACCTTTTTCTTGTTGATATTTTGCCATACCTTGTAGTCTATGGAGATCAGAGGTTGATCAGATATATAGTTGGCAAATATTTTTTCCCATTCTGTCAGTGGTCTTTTAATTCTTTTGATAAAGTCTTTGGATGAGGCAAAGTATTTGATTCTTAGTAGTTTCCATATGTCTATTTTCACTTCTCTTGGTTATGCTTTGGGAGAAGTCTGTCTACATTGTACATAAAAGCTTCTTTTGTTGAACCTATTTTTTCTTAATTATCTTTATTGTTTTATGTTTGGTATTTAGGTCTTTTATCTATGAGTTGGTTTTTGTATAAGGTGTGAGATATGATCCTTGTTTCAATTTTTTGCAGATGAATATCCAATTTTTCTAGCACCTTTTGCTAAAGAGATGGTTATCCCAGTTTACAACCTGAAGGCCTTTGTCAAATATCACCTCTTCAGAGGAGGAATGATGCATCTCTAGGGTTTCAACTCTTTTTGTACCAATAGCCAAGTGCCGTCGAGTTGGATCCACCAGGGTGTTTTGCCTGCTGTGACAGTGTAATAAGCTTCTAAAGTCGGGTAGTGAGAGGCCTCCCACTGAGTTCTTCTTCAGTAGTGCTTTGCTTATCTGGGTTTCTTCCCTTTCCAAACAAAGTTGGTGATTTGTTTCTCCATCTCATTAAAAAAAAAGTGTCACTGGAATTTGTATTAGGATTGCATTGTATATGTAGATCCCTTTGGGTAAAATAGACATTTTTACAATGCTAAGTCTTCCTATCCATGAGCGGGGTAGTTTTCTCCATTAATGTAAGTCTCTCTTAGTTTCTTGCAGTAAGGCCTTGTAGTTCTCTTTGTATAGGTCTCTTATTTCTCTAGTTAGATTTCTTCTTAGGTATTTTATTTTCTTGGAGGCTATAGTAAATAGTATTCATTTGATTTCTTCTTTAATGTAAGTCAGATCCAACTCGACGGCACTTGGCTTGGCATTGGTGTAAGGGAATTTTACTGATTTACTTATGCTTATCTTGTATCCCAATACTTTGCTGAACTCTTCTATTAGTCTGAGTAGTTTGCTTATGGATTCTTTAGGATTCTCTGTATATACAATCATATCATCTGCAAATAAGGAGATTTTTTACTTCTTTACTGGTGTGGATGCCTTGTAGTTCTTTGTCTTGTCTAACTTCTCTAGCCTAGGCTGGAAGAGTTTTAAGGCAGGTAATAAAAGTCTAGATTTTCTTGAAGAAGCTGTTTGTGGATTTATAATCAAATGCAATTCTACTGAATGCTCAGAAGGAAATTAGGTGAGCTCTAGAGAAAGACTCTATCATCTTAGGAATTAACCACTATGCCACCAGGGTTTCCTTAGAGAAGACTATAGTCTTAGTACATGTGGCACCAGTAACAGAATGTTACTAGAAATGATGACAATTAAATGTTTTTCTGGTGAGACTTTAAAAGAAAATGATGACATGTGATTGGATAATAGAAGAAGAGAGATGATTTTTCATGTCATAGTAAAGAACTTGTTTGAATTATGTTCAAATGTTTGGTGAAACATGTAATCTGTAAGTGACAAACTTGGATATCTGGTTGATAAGATTGTAAGCAAGATTTTAAAGGGGTCTTGTGGTTACATAACCACTTATAGTCCATTGTGAGAGGAAAGAGATAGACTTTAAAATGAACTGTACCAAGTGAAAAGAGAAATCAAAGATCTGGAGAATTCTGTTATACAAACTAAGGATGTGTGCAAAAGTGGTCACCAAGGATGTGGCCAGATAATCTTTTGTTGTTAGGCCTGTGTTTCAGTCAGCTAGTGTTGCTCTAACAGAAATACCAGAGTGGAAGTCTTTAAGAAAGGAAAGTTTATTCTTACACAGTGTGGTAGGCTACAAGTTCAAATTCAGGATGTCCACTCCAGGTGAAGTCTTTCCCCTTCATCACCTCTGGAGGAAAATCTGGTATTGTACAAGTCTTTGTCCGGAGCACATCTTGGCACAGAAACCTCAGGTCTGAATGGTGCACTCTTCTCCTGGTGTTGCTTTTTTGACAGTGTGAGATTTCCAATTCTCTGCTTGCTTATCTTTCCTTTTGTCTCTTGTAGGATGAAAGGATTAACGGTGGGGCAAGCCATACTCCAGGGAAACTCCCTTTACAGTGGAACAGGGAGGTGATCCTATGAAGGTATTTAAAGTCCCACCCTAATCCTTTAATATACAGCACAGGAAAATCACAAAATGGAAGACAATCATAAAATACTGGAAATAATGGCCCAGCCACATAGCTACACATATTTCTGGAAAACAGAATCCAATCCATGACAGCCTGTGACTGACTGATATAACTAACTATCACAGCAAAAAGATCTATCAGCTTAGACTGAAAAGGTCAAAGAAAGAAGGAAAGGAAAGAATGTTGTCTGCTAATTGGAACTGTAAGGCAGAGACAGTCTGACGGGGCTGTTTTTATTGTCCTTGAAGAAGAGTAAAGGACCATCCCTGGAGTGGCTACATCAGTAGAGCTGTAGGAAGAAACGTAGAAAGCAGGGCCTTTTGGATTTCCTAGGGTGGGACCATGGTGTCCGTAATCTCAAAGGATGGAACCACATAGTCCTAAATTTCAAAGGCTCAGATCTTCACCAACTCTGTTCCAAGAGTGAGACTGCCATTAAGGTGGACCAGGGGCATGGGGCAGCTACCCAAAGCTGATGAAGTGGAGTTGCCATAACCATTAGGCAGAAGAACAGAGTCTGCCAGTGAAGAAACAGTAGGGTCATCACTCAGATGGATGAGGAGATTGGAGCTACCTAAAGCTGAGAGAACAGAGATGCCATCACAGTAGGCCTGGAAAGGAGCTGAAGCCTAGGGTTGAGGTTCTCCTACCAAGGATCCGGACAGTGTGGCCAACTGCCAGGGTCTGGAAGACGTGCTCCTTGTGCATATGATCTCAGAGAATAGCATTATATTCAAGACTTGAAAGCTAATGAAGTTTGTTTCGCTGGATATTGGACTTGATTGGTGCTTGTTATCCCTTCTTTGATCCTCGTTTCTCCAATCTATAATGGAATTGCCCACCTTATGCCTTTTCCACCACTGTATTTTAGAAACAAATAACTTATATTCCAGATTTTGCAGGTCCACAAACGAACAGGGATTTTTCATTGATGGAATTTGCCTAAAATTTTACCCATACTTGATTTAGATGATTCATAAGATGAGGTTTTTACATATGGAGCTGATTTAACACTTTTGAGATGACGACAGGGTGAATGTGCTTTTAAATGTGGCAGGGACATGAATTTTGAGGGCCAAAATGTGATATGTAATGTGTTTCACTGTATCATCCCCAAATACTTTTCTTCCTGTGTAGATCATGATTCCCATTAAGGCATTGTTTTGTGGTCTGCTGTAATTATCTTCTGTTTTGTGATGTGTTGCCAGTTCTAACTTCTATATGTTAATGAGCCAGAATCAGAGTGGAGGTATATTTTGAGTTATAGCCTTAAAATAGGGTATATTTTGAATCACATTCTTAGTGGTCACACCACTACTCAATTCACACCCGTATTTAAGTTGCATCCTTACTCAAGTCACACTCTTACAAGGCATGACAATTATGTTTGTGAACTCATCCTAGAAATAGTGCTACATACCTCGTTGCTGAATATCACTACGGTCACCTTTAAAGTACTCCCCTTGGGAAGCTGTGCACTGACACCAGAGTCTAGTCCATTCTTCATAGCAATTTTGAAAGACTTTTTCTGGAATGGCCATCAGAGCTGTCATTGTATTTCCCTTGATGTCCCCCTTAATATCATGAAAACATCTCGCTTTCAATATTTCCTCTATCTTAGGATAAAGAAAATGTGATTAGGGGCCACTAGATGAGTAGGCAGGGTGTTTTAACACATTTATTTACTGGATAAAAATTCTATCACAGACAACTATACAATTAAATTCACAGACTTGTCACTCTGACATCATGCAGAATGCCCATTCCAGAAAGAGTTCCAAAACTTCTTGAAGGGTTGGCTAGTGACTGACATCAGTGCATAGCTTCCCAAGGAGAGTACTTGAAAGGTGACTGTAGTGATATTCAGCAATGAGGTATGTAGTACTTACAGCAATTAATTTCTCAGACTTAATAGTTGAACCTCATACTTGAGTTACGTCTCTTACCATACGTGAGATGAAAGGACAGGGAAGCAAGCAGAGAGAAGGGATGCACTATCACCAAGAAAGAAGGTTCCAAGAGTGGAACTTGTCCTTTGGAACTGGGTTCCTGCACTTAGAATCGCCTAGACTTAGGGGAAAACACATGAAGATCTCCAAGGAATGAAGTACCCACAAATGGTGAAAGAAGACAAAGACTTTCTGCCAGGGCTGATGGAGAAAGAAAGCCTTCCCCTAGAGATGGTGTACTGAATTGTCTAGTCCCCTATAAACAGTGATAGAATAGCTTTGTTTGTTAAAGCCACCCACTTGTGGTATTGCTGTTACAGCAGCACTAGACAAGTAAGGATTCTAGAAAAAAAAAAACAAAATAGGAAAACAAACACAAACTCCTCAGGAGCCAAAGCTAGAACTAATTGAACTTTGATTTTTATATGAAAGTAGCTCAACTAAAAATATGGAAAAGACAAAACATAAATACACAAAATATGCCAAATTTTAAGAATGCTTGTTAAATAGTTACTAACTGTGGAAGTCAGTTTATAAAACATTGTCTTTCATAGCTTGAAATCAGCCATGGTGGTTTCTGGAAACCAGGTAAATGTTACAAATCAAGTGTTTGTTTGTTTGTTTGTTTGTTTGTTTGTTTTTAGAGCCTGCATAATACCATTACAGATATTTCTTTTCCAGTACAGAGAGATAGGAAATAACTATGCATAATGAGTAAGTGTATCACATTGTTTTTTAGATAGTGATAAGTGCTTGTGAATAAAAACAGGGAGAGTAGAGTGGAATGAATATGTCTCAACAGGAGAATGCTGTGCAGTATTATAGGTTGATGAGGGTGAGCCTTACAGAAGAAAAACAGGATGTTTCTAAGAGTAGTAGCAAGTATTTGCAGTAAGAGCATTTTGGGCAGACGAAGCAGCTAGAGAAATGGCCTTGGGTAAGTGACTGCAGGGTGCTTGTGAAAAATAGCAAGTAGGCTGCAGTAAATCAGCAAAGGGAGCAGGGCAGAGTAGGAAGAGGTGGATCAAGGAGGTAATGGGGTTGAATCAGGTCACCTTCTGCTGGAGAAGGGCTATGACTCTGCTGAGTGGAATGGAGAGACTCTGCAGGATTTCAGACTGACAGGATCTGACATATTTAAAGAATAACTCTGGCTTTTACACTGAATGTGAGGTTAGTGTGTGAGAGGGCTACGGACAAAGCTGGAAGAAGGCAAGTGTGTTAGGATTTATTTAATCCAGGAGAGTAAAGACAGGTCACATCAGGGTAGTAACAAGCAAAAATGATAAGAGTTTGTATTCTAGATAAATCCCCGCCTAAAGCCCAAAAGTTTTTGAGTTAGTAAATTGCACAGTCTGTGTCGCTGCTAAATGACCACCTAAATGTATTTTGAAAACCCAAACTTTCTTTATGAGTAGGGAGGTGCCTTTAAGTGCATGCAACTAAAATGTACAGTTAATTATTATCCTGGTGAACTTGCCTTGGCACTTGGATTGCGAGTTATTTTCTGCAATTTTTGAAACTTTTGTAGGTTAACTTTCTTTTCAATATTTTTTTTATTATAACTGAGTGAAAATGTACATTCCCGTATAAATTTACATGCCCACCTATATGCAGCTTCCACTGCTCTCCCTGCCCGGTGACAGCACACTATACCTCTCCGCTCCATATATGTCTCATCCTCCCAACAGTCTTCTTCCCCTCCTCTCTATGCATCTATAGGATATCGTCCTGGTGACCTCTTTTCAATATTTTAAAAAGTTAAAGATGTCAATTTGACCTTTAAGTATTTTGGTAACAGCTTAAAGTTTTATTATTATTCTGTCATTACACACCATGAGATTGTCTTGTTCAGCAAGAATGTACTCAGACCAAAATTATAATAATAACTGCCACCAAGTTGAGATCATTAAGATATATTTTGGTTCACATTTGAAGTCTGTGCATTATTCATTTTAAGAGTCAACAGATGTTTTTTGTTAATGAATTGAAATGGTATGGGATTTATAATTTACTTAAGCTAAGATCTATTTTATTCTAATTCTTGGCTCTTCTAATAGAAATCTACTGCAAGGCATATTTAAAGGTATATTAGACACCACCAGCTTTATTCACGTTACTGAAACACTAAATGAACCCTCCTCATCCTGAGAACAGCATCTGGTTTCTGTAGAAATTAGCAGTTAGCTCATATCTTTCTTATAGACGCAAAGCTGTGTCTAGATTCAGTGATGATAATTTCAGGCACATAACATGAACTCAACCTTGAGATGACCTTCATGTTTGAGTAGTAATTTTCTCTGTACAATGGAGAATAGTGGGAGTCTCTAGAAAGGATTACTGATTATGTGATTTGAAGCAATTGCCTAAAAGCATCTCTACACATCATCTTTCCTGGATGATGATCTATAGTACTATATGTGGCCACAATTTTCTTTCTTTTTTTTCAATTGTGATTGAGTGAAGCTTTACAAAACAATTCAAATTTGCATGCCCGCCTATCTGCAGCTCCTTCTGCTCCCCTTACCCAGTGAGAGCACACTCTTCCTTTCTGTGCCATACATGTCATATCCTCTTAACAATCTCCTGTCCCCTCCTCTCCACCTTCTCTATTTCCCTCTAGTAAGAGTCCACTAGGATGACATCCTATAGGTGCATGTAACTGTAAAGTGTACACACGATATGGTCACTCTCTATCCCTGAGTCTCTTCCATTCCTATCCAAAGAGTTGACCTCAGTTAGGATCTATGACCAGAGGCAGCAGCAGGTCTAGGAGTCATGCTTCCAGGGAAAATCTAAGGCCTTCAACCATCAGTTGTAGTCTTTCAGTGGATTTCTTAGGGTGCATCCCTTTTCTCTCGTGTTGCCACTGGAACTCAACATTGTGAACCCCATCATGGCTGTCATTGGTGGTGGCTGGGTACATTCTGTTTCTTCTGGTCATATGTTGATACAGTCACCCATTCATGAGATATTTCTGCCTTCTGGGCTCTTTTTCCCTCATGTCATTGTTGTCCTTGGTGGTTATCTATTCCAGTTGAGTTCAGACCATTGGTGTACCTCAGATGGCAACTTGCTAGCTTTTAAGACCCTAGATGTCACTCACCTATATGGGGTTCAGAAGACTATCTTAGCAATAGGATAGTGATGCCAATTGGCCTTGGTGTGGTCCTGGACCCCCGCACCTACTACTGTATCCTTGCAATATTGGGTTAAGATTGGAAGAGTTTTCAGCTTATGATGAAGTCCAGTTAAGCTGATCTTTCTAATGTGTGCTGTCTCTGCTTTTACCCAACCAAATTTCTGTCAACTATCTAATCTGTAATCAGTCCTCTCCCTTGTTCCCCACTTCCCTTGCAGCCATCAGAGTCTTTTCTTCTTATATGAATCTTTTCTTTAAAGACCTTATAATAGGGGTCTCTTACAATAGTTGCCTTGTGCTGCTAATTTAACTCAAAGTCTTCCAATCCAAACCAGGTTATGAGATACTTCTTAAAATCATCATGTTCTTTATCACCGCATAAATTTCCATTGATATATATATCATAGTTCATTTATCCGTTCATCTGTTGTTGGGTGTCTGGGTTGATTCCATCCTTTTGCTATTGTGGACTGTGTTGCAATAAATATTTGTATGTCCGACTCGACGGCACTTGGCTTTGGTTGGCTGGCTTGTATCTGTTTGTATGACTGCCCTCACTTCTGTAGGATATATTCCAAGCAGTGGGATTACTGGGTCAAATGGAATATCTATTTCCAGCTTTTTAAGGAAGTGCCAGATTGCTTTCCAAAGACATTGTGCCATGTTGCAACCCTGCTAACAGTGTAGGAGAGTTCCAAATTCTCCACAGCCTCTCCAGCATTTGTTCTTTTGTGTTTTTCAGATCATGGCCAACCATGTTTGCATTGGTAAACTCTTTCAATGAACAAGTTCTTAATTTTTATGAAGTCATGTTTATTTGTGGGTTTTTTCTGTATGTGTTTACACTAAATTTTTTCGCTTTTATTTACTTTTCTAAAATGGCTACTCAATTTGGAACTTCCTACTATACACATTTAAACATGTATATACACATTTCTTGTTGTTTTTTGATGCCTTCAAGTCAGTTCCAACTCAAAGAAACCCTATGCACAAAGAACAAAACACTGCCTGAGCCTAAGCCATGCCAACAATCATTTTTATGCTTAAGCCCATTTTTGCAGCCACTGTGTTAATCTGTCTTTCTGAGGATTTTTATCTTTTTCACTGATGCTCCACTTTACCAAGCACGACTTCCTTCTCCAGGGATTGATCCACTCTGACAATGTAGCCAAAGTATATAAGATACAGTCTCACCATCCTTCATTCCAAGGAACCCTCAGGTTGTACTTCATACAGAACAGATCTGTTTGTTCTTTAGGCAGTCCATGTTACATTCAATACCCTCCTCTAACACCACAATTCAAAGGCATCAAATCTTCTTCTGTGTTCGTTACTCACTGTCCAGCTTTTGCATGTCTATATTGCTATTGAAAAATACCATGGTTTGGGTCAGGAACACCTTAGGCTTCAAGGTGATATCTTTATTTTCAATACTTTAAAGGGGTCTCTTGCAGCATATTCTCCCAGTGCAATATGTCTTTTGAATTTTTGGCTGCTGCTTCCATGGGCATTGATGGTGGAACCAAGTAAAATGAAATCCTTGACAATTTCAATCCTTTCTCCATTTATTATGATGTTGCTTACTGGATCACTTGTGAGGATTGTTATTATTATTATTTTTTAATGTTGAGGTGCAATCCATACTGATGACTGTGGTCATTGATCTTCATTAATAAGTTTCATGTCCTCTTCATTCTGTTTTTATTGTGATTAAGTGAAAGTATAGAATCCAAATTAATTTTTCATGCCCACATGTCTGCAGCTCTTACTGCTCTCCTTGTCCAGTGACAGCACACTACTCCTTTTCATTCTATACCTGTCCTATCCTCTTAACAAGCTCTTGTCCCCTCCTGTCCACCCACTTCTCTCCCATCCAGAAAGAAACAAGTAGGACAGCATCTTATAAATATGTAGAGCCATAAAGTATACACACCATATTGTCATGCTGTGTCCCTGAATCCAGATCATTTTTGTCCAAAGAGCTAACATCTTTAGCGCTTTCTGGTCAAGGACAGCAGCAGATCTAGTAGCCATACTCCAAGGGAATCCCCCAAGCTCTCAGACCAACAGCTGTGGTCTTTTAGTAGAGTCCTTGAGCTGAAACCCTCTTTTACTCTGTTGCCAAAGTGACTCAGCGTTGGATGCCCCATCACGGCTGTCTTTGGTGGTAGCCAAGCACCACTTGGTTCTTCTGGTCACAGGTTGATACAGTCTCCTGTTCACATGGATCCTTCTATCACCTGAACTCTTTTTACCCTCATGTTTTTGTTGTTCTCAGTCAACACCTATTCCAGAAGAATTGGGACCATTCGCTATACCTCAGATGGCAGCTTGCTAGCATTTAACACCCCAGATACCATTCACCAACATGGGGTGAAGCAACCTCTCTTAGCAATAGGCTAGTTATACCTGTTGGCCTCGATGTCCCCTGAGTGATTGGTCTCCAGACCCCACCTCTGCTACTCTAGCCTTGCAATACTGGGTTAAGAATAGAAGAGCTTTCAGTTTATGGTGAAGTCTAGCTAAATCTACTTTCTGCTGTGTGCTGTCCCTGCTTTCACCTAACCAAATTGCTATTGATTATCTTACATGTGATCAATCCTTTCCCTTCTTCTTAGTAATTCCCATTTATCTGTTTTCTGTTGATCGTGCTTTGTTTGTCATATTTTGAAGTCTGTCTATGGCTGGCTTGGCTTGGCTAAGCCGTATATTTAGAACTTCCATTGTTGACCCTCAGTTTCCTTGCATGATCTTTATCATTTTAGGTTTGATATTTAGGTTTTTGATCCATTTTGAGTCAGTTTTTATGTAAAGTGTGAGATGTGGGTTTTCTTTCACTTTTTTGCATTTTAGATTATCAATTTTGCCAACACCATTGTTAAACAGACTGGTTTTGCCCCTATTTACAATCTTAGCACCTTTGTTGAATATCAACTGTTCATAAGAGGACGGTATTATCTGTTCCATTGGTCTGTATGTCTCTTTTTGTACCATTCCCAGGCTTTTTTGACTACTGTTGCAGTATAACAGGTTCTAAGGTTGGGTAGTGTGAGGCTTCCCACTGTGTTCCTCTTCTTCAATAGTCCTTTATTTATCTGAGATTTCTTCCCTTTCCAAACAAAGTTGGTGATTTGTTTCTCCATCTCATTAAAAGAAAACACTGGAACTGATATTTGGATTGCACTGTATATGTAGATGGCTTTGGGTAAAACAGACATTTTCACAATTTTAAGTCTTCCTATTCATAAGCAATGTAGGTTTCTCCATTTATGTAGGTTTCTTTTTATTTCTTGCAGTAAAATCTTCTCTTTGTATAGGTCCCGCGCTTCTTGCAATACGGTCTTCTCTTTGTGTAGATCTCTTATTTCTCTTGTTAGATTTATACCTGTGTATTTAATCTTTCGGGTGTTATAGTAAATGGTATTGATTTGGTGATTTCTTCTTTGATGATCTCTTAGTTTGCATAAAAGAATTATACTGATTTACTTATGTTTGTCTTATATCCTGATACTTTGCTGAACTCTTCTATTTCTTACAGTAGTTTACTTGTGGATTCTTTAGGATTCTCTGCATATACTATCATATCATCTGCAAACAGGGAGATTTTACTTCTTCTTTGCCAGTGAGAATGCTGTTTGTTTCTTTGTCTTGTCTAATTGCTCTGGCTAGATCCTCTAGTACAATGTTGAAGTGTTGAGAGTGGGCCTCCTTGTCTGGTTCCAGTTCTCTAGGGGAACTGTTTCAGTCTCTCTCCATTCAGGAAGATGTAGGTGGTTGGCTTTGCATAGATGCCCCTATTGTGTTGAGGAATTTCCCCTCTATTCCTATTTTGCTAAGACTTTTTAACATGGATATGTATTGGACTTTGTCAAATGCCTTTTCTGCATCAGTTGACAAAATCAGGTGATCTTTATCCTTTATGTTATTTATGTGGTTGATCACATTGTTTTTCTGACGCTGAACCAGTCTTTCATTCCTTGTTTGAATCCAACTTGGTCATGATAATTTTTTTTTTTTTTTTTTTTTGGTTTGTTTCTCATATGTTGCATTCTCTTGGCTAGAATTTTGTTAGAGAATTTTGCATTTAGGTTCATTGAGTGATACTGATCCGTAATTTTATTTTTTGTGTGATCTTTCGTTGTCTTTGGTATTAGGGTTGTGCTGGCTTCATAGAATGAATGTGGGAGTATTCCATCCCTTTCCATGCTGTGAAATAGCCTCAGTTGCAGTGGAGTTAATTGTCTCTAAAATTTTGGTAGAATTCTTCAGTGAAGCCATCTGGGTCTGAACTTTTTTTTAATTGGTAGTTTTTTGATGATTTTTTCAGTCTCTTCCATTACGATGGGTTTATTAAGTTCTACTTCTCCTTGTGATAATTTTGGTAGGTGATAAGAATCCAGGAATTTGTCCATGTCCTCTAGGTTTTCAAATCAGTTAAAGTACAAACTTTTGTAGTATTCTGTTACGATACTTTTGATTTCAATTGGGTCTGCTGTGACATCTCCCATCCCATTTCTTAATCAGGTTATTTGTTTCCTTTCCTGCATTTGTTTCATAAGTTTGGGGAATGGTTTATCAATTTTGTTGATTTTTTTCAAAGTACTAGCTTTTGGTTTTGCTGATTTTTTTCAGTTGTTCTTCTATCCTCTAATTCCTTTAGTTCTGCTCTAATCTTTATTATCTGTTTTCTTCTCTCACCTGAAGGGTTCCTCTGTTGCTGTCTTTCTACTTGTTTAAGCTGTAGGGTTAATTCTTAAATTTGAGTCCCTTCTTCATTCCAGATGTGTCCATTTATAGAGATAAATTGAGCTCTGAGCACTGCTTTGGCTGTATTTCGTAGGTTCTTTTCGGATGTGTTTTCATTCTCATTTGATTCCATGACTTACTTTATTTTATGCTAGGTTTCTTCTGTAACCCACAGATTTTTGAGCAAGGTATTGTTCAGTTTTCATGAATTTAAATTTCTGCCTCTTTTTTCTGCTATTGCTTTCAACTTTTATGACTTTATTCTCTGAGTAGATGCTTTGCAATAATACAGTGGTTTGGATCTTGTTTACACTTGCTTTATGTCCTAATACATGGTCTATTCTTGAAAATGTTCCCTGTGCATTGGAGAAGAAGGTGTACTTATCTGCTGATAGTCCAAAAGTTCTGTATATGTCAGTGAGGTCTAGTTGTGTTATTGGCACAATAAGATCTTGTGTATCTTTAGTGAACTTTTTTCTGGATGATCTGTGCATTCCTGAATGTACAGTGTTGAAGTCTCCAACTATTATTGTGGAGTGATCTATCTCATTTTTCAATGTAGTCAGTGTTCCTTTGATGTATTTAGATGCTCTGTTATTCCACACATAAATATTTAATATTTTCATGCCCTGCTTATGTACTGACACTTTCAGCAATAGAGTCCATCCTTGTCCAAGATGGTTGATGTTACATTAAAGTCTAGTATATCTGAGATTACTATTGCCATTTTGCATGCTCACCTGTCTGCAGCTCCTCTGCTCTCCATGCATGGGGACAGCACACACCTCTTTTTCATTATACACCTGTTGTATCCTTGTAACAAGCTCCTGTCCTCTCCGCACTACCCTCTTCTCTCCCATCTAGAAAGAGATAAGAGGGGCACAATCCTATAAATGCATAGAACCATAAAATACACACACCATATGGTCACATTGTGTCCCCGAGTACAGCCCATTTTTTTCCAAATAGTTGTCCTCAGTAGCACTTTCTGGTCAGGATCAGCAGCAGGTCAGGGGTCCATGCTCCCAGGGGACTATACAGGCTGTGGAACCGGCAATTGTGGTCTTTTAGTAGAGGCCTTGGGCTGTATCCCCCTTTTTCTTATGTTGCTACAGGGAATAAACTCTGGGTACTTCTTCATGGCTATTTTTGGTGGTAGCTGTGCACCATCGGGTTTTGCTCACATGCTGATACAGTCTCCCATTCACTTGGATCCTTCTGTATCCTGAACTCTTTTTTTCCTGTGTCTCTATTGTTCTCAGTCACCACCTGTTCCAGAAGAGTTGGGACCATTTGATGTACCTCAGATGACAGCTTGCTGACTTTCAAAACCCCAGATGCCACTCACCAATATGGGGTGCAGAAGCATCTCTTAACAGTGGGCTGCTTTTGCCAATTTGCCTCGATGTCCCCTGAGAGAGTGGTCCCCAGACCTGCCTGCTACACTAGCCTTGCAACACTGGTTTGAGATTAGAAGAGCTTTCAGTTTATGGTGTAAGTCCAATTAAGCTGACCTACTTTCTGCTGTGTGCTGTCACTGCTTTCACCTAACCAAACTGCTATCAACTGTCTAATCTATGACCAATACTCTCCCTCTGTCCATACCCCTGTACTGTAAAAGAGTCCTTTCTTCTGTACATGAGTCTGTTTTTAAGTCCTTATAGTAGAGGTCTCATACAATATATGCCCTTTGGCTGCTGACTGATTTCACTCAACATAATGTCTTCCAATTTTAACCAGGTTATGATATGCTTCCTAAAATCATCATTGTTTCTTATCATTGCATAATGTTCACTGAGTATATGTACCGTAGTTTGTTTATCTATTCATCTGTTGTTGGGCATGAGGGTTGATTCCACCTTTTTTGCTCTTGTGGACTGTACTGCAATACACATTTGTGTGCGTGTATCTGTTAGCATGGCAGCCTTTGATTCTGTAGAATATATTCTGAGCAGTGGGATTACTGGATCAAATAGTATATCTATTTCCAGTTTTTCAAGGAAGCACCAAATTGCTTTCCAAAAGGGTTGTACCATTTTGTAATCCCACCAGCAGTGTATAAGAGTTCTGATCTCTTCACATCCTCTCTGGCACTTGTTGTTTTATGTTTTTTGTGTCATGGCCAACCTTCTTGGTGTGAGATAGTATCTGATTGAAGTTTTGACTTAGATTTCTCTGATAGCAAATGATTGTGAACTTTTCCTCATTTATCTTTTGGCTTCCTGAATGTTCTCTTTGTTGAAGTGTATTTTCCATTTCCTCTGTCCATCACTTGACGGGGTTATTTACCTTTTTCTTTTGGTATTTCACAGTACCTTGTAGACTGTGGAGATCAGATGTTGGTCTGACATATAGTTGTGAAATATTTTTTCCCATTCTGTAGGTGGTCTTTTAACTCTTTTGATAAAGTCTTTGGATGAGCAAAAGTGTTTGATTTTTAGTAGTTCCCATTTATCTGTTTTCTCTTCTATTGATCATGCATTGTCAGATTTTGAAGTCTGTCTAAGCTATGTGTTAGATCTTTCATTGCTGACCTTCAATTTTCTTGCATGATCTTTATCATTTTAGGATTGAAATTTAGATCTTTGATCCATTTTGAGTTAGTTTTTGTGTAAACTGTGAGATATGGGTCTTGTTTTAAGTTTTTTGCAGATGGATATTCAATTTTCCTGACACCATTTGTTAAAGATACAGTTTTTACCCAAGTTTAATGTCTTAGAGCCTTTGTCAAATATCAACTGTTCACACAAGTATGGTGTTATCTGTGGGATCTCAGTTCTGTTCTATTGGTCGATCTCTCTGATGGTGTAAAGGAATCGTGTTGATTTGCTTATGATCATCTGATATCTTGATACTTTGCTGAACTCTTCTATTAGTTTGCGTAGTTTAGTTATAGATTCTGTATGATTCTCTGCATGTATAATCACATCATCTGTACACAGGGAGATTTTCACTTCTTCTTTGCTGATGCAGATGCCCTTTATTTCTTTGTCTAGTCTAATTGCTCTGGCTAGAACTTCTAATTCAATGGTGAGTGGAAGTGGTGAGAATGGGCATTCTTGTGTATTTCCCATTCTTACAGGGAATTCTGTCAGTGTCTCTCCATTCAGGATGATGCAGGTGGTTGGCTTTGTGCAGAAATCCCTTACATGTGTTGAGGAATTTCCCCTCTACTCCTATTTTCCTGAGAGTTTTTAGCATGAATGGGTGTTGGACTTTGTCAAATATCTTTTCTGAATCAATTGACAAAATCAGGTGATTCATATCCTTTGTGCCATTTATGTGGTTGATCACATTAATTGTCTTTCTGAGTTGAACCAGGGTTGCATCCCTGGTATAAGTCCAACTTGGTCATGGTGAATTATTGGCTAGGATTTTGTGGAAGATTTTTGCATTTAGGTTCATGAGTGATATTGGTCTGTCATTTTCTTTCTTTTTTTTTTTTTTTGGTGGGAATTTTCCCTGGCTTTGGTACCAGTGTTATGCTGGCTTGACAGGATGAATTTGGGAGTATTCCATCCCTTTCTATGCTGTGAAATAGCCTCAGTATGGCACATTTCTATGGTGAAATCATCTGGGCTAGGACTTTTTTAGTTGGTAGTTTTTTGATGAATTTTTCAATCCCTTGCTTTGTGATAGGTTTACTAAGTTGTTCTACTTCTCGTTGTGATCATTTTGGTAGGTAATATGAATCTAGAAATTGTCCATTTCTTCCAGTTTTTGGCGTATGTTAGAATACTGTCTTTTTTAGTATTCTTTTATGATACTTTTGAGTTCAATTTGGTTTGTTGTGACATCTCCCATCTCATTTCTTATTCAGGTTATTTGTTTCCTCTCCTGTTTTGTTTCATCAGTGTAGCTGATAGTTTATCAGTTATGTTGATCTTTCCAGAGAAGCTGCTTTTTGTTTTGCTAATCTTTTCAATTGTTATTCTATTCTCTACTTCTTTTAGTTCTGCTCTAATCTTTATTATCTGTTTTCTTCTGGTGCCTGTGGGCTCTCTTTGTTGCTCTCTTTGTACTTGTTCAAGCTGCAGGGCTGATTCTTTAGCTTGCACCTTTTCTGCATTAGGACGTATGCATTTATTGAGATAAATTAACCTCTAATCACTGCTTTTGCTGTATCCCATAGGTTTTGGTAGGATGTTTTCATTCTCGCTTGATTCCATAAATTTCTTACATTTCATCCTTGATTTCTTCTACAACTCGTGGCGTTTTGAACAAGGCATGGTTCAGTTTCCATGAGCTCCAATTGCTATCTATGTTTTTTCTGCTATTGATTTTGATTTTCATGGATTTGTGATCTGAGAAGATGCTTTGCAATAATTCAGTAATTTGGATTTTGTTGTGACTTGCTTTATGTCCTAACACATGGTCTATTCTGGAAGACGTTCCATGTGCATTAGAGAAGACAGTGGACTTATCTTTTGATGGCTGATACATTCTGTATATGTCTATGAGGTCTAGTTGGTTAATTGTCACAATAAGATCTTCTGTCTCTTGACAGAGCTTTTTTCTGGATGATCTATTTCTGAAAGTGGAGTGTTGAAGTCTCCAGCTATTACTGTGGAGTGATCTATCTCGTTTTTCCATGTTGTCAGTGTTTGTTTGATGTATTTAGATGCCTTGGCATTGGGTGCATAAATATCTAATATTATGTCCTGCTTATGTATTGAAATTTTCAACTATAAATAGTGGCCATTCTTGTGCACTATGGTAGATTTTACTGTAAGACTATTTTATCTGAGATTAGTATTGCCACTCCTGGTGTTCAATGTATGTTGTTAGTTTAGCATATATATTTCCATCCTTTGATTTTCAGTTTTGTCTGGCATATCTCTGAAACTAAGTTGTGTTTCTTGTAAGCAGCATATAGACAGGTCATGTCTTAGGATCCAGGATATCGCTCACTGTCTCTTTACATGAGCATTCAGTCTGTTTACCTTCAGTGTAATTATGTATAGGTATCTATTCAGTGCTGACATTTTGATGCCCTTATTTTTGTGTTGTTGATATTTTATATGTTGCTCTTTATATTCTATTTTGGATCATTCTTCTTTATTCGTTGCATTTTTATCTTTTTCATGTGGGTTTTGTGTTTGATGAGTCTCCCGTATTGTGTTTCTTGTGTTGATATGTCACAATGTTATTTTGCTTTGTGGCTACCCCTATGACTCCCCTTACTATTTTAAGTTTAAACCAGACTTTCTCTTCTGCATATCTTTTTAATTTCTTCTCCATCTGAAAGGATGATGCCTAGTGTAATATACCCCTCTTTTTAGTGTGGTGATGCCATAGTTTCTGTGTTAAGGTCACTGTTTCCCTTCTTTTAATATTGTAGCTTTTTTGAGATTCATGACTACCCTGAGGAAGATACTGGATACTGTGTCCTGCATTGCCTCCTTAAGAATACACTCAGTGGTTTTGTTTTTCTAAGCAAAGAGCTTCTTTCAGTATTTCTCATAGTTTTGATTCATTTTTTTCAAAGTCTCTAAGCTTCTGCTTATCTGTGAATATCTTAATTTTCCGTTCATATTCGAGCAACAATTTTGTAGAACATATAATTCTTGTTTAGGTGTTTTTTACCTTCAGTGTTTTGAATGTGTCATCTTATTTCTTTTCCCTGAGTTCTTCTAAGGAAACTGGTGTCAGTTGTTCAGTCCTCTAGCTCACTAATTCTGGCTTCCATCCCCTCAATTCTGCTCTTTTGGCTTTGGATTGAATTGTCTACTTCTGTAATTTTCTTACTGATCTGCTAGATTTCAGATCACTGATGTTTCATCAGTTCAAATAGCTTAAGTTTTCATTTTGTTTTTCTTCACTTTGTTTAATCTCCAGGAGTGCTCTATACATAATTCTTTTGTACTCAATCTCCAATGCTTTCAAAAAGACTTCTTCATCTGGGAAGTTTTTTGATTCTTTATTTTGGTAGTTTTCCAGAGCCATGGTAGACTGCTTATTTAAATGGTTAGCTATTGGTTGTTGTCATTGCACCATTTAGGAGCAGTTTGATTTCTCTGGTGTTACCTCAACCAGAGCTGAGGTGTAGTTCTAGGGTCACTACTAGATTTTGTCAACAGCCACCTCTGTGTACTCCAGTGGCTGGCTCCCAGTGGACTCTTTGTGGTGGCAGGCTCTGCCTCCTGGCTGGCAGAGATGGTGGCTTACTTATGGGGTCACTGGAGGCCTCCATCTGATGCTATGAAGTGAATCAGTAAAGGGTGGGTGAGATGTTGCTGGGCCCCTAAGCAGTCAGTTCTCTAGGTGGCCTTATATTATAAAAGTACTATACTGTCAAACAGTGAGCTGTCCAACAGCTGCCAAAATCAGTCAGGCCCTCAGGTTTGGCAGGCCCTGCCTTCTATTTGACAATGAAAGCATCTAATAGGCTGTCCCAAGATAGTATGACATGGTTCAAAGCAGGGAGGGGTTACGGCCTTGCTGCCATCTTCTGCTAGGCCCTTGCTGTAACTCAGAGTACCACCATTCTAAGCTCAGCTTTCTCCTGGAGAAGCATTTTCTAGACAGGAGCTGCTACTTCACATCAGAATTAACCCCAGTTAAGATCTTTGGGTGGGTGACTCCGCCTCCTAGATGACCAAGATGGTATCAACTTGAGCAGCACTTCCTGCTGTGAAACAGTAAAATCTATGGCGCAGCTCAGACAAGAGGGGTTGGAGCGGAAGTGGTACCCTCAGTCAGCAGCCAAACTCTCAATATTTGGCCATCTAAAGCATAGTCTCTGTGTTGCAGTATATGCTATTTATTTAAGCACTGCAATTCAGTGTATTAGCTGGCTCATGTCCAGTCTCTGTTTCCTGGTAACAAAGAAGGTGTCACTACCTGTAGCCCTCCCAGACAATGAGTCAGCAGAAGAAGGACTCAGTGTGTAGCTGCCTTGTCTTTGAGAGAGGTAATTTCCCCCTTATTGGCACCTCGTCCCATATGGCAACTCTATGCTAGATCCCAAGGATCCCCAGATATCCACATTGCTCCATTCTGTTCCATTTCTCAAAGAAAATTGAGGAGATATGTGTCTAGTTTGCTATCTTGATCCCTATTTTAGTCAGCTAGGACTGCTCTAACTGAAATACTACAGAGTGGATGGCTTTAACAAAGGAAGATTTATTGTTATACAGTCTGGTAGACTGCAAGTCCATATTCAGGGTGTCCACTCCAGGGGAAGGCATTCCCCCTTGTCAGCTCAGGAGGAAAGTCCGGTATTGCATCAGTCTTTGTCCAGGGAGCATCTTGGCACAGAAGCCTCAGGTCTGAAGGACGCACTCTTCTCCTGGTGCTGTTCACTTGGTGATGTGAGGTTCTCAGTTCTCAGCCTGCCTCCCTTTCCTTTTATGTCTCACAGGCTGAAAGGATTAAGGCTGGGACAAGCCATGCTCCAGGGAAATTCCCTTTACAGTGGAGCAGGGAGGTGATCCTATAAAAGGATTTACAGTCTCACTCTAATCCTTTAACACACAACATAGGAAGACCACAAAATGAAGGACAGTCACAAATACTGGGAGTCATGGCCCAGCCACACGGCTACACATATTTTGGGGAGGACACAAGTAAATCCATGACATTCACCCCCTGCCCTTTTACCAGAAGTACATTTATTGTTCATATTTCTAGTAAGATTCTGTTTATAAAAATATCAAAACTCTGCTCACTTCTTTCTAGAGCCTTACTAGAGTTGCTTTTTAACATTCATAGTTCTACCAACAATCTTTTCAAGGCAATCTAAAACTGTAGCAGTCAAGTGCCTCAAAATTCTCATAGACTTCACATATTACCCAATTCTAAGGCCACTTGCACACTTTTTGGTATTTGTTAGAGTAGCTTCCCTATTGTCTACATCAAAGTCTTTCTTAGTGATGGTTGTCTAGAAAAATAGAATCAGTTATAGACATACATAGATAGATAGACAGAGACAGACAGACAGATAGATAGGTACATAGGTAAACAGACTGACAGATAGGTAGCAAAGTAGGAATGCAGTTCTTCAACTTGATAATGATCTACAAAAATCCTACAGTTTTCACACTTACTGACTAAAACTAGATGACTTTCCTCTAATAAAGAACAAGGCAGGACTTCTCCTCTCATAAACTATATTTAGCATTCTACCATAATTCCTAGCAAAGAGGCAAAAAAGGAAATAAAATACAAACAAATTGGTAATGTAAAAATAAAATAATATAAAAATAAAAATGCTTTGTTCACAGATGTCAGGACTGTCTATGTAGATATTCACAAAGAATTTTAAAAAATCCTCATAAAATCTAGAACTAGTAAATAATTACAGCAAGGTTGCGGGACCCAGGACTAACATACAAAAGTCATTTACTATAGTGCATATCAGCAAAAATAATTGTATTTTGAAGGCAACTCACAGAATATTCTTACAGGAACATCAGATGAAATATTTAGATACATACCAAACAATACATGTATCGGATTTGTATGTTCAAAAGTAAAAAATTCTGATTAAACTAAGGAAAACAGGTATGAAAAAATGGAAATAAATTCCATCCTGGACACTCAATAATTTTGATCTGTATTTTCTTCCAACCTGATCTATAGTTTCAATGCAATTCCAATAAAATTTTAAGCAAGCTTATTCTAAAGTTTGTATGCCAAGCCAAGTATGGAAAGATGTAATACCCCAAACAGCTAACAAAACATGAAAGAAGAACATTATTGAAGGATTAATAGTCCTTGACTTGTTCACACATTTTGTAAGAGCTACAGATAAGACAGCATGTTACTGAAACAGAATATGAAAAAACAAAAGCGCATTGCTGTTGAGTTCATTCTGACTTACATGTTCCTATGTGTTGAATTGCTCTGTAGGCTTTTCTTGGCTGTCATCGTACAGAAGCAGATCACTAGAGCTTTTCACTGTGGCAGTGGTGATTTGGTTCAAATCACTAACCTTTAGATTAGCAATCAAGTGTGAATCTTGTGCAATCAAGTGAATCTTGTGAATCAAGTGCAATGTAAAGTCTGAAAAAAAATAGACTCAGAGAAATGGGATAGAATAGATGTTCCAAAAATGGCCTATTCCAGTGTAGTTGTCTGACTTTTGACAAAAAGAAAAGGCAGTCTTTAAACTTATCCACAAAAAAAAAAAAACCTTGAAAAAGTTTACAGCTATTTTATTCATTATTACCAAAAACTGGAGATGGTTTACATCTGTATAGTAGAATATTATTCAGTGATAAAAGTAATGAAATATCAAGACACAGATAGATAATGCAGGAGATTTAAATGTATATTGCTAAGTGAAACAACAAGCCATGGTGTTTTCAATCAGGTTATACACATATGAAAGCTGGATGATTAATAAGTAAGAATGAAGAAGAATGCTACCTTTGAATTGTGGTATTGATGAAAAATAGGAATACAGCATGGACTGCCAAAAGAATGAACACGTCTCTCTTGTAAGAAGTACAACCAGAATACTCCTCTGAAGAAAGAATGGAGAGACTACATCCCACATACAATGATTGTCCACCATTTTGTTATCTGATGAAAATTTCCTATGTGTTGTACATCATATCTATACAAAGTTAAAGAGATTAATGGCAGTTACGTTAGTGAGACAAGACTCAACATACAAGATTAGACTGTGTTTTAAGCAAATTTCTTTCAATGTATAAGAGACAGAAGAGAGTAGACAGACATAGGAACGTCATACTATCAAGAAAGCACTGTCAAGAGCAGACCACATCCTTTGGAACTGAGGTTTCTGCCCTGAAACTATCCTAGACCAAGGGACGATTGACAACAAAGAACTTCCCCTAGAGCCAACAGAGAGAAAGCCTTTCCTTGAAGCAGACACTCTAAATTCAGACATCCCTCCTAAACTGTGAGAGACTAAAGCCATCCAATTTTGATATTTCTGCTACTGTAGTACTAGATAATTAAGACACTCATTTTAGACATGTTCTCAGGATGCTCACCTTTTGGAGAAGAACATCATGCTTGGTAAAATAGAAGATCACAAAAAAAACAGGAAAACCCTGTAAGAGATGAATTCATACAGTGTCTGCAGCAATGGGCTCAAGTGTAAAAATAATAGTGACAATGGTGCAGGACTGGACGATGTATAATTCTGTTGTACACAGGTTCACTACGATTTAGAATAGACTCAATGGAACCCAACAATAACAACAACAAAGTGAAAGAAGCCTGTCTGAAATTGACACATACTATATGATTGTAAATACATGATTACATGATTCTAAATACATGAGAAGACAAAAATTATAGAGACATAGAGTCAGCTTTGAGCACTGTGCTCTTTTAAAGAACTATCTATAAAGAGTAAATTAATAGAGGAAACTCAAAAAGTTACATAAGAACTTGAGGACAATGAATATATGTCAAAGGGGGAGGAACAATTCAGAAAACCTAAGTGAGAATGGTTGTACAATTTAAAACATAGAATAAATGTCATTGAATTATGCATATAGACATTGTTCAGGGGGTGGCTTCAAGATGGCAGACTAAACACATGTCTACCTAAATCCTTCTGGAAACCAGTGCCTGAAATGAAAATTAAACAGAGACTTCTTGACACCGAATCAGCCCTAGGACACAGCATAAGGCTGCCTATTTGGTCTGCATACTATTGAGCAGGAAACTTCTTCTCTTTCACCACCCTCACCCTTGATGAGGGTTGGCTCTTGTGGACTGAAGGTAAATCATGATTCTACCTTTTTTTTTCCTGTGTCTTAGCTGGCAGGAGGGGCTGAAATTTGACTGGTAGCAAGGCTCAGGCGCACTGCTGATGAGATCAGTGAGCAGAGTAGCCAAGTTTGAAAGCCTGGCATTGGAATCTGTGCAACTCGGCACCTCTGACCTCTCTCACACAGAATCTCCAAATCTCCCAAATTGAATAGCCTTTTCCGAGGTGGGCAGGAGCTTGTGCCAGATGCCATCTTGATTCACTGGGAGGTGGATCTTCCTCTACAGAGGCCTCAATTGAATCTAATTCCCTGGCTGGGAGGCAGTACCTGCCTGGAGAGCACTTTTATGGCAGTAAAGCAGTGTCTGATAAACTGAGAGACTGTAAAAATTAAACCAAAGTTACAAGAATACTGAAAGAAGCTCTTGGCTTAGAAGAACAAAACTATTAATTTTATGTTTTAGGAGGAAATACAACACACATTATCCAGAAACCTACTCAGTTAGGGTGGGCTCCAAACTCAGTCAAAGCTGCAATATTAAAAGAAGTGACCCAGTGATCATATCATGAAATCTATGATGTCATTACATTAGTGAGAGGAATGTGCTATAGTCATTATAGCCCTTCCAGATGGAGAGGAAGTTAATAAGACTTGTAGTAGTTAAAATTGAGTTTAAACATAGATTATTAAGGGGGATCATAGGGGGAGCCACAAAGCACAATAAAGATGCAACAAATCGAACCAAGAAACATAATACAGGATTTTAAACAACCACAAAACCAACACTTAAAAAGGTGAAAAATCAACTAAAAAAAAGTGTCTCAGAACAGAAAAATGAGAAAACTTCAACACAAAAATAAACATCACAATGACAGCACTAAACACATACCTAGAGATAATTACATTGAATGTGAATGGACTGAATGCTCCAGTATAGAGACAATGAGTGGCATCTTGTATCAAAACACATGACCTGTCCATATGTTGCTCACAAGAAATTAACCTTAGACTTAAAGATATGAACATACTGAAAATTAATGGATGGAAGAATATGCCAAACTACCAATATACAAAGAAGAGCAGGTATAACAATACTAATCTCATATAAAATAAAATCCACTATTGTAGACAAGAATGGACACTGTTGCTAAAAATTTTGATACACAAGCAGGACTTAACAGTGTTAAATATTTATGCACCCAATACTAGAGCATCTAAATACATCAAAGAAACACTGACTACACTCAAAAAGGAGATAGATCACTCCACAATAAAAGTGAAAGACTACAACACTCCACTCTCAATATTGGATAGATTGTCTAGAAAAAAGCTCAATAAAGACATAGAAGATTTTATTGTCACAATTAACCAACTAGACCTCATCAATGTATACAGAACTTTCCATCTATCAGCAGACAACTACGCCTTCTTCTCCAGTGCACATGGAATTTTCTCCAGAATAGACTATGTGTTAGGACATAAATAAAATCTCAACAAAATCTATACCATTGAATTATTGCAAAGCATGTTCTCAGACAACAAAGCCATAAAAATCAAAATCATCAGCAGGAAAAGTATAGATAGAAAGTGGAACACATGGAAACTGAACATCTTGCTGAGAAAGCCATGAGTTACAGAAGAAATCAAGGATGAAATAAAGACACTTATGGATTCCAACAAGAGTAAAAACACTTCTCACCAGAAGCTATGGGATACAGCCAAAGCAGTGCTCAGAGATCAGTCTATAAATGTACACATCTAAAAGAAAGAAACTTAACCAAATATCTAACCCTACAGGCTGAACAAATAGAGAGAGAGAGAGCAACAGAGGAACCCCTCGGGCACCAGAAGAAAACAGAGCAGAACTAAATGAATTAGAAAATAGAAGAACAATTGAAAAAATTGAAAAGACCAAAAGCTGGTATTTTGAAAAGTTCAGCAAAACTGACAAACCATTGGCTAAACTTACTAAAGAAAAACAGGAAAGGAAACAAATAACCTAAATAAGAAATGAGAGGGGGGAGTTGTCACAACACATCCAACTGAAATAAAAAATATTATAACAGAATACTACAAAATTCTGAACTCTAACAAATTTGAAAACCTAGAGAAAATGGACAAATTCTTAGATTCTTAACACCTACCAAAATTATCACAAGGACAAGCAGAACAACTTAATAAAACCATCACAAAGAAAGAGATTGAAAAAAATCTTCAAAAAGCTATGAATCAAAAAAAGTCCAGTCCCAGATGGCTTCATCGCCAGGTTGGACCAAGCTTTTAGAGAAGAATTATCTCCAATATTACTGACACTATTTCACAGCACAGAAAGTGATGGAATACTCCCAATTCATTCTATGAAGGCTGCATAATTCTGTTACCAAAGCCAGGGAAAGACCCAACAAAAAAGGAAAAGTACAAACCAATATCACTCATAAATCTAGATGCAAAAATCGTCAACAAAATTCTTGCTAGTAGAATACAACAACATATCAAAAAAACAATTCATCACAACCAAGTTGGATTCATACCATGGATGCAAGGCTGATTCAACAGCAGAAAAACAATTAATGTGATCAACTACATAAGTAACGCAAAAGACAAGAATCACCTGATTTTGTCTATTGATGCAAAAAAGCCCTTTGATAAAGTCCAACACCCGTTCATGCTAAAAACTCTCAGCAAAGTACAAATAGTTGGCAAATTCCTCAATGCATTAAGGGCTATTTATACAGAGCCAACTGCCTACATCATCCTGAATGGAGAGACTGAAAGAATTCCCCTTGAGAATGGGACCTAGACAAGGATGCTCACTCTCACCTCTGCTAGTCAACATTATACTAGAAGTTCTAGCTAGAGCAATTAGACAAGACCAAGAAATAAAAGGCATCTGCATCACAAAGAGGAAGTAAAAATCTATTTGTAGATGATATGATTGTATATGCAGAGAATCCGATAGAATCCATAGGTAAACTACTTGAACTAATAGAAGAGTTCAGGAAAGTGTCAGGATACAAGAGAAACATAAATAAATCAGCAGGATTTGTTTATACCAACAATGATATTATTAAAGAACAAATCACCAAATCAACACCATTGACTATAGCCCCCCAAGAAGATAAAATAGCTAGGAATAAATCTAACCAGAGAAATAACAGATCTTTGTGAAGAGAACTACAAGCCCTCACTACAAGAAACTAAGACAGGTTTATGTAAGTGGAGAAACCTACCCTGTTCACTGATAGGAAGACTTAACACTGTGAAAATGTCTATTTTATCCAAAGCAATTTACTTGTATAATGCAATCGCAATACAAATTCCGGTGACATTTTTTAAGGAGATGGAGAAACAAATCTCCAAGTTTGGAAATGGAAGAAGCCCCGAATAAGCAAAGCACTACTGAAGAAGAAGAAACCACTGGGAGGCCTTTCAATACCCACCTTTAGAACCTAGCACACTGCCACAGTGGTCAAAACAGCCTGGTACTGGTACAAGAACAGATAGATGGATCAATGCAACAGACTTGAGACCCCAGAGATGACACCATCCTCCTACGAACAGTTGATATTCTACAAAGGCCCTAAGACATTAAACTGGGATAAAAAATATATATATATATCTGTTCAACAAACAGTGCTAGCAAAATTGGATATTCATCTGCAGTAAATTGAAAGAAGGCCCATCTCTCATACCTTATACAAAAACCGACTCAAACTGGATAAAAAACCTAAATATCAAATGTAAAACAATAAAGCTCATCCAAGAAAAAGGAGGAACAACAATGGAAGTTTTAGTATACAATGGAGACAGACTTCAAAATCTGACAATCAACTGAAGAGAAAATATATAGAAACTACTAAGAATCAAACACTTTTGCTCATCCAAAGACTTTATCAATAGAATTAAAAGGCCACATACTGAATGGGAAAAAGTACTTGGCAACTATACACCAGACTGACGCCTGATCTCTATAATCCACTATGTGCTACAAAATATCAATAAGAAAATGATAAATAATCCAATTAAGCACTGGGCAAAGGAGATGGACAGATACTTCTCTAAAGATGAGATCCAGGCAGACAAAAAATACATGCAGACATGCTTACAATCATTAGCTGTTAAATAAATTCAAATCAAAACGACAATGACATATCATCTTACCCTAACAAGGTTAGCCATGATCCAAAAAATGCAAAACAACAAATGCTGGAGAGGCTGTGGAGAAATTGGAACTCTCCTTCACTGTTGGTGGGATTGAAAAATGGTGCAACCTCTTTGGAAAGCCATCTGGCACTTCCTTCAAAAACTGGAAATAGATTTACTGCTTGACCCAGTAATTCCACTGCTTGGAATATAACCTACAGAATCAAGGCCATTAATACCAACTGATACATGCACACAAATGTTTATTACAGCACAGTTCACAATAGCAAAAAGATGGAATCAACACAGATGCCCAACAACAGAGGAATGGATAAGTAAACTATGGTATGTATACTCAACAGAACACTATGCAATGATAAAGACTGATGATGATTTTAGGAAACATCTGATAACCTGGTTTCAATTGGAAGACATTATGTTGAGTGAAAGTAGTCAGTGACAAAAGGACAAATAGTGTATGAGACCTGTACAGTAAGAACTTAAAAACAGATTCACTCATACATAGAAGACTCACTGACAGCTACAAGGGTTGGGAGGGAGGGAGGGAAAGCATGTGGTATTGATTAGATTGTTCATAGAAAGTTGGTTGGGTGAAATCTGTGACAGCATACATTAGAAAGAAGATCAATTTTAACTGGAATTTAACATAACATGATTACTCCTCCCATCTTAACCCAATATTGCAAAGATGGAGTAGCTGGGTTTGGGTTCTGGGGAGCGTCCTCTCAGGGGACATCGAGGCCATTTGGTATAACTAGCATTTGCTAAAGGAGTCTTCTGCACCCCAAATTGTTGAGTAAAGTCTGGGGTCTTAAAAGTTGCCAAACTGCCACTTGAGGTAAGCAAAATGGTCCCAACTCAGCAGGAATGAATGATCTCGAAGGACAAAAATGACATGGGGCAAAGAGAACCCAGAAGACAGAGAGACCCATGTGAGTGTGTGACTAAATTGACATGTGATTGGAAGAACTGTATGGTACCCAGCCCAGTGATAGACGTGCACAAATTTGAGTCTTACTGGCAACATGAAAATAAAAAGGGTAGCACCCTGAGATCTCCACTAAAAGACCACAAGTGATGGTCCAGAGGCCTCAGGTTTCCCCTGGGAGCATGGCCCCTGGCCCTGATGCCTCCTCTGTCCAGAAATCATAATGGAGGTCAACTCTTCAGACAGAAATGCATTCGACTTGGTGACACAGAGCAACCATATCATGTGTGTACTTTATGGTTCTATGCATCTATCGGATGTCACCTGGCTGACCTCTTACTGGACACGGGAGAGAGAGTGGAGAGTGAAGGGATAGGAAATTGTTAGGATGATGCAATGTGTATATAACGGAGAGAGGTGTGTTGTCACCGGGCAGGGAGAACAGTGGGATCCGCTCATTGGTGGGTGTGCAAATTTATATGGGGTTGTATATTTTCCCTCCATCATAAAAACAAAAAAGAAATTGTTCAATTGGTGTATATTCTACTGTGTATACACTCAACAATGACAAGTGAAAATGAGTTATTAAAAAACAAACTATAAAGACATTGAAATATCATCAGGTGCTAAGAATTCTAAGAGAATGAATAAGTGAAGTTCAGCTGTTTTTGTTTTTTATGGTGAAATTTTGAAATTTTTCTGTTTTATACTGCAACTATACACACCACAGAGTGAACTGTAACACATAAGAATTAAAAAAAAAAAATTAAGAAATACTACAGAAAAGCATTTCCAGGAAGAAAAGTAGTGTAGGACAAGAAAATCCCACTGTATTACAAATACATGTATTACATGTATTACAAATACATGAAATACACTGTATTACAAATCACTCAAGGAGGTGGGTAGAAAAGATGCTGATGTAAATAACTTTGGAAGTGCTGGAAACTGTTACACTAAAGGCAAACTGAAGTGCATGAAAGCACTGTATTCTAGTTGATAGAGTCATTTTCCCCAAAAGATACAAGTTAACACTTACACAGGGATTGGAAAATTAAATAAATGGTAGTGGGTAGTGGAAATTCATTTCTCACTTTTGAAACTGGAATGCACACAGAAGCAAAAGGAGGGGCCTAGGATGATCCAAGTAACAATCAGAATTTAAAGCATCAGTAAAAGAAAATGTTTAACACAATTATAGATGACTCTACACTGAAATATTTGTAAATGTTTGCATGCATACAGGTAGTAACTATAAATAAACTTCTCTAACCTGTCTGTTGGAAGGGTCTGAAAGAAATAACATGGCAGTCGCAGCACAGTGCCCAGAGCATGGTTTCTAAAACCACTTTGTATAACAGGAACCAGAAGTCTTTGAAGAAATGAATGGTTCTGGAAATAAGTTATAAAACTCTCAAGAAAAATCAGGACTGTCTTGTTATGCTGTGCTAGAAAGTGTGTGCTCAAAACACACACACACACACACACACACAGCCACATTCACACAAACACACAAACTCAAAGGCATAAGTCTGAGAAACACAGGAGTACCACAGACAAGCTTAATGATCCAAGCTTAAAACATTCCAGTAACAAAATAAAGGAATGTAGTATTGTAATGCAAACTAGAACGTAAATATTTGTAAGCTGATGCAGACACAAATAAATTAATATATACAAAAAGGAAACAAATCTTCTATGCAGAACTCCAAGTGATTTTTGTAGATGGTGATGTCAGCGTGTAAAGATTTTTCTTCCAAAAGTTTAGTGTTTAAAATGAGAAGGAGGAAAGAGAAACTTGAAGAAAGCTGACCTTTATTTCTTCAGCCAGGTAATCAAGTTTGACATCAACACTCATAAATTATGTTGATAGTATATACCCTTGATGTGATATGATCAAAATGAAAATTTACTGCTGTAATAATCCTCTTCAGAACTTATAACCCAGTCTCATCATAAGAAAAATATTAGACAAATTCCAATAGTGCAACATCCTACAATATACCTGATCAATGAGCCTCGAAACCATCAAGTTTATCTGAAATAGGTAAAAGTCTAAAAATGTATCACTGTCAAGAAAGTTCAAGGAGACATGAAAAATAAGTGTCGTATGGGATTCTGGATGAAATCCCGAAACTAAAGATTTCTGAATATCCTGTGGATTTTAATAACAATATAACAATACTGCTTCATTAACAAATGTGTTCTGTTCATATAAGATGTCAGCAAGAGAGAAAACTATGCGGCAGTGTATAACTGAGTTTTCTGTGCTAGCTCTTCAATTTTTCTGTAAAACTAAAATTGTTCTGCTAACAATATCTTAATAAAATATGCCAAAAATACATACATATTGTTTTAATTAGAATGAATCACTTCTGAAAACTAAATATTTAAAGTTTATTGCTGTTTCTTTCTACAATTATATTAAGGAATAAGAAGATAAATTTTGCTGTTGTGTTTTGTCAAATAAGTAGTTATCCCCCCCCAGAAGTATGTAATGAATAATGGTATATTTATAAGTGTGTGTATAATTAAAATCATTTGGGTACAATAATAGAAAATTGGCATTTAAAAAACTTATCAAATATTGAAAATAAATTCTAAAAGATAGAAGACAACAGTAGAAGAGTTTAAATAAATTCTAAGAAAAATTGATGGTTAAAATCAGAGGTGTATTTCAAATCCCTTATGAGACACTACACATTAGCCATCCCTTCCTTCATCCATTGTTTCATACAATTGGTAAAGAATTTTTATACTGAAAGGCAAAGTGGTCTCAAATTATGAGTATGTTTTCAAGTGCAAAGAGAATTTCACTTCAAATCAGTTTTTGTTCCAACACTTGGGAAATTATGTGGAAATGTTATCAAAATGTGCTGTATAAAATAGTAAATATACTAAAAGTTTTAAAGAAAATTAAAAACATTAAGGAAATTTTTGTGCATTAAGCATTAATTATGTCCATCTTTATCATTACTGCTTGAAGATGAGTAAGAAAACACAAAATTCAGCTATTTTTTTCCCTACTGGAATTGTATGGAATAATGAATACTTTTTTCCTTTGCTGCTTCTCAAGAAATATTTGATTGTAACATTTATTAGGCACAACACATTTTTTATGCAAATCTCAAGTTTATTATCTATTAACTGAGTAAAATGTTGTATAAATAATAATTTTTGGTAGTTGTTACAAATATTATCCAATTTTCTTTTCTAAAAATTGTGTACCCAGAGACAAGTAATTTAACTGTTACCTAGGAGGTTAACTGAAGTGAAAGATGTGAAGTGGGACCAACAAGGCAGACTAGGCACATGTCTCTTCTATTCACTCTGAGAATTAAGGGCTGGAATGATAACTGAACGGAGCACTGTAGAATCCATGGAGCCCTAGAATCTGGTAAAGGGTTGTCAGATTTGACTATGTACCAGTAAGAGACTAAACAACCTTTTGCAAGACAAGCCAGCAGCTGCTGAGTCCCACTCCTGCTGACTTTCTGTTTCAGAGAACTGTAGGTACTAATGCCTTCTCTGTTACAGAGAACTGTAGGTACTAATGCCTTCTCTGTTACCTAGGAGGTGGGGACTGGGCATGAGCTGGCAAATAAACCAAACTGCGGTGCATAAGTAAATGGTATATAGCACAACAGAGAGGCTGTGTATGGGATAGCCACAGTCTGAGAGCCTGGCTTCTGACTGAGGGCACAAGTGCCTCTCCATCCACTCTTTTCTGAGCAGCACCATAGATTCTGTCATTTCACAGCAGGAAATGTAGTTCAATCAGGGTACCATGTTGGCAGGCTGGGAGACAGAGCCATGCAGCCAGGCACCTTAGCTGTGCTGATTCTCAAGCAGAGCAGCAGCCCATCTGACAAGCCTTCTCCAGCAGAAAAGTAGTGTTTGAGATGATTTGTTTATTAAGTTATGGGTGGGGCCTGGCAGAGAATGGCAGGAAGGCCCTAACCCCTTCCTACTTTGAATCATGTCATAGCATCTGGGGGTGGGCTATGAGGTACTTTTGTTGTCAGCCAGAAGACTGGCCTGCCACATCTGAAGGCCTAACTGATTTCAGCAGCTGGTGGAGAGTCCTCACTCAGTAATTAAGTGGCCTTTCAAAATAAAACCACCTGGAGAACTGACTACTGAGAGGCCCAGCAGCTTCTCCTCTACCCTTCGCTGATCCACATCATAGCATCAGCTGACAGCCCCCTAGTGACTGTAAGTAGGGTGCTGTCTTTGCCACCCAGGAGGCAGAGCCTGCTACCCCAGAGAGTCTACCTGGGGCCCAGTCACTAGAGTACACAGAGGAGGCCGGTGAGCAACTCCACTCTTAGAACTACACCTCCATCCCTGTTGAGATAACACTAGAGAAATTTAACAGCTTCTAGATGGTGTTCAAACAACAGTCAGGTGAAAACTATTTAAAGATGTGTTCCACTGTGACTCTGGAAACTTCCCAAAATACTAAAACAATTTTGAAGCCTTTCAGACACTACCAGAGGTCAAGTACAAAAGAATTATATATAGATCCCTCTTAGAGATTAAACAAAATGCAGCAGAACAAAATGAAAAGTTAAGTAAGCTATTTGAGCTGATGAAACATCAAAGATCTGAAATCCCGCAGATCAATAAGAAAATTGTGAAATTAGACAATTCAACCCAAAGCCCAAAAAGCAGAATTGAGGAGATAGAAGTCAGACTTAACAACCATGAGGATAAAGCAACTGACACCAGCACATATGAGGAGAAATAAGAGAAAAGAAATGAGAAAAATGAAGAAACATTAAGAAATGTTTTGGACTCTATTAAGAGGACTAATCTACAAATGGAAGTCCTGAACAGGGAGGGATAGATGAAAATACAGGGAGCATTGTTGTAGAGTTGTTTACTGAAAACTTCCCTGAAATCATGAAAGAAGAGAACACAGATATCCAAGATACATATCAAATGCCACAAAAATTAGACCTCAAAAGAAAGACAACATGACATATTATTATCAGACTTAACAAAATGAAACATAAAGAGAGGCTCTTAAAGGCACCGAGGCTCAAAGCAAAGCTAACATTCAGAGGGAAACGCTGTAGGCTTTTGTTCAACTTCTCTGTAGAAACAATGTTAGCAAGAAAGCAGTGCACTGACTCATTCAAAGTCCTCAAGGATTATATATCAAGAATTATATATCCTGCAAAACTGTCTCTCAAATATGACTGTGACATTAAGACACTCAGACGTAAACAGAAGCTTAGAGACTATATAAACACCAAACCAAAACTACAAGGAATACTGAAAGAAGCTCTTTACTTAGAAAAACAAAAACATTATGTGAATACTTAAGGACACAGTGCAGGACACAGCATCCAGAATCCTACTCATTTAGGGAAGTCAAAAAGCTCAAAACAACATTACTAAAATAAGGGAACCAGTGATCATAACACAAAAACTATGACATCATCACACTAAAAAGGGGATACATTATAGTAGTTTTAACCCTTTCAGCTGGAGAGGAAATTAAAAACTTGCACAAGTTAAAGTCTGGTTTAAGCATAGAATGGTTATGGCAACATGTCAAAACAAGAAGCATAATACAGGAGTCTCAACAAACAAAAGACCAACACTGGAAAAGATGAAAAATCAACCCATAAAGGAGAATGAGCCAGAACAGACTATTAAGGGAAACATCAACAATGGAAAACTAAAGGCATCAAAATAACAGCACTAAACACATACCTATCAATAATTACACTGAATGTAAACAGACTGAATGCCCCAACAAGGAGACAATGAGAGACATGGTGGATCAAAAGACCCACCTTACAAGAAACACACCTAAGACTGAAAGAGTTGAACAAACTGAAAATGAAAAGATGGAAAAAATATATACCAAGCCAACAACATACAATGAAGAGCAAGAGTAGCAATATTAACCTCAGATAAAATAGGTTATAATGTAAAATCCAGCATTGTGGATGAGGATGGCCACTACCTATTGCTGAAAGTTTCAGTACACAAGCAGGATGTAACAATATTAAATATTTATGCACCCAATACTAGAGCATCTAAATACATTGTACAAACACTGATAACATGGAAAAATGAGATAGATCACTCCACAATAGTAGAATAGCTGAGGACTTCAACACTCCACTTTCAGGAATGGGCAGATCACCCAGCAAAAAAGCTCAGTATTATACAGAAGATCTTATTGTGACAATTAATCAACTTGACATTATCAACAGATAAGTGCACCTTCTTCAATGCACATGAAACACTTTCCAGAATATACCATGTGTTAGGACATAAAGCAAGTCTCAACAAATCCAAGCCACTGAGTTATTATAAAGCATCTTCTTTTACCATAAAGCCATAAACACTGAAATGAATAGCAGACAAAAGATAGGTACAAATTTGAACTCATGGAAATGGAACAACACCTTGCTCAAAAATCTGTGGGTTATAGAATAAATTGAGAACAAAATTAAGACACTTATGGAATCAAATGAGAATGAAAACATCTACCAGAACCTATGGGATACAGCCAAAGCAGCGCTCAGTGGCCAATTTATGTCCATAAATGTACACATCTGAAATGAACAAAGGGTCCAGATCAAAGAATTAATGCTACAGCTTAAACAAGTAGAAAGAGAGCAACAGAGGAATCTGTCAGGAACCAGAAGAAAACAGATCATAAAGACTGGAGAAGAACTAAATGAATTAGAGAATAGAAGAACAATTGAAAAAAATTAAAAAAAACCAAGTGGTGGTTCTTTGAAAAAACTAACAAAATTGATAAACCATTGGCTACACTTACAAAACAAAAACAAGAGAGAAACCAAATAACCCAAATAAGTGATGAGATGGAAGATTTGACAACAGACTCAACTAAAATCAAACATAGCATACTACAAAAGATGGTACTCCAACAGATTTGAAAATCTAGGGGAAATGGACAGATTTCTAGATTCATATCACCTACCAAAATTATCACAAAGAGAAGTAGAACAACTTATTAAACCCATCAGAAAGGAAAAGATTGAAAAAGTCATCAAAAAACTATGAACCAAAAAGTCCTGGCCCAGATGACTTCACCACACAATTCTACCAAATTTCTAGAGAAGAGTAAATTACAATACTACTGAGGCTATTTCACAACATAGAAAAGATTGGAATACTTCCTAATTCATTCTATGAAGTCAGCTTAACTCAGATACCAAAGCCAGGCAAAGATCCCACCAAAAAAAAAAAAAGATAGACCAATAATACTCACTAACCTAGATAAAAAAGTCTTCCACAAAATCCTAGCCAACAGAATGCAAAAATATATCAAAAAATAATAATAATTCATCATGACCAAGCTGGATTCATCAGGGTTGCAATGCTAGTTCAACATCAGAACAGCAATTAATATGATCAACCACATTAACAGCACAAAGAAATCACCTGATTTTGTGAATTGATGCAGAAAAGGCATTTGACAAAGTCCGACACCCATTTGTGCTAAAAACTTTTAGCCAAATAGGAATATAAGAGAAATTTCTCAACACAATAATGGGCATCTACACAAAGCCTGCCACCTACACCAATCTGAAAGGACTTCCCTTGAGAACAGGAACTGCATACGGGTGCCCCCTCTCACCACTTCTATTCAGCATTGTACCAGGGGTTCTTGCCAGAGCAATTAAACAAGACAAGTAAATAAAAGGCACCCACATCAGCAAAGAGGAAGTAACAATTTCCTTATTTGCAGATGATATGACTATATATGCAAAGAATCCTAAAGAATCCATAAATAAACTACTGAAACTAATAGAAGAGTTCAGCGAAGTATCAGGATATAAGATAAATACAAGTAAGTTGGTAGAATTCCTTCATACCAATAAAGAGATCATCAAAGGAGAGGTCACCAAATCAATGCCATTTACTATAGCCTCCAAGAAGATAAAACACCTAGGAATAAATCTAACTAGAGAAATAAGACACTCATATGGAAAGAACTACAAGACCTGACTGCAAGAAACTAAGAGACATATGTAAATGAAGAAACCTACCCTGCTCATGAATAGGAAGACTTAACATTGTGAAAATGTCTATTTAACCCAAAGCGATCTACACATACAAAGCAATGTCAGTACAAATCCCAGTGACATTTTCTAATGATATGGAGAAACAAATCACCAGTTTTGTTTGGAATGGGAAGAAACCCCAGATAAGTAAAGCAATACCGAAGAAGAGGAACACAGTGGGAGGCCTCACCCTACTCAACCTTAGAATCTATTACACTGCCACCATAATCAAAACAGCCTGGTATTGGTACAAAAAGAGATATATAGACCAAGGGAACAGAGTTGAGACCCCAGAAATAACACCATCGTCTTACAAACAGTTTATGTTTGACAAAGGCCATAACATTGTAAACTGACATTTAAAAACAGTCCCTTTAACAGATGGTACTGGCAAAATTAGATATCCATCTGCCAAAAGTTGAAAAAAGACCCATATCTGACACCTTAAAAAAAAACTAACTCAAATTGAATCAAAGACCTAAATATTAAACCTAAAGAGATAAAGATCATACAAGAAAAAATATGGTCAACAATGCAAGTTTTAAGACACACCTTAGACAGTCTTCAAAATCTGACACACAAAGCGTGATCAACAGAGGAGAAAATAGATAAATGGAATCTACTAAGAATCAAAACTTTTGCTCATCCAAAGACTGTTATCAGAAGAGTTAAAAGGCCACCTATGCAATGGACAAAATTGCTTGGAAACTACATGTTGGACTGACATCTGATCTCCAATCTACAATATGCTGAAAAATATTAACACAAAAAAGGTGAACAACCCAATTAAGTGATGAGCCAGAGACTTCACCAAAGAGGACATACAGGCAGCTAAGAGATACACTAGGAAGTCTTCATGATCATTAGCTGTTAGATAAATGTAAATCAAAACTACAACTAGACACCATCTCATCCCAGCAAGGTCTGTCATGATCCCCAAAACAGAAAACAGCAGATGCTGAGGAGGCTGTGGAGAGATCATAACTCTCCTCTCCTACGCTGCTTGTGAGATTGCAAAATGGTACAACCCCTTGAAAATCAATTTGGCACTTCATTAAAAAGCTGGAACTAGGTATATTGTTCAATCCAATAATCCTGCTGCTTGGAATATATCCTACAGAATCAAAGGCTGTCACATGAACAAATACATGCACACAAATCTTTATTGCGGCTCAGTCCACAATAGCAAAATGATGAAATCAACCCAGATGCCGAGCAACAGATGAATGGATAAACAAATAATGGTACATATACTCGATGGAATACTACACAATGATAAAGAACAATAATGATTTTAGAAAGTATCTTTTAACCTGGCTTCAAGGAAGAGATTATGCTGAGTGAAATCAGTCAAGGCAAAAGGACAAGTACAGTATGAGACCCTACTCTAAGGATTTAAAAATAGACTCACGTACAGAAGAAAAGACTCTTTGATAGCTGCAAAGGTGGGGAGGGAAAGAGAGGGCTGGTCCTAGGTTATATAGCTGATAGAAACTTGGTTGTGTGAAAGCTGTGGAAGCACACAGCAGAAAGAAGCTCAACTTAACTGGACTTCAAAGTAAACTGAAAACTCTTCTAATCTTAACTTCAATATTGCAAGGATAGAGTAGGACAGGGGCAGGGTTCTGGAGACTACGCTCTCTGGGGGCATCCAGGCAAATTGGCATAATTAGCCTATTGCTAAGTGAGTCTTCTGTACCCCATATTGGAGAGTGGTGTCTGGGGTCTTAAAAGCTAGCAAGCTGTCATCTGAGGTTTAGCAAAAGGTCCCAGCTCATCCGGAACAGATGATCACCAAGAACAGCAAAGACATAAGGATAAATGAGCCCAGGAGACAGAAGGACCCTTGTGAGCGGATGACTGTATCAACATGTGACCAGAAGAACCTGATAGTGCCTGGCCACCACCAAAGTCAGCTGTATGGGGCACACAGTACTGAGTCCCTGTGGCAACATGAGAAAAAGAGGGGGTTCACCTCAAGAACTCCACTAACAGACTGCAGTTGAGGGTCTCGTGGCCTGTGTGCTCCCCTGGGGGCATGGTCACTAGAACTGCTGCTGTCTCTGACCAGAAAACATTTCTGAGTTCAACTTTTCAGACAGGAATAGACTGGACTCGGGGATACAATGTGAGCATGTGGTGTGTGTACTTTATCTTCTTATACATTTATAGGACACTGTCCTACTGGCCTTTTACGAGAAAGGAGAGGAAAAGGTGAAGAGGAGGAGACAGGTGAGACTGCTAAGAGGATATGACGTATATAGTACAAAAGGGAGGAGTGTACTGTCTCTGGGCAAGGAGAGTAGCAGACACTGCAGGTAAGCAGGCATGCAAATTTAATTTGGATTGCATACTTTGACTTAATCACAATTCAAAACAATTAAGCCACGCCAAGTGTTGTCGAGTCGGATCTGACTCATGGTTAGGTAAAATATATATCAGATAGTGGCAAGTGCTATAAAAAACTAAGTAAAATGTATACTAGACAGTGGTAAGTACTGTATGAGAAAAGAGGACACAAGAAGTCTAAAATGAAAATGAGGAGTGTGCTGTCATGGGAAAGGAGAGTAGAAGGAGCTGCAGATAGGTGAGCATGAAAAATTGATTTTAATTGTATACTTTCACTTAATCACAATAAAAAAAAAAGGAAGGATGTCTTATCCTATCTCAGATTTGCTAGAGTTTACCAGGATTCCCAGGTGATTCAATGGCATGTTTACATTTGAGCAGCATAGATATAAAACTCTTAAAAATATGGCTTATTTTAAAGTACTTAATAATCAAAGCTATTATTTTGGTCATTTTAAATTTTGAGTAAAAAGATATTTTCCCAAAGAATTACGTAAATACTATTGTCTGTCTGTGCTTAAATTCTGCAATGCATGCAAAGTTTGTAATTAAATATTATACTTGCATAGCTTTTATAATTAGCATGAGGAGTAATGTTTCAGAATATTGAGAGATACATCTTAGTAGGAAAACATAACTTAATGAGGAGAGTATCCAGAAGTCATAATTTAAGGGACTAGTAATTATCTTTAAGAGCAGTTACCACTGATATATCCATGAAGCATGGGAAATGTTTTAAATGTGATATGTTTTCAATTTTATAAAAAGCTGATAGGTAGCATCTTTCGAGTAATTATAAATTCAGATTTTCTACATTATTATAAAACCCAAACTGAAATCAAATCCATTGCCTCTAAGTCAATACTGACTCAAAGCAATCCCACATTACAGAGTAGAATTGCCCCACGAGGTTTCCAAAACAGTCTTTAGAGAGACTGACTGTGTCGTATCTTTTTTCTACAGAGCAACCAGTGGGTTTCAACAGCCATTTCCACTGGGAAACATCAGATATGCATTTACAAGGTAAGATAATTTTATATAGAAGTTACATATTCATTATCTGAAACTAAACTGTTCTTTAGTAGCATTAAATAGTATTTTTACAGATAGTAGAAGCCTATATCCAATTAAGTTTTAAAACTAATAGTTCATCCAAATGTTCCAAACTCTTTTCTTCCAAAATCATTGTCGCATTAAATATCTGCAAAACAATCCACCAAGAATTTACCCAAATTTTACAGTATTTATAGCAGACATCACTTATTTAACTCTTAATGAACTTGCTTGTGTGTGCTTTCATGCAGTACACATCAGTACCAAAAAACTTGCTGTCGACTCCTAGCTACCCTGTGGGACCGAGCAGAGCTGTCTCACAGAGTTTCCAAAGGAGTGACTGGTGAATTCTAACCGCCAGCCTTTTGATTAGCAGCCAAACTCTTAACTCCTACACCACTTGGATTCCACATATCAATACAGTACAGAGAATTATTTGTATTATCTGCCTAGTAGATTCTGACACATGTCAGCTCCATGCTTTTCAGAGTACAACTTTAATCCATGGGAGTTTCTAACATCTTGATTTTTCAGGAGTACATCTCCAGGCCTTTTTTCTGAGGCACCTGTGGAAGCTCCAAACTTTTGGTCAGTAGCGGAGGTCTTTAACCATTTGTGCTAACATCCTACTATAGTACAATTGTACTTGAATGCTATTAAACAGTGAAATGATACATTAAATTTAGACAAATGAATTAAAACACGTTAAGACACATAAGGAGCCCTGTTGGCGCAATGGTTAGAGTCAAGGTTGCTAAATGAAAGTTCAGCAGTTGAAAAACGTCATCTGCTCTTTGGAAACTGTTTGTGGCAGTTGTACTCTGCTTGATAGTATCACTCTGAGTCAGTATCAACTGGATAGAAACAGGTTTAAGACTCAAACAAAAAAGTAATCAAGAAATGGTTATCAAGTTGACAAGTGACTGAATAAACAAGGTTAGGTGCTCAAAAGACGCAGCTGGAAGCCATGAAGACCAGTACAGTTGGATGATCACTGAAACACAGGGGATGGGAGGGAGAGGGAGCTGGTAAAGGAGTGAGGAAAACAACATGTAAGTGGCTGCTGAAACAACAGATGCACAAAATAACTTGTTGAAAGAATGGTCAAATTGTAAATGTGCTGCAGTCTACTTTTTTTCGGTGTATTTGTTATGCAAGTATTTTTGTAAGCATGTGCTTAGGATTTATTATGAGTCTCTGTTAGTGAATTTTGCACATTTTACTTAGAGAAATATCTATCACGTGTAAAATATGTATCACATTGATACACCAAGAAAAGAACAGAAATGTATCGTGCTGACAGCGGTTACATTTGCTCTGAAGGAATGTAAGAAACTTTATACTTTTATCTATAATTATCTACATTAAAATTTTTGTCTTAGTGTACATTACATTTTTTAATTTTATTTATATTGTGACTGAGAGTTTATAATCCAAGCCAATTTTCCATTTAAAACCCAAAGCACCTGCCTCTATGCAACTCTTACTTGCTCTCCTTACCCTGTGACAGCATAGTCTTTCTTTCCACTCTGTGCTTTTGGTATCCTCTTACCCAACCCTTGTTCCTTCCTCTCTACCCTCTCCTCTTCCCTCTAGAGGAACCAGGTGGACAGTCTCATATATATATACTAAACTGTAAAGCACACACAGCAGCTGCATCACTCTGTATCCCACAGTTTGATTCGATCTTTAACTGAAGTACTGGTTTCAGCTTTGGCTAGCAGCAAATGCAGGGGCCATGTTCTCAGTGGACCTCCAGGATGTTGGACCAAAAGCTTGGTGTTTTAATAGAGAACTAAATTTGCACTCCCATTTTTCTCATACTGACAAAAGGACTCTACTTTGTGTTCCCTGTGAGGGCAGTCTTTGGTGGTGGCCGGGGACCATCTAGTTCTTCTGGTCTCATGCTGATGTAGTCTCCCAATCACATGGACCCTTCTGTCTCCTGGGCTTATATTTTCCTGATGTCTTTGATGTTGTTGGTTTTCATCTGCTCCTGGTGTGTTAGGATCAACTGATGTTCCTTAGATAGCAGCTCGTTGGCTTTTAAGACCCCAGGCGCCACTCACCCATATAGGATGCAGGACAATCTCTTAGTGGATGGGAGAAACAAACAGTTATGCCAACTGACCTCAGTGTTGCATGAAAACATGGCTGTCAGTCCTCTGTCCCTGCTACTCTGCCCTTTGAAATGTTGAGTTATATTTAGAAAACCTTTTAGCTTATGGTGCAGTTCGGTTGTGCTGACCTCCTTTCTATATTGTATTGTCATTCCCTTTACGTAACCGAATTTCTAATAATTGTTTCATCTATGAATAATCCTCCTTCCCTCCCCACCCTTGTAGCCATCAAAGACTACTTTCTTCTGTTCATAAGCTTTTTTTTAATTCAGTATGTTTTTTTTTTTTTTTATTTAACATAACTGAGTGAAAATGTACATTCACGTATAAATTTACATGCCCACCTATATGCAGCTTCCACTGCTCTCCCTGTCCGGTGACTGCACACTATTCCTCTCTGCTCCATACATGTCTCATCCTCCCAACAACCTCCTTCCCCCTCCTCTCCGTCCACTCCCCTTCCTCCAGCCAGAGATCAGCAAGATGAAATCCTGTAGATATTTATAACCACAAAGTGCTTCCAATATGTGGTCACTCTGCATTGCCAAGTCCAATCCATTCCTGTCCAAAGAGTGGACCTTTGTTATAATTTATGGGAAAGGGCAGCATCAGGGCCGGGGGCCATGCTCTCAGAGGAACCCCAAAACCGCTGGACCATCAATTGAGGTCTTTTAGTGCAGATCTCATGATGTACTCCTTTTTATTCTTGTGTTGCCAGTGAGACTCCTCTCTGTGAGCTCCATCGTGGCTATCACTGGTGGTGGCCGGGCACCATCTGGTTCTTCCGGTCCCAAGTCTATGTAGGCACCCACTCTTGTGGGTCTCTCTGTCTTCTCGGTTGTCTTTACTGCATGTCATTTTGGTCCTCGGTGAGCATCCGTTCCTGTTGAGTTGGGACCATTTGCTGTGTCCTCGGATGGCAGCTTGGCAGCTTTTAAGACCCCAGACGCCACTCACCTGTCGGGGGCGAAAAGAAACTGTGCCATAAAGATGGCGCCTGTTATCAGAAGTTCCTCCCCGAGACACTCCCGGTCTGATGATTAGCCTGCTGACGCAGTTCCTTGCTGGCGCGTGAACAGCTCGTGATCAGCTTTCTGATTGCTTGCCTCTAGAGCCCGTAGCCACTTAGCTTCTCTTTGCAATGCTATGTTCTGCTCATGCACTACACATGAATCAGCTGTGCCTTATGATTGGTGGGATTGGACTATATAATGGGTGAGGGACATTGTAGTAAGGGTACAAAGAAGAACATAGAAAGTAGAATAGGTAGTAGAATAGAAAGTAGAATAGGAAGAAGAATAAAGCAAGCAGCTTGCAAGGTGGCTCATATCTGTGTGTCCTGTCTTCTTTCCGCGGGCGGATAGTTAGGCAGAGACACTCACCAATGTGGGGTGTAGAGAGCTCTCTTAGCAAAATGCTAGTTGTGCCAATTGGCCTGGAATTCACCTAAGAGCATGGTCCCCCGCCCCCTGCCCCAGCTACTCTATCCTTGCAGTATTGAGTTAAGATGGAAGGACTACTCAAGTTATGCTGAAGTCCACTTAATGTTGTTCTTGTTTCCAATGTGTGCTATCATCGCTTTCTCCCAACTAGATTTCTAGTAACTATCTAAACTACACCCTCCCTCCCTCCCTCTCCCTCCCTCTCTTCCCTTGCAGCTGTCAAAGAGTCTTTTCTTCTATACACAAGTCTGTTTTTGAGATCTTATCGTAGAGGTCTCATACAGTATTTGTCCCTTTGTCGCTGACTACTTTCACTCAACATAATGTCTTCCAGTTGAAACCAGGTTAGGAGATGTTTCCTGGAATCATCGTTATTCTTTATCATTGCGTAGTGCTCCATTGAGTATATGTACCATATTTTACCTATCCATTCTTCTATTGTTGGGCATCTGGGTTGATTCCATCTTTTTGCTACCGTGGACTGTGCTGCGGTAAACATTCTGGTGCATGTGTCCTTTGGTGTGAAAGGCCTTGAATTTGTAGGATATATTCCAAGTAGTGGAATTACTGGGTCAAATGGTATATTGATATCCATTTTCTTAAGGAAGCGCCAGATTGCCTTCCAAAGAGGCTGGACCATTTTGCAACCCCACCAACAGTGTAGGAGGGTTCCACTTTCTCCACAGCCTCTCCAGCCTTTGTTGTTTTGTGTTTTCTGGATCATGGCCAATCTTGTTTGGGTGCATAAGCTTTTTTTTAAGCCCTTATAATAGCAGTCTCATACAATATTTGTCCTTTTGCAGTTGACTGATTTTATTCAGCATTATGTCTTCCAGATGATTCTAGGTTATGTTTCATAAAATTTTCATTGTTCATAAAATCATCATTGTGTAGTGTTGCATTGGGTAAATATATCATAGTTGGTTTATCCATTCATCTATTGATGAGCATCTAGGTGGATTCCATTCTTTTGCTGTTGTGGACAGTACTGCAATAAGCATTTGTGTGCATGTATCTGTTTGTTTGATAGCCCTTATTTCTCTAGGGTATCTGCCAAGCGTTAGGATCCCTTGACTCTGATATTTCTAATTCTAGCTTTTTGAGAAAGCATGAATGCTTTCCAAAGACGTACCATTTTACATTGCCATCAGCAGTGTAGAAGAGTTCCAGTCTTTCCACAGCCACTCTAAATTTGTTATTTGTGTTTTTTGAATTAAGATTACACATTACATTTTAAATAGGAAATATAAAATCTGTATTAAAGGATGAGATTTATTCTTTTAGGCATCTATTTTTATAGTACCTGTGTATAAAAAAACTGTTGTAGTGAATAAGGAATGACATATTCCCAGTTGCCTTGAATTTTTTTCATTTCAGAAATCAAAACTTAGTAAACAAACTAAAATTCATCTAGAGGCAGTGAGGCAGGTAATGTGAAGTGTTCAGAGGACATATTATTCAAACACAAATCAATAATTTATCAAATTAGGGACTATGAATGAATATCACCTGCAATATCTGTTCATGGATATTTCCATGGTCTACATTCTTGACTGTGACTTAGATTTTGGTGTGTGTGTGTTTAAAGGAACACAGTATAGTTCATTATGGCTGGTCTTCCTCTTTGTCATTTAGAAATCTCTGATCTTACTGGTAAGAGTAATGTATTAGTTGTTCCTGTTGCTCCTCTCTTAAAATTTATAAATATGAGCACTCAGAGCCTTGAACATGAAACTAAGGGAAAGGTATAGATTTATTTAAGTTATACCTAACTGACAGTGTCTTCTGATATTTTCCAAAATATTTCTTAGAAAAACAAAATTAAATTTGTTGCCATACAGTTGATTCTGACTCACAGTAACCTTGTAAGACAGAGTAGAACTGCCCCACAGGGTTTCCTTGGAGAAGCTGGTAGATTCAAACTGCTGATTTTTTGGTTGGTAGGAAAGCTCTTAAGCACCCTCAGGACTCCAATATGATGAGTAATAGCAAATGAGTTTGGAATTTCATATATTGTATAAGAAATTCCAAATAGTCAGAAGACCCTGGAATGTAGAATACTACATTTAACCTTTGTTCCAACAGCCTATTTCCTATTACTTAATATATTATACAGACATATTTCTTAGTTCCAGACTATTTAAATTGTTAACAAATTGGCCATAAAGGGGAATAAATTGATATAGCAAAGAGGTCCCTGAAGAAGGACTGTACAATAAACAACAGTTTGTTTTTCTCTTTTAAGTGTTATTCTAAAAGAGGACCCTTTGACAAAGTGTTTCTCAGATGTTAACTTAAAAATAAATCTTAATTAAGCTGAGCATTTGTGCATGACTCCCATGAAATTTGGAGATTGTTTAGTTACAATTTAAGATAGAAGCAAGAATAAGTTAAAATTATGATGAACGATATCTTTGGCAAAAGTGTAAAAAAACTAGTTTATTTGCAAATGCGGGTATGTTTCAAATATATTCATTTGTCATTGCTCCAATGAATTCTGGATTTTTGTAATGGGGAAATCAGAGAGGAGGGAAAATTATTTGGAATAATATTTACAGAAAGTGAATGGGAGTCACTTTGATATATTGTACCATCTTCAATTTATCAAATATTTTGGTATGAAAGGCAGGTTTTTGTGAAAACAAAGCCAATAATAATAATAATAAGAGTATAGGTACTGTGTTGATTTCTTTCCTGGTTAGTTAACTAAGTGCAACTTGTGTTCAGTTTAAAGACTTTGATATTACTACTTTTCAAGTAGACTATCTGGTTAGTTTTTCTATCCCCACAGATAAATTTGATGTTTGGGGAGCAAGTTTTCACTGACTTCCAGTTAAAATCACAGAACTTTGCTTTTGTTTCTCTGTCCTTGCTGCAAGATTTTTTTAAGTGTATTATTGCCTTTGAATTCCACGTAATGACTCAGTCAATGCAAACAGTTTGTTCATTTGGTCTATGGATTGGTCTTTCAATGTTATTAACTTTCTCTGGTAGTTTGTCCAATTTAGATTTTAAACCTTTATGACCTCTTTGCATGCTATCTATCTTTTTGTCAATTTTCATTAGTAAGGCATGAGTTCAAACCCACTAATGACAATTCTATTGGTTCATTTCATATTGGCTGGGAAAAAATTAACTCAGTGTAGTGTTTGTATTGACGTTTGTTTCTGGCTCATTTGATCTAATTCTAAGTATTCTGAAGTTTCCTTAGTTAAAGCACATAAATCATACACCTTTTCTGCAGATTAACCATCTTGCATTTGGATGACTGAACATCTGGAACCAGTCTATTCATATCTAATTTTGCTGTGATGCCAGGTTTACTTTATTTCTAAGAAAGTTATAATGAATTTCAGAGATTTGCTGAGTTGATCAAGTTAACCAATTATGTATTTTTTTAATGTCAGATCCCAGTGTAAAATATTGGTAGAGAAGGTGTAATTAAGGCTCAAAATTGATTGTATTTGTTAGTAAATGTCTGAGTTGTTTAGAGCTGCTATGATAGAAATAGAACCCTGATGACACAGTGGCTAAATAATGTGACTGATAACCAAAAGGTGAGCAGTTTGAATCTACCACCCACTCCTTGGAAACCCTATGAGGCAATTCTTCCTCATCCTATAGGGTCACTGTGGTTTGGAATACACTTGCTAGCAGTGAGTTTTTATTTTTTCAAAACAAAAACACCACAAGCAGATGGCTTTAACAAATAGCAATTTATTTCCTTAGAGTCTAGTAGAGTAGAAGTCCAAAATCAGAGTGGCAGCAGGAGGGGAAAGCTTTCTTTCTCTGTATATTCTGAAGGAAGATTCTTATTTCTTCCACTTCTGCTTCCTAGTACCTTGAAAAACACCATGTGTCTTGGCATTTGTCTTACCTCATCTCCCTCTGCTTGCTTGTTTAGTCTCTTATATCTCAAAAAGAGATTGAGTCAAGATATACCCAACACTAATTCTGACTCATTAACATAGCAAAACCAACCTATTCCCAAGAGAGATTGTAACCTTTGGCATAGAGATTAGGATTTAAAACATGTACTATCAAGGGTCACCATGTCACATCATCCCAGAAGCCTTAAGTCAACTCCAAGTTCAAAATCTTATTTTCTGAATCACCAAAATCAAAAATAGATGACACTTTAGACGTATTCCATTTGGGGGCAAAACTCCTCTTCACCTCAGAACCTGTGAAATTCAGCCTACAAGTTATTTCCAAAGCACAGCGGTAGAACAGACACAAGGTAGACATTTTCATTACAAACAGTGGAAATTAGAGGGAAAGAAGGGATGACAGTCACCAAGCATATCCAAATCCCCACAGAAAAAAATTGCATGAGCTCTGAAGCCTTGCAAATAATTCTATCTTCTTTGAGACCATCTGAACAATGGTGCCACCCTATAGATTCTAAGTGTTGGCTGTGCCTTCTGGATTCTGATAGGAGGCTTCCTCTGGGATTCCATTTAGCCTTCCATGCCCACTGGGATTGCAGCTCTGCTCCCCTGGTTTTAGGAAACCCCATTGTCCCAATCTACCTCAGTGGTACATGCTTTTATTATAAGCCAAGCCAAGTGCTGTAGACTGGTATAAATATGGCTTCATGTAGCATTGTTGCCTGCAATTTTATATGCTTGAATATTTACTTGGAATGCCTACTTAATTTACTCATATTGTAACTTTTTTAATAGACACCATACAGATGGGTAAAATGAAAACTTTCTTTAAAGATGTTATTAAACCAATTGTTGTTAAGTGCAGTCTAACTCATAGTGAGTCTATCAGTCAGAGTAGAACAGGCCCATAGGATTCTCAAGAAGCAGATGGTGAGTTCAAACTACGAACTTTTCAGGTAGTGGCCATAGTTCTTAACCATTGCAGAACAGGGTCATCTTTGGAAGTTATCAGAAAAGGCCATTTTAAGGATTGATATCTGCGAAAATTAGTTAACCATAATTCCTTTTATCACAATAAATTTAATACACAAATTTCTTAAGATTAAAATAAATTAACTGCATCAGTGTACACAAATGAAATGTAGAAGATATGAAATATGTGTGCATACATTTATATCTGAAACCCTGGTGGTGTAGTGGTTCAGCACTACTTCGGGTAATCACAAGACTGGCAGTTGGCATCTACCAGGTGCTCCTTGGAAACTTTGTGAGGCAGTTCTACTCAGTCCAAAAGGATCTCTATGAATCAGAACTAACTCAAAAGACAATGTTTTTACTATGTTACACGTAAAACATTATTAAAGTATTTGAAACTTATTAAAATTGCCACCCAGAATTAAATGGTTCAGAGATAACATTTAAATTGTTTTCTTAATTTGAGCATATTAGAGCTAATCACCCATGAAACTCCTTGCTATCAAGTCCATTCTGACTCATAGTGATCATAGGACTCAGTAAGTCTGCCTCCATAGAGTTTCCAAGGAGTGCCTGCTGAATTTCACCTGCCGGTGTTTCGATTACCTGAGGTCGTGCTTAACCACTAGGGAACCAGGGTTTCCAAAACTACCTAGGGGAATGTTTTTTCATTAAACTTCCTACTATCACACTGGCTATGTTATGATATTCTTATGCTGCTTTCCCAACGTGTTGCATAAGTTTTTTCACAAAGTGCAAGGAGGAGAGGATTTCAGGTGTTAGCCTGAAGAAAGTCATTGAAAATCAATTCAAATCAAAGAGATTTCTTGCAGAAAAATTAATCTTTCAGAATGTTGTGAACACAGCTGTTTTATAAAATAACACTTCAGAAAGATTAGGAGAGAGAATAGATTTATAATTAGCTTTATTTTTTTCCCTAAGAAAACATAGTCATTTTATCATTATTATGCATGAAACGTGTGTTTCTGACCTATTTACCTCTTTGGAAATAATACTATTTTACAGAAAGCAAGAAGATAAAATTTGTAAGGTCATGCATCTAACAATTTGTGTATCTAAAGAAGATCTGAATTTAGATTAGCCTGAAAAATTATCTACCAAACAAATTCCAGGAGTAGGGCATAGTCAATGACATATTTGATTACTAATATTAAAAAGGGACTCTTGTGGTGCAGTAGTTAAGTGCTTGGATCATAATGGAAAACTTTACAACTCAAACTCACTACTGGCTGCAAGGGAGAAACATCTGTAAATCTGCTCCCATAAAGATTACATCTTAGAATACCTTATGGCACCACTGTACTCTGTCACATGGCATCAGTATGAGTCAAAATCTACTCCCTGGAGCCTAATAAAAGGAGCAATGGTATAAAAAATCCAGGTTGTCACAAATGGTTAATGCTTAACAAGTAGGCAAAGTGTTGGCTATTCAAAATCACCCAGAGATGCCACGGAAGATAGGCCTGGCTATCTGCTTCTGACGCTTCACAGCCTATAGGCACAGTTCTGCTCCAACACACATGAGAATGCCATGAGTCAAAACTGACTCAAACAACAATATAAGAAGACAGAACGAACAGGAAGCTTTACTTCCCATCTCCATGAGTTAGGTCAAAAATATTTAATAAATAAACCAAAAACATATACTTTACCAAAGATTTTTTGGGGGGATAAGGGCACATTGTTACTTTCTCACAACCAAAAATAATTCAGAATTGGTATTCATAAAATTCCTTGTTAAGATTCATTACGATCATTATACTCTAAAATCCAAGATCTAAATCCCAAGTAAAACTACATGAAGAAAGGTCATATTATATAAACTTTACAATAGTAACTGCTAATACCATATTAAAAAAATTAATCTAAATTAAAATAACAAAGATTAAAAAGGATAACAGTGGCATATATACTCAGAAGCACCATTCCAAAATGGTCTATCATTAAACTGAAGTAGTTGAAATTACATTTATATATCTACCTGTAATATGTCAAGACTCAAGATATCACTAAGTAATAGAGGCAGGACCAAGATAGTTGACTAGACACACGCCTCTACAATTTTCTCTGATAACTAAGACCTGGAATTACAACTGAATGAAGCAGTGAACATCCAGGGAGCCCTAGGGCCTGGCATAGTATTGTCAGATTTGACTAGACACCAGTAATGGACTGAACTACCCCGCCGGCTCCTGATGACTCACTATATCACAGAACAGCAGATACTGATACCTTTATTACTTGAGAGGTGGGGACTGGGCATGAGCCAGAAATGCAGTGCTTAAGGAAACAGCGTATAGTAGTACAACAGAGAGATAGTCCACGGGATAACCCAAGATTGAAAGCTCAGCTGCTGGTGGTTTGCATCACTGCCCCTCCACCATATCTTTTCTGAGCTGCGACATAGACAGCTGCTTCAAAGCAGCAAAGGGGGCTCGGCTGGGAAGCCATATTGGTCAGCTGGGAGGCAAGGTCTCCCAGCTAGGGGGCTTTAGCTGTGGCTGATTCTCAAACAGAGAAGCAGTCCATCTGGCAAGTACTTCTCCAGCAAAAAAGTGGTATCCAAGACAGTTCATGTCTAGATGCATGGATAGGGTCTGGCAGAAGATAGCTGTAAGGTCTAACCTTTCCCTACTTTGCACCACATCATAGCATCTGGGGATGGCCTATGAGCAACTTTTGTTGTCAGCTCGAAGGCAGGGCCTGCCACACCTGAGAGCCTGACTGTTTTTAGCAGCACAGGACAGCTCCTCACTTAAAAGTAAGGTATCCTTTTAAATAAGACCTGGAGATCTGACCACTGAGAGGCCTGGCAGCTTCTCCTCCACCGTTCACTGACCCACATCACAGGGTCAGCTGATGGACCCCAGTGAATCCATAAGTAGGTCACTGTCTTTGCCAGTGAAGAGGAAGAGATTTATTTCCACTGCAGAGAGTCGAACCTGGGACCAGTCACTATACTACATAGAGATGGTTGGTGATCAACACCCCTCTGAGAATTATGCCTCAGCTTCTGTTGAGGTAACACCAGAGAAATCTAACAGCTTCTAGATGGCACGCTGATGACAGACCACAGCTAACCATGTAAAGAAACAGACCACCATGGCTCCAGAAAACTCCCAAAATAAAGAATCAAAAAATTCCCCAGATAATAAGTCCTTCTGAAACTATCAGAGGTTGAATACAAAAGAATTATACATACAGTCCTCCTACAGATTAAACAAAGGCATCAATAAAAAAATGAAAAATTAAGTAAGCTATTTAAACTGATGAAACTTCAACAATCTGAAATCCAGCAGATGAATAAAAAAATTTCAGAATTATGTAATTCAGTCCAAACCCAAAAGAGCTGAATTGAGGACACAGAGGTCAGACTTAGTCACCTTGAAGATAGAGCAACTGAAACCAACATTTATAAGAAGAAATCAGAGAAAAGAAAGAAAAATGAAGAAGAATTAAGAAACATGTGTGACTCCATAAGAGGAACAATCTGTGAATAACTGGAGTTACTGAACAGGGAGGGATAGATGAAAATACAGAGACCATTTTGTATAGTTGCTGACAGAAAACTCCCCTGAAACTATGAAAAAAGAGAACATAGATAGTCAAGATGTGTATCATTGCCATGCAGATTAGATCCACAAAGAAAGACACCAAGACATATTATAATCAATTTTTAATAAAATAAAACATAAAGAGATACAGTTAAAGGCAGTGAGGCCGAAAGCAAAGCTAACACTCAGAGGGAAACCCTGTAGGCTGGGAAGAAAGCAATGGGATGTCATACTCAAAGAGTTGAAGGAGAAAAACTTCCAACCAAGAATTATATCCTACAAAACTGTCTCTTAGATATGACACTAAAATTAAGACATTCACAGATAAACAGAAGCTTAGAGACTATGTAAACACCAAAAGAAAAATACAAGACATACTGAAAGAAACTCTTTGCTTAGAAAAAAACATTAAGTGTATACTTAAGGAGGTAACACAGGATATATCATCTAAAATCCTACTCTCTTAGGGAAGCCAATAAGCTCAATCAAAACTACATTACTAAAAGAAGACATCACCATGCTAAAAAGAGGGATAAATTACAGTAGATATAACCCTTTCAGACGGAGAGGAAATTAAAAAGATATGCAGAAGTTAAAGTCTGGTTTAAACTTAGAACAGTAAGGGGAATGTTAGGAGTAACCACAAAGAAAAATAACAACGTGACATATCAAAACAAGAAACACAATACGGGAGACTCAACAAACACAAAACCAACGCTGAAAAAGATGAAAAGTCAACTCACAATGATCCAGAACAGAATACTAGGAACAACATAGAAAACAACACAAAAATAAGTGCATCAAAATGACAGCACAAGACACATATCTATCAATAATTACACTGAATGTAAATGAATTGAACATTTCAATAAAGAGACAATGAATGACATCATGGATCAAAAGACATGACCCGTCTATATAGTGCTTATAAGAAACATGCTTCAGACTCAAAGATATGAACTAACTGAAAATGAAAGGACGGAAAACTACATACCAAGCCAACAAAATACAAAGAAGTGCAGGAGGGGCAATACTAATTTCAGATAAAATAGAACTTAATGTAAGATCTAGCATTGTGGACAAGGATAGTCACTATTTATTGATGAAAGTTTCAATATATAATCAGTACATAACAATTATATATTTATGCACCAATACCAGAGCATCTAAATACATTGAAAAAACTATGACAACATGGAAAAATGAGATAGATCATTCTACAATAATAGTTGGAGACTTCAACAATCCACTTTCAGGGATGGACAGACCATCCAGAAAAACCCTCAGTAAAAATACAAAAGACCTTATTGCGACAACTACCCAACTAGATCTTATTGACATATACAGAACTTTTCACCAATCAACAGATAAGTATGCCTTCTTCTTCAATATTCATGAAACATTTTCCAGAATATACCATATGTTAGGATATAAGGCAAGTTTCAACAAAATCCAAACCACTGAATTATTATAAATTATTATAAGGCGTCTTCTTGGAACATAAAGCCATAATATTTGAAATCAATAACAGAAAAATCAAGATAGAAATTGAAATTCATGGAAACTGAACAATACCTTGCTAAAAATTCCACGGGTTGTACAAGAAATCAAAGGTGAAATAAAGAAATTTATGTAATCAAATGAGAATGAAAACACATCCTACCAGAACCTATGGGATAAAGCAAAAGTAGTGTTCAGAGGTCAATTAAACTGTATAAGCACACACATCTGGAATTAAAAAAGAGCACAAACTAAGAATTAACCCGATAGCTTGAACAAGTACAAAGACAGCAACAGAGGAATCCCTCAGGCACCAGAAGAAAACAGATAATAAAGAACATAGCAGAACTAAATGAATTAGAGAATAAAAGAACAATTGAAAAAAAATTAACAAAACCAAAGCCTGGCTCTTTAAGAAGGTCAACAAAATTAATAAACCATTGGCTAAACTTAAGAAAAACAGGAGAGGAAACAAATAATCTGAATAAGAAATGGAATAGGAGATGTCACAACAGGCACAACTAAAATAAAAAATAGCATAACAGAAGGCACACTAAAAAACCTAGGGGAAATGGACAGATTTCTAGATTCATATCACCTACAAAAATTACACAAGGAGAAGTAGAACAACTCAATAAACCCATCACAAAGCCAGAGATTGAAAAATTTGTCAAAAACCTACCAACCAATAGAAGCTCTGGCCCAGACGGCTGCACTGGAGAATTCTAACAAACTTTTAGAGAAGAGTTAACTCCAGTACTACTACACAGCAAATTCATTCTGTTAAGCCTGTATAACCCTGACACCAAAGGCAATGAAAGATCCCACAAAAAAAAAGAAAATGACAGAAAAATACTACTCATACACCTAGGTGCAAAAATCTTCAACAAAATCCTAGCTGGTATAATTCAACAGTATATCAAAAAAATAATTCACCACACCCAAGTTGGAGTCATACCAGGGATGTGAGGCTTTTTCAACATCAGAAAATTAATATGATCAACCACATAAGTAACAGAAAGATAAGAATCACCTGATTTTGTCAACTGACGCAGAAAAAGCATTTGACAAAGTCCAACACTCATTCATGCTAAAAACTCTCAGCAAAATAGGAATGTAGAGGAAGTTCTTCAGTCTGGTAACAGACATCTATACAAAGCCAACTGCATGTATCATCCCAAATGGAGAGTGACTGAAAGAATTCCTCTTGAGAACAGGAACTAGACAAAGATGCCCACTCTCAGGACTTCTATTAAATGTTGTACTAGAGGTTATAGCCAGACCAATTAGACAAGACAAAGAAATAATGGGCATCTGCATCAGCAAAGTGGAAATAGAAATCTTCATGTATGCAAACAATATCATGGTGTAACTAAGAATCCTCAAGAATCCATAAGTAAAGTACTTAAACTAATAAAAGAGTTCAGCAAAGTTTCAGGATGTAAAATAGACACAAGCAAATCAGTAGAGTGCCTTTATACCAACAAAGAGCTCATCAAAGAAGCAATCACCAAATCAATACCATTTACTATAGCCCCCAAGAAGATAAAATACCTAGGAATAAATCTAACAAGAGAAATAAGGGACCTATACAGACAGAACTACAAGATCTTACTGCAGGAAACCAAAAGACACTTACATAAATGGAGAAAGCTGCCCTGCTAACAGACAAGAAGACTTAACATTGTGAAAATGTCTATTTTACCCAAAGATTTTATGGTATTTTTGTGAAAACTGTAAAACTCAACTAGAATACTGCTTTTAAAACTAAGGCTACTTAACCCTTTTTTTTACATCTTACTCTAATCCTATTCCTGAGCTGAAGGAAAATGAGAATTCTTAGTTAAGTGCTTAGCATGTAAGAGCAAAATCTGTTCTGTTCCAGGCACAATTCTGATCCATGGCCTCCAATTTCTTTTTATCTCAGTTCCTGCCACTTTCAAAGATCCTAGAAAGTAGCATCACTGACTTGAAAAACAGCCCTTAGAGACAAGTCTTTCATTTATTTTCTGCCAGTTTCAGAGATGGCAACTTCAAGACAAATCAGTGGGGATAGGGACAAAATGTCAGCAATTCTTATGTAATAGTTTTTGTCTGGTAGGCAAATAAATTCACTGTAAATTTGAAATTATAACATGTAACAAAAACAACAAATCAAAGAAGAAATGAGTGCTAAAAAGTCCCAAACTGGGCTCAATTCTGGTTTAATGTGCAATGTCAGAATCTGATTAAGGTTAGATGTCAGTAGATCCTGAACTTGCAGCAGCAGGAATTATCCAGCTATTCCTTTGATCCGAGAGAAATCTAGTCTTTAATAGTTATCATACATTTGAAGAATCAAGATGATTGCATGATTATTTACAAGTTGTAAAGAACCTTACTCTGTCACAAAATATCTTCATAAATCAAGGAAGTAGCTGTGCTCATATTCTCTCAAAGTTTGCTTTTCCAAGACAGCAGAGATATTATATGATGACAGAAACTGAAGGAAAGTTTTGAGTTTTGGCATAAGGTATTTTTCCTTTTTTTAAATATATTTTTTATTGTGATTGAGTGCTAATACAGTCATCCATACATATGTGTCCATCTATCCTCTGAGCTCTTCTTCTCTTATGTGGTTGCTGTCTTTTGTGACCATCTGATTCAGCTGAGATGTGATTGTTTGGTGTTCTTCAGATGGCAGGTTTTTAGAGTTTAAGACCCCAGACACCACTGACCAGCATGGGGTGCAGAAGACTCTCTTACCAATAGACTAGGTATGCCACTTGGCCTTGATGTCCCCTGACAGCATGGTCCCCAGACCTCTGCCCCTGCTACTCTATCCTTGAGATATTAGGCTAAGAATAGAAGAGTTTTCAGTTTATGTTGAAATCCAGTAAAAATGATCTTCTTTCTGGAGTGTGCTGTCACTGATTTCACCCAACAAAATCTCTATCAGCTATCTAGTCTGTACATATCCCTCTCCCTTCCTCCTTCCCCTCCGATGAGGCCATCAAAGAGTCTTTTCTTCTGTACTTAAGTCTGTTTTTAAGTCCTCACAGGAAGGGTCTCGTACAATATTTGTCCTTGTGCTGCTGACTGATTTCACTCAACAAAATGTCTTCCGGTTCAAACTAGGTTATGAGATGCTTCCTGAATCAACACTGTTCTTTACCATTGCATAGTCTTCCGTTGAGTATATGTACCATAGTTTGCTTATCCATTCATCGGTTCTTGGGCATCAGAGTTGTTTCTATCTTTTTGCAGTTGTGGACTGTGCTACAATAAACATTCGTGTGTATTTTTCTGTTTGTGTGACAGCCTTTGATTCTATAGGATATATTCCAAGCAGTGGGATTACTGGATTAAATGGAATATTTATTCCAATTTTTTAAGGAAGTGACAGATTGCTTTCCAAAGAGGTTGTACTATTTTGCAGTTCCACCACCAGTGTACAAGAGCTCCAATTTCTCCACAGCTTATCCAGCATTTGTTGTTTCCTGTTTTTTGGATCATGGCCAGCTTTCTTGGAGTGAAATGATATCTCATTGTTGTTTTGATTTGCATTTCTTTAATAGCTAATGATTGTGAGCATTCCCACACGTGTCTTTTGGCTGCCTGGATGTCTTCTTTGATGAAGTCTCTGCCCATCTCCTTTGTCCATTGCTTAATTGGGTTATTTATCTTTTTCTTGTGGATATTTTGCAGTACCTTGTAGATTATGGAGATCAGACATTGATCAGTTACATAGCTGCCAAATATTTTTTTTTCCATTTTGTGGGTGATCTTTTACTTCTTTTGATAAAGTCTTCAGATAAGAAACAGTGTTTGATTTTTAGTAGTTTACTTATCTGTTTTATCTTCCGTTGATCAAGCTTTGTTTGTCAGATTTTGAAGTCTGTCTAAATTGTGCATTAAACCTTCCACTGAGGACCACATTTTTTTTTTTTTTAATAGTCTTTATCATTTTAGGTTTGTTATTTAGGTCTTTCTTCCAATTTGAGTTGTTTTTTGTGTAAGGTGTAAGGTACAGGTCTTGTCCATCTTGCTGATGGATAGCCAATTTTGTCAACACCATCTGTTAAAGAGATTGTTCTTATCCCAGCTTAGCATTTTAGGGCCTTTATCAAATATCAGCTGTTCATAGGAGGATGATGGCATCTCTGGAGTCTCAATTCTGTTCCATTGAACTGCATATCTCCTTTTTGTACCAGTAGGTGGTGTTTTGACTAGTGTGGCAGTGTAATAGGTTCTAAAGTCCAACAGTGTGATGCCTCCCACTGTGTTCCTCTTCTTCAGCAGTGCTTTTGCTATCCAGAGTTTTTCCCTTTCGAAATAAAGTTGGTGATTTGTTTTTCCATCTCGTTAAAAAATGTCACTGGAATTTGTAGTGAGATTGCATTGTATATGTAGATTGCTTTGGGTAAAATAGATATTTTCACAATGTTAAGTCTTCCAAAGATACTGAGCAGGGTAGGTTTCTCCAGTTATGTAAGTCTTTATCAGTTTTTAGCAGTAGTCTTGTATTTCTGTATGTATAGGTCTCTTATTTCTCTAGTTAAATTTATTCCTAGGTATTTTATCTTCTTGGGGGCTATAGTAAAAGGTATTGATTTTGTGATTTCTTCTTGAATAATCTCTTTATTAGTATAAATGAATCAATCTGATTTTGTTATATTTATTTTATAACCTGCTTACTGAACTCTTCTATTACTTTGAGTAGTTTACTTATGAGTTCTTCAGGATTCTCTGTGTATAAAAACATATCATCTACAAACAGGGAGATTTTTACTTCTTTGTCTATGTGGATGCCCTTTATTTCTTGGTTTGTCTAATTGCTCTGGCTAGAGCTTCTAATATAATGTTGAATAGAGAAGATCGTTGTCTACTTCCCACTTTCACTGAGAATTCTTTCAGTCTCTCTCCATTTGCAAGGTTGCAGGAGGTTTGCTTTGTGTAGATGGCTTTTACTGCATTGAGGAATTTGCCTTCTAGCCCTAATTTGCTGAGAGTTTTTAGCATTAGTGGGTGTTGGACTTCATCAAATGCTTTTTCTACATCAATTGACAAAGTCAGGTAATTCTTGTCTTTTGTGTTATTTCTGTGGTTAATCACATGAATTGTTTTTCTGATGGTGAATTAGCCTTGCATACCTGGTATGAATCCAACTTGGTCATGATTTTTTTTTTTTTTCACTTGTTGTTTAATTCTTTTGGCTAGGGTTTTGATGAAGACTTTTGCATCTATGTTCATGAGTGATACTAGTCTGTAAGTCTCCTTTTTTGTTTGTGGGATCTTTGCCTGGCTTTGATTTCAGCATTATACTGGCTTTATAGAATGAATTTGGGAATAATCCATCCTTTTTTATACTGTGAAATACACTCAGTAGTATTTCGGTTAACTCTTCTCTAAAAGCTTGGTAGAATTTTGTGGTGAGGCCATCTGGGCCAGGGCTTGTATATGTTGGTAAATTTTCGATGACTTTTTCAATCTCTTGCTTTGTGATGGGTTTATTAAGTTGTTCTGCTTCTCCTTATGATCTTTTCTATACATGGTATGAATCTAGGAATCTGTCCATTTCCTCTAAGTTTTCAAATCTGTTAGAGTACCACCTTTCATAGTATTCTGTTATGATAGTTTTGATTTCTGTTGGATCTGTTGAGACTTCTCCTTTCTCATTTCTTATTTGGGTTATTTGTTTCCTCTCCTGTTTTTCCTTGATAACTTTAGCCGTGGTTTGTCAGTTTTGTTGATCTTTTGAAAAGTCAATTTTTGTTCTTATCAATTTTTTCAATGGTTCTTCTATTCTCTAATTCATTCAGTTCTGCTCTAATCTTAATGATCTGTTTTCTTTTGCTGACTGAAGGGTTCCTCTGTTGCTCTCTTTCTATTTGTTCAAGTTGGAAGGTCAATTCTTTCTTTCAGTGCTTCCTTCCTTCCAAATAACTTGCATTTATGGAGATAAATGAGTACTTGTTTGGCTGTATCCCACAGGTTCTGGTAGGAAGTGTTTTCATTCTCATTTGAATCCATAGATTTCTTCCTTTCATCCTTGATTTTTTTCTATAACCCATGGCTTTTTGAGGAAAGTGTTGTTCAGTTTCCATGAGTTCCAATTTCTGTCAAAGTTTTTTTTCTGCTACTGATTTTGACTTTTATGGCTTTATGGTCTGAGAAGATGCTTTTCAATAATTCAGTAGTATAGATTTTTTTGAGATTTGCTTTATGTGCTAATACACAGTCTATTCTGGAAAATATTCCATGTGCATTGGAGAAGAAGGTGTACTTATCGATTGATGGATAAAAAGTTCTGTATATTTTCTTGAGGTCTAATTGATTATTTGTGACAGTAGGATCTTCTGTGTCTTTAGCAAGCCTTTTTCTAGATGATCTGTCCATTACTGAAAGTGGAGTGTTGTAGGCTCCAACTATTATTGTAGTGTGATCTATTTCATTTTTCAATGTAGTCAATGTTTGTTCAATGTGTTTAAAAGTTCTAGTAGTGGGTGCATAAATATTTAATATGGTTAAATCTTGCTCATATGACGAAACTTTCAACAATAAACAGTGACCATCCTGATCCATGATGGTAAATTTCACATTAAAGTCTACTTAATCTGAGATTAATATTGCCACATCTGCTCCTCTTTGTACATTGTTAGTTTGATGTATGTTGTTCATCCTTTAATTTTTCAGTTTGTTCATATCTTTAAGTCTGATGTGTGTTTCTTGTAAGCAGCATATAGATGTTTCGTGGTTTGGGATCCAAGATATCACTCATTGTCCTTTTGTTGGAGCATTCAGACCGTTTACATTCAATGTAATCATTGACAGGTATATGTTTAGTGTTTACATCAGGAGGTGATTAGTTTTGTGTTGGAGTTTTCTCTGTTGCACTTAATATTCTGTTCTGGGACATTCTTATGTGTTGAATTTTCATGTTTTTTATTGTTGGTTTTGTGTTCATTGAGACCCCTGTATTGCATTTCTTGTTTTGATGTGTTACTTTGTTATTGTGCTTTGCAGCAACCCATATAATCCCCCTTAATAATTTGAGTTTAAACCAAATTTCAGCCTCTACAAATCTTATTAACTTCATTGCCATCTGAAAAGACTATAACTACTGTAGTATATCCCAGTTTTTATTGTGATGGTATCTTAGTTTTCATGATAAGTTCACTAGTTCCCTTTTTTTTCAAGCACTTATTCTTTTTTTTTTTATTTAATATGCCTGAGTGAAAATGTACATTCCCATATAAATTTACATGCCAACCTATATTCAGCTTCCACTGCTCTCCCTGCCCGGTGACAGCACGCTATTCATCTCTGCTCCATACATGTCTCATCCTCCCAACAGTCTCCTTTCCATATATTGGATGCACTTTATGGTTCTATATAGCTATAGTTCCCTTTTTTTAAAGTTGAACCTCTGATTCAATTTTGTGCCTCTCCTAACTGAGTAGATTTCTGTATGTTGTGTCCTATTTTGTCTCCTTAAATATACAAATAAGAGTTTTGCTTTTCTAAGCAGAGCTTTTTTCAGTATTTCTTGTAGTTTTGGTTTAGTTTTTGCAAAGTCTCTGAGCTTCTGTTTATCTGTGAATGTCTTAATGTCATCTTTAAATTTGAAAGACACTTTTGCAGGATATATAATTCTTGGCTGGAAGTTTTTCTCCTTCAAGGCTTTAGATGTATCATCCCACTGCCTTCATGCCAACATCATTTCTGCTGAGAAGTCAGATGAAGACCTACAGGGCTTCCCACTGAATGTCAGTGTTGTTTTGAGTTTTGCTGCCTTCATTTTGTTAAGCTTGATTGTAATATATCTTGGTGTCTGTTTTAGGGTCAGTTTTCTCTTGTATTTGTTACACGTCTCAGATATCTATGTTCTCTTCTTTCACCATTTCAAGGAGGTTTTCTGTCAACAACAATACTTTGTGTTTTCAGCTATGCCTCATTGTTCAGGGATTCCAATAAATCATAGATTATTTCTTTTGATAGAGTCTCACATGTTTCTTAGACTGTCTTCTTTTTTCTTATTTCTTTTCTATGCCTTCTCTTCATAAATGCTGGTATCAGTAGCTTTATCTTCAAGATCATTAATTCTAATTTCCAGTCCAACTAGTCTGGTCTTTTAGCTTTGAAATGACTTGTCTAATTCTGAAATTTTGTTATTGATCTATCAGATTTCAGAATGCTGATTTTCCATCAGATCCAATAGTTTGCTTACTTTTGGATTTTGTTTTGCTACATTTTGTTTAATCTCTAGGAGGGTTCTATACATAAATCTTCTGTACTCTACCTCGATAGTTTCAGAAAGGCTTCTTCATCTCAGAAGTTTTTTCAGTCTCTATTTGGGGACTTTTCTGGGTCCATGTTTGAATATTTTTTAAATGGTGGGCTATGGTTTGTTGCTTATGTGACGTCTAGAGGGCATTTAGTTTCTCTGGTGTTGCCTTAACAAGAGCTGAGTTGTAGTTCTTAGAAGTAAGTTGGTCACTAGCCACCACTTTGCTCTCTTGTGACTGGGTGCATTGGACTCTCTGGGATGGCAAGTTGTGCCTCCTAACTGGCAAAGACAACACCCTTCTTATGGAGACACTGGGGGGCTATCAGCTGACCCTATGATGTGGGTCGGTGAAGGCTGAAAGAGATGTGGTCAGGCTGAACAGCAGTTATTTCTCCAGGCAATCCTATTTTAAAAGCTATGTGCCTCTTAAACAAAGTCAGCAAGATCCCCAGGTGTTGAAATTCCCTCCTTCTGACTGACAAAGGGGATCCTCCTTGGCCTCCACCAGATGTGTCAGGCCCCTCCTTCCCACCAAGAAGGGTAGCTGTTCCCCAGCTGTCTGGAGATGCTTTAGTGCAGATACAACAGGGATAGCCCACTCTGCCCGTGAGGCAACACTTTGCTAAACACAGCCCCACAGCTAGGAAAGTGCTCCCTGGGATGACACTGTCTCCCAGTCTGGGGATCAGCCTCTGACGAGTCCTCCAATGGGGTAAGTCCACCTCCCAGGAGAACTAGCTACCCCTCCCACAGGGAAGAGGCAAATCTATGGTGTGTCTCCTAAAAGGGAAGAGTGGAGGTCCTGTGGTATCTCCAGCACCGGGCTCTCAAAATGTGGGTAACTCAAACGCTGTGTGTCTGCTGCAGGACACACAGTTCACTTCAGGATTGTGTTTCAGAGTAGCCCAAGAAAATCCCTCTCTCCTGCCTGCCATCCAACCAAAAAAAAAAAAAAGAGTTAAAATTGCCAGGTGCCTTTGGAATACCAGAGACATCCTCCAGTGGCATCCTCTGAAGCTGGAGCAGAGTTCAGTGGTAGGGAGGAAGTTTTCTGCTTAGTGGTATATATTCCAGAGTGACAGTCCTATGCCTTTCCTTTGGGGGGACACTTGGTGTCCAGAAAGGTCATTCAATTATCAATCTAAGTCTTAGTTTTCAGAGCAAATTAAGGAGACGTGTATCTACTGTGCCGTGTTAACTCCGTGTCTCTTTCATATGTTTGTCTTATATCCTGATACTTTACTGAACAATTAGTTCCAGTAGCTTACTTGTGGAATTCTTTAGGATTCTCTGCATACACAATCATATCATCTACTAATAGGGAGAATTTTACTTCTTCTTTGCCAATGTAGACGCCCTTTATTTCTTTATCTTGTCTAGTTGCTCTAGCCAGAACTTCTAGTACAGTGTTGAATAGAAGTGGTGAGAGTGGGCATCCTTGTCTAGTTCCCATTCTCAAGGGGAATTGTTTCAGTCTGTCTCCATTCAGGATGATGCAGCAGGTTGGCTTTGTGTGGATGTCTTTTATTATGTTGTGGAAATTGCCTTCTATCCCTATTTTGCTGAGAGCTTTTAGTGCGAATGAGTGTTGGACTTTGTCAAGTGCCTTTTCTGCATCAATTGACAAAATCTTATCTTATCTTTTGTTATTAATGTGGTTGATTATATTAATTGTTTTTCTGGTATGAATCCAACTTAGTCATGATGAATTTTTTTTTTTTTTTATGCATTGTTGTATTCTATTGGCAAGTGTTCTGTTGTAGTTTTTTGCATGTAGATTCATGAGTGGTATTAGTCTGTAGTTTTCCTTTTTTGTGGGATCTTTGCCTGACTTTGGCTTCAGGGTTGTGCTGGATTCATAGAATGAATTTGGGAGTATTCTATCCCTTTCTATGTTGTGAAACATTTTCAGTAGTATTGGAGTTAACGCTCCTCCAAAAGTTTTGTAGAATTCTCTGATGAGGTCTTCTGGGCCAAGACTTTTTTGGGTTGGTAATTTTTTTGATGACTTTTTCAATCTCTTCCTTTGTGATGGGTTTATTATGTTGTTCTACTTCTTCTTGTGATAATTTTATCTATTTATGATGAGAAATGCAACATCATTACTATTCAAGTTGCTATTCTGGTATAGTAGACCATATGAGTGTCCTATTCAAATGACCAATACAAATGCTTTTCACCTCACTAATACCTAGGACATCAATGTTTAAGTTTCCTTTTCACTTTTGATGGTTTCCAATTTTCTTAGATTTGTACTTTGTACATTTCCAACACTATATCTCACAGAGTTCTGCCACTATCCTTATGGTTTTCACTTGCTAATAATTTTCAAAAGTAGGCTCCTGGGTCCTTCTTCCTAGTCTTCTTAGTCTGAAAGTTCATCTGAAATCTGTCTGCCATGGGTGACTCTGCCGGTATCTGAATACCAGCGGCATAGCTTCCAGCATTATAGCAGCATACAGCCCCTACAGTATGACAAACTGACAGGCATGTAGGAGATATATAATAAAGCTTGAAAATAAATATTAAGTATTTAAATACTGTTATCCATTGCTTGGCATGAAGTTCATACTTCCACATTGAGTTACCAGCCATTATAAGCATTAATTATAAAACTATGACATATATTATGAAATCATCAAAGGAAATATCTTTCTCTTATGGCTTGTACTCCCTGAAAAAGTTCAGAGGTTCTGTTGAGGATTATTTCTGGCTGCTTTTCATATTCAGAAAACTGTTCAAAATGTTCTTTATTATCTAAGGTATGCACAAAGTTTTACAATCCACTGTTTGGAAGTGATTATTCTCCTCATTTTAAGATTGATTATATCTTTTAAGATTTATAGACATGTATTTAACCAAACAAACCAAACCCACTGCTGTCCAGTTGATTCCAACTCATAGTGACCCTATATAGCAGAGTAGAACTGCCCATACAATTTCTAAGGAACTTCAGGTGGATTCAAACTATAGATCTTTTGATTAGGCTAAGCTAAGCTCTTAACTACTATACCACTAGTGTTTCTACATGTATATACACAAAGATTGTCAATTAAGTTCACTAACTCATCCTAGAGAAAGTGCTACATACCTCATTTCTGAATATCACTACAGTTATATTTGAAATACTCCCTTTAGAATGCTATGCACTGATGCCAGTATGTATTCTACCCTTCAAAGCAATTTTGGAACTCCTTTTCTGGAATGTCAATCAGAACTATTATCTTAGTACCCTTGATGTCCTGAATATCATCAAAATGTCTTCCTTTCAGTATTTTCTTTATTTTCAGGTAAAGAAAAAAAGTCATTGGGGGTGAAATCAAGTGAGTTGGGAGAGTGTTCCAATACAGTTATTTGTTTACTGGCAGAAAACTCCCTCACAGGTAGTACCGTGTGAACTGGTACATTGTCGTGACACAAAAGCTGTGAGTTGTTGGCAAAAAGTTCATGTTGTTTTTGTATTGCTTTTCATGCAGCCTTTTCAGCAATTTCAAATAGTAATCTTAGTTACCTGTTTGTCCATTTGGTACAAATTCTCAATGAACAATGCCTCTGGTATCAAAAAAGGTTAGCAATATTGTTTTGACTCTTGATTTGGACTACTGGAACTTTTGGGGCATGAGGAATTGGATAATTTCCATCATACACTTTCAAGCTTTGTTTCAGGGTCATATTGGTACACTTGTGTTTCATCACTGGCACAGTCCAAAACTTCGTCTTGCCACTCCAAAAGGTCTTGACAAACTTCTACTCTCCTTTGTCTTTGTTCATCAGTGAGTTCCTTGGGGACTATTTTTGCACACATCTTTCTCACACCAAGATTCTCAGTTAAGATTTCTTCTGTTTCTTTATTGATGTCCACTTGATCTTCTATGCTTCTCACAGTCAGCCAATGATTTTGATGCACAGTATCATGAATTTTTGCAATATTTTTATCAGTTCTGCTCAACATGGGTCACCCTGATCTCTCTTCATCAGTTATATTTTCTACCCCCTCAGAAAAATGTATAATCCGTTGTACACTGCCATTTTCTTCATGGCACTATCTGCTTAAACTTGGACTAACACATCCCCAATTTTATTTCTACTCTTGCAAGTTTAACAAGAAATTTAATGTTTGTTCACTGCTCTAACTCAAGCTCTGACATTCTCATGGTGGCACCCAGAAAAAAACACACAAGAATAACAATGAATGCCACTCAGCACAGCTGTGAGACACTGATACTAACATTGTGAAACCTTACCAAGTTGTTTGTACAGTGATGCCAACATAGCCACTCTGTGGCAAGTTCACAAACTTGCCAAACATACGTATAAGCATATATACAGCTATATCTACACACACACACACAGACACGTTGAATAACTGTATTTTTCATTGATTTCCTAGCATTTTTTTCTGTTCCTTTCTAGAAATGATATTTATGATTAAAGCTATGAGTGGAAATAATTTCACCCTCATTATTTTGTTTATTAGACAATTGCAACCTTTGTTTTGCAGAAGGCCTATTTACCTAAACTATTACAAGTAAATTAAGGAAAGTTTCTGCCATTATCGTCTAATGTTGCTATAATAGACAAAACCAAATGTAAGATTTTAAAAGAAAAATTTTATTTTATCAAAATCTAGTAGGCTACAAGTCAAAATTCAGGACATCAGCTCCAGGAAACAGCTTTTTCTGTTAGATCTGGAGGAAGTTCCTTGTCACTCTTCCCATGGAATAGGAATTTCTGGTGCAAGACACCCTGGTTCCAAAGGATGCACTCTGCTCCTGGCACTGCTTCTTTCCTGGTTCTGTGAGATCTCTCATACTCTGCTTGTTTCCCTTTCTTTTAAGGAGACTGCTTCAAGGCCCAATACACTCTTACAGATTGAGTCCCGCCTCACTAACACAACCACTGCCCATTCTACCTAATTAACATCATAGAGGCAGGATTTTTAACTTTTAGCAATATCACACAATACAAGGAATCATGGCCTGGCCACACTACTGTATACATTTTTAAGGATATACAACTCAGTTCAGGACATACCACCCTTTTGTTCCACCCCGAATGACACCCTTACAGCATACCTACTTTTCAAGGATCACATAGCACCAAGTAATGTTTTGTTTTGTTGTACATTGGGTCACTGTGAGTTGGAATCCACTTAATAGTACCTAAGAATAACAACAACATGTTTATTATTTAAATTCAATAAAAACCCATTACCATCCAGCTGAGTGTGATTCATAGCTGCCCTAGAGGTCAGAAAACTGCCTCATAGATTTTCCAAGAAATGCATGTGTTGCCTGATTTAAGTCTATGCCCAGGAGCAGTCAAGCCAATGAAACACACTCCAAGTTAGAAAGAGGAAGAAGGCTTATTAGGAGGTATGATACCACTGGAGACCAGACAGCAACACAGGCTGTTCTCCATGGAGTCTCAAAAGACAATTTTTACATCAGAGTTTATATTTAATTTCTTCATTTAATTACTTCATGTTTTTAAGTACATAGCCCACAGATAACTGTATATGTCACAAAATAGTTACAAGAAATCCTCTACTGAACTATAGTCAGTTTCTTTACAGCAGGCCAAGGAAAAACTTATGAAAAAAATCCTCATCTAGGGAAACTAGCCTGCCAGGTGCTCTCTGAGATAAAGAGCAAGAAAGAAAATTGTGGATACACAAAATGCCAAGCAGCCTTCCTAGCTGTTGTTTTCCAGGTTGAAGTCTATTTCTCAGGTGAGCATAGAAGAGGAGGGAAACCAAAGTCACAGGAACTGAGGGGGCTTTGCATCCCTTCAGAAAGAGGCCAGTGCAGAAGCCAGAGTAGCTGGTACAGTGAAAAACACTTAACAGATTATTTAGGGTATCATTATGACTTTAGTTATATGAAGCTCTGAATCATACATTTTCAAAAGGGGAAGACATGTTGCAAGGTATTAAGGTTACATCTGTCAGTTTAAACTGCTGACATTTGGTTAGCAGATATAGCACTTAACCCATTACAACACCAGAGTTTTCTTAAATTTAACAAGTATATGAAAATTAATATCTTGTCCTTCTGGTGCTACTTCCTAATTCTTTAAATTTACACTTCTGATTAATCCATCATATTTTTTCGGCATTTTATTTCTGTGTCTCCTTCAGCTACGCAGTGCTTTTCCTTGTTCTGTTACTAACTCCAACAGAACCTGTGAGACATTAGATCAGTGGCAGCAGAAAACTAGAAAGATATGTTACAGATGATAGTCAAATAAACAAGGTCAGACTTAGAGCAGATCAACTGGTCATTTGATTTACGGAGGTAATAAAGCTACATGGATGATTGGATTGTAGGTGCTCATTTTGCTGTGGTAATTTAGTTGTATTTCCAGAGCTTACATGCCAAGCCAAAGCCAAGTGCCGTCGAGTCGGATCCGACTCATGAGCTTACATAGAAGAATGAATTAAGATATTAATCTCCACATGAAGGAAATGCTAACGTCAGTTTCGTTCCCTTTCCAACAGCTGTCAATCAAAAACCAAGCATACTGTGTAGCTGTGTTCAGAAAATTCAGGAGATTCCTTCCTGTGACTGTATGTGTGCCTTTTACGAGAAGGAAATATTATAGTTTCAATGTTACATAAAGAAATTTTAACAACTGCAATTTAATTTCTTATGCAGTCTTTAAAAGATTCAATTTCATCAAAATCTCTTTATAGTCTAATCTCTCATTTCTCTCATGTATTATTTATTTTCAAGTTAATAATATGTACTGCATTTAAAGCAAATCCAGGCACTTAAAATGTAATTCAAAATATGCTCCATTTCTTTCTGTGTGTAAGTTAGTATAAATCTGCCCTCTCAGGGAAATTTGCTGTAGATTGCTCAGGACTAATGACCTGTAACCAAAATTCCCTGGTAAGTATTAACAGTTTAATGAACAAATTGAACAGTTCTTTATTACCTACATTTGACTTAGTTATGAATATGTGCACTAAAAATTACTTGCGATCATGCCTATATTCAATTTCTAATTGTTTGTTGTAGTTTATAGAAAACATGCCTCCTACTTAATTATAGACAGTTCCGTGGAGATGTGGCACATAATTCAATTGTATCTATATCAAGACAGATAAAGTTGTATTTGTTCCAGTTCTATTAATAAAATTATTTAATGAAATTAAATAATCAGGACGGTAAAAATTGGTGGAGATATACTAGAAAAGCAAACTCACTGCTGTAGAGTAGATTCCAACTCATAGTGACCCTGTAGGACAGAGCAGAACTGCTCCATAGAGTTTCCAAAGAGTGCCTGGAGGACTTGAACTACTGACTTTTTGGTTAGCAGACATAGCACTTATCCACTAAGACTTTTCTCATTATTATGGATATGGTTGTGCAAAGTGAAATAAAATGAAACAAAATGAAAAGTACTTTGTTGAAGCCTGGGAAGATTTGGTGAAGAAACTACTGTTAAGAATTCTGTGAACAAATATTAAGTTTACTAATATTTTCTTGGTGTTTCCTATTAATAACCAATCAGTATACTACTATTAGTGACCATTAATGTCATATAATATCATTACAACCAACCAATGTACTTCTATTTTTACATTAATACCTCTCTATAAATGTTATTAATAATAATAATAATAAATAAATAATAATAAATAATAATAAATGTTATTAATTTCATGGCTATTTTAATTATTTTTAAATTGTCTTTGATAGAGTTTCAGCAAAACATCTAGTTAGTATAAAAGACCCTCTGCCTCTTATGATTTCATTATCTTTGATATTTTTGTTTATGCTAAATGCCATTGAGTTGATTCTGACTCAAAGCAAACACATGTGTAAAAAGTAGACCTACTCCATGGAGTTTTCGAGGTTTTGTCATTCTGCCAGTGATACTGCAAGGCCTGGCTTCTAAAGTGCTTGTAGGCGAGTAAGAACTACAAACCTTTCAGCTAAAGCTGAGTTCTTGACCATTTGCACCATCCAGGGAATCAGCATCCTCTATGCATCTATTTAAATTGCTGTTTAAATTTAGTTGGAACTGTAATGACTATTTCTATCTCCGTCTTTATTCCTTCTTGACCCTTTCTCATTTTATCTTTGTTTCAACCTGTCTGTTTATCTCTCTCTTACTATAAGTCACACTCTTCTTCCTCTCTCTTTACTTTGTTTTTCTTCTTTCACTTTTTCGTGGCTAGTGTGTAAGCTGTTCTCAAAAGGATCTGCCTGAAATTTTTCATTTAATATGATCTTTGGTCTCTTTTTTAAAAAGTGAGATGCCTAGCCATTTTTCATGTAGCAACTGAGATACTGACATGTGGGGTGCTGGCAAAAAGAGTAATTTACTATTATCTTCCTCTTCCAGGTACATAAGAACGAAAGACTCAACGGCACTTGGCTTGACAATAGAGAGTACATGTAAAAAATCTAATCTAGTTGTTTTGGAAATATTATAAAAACTTAAAAAAATGAAGAAAGTATTTTCTCAAAATACTGCCAGAATTCATTAGAACTGATCAAGCTTCTCCAACAACTGATACACGAACAAGTTTCACTAAGAAAACTCAAAATCTGAGAGAACAACACAGTCATTTTTCCCAACACTGTACTGTTATCTTAGGATAAGTGAGTTCTCTAAAGAAGCAAAACCAGTGAAGTATATACTAGTATGTATGTATATATGTATCTATCTGTCTATCTATCTGTCTAAAGAGAGAGATACTTATGTCAAGGGAATAGCACATGTGGTTGTAGAAACTAGAAAATACAAAGTTTTTGGTCAGGCATCAGGTTTCTCCAGAATTATATAGCTGCAGGGGCTGATGAACCCATGATCAGTAGGTGAGATAGCAGGCCGCTGTCTCACAGACTGCTGGAGGTGATGAATCCAAGATTATCAAGTAAGATGGCAGGCTGCTTGCTCAAGTCCCAACAACAGGAAGTCAGATGATGCACAAGTTGTTTGTAAGATGCAAAGGGGAACCAAAGCTTGAGAACTTTGCCTGAAAGTCCATATATACTGAATGCAAGCCACACTCACAAGGAAGTTCCTGTTCAACTGATTGGTTGCTCATAACACTTCTCATCATGGAGGTGATTACATTATACCAGATCTCATCATGACAGTGATTACATTATATCAGATCTCATTATGGAGGTGATGATATCATAACAACCAAACTACATCATAACTGCCAAACCACTGAGAATCATGGCTCAACTAAGTTAACACTCAACTTTAACAATCACACCTCAACACTCATAAACTTGATACCTATACATACCTCCTTAAAGCATGTTTAATCTATAAAGTTATACTTTCACCTAACATAATATAACTAACATAGGTATAACCAAAAGAATAGTAGCTTAGTTTACATCTTTTTTAAAAAAAGAAAAGAAAATGATACACACATCAAGGAAGAAACACTCATTACAAGTATTCATTTCTGGAACTGGTTGTGTGGTTGTAGTTTGTATTAGAATTACCTTCTTCCACCACCTGTTCCATATTCCCTTTACCCTCAGCAAGCACCTCAGGTGTTAAGGTTCCATGGACTAAATTTTCATCCTTGAAAATTCTGGGCCATTAGTAGTCATGAAAAAATATGTTATTGTAGTTTACCGTTGACTTTAATCACTGGGCCTTGTAGTAGTAAGAGGAGTCCTAAGAAGCTCCTGTATTCCAGGCATACTCTTCTTTATCTCTGTTACGTAATGACAAAATGATTTTCATTTGATAATCAAGGTCAATCACACAAGCCAGTACAGAAACTCTTTTCTTTGCCTGTTGATCTAGGGACATGAGGAACATGTAGCGTTCTTGACCTCCATTTCAATGAAATCGGAGCTGAGTCTCCAGATGAGATCATTCTTCCATCTGGAATCTCTAAACTGACAGTGTATTCAGTGAACAGCAATGGGTCACAACAGCAGTAAGCAAAAATTGTGCAAGTGGGTCACTAGGATTAATAACAAGTAATGTAATTCCCATTTCCACCCTTTGATTCCTAAACCCATGAATCTTGGCTGTAAGAGAAACTGTATCATATACTGGAAGCTTGTTTAAAGCACAATAGTCTACAAGAGGGCATTGTCCCAACCTTGCAAGGCATTTTCACTTAGCTGGTACTATAATTGAGCCTTCAGTAGGACATTCTGTAATTTTATCAAGATAGCTGTTGCAGAATGATGGGAAACGTATAAAGATTGTGAATTCTGGGAACATGGGCCTGTGGCCATAACTTATTTCTTGTGAAATGAGTCCCATGATTTAAGCTGATGTATGAGGGATACCATGACAGCAGAAGTGACATTCTGTAGGCTCATGGACAGTAGACTTGGCAGAAACGTTATATGCAGGAAAGGCAAATTTATATCCAGATTAAGTACCTACTCCAATACAGTAAAATAAAAGAACATGCCCTTTCCATGATGGCAGCTGCCAAATGTAGTCAACTAGATACCAAGTTTCTCGATTATCACCTTGAAAAATAGTGCCATACTAGGGACTAAGTGTTGGTCTCTCTGTTGTTGGCAGATTGGGCAGTCAGCAGTGGCTCTAGTAAAATTAACCTTCATGAATGTAAGTTCGTGGTGCTGAGGCCATGCATAACCTCCTCTCTCCCACCACAGTTACTTGTTCATGAACCCATTGGGTAGTGACAAGAGTAGATGAGGAAAGAAAGTGCCAGAATACATCATCCTATCCACCTGATTGTTAAAATTTTCCTCTGCTGAGGTCACTCTTCTGTGAGCACTCACACGAGACACAAATGTCTTTACTTTTTGACCCATTCAGAGAGGTCTGTCTACATATCTCTTCCCTGTACGTCCATATCACCAATTTTCCAATCATAATCTTTCCATGTTCCTGACCATCTAGCTAAACCATGAGCTATATATAGCTTGTGAGTCAGTAAATAATTTCATGTATCACCATTTCTTCTACCAACTTAAGTGAACAGCCCCGTGAACTATTTGAAGTTCAGCTCACTGGGGGGGAATTTCTTTTCACCACACTCTTTCAGGAAGGTCCCCAAAAGAAGTTGTAATACTCCTGCTCTCTACTATCTAGTGGTTCCTGCATGTTAAGCAGAACCGCATAAAAATCAGGTTCTAGTTTTCTCTTCTTCAGTCAATTGATCATGCCAGCCAAGTGCTGTCATAAGGAACTCCTAATAAGAATTTGAGGACATGTTGGGAGAAGGAAGATAATGTTACAGGATTGGAGATCATAGGCTTTTAGGCTATTCCCACATGCAACTTACTAGTGCCTTCAGAATCTGTTCAGGTCTAGTACAATATGTACCACTCCCATTTAATGATAAAGTGCTGCTGTGCATGTCACTTTTGTAGTTTTGTGAGTAAGACAACACCTAGTTCATGACAGGCAGTTCAGGCACATAGTGACTTAGTGGCCCACGGTTAGACATTCAATTTCTGCTGTGGCCCACTAATAAGCCAAAAACTATTTCTCAAAAGGAAATCAATTACCTACAGAGATGGCAGGTTTTGCCCCAAAATTCTAAGGGTCTCCACTGTGATTCATCAGTAAGGGTCTGTCAAAGACTCCAAACAGTGTCTTCATCTGCCATTAGCACTTCAAGCACTGTTGGATCTGCTGAATCATATTGCTCAAGTGACAGAGCCACTTATGGGCTACTTGAATCTGTTAAATAGCCTTCATTTGTTGTGGGCCCACTCAAAATTAGAAACTTTTTGTTACTTGATAGGCCAGAGTAGTAAACCCAGATGAGGAATATGTAACCTCCCAAATCCAAAGGGGTTCACGAGACATTGCACCTCCTTTTTAGCTGTGGATGAAACCAGATGCAATAAACTGTCCTTCACCTTGGAAGGGATATTTCACCTTGCCCCAAACCACTGGGACTCTAGAAATTTTGCTGAAGAAGAAGCCTGGATTTTTATCTGTATAGTTTCCCACCATCTAGTACACAAAGTATCGAGAAATAAGTCTAGTGTCACTGACGCTTTTATCTTACTAGGTCTGGTCAGTATTATGTCATCCATGTAATGGACTAGTGTAACTTCTTAGGAAACAGAAAGGTGATCAAGTTCATATGGACTAAATTATGGCATATGGCTGGAGAGTTGATATACCCCTGAAGCAGGGCAGTGAAGGTTTATTGCTAGTCTTGCTAGCTGCAAGCAAACAACTTCTGGTGGTCATTTGAAACTGGAATTCAGAACAAACATTGGCCAGATCCATAGCTGCATATCAACTACACACTGTATTAATTTCCTAAACAAATGAAACCATACCTGGAAAAGTAGCTGCAGTTGGAGCTACCACCTGTTTATGTTTACAATAATCCATTGTCATTGTCCAGGATCTATTGGGTTTTTGTGCAGGCCAGATGGGTGAATTTAATGAAAGTACTTTAGGATCACCACCCCTTCATCCTTCAAATCTTTGATGGTAGCAGTTATCTTGGCTGTCTCTCTAGGAATGTGATATTGCAGTTGGTTTACTTTTTTCCTATCTAGAACTGTTCCAATGGAGTCCACTTACCTTTTCCGATCACAATAGTCTTTTTCCACTTGTTAGATTTACAATATGGTGTTCTGTTGGTTATTATAATATGTCTATTCCAATTACGCATTTTGAAACAGGAGAAATCAACATTAGATGGGTTTAGGGATCCACTGGACCCTGACTCTGACTGGTGGGCCACAGTGACTTTCTGAGTCTCTTGTAATTACTTTCAGTTCAGAGCCAGTATTCAGTAATTCCTCCCAGATCTGATTATTTCCTTCTCCGAAGTGAACAGTCACTCCTTTAAAATGCCACAGATTCCTCTGAGGAATTCTGGGAGAAAGACTAAGAAAATAAATTTTTGGGAGTGTAGTGGGTTCCTTTGTTAGGGGAACTTAGCTTCCCCTTTATTTAAAAGGTTGTGGATCTGTAAAATGGTTCAAGTCTGTTTGTATGCAGACCACACCCCTGAGGGAAAATGTCTTTCACCTGATTGGCTGCTCATTGTTGATATCGTGACAGAGGTCATTACATCCCTATGTAAATGCCAAACTGCATCATAACTGTCAGATCACTGAGAATCATGTCCCAGCCAAGTTGCCACACAACCTTAACCATTACAATTATTTTATAAATTCAGAATGAAGAGGCAGAGTGAATATAAAAACAATGTTAATTGAATTTTATTTTTCTTATACCATTAGATCTTTGGAAGAATAAATGGATAATATCTAAGGTATAAAATTTACTTATTTAATTTTTTATAGCTTTCATTTGAATTAAATTAAATTTTACTTACAGTGAGGTTTTTTACATCGATCGTTAGATAAACTACAATTTTAATTACATCAATTTTTGATTAGTGATAGATATTTGCAAATATGTTGCAACTGACATGATTTTCTAACCATGAAAATTGAATACAACACAATATTTTTTGAATTCCATGTTCAAAGGTGAGAATAATCAGTGATTAAACTCTTGATATTTATTTCTACTTGCTCACATTGAATGTTAGCATAATAGCAAAAATGATAGAAAAAGAAATTTTTAGATAGTAAGAAACAGTCTTCTGTTTTATTTATTTGGGGATGAAGTCATTTTGAGTACTTTCATTTAAAAACTATTTTAAATGTGATACGAAACATTTTGCATAAATATTTTAGCATATTTAATATGAATATTCCCTCTTAATACTAGTAGTAGTAGCATTGCAACTACACACAATAATTTTTACATCTATGCTGTAATGTAATTCACATACTATAACATTCATTCACTTACATATGCAGACTTCAGTGATTTTAGAATAAAAGCCAAAGCCAAGTGCCGTAGAGTTGGATCCGACTCATGGAGACCCTAGGGGCCAACACATATGCAGCCATCACCAAATGTTGACATACTGATTCTTCAACTGATATACTAATGCAAGGGACCCAGAATAGACAAAATAATATTTTTTAGAAAGAAAATCACAATCACAATAGATACTTTCTGATTTCAAAACTTAGTGCAAAAATGCATCGACCAGGACAGTGTGTTGTTGTTGCTGTTAGCTGATGTCCAGTCAACTAACAGTATAATAGTTTTGAGTTCTGAGTTCAAGCAAAGGTGATGACCCTCGTTTAGAGAACAGAATTGCTGTTCAGGGTTTTTAAACTGTGACCTTTCAGAAGCAGATCACCAGACTGCATTCTGAGGTGGCTTTGGATGTTCTCAAATACCTAACCTTTTGACTAGTAGTAAAGTGCTTAACTATTTGAGCACTTCTACTCTGACCTCTAGGTTGCTATTAGTCAGACCCAACTCGATGGCAGTAGGCTCTGTTCTTTTTTTTTTTTTATTTCTTGATTTTGTTATAAAGAATTCTTTTTAGTAATTCTTGTATGGTAGGTATGCTTGAAACCAATTCCCTCAGCTTTTGCTAAAATTAATAAATATTTGCAAATATTTTTGAAAGACAGTTTTACAGGTCTAAGATTCTTGTTTGAAATAGTTTTACATACAACACTGTGAATATGTTATACCAGCACCTTCTCGTTTCTAGTGTTTCTGACAGAACTTAATGTTGTTCTTACTGGAGTTACCTCATATGTAATTTTTATTTCATCATTAATTTTCAATATTTTGACTACAGTGCCTTGGTGCGAATGCCTTTGTGTGTCTGATATGTAGTTCACTGAGACTTTTGGATGTGGAAATTAATGCTTTCACCAAGTTTGAAAAGTTTTCAGTCATTATTTCTTCAAATATTTTTTCTGACCATCTATATACCTCTTAGTTATTTGATGCCAACAGTAGTTTCATGTACATACAGTTATGAAAAAATTGGTGCTCAGTAAATATTACTTAAATGTGAAAACACTGACAGAAAATTTTATATCTCTTTAGTATTGTGTATTTCTATGTTCATATTTGCTATTTCTATTTTTGCTATATATATTTTTTAACATCAGTTAAAATTTGTTCTTTTTTCTAAGTCTTCACTGAATGCAAACCATGCTATCACAAATATTTACTATATGGTTTCCACAGATAGAACAATACAGCAATGTCTCATTCAAAATATACAACTTTTGAGAAAATACTTAACTCTCCCAAAATTTTTGCCTTTGATGTACAGACTTCATGCTTAATAAGACTGAAGGAACCCTTGAAACTATTTCATTGAGAAAATATTTGTACCTTAAGCCAAAATTATCCCCTAATTTTTTATCTTCAAACTAAACAACAATTCAGCTAAATTAGTAAAGAATCTTTGCTTTGAATATAGTGATCTTCTAAAGAATTATATATATCAGATAAAAGTGACAGCAGTAACTAAAAACATAGGAGAGTAGTTTATGTGACAATGTGTGTAGGTCAGTGGTGGTGACACAATATGGGGACAGATAGTGAGAATGGTGATAATGTAAAAAATGTAACTAACGTCATTGAAATGCACACATAGAGTTAATGGTTTTGTTCTTCTAAGCCAAGAGATTCTTTGTAGCTTCGGTTTGGTTTTTACAAAGTCAGTTTCTGTTTGTCTGCAAATGTCTTAATTTCATTTTCATATTTGAAAGACAGTTTTGGAGGATATATAATTCTTGGTTGAAAGATTTTCTCCTTCAAGGCTTTCAATGTGTCATCCCTCTGTCTCCGTGCCAACATGGTTTCTGTCAAGAAGTCAGATGAAAGCCTTCAAGGTTTCCCTCTGAATGTCATCTTTGTGTTGAGTCTTATTGCCTTTAAGAGTTTCTGCTTATGTTTCATTTTGTTAAGTTTGATTATAATATGTTTTGGTGGTCTTTCTTTGGGGGTCTACATTGTGTGGTGTTCGATACACATCTTGGATATCTATGTTCTCTTTCATAATTTTAGGGAAGTTTTCTGTCAATAACTCAACAATACTCTCTGTGTCTTCAGGTGTCCCTTCCTGTGCAGGAACTCCAGTTAATCATAGATTGTTCCTCTTGATAGAGTTCCACTTGTTTCTTAATGCTTCTCTATTTTTCTTGTTTCTTTTCTCTGATTTCTCCTCATAAATCCTGGTGTCAGTAGTTTTGTCTTTTTAGTCAGAAAGTCTATTTTCCTTTTGCTCAATTCTGTTCTCTTGGCTTTGAATTGTGTTTTCTAGTTCTTTAATTTTGTTATTGATCTGTTGGATTTCAGAAAGCTGGTGGTCCATCACTTAGAACAGCTTGCTTAATTTTTCATTTTTCTCTGCTGAATTTTGTATAATGTCTAAGGGGGATCTCTGTATAATTCTTTTGTACTCGACCTCTGAAATTTCAGAAAGACTTCTTCATCTGGAAAGTTCTTTTGGTTCTTTCATTTGGGAGCTTTCTGGAGCCATAGGTTGATTTTTCTTTAATTGTCTGGCCAAGGTTTATTGCTTTTGGGACATCTAGAGGTTGTTTAGTTTCTCTGGTGATGCCTTAACAGGAGCTCAGTTGCAGTCCAAGACAAAAGTTGATTACCAGTCATCTCTATATACTGCAGTGACTGGGCCCAATGGCATCTCTGGGATAGCAGGCTCCACCTCCTGGATGGCAAAGAGATAGCCCTACTTAGGAAGTCACTGGGAGGCTGTCAGCTGACCATATGTAGTGAGTCAGTAAAGGCTGGGAGAGATGCCATCAGGCTGTACCATAGTTATTTCTCTAGGTAGTCTTATTCTGACATGTAAGAGCTATCCGACAGCTTCCAAAATTAGGCTATCAGGTGTGCAAAACCCTCTTTCCAGCTGACAATGGAGGCATCTCTGTATCCATCCCTAGATGCTGTGGTCTAGTTCAAAGTATGGACAGAATACTGTCCTGCTGTCATCCACTGCAGGGCCCCACCTGTAAGGCTACACTGTGCTTAATATAGCTTTTCTTCTGGGAAAGTACTCCCTGGGCTGACACTGCCTCCCAGCTTAAGAATCATCCCCTACTGAGGACTCCATTTGGGCAACTCCACCTCCCAGTTAAACAAAACGGCATCCCAGACAAACTGTCCCACCTGTTGAGAAACAGCTGAATCAATGGCGGAGGTTCACAAAGAGTGGGTGGAGGGGCTGTGGTGCTCAGAGTCCAGAGCCAGGCTTTCCAAGTATAGCTATCCCACCTGCTGATCCCATCAGCAGTGCAGCTGAGCTTTGCTGCCAGTTAAACCCAATAACCACTGCTGGCTAACAAGAAAATAAAGTTAATAATGACACATACTTTCAGTCCACAAGAGCCAGCCACTCAACAAGGGCAGGGTCAGTGAAAGAGAAGTTTCCCCTTCAGTGGCATGTAGCCCAAATTGATTGCCCTATGTAATGTCCTAGGGCTCAATCGGTGTCCAGAGGCTCTGTTTAATTATCAATCCAGCCCTTAGGTTCCAGAGGGAATTAAGGAGGTGTGTTTCTAGTCTGCCAGGTTGACTATGCCCTCCTGTAATGCACACATAGAAATTATTGAGTGGATGTTGAATCTGCTCTGTGTATTTTCACCCAAAATAAAATAAGTGTGAAAACCTGATGCCAGTTATTTTCTGCAAATGTCCAAAGAAGAGAGCTGGGTCACTGATCAACCTCTGAGTAGTGTCAAACATAGGCAAGCCTTGTGAATGAAGATTTTCTAGGGAGTTCTAAGGCAGCAAAGATAAAGAAAGTTCTCTGGCTATGGTGCCTTTGGAGGGTTTCCAAACTCATTTGCCTCCTGCAGGGGCTGCTAGTGATTTGCTTTTTAGACTATAAGATTACTGGTTTTCATTAGTTATGAGATCCTAGAGAAAAGTATAAAAACCTAAGTCAAGTTAAAATATCATAAGGTTTTCAGATTTTTGCAAGTCTTTGGTTAAATTCCAGATTTTGTAAAAGGAAATATTGACAATTTTGCCACTTTGCATTGATTTTATGGAAGAGCAATTTCATTTAGATCTTTCTCTATCATTCTCTCTTAACTCCTGAATTTTCACATTTGAAATTTTTAACAATTAGTTATTTTTTTATTGCCATGATTGAAGAAAAAAGGCATATGAAAAGCAAATTCAGTGTTAAGGATCATAATAAACATGACAAAAATGACCTAGCATAGTAAAGATAATTCAGGTTACATAATGGTATTTTAAAATACATCAGTACTATGCTTGGGTCTATATATTAAGATAATATAATAACAAGATGTTATGAAAAAATATCACAGAACAAGAGAGAAGACTGGCCAAGTAAAAGTAAAACAATTTTAAATGTCCAGAGAATCTTCAATTTTGTAAAGAAAAATAAAATCTGTAAATCATTCGTTTAGGAGGTGAAGTATCATTTCATAAATGTCCTAGAAATGAATAATTGAGAAAAAATTTTCACAGTGTAAAATAAAATTTCCCAGAATTCAATAATCACATATGAAAACATATTGAAAAGGCACACCACACATCCAAATGATTATTCATAAAAGACTTTACCTAGACTGAATCTGTTCAACAGAATCTAATTCTAGATAAAAATGTTAAACAGATTGTTGAAAATGACTCTTATGAAACAAAAACTTTTTGAATCTGTTTTATTATTCAGTGTGACTCTTTAATTCTATTAAGAAGTGGAATCTTTATACTTACTGTAGGATCTTTTCAGGCTCTGTAACTTTCACCTAGAAAATGAGGCAGAAGTAATCATCACAGGCTTCCAAATCTAGGTAGCTTTCACTTTTGCTCTTAGAAATCAGTCACTGTGCAAAAAAAAAAAAACAGCTTATCTTGCTGGAGAGAGGCTATGTGAGACAGAGAGGCCTTCTAGAATGAGAAGCTGTATGAACTGGGAGGACACATGGAGCAGAACTAAGGACCCCGATCAACAGCTAGCACCCAGCTATGTAAATAAGATCTCTTGAATTCTCCCATGCCCAGTCAGACACTATTTGGATCAGAGACATGCCATCCCTTCTTAATGTTATACAAATTCCTAGCCCACAGAATCCTGGAGAAAAAAAATATTGTTATCTTAAGCTAACAAATTTGGGTGTTTTGTTATGCAACAATAGATAACTGATACAACTGTCAAAAAATACATTTATTTCCAATGTGCTTTTTATTAGTTTCACAGAAATAAGTGTATTAAACAAGACAATAGCAGAATGATTCAAGAATGATGAAGACTTCAGTTCTAAGAAAAATAAGTTCCTTCTCTAGGAGAACAGCTCATGATTAATAGTCAATAGGTCTTTCTGAAGAAGTTATTTGAGGATATAACAGTGGAAAGTATGTGGTGACTGGAGTAATTGGAAAAAAGGAATACATGAGATCCATTGGACACACCCTAGGGAAACAGTACAGAGTAGTTCTAAGGTGGTGTTGGCCAAATTACATCAGTCCCAGGGAGCAACTAGCTCCATTTGGAAAGAATGGTACAGCTTGTGGTAGACAGAGCTCTAACAGTAAATATAACTAGATTTAAGAGGCAGTCTGATTAAGAAGATAAACAACAAAAAAATAAGAATATAGTACAGGCAAATTACAAAAGAATAATATGTCATGGTCCAATAACTAACATATTTTATAATTTTAAACAACTGATGTTTTATAAGGCTAATATACATATTGCACCTTGATGTTAGGAAAAAATTTAATACTGGAATATGATGCAGATGTCAGAAATTTTGTGGAAATTCTACATATAGTTAATAAAGTTAATATTTGTATTATTGGTGAATAATATATAAAGCATTTATAAGCCAATGTTTTTAAATAATTAATATTAAATAAAGCAATATAGGTGATAAACCGTTTCTTTAAAAATAGATACATTTACATGCATTTAACCCATTTGAAATTATTTTACTTCTTAAATGGAATGTCTTTATTTTCCATATGCAGAAATTGAAGCCCAAGAAATTAAACTACCTTTTTAAATATGTGAAACTCATAAATACTGTTGTTAGGTGCCATCCAGCCTGTTCCGGATCACAGAGACACAACAAAAGGCAACACTGCCTGGTCTTGTGCCACCCCAACATCATTTTTATGCTTAAGCCCATTGTTGCAGCCACTGTGTCAATCCGTCTTGTTGAAGGTCTTCCAATTTATTGTGTTTTTCTTCAAGGACTGATCCCTTCTGACAACATGTCCAAATTATGTCTCGCCATCTTTGCTTCCAAGGAACACTCTGACTGTACTTCCACCAAAACAGATCTTTTTGTTCTTTTGGCAGTCCAAGGTAAGTTCAATGTTCTTGTCCAACACTACAATTCAAAGACACCAATTCTCTGTCTTCTGTATTCATTTTCCAGCTTTCACGTGCATATCATGCAAATGAAAATGCCATGGCTTGGGTCAGGTGCACCTTAGACTTCAAGATGACTTCTTCATTTTTAAATACTTTAAAGAGGTCCTTGGCAGCAGATTTTCCCAAAGCAATGCAACTTTTGGTTTCTTGACTGCTGCTTCCATGGGCATTGACTGTGGAGCCAAGTAAAATGAAATCCTTGACAAACTCAATCCTTTCTCCACTTATCTCATTGTTGCTTACTGGTTCATTTGTGAGAATTTTTGTTTTCTTGATGTTGAGGTAAAATCCATAGTGAAGCCTGTGGTCCTTGATCTTCATCATTAGGGGTTTCAAATCATCTTCACTTCCACTAAGATATTGTCATCTTCATAACATAGGTTGTTAATGAGTTGTCCTCTAATCCTGATACCTCATTCTTCTTCATATAATCCAGCTTCTTGGATTATTTTCTCAGCATACAGATTGAAATTGTTAAATGAAAGGATACAATCCCTGACACACACCATTCATAACTTTAAATCATATAGTGTGTCCCTGTTCTTTTGGAATGCCTCTTGATCCATGTACAGATTCATTAAAAGCACAAGTACATGCTCTGGAATTCCCATTCTCCTCAATGTTAACCATAATTTGTTATAGTCTACACAGTCAAATATCTTTGCACAGTCAATGACACACAGGTAAACATCTTTCTGGTATTCACTGCTTTCAGCCAAGATACATCTGAATTCACCAATGATATCCCCGGTTCCACATCCATTTCTGAATCCAGCTTGAGCTTCTGGTAGTTCCTTGTCAATGTACCGTTGCAGTCATTTTTGAATAATCTTTATAAAATTTTACTTGCATGTGATATTAGTGATACTGTTTGATAACTTCCACATTTGGTTGGATCACCTTTCTTGGGAACACGTATAAGTATGGATCTCTTTCAGTTAGCTGGCTTAGTAGCTTAGTTCTCCGAATTTCTTGGCATCGAAGAGCGAACACAGCCATATCTGCATCCATTTAATGAACCATCTCAATTGACATTTCGGCTATTCCTGGAGCCTTGTTTTCTGCCAATGCCTTCAATGTACCTTTGACTTCTTTCAGTACCATTAGTTCCTGATCATGTGCTACCTCTTCAAATAGCTGAACGCCAATCAGTTCTTTCTGCTATAAGGGTTGTGTGTATTCTTCCCATCTCCTTTTGATGTTTCCTGAGTCACTTAATATTTTTCCTGTAGAATCCTTCACTATTGCAACTTAAGGCTTGAATTTTTCTTAAGTTCTTTCAGCTTGAGAAATGCAGAATGTGTTCCTCCCTTTTGGTTTTCTATTTCCAGCTCGATATACATGTAATTACAATACTTTATTTTGTCTTCTCTAGCTGCCTTTTGAAATATTCTGTTTAGTTTTGTTAGATTTTTTTTTTTTTTTTTTTACTTTGTCATTGCTTCCTTTTCCTTTAGCTGTTGGATGTTTGAGACCAAGTTTCAGAGTCTCATCTGACATTCAGTTTGATCTTTCTTGTCCTTTTAGTGACCTCTTGTTTCCTTTATGGGTGATATCTTTGGTGTAAGACTGATAAGTATGTGAAACTGCTAAACAGTGGATATAAAATTAGAGCTCTATAATTCTGATTTTTTTTTTCCTTTTTTTCATATTAAATTGACTTTATTTCAGGGTCTTTTAGGATAGCTTTAAGAGTGTAGAATAATTCTTTTTATTCTAGTTTAAATTTATTGATAGAGCAAATAATCACATTATCTATCTATCGTCTATCTATCTATCTATCTGTCATCTATCCTTATTATGTTGATAATAATTGGAAAATATCATATTATTATATCTATCTACAATATTTTCTGGGATAAAATGAATTTATTTCTTAGCCTTGTAACTTTGTGCCCATATTCCTTATTTTTATACATTTTCTGAGATAAACAATATGTTTTTTGTCAAACCCTGTATGCTATATATTTTATCATGGCACTTATACATAAAGCCAGTTATTTGCCTTTTAACAGCCTTGATAATTCAACGAGAATATTGTAAAGAAGGTCAATTTTTCCAAAGGATTTGTTCAGTATAGACTTGTGTTTAGCTACTGTTTTCTTTTGGTTCTTTAATCTTACTTCGCTCAGTACTTATTGTGGAAAGATACTATAAACTATAATTTCAGAAATTACTAAGACAATATAAATAATATGCTTGCCATTTTTTATTTCTAGAGTGATAATAGCTTTATTTGAGGATGTGGCCTTGATTAATTGTAGTTCAGTGTCCTGCATAGTATCCCTCATGGATTGAATTGTGTCCACCCAAAAATATATGTAGCCATGTGGCTGAGCCATGATTCCCAGTATCTTGTGGCTGTCCTCCATTTTGTGGTTTTCCTATGCTATGTGTTAAAAGATTAAGGTGGTACTGTAAATCCCCTCATAGGATCACCTCCCTCCTCCACTATAAAGGGAGTTTCCCTGGAGTATGGCTTGCCCTACCCTTAATCCTTTCATCCTGCAAGAGATAAAAGAGAAGCAGGCTGAGAAACGGGAATCTCGCACCATCAAGCAATCAGCATCAAGAGAAGAGTGTGTCCTTCAGACCTGAGGTTCATGCACCAAGGTGCTCCCTGGACAAAGTCTTACGCAATACCAGACTTTCCTCTAGAGCTGACAAGGGGGAGACCCTTCCCCTGGAGCAGACATCCTGAATTTGGACTTGTAGCTAAACCTTCCTTTGTTAAAGCCATCCACTCTGTGGTATTTCTGTTAGAGCAGCACTAGCTAACTAAGACAGTATCTAACACATGCTAATTCCCCAATGTGTGTATTTACCAAATAATAGAGAAAATATGTAAATATTTTCTGACACTGTTTTGTTACTTCTATAACTTGAAAGACAGAATAAGGATAACAGAACTGGCAACTCTATGATTTTTTCTTTAAAAAGTTATATATGACTATTACACAATTTATATCTATTTCATACTTATTAATGTGGCTAAATTCAGGACTGGGTCATTATGCAAACATCGGCATTATTCAAAAATGAAGGATGACCACATCAGATCACAAATTAAGGAAGGCTACATATTACATAATTGTCAAATTGCATCATTATGTAGCTGCCAAAACACTAAGAATCATGGCCCAGCCGTGGTGACACATAACCTCAACCATCCCAGGCAGTGGTACTCTTGCCTTGCACCTCAGCATTCATTACTACCAGAGTATGTTGTTAATACACGAAAGACTCAGATAGTAGATTTTTTTACTACTGTTGTAATGTGATAATATCAGGTAATGAGATAGTTGATAAGGGAGGAGTAGGTGTATGGGTATACGAGTGTGAATAAAATGTGTCAATAATATACTGAACACATTACTTACTGTAAAATCTTTACTGTAGCAAACTCCTTACCTATTATTTACTTGAAACACTGCTTAGATAATAAAAGGATTTGTAGCCCCTAGAAGATAAACAGGTGATGTGGCTTTTAGCCTATGAAGGTAACATTTTTCCTATATTTTTGAAAGTCGAAGATGAGAGCAGTAAGGATCTTCTGTTGATAACTAAGTTTTCATCATTTTTATTGCTAAGATTGAATGTAACTTGAAATACAGAAATTATGAAATGGTGATAGTCCAATCCTAGCTAAATAAATTTTCATAAGTTAATATGATAGTACAAGGATAATCTAAGCATGGACTGAACATTTGCAGATCTTTTTAGTACCATCTCAAGTGAGATGGGGGCTTTATACCAGGCGTTTCATTTTTACACTCTAGTCAGTAAAGGCATTGTCTATTGTAAGAAGTGTCTCTAAAGTACAATGCAGTCTTCCTAGGAAAATTGGCTAGACCTTCCAGATTAACTGAAGGTTATATGGTGTTGATGATCTCTTCAACTCAAATACTGCATTCATTCTAGGTGTATTTTACATAGGAGCCCTCTAGAACACAGTGGTTTTTTGAGAAGTCGGAAAGAAGGGGGCAATCATGTACAGAACAGTGCAGATGGCTGCTCTAGGAGGACAGAAGACAAAATACAAGTGCCATGAAGCATGAGAACGTTATGTGTGATTGTGAAGAGCCAGGTGACCAGTGAGGATGAAATAGTGTGGGGAATGGCGACAAATGACAGAGCAGCCACAGACAGGATTCTTATGGATGACAAGTGGCGACTTAACTGAAGACAGTGTAGCAGGACAATTCAAAAAGTCTTTGAATAGCTTAGGCTGGGAAGGTATATGACATATTTTTAAGATACATATATAAGAGTTTAATGCTAAGATGGACATGAGATATAAAAGTGAAACTAAAGCTGATTTCAAGGATTTGGGCCTGAGCAAGTAGAAGAGTGATACTGACACTGAAGTGGGGAAAACTAGGAGTGGAGAGGGTAAACATCAGGTGGAGGCAAAGGAGGCTTAGAATGAAAAGCTGTTATTTGGTCTGAAACTGCTATCAGCTATCTAAATGAAAATAATGTGTGTGAATTAGTCTAATGCACGAATTTAGAGCCAAAAGAAAGAACTGGGATACAAATATACTTAAAAAGAAAAATGTAAAAGCAGCTTTTTGTTTGTTTTGGGGGTGTAGATTAGAATGTTATGAAGGTATATATTACGATGCAGTGGGAAAAAGAAGTTTGCCAAAATTTGGATTCGAATCCCAGCTCAGGTGTGTGACATTAGGTTTACTACTTACTCTTTCCAAACATTAATAGCCCCATCACTGAAATAAAGATAATACTGTCTAATTTTTAGTAATGCTGCAATGGCTATTGTCTCAAGTATGTGCTTAGATGACCTCATACATTTGTGTACACATATATTTGCAAGATGATGACAGAGTAACTGATACATAAATGCCTGAACTCAATGTAAGACCATTGACTGCATTCTGACTCACAGTGACCATATGTACAAGAGCATGAGACACTGCCAGGTTCTTAGCTAACATCTCACAGTAGTTGTTAAGTTTATGTCCATTGTTACAGCCACTGTATAAATCCAGCTAATTGAGGATCTTCCTCTTTTTCACTGACTCTCTATATTAACAAGAATGATGTCCATCTTCAGGGACTAAGCCATAGTGACAACATGTCCAAAGTATGTGAGATGTAGTCTTGATATTTTTGTTTCTAGGGAACACTATTTTTTCCCTCAGATGACAAAAATATGTTCAGCATCCATTTTGGAGGTGCTTAAAACACATTCCCAGCAAAAATATTCAAGTTATCTCTTCACTGACAGGTAGTTACAAACTTAGATCACCTGTAGTTTTATTTTCAATTCTTATTCTTGAACTGTACTCAGGCAACATCAACAACATCTGAAGACAGATGACAAAAACTGTGCCATACAAAATATATAGCCAGCCAAGTGCCGTCGAGTCGGATCCGACCATTATATAAGACACTTTAAAATGATTATAAGTTGCTTAACAAAGAAGAGAAACATGTTCTCAGGTTTCCTTAGAGATGCACCCATATTTCTTTGTCCTTTGTCTTGATACAGTTTATTACAAGTTGCAGTTACACACAAATCATATTTAAGTTTTCGGTTTATTAATTGAATTTTTCCTCATCAAGTTATTTCACTTTGGTAACAGATTGTTTTGTTATTGTATCACCAATGCTTACAAGTTTCTGGGTCAGTGATGGGTTTGAACTGGTTGAATGAACAAAAGCATTACATCTTAAATTTGCATTACATATAAGCAATATAGAATATTGGTAATTACTATAGCATTTTTTGTATTAAATAATGATTTGCAACAATTAATCCTTTTAGTAAATTTATTGTTCTCTGCATATTTTTTTATGCTAAATGTTTTTAAAACATGGTATCTAACTAAATTCAGCAAAATGCTTTATCTAAAAAAGTAAATTCTAGACCTTGAGCCATCATTTTCATCATTTTAGTGTTAATTTCTTGTGTTCCTACAGTTTTATTTAATAATTAGAACTCTGACAACTAGAAATTCTGAATCTGTCAATATTATTTTAATTCTTTATAATCCACAATGAAAAGTATTTTAACTGGGAAATGCAAAATTACATAACAAAAAAGAGCAATAAATGCATATTTTAAGTCTAAGACTTTCAATCTAAATGAATGGCCTCATTTTATGTTACAAATATCTTCTTTTGACATTATGTAGTAAATTCTACATAGGACTGATTACAAATTAGTCTTCCATATTTTCTGTAATATATTCTGTGTATTTCATTGCAAGAATATTAAGTCAATATAATCCATTTGTTGAGATATAATATTTTCAACATATTAAAATGGAAGTCATGCCAGTGAAAATAGAAAAACAAAAGAAATCCTAACAATGCCATTTTTTGATTTGGAGGTAGCTTGATGTGACATGCCAAATTGGACCTGAAATTTGAGCAGATAAATTTTTTAATCCGAATGGACAGCACTTGGCTAATCTCCTCTGATTAAAAAATAAATGTAGCTGACTGAGTAATGGCACATATCCTGATGGGATGTCATGGGAATTAAGTAAAATATCGTGAACAAGAACCTCAACAAAATGCTTGACATACACAGCATGTTCAGAACTTGTCTTCCAAACCCACTGAGTCAAGTTAATTTTGATTCATAGCAACCCTATAGGAAAGGGTAGAATCATCCCACAAGATTTCCAAGGAGCACCTTGAGGACTAAAACTGCCCACCTTTTGGTTAATTAACAGCCTTAGCTCTTAACCTCTATGCCATGAGGGTTTCTGCCCTCTGATTAGCTCATGTTGAATACAAAATAAATTAGATAGAGAAAAACTATTCAGAAAGAAAACAAGAATAGGAAGAAGGACTACTGAAATAGTAGAGGAAGAGGCCAATTATAATAAGGAGAAAAGTCTGACTATAATGTTGATAAAATTTGCTGGAGTTGAGGTGGCAGTCTGTCTTTTACATGGCTTAAGCATGAAGTGGTACGGACGGTGATGCCATCAGATAGTAAACAAAAAATGATTTAAATTGGTGTCAGTCTATTTTCCCAAGAGCCCTTAAGGAGGGATTGTGTATTGGTTCAAGCTAAGAGTAGGCCAAATTTCAGAACTTTGAGAAAGGTTTAATCAAAGTTGAGTTTACAAGCATATTTTTTCCTAACAGATCTGTGTGGCACAAGCAATTCTGTTACTCATTTGAGGGAACAAGGAACATAAATTAGGAGGGTCTGTGTTTGGCATGGGAAACCCCAGGGCATAGTGGTTAGATGCTATGGCTGCTAATCAAAAGGACAGCAGTTCGAATGTACTAAGTGCTCCCTGGAAACTCTATGGGACAGTTCTCTACCATTAACAGTTTACTATGAGTTGGAATCCAATCAACAGTTGTGGATTTGTTTTTGTTTGGGGGTGTCTGGCATTACCTTTGGAAAACGAGGGGCCACCTATGACCCTTTTCTAAGTATATGGGTAGGAGAGGTTATATGAAGTAAGCTGTTTTCCTGAAACCAAAGAATTCTAGTGTTACTGTTAACTTCTTTGTTTTCTGGGATCTCAGGGTTTGCATAAAATTTACCATTTTCTATTCTATAGCTGATACAGAAACAGTTTAAATCAATAGGCTTACAAAACCATGGTAAACACAGATTCTCTGTATTGAAGGTGGAATTTTCTGTGAAAATTCCAAAATTAAGGTGAGCATTGTATGATATAGAATCATCAATATGTTATCTTGACAAATAAATTTAAATGGTTTTCAACATCGTCCTAATGACTACGTCTCTCAAAATGAAGAGCTTGAAAACACTAAAAGTAACCCTCAATCAAGAAGATTATATAGTGAAAAATGGCCTTGAACATTGTCTTTATATCTTCTTACAAACCTGCACTTGAAAAATGATCTCAAATTTTATTGGAGAAGAAAATTGTACCAAATGTAGAGTAATGATATTTAGCCTTTGAAAGTGCAAGCAGTGCCTGATTATAAGGTTACTGATTTATTTGGGCAACATGCTGCTTGTAGCTTGCACTTTCAACTGTCATTTAAATTCTATTCAACTTCAGCTTAACTTGGGTTGTGCTCATTGTGAACCTTAGGGAATCCAATTTAAGGCTGTTTCCGGAGGAAGGGAGACTGTATAATCTCTTTACAACTCAAATCTGGCTGCCTGAAACAACTGCTTGCTGTCTCAGTAATTCAAATTAATTATGAAATCAAAAGAAACAAGTGATGATTAACTAGCTTGCCATTTACTAGGAATTTTAAGTTTTACTCTGTACCTACTATAAATTCTCCTTTTCATAGGAAATACAACGTGACTTTTTTTTTAAGTAGGAAGTTATTTTGTGGAAAGTACTACGAGTAGCTAAAATCAAACATTGATAAGTTCTATCTAAAAATAGATTCATTTAAAAATTAGGCTGTACACATCAAAGTAAATATTAATGTTTAGGCTTTAATTTTTTATTTCTCCTTACTTCCTTCTCTTTCCATTGTTCCTTCTCACCCTCCTTTCATCTCCATTTCTTTCATCCTTTCACCCGCCCTTCCTTCCTCCTTAGTTCTTTCCTTTCCTTCTTACATTAACAGACATTAGCTTGTGTAATATGTAATATTTGCAGAATCAAAATTAAACTTTTAAGTAGATATCATACAATAGATGCATATTATCAAGTTGATGCCTTTGAACTGTGGTGTTAGAGAAGAATGTTGAACGTAACTTGGACTGCCAAAAGAACAAACAAATCTGTTCTGGAAAAAGTACAAGCAGAGGGCTCCTTGAAAACAAAGGTGGCAAGAGTGTGTCTTACATACTTTGGACATGTCAGAAAGGATCAGTACTTGGAGAAGGGCATCATGCTTGGTAGAGTCGAGGGTCAGAGAAAAAGAAGACTCTTGACAAGATGGACTGACACAGTGGCCTCAACAATGGGCTTAAGCATAAAAATGATGGACATGGCACAAGACTAGGCAGTGTTTCATTCAGCTGTGCATAGGGTCACTACAAGTAGGAATCAACTCCATGGCATCTAACCACAACAACAATGTTATCAAGTTTTACCACATGGAAAAGTAAACTAGACTCTTTTCAGTATGTTTATAGATTAATACCAGCTTTGGGATGGACTGCAAATCTTTATCCTAAGAAAACAAGTCAAAAAAATTAACAAAATCTACAACATGACATGAGTAATTAGAAGCAAGTAAATTACACCCCACCAATAGTGTTAGCTATTTTACATGTTTTCTAAAGCCCCAATATGCAAATATGTTGTTGTGTATTCATAATTTATGCATATTTATCCTATATGTAGATACTTGGCACCAGCTGTTAAGAGTTTGGCTGCTAATCAAAATGTTGGCTGTTTGAATCTACCAGTTACTCCTTGGAAACCCTATGGGGCAGTTCTACTCTGTCCTATGGGATCCTATGAGTTGGAATCAACTCCAGGGCAACGGGTTTATCCTATATATTTATAGCCTATGTTTTCCTTGATATGTAATTCTAGATTTACTTACAGTAGTATTGAATGACTATGAAATGTAAGTCCATCAAAGACTTTCTAAAGGGGGCTGAGTCAAGATAGAAGACTAAACACACAACTCCCTAAATCCCTCTGGAAAACAAGACCTGAACTGATAATTAAATGGAGCTTTCTGGACACCTAGTGAGCCCTAGGACACGGCTTAGGCTGTTAATTTGGACTTCATACCACTGAATGGAAAACCTCCTCTCATTCGCTGACCCTGTTTCACTGACTGAGGGTAACTCACCCTTTTAACTTTTTTTTTCCTCTGTCTTAGCTGGTGAGCAGAGCTGAGACTTCACTAGCAGCTAACCTCAGACACACTGCTAGTGGGACTGGCAGGCAAAATTGCCATATTTTGAGAGTCTGGCTTTAGATTTTGCATTACAGCACCTTTGGCTCTCTGCATAGCTTGCATGGAGGCAGGCACCAATCTTGTGTTAGATGCCATCTTGTTCCATCAGAAGGTGAAGACAGCCACACAGAGGACTCAACTAGGCCTAGTTCCTAGGCTGGGAGGCAGTGCCTGCCCCGAGGAGAGAGCATTTCTGGCAGAAAAGCAGTATTTTACACAATGTCACCTATGGCTGGGGCCCAGCAACAGAGGCTGTGGACTCTGTGCATCTCAGCACCTTTGGCCTCTCTTTCCTCCTCCAACATAGAGTAGCCTGGACCCAACAAGGCTGCAAGCTTGTGTGGGACACCATCTTCTTCCACTGGGAGGCAGAGATACCGTTACAGAGGCCTCAGGCAGACCTAATTCCAGGACTGGGAGGCAACACCTGACCAGTGCAGAGCACTTTTCTAACAGAAAAGCAGGATTCTACACAGTGTCACCTACAACTGGGGCCTGACAGCAGAGGCCAGCAGGGCAGTAGCCTTTCTATTTTGAGCTGGTTTATAACATCTGGAGTTTGATATAGAGGTGCTTACCTTCTCAGCTGGGAAAATCGGTCTATGTACCTGAAAACCTGATTGACAGTGGAAGTTGTCAGGTACTTTATACCATTCATTTTAAAACGGCATAGAGAAATAACTGCAGTCCATTCTCACAGCATCTCTCCCAGGGTCTATTGACTCACATGATGCCCAAAAAGAAACAAATTCTGGAGAAAACTGTAACCAAGAAATCATCCATGGCTCAGAAGCCCCCAAAAGAAAGCACCACAAAACTTCCCAGATGAAGAAACCTTTCTGAAACTATCAGAATGTGAATACAAAAAGATTATATAGAGAGCCCTCCTACACCTTATACAAAATGCAGCAGAGCAAAATGAAAAATTAAGCATGATGTTTGATCTGATGGACCACCAGTTCTCTGAAATCCAACAGATCAAGAACAAAATCAAAGACATAGAAACTTCAACTCAAAGCCAAGGAAATAGAATGGAACAAATGGAAAATAGACTTTCTGATTTGGAAGACAGAGTTACTGACTCCAAAATATATGAGGACAAATCAGAAAAAAGAAACAAGAAGAATGAAGAAGCATTAAGAAGCATGTGGGACTGTATTAAGAGGAACAAGCTATGATTAACTGGAGTTCCTGAACAGAGTGAGACACCTGAGAACAGAGAGAGTATTGTGGCTGAGCTGCTCACAGAAATTTCCCAGAAATTATGAAAGAAGAGAATATAAATATCCAAGATACATATCGAATGCCACTCAATATAGATTTCAAAAGACAGACTCCAAGACATCTTATAATCAAGCTTAACAAAATCAAACATAAGCAGCAACTCTTAAAGGCATCAAGACTCAAAGCAAAGCTAACATTCAGAGGGAAACCCTGTAGGCTTTCATCAGATTTCTCAGCTGAAACAATGTTAACATGGACACAGTGGCATGACACATTCAAAGTCTTGAAGAACTTCCAACCAAGAATTATATATCCTGCAAAACTGTCTTTCAAATATGAAAATGAAATTAAGACATTCACAGATAAATAGAAACTCACAGACTTTGTAAAAACCAAACCAAAGCTACAAGAAATATTAAAAGAATTTCTTGACTTAAAAGAATAAAACCACTAACTTTATATTTTAGAAGTAAATACAGGACACATCACCCAGAATCCTACTCAGTTAAGGAAGGCTCCAGACTCAATTACGGCTATAACTGTGAAAGAAATAATCCAGTGATTATATCATGAAAACTACGACATCATCATATTAAAAAGAGGGATGTACTAAAGTCGTTATATTCCTTCCAGATGGATAGGAAGTTGATAAGAATGGTTGTAATTAAAATTGGGTTTATACATAGTTTATTAAGGGGGATCATAGAGGCAGCTGTAAAGCAAAAAGATCCAACATATGAAATCAAGAAATGTAATTCTGGAGTCTCAAAAACCACAAAACCAACCCTGAAAAACGTGACAAATCAACTTACAAAGAAGAATGTCCTAGGATAGATTAATAAGAACAACAGAGAAAATATCAACACATAAACAAACATATCACAATGACAGCACTGTACACATATCTATAAATAATTGCATCGAATGTGAATGGACTGAACATTCCAGTAAAGGGGCATTGAGCAGTTTCTTGGATCAAAAGACATTACCCATCCATATGTTGCACACAAGAAACTCACCTTGGACTTAAAGACAAGAACAAACAGAAAATTAATAGATGGAAGAATATATATCAAACTAATAATACACAAAGACGAGCAGGTGTGGCAATTCTAATCTCAGATAAAATAGATTTTAATGTAAAAGCCACCATCATGGACAAGGATGGACACTATTTCTGAAAAATTCAATACACAAACAAGATGTAACAACATTAAATATTTATTCACATAATATAGAGCATCTAAACACATCAAAGAAACACTGACTACACTCAAAAATAACAGTAGGAGACTTGAACACTACTCTCTCAGTATTGGACAAATCATCTAGGAAAAAAGCTCAATAAAAACACAGAAGACCTTATTGCCACAATTAACAAACTAGATCTCATCGATATACACAGAAATTTCTATCTGTCAGCAGACAACTACACCTTCTTCCCCAGTGTGCACAGAACATTCTCCAGAATAAGCCGTGTGTTAAGACATAAAACAATTCTCAACAAAATCCATACCATTTAATTAATACAAAGCATCTTCTCAGATAATGAAGCCATAAAAGTCAAATCAATAGCAGAAAAAACATACATAGAAAGTGAAACTCATGGAAACTGAACATCTTGCTAAAAAACCCATAGGTTATAGAAGAAATCAAGGATGAAATAAGAAACTGATGGATTCCAATGAGAATGAACACTACCTACCAGAACTATGAGATACAGCGAAATAGTGCTCAGAGGTCAGTTTCTCTCCATAAATGCACACATCTGGAAGGAAGAAAGAAACCAAATCAAAGAACGAACCCTACAGCTTGAACAAGTAGAGAGAGAACAACTGAGGAACTCCTCAGGCTCGAGAAGAAAATATTTCATAAAGATTAGAGCAGAACTAAATGAATTAGAGAATAGAAGAACAATTGAAAAAGAACAAAAGCTGTTTTTTTGAAAAGATCAACAAAATTGACAAACCATTGGCTAAGCTTACTAAAGAAAAACCCAAATAAGAAATGAGATGGGAGTTATCACAACAGATCCAACAGAAATGAAATTATCATAACAGAATACTACAAAAGACTGTACTCTAACAAGTTTGAAAACCTAGAGTAAATGGACAAATTCCTTGAATTATATCACCTACCAAAATCATCACAAGGTGAAGCAGAACACTTAATAAACCCATCACAAAGGAAGAGGTTGAAAAAGTCATCCAAAAACTGCCAACCAAAAAAAAGCCCAGGCCCAGATTGCTTCACCACCAAATTCCACCAAGCTTTTAGAGAAGAGTTATCCTCAATACTACAGAGATTATTTCACAGTATAGAAAGGGGTGGAATACTTTCAAATTCATTCCATGAAGCCAACATAACCCTGATACCAAAGCAAGGGAAAGATCCCACAAAAAACGAGAACTAGAGACCAATATCACTGATGAATCTAGATGCAAAAATCTTCAACAAAATTCTGGCTGGTAGAATACAACAACATATCAAAAAACTAATCCATCATGACCAAGTTGGATTCATATCAGGGATGCAAGGCTTCTTCAACATCAGAAGAACAAATAATGTGATCAATCACATAAATAATATAAAAGATAAGAATCACCTGATTTTGTCTATTGATGGAGAAAAGGCATTTGATAAAGTCCAACACCCATTCATGCTAAGAACGCTCAGCATAAAAATAGACAGAAAATTCCTCAGTGCAATTAGGGACATTTATACAAAGCCAGCTGCCTACGTCATCCTGAATGGAGAGAGACTGAAACAGTTTCCCTTGAGAACAGAAACTAGACAAGGATGTCCACTCTCACCTCTCCTATTCAACATTGTACTAGAAGTTCTAGCCAGAGAAATCGGACAAGACCAAGAAATAAAGAGCATTTGCATTGGCAAAGAAGAAGTAAAAATCTCCTTATTTGTGGAATACATGATTTATATGCAGAGAATCCTAAAGAATCCGTAAGGAAACTACTCAGACTTATAGAAGAGTTCAGTGAAGTCTCAGGATACAACATAAGCATAAGTAAATCAGTAGGATTCCTTTATACCAACCACGAGATCATTAAGCAAGAACTCACCAAATCAATACCACTTACTATAGCCCCTAAGAAGATAAAGTACCTAGGAATAAATCAAACCAGAGACATAACAGAACTTTACAAAGAGAACTACAAGTCCTTACTACAAGATACTAAGAGTGACTTACATAAATGGAGAAATCTACCCTACTCATGAAAATGTCTCATTTTACCCAAAGCAATCTAATAATATAATGCAGTCCCAATACAAATTCCAGTGACATTCTTTAATGAGATGTAGAAACATTACCAACTTTATATGGAAAGGGAAGAAGCCCTGGGTAAGTAAAGCACTACTGAAGAAGAACACACTGGGAGGCCTCTCACTATCTGACTTTAGAAGCTATTACACTGTAATACAGTCAAAACAGCCTGGCAGCGGTACAAAAAGAGGCAGATAGATCAATGGAACAGAATTGAGACTCCAGAGATGACATCACATTCCTATGAACAGTTGATATTCGACATAGGCCCTAAGACATTAAACTGGGGTAAAAACAATCTCTTCAACAACCGGTGGTGGCAAAATTGGATCTCCATCTCCAAAAAATTGAAACAAGACCTGTATCTTAAGCCTTATATACAAACCAAATAAGACTGGATAAACGACCTAAATATCAAATCTAAAACAATAAAGCTCATCCAAGGAAAATTAGGAGCAATAGTGGAAATTTTAATACACAGTGTAGACAGACTTAAAAATCTGTCAAACAAACCACAATCATCAGAAAACAGATAAATGGGAACTACCAAAAATCAGTCACTTTTGCTCATTCAAAGACTTTATTCATAGAACTAAAAGGCCACCTACAGAATGGGAAAAAATATTTGGCAACTACATGTCAGACCAATGCCTGATCTCCATAATCTACAACGTGCTACACAATATCATTAAGAAAAAGATAAATCATCCAATTAAGTGATGGACAAAGGAGATGGACAGACACTTCTCTAAAGAGGAAATCCAGGCAGCCAAAAACCAGGTGCAGACTTGCTCACGATCATTAGCTATTAAATAAATTCAAATCAAAACAACAATGAGATACCATCTCACCCCAACAAGTTTAGCCATAATCAAAAAAATGGAAAACAACAAATGGTGGAGAGGCTGTGGAAAAACTGGAAGTCTTCTACACTGTTGGTGGGATTGCAAAATAGTACAACCTCTTTGGAAAGCAGTCCAGCATTTCCTTAAAAAGCTGGAAATAAATATACAATTTGACCCAGTAATTCCACTGCTTGGAATATATCCTGCAGAATCCAGGCCATTCACAACTCATGCATGCACACAAATGTTTATTGCAGCACAGTCCACAATAGCAAAATAATGGAATCTACCCAGATGCCAATAACAGAGGAATGGATAGGTAAACTATGGTATGTATACTCAATGGAACGCTATGTAAAGATAAAGAACAATGATGATTTTAGGAAACATCTCATAACCTGGCTCCAATTAGGGACATTGTGCTGAGTGAAAGTAGTCAATGACAAAAGGACAAATATTGTATAAGACCCCTACGATAAGAACTTAAAAACAGACTCACTTATAGAAGAGAAGACTCTTTGATGGCTTCAAGGGTGGAGAGGGAGGGAGGGCAAGGGAAGGAGGGTCTAGATTAGATAGTTGATAGAAATTTGGTTGGGGGAAATCTGTGACAGCACACATTAGAAAGAAGATCAATATTAAGTGGACTTCAACATAACATGATTACTCCTCACATCGTAACCCAGTATTGCAAGGACAGAGTAGTTGAGGCTCGGGGCTGGGGACCATGCTTTCAGGGGATATCAAGGCCAATTGACACAACAAGCATTTTGCTAAGAGAGCCCTCTGCACCCCACATTGGTGAGTGGCATCTGGATTCTTAAAAGCTGCCAAGCTACCAAGCTGCCATCTGAGGGTACAGCAAATTGTCCCAACTCAGCAGGAATGGATGATCATCAAGGACCAAAACGACATGCGGGATGGAGAACCCAGAAGACAGAGACCCACGTGAGTGGGTGACTACACCAACTTGTGACCAGAATTGGATGGTGCCCAGCCACCACCAGTGATAGTCATCATGGAGCTCAGAAAGTTGAGCCTCACTGGCAACACAAAAATAAAAAGGGGTGCACACTGAGATCTCCACTAAAAGACTGCAATTGATGCTTCAGGGACTTTGGTGTTCCCAGGAGCATGGCCCCTATCCCTGATGTTGCCCCTGTCCACAAATCATAATGGAGGTCAACTGTTCGAACAGAAATGGATTGGACTTGGGGACAAAGAGTGATCATGTCATGTGTGCACTTTATGGTTTTATGCATCTATAGCATGTCTTCCTGCTGACCTCTTACTGGAGGAAGGGGTGTGGGTGGAGAGGTAGGGATAGGACAATTGTTGGGAGGATAGGACATGTATGGAGAAGACAGGAAGGGTGTGCTACCACTGGGCAGGGAGTGCAGTGGGAGCTGCATGTAGGTTGGCTTGCAAATTTATATTGGAACATACATTTTCATTCAATCATAATTAAAAAAAGACTTCCTGAAAAAGAATAATCTATCAGTATGGTGAAATTGTTAATGAAACTAAACTGTATCAATATCAGTTATACATTTCTCCTGTATCCGCAGTTGTAGGCATTTCTGATTTTATTTACTTTTACTTTTGTGCATAATGAGTTTAAATTCTCAATTAATTTCTCATTCCTTCTCTCTATTACACTTTTTTTTTTTTAACTTGCCTATTGACTGTTATTTCACCTTCCATAGGTGTGACTCTTAATTACTCAACAGATATAGGTGTTTGGGGGCAATTAAATTTCTTGTCTTTTTTTGTAATTTCAAAATGTACAAATGTATATTTTTACACCATAAGACTGCAATTTATGGATTAAAGTGGTAATAGTGAAATGATAATGTGTATGGTATATTCATTGCAAGTCTACTAATATATCAAGTACATAGAAAAATAATTTGAAGCCTAATAATGAGAAGTGTTTTATGTAAATAGAAAGTACTACACACAAGTTATGTGCATATTCTAAATTGCCTGCACAGTGACAACACATTTGGGAAAAAGTTGAGCTTGTGTCACTTAGATGTATCTTTCATCCTCAACATTTATAGCTGAATGCTTTCCTTTTTCTTATTTGTAGCTTTCTCAGTTTAGTCCATTAAATTTCAGTCTTTCTTCTGAGTGCATGGTTCTGGGGTTAGCTAGAGAACTGGACAGAATTTATACCCAGAATCTACCCTAAATTGCCATTCTCTTTTCTAGGTTTGTCCCTCATATTCAAGGAACTGTGGTTATTACTAAATTAGTCTTCTTGTTCTTTGGGCCCTAAGACTTAGGGTTTTCTATCCATTTCTAGCTGCATTAGACTTCAGTCTATGCAAAGAAAAAGCCTTAAAAGATGAGTTGCACTACAGTTCTGCCCCTTTCTTCCCATTTTCCACTCTCTTTCAGAATTTTTAACTTTATTTCATATAGTCTCTAGTGGATGCAGGTGGGTAACTTTCTTATATTTCTCTAGAGCTTTTAGTTGTTATTTATGGGAAAAGGAATAGAGTCCACTGGGAGCTTATTTGTCTATAGCAGAAATAAACACTCAGATTTCTGCTAGACCAGGAAAGCCATGCTGATAATGAGAAGACAGAGTGAGGCCATAGCATTTGCTGGTAACAGATCCTGAAGTCCAGAGATCACTATGTTTGAATGTAAGAGGACAGGAAAAGGTGTGAGATTGTATCTTTTCTGGAACGTTTAAGGCATTATAGATACAAGCCTGGCCAATGAAGACCTGAGAACCTGATGGCTGGGAGGTGTGAATAATGGTGGAATTGCTCCTTGAAGGATCTTAAAGGCTAGTAGACTCTAGATTATTGAGCTATTGAGCTGGAGTCTAAATCCTTAGTCCTGCAGTTCTAGTTGAAGAAGCAGCTGAAATGCTGAGAAATTTAATTCGAAGTACTCCTACAGAGCTCATTGAATTGTGTCAGCATAAGAGAGTGGGTGCTGTGCTGGAAGCATGTGTGAGTATAGGGATGTTCTCAAATATAGGACTGTGAACACATTGACATAAAAGGAAATGTGGATAACTCTGATCAGAAGCAGTTGATTACAGAAACAATAATCAGTACGAGAGGATTGACAAGTTCATAAACTTATCCTAGAAAAACTGCTAAATACTTCATTGCTGAATATCACTATGATCACCTTCAAAGTACTTCCCCTAAGAAGCTATGCACTCATGTCAGCACCTAGTCCACCCTTCAAAGAAATTTGGAAACTCTTTTTCTGGAATAGTGGTCAGAGCTGTTGTATTTCCTTTGATGTCCTGAGTGTCATCAAAATATCTTCCCTTCAATATTTCCTTGATGTTTGGATAAAGAAAAAAGTCACTAGGGGGTCAAATCAGGTGAATAGGTAGGGTGTTTCAATAGTTATTTATTTACTGATCGAAAAGTCCCTCACAGACAGCTATACGATTAAGTATGTGAATTTGCCATCATCCCACTGCGCACAATGGCCATTCCAGAAAGTTCCAAAATTGCTTTGAAGGGTGGAGTAGGCTCTGGAATTGGCACATAGCTTTTTAAGAGGAGTACTTTGAAGGTGACCACAGCAATATTCAGCAATGGGTTATGTAGCACTTAGAATAATTAAGCTCATGAATTTCATCATCAGACTAAGTGGATGAGCACTGTTTTTCTGCTTTCATTGTTCATTTACTTATATTTTAATGCATGAAAATGCTAAAAACCAGAAGCTTTGTACTTTTTTACTTGTATTCCACTGTTTGTTTATATTATATTTGTATTTACAATATCCATACATATAAACAAATATATTTACAATCAAATATATATGTGTGTATGTAGAAATACATACATAGCCACAATGGATCTGTCAGTTTGTTGCACTGTGGTAGCTTGCCATATGCAGATGATGCAGCCTTGCTTGCTGAAACAGAAGAGGACTTGAGGCACTAACCTGATGAAAATCAAATACTACACCCTTCATTATAGGTTATATTTCAACATTAAAAAGAAAATTCTCAGAACTTAACCAAAAAAACAACATTATGATAAACAGAGAAAATATTGAAGTTGTCACGGATTTAATTTAACTTAGATTCATAAGCAATGCCTGTGAAAACAGCAATCAAAAAATCAAAGACCTGGTCTCCTTAATTCCCTCTGAAAACTAAGGCATGGATTGATAATTCAATGGAGCCTTGCAGACACCCAGTGAGCTCCAGAACACGGCATAGGGCTGTCAATTTGGACTACATGCCACTAAATGGGAAACTTCTTCTCTTCCACTGGCCAGCTCTCAAGGACTAAAAGACTAAATTGGTGGTTCTAACTTTTCTTTTCTGTTTGCTATCCAGTGGTGGCAGTTGGGGTTAACTGTCAGCAAAGCTCAGCCACTCTACTGACATGATCAGCAGGCAGAATAGCCACACTTTGAGAGCCCAGTTCTGGACTTAGAGCACCACGGCCCCTCCACCCTCTCTTTCTGAACCTCCGCTATTGATTTGGCTGTTTCACAAAAGGTGGGACAGCTTGTGCAAGATGCCATCTTGTTTGACTGAGAGGTGGAGTTACTGAAATGGAGGCCTCAGCAGGGGCTGATTCCAAGGATGGGGGGCAGTGTCAGCCCAGGGAGCACTTTCCCAGCAGAAAACCTGTATTTATGGGTGTAGCCTTGTGGGTGTAGCCTTATGGGTGGGACCCAGCATTGTATGACAGCAGAACAGTAGTAGCCTTTCTGCACTTTGAAATCAATCACAGCATCTGGGGATATAGAAGTGCCTCCATTGCCAACTAGCAAGAGGGGCTTGCACATCTGACAGCCTGACTGATTTTGGAAGCTGTTAGATAGCTTTTACCTTTCAAAATAAGACTACCTAGAGAAATAACTGTGATGCAGCCTGGCAGCATCTCTTCCAGACTTGATTGACCCACAACTTAGGGTAGCTGATGGCCCCCCAGTGGCTGCATAAGTAGGGCTGTGTCTTTCCCAGCTATGGGGTGGATCCTGCTAACCCAAAGGTTCCACTGTGCCCAGTCACTGGAGTAGATAGAGGTGACTGGTAATAAACTTCTGCTTCAGCTCCTATTAAAGCAACACAAGAGAAACTAAACAACTTCTAGATGGCCAAAAAGCAACAAACTTTGGTCAGGCAATTAAAAAAAAAATCCACCCATGGCTTCAGGAAGCTCCCAAAAGAGATAACCAAAGAACTTCCAAGACAAAGATGCCTTTCTGAAACTTTCAGAGATTGAGTACAAAAGAACTATATACAGAGCCCTTGTAGACATTATACAAAATTCAGCAAAGAAAAATGAAAAATTAAGCAGGCTGTTCAAACTGATGGAACACCTGCATTCTGAAATCTGACAGATCAACACAAAATTAAAGAATTAGAAAACACAATTCAAAGCCAAGAGAACAGAACTGAACAAATGGAAAACAGACTCTGTGACTTGGAAGACAGAGCTATTGACACCAGGATTTATAATGAGATATCAAAGAAAAGAAATAAGAAAAACAGAGAAGCATTAAGAAACATGTGGGACTGTATCAAGAGGAACAATCTACGATTAATTGGAATTCTTGAACAGGAAGGAACACATGAAACACAGAGTATTGTTGTTGAGTTGCTAACAGAAATCTTCCCTAAAATTATGAGAGAACATATATATCCAAGATGCGTATTGAATGCCACACAATATAGACCCCAAAAGAAAGACTCCAAGACGTAGCATAAACAAGCTTAAGAAAATGAAATATAAGCAGAAAATCTTAAAGGTAGTGACACTCAAAGCAAAGCTAACATTCAGAGTGAAGTCCTGTATTCTTTTCTCTGACTTCTCTGTAGAAATTATGTTGGTGTGGAGCCAGAGGGATGGCACATTCAAAGCCTTGAAAGAAAAAACCTTCCAACCAAGAATTATATATCCTGCACAAAACCATTAACTCTATATTTTAAGAGACAATAGAGAATACATTACCCAGAAATCTACTAAGTTAGGGAAGGCATAAAACCCAACCAAAGCTATAATATTAAAAGAAGTGATCCAGTGATTATATCGTGAAAACTATGATAACATCATATTAAAAAGAGGGATATACTACAGTAGTTACAGCCCTTCCAGATAAAGAGGAAGTTAATAAGACATGTAGAAGTTAAAGTTGGGCTTAAACATAGATTATTAAGGGGAACATAGAGGTAGCTGCAAAGCACAATAAAGATGCAACATATCAAAACAAGAAACTCAATGCGTGAGTCTCAACAAACACAAAACCAACACTGAGAAGGGTGAAAAATCAGCCTATAAAGAAGAATGTCCCAGAACAGACTAGTAAGAGCAACAGAGAAAACATCAACACAAAAATATGACAAAGAACAATGATGAGTTTAGGAATCATCTCACAATCTGGTTTCAACTGGAAGACATTATGTTAAATGGAATTAGTCAGCAGCACAAGGACAAATATTGTACGAGACTCCTAATATAAGAACCTGAAAACAGACTCATGTACAGAAGAAAAGATTCTGTGATGACTGCAAGGGAGAGCAGTGAGGGAGGGAGAGGGCTGGTTTTAGATTAGATAGTTGATAAGAAATTTGGTTGGGTGAAATCAGTGACAGCACATCTTAGAAAGATCAACGTAACTGGACTTCAACATAACTGGAAAACTCTTCCAGTCCTAACCCAATATTGCAAGGACAGAGTATCACAGTCAGGGGTCTGGGGACCATGCTGTCAGGGGACATAGAGGCCAGTTGGCATAACTAGCCTATTGCTAAGAGAGTCTTCCCCACTGCATATTGGTGAGTGGCATCTGGGGTCTTAAAAGCTAGCAAGCTGCCATCTGAGCTACACCAAATTGTCCCAACTCAGCAGGAAGAGATGATAACCAAGGAACGTAACAACACAGGGGAAAATGAACCCAGAAGACAGAACGACCCACATGAATGGCTGAATACAAAAACGTGCAACTACAACCAGATGGTGCCCAACCACCTCCAATACCAGCCATGATGGGGATCCGAAAGTTGAGTCCCAATGGCAATACAAGAATAAAAAGAGGTGCATGAAAATTCCACTAAAAGACTGCCATTGATGGTCCAAAGATTTCCCCTAGGAGCATGTTCCCTAGAACCGTTGCTGCCCCAGATCATAAATCATTACTTAGTTCAACTCTTCAAACAAGAATGGATTGGACTCAGCAACATAGAGTGACCATATCATGCGTGCACTTTATGATTCTATGCATCTATAGGATGTCATCCTACTGACCTCTTACTAAAGGGGAGTGGAGAGGGTGGAGAAGAGGGAGCAAAAGTTTTTAAGAGGATATTACTTGTGTAGAACAGAAAGGAGGAGTGTGCTGTCACCAGGCAAGGAGAGAAGTAGGAGTAACAGTAGGCGGTCACATGAATTTAAACCGGATTGAACACTTTCACTCAATCACAATAAAAAAGAAAAAAAAGAACTGTTGTAATAGGCAAATTTTCTGCAGAAGATCTCTTTCAGGTGTATTAAAAAGCAAAGATGTAGCTCACCAAGCCATAGTATTTTCAGTTATCTCTTATGCGTGCAAAACCTAGACAATAAATAAGAAAGATCAAAGAAGACTTGATGCCTTTGAATTATGGGGTTGGTAAAGAATATTCACTACGAGAAGACTGAACAAATCTGTCTCAGAAGAAGGACATCCTGAATGCTCCATGGAAGTGAGGATGGCAAGACTACATCGCACATATCTTGGACATGTTATCAGGAGGAACCAGTCCCTAGAGAAGGAATCATGCTTGATAAAGTTTCATCAGAAAAAGAGGAAGACTTCCAACAAGTTGGATTAACACAGTTACTGCAACGATGAGTTCAGGAAAAACAATGATTGTACCGATGGCACAGGACCAGAAAGCATTTCATTCTTTCGTACATAGGGTCGCCATGAATTAGATTGATTTCATCTACAATCCCTTGTACACATTTTTACCCTTCTGTCACTGTAGATTTTTTTTTTACCACAATTAATTAGCTTTGTAAGTTCCAAATTTTCTTTTTTTGGTAAATTTTTATCATACAGTAGAATGGTTTTGGTCAATGAAAAGCCACAGTAAGTCATTGCCCAGTTCCATTTTTCCTCTCACGTGCCATTCAAACTCATCTAATCTTGACTCCATAGGTAGTTTAGATGACATCTGTTTTACTTCTTTATCGACATTCATCAGCATTTGGGATGTGGTTGTATAGAGAAATCTGCACGTTCATCACACAACAAAGGAACAACCAGCTTTCTTACTTTGCTAATTTTAAAGATATAAAGCTTTGTGTTTTACCTCCCTGTGGTTGACTGAACAACTTATGTGTGAGGTTGTCATTGTTTGTTATTTCTTTTCAAATGAAGTTACATTTATTTATTTATTCATGGGAGACTGCTCACAGTGAAATACAGATGATTTTAAATTTTTAAGTGCTAAGCATCATATTCACAATAAATATTTTTCCTTTTTCACCTGTGAGAATTTGTGTTGGTGTATGTAGATCTGTATATGTATCTCCATGTGTGTGAATTAAAGTTTCACATGAAACATAAATATCAACTTTATTATTAAATAATTTTTTCATTTAAAATTTATCTCATCATTTTGGAGAATATGTATGAGGCAAAAATATCATAATTCATGTATTTTAAATTGGAGTGGGTGGTAGTGAATTCTGTTGAAAAATATGCTTTGATAGTTTAAAAAATAAAACCTAAGTATAAAAGAACATGGTGATCACATTCACTGAGAGTGTGCTGTTGCTTCTTGTCAATGAAACGGTGTACTTAAAAATAGTTTTTCCTTTGTGCTTTAATTTAAATAGTTATGTAATGATTAATTTATACTTTTTACTTTAGCAATAAATTGTGCTAATTTTCTCTTCTGAAACTTTATCAGGATAGTCTAAAGAAAAATAAATACCAAGAAACCAGAATTTAAAGCTTCTCAAGTAGCAGACACAGAAGAGAATTATGTGGGTTTTAACATTATGGTAAATGTGCCATCTCTGTCTTCAATGCATTGGTCTCTAAGCCACTGATGGAAACCCTGGTGCTGTGCTGGTTAAGCATTATGGCTACTAATCAAAAGATCAGCAGTTTGAATCTGGCAGGCACTCGAAACTCTGTGGAGCAGTTCTACCCTATCCTATAGGCTCACCATGAGGTGGCATTGACTCAATGGTACTGAGTTTGTTTTTGTTTTGAAGCCACTGGTAGCTAATGGCAAGCCTTTGTGAAAAAGAGTGGTCTAGAGAAATGTTCACTAAACCTTATAACATATCTGACTTAAAATTTATTGCATAAACATACCTGTATTTGTTCCCATTCTTTTTGTCATGATGGAGACAACCTTCAACATATGACAGTGCTAAAAATACGTATCATCTACTACCTAACATTTATCCTCATAAAATATACATATTTTATTATTTTTTTCCACCTGTCATCATAGTGAATTATATATTCAAGACAACTTTTTTGTTCTCAAATATTGTATCTTTAGTCTTAATGTATTTGAATATATTGCTTTAATATATATGTTTACATGTGACACAGTTTCAATATATATGTGTACCTCATAATTCATTCAAAAGATGATCAAGAAAAAAATGCAACAATCTGCAGATACACAAATGTTAATTTCCTTCATTTATATGCACCGAATTCCACCCTCAGCATTTTGGTCTAATAGCATTCTAGAACTTTGAAGGTAGCCACTATTTCTCTTAATTGGAAAGCTGAGGGTTGGGGAGGGTTGAAAAAAATAATAATAAAGGACAGTTTGACAATGTTTCTATTAGTTTCATGAAAATTATGTACCAAAAGAAACAGTAAAATGGCTTGTTACAATTTTCACCTATACAAATTGCTCTACCATACACAGATTTTTATTTTCCCTAAATCCAGTTACTTATATAGACTAGATATGAACAGTATTTAAATCCACTGTTAAAAACTTTTTTTGATTGTCTTAATGTTATAAGTATCATTAAACGTGAACAGTGTCTTAATATAATAGCACTAGATGAATAAGACACCCTCCCATTCACTTAAGGAGTTCATGATGCACCACGAGCACAAAATTCAAGAAGATCTAGAATGTCTGGGAGCTCAGCAAGTCTCCAAGGGACAAAAAGTTAACATGTCACAACTATGACTAAGTACTGAGAGGCCATGCTTTCCATTTGAACCAGAACTTTCTTTGAATGCTGAAAGAAGGCAAAGTGTTCCAAGAAACACAAATAACCAAAATGTTTTTATCTTATACTTTGTTGTTCATGTTACTTTCCTGTATTAACTGAGCCCTTAGGCTGAAAATGGTGATATAGCAATGTTGTTGTAATAGGGCAACCTATCGTTTCTTTTCTGTTCAGTGGGCCAAAGGCAGTCCTGTTAAATGTGCATGTAATTAAAAATTGGAATAAAATGGGTTAGATTTGTTTGATGCTTTCTCTGTTTGTACGGAATACCTCTATATGGGTAAATTACAAAGTATGAATTGTGTAATTTCTGTGATTTTGAAGCTGTCCTTGTGCAATATAATAGATATGGTAAAATTCATAATTATTTAAGATTTTATTTTTTATTTATTTAGAGTGACAGTAAATAGCAAATATAAAACATGATGACAAGTTGAGAGACAGACATCAGAAAACAAACACATATTTTAGTACCTTTAACAGCATATATTTTCTTTCCTACTTTTCAACAAGAGCCTTTCCATTTTCAAGAGCCTTGCAAATTAAACAGCTGGATCTGCATTTTTCCAGCCATTCTAAGCTGTGTAGGACTATGATATGACTAAAGATATCAGTATGAAATGATGGTGGTTAAAGCAAGCAGCCAGTTTTTCCAGTTATAAATGAAAATTAGACTAAGACTAGCTTTGTTGGAGCTCATCCAAAATATTCAATCTAATGAGGTTATTAATAATTATTTTATTCTGCCTAGATACATGAAAAATGATTGATAGCTGACATGTTATGATATTCACATTATGTTTTTGACATATATTTGACATAAAGCATGTCTTTGTACAGTAGCTTGCTGCACTGTGTTTTAATTTCTGCCACACACAGATACTGTCAGGCTATCATATTGTCATTATTTCACATTACAAAAAAATGAAATGCTTGGCTGTGCTCAGAACAGTGGTAATCTTGTGTTCAAATTAGTAAGGTCTATAAAAATGTAAAATTAACTGGCCATCAGGGAGCAGGTAGGGAGAAGTCAACTGTCTATAAATGTCTTCTAATGTCCGATACAACTACAAAAATTTGCTTTGTCTTCTCTAAGTATTGTTCTGATGCCAGCCAAGCCAAGTGCCGTTGAGTCAGATCTGACTCATACGTGATAATTATCTGTCTTCTTTTAATAAATATTTGTCCTCACTTCTATATCTTATAGCACAAAATATTTAATTTGAATTCAGATTATTGTTGTGTGCTTTACATAAGTCCCTTAATTCTTTGTTTACATCTATATTCACTCATAGTTTTATGTCTTTCGCCATTTTTATTTCAGCCCTTTATCATTTTACAAAACCAAATTTTGTAACCTGAGTTGAAATTCAGGTGACTTGATTTAAATTTGTATTTTCCCCTTTGACATTAGCAAATACATGAGCTTCCTTAAGTAGAGCTTTTCTCACTCCTTATTTAAATATGGTTTCTACTAGCTTTATTGGACAGAGTATATCTTTCAATCAAATTCATATTAGATATATATCAGAAACATACATAAACTGCAAGAATGATACCACGTAAAACTAATTTCTAGAGACCCTAACTTATTTGACTGGGAATGTTTCCATTATGTGACAGTATCCATGGTTTTTAATAAAACATTCATATTAAACATTTTGTGAAAAATACTATGTTGCTATTAAGTCATCAAAGCATACAAATAAAGGCAGCTTATTCCAAGCCAAAGTGTTTTCTCCCTTATGTAAACATATTTTGTACTGTTACAGTTATTCTTTATTATAAAAAACAAAAAACATTACATCAAGCAATGACCTGAGAGAGTGTGTAAGTAAAAATCAAGTTGTGAACACTAATGCTTAAGGGAAAAATATTAGTAATTCACTTCTGAAACCAAAAGATATTGAACATTTCATGGTTTTGAATTGCTTTCATGGCTTCATCAAAGTCTTGCAGATAGTCAAAATAATGCTTTGGAAATTTTAAATTGCCAAAATCAATTAAGCAAAACTGGAGTAGTGTAAGCCTCAAATTTTAATGTGTCAGTTGTGAAATGTAGGACTTTAAACTGTACTTTTTTAGTTAACTTATTTTTTGTTACTATATAAGGGAAGTACCAGATAATATAATTACCCTACCAATCTGCCACTACTTTTTATTTGAATTAATAGTAAATACTTCACATGGTATATACGTTTATCTATATAAATTGTTCACAAAAAGTGTACCCTGTGATATGGGTCATGTACTAGCATCTAGATGATTAAAATCTTTGGTGTTGCTGGAGTTGTCACTTCTAGGATGCCACATGCCACAGCATGTGGTTGAGTGAACATACATTTTCCTGATTTTGGTAGATCCTCTGACATTACATATTTCTTTTAGACAAGCAAATCCTATTGAAAAATAAATCCTTAAGGAATTATTTAATTTCACACCAAAAAGAAGAGTAAGGTTAAGAAGTCAATGAGCTAAATTATGAGTGTATTGACAAAAGGTGTTGAAAGAAATTTTCTTTTTATTTAAAGTAGAAATATTTTATTTATGACAGATTATATTAAAAATACAGATGTCATTATATTTATTTAATAAAACTTACATCATAATGTGGTGGAAGTATATTATTAGAAAGGGTTATTCCTGTACATTTAAAATTTTATAAATCTGTGTTAAGAACCTAAAATTTGTTCCTATACCAGGTTCTATGAAGAAATGTATATCCAATTTAGAGTGTTCAAGGAAGCTGGAATGAAATAGCAAAAAACACATGGAAAAATCAGTGTATCAAAATAAGCTAAGGTTTTTCTTTCTTTGTATTAATTATTTCTTTTGTGTGTTGCTATCCAGTCAGCTCCAACACATAGACACCTTATGTATAACAAAACAAAACTTCATTCCATTCTACACTATCTCACTAATCCTTGGTATTTAAGTCCATTTCTGCAGCTGTTACATCAGTCCGTCTCACTGAGGTTTCTGTATCTCATTTTTTGAATCTATTATTATTTTTTTGCAGATCTGTTTATTTTTATTTTTCATTAATTTCAATAAAAGAATAAAATTTCTAACATCTATCAATTAACTCATCCATGATAAACCCTCAGCTGCCACCCACTCCTGTAGCCAACACCGTCATTTTCTTCTACGGATAATTCTTCTGTTAAGTGTCCTTCTGACACTGATTGATTTCAATCAGCACGATCTCTTCCAGTTGAAATGAAGTTACAACATGCTTCCTAAACTCATCATTGTTCCTTATCATCACATAGTGTTCCATTGAGTATATATACTGTAGTTTATTTATCCATTCATCTATTGTTAGGCATCTGGGTTGATTCCATTTTTTCCTATTGTGAACTGTGCTGCAAGAAACATTCGTGCATTTGTATCTGTTTGTCTGAATCCCCTTGCTTCTGTAGGATATATTCCAAGCTGTGAAATTACTGGATCAAACGGTGTATCTATTTCCAGCTTTTTAAGGAAGCGCTAGGTTGCTTTCCAAAGAGGTTCTAACATTTTGCAATCCCGCCAGCAGTGTAGGAGAGTTTCAAATTCTCCACAGCCTCTCCAGCATTTGTTTTGTGTTTTTCGGATCATGGTCAACCTTGTTGGAGTGAGATGATGCCTCAGACTAGTTTGGATTTGAATTTCTTTAATGGCTAATGATCATGAGCAATTCCCCATTTGTTTTTTGGCTGCCTGGATATCCTCTTCAGTGAAGTGTCTGTCCATCTCTTTCTCCCATTGCTTAATTGGATTATTTATCCTTTTCTTATCAATATTTTGTAGTACCTTATAAATTATGGAGATCAAATGCCCATCTCACATATGGTCGCCAAATATTTTTGCCCATCCTGTTGGTGGTCTTTTAATTCTTCTGGTAAATTGTTTGGGTGAGCAAAAAGGTTTTGATTCTTTGTAGTTTCCATTGTGCTTTCTCAGATTCTGAAGTCTGTGTTGTGTATAAAAACTTCCATTGTTGATCCTATTTTTTCTTGGATGAGTTTTATCACTTTAGATTTGATATTTAGATCTTTTATCCAACTCAAATTGGGTTTTGTATAAGGTGGGAGATATGGGTCTTGTTTTAGTTTTTTTGCAAATAGCTATCGAATTCTACCAGCACCATTTGTTAAAGAGACTATTTTACCCCAATCTACAATCTTAGAGCCTTTGTCGAATATCAGCTGTTCATAAGAGGACGGGGGCATCTCTGGGGCTCAGCTCTGTTCCATTGGTCTCTATTTACCTTTTTGTACCAATACCAGGCTGTTTTGACAACTGTGGCAGTATAATAGGTGCTAAAATTGAGTGAGAAGAGGCCTCCCAGTGTGTTCTTCTTCTTTAATAGTGCTTTACTTATGCAGGGTTCCTTTCCCTTTCAAACAAAGTTGGTAATTTGTTTCTCCACATCATTAAAAAATGTCACTGGAACTTGTACTGGGATTGCATTATGTAAGCAGATTGCTTTGGGTAAAATAGACATTTTCACAATGTTAAGTCTTCCTATCCATGAGCAGGATAGGTTTCTCAATTTATGTAAGTCTCTCTTACTTAGTTTCTTGTGGTAAGTTCTTGTAGTTCTCTTTGTAAAGGTCTGTTATTTCTCTAGTTAGATTTATTCCTAGGTATTTTATCTTCTTGGGGGCTATAGTAAATGGTATTGACTTTGTGATTTCTTCTTTAATAATCTCTGGTGCTATAAAAGAATCTACTGATTTACTTATGTTTATCTTGTATCCTGACACTTTGCTGAACTCTTCTATCCATTTGGGTAGTTTACTTATGGATTCTTTAGGATTCCCTGCATATACAATCATATCATCTGCAAATAGAGAGATTTTTACTTCTTCTTTGCCAATGCAGATCCCATTCGTTTCTTGGTCTTGTCTAATTGCTCTGTCTAGAACTTCTAGTACAATGTTGACTAGGAGAGGTGAGAGTGGGCATCCTTGTCTAGTTCTTGTTCTCAAGGGAAATTCTGTCAATCTCTCTCCATTCAGGATGATGTGGGCAGTTGGCTTCTGATAAATGGCCCTTATTGCATTGAGGAATTTTCAGTCTATTCTTATGCTGAGAGTTTTTAGCATGAATGGGTGCTGGATTTTATCACATGCGTTTTCTGCATCACTAGGCAAAATCAAGTGATTCTTGTCTTTTGTGTTATATACATGGTTGATTACATTAGCAGCTTTTCTGATGTTGAACCAGCCTTGAATCCAACTTGGTCATGAAGAAATTTTTTTTTTTTTTTTTGACAAGTTCTTGAATTTGAGTTGGATCCAACTCTACGGCACTTGGCTGGCTGGGCATTGGCAAAGACTTGGTTGAAGATTTTTACATCTTAGTTCATGAGTAATACTGGTTTATAGTTCTCCTTTTATGTTGGATCTTTACCTGGCTTTGGTGTCAGGGTTGTGCTGGCTTTATAGAATGAATTTGGCAGTATTCTATCCCTTTCCATGATGTGAAATAGTTTTAGTAGTATTTGAGTTAGCTCTTCTCTAAAAGCTTGGTAGAACTGCCATCTGGACCAGGGTTTCTTTCTCTTTTTTTTGGTTCATAGTTTTTTGATGACTTTTTCAATCTCTTCCTTTGTGATGGGTTTATTAAATTGTTCTGTTTCACCTTGTGATAACTTTCGAAGGCAATATGAATACACAAAGTTGTTGAATCTGTTAGAGTACAGTCTTTCATAGTATTCTGTTATGATGTTTCTGATTTCTGTTGGATCTGTTGTGACATCTCCCCTCTCACTTCTTGTTTGGGTTATTTGCTTCCTTTCCTGTTTCTCTTTAGTAAGTTTAGCCAATGGTTTGTCAATTTTGTTGACCTTTTCAGAAAACCAGCTTTGAGTCTTATCAGATTTTTCAATTGTTTTTATATTCTCTAATTTGCTTAGTTCTGCTCTAATCTTTATGATCTGTTTTCTTCTGGCATCTGAAGGGTTCCTCTGTTTCTGTTTTCTACTTTTTCACACTGTAGGGTTAATTCTTTGGTTTGGGTTGTTTCTTCCTTCCCTGTGGGTGCATTTGTATAGAAAAACTGATGCCTGAGCACTGCTTTCACTGTATCCCATAGGTTCTGGAAGGAATTGTTTTCATTCTCATTTGAATCCATAAATTTCTTTATTTCATCCTTGATTTCTTCTATAACCCAAGGCTTTTTGAACAAGATTTTGTTCAATTTCTGTGAGTTCCCATTTCTATGTATGTTTTATCTGCTATTGGTTTAGACTTTTATGGCTTTATGATCTGAGAAGATGCTTTTGAATAATTCAGTGGTTTGGATTTTGCTGAGATTTACTTGATGTCTGAAGTCATGCTCTATTCTGGAAAATGTTCCATGTACACTGGAGAGGAAGGTGCAGTTACCTGCTAATGGATAGAGAGTTCTGTATATGTCGAAGAGGTCTAGTTGGTTAATTGTGGCAAGAAGATCTTCTGTGTCTTTATTGAGCTTTTTTCTAGAAGATCTGTCCAATAATGACAGTGGAGTGTTGAAGTCTCCCACTAATGTTGTAGAGTGATCTGTTTCACTTTTAAACGTAGTCAGTGTTTCTTTGATGTATTTAAATGCCCTGGTATTGAGTGCATAAATATTTAGTACTGTTAAGTCCTGCTTGTGTATTGAAACTTTCAGCAATAAATAATATCCACCCCTGTCTATGATGGTAGATTTTACTTTAAAATCTATTTTATCTGAGTTTAGTATTGCTATATCTGCTCTTCTGTGTATATTGTCAGCTTGGTATATATTCTTCCATCCTTTAGTTTTTAGTTTGTTCATTTCTTTAAGACTAAGGTGAGTTTCCTGTAAGCAACATATAGAAAAGTCATGTCTTTTGATCCAAGATGTCACTTGCTGTGTCTTTATTGAAGTGTTCAGTCCATTTACATTCAACGTTATTATTGATAAGAATGTGTTTAATGCCATCGCTGTGATGTATTTATTTTTGTGTTGATGTTTTCTTTGTTGCTCTTAATATTCTGTTCTGGGACATTCTTCTTTGTGGGTTCATTTTTCACCCTTTTCAGTGTTGGTTTTTGTTTGTTAAGACTTGTGTTTCATGTTTCTTAATTTGATACGGTGCATCTTTATTGTGCTTTGCAGTTACCCTTATGGTTCCCCTTAATAATCTATGTTTAAGCTGAATTTTAACTTCTACATATCTTATTAACTTCCTCTTCATCTGGAAGGACTATAACTTCTGTAGTACTTCCCTCTTTTTTATGTGATAATATCTTAGTTTTCATGATATGATCACTGAATCACATTTTGTAATGTTATGGCTTTGATTGAGTTTTATGCCTTCCCTAACTGAGTAGGTTACTGGATGATGTGTCCTCTATTTTCTCCTAAAATATTGAGTTAGTGGTTTTGTTCTTCTAAGCCAAGAGTTTCTTTCAGTATCTCCTGTAGCTTTGGTTTGATTTCTACAAAGTCTCTGAGTTTCTCTTTGTCTGCAAATGTCTTAATTTCATTTTCATAATTGAAAGACAGTTTTGCAGGATCTGTAATCTTGGTTGGAAGACTTTCTCCTTCAAGGCTTTGAATGTGCCGTCCCTCTGCCTCCATGCCAACGTGATTTCTACAGAGAAGTCAGACAAAAGCCTACAGGGCTTCCCTCTGAATGTTAGCTTTGCTTTCCTTCTCTCTGCCTTTAAGAGTTTCTGCTTATGTTTCCTTTTGCTAAGCTTGGTTGTGATGTGTTTTGGTGTCTTTATTTGGGATTCTATATTGTATGGCATTCAATACACATTTTGGATATTATGTTCTCTTTTTTTGGTAATTTCATGGAAGTTTTCTGTCAGCAAGTCAACAGCAATGGTCTGCATTTTCAGGTTCTCCTCACTGTTTAGGAACTCCAATTCATCATAGATTTTTTTCTCTTGATAGAGTCCCACATGTTTCTTCATTTTTCCTGTTTCTTTTCTCCGATTTCTCCTCATAAATGCTAGTGTCAGTAGCTCTGTCTTCCAAGTCAGAATGTCTATTCCATTTGTTCAATTCTGTTCTCTTAGCTTTGAATTGTGTTTTCTAATTCTTTAATTTTGTTATTGATCTGTCACATTCTAGAATGCTGGTGTTCCATCAGTTTGAACAGCTTGCTTAATTTTTCATTTTACTCTGCTGAATTCTGTATAATGTCTAGGAGGGCTCTATATGTAATTCTTTTATACTCAACCACCAAGCTTCAGAAAGTCTTCTTCATCTGGGAAGTTTTTTGGTTCTTTCATTTGGGAGCTTTCTGGAGCCATGGGTGGATTTTTCTTTAATTGTCTGGCCAAGCTTTGTTGCTTTGGGGGCCTCTCTAGAGGTTGTTTAGTTTCTCGGGTGTTGCCTTAACAGGAGCTCAGTTGCAGTCTAAGACAAAACTTGATCACCAGTCACCTCTGTCTACTCCAGCGACTGGGCCCAGTGGAATCTTTGGAGTAGCAGGATCCACCTCCTGGCTGGCAAAAAGACGACCCTACTTCTGGAGTCACTGTGAAGCCATCAGCTGACTCTATGTTGTGGGTCAGTAAAAGCTGGAAGAGATGCCATCAGGCTGCACCCCAGTTATTTGTCTAGGTAGTCTTATTTTGAAAGGTAAAAGCTGTCTGACAGCTTCAAAAATCAGCTTTCCGGTATGCAAGCACCTCTTTCCAGCTGGCAGTTGAAGGCTCCTTTATATCTGTCCCCAGATGCTGTGATATAGTTCCAAGTACTGAAGGTCTACTGTCCTGCTGTCATCCACTGCCAACCCCTACCTATAAGGCCACAGTGTTGTAAACACAGGTGTTCTTCTGTGAAAGCACTCCCTGGGCTGATACTACCTCCCAGACTGGGAATGAATCCCTGCTGAGGCCTCTGTTTGAATAACTCTGCCTCTCAGTGGAACAAGATGGTGTCCCACACAAGCTGTCCCACCCATTGTGAAACAGCCAAATTGATGGCAGAGGTTCAGAGAGGGTGGAGGGGCCATGGTTCTCTAAGTCCAGAGCTGCACTCTCAATGTGTATCTATTCTGCCCACTCATCTTATCAGCAGTACAGCTGAGTTTTGCTGTTAGTTAAGCCCAATCACCACTGCTGGCTAACGAAAAGGAAAAAAATTAAAAATGACAATTACCTTCCGGCCACAAGAGCTGGCTATTCAACCTATTCATCAAGGGCTGGAGGTCAGTGAATGAGAAGAAGTTTCCTGTTCAGTGACATGTAGATCAAATTGACAGCCCTACACCGTGTCCTAGGGTTCACTGGGCCTCCAGAAGGCTCTGCTTAATTATCAATTTAGGCCTTTATTTTCAGAAAGAATTAAGGAGACATGTGTCTAGTCTGCCAGTTTGACTCTACTCCCATCATTTGACTTCTTTGCTGCTGCTTCCATGGATATTGTGTAACCAAGCAAAACGAAATCCTTAACAATCTCAGTCCTTTCTCCATTTATCATGCTGTTGTATACTGGCCCAGTTGTGATGATTTTCATTTTCTTGATGTTGAGGTGTACTGCATAGTGAAGGCTGTGGACTTGATCTTCATCAGTGTTTCAAATGCTTTTCATTTTCAGCAAGTAGGGTTGTGTCACCTGCATTGCGCAGGTTGTCAGTGTGTCTTTCTCCAATCCTGATGCCTTGTTCTTCATGTATTTCAAGTTCACAGATTATTTGCTTGGAGTACAGATTGAAAAGATATGGTGAAAGGATATAATCTTGATGCACATCTTTCCTAACATTAAACCATGCAGTATCTAATTTTTCTGTTTGCAATACTGCCTCTTCATCCATATGAGCCAAGCCAAGTGCTGTCGAGTCAGATCCATATACGTTTTCCTAATGAGCACAATTAAATGTTCTTGAATTCCAGTTCTCCACAATACTATCCATAATTTGTTATGATCCACACAGTTGAATACCTTTACATAGTCAATGAAACACAAGTAAACATCTCCCTGGTATTCTCTGCTTTCAGCAAACATCCATCTGACATCAACAATCCATGTCCTCTTTTGAATCTGATTTGAATTTCTACCACTTCCCTCTAAATATGCTGTTGCAGTCACTTCTGAATGATCTTTAGCAAGCTTTTTCATGCATGTGACATCAACGATATTGTGTAATTTATTTTGGCATCCAGTTGGATCTCCTTTCTTGGGAATAGGCATGAATATGGATCTCTTCCAGTAGGTTGACCAGGTAGGTGTCCTCCAAAATTCTTGGCCTAGATGAGTGAGCACTTCTAGTGCTACATCTGTTTATTGAAACATCTCAGTTGATATTCTATCAGTTCCTGGAATCTGGTTTTACTCCAGTGCCTTCAATGCAATGTTGACTTCATCAGTAGCACTGGTCTCAGATCATATGCTATCTCTTTTAGTAGTTAAACGTTGACCAGTTCTTTCTGGTATAATGACTCTGAGTTTTCTTTCCATCTTCTTTTGATGTTTCCTTAGTCATTTAATAATTTCCCTGTAGAATGCTTCACTATTGCAACTCAAGACATGAATTTTTTCTTCAGTTCTTTCAGCTAGAAAAATGTAGTGTGTTCTTTGCTTTTGTTTTTCTATTTCCAGCTCTTTGCACATGTCATTATAATAAATTATCTTCTGGAGCTGCCCTTCAAAATCTTCCTTTCAGTTCTTTTACTTCCTCATTCTTACATTTCACTTAAGTTAACTAATGTTCAAGGGTAGTTTCAGTCTTTTCTGACATCATTTTGTCTTTGCTTTCTTTTCAGTCTTTTTAATGACCTCTTGCTTTCTTTGTGGATGTCATTCTACAATTCCTCTTGGTCTTTGGTCATTAGTGTTCAGTGCATCAAATCTGTTCTTGAGATGGTCTCTGAACTCACTTGGGATATACTCGAGGTCATCCTTTGACTTTAATGGACTTGTTTTAATTGTATTCGGTTTCAGTTTGAACTTGCTTATAACTAGTTGATGCTTTGTACTGCAGTCAGCACCTAGTGTTGTTCTAACTCTTGATACTGACCTTTTCTATCACCTGTTTCCACAGATGTAGGTGATTTGATTTCTGAATATTAAATCTGGGGAGTCCTGTGTGTATAGTCACCATCTGTGTTGGTCAAAAATAGTATCTGCAATGAAGTCATTGGTCTTGTAAAATTTTATCATTTGATCTTCAACATCATTTCTTTACTGAAGCTGTATTTTCCAGCTAACAACTCCTCTTCTTTGTGTCTAGCTTTTGAATTCCAATAACCAGTAATTATGAATGCATTTTGATTTCATATTCAATCAATTTCAGATTGCAGGAACTGGTAAAAAAAAATCTTCATCTCTTTCTTAGTGATTGGTGCATAAATTTGAACAATAGTTGTACTAACTGCCTTCGTTGTAGGTGTATCCTATCACTGATAGCTTTGTACTTCAGGACAGATCTTGAAATGTCTTTCTATGATGAATGTAACACCATTCCTCTTCAAATACAGAGTACAGGTGAAGTATTTTGTTCAATAATAAAGAAAACATTGCAAAATATATATCTGATTTTAATTCTTCCATTTTATCAAATAATTAAGTTTAAAAGGATACTATTGTGTATCTTCTGACCATGTTCCATCAAGGTGATTCTGACACATAGCATCTCTACAGTACAGAGGAGAACTACCTCATAATTTTTTCTAGGCTATAATATTTACAGAAGTAGATCACCAAGTCTTTCCTCCTGTAGAACCACTGGTTGGTTGCGTCACCAATTTTTCACTTGGCAGCTGAGTGGTTGACCACTGTACCACCAAGGCTCCTTGTATTTTCCAAAAGCATGATCATATTAGGGTGTGAAAAGGAAGTTATGTTTATTACGCACATTTTCAGCATTTTTTTTCCCTCCAAACGTGTTTGAAAATGTATTTTTCTAGTTATAGGTTAAATACCAAACAGAAAAGTAATTAACTATAGATATGATCATCTTATAAATTTGTTCTATTGTATTACTATTTTAGCATATTTCACTTTCTTTTGGTTTACATTAACTGGGAAAATACAAACACAGAATTTGGATTATTCATGAATATTAACAGTCAGTTACTTGAAACTTGTCTTAACAATGAAATGTTTAGGGTCAGAGTCAAGACTGGGACTAGTCACAAGTCTTTCTAATTCCATCTGAAAACTAAAGCTTACACTGATAATTAAGTGGAGGCTTCTGGACAGCCACTGAGCCCTAGGACATGGTATAAGGCTGTCAATTTGGAATACATGCCACTGAACTGGAAATATCTCTTTTGATGACCCCTACCCTTGTTGAATAGTTGGCTCTTGCAGAGTGAAGGTAACTGCAGTTTTTAACGTGTTTTTTTTTTTTATTATTTTTGTTAGCTGGCAGCATGGGTTGGGCTTAACTGGCAGCAAAGCTTGGCCAATCTGCGGATGGTATCAGTGGGTGGAATAGCCACACTTTGAGAGTCCAGATCTAGACGTAGAGCACCACAGCCCCTCCACCCTCTCTTTCCAAACCTCTGGCATTGATTTGGCCATTTCACAAAAGGTGGGAAAGCTTGTGTGGGATGCCGTCTTGTTCAATCGGGAAGTGGTGTTACCCAAATAGAGGCCTCAGCAGGGGCTAATTCTCAGGCTTAGAGGCAGTGCTAGCCCAGTGAGTGCTATCCCAGCAGAAAAACTGCGTTTAGGACACTGTAGCCATACAAGTGGGACCTGGCAGTGGATGACAGCAGGACGGAAGCCTGTCCATACTTTGAACTAGATGACAGCATATGCGGACGGGTATAGAGGTGCCTCTATTGCCAGCTGGAAAGGTAGGCTTGCACACCTGACATCTTGACTGATTTAGGAAGCTGTCAGATAGTTCTTACATTTCAAAAAGGACTACCTAGAGAAATAACATGGTACAGCCTAATGGCATCTCTTCCAGCCTTTACTGACTCACAACACAGGGTCAGCTGATGGCCCCCCAGTGACTCCATAAGTAGGGCCATGTCTTTGCCAGCCAGTAAGTGGAGCCTGCTACCCCAGAGATTCCATTGGGCCCAGTCACTGGTGTAGATAGAGGTGACTGGTGATCAACTTTCCTTTCAGACTGCAACTCAGCTTTAGCTAAGGCAACACCAGAGAAGCAAAACAGCCACTAGATGCCCCAAAAGTGACAAACTGCAACCATGCACTTAAAGAAAAGTCTACCCATCACTCCAGAAAGCTCCCAAAACAGAACCGAAGAACTTACCAGATGAAGAAGACTTTCTGAAACTTTCAGAGGTTGAGTACAAAAGAATTATACATAGAGCTCTCCTAGACATTATACAAAACTCAGTAGAGTAAAATGAAAAATTAAGCAAACTGGTCACCATGAGTTGGATCCAACTCGACGGCGCTTGGCACTTGGCTGGCGTTCAAACTGATGGAACATCAGCATTCTGAACCGTGAAAGATCAATAACAAAATTAAAGCATTAGAGAAAACAATTCAATTCAAGAAAACAGAATTGATCAAATGGACAATAGATTTTTCTGACTTGGAAAACAGAGCTACTGACACCAGAACTTACAGGAGAAATAAGAGAAAAGAAACAATAAAAATGAAGAAACATTAAGAAACAGGTGGAATCTATCAAGTGGAACAATCTGCAATGAATTGGAGTTCCTGAACCGGATGGGAAAACTGGAAACACAGGGAGTACTGTTGCTGACTTGCAGACAGAAAACTTCCCTGGAATTCTGAAAGAAGAGAATTTGATATCCAAGATGCATATTTAACATCACAAAATATAGACCCCAAAATAAACATAATGAGACATATTATAATCAAGCTTAACAAAAGGAAACATAAGCAGAAACTCTTAAAGGCAGAGAGAATCAAAGCAAAGCTAACCCTCAGAAAGAAACCCTGCAGGCTTTCATCTGACTTCTCAGCAGAAACCATGTTGGCATGGAGGCAATGGGAAGACAAAATCAAAGCCTTGAAGAAGAGAACTTTCCAACAGAAATTATATGTCTTGCAAAATTGTCTTTCCAATATGAAAATGAAATTAAGACATTTGAAGATAAACAGAAAGTCAGAGACATTGTAAAAAACAAACTAAAGCTACAAGAAATACTTACAGAAGCTCTTGGCTTAGAAAAACAAAACCAGCCAAGAAAAACAAAGCCATTAACTCTATATTTTAGGAAAGAATACAAGACACATCATCCAGAAACCTACTCAGCTAGGAAAGGCACAAAACCCAATCAAACTTATAATATTAAAAGAAGGGATCCAGTGACTATAGCATAAAAGCTATGATGCCCAAGCCATACCATCGATTAAAAAGAGGGATATACTACAGTAGCTATAGTCTTTTCAGATGGAGAGGAAGTTAATAAGACTTGCAGAGTTAAAATTGGGTTTAAACTTAGATTATTAAAGAGATTATAGGGGTGGCCACAAAGCACAATAAAGATGCAACATATCAAAACAAGAAACATAACACAGGAGTCTCAACAAACACAAAACCAACACTGAAAAGTGTGAAAAGTCAACCCATAAAGAACAATGTTACAGAAGAGAATATTAAAAGCAACAGAGAAAACATCAATACAAAAATAAATACATCAAAACGACAGGACTAAACACATACCTATCAGTAATTATATTAAATGTAAATGGACTGAAAGCTCCAGTAAAGAGACAATGAGTGATATCCTGGAACAAAAGATATGATCTGTCTTTGTGTTGCTTACAAGAAACTCACCTTCCACTTAAAGAAATGAACAAACTGAAAAGTAAAGGATTGAAGAATATATACCAACTTAACAATATACAAAGAAGAGTAAGTATGGCAATACTTATCTTAGACAAAATAGATTTTAATGTAAAATCTACCATCAGGGACAAAGTGGACATTATTTATTGCTGAAAGTTTCAATACACAAGCAGGACTTAACAAAATGATTTATGCACCCAGTACTACAGCATCTAAATACATCCAAGAAACACTGACTACATTTAAAAATGTGATAGATCACTCCACAATAATAGTGAGAGACTTCAACATTCCACTTTCAGTGGTGGACGGATCTAGAAAAAAGCTCAGTAAAGACACAATTAACCAGAATTAACCACAATTGCCACAATTAACCAACTAGACCTCTTCGACATATACAGAACTCTCTATCCATTAGCAGGTAATTGCACCTTCCTCTCCAGTGCACATGGAACATTTTCCAGAGTAGAGCATGACTTCAGACATCAAGTAAATCTCAGCAAAATCCAAACCACTGAATTATTCAAAAGCATCTTCTCAGATCATAAAGCCATAAAAGTCTAAACCAATAGCAGATAAAACATACATAGAAATGGGAACTCACAGAAATTGAACAACATCTTGTTCAAAAAGCCTTGGGTTATAGAAGAAATCAAGGATGAAATAAAGAAATTTATGGATTCAAATGAGAATGAAAACAATTCCTTCCAGAACCTATGGGATACAGTGAAAGCAGTGCTCAGGCATCGGTTTTTCTATACAAATGCACCCACAGGGAAGGAAGAAACAACCCAAACCAAAGAATTAACCCTACAGTGTGAAAAAGTAGAAAACAGAAACAGAGGAACCCTTCAGATGCCAGAAGAAAACAGATCATAAAGATTAGAGCAGAACTAAGCAAATTAGAGAATATAAAAACAATTGAAAAATCTGATAAGACTCAAAGCTGGTTTTCTGAAAAGGCCAACAAAATTGGCAAACCATTGGCTAAACTTACTAAAGAAAAACAGGAAAGGAAGCAAATAACCCAAACAAGAAGTGAGAGGGGAGATGTCACAACAGATCCAACAGAATTCATAAACATCATAACAGAACACTATGAAAGACTGTACTCTAACAGACTTGAAAACCTAGAGGAAATGGACAAATTTCTGGATTCACATTGCCTTCGAAAATTATCACAAGGTGAAGCAGAGCGACATAATAAACCCATCACAAAGAAAGAGATTGAAAAGTCATCAAAAAAGTATGAACCAAAAAAACAAAACAAAACAAAAAAAATCCTGTTCCAAATAGCTTTACCACAGTATTCTATCACGCCTTCAGAGAAGCGTTAACTCCAATACTACTAAGACAACTTCACAGCATAGAAAGGGATGTGCAATACTCTCAAATTCATTCTGATACCTGATACCAAAGCCAGGTTAAGATCCAACAAAAAAAGAGAACTATAGACCAATATCACTCATGAACCGAGATGCAAAAGTCTTCAACAAAATCTTTGTCAGTAGAATTCAACAACATATGAAAAAAAAAATTCATCATGACAATGTTGGATTCATACCAGGGATGCAAGAGGGGTTCAATATCAGAAAAAACAATTAACATAATCAACCATATAAATAACACAAAATACAAGAATCACCTGATTTTTTGTCAATTGATAGCTTGAAAAAACATTTGATAAAGTCCAAGACCCACTCATGCTAAGAAATCTCAGGAAAAAATAATAGATGGCAAATTCCTCAGTGCAATGAGGGCCATTTATTGGAAGCCAACTGCTTACATCATCCTCAATGGAGAGAGACTGACAGAATTCCCACTGAGAATGGAAAGTAGACAAGGATGCCCTCTCTCACCTCTCCTATTCAACATTGTACTAGAAGTTCTAGACAGAGCAATTAGACAAGACAAAGAAATACGTGGCATCCACATCAGTAATGAAGAATTAAACTCTGTATTGGAGGAGAATTGTAAACAATTCGTAAGCAAAAAGGTGGAATCAATCCGGATGCCCCGCAACAGATGAATGGATAAATAAACTATGGTATATATACTCAATGGAGTGCTACACAATAGCAAAGAACAATGATGATTTTAGGAAGCATATCATAACTTGGTTTCAACTGGAAGACATGCTAAGTGAAAGTAGTCAGCAGCATAAGGACAAATATTGTATGAGACCCCTACTATAAGGACTTAAAAACAGAATCACTTACACAACAAAAGACTCTGAAGGCTGCAAGAGAGGGGAGAGAGGGAGGGACAGGGATGATTATAGATTAGATAGTTGATAGAAATTTGGTTGGGTAAAATCAGTGACAGCACACATTAGAAAGAAGGTCAATTTAACTGAACTTCAACATAATATGAAAACTCTTCCAATCTTAACTCAATATGGAAGGATACAGTAGCAGAAGCAGAGGTCTGGGGACCATGTTCTCAGGGGACATCAAGGCCAGTTGACATAACTAGCCTATTGCTAAGTTTGTCTTCTGCACCCCACATTGATGAATGGCATCTGGGGTGCTAAAAGCCAATAAGCTACCATCTGAGGTACACCAGAGTCTCCCAACTCAGCAGGAACCGATGATCACCACGGACAACAAAGACATGAGGAATAGAGAACCTAGGAGACAGAAAGACCCACCTGAATGGGTGACTATACTAACATGTGACCAGAAGAATCAGATAGTGCTCAGCCACCACCAGTGACAGCTGTGATGGGGCTCATAAAGTTGAGTCCCAGTGACAATATGAGAATAAATAGGTGTGCTTCCTGAGAACTCTGCGAAAAGTTTGCAGTTGATGGTCCAAAGGCCCTCAGGTTATCCTAGGAGCATAACCACTAGACATGATGCTAACTCTGTTCATAAATCATTACTGAGATCAACTCCTCAGACAGAAACTGATTGGAGTTGTTGACACAGAGTGACCATATTGTGTGTGCACTTTATGGTTCTATGCATCTGTAGGATGTTGTCCTACCAACTTCTTACTAGAAGGGAGAGAAGAGGGTATAGAAGAGGGGACAGGAGATTATTAAGAGGATATGACATGTATAGAAGAGAAAGGACAAGTGTGCTGTCACCTGGCAAGGAGAGCAATAGGCACTGCACATAGGCTGGCATGTGAATATAAACTGGACTGTACACTTTCACTGTCTTAGGCTGTGTTTTCTAGGGGAGAAAAACCAATAACGCATGTATGTACAAAGTAAGATATATATACAAAGTACAAGGACAGATTTATATGCAAAGTTCAAAGAAACAATTTAAATATAAAGGAAGCAACTCATGCAATTGCAGAAGTTGAACATCCCAAGTCTTGGCACAAGCCTCACGTGGCCATGGGAGCTGGTGAACCCAAGATCAGCAGGTCAGAGTCCAGAGTTCTAGATCACCAGTTGTGTAGGTCAGTGGATCCCAAGCTCATGGTGATATGCAGCTGCAGAGCCTGGTGAACCCAGGACCAACAGTCAGGAAACAGGACTCTCAAGTGTTGGCTGCAAGGGTTGATGAATCCAATAGCTTCTAGTTCAGGTCTAGGAATGAGATGCCAGAGGAGAACAGGAATTGCTGACTACTTGAGCAGACAGGCAGTAGGTGTTAGAAGGCAGAGAGATGAGAGCTCAGGGCAGGAAGCCACCATAGGCTGCACCCTGCCACTTGGTACAGCAACCAAACATGGAGTAGCCAAGTTGACATAATCCTGACTACCATCGTCCACCCCTTGTCAACTTGGCATCTGTATACATCTCACCTTACCATCCATAGTCTCTGAAGCAATACGATCACAAAGCGATACTTATGCCTAACATGACATGACTAACACATGTACAACTGAAAATGCATTAGCCTATTTACGTCTTATGTTTCATAGCCAAGGCCAAGTGCCGTCGAGTCGGATCCGACTCATAAGTAAACAAAAATATTTGATACCCACATACTAAGTAGAAATACTCATAATAATTACAGTCTGTTTCTGCAACTGATCACATGGCTGTAATATTTAGAACTACCTTCTGCAACCCATTCTGTATTCCCTTTGCCTTCAGAAAGCACTTCAGCTGGTCGTGGTTCCTTGCTTGGTGAGGTGATCCAAACCTTCATTCCTGAAGGGTCTGAGCTATTAGCAGTCATTTTGCAATTGGGTTTCTGTAGTTTCCAATTTACCTTAATCACAGGACATGATAGTACCAGGAGGCATCCTAAAGGATCTCCTGCATTCAAAACATGCTCTTCTTTACCTCCCTTATGTAATGTCAATCCAGTTTTACCTTCATAGAGAGGATCCATCACCCCAGCTAGTATTGTAATTCCCTTCTTTGTCTGTTAATCCAGAGGCACAAGGAGCCCCAAATGGCCTCGTGGCAATTTTAGCTTCCAGTTCAGTGGAATTGCTGATGTGTTTCCAGAGGATAGCATTCCTCCCTTTGGAATTAAGACATTTAGACCTCCAGAGCATAAGGTCATGTGGACAAGAAGCGAAAATCTTGCAAGTGGGTCACTAGTGGTAACAGTGAGTAGTGCCATTCCCATTTCCACCCCTTTATTCCTGGACCCATGAATCCTGACTATAGAAGAAACAGCACCATATATTGGACACTGGTTTAGAGTATATACAGCTTCCTGGAGAACATTTTCCCAACCCTGCAAGGTATTGCCACTTAGCTGGCAGTGTAATTGTGCCTTCCGGCAGCTATTCCACCACTGTAGCAAGTCAGCTGCTTCAGGATTCAGGATGATGGGAACATGGTAAGACCAGTGACTTCCATGAGCATGGGCCCACGACTGCACTTCATTTGCTGTGAAGCAAGTCCCTCGATGAGAGGCAATGCTGTGTGGGATAGCATGATGGTGGATAAGGCATTCTGTAAGTCCACAGATGGTAGTTTTGGCAGAAGCATATCATGCCAGGAAGGCAAGTCCATATCCAAAGTAAGTATCTATTCCAGCAAGGACAAAACACTTCCCTTTCCATGATGGAAGTGGTCCAGTGTAATCAACTTGCCACCAGGTTGTCAGCTGATCACAAGGAATAGTGCCATATTCAGGAGTCAGTGTTGTTCTCTGCTGCTGCCAGATTGGGCACTCAGCAATGGCTATAGCCAAGTCAGCCTCGGTGAGTGGGAGTGCATGTTTCTGGGGACATGCATAACCGCTGTCCCTGCCACCATGGCCACTTTGTTCATGACCCCATTCATCAATGACAGGGGTAGACAGAGAAAGAGGATGATTGGTTCTCACAGAATGTGTAATCTTGTCCACTTGATTGTTAAACTCATCCACTGCTGAGGTCACTCTTTGATGAGAGAATTTACATGGGACACAAATATCTTCACTTCTTTGGCCCTTTCAGAGAGGTCTATCCACATACCTCTCCCCCATAAATCCTTGTCTCTAGTCTTCCAATCATGTTCCTTCCAAGTCCCTGACAACTTTCCAAGCCATTGGCCACAGCCCATGAATCAGTATACAGCTGTACATCTGACCATCTTTCCTTCCATGTGAAGTGAACAGCCAGATGCACTGCTTAATGTTCTGCCCATCGGGAGGATTTGCTTTCACTTTTGTCCTTCAGGGAGGTCCCAGAAAGGGGCTGTAGTACAGCTGCTGTCTACTGCCAAGTAGTGCCAGCATATTGCACAGAACCATCTGTACACCTCCACCAATTTTCTCTTCCTCTGTCAGCTAGTCATAAGGAACTCCCCATGAGGCCATAGGTGCAAACTGGGAGATGGAAGGTAATGTTACAGGAGTGCAGACTGTGGGCATTTGGGCCACTTCCTCATGCAACTTGTGCCTTCAGGTCCTCCATGGGCCTGATCTCATATAAACCACTTCCATTTAATGATGGCGTGCTGCTGTGCTTGTCCAACTTTATGACTCTGTGGGTCAGACAACACCCAGTTTGTGATAGGCAGCTCAGGATGCATGGTGACTTTGTGTCCCGTGGTTATGTATTCAGTCTCTACTAAGGCCCAGTAACAAGCCAAAAGCTGTTTTTCAAAAGGAGAGTAGTTATTTGCAGAGGATGGCAGAACTTTGCTCCAAAATCGTAAAGGTCTGTGCTGTGATTCACCAATAGCTGAAAGTGAGGGTCTTAGCTAGCCCAACTCCATCCTACTACAAACAGTGGCACAGTAGTTAAGATAACAGTAGTTAAGACAACCATGTTGTAAACATTGAGTCCTGAGAGCTTGATTTACCCATCTGTTAGAATTTACCTTGTACTGATCATAAGTCACATGGTTATTCTTTCCTCTTAGAAACATTGATTAATTATTCTGTTTATACTCATTCATTTATTCTCTAAGTCTACTGAACTGAATCAACAGGTAGTTTTGATGATTATCAAGCCCCAACTTGTTGGAGCAATGGAGACCTCCACAAAGACTATTGTTGAAACATCAAAAGAACTCTTTGGGTAGAATCAACCTATTTAACCTCCAGGCTTAGCCTGTGCATGCAGGCTAGCTTTTGAGGAACTGATTCCCCCTTGCGTCTCAATAAATGTCCTCATTTAATCACCTCACCTCCTGTCTCAATACTGGCTTTGTGGACAGGCAGCTTGGATCCACAACTGTGGTTACATAGGGCCCTGCCAAAACTGCAAACAGCATCTCTATCTGCCACTGACACTTCAAGCACCATTGGATCATCTGGATCATAAGGCCCAAGTGGCAGAGCAGGCTGCACAGAAGCCTGAACCTGTTGCAGAGCCTTCTCTTGTTCAGTGCCCCACTCAAAAGTAGCAGTCTTTCAAGTCATATGATAAATAAGCCAAAGGAGCACACTCAAATGTGGAATATGTTGCCTCCAAAATCCAAAGAGTCTCACTAGGTTCTGTGCCTCTTTAGTTGTTGGAGAAGCCAGATACAGTAACTCATTCTTCACTTTAGAAGGAATATCGTGACATGCCCCACACCACTGGACCCCTAGGAATTTCACTTAGTTGGAAGGTGCCTGAATTTTTGTGGGATTCGTTTCCCACCTCCTAGTGTGGAAATGTTTAACTAATAAGTCCAGAGTCAGAGATACTTCTTCCTTACAGTCCAGTGAGCATGATGTCATCTATATAATGGACCAGTGTCACATCTTGTGGGAGAGAAGCGGTTAAGGTCTTTGTGGACTAAATTATGACATAAGCCTGGATAGTTAATGTAGCCTTGAGGCAGGCAAGTGAAAGTGTATTGCTGTGCTTGCCAGATGAATGCAGACTGCTTCTAGTGGTCCTTGGAAACAGGTATGGAGAAGAATGCATTAGCCAGATCAATAGCTGCATACCAAGTACCAGGAGACTTATTAATTTGCTCAAGCAATGAAACTACATCTGGAACAGCAGCTGCAATGGGGGTTGCCACCTCTTTACGTTTGTAATAATCTACTGTCTTTCTCCAACATCCATCTGTTTTACAGACAGACCAAATAGGCAAGTTGAATGGGGATGTGGTCGGGATCACCAAACCTGCAAACTTCAAGTCCTTAATGGTGACAGTAATTTCCACAATCCTTCCAGGAATGCAGTATTGCTTTTGGTTCCCTGTTTTCCTAGGCAGTGGAAGCTCTAGTGGCTTCCATTTGTCTCTTCTCACCATCATAGCCCTCACTCCATTTGCCAGGAATCCAAGGTGGGAGTTCTGCCACTTAACGAGTATATCTGTTCCAATTATGCATTCTGGTACTAAGAAAATCACTACATGATGGGTTCACAGATCCTCTTGACCTACTGTGAGATGAACATGAGTCAAGACTCCATTAATAACCAGACCTCCATATGTCCACACTCTGACTAGTGGGCCACAGTGATGTTTTGGGTCTCCTGGAACTAGTGTCAGTTCGGAGCCAGTATCCATTTGTCCCCCTAAAATCTGATTATTTCCTTTTCCCCAGTGAACAGCCACTCTCGTAAAAGGCCATAAATCCCTTTGGGGAAGGGCAGGAGAAAGATTAACAGTATAAATTTTTGGCAGGGTGTTGGAATTCCTCCTCAAAGGGACCTAGCCGCCCCTTCATTTGAGGGGCTGTGAGTCCTCACACTCACTCATGTCTGGGAATTGACTCAAGGACTGTGACTCTCTATTCTCATGATTTGAGTTAGGCTGCCATTCATCTGACCTAGAATTCATCTTTTTATACACATCAAGTAAGTATTTATTAGGCTTATTTATCTATTTCACTCCTAGGGACAGCATAAGTAGCCAATTCTGTATGTCCATACAAGTCAGACCATTACAATTACTATTTTTCCTCCCCTGTCCATTACTATAAGTATGTCCACCTTGTCTTTGTTGACTGAGTGTGGCCATTTGACCCTTACCACCATGGGGGCCAGTCAGCCTTATTGTGGGTAGGTGTCTTAATTCCATTAGGGCAGCTCCCACTGTCATATCTGATTTACATAAAATGGCAATCACAGCAGTCTTCAAGGATCCTGGAGCTCCATTCACAAATTTGTTTCTCACAGTTATGGTAAAAGTTGTGTCCTCTGGACATTCTGTGTGTGGATTTGAAGATCTAACTGAATAAATCCACTCTAACATGTCAATTTCCCTAAGCCCTTGGATACCCTCTTCTACAGTACACGAAGACAGGTCTGGCAATTCTCCTTGATTTAGTGTAGGTCACCGCATCAGCAATCCAGCCAAACAAACTATTAGGTCCTTTTCTATCTTCTTGAGCTGAAACATTGAATGAAAAATCTGTGCTCAGTGGACACATGTCAGGAAATTCAGACTAATCCATCTTTATGTTCCTTGTATCATTATCCCACACCCTTATCAGGCATTTCCATGCATATTCCCCAGGTCCCTGTTTGTACATATTAGAAAAGTCAAGTAGTTGCTTTGGAGTATAGTGTATCTTCTGGGTCATACTTTGTACTTTACCTTTCGGGTCTAGCCAGACTTAAGTCTAGTTACAGCCAAAGTTGGAGGTGCAGAAGTGTTTTTAGAACTTTCTGCAGGGTATCCTAAAGCATCTGCCTCAGGTCATGCCCCGGGCAATGACTCAGGCAGGGGATCTTTAGAGGCAGCTGGTCTACAGTTAATCTCATTAGATTGGAGCAAAGGCGATAATGACTTTCCTGGACAGAGTAGTTTGGCAGACAAACCCTAAGTAACCCCTTCACATGAGTGTGGTTCTGCTGGTGGGAGTGATTCGCTGGATGTTAGGGGCTCAGTGTTTCCTCCAGCTTCCTAATCATCTGCCTATGTTTCCATTCCAAGTTCCAGGGTCCCATTTTTTCCCAATCAATGCCCTCACTTTAACTTCAAATACCTCTTTAGATTAACAATCGAGCTGGTGTTGCAATTCTGCCACTCTAATGATAAGCATCTGGGTTTGGCTTTTGGTAGTATCGGCTCTGCCATTACAGGTAATGAGGTTTTTTTTTTTTTTTTTTTTTTTTTTTTTTTTTTTTTAGTACAAGTAGAAGCTTTGAGGTCTTTTACATGTCATGAGATCTTTGAATCCAAAGACCTGAGATTGTCTCTCATGCACCAGTTTGTCTAATGCAAGTAGGACCACCAACCAACTTCCTTATACTTCTCATCCTCACATAATTTTGAGAAGTTATCACATATGCTTTCACCCTGAGCGTCACCTTGCACCAATACCTGATCTATTGGTGGTGCTGTACTGTGGATGTGTACCACCACCTCAGCCCATGGACTAGCATGGCACTCTTTACTGGTAGGAGCAGGATTATCAACAGTGTTAAATATTAGCCAGACTTCAGAACCACTTGAAAAGATTCATTTTCATAATTTTGTTTCTCTGGAACCACTCCTGGTACCAAATTATCTCAGACTGTGTTTCCTAGGGAAGCAAAACCAGTAACACATATATGTACAAGGAATGATTTATATATAAAGTACAAAGACAGATTTATATATAAATGAAACAGCTCATGAAATCGCAGAAGCAGAACATCCCAAGTCCTGGCACAGGCCTCATGTGGCCAAGGGGGCTGGTGAACCCAAGCTCTGCAGGTCAGAGACCAGAGTTTTAGATCATCAGTTGTGTAGGTCAGTGGATCCCAAGCTGGTGGTGAGATGGAGCTGCAGAGGCTAGTGAATCCAGCATTGGCAGGTCAGGGGACAGGACTCCCAAGCACTGGCTGTAAGGATTGATGAATCCAACAGCTTCTAGTTCAGGTCCAGGAACCAAATGCCAGAGTAGAGCAGGAACTGCTGGCTACTTGAGTGGACAGGCAGTAGGTGGTGGAAGGTAAAGAGATGAGAGCTGAGGGGTGAGAAGTCACCACAGGCAGCACCCTGCCACTTGATACAGCAGCCAAACATGGAGTAGCCAAGTTGACATAATCCTGACCGCCACATTCACCCAATCACAATAAACAAATTAAAAATAAATATAGAGAGAAAGAGAGCAATGAAATGTTTAATTATGGTGCCCGGCCACCACCAGTGATAGCCGCAGTGGAGCTCACTGAGTTGAGTCTCACAGGCAACACAAGAACAAAAAGGGGTGCATCCTGAGATCTCCACTAAAAGACCTCAGCTGATGGTCCAGTAGTTTCGGGGTTCCCCTGGGAACATGGCCCCTGGCCCTGATGCTGCCCTTGCCCATAAATCATAACGAAGGTCCACTCTTCGGACAAGAATGGATTGGACTTGGAGATGCAGAGTGACCATATATTGGATGCACTTTATGGTTCTATATATCTATAGGATATCATCCTGCTGAACTTTGGCTGGAGGAAGGAGAGTGGGTGGAGAGGAGGGGAAAGGAGACTGTTGAGAGGATGAGACATGTATGGAGCAGAGAAGAATAGTGTGCTGTCACTGGACAGGGAGAGCAGTGGAAGCTGCATATAGCTGGGCATGTAAATTTATACAGGAATGTACATTTTCACCTAGTCATATTAAATTTAAAAAAATAAAATAAAAATAGTCCATGTAAAAGCATTAAAAAAAATTAAGTATGACCCAACATTTTAAAGAACAGAGTAGAAGGGATGGGGGTTCTGAGGACTATGGTTTCGATGGACATCAAGGTCATTTTGCATATCTATTATTTTTCTAGTAAAATGTTCTACATCTCATATTGGTGAGTTGTGCCTGAGATCTTAAAAACCAGCAAGCTGCCATCTAAGGAACATCAGTTGATTCCAACCTGCCTAGAACAGATGAAAACCAGGAACATCAAAGACCTGAGGTAAATATGAGCCCAGGAGACAGAAGGCTTCATCTGATTGGGAGACTACATCAGCATGAGACCAGAAGAACTAGACGATGCCTGACCACCACCAAAAAACCAGAGTTGGGGAACACAACGTATAGTTCCCGATATGGCATGAGAAAAAGGAGTGCGCACATCAAGAGTTTTATTAAAAGACCAGACCTCGTGGTCCAACAGCCTGGAGGGTCTCTTGAGAACATAGCCCCTGGACTTGCTGTTAGCCCAGAGCTGATACCAGCACTGAAGCCAACACTTCAGACAAGATCAGTCTCAACTAAGGGACACAGGGTGATGCTGATGGTGTGTGTATTTTATGGTTTAATATATATACAAAGTTGTCGAACTGGTCTCTTTTCAGAGACAAGAGGAGAGGTTGAAGAGGAAGGTACAGGTGTCAGCTGAGTGGATACTGAAAGTAAAGAGTACAAGGGTTGAGTGTGTTGTCACAGTGTGAGGAGAGTAGATGCAGCTGCATAGAGGTGGGTGCTTGGGGTTGGAAAATTGACATGGACTGTAAACTTTCACTTAATCACAACCAAAAAAATAGAAAAGAAAACATTAAGGATTATCTCTAAGATGCTAGTAATTTTTTAAAATGTATTTTTATGGAAAAAACAAATATGTTTACTAATTTTGGGTAAACTTATTTTGACTAGAATTTTAAAGAAATTTAATGGTGGCAAAAAAGCAAAAAAACTTGATGAATCATTATGGCCTTTACACAGAACCATCTTTAAGGTTTTCCACATCACAATTTGTTCAGTTTTATTTTAGAGAAATTTTTGTTTGGCTTTCTTAACTCATTTTTTTTCTCTGTGCAAGCTTTGTTTGATGCTGAAAAATCAGTGAAGTGGTAGGTGATTTAGAACTTCAGATGATCGATATGACAGGTTTCTTTCCACTGAAGTTCTCATTGCTTGGTCTCATTGAGAAACTATTCTTTTTGTCTGTTAGTGCATTAAATGCTCCAAATTTCCTACATTCATTCAAAGTGTATTTTAGAGACCTAACATATTTTTAAAACTTCCATCATAGTGGGTTATTATAACACTTTGATGAACTGATTTATTTTGAGAAATAGCTAAATGTCCTTCTGAGCAAAATATAAGCAGAATGAATTATCCCTGGAAAATAACATTTCACATCCAATATTGAGTCACACCATAAAGGGACAGTTCAAATTTTCTTGTGTGGTTTCTATAAACTGAAAGAACAGAATAAAATTAAGAGGGTTCTTAAAGTGTTTTTAGCAATAACATCTAAACATACACTGCAGTATAATTCTTTTATCATTTGTCTTAGTTTTCTAGGGCTTCTAAACATGAGGACCACAAGTAGATGGCTTTAACCAACAGAATTTTTTTTTCTGTCATAGTTTAGGAAGCTGAAAATTTTAATTCAGGGTACTAGTTCCTGGGGAAGGCTTTCTCTGTCCGTAGCAGCTCTAGGGGAAGGTTTTGTCATCAGTCTTCCACTGGCCTCTGAGCTTCTCAGAGCTTCAAACCCAAAGGATGCACTGGACTCCTGATTCTTCTTGTTTGGGGGTAACGAGTTCCTTGTGTCTCTGCTTCTTTCTTTGTCCTTTTATGGCTTGTAATATAAAAGATGATTCAGGCCTTAGGGAAATTCCTCTTACGTTGTATCAGGGATGTGACCTGAGTAAGCTGGGGTATCCCACGCTAATCTTCTTATTGTAACATAACCTTACTTCATTAACCACAAATAAAGAATAGGATTTATAACACACAGTAAAATTATACCAAATCACAAAATGAAAAGCAACTATACAATACAGAGAAGCATGCCCTAACCAAGTGGACATATATTTGTGGGGACACATTTCAAACCATGACAGAATCAAAATAAAAATGTATTAGTGAACTATAATATTGAATCAAAGAAAGCTAAATCTGATTTACTTCTGCCTCTCTTTGTGAGCCACATATTTGATAGCTTTTTGCCCTTCCATAATTTCAAAAAGAAAATATTTCATGCTGTGAATTCAAAGAGAGAGTTGTATCTTACTACTCAGTAATAGCAACCAAATCAAAATAAAAAAATATTTTAAAATTTATCATTAAAGGCAAAAAAACTCATAAAATGTTTAGCATTATGGGGACATTTACCATGATAGAGTCACTTTTGATAATGTACCTTTTCATTCTGTCTTTAATATCAATATTATTTCACCCATAACGGAATGATTAGCGCAAACAGCAGAGACTATAGTCTTTGGAAAAGAGAGTCTTGCATGACACTACTCTTAAGAGATTTACTTCTGTTAAAAGCATTCTTCTGTACTGTGGATATTTGCATGCATGTCTGATTGAGCGGAAAATACTGCTGGAGAAAAATGAAATCACAAATGTATGTTTTGGCTTCCATCAAATCAATACAAGAATAGGTCAGTGAAAACATCAAAACACAATCAAAACCTGCCTTCAGTGTCTGAAAGCAGAATTCACAGAGCAGGCACCCAGAAAAGGTCTTTTTTTTTTTTTCCATCTCATGAGTAATCACGAAGAAAATAAATCTGAGGATCATGGGATTTTGAAAAAAGTTAATGTGATTGCTTTATAGAAGAAATATTCCCAGTCTTAGTGAGTGTACGTATTGATTTACCTAAGTTGGTAAGTCAGAAGCTAACAACCAAGTATCCCAGCAACAAGGTAAATTTATGCTTACAAATGATTAAAACAGAAAAAAAAGACTATAACTCAAGACATATTAATGTAAATTGACACACACTTAAATTATGTTAATTCATAGTAAAGCCTTTGGTAAATTTTTGAATATATTAATGGGTATGGAAACAAACCTCACTATAAAAGAAAACTTGTATTCAATAATTTCATATTAATTATACTATCTTGAATCTGAAGAAAGGAATTATGTGATCAGATCAATATTACTTTATAAAGCCAAGGCAATAGTGTTTTACCAATATTATTGATACATATATTACAGTAAAAACAAAGCATAATACACAAAAATTTGAAACACTTTTCCTCACTACTGAAAACGTTCTCCTTTATGCAGATATTTAATTCTGCGCCCAGTAGAAGAAAACAAATTCTAGTGAATAAAACAAAATTTACCACTCAGTATTTTATTTTAGGCCCTGTGCTAGTTGGTGAACATTTAAATGAAAGATAATGGTTGTATTTATGAGCTAGGCATTGAAAACACAACCATCTACTATTTTTATATCTAACCATGCTTACATTCAATGTGCATTTTACACTAGATACTGTGTCTTTTACTTTAGAACAGCTTTTTGTTGTTGAGATTTGGAATAATAGAAACATGCGTATTTACAATGTAATATGATAACTCATAATTAAATTATAAAGAGCTCTGGGAAAACATATTGAAACAATATATTTATGTTATGTTAGTATAAATTCACAATCAATATGTCTTATTAAATTTAATTTGGCTTAACTAGGGTTCTTCATATTGTCTGAATTGTGAAGAGATGGTCTCAGTGCATTTTATTTAAACATAATAAAATGTTGCATAATAAAAGCAGCAGTGTTCATCATATTTTATCCTTATTTATGTTCATCTATACACATATTCATGGTTGATCAAATAAATTGTATTTTGTACTGAGAATTATAGTTGCAAAAATTTGAATAGCATAATTTTTACTTTAACAGTTCATAAAGTTTGAAAAATATAGTAAGTTAGAGGCCACCATTTGCCTCTTAACACTAAGAGAAATGTAGTATTAACATATTATTTCATAAACTAGAAATGTCTATAACATATGAATGCCCAAAGCCAAATATGTTCATTAATAATAATTGTGCAAATATGTTGTTAGCATTAAAATATATAAGTCCAAAACTATAATAATAATATTATCATTTTGAGTAACTATTTTTTTGTTGACTTTCTGTGTATAGGGAAGTCTCCTAAGTGCTCTAAAATAACTAGGCTGTACAATAGATACAAATATCTCCATTCAACAATGAAGAAGCTTCACTAAGGAAGATCAAAAATAAACAAATAATAGAGAAATTTACACAGTTAAAATATGTCATACTGAGTCCAAACATTACTCTGCTAATAACTACACTACATGGCTATAGATGCCTACCATGCTCTACATGAAAAATTTTGTTCCTTAAACTTTTCAGTCTGGAGCAAGGCAGAATACATCATAAATAGAACAGTCTATTTCAATAATTCTGTCACTTTCTCATCCATTAGAAACACCTAGAGAATTGGTTAAAACACAGATTACTGGGCCTTCTCCCCACAGTTTCTTTGAAAGTCTCAGGGGCTGGAATATTTGTATTTCTAACAAATTCCCTGGTGATGCTTAAACTACTGGCATTGGGACAATACTCCTAGAGACCTACTGCAGTGTGCAATTCTAATGAAAAACAGTGATTTAGACAATTGAATCAGAATCTTTCTGTCTAGAACCAAATCATTTTTCTACAAAGAAGCAAACATTCCTGTGCAATTTGATGCATGTCTCATTGGTCATGAGATGTCTTAAGGAATTCTGATGGGTAAATCCTGTCTCAAATAATTTTTAGTGCTACTATACTTTATCTAAGCGGTTAAGAGCTAGGGCTGCTAATCAAAACAGTCAGCAGTTCAAATCCACCAATCTCTCCTTGGAAACCTATGGGGCAGTTCTACTCTCTCATATTGGGTTGTTACGAGTTGTTACTGACTCAATGACAACACCTTTGGTTCTATATTTTGTTTTTATATCATATATGTATATATTATACATAAAAGAAGTATTAGATATGTATATTGTTATGGAAACCCTGGTGCTGTAGGAGTAAAGTACTACAGCTGCTAACCAAAAGGTCTGCAGTTCAAATCTACCAGGCACTCCTTGGAAACTCTATGGAGCAGCTCTCCTCTGTCTATAGGGTCACCCTGAGTCAGAATCAACTGGAAAGCAGTGGGTTTAGGTTTTATGTGTTTTATATATATATATAAAAAATATACTATACTATACTATGAAATAGTATAGTGTAATATATATTACTTCTATAGAAATGTATTACTATATTATTATAATGATAGTATAATACACAAATATATATAAAATTTGGAGTCCTGGTTACAGAGTAGTTATGATCTGGGCTGCTAACCAGAAAGTCAGTAGTTCACACCTATCAGCCATTCCTTGGAAACCCTGTGGGACAGTTTTCTGTCCTACAGTGTTGTTATAAGTTGAAGTCGATTTGCAGGCAACAGGTGTATATATGAACATTGAGTAGATTTGAACTCATAGCCATATATCAATAAAGGCCAGGTCGACATAGTCCAGAATTCATGCCATTTCAGTAAGAATGAAGTGATAGCTACTGCTTCCACCCCACAAACACCTTCAACACACAAACTAGGTTTCTCCTGTTTCAAAGGAAAGGTCTCTATCAATACTTGCTTTCCCAAGTATTACAATGAATAAAGAAATCCAAGCACCACAAAATACAGTACATTTTTGTTATAAAACTGCTGTCTCTTTAACAAAATTATACGGACAAAGAAACTAAATGATCCAGGTGAATGAGAATATGGGGCGTTAAGAATAGCGTTATTCACAATTTATTATTTACATAAATTTAGAATTACCTAGGAGAAGCATGTGGGTCTTCAGGACTTTGTTATCAGATTAGAATACTAGTCATATTTTGGTTATGTTTGCTCTGGTGTACCCATAATATTGACATTTTTCAGAAGACAAATACTTTTCAAGACAATTGTTTCAAGTTTTATGACTACTTGCAATGTGTTTTGTAGCAATCTTCTGGTCTTTGTGTATTAAGAATGGGATGTTAATAAATGTCTTTACTTATATAATCTGCAGTCTAGTTTTAAAGGTAGTATTTATGCCACATAATTTTTGTTATTATTATTTTGATCACTTTAGAGCAATAGGATATAATTTTTAAAATAAAATCATAACAACTAGCCCATAGATGATTATTATGATTGGTTTGTTGTTGTTTTGAGCTCATGGCATATGCATAAATTAAGAAGTTGTTTGTGATTACAGGAAAAAAGACAAAATGGGGCAAAACTAGAAAATAAGAGAATTTACATTGGGTACATGATCGTTGCAAATCACACATAAACAACAAGGGCTAGTATGGGTTTTCAGGTGACACTTAGAAGTAATTATTTTGGCGTTCTAAAGAAAACAGTGTAATGTATTTACACTCATCTGCTAACCTAACGGCTGATAGGAACCCACTCAGTGGTATTTCACAAGAAAAGCCCTGGTGACCTGCTTGTGCTAAGATTGAAGTCAAGAAAACACTACAGAATAGTTCCACCCTATAACACACGGGGTCATCCTTAGTTGGAATGAACTCAATGACAAATAACAACAAAGAAAATGTTAGTGAAAAAAGATAACATTTTGCCTTGCATATTAATTGAAGTTGTACAGTGTGCTGACAAAAAAAAGAGTCTTAGAGTATTTGTAACTGACACTGTGTTTCAAATGATTTAATCTATGAATTATGAAATAAGCCACATGTGCAAAAGAACTTACAAAACAAGTAGATGTGGTACAATGACAAAAAATATTGAACTTTTGCATTTTAATACCCAGGTTTAGGCAGTATCTATCAGGACCTGTGAAGGCTCCTCTGCACCTTGCATTCTGTTTCCTGTGGTGGTTAACAAAGGTGAACTTTACAATGTTGTATATATGGAAAGCCATATATCCTTTCCATTCTCATTGCCTTTCCATTTTCCTGCATTTACCTAGTTTTTTGGATTGTTTTCTACTTTTGTTTTAGCTTATCTCTGTATTTGTAATATTCCCTATTTTAAAAGAAATGTATTATTCTAATATTATAATCATTTAAACAGGAAAGGTGGTCAGTGTACCATCATCCTACTTGAAATGCAATTAGTCAAATATGTTTTTACATTTAAAGTATAAGTTAACATCAAGATGTTTTTAATTAAGCAGGATCATGGTTTTTGCATGCAAATTGCTTGCAGATCATTATAAACAGCAAGAAAAGGACTGAATCATTTGTTGATTGTAAAAAGAAAAGTGTTTACCTCTTTAGAAGTAGTTTTAAAAATTATCCTAGAAGATAAGTAGGTCAGAACATTGACACCTGGGATATTTTCCATGCCCTGCAAACAAGGCAAAGAAATACGTCCAGGGCAGAAAAACTGTATTATTATTAAAATGTCCACAGTGCCAATGCTAGTAAGTGCTGAGGCAGCTGAAAATAAAAATAACATTAAGACTTAAAGAGATGAAACATTGTGGTTCCTACATTTTAAGAAATGTTTTCTTTACCCAAACAATTTTTGAGAGCTTCACAGAAAAATACAAGGTTGGAGAAGGAAGTTCACAAACTCGTCCTAGAAAAAGTGCTTTGTGAAGGCTGAGTTAGGTGGGTGCTGGTGTCAATGCATAGCTTCCCAAGGGGATTCGAGGAGAATTTAGTGATATTCAGCAAGGAGGTATGTAGAGCTTTTTCTAGAATAAGTTTGCGTACTTGATTGTCCAACCTCGTACAGTAAATACGAAGAAAAGCTAAGGTAAAAAAAATAAAGACATCATGGCAGATGTTTCAGGCGTAGTTAAAATGATGAAGGTGGCAGAAGCTCAGAAATAAGGGGACAAAGAATGAAATATGAGCCACCACTGTATAGGCAGAAGGAATAAAAATGTGTCCTAAAACAGCATTTCAGACTAGTCAGAATGCATGTGACAATCAGTAGATTGAGAATTTTGAGACAAATATATGGCACCCTAATAATCACTGGCTAAAGAAATATCTGATGGATTAAAAAGGATTCCCCTTACTGGAACTATTTGGTTACCTTTTCTTTTAAAGGATATCTAAAACTGTAACACAAGAATGATGAAAACAATACTGTGCCCCTTTCTATGTGTATGTATGAGATCTGACAATTAAGTCTGAAAACTTAATTGTTCCAAGGGCTGCATACCTCATTTCTGCATATTGCTCCAGTCACTTTCAGAGTACTCACCTTGAGAAGCTGTGCACCGATGCCAGTGCCTAGTCCACCCTTCAAAGCAGTTTTGGAACTCTTTCTGGAATGGCATTGCACATGGTGGCGAGTTTACAAACTTAATTGTATAGTTGTCTGTGAGAGAGCTTTTAGCCAGAGGACAAATAACTATACGGGAATATTTTCCCTACTCACCTAATTTAGCCCCCAATGACTTTTTTTCTTAATCTGGAAAGAAAGGAAATATTGAAAGGAAGAATGTCTTTGAGGACATTAAGGGTAATACGAGACAGCAATGGCCACTCCAGAAAACGTTTCAAAATTGCTTTGAAAGGTGGACTAGATGCTGGTATCTGTGCATACCTTCCTGAAGGGGTACTTCAGAGGTTCAGCAACGAGATACGTAGCACATTTCTAGGATGAGTTCAGAAACTCAGTTGGCAGTCCTCCTGTATCACCACGGTGCTAGAATGATTTACATTCATTCCAGATTCTAGATGATTGACTGTTTAGGTTTTTCTTCTTTCATCACACCCCCCAAAACTGAAAACATTTTTTCTCCTAAAGCAAATCTTATTTAACTGACATAACATTGTTTCGTGTTTTTATTTGCCCATTCTTATGCTTGATGTGCATGAGAAAGGTATGGCAGTCTGCTTTCGTAAAAACTTATAACCTTGCAAACCATATGCAGCAGTTCTATTCTGTCTTGCAGGGTCACTATGAATTAGCATTAACTCAAGGAGAATCGTTTCGGTTTGCCGAGTATGCTTGAAATAATTCTTGAAATAAATTAGGGATAAGTGTTGGAAAATTCCACTAACACTGCTCCACTCTACTCAGCACTTTTTAGTAATAAACTATAAACTTAACAACTTATAGCTCTAGAGTGTTTTTTACTTAGTTATACAGTTTCTTGACTCCAATTGTCTGGAAAAAAAAATCTGTGAATATAGAGTTTACATATTTGGTTTATGTTTTATTTTAAGCTTGAATTATTATTTTGAGTAATTCTGTTATTGTTATCTTAATGATCAAACTACCTACTTGAGTGCATTTATATGAGCAAAAAATTTTACCTTGTTTCAAGGGATTGTGAAATTATTTTCATCAAAACCTCAGCATACGACAAAATTTTCTAGATGAGATTTGTTTATTCAAAAACTAATCAGTCCTGTTTTCCAATGTATGTTTGTAACCAAAAACCTGTTTGCAGCGTCATATTTCCTGTCATCAAACAGCCAGATGTAGAGATGGGGAGGGACTGTACGCAGAGTACACTTTATTGAGATGGCTGGTGATCTGACAGGATGGTGGGTTAGCCCCCTAAACACCACGTTAACACCTCATCTGAAGCTGGAGGATTTTATAGGAAAGAGGAAAATGGGTTAGGTAAAAAAAGGGGGTGTTGTCCAGGTGCCCAGGTGAGGAAGTCACACAGTGGGTCATATCTCTTCTTAGGAATTATGCTTAACGTCTCATCTTAAGCTGGAGGCTTTTGGGGGTCACAATGTGAGCCAGAGTCATGGAAAGTTTTTAGTTACAAGGTGGGTCGTATCTTTTCTTAGGAATTGTGGATGTTATCTGGGAGTTGTCTGTAGCTTTCTTGTCAGTGACTGAGAAGAAGAGTCCTCAGGTCCTTGGGCAAGGTCTTCAAAAAACCTCACAGTCTCCAGGTTAGTCACTGTAATTTTTCTAGTTTACCATCAGCCCAAGAGATCAGACAAGGATTTTAATCAACATTTTTATGATTACTAACCCTGTCATTCCCATTGTTAGTATTATACCATTTCGTATCTATGAGATACAAAGATAGTCATCTTGGTTCTTAGCGTGTTACTTTGGGTTTAGCATAGCCATTTCTATCTTACCTCCCATTTGTTGAAATTTGTTTACACAGCAGTTGATTACACACTCGATTAGTGCATATCCTATCCCTACTATAAATGCAATCATTAGTGGAAACATTAGTCCATCTTTAATAATTCCTGATAACCCCAAGAAAAGGGGTAGCAAAGGAAATATTTCTTTTATCCAATTAGTTAATCCTGGTATCAGAGGAGTGTGAATCTCAAGAGTATGTTGTATCCAACTAGCTCATTTTCTAATTTCTTTATATCTACTTCCACTTTGGCCAAATTATGGATGTATGTACAGCATGAAGAGTTGATAATCATACACACTCCTCCTTGTTCAGCCAAAATATAGTCCAACACCATGTGATTATCTAAGACAACCCTTGCCAATGAATCTACTGACTCTTGTTGAGCTTTCAATATCTCAGCAGTTTTGTTGGCTAATAAAATTAATTTTTTAGAGATATTTAAAATAGTTTGTTGATTGGCTATTGATTCCCACTCCTGGGGATGGGCAGTACAAGATTGTCCCTATGATCAAGTCTCCCTACCATCCTCTGGGTAAACCTGTCTTCTAGAGGGAAACTTCCATAGGATAACTAAACCAATTTCGTGACTGCTAATGGATGGATAGAAATAGGCACAGTTAAGACATTCAGGAAACAAGGCATTCTATTGCTTCTTGAAGAGCAACCATTGTATACTCTGCACTTCTGGTGCTCTTTTTGAAAAACTGCTTCCATCTACAGTCTCCAGTAAGGGTTTTCTCAGGGCTCATCCTTTAGGCCTGGCCTGCTTACAAACACTTGGCCAATTAACTCAAGGTGGTCATGTAATATTTAAAGACCTGGTATCTCTTCAGTCAACAAAGAGGCAGAGTTTAGTCTGCTTACAGTTTGTAAAGTTACATTAAGATTGTCCAAAAAGGCAGCTTTGTATTGGTCCATTCACCCAGCTGTTAGCTATAGTCTTCCCTTTTGTTCTAATAGAGTCAATACCTGATGCGGGGCATACACAGTGATGGGCTGTCCCAAGGAAAACTTTTAAGCTTCCTGTAATAATTCACAGGCTGCTAAAACAGCCCTTAAGCAGGCAGGTCATTCTTGAGCTGTTGATCAAGTCTCTTTGACAAGTAGGCCACTGGCTGGTGTGGGCCTCCCAACTGTTGAGTCAAGACCCTCGTGGCTCCTTTCATTTCCAGTACAAGGGACTTGAAAGGTTTCAGTAAAATTGATAGTCATAAGGCTGGAGCAGAGGTAAGGCTGTTCAATTTTAATCTTAAAATTAAAGTTAACTTAAACATTCAAAAATATAATTTTAAAAAGTCCTGTTGGCATTCTTTAGTACAACACAGAGGCTCAGTTTCCTTCCCTCTTAATGAGTCACATAGTGGTTGGGTTATTAGTAAAAAATTTGGAATACATACCTGACAGAATCCTGTCATCCCCAGGAATCCTCTAAGTTGTCTTTTTGTTCCGGGAGGCTCCATTTTTAAAATTCCTTCCTTCCTGGTATCCATTAGGCCTTGTTTGCCTCGTTCAAGCAAGAAGTCCAAGAATTTCACCTTCCGTTTAAAGATCTGGACTGTATTAATAGATACCTTGTATCTGCAGGCTGCCAAATGGTTCAAAGTGGTTATTGTATTTTGGAGACATTGATTGTAAGACTTCCCTGTTATCAGTAAATCACAAACGTATTGAAGAATAATTCCATTATTAAATTGTGCCAAAGCCCGTCACCCACAAAGACCTCTGTGAGAAAAGCCACAAGCCTATCTGATGGGGGGCAGATACATCTCACCCCTGACATATTTCTGGCCATATATTTTTCATCCTAATTAAAGTCTCCTCAAAAATACCCCCTCATCTGCTGGCACAAGGACAAATGCTGAGCCCAGGAACGCCCAGCCTGGGAATGCCCAGCCCAGGAATGCCAAGGCCAGCCCAGCCCCGCTGACTTCCCTCAACTGCACATCCCCCTCCATGTGAAAAGAATTACCCTTCTTAGAACAGTTTAAGAAAGGCACAGGGTGGGGAACAGTAGGTGTTTACTGTCCCCACAGGAAGAGGTAAAATAAAGAGCAAAGTAGGAACAAATAGAGATTATAACCTTTAGACCCCTCCTCCTGTACCTTTTAACTTTGAGGTATAGGTAGGGCTGATTGAACTCCGGGCATAACTTTGTTTTCACTGTCAATTACCACCACAACACACCTGCCTTGGGCCATTATCTAGAAGGCCTTGACAATTAACAAGAAAAAAGGAGACCAGAAGTTTTCAGTTTCAAATTAGCCAATATCTTGTGTGGTCAGGGGGCAGGGTGAAAATCACATCACCTCAAGTTAGCCAATAGCTTGTGTGGCCAGGGTGCAGGGTGAAAATCACGTCACCTCAACTATGAAATGTGAAGAAAGACAGACCTTGCCGGGCTGCCATTCTCCAAAAACTCTTTCCTGTCTCTCTCAATTCTTTCTCTGCCGATGCTGTTCCCTCCCTCCGTGGGTCCCTGAAAAGTTGTCGGGGCTGGCTCCCGGCAAAATTGTAATTCTGTTAGGTCCTGGACCAGGACTTCTCCAAACATGGTAGGGGAATTTCTAAATCCTTGAGGTAAAACAATCCACTACTGAGCCTTTATTTGGGTCCTCAGGTCTTGCCTCTCAGATGCAAATAATGGTTGGGACTCTGGCTACAGAGTAACATAGAAGAACGTGTCTTTCAAGTCTATAACTGAAAACTTGTTACTGTCTATAGGTAAACTGAGTAAAGTGCAGGTGTTTGGAATGGTGGGGTGTATGCCCTGTGCTATATCATTTATAGCTCTTAAATCTTGTACAAATCAATATTCTTGATTTCTAGGCTTCTTTATTGGGAGGATAAGGGTGTTACAAGGTGATCATCAATGTCTGATTAGCCTATATGTTTGAAATCATTTAATGACAGGCTCTATGCCTTCAACTGCCTACTTCTTTAAGGGGTTTTGTTTCTTCCAAGGAATCTTAGCTCTAGGTTTCAGTTAAATTGTAACCAGTACTGCCCTTTTCAGTTTTCCCAGCTGGTTCCGAACCCATAAAAGAGGATTTACCTCATTGTCAGTCTCAGCTGGCCATTCCTGACATTTGGTAGGTCCACTGGATATTAGTAGGCAGTGAGAGATAGTGCCTGTTTAGGTGGAAGCTGTAGATGGAGTTGCTGCTTTTCCACAATGAAAGAGATCTGAACATTTAATTTGAATAGCAGGTCGCTCCCACAGTAGGAAATTGGGCAGCCAGGCATGTACAAGAATTCATGTGTCGGGTTTCTTTCCCCAGTAGCACATTCTAAAAGTTGTAAAAAGTATTTTTGTTCAGGTTTTCGAACAACTCCAGTGACAGTCACTGGTTGTGGAGACTTTTGTGCTAGTCTATTCACTACAGAATAAGTGGCTCCCGTGTCCACTAGAAAGTCAATAAGTTGACCCCTAACTGTTAGGCTTACCAGGCATTCCTCTTCAAAATCTTCAAGGGGTGGATTAGACTCAGAGAAATACGTGGGCCCTGTCAGTCATCTCATGATTCAAGGATTCTCTCAGCCATAACTTTGACTGGTTTTTCCTTGCTGGGTTCTCTCAATTGTCTTTGGACGCGTTCTATTTTTCCAGTGTCCCTTCTCTTTACAATAGACACATTGATCATCTAGGTTGATGCTGGGTCTGCATCCTTGAAACTGGAGTCAGTGGTACCAGGAGCTTGTTTATGCTAAAAATGCAATGGAAACTGGGGCTTTACAGTGTGCCCTGTTGTTGTACACCCTAGAAGCAGTATCAACCAACTGAGAAGGATTCACACTTAATCTTCCTTCTAGTTTTTGCAATTTCCTCCTTATGTCTGGAGCACTCCATGAAATCTAAGTTATATTAGTCATCCTCAGGTTTTCTGGTACTTGGGAGTCTATATCAGAATATTTATGGTAAGACTGATAAATCCTTTCTAAGAATTCTGAGTGATCTTCCTTAGCCTTTGTTTCACTTCTTGCACATTGTTCAGGCTCTTTTGTCTTCAGGCTCCTTTCTTCAGGCCTGCAAGTCTGCATCTTTTATAATGTTCCAAGTGAGGACCACTTGGAACAAATGAAGTCCCTTCATTTGGGACCCAATTAGGTTCGGCCCATGGGACAGCCCCAGTGAGTATAGCGGTATTACCCATATTTCACTGATGAAGACACTGGGCTTCCTCATTTGCCTTATCTGGCACCAGCCTTCATTAATCCCAAACTAAAAGACTATTAAACAGAGCTTGCACAGCAGCCCAATTAAGAGAGTGAGTAGCAAAAATAGTGGTTGTAAATCAGTCATTTTGGTGGGATCATCTCGATAGAAAGGGTTGGAGTTTTTCCAGTGAAGCAAATCTATTGTTGAAATTGGGTTTGGGGTCCAGTAACAGCCTGCTCGCTGTCCTTGGGGTCTCATGCCTATTGGAAGCCTTGTTAATGGGTGCTGTCCTGCACGAGTTTGAGCACGCTTCTCAGTCCCTAGTTCAAATTTAGTGCCCTTACAGGTATGAGAGCGGGAGGCCATTCCACTATCCATGTGCAACATTTTTTCTTCCTCATGGTTGGAGGGTAACAGGCACTTGGTGTTGCTGGAGTTGGTAGGAGTAGCAACACTGGAGGTGCCTCTAAGGGTCATGTCTGGGGTACAGTGGCTGGAGGTAGCTGGGAGGGCCTCCAATGTAGTGGGGTGGAGATCAAGCCCCAACCAGGGTAATAACAGCATCCTCATCCTCCTTTTCCTGTGAGGACTGACTATCTGATAAGGGACTCTTATCCCATTGCACTAATTATCTTATTTCCCTTCATTTCTGCATCTTTATTATGCAGAATCATAAAAGCTTGAACATAATGAATTTCATCCCACTTTCCAGACCTCAGAGACCCTGGTGGCAGTTCAATCTGCCAGGCACTCCTTGGAAACTCTATGAGGCAATTCTACTCCGACTTCGAGAGTCGCTGAGTCAGACCCAATTCAATGGCAGTGGGTTTGGTTTTTGGTTTTCCAGACCTCTGCCAAAAATTCTCAAGCCCTAATATAGTATAATAATTCAAAGGTCCATTGAGTGCCCAGCACTCATTACAATCACGTGCAATCACAAGCAGTAGTACAATCAAATACCATTTTATTTTTAGTCATTGGAGAATAACCAAAGGTTGACCAGTCAGCCAGAAATCTGCCCTAGCAGACTATTACTAAGAATGGGAGATGTTGTTTCCACTCTGTCAGTCTTATGCCAGCCAAACCAAGTGCCATCAAATAGGAACCAACTGATGGTGACCCTAGGGGCCAGAGTAGAACTGACCCCCAGATCAGACTTACAGAGCTCTTCTTTTTACCAGATGGTGCCCCTTCTAGGCAATTCCCTGAATCACAAGAATCGTAAAACCAGGCATCTCCTTTCAGAGTCACAGCCTATGTGGGACCAGGCAGCCCCTCACGGGTGCCAGTGCACAGACCAGAAACTGTTTGATTCAGACCCTCTCAGTGAAAGGTGACAGGGACTTCCAAGAAGTGAAGCCAAAACCAACTCTTGAGCAAAAATACCTCAGCAGCTGCTTTAAAGCAGTCAGGATTCACTAGTCAGAGGCCCTCATCTGGGCAGCCAACGGGACTCTCTTACAAGGTTCCCAAAGTTACTAGAAAACCTCTGGGGAGCCCTGATGGTGTCCTGTCATCACTACCAAATAATGTAACTGGAAACGCTGTTGCAGCTTCCTGCTGCCCGTTGCCACAAAGCCAGACTTACAGACAGGTAGGGGTTATTCTGATTGCTGGTGATCTGAAAAGATGGTGTTTTGGCACCCTAAAAACCATCTTAACACCTCATTTCAAGCCGGATGGTTTTATAGGAAGGGGAAGGATGGATTAGGGAAAAAAAGGGGGTGTTGTCCAGGTGTCCAGGTGGGGAAGTCATGAGCTGAGTTATATCTCCAGAACTGTCATGCTGTCTGAATAGTATCTTAATGTCTCATCTTAAAGTGGACAGTTTGGAGGTCACCAGGTGAGCCAGAGTCACAAGGGGTTATTAGTCACAAGGTGGGCCATATCTAAGGTATTGTGGGTAGTGGTCTGTAGTTTTCTTGTCAGTGATTGAGAAGAATAGTCTCTGGTACCAGGGCAATGTCTGCAAAAAATAACCTCACTATCTCCAGGTTAGTCATTATAATTTTTTTTAGTTTACCATCAGCTTGACAGATCAGCCAAGCCAAGTGCCTTCAACTTCAGGCAAGGATTTAAATAAATATTTTTACAATTATTAACCCTATCATGTTTAATCTAAAAGTGTATGTATTAGATGATTTTTTTTTTCTTTTAGGAAGAGGAAAATGTACAGATTTTATATTTAAACATTATTTTCCAAGTTTTTTTCTTGTGTAAATTCATAAATGGTTACTAAGAAGTGTTCATTGCTAGCAAATTTATGACAAAAAATCTGAAAGAGTATCTAAGTACCTCAAGTTTTTTAAGGAGATATATATGCATATATATATATATATATATTCTTTTTTCTTTTTTGAAGTTACTTTATTAATCCTTAGATGACATTTTGAGAGCCTGGCTCTGGCCTCTGTGCACCTCGGCCCCTCCAACCTCTCTTTCCAAACCTCCACCATTGATTACGACAGCACTTGGCTGGCAAAGTAGGTGGGAGAGCTTGTGTGGGACGTCATCTTGTTCGACTGGGAGATGGAGTTACTCAAACAGTGGACTCAGGAGGGGCTAATTTCCAGGCTGGGAGGCAGTGCAAACCCAGGGACTGCTTGCCTAGCAGAAAAGCTGTGTTTACCACAGTGTGGCCTTATGGGTGGGGCCCAGCATGGGGATGACCGCAGAGCAGTAGCCTTTCCATACTTTGAACTAGTTTACAGCATCTGGGGTTGGATATAGGGGTGCTTACATGCCAGCTGGAAAGAGGGGCTTGCACACCTGACAGCCTGACTGATTTTGGAAGCTGTCAGATAGCAAAATAAGACTACCTAGAGAAATAATTGCAGTGCATTTTGACAGCATCTCTTCCAGCCTTTAACGGCCCACATCATAGTGTCAGCTGACAGCCACCCAGTGACTCCAAGAGTAGGGCCATGTCTTTGCCAATCAGAAGGTGGAGGCTGCTACCCCAGAGATTCCACTGGGCCTAAGTCACTGGAGTACATAGAGATTACTGGTGATCACCTACCTTCTCAGACTGTGCTTCAGATCCTGTAAAGGTAACAGCAGAGAAACAAAACATCCTCTAGAGGACCCCAAAGCAACAAAGCTTGGCCAGAAACTTAAAGAAAAATTCACCTATGACTCCAGAAAGACTCCAAAAGAAACAAAGAACTTCTCAGATGAAGAAGCCTTTCTGAAACTATCAGAGGTCAAGTACAAAAAAATTATATAGAGAGCCCTCCTAGACATTATACCAGATCCAACTCAACAACATTTGGCAGATGTTATACAAAAGCAGCAGAGAAAAATGAAAAATTAAGCAAGTTGTTTTAACTGATGGAACACTAGAATTCTGAAATCTGACAGAACAATGAGAAAATCAAAGAAATAGAAAATTCAATTCAAAGCCAAGAAAACAGAATTCAACAAATGGAAAATAGACTTTCTGACTTTGAAGACAGAGCTGCTGACACCAGCATCTGTGAGGAGTAATCAGAAAAAAGAAACAAGAAAAATGAAGAAGCATTAAGAAACATGTGGGACTCTATCAAGAGGAACAATCTACGATTAATTGGAGTTCCTGAACAGGAAGGGATATCTGAGAACACAGAGAGTATTGTTGCTGAGTTGCTGACAGAAAACTTCCCTGAAATTATGAGAGAACAAAGATCAAATAAAGTAGGAAGTAGAATCCGCCATCATAGACAATTTGTTACTTAAAGGCTCAATTCATAAGAAGGCTATAATAATATTAAATATTTATGCAGTCAACATCAGAGTTTGTAAATACCTCAAACAAATGCTGACAACATTGAACAAACAAATACTGGAGATTAGGATCCGAATCCACCAGCTATTCTGTAGAAAAAGGATATGGCAGCCTGCTTCTGTAAAGACTAACAGCTCTAGAACTCCTGTAGGGTACTTCTACTCTGTCCTATAAGGTCACAGAATCAACTCAACAGCAATAGGATAAGCAGAAAGCAGGATATGATCTCTTAACTTGGCTTTCCTGCCTCTATAACAGGGACAATTTCAATGAAGCAGAGTGGGGAGCATGGGGAGAATGGCTGCTAATCCTGTTTTGTGGCCTTTGTCATGCTTTGAGCTGTGAGACTTGGAGTATCCTGCTGTTGGAGCAGCAGTGACTGGCATCACGTAGCAGCTCCAGTGACTTTGGTGTAGCAGCCACCTGGGCAGCAGCAGCCACAAATCTCACCAAAGAAATTCCTTCCATACTCATTTAGGTGGACTGTGCAAGGGGTAAAAAGACCTGACACGTCATGCTTAGTGGGGCTGCCTTGCATTACTGTTAGATTCTGGCCAACTAAAGAAGAAACAGTGATAAATCTATGTCAGGTGGGAATTGATGTATGGGTCGTTAGCACTGATCAGCAACATCTGGTGTTAGATCCCATCCTGCTGTCAAACAGGAATGTTAATGATTCAATTACAGAAAGACCTCCACAGTGGAACAATAAACTAACAACAGTGTTGGTTTCCATTTGGCCAGACAGGGAGTACTGGGGTAAGAGTATTCTTGCAGCTGGCAAGGTGAAGTGGCATGATGTTTAAAAATTGAGAGAAAATCTAAGTTGCTGCCTGGCTTAAAAATTTTTATTACCTAATTAGTAACTTGGATACAAAGATACAAATAAATATTTATTCAAGAACCATTAAAAAATAATTTCTTAAGATAATTTATTGTTTTTCCAAAAAGTTAACAAGCAGAAATAGGATGATTCTATGGCAAATTTATACAAATTCCCTCTTTCAGTGTTAGAAAATGATGAATTTCTATTTGTAAGATATTTATCTTTTTATTTTATTATTTCTTGGTCAGTAAAACATTGAAAGCAGCATAAGTAAATGAAATAAAATAATCCTCAAAGTAAATGTCATGCTTCTAGGGCATTTTATTAGAATCTATACTTTCATTATGTTATAAACTGATTTCAAAGTGTTTGTAAGTATACACTAACAGATACAAATACATATTTTGAAAAATTAAAACTTTGTTGAAAAAGGACACTAAGTATTACTAAGCAACTACACTACTGAGAACACTGTCACATTTGAATCTTCCCTACAACATTTCCCCAAATAGCTATTCTCATATTTTTTTTCTTTTTGCTTTCTGAATGAAACTCAGAGAATGTAATTCTGTAGTACATAGCCAGTGCTCAACTTAGAATTCAATCCCAGATCTTACATCAGATTTTCTATTGACATTTGTCCACTCCAAAATGGAGATCTATATTGTCTTAATACTCTTACTTTCTGCAGTAATCACTTTTGTTTATTTTTTAATTTTACTGTACTTTAGATGGGGTACTTTAGATGAAGGTTTACAGAACAAACTAGCTTCTCATTATGCAATTAGTACATGTATTGTTTTATTATATTGGTTAGCGACCCTATGATATGTCAACATTCTCCCTTCCAAACTTTAGGGTCCCCAGTCACCAGCTTTCTTGTCCCCTCAATACCTTCTAGTCCATACCTCTGGCTGGCGTGCTCCTTTAGTCTTGTTTGTTGTATGGGCTTGTTTGACCTTTTGCTGAAGGGTAAACCTCAGGAGTGACTTTATTACTGAGCTAAAAGGATGTTGGGGGCCATTGTTTAATTAGGTTATTTGTTTTTTTCTTGTTGATATTTTTCATAATCTTGTAGACTGTAGAAATCAGACATCAATCAGATATGTGTTTTCCAAATATTTTTTCAGTCTGTAGGCAGTAATTTTTACTCTCTTGATAAAATCTTTGGATGAGCATAGGTGTTTGATTTTTAGTAATTCCTGTTAATCCATTTTCTTTGCTGTTGTTTGTGTACTATTAGTAAGATGTTGTAGTCTGTTTAAGCCATGTATTTGGGCTTCAAGTGTTGACTCTATTTTTTCTTCTATAACCTTTATCACTTTAGATTTGGTATTGAGGTCTTCAATAGATTTGACACTGTCTGTGACAGAGTCTCCTAATCTGGCAACCAGTGACTCTTTTCTTTTCACAAAGGAAGACATTTTGATGACATTCAGCACATCAAGGGTAGTACGACAGAAGCTCTGATGGCCATTCCAGAAAAAAGAGTTCCAAAATTGTTTTGAAGGGTGAACTAGGCACTGGCATTAGTGCATAGCCTTCCAAGGCCAGTACTTCAAAGGTTACCGTAGGGATATTCAGCAATGAGGTATGCAGCAGTTTTTCTAGGATGAGTTTACAAACTTTATTGTCAGATCTTGTATGTCTATGGCATTGAATATTTTGATTTTCATAGCAAGATCTTTGGTATCTTTATTGAAGTTTTTTTCTGGATATTCTGTCCATTACTAAAAGTGGAGTGTTAAAGTCTCCCAGTGTTATTGTGGACTGATCCCTCCCACTTTTCAATGTTGTCAGCATTTGTTTGAGGTATTTACAAACTCTGATATTGAGTGCCTGAATATTTAATATTGTTATACCCTACTTACGAATTGAGACTTTAAGCAACAAATTGTTGCCATCCTTGTCTATGATGGTAGATTTTACTTTCTACTTTATCTAAGATTAATATTGCCACTTTCGTTATTCTTTGCATGTTGTTAGGTTGGTATATACTTTTCTGTCTTTTGACTTTCAATTTGTTTATATCTTTGAGTCTGTGATGTGTTTCTTGCAAGGAACATATAAATGGACCATGTTATTTTTGGATCCAACCTAGTACTCTCTGTCTCTTCATTAGGGCATTTAATCCATTTACATTCAGTGTAATTATTGACAAGTATGAATTTAGTGGTGTTATTTTGGTATCTTTATTTGTGTGCTGCTGACAGTTACTTTGTTCCACTTGATATTCTGCTATGATTCGTTTGTCTTTATAAGTTTTCTTTTCGTCCTTTTCAGTGTTGGTTTTGTATCTTTTGAGACTTCTAGATTGCACTTTTTATTTTGATATGTACTATTGTTAGTTTGGAAACAGTGGTGGTATAGCAGTTAAATGCTATGTCTGCTAACCAAAAGATCAAATCTGCCAGTTTCTCCTTGGAAACTCTAAGGAGCAGTTCTACTCTGTACTATAGGGTGACTATGAGTTGGAACTGACCTGAAGGCAGTGGTTTTGGGTTTTTTTGTTTTGATTTTTGGATTATTGTTAGGTTGCATTTTTGCAACCCCACTATTCCCCCTTAATGTTCTAAGCTTAAGGCAGTCTTTAACTTCTTTGTATCTCCTTGATTTCGTGTCCTTCTGAAGGGTCTATTTCTACATTATTATGACCCTCTTTTTAGTATAATATTGTCATAATTGACATACCGAGATCTCTGTTTCTCTATTTAATATTTTAGATTTTACTGAGCTTTGTGACATTCCTAACCAAGCAGGACTCTGGAAGCTGTGTTCTGTATTTCATCCTTGATTACATGTCTAATATTATTAATTTTCTAGTCAAAGAATTTTCTTCTGTATGTCTTGTAATTTTGGTTCCATTTTTGCAAAGTCTCTAAGCTTCTGTTTATCTGGAAATGTCCTAATTTTACCATCATATTTGTGAGACAATTTTGTGGGATTTATAATTCTTGTTGTTAGGGATTTTTTTTTTTTTTTTTCCTTCAAGGCTTTGTACATATCATCCCATTGTCTTCTTACCAACATGGTTTCAGCTGAATAATCAGCTCAGTCTAAAGGAATTGTCTTTGTAAGTTAGTTTTGGTTTAAGCCTAGCTGGCCTTTAAAAGCTTTTCTATATGTTTTATTTTGTTAAGCTTGATTATACCATGTCTTGGTGTCTTTCTTGTGGGACCTACCTTTTATGCAGTACAATCAGCATCTTGGATAGATATCTTGTCTTTCATGATGTTAGAGAAGGTTTCTGTCAGTAACTCTTCGAAAATTCTTTCTACATTTTCTGATAACTCACTCTGCTCTGATACTCCAACCAGTCACAAATTCTTCCTCTTGATGGAGTCCCACATAATTCTTAATGATTCTCCATTTTTCTTGATTCTTTTATCTGATTTTTTTCCTCATAAATGTCAGTATCAGTTGCTTTATCTTCAGTCTTGCTAATTCTACATTCCATTTCCTCAATCCTGCTCGTTTGACTTTCACTTGAATTGTATAACTCTGTGATTTTATTACTAATATGCTGAATTCCACATGGTTGTTCTAACAATTCATGTAATTTGTTTAACTTTTCATTTTGTTTTGCTATACTTTTTGTATTCTCCACCCTAAAATCTAGAAGGGATTTATACATGATTCTTTTGTATCATACCTCCAACAATTTCTTCATCAAGGCATTTTTTTCATTCTTTATTTTGGGAATTTTCTAGAGCCATGGTGGTCTGCTTCTTTAAATGGTTAGAGATTTTCATGTCTGAGCTGTCACAAAGCTATTGTGATGTAATAGATTATTTCAGTCTAACTTATATATACATATATGTATATATGTAGAAACCCTGGTGGTATAGTGGGTTAAGTGTTATGTCTGCTAACTGAAAGGTCAGCAGTTCAAATTCACCATGTGCTCATTAGTAACTCTATGGGGCTATTCTACTCTGATCTATAGGGTAGCTATGGGTCAGACCCAGCTCAACAGCTGTGGGTATGTATGTGTGTATGTATGTATGTAGTATGTATGTATTGACTGTCTAGGTCGTCTAGTCCTTTGGGCTAGAGTGGTTATTGGAACCTTAATAATTCTGATGTCCAGTCATGACTACACTGAGAGATGTAGTAAAAACTTCTTGGTCAGAGGAGCCAGTAGAATTCTTCTTCCAGCCCTTCCTTTGTTTCCCTCACCAGGTCCAGGAGAAAAGCTCTGCGCACATGTGCAAAATATCACACAACCAACCCAGGTAGTGCTCTATAATTGAGAGTTCAGATATAAAGCAGAGAACAGAGGGCAAAATGGCTGGGTATACAGTGTGTTGTCAGTGCATTAGAAAAGTTCGAGTCACCAAAGTTGAACTAGTTTTATAAGTCTGCAGAGGAAGTAATCTGAAGCTTAGAGGAGCTAATGGAATGTCTACCCTCCCTTTGTTTCTCTTTCCAAGACCAGAAGAAAAGCTCAGGGCACACAAGTAAAATGTCCCACTTCCTTCTGAGTAGTGCACTAGAACTTAGCCTCCTCTGTAGAGCAGAGAAGATAGATGGAAAAGGCTGGGAATAGGGGAGGAAATGCAAAGTAGGACAAGCACATAGGAAAAGGTTGATCGCAGAAAAATCACAGTCGTTTATCTTGAAATGATCTTTCGAATTCACCTTGGATTCTGGACCTTAGTTCAGGGGAATCAGTGGTGGTTTGCTTATGTACTTCCTTTTCTTTCCCTCTTGATGAATGGGAGAAAAGCTCAGGGTGCACATGTAAAATACCACTTCAGGCCCACATAATACACTAGAATTTTGCCTCTGGTGTAGCTCAGAGAGGGGAGAGTGGAAGGGTGCTGTTGCACTCAGCTGCCAGCCACTGCTGTGCTCTCCAGAAGCTGCTGTCTCAAGCTCATCCTGTTGCTTGAAAGAGGTGCTCTTCAATCAGGTGTCTCTGCTCAGTGTGGCAGCCATCCGCAGCCATGCTTCCGGGGAAAACAATCCCAGTCCTAGCCTCTCATCTAACAAAGATGGTCTCTACACCTAAGATGCCATTCTGTTGTGGTAACAGCAGAAATAAGACCCTTTGCACTGCTGATTCACCTCTGGTGAATGTAGCTTTCCTCCTTTCTGTCACCCAGTTTGATCTCACACATTTCTGCCTGATCTTGGGGGAGGGGCTCTCAGAATGTCCTTTTTATCCCATTCATTGTTTTTCAAGGCCTTAGTTGTTACAGGGATCAGAAGAGATGTGTGGCTAGTCTTCCATCTTTGCCTCTCATCCTTTTTTAAAAGAATAGTTAACTAATTACAAAAACTTGTGTCTTTCCTCTCAATAATCCATATTTTTCTGGAGAATAATGGTGCCTATAATCATGAACTATCTCAAGAACATGCACTTTATCCTTTGTGACAACTTTATTATCTTGTATTTTAAACATCATGTGCATTATACTAGAATCATTTTTATATGATTCATTACTCTTGAACTGTAAGTACTTTTAAGGCAAATATGTAATCAACTATCCACTTCATGTGATTAGCACAGTGTTTAACATATATTTAATGTTTAGTCAACATAAATCTAACTAAATAATAATTTGTAAGAAATATAGTAATTAAGTGATGATCAACAGTAAGAATCATTCTCAAATACATTCTGAAAGTCTCTGGACATTCATTAAAATTTGCCGAGGATTGTGGCAACTCAATTCAGGTACCTCATGAAAATTGTTTGTTTTCTGTGTGTCTTATTTGCCCTATTGAAATTATAATGCTGCATTTATCTTGACAGTGGCTCCAAACAAGTCATGATAGACTTAGGTTAAGATAAGCAGTGGCTACATTAAGCAGAAAACTGCAACATCCATAGGGAAATTGGGGTTTCAGGTTGATTACATTCATTGGAAGGTAAGGGGCCGTGAGCATTTCTGACAGTAGCTCAGTTTGAAAGTCATTTCCATAACACACAGACATTTTCTTGTATATCTAGTTTTGTTCTTGCTTTTTTTTGTCTAATCCAAAATTATACATTGAAAGCCAATTATTGCGGTGCTAAAATATTATAAAGCTTGCTTTAAGTTTTGATAATTGCAGGACTGATTTCTAATTCGTATGTTATGCCGGTATCCAATACTAGTTTTTCAGAAGTGGAAACCAAATTAGCAAAATGTTGGTAAATAATTGTGTCCTGCTATTGAATGCACAATACATAGTGTTTCATTTTTAAATGCTATAATCTTATTATAATTTTAACAAAGCCAACTCGACGGCACTTGGCTTGGCATCACACACTTAGAAATTTGATATGTAAGGGATCCTGGTAAATGACTGTTTTAGTCATCTAGTGCTGCTATCCTCCACTTGTTTGTCAGTTTATCATATTGTGGGGACTTATGAGTGGCTGCGATCCTAGAAGCTATTCAGCCAGTATGCAGATACCAGAGGGCCGCCACGTTGCTGCTGAACTTCTAGACTAAGAAAAACTAGGAAGAAGGGGCAACAGTCTAGTTCTGAAAAGAATGAAACAATGAAAAACTTATCAATAGTGGCAGAACACTGTTAGATTCAGTGCCAGACAATGAGACCCCTGGGTTGGAAGACAATCAAAAGTTGACTGGGAAGAGCTGCTGCCTCAAAGTAGAACCATCTGAGTGGTGTGGGTGGAATCAAACTTTTAGGATTTTCATTTGCTAATGTGATATGACTCAAAATGAGGAGTGTTTTAGTCAGCTAGGGCTGGTCTAACAGAAATACCACAGGGTGGATGGCTTTAACAAAGGAAGGTTTATTCTTACACAGTCCAGTAGGCTACAAGTCCATATTCAGGGTGTTCGCTCTAGGGGAAGGCTTTGCCTCTTATCGGCTCTGGAAGAAAGTCTGGTATTGCATCAGTCTTTGTCCAGGGAGCATCATGGCACAGGAACCTCAGGTCGGAAGGACACGCTCTTCTCCCGGCGCAGCTTTCTTGATGGTGCGAGGTTCCCAGTTCTCTGCCTGCTTCTCTTTCCTTTTATCTCTTGCAGGATTAAAGGATTAAGAGTGGGGCAAGCCATACTCCAGGGAAACTTCCTTTACAGTGGAGCAGGCAGGTGATCTTATAAAGGGATTTACAGTCTCACCCTAATCCTTTAACATACAGCATAGGAAAACCATAAAATGGAGGACAGTCACAAGAGACTGGGAATTATGGCCCAGCCACGTGGCTACACATATTTTTGGGGAGACACAACTCAGTCCATGACAAGGAGAAACAGCTACCAACATCCATTAGTAGTCAGAACATGGAATGTATGAAGTATGAGTCTAGGAAAATTGGAATTCATCAAAAATGAAATGGAAAGCATAGACTCAATACCCTCGGTATTAACCAACTGAAATGGACCAGTATTGGCCATTTCAGATAATCATAAGATCTACTATGTTGCAAATGAAAACTTGAAGAGGAATGGTGTTGCATTTATTGTCCAAAAGAACATTTCAAGATCTATACTGAAGTACAATGCTGTCAGTGGGAAGATAATAGCCATATGGGTACACAAAAGCCAGTTGATATGACTGTTACCACCAAGGATACCAGAAGGGTCACCCCTGGCAGAGCTTCCAGACAGAGACAGACTAGGGAGAAGGACCAACAGTCTACTTCTGAAAAGAAATAAACAGTGAAAAACATGACTAGCAGAAGAACACTGTCAGATACATTGCAAGAAAATTAGCCTCTTAGATTGGAAGGCAATCAAGAGATGACTGGGAAGAGCTGTCGCCTCAAAGTCGAACCACCTTAATGATGTGGATGAAATCATGAACTACGACCAACGATGAAGGAATTAGAGATATTTACCAATGTCTGCAGTGTGAAATTGATTGAACATGCAATCAGGATGCATTGATAGTCACCGGTAATTGGAATGCAAAAGTTGAAAATGAAGAAGAATGAGTAGTTAGAATATATGGCTTTAGTGATATAAAATGATACTGGAGATAGCATGACACACTTTTGCAAGACCAGAGACTTTTTCAATAAAATATCTTTTCTTTGGCAACATGAAAGGTGATTCTACACATGGACCTCACCAGATGGAATACACATGAATCAAATTGACTGCATCTGTGGAAATAGATGATGAAAAAGCTTAATGTTACCACTCAGAAGCAGGCCAGGTGCTGACTGGGGCACAGACCATAAATTGCTCATATGCAAGTTGAAATTGATACTGAGGAAAATTCAAGAGCCAAAGTAAGAACTTGAGTATATCCCCACCCCCCGAGTTCAGCGATGTCTCAAGAATAGATTGATAGGTTAAACACTAATGACCACATGAGTTGTGGAATGATATCAAAGACATCACATAAAAAGAAAGCAAGAGGTCATTAAGAACACAGTAAAGGAAGAAGAAAACAAATTGGGTGCCTGAAGAGACTCTGAAACTTGCTCTTGATCACTGAGTAGCTACAGCAAAAGGAAGAAATGATGAAGTGAAAGAATTGACAGAAGATTTCAAAGGGCAACTTGAGAAGATAAAATGAAGTATTATAATGACATGTGCAAAGAGCTGGAGATAGAAAACCAAACCCTGCATTTCTCAAGGTGAAAGAACTGGGAAAAAAATTCAAGTGAAGGATTCTAAAGGGAAAATACTAAATGACTCAGGAAGCTTCAAAAGGAGATTAAAAGAATACTAGTCATTATACCAGAAAGCAGTAGTTTATGTTCAACCATTTCAGGTGGCAGTGTATGATCAGGAAACAATGGTACTGAAGAAAGAAGTCAAAGCTGCGTTGAAGGCACTGATGAAAAATAGGCTCAGTTAATTGATGGAATATCAATTGAGATATTTCAACAAACAAATGCAGTGCTGGAGCTGCTCACTCATCTATGCATGAAATTTGGAAGGCAGCTACCTAGTCAATGGACTGGAAGAGATCCATGTTTATTGCCATGCCAAAGAAAGGTGATTCAACAGAATGTAGAAATTTCAAACAATATCATAATCAAGTAAAATTGTTCTGAAAACCTTTCAAAAGTTGATGCAGAAATACAAAAAACTGCCAGAAATCCAAACCAGTTTCAGAAGATGACGTGGAATGAGGGATATACCTGATGATATCAGATACATATTGGTTGAAAGCAGAGAATAGCAGAATAAAGTTTACTTCTGTTTTACTGAATATGCAAATGCATTCAACTCTGTGGATCATAATAAATTATGGATAACATTGTGGAGAATGGGAATTCCAGAACACTTCACTGTGCTTATGAGGAATCTGTATATGTATCAAGAGATAGTAATTCAACAGAATAAGGAGATACTGCATGGTTTAAAGTCAGGGAAGTGTGCACTACTGTTGTATCCTTTCACCATACCTTTTCAATCTGTATGCCAATCAAATGATCCAAGAAACTGGAATATATCAAGGATGAGGCATCAGGATTGGAGGAAGACTCATTAAACCTGTGTAATACAGATGACACAACCTCGCTTGCTTAGAAGGACACCTACTGATGGACATCAAACACCACAGTGTTCTTTATGGATTGCCCCTCAACATCAAGAAAACAAAAATTGCCACAATTAGACCAGTAAAACAACATCATCATAAATGAAGAACCAATTTTTTGTCAAAGATTTCATTTTACTTGGATCCACAATCAACACCCATGGACGAAGTAGTCAAGAAATCAGAAGACAGATTGCACTGGGCAAATATGCAGCATAAGGACTCTTTAAAGTGTTGAAAATTAGTCACCTTGAAGATTAAAATGCAAACTGACCCAAGCCAAAGGTTATAGACATAAATATTAGAGTTCAGATGTCAAAAGCGCATGTCTTTAGTTTAATAAAGAATTTCTTGTGTACTCATCTGACCATCTCTGAACCACATGTATGGAAATATTATGTAATCCTTGCAAAAATGATATGCTAACTGTGATGTAGAAATAGTTTTTAGGGACTACATAAAGAAAGCCTGAGCTGCTGCTGGGTTTCACATTGGTGTAACCTCCTAATAAAATTTCTCTTTCTGACTTGGAGTGTATTTCATTGGCTTGACTGCTCGAGGGCATAGACTTTAGTTGGATAACACTCCTCATAATGTATCCAAAGTATATGAGATGAAGTCTCACCATTCTGGCTTCTGAAGAACACTCTGGCTCCATTTTTTCCAAGACAGATATGTTCACTCATCTAGAAATCCATGGTATATTCAATATTCTTCACCACCTACAAAATTCAAAGGCATCAGTTCTTCTCTATTCTCCTTTCCTCACTGTCCAGCTTTTGCCAATATATAAGGTGATTGAAAATACTGTGACATGGATCAGGCATATCTTAGTAATAAAAGTAACATGTTTATGTATTATTTTACTTTTCTATTGTGATTAAGTGGAAGTATGCAATCCGAATTAAATTTGCATGTCCTCCCATTGGCAGCTCCTTCTTCGCTACTAGTCTGGTGACAGCACACTCCTTCTTTTCATTCTATATGTGTCCTATCCTCTTAACAATCTCCTGTCGCTTCCCCTCCATTATCTCCTCTCCGTTCTGGTAGCAGGCCAGTAGGACAGCATCCTATAGATGCATAGGACCATAAAGTACACACACCATATGGTGACATTTTGTCCCCAAGTCCAATCCCTTCCTGTCCAAACAGTTGACCTCAATAATGCTGCTCTTACCCATAAATCATAATGAAGGTCCACTCTTCAGACAGCAGTGGATTGGACTTGGTGACACAGAGTGACCATATATTGGGTGCACTTTATGATTCTATGCATCTATAGGATCCTGCTGACCTCTGGCTGGAGGAAGGGGAGTGGGTGGAGAGGAAGGGAAAGGAGAGTGTTGGGAGGATTAGACATATATGGAGCAGAGAGAAATAGTGTGCTGTCACTGGGCAGGGAGAGCAATGGAAGCTGCATATAGGTGGACTTGCAAATTTATATGAAAATATACATTTTCACAAAGTCATAATAAAAATAAAAATTTAAAAAAATGTTTTCTTGTTGGGGCATTAGCAGGTTTAGGGCCCATACTCCCAGGGAATCCCCCAAGCAGCCAGACCATCAATTGCAGTCTTTTAGTGTACTTCTTGAGGTGCATACCTCTTTTTCTCATTTTCCCTCTTGAACTCAACATTCTGTGCCCCATCGTGGCTGTCTTTGGTGGTCACCAGGCACCATCTGGTTCTTCTGGTCACACATTGATACAGTCTCTCATTTTCATGGGTCCTTCTGTATCTCTCTTTTGTCCTCTTTCCTTTGGTGTTTTTGGTGATTGTCTATTCTGGCTGCTTTGGGACCACTTGGTGTACCTCAGATGGCAGTTTCCTAGCTTTTAAGACCCCAGATGCCACTCACCAATATGGGGTTCAGAAGACTGTCTTAGTAATAGGCTAGTTACACCAATTAGCGTCCATGTCCCCTGATCTGAATTTCTGTAATAGCTAGTGATCGTGAGCATTTCCACATGTGTCTTTTGGATGCCTGGGTATCCTCTTTAGGGAAGTGTCTGTCCATCTCCTTTGTCCAATGCTTTCTGGGGTTATTTATCCTGTTATTGCTGATATTTTGCAGAACCTTGTAGATTGTGGAGATCAGACTTCACTCTGACGTATGGTTGCCAATATTTTTTCCCATTCTGTAGGGGTCTTTTAATGCATTTGATAAAGTCTTTGGATGAGCCCAAGTGTTTGATTCTTAGTAGCTTCCATTTATCTATTTTCTTTTCTGTTGATCACACTTTGTTTGATGGAATTTGAAGTCTGTCTAAGTCGTGTATTAAAACTTCCAATGCTGATCCTATTATTTCTTGCATGAGCTTTATCAGTTTAGGTTTGATATTTAGGGATTTTACATAATTTGAGCTTGTTTTTCGAGTCAAGTGTAAGACATGAGTCTTGTTTCAACTTTTTGGAAATGGATATCCAATTTTTCCAGCACCATTTGTTAAAAAGACTGTTTATTACATCTGTTTACAATCTTAGGGCCTTGTCGAATATCATCTCTTCACAGGAAGATGGTGGCATTTCTGGGATCTCAACTCTTCTTCCTTTGGTCTATATGTCTTTGTACCAGGACCAAGCTGTTTTGACAGCTGTGGCAGTGAAATAGGTTCTAAAGTCAGGTAGGGAGAGACCTCTCTGTGTGTTCTTCTTCTTCAATAGTGCTTTGCTTATCTGGGTTTCTTCTCTTTCCAAACAAGGTTGGTGATTTGTTTCTCCATCTCATTCAAAAATGACACTGGAGTTTGTATTGGGATTGCATAACATACGGAGATCTCCTTGGGTAGAATAGACATTTTCACAATGTTAAGTCTTCCTATCTATAAGCAGGGTAGCTTTCTCCATTTATGTAAGTCACTCTTGGTTTCTTGCAATAAGGTCTTGTAGTTCTCTTTGTATAGATCTCTTATTTCTCCAGTTAGATTTATTCCTAACTATTTTATCTTCATAGGGGCTATAATAAATGGTATTGACTTGGTGATTTCTTCCTTAATGATCTCTTTGTGAGTGTAAAGGGATCCTACTGTTTCACTTACGTTTATCTTGTATCTTGATACTTCGCTGAACTCTTCTATTAGTTTGAGGAATTTACTTATGGATTCTTTAGGATTCTCTGTGTATGCAATCACATCATCTGAAAATAGGGAGATTTTTACTTCTTTGCTGATTGAGATGCCATTTATTTATTCATCTTTTGCTTTCTCTGGACAGAACTCCTAGTACTGTGCTGAATAGGAGAGTTGAGAGTGTCTAGTTCCTGTTCTCAGAGAGAATTCGTTCAGTCTCTCACCATTCAGGATTATAAAGATGGTTGGCTTTACGTAGATAACCCTATTGCGCTGAGGAATTTGCCTTCCTATTTTTATTAGAGTTTTTAGCATGAATAGGTGCTGGATTTTATCAAACGCCCTTTCAGCATCAGTTAACAAAATCAGGTGGTTCTTATCTTTTGTGTTATTTATGTGGTTGATCACATTCACTGTTTTTCTAATGTTGAACCAGCCTTGCATCTCAGCTTGGTTATGATGAATTATTTTTTTGATTTGTTTCTGAATTCTGTTGGCAAGGATTTTGTTGAAGATTTTTGCATCCAGGTTCATGAGTGATATTGGTGTGTAGTTTTTTGTTGGATCTTTCCCTGGCTTTGGTATCAGGGTTATGTTGGCTTCATAGAATGAATAGAATATTCCACCCCTTTCTATGTTGTAAAATAATCTCAGTAGTATTGGAGTTAACTATTCTTCAACAGCTTGGTAGAATTGTTTGGTAAAACCACCTGGACCAGGGCTTTTTTTGCTTGGTAGTTTTTAGATGACTTTTTCAATCTCTTCTGTTGTGATGAGTTTATTAAGTTTTTCTACTTCTCTGTGTGATAATTTTGGTAGATGATACAAATATAGGAATTTGTCTGTTTCCTCTGGGTTTACAAACCTGTTAGAGTATAGTCTTTTGTAGTATTCTGTTATGATACTTTCAATTTCTGTTTGATCTGTTGTGTCATCTCCCATCTCATTTCTTATTTGGGTTGTGTGTTTCCTTTCCTATTTTTCTTTATTAAGTTTAGCCATTGCTTTGTCAAGATCGTTGATCTTTTCAAAAAACCAGCTTTTGTCTTATCTACTTTTTCAACTGTTCTTCTATTCTCTAATTTGTTTTTGCTCTCATCTTCATGATCTATTTTCTTCTGGTGCCTGAGGGGCTCCTCTGTTGCTCTCTATTTGTTCAAGCTGTAGGGTTATTTCTTCAGTTTGGGTCCTTTTTCCCTTCTGGATATGTGCGTTTATAGTGACAAATTGATGTCTGAGCAGTACGATGGCTGTATCCCATAAGTTCTGGTAGGAAGTGTTTTCATTCTCATTTGAATCCATAAATTTCTTTACTTCATCCTTGATTTCTTCTATAATCCATGGCTTTTTCAGTAAGATGCTGTTCGGTTTCCAATTTCTTTCTGTGTTTTTCTGCTATTGATTTTGACTTTTATAGCTCTGTGGTCTGAAAAGATGTTTTGCGATAATTCAATGGTTTGGATTTTGTTAAGATTTGCTTTATGTTCTATCACGTGTTACATTCTGGAAATTGTTACATGTGCACTGGATAAGAAAGTGTAGTTATCTGTTGATGGATAAAAGTTTCTGCATATTTCAATGAGATCTATTGGGTTAATTGTAGCAATACGATCTTCTGTGTCTTTACTGAGCTTTTTTCTGGATGGTCTGTCTATTACTGAATATGGAGTTTTGAAGTCTCCCACTATTACTGTGGAGTGACCCATCTCATTTTCAGTGTAGTTAGTGTTTTTTTGATGCATTTAGATGCTCTAGTATTGAGTGCATAAATATTTAATGTTATTAAGTCCTGCTTGTGTATTGAAACTTTCAGCAATAAATAGTGACCATCCTTGTCCACAGTGGTGGATTTTACATTACAGTCCATTTTATTCGAGATTAGTATTGCTGTACCTGCTCTTCGTTGTATATTGTGGGCTTGCTATAAGTTAGTCAATCCTTTAATTTTCAGTTTGTTTGTATCTTTAAGTCTAATGTGAGTTTCTTGTAAGCAACATACAGAAGAGTCAAGTCTTTTGATCTAATATGTCAACCATTGTCTCTTTACTGGAGGTTTGGTCCATTTACATTCCATGTAATTATTGATAGGTATGTTTTTAATGCTGTCATTTTGATGTATTTAGTTTTGTTTTTGTGCTTTCTTTGCTGTTCTTAATATTCTGTTCTAGGTCATTTTTCTTTATGGATTGACTTTTCACCCTTTTGTGTAACAGTTTTGTGTTTGTTGAGACTCTTGTGTTGCATTTCTTGTTTTGATATACTACATTTTTATTTGCCTTTTTGGCTGCCCCTATGATCCCTCTTAATAAACTAAGTTTAAACTCAACTTCATCTTCTACATATCTTATTAACTTCCTCTCCATCTGAAAGGTCTATAACTACTGCAGTATATCCCTCTTTTTAATGTGATGATACCATAGTTTTCAAGATATGATCACTGGAACCATTCTTTTAATATTATAGCTTTGATTGAATTTTGTGCATTCCCTAGGTGAGTAGGTTTCTGGATGTTGTGTGCTCTATTGTCTCCTAAAACATAGAGTTAATGGTTTTGTTTTCATAAGCAAAGAACTTCTTTCAGTATTTCTTGTAGCTTTGGTTTGATTTTTACAGTGTCTATAAGTTTCTGTTTATCTGTGAATATTTTAATTTAATTTTCGTATTGGAAAGACAGTTTTGCAAGACATAGAATTCTTTGTTGGAAGTTTGTCTCCTTCAAGGCTTTGAATGTGTCATCACACTGCCTCCTTGCCAGCATTGTTTCTGTTGAAAAATCAGATGAAATCCTATAGGGCTTCGCTCTGAATATTGACTAGATGGCACTTGGCTTTGGCTTAAGTCTTGCTGCCTTTGAGTGCTTCAGCTTATGTTTCATTTTATTAAGCTTCATTATAATATATCTTGGTGTATTTCTTTTGTGGTCTATTTTTATGTGTTGTTTGGTATACATCTTTGAGATCCATGTTCTCTTTTTTGTAATTTCAGAGATGTTTTCTCTCAGCAACTCAACAATACTCTCTGCATTTTCAATTATTCCTTCCCATTCAGGAACTCCAGTTAATCGTAGATTCTTCCACTTCATAAAGTCCCACATGTTTCTTAATTCTTCTTCATTTTTATCTCTTTTCTCTGATTTCTCCTCATAAATGCTGGTGTCAGTAACTCTATCTTCAAGGTCACTATCTTCTAGTTTTCAGCTGTTCAATTCTGCTCTTTTGGCTTTGAGTTCAATTGTCTTTTTCTGTAATTTTGTTATTCATGTGTCAGATTTCAGAATGCTGATATTCCATCAGTTCAAACAACTTCTTTCCTTTTTTTTTTTTTTTTTTTTTTTTGCTGTGCTGCATTTTGCATAATGTCTAGGAAGGCTCTCTATGTAATTCTTTTGTACTCGACCTCAGATAGTTTCAGAAAGTCTTCACTGGGGAAGTTCTTTGGTTCTTTCTCTGCGGAGCTTTCTGGAGCCATGGGTGGATTTTTCTTTTAAGTGCTTGGCTAGGGTTTCTTGCTTTTTGGACATCAGCTGTATAGATTCCCTGGTGTTGCCTTAACAGGAGCAGATGAGCAGTTCGGACAAGCAAGTTGATCACCAGCCACTTCTGTGTACTTCAGAGATGGGTTTAGTGGAATTTCTTGGGTAGTATGCTCCACCTCCTGACTGGAAAGATAAAGCACTACTTATGGCTCCACTGGGGGCCATCATCTGACCCTATGATGTGGGTCAGTAAAGGCTGGAAGAGATGCTGTGGGGCTACATCACAGTTATTGCCCTAAGCAGTCATATTTTGAAAGGTAAAAGCTATCTGATAGCTTCCAAAACCACTCAGGCTGTCAGGTGTGCAAGCCCTTCCTTCTGGCTGGCATGGAGGTATTTCTGAAGCCATCCCCAGGTGCTGAGATATAGATCAAAGTACAGACAGGCTACTGCCCTGCTGTCATCTCCTGCCAGTCCCAACTGTAAGGCTACACTGTGGTAAACACAGCTTTTCTGCTGCAAAAGCACTCCCCATGCTGGCACTGTGTCCCTGCCTGGGAATTAGTCCCTGCCGAGGCCTTTTGTTAGGTAATTCTGCCTCCTTTTCAAACAGGATGGCATCCTGCACAAGCTGTCCCACCAACTATGAAATAGCCAAATCTATTGAGGAGGTCTGTAAAGAGAGCTTAGAGGGGCTGCTGGGCTCTGTGTCCAGAGCCACACTCTTGAAATGTGTCCATTGTACCCTCTGATCACATCAGCAGTGTGGCTTGGCTTTATGTGGGATCTTTCTCTGTCTTTTGTATCAGTATTCTTCTGGCTTCGTAGAATGAACAGAGGAGTATTCCGTCCCTTTCTATGCTGTGAAATATTCTCACTCATATTGGAGTTAAGTTTTCTCTAAAAGTTTGGTAGAATTCTGCAGTGAAGCCATCTGAGCCAGCACTATTTTGGGTTGGTATTTTTTAAATGACTTCCTCAATTTCTTCCTTTGTAACGGGTTTAATAAGTTGTTCTACTTCTCCTTTTAATAGTTTTGGTAGTTGATATGAATCTAGAAATTTGTCCATTTCCTCTGGGTTTTCAAATCTGTTAGTCTCTTGTAGTATTCTTTTATGATACATTTGATTTCCTTTGGATGTGTTGTGATAGCTCCCATCTCATTTCTTACTCAGGTTATTTGTATACTTTCTTATTTTTCTTTAGCGTGTTTAGCCACTGGTTTGCCAATTTTGCCATCTTTTTTTTTTTTTTGAAAAAAAAAAAAACAGCTGTTGGTGTTATCAATTTTTTCAAGTGTTCTGTTTTCTAATTATTTAGTTCTATTCTAATCTTTATGATCTTTTTTCTTCTGGTGACTCGGTGGTTCCTCTGTTGCTCTTTTTTTACTTGTTCAAGCTGCAGGGTTAGTTCTTCGGTTTCGGTCCTTTCTTCCCTTCATATGTGTGCATTTATAGAGATAAACTGACCTATGAGCTCTGCTTTGTCTGTAGCCCATAGGTTCAGGTAGGACATGTTTTCATTCTCATTTGAATCCATAAATTTCTTTATTTCATCCTTGATTTCATCTATAACCCACGGTTTTTTCAGCAAGATGTTGTTCAGTTTCCATGAATTCGAGTTTCTATCAATATTTTTTCTTCTATTGACTTCAGCTTTTATGGCTCTATGGTCTGAGAAGATGTTTTGAAATAATTCAGTGGTTTGGGTATTGTGACTTGCTTTATGTCCCTAACACACGATCTATTCTGGAAAATGTTCCATGTACATTATAGAAGAAGGTGTACTTACCTGTTGATTTATAAAAAGTTCTGTATATGTAAATGAGGTCTAGTTGGTTTAATTGTTGCAATAAGATCCTCCTTGTCTTTACTGAGCTTTGTTCTTGATGAGAGTCCATTACTGCAAGTGGAATGTTGAAGTGTCCCACTACTACTGTGGCGTGATCTATCTCATCTTTCAATCTTGTCAGTGGGTTTTTTTTATGTGTTTGGATGTTTCGGTGCTGAATGTATAAATACTTAATATTGTTAAGTCCTGCTCATATATTGAACCTTTCAGCAATAAGAAGTGACCATCCTTGTTCATGATTGTGGATTTTACATTAAAACCTATTTTATCTGAGATTGATATTGCCACACCTGATCTTCTTTGTATATTTTTTAGGTTGGAATATATCATTCCTTGCTTTGATTTTCAATTTTTTCATATCTTTGAATCTAAGATGTGTTTCTTGTAAGGAAGATATAAACGGGTCATGTCTTTTGATCCAAGATGTCACTCACTGTCTCTTTGCTGGAGAGTTCATTCCATTTACACTTAGTGTAATTATTGATAGCCATGTGTTTAGTGCTATCATTTTGATGTATTTAGTTTTGTGTTGGTGTTTTCTATTTTGCTCTTAACATTCTTCTTTGGGTGATTCTTCTTTATGCATTGACTTTTCATCTTTTCTGGTGTTGTTTTGTGTTTGTTGAGACTCCTGAATTACGTTTCTGATTTTGATGTGTTGCACTGTTATTGTGCCTTGCAGCTCCTCCTATGATCCCCCTTAATAGTCTAAGTTTAAACCCAATTTTAACATGGGTGTATCTTTTTAACTTTCCATCTGAAAGATCCTTAACTATTGTGGTATATGCTTGTTTTTAGTGTGATGATGTCATAGATTTTCTTATATGATGACTTGTTCCTTTCTTTTAATGCAGTAGCTTTGATTGAGTTTTGTGACCTCCCTAACTGAGTAGGTTTCAGGTTGCTGCATCCTTCATTGCCTCTGTAAATATATATTTACTGGTTTTGTTTTTCTAACCGAAGAGCATCTTGCAGTATTTCTTGTAGTTTTTGTTTGGTTTTTACAAAGTCTCTAAGTTTCTGTTTATCTGCAAGTATCTTGATTCACCTTCATCACCTTCATATTTGAGAGATAATTTTTCAGCATATATAATTCTTGGTTGGAAGTTTACTCCTTCAATGCTTTGAATGTGTTATCCCATTGCCTCTTTGCCAGTATCATTTTTGCCAAAAACTCAGACTAAAGCCTATAGGGCTTCCCTCTGAATGTTGGCTTTGCTTTGACCATTGCTGCCTTCAATAGAACTGGTTTATGGTTCATTTTAAAAAACTTGACTATAATGTATCTTTCTTCTGAGTTTTATTTTCTGTGGCATTCGATAAATGTCTTGGCTGTCTATGTTCTCTTCTTTCATAATTTCAGGAAAGTTTTCTGTCAGCAACTCAACAACAGTATTCTCTGTGTTTTCAGCTATCCCTCCCTGTTCAGGAATTCCAATTAATCATAGATTGTTTTTCTTAATAGATTTCAGCAGGTTTCTTAATGCTTCTTTGTTTTTCTTATTTCTTTTCTCTGATATCTCTTCATAAATGCAGGTGTCAGTTGTTTTATCCTCTAGCTCATTAAGTCTGACTTTCATACCCACAATTATGCTCTTTTGGCTGTGGATTGAATTGTCTAATTCTGTAATTTTTATATTGATCTCTTGGATTTCAGTTCAAATAGCTTGCTTAATTTTTCATTTTGCTCTGTTGCATTTTGTTTTCTCTCTAGTAGGGCTCTAGATATAATTCTTTTGTTCTCAACCTCTGATAGTTTCAGAAAAGATTCTTCATCTGGGAAGTTTTTTGATTGTTTATTTTGGAAGTTTTCCAGAGCCATATTGGACTGTTTCTTTAAATGATTAGCAATGGTTTGTTGCCTTCCACAGGCTGTTTAGTTTCTTTGGTGTTATCCCAGCACAAGATGGGGCATAGTTCTGAGAAGGGAGTTGGTCTCCAGCCTCCTCTGTGTACTCTAGTGACTGGCCTAGTGGCCTCTCCTGCATTGCAGGCTTCACCTCCTAGTTGGCAAAAATGGCACCCTATTTATGGGGTCACTGGGGGGCTGTCAACCAACCATCTGATGTGGGTCAGTAAAGGCTGTAAGAGATACCACCAGGCCTCTGAGCAGTTTTTTCTCCAGGCAGTCTTATTTTAAAAAGCTGGGAACTATCTGACAATTCCCAAAATCAGTCAGGCCATTAGATGTGTCTGGCCTCACCCCACCTCCTAGCTGACAATGGAGGCACCTCCTTAGCAGTCTACAGATGCTCTGATGTATTTCGAAGTATGGAGGAGTCACGGCCTTGCTGCCATCTTCAGGTAGGCCCCACCTGTACGGTAACACTGGGCTAAACACAGTCTTTATGCTGGAAAAGGACTTCTCAGCTTGGGAATTAGCCCCTGCTGAGTCCTCCATTTTTGTGACACTGCCTTCCAGCCAACCAAGATGGCATTCTACTTGAGCTGCCCTTTCTGCCATGAAACAGCAAAATCTAGTGGGTCTCAGAAAAGAGTCGGTGGAGTGCTGTGGTGCCCTCACTCAACAGCCAGGCTCTCAAAATGTGACTATCCATGCACTGTTTCTCTGTTGCAAGGTGCAGTTCAACATATTTGCCTGCTCATACCCATCTCCCACTTCCTGAGTAACAAAAAGGCATCATTACCTGCAGTCCTCCCAGTGGTGAGTCAGCAGGAGCGGGGCTCAGGGTACACTGCCTCAAGTTAGAGAGAGGTAGTTTCTCTTTTAATGGCGGAGAGCCCAGTCCGACAACCCTGTGTCGTATCCTGGAGTCTATGTGTGTCCAAAGTGCTCCATTCAATTATCAGTCCAAGCCTTAGTTCTCACAGGGAATTAAAGAGATATGTGTCTATTTCACCTTCTTGGCCCCATTCCCCTATATATTTTAACAGTTTAAAGAGTTCTCTTTTGAAAATGATTCGTCTAATAGAATACTTCATTTGATTTCCTGACTGTTGTTTCTATGGATGTTAATTATACACCAAAGTAAAATGTCTCACAAAATTAATTCTTTGTCCATTTACCATGATGATGCTTATTGCTTCAGTTGTGAGGATTTAAAAAAAAAAAAAAAAGGTTCTTTAAGAGAAGGTTTACAATCCAAGTCAATTTTGCAGGCAAAATTCTGCGTACACACCACGATGCAAGTCTAGTTGCTCTTCCCACTGTGACAGCACACTTTTGCTTTCTATCCTGTATATCCTATGTCCATCAAACCAGCTCCTGTCTACTTGCACCTCTCATCTTGCTTCTAAACAGTAACTGCTCAGGCAGCCTCATGTAGATATTTAAGCAAGAAGCACACTCTGCACCAGTAGCATCAACCCTTCTAATACTTCCACTAGATTTTTTTTTTGTGGATTCTTTAGGGTTTTCTGTGTTTAAGATCCTCTAAAAGAGATACTTTTATTTCATCCTTGAAGATTTGAATGCCCCCCCCTTTTTTTTTTATCTTGCCTGACCATTCTGGCTAGAACCTCAAGCACAGTATTAAATAAAAGTTTTGATAAAATGCATCCTTGTCTGGCTCCCACTCTCAAGGGAAATGACTTAAGACTGTCCATTTAGGATGATATCGGCTGTTGGCTTTGTATAGATCCCTCCTTTAGTATTGAGGAATTTCCCTTCTATTTATACTTTGTTGAAAAATTTGAACATGAATAGTTGTTAGACATCATCAAATGTCTTTTCTACATCAATTGCTAAAATCAGGTGGTTCCTTTGTTTATGTGGTTGATTGCATTAACCATTTTTCTAATGTCGAACCATCCTTATATCCCTGGTATGAATCCCACATGGTGATGATTAATTATTATTATTATTTTGATATACTGTTGAACTCTGTTGACTAGAATTTTGTTGAGGATTTTTACATGTATGTTCATGAAAGATATTGATTTATAATTTTCCTTTATTGTGCTACCTTTATCTGTTTTTGATATTAGGGTTATGCTGATTTCATAGAGTGAATTTGGCATTAATCTATCCTTCACTATGCTATGAAATGCTTTTTTTAATAGTGGTGTTAATTCTCTAAAAGTTTGGTAGAACTCTATTACATTCAGTGTGATTATTGACAGATATAAGTTTAGTGATCATTTTAGTATCTTTTTTTTCAGTATAGTCAGTTACCTTTATTCCATTTAATTTCTTGTGCTGAGGCTTTTTCATCATCTTTTCAATGTTGGTGGCTTTTGCATTTGCTGAGACTCCACTCATTTCTTATTTTTCATTTGGATACGTAAGATTGATGATATCCTTTGAAGTCCTTAATATTTACCTATACTTTTCTAATTTTAAGCTGGTCTTTAATTTTGTTATTTCACTTTGACTTCCTCTCCATATGAAAGATCTATGACTACATTTTCCTTTAAGTGCCTCTTTTCTGTTATAAGGTGTACATAATGACATCTCCATTTCCTTACTTTCAGTGTTTTGCCTTTGTTTTTGTGATTTCTCTATTTGGATTGACATCCATTTGCTCTGTTCTGTGTTCTAGTCTCACATGGTTACCCTATGTTATTGACTTTCAAGCCAAAGGACTCCCTTTAGTATTTCTTTTAGTTTTACTTTGGTGTTTACACATTCCCTAAATTTCTCTTTTCCTGGAAACACCTCAATTTACCTACCATATTTGAGGGACGGTTTTCATGGATATGTAGTTCTTGGCTGGTAATTATTATTTTTGTTGAAAGTTTCTCATATGTCCTTCCACTGCTTTCTGGTCTGCATGGTTTCTGCTTGTTAGTATGAGATTAGTCTTGTTGATTTTCTGTTATAGGTTATTTTTTGTTTATCCATAGTCACTTTTTCAATTGTCTCCTTATCTTTAGTTTTGGCAAGTTTGATCATAGTATGCCTTGGTGTCTTTCTTTTGGAACCTAACTTGCAAAGAGTTTGCTGACCATCTTGGATCAATATCTTCTCATCTTTCATGATATCAGGGAAGTTTTCTGTCAATAGATCTTCAACAGTTCTCCCTGCATTTTCTATGATTCTCCCCTCTTCTGGTACTCCCATTATTTGTAGATTGTCTTGATAGAGTCACACATAATTCTTAGTGTTTCTTGATTTTTTAACTCTTGTAATTTTTCTTCAAATATGTTGATGTCACGACTTTATCTTCAGTCTCATTAATTTAGCATCCTAATATCTCAATTCTGCTCTTTTTGCTTTTCATTTAGTTGTCTAATTCTGCAATTTTGTTATTAATTTTCTGAATTTCTAATTTTTGCCTCTCCGTACTTTCCTGTAACTGGCTCAATTTGTCATCATGCTCCACTGCATTTTTCATCATCTCCTTTGTGATTTCTTGAAGATTTCTAAATATTGACTTTTCTATTCTACCTCTAAAATTCCAGGAAGCTGTCTTCCGCTGGAAAATTACTTTGTTCTGAGAAATTTTGAGTTATCACGATCTTCCTCTTTGAGCAATTTCAAATTGACTGTTGTCTCTGAGTGATCATTAACTTGTATTTATTTATTGTCTGCTATGTTCTATCTTCTTTTTTAAATTTTGTTTTGTAATTTCCAGATCTGTTGTCATATATGATAGTTTAGTTATTATTGCCTTTGAAACTCTAATATCCTGTCATCAAGTGGTTAAAGCTGTTACTAGACGTGCAAATCCGACAGTCTGTTTATTTTCTTGTATGGATTCAGCTCAGGTGTCCAAATAGTCAATTACCAAGTGTATGGTGAAGACTTTTCCTACTGTCCTAGATGGGCAAGGGTTATCAGTGTAAGCACAGGTATCTGGCTGCAGCCACTGAGCAATGGTAGAGGGTTAACAGATGTTTCTGTGTGTTTGTGAGGTTTGTCCTGTTATGTCTGAATCTAACCTAAGGAACAGTTTCTGTTCTGAATTTCCTGCACAGGAAAATTAGCAGATTTTTTTTTTCCTTTCCCCCTACAAGCAATTTTGGCCCTCTTTCTATAATGGCCATTGTGCATGGTGGGAAGGTGGGAAGTTCACAAACTTAATTGTGAAGTTGTCTGTGAGGGAGTCTTAAGCCAGTAAATAAATGACTGCATTAGAACAGCCTCCCTACTCACCTTATCTGGTCCCCAGTGACTTTTTTCTTTACCCTATGTAAAGTAAATATTTAAAGGAAGACATTTCGATGACATTCAGGACATCAAGGGTAATATGACAACAGCTCTGATGGCCATTCCAAGAAAAGAGTTCCAAATTGATTTGAAGGGTGGACTAAGTGTTGACATTGGTGCATAGCTTCCCAAGGGAAATACTTCAAAGGTGGTTGTAGTTGATAGTCAACAATGAGGTATATAGCAACTTTTTCAGGATGAGTTTATGAATTTAATTGGCAATCCTTATAACACTAATTTTTCTTATCACAAGTTGATATTTGGAATCCATGTTGGTAAGTCAGAAGTGAATTGGAACAAAAAAATTGCATATAAAAATTGTTTACCTATATATTATTTCTTTATTATATGTATGTGTGTGTATATATTCTGTCTGTATAAACATAGGAAACTCTGGTGGTGTGCTAGTTAAGTGTTACAGCTAGCTATCCAATACATTGGCAGTAAAAATCCAGCAGGACTTCCTTGGAAGCTATGGGATAGTTATATTCTGTCCTATAGGTTCACTATGAGTCAGAATCAAACCAATGGCAACTGTTGTTTTGCTGTGTATGCACAGACACACAAATATATACATATACAATATAAATATTTACAAGAACATTTACATAAATATAGATATACAGATACATTATGTGTAGATATCTTATTAAATTCATTTTCCTAAAAATTAACATATCTCTCAAAATTTTTACCATTGGAAGGTGAAAGGTTTTTATTTTTTCTGAATTTGAGCTTGAAAATAAAAACATTTTCTAATACTCATGTTTCAAAATAATATGCTAATATTTCTTCTTACTAATTCTCTCAGAAAATAGTGCTAAATGAACATGTTTGAATGAAATCATCATGTTTTGAAACTTTATATAATACTAAGGCATTGCTTTTGAAAAAATACTTATGTCCAAAGGATTTCTCCTTGCCTCATTAGCTGCTTTATAATGTTTATGTTGATATAGTCTCAACTGAATTTACATTTTACTTATGTTGCTTTTTTGATAACAAGAAATACATATTCAAAATATTTTCTTTAGATGTTCTAAGCAAAGTTTTCACTCTGTAGTTGTGTATTTCAAGTTAATAGATTTATTTCCCAAAGTATTTATAATAAAGTCAGTGTTTGCAGTAGTAGGGAATGTTTTCATAGTTTTGACAGGTATGAAATTAAACCTTCGAATTACTAAATCCAAAACCAAATCCACCGCTGTTGAGTTGATTCTGACTCACAGTGACACTACAGGACAGAGTAGAATTGATCCATAGAATTTCCAAGGAGTGCCTGGCAGATTTGAACTGCCAACCTTCTTCTGGTAAGCAGTTGTAGCATTTACCCACTACTCAAATTACTGTAAGAACTTAATTTCTATATCTGTGTTTCCTTGGACTTTTATTTAACAAATTTGAGATAGCTCCAGTCTATGGGCCACACTTTTTTTTTTTTTTTTTTTTTTTTTTGGTAACAAAGCAACCTGTATTTCAGAGAACTACACTGGTACTGACTAGTGTTTTTGTTGGGTGCTGTCAAGTTGATTTCATAAAATCACCAGTCCTTTCTTACACTGAGTGGCTTAGTGGGTTCAAACCACCAATTTTTTCTTTAATAGCTAACCACTTAACTGTTTGTGCCACCACACCTCCTTCTTGAACCAATGAGTAGTGCTGGGATATAAAGGAAATCTCTGGTGGGGTGTAGTGGTTAAGAACTACAGCTGCTAATTAAAAGGTTGGCAGTTCGCATTCACTAGATACTCCTTGGAAACTCTATGGGACAGTTCTACTCTGTCCTTTATGGTCACTAAGAGTTGGAATCAACTCGATCACAATGCATTTAGCTTTGGGTCTGGGCTATACATAAGGTCTACCTAGTTTGCTAACCTCTCCGATCACATCTCACTCAAATGACCACTTAAAATGCATGCGGACTGCCAATTAAGTTCACAAACCCACCCTGGAAAAAGTGCTACATATCTCATTGCTCAGTATCACGACGTTCGCCTTCAAAGCACTCCTCTTGGGAAGCTGTGCATCAATGCCAGTGCCTACTCCACCCTTCAAAGCAATTTTGAAACTCTTTTTTCTAGAATGAGCATCAGAGTTGTCGTCATATTATCTTGATGTCCTGAATGCCATTGAAATGTCTTTCTTTCAATATTTCCTTCACCTTAGAGTAAAGAAAAAAGTCATTGGAGGTCCAATCAGGTGAGTAGGGAGGGTGTTCTAATACAGTTATTTATTTACTGGCTTAAAACTCCCTCACAGACAACTATACAATTAATTTCATGAAATTTCCACCTAGCCACTGTGTGCAATGGATGTTCCAGAAGGAAATCCAAAATTGCCTTGAAGGGTGGATTAGGCACTGGCATTGGTGCATAGATTCCCAAGGGGAGTACTTCAAAGGTGATCATAGTGATATTAGCAATGAGAAATGTTGCACTTAGAGCAATGAAGTTTGTGGATGTTAACTGTCAGAACTCATAGCCTTTAAGTTGTTTTAAACAACAATATTTAAACTGCACATTCTAACTTTTTTCTGTCTGAAGGATTTTATCTTAATAAATAAAGAGATGCTCAACTTAGTCACACACAAACTCATTTAGTTTATTGTAGTCTTGGTAAGGCATACAAATAAAACCTCAAGACATTCATTTAGCATTAGGGAATCAGAATTACAGTGTTAGTCTAAATGCTAGAGTCCAAGTATTTTTTTGTTGTTAGGTGCTCTTGAGCCAGTTCCAACTTGTAGCGACCCTGCACACAATAGAACAAAACACTGCTGGGTCTTGCATCATGTCCACAACTGTTTTTATGCTTAAGCCCATTGCTACAGCCACTGTTTGTCAATCTGTCCCATTGAGGGTCTGCTTCTTTTTCACTGACCCTCTTCTCTACCAAGCAAGATGTCGTTTTCCAGGGACTGACCCTTCCTGAAAACATGTCCAAAGTATATAAGACGCAGTCTTGTCCTCTTTGCTTCCAAGTAACGCTCTTTTTGTACTTCTTTCAGAGCAGATATGTTTGTTCTTTTGGTGGCCCATGGTACATTTAACATTTTTCTCCAACACTATAATTCAAAGGCATCAGTTCTTCTGTCTTCTTTCTTCATTGTCCAGCTTTTGCATGCATATGATGTGATTGAAAATACCGGGAATCAGGTCAGGCGGGCTTTAGTTTTCAAGGTGACATTTTTTCTTTTCATTACTTTAAAGAGACACTTTGAAGCAGATTTTCCCAATGCAATGTGTCCTTTGATTTCTCAACTGCTGTTTCCATGGGTATTGATTGTGGACCCAGGTACAATGATATCCTTGACAATATCAGTCCTTCCAAATATTTAGATCTTGTGTTTTTAAGAAGTGGTCTCAGGGAGTAGACTTGAATACCCTGAAACTCAGAAGAGGCCCCTGTTCTGAGGTTTTGAAGTTAGTTGTGGTGAGCAGCATCTCAAGCAGGCACTAAGTCTTCAGAGGGATGTTTTTCTTCTCTTTTCTTTTCTGAAAATGAGCAGAAATCCATAGGTTTATATATCTTGTGTGCTGTCATGTTTGACCGTAATTAGTAAGTTTTATAGCCAGCAGGAGCCCAGTGGTATAGTAGTCAAAAGTTCTGTCTGCTAACCAAAAGGCTGGCAGTTTGAATTCATCAGTGATTCCTTGGAAATTCTAGGGAGCAGTTTACTCTGTCATACAGTGTCACAGTTAGTAGGAATCAACTCTCTGGCAATGTGTTTTTAAAGTTTTTTTTTTTAATTGCCAGTTAAGGACATTGTTGTGTGACATGTTTATGTTTTGTTAATTTATATTATGACTTATCCAACTAGAGAATTGTTATATGATGTACTTATATTCTTGTTTACTACATATTTCAAGGCCAAGGGAATTAATTAAAAATTATGGAAATTTTCCAGTGACATATTTATGTTTTATTAATTTAAATAGATGGGTAGATGTTATATTCCATTATTATAGAGTGCAGATGCACAGCCTAAGTTTAGAAAGTTATTTGTGGCCATGTTACATACTTACATTATCTATTTTCAAGGTGAAAATGATTTTCTAATAATATGTATTTCATGGCTAATGAGTCAAATTCTAAATCCAAAAATTCTGTATTTAAAACTTTATATATCTACATATAAGTGTCTTATACTTAGGTGTTCAGAAGCATTATAAAAACACTGTAACCGTGTAAAAAAGGGTGATAGAAGTATAGATAGAAAAGACTTATACACATGTGCTTTAAGAACATTGCAGAGTCATACAGAGGCATACAGAAGGCACATAAACATTTTTTAGAAATTTTAAGTTTTCAAAGACTAAAAATTATAATTCGTGCCTATAATTTATGTACTGTTTTACTTAACCATCATGATGATACTCAATACCAGAATAACATTTTCTTACATTTTACCACAATAATATATCAGTTGATTTTCAAACATACTAATTTTCAGAATTTAGCAACACATTTATAGTTATTTCCTAAGTAAATGAAAATCATTTACAGAAATAGTGTCTGTTGATTTACCTCCCATAAAAACAGTGTGTATGAACTAACTTTAAAACATAAAAGTACTGAGCTCATGTGCCTTTTTGCAGGTCATCTAGTCTGGTTTGCTAGAGTGATTGAAGCGCCCTTTAGACTGCAGAAAATAAAACTTGGGTTTCCTTGGATGAAACTTTAAGATAATTCCGTTAGGAGGACCAAATTGAAAACAGACCTAGAAGTGGAAAACTGCTAAGAAACAATGAATAAAAGAAACAAAGATTTCCTGAGCTGACATTAATATATAGGATAATCTTTGGAAAAAATTCTGAAGTAACTGGTATATGTAAAGATATATACAAAAACAGGCAAGGAGTGGATTCACGCCAGGGAGAAATCTGTTTAATAGAGTGCCTGAGACCCTACTTACGACTTAGGAGAGAAGACTTTGTTGATAGTTGCCCTAGAATCATTTCCAGTTCATGTCTCTGGTTGGCAAAAATGGTAAGCACTTAACCTCTAACTGAAAGGCTGGCTGTTCTAACCTACCCAGAGGCTCCTAAAGAAGACAGGCCTGGCCAGATCTGCTTCCAAAAAGTCACAGACTTTTAACTCTAAAACAATTCTACCCAGCACATCCAGCATCAACCTGAGGGCTTAGTTTATTCACACAGAAAAAGATAATTTAATCTAGAGCATCATAACGAGGTTGTAATGGCATATATTCTGCCAAAGGAACAATTTGAACATTGTTGCTCTGCTCAGTCAATCCAAAGAGAAGTTTCCTCAAAAACCCTTTCAGAATTTCCTCTTGTTACACATTTTTGCAATTTTGAGGCCAGCCAGCCAAGTGCCATCGATGACTCTGACTCGATCCTTTGATGTGGATTTAAATAGCAAGTGTAGTAATATAATAGGGAAATATAGAATGGATAGCACAATGCAGAGTTCTAGTAGGATTATGAAAGTTCACATGAACAAGTTCTGTGGATGATATTCAACTATTTGACTTAGGACCAGCAGATCAGAAAAGAAAACTGGAAAAGTCTTTAGAGGTTTTAGCCCCCAAATGAATTATTTTAACTCTCAGTAGAACCAAAATATTTAAATATGTTTATTTATATAAAAATTAATTCTGTTAATTTTTAAATGTAAACTAAATTGATTTTATAAAAAACTGTATTGTCATGGCAATCACTAAACTTCTGTACAAAGTGGTGGTAAGTCTTAGTCTCACAAATATATTTGGTTCAATATAGGAAATTGACATTAACAGTTGTTTAGAGCATAATTTATTTTTTGCTTTAGTTACTTTTATTGTAAAGCTAAACTTGTAAACTTATAATTTAGAACCTATCGTAGTCTTTACTAAGATTTTTTTTTAAAAAACTGCCTTTCTAAATGACAATCTACTCTAAAATCATTTAAGGGAATAAATATGTTAATATAATCATGCTACCAGTCTTATAACAATGACTATTTTATTTCTCCTTAAATGTCTTTAAAGATCGCTAATCAAAAATGACTATTACCAGCATTCCACATTAAGAAAATAAGCACTAACCCAACTCCTTGAAAGGACAGAGTAACAGGCTATCACCGTTGGGAGACCATGCTTTCAGGAGACATCTAGACTAATTGACATACATAAGCTTTTTTTTCCCCCTCTTCTTTAAAGAAATATTCTGCAGACCATTTGAGTAAGCGGCATCTGGTCTCTTAAAAGCTAACAAGCTGCCATCTAAGTAGCGTTAATTGGTTCCAACCCACTGGGGGACATCAACAACAGGAGGAAAATATGAGCTTAGCAGATCAAAAGTGTCACATGATCCAGAGACTACTTCAGCACTGGACCAGAACTAGATGGTGCCTGGCTACCACCAATGACTGCCAGGATGAGGGATCCAGGACATAGCCCCTGACACAGTGGGACAAAAATAAGTGTGCAGAACCAGAACTCTACAAAATGACTACATTTGATGGTCCCTCAGTCTGAAAAGTCCCCTGAGAACATGCCCCCGAATTTCTAACCTCAAACCCCAAACAGAATCCAACACCTACACCAGCTTTCCAGACAAAGACTGAACTGGACTATATAAAATATGAAGTGAGGGTGGTGAAGAGTAAACTTTTGGACTTAAAAATACATACAAGGGGCTGTCTGAGAAAGGCATCACTGGAGATGAGATGATAAGGTGAATGGGGACAGGTCTGGGTCAAATGAGCACAGGAAGATCTGGATAAAAAGGAGCAGTATGCTGTCAGAGGGGGAGGGGAGAGCAGTTGAGTAGTAGTGTGAGTTACAGGTGTTGTATGGCTAACTGATACGCATTGTAAACTTGTACTTAAATCACAATAAAATTTATTGAAAAAGAAAATGCTTACAATGTACAGTAAAAGAAATGTCTTAAACAAGTAATTCAACTGAATAGACTAATGAAGGAAAATGACTTTTTAAAAAATTTTTATTATGACTCAGTGAAAATGTACATTCCTGTATAAATTTACATGCCCACCTATATGCAGCTTCCATTGCTCTCCCCGCCCGGTGACAGCACACTATTCGTCTCTGATCCATATATGTCTCATCCTCCCAATACTCTCCTTTCCCCTCCTCTCTACCCACTCCCCTGCCTCCAACCAGAGGTCAGCAGGATAATATCCTGAAGATGCATAGAACCACAAAGTGCGTCCAATATATGGTCACTCTGCATCACCAAGTCCAATCCATTCATGTCTGAAGAGTGGATCTTCGTTAGGATTTGTGGGCAAGGGCAGCATCAGGGCCAGGGGCCATGCTCCCAGTGGAACCTCGAAACCGCTGGACCATCAATTGAGGTCTTTTAGTGGAGATCTCAGGGTGCACCCCTTTTTATTCTTGTGTTGCCAGTGTGACTCAACTTAGTGAGCTCCATCGTAGCTATCACTGGTGGTGGCCGGGAACCATCCGGTTCTTCCAGTCCCAAGTCGATGTAGGCACCCACTCACGTGGGTCCTCTATCTTCTGGGTTGTCTTCACCCCATCATTTTGGTCCTTGGTGTGCATCCGTTCCTTCTGAGTTAGGACCATTTGCTGTACCCTCGGATGGCAGCTTGGTATCTTTTAAGACCCCAGACGCCACTCACCAATGTCGGGTGTAGTGAGCCCTCTTAGCAAAATGCTAGTTGGCCTCGATTTCACCTAAGAGCATGGTCCCCTGCCCCCTGCCCCAGCTACTCTGTCCTTGTAATATTGGATTAAGATGGAAGGAGTATTCAAGTTATGCTGAAGTCCACTTAATATTGTTCTTGTTTCTAACGTGTGCTATCACCGATTTCACCCAACCAGATTTCTAGCAACTATCTAATCTAAACCCTCCCCTTCCTGCTTTTAAATCACTGCAAACCACTTAAATTACTTTTCAGTGACCACTTCACACATTACATTGTAAGTTCATTATCAATGAGACGTCTGCTCTGCTCATTGCAACATTAGCATAGTGAAAATAGTCTTTCAAAAATGGAAGAATCTGATGAGTTACTGTGCACATTTTACAAACATATAAATGTAAGTCTAATGGGTTTTAAGAAATATAATTAATAAGTGGTACTTAAGGCAAGGAAAAAAACTAAGAATAAAAAAATGTTCTTAAAAACTTATTTTAGAGTTTTTCATATTTTAATGTTTATAATGTATCCTTATAATTGAGAAAATACATTCACATTTTCTAAGAACTGGCTCATACAGTCTTCTAGATCAAGTAATTAATGTAAAATTCTCTCAAATTGTCAAACATATTTCAATTTTATATAAACATAGTTTATAAGAGCGCTGTGATAGTACATTATGTGCGAAAACCCAGAAGGGGGTGGCAAATGTCTAAGTTTTCTCCTTTATCTCTCCAAACACAAATAAAAAATACCATTATAAAATATTTATCATCTAACATTACATTCTACAGGTTTTAAGTAAGCAACTGGTAATATCTTACTAATTAAACCACAATTTTTGAGTATGATTATAAAGAAAGTGTTGCAAGACTCTTGAAAAACAGCTGATTTTTTTGTGACAATATATAAAAACTCATTATAAAATAAAAACTGAATGTGCTGTCAATCTACACAGTAGTTTTTTGTTTTTCCCTAAAACAATTTTTCTAATTGCTTTCTAGTATTCTTTGCACTTGACGGTTAGGTGGTATGAACATCTTAATTTTTATCTTGAAAAGCATTGACCTTAAAATTAAGATTTTTTTTTTTCAACCTTTGCAAACTTTGTGGACTAAACCAACAGACAGTTGAATGGTCTCGGGAGATAATTTCAACATCTAAAAGCAATAAAGGATTAAAATTTAGAATATGCAAGTGTCCACTGAGAAACAGTAAGGAAAATAAATCACCACAAGGAAAAATAATAATTGACATGAACAGAATTATTTTTAAAGAGAAGACAAAATAGTAACAACCATATGGCAAGATGCTCGAAACTTTGGCATCTGAAAAATCAAAATATAAAACAATGATGAGAAACTACCTTACACACATTAGGATGAAATGAAACAACCAAACCCACCGGCATAGAGTCAATTCTGACTTACAGCAACCCTATAGGACAGACGAGAACAGCCCAACAGAGTTTATAAGGAGCACTTGGTGAATTCCACTGCTGACCTTTCCTTTATCAGCTGTAGCACTTAGCCGCTAGCCACCAGGGTTTCCAGACCAAGATAAACAGGAATCTAACTAATTTCAAATGTTGGCAGTAACTTAAGGACAGGAATCTCTGCACAACTGGTGGGAATGTGAACTGATGCAGCCATTTTGAGAATAATGCGCTATGCAGCTGATGACCCAGAAACTCCTTTGCTGGATGGATCTCTCAGGGAATTTTTACATATGTGCCAATATAGATTGTCTAAGGCGGGTCATTGCAGCATTGTTTACAGTAGTGCAGAGCTGCAGAATTGGAGGCATCTTGAAAAAAATTTCTGGGAGAGTGGAAATAAACAATGTACTGTAATATGCTGGCACAGATAATGAAAACAGTTCTCTTTCTTGTCACCACACACACACTCACACTCACACACACACATGCACACAATAATGTGAAGGAACATACTCAAACAAAAAGATAACATTACACACATTAAAATGGTTTCTGTATGTTAGACAAAAATGAATGGTCATTATGGATAATGGAAAATGACCGAATACATGTGTAAAATTGAAAGAAAACGCTGCTAACTTAGAAATGATGCCACTCTGGAAATCTATCTTCAGACAAAGATTAAACAGACTCACAAACAAAAACTATGAACTTGCTTCATAGTTCAATCAAGTACATGATTCCCATTGTTCCACACTTGACCCAAAACAATGATGAGAGGGCAGAAGAATGAATGGAGATGGAGAATCCTGGGTGAAAAGGGAGAGTGCTGACACATTGCAGGGATTCCATAAGACAATTTGTGTATTAATCTTGGAATGATAAACTAATTTTTAGTGTAAACTTTCACCTATAAGACAATAAAATTAAAAAAAAATTAATAATAAACTGAGGGGCCTCAGCACCAATGAAAACAATATGCAGTCAACATCAGAAGCCCATGGTTAACTCAACCATCCACACTTGTCTTCCTAAGTGTATGAAATACAAACCATTTATTGAGTCCCTCTACTCACAAAGCCCTAATATACGTAAACTATGAAATCAACTATTAGTTAAATGTGATAATGGCTTATAAGAGCTTACAATCTAGTGGGAGAAACAGACACACACGATTTATGATGCATTCTAGTTATGATAAACCACACTTACAGTGGTATTTTTTGTACATCTTATCATTAGTAACATGTTGTGGCACATAATTTGTTGACAGTCTCTTCAACATGTTCAATTTTATGATTTATTGTTCAAAACTGCTGAATTTATAGACAGTGATATAAAAAGCAATAATAACGAAAACTAAATTTAAAAAGAGTTATTCAATTTGTGTCCAAACCAATTTACAAAGGAGTTGTCTGAAGGGAGCCCCGTAATAAATCAGTGATTATCTGGATATTAGGGAGTGAATTGTTACAGACCTGCAAGCAAGACACCATACAAGCAAAAGAATAGAAATATAATTCTGAACTGGAGGTGTTGGAAGGTTTATGAAGGAGATCTAATTTTTTTGAGCTCCATATTCAAGATAGGAACAATTTTGGCAGGTGGTGTCCTACTTCAGAGGCCTACTTTAGTATTTATTCAAGGACATCTCAATTCAGCCAAATATTTTTGACTGGTATTCTTAGAAAGGTGACCATAAAAGAGGCTCATGCCTGACATAAACCAGCCTGTAAAATAGGACACCACCTGTCATCTTTTAAAATTCAAGGAATCCAGAGGAAAGAAGGAATGTGGAATAAAAGCCACAAATGGTAATACAGTACTTAAAATCAAGTTCACACTGATGTGAAATGCAAAGGTAGACTTAAATTAGAAATGGAAGACCAGGTGGGGATGCACTGTTCAGTGTGGCTTTGTTAGGATCCAAGCTAGAACACAAACGAGATTTGGAGAACTACTGTTGCCAGCTCTTCAATGTTGAAAAATACCATAATGCCTGAAAAGGCCGGGCTAAGATTGCAGGGAGTAAAGATGAGGAAAGAGGGAGAAGAGGAGAACAAAATTATAATAATGAAGGGAAGCAGTGGTCTATGGCCACAAAATCATAAACTGGTAATCATTAGCCCAGAATTCAACCTTGTTTGAATATTATTAATCAAATTGGAGCACAAAAATCACATGTTGTTCATCTTTGGAGACTGGTCTGGAGTTGTGAACTCTCCACTGGGTAAAATAGCAACTAGTAGGGATTTATAAAAAGAATGTTCTATAAATCAATAAGTTTTATATCTCAGAAAATTATATTGAAATTCCAATGTCTTATATCACTAATAGCATCAGGTAGAGATGGAAATAATTTAGGCATGAAAGAATATTCATTTTATAAAACTAATAAAGCCCCAAACGGTTCAATATCCTTAAGTTGCTTTTTATTAGTCTCCCTGAAGGAGAATTTAATTTGAAAAGATCAGATATATAGATTAAAATATGGGCTCCCATGTATTTAATACATGAAAGCCCGTATTTTAAAACTTGACGGCACTTGGCTGGCTTTTGTATTTAATAAAAGAATGAAATCTGTGAAACCAGGGCTTAACTTTTGTATGCTTTAGTTCCAAAGAAGTTGGACTAGACTTGTTGGAAATACCTCCTTTCAATAAAGTTTTAAAAACTGAAGTTTTTCCAAGAATTCTTTGCAAAACTAGAATACAAAAGTAACAATTTAACGGAAGGTTAAAATAGTCTATAGGTAGGCATAAGCAGTTGATTTCTCTTAGAGACTGACTTTTACAGCAATATTACTAGGCTTCATGAAATATCTATCTACTTACCTACGTAAAACCAGGTGGTTTAGTGGTTAAGTGCTATGGCTGCTAACCAAAAGATCAGCAGTTCAAGTCCACCAGGCCCTCTGTGGAAATATATGAGACAGTTGTACTTTGTCACATAGGGTTGCTATGCATTGTAGTTCACTCTGTAGTAGTGGTTTGGGTTTTTTAGCTTACATACCTACATTCAAACTAAGCTATTTGCAAATTTAACAAATGTGAAAATTAAGAACCCCCCAAGTACTGAGAAATGTTATTCTGAATTACAGTAAAAGTATGTTAATAAAAACATTTATGTAGAACGACATTTTCTCTTGATTATTTTGTTTTACTGCTTATCTTTAAATGTTATGTTTAATAAATTCTGAATAAGACATGCTTTAGATATTTTGTTACCGGTCCACATGGAATGTCTGTATTTCTCCAAGCGAAGTAGTCTGTCTGCCTTTACAATTAAAGTGGTGTTGGTTGCAAAGTATTAAGTACATAACCATATGTTATCTATATATAACAGTCTATCCGAATGACATGAATTTACCGAAAAATATCAATCAAAACTGTCTAGAAATTTTCTAATGTAATTATAAACACAACTAAATAAATACTAATAATATATAGATAGATACAAAAATATCTACAGAAAAAGAAAATAAACTAATTGCTATTGAGTCCATTCCTACTCATAGTGATCTTGTATATTTCAGAGTACAATTGTGTTTCATAGTGTTTGCAGTGGCTATTATCTTTCTGAAACAGATTGCCCACTCTTTCTTCCAAGAAACATCTGGGTGGATTCAAACAGCTTTCTTTACAGCTAGTAATCACTTAACCATTTGTAGCACACAGGAACTCAAGAAACACCTATAATTGACTTGCGAGTGTACATGTATAGATACATCTACACACTTGTATACATATAGAAACTACAATATACCGTCGGATCTGACTCGACGGCACTTGGCTTGGCTGACTGGTAGACAATTATGTAATATGTATAGAAAAGAAATCCTGGTGGCCAAGTAAGTTAGTGCTACAGCTGCTAACCAATAGTCTGAAAGTTCAAATCCACCAGTCACTCCTTGGAAACTCTATGGGAGCAGTTCTACTCTGTCTGTAGGGTCCTTATGAGTCAGAGTTGATAGCACTGAGGGCTTTTTTTTAATGCATGTAAATACATACATGCATGGATATATATTGTGTGTATGATCACGATCAAATATTATAGAGCTCTGTATTTTGACAAATATACTATATTTCTTGTTAATAAATAACATTTCTGTTATTTATTGTGGGTACTCCAGTTCCCTATACTGCACAGGGAGAACACATTGTAATACAAATGAGAGGTGAATGTTTTTTTATGTTTAATTCTCTCTTTTTTATATATTTTTATAACTACTACATCAGAATTTTATATCAGTTTATTTTTTTCTCTAACTGGTAGTCCTGTAGCCACAAGTGATTAGATCTAGATCCCTAAACAAAAAAATATATTTTGATCCACATAACACAGATCCACTTTGTGGTCTTTTTTTCCCCCCTGTTTTTAATTTATTTTAGTGTACTTACTAGAAAAGGAAAGACATTATTCATAATTTTAAAAGTTCTGCCCTGATCTTAATCGTATCTTTGAAAATAGTCATATTATTTATGTCTGGCACTAGGCCTACATTTTGTGGCAGAAATACAGCTGTTTATGCAGTCTACTTGTGTACTGTGTGATGTACTTTTCACCCGTGAGTCTATGTAGTGAGGCTGCAAGTGTGTCCTTACATGGCTTATCAGTCTTTCTTCATCATCATTTTTATGTAATACACTATTTTAAAATTTAAATGTATGTTGCTTCTGTTTTTTTTTCAGTCTAATATTATGTGTTAATATGCTTAATGAATTTTGTGAAACAAAATTATGTGAAAGTAAAATAACAATAATAATCTGAGAATTGGAAAGAACCTCAATCACTCATATTTTAATAGCCTCCAAGGAATCCTTTGGAGCCCTTCTAGTGTCGGCATTAAGAGCTTAGCTGTTATTGAAGAAGGTCAGCAGTTTAAATGCCCCAGCTCCTCATTGGAAACCCTATGAGGAAATTTTATTCTGTCCTATAGGGTTGATAGACGTCAGAACTGACTCTATGGAATCTAAGAACAAGAAGTTCTCCTTTGAATGATTATCCAGACTACTCTCAAAGACTCCTACCAAGAGGAACCATATATCTTCCTAAGGAATTAATTCCTTTTTTTTTTTTTGTTAAAAATCCTGCATTATTTTGATCCTAAATTTACTTCAAAGATGATTCCAAGGAATAGTAATGATACAAAATCTATTTTTCCTTTTTCACGTTAGCCTTGAAATTATTTGCAGAGAGTTACTCATGGGCCTTCAGAGTCTTAACAAAAGCGCATTGCCCTTGAGTTGATTCCAACTCACACCAACCCTATAGAATAGAGGAAAAGTGCCCCATAGAGTTTCTAAGGAACAGTTGGTGGATTTGAACTGCTGACAGCTTGGTTAACAGTAGAGCTCTTATCCACATCACTGGGGATCCAGTTCAGAGTTTTAAGTCTTAAATATCTTTTCCTGTATCACTGTTAAACAGTGTTGCCAAGAAATGAATAAAAAGTTCAATAAAACACAAATATTTTTTAAAAAACTCAGATTTCATACATTGACAAGAAATAAAAATGCTTTCAGTTGGCCCAAGTGAACAGGATTATATTTCAAGAATAATCTGATAGGAAATTATAGCCGAAGGCTTAAAATCGTACATCATGGCCTTACAGAGGTAAAAGTGTAAATGCAGGACCTTGATCTGACATTATCTATGACCTTTGGGGGGGGGTATGTTTTTGTTCCCTCACTTCAGATCAACTCTCATCAGACTGTTCTTTTCTTAGTTCTTTCTTGTGACTCATCACTCATCGTATGTCTCAAATGGTACTTTAGATTCGAAGTCTGCATGCCATTACTCTTTAGCTTTTTATAGCAAATTAACTGATCTACTAATGTTGTGTTCCAGACACGTGGGAAGAAGAATCTGATTTGTGCGCTCCAAATCCTGGTCTGGTAAACTGGTGGTGTTGGAGGGAGACAGACTCACTCTGGCAGAAGAGATGCGGTGGAGGCAATTCTCATTAACAGGTATGGGATGAGCAGGGAATGGAACACCTGATACTAAAAAAAAATACTACAACATCTCTCTCTACACAGACACTAATATTTCTGTATTATAACTGTTTTCATGCAATTTAAGTTGACTACTTATTTTCATACTCACTTGAGCTTATTAAATTACATTGGAATATATATTATTTTACCAGTCATAACTTTTTTCCTTCAAAGAATTCACCTACACTAATCCTAAAATAATGGTTGTAAGTATACAAATCGCATTCATTTTACGAAAAAGGTATATAAATCGATGAAAAGTTAGAGAAATTTGTTAAAATTTCAGCACCTGAATTAGAAACATTTCTTGTCAAAGTATTATTGCTTCTGAAACAGGAAAGTAACTTTAGACAACCTAATTTTTAATTAAAAAAGGGAAATAAAATATACAGCCCCAAATTAATTCTTTCTTATAAAATTGACTTTTTGCTTGTGTTTCTCCTTTCTTTTCTTAACATTCCTGACTTCCTTTTTATCTGGCCCAGGAAGTCACATATTAACTGTCAGGACCCATTGGGATAGTAATCTTTGCAGCTTTCATGTAGCTTTCTTTAGATACAAAAATAAATGGAAATGCTGAGGTGGAGATGCCCGCTAGCAGCTCAGGTGCTGAGATTGCCCAGGAAAGAGCCTGAACTTTAGACTGAAGCTATTTTTAAAATATATATATATATATATATATTGTGATTGAGTGAAAGTATACAATCCAAATTAAATTTCCGTGCCTGCCTGTCTGTGGTTCCTTCTGCTCTTCTTTCCCACTGACAGCACACTTCACCTTTTTGTTCGATGTACGTCCTATCCTCCTAACAGTCTCCTGTCACCTCCTCTTCGCCCTCTCCTATCACTTCTAGTAAGAGGCAAGTAGAACAACATCCTACAGATGCATAGAACCATAAAGTACATGTACCTTATGGTCACATTGTATCTCAGGGTCTAGGCCATTCTTGTCAGAAGAGATGACTTCAGTAATGTTGTCTGGTCAGGGGCAACAGCAGGTCTAGGGGCCATGCTCTCAGGAGAACCCTCAGGCTTTTGGACCATCAATTGCAATCTTTTAGTGGAGTTCCTGAGGTGCACCACTCTTTTTCCTGTGTTGTCACTGGGACCCAACATTGTGAGCCCCATCACAGCTATCTTTGTTGTTGGCTGGGCACCATCTGGTTCTTCTGGTCATGTACTGATAGAGTCACATATTCACATGGGTCCTTCTGTCTTCTGGACTCTTTTGTCCCTGTGTCTTTGTTGTTCTTGGGGATCATCTGTTCCAGCTGAATTGGGGCCATTCACTGCACTTCAGATGGCAGCTTGCTGGCTTTTGAAACCCCAATGTCACTCATCAATATGTGGTGCAGAAGACTCTCTTCACAATAGGCTAGTTATGCCAATTAGCCTCAATGTCCCCTAAGAACATGTTCCCCATACCCCCGCCCTTGCTACTCTATCCTTGAAATATCAAGTTGAGATTAGGAGAGTTTTCAGTTTATGTTAAAGTCCAATTAAGTTGATCTTCTGTCTACTGTGTTCTGTCACTGCTTTCACCCTCCGAAATCTCTATCAATGATCTAGCCTATGAAGAGCTCTCTCATTCCCTCTCCACACTTGCAGCCATCAAAGAGTCTTTTCTTCAGTACATAGGTCTATTTTTAAGTCCTTATAGTAGGGGTCACGTACAATATTGGTCCTTTAGCCACTGACCAATTTCACTCAGCATAATGTCTTCCAAATGAAACCAGATTATGAGATGCTTCCTAAAATCTTCATTGCTCTTTATCATTGCATAGTGTTCCATTGAGTATATGTACCATAGTTTGTTTATCCGTTCATCTGATGATGGGTGTCTGAGCTGATTCCATCTTTTAGCTACTATGGAATGTGCTGCAATAAACATTTGGGTGTTGTTGTGACAGCCCTTGATTCCACAGGATATATTCTGAGGAGTTGGATTAGTGGATCAAATGGTAGATCCATTTCCAGCTTTATTATGTTCCACAGAGGTTGTACCATTTTGCAATCCCACCAGCAGTGTTGGAGAGTTCCAATCTATCCACAGCTTCTGCAGCATTTGTTGGTTTGTGTTTTTTGGATTGTGACCAACCTCACTGGGGTGAAATGGTATCTCACTGCAATTTTGATTTGGATTTATTTAATAGCTAAAGATTGTGAGCTTTTCCTCGCTTGTCTTTTGGCTGCCTGGATATCCTCTTGAAGTGTCTGTCCATCTCCTTTGCTCATGGCTTAATTGAGTTATTCACCTTTTTCTTGTTGATATTTTGTAGTATCTTATAGATTGTGGAGATCAGATGTTGGTCCCAAACGTAGTTGCCAAATATTTTTTTCCCGTCGTGTAGGTGGTCTTTTAATTTTTTTGATAAAGTCTTTAGATGAGCAAAAGTGTTTGATTCTTAGTAGTTCCCATTTACCTATTTTCCCTTCTGTTAATTGTGCTTTGTTAGATTTTGAAGTCTGCCTAAACTGTGTATTAAACTTCCATTGTTGACCCTATTTTTTCTTGCATAATCTTTATTTATCATTTTAGGTTTTTCATCCAATTTGAGTTAGTTTTTGTGTAAAGAGTGAGATACGTGTCTTGTTTCAGTTTTTTGCAGATAGCTATCCAATTCTGCCAGCACCATTTGTTAAAGAGATTCTTTTTACCCCAGTTTACAATCTTAGGACCTTTGTCAAATATCAACTGTTCATAAGAAGATAGTGGCATCTCTGGGCTCTCAACTCTGTTCCATTGGTCTATATGTCTATTTTAGCAAGAGTACCAGACTGTTTCAACTACTGTTTCAGTGTAGCAGGTTGTAAGGTTGAGTAATATGAGGCCTCCCACTACCTCCCTCTTCATCAGTAGTAGTTTGCTTACCCAAGGTTTCTTCCCTTTCTGAACAAAGTTGGTGACTTTTTTTCTCCATCTCATTAAAAAAATGTCACTGAAATTTGTATTGGGGTTGCATTGTATATGTAGACTGCTTTGGGTAAAATAAACATTTTCACCATGTTAAGACTTCTAATCCATGAACAGGACAGGTTTCAACATTTATGTAAATCTTATTAATTTCTTGCAGTAAGGTCTTGTCACTCTCTTTGTGTAGCTCTCTTGTTTCTGTAGTTAGATTTATTTTATCTTCTTCAGGGTGATTATAAATGGTATTGATTTGATGATGTGTTCTCTTTGTTAGTATAAAGGAATCCTACTAGTTTACTTATGTTTTTCATATATCGTGATACTTTGCTGAACTCTCCTATTACTTCAAGTAGTTTACTTATGGATTCTTTAGAATTCTTTGCATATAAAAATGTATCATCTGGAAACAGGAAGATATTTGCTTCTTCTTTGCTGATGTAGATGCCCTTTATTTGTCTCTTGTCTAATTGCTCTGGCTAGAACTTCTAGTACAATGTTAAATAGGAGAGGTAAGGGTGGGCATCCTTGTCTAGTTCCCATCCTCAAGGGGAATTCTTTCAGTCTCTCTCCATTCAGGATGATGTGAACAGTTGGCTTTGCACTGATGCCGCTTATTTTGCTGAGAGTTTTTAGCATGAATGGATGTTGGACTTTGTCAAACACCTTTTCTTCATCAATTGACAAAATCACGTGATTGTTATCTTTTGTGTTATTGATGTGGTTGATCACATTAATTGTTCTTCTGATGTTGAACCAGACTTACTTTCCTGGTATGAACTCAACTTGGTCATGATGAATTTTTTTTTTTTTTTTTGATGTAGTACTGAATTCTATTGGCAAAGATTTTGTTGAAAATTTTGCATCTAGGTTCATGAGTTACATTGGTCTGTAATTTGTATTTTAGTGGGATCCTTCCCTGGCTTTGGTATCAGGATTATGCTGGCTTTATAAAATGGATTTGGGAATATTCTATCCCTTTCTCTGCTTTGAGATATTCTCCGTAGGGTTGGAGTTAACTCTTCTCTAAAAGCTTGCAAAAACTGTCCAGTGAAGCCATCAGGGTCAGAACTTTTTGGGGGTTGGAAGTTTTCCAATGATTTTCAATCTCTTCCTTTGTGATGGGTTCATTAAGTTGTTTTACTTCTCCTTGTGATAATTTTGGTGGGTGATATGAACCTAGAAACTTGCCCATTTTATCTAGGATTTCAAATCTGTTAGAGTACAATGTTTCACAGTATTCTGTTATGATACTTTTGGTTTCAGATGGATCTGTTGTGACATTGCCCACTTCATTTCTTGTTTTCTCTCTCTCTTATTTTCCATTTCACTTTTTTTTTTATTAAATAAGAAAAAAGAAAGTGTACATACGCTGTGCTTACAATACTGGATTAAGAGAGGAGGAGTACACAAGTTGTGTCAAAATCCCGTTAATATTGATCTTCTTACTAATGTGTATTGCCACCAATTTCACCCAACCAAATTTCTAACAACAATCTAATCTAAACCCTCGCTCCTTGTCTTCCCTCCCTCCTACCTTCCCCACCCTTGTAGCCATCAAAGAGTCTTTTCTATTATGTATGAGTATGCTTTTCCATTTTTATCATAGAGATCTCACATAATAATTGTCATTCTGTAGCTGACTAGTTTCACTCAACATAATGTCTTCCAGTTGAGACCAAATTGAGAGATATTTCCTGCTATAATCGTTGTTCTTTATCAGTGTGTAGTACTCCACTGAGTATATATACCAAAGTTTACCCGTCCATTCTTCTGCTGTTGGGCATCTGGGTTGATTTCAACTTTTTGTTATCGTGCACTGTGCTGCAATGAACATTCTTATGCAAGTAGCAGTTCGTGTGAATGGCCTTGATTCTGTAGGATATATTCCGAGCAGAGGAATTACTGGGTCAAATGGTATATCTATATCCATTATTTTAAGGTAACGCCGAATTGCTTTCCAAAGAGGTTACACCATTCTGTAATCCCACCAACAGTGAAGGAGAGTTCCAATCTCTCCACAGCCTCTCTAACATTTATTGTTTTGCATTTTTTGGATCATGGCCAATCTTGTTGGGGTGAGGTGGTATCTCATTGCCATTTTGATTTGAATTTCTTTAATAATTAATGATCGTGAATATGTCTGCATGTGTTTTTTGGCTGCCTGGATCTCCTCTTTAGAGAAGTGCCTGTCCATCTCCTTTGCCCATTGCTTAATTGGATGATTTGTCTTTTTCTTATTGATATTTTGTAGAACCTTATAGATTATGGAGATCAGGCATCAGTCTGATATAGAGTTGCCATATATTTTTTCCCATTCTGTAGGTGGTCTTTTAATACTTTTGATGAAGTCTTTGGATGAGCAAAAGTGTTTGATTCTTATTAATTCTATTAATTCCCATTTACCTATTCTCTCTTCTCATGAATGTGTTTTGTTTGTCAGATTTGGAAGTCAACATCCATTGTTGACCCTATTTTATCTTGGATGAGCTTTATCATTTTAGCTTTTATATTCAGGTCTTTTATCCAATTTGAGTTGATTTTTGTATAAGGTGTGAGATATGGGTCTTTTTTTCAATTGTTTGCAGATGGCTATACAATTATGTCAGCACCATTTGTTAAAGAGACTGTTCTTACCCCAGTTCAAAATCTTAGGACCTTTGTCAAATATCAGCTGTTCATGAGAGGATGGTGGCATCTCTGGGTTCTCTACTTTGTTCCATTGGTCTATATGTCTTTTTTTGTACCAATACCAGGCTGTTTTGACTACTGTGGCAGTGTAATAGGTTTTATAGTCAGGTAGTAAGAGGCCTCCCAGCATTTTCTTCTTTTTCAGTAGTGCTTTACTTATTCGGGGTTTCTTCCCTTTCCAAATAAAGCTGATAATTTGTTTCTCCATCTCATTAAAAAAATGTTGCTGGAATTTGTATTGGGATTGCATTATATAAGTAGAGTGCTTTGGGCAAAATAGACATTTTCACAATATTGAGTCTTCCTAACCATGAGCAGGGCAGATTACTCCACTTATGTAAGTCCCTCCTAGTTTCTTGTAGCAATGTCTTGTAGTTTTCTCTGTTAAGATCTCTTATTTCTCTAGTTAGATTTATTCCTAGGTATTTTATCTTCTTGGGAGCTATAGTAAATGGAATTGATTTGGTGATTTCTTGATTAATAATTTCATTGTTGGTATAAAGGAATCCTATTGATTTAGTTATGTTTTTCTTGTATCCTGATACTTTGCCAAATTCTTCTATTAGCTCTAATAGTTATGGATTTCTTTGGATTGTCTGTATAGACAATCATATCATCTGCAAAGAGGGATATCTTTATTCCTTCAGTGCCAATACGGATGCCTTGTATTTCTTTGTCTTGTCTAAGTGCTTTGGCTAGAACTTCTAGCACAATGTTGAATAGAAGTGGTGAGAACGGCCATCCTTGTCTAGTTCCCATTCTCAAGGGGAATTCTTTCAGTCTTTCACCATTCAGGATGATGAAAGCAGTTGGCTTTGCATAGATGCTACTGATTATATTGAGAAATTTCTCTTTTATTCCTATTTTTCTGAGAGTTTTAAGCATGAATGGATGTTGAACTTTGTCAAATGCCTTTTCTGCATCAATTGACAAAATCAGGTAATTTTTATCTTTTGTGTTTTAATATGGTTGATTACATTAATTGTTTTTCTGATGTTGAACCGGCCTTGCATCTCTGGAATGAAACCAACTTGATCATGATGAATGACTGTTTTTATATGCTGTTGAATTCTATTGGCTAGAGTTTTGTTGAAGATTTTTGCATCTAGATTCATGAGTGATATTGGTCTGCAATTTTCTTTTTTTGTGGGATCTTTCCCTGGTTTTGGTATCAGGGTTATGCTGGCTTCATAGAATGAACTTGGAAGTATTTCATCTCTTTCTATGGTGTGAAATAGCCTCATTAGTATTGGAGTTAATTCTTCTCTAAAAGTTTGGTAGAATTCTCTGGTAAAGCTGTCTAGGCCAGGACTTTTTTTGGCTAGTAGATTTTTGATGACTTCCTCAATCTCTTCCTTTATGACAGATTTATTAAGTTGATCTATTTCTCCTTGTGATAGTCTTGGTGAGTCATACAAATCTAGAAATTTGTCCATGTCCCCCAGGTTTTCAAACCTGTTAGAGTATAGATTTTCATAGTATTCTGTTATGATACATTTTATTTCAGATGGGTCTGTTGTAACATTTCCCAACTCATTTCTTAATCAGGTTATTTGTATCTTCTGTTTTTTTTTTTTTTTTTTTTTGGAAGTTTAGCCAATGGTTTATCAATTTTGTTGATCTTTTCAAAGAAGCAGATTTTGCTTTTGTTAATTTTTTCAATTGGTTTTCTATTCTCTAATTCATTTAGTTCTGCTCTAATTTTTATAATCTGTTTTCTTCTGTTGACTGAGAAGTTTCTTTGTTGCTCTCTTTGTACTTGTGCAAGCTGTGAGGTTAATTCTTTAATCTGTGCTCTTTCTTTCTGTAAGTGTGCATTTATAGAGATATACTGACCTCTGAGCACTGCTTTTGCTGTGTCCCATAAATTCTGGTAGGATGTGTTTTCATTCTCATTTGAATCCATAAATTTATTTAATGTGTCTTTAATTTCTTTTATAACCCAAGGCTTTATGAGTAAAGTGTTGTTCAGTTTCCACAAGTTGGAATGTTTACCTATGAATTTTATGTTATAGATTTCAACTTTTATAGCTCTGTAGTTTGAGAAGGTACCTTGCAATAAATCAATGTTTTGGATTTTATGGAGAATTGTTTTATGACCAAACATATAGTGTATTCTGGAGAATGTTCCATGTGCTTTGGAGAAGAAGGTATATTTATCTGTTAATGGATGAAAAGATCTGTATATGTCCATAAGGTCAAGTTGACTGATTGTTGTAATAAGATCTTCTGTATCTTTACTGAGCTTTTTTCTGGATGATCTATCCTTAACTGAAAGGGGAGTGTTAAAGTCCCCAACTATTATTGTGGAATGATCAATCTCATTTTTCAATGTTGTCAGTATTTGTTCAACGTGTTTAGGTGCTTTGGTATTGGGTGCATAAATATTTAATATTGTTAAGTCTTGCTTGAGTATTGAACCTTTCAGCAATAAATAGTGACCATCCTTGTCCATAATAGTGGATTTCACATTAAAGTTTATTTTATCTGAGAGTAATATTGCCACACCTACTCTTTTTTGCATATTATTAGCTTGATATATATTATCCCAACCTTTAATTCTCAACTTGTTCTTATCTTTATGTCTAAGATGTGTTTCTTTTAAGCAACATATAGATGGGTCATGTCTTTTGATCCACGATATCACTCGTTGTCTCTTTACAGGAGCGTTCAGTCCATTTACATTCAATGTGATTATTGATGGGTATATGTTTAGTGATGTCATTTCAATATGTTTATTTTCATGTTCGTGTTTTTTGTTCTTATTAATCTCTCCTGGGGCGTTCTTCTTTATGGATGGTATGAGTTTTGATTTTACATTTATTGAGACCCCTGTACTGTGCTTTTTCATTTCAAATGGTATATTGTTAATCAGTTCTATGGCTACATACCTAATCCCCCTTAATGTATAATTATTGAAATCAATTTTAACTATTTTAGAAGTCAGAAACTGTTGTTGCATCAAAAACAACTATAACTATTGTAGTATATCCCTCTTTTAACGTGATGATATTATAGTTGTCATGATATGATCATGGATTCCCTTATTATAATATTGTAGTTTTTGGCTTCGTTTGGTGAAGTTTTGTGCCTTCCTTAGCTGATTAGAAATTTGGATGCCAAGGCCAGGCCAACTGCCGTCCACGCCTTAAATTATCACCTAAAACATATATTAAAGAACAGCTTCTTTCAATATTTCTTGTAATTTGGGTTAAGTGTTTATGAAGTCTTTAAATTTCTCTTTATTTTCAGAAGTCTTAATTTCACCATTATATTTGATAGACAATTTAGCAGGATAAATTATTCTGGGATGGAAGTGTTTCTCATTCAGGACTTTGAATGTGTCTGCCCATTGTTTCCTGGCCCGCATTGTTTTGGCAAAAAGTCAGATGAAATTCTCCAGGGTTTTCCTCAGAATGTTAGTTTTGATTTGAGCCTTGCTGTCTTTGGAAGTATCTCTTTGTGTTTTAGCTTATTAAGCTTAATTATAATATGCCTTGGCATTCTTCTTTTTGGAACTAACTTTTGCAGTGTTCAATAAACGTCTTGGATATCTATGTTTTCTTTGTGCATAATCTCAGGAAAGTTTTCTATCAGCATCTCTACAGAAATACTCTATATGTTGTCATTGGAGTTCCCTTGTTCAGGAACTCCAATTAAATGTAAATTATTCCTCTTCATGGAGTCCCATGAGTTTCTTAATGTTTCTTCATTTTTCTTATTTCTCTTCTCTGATTTTACCTCATAAATGTTGGCATTAGTTACTTTGTCTTCTAGGTCACTGATTCTAACTTCCATCTGTTCAATCCTACTCTTTTGGCTTTGGATAGAATTATCTAATTCTGTAATTTTGTTATTAATCTGATGTATTTCAGATTGTTGATGTTCTAGCATATCAAATAGTTTACCAAATTTTTCATTTTGTTCTATTGCATGTTGTTTAATCTCTAGGAGGCTTTATATATATATATATTTTGTATTCAATCTCTGTTAGATTCAGAAAAGCTTCTTCATCTGGGAAATTTTTTAAATTTTTTGAATCTTTATTTAGGGAATTTTCTGGAGCATTTAAAGACTGATTATAGTCTGTTGTGTGTGTGCCATCTAGATGTTAGTCGATTTCTCTGATAATGAATCTAAGAGAATTGTTGGTCACCAGCTGACTCTAATACTGTAGTGATTCACCCCAGGTGGACTCTCAAGGGTGGAAGACTTTGCTTATTGAGTAGCAAAGAGGCTGCTCTGTTTATGGAGAATCTGGGGGCTATCAGCCAATCTTAAAATGTATGTGAGAGGAAAGAGGTTTTTCAATAGAAAGATTTCCAGAGAGAAAATACAAGCCTCTCAGCCTTAAAAAAGTAAACGTTAAAAGTAAAAGTAAACTGCACTTATATACTGTCCAGTTGCTGAATTGGTAGCTGTCCAGGTGCTGAATTGGTAGCTGGAAGCTGTCCAACAGGCTGGCCTGAACAAGTAGTGGGGAACAGCACACTTCACCTGCCCACTTATCATGAAAGTATGTTACTGTTACTGGCCGTTTGCAGAAGCTGCAGTTCTCTGTTACAATGTAGCAGCAGAAGCAGAGGTCAAACAGTCACTGGATTGTTTTTGAGAGGAGAAGATTAGTCTGATACTGTTGTCCAGTCAAATATGTTAGGTTGCAAGGCTTCTCAGGTATTCAATGCTCCATAAAAAATATCACCTAGGCCTTAGTTCTCAGAAGAAGATGAGGAGACATTTGTTTACTCTGCCATCCTGTAACAGAATTAGAAAGACCAGTTCTAACTCCCACCTCATTTCTTATTTGGGTTACTTGTTTCCTGTTTTTCTTTTGTAAGTTTAGCCAATAGTTTATCTATTTGGTTGATCTTTTTTTTTAAAAAAAAAAAAAAAAAAAAAACAGCTTTTAGTTTTGTTGATTTTTTCAATTGTTCTTCTATTCTCTAATTCATTTAGTTCTGTTCTAATCGTTTTTATTTTTATTTTTCATTTTTTTTTTTATGATTGAATAAAAATGTACATTCCCGTACAAATTTGCATGCTGACCTACATGCAGCTCCCTCAGTTCTCCCTGCCTGGTGACAGCACACCCCTTTTCTCTGCTCCATACATTTCCTATCTTCCCAACAGTCTCCTATCCCCTCCTCTCCACCCACCCCACAGGATGACATCCTATTGATGCATAAAACCATAAAATTCCCACAAGATATGATCATTCTGCATCACCAAGTCCAATCCATTGCTGTCCAAAAAGTTGACCTTCATTATGATTTATGGACAGTGGCACTATCAAGGCCAGGGGCCATGCTCCCAAGGGAAACCCCAAGACCCCAGGCCATCAATTGTGGTCTTTTATTGAAGATCTCAGGGTGCATCCTTATTTATTCTTGTGTTGCCAGTGAGACTCCACTTTGTGAGCCCCATCTTGGCTATCACTGGCAGTGGCCAGGCACCATCCAGTTCTTTCGGTCACGAGTCAATGTAGAGACCCATTCATGTGGGTCTCTCTGCCTTCTGGGTTTTCTTTTCCCCATGTCGTTGTTGCCCTCGGTGATCATCTGTTCCTATTGAGATGGGGCCACTTGCTATATCCTGAGACAGCGGCTTGGCAGCTTTTAAGACCCCAGATGCCAGTCACTGATAAGGGGTGCAGAGAATCCTCATTAGCAAAATGCTGGCTGTGCCATTTGGCCTCAGTTTCACCTGAGAGCATGATCCCCAGTACCCCCGCCCCCACTACTCTATCCTTGCAATATTCATCTGCTCTAATCTTTATTATCTGTTTTCTTCTGGTTCCTGGGCTGTACCTCTGCTTCTCTCTTTCTACTTGTTCGAATTGTAGGGTTAGTTCTTTATTTTGGGTCCTTTCTTCTTTCCAGATGTGTGCATTTATAGAGACAGATTGACCTCTTAGCACTGTTTTTGCTACATTCCATATCTGCTGGTCAGATGTGTTTTCACTGTCATTTGATTCCCTAAATTTCTTTATTTCTTCCTTGATTTCTTCTACAACTCATGGCTCTTTGAACAAGGTGTTTAGTCCATGAGTTCTGATTTATATGTTTTGTCTGCTATTGATTTCAGCTTTTATGGTCTGATAAGATGCTTTGCAATAATGCAATGGCATGGATTTTGTTGAGACTTGATTTATGTCCTAACACATTGTCCATTCTGGAAAAATGGCCCATATACATAGGAGAAGAAGGTGTACTTATCTGTTGATGTATAAAAAGGTCTGTATATGTCAATGAAGTCTCATTGGTTAGTTGTCGCAATAAGATCTTCTGTGACTTTCCTGAGTTTTTTTCTGGATGATCTGTCCAATACTGACAGTGGAGAGTTGAAGTCTCCCACTGTTACTGTGGAGTGATATATCTCATTTTTCAATGTAGCTAGCGTTTGTTCAATGTATTTAGATGCTCTGGTATTGGATGCATAAATATTCAATATTGTTAAGCCCTGCTTGCGTACTGAAACTTTCAGAAATTAATAGTGACCATCCTTGTCCATGACGGTGGTTTTTACACCAAAATGTGTTTTATCTGAGATTAGTATTGCCACATCTACTCTTCTCTGTACATTGTTAGCTTGGCATGTATTATTCCATCCTTTAATTTTCAGTTTGTTAATAGCTTTAAATCTAAGGTATGTTTCTTGTAAGCAACATGTAGATGGGTTCTTTTGATCCAGTATGTCATCCATTATCTCTTTATTGGAGTGTTATGTCTATTTTCACTCCATGTAATTACTGATAGGCATGTGTTTAGTGTCATTTTGATGTATTTATTTTTGTGTTAGTATTTTCTACGTTGCTCTTAGTACTCTGTAGTGAGTCAATGTTCTTTACTGGTTGACTTTTCATCTTTTTCAGTGTAGGTTTTGTGTTTGTTGAGACTGTTGTATTAAGCTTCTTGTTTTGATATGTAGCATTGTTACTGTCCTTTGTGGCTACCCCTATGATCCTCCTCCATGGTCTAAATATAAAGCCAGTTTTAACTTCTGCATATCATTTTCACTTCGTTTCCATCTGAAAAGTCTATACCTACTGTAGTATAGCCCTCTTTTGTGTGTTCTAGTGTCATAGTTTTCATTACATGATCATTGCTTCCCTTCTTTTAATATTATAGCTTTAATTGAGTTTTGTGACTTCCCCAACTGAGTAGAATTCTGGGTGCTGTGTCCTGCATTAGCTCCTTAAAAATACACTTAATGGTTTTGTTTTACTAAACAAAGAGCTCCTTTCAGTGTTTCTTATAGTTTTAGTTTGGTTTTTACAAAGTCTGTATGCTTCTTTTTATCTGCAGATGTCTTAATTTCTTCATATTTGAGAAACAGTTTTTCAGGATATATGTATAACTCTTAGTTGGCAGTTTTTCTCCTTCAAGGCTTTGAATGTGTCATCCCATTGCCTCCTTGACAATATTGTTTCTGCTGAAAAGTCAGATGAAAGCCTACAGGGATTCTCTCCAAATGTTTGCTTTGCTTTGAGTCTTGTTTCTTTTAAACGAATCTGTTTATTTTTCATTTTGTTAATCTTGATTATAATATGTCTTGGTGTCTTTCCTCTGGGGTCTATTTTTTGTGACATTTGATACATGCCTTGGACATGTATGTTGTCTTCTTCCATAATTTTAGAGAATTTTTGTGTCAGCAACTCAACAGTAGTATTCTTCGTGTTTTCAGCTATCCCTCCCTGCTCAAGAACTCCAATTAACTGTAGATTACTCTTCTTAATAGACTCTCATATGTTTCTTAATGCTTTTTCATGTGTTTTTCTCTGATTGATCCTTATTAATGCTGGTTTCAGTTACTGTATCTTCAAGTTCACTAAGTTTGACTGATATCTCCTGTATTCTACTCTTTTGGCTTTGAAGTGAATTGTCTAATTCTGTAATTCTGTTACTGATCTGCTGGATTTCAGATCACTGTTGTTCCATCAGTTTGAATAGCTTGCTTAATTTTTCATTTTGTATTGAAGCACAGTCCACAATAGCAAAAAGTTGGAATCAACCCCAATGCCCATCAACAGATGAATGGATAAGCAAACTATGATACATGTAGTCAGTGGAACACTATGCTATGATAAAAAACAATGACAATTTTAGAAAACATCTCATAACATGGTCTCATTTGGAAGAGATCACACTGAGTGAAATCAATCAATGTCAAAGGGACAAATTTTGTATGAGACCCCTGTTATAAGGAGTTCACAAGAGAATTATCCACAGGAGAAAATGACTATGTTGGCTACATGGTTTGGTGGGGGTGAGGGTTTATCATAGATGAGATTATTGATAAATGCTAGAAATTTTATTCTTTTACTGTAATTTATAAAAAATAAAAATTTTCAAGAAAAAAAATTATAACCAAACCAAACTCACTAATGTCAAGTTGATTTTGACTCCCAGCAACCCTATAGGACAGAGTAGAACTGCCCCACAGAGTTCCCCAGAAGATCCTGGTAGATTTGAGCTGTCAACCTTTTTGTTAGCAAATGTAGCACTTAACCACTAAGCCACTAGGGTTTTCTTAAAAGTTACAACCTGTTAAAATTTTATTATGTATGAATAGATACAGATGTTTATGGATATACATGGAAGACAGCTTCTTTGTAGGCACATGAATATCCCTATTAAAATGGAGCCACACTGAATTGTTGATGAAACTGTTCATCACATATCTATATGTCTATGGGTATAAATGGAAAAGGTAACTTCTAATTCAAGTTCCAAATTTCTGGATGAAAAAGAATAACACAACTGGTTTACGACTACCACATCAAATGTTTTAGACCAACAGTAAAAAAAATAAAAATAAAAAAACCTCATGGAATTATTACTATAGACTAGTTATAAAACTATTGAGGCAGCTAAATGAGCTTATTAATAAGGAAGGTTTTTATATTTTTGTAAGATGAAGACTTCTTGAAAAATTTACACAAGATAAACTAATAAACTTAATACTGTCTGAGTTTGTGTAGTCCACAGTATTTGTCTTTTAATGAACAGCTGAGCCTTTAGGGAAGCTTACTACTTGTAAGGGATTTTAGAATTTAGTGGGAAAAAAATATGTCTTCTTCTTCATACCTTAACCCAAAATGAGTTCCAAAAAATATTCTACTAAATAAACAAGGAAATTTTTGGAAGAAAATAAAATATATGTAGACTTGTGGGAAGAAAATCAGCAGCAGCAACATCTATGGCTGTGTAAAATGCCACACCGTAGCCTATTGCTTCACTGCTCATTCTGCTGACGCAGAAGAAAGATCTGCATATTGCAGGTTGTTGTTAAGTCTTCCTCCAATCTTAATATTCTTTCTTCTTTAAGTGGTCCAGCTTCTAAGGTTGATACAACCCCCAAATTGACTTGCCAACAGTAGGGTATAAGTATTAGTGTCAAACTGTCAGTTCTAGATCTGCCATTCACTCAACTTGAGCCTTTGGTAAATGTCTCAGTCCACAGTCTCTAAAGTAAGAATAATAACAGTATTATCAATGTACCTCTGAAAGGAGAAAACATATCTCATAACTTTACTGCTCCACAAATGTTAGATAATCTTAGTAACTGGCATGATTTGCTGATTTTATTCATTAGATAAATCTCTAAACTCTAATTCTGAATTCCAGATATTTATGGAGACATCCCATCATTTGAATAAATCTGAGATATTAGTCATATTCAGTTCTCTTGGTTATTTTGTATTCTATCTGCCTTTTTAAAAATTCACATGAAAGTATTTCATCCGTGGTCTTTCTAAATATCTGCAGTTATCAGTTCATAGAGAATACTACCATCCACATGTTTTGTGATAAGCTAATATATATATATTTCAACACATTGTCTTCTTTCATTGCATTTAGGTAATTAAGCTATGTGACGGAGCAGAGTATGAATTATGTGGCATTTATTAACAGGATAGGTTATTCCAGTCCTGAGGCTGAGAGCCAGTTGCTATCAAATGAGCAAAGTTTGAATTAGGCAAAGAGTTCCTGTGCTGTCGTGTCTATGTGGATTATGAAATGTGCCTCATAAAATCTAACATATGTAGAAATGCTTTAAAGTTATGGGAGGAATTGATGTCAACAAAACACATAGCTAAGGATACTGTGACAAGCACTGTTTATTAGAAGCACAGTTGGAAATTTTTGTGAAAACAAACTTCTTTTTTGTTTCTATTATGAAAATAGTATTTTTGGAATATATTCCTTGTTTAAGTCTTAAGTGTGAATTATTAATGTAGATATTAACATAAAATACACCAAAGAGCCAAACTAATTTAACAACTAGGTAAGTCTACAGTTGTTGTCAGCTGCCATTGAGTCAGTTCCAAATCATAGGGACTCTGTACAATAGAATGAAACCCAGCCAGGTCTGGTGTCAGGTCCGATGCCATCCTTATGATTTCTGTTTTGCTTCAACCTATTGTTACAGCTATGACAGTGCATTACATTCAGGGTCTTCCTCTTTTGTGCTGACCCCTTACTTTATCAAGCACGATGTCCTTCTCCAGGGACTGGTGTCTCGTGATAACACATCCTACATATGCAAGATAAAATTTCAACATTCTTGCTTCTAAGGAACATTCTTTTCTTTTTTGCTGTACTTCTTCTTCTAAGACAACTTGTTTATCCTTCTGGTATTCCATGGTATTTCTTCAAAATTACATCTTTGCTTTCTAATACTTAAGGAGTTGATTTGCCCAATGCAAAGTGCCATTTGATTTGTTTTCTACTACTTCCATGGGAGTTGTTTGTAGATCTAAGTAAGACGAAACTCTCGACAACTTCAATCTTTTGTTTTTGTCATAATCTTGCTTATTTGCTCAGTTGTGAAGATTTTTTGTTTGTTTTTTTACATTGACATTTAATGAATACTGAAGGCTGAAGTCTTTGAACTTCATCAGTGTTTTAAGTCTTCTTTAATTCCAACAAAGTTCATCATCTGCATACTGCAGATTATTGTTAAATCTTCCTCCAATCTTAGTGGTCTTTCTTCTTTAGGTGGTCCAGCTTTCTGGGCGGATACAACCCTGATATGTACCTTTCCTGACTTTAAACTGTGCAAAATCACGGAGGCACAGAATGACCATATCATGTGTGTACTTTATGGTTCTATGCACCTATAGGATGTCGTCCCACTGGCCTCTTACTAGAGGGGAGTGGAGAAAGTGGAGAGGATACAACATTGTTAAGAGTATATGACATGTATAGAATGTAAAGGAGGAGTATGCTGTCACCAGACAAGGAGATCAGCAAGAGATTAAAAAAGGCAAGCATACAAATTTAATTTAAAACTCATGGAATTATTTCTACGGACTACTTCTAAAACTATTGAGGCTGCTAAATGAGCTTATTAATAAGGAAGATTTTCATATTTTTATAAGATGAAGACTTCTTGAAAAACTTACAGAAGATGAACTAATAAATTTAATACTGTCTGAATTAATGTATTCCACAGTATTTGTCCTTCAAAGAATAGCTGAGTCTTTAGGGAAGCTAACAATCAGTCAATAAAAGACCTCTGGATAAAGGGAAGACTGGAACTCATCATGAAATTGCTGATAGTGGTGGGATTCAGCAATTTTGAAGATAAATAACAAATTTTTGTTTTGATTATATGTTATTACTTTTTTGAATTCATGAGGATAGAGTTATCTCACTTGAGGAATTTGTATTTATACAAACTGTTATTTTAAATAAAAACAATAATATAGAAAGCCTCATCTTAATTTTTTTGCATGTTGGTGTTACAAGTGATTTATAGCTCATCTACTATCTAACAGTTCAGCAATTCCAGTCCATCAGCCTTGGAAATCCTATAGGACAGTTTTATTCTATCCTGTATGATTGTTATGAGTTGGAATCAAGTTGATGAGAACTTTTTTAAATGATGAAATTAATACTTATTGAAAACATTGTCTTATTGAAGTCATTTCTATATTTTAAAGAGAGTAAAGAGATATGCAAAACATACATACACTCATGATAGTACAAATGAAGCTATTGTTAGCTACATATTTGAAGAGGATTGGTACACATCAGAATGGTATGTATTCTAAGGCGATTATTGGGATGAGAATATCAAAAATAACTTACAGAAACTTACAGAAAACCATAAAGCCTAAGACTATTGACATGGCTGTACGGTAGCTACACTGAACACTAAAAAAGGGAGACCAGGTGAATTGAGGAATGATATCAAGGGCATCATACGTAAAGAAAGCAAGAGGTCATTAAAATGATCAGAAAGACAGAAAAGATCAAAATTGATGTTAGAAGAGGCTCTGAAACTTTCTTTTGAAAATTCAGTAGCAAAAGCCTTGGCTTGCAATTGTTAAGGATTCCACAAGGAAAATATTAAACAATTCAGGTAGCATCAAAAGAAGATGGAAAGAATACACGGAATCATTACACCAGAAAGAACTGCTTGACATTCAGTTGCTTGAAGTAGCATATGGACATGAACTGATGGTACTTAAGGAAGAAGTTGAAGCTGCATTGAAGGCATTGGCAAAAAAAAAAAAAAAAAAAAAAAAAAAAACAAGGCTTCTAGAATTCATGGAACACCAACCTGAGCTATTTCGACGAACATAAGCATCACTGAAGTTTCCTCATTCTTCTATGCCAGGAAATTTAGAGGATAGCTACTGGATAATTGACTGGAAGGGACCCGTATTTATGCCAATTCCCAAGAAAGGTGGTCCAACCAAATGCAGAAATTATCGAACAATATCAAATAAAATTTTAGTAAGGATTATTCAAAGACAACTGCAACTGCATACTGACAACCGCCAGAAATTCAAGGCAGATTCAGAAAAGGAGATGGAAATAGGGATATCCTTACTGATATCAGACGAATCTTCGATGAAAGTAGAGAATACCAGAAAGATGTTTACCTGTATTTCGTTGACTACGCAAAGTGTCCTAGCCACCTGGTACTGCTGTAAAAGAAAATACCATGAATGGAAGGTTTCATGAGGAGAAGCTTTTATTGAGACAGTCCGGTAAGCTGCAAATCCATTTACAAATTGTAAGTCCATTCAGTAAGATTTCTCACAATCCGGTAGGCTGAGTCCAAATCCAGTGAGAGCATCTGAGCACAGGAAACTCAGGTCCAAAGGACGTGCTCTGCTCTCAGTGCTTCCCTCTTGGTGGTATGAGGTTCCCAACTTCCTCAGCTCAGTTCTATCCCTTATAGTGAGTCCTGCCTCACTAACACAACTGCAAATCATTCTCCATCATAAATATCACAGAGGCAGGATTCACAACACATGGGAGGAATGGCACTAAACTGGAACTCCTAACCAAGCCAGATCATCACATACATCTTTGGAGGGACACAATTCAATCTGTGACACAAAGGCATTCAACTCTGTGTATCATAAGATATTATGGCTAACATTGTGGAGAATGGGAATTCCAGACCACTTAATTGTGCTTCCATAGAAGCTGTACATGGTCTAGAGGCAATCATGTGAACAGAACAAGAGGACACTGTATGGCTTAAAGTCAGAAAATTTGTGCAGCAGGATCGTATCCTCTCACCACACCTATTCAACCTGTGTGCCAAGCAAATACGTAGTCTCAAGAGCTGAACTAGATGAAAAAGAATGAGGCATCAGGATTGGAGGAAAACTCATTAACGATCTGCATTATGCAGATAACACATCCTTGCTTGCTGGAAGTCAAGAGGATTTGAAACACTGAAGAAGATCAAAGACTACAGACCACAGCCTTCAGTATGCAATGCACCTCAACATCAAGAAAACAAAAAATCCTAACCATTTTACCAATGTTGTGATAAATGGAGAAAGGGTTGAGGTTGTGAAAGATTTCATTTTACTTGGTTCCACAATCAACAACCATGGAGACAGCAGTTAAGAAATCAAATCATGCATTGCACTGGGAAAATCTGCTGCAAAGGACGTCATTAAAGTGTTGAAAAGTAAAGATGTTACTTTGAAGACTAAGGTGTGCCAGACCCAAGCCATGGCATTTTCAATTGCATCATGTCCATGTGAAAGCTAGACAATGAACAAGAAAGACAGAAGCAGCATTGGGGTCTTCCAATTGTGCTGTTGGAGAAGAATATTTAATGTGCCATGGCCTGCTGAAAGAACAAACAACTTTGTTGTGGAAGAAATACAACCAGAGCGTTCCTTGGAAGCAAAGATGGCAAGACTGCACCTTATATAATTTGGACATGTTGTCAGGAGGGATGAATCCCTGGAGAAGGACATCATACTTGGATGGGCAGCAAAAAAAAGAAAGATGGTCAATGAGATGGATTGCCACAGTGGATGCAGTGAGAGGCTTAAGCGTAAAAATGACTGTGGACATTATACAAGGCTGGGCAGTGTTTTTTTCTATTGTACATAGGTTCACTATGAATTGGAGTTGACTTAATGGCACCAAACAGCAACAGCAACACCAACAAAGCAAATGGAAGAAATGATGAAGTAAAAGAGCTGATTGTAAGTTTTCAGATGGTGGTTCAAGAAAACTGAAATATTATAACAACATGTACAAAGGTGTGGAGTTAGAAACTGAAAGTGAAGAACATGATCAACACTTCTCAATCTGAAAGAACAGAAGAAAAATATTCAATGCTTGAGTTGCAATAATGAAAGATTCTATAGGCAGAAATCTGAATAATGCAGGAAGTACCAAAAGAAGATGTGAGAAATAAAAAGAGTCACTGAAACAAAAAAAATAATAATAATTGGTCAACCTTCAGTCATTTCTGGAGGTAGCATGTGATCAAAAACTGGTTGTACTGAAGGAAGAAGCCGACGTTGCAGTGAAGGTTCTGGCAAAAAACAAGGTTCTAGGAATTCACAGAATACTGACTGAGAAGTTTCAACAAATGGATGCGCCCCTGGAAGAATTTGCTCTTCTATGCAGAGAAATCTGTAAGTAAATTTCCTTGTCAATTGAACGGAAGAGATCCACATTTACAACTACTACAAAGAAAGGTGATACACAACTGAATGAAGAAGTTATTGAACAATTTCATCAGTATCTTTCAAGTAAAAGGTCGCTGAAGATTTTTCAAAAGCATTGCACTAGTACATTGACAGACAATTGCCACAAATTTAAGGCAGATTCAGTAGATGGCTTGGAATGAGGGATATCATTGCTAATGTCAAATGCACCCTGGCTGAAAGCAGGGAAAACTACTCTAATATTTCCCTGTGTTTTATTGACTAAGTAAAAACTTTTGACTGTGTGTTCCTAGCTAACTATGAAAAACAGTGAGAATTCCAGAGCACTTAACTTTGCTCATGAGGAACCACTGCAAAGGATAAGTCATTCAAACAAACCAAGATGATGTTTTTTTATTGTGACTGAGTGAAAGTGTAAAATCCAGATTAAATTTGTATGCATGACTATCTGCAGCTCCTTCTACTCTCCTGGTGACAACATACTTCTCCTTTTTGTCCTGTGTGTATCATGCCCTCTTAACAATCTGTCCTCTCCTCTCCACCCTCTTCACTCTCTTCCAGTATGAGACTAGTAAGACAGCATGGTATAGATGCATAGAATCATAAAGTACACACACCGTATGATCACATTTTGTTCCCAAGTCCAATCAATTACTGTCTGAAGAGTTGACCACAGTAATGTTTTCTGGTCAGAGGCAGCAGCAGGTCTAGGAAGCATGCTCTCAGGGGAACCCCCAGGCCTTTGGACTGTCAATTGCAATCTTTTAGTGGAGTTCATGAGGTGCATCCCTCTTTCACCCATGTTGCCACTGAGACTCAAGGTTGTGTGACCCACATAGCTGTCTTCAGTAGTGGCCGGGAACTATCTGGTTCTTCTGGTCACGTGTTGATACAATCACCCACTCACATGAGTACTTCTGTCTTCTAAGCTCATTTTCCCTCATGTCTTTTGTCCTTGGTGACCATCTGTTAACAGATAATTGGGACAATTTAATGTACCTCAGATGGCAGCTTGCTAGCTTTTAAGACCCAGATGTCGTGCACCAACATGGGGTGCAGAAGACTCTCTTAGCAATAGGCTAGTTATAATTGGCCTTGATGTTCCCTGAAAGCATGGTCCCCAGACCCCCAACCCTGCTACTCTATCCTTGCAATGTTGGGTTAAGATTATAAGAGTTTTCAGTTTATGTCAAATTCCAGTTAAATTGATCTTTTTACCGTGTGATGTCACTGCTTTCCCCAAACTAAATTTCTATCAACTATCAAGCTCTCTTCCTCCCTTCCCTCCCTTGCAGCTGTCAAAGAGTCTTTTCTTCTGTAAATGAATCTGTTTTTCTGTCCTTGTACTAGGGGTCTCATACATTTGTCCTTGTGCCACTAACTAATTTCACTCAGCATAATGTATTCCAATTGAAAACAAGTTAAGAGATGATTCCTAAAACCATCATTCTTCTTTATCATTGGATAGTATTCCATTGAGTATACTTACCACAGTTTGTTTATACATTCAACAGCTGTTGAGCATCTGGGTTGATTCCATCTTTTTCTATTGTGGGCTGTGCTGCAATAAACATTCATGTGGAAGTGTCTGTTCATGAGACTACCCTTGATTCTGTAGAATATATTCCAAGCAGATAGATTACTGGATCAAATGGTATATCTATATCAAGCTTTTTAAGGAAGTGCCAGATTGCTTTCCAAAGAGGTTGTACCATTTTGTGATCTCACCAGCAGGGGAGTTCCAATTTCTCCATAGTCTCTCCAAGACTTACTGGTTCGTGTTTCTTCTGCATCACAGCCAACCTTGTTGGAGTAAGTTGTATCTCCTAGTAGTTCTAGAATTCTTTAACAGCTAATTCTAGGGTCGCCATGAATCAGATCCGACTTGGTGGAACTTGGCTTGGCTTAATAGCTAAAGATTGTGAGCACTTCCTCGTGTCTTTGGCAGCCTGGATGTCCTATTTACAGAAATGTTTGTCCATCTCTGTTGTCCATTGCTTAATTGAGTTATTTACCTTTCTTTTCTTGGTATTTTGTGGTACCTTGTAGATTATGGAGATCAGACATTGTTTGGACACGCAGTTCCCAAATATTTTTTCCCGTTCTGTAGCTAGTCTTTTAATTTTTTTGATAAAGTCTTTGGATAAGCAAAAGTGATTCTTAGTAGTTTCCATTATTCTATTTTCTCTTCTGGTGATCAAGTTTCGCTTCTCAGATTTCAAGTCTCTCTTGGTATTAAAACTTGCATTATTGACCCTCTTGCATGATCTTTATCATTTTAGGTTTCATATTTACTTTTTTCACTGAATTTCAGTTAGTTTTTTTTTTTTTTTGTAAGTTCTCAGATATAGGTCTTAGTTCACTTTTTTGCAGATGGATATCCAATTTTACCAGCACCGGTGTTAGACTGTTCTTACCCCAGTTTAAAATAGTAGGGCCTTTGTCAAATATTCACTGTTCATAGGATGATGGTGGCATCTCTGGGGTCTCAACTCTGTTCCTTTGGTCTATATGTCTCTTTTTGTACCAGTACCAGGCTGTTTTGACTACTGTGGCAGTGTAATAGGTTCTAAGGTCGGGTATTAGGAGGCCTCCTACTGTGTTCTTCTTCTTGAGTACTGCTTTACTTATCCGTGGTTTCTTCCCTTTCCAAACTAAGTTGGTGATTTGTTTCTCCATCTCATTAAAAAATGACACTGGAATTTGTATTGAGATTGCAATGTGTATATAGATCACTTTGGACAAAATAGACATTTTCACAATGTTAAGTCTTCCTATCCAAGAGTAAGGTAGCTTTTTCCATTTATGTAAATCTCTGTTAGTTTCTTGCAGTAGATCTTGTAGTTTTCTTTGTATAGGTCTCTTATTTCTCTAGTCACATTTATTGCTAAGTATTTTATCTTCTTGGCAGCTATAGTAAATGGTATTGATTTGGTGATTTCTTCTTTGATGATCTCTTTATTAATATGAAGGAATCCTACTGATTTACTTATGTTCATCTTATATCCTGATACTTTGCTGAACTCTTCTATTAGTTTAAGCAGTTTACTCACGGATTCTTTAGAATTGTCTGTATATACAATCATATGACTCGCAAATACAGACATTTTTACCTCTTCATTCTCGAAGCACATGCTGCTTATTTCTTCATCTTGTCTAATTGCTCTGACCAGAACTTCTAGTACAAAGTTGAATAGGAGAGTTGAGAGTGGGTATCCTTATATATTTCCCGTTCTCAAGTGGAATTATTTCAGTCTCTTTCTATTCAGGATGATGTGAATAATTGGTTTTGCATACATCACCTTATTGCATTAAGGAATTTGTTTTCTAACCCTATTTTGTTGAGAGCATTTAGCACGAATGTGTGCTGGACTTTGTCAAATGCCTTTTCCATGTCAATTGACAAAATCAGGTGATTCTTATCTTTTGTGTTGTATCTGTGGTTAATCACATTAATTATTCTTCTGATGTTGAAGCAGACTTGCATCGCTGGTATAAGTCCAACTTAGTCATGATGAATTCTTTTTTCAGTATGCTATTGAATTCTGCTGGTGAGGAATTTGTTGAAGATTTTTGCATCTAGGTTCGTGAGTAACGTTGGTCAGTAGTTCTCCTTTGTTGTGGGCTCTTTCCTTGGCTTTAGTATCAGGGTTATGCTGGCTTCACAGAATGAATCTGGGAGAATTCCACCTTTTTCTATGCCGTGAGATAGTTTCAGTAGTACTGGAGTTAACTCTCTCTAAAACCTTGGTAGAATTGTCTGGTAGAGCCATCTGGGCCAGGACATTTTTGGTGGGTAGTCTTTTGATGACTTTTTCAGTCTCTTCCTTTGTGGTGGGTGTGTTAAGTTGTTCTACTTATCTTTGTGATAATTTTGGTGGGTGATACGAATCTAAGAACTCATCCATTTTGTATATGCTTTCAAATCTGTAAGAGCACAGCCTTCCATAGTATTCTGTTATGATACTTTTGATTTCAGTTGTGTGTGTTGTGACATCTCCCTCCTCGTTTCTTAGGTTATTTCTTTCCTCTCTTGTTTTTCTTTTGTAAGTTCAGCCAATGGTTTGTCAATTTTTTGATCTTTTCAAAAAAAAAGCTTTTGGTTTTGTCAGCTTTTTCAATTGATCTTTTGCCTCTAATTTGCTTAATTCTGCTCAAATCTTTATTATATTTTTTTCTGCTGGTGCCTGAGGGGTTCTTCTGTTGCTCTCTTTCTACATTTAAACCCAATTTTTATCTTCTGCATATCTTTTTAATGTCCTGTGCATCTGAAAGGGCTATAACTACTGTAGCATATCCCTCTTTTGAGTGTGACGGTGTCATAGTTTTCATGATATGTTCACTGTTTCCCTTCTTTTAATATTGTAGATTTTATTGAGTTTTGTGCATTCCCCAACTGAATAGGTTTCCTATGTAGGCAATGCTGTGTCCTGCATTGCCTCTTTAAACATACACTTCCTGTTCTGTTTTTCTAAGCAAAGAGCTTCTTTAAGTACTTCTCGTAGTTTTGGTTTGGTTTTTACAAAGTCTCTAAGCTTCTGTTTATCTGTTAATGTTTTAATTTCATCTTCATATTTGAGAGACAGTTTTGCAGGATATATAATTCTTAGTTGGAAATTTTATTCTTTCAAGGATTTGAATATGTCAGCCCACTGCCTCCTTGCTGACTTCATTTCTGCAGAAAAGTCAGATGAAAGCCTGCAGGGTTCCACTCTGAACATTAGCTGCAATTTGAGTCTCGCAGCCTTTAAAGAGTACCTGCTTACATTTCAGTTTAGCAAGGTTGATTATGATATGCCTTGGTGTCTTTCTTTTGGAGTCTCGTTTTTGTGGCCTTCAGTACACATCTTGGATATCTGTTGTCTCCTTTCATAATTCCAAGGACGTTTTCTGTCAGCAAGTCAACAAAAATATTCTGTGTTTTCAGCTATCCCTCCCTGTTCAGGTTATTTCTTATAGGTTATTCCTCTTAATAGAGTCCCACATGTTTCTTAATCCTTCTTGATTTTTCTTATTTCTTTTCTCTGATTTATCCTCATAAATGCTGGTGTCACTTGGTCTAGCCTCAAGGTCACTAAATCTGACTTCCAACTCCTCAATTCTGCTCTTTGGCTTCAGATTGAATTGTCTAATTTTGTTATTGATCTGCTGGATTTCAGAGCACTGTTGCTCTATCAGTTTGAAAAGCTTGCTTAATTTTTCATTTTGCTCTGCTGCATTTTGTATACTCTCCAGTAGGGCTCTCTATGTAATTCTTTTGTACTAGACCTCCGATAGTTTCAGAACGTTTTCTTCATCTGGTAAGTTTTTTGATTATTTATTTTAGGAGTTTTCTGGAGCCCTGGTGGGCTGTTTTTTCAAATGGTTAGCAATGGTCTGTTGCCTTCAGGCCATCTAGAGGCTGTTTATTTCTCTGGTGTTATCTCAGCAGGATCTGAGTCATAGTTCTTAGAAGTGAGTTGGTCACCAGCCACCTCTGTGTACTCTAGTGACTGGCCCCAGTGGACTCTCTGGCGTGGCAGGTTCTGCCTCCTGACTGGCAAAGTCACCACAGTACTGATTTAGTCACAGGGAATTATCAACCAACCCTGTGATGGAGGTAAGTAAAGCCTGGAAGAGTTGCTGTTACAGCTTAGCCATTAGTTCTCCAGCCAGTCTTATTTTAAAAAGCTAGAATCTATTCAATAGCTGCTGATATCAGTCAGGCCATCAGGTGTGACAGGCCATGCCTTACAGCTTTCAATGGCAGCACCTCTTCAGCCATTCCCAGATGCTTTAGTGTAGATCTGCTATCCTCAGCCAGATCCCACCCATAAGGCAACACTGTGCTAAACAAAGTTTTTCGGCTGGAAAAGCTCTCCCTGGACTGGTACTTCCTCCCAGGGGGGAATTAGCCCTTGCTGAGGCCTCTGTTTGCATGACTCCAACTCCAAACTGACCAGGATGGTGTCCTAGGTAAGCTGCCTCTCCCATCGTGAAATAATAGAATCTATGGTACAACTTAGAGAGAAAGGGGAGGGAATGTGGTGCCCTCAGTCCGCCACTGGGATCTCAAAATGTAGATGTCCCACACACTGTCTCTCCTCTGTGCCACATGCTGTTCACCTCAGCACTGTAGCTCAGCATATCTTCCAGCTCATGCCCATCCCCCACCTACCAGCCAACAACAACAAAAAGAATTCAAAAGCACTAGTACCTGTAGATTACTCAAGTGGCAAATCAGCAGGAGCAGGGCTTAGTGAGAGAGAGGAAGTTCCCTGTTTAGTGGCATGTAGTCCAATCTGGCAACCCTATGTTGTGTCCTAGGGCTCACTGAGTATCCAGAATGTTCTGTTCAGTTGTCAATCCAGGTCATAGTTTTCAGAAGGAATTAAGGAGATGTGTGTCTAGTCCACCACTTGCTCCACCTCCCAGAGATCTTTTATATTAGCATCTTAAAATCATATAACATTTGTGAAAACTAAAAGTTGTCTTGATTCAACATGTTAAACATATGCCACAATTCGGATTTAAGCATTTTTTCTTTTTTTTTTCCTAATACCCTTTTTCTGTGCCTGGACAGAATCCAGGATGCCTCACTGCACGTTGTTGTCACGTCTTTTTAGTCTTCTCCAATCTGTGAGAAAGAAGCTCTGGCGGTCCAATGTTACAGTATTTGGCTTCTAACTGAAAAGTTGGCAATTCTAACCCTCCAATTGCTCTGTAGGAAAAGATATGGCAGTCTGCTTCTGTCAAGATTAACAACCTTAGAAATATTATGGAACAGTTCTACCTTGTCCTATGTATATGTGTTTTGGTTCGGTGTTTGGTGAAGCTGTGAAAGTTCTACAGGTTTTGTGTGTGTGTGTTTTATGACTTTGATGCTTGTGAGAGCTTTTGCTTAATTATTTTGTAGAATGAGCTCCATCTGGAAGATCAACAGACAGGTAACACCAGAAAGCAGCTTCATGTACATCTCAGCAGAAGACCAAGCACTGATAATCATTAATATATTATTTTAGTTAGCTAGGGCTGCTCTAACAGAAATACACAGAGAGGATGGCTTTAATAAAGGAAAGTTTATTCTTACATAGTCTGGTAGGCTACAAGTCCATATTCAAGGTGTCCACTGCAGGGGAAGGCTTTCCCCTTGTCGGCTCAGGAGGAAAGTCTGGTATTGCATCATTCTTTGTCCAGGAAGCATCTTGGCACAGGAACCTCAGGTCTGAAGGACACACTCTTCTCCCAGTGCTTCTTTCTTGGTGGTACGAGGTTCCCAATTCTCTGCCTGCTTCTTTCCTTTTATCTCTTATAGGATGAAAGGATTAAGGGTGGGGCAAGCCATACTCCAGGGAAACTTCCTTTACAGTGGAGCAGGCAGGTGATCTTATACAGGGATTTACAGTCGCATCCTAATCCTGTAATGTACAGCATAAGAAAACCACAAAATGGAGGACAGTCACAAGAGAATGGGAATCATGGCCCAGCCACATGGCTGCACATATTTTGTGTGGGGGGGGACACAATTCAGTCCATGGCATACATGTTTTCCCATCCCTCACTTCTCCTCTCTGCTCTACCTCCAGTGCTGTATAACTAGCTGTGCTGACTCAGCTGACTGGGAAATGCAATGTCTGGAGCTTGGATTTGTCTTGCTCACAACTCTGAAAGTACAAATACACTGAATTTGTACTTATAACCTACTAGTCTGTGGCTGAATAAAATTTATCTTTGTTAAAGTCATCTTCTTGTCATATTTCTGTTATAGCATGACTAAATGACTGAGGCAGCTCTTATTTCTCTAGGATATATTGCAAGAAGTGGGACTGTTGGATCACATGGTATTTCTACTTCCAATTAGAGGTGCCACCTGTAGCTCTAGACACCACCATTCTAAACACAGCTTTCCTACTGGAGAAGTACTTTCTAGACAGGGACTACTGCTCAGTGTGAGAATTAGCTCCAGCTAAGACCTCCAGGTGGGTTACTCCACCTCCAAGCTGACCAGCATGATGTTTCGTCGGAGCTGCCTTTCCTGCTGTGAGACAGTAGTTTCTATGGAACAGCTCAGAAAAGAGAAGGTAGAGTGGCAGTGGTGTCCTCAACCTGTAGCCAGGGTATTAATACGTGGCCATGCCTGCAACAGTCCCTCTGTTGCATTGTATGCTGCTTATCTAAGCTCCGCAGTTCAGCATCTTAGCTGACTTGTTCCCAGTCTCTGCCTTCTGATAGCAAAGAAGGCGTCAGTACTTGCAGTGCTCTAAAAGATGAGTTAGCAGAAGCAGGACTCAGCATGCCACTGCCTTGTCTTTGAGAGAGGTTGTTTCCCCGTTACTTGTGCTTAGTCCAACCTGGCAGCCCTATGCCAGATACTGGGGCTCCCAGGATATCCAAGCTGCTCTGTTCAGTTATTATTCCAGGCCTTAATTCTCAAAGGGAATCTAGTAGACGTGTGTCTAGTCTCTTGTCTTGGTCACATCTCCCCAAGATGCTCTTTATTAATTTTTTTCCCCGATAACACTGCTTAGAACCTCCAGCACAACATTAAATAACAGTAGTGACAAAAGACATCTTTGTCTTGTTCCCATTTTCAAGGGGTATGCTCTCAGTCTCTCCATTTAGAATGACGTTAGCCGTTGGCTTTGTATAAATGCCCTTTTTTATGTTTAAGAATTTCCCTTCTATTTGTATTTTCCTGAGAGCTTTTATTGTGAATGGGTATGTGACTGCCAAATGTCTTTTCTGCATCAGTTGATAAAAACCATATAGTTTTTGTCTCATTTCAGTTGTAGGGTTATTTTCTTATTTCAGTTGTAGGGATAATGCTTTGATTTAGACCCTTTGTTCTTTTTTGGATATGTGCATTTATTGAGATAAATCGACCTCTGAGCACTGCTTTTGCTGTGTCCAAAAGTTTCTGGTACAATGTGATTTTATTTCCATCTGATTCCCTGATTTTTTTATTCTGTCCTTGATATCTTCAATCATCCAGTAGTATTTGAGGAAGGTGTTGTTCAGTTGTTTGTTTTTTTAAGTGTTTTGCCTTTCTTTTCCTATTATTGAATTCTACTTTCACGGTCTTTTAATCTGAAAAGATGCTTTGTAATATTTCAATGTGCTGAATTTTGTTAAGGCTAGCCTATTGGCCTAATATGTGGTCTGTTCTGGAGAATGTTCCATTTATGTTGGAACAGAAAGTATACTCAGTTGCTGTTGGGTGGAGTGTTCTGTATGTGCGTAAGAAGTCAAGTTGGTTGACTGTGGCATTTAGGCCATCTGTGTCTTTGTTGAGCTTCTTTCTGAATGTTCTGTTCTTTAGCAAAAGTGGTGTGTTGGAATCTTTTATTATTATCATGGAGCTGTCTTATTTCTGTGTTCAATGCAGTTAAGTTTGTTTTATCCCTTTTAGAGCCCTGTCATTGGGAGCATAAGTGTTTGCTATGTTTACATCATCCTTCGGTACTGAATCTTTGATCACTACATAAAGTCCTTCCTTACCCAATGTGGTAGATTTTCCTTTAAAATCTATTTTATCAGAAATTAATAGTGTCACTTCTGCTGTTTTTGATTTTTCTTTCTTGATACATTGTTTTTCCATCCTTTGAGGTTTACTTTGTGTTTTGCAGTGTAAGGTATGTCTCCTGTAGGCAGCACATAGATGGATCATGTTTTCTGTTCCAATCTTCTACTCTCTGTATCTTCTTTGGTGCATTTAATACATCAGCATAATTTTTGATAGGCATGAATTTAGTACTCTTATTTCTATTTGTTTGTTTGTTTATTTTCTCAATTGTAGACAATTCTTTTGTTCCACTTATTTGTCTGGCTGGAGTCATTTTTCTTTAGGTGTTCTCACATTTTTGGTGATTTTGCATTTACTAAGACTCCATGTTTTTCTTGTTTTTTTATTTTGATGTGTAAGGTAGCTAATTTCCTTTGTGGTTACCTTAATACATACCTTTACTTTTCTAAATTTAGGCCAGACTTTAATTTTTTTATATTGCCTTGACTTGCTAGCCACATGAAAGATCTATGACTGTCTTTTATTAAATTCGTCTTTTTCATTGTTATAATGTTTAATAATGACATCTGGGTCGCCATGAGTCAGATCCGACTCGACGGCACTTGGCTTGGCTGTTTCCTTATTTTCAGTGTCCTGCCTTTGATTTATTTCTGTGATTTTTTATTTGGGTTGATATTTAGTTGCTCTGTACTGCATTCTATCTAGTCTTGCACTGTTATCAGATACTACTGAATTTCTAACCAAATGACTCTCTTTGGTATTTCCTGTAATTTTGATTTAGTTTTTGCAAATGTTCTAAACTTCTGTGTATCTGGAAATGTCCTAATTTCACCGTCATATTTGCAAAACAGTTTTGCTGAGTGTATACCTCCTGGGTGGCTATACTTTTTTCTTCAATGCTTTGTATATATCACTTTATTGACTTCTTACCTTCATGGTTCCTTCTAGTAGTCTGAGATTAGTCTTGTTTACTCTTCTTTGTTGGGTAACTTTTGTTTATCCCTAGCTGCCTTTAAAATTGTCTCCTTATATTTAGTTTCAGCAAGTTTGATTACAACACATCTTTGTTTCTTTCTTTCGGAATCTACCTTCTACGGAGTTTGAAGAGCATCTTGGATAGACATCTTTTCATCTTTCATGATATCAAGGATCTTTACCGTGAACAAATTTTTGACAATTATCTCAGTATTTTCTGTTCTATAACCCTGCCCTGCTATTCCAGTCACTCATAGATTACTCCTCTTGATGGACTCCCATGTAATTCTTAGTTTCTATTTATTCAAAAAAATTCTTTTATTTGACTTTTTTGTCATATATTTTGGTGTCATGGTTCATCTTCAATCTCACTAATTTGGTTTTTCAGTGCCTCAGTTTTGTTTCTTTGGCTTTCTATTGAGTTGGCTAATTCTGTAATTTTATTATTAATTTTATAAATTTCTACTTCTTGTCTCTGTATGGTTTCTTGCAGCCTGTTCAATTAGTCGTGATCTACCGCAATATGCCTTGTCTTCTTCCTGAACTCTTCAAGATTTCTAAATATTAATCTTTTGTATTCTACCACTGATAATTCTGGAAAGTTCTCTTCTGCTGGAGAATTTCTTGATTCTTTGTTTCAGGAGGTTTGTAAAGCCATCATTGTTTGCCTTCTTAAACGATTTGATACTGACTGTTGTCTCAGAGCCATCAGTAAGTTGTTGAATTTATTTATTTTATGTTTGCTTACTGTGTTCTACCTTCCTTTTTGTTTTTTCAGTATGTCCAAATAGGCTGGTCTTTGTGTGCTAGGTTTTTCATTGGCTCCTTTAAAACTCTAATTTCCTGTCACCAGGTGGTTAGAGCTATTATTAAACATGCGATCCCAGGAGTCTGTTTACTTTCTTGGTATGGATTCGTCTGAGGTCTCCGGGTAGTCAGTCACCAAATGTTTGATGCCGGCTCTTGCTTACTGTCTAGATAGGCAGGGTGACTGGTGTAGATGGATATCTGGCTGTATATGCTGAGAAAAGCAGAGAGTTAAGAGCTATCCATGAGAGTCTGTGAGGAAGGAGTATCCCCTGATACCTAAATCTATGGGAGGAACTGTTTCTGTCTTGAATTTCTGGCCCAGGGGAGTTTGTAGATTTACTCCCCATCCTCTAATTTGTTCCCACTCTGAGTCTCAAAGAATGGCTCAGGGAAGGCTTAAGGATTTCTACTTCTAGTCTGGTGATGGCACCAAACTCTGGAGTGGGACACAGTGTAGGCAAGGGAGGTGGGAAAAGGGAGAGAGATTTATCATGGAGAAAAGTTTTAGATCTACATACAGTAGGTTAGACACAAGCCACTTAGCTCTTGTCCATCACATGCCACTTTTCAGTGGTTCTGGAGGCATGAGTGGACTCTCCTGTCAGTACCTCCCACTGCAAAGGATGCCCTCCCAATACCACTGCTCTCTGCACTGTGATGACTGGCACTGGTGGGTCAAGCCTGGTCAGTCCTGAATACTTCTGTATCTACTCTCCCTTGGCCATTTCTCAGTTTGGTTTCTTAAATTTCTCTGTGATAGTCAAGGCTCCTACAACGTCACGTCTAATTGATTAATTTGTTCTTTTGGGTCTTTGATTTTAGAGGGATTACAGAAAGTGTCTGACTATTTTGCTATCTTGGCCCACCTCACCCAAAATTTTAAATCAATTCTATATCCAAAATGACATCCTCTAAATAACGTAAATCAAGTGTGAGTGAGATGTTGAACATATTACATCTGGGACAAAGTTCCTCTCCATCTATGAATCTGTGAAATCCAGAGTTGATTCATTAGAGAACTTTTGCTAAAATTATTAGAAGAAATTTGTAGCACAAAACTACCCTGTATACATGCATGTATATTTAAAAATTGAAGTGGGGAAAAAAGGGTAGCTGAAGCTGAAATAAGGTAGGTGTATAGCTATGTTAATTGATATTTATTTTAAAATGACTGGTTTATGCCACTTAATTATTATTTAAGAATTTGTTATCATTTAGAGAGCTATGTACACCAATATGAGGGTAATTCGTGTATTAATATTGCTAGCAAGCATTTGCATTAAAATATGTATATAAATGGGCAGAGACTATTAACAATGCATATAAAAGGAAAAGTTGGTGACATTTGGAAAACAGTATGTCAAGTATAATTTTCTTGAAAGACTTATTCTAAACTTGAAAAATCACATTTATTTCTGATGCATTGTTTTTTAATTTGTTCTGTTGGCTTTAAATAAGGGGACCTATGTAAGATACATACATCAATTTACGGATGTTTCTGTTTTTTAGTTATTTAAAACATAAAAATGCTGTTCAGTGTTTTGAATTCATTATGAACAATACACCAAAGAACACATAGTGATTTATCATCAAAATCATTTTTATCAATATGTGCAATTAACAAACTGTCATTGTTCTTCAGGTTTACTGATAGCCAAAAAAAAAAAAAGTCGGTCTATATAGATTCATAGTTTATTTAATCATGAGAATCATTTATTTTTCCAATGCTTTCTTTTTTTATTCATTTTGTTAGGTGCCTAAGTGTTTTAGCTTCTTCATTTTTATTGATGTTGTTGTTTCTTTCCAACACTTTCATGGAGTATCATTTACATACCACAACATTCACTTGCTTAAATTGTTCCACTGAATGATCAGTAATATGTTTACAGCTGAGCCACCATCACCAGGATCTAAATTTCGAACATTTTCATCAGCCTAAAAAGAGATACACCCATTAGTAGTCTATACTAGTACAATGTGGCATAGTGAAATTCAGGTAGGGTGAAAGGTAATGATTATTTACAACATGATTTGTGCAGACAGAAAGGAAATATTGCTTTCCATCTAGAGTTTCTCAAGTGTACATTACTAACGATAGATTGTACACAAAATTTGGAGATGTGGAAAACTAGTCCCTTAAAATTCCCCATACTTTGATGCTTGTAGAAAGCTTTTAATTCCCTGATGAAAAGAATTACATTATGTTTTGAAATCTATTCATCTACTAAGGCATGGATAATGTAACCAGCATATAGGATTCAAATACGAACATTAACTGTTAGATACCCATAGATTGCAGCAAACAGAGGTTTGTTATCCACTGAGAAATCCATAGTTTAACATTTTGTGGCAGTTGTTTATAAATACCTTGACCCAAAGCATGATTGCCCCTTTCTGAATGGGTTGGATAACATGTGTACAAAACAGTGTGTTCTTGTCAACCTGTTGCCACTGATAGGCAGAATTGTAAAACACGTGTCTTCCAGACCTTTCTTTAAGCTTTCATTGTCTTCCACAATGTTGTATGGAGTTTCTGGGTTGTGCAAACAGTTAACAACCTTCTCTGCTAATTGAAAGATTTGACGTTTGAGTTCACCCGAAAGCACCTTGAAGGTCTGGTAATCTGATTCCAAGTATACCTCTATTGAAAAGCCTGCAGAGCACTGTTTGACTCTGACACATGTGGAGTCATTATGAGTGGGCATCAACTCAATAGCAACAGATTTTTTTTCTTTTTTTAAACAATATTTTATACTAGTTTTAGCTCCTTACTCCTTGTGCTCCTGGTTGCAGGCAAGTACTGACTGTGAGTTTATCAGGACATCTGCTGACTCAGATTTGCAATGTAGATGAAGTAGCTGGCTTCTGTTTAGGTTCAATATGGTTCCAAAAATGTATGTAATTTTAGCATAAAATTTATTATGACTCGATAACATTTATATGGAGTCAGCTAATAGAAAAGTAAATCCACAACTCCTATTTCATGGTTATGGAAATGTTAAATGAATGAGGGCATTGGTGCTTCTGTGATAGAATTTATGCCTTCAGTGTCTGAGACCAGGAGCCAATTCTTAGCTAATGTTCATCATGCACAGTCATTACCTGTCTGTCATTGTAAACTTGCATGTAACAGGTTTCATGAAATATTCCAGACAGGCAGAATAGGAAGAACAGTCTGGTGATCTACTTCAGAAAATGAGCCAGTGAAAACCCTGGGGATCACAACTGTCCAATCTGCAACTGATCCTTGGAATGGCACAGGACCAGGCAATATTTTGTTAATTGTGTCAGGAGTCAATGTGAAGACAGGTAACAATAAGAAAAAGTCAGTGGAATGGTAGTAAAAATATCTTTTTTTTTTTTAACTCTTGTATTCGCTGTCTTTCACTCTTATTATAATACCTTCTCTTCAATGTATGTCCTGTAGCTTTAGAGAAGGGTAGTTCCAAATAGAATTACTTCTATAGAGCTTCATCACATTCATAAAAAATGATCATCTGAATGAATTTAGTGAAATATTTAAATCACAGTAAATATTAGAAACATGTTTTTATATATATTTAGTTATTTAGTTTAATTTCTTAAGCAAAGCTAGATTTCATGTGCTGAAAAACACTGTTAGAAGTACATACTAATTTAAGAAGCAGCTACTTTTTTTTTATTTTGGGAGAACATTACTATAAAAACTTCTCTATTTTTATCCAATAACTGCATCTGAGATACCTTCTCCTTTTTGTCCTACATTCAACTCATAGATAAATATAGATAATTCATTGGTAGCTGAACTTTTATGATTAAAACATAAGAAAAACAAATAAAAGCCTTAGACTTATTGTATTATCCCAGATTTCTATAGCCATCCCGATCAAATTTCATAGCTAATCAGTCTCTGTATTAGCCATATGAGTAGTATATAATTTTACTCCATTTATTCAACTACAAAGCATTTATTAGGTGCCACTTATTTTTCAGTTACTTTGCTAAGCTCTAGGACATGGCTTTAGCCATTATTTTTATATAAAATAGCTAATGTTGTGTACCATTTTTGCAAAAGGATGAGGGAAAAGAGGCCAGATGAAATGAGAGGAAGGAATATTAAAAAAAAAAAAATTCTGTCCTTTTTTAACCACATAATGACTATTCAGGTTTAAACTCAATTAGACCAATTAGACAGTCTTATGGAAGATTTAAATTGAAAACAATGCCTGCAAATCCAAAGTGAAATGTAGGTAAAATTAAAAAAGTACAGAATATATGGTATTATGAAGAGATAAACAAGAAAAATAACTGAATTTATAATTTTACAAATAGCCTTAAATACTATGAAGAAAAATATTTAGGAAACTAAACATAATAGAAGAAAATGAGTGAAGTGGAAAAAAATAAAACAATTAGGTAGAAAACAAAAGTTCTTGCAGTGAAGACTTAAAAAGATAAAGATATGACAAATTATAAAATACATAAATGAAAGTGAAAGCGAGGAGATGAATATGATTTTTGCTCTCCTGAGATGGAGATAAGATGATAAAAAAGGGGTATTATATAAGTGCACTGAAAAGCTTCTGACAGTGTCAGTATTTCAGCTGTCTTCCTGCGTTTTAAGGTAATGTAAAAAGCTATCTCAGGATCAGAAGTGGAAGCTACTAAAAGCTAACAAAAACAAACTGTATTTCAGGAACAGAATAATTACAATTCTATGAGACTTGTTTATAGATCAGAATACATATCTAACTGAAACAGAAACACATAAAAATATTAGATAATAACTGAATGTATAATAATTTTTCATAAATTAAATAATGTTACATCCTAACAGCAATTTGAAAGATATTTTACTTTTTATGTTTCTAGCTCATAAAAACATAAAGCAGAGTTTACCAGAAAAAGTATTTAAAAAATTACATTTTTCATAACTATTAAGGAATGCCTCCAAAGATTGTGGTAAATGAGAAATTTAGGAAGAAAAATCTTGTATAATACAAGTATTAAAGATTAGAAAATTGAAACCTACAGAAATAACATCAAAGTGAAAGTAATATTGGTAAAAATATATTTACACTATGTATTATAGTTAGTACATTATATAGGCATGTGACTATACATACATTTTCATAAATATATTGAAAAATATTGAATTTGGTATCATGAACACCATGAGAACAAAAACATTTTATTCAAAGCTGCATGCTCACATACCAAAAAAGACTACAAAAAAAGAAATGCTCTCATTATCTGATTTGCAAATGGATGACTATGTGGATTAATGAATGGATAAAACAGACAAAAAACCAAACAGACAAGTTGCCTTGAGTCAATTCTGATTTATAGTTACCCTAGAAAACAGAGTAGAATTGCCATAGCGTTTCCAAGGAGTACCTGGTAGTTTGAACTACTGACCTTTTGTTCAGCTGCCACACAAGGACTGAAAATTAATTTTGAGAACTCATCCCAGAAAAAGTGCTACATGCCCTCATTGTTGAATATCACTAGTCACCTTAGACTTACTCCCCTTGGGAAGATATGTACTGATTCCAGTGCCTTGTACACCTTTCAAAGCAATTTTAAAACTCTTTATTTCGAATGGCCATCAGAGCTGTCATCCTATTACCCTCAATGTCTTGAATGTTATCAAAATGCCTTCCTTTCAATATTTCTTTATCTTCAGGTAAAGAAAAAATCAATGGGGGGGGGTAGACCAGGTGAATAGGGAGGATGTTCTAATACAGTTATTTGCTTAACAGCTAAAGGCAACTATACAATTAAGTTTGTGAATTTGACACCATGACTTTGAGAGCAATGGCCATTCCAGAAAGAGTTCCAAAATTGTTTTGAAGGGTGGACTAGGCACTGGTGTCATTGCATAGCTTCCCAAGAGGAGTACTTCAAAGGTGATTGTAGTAATATTCACCAATGAGATATGTAACTCTTAGAACAATTAAGTTCACAAACTTAATTGTCAGACCTCCTGGGTCTAAACCACTATGGCACTAGGTGTCAAAGTGAGTGGATAAATACTGAGAATAAGTTCCTTTCTCTCACTAATTAAATTAGATAAAATTAATCTTCTGAATCCTTAAAAGTAAGGCCAAAATCACAGTTAGAAATTCTACTTATAAAACACTGTTCATTGCTTAGTAAATAACTTAAGTGTTTTCTTTTTTAAAACTTGGCAATAATCCACCAGAAAGAAAAGCATGCAAGTGAAAGCTAATTCATGTGAATAAAGAGCAGAGATGTTATTTTGATGACTATATCTGATTCAAGCCATGTATTTTTAATTGCTTTTTATGCTCATAAATCTGGACAATGCAAATTAATACATGAGAGCAAAAAGCAAAGATGTGACTTTGATGACTAAGCTATACCTGATTCAAGCCATGGATGTGATACCTTTGTTTATGGTGTTGGAGAAGAATATTGAATATACATACAATGGACTGTCAGAAGAACCAACGTATCTGTCTTGGAGGAATTATAGCCAGAATGCTTGTTAGAAGCAAGGATGGCAAGATTTTGTCTCAAGTACTTTGAACTTATCCTTTGGAGGAACCAGTCCCTTAAGAAGGACATCATGCTTGGTAAAGTAAACAAACTGATTGACCTTAAGTCAATTCTGATTCATAGGGACTGTATTGGTCAGAGTAGAACTGACCCATAGAACCCAAGGAGCAGCTTGTGGATTCCAACTGCCAATCTTTTCATTGATAGTTGACCTCTGTTTTAGGAGCTCCTTGGTAGATAGCAGTCAGCAAAATAGTTGAAAATCTTAGTGAGATGCATTGACACAGTGGCTGCAATTAAGGCAAGGATTGAGTATTGTCTAGTTGTGCTTTATGTAGGGTCTTTATGAGTTGGAATTGACTTGATGGAATCTAATAGACATAGCACAATAAAAAGGAACTGTGAGAATGGTACAGAACAGAACAGAGTCTGGTTCTAGTGCACATGAGGTTATACAAATATGAGCTGATTGGATGGCACATAGAACAACAACAAAATGAACAATTTTCATGACTAAATAGATTTACAATATACATATGCCCCGATATATTGTTTTCTATTTTTTATTTCAATGTTCATTGTTTTAGTCAGCTAGTGCTGCTTGTTTCATGGTGAGAGGCTCTCAGTTCTCTGCCTGCTTCTCTTTCCTTTTATCTCTTGCAAGATGAAAGGATCAAGGGTGGGGCAAGCCATACTCCAGGGAAACTTGCTTTACAGTGGAGAGGGAAGTGACCTTATAAAGGGATTTACAGTCCCACCCTAATCCTTTAACATATAGCACAAGAAAATCACAAAGTGGAGGACTATCCTAGAATCATGGCCCAGCCACATGGCTACACATATTTTTGGGGGGACACAATTCAATCCATGACATTTCTGTTGAAATGATTGATTATGTCCACAGTCACAAAACTAATCTCTTTAGGAAACGTTGACCAGACATACCCTGGACCCTGTTTCCTGAACATGCTATAGGACAGGATGAGAATTTTCCAAATCATTAAATGTTTTTTTTTTTCTAATTTAATAAATTCTTCTTCAGCTTTTCTCTTTTTGTCTCTCATGTTACTCTGAACAGCATAAATAACAAAGCAGCTCCTTACAAACATTGCTTAGAGATCACCTCAGGTTAATATCCAATTACATCTCATAGAAGTACTCATTTCCCCAAAACAATACAACAGAAATCAGCCAGATCCTCTACCACTTTACAGTAAGGATTACCTTTCCTTCAGTGTCTAATGACATGTTACTCGTTTCTGATGCATAATCAGAAGCATTCTTAACTTTAATAATTCTAGTAATATTTGAAATATGGTGATACATGTATTCTCTGAGGCCACGGAAGCCTTCTCTACAGTTCTCAATTCCTTGTGAGCCCTCAACAGAATCTCCTTAAATGTCCATATTTCACCAAAAGTCTGTTTGAGACAACCTAAAGTTAACTATCAGGTACCTCAGAATTCTTCCAGCCTTTACCCTATAACCAATTCCTAAGTCACGTCTACATTTTTAGGAGTTTGTTATAACAGAGGGGTGGAGTCAAAATGGCAGACTAGACAGACATCTCCTTAATTCCTTCTGAGAACTAAGAAATGGCGTCGTAACTGAACAGACCTTTCTGAACACCTGGTGGGCAATAAGATTTGGGTTAAGGCTGTCAGACTGCACTACATGCCACTAAATGGGAAACTTCCTCTCTCTTGCTCAACCCCATTCCTGCTGCCTTACTGCTTGAATGGACCAAAGGAACCAGTACTTTTTTTTTTTTCTTTTTGTTGGCTGGTAGACAGGAAATGGGAACGAGGCAGAAGATATGCCAAGCAGCAATGGTGAAGTGAACAGCGGGTGCCACTGTGGAGAGACAGTGTGTAGGACAGCCATGTTTTGAGAACCTGGAGGTAAACTGAGAACACCACAGCCCCTCCAACCTCTCTTTTCTGAGCTCCACCATAGGTTCTGCTGCTTCATGGTGGGAACAGCAGCTTGCCTGGGTCACCATCATGGTCAGCTGGGAGGTGGAGTCAACCAACCAGAGGCCTCAGTAGGAGCTAATTTCCAGGCTGGGAAGCAATGCCAGTCTGAGAAGTGCTTTTCCACTAGAAAGACTGTGTTTAGCACAGTGTTGTCTTATGCATAAGGCCCGACAGAAGATGGCAACAGGGATGTAGCCCCTCACTGTTTTGAACTACATCATAGCATCTGGCAACTGCCAAAGAGGTGCTTCCATTGACAGATGGAAGGGGGGGCGGTCTGCCTCACCTGACAGCCTGACTGATTTTGGAAACTGTTAGCTTTTGACATTTTAAAATAAGACTGCCTGGAGTAATAACTACTCTACAGTCCAATGGCGTCCCTCCCAGCCTTTACTGACCCACATCATAGGGTCAGTTGATGGCCACCAGTGACTTCATCAGCGGGGTGATGTCTTTGTCAGCCAGGAACCACATCCCACCACTCCAGGGAGTCCACTGGGGCCAGTCACTCGAGTACACACAGGTGGCTGCCGACCAACTCCCTCCTCAGAACTATGCCTAAGCTCCTGTTGTGGCAACACCAGAGAAACCAAATTGCCTCTAGATGTCACGAAAGCAATAAACTGTTGCTAAGCATTTAAGAAATACCACATCATGGCTCTGAAAAACTCCCAAAATAAAGAATCAAAGAATATCCCAGACGAAGAGGCATTTCAGAAACTGTTGGAATTTGAGTACACAAGAATTATATAGAGAGCCCTCCTAGAGATTAAACAAAATGCAACAGAGCAACATGAAAAATTAAGCAAGCTATTTGAACTGATGGAATATCAATGTTCCAAAATCCAACAGATCAAAAACAAAATTACAGAATTAGACAATTCAATTCAAAGCCACAACAGCAGAACTGATGAACCAGAAGTCAGATTTAGTGGTTGAGGATAGAGCAACTGACACCAGTATTTATGAGGTGAAATCAGAGAAAAGAAGGAAAATGAAGAAGCATTAAGAAACATGTGGGACTCTGTTAAGAGGAATAATCTACATTTAATTATAGTTCCTGAACAGGGAGGTATAGCTGAAAAAACAGAGTATTGTTGTTGAGGTGCTGATAGAAAACTTTCCTGAAATTATGACAGAAGGGAACATATATATCCAAGATGTGTGTCAAATGCCACAAAAACTGGATCCCAAAAGAAAGACAAAAAGACATAATCAAGCTTAATAAAATTAAACATAAGCAGAAACTGTTAAAGGCAGTGACACTCAAAGCAAAGCTAACATTTAGAGGGAAGCTCTGTAGTCTTTCATTTGACTTCTCAGCAGAAATGATGTTGGCAAAGAGGCAGTGAGATGATGCATTCAAAGTCTTGAAGGAGGAAAACACCCAGCCACGAATTGTATGTTCTACAAAACTGCGTTTCAGATTTGAAGACGGAATTAAGATATTTGTAAATAAATAAAAGCTTAAACATTTTGTAGAAACCAAACCAAAACTACAAGAAATACTGATAGAAGGTCTTTGCTTAGAAAAACAAAACCATAAGCGTATACTTAAGAAGGTAATGTGGGACACAACATCTGGAAATATAATTCGGGTAAGGAAGGCATAAAACTCTCTCAAAACTATAATATTAAAAGAAAGGAACCAGTGATTGTATAATGAAAACTTTGACACCATAATGTTGAAAAAAGGGTATGCTACAGTAGTTATAGTCCTTTAAAATGGAGGGAAAGTTCAAAAGATATGTAGAAGTTAAAACTGGGTTTAAATTGAGAATATTAAGAGGGATTATAGGTGCAGATGCAAAGCAAAATAGCATGCAACATATCAAAACAAGAAACATAATAGGGAGGTCTCAACAAACACAAAACAAGACTGAAAAAGATGAAAATTCAACCCATAAAGAAGAATGACCCAGAACAAAATATTAACAGTAACATAGAAAGCACTAACACAAAAATAAACACATCAAGATGACAGCACTAAACACATACATATCAGTAATTTCATTTTAAATGTAAACAGTCTGAATGTTCCAATAAAGAGATGTCTTGGAGCAAAAGATATGACCTGTCTATAAGTTGCTTGCAAGAAATATACCTTAGACATAAAAATATGAACAAACTGAAAATTAAAGGATGGAATAATAGAAACCAAGCTAGCAATATACAAAGAAAAGCAGGTGTGGTAATACTAATCTACGATAAAATACTTTAGTGTAAAATGCACTATCATGGAGAAGTATGGTCACTATTTATTGCTGAGAGGTTCAATACACAAGCAGTACTTAATGTTCTTAAATATTTATGCACCCAATACTAGAGCATCTAAATACATCAAACAAACACTGACTACATTGAAAAATGAGATACATCATTTCACAATAATAGTGGGAGACTATTAGTGGAGTTCAAGGAAATCGAACAATGCCTTGCTCAACAAGCCATGGTTTGTAGAAGAAATTAAGGATGAAATAAAAAATTTATGGATTCTAATGAGAATGAAAACACATCCTACCAGAACCTATGGGATGCAGCCAAAGTAGTACTAAGAGGTCAATTTATCTCTGTAAACGTGCACATTCAGAAAGTAGAAAGAACCAAAACCAAATAATTACCCCAACAGCTTGAACAAGTAGAATGAGAGTAACTGAGAAACCTCTCAGACACCAGAAGAAAACATAGAATGAAGGCTAGAGCAGAAGTAAATGAAATAGAGAAGAACAATTGAAAAAACTGACAAAACCAAAAGCTATTTTTTTGAAAAGATCAACAAAATTGATAAACCATTGCATAAACTTACTATAGAAGAGAAGGAGAGTAAATAAATAACCTAAATGAGAAATAAGATTGGGAGACATCACAGCAGACCCAACTGAAATCTGAAGTATCATAATAGAATACTTCCAGAGACTGTACTCTAGCAGATTTGAAAATCTGGAGGAAGTGGACAAATTCCTAGATTTATATCACCTACAAAAATTATCACAAGGAGGAGTAGAGCAATCTAATAAACTTATCACAGTGGAAGAGATTGAAAAAGTCATAAAAAAAACTAGCAACCAAAAAAAAACCCTGGCCTAGATGGCTTCAAGGTAGAATTTTTACGAAGCCTTTAAAAAAGAGTTAACCCCAAGACTAGTCAGGCTATTTCACAGCATAGAAAGGGATGGAATAGTCCCAAGTTTATTCTATGAAGCCAGCATAACCCTGATACCAAAGCGAGGGAAGGATCCAATGAAAAAGGAAAATTACAGGCCAATACCAACGTAGATGCAAAAATCTTCAACAGAATCTTTACGAATAGAATTCAACAATATATCAAAAAAATAATTCATCACGACCAAGTTGGATTCATTCCAGGGATACAAATTTGGTTCAACATCAGAAAAACAATACATGTGATCAACCACATAAATAACATAAAAGACAAGAATCACCTGATTTTGTGAATTGATGCAGAAAAGGCATTTGACAAAGTCCAACACCCATTCATGCTAAAAATTAGACAAGACAAAGAAATAAAGAGTATCCACATCAGCAAAGAAAAAGCAAAACTCTCCGTATTTGCAGATGATACAATTGTATATGCAGAGAACCCTAAGGAATCCGTAATAAACTACTTGAACCAATAAAAAAGTTCAGCAAAGAATCAGGATGTAAGATAAATATAAGTAAATCAGTTGGATTTCTTTGTATCAACAAAGAGATCACTAAAGAAGAAATCACCAAGTCAATGACATTTACTATAGCCCCCCTGAAGATAAAATACCTAGGAATAAATCTAACTAGAGAAATAGCAGACCACTACAAAAAGAACTACAAAATATTACTGCAAGAAACTAGGAGAGGCTTACATAAATGGAAAAACCTACCCTGCTCGTGGATAGGAAGACTTAACATTGTGAAAATGTCTATTTTACATAAAGCAATCTACATATTCAATGCAATTCCAATTGAAATTTTTAAAAAAATTTTATTTTTATTTAACATAACTGAGTGAAAATGTACATTCACATATAAATCTACATGCCCCCCCTTTATGCAGCTTCCACTGCTCTCCCTGTCCAGTGACAGCACACTATTCCTCTCTGCTCCATATATGATATATGTCTCATCCTCCCAACAGTCTCCTTTCCCCTCCTGTCCATCCACTCCCCTTCCTCCAGCCAGAGGACAGAAAGATGATATCCTATAGATGTATAGAACAATAAAGTGCTTCCAATATATGGTCACTCTGCATTGCCAAGTCCAATCCATTCCTGTCCAAAGAGTGGACCCTTGTTATAATTTATGGGAAAGGGCAGCATCAGGGCAGGGGGCCATGCTCTCAGAGGAACCCCAAAACCACTGGACCATCAATTGAGGTCTTTTAGTGGAGATCTCATGATGCACCTCTTTATTCTTGTATTGCCAGTGGACTCCTCTCTGCAAGCTCCATCGTGGCTATCACTGGTGGTGGCCGGGCACCATCTGCCAATAGACATTTTTTTAATGAGATGGAAAAACAAATCACCAGCTTTGGAAAAGGAAGAAAACCCAGATAAGCAAAGTATTCTTGAAGAAGATGAAGGCAATGGGAACCCTCACCGTACTCAACCTTAGAACCTATCATACTGCCACAGTAGTCAAAACAGCTTGATACTGGTACAAAAAGAGACATATAGACCAATAGAACAGAATTCAGACCACAGAGATACCATCATCCTCTTAGGAACAGCTGATATTTGACAAAAGCCCTAAGATTGCAAACTGGGGTTAAAACAGTCTCTTTAACAAATGGTGCTGACAAAACTGGATATCCTTCTGCCAAAAATTGAAACAAGACCCATGTCTTACACCTTATATAAAAAACTAACTCAAACTGGATAACAGACCTAAATATCAAACCTAAAACAGTAAAGATCATGTAAGAGAAAATAGCTTCAACAATGGAAGCTTTAATACACAGCTTACAAAGTCTTCAAAATCTGACAAACCATTATCAACAAAAGAGAAAATAGATAAATGGGAACTACTGAGAGTCAAACACTTTTGTCATGCAAAGACTTTATCAAAAGAACTAAAAGACCACTTATAGAATGGGTAAAAAGTAATTGGCAACTACATGTTGGGCTGATGTCTAATCTCCATAATCTACAAGGTACTGTAAAATATCAACAAGAAAAAGGTAAATAACCCAATTAAGTGAAGAACAAAGGAGATGGCCAGACACTTCACTAAAGAGGACATCCAGGCAGCCAAAAGATACATGAGGAAATGTTTATGATCCATTAGCTATTATAGAAATCCAAATCAAAACTGCAATGAGATACTATCTCACTACAATAGACTGGCCATCATCCAAAAACACAAAACAAATGCTGGAGAGGCTGTGAAGAAACTGAAACTCTACTACACTGTTGGCAGGATTGCAAAATGTTACAACCTCTTGGAAAAGCAATCTGGTACTTCCTTAAAAAGCTGGAAATAGATATACCATTTGACCCAATAATCCCACTGCTTGGAAAATATCCTACAGAAAAAAATGCTGTCATACAAACAGACACATGCACACAAAAGTTTACTTAATCATAGTCCACAATATCTAAAAGATGGAATCAATCCAGATGCCCAACAACAGATCAATGGATAAATAAACTGTGTTGCGTATACTCAATGTAACCCTACACAGTGATAAAGAACAGTGATGATTTTAGGAAGCATCTCATAACCTGGCTTCAATTGGAAGACGTTATGCTGAGTGAAATCGTCAGCAACAAAAGGGTAAATGTTGTATGAGACCCCTACTGTAAGCATTTAAAAAGAGACTGACGTGCAGGAGAAAAGATTCTGAAGGCTGCAAGAGCAGAAAGGGAGAGAGAAGTCTGCTCATAGGTTAGATAAGTGATAGAAATTCAGTTGGATGAAAGCAACGACAGCACACACTAAAAAAAAAATCAAATTAACAGGACTTCAACATAAATGCAAAACTCTTTTAATCTTAACTCAATATTGCAAGGATAAGGGTAACATCATGCCGTGCTCTCAGGTAACATCAATGCCAACTGGCATAACTAGCCAATGAGTCTTCTCTACCCCATAGTGGTGGGTGGCATCTGGGATCTTAAAAGATACAAGCTCCTGCCTGAAGTACACCAAATGGTCCCAAGTCAGTGGGAACAAATGATCACCAAAGACAATAAAGACATTGGAGGTAAAAGAGCCCAGGAGACAGAAGGATCCATGTGAATGGGTGATTGAATCAACATGTGACCAAAAGAAATAGATGGTGCCCAGCCACCACCAAAGACAGCTGTGAGGGAGCATACAATGTCAAGTCCCAGTGACAACATGAGAAAAAGAAGTGTGCACCTCAAGAACTCTGCTAAAAGACCACACTGATGGTCCGAAGACCTGGGGGTTCCACTGGGAATATGGCCTTTAGACCTGATACTGCCCCTGACCAGAAAACATTATTGAGGTCAAGTGTTCAGACACAAATGGATTGGATTCAGGGACACAAGTTGACCACATAGTGTGTGTACTTTGTCATTCTATGCATCTATAGGATGTTGTGCTACTGGCCTCTTACTACAAGAGAGAGGAGAACATGGAGATGAAGGGACAGGAGAGTTAAAGAGGATGTGACATGTATAGAACAGAAAGGAGGAGCATACTATCAATGGGCAAGGAGACGAGAAGGAGTTGCAGGTAGGTGGGCATGAAAATTTAATTTGGATCACACACTTTAACTCAATCACAACGAAGAAAATAAGAAGTTTGCTGTAGCAGCACCCCACTCTGTACACTTACATTAGCATCCTAGGACTCTTATGACAAAGTACCTTAAGTTATATGGCTTCAAACAACTGAAATATATTCTCTCATATTTTCTGGAGGCTATGAGACTAAAATCAACACCTTGTCAGGTCTTTGCACTCTCTGAAGACACTATGGGAAACTCTTTTCCATGTTTTTCTCTTAGCATCTGGTATTGCCAACAATCTTTGTTGCTCCCTACTGTTCGATGTATCACTACAATCTGTGCTTCACTTGTCATATGATGTTCTCTTACGAATGCAAACAGCTATCAGATGGATTCCAGGATCAGGTCCTGAAACAGGAATCTAACTTGGAACAATTCTCAGATTTTCACATTTGAGATCAAAAGTGCTTGACATGGTTTATTCAAGTAATAAATGTAAGAATCCAGTCAATAACTCAAGTTTCTCGATAACGATTTAGTAGTTTCCCATGATTATATTAAAAGTCAGTATATGTATTCAGGCTTCAGGTACACAGATAGAATACTGAATCAACAATAGGAACTACATATGTTGCAAGGCTTTAATTCTCATAAGTAACACTGTATTTGTTTCATGTACTAAACAGACTATGTTACTGTGACTAACAAAAGCCTTTGAAAGCACCTTTATATTTGCTGAAATTTTGAGAAATGCTGATGTATTTAGTTCTATACTGCAAAGTACCTGAACTGCAGATGACTTTAAAAATATTATTTACTTAAGAACTCTCTCTTCACTCTTTTTCTCTATTGTCTATTTCTCTGAAAAAAATTCTATCTAATTTTTATACGCTTATGTATATGTATCATCACACAATTCTACATAAAAAATGCCAACTATTTATTTAAATTTACAAATGTCAACTATTTATTTAAATTTGCAAAACCAAAGATTTGTTCTAGGAACTTCTACTGAATTTAAACACATCTACGCTGTTTCATGGAACTCAGGTTGTGCAGTGGTGAAGAACTCAACTTCTAGTCAAAATGTCGGAAGTTCAGAACCAACATCTCTACTGGGAAAGCTTATGGGCAGTTCTATTCAGTTCAATAGAGTTTCCGTGAGTTGGGACTGACTCAAGCATAAGGGTTCTTGTTATTGTTGTTATTGTTTTGGTTTTATATTGTCTTATAATATTTTTGCTGATTTATATGTGTTTCCTCAAACTGAATTTCATTCAGATAAAGCTTTGGATAGACTTAACATCTTTAATAAGAAAGAACATTTTCAGTAGTGGCTAACCACGCAACTTATTCTTTTACTTACGTCTGTCTTCTTTCACAAGCAAATTAAATTTTTAAGCATTTAAGTAATATATATTATTATTATTCCTTCAAAAGAAGTATGTATTATGATATTTCATATGGCAATAGTTATAGATAATGTGATAAACATATATTGATATACTAAAAACAGTAAAACAACAAAGTATTTTTTCAAGTAACACAGTTTATTAGATCTAGCTACTTAAAAACTTGAAAACATGAGAAATTGACAGTTTCATTTTTATTATCATTATGCAAAATAGAACTATCATATTGCTTTCAGACTATCAAAATATATTGTTTAATTGTTGGGTAATTTCATTTACTTTTAATGTGGAATTAGGTAAATACTAAATTTGAAGCTGACCTTTAAAGACAATCACAGCTCTGTTACAATGTAAAGTTGGAAAAATGGCAGTTTTACTACTTGTGTTAGTGAGGTTAAAGAAAATGTAATTAAAGGAAAAGAATGAATGAAAACCGATTGCATTACTGCATAGCATATGTTATTCTAATACTATATAAAGTTAGATAACCATTATTTTACCATGTTCTCTTATGATAAAATATCAAGTTGTATTGCCTGTAATTCATAATTCAAAATATTACAATGATATGATTGTATATGCAGAGAACCCCAATGAATCTATAAGTAAGCTACTCAAACTGATAGAAGAGTTCAGCAAAGTCTCAGGATACAAGATAAACATAAGTAAATCAGTAGGATTCCTTTATACCAACAACGAGACTGTTAAGGAGGAAATTATTAAATCAATACCATTTACGATAGCCCCTAAGAAGATAAAGTACCTAGGAATTAATCTAACCAGAGAAACAACAGACCTTTACAAAGAGAACTACAAGCCCTTACTGCAAGAAACTAAGAGAGACTTAGATAAATGGAAAAACCTACTCTGCTCATGGATAGAAAGACTTAACATTGTGAAAATATCTATTTTACCGAAAGCAATTTATTTATATAATGCAATCCCAATACAAGTTCCAGCATCATTTTTTAATGAGACGGAGAAACAAATCACCAATTTTGTTTGGAAAGGGAAGAAGCCCCGGATAAGTAAGGTACTACTAAAGAAGAAGAACACACCGGGAGGCCTCTCATTACCCGAATTTAGAACATACTACACTGCCACAGTGGTCAAAACAGCCTGGTACTGGTACAAGAACAGACAGATGGATCAAGGGAACAGAATTGAGACCCCAGCGATGACACCATCTGCCTACGAACAGTTGATATTCGACAAAGGCCCTAAGACATTAAACTGGGATAAAAACAGTATCTTCAACAAATGGTGCTGGCAAAATTGGTTATCCATCTGCAGTAAACTGAATCAAGATCCATATCTTACACCTTATACAAAAACCAACTCCAATTGGAAAAAAGACCTAAATATCAAACCTAAAACGATAAAGCTCATCCAAGAAAAGGTAGGAACAACAATGGAAGTTTTAATACACAATGAGGACAGACTCCAAAATCTGTCAAAGAAACCTTAATCAACAGAAGAGAAAATAGATAAATGGAAACCATTAAGAATCAAACACTTTTGCTCATCCAAAGACTTTATTAATAGAATTAAAAGAACACCCACAGAACGGGAAAAAATATTTGGCAACTCTATGTCAGACTGACGCCTGATCTCCATAATCTATAAGATACTACAAAATATCAAGAAGAAGAAGATAAACCATTCAATTAAGCGATGGGCAAAGAAGTTGGACAGACACTTGACAAAAGAGGAGATCCAGGCAGCCAAAAAACACATGCAGACATGTTCACAGTCTTTAGTTATTAAACAAATTCAAATCAAGATGACAATGAGATACCATCTCACCCAAACAAGATTGGCCATGATCCAGAAAACACAAAACAACAAATGCTGGGAAGGCTGTGGAGAAAGAGGAACCCTCCTACACTGTTGGTGGGGTTGCAAAACAGTCCAGCCTCTTTGGAAGGCAATCTGGCGCTTCCTTAAAAAAATGGATATCGATATACCATTTGACCCAGTAATTCCACTACTTGGAATATGTCTTACAGAATCAAGGCCTTTCACACCAACGGACACATGCACCAGAATATTTATCACAGCACAGTCCACGATAGCAAAAAGATGGAATCAACCAAGATGCCCAACAACAGAAGAATGGATAGGTAAACTAGGTACATATACTCCAAGGAGCACTACGCAATGATCAAGAATAACGATGATTCCAGGAAACATCTCCTAACCTGGTTTCAACTGGAAGACATTATGTTGAGTGAAAGTAGTCAGCGACAAAAGGACAAATACTGTATGAGACCTCTACGATAAGATCTCAAAAACAGACTTGTGTATAGAAGAAAAGACTCTTTGACAGCTACAAGGGAGGGGAGGAGGGGGGATGAGGGGGGAGGGTTTAATATAGATAGTTACTAGAAATCTAGTTGGGAGAAAGCGATGATAGCACACATTAGAAACAAGAACAACATTAAGTGGACTTCAGCATAACTTGAGTACTCCTTCCATCTTAACTCAATGCTACAAGAATAGAGTAGCTAGGGCGGAGGGCGGGGGACCATGCTCTTAGGCGAATTCCAGGTGAATTGGCACAACTAGCATTTTGCTAAGAGAGCTCTCTGCACCCAACATTGGTGAGTGGCGTCTGGGGTCTTAAAAGCTGCCAAGCTGCCATCCGAGGACACAGCAAATGGTCCCAACTCAGCAGGAACGGATGTTCACCGAGGGCCAAAATGGCATGCCATAAAGACAACCGAGAAGACAGAGAGACCCACAAGAGTGGGTGCCTACATCGACCTGGGACCAGAAGAACCGGATGGTGCCCGGCCACCACCAGTGATAGCCATGACGGAGCTCACAGAGAGGAGTTTCACTGGCAACACAAGAATAAAAAGAGGTGCATCATGAGATCTCCACTAAAAGACCTCAATTGATGGTCCAGTGGTTTTGGGGTTCCTCTGAGAGCATGGCCCCCGGCCCTGATGCTGCCCTTTCCCATAAATTATAACAAAGGTCCACTCTTTGGACAGGAATGGAATGGACTTGGCAATGCAGAGTAACCATATGTCGGAAGCACTTTACGGTTCTATACATCTATACGATATCATCTTGCTGACCTCTGGCTGGAGGAAGGGGAGTGGACTGAGAGGAGGGGGAAGGAGACTGTTGGGGGGATGAGACATGTATGGAGCAGAGAGGAATAGTGTGCAGTCACCAGACAGGGAGAGCAGTAGAAGCGGCATATAGGGGGGCATGTAAATTTTCGTGTGAATGTACATTTTCACTCAGTTATGTTAAATAAAAAAAAAAAAAAAGCTGCCAAGCTGCCATCCGAGGACACAGCAAATGGTCCCAACTCAGCAGGAACGGATGATCACCAGGACCAAAATGACATGCAGTAAAGACAACCTAGAAGACAGAGAGACCCACAAGAGTGGGTGCCTACATCGACCTGGGACCGGAAGAACCGGATGGTGCCCGGCCACCACTAGCGATAGCCACAATGGAGCTCAGAGAGAGGAGTCTCACTGGCAACACAAGAATAAAAAGAGGTGCATCCTGAGATCTCCACTAAAAGACCTCAATTGATGGTCCAGCGATTTTGGGGTTCCTCTGGGAGTATGGCCCCCGCCCCTGATACTGCCCTTTCCCATAAATTATAACAAAGGTCCACTCTTTGGACAGGAATGGATTGGACTTGGCAATGCAGAGTGACCACATATTGGAAGCACTTTATGGTTCTATACATCTATAGGATATCATCTTACTGTCCTCTGGCTGGAGGAAGGGGAGTGGACAGAGAGGAGGGGAAAGGAGGCTGTTGTGAGGATGAGACATGTATGGAGCAGAGAGGAATAGTGTGCTGTCACCAGACAGGGAGAGCAGTGGAACCTGCATATAGGTAGGCATGTAAATTTATATGTGAATGTACATTTTCACTCAGTTATGTTAAATAAAAATAAAAATTAAAAAAATATTATAAAAGCAAAAGCATTTTAACAAAAATTTAAGTTATTTAATAAGCCTGTTTACCGATGTAAACACTGTTGTTTTTTTCTTTACATTATCGCTCAGAAAAGAAAAAAAACTAAATGGGTTTCAAATAATTAGTTTATATTACTGTGAGTATGCTTGCAGTAAACACATTTTAGTAATCTTCGTCAATTAACCGATATGACTAGAAGTCACAAAACTTACACAGATGCTAATTAGACATGTATTTCAAAATGTGTGGAATTTAAATTGGCTGTAACTCTCACAAAACTTGTTCAAAATGATTTGAATTTCAAAGATTGAAAATTAAAGTGTCATGAGAATATTTTATCATCTTTGGAAAAGAAAATTAATCTCTCTCCCATGAGTAATTTTAACATAAGTGCCTGCTGACATACTTGTTTATTTAGCAAATAAGAGAAGACTGGATCCATCTTATTAAAGTTATCATTTTTTTTATCTTTACCTAAAAACAGAAAACATACAAAATTAGTTCAAAACACGTATGGAGATTTTTTTCAGTGGGGCTGTGATTTAAAACTGTGTTTTCTCCTTGCTTATTATTGTACCAAATTATAAATATTCATATACAGGAAGCTTTATGCACATCAAAAAAGAGACTAGAATCTTAAAACTGACAAAGATAAATTGTTACTATTTGATGATATTTTCTCTCCCTATGGACATGTGGTCTTTCTGCACTTTGCTGATGGGCATCCTCCTGAGATAAAATGCTTAGTGTCTAGTGTGTGATTGTGTCACATTCTGCTGTACAAGATCATCTGTCTAATGAGATAGCAAACTGCAAAGAATTGAAAAATTGATTTTTCCCAGTTTTAACTTAATGAAAAACAACCTGGTTTCAATCACACTGGAAGGTGAGAGATAGCATTGCTTATTAAGACCTAGACACAGTGGAAGGTAAACGACTTCCTGACTTTAGAGATAAGATGAAACTAAAGACAGTGGTCTTTAACCATAATAACAACAAAAACATATCAACAGAAAAAAGTATTGTGTGTTTTGAAATTTGAAGTAAGTCAACATAAGGAAGTCACATCAGAAGCCTCATGTTATCTTTGTCTTGTAGCTCAACAAGGCAAAAGAAGATAGGTTTATCTGCATATTTCTTTTGATAAGGAAAGAGAGCTTCTGACTATCTAAAAAGTTCTCCTTCCTAAATATTTGCTTCTCACTTATTTTTCAATTACGTGTACAGAAATTTTGATCTATCAAAACCTGGTCAGTGAATATGTCTCAAAAATATACAGACTCTAGAATTTTGTCTTTTTTTGGTGAAGGAGAAGAGGCCACTTCCTCACCATTGAGTCCAAGTCTCAGTTTCTCTGGAGAAGACATATTTTCTTCTATTTTCCTAATTTTCACTGAGAAATTTAAAACACATTTGGGCATTTCACTTACACACAGATAGAGTTTTAGTAACTAATAATGTAAAATTAACTGGATGCTAGTTGGTAATTTAAACATCGCTGCCAAGCTAAAAGCCAAGTGCCGTCTAATCGGATCCGAATCACTAGGTGGCACAAATGGTTAAGCCCTAGGGTACTAACAGAAAGCATGGCGGTTCAAATCCATCCAGGTGTGCTTCCAGGGAAAGGCCTGGCAAAATACTTCCTATTTCTGATGGATATTAGCCATTGCAAACCGTAAGACATAGTTCTACTCTGAAACTTACAAAATTTCTATAAGTTTTATGTGACTGGATAGCAATTGGCAGTGGTTCTGATAATAGGCAGTTACATAGCTAAAAGAAACCGTGCTACTTAGGGTTCATTCTTAGAAACACTGTAAAAGTTTTGTCATGACTAGGTGCTCTTGCCTTTGGACTTATTCAGAACCTTCATAATGAAGTTTGACCTTCTTTTTACTCTTTCTACCGGAATAATTACATAATTATTAGTTCAAATTAGCTAAAATTTTGAAAGGCTCATGTCATCCCTAAAGGATCAGAGTTAACTGTTGTCTCTTTTGGTATTACACTGCACAATGTTTTTGAAATGCAAGATTTCATATACATATGTATACATGGAGAGGGAGAGAGAGAGAGAATTTTTAATTATATAAAATTATATATTTAATTATATAAAAATATATAAATGTTTGATTGATATACAAGCTGGTAAGATTTTATTCCTTTTTTTCCCTCTTTTATTTTTAATGATCTGGTATCTCAATGAAAGAAAAAGAGAGTAAGACGAGTAAGTGTACTCGGGAGAAGTAAATGTTATAAAATAACGAGTGACAGACCAAAGCAGTTCGAGGGTGACTTTAACAGATTCGTTATATAATTTATTAATAATAATGAGAGCAGGGTCGCCATGAGTCGGATCCGACTCGACGGCACTTGGCTTGGCTAGCTAGATTTATGGTTAGATTCTTAAAAAGTCATATTTTATTAAAATTGTAGATGTTAAATGAATATAATTTAAAAAGATCCTGTGAGTATTGATAAGCTTAAAGAAAATTAGTTACCGTTTGTCATTACTTGTCTGAGCAATGAAGAACATTTTTCATTTGTGTATCATCAAAATAAAATACAGAAATAAATTGATAATTGACTGTAATATAAGTTTCAACATTAATTTCTGCCTATGAATATTTGTTTTCATCTTATTTGTTATTTTATTGCTGGTTTGATTTATACATGTGATAGAAATTAACAATTATACATTAAATTAATATTAACAATACTATTAATAAACTAAATTGACACTTAGTTTTAATCATTGGTATCAAAAGAAAAGGTAACCCCGGTGATGTGGTATTTAAGTGCTGTGTATGCTAACCAAAAGTTCAGCAATTCAAATCTACCAGGCAGTCCTTGGAAGCTCTGTGGAGCAGTTCTACTCTGACCTAAAGGGTCACTGTGAATCAGAACTGACTCAGCAGCACTGGGTTTGTTTGAGTTTTACCAAAAGAGAAGATAAATCAACATTTTAAATTTTACATTGACTTTGAAAATTCATATCCTGCTACCTATTTACAAAAAAGGTGTGTATACTTTAAGATCTTATTTTCAGGTCTAGTGTCATTACTGTAAAGAATTACTAGTCTAGCTACTACCAATCACTTGTTCTTGCTGTGTGATACTGAGTAGATTCTCACTCATAGTGACCCTATAGAACAGAGTAGAATTGCCCAGTCAAATTTCCAAGGAGTTTCTGATGGACTTGGGCTGCTGACATTTTGCCTAGCAGTTAAACTCTTTGCCATTATGCCACCAGGGCTCCAACAATCAACAGTGGATGAATATACTATTTTCCAATCACTGTTTTCAGAATACACAGTTTAGAGTAGAATTATAGTTCACAAATAATAAAACAAAATCAAATAATCCTCTCGCAAAATATGAAACTCTGGTAGCATATCAAAAGGTCAGCAGTTCATATCCACCAGACACTCCTTCAAGACCATGTGAGATGACTCTTCTCTATCCTATAGAGTCATTACGAGTCAGAAATGAGTTTAAATTTTGGTTTCACATAATAACCACGGGTATATTATGCAAGTATAAGTTTGACAAATTACCCTCCTAACACAATTAGCAGTGGTACTTTTTTCAAATTAAGAATGACCAAGTCTGTGTGTATAGAACAAGTTTTTAGCATTTTTTAGTGCAAACTATTACAGGATGATTGTAGAACACTTTTAAGTATACATCTACAATTCTTTTACGTGTCCTCTTTGTATGCATACATACAACTATAATAACAAATGTCAATCTTAACTGACCCTTGTACTTGATTAATTGTATGGAGGATGGCAACGAATATAGATATAGTTAAAAACAGTATGTTCTTATTTTATTGAACATGTTTCCAAACCATATAGTTTTGCTGAATTGTATTTTATCATGTCATAATGTAATTTATTTAAAAATAATTTCTTTGGGATATTTAGCTTCTCATTTTTCATCAGTGTTAAAAACAAGGTGAACATAAATACTTGAGCACAGACATTACTATTGATTTTGGAAAACATACTAGAAACAGTGTGATAAGTGGAAAAGCATATGGTCTGGGTCACTGATATTACATTGTCAAGAGCCATATCCCCTACATGTCTTTCAGTTAGTAATATTGTGGGGACATGCCTGTTGCTGTGATGCTGGCAGCTGTGCTACTGGTATTCACATACCAGCAGGGGCACCCACAATACAGAGGTTTCAGCTGAGCTTCCAGACTTAGAAAGAATAGGAAGAAGGACACGGTACTCTACTTCTGAAAAGAATTAGTCACTGAGTGCATTATGAATAGCAGTGGAACACTGTCTGATGCAGGACCAGAAGATGAGCCACCTGGGTTGGATGACACTCAAAAGACAACTATGGAAGAGCTTCTTCCTTAAGATAGAGTCAAGCTTTCAGGACTTTCATGTGCTAATGCGATATACCTCAAAATGAGAAGAAACAGCTACAAGCATCCATTAACAATCAGAGTAAGGAAAGTAAGAAGTAATAATCAAGGAAAATTAGAAATCATCAAAAATGAACTGAGATCTCCACTAAAAGACCTCAGTTGGTGGTTCAGCAGTTTCGGGGTTCCCCGGGGAGCATGGCCCCTGGCCCTGATGCTGCCCTTGCCCATAAATCATAATGAAGGTCAACTCCTCAGACACGAATGGATTGGACTTGGCAATGAAGAGTGACCATATATTGGATGCATTTTATGGTTCTATGTATCTGTAGGATATCATCCTGCTGACCTCTGGCTGGAGGAAGGAGAGTGGGTGGAGAGGAGGGGAAAGGAGATTGTTGGGAGGATGAGACATGTATGGAGCAGACAGGAATAGTGCACTGTCACCGGGCAGAGAGAGCAGTGGAAGCTGCATATAGGTGGGCATGTAAATTTATACGGGAATGTACATTTTCACTCAGTCATATTAAATAAATAAATAAAATAAATAAAAATGAAATGGAACAAATAAACATAGACATTCTAGGTATTAGTGAGCTGAAATTGACTGGTGTTAGCCATTTTGAATTGACAATCATACAGTCTATTATGCCAGAAATAGCAGCTTAAAGCGTAATGGTATTGCATTCATCATCAAAAAGAATATTTTAAGACCTGTCCTGAAGTACAACACTGTCAGTGGTAAGTAATATCCACACTCTAATATCCAAACACTAAAGCCAAAGCTGAAGATTTTTACTAGCAACTGCAGTCTGAGATTGATGGAATGTGGAATCTGGATGTATTGATAATTACTGGTAAATGGAAGTACAATGTTGGAAACAAAGAAGATGGATCATTAGTTGGAAAATATAGTCATGGTGAAGAAATGATGCCAGTTCATTACACTTACCTTTTTTCACCAATGTAAACAGCAACTATACATGTGGACCTCACCAGAGGGACTATACAGGAAAAAACATTGGCTACATTGTGGTAAAAGATGATGGAAAAGTTCAATATCATCTGTCAGAACAAGGCCATGAGCTGAGTGAGGAACAGACCATCAGTTGCTCAGATGCAAATTCAAACTGAAACTGAAGAAAATTAGAATGAGTCCACAAGAGCCAAAGACCTTGAGTACATCCCACCTGATTTTTAGAGACCATCTCAAGAACACATTTGTTGGGTTGAACACTAACAGCCAGATGAACTGCAGAATGATATCAAGGACATTGTACTTGAAGAAATCAAGAGATCATTAAAAATACAGGAAAGAAAGAAAAGACCAAAAGAGATGTCAGAAGAGATTCTGAAACTTGAATGTAGAGTAGCTAAAGAAAAGGAAGAAATGATGAAGTAAAAGAACTTAATAGAAGATCTCAAAGAGTGGCTCAAAAAGACAAACCTAAGTATTTCTAACGACATGTGCAAAGAGCTTAAAAAGAAAACCAAAAAGTAAGAACACACTAGTCATTTCTCGAGGTGAAAGAACAGAAAAAATGTTCTGGTTTGGACTGCAATAGTGGATGATTCTACAGGGAAAATATTAGACAACACAGGAAGCATCAAGGGAAGGTAGAATGAATACACAGAATCATCATATCAAAAAGAGTTAATCAACATTCAGCAATTTCAAGAGGGAGCATGTGATCAGGAACCAATGGTACTGAAGGAAGAAGTCCAAGCTACACTGAAGGTGTTGCGGAAACAGGCTGGGTGGAGTCAAGATAGTGGACCAGACATACATCTCCTTAACTCCCTCTGAAAACTAAGGTCTGGATTGATAAATAACTGGAGATTTCTGGACACTCAGTGAGACCTAGGACATGGCATAGGGCTGTCACTTTGGACTACATGCCACTGAATGGGGAAACTGCTTGTCTGGCTGAGTCCCACTCTGGTTGAACAGGCTGGCTGCCACAGACTGAAGGTAACTGGCATTTTTAACTGTTTTTTCTTTTTTGTTGGCCAGCAGATGAGGGAGAGGCTGAAACAGCAGCTACGCAGTGCTAAAGTGATCTACGAGTGAAATAACCACATTTTGAGAGCCCAGCTCCAGATTCTGAGCACCACCACCCCTCTACCCTCTCTTTTTGGACCTCTGCCATTGTTCTGCTGCTTTGCGGGGGAGGGACAGCTTGGCCAAGATGCCATATTGTTGGACTGGGAGGTAGAAATACCCAACTGGAGGCCTCAGCAAGAGCTAATTTCCAGGCTGAGAGGCAGTCCCAGCCCGGGAGCACTTTTCCAGCAGAAAAACTGTTTTCAGCACAGAGTAGCCTTATGGGTGGAACCTGACAAGGGATGTCAACAAGCCAGTAGCCTGTCCCTTGAACTACATCACAGCATCAGGCGACAGCTGATCAGATGCTTCTGTTTTCAGCCAGAAGGAGGGGCTTCCCACACCTGCCTGCCTGACGGATTTTGGAAGGGATCAGATGTCTTTTACCTTTTAAAATAAGACTGCCTCGAGAAATAATTGTGGTGCAGCTCACATTCCAGGGTTGTCTGATGGCCCTCCAGTGACTCCATAAGTAGGGCTCTGTCTTTGCCAGCCAAGAGATGGAGGCTACGACACCAGAGATTCCACTGGAACCAGTCTCTTGAGTACATAGAGGTGGCTAGTGATCAGCCTCCTCAGAACTGAGCCTCAGATCCTTTTAAGGCAATACCAGAGAAACTAAACAGCCTCCAGATGTCCAGAAAGCAGCACAACCTAATTAAACATTCAAAAAAACCATTCATCCATGGCTCTAGAAAACTCCCAAAATAAAGATCCAAAGAACTTTCCAGATGAAGAAGCTTTTCTGAAACTATCAGAGCTCAAGTACAAATGAATTATATAGAGAGCTCTCCTAGACACTATACAAAATGCAGCAGAGTAAAATGAAAAATTAAGTAAGCTGTTTGAATGGATGGAACATCAGCATTTTGAAATACAACAGACCAATAACGAAATTACAAATCAGACAATTCAATTCAAAGCCACTAGACCGGAATTGAAGGTGTTAGGGAAATAAAATCAAGCTTTACCAGGAATTGAGAGAAGACCAATTGAGATGTTTCAATAAATGGATGCAGGTCTGGAAGTGCTCCCTAATCTATGCAAAGAAATTTGAAGACAGCTCCCAGGCCAACTGACTGGAGGGGATCCAAATTTATGTGTATTTCAAAGAAACGTGATTTAACTGAATGTGAAACTACCAGACAATATAATTGGTGCACATGCCACTAAAATTTTTTAAAGGATCATTCAACAGGGACAACAGCAGAATATTGACAGGGAGTTCAAAAATTCAGGCCAGATTCAGAAAAGGCTGTGGAACCAGGGACATTATTGTTAATGTCACATGGATCCTGCCTGAAAGCAGAGAACACAAAAAATATATTTTCTTCTGCTTTATAGACTACACAAAGGCATTAGACAGTATGAATAGCAACAAATCACAGAAAACTTTGCAGAGAACAGGAACTCTAGAACCCTTAATCTTGCTCATGGAGAATCTGTATGTAGATCTAGAGGCAATTGTCTGAACAAAACAAGAAGACACTGCATGCTTTAAAGTCAGAAAGGTGTGCCTCCGGGTTTTGTCCTTTCACCATATTATTTAGTCTGTATGTAGAACAAATAATCCAAGAAGCTGGACTATTTCAAGAGGAATGGATATGAGAATTGAAAGAAGACTCACTAACAATGTGCACTATCCAAATGACCCAATTTTACTTGCTGAAAGTAATGAGGACTTGAAACACTTACTGGTGAAGACCAAAGATCAGAATGGATTATATCTCAACATCAAAACAAAAAGCCTCGTAATTGGATCAAAAAGCACCATCATAATAAATGGAGAAAATATTGAACTTGTTAAGGATTTCATTTCACTTGGTTCCACAACTAATACCCATGGAAACATCCACCAAAAAATCAAAAGATGCATTGCTTTCGGAAAAATCGGCTGCAAATGAACCTTTTCCTACCTTATTTTTTTTATTATGATTAAGTGAAAGTATACAATTCAAATCAATTTTGCATGCCTGCCTCTTTGCAACTCTGTCTGCTATCCTCTTGCTGTGACAGAACATTTCTTCATTTCACTCTTCTAGTATCTCTTGTTTTCACTTTTTTAATTTTTTATTTAACATGACTGAGTGAAAATGTACATCCCGTATAAATTTACATGCCCACCTATATACAGCTTCCACCTGACAGCACACTATTCCTCTCTGCTCCATACATGTCTCATCCTCCCAACAATCTCCTTTCCCCTCCTCTCTACCCACTCTCCTTCCTCCAGCCAGAGGTTAGCAGGATGATGTCCTATAGATGTATAGAACCATACAGTGCAATCAATATATGGTCACTTTGCATTGCCAAATCCAATCCATTCCTGTCCAAAGAGTGGACTTTCATTATAATTTATCGGTAAGGGCAGCATCAGGGCTGGGGGCCATGCTCTCAGGTGAACCCTGAAACCACTGGACCATCAATTGAGGTCTTTTAGTGGAGATCTCAGGATGCACCCCTTTTTATTCTTGTGTTGCCAGTGAGACTCAACCTAGTGAGCTCCATCGTGGCTATCACTGGTGGTGGCCAGGCACCATCCGGTTCTTCTGGTCCCAAGTTGATGAAGGCACTCACTCTTGTGGGTCTCTCTGTCTTCTAGGTTGCCTTTACTGCATGTCATTTTGGTCCTCGGTGAACATCCATTGTGCTGAGTTGGGACCATTTGCAGTGTTCTCGGATGGCAGCTTGGCAGCTTTTAAGACCCCAGACACCACTCACCAATGTGGTGTGCAGAGAGCTCTCTTAGCAATACGCTAGTTGTGCCAATTGGCCTCGACATCACCTAAGAGCATGGTCCCCTGCCCCCTGCCCCAGCTACTCTATCCTTGCAATATTGAGTTAAGATGGAAGGAGTATTCAAGTTTTGCTGAAGTCCGCTTAATGTTGTTCTTGTTTCTAATGTGTGCTATCACCGCTTTCTCCCAACCAGATTTCTAGCCACTATCTAAACCAAGCCCTCCCCCTCCCTCCCTCCCCTCCCTTGCAGCTGTCAAAGAGTCTTTTCTTCTATACACAAGTCTGTTTTTGAGATCTTATCGTAGAGGTCTCATACAGTATTTGTCCTTTTGTCACTGACTACTTTCACTCAACATAATGTCTTCCAGTTGAAACCAGGTGTAATCATCATTATTCTTTATCATTGAGTAGTGCTCCATTGAGTATATGTACCATAGTTTACCTATCAATTCTTCTGTTGTTGGGCATCTGGGTAGATTCCATCTTTGTGCTATCGTGGACTGTGCTGCGATAAACATTCTTGTGCATGTGTCTGTTGGTGTGAAAGGCCTTGATTCTGTAGGATATAGTCCAAGTAGTGGAATTACTGGGTCAAATGGTATATCGATATCCATTTTTTTAAGGAAGCACCAGATTGCTTTCCAAAGAGGCTGGACCGTTTTGCAACCCCACCAACAGTGCAGGAGGGTTCCTCTTTCCCCACAGCCTCTCCAGCATTTGTTGTTTTGTGTTTTCTGGATCATGGCCAATCTTGTTTGGGTGAGATGGTATCTCATTGTCGTCTGGATTTGAATTTCTTTAATAACTAAAGACTGTGAACATGTCTGCATGTGTTTTTTGGCTGCCTGGATCTCCTCTTGAGTGAAATGTCTGTCCATCTCCTTTGCCCATCACTTAATTGGATGGTTTATCTTCTTCTTCTTGATATTTTGTAGTATCTTATAGATTATGGAGATCAGGCGTCAGTCTGACATAGAGTTGCCAAATATTTTTTCCCATTCTGTGGGTGTTCTTTTGATTCTATTAATAAGGTCTTTGGATGAGCAAAAGTGTTTGATTCTTAATAGTTCCCATTTATCTGTTTTCTCTTCTGTTGATTAAGGTTTCTTTGACAGATTTTGGAGTCTGTCCTCATTGTGTATTAAAACTTCCATTGTTGTTCCTATCTAGTATCTCTTAATAAACACTCATCCGTTTGTCTCCACCCTGTCCTCTCCCTTCTAGCAAGAAACCAGTAGGACAACCTCCTATAAATGTATAAACCATAACGTACACACACCACATACTCATTCTGTGTCCCCAAGTCCAGTCCATTCTTTGTCTGAAATGTTAACCTCAGTACTGGTTTCAGTTCTGGACCAGCAGCAAGTTTAGGGACTGTCTTCCCGTGCGATACTCCAGGTTGTTGGACCATCAATTCTGGTATTTTAGTAGAATTCTTGATCTGCACACCACTTTTTCTCATGCTACATTAGGGTCTCTACATTGTGTCCCCTATCAAATCTGTCTTTGGTGGTGGCTGGGTACAATCTGATTCTTCTGGTCTCATGCTGATGTAGTCTCCAAATCAAATAGGCTCTTCTGTCTCCTTGGTTCATTTTTCCTCATGCAAAAGACCTCTTTGACGTGTTGAAAAGTAAACCTGTCACCTTGAAGATTAAGGTGCATTGTTGGTAAACTAGAGGGTCAGGAAAAAAGAAGAAGATCTTCAGCAAGATTGATAGAGGAGCTACCACACTGGGCTCCATAACAACAATGATTGTGGGCATGGTGCAGGAACGGGCAGCATTTCATTCTGTTACATATAGAGTTGCTGTGATTTGAAGCTGACTGAATGGCACCAAACTACAACAACCTGAGCCATATGTGAGATCCCTCATAGAGTATAGCCGTAGATGTAAATGGTGTATATTCTTTATTGTCCTTTGAGATTTGTTCAAAAGTGAGAATTATTTCTAGTAGGCAAAATAAAACTGTTCCTTATGATAATTTATAATAGCCATAATAGCAATAATTTTGAAACCATTAGGGGACTCTAGAGGTTGTGACATCTTGTTTACACAGATCTGGGAACTCAGTATAAGGTTGATACCTTTGAGTTTCCATTTGCTAGCCTGTGGAGTGAACTCTTCCTTCCTTCAAAACCAGTGTCTACGATTTTGGCTTCCGGCAGGCTGAGTCCAACCCACTGATCCCATTTGAAAAGCAAATCATTCTCTGCAGCTAGTATTAGGTAAGTACTATAATTCAACACTGTAAAGGAATGTCACTACCAAAACATTTCTTCAGGTTGTAAAATACAGTAAGTGCTGAGCAACATTATTGCTATCAAACTGATCAGTTCTTGCTCATGTGAGATATTCTTTTGGTTTTATAGTTCTGCTTGTTTTCTGCGTGGGATTGTCTCTCTTTTCTAATTTTAATGAGCTCTTACCGACTCGACGGCACTTGGCTGACTGTTACTTGTTTGTGTTACAAACTGCCTGTTCTTACTTGATAATTTTCTTATGCATTTAATTGGTAAGAACTATTTCTGTGGTAAAAAGAACAAGCAAAAGCAAATGCAAAATTAACTATTCCCAGTCAAGTGTGTTGCATATATATTTCTCTGAGTTTCTTTCCACTTTTTATCTTTTGACTCCATTTACAATATTTTCATACATAGAACACTTTCCAAGTAAATTAAAGAATTATTCTGTGTTTCTGGGTTTCATAGATTATGTTTGAAAAACACTATGCTTAAGATAGGAAAGGTAGTACAGTGGTTAAGAACTGTCACAGATTGAATTGTGTTCCCCCCAAACTGCATGTAACAATTTGGCTGGTTCATGATTCCCAACATTGTATGGTTGTCCTCCATTTTGTGATTTTCATTTGTTGAAAATCCTAATCTCTGTCTGTGGTTAATAGGGCAAGAATGGAATACATTAAACAGGATTAAAGTGAGACTACAACACCTTCACTAATGGACTGTCCCTGGAGCTAGCTTGCACTCCCTTTCACCCTGTAAGATGTATGTGGTGGTCAGGATTATGTCACTTTGGCAACTCCATGTTTGGCTGCTGTACCAAGTGGCAGGGTGGGCCTTGTGGTGGCTTCCCTTGCCTCAGCTCTCATCTCTCCATCTTCCACCACCTACTTTCTGTCTGCTTATATTGCCAGCAGATCATCCTCTCTTCTGGCATCTGGTTCCTGGACCCGAACTAGCAGCTGTTGGATTCATGAACGCTTACAACCAGCATTTGAGAGTCCTGGTCCCTGGGTTCACCAGCCTCTGCAGCTCCATGTATCAGCAGAGAACTTGCAGTCTTACCACCAGCTTGGGATCTGCCAACCTACAAAACCAGTGATCTAGAACTCTGGTGTCTGACCTGCTGATCTTGGGTTCACCAGCTCCAGTGGCCATGTGAGGCTTGTGCCATGACTTGGGACATTCAGCTTCTACAATTGCGTGAGCTGTTTCCTTTATATAAATCTTTCCTTGTACTTTATATAAAAATCGTTCCTTGTACGTATACATGTTGTTGGTTTTCCTACCCTAGAAAACCCAGCCTATGGAAATAGAAGCAAACAGAGAGTTGGGAACCTCATGACCATCAAGAAAACATTACCTGGAGCCAAGCATGTTCTTTGGTCCTGAGGTTCTTGTGCCAATGTGCTTCCAGACCAATGAAAGACTGCTGTAACACAAAGAATTTCCTCTGGAGATGACAAACAGAGAAAAGCTTCCCCTGGAGCTCTTGCCCTGAATTCAGACATACAGCCTACTTGACTGAAAGAATAGATTTCTCTTTCTTAATGCCGTCCACTTGTGCTATTTCTGTTACAGCAGCACTACGTGAACAAGACAAAACTCAACTGCTAACCAGTTTGAACCAGCATTTCAAATCTACCAGCCACTCTTTGGAAATCTATGGAATGGTTCTATCCTGTCTTATAGAGTCATTATGAGTCAGAATTGAGTCAACAATAATGAATTTGGCTTTTCAGATTAAATATATATATCCCATCTTGTATTGTTTCTAGTTATATGGTTTCATATTTCATAACATTTAAAAGTTGATTCATCTGAAATTAAAGCTAATGAAGATATAGAAGAATTCTATACTGATTTTATTGTTTGGGATATGAAATTCGAATTTTTGTGCCATACTTCTGGTATATTTCACTGATTTGTTTTCTGTATTTTTATTTGTCAATATAAAAACATTTATGTGGATTTATTACCTGACTTACAGTTCCAAAGTCAATGTAAAGACTGCTTGCCTGACTCTCACATTCTTAGAGCATTCAACTCAAGCCCAAGTATTAGGAAATTTAGGGTCTTCTCCTAAATCTGCTATTTTCTAATAATCAGATATTTAGTGAATCTTTTATTTTCTCTTGAAGCCTGCATCTTTATCATAAAAATTCCTCCCTAAAACCCAAACAGGACAATGGCTGCCCAGTTATTATGGTTTTAAGTGCTGTCTACAGTCCTCTAGAATCATCAATTAGCAGAAAACTGGCTGCTAGCCTAGCTCCATTGTTTGAGTGCTACTTCCAGGGAAATTGACTTTGTGTTACTATGTCTGATAACATGACTAATTTGTTTCAAACTTAGGCAAATATCAGTCACTCAATCCCTGCCTTACTGCTTTTGTCTTTCCTTGCCATGAACTTGCTTTTATCTCTAGCTACTGGCACTAATATCACTGTAAGTTTCCAAATTCACTTTTTACTAATATCTCCATTGTATACTGAACTTGTCTAGAATTCTGGAAGTTGCTACAAAACTTAGGGGTATCTGGGGCACTTGTATGTTAAAGTTTACCTTGGTCAGAAAGTAGTGGGTTTTTTTGTTTTTGTTTTTTTTTTCTGAAAAAAAGCTAAGTGTGATACTCATTTTGGAAAATTAAATTGTACATGTCTGCCCTGTCTAAGCACTTGGCTTGACTTGGCCCTGTCTAAAGTTTCTTTGGATTTTTGTATTTCTGTAAATGTGAATAATTTGGGTGTAGAATTAGCTTATTTTCAAGCCCCCTTTGTCTCTGACATTCTGTTATTTTATTCACATATATTTGAATTTTTTTTTCAAGATTGATAGACTTTTCCCCAACATATTATTGTTACATTATTTCTTTAGGCAGGCTTGGATATCTCTTTAGAGCAAATTGGTCCTCTTGCACATTTCTCCCTTTGAGAAGCAAAAAAATATGACTTTTTAAAATTGTGTTTTAAATGAATGTTTACAATTCAAGTTTCTCATGCAAAACGTAAACACTCTTTGTTTTGAGACCTTGGTTGATTTTTCCACACTGTGACAGCATACTCCTCCCCTCCACCCTGAATCTCCCATGTCCATTCAACCAGCTCCTGTCCTTTTCTTTCTTCTCATCTTGCCTCTGGACATGGGGCTGCACAGTTAGTATCCTAAAGATTGTTCCAAGAATCACACTCTGCACCAATATCATTTTATGAGGTCTGACAATTAAGTTTCTGAACTTGCCACTGCACAGCTATATTGGCAGCACAGTACAAACAACTCACTAAGGTTTCATAACCTTGGTATATCAGTGTCTCACAGCTGTGACTGTGTCGATGTGTGGCAGTGTCTTGCTGAGTAGCATTCACTGTTGTTGCTGAATGCTTTTGTGTGCTGTCATGAGAATATCAGAGCTTGAATTAGAGCATCGCACATTAAATTTCTTGTTAAACTTGGCAAGAGTGGAAGTAAAATCACACACATGTTAGTCCAAGTGTGTGGGTATAATGAGATGAAGACAACAGCAATGTACAAGTAGATTAAATACCTCACTGAGGGGAGAGAAAGTGTCACCAACAAAAGGTCAGGGCTACCAGTAATAAGCAGAAATGATGGAAAAATTGCAAAAATTAAACGAATTATGTGTCAAAATCATCAGTTGACTGTGAGAAGCATAGCAGACCAAGCAAATATTGATCGAGAAATGGCAGAATCTCCCCGCCCCTGAGACTTATTTATTTATTTATATAAATTGTGAGTAAGTGAGAGTATATGAATCAATTTTGCATGTCCACCTATCTACAGGTCTTCTGCTCTCCTTGCCCTGTGACAACACACTCCTCCTTTTTATTTTATACTTCTTGTATCCTCTTAACAAGCTCCTGCCCCTCCTTTACATCCTCTTATCTCCTATCCATAAAAAGACCAGTAGGACAGCCTCCTATAAATGCATAGAACCATAAAATACACCCACCATATGTTCACATTGTGTCCCTTAGTCCAGACCATTATTGTCTGAAGAGTTGACCTCAGTAGGGTTTTCTAAACAGGGTCAGTAGCAGGTCTAGAAGCCATGCTCCCAGGGGATCCTACAGGCTGCGGGACTATCAGTTCTGGTCTTTTAGTAGAGTTCTTGAGCTGCACCCCTCTTTTCCTCATGTTGTCAAGAGACTCAACATTGTGTGCCCCATCACAGCTGTCTTCAGTAGTGTCCAGGTACCATCTGGTTCTTCTGGTTACATGTTGATACAGTCTGCATTTACATGGGTCCTTATGGCTTCTGGTTCTTTTTAGTTCATATCTTTGGTATTCTCAGTGATCATGTTCTGGATAAACTGAGACCACTTGGTGTACCTCAAACGGCAGCTTGCTAGCATTTAAGACCTCAGACACTACTCTCCAATATGGGGTGTAGAGGATTCTCTTTGCAATAGGCTAATTATGCCACCTGACCTTGATGTCACCTGAGAGAATGGTCCACAGACCCTGCCCATGTTACTCTATCCTTGGAATACTGGGTTGACATTAGAAGAGCTTTCAGTCTGTGGTAAAGTCCAGTTAAGTTGATCTGCTTTCTATTGTGTGATGTCACTGCTTTCAATTAAACAAATTTCTATTGACTATGTAATCTGTAACGAACCCTCACTTACCCTCCCCACCTTGGTAGCCATCAAAGAGCCTTTTCTTATGTATATAAGTGTATTATTAAGTCTTTATAGCAGGGGTCTCACACAAAATTGGTCCTTTTGCTGCTGACTGAATTTCACTGAGCATCATGTCTTTCAAATGAAACCAGGTTACGAGATGTTTACTAAAATCATCGTTTTTGTTTTTTAATTGTTGCGTAGTGCACCATTGAGTATATTTACCATAGTTTGTTTATCCATTCATCTGTGGATGGACATCCAGGCTTATTCCATCTTTTTGCTATTGTGCACTGTGCTGTGTCAGCCTTTGTTTCTGTAGGATGTATTCCAAGCAGTGGGATTAATGGATCAAATGGTGTATCCATTTTCAGCCTTTAAAGGAAGTACCAGATTGCTTTCCAAAGTGGTACCATTCTGCAATCCCACTGGAAGTGTAGGAGAGTATCAAATTCTACACAGCTTCTCCAGAATTTGTTGTTTTGTTTTGGGGATCGTGGCCAACCCTGGTGAGGTGAGATAGTATCTCATTTTAATTTTGATTTGGATTCCTCTAATAGCTAATGATCATGAGCATTTCCTCCCATGTATTTTGGCGGCCTGCATGTCCTCCTTCATGAAGTGTTTGCCCATATCCTTTGCCCTTCACTTAATTAGGTCATTTATCTTTTTCTTGTTGATATTTTGAAGTCCTTATACATTATGGCAATCAGACATTGGTCAAACATATAGTAGCCAAATATTTTTTCCCCTTTTGATAAAGTCTTTGGATGAACAAAAGGATTTGATTCTTAGTAGTCTCCAATTGTCTATTTTCTCTTCTGTTGACCATGCTTTGTTTGTCAAATTTGGAAGTCTGTCTAAGCTGTGTATTAGAATTTTGACTGTTTACCTTATATTCTCTTGCATGATCTTTATCGTTTCAAGTTTGATATTTAAGTCTGATCCATTTTAAGTCAGTTTTGGTGTAAGGTATGAGACATGGGTTTTGTTTCAGTTGAATACAAGCTGGTCATAAGAGGATGTTCGCATCTCTGGGGTTTCAGTTCTATTCCATTGTTCTATATGTTTCTTTTTGTACCAGTATCAGGCTGTTTTGACTACTGTGGCAGTGTAATAGGTTCTAAGGGCAGGTAGTATGATACCTCCCACTGTGTAACTCTTCTTCAGTAGCACTGAACTTATTCAAGGTTTCTTCTCTTTCAAAACAAAGTTGATTTGTTTGTTCATCTCATTAAAAAAATGACACTGGCATTTGTATTGGGATTGCATAGTGTGTGTGAATCGCTTGGGGTAGAACAGACATTTTCACAATGTTAAGTCTTCATATCCATGAGCAGGGCAGATTTCTCCACTTAATGTAAGTCTCTTTTGGCTCCTTGCAGTAAGGTCTTTTATTTCTCTAGTTATATTTATTCCTATGTATTTTATCTTCTTAGGAGCTATAGTAAATTGTACTGATTTAGTGATTTCTTCTTTAGTGATGTTTTTGTCGGAATAGAGGAATCCTACTGATTTCCTTATGGCCAGCCAAGCCAAGTGCTGTTGAGTCAGTTTCCTTATGTTTATCTTATAACCTGATCCTTTGATGAGCTATTATTTTAGTTCCAGTAGTTTACTAATGGACTCCTTAGGATTCTCTGTACATACAATTATATGATCTGTATATAGAGAGATTTTTACTTCTTTGCTGATGTGGATGCCTTTTATTTCTTTGTTTTGTCGAATTACTCTGGCTAGAACTTGAAGTACAATGTTGAATAGGGGAGGTGAGAGTGAGCATCACTGTCTAGTTCCTGTTCTGAAGGGGAATTCTTTCAGTCTCTCTGCATTCAGGATGATGTAGGTGGTTGGCTGTGCCCAGATGCCCTTATCACATTGAGGAATTTCCCCTGTTCCTATTTTGCTGAGAGCTTTTAGCATGAATGGGTGCTGGAGTTTGTCAAATGCCTTTTCTGCATTAATCTTCAAAATCAGATGATTCTTATCTTTTGTGCTACTTATGTGGTTGATCACATTAATTGCTTTTTTAAATTTTTTTTAATATGACTGAGTGAAAATGTACATTCCCATATAAATTTACATGCCCACCTACATGCAACTTTCACTGCTCTCCCGCCCTAGTGACAGCACACGATTCCTCTCCACTCCATACATGTCTCATTCTCCCAAAAGTTTTCTTTCCTCTCCTCTCCACCCACTGTCCTTCTTCCAGCCATAAGTCAGCAGGATGATATCCTATAGACGCATAGAACCATAAAGTGCATCCAATATATGGTCACTCTGCATCACCAAACCCAATTCATTCGTGTCTGAAGACTGGACCTTCGTTATGATTTATGGGCAACGGCAGCATCAGAGCAAAAGATGAAATCAACCCAGATGCCCAACAACAGTGGAATGGATAGGTAAACTACGATATATATACTCAATGGAGCACTAAACAATGATAAAGAATAATGATGATTCCAGGAACCATCTCCTGACCTGGTTTCAACTAGAAGACATAGTGTTGAGTGAAAGTAGTCAGCAACAAAAGGACAAATATTGTATGACACCCCTATGATAAAAATCTCAAAAACAGACTTATGTATAGAAGAAAAGACTCTTTAGTTGGTAGTTTTTTTTATGGTTTTTTCAATCTCTTCTTTTGTGATGGGTTTATTAGGTTGTTCTACTTCTCCTTGTGATAATTTTGGTAGGTTAAAGGAATGTAGAAATTTGTCCATTTCCTCTAGGTTTTCAAATCCGTTAGAGTCTTTTGTAGTATTCTATTATGATACTTACGATTTCAATTGGGTTTCTGGTGACATCTCTCATCTCATTTCTTAATCAGGTTGTTTCCTCTCCTGTTTTTCTTCTGTAAGACTTATCAGTTTTGTTGGTTTATCAATTTTTTTTTTATTTAACATAACTGAGTGAAAATGTACATTCACATGTAACTTTACATGCCACCCTATATGCAGCTTCCACTGCTCTCCCTGTCCGGTGACTGCACACTATTCCTCTGTGCTCCATACATGTCTCATCCTCCCAACAGTCTCCTTTCCCCTCCTCTCCGTCCACTCCCCTTCCTCCAGCCAGAGGTCAGCAATATCATATCCTATAGATGTATAGAACCATAAAGTGCTTCCAACATATGGTTACTCTGCATTGCCAAGTCCATTCCATTCCTGTCCAAAGAGTAGACCTTTGTTATAATTTATGGGAACGGGCAGCATCAGGGCCGGGGGCCATGCTCCCAGAGGAACCCCAAAACCGCTGGACCATCAATTGAGGTCTTTTAGTGGAGATCTCAGGATGCACCTCTTTTTATTCTTGTGTTGCCAGTGAGGCTCCTATATGTGCGCTCCGTCATGGCTATCACTGGTGGTGGCTGGGCACCATCCGGTTCTTCCAGTCCCAGGTCGATGTAGGCACCCACTCTTGTGGGTCTCTCGTCTTCTCGGTTGTCTTAACCGCATGCCATTTTGGCCCTCGGTGAGCATCAGTTCCTGCTGAGTTGGGACCATTTGCTGTGTCCTCGGATGGCAGCTTGGCAGCTTTTAAGACCCCAGATGCCACTCACCAATGTGGGGTGCAGAGAGCTCTCTTAGCAAAACGTTAGTTGTGCCAATTGGGCTGGAATTCGCCTAAGAGCATGGTCCCCCGCCCCCCGCCCCAGCTACTCTATCCTTGCAGTATTGAGTTAAGATGGAAGGAGTACTCAAGTTATGCTGAAGTCCACTTAATGTTGTTCTTGTTCCTAATGTGTGCTGTCACCGCTTTCTCCCAACTAGATTTCTAGTAACTACCTAAACTAAACCCTCCCCCCTTGCCCTCCCTCCCTCCCTCACCTCCCTTGCAGCTGTCAAAGAGTCTTTTCTTCTATACACAAGTCTGTTTTTGAGATCTTATCGTAGAGGTCTCATACAGTATTTGTCCTTTTGTCGCTGACTACTCTCACTCAACATAAAGTCTTCCAGTTGAAACCAGGTTAGGAGATGTTTCCTGGAATCATCATTATTCTTTATCATTGCGTAGTGCTCCATTGAGTATTTGTACCACAGTTTACCTATCCATTCTTCTATTGTTAGGCATCTAGGTTGATTCCACCATTTTGCTGTTGTGGACTGTGCCGCGACAAACATTCTGGTGCATGTGTCCGTTGGTGTGAAAGGCCTTGAATCTGTAGGATATATTCCAAATAGTGGAATTACTGGGTCAAATGGCATATCGATATCCATTTTTTTAAGGAAGCGCCAGATTGCCTTCCAAAGAGGCTGGACCATTTTGCAACCCCACCAACAGTGTAGGAGGGTTCTACTTTCTCCACAGCCTCTCCAGCATTTGTTGTTTTGTGTTTTCTGGATCATGGCCAATCTTGTTGGGGTGAGATGGTGTCTCATTGTTGTCTTGATTTGAATTTCTTTAATAGCTAAAGATCGTGAACATGTCCGCATGTGTTTTTTGGCTGCCTGGATCTCCTCTTTAGTGAAATATCTGTCCATCTCCTTTGCCCATCGCTTAATTGGATGGTTTATCTTCTTCTTATTGATATTTTGTAGTATCTTACAGATTATGGAGATCAGGCGTCGATCTGACATAGAGTTGCCAAATATTTTTTCCCACTCTGTGGGTGTTCTTTTAATTCTATTAATAAAGTCTTTGGATGAGCAAAAGTGTTTGATTCTTAATAGTTCCCATTTATCTACTTTCTCTTCTGTTGATTGAGGTTTCTTTGACAGATTTTGGAGTCTGTCCTCATTGTGTATTAAGACTTCCATTGTTGTTCCTACCTTTTCTTGGATGAGCTTTATCGTTTTAGGTTTGATATTTAGGTCTTTTATCCAGTTGGAGTTGGTTTTTGTATAAAGTGTAAAATATGGATCTTGATTCAGTTTATTGCAGATGGATAACCAATTTTGCCAGCACCATTTGTTGAAGATACTGTTTTTACCCCAGTTTAAAGTCTTAGGGCCTTTGTCGAATATCAACTGTTCATAGGCAGATGGTGTCATCTCTGGGGTCTCAATTCTGTTCCATTGATTAGTCTGCTGTTCCTGTACCAGTACCAGTCTGTTTTGACCACTGCGGCAGTGTAGTATGTTCTAAGGTCGGGCAATGAGAGGCCTCCCAGTGTGTTCTTCTTCTTTAGTAGTACCTTACTTATCCGGGGCTTCTCCCTTTCCAAACAAAATTGGTGATTTGTTTCTCCATCTCATTAAAAAATGATGCTGGAATTGTATTGGGATTGCATTATATAAATAAATTGCTTTGGGTAAAATAGACATTTTCACAATGTTAAGTCTTCCTCTCCATGAGCAGGGTAGGTTTTCCATTTATCTAAGCCTCTCTTAGTTTCTTGTAGTAAGGGCTTGTAGTTCTCTTTGTAAAGGTCTGTTGTTTCTCTGGTTAGATTAATTCCAAGGTACTTTATCTTCTTAGGGGCTATTGTAAATGGTATAGATTTGATAATTTCCTCCTTAACAGTCTCGTTGTTGGTATAAAGGAATCCTACTGATTTACTTATGTTTATCTTGTATCCTGAGACTTTGTTGAACTCTTCTATCAGTTTGAATAACTTACTTATAGATTCCTTGGGGTTCTCTGCATATACAATCATATCATCTGCGAACAGGGAGATTTTAACTTCCGCTTTGCCGATGCAGATGCCCTTTATTTGTTCGTCTTGTCTAATTGCTCTGGCTAGAACTTCTAGCACAATGTTGAATAGGAGAGGTGACAGTGGGCATCTTTGTCTAGTTCCTGATCTCAGGGGAAAGTCTTTCAGTCTCTCTCCATTCAGGATGATGTGGGCAATTGGCTTTGTATAAATGGCCCTTATTGTGTTGAGGAATTTGCCGTCTATGCCCATTTTGCTAAGAGATTTTAGCATGAATGTGTGTTGGACTTTATCAAATGCCTTTTTGGCATCAATGGACAAAATCAGGTAATCTTTGTCTTTTGTGTTATTTATGTGGTTAATCACATTAATTGTTTTCCTGATGTTGAACCAGCCTTGCATCCCTGGTATGAATCCCACTTGGTCATGATGGATTATTTTCTTGATATGTTGTTGTATTCTTTCGACAAGTATTTTGTTGAAGATTTTTGCATCTAAGTTCATGAGTGATATCGGTCTGTAGTTCTCTGTCTTTGTTGCATCTTTCCCGGGCTTAGGTATCAGGGTTATGCTGGCTTCATAGAATGAGTTTGGGAGTACTTCATCCCCTTCTATACTGTGAAATACTTTCGATAGTATTGGGGATAACTCTTCTGTAAATGCTTGGTAGAATTCTGCCGTGAAGCCATCTGGGCCCGGACTTTTTTGGGTTGGCAGTGTTTGGATGACCTTTTCAATCTCTTCCTTTGTGAGGGGTTTATTAAGTTGTTCTGCTTCACGTTGTGATAATTTGGGTAGGTGTTATGAGTCAAGGAATTGGTCCATTTCCCCTAGGTTTTCAAATTTGTTAGAGTACAGTCTTTCATAGTATTCTTTTATGATGTTTTTGATTTCTGTTGCATCTGTGGTGACAACTCCCTTCTCATTTCTAATTCGGGTTATTTGTTTCCTTTCCTGCTTTTCTTTAGTAAGTTTAGCCAGTGGTTTATCAATTTTGTTGATCTTTTCAAAAAACCAGCTTTTGGTCTTTTCAATTTTTTCAGTTGTTTATCTATTCGCTAATTCATTTAGCTCTGCTCTAATCTTTATGATCTCCTTTCTTCCGGTGCCCGAGGAGTTCCTCTGTTGTTCTCTTTCTACTTGTTCAAGCTGTAGAGTTAGTTCCTTGATTTGGTTTCTTTCTTCCTTCCCGATGTGTGCATTTATGGAGATAAACAGACCTCTGAGCACTGCTTTGGCTGTATCCCATAGATTCTGGTAGGCAGTGTTTTTGTTTTCATTGGAATCCATGAATTTCTTTAATTGATCCCTGATTTCCTCTATAACCCGTGTTTTTTTGAGCAAGATGTTGTTCGATTTCCAAGAGTTCCACTTTCTATCTCTGTTTTTTCTGCTATTGATTTCAACTTTGATGGCTTTATGATCTGAGAAGATGCTTTGCAGTAATTCAACGGTATGGATTTTGTTGAGCATTGCATTATGGCCTATCACGTGGTCAATTCTGGAGAATGTTCCATGTGCACTGGAGAAGAAGGTGTAGTTGTCTGCTGATGGGTGGAAAGTTCTGTATATATCAATGAGGTTTAGTTGGTTAATTGTGTCAATGAGGTCTTCTGTATCTTTACTGAGCTTTTTTCTAGATGATCTGTCTAGTAGTGAGAGTGGAGTGTTAAAGTCTCCCACTATTATTGTGGAGTCATCTAACTCTCTTTTGAGCATAGTCAGTGTTTCTTCAACATTAGGTGCTCTGACATTAGGTGCATAAATGTTTAATATAGTTAAGTCTTGCTTGTGTACTGAACCTTTCAGCAGTAAATAGTGTCCATCTTTGTCCACGATGGTGGATTTGACATTAAAGTTGATTTTGTCTGAGATTAGAATTGCCACCCCTGCTCTTCTTTGTTCATTGTTAGCTTGATATATATTCTTCCAACCTTTAATTTTCAGTTTGTTCCTGTCTTTAGGTCTCAAGTGAGTTTCTTGTAGACAACATATGGATGGGTCGTGTGTTTTGATCCAAGATGACACTCGGTGTCTCTTTACTGGAGCATTCAGTCCATTCACATTCAATGTAATTATTGATAGGTATGTGTTCACTGCTGCCATTGTGATGTTTATTTTTATGTTGATGTTTTCTCTGTTGTTCTTATTAGTCTGTTCTGAGACACTCTTTTTTGAGAGTTGACTTTTCACCTTTTTCAGAGCTGGTTTTATATTTGTTGAGACTCGTGTGTTAGATTTCTTGAAATGGTATGATACATCTTTGTTGTGCTTTACAGCTGCGCCTATGAACCCCCTTAATAAACTATTTATAAACCCAGTTTTAATTACTACCAGTCTGGTCATCTTCCTCTCCATCTGGAAGGACTATAACGACTGTAGTACATCCCTCTTTTATTATGATGACACCATAGTTTTCATGATGATCACTGGATTGCTTCTTTCCAAATCAAAGCTGTGATTTACTTTGGAGCCTTCCCTAAATGAGTATTGAGTAGTGTGTCGTTCTAAAATATAAAGTTAGTGGTTTCGTTGTTCTAAGCCAAAGCCAAGAACTTCTTTCAGTATTTCTTGTAGTTTGGGTTTGGTTTTTACAAAGTCTCTGAGTTTCTGTTTATTTGGAAATGTCTTAATTTCATTTTCATGTTTGAAAGACAGTTTTGCAGGATATATAATTCTTGGTTGGAAGTTCTTCTCCTTCAAGACTTTGAATGTGTCGTGCCACTGTCTCCGTGCCAGCATGGTTTCTGCTGGGAAATCTGACGAGAGCCTACAGGGTTTCCCTCTGAATGTTAGCTTTGCCTTGAGTCTTGCTGCCTTTAAGAGTTGCTGCTTATGTTTCATTTTGTTAAGCTTGATTATAATATGTCTTGGAGTCTTTCTTTTGAGATCTATGTTGGGTGGCGTACGATATGCATCTGAGATGTCTATATTCTCTTCCTTCATGATTTCTGGGAAGTTTTCTTTCAGCAGCTCAGCAACAATACTCTCTGTTTTCTCAGATGTCTCACCCTGTTCAGGGACTCCAATTAATCGAAGGTTGTTCCTCTTAATAGAGTCCCACATGCTTCTTAATGTTTCTTCATTTTTCTTGTTTCTTTTTTCTGATTTCTGCTCATAGACACTGGCATCAGTAGCTGTGTCTTCCAAGTCAGAAATTCTTTTTTCCATTTGTTCTATTCTGTTTTCTTGGGTTTGCATGGAAGCTTCTATGTCTTTGATTTTCTTCTTGATCTGTTGGATTTCAGAGTACTAGTGTTCCGTCAGATCGAACAACTTGCTTAATTTTTCATTTTGTTCTGCTGCATTTTGTATAAGGTTTGGAAGGGCACTGTATATAATCAATTTGTATTCACTTCCTGATGCTTTCATAAAAGTTTCTTCATCTGGAAAACTCCTTGGTTGCTTTGTTTGGGAGCCTTCTGAAGCCATGAGTGATTGCTTGTATGCCACAATTGTCTGTTGCTTTTTGGGTCCAATGTGAGTATATAGAGGCTCGAAGAGGTACTGTGAGGATGGATTGTAAATGTTTCTCTAGGCTGTCTTCAAGTGTAAAGCAAAAGGTATCTGACCAGTTCACAAGACAGTTAGGTTTTCAGGTGTAGAGGTCCCTCTTCCCATCTGACAAAGTAAGCGCCACTGTATCCAACCCCAGATGACAACAAACTAGTTCAGAATACAGCACTGCTAGCGCCCTGGTGGCCTCTGCTGACAGGGCCTAGTCTTATCCAACACTGCGTCGAGTACTGGTTTTGTGATAGAAAAGCGCTCTCTTGTGGGCAGGCTCTGGCTCCCAAGCTAAGAATTAGGTCCAGCTGTGGCCATTGTACCCAAGATGGCGTCCTCCACACAGGCAGCAGACAGAGGGGCTAAGGTGCCCAGAGGCAGCGATTCCTCTGCTTCTATTGCAGGGCCCCCAATGTAGGCAGCACTATGCAAAATCACTACTTTTCTGACGGAGAAGCGCTGTCCCATTTGCAGGCTCTGGCTCCCGGGCTAAGAACGAGGTCCCGCTAAAATCTCGGTACCAACATGGCGTCCCGCACCCTGACCACGGAGTTCCGCACAAACCCCCCTGAGGCAGCTACAAAACGAAACGCTCAAAGTGTCTAGATTAACAGAGTCCCGAGCCTGGGTCTCAGAACATGGGAATTTCGCCTGCCTATCCCCCCAGCAGCGTGTCTGAGTCCAGCCGCTGGGCAAGGCCCAGCTCCGCCCGCCAACCGAGACCGAGGAGAAAAAAAAAAGTCAAACTGGTGCGTTTACCTTCCGTCCGTGAGAGCCGGGGCTAGCCAGGAGCGGGAGTCAGCGAAAGAGAGGAGATTTTTCATTGAATGATATAAAGTCCCAATTAACAGCTCTGTGCCGTGTCCTGAGGCTGATTAGGTGCTCAGAAGGCTCTGTTTGATTGTCAATTCAGGTCTTGGTTTCCAGAGGGATAGAGACAGACGTGTCCTTAGTCCGCCATCTTGACTCCGCCTCCCTGGTTTATCAATTTTGTTGACCGTTTCAAAGAAACACCTTTAAGTTTTTCAATTGTTCTTCTGTTCTGTAAGTCATTTAGTTCTGTTCTAATCTTTATGACCTGTTTTCTTCTAGTGCCTAAGTGGTTCCTCTGTTGTTCTCTTTCTTTTTTTTTCAAGCTATTGGGTTAATTCTTTGGTTTGAATCCTTTCTCCATTCCAGATGTGTGCATTTATAAAGATAAATTGACCTCCAAGCACCGCTTTTGCTGGATTCCATAGATTCTGGTAGGATGTGTTTTCATTCTCATTTGCTTCCATCAATTTCTTTATTTCATCTTTGATTTCTGCTATAACACATGGATTTTTGAGCAAGGTGCTACTAAGTTTCTTTGAGTTCAAATTTTTATCTAAGATTTTTCTGCTATTGATTTCAACTTTTATGGCTTTATGGTCTGAGAAGATGCTTTGTGGTAATTCAATAGTTTGGATTTTGTTAATGTGATACACAGCATGCCAGCCAAGTAAGCCAAGTGCCGTCGAGTCAGATCCAATACACAGCATAAATTACACAAAAGAAAAGAATCACCTGATTTTGTCAACTGATGTAGAAAAGGCATCCCTGGTATGAATCCAACTTGGTTGTGATGAATTATTTTTTGATACGTTGTTGAGTTCTGTTGGCAAGGATTTTGTTGAAGATTTTTGCATCTAGGTTCATGAGTGACAATAGTCTTTAGTTCTCCTTTTTTGTTGGATCTCTTCCTGGCTTTGGTATCAACATTATGTTGGCTTCATGGAATGAATTTTGGGGTATTCCATCCTTTCTACACTGTGAAATAGTCTTAACAGTACTGGAGTTAACTCTTCTCTAAAAGCTTGGTAGAGTTCTGGGGTGAAGCCATCTGGGCCTCAGTTTTTTTAGTTGGTAGTTTCTGAATGACTCTTTCAATATCTTCCTTTGTGATGGGCTTATTAAGTTGTCCTACTTCACCTTCTGATAATTTTAGTGTATAATATGAATCTAGGAATTTGTCCATTTCCTCTAGGTTTTCCAATCTATTAGAGTACAGTCTTTCATAGTATTCTGTTATATTTTTTATTTCTGTTGGATCTGTTGTAACATCTCCCATCTCATTTCTTATTTGGGGTGTTTGTTTCTTTTCCTGTTTTTCTTTAGTAAGCTTAGCCAATGGTTTGTCAATTTTGTTGATCTTTTCAAGAAAGCAGCTTTTGGTCTTTTCAATTTTGTCAATTTTTCTTCTATTCTCTAATTTATTTGGTTTGGTTCTAATCTTTATGATCTGTTTTCTTCTGGTGACTGAGGGATTCCTTTGTTGCTCTCTTTCTACTTGTTCAAACTGTAGGGTTAATTCCTTGGTTTGGGTTCTTTCTTCCTTTAAGATGTGCATTTATAGAGATAAACTGACCTCTGAATACTGTTTTGGCTGTATCCTACAAGTTCTGGTAGGAAGTGATTTCATTCTCATTTGAATCTATAAATCACTTTATTTCATCCTTGATTTCTTCTATAACCCATGGCTTTTTGAGCAAGATGTTGTTCAATTTCCACGAGTTCCAGCTTCTAAGTTTTTTCTGCTATTGATTTCATCTTCTATGGCTTTATGGTCTGAGAAGATGCTTTGCAATAATTCAGTGGTACGGATTTTGTTGGGATTTGCTTTATGTCCTAACACATGGTATGTTCAGGAAAATGTTCCACGTGCACTGGAGAAGAAGTAGTTATTTGCTGTTGGACAGAAAGCTCTGTAAATGTAGATGAAGCCTAGTTGGTTAATTGTCGCAAGAAGATCTTCTGTGTACTTACTGAGCTTTTTTTCTAGAAGATCTGTCCAATACTCGAAGTGGAGTGTTGAAATCCCCCACTATTATTGTGGACTGATCTATCTCATTCTTGAATGTAGTCAGTGTTTCTTTGATGTTTTTAGATGCTCTAGTATTGAGTGCATAAATATTTAATATTGTTAAGTCTTGCTTGTGTATTGAGCCTTTCAGCAATAAATACTGTCCATCCTTGTCCATGATGATGGATTTTACATTAAAATCTATTTTATCTGAGATTAGTATTGCCACACCTGCTCTTCTCTGAATATTGTTAGCTTGGTATATATTGTTCTGTCCTTTAATTTTCAGTTTGCTTCTATCTTTGAGTCTGAGTTTCTTGTAAGCAACATATAAATGGGTCGTGCCTTTTGATCCAAGATGTCACTCTTTGTCTCTTTACTGGAGAGTTCAGTCTATTTACATTTAATGTAATTATCGATAGGTATGTATTTAGTGCTGTCATTTTGTTGTATTTATTTTTGTGTTGATGTTTTCTCTCTTGCCCTTACTATTCTGTTCTGGGACATTCTTCTTTATGGGTTGATTTTTTACCCTTTGCAGTGTTGGTTTTGTGTTTGTTGAGACTCCTGTATGGCATTTCTTGTTTTGATATGTCACATCTTTATTGTGTTTTCATGGCTACCCTGCTGATCCCCAATAATAATCTAAGTTTAAACCAAATTTTAACTTTTGCATAACTTATTAACTTCCTGACTCGACGGCACTTGGCTTGGCTGGCTTCATCTGGAAGGACAACAACTATGTATTATATCCGTCTTTTTAATGTGGTGGTATCATAGCTTTCATGATATGATCATTGGATCACTTCTTTTAATATTATATCTTTGAGTTTTCTGCCTTCCCTAATGGAGTAGGTTTCTGGATGAGTGTCCTGTATTGCCTCCTAAGATACAGAGTTAATGCTTTTGTTATTCTAAGCCAAGAGCTTCTTTCAGTATTTCTTGTAGCTTTGGCTTGGTACTTACAAATTCTCTGATTTTCTGTTTATCTATGCTTAATTTCATTTTAGTATTCAATAGACAGTTTTGCAGGATGTATAATTCTTGGTTGGAAGTTTTCTCCTTCAAGGCTTTGAATGTGTCATCCACTGTTTCCATGCCAGCATCATTTCTGCTGAGAAGTCAGACAAAAAGCCTCCAGGGCTTCCCTCTGAAGCTTAGTTTTGTTTTGAGTCTCATTGCCTTTAAGATTTTCTGTTTATGTTTCATTTTGTTAAGCATGATTACAATATATCTTCATGCCTTTCTTTTGGGTCTACATTGTGTGATATTCAATATACAAAAACTTGGATATCTATGTTCTGCTCGTTCATAATTTCAGAGAAGTTTTCTGTCAGCAAGTCAACAACAACCCTCTCTGTGTTTTCAGATGTCTTTCCTTGTTCAGGAACTCCAGTTAATTGTAGATTGTTCCTCTTGATAGAGTCCCACATGTTTCATAATGCTTCTTCATTTTTCTTGTTTCTTGTTTCTGATTTCTCCTCATAAATGCTGGTGTCAGTAACTCTGTCTTCAAAGTCAGAGAATGTATTTCAATTTGTTCAGTTCTGTTTTCTTTGAATGGAATTGTCTAATTCTTTAATTTTGTTACTGGTATGTTGGATTTCAGAATGCTGGTGTTCCATCACTTCAAACAGCTTGCTTAATTTTCCATTTTGCTCTGCTGCATTTTGTATAATGTCTAGGAGGGCTCAATACATATTTGTTTTGTACTCAACCTCTGATACTTTCATCTGGGAAGTTCTTTGCTTCTTTCTTTCTGGAGCTTTCTGGAGCCATGGGTGGATTTCTCTTTAAGTGTCTGACCAGGGTTTGTTGCTTTGAGCATTTAGAGATTGTTTAGTTTCTCTGGTGTTGCCTTAAGAGCAAGTGAGGTGCAGTCTGAGAAAGCAGGTGATCACCGGTCGCATCTATGTATTTCAGTGACTGGGCTCAGTTGAATATCTGTGGTAGCAGACTCCACCTTCTGGTTGGCAAAGACATGGCCCTGCTGATGGAGTTGCTGGGGGCCGTCAGCAGACCCTATGATATGGGTCAGTAAAGGCTGGAAGAGAAAGTCTTCAGGATGCACCACAGTTGTTTCTCTGCCAAGCCAAGCCAAGTGCCATCAAGTCAGAGACAGCCTTATTTTGAAAGGTAAAAACTATCTCACAGCTTCCAAATTTGGTCAGGCTATTAGGTGTGCAAGCCCCTCTTTCCAGCTGGCAATGGAGGCACCTCTATATATTTCCCCAGATGCTGTAATCTAATTCAAAGTATGGACAGGCTGCTGCCCTTTTATCATGCGTTTTCAGGCCACTCCCATAATGCTACACTGTGCTGAACACAGCTTTTCTGCTGAGAAAGCACTCCCTAGGTTGGCACTTCCTCCCAGCCTGGGAATTAGCCCCTGTTGAGACCTCTGTTTGAGTAACTCCACTTCTCAGTTGATCAAAATGTGTCCCACACAAGCTTTCCAACCTGCTATGAAATAGCTGAATCAATGGCAGAGGTTTGGAAAGAGAGGGTGGAGGGGCCGAGATGTTCAGAGTCCACAACTGTGCCCTCAAAATGTGGTTGTTATGCCTGCTGATCACATTATCAATGTGGCTGAACTTTGCTTCCAGTTAAGCCTAAGCCTCACCTGCTGGCTAAGACAAAGAAAAAACAGTTACAAATGCCAGTAACTTTCAGTCTGCAACAGCTGGCCATTCAACAAGGGCAGGGGCCAGCGAAAGAGAAGTTTTTCATTCAGTGGCATGTAGTCCAAATTGACAGCTGTATGCTGTGACCTAGGACTCACTGGGTGTCCAGAAGCCTCTGTTTAATTATCAATCCAGGCTTTAGTTTACAAGGGAATTAAGGAGACCTGTGTCTAGTCCACCATCTTTTCTCTGCCCCCAAACTTTACTACTAAGCAAGGAGCCGTCCAACAGCTGATGAAAACATTTAGGCACTCAGGTGTGTCAGGCTCTGCCTTCCAGCTGACAATGAAAGTAATTTGTGTGATGTCCCCAGATGCTATGATGTGGTTCAAAGTAGTGAGAGTTTAGGGTCTTCTAGCCATCCTCTTGCAGTCCCCACCCATGAATCTAGACGTGAAGTGTCTCAAACACTGTTTTTCTGCTGTACAAGCATTTGTCAGATGGCCTACTGCGCCACTTGAGAATCAGCCACAGCTAAGGCCCCCATGTGGGGGACTCCACCTCCCAGCTGACCAAGATGGCATTCCAACCAAGCTTCCCTTCTTGTCATGAAACCACAGAGTCTGTGGCATAGCTCAGAAAAGACAAGGTGGAGGGGCAGTGGTGCCCTCAATGAGCAGGCTGGCTCTCAATACACAACTATCACATGCAGTGTTTCTCTACTGCACTTTATGTGGTTTAGTTAAGCACCGCAGTTCAGCATAGTTACTGCTCATAGTCCCTGCTTCCCAGTGAAAAAGAAGGTGTCAGTACCAGCAGTCCTCTGAAATCATGAGTCAGCAGGAGCCAGGGTCAGCAGTCACTGGCTCATCTCTGAGAGAAGTAGTTTAGTCTGTCACTGGTGCCTAGTGAAATCTGACAAGAGTATGTCAGATCTTAGGGCTCCCTAAATGTCCACTGCTCCATTCAGTTATCATGCCAGGCCTTAATTCTCAGAGGAAATTGAAGATACGAGTGTCTAGTCCGTCATATTGGCCCCACCTCAAAACAGGAAAATCTTAACTGAAAATGTTGCCATGAGAAAGGTGTATACAACAATGTCCTGAAGGAGTTCACTGATGAACAAAAGCAAAGAAGAAGCAAAGTTTGCCAAGACCTTTTGGAGAGGCAAGACAATGTTTTGGGCCATGTTATCACTGGTGATAAAACATGAGTGTACCAATATGACCCAGAAACAAAGTACCAAAGAAACAAAATGGAAGTCAGCCAATTCTCCATGACTATAAAAGTTCTGCCAGCCCAAGAGTCAGAATGATATTGCTAACCTTTTATGATATCAGTGGGAATTTCATTATGAATTTGTATAAACTGGACAAACAGTTAAGACCATGTTTACTATTTCAAAGTGCTGAAAAGGCTGCGTGAAAAATTTACACGAAAACAACTGGAACTTTTTTGCCAACTCATGGCTCTTGCATCATGACAATGCACCAACTGACAAGGCATGATCTGAGAGCAAGTTTTTAGCCAGTAAACAAATAACTATATCGGAACACCCTCTCTACCCACCTAGTCTGGCCCCAATGACTTTTTTCTTTAACTAAAGGTAAAGGAAATACTGTAAGGAAGATATTTTGATGACATGCAGGATGTCAAGGGTAACACGGTGACAGATATGATGGCCATCCTGGAAAAAGTTCCAAAATTGCTTTGAAGTGTAAACTAGACATTGGCATCAAGGCATAGCTTCCCAAAGGGAGTACTTCAAAGGTGACCACAGCAATATTCCACAATGAGGCATGTAGCACTTTTTCTAGGCTGAGTTCACAAATGTAATTGTCAGACCTCATATTCTAGATTCTTGTTTTGTTCTGAAAGGCCACAACAGGCTGGTCATGTCAATTAGTTTGGTTATTGGTGCCTCTGGATTTCTACATCCTGTCACCATGTGGTTACAGCTGTTACTAGTCTAGTAATTTCAGATTTCCTTTTACTTTTCCTGTAGTATTCCACTTAGGTGCGCAGGTAGTCAGTTACCAAGTGAATGGTGCAGGCTCTTCCTTATAGTCTCAGAAGGGCAGGGTTGATTGGTGTAGGCCAGGAATCTGGCAGCAGAATGGTTGGGGGAGTACAGCCATCCATGAGTATGTCTATGAGAAAGGCATGCCCCTTTATGATTGAGCCTAGGCAAAAGAATTGTTTCTACCTTGAATTCACAGTTTAGGGGAGCCGGAAGATTATTTTATGTATTTACTTTTTCCCTCTTGTTTAGTAAATTGTTCCCTCCCTCTCTTAGTCTAGGAGAATGGCTTAGGGAGCACATAAGGTGTTATACTTCTGGCCCAGTAATGACATCAGAATCTGAATCCAAGCAGGGTGCAGCAAAGGCAGGGGGATATTGCTCTCTCTTGCTAGGGAAGACATCTTCTGAATGCCACCACTCAGTCCGCTGAACTCTCTGCCAATCTGCCTACAGGCCAGCAACTTCCATCAGGTCAGTTCTGGCCAGTTCTATGTACTTCAGGACCTATTCTTTGTTTTCCCTTTTATTTTTTTTTATTGTGATTAAGCAATATTTCACAATCCAAATCAGTATACCATATAAAACCTCATACACTCACTTCTACGCAACACTAGCTGCTCTTTGAATGCTATGACAGAACATTCCTCCTTTCCACCATGTATTTCCCAAATTCATTCATCTAGCTCCTGTCCCTACATCTGAATCCTCCCATGTCCTTTCTATAGAGGCTTCTCCAACCACCTTATGTTTTATAGTCCAGCCCAGTTTTATAGTCTGATTCAGTTTTTGTATGAAAAGTTGTCTTTGGTACTGGTTTCAGCTCAACACTAGCGATGAGTCCAGGGACCATGCTCTTGGAGGACCTGCCAGGATCATCAATTCTGGTCTTCTAATAGAATTTTAGATCAATATCCCCATTTTTCTCACACTATCTGCATGCCCACTGTGTTCTCTGTCAAAGCAGTTTTTGGTTGTGTCTAGGCACCATCTAGATATTCTGGCCTCATGTTAATGAAGTCTCTGGATAACATGGCTTCTTCTTTCTCCTGGACTAGTATTTTCCTCCTGTCTTTGATATCCTTCATTCTCATCTCTTCGAGGTGGATTGGGATCGATTGACACTCCTTAGATGGCAACATGCTGTCTTTTAAGACGACAGACTCCACTCAACAACTGGAATGCAAATTGACCTAGATATGCCCTGAAAGTATGGTTCCCAGACCCCTGCCCCTACTATTCTGACTTTAGAATTGTTGGGTTAAATTTGGGAAACCTCTTAGCTCTTGATATAATCCAGCAGTGTTAATCTGCCTTCTACTGTATAGTGTCACTTCCTTCACTTAACCCAATTCTCATCTAGGGTCTAAACTATGAATAACCATTTCCTTCTGTTCCCTCTCTGGTAACCTTCAAAAATTATTTTCTTCTATAATTAATCCTTCCCTAAATCCTCATTCTAATGATTTCCTACAGTAAATTTCCTTTTGTGATTGATTAGTTTCACTTAGCATAATGTATTCCAGATGACTCCATGTTGTCAGGGGTTTCCCCTCTTTATCATTGCATAGTAATCTGTTGTGTGAATGTACCAGAGTCTGTTTACTGATTCTTCTGCTGGTGGGCACCTAGATTGTTTCCAACTTTTTGCTATTGTGAATAGTACTGCAAAAACACTGATATGCTTCTATCTATGGGATCTGACAATTAAGAGCGTGAACTCATCCTAGAAAAAGTGCTACACAGCTCATTGCTGAATATCATCATGGTCACCTTCAAAATACTTCCCTTGGGAAGCTATGAACTGAAACCAGCACCTAGTCTACACTTCAAAGCAATGTTGGAACTCTATTTCTGGAACGACTATCAGAGATGTCATCATATTACCCTTGATGTCCTGAATGTCATCAAGATGTCTTCCTTTTGGTATTTCCATGACCTCTTGGTAAAGAAAAAAATCACTGGGGGCCAGATCAGGTGAATGGGGTGGGTGTTCCAATACAGTTATTTGTTTACTGGCTAAAAACTCCCTCAAACAACTATACAGTGAAATTTGCACACTTGCTGCCATGTGCAATGGCCAATTCAGAAAGAGTTCCAAAATTGCTTTGAAAGGGTGTACTAGGTGCTGGCACTGGTGAATAACCTTCCAAGTGAAGTACTTTGAAGGTAACCATAGTGACATTCAGCAATGAGGTATGTAGCCCTTAGAACAATCAAGTTCACAGATTTAATTGTTGAACCTCATATTTGTGTGAAAACCTTTTTTTCTCTAGGCTGTATTCCAAGCAGTGAGACTGCTAGATCATATGCTATTTCTATTTCTAGCTTTTGAAAAAAGTGACAAATTGATTTCCAAAGTGGCTGTGCCATTTTGTACACACACCGGCAGTGCTGAAAAGTTCCAGTCACTCCACAACCTCTCCAACATTTGTTAATTTGTGTTTTTTGTATGAATGCCAGTTTTGTTAGGGTGAGATGGTATCTCATTGTAGTTTTGATTCGGATTTTCCTAACGGCTAACGATGGTGAGTATTTTCTCACGTATCAGTTAGAAGTCTTCTTTGGTGAAGTGCCTGTTCATATCCCTTGCCCATTGTTTAATTGTGTTATTTGTCTTTTTCTTGTTCCAGTACCTTGTAGATTATGGAGATTAGACACAAATCAGATTTGTGATTGCTAAAAAGTTTTCTTTTCAGTCTATAGGTAGTCTTTTTATTCTCTCGATGATGTCTTTGGATGAGCATAAATAGGAGTTCCTATTTATTTATTTCCTCTTCCAGTGTTTATGCATTGTTGGAGATACTTTTTAGACTGTGTATGCCATGTATTGGCTCTATGAGCATTGTTCCAATATTTTCTCCCATGGTCTTTATCATTTTAGATTTTAAATTTAGGTCTTTGATCCATTTAGAGTTAGTTTTTTGTGGATAGTGTGAGATATGATCTTGTTTCACAACATCATTTGTTGCAGAGACTTTTTTCCCCCCAGTTCGCACATGTAGGCTTTTGTCAAATATCAGATGCTTATAGGTAGATAGGGTTATATGTGGATTCTCTGTGCTGTTTCATTGGTCTGTGCATCTAGTTTTGTACCAGTGCCAGCCTGTTTTGACTACTGTGGCACTGTAATATGTTCCACAGTCAGGTAATATGAGGCTTCTCACTTTCTTCTTCTTCTTCAGTAATGTTTTCCTTATCCAGGGCTTCTTACCTTTCCATTTGAAATTGGTCATTTCTTTCTCCATCTCATTAAAAAATACCATTGGAATTTGTTTTGAGACTGTATTGTATCTATAGATGACTTTGAGAAGAATAGACATTTTCATGATGTTAAGACTTCCTGTCTGTGATTTATGTATGTCCTGATAGTTTGCTGAACTCTTCTATTAGTTACAGTAATTTTTTGTTTGTTTTTGTATTTGTTTTTGTGGATTTTTGAGTATTTTCTGTGTATAAAGTCTTATCACCTACAAACAAAGATGCTTTTACTTCTTCCTTAAAAAAATAGACACATTTGTTTCTTTTTCCTGTTTGATTGTTCTAGCTAGAATTTCTGGCACAATGTTGAATAAAATTGGTGACAATGATCATCTTGTCTGTTTCCTGCAATCATGGGATTTGTTTCACTCTCACCCTACTCAGTATGACGTTGGCTATTGGCTTTGTATAGATGTTCTTTATCAGACTGAGGAATTTCCCTCCTATTTCTATCTTGTTGACAGTTTTTAACGTGTATGTGTATTACACTTTGTCAAACACCTTTCCTGCATCAGTTGATAAAATTAAGCGATTCTTTTTTCTCTTTATTTCTACCTTTATTGTCCAAAGGGAATCCTTTTTTTTTTGCTTTACAGAAAGTTTTGTATTTTATTTTTGTGATAAATTTTACTTTAGTCATTTGAATTACCAATGTATATTCATTTTTGCATTTTGAATAATATACAAGTAGACAGACAAATTCAATGCCTGTTTATGTTCCAATAAGCATTTAAAATTGGCCTGTATTCTTCAACACTCTTTCCTTGTCCTTATTTATGCATCTTGAAATTTATACAAAAACATGTACAATTCTATTTTACAAAAATTTGATCAAGTGACACCAATTATTTTACATTAACTCATGTTCTTTTTTATTTATTAGAGTAAATGAATAAAATGTTTAACATCTATCAACTATCTCATCTATAATAAATACTCATACCCCTTGCATTGTAGCCAACAAAGCTATTTTCTTCTGTAGATAATTCTATTTTTTAAATACTTATAATAGGGGTTTTGTACAATATTTGTCCTTTAGACAATGACTGATTTCACTCAGCATAATATCTTCCAATTGAAACTATGTTATGAGATGTTTTCTAAAATCTACATTGTTTTTTATCATAGCACAGTGTTCCAGTGAGTATAAGTACCATAGTTTGTTTATCCATTTATCTGTTGATGGACATCTGTGTTGAGTCCATCTTTTAGCTTTGTGGACTGTGTTGCAATAAACATTCGTGAGCATGTATCCATTCATGTGACTGCCCTTGAATTTGTAAGATATATTCCAAGCAGTGGGATTCCTGGAACAAATGGTATATCTATGTCCAGCTTTCTAAGGAAGTGACAGATTGCTTTCCAAAGATTTTGCACCAATTTGCAATCTCATCAGCAGTGTAGGAGAGTTCCAATTTCTCCACAGCCTCTCCAGCATTTGCTGCTTTGTGTTTTTTGGATCCAGGCCAACTTTGTTGGGTGAAATGATATCTCATTGTAGATTTGATTTGGATTTCTCTGATAGCTAACGATTGTGAGCATATTTTCGTATGTCTTTTGGCTGCCTGGATGTCCTCTCTAGTGAAGTGTCTGGCCATCTCCTTTACCCATCACTTAATAGGGTTATTTACCTTTTTCTTGCTGATATTTTGCAGAAGTAGATTATGGAAATCAAATGACGGTCTAGCATGTCACTACCAATTTTTTTTCCCATTTCCCATTCTGTAGATGGTCTTCTAAATCTTTTGATAAAATCTTTGGATGAGGAAAAGTGTTTGATTCTTAGAAGTTCTCGTTTTTCTATTTTCACTTCTGTTAATCACGCTTTGTTAGACTTTGAAGTCTGCCTAAGCTATGCATTAGAACACCCATTGTTGATCCTATTTTTTCTTGCATGATTTTTATTGTTTTAGATTTGACATTTAGGTCTTTCATCCATTTAGAATTATATTTTGTGTAAGGCGTGAGATATGGGTCTTGTTTCAGTTTTCTTTTTGCAGATAGATATCCAATTCTGCTAGCACCATTTGTTAAAGACACTATTTTTAACCCAGTCTACAATCTTAGGGACCTTGTCAAATATCAGCTGTTCATAAGAGGATGGTGGTATCTCTGGGGTCTCTACTGTATTCCATTGATCTATATGTATCTTTCTGTACCAGTACCAAGCTCTTTTGACTACTATGTAATAACTCTAAGGTTGGGTAGTGTGAGTTCTCCCATTGTGTTCCTCTTCTTCAGTAGCGCTTTAGTAAGCCGAGATTTCTTACCGTTTCAAACAAAGATGGTGATAGGTTTCTCCATCTCAGTGAAAAGTGACACTGGAATTTGTTTTGGCATTGCATTGTACAATTAGATCACTTTAGGTAAAATAGACATCTTCACAATGGTAAGTCTTCCTATGTACGACCAGGGTAGGTTTCTCCAATTTCGTAAGTCTTTTTGGGTTTCTTGCAGTAGGGTCTTGAAGTTCTCTCTTTTTTGTTCTCCTATTTCTGTAGTTAGATTTATTCCTAAATATTTTATCTTCTTGGGGGCTATAGTAAATGGTATTGATTTGATGATTTCGTCTTTGATGAACTCTTCATTGATACAAAGGAATCCTATTGAGTTACTTACATATATCTTGTATCCTGATACTTGGCTGAACACCTATATTAGTTTTAGTAGTTTACTTATAGATTCCTTAAGATTCTCTGTATACACAATCATATTATCTGCTAACAGGGAGATTTTTGCTTCTTTATTGCCGATATAGATGCCCTTTATGTCTTTGTCTTCTCTAATTGCTCTGGCAAGGACTTCTAGCACAATGCTGAACAGAATTGGGGAGAGTGAGTATCCTTTCCTAGTTCCCATTCTTAAGGGGAATTCTTTCAGTCTTTTACCATTTAGGACAATGAACGCAGTTGCTTTTGCATAGATGCCACTAATTGCATAGAGGAATTTCTCCTATATTCCTATTTTTTCTGAGAGTGAATTGGTGTTGGACTTTGTCAAATGCCTTGTCTGCACAAATTGACAAAATCAAATAATTCTTATGTGTTATTTATTTGGCTGATCACATTAATTGTTTTTCTGATACTCAACCAGCCTTGAATCCCTGGAATGAAATGAACTTGAGCAGGATGAGTTACTTTTTTGATATGGTCTGAATTCTATGAGCTAGGATTTTGTTGAAGATTTTTGCATCTAGGTTCACGAGTGATGTTGGTCTGTAATTTTCTTTTTTGTGGGATCCTTCCCTGGCTTTGGTATCAGAGTTATGGTGGTTTCATAGAATGAATTTGGGAGTATTCCATCCCTTTCTATGCTGTGAAATATCCTCAATAGTATTGGAGTTAACTCTTCTCTAAAATTTTGGTAGAATTCTCCGGCAAAGCCATCTGGGTCAGGACACTTTTGGTTGGCAGATTTTTGATTACTTTTTCAATCTCCTTTCTGAAAGATTTATTAAGTTGATCTACTTCTTCTTACGATAATCTTAGTAGGTGATATGAGTCTAGAAACCTGTCCAGTTCCTCTAGGTTTTCAAAATTATCAGAACACAGTCTTTCATAGTATTCTGTTATGATACCTTTGGTTTCAGCTGGGTCTGTTGTAATGTCTCCCATATCGTTTCTTAATCAGGTTATTTGTATCTTCTGTTGTTTTTCTTTTGTAAGTTTAGCCAATGGTTTATCAATTTGGTTGCTTCTCAAAGAACCAGTTTTTGGTTTTGTTAAGTTTTTCAATTTTTCTTCTATTCTCTTACTCATTTAGTTCTGCTCTAATCTTTATGATGTGCTTTTTTTCTGGTGCTGAGGGGTTCGTCTGTTCGTCTCTACTTGTTCAAGCTATAGGGTTAATTCTTTAATTTGGGCCCTATCTTCTTTCTGGATGTGTACAGTTATAGAGCTAAATTGACCTCTGAGCACTGCTTTTACTGTATCCCATAGATTCTGGTAGGATGTGTTTTCATTCTCATTTGATTCCATAAATTTCTTTATTTTGTCCTTGATTCGTTATAACCCACGGCTTTTTGAGTAAAGTGATGTTTATATTCCATATGTTTGAATTTTACCTTTGATTTTTCTGCTATTGATTTCATCCTTTAAGGCTTTAAGGTATGAGAAGATACTTCACAGTAAATCAATGTTTTGGAATTCATAGAGAATTGCTTTGTGACCTAACACATGGTCTGTTCTGGAGAATGTTCCATATGCATTGGAGAAGAAGCTACACTTGTCCATTCGTAGGTGAAAGGTCAATAAAAGATCAATAAAAGACTTTACTGTTCAATCAAGTTGGTTGATTGTTACAATAAGATCTTCTGTATCTTTACTGAGCTCATTTTGGATGGTCTATCCATAACTTTTGGTCTTGTTAATTATTTCAGTTGTTTTTGTATTTTCCCATTAATTAATTCTGCTCTAATTCTAATTCTCCAGCTACTACTGTGGAATGATCTATCTCATTTTTCAATATTGGCAGTGTTTGTTCAATGTATTTAGACCCTCTTGTTTCTGGTGCATAAATCTTTAACACTGTTAAGTACTGCTTGAGTACTGAACCTTTCAGCAATAATGACCATCCTTGCCCACGATAGTGGATTTTACATTAAAATCTATTTTATCTGAGATTACTATTGTCACACTTCCTCTTCTTGGCATGTTGTTAGCTTGGTATATGTTATTCTATGCTTAATTTTCAGTTTCTTCACATATTTGAGTGTAAGTTGTGTTTCTTAGCTTTTGTTTTATTTATGTGGTTGACTATGTTAATTGTTTTTCTGCTGTTGAAGCTTCCATGCATTTGTTGTTTGAATCTTACTTGGTCGTGGTGAAATATTTCTTTTTCTATGTTGGTAAATTCTATTGACTAGAATTTTGCATAGAATTTTTGCATCTAAGTTTGTGACACATATTAGTCTTTAATTTTTCTCTTTTGTGCTATCTTTACCAAGTTTTAGTATCACAGTTATACTGGCTTCACAGAATGAATTTGGGAGTATTTCATCCTTTTCAGTGCTGTTTAACACCTTTAACAATACTGATGTTAATTCTTCTCTGAAAGTTTTGTAAGATTTTCCAGTGAAGTCATCTGGGCCAGGGTATTTTTGTTTGAGAGTTTTTAAATTACTTTTCCAATCTCTTCTTCTGTGATATCTTTTTTAACTTTGACTTCTGTTTGTGTTAGTTTTGGTAGGTAGTGTATATCTAGAAATCTGTCCATTTCCTCTAGGTTTTTAAGTTTATTAGAGTATATCTGTTCATAGTATTCTGTTATGATTTTTTTTTTAATTTCAACTGAGTTTGTTGTGACATCGCTTCTTTCATTTCTTATTGGAGTCATTTCCTTCTGCTGCTAATTTTCTTTTGCTAGTTTGGCCAATGGGTTATCAATTTTGTTGATCTTTTCAAAAAACAGCTTTTGGTCTTGTTAATTATTTCAGTTGTTTTTGTATTTTCCCATTAATTAATTCTGCTCTAATTCTTATTATCTGTTTCCTCTAGTGTCTGAGGAGTTCCTTTATTGTTCTCTTTCTACCTGTTTGAGTCATAGGGTTAATTCTTTGATTTGCGTCCTTCCTTCTTTCTGGATGTGTGCATTTATTGAGATCAATTGTCCTCTAAGCACTGATTTTGCTCTGTTCCACAGGGTCTGGTAGTATGTGTTTTCATTCTCATTTGATTTTAGTACTTTATATATTCTGTCTTTGATTTATTCTATGACCCAGAAGTTTTTGAGCAAGACATTCTTCAGTTTCTTTGTGTCCACCCCCCTCAGTTTTTCTCCTATTGATTTCAACTTTTGTGGCTATATATATATATATATATATATAGGAGACAGTTTGCAATATTTCAGTGTTTTGGACTTTGTTAAGATTTGTTTTAGGGCCCCAAATGTGGTCTATTCTGAAGAAAGCTCCATGTGGAAAAGAAGGTCTACTCATTTTTTTTTTTTTTTTTTGCTGGGTGAACTGTTCTATACATGTCTATGAAGTTGAGTTGGTTGATTGTGGCATTTAGATTTTCTCTGTCTTTATTGAGCTTCTTTCTGGATGTTCTATCCACCACCAAAAGTAGTGTGTTGAAGTCTCCTATTACAGAAGCTATCTCCTTTCTCAGTGCTGTTAGAGTTTGCTTGACATATTTAGAAACTCTGTTGTTGGGTATATAAATATTTAATATGGTTATGCCCTCCTGATACACTGACCCTTTAAGCGATATACCTTTCTTGTCCACTGTATTGGATTTTACTTTAAAGTCTATTTTACCTGAAATCTATATTGTCATTCTTGATCTTTTATGAATGTTGTTAGCTTGGTACGTATTTTTTCAACTTTTGAGTGTCACTTTGTATATTTAAATCTGAAGTGTATCTCTTGTAAGCAGAATATAGGTAGACTGTGCTTTTTAAAAAATCTATTCTGCTACTTTTCATCTCTTTATTGGTGGATTTAACCCATTTATATGCAATGTAATTATTAATAGGTCTGAATTTCATGTGTTCATTTTGGTGGATTTTTGGTGTGTTATTGTTAGTTTCTTTGTTCCAGTTAACTTTCCATTCTGAGTCATTTTTCTTTATCATTTTTATTTATGTATTTTTCATAGTTGTTCATTTTATGTCTGTTAAAAATGCTTATTTTGTTTCTTGTTTTGATGTGTTGGTTTGTTAATTTCCTTTGCAGTTATCTTGGTGTTTACTCTTAACGTTCTAAACTTAAACCAGTGTTTAATTCCTTTGTGTTGCCTTGACTTCCTCTCCATCTTAAAGATCTACAAATATGTAAATTTTCCCTCTCTGTATTATGTCAGCATTTACACACTGAAATTTCTGTTTCCCTGCTTTTAGTGTTTTATCTTTGATATATTTTTGTGGATTCCCTGTCTATGTTGATGTCTGAATGCTCTGTCCTACATTGAATCCTTGAGTGTGTCTGATGTTATTCATTCTGTAATCAAAGAATTTCCTTCAAAACTTCCTGTAATTTGGCTTAGGTTTTTGCAAAATCTCTGAACTTCCGTTTATAAGGAAATGTCCTAATTTTGCTGTCGTATTTGACAGACAGTTGTGCAGAATATATAATTCTTGGTTGGAAGTATTTTCTTTCAAGTTTTGTATATGTCATCCTATTTTTTTCTTGTCAACATGGTTTCTGCTGAGGAGTTGCAGTTCAATCTTAATGGTTCTCTTTTGTGCTATTTTTTGTTTAAACCTAGCTGCCTTAAAAACACCTCATCTTTAGTTTTGGCAAGTTAGATGATGACACGTCTTAGTAGCTGTATTTGGGGATTTACTTTGTGTGACATTCGATGAGCATCTTGGATAAACATCTTCTCACCTTTCATGATAACAGGGAAATTTTCTGTCAAGATATCATCAGCAATTCTCTCTGTATTTTCTGTTGGCACGCTCTGTTCTGGTTCTCCAATCTTTCATAAATTATTCCTCTTGATAGAGTCCCATATAACACTTAAGAGTTACTCATTTCTTGTAATTCTTTTGTCTAATTTTTCCTCATATATGCTGGTGTCAGTTGGTTTATTTTCAATCTCACTAATTCTACACCCTGTTGCCTTAGTCCTGCTCCTTTGAGTAGCTAGTGAATTGTCTAATTTTGTGATTTTATTATTAATCTGCTGAATTTCAGCTCATTGCTGATTAAGTATTTCTTGCAGCCTGTCTGATTTTTCCGTATACTCTATCACCATTTGTGTAGTTTTCTTCCTAGTGCCTATCAGAGCTCAAAAAATTATTATTTTAATATTCTACCTTTGATAATTGTGGAAAGTTCTCTTTGTTTGGAAAAATTTTTAATTCTTTGTTTTAGTAGTTTTCTAAGGCCATAGTAGTCTGCTTCTTTAAGTGATTAGAAGTTGACTGTTGTCTGGAGCCATCAGAAAGTTCTTGTTATTTGTTTGTTTATTGTGTTCAAATTTATATACAAATTCAGTTTTTGAGTAGCCAGATATTTTTGTCATTGAAACTAAGTTGACTATTACAGCCTAAAAATTTCAGTGTCCTGTCATCAGATAGTTAGATCTGTGAGCGTGCTGTGAGCATGCTGCGAGCTTGCTGCGAGCAGGTAGAGTTGCTAGCTCAGGGAATGTGGAAGAATTTTTTTCCTTCCCCTCCATTTGTTTCCCTCACCAAGTCATGAAGAATAATTCAGGGCATGTATGTAAGATGTCCCATTTTTTACCCAGGTAGTACTCTCAGATTTAGTGACTAGTGCAGAACAGAGAAGGGACAGGGGAATTCTGGGGAAAAGGAAGAAAAAAATCAGCACATGGGAAAGATTTTGAGTCCAAAAGAATTCCGTGGCACTTAGCTTATGATGCTCAGGTGAAAGTCCCCTGTGCTTCTATAGGTACAGATATTCTAAGCTCCGGTTTTGTGCTGTGAAAGACACACTCTGCTCATGGTACTGCTACTCTGCTTGGCTGTCCACTGCCATGCTGAGGGTCCACTTGGTGGGCTGAAGCAGGTACCTCTATGGGGTGTGGATTTAAATCTGGCCAAGGTAGTTGTCTCTAGACACAGTTTGTCCTCCCTGTCACTCAGTCAGATCTTTCAGCTTTCTGTCTGGTATTTAAGATTTCTCAGCCTGCTCTATCTAGCCAATCCAGTCTACAGTGTGCTGACCGGGCAAATCTGCAAGAATTTCCTCCCTTCCCTTTCACTCACTCCAAGTCCACAACTTTATGTTTGATTTTTAGGGCTCCTAGGTTGTAATATATAATCTATTCCCTTGTTTTCTTTGAGTCTTTTTTGTAAGAGGGACTACAGGAAACATCTGTCAACTCCACCATCTTGGCCAATCCTTCTGGACCTACTCTGCCTTCTCTGATGCTCAATCTGATTTGTCAACCTTCCCTTTGATAATCAAGACTCCTAGAATGTTATATATGATTGTTTCATTTGTTTTTTTTGGGGGGATGGGTGTCTTTATTGTTAGAGATGTCAAAAGTTATAGAATGTCCAACTACTCTGCCATCTTAGCCTCACCTCCCAAGCCGAAAAGGATGAATTTTAATCCCAGGTATTACATTCTTCTCAGTTTTTTTTTTTCCTTTCGTAAATATCTTTACTAGAAAGTCAACAGCTTTTTGTTAATTGAATTAAATCTCACAGGAATTTATTAAGTGGACAAAACATATTGCTAGTATTAGTGGTTAAATGCTACATCTGCTAACCAACAGGTTGGCAGTTCAAATCTGTTGTTGGAAACTCTATGGAACATTTATACTCTGTCTTATAGCATTACTATGAGTTGAAATCAATTCTATGGTCTTGGGTTTGGTTTTCGGGTGGATGTAAAACTAATTAAAATAGAATATTTAACTTTAAGAAAGTTTTAAAGATATAGTTTATGAAACCCTATGAGTGGTTACTCTGTGAAATAATATCGCTGTGTTAGAATCAACTAGCTAGCACAAAAGAACAATGTATTAGACAATTAAATTTTGCTGACTATTTTCCTTTATATAGTTTACATGAGAGAAGGATGTGGCATTATCTGTCCATAAACATTTCATCCTCAGAACCCTATCAGACAGTTTTATCTTGTCCCGTAAGTCCTCAGTGATTTGAAATTGACACAGTGGCAGTGGGTTTGGTTTGGCATATATTGTACTCACTTTCATTTTTTTCTCTTATTCTAATGCACTGAATGTATTAATTCCTTAATCATTTCCTTTTTTACTTTCCTGAATCTGCCTTGGTTTATCTTTTATGTCATTTCAGTTAAATGCAAATATCTCATAGCTGACAAGGAGACAATTCATTTGGAATTTCTCTAATTATTCTAGGTGTAGTTTTCTGTTTATATCAAATTCATTTGAAGCTGCTAATATTTAGGTATTTTGTCATCTTTATTCAAAATACAGCATCTGTTGACGGAACAGTCATCTTAACCTGCTAAACAAGAGGCTGAAGTGATTTTAAAAAAACAAAATGACAAAAAAACCCAAAATGCCATGAGATACTGCTGAATTTGAGTAGAAAAGAAATTTAATTCAATCCTTTTACAAGTTTGTTCTGCATTCAATTTTTACCTGAAACTAAATTACCAGAGAACTCTATAAAAAATTATCTTTTAATGTAATGACATTGATTATGTAATAACCATGATTTCAATTTACATGCTGATCAAATAAATTGAGATGAACTATATGAAGAATGAGGCAACAGGATTTCAGCAGGGCTTGTTAACAACCTACATTATGCAGATAATACAATCCTTCTTGCGGGAAGTGAAGAAGATGATGATAATCAAAGACCACAGCTGTCAATATGGCTTACATTTCAAAACAAGAAGACAAAAACCCTCGAAACTAGACCAGTAAGTGGAACTATGATAAATGGAGAAATAAATTGAGATTTTCAAGGATTTCATTTTACTTGGCTCCACAATCAATGGCCATGGGAGCAGCAGTTAAGAAATAAAATACACATTACCTTGGGAAAATCTGCTGCAAAGAAACTCTCCAAAGTATTAAAAAGTAAAGATGTCACCTTGAAGACTAAGATGTGCTTAACAAAAGACATTTTTTTCCTTAATGATTCAGTGAAAGTATACAATCCAAGTCAATCTTGCATAGCTGTTTCTCTAAGTTCTACCTGCACTCCTTGCCTTGTGACAGCACACCTGTCCTTTTCACAATTTACTACCAGTATCCTCACAAAGAACAACTGTACCCTCCTCTCTGACCTTTCTCCACTCCCCAAAAAAGAAACCAGTAGGACAGCCTTCTATAAACATATGAAACCATAGAGTATGTACATCACATGCTGACCCTGTATCCCCGAGTCCTATCCATTCTTCGTCTGAAGTATTGCCCTGAGTACTAGTTTCAGGTCTGGGGCAACAGCAAGTCATTGGGCCATGATCACAGGGGACCTTCCAGGTTGTCAGACCATCATTTCTGGTCTTTAAGTAGAGTTCTTGGTCTGCAGACTTCATTTTCTTTCCTTTTTTATTATGATTGACTGAAAGCATACAATTCAGTTTAAATTTGCATGCCTGCCTGTCTGCAGCTTCTGCTGCTCTCCTTTCCCAGTGACAGCACACACCTCTTTCCATTTTATACATGTCACATCCTCTTAACAATGTTCTGTCCCTCCTCTACACCGTCTCCACTCCCTTCTAGAAAGAGGCCAGTAGGACAACATCCTCTGGATGCATAGAACGACATGTCAGACATGGTATGGTCACTATGTGTCCAGAAGTCCAATCCTCTGCTGTCTGAAGAGTTGACCTCAGTGATGACTTATGATCAGGGGTAGCATCACGTCTAGGGGCCATGCTCCCAGGCGACCTCCCAGACCTTCAAATCACCAGTTGCAGTCTGTTAGTGGAGTTCTAAGGGTGCCCTCTTATTCTTCTGTTGTCACTGGGAATCAACATGTGAGCCCCATTACAGCTGTCACTGGTGATGGCTGGGCACCATCTGGTTCTTGTGGTCATATGTTGATATAGGCTCCCATTCACATGGGTCCCTCTGTTTTCTGGGCTCTTTTCCCCTTATGTCATTGTTATCTTTGTTAGTCATCTGTTCCAGCTGAGTTGGGAAAGTTTGGTGTACCTCAGATGGCAGCTTGCTAGCTTTTAGGACTGCAGAAGCCATCCATCAATATGCAGTGCAGAAAACTTCTTAGCAACAGACTAGTTATGCCAGTTGGCCTTGATGTACACCTGAGAGCATGGTCCCCAGACTGCCACCCCTGCTACTCTATCCTTGCAATATGGGTTTAAGATTGGAAGAGTTTTCAGGTTATATTGAAGTTTACTTAAACTGATCTTCTTTCTAATGTGTGTTGTCAATAATTTCATCCAACAAAATTTCTATCAACTATCTAACCTATAACCAACCCTCTTTCACCCTTTTTTTCCTTCCCTTGAAGCCCTCACAGTCTTTTCTCCTGTACATGAGTCTGTTTTTAAGTCCTTATACTAGAGATCTCATACAATATTCGTCCTCATGCCACTGACTGATTTCACTCAATGTTATGTCTTCCAATTGAAACCAGGTGATGAGATGTTTCCCAAAATCATCATAGTTCTTTATCACCGTGTAGTATTCCATTGAGTATATGTACTATAGTTTGTTTATCCATACTTCTGTTGTTGGGCACCTGGGTTGATTACTTCTTTTGGCTATTGTGGACTGTGCTACAATAAACCTTTGTGTACATGTGTCTGTTCATGTGACAGTGTTTGTTTCTGTAGGATATTTTCCAAGCAGTGGAATTATTGGGTCAATGGTGTATTTATTTCCAGCTTTTTAAGAACGTGCTAGATTACTTTCTGAAGTGGTTGTACCATTTTGCAATCCCACCAGTGGTGTAGGAGAGTTCCAATTTTTCTACAGCCTCTCCAGCATTTGTTGTTTTGTGCTTTTTGGATCATGGCCAAACTCGTTGGGGTGAGATGGTATCTTATCATCATTTTGATTTGGATTTCAATAGCTAATGATCATGAGCATTTCCACATGTGGCTTTTGGATGCCTGCTTATCCTCTTTAGAGAAGCAACTGTCCATCTCCTTTGTCCAATGCTTAACTGGGTTATTTATCTTGATTTTGTTGACATTTTGCAGTACCTTGTAGATTATGGAGATCAGATGTTGGTCTGATAAATAGTTGCCAAATAATTTTTACCTGTTCCATAGGTGGCTTCTAATTCTTTTGATAAAGTCTTTGGATGAGCAAATGTGTTTGATTCTTAGTAGTTCCCATTTATCTATTTTCTTTTCTGCTGATAGTGTTTTGTTAGATTTGGAAATCCGGCTAAGTTGTGTATTAAAATTTCCCTTGTGGATCCTACCTTTTGTTGCATGACCTTTATTGTTTTAAGTTTAATATTTAGGTCTTTTATCCAATTTGAGTTGGTTTTTGCATAACGTGTGAGATATGGGTCTTGTTTCTATTTTTTGCAGATGGATATCCAATTTTGCCAGCACCATTTGTTAAAGAGACTGTTTTTACCCCAGTTTACAATCATAGGGCCTCTGTTGACTATCAGCTGTGCATAAGAGGATGGTGGCATCTCTGGGATCTCCACTCTGTCCCTTTGGTCTATATGTCTTTTTTGGTAACAGTACCAGGATGTTTTGACTACACTGGCAGTGTAACAGGCTCTGAAGTTGGGTAGTGAGAGGCCTCCCTGCGTATAGTGCTTTGCTTATCCGTAGTTTGCTCCCTTTCCAAAGTGGGTGATTTGTTTCCTCATCCTATTATAAAATGTCACTGGAATCTGTGTTGGGATTGCATTGTGTATGTAGATCACCTTGTATAAAATAGACATTTTCGCAATGTTAAGTCTTCTTATTGAGGAGCAGGGTATGTTTCTCTATTTGTATAAGTCTCTCTTGGTTTCTTGCAGTAAGGTCTTGTACTTCTCTTTGTGTATGCCTCTTATTTCTCTAGTTAGACTTATTCCTAGGTGTTTTATCTTCCTGAGGCCTATAGTAAATGGTATTGATTTGGTGATTTCTTCTTTAATGATGTCTTTGCTGGTGTAAAGGAATCCTACTGATTTAGTTATGTTTATCTTATATCCTGATACTTTGCTGAACACTTCTGTTAGTTCAAGTAGTTTACTTATGAATTGTTTAGGATTCTCTGTGTATACAATTGTATCATTTGCAAATAGGGAGATTTTTACCTGTTCTTTGCTGATGCAGATGCCCTTTATTTCTTTGTCTTGTCTAATTGCTCTGGCCAGGACTTCTTGCACACTTTTAAACAGGAGAGTTGAGGGTAGGCATCCTTGTCCGGTTCCCACTGTCTAAGGGAATTCTTTCAGTCTCTCTCCACTCAGGATAATGTAGGCGGTTGGCTTTGCATAGATGCCCCATATTGCATTGAGGAATTTGCCTTCTATTCTTGTTTTGTTGAGAGTCTTTAGCATGAATGGGTGTTGGACTTTGTCAAATGCCTTTTCTGCATCAATTGAAAAAATCAGGCGACTCTTATAATTTGTGTTATTTATGTGATTGATCACAGTAATTGTTTTTCTGATGTTGAATCTGCCTTGCATCTCTGGTATGTATACAACTTGGTTCTTATGAATTATTTTTTAATATGTTGTTTATTTCTTAAGGCAAGGATTTTCTTGAAGATTTTTACATTTAGTTTCATGAGTGATATTTGTCTGTAATTCTTTTTCTTGGGATCTTTCCTTAGCTCTGGTATCAGGGTTACGCTGGTTCATAGAGTGAATTTGGGAGTATTCCATCCCTTTCTGTGCTCTGAAATAGTCTCATTAGAACTGGAGTTAACTGTCCTCTAAAAGCTTGGTAGAATTCTGCAGTGAAGCCATGTGGCCCAGGGCTTTTTTTGGTTGGTAGTGTTTTAATGACTTTTTCTATCTCTTCCATTGTGATGGGTTTTTTAAGTTGTTCTACTTCTCCTTGTGACAATGTTGATATGTGTTATTAGTCTTTGAACATTTCCATTTCTTCCAGGTTTTAAAATCTGTTAGAATACAGTCTTTTGTAGTATTCTGTTAGGTAGTTTTGATTTCTGTTGGATCCATTGTGACATCTCCTATCTCATTTCTTATTTGGGTTACTCGTTTCCTTTCCTGTTTTTCTTTAGTCAGTTTAGCCAGTGGTTTGTCAATTCTGCTGATGTTTTTAAAAAAAAACAGCTTTTGGTCTTGTTAATTTTTTCACTTGTTCTTCTATTCTCTAATTCATTTAGTTCTGCTTTAATCTTTATGATATCTTTTCTTCTGGTAGCTGAGGCATTCCTCTATCACTTTTTTTCTACTTCTTTAAGCTGTAGGGTTAATTTTTTGGTTTGCTTCCTTTCTTCCTTCTGGAAGTATGCATTTATAAAAATAAATTGACCTCTGAGTACTGCTTTGGCTGTATCCCACAGGTTCTGGTAGGATATGTTTTCATTTTCATTTGAATCCATAAATTTATTTACTTCATTCTTGATTTCATCTATAACCCTTGGTGTTGAGCATGGTGTTGTTCATTTTCTATAAGTTTCAATTTCTTTCTATGTTTTTTTCTGCCATTTATTTCAACTGTTACAGCTTTATAGCTTTGAAATAATTCAGTGGTTTGGATTTTGTTGAGATTTGTTTTATGTGCTAACTCATGATCTGTTCTTGAAAGTGTTCCATGTGCACTGGAGAAGAAGGGACACTTGCCTGTTGATGGATAAAAAGTTCTGTATATGTCAATAAAGTCTAACTGGTGAATTTTGCAATAAGATTTTCCATGTCTTTACTGAGCTTTTCTCTAGAGGATCTTTCTGATACCAAAAGTGGAGAATTGAAGTCTCCCACTATTATTGTGGAGTGATCTACCTCATTGTTCAATGTAGTCAGTGTTTGTTAGATATATTTGGATACTCTGGTATTGGGAACATAAATATTTAATATTCTTTAGTCATCCTTGTGTATTAAACTTTTCAGCAATAAACAGTGATCATCCTTGTCCATGATGGTGGATTTTACATTAAAGCCTCTTTTATCTTAGATTAGTACTGCCACACCTGCTCTTCTTTGTATTTTGTTAGCTTGTTATATATTATTTCATTCTTTATTTCAGTTTGTTCATTTCTTTATGTCTTAGCTGAGTTTCTTGCATGGAACCTATAGATAGACAGGTCATGTCTTTTGATCTGAGATGTCACTCGTTGTCTCTTTACTGGAGCATACAGTCCATTTACATTCAGTATAATTAGTGATAAGTATGTGTTTAATGCTGTTATTCTTTTGTATTTATTTTTGTGTTGGTGTCTCCTCTGTTGCTCTTAGCATTCTATTCTGGGTCATTTTTCTTAATGGGTTGGTTGTTCATCCTTTTTAGTGTTGGTTTTGCATTTTGAGACTCCTGTATTGTGTTTCTTGTTTTAATATGTTGCATCTTTATTGTGCTTAATGATCTAAGTATAAACCCAGTTTTAACTTCTACGTATCTTATTAACTTTCTCCCATCTGGAAGGACTATAACTACTATAGTATATCCATCTTTTTAGTGTTACGGTATCTTAGTTATCATAATATTATCACTGGATCCCTTGTTTTAATGTTATAGCTTTGACTGAGTTTGTGCCTCACCTAACCGAGTAGCTTTCTGCATACTTGCTGTGCCTCCTTAAATATACACTTAATGGTTTTATTTTGCAAAGCTAAGAACTTCTTTTAGTATTTCTTGTAGTTTTAGTTTGGTTTTTACAAAGTCTCTAAATTTTTGTTTATCTGCTAATGTCATAATTTCATCTTCATATTTGAAAGACAGTTTTGTAGGATATACAGTTCTTACTTGGAATTTTTTCTCCTGGAAGGCTTTGAATGTGTCATCTCACTGTATCCTGCCGACATCATTTCTGCCAATAAGTCAGATGAAAGTCTACAGGGCTTCCATCTGAAGGTTAGCTTTGCTTTGAGTCTCATTGCCTTTAAGAGTTTCTGTTTCATTTTGTTAAGCTTGATTATAATTTGTCTTCATGTCTCTCTTTTGGGGTCTGTTTTTGTGACATTTGATACATATCTTGGATATCTATGTTCTCCCATTTCAGGGAAGTTTCCTGTCGGCAACTCAACAGCAATACTCTCTGTGTTCTCAGGTATCCCTCCCTTTTCAGGAACTCCAAATAATCATAGACTATTCTTCTTGAGTCAGTTCCACACGTTTCTTAATGTGTCTTCAATTTTCTTGTTTCTTTTCTCTGATTTCGTAATGCTGATGTCAGTAGCTCTGTCTTCAGGGTCATAAATCTAATTACCAGTTGTTCAATTCTGCTCTTTTGGCTTTGAATTGAATTGTCTGATGTTGTAATTTTGTTATTGATCTATCATATTTCATAGTGTTGGTGTCCCATCAGTTCGAGAAGCTTGATTAATTTTTCGCTTTGCTGTGCTGCATTTTGTATAATGTCTAGGAGAGCTGTCTATGCAATTCTATTGTACTCATCCTCCTATAGTTTCAGAAAGGCTTCTTTATCTGGAAATTTCTTTGGTTCTTTATTTTGGGGTTTTTCTGGAGCCATGGTTGGATGTTTCTTTGAATGTTTGGCTATGGTTTGCTGCCTTTGGGACATTTGGAGGCTGTTTAGTTTCTCTATTTTACCTTGACAGAAGCTGAGTAACAGTTCTGAGAAAGGAGTTGGTCACCAGCCACCTCTGTGTCCTCCAGGGACTGGGCCCAGTGAAGTCTCCAGGGTAGGAGGCTCTTCCTCCTGGCTAGCAAAGACACGGCTCTACTTATGGAGTCACAGGTGGGTCACTGGCCCACCATATCATGTTTGTAACTAAAGGCTGGAAGATGTCATCAAGCTGCACTGCAGTTATTTCTCCAGACAGTCTTATTTTAAAAAGTTAAAAGCTATCTAATAGCTTCCAAAATCAGTCAGGCCATCATGTGTGGCAAGCCCTTCCACCTAGCTAGCAAAGGAGGCACCTCTTCAGCCATCCCCAGATGCTGTTATGTCGTTCAAAGTAGGGACAGTCTACTGGTTTGCCATCATCCCCTGCCAGGCCCCACTGATAATGCTACACCGTGCTAAACAGCTTTTCTTCTAGAAAAGCACTCCCCATCTGGCATTGCCTACCAACCTGGGAATTAGCCCCTGCTGAGGCCTCTGGCTGGGTATTCCACCTCCCAGTCGAATAAGATGGTGTGCCAGTCAAGCTCTCCCCTCTGCTGTGACATAGCCAAATCTATAATGGATGTCCTAGAAGAGAGGGTAGAAGGGCTGTGGTGCTCTGAGTTTGGAGCTGGACTCTCAAATGCAGCTATTCCCTCCTCTGATAACCTCAGCATTGCAGTGCAGTGTAGCAGCCAGTTAAGACCATTCCCTGTCTGCTAGCCAACAAAAAGAAAAAAAATTAAGAACACCAGTTACATTCAGTCTGTGGGGCTGTTCATTCAACAAGAATCAAGGTCAGCAAAAGAGAAGATGTTTACCATTCAGTGGCATGTAGTAAACTGACAGCCTTAGTGCCATGTCTGGGTCTCACTAAGTGTCCAGAAAGCTCTATTTAATTATCAATTGAGGCCTTCATTTTCAGAGGCAATAAAGGAGATATGTGTCTAGTTCACCATCTTGACTCCACCCATTTTCATTTTCTTGTGTTACACTGGGACTCTACATTGTGGTTCTTCTGGTTTCATGTTGATGTAGCCTCCCATTCATATGGGTCCTTCTGTCTCCTCTGGTCATTTTTCCTTGTGTCTTTGATGTTCTCAGTCATCATCTGTTCCAGGTAGATTGGGACAAATTGATGCTCTTCAGATGGCAACTTGCAGGCTTCTAAGACCCTAGACTCCACTCACCAATTCTGGGGTGCAGAAGATTCTCTTAGCAAAAGGCTAGTTATGCCAATTGACCACAATGTCCCCTGAAAATGTGGTACCCAGACTCCTGTCCGTGCTGCTTCTATGCTTCAAATGTTGGGTTGAATTTAGAAAACCTTTTAGTTTATAGTGTAGTCTGTTTATGCTGACCTGCCTTCTACTGAGTGTTGTCATACCCATCATGTATCAGAAATCCTATTAACTCTCTAATCCATGACCAACCCCCCTCCCTCCTTACCCTTGTAGCTATCAAATAATCATTTCTTCCATGTATAAGTCCTTATAATAGTGATCTCATACAATTCTTGTCCTTTTGCAGCTGACTGATTTCATTCAGCATAATATCTTCTAGTTGATACTGGGTTGATTATGAAATACTTCTTAAAATCATCACTGTTCTTTATCATTGCATAGTTTTTCATTGTGTATATGTACCATAATTTGTTTTTCCATTTGTTTGTTATTGGATACCTAAGTTGGTTCCATTTTTTGTTATTGTGGACAGTGCTGCAATAAAGATTTGTATGCATGTGTGTGTTCATGTGATAGCATTCACTTCTGTAGGATACATTTCAAGCAGTGGGTTTGCTTAATCATGCAGTATTTCTATTTCTAGCTTTCTGAGAAAGTACCAAATTTCTTTCTAAAGAAGCTGTACCATCTTGCATTGCCACCAGAAGCATCAGACAGTTCCAATCTCTCCACAGCTTCTCCAGCATTTGTTGTTTTGTGTTTTTCAGATTATTGCCAACCTTGTTGGGGTGAGACAGCATCTCATCATAGTTTTGATTTGCATTTCTCTAATAGCTAATGATTGTGAGCATTTCCTTCTATGTCTTTTGGCTGTCTGTCCATGTCCTTTAACCATTTTTTAATTGGGTTATTTGACTTTTTCTTACTGATATTTTGCAGTACCTTATAGATTATGGAAATTAAATGTTGATCTGGTTCAGAGAAGGGAGGAGGGAAGGGTACCACCACACTTGGCTACCAGCTGTTGCTGCGTTCTCCAGGTGTGATTGTCTTGAAAACTGCACTTCTGCTGAGAGGAGCATGGTCCAGTCAGCTGCTATTGCTCAGCTTGGCAGCTAGACCCAGTTGCCCCCTCAGGCATGGCTGCCTCTGCCTCTCAGCTGACTATAATGGTTTCCTACCTCTGCCACCTCTTCTGTGATGTGCCAGCAGAATCTATGACACAGCTTGGGGAAGGGGGCAGGAGAAGGCACTGTACCCTCAGCCACTAACCACTGGAGGGTTCTCTGGATGTGACAGTCTTAAGTACAACCTCTCTGCTGCAAGAGATTCCGTCTACTTAGGTGCTGCAACTCAGCATGTCAGATGGCCCCTGCCAGGCTCTCAGGCTTTGTAGTTCCAGTTCCATTCTCTAAGTTAATAAAGATGACATCCATACCTATAAGCCCCTCAGCCTCAGTGACAGCAGAAGCAAAACACTTTGCATTGCTGCCTCGCTTCTGAAAAAGGTAGTTTTCCCATTCCTGTCACCCAGTCTGATCTCACAACCCTCCACCTGATATTGGGTCTCCAAGAATATCCATTCAGCTCTGTTCAGTTGCTTTTCTAGGTCTTAGTTCTCAGAGAGAATTGAGGAAGCATGTGACTAGTCTTCTATCTTGGTCCCATCCTTGAGACACGGTATTTTCAATTACATCATATACATGTGAAATTTGGACAAAAAATAAAGAAGGCAGAAGAAGAATTGATGTGTTTGAATTGTGGTGTTGGAGAACAATGTTGAGTGTAATATGGAGTGCCATAAGAACAAACAGATCTGTTCTGAAAGAAATACAACCAGAGTGTTCCTTGGTAGCAAAGATGGCAAGACTACATCTTACTTGCTCTAGACATGTTGTAACGAAGGATCAGTCCCCAGAGAAGGAAATCATGCTTGGTAGAACAGAAAGTCAACAAAAGAAAGGAAGGCTCTCAACAAGATGGATTGGCACCGTGGCTGCTACAATAGGCTTAAGCATAAAATCAATTGTGTGCATCACCCATGATTGGGAAGTATTTTGTTCTGTTGTGCATAGGGTTGCTATGAGTGAGAACTGAGTTGATGTTACCTAACAACAACACCCTTGATTATGTGCCACCAAGTTTTACTTACTCTTTATAACAGCTAGAGAACTTCAGAGGTCTTTAAACTTGGTAAGAAATTTAATTACATTTTGTCATCAGTAATTTATGTTTCCAAATTATACTAAATTGGTAGTTGCTGATGTGATGTGCAAACGAAATCAGGCCAATTCTAGACAAATCAGGCAGAAAATTATATTTTAATAAACTTTGATTTTGTTTCCTAGTATTCTTTCTTTCTGTGTCTTGCATGTGTGAGTTCCATGTGCAATTTGTGTACACAGATGCTGAGGTTTATTGCTTTGGTAATTTAGGAAACTGACTATTAAAAAAGAAGACAGTGTATTCAGGCAGAAACTAATGAAAGTTAAAAATGAAGAAAACCAAAAAGAAAATGATCATAAATATGGCAAAGGAAGTCCATTGCTTTAGAAACAGCTAAAAATCTCAAGATAGAAGAGTAAATTTATGCCTTTTAGCAACCATGCCTCTCTTTTGTATGGGTAATATCTATGATATCTCACCAGCTTTTGCATTATTTTTTTATGTATGTAAATTTAGGTTTCAAAGGAAACACAGTGGAAAATAGCCTTTAGGCCAAATTAAGACAGTAAGATCAATTTGGTATCTCTATTTTTAAAGATACCTGGAACTTACCAGATAACAATTCTGTCACTTTTTAAAGGTATATACTTGATAGGAATTGTGAGTATTTAAGCAATGATAGCCTAGTAAATCCAAATCCGTCAATGTAGCCTCAAGAAAACACCAAAACAACTGAAATAAAGACTTAACTATGAAAAATTCTAGCTGTTATTGTAACTAGAAGCCAGAGAATGTTAAATTTTCAGTCAACTATAAATCGAATAACAACCATCAAATATCAACAGAGCTATCTCTTATGACTGTATACCTTCAGATTCTCAGAAAGTAGTGGCAGTTCAGAAGCAGCCACACAGAATGTATAATATGGGAGCAGATTACAGTGTTTAGATTTACCTAAATTCATTGTGAAAAAGATAATGCTCCATTTAAATTTAAAAACTGGTGAAAATATGCCTGTTACATCAGAGAAATAAATGCAAAGAAATTGCAAGGTCTACTTGTGTCTTGAAGAAACAGTCTTAGAACAGGAAAGAAGAAAGAATGTCTGAAACTTAAAAGACACAAAAGCTGCTGTCTCTATTGGCCATACCCTCAAAGTCTTCTATAGAGGAAACAAACGTGAATCTCTTGGAGTACTCTATTAAATAAGCTGATTTATAAGGTTCCCAAACAATACTCTGTCACAGAAATGAAAAAGGCATAATTTCCATCAGTATAAACTTCTACAAAAAAAGTAAACAGAAAGTGAGAAAGAAAATGACTCAACTAACAAATCAAAAGGAGATTGGGCTATACCATGAATTAGGTACCCCCCTGGGTAATTTAAAGTAGAGAAAAGGAAAAAAAAAGACTATCTGAGCTATCAACGTAAATAATTAGACATGGGCAGAAATGTAATATAAATAAAAACAAAAAAGCTGAATGAACTTACATATATCTAAAAGACAATAAAATCAGAAATGACATACAAATTATTAATTTCTCAAGGAACATATACTAATGGTCATTAAAGAGAAAAAAAATCTAAAATAATGGAGACCAAAAAAAAAAAACCAACAACCAATTACAGTCAAGTTGAATTTTGACTCATAGACAAAGTTATACTGCACTGTAGAGTTTCCAAGAAGTGCCAAGTGGATTTGAACAGCTGACCTTCTGGTTAACAGCCATAGTACCTAACCATTAATCCACTAGGCTTTCCAGTAAAGTAAAGAAATGAATTAAAAATGGTCAGACAAAGTTTAAAATGACAAAGAAGATCTTAACATATGCATAACCAAAGTTTGTGGAGAAGAAAAGAACAACAATGGAATACAACTGATACTGAAAATTATAATATCATTTTCTATAAAAAATAGAATACCTAAAATTACATATTGAATGAGCTGGATAAATACCAGGAGAAATCAAACTGCTGAATTCAGGTTGAACATATTTTATAGAAATTCTATCAAACTATGAAGTTTAATAGAACCTTGAAGCTCTTGGTTAAAATAGTAATCAAGTCACCAGGGTAAGAGAATTAGATTGGCACCAGACTTAACCGGTGAAGAAGTGTTTGAAAATGGTCAGTTTTAGAAAGACTAAACCATTGATTTTACATCTATCTTAGATTTCTTCCAAATGATGAGAAAATTTTAAAAACTAAAAAAAGGAAAATTGTAATTAGGTAATATCTCTAGGAAGTCTCTACATCTCTGCTTATCAGTTCTTCTGAAGCAATCTACCAGAAATTACCATGAAAATCTGCCTCCAACAACAGCAAAATAAATAATTCAAGATTATTAATTCAGCATTATTTGTAATTGCAACATATTGCAAAGAACATAAGCATTCACACACAAGATGATGTTCAAATAAACTGTAGGATAGAACATATTCTAGAGATATTGAATTATAGGAAAATAGAAGAAGATCCATATGGAATGATATCAGTTAATTTCTAGAAAAATAAACTTAAAAGGAAGAGTATGTATGACATCTACAATATGTAATTTTACATTAGAAAGAATGTATTTTTTTAATTTGTATAAAACAGATATGGAGAAAACAAGACAAATAAGATTAGTCATTAGAATGGGTAGGAAAGGGAGGAATTGTAGTTGAAATTGTATAGTAGGTATGGGGAAAGGTCATATTTCTGAGTATAACTTGTGCTTAATTTTGACCTGTAGGATGTATTAATGTTTTGCATGTTCAACAGTTAAATAAAATCAACAAATATAAAATAAAAAAGGAGTATAAAAGAAACAAATAACCTTCACTAATTCCAAGGAATAACATGCCCACACTAAAGTTTAAAACAAAAACAAAGGGCAACTAATCCATTTAACTCATAAAAACAGCATTTTCATAGTAAAACCCCAGACTAAGAGTAATGCAACTGTAAGTGAAGATTGAACTCTGAATATTAACTCTATTTTATCATACTGATATCAGTAGTAGCTCTTACTATGTATGTAAAAAACAAACCATAAAGGCATTACTGATAAGTTTGGCTCAGAACTCTTAGAATATGAGGTCAATGATTTTAATTTAGCCATTGAGGGCTCTCTTAGCCTTTGGTTATATATCTCTTCTTAACCAGTAGAAGTTGTTGTCATTCTATACATTTAGGATTGCACGCTCTTAATGAAATTCCCATTTTGAATGTGCTGGGTAAATACTAGGAACGAACAACTCTTGGCAATACAAGCACATAGGATCTTTGAAATAAATAATCATATATATGTTTAATCATTGGATTGTAATGCATTTATATGCTCATAACCACTTATGGTTTTAGAAGGACTGAGTCTATAAATTGTGTCCCATAACACTTTACTCTTCAAAACACATAAAGTAGTGTAATCTATGCAAAAATAAATAAAATTAAGTAAAATTAATTTCAGTAATATGCATCAGAGTTTTCAAAAGTTCAGTACAATCTATTGCAAATTTACTTTGCAAGTTACAATGTGTGCTATTTTTCTTAAATCACTATATATCACAAGGCAAAACCGAGTAAGTTAAGCTAAGTGAACCTGAGACATCATGCTAATTATATTCATTTTAAAAAATGTGTTTATGATGGGAACTCCACACAAATATTTATGGAGTTTAAATAATCATCAAAATTTTATGATTTACTGATGAAACTTTGAATCTGTCTTATGCAATATTTTTTTCAAAAGCATGAAATGGAATATTTTGTTTGACTAAAGGTGTCTGAATGGAAAAAGTTTTTTTTTTTTAATTACGATTGCATGAAAATGTACATTCCCATATAAATTTACATGCCCACCTATATGCTGTTTCCACTGCTCTCCCTACCTGGTGACAGCACATTACAGAAGAAGTTTCTTAAAAATAGGAATGAACTACTGTCAGAGATTTATGAATACAGAAAGGATTTTTGTAATGCCACGTGTAACTTCTCATAAACTATGCTGACATATGCCATTCAATTTTCATTAGAAAATGGCAGCTATTACCAATATACTAGGTTCTATGAGTCTTTGGATGAGCTTAAGTATTTGATTTTGAAGAGATTCCAGTTATATATGTTCTTTTCTGGTGTTTGTGGTTAATAGTATTTTGTAGTCTGTTTATGCACTGTATTAGAGCTCTCAGTGATGTCCCTATTTTTTTCCATGATCTTTGTTGTTTTAGATTTTGTGTTTAAGTGTTTAATCAGTTTGAGTTAGTTATTGTGCATTATGTGACGTATGGATCTTGTTTCATTTTTTTGAGATGGATATTCTGTTATATGAATAGAATTTGTTAAAAAGACTTTTTCCCCAACTTGTGGGCTTTGGATCATTGTCAAATATCAGCTGCTTACAGGTGGGTGATGTTATATTTGGATTGTCAGCTGGTACAAAAAACAACCACTGCCATCAGGTTGACTATGACTGTACATATACTGTACATATATATCCATACACACACACATGCACACACACACACATAAGGTCTCACAATTAGGTTCAAGAACTCATCCTACAAAAATTGCTACGTAACTCATTGCTGAATATCACTACAGTCACTTTCTAAGTACACTCTTTGGGAAGCTATGCACTGATGCCAATGCCTACACAACTTTCAAAGCAATTTTGGAACTTATTTTCTGGACTCGACGACACTTGCCTTTTGACTTTCTGGAATGCCCGCCAGAGCTGTCATAATATTACCCTTGATGTCCTGAATGTCATCAAAATGTCTTCCTGTAAGTATTCCTTTTATCTTCTGCTAAAGAGAAAGTCATCAGGGGCCAGGTCAGGTGTGTAGAGAAAGTGTTAGAATAATTTGTTTACTGGCTAAAAACTCCCTTACAGACAACTATACAACTAACTTTGCTAATTTACCACTATGCCACTGTGCACAATGGCCATTCCAGAAAGAGTTTCAAAACGGCTTTGAAGGGTGGACTAGACTCTGGTGTCAGTGCATTGCTTCCCAAGTGCAGTACTTCAAAGGTGACCATAGTGACTGTTTTAGTCAATTAGGGCTGCTCTAAGAGAAATACCACAGAGTGGATGGCTTTAACAAATGAAGGTTTATTTTTACATAGTCTGGTAGGCTGCAAGTCCATATTCAGGATGTCCATTCCAGGGGAAGGCTTTCCTCCTTGTCGGCTCTGGAGGAAAGTCCAGTATTGCATCAGTCTTTATCCAGGGAGCGTCTTGCCGCAGGAACCTCAGATCTGAAGGTCACGCTCTTGCTCCAGTGTTGCTTTCTTGATGGTAGGAGGTTCCCAATTCTCTGCTTGCTTCTTTTTCCTTTTATCTCTTGCAGGCTGAAAGGATGAAGTGTGGGACATGCCATACTCCAGGGAAACTCCCTTTACAGTGGAGCAGGGAGGTGATTTTATAAAAGGATTTACAGTCCCACCCTAATCCTTTAACATACAGCATAGGAAAACCACAAAATGGAGGACAGTCACAAGATACTAGGAATCATGACCCAGCCACATGGCTACACGTATTTTTGGGGGGACACATTTCAATCCATGACAGTGATATTCAGCAATGAGGTATGTAGCACTTAGAACAGTTAAGTTTGTGGACTTAACTGTCTGACTCTGTGTGTGTGTGTGTGTACATATATATATGCTTGTATGAGTATATGTATATGTTAAATATATATATACAAATATGAATATGTTAAATAGATATTTATATTTAATTTATAAAACATAAATATATATTATATATATAACTTTTTAATATTATCATCAGGATGTTTTGACTACTGCTGCAGTGTAATGGATTCTAAAATCAGATAGATGAAACCTCCTACTTTGTGCTTCTTCAGTAGTGCTTTACTTATCCACAGCTTCTTCCCTTTACATTTGAAGTTTGTGATTTGTTATTCTGTCTCATTAAAAAATTCCACTGTGATTTGCATTGTGATTGCATTGTATCTGTAGATTGATTTGGGTAGAATACACATTTTCATGATGTTATGTCCATGAGCAAGTTAGGTTTTTCCACTTGTATAGGTCTCTTTTGGTTACCTGTAGTAAGTAGAGTCTTATAATTCTCATTGTATAGGTCTTTTACGTCTCTGATTAGATTTATCCTTAGGTATTTTATCGCTTGGGGTGGTTTTGTAAATGGTAGTGATTTGGTGATTTCCTTTTTGGTGGTCTCTGTTGGTGTAAAGAAATTCAACTGATTTATGTATGTTTATCTTGTATCCAGATACTTGGCTGAACTCTTACTAATTCCTGTAGCTTTTTGTGGATTCTTGAGGGTTTTCTGTGTGTGAGATCATATCATCTCCAAATAGAGATACTTCTACTTCTTCCTTACCAATGTGGATACTTTTTACTTCTATATTTTGCCTGACTGCTATGGAACCTTCAGGACAGTGCTGAATAAGAGTGATTATAATGGGCATCCTTGTCTGGATCCTGTTCTCAATAGAAATGCTTTCAGACACTGTCCATTTAGGATGATGTTGGCTGCTGGCTTTTTCGGATCCGACTCGATGGCACTTGGCTATGTTGATGAATTTCTCTTATGTTCTTATTCTCCTGAAAGTTTTTAAATGAATGTGTGTTGGACTCTGCCAAATGCCTTTTCTGCATCAATTGATAAAATCAAGTGGTCCTTGTCTCTTGTTTTATTTATGTGGTTGATTACATTGATTTTTTTTTTTTTTTTTGAACATGGAACCATCCTTGCATCCCTAGTATTTGGGCTTGTTGAATTATTAGTTTTTTATATGCTTTGATCTATAGGCTAGAATTTTTTGAGGATTTTTGCATCTAAGTTCATGAGACTCTTGGTGTCCTGCTGTCTTCACCTGGTTTTGGTATTGGGTTATGCTGGCTTCATAGCATGAGTCTAGGAGTATTCCATCCTTTTCTATGCTGTGAAATACCTTTAGTAATAGTGGTGTTAACTCTTCTCTAGAAGTTTGATAGAATTCTCCAGTAGAGCCATCAGGGCTAGGGTTTTTTTTGGTCGTTGTTGTTGTTGAGAGTTTTTTAATTACCTTTCCAATCTCTTCTTTTATGATGGGTTTATGTGGATGTCCTACTTCTATTTGTGCTAGTTTTGGTAGATGATGTGTTTCTAGACAATTGTTCTTTTCTTCTCTATTTTCAGTTTTGCTAGTATTCTGTTATGATTCTTTTAATTTCCTTTGGGTCTGTTGTGATATTGCCCATTTCGTGTCTTATTTGAATTATTTGCTTCCTCTCCTGTTTTTCTTTTCTGAGTTTGGCCAATAGTTGATCAGTTTTGTAGATGTTTTCAAAAAAACAAATTTTGGTCTTTCTAACTCTTGTTGTTTTTTTTTTCTATTCTTTTATTAATTTATTCTGCTTTAGTTCTTATTGTTTGATTTATTCTGATATCCAAAGTTTTTTGTTTTTTGTTTTTTTTTTTTTTGCTGCTCTCTTTTGTTTGAGTTGTAGAACTAATTCTTTCATTTGAAGATTTTTCTTCTTTTTTGATGTGTATGTTTACTGAGATAAATTGAACTCTTAGCACTGCCTTTGCTGTGTTCCTTAGGTTCTGGTAAAATGTATTTTCATTCTCATTTCGTTTTAACAAATTCTTGATTTCCAACCTTGATTTTTTTCTGTATCTAAGTTGTTTTTGAGTGAAGTAGTTTTCAGCTTCTCGGGGTTTGATTTTTTTTTTTCCTTCTTTTTTCTGTTATCGATTTCCACTTTTAGGACTTATAATCAGAAAAGATGTTTTGTAATATATAAATACTTTGAATTATTTTAAGGCATAATTTGTGGCCTAATACATGATCAATTCCAGAGAATATTTCATGTACATTGGAAAAGAAAGAATACTTGACTGCTGTTGGGTGCAGTGTGCTGTATGTGTTTGTGGGGTCAAGCTGGTTTATTGAGGTATTTAGATCTTCCACATCTTTACTAAGTTTTCTTCTAGATGTTCTGTCCTTCACTAATAGTGGTGTGTTGAAGTTTCCATTGTTATTGTGGACCTGTAAATTTGTGTTTTCAATGCAGTTAGCATTTATTTTACATATTTTGGAGCCCTGTCATTGGGTGCATATATATTTAATATGGTTATTTCCTCCTTTAGTATTAAGCCTTTAGTCATTATACAATGTCTTTCCTTATTCAATGTTTTGAATTTTACTTTAGTGTCTATTATATTGAAAACTAATACTGTTACTCCTGTTTTTTTAGATTTATTTTAGCTCGATACATTTTTTCTATTCTTTGAATTTTAGATTGTGTCTTTGAGTCTACATTGTGTCTGCTGTAGGCAGCATATAGATTGGTCAGTTTTTAAAAATCCAATCTGCCACTATCCATCTCTTTATTAGCATATTTAGTCCATTTACATTCAGCATGATTTTAGATAGGTATGAGCTTACTGTTGTCATTTTGATTTTTTTATGTTTGTGTTATACACAATTCTTTTATTCCATTTAATTTTCTGTGCTGATTCCTTTTCCTTTCTGTTTTCTTTTCAGCTTTTTCAACCTTGGTGGTTTTGTATTTGCTAAGACTTTATGTTTTTTTTGTTTTTTATTTTGATGCACAGGAATGATACTTTTCTTTGTGTTTGTCTTAATATTTGCCCCTATTTTTCTAAATTTAAACAAGTCTTTAACTTCTTTATATCACACTGAGTTTCTCCCTCTATGAAAGATGTGACTATGTTTTTATTACGAGTGCCTCTTTTTTGTTATAATGTTTATGTCATGGCATCTCTGTTTCCCTATTTTCAGTGTTTTGCCTATGATTTATTCTTGTTATTAGCCTATTTGGGTTGAATTCCAGTTGCTCTGTTTCATGTTCTAGTCTTGGGTCATTACTTGGTGTTACTGATTTTTAACCAAAGGGCACCCTTTAGTATTTCTTGTAATTTTGGCTTGGTTTTTGCAAATTCCTTAAATTTCTATTATTTGGAAATGTCCTAAGTTCACCATCATATTCGAGATACAGTCTTTCTTGACTGACAATTCTTTTCCCTCAAGGCTTTTTCTATGTCGTCACACTGACTACTTGTCTGTGTGGTTACTACTGAGTAGTACAAAGTTAGTCTTATAGATTTATCCCCAGACACTTTTAAAAATGCCTCCTTACCTGTAACTTAGGAAGTTTTGATTATACTATGCCTTGATGTCTTTCTTTAAGGATCAATCTTCTGTGGAGATCAATGAGCATCTTGGATAGTAACTTCTCATGTTTCAAGATTTCAGGGATGTTTTCTGCCAGAAAATCCTTGACAATTCTGACTCTATTTTCTGTTGTACACTTCTGCTCTGATACTGCAATCTCTCATAGATTATTTCTCTTCATAGAATCACAAATAATTCTTAGTGTTTCCTGGTTTTTGAAACTATTTTATCTGATCTTTTCTCAAATATGTTGATGTCATATGCTTTATTTTCAGTCTCACTAATTCAGCCTTCTGTTGCCTCAGTTCTTTTCCTTTGTCTTTCTATTCAGTTGCCAAATTCTGTCATTTTAATAATAATTTTCTGAATTTCTAATTTGTGCCATTATGTTTCCTTGCCTTTTGTTCAATTTGCCATTAAGTTCTGCTGCATTTTTGCCTCCTCTCTTGACAAGTCCTAAATATTAATCTTTTGCATTTTATGTCTGATAATTCCAGGAAATTCTCTATCTCTGGAAAACTTGATCATTTTGGGGGGAACTTTTCTGAAGAAATCGTGATCTACTTCTTTAAGCATTTGACATGGACTGCTTTTTCTGAGCCATCAGTAAGTTTATTTATTTTATGTTTGTCTACTGTGTTCTAGCTTCTTGTTTTAAAATCTCCAAATAGGCTGGTCATCTATGAATGTTTGATTATTGTTGTCTTTGAAGCTCTAATGTCCTTTTACCAAGTGGTTAGCACTATTACCAGATGTGGGAGCCCATGAGTCCATTAACTTTTATTATATGGATTTAGCTCAGGTGTTCAGGTAGTCAGTCACTAAGTGTGTGATATAGGCTCTTAGCTGCTATCCTCAGTGGTCAGGGGTGGTTGGTATAGCACAGGTGTCTGACTTCAGCTTCTGAGAATGCATGATGCTAACAGCTGTCCCTGAGTGTCTGTTAGGATGGAATATCTCCTATGTCTGAATCTAGGAGAAGGAAAATTTCTTCCCTGATTTTCCAGCTTAGGGCGACTCAGCAGATTTCTTCCCCTTTCCCTGAGTTTGTTAAATTGTTCCCTCTTTGAGTCTTGGAGAATGTCTCAGGGAAGTCTTACAGAGTCTTGCTTCTGCTTTGTTAATGGTGGCAGACTCAAAAACTAGTTGCAGTGCAGAGAAGTGAGGCAGGTGTGTTGGGGAACAGAGATAGGCCTCGCTGAAAGGAAATATTTAGATCCATGCACAGTAGGTTATAGGCACTTAGGTTTCAAAGATTCAGTTCTCTCTTAACTGGCTCTGGAGGTGTGAGTGGATTCTCCAGTCAGCTACTGCTGTTGAGAAGGATGCCCACCAACCTCTACCGCTCAGCCTATTATTCAGTGACTTCATCCATTTCCTAGCAGGTAAGGTCTATGGTGTTGTAATTCTGTGCTATTTTCCCTTTCCCATTGCTCAGTCTGATTTCTTAACTTTCCCTTTGATGTTCAGGACTTCTAGCATGTAAATTGTATCAGATTCAGTTGTACTTTTGGGTCTGTGCTGTTAGAGGACTCATGGTAAGCATCCATTTACTCTTCTGTCTTGAATCCACCTCCGGTTTCTTACTTATCATTAGTTCAGGACATTCTTTAGCTCCTTGGTGTTCCTTGACTTTCAGATGATTCTCATATGTTGCCTTTTTCACCCTGTGGGTGTGTTTGTCTGTGTTTACTCTCTTCTTTTTGTAACTTAGAATTTATTTGGCCTCATTAATGTAACAAAGAAAATCTATAATTTTCAAACACCTATACACATGTTGTTTTTGGTCATTGTTGTCTAGTTCATGCCAACTCTTGCATGCTCATGCATGCATAGTAGAACCGTTCCACAGAGTTTTCAAGACTATGATCTTTGGGAAGCAGATCATTATGCCAAGTTGCCTCTGGATGAGTTAGAATGCCAATCTTTCAGCTACTAGCAAGTTCTTAACCATTTGTACCACCCTGGAGCCCATCCACAGGCTTAGCAGCAAAGATACAACTCAATGTATAACAATTATTTTGGTCACCTTACATAATCTTGGCTTTCAAAGACATTTTTACAATTCCTTGTTAATAGGTAAAGTCAAGAATATATATATATACACCATCTGTCAGTTTCTTTTACTCTAGTGGCTTACATGTTACTATAACCCTGGAAGTTTTGCTGTTGGTATTTCAAATACGGAAAGAATTCAGCAAAACTTACAGAGTAAGATGGAGGTAAGCCTCTGAAAGTGAGCCAGTGAAAACCTTGTAAATCACAACAAATATTGTCCAACTTGTTTACTTTGATAAGTCACCAGGAAAAATCAGTTTCTGGAGAAGGATATCATGTTTGATGAATTATGAAGACTAGTGAAGAAGACATGCAGTGAAATGAATTTGCACAGTAGCCACAATGTACTTGGACATGCCAAATAACCTGAGGATAATGCAGGCCCAGCCAACATTTTATTCTTTCGTGCACAAAGTCATTATGAATTGGAGTTGACTTTACATTGTCTCTCTCTCTGCTCCCCATCATCTATCTATCTGTCATCTGTCTATTCACATGTATAAAGTGTCTGACAGTTAAGTCTGCATTGCTGAACATCACTAAAGTACACCCCATGGGAAGCAATGCACTGAAACCAGTGCCTAATGCACCCTTCAAAGCAATTTTGAAACTCTTTCTGGAATGGCAGTTGCTTACAGTGTCAAGTTCATTAACTTAATCATGTAGTTGTCTGTGAGGGAATTTTTAACTGTATTGGAACATCCTTCCTACTACTGATTTGGACCCCAATAATTTCTTTTCTTTACCTGAAGATAAAAGAAATATTGAAATGAAGACATTATGATGACATTTAGGACATCAAGACTAATATGACAACACATCTGATGGCCTTTCCAGAAAAAGAGTTACAAATTGTTGGTGGACTAGGTTCTGGCGTGGGTGCATAGCTTCCCAAAGAAAGTACTTTGAAGGTGACCATAATAATATTCAGCAATTATATATGTAGCATGTAGAACAGTTAAGTTCATGGACTTAATTGTTGGACTCTGTGTGTGTGTGTGTGTGTGTGTTTCCATAATTATATGTCTATCAGTAAGTAAAACTGAAATCTCAGATGATCAGATGGTAAAAAAAGAAAAAGAAAACTATAGGTCAAAACACTATAGTTATTTTCTAGGAGTAGTTGGAAGAATTTTTAAAGGCCTTTGTGTTCTCTTTCTTCAACATTTTACTTTTCTATTGGTTCTCAAACTATTATCAAATCCTTTATTAATCTCAGACTGATAGGATGACTCCAAAAGTAACTTCTGAGCACTATGAAGTGATTAATGAGTTTTTCAAGCTTATACTTGGAAATTTCCATGCTTTTATTCTTATACACACAATTTCTCAACTTATGATCACCTTAGCAAAACTGAACTACTATATAAAATGTACTAAAGTCATAAAAGTTTACATATCTGTTTTTATTTTATGAGCAATTGTGTTAACTGAAAAATAAACATTGCCATCATATAATAGGAGCAAATAAAACATGTAAGACATCACAAAATAAGAAAATGGGTAGGAAATTATGAAAAATAGCTATCATTATCAATAGGATCCCAAGAGTATCAACATGCTATTTTGAGGGACAATAAAGCATTAAGTCATTTCAGAGTAAACACTGTATTTCCAAAGGATCCAATTAGATGAGCAATGTGAGAAAGTAGTAATAGTCTAGGCTGCATGGATCATAGGAACCATGTAGTCACAGGTTTTTTGTATTTGTAGAATAACTAACTGACCTATTGCAAAAAATTAATAAAACATAATTTTGGTTGTATAGATAAAGTAAAAGGAAGGGAGTTTTCAAATCAGATTCCTACTGTATGGTTGGCAACTATGGTAGTTCCTTTCTATTTCCACTACATATTTTGACTGACAGTATTAAGCCCAATAGTTTTTATGTCAGATTTGGATACACTATCAAATTGTAAAAGATATTATTTAAAATTGACTTTTCTTAAAATATAAGGTAGCTATGAGTTAGAACTAACTTGATGGCAATGGGTTTGGTTTAGGTTAAAATCCACTAATTTGACAAATCATGTGATTTTGTCCAGATTAAGGTTCTAAAGTTGCCAATCACTATTTGGGTGGCACCCATTGAAAAGAGAAATGGCAGACCAAGGTGCTGTCAAAAGGCATCATGCAATCACAGGATGTTAAATATAATTGTGAGGGTGACAATAGTTAAATTATATGAAAAGAATGGAAAAGAAGCTATTCCAAAAACCAATAAGAAATACACTGATTATGTATATACATCTCAATTTGTTAAGAAGGTATAATACAATAAGTGTGAGAGTCATTCTCCAAGAAATATATAGGATTTGTGTTAATCATTATTATTTGCATATACCATTTTGGGAAACTAATGGAAGCCTTCTGTTTATGGCAAACTTGGTATTTATATACTGATCTTTTAATTTATCTCCATTAAACAGTCTTAATTCTTGGAATGACTAGAATATCTGGGAAGCAAAAGTCAATCAATTGGAATTGATTTAAAATAGGTAGGAAATACTCAACTACATGAAACGCAGATGTCCTCTAAAATTGTCCCATTACAATGTAAAAGAACAGTTCCTTTTGAACATAAAGAACATGCTGATAGAGGGTGACGACTGAGTTTAGGGAGTTAGGTTTTGCTAGATTAACACTGACTGTGTTCATCCCAATCCACAAATTATAAAATTATCATTTATTGAGTCTTTAATTTTCTTCTCTAAAGATATTTTTTTTTGTTGTTTTCTTATTCTCTGTTACATGTATTTTGGAAGTATAAAGCTTTTTGTAAACATGTACACAAGTAACACAAAGTCCTAAAATAATAGAAAAAAAACAAAGAACAGAACTGAATAAGGGTAAATAATATTTAACCTTTCTGAACTTATTTCTTAATTTTTGAGGTTTTAATTAGATACTATATTTTAAACATGCACTAAGCTTTGTGAAAACATTAAGCTTGTTAGATATTTAATACATCTGGTTGGTGAAAATGGATTTAAACTTTGGTATATCACCATTTTTCTGTCTATAAAATAAAGACTTTATGAGCTACATAAACTCCAAAACCCACTGCTGTCAATTCGACTCCAGCTCATTGTGACAGAGTAGAACTGACCCATAGAGTTTCCAGAAAAGGTCTAGTGGATTTAAACTGCTTACCTTTTGGTTAGCAGATGTAGTTCTTAACCTCTATCCCACAAGAGTTTCCTATGAGCTACATAAGCCACTAGCAAGTTTAAAAATTTAAAGACTTCATATGACTTTAAAGTTAACTTTGTATTTTAGATGCTCTTATAAAACGTTGCTCAAATCTTATTCATAAATTTAAAACAAAACTATTTTAGGAAAAGCAACTTTAAAAAATGGCACTTTAATATTCTTTAAGAGTTAGACAAGTCTTCAAGTATTAACACTGGTTTTCACTTCTTAAATACACACACACACACCTGTACACACATACCCACATACATGTAATGTTGCTGTAGTTTCAGATTGTAATGTTGAACTATAATTACTGCTCAGATGGTACTGTTATTTTTAGATCATATTTTCATTTGTATATAACCTCATGACAAGCACCTTTTCGGGCTAGAATTTCTCACATTTTTCAAGCAAAATTAGAATTTTTTTCTAGATTGCTTGAATAAGCAGCAATTCACCAACTGCTAAAATAAAAAGGATGTTTTAGAAGTGCTGTGAAAAAGTTTTGCTTTTTTAAAATAACTTTTAATAGTGTTTTTTAGTATAAAATTGTACACTTTTATTTCTACATGTTTTAAACTTTTCATAACCCATTGTGAAAATAATTTGCTAGATTTTTGAAAGTATAAGAGAACTCAGTAATATAAAAATCAGTAAAGCTTTTGCTTAGATGTTCATATTTCAAAAGGAGAATAAATGAAGCTACTTGTTTACAGGTTTTTGTTTTTAGCTTTTCAGATGAGTCTAAAATTATAGCCTTGATTGTTTATAAATACTTACAGCTAGCATTTTGACTATTACTTTCTAGAGAAGCAATGAATTTATGGCAAGATGCCAGGTCTAGGCTGGAGTTCATGACAAAGTGCAAGTGATAAATGTTCACAACTATGGCATAATGATAAATGGAGAGTTTTTGGCGTGTAAATTATGAACACAGAACTGAGAGATAAAAAGTGTGCCTCAGAATCTGTACAGTTATGCTGGAAGAATCAAGGCCCAGGTCATGGCCCAACAGAATCCAGTATGCCTGGCAGCTAACACTTGATTCTGTGTCTGGAGTGGTAGGAACAAATCCAAGTTGAACAGTGAAATTGAATTCACTGATACACTTTCTGCCTTCATCAGTAATTCTGTGGCATCTGTGGAGGGATCTTCTAGACTCCCTCATGCAAACTGTCTTATATTTAGCAGTTACTATTTGCAGATTCTGCCTGTATTTACTATTCTGCAAATTTGTCTGCAGTGAAGCCTTTACTTAAAAACTCAGACCATCTCTGCTTTCTCTAAACTAAGTCAGTTTTTCCAAATGCTACACTGTCTCTACTTCACAGAGTCATATAGCCAGTCTGAAAATGGTGATAACTGCATCTTGTGTACATCATCCAATTTCTACTACCTAATACTGCTCTATCTCAAAATATAATAACAATTATGATGATAAGAGCTCTTAATTTTAAGTATTTACTCTTTGCTTACTGTGTTTAATCCCTTATCAAGAATCTGGAGTCAGTTCTTGGTTTATACTCTGTAGCAAAATGATGCTCACTCCAAGGTGTCTGCATCCTAATTCTCAGAATCAGTGAATGTGAATATGTTATGTTACAGATAAGGGAGAAATTAAGATGCATTCGAAACTGAGGTTGTTAACCAGTTGTCCTCGAAGGGCAAAGATTATCTCACATTATCTAGGGGAGCTCAGTTTAATTGCAAAAGCAAGGCAAGAAAGTCAGTGTCAGAGTGAGAAAGACTCCAGTGACTGCTGCCAGCTTTCAAACTAGAAGAGAGTGTGGATAACCTCTAGAAGCTACGAAATTCAAGGAAATGGATTCTCTTCTAGGCCTCTGAAGGAGCAAATGGCTGTCAATACTTACAGGTGTTTAGTACGTTAAGACACAGTGCAGACTGCAGACCTCAAAAACTGAAAGTAAATTTGTCTTATTTTAAACCACCGACTTTGCAGTAATTTTAATTACAGTAGCCATAGGAAACTATTGTAGAAGCCATCTACATTGTGTCTAGTATTGTGCATAATGAGAGAATCACCAAAAGTCAGAATTATAAACTGTCCTTAAAATGACCATTACACGGATTGGAGAATTGCAGGGTCTTGATGTCTGTTTCTGGAAACAGGGCAAGTCACAAATTGAATCTGTCCTGAAGGAAACATTAAAAAAAATGAACCACTTGATACTATGTATTATGATTTTATGATATTGCATGAATAAAAGAAACTGAGCTCGTAGAAGTGACCATTCTCTGCCCAACACATTCTGTGGTATTCATTCACCTGATCCCTAGAGAACAAAACTTCCCCAAAGCACTTAATAGCCTAAGAGAGAACAGAATTTTTTGCAGCTAAGTATGCATGCATTTGGCACACAATAACTGCTAATTAATCAATTAATGCTTGAGCAACATGTTCTCATTGCTGGAGTGTGAGTAAGTATCTCAACTACAATGATCGAATCAGAATAATTCCTCCTCCAAAACAGGCTTTGATTAAAGTTATTTCCTTAGACTACTTTGAACTTTCCTTTAAATAATATCTTTCCAATTTTGTGGTGGTAGATTTGATGTTGAACATACAACCCAGATCAAATTGCTCACTGTCGGATACCAGAGGCTGTCTTTTTATTACCCTCATAGTGTCTTTTTTAATGTTTGTTGTTAACATTGTAGTCAAAGGCAGGTTGTGCAGTAATGGAATTTTCATAGCAGTAGCTGCATGACTAAGAAATTTGTAAGATCTAGGGTGGTCACAGAAGTTATCAAAGTTATAAATTACTAACATAATTAAAAATAAATAGACAAAAACTGGGAAACAACTAAGTTGCTTGTGAAATCTCCCAGAAATGAGAATGTTGTAAGACTAGGGAGAATATTCTATTATACAGATCTTTATGGGCAATTTGTTTGAAGGAAGAGAACATTGGTTTGGAAAATAGAAAGGAAAGCAACTGCAGAATACCAAGAATACCAGTCTGATAGAAGAAATTATACTTCTGGAACTGACAGAAGTGAGAAACAGCCTTGAAAACAGATTGGTAGCAGAAGGAACAACCCCATGGAAGAAAATTTCTGTTATTTATTTATTTGGGAGGTGAGTCAACATGTTGAACTAAACACATGTCTCCCTAAATTCCTCTGGAAACCAAGACCTGAAATGATAATTAAATGGAGCCTTCTGGACACCTAATGAGCCCTAGGATGCAGCATGGGGCTGTTAATTTGAACTTAATACCACTGAACTCAAATCCTCCTCTTTTTCACTGACCCAACTCTTGGTGAGCACAGGGTTGCACAGACCAAAGGTAACTCACCATTTTGATTATTTTTCCCCTGTCTTGGCTGGTGGGCTGAACTGGTACTGGCTGCTGGTCTTGGATGCACTGCTGGTGGGACTGGAAAGCATAATTGCCATGTTCTGAGGGCCTGGCTTTGGACTCTGTACACCTCGACTCCTCTGGCCTATTGGGAAATGGAGATGCCCAGGCAGAGGCCACAGCCAGACTTGGTTCTTAGGCTGGGAGGTGGCTCCTGCCAGGGGGAGAGTGCTTTTCTAGAAGGAAGGCAGTGTTCTGCACAGTGTCACCTGGGGCTGGGGCCCAGCAGCAGAGGCAGTGGACCCTGGGCATATCGGCACTCTTGGGCTTTCTTTCTGCTCGAGCCAGGTCCCAGCCAACTGACCAGTTCATATGGGACGACATCTTGTTTTGCTGGCAGGTGGGGTCATCCATACAGAAGCCTCAGCTAGACCTAATTCCTGGGCTGGAAGGCAGTGATTACCCAGAAGAGACTGCTTTTCCAAAAGAAAAGCAGAATTCTACACAGTATCACCTACAGCTGGGGCCCAACAGCAGAGGCCAGCAAGCCAGTAACCTTTCTGTATTTTGAGCTAGTTTATAAAATCTGGTGTTCAATATAGAGGTGTTTGCTTTGCCAGCTGAGAAGAGGGACATATACATCTGAAAACCTGATTGACTTTGGAAGTTGTCAAATACTTTTTACTTCTCATTTTAAGATGGCCTAGAAAAACAACTGTGGTCTATCTCCACAGCATCTCTCCCAGCCTCTATTACACCCACATGAAGCCCAAAAAGCAACAAACATTGGAGAAGACAGTAACCCGGAAGTCACCCATGGCATCAGAAGGCCCACAAAAGCAACCATCTCAGAACTTCACAGATGAAGAAGCTTTTCTGAAACTATCAGAAGGTGAATACAAAAGGATTATATAGAGAGCCCTCCTAGACCTTATACAGAGTGCAACAGAGCAAAATTAAGTTAAGCAAGATGTTTGATCTGATGGAAAATCAGTACTCTGAAATCCAACAGTTCAAGAACAAAATCAAAGACATAGAAACTTCACTTCAAAGCCAAGAAGACAGAATGGAACAAACAGAAAACAGAATTTCTGACTTGGAAGACAAAGCCACTGACTCCAGCATCTATGAGGAGAAATCAGAAAAAATAAACAAGAAAAATGAAGAAGCATTGAGAAGCATGTGGGACTCTATTAAGAAGAACAATGTACGATTAATTAGAGTTCCTGAACAGGATGAGATACCTGAGAACACAGAGAGTATTGTGTCTGAGCTGCTGACAGAAAACTTCCCAGAAATTATGAAAGAAGAGAATATAGGTATCCACGATATGTATCAAACACAACTCAATATAGATTTCAATAGAAAGACTCTAAGACATTATAATCGAGCTCAACAAAATGAAACATAAGCAGAAACTCTTAAAGGCAGCAAGACTCAAAGCAAAGCTAACATTCTGAGGGAAACCTTGTAGGCTTTCGTTGGATTTCTCAGCAGAAACGATGCTGGCACAGAGACAGTGGCATGACACATTCAAAGCCTTGAAGGAGAGTAACTTCCAACCAAAAATTATACATCCCTCAAAACTATCTTTCAAATATGGAAACAAAATTAAGACATTCATAGATAAACGGAAACTCAGAGACTTTGTAAAAACCAAACCAAAGCTACAAGAAATGCTGAAAGAATCTCTTGGATTAGAAGTAAAGAGCCACTAACTTTGTATTTTAGAAGGACACATTATCCAGAATCCCACTCAGTTATGGACGGCTCCAAATACAATCAAAGCTATAATAGTGAAAGAAACAATCTAGTGATCATATCATGTAAACTATGATATCATCATATTAAAAAGAGGGATGTACTATGGTCATTATAGTTCTTCCAGATGGAGAGAAAGTTGACAAGACTGGTAGCAATCAAAACTGGGTTTATATATAGTTTATTGAATGCCATCATAGGGGCAGCCATAAAGCACAATAAAGAAGCAACATACCATATCAAGAAATGTAATATATGAGTCTCAACAACCACAAAACCAACCCTGAAAAAGGTGAAAAATCAACTCCCAAAGAAAGTCACAGAACAGATTAATAAGAACAGAGAAAACATCAACACAAAAATAAACAAATCACAATGGCAGCACTGAACACATACTATTAATAATTACATTGAATGTTATTTATTTATTTGTTTGCTTATTTATTAATCTTCTTATTCTAGACAGCTTTGATGGGTCACTATTGAACAGTTATAAAAACAGGAAGATGTACCATATCTACTTCATGTCATAGCACACTTAGCATCTTTGTGCCATGAACAAGCAAAACCAGACGCTGATTGGTGTATTGCATTTTTGCTCCTGATTCATTTCATACAGAGTTTTTCTATATTAACAGTGGTATCTTTATATTCTGTGATGCTGTTTAAAATTCTTATCCCCTGAAAGTCAGCATTCATACTTAGAAAGATCTTTGTTCTCCTGCTGATCAATTTGAGTTTTGTTTGCTAGGTAAGTTCAAATATCCTCCTACAGAGAGAAAATTTAGGATAGTTTGTCCCTTCAAAACTAATTTTTTTTTGTAATGATAAATATTAGTAGTATGTTAATATATCACGATGGATACAATGCAAATTTTAACAAAGGGTATAACAGTAAAAAGCAAAAGTCCTCTCCCTGTCTCCTAAGTTTTATATCATTCCCTCATGCTGGTTACTGCTTAAGAAATTTCTAGCACTATAGAGCCTCTTTTCATATTTATGCAAATCATGCTATACAACTGTTCAATTACGTGCTTTTTCAACCAAGATTGTATCTTGTGCCTCTTTTTATTAACATGTACAGACCTATCTTATTTTTTTACCATACTGAATTTTTTTAAACTGGTAGAGTTTGTTTAAGTAGTCATCTATTGGTAGGTCCTAACTAATAAAAAGTTGGCATCTCAAACCCACCTAGAGGTGCCTCAGAAGTAAGGGCTGGTAATATGGTTCTGAAAAGACACAGCCTTCAAAAACTGATGGATTGAAGTTCCACTCTGCACTCACAGGATCTCAGTGAATCAGAATTGACTTGATGGCAGCTAACAACAACAACTATATCTAGTTGTTTACTACTGTTAAAATTATCTCTAAATAGTTTTACATATACTATAGTAACCTTCACAAGTAAACCTGTAGAATGAAGTTAGAGTAAAATTCCTGCTTTTTAGAAAAAAAATGAATTTTTAATATTTATTTTTATTGTACTTTAAGTGAAAGTTTACAATTCAAGCTAGTTTGTTGTACAAAAAAATACACAGAACAGACACTGTGATGTGACCCTAGATGGTCTCTCCACACTGTAACATCACCCTTCTATCCACCCTGTATTTCTGTTCTCATTCAATCAATCCATATCCCCTTTTGCCTTCTCTAGACTCTGGGCAAGAGTTTCCCATTAGTCTCATGTATATACTGAAGCCAAAAAACACACTCTTCACCAGTAGTATTTTATGTCTTATAGTCCAGTCCAATCTTTGTCTGAAGAGTTGGCTTTGGGAATGGTTTTAGTTCTGGGCTAACAGAGAGTTCAGGCGTCATGCCTTTTAGTAACCCTCCAGTCTATCAGACCATCAAGTCTGGTCCTTTAATTAGACTGCAAATTCTAAACCCCACTTTTCTCCAGCTATGTCAGGGAATCTTTGTGTTTCTTGTCAGGGCAGTTATTAGTGGTAGCTGGGCACCGTCTAATTCATCCAGGCTCAACAAGATTTAATACTTGGTTTATGTAGCCCTTTCTGTCTGACAGACCCATAACTTTCTTTATGTCTTTGCTGTTCTTAATCCTCCTTTGCTTCAGGCAGGCTGGGACAAAGTGATGCTACTTACATGGCTAGGTGCTAGCTTTTAATACCCCAGAGGCCACTCACCAAAGTGCAGTGCAGAACATTTTCTTAGTATATTTTTTTATGCCAATTGACCTAAATGTTCACAGAAACCATAAGCCCCAATTTTCTGCTTCAGACACACTGTCCCTCAAAGTGTTGGTTGTAGTTAGGAAATTTCTTAGCTTTGGGTTTAGTACAGTTGTGCTGATTTCATCTGTATTGTGTCTTGACCATTCCTTCACTTAAAATTAATCTTGTCTATTAGTTGGCAGTTCAAACCTGCTAGGCACTCCTTGGAGACTCTATGAGGCAGTTCTACTCTGTCACTATGAGTTAGAATCAACTCAGTGGAGCCAAGCCAAGTGCTGTCAAGTCGGATCCGACTCATGGAAGTGTATATTTTTTTACTATCTAGTAAGTGAATACCCCTCACCTTCCCTTCCAGTACTTATAACCATCAAAGAATGTGTTCTTTTGTGTTTAAACTTTTTTTGAGATCTCATACAATATTTCTGCTTTGTGACTGACTAATTTCACTCTGCATAATGCCTTTCAGCTTCCTCCATGTTGTGAGATATTTTACAAATACATCACTGTTCTTTATCATCACCTAGTATCCCATTGGGTAAATACACCATAATTTGTTTATCAATGCATCTTCAGATTGACTCCATCTTTTTGCTATTGTGACAGTGCTGTGATGAACATGGGTGTGCATATTTGCATTCATGTGACAGCTCTTATTTCTCTAAGATATATTCCAAGGAGCGGGATAGCTAGAGTATATGGTATATCTGTTTCCAGTTTTTTTTAAGAAAGTGCCAAATCAATTTTCAAAGTGGTTGTACCATTTTACACCAGCAGTGTCAAGTGTTGCAGGCTCTCCACAGCCTCTCCAACATTTATTACTTTATGATGCCTGGATTTAAGTCAGCCTGTTGGGGTGAGATGGCAAGTTATTGTAGTTTTGATTTGCATTTATCTAATAGCTAATGCTAATAAACATTTTCTCACGTATCTGTTAGCCCTCTGAATGTCTTCTTTGGTTAAATGCCTATTTATATCCTTTCACATTTGGTTATCCTTTCCCAATTGGGTTATTTGTATTTTGTTGTTCAAGTTTTGCAATATGTTGTAGATTTGAGACATTAGATGCAGATCACATTTGTCATATCCAATTTTTTTTCCCAGGCTGTAGGTTGTCTTTTTACTGTTTTGGAGTAGTCTTTAGATGAGTGTGTTTGATTTTTAGAAATTCCTAATTATCAGGGGTGAGGCCAAGATGGCAGACTACACAAACTTCTCCTCAAGTGTCTCTGAGAAGTAAGGCCAGAATTATTAATTGAATGGAGCACTCTGGATGCCCACGAATCCCTAGGATACAGCATGGGGTTCTCAGATTGGACTACACATCACTAAGCAGAAAATGACCTCCCTCTGCTGAGGCAGTGCACAGCGAGCCCTGCTCCTAGTTACTCCCTGTTTGGGTGGACTGCAGGTGCTGATGCTATCTTTGTTATGCAGGAGGTAGGGGATTGGCACTAGTCAGCAAATATGCTGAACTGCACTGCTAAACAGTATATAGTGCAACAGAGAAACAGCACGTGGGATAGCCACATTTTGGGAGCCTGCCTGCTGACTGAGGGCACCACTGGCCTTCCATCCTTCCTTTTCTGAGCTTCACCGTAAATTCTGTGGTTTCGCAGGATGAAATGGAAGCTCAGCTGGGATGCTATTTTGGTCAGGTAGGAGGCAGAGTCACCTAACTGGAGACCTCAACAGGGATTAATTCACAAGATGAGAAGCAGAGCCAGTCCAGAAAGTGCATTTCCAGCAGAAAGGCTCTATATGACAGTGGTAGCTTATGGAAGTAACCTGGCTGAGGTGGCAGCAAGGCTATAACCCCTCCTTAGTTGAAGTACGTCATACCATCTGGGAACAGCTGAAGTGGTACTTCCATTGTAAACCAGAAGGTGGGGCCTACCACACCTGAAAACTTGACTGATTTTAGCAGCTTTCACTCAGTTCCCAGCTTCTTAAAAATAAGACTGCCTGGAGAAATAAGCACTGAGTGGCCTGGAAGCATCTCTTCTGGCCTTTCATGAATGCTATCATAGGGTCAGTTGATAGTTCCCCAGTGAATTCCTAAGTAGGAAGCTTTCTTTGCCTGTCATGAGGCAGAGATTCCTACTCCAGGGTGTCCACTGGGGCCAGTCACTGGAGTACACAGAGATTCCTTGTGACCAACTCCCTTCTCAGAACTAGGCCTCAGCTCCTGCTGAAGTAACACTAGAGTCTTTAGATGGCCTGAAAGCAACAAACCATTCCTAATCGTTTAAAGAAACAATCCACTATGGCTATGGAAAACTCTCGAAATAAAAAATGAAAAAACTTCCAGGAGAAGAAGCCTTTCTTGAACAATTGAAGGCCAAGGACAAAAGAATTATTTAGAGAGCCCTCCTGGAGATTAAACAAAATGGAGCAAGCAAAATAAAAAATTAAGCAAGCTATTTGAACTGATGGAAGAAAAATAATCTGAAATCCAGCAGATCAATAACAAAACTAAAGAATTAGACATCTCAATCCAAAGCCAAAAGAGCAGATTTCAGGAGATGGAAGTCAGACTTAGTGACCAGGAGGATAGAGCTACTGACACCACCATTTATGAGGAGAAATCAGAGTTAAAAAAAAAAAAAAAAAGACAAAGAAGCATTAAAAAACATGTGGGACTCTATTAAGAGGAACAATCTATGAAAATTTGGATGTCCTGAATAGAGACGGACAGCTGAAAACACAGAGTATTGTTGTTGATTTGGTGACAGAAAACTTCCCTGAAACTATGACAGAAGAGAATATAAATATCCAAAATGTGTATCGCATGCCACAGAAACTAGATCCTAAAAGAAAGACACCAAGACTTAATCAAGCCTAATAAGTGAAACACAAACAGATCCTTTTAAACACAGCAAGTCTAAAAAGAAAAGCTGGCATTCAGTGGGAAGCCCTAGAGGCTTTCATCTGACTTCTCAGCAGAAGTGATGTTGGCAAGGAGGCAGTGGGATGACACATTTGAAGTCTTGAAGGAGAAAAATTTCCAACCAAGAATTATGTATCCTACAAAACTGTCTTTCAAATATGAAAATGAAATTAACACATCTACAGACAAACAGAAACTGAGACTGCAAAAACCAAACCAAAACTACAAGAAATACTGAAAGAAGCTCTTTGCTTAAAAAAACAAAATCGTTAAGTCTATATATAAGGAGGCAATCCCAATCATTCCGTCATGTGTCTGTTGGGTGCTTGAATGTCATCTTTGGTTAAATGGCTCTGCGTTTTTTCTTCTCATTTTTTGATTGGATTATTTGTCTTTGTTGTGGATGTGTTAGATTTTCTTGTAATTATTGATTGGTGTAAGTTTATTGCCATCATTTTGTAAATTTCTTTTTCATTTATTGTGTTTTGGTAGATTTTGTTGTTATTGAGACTTTATGCTTTTTTTTTTTTTTTTACTTTGATGACTAGCCTTGTTAATTTTCTTTGATTACCTTGAAAGTTATCATTGTCTTCCTAGGTTTGAACCATCCTATTATTGTCATTTCTTTGCCTTCGTTTCCATTAGTAAATTCTGTATCTATGCTAGAATACCTGATGGCAAGGTGATTAAGATTATGGCTGTCAACCAAAGTTTGAATTCATCAGGCATGCCTTGAGAACTTTATGGGTACAGTTCTACTCTGTTCCATAGAGTACTATGAGTTGGAATAGACTTGACAGCAACAGGTTTTTCTTTTTCAATCTATAACATTTATTCCTGCTATCTTGTTTTAATGTTGTTGTGATTGACAAATTAGCCTCTCTGGTTACCTGGTGTAATTCTTTTGATTTTTGATAGTCTGTGAGAATTCCTTCCCAAGGCTTGTATCTGTATGATAAAACCTTGTATCATAGATTCAGGCTGGGGTTTGATATCCTGTTGTTGATAGTTCTCAGACCAAAAGGTTAACAGAAGAGGGTGAGGGAGAGAGAAAGTGTGAGGATTAGGAAAGCATATATTTCTGGTTACGTGGTGATCTGTGTCCTACTGGAATCTCCCTAAAGTTGCTTTTCTGTACTCTCTTCATATATCTTAGATGTCTAGGGGAGGTGAATCCAAGTAGCATTGACACTGCACTTCCAGGCCAGCTGAGGCCACCACAACTAGTCAGAAAGCTCTGAAGGTAGGTTACCATTGAGTAGAGGATGGAGGGTGTGAAAGTGTATCTCCCTGGTTATTATCAGGCATTTTGTCTCCCACTGGAATTTCCTTGAAAGTACTTTCTCAAGCTCCTTGTCTACTTATTTCCAACAGGGGTCCAAAATGATGGATGTAAATGTGAAGCCCCCAATAGGGGTATTCCATTAATATCTCTTCTCACTCATTTTTCTCTGTCAGTTTCTTATTCCATTTGGGATTTGGCTGAGGTTTTGTTTTTGTTTTTAAACTCTTCATTTGTTTCCTCATGTTCCAGAAATGAAGTTTGTCCCTGTTTTACTTAGTTCTTTAGGTCTTTGTTGTGGAAAGGTCTTAACACCTTTCTGTCTATCATGTCATGTTTACCAGAGGTCCTGGACTGTGGTTTTGATCTTAATGTATTTTACTGTAAATATATGTTATCAAAACACATCATTAAATTTATTAAAAACTCATATAAGATGTATGCATAGAACAGCTAAATTAAGTAAACCACAGATTGTGGCACTGTAAGATATGGTAATCACTTTCAGTGTTACTATGCAGTTTCTCCCATTCCTATGCATCATATTTATAGATTTGCTTGTGGTTCATCATCCCATTTAGGATTTCATCAACACAACAGCTCTTGTCTTTATAACAAGGATTTAAGAGTGCAAATGATATACTTTACAGAATATCTTCCTTTTTCTAGTACACATGGCCTTTATAAAATGCAAAATGTTGTTATTAAAAATATTTTTGATGACTTACAACAACTTGGCTTGGCTTACAACAACCATATTTTGAACTGCTGCGGAGATATTTGTTACATAATTGGAAATCATAGAACATAAATGTACTGGTCCATGAAAATGCTGCCAAAATTCTGATAAAAGAGTACGAGCTGTTTAAACTTGATTGGTTTTAAGACAGGAAATTTTTTACTTAACTAGCTGAATATTACATAAATTTTAGTCTCAATTTCCACAAATGGAGAAATAATTTTAAAAATTGTAGAAATTAGATAATTATCCAAAGCACAGGAATTCATTAGGTAAGCAGATGATAATAAGTGGCAGCTATTATTAATATATTTAGAAAAATACGCTTCAAATATTTTTTTTTATTTTTATTTAACATAACTGAGTGAAAATGTACATTCACATATAAATTGACATGCCCCCCCTATATGCAGCTTCCACTGCTCTCCCCGTCTGGTGACAGCACACTATTCCTCTCTACTCCATACCTGTCTCATCCTCTCAACAGTCTCCTTTCCCCTCCTCTCCGTCCACTCCCCTTCCTCCAGCCAGAGGTCAGCAAGATGATATCCTATAGATGTATAGAACCATAAAGTGCTTCCAATATATGGTCACTCTGCCTTGCCAAGTCCAATCCATTCCTGTCCAAAGAGTAGACCTTTGTTATAATTTATGGGAAAGGGCAGCATCAGGGAAGGGGGCCATGCTCTCAGAGGAACCCCAAAACCGCCGGACTATCAATAGAGGTCTTTTAGTGGAGATCTCATGATGCACCTCTTTTTATTCTTGTGTTGCCAGTGAGGCTCCTCTCTGTGAGCTCTGCCGTGGCTATCACTGGTGGTGGCCGGGCACTATCCGGTTCTTCCGGTCGCAAGTCGATGTAGGCACCCACTCTTGTGGGTCTCTCCATCCTCTCGGTTGTCTTTACCGCATGCCGTTTTGGCCCTCGGTGAGCATCCCTTCCTGCTGAGTTGGGACCATTTGCTGTGTCCTCGGATGGCAGCTTGGCAGCTTTTAAGACCCCAGACGCCACTCACCAATGTGGGGTGCATAGAGCTCTCTTAGCAAAACGCTAGTTGTGCCAATTGGACTGGAATTCACCTAAGAGCATGGTCCCCAGCTCCCCGCCCCAGCTACTCTATCCTTGCAATATTGTGTTAAGATGGAAGGAGTACTCAAGTTATGCTGAAATCCACTTAATGTTGTTCTTGTTCCTAATGTGTGCTGTCACTGCTTTCTCCCAACTAGATTGCTAGTAACTATCTAAACTAAACCCTCCCCCCCACCCTCCCTCCCTCCCCTCCCTTGCAGCTGTCAAAGAGTCTTTTCTTCTATACACAAGTCTGTTTTTGAGATCTTATCGTAGAGGTCTCATATAGTATTTGTTCTTTTGTCGCTGACTACTTTCACTCAACATAATGTCTTCCAGTTGAAACCAGGTTAGGAGATGTTTCCTAGAATCATCGTTATTCTTTATCATTGCGTAGTGCTCCATTGAGTATATGTACCATAGTTTACCTATCCATTTTTCTATTGTTGGGCATCTGGGTTGATTCCTTCTTTTTGCTATTGTGGACTGTGCTGCGATAAACATTCTGGTGCATGTGTCCGTTGGTGTGAAAGGCCTTGAATCTGTAGGATATATTCCAAGTAGTGGAATTACTGGGTCAAATGATATATCAATATACATTTTTTTAAGGAAGCGCCAGATTGCCTTCCAAAGAGGCTGGACTATTTTGCAACCCCACCAACAGTGTAGGAGGGTTCCACTTTCTCCACAACCTCTCGAGCATTTGTTGTTTTGTGTTTTCTGGATCATGGCCAATCTTGTTGGGGTGAGATGGTATCTCATTGTTGTCTTGATTTGAATTTCTTTAATAACTAAAGATCGTGAACATCTCCGCATGTGTGTTTTGGCTGCCTGGATCTCCTCTTTAGTGAAGTGTCTGTCCATCTCCTTTCCCCATCGCTAAATTGGATGGTTTATCTTCTTCTTCTTGATATTCTGTAGTATCCTATAGATTATGGAGATCAGGCGTCGATCTGACATAGAGTTGCCAAATATTTTTTCCCATTCTGTGGGTGTTCTTTTAATTCTATTAATAAAGTCTTTGGATGAGCAAAAGTGTTTGATTCTTAATAGTTCCCATTTATCTATTTTCTCTTCTGTTGATTGAGGTTTGTTTGACAGATTTTGGAGTCTGTCCCCATTGTGTATTAAAACTTCCATTGTTGTTCCTACCATTTCTTGGATGAGCTTTAGCATTTTAGGTTTGATATTTAGGTCTTTTATCCAGTTGGAGTTGGTTTTTGTATAAGGTGTAAGATATGGCTCTTGATTCAGTTTATTGCAGATGGATAACCAATTTTGCCAGCACCATTTGTTGAAGATACTGTTTTTACCCCAGTTTAATGTCTTAGGGCCTTTGTCGAATATCAACTGTTCACAGGCAGATGGTGTCATCTCTGGGGTCTCAATTCTGTTCCCTTGATCCATCTCTCTGTTCTTGTACCAGTACCAGGCTGTTTTGACCACCGTGGCAGTGTAGTATGTTCTAAGGTCGGGTAATGGGAGGCCTCCCAATGTGTTCTTCTTCTTTAGTAGTACCTTACTTACCCAGGGCTTCTTCCCTTTCCAAACAAAATTGGTGATTTGTTTCTCCATCTCATTAAAAAATGATGCTAGAACTTGTATTGGGATTGCATTATATAAACTTCAAATATTTTTAAAAATTAGTGTGGAATATATTATTAAAGAGAGCAGAAATTCACCTACTTGGGGTCTAATTGTTTAAACAGAAAAATTACAGCCTATTTGCTTTTGTAATAAGATATATATACGTGTAACACTGCAATACAATAAAACAGGGAAAGTAGATTTTAATGAATTCTAGAGCTGAAGGTATATTTTATAGTAATACATTTTGCATTTCTTAGAGGAATAAATGTTTTTTCTTAAAAAATTCTGTTATACAACATTAAGTGGACTTCAGCATAATTTGAGTACTCCTTCCATCTTAACTCAATACTGCAAGGATACAGTAGCTGGGGCGGGGGGCGGGGGACCATGCTCTTAGGTAAATTCCAGTCCAATTGGCACAACTAGCATTTTGCTAAGAGAGCTCTATGCACCCCACATTGGTGAGTGGCATCTGGGGTCTTAAAAGCTGCCAAGCTGCCATCCGAGGACACAGCAAATGGTCCCAACTCAGCAGGAAGGGGTGCTCACCGAGGACCAAAATGGCATGCGGTAAAGACAACCGAGAAGACAGAGAGACCCACAACAGTGGGTGCCTACATCGACTTGGGACCAGAAGAACCGGATGGTGCCTGGCCACCACCAGCGATACCCACGATGGAGCTCACAGAGAGGAGCCTCACTGGCAACACAAGAATAAAAAGAGGTGCATCATGAGATCTCCACTAAAAGACCTCAATTGATGGTCCAGCGGTTTTGGGGTTCCTCTGAGAGCGTGGCCCCCAGCTCTGATGCTGCCCTTTCCCATAAATTATAACAAAGGTACATTCTTTGGACAGGAATGGATTGGACTTGGCAATGCAGAGTGACCATATATTGGAAGCACTTTATGGTTCTGTACATCTATATGATATCATCTTGCTGTCCTCTGGCTGGAGGAAGGGGAGTGGATGGAGAGGAGGGGAAAGGAGGCTGTTGGGAGGATGAGACATGTATGGAGCAGAGAGGAATAGTGTGCAGTCACCAGACAGGGAGAGCAGTGGAAGCTGCATATAGGGGGGGCATGTAAATTTATATGTGAATGTACATTTTCACTCAGTTATGTTAAATAAAAATAAAAATTAAAAAAAAAGAAAAAGAATTCTATTATAATTCTGGATATATTTATCATGTGTGTATGCTATCTAAACTTTTAAAATACAATTATCTCCGATAAGAACTTTATACTAATTTGGAAAAAATAAATATTTAACTTGGAAAACTAATTGTTAAAAAACTGTTCATGAAGCTATACTTAGAAGAATTTAGACTGCTGGTCTCTGTTTTGATTATATAAATATAACATAACAGACACAATATTAAACCCTGAAAGTGATACAGGGAATAGCTTTGCCAAAACCAAGGTTTACTTAAACTTTAATTTCTTGAAATCAGTTAAAGTAATTGTGGGTATACATAATATGCAGCACGTAGAAGTTATTGGACATATAATTAGTACATTTGTTAGTTTTCTTGGTCTACCTCTGTGGGAAATGTAAGCAAGTGAAAATGCAGTCTGTATCAAATAGAAAGCACTTTTCCTCAGTTAGGCAATAAATACCCTCAATTGTCTGTCAGCTTGTTGTACTAGAGAGGCTTGCCTATTGTTACGATGTTGCAAGCAATGTCTCCTGTACCCAGATACCTGCAAAGTAACTGACAGTGGACAGGTTTCAGCTAAGCATCCAGATCAAGATAGATTAGAAAGAAGGACCTGGATTCTACTTCTGAAAATAATTAGCCAGTAAAAAACCTTATGAATAGTAGCAAAACATTGCCAGATATAGTGCCAGATAATAACTGCCACAGGTTGGAAGGCACACAAAAGATGACTGGGGAAAAACTGCTTCTCAAAGTGGAGTTGATCTTAATGATATGGATGGAGTGAAGCTTTGGGGAACTTCATTTGCTGATGTGGTATGGCTCAAAAATGAGGAGAAAGAGCTGAAAGATCCCTTAATAATCAGAACATGGAATGTATGAAGCATGAAACTAGGACAACTGAAATCATCAACAATGAAATGAACCCCACATACATCAATATCCTAGGCATTAGTGAGCTGAAATTGACTGGCATTTGTCATTTTGAATCAGGCAATCCTATGGTACACTATGTTGGGAATGGCAACTTGAAAACAAATGATGTTGCATTCATTGTAAAAAAGAACATTTCAAGATCTATTCTGAAGTAGAATGTTGCTAGTGATAGGATAATATCCACACTCCTGCCAGGAAGATCAGTTAATATAATTATTATTCAAATTTATGCACCAGCCATTAAGGCCAAAGATGAATAAATTGAAGAGTTTTACCAGCTTCTGCAGCTGAAAATTAATCAAACACATGATTACAATGCACTGAGAATTACTGGTGATTGGAATACAAAAGTTGGAGACAAAGAAGAAGAATTGTTAGGTGTAAAATATGGCCTTGGTATTAGAAATTATGCTGGACATCGTGTGATAGAGTTTTTAAGACCATTAGTTTCTTTGCAAATATCTTTTTTCACCGACATAAATGGTGGCTATACACATAGACCTCACCAAATGGAATACACAAGAATCTAACTAACTACACCTGTGGAAAGAGATGATGAAAAAGCACAATATCAACAGTCAGTAGATCAGTTGCTGACTGCCTAACAGACCATTATTCACTTATATGAAAAACAAGGCTCCAGGAAATGATAAAATATCAATTGAGAGGTTTCAACAGATGTAAGCAACTCTGAGCGTGCTTTATCATTTACATCAAGAAAATTGGATTCCATTAAAAGATGGTGGAGTAGACATATGTCTCCTCATTTCCCTCCAAGAACTAAGGCCTGGATGATATGTGTATGGAGCACTGAATATTTGGGGAGCCCTAGGACCTAGCATATTTGACTAGACACTAGTATTAAACTAATCTTCCCCTCTCAAAAACAATCCAGCAGCTGTCTGAGCTTGGCTTCTGGTGTTTCACAGTATCAGAGAACTGCAGCTTCCACAAATGACCAGTAACATACTTTCATTATCAGCTGAAAGGCAGAGTCTCCTGCTCCTGACTGTGTGTTTTGGCAAGCACACTGGACAGCTCCTACTTCAACACCTGGACAGCTCCCCGCATAGAAGTGAAGTTTACTTTTAAGGCTGAGAGGCCCATGTATTTGCCTGGTTATCTGTCTGCTGAGAGGCCTGGCAGCTTTTCCTCCAACCCTTCTCTGACCCACATGGTAGGACTGGCTGACAGCCCCCGGTTTTTTCATAAGTAGGGCAGTCTCTTTGCCACCCAATAAGCAGGGACTTCTACCTCAGAGAGTCCACCTAGGGTGAATCACTAGAGTACTAGAGACACCTGGTGAGCAACAACTGTCTTAGATACAATACCAGAGAAATCAAACAGTGTCAAGATGGCACACAGGCAAGGGACCATAATTAATCATTTGAAGAAGCAGCCTTCAAATGCTCCAGAAAATTCCCCAAAGAATAAAAAAAGTTTCCCAAGTGAAGAAGCTTTTCTGAATCTATTGGAGGTCAAGTACAAAAGATTAATATAGAAAGCCCTCCTAGAGATTAAACAAAATGCAGTAGAACAAAATGAAAAATTTCATAAGGTATTTGAACTGATGGAGCGTCAACCATCTGAAATACATCAGATCAACAACAAAATTACAATTCAATCCAAAGCCAAAACAGTAGGATTGAACAGATAGAAGTTAGACACAGTGACCTTGAAGACAGAGCAACTGACACCAGCATTTATGAGGAGAACTCAGAGAAAAAATATAAGAAACATGGGGACTCCATTAAGAGGAATAATTTATGTTTAAGTGGCATTTCCAAACAAGGAGGGATTAATGACAATACAGAGAGTATTGCTGTAGAGATGCTGATAGAAAACTTTCCTGAGATTATGAGCAAAGAGAACATAGATATCCAAGATGTTTATCCAGTTCCACAAAACCTAGACCCTAAAAGAAAGACACCAAAACATGTTATAATCAAGCTTAATAAGATGAAATTTAAAAAGATGCTTCTGAAGGCAGCAAGGCTCAAAGCAAAGCTAACACTCCAAGGGAAACCCTGTAGGCTTTTGTCTGACTTCTCTACAGAAGCAGTGCTGGCTAGAAAACAGTGGGCATACACATTCAAAGCCCTGAAGGAGAAAAACTTCCAAGAATTATTTATCCTGCAAAATTGTCTATCAAACATAATGGTGAAATTAAGACTTTTGAAGATAAAGAGAAGTTTAGAGACTTTGTAGAAACTAAACCAAAATTACATGAAATATTGAAAGAAGCTCTTCCCTTAGAAAAGCAGAACCATTAAATGTATATTTAAGGTGACAATTCAAGACACATCATTCAAAATTCTAATCAGGGAACTCACAAAACTTAATCAAAGTTACAATATTAAAATGAGGGAATCTGTAATCATATTACAACAACTATAATACCATCACATTAAAAGAGATACACTACAGTAGTTACAGTCATTTCAGATGCAGAGGAAGTTTAAGAATTGTGCAATAGTTAAAATTGGGTTTAATCTTAGTGTGTTAAGGAGGATAATACATGTAGCCATAAAGCAAATTAAAAATGCATTGTATCCAAACAAGAAATGCAATACAGAGTCTCAATGAACACAAGATCAACACTGAAACAACAACCAATAAAGAATGGCCCAGAACAGAACATTGAAAGCAATATAGAAAGCATCAGCATAAAAGTAGTTACATCGAAATGGTGGCACTATGCACATATCTGTCAATAACTGCAGAGACGGTAAATGAACTGAACGCTCCAGTAAAGAGATAGCAAGTGACATCCTGAGTCAAAAGACATGATCTGTCTATGTGTTGCTTACAAGATACACAACTTAGATTTAAAGATGTGAAGAAATTTAAAATTAAAGAATGGAATAATATATACCAAGCTACAATACACAAAAAAGAGCAGATGTGGCAATACTAATCTCATATAAAATAGATTTCAATGTAAAATCCACTGTTCTGGACAAGGATGGTCTCTGTTATTGTGGAAAGTTTCAATACTCAAGCTTGACTTAACAATATTAAATATTTATGCACGTAATACCAGAGCACCTAAATACGTTGAACAAATACTGACAACACTGAAAAATGTGATACATCATTCTGCAGTAATAGTTGGAGACTTCAACACTTCCCTTTCAGTTATGGATAGGTCATCAAAAGAAAGCTCAGTAAAGATGTAGAAGATCTTATTGCAACAATCAACCAACTTAACCTCATCGACATATACAAATCTTTTCATCCATCAGCAGATAAGTACACCTTCTTCTCCAATGTACATGGAACATTCTCCAGAATAGAGCATGTGTTAGTTCATAAAGCAATTCTCTATAAAATCCAAACCATAGATTTACTGCAAAGTATCTGCTCGGACCATAGAGCTATAAAAGTTGAAATCAATAACAGAAAAATCATAGATAGAAATTCAAACTTATGGAAACTGAATAAAACATTGTTCAAAAAGCCTTGGGTTATAGAAGAAATTAAGGACAAAATTAAGAAATGTATGGAATCAATGAGAATGAAAACACATCCTACCACAATCTATGGGATACAGAAAAAGCAGTGCTCAGAGGTCAGTTTATCTCTGTAACTGCACACATCTGGAAAGAAGAAAAGGCCCAAGTTAAAGAATTAATCTTACAGCTTGAACAAGTAAAAAGAGAACAACAGAAGAACCCCTCAGTCTCCAGAAGAAAACAGAATGTAAGGATTAGAGCAGAAGTAAATAAAGTAGAGAATAAAAAAACAATTAAAAAATTAACAAAAAAAATTAACAAAATCAAAAGCTGGTTCTTTGAAAAGATCAACAAAATTGATAAACCATTGGATAAACTTACAAAGAAAAACAGCAGAAGATATAAATAACCTGATTAAGAAACATGATGGGAGTCATTACAACAGACTCCACTGAAATAAAAAATATCATAACAGAATGCTATGAAAGGCTGTACTGTAACACGCTTGACAACTAGGGGAAATGGGCAAGTTTCTAGGTTCATATCACTCACTGAGACTATTACAAGGAGAAGTAGATCAACTTAATAAATCTATCACAAAGGAAAAGATTGAAAATGTCACCAAAAATCTACCAACCTAAAAGGTCCTGGCACAGATGGCTTCACTGGAGAATTCTATCAAACTTTTAGAGAAAAGTTAACTGTGATATTATTGAGGCTCTTTCACACCACAGGAAGTGATGGAATGCTCCCAAATGCACTCTATGTAGCCAGCATAATCCTGATGCCAAAGCCAGGGAAAGTTCGCACAAAAAAAGAAAATTACAGACCAATATCACTCATGAACCCAGATGCAAAAATCTCCAACAAAATTCTAGCCAACAGAATTCAACAGCATATAAAAAAAAATAATTCATTGTGAACAAGTTGATTTCATTCCATGACACAAGGCTGGATAAACATCAGAAAAATAATTAATGTAATCAACCATGTAAATAACATAAAAGATGAGAATCACCTGATTGTGTCAATTGATGCAGAAAGGGGATTTGACAACGTTCAACACCCATTCTTGCTTAAAACTCTCAGAAAAATAGGAGTAGAGGGGAAATTCCTCAACGCAATCAGTTACATCTTTCCAAAGCCAACTGCCTTCGTCGTCCTGAATGGTGAAAGACTGAAAGAATTCCCTTTGAGAATGGGAACTAGACAAGGAAGCCCACTCTTACCACTTCTATTCAACATTGTGTTGTAAGTTCTAGCCAGAGCAATTGGCCAAGCCATTACGCAAGACAAATAAAGGGCATCCATATTGCCAATGAAGAAGTAACAATCTCCCTATTTGCAGATGATATGATTGTTTGTATACAGAATCCAAAGGAATCCATAAGTAAACTACTGGAACTAATAGAGGAGTTTAGCAAAGTAACAGGATACAAGATAAACATAAGTAAATCAGTAAGATTCCTTTACACCAACAGTGAGATTATTAAAGAAGAAATCATCAAATCAATTCCATTTACTATAGCCCCCAAGAAGATAAAATACCTAGGAATAAATCTAATTAATGAAAGATCTTTATGAAAACCACAAGATCTTACTACAGGAAACTAAGAGACTTACATAAATAATCTACCCTGCTCATGAATAGAAAGACTCAACATTGTGGAAATGTCTATTTTACCCAAAGCAATCTACTTATATAATGCAATCCCAATACAAATTCTAGCGACATTTTTTAAGGAGATGGAGAAACAAATCATCAACTTTGTTTGGAAAGAGAAGAAACCTCAGATAAGTAAAGCAGTTGTGAAGAAGAAGAATACATTTGGATGCCTCTCACTACCCAAATTTAGAACCTATTATACTGCCACTGTAGTCAAAACAGCCTAGTACTGGTACAAAAAGAGACATGCAGACCAATGGAACAGAGTTGAGACCCCAGGGACGCCACCATCTTCCTATAAACAGTTGATACTTGACGAAGGCCCCAAGATTTTAAACTGTGGTAAGAATGGTCTTTTGAACAAATGGTGCTGGCAAAGTTGGAAAGCCATCTGCAAAAAATTGAAACAAGACCTATATCTCACACCTTATACAAAAACCAACTCAAATTGGATGAAAGACCTAAATATAAAATCTAAAAAGATAAAGCTCATCCAAGATAACATAGGATCAACAATGGAAGTTTTAATACACAATGTAGACAGACTTCAAAATCTGGCAAAACACATTTGACAGAAGAGAAAATACATAAGTAGGAACTGCTAAGAATCACACACTTTTGCTCATTCAAAGACTTCATCAAAAGAATTAAAAGACCACCTACAGAATGGGAAAAAATATTAGGCAACTCTATGTCAGACCAGTGTCTGATCCCCATAATCTATAAGGTATTACAAAATATCAACAAGAAAAGGATAAATAATCCAATTAAGCAATAGGTGAAGGAGATGGACAGACATTTCTCTAACAAGGATATCCAGGCAGCTGAAAGACACACGCAGAATTGCTCAAGATCATTAGCTATTAAAGAAATCAAAATCAAAATGATGATGAGATACCATCTCACTCCAACAAGGTTGGTCATGATCCAAAAAACAGAAAACAACAAATGCTAGAGAGCCTGTGGAGAAATTGGAACTCTCCCGCACTGCTGGTGGGATTGCAAAATGGTACAACCTCTTTGAAAAACAAACTAGCGCTTCCTTAAGAAGCTGGAAATAGATATACCATTTGATCCTGTAATTTCACTGCTCAGAATTTATCCTTCAGAAACAAAGTTTGTTACTCTAACAGACACATGTACACAAAAGTTTGTTGCAGCACAGTCCACAGTACCAAAAAGTTGGAATCAACCCAGATGCCCATCAACAGATGAATGAATAAGAAAACTATGGTACATATATTCAATGAAACAGTATGCTATGATAAAAAACAATGACAATTTTAGAAAATGTCTCATAACATGGTCTCATTTGGAAGAGATCGTGCTGAGTGAAATCAATCTGTGTTAAAAGGACAAATTTTGTATGAGACCCTGTTACAAAGGCTTAACAAGAGAATTATCCACAAAAGAAAATGCCTGCGTTGGCTACATGGGTGGGTGGGGGACTGAGCGTTTATCATAGATAAGATAACTGACAGATGTTAGATATTTTATTTTTACTGTAATTAATAAAAAATAAAAATTTGAAAACAAACAAAAAAATAACCCAAATTCTGATAATGTATAGGAAATAAGTCCAAGTATGGAAATAAGCTATATGCACATAGATATTACATTCTCAAAAACAGACTGATAATTATCAAAAAAAAAAAAAAGTCTGGAAGAGAGCTACTTGGCCAACTGACTAGAAGACATCCATATTTGTGCCTATTCCCAAGAAAGCTGATCCAACAAAATGCAGAAATTATCTGACAGTATTATTAATATTACATACAAGTAAAATTTGGGGGAAGAAAATTCAAAAGCAACTAGAACAGCACATTGACAGGAAAGTGCCAGAAGCTCCACCAGGATTCACAAGAGGATGTGTAACCGTGGTATCATTGCTGATGTCAGCCGTATCTTGGCTGAAAGCAGAGAATGCTAGAAAGATGCTTATTTGTGTTTCATTGACTATGTGAAAGTATTCAATTGTGTGATCATAACAAATTATGGATAATATTTTGGAGAATGGGAATTCCAGAACACTTGGTTTTGCTCATGAGTAATCTGTATGTCGATCAAGAGGCAGCTAGGTAAACAGAACAAGGGGGCACTGCATGGTTTAAAGTCAGGAATGGTGTGTTTCAGGGTTGTAACTCTCACCGTAGCCTTTCAATCTGTATGCTGTGCAAATAATCTAAGAAGCTGGACTAGAAGAAGAAATCATAATTGGAGGACGATTCATTAACAACCTGAGTTATACAGATGACACAATCTTCCTTGCTGGAGGTGAAGAGGATTTGAAACACTTACTGACAAAGACCAAAGACCGCAGCCTTCAGTTATGGATTGTACCTCAACATCAAGAAAGCAAAAATCCTCACAACTGGGCCAGTAAGCAACTTTATATGATAAATGTAGAAAAGATTGAAGCTGTCAAGATTTTCATTTTACTTATTTCCATGATCAGCACCCATAGAAGCAGCAGTCCAGAAATTCAAAGATGTATTGCATTGTGAAAATATGCTGCAAAAGACATCTTTAAACAGTTGAAAGTAAAGATGCCATCTTGAAGACTAAGGTGTGCCTCAGTAAAGCACCGGTATTTTCAATCACATCTTATGCATTTGAAAACTGGACAATGAATGAGGAGGATAGAAGAATTTATGCTTTTGAACTGTGGTGCTGGAGAAGAATGCCGAATACACCATGAATCGACAAAACCAAACAACAACCAGAATGCTCCTCAGAAGCAAGGATGATGAGATTGCATCTTCTACCAGGTATGACAATTAAGTCTGCGAACTTAATTGTTCAAAGTTTTCAAAGTGTTACTTAATGTTCAAGGTGTTACATTCACTGCTGAATATCACTACAGTCACCTTCAAAGTACTCTCCTTGGGAAGCTATGCACTGATGCCAGCACCTAGTACACCCTTTAAAGCAATTTTGGAACTCTCTTGAATGTCCATGAGCACAGTTGCACAGTGGTAAGTTCTTGAACTTAATGATATAGTTGTCTGTGAGGAAGTTTTTAGCTGGTAAACGAATAACTGTATTGGAACACCCCCCTACTCACCTGATACGGCCCTCTGAATGAAGGAGTCTGGCAGCAAATGTAACTCAGTGCATCTTTTTGCAAACGTGTTGGTCTTTCCATCCATTGCTATTGAACCTTAGTGACCCCATTGTGTTTCCAAGGCTGTAAATTTTTATGGAAACAGACTGGCCACATCTTTCTCCCATGGATTCATTAGTTGTTTCCAGCTTCCAAACTCTCAGGTAACTGCAGAGAGCCTTAGCCACTCTGTTGCTAGGGCTTTTTATTGTTCCCTCAGAGCATTAAAAGAATACTACTACCCAAGGTGAATTTTTCAGTAGCATCACTAATTCAAAGACTATATGTAAGGAGAAATGCATTACTCCCACTTCTATTTTTCAGAGATTTTTAAATTGGTGACCTCATGTTACAAAATTTATCTAAGTTTAAATAAGACATGGTCCAAACAGAGTTCAGAAGAGCTAAATAATAAATTAATAGAAACAAAAATTCTGGACGTTGTTTAGTCAGATTTTTATGATTTTAAGCCAACAAATGATTAAGTTAGCTCTGCCTGAAAGAGAGTTATGACATCTGTTAATCTATTACATATTTTGTGATGTCAAAGGTTTGTACTTCCTTATCAAACTCATTACTCTAATATTTATAACTGAGCAATGTTATTACATATTTTCAAAATTATCGAAAGCAAACACTGTATAGCTGAAGATAATGCATAGTATTGTGAGCATATGTATATCACTATCTTGGTATTTTGATGAAGCAATGAAATAGATATTTGTTAACATATTCAAGATGCAAAGAATAACTACATAACCATACAACATAAGTGCAATTTTTTGTTAGGTAAATCATCCTGAAAATTTCTCTTTAATTAGAACGTAATTTGAGTAATTTAATGTTGCCAAGCCAAGTGCAGTCGAGTAATTTAATGTTATAAAATATAAATAAATGTGCTTGAATAATTTTTAAACACATAAAATGAAAGAGTAGGAAAGAACTATTTTAAAAGTTAGTTCCATAAACTTAATACATAAATAGATGTATAACTATCCTTAAATATTATTGCTAACAAAAGTAGACATTAATTCTATCACAAGTGGGTTTGCACTGTCATTGGTTGAATTGTGTCCCCCCAAAAATGTGTGTAGCCATGTGGCTGCGACATGATCCCCAGTATCTTGTGACTATCTTCCATTTTGTGGTTTCCCTAAACTGTATGTTAAAGGATTAGGGTGGGGCTGTAAATTCCTTCATAGGATTACTTCCCGGCCCTTCTGTAGAGGGAGTTTCCCTGGAGTATGGCTTGCCCCACCTTTAATCCTTTTAGCCTGCAAGAGATAAAAGGAAAGAGAAGTAGGCAGAGAATTGGGAACCTCGTTACCGTCAAGAGTGCAGCACCGGGAAAAGAGTGCATCCTTCAGACCTGAGGTTCCTGTGCCAAGATGCTCCCTGGACAAAGAATGATGCAATACCGGACTTTCCTCCAGAGCCAACAGGGGGAAAGCCTTCCCCCGGAGTGGACACCCTGACTATGGACTTGCAACCTACCAGACTGTGTAAGAATAAACCTTCCTTTGTTAAAGCCATCCACTCTGTGGTATTTCTGTTAGAGCAGCCCTAGCTGACTAAAACAGCACTGAATAGTGAATCAATTCTTAAAAAGACAGATGTGAAGATTAGTTCTTATTTTGAATCATTTGCTAAGTTGTTCCTATTTATCTTTAAAAAGAGATCTCTGAACAAAATGAGACTGAAAGTAATCCCACCTTTAGATTTCTATGTTTTTGAGATTTACTCTTTCAAACAGCACAACAGATTACTTCTAAGAAGCTTGACAGATTATCATATGTTTTCTTTGCTGTAATGGTGAGTTATCTTTATTTCTCTCCTTACTTTTAAGATATAGTAGTGTATTTGTAAGTTTCATGTCCAGAATTAGGGTTACAGTTATTTTCAGGAAAAAGAAAATAAAGCAAAACAAGATGAGGATTTGGATTTGTGGTACAGATGCATGAAAAAACTTTAGGTGAAAATAGCTAAAAAGAAAAATAACTTCATTTTTTCTGGATTGCTCAATGTGAGAGATTACCATCAGCAAGCAATTATTTAAGTTATAGGGAAATATCTGTAAACTACATACAGTTTCTTATAAACATCTGCCCAGCATTTTGTTCAGTTGTGCCCCATGCAGACAGAGATTATATAAATCAATATTAGTTTTATATAGATGCCAGATCTTTCAATCAAGGGTACTAATGATGGCTTAGCCATTAAGAGATGAAAAATGTTTTCAATATAAATTTAACTACCTCCTTTTGTTTGCCTATTATTTAGTTTTAAATGCTTTTACATAGTAAGAATTACAATGCACAGCTATGAATAATTAAATGTTTATCAAATTTTTCTGTGCTGACGTGTATAGTGTAGAAGCATTTAATGTCAATTTTATAATATTAATTATGAATGAAAGCACCAGATTGGCTACTAAACATTTATATTCTATTATCTTTTATGGGTAGATTGCAGTTAATTACATGGATACAGTGTAATTAATTAAAAATTTACTTTCAGAAGTAAATTGTGCTTTCATGTGAAATACACAATTGAAAATGTTATTTGAATAATTAGATAACCTGAAAATGGTTGTAATTATGTTAGACTGATGTACTCTTAAATACTTGGGGTGGACAATTTCTTGCCATATAATTGTGTCTATGTATCAGAGATGTTAACTTGAGTTTAAACTCTGACAAATCTCAATATGACCAAGGACCTAATAAGGTGAGTATTGTATAAAACAAAACTACATAAAACCAAACAACAAACATACAAACATGAAGCATAAACCTTAGGACAAAGTGAATTGAAACAAAGACTGGCAGTATTAGAAATAAGGATAGATCATATTTGCCCAGAGATACAATCTGACAATGAGATTGTTATCAAGTCAGTTAACAAATTTTATAACAAACTGAAGGAATAGGGAAGAAAAATGAGAGCATTTCTTTCCTTAAAAATCTTCTGGGGGGATGGAGCCAAGATGGCAGACTAAGCAGGCATCTCAATTCCCTCTGAAAACTACAGCCTGGATTGATAATTGAACAGAACACCAGGATGCACCATAGGGCTGTCAAATTGGACTACATGCCACTACACAGGAAACTACCTCTCTCTGATGATGCAGAGTGCACGGAGTCCCACCATACTGACTTGCCACTTGGGTGGACTGCAGGTACTGACGCTTTTTACTTTATTTTTTTCTTATCCAGGAGGTGTATGATGGCATAAGCCAGCAAATATGCTAAACTGCACTACTAAATAAATAGAGTATAATGCAGCAGAGAGAAAGCACATAGGATAGCCATACTTTAAGAGCCCGACTCCCAACTGAGGGCATCACTGCCCCCTCGTCTCTTTTCTGAGCACCACCATAGATTCAGTAGTTTTGCAGTGGGAAGGGCAGCTTGGCTGGATGCCACCTTGGTCAGCTGGGATATGGAGCCACCAAAGAGGAGGCCTAAGCAAAGGAAATTTCCCAAGTTGAGAAGCAGTGCCAGTCCAGAAACCACTTTCCCAGCAAAATTTTGTGTTTACCACAGTGTTATGTTATGGGTAAGATCTGACTGAGGATGGCAACAGGCCATAACCCCTCCCTATTTTGAACTATAGCATGGCATCTGAGGATGGCCAAAGAGGTGCTTTTATTGTTAGCCAGAAGGCTGAGCCTGCTGCACCTGATGACCTAACTGATTTTGGCAGCTGTCAGTTAGCTCTTAAATTTTTAAAATAAGACTGCGTGGATAAATAATTCCCCAGCAGACTGGTGGCATCTCTTCCAGCCTTTAATGACTCACATTATAGGGTTGGTTGATGGCCTCCAGTAACTCCGTAAGTAGGGTGCTGTCTTTGCCAGATAGGAGGCAGAAGCTACCACCTCAGAGAGTCCACTAGAGCCAGTCACTAGAGTACACAGAGGCAGCTGATGACCACATCCCTCTCAGAACTATGACTCGGCTCCTGCTAAGGTAACAGCAGGGAAAATAAACAGCCTTTAAATGGCCCAAAGGCAACATTCCATATCTGACCACTTAAAAAAACAAGCCTCTGTGGTTCTGGAAAACTCCCAAAATAGAGTCAAAAACTTCCCAAATGAAGAAGGCTTTCTGAAACTCTCAGAAGTCAAAGACAAAAGAATTACACATAGAACCCTCCTAGAGATTAAACAAAATACAGGAGAGCAAAATGAAAAATTAAGCAAGCTATTTGAACTGATGGAACATCAATGATCTGAAATCCAGTGGATCAACAGCACAATTACAGAATTAGACACTTCATTCCAAAGCCCAAACAGCAAAACTGATAAGATGGAAGTCAGCCTTAGTGACCTTGAGACAGAGCAACTGACACCAGCATTTGTGATGAGAAATCAGAAAAATAAATTAAAAAATATGAAAAAGCCTTGAGAAACATGTAGGACTCTCCAAAGAGGGATAATCTGTGATCAATTGGAGGTCTTCAAGAGGGAGGAATAGCCGAAAACACAGGCAGTATTATTGTTGAGTTGCTGACTTTCCTGAAAACTACCCTGAAATTACAAAAGAAGAGACATTAGATATCTAAGACATGTATCAAATGCCACAAAAGCCAGATGCCAAAGAAAGACACCAAGACATATTGTAATCAGGCTTAATAAAATGAAACATAAACAGATCCTCTTAAAGGTAGTGAGGCAAAGCTGTCATTCAGAGACAAGCCCTGTAGGCATTCGTCTGACATCTCATCAGAAATGATGTTGGTGAAGAGGCAGTGGGACCACACATTCAAACCACTGAAGGGAAAAAAAAACAACCAAGAACATTTATAGATAAACAGAAGCTTAGTCTTTGTAAAGAAAAAACTAAAACTATAAGAAATACTGAAAGAAACTCTTTTCTTAGAAAAAGAAAACCATTAAGTGTATATTTAAGGAGGTAATTCAGGACACAGAATACAGAAAGCTACTTAGTTAGGGAAGTCACAAAACTTAATCAAAGCTAAAATATTAAAAGAAGGGAACCAGTAATCATATAACAAAAACTATGACACCAACACAATAAAAAGAGGGCTACACTACAGTTGTTATAGTCCCTTGAGATGCAGAGGAAGCTAAAGAACTATGCAGAAGTTAAAATTGGGTTTAAACTTAAAATAGTAAGGAGGATCACAGCGGTAGCCACAAAATACAATAACAACACAACATATCAAAACAAGAAATGTAGTACAGGAATCTCAACAACCACAAAACCAGCACTGAAAAAGGTAAAAAGTCAACCCATAAGGAAGAAAGACCCAGAACAGCATATTAAGAAAAACATAAAAAACACCAACACCAAAATAAATACATCAAAATGACAGCACTAAACACATACTTATCAATAATTACACTGAATGTAAATGGACTGAATGCTCCAGTAAAGAGACAATGAGTGATATCCTGGATCAAAAGACACAACCCATCTATATGTTGCTTACATGAAATACACCTTACACCTAAAGATATGAACAATATATACCAAGCTAACAGTATACAAAGAAAAGCAGGTGTAGCGCTACTAAACTCAGATAAAAATAGATTTTAATGGAAAATCCACCACCGTGGACAAGGATGGTCACTATTGTTGAAAGTTCAATATGCAAGGACTTAACAGTATTAAATATGTAAGCACCCAATAGTAGAGCATCTACACTGAGTACAGTGAAAAATGAGAGAGAGCACTGCAAAATAGTAGTTGGAGACTTCAACACTCCACTTCCAGTAATGGACAGATCATCCAGAAAAAAACTCAGTAAAGACACAGAAGATTTTATTGCCGTAATTAACCCCCTAGACCTCATTGACTTTTGTATACATTAACAGAGAAGTACACCTTCTTTTCCAGTGCACATGGAACATTTTCCAGAATAGACCATTTGTTGGGACATAAAGCAATTCTCAAAAAATCCAAACAATTGAATTATTGCAAAGCAGCTTCTGGGACCATAAAGCCTTAAATATTGGAATTATTACCAGGAAAAAAAGTAGATACAAATTAGAACTCATGGAAACTGAGCAACACTTGCTCAAAAAGCTATGGGTCATAGAAGAAATCAAGGACAAAATGAAAAAATTAGTGGAATCAAATGAGTACGGAGACACATTCTACTGGCACCTATGGGACACAGCCAAAGCAGCTCTTAGGGGTCAATTTATCTGTATAAATGCACATACATGGAAGGAAGAAATGACTCAAAGCAAAGAATCAACCCTGCAGCTTGAACAAGTAGAAAGAGAACAACAGAGGAAGCCCTCAGTCACCAGAAGAAAACAGATCATAAAGATTAGGGTAGAATTAAATGAATTATAGAATAGAAGAAGAACTGAAAAGTGATACAACCAAAAGCTGGTTTTTGGAAAACATCAATGAAAATTGACAAACCATTGGCTAAAAAAGAGAAATAAGAGAGGAAACAACACAAGCAGGAAATAAGATGGAAGATGTTGCAACAGATCAAACGGAAATCAAAAGTAGAACAACGGAATACTATGAAAGACTATAACAGATTTGAAAACATAGAGGAAATGGACAAATTTCTAGATTCATATCACCTACCAAAATTGTCACAAGAAGTAGAACAACTTAATAAACCCATCACAAAGGAAGAGATCGAAAAGTGATCCAAAAACGACTGACAAAAATCAACTCTAGCAGATGGCTTCACTGGAAAATTCTACACAACTTTAGAGAAGAGTTGGCTCCAATACTACTGAAACTATTTCACAGCATAGAAAGGGATGGGATACTCCCAAGTTCATTCTATGAAGCCAGCATAACCCTGTAACCAAAGCCAGGAAAAGATCCCACCTAAAAGGAAAACGACAGATGAATATCACTCATCAACCTGGATGCGAAAACCTTCAACAAAATCCTTCACAATAGAATTCAACAATATATCAAAAAATTAATTCATCATGACCAAGTTAGATTCATACCAGGGATGCAAGTCTGGTTCAACATCAGAAAAAAGTAGTGTGATCAACCACATAAACAACACAAAAGACAAGACTCACCTGATTTTGTCAATTGATTCAGAAAAGGCAATTGATAAAGTCCAACACCATTCATGCTAAAAACTCTCAGGAAAATAGAAATACAAGGCAAATTCCTCAACTCAATAGGGGCCGTCTACACAAAGCCAACCACCTAAATCATCCTGAATGGAGAGAGACTGAAATAATTCCCCTTGAGAATGGCAACTAGACAAGAATGCCCACTCTCACCTCTCCTGTTCAACATTGTACTAGAAGTTCTGTCCAGAGCAATTAGACAAGACAAGGAAATAGCGGACATCAGCTTTGGCAAAGAAGTAAAACTCTCCCTATTTTCAGATGAGATGTTTGTATGTGCAGAGAATCCTAAAGAATCCATTAGCAAAGTACTCAAACTAATAGAAGAGTTCAGCAAAGTATCATGGTACAAGATAAACATAAGTAAATCAATAGGATTCCTTAACATCAGCAAAGTGATCATTCAAGAAGAAATCAGCAAATAAAAAAAAACAAAAAAAAAAAACAGAAAAGAAATAGGGACAACTAAAAAGCATCACTAGCAAAGCACAAAAACGCCAGAACAGAAAATAGATAACTGAAAAATCCTAAACATTAAACACTTATGATTGTTTGAAGAGTTCACAAAAAGAGTGAAAAGATAGCCTATAGAGTTGGAAAAAATTTTTGGTTATGACGAATCCAATCAATGTCTAGTCTCTATAATCTACAAGACACTGTAAAGCCTCAACAACAAAAAGACAAATAACTGAATTAAAGATTGGCAAAGGAAATGCACAGGCACTTTGCCAAAGAAGACATCTAGGTGGCTAACAAATACAAGAGGAAATGCTCTCAATCACTAGCCATTAAAGATATGCACATCAAAACAACAGTGTGGTACCAACAAGACTGAATTAATTCAAAAATACAAAATAATGAATGCTAGGGAGGTTTTAGAGAGACTGGAACGCTTCTACACAGCTGAAGGGAATGTAAACTGGTACAACTACTTTGGAAATCAATTTGGTCCTTTCTTGAAAAGCTAGAAATAGTTACATCATATGATCCAGCAATATTACAGCTTGGAATATGTCCTAGAGAAATAAGTGCTGTCACTAAACAGAGACATATACACCAATGTTTATTACAGAACTGTCCACAATAGTAAAAAGATGGAATTAACCTAGGTGCCCATTAATAGATGAACAGATAAACAAACTATGGTATAGTCATGCAATGGAATGCTACACAATAGTAAGCAACGATTGGCTTTGGGAAACATCTCATAATATGGATGAATCTGGAAGACATTATGATGTGTGAAATCTGTCAATTAGAAAAGAGCTAATATTATGAGCCCATTATTATAAAGACTTAAAAAAATTTCAATACAGAAGAAAACAGTCTTTGAAGTTTACAAGAATGGGGAGCAATGGGGGTATTCATTGACTAGATAATAGATAGTAATTGGTTTAGGTGAAGGGAGGGGCAACATGCAGTAGAGGGGAGCTTAGCTTAACTGGACTAAACCAAAAGCTAGCCAAGCCAAGTGCCGTCGAGTCGGATCCAAAAGCTAAGAAAAAAAAAAAAAACCCACTGCAGTAGAGTTGATTCTCACTCATAGCTACCCTATAGGACAGAGTAGAACTGCCCCATAGAGATTCAAAGGAGAACCTGGTAGATTTGAACTGCCAGCTATTTGGTTAGCAACTGTAGCATTTAACCACTATAGCATCAGGGTTTCCAAAACCTGGGAGGTTTCCCAAACATACATTAACAATTTCAAAGACAAAGTAGCAGGGGCATAGATCTGGGGACCATGGTTTCAGGGGACATCTGGATCAATGGACATAACAAAGTTCTTTTCAGAAAATATTCTGCGTGTGTCATGGGTTGAATTGTGTCCCCCCAAAAATATGTGCAGCTATGTGGCTGGGACATGATTCCCAGTATCTTTGGACTGTCCTCCATTAAACTGTATGTTAAAGGATTCGGGTGGGGCTGTAAATTCCTGCATAGGATTACTTCTTTGCTCTGCTGTAGGGGGAGTTTCCCTGGAGTATGGCTTGCCCCACCCTTAATCCTTTTCAGCCTGCAAGAGATAAAAGGAGAGAGAAACCAAGAGAGTTGGGAATCTCATTACAATCAAGAATGCAGCACCGGGAGAAGAGCGTGTCCTTCAGACCTGAGGTTCCTGCACCAAGACACTCCCTGGACAAAGACTGATGCAATACTGGACTTTCCTCCAGAGCCGACAAGGGGAAAACCTTTCCCTGGAGTGGACATCCTGAATATGGACTTGCAACCTACTGGACTATGTAAGAATAAACCTTCCTTTGTTAAAGCCATCTACTCTGTGGCATTTCTGTTAGAGCAACCCTAGCTGACTAAAGCAACATACTGTTAGGGTCCGTGATTTTCAAGATGCGACACTGTTACTTTAAAGGTTAAATTTTATTAAAAAAATGTGCCCAATAGGAAAAATACTGGTGCACCAGGGACGCACCCCAAGCTACACAGAGCAGGGGGCGACCGGGAGTTTCCTCAGCGCCCAGTATTTAAGTCGTGAGATTGCAAAGTAGGGAGGGTGAACTGACCTTTACACTGATTGGTTAACTCCTATTAATTGTAAAATGTGGTCAAGGTCTAGGGGTCACTTGCAGGCTGTCACTTGCAAGGTTGCCCCCAGGCTTGTCTTGTGACAGTGTTTTGTAAGACAAAGGTAAGATTATTCTATGGTATTTTCTGCTATTAAGTTGTTTCCTGGGGCTTTCTTCAATACCTCCAATTTTTACCGGGCCCTTCCTCATTTCAACAATACCACCCTGGTGAGTGGCAACTGGGATCTTAAAAGCCAGCAAGTGGCCTTGTAAATAGCATCAATTAGTATTCCCCCACCTAAAGAAGAGGAAAATGAAAAATATCAAAGATATAAGGAAAATACAAACCCAAGAGACAGAAAGGGTTGCATAGTCCAGAGACTACATCAGCAGAAGAACGGAAGAACTAAATTGTGTCCAGCCACCACCAATGACTACCCTGACAGGGGACACAATATGGAGTCCCTGACTTAGAGTGAGTAAAATGAGTGTGCAGAATGTGAACGCTATTAAAAAGGCCAAACTTGATGGTCTGACCAACTGGAGGGTCCCCAAAAGATATGGACCCCAGACTCTGTTAATTCAGAACTCAAACCATTCCCAAAGCCAATTCTTCAACAAAGATTGCACTGGAGTGTAAGACACGCAAGGTCTGACAATTGTGTCTGTGAACTTAATTGTTTTAAGTACTACATGGCTCATTACTCAATATCACTATGGTCACCTTTGAAGTATTTCCCTTGAGAAGGTGTGCAACAATGCCAGGACCTAGTCCACTCTTCAAAGCAATTTTGGGACTCTTTCTGGAATGTCCATTGCACTTTGTGACACATTGGCAGAGTGGGAATTTTGCTAACTTAATAGTGTAGTTGTCTGTGAGGGACTTTTGAGCCAGGAAACAAATAAGTGTATTGTCACATCCTCCCTACTCATCTGATATGGTGCCAAGTGACTTTTTTCTGTACCTGAAGGTAAAAAAAAATATTGAAAGATGGCATTTTGATGGCATTTGGGACATCAAGGGTAATACACAGAAAGCTCTGATGTGCATTTCAGAAAAAAGAGTTCCAAAATTGTTTTGAAGGGTGGACTAGGCACTGGTGTCACTGCATAGCTTCTAAAGGGGTGTACTTCAAAGGTGACCATAGAGATATTCAGCAGTGAGGGACATAACACTTTTTTAGGATGGTTTCAGGAACTTAATTTACAGTGCTTGTAAAATGATAGTGAAGAAGAATGTGTTTCCTAAGTTAAGTAAATACTTGAGAATAACTGGGCAGCTTCTGTCCAGAAGTGATATGAGAGACTGAATGGGTTAGGAGCTGATTAAGTGGATACAGGAAGCACAAGGTAGAAAAGAGGAGTGTGCTGTCACAAGGTGGGGAGAGCAGCTAGAACTACACAGCACTTTGTGTGTAAGGTTTTGCATGACAAATTGACTTGCATTGTATACTTCCATTTAAAAAACAATTTAAAAAAACAAAGTACAGTATGACCAAAATAGACCAAATGCATATTGTAGATGTAGGTAAGAGAAATTTTCTGCAACAAGGTAGGTATTTTCCTGTTATTGTTGTTGTTGACTATTGTCTATTTGCTTTAACATAATATGTGTTGTCCATAATCTTATCAATTGATGCAGAAAAGGTATTTGATGAAAGTCTAACACTCATTCATGATAAAAACAGTCAGCAACATAGAAACAGAAGGAAAATTCTTCAACATAATAATGAGCATTTATACAAAGCCAATAGTCAGCACCATCCTAAAAGAAGAGTCTGAAAGCATTCTTCTTGAGAGCAAGAATCAGACAAAGATGTCCATTATCTCCACTCTTATTCGACATTGTGCTGGAAATCCTAGCCAAGGAAATCGGACTAGAAAAAGAGATAAAGGGCATTCAAATTGTTAAGTAAGAATTAAAAGTGTCTCTATTTGTATATGATATGATCTTATATGGAGAATGCACAAGAAAACTACTGGAACTGATTGAAGATGTCAGCAAACTGTCAAGGTACAAGATGAACAAAAAACAGTTGGATTCATTTACACCAATGAAGAGAACACTGAAGAGGAAATCACTTAAGCCATTATCATTTACAATAGCTCACAAGGAGATAAACTACTTAGGAATGTATCTAGCCAGAAATGTAAAATTCTTATACAAAGGAAACTACAAAGCACGTCTGTCAGAAACCAGAAGAGACCTACAGAAGTGGAAAAACATAGCTTACTCATGGATAGGAAGACTCAACATTGTGAAAATGTCATTCCACCCAAAGCCATCTATAGATACAGTACGATCCTGATACTGAGTCTAATGGCATTTTTTAAATGAGATGCAGAAAATAATCACCAGACTTCATGTGGAAATGTGGGCCCTGGGTAAGTAAAGCATTGCTGAATAAGAAGAAAGTGGTCGGCCTCATACTACCTGCGTGTAGAACCTATTGTACCCTCATGGGTACAGCCTGGTACTGCTAAAACAGCATATATATAAATCAGTGGAACAGAAGTGAGAATGTAGATACAAAATCATCCACCTTTGAGTAGCTGATAACTGGCGAATACCCGAACTTCCGTTAAGTGGGAAAAAGGCAGCCTCTTTGACGAGCCATGCTGGCACAACTGGTTATCTGCAATAAAACAAAACAGAAAAACAAGACTCATACCTCACATCGTACGCAAACACTAACTCAAAATGGGTCAATGTAAATATAAAATCCCAAATCATAAAGATTGTGGAAGAAAAGTAGGGACAACACTAGCAGCATTTATATACAGCATAAACAAAATACAAGATATTAGTACAATGCAAAAGTACCAGAAGAGAAAATAGATACCTAGGAGCTCTTAAAAATCAAACGCTTATGCTCATCTTAAGACTTCACCAAAAGAGTAAAAAGACAACCTATACACTGGGAAAAACATTTTGGATATGATAAATTTGATCAGCTTGTAATCTCTAAAAGTCTGTGAGATACAGCAAAACCTCAGCAGCAAAAAAACAAAGAACCTAATTAAAAAGATCACTAAAGATATGATCAGGTATTTCACAAAAGAAAACATTCAAGCAGGTAAGAGATCCACGAAGAAACGCGTAGATCATTAGTGATTAGAGAATTGCAAATCAAAACTACCATGAGATACCATCTCACACTAACAAGGTTAGCATTAATCGGAAAATACAATAATAAACACCAGAGAGATTGTGGAGAGTCTGGAACTTTTTTGCACAGTTGGTGGGAATGTAAAGTGGTACAACCAGTTTGGAAATTGATTTGGAGCTCTCTTAGAAAGCTACAAATGTAAATACCATAGATCCAGCAAACCCATTCCTTGGAATATATCCTAGAGAAATAACCCTGTCACGGAATAGATATATACACATACATGTTCACTGCAGCACTGTCCACAATACCAAAAAGGTAGGAAAAAACCTCAGTGCTCATCAGTGGGTGAATATATAAACAAATTATGGTATATTCACATAATGGAGTACTAAGTGACAATAAAAAACAATGTGAATACATGAAGCATCTCAAAACATGGAAAAATCTGGAAGGTATTATGCCAGGTAAAGTTAATCAGTTGCCAATGGACAAATGCTGTATGAAACCACTATTGTAAGAAAAGGTTCAAGCACAAAAGAAAACAATATTTGAGGATTATAGGGATGGGAAGATGGGATGGGGTGTTCACTAGATAGTAAACAAGAATTATTTTAGGTGAAGAGAAGGACAAAACACAATATTCAAGAAGTCAGTACAACTGGACTAAACCAAGAATTCAGAAGTTTCCTTAATGCAATGAAACACTTTGAAGGATGGAGTAGCAGGGACAGAGCTTAGGGACTATGGTTTCAAGGGACATCTAGATTAACTGGTGTAATGAAGTTTATTAAGAAAATGGTCTGTGTTTTATTATGGTAAGTGGCACTTGAGGTCTTAAAAGCCAGCAAGTGCTCATCTAAGATACATCAATGGTCTCAACCCAACTGGAACAAAAGGAAATGATGAACACCAAAAATAGGAAAATTTGAGCCCAAAGGACAGAAAAGGTCACATAAATCAGAGATTCCAGCTTGAGACTAGAAGAACCATATGATGCCTGACTATCGCTAATGATGGTCTTGCCAGGAAACCTAGCAGAGACTCCTTAATGGAGAAGGAAAAAAGTGGGATGCATTGCTCAAATTGTAGTAAAAAAAACAGACAACATGATCAGTCTGATACTGCAGAAGAGATGACCCCCACCCTAGATGCTCTACTAGCCCAGAACTGAAACCCTTCCCAAAGCCAACTCCTCAGACAAATATTATACTGGCCCATACGGCATACATGACATTGGTAAAGGGTATGTTTCTTGGCTTGCATAGGTACCGGAGACTAAATAATCAGCTCTTGTTGGGAGACAAGATGAGAAGGTGATATGGGACAGGAGGTGGTTGAATGGATGAGGGAAATACAGGATGGAGAGGAGAACCAAACACTATAGAGAGTGCAACTAGAGTCACAAACAATGTGTGTATTTACGTTTTTGTGTGAGAAACTGACTTGAACTGTAAACTTTCACTTAAAGCACAATTAAAAAATAAAAGCTACGCATTGTCTTATCTTCTACATTTTTAAACCTGCAAGTAATAATCTTTATTCCCATCACTGCTTTAACACTATTGCAAGTTTTAACTTAGATGTGTTTTGAATTTTGAAAACACACAAAACTCTTCTTCAAAATGACCATTCCTGTAAAATGAGTATCCAAATAAACATAAAGAAATTTTCTAGCAGTTTATCACTTAAAACAATGCAAACATCCAGTCAGATAACATTTTATGGGCTACAGACCTGTATTCACATGAGAATCCCTAGAACATATTTTTAACTTTCCTATGAGCTTTTATTTATTTGTTTAAATTGCTCTTAAGTTCAAATTTGATTTTTGATATTTCTGGAAACAGAACATGTTCAGCAATGAGGTATGTAGCACTTTTTCTAGGATGAGTTCATGAACTAAACTCTCTGTCCTCATATTCCATATAAAATCTTTGAAATAATTTCATCAATTTATTGACTAGTCTTCAGACTTAAAATTACCTGAAAAACAGGTAATTTGCTCAAATCATGCATTTCATGCATCTTTAAGGGGATCTGCCAGTAGATTTTCTGAGTATAGGAAAAGAAGGCGACAAATATGACATTGTATATATATTTTGTTTTATGTTATTTATATTGTTGAAATAGCCATAGTCCTAAAATGTGAAATATGCTTAGGATTAATAATATCTCTGCTTTATGAGGATCCATTTGTTTTACTCCTGCTAATGTTTGAAATAGAAGTCCTAGTTAAGGACATTAGGTTACTATTTGGATTTTTTTGTTGTTGTTTTTTGTTTTTTTGCTTAGGATGCTGCTTAGAGCTAGTAGCTAAGAGACAGTGTCTTTTTCAGTTAATAGCCATTTATGCTAAAAAACTGTTCAGCTTAGATTCTGTATTTGAAGACTACAGCAAATGACTCAAGTTAATAAAACTTTCAAAATAATTAATATGGTAGTTAAGACTGTGTGAACTTGGCAACTCTATGTTTGGCTCCTGTATCAAGTGGTAGGGGTGGGGCCTGTGGTGGCTTACTGCCCCTCAGCTTTCATCTCTCTGCCTCTCACCATCTACTTCTGTGTGGTCATGTTGCCAGTAGCTTCTGCTCTCTTCTGCATCAGGTTCCTGGACCCGAACTAGCAGCTGTTGAATTCATCAACCTTTACAGCCAATGAGTGAGAGTCCTGTTCCCTGGCCTGCCCGTCCTGGGTTCATCAGTCCCTGAAGGTCTATGAGTCAGCAGAGACCTGGTCAGCTTGGGACACACAGATCTACCCAGCCAAAGCCAAGTGATCTAGAAATCTGGCCTCTGATCTGCCAACCTTGGGTTCACCAGTTCCCATGGCCACGTGAGGATTGTGCCAGGATTTTGGATGTTCAGCTTCAAAGATTTTGTTAGCTGTTTCCTTTACATAAATCTTTCCTGTACATATACTTGTTACTGGTTTTGCTTCCCTAGAAAACCCAGCCTAACACAATCAAAATGTTAACTGATTTTTTTTTTTCCACTTGTTAGTGTCCTTGACTCAACTCAGACTTACAGAAACACCACCCACAACAGAAAGAAACAATGCCTGGCCTTACATCATCCTTACAATTGTTGCTATGCTTGAGCCCATTGCTGCTGTCACTATGTCATTCCATCACACTGAGAGTCTTCTTCATTTTTGATGACCCTCTGCTTTGCCAGACAGATGACCTTTTCCAGGGACAAGCCCTTCCTTCAATGAGATAGAATGACACAGTGGCTGTAAAAAATAGTATTTAGCATAAAAACAATGGTGGGCATAGAGCAAGACCCAGCATGTTTTGTTCTGCTGTGCATAGGGTTGCTGTGAGTTAGACCCAAGTTGATGGCACCAAGCAACAAGAACAACAACATGGACAAAAAATTGAATGATTCAGTAAATGTCTAATGTAGATGGAAGGAATACAGAGAGTCTCTGTACCCAACAGAACTGGACAATGTTCAACCGGTTTAGGAGGTGGCATAACATCAAGGGCAGATGATATTGAAGGAAAAAGTGCAAGTTGCACTTCAGGCTGTAGCAAAAAATAAGACTCTAGGAACTGACAGAATACCAGTTGAGATGTTGCAGCAAATATGAGACTTATTAACAGCCTATGGTACGCAGTTAACACAAATTTGTTTGTTGAAAGTGAAGGGAACTGGAAACAGTCATTAATGAAGATTAAAAATTACAGCTGTCAGAATGGATTGTGTATAAATGTAAAGAAAACAAAAATCAGTACCGCTTGACAAATAAACATCACCATTATAAACAGAGAAAATATTGAATTTGTCAAGGATTTCATCTTACTTGGATTTGCAATTGATGCTCATGGAAGTAATAGTCAAGAAATCAAACAAAATATGACATTGGCAAAATTGGCTTCAAAAGATGTCTTTAAAGCCTTACAAAGCAAAATTGTCGCCTTGAGGGCTGAAGAGAAGCTGACCTAAGCCATGATATTTCCACCAGACCCTCTCCATGTGGAAACTGGGCAATGAACAAGGAAAATAGAACTGATCCCTTTGAATTATTGTGTGGGTGGATAATATTGGATATACAGTGAACTGATAGAAGAATAAACACCAATGTCCTGGAAGACCTACAGCAAGAACGCTTCTTGGAAGTGTGGATGGTTCCATTAGCTTTACTGTACACGGAGTCGATGGCACCTAACAAAGCAACAAGATGACTTTATCTCTGATTATGTCTATTATGTCTGAATTTGTATCTTAGTCGCTAAAGACTAGTTAATCTTCCTAGGCCAAAAGTGTAGGCAAGAGTATCGTTGATGACCTCCTTGTACTAGGTTTTTCTCTTTTCCCTTCTTTATTTTGTGCAGTTTTGAGCTTTTGAGAAATGATCTGGAAATCTATAGCTTCTGTGCCTTCCTTTTTGCAATAACTCCACCAGGTGCTCCTTGAATACTCTGGAGTCAGTTCTACCCTGGCCCCCAGGGTCGCCATGAGTCGGATCCAACACAACAGCACTTGGCTTGGCATTAGTTAAAAGATATTTTGTGGTTTTTAACTAAAAGAAACTTAGATATACATAGCGTGTAGAAAAGTGCACTGTGTTACAGCTTATTGTAATATGATTATAAAGGATTAAAAATAATCGTAATACTAGTCACCAGTGGTCTGGACCATGCGTACATTATTAGTATGGCTTTTAAAAAATGCAATTTTGATTAAAATCACATCACTTCACGACCACCAGTATGCAGAGTCATAAACGCCAGCTCATCAAATAAGGACTGACTCCTCAAAATCAAGTAAACATAAAAAAAAAAAATCACTTCAATAGACGTTTCAAGCATTCCATTCTCATGACATTAGATTCTTTAGTTTCCATAATATAAATATTCCTATTGAGTTACACTCCTGCTCAGTATTATTGGAATATATTCCCAGAGAAAGTGATTTTCAGCCCTGTCCCAGTGCCTGTGAACATGATCTTGTTTAGAAACAGATTCTTTGCAATGTAATCAGCTATTATAATGCCATACAAGAGTAGGGTGCATCCTTAGCTATGCTAAATAGTATTTTTATACAAGATAAAAGTGACACAAAAACACACACAGGGAAAGATTGCCATATAAAGAAGTGCTAAAAGCCAAAGGTCACTAAGAAATACCTAGGGTGACCAGAACCCAGAAACAGCATACAAGACTCTCTCATTAGCATTCTTGGAGAGAATATAGCCCCACTGACATTCTGAATTCAGAACTGTGAGATGCTAAAATTCTGTTTCCATGAGACTTCCAACTTGCGGAATTTTCTTACAGCAGCCCATAGCAACCATGGGCCCCATGTCTTCCTTTCACATGTAAATAAATGGATTAAGCTTTCATATATAATTAACTTACATGATAGAAAAAATTTCACACAGCAAGTGATTAAGCAGGCAACTGACAATCACAATGTTGTTGATTTTCGTACCAGAGGTACCTCAGAAGACAGGCCTGGCAATTTGCTTCAGAAAGGTAACAGCTTTGAAAATCATATGAAACTAAGTTCTGCTGTAACAAATACAGAGTTGCCCTAAAAGTTGAATTCCACTCAACAAGTAAGAAGAACAACCTATTTCATAATAAACTGTTTTTGTCTAAAATACTAATTGTTCTTGATTTCTCATAATAGAGGCTCTTCTTAATAGACAGAAGAAATCTTCTCTTATGCCTGGAAGTTTATCAACTGTCAAGGGCATTTCACTAATTGTTAGTTATTGTTATGTAAGTAAAATAAATAGTTTGAATTTTATAACTTTTGACAGCAGCAGTTTTCAGAAATTCTTAGTTAGGCAATAGTATTATGGTAACAGCTTGAAAAAAAGTTAATTGCTAAGAGTATATAATAATCAGGTATAAATTTTATCAAATGTTTTATGGACAATTAAAAAGAGTAATTACATTTTAGCATTCATTTTTTTTAACTCACCTCAATGCATATGTACTATACAAAGCAACTAAGTTCTTTAATTTTTTTTCTAAAAAGTACAGGATTTTAACGGAATATTTGCAAAAATTTTAGGGAATCATCAAAGGCTTTTCTTTCTGACTCGACAGCACTTGGCTGGCTTGGCTTTTGAAGAAAAGTAGATTGTACTTTGAGCTTATCCTTTGGGATTTCTGTTTGAAACGTTAGTTTGAATAAATTGTTTAGCATAGACTAGGACCAGAGCTAAACATCACTGACACCAAGAAACTTCTCCTAGAAAACTTTTCTGTTTCAGCAAGTGCTTTGGTGTTTAAAGTAGATGAAGTTATTGCATTCTAGCCAGGATAACAAAAAAAAAGAAAAATACACAGACCACACTGTTTCTTCACGTGCCTTAGTATTCACTGTTAATCAAGAAACATTTAACTTTAAAATGTTTCATGTTTGAGCAAGTTCATAAATTTAAAAACTAGAAGAGTAGACTCAGTGAATCCTTTTTAGTACTTATGTCTTTGAGTATCTTGTAATTCTGTCATGTGAAAAACATCATTTCTTTGTTGGATTTTTTTTTTTTTTTTTGTCTTACATGTATCTGCAGAGACAATACTGCTTTCTTATTTGCTGGTATTTAAATGTACAGAAGCTAAAAGCAATTCCACCTTTTTGATTATTCATTTAAAAATTATTAAAGACAATATGAACCATGCATTAAAAAGTACAAACGTGAATACTGATCTTATAAGATTTATATTTCAGTGGAGGCATAGACATAGTTAAGCTATATTGTGATGTCTGCTTGGGTGGAAGCAAGAACAATGGTTATATGCGCGTATGTAGAGGTTTCCCTGTCACTACATTCAAGACATTAAAAAAGGTTTTCTGAAAGAGATGATAAGTGAATCTAAACTCCAAGAATTACTTAGGCAGTGACAACTATATGACATGAAAAGAGTTATATGCCATATTTTAACAGCTACAAATAGCTGAAAGGGGCTAAGATGTTGTGTTCATCGCAAGGAATGATAAAGATAATTTGCATGACTCTCTAGTTATTAAGGAATTTAGATTTCACCTCAAAGCAATGGGAGATATGACAATGATACTTGTATGCTAGAAAATCAAACTCTGACTTGGCATATGAAGAAGATAGCAAAGATGAGAAATAACAGAAACAGGAAGAATTCTGGGAGACATTTGAAGCAAGCTAAGTGAGAGACAATGGTCTGGTTAAACTGGATAAACAGTGAGAAAAGAAAATATGTGGTCTTATTTAACAATAATCTCTAGAAGTCAAGTCAAGACGTCTGGAGAATTCATTGTAGAGGATTAAAATCAAGATAATTAGAAAGCTACAAGGGACTTAAGTGGTTTAGATATGAGTGAAAACTTGAATATTTTTGCTTTCTTATAGCCATTTGTATTTCTGTTTAAATAGATTTTCAGAACTCTGTCTTCCTTAGTTCAAAGAATTGGTTACCACTGATAAAATGTGATGTTAGCTTTTGTAAAAATTGTGTTGATTGAACTTTGTATACAGCAAATTTGCACCTTTAGCTGTAAAATTCAATGAAATTCTTTTTGTTGGGAATAAGAGAAAGTATACAATCCAAATCAATTTTGCATGCCTATCTGCAGTTCCGTCTGCTCTCCTCACACAGTGTCAGCATAATCCTCCTTTTGACTCTGTATTTCTAGTGTCTGCTTAATAAAAACCTGTCATCTCCTCTCTACCCTATTCTCTCCCATCTAGAAATAAACCAGTTGGACAGTCTGCTATAAATGTGTAGAAGCATACAGTGCGCATATCATATGGTCACACTGGACTGTCCCCATGTCCAGTCCATCCTTGTCTCAAGAGTTGATCTCAGTACGGGTTTTCAGTCAGGGTCAGCAGCAAGTGTAGGGGCCACGTTCCCAGGGGACCCCTCGGGCTACTGGACAGTCAATTATGGTTTTGTAGTAAGTTCTTCAGCTGCACCCCTCTTTTCATCATGTTGCCTTAGAGACTGTACATTCCTGTCCCACATTGTGGCTGCCCTTGATGGAGCCAGTCACCATCTGGTTCTTGTGATCTAATGTTGATACAGCCTCTCATTCAGACGAGTCCTTCTGGCTCCTTGGCTGTTGTTTCCTTGTCTTTGTTGTTCTCTGCCGTCATCCGTTCCAGCGGAGATAGGATGATTTGGCTTACCTCAGATAGTTGCCACTCACCAATACGGTGAGCAGAAGACCCTCTTAGGAAAAGACTAATTATGCCAGTTGTCCTCAGTGTACCCTGAAAATAAGGAAACAAGGTCCACAGTTCCCTGTCCCTGCTACTCCATACTTTGAAGTATTAGGTTGATTTTAGAAAACATTTTAGTTTATGGTGTAGTCCTTTCATATTGATTAGCTCACTACTGCATGCTGTCACTGCTTTCACCTAACCAAACTCCCAACTACTATCTAATCTGTGGCCAGCCCTCTCCCTCAGTCACCATCCTTGTAGCCACCAAGGAGTCTTCTCTTCTGTACTTAAGTCTATTTCTCAATCCTTATGGCAGAGGTCTCGTAGAATACTTGTCCTTTGACTGCTGACTGATTTCAATCAGCATAATGTCTTCTAGTGGAAACCATGTTATGAGGTACTTCCAAAACCATCATTGTTCTTTACCATTGCATAGTGTTCCATTAAGTATGTGGACCAGGCCTTATTTATCCATTCATCTGCTGATGGTCACCTAGGTTGATTCCATCTTTTTGCTATAGTGGATTGTGCTGCAATAAACCTTCACGTGCATCCATCTGTTGATGTGACTACCTTATTTCTGTAGATTATATTCTGAGCAGTAGGATTGCTGAATCATATGGTATTTCTACTTCTAGTTCTTTAAAGAAGTGCCCAATTGCTTTCTAAAGAAATTGTTCTATTTTGCATTCCTACCAGTAGTGTAGGAAAATTTCAATCTCTCCACAGCTTTTTCAGCATTTGTTCTTTTGTGGTTTTTTTTGGATCATGGCACATCTTGTTAAGGTGAGATGCTGTCTAATTGAAGTTTCGATTTGAATTTCTCTAATAGCTAATGATCACGAGCATTTCCTCATGTGTCTTTTAGCTACATGGATGTCTTCTTTGGTGAAGTGCCCGTCCACCTTCTTTGCCCATCACTTAATTGGGTTATTTAATTTTCTCTTGTTGATATTTTGCAGTACTTTGTAAATAATGGAGATCAAATGTCAGTCCAACATGTAGTTGCCAAATATTTTTTCCCATTCTTTAGGGGTCTTTTAACTCTCTTAATAAAGTCCTTGGATAAGCATAAATGTTTGATTCTTAGTAGTTTCAATTTATCTATTTTCTCTTCTGTTGTTCATGTATTGTTTTTCAGATTTTTATAGTCTCTTCAACTGTGTATCAGAACTTCCATCCTTGTCCCTATTTTTTCTTGCCTGGTCTTTATCATTTTAGGTCCGATAGTAGGTCTTAGGTCCAGTTTGAGTTCATTTTTGGTGTAAATGTGAGATATAGGTTCTCCTTCAGGTTTTTGCAAATGATAACCAATTTTACCGATACCATTTGTTAAAGAAACTGTTTTTTTCACCAGTTTACAACCACTGGGCCTATCTGAACGTCAACTGTTCATAAGAGGATGGTGCTGTTTCTGGGGTCTCAATTCTATTCCATTGGTCTATATGTCTGTTTTTGTACAGTATCAGTCTGTTATGACTACCATGGCAATGTAACAGGTTTTAAGGTCGGGTAGTGTGAGGCCTTGTGCTGTGCTCTTCAGTAGTGCTTTGCTTATCTGGGCTTTCTTCCCTTTCCAGACAAAGCTGGTGATTTGTTTCTCCATCTCATTCATAAGTGATACTGGATTTTTTTTTTAATTGGGATTGCATTGTATATGTAGATCACTTTAGGTAAAATAGATATCTTCACAGTTAAATCTTCCTACCAATGAGCAGGGTAGGCTTCTCCACTTATGTGTAAGTTTCTTTTGGTTTCTTGCAGTAATGTCTTGTAATTGTCTCTGTATATGTCTCTTATTTCTCTGGTTAGATTCATTCCTAGGTATATTATCTTCCTTGGGGCTACAGTAAATGGCATACATTTGTTAATTTCTTCTTTGATGATCTCTTTGTCCAAAGGAATCCCACTGATGGACTTACTTTTATCTTATACCAAGACACTTTGCTGAACTCTTCTATTAGCTCCAGTAGTTTACTTATGGAGTCTTTAGGGTTTTCTGTGTATATAATCACATGGTCTGCAAATACAAATATTTTTCTTATTCTTTGCTGATGCATATGCTCTTTATTTCTTTGACTTGTCTAATTGCTCTAGCTAAAACTTCTAGTACAGTGTTGAACGTAAGTGGAGAGACTATGTATCCTTGTCTAGTTCCTGTTCTCAGGGTGAAATTTTTCAATCTCTCTCCATTTGGGATGATGTGCGCTGTTGGCTTTGCATAAATGCTACTTTTTGCATAGAGAAATTTCACATCTATCCATTTTGCTGAGAGTTTTTAACATGAGTGGTGTTGAACTTTGTCAAATGCCTCTTCAGCATTAATTGGCAAAAATCAGGTAATTCTTATCCTTTGTGTTAGTTATATGATTGATCACACTGTTTTTCTGATGGTGAACCAGCCTTGCACCCCTGGTGTGAATCTAACTTAGTCAAGATGAACTATTTTTCTGATATTTTCTTGAATTCTGTTGGAAGGATTTTTTTTTTTTAATTTTGATTTTGTCTTTCTTTTTTTCTTCTGAGTACGAGAAAGTACGCAATCCAAATTAAATTTGCATTGCCCACCCATCTGCAACTCCATCTGAGCTCCTTGCGTGGTGACAGCGTACTCCTCTATTAGTTCTGTATATGTCTCCTTGTCTCTACCCTCTCTTCTCCTTTCTAGTATGATGCCAATAGGATGACATCTTATAGATTCGTAGGACCATAAAGTACATACACGGTATGGTCACACTGTGTCCCTGAGTTTAGTCCATTCCTCTCTGAAGGGTTGAGTAATGTTTCTGGTCAGGGACAGCAGCCGGTCTAGGGGACTCCCAGGGGAACACACAGGCTTCCCGACCATCATTAGCAGTCTTTTAGTAGAGTTCTTGAGGTGCACCCCTCTTTTTACTCGTGTTGCTACAGTGACTCACCATTGTGTGTCTCATCGCAGCTATCTTAGGTGGTGGCCACATACCATTTGTTTTTTCTGGTCACACGTTGATACTATCACCCATTCACATGGGTCTTTCTGTCTCCTGGGCTCTTTTTCCCACATGTCTTTGTTGTTCTTTGTGATCATCTATTCCAGATGAATTGGGATCATTTGGTGTACTTCAGATAGCAGATTGGTAGTTTTTAAGAGACTGGTTGCCACTCACCAACATGGGGTGCAGAAGACTTAGCAACAGGCTAGTTATGCCAACTGGCCTTGATGTTCCCTGAGAGCATGGTCCCTGGGCCCCTGCCCTTGCTACTCTATCCTGGCAATTTTGGGTTAAGATTAGAAGAGTTTTCAGTTTATATGAAAGTTCAGTCAAGTTTCTACTGTGTGCTGTCACTGCTTTCACCTAACCAAATTTCTATCAACTATCTAATCTATGACCAGCCCCCTCCCTCCCTCAACACCCTTGAAGACATCAAAGAATTTTTTCTTCTGTACTTTTGTCTGTTTTTAAATCTTTATAGTAAAAGTCTGATACAATATTTGTCCTTGTGTTGCTGACTGATTCCATTCAGCATGTCTTTCAATTGAAATCAAGTTATGAGATGCTTCCTAAAATCATCATTGTTTTTTGTCATTGCATAACATTCCTGGATTGATTCCATCTTTTTGCTATTGTGGATTGTGCTGCAATAAACATTCACGTGCATATATCTGTTTCTATGACTGCCCTTGATTCTGCAAGATATATTCTGAGCAGTGGGATTACTGGATCAAATGATATATCAATTTCCAGCTTTTTAAGGAAGTGCTGGATTGAGTTCCAAAGTTGTACCATTTTGCAATCCCACCAGCAGTGTAGGAGAATTCCAATTTCTCCACAGCCTCTCCATCATTTGTTATTTTGTGTTTTCTGGATCATGGAATACCTTGTTAGTGTGAGCTGGTATCTCACTGTAGTTTTTATTCGGATTTCTTTAGTAAGTAATAATAGTGAGCATATCCTCATGGGTCTTTTAGCCGCATGGATGTCCTCTTGGGTGAATTGTCTGTCCATCTCCTTTGCCCATCACTTAATTAGGTTATTTACCCTGATCTTGTTGACATTTTGCAGTATCTTGTAGATTATGGAGGTCAGACATTGATCTGATAAATAGCTGCCACATATTTTTTTCCCATTCTGTAGGTGGTCTTTTAATTGTTTTGATAAAGTTTTTGATAAAGTCTTCCGAAGAGCAAAAGTGTTTGATTCTTAGTAGTTCCCATTTATCTATTTTCACTTCTGTTTTATTTTATTTATTTATTTATTTAATACGAACAAGTGAAAATGTGCATTCTGTTGATTGTGCTTGTTTGTCAGATTTTGAAGTCTGTCTAAGGTGTGCATTAAAACTTCCATTGCTGACCCTGATTTTTACTGCTTGATCTTTATCATTTTAGGTTTGAAATTTAGGTCTTTTATCCATTTTGAGTTGTTTTTTCTGTAAAATGTGAGATATGGTTCTTGTCTAAAATTTTTGCAGATAGATATCCAATTTTCACTGCATTGTTAAAAACTTTTTATTTATTGTGATTGACTGAAAGTGTACAATCCAGTTTAAATTCACATGCCTGCCTATGTGCAGCTCCTACTGCTTCCCTTGCCTGGTAACAGTACACTCCTTCTTTCTGTTCTATACAAGTCATATCCTCTTTAACAGTCTCCAGTCCCCTCTTCTCCACCTTCACCACTTCCTTCTAGTAAAAGGCCAGTTGGGCAACATCCTATAGATACATAGAACCATAAAGTGCACACTCAATATGCTCACTTTATGTCCCCAAGTCCAATCCATTCCTATCCAAGGAGTTGACCTCAGCAATGATTTATGATCAGGGGAAATATCATGCCTAGGGACCATGCTTTTCCTGGAAACCCCTGACCTTCGGACCATCAATTGTGGTCTCTTATTGGAGTTCTCAGGGTGCATCCTTTTTATTCTCATAATGCCACTGAGACTCAACTTTGTGAGTCTCCATGGCTGTCACTGGTATTAGCCAGGCACTCTCTGGTTCTTCTGGCTGCATGTTGATGTGGTCATCCATTCACATGGGTCTTTCTGTCTTCTGAGTTCTCCCTCCCCCATGTCTCTTTTGTCTTTGGTGATCATCTGTTCAAGATGACTTGGGACAGTTTGGTGTACCTCAGATGGCAGCTTGGTATATTTTAAAAGCCTGGTTGCCACTTACCAATATGGAATGCAGACGACTCTCTTAGCAATAGGCTAGTTATGCCAACTGGCCTTGATGTGCTCTGACAGCATGATCCCTGGACCTCCACCCCTGCTACTCTGTCCTTATGTATTGGGTTAAGTTTGGAAGAGTTTTCAGGTTATGTGGAAGTCCAGTACAATTGATCTTCTTTCTAATGTGTGCTGTCATTGATTTCACCCAACCAAATTTCTATCAACTATCTATAACCAACCCTCCCCCTCCCTCCATCCCTTCCCTTGCAGCCATCAAAGAGTGTTTTCTCTGTACGTGAGTGAATTTTCCAGTCTTTAAAGTAAAGGTCTCATACTATATTTGTCCTTGTGCCACTGACTAATTTCACTCAACATGATGGATAAAAAGTCCTGTATATGTTGATGAGGTCTAGCTGGTTAACTGTCTCAGTAAGATCTTCTACATCTTTATTGAGCTTTTTTTTTTTTAACAGTATAATCTATTTTATCTGAGATTAGTATTGCCACACCTGCTCTTCTTTGTACATTGTCAGCTTGGTATGTATTATGCTATCTTTTGATTTTCAGTTTGTTTCTATCGTTAAGTCTAAGGTGAGTTTCTTGAAAGCAATGTATAAATGGATCACGTCTTTTGATCCAAAATGTTACTCATTGTCTCTTTACTGGAACTCTCAGTCCATTTACCTTCACTATAATTATTGATAGGTATGCATTTAGTGCTGTCATTTTGCTGTATTTATTTTTGTGTTGATAGTTTCTCTGTTGCTCTTACTATACTGGGACATTCTTCTTCATGGGTGCATTTTTCATCCTTTTCAGTGTTGGTTTTGTGTTTGTTGAGACTCCTGTATTGCATTTATTGTTTTAATATGTCACTTCTTAGTTGTGTTTTGTGGCTACCCCTATAACTCCCCTTAATAATGTATATTTATACCTGATTTTAAGTTCTAAATATCTTATTAACTTCCTTTTCCTCTAGACAGACTATAACTACTATAATACATCCCTCTTTTTAATGTGATGATATCTTAGTTATCATGATGTGATCACTGGATCCCTTCTTTTAATATTACAGCTTCGATTGAGTTTTGTGCCTCCCCTAAGTGAGTAGCTTTCTGCATACTTGTTTTGCTTCCTTAAGTATACACTTAATGGTTTTATTTTTCAAAGCTAAGAAACTCTTTCAGTATTTCCTGTAGTTTTGGCTTCATTTTTACAAAGTCTCTAAATTTCTGTTTATCTTAATTTCATCTTCACATTTGAAAAACATTTTTGCAGGATATGCAAAAGGGTGGAACCTTTTCTCCTTCAAGGCTTTGAAAGTGCCACCCCTCTGCCTCTGTGCCAACATGGTTTCTGCCGAGAAGTCAGACAAAAGCCTACAGGGTTTCCTTCTGAATGTTAGCTTTGATTTGAGTCTTACTGCCTTTAAGAGTTTCTGCTTATGTTTCATTTTGTTAAGCTTGATTATAATATGTCTTGAAGTCTTTCTTTTGGGGTCTATATTATATAGTGATTGATATGCATCTTGGATATCTGTGTTCTGTTTTATCATAATTTCAGGGAAGTTTTCTGTCAGCAAGTCAACAACAATCCTCTCTATGTTTTCAGATGTCACTTCCTGTTCAGGAACTTCAATTAATCATAGATTGTTCGTCTTGATAGAGACACATAAGTTTCTTAATGCTTTTTCATTTTTCTTGTTTCTTTTCTCTGATTTCTCCTCATAAATGCTGATGTCACTAGTTCTGTCTCCTAAGTTAGAAAGTCTGTTTTCCATTTGTTCAATTCTGTTCTCTTGGCTTTGAATCAAATTCTCTGATTCTTTGATTTTGTTATTGATCTGTTGGATTTCAGAATGCTTACATTCCATCAGTTCAAACAGCTTGCTTAATTTTTCATTTTGGTTTCATAGAATGAATTTAGGAGTATTCCATCCCTTTCTATGCTGTGAAATAGTCTCAGGAGGTTGGGAGTTTAATGCTTCTCTAAATGTATGGCAGAATTCTCTTGTGAAGCCATCTGGGCCAGGACTTTTTTTGGTTGGTTGTTTTTTGATGACATATTCAATCTCTTCCTTTGTGATGGGTTTATTAATTTGTTCTGCTTCTCCTGGTGATAATTTTGGTGGGTGATACGAATCTAGAAATCTATCCATTTCCTCTTGGCTTTCAAGTCTGTTAGAGTACAGTCTTTCACAGTCTTCTGTTATGACATTTTTGATATGGTTGGGTCTATTCTGACATCTCTCATCTCCTTTCTTATTCGGGTTATTTTTTTCTTCTTCTGCTTTTCTTTGGTAAGTTTAGCCAGTGGTTTATCACTTTTGTTGATCTTTTTAAAAACCTAGTTTTTGGTTTTGTTAATTTTTCCAATTGTTCTTCTGTTCTCTAATTCATTTTGTTCTGCTTTGATCTCTATTATCAGTTGTTTTCTGGTGCCTGAGGGGTTCATCTGTTGCTCTTTCTACTCGTTCTAACCGTAGGATTAATTATTTGGTTTGGGTCCTTCTTTCCAGCTGTGTGCACTTATGAACATAAATTGACCTGTGAGCACTGCTTTGGCTGTATCTCATAGGTTCTTGTAGGATGTTTTTTCATTCTCATTTGATTCCATAAATTTCTTTATTTCATCTTGATTGCTTCTATAACCCATGGTTTTTTGATCTATGTGTTATGAAGTTTCCATGAATTCAAGTTTCTATCTGTGATTTCAACTTCTATGGCTTTATTTTCTGAGAAGATGCTTTGCAATAATTCAATGGTTTGGATTTTGTTGAGACTTGCTTTATGTGCTAACATATAGTCTATTCTGCAAAATATTCCTTGTGCATTGGAGAAGAAGATGTGCTTATCTGTTGATGGAGACAAGTTTCTCAATATGTCAATGAGATCTAGTTGGTTAACTGTCACAATAAAATCTTCTATGCATTTACTGAGGTTTTTTCTGGATGATCTGTCCATTATTGAGTAGAGTGTTGAAATCTCCAGCTATTATTGTGGAGTTATCTATCTCATTTTTCAATGTAGTCAGTGTTTGCTCAATGTATTTAGATGTTCTGGTACTGAGTACATGCATGTTTAATATCGTTAAGTCCTGCTTGTGTATTGAACCTTTCAGGAATAAATAGTGACCATCTTTGTCCATGATGGTGGACTTTACATTAAATACTATTTTATCTGAGATTAGTGTTGCCACACCTGCTCTTTCTTGTATGTTGTTAGCTTGGTATATATAATTCCACCCTTTAATTTTCAGTTTATTCATATTTTTGAGTATAAGTTGTGTTTCTTGTAAGCAACTTATGGATGGATTGTGACTTTTGATCCATGATGTCACTCATTGTATCTTTATTGGAGTGTTCAATCCATTTACATTCAGTGTAATTTCAATAGGTATGTATTTAGTGCTGTCATTTTGATGTATTTACTTTTGTGTTGATGTTTCCCATCTTGTTCTTAATATCTTCTTCTTCATGATTCTTCCTTATGGGTTAACTTTTCATCTTTTTCAGTGTTGGTTTTGTGTTTGTTGAGACTCTTGTATTACATTTCTTGCTTTAATCTGATTCATTGTTATTGTGCTTTGTGGCCTCGATGCCCCTGAGTGGATGGTCCCTGGAACCCTGCTCCTGCTACTTTTGAAACACTTTGGATTGGAAAAGGTTTCAGTTATGTTGAAGTCCAGTTAAACTGATCTTCTTTTTAACGTGTGCTGTCACTGACTTCATCCATCCAAATTTCTATCAACTATCTAATCTATAACTAACCTTCTGCCTTCCTCCATTCCCTTACAGCTGTCAAATACTTTTCTTCTGTATATCAGTCTGTTTTTTAAAGTCTTATAGTAGTGGTCTCATGAAATGTTTTTTAACTTTCTGCCGACTACTTTCACTCAGTGTGATGCCTTCCAACTGAAACCAGGTTATGAGATGCTTCCTAAAATCATCATTGTTTTTCTCATTGCATAGTGTTGCATTGAGTATATATACCATAGTTTATCCATTCATCTTTTGGGGGGCATCTGGATTTATTCCATCTTTTTGTTATTGCAGACTGTGCTACAATAAACATTCATGTGCATGTATCTGTTCTTGTGACTTCCTTTGCTTTTGTAGGACATATTCCAAGCAGTGGGATTACTGGGTCAACCCACATGTTTCTTAATGCTCTTTATTTTCCTTATTTCCTTTATGTTATTTCTCCTCATAAATGCTGGTGTCAGTTGTTCTGTCCTCAAGGTCACTAAGGCTGACTTCCATCTCTTCAGTTCTGCTCTTTTGGTTTTGTACCGAATTGTTTAATTCTGCAATTTTGTTATTGATTTGCAGTATTTCAGATCCTTGATGTTCCATTAGTTCAAAAGGCTTGCTTAATTTTTCATTTTTGATCTGCTGCATTTTCTTTAGTCTCTAGGAGGGTTCTTGTATAATTCTTTTGTAGTAATTTCAGAAAGCCTTCTTTATCTGGGAAGTCTTTTGATTCTTTATTTTGAAAGTTTTCTGAAGCCATGGTGTGCTGTTTCCTTAAATGATTAGCAAAGGTTAGTTATCTTCAAGCCATCCAGAGGATGTTTAGTTTCTTTGGTGTTGCCTAACAGGAGCTGTGGCATAGTTCCAAGAAGGGAGTTGGTCACCAACTTCCTCTGTGTACTCTCATTACTGGTCCAATTGGACCCTCTAGGGTGGTAGGCTCTACCTGCTGGCTGACAAAGATGGCACCTTGCTTATGAAGTCACTTGGGAGCCATCAACCAGCTCAATGAAGGGGTCCGTAAAGGCTGGAAGAGATGTCACTGGGCCACTCAGCAATTATCTCTCCAGGCAGTCTTCTTTTAAAAGCCTTGTAACTCTCTGACAGCTGCCAAAATTAGTCAGGCAGTTAGGTGTGCCAGGCCCTGCCTTATGGCTGACAAGAGAATTCCTCTTCAGCCATCCCTGGATGCTATGATGTAGTTTAAAGTAGGGAGGGGTTATAGCCTTGCTGCCATCCTAGGCTGGGCCCCACCCATAAGGTAAAACTGTGCTAAACATAGCTTTCTGCACTAACACTGTGTCTCAGTTTGGGAATTAGCCCCTGATGAGTCCTCCAGTTGGAAGACCCTGCCTCCCAGCTGACCACAATGGCATCCTGGCTGAGCTACCCTCCCTGCTGTGAAACCCCTAAATCTATGTTGTGCCTTCAATCAGGAGCTGTGTTCTTAAAATGCAGCTATCCCATGCCCTGTCTCTCTGCTGTGCTATATGCTGTTTACTCTAGCACAGTTAAGTGTTTTTGTTGACTCATACCCATCACCTACAACCTGGATAACAAAAAAGGTGTAGGTACTTGCAGTCCCCTAATTGGTGAGTCAGAAGAAGTGGGGATCAGCATGTGGTGCCTTGCGTTAGAGATCACTTGTTTGGTGTTTAGTGGCATGCAGTGCAATCTGACAACCCTACGCTGTTTCTTAAGGCTCCCTGAGTGTCTATAGTGCTCTGTCCAATTATCAATCCAGGCCTTAGTTCTCAGAGAGAATGGAACAGATGTGTGTCTAGTGCTCCACCTTGGCCCAATTCAAGATCTTTAATATTAATGTAAAATAATTACATGATTACTTTTTATAGTCAAAGTTCATGAATTTTCTCTGTAAAGGCATTTAGAGTTTATTTTTATTTATAAGTCCTGGATACAACCAAAAATTACTTATTGGTTTATTTGCCATGTGCCTTTACTTTTCTTTAATCTGAAAAGTTTGTTGTGTTTATCTTTCTTGATCCTGAGATCTTCAAAGAGCACAAAGAAACTGAACCTATTTGGAATATGTGGCATTGTTAAAAGACTCATAATTTGTGTCTTCCTGATAGCTTCCCATGAACAACTATGCTTTGGTGAATACAGGAGTGGATAAATCTCCTATTGCCATTCTCTCATGCATTTAGAGTTTTTTAGACTTTGTATTTTATTATAGGACAAAGAAGAGGTTACCCTACGAAATCAGTGAGTTAAGGTAGCCACTAAACCTGCATATCAATAGTCTAACTGACAGATTGTTTAAATTGGTTACTGATGATTTAGCCAATGTATTAAATTCTGACTCAGTCTGCTACACCTGTATCAACAGATTGATAAAACCAAACCCTCCATTCAGCCTGTCTTTGTTTCTCTACATAGATTTCTCAGATTTCTGCCAATAAAGATTGACAAATTCTTGTATTTTCAGTACATAGGCTATGCCTTCATGGAATTGTGCTTCTCTGTCTGGGTACTAATTCCCATAATGAGTGAGCTGTCAATGAAAGGTGGTGGAGGTCCTTCCTTAAGAGAGTCATCATCAGTTTGTAAGGAAACTACTTGAGGATCAGGTATTGAAAAATCTGTAGGCAGGAGATTAAGGTTTTTTTCAAAAATTTATGTTTATACTGATACTTCCATTCCAATACAACACTGCCACTTTCTTTACTGCCTTCAACTTTCCATAGTTGTCAAATACAAAACAAAAGCTTAGCAGTCTAATAGATTCTGACTCATGATGACCCTGTGGGATACAAAATAAAACTGTTTGTCTACTTGTTACTTAGCACCTGATCTTAAGTTTACATGGATCTTAGAATTCTACCGGTGTAGATTCAACAGATTTGAAACTATTCCTATAAATGAAATATAATGAGACATTATGAATAACTTCTGAGATGTTGAATATAATCTATTGGGTGGGACTATAAATCCCTTTATAAGATCACCTCCCTGCTCCACTGTAAAGGGAGTTTCCCTGGAGTATGGCTTACCCCACCCTTAATCCTTTCATCCTAGAAGAGATAAAAGGAAAGGGAAGCAGGCAGAGATTTGGGAACCTCACACCATCAAGAAAGCAGCACCGGAGAAGAGCACATCTTTCAGACCTGAAGTTCCTGTGCCAAGATGCTACCTGGACAAAGACTGATGCAATACCGGACTTTCCTCCAGTGCCAGCAAGGGGGAAAGTGTTCCCCTGGAGCAGACACCCTGAATATGGACTTGTAGCCTACCAGGCTGTGTTAGAATAAACTTTCCTTTGTTAAATCCATCCACTCTCTGGCATTTCTGTTACAGCACCACTAGCTGACTAAAACATAATTTTGTACCATGAGAGTGGGGTGCTGCTCTAACAAATACCTAAAATGCGGGAGCCATGTTAAAATTGTGAGTGGATAGAAGATTCAGAAGGAACGAAGAAAGGCGCAGATGGTGAGAAACAACAGAGGACTGGTGGCAGTAGAAGTGGCAGCAGTGGAACCGAGGCAGCACTGGAACTGACCCATTGAAAGAGCTAAGTGCCTGTGTACACAGTTTTCCTCACAGAATGGGGTGCCTGGAGGCACTAGAATCGGTGCAGCTAGCCTTGCAGACCCACAGAGGGAGAGATCTGAGTGCTTTATGCAGGACACTTTCTAGCAAGAGTGGGGTGCCTCTGGGCACTTGAATCAGTGGAGCTAAAAAGCTTTGGAACACTTGCTCCGGCAGGACAGATGTGGGCCTGAGGCCCAGGCCATGAGGCCATAGGAAGCAGAAGCTGAAGAGACAAACAGTGTGGGAAGCTGAGCCGCCTCAGTCTCAAAAGTTATGGCCATGACCCTAGGGATTTGAAAGGGTGGAACCATGGCATCCTGTGTTTGTAAGGGTAAAATTGCAGCTCGTTTGGATTTAGGGTGCACCTAAAGCCAATGGGGCAGATTTTCTGTCCAAGTAGGCCTGGAAGGCAGAGTTCTAGTGCAGGGCTGGGAGTGTCCACTCAGAATCCAGAGAGTGTGCCAATACCTAGAGTCTGGAGGGCAGCACCATTGTGTAAAATGTCTCAGAAAGTGGAAGATTATTTTCAAAGCTTTGAGGGCTAATGTAATGTGTTCCTCTGTCTTGCCTGTTGTCTGTTAATGTCTTCTTTCCATGAAATTTCTCCCTTTTGTAATGCAATGTCTAACTTTGCCTGTTTTGTGATTATAGCTTTGGAAGCAGAGAGCTTATGTTCTAGTTTCCACAGATATCAAAGAATTTCTGAATTTTGGACTTGGAACTGATTAAGACTTCTATCATATGAAATGGGCATAATTTTACTGTTATGGAATAAATGTGTTACATGTTTCAATAATGTGCTTCTTGGGGTTCCAAAGGGGTGGGATGTCATGGATTGAATTGTGTCCCCCCAGAAACATGTGTAGCCATTTGCTTGGACCATGATTCCCTGTACTCTATGATTGTCCTCCATTTTGTGATTTTGCTGTGCTGTATGTCAAAAGACAGGGTGGGACTGTAAATGCCTTTATAAGATGATCTCCCTGATCCACTGTAAAGGGAGTTTCCCTAGGCTATGGCTTGTGCCAACCTTAATCCTTTCGTCCTAGAAGAGATAAAAGGAAAGGGAAGCAGGCAGAGATTTGGGAACCTTACACCATTAAGAAAGCAGCACCAGGAGAAGAGTGCGTCCTTCAGACCTGAGATTCCTACTCCAAGATGCTCCCTGAACAAAGACTGATGCAATACCGGACTTTCCTCCAGAGCCAACAAGGGGGAAAGCCTTCCCCTGGAGCAGACATCCTGAATTTGGACTTGTAGCCTACCACACTGTGTTAGAATAAACTTTCCTTTGTTAAAGCCATCCGCTCTGTGGTATTTCTGTTACAGCATCCCTAGCTGACTAAAACACGTTTCATTATCAATAATTCAACTATTTGAAGAAAATCTTACAAGTAAATTCTTTTTTTTTAGTTATCTACACAAGAGAATTTGTTTATTTGTATTCACCTTCTTCCTTAAAATTCCAAAGTGAGAAATATACCTGTTGATATAATTGCTGCCATGGTGTGCTGTTTCCTTAAATGATTAACAAAGGTTAGTTATCTTCAAGCCATCCAGAGGATGTTTAGTTTCTTTGGTGTTGCCTAACAGGAGCTGTGGCATAGTTCCAAGAAGGGAGTTGGTCACCAACTTCCTCTGTGTACTCTCATTACTGGTCCAATTGGACCCTCTAGGGTGGTAGGCTCTACCTGCTGGCTGACAAAGATGGCACCTTGCTTATGAAGTCACTTGGGAGCCATCAACCAGCTCTATGAAGTGGGTCCCATTTTCCACCGTAGAATCTATTGGTTTGCTTAAGCATAATTCCCAACTGTTTTTGTATTATAAAAGTGTTGTAAAGTGTTCAGATAACAATCACAGCATCCATGCAGTTCCAAAAGACTGAAGTTAAATTTTTGTCTTCTCAGTATAGCACTTAGTAGAGAAAACCCATAGTTGTGGTTTGGTAACATTGGTGGAGTCAGTCTATTTATATTGTTGTTGTTAGGTGTTAGGTATTGCTAGGTGTATTTTTGTTGTAGTTACTAGGTGTAGTTAGGTATGGCTCTGACTCATGATTCATCAAGAAGCTGTGCCATATTCTGGGTCATTTTCACTATCATAGGTATGTCTGAGCTTGTTTTTGCAACCAATCTGTCAATAGTTATATATCCCACTGAGGGCTTTTCTCTTTTTCGTTGACACAAATATGAAGCATGATGTTCTACTTCAATATTTTTTGAACCATATAAAAAAACATTTTTATTTGACATATGATACAAAGGATTTTCTGGATGAATAATGGCTATGCAATATTGAGGGTACTCTCTTCCACTCTGATGAAATTATAATGTAGATTATTCAACCTGATTATTCAATAAGTGTTTTACAAACTAATCACTTGATGTGATTATAAAATTATATAATAGGAATATGGCTGATAAGTAGTTAAAAATGTGTGATTCCTTTAGGTAAATTAAAATTAACATTAAAATTTCACTTCATGCAGTTACTGTTATTGTTGTGATAACAGCCACAGACTTTTAAAATGTATATTCGATACCTGTAATATATAGCACATTTATGTATTATTGTGTTGTATTCTAATAAATAGAAAAATATGGCATGTCTGGAAACTCTAGTGGCATAGTGGTTAACTGCTATAGCTGTTAACCCAAAGGCCGGCAGTTTGAATCCACCAGGTGCTCCTTGGAAACTATGGGGCAGTTCTACTCTGTCCTACAGGATCAATGTGAGTTGGAATTGACATGACAGCAGTGGTTATAGTATGTTTGTTTAGATATAAGAAGTTAATGTTATTTTTCTTGACAGGATAGTGGTATGATCCCTGTATATTTCATGCAATGATATATATGTAGGAATCCACACAATTCTTTAATATTATAAACTAAAGTTTTGGAAAAAATGCATCTGTTGATTTCTAGTAGTTGAATGCTACTTCCAAGAGTACTGATTGTAGACCCAAATAAAATGAAATCCCTGACAACTTCTATCTTTTGTCTATCATGATGTTGGTTATTGGTCTAGAGATGATTTTTGTTTTCTTGATGTTGAGGTGCCATATTTATGTAAGTATATCAAATTCTTTGTAGTTTCTGACTTAAATGAGCTAATTGACATAAACTTTAATTTTTTTTGTTTCAGTTATCAAAATTCTTTGCTAACTCACTTATGTAGAGAGCAAATTTCATGGTACCTCTGAAATATTGAAATACTGACATAACATATAGTATAAAACTATCCATAGATTGATAAATCACTGAATAAGTGCAATGACAGAAAACATTTTTGTAGAAATGATATCTATCTCAAAGTTATATGGTTCTCATTTTGGAATAACAGGTATAAGGAGCTGCTATATTTCTATTTATGTGATTCAAAATAGAATAACATTTTAAATGTATTATAGCTAATCTATTCATCAAAGTAGCAATTTTCAATCATCGTTTTATGATCACCTCCAATTATTTTTTGGAAACTTTAGTATTAATATTCCTACATATTTTTTAAACTACTCCAATGTTCTTTTTCCCTGAGTATGCTCCATTCTATATTTATACTGCCTTTATAGAAGCACCTTTTGCATAAGTATGAAAACAGCAAATCAATGTATTCTCACTTGTGAGTTGTATATATTAACTTCTGTAAAATACTGTAGTTTTGAAAACTATAAATTCAAAATGTACTCTCAAAGGGTTTTGTGTGATCACTATTTCTTTGGAAAGAAAACATGCTAAGAAAAGTTCTGTAAAGCATCTAGCATGATCTCTCTTCTAAGGTATTGAATGTGACAAACCATTAGGTAGAAGTCTTGTTACAGCTTTCCTATCTGTCTGAAATATAAATACCTTCATTGTTCTTCCTGCCTAAAGTTGGTCTAATCAAAAATAGAGACTGATTATGTAAAGTTCACCAACAAGCATGTACCAACTAAAATGTACTTGTCAATTTCTTGTTACTGTACACTGAAATTTTTTCATGATTTTCCTAAGAAGAAGATCAATCCAAAGAAAGTGGTTGGAAATGATTAATTACTAATTCATTTTATAAGACGAGCAAAAGTGTTATTTTTTTAAGATGTCATTAACAAATAAAATGTAAAAGTAAATTTAATTTCCAAATACAAAGGATTTATTCTGCAAACAGCAGTTGTGTATATCCTTGGAGTAAAAGGCAGTATGAAAAATTCATTTCTTGACTGTGTCCCATACATGTCTTAAAAAATACAAAGTGTTAAAAAAAAGTTTGTAATTTTCCTTGTGGAGCGTAATAAAACAGGGAACTGTGAGTGTGCCTGGGGAACTCATAGGCTCCTGGCTCCATGTGGCAGCAGCTGCACATGATCAGGAAGTGATCCCACCAACAGGGTGACTGCAATCAGAGCTGTTGTCACCAGTCCTGCTTCAGGCACTTGCACATCTGCTCTTTAACCAACCTCTGTAGCCATCTCTCTGTAGCCTATATACTGCATGTCCCTCCTGCCTCTCCCCATCTTTATGCCAGAAGTGAACAAACTCCTCATCAGTCTGCTGGCTCAGCTCCCACCTGACCTAAAGCCACACACCCAGCAAGGCCACCCTCTTATACCCAGTTTACAAAGCTCACAGGCTTTGTCTATCAGAGTCCCATAAAGGTGTAATACAACAGACTTTACAGTGGGTAATTCTTAACTATAAATTGTAGTGTACTGTTTTAGTCAGCTCTAACAGAAATATCTCAGAGTGGATGGCTTTAGCAAAGGAAGGTTTATTCTTACACAGTCCCGTAAGCTACAAGTCCAAATTCAAGATGCCCACTCTAGGGGAAGGCTTTCCCACTGGTTGGCTATGGAGGAAGTCCAGTATTGCATCAGCCTTTGTCCAGGGAGCATCTCAGTGCAGGAACCTCAAGTCTGAAGGACGTGCTGTTCTCCTGGTGCTGCTTTCTTGGCAGTGTGATGGTTCCCAATTCTCTGCTTGCTTCCCTTTCCTTTTATCTCTTGTAGGACAAGAGGATTAAGGGTGGCGCAAGCCATACTCCAGGGAAAATCCCTTTACAGTGGAACAGAGAGGGGATCCTATGACGGGATTTGCAGCCCCACCCTAACCCTTTAGCATACAGCACAGGAAAATCACAAAATGGAGGACAGTCACAAGATACTGGGAATCACGGCCCAGACACATGGCTGCACATATTTGGGGTGGGGGGTCACAGTTCAATCTATGACAGATGCTATCTATATATAACATGATGGTCCATCAATGTCCAAAGAAGTCTAACATCCTATTTTATAATAAGCAACACCTACTGTACAGATGGATTCAGAGAAACAGAGATAGATAAGTACATATATATGACATTAATTTAAAGAGATAAGCAACATCATTTTTGTGTGATAATTTATTCTTAAATCAAACTTTATTATATCAAACTGTCTACAAGTCTTTATGGAAATAGCAACCATCATATAGTTTTGGTTTGCACTGTTAATATTTGAGAAACAATCAGATTACTTTTGAGCAAATTTATAAGGTAAATTAAAAAAACTTACTAAAAAGACAGCTGCTAGTATCGGTAAAATAATTTAATTATTTCAATTTTAAACTCAAGATTCTAACATAAATGAAAATCTTACCAAAAGATAAAAAATCAGAATATGTTTTTCAATGTAATGAAAATTAATTTAGTGCCCCAACTCTTTACTAAAAATATGCTCCAATTCATACAATTTTACTTTCTCTGTTTTATTCATTGTTTATTCAAATAGTGAACAGCAATGCATTTTTGTTCTGGCAACAATTCCCTTGACTGTTGAATGCTGCTATATGAAAAAAAAAAAGAAGAAGAAAGAAAAAAATAAAATCAAAATAACAGTCAACAAATGTTGAGAAGTAGTAGCTTCATCAATAAAAGAGAAATATTAGGATTGCTTATTAACAGCCTTGGTTTACCACTCTTCAACGTTGTTTTTCTTACTTTAGTACTGAAATGGTCTTTTAGCTAAAAGACCATATCACAAGGGACTCAAAAGAATGATATTGTAAGTGATTTTTATAAAGATTAATCTAATAACATGATTACTTCATAGCTGCAAATTTGATACACATTAAAGGAAACATTCAAATATTTGAGTCTAATAATGTTCCAAGCTCGTATCTGCATTTACCAGCTTTCTGTAAGTTAGTCTATGATAACAAACAAAACCACTTCTCAATAGTTTTCCCGTGGATTGTGCATTGATTTCAGCTCAGTTTCCCATTTTTACATATTCCAGATTTCAAGTTGTAGAAGACTATTGAAGGCATTGTACTCTTATGGCTGCAAAAATAAAGTAAAACATTAGTGAAACAAAATAAATGAATTTTTAAGTACTAATTTCAGATATGTCATACTTTTATATTTCATTTCTTCTCCAATTCCATTGATCACAGCAAAATTCCATGGGGGGTGTGTGGACCTTATGCTAAATGGGGCAGGAAAGAATACTTACATTTAAGGGGATCAAATGCAAATCATTTGGAACAATAGCAGATTCTATCACAGTCTACCCATTGGTCACAAATACTCACTTTACTTTTCTCCTGTTACATAACAAATACACTTATTCACAAGGAAGTCTTCCAGTGAGCCCCATTCCTTCCATAAGATTACAATGATAGAAGAGGGATGCAATGACCACAATTAATTTTCATTTTTTGAAAGGAATAGAATGGGATTACACACCAGTTACTGTACTATAGTAATCTTGAAATTCCACTGGGCCTCTTATTAACAAGAGAAGGTCACTTCCTTTCAGGATTAAGAATGATTCCTGATATGATCATATTTTGGCTTCCTAAGAATTGTTCCCCGGTCTTATTTTTCTACGAATCTCTTTGTTCTCTTTATTCCTCTTTTTGTGATTCGTTTTTCACTAAATTGTTTAGTCTCTTCTGAAAATTGCCTTTAGAAATATGAGAAATCTCTTTTTTGCTTCCTGCTTACAGAAGATGAATGTCCAAATGTAATTTCTAACCTTGAAAAGTCACTTTGGTGGTAAAACTCATTTTTACCTGTTTTAGTCAACTTAGCTCCATGTGCCAATAGTTATACGTGTAATATTTTTTTTGAGATGTGCCACACTGTCCAGGAAATTAGACATATTGAGATTGTTGGCTTTATTTTGACATATGAATGTCCCTACTATTTTTATACAGAGCTATTTTGTCCATCAGAAATATTTCCTGAGTCATTTTTAAAAATTGAAAAATGATGTTACATCTTTCATTTGGTTTTTGATTCTAGAATGAGTTTAAAGTGTCTTTTTGGCTCAATTTTAGTTCTAAATTTTATCTTTTCCTGTAAGGACACAAGAAATAGTTGTGTTTTCTAATGCAACAATTTAAAATTTTTTTTGTATCCCCTTTAAACTCTGCTCAGAAACCTGTTCAGTATATCTGAACTCCTCTGCGTCCTTTAGTTCCCATAAAACTCAACTACGGCTGCACACTGTCACTACCAGCATCCTCTTTTCATATGTTTTCATTGGTGTCATAAAGTCATTTAGTATAGTCTTTACCTTCTGAATTACCATAGATGAGTTTTTCCAAATATTACACTCAGCAAAGCTTGGCATTTTTCCAGCCTGTATTATAACTACTTTTTCACAATATCACCTTTTTTTTTTAATATGCAACCATTTCACTTTTATGACACAGATTCTTAGAATTTAAAAGTTTTTAATCAAAAACAAAATAATGTAATCAACATGAATCTTTTCTTCTCCAACAATGGAATGATGTGAATAGTGTATTTATTTGATTAGAAAGACATTTATTTAGAAATTTATACAGTAATACATCAAATTTCCAAAAAGTTGTACTCCACGATTCTTAACATTGTTCCAGATTCTTTAGATCAAAAATAAACAAACTCAAACTCATTGCCATTGAATATTTTCTCACTTATAGCAACCTCTGGGGTATAGTATGGAATTGCCCCACAGGGTTTCCAAGGCTGTAATCTTTATGGAAGCAGACCACCACATCTTTCTCCTGCATAATCTGGTGGATTTGAACATCCTGTCTTTTGATTGTCAACTTAGCTGCTTTTAACTACTCTAGCACCAGAGCTCTTTTTTTATACCTTGCAATTGTGGAAAAGTTATCTTGCCTCCTAAAAGTGATGTATTATACTAGAATATATAAGCTATATGTAAGTTTATAATATGAGAATGTAAGTTATATGTAAACCAATTATAGGTGATGGTAGCTCACAGAAAAAATATGTATTTCTTAAGTTAATACATTTGACTTCACGGAAGAGAAGGTTTATTAAAGCTAAATTTCAAGTAAATAATAGCATACCAACTGGGAGTTAGAGGTTGGAAATAATTATTTTAGGCAAATGAACAGGTATTTAAAGACCACAACACATTTTGGGGTCATTTATACGTATACGTAGGTATTGACATGTAGAAGTATTTTTTGAAAATGGTGGGAAATACAAAACAAAGTCAAAGAATTATTTTGTATCTGGTTTTATTAATGTTGTAATTTTTAAAATTTCATTAACAAGAAATTTCTCTAGTCACACTGTGAAGTTAAGAATTGAAAAACAATTGTTTTAGTCACATTAGATACAATGAATAAATTAAAAATAATCTTGGCAAAATAGTAATTGAATATATTTTAAATTATTGAAATATAATATACACAGAAAATGGTATCCATTTTCAAATTTTTACAAACTGTCGTGTAATCTGCACACAGAACAAAAGCAAAATATTACCAGTACACTTGAATTTCCTTTTGTACTTCTTTCTAATTATGAATTCCTAAATATAATCAATACCCAATTACCAAAAGCATAAATCCATTTTACTTTTGTCTTTTATTTTTGCACTTTATGCAACTGGAAAGTGCTATCTACTCTGTGTGTCTGATTTCATTCTCATGGTTTGTGAGAGCATGTCACATCACTGTAATAATTTTAGCTTAATCATTGTCATTGCAGTGTAGTATTTAATTTGTGAATATACAATAATTCATGATACCTTGCATGGTTGTTGAGTTAGTTTTCATTTTGGGTCTAATATACAAAGACATGTTGTGAGCATTCACAGTGAGCACGTGTAGGCAGACTTGTGTAATGCAGATGCATTTCCATAGGATATTTATCTAGGAGTGAATTCTGAATCATATGGTTTACATGCATTCAATTTTAGAAAAATGAAGAGTTTTTCAAAATTGTTATGCAACTTTGAACTTTTAATAAAGCATAGGAAGCTTTTAGTTGTTCCGGATCATTGTCAAAAGTTGTTCTTTTTTTGTATGCTGTAGTTTGGTCTCCTTGAACAACAGGTTCTAAGATGGAGATTTGTGTGTAGGACCAGCAGTTTCAAAGCAAAAGCTCTAGAAACATCTTCTCCAGGACTCTTTTGTATCTCTTTTCCTAGGATAATCTCACAAGAAGAGTATGAATGGGATGATCTTAAAATCATAACACCATAGATGCTTTCAAGGCTATAAATAATACTCATTTCTTACTTCTTCTAACACTCATTCTAGATTCCATTGAATTTTAGCTAATGTCTCTGCTGATCTACGTGAATTAGCTACTTTTTAGTCCAGAATCTCATTTCTGAGGTGTGTGAGCCCCAGGTCACCATGCTTTTCTTGGACTATAGCTTCTGCATTTGTCTGTGTATCATGAATATTTGTCAAGGAATTACTAGAAGACACTAAAGTAATTCCTTGGTGTTTTGGTTATCTAGTGCTGCTTTAACAGAAATACTATGAGTGGATGGCTTTAAAACAAGAAATATTTATTATTACACAGTCTAGTAAGCCATAAATTCAAATTCAGGATATCTGCTCCAGGGAAAAGCTGAAAGGCTTTGTGTTGTATCAGTCTTTGATCAGGAACTTCCTGGCCCAGGAACCTCAGGTCTGAATGACATACACTCTCCTCCCAGTGTTATTTTCTTGATGGTATGAGGTTCCTAATCTCAGCTTGCCTCCCTCTTTTTCATGTCCCAAGAAGCCACCCTAAGCCACAATACAATCCCACACATTCAGTCCTATCTTTCCAACTCAGCTTCAGCCAGTAGACCCTCATTAACATCATAAAGACAGAATTTGCAACAGGAAGGACATAATTCAATACTAGGAATTATGGCCCAGCCAAATTGCTATAGAGTTTTACTTATCCACTGTTGTCAAGTCGATTCCAATTCATAGCAACCCTATAAAATAGAGTAGAACTGCCCAATTGAGTTTCCAAGGAGCACCTACAGAGTTTTAGGGAAACACAATTCAATCCATGATGCTTAGTATGAATATATTCTTCCTTTGCCCATTAAGTAACATCAGTCCTAACTTATCCTGATATTCAAAATCAGTTTTCCAGGCCAGTAGGAATACTTTTCTCCTTTCCTATTCTAATACTTTGGAAACTACATGCTGGAAAGCTTCAAATTTTATTTTATTTTTGCTGTAACTTCTGGTGAAAGCACACTTTCTAAAACCAAAGAGCCAAGAATTGTGGAGATGAAAATAAATGCTCCAAGCTTGCAACAGCCGTCTGAACAGTTAATAAACTGGCATCCTTCCCATTTGTGATATTCTGTGTATGGAGACTATTTCCGTATCAATAAAATCTCTCTTCCTAACATTAAATTATGCCCTCCTTTATTAGAACCTTCAGGGAATAGCCCCAAACATACTCTCCAAGTTTCTGCACATATTTGTAAGCTAGGTCTTGTTGCAGTGTTATGGTATTGCTGCTGAACTGGAGCAGGTTTGTTCTGCCTGTCACTGTAGCCGAAAATTCAGAGACAGCATGGGGTTCAAGTAATATTCTATTTGCAGATTTGCTAGCAATGTGAGAGCCAGTGAACCAAAGGCTATTCCATTTGGCTACATTTCCAATGGTTTCTATAGCCAGAAATCAAAGAAGTAACTGTTTATCACAGGACAATAGTCAGGAGTCACAAGATTCCATTACATTGTAAGATTTCTTTACATCTTATCAAACAGTATGATTACCCAAAATTTCGTTATCTCTCTCTGAGGTCTTAATCAGTTTTATTTCCTCAGAGATACTATAGAGAGGAATGAAGACTTGCTAATCTGGTCAGAAGGTGGTAACTGAGGCAGAAGATGAAATGCAGCTTAATAACCTAAGTGATTTTTGTTAGATTCTTACACTTACCACCAGTATACTACACATCCTCTCTAAGAAAATTCTGCCATCCTCTGCTTGGTTCAGTTTTGACTTAATCCTAGTTATTTGTCTGGTGCCCAAGATGAAAAGCATAGGCAGATTATGAGGAGATGTATGTTGTGTTGTAAAACAGAACAGTCTACATTATCTTCAAGCAAGTTCAAAACACTGGAAGTTATTTGGAAGCAGCTGGCCATTTTGACTTTCTCAGAGAGTTTGATAATATCTCAGAATTCATGATCTTTGAGTATATCATCTCATATGTCTTATTTCACATTTAATGGTCCCACACTTTCCCCATTAGGATCTTGAGTTTTATATACTGGGACCTGATGAGTTTGAGACTTCAACCATGTCTGGAGATAAATACTCTAATAAGTAAATCAATGGTCTGATCTTTAGCGTTGTCTGCTCTTCAACTACAGGAAATGAGTTTCTTTGTATCTTGCCAAAAATATCCTTGAGCATTCAGACTTCACTGTGAATAGCTGATGAATCATTCTCAGTCTCTCATTGTTTCTCTCCAAGGCATTGCAATTGCTATTCCTCCTATTTTTCTCAAATGCCTGATGCATTTCACTTGCCCTTGTATTCACTTACAATTGTACATATTCCCGTTACCACAAACGGGAGGACCGTATCAGCGAAAATGTAAACAGTTGCAGTACTGTTGCAAACCATGGCCATTGACATCACACCTGATATCATATATATAATTTTTCTTTAATTTAAAAATTGCTTAAACTTACAGTGAGAATAATTGAATTCTTTAAAAAGTATATTTGCTTAACTTATGGCTTGGCTTGGCATGGCTTGGCTCTGACTATGATGAGGAAGATGTTGTTTCCCACTTGTTTTACTTATCTAGTGTTGCTATAACAGAAATATTCTAAGCGGATGGCTTTAAAAAAGATAAATTCTTTTCTGTCACTTTCCAAGAGGCTACAAGTCCAAATTCAGGGCGTCAGCTCCAAGGGAAAGCTTTATCTCTAAGCTCTGAAAGAGTGTTCTTTGTCATCAATTGTTCACTGGACTGGCACCTTCTGAAGTGCAGGGACCTCAGGTCCTTTCCAAAGGGCATGCTCTGTTACCCATAGTGTAAAGGTCCAACCCTACTTGTTTCTCTTTCCTTTATATCCCTAGAAATTATCTTAATGCACAGTACAATCTTACACATTGAGTCCTGCCTTGCAAATACAACTGCCACTCACCCTCCCTCATTAAAATCACAGAGGCAACATTTGCAACAAAGGAACATCACACAGTACCAGGAATCATGGCCTATACACACTGCTGCACACATTTTTAGAGGAGGGGCAATCCAATCCGTGACATCCCCAAACACCATGTCTTAACACTTAGATTTATATCTTATATCTATCTAAAGTTGATTTTTCTGGACAGTGTAGGGTATAGGAAGATTGTTTTTTCACATAGGATATTTTCTTAACTCAGCAGCACTCACTGAAAAGATGCATAGGCATTTTAAAAGGATGTATTTGTTTCCCTCAGTACTGTAGAACAAAAGGAAATGGATAATGTATAAACTTGTCAATATAAATTTTAACTGACTATAAGAGAATTCAACAAGGCTGAATAGCAAATCTGACACCTAAGACACTGAACAAAGACTTGCCAGCTTTACATCACAGAGTTACCACAGATGAATTCACGCAAGCTGAAATATTAGATCTTGAACTTAAGTAAAAGAAAGAAGAAATGGTAGTAAATGTTATGTAGAATTAGAGGCATCTTTCAAGAAAAGACTCATCTATTTATTTTTATCCCTTCTTATGGTTAGCTTAAAGGCAACAAAGGAAATAAGGCCAAAAAAAAAAGGGAAATTTATAACAGATTGTTTATGATTTTGAATGTCATTTAATGATGTAAAATTTTATTTTATTTCACATTTTAATATGTAGTCCAAAATTAAAAAATGCTTGACATGAATCTATCTCTCCCCTACACCATATCTCTGGCATAAACTCTTAGTTGCTCACAGTCTGCTGTCTCATCTCTCTGGACCAAAAATACCTAAGTCTTCTAAAACCAACATAGGGTTCTCTAATTAGATGACTTTCAAGCTGGCACAGGAAATACATTTTCCAATGCTTTGCACAGATAAATTTAATGCTCATATATATTGTCTCAGACAGGTTTGCTAGTAACAAAGCCTGAGGGAGGAATTTGGGTACACAGATTTACTGAGGAAGTGTTTCGCAGGAAGTACTTATAAGAAAGGAAAAGGAACAATAAAGAAAGGAGCATAGACTGAGCAAGGAATTGTTCTTAGGTAAAAATCCAGCCTTGGCTGGATCCATGGGACTGGATTGATGGTGAGCTCAAGACTCACTTGCAAAATTGTCTGGCCTTGCAGGAAGTTGACTCAGTAATTCCCAGGGAAAGTTGTAGACGTTAGCTGTTAACTGTTAGCAGCAACTCTTATAGAAAGTGAAAAATAAGTACACAGACTGGTAAAAGGCATGAGGGTCAAGCACTAGTAGCACCTATTGCAGAACTAAAGAACAAGGAACTGGGAAAATTTAAAATTTAGAATTGTAGAAAATGAGTTATACTATTTTTGAGCTTACTTTAAAGGTATAAATAATTTGATTAAAGGTGCTAACACCTTAAAATAGCCATTATCCTTTCAGAGGATGAATTTGGGGGGGGGATTTTTTTTGGTCATGCCATGTTTTCTCCCTAACAGAGTAGATGCTGAATCATTCTTTTTGGTAGCTTTTTATTGTTTGAAAAATAGGAGTGGTGATTTCAAGAAGAGCATTTCAGTCTCACTATGCATAAAGTACATCACAAACGTGGTATATGTTGATGCTGTGGCTCAGACAGGGTATCACAAACTGTTTTTAGAGAGGTAAGCACTTGATAAAAATGTCATCACAGAGATGACAAATGCAAACAGGCTATATTAGTACCATATTCCATAAACCCAAAAAACCCAGTGCTGTTGAGTCAGATCCAACTCGTGGCATATCTCAAATGTATAGTACATTTCAGTCCTAAGACCCAGGAAGTGTGATGCAAATGGTTTTTCAACACCCAAAATAACTCATTTACTTGAATCTCTCTAAAAACCAGTAACTGTACCTTCCTAACAACACAATGGGAATAGCAAACATACTTGTAATCCTTATCTTGATGTACAGAAGCCTTTAAAGAGCACAAGAGTTTCACGGGGGTGGGGAGGAAGAATGGAGTCAAGATGGTGGGCTAGACACACATCTCTTGGATTGATAATTAAATGGAGCTTTTGGGACACCCAATGAGCCTTAGTACACAACATCGGGCTATCAGTCTAGACTACCTGCCACTGAATGGGAAACTCCTTGTCTTTCACTGAGTCCCACTCTTGTTGAATTGGCTGGATCCCACAGACTGATGGCAACCAGCAGTTTTAACTTCTTTTTCTTTTTGTCAGCCCACAGGAGGGGGATAGGCTTCACTGGCTGCTATGCTGAACCACAGTGCTGACATGATCAGGAGGTGGCATAGCCACATTTTGACAGCCCAGCTCCCAACTCAAAGTCCCTGAGAACCTCTACCCTCTTTTCCCGACCTCCACTATACATTCAGCTATTTGTGGTGGGTGGGACACTATGACAGGAATGTCATCTTGTTTGAATGGGAGGTGGAGTTAACAAACAAGAGGTCTCAGCAGGGGCTAACCAGTCTGGGAGGCAGTGCCAGCCTGGAGGGTGCTTTTCCAGAAGAAAAGCTGTGTTTAGCACAGTGTAGCCTTATGGGTGGGGCCTGACAGAGGATGACAGCAGGCCAGTAGCTTGTCCCTACCTTCAACTACATCATAGCACTTAGGGACAGCTGAAGAGGTACCCCTGTTGTCAGCTGGAGGGAGGGGCTTGCCACATCTGATGGCCTGACTGATTTTGTACACTGTTAGACAGCTTCTACCTTTTTAAAATAAGACTGCTTGGAGAACTATCTGCAGTACAACATGATGACATCTCTTCCAGCCTTTACTTTCCCACATCATAAGGTCACCCAACGGCTACCCAGTGACTCTATAAGTAGGGCCATGTCTTTGCCTGTCAGGAGGCAGGGCCCGCAATCACAAAGATTTCACTGGGCCCAGTCACTGAAATACATAGAGGTGGCTGGTGACCAACTTCCTTCTGAAAACTGCTCCTCAGCTCCTGTTTAGGCAGCAAGGAGAAACTAAAAAGTCTCTGCCAGCCACTAGGTGTCCCAAAAGCAACAAAACTTAGCCAAACATTTAAAGATACATCCAATCACAACTCCAGAAAACTCCCAAAATAGAGAATCAAAGAACTTCCTAGATCAAAAACCCTTTCTGAAAATATCAGAGGTCAAGTACAAAAGAATTGTACATAGAACTCTCCTAGACATTATACAAAATGCAGCAGAGAAAAATGAAAACTTAAGCAAGCTGTACAAACTGATGGAACATCAGCATTTTGAAATCCGACAGACCAATAACAAAGCTATAGAGTTAGACAATTCAATTCAAAACCAAAAAGCAGAATTGAACACTGGAAATTAGACTGAATGACCTTGAAGACAGAGCTACTGACACTAGTATTTATGAGGAGAAATCAGAGAAAAGAAACAAGAAAAGTGAATAAGCACTAAGAAACTCGTGGGACTCTATCAAAAGGAATAATCTATGATTATTTGGAGTCCCTGAAGAAGGAGGGATATGTGAAAATGCAGAGTGTTATTGAGTTGCTGACAAAAACTTTCCTAAAATTACAAAAGAAGAGAATACAGATATCTGAGATGTGTATCAAACATTACAAAAAATAGACCCTAAAAGAAAGACACCAACAAATATCTAAAACAAGCTTAGCTCTTAAAGGCAACAAGACTCAAAGTAAAGCTGACATGTACAGGGAACCCCTGTAGGCTTTCATTTGACTTCTCAGCAGAAACAACATTGACATGGAGAAAGAGAAATGACACAGTCAAAGCCTTGAAGGAAATGAACTTCCAACCAAGAATTATATATATATATCCTGAAAACTTATCTTTCAGATACATCTTCAAATATGAAGATGAAATTGAGACATTCACAGATGAACAGAAACTTAGAGACTTTGTAAAAAACCAAACCAGAACTACGTGAAATACTAAAAGAAGTTCTTTGTTTGGAAAAATAAAACCAAAAGGTGTATATTTAAGGAGTCAATGCGAGACACAACACCAGAGAGTTACTCAGTTAGGGAAGGCACAAAACTCAGTTAATGCTATAATAGTAAAAGAAGGGACCCAGTGATCATATCATGAAACCTAAGTTATCATCACATTAAAAAGAGGGATATACTACAGTAGTTATAATTCTTTGAGATGGAGAATATGTTAATAAGATATGTAGAAGTTAAAATTGGATTTAAACTTAGACTATTAAGGGGGTTATAGGGGTAGCCGTAAAGCACAATTATAATGATGCAGATCAAAAGAAGAAACAATACAGGAGTCTCAACACACACAAAAGCAACACTAATAAGGGTGAAAAATCAACCTATAAATAAGAATGACCCAGAACAGAATATGAAGCACAACAGAGAAAACACCAACACAAAAATAAATACATCAAAATGACAGCACTAAGCGCATATCTATCAATAATTACACTGAATGTAAATGGACTGCATGTTCCAGCAAAGAGACAATGAGTGTCGACTTGGATCAGAAGACAAGACCCATCTGAATATTGCTTGCAAGAAACTCACCTAAGACTTAAAGATATGAAAAAAACTGAGCATTAAAGGATGGTCTAATAAATACCAACTTAACAACATCCAAAGAAGAGCAGGTGTGGCAATACTAGTATCAGATAAAATAGATTTTATTGTAAAACCCACCATCATGGACAAGGATGGACACTATTTATTGCTGAAAAGTTCAATACACAAGCAAGAGTTAACAATATTAAATATTTGTGCACTCAATACTAGATCATCTAAATTCACTGGACAAGCACAGAGTACTTGACAAAGTGAGACAGCTCACTCCTCAATAATAGTAGGAGACTTCAACATTCACTTCCAGTAATGGACAGATCATCCAGAAAAAAGCTCAGAAAAGACACAGAAGATATTATTGACACAATTAACCAATTAAACCTCATTAATATATACATAAATTTTATCCACCAACAGATAAGTACACCTTGTTCTCCAATGCATATGGAACATTTTCCAGAATAAACCATGTATTAGAACATAAAGCAAATCTCAACAAAATCTAAACTATTGAATTTCTGCAAAGCATCTTATCAGACCATAAAGTCATAAAAGTCAAAATCAATAGCAGAAGAAACATAGGCATTAGAACTCATGAAACTAAAAAAATGCCCTGCTCAAAATGACCAAAGAAGAAATCAAGGATGAAATAAAGAAATTTATGGATTAAAATGCGAATGAAAATATTTCTGACTAAAACCTATGGGATACAGCCAAAGCAGTTCTCAGGGGTCAATTTATCCCTATAAATGCACACATCCAGGAAGGAAGAAAGTTTCCAAATCAAAGAATTAGCCCTATAGCTTGAACAAGTAGAAAATAACTAAAGATTAGATTAGAGAAGAACTAAAAGAATTAGGGAATAGAACAATTGAAAAATTTAATAAGGACCAAAGCTGGTGTTTTGAAAAGATCATCAAAATTTACAAAACATTTGCTCACTATACTAAAGAAAAACAGGAAAGAAAACAACCCAAATAAGAAATGATATGGAAGATCTCACAACAGATCCACCAGAAATCAAAAATATCATAAGAGATACTATGAAACATTGTACGCTAACAGACTGGAAAACCTAGATGAAATGGACAGATTCCTAGATTCATAACACCTTCCAAAATTATCACAAGGAGGAGACGTACCGCGACTTAATGAACACATCACAAAAGAAGAGATTGAAAAAGTCATCCCCAAACTACCAACCTAAAAAAGCCCTGGCCCAGCTGGCTTCACCACAGAATTCTACCAAACTTTTAGAAAAGAGTTAACTCCAGTACTACTGAGACTATTTCACAGCATGGAAAGTGAAAGAATACTCCCAAATTCATTTGAAGCCAGCATAACCCTGAAACCAAAGCCAAGGAAAGATCCAACAAAAAAGGAGAATTACAGACCAATATCTCTCATGAATCTAGAAGCAAAAATCTTTAGCAAAATCCTAGCCAACAGAAGTCAACAACATAATCAAAAAAATAATTCATCATGACCAAATTGGATTCCTATCTGGGATGCAAGTCTAGTTCAACAACAGAAAAACAATTAATGTGATCACCCACATAAATAACACAAAAGACAAGAATCACCTGATTATGTCATTGATGCAGAAAAGGCATTTGACGAAGTCCAACACACATCGTTGCTAAAAATTCTCAGCAAAATAAAAATAGAAGGCAAAACACTCAACGCAATAAGGGTCACCTAGGAAAATACAAATGCCTCCATCATCCTCAATGGAGAGAGACTGAAAGAACTAGAGAAGGATGCCCACTCTCACCTCTCCTATTCAACACTGTACTAGAAGTTCTGGCTAGAACAATTAGACAAGTCAAAGAAAGTGCATCTGCATTGGAAAAGAAGTAAAAATCTCCCTATTCTCAGATGATCTGACTGTATACACAGAAAACCCTAAGGAATCCGTAAGCAAACTGCTGGAATAGAAGAGCTTGGCAAAGTATCAGGATACAAGATAACCATAAGGAAATTAGTAGGATTCTTTTATACCAACGAAGACATCATTAAAGATGTTATCACCAAATCAATACCATTTATTCTTGTGCCTAATGAGATAAAATACCTAGAAATAAATTTAACTAGAGAAATAAGAGAGCTATGGAGAGTACTAAAGACCTTACTGCAAGAAACTAACAGAGACATAAATGGAGAAACCTACCCTGATCATGGGTAGGGAGAACTAACATTGTGAAAATGTCTATCTAACCCAAAGCAGTCTTGATATACAATGCAATCCCAATACATATTCCAATGACATTTTTTAATGAGATAGAGAAACAAATTACAAACTTTGTTTGGAAAGGGAAGAAACTACGGATAAACAAAGCACTACTGAAGAAGCAGAACACACTGGGAGGTCTCTCACTACCTGAGTTTAAAACCTATTACCCTTCTACAGTAGGCAAAACAGCCTGGTATTGGTACAAAAAGAGACATATAGATCAATGGAACAGAGCTGAGACCCCAGAGATGCCACCATCCTCCTATGAACAGTTAATATTTGACAAAGGCCCTAAGATGTAAATGGTGCTGGCAAAATTGGATGTCTGCTTCCAAAAAATTTTAACAAGACCCATATCACCCTTCACACAAAACCAACTCTAACTGAATAAAAGACCTAAATATCAAACCTCAAAAGTCAAAGACCATGCAATAAGAGATAGTATCAACAATGAAAGTCTTAATACACAACTTAGATAGACTTCAAAATCTAGCAAAGCACAATCAACAGAAGTGAAAGTAGATGAATGAGAACTACTAAGAACCAAACACTTTTGTTCATCCAAAGACTTTATCAGAACAATTAAAAGACCACCTACAGATTGGAAAAAAATATTTGGCAACTACGTGTCAGATCAGCATCTGATGTCCATAATCTACAAGGTACTGCAAAATAGCAACAAGAAAAGGATAAAGAACTCAATTAAACATTTGCAAAGGAGACGGACAGACATTTCACTAAAGAGACGTCCAGGCAGCCAAAACACACATGAGGAAATGCTCGTGACCCTTAGCTATTAAGGAAATCCAAGTTAAAATGATACATACCATCTCACCCCAACAAGGTTGGCCATGATCCAAAAAAAACACAAAACAAGAAGTACTGGAGAGGCCATGGAGAAATTGGAACACTCCTACACTGCTAATGGGATTGTAAAATGGTACATCCTCTTCGGAAAGCAATCTGGCGCTGGAAATAGATATACCACTTGACCAAGTACCAACTGCTTGGAATATATCCTACAGATTCAAGGGCAATCACAGGAACAGATACATGCACATGAATGTTTACTGCAGCACAGTTCACAGTAGCAAAAAAATGGAATCAATCCAGATGCCCAACAACAGATGAATTGATAAACAAACTATAGTATATATACTCCATGGAACACTATGCAATGGTAAAGAACAATGATGATATATAGGAAGCATCTCATAACTTGGTTTCAATTGGAAGACATTATGTTGAGTAAACTCAGTCAGCGACACAAGGACAATATTATATGAGACCCCTACTATAAGGACTTAAAAACAGACTCATGCACAGAAAAAAAACCTCTTTGGTGGCTGCTAGGGAGTATAGGGATAGAGAAAGAAGGTTGATCATTGATTAGATAGCTGATAGTAATTTGGTTGGGTGAAATCAGTGACAGCCCACATTAGAAACTGTTGGGAGGATGAGACATGTATGGAGCAGAGAGGAATAGTGTGCTGTCACCGGACAGGGAGAGCAGTGGAAGTTGCACATAGGTGGGCACGTAAATTTATACAGCCAGGAATGTATATTTTCACTCAGTCATATTAAATAAATAAAAGACCAAAAAAAAAAAAAAAAAGAAACTAAATCAATTTAACTGGAATTCAACATAATTTGAAAATTCTCTCAATCTTAACCCAGTGTTGCAATGATAGAATAGCATGTGTCCAGGGGCATGTTCTCAGGAGACACTGAGGCTGGTTGGCATACTAGTCTATTGCTAAGAGAGTCTTCTGTACCCTATATTGGTGAGCAGTGTCTTGAGTCTTAGAAGCTTGGAAGCTGCCTTCTGAGGTACACTCAAATTGTCCCAACTCAGCTGTAACAGAGTGATCACCAAGAAGGAAGAGCCAAAAAGTGCCCAGAAGACAGAAGGACCCACATGAATAGGTGACTATATCAACATGTGACCAGAAGAACCACATGGTCCCCGGCTACCACTAGTGACAGCCATAATGGGGCTCACAATATTTAGTCCCAGTGACAGCAGGAGAAAAAGAGGTACACCCTAAGAACTCCACTGAAGGACTGCAATTGATGGTCCAAAGGCCTGGGAGTTTCCCTGGGAGTATGGTCCCTAGACCTGATGATGCCCTTGATCATAAATCATTACTGAGGTCAACTCTTCACACAGGAATGGAGTGGACCCGAGGACACAGAATGACCGTATTCTGTGCATCTATAGGATGTTGTCCCACTGGCCTCTTACTAGAGGGGAGTGGATAGGATGTAGAGCAGGGGACAGGAGATTGTTAAGAGGATACGACCTGTACAGAATAGGAAGCAGGAATGTGCTGTCACCGGGCAAGGAAAGCCCAAGTAGCTGCAGATAGATGGGCATGCAAATTTAAATTGTATTGTACACTTTCATCCAATCACACAAAACAATATATATTAAAAAGAAAAAGAAAAAAGAGTTCCACAATCACTCCTCCAGGATGCATGACCTCATGCAAATTGCCCTTAGCATTGAAATGTGACACAGATAGACTTCCTTTTTTTTTTTAATCTCAAGTGGTTGCGCAAGTATTCACCCTGCTGCCCAAATGTACTAAATGACACAAATGTCTGACAGTAGACATCTAGGTGTCAGACGTTATGACTGAAACATATGAGACTCTAAAACTTGCTTTTTAATATAGAGTAACTGAAATAAACAAACATACAAATGATGGAGTAAAGAGCTAAACAAAATATTTCAAAAGAGACAAAGTAATGCTTTGTCAAAGAGACAAAGTAATGTGTTATACTGAAATGTACAAAGACTTGAAGTTAAAACACCAAAATATAGAACATGATCACCGTTTCTTAAGTTGAAAGCACTGAAGAAAAATCTTAAGCCTTGAGTTGACAATTAAGTTCACAAACTCATTCTAGAAAAAGTGTTCCAGACTGATTGGTGAATATCGCTAAGATCAACTTTGAGTACTCCCCTTGGGAAGCCATTCATCGACGACACCAGCACCTAGTCCATACTTCAAAGCAATTTTGAAACTCTTTTTTTTCCGGACTCGTCATCAGAGTTGTCGTTATATTACCCTTAATATCCTTAATATCATCCAAATGTCTTCCTATCAATATTTCGTTTGTCTTCAGATTAAAAAAAGTCATTGGGTGCCAGATCGGGTGAGTCAGGAAGGTGTCACAATACGGTTATTTGTTTACTGGCTAAAAAATCCCTCCCAGACAAGTAAATTACAATTAAGTTTACGAACTTGCTTCTGTGTCAAGCGCAATGGCCAGTCCAGAAAAAGTTCCAAAATTGCCTTGAAGGGTGGGTTAGGCACTAGCATCGGTGAATAGATTCTCAAGGTGAGTACTTCAAAGGTGACTGTAGTGATATTTAGCAATGAGGTATGTAGCACTTAGAGCTACTAAGCTAGCGAACTTAGTCCTCAAAGTGACATCATTGCTTTTTAACACTTTTAATAGCATTTTTGCAGCAGTTGTGCCCAATGCATGATACTGTTGTACAATTTCTGCTTTCTGTGCATCATCTTCATTCGGAAACAGAACAAATATGACTCTCAGTCAGCTGGACGGATGCGTATCTCCTAAATTTCTTGGCATAGATGAATGAGTACCTCTAGCACTGCACCCCTTCGTGGAAACATCTCAGTTGGTCTTCTGTCAATTCTTGGAACCTTTATTTTTTCAAATCCTTCAGTGCAGTTTAAACTTATTCCGTCCATATGATCAGTGACCATCCTGTGCTAACTCCTGAAATGGCTGAACAGAGACGACTTCTATTTGGTTGACATGACTGTGCATTTGTTTCCTTTTCTTCTGATACTTCCTGCTTCATTCAATAGCTCCCCTATAGAATCCTTCAATACTGCAATTCAAGGCTTCAGATCTTTTTTCAGTGCATTCAGTTTAAGAATCGGTGAGCATGTTCTCCATTTTGGTGTTTTAACTTCAAGTCTTTGTACATTTCAGTATAATACTTCGTCTCTTTGAACCACCCTTTGAAATATTTTTAGCTCTTTACTTCATCATTTTTTTGTTTGTCTCAGTTACTCTATATTAAAAAGCAAGTTTTAGAGTCTCTTCTGACATACATTTTGGTCTTTTAGTTCTTTCTTGTCTTTTTAATGACCTTTTCTTCATTTATCATGTCCTTTGACAACTTGTCTGGCCTTTGGTTTTTAGTGTTCAACACAATCAAATCTATTCTTAAAATGATACCTAAATTTGGGTGGAATATTCTCAAGAGTGTGTTTAGGCTCTTGCTCTAAGTTTCCTCAACTTCAACTTGAACTTAATATGAACAATTATTATTCCAGTCCTCAGTTGGCCACTGGCCTTGCTGTGAATGATGATAGCTATATTTTTCTTGATTCTAGTGAATGAGACTGCTATACTTGCTGAAGAATTCTAAAATTAAGGCTTCTTTCTCTGAAAAGCTTATAATTTACATTTTTATAACAATATATGAAAAATCACAAAATCAGGCCATATGAGTTACATTATTTACCTTAAACTCTTTTAATAAGTACACCCTTGAAGAGGTTTATTGGTGGCACAAGGACAAGAAAACATCTGGCTATTGTCCCGATTCTGTCAAAAGGAAAGCTGTGATTTGTGGATGTACAATGAATGATAACGTACACCTGTACACCACACTGCAGCCCTGGTGACAGAGTTAAGAACTAGGGCTGCTAACCAAAAGGTTGGCTACCGAAATCTACTAACCTCTCGTTGAAACCCCGTTGAGTGGTATTACTCTTTTCTATAGGGCCACTATGAGTTATAATCAACGTAAAGCAACAGGAACAGGTGTACTACAATTACAGGATCAAGTGAAATTTTGCAGGAGTGAAAAGAAGAATTAATAAGTTGACTTGTGAGTCATTTCTACCATTATCAGAAATGAATAGATAAGAAAAGACTGATGAGTAGGCAAAAATCTTTTTTAAGCATGATTATAATTGACAAACATATACAATCATGATATTTGTAAAGGACAGTGTCCTTTATGGAATGCTCTTGTTCTGGTAGACCTGACTTAGAATTACTTTTGGTAAATAGGAAACCTAGTGATGTTGTGATTAAGTGCTATGGCTGCTAAGCAGAAGGTCTTTAAAAGCAAAGACGTGAATCTGAGGACTAAGGTGCATCTAACCCAAGCCAAGTTATTTTTGGTCTTCTTATATGACTAGGAAAGCTGGACTATGAATGAGGAAGAATGAAGAAAAATTGATGCCATTGAATTATGAAGCTGGAGAAGAATATGTAATACACCAGAGGGAAAAAGCAAATCTCTTCCTAACAAGTGAAGATGGTGAGGCTAGGTCTCATGTGCTTTGGATACGTTATCAGAAGGAGCTAGTCCCTGGAGAAGTACATCATGCTCTGTAGAGGGTCAGTGAAAAAGAGCTAGACTTTCAATGAGATAGACGGGCAAACTGTGTGCAACAAGGGAATCAAAGAAAATGAGGACCATGACAACGGCAAAGGACAAGACAGTGTTTAATTCTATTTTACACATGCGCACTATATATCAGAACTGACTCCATAGAACCTAACAACCTAACAACTAGAACAGGTATTTAGTGAAAAATAGAAAACAGTAGTTTATTATTATTGTTGTTTATAACTTAAATATGACACATGAAGCTAGTGATATTTTAGAAAGAAAGAATTGCTCTCTCACCAGATAAAATTCCCTGAACTGTTATTTAACAAAATAGCATATGATTTTGAGTACTATAAATTCTTATTAAATACTCAGATGATTGTCTCTAGGTTATATAACTTCAAAAATAGTTGCTGATAAATATTTTAATGAATATAAAAATAATACTAGAATAAAGAATATCAGATTGTTGGATTGATTTTGTTTTTCAGTGTTTTATAATTTTGAATTTTTAGATTCTATGTAAAATTGTCATCTTATTAAATATAAGAACTTTATACTTGAAAGAGTATTTGTTCTTGTTTTTCTTACATAATTGCTGTACAAAATGTAAGTAAAATATTATTATCATTGTCAAGTAGATGGTGATTCTCTGTTGCAGAAAATCTAAGTATTTAAATAATACAATCAATTAAGTGTGAAGATGGATCTTGAATTTGTTTTGAATTTAATATTGGGAAAATTCAAACTAACTCTATCAATAATCAAATTAGACTGAGGAAAAAGTTTGGAAATAACACATTTCAATAATGATATGATGATGACAATGACAACAGTAGTGAAACACCTGCTTGCTAGCTGCCCTCCAGTCCGTTCCAACTCACAGCAACCCCATATATACCAGAACTAAACACTGGAGGGCTCCATACCAGCCTCACAGTGTTTTCTATGTTTGAATCCATTGTTGCATCCACTGTGTCAATCCACCTATACCTGAGAAACTTCTATGGTTCAAAAACAGCATAATTTACATACAGTACAGAAAACACTACTTCCATTAGTCTCTTTTTTTATGAGAAATTGTTGCTTACCTTAAAACAGTTGTCTCACTTCATAAAGCTGTCAAAGCAGGACAGTTCAAACTAAGTTTTGTCAATAGAAGATTCAGAGATCAACAATTAAAATATTGATTATTGCTTTAATTGAATACCATCACGTCTATTCTGACTCATGCATACCCTATGGGACAAGAATTTCCTCTTAGGGTTTTTGATTATAATCTTTGGGAAAGAACACTACTATGACTTTCTCTCACAGAGCCACTGGGTGGAATTGAACAATAACCTTTTCAGTTTGTGGCCAAGTGCTTAACTATTGTGCTACCAGGTTTCCTTAATCCATCAATAGTCAAGAATTAAACAAGAATTTATTACTATCAATCAAATAATGAATTTAAACACTTACTGAGCAATTGAATATTGTTTTTTGCCACATGATATTAAAATACACATACTTTAAAGTCTTTGTACTCTAATTACTCACAATATCAAAGTCTTGACTAATTCATATGATATATTGTACTAATTCATGTAGAGGATGAAGTACGGAAGTACAACTATAGTCTTTGACATTTACAGACTTTGAAGAAAAAACTATGCTCTTGGAAAATTTCTCTGTAGTAATAGTATAATAAAGCCTGAGCAGGTTATAACAAGACAGTATTAGCACAGAGACATGTAGAGCTAGTCACTTATCCCATATAGTCAGATGTAAGTATAGAGCAGTTTAAGACTAGAGATAAGATGTTCATTTGAGTAAATCTGTATTATTTTCTGAAGTTTAAATAAAACAAACAACACACAAACGGTGGTTAAATAATACTTAAATAAGAAGATGTCACAACATAATTAAATCCTTTTTCATTTCAATTAGTGTGTAATTGAATTCCCAAATCACACATTTATTTTATGGTTCTTGTTTCATTCAATGAAGCAAACACAAATAGAAATTGCATCATTTTGAACTTTTTTTATTGTGATTGAGTGAAACTATACAATACAATTCAAATTTACATGCCTACTGTCATGGATTGAATTGCGTCACCCCATGAATATGTGTAGCTATGTGGCTGGGCCGTGATTCCTGGTATCACGTGATGGTCCTCCACTTTGTGGTTTTCCTATGCTGTATGTTAGAGGACTAGGATGGGGCTGCAAATCCCTTCTTAGGGTCACCTTCCTGCTCCACTTGAAAGGGAACTTCCCTGAGTAGGGTTTGCCTCACCCTTAATCCTTTCATCCTACGAGAGATAAAAGTAAACAGAAGCAGGCAGAGAATTGGGAACCTCACACAATCAAGAAAGCAGCACTCAGAGAAGAGTGCGTCCTTCAGACCTGAGATTCCTGTGCCAGGATGCTCCCTGGACGAATACGATACAATACTTTACTTTCCTGCAAAGCCGATAAGAGGAAAACCATCCGGAGCGGACATCCTGAATTTGGGCTTGTAATCTACTGGACTGTGTAAGAATAAATTTTCCTTTGTTAAGGCCATCCACTCTGTGGTATTTCTGTTAGAGCAGCCCTAGCTGACTAAAACACTCATCTATCAGCAGTTCCCTCTGCTCTCCTTGCTCAATGACAGCACACTTCTCCTTTCCATGCCATACATATCATATTCTCTTAACAATCTCCTGTCCCCTCCTCTCCATCCTCTCCACTACCGTCTAGTAAGAGGTCAGTAAAACAACATCCTATAGATGCATAGAATCATAAAGTATACACAAGATACGTTCACTCTGTGTCCCTGAGTCCAATCCATTCCTATCTGAAGAGTTGACCTCACAAATGATCTAAGATAAGGTACTAGGGGTCATACTCCCAAGGGAACCCCCATGCCTTCGGACTATCCGTTGTGATTTTTCAGTGGAGTTCTTAGGGTGGACCCCTTTTTTTTCACGTGTTGCTACTGGGAGTGTGCATTGTGAGCTTCATCATGGCTGTAATGGGTGGTGGCCAGCACCATCTGGTTCTTCTGATCACATGTTGATATAGTCACCCATTCACATGGGTCTTTCTGTCTTCTGGATTCTTTTCCTTCATGTCACTGTTGTCCTTGGTGATCATCTGTCCGAACTGAGTTGGGACCTTATGGTGTACCTCAGATTGCAGCTTGTTATCTTTTAAGACTCCAGATGCCACTCACCAATATGGGGTGTGGAAGACTCTCAGCAATAGGCTAATTATGTCAGTTGGCCTCGATGTCACCTGAGAGCATGGCCCCTGGAACCCCACCCCTGCTACTCTATCCTTGAAATATTGGACTGACTAGAAGAGGTTTCAGTTAGTTGAAGTCCAGTTAAATTGACCTTCTTTCTAATGTGTGCTGTCACTGATTTCACCCAACCAATTTTCTATCAGCTATCTAATCTGTAACCAACTGTCTTCCTCCCTCCCCTCCCTTGCAGCTATTAAAGAGTCTTTTCTTCTATACTTGAATTTGTTTTTAAGTGTTTACAACAGAGTTCACGTACAATACTTGTCTTTGTGCTGCTGACTAATTTCACTGAACGTAACGTCCTCCAATTGAAAGTGGATTATGAGATGCTTTCTAAAATTATCACTGCTGTTTGTCATTGCATAGTGTTCCATTGAGTATATATACCACAGTTTGTTTCTCCATTCATCTATTGTTGGGCATCTGGGTTGATTCTACCTTTTTGCTATTGTGGACTGTGCTGCAATAAACATTTGTGTGCATGTATCTGTCCGTGTGACTGTCCTTAATTCTATAGGATATATTCCAAGCAGTGGGATTCCTGGATCAAATGCTATATACATTTCCAGCTTTTTGAGGAAGTGCCAGATTAATTTCTAAGAGGTTGTACCATTTTGCAATTCCACCAGCAGTGTAGGAGACTTAACAATTTCTCCACAGCCTGTCCAGGATTTGTTGTTTTGTATTTTTTGGATCATGGCTAACCTTCTTGAGGTGAGATGCTGTCTCATCGCGGTTTTGATTTGGATGTCTTTAATAGTTAATAATTGTGAGCATTTCCACATGTGTCTTTTGGCTGCCTGGGTATCCTTTTTAGAGAAGTGTCTATCTCCTTTGTCCACTGCTTAACTGGTTCATTTGTCCTTTTCTTGCTGATATTTTGTGTTACCTTGTAATTATGGAGATCAGACATCAGTCTGACACATAGTTGCCAAATATTTTTTCCCATTTTGTAGGTGGTCATTTAATACTTTTGATAAAGTCTTTGGATGAGCAAAAGTGTCTGATTCTTAGTAGTTCCTATTTGCTTCTTTTCTCTTCTGTTGATCATGCTTCAGTTGTGAGATTTTGAAGTCTAAGTTGTATATTAAGACTTTCATTGTTCATCTTATTTTTTTTCTTGCATGATCTTTATTGTTTTAGTTTTTATTAAGGCTTTTATCCAATTAGAGCTGGTGTTTGTGTAAGGCATGAGATCAGGTATCGTTTCAATTTTTGGCAGGCGGATATCCAATTTTGCTGGCACCATTTTCTCTCCTGTTTAAAATCTTAGGGCCTTTGTCAAATATTAACTGTTCATAGGAGGGTGGTGGCATCTCTGGGGTCTCAACTCTGTTCCATTGGTCTATGTGTCTCTTTGTATCACTACTAGGTGGTTTTGACCACTGTTGCAGTGTAATAGGTTCTAAACTCAGGAAATGAGTTCTCACTGTGTTCTTCTTCAGTAGTTCTTTGCTTATCTAGGGTTTTCTTCTTTTCCAAAGTGAGTGATTTGCTTTTCTATCTCATTAAAAACTGTCATTGGACTTTGTATTGGGATTGCATTGCATATGTAGATTGCTTTGGGTAAAATAACCATTTTCACAATGTTAAGTCTTCCTATCTATGAGCAGAGTAGGTTTTTCCATTTATGTAAGTCTCTCTTAGTTTTTTGCAGTAAGGTCTTGCAGTTCTCTCTGTATAGGTCATTTATTTCTCTAGTTAGATTTATTCCTAGGTATTTTAGCTTCTTGGGGGCAATAGTAAATGGTACTGATTTGGTGATTTCTTCATAATGATCTCTTTGTTTTTATAATGGAATCCTACTGATTTACTTATGTTTATCTTGAATCCTGGTACTTTGCTGAACTCTTCTATTAGTTTGAGTAGTTTAATTATGACTTTGTGTCATCTGCAAATAGGGAAATTTTTATCTCTTCTTTGGTCATGTGGATGTCTGTTGTTTGTCTTGTCTAATAGCTCTGTCCAGAACTTCTAGTACAATGCTGAATAGCAGATGTGACAGTGAGCATCCTTGTCTAGCTCCCGTTCTGAAGCGTAATTCTTTCAGTCTCTTTTCATTCAGCATGATATAGGTGTTTGGCTTTGCCTTCTGTTTCTATTTTGCTGAGAGTTTTTAGCATGAATTGGTGTCTGACTTTGTCAAATTCCTTTTCTTCACCAATTGACAAAATCAGGTGACTCTTATCTTTTCTGTTATTTATGTGGTTGATCATATTAGTTGCTTTTCTGAAATTGAACCAGCCTTACATCCCAGGTATAAATCTAACTTGATCCTAATGAATTATATTGTGATATGTTGTTGCATTATATTGGCAAGGCGTCTGCTGAAGATGTTTACCTCTGGGTTCATGAGTGATATTCTGTAGTGTTTATTTTTTTTTTGTCGGCTCTTTCCCTGGCTTTGGTATCAGGGTTATGCCTGCTTCATAGAATGAATCTGGGAATATTCCGTCATTTTTCTATGCTGTGAAATAGTCTCATTAGAATTGGAATTATCTCTTCTCTAAAAATGTGGTGGAATTCTGTGGTGAAGTCGTCTGGGCCAGAGCTTTTCTCGGTGATCTCTACTTTTGTGATGGGTTTATTAAGTTGTTCTACTACTCCTGTGAAACTTTGGTAGGTGATATGTATCTAAGAATTTTCAAATCTGTTAGAGCACAGTGTTTTGTGGTATTCTGTTATGATACTTTTGATTTTTGATGGATCTTTTGTGATGACTCCCATCTCATTTCTTTTTCGGGTTATTTGTTTCCTTTCCTGTTTTTCTTTAGTAGATTAAGCCAATGTTTTATCAGTTTTGTTGATCTTTTCATAAAACTAGTTTTTGTTCTCATCATGTTTTCCGATTGTTCTTCAGTTCTCTAATTCACTTAGTTTTGTTCTAATGTTTATGATCTGTTTTCTTACAGTGCATGATGGGTTCCTCCGTTGCTTTCTCTCTACTTGTTCAAGCTGTAGGGTTAATTCTTTGGTATGGAAACTCTTCCTTCCAGATGTGTGCATTTATAGGGATATAATCACCCCTGACTACTGCTTTGGCTGTATCCTGTAGATTCTAGTCGGAAGTTTTTCGTTCTCATTTGAATTCATAAATTTCTTTATTTCATTCTCAGTTTGTTCTATAACTCAAGCTTTTTCAGCAAGGGGTTGTTCGATTTCCATGAGTTCCAGTTTCTAGTGATGTTCTTTCTGCTACTGATTTTGACTTTTACGGCTTTATGGTCTGAGAAGACGCTTTGCAATAATTCAATGGTTTGGATTTTATTGAGATTTGCTTTATGTCCTCACCCATGATCTCTTCTGGAAAATGTTCCATGTGCACTGTACAAGAAGGTGTAGTTATCTGTCGATGGATAAAAAGTTCTGTACATGTCGATGAATTCTAATTGGTTAACGGCTACAGTAAGATCTTCTTTGTCTTTAGTGAGCTGTTTTCTAGAAGATCCGCCCAATGCTGAAAGTGGAGTGTTGAAGTCTCCCACTATTATTGTGGAGTGATCTAGCTAATTTTACCATGTATTCAGTGCTTGTTTGATGTATTAGATGCTCTAGTATTGGGTGCATAAATATTTAACATTGTTAACTCCTGCTTGTGTATTGAAACTTTCAGCATTAAACAGTGACCATCTTTATCCACAATGGCGGATTTTACATTAAGATCTATTTTATTTGATATTAGTATTGCCACACCTGCTCTTCTTTGTATATTGTCAGCTTGCAGTATTTAATTGCATCATTTAATCTTCAGTTGGTTCATGTCTTTAAGTTTAAGATGAGTTTCTTGTAAGCAACATATAGACAAGTTGTGTCTTTGGATCCAAGATGTCACTCATTGTCTCTTTACTGGAGTGTTCAGTCCATTTGCATTCAGTGTAATTATTGACAGGTATGTGCTTAGTGCTGTCATCTTGGTGTGTTTATTTTTGTGTTGGTGTTTTCTATGTTGCTGTTAATATTCTGTTCTAGGGAATTCATTATTGGTTGATTTTTACCCCTTTTCAGTGTTTGCTGAGACTCCTATGTTACGTTTCTTGTTTTGACAAGCTACATCTTTATTGTGCTTTGAGGCTACCCTTATGATCCCCCTTAATAATCTAAGTTTTAAACCCAATTTTAACTTAGATATAAACTTATTAACTTCCTCTGCATCTGCAAGGACTGTAACTGTTGTAGTATATCCCTCTTTTTAATGTAATGGTATCATAGATTTTTATGATATGATCACTGGATCTCTTCTTTTAATATTATAGCTTTGACTGAGTTTTGTGCCTTCCTTAACTGCTTAGGTTTCTTGATGTTGCATCCTGCATTGTCTCCTTAAATATATACTTTATGACTTCGTTTTTCTAAGCTAAGAGCTTCTTTCAGTATTCATTGTTGCTTTTTTAAAAAAATTTTTTATTTAATAGAACTGAGTGTAAAAGGTACATTCCCGTATAAATTTACATACCGACCTATATGCAGCTTCCACTGCTCTCCCTGCCCAGTGACAGCACACTATTCCTCTCTGCTCCATACATGTCTCATTCTCCCAACAGTCTCTTTTTTTCCCTGCTCTCCATCCACAATCCTTCCTCCAGCCAGAGGTCAGCAGGATGGCGTCCTATAGATGTATAGAACCATAAAGTACATACAATATATGGTCACTGCATGAGCAAGTCCAATCTATTCCTGTCCGAAGCGTGTACCTTCGTTATGATTTATGGTCACGGGCAGCATCTGGGCGAGGGCCCATGCTTCCAGGGGATCCCTGAAACCACTGGACCATCAATTGAGGTCTTTTAGTGGGGATCTCAGGGTGCACCCCTTTTTATTTTTGTGTAGCCAGTGAGACTCAACTTAGTGAGCTCCATCGCGGCTATCACTGGTGGTGGCCGGGCACCATCCAGTTCTTCCAGTCCCAAGTCGATGTAGGCACCCACTGATGTGGGTCTCTTTGTCTTCTGGGTTGTCTTTCCCCCACGTCATTTTGGTCCTCGGTGAGCATCCGTTCCAGCTGAGTTGGGACCATTTGCTGTGCCCTCGGATGGCAGCTTGACAGCTTTTAAGATCCCAGATGCCACTCACCAACGTGGGGTGGAGACAACCCCTCTTAGCAAAATGCTAGTTGTGCCAATTGGACTCAATTTTGCCTAAAAGCATGGTCCCCCACCCCCTGCCCCAGCTACTCTTATCTTTGCAATATTGGGTTAAGATGAAAGGAGTACTCACGTTACGTTTAAGTCCACTTAATATTGTTCTTGATTCTAATGTGTGCTATCACCAATTTCACCCAACCAAATACCTAGCAACTATCCAATCTAAACCCTCCCCCATCCCTCCCTCCCTCCCCTCATTGCAGCTGTCAAAGAGTCTTTTCTTCTATACATAAGTCTGGTTTGGAGATGTTATCGTAGAGGTCTCATACAAAATTTGTCCTTTTGTCGCTGAGTACTTCCACTCAACATAATGTCTTCCAGTTGAAACCAGGTCATGAGATGTTTCCTGAAGTCATCGTTGTTCTTTATCATTGCGTAGTGCTCCGTTGAGTATATATACCATAGTTTACATATCCATTCTTCTGTTGTTGGGCATCTGGGTTGATTCCATCTTTTTGCTATCGTGGACTGTGCTGCGATAAACATTCTGGTGCATGTGTCCATTGGTGTGAAAGGCCTTGATTCTGTAGGATATATTCCAAATAGTGGAATGACTGGGTCAAATGGTATATCGATATCCATTTTTTTAAGGAAGCGCCAGATTGCTTTCCAAAGAGGCAGGACCATTTCCAAAGAGGCAACCCCACCAACAATGTAGGAGGGTTCCACTTTCTACACAGCCTCTCCAGCATTTGTTGTTTTGTGTTTTCTGGATCATAGCCAACGTTGTTGGGGTGAGATGGTATCTCATTGTCATCTTGATTTGAATTTCTTTAATAACTAAAGATCGTGAACATGTCCGCATGTGTTTTTTGGCTGCCTGGATCTCTTCTTTAGTGAAATGTCTGTCCATCTCCTTTACCCATCGCTTAATTGGATGGTTTATCTTCTTCTGGTTGATACTTTGTAGTATCTTATAGATTATGGAAATCAGGCGTCGGTCTGACACAGAGTTTCCAAATATTTTTTCCCATTCTGTAGGTGTTCTTTTAATTCTATTAATAAAGTCTTCAGATGAGCAAAAGTGTTTAATTCTTAATAGATCCCATTTATCTATTTTTTCTTCTGATGATTGTGGTTTGTTTGACAGATTTTGGAGTCTGTCCATACTGTGTATTAAAACTTCCATTGTTGTTCCTACCTTTTCTTGGACGAGCTTTATTGTTTTAGGTTTGATATTTAGGTCTTTTATCCAGTTGTAGTTGATTTTTGTATAAGGTGTAAGATATGGATCTTGTTTCAGTTTCTTGCAGACGGATATCCAATTTTGCCAGCACCATTTGTTGAAGATACTGTTTTTAACCCAGTTTAATGTCTTAGGGCCTTTGTTGAATCTCAATTGTTCACAGGCAGATGGTGTCATCTCTGGGGTCTCATTTCTGTTCCACTGATCGATCTGTCTGTTCTTATACCAGTACCGGGCTGTTTTGACCACTGTGGCGGTTTAATATGTTCTAAAGTCAGGTAATAAGAGGCCTCCCAGTGTGTTCTTCTTCTTTAGTAGTGCCTTGCTTAACCGGGGCTTCTTCCCTTTCCAAACGAAATTGGTGATTTGTTTCTCCATCTCATCAAAAATTGTCACTGTACTTATATTGGGATTACATTATATAAATAGATTGCTTTGGGTAAAATAGACATTTTCACAATGTTAAGTCTTCCTATCCATGAGCAGGGTAGGTTTTTCCATTTCTCTAAGTCTCTCTTAGTTTCTTGTAGTAAGGGCTTGTAGTTCTCTTTGTAAACGTCTGTTATTTCTCTGGTTAGATTAATTCCTAGGTACTTTATCTTCTTAGGGGCTATCGTAAATGGTATTGATTTGATAATTTCTTCCTTAACAGTCTCGTTGTTGGTATAAAGGAATCCTACTGATTTACTCATGTTTGTCTTATATCCTGAGACTTTGCTGAACTCTTCTATCAGTTTGAGTAGTTTACGTATAGATTCCTCAGGGTTCTCTGCATATACAATCATATCATCTGCAAACAAGGAGATTTTAACTTCCTCTTTGCCAATGCAGATGCCCTTTATTTCTTGGTCTTGTCTAATTGCTCTGGCTAAAACTTCTAGCACAACGTTGAATAGAAGAGGTGAGAGTGGGCATCCTTGTCTAGTTCCTGATCTCAAGGGAAAGTCTCTCAGTCTCTCTCCATTCAGGATGACGTGGGCAATTGGCTTTGTATAAATGGCACTTATTGTGCTGAGGAATTTGCCATCTATGCCCATTTTGCTAAGAGTTTTTAGCATGAATGGGTGTTGGACTTTATCAAATGCCTTTTCGGCATCAATGGACAAAATCAGGTGATATTTGTCTTTTGTGTTATTTCTGTGGTTTATCACATTAATTGTTTTCCTGATGTTGAACCAGCCTTGCATCCCTGGTATGAATCCCACTTGGTCATGATGGATTATTTTCTTCATATGTTGTTGTATTCTATTGGCAAGAATTTTGTTGAAGATTTTTGCATCTAGATTCATGAGTGATATCAGTCTGTAGTTCTCTTTCTTTATTGGGTCTTCCCCTGGCTTAGGTATCAGGGTTATGCTGGCTTCATAGAATGAGTTTGGGAGTACTCCATTACTTTGTATACTGTGAAATAGTTTCAATAGTATTGGAGATAAGGCTTCTCTAAATGCTTGGTAGAATTCTGCAGTGAAGCCATCTGGACCCGGTCGTTTTTTGGTTGGCAGTGTTTTGATGATCTTTTCAATCTCTTCCTTTGTAATGGATTTATTAAGTTGTTCTGCTTCATTTTGTGATAATTTAGGTAGGTGGTATGAGTCAAGGAATTGGTCCATTTCCCCTAGGTTTTCAAATTTGTTAGAGTACAGTCTTTCATAGTATTCTGTTATGATATCTTTGATTTCTGTTGCATCTGTGGAGACAACCCCCCTCTCATTTCTAGTTTGGGTTATTTGTTTCCTTTCCTGCTTTTCTTTGGTAAGTTTAGCCAGTGGTTTGTCAATTTTGTTGATATTCTCAAAAAAACAGCTTTTGGTCTTTTCAATTTTTTCAATTGTTTTTCTATTCTCTAATTCATTTAGCACTGCTCTAATCTTTATGATCTCATTTCTTCTGGTGCCTGAGGGGTTCCTCTGTTGTTCTCTTTCTACTTGTTCAAGCTGTAGGGTTAGTTCGTTGGTTTGGTTTCTTTCTTCCTTCCAGATGTGTGCATTTATGGAGATAAATAGACCTCTCACCACTGCTTTGGCTGTATCCCATAGGTTCTGGTAGGAAGTGTTTTTGTTTTCACAAATCCATGAATTTCTTTAATTAATCCTTGATTTCCTCTATAATCCATGTTTTTTTAGGCAAGATGTTCAGTTTCCAAGAGTTCCACTTTCTATCTATGTTTTTTCTGCTATTGATTTCAACTTTATGGAGTTATGATCTGAAAAGATGCTTTTCAGTAATTTGATGGTATGGGTTTTGTTGAGCATTGCATTATGGCTTATCACATGATCAGTTCTGGAGAATGTTCCATGTGCACTGGAGAAGAAGGTGCAGTTGTCTGCTGATGGGTGGAAAGTTCTGTATATATCAATGAGGTTTAGTTGGTTAATTGTGTCAATGAGGTCTTCTGTATCTTTACTGAGCTTTTTTCTAGATGATCTGTCTAGTATTGAGAGTAGAGTGTGGAAGTCTCCCACTATTATTGTGGAGTCATCTAACTCTCTTTTGAGTGTAGTCAGTGTTTCCTCGACGTATTTAGGTACTCTGATGTTAGGTGCATAAATATTTAATATAGTTAAGTCTTGCTTGTGTACTGAACCTTTCATCAATAAATAGTGTCCATCTTTGTCCATGATGGTGGATTTGACATTAAAATTGATTTGTCTGAGATTAGATTTGCCACTCCTGCTCTTCTTTGTTCATTGTTAGTTTGATATGTATTCTTCCAACCTTTAATTTTCACTTTGTCCCTATCGTTAGGTCTCAAGTGAATTTCTTGTAGACAACATATGGATGAGTCATGTCTTTTGATGCAAGATGTCACTTGATGTCTCTTTACTGGAGCATTCAGTCCATTCACATTCAATGTAATTATTGATAGGTATGTGTTCACTGCTGCCATTGTGATCTGTTTATTTTTATGTTGATGTTTTCTCTATTGTTCTTATTAGTCTGTTCTGGGACATTCTTTTTTGTGAGTTGATTTTTCACCCTTTTCAGAGCTGGTTTTGTGATTGTTGAGACTCCTGTGTTACATTTCTTGAAATGATATGATACATCTTTGTTATGCTTTACAGCTGCCCCTATGAACCCCCTTAATAAACTATACGTAAGCCTAATTTTATTACTACCTGTCTTGTCACCTTCCTCTCCATCTGGAAGGAGTATAACAACTATAGTACATCCCTCTTTTTAATATGATGACACCATAGTTTTCATGATGATCACTGTATTGCTTCTTTTCTTATCAAAGCTGTGATTGGCTTTGGAGCGTTCCCTAAATGCGTAGAGTTTTCTGTAGTAAAGTCATTCTATAATATAAAATTAGTGGTTTTGTTCTACTAAGCCAGAGCCAAGAACTTCTTTCAATATTTCTTGTAGTTTTGGTTTGGTTTTTACAAAGTCTCTGAGTTTCTGTTTATCTGGGAATGTCTTAATTTCATTTTCATATTTGACAGATAGTTTTGCAGGATATATAATTCTTGGTTGGAAGTTCTTCTCCTTCAAGGCTTTCAATGTGTCATGCCACTGTCTCCATGCTAGCATGGTTTCTGCTGAGAAATCTAATGACAGCCTACAGGGTTTCCCTCTGAATGTTAGCTTTGCTTTGAGTCTTGCTACCTTTAAGAGTTGCTGCCTATGTTTCATTTTGTTCAGCTTGATTATAATATGTCTTGGAGTCTTTCTTTTGAGATCTATATTGGGTGGCATACAATATGCATCTGAGATGTGTATATTCTCTTCCTTCATGATTTCTGGGAAGTTTTCTTTCAGCAGCTCAGCAACGATACTCTCTGTGTTCTCAGATGTCTCACCCTGTTTGGGGACTCCAATTAATCAAAGGTTGTTCCTCTTAATAGAGTCCCACATGCTTCTTAATGTTTCTTCATTTTTCTTGTTTCTTTTTTCTGATTCCTGCTCGTAGACACTGGCATCACTAACTCTGTCTTCCAAGTCGGAAATTCTTGTTTCTATTTGTTCCATTCTGTTTTCTTGGCTTTGCATTGAAGTTTCCATGTCTTTGATTTTGTTCTTGATCTGTTGGATTTCAGAGTACTGGTGTTGATTCAGATCGAACATCTCACTTAATTTTTCATTTTGTTCTGCTGCATTTTGTATAAGGTCTAGAAGGGCTCTGTATATAATCATTTTGTATTCACTTTCTGATGCTTTCATAAAAGTTTCTTCATCTGGAAAACTCCTTAGTTGCTTTGTTTGGGAGCCTTCTGAAGCCGTGGCTGATTTCTTGTGTGCCACAAGTGTCTGTTGCTTTTTGAGACCCGTGTGAGTATGTAGAGGCTAGAAGAGGTACTGTGAGGATGGACTGCAGATGTTTCTCTAGGCTGTCTTAAAATGTAAAGCAAAAGATATCTGACCACTTCACAAGTCAGTTACGTTTTCAGGTGTAGAGGTCCCTCTTCTCAACTGGCAAAGTAAGCACCACGATATCCAACCCCAGATGACACAAACTAGCTCAGAATACAGCAATGCTACTGCCCTGTTGGCCTCTGCTGACAGGGCCTAGCCTTAGCCAACACTCCATTGAGTATTGCTTTTCTGATAGAAAAGCGCTCTCTTGTGGGCAGGCTCTGGCTCCCAAGCTAAGAATTAGGTCCAGCTGTGGCCACCATATCTAAGATGGCACCCTCCACACAGGCAGCAGACAGAAAGGCTAAAGGTGCCAAGAGGTAGTTATTCCTCTGATTCTGTTGCAGGACCCCCAAAGCAGGTGGCACTAGGTAAATTACTGCTTTTCTGTCAGAGAAGCACCATCCTGTTTGCAGGCACTGGCTCCCAGGCTAAGAATTAGGTCCTGCTAGAATCTCCATATCCAACATGGCGTCCTGCACACTGACTGCTAAACTCCGTACAAATGCCGCTGAGGCAGATATAAAACGACACACTCAAAGTGGCTAGATTAACAGAGTCCAAAGCCTGGCTCTCAAAATATGGGAATTTCACATGCCTGTCCCCCCAGCAGCGTGCCTGAGTCTAGCTGCTAGGCAAGACCCTGCTCCACCTGTCAGCCAAGAAAGAGGGAACAAAAAGTCAAAAGGGTGCGTTTACCTTCAGTCTGTGAGAGCCAGGGATAGCCAGGCGTGGGAGTCCGTGTAAGAGAGGAGGTTTTTCGCTCAGTAGTATGAAGTCCAAAGTAACAGCCCTGTGCTGTGTCCTAGGGGTGATTACGTGACCAGAAGGCTCCGTTTGATTATCAGTTCAGGTCTTGGTTTCCAGAGGGATATAAGGAGATGTATGCTTAGTCTGCCATCTTGACTCCACCTCCTGTTTTGTTTTTTACAAATTCACTAAGTTTCAGGTTTTCTGCAAATGACTTAACTTCATCTTCATATTTGAAAGACAGTTTTTGAGGATCTATAATTCTTGGCTGGAAGTTTTTCTCTTTCAAGAGTTTGAATGTGTCATCCCATTGCCTCCCTGCCAACCTCATTCCTACTGAGAAGTCAGACAAAGGCCTGTAGGTCTTCGCTCTGAGTGTTAGCTTTGCTATGAATCTCACTGCCTTTAAGAGTTTCCTGTTGTGTTTCAATTTGTTAAGCTTGATTATAATAGATCTTGGTGTCTTTCTTTTAGGGTCTGTATTTGTGGCATTTGAGATACATCTTGAATATCTATGTTCTCTTCTAATTGCTGGGAAGTTTTCTGTTAGCAACTTAATGACAATGCTCTGTGTTTTCAGGTATCCCTCCCTGTTCAGGAATTCTAATTAATTGCAGATTATTCCTTTTGACAGAGGCTCACATGTTTCTTAATGCTTTTTCATTTTTCTCATTTCTTTTCTCCAGTATAGGCTGATGTCAGTAGCTCCATCTTCAAGTTCAGTAAGTCTAATTTCCAGTTGTTCAATTCTGCTCTTTTGGCGTTGAATTGAATTGTCTAATTCTGTAGTTTTGTTGTTGATCTGTTGGCTTTCAGAATGCTGTTGTTCCATCAGTTCAAACGGCTTGCTTAATTTTTCATTTTGCTGTCCTGCATTTTGTATAATGTCTAGGAGGCTTCTCTATATAATTATTTTATAATTATCCCATAGTTACAGAAAGGCTTTTTCATCTGGCAATTTCTTTGGTTCTTTAGTTTGGGAGTTTTCTGGAGCTATGGGTGAATTTTTTTTTAAATGATTGGCTAGGTTTGGTTGCTTATGGGATATCTAGAGGTTGTTTATTTTCTCTGGTGTTTCCTTCACAGGAGCTGAGGCATATTTCTGGGAAGGAAGGTCATCACCAGCCACCTCTGTATACTCCAGGGCCTGGGCCTTGTGGAATCTCTGGAGTAGCAAGCTCTGCCTCCTGCCTGGAAAAGATATGGCCCTACTTATTATGTCACTGGAGGGCCGTCAGCCAGCCCTATGATGTGGATCAGTAAAGGCTGGAAGAGATACTGTCAGGCTGCATCACAGTTACTTCTCTAGGCAGTCTCATTTTAAAAAGTAAAAGTGATCTGACTGCTTCTAAAATCAGTCAGGCCAGCGGGTATGCAAAGCCCCTTCTTCAAGCTGACAATGTAGGTACCTCTTCAGCTGTCCTCAGGTGCTGTGATATAGTTCAATGTATGGACAAACTACTGGATTGCTTTCATCCCCTGTCAGGCCCCATCCTTAAGGCTACACTGTGCTAAACTCAGTTTTTCTGCTGGAAAAGCACTCCATGGGCTGGGACTGCCTCCCAGCCTAGGAACTAACCCTTGCTAAGGCCTCTAGTTGAGTATTCCACCTCCCAGTCAAACATGGTGGCATCCCCATCAAGCAGTCCCTCTCCCGTGAAACAACAGAATCTATGGCAGAGGTCCAAAAAGAGAAGGTGGAGGGGCTGTGGCACTCCAAGTCCAGAGCCAGGCTCTCAAAAAGTGACTATTCCACCCTCTGATCATTTTAGCACTGCATCTCTGTGTAGCTACCAATTAAGCCCATCCTCTGCCTACTGGCCAACAACAACAACAAAAAAAGAGTTAAGAATGCCAGCTACCTTCAGTCTGTGGTAGCTGACTAATTCAACCAGGGTGAAGTCTGGCAAAAGACAAGCAGTTTCCCATTCACTGGCATGTAGTTCAAATTGACAGCCCTCTGCCATGTCCTTGGGTTCACTGGGTGTCCAGAAAGCTCCATTTAATTATCAATCCAGGTCTTAGTTTTCAGAGAGAATTAAAGAGATGTGTGTCTAGTCCATCATCTTGACTCTGTTCCCCAGTTTTGATCTTTTAAATAAGCTTTGCTTCAATAAGACTGGTTTTTATCAAACACAAAAGGCCAAGGAAGCTTCAGATGCTTTGCTTCAGGAATAGATAGAACTCAGTTGAGTTTGAAAACTCTCTTCATACATATTGAGCCTACAATATTCAATGATATCTGGTAGAATTTAAGTTGTGAAGTTTATTTAACAAACTAAGCAAGTGTAAGGATGTCAAGAATTTAGTAATCAATCATCTTGTATCTCAGGAGTGTTTAAAAAAATTTCATGTACTTGGTTTTAGATTTTCCAAAACCCTGGTATTTGTCTTCTATGTATTCTTTGATTATCATTTCTAACTATTTCCCCCAAGCCTATTTCAAATATTTGTACTTATTTAAGAAAATTATGTAGGCTTAACTAGTAGATTCTCCTTTCTCTTTAAAGCACCATAAAAAAAAAAAACCTTTGGCCTTTGAGTTGATTCCAATTCATAGCAACTCAACAAGACAGAATAACACTTCCTCATAGAGTTTCCAAGGAAGGTCTGGTGGATTTGAATTGCCAACTTTTATATAGAGGAGATTATTATTGTTATAAAACAAACATTTTTTTTTAATTTTTCATTTACAGTCATTCCATAAAAAAACATATTGCAACACTTTAGGATAATTTTGTATATTGACATATTGTGTGTCTGTAAGTCTTTTAACTGTTGTCATATTTTAATACCCAAACAGAAACACTTGGTGATATAGTGGTTAAGAGTTATGGCTGCTATCAACAATAGCAAAAATATGATTGGCTGTTTGATTCCGCTAGGCATGTCTTAGAAACTCTGTGAGTAGTTCTACTTTGTCCAATTGGGACATTATGAATTGGATTCAACTAAATAGCAATGGGTTTGGTTTTTTGGAATACTCATATAGAGAAAATAAAAATCCCAACAGCTTATTGATGATAACATGTTTAAAAAAGCTAAAATTTTAGTAATTTTTTTTCAATAGCATTATTTTCAGGAAGGACCTCTACAAATACAGTTAATACTGTCAGTTTTAATTTCTTATACTCTATGGGTAAACAACTGACCAAATGTCAAATTTCAAAAGAAAGTGCCATATACATATTACTCAAGTTTTCAGTATTTAATGTTTGAAGTTTAAAGCTGGATTCTGCAATAAGCTGGCAGTTAAATTCTGAAAACTGCAAGTGAAAATACAAGCTTGTCATCTGGGCAAAACCTAAAGAAGCATTCTTTATCATGTTACACATTTGATCTGTTCCTTAGAGTCTGTCTCCTAAAGCTGCTGCAATATAAATACCACAATTGGTACCTTTAAAGGAAATACATTTATTTACAAATATTTCAGGAAGCTAGAAATTTGAAATCAGAGAGTCAATTCTAGCAGAAGGTTCTGGAGGAAGATCTTTGTTTCAGTGTGTGTACCCCATTGAATAGGACTCAACTATTTGTCATACTGTGCTGTCTTGCATATTACTGTGTTGATAGATCTATGCCACTGGTATTTTAAATGCCAACAAAGTTTACTACGGTGGACGTGTTTCAATGGTGCTTCCAGACTAAGAATAGGAAGAAGAACTTGATTATCTACTTCAAAAAAAAAAAAAAAAGCCAGAAGGGTGGAGTCCAGATGGAATGTTCACTTTGCTTTAAGCCTTGCTGTGTTTAAGAGCCTATCTTTATGTTTCATTTTATTGAGGTTTGGTTTTTGTGGCATTTGATACACATCTTCGATATCTATGATCTCTTCTTTTGTAATTTCAGGGAAATTTTCTGTCAGCAATTCAACAACAATATTCTGTATTTTCAGCTATCCTTCCCTGTTCAGAAACTCAAAACTGATCATAGATTATTTCTCTTGATAGAGTCCTACATGTTTCTTAATGTTTCTTCATTTTTCTTATTTCTTTTCTGTGATTTCTCCTCATAAATGCTGATGTCAGTAGCTCTGTCTCCCAGGTAACTTAGTCTAATTTTCAATTGGCCAGTTCTGCTCTTTTGTCTTTGAATTGTATTGTCCGGTTCTATAATTTCGTTATTGCTCCATCATATTTCAGAATGTTGATATTCCATCAGTTCAAATAGCTTGCTTAATTTTTCAATTTTGTTCTTCTGTATTTTGATTAATCTTTAGAAGGTCTCTATATGTAATTCTTTTGTATTTCACCTCCAGTAGTTTCAGAAAGACTTCTCCATCTGGGAAGTTTTTTGATTCTTTATTTTGAGAATTTTCTGGAACCATGGTCAGATGTTTCTTTAAATGCCTGGTGATGGTTTCTTGCTTACTGGACATCTAGAGTCTTTTTAGTTTCTCTATGTTGCCATAGCAGGAGCTGAGGTGTGTTTCTGAGAAAGGAACTGGTCTCTAGCTACCTCTTTGTACTCTAGTGAGTGGCCCCAGTGGCCTCTCTGGGGTGAGAGGCTCTGCCTCATGGCTGGCAAAGACATGACCCTACTTATGGAGACCGGGGTCTGTCAACCGACCATATGATATGGGTCAGTAAAGGCTGGAAGAGATCCAGTTTGGATGCACGGCAGTTATTTCTGTAGGCAGTCTTATTTTAAAAAGCTAAAAGCTACCTGACTACTTTCAGAATCAGTCAGGCTGTCAGGCATGGCATGCTCCTCATTCCAACTGATGGCAGAGACACCTCTTTGGCCATCCCCAGGAGCTATGGTGTATTTCAAAATAGGGAAAGGCTGCTGCACTGGGGTCATCATCTGCTGTGGTCTTCCCATGAGGCAACACTGTGCTAAACACAGCCTTTCTGCTGGAAAAGTTCTCCCTGGACTGGCAATGCCACCAAGTCTGGGAATTAGCTCCTGTTGAGGCACCTGACTGGGTAACTCCACCTCCCTGCTGAACAAGATAGCATCCCAGTCAAGCTACCCCTCGCACTGCCGAAGAGGCAAATCTATGGTGGAACTCTGAAAACAGAGGGTGGAGAGGCTGTGGTGCCCCAGTCCACTGCTGGGCTCTCAAAATGTGGTTATTCTACACACTGTCCCTCTGCTACAGCCCACACTGTTCACTTCAAAACTTTGGATCAACACAGCTGCCTGCTCATGCCCATCCGCCACCTACCAGCCAACAAAGAGAAAACAAAAAGTTGAAAACATCAGTACCTTTGGACCTCACAAGCTGGCCATTAAGCATAAACAGGAGCTCAGTGTGAGAAAGGAAGTTTCTTGCTTAGTGGCATTCAGTCCAAACTGACAGCCTTATGCCAAGTCCTAAGGCTCACTGGGTGTCCAGAAAGTGCCATTCAATTATCAATCAAGGCTTTAGTTTTCAGGGGGAATTGAGTCTCTTAACTGTCGTCATATTTTAATACTCATACAGAAACACTTGATGCTATAGTGGTTAAGAGTTATGGCTGCTAACAACAATAACTCACCTTAGACTTAAAGAAATGAACAAACTAAAAATTAAAGGATTGAATAATATGTACCAAGCCAACAACATACAAAGAAGAGCAAGTGTGACAATACTAATGTCAGATAAAATAGATTTTAATGTAAAATCTACCATCGTTTAAAAATATGGTCACTGTTGCTGAAAGTTTGAATAAACAAGAAGTAGTTAACAATATTAGATATTTAAGAACCCAGTACCAGAGCATCTAAATACATGGAACAAATACTGACTACAGTTGAAAACAAGACAGATCACACCACAAAACAAATGGAAGACTTTAACACTATGTTTTGAGTATTGGACAGATCTTCTAGAAAAAAGCTCAGTAAAGACACAGAAGATCTTATTGCCACAATTAACCAAATAGACCTCATTGACATATACAGAACTTTCTATCCATCAGCAGACAACTACACCTTCTTCTCCAATGCACATGGAATATTTTCAAGAATAGACCATGGGTTAGAACACAAGGCAATGCTCAACAAAATTCACTGAATTATTGCAAAGCATCATCTTGGACCATAAAGCCATAGAAGTCGAAATCAATGGCAGTAAAAACATAGGTAGAAATTTGAACTCATGGGAACGGAGAAATACCTTTCTCAAAAAGCCAAAGTTTACAGAAGACGAGGATGAAATTTAAAAACAAAAAAAATCATGGAATCAAATGAGAATGAACACACATACTATCAGAACCTAAGGGATATAGCTATAACAGTGCTCACCAGTAAGTCTATCTCTACAAAAGCACACATCAGGAAGGAAGAAAGTTTCCAAACCAAGCATTAAAACACAGATTGAACAAGTAGGAAGAGAGCAACAGCAGAACCCCTCAGACACCAGAAGAAAACAGATCACAAAGATTAGAGCAGAACCAAATGAATTAGAGAATAGAAGGATAACGGAAAAAATTAACAAAACCAAAAGCTGTTTTTTCAAAAAGATCAACCAAATTGATAAACCATTGGCTAAACTTACTAAAGAAAAGCAGGAGAGGAAACAAGCAACCCAAGTAAGAAATATGATGGGAGATGTCACAAGAGACCCAACTGAAAGCAAAAGTATTGTAGCAGAATACAATGAAAGACTGAAGTCTAGCAAGCTGGAAAACCTAGAGGATATGGTCACATTTCAAGATGCATATCAACTACCAAAATTATCACAAGGAGAAGTATAACAACTTAATAAGTCCACCACAAAAGAAGAGATTGAAAAAGGCATCAAAAAAAAAAAAAAAAAAAAAAACACCAAGCAAAAAAAGCCCTGGCCCAGATACCTTCACTGGAGAATTCTAACAATACCACTGAGACTATTTCACAGCGTAGAAAGGGATAGAACACTCTCAAATTCATTCTATGAAGCTAGCATAACCCTGATACCAAAGCCGGGGAAATCCCACAGAAGAAATTACAGACCAATAACAATCATGAACCTAGATGCAGAAATATTCAGCAAAATCCTTGCCAATAGATTTCAACAACATAGCAAAATACTAATTCATCAGGACCAAGCTGGTTTCATATAAGGGATGCAATCCTGGTTCAACATCAAAAAAACAAAGTGGTCAACATCCGATTTTGCCAACTGATGCATAAAAGGCATTTGACAAATCCAACACTCATTCCTACTAAAAACTATCAGCAAAACAAAGAAATTTCTCAACACAATAAGGGGAATCTACACAAAGCCAACGGTCTGAATCATTCTGAATGGAGAGCAACTAAAAGAATTCCCCTTGAGAATGGGAACTACCCAAGGATGCCCACTCTCACTACTTCTATTCAACATTGTACTAGAAGTTCTAGCCAGCGCAATTAGACAAGACAAAGAAATAAATGGTATATACATTGGCAAAGAAGAAATAAAGATCTCTCTATCTGCAGATGATGTGATTGTATACACAGAGAATCCTAAAGAATCCCTTAGTAAGCTACTCAAACTAATAGCAAGTTAATCCAAGTATCAGGATACAAGATAAACATCAGTAACTCAGTACAATTGCTCTATACCAACAAAGAGATCACCCATGAAGAGATCAGCAAATCAATACCATGTATTATAGCTCCCAAGAAGATAAAATTACTAGGAAGAAACAAATCACTGACTATGCTTAGAAAGTAAAGAAACCCTGGATAAATCCAACAAAGCACTACTAAAGATGAGGAACACAGCGGCAGGCCTCACACTTTAGAACCTATTGTACTGCCACAGTAGTCAGAATAGCCTGTTATTGGTATAAAAAGAGACATACAGACCAATGGAACAGAGTCGAGACCCCAGAGATGCCACCATCTTCTTATGAACAATTGATATTTGACAAAGGCCCTAAGATTGTAAATTGTGGTAAAAACAGTCTCTTTAACAAATGGTGCTGGCAAAGCTGGATATCCATCTGCAGAAAATTGAAAAAAGACCCGTATCTCACACCTTACACAAACACTAACTTATATTGGATCAAAGACCTAAATATCAAATCTAAAATGATAAAGATTTACAATAAAAGTAGGATCACCAATAGAACTTTTACAACACAACTTAGACTTCAAAATCTGACAAAGCACAGAAGACAAAATAAAGGGAAACTACTAAGAATCAAACACTTCTGCTCATCCAAAGACCTTATTAAAAGAATTAAATGACCACCTACATAATGTGAAAATATATTTGGCAACTGCATATCAAACCAACATCTGATCTCCATAATCTATAAGGCACCACAAAATGCCAACAAGAAAAATATAAATAACCCAATTAAGAGATGGGCAAAAGAGATGGACAGACACTTCACCAAACAAGACATCCAGGCAGCCAAATACGTATGAGGAAATGGTCATGATCATTAGATGCTAGAGAAATCCAAACCAAAGCTTTAATGAGATAATATCCTACCCCAGCAAGGTTGGTCATGATCCAATAAACACAAAATCACAAATACTGGAGAGGCTGTGGAGAGATTGGAACCCTTCTACACTGCTAGTGATCATGCAAAATGATATAATCTCTTGGAAAGCAATTTGAAAATTCCTTAAAAAGCTGGAAACAAATATGCCATTTGATTCAGTAGTCCCACTACTAGTAATATGTTCTACAGAAACAAGGGCAGTCACATACGTGAACATGAATGTTTATTGCAGCACATCTAGCAAAAAGATGGAATCAACCCAGTTGTCCAACAACAGATATTTGGATAAAAAATCTATAGTATATATACTCAATGAAACTCTAGGTGATAATAAAGAACAATGATAAGTTTAGGAAGCATCTCATAACCTGATTTCAAGTGGAAGACATTAAGCTAAGTAAAATCAGTCAGAGGAAAAAGGGCAACTATTGTATGAGACGCCTACTAATAATTTAATTAGGATTATATACTTTCACTTTAATCACAATTAAAAAAAAAAATCCACAAGATCTAATATACAACCTTGAGTACATTAGACATGAGTTTAGAGACCATCGCAAGAACAGATTTGATGCACTGAACACTAATGATTGAAGAAGGATTTAAAAATAAACCTATGTACAGAAGAAAAGACTCTGACGACTTCAAAGGTGGGAAGGGAGGGAGAGGGCTGGTCATAGGTTAGACAGCTGATGGAAATTTGGTTGGGGGAATGCAGTGACAGCACACAGTAGAAAGATCAACTTAACTAGACTTCAGCATAAACTGAAAACTCTCCTAATCTTAACCCAATACTGCAAGGATAGAGTAGCATGGGCAGGACTCTAAGGACCATGGTCTCAGGGGATATCGAGGCCAACTGGCATAACTAGCCTATTGCTAAGCCAGTCTTCTGCACCCCATATTTGTGAGTGGCATCTTGGATTTAAAAGCTAGCAAGTTGCCATCTGAGGTGCACCAAAGGATCCCATCTCCTCCGGAACAAACAATCACCAAGAACAACAAAGGCATGAGGGTAAAAGAGCCCAGGAGACAGAAGGATCCATGTGAATGGGAGATCGTATCACTATGTCACCAGAAGAATTAGATGGTACTTGGCCACCACCAAAGGCAGCCGTGATGGGTCACACAATGTTGAGTTCCAGTGGCAACATGGGTAGAAGAGGAGTATACCTCAAGAACTCTGCTAAAAGGCTGCAACTGATGTTCTGGCAGGCTGTGGGACCCCTGGGAGTGTGGCCCCTAGGCCTGCTGTTTCCCTGACCAGAAAACATTACTGAGGTCAACTTTTTGGAGAGAAATGGACTGGACTCGGGGACACAGTGTGGCCATACTCTGTGTGTACTTCATGGTTTTATTTATCTATAGGATGCTGTCCTACTGGCCTCTTACTAGAAGGGAGGAGAGAGGGTATAGAGGAGGGGACAGGAGATTATTGAGAGGATAAGACACACATAGAACAAAAAGGAGGAGTGTTCTGTCCCCGGCAAGGAGAGCAGAAGGAGCTATAGATAGGTGGGCATGCAAATTTAATTAGGATTATATACTTTCACTTAATCACAATTAAAAAAAAAATCCACAAAATCTAATGTACAACCTTGAGTACACTTCACATGAGTTTAGAGACCATCTCAAGACCAGATTTGATGCACTGAACACTAATGATCGAAGAAGACCAGAAGAGTTGTGGACTGATATCAAGGACATCATACATGAAGAAAGCAAGAGATCATTAAAAAGATAGGACAGAAAGAAAAGACTAAAACAGATCATAATAGACTCTGAAACTTGTTCCTGAACACAGAGTGAGTAGCTAAAGTGAAGGAAAGAAATAGTGAAATAAGAGAATTGAAGAGATTATTTTAAAGTGTGGCTCAAGAAGATAAGTATTATAGTGAAATGAATAAAGTCTCAGAGTTAGAAAACCAAAATGGGTGTCCAAACTTGGCATTTCTCAAGCTAAAAGACCTGAAGGAAAATTGAGGCCCCAGTTAGCAATACCAAAGGATTTCGTGTCAAAAACATTGAATGACACAGGTGGCACGAAAAGAAGATTGAAGGAATACAGACTGACTGGACAAAAAAATAACTGGTCTATGTTCAACTATGTTACAAGGTAGCATAATCATCAAGAACTGATAATACTGAAGGAAGAAGTTCAAGCTTCACTAAAGGCACTGATGGAAATCAAAGCTCAAGGAATTGAATGAATATCAGTCAAAATGCTTCAGCAAATGTACACCATACTAGAAAGACTCACTCATCTATGCCAAGAAATTCAGGAGACTGCTACCTGACCAACCAACAAGGAGAGATTCATATTTGTGCTCATTACAAATAAATGTGCTGCAACAGAATGCAGACATTGTTGAAGAATATCATTAATATCACATGCCAGCAAAATTTTGTTACAAATAATTCAAAAATGGTTATAGCCGTACATAAACAGGCAACTGCCAGGAATTCAAGGCAGATTCAGAGAAGAATGTGCAACAAGAATTATCGTCATTGATGGCATATGGATCTTGACTGAAAGTAAAGAATACCAGAAAGAAACTTGATTTTATGGGTTATGCAAAGGCATTTGACTCTGTGGATCATAGAAACTATGGATAACATGAACAATGATAATTCTGAAACATTTAACTATGTTTATGTAGATCTTGTACATAGTCCAAGAGGAAGTCATTCGAACAGAACAAGAGGATACTAAGTCTTTTACAATCAGAAAAGTTATGTGTCATGGTTGCATTCTTTCACTGTAATTATTCTATCTGTACTATAAATGAATAATTTGGGAAGCTGGATTACATAAGGTAGAAAATGACATCAGTATCATAGGGAGACTCATTAATAACCTATGATATGCGTGTTAAGCAAACTTGCTTGCTGAAAGTAAGAGAATTTGAAGCACTTACTGGTTATGATCAAAGAATGCAGACTTCTAATGGATTACAGCTCAACATAAACAAAAGAAAACACAAGGGGACCAAGAAGCAGTTATCATAATTAACAGAGAGAATGTTGGAGGTGTCAAAGTTTTCATTCACTTGGATCCACAATCAATACTCATGGAAGCTGTAGTCAAGAAATCAAACCATATGTTGTACTCAGCAAATCTATTACAAAAGACCTCTTTAAAGTGTTTCAAAAAATTGTGACTCTGAGGACTAAAGTGTGCCTAAATCAAACCATACACGCACAGAAAAACTGGGACAGGGAATAAATAAGATTGAAGAAGTATTGATCCACTTGCATTTATGATGTTTTTGAAAAATATAGAATTTATAATGAACTTCCAAAAGAACCAACAAATGTGCCTTGGAGGAAGTACAGACAAAATTCTCCTTGGAAGGGAGGATGTGAGACTTCATCTCACAATTTTAGATACGTTGACAGGAGGGACTAATCCCTGGAGAAAGACATCATGCTTGGCTAAAAAGAAGGTCTTTGGAAAAGAGGAAGGCCATTAATAAGATGGATTCAAACTGTGGCTGCATCAATTGGCTCAAACTAGCAGTCATGTTTAAAAAAAAGAAAGTACAAATTTTAAAGATAGCTTAAAAAAAAAGGAAAACAAAACTGAGTGACATGTATGTTACAGTATAATAGAAAATAGATACCACACCAACGAAGTTTATAGTGTTTGCATGTACTGTGGATCAACAATACTTAACTAGAAGGCTAGTTGTCTATCTATCTACTATCTTTTACACTGACATTTGCATTTCACTTTTTGGAAATCTGGCGACTCTACTGTGTTTGCAGCTGAGCCTGGCACAGCTGGTACAACAGGACATTAAGTTGCCCAAACACTGAACTGAATGATTGATGGCCAGGGTTTTTCATCTAGCAAAGTAGAGTTTTGTTACATAATTACCAGAATTATATGCAGCACTACATCTATTTCCTGACTATAAATTGAGTGGTTGTTCTGTCTGAGTTATGAAAGGAATTATAAACTAATTTGTAGAAACACCATCTGTTGTGAATAGAGTTTAGTAAGAAAGGAATCATTTGTTTCCATTTTGTAGCTATTTATAAGATCAAGAGAAAGTGAAACAAAGCACTTTCATAGTGTATAGTCCTTTGCAAAAATATTTGTCTGTAAATTATTAAATTCTGTAAAAACATAATGTTCTTTGTTATGCACATGCTTAGAAAAAGAAGAAAATAAAATATTCATTTTCCCAAAATATATTTCCTTTTAACTCTATGTACAGTGAGTAATTTGATAGTATTACCAGATTGGCACATGCTGACATGTATTTTTATATATTCTAACAAGTCTAGTTCTCAAAGCATAAAGAAAAATATTACAAATATTTGACCATTTGTTCCCAGGTGGAATAATAAGTCGGTTAACAACCTGATAAACAATATGCTTATTTTCAACTTGATTGGTAGAGAATCAGTTTTTAAACCATTGATGTAAATTTGACCAATGATTTAAGTCTTACTGTAAATATACAAGATGTGCTTTTTGGAATTTATGGGGACCGTGGGCATCTTGACCAATCTGAGGATAGGATTTATCTGAAAGTCTTCCCAGTGTCTTACATGTTGTTGAGGCCAAGGGCCCAGTATTTGCAGGTGTCTTGGCTGCCTCTTAGCAATACATAATCAGCAAGGAATTTTCTCAGATGTCTCTGAAATTCATATTTTTCTAATTTGGTAAAGCATCAGTAATGATACTTCCCTTTTTACCACCTGAATTATATAGCCTGAAAATATGGATAAAAATATGTTTTCAGATGCAGAAATTGTCTTATGCATCAGCCTTTAAAGGTAAGGTCTATAAGGCCAATTATAAACAGTTCTATTAAGCAACCATTTCATTTCTAGGGTTTAAGAGATTCTTAACTGGGATGAAATTGTAAACTTCTTTAAGGTAGGAACAAAATGTGTGACTTTTTTCTCCATTATTTATTTATTTTTACGTTGATAGAAATCTACTAATGTTATTAAGATTTCCCCAGTTTTATTTGCACTTATTTGCATGTATGCATTTAGTACTTTATAGTATCAGAATATATAGATTTATGTATTCAGTTTCACAGTCAATATATTGAACCTTTGCATCAATCCTTTGTATTACCCATTTATAAACATATTTTTCTTCTTCTAACCTTTTACAGCCACTAATAATTTTATAATGTTTATAATGTGGTAATTTCAGATATAATATAAATGAATAAAATAATATGTAACATTTTGGGATTAGCACTTTTCACTAATCGTGATTATCTTGACAGTCACCCAGGGGGTTGTGTAAATGAATAGTTTGCACCGCAGTTAATTTAATCATTCACCTGTTAAAGGACATTTGGACAGTTCCCAGCTTTAGATACCATTAAGAAAAAAAACACTAAATTTATTATAAACACTTATTCTTGGGTGAATTTAAGATTTCATTTCCCTGGGATAAATGCTCGAAAGTGCAATTGCTGGGTAGTATGGTAAGTGCATGTTTAGTTTTAAAAGAAAATTAAAAATTGTCATGCAGGATCACTGTATCATTGAAAATTGCTACCAGTGGTCCAGTGTCTCCATGTTCTCACCAGCATTTGGTGTTGTCATTATTGTTATTGTAATTTTATTTTAATCATTCTGCTAGGGGCATATTGTTATGGATTGGATAGTGTCCCCTAAAACTATATGTTTAAATCCTGACTTCTATGCCTGTCATTATAATTCCATTTTGCAATGAGTTGTCTGTTATGTTAATAAGGTAAGGTATGTACAGAGTGTGTATTAAGACAATCACTTTTGAGATATACGGATAAAACAAGTAAACTAGGGTAGTGGAGATGTGCACAGAGATACGCAGAGAAGATTGCTAAGAAGCTGAAGCTGGAAGGGACAAAGATTTTTATCCAGAGCTGACAGAGTGAGAAAGACTTCCCCTAGAGCTAGCTTTCTGATTTTCAACTTCTAGACTCCTAAACTGTAAGAAAATAAATTTCTGTTAAAGTTACCCACGTGTGCTATTTCTGTTACAGTAGTACTAGACAACCGATAGTGATAACTTGCTCTTCGTTTTTCTTTTTAATTTAGTTTTATTCTTCTTTATTGTATTTTTGGTGAAAGTTTACACAGCACATTGTTTACAGTCAACAATTTCTATAAATATTTTTCAGTGACAGTGGTCACATTTTTCACAATTGTGTTAGCACTCTCATTATTTCCATTGTGGTTGTGCTGTTTCCATTGACTTCCTTTCTCTATCTCCTCACCTGCGTGTTGTGGGGTAAATATCGACTATTTGGTCTTACATAGATAACTATTTAAAGGAACAAGTACAAGTACTTGCAGGTGACATTATTTCTTTTTTAAGCCAATGTACTATGTGGCTAAAAGGTAATCTCTGAGAGTGGTTTCTGTTCCAAATTTAAGAGTTTTTAAAGGTGATTTTTTTAGTGGTTCCTTTAGTCTTTGACAGTTCAGTAATTCTAGACTTTTTTTTTCTTTTTTTGAGTACTTAAGGTTTGTGTCTTTGGTTTGAACATTTATTAGCAGTAACCAAGCACCATCTTAGATCTTCTGATCTTAGGATAGATGAAATTGAGGTTTGTGTGCCTGTTAATCCAGTAGACTAGTTTCTTCTTTGAATCTTTAATTTATATCTTCCTTTTTTGCTAAGGCAACTAGAGAACAATAGTTATATCTTAAATGGCCACTTTCAAGTATTGCTTAATAAGCCCTAGAGTTCATGCCACCTGCTGCTAAACCCATCTCTGCGATAGGAAGCCTGGGTTAGCAATCAAAAGCCATCAAGGAAAATGATGTGGTGCTAGACTGCCCTCTGGCCAGCAATCTGAAAGAAGAATGCTCAAAAGAAATTACTTCCTTGTCCATCCTGGCCGCCTGCTTAATTCCCTCCTGCTTAATTCTTTTATCATTGGTTAGACCCCAATATCAAGACAAGTCATTTATTGCCTATAGTTTACTAAATCTATGGTGTTGCCTCTGAGAACCCCACTCTAGCAGCACCACCTGAGGCCTGTGGAATGTAGAGGTCATATTTTCCCTGTAGTTGGAGGTGATCTCAAACAATGTCTCTCAGGTAACTCATCCCCTTTTGGCTCTTTTCAGCTTCCAGTTTCACAAATTAGTAAGATCTCAGATGCTACTCAACAAATCACGATATAGAAAAATGTATTTATAAGCTTTTTTCACCAATTGATTGATTTTTTCCACTAAATTGTGCTCATAATCCTTCAAACCAGTAAACGTCCTACATCTAAGAAGAATCTGTCACTTTTCCCACATATATGTGCAGCACACGCTAATATAAATAAGTATATACCTACAGACACACCTACACATGTATACCTGTATGCTCACTTGTGCCTTCCTGTACACTAAATGCATACATAGCACCTATGTAACCATATACACATTTTTGGTTGTTACTGTTGTTGCAAAATTGTATCTCTCAAGTATGAAAATGAAGACATTTGCAGATAAACAGAAACTCAGATACTGTGTAAAACCCAAACAAAAACTGCAAGAAATACTGAAAGAAGCTCTTCACTTAGAAAGACAAAACTGTATTCTAGGAGACAATACAGGATATACCACCCAGAAACTTACTCATTTAGGGGAGGCACAAAACTCAATCAAAGCTATAATATTCAAAGAAGGGATCCAGTCATCACATCCCAAAAACTGTAATATCATCACATTAAAAAGAAGGATGTACTACTGTAGTTATAGTCATTGCAAATGGAGAGGAACTTAATAGGATATGTAGAAGTTAAAATTAGGTTTAAACATAGATCATTAAGTGGAATTACAGGGGCAGCCACAAAGCACAGTAAAGATACAATATGTCAAATCAAGAAATGTAATATAGGAGTCTCAACAAACACAAAACCAACACTTAAAAGGGGGGAAAATCAACCTATAAAGAACAATGTCCAGAATAGAATAGTAAGAGCAACAGAGAAAACATCAACACAAAAAGAAACATAACACAATGACAGCATTAAACACATACCTATTGATGATTACACCGAATGTAAATGGACTGAACACTCCAGTAAAGAGATGAGTGTCATGCTGGATCAGAAGACACTACCTGTCTATATGTTGCTTATAAGAAACTCACCTCAGACAAACTGAAAATTAGAGAACGGAAGAATATATACCAAGCTAACGATAGACCAAGAAGGGAAGGTGTGGCAATACTCATCTCAGATAAAATAGATTTCAATGTCAAATCCACCATCACCGACAAGGATGAACACTATTTCTGAAAGGTTCAGTACAAAACAGGACTTAATAATATTAAATATTTATGCACCCAGTACTAAAGCATCTAAATACATCAAATGCTCACTACATTGAAAAATGAGGTAGATCACTCCACAATAATACAGGGAGACTTCAACACTCCACTTTAAGTGTTGGACAGATCCTCTAGAAAAAAAGCTCAGTAAAGACACAGAAGATCTTATTGCCACAATTAACCAACTAGACCTTATCAACATATATAGAAATTTCTATCCATCAGTAGATAACTATACCTCATTCTCCAGTGCACATGGAACGTTTTTGAGAATAGACCATGCATTAGGACATAAAGCAAATCTCAACAAAATACAAACCACTGACTTATTGCAAAGCATCTTCTCAGACCATAAAGCCATAAAAGTGAAAATCAATAGAAGAAAAATTATAGATAGAAATTGGAACTCATGGAAATTGAACAACATCTTGCTCAAAAAGCCATGAGTTATAGAAGTTGAGGACAAAATCAAGAAATGTATGCATTCAGATGAGAATGAAAACAATTCCTGCTAAGATCTATGGGATGCAGCCAAAGCAGTGTGCACAGGACACTTTATCTCTATAAATGTAGACATCTGGAAGGAAAAAAGAACCAAAACCAAAGAACTAACCCTACAGCTCAAACAAGTAGAAAGAGAGCAATAGAGGAATGCCCCAAGCACCAGAAGAAAACAGATCGTAAAGATTAGAGCAGAACTAAACAAATTAGAGAATACAAGAACAATTGGAAAAATTGAAAAGACCAAAAGCTGGTTTTTTCAAAAGATCAACCAGATTGATACGCCATTGGCTAAACTTACTAAGAAAAGGAAACCAGTAACCCAAATAAGAAATGAGAGGGGTGATGTCACAACAGGATCCAACAGAAATAAAAAATATCATAACAGAATACTACAAAACACTTTAACAAATTTGAAAACTTAAAGGAAATGGACAAATTCATAGACTCATATCAACTACCAAAATTATCACAAGGTGAAGCAGAACCACTTAATAAAACCATCACAAAGAAAGAGATTGAAAAAGTCATCCAAAAACTACGAACCAAAAAAAAGCCCTGGCCCAGATGGCTTCACCTCCGAATTCTACCAAGTTTTAGAAAAGAGTTAACTCCAATACCACTGAGACTGTTTCACAGCATGGAAAGGGACGGAATACTGTCAAATTCATTCTGTGAAGCTAGTATTACCAAAACCAGGGAGAGGCCCCCCCAGAAAGGAGAACTATAGACTCCTCATCAATTTAGATGCAAAAATATTCAACAAAATACTTGCCAAAAGAATTCAACAATGTATCATAAAAATAATACATCATGAGCAATTTAGATTCATACTAGCAGTGATACAAGGCTGGTTCAATATCAGGAAAACAATTAATGTGGTCAACCACACAAATAACACAAAAGACAAGAATCACCTGATTTTGTCAATTGGTACAGAAAAGATATTTGATAAAGCCCAACACCCATTGATGCTAAAAACTCTCAGCAAAATAGGAATAGATGACAATTCCTCAATGCAATAAGGGCCATTTAAACAAAGACAATCATCTACATACTCCTGAATGGAGAGAGACTGAAACAATTCCCCTTGAGAATGGGAACTAGTCAATGATGCCCACCCTCACCTCTTCTATTCAAAATTGTACTAGAAGTTCTGGCCAGATTAATTAGACAAGGCCGAGAAATAAAGGGCATCTACACTGGCAAAGAAGAAGTAAGAATCACCCTATTTGTAGATGACATGATTATATATACAGAGAATCCTAAAGAATCCATAAGTGAACTACTCAGACTGATAGAAGAGTTCAGCAGTGTATCAGGATACAAGATAAACATAAGTAAATCAGTAATATTCCATTATACCAATAAAGAGATTATTAAAAAGATATCGCCAAATCAATACTATTTGTTATAGCCCCCAAAAAGATGAAATATATACGAATAAATCTAACTAGAGAAAGAAGAGACCTATACAAAGAGAACTACAAGATCTTACTACAAGAAACTAAGAGAGACTTACACAAATGGAGAAACCTATCCAGATCATGGATAGGAAGAATTAATATTCTGAAAATGTATATTTTATCCAAAGCAATCTACTTATATAATGCTATCCCAATACAAATTTCAGTGTCATTTTTTAATGAGATGGAGAAACAAATCACCAACTTTGTTTGGAAGAGGAAGAAACCTCAGATAAGTAAAGCACTTCTGAAGAATAAGAGCCCAGTGGGAGGCCTCTCACTACACTACTTTGGAATTTATTACACTGCCACAGTTGTCAAGACAGTCTGATACTGGTATAAAAAGAGACATATAGATCAATGGAAGAGAGTTGAGACCCCGGAGATCCCACCATCCTCCTATGAACAGTTGATATTTGACAAAGGCCCTAAGACTTTAAACTGGGATAAAAGTAATCTCTTTACTGAATGATGCTGACAAAATTGGATATCCATCTGTAAAAAAATGAAACAAGACCCATATCTTAACCTTGTACAAAAACCAACTCAAACTAGATAAAAGACCTAAATATCAAAACTAAAATGATAAATCTCATACAAGAAAAAATAGGATCCACAATGGGAGTTTTAATACACAGTGAAGACAAACTTCAAAATCTGTCAAAGTATGATCAACAGAAGAGAAAATAGATAACTGGGAACTGCTAAGAACCAGACACTTTTGCTCATCCAAAGACTTTATCAAAAGAAGTAAAACACCACCTACAGAATGCAAAAAAATATTGGCAACTATATATCAGACCAACATTTGATCTCCATAATCTACAAGGTACTACAAAAGTATCAACAAGGAATGGGAGAAGGAGATGGACAAACACTTCTCTAAAGAGAACATCCAGGCAGTCAAAAGACACATGTGGAAATGTTCACTTTCTTTAGCTATTAAAGAAATCCAAATCAAAGCAAAGATAAGATATCATCTCACCCCAAGAAGGTTGGCCGTGATCCAAAAAACACAAAACAAACAAATGCTAGACAGGTTGTGGAGAAATTGGAACTGTCCTACACTGCTGGTGGGTTTGCAAAATGTTGTATACTCTTTGGAAAGCAATCGGCATTTCCTTAAAAAGCTTGGAGCAAACATACCATTTGACCCAGTAACTTGGACTGTATCCTACAGATGCAAGGGCATTCATACAAACAGACACATGCACACAAATGTTTATCGCAACACAATCTACAATAGCGAAAACACGGAACCAACTCAGATGCCCAACAACAGATGAATGGATATGTAAACTATGGTATTTATACACCCAATGGAACACTATGCAATGAGAAAGAACAATGATGATTTCAGGAAGCATCTCATAACCTGGTTTCAATTGGAAGACGTTATGTTGAACGAAATTAGTCAGTGGTGCATGGACAAATATTGTATGAGACTCCTACTATAAGCACTTAAAAACAGACTCATGTACAAAAGCAAACACTCTTTCATGGCTGCTAGGGAGGGGAGGGAGGAAAGGGGAGGGTTGGTTATAGATTAGATAGTTGATAGAAATTTGGTTGTGTGAAATCAGTAACAGCACACATTAGAAAGAAGATCAATTTAACTGGACTTCAACTTTACCTGAAAACTCTTCCAATTTTAACCCAATATGGCAAGGACAGAGTAGCAGGGGCAAGGGGGCGGGGAGCATGCTCTCAGGGGACATTGTGGCCAATTGATATAACTAGCCTATTGCTAATGGAGTGTCCTTCACCCCATATTGGTGAGTGATGTCTGGTGTCTTAAAAGCTAGCAAGCTGCCATCTGAGGTACACCAAATGGTCCTGACTCAGCAAAAACAGATGACCACCGAGGACAAAATCGACATGGGTGAAAGAGAACCCAGAAGACACAAAGACCAATGTGAATGGGTGACTACATCAACATGTGACCAGAAGAACGAGATGGTGCTCGGCTACTTCCAGTGACAGTCGTGGTGGGGCTCATAAAGTTCAGTCCCAGTGGCAATACTGGAATAAAAGAGGGTGCACCCTGAGAATTCCACTGAAAGGTCACAACTGATGGTCCGAAGGCCTGGGGGTTCCCCCTGGGAGCATGGCCCCTAGACGCGATACTGCCCCTGATCATAAATCACTACTGAGATCAACTCCTTAAACAGGAATGGATTGGACTCAGTGACACAGAGTGACCATATCATGTGTGCACTTTATGGTTCAATGTGTCTGTAGCACGTCATCCTACTGGCCTCTTACTAGAGAGCAGCGAAGATGATGTAGCAGAGGGGGGATAGTTAGGAGGATATGACTGGTACAGAATAGAAGGAGAAGTGTGCTGTCACCAGGCAAGGAGAGCAGTAAGATCTCCACATAGGCAGGCATGCAAATTTAAACTAAACTGTACACTTTCATTCATTCACAATAAAAAAAAGAGAGAAAGAAAATGCTATACTATGGAATAGCCATACCTTCAGTGACATTTTTGCTTTTTAACACTTTAAGGAAATATTTTGCAGCAGATCTCTCTAATGCAGTACATCCCTTGATTTCTTGACTGCTGTTTCCATGGAAAAAAGTGAAACCCTTGACCACCTCAGTCCTTCTTTGTTTTATCAAGGTTTTGCTTTGGTCTAGTTGTGAGAACTTGTTTACATTTAATCCATGCTGATCTTCATCAGTATTTCAAGTCATCTTCACTTTCAGCAACAAGATTGCATCTTCTGAATAATTCAGGTTGTTAGTAAGCCTTCCTTCAATTCTGTTGACACGATTTTTTCATATAGTACAGCTTCTTGGATTATTTGCTTATTGTACAGATTGAATAAGTATGGTAAAAGAATATAACTTGACACACACTTCCTGGTTTTAAATCAGTCAGGAAACTTGTTATGTTTGAATCACTGAATCTTGATCTACGTACAAGTTTCTGAAAAGTGCAATGAAGTATACTGGAATATTCATTTTTCACAATGTTATCTATAACTTGTTATGATCCACACAGTAAAATGTCTTTACATAGTCACAAAAACACAGGTAATTATCTTTCTGATACTCTCTGTTTTAGCCAGGATTCATCTAATGTCAGCAATAACATTCCTGGTTCCACATCCTCTTCTGAATCTGACTTTAATTTCTGGTTCTTCCCTATGGATGCATTGCTGTAACTGCTTTTGAATGATCTTCTGCCAAAATTTTACCTGTGTGATGATATTGACATCTTTTGATAATTTCTGCATTCAGCTGGATCACCTTTCTTTGGAATAGGCACACATACGGATCTCTTCCAGTTAGTTGGCGTGGTAGTTCTCCAAATTTCTTAGCATAGGCAAGTGAGCACTTAGACCACTGTATCTGTTTGTTGGGATTCTTTCAATGCTCAAAGTCTTTTGTTTTTTTTTTTCTTTGACAATTTCCTCAGTCAGTTTGGACTTCTTCCTTCAGTGCCATCAGTTCATGATCATTTACTACCTTCCACAATGACTGAATGTTGATCAATCCTTCTTGGTACAGTGACTGTATTGTGACATTGTGCAGCATTTTGCTCATAGAATCCGTCAATATTGCAACTCGAAGTTTGAATTTCTTCTTCAGTTCTTTCAGCTTGAGAAATTCTGAGCATGTTATTCTCTTTTTATTTTCAAATGCCAAGTTTTTGCACATTTCTTTATAGTATTTTGTCTTTCTGAGTCGCCCTTGGAAATATCCTGTTCAGTTATTTTACTTCGTCATTTGCTATATCCAGTTTTAGCTAATTTACATTCATGAGCAACATTCAGAGTTTTTTTGGACATCAATTTTTGTCTGTTCTTTCTTCCTGTTGTTTTTAATAACCTCTTACTTTTTACATAGATGATGTCTTTGATGTCATTCAACAACTCATTTGGTCTTTCATCATTAGTGTTTAATACAACTAATATACTTTCTAAATTCAAGTGGGATATACTCAGGGCTCTATTTTTGGCTCTCGTGAACTTGCTCTAGTTTTCTTCAGCTTCATTTTAAACTTGCATATGAGTAATTTATGAACTGTTCCGCAGTGGGCCCATGGCCATTTTCTGACTGATGATATTAACATTTTGCATAGCTTCTCTTCATAGATTTAGTGTATTTAATTTCTGTTACTTCATCTAGTGAAGTCCATGTGTAAAATGGTATTTGCAACAAAGTTGTTGGTCTTGCAAAATTCTATCATGTGATCTCCAGCATTATTTCTATCATCAAGAGCACATTTTACAAATTCCAATCCTTCTGCCTTCTTTCCAACTTTCGCGTTTCAAAAACCGGTAATTATCAGAGCATCCTGATTACAATGGAAGAAGTTAGTGAATCTTCTACCGCTAATTCTATTGGTAACATCAGATTTTGGTAACTTTCTAAATAAATTTGAGACGGTCCTCTCTATGTTTATATTAGATAATTTTTGTCATGAATGGTTAATGATTTAGTCAAATGTATTTTTTGTGTTAGTTGAGTAAAATCTTGATTAATCTCTAGTTTTTTGTGATGATAGTACTGATTGGTTTTTTAATGCTGAAATAGTCTTTCACTTGGATTAAATTACACTCCGTCCTGGTGTATAATTTATTTTGTTATGTTGTATTTGATCATATTTTGTTTAGCATCTTGTGTCTAAGTTAATTAAAAACAATGGTGTATAGTTAGATGTATTTATATTGCATCTATATGTCTTTGTTATTTTAATAATATTCTAGTTTCATTTAATGAGACAGGGAGTGTCTCTTCCTTTTCCATTTCCTAGAAAGGATTGTCTAAAACTGATGTAAACTCTTTTTCAAATGTTTGTAGAATTCTGTAATGAGAACACCTGGACATAAAAATTTCTTTTTTGAAAACTTTTAATTTATAAAATTAATTTGATAGCTACATGACAATTCAGATTACCTATTTCACCTTGACAGACTTTTAGTAATTTGTGACTTTTAAGGATTTAATTAAATTTTTCCAAGATATTAAGATATTGAATTCGTGAATATAGTTATTTGCCATACTCCCCTGTGAGGTCTTTTTCTGAATCTAAGAGAGGTTGAATCCAAAAAAATTATATATAAAATGCTCCTAGAGATTAAACAAAATGCAATAGAACAAATGAAAAATTTGGTAAACTATGTGAAATGCTAGAACATCAATGATCTGAAATACATCAGATTAATAACAAAATTACAGAATTGGATAATTCTATCCAAAGCCAAAAGAGTAGGATTGAGCAGATGGAAGTTAGAATCAGTGACCTAGAAGACAAAGTAACTAATGCCAATGTTTATGAGGTAAAATCAGAGAAAAGAAATAAGAAAAATGAAGAAACATTAAGAAACATATGGGACTCCATGAAGAGGAATAATTTATGTTTAATTGGAGTTCCTGAACAAGGGAACTCCAATGACAACATAGAGAGTATTACTGTACAGATGCTGACAGAAAACTTTCCGAGATTATGAACAAAGAGAACAGATATCTAAGATGTTTATCGAACACTGCAAAAGTTAGATTTAAAAAGAAGAATGCCAAGGCATATTATAATTAAGCTTAATAAGCCAAAACACAAAGAGATGCTTCTGAAGACAGCAAGGCTCAAATCAAAACTAACATTCTGAGGGAAACCCTGTAGATATTCATCTGACTTTTCTGCTGAAACAATGCTGGCTAGAAAACAATGGGCAGACACATTCAAAGCCCTGAATGAGAAAAACTTCCATCCTAGAATTATCTATCCTGCAAAATTGTCTATCAAATATAATGGTGAAATTAAGACTTTTGAAAATAAAGAAAAATTTAAAGACTTCATAAAAATTAAACAAAAATTACATGAAATATTGAAATAAGCTCTTCCCTAAATGTATGTTTTAGGTGATAATTCAAAGCATTTCATCCAAATTTCTAATCAGTTAAGGAAGGCACAAAACTTCACCAAATCAAGCCAAAAGCTACAGTATTACAATGAGGGAATCCATGATCATATCATGACAACGATAATATCATCACATTAAAGGAAGGATACACTACAATAGTTACAGATACAGTAAAACTTTCTGACTTATAAAGTAGTTAAAATTGGTTTCAATAGTTATATGTTAAAGGGGACTAAGTATGTAGCCATAGAACAGATTGACAATATATCATTTGAAATTAAAAGTCGCAATACTGGAGTCTCAACAAATGTAAAATCAAAACTCATACCATCCATAAAGAAGAATGTCCCAGAACAGATTAACAAGACCAACAGAGAAAACATCAACATGAAAGCAAACAGATTGCAATGCCACCACTAAACATATACCTATCAATAATCACATTGAATGTAAATGGACTGAATGCTCCAGTAAAGAGACAGCGAGTGATATCGTGGATCAAAGACATGCTCCATCTACGTGTTGCTTACAAGAAACACATCTTAGACTTAAAGATAAGAACACGTTGAGAATTAAAGGTTGGAATAATATATATCAAGCTAATAATACACTAAAAAGAGCAGGTGTGGCAATATTACTCTCAGATAAAATAGACTTCAATGTAAAATCTACTATTGTGGACAAGGATGGTCACTATTTATTGCTGAAAGGTTCAATACTCAAGCAAGACTTAAAAATATTAAATATTTATGCACCCAGTACCAAAGCACCTAAATACACTGAAAAAATACTGACAACATTGAAAAATGAGATTGATGATTCCACAATAATAGTTGGGGACTTTAACACTCCCCTTTCAGTTAAAGATAGATCTTCCAGAAAAAAGCTCAGTAAAGATACAGAAGATCTTATTACAACACTCAACCAACTTGACTTTATCGACAAATACAGATCTTTTCATCCATCAGCAGACAAATACATCTTCTTCTCCAAAGCACATGGAACATTCTCCAGAATAGACCATATGTTAGGTCATGAAACAATTCTCCATAAAATCCAAATCATTGATTTATTGCAAAGTACCTTCTCGCACCTCAGAGCTATAAAAGTTGAAATCAAGAACAGAAAATTCATAGGTAAAAATTCAAACTTGCTGAAACTGAACAACACTTTACTCATAAAGCCTTGGGTTATAAAAGAAATTAAAGATACTTTAAAGAAATTTATGGATTCAAATGAGAATGAAAACATATCCTACCAGAATTTATAGGATACAGCAAACGCAGTGCTCAGAGGTCAGTTTATCTATAAATGCACATTTCCAGAAAGAAGGAAGAGCACAAATTAAAGAATTAACCTCACAGCTTGAACAAGTAGAAAGAGAGCAACAAAGAAACCCCTCAGGCACCAGAAGAAAACAGATTATAAAAATTAGAGCAGAACTAAATGAATTAGAGAATAGAAAAACAATTGAAAAAAGTACCAAAACCAAAAGCTGGTTCTTCAAAAAGATCAACAAAATTGATAAACCATCGGCTAAACTTCCAAAAGAAAAACAACAGAAGATACAAATAACCCGATTTAGAAATGAGTTGGGAGATGTTACAACAGATGCAACTGAAATAAAATATATCATAACAGAATACCATGAAAAACTATACTCTGATAGGTTTGAAAACCTGGGGGAAATGGACAAATTGCTAGATTCATATGATTCACCAAGACTATCACAAGGAGAAACAGATCAACTTAATAAATCTATCACAAAGGAAGAGCTTGAGGAAGTCATCCAAAATTTACCAACTAAAAAAAGCCCTGGCCCAGACGGCTTCACCAGAGAGTTCTACCAAACTTTTAGAGAAGAATTAACTCGAATACTAATGAGACTATTTCACACCATAGAAAGAGATGAAATACTTCCAAATTCCTTCTATGAAGCCAGCATAACCATGACACCAAAACCAGGAAAAGATCCCACAAAAAAAGAAAACTACAGACCAATATCACTCATGAATCTAGATTCAAAAATCTTCAACAAAATTCTAACCAATAGAACTCAACAGCATATAAAACAGCAAAAAGTAATTCATCATGATCAAGTTGGTTTCATTCCAGAGATGCCAGGTTGGTTCAACATCAGAAAAACAATTAGTGTAATCAACCATATTAATAACACAAAAGATAAAAATCACCTGATTTTGTCAATTGATGCAGAAAAGGCATTTGACAAAGTTCAGCATCCATTCATGCTTAAAACTCTCAGAAAAATAGGAATAAAAGGGAATTCCTCAATGTAATCAATAGCATATATGCAAAGCCAATTGCTTTCATCATCCAGAATGGTGAAAGACTGAAAGAATTCCCCTTGAGAACGTGAACTAGACAAGGATGCCCACTCTCACCACTTTTATTCAACATTGTGCTAGAAGTTCTAGCTAGAGCAATTAGACAAGACAAAGAAATACAAGGCATCCCTATTGGCAGTGAAGAAGTAAAGATTTTCCTCTTTGCAGATGATATGATTGTTTATACAGAGAATCCAAAGAAATCCATAAGTAAAATAAGAGCTAATAGAAGAATTCGGCAAAGTATCGGGATAAAAGATAAACGTAACTAAATCAATAAGATTCCTTTATACCAACAGTGAAATTATTAAAGAAGCAATTACCAAATCAATTCCCCTTACTGTAGCCCCCAAGAAGATAAAATACCTAAAAATAAATCTAACTAGAGAAATAAGAGATCTTTACAGAGAAAACTATAAGACCTTGCTACAAAAAACTAGGAGAGACTTACATAAGTGGAGTAATCTGCCCTGCTGATGGATAGGAAGACTCAATATTGTGAAAATGTCTATTTTGCCCAAAGCACTCTGCTTATATAATGCAATCCCAATACAAATTCCAGTGACATTTTTTAATAAGAAGGAGGAACAAATTATCAGCTTTATTTGGAAGGGCAAGAAACCCCAAATAAGTAAAGCACTACTGAAAAAGAAGAACATACTGGGAGGCCTCTCACTACCTGACTTTAAAACCTATTACACTGCCACACTAGTCAAAACATCCTGGTATTGGTACAAAAGGAGACATATAGACCAGTGGAACAAAGCAGAGACCCCAGAGATGCCACCATCCTCCTATGAACAGCTGATAATTAACAAAGGTCCTAAGATTTTGAACTGGGGTAAGAACAGTCTCTGTAACAAATGGTGCTGACATAATTGCATACCCATCTGCAAAAAACTGAAACAAGACCCATATCTCACACCTTATACAAAAATCAACTCAAATTGGATAAAAGACCTGAATATAAAAGCTAAAATGATAAAGCTCATCCAAGATAAAGTAGGGTCAACAATGGACTATTTAATACACAATATAGACAGGCTTCAAAATCTGACAAACAAAACACATTCATCAGAAGAGAAAACAGATAAATGGGAATTAACAGGAATCAAACACTTTTGCTCATCCAAAGACTTCATCAAAAGACTTAAAAGACCATCTAGAGAATGGGAACAAATACTTGGCAACTCTGTGTCAGACCGACACCTGATCTCCATAATCTATAAGGTTCTACAAAATATCAAGAAGAAAAAGACAAATCATCCAATTAAGCGATGGGCAAAGGAAATGGACAGACACTTCTCTAAAGAGGCGATCCAGGCAGCCAAAACCACATGCGGACATACTCACGATCATTAATCGTTACAAGAAATTCAAATCAAAACGACAATGAGATACCATCTCACCCCAACAGGATTGGCCATGATCCAAAAAACGCAAAACAATAAATGTTGGAGAGGCTGTGAAGAGATTGGAACTCTCCTTCACTGTTGGTGGGATTTCAGAATGGTGCAACCTCTTTGTGAAGCAATTTGGCGTTACCTTAAAATAATGGATATAGATATACCATTTGACCCAGTAATTCTTCTGCTCAGAATATATCCTACAAAATCAAGGCCATTCACACCAACTGCTACATGCACATGAATGTTCATTGCAGCACAGTCCACAATAGCACGATAACATGACTTAAACACAGAAAAGCCTAAAGTGTCCCCCCCGCAAAAACTGCAGGGATTAATAGAAAATTTCACCAAAATATCACCATTCATGTGAAATCTGCATAAATCTGATGAATTCCAGTACATCAACAAAAGAACATTGAAGAGGAAATCATGAAATAAATAGCAATTACAATAGCCCCCAAGAAGATAAAATACTTAAGAATAAATCCAACAAGCAATGTAAAATACCTTTGCAAAGAAAACTACAAGACACTATGGAAAGCGACCAAAAGAGAAGTGCATAGGTGGAAAACCATACTTTCCTCATGGATAGGAGGATTCAACATTGTGAAAACGTCATTTCTACCCAATACAATCTACAGATACAATGTGATTCCAATCCAAATTTTAACATTTTTTTTAATGAGTTGGAGAAAAAAATCACCAACACTGTACTGAAAGGGAAGAGGCCCTGGATAAGCAAAGCATTACTGAAGAAGAACAATAAAGTGGGAGGTACAACACTACCTAACATTATCTAATTTACTCCACCTTAGTAGTCAAAACAGACTGGTACTAGTACAACAACAAATACATACCAATGCAACAGAATTGAAAATCCAGACATAAAGTCACACATCTATGAATAAATGATATTTGACAAAGCTCCAAAATCTGCTAAATGGGAAAAAGACTGTCACTTTAACAAATAGTGCTGGCAGAACCTAATATCTATCTGCAAAAAAAAAAAAAATTAAATAAGACTCATACCTCACATCATGAACAAAAGCTAATTTAAAATGGATCAGGGCCCAAATATAAAATCTGAAATGATAAAAATCATGGAAGATAAAGTAGGGACAACATTAGGAGCCTTAATATATGGCATCAACAAGATAACACGCAACTTCAAAAAAATCAAACACTTTTTCTCAGCAAAAGATTTCACTAAAAGCGTAAAAAGACAACATATAGACTTGGAAAAAATTTGTCTGTGACATATCAGATTAGGGCCTAGTCTACAGGAAAATCTACAGGATACCGCAAAACTTGAACAAAAAGATAAATAATCTAATTAAAAAATGAGCAACGGATACCAACAGGCACTTCACTGAAGAACGTGTTCAAGTGGCTAAGAGAGATGCGAGGAAATGCTCATGTTCATTAGCTATTAACAAAATGCAAGTCAAAATTCATGAGATAGTATCTCACCCCAGTAAGACTAGCAAGTATTAATGCAAAAAACCACAAAATAATGAATGTTAGAGAAGTTGTGGAGAGACAAGAACATTTATACCTTCTTGGTGGGAATGTAAAATGGTACAACCACTTTGGAAATCAGTTCGTTGCTTCATTAAAAACCTAGAAGTAGAAGTACCATACAATTCAGTAATCCCACTCCTTGGAATATATCCTAGAGGAATAAGAGCTGCCATATAAGTAGATATGTGTACGAGGATGTTCATTCCAACACTGTTCACAATAGCGAAAAACGGAAACAACCTAAACCCCAGTGGATAAATGGTTAGAAAATTACGGTATATTAGCACAATGGGGTACTACATAAAGATTAAAAAAGAAACAACCCAGGTATGTCTGGAAGGCATTATGTTGAATGAAATTAGCCAGTTGCAAAAAGACAGATATCGTATGAGGCCGCTATTAAAAGGACTCCAGAAGAGTTTTAAATAAAAAGGAAAATATTGCTTTGATGGCTACAGGGTGGAGCAGGTGGGAGATGGGAATTTACTAATTAGAAGTTTGTTGTTGTTAGGTGCCATTGATTCAGTGTCATCTAATAGAGACCCTAGGCACAATAGGATGAAACACCACCCAATCCTGTGCCATGTTCACAAGTGTTGTTATGCTTTAGCCCATTGTTGCAGCAGGCGTGTCATCCATCTTGTTGAGGGCCTTATTCTTTTTGGTGACCCTCCACTTTACCAAGCATGATGTCTTTCTCCAGGGATTGATTAAGCCTGACAACATACCCAAAGTATGAAAGATTTCCCTCATCCTTGCTTCTATGGAGTGCTCTGGTTGTACTTTTTCTAAGACTGTTCTAATGTTCTGCTCTTCTTCATATAGTCCGGCTTCTCTGATTATTTACTTGGCATGCAGATTGAATTTGTATGGTAAAAGGATACAGTCCTGACATATATCTTTTCTGATTTTAAAGCATGCAGTGTTTCCTTGTTCTATTCAAATGACTGCCTCCTTGTATAGATTTCTCATGAGCATAAGTGTTTTACAATTCCCATTCTTTGCAATGTTTCCATAATTTGTGATGATCCACACAGCCTAATGCCTTTGCATAGTCAATAAAACACAAGTAAACGTGTTTCTTATTTTCTCAGCTTTCATCCAGAAAGGATCTAATTGTCTGCTTCTGAAAAGAATTAACCAGTGAAAACCTTATCTATAACAGCAGAACATTGTCTGAACTAGATATTAGACAAGAATTATCTTAGGTGAAGGGAAGGGTAACACACAAAATCTGGGAAGTCAGAACTACTGAACTAAACCAAAAGCTAAGAAGTTTTCTGATTACAACCAAATGTTTCAAGGGTCGGAGGAACTATATGATGCCTGGCTACTAGCAATGACTTCCCTGACAGGAAACATAAAAGGAAGCCCCTGACAGAGAAGTAGAGTGCAGAACTCCAATTCTAGTAAAAAGACCAGACTTCATGATCTGACTGAGACGAGAGGGATGCCAGAAGACCGGGCTTCTGGACTGTCTGTTAACCCAGAACTAAAACCATTCCCATAGCTAGCTAATCGGAAACAGATTAGAACAGACTATAAACATAAAATAACACTCATGATATGTGTGGTTCTTAGTTCAAGTATACATGTGAGGCTTAACTCCAAACTTGTGTCTAGAAGGAAGATGAGAATGCAGAAAACAAGCAGGTTGAAAATCTTGGGAAATCAGAAGAGCAAAGCAGGAATATGCTGTCAACAGGAATAGCAACTGGGGTCACATAGCAATTGGTGTATAAATTTTGTATGAGAAACTTAGCTGAGTTGTAAACATTCACCTAAAGCACAATTTTAAAAAATGTAAAAAAGTGGAAAAGAAAAAAAAAAAAAGAGAATGTGGAGAATGAGGAAGAGAATGAAAAAAGAGAGAGGGACAAGAATACATTTAGAAGTTAAGAAGCATAATATGCAGAGGAGTACAAGCCCTACCTATTGGAAATCAAGACATAAGTTACAATAACTTTGAAATCTGTTCTTGGTAAAACTTACATAAGTAAACTGAAAAATGAAATATAATAATATATCATTTAATACTACAGTATAGGTATTCCAATGCTTTAGGGAAAAAGAGTACACTCATATTAATAAGGTTAACATTTCTGGAAAAATAAAACATTAGGTAGTATTTATTATTTGTTATTTTTACTATTTATTTCATGGTATATGTCAGAGTTCATGCTTTCGTTGTACCTATTCAAACCGTAAACTGAGAAAATTATGTGAGAATCTAGACTCTATGAAGAAAAATGGGGCAGCATGACTGGAGGAAGACTAAAAACCATTGATACATAGATGATTCTATCTTGCTCACTGACAGTGAAAAGGAATTGAAGGACATAGAGATAAATATCAGAGAGCACAGCCTTTGTTACGAGTTACACCTCAACATCAAGAAAACGAAAATCTTCACAGTTGTACCAATAAGTAACTTCACGATGAAAGGAGAGAGGATTGAGCTTTTCAAGAATTTCATTTTACTTCATTCCACAATCCAAATCTATATAAGCAGCAGTCAAGAAATCAGTAAAGGCATTGCCATGAGGAAATCTGCTGCACAAAATCTCTTTAAAATGTTGAAAAGGAAAGGTGTCACCTTGAAGACTAGGGTGTCCCTCACTCAAGCCATGGTGTTTTCATTTGCCTTATGTGCATATGAAAACTAGCCAGTTAATAAGGAAGGCCACAGAAGAAACTATGCCTTTGTATTTTGGTGTTGTTAGAGAATACTACATATACCATGGACTGCCAACAGACTGAACAAATCTGCCTTGGAAGAAGTACCAGAAGTACAATCTTCTTAGAAGCGAAGATGGCAAGATTACATTTCACATGCTTTGGACATCTTATAAGGAAAGATCAGTCCCTGGAAAAGTGCATCATGCTTTTTAAATAGTTGGTTAGCAAAAAAAGATGAAAATACTCAAGCAGATGCACTGACACAAAGGTTGCAGTGTTGGATTTAAACACAATAATGATTAGGAGAACATAGAGGTGTTACGATTTGGAACTGATTTGATGACATCTAACAACAACATTTCATGGAAAACATAATATATACTGTATGATAAGCTAAATTTAGACTCATTAGTGAAACACATACATTAAAAAAAGCTATACCCAGTCTATGTATGTGGAAGACTTACAAATGAACTAAAAAAAAAAAAAAAAGAGTTTCAACATTAAAGACTACTAGGCCAAGTATATACACTTCTCAAAAGAGGGTTTCTGGAAGTATAACACGTGTGTATCAATGTTCTCAAGAGAAGAATACAAAATACAAAAAAAAAAAATGTATTTTATACTCAAACTAGAATTATGAATTTATTTTTTGTGATTAGAATGTTTGTGGCATTTGTAAGAATAATCACTTCTTTATTAACTCATACTTCTAGTCTAGTTTTAAACCAGTGCTTTTATATATACTAGATGCTCAATATTTTCTTAACTGTCTGAATAAATGTGACTCATATTGCTTGATTAATATTTTTATTTGTTAAACAAATACTTCAAAGAAAATTTACTCCAGTTGCTCTTTAGTGTAAATGTCAAATTAATAGTCCTGCATAATCCTTTCAGAATATTATCTTGGGAAAAATGTAGAGAATCTTCAAATACCTTATATTTGCAATAAATCTCTAGTCATCAATATTTAAAACTAATTTAAATACAGCAAATATTTGGAGAGAGGTGCCATGCTTTAGCATACAATTTGGGTATCATAGGTGACTTCAGTTTTAATCATCATCTAAGATAGGATTCACATGTTCAGCAGCTGTGGAGACAGGCTCCTTAAATTACGCATACATACAAACACACATATCGGATAGTAGGTAGATATAGATTTGAAATAATCACATAAAAGTATAATTACTAAGTTACCTTCTGGTGGAAAAATAAAAAGCAAAGAAACCATCACTGTTAGTAAATTCTGACTTATGGTGACCCCGTGAGTTACAGAGTACAGCTACCCCTTAGGGTTTTCTTGGCTACAATCTGCTGAAGCAGATCACCAGGCCTTTCTCTAGAGGTGGAACCAAGTGGGCTAGAACTGCCAAACTTTAGGCTAGTAGTTTAGTTATAGATCAACTGAGTTAAATGATGTTTTACTTGTAAAAGTTGCATAAAATTTCTGGCTATCTGTTACATGTTGGTCTCTGTGATCTCTATTTTCCAGTTAAAATAAGCCGCAGCTCTATAGTAATGACACTTGAAAAGACAAGAAAGTCTAAAATATTTAGGAACACTATATTATATTTTTGGTTTTCAACTGCCTTTGTTTCCTATCTTTTAATTTAGCAAAAATAGTTTTTTCTGAAATCTAATAGTTTATATTTTTTATATTTTATTTTTAAGTCAAAGGGAATATATATTCAAGTTCCTTGTAAATTCAAGTTTAAAATATGATTGAACATACAAAATTATATACATACTTCTAGTTCTGTGCATAAAGTTACATCTATAACTTAATGAAATAGCTTTTTACAGTTGTATTTTGTTTTCTATTTTTGTTTTTATATATAATATTGTCATTTATGTACTTATTGAAAATATGTATACAGAGATTCTTGAAATTTTAGTGATAAGTTTGCAAAAACTAAAAATTAGAATTCTGTAAAAGATTTTACTGGCTCAAATATTTAGAAAGTCTGAAACCAATGAAAATACAATGGAATTTAAAGTACATAGATACATATAAAGAAGACTCTGAAACATGTAAAGGTTTTCTATTTTTATACTGTTGGCATAATTGAAAGAAAATAGTCAGACACTTTGCTAACAATTACAGCAAAAAACTCTAAACCCTATTGAAACTACAATATGAAACTTTAGAACAATCCAAATAGCATAAACTATTGGAAGCGACTATTTAGCATTTTGTGGGAATAAAAACTTGTCAAGTAATACCAGAGCTCATGAAATAAAACTACTGACAGATTGATTTTTTTTTTCTTCCATCTTGTGTTAGTTAGGACAGCTAAGCTACAGTGACACAAAACCTTTCAATGCATTAAAATAACAAAATTTATGCTCATACATACTGATTCCAAACAGATATTCTGGACTGGTGGATGGCTCTCCCTCAAACAGTGATTAAAGACCAGCCTCCTTTCATCTTAAGAGCTTTCAAAGTCGCTGAGCTTATCTAAACCAAGACAATGTAAAAGGAGAGTGTGTAAACAGCTGCATAAGAGATCTATGTGTAACTAAATCTTACGCTTTGATAACAACGTTAAAAATGAGACCAATACAAACTGAGCAAATTAAAGGAACTGAGTATTTGCAGAAGAAAGAGATATATGTTAACAATCATAGGAAAATGTGTGGAAATTCACCGAGCAGTAAAAGATAAACTACAATTTTTTAACAAAACTTGGCAATATTGTTATGCACTGTTAATATCTCACAAAATACTAGTAGAGATACGAATTTGTAATATTTGTGGAATGGGGACTGGTAGTACCTACTAAATTTTAAACAAATATTTTAACTTAGAAAATTTCTTTCTAGCAGTTTATCAAAACATAAATAGTAAGTTTGAAGTTTCTAGGATATTTACTGAGTCAGGTTTTACATTAAGAAGAAAAATAAAATTAGAACATACTAGATTTTCAGATAATCATTTAGCTCCATAGTTACTGATCACGAAAATAGTTAAGATGTAATTGAGGACAAAGGAGTTAATTGTAAAATAACATGTTTAGCTAATCCCTCTTTTACAGAAATAAATTCAGTTCTCTTTAAATATTTACTTGTACTGTGTGAAAAAGTACATAAAGAACAAACATCAATTTTTAACAGTTATCTTTTTTATTTAGTATAGATGAGAGTGCTTTTAAATCAATATGTATCTATTATTTGTAATTACTAAAATAAAATTTTGAAAAAAAAGTGAATCAATTGACAACCAGTAAAGCACATTATGATTTTTAAACACTTAATTGTCTTTCTGATGTATAAATCATATGTAACTGTAACACACATAAAACAAATGCATTTATAATTTTGAAGTTTTTCAGTGATCCATCAAAGTATTAATACTCTTTTTTTAAAACAGGAAGTATTAGCCAAGTATCACTGAAATATAAATAACTTGATATGTTGATTCATTGCAATCATTCAATAAGATCATTGCAAAATTATGTGATTAACTTAAAATGGAAGAAAAAATGAATTGCAAATATAAAGATTTGCATATGGAAAAATACTGAAAATTGAGTTCCCAAACTTATCCTAGAAAAAGTGCTACATACCTCATTGTTGAATACCACTATGGTCATCTTTGAAGTACTTTCCTTGGGAAGCTATGCACCAGCATCAGTGCCTAGTTCACCCTAAAGCAAGTTTGGAACCCTTTTTCTGGAATGGCCACCAGAGCTGTCATTTTATTACCCCTGATGTCCTTAATGTCATCCAAAAGTCTTCCTCTCAGTATTTCCTTTACTTTCAGGTAAAGAAAAAAGTCACTGGGGACCAGATCAGGTGAGTAGGGAGGGTGTTCTAATATAGTTACTTGTTTACTGGCTAAAAACTCCCTCAGATACATCTATACAGTTAAGTTCACCACCTTCCTACTATGCACAAAGGTCATTCCAGAAAGAGTTCAAAAATTGATTAGTAGGGTAGACTAGGCACTGGCATTGGTTCATAGCTTCCCAAAGGAGTACTTGGAAGATGACATAGTGATATTCAGCAAGGAAGTATGATGTAGTACTTAGAACAATTACGTTTGTGGACTTAATTGTCATACCTTGGAGAAAACCAAAAGGGAAGAACACACTTTGTATTTCTCAAACTGAAAAAACTGAAGGAAAAAAAAAATCAAGTCTCAAGTTGCAATTGTGAAGGATTTTACCAGGAAAATACTGAATAACTTAGGAAGCATCAAAAGAATAAGGAAGAAATGTACAGCTGTTATACCAGAAAAGAATTAGTCAGTGTCCAGCTATTTGAAGAGTTAACATACAATCAGGAACCCAGAATACTGAAGGAGGAAGTTGAAGTTGCACTGAAGGTACTGGAGTAAAACAAGGTTCCTGGAAAGGATGAAATAACAAATGAGGGGTTTCAATGAACAAATTCAGCACTGAAAGTGCTCACTCCTCTGTGCCAAGGTCTTTGGAGGAGAGCTATCTGGTCTCTGGAAAAGATCCATATTTATGCCTGTTCCTAAGAAAGGTGATTCCACTGAATGCAGAAATTATTGAGCAATGTCATTAAGACCACATCGAAGTAGAATTTTTCAAACATCATTCAGAACTAACTGCAACAGTATATTGACAGGGAACTATCAGGAATTCTAGCTGGATACAGCAGAGGGTGCAGAACCAGGGATATCATTGCTAATTTCAAATGGATCTTGGCTGAAAGCAGAGAACACCAGAAAGATGTTTACCTATGTTTTGTTGATCATGCAAAGGCATTCAACTGTGTGGGTCGTAACAGATTAGGGATAACTTTGTGGAAAATGAGAATTCCAGAATAAATGTGCTCATAAGGAATTTGTACATAAGTAAAGAGGCTGCTACTCAAATAGAACAAGGGGAAGCTGCACGTCTTAAAGTCAAGAAAGGTATGCATTAGGGTTGTATCCTTTCACCATGCTTTTTTCAGTCTGTGTGCCAAGCAAATAATCTGAGAAGCTGGACTATATGAAAAAGAATGACACATTAGATTTGGAGGAAGACTCATTATGCAGATGACACAATCTTGCTTGCTCAAAGTGAAGAGGACATGAAATACTTATTGATGAAGTTCAAAGACCATAGACTTCAGTATGAGTCACACTTCAACATCAAGAAAGCAAAAATCCACCCAACTGGGCCAGTAAGCAGCATCATGATAAATGGAGAAATAACTGAGGTTGTCAAGGATTTCCTTTTGCTTGGTTCCACAATCGATGTCTGTGGGAAGCAGGAGTTCAGAAATCAGAAAACTTATTGCACTGGGAAAACCTGGTGCAAAAGAACTCTTTAACGTAATGAAAAGAAAAGATGTCACCTTAAAAAGTAACATGCACTGGACCCAAACCATGGTATTTTCAAAAGCAGTATTTGCATACGGAAACTTAACAGTGAGTAAAGGAGACAGAAGAAAAATTTGCACCTTGAATAGTAGTGTTGGAGAATAATATTGAATGTACCACTGACTGCCAGAGGAACAAGCAGATCTATTATGGAAGATGTATACCAGAGTCCTCTTTGGAAGCAAGGAATGGAAAAGACTGTGTCTTACTAGGTCTGACAATTAAGTCCACGAACTTCATTGTGCTAAGCACTGCATACTTTATCGCTGAATAGCATTACAGTGACCTTCAAAATACTTCCTTTGGGAAGCTATGCAATGACACTGGCAACTAGTACACTCTTCAAAGCAATTTTGGAACTGTTTCTGGAATGGCTATCATGCGCCATGACACAGTACCAAGTTCGTGAACTTTGTTGTATAGTTGTCTGTGAGGGAGTTTTCAGCCAGTAAACAATTAACTGTATTGGAACTCCTTTGCTTCTCATCTGATCTGGCCCTCAAGGATTTTTTTTTTTCTTTACTTAGAGGTAAGGGAAATATGGAACGAAAGACACTTGGGTGACATTCAAGACATCAGGGGTAATGCCACAACAATCTTCATGGCCATTTCAGAAAGAGAGTTCCAAAATTACTTTGAAGGTGCACTAGGCAGTACTCCCTCCCTTCAAAGGGAATACTTCGAAGATGACCATAGCTATATTCAGCATTTAGGTATGTAGCACTTTTTCTAGAATGAGTTCAGGAACTTAAATTGCCAGTCCTGGTACACACTTTTGTTTTAGTCAGCTAGGGCTGCTCTAACAGAAATACCACACTGTGGATGGTTTTAACAAAGGAAGATGTATTCTTACACAGTCCAGTAGGCTACAAGTCCATATTCGGGGTCTCTGCTCCAGGGGAAGGCTTTCCCCTTTGTCAGCTCCGGGGGAAAGTCCGGTGTTACATCAGTCTTTCCAGGGAACATTTTGGCACAGGAACCTCAGGTCTGAAGGACGCGCTCTTCTCCTGGTGCTGCTTTCTTAATGGTATGAGGTTCCCCATTCTCAGCCTGCTTCCTTTTCCTTTCATCTCTTGCAGGCTGAAAGGATTAAGGGTGGAGCAAGCCGTACTCCAGGGAAACTCTCTTTACAGTGGAGCAGGGAGGTGATCTTCTGAAGGGCTTTATAGTCCCACCCTAATCCTTTAACATACAGCATAGGAAAACCACAGAATGGAGAACAGTCACAAGATACCAGGAATCATGGCCCAGCCACGTGGCTACAAGCATTTTTGAGGGGACCCAATTCAATCCATGACATCCACAAGTGGACATGTTGTCAGGAGGGATCAGTCACTGGAAAAGGACCAGTGAACAGTAGGAAGACCCTCAACAAGATGGACTGACGTGTTGGCTACAACAACCAGCTTAAACTTCAAAGCGATTGTTTGCGGATGCCATGGATTGAATTGTGTCCCCCAAAAAATGTATATGTTGATTTAAGCTGGCTAGCAGTCCCATTAGGTGCCATTCCGCCCATGTGTTGTGAATCCCACCTCTGTGATACTGATGTTGGAGAACAGTCTGCAGAATTTGTTTTTTTATAAAGCAAACCCTACCAGCAAGTCTATCCCCATTCATAGTGACCCTGTACGACAGAGTAGTACTGCTGCATAGAGTTTTACATTCCTCAAGCTACACGCTGGAGGGATATAAGAGAGACAAATGAGCAGAGGAAGTTGGGAATCTCCTACCACCAAGATAGCAGCATGGCCAAGAGCAAGCACATCCTTTGGACCTGAGGTTCCTGTACTGAGATGCTCTCCTTGAATTTGGACTCAGCCTACCAGACTGTAATCACTTTTCTTGTTAAATAGACTTGCAACTACTGGACTGTGATAACTTCCCTTATTGAATGGACTTGCAACTCATAAATGGATTACGGCTTACTGCGATGTGACAATAAAATTTCTCTTCATTAAGCCTTCCACTCGTGTTATTTTCTGTTAGGGCAGTACCAGGTGACTAAAACAGTGGACGCAGTACAGGACCAGGGAGTGTTTAATTCAGTTGGACGTATGATCGCGTGAATCAGAAACAACTCAACAGCAACCAACAAGAACAACGTGAACTGCTTGATTGTGTCCTCGTAAAATGAGCCTTAGTTTTATTTATGACACTAGAGATTGTCCTCTATCTAATGCAGTTAATTTCTTTTGTTCTTGTGTGTATTTGTTTTCTTAAATCATACACCTTACTTTGTTTCTCTTTTCTTAGTAGCACATACTAACTAGCCCTCATCTCATATTCATTCCCTTTTTCTTAATAATGAAAATAAGCTTTTCCTGTGCCCTACCACCTCCTATTTTTCTGGGTAATTTCCATTTTCCCCTGAACCAAAATTTGTTTTTTTATAAAACAAACCCTATCAGGAAGTTTATTTCCACTCATAGCAACTCTATATGACAGAGTAGTACTGCTGCATAGAGTGTCCATGGAGCACCTGGTAGATTTGAACTGTTGAATTTTTGGTTAGCAGCCATTAAACTAGGCCACCAGAGTTTCCTAATTATTTAGGAGTTGAATTTTACCTTTAAATTTCAAGTAGTTTGCTTTTGTAAGCTAAAATATAATTTGCATTTAGTGGGTCTTTTAAAAAAGTAGACTCTATTTATTAGTATTTTGATTGCACTGAGGTTTTAAAATCTCAAGTAATATTTTCTGCTTTTTGGAATGTATTAACGTTTCAAATTAGACCCAATATGTAATAAATTTTGTAAATATTTCTTGGACACTGGAAAGGAAAAGTTCTATTTTTATATACAATTTGATACAGAAATGTCACTCACACTACTAGCGTTTGACTGTAAAATAATGTATACTTCATTTTTACACCCAAATTATGAAGGCACTATCCCTCCTGTCTGACTGCTGAGAATTTGCCTGAGACATATCTAATGTATGGCCTGTGTTCTGGGTACCACTTTAAGGGGCACAGGGTTCCACTGAACAATTTCCATTAACCAGGAAAGACCTATCATCCTTCCTCAAGCAAGGTAGGAGAAATGAGGAGGAAGAGAAGGGTATTTGCCTGAGGACACAAATTCAAGGGGGTCTAGTCTGGGCACAGAATGACATTCCAAACCAAAACGACCAAACCTGTTGCCAGTGAGCAAATTCCATTTCATCACAACCCTGTTGAAAAGAGTAGAACTGCTTTTAGTGTTTCCAAGGAGGACCTGGTGAATGAAATTGCTTACCTTTTCATTAGCAGCAATAACTCTTAACCACTATGACCCTGTACCCCAATAAGGCTTTGCATATGTGAAAGTCTCCTGACTGAGTGAGCTGGACAAGAAGGAGGAAGGCATTTTAGTTAGCTGGTCACTAATAAAAAAAATCTTTTCATCTTGAAATTATGAGGGACCAGCGCACGTAACTTAGAGAGGGCCTCTGCATTACCCTACCTATGTCCCTGGAAACAATATTTTTATAATTAAATTTCAAATACAATCCTATTATGTTAATCAGCATCTTTACTTCTCCGCCCCCCCCCCCCCCCGCTTGTTAGCACTCCATAATATGTTTGGTAACTCAGTTTCAGGTATTTGTGGATAAACTACTGTAATTTCAGATGACTCCTTTTCCTCCACTTACTGTTGTTAGTCTAGGTTCTCCATCTTTGCAGGGAACAGTATATTAGCACACAGGTGAAAGCACCTGACTTTTAGAGTGAGTCAGATCGAAATTTTATTCTCAAGCTGTGAGAATATGCTTTGAAATGGTGACCTCCTTCTTTATAGAGTTCAGCCTTTCAAATAATTTACTTGGCACTCAGACTGAATCAGTCAACACCCAGTAAGGAAAAACAAATTATACCAGTTGCTCTAACAAAGTTAAATTAATATAAAAATTGAACTTTGATAAGTAGATGATTACAAAGTTAAAAAGGAAATCTGAAGATTCATAAGTAGATATTTTCCTAGATCTGAAGGCAAAAGTTAAGAGAGTTATTAAAATTTAGAAACTTAGAGAAACCCATGGAGCTCAAACTGTGGTCTTGGAGGAGAGGGTGAGGTGTCTCTGAAATCTGGCATGAGCTCTGTTGGCCTGGAACACATGTATGCCCAGCCCAGAACACACATATAGGTTTCTATAAATGTTAGAAAACATGCAGACTGGATTAACCTCCTGCCATGGTAAGGATGTGCTGTGAAAGGTGAATCTGAATTGCTGGGTTGACCTTTGAAAGTACTATGAAACCTAAAGGCAGCCAAAAGAAAATCCACAAAAGAAGAGAGTAAAAGTTTTTCTTGTTTTTTTCACTTTTCATTCTCTTTTTGGTTTCCACTGTTGTTAACTGCAGTCAAGTTAGCTCCAAATCATGCTGTTGTTAGATGTTATAGAATCAGTTCCTACAGAATGAAGTACTGTCTGGTCCTGTGCCATGCTCCCAAATCACTGTTATGTTTGAGACCATATTACAGCCACTGTGTCAGTCCGTCTCATTAAGGGTCTTCCTCTTTTTCAGTGACCTTCGACTTTACCAGGTATGATACCCTTCTCCAGGAACTGATCCCTCCTGATAACACACCCCAAGTACACGAGTGGAAGTCTACTGCCAGTGCTTCCTAAGTAGTGTTCTCACTGCACTTCTTCCAAGATAGATTTGTTCATTCTTCTGGCAGCCAATGCTGCATTTAATATTCTTCCCCAGCACCATAATTCAAAGGCATCAACTCTTTGGTCTTTCTTAATCATTCTCCTGCTTTTGCATACATATGATGAGTGATTGCAAATACCACGGCTTAGGTCTGGCATACCTTAGTCAGCAAAGATGACATCTTTGCTTTTTAACACTTTACACTTTGAAGGGGTCTTTTGCAGCAAATTTGCAGCTTGCAATAAGTCTTTTGATTCACTGACTGCTGCCTTAATGGGCATTGATAATGGATCCAAATAAAATGAAATTCTTGACAACTTCAATGTTTTCTCTGTTGCTTATTTGTCCAGTTACATTTTTTTTTCATTTATGCTGAGGTGTAATCTTTACTGAAGGCTGTAGTCCTTTATCTTTATCAGTAAGAACTTCAAGTCCTCTTCACTTTCAGTAAACAAGGTAAATTGGTTTATCATAGGTCATGTATGATAAGTTGTAAATGATTCATCCTGCAGTTCTGATGTTGAGTTTTTTTTTTAATTGTGATTGAATACAAGTGTACAACTCAATTTAAATCTGCATGCCTGCCTATCTGCAGCTCCTTCTGCTCTCCTTGCCTGCTGACAGCACACTCCTCCTTTCCATTCTATGAATATCATATCCTCTCAACAATCTCCTGTGTCCTCCTCTCCACTCTATCCACTCCACTCTAGTAAGAGGCTAGTAGGACAACATTCTATAGATGCACAGAACTATAAAGTGCACACATGATATGGTTGCGCTGTGTCTCTGAGCCCAATCCATTCTTGTCCAAAGAGTGGACCTCAGTAATGATTTATGATCAAGGGCAGCATCAGGTCTAGGGGCCATGCTCCCAGGAAACTCACAGGCCTTCGGTTGTGGTCTTTTAGCGGAGTTCTTAGGGAGCACCTCTTTTTTTCTGGTGTTGCCAGTGGTACTCAACATTGTGAGCCCCATCACAACTGTCATTTGTGGTGGCCTGGCACCATCTGGTTCTTCTAGTCATGTATTGACATAGTAACCAATTCAGGTGAGCCTTTCTATCTTCTGGGTTCTTTTGCACTCATGTCATTGTTGTCCTTGGTGATTATCTGTTCTAGCTGAGTTAGGACCATTTGGCGAACTTTAGATGGCAGCATGCTGGCTGTTAAAACCCCAGATGCCACTCACCAATATGCAGTGCAGAAGACTCTCTAAGCAATAAGCTAGTTATGCCAATTGGCCATGATGTTCCCTGAGAGCATGGTACCCAGATGTCCGACCCTGCTACTCTATCCTTGCAATATTGAGTTAGGATTGGGAGACTTTTCAGTTTATGTTGAAGTCCATTTAAATGGGTCTTCTTTTTAATATGTTCTGTCACTGATTTCACCCAACCAAATTTCTATCAGCTGTCTAATCTATAGCCAACAGTTTCTCTCCCTACCTCACTTCCCATGCAGCCATCAAAGAATCTTTTCTTCTGTACATGAGTCTGTTTTTGAGTCCTTATAGTAGTGGTTTCATACAATATTTGTCCTTGTGCCACTGACTAATTTCACTCCACATGTCTTCCAACTGAAGCAAGGTTGTGAGATGCTTCCTAAAATCATCATTTTTCTTTATTATTGCATAGTGTTCCATTGAGTATATATACCATAGTGTGTTTATCCATTCATCTGTTGTTGAGTATCTGGACTGATTCCATCTTTTGGCTATTGTAGGCTGTGCTGCAATAAACATTCATGTGCATGTATTCATTAGTGTGACTGCCTTTGATTCTGTAAGATGTTCCAAGACACGTCATTACTGGGTCAGATGGTATATCCATTTCCAGCTTTTTAAGAAAGAACTAGATTGCTTTTCAAAGGGATTGTGCCATTTTGCAATCCCCCCAGCAGTGTAGGAGAGTTCCAATTTCTCCACAGCCTCTGCAGCACTTGTTGTTTTGTGTTTTTTGGATCAGGGCCAACCTTGTTGGGCTTAGATGGCATCTCATCATGGTTTTGATTTGGATTTCTTTAATGACTAATGATCATGAGCATTTCTGCATGTGTCTTTTGGCTACCTGGATAGCCTCTTTAGAGCAGTGTCTGTCCATCTACTTTGCCCAATGCTTAATTGTTTATATTTTTCTTGTTGATAATTTGCAGTATCTTGTAGATTATAGATATCAGACATCCATCTGAAATATAGTTGCCAAATATCTTTCCCATTATGTAGGTGGTCTTTTAATTCTTTTAATGAAGTCTTTGGATGAGCAAAAGTGTTTGATGCTTGCCAAGCCAAGCCAAGTTTGATGCTTAGTGGTTCCCATTTTTCTAGGTTGATCGTGCTCTGTCAGATTTTGAAGTCTGTCTGCATGGTATATTAAAACTTCTTTTGTTGATCCTATTTTTTTCTTGCATGATCTTTATCATTTTAGGTGTGATAATTAGGTATTTTACACAATTTGAGTTGGGTTTTGTGCAAGGTGTGAGATATGGGTCTTGCTTCAATTTTTTACACATGGATATCCAGTTTTGCCAAACCATTTGTTAAAGATACTGTTTTTACTTGGCTTACGATATTAGAGCCTTTGTTGAATATCAGCTGCTCATAGGAGGATGGGGGCATCTCTGGGGTCTCAACTCTGTTCCATTGTTCTCTATGTCTCTTTTTTGTGGCAGAACCAGGCTGTTTTGATTACTGTGGCAGTGTAATGAGTTCTAAGGTCTGGTAGTGAGAGGCCTCTCACTGCGTTCTTCTGCAGTAGCGCTTTGCTTATCCTGCTTTCTTCCTTTCCTAAACACAGTTGGTGATTTGTTTCTCCATCTCGTTAAAAAAAAAATCACTGGAATTTGTACTGGGATTGCATTGTATCAGTAGATTACTTTTGGTAAAATAGTGATTTTCACAGTGTTAAGTCTTCCTATTCATGAGCAAGGTAAATTTCTCTGTTTATGTAAGTCTCTCTTAGCTTCTTTCAGTAAGGTCTTGTAATTCTCTTTGTATAGGTCTGTTATTTCTCTAGTTAGATTTATTTCTAGGTATTTTATCTTCTACAATAAATAGTATTGATTAGGTGATTGCTCCTTTAATGAACTCTTTATCGGTGTAAAGGAATCCTACTGATTTACTTGTGTTTATCTCGTATCCTGATACTTTGCTGATCTCTTCTGTTAGTTCAGATAGTTTACTTATGGATTATTTAGGATTCTATACATATACAATCATATCATATACAAATAGGGAGATTTGTACTTCTTCCCTGCTGGTGCAGATGTCATTTATTTATTTGTCTTGTCTAATTGCTCTGGCCAAAACTTCTAGTGCAATGTTCTAGGAGAGGTAAGAGTGGACATCCTTGTCTAGTTCCCTTTCTCAAGGGGAATTCTTTCAGTCTATCTCCACTCAGGGGGATGTAGGCAGTTGGCTTTGCATAGGTGGCCCTCATTGCATTGAGGAATTTTCCTTCTATTCCTATTTTGCTGAGAGTTTTTAGCATGAATGGTGTTGGAATTTGTCAAATGCCATTTCTGTTTCAATTGACAATATCAGGTGATTATTCTATGTGCTATTTATGTGGTTGATCACATTAATTGTTTTTGTGGTGTTGAATCAGCCTTGCATCTCTGGTATAAATCCAACTTTGTCATGATGAATTATTTTTTTGATATGTGATTGAATTCTATTGGCAAGGATTTGGTTGAAGATTTTTGCATCTAGGTTCATGAGTGATATTGGTCTGTAGTTCTCCTTTTCTACTGAATCTTTCCTTGGCTTTGGTATCATAATTATGCTGGCTTCATAGAATGAATTTAGAAACATTCCATCCCTTTCTATGCTGTGAAATAATCTCAGTAGTATTGGAGTTAAGTCTTCTGTAACTGCTTGGTGGAATTCTGTGGTGAAGACTTCTGGGCCACGGCTTATTTTTGTTTGTAGTTTTTGGATGACTTTTTCAATCTCTTGCTTTCTGATGGGTCCATTAAGATGTTTTGCTTTACCTTCTGATAATTTTGGTAGGTGATATGAATTTGTCCATTTGCTCTAGGTTTTCAAATCTGTTAGAGTACAGTCTTTTGTAGCATTTTCTTACGATGTTTTTGACTTCTGTTGGATCTGTTGTGACATCTCCCATCTCATGTCATTCAGGTTATTTGTTTCCCTTCCTGTTTTTCTTTTGTAAGTTTAGCCAATTGTTTGTCAGTTTTTCTGATCTTTTCAAAAAACTACCTTTCAGTTTTACCAATTTTTTCAATTGTCTTCTATTCTCTATTCCTTTAGTTCTGCTCTAACCTTTATAATCTGTTTTCTTCTGGCTGAAGGGTTCCTCTGTTACACTCTTTCTACTTGTTCAAGCAGTAGGTTTAGTTCTTTGGTTTGGGCCTTTACTTCTGTCCAGATGTGAGCATTTATAGAGATAAAATGTCCTGTGAGTATTGCTTTAGCTGTATCCCATAGGTTCTGGTGGGAAATGTTTTCATTCTCATTTGAATCCACACATTTCTTTATTCCATCTTGATTTCTTTTATACCACATGGCTTTTTGAACATAGTGATGTTCAGTTTCCATAAGCTCCAATTTCTATCGATGCTTTTTCTGCTTTATGGTCTCAGAATACACTGTGCAATAATTCAGTGGTTTGGATTTTATTGAGATTTATCTTATGTCCTAAAACATGGTCTATCCTAGGAAATGTTTCATGTGCACTAGAGAAGTTTTAGCATGTTGATGAATACAAAGTTCTGTGTATGTCGATGAAGTCTAATTGGTTAATTGTGGCAATAAGATCTTCTCTGTCTTTACTGAGCATTTTTCTTGACGGTCTGTCCAATACTGAAAGTGGAGTGTTGAAGTCTCCCAATATTTAGTATGTTTAAGTCCTGCTTGTGTATCAAACCTTTCAGCATTAAATAGTGACCGTGCTTGATCATGATATTGGAATTTACATTAAAATCTATTTTATTTAGACTAGTATTGCCATACCAGCTCTTCTTTGTCTGTTGTAAGCTTGGTATATATTATTGCTTTCTTTAGCTTTCAGTTTGTTTTTATCTTTAAGTCTAAGATGAGTTCCTTGTAAGTAACATATAGACGAGTCCTGTCTTTTGATCCAAGATGTCATTCGTCTCTTTCTCAAGTGTTCCATCCACTCACACTCAGTGTAATTAGTGATAGGTATGTGTTTAGCGCTGTCATTTCAATGTAATTATTTTTGTGTTGGTGTTTTCTTTGTTGCTCTTAATTTTCTGTTCTGGGTCGTTCTTCATGGGTTGATTTTTCAACCTTTTCAGTGTTGATTTTGTGTTTGTTGAGACTCTTGTGTTACATTTCTTGCTTTGATATGCTGCATATTTATTGTGCTTTGCAGCTATTACCCCCTTAATAATATAAGTTTAAGGGGTGGAGTCCAGATGGCAGACTAAATGCACACCTCCCTAAATCCCTCTGGAAACCAAGACCTGAAATGATAATTAAACGGAGCCTTCCGGACACCAAGTGAGCCCTGGGATGTGGCATAGAGCTGTTAATTTGGACTTCATGCCACTGAATGCAAAACCTCCTCTCTTTCACTGACCTCACTCTTGACGAGCACAGGCTTGCACAGACTAAAGGTAGCTCACGGTTTTGATTTTTTTTTTCTTCTGTCTCAGCCAGCGGGTAGAGCTGGGACTTGACTAGCTGCTAGTCTCAGATACACTGCTGGTGGGACCAGCAAGTGTAATTGCCAGGTTCTGAAAGCCTGGCTTTGGACTCTATACACCTCAGCTCCTCTGGACTATCTTTCTGCCTCTGATATGTGGTAGCCGTACAGATGTGCTTGTGCAGGATGCCATCTTGATCCACTGAGAAACAGAGAAGCCCAGGCAGAGGCAGAGGCAGAGGCCAGATTTGGTTCATAGGTTGGGAGGTGGCACCTGCCAGGGGGAGAGTGTTTTTCCCACAGGGAGGCAGTGTTTTGCACAGTGTCATCTGGGGCTGGAGCCGAGCAGTGAAGGCTATAGACTCTGAGCATGTTGGCACTCTTGGCCTCTCTTTCTGCTGGGAGCCTGGTCCTGGTCAGCTGAGGAGCTTGTGTGGGACACTATCTTGTTTCACTGGGAGGTGGAGTCATCCATAAAGAAGCCTCAGCTGGACCTATTTCCTGGACTAGTAGGCAGTGCCTACCCAGAAGAGACCACTTTTCAGCAGAAAAGCAGAATTCTACATAGTATAACCTACAGTTGGGACCCAACAGCAGAGGCCAGCAGGCTGGTAGACTTTCTGCATTTTCAACTAGTTTATAACATCTGTGGTTCAATATAGAGGTGCTTACTTTGCCAGCTGGGAAGAGAGACATATACACCTGAAAACCTGACTGACTTTGAAAGTTGTCAAATAATTTCCACTTCTCATTTTAAGACAGCCGAGAGAAACAAACTGTGGCCCATCTTCACAGCATCTCTCCCAGCCTCTACTGACCTACATCAAGCCCCAAAATCAACAAACTTTGGAGAGGGCGGTAACCCAGAAATCACCCATGGCATCAGAAGACCTCCAAAAGAAACCACCTCAGAACTTTCCAGAAGAAGAAGCTTTTCTGAATTATCATAATTGGGTTTACATATAGTTTATTAAGTAGGATCATGGGGCAGCAGTAAAGCACAATAAAGAAACAACACACCATATCAAGAAATGTAATATAGGAGTCTGAACAACCACAAAACCAACCCTGAAAAAGGTGAAAAATGAACTCACAAAGAAGAAGGTATCAGAATAGATTAATAAGAACAACAGAAAAAAACATCAACACAAAAATAAACATATCACAGTGACAGCACTGAATACATATCTATCAATAGTTACATTGAATGTGAATGGATGGAATGCTCCAGTAAAGAGACATCGAGTGACATCCTGGATCAAAAGACATGAACCGTTTATATGTTGCCTACAAGAAACTCACCTTAGACTTGAAGATATGAACAAACTGAAAATTAAAGGATGGAAGAACACATATCAAGCTAACAATGAACAAAGAAGAGCTGGTGTGTTAATTCCAATCTCAGATAAAATCGATTTTAATGTAAAATTCACCATCATGGACAAGGATCGACACTATTTCTGAAAATTTCAATACACAAGCAGGACTTAACAATATTAAATATTTATGCATTTAATGTTAGAGCACCTAAATACGTCAAAGAAACACAGACTATACTCAAAAAGGATATAGATCACTCCACAATAATAGTAGGAGACTTCACCACTCCACTCTCAATATTGGACAAATTGTCTAGAGAAAAGCTCAATAAAGGCACAGAAGATCTTATTGCCACAGTTAATCAACTAGATCTCATCGAAATATACAGAACTTTATATCCATCAGCGGACAACTACACCTTCTTCTCTAGTGCACATGGAACACTCTCCAGAATAGACCATGTGTTAGGACATAAAGCAATTCTCAACAAAATCCATACCACTGAATTAATACAAAGCATCTTCTCAGATCATAAAGCCATAAAAGTCAAAATCAATAGCAGAAAAAAACATAAATACAAAGTGAAACTCATGGAAACTGAACAACATCTTGCTCAAAACACCATGGGTTACAGAAGAAGTCAAGAATAAAATAAAGAAATTTATGCATTCCAACAAGAAAGAAAACACTTCCTACCAGAACCTATGGGATACAGCCAAAGCAGTGCTCAGAGGTCAGTTTATCACCATAAATGCACACATCTGGAAGGAGGAAAGAAACCAAATCAAAGAACTGACCCTAGAGCTGGAAGAAGTAGAGAGAGAACAACAGAGGAACCCCTCAGGCACCAGAAGAAAACAGATGCTAAAGATTAGAGCAGAACTAAATGAAGTAGAGAACAGAAGAACAATTGACCAAAAGCTGGTTTTTTGAAAAGATCAACAAAATTGACAAACCACTGACTAAACATACTAAAGAAAAAAAGGAAATGGAACACCCAACCCAAATAAGAAGTGAGAGGGAGTTGCCACAACAGATCCAACAGAAATAAAAAATATCATAACCGAATGCAATGAAAGACTGTGTTCTTCCAAATATGAAAACCTAGAGGACATGCACAAATTTCTTGATTCATATCACCTACCAAAATAATCACAAGGTGAAGCAGAACAAGTTAATAAACCCATCACACAGGAAGAGATTGAAAAAGTCATCGAAAAACTGCCAACCAAAGAAAGCCTGGGCCCAGATTGCTTCGTCACAGAATTCTACCAAGCTTTTAGAGAAGAGTTGTCCCCAATACTACTAAGACTATTTCGCAGTATAGAAAGGGGTGGAATACCCCCAAATTCATTCTATGAAGCCAGCATAACCCTAGTTCGAAAGCAAGAGAAAGACCCAAACAAAAAGGAAAACTACAGACCAATATCACTCATGAATCTAGATGTAAAAATCTTCAACAAAATTCTTGCCAATAGAATACAGCAACATATCAAAAAAAAAAAAATCCATCATGACCAGGGATGCAAGGCTAGTGCAACATCAGAAAAACAGTGTGATTAACCACATAAATATCACAAAAGACAAGAATCACCCAATCTTGTCTGTTGATGGAGAAAAGTCATTCAATAAATTTAAACACCCATTCGTGCTAAAAACTCTCAGCAAAATAGGAATAGACGGCAAATTCCTCAATGCAACAAGGGCCATTCATACAAAGCCAACCACCTACGTCACTCTGGAGAGAGACCGAAACAGTTTCCATTGAGAACAGGAACTAGATAAGGAAGTCCACTTTCACCTCTCCTTTTCAACATTGTACTAGAAGTTCTAGGTAGAGCAATTAGACAAGACCAAACAATAAAAGGCGTCTGCATTGGCAAAGAAGCACTTAAAATCTCCCTATTTGCAGATGATATGATTATATGCAGAGAATCCCAAAGAATCCTTAAGGAAACTAAACTGATAGAAGAGTTGAGCAAAGCTTCAGGATACAAGATAAACATAAGTCAATAGGATTCCTTTATACCAACAACGAGATTATTAAGGAAGAAATCTCCAAGTCAATACCATTTACCACAGCCCCTAAGACGATAAAATACCTAGGAATAAATTTAACCAGAGAAATAACAGACCTTTACAAAGAGAACTACAAACCCTTACTACAAGAAACTTAGACAGACTTATATAAATGGAGAAACCTACCGTGCTCACAGATAGGAAGACTTAACATTGTGAAAATGTCTATTTTACCCAAAGCAATCTACTTACATAATGCAAACCCAATACAAGTTCCAGTGGCATTCTTTAATGAAATGGAGGAACAAATTACCAACTTTGTCTGGAAAGGAAAGAAGCCCCGGGTAAGTAAAGCACTACTGAAGAAGAAGAACACACTGGGAGGCCTCTCATTATCTGACCTTAGAATCTACTACACTGTCACAGTAGCCAAAACAGCCTGGTACTGATACAAAAACAGACAGATAGATCAGTGGAACAGAATCGAGACACCAGAGATGACATCATCTTCCTATGAACAGTTGATATTCAACAAAGGCCCTAAGACATTAAACTGGGGTAAAAATAATCTCTTCAACAAATGGTGCTGGCAAAATTGGATACTCATATGCACTAAATTAAAACAAGACCCGAATCTTACACCTTATATAAAAACCAACTCAAACTGGATAAAAAACCTAAATATCAAATCTAAAATGATAAAGCTTATCCAAGAAAAAGTAGGAACAACAATGGAAGGTTTAATACACAACATAGACAAACTTCAAAATCTGTCAAACAAACCACAGTCATCAGAAAAGAAAATAGATAAATCGTAACTTCTAAGAATCAAACACTTTTTCTCATCCAAAGACTTCATTAACAGAATTAAAAGGCCACCTACAGAACTGGAAAAAATATTTGGCAACTCTATGTCAGACTGACACCTGACCTCCATAATCTGTAAGGTACTACAAAATATCAATTAGAAAAGGATAAAGCATCCAGTTAAGCGATGGACAAAGGAGACAGACAGACACTTCTCTAAAGAGGAGATCCAGACAGCCAAAAAACACATGCGGACACGTTCACGATCATTAGCTACAAAAGGAATTCAAATCAAAATGACAATGAGATACCATCTCACCCCAACAAGGTTGGCTATGATCCAAAAAACACAAAACAACAAATGCTGGAGAGGCTGTGGTGAGATTGGTACTCTCCTATCCTGGTGGTGGGATTGCAAAATGGTGCAACCTCTTCGAAAAGCACTCTGGTGCTCCCTTAAAAAAAATGGATATAGATGTACCATTTTACCCAGTAATTCCACTGTTTGTAATATATCCTACAGAATCAAGGCCATTCACACCAACTGATACATGCACATGAATGTTCATCACAGCACAGTCCACAGCAGCAAGAAGATGGAATCAACCCAGATGCCCAACAACAGAGGAATGGATAGGTAAGCTATGGTATATATACTCAATGGAACACTATGCAATGATAAAGAACAATGAAGATAGCTGGAAACATCTCTTAACCTGGTTTCAACTGTAGCACATTATGCTGTGTGAAAGTAGTCAGCGACAAAAGGACAAATATTGTATGAGACCCCCACTATAAGAACTTAGAAACAAACTAATGCATAGAAGAAAAAACTCTGAATGCTGCAAGGCTGAGGAGGAGGAAGGGAGGATGGGGGGGAAGGTTTAGATTAGATAGTTAAGAGAAATTTGGTTGGGTAAAATCATTTAAAAGAAGATTTTGGCTGGCTTGGCTAATAATAACTGAACTTCAGCATAATTTGAGTACTCCTCCCATTTTAACTCAATATTGCAAAGATAGAGTAGCTGGGGCGGAGGGCCAGGGACCATGCTCTCTGGTGAAATTGAGGCCAACTGACACAAATAGCATTTTGCTAATGAGGACTCTCTGTACCCCACATAGGTGAGTGGTGTCTGGGGTCTTAAAAGCTGCCAAGCTGCCATCTGAGGGTACAGCAAATGGTCCCAACTTAACAGGAAAGGATGATCACCAAGAACAAGAATGACATGGGGAAAGAGAACCCAGTAGACAGGGACTCATGTGGGTCTCTACACTGACTCGTGACCAGAAGAACCAGATGGTGCCTGGCCACCACCAGTGATAGCCACAATGGAGCTCACAAAGGTAAGTATCACTGGCAACAAGAGAATAAATAGGGGTGCACCCTGAGATTTTCAATAGAAGGCCACAATTGATGGTTCAGGGGCTTTGGGGTTCTCCTGAGAGCATGGCCCCTGGCCCTGATGCTTCCCCTAATCATAATGGAGGTCAACTTTTTGGACAGCAATGGATTGGACTTGGTGATGCAGACTGACCGTATCTTGTGGGAATTTTATGGTTCTATGCATCTACAGGATTGTCATCCTGCTTATCTCTTCTGGGAGGAAGGGGTGTGGGTGGATAGGAGGGGATAGAAGACTGTTGGGGGGATAGGACATCTATGGAACAGAGAGTAAGAGTGTTCTGTCACTGGGCAAAGAGAGCAGTGGGAGCCGCATATAGATAAGCATGTGAATTTATATGGGAATGTATATTTTCATTCAATCATAATAAAAATAAATAAATAATGCTTTTACCGGGAAAAAAAAAAAGATATAAATTTTAACCGAATTTTAACTTCAAGATATCTTTTTAACTTCCTCTCCATCTGGAAGACTATAACTACTGTAGTGTATCCCTCTTTTTGATATGATGATATCTTAGTTTTCATAATATGATCACTGGGTCCATTCTTTTAATTTCATAGCTTTGAGTTTTGTACCTTCCCTAACTGAGTAGTTTTCTGGATGTTGTGTCTCGAATTGCCTCCTTAGATATACATTTAATGTTTTTCCTCTTCTAAGAAAAACTTCTTTCAGTATTTCTTGTAGCTCTGGTTTGATTTTTACAAAGTCTCTAAGTTTCTGTTTATCTGCGATGTCTTGATTTCATTTCAATGTTTGAAAGACATTTTTGCAGGATATACCATTCTTGGTTGGAACTTTTTCTCCTTCAAGGATTTGAATGTGTCTACCCACTGCCTCATTGCCAACATCGTTTCTACCGAAAATTGAGACGAAAGCCTGCAGTTTCCCTCTGAATGTTAGCTTTGCTTCGAGTCACTCTGCCTTTAAGAGTTTCTGCTTATGTTTCATTTTGTTTAATTGTGATTATAATACGTCTTGGTGTCTTTCTTTGAAGATCTATTTTATGTGGTGTTCAATACATGTTCTATTATTTCATAATTTCAGGGAAGTTTTCTGTGACTAACACAGCAACTATATTCTCTGTGTTTTCAGGCATCCCTACCTGTTCAGGAACTCAACTTAATCATGGGTTGTTCCTTTTTGTGGAGTCTCACATGCTTCTTAATGCTTCTCCATTTTTCCTGTTTCTTTTCTCTGATTTCTCCTCATAAATACTGGTGTCAGTAGCTCTGTATTGAAAGACAGTAAACCTGGTTTCCAGTTGTTCAATTCTGCCCTTTTGGATTTGGATTGAATTGTCTAATTCTGTAATTTTGTTAGTGATGTGTCAGATTTCAGCATGTTACTATTCCATCAGATCAAACAGCTTGCTTCACTTTTCATTTTGCTCTGCTGCATCTTGTATAATGTCTAGGAGGGCTCTCTATATAATTATTTTGTACTTGACCTCTGATAGTTTCAGAAAGGCTTCTTCATCAGGAAAGTTATTTGACTTTTTGTACTGGGAGTTCTCTGGAGCCAAGGTTGAATGTTTTTGTAAAATGTTTGGTTAGGGTTTGTTGCTTATAAGACATCTAGCAGCTGTTTAGTTTCTCTGGTGTTGCCTCAAGCAGGAAGTTGATCACCAGCCACCTCTATTTACTCCAGTGACTGGGACTGATGGAATTTACATTCTTGAAATGTTATTAATAGTTTGCTATAATCCACATAATCAAATGCCTTTGTACAGTCAGTGAAACACTGGTAGGCATCTTTCTGACATTGACTATGAATTTTCATCAGCAAAATCTTGCCAGCATTTGATATTTATGATATTGTTTGATCATGTCCACATTCTGTTTAATTGCCTTTTTTTTGGAAAAGGCATAACATAGTTTTTATCATGTCAACTGAACAAGTGAATGTCTCCTGAATTTCTTGATCTAGAGAAATGTTTCCAGCATTGCATCTACTTACTGAAGCATGTCAAATGATATTCCATCAGTTTCTTGTACCTTGAAATTGCCAAATACTTTCAGTGCACCTTCTGTAGCACTGTTGTTTCTTGATCATATGCTACCTACTGAAATGATTGAAAGACAATGAATTATTTTAGAACTGTGACTTGAGTTCTTCCATCTTTTGATGTTTCCTGCATCTTTCAGTATTTTGCCCATAGAATCCTTTGTTTTAGAAACCTTGAAGCTTGAACTTTCTCTTCAGCCAGCTTCAGAAATATTAATCACATTCTTCCCTTTTGGTTTTCTAACTGTAGGGTCACTGTGAATCAAAATTGAAAGTGGCATTGGGTTTAGTTTGTTTTTTGTAACTGGTTTGGTTTTTGCAGGTAATTGAATATTTTGTCATAACACTTTTGCTTGTCTTCTGGAGCCACCCTTTCAAATTTTCTTTTCAGTTCTTTTAGCTCACCGTTTCTTCTATTCAGTTTAGCTACTTTGTATTTAAGGGTTGGTTTCAGAGTCTCTTCTGATGTTCATTATGTTCTTTTCCTTTTATCCTGATTTTTTTTACTGACTTTCCTTTTTTATATATGATGTTCTTAACGTCTTATAACAACTCTTTTGGTCTTCAGCCACTAATGTTCAGGGCACCAAGCTGCTAAAATCAGTCAGGATGTAGTCAAGGTCTTGCTTTGGCTCCTGTGAACCTGCTTTGAACTCCTTCAGTTTCAATTTGAACAAATGTGTGAGCAATTGAGTGCTATTCTACAGGTGAACCCTTGCTTTATCTTGACTGATGATACTGAAAGTCTCTATCATCGCTTTCCAGAGGTGTAGTCAAATAGGTCTTTGATCTTACAAAATTACATCATGCAATCTCTGGAGCTGTTTCTATCTCCAAGTCTGTATTTTCTGACTACTAATTCATCTTGTTTTCAACTTTCTTTACCAATCATCAGTGACTATTAGTGTGTGATCTAAATAATTATTACATTTTGATTTATTAAAGAAACTGTATGCCTATATTTAAATATTTTATATGTAAACCCCTTGATGTTTAGTTGATTCTGACTCATAGTCACTACAGAGGACAGGGTAGAATGGCCTTACAGAATTTCCAAGGATCAGCTGGTAGATTTGAATTGCTGACCTTTTGGTTAGCAATTGAACACTTAACCATTGTACCACAAAAGTGCATGTCTTTTATTCCTGAATTGTACCTAATGTTCATTATTAGAGGTTTTTATTATAATTTCTAAAACAGTTTTCTAACTTTTAGTTTGCACTTTTTTTTAAATCAGAAGAAATATAATTAAACATATAACATTTGTTTAACACACTGCACTGTTAGCTCATAAGTGCATTCTTTTACTTTGATATTTATTGTTTTGTGTTTGCAGCAAAAGAACCCTGGATTGAAAGAAACATGCTTGAATAGCCTCAGTCTAAGTCAATACTAATATTTTAGACAATTCTCTAAGTACAGTAATTGTTATTATTACTATTTACTTTCAATAAAAGATGAAAAGTATTTAAGTATTTACAAAATATTTAAAAATTTAGTTTGGCTTATTTGATCTTTTATGCAGAAAGGAGAAAAATAAATTCCTTTTAAAGAATGTAGTTTAGTAAGAAAAAAAGACTATTTTTTAAAATGTAAGTTTACATTAAAATTAGAATTATATCCAATGTTTATTTGCTTTATAGAACAATATAGTGCCTTGTAAAAACAGGTATTGAATAATTACACATAGACATAGAAACAATTTTGAAAACCAATTTACTTTTTCTGTATGATGTTATGGATATAAGGTGAACCTCAGTGTTAAAAATATATTGTCTCTCTAATTCTAGGATTTCTTTCCTAACGTTACACAGCTGATAATAACAATGGATTCTTAATAAAATACCTACACAAAACATCACTTTTTTAGCTATATATTTACTTTTTTAAGAACAAAAATTATTTCTAGAGCTGTATGTTTCCATAGAATGGAATTTTTGATCCCACTCTTTGTTGCAGCTATTTTCCCACTGATTCACTGATTTACACTGTTTTCCTTTGAGCTAAGTTTTTATGTAAGTACACATATTTTATGGGCTCCATTCTTAGAGAACTAAAATCAGTTCTCTGCTTCATAATTCAGTTGAACCTGGGTAGTATTCTGTAGTAACCAGGCACATAAAGATCAAAAAGGCACAGACCTTTGGGCCTTTCACCTGAGAAGTGATCATTTAATTGCATCTCTGTCATAGAAACTGAAGTCGTCTATTAATGTATTCTAATTGTTAGAGTGACTTCATTTGAAATACATAGCTAAGATATTATTATATTACGCATTTTAAAAATGTCCTTTAGAATCAGTTATTTTGCTTGCACATGTAATATATAGTTTATATTTTGGGCTTGTGTTGTTTTATTGCTCTCTGTAACTTTGGAGAATTTAAATGTTTTGTTACTTTAAGTTCCTACTGGGGTCAGTTACTTTTGCAGTTTCTGAACCTGATTGTCATGGACTGAATTATGTTCTCTTAAAATGTGTATCAACTTGGCTTGCCATGATTCTCAGTATGTTGTGGTTGTCCATTATTTTGTGATCTGAAGAGTGATTACCCTTCTGTTGTAAAACCTACCTGTATGATGTTAATGAGTTGTAATTAAAGGTAGCTATATTAATGAGATAGGGCTCAAATATACAGTGTTAGATTGTATCTTTAGTCATTTTAGAGATATAAAAGAGAGAATTGAGCAGAGAGAAGAAAGACCAAATGCTATCTACAAAGAAGTACCAGGAGCAGAGCTCCTAGACAGGAAAACCTAATGATGGAGACCTTCACCCAGAACCAACAGAGAAAGCATTCCCTGGGAGCTGGCACCTTGAATTTGAATTTCTATCCTCCTAGTTGTGAGAGAACAATTTCTGTTTTTAAGGCAACTCGAGGTTTTACTGTTATAGTAACAGTAGATAACTAAGATACTACTAAACTCAATCAACCACTCTGTATTTGTAGCAGTTTGGATCATCAGAAAGTGGGTGAGATTAAAATTTCATTATCACAAAAAGCATGAATTCCCCAACTCTTACAATCTAGCAAAATACAAAGGGCCAATGTCTGTAATGTGTCTTATGTGAGCTTAAGCTAGGACAACTTTTTTTTTTTGATAAGTTAAGTTAGACAAACTGTTGAAATTCAGAAAAATTATGTAATATTCCACAAACTGTTGAAATTTAGAAAAATTATGTAATATTCCCTCCAAAAGTGATAGGCTTAACCTCAATACATGTATTGTGCTTACTCTGTATATAATTTGGCAGGGATATATTCTAAGAAATAGTTTGCCACTTTTTCACTCCTAGATGATTTCATAAACACACGAAGTTAAATGCTAAAATCAGCTTTGTGCACACTGTCTACATGCTTAGATTGTCTTCTTAACCTGTCCATTATGCCAGATGTCACAATGCTTACCCGCATCTTATAGCTCCTTTTAAAATGGAAACCTCTGATGAAACAATAATTTAAGTAGTTAGATGATAGCATTTGATGGGAAAACAAGATACCGTAAAATTTCATCTTTCCACAAAATTTAAACATTATGTAGTTATTATTTTTCTTTACTTTGAATATGCAAAATGAACTTTCTCTGTTTAATTTGATCACAATGTCCTAAAATTAACCTGTCTTTCTTTTAGAAGAAATCAAGCACTGAAAAACAATACCACGTGTAATTTAACTAGGTGTCTTAGTTACCTAAGGCTAACTAAAGTGATTACCATTAAGTCAATTCTTAGTCATAATGACCCTATACGACAGAGGAGAACTGCCCATAGAATTACAAAGGAGAGCCTAGTGGATTCAAACTTCCAAACTTTTGGTTAACATCTGGGTTCCCCTTAGTTGCCTAGTTCTGGGGTAACAAAAATTATCACAAGTGAGCTACTTTAAAGAATAGGAGTTTATTTTCTCACAACTCACCACTACCACTAGTTGCCATTGAGTCACCTCCAACTCATGGCTGAGTACTACTGAGCTTCATGAAGTTTATAATGGCTTATGTTTAGGAAGTAGATTGTTAGAACTTTCTTCTAAAGTCTTCTCAGTAGGTTCAAAACTCCAACTTCTCTTTTTGTATCATCTCTTCTCACAGTTCAGTATACTAGAAGACCAAATTTGTGCATAATTCTAGAAGATGTTCCTTCCTTATCTGTAGTCCTGGGTGTTTCTTGGCATCTCTTAAAGTCTGTTTCTGTCTTTTGTTTGTGTCTCTGTGCCTACTATGTTATTTTTAATAACTCAGGAGTGATTAAATTTAGGCATCACCTACATTAACAGAACAAAGAAAACTTCTCTTTCCAAAGCAGATCACATAGGTAAGTTCAGGGGCTAGGAACTCAATATATGCTTGGGGATAGTAAGGGAAAAGGGGGCAATACAATTCAATCCATGGCACTAGGACAATGATAAAACACCCAGAAGAAGGATTCAAATTTGCTATCTGTTATACTTGCTGGTACTCGGCATTTGAATATTAGCATCACAGCAACATGCAAACCCCCCAGTACAGCAAACTGACAGACAAGTAGGATACATATGCATAAAGACACACACACACACATACATGTATATATATATATATATATATATACACACACACAAATATCAAAGAAGAGATGAGAAGGTAAGCATGCAGGCAAAAAATAAAATCAGACATCATGAAGAGCAGTAGCACAAACTTTTTCAAAAATAAATAAGAACTCAAAAACACCTTTGTTTGAGAAAAGAGGAAACAGGTACAACAATTGTCATCTGAAGTTTCTTGGATACAGCATGGCTCCTTAAAAGGACTGTTAATGAACTATGAATCACACATATAAACCATATTTTGCTGGACAGCATAATGGAAGAGAGAGTTTATATTCTAGCTGCCTGTGTCTATTGCTGAGAGGACATGAAAACAGTTAACAAAATTTTAAGCCATAATATTTACTTGAGCAATTATTATGAGTTATCCAGATTGATAATGAAGATGACGAGGATGATAATGACAGTTGGGATTATCATCATCCTCTATTTTATCACAATCTCTTTCCTGACCTCTTGAAACACAAAACACTGGATGATAAGAAAAATTTCTAAGTTTTCTGAAACAATGAGCTGGCTTCTCCCCTAATGTACCTTTTACTAATAAGTGCTTTTTTAAAAAAAAAAGTATTCCTGTAAAGATGATTCTTTCAAATGGAAATATTATAAGTAGGCACAGTGATGCTACATAAAAATGGAAAATGCAGACAAATGAAGCTTCCCTGGTACATAAGCTCAAAACTTCTGTCATGAATTACAAATATTTAATTAAGAGATTGCTTCTAAGAAGGAACATGAACAGGAATAATTTCAAGAGCTCGGGAAAGAGATTGTGAGAAAATAGAGGATGGTGACAATCACAGCTGTCATCGTCCTCATCATCCTCATTATCAATCTGGATAACTCATAACAATTACTCAAGGAAATATTACGGCTTAAATATATTAACTGATTTCTTACTCATCACAATCTTAAGATGTCTGGACCATTTAATGACTACTTTTATTCTTTTATAGACAAAGACATAGAGAGATGAAGAGATTTTGAAAAATATTCCAAAACTAAGCAGTGAAACAGAAGTGAAAGTCTATATACTACATGTAAGTACTCTCCTAATATATGACCAAAACAAATGATACATAGTGGAAAAAGCACTTTCTCTTCAATAAACTGTGCAATGTCAATAGAGTGTTCATAAAGAGGACTAGGGGGTGAGACTTAATCTGCAATTCTACTTTACATCCTTAATTTTTCTTTTTTTATTGTGATTGAGTGAAAGTATACAACGCAAGTTAAATTTGCATACCTGTCTATCTGCAGCTTCTTCTGCTCTCCTTGCCTGGTGACATCACAGTATTGTTTTCCATTCTATACATGTCATATCCTCTTAACAATCTCCTGTGTCCCCCTCTCCCTTCTAGTAAGAGGCCAACGGGAGAGCATCCTGTAGATACATAGAACCATGCAGTGGGAACACGATATGGTCACTTTGTGTCCTCCAGTCCAACCCATTCCTGTCTGAAGAGTTGACCTCAGTAATGATTTATGATCAGGGGGCAGCAGCAGGTCTAGGGAAAATGCTCCTAGGGGAACTCCTGGGACTTTGGATCATCAATTGCAGTCTTACAGTAGAGTTCTTGAGATGCACCCCTCTTGTACTCATGTTGCCACTGGAAAACAGCATTGTGTAGTACATCACGGCTGTCATCGGTGGTCGCAGGCCACGATCTGGTTCTTCTGGTCAGATGTTGATACAATCACCTATGCACGTGTGTCCTTCTGTCTTTTGGACTATTTTTCCTTCACGTCCTTGTTGTCCTTGGTGATCATCTGATCCGGCTGAGTTGGGAACACTTGGTTTACTCAGATGGCAGCTTGCTAGCTTTCAAGACCTCAAAGGCCACTCAGCAAAATGGAGTGCAGAAGACTCTAAACAATAGGCTACTTGTGCCAGCTGGCCTCAATATCCCCTGAAAACATGGTCCCCGGATCCTTGCCCCTGCTACTCTATCTTTGCATTATTAGGTTAAGATCAGAAGAGTTTTCCGTTTATGAAGTCCAGTTAAGCTGCTCTTCTTTCTAATATGTGCTGTCACTGATTTCACCCCATCAAACTTCTATCAACTATCTAATCTGTAACCAACAGTCTCCCTCCTTCCATCCTCTTCCTTGTAACCATCAAAGGGTCTTTTCTTCTGCACTTGAGTCTGTTTTTAAATTGTTATAGTAGGGGTCATATAGAAATTTTTTTAAGTCATTATAGTAGGGGTCACATAGAAATTTGTCCTTGTGCCTCTGACTGATTTCAGTCAACAAAATGTCTTCCAGTTGAAACATGGTTATGAGAGGCTTCATAAAATCATCATTACTCTTTATCATTGCATAGTGTTACACTGAGTATATGTACCATAGTTTGCTTATCCATTCATCTGTTGTGGGGCAGCTGGGTTGATTCCATCTTTTTGCAGTTGTGGACTGTGCCACAATAAACATTTGTGGCCAGATGTTCATGTGACTGCCTTTGATACTGTAGGATATATTCCAAGCAGTAAGATTAGAAGATCGAAAGACATATCTATTTTCAGCTTTTTAAGGAAGCACAAGATTGCTTTTCAATGAGGTTGTACCATTTGGCAATCCCACCAGCAGTGTAGCAGCATTCCATTTTCTCCACAGCCTCTCCAGCATTTGTTTTCTGTGTTTTTCGGATCATGGCCAACCTTGTTGGGGTGAGAAGGTATCTCACTGTGTTGGGAGCCATGGCCCACATACCTCCTGTAAGCCTCAGATCTCGCTGCCTGCAAAATGGCGTCGTGCTGCAGGGCCACACCCTTGTTTACCCCGCTTAATGGCCTGCCCAGTGTAAGGCTTTGCCTGGAGACTAGGCAAGCCCCCCTTTGATTGGATATTGTTTGCCCTATCAGAATACAGCAGGCAACACTATTTAAGCCGTGTGACCAGGAAATAAAGTAGAAGAAGGATCTTGAAACCGTGTGTGGTGGTCCGTGTGTCTGTTCTCTACCTGCTGGACGGGTGGGGTCTCGGACATCTGGTGACCCGGACGGGGAGCCTGAGAGACCCCGGGAATACAGCGGTAAGGACCCCTGGGAGGGGCAATCAATCCGGCACGGCCGGGTGGTCTTTTGATAGAGCTCTTATCTAGCAGCCGTATAGAGCTGGACTCATCCGGGGACGCCCGGGGAAAGGAACTGGCATTGACCAGGGAAAGTAATTAATAATTGTATAAAATGGGTAATCACCCCTCTTCACAGCGGCTATTAATAGCCTGTAAATCCCTTTTCAAGCAGCGCGGGATCGGTATCAAGCAGGCCACCTTAGAGCGTTTCCTTCTAGCGGTGGAGGAGGTGGCTCCATGGTTCCTGGTTTCTGGCCACCTCACTCTGTCTGCATGGAACAAGTTGGGAGAGGATTTGACTAGGGCAGATATGCAAGGTACCCTGCCCCCAGGAGTTATGGGAATTTGGGTCTTAATTTTGACTTGCTTGGAGGATGAGTTGAGCGTTTTTGAGAGAGTCCTCACCCGGGGACAAGACGCCCTTGAGCGTGTTCAAGAGGAAGCTTCCCAAAAGGGTAGCGACAAGGATAGTGTGTCTGGTGAGAGTTTGCAGGGGAGCGGCAGTGACTCAGAAGGGGAGGGAGAACTGGAGGAGAAAGAAGAAAGGAAGGGGGAAGAAGGGGAGGCAACAGTGACGCAGTTGACGCACGATGTTGGCCAGATGTGCGTCCGGCCCCCGTGACCGCCTTCCTCCCCCCGAGCCAAAGGGGCCCCAGGGAAGATTGGTGCCGACACAGTACCTCCCCCGTACAACCCTTCAGCGCCTCCCCTCTCGCAGAGGAGTCGTTTCCCGCAGATGTAGGAGGGCAGCCCTGCTGCCTTTCCTGTTTTTCAGGATCAACAGGGCAATCGTTATCATGACCCTCTAGACTGGAAACTGGTGAAAGGCATAGCAGAAGCTGTTAGGACATATGGTACCGGATCTGCTTTTGTTGTGGCCTCTTTGGAAAGTCTATGGCGCTATGCTATGACCCCTTCCGACTGGCAACATCTTGCCCAAGCTTGTCTTTCATCAGGACAGTTCTTGGACTGGAAGTCTATGGCCCAAGACCTAGCAGTAGAGAAGGCAGCGGAAAATGCTAGGGATGGCAATCAGGTCTGGGATATGGAAATGCTAATGGGGTATGGCCGCTTTGCAAACAATCAGATTGGGTATCCACAGCAAGTCTATGAGCAGATCAACCAAATATGCACCAAAGCTTGGAAATGCCTCCCTAATCGGGGCGAGCCGGCAGGAAATCTCACTAAGGTTATACAGGGACCTAATGAACCTTTCTCAGATTTTGTGGCCCACATGGTTGACTGTGCCACAGAGATCTTTGGGGATGCTAATCAAGCCATGCCCCTGGTCAAGCAGCTCATCTATGAGCAATATACTAAGGAGTGTAGGACGGCTATCACCCTCCACAAGAGAAAAGGTATCGAACAATGGATGCGAGTTTGCCGGGAGTTGGGTGGTTCTCTTACTAACTCTGGACTGGCCGCTGCGGTGGTCGCCGCTGTTCATGGACCCCGGGGGGTCCGTCAGGGTGGGGCCCCACGTCAAAATCGCCATGAAGGCCAGCCCACCTGTTTTCAGTGCCGACAACCAGGCCATTTCAAACGTGAATGTCCTTACAAACAGAGCACAGGCTCAGCGGGGGCCTCTGCCCCTAATGCTGGTCCCAGGCTGTGCCCCCGGTGCCGAAAGGGCAATCATTGGGCCTCCGACTGCTTCTCTTTGAAAACAGTGGAAGGAACCCCTCTGCCCACTCTAAACCTGGGAGCCCATCCAAAAAATGGGCACAGGGGCCCTCACCACCAGGGCCCGCAAATATATGGGGCCCACAGTGTAACTCCAACACCCCAATGGCCATCCTTCCGGCCTCCAGAACAGGGACAGCCACTGACCATGCCGAGCCGCGTAGAGCAACCTCAGGCAGCGCCGGATTGGACCTCCGTGCCACCGCCAGACTCATATTAACACCCCAAATGGGGGTACAACCAATAGACTCAGACATGTCTGGCCCGTTACAGCCTGATACATTTGGGCTTGTCCTGGGTCGTAGCTCTGCTACGCTAAAAGGAATTATAGTCTGTCCTGGGGTAATAGACGCAGATTATACTGGGGTCATAAAAATTATGGTCTCATCCCCAAAAGGCATTCTTGCGATTTCACCCGGGGATAAGATTGCACAATTGTTGGTTCTGCCTAGTAAACATCAGCAATTCCCCACATCTGCCTGCGTACGAGGGACACAGGGTTTGGGGTCCAGCGGCCCCACCAGTGTCATGCTCTCTCTGGACCTGGACCGCCGACCTATGTATTCTCTTAAGGTTAATGGCAAGCAAATGATAGGCTTATTAGATACAGGAGCTGATAGAAGTGTTGTTAGCCTGCGAGACTGGCCCAAAAAATGGCCCACTCAACAGTCGCAGAGTCTTCTTCGAGGCCTAGGGTACTCTGATTCCCCTAGTATCAGCTCCTCAGAACTGCAGTGGCATGATGAGGAGGGACATCGGGGCACTTTTCAGCCATATGTGCTAGACACCCCTGTGACTCTGTGAGTCAGAGATATTTTAGATGCCCTTGGGTTAAGAATTACTAATGAGCAATTGTATAGCCCGCAGTCGAGAGCCATTATGGCTGACATGGGATATATCCCCAGTTTTGGACTTGGATCTCGGTTGCAGGGGGAAAAGGAGCCCCTTCCAACCACCCAGACACCCGAAAAACAGGGACTGGGTTTTTCTTAGGGGCCATTGATACACCCAGAATCAAATGGAAAACTGAGCAGCCCATCTGGGTGCCTCAGTGGCCCCTCCCAGAGCAGAAACTGCGGGCTGCTGAAGAGCTGGTACAGGAGAAGCTCATGCTTGGTCACCTGAAAGAGTCCATATCCCCTTGGAATACACCCATATTTGTAATCAAGAAAAGATCAGGTAAATGGAGACTTTTGCAAGATCTCTGCGCTGTTAACGCTGCAATGGAAATCATGGGGCCTGTCCAGCGCGGCCTCCCGGTTCTTTCCACATTGCCTCGAGAGTGGCCTATAGTGGCAATTGATATCAAGGATTGTTTCCTCTCCATCCCCCTTCACCCTCTGGATACTTCACACTTTGCTTTTACTCTGCCCTCAATCAATCATGGGACGCCAGATCGCTGCTATGAGTGGGTAGTTCTCCCTCAAGGCATGGCTAATAGCCCTACCTTGTGTCAGATGTTCGTTCAGTGGGTAATGCAGCCTGTTGTAGATCAACACCCCTTGGTGCACTGCCTCCATTATATGGATGACATCTTGCTCACCTCCTCCTCCCAAAATGAACTCCATCAGGCTTTTATTGACCTATCGCAAGCCCTCTCTTCTCAGGGCCTACACATTGCCCCCGAAAAGGTCCAACAGGGACAAGTAATAGAATTTCTGGGAGCCAAAGTAGAGCTACACCAAGTACAGCCCCAGAAAATAACTCTGCGCAGAGATTCCCTGCGCACCTTCAATGACTTCCAGCGCCTTTTGGGAGATATACAGTGGGTCAGACCCTATTTAGGGTTGCCTAATCATGTACTGCGCCCACTGTATGAGGTCCTGAATGGAGACCCTCAGCTCTCTTCTCCTAGATTCCTCTCTAAGGAGGCTTTGTCGGCTCTGGGAGAAGTAGAAAATGCATTGTCCGGTGCCGCCCTCCGGCGGTATGATCCTCGTCAGCCTTTGGTTCTTTGTATTCTGCCCACTGAAAGTCAACCCACCGGAACCTTGTGGCAGGGAGGCCCTCTTTATTGGATCCACCCCCGAATTACCGCGGGGAAGTCCATTTCGTGGTACCCTGCCGCTGTTGCCCAGCTAGCTCTTGTGGGAATTAGTGAGTGTATTCAGAGCTTCGGCTTTGTGCCACACACACTCGTCACTCCCTATGCCAAATGTCAGGTGAACACTCTCGCTGCCGTTTCTGATGACTGGGCCATTTTAATATACACATATCAAGGAAAGATAGACAATCACTTTCCCAAAGACCCTCTTCTTCAATTTTACAAGACACATCCAATAGTATTTCCAAAAATTACTTCTTCCACACCCATCGAAGGAGCAATGGTTATCTTCACTGATGGCTCAAGCATGGGACTAGGGGGAATTCATATCCCAGGTATATCCTCCCAAGTACACCTCTTCCCAGCCAGTTCTGCACAAATGGTTGAGCTCCATGTAGTCTTGCAGGTGTTCCAAACCATCCCAGACCCTTTCAACCTTGTCTCTGACTCTGCATATGTAATGAATGCTGTCAGAATCCTCGAAGCCGCAGGCTATATTAACCCCCGTTCTCCTGTTAGTCAATTGCTCTGCTCTATACAGCGCCTACTCCACCAGAGAACACATCCATTTTACATAGTTCAACATAGAGCTCACCAGGCCCTCCCTGGTCCTATTACTAATGCTACGGCTGACGCACTGACTCGCGTGCCTGTGATCCTTAATGCAATGGAACATGCAGTCCAGTTTCATAAACTTTTCCATGTCAACTCCAAGACCCTGTCATCCCGGTTTCAAATCTCACGAGAGGCAGCCCGCACTATAGTGCGCAATTGTGCCACCTGTGCTCCCTACCTCCCTTCCCCCTCGGTGGGGGTGAACCCCCGAGGTATTTTACCCATGCAGGTGTGGCAAATGGATGTTACCCACTATGCTGAGTTTGGTAAACTTAAGTATGTCCATGTCTCCGTAGACACTTCCTCTGGCTTGATTTGTGCCTCAGCCTTAGCAGGCGAAACTGCCAAGCATGTCATCACCCACTGTCTTGCTGCCTGGGCTGCTTGGGGTATCCCCCAACTAATCAAGACGGACAATGGCCCTGCTTATACCTCCCAAACTTTTGCGCACTTCCTACAACAAATGGGAACGCGGTGCACCCATGGCATCCCCTATAACCCTCAAGGCCAAGGCATTGTTGAACGAGCTCACTTAACATTAAAAACCATGCTTAATAAACAAAAAGGGGGAGTTGGGGAAGGCCGGACACCACAGAACCGCCTTTCACTCGCCCTATTTACACTCAATTTTCTGTCATTGGATGCTGAGGGCCGCTCTGCAGCCGATCGTCACATGGGTCCTCATGGAGGATCCACAGCCAAAGTCCTGTGGAGGGATGTAATCAGTGGGCTCTGGAAAGGACCAGATCCAGTTTTGGTATGGTCCCGAGGAGCTGTTTGTGTCTTTCCACAGAACGCACAGGACCCCGTTTGGATCCCAGAGAGTCTGGTCCGCCCATCGCACATAAGCAAGATGAAGAGGAAATCCTTGATCCTCCTGCTGCTGGTGACGATCATAACATGGATGGGACAATCCCAGGATAAGTATAGATGGGGATTGTTGGATGTCCTGCCTCTTCCTATCCCTGTACATCATACCTCTCCTTTGTTGCCTCGCTTTTTCACCACCAATCGTAGCCTACAACTCCCTGCCATTAAGCTAGATTCTGAAATTAGCCCGGGGTCCCATCCTATCAACATCACTCTGCAAGGCCTCCTCTGCTTTACAGTATCCCACAATTTGTCAGACTTGGCACCTGATGACAACTCCTGTGTCACCTTGTATAATATGTCAGCAGGGTAGTTTGACACGCCAAGAAATAGCACCGCCAACGGCACCCTCTTGCAGGGTCGCATTCCCCTTATGATTTCTAAATATGGCACTAACCCGCCTTCACAGCCTCGCTGGGCCCCATATTGCAAAAGTACACGAGATTGGCCACAGTTATGAACAGGTTGTCAAAGTCATCGCCTACAGTGGGCGGTGAAACCCTACTTCACCTTTTCCCCAAACATTGGGACTATGGCGAATCAGACGTCTCCTGGGTGCAACTATACCCGGCAAAGCCCCACTCAGGTTTCACCCACCAACCCCTTTGACGTCTGGCTCCTCTGTTGTGTTAATAGCAACTGTACAGATATTACCGCCATGTCTATGATCACGGGCAGGGTACTTAAGAATGCTAGTGTTCGCTGGAATGAGTCCGAGATTTTTGAAACCTCTGTGAATCAGTTTGAGTCTAATTCCAACTTAACTTTTTCCCCGACACCTGTATGCCTTCAGCCTCTGTTTATGTTTCTCCTTTTTAATAACTCCAAAGAAAGTTCGGTTGTTTGTACAAATTCTGCTTGCTTTTATTCTCTCTGCTGGAATGCATCTATTTTCCCTACAGCTCTAGTGACCAGGTTGCCGCGCTACGTCCCCTGGCCGGTGCAGTCACCATCCCCGGAGGTACTCTGGAGACGTAAATGAGATTTTGGAATCACCGCCGCCATTGTAGCCGCTGTCACCGCTTCAGTCGCGGCCGCTGCCACTGCTGCCGTGGCCCTCACGCAGACTGTCTCCACCGCAGCCACTGTCAACGCTTTGGCCGAAGGGACGACTGCTGCTCTATCTGCCCAAGGCTGAATTGATGGACACGTGCTGGGTGCCATCCACATCTTGAACCAGCGCATAGATTTAGTACAAGAGCAGATTGACTCGTTAGTGTAGATCATACAGCTAAGCTGTGAGTGGCACTTTAGCAGTTTGTGTGTCACGTCTGTGCCTTTTCAGAATCATTCTCTAGCTGCATATCTTTCTCGCCAGTTATCAATGTACCTGAGGAACAACTGGACCACTGAGATGGAGACTTTGATGACCCAACTGCGTGCGGAAATCACTCGTGTCAATTCCACCCGGGTAGATGTTAGCGTTGCTCAATCCCTCCTATCGTGGCTCTCCAACGCCATGACGCTTGTGAAAAACTGGGCCAGGACAGGGGCCATGTTTGGGGTATGCCTTTTGGCCATCATACTGATTGTGTCTCATCTTAGAAGAATGCGTGCTCGACAGCAGGCGCAAAATACCATGTTAGTACAGGCAATTGCTGAGATCGGAGATCCCTCTTCTAGCCCAGGGGTCTGGCTACAAATGCTTGAAGGCAGTCAATGACGGGCAACCTTCTTTGGGGGTGTCATCAACCTAAGACAGGGACTCCACCTTTCGCTGCGGACTCTCTCCATGACGGGTGAGAGCCGCCTCAGCCAAGAATGACCTAAGCCAGGCGCTTCAAGCACACATTTCATTTATTTAAATGTATAAAGGGGAGATGTTGGGAGCCATGGCCCACATACCTCCTGTAAGCCTTAAATCTCGCTGCCTGCAAAATGGCGTCGTGCTGCAGGGCCACACCCTTGTTTACCCCACTTGATGGCCTGCCCAGTGTAAGGCTTTGCCTGGAGACTAGGCAAGCCCCCCTGTGATTGGATATTGTTTGCCCTATCAGAATACAGCAGGCAACACTATTTAAGCCATGTGACCAGGAAATAAAGTGGAAGAAGGATCTTGAAACCGCGTGTGGTGGTCCGTGTGTCTGTTCTCTACCTGCTGGACAGGTGGGGTCTCGGACATCACTGTAGTTCTGATTTGGATTTCTTTAATAGCTAATGATCATGAAAATTTCCTCATGTGTCTCTTAGCTGCCTGGATATCCTTTTATTGAAGTGTCTGGCCATCTCCTTTGCTTGGCACTTAAATAGGTTATTCACATTTTTCATGTTGATATTTATAGTACCTTGTAGATTATGGAGATCAGACATCAGACTTATATATACTTGCCAAATATTTTTTCCCATTCTGTGGGTGGTATTTTAATTCTTTTGATAAAATTGTTGGATGAGCCAAAGTGTTTGATTCTTACTAATTTCCATTTATCTATTTTCTGTTGATTGTGCTTTATTCGTCAGATTTGGAGTCTGTCTAAGCTGTGTATTAAAACTTCCGTTGTTGACTCTACTTTTTCCTGCATGATCTTAGGTTTGATATTTAGGTCTTTGATCCAATACAATTTGGTTTTCATGTCAGGTTTGAGATATGGGTCTTCTCTCATTTTTTTGCAGATGGATAGCGAATCTTCCCAACAAAATTTGTTAAAGATACCATTTTTACCCCAGTTTACAATCTTAGGGCCTTTTGTTGAATATCAGCTGTTCACAGGAGTATGCTGGCATCTCTGGAGTCTCAGCTCTGTTCCGTTGGTCTATATGTCTCTGTACCAGGACCAGGCAGTTTTGACTACTATGGCAGTGTAATAGGTTCTAAAGTTGGGGAGTGAGAGACCTCGCACAGGGTTCTTCTTCAGTAGTGCTTTGCTTATCTGGGTTTCTTCCCTTTCAAACAAAGCTAGTCAATTTTTTTTCTCTATCTCATTAAAAAATGTCACTGGAATTTCTATTGGGATTGCATTGTATATGTAGGTCACTTGGGTAAAAAAGATGTTTCCACAATGTCAAGTTGTCCTGTCCATGAGCAGGGTAGGTTTCTCCACTTATGTAAAAATCTCTCTTAGTTTCTAGCAGTAACGTATTGTACAAAGGTATTCTCTTTGTATAGGTCTCTTCTTTCTCTAGTTAGATTGATTCCTTGAGATATTTTATCTTCTTGGGATCTATTTGGTGATTTCTTTGTGAATGATCTCTTTATTAGTATAAAGAAATACTACTGATTTATTTATGTTTATTTTGTATCCTGATACTTTGCTGAATTCTTCTATTAGTCTGAGTAGTATGCTTATGGATTCTTTAGGATTCTCTGCATAGACAATCATATCATCTGCAAACAGGGAGATTTTTACTTCTTCTTTGCCGACATAGATGTCCTTTATTTCTTTGTCTTGCCTGATTTCTCTGGCCAGAACTTCTAGTACAATGTTGAATAGAAGGGGTGAGAGTGGGCATCCTTGTCTAGTTCTCTTTCTGAAGGGAAGCTGTTTTAGTCCCTCTCCATTCAGGATGATGTAGGCACTTTGCTTTGTGTACATGCCCTTTATTTCATTGACGAATTTGCCTTCTATTCCTATTTTGCAGAGATTTTTTTAGCATGAAAGTGTATTGTACTGTGTCAAATGCCTTTTCTGCATCAAATGATAAAATCAGGTGATTCTTATTCTTTGTGCTGTTTATGGGATTGATCACATTAATTGTTTTTCTTATGTTAAACCAGGCTTGCATCCCTGGTATGAATTGAACTTAGTCATGATGAACTATTTTTTTGGTATGTTGCTGAATTCTATTGGCAAGGATTTTGTGGAGTATTTTTGCATCTAGGTTCATGAGTCACATTGGTCTGTAATTTTTTTTGGTGGAATCTTTCCCTGACTTTGACATCATTGTTGTACTGGCTTCATAGAATGAATTTGGGAATATTCCATCCCTTTCTATGATGTAAAACAGTCTCAGTAGTATTGGAGTTAACTCTTTTCTAAAAGCTTGCTAGAATTCTTCAGTGAAACCATCTGGGCCAGGACTTTTTTTGGTTCATCATTTTGTGATAACTTTTTCAATCTCTTTCTTTGTGCTTAGTTTATTAGGTTGTCCTGCTTCTCCTTCTGATAATTTTGGTAGATGATGTGAATCTAGGAATTTGTCCATTTGTGCTAGGTTTTCAAATATGTTAAAGTCTTTTGTAGTATTCTCTTATGATATTTTTGATTTCTGTTGAATCTATTATGACACCTCCCATCTCATTTCTTTTCTTGTTATTTTTTTCTCTCCTATTTTTCTTTAATAAGTTTAGCCAATATTTTGTCAATTTTGTTGATCTTTTCAAAAAACTACCTTTTGATTTTATCACTTTTTTCACTTGTTCTTCTATTCTCTGATTCCTTTAGTTCTGCTCTAATCTTTATTATCAGTTTTCTTCTAGTGCCTGAAGGGTTGCTCCATTGCCCTCTTTCTATTGTTTCAAACTGTAGGGTTAATTCTTTGTTTTGGCTCCTTTCTTCCTTCTGGATGTGCACATTTATAGGGATAAACTGAATGCTGAGCACTGCTTTGGCTTTATATTGTAAGATCCGGTAGGATGTATTTTCATTTTAATTTGAATCCAAAAATTTCTTTATTTCATCCTCAGTTTCTTCTATAACCTATGGCTTTATTAGCAAAATGCTGCTCAGTTTCCATGATTTCCAATATTTATCAATGTTGCCTTTCTGCTATTGATTTTGACTCTTTTGGCTTTATGATCTGAGAAGATACTTTGCAATAATTCAATGGTTTGGAATTTTTTGAGATTCGCTTTCAGTGCTAACGTATGGTCTATTCTGAAATTGTTCCACATGCATTGGAGAAGAAGGCATACTTATCTGTTGATGGATAAAAAGTTCTGTACATCTCAATGAGGTCTAATTTGTTAATTGTCGCAGAAAGATCTTCTATGTCTTTATTGAGCTTTTTTCTAGATGGTCTGTCTAATATTGAAGGTGGAGTGTTGCAGTCTCTGACTATTACTGTAGAGCGATTTATCTCACTTTTCAATGTAGTTAGTGTTTGTTGAATGTATTTAGATGCTCTGGTATTGGGTGCATAAATATTTAATATTGTTAAGTCCTGCTTGTATGTTGAATCTTTCAGCAATATAGAGTGATTATCCTTGTCCACGAATTGGATTTTACATTAAAACCTGTTTTATTGGAGATTGATGTTGCCATACATGCTCTTATTTGTCTATTGTTATCTTAGTATATATTATTCCATCTTTTAGTTTTCTGTTTGTTCAAATTTTTAAGTCTGATGGGTGTTTCTTGTAGGCAACATATAGATGAGTCATGTCACTCATTGTCTCTTTACTGGAGAATTCAGTCCATTTACATTCAATATAATTATGATAGGTATATGTTTAATGCTGTTATTTGATGAATTTATTTTGGTGTTGGTATTTTCTCTGTTGGTCTTAATTTTCTGTTCTGGCTCATTCTTCTTTATGGGTTGACTTTTCATTTTTTTCAGTGTTGTATTTTTTATTGTTGAGTCTCCTGTATTACATTTCTTATTTTGGTGTGTTGCATTGTCATTGTGCTTTGCAGCTACCTGTATGGTCCCCCTGAACATTTGGAGTTTAAACCCAATTTTAACAACTACATGTCTTATTAACTTCACCTCCATCTGAAATGACTATAATTACTGTAGTATATCTGTCTTATTAACACGATGATATCTTAGTTTTTGTGATATGATTACTGGTTCCCTTCTTTTAATGTTGTATGTATAATCAAATTTTGAGCCTTCCCTAACTTTATGAATGTTGTGTCCTGCATTGCCTCCATAAATACATTCTTCATGGTTTTGTTTTTCTAAGCAAAGAGTTTCTTTCAGTATTTCTTGTAGTTTCCATTTGGTTTTTACAAAGTCTTTAAGCATCTATGTATCTGCAAGTGTCTTAATTTCATCTTCATATTTGAAAGACATTTTTGCAGAATATATAATTCTTGGTTGACTATTTTTCTCCTTCAAAGCTTTGAATGTGTCATCTCATTGCCTCCATGCCAACACTGCTTCTGCTGAGAAGTCAGATGAAAGCACACAGGACTTCTCTCTGAATGTTAGCTTATGTTTGAGTCTCACTGCCTCTAAGAGTTTCTGTTTCCTTTTACTAAGCTTTATAAAAGTATGTCTTGGTGTCTTTCTTTCAGGGCTATTTCTTGTGGAGTTCGATACACATCTTGAGTATCTAAGTTCTCTTCTTTCAACTTTTCAGGTGAGTTTCCTGTCAGCAACTCAGCAACAATACTGTGTTTTCAGCTATCTCTCACTGTTCAGGACCTCCAGTCAATCTTAGATTATTGCTCTTGGTAGAATCCCACATGTTTCTTAATGCTTCTTCATTGTTCTTTTTCCTTTTTTGAATTTCTCCTCATAAATGCTGATGTCAGTAGCTGTATCTTCAAAGTCACTCAGTCTAATTTCCAGTTCGGCAGTCCTGGTCTTTTGGCTCTGAATTGTATTGTCTAATTCTGTAATTTTTTTTATTGATTTGTCAGATTTCAGAATGTTGATGTTACATCAGTTTGAATAGTTGCTTTATTTTTCATTTTGTTCTGCTGCATTTTGATTAATGTCCAGGAGGGCTCCATATATATATATATATAATTCTTTTGTATTCAGCCTCTGATGGTTTCACAAAGACTTCTTCATATGGGAAGTTTTTATGATTCTTTATTTTAGAAGTATTTTGGAACCATGGTCAGACGTTTCTTTAATTGCCTGGTGATGGTTTGCTGCTGATGAACATCTAGAAGTTGTTTAGCTTCTCTGTTGTTGTCTTAACCGGAACTGAGTCATAGTTCTGAGAAAGGAGTTGGTTACTAGCTACCTCTTTGTACTCTAGAGACTGGCCCCAGTGGACTCTCTGTGATGGCAGTCTCTGCCTCCTGGCTGGCAAAAACACTACTTATGGAGTCACTGGAGTCCATCAATCAACCCTATGATGTGGGTCAGTTAGGGCTGGAAGAGATGTGATTGGGCTGCACAGCAGTTATTTGTGCAGGCAGTCTTATTTTAAAAAGCTGAAAGCTACCTGACTGCTTCCAGTATTAGTCAGGCCATTAGGTGTGGCTGGCACCTCCTCTGGCTGGTAGTGGAGGCACCTCTTCTGCCATCCCCAGAAGCTACAGTGTATTTCAAAGTAGTGAGAAGCTGCTACACTGGTGTCATTGCATGATGAAGTTTACCTTTGAGGCAAACTGTGCTAAACACAGCCTTTCTTCTAGAAAAGTGCCTCCCAGACTGGCACTGCCTCTGAGCCTGAGAATTAGCACCTGCTGAGTCCTTTGCTTGGTTAACTCCACCTCTCAGCCAAACAAGATAGCATCCCTGTCAAGCTATCTCTTGTGCCTCAAAAGGGCCAGATCTATGGTGGACCTCCATAAAGGGAGAGTGGAGGATTTGCTTGCTCATGCCCATCTTCTGAGTACCCGCCAACAAAAAGAAAAAAAAGTTGCAATTGCCAGTACCTCTGGTCCGCACAAGCCGGACATTCAGCACACCTGGAGCTCAGTGTGAGAGAAGTTTCCCGCTTAGTGGCGTGTACTACAAAGTGATAGCCCTATGCCATGTCCCAGGGCTCACTGGGTGTCCAGAAAGCTCTATTCAATTATCAATCCAGGCTTTAGTTTTCAGAGGGAATTAAGGAGATGTGTTTCTAGTCCATGATCTTGATTCCACCCTACTTTACATCCTTTAATAACAGCAATTACAGATGGAATGTGAATCAAAATGTAAAATTAAAATGTTTACAACAAAATATAGAACAATTTTGAGCACTACGCTTTAGTTCTAAGTCATCTTACAGAAGCATAACAATGGTCATAAGATAGCATGTGTAAATTGTACTATATTAAAATTTATAACTTGTGAGTTAAAAGGCACTAACAACACTTTGTGACACAAAATACTTGTGAAATATGTATCTGAAAAAAGGTATCATATCCACAATATGAAAAAAGGAGACAATGTAACAGAATATTGGATAAACTAGAACAGACAGCTCACAATAGAAAATATCCAGTGACTAAATACACATTAACTTCTTCAAAATTGTTACTGTAATTTAATAAAGAAATATAAATTAGAGAGCTATCCCTACATCTCAAAGTGCCTAAAATAAAAGGAAATAAACAGAGAGAAAAAGAGAGAGAATACCTGACATTGTCAAAACACACTGTTACATGGAGAAGGAGTAGAACAACTTATTCTATGCATCAGAAATTCTTCTCTTAGACATTTGCCAAATAAAACTGTCTATAGATGTTCCCTAAGGACTTTGGGAAACACTAGTGTATAACAGTTAAGTACTACAGCTATAAGCAAAAAGGTTGATGGTTTGAATCTGACAAACATGCTTAGAAATTCTGTTGGACTGTTCTATTCTGTCCTACAGTGTTGCTGTGAATCAGAATCATTTCAACAACAATGGGCTGGGTTTGTAACAACTTTTACCTGCATATTCACAACTTCAGCTTTCATGATAATCAATTTTGAACATAAGTTGTAGAATGAATAATTAATATGTCAAAATATTCACAAATACTTCAGAGAATTGAGAATGAGTAATTTAAAACTACATGAAGACAGTTCACACACTGAGGAATTAAAGAAGCAAGTTTTAAAACAATACTTACTTTTCTTGTCATAATTACTTTATTAGTGTTTTCATTATTGTTAGTTGACTCATTCAATCTTCTTTTTATTTATTGTGATTAAGTGAAAGTACAAAATCCAAATTAATTCTGCATTCCTGCCTATCTGCAGCTCCTTCTGCTCTGCTTGTCTAGTGGCAGCACACCCCTCCCTTTCATCCTATACTTGTCGCATCCTCTCAACAAGCTCCTTTCCTCTCCTCTCCACCCTCCTCTCTCCCATCCAGAAAGTGATGAGTAGGACAGTATCCTATAAATGCAAAGAACAATAAAGTACACACACCGTATGGTCACACTGTGCCCCTGAGTCTAGGCCATTTTTGTCTAAAGAGTGGACCACAGTAGTGTTTTGTCGACAAGGCAGCAAGTCTATGCACCGTGATCCTAGGGTACCCCTAGGCAGTCAGACCATCACTGTGGTTTTCTTGTACAGTTTTTCAGCTGCATCCTGCTTTTTCTTATGTTACCACAGGGACTAAACATTGTGTGCCCCATCATGGCAGTGCTTGTTGGTAGCCAGATACTATCTGGTTCTGCTGGTCACATGTTGATACAGTCTACCATTCACATGGGTCCCTCTGTCTCCTGGACTCTTTTATCCTCTTGTCTTTGTTGTAGTTAGTCATCATGCGTCCTGGATGAGCTGGGACCTTCTGGTGTACTTGAGATGGCAGTTTGCTAGCTCTTAAGAGCCCAGATGTCTCTCACGAATATGGGGTGCGGAAGACTCTCTTAGCAAGAGACTAGTTATACAAATTGGCCTCAATGTCTCCTGAGAGCATGGTCCCCACACCCTTGCCCTTGTTACTTTATCCTTGCAATACTGGGTTGAGATTAGAACAGCTTTCAGTCTATGCTGAAGTCCAGTTAATGTGTTCTGTTTTCTAGTGTGTGCTGTCACTGCTTTCACCTAACCAAATTTCTATCACTTATTTACTCTATGGCAAATGTTCTCCTTCCCTCTCTACTCTTGTACCAATCAAAGAGTCTTTTCTTATGTATATAAGTCTGTTTTTAAGTCCTTATACCAAGGTTACTCATACAATATTTGTCCTTTTGCTGCTGACTGATTTCACTCAGCATTATGTCTTCCAAGTAAAACCAGGTTATTAGATGCTTCCTAAAATCATTGTTCTTTAGCATTGAATAGTGTCCCATTGAGCATATGTACCATAGCTCGTTTATCCATCTACCTCTTGATGAACACATAAGTTGATTCCATCTTTTGCTGTGTGGACTCTGCTACAATAAACATTCATGTGCATGTTTCTGTTTGTGTGACAGCCTTTGCTTCTGTAGGATATATTCCAAGCAGTGGGGTTGCTAGATCAAATGGTATATCTATTTCCACGTTTTTAAGAAAGCACCAGTTTGCTTTCCAAAGAGGTTGCAGCATTTTGCAATCCAACCCGCATCATAGGTGAGTTCTGATCTCTCCACAGCCTCTCCAGCATTTGTTGTTTTGTGCTTTTTGGATTATGGCCTACCTTGTTGGGTTGAGATGGTATCTCATTGCACTTTTGATTTGTATTTCTCTAATAGCCAATGATCATGAGCATTTTTTCATGTGTCTTTTGGCTGCATGGATGTCCTCCTTAATGAAGTGTCTATCTCCTTCACCCAGTGCTTAATTGCATTATTTACCTTTTTTGTTGATGTTTTGCAGTACCTTGTAGACTATGAAGACCAACCTTTGGTCTGACATATAGTTGCCAAATATTTTTTTACCATTCTGTATATCTTCCTTCAATTCTTTTGATAAAGTCTTCGGATGGGCAAGAGTTTGGTGCTCAGTAGTTCCCATTTATCTGTTTTCTCTTCTGTTGATCATGCTTTGTCAGATTTTGAAATCTATCTAAGACACGTATTAGAACTGTCATAGTTGATCCTATTTTTTTTCTTGCATGATCTTTTTTGTTTTAGGTTTGACATTTACTTTCTTGAACCATTTTGAGTTAGTTTTTGTATAAAGTGAGATATGAATCTTGTTTGAATTTTTTGCAGAAGGATATCTGATTTTATCAACACCATTTGTCAAGGAGACTGTTTTTACCCCAGTTTACAATCTTAAGAGCTTTGTCAACTATTAACTGTTCATAAGATGATGGTGGCATCTCTGGGGTCACAACTCCATTCTGTTGGTCTATTTTGACTACTATGGCAGTGTAATTAGTTTTAAGGGTGGGTAGTGTGAGGCCTGCCACTGCGTTCCTGTTTTCAGCAGCACTTTGCTTATCCAGAATTTTCCATTTCCAAACAAAGTTAGTGATTTGTTTCTCCATCTCATTAAAATATGTCACTGGAATTGATATTTAGATTGCATTGTGTATGCAGATGCCATGGGTAAAATAGACATTTTCACAGTGTTAAGCCGTCATATCCATGAGCAGGGCAGTTTTCGTCATTGACGGAAGTCTCTCTTAGTTTCTTGCAGTGAGGTCTTGTAGTTCTCTTTGTATAACTCTCCTATGTCTATAGTTAGATTGATTCCTAGATATTTTATCTATTTGGTAACTGTAGTAAATGGTGTTGTTTCTATGATTTCTTCTTTAATGATCTCTTTGTTGGTATAAAGGAAGCCTACTGATTGTCATCTGTTTGTCTTTATCCTGATACTTTTGCTGAACTCTTCTATTAGTTTGAGTAGTTTACTTATGGATTCTTTAAGATTCTCTGCATAGACAATCATCATCTGCAAATAGAGAAATTTTTACTTCTCCTTTGCCAGTGCAAATGCCATTTATTTCTTTTTCTTGTCTGATTGATCCAGCTAGAACTTCTAGTACAATGTTGAGTAGAAGTGGTGAGAATCGACATCCTTGTCTAGTTTCTGTTCTCAAGGGGAATTCTTACTGTCTCTCTCCATTCAGGATGATGTAGGCAGTTGTCTTTGTGTATATGGTCCTGATTTCTTTGAGGAATTTCCCTTGTATTCTTATTTTGCTGAGAGTTTTTAGCGTAAATGTGTGTTGAACTTTGACGAATGCCTTTCCTGAATCAATTGACAAAATCTTATTTTTACTTGGTATCAGAATCTGTAATGCACCCACACAGTGAGTTAGCAGGGGTGGGATTCAATGTTCCCTGCCTCATAAGAGATAGGTCATTTCCCGTTTAGTGGTGTTTAGTCAAATTTCACAACCCTATGCAGTATCCTAGGACTTCCTTGGTGTCCACAGTACTCCGTTAAATTATTAATTTAACTCTTAGTTCTCAGAGGGAATTGAGGAGATGTGTGTCTAGTCCACCATCTTGGTCTCCACCCACAATAATGATAAAATTTTTAATAAAAGATAGAATTAAAGCATTAAATATATTCCCATTGAAATGATAGATTTAAAAAAAAAATTTAACCAAACCAAAGTATTTTGCTTGGGCTTTTTTACATTTACTCATATCGTGATATTAATATATTTTGTGGATTAAGTGCTATGTCTGCTAACTGAAAGGTCGGCAGTACAAATTTGCCAGGTACTCCATGGAAACTCTATGGAGAAGTTAGACTCTGACCTCCAAGGTCACTAAGAGTCGGACCTGACTCCCTAGCAGTTTTTTTTTTTTTTTCCTAATGGATGAACATGGAATTCTGATGGCTAGTGGTTAAGTGCTATGGCTTCTAGCCAAAAGGTCAGCAGTTCCAATCCACCAGGTGCTGCTTGGAAACCTTATGAGGCAGTTCTGCTTTGTCCTATAGGGTCACTGTGAGTTGGAATTGACTGGATGGCAGTGGGTTTGGATTTTGTTTTTTCATTGGTGAATGCAAGGAGCACTAGTGATGCAATGGTTAAGCACTCTGCTGCTAATTGAAAAGTTGTCAGTTAAACCCAACTAAATTCAGAGAAGCTGCATGAAGAAAAGTGGCAGTAGACTTCTGTAAAGATTACACCTGAGTAATCTATGCAGCATTTCTACTCTGTCCACTAGGATCCCTATAAGTCAGAACTGATTGAACAGCAACAGGATTTTTCAGTTTTATGGGTGCATATTAATAAAATTAGCAATTTATTCAAATGAGCTAATAAATATTTAGCTTTTATTGAAAATATGCTTATTTCTTCACATTTTTCAGGCATCATATTTTACAAATATTCCCTTTAGTATTGAAATCTACATTTTAAAAAATATTTCAGCTTTGTTTTCAGGAAATAATAAACATTTATATTCCTTTTAGAAAATTTAGAAAACTGAGAAAAAGCTGAAAGAAGAAAAAAACTTTACATTAAAATCATAAGCATAAACAAAACACAAGAAACATTACATTCTAGGAAATAATTTTAAAATTTATAGAAGTGGTAAGAGTTGTGTAGTTTAGTCTGGTATTATCTCCCTGATTTTTACTTTTTTCCAACTATATTAATGGAAAACACATTATTACTGATGATTTCCAGAAAACAGATTATTTTTTCTTAAATATGGAAAGAGTTTTTTACTCCTCTGCTGTAGAGTTGTATGCTTGCTTCTTAATTGCTCTTTTGTAAAAAAGAAATTAAAATTCAGAGATTTTGATGACAGTCGTCCAAATCAGAGTATTTTCTGGCCTATGCAATAGCCTAATGATTATTAATAAATTCAATGAGGACATTTAAAACATCATCTAATGTAATTAAGTTTGAAGAATTATTAATTGAAATTCTACCATTTGTGACATATATGGAAAAAAATCATGAATTGCAATAAGGCCAATTGTTTTAATACGCTTTTGAATACTGTTCTTTATGTCATGTCTCCTGGTTATGATCATTTTGAGCTAGGGCAAGGAAATAAAGTGTAACATTGCAAGGTAAAATATGTGTCATGAACTGAAACTATTTTCCATTTAAAAAAATGTAGGATAAGGGAACATAGATTATTTCTATTGAGATTTTATTTTTTGAAATGTCTTTCAGCATTACTAAATTTACATAAAATAGTTCTTGTAAGATAGCTAAAGTAGATCTTTGATGAAGTTACCTCGTATAAATAAATTAAAAACGAACATTTATTTGTCTACTTTAAAATTTTTTTAGCATTCTTCAGATGATGCTATGCAAGGGTATATTCTACTTCCTTTAACAGGTACTTTGTCAAAAAGAAAGTCTTTGAAAATTCTAACTTCTTGAGAAGATTTGCAATGGTTAAAAATGCTAAAGATTTAAAATGTTTTAACCTCATGGCACACAAGTCTTTTATTAGCTGGCCAAGCCAACTGCTGAGGCCACCCTAAATCAACTGCTCTTCTGAATCCTTTTTTGTTTCTTTCTATCTGACTGAAGAGAGAGAAGAACATAGGTATCCTCTGGGAAATATTGAATACCATTATCACTATTCCATACTAAAAACAGGCTATCCCTTAAGGAAATGGTTTTGAATGGGTAGCTCTTTAGCAACAAAGGCCACAGCCACACTGGAGGTGGCATCAGTAATGTGAGCCTTCTTAAGGAACCTGATTAATATTACAGAAACTGTACTGTCTGTGAGACTAAGACTTCTATAGTGTCTATGACTTTTGCTATCTTTTTAAAAAAATTTTCTTTTGCATCATTACGACTGCTTTTCCACTGAGTAGTAATGTATGCAAGTGGAGATGAGATTCCACCCCCCCCAACCCCCGAGCGGTCAGAAACAGGAAAAAAAAAAAAGTAAAATGCTGAAATAAAACATTGTTCATTCCTGTAAGCAGATTGAAGGACTTGATATAGGCTTATAAGCCGCCCTGAAATTACCAGGTTTACTTTTTATTTCTTTGTTTTTAATGAAGAACATAAGCTGGAGAAGACATTAATATACATTTATATGCATAGTTCATATTAGTTATTTGATTAGGTACCATTTTAAAAACTCAAAAAACGCAAATATCATTTGAATGAAGAGCTAACTCAATTAACTTTAAGCTTATCTAAAAATAATTGAATAGCAGTTTGACATTTTTTATATTGTCACATTTTTTTTTTTCTTTAAGAGGAAAACCACAAATATTCTATAATAACACATTTGCCAGGCTTTGGGTCTTGAATTCATCAGTGAGAAATTGTCTTGTTTTTGTCAGTTTTACCTATAGTGTTGAATAAGTTTTTATATATAATTCAGCCACACATTCTTTTTCAGTTGAAAGCAACACTCCCAGTTACTTCTATAAACCAAGGCACAAAGAAATCTACTTGTAGGAGATGGTGTTAGGTGATCAACTCAACCAACATTCTCAGCTGTTTTCTCTTCTGCCCCATGATTACCTAGATACAAAATCAAAGTAACTGCTTTCTCAACTTCCTTTGCCATTTAATATACTTCTGGCCACTAAGGTGTAAGAAGAAGTAGGTTGGGGGACTTCTGGGACAATGTTTGTTTTTCTTGATGAAAGAGAATGACTGGTACAGACACAGCTGTTACCATAAAATGCGAATTTAAGTTGTCTTCTGCAAAGCCAATATTGAGACAGGGTGAAGTATGTAGTGAGAGGGAGTTATTGTACAGCAGCATACAAGAGACAGAGGGGAATGAGCTCCTCTAAAAACCTGTCTATCCATCGCAGACTGATTGTAGGTTTTTTACAGGGTCAGGATTTAAACTTGATTAATTGTAAGAATGTCAGTTCCCATTTCAAGTGGGTGAGTTGACCTCCTCTGAGTATTCTTTCAGGGTCTGTTGGCACCACTTTGGTTTCAGTTACAAAATGGGTCCCCATTCTCTGGTTGTCTTGCTCTGGTTCTTATTGGTTGCCGCTTGGCTTGTCTAAGAAGCTCCATAGTTGCTGTTGGGTTTCATTAAGAGAAATACAAGTTAATTTTAAACTTCAAAGATGTGAAGAATAGGAGGTGAAAGAAGGGAAGCAAATCATAAATCACAAAATCACTGAAGTATATTAAAGTTAACTGTGTAAAGCCAGACAGAAACAAAAGTACAGCTACCCAGAAAACTAGATCTCTACAGTTCTTTCTCATACTGCCTCTGCAATTTCTGCCCCCATAATTTCTTCTCCGTGTTGCCATTTTCAGAGTCGACATCACAACTGTCTTTATTTCTCTCCTCAATTACTCTTTTTGCCTGAAGTCACAGCAACAATCTTAAGTCTATGAAGAAAAGATCCAGAGAGCTGCAGTAATGCTAACATTGCTTAGCAACTAAATTAATAACAGTATTTTCTTTCACATCTCTTGTTAAGGAAAAAAAACAACTTAAATTTGTTTTAGGTTCCTCAACACTGAATTATCTCTTCATGAAGATTAAATCTACCTTCTTAATTCGATGCAAACTATGTGATTTTTAAAGCATCTCTCAGTTAGCGCAAATAAGTGCCAGGCTGCTAACTAAAAGGCCGCTGGTCCCGTGATAACCTGAAACATGGGATTGCCATGAATCTGTACCGACTCAGCAGAATCTATTTAAATGCTTTCTATTGAATACTTGCACTTTTGTTTCTGGTATATTGGAAATGTAATACATAACTTGATGTAATTTACTTTAAAGTAGGGATTCTCGACACCAGTATTACTGACATTCAGGATGTATAACTCTTCGGTGCAGGGAGGGGTTGACAGCCTGTGTGTAACTGAATATTTAGAAGCAATTCTGGCCTCTAACCACTAGTTAATAGTAGTTACCTATTCTCCCAGTTGTGATAACCAAAAATGATTCCATTTACTGCTAGATATGTCCTGGGAGACTGTTTTGGATTGAATCATGTGCCCCCAAAGTGTATGTCACCTTGGCCAGACCATGAACGCTGGTATTGCCCATCATTTTGTCATCTGATGTGATTTTCCTGTATATTGTAAGTCTTATCTCTGTGGTGTTAGTGAGGCAGGATTAGAAACAATTATGTCAACAAGGCATAACTCATGGTACCTGATTAGGTTGTGTTTTAAGTTAATCTCTCCTGAGATGTAAAGGAGGGAAGTGAGCAGAGAATCAGGGAGACCTCAAGAGAGCAACACCAGGAGTACAGCAAGTCCTTTGGATCTAAAATTCACATACTAAGAAGTTCCTAGTCCAGGGCAAGGCTAATGGCAAGGGCTTTGTCCTGCAACTGAGATAGAATGCCTTTCTCTAGTTCTGACACTCTGAATTGGGACTTGGAGCTTCTTAGACTGTGAGGGAATAAATTTCCGTCTTTTAAAGCTATCCACTCATGGTATTTCTTTTATAGCAGAACTGCCAAGCCAAGTGCCATCAATAGCAGAACTAGATGACTTAAAAAAAAAAGAAAGAAAAAACACCCTGTTGCTGTGGGGTCATTTCCATCTTACAGCAACTCTAGTGATCACAGTAGAACTTCCCTATTGGGTTTCCAAGGAATGGCTGGTGGATTTGAACTGCTGACCTTTTGGTTAGCAACCTTTGAAGAATTGTACTGTGTCCCCCCAAAATATCTGTCAACTTGGCTAGTATTGTATGATTATCTGATATTTTATGCCTGTATGATGACAATCTTTCAGCCAACTGATGCAATTTCCCTGTGTGTCATAAATACTAAGACTATGATATAGATCGGTGGCAATTACAGTGATGAGCTCTTTAAGATTAGATAATGTTCTAAGCCAATTTCTTTTGAGATGTAAAGGAGAGAAATAAGCAAATAGATGGGGACCTCACACCACCAAGAAAGCAGAGCTGGGAGCAGAACACACCCCTTGGATCCAAAGTTTCTGCTCAGAAAAACTTCTAATCTAATCCAGGGAATGACTGATTAGAAGAGCATCAGAGAGACAGCTTTCCTCTACAGCTGATGCCCTAAATTTAGATATGTATCCTACCATATCATAAAGAAATAAATTTATCTTTGCTGAAGTCATCCACCTTCAGGTATTCCTGTCATAGCAGCATGAGATGAGACACGGCTGTAGCTCTTTACCTCTGTGCCATCAGCAACCTCAGTAGACTAAGACAGGGTACCAATTACCCCTGGATGCCAACCACTACTCTACAGCATTTGAAAAAGACAAATTAAAAATGAGGAAAATTTACCCTTGTAATTTTATTCTTTTTTTTTTTTATTGTGATTGAGTGGAAGTAGTATATAATCCAAGTTAATTTTCATGCCCGTCTATCTGCAGTTCCCTCTTGTCTCCTTACCCGCTGATGGGACACTCTTCCTTTCCATTTTATGCATGTTGTATCCTGCTAACAATATCCTATCCCCTTCTCTCCAACCTCTTCTCTCCCTTCTAGTAAGAAGACAGTAGGACAGCATCCTGTAGATACATAGCACCATAAGGTGGACACACCATATGTCCCCAAATCCAATCTGTTTCTGTCCAAAGGGTTGCCCTCAGTAATGAATAATGATTAGGGGCAGCAGCAGGTCTAGACTCCATGCTCCCAGGGGAAGTCATGAGCCACCAAATCATCAGTTGTGGTCTTTCGGTGGAGTTTTTGAGGTACATCCCTCTTTTTGTGTATTGCAACTGGGACCTGACATTGTGTGCCCCATTATGGCTGTCATTGGTGGTGGCTGGGCACCATCCGATTCTTCTGATCACATGTTGATAGTCATCCATACATGTGGGTCCTTCTGTCCTCTAGGATCTTCTGGTCTTACGTCTTTGTTGTCCTTGGGGACTATCCGATCCAGCTGAGATGGGATCTTTTGGTGTACCTCGGATATCAGCTTGCTAGTTTTAAGATACCAGATGCCACTCACCAATATGGGACACAGAAGACTCTTAGCAATACGCTGGTTGTACCAACTGGCCTTGATGTCCCCTAAAAGCCTGGTGACCAGACCCCCTCCCAGCTGCTCTATGCTTGCACTATTAGGCTAGGAATAGAAGAGTTTTCAGTACTTTGAAGTCCAGTTAAGATGACCTTCTTTCTGGTGTGTGCTGTCACTGCTTTCACCCAACCAAATTTCTATGAGCTATCTAATCTATTCCTCCCTCCATCCCTTGTAGCTGTCAAAGTCTTTTCTTCTGTACATGAGTCTGTTTTTAAGTCCTTATAGTAGGGGTCTCATACAATATTTGTCCCTGTGCTGCTGACTGGTATCACTCAACGTAACGCCTTCCACTTGAAACCAGATTATGAAGTGCTTCCTGAAATCATCATTTTTCTTTATTATTTCACAGTGGTACATTGAGTACATGTACCATAGTTTGTTTATTGATTCATCTGTCAAAGGGCATCTGGGTTAATTCCACATTTTTGCAATTGTGGACTGTGCTGCAAGAAATATTCATGGGCAGGTATCTGTTTATGTGACTACCCTTAATTCTGTAGGATATATTCCAAGCAGTAGGATTACTGGATCGAATGGCATATCTATTTCCAGCTTTGTAAGGAAACACCAGATTGCTTTCCAAAGAGATCGTACCATTTTGCAATCCCACCAGCAGCCTCTCCAGCATTGGTTGTTTTGTGTTTTTTTGGGTCATGGCTAACTTTGCTGGAGTGAGATGACATTTCATTGTAGCTTTGATTGGGATTTCTTTAATAGCTAATGATAGTGAGCATTTCCTCATATGCATTTTGGCTGCCTGGATGTCTTCTTTAGTGAACTGTCTGTCCATCTCATTTTCTCAACACTTAATTGGGTTATTTATCCTTTTCTTGTTGATATTTTGCAGTACTTTGTAGATTACGGAGATCAGACATTGGTCTGACATATAGCTGCCAAATATGTTCTCCCATTCTGTAGGTGATCTTTTAATTCTATGATAAAGTATTTGGATGAGCAGAAGTGTTTAATTCTTAGTAGTTCCCATTTATCTATTTTTCTGTTGCTTGTGCTTTGTCTGTCAGATTTTGAAGTCTCTCTGAGCTGTGTATTAAAACTTTCATTGTTGATCCTATTTTTTCTTGGATGATCTTTGTCGTTTTAGGTTTGATACTTAGTTCTTGGATCCAATCTGAGATTTTTTTGTGTCTAAGGTGTGAGATAGGGGTCTTGTTTCAGTTTTTCGCAGATTGATAACCAACTTTGCAAACACCAATTTTTAAAGAGACTGTTTTTATCCCAGTTTAGATCCACAAGTCCTTTGTTGAATATTGTCTGTTCTTAAGAGGATGTTGGCTTCTCTGAGGTCTCAACTGTATTCTATAGGTCTGCATGTCTCTTTTTTTAAAAATATCAAACAGTTTTGACTACTATGACAGTGTAATCGGTTCTAAAGTCAGGTGGTGAGAGGTCTCCGGATGTATTCTTCTTCAGTAGTACTTTGCTTATCCAGAGTTTCTTCCCCTTCCAAACAAACTTTGTGATTTATTTCTCCATCTTATTGAAAATTGTCACTGGAATTTGTATTGGGATTGCATTGTATATGTAGATCTCTTTTGGTAAAATAGGTATTTCCTATCCACAAGCAGGGTGAGTGTCTCCATTTATGTAAGTCTCCCTTATTTTCTAGCAGTAAAGACTTGCTGGTCTCTTTTTATAGGTCTCTTATTTTTCTGGTTGGCTGGCTATTTTTCTGGTTAGATTTAATCCTAGGTATTTTATCTTCTTGGGGGTTATAGTAAAAGGTATTCATTTGGTGATTTCTTCTTACATGATCTCTTTGTTGGTATGAAGGAATCCTACTGATTTACTTATGTTTATTTAATAACCTGATATTTTGCTGAACTCTTCTGTTACTCTGAGTAGTTGACTTATGGATTCTTTAGGATTCTCTGCAAATACAATCATGTCATCTTCAAATAAGGAGATTTTTACTTCTTCTTTGCTGATGTGGATGACCTTTGTTTCTTTGTCTTGTCTGATTGCTCTGGCCAGAACTTCTAGTACAATGTTGAATAGAAGAGGTGAGAGTGGGCATCCTTGTCTAGTTGTCATTCTCAAGGGGAATTGTTTCAGTCTCTCTCTATTCAGGATGATGTAGCCAATTATCTTTGAATAGATGGCCCTTATTGTGTTGAGGAATTTGCTGTCTATTCCTATTTTGTTGAGAGTTTGCGTGAATGGGTGTTGGACTTTATCAAATGCCTTTTCTGCATCAATTGACAAAATCAGACAATTGTCTTTTTGTGTTGTTTATGTGGTTGATCACATTAATTGTCTTTGTGATGTTGAAATAGCCTTGCATCCTAGGTATGAATCCAACTTGGTCATGATGAATTATTTTTTTGGTATGTTGTTGAGTTCTATTGGCAAGAATTTGGTTGAAGATTTTTGCATCTAGGTTCATGAATGATATTGGTCTGTAGTTCTCCTTTTTCGTTGGATCTTTCCATGATTTTGGTGCCAGGATTATGCTATCTTTATAGAATGAATGTGGGAGTAGTCCATCCCTTTCTAAGCTGTGAAATAGTCTCAGTAGTATTGGAGTTAACTCTTCTCTAAAAGCTTGCTAGAGTTCTGTGGTGAAGCCATCTGGTCCAGGACTTTTTTGGTTGAAAGTTTTTTGATGACTTTTTAAATCGCTTCCTTTGTGATGGGTTTATTAAGTTTTTCTGCTTCACCTGGTGATAATGTTGGTAGGTGACATGAATTTGTCCATTTCCTCTAGGTTTTCAAATCTGTTATAGTACAGTCTTCTGTAGTATTCTCTTATGATATTTTTTATTTCTGTTGGATCTATTGTGACATCTCCCATTTCATTTTTTATTTAGGTTATTTATTTCCACATGTCCTCTTTTGTAAGGTTAGTCAATGATTTGTCAAACTTGCTGGTCTTTTCACAAAATCACCTTTTGGTTTTATCAATTTTTTCAATTGTGCTTCTGTTCTCTAATTCATTTAATTCTGTTCTAATCTTTATGATCTATTTTCTTCTGGTGCTAGAGGGGTTTCTCTGTTACTCTTCTTTTCTATTTGTTCAGGCTGTAGGGTTATTTCTTTGGTTTAGGTGATTTCTTCCTTCCAGATGTGTGCCTTTGTTGAGATAAGCTGACATTTCAGAGCTCCTTTGGCTGCATCCCATAGGTTCTCAAAGGTTGTGTTTTCATTCTCATTTGAATCTACAAATGTTTTTATTTTGTCTGCAATTTCTTCCATAACCCATGGCTTTTTGAGCAAGATGTTGTATTAGTTCCAATTTCTTCTGCTATTGATTTTGACGTTTATGGCTTTATTATCTGAGAAGATGCCCTGTAATAATTCAGTGGCTTCGATTTTGTTGAGACATGTTTTATGTGCTAACATGTGGTCTATCCTGGAAAATGTTCCATGTGTGTTAGAGAAGAAAATGTACTTATCTGCTGATGGCTAAAAAGTTCTGTATCTATCATTGAGGTCTAGTTGGCTAATTTTGGCAATCAGACCTTTTGTGTCTTTAGTGAGTTTTTTCTAGACGATTTGTACAATACTAGAAATGGAATCTTGAACTCTCTTATTATGGCATTATCTATCTCATTTTTCAATGTAGTCAACATTTGTTCAGTGTATTTAGCTGCTCTGGTATTGGGTGCATAACTGTTTAATATTGCTAAATCTTGCTTGTGTATTGAATCTTTCCTCAATAAATAGTGGCTATCGTTTTCCACTATGGTGGATTTTACATTAAAATGTATTTTGTCTTGATTAATATTGCCACACCAGCTCTTCTTTGTACATTGTTAGCTTTTTATATACGACTTCATCGTTTAGTTTTCAGATTGTTCATATCTTCAAGTCTGATATGTGTTTCCTATAAGCAACATATAGATGGGTAGTGTGTTTTGATACAAGATATCACTGGTCTCTTCACTGGAGTGTTTAGACTTTTTTCATTCAGTGTAATTATTGACAGGTATGTGTTTCATGCTGTCATTTTAATGTGATTATTTTGTGGTGGAGTTTTCTCTGTTGCTCTTAATATTCTGTTCTGGGTCATTCTTATTTATGTGTTGAATTTTTATGTTTTCCAGTGTTGATTATTTGTTCATTGAGACCCCTGTATTACATTTCTTACTTTGAAGTGTTTCACTGTTATTTTACTTTGCGGTTATCTCTATACCCCCCTTAATAATCTGAGTTTAAATCTAATTTTAGCTTCTATGAACCTTATTAACTTCATGCTATCTGAACAATTACAGCTACTATAGTATATCCCTATTTTTATTGTGATAGTATCTTGGTTTTCATGGTAAGTTCACTGGTTACCTACTTTTAATGTTGTAGCTCTGATTGAATTTTGTGCCTTTCTTGAGTAGGTTTCTGTATCTTGTGTCCTGTTTTGCCTTCTTAAATATACACTTAAGGTTTTTTCTAAGCAGAGAGTTTCTTTCAGTATTTCTTGTCGTTTTGGTTTGTTTTTTGCAAAGTCTCTGAGTTTCTGTTTATCTACAAATGTCTTAATTCTATCTTCATATTTGAAAGACAGTTTTGCAGGATATATAATCCTTCGTGGGAAGTTTTTCTCTTTTAAGAGTTTGAATGTGTCATTCCACTGCCTCCATGCCAACTTTGTTTCTGCTGAGATGTCAGAAGAAAGCCTACAGGGCTTCCCTCTGAATGTTACCTTCATTTTGAGTCTCTCTGCCTTTAAGAGTTTCTGCTTATGTTTTATTTTATTAAGTTTGATTATAATATTTCTTGTCTTTCTTTTAGGGTCAGTTTTCTGTGGTGTTTGGTCTAAATCTTGAATATGTTCTCTTCTTTCATAATTTCTGGGAAGTTTTCTTTCAGCAACTCAGTAACAATACTGTCTGTTTTCAGCTGTATGTCCCTGTTCAGAAATTCAAATTAATCATAGATTATTCCTCTTGATTGAGCACCACATGTTTCTTAGTGCTTCTTCATTTTTTCTTATTTCTTTTCTCTGAACTCTCTTCATAAAGGCTGGTGTCAGTAGCTTTATCTTCAAGACCACTAATTCTAATTTCCAATCTATGAAGTCTCTTCTTTTGGCTTTGAATTGAATTGTCTAATTCTGAAATTTTGCTGTTGACCTGTTGGATATCAGAATGTTGATGTTCCATGAGTTTGAATCAATTGTTTTATTTTTCACTTTGTTCTGCTTCATTAAGTTTTGTCTCTAGGAGGGTTATATATGTAAATATTTTGTACTTGACCTCTGATATTTTCAGAAAGGCTTCTTCCACTGGGAAGTTTTTCAAGTTGTATTTTGGGAGTTTTCTCAGTCCATGTTAGGATATTTCTTTAAATGCCAGGTGATGGTCTGTTGCTTTCAGGACATCTAGAGGCTGTTTAGTTTCTCTAGTGTTGCCTTAACAGGAACTGAGTTGTAGTTCTGAGAAGGAAGTTGGCCACTAGCCACCTCTTTGTACTCTTGTGACTATACCCAGTGGACTCTCTGGGATGGCAGATTCTGCCTTATGGCTGGCAAAGACACTGTCCTTCTTATGGAGGCACTGGAGGTCTGTGAGCCGATCCTATAATGTAGGTCAGTGAAGGCTGGAAGAGATATGGTCAGGCTCCAGAGCAGTTATATTTTCAGGTAGTTCTATTTTACAAGCTAAAAGCTACCTGCCTGTTAACGAAAGTCACTGAGGCCACCAGGTGTGGCAGGGTCCTCCTTCCAGCTGACAACAATGGCTCCTCCCAGCCCTCAGTGAGACCACCAGGTACGGCAGCTGAGAACAGCGGGTCCTGCCCAGCCATCAGTGAGGCTGTCAGGTGTGTTAGGTCCCTCTTTCTGCCTGACAAGGGCGGTTGCTCCCTGGCCATCCAGAGATGCTATAGTACATACCACAATAGGGACAGGCCACTGCACTGCAAACACTGTCAGGGTGTCACCCTTGAGGCAATACCATGCTAAACATAGCCTTTCCACTGGGCTGGGACTGTCTACCAGTCTGGAAATCAGCCCCTGGTAGGGCCACAGGTTGGGTAACTCTGCCTCCCAGGCAATAAAGCTGGTGTCCTGTTAAAGCTAACCCTCCTGCCAAGAAAGAGGTGAATCTATGAAGAGGATCCAAAAGGGCGGGTAGAGGGGTTTTGGCATCCCCACTACTGGGCTCTCAAAATGTGATTATCTCACACATTGTCTTTCTGCTGAGAGACATGCAGTTTACTTCAGGATTACATTTCAGAGTAGTCCCAGCCCATGGCCCTCCCCCATCTGCTGGCCAACAAAAAGAAAAAAGTTATAAAGCGTCAAGTATCTTTGGGTCATGGGAGGTGTTCTCTCAGGCAGAGTGGAATTCAGTGGTGGAGAGGAAGTTTCCTGTTTAGTGGTATATATTCCAGAATGACAGTCCTATGCCATGTCCAGAAAGCTCCATTCAACTATCAACGCAAGTCTTAGTTTTCAGAGGGCAACAAGGAGATGTGTGTCTAGGGTGCCATATTAACTCTGTCCCCATAATTTTATTCTTAAGTTGTATTTGGCAACAGTTTCTGTATTGAAGTCACTTTTGCAGTACATTTATTTGATTTATCAAATTGCTATATATGAAATAGTATAAAGTCAACTTAAAATAAAACTTGCTTGGATTAATATCTGCAGTTGCTGTGGAGTGAGATTCTACATGTATGACATAAAAAAATCTAGATGTAGTGAGTTAAAGAGATATAACAAAGCAGAACAGTAATATATTTTTTTGGCACTACATAGCATGAAGGGGGTCACAGAATTGCAAACTCAAATGTCATCACTGTTCATGTATAGAAAGGATGTCTAGGAAGCAGCTTTAGATTTTCCACTGTAATGGAAACTAGAAGTAATGCACTTTGTAACTTGTCACTATGGTTAGTTACAATTAAGTCAATTCTGATTCACAGTGAGCCCATGTGTGCAGAGTAATCTGTGTGTGCCCATGAGATTTTTAAGGAAGTGATATTTTGGAAGCAGATCCCCAGGTCTATTTTTTGAGGCCTCTAGTTAGGTTAAAACTACCAACCTTTTGACAACCTTTTGTAGAGCACTTAACCATTTGAACCATCCATAGACCTTCACTTATCCTAGTTGTTGCTGTTATTACTCAGACTCAGTGCCGTGCCTTCAAAGTGGTTCCTACTCATAACGATATTATGTACAATGGAAAAAATCACTACCCATCCTGTGCCATCCTCACAACAGATGCTATGTTTAAGCCCCTGTTGTTGTAGCCATTGTGTCAACCCACCTTCTTGAAGATCGTCCACATTTTAGCTTATCCTCCATGCACCTATGCCAGCATCTAGCCCACCCTTCAAAGAAATTTTAGAACTCTTTTTCTGGAATGGCCAACAGAGTTGTCATCGTATTACCCTTGATGTCCTGAATGTCATCAAAATGTCTTCCTTTCATTATTTATCTTTGGGCGCAGAAAAAAAGCCACTGGGGGGCCAGATCAGGTGAGTAGGGAAGGTGTTTCAGTACAGTTGTTTGTTTACTGGCTAAAAACTCCTTCGAAGACAACAATACAATTAAGTTTGCAAACTTGCCACTGTGCCACAGTGTGCAACAGCCATTCTAGAAAGACTTCCAAAATTGCTTTGTAGGGTGGACTAGGCGCTGGCTTCACTGCATAGCTTCCCAAGGGGAGTACTTTAAAGGTGACCATAGTGATACTCAGCAGTGAAGTATATAGCACTCAGAACAATTCAGTTCATGGACTTAATTGTTGGAACTTGCACTTGGCTGGCTGGCTGTATGCTTAAATTGTGTTTTAAACTTAGTAGCAGGAAAATGATTTATTTTTTCCAAGAAGTCAGGTTATATCCAGCTAAGCACTGGTCAGATGCTTCTCAAACCAGTCTCATGAATGCTGGAATCAAACACTGAAAAAATACATGACACTAAGTTGGCTACTGACTACTTAAAGTATTTTGTTGTTCCTTCATTTGTTGTCTCATTCAGCAATCATTGATTCACTACCTGTTTGCAATCTCTGAATGTATCAGATAGTGAAGTTATAAATATTAATGAATGATGCTGTCCCCTAAGATATTCATTATTAAGTAAAAATGACCGATAATTATAGTATTGTATAGATAATATCAAAAGTATTCACAAAGAATTATAGAAATATGGAATAAAGATAGCTCATTAATTCATCAATTCATCCCTTTTTGTTGCCTCTTCATTCAAAAACACATGGTTTTATTAGTTGTAAAAGACTCACTCAGAGTTCAGAGAAAAATGTATAAAATTTTTCAGGGATAAATTCTAAACTTAAGCCATTTTGAAAATTAGTAGAATTGTGTGCAGGAGAAGATCACTCAAATAAATAAAATTAACCATTATATATCCTACTGAGGCAAATTAACATTCATTCCAATATTATTATGATGAAGATTTGTGACTTTAAGACAACTAAAATCAGAGTTAACTGAACGAAGTAATTCGTTTCTTTCGCTTACCCTAATCCATTATTATCAAGGGAAGACTTCTGAGAATAAATAACTTGAAAATGCAATTTGTTTTAGGAAAGAAATAGGAAAAAGTATAATGAACAAAGCAGAAGTGAGTGTTATATATCCAAACACTTGCTAATCATGGTTAATCCTCTATATTGAATGTTTATCTTTGCAAATCAAAAAAGTTTATTCTTCTGCTAGACTACGCAGTCCTCACTGCGAAGGGTCATTGAAACCATAGCTTTGCTTTGCACTTACTGTCTCTCGTTTTTCCCTTTCTTTTCCTTTCCTTCTGTTGACTACAAAAATTCCCCTACTCTTCTTTTTCAAAATTTGTTTAACTATTTTTATTCTGTTTTAAGTTCAAATCTACTATTCGAAATGGTTTCTTGTGCAAAAATTTATACACAGTTTAAGTGACCATAGTTGCTCTCTCCACACTGACAGCACACTTCTCCCTTTCACCCCGTATTTTTCATGTGCATTCAACCAGCTTCTGTCCATTTCTGTCTTCTCATCTGGCCTCCAGACAGGAAATGCCCAGGTAGTCTTCTGTATCTATATAAGCCGAGAAGCACACTCTTCACCATTATTATATTATATCTTATAGACCAGTTCAGTCTTGGTCTGAGAAGTTGGCTTCTGGAATGGTTTCAGTTCTAGGCTAACAGAGAGTCTGTGGCCAGTGTCTTTTGGGGAACTTCCACTCTGTCAGACCATCGAGTCTAGTCCTTTTACTAGAGTCTGTGTTCTGCACCTCTCGTATGTCCTGCTCCATCAGAAATTCTTTGTTGAGTTCACTGTAAGGACAGTCATTGATGGTAACTAGTCATCATCTTGGTCTCCCTAGATGTTCATAAAGTCTCTGATTTCTGAGTCCCTTTCTGTGTCTTAGTCTCATATTGTCCTTTTCTCTTTGATGCTCTTCATTCTCTCATTTTCCACATGGGTTGAGACCAATTGATGCTTCTTAGATGGCGGCTTACTGATTTTTTAGATCCCTGATGACACTCACTGAAGTTGGATGCAAAATATTTTCCTCAATAAACTGTTATGATTGTTGACTCAGGTGTCCCTTGAATATATGGTCCCTAGACCCTTATCCTTGCTATTTTCTTTGAAATGTTTGGTTGTATTTAGAAAATTCTTAGCTTTGGATTCAGTCCAGTTTTGCTCTTATCCTCTACTGTATGTTGTCTCTGCCCTAACCTAAAATAATTCTTGTCTGTTATTAAGTTAGTGAAAAAGTCCTCTCCTACCCTGCCTAGCCTCATAATCATCAAAGACAGGTTTCCTCTGTTTAAATCTTTTCTTCAGTTCTTGTAATACTGATCTCATACAGTATTTGACCTTTTGATGTCCGACTGATTTTGCTCAGCATAATACCTTCCAGGTTCCTCCATGTTGTGAGATGTTTCCACAACTTATCATTGCTCTTTATCATTGAATAATATTCCACTGTGTGAATGTAATCATAGTTTATCCATTCATTTGTTGATGATCACCTAGGTTAATTGCATCTTTTTGTTATTGCAGACACTCTTCAATGAACATTGCTGTGTATTTACCTATTTTTGTGGCAGCACTTATTTCTCCAAGAACAAGGTTTGACAAATAGTGTATTTCTATTTTGAGCTTATACAAATGTGCCAAATTGATTTCCAAAGTGGTTATACCATTTTATTGTCCTATCAGTAGTTTATAAGTGTTCTAGTCTCTCAACAGCCTCTCTACTACTTATTATTTTGTGTTTTTTGGATTAATGCCAGCCTTGTTGAGGTCAGATAGTATCTCAATGCAGTTTCAATTTGCATTTCTTTAATGGGTAATAATCAAGAATTTTTCCTTGTGTACGTGTTAGCCACCTGAATTTCTTCTTTGATGAAATGTTTGTTCATATCATTTGCCTATTTTTTAAATTCAGTTATTTGTCTTTTGGTTGTTGAAGTTTTACAGTATCTCATAGATTTTAGAGAGTAGAAGCTGACTGGATCTATCATATACAATTTCTTTCCCCCAGTCTGTAGGTAGTTTTTTTACTCTTTTGATGAAGTTTTTTGATGAAAATAAGTATTCTAAGGAGTTTACAGTTATCTCTTATCTCGTCTGGTGTTTGTGTATTGTTAGTAATGTTTTGTATCCTGTTTATGCTCTGTGTTAGGGCTCCCGGAAATGTCTCTGGTTTTTCTTCCATGTCTTTATTGTTTTAGATTTTATTTTTAGGTCTTGGATCCATTTTTAGTTTGGGGGCACAGTGTGAGGTATGGGTCTTGCTTCATTTTTTTGCAGGTGGATATCCAGTTATGCTAACACCATTTGTTAAATATAGGTGGGCATGTAAATTTATATGGGAATGTACATTTTCACTCAGTCATAATAAAAAAAAAAAGAAGCTATCTTTTCACAAATTTACAGGCTTTGGGCTTTTGTCAAATATCAGTTGCTCACAGGTCAATGCTTTTAGATCTGGATTCTCAATTTTGCTTGATTGTTCTGTGTATCTGTCATTTACCGGTACCAGGCTGGTTTGACTAACATGACAGTGTGTGATAGGTTCTCAAGTAAGGAAGTATGAGACCTCCCTCTTTGTTTTTCTTCAGTGATACTTCACTTCCCTTTTATGTGAAGCTGATGATTTGTTTCCCCATCTCATTAGAATTTGGGTAGAGATAGCATTGTATCTATAAATCACTTTTGGTAGAATAGACATTTTCACAATACTGAATCTTCCTGTTCATGAGCAAGGTATGTTTTCTTGCCATAGTGTCTGGTAGTTTTCTTTGCATAAGTCTTTTACTTCTCTGGTTGGAATCGTTTCTAAATAGTTTATCTTCTTGTGTTCCATCGTGAGTAGTATTCATTCAGTGATATCGTCTTTGAATTTCTCTTGTTGGTGTAGAGAAAGCCAATGAAATGTTGTATTGTTATCTTGTATCTTGATATTTTGCTGAGATATTGTATTACTACCAGTAGGCTTTTTTTGATCCCTCAGGTTTTTCTCTATATAAGATCATATCATTTGCAAATTGAGATACTTTTCACTTCTTCCTTACCAATTTGGATAATCTTTACTTCTTTTTGTGTCTTGAATACACTGGCTAGAACCTCCAGAACAATATTGAATAAGGGCATCCTTGTCTGGTTTTCATTCAATAGAGATATGCTTCCAGATTGTCTTCATTTAGGATAGTGTTGATTGTTGGCTTTGTATAAATGCCTTTTATTGTGATGAGGAATTTCCTTTCTATTCCTATTTTGCTGACAGTTTTTATCATTAATGGGTGCTAGACTTGTTCAAATGCTTTTTCTGCATCGATTGGTAAAAATCAAGTGATTCTTGTCTCTTATTTTATTCATTTGCTTGATTATGTTGTTTTTCTAGTCTTGATCCATCCCTGCATCCCTGGTATGAATCCAACTTTCTCATGGTGATTTATTTTTTGATATGTTATTGCATTCTTATTGAATAGAAATTTGTTAAATATTGTCTTAACTAATTTCTTGAGATCTATTGGTCTGTAATTTCCTTTTTTTGTATTGGTTTTCCTGGTTTTGCTATCACAGTTATGCTAGCTTCAGAGAATGAGTTTGGGAGTATACCATCCTTTTCTATGCTCTGAAATACCTTTAGTAATACTCATGTTAGCTCATCTGTGAAAGTTTGGTAGAAATGTTTAGTAAATGTTTAGTAAATCCGTTATAGCCAGGGATTTTTTTTTTTCTTTTTGATGGGACTTTTTAAACTACCTTTTCCATCTCATCTTTTGTTGTCAGTTTACTTAGTTGTTCTATTACTGTTTGTGTTAGTTTAGGCAGGTAGTGTGTTTCTAGAAATTTGTCTATTCCCTCTAGGTTTTCAAATTTGTTATAGTACAACTTTTCATAGTACTCTGTAATGATGCTTTCAATGGCAATTGACTCTATTGTGATATCACCCATCTCATCTTATTTGGATTATTTGCTTCCTCTCTTGTTTTTCTTTTACCTACTTTGCCAATGGTGTATCAATTTTGTTGATATTTTCAAAGAACCAGCTTTTGAACTTGTTAACTGCATTCTTTTTGATTCTGTAACTTATTTAGTTTTGTTCTAATTTTTATTATGTGCTTTCTTCTGCTGTCTGAAGGCTTTTTTGTTTGCTCTTTCTCTGTTTATTCTAGTTGTAGCAATAATGTTTTCATTCAGGCTCTCTCTTCTTTTTGAATGTCTGCATTTACTGAAATAAATTGACCTCTGAACACTGCTTTTGCTGTGTCCCAAAGGTTCACATAAGATGGGCTTCTATTCTCACTTGATCTTGTGAATGATTTTATTCCATCTTTAATTTATTCTATAACCCAACAAATTTTTACAAATTGTTGTTCAGTTTCCATGTGTTTGACTTTTTTTTCCTTTGTTTTTCTATTACTGATTGTTACTCTTATTTCTCTGGGGTCTGAAAGCTGCTTTGCAATATTTTGATGGCTTGGATATTGTTAAGGCTTGCTTTGCAGCCCAACATGTGTTTTGGAAATTTTTCCATGTGCAGTGGTTCTTTGAATTTCTTTATCCTGTCTTGATTTCTTCTATAATCCAGTCATTTTTGAGGAAAGTATTGTTCAATTTCCACATGTTAGGTTTTTTTTCTTCCTATTTCTGTTACTGATTTCTGCTTTTATGACTTTATGATATGAAAAGATGCTTTGTAATATTTTGAAGCTTTGAATTTTGTTAAGATTTGCTTTATGGTCTAATATGTAGAATATTCTGGAGAATGTTCAATATATGTTGGAAAATAAAGTATATATGGCTGCTTTTGGGTGGAGTGACTTTCTATATCTATGAAGTCAAGTCGGTTGACTATGGTATTTAAATCCTCCATGTCTTAATTAAGCTTCTTTCTGGGCGTTCTATCCTTCACTGAAATTGGTGTAGTGGCATCTATCATTATTGCGAGGCTGTCTATTTTTCCTTTAAATGCAGTTAGAGTTTTTATTCTAAATGTATTTTTCAGTCCTATCATTGGATACATAAATATTTAATATGGTTATGTCCTCCTGGAACACTGACCTCTTAATCATTGTGTAGTGCCTGCCCTTACCTATTTTATCAAAAATCTATATTGCCACTCCTGCTGTTTTTTTGAACGCTGTTAGCTTGATGATGTTTTCCATCCTCTGAGCTTCAGTTTCTTCTTGTCTTTAAGACTAATATATGTCTCCTATAGCAGCGTAAACATAGATTTTTTTTTTTTTAATCCTTTCTGTCACTCCTTAAGTCTCTTCATTGGTACATTAACACTAACAAAAACAACAAACATTAGAATTTTAGAGATAAAGGAACTAAAATAATATATAAAAATCAAACAAAACAAAACACATGCACTTGAGTAGATTCCAACTCATAGTGGCTCTAAAGAACAAAGTAGAACTATCCTACAGGATTGCCAAGGAGCAGTTACTGGATTCAAACTGCTAACATTTTGGTTAACAGTCAAGCTCTTAACTACTGGCCACCAGGGCACAACTATGGATATATACAATATCTTTTAAACAAGTTGCATGTACTTGTTCAAATGATTTGAATTTCAAGATATAACTAAATATTGTATACAAGACGAATCTTATTAGGCGTGTCACTGTTTTTGAATCCTCACATTTCTTAGACCTGGCAAAATGGATCATGTTGTATCAGAATGCTAGTTTTTATTTAGTTCTTTTAGACTTCTAATGTTCATTGTTTTTGTTAGAAACTATCGAGTAGGTTCTGACCATAGCCAACCTGTAGGATGGAGCAGAATCACCCCATAGAATTACCAAGGTGCAGCTGGTAGCTTTCAACTACCGATCTTTTGATTAGGAGAGTTTTTAAACACTATGCAACCGGGGATCCAAACTCAAGTTCACAAAGGTTTTATATACATTTAACTCTTACAGTTTTTTTTCTTAATATTCAAATAAACTGCAAAATTTCAACATGAAAAAGGTAAATAACCCAACTCAGTGATAGGCAAAGCAGTTGGACAGACATTTCACCAAAGAGGACACCCAGGCAGCCATAAGACACACAAGGAAATGCTCAGAATCATCAGCTATTAGAGAAATCCAAATCAAAACTACAGTGAGATACCCCAACAAGATTGGCCATAATGCAAAAACACAAAACAACAAATACTGGAGAGGCTATGGAAAGCAGAACTCTCCTACAGCACTGGTAGGACTTCAAAATGGTACAACCTCTTTGGAAAGCAATTTTATGTTTCCTTAAAAAGTTAGAAATAGATCAACTATTTGATCCAGTAATCCTACTGCTCAGAATATATCCTACAGAAACAAAGGCTGTCACATGAATAGATGTATGCACATGAATGCTTATTTCAGCACATTTCAAAATAGCAAAAAGATGGAATACACATAGATGTCCATTGATAGATGAATGGGTAAACAAACTGTGGTACACATACTCAATGGAACACTGAAATGATAAAGAACAATTATGATTGTAAGAAGCCTCTCATAACACGGTTTCAATTGGAAGACTTTGTGCTGAGTGAAACCAGTGACAAAAGGACAAGTATTGTATGGGAACTCTGTTATAAGGACTTAAAAATAGACTTATGTACAGAAGAAAAGACTCTGACAACTACAAAGGTGGGGAGGGAAGGAGAGGGTTGGTCATAGATTAGATAGTTGATAGATATTTGGTTAGATGAAAACAGTGACAGCACACAGTAGAAAGTAGATCAACTTAACTGGAATTCACCATAAACTGAAAACTTTTCCAGTCTCAACTCAGTACTGCAAGAATGAAGTAGAAGGGGTAGGGAGTTATTGGTCAGGCTCTTGGGGGACATCAAGGCCAACTTGCATAACTAGCCTATTACTAAGAGAGTCTTCAACGCCTCATATTAGTGAGTGGTGTCTGAAGTTTTAAAAGCTAGCAAGCTGCATCCAAGGTATACCAAATGGTCCCAACTCATCCAAAACCAGATGATCAAGAACAACAAACACATGAGGAAAAAGGAGCTCCGGAGATGTGAGTAAGAGACTGTATCAACACGTAACCAGAAGAACCAGATGGTGCCCAGCTAACACCAAAGGCAGCTGTAAGAGGTCACACAATATTGATTCCCTGTGGAAACATGAGGAAAAGAGGGGTGCAGCTCAAAAACTCTACTAAAAGACCACAATTGATGGTCTGACACCTTAGGGAGTACCCTGGGAGCATGGCCCCTAGATCTGCTGCTACCTCCTTTCAGAAAACACTACTGAGGTCAACAATTTGGGCAAAAATGGACTGGACTTGGGAACAAAGTGTGACCATATGGTGTGTGTACTTTACAGTTCTATGCATTTATAGGATGCTATCTTACTGATCTCTTTTTAGACGAGGGAGAAAAAGATGGACGTTAGGGGACAGCAGATTGATGGTAGGATACAACAAGTATACACCAAAAAAGGAGGAGTATGCTGTCACCAGGCAAGGAGAGCAGATGGCCCTTCAAATAGGCAGGCATGCAAAATTGATTCGGATTGTATACTTTCACTTAATCACAATGAAAATAAAATATAAACAAAAAAACAAATATATGAAACGTATTATAATAAACACAGAGACAGATACAACATCTAGGCTTCCTTTTCATTGAACTAGACATTTAAAATCAGAAAAAGTTTTAAGCCTCAAAATAATAGCAATAACAACATTATTGAATACTATTATATTTCTATTTCTTTCCTAGTGTTTTGTGTGCTGAAAACTCCCTATTGCTTTACAAAATTCATTAGAAAACTTGTCAGTATATTTCAAGATATTATGACTGATAGAAGTTTTTTATCTTTTCCCCTGATCTCTGACTTTGATATTTTTATATCCTAGTAGTTCCATTTTATTTATTGATAGATATCATCTAGGCAGAAATTGTATCTCATATTAAAAGGAAAAAAACATGTAATAGTGGATACAACAACATCCAAAATATTTATAATGCCCTTCAGTTGCTTTGTAGTATTTTAAAATAGCATAATTTTTGTTTTTGTTTTTTATATACTGCAACATGTGTTAACAAAATGCGGTATCTATAATATGGCGTTTTTGCATAATAGTGCTACTATATGTACCCTACAATGAAGTTCAGTCAGAAAAATAGGTACTATGTATTAAAATTCTTTAATAATTGCTTTCTTTTACCAAATGCTAATAAGTAGGTCAACTCTCTCACAAAACATTTGAAGTTGTTGCATTTAAATGTCAAGTCATGCTGCTAACTGCAAGCTTGTGTGGGCATTTGGAAAGCGAAATGAACTAGTAAAATGGTTAGGCACTTTGCCTTAATAGGAACCTATACTGACTGCAATTAAAAAAAAAAAGTAATAGGAAGGATCCCCTGCAAACCCTCTGTTTTTAACGGAATTGTTGACTGACAAGATAGCCCAGTCCAACAATAACACAAATGCTGCCATACACTCATTGACCTCAATCCAAACTCTTGCATAATAAATCTCCTTTTCAGAGAAGTTACTGATCACACCATTAGTTATGTTAATGGCCTGTTAGTTCAAATACTATTGATTGCCTTGAATTGTGCTTCTTAACACTCAGATACTATATTTTACTTTCTTCTTTTATGTTTCTTTGCTCTTATTTATTTAGTTAGTTAGTTATTTTCTGTATAGGGTAATTTCTATCAGAATTTAAAATCTTCCAGTTTTGCTAGTCTCTAGTAAGGACCAATCATATCATTAAGACTGAGAAGGAAAAGCAAGAATAGAATGCAACTCTTTCTCGATATGTGTGTATGTATGTAAATATATTTACAAATATACATACATCATATATATATTATATAAACCAAAAATCCAAACCCACTGACAGAGCTGATTCTGACTCACAGAGATCCTATGTATTATGCAGTAGACTATACAAATTATAATAAGACTGCATTTAATAAACATTTTAGTATTTTAAACATGTTTTAATATAGTGTGAAAAATGATGTTAAGTATTTACATTTTATTTTATTAGTTTTTACTAATTTTCTATTTATTGAAAAGTTGTAAGGATGTTATCCTAAGTGCTAACACACTGGCCTCAAAAGAGATTCATCTTTTTAACTATTTGTTGAATATTGATACATTTGGTCTGTCTGTTATCTATCCATCTATTTATCCCCCCGTTCTCACCAAGTATGTAAAAATAATATGTAGATTTAATAACACTTCACCTGTAAATTCTTTGGTATCTATTCCTGCATTGCCACAAACCCACAACCAGTCCAAAAATTTTAATGTGGATAAACATATATAATTGTTTATATGCACATTCTCACACACACATATAAATGTGTATATGTATACACGTTGTTGTGAGGTGCCACTGAGACAGTTCTAAATCATGTGTAGGAGTTTGTCATTTTCTTGTGTCATCAAATAGATTCTGACTCACATGACAGCTTAGAACTGCCTATAGGTTTTCCTAGGCTGTAATCTTTATGTGAGCATGTTATCAGGTGTTTTCTTTCGTGGACCTGATGTTGGGTTTTTGTGCTGACATTTTGGTTAACCGCCTAGCATTTAATCACTGAGCTAACAGGGCTCCTTATTTAGGAGACTAGACTGATAGAATAGATCATATTTAAGCTTGTCTGCTAGTTTTCACATGAATTTGGTAAAAATAGGTGTAGATTTAGATATGGATACATCACAGAAATAGTTTATACACCATGTACATTATCAATGGCATCACAAATCAGAGGGCACATAAATATGATTTCTAGGATGAGTGATGCTAATTTTTATCACTTGGCGAAGGTGATATTCACAGTCCTCTAAGTTTTGACAGCACTGTTTATATTTATAATAAATATACAAGCTGTAGGATGATATAATTCAATAGCTGTGTCTTGATTTTCAATTGTACTTATTAAAGTTTTTACAAAGTAATCTTTTTCATTCTACTAATAGTTTCGATTGTTAAAGGTACTTAGTGTTACATATTTTTCTTTCATCACTCAATTAAATGATTTCCATAGATTCTGATGCATAGCTTTATATGTATATTTTTAATGAAGTTCTACAATTTTAGTCTATACTTTTCTTCCAGGAAAAATAGTAGGTTTTAAACTTCAAGGAATATATATATGGAGAGAGAGAGAGAGAAAAGAATTGAAGGTTTTAAAATTAGATGAACCCCTTATGTCTGTCAGTTTGACTTCATGTGGGGGCTTGAGCGTCGCTGTTATCCTCGAAGTTATGCCACTGGTATCCAGATACTAGCAGGGCCAACCATGGTGGACAGATTTCAGCCGAGTTTCCAGACTAAGCTGAGCTAGGAATAAGAACCCAGCAGTCTAGTTCCAAAAAGACTTAGCCAGTGAAATCCTTATGAATAGTGTTAAACCACTGTCTGATACAGTGCTGGAAGATGAGCCCCACAGGTTGGAAGGGGCTGGAAGATCACTGGAGAATAGCTGACCTTGATTTGCTGATGTGGCATGACTCAAAATGAGAAGAAACAGCTACATATGTCCATTAATAATCAGAACATGAATGCATGAAGCAAGAATCTAGGAAAATTAGATATTATAAAAAATGAAAGGATATATATAAACATCAATATTCTAGGCATTAGTGAGCCGAAATAGACTGGTATTGGCCATTTTGAATTGGATAATCGTACGGTCTACTACACCAGGAATGACAGCTTGAAGAGGAATGGCACTGCATTCACTGTCAAAAAGAACACTTCAAGATCCATCCTGAATTCACTGCTATCAGTGATAGCATAGCATCCATATGCCTGCAAGGAAGACCAATTAATATGACTATTATTCAATTTTATGAGTCAAGCACTGAGGCCAAGATAAAAAAAATAAAGACTTTTACTAGTTTATGCAGTCAGAAATTGATCAGACATGCAATCAGGTTGCACTGATTATTATTGATGGTTGGAATGCAAAAGTTGCAAACAAAGAAGAAGAATCTGTATTTGGAAAATTATGGTCCTGGTGACATAAAGTATGCTGGACACCACATGACAGAATTTTGTTAGAAAATGACATCTTCTTTGCAAATACCTTTTCACCAACATAAAATATGACTACGCACATAGACCTTGCCAGATGGAATACACAGAAATCAAACTGACTACATTTGTGGAGAGAGATGGTAGAAAAGCTCAATATCATAAGTCACAATAAAGCCATGTGTTGATTGCAGCACAGACCATCAATTGCTCAGACACAAATTCAAATTGAAACTTAAGAAAATTAGAACTACTCCTCATGAGCCACAGTATGGTGTTGCTGCCTAACTGTCCGCCCGCGGAAAGAAGACAGGACACACGGATATGTGCCACCTTGCAAGTTGCTTGCTTTATTCTTCTTCTCTTTATTCTTCTTCTTCTTCTTCCTCTCCTGCTGCGCCGCATCCCTGAACGCCGCGGCATTCAGGGACGCGGAGGCAGCAGCAGCTCCCGAGGCTGTGTCTGCTTCCCTTGTTCTTCTTCTTTCTACACCCAGTCCCCACACGCTTTTATCTCCCAGGTTCCTCCAATCACCCAAGGCCACGTCCTCCCAAAGCGGGGCTCTCAATAGGCTGATCAGCAGCCACTGCTCACAAGCATGTGCTATGCAAGCCCTAAGTCTGGTAAACAAGGGTGTGGAATAAGGAGGGGCTCCGGCCTTGGGCGCCATCTTGGGCCGGACGCTCCGCTCCCCACATCTCCCCCTTTTTGTTTACATAAACTGCCGAGAAGGTGCCTGCCTTAGGTCATCTTCGGCTAGGATGCTCCTTACCCGTCATCGGGCTACCTCACAGCTTGGTGAGGCCTCTGTCTTAGGTTGGTAGCACCCCCAGAAGAGGTTGCCTGTCTCTGACTACCCTTCCATCATGCTGAGCCAGACATTTGCCAAGGGCTGTTCGCTTGGAGTGGCTGCAGCGATTATAGCAGATACAAGTGCAGTTATTCCCATAATAACTAATCTCACAGCCCGCTTAGGCCTAATCAACTCTTGCAATTTTTCTATCACTTGTAGCCCTTTGTCCCAACAAGTTTACAGGCAGTAACACAAAGGGAGGCTGATGTAGAACAATCATAAGTTTCCCTTTCCCAAGGGGGCCCACACAATTAGCAAAATTACAGTTAAAACACATTATGTTAAAACAGGTTACATTGTGGCAGGTTTCATTGCCCTATGTGACAGTCATTTCCTTTTTCTAAGTGATGTTTACATTTTTCTCATTGAAATTCCTTTTAAGGATTATGTTGGTTCCTGTTACACAAGTGGTGACTGTTTTATTCAGGAGAGATTGGGTTAGTTTATGTCCAAGTCCAGAGTTCTTTACATTTTGGCCATTGGCAGCATAGTTCCTTGTGTTATTTAAGTTGGTGATGTTGTAGTATTTGAAAAGGGTTAACAATGAAGGATCTGGTGGGCACCAATCACACGACGTTTCGGCGGTGACTTCACCGTTGCTGGGGAGATCTCTCGGAGGGAATGATGTCAGGTTGTGTTTGCGAGTTGAATTCCTGTGAAAATATAATTTCTGCCTTGCAGCTTGGTTAGTGACAGCAAGTGATTGATAACAAAAGGGTATATTTTATTAAATGATATGCTAAGCTGTGTTTATAATTTTAAGGGTGTTGTAAAATTTTTGAAAGCTCTTAGAAGTATAAGCTAGATTGTTTACATCAGGCAAAGTTTAAAACCTAAGAGAAAATTTTTTCAGTTAATGAAATTAGTCTGTTAAACTCACATTTTTACAGAGATAAGAAGCAAGAAAGCATGTTGTGAATATATTAAATGTAGTTTTCGTTTTCTGGTCCGAAGGCCATGTCCTTGGAGATTAAAGGAGAAGGAACAAAGGAATCTGTAACTGGTTGTGATTAATTAGTTGTAAGCCCCACGCTGCACTGGTAGGAGTTAATTTTAGTTTTAAGGGCTGCAGTTAGTTGATTTATAGATTCTTTGCTGGCTAAAGCTACAAAGCGGCTGAGGCAGGTGCGAGCAGGGAAGAAAAAAAAAATGAGTAACCTGTCTGTGGTGGTCAGGATTATGTCAACTTGGCTACTACCTATTTGGCTGCTGTATTAAGTGGCAGGGCGGGGTTTGTGGTGACTCCCTGCTCCTCGGCTCTCATCTCGTGACACTGGACTACGGCTGCTGATCGCTCACGTGGCCAGGAGCTCCTGCTCTCTGGTTCCAGCATCTGGTTCCGGGACTTGAGCTAGCAGCTGTTGGGCTCATCAGTCTTCACAGTTGGCACGTGAGAGCCCTGCTCCCTGACTTGCCAATCCTGCGCTCGCCAGCCTCTGCCCAGTCCTGCTCCCTGACCTGCCAATCCTGGGTTCTCCAGCCTCTATCACTTCGTCTCGCCACCAGCTTGGGATCCACTGACCTACACAACCGGTGATCTGCAACTCTGGTCTCTGACTTGCTGACCTTGTGTTCCTCAGCTTCCGTGGACACGTGAGACTTGTGCCAGAGCTTGGGACATTCAGCTTCTGTGATTACGTGAGCTGTTTCCTATATTTGTATCTATCTCTCTGTCTATATATATATATTATAAATCTTTCCTTGTACCTACACGTGTTACTGGTTTTGCTTCCCTAGAAAACCCAGCCTAAGACACTGTCCTTTTAAATTTTCTGCTGGCTGAAGCTGTAAAGTTGGTTTGAGCTTGAAAAGCACAGCCAGTTTTAAGAAGCCTGCTTTATACCAATGCCATGCTGCTTAAACAAACTCTTACAGGCATTCTGAAGGTGTCTGGCGGACTGCTGATTCCCCATGGCGAAAGTGAAGCTAACCTCCCACGATAACTACCCTGCTCCCGCCCGGCACTCCCCGCCCTGGGCTCTGCCGGTGCTTAGTGCACTTGGCTATGGTCTCCGATTCCCCGGAGAACTTCCCCTCCCGATGGTCTCCTCTTACCCGGAGAACTTGAGATTGCCCCTCTTACCCGGGGACTTGAGATTGCCCCTCTTACCCGGGGACTTGAGATCGCCCCTCCTTTTCCCGGGGACTTGAGATCGCCCCTTTTTTCCTGGGGACTTGAGATCGCCCCTTTTTTCCCGGGGACTTGAAATCGCCCCTCTTTTCCCGGGGACTTGAGATCACCCCTCCTTTCCCGGGGACTTGAGATCGCCCCTTTTTGCCGGGGACTTGAGATCACCCCATTTTTCCCGGGGACTTACCAGCGCTGCTATCTCCTCCTCTTGGGCTCGCAGGGGGCCCCACGTTTGGGTGCCACTTGTCGCTGCCTAACTGTCTGCCCGCGGAAAGAAGACAGGACACACGGATACGAGCCACCTTGCAAGTTGCTTGCTTTATTCTTCTTCTCTTTCTTCTTCTTCTTCTTCTTCCTCTCCTGCTGCGCCCGAGGCTGTGTCTGCTTCCCTTGTTCTTCTTCTTTCTACGCCCGGTCCCCACATGCTTTTATCTCCCAGGTTCCTCCAATCACCCAAGGCCATGTCCTCCCAAAGCGGGGCTCTCAATAGGCTGATCAGCAGCCACTGCTCACAAGCATGTGCTATGCAAGCCCTAAGTCTGGTAAACAAGGGTGTGGAATAAGGAGGGGCTCCAGCCTTGGGCACCATCTTGGGCCGGACACTCCGCTCCCCACAGTATGCAGCTTAGTATATATCACCTGAGTTTAGATACCATCCCAAGAATTGCATTTGATACATTGAACACTAATTACTGAAGACCAAGTTAGTTGCAGAATGATATTAAAGACATACATGAAGAAAGCCAGAATCGTTTAAAAAAGACAGTTTTTCACACAGAACAAAGGGATACTGAATGGCTTAAAATCAGGAAAGATGTACATCAGGGTTGTATCCTTTCCCTACAGTCAGTCAATCTGTATGTTGAGCAAATCATCCAAGAAGCTGCACTATACGAAGAAGAATGAGACATTGGGATTGGAGGAAGCCTTGTTAACTACCTGCATTATGCAGCTGACACAACCTTGCTTGCTGAAAATCAAGAAGCCTTGATACACTTACTGATGAAGACCAAAGACTACCACCTACGTTTTGTGGTACACCTCAACATCACGAAAACAAAAATCCTCACAACTACACTGATAAGTAGCATCATGATAAAGAGAGAAAACATGAAGTTGTCAAGGATTTCATTTTACATTTCCAATGCCAGCACTCATGGAGGTAGCAGTCAAGAAATCAAAAAACTGATTTCACTTGGCTTCTTTAAAGTATTGAAAACAAAGCTATCATCTTGAAGACTGAGGTGAGTTTGAACCAAGAAATGGAATTTTTAACTGTTATGTGCATACAAGAGTTGGATAATGATTAAGGAATGCAGAAGAAGAACTCATGCCTTTAAGTTTTGGTGTTGGGGAAGAATATTAACTGCACCATGGAATGGACAGATTTGTCTTAGAAGACTTATAATCAGAGTGCTCCTTAGAAGCAAGGATGGCAAAACTTCTTACCTACTTTGGACATCTTGTCAGGAGGGATTAGTCCGTGGAGAAGGACATCATGCTTAGTCAATTCAACGGTCAACAAAAAAACAAGAAGACCGTCAACAAGATGAACTGATACAATGCCTGCAACAACGGGCTCAAACATACCAATGAATGTGGGCATGGTACGGGACAAGCAATATTTCCTTCCATTTTACACAGGGTCACTATGAGTAGGAAGCAACTTGATAGTACCTAAAAACAGCAACAAAATAAGGTAAAGTGACAAAGGCAATGCATGTACACACAATGTACTTACCAGTTCCTCTTCATGAAGAAGGATGCTTATCATGATAAGACTATAGTACATAAGGATTCTATTTTTTTTATTATTAGTGGTTGCATAATTTTGATACCGTGTCTTTATTTCATGTGTGGGCATTATTGTTCTATAATACATCATAGACACGTATTTATGGCATATGTGACAAAGTTTTGTCCTAGCTCTGTTAACCCATCTTTATGAAAGAGTAACAAAGAATATGGTTAGAGCCTATTATTATGCCAGACTTATGCAGATGCCGGATTTTCTTCATACAACTTTCATTTTGTTATTGTCGTTTGCTTTGAAGTTGATTTTGTCTCAGAGTGACCCCACTTGTCACAGTAGAACGCTCCCACAGGATTTTCTAGAGCTGTAATCTTTATAGAAGCAGATTGTTAAATCTTTCCTCTTTGTAGCTCCTGAGTGTGTTTGAACCACCAAATTTTAGGCTAGCACCACCATGATGTTTCAGAAAGATCTATATATTGAATTGATGGGGCTGTTCAATTATTTTTATAATATTCATAAACATTGGCATAACTACATTTGAGATTGTTTTTATAGTGAAAAATAAAACAAAAGAATCATTATTTCAGGCAGTGGAAGAAAAGTGATGGGTAAAAATAAACATACCAATCAAAGTAATACATACTTAGCCACCAAGTATTTCAAATGTATTATTTCTGAGGTGAAGTAGCCCTAGTGGCAGAATGGTTAAGTGCTCAGCTGTTAACTGAAAATTCAGGATTAGAACCCACAAGCCTGGAAAAAAAGACTTGGTCATCTGTGCATGTAGAGATTGCATACAGCCTAGGAAATGCTGTGGGACAGTTTATAGGGTGATTAAGTGTCAGAATTGACTCCATGGTACACAGTTATCACAACATTTCTGAAATGGCTAGCTTCAATGTACTGTTTTTAGGTGCTGTTGAATGGGTTCATAGTACCCCATGCACAACAGGATGAGACACTGATGTTATGCTGCAGCCCTGTTGCAGCCACTATATCAATCTATCTCACTGAGTGTCTTCTTTTTTGATAAACCCTTTACATGATATCAAGTATGATGTCCTTCTCAAGGAATTAACCCCTACTCATAACATAGCTAAAGCAAATGGGACAGAATCTCCCCATTCTATCATCTAAGCAGTATTCTGGCTCTACTTACTCCAAAGAAGATTTTTTCCTTCTTTTGGGAGTCCATGCCATGTTCAGTATTCTTCACCAACATTATAATTCAAAGGTTTCAATTCTTTGATCTTCCGTATTTATTGTCCAGCTTTCACACACATGTGATGTGACTGCAAGCACAATAGTTTGGGTCAGGCTCACTTTGGTCTTTAAAATGACATCTTTGTGTTTTAGCACTTTGAAGAGGTCTTCAGCTGCATATTTGCCAACAGCTAGCTTCACTATGGCATTGTGAAATAATTTAATTTACAAATTCTTGATATAAAATTGTTTTAAAAATAACATTTTTTGATGAAACTACTTACATTAAAAATGAGCAAAAATAAACTGTTCAATATCATGTTATTCATGAAAGTGCTTTGCAAAATGACACAGCTTTTTGAACCCCAAATTTGCACAAAAATCATACACTTTAATTAATTATTGCTAATTTTACTGAATTTGTAAATCTACTTTAAATAAGGACAGCAATCTAAAGTAATAACACTTATAATGTTGTCTTAAAATATTATCCTACCATAGGCTATTAACACTGAGAAAGCAATTGGCATTGTGGAAACTTATGAAATTGTAAGAAGCTGAGAATCCTGAAACAGTTAAATGAAATTTAATTTTATTTATTCACAATTTCAACCCTTATTTAAAAGACTACAAAGAATTTTTAAAGATACGTACACTTCCACCATCAAATAATTACTAGCAGACATTGAAATGAGATTCAGACATGGTTTCTAAGATTAGAAAAGAAAAGAGATCTCATAGTATCTTTAATTAAAATATATGAATATAATAGCTAAATAAAAATTGAATCTGGCACAGCTTATTGTACAAAATTTTCAGTTAAAAGAAAATAACTTAAACCTAAACATTATTCTTTATTCAAAAAAGGAATATTGTTGAAGACTGGATCCTCCCTGGAGCTGAATAAATTAACCCTTCACTTTGGCATATTCTAGATGATTTCCAGTGCTTCTTAAGCTGAAGTCAATTTTAGGACATGACAATGTACATGACAGCACAGTTATTTGGGTAATTCCATTACTGAAACTTTGGTCAAATTATTCCAGGGTGGTTCATCTCTGTTAGAGATACTTGAACATTCTGGGGAAATTATCTATGTATCATTTTCCAAAGTCATGAGACCAAAAGAGTAAGAATGAGAATACTGCTCTGCTGAGCAAAAATAAAAGGACCAAGGCAGGGAAACAATTTTTACATCAACTCATTAGAGATTTTACATAGACTGAAAAATATATATATAAAAAATACTGTAAAGCTCTGTAAATGTAGTTTGAATATTAACTGGAGATTAGCCTATGTTGGAGAACCAAAGTATGTATTATTCATTTTCTTCCATTGAAAGTATTAAAAAGGTGCTTTACTATACAACTTCCCACAACAGCGTGTATGCAACTGTTTAAAATATATGCATATTAACAAAAGATAACACAGGACTTGGGTTCTTAGGTCAGTCATTATAGTTCAAGTATCAGTTTGGTCACAATTTGAGCAATGGTACCTGTGCTCCATCTACCCGTCTACTGCTATCAAGTCAATTCTGACCCATAACAACCCTATAGGACAGAGTAGAACTGCTCCGTAGAGTTTCTGAGGAGAGCCTGGCAGATTAGAATTGTTAAGCTTTGGGTGAGCAGTCATAGTATTCATCTACTATGCCACCAGGGTTTCTGTGTTCTGCCTACAAATTGGAGAAATAATCATAAGATTTCTGTCAAAACTAAAATAGATTAAGATAAAGAAGTTAATGTATGTCTTAGATGGCATTAAGCCATCAGTAAGAACTAGTTTTGATTAGTAAAACAATAGTTTGTTTAACATGTTTATTCTTTAACCCACACATTTTCATTCAGTCATTTAAAAAAGGCCAAATTGCTGCACTCTCTACTAGATATTGGGGATCCAGCACTTATACAGGACAAGTTGCCTCTGATCTGCAGTTTAGAGTTACCAAGAGAGACTTCAGAAATACTAATACATGGTTACATTTGGACAGTTTCAAAAAGCTACATAAATAAAAACTGGAAGATGTTACTACATGAGGAACTAATAGAGGGAACACAACAGACAAAATAGCACCAGATTCATTTGATTTGTAGTCGGATCCGACTCGACGGCACTTGGCTTGGCATGACTAAACTTTTCTAATTGAATTTCTGAGAGGGGATAAAATGGTACTTGCAAATTATTTCTTAGTTACATTCTCAATATTAGTATATTCAAGATCAAACTGTATATAACATGTAATATGTTGGCATGTTATATAAAACTGGCTAGAGTTATTAGTTGCTCATGATCACTAGATTGGAAGAAAGATATTTTCTTAACAAAATACTTTGATTTTTGTTTGTGTTCTTGTTACAGTGATGTTCACAGGCAGTTTGATTATGAATTTATATGACTAATTCCCTTGGTAAAGTGTTTAGACAAAAGATATTCATAATAAAATTACAGACTATTGTGCTCCCCGAGTAAGATGGCAAATGAGACAGCACTGAGGGGCTGAGATTTGAAAAAAAGCAGACAAAAGCATGCTAGACCTCAGTGTAGATGAGAAAAAAGCAATGTCCTGAAGTACTTCGTGATGAGAAAAAGACCACCGCCATTGAGTCTACTCTAATTCACAACAACCCTATAGGGCAGAGCACATCTGCCCCGTAGGATTTTCTTTATAGAAGCGAACTGTCACAAACTGCCACTTCGTTCTCCTAATAGCAACTTGTGGGTTCAAACCACTGACTTTTCAGTTAGCAGTCAAGCACTTCACCACCGCAAATCAGGGCTCCTTCACAGTGAGAAAAGATAAGTTAATTTCTATAAACAGTAACTTCTGCTCCACAGCCCAATATTGTTTACAATTTTTGTAAGTAATTATGATGTGTATTACCAAACTTATGGTAAAGACTACAAGAATATTCTGTAACTCTTCTATGGGGAACAAAAAAAAGAACAGATCAAATGAAGGACAAAGGGGAAATAACTTGCAAAGACCAAAAATAAATCAGAAACAGTAGGAAACCAGAATCAGTACATTGCTGAGAAAGGTGACTAAAAACCAAACTCACTGCTATGAGTTCAATTCCAACTCATAGTACCCCTACAGGGCATAGCAGAACTTGCCCATAGAGTTTTCCAAGAGTGCCTGGTGGATTTGAACTGCTGAACTTTTGATTAGCAGCTATAGCATTTAACTGCTACACCACCAGTGTTTCCAAAATAACATAATTTCCTGTCTTTTCTACCTAAAAGTTTTCAGAAGCATTAGTGAGGGAAGAAATGAAAGTTGGTAAAATATAATCATGATCAGGGAAGATTGAAAGGCATGAGGATCTTTTAACTATAAGTAATTTAAAGGAACATATTTATTTTGAAAATAATTTATTAATATAGAAGTATCTATTGAGTGAACATATAAGTTATAACATGATAAATAGTGGCGTCAAACATGCAAAACACATTAACCAATATGACGGATGCATTAAAACACCTTCAGGCATACACACATATATGCATAAACACACACTCATACATGAATACCCACACCAAATAAACACATAAAACTAACACAAAATAACTAAAAAACATTTGTAGAAGAGAAGGTAAGGTAAGGAAATTTCTGTTTGAATTTTTCAAGCCACATGCTAAAAATATATATGTGTTATAGGCACATTTTATTTATATGATGGTGAAGAATATTGAAAATATCATAGACTACCAGAAGAAGAAAAAGATCCACCTTGGAAGAAGTACAACCAGAATGCTCCTTAGCAGCAAGGATAGCAAGACTTTGTCTCACATAATTTAGACATATCACTGGGAAGGGCCAGTACATGCAGAAGGACATTAAGCTTGGGAAAGCAGAGGATTACGAAAAGAGAGAAAGACTCTCAATGAGATGCCTCGACACAGTGACTACTACAAAAGGGTTCAAGTATAATCACTATTGTAAGGATGGTACAGGACCTAGCAGTGGTTTGTTCTATTGTACAAATGTTCACTATACGCCAGAACCAAATGGCTGACACCTAAAAACAACAACAAATGTTAAGCCCAATCATTTTGGAATGGCAAGAACAGCAAGAGAGCCAACAAATGGAATCAGAGGTGTGGATTAAAATAACATTTCTTGAATAGAACCATTATGACATTATGAAGAAGCACAGCTACTAACAATGAAAGTTATAAAACATCTTATTTAAGAATGATTTTTTTCATGATCAAATATACTTATTTCTGGAAGTATTCACATTTTTATTTGATTTTCAAAATTTGGCATTTTGCTCAAAAGAAGCTAATATTGACTCAAATAGTAACAGAAACAATATGTATACATGTATGCATATGTGTGTATGTGTATATGCTTATATGTGCGTATATACACATATATTTACATATACACACACATACATAGACATATATACATATACATACATACATATACACATATCTATCTATCTATCTATATATAGATATATATATATGGAAACTCTGGTGACATAGTAATTAAGCACTATAGCTGCTAAGTTCAAATCTACCAACCACTCCTTGGAAACACTGTGGAACAATTCTACTCTGTTCTGTAGGGTTCCTATGAGTCAGAATTGACTCAATGGTAATTTTTTGTTTGTTTTTTTGCTCATCAACTTTATTTTTCTTTATATACATATATAGAGAGAGAAACAGAGAGAGAACTTAAAGAAGTGTTGTCAGATTGAGGATATCAGGAGATCAGAAAAAAAAACATTCTCATACTGTTTGGCTATTTGAGATGCCTAAACATGTTACTTTTTACTTTGTTGTACTGTCCTAGTTTGCATATTGCAGTGATGTTGGAAGATATACCACAGGACTTTCAAACACCATCAGGATCACCCATGGTGAGCAGATTGAATTCAAAATTCAGAAATGCTTCCAGGTGAAGACAGACTAGGAAGAAGGATGTGTCAAACTACTTTCCAGTAACAGTGGCCAGTGAAAACCTGATGAAGAACAGCTGAATATTGTCTAATATACTACTGGAAGATGTGGCCTTCAGGATGCAAGTTACTCAGAACAAAACTAGAGAAGAGCTGCCATCTAAAAGTAGAATCAGCCTTAAGGATATGGTTGGAGTAATGATACAGATGACATGGGTCCTTCATTTGCAGATGTGGCAAGATTAAAAATGATAAGAAATAGCTGCAAGTATCTATCAGTAACTGGAACATGTTAGAAATAGGAAATGTTAGAATGTTAGAAATTGGAAAATTGGAAGTTGTCAGAAATGAAATGAAACTCTTAAAAATCAATATCCTAGACATTACTGTGCTGAAATGGACTAGTATTGGCCATCTGAATTCAGACACTGGCATGGTATACTATTCCAGGAACAAAAACTAAAGAGGAACAGAATGATGTTCATTGTCAAAAAGACTTTTCAAAATCTGTCTTGAAATACAATGCTGCCAGTTATAAAATAATATCCATACTCCACGGCACTTGGCATAAGGAAAAGCATCTAATGTGATTATTATGCAAATTATACACCAACAACCAATGCCAAAAAATGAAGAAATTCAACTTATGCAGCCTGAAAGTGATCAAACATGTAGTCAAGACACATTGATAATTAATGGCTATTGGCACTTGTAAGTTGGAAAGAAGAAGAAGGATCAGTAGTTGGAAAATATGGACGAAGTGAAAGTAATAACTCTGGAAATCGTATGATAGAATTTTTCAAGACAAATGATCAGTTTATTAGAAATATGTTTTTCAACAACATAAATGGTGACTATACACATGGACTTTGCCAGTTGAAATACGTAGTAATCTGCTCTCCTACATCTGTGGAAACAGATGGTGGACAACTCAGTACCATTATTCACAACAAGGCCAACATCTGACTTTAGAACAGATGTCAATTGCTCATAGGCAAGTTCAAGCTGAAGATGAAGAAAATTAAAACATGTCTGTAAGAGCCAATTTACAATACTGAATATATCTAACATGAATTTAGAGACTATCACAGGAACAAATTTGATGCATTGAACACTAATGACTGAAGCCCATATAAGTTGTGAGACAACATCAAAGACATCGTACACAAAGAAAGCAAGAGGTTATTAAAAAGACAAAAGAAAGAAAAGGCCAAAATGGATGTCAAAAAAGTCTGCAGAGGGAGTGGAGCCAAGATGGCAGTCTAGACACACATCTCCTTAATTCGCTCTGAAAACTAAGGCTTGGATTGATAATAAAATGGAGCTTTCCGGACACCCAGTGAGCCCTAGGACACAGCATAGGGCTACCAGTTAGGACTAAATGCCACTAAATGGGAAACTTCTCTTTTGCTGAGCCCCCCTCTTGATGAATGGCTGGCTCCCATGAACCGAAGATAACGGGCATTTTTAACTCGAGGCAGCACTTGGCCTTCTTTTTTGTTGGCTGGCAGGCCAAAAGCAGGCAAGCAGCCACACTGAGCCATAGTACTAAAGTGAACAGCATGTGGAATAGCCACATTTTGAGACCCTGGCTCCAGCCTCAGACACCATAGCCCCTCCAACCTCTCTTTCTGGAACTCTGCAATAGATTTGGCTATTTCATGGCAGGTCAGACACTTTGACTGGGACATCATCTTGTTAGACTGTGAGGTGCAGTTATCCAACTGAAGGCCTCAGCAGGGGCTAATTTCCAGGCTGGGAGGCAATGCCAGTCCAGGGAGCACTTTTCCAGCAGAAAAGTGGTGTTTCACACAATGTAGCCTTACAAGTGGGCCAACAGGGGATGACAGCAAGGTATTAGCCTGTCCCTACTTTGAATTACATTATAGTATCCAGGGATGGCTGAAGAGGTACCTGTACTGTCAGCTGGAAGGAAGGACTTTCCAAACCTGACAGCCTGACTGATTTGGGAAGCTGTCAGATAGCTGTTAGCTTTTTAAAAGAAGGCTATCTGGAGAAATAACTTATGTGCAGCCCAACGGCATCTCTTCCAGCCTTTACCAACCCACATCACAGGATCAGCTGAAGGCCCACGAGTGGCTCTGTAAGTAGGGTGGTGTCTTCTCCAGCCAGGAGGCAGAATCTGATAACACAGAGATTAAACTTGGCCCAGTCACTGGACTGCATACAGGTGGCTGGTAAGCAACTCCCTTTGAGGAACTGTGCTGCAACTCCTGTTGAGGCAACAACCAAGAAACCAAACAGCCTCTAGCTATTCTGTAAGCAACAATCTTAGTCAAGCATTTAAATAAATATCCAAACATGGCTCCAGAAAACTCCCAAAATAAGGAATCAAAGAACTTCCCAAATGAATAAGTCTTCCTGAAACTATCAGAGGTCAAGCCTTCCTAGACATTATACAAAATGCAGGTGAGCAAAATAAAAAAATTAAGCAAGCTGTTCAAACTGATGGTACACAAGCGTTCTGAAATCTGACAGATCAACAACAAAATTACTAAATTAGACAATTAAATTAAAAGCCAAAAGAGCAGAAATAATACACTGGAAAATAAATTTACTGACCTTGAGATGTAGATAAATGACTCCAGCATTTATGAGGAGAAATCAGAGAAGAGAAACAAGAAAAATGAAGAAGCATTGAGAAACATGGGGGACTCTTTCAAGAGGAATAATCTATGATTAACTGAAATTTCTGAAAAGGGAGGGGTACCTGAAAACACAGGAAGTATTGTTAGGATACTGACAGAAAACTTCCATGAAATGATGAATAAAGAGAATATAGATATCCAAGATGCATATTGGATGCCACAAAAACTAGACCCCAACAGAAGGACACCAAGACATATTATAAGCAAGCTTAACAAAATGAAATGTAAGCAAAAACTTTTAAAGATAGCAAGATGCAAAGCAAAGCTAACATCCAAAATGAATCCCTGTAGGTCTTCATCTGACTTCCCAGAAGAAACCATGCTTATGTGGAGGCAGTAGGATCACATATTGAAAGCCTTGAAGGAAAAAAAAAACTTCCAGCCAAGAATTACATAGCATGTAAAACTGTCTTTCAAGTGTGAAGTTGAAATTAAAACATTCATTGATAAACAGAAACTTAGAGAATTTGTAAAAACCAATCTAAAACTACAAGAAATATTGCAAGAAGCTCTTGGCTTAGAAAAGCAAAACCATTAAGTGTATATTTAAGGAGGCAATGCAGGACATAATATCCAGAGAGCTACTTACTTAGGAAAGGCACAAAACTCAATCAAATCTATAATACTAAAAGGTAGGGTCCAGATATCATCACATCAAAAAGAGGGATATATTACGGTAGTTATAATCTTTTCAGATGGAGACAAAGTTAATAAGATATGTGGAAGTTAAAAATTGGTTTAAAGTTAGATTATTAAGGGAGATCATGGAGGTAATCACAAATCACAATAAAGATGCTGCATGTCAATACAAGAAACATAACACAGGAGTCTCAGCAAGCACAAAACCAATACTGAAAAGGATGAAAAATCAGCTGATGAAGAAGAATAACCCAGAACAGGACATTGACAACAACAAAGAAAAAACCACCACAAAAACGAATGCATCAAAATGACAGCACTAAACACATACCTATCAATCGTTACACTGAATGAAAATGGTCTGCACGCTCCAGTAAAGAGACAACGAGTGACATCTTGGATCCAGAGACATGACCTGACTATGTGTTACTTACAAGAAACTAACCTTAAACTTAAAGATAAGAACAAACTGAAAATTAAAGGATGGAATAATATATATGAAGCTAACAATAGACAAAGAAGAGCAGGTGTGGCAACACTAATCTCAGATAAAATAGATTTCATGTAAAATCTAACATGATGGACAAGGATGATCACTATTTGTTGCTGAAAGTTTCAATACACAAGCAGGACTTTATAATATTAAATATTTAAAAATTTCCCAGGTTAAGAAGCCTTTCTGAATCTATCGGAGGTCGAGTAAGAAAGAATTATATATAAAACACTCCTAGAGATTAAACAAAATGTAGCAGAACAAAATGAAAAACTAAGTAAGCTGTTTTAGCTGATGGAACATCAACAATCTGAAATGCACCCGATCAATAACAAAATTACAGGATTGGATAATTCAATTCAAAGCCAGAACAGTAGGACTGAACAGAAAGAAATTAGGCTGAGTGACCTTAAGGACAGAGCAACTGACACCAGCATTTATGAGGAGAAATCAGAGAAGAGAAATAAAAAATATGAAGAAGCATTAAGAAACATGTGGGACTCCATTATGAGGAATAATTTACATTTAATTGCCGTTCCTGTAGAAGGGGGATACAATATTAAAAAGAGGGAATCTATGATCATATCATCACAGCTATGACACCATCACATTAAAAGAAGTATACACTACAGTAGTTATAGTTATTTCAGATGGAGAGGAAGTTTAAGAGTTATGCATAGTTAAAATTTCATTTAATCTTAGTATGTTAAGGGGGATAATAGCTGTAGCCATATAGCAAATTAACAATGCTCCATATAATACATGGGTCTCTACAAACACAAGACCAACACTGAAAAGACAACCCACAAACAAGAATTACCCAGAACTGAACATTAAGAGCCATATAGAAAACATCAACACAAAAATAATTTAATCAAAATCAAGGCACTAAGCACATATCTATCAATAAGTACACTGAATATAAATGGACTGAATGGTCCAGTAACAAGACATGACCCATCTATATGCTGCTTTCAAGAAACACACCTTAGACTTAAAGATATGAACAAATTGAAAATTAAAAGATGGGATAATATATATCAAACTAGCAACATACAAAGAAGAGCAGGTGTGGCAATACTAATCTCAGATAAAATAGATTTTAATGTAAAATCCACTATTGTGGACAAGGATGGTTGGTATTTATTGTTGAAAGGTTTCATACTCAAGCAGGACTTAACAATATTAAATATTTATGCACCCAATAGCAGAGCATCTAAATGCATTGAACAAATACTCACAACACTGAAAAATGAGTTAGATCATTCCGCAATAATAGTTGGAGACTTCATCACTCCCCTTTCAGTTATGGATAGATCATCCAGAAGAAAGCTCAGTAAAGCTACAGAAGATCTTATTGCAACAATCAATCAACTTGACCTTATTGACGTATACAGGTTTTTTCAACCATCAGCACTTTCTTCTCCAATGCAAGTGGAACATTCACCAGAATAGACTATATGCTGTGTCATAAAACAATTCTCTATAAAATGCAAACCATTGATTTACTGCAAAGTATCATCTCAGACCATAGAGCCATAAAAGTTGAAATCAGTAACAGAAAATGCATAGGTAGAAATTCAAATTTGTGGAAACTGAACAACACTTTGCTCAAAAAGCTTAGGTTATAGAAGAAATCAAGAATGAAACAAAGAAATTTATGGAATAAAAATGAGTATGAAACTAAATGCTGCCAGAATTTATGGGAGATAGAAAAAGCGGTGTTTAGAGGTCAATTATTTCTATAAATGCACACATATGGAAAGAAAGAAAAAGCCCAAATTAAAAAATTAATCCTACAGCTTGAACAAAAGGAAAGAGAACAAAGAAGAATCCCCCAGTCACCAGCAGAAAACAGATAATAAAGATTAGAGTAGAAATAAATGAATTAGAGAATGGAAAAACAATCTAAAAAATTAACAAAACCAAAGCTGGTTCTTTGAAAGGATCAATAAAATTGATAAACCACTGGCTAAACTTACGAAAGAAAAAAAGAAGATACAAATAACCCAATTAAGAAATGAGATGGGAGTTCTTACAACAGACCCAGCTAAAATCAGAAATATTGTAACAGAATATTATCAAAAGCTGTACACTAACAGATTTGAAAACCTCGAGGAAATGGGCAAATTTCTAGATTCATACCACCTACCCCGACTCTATGGCACTTGGCGACCACCTACCAAGACTGTCACAAGGAGAAATAGATCAACTTAATAAATTTACAACAAAGGAAGAGATTGAAAAAGTCATCAGTAATCTACTAACCAAAAAAAGGACTGGCCCAGATGGCTTCACCGGAGAATTCTACCAAGCTTTTACAGAAGAGTTAACTCCGATACTATCGAGGCTATTTCATACCATAGAAAGGGATGGAATACTACCAAATTCATTCTGTGAAGCCTGCAAAACCCTAATACTAAATCCAGGGAAAGATTCCACAAAAAAAGAAAATTATAGACCAGTATCACTCATGAACCTAGATGCAAAAATCTTCAACAAAAATCTATCCAATAGAATTCAAAAACATATAAAAAAATAATAATACATCATGATCAAGTTGGTTTCTTTCGAGGGGTACAAGGCTTGTTCAGCATCAGAAAGAACAATTAATGTAACAAACCATGTAAATAACACAAAAGATAAGAATTACCTGATTGTGTTAGTTGTTGCACAAAAGGTATTTGACACAGTTCAACACCTATTCATGCTACAAACTCTCAGAAAAATAGGAATAGATGGCAAAGTCCTCGATATGGTCAGTAGCATCTACACAAAGCCAACTACCTTCATTGTCCTGAATAGTGAAGGACTGAAAGATTCCCTTTGAGAATGAGAACTAGATAAGGATGCCCACTCTGAGTGCTTCTATTCAACATTGTGCTAGAAGTTCTAGCCAGAGCAATTAGACAAGACAAAGAAATAAAGAGCATCCATATTGACAATGGAGAAGTAAAATTCTGCCAATTTGCAGATGATGTGATTGTATATACAGAGAATGCAAAGGAATCCATAAGTCAACCATTGAAACTAATAGAGGAGTTTAGCAAAGTATCAGGATATAAGGTAAACATAAGTAAATAAGTAGGATTCCTTTATACCAACAATGAGATTATTAAAGAAGAAGTCACCAAATCAATAACACTTACTATAGACCCCAAGAAGATAAAATACCTAGGAATAAATCTAACTAGAGAAATAAGAATCCTTTACAAAGAGAAATACAAGACCTTACTACAAGAAACTAAGAGACTTACATAAATGGAGTAATCTACCCTGCTCATGGATAGGAAGACTCAATACTGTGAAAATGTCTATTTTATCCAAAGCAGTGTACTTATATGATGCAATCCCAGTACAAATTCCAGCAATACTGTTTCATGAGATGGAGAAACAGATCACCAACTTTGTTTGGAAAGGGAAGGAACCCCAGACAACCGAAGCCCTACTGAAGAAGAACACACTAGGAGGCCTCTGACTACCTGACTTTAGAAACTATTACACTGCCACATTAGTCAAAACAGACTGGTACTTGTACGAAAAAAGAAATACAGACTAATGGAACAGAGTTGAGACCCCAGCGATGCCATCACCCTCCTGTGAACACTGATATTTGACAAAGGACCTAAGATTTTAAAATATGGTAAAAATAGTTTCTTTAACAAATGGTGCTAGCTAAATTGGATATCCATCTGCAAAAAATTGAAACAAGACCTATATCTCACACCTTATACAAAAAACAACTCAATTTGAGTAAGCCAATGCCAAGCACCGTTGAGTCAGATCCGACTCATGGCGACCCTACCTAAATATAAAATATAAAATGATAAAGTTCATCCAAGATAAAATAGGATCAAAAATGGAAGTTTTAATACATAATGTAGACAGACTTCGAAAATCTGACAGAGCACGATCAACAGAAGAGAAAATAGATAAAAGGGAACTACTAAGAATCAGACACTTTTGCTCATCCAAAGACTTCGTCAAAAGAATTTAAAGACCACCTACGGAATGAGAAAAAACATTTGGCAACATGTCAGACTAACGTCTGATCTCCATAATCTACAAGTTACTGCAAAATATCCACAAGAAAAGGATAAATAATCCAATTAAGCAATGGGCAAATGAGATGGACAGACAATTCTCTAAAGAGAATATCCAGGCAGGCAAAAGATACATGCAAAATTACTCAAGATCATTAGCTGTTAAAGAAATTCAAATTGAAACTACAATGAAATATCATCTCACCCCAAAAAGGTTGGCCATGATCCAAAAAACACAAAACAACAAATGCTACAGAGACTGTGGAGAAATGGAAACACTCCTATACTGCTGGTGAGATTGCAAAATGGCACAACCTCTTTGGAATACAATCTGGAGCTTCCTTAAAAAACTGGAAATAGATATACCATTTGACCCATGGTATGTTCATTCAGTGGAACACTACGCAATGATAAAGAACAACAATGATTTTAGGAAGCATCTTATAACCTGGTTTCAACTGGAAGACACTGTGTTGAGTGAAATCAGTCAGCAATGCAAGGACAAATATTGTATGAGATCCCCAGTATAAGAACTTAAAAACAGACTCATGTACAGAAGATGAGTGATGAGTGATGAAGGAAGTGTTAAAAGAGATAGAAGGAGTAAACAGTTTACTGTACCAAAAAGAATGGTGACATTCAACCATTTCAGGTAGCATATGATCAAGAACTGATGGTGTTGAAGGAGGAAGTCCAAGCCAAAGGACAATGCCAAAAAACAAGGATCCAGAAATTGATAGAACATAAATTAAGATCTTTCATCAAGTGGATGTAGCCCTGGAAGCATTCATTCATCTACATTTGACAATTAAGTTTGAAAATTCATCCTAGAAAAAGTGCTAAATAACTCATTGCTGAATATCACTATGGTCACTTTCGAAGTACTCCTCTTGGGAAATTATATAGCATACCAGCACCTAATCCACTCTTCAAAGCAATTTTGGAACTCTTTCTGGAACGGCCATCAGAGCTGTCATCATATTGCCCTTGATGTCCTGAATGTCATCAAAATATCTTCCTTTCAATATTTCCTTTATCTTCGGGTAAAGAAAAAAGTCATCAGGGGCCAGATCAGATAAATAGATGGGATACAGTTATTTGCTTACTGGCTAAAAACTCCCTCCTGGAGAACTATACAATTAAGTTTATGAACTAGCCAAAGTGCCACTGTGCCACCATACCACCATGTCACCATGCATAGAGGCCATTCCAGCAAGAGTCCCAAAACTGCTTTGAAGGGTGAACTGGCATCAGTGCATAGCTTCTCAAGGGTGGTACTTCAAAGGTGACCATAGTGATATTCAGCAATAAGGTATGTGGTGCTTATAATAATTATGTTAGCGGACTTAATTGCAGGACCTCCTTAGAAGGTATATATCTTCTTGGATATCTTAGAAGACAGATATCCAACCAACTGGAAGAGAAACACATCTGTACTGATTCCATATTTGTGATACAACATAATGCAGATATTAGCAAACAATATTATTAACATCACATGCAATTAAAATTTTACACAGAGTAATTTGAAAGCAGATGCAACAGGGAACTGCCAGAAATTCAATCTGCCTTCAGAAAAGCAGGAATATAGCAAAGAATGTAGCAAGGGATATCATTGCTGATGTCAGTCAACCGGATCTCAACTGAAAGCAGAGAATACCAGAAAGACATTCACTCATGTTTTATTTAATATGCAAGGACATTTAAGTCTGTGGATCATAGGAAGTTATGAATAATTGCATAGAATGGGAATTCCAGGACATTTAATTGTGCCTATTCATGACTTGTATGTGACAAAGAGGCAGTCATTTAAACAGTAAAAAAAGACACTGAATAGTTTAAAATAATAAAAGATGCACTTCTGGGTTGTATGTTTGCACCATACTTGTTTCATTTGTATGCACACCAAATAAACCCAGAACCTGGACTCTGTGTACAAGAATGAGGCATCAGAAATGAAAGAAAACTCATTAACAACCTGAGATATGCGGAAGATTGCCAATGCAAATAGAATTTGAAGTACCTGCTGATGAAGGTCAGAGATCACAGCATTCAGAGTAGATTATACCTCAACATAAAGAAAACAAAACTCCTCACAACTGGGCCAATAAGCATCATCATTATAAATGGAGAAGAGTTTCAAGTTGTCAGGGATTAAATGTTAGTTGGATCCACAATCAATGCCTACAGAAGCCACAGTCAAGAAATCAAAGAACATATTGCACCGGGCAAATCTATTGCATAAGATGTTTCTGAAATGTTAAGAAACAAAGATATTACTTCAAGGACTAAGATACACCTGACTCAGACTATGGCATTTTCAACCGGTACATGGGCATGCAAAAGCTGGACAACACACGAGGAAGACAGAAGAATCAATTCCTTTGCATTACGGTGTTGGTGAAGAAGAGAACTGAGTATATTTTGGACTGCCAGAAGAACTTGCAAATCTGGGAAACAGTATAGCTAGAATGTTCCTTAGAAGGGGGAATGGGAAGACTCTGCCTTATGTGCTTTAGACAGGTTATTAGGCAGAACCAATTCTTTGAGCAGTATATCAAGTATGGTAAAAGATCAGTGAAAAAGAGGGATACAGTTGATCAGACTGATTGACACAGTTGCTGCAATAATGTGCTCTAATATAGCAAAATTAGTGAGAATGGTGCAGGTAGGCAAGTTTTTGTTCTGTTTTACATAGGGTTTGTATGATTTGGAATAGGCTTGATGACACCTAACAACAATATTGCCAACTAACTGCTTCATTTAGTGGTGATACACTGAAAATGTCTAAAAATACGGCAGAATTATTGTGATTTGTTCTTAGACGTAATTTTTAAACAGTCTGGAATTTCTCAACAAAAATGAAAACTATTTTTCCATAAGTTTCATTGTGAAAATGGAGCCATTTTCGTCATGGAAATATTTCAAATAATCCAACACTGCCAGATAGAAGTCTAAATATGAAGAGAATTATTTTCATTGATGAATAGCAATACATAGCAAGTATGTATTGGTTACCAGATCACCTTTTTACAATATTCAGATAACAGTTAAGAAAGAAAAATAGTAATTTTTGCTGATCTTATTTCTTCACACTATTATGCAAAAGCTAACTCTGACCACATCAATGAGTATATACTTCAACATTTACTCTGTAGTACTAGTAAGACACATGTTTCACATCAACAAAATCTGCAGAAATATCACTATCTACAGAGATGAACTACAGAAATTTATACTGTAGCAGTGTTTGGAATTATGCTTGTGCCATTTAGTGATTCATTTGGGGAAACTTACTCAGACTATCTATATATAGTTTCCTTCTTTAATAAATAAGACTATGAAAGTAATTACTAATGAGGGGTCTTGTTAGGTTTGAACAGTAAAACACCTAATAGTCAGTACTGTTGGAGTGCCTCATTTATCCCCTAGCCCTTCCCAGTTCAGTGCGCATTGGCTAAAATTACAACACTAGCACCTGCATTTTCTCTGTCTCAGAACTTTCCATGGCTTCCTCAGTCTGGATGTTCTGGATAAGTAACAAAATCCAGGAACAGTGATTCACAATGACTGGGAGAAGATGATGTTTAACTATTCTAGCACTTACATCCTTTGAAGAAGCCCTGGTTGCACAATGATTAAGTGCTCAGCTGCTAATTGAAAGATTGGTAGTTTGAGCCCAACTAGTAGCTCCATCAGACAAAGACATCACAATCGTTTCCTGTAAAGGTTACTGCCTAGAAAACCCTTTGGGACACTTATACTCTGTCGCATGGGGTCCCTGTGAATGGAAATTGACTCATGGCAGCCACTGGCAAATAGCAACAGGCCCAGTTTGTGTGCTTAACAATAATTATGAGGAAAATAGTCTCTAGATACTCACAATGGCAACTAGCTTACAAAAAAATCTTAGATTCTTTGACCTTCCTTGTGTCTTTACTCCACTACTCTAAGTTTTGGGCAGTGTAATTCAAGCATTAAAGAATGAGAATGACAAGCTCAAGTTCAAGGTGAAATGGGAAACTACCAATTCAAGGTCTGATACGAATGTCAGAAACTATATATGGAGGCTTTTGAAAAAATAGTGTTCCCAGTTGAAGGCAGCCTAAAAATTTATATACAGAACCTGATTTTGAGTGTAGCTTAGCTACAAAGGAGGACAAAATACAAACCAATTTCTGTACTTGCAATCCAAATCTATATATACAACTTTCTTTGGATTCTTGGGTATAAGTTCTGTGTAAAGTCATTTTGTTCTCCTGGGGGAGGAAGACAGTCCTTTCACGAAAGCCACAAAAAATGGTCTAATGGGAATAATAAAGGGAAAATAATTGAAAAGCTCAGTGGTGACTGTTCTTGGTAGATCAGTGGGAGAGATTATAAAAGACATCAACTCTATTGTAATAAGAGGTGATAGGATTCCATGGTAACAGATGACATGGAAACATAGACCAGAGAATGTGAGGTAGAAATTTTTATCATAAAAGGCAGTATTATGGGACTGAATTGTGTCCTCTGAAAAGATATGTTGAGGTTTTTCTTTAAAGCCACCCACATTGTAGTATTTTTTACAGCATCTCTGAGAGACTAAGATAGAAAGCCTAATTGTAAGCACGAACCAGAACTACTAATCCAGAAAGATTTGTGACAGCTGATACAAATTGTATCAGGGATATTTTGGGGTATTTTGCTTGACTTATATAATCAGCTAAAGTTCTGTTGGGAAGAAGGTTGAGCTCAGTGGTTCCAAATTGAAATCATGATTATTTGTACAGTTGGTAGATTTGAAACAGTTTACATAATGAAGACCATCAATTTTATAGAGGACAAAGAGCACTCCTGTCACAGACACCAGGCGCAGTTTCTGTTTATTCCAGAGTAATGGGCTTCAGTTTCTTGTGAGCCGATGGAGTTATTTAAACAAGACCATGTGAAACATGGATTCTCCAGTCTCTTGATAAAGTAAAGTCTGCTTCCCTCAGACTTTGGTTGTTCACATTGCTACTGAGTGCAACTTCCTTGACAAGTGGTGTATTCCTTCCTTGGGTTGTGACTATACATGACTAATAAACTGTTCCACATGTCTATCAGTTTGCTGTACTGTGGTGGCTTTCATGTTGCTGTGATACTGGAAGCTTTTCTACAAGTGTTTCACATACTAGCGGGGTCACTTTTGGAGGTACAATTTCAGCAGAACTTCTAGACCAAGACAGAGCAGAAAGGACCTGACAGCCTACTTTGGAAAAAAATGGTCAATGAAAACCTTACAACTAGCTGAGGAACATCTCTTGGTATAGTGTTAGGAGATGAACGCCTCAGGTTGGAAGGCCCTCAAAATATAACTGAGGAAGAGCCTAAAGTAGAGCCAACGTTAGTGACATGGATAGAGTCAAGAATTTGGGAACTTCATTACTGATGTTTCATGGCGCAAAATTGAGAAGAAACAACTGGAAATATCCATCAATTAGAATGTGAAATGTATAAAGTATGAATCTAGGAAAATTGGAAACAGTAAAAACTGAGTTGGAACACATAATCATCAATATCCTAGGTATGAGCGAGATGAAATGAGCTGGTATTGACGATTTTCAATCAGACACTTATCTGGTCTGCTATGTTGGGAGTAACAAATTGAAGAGGTAATGCATTGTGTTCACCATCAGAAATAACATTTCAAGATCTATATTGAAGTACAATACTGTCAATGATAGGATAATAATATTTATATGCCTACAAAAAAGTCCACTTAATATGAGTATTATTCAAATTTACACAGCGACAACTAAGGCCAAATTTGAAAAAAGAATTAAAGACTTTTATCAACTTCTGCAATCTGAAATTGATAAAACATGCATTCAAGATGCATTGGTAATTACTGACAACTGGAATTTGAAAGTTGGAATCAAAGAGGAAGAATTGGTTTGGCTCAATATTTTGAAGTAAGCTATAAATGGATTGCTGTCACCTGCAGTCTCGCTCAAAGAAGGTCCTAAAACAGCAAAAAGAAACAAACTCTCCCAAAGTCATATGTTCAAGCAATATATCTTGTCATCAAAGTGCGTGGAAGCTCTCCTGGGAGGTTATGAATACCTTTGCTAGGGGCTCAGGTGCCTGAAAAAAGAAGATCTGAGGACAAGATGTTTGGGGAAGAAACATGTGAATGGCTCTAAGTGAGAGGTACAAACCTGTGAATCTTTGAGTCTTACATCAATTTCCTCTATCAACCTCTATCAATTTCCAACTATCAACCACAGGGGAAACATTTATTAACTAAATGGATGAAGCAGTTGTTGTTGTTGCTGTTGTTGTTGCTAGGTGCCGTCAAGTCAGTTCCAACTCAACAGAACGAAACTTGGCCTGGTCCTGCTTCGTGCCCTCAATCATTGTTTACACTTGAGCTCATCGTTGCAGCTTACTATGTCAATCCATCTTGTTGAGTATCTTTCTGTCTTTCACTGACATCTGCCTGGAGTCATCTGTCTCCAAGGACCTATCAAACATCACAATACATATCCAAAGAATCTGAAAGGGAGTCTTGTCATCCATGAATCAAAGGAGCATTCTGGCTGTTTTTCCAAGAAGATTATTTCCTTCTTCTGGAAGTCCATAGTATGTTCAATATTTTATTTGCCAGCATCACAACTCAAAGGTCTCAATTTTTTGGGGGGATTCCTTATCTGTTGTCTGGAAACCCTGGTGGCATAGTGAGTTAAGTGCTATGTTTACTAACCAAAAGGTCAGTAGTTCAAATCTGCCAGGTGTTCCCTGGAAACTCTCTGGGGCAGCTCTACTCTGACCTCTAGGGTCGCTATGAGTCTGGCTAGACTTGACTTTTTTTTCTCTTTTTATTCTTTGTCCAGCTTTTCACACATATGAAGTGATTGAAAATACCATGTTCTGGGTCAGGCACAGGTTAGCCTGCTGAGTGACATCTTAGCTTTTTAACACTTTAAAGTGGTCATTTGCAGCATGTTTTCCTGATGCAAATTATCACTTGATTTCTTCACTTCTGCTTCCATGGCATTGGTAGTGGATACAAGCAAAATGAAATCGTTTCCACGTGCAAACTTTTCTCCATTTATCAGGATGTTGCTCATTGGTCAGGTTGTAAGTATTTTCATTTTCTTTCTTAACATTGAGGTATCATCCACAGTAAAGGATATAGAGTTTGATATTCATCAGTAAGTGCTTCAATTCCCCTTTGATTTTTGCAAGCAGTTGTGTCACCTGCAAATGATAGCTTGTTAATGAACGTTTCACCAATCCTGATGATATGGTCTTTTCATGTAGTCCAACTTCTTGGATTATTTGCTCAAAAGACTGCTTGAATGAGTGTTGTGAGAGGATATAAACTTGACACACCCCATTCCTGATTGTAAACTAGACAGTATCCTTTTTATGCTGTTCAAATGACACCCTCTTCTTCTATGTACAGGTTTCTCATAAACATAATTAAATGTTCTGGAATTTCCATTCTACAGTATGTTGTCCAAGTAAATGCTTTTTATTGTGATTGAGTGAAAATCTATCATCCAATTTTAATTTCTGTGCCTATCTGTAGCTTCCTCTGCTCTGTTGCCTGGTAACAGCACACTGCTCCTTTCCATTCTACACATGTGATATCCGCTTAACAATCACCTGGCCCTCCACCAAACCTCTCCACTCCCCTCTAGTAAGAGGCTAGTAGGATGGCATCTTATAGAGTCATAGAACCATGAAGTGCACGCATGATATGGTCACTCTGTGTCCCCCAAGTCCAGACCATTCCTGTCCAAAGAGTTGACCTCAGTAATGATTTATAATCAGGGGCAGCAGCATGTCTAGGGCCATGCTCCCAGGTAACCTCTAGGCCTTCAGGTCATCAACTGTGGTCTTTTAGTGGGGTTCTCAGGGTGCACCGATTTTTTTTTTCTTGAGTTGCCAATGGCACTGCACATTGCGAACTCCATCATGGCTATCATTAGTGGTGGCCAGGCTCCATGTGTTTCTTCTGGTCACATGTTGATACAGTCACACATTCACATGTGTCTTTCTGTCTTCTGGATTCTTCCTCCCTCATGTCATTGTTGTTCTTGGTGATCATCTGTTCCTGGTGAGTTGGGACCATTTGGTGTACCTCAGACGGCACCTTGTTAGCTTTTAAGATCCCAGACGCCACTCATCAATATGGAGTGGAGAAGACTCTCTTAGTAAGAGGCTAATTATGCCAGTTGGGCTCGATATCCCCTCTGACCTGGGGGACATTGTCCTTATATTCCTGCCCCTGCTAGTCTATCCTTGCAGTATTGGTTTAAGATTGGAAGAGTTTTCAGCTAATGTTGAAGTCCAGTTAAATTAATCTTCTTTCTAATATTTTCTGCCACTAATTTCACCCAATCAATTTTCTATCAGTTATCTAATCTATAACCAACCCTCTCCCTTCCTGCCTCCCCTTTCTTGCAGCCATCAAAGTGTCTTTTCTTCTGTACATGAGTCTGTTTTTAAGTCCTTGTACTGGAGATCTCATACAATATTTGTCCTTGCATTCTTACTGATTTCACTCAACACAATGTCTTCCAGTTGAAACCATGTTATAAGATGCTTCCTAAAATCATTCTTGTTCTTTATCATTGCATAGTGTTCCACTGAGTGTATACACCAGAGTTTGTTTATCCATTCTTCTGTTGTTGGGCATCTGGATTGATTCCATCTTTTTGCTATTGTGGACTGTATTGCAATAAACATTCATATGCATGTAACTGTTCATGTGACTGCCCTTACTTCTGTAGGATATATTCCAAGCACTGGGCTAACTGGGCCAAATGGTACATCTATTTCCAGCTTTTTAAGGAAGAACCAGATTGTTTTCCAAAGAGGTTGTACCATTTTGTAATCCCACCAGCAGTGTAGGACAGTTCTAATTTCTCCAGAGTCTCCAACATTTGTTGTTTTGTGTTTTTTGGATCATGGACAACCTTATTGGAATGAGATGGTATCTCATCACCTTTTTGATTGAGATTTCTTTAATAATTAATGATCGTGAACATTTCTGCATATGTCTCTTGGCTGCCTGGACATCTTCTTTAGTGAACTGTCTGTCCATCTCCTTTGCCAAATGCTGAATTGGGTTATTTACCCTTTTCTTACGGATTTTTTGCAGTACCTTGTAGATAATGGATTCAGTCTGACTCATGGGTCCCAAATATTTTTTTCCCATTCCATGAGTAGTCTTTTAATTCTTGTGGTGAAGTCTTTGGTTGAACATAAGTGTTTGATTCTTAGTAGTTTCCATTTATCTATTTTCTCTTCTGTTGATGATGTTTTGTCAGTTTTTGAAGTCTGTCTACATTGTATATTAAAACTTGCACTGTTGATTCTATTTTTTCTTGGGTGAGCTTTACTGTTTTAGATTTGATATTTAGGTCTTTTATCCAACTTAAGTTGGCTTTTGTATCAGGTGTGAGATATGTCTTGTTTCAACTTTTTGCAGATTTGTATCCAATGTTGCCAGCATCATTTGTTAAAGAGACTGTTTCTACCCCAGTTTAAAATCTTAAGACCTTTATGAAATATCAGCTGTTCAGAGGATGGTGGCATCTCTAAAGTTTGAACTCTGTTCCATTGGCCTATATGTCTCTTTTTGTACCAGTATAAGGCTGTTTTGAGTAATGTGGCAGTATAATAGCTTCTAAGGTCTGGTAGTGTGAGGGCCTCACTGTGTTCCTCTTTTTCACCACTGCTTTGGTTATCCAGGGTTTCTTCCATTTCCAAAGTTGGTGATTTATTTCTCCATCTCATTAAAAAATGACACTAGAATTTGTATTGGGATTGCATTATACATGCCCATTGATTTGGGTAAAATAGACATTTTCACAATTTTGAGTCTTCCAATCCATGAGCAGGGTAGATTTTTCCATTTATGTAAGTCTCTCTTAGTTCATTGTAGCGAGGTCTTGTAGTTCTCTTTGCGAAAGTCTCTTATTTCTCTAATTCGATTTATTTTATCTCTATGGGGGCTACAGTAAATGGTATTGATTGGGTAGTTTCTTCTTCAATGATCTCTTTGTTGGTATAAAGGAATCCTACTGATTTACTTATGTTTATCTTATATCTTGACACTTTGGTGAACTTTCTGTCAGTTTGAATAATTTAGTTATGGATTCTTTAGGATTGTTGGCATAGACAATCATATCTGCAAATAGGGAGATTTTTACTTCCTTTTTGCCAATGTGAATGCCCTTTATTTCTTTGTCTTATCTAATTGCTCTGGTGAGAGCTTCTAGTACAATATTGAACAGGAGAGCTGAGAGTGGGCATTCTCGTCTAGTTCACTTTGTCAAGTGTAATTGTTTCATTCTCTCTCCATTCAGTATAATGTAGGCAGCTGGCTTTGTATAAATGGCCATTATTGCATTGAGGGATTTGCCTTCTCTTCCTATTTAGCAGAGAGTTTTTAGCACGAATGGGTGTTGGACTTTACCAAATGCCTTTTTCTGCATCAATTGACAATTAGGTGATTCTTGTCTTTTGTGTTATTTATGTTGTTGATACTTTTAATTGTTTCTGTGATGTGGAACTAGCCTTGCATCCGTGGTATGAATCCAACTTGGTCATAATGAATTATTTTCTTGATATCTTGTTGAATTCTATTAGCAAGTATTTCGTTGAAGATTTTTACATCTAGGTTCACGAGTGATACTGGTCTGTATAGGAATATGTGCATTTCTTCTAGTTTCTCAAATCTGTTAGAGTACAGTCTTTCATAGTATTCCGTAACAATACTTTTGATTTCTGTTGCATGTGTGGTGACGTCTACCATCTCATTTCTTATTCAGGTTGTTCCCTTTCTTGTTTTTCTTTAGCAAGTTTAACCAATTATTTGTCAATTTTGTTGACCTTTTAAAAAAACCACCTTTTGGTCTTATCAATGTTTTCAATTGTTCTTCTGTTCTCTAAACGTTCTGCTCTAATCTTTATGGTCTATTTTCTTCTGGTGTCTGAAGGGTCCTCTGTTCTTCCTTTCTACTTGTTCAAGCTATAGGGATAATTCTTTGGTTTGAGTTCTTTCTTCCTTCCAGATATGTGCATTTATAGAGATAAACTTACCTCTGAGTGCTGTTTTGGCTGTATCCCATAGGTCCTGGTAGGAAGCATTTTCATCCTCATTTGAATCCATAAGTTTCTTTATTTCATCCTTGACTCCTTCTATAACCCACAGCTTTTTGAGCATGATGTTGTCAATTTCCATGAGTTCCAATTTCTACATGTGTTTTTTTTCTGCTACTCATTTTGATTTTTATGGCTTTATGTTCTGAGAATCTGCTTTGCAATAATTCAGTGGTTTGGATTTTGTTGAGATTTGCTCTACGTCTTAACACATCTTCTATTCTGGAAAATGTTCAGTGTTCACTGGCAAAGAAGGTATAGTTGTCTGCTGATGGGTGAAAAGTTCTGTGTATGTCGATGAGGTCTAGTAGGTTAATTGTGGCAATAAGATCTTCTGTATCTTTATTGAGCTTTTTTTCTAGAATATCTGTCCAATACTGAGAGAGGAGTGGTGAAGTTTCCCATTATTCTTGCACAGTGATCTATGTCATTTTTCAATCCAGTCAGCGTTTTTTTTGATGTATTTAGATGCTTTAGTATTGGATGCATAAATATTTAGTATTATTAGGTCTTGCTTGTATATTGAATCTTTCAGCAATAAATAGTGATCATACTTGTCCACAATGGTGGATTTTTCATTAAAATCTATTTTATCTGAGATTAGTATTACCATGCCTGCTATTTTTGCCTACTGTTAGCTTGGTGTATATTCTTCCACCCTTTAATTTTCAGTTTGTTCCTATAGTTAAGTCTAAGGTGAGTTTCTTGTCAGCAACATATAGACGGGTCTTGTCTTTTGATGTAGGATGTCACTCATTGTCTTTTTACTGGAGAGTTCAGTCCATTAGCATTTAGTGTAATTATTGATAGGTATGTGTTTAGTGCTGTCATTAAATAAATAAATAAATATTTATTTTTGTGTTGATGTTTTCTCTATTGCTCTAAATATTGTGTACTGGGACATTCTTCTTTATGGGTTGATTTTTCACCATTTTCAGAGTTGGTTTTGTGTTCGTTGAGACTCCTGTTGCGTTTTTCTTTTGATATGTTGTATCTTTATTGTGCTTTCTGGTGACCCCATGATCCCCCTTGGTTCCTTCTTTTGAATATATGGTTGAGTTTTACATCTTCTCTAACTGGCTAACTGAATAGGCTTCTGGATGATGTGTTTTGTATTGTCTCCTCAAATACAGCATTAACGGTTTTGTTTTTTTGAGCCAATAACTTCTTTCTGTATTTCTCATAACTTGGTGTGTTTTTTACAAAGTCTCTGAGTTTCTGTTTATCTGAGAATATCTTAATTTCATTTTCATATTTTAAAGGCAGTTTTGCAAGATACATAGTTCTTGGTTGGAAGTTTTTCCCCTTCAAGGCTTTGAATGTGCCATTCCATTGCCTCAGTGCCAACATCGTTTATGCCAAGAAGTCAGACAACATCCTACAGCCTTTCCTTCTGAATGTTATCTTTGCTTTGCACCTCACTGCCTTTAAGAGTTTTGGCTTATGTTTCATTTTGCTAATCTTGATTGTAATAAATCTTGGAGTGTTTCTTTTGGGGTCTATATTGTGTGGCATTTGATACACATCTTGGGTATCCATGTTCTCTTCTTTCATAATGTCAGGGATATTTTCTGTCTACAACTCAACAACAATACTCTTCGTGTTTTCAAGTATTGCTTCCTGCTCAGGAAGTCCAATTAATCATTAATTGTTCCTCTTTTTTTTTTTAAGATTTTTTATTTATTGTGATTGAATGTAAGTGTACAATGTGGTTTAAATTCTCACACCCTTCTGTGTGCATCTCCTACTGCTCTCCTTGCCTAGTAACAGCAGACTCCTCCTTTCTGCTCTACATAAGCCATATCCTCAGAACAGTCCCCTGTCCCCTCTTATCCACCTCTGACTCTCCTCTAGTAAGAGGCCAGTTGAGTGACATCCTATAGGTACATAGAACCATAAAATGCACACATGATATGGTCATTCTATGTCACCAAGTCCAATTCATTCCTGTCAAAGGAATTGACCTCAGTAATGATTTATGGTCAAGGGCAGCTTCAGGACTAGGGACCATGTTCCCAGGGCAACTACTAGGCCTTTGGACCATGAGTTGTGGTCTTTTAGTGGAGTTCTCAGGGTGTACCCCTTCTTATTTGCATATTGCCACTGGGATTCAACTTTCTGAGCCCCAGCACAGCTGTCACTGGAGGACGCTGGGCACCATCTGATTCTTCCGATCGCATGTTGATGTAGTCACCCATTCACATGGGTATTTCTGTCTTCTGTGTCACTTTTGTTCTTGGTAATCATTTGTTCTGGATGAATTGGGGCCATTTGGCATACCTCAGATGGCACCTTGCTAGCTTTCAAGATCCCAGATTCTGCTCACCAATGTAGAGTGGAGAAGACTCTCTTAGCAATAGACTACTTATCCCAAATGGCCTTGATGTCCCCTGAGATCATAGTCCCCAGGCCCCAACCCTGCTCCTCTATCCTTGCAATATTGAGTTAAGATTGGAGGAGTTTTCAGGTAATGTTGAAGTCCAGTTAAATTGGTCTTCTATCTAATGTGTGTTGTCACTGATTTCACCCAACCAAATTTCTATCAACTATTTAATCTATAACCAGCCCTCTCCCTCCATCTGCCCCTCCCTTGCAGCCATCAATGAGTTTTTTCTTCTGTACATGAGTCAATTTTCAAGTCCTTAAAGTAAGGGTCTCATACCATACTTGTCCTTGTATTGCTGACTAATTTCACTCAACACGATGGAGTGAAGTTCTTTCTGTACATGTCGATAAAATCCAATTGGTTAATTGTTGCAAGAAGGTCCTCTGTGTCTATATTGAGTTGGGTTTATTTTTTATTTTTTTTGCAATATAGTCTATTTTATCTGAGATTAGTATTGCCATACCTGCTCTTCTTTGCATTTTGTTAGCTTGGTATGTATTATTCCATCTTTTAATTTTCAGTTTGTTTATATCTTGAAGTCTAAGGTGAGTTTGTTGTAAGCAACATATAAATGAGTTTTGTCTTTTGATCCAAGATGTCACTCATTGTCTCTTTACTGGAGTGTTCAGTCCATTTACCCTCAATGTAATTATTGATAAATATGTGTTTAGTGCCATCATTTTGCTGTATTTATCTTTGTGTTGATGTTTCTCTGTTGTTCTTACTATTTTGTTCTGTGATATTCTTTATTGGTTCATTTTTCATCCTTTTCAGTGTTGATTTTGTACTTGTTGAGATTCCTGTATTACATTTCTTATTTTGATATGTAGCTTCTTTGTTGTGCTTTGCGGTTGCCTGTGTGATCCCCCTTAATAATGTGTGTTTAAACTTGATTTTAATTTCTAAATATCTTTCTAACTTCCCCTCTATCTGGACAGACTATAACTGCTATAGTACATCCCAGTGTGATGGTATCGTAGTTTTCATGATATGATCACTGGATCACTTCTTTTAATATTATAGCTTTTGTTGGGGTTTGGTTCCTTCCCTAACTGAGTAGGTTTCTGGGTGATGTGTCCTATGTTGTCACCTAAAATATAGAGTTAAAGGTTTTATTCTTCTAATCCAAGAGCTTCTTTCAGTATTTCTTGTGGCTTTGGTTGGGTTTTTACAAAGTCTCTGAGTTTCTGTTTATCTGTGAAGCTCTTAATTTCATTTTCATATTTGAAAGTTTTACAGAATATATAATTTTTGGTTGGGAGTTTTCCTCCTTCAAGGCTTCAAATGTACCACCCCACTGCATCTGTGCCAGCATGGCTTTTGCTGAGAAGTCAGATGACAGCCTACAGGGCTTCCTTCTGAATATTAGTTTTGCTTTGAGTCTCACTGCCTTTAAGAGTTTCTGCTTATGATTCATTTTGATAAGCTTGATTGTAATATGTCTTGGAGTCTTTCTTTGGGGTCTATATTGTATGGTGATCGATATACATCTTGGGTATCTATATTCTCTTCTTTAATGATTTCAGGGAAGTTTTCTGTCAGCAAGTCAGCAACAATCCTCTCTGTGTTTTCAGATGTCCCTTCCTGTTCAGGAACTCCAATTAATTATAGATTGTTCCTCTTGATAGAGTTCCACATGTTTCTTAATGCTTCTTCATTTTTCTTGTGTCTTTTCTCTGATTTCTCCTCATAAATGCTGGTGTCACTAGTTCTATCTCCCAAATCAGAAAGACTGTTTTCCATCTGTTCAGTTCTGTCCTCTCGGCTTTGAATTGAGTTTTCTGAATCTTTAATTTTGTTATTGATCTGTCAGATTTCAGAATGCTGGAGTTCCATTAGTTTGAACAAGTTGCTTAATTTTTCATTTTGGTCTTCTAAATTTTGTATAATGTATAGGAGGACTTTCTATATAATTCTTTTGTACTTGACCTCTGAAAGATTCCAAAATGCTTCTTCATCTGATCAGTTCTTTGGTTCTTTCTTTTTGGAGCTTTCTGGAGCCATGGTTGGATTTTTCCTTAAGTGTCTGGCAAAGGTCTGTTGTTCTTTGGGCATCTAGAGGTTGTTTAGTTTCTCTGGTGTTGCTTTAATAGGAGCTGAAGTAGAAGCTGATCACCAGTTACCTCTATGTACTCCAGGAACTGGCCCAGTGGAATCTCTGTGATAGCAGGCTCCATCTCCTGGCTGGCAAAGACACGACCCTATTCGTGGAGTCACTGGGAGGTTGTCAACTGATGCTACATTGTGGGTCAGTCAAGATTGGAGGAGGTGCTGTCAGACTGCACCACAGTTATTTCTCTGGGTAGCCTTATTTTGAAAGGCAAGAGCTATCTGACAGCTTCCCGAAACAGTCAAGCTACCAGGTGTGTAAGCCCTCTTTGCAGCTGGCAGTGAAGGCACCTCTGTATCCATCCCTAGATGCTGTGATTTAGTCCAAAGTATGGACAGGCAACTGCCCTGGTGTCAGCAGGTGCCAGGCCCTGCCTAAAAGATAAACAGTAGTGAACACAACTTTTCTTCTGAGGAAGTGCTCCCCAGGCTGGCACTGCCTCCCAGCCTGGGTATTAGGTCCTACTGAGGCCTCCATGTGGGTAGATCCATCTACCAGTCAGACAAGATGGCGTCCCACAGAGGCTATCCCCCCACTGTGAAATAGCAAAATCAATGATGGAGGTTCAGAAAGAGGGGTAGAGAGGCCATGGTGCTCAGAGTCCAGAACCAGGCTCTCAAGGTGTGGCTATTCCACCAGCTGGTCACATCAGCAGTGTGGCAGAACTTTGCTGCCAGTTAAGCCCAATTGCTGCCACAGGCTAACGAAACAGGAAAAAGTTAAAGCCGGTAGTTTCCTTCAGTCAGCCAGAGCTGGCCATTCATCAAGGTTGAGGGTCAGTGAAAGAGAAGAAATTTCCCATTCAGTGACATGTAGTCCAAAATGAGAGCCCTATGCCATGTCCTAGGGCTCACTGGTTGTCCTGAAGACTATTTAATTACCAGTCCTGGCCTTAGTTTTCAAAGGGAGTTAAGGAAATGTGTCTCTAGTCAACCAGCTTGACTCCTCCCCTAATTGTTCCTCTTGGTAGAATCTCACATGTTTCTTAATGCTTCTTCATTTTTCTTGTTTCTTTTCTCTGATTTCTCCTCATAAATACTGATGTCAGTAGCTCTGTCTTCCAAGTGAGACAGTCTGTTTTCCAGTTGTTCAATTCTGTTCTCTTGCCTTTGAATTGAATTTTCTAATTATTTAGTCGGATCCGACTCGACAGCACTTGGCTTGGCTTTATTGATCTGCTGGATTTCAGAATGCTGGTGTTCCATCACTTCAAACAGCTTGTTTAATTATTTATTTTCCTCTGCCTCATTTTGCATAATGTCTAAGAGGGCTTTGTATATAATTCTTTTGTACTTTACCTCTCAAAATTTCAGAAAGTCTTCCTCATCTGGGAAGTTCTTTGGTTCTTTTTGGAGCTTTCTGGAGCATGGGTGGATTTTTCTTTAAGTATTTGGACAGGGTTTGCTGCTTTTGTCACATCTAGAGTTTATTTAGTTTATCTGGTATTGCCTTAACAGGATCTGGGGTGCAAGATCTAAGAAAGTTGATCACCAATCACCTCTATGTACTCCAGTGACTGGGCCCAAAGTAATCTCTGGTGTAGCAGGCTCCACATGCTAGCTAACAAAGACATGGCCCTACTTATGAAATCACTGGGAGTCATCAGCTGTTGTGGGTCAGTAAAGGCTGGAAGAGATACCATCAGGTTGCCCTGCAGTTTTTTCTCTAGGTAGTCTTACTTTGAATGGTAAAAGCTATTTTACAGCTTCCAAAATCAGTCAGGCTATCAGGTAAGCAAGATCCACTTTCCAGACGGCAAGGGAGGCACCTCTATATTCATCCCCACATGCTGTGATCTAGTTCAAAGTATGGACAGGCTACTGTCCTGCTATTATCTGTTGCTGGGCCCCACCTGTAAAGCTACACTGTGCTAAACAAAGCATCCCCAGGCTGGCACTGCCTCCCAGCCTGGGAATTAGCCCATGCTGAGGCCTCTGTTTGGGTAACCCCACCTCCCAGTTGAACAACATGGCATTCTGTACAAGCTGCCCCACCATTGTGAAATAGCCAAATCAATGGCTGAAGTTCAGAAAGAAGGGGTAGAGGGGCTGTGGTGCTCTGAGTCTAGAGCCAAGCTGTCGAAGTGTAGCTATTCTGCCCTCTAATCACGTCAGCAGTGTGGCTGAGCTTTGCTGCCAGTTAAGCCCGACCCCCACTGCCAGCTAACAGAAAGAAAAAAAGTTAAAAACACCAGCTACCTTCAGTCTGTGAGAGCCAGCCCTTCAACAAGGGTGAGGTCTGCAAAAGAGAAAAAGTGTCCCATTCAGTGGCATGTAGTTCAAATTGACCTCCATGTGTCTCATCCTAGAACTCACTCTGGTGTCCAGAAGGCTCTGCTTAATTATTAATCAAGGCCTTAATTTTCAGAGGGAAATTGGGCGACGTGTATCTAGACTGCCATCTTGACTGCACCACTAAAAGCAACTGATTTTTATGGGTAAGTTTATCCATATTTTATAGCTTTATAACATACTTTTTATTAAGTACATGAACAAGAAATATACTAATATTTTATCAATGCAGAGAATACAGGAAACTCTTTAATGTAAGAGAATGTCACACTAAACAGTGTGACCAAAATTACAAAACAAGTATCATACATAGTTCCCTCTATAAAGTACTCGTGCATTCCTTAGGAATCTAGATCTCTTTAAATTTTCTTGCATTAAACTTTTACATCACTCTGTTAAATTTGCCTTGGATAAAATTTCATCAAAATCGCAAATTTTCTTCTTTTGTTCAATTATTTTGCAGTCCATTACTGGTTGAATATCCATGTATGGATTTTTGCTGTCGTGGCATGAATGACATGGCCTCACTCTCTACACTTGTAAGCTTCGATATAGACGGCACAGTAAATGATAAAGCCTCTAAGCCTCATCTATGGAGTTCTAGGAGTGGAATGATTGTGTACTTGGCTTTAGGTTAGCAGTTCAAACCCATCCAGTGGCTCCACTGGGGAAAGATCTGGTGATCTGCTTCCATAAGTATTACATCCTAAGAAATTCTATGGCAAAGTTTTTCTCTGTCACATGAGTTTGCATGAGTAGAAAATCCAACAGGAGGCACCCAACAAGAATAACAAGCCTCATTTTACCACTTGTTTTCTCAGCTCACTCCTGGGACCAATTTTTCTAGTTTTGGTTCTCCAAGACTCAAATACTGAGACAGAATTAGGATCATGAAGTATTTATTGTGTATACCATTTGTGAAAGAAAAAGGAATGAATTAGGATTGTGTAGGAGGCCCAATAAGAATATGTTAGAAGCTGGTCTATTTATACAGAAGAGTGTAGAGAGGAAGAGATTGAGGCTTTTTGAGTGGATAGTGGAAGAGAAGAGTAAAAGGTAGGAGTGTACTGTTGCAGGGTGGGGAGTGCAGATAAAGTTGCAAAGAGGTGGGTTTTCCAGGGTTTTTATGGCAAATTGACTCGGGTTGTAAACTTTCATTTAATAACAATTTAAAAAAAAAAAAGAAACCAAGATGGTGGACTAGTTACATGTCTCCTCAATTCCCTCTAAGAAGTAAGGCCTAGATTGATAATTGAACAGAACAGCATGGGTACCCAAGGAGCACTAAGATCTGGCATTGGGTTATCAGATTGGACAATGTGCTGGTATACAGAAAACTATCTCTAACATCTCTAAGCTTAGACTGAATTCTGCTTCAGCTGAGTCACTGGGAGGACTGCAGTTACTGTCTTCTTTGTTGTCTGTGGGGTGGGAGCTGGGTGTAAGCCAGCTAATGTACTGAACTATAGTGCTTAGGCAAACAGCATATAGTCCAGCAGGGAGACTGTGAGTGGCATAGTCACATATTAAAAGCCTGGCTGCTGACTGAGGCCATCACTGCCCTTCTACACTCTCATTTCTGAGCTGTGCTATAGATTCTGTTGTTTCAAAGCAGGAAGGGTGGCTCAGGTGGGATGCCATCATGGTCAGCTAGAAAGCAGAGCTGCCTACACAGAGGAATTATCTGGGGCTAGTATTCATGACAAGAAGCAGAGCTGGATTTGCAATGGTACAGCCTCTAGGGTTACGGGTATGGCTTGACAAAGGGTGGCTGCAGGGCTGTAATTCCTCGCTACTTTGAACCACATCACAGCATCTGAGGATGGACTATGATGTGCTTTTGTTGTCAGCCAGAAATCAGGACCTACCACACATGAGGGCTTGACTGTTTTCAGCAGCTGTTGGACAGGCTCTTGCTGACATTTTTAAAATAAGATCACCTAGAGAAGTGACAGCTGAGAGGACAGCAGCATCTCCTCCACCCTTTACATATCCACATATGAGCACTGGCTGATGGCCCCCAGTGACCCAAAAAGTAGGGTGCCATCTTTGCCAGCTAGGGAACAGAGCCTGCAGTCCCAGTGAATCCACCTGAGGCTAGTCACTAGAGTACACAGAAGCAGCTGGTGACCAACTCGACTCTTAGAACTATGCCTTGGTTTCTGCCGAGGAAACATGAGACAAACCAAAGAGCTTCTACATGACATGAAGGCAACAACCCATAAAGAACCACCTGAAGAAACAGTGCACCATGGCTCCAGAAAGCCCCCAAAATAAAGAATAAAACAATATCCCAAATGAAGAAACTGTTCTGAATCTATCAGATGTCAAATACAAAAGAATTATATATAGAACTCTCCTAGAAATTAAACAAAATGCAGCAGAATAAAATTAAAATTAAGCAAAGTTTTTGAACTGAGGGACATCAATTATCTGAAATCCAGCAGATCGATAACAAAATTACAAAATTAGATAACTGAATCCAAAGCCAAAAGAACACAGTTGAGGAGTTGGAAGACAGAATTGGTGAACTTGAGGATAGAACAACTGACACCAGAATTTCTAAGGGAAAATGGGAGAAAGAAATAAGAAAAATGAAGCAGAATTAAGAAATATGGAACGCTATTAAGGAGAATAATGTACAATTAACTGGAGTTCCTGAACAGGGAGGGATAGCTGAAAATATGGAGTTTTATTGTAGAGTTGCCACAAGAAAGCTTCCTTGAAATAATGAAAGAATCAAACATAGATTTCCAAGATCTGTATCAAACATCACAGAAACTACACCCCAAAAGTAAGACACTGAAATATGTTCTAATCAAGCTCACAAAGACGAAACGTAAACAGAGGCTCTTAAAGGCAGTAAGGCTCAAAGAAAAGCTAACATTCAGAGGAAAACCCTGTAGGCTTTTGTCTGACTTCTTGACAGAAACGGTGTTGGCCATGAGGCAATGGTATGACCTACTCAAAGCCCTGAAGGAGAAAAACTTCTAACAAAGAATTATATATCCTGTAATACAGTCTCTCAAATACAAAGGTGAAATTAAAATGCTCACAGATAAACAGAAACATAGAGACTTTGTAAAAACCAAACCAAAACTACAATAAATACTGAAAGAAGCTCTTTGTTTAGAAAAATAAAAACATTAAATGTATACCTGAGGCAATGCAGGACACAGAATCCTATTCATTTAGGGAACGCACAAAACTCAAACAATGCTACAATATTAAAAGAAGGGAATCAGTGATCATAACACAAAAGCTATGACATCATCACACTATAAAGAAGGCTATGTGATAGTAGTTATAACCCTCTCAGATGGAGAGGTATTTTAAAAGATATTCAGAAGGTAAGATCTGGATTAAACTCAGATTAGTAAGGAGAATTAAAAAGATAGCAGCACAGCAAAATTAATTAACAAAACAAGAAACACAATATAGGAGTCTCAGAAAACACCAGATCACCCTGAAAAAGATGAAAAGTCAACCCATAAAGAAAAATGACCCAGAAGAGAAAATTAAGATCAACACAAAAAACATTAACAACATAAAAATAAATACATCAAAATGACAGCAGTAAATACATAACTATTAATAATGTCACTGAATGTGAATGGATTGAATGCTCCGATGAAAAAAAACCAGTGAGTGACATCCTGGATCAAAAGACATGACCTGTCTATAAGTTGCTTACAACAGACACACCTTAGACTCAAAAATATGAATAAACTGAAAATTAAAGGATGGAAAAGTATATACCAAGACAACAACAAATGAAGAAGAGCAAAAATGGCAATACTAATCTGAGATAAAACAGACTTTATCAATGGCACTTGGCTTGGCAATGTAAAATCCATCATAGTGGACAAGAATGGCCACAGTTTATTGCTGAAAAGTTCCATACAGATGCAGGACATAATAATATTAAATATTTATGCACCCAATACCAGAGCATCTAGATACATCTAGCAAACACTGACAACTTTGAAACAATGAGGTAGATTACTCTGCAGTAATAGTTGGAGACTTCAACACTCTACTTTCTGTAATAGAAAGACCATCTAACAAAAAGCTCAGTAAAGATACAGAAATTACTGCAACCATTAATCAACTAGACTTCATCAACATATGCGGAACTTTTTCGTCACCAACACTTAAGTATACCTTATTCTCCAATGCACATGGAACATTTTCCAGAATAGACTGTGTTAAGACATAAAGCACGTCTCAACGAAATCTGAACCACTGAATTATTGCAAAGCGTCTTCTCAGACTATAAAGAGACTAGAAGCCATGAGAGTTGAAATCAATAGCAGAAAAAACATGGGTAGAAATTTGAACTTATGGAAACTGAACAACACCTTGCTCAATAAGCCACAGGTTATAGCAGAAATCAAAGATGAAATAGAGAAATTTATGGAATCAAATGAGAATGAAAACACATCCTGCCAGAAACTATGACATACAAAAGACTACTCTGAGGTCAATTTATCCCTATAAATCCCCATCCAGAAGGCAGAAAGCACCCAAACTAAATAAATAAATCCACAGCTTGAATAAGAAAAAGAGAGCAACAGAGGAACCTCTCAGGCACTAGAAGAAAATGGATAGTAAAGATTAGAGCAAAACCAAATGAATTACAGAATAGAAGAACAATTGAAAAAATTAACAAAACTAAAAGCTGTTTTTTTGAAAAGATTAACAAAATTGATAAACCATTGGCTAAATTTACAAAAGAACAGGAGAGGAAACAAATAACATGAATAAGAAATGATATGGATGATGTCACCAAAGACCCAGCTGAAACCAAAAGTATCATAACAGAATATTACAAAAGACTGTACTCTAATAGATTGGAAAACCTAGAGGAAATTGACAAATTTGTAGATTCATATCACCTACAAAAATTAACACAAGGAAAAGTAGAACAACTTAATAAGCACATTTCAAAGGAAGAGATTGAAAAAGTCAGCAAAATACTACCAAAGAAAAAAGTTTTGTCCCAGATGGCTTCACTGGAGAATTCTACTAAACTTTTAGGGAAGAGTTAACTCCAATACTACTGAGACTCTTTCACAGCATGAAAGGGATGGAATACTCCCAAAGTCATTCTACGAAGCCAACATAACTCTGATACCAAAGCCAAGGAAAGAAAACAAAAAAGAAGCAAACTACACAACATCACTCATGAATCTAAATGCAAAAATCTTCAAAAATTTTAGCCAATAGAATACAACAACATATCAAAAGTATAATTCTTCATGCCAAGTTGGATTCATACCAGGGATGTAAGGCTGGTTTACCATCATAAAGACAATTAATGTGATCAACCACATGAATAACACAAAGGATAAGAATCTCCTGAATTTGTTAACTGATACAGAAAAAGCATTCAACAATGTCTAACATTCATTTAAGCTAAAAACTCTCAGCAAAATAGGAATAAAAGGGAAATTCCTCAAAGCTGTAAGGGGTATCTATGCAAAGCCAACCACCTATGTCATTCTGAATAGAGAGACACTGAAAGAATTCCCCTTGAGAACAGGAACTAGAAAACGATGCCCACCGTCACCACTTCTGTTCAACGTTGTACTAGAGGTTCTAGCCATAGCAGTTAGACAAGACAAAGAAACAAATGGCATCTGCATCAGCAAAGAAGTAACAATCTTCCTTTTTGAAGAAGATATGATTATATATATATGCAGAGAATGCAAAAGAATCCATAAGTAAACTACTTGAACTAATAGAAGAATTCAGCAAAGTATCAGGATATAAGATAAACATAAATAAATCAGCAGGATTCTTTTACACCGACAAAGGGATAACCAAATCAATACCATTTACAATCACCCCCAAGAAGATAAAATAGCTAGGACTAAACCTATTTAGAGAAATAAGAGACCTATACAGATAGAATTACCAGAACATATGACAAGAAACCAAGAGAGACTTACATAAATGGAGAAACCAACCCTGCTCATGGATAGGAAGACTCAACATTGTGAAAATATCTATTATATCCAAAGCCATCCACATATTCAATGCAATCCCAATACAACTTCCAAAATCACTTTTTAATAAGATGGAGGAAAAAAATGACCAACTTTGTTTGGAAAATGGTAGAAACCCTGGACAATTAGAGCACTACTGAAGAAGAAGAACATAGTGGGAGGCCTCACACTACTCAATGTTAGAACCTATTACACTGCCATAGTAGTTAAAACAGCCTGGTACTGGTATAAAAAGACACAGACAGACCAACGGAATAGAGTTGAAGCCCCAGAGACAACATCATTCTCTTACAAATAGTTGATATTCGACAAAGGCCCTAAGATTCTAAATTGGATTAAAAATACTCTCTTTAAGAAATGGTGCTGGCAAACTTGGATATCTATCTGCAAAAAATTGAAACAAGACCTGTGTCTCACACCTTACAGAAAAATTAACTCAAAATGAAACAGAGGCCTAAATATAAAACCTAAAACAATAAACATCATGCAAGAAACAATAGGGTCAAGGATAGAAGTTTTAATGCACAGTTAGACAGACTTCAAAATTTGAGAAGCAAGCACAATCAACAGAAAAGAAAAATAGATACGTGGGAACTACTAAAATTCAAATTCTTTTGCTCAACCAAAGACTATCAAAGTAGCTAGAAGACCAGCTAGAGGATAGGAAAAAATATTGGGCAACTAAATGTCAGAATGATGTCTGATCTCCATGATATACAGGGACTGCAAAATACCAAGAAGAAAAAAGAAAATAACCCAATTAAGTGATGGACAAAGTAGATACACACTACAAAAAAGAGGACATCCTGGTAGCCAAATGACGCATGAGGAAACGCTTACAATCATTGGCTATCAGGGAAATCCAAATCAAAACTACAGTGAGATACCGTCTTACCCCACAAAGTTGGCCACAATCCAAAAAACTCAAAACAAGAAATGCTGGAGAGACTTTGGAGAAATTAGAACTCTACTACACTGCTGGTGGTATTTCAAAATGGTACAAACTCTCTGGAAAGCAATTTGGCACTTCCTTACAAAGCTGGAAATAGATATACCATTTGATCCAGTAATCCTACTGCTCAGAATATATCCTTCCAAAACAAAGGCTCTCACATGAACAGATACATGCACATAAATATTTTTTGCAGCACAAGCCGTAATAACAAAAAGATAGAACCAACCTGGATGCCCATCAACGGACAAATGGATAAACAAACTATGATGCATATACTCAGTGGAACACTATGCAATCATAAAGATCAATGATGATTTTAGGAAGCATCTTATAACCTGTTTTCAATTGGAAGATACTACGTTTCATCAAATCAGTCAGTGGCACAAGGACAAATATTGTATGAGACCCCTGTTCTAAGGCCTTAAAAATAGACTTATGTAGAGCAGAAAAGACTATGACAGTAATGTAGGAGGGGGAAAGTAGGGAGAGGGTTGGTCTTAGATTGGATAGTTGATAGAAATTTGGTTAGGTGAAAGCAGTGACAGCACACAATAGAAAATAGTTCAAGTCAGAAATTCTGGAAGGAAGTGGTGGACTACATACACGCCTCCTCAATTTCCTCTGAAAACCAGGGACTGGATTGGTAATTGCAAGGAACACTAGGCATCCAGGGAGCCCTAGGATACACCATATGGTCGCCAGGTTGGACTACACACCACTAAATAGGAAACTACCTTTCTCTGAGGAGGCAGAGCTTGCTGATTGCCACTCCTGCTGACTTGCCACCTATGGGGACTGCGTGTACTAATGCCTTTTTGTTTTTTTATCATCTGGCATGCAGGGAATGGCACAAGCCAGGAAATACGTTGAACTATAGTTCAAAGACAGTGCATGGCACAGCCACATTTTAAGAGTCTGACTCCTGACTCAGGGTACCACTGTGACCTCACCATCTCTTTTCTGAGCTCTGCTATAGATTATGCTGTTTTGCAAAGGGTAAGGCAGCTTGGCTGGGATGACATCTTAGTTAGCTGGAAGGCGGGGTCACCCAAGCAGAGACTTCAACATGGGGTAATTCCTAAACTGAGTAGCAGTGCTAGTTCAGAAAGCGCTTTTCCAGCAGAAATGTGATGTTTAACACAGTGTTATGTTGTGTATAGGACCTGGCTAAGGATGCCAACAAGGCCATAACCCCTCCCAACTTCAAACTACATCATAGCATCTGGGGATGGCCAAAAAGTGCTTTCATTATAAACTGGAAGGCAGGACCTGGCACGCCTGACAGCCTGACTGAATTGTCAGCTATCAGATAGCTCCTAAATTTTTAATATAAAACTGCCTGGAAAAATACCTGCTGAGCGGCTCAGCAGCATCTCTTCTGGCCTTTGCTGACCCACATCATAGGATTAGCTAACAGCCCCCAGTAACTCCAGAAGTAGGATGATATCTTCACCAGACAGGACTCAGAGCTAACAACCTCAGACAGGCCACTGGGGCCACTCACTAGAGTACACAGAGGCAGCTGGTGACTGAATGCCCTCTCAGAACTGCACCTCAGCTCCTGTTGCAAAAATGCACAGAAAAACTAAACAGTCTCTAGAGAGCTGGAAGGCAACAGTCCATCTCTAACCATTTAAAGAAACAGTACAACATGGCTTCAGAAAACTCCCAAAATAAAAGAATCAAAAAGCTTCCCAGATGAAGAACACTTTCTGAAACTATTAGAGGTTGAGGACAAAAGAATTATCTATGGAACCTTCCTAGACATTAAACAAAATGTAGCAGAGCTAAATGAAAAATTAAGCAAGCTGTATGAACAGATGTAACCTCAATGAACTGAAATCTAGCATCCAATAACAAAATGACAGAAGTAGACAATTCAATACAAAGTGAAAAGAGCAGAATTGAGGGTCAGACATAGAGATGTTGAAGGCAGTGCAATTGACACCAACATTTATGAGAAGAAATCAGAGAAAAGAAATTAAAAAAAATGAAGAAGCATTAATAAGCATGTAGGACTTTTTTAAGAATAATAATCTATAATTAATTGCAGTCCATGAGCAGGGGGTGATAGCAGAAAACACAGAGAGTATTGTTGTTGAGTTTCTGAGAGAAAAATTTCCTGAAATGATGAAATTAGAGAACATAAACATCCAAGACATACATCAAATGCAACAAAAATGAGACCCCCAAAGAAAGAGACTAAGACATATTATAATGAAGTTTAAGAAAATGAAACATAAGCAGAAACTCTTAAAGACAGCAAGACTGAAAGAACGTTGACATTCAGAGGGAAGGCCTATAGGCTTTCATCTGACTTCTCAGCAGAAACAATGTTGGTAAGGAGGCAGTAGAATGAACCATTCAAACCCTTGAAGGAGAAGAACTTCCAATCAAGAATTATATAGCCTGCAAAGTTGTCTCTCAAATATTACAGGGAAATTAAGACATTCACAGATAAACAGAAGCTTAGAGACTTTGTAAAAACCAAACCCAAACTACAAGAGATACTGAAAGAAGCTCTTTCCTTAGAAAAGCAAAACCATTAGGTATATATCTAAGGAGGCAATGCGGGACACAGCATCCATAAACCTAGTTTATGTTAGGGAAGCCACAAAACTCAATGAAAGCCACAATATTAAAAGAAAGGAACCAGTGATCATATCAAGAAAACTATGACACTATCACATTAAAAAGAGGGATATACTATAGTAGTTATAGCCCTTTCAGATGGAGAGGAAGTTAACAAGATGTGAAAAGTTAAAATTGCATTTAAACTTAGAATATTCAGGACGATAATAGGGGTAGCTGCAAAGTACAAGCAAAATACAGCATATCAATCCAAGAAATGCAATAGAAGAGTCTCAAAATGCACAAAACCAACATTGAAAAAGGTGAAGAATCAACCCATGACTCAGAACAGAATATTAAGAAGAGAGAAAACATCTATACCAAAATAAATACATCAAAATGACCACACTAAACACATACCTATCAATAATTTTACTGAATGTAAACAGACTGAACACTCCAATAAAGGGACCATGAGTGATAGCCTGTATCAAAAGATATGACACATCTATATGTTGCTGACAAGAAACACACCTTAGACTTAAAGATAGGAACAAACTGAAAATTAAAGGATGGAATGATTTTGACCAAAGTAACAATATACAAAGAAAAGTAGGTGTGGCAATACTAATCTCACATAAAATAGATTTTAATATAAAATCTGCCATTTTTGACAAGGATAGTCACTATTTATTGTTGAAATATTCAATACACAAGGAAGACTTTAAAAAAATTAAGTATTTATGCACCCAATACCAGAGCATCTAAGTACATGGAATAAACACTGAATACATTGAAAAATGAGATAGATCACTCCACTATCATGGACTTCAACACTCCACATTTGGTAACAGACAAATCATCCAGAAAAAAAGCTTAATAAAGACACAGAAGATCTTAATGTAACAATTAAGCAGCCAAACATCATTGACTTATGAGGAATTTTTTTACTCATCTCCAATGCACATGAAATATTTTCCAGAATAGACAATGTGTTAGCACCTAAAGCAAATCTCAACAAAATCCAAACCACAGAATTAATGCAAAGCACTTACTTGCACCATAAAGCCTTAAAAGTCTAAATCAATAGCAGAAGAAACATACATAGAAATCAGAACTCACGAAAACTGAACATGTTGCTGAAAAACCCATGGATTATAGAAGAAACCAATGATGAAATAAAAAAAATTATGGAATCTAATGATAATGAAACATATCCTACTAGAACCTATGGAATACAGACAAAGCAGTGTTCAGACGTCAATTGATCTCTATAAATACATACATCCATAAGGAAGAAAGGACTCAAATCAAAAAATTAGCACTGCAGCTGGAACAGGTAGAAAGAGAGCAACAAAGGAACTCCTCAGGCAGAAGAAGAAAACGGATCATACAGATTAAAGCATAACTAAATGAATTAGAGAATAGAACAATTGAAAACATTAACAGAAGCAAAAGCTAGTTCTTTGAACACGTCAACAAAATTGATAAGCCCTTGGCTAAATTTACAAAAGAAAAACAGAAGTGGAAACAAATAACCCAAATAAGAAATGAGATGAGAGCTGTCATAACAGATCCAATTGAAATCAAAAGTATCATTACAGAATACTGTGAAAGACTGCATTATCACAGATTTGAAAACCAAGAAGTCGACAAATTTCTAGATTCAAATCACCAACCAAAATTATCACAAGGAGAATTAGAACAAATTATTAAATCCATCACAGATGAAGACATTGAAAAAGTCCTCAAAAAACTACCAACCAGAGGGGGTGGAGTCAATATGGCAGACTAGACACACACCTCCTTAGTTCCCTCTGAAAACTAAGGCCTTGACTGATAATTTAGCAGAGCTTTCTAGACACCCAGTGAGCCCTAGGACATGGCATTGGACTGTCAATCTTGAGTACATGCTGCTAAATGGGAAACCTCTCTCTTGCTGAGCCCTGCTCCTGCTGAACTGCCATGCATGCAAATTGAAGGTACTGGTGCTTTTAACTTGTTTTTTCCGTTTTGTTGGCTGGTAGGTGGGGGATTGGCATGATGCAGCACATAGTTTGAGCCACAGTGCTTAAGTCAATAGCACATGCCACAAAGGAGAGACAGTGTGTGAAATAGTCATATTTTGGGAATCTGGAAGTGGACTGAGGCACCACAGCCCTTCCACCCTCTCTTTTCTGAGCTGTGACATAGATGCTATAGTTTTGTTGCAGGAAGTGCAGCTTGAATGGGATGTCATCTTGGTCAGCTGGGAGGTGGACTCACCCAACCAGAAGACTCATCAGGGGCTAATTCCCAGGCCAGGATGCAGCACCAGTCTGGGGAGAGCTTTTCCAGCAGAAAGGCTGTGTTATAGCACTGTTTTCCCAAGCGGGTAGCATCCAGTAGGCAATGGCAGCAGGGCAGTGCCCTCTTATGACTTTGAACAACATCATAGCATCTGGGGATGGCTGAAGTGGTGCCTCGATTGTCAACAGGAAGGAAGAGCTTGCCTCACCTGATGGCCTGATGGATTTTGGAACCAATCCACTGGGGCCAATCACTAGAGTACAGAGAGGTGGCTGTTAACCAACTCCTTGCTCAGCTTGAATGGGATGTCATCTTGGTCAGCTGGGAGGTGGACTCACCCAACCAGAGAAAGTAATAGCCTCTAGGTGTCTCAAAAGCAACAGACCATCAACAAGCATTTAAAGAAACAATCAACCATGGCTCAAGAAAACTCCCAAAATAACGAATAAAAAAACTTCTGAAATGAAGAACACTTTCTGAAACTATCAGAGGTTGAAGACAAAAGAATTATACAGACAGCCCTGCTAGAGATTAAATAAAATGCCACAGGGCAAAAGCAAAAATTAAGCAAGCTATTTGAACTGATGGAACATCAACATTCTGAAATCTGACAGATCAATAACAAAACTACAGAATTGGACTATTCAACTCAAAGCCCAAAGAGCAAAACTGATGAACTGGAAGTCAGATTTAGTGACACTGAGGACAGAACAACTGACACTGGGGAGAAATCAGGGAAAAGAAGCAACAAAAATGAAGAATCATTAAGAAACATGTGGGAATCAATCAAGAGGAATAATCTATGATTAACTGGGGTTCCTGAACAGGGAGGGATAGCTGAAAACACAGAGAGTATTGTTATTGAGAAAACTTCCCTGAAATTATGAAAGAAGAGAATATGGATATCCAGGATGTGTATTGAACGCCACAAAAAGTTGACCCCAAAGGAAAGACACCAAGGCATATTATAGTCAAGATTAAGAAAATGAAACATAATCAGAAACTCTTAAAGGAAGCAAGACTCAAAGCAAATATTCAGTGGGAAGCCCTGTAGGCTTTTGTCTGACTTCTTGGCAGAAACAATGTTGGCACCGTGGTGGTGGGATCACACATTCAAAGCCTTGAAAGAGAAAAGCTTCAGACCAAGAATTATATAACCTGCAATATTGTCTTTCAAATATGAGGATGAAATTAAGACATTTGTGGATAAACAAACTTAGAAACTTTGTAAAAACCAAACCAAAGTACAAGAAATACTGAAAGAAACTCTTAGAAGAAAAAAACATTAAGTGTGTATTTAATGACACAATGCAGGACACAAAATCCAGAAACCTACTCAGTTACGGAAGAAACACAAATCAATCAAAGCCATAATATTAAAAGAAGGGATCCAGTGATCATATCATGAAAACTGAGATACCATCACATTACAAAGAGAGGCATATTACGGTAGTTACAGTCCTTTCAGGTAGAGAGGAACTTAGTAATATCTGTAGAAATTAAAATTGGGTTTAAACTTAGATTATTAAAAAAGATTATAGGGATAGCCACAAAGCACAATAAAGATGCAGCTTATCAAAGGAAGAAAAGTAAACCAGGGGTCTCAACAAACACAATATCAACACTGAAAAGAATGAAAAACCAGTTGATAATGACCCAGAACAGAATATTAAGAACAACAGAGAAAACATCAACGCTAAAATAAATACATCAAAATGATAACACTAAGCATATACGTATCAGTAATTACACTGAATGTAAATGGACTGCATACTCCAGTAAAGAGACAATGAGTGGCTTCTTGGATCAAAAGACATGATCCATCTAGATGTTACTTACAAGAAATTCACCTTAAAGATATGAATAAGCTGAAAATTAAATCATGAAATAATATATACCAAACTAAAAATACACAAAGAAGAGCTAGTATGTCAATGTTAATCTCAGATAAGATAGATTTTAATGTAAAAATCCAGCATCATGCACAAGGATGGTCACTATTCACTGCTGAAAAGTTCCATACAGATATAGGACATAACAATACTAAATATTTATGCACCCAATACCAGAGCATATAAATATATCTAGCAAACACTGACAAATTTGAAAAATGAGGTAGATTACTCTGCAATAATAGTTAGAGACTTCAACACTCCACTTTGAGCATTGGACAGATCTTCTAGAAGAAAGCTCAGTAAAGACAGAGAAGATCTTATCTCACAATTAAACAATTAGACCTCATCAACATATACAGAACTTTTTATCCATCAACAGATAAATACACCTTCTTCTCCAAGACACAAGAAACATTTTCCAGAAGAGATCATGTGTTAGAACATAATGCAAATCTCAACAAAATCCAAACCAGTAAATTGTTGGAAAGCATCTTCTCAGATCATAAAGCCATAAAAGTAAAAATCAATAGCACAAAAAAAAAATAGATAGAAATTGGAAATCATGGAAACTGAATAACATCATGCTCAAAAAGCCATGGGTTATAGAAGAAATCAAGGATGAAACAAATTTATGGATTCAAAAAATGAGAATGAAAACACTTCCTACCAGAACCAATGGGATACAGACAAAGTAGTGCTCAGAGTTCAGTTTATCTCTATAAATGCACACACATGGAAGGAAGAAAGAACCCAAACTGAAGAATTAACTCTACAGCTTGAACAAGTAAAAAGAGAGCAACAGAGGAACCCCTCAGGCATCAGAAGAAAACAGATCATAAAGATTAGAGCAGAACTAAATGAATCAGAAAATAGAACAATTGAAAAAACTGATAAAACCAAAAGCCGTTCTTTTGAAAAGATCAACAAAACTGATGAAACATTTGCTAAACTTCCTACAGAAAAACAAGAGAGGAAACAAATAACCTGAGTAAGAAATGAGATAGGAGATGTCACAACAGAAGCAACAGAAATCAAGAGTATCATAATAGAGTACTACAAAAGACTGTACTCTAACAGACTGGAAAATCTAGAGGAAATGGACAAATTCTTAGGTTCATATCACCTATCAAAATTATCACAAGGAGAAGTAGAGCAACTTAATAAACCCATCACTAAGGAAGGGGTTCAATAAGTCAGCAAAAAAACTACCAACCATAAAGCCTGGCCAACACGGCTTCACTGCCAAATTCTACCAAGCTTCTAGATAAGAAACTCTATGCTGAGACTATTTCACAGCATATAAAGGGATGGAATACTCTCAAATTCATTCTATGAAGCCAGCATAACCCTGATGCCAAAGCCAGGTAAAGATCCCACAGAAAAGGACAACTACAGACCCACATCGCTCATGAACCTAGATGTAAAAATCTTCAACAAAATCCTTGTCAATGTAATTCAACAATGTATCCAAAAAGTAATTCATCATGACAAAGCTGGAATCTTTCCAGGGGTACAAGATTGCTTCAACATCAGAAAAGCAATGTGATCAACTATGTAAGTAACACGAAAGATAAGGATCACTTATTTCATCAATTGATGTAGAAAAGACATTTGATGAAGTACAATACACATTCATGCTAAAAACTCTCAGCAAAATAAGAACAGAAGGCAAATTCCTCAATACAGTAAGGAGCATATATGCAAAGCCAGTGGCCTGCATTCTCCTAAATGGAGAGAGACTCAAAGAATTCCTGTTGAGAATGGGCACTAGACAAGGATACCCACTCTTACCACTTCTATTCCAACATTGTACTAGAAGTTCTGGCAAGAAAAATTAGACAAGATGAGTAAATAAATGGCATCTGCATTGACAAACAAGATGTAAGTATTTCCCTGTCTGCAGACTGTATGATTGTGTATGCAGAAAATCCTAAAAAATCCATAAGGAGACTACTCAAACTAATAGAAGAGTTCAGCAAAGTATCAAGATATAAGACAAGCATAAGTAAATCAGTAGGATTTCTTTATACCAACAGAGAGATCATTCAATAAGAATCACCAAATCAATAGCATTTGCTGTCACCTCCAGAAAGATAAAACACCTAGGAATCAATCTAAGTAGAGAAATAAGAGACCTATAAAAAGAGATTTTACAACAAGAAACTAAGAGAGACTTAAATAAATGGAGAAACCTACCCTGCTCATGGATAGGAAGATTTCGCATTGTCAAAATGACTATTTTACCCAAAGCCATCTATGTGTACAATGACATCCCAGTATAAATCCCAGTGACACTTTTTAAGTAAATGGATAAAGAAATCACCACTTTGTTTGGAAAGGGAATAAACCCTGGATAAGCAAAACGCTACTGAAAGAAGAACAGAGTGAGAGTCCTCTCACTACATGACCTTACAATCTATTATACTGCCACAGTATTTAAAACAGCCTGGTACTGCTACAAAGAGACAAATAGTAAAATGAAACAGAGTTGAGACCCCAGAGATGCCATTATCTTCCTATGAATAGTTGATATTCAAAAAAGGCCCTAAGAGTGTAAACTTGGGTAAAAATATTCTCTTTAACAAGTGGTGCTGGCGACATTGGGTATCCATCTGCAAAAAAATTGAAACAAGACCTGTATCTCACACCTTATTTAAAAAGCAACTCAAATTGGATCAAAGACCTAAATATCAAAACTAAAACGATAAAGATCATACAAGAAAGAACAGGATTAACAATGGAAGTTTTAATACTTAGCTTAGACAGATTTCAAAATCTGACAAAAAAAAAAACATGATCAACAGAAGAGAAAATAGATAAATGAGAACTACTAAGAATCAAACACTTTGATTCATCCTAAGACTTTATCAAAGCAATTAAAAGACCACCTACAGAATGAGAAAAAATATTTGGTAACTACATGTCAGGCCGACATCTGATCTCCATAATCTACAATGTGCTGTAAAATATCAGCAAGAAAAAAAAGGTAAATCAACCAATTAAGTAGTGGACAAAAGAGATGGACAGACATGTCACCAATGAGGACATCTAGGCAGCCAAAAGATACGTGAAGAAATGCTCACAGTCATTACCTATTAAAGAAATCTAAATCAAAACTATAACGAGATACTGTCTCATCCCAACAAGGCTGGTCATGTTCCAAAAAAACACAAAACAACAAATGCTGGACAGACTTAGAATAGATTGGAACTGTCCTACACTGCTGGTGAGATTGCAAAATGGTACAACCTCTTTGGAAAGCAATCTGGAGCTTTTTAAAAAAGTTGGAAATGCATGTACCATTTGGTCTGGTAATCCCACTTCTTGGAATATATCCTAAAGAACCAATGGCAGTCACGTGACAGATACATGCCCTTGAATGTTTACTGCAGCACAGTCCACAACAGCAAAAAGTTGGAATCAACCCAGATGCCCAACAACAGATGAATGGATAAACAAACTATGGTGCATATACTCAATGGAATACTATGCAATGATAAAGACCAATGATGATTTTAGGAAGTATCTCGTAAACTGGTTTCAATTGGAATACATCATGTTGAATGAAATCAGTCAGTGGCAAAGAACAAATATTGTACAAGAGCCCTACTATAAGGTATAGAAAATAGGTTCATATACAGAAGAAAAGACTCTTTGACAGCTGCAAGAGAGGTTAGTGAGGGAGAGCACTGGTCATAGATTAGACAGTTGATAGAAATTTGGTTGGGTGAAAAGCAGTGACAGCACACAGCAGAATGAAGACCAATTTAATTGGACTTAAATATAAACTGAAAACTCTTCTAATGTTAACCCAAGGATAGACTAGCAGGGTGGGATTCTGGGGACCATACTTTAAGGGGATATCAAGGCCAATTTGTGTAACTAGTGTATTGCTAACAGAGCCTTCTGCACCCCACCTTGGTGAGTGGCTTCTGAAGTCTTAAAACGTAGCAAGCTGCCATCTGAGGTACACCTAATGGTCCCAACTCATCCAGAGTTGACAATCACTGAGAACAACAAAGACATGAAGGAAAAAGAGCCCTGAAGACAGAAGGACCCACGTTAATGGGTGACTGTATCAACATATGAGCCAAAGAACCAGAAGAACCCCTGCCTAGAAAACATTACTGAGCTGAACTCTTCTGACAAAACTGGATTGGACATGGGGACAAAATGAGACCATATGATGTGTGAAATTTATAGTTCTATGCATTTGTAGGATGCTATCCTTCTGGCCTGTATTCAAATGGGAGAGAAGAGGGGAGAGAAGAGGAGCAGGAGATCACTGGGAGGATACAACAAGGACAGAATGAAAAGTAGGAGTGTGCAGTCCCAGGGCGAGAAGAGCAGAAGGAGCTACAGAAAGGTGGGCATGCAAAATAGATTTGAATTGTATACTTTCACTTAATCACAATAAAAAAATATTTTTCACTGTCAAATATATACATATATATAAGTTAGATCTAATGACATTTCAGTCAACTCAGCACTAATCTCTAAAGAAAATTTGCCTGTTAGGGTAGTCTTTCATCGTGACTTGCTTAGTCACTAGCTGGCAAGTTGTTCGTTCTCAGAAGAACAACCCCTGGACTACTAAGATCTTGCTGAGTCACTGGGAGCAGACCACAAGAAGAGAATTATTTCTGTTTGAAAAATGGTGTAGACTCTGAGGAAGCAAAGAGCCTGACCGTGTCAGGTTACCATATTCCTCCTAGCTAGGCATCACAGCCTTCCTTCAGGGTAGATCAAAGTGGCACATTCTCATACCTTCAACAGAAATCTTAATGTTTTAGAAGAATATAGTGCTTATTTAGCTTAAATTGGAAGATTATGTTTTGTAAATGAACTTTTTAGATTTTTCCTGCCAGATATAGTTCATTTCAAAGCAAATAAATATGTAAAAATATTTTATCCTTGTGAATACAGTCCTGGACACAAATTTATGTGAAGCATAATATTGGTTGTTTACTAATTCAGAATCATGTTTCATTGACTAAAAGGTTTTGGAAAAAATTGTTGTAATCATGCATTTATTTTCTTTCCATGTCCCTCTATCAAGCTGGCTGGTGACTCTCCAAAGAATTTAGAATGTTCAAACAGAGTTGCCAACATTTCTGTGCTTTATAGCACACACAGAATGTTTTATTATACTTTTAATTACTAAATAATTATCTTTTTGCCTAATCAACCTTTTCTTACATCTTTGGTTCATTTTCTATTGTTGAATAAAACTAAGTGCCAATTGCTTAAACATTTATTGCAGGTGTTTTATGACGACTTTACCTCAACTCTAAGTGTTTAATTTGTTTTGCTTTTAAGCATTTAACAAGATATTCCAAAAGTGAATTTTTCCCTCAATAAATAAACCATATAAAATATTTGATACTGTTAGATGTGATTGCATGTAAGATAGATATCAACTGTTCTATTTCATTTTATTTTTCCTGGGAGAGTGCTTTTGCTGTGCTGGCAAATAACAATTACAGACACACTTCTATGCCACTAGTATCTAATAACTTACTAGATTTTGAGAAATACAAAGTTTTCTTTATTAAAAGCACTTAGAAAAAAACTATAAAATTAGAAAAAAGATCCTTTTTCTCTTACCATTTTGCATGCACAATGTCCCAAGTATTCTCCCTTTGTGAATGATTTCTGTTCAAATTAGTAGGTAACATATGCTTCTATATATCTCCTTTTTTCATTGTACTTCGGACAAAAGTTTGAATAATAAACCAGTTTCTCATTAAACAGTTAGTACACAGTTGCTTTGTGACTTTGGTTAACAATCACAAAACACTTCAGCATTTTCCCTTACCAGCCTCGGGTTCCCTATTATCAGCTTTCCTATCCTCTCCTGCCTTGTAGTCTTTTCTCCTGTACTGATGCAACCCTGTAGCCTCCTTTTGTTTTATAAGCCTGGTCCAGTCCTTGGCTGAAGGGCAAATGTTAGGAGTGGCACCATTATTGAGCTAAAAAGGTGTCCAGGGGCCATACTTGCAGAGTTTCTCTACTCTCTGTCAGGTCAGTCGGTGTTTCTTTTTGAATTAGAATTTCATTCTGTCTTTTTTTCAAGCTGCCTCTAGGACACTTACATTGTGATTCATGTGAAAGCAATCAATGGTGGAAGCCAGGAACCATTTAGCTGTACTAGACTCAGACTAGTGGAGGATGTGGTAATTATGGGGCATTATTGCTTTGGAGTAATCTCTCCTTTCTATCATCTGCACTCTTCGTTGTTTCTGCGTTTTTCATTGCTGCCACAGGGGTGAGAACAGTCGAGTACTGTAGATGACTGCCCAGAGGCTTTTAAGACCCTAGAAGCTACACACTAAAGTTGAACTTAGAACTTTTTCTTCGTATACTGTTACGCCAGTTGAGCTAGATGTTCCCCAAGACCATGGTGCCCAAGACCCAACAAATTGGTCCTTAAGGGAGTTTGGATATGTCTTGGAGCTTCCATGACATTGCCATGTACAAGCTGTGCTGACTTCTCCGGTATTGTGTACTGTCTTATACTTCACCAAAGTTAGCTGCTTAATTATTGTCTAGTGTTTTTCAACCCCCGCCCCTCCCTTCCCTGGTAACCATCAAACCAAACACACTGCTGTCAAGTCAGGTCCTACTCATAGCAACCCTTTAGGTCAGAGTAGAACTGCCCCGTATAGTAAGATTGATTATTTTATGTGTAAGACTTTTCATAAGTTTTTAAAGTTGTACTTTCATAGAATATTTGTCATTTTGACTTATTTTACTAAGCATAATGCCCTCCGTTTTCCTCTTTGTTATGAGTTGCTTCATAGGTTCATACTTGTTCTTTATTGTTTTGTAATACTGGGTTACGTGTATGCACCCCAGTTTGTTTACCTATTTATCTGTAAATGGGAATCAAGGTTGTTTCCACCTTTTTGTTATTATGAATAATGGTGTGACGAAAATGGTTATGTATATCTATATTCATTTGATGAATATTATTATCACTTGAATAATATTATTTCTCTAGGATATATTCATAGGAGTGCAATTGGTGTATCATGGTATTTCTATTGGTAGCTTTCTAAAGAAGCATCATATTGTTTTCCAAAAAGGTATCATTCTGCATTCCCACAAGCAGTAAATAAGAGTACTAATCTCCTAGCAGCCTCTCCACCATTTGTTATTTGCAGATTTTTAATTCATACCAATAATTCCAGGGCCAGATGGTATCTCATGAAGTTTTGATTTGCTTTCCTCTAAGGGCTAGTGACTGCAAGAATTTCCTCATACATCTGTTGGTCACTTGATCACCTTCTTTGGTGAAGTGTCTGTTCATCTCCTTTGTCCATTTTTCAAGTGGATTTTTTGCTCTCTTGTTGTAGAAGTATTGAATTTTCTTATAGATTTTAGAGATTAGACTTTTGTCCGAATTATAATAGCCTTTTTTCAGCAGTCTGTAGGTTCTGTTTTAGTTTTTCTGGTGAAGTCTTTGATGACTGTGTTTAATTTTTAGGAGCTCTCTGTTATCTAGCTTCTCTTCTGGAGTTTTTGTGTTGGTGGATATGGTTTGTATCTGGTTGATGCCATGTATCAGGGCTTGTAGAATTTGTTCTATTTTTACTTCTATGAACTTTGTAGTTTGGGCTTTATATTTAAGTCTTTGATCCATTTGGAATTTGTTTTGGTATATGATGCAAGGTGCGTGTCCTCTTTCACTTTTTGCAGATGGATATCTAGTTATACCAGCACCACTTGTTAAAAAAATAGTGTTTCCCCATTGAAGGACTTTGGATCCTTGTCAAAGATCAGGTGACCACAGGTGGATGGATTTACATGTGTGTTCTCAATTCTTTTCCATTGGTCAATGTATCTGTCACTGGAACAGTACCAAGCTGTTTTGACTAATCTGTGTAACAGGTTCTGAGGTCAGGTATTGCTAGTCTTCCTACTTTCTCATTCTTCTTCAACAGGGCTTTACTTATTCAGGGCTTTTTCCCTTTCTTTACTAAGTTAATGACAAACTTTTCCATCTCTAAAGAATGTTGTTGGTGTGTGGTTTGGCATTGCACTGTATTTGTAAATAACTTTGAGTAGGATTGTCATTTCCAAAATACTGAGTCTCACCATCCAGGAGTATGGTATGTTTTTCAATTAAGAGCATCTCTTCTGGTTTCTTGCAGGAGAGTTTTATAGTTTCCTACTCTGTTAATGTCTTTTACATCCTGGAGGGATTTATTTGTAAGTATTTTATTTCTTTTAAGGCCTATTGTAAGTGGTCTTGTTTTCCTGATTTCCTTTTCATTGTTCTCTTTATTTGGTGTATAGGAATCCAATTGATTTCTGTGTTTGGTGTATCCCACTTCTCTGCTGAATCTGTTAGTTTCATTAGTGTTATTTGGATTAAGTGAGAGTACACAATCCAAATTAAATTTTCAAGTCTGCCTATCTGGAGCTCCTTCTGCTCTTCAAGCCTGGTAACAGCACACTCATCCTTTCCGTTCTGTATGTGTCATATCCCCTTCACAATTTTCTGTCACCTCCTCTCCACCTTCTCTTCTCCCTTCTAGCAAGAGGCCAGTAGGACAGTATCCTATAGATTTGTAGAACCATAAGATACACACACCATATAGTCACATTGTGCCTGAGTCCAGTTCATTCCTGTCTGAAGAACTGATGCTTTCTGGTAAGAGGCAGCAGCAGGTCTAAGGGCCATGCTCACAGGAGGACCCCCAGGCCACTAGACCATCAAATGTGTCTTTTAGTGGAGTTCTTGAGGTCCACCCCTCTTTTTCTCCTGTTGCCACTGGGACTCAACATTCTAAGCCTAATCACAGCTGTCTTTGGTGGTGGCCAGGCACCATCTAGTTCTGCTCACATGTTGATGCAGTCACCTGTTAGTGTGGGTCCGTATGTCTCCTAGACTCTTTTTCCCTTATGTCTTTGTTGTTCTTGGGACCTTTCTTCCTTCTGCATGTGTGCATTTATACACATAAATTGACCTCTGAGCACTGCTTTGTCTGTATCCCGTAGGTTCTTGTAGGATGTGTTTTCATTCTCATTTGATTCCACAACTTTTTTCATTTCATCCTTGATTTCGTCTAGAACCCATGGCATTTTGAGAAAAGTGTTATTCATTGTTCACGAGTTCCAATTTGTATCTGTATTTTTTTCTGCTGTTGAGTTCAACTTTTATGGCTTTATGGTCCAATAAAATGCCTTGCCATAATTCAGTTGTTTGGATTTTGTTTAAATTGGCTTTAGGTGCTAGCACATGGTCTACTCTGGAAAATTTTCCACGTGCATTGATGGATAAAAAGTTCTGTATATGTCAATGAGGTATAGTTGTTTAATTGTGGCAATTAGATCTTCTGTGTCTGTACTGAGTTTTTTTCTGGATGATCTCTCCATTACTGAGATTGAAATATTGAAGTCTCCCACTATTATTGTGGAGTTATGTATCTCCTTTTTGAATGTAGTCAGTGTTTTTGTTGTTTTTTTTTTTTTTTTACATATTTAGATGCTCTAGTATTGGGTGCATTTATATTTAGTGTTGTTGAGTCCTGCTTACGTATTGAACATTTCCGAAATTAACACTGACAATCCTTGTTCATCATGGTAGATTGTACATTAAAAACTATTTTATCTGATATAGGTATTGCCACACCTGCTCTTCTTTGCATGCTGTTAGCTTGGTAAATGACATTCCATCCTTTAATTTCCAGTTTGTTCGTATCTTTGAGTCTAAGGTGTGTTTCTTTACAAGAAACATATAGACATATAAACAGGCAACATATAGACGGAGCATGTCTTTTGATCCAGGATTTCACTCTTTGTCTCTGTGTTGGAACGTTCAGTCCATTTACATTCAGTGTGATTATTGATAGGTATTTGTTAAGTGCTGTCATTTTGATACATTTATTTTTGTGTTGGTGTTTTCTCTATTGCTCCTAGTATTCTGTTCTGGGTCATTCTTTTTCAGTGTAGGTTTTGTTTTTGTTCAGACTTCTGTATTATGTTTCTTGTTTTGGTATGTTGTATTGTTACTGTGCTTTGTAGCTACCTCTACTCTTCCCCTTATTCTAAGTTTAAATGCAATTTTAACTTCTGCCTATTTTTCTAACTTCCTCTCCATCTGTAAGGATTGTAACACTATAGTATATCCCTCTTTTTTGGTGTGATGGTGTCACAGTCTTCGTATAATCACTGGTTCCCTTCTTATAATAAGTAAATTTTTGGATACTGCTCTGTGTTACCTCCTGAAATATACACTTAATGGGTTTGTTTTTCTAAGCAGAGCTTTTTTTGGTATTTCTTATAGTTTTGGTCCAGTTTTTATGAAGTCTCTAGGGTTCTGTCTATCTGCAAATGTGTTAATTTAATCTTCATATTTGAGAGACAGTTTTGCAGTATTTATGATTCTTCATTGGAAGTTTTTTTTCCTTCAAGGCTTTTAATGTGTCATCCCACTGCCCATGTGCCAATGTCGTTTCTGCCAAAAATTCAGATGAAAGCTTACAGTCTTTCTCTTTAAATGTTAGCTTTGCTTTGAGCCTTGTTGCCTTTATAACAATGTTTAGGTTTCATTTGAGTGAGCTTGAATCTGTCTTGATGTCTTTCTTTTGGGATCTGGTTTTGTGGCATTTGATACACGTCTTGGATATCTATTCTCTTCTTTCATAATTTCAGGGAAGTTTTCTAGCAGCAACTCAACAACAACATTCTCTGTGTTTTCAGCTATCCCTCCCTGGTCAGGAACTCCAATTAATGATAGATTATTCCTCTTGATAGAGTCCTACATGTTTCTTCACGCTTCTTCATTTGTCTCATTTCTTTTATCTGATTTTTCCTCATAAATACCGGTGTTGGTTGCTCTGTCTTCAAGGTCACTAAGTCTGACTTCTGTCACCTAAGTTCTGCTCTTTTGTCTTTGGATTGAATTATCTAATTCTGTAATTTTATTATTGACCTGTCGGATTTCAGGTCATTGGTGTACCATCAGTTCAAATAACATGCTTAATTTTTATTTTTCTTTGCTGCATTTTCTTTATTCTCTAAAAGGTTATATATATATAATTCTTTTGTACTTGACCTCCAGTAGTTTCAGAAAGGCTTCTTCATCTGGGAAGTTTTATGATTCTTAACTTTGGGAGTTTTCTGGAGCTATATGGGACAGTTTCTTTAAATGGTAAGAGGTGGACTTTTGCCTTCAAGCCATCTAGAGACTGTTTAGTTTCTCTGGTATTACCTCACTGGGAGCTGAGGCATCATTCTGAGATGACAGTTGCTCACTAGCCACCTCAGTGTACTCTAGTGACTGGCCCCAGTGCACTCTCTGGGGTGGCAGGCTCCACCTCCTATCTGGCAAAAATGGCTTCCCACTTCTGGAGTCACTGGATGGCTATCAACTGAGCCTATGATATGGGTCAGTAAAGGCTGGAAGAAATACCACTGAGCTTCTCAGCAGTTATTTCTTCAGGCCGTATTATTTTAAAAGTTTAGGAGCTATGTGACAGCTGGCAAAATCAGTCAGGCCACAGGTGGTACAGGCACTGTCTTCCAGATGATAACAGAAGCAGCTCTTTTGCTGTCCCCAGGTGCTATGACATGATTCAAAGTAGGGAAGGGTTATGGCCTTGCTGCCATTCTCAGTGGGGCCCTACCTGTAAAGTATCACTGTGCCAAATGCAGCCTTTCTGTTGGACAGACACTTTCCAGACTGGCACTACTTCTTAGCTTGGGAATTAGCCCCTTCTCAGGCCTCTGGTTGGGTGACTCTGCCTCCCAGTCAACAAAGATGGTGTTCTGGCCTAGCAGACCATCACGCTGTGAAATAGCATTATCTATAGAGGATTTCAGAAAAGAGATAGTAAGGGGGCAGTGATGTCTTCAGTCAGGACCCGGGTCTCAAAATGTGGCCATCACGCACTGTGTCTCTGCTGCGCTGTATCCTGTTTACTATAGCACTACAGTTCATCATATTTGCTGGCTCATGCCACACCCTGCCTCCTTGATAAGAAAAAAAGATAGAAAAATTGTCAGTACCTTCAGTCTACTCAAGCAGCGAGTCAGCAGGAGTGGGGTCCAGATCTCTGCATCATCAGAGAGAGGTAGTTTCCCATTTAGTGGCGTGTAGTCCAATCTGACAGCCCTCAGACATATCCTAAGGCTCCCTGGGTGTCCAGAGTATTTCATTCAATTGTCAATCCTGGGCTTGGGTTTCAGAGGGAACTGAGGAGATGTATGTATAGTCTGCCATCTTGGTTCTGCCACCATAGTTTCAATGGTTTCATCATGAAGTCTTTCAAGTTTTCTATATACAAAGTCTTACAATTAAGCCTGCAAACTTAATTTTTCTAAGTAGTACATACTTCATTGATGGATACCACCACTGTTATCTTCAAAGTATTCCCCTTGGGAAGCTATGCACCAATGACAGTGCCTAGTCTACTCTTCAAACCAATTTTGGAACTCTTTCTGGAATCACCATGGTACATGGTGGCAAGTTCATGAACTTAAACGTATAATTGCCTATGAGGTAAGTTTTAGCCAGTAAACAAACAACTGTATTGGAACACCCTCTCTGCTCTCCTGATCTGTCCCCCAATGACTTTTTTCTTTACCCAAAGATATAGGAAATATTGAAAGAAAGACATTTTGATGACATTCAGAACATCAATGGTAATGTGACGACAGCCCTGATGGTCATTCCAGAAAAAGAGTGTCAAAATTGCTTTGAGTGGTGAACTATGCTCTGATATCAGTGAATAGCTTCCTAAAGGGAGTACTTCATAGGTGACCATAGACACATTTACCAATGAAGTATGTAGCACTTTTTCTAGGATGAGTTCATAACCTTATTTGGCAGTCCTTGTACAGTGACATATCATCCACAAAAAGGGACAGGTTAACTTCTTTATTCCCAATTTGGATGCCATTTATTTCTTTTTCTTGGGTTCTTGCTCTGACTACTACTTCCATTATTGATAAAAGGCATCCTGGTCTTGTTGTTTTTAAGAAGACTGTTTTCAACCTCTCCATCAAGAATAATGTGAGTTGTTGGCTTGTATTAATGCCCTTTATTATGTTGTGAAATTTTCTGTGTGTACTACTTTTCTAAGAGTGTTTGATGGAAACTGGTGCTGGATTTTGCTCAATGCCTTTTCTCTAGTGACTGAAATTATTATGTGAATCTTTTTCTTCCTTTTACTTATGTGGTACAGTACACTGATTTTCTAGTGTCGAACTATACTTGCATAACTGGTATGAATCTTACTTGGTGGTGTTGCATTATTTTTTTGATACAATGCTATATTCCATTGGCTGTAATTTTGTTGAGAATTTTTCCATCTATATTCATTGCTTTGTCCTTTTCTGTTTTTCTGGTAATACCTTTCCCTGTTTTGCTGGCTTCATAGAATGGATTCAGAACCATTACTTCCTTTTCTATATTCTGAAATAGTTTGAGTAATATTGCCAAAGCTGTTTTCATCAATAGAATTCTCCAGTGACCAGGACTTTTTCAGTTGGGAGTTATTACCATTGTTCTTGTCTTTTCAATCTTTTCTTTTGTTATGAGTCTTTTCAGATTTCCAACATCATTTTTTGTTAGTGTTGGTAGGTAGTATGCTTCTAGAAATTTGCCCATTTCCTCTAGGCTTTCAAATTTGTTGGAGTATAGTTTTTTAAAATACTCCATAATAATCCTTATTATTTGAATTTGGTATGTTGTAATATCCCCTGTTTCACTTGTTATTTAAGTTATTTGCCCTGTCAAGTTTTCCTTTATTTAAAATCTGCCTGTTCATAAATTTGTCTATTTTTTTTTTTTTTACTTATTTTTGCTTCAACTTGCGGACAGCTCTGAATATTAGAGATCTGAATTCCCTTTGAGATGGTGTGAGTACATTTTCTTTACTGAAAAACATCTATTATTTTATTTTGAACATCTACTGGTACTATCCTGTCCATTTTACTTTTATGTGTTGATATTGTCTACTACCTCAGACATCCATTCACTATTTTCTTCAATTACTGCTTATACATCTTTTTTTTTCCCTTGCTTTTTGGTTTTATTTGGCAACATCAGAACAGGCAGGCTGCACATTCTTTATCTTTTGCTCATTTATGGTCATGATATTTTTCACCTATTTTTCAACTGAGTAGGGCCAGTAGCTCAGAAATGGTACAGCAGTGTAGGTCCAGCTGAAATGGAGGGGCTGAGATGGGTTGTTTGTGGCACATACCAGGGCCATCTAAAGAACTAGAATCAGTGTTTGGAAGATTCCCTTAGGCTGTGCTTGTGCTGCTCAGGAATGGGATTTTCAGTGTACATTGCAGATATACAGGAAGATGTAGGAGGTTTTGAAGTGTGGATTTAAGATGGGTTGTAGAAAGAGGAGAGAGGAGAAACAGCAGCCAACACAAACTAACTAGGAAATAAAGAAGAAAGTATGTTAAGAGATCATGCCAATGGGATGAATACAGTGAAACCTAAGAGAAAGAAGAATAAGAAAAATAAAATAAAAAGAAAGATATGAAAAAGAGAAAAAAACAAGACATGAAAGGAGAAAAGAAAAAATCTAGATAGAAGTTTGGAAAAGAGAATAAAAAATAAAATAACAGTTTCTAGGGGGGCTCCCACCAGTGTCTCCCAGGTTGCACAGTACAGCCTGGCTAGAAGGTATGTAAATGTAACACAGCACCATAGATACAGGAAACAAGAAGAAACACGTAATTATAGGGAGATGAGGACTCAGAAACGAAACAAGGTAGAAAGTAAAACAGAGAAGAAATAAAATCAAGAAATGCCTCCAGAGATCCCACTGACACAGCTATGCAGACTATAGAAATAAGTCTTAAGCTGTGCAGCATAGCCCATCTCAAAGAGCTCCCAAGCTTCAGAAAGAAAAAGAAAAAAGGTAAAATGAAACGCAACAAAACAAAACTGAGTTAAAAAAAAATCCTCAAGGATCCCACCAGTGTGGCATCATGGATCAGAAGAGTTGTGTCTTAGTTGAGCAATGCTCTACAGCCTTTCAAGAAGAGATTAAGATGGCACATGGGGCTGGATGCTCCAGAGAAAGAAAGGGAAAGTTTCAGGAAGCGTGGAAGAAACCAAAAGAAAGAGAAAAATGGTATACCACCTACAGATAAATGGCACTCAGGTAACCAGGGTGGGGTGAATCCAAGTGGCTAGGAACAAAATAGTTGCCTCCCAGCCAAGAGACTTCATCTAGGAAGCAGAAGAGGTTGAAGTATGGGAAGGAGGACAGGTGAGCATATATCTCTCATTACTGGGTGATCTGTGTCCTGCTAGGAGGTCTGTGAAGCTTGCTTTCCTGTATTCCCTGCCTGTGGATCTCTGATGTGGGTGGGATGAATCCAAGCATCATAGGTACTATACCTTCTGGCTTGCTGATCCAATGTAGATAACCAATAAGTATCATACGTAGACTAATGGGGAGACAATGGTGTGAAAGTATGTAGTGCTAGTTATGGGGCACTTTGTCTTCTGCTGGGATTTCTGTGAAGCTCCTTTCCCTTGTTCCCTGCTTGCTGATCTCTGACAGGAGACAAAGATAACAAATCTGTGTTACATTAGTTAATAGAGAACATTCATATGTATCTCTTTTGGACCTTAGTTCTCCTTCAGTTTTTCATTCCATTTGGAATTTGGCTGAGTTCTTTATTCATTTGATGCTTGAGATTTCAGAAATATTTGTCTCTGTTTTACTTAGTTTGGAGGCAGTGTGGTTCTTCTGTCTCTGGTGCCATGTTGACTAGAAGTCTCATTTTATTTCTTGACTTCAGCTTCTACGAATGTTGGTTGTTGATCCAAGTAGAATGAAATCATAGAAAACTTCAATTCCTGCTCCATTTTTCATAAAAAACAAAAACAAATATGCAGCCATTGAGTCATTTGTGACTCAGAGTGATCCTGTAGTATAGAGTAGAATGGCTTAATGGGACTTTCAAAAAGCGACTAATGGATTCACACTTATGACATTTTGCTTAGTAGTTGAACTCTGAACCTCTGTGCCACGGTACAATCAGAATGCTCCTTAGAATCCAGGAATATAGATCTTCAACTCTTTTACTTTGGACACTTCCTCAGGAGTGACCAGTCACTAGAAAAGAACATCCCATTTTGGAAAGTATGTCAGCATAAATGAGAAGAACTGTTCATTGGATGGATTAATATAACTGAATAAAACACACCAAAGATCTCAAATACAACCCAGGACCCAGCGAAGTTTTATTCTGTTATGCATAATGACAAGGTCCCTGAGTAGCACAAATTGTTTGTGCATGGCTACTAACCCAAAAGTTTGTAGTTATAACCCTTCCAGCAGTGCCAAGAAGCAAAAGTTTGGTAATCTGCTTCTATATAGATTATAGCCAAGATAAGCCTTTGGAGTTCAGTTCTACTTGATAAAACCCAGGATTGGCATGGCTCCACAATTACCTGCATGATCATGGGATTCACTTTATGCTATGAGCAGGAGCCAAATTGACAGCAACTAACAGCTACAATATTAATACACAAAACTTTAATAGTTTTCTATATATTAGCAATAGGGAGCTGAAATTTGAAATTGGAAACACAAGAACATTTACATTCACACCTAAAATACAGGAAAAAAAAGGTTGTTGTCATGCTGATTCCAAGTCATGTAATATTTTGGTGTAAATCTCACTAAATGTGTGATTTTTATTAGGAAAACTATAAAACTTTGCTGAAAGTTAAACCCCTAAATAGATAGATATTTCATGTTCATGTACTATTAAAATGTCAGTTTTCCTCACCTTGATACATACATTCAAAACAATCCCATAGGAAATCTCAGCCAGATGCATTGTAGATATTGAAAAGCTGATTCTAATGTACATATGGAAGATCAGAAGACCCAGAATAACCCACACGATACTGAAGAAGACAGTTGGAGGGCTGACACTACTGAACTTTAAGATGGTCTATAAAGCTATAATGAACAAGCAGTGTGGTATTGGCAAAATAGACAAATAAATCAGTAGAGCAGAATGGAGAGCTCAGACACACACACACAAATGTAATCAATTGATCTTTGACAAAGAAACAAATGCAATTCAATAGAGAAAAGATAGTGTTTTCAATAAATTGTGCTGGAACCACTGACCAACTACTTGGAAAATATGAATATTGACACAGACATTATGTTATTCACAGAACATAGACCTAAAAATAAAATGTTAAAGTATACAAATTCTAGAAAATCACATGTGAGAAGGTCTAGATTATTTTGTGTTTAGCTGAGACTTTTTAAATAAAACAGCAAAAGGAAGCATGATCCAGAAAATAAGTATGATCCACATATATGGATCGTGTAAATGCTGAAACTCATTAAAATTAAAAAAAGAAAAATCTGCTCCAAGAAATCCGTTACAAGAATTAAAAAAAGACCTAGGAGAATGTATTTGCAAAATATATATGTGATAAGAATTTGTATCTAATAAATACAAAGAACTCCAAAATCTTAACAAAGTAACAAAACCAACAAGCCAATTTAAAACAAGCAAGCAATCTGAACATAAACCTCATCTAGAAGATACAGATATTGCAAGTAAGCATATGAAAACATACTGAACATAGTAGAGCTGTCTTATAGGGTTTCCTAGGCAGTAATCTTTATGGAAGACAAAGACAGACTTTTTCTTCTAGAGATAATAATAGGTTTTAACCACTGATCTTTGTTTTTGCAGCTCATTGCTTAACTGTACAAAGGGCCCCTTTGTATGTTATTAGGGACATATGGAAACAAATTAAAAGAACTATGACATACCACTGCATGTCTAGTCAAAATGTTTAAATTCAAACACTGACAAGACCAAGCAGTGAGGATATAGAACAAGATCAAATCTAATTGATTACCAATGGGAGTACAAAAGATATTGTCATGTTAGAAGACAGTCAACTGGTTTGTTACAGAACTAACTATACCATACAATCTAGGAATCCAACTCTTAAATATTTACAAAATATTAATGTACACAAAAGTCACATACAAATATTTATATCCATCTTAATAAAATTTGCCAAGATGGTATTCAATATTTGAACAGATAAATGAACCCCCGTGTATCTACACCAATAAAATATATGAACTATCAAGCTACAGAAAGAAATGGAGAAACCTGTCTGAAAGAGTAACATATTGTGTAATTCCAACTATGCTTCATTTTGGAATAGACAATACTGTAGAGATGGTTAAAAAAATAATAATAATAATTTGTTTCCAGCATTTTGTTTGCGGGCTGATGGTAAGAAGGATGAATTGGTGGAGCATAGGACATCTTTTAGGGCATCAAAACTATTTTGAATGATAGTGTAATGGTAGACACATGACATTCATTTGTCAAAATCTATAAAACTGTACAATAAAAAAGAATGTATCCTTATGTATACACATTAATTGATACTGTTGTATCAATTTTTATTCATCAAGTGCAAACAATGTGTCATACTGATGCAATGTATTAAGAGAAACTGTGTGACAGAAACTGTATGTCATGGGCATATATATGTGAAGACATTTTGGGCATTCTGTGCAATTTTTCAGTAAACTAAAAACTTTGCTAAATCCAAATTTTACAGATATTATGAAAAAAGAAATGGAAAGTAGGTAGGAAGGGAGAGAACAGAGACAGAAACAGGGAAAGGAATGACAGAGAAAGATTAAAGAACAAGAAAGAGAAAAAGAAAAAGAGAAAGAGAAAGAGAAGGAAAAGGAGAAGAAGGAGAAGGAGGAAAAGAAAGTATAAAGGAAAGGAGAGAAAGAACAGAGTCTGGGGATAAGTTGGCATGTATATTAATCATTTCACAAAAGCATTGAAAATACTATGTCTTAGAAAATTAGAGGGGGGTGGCCAAAGACAGTGGACTAGACATGTTTCTACTCAATTCCTTCTGAGAACTAAGGCCTGAATTAATGATTGAACAGAGTATTCTAGATACCCAGGAAGCCCTAGGATATGACATATGGTTCTCAGATTGGACTACATGGCACTAAATGGGAAAGGACCTCAATATGACCAGGCAGCGCACACTGAGCCCTGCTCCTGCTGACATTACTTGATCAGACGGCAAGTACTGACACTGTCCTTGTTATCTGAGAGTGAGGAGAGGGGGATGAACAAGCAAATACACTGAACTGCAGTACTGAAATAAACAGGGTATAGCACAGCAACAGTTTGAGAGCCTGTCTGCTGACTGAAGGCACCACTGCCCTTCCACTTTCTGTTTTCTGAGATGCACCATAGATTCTGTGGTTTCATGGCTGGAAGAGCAGCTCTGCTCGATGCCATCTTGATCAGCTGGGAGGTGGAGACCCAATCAGAGGCATCAGCAGGGCTTAATTCCCAAAATGAGAAGCAGTGACAATCTGGAAAGAGCTTTTCCAGCAGAAAGGCTGTATAAGAGTGTGTTGCCTTATGGGAGTGGCCTGTCTGAGGATGGCGGCAAGACTATAACACTTCCCTAATTGAAATATGTCATACCATTTGGGGACAGCTGAAGAGACACTTCTATTGTTAGCCAGAAGATGAGGCCTGCCACATCTGACAGCCTACATGATTATGGCAGCTGTCAGCTTCTAGCTTCTTAAAACAAGACTGCCTGGAGCAATGACTGCTGAGTGCCCCAGCAGAATCTCTTCCAGCTTTTACTGACCCACATCTTAGGATTTGTTGGTGGGCCCCAGTGAATTTATAAGTAGGGAACTATCTTTGCCAGTCAGGAGATGGAGACTGCCACTCCAGGGAGTCCACTGGGGCCAGTCACTGGAGTACAAAGACACGGCTGGTGACCAACTCCCTACTCAGAACTACCCTCTTTTTAGTTCTGGTTGACCTAACACCAGATCCTCCAGATGGCCTTAAGGCAAGAAAAATTCCTGAATGTTTAAAGAGACAATCCACCATGACTCTGGAAAACTCCCAAAATAAAGAACCAAAAAACTTCCCAGATGAAGAAGCTATTCTGAAACTATCAGCAGTCTTGTACAAAAGAATTATATACAGAGATTAAGCCTAGAGATTAAGCAAAATGCAGCATAGCAAAATGCAAAATTAAGCAAGCTACTTAAACTGATTGAATATCAATGGTCTGAAATCCAGAATATCAATAAAAACATGATGGAATTAGACTATCCAATCCAAAGCTAAAAGAGCAAAATTGAGGAGATAGAAGTCAGACCCATTAACTTGAGGACAGAGCAACTGACACGAACATTTATGAGGAGAAATCAGAGAAAAAAAATAAGAAAAATGAAGAAGTATTAAGAAACATGTGGAATTCTATTACAAATAATGTACGATTAATTGGAGTTCCTGAACAGGGAGGGAAAGCTGAAACCACAGAGAGTATTGCTATTGAGTTGTTCACAGAAAATTTCCTTGAAATTATGATGGAAGAGAACATAGATATCCAAAGCCAAAAAGCCAAGTGCCGTCGAGTCGGAGATATCCAAGACATGTATCAAACACCACAAAAACGAGACCCCAAAAGAAAGCCACCAAGACATATTATAATCATGGTTAATAAAACAAAACATAGAGAGATACTCTTAAAGACAGTAGGCTCAAAGTAAAGCTAATATTCAGAGGGAAGCCCTGTAAGCTTTCTTCTGACTTCTCCACAGAAACAGTGTTGGCTAGGAGGCAGTAGGATGACACATTCAAATCCTTGAAGGAGAAAAACTTCCAACCAAGAATTATATATTCTGTAAACTTGTCAGATATGAAGATGAAATTAAGACATTCATAAATAAACAGAAGCTTAGAGACTTTGTAAAAACCAAACCAAAACTACAAGAAATACTGAAAGAAACTCTTAGCTTAGAAAAACAAGACCATTAAGTCTATATTTAAGGATGCAATGCAGGGCACAGAATCCAGAAACCTACTCAGTTAGGGAAGTCATAAAACTCAATCAAAGCTACAGTATTAAAAGAAGAGAACCAGTGATCACATCACGAAAACTATGACACCATCACACTAAAAAGAGGGATATCTACAGTACTTATAGTCCTTTCAGATGGAGAGGAAGTTAAAAAGATATGCAAAAGTTAAAATTACATTTAAACTTAGAATATTAAGGGGGAGCATAGAGGTAGCCACAAAGTACAATAACAGTATAACATATCAAAACAAGAAATGTAATACAGAAGTCTGAACAAAAACAAAACCTACACTGAAAAAGATAAAAAGTCAATCCATAAAGAAGAATGACCCAGAACAGAATAGTAAGAGCAATAGAGAAAATGAACAAAAAAATAAGTACATCAAAATGACAGCACTTAACACATATCTATCAATAATCACACTGAATGTAAATGGACTGAACGTTCCAATAAGGAGACAATGAGTGAAATCCTGGATCAAAAGACATGTTCCATCTATATGTTGCTTACAAGAAACACACCTTAGACTCAAAGATATGAACAAACTGAAAATTAAAGGATGGAATGATATACAGCAAGCTAACAGCATGCAAAGAACAGCAGGTGTGGCAATACTTATATCAGATAAAATAGATTCTAATGTAAAATCTACCATGATGAACAAGGATATACACTATTAATTTCAGAAATGTTCAACGTATGAGCAGAACTTAACAATACTAAATATAGATGCACCCAATACCAGAGCATCTAAATACACTGAAGAAACATTGACTACGTTAAAAAAGGAGATGGATCACTCCACAATAATAGTGGGAGACTTCAATACTCCACTTTCAGTAATGCGGACACCATCCAGAAAAAACACTCAGTAAAGACACAAAGATCTAATTGCCACAATTAATCAACTAGACCTCATCGACATACACAGAACTTTTTATACATCAACAGATAAGTATACCTCCTTCTCTAATGTATGTGTAAAATTTTCCAGAATAGACCATATGTTAGCACCTAAAGCCAATCTAAACAAAATCCAAACCACTGAATTATGGCAAAGCATCATCCCGGAACACAAAGCCAAAAAAGTTGAACTCAATAGCAGAAAAAACATAAACACAAACTGGAATTCAAGAACACTGAACTACACCTTGCTCAAAAAGCCATGAATTATAGAAGAAATCAAGGGTGAAATAAAGAAATTTATGGAATCAAATGGGAATGAAAACACATCCTACCAGAACCTATGGGATACAGACAAAGCAATCCTCAGAGGTCAATTTATGTCTATAAATGCACACATGCAGAAGGAAGAAAGGACCCAAAGCAATGAATTCACCCTACAGCTTGAACAAGTAGAGAGCAACAGAGGGACTCCTCTGGCACCAGAAGAAAACAGATCATAAAGATTAGAGCAGAACTAAATGAGTTACAGAATAGAAGAACAATTGAAAAAATAAACAAAAGCAAAAGCTGTTTTCTTGAAGAGATCAACAAAGTTGATAAACTACTGGCTAAGCTAACAAAATAAAAACAGGAAAGGAAAGAAATAACCTGATGGGAGATGTCGTAACAGACACAGGTGAAATAAAAAAAGTATCACCACAGAATACTACTAAAGATTATTCTAACAGACTGGAAAACCTAGAGGAAATAGACACATTTTTAGATTCATACCAATGCTAAAATTATCCCAAGGAAAGCAGTACAACTTAATAAAGCCATCACAAAGGCAGGGATTGAAAAAGTCATCCTAAAAATACCAATCTCCCAAAAAATCTTAGCCCAGGTGGCTTCACTGGAGAACTCCACCAAACTTTTAGGGAAGAGTTAACTTCAATACTTCTGAGACTATTTACAGCATAGAAGGGGTGGAATACTCCCAAATTCATTGTCTGAAGCCAGCATAACCCTGATACCAAAGCCAGGGAAAGATCCTACAAATAGGGAAAATTGCAGTCCAATATCACTCATGAACCTAGATGCAAAAATCTTCAACAAAATCTTTGCCAATAGAATTCAACAACATATCAAAAAAAAAAAAATTCATCATGACCAAGTTGGATTCGTACCAGGGATGCAAGGCTGGTTGAACATCAGAAAAATAATTAATGTGATCAACCACAGAAATAACACAAAAGATAAGAACTGCCTGATTTTTTCCATTGATGTAGAAAAGACATTTCACAAAGTCCAGCACTCACTCACACTAAAAACTTTCAGCTAATTAGGCATAGAAGGGAAATTTCTCAACTAAATAATGGGCATCTACAGAAAGCCAACTGCCTACATCATCCTGTATGGAGAGAGACTGAAAAGAACTCCCCTTGGGAAAAGGAACTAGACAAGGATGCCTACTCTCACAACTTTTATTCAACATTGAACTAGAAGTTCTATCCAGAGCAATTGGACAAGATGAAGAAATAAAGGACATCTACACTGGCAAAGAAGAAGTAGAAATCTCCCTATTTGCAGACGATGTGATTGCATACAGAGAGAAACCAAAAAAATCCATAAATAAACTGCTCAAATTGATAGAAGAATTCAGCCAAGTATCAGGATACAAGATAAATATAAGTAAATCAGTAGGATTCCTTTATACTAACAGAGATCATCAAAGAAGAAATCACCAAATCAATGCCAGTTATTATAGCCCGCAAGAAGATGAAGTACTTTGAAATATATTTAACTAGAGAAACATGAGACCTATACAGAGAACTACAGGACCTTAGTGCCAGGAACCAAAAGAGACCCTACATAAACAAAAAAACATATCCTGTTCAAGGATAGGAAGACTTAACACTGTGAAAATGTCTATGTTAGCCAAAGTGATCTACATATACAAAGCAATCCCAATAAAAATTCCAGTGACATTTTTTAATGAGATGGAGAAAGAAAACATCAACTTTGTTTGAAAAGGAAAGAAATCCTGGATAAGCAAAACACTACTGAAGAAGAGAAACACAGTGGATGTCTCACGCTACTTGACCCTAGAACCTGTTATGCTACCACAGTAGCCAAAACAGCCTACTACTGGTACAAAAAGAAACATATATAGAAACAGAACAGAGTTGAGACCCCAGAGATGCCAACATCCTTCTGTGAACAGTTGATATTCAGCAAAGGCCCTAAGATTGTAAACTGGGATAAAAAACCTCTCCAATGAATGATTCTGGCAAAATTGCATATTCATCTGCAAAAAAATGAAACAAGACTTGTAACTCACACCTTACACAAAAACTAGTTCAAAATGGATCAAAGACCTAAATATCAGACCTGAAATGAAAAAGATCATGCAAGAAAAATTCAAGTCAACAGTAGAAGTTTTAAAACACAACTTAGACAGTCTTAAAAATTTGGCAAAACATGACCAACAGAAGACAGATAAATAGATAAATGGATGGATAAATGGGAACTGCTAAGGATCAAACACCTTTGCTCATCCAAAGACTTTATCAAAAGAATTAAAAGACCACCTACAGAATGGAAAAAAAAAAATATTTGGCAACTATATGTCAGACCGATGCCTAATCTCCATAATCTACAAGGTAATGCAAAATATCAACAAGAAAATACTAAATAACCCGATTAAGAGTTTCACAAAGGAGATAGATAGACACTTCCCTAAAGAGGATATCCAGGCAGCCAAAAGACACATGAAGAAGTGTTCATTATCATTAGTTCTCTGAGAAATGAAAATCAAAACTTCAGTGAGACACGATCTCACTCAACAAGGGTGTCCATCATCAGAAAAACACAAAACAACAAGCGGTAGAGAGGCTGTGGAGAGATAGGAACTATCCTACACTCCTGGTAGAATTGCAAAATGGTACCTCTTCCATGGAAAGCAATTTGGCGCTTCCTTAAAAAGCTGGAAATGGGTGTACTGTTTGGTCCAGCAGCCTATATCTTGGAATATATCCTACAGAAGTCACACGAACAGATACATGCACATGAATGTTTATTGCATCACACTCCACAATAGCAAAAAGATGGAATTAACTCCATTGTCCAACAACAGATGAGTGGATAAACAAACTATGGTACGTGTACTCAATGGAATACTATGCAATGATAAAAGGACAATGATGATTTTAGGAAGCATCTCATTAGCTTGTTTCAGTTGGAAGACATTAATCTGAGTGTAATCTGTCAGCAGCATAAAGGCAAATATTATATGAAACCCCCACTGTAATAACTTAAAAATAGACTCATGTACAGAAGAAAAGACTCAGACAGCTTCAGGGGTGGAGACGGAGGGAGAGGGCTGGTTATAGTTTAGATAGTTGATAGAAATTTGTTCGCGTGAAAGCACACACTAGAAAGACAATCAACTTAGCTGGACTTCAACATAAAATTTAAACCCTTCTAATCTCAACTTGATAGTGCAAGTATAGAGTATCTGAGGCCGGGGGCTGGGGACCGTGCTCTCAGGGGCCATGAAGGCCAATTGGTATAATAGCCTGTTGCTAAGAGAGTCTTCTGCACCACATATTGGTGAGTGGAGTCTGGGTTGTTAAAAGCTAGCAAGCTGCCGTCTGAGGTATACTAAATTGTCTCAACTCTTTTGGAACAGATGATCACCTAGGACAACAAAGTCAAGAGGGTAAAAGAGCCTAGGAGACAGAAGGACCTTTGTGAATGGGTGATTGTGTCAGTATGTGAACAGAAGGACCTGATGGTATCTTCCCTCAGTCACAAAAAAAATGTTCGAAAAACATAGAAAAAAATAAAATTAGAATGACTTCTTAAAAGTAAATGGTGAAATAGTGTTTAATGACATTCTTACAGCAAAAGGAGTTCCCCCAGGCAGAAGTGGTTTATCACAGAAAGCAAGCTCAGGAAATACAAGAAAGGTTTGCAATCTTTTGTGATGGATTTGTTTGATAATGTTAAGAGGAAAAAAAATTCATGACATTTATTTACTTATTATTTATTAAAGTATTCACTGTGCTTTATGAAGATAATTAAGATGATATTTTGGGTCAGGACAAAAAAAGGAAGAATGAGTAGTACTGTGGTACAGGAAACATTAATTGATTTAAGAATGGCAAGACAGAATTGAAACCAGTACTAAAGCCAACACTTCAGACAAAGAATCAATGGGACTTTGGGACATGGAATCATACAGGTGTTGTGTGTAATTTGTGTTTTAATTTGTATATTAGGCTGTCCTAGTCATATGTTTTTAGAGGTGAGAGAAGAGGGTGACGAGGAAAGGACAAGAGTTGGTTCAGTGCATTCTGCAAGTAAAGAGCATGCTGTCACAGGGTAAGGAGACCAAATAGAGTCACAGCAAGGCAGTTGCTCAGGATTTTGTATGACAAATTGACTTGGATTATAAACTCACTTTATCACATTAAAAAAATTAAATAAAGATGGCAGGATATATTTTCAATATAAAATGGTCCAAGTTTTGTAACTGATTTGTAAATATCAGTGCAAGGCAATAGTTTAAGACTAATGAATAATTTAATTTATGAAGCTGTAGCTTGTGATACTGTTACCTATTTAGGGAGCAAATTGTAGTAGATGTCATATGGTCAGGACATTAAGGAAGAAATGTTCGACTGCCTTACAACTGTCCTACTCCCAAACTGAAATTAATTCCTATTAACTGTCAAAGACAAGATATATTCTTCTCTTTTCTAGTCAACGCCTTTGATTTTTGCCACAAATTATTTTTTGTTAATTATTTCTTCACACTATGGGCACAGTCATACCCATATAGGTGTCCTGAACTTCTTAACATTATTCAAACATTCTATTCTGCTTACCCCTAATTCATTTATTCTTTGTGTTTTGGTTTCTTTGTTTAGGTATTTTCCTAGCTGATATACCCTCATTTTATCACTACCATCATAGATCACACACCGTTCTCAAACCATTTCAGTTGTTGCATTCTTTGTAGTTTCCTTTCTCAACCCTTATCTGAGAACACATATGATCTCTTTCTTCACTTTAGCTTCCATCTTGACTGTAAATAATTGCTAGAGATTTTTCTTAAGGGTATATCAAAATATATGAAGTTCCCACCACTGTCTCCAACATTTGAAAATGTCACCTGGGTAAAGTCAAACATAATTTTACTTATCTTGTTAGTACAACAATTTCTTCATTTCTTTCAAATATTGCATAATAGCTATATTACTAGAATTGTGAGCATTACTGTATTAGTTATTTTTCTATAACATTCTAGATCTTTAATGTAAAGATTTCCAATTCAAGCTCTAAAATTGCCTGTGTCTTTTGATTCTGACTTATTAACCTATTTTTTTTTCCTAAAGTATATGTTTGTGTGCCTGCGTTTCTGTGAAGTAATTTTGTTGCTGCAGTGTTAGTGATAGCAGACATGTGGTGTTTTGCTTTCTTTTTAATACACCTTTGCAGAATTTTGTTTGTATCAAATAAATATTTAACAAAATACTTTTTGCTACTATCAAAATTGTAAACTGTTCTGGTTGAATTCTATCAAACAAATAAGTCCTTGGGAAAAACGGAAGATGGTTTTATTTAATAAAGTAAAAGCAAATTTGAACACTCAATTATAATGTATTATTTTGTCCAATACATTTTTATTACTAAGAATCATAATGGTGATTTATTTTTAGTTCTCATTTGTAGTAGAAGAAAAAACACAGGAACACTTCAGCCAAGCTAGCACCACAGACAGAGGAACCACACACTGACCCTTCACAGCAAAGACCAGAAAAACTGAGTAAAACAGAGCCAAATTATCTCTGGAACCTGAAATGTCAAATGAAGAAAGAACTCAGACAAATGAAAAGCAGAATAAGAAACTGACAGAGAGCGGAGATTCAGAAGAGACACTTACGGAAATCCACTATCAGCTAACAGTGCATGGATTCACCATCTTGACTCCTGTTGGAGGTCATCAGGCAGGGAGCACAGGAAAGCAGATTCATGAAAATTCCAGCAGAAGACAAATGACCGTGTAGCCACCAATGCATGTTTTCCCACCCCTCATTTTCTCCCCATTATTCTACCTGTGACACTTCCTGGCTATTTCCAGTAACTCAGCCAGCCAGGATATACAATGCCTATAATGTCTGACTTCACTCTACTACATCAGAGACCCACAGACAGGGAATATGGAAAGTAGTTTCACAGATCTCCTAGCAGGACACAGATCACCTGGTAACAAGTGATACATGCTTTCCTAAATTTCACCCATCCGTCTTCCCTCTTCCCCTACTTCAGCCTTCTCTATTTCTCAGCTGCACCCTCTTGACTGGGAGGCAATTACTTCATCGCAATCACTTAGATTCACTCTCCTCTCATGAGCTGGCTCCTTGAGTGCCCTTTGTCTGTAGTTGGTGTTGCATTTTCCTGTTTCTTGTTTTTCTTCTTCTTCTTCTTTTTTTTTTTTGTATGCTTCCCACCATCACCCCTTACTTCCTCTGGAATATCTGGCCCCATGTGCTATTTAGGTCTCTTCTTGAAAGGCTACAAAGCACCAGTAAACTGGGGGAACCACTCTTCTAGTCCATGATGCTATCCTGCTGGAATGCCATCCTTGGGAATTTTTTAAAACTTTGTTTTGTTGTATTGTGTTGTCTTTTATTTTAACTGTTTTATTTTTTCCTTTCTGCAGCTTGGGAGCTCCTTCCAGCTGGACTGTAGTGCACAGTTTAGGAATAACTTCCACAGTCTGCACAGCTGTGTTCATGGGATCCTTGGAGGCATTTCTTTGTTTGTATGTTCTTTTTTCTCTCTTTTGCTTTCTGCCTTTCTTTGTTTTTCAGTTCACAACTCCCTATAATTTTGTTTTTCTGTTTATTGAATTCATGGTTCTATGTGAGATCTATAAATGTTTTAGCCGGGCTGTACTGTATAGGCTGGGAGGCACTTTACTAGTCTTCACACCTGCAACAGTAGGGCCCCCACTACAGGATTTTCTTTGTTTTTCTCTTTTTTTCATTATGTTTTCCAAATTTTTAGCTATTTTTTTCTCCTTTTCTCAGATTTTCCTCTATTTACTCCAATGGCACAATCCTTTAATACTCTTTCTTTTTTGTTTGCTTGCTTGTGAGTTTGTTTATGGCTTCTGCTTCTCTACTGTCTTCTTTCTAATACTCATCTTAAATCCACACATCATGACCTTCCATGTCCTTCCTTCCTTTCTGCATTATGCACTGAATATTCCCTCCATAAGCAGCACAGGCATAGCCCATTGGAACCTGCTTGACACTGACTCTTGGCCCATTAGGTGGCCCTAGTATGTGTCACTAACAGCCCAGACTAGCCCCTCCATTTCAACTGGACCTGCCTTACTGTACTTTAGCCAAGCAACTGAACCTACTCAATGGAGAAGAAGATGAAAACTATGACTACAAATAAGCAAACCACAAAGAATGCAGAGCCTGCCTGCTCTGACATCATCAAATAAAACAAAAAAAAGTGTAAAAAAGAAACCAAATAGATGTAAGCAATATATGAAGAAAATAATGACTGAATGTGCAACACAGCAGACAGTATCAAATCATATAAATAAAATGGACAGGATGGTGCCAGCAAATGTCCAAAATAAAACAACAGATGACTTTTCAGTAAGAGAAAATGCACTAGGACCACCTGACAAGAAATTCAAATCTCTAACATTCTGCTCTATTTAAGAGTAGAAGGAAAAATCAGGAAAAAAAAATGAAGAACAACAGACAGATTTGTGATAAGGCAGGTAAATTCACAGAAAGAATAGGAGAAAATTCAAAAGAATTCAGGACAGTAACAGGAACAAAATTCCAACATAAATTCACAAATAGAATTCACACAAAAATAAACAATTAGAAAAAAAAATATAAACAACAGGATTTCAGGAACGGACAGTGTCATAGAAAGCCAGAAAACCACCATTAAGATAAGGGAAGACATGATCAGCAAAACTGAAGACAAACACCTGGATACAACTGTGTTTGAAGAAAAATAGAGGAAAAAAAATAAAAAACAACAAGAAAAAGAAGAAGAAACTATGAAAATTATGTGGGATACAATCAAATGTAAATTTTGCAATTGATCAGAGTTCCAGAACAAAAGAAGAAAACAGAAAACACAGAGAAGATCATTGAATTGCCGATAGAAAACTTTCTTAATATGAAAGATGAAAACTGACCATCCATGAATATCAACAAACCTCATATAGGTATAGGATAGATCTCAAAGAAAAATAGCCAAGGCATGTCATAATAACACTCACTAAAACCACAGATAAAATATTCTGAGAGCTGCTTCAGAAGAACAAAAAGTCACCATACAGAGGAGAAAGAGTAAGACTAATTTTCTGATTATCTGACAGAAATCATGCAGGCAAGAAGGCAATGGGATACCACACATAAAAATACAAAAAAAAAAAAAAAAAACACTGACAAAAATATATGCTGCAAAACCCATGTCTCAAAATGATAGCTAATTGAGGACATTTCCGGATAAAGAGAAATTAAGAGTGTATGGAAAAACCAAACTAAACTTGCAAGAATTATTAAAGGAAGTTGTTTAATTCAGTTAGTGCTATTCTAACAGGGATATCACAAGTAGATGGTTTTAAAAGAGAAATGTTTATTCTTACACTGTTAGGTAGGCTAAAAGTCTGAATTTGGGATGTCCATTCCAGGGAAAGGTTTTCTGTCTGTCAGCTCTGGAAGGAAGTCCTTGTGCTGTATCAGTCTTTGGTCAGAGAACATCTTGGTACAGGAACCTCAGGTCTGAAGTACACGCTCTACTCCTGGTGCTGCTTTCTTGACAGTGTGAGGTTCTCAATTTTCTGCTTGCTTCCCTTTCCTTTTATCTCTTGTAAGATAAAAGCATAAACAGTTGTGCAAGCCATACTGCAGAGAAACTCCCTTTAGGCTGGAACAGGGAGGTAACCTTCGGAAGGGATTTACAGTCCCGCCCTAATCCTCTTTAACATACAACACAGGAAAGTCACAAAATGGAGAACAATTATAAAATATTGGGAATCATGGACCAGCCAAATAGCTACACACATTTTGGGGGGGATATAGTTCAATCTGAGAACAAGCAACATCAGACTACAGTCTGAATTTACAACGCACAATTGTACCAGTCAGATACCAGCTTGTTGAATTTCTTTCTGTTGAATTCAAATGAACTCTGAAGGACTATGGAAAACTGAAAGAATTATGATAGTGAACCAGAGATGTTGATCTGTAAATGACAGTTATGTCAGCACAATAAACAGTGTAGGTATAGAACTTCTTAATGGAGTGGAAGGTAAGGAGATATCAAGTAACACTAAACTGGTTCAAACATAACAATATAATGTTAAATTTCAAGGTAACCACCAAGAAAGTTAACAAATATACTCATCAAAAAGAAAAAAGAAAAGCATACAGTCTCAACACAAACCAAATTACAAAAGAAAAAAAAAACAGTGAAAAAGAAATCCAGAACTGAAAGGAATTCAGGACAAGAGAATAAACAGAAATAAGAAAATGTAAGCACTACAAAATGACAGCAATAACCTCATACCTACTCATAACTGCACTTAATATAAATAGCTGAAATGTACCCATAAAGTGACAGAGAGACAGATGGATTAAAGATAAAAACGAAACAGATCCATCAGCAAGCTGTCTATAAGGGACCTATGTTAGAAACAAAGATGTGAATGTATTAAAAGTCAAAGGTTAAAAATATATATATCAAGTTGATACCTACCAAAGGAGAAGGAATGACAATACTAATTTCAGATAAAATAGACTATATAAAGCAAAATCCACCACAAAAGATAAAGAAGGGCATTACATCATGATTAAAGAAACAATCTATTAGGAAGACATAACCATAATAACATTTATACACTAAATGACAAGGCTCTAAAACATATAAAACCCCAACAGCACCAAAGAAAGAGATGGACAGTTCTTCAATAATAGTAGAACCATTCAGCACACTATTTGCAGTAAAGGGCAGAATATCTAGAAAGAAATTCAACAGTGATACACAAGAGCGAAAGGGCATAATTTGTCAATTTGACCACGTAGACATATATAGAATACTCCACTCAAAGACTACAAAGTACACATTCTTCTCCAATTCACATGGAATGTTCTCTAGAGTAGACTGCATTTTAGCCCACAGAGCAAACCTCTACAAAATCCAAAACATTGAAATAATAAAAACTGTCTTCTCTGACCATAATGTTAACAAGGTAGAAAGTAACAACAGGAAAATGAAGTAAAAAAAGTTAAACTGAATAATGTCCTAGTTGAAAATCACTGAAAACCCTGGTTGGTATAGTGGTTGAGTGCTCTAACTGCTAACCAACAAGTCAGCAGTTCAAATTTTCCAGGTGCTCCTTGGAAACTCTATGGGGCAGTTCTACTGTCTACAGGTCACTATCAGTTGGAATCAACTGGAGAGCAGTGAGTTCAGTTTTGGGTTTTCAAACCATTGTCCAATAGAAGAAATCAAAGATGGAATAAAAAAAAATCCTAGATTGAAAATATATCATAACATACACTTTATAATACAGTAAAGGCAGTCTCTAGATGTCAATTTATAGCAATAGATGCACACATCAAAAATGAAGAAAGGGATAAAATAAAAACAGCAACTACAAAAATGGAACAAATAGAAGGAGAAGAACACCAAAAGAAACCCACAGGCTCCAGAGGAAAGGAGTAGAAATAAATAAATTTCTACTATCAGAGTAGAAATAAATGAAATAGAGAAACAATAGCATCAAGACAACCAAAACAACTTTGAAAGGATCAACAAAATTGACAAGCTACTGGCCAAGCAGAAAAAAGGAAAACAGGAGACTACAAATAACCTAAATAAGAAGTGAAACAGAGGATATTACAACACACCTAACTGACAAAAAAAGATCATAACAGTATTGTGGAAAATTATGTTGCAATGAATTTGAAAGTCTAAAGGAAATGGATAAATTTCTATAAGCACACGACCTACCCAAGCTATCACAATAAGATATTGGAAATCAGAACAGAATCGTAATAAGAGAAGAGATTTAAAACATCATTAAAAAATACGAACTCCCACCACCAATAAAAATCCCTAACCAAATGACTTCACTGGAGAATTTTATGAAACATGCAGAGAAGAACTTATACTAACATTATACAAACTATTTCATAATGTAGAAAAGAAAGTGATACTTCTGAATTCATTCTATGAATTCAGTGATACTGGCTTCAAGTGTCACTCTGATACTAAAACCATGAAAATATATTACAAAAAAAGAAAAGTAAAAATCAATACCTCTCATGAATATACACACAAACAAAATTTCATCCAATGGAATATGACATCATATCAAGACATAACACACATCCACAAAGTAGGATTCATAAAGGTATTGAAATTGGCTTCAACATTAAAATATCAACCAATGTAATGCACCAGATAAACAAAAGGAAGGAATAGAATCACATGATTATTTTTATCAATACAGAAAAGGCACTAAACAAAGTTCAACACCCTTTGAGGTTAAAAATTCTCAATGAAGTAGATATAGGAGAAAAATTACACAACATAGTAAAGGATATCTATGCATATCAATGATCAACATCATTATTAATAGTGAGAGGCTCGAAACATGCCCTTGAGAACAGGAACAAGACAGGGATGCCCTTTATCACCACTCCTATTTAACACTGTGCTGGAAGTACTAGGTAGAGCAATAAGCCGTGAAAAAGAAATAAACAGCACCCAAATTGTTAATGAAGAAGTTAACTGCCCCTGTTCACAGATGATACGTTACTGTTTGGCGAAAACTCAAGACTTCGTACTAAAACTTCTGTAACTAATATAGAGATTCATCAAAGGAGAAGGATACAGGGTAAACTTACAAAAATCAGTTGGTTTCTAATACATAGCTTTTAACCACCATGTCATCATGGTTACCACCACTTATAATAGGCCTTATAAAATAAAATACTTGGAAATAAAATCTAGAAGGGGATATAAAAGACCTACAAAAAGGGGAAAACTACAAAACACTATTGGAAGAAACCAAAAGAGATCCTCATAAACGGAAAAAATGTACCATTCTCAAGCTTAGGTAGACTCAACATTGTGGAAACGACAATTCTAATCAAAGCCATTTACAAATATAATGCAGTCCTAACCCAAATACCAACAACATTCCTTAAGGAGATGGAAAAACTTATCATTAACTTCAGAAGGGGGAAAAAAAAAACCCTGAAGAAGTAAAGCACTTTCTTTAAATGTGTTTTGTTTTGGTATTAAAGTTGCTGACCTCATAGCATTAATCATGAAGCATTTACTTTGTTTCTATTTTCTGAAAGAGATTCTAAAGAATTATTGTTATTTTTTAATTTAGACTTTTGGTAGGATTCATCAGTGATATCATCCACAATGGGTAGTTTATGCTTTTATGTTTTAGAAGGTTGTTAATTTTCATTAAGTTTCTTTACCTGACATAGGGCAATTCCAATTGTCTGTTTCTCCTCGTGTGGGTCTTGTTAGATTTTGCCTTTCAAAAAGTTTTACTATTTCGTCTAAGTTATCAAGTTTATGGGCTTACAGTTATTCATTTATCATTTTAATGTCCATTGAGTTATCTTTCTAAAACATAGATTTTATAATGATATCTCTACATAGAAGTCATCAATGTACTCTTATAGCCAACAAGGTAAGCCTCAATTTCTCAAAAATATTGACATAGTAGGTCCTGCACGGTCTGAATTCCACACTAGTATCCGACATCTTTTTCCAAAGCTGCCCAACTCTCAGTTTGTGTTGCTGCCCTCTTAGTCACTTGCAGTTTATTGGACCATGGTACCTCTTCTCTGACCTTCGTGTTACTGCGCGTGCTACTTCCTGCACCCTTCTCTTCTGCAGTAGTGTCTTACTCTTAGTTTACATTTTGGCCAGGTGTTTATCAATCTATGCACAGTCTTGATTTTTGATCCCCTTAGTATTAAGTCGTTTAGCCTTTAGTACTCACTAAGAGTTTTGAATATACTTTTTATCTACCTTAAGTCACCCACTTGCAGTTTAGGAGGGTAGAAGTCCAAAATCAGAGCACTGGCTCTAATGAAATGCTCTTTGTCTCTCAACTCTGGTACAAGTACTTGTTCCTTGGCTCCCTGACAATCTTCATGAGGCATGGTATTTGGCTTCTCCCATCTCTGCTTGCTTGCTTCCTTGTATAATCTACTCACTTCGTGTCTCAAAAGAGATTGATTCAAAACAATGCTACACTAATACTGTTTCATTAACAGACAAAGAAAATCTACTTCCAAACAAGATTATAATCACAGGTATAGGTGTTAGTCATACACATGTAACACTGACTAAAGGGAGAGAGAGAGAATTTTATCTCAAGGAAATGGCTCCTTCAACTATACAGGGTAACAACTTTCAAGTCTGTGGGTCAGGCATCAAGCTGAAGTCTTCTCCTGACTCATGTAGCTGCAGAGTCTAATGAACCCAAGATTGCTGGGTTATAAGGCAGGTTGCAGGTTCCTAGGCTGAGGTGGTTGATGAATCCAAGAACAGCAGGTGAGATTGCAGGCGGGTGGTTCACAGGCTGTATAAGCTAGTGAATCCCAAGATTGGCATGCAATATCCCAGACCACTGGCTCAAGTCCCCAAAACTGGAGGTCATTAGATGATGAGCTGGATTCAGTGCCTAGAGTGAGCACAAGCCGGCAAGCTTTGCCAGAATGTCCATATGCATTACATGCAGGTTATAATCTCAGTGAAATAGCTCTTCAACTGACTGGCTGACCACATCACATCTCGGAGGTGATCACATTATATAATAAAATGGAGGATAATTACGTTATTCACAACTGCTAAACCACTGGAAATCACGGCTCAGCCAAACTGACACATAACCTTAACCATCACAGTTAGAATTTATAACATATTTTGGGGAGGCACAATTCAGTCCATAACAGGGATTAAAAGCAAGGTATCATTTCACTTTTGTATTTGAAAAACTGATTTTTTTTTTTAAGAAAAAAATGTGTTGGTTGTTGCAGCCATTAAAGTCATGGTATAATGTGCAATCTCTGGGTGACACAAATGGTTAAATACTCAACTACTAACTGAAAAGATGACAATTTGAACTTATCTAGGGGCACACTGGAAGAAATAACTGTCAATTTGCTTCTGAAATTCACAGCCTTGAAAACAATACAGAGTACAGTTCTACTCTGCAACACACAGGGTCACCATGAGACACAGCTGATTTAACAGAAACAGGTTCAGAAATCCTGGTGGTGTAGTGTATTAAGAGTTGTGGTTGCTAATCAAAAGGTCAGTAGTTCAAATCCACTGGCCTCTCCTTGGAAACTCTATGGGGAAGTTATAATCTGTACTACAGAGTCACTATGAGTTGGAAAAAACTGGACACCACTGGATTTTTGGTTTGGTTTGGTAATTTTTGGTTTTCTTATGTGTATAGAGAAATATTTGGTTTTCTCACACGTATAGAGAAGTATTTAGAACCAGAAAATAAACCTGTAAAACATATTGAACATTGTCTAAAGGATGAAATCAGTTTTGATTGTTCTTACATGCATAAGCAAAAAGGTTTCAAAAGTAAATTTTGTCTTGACATATCTCAAAATAAAGAAAAGGAAGGCTTAACGTTCAAATAACTTATTTCACATGGATATGTCTTATATTACACTTACTTTGGAGTGTTTCTTAAGATACCTCAAATATAATTTTAAAGTCCCAAGTGTAAACAGAAAAAACAAAACTTATATGGGAATATGAGGAGAATGTTGTGTGAAGATAAATAAAATAAAAAATAAAGGACAAAATATTGTTAAAAATTCTTTTTTGATTCCTCTGATTGCAAGTACAGGGAATAGTATCTGTTTAAAGAAGATAAATATTTACAACAGTCATGAGCTTACAATATGAAGAAGAAAATAAGCATTTCTTAAAAAGAAAAATTACTTATGCTTGGAAGAAATAAGCATACTCATGCATGAATAATACTTGGATTATGTTTTCACCAAAACTACTATTATAACTATTTTATTTATAATTTATATAAGGAAATAAAGTTAAGTGACAATATTGAAACTAGAGAGTGAGTATCAAAATAATAGGAATCAAGTTTATTCTCCTTGTGACTGCTGCCACAAGCTAACAGATTCCTGAACAAAGTATTCATGTACTTTAGCCTCAGTTCTACAAAATCAGAGCTTGAGCGCTCCACGTAGGGCCACTGCTCTGTGTCACAGGTGTTCAGTTTGCTAGGGACATCCATTTAGCTTATAAACAGCATTTCAGAATTGTCTATCTGACCAAGGAAAGGGAAAAACATTTATTTACAGGCTTTCAATCCCTGTTGGATAGGCCTGCCCCGGGAAGCATTAATACCTCTTAGTTCCAGTGTAAGCATGTGTCAGTCAGGTGAACCCCAGCAGATTTCTACAGGTGTGGCCTCACAAAAGCCTCGCAGTTGGAGGAAGTATGCGTGGCACGTGTCTGAAGTGAGACACTGTAACCTCTGAGTAGGGAAGAATTTACGCAGAACTGTCTGGTATAGCAGAGGTTGGAAACAGATGAGACTGGATTTATCTAAGACTAAGAAACTGTTAGCCAGCTCAGAAGTGCCCAGGACAGTCCACTCAGCTGAGGTGCTTAAACAGACAAGGATCAGAGAAGTGATTTATTGTCCAGAGAGCCAAGGTGTGACAACACAAGAGCAGGACTGTCAGAAGCTACAGATAGACTACTCGCTTAGCCTCGTAGGTCAATTCTGTAGACAAAGTTTGGACCGCTACTACATTTCTGGGAGCATGGCCCCTGGCCCTGATGCTGCCCTTGCCCATAAATCATAATGAAGGTCCACACTTCGGACAGGAATGGATTGGACTTGGCGATGCCGAGTGGCCTTACATTGTATGCACCTTATGGTTCTATACATCTATAGGATATCATCCTGCTGACCTCTGGCTGGAGGAAGGAGAGTGGGTGGAGAGGAGGGGAAAGGAGACTGTTGGGAGGATGAGACATGTATGGAGCAGAGAGAAATAGTGCGCTGTCACCGGGCAGGGAGCGCAGTGGGAGCTGCATATAGGTGGGCATGTAAATTTATATGGGAATGTACATTTTCACTCAGTCATATTAAATAAATAAATAATAATAATACAACAAAAAAGTGAATTTCTGAGATGTAAAGACAGTACTAATTGAAAGCGGTATTTTAAGTTTTGAAAAGGATTCTGGTGTTCTCTCTTGGGACTTGAACACACCCACAGATTTAATGTAAGACTGAATAAGATATTTAATGGGTGCCTATATAAATGTGGTTGGTCAGTGCTTTTCTTGAATCATTTATAGTACAGCACATCAAATAGTTGCTTTATTCGGGGATAATTATTCATCATCCATTAATTATATCACTACCAAGAGAAATTTAAAGATCACACTTACCAAAAAACTGAATGTAACTTTGCCTAACAGAGTCATTAGTTGTTTTGCTATTTCACCATTAATGTAATTAACATTAGTCCCTGAGCATCACAGCTAAGTACCAGACTGCTAACCAAAAGGCTGGAAAGCCTAGTCCACTCAGAGGTATCTTGAAAGAAAACCCTGAAGATGTTCTACTGGAAAATAAGCTATTGGAAACCATATGGAACATAGTCCTGCTCTGACATATGTGGGGTCACCATGAATTGGAACTATCTTGACAGTAAATAGTGGTAGCTAACATTTATGGAGAATTTAGTATCTTTTCCATAGAATATTTTATTTAATTCTTTCAACAAATGCATTCTTTAGGCAATATTTTCCCTAACATACAGTAGTAAAAACTGAAAGGTAAAAACTTAAGCTATTCTCTATGAAGGAACCTGTCCAAACTGAAAAACTGGAAAGTGTTAGAAGAGAATTTCAACACAGGATACCTGATTGGAGCTTACACTTGCTGTTAAGCTGAGTAGATTCATATATTTTATGGCAAAGTAAAGAAAAAATATATATCAACACTTTAAAGCCACACTTCTTTTTTCATATAAATGAAGAAACAGATGGTTGATCTGTTGTGTTCTCAGAACTTCAGTTATATAATAGAAATAGCTATAATACTATGTGCCAGCTAAATTAGACATAAGTCTATTTTCAAAATTCTGCTGAGTTTTGTCAATATTTTAAATATATGAAACATGAAACTCAGGAAATAAATTGTACAGAGTCCCAATACTGTTATGTAGAAAAAATGACCACAAAAAAAAATGATTGTGGCTGTGTTCAAATTTAATGTTATGGGCATTGAAATCTGAATTTTATATAATATTCGTGTGTTATGACATTAGTCTGATTTTTTCAATTATTAAAGTGTAAAAATACATCATCATTTACTCTTTTGCCTGTACAAAAAGAATCCACATTAGGTGTAACTATGTCACAGACGACCTCTTATCTCTGTGCTGCAAGTAGTGTAACAACACCACTGACTGCAGCCTGGGCCAACACCCAGTAAGACAAGGAATAAGTAAGAGTGAACTACTGGTAATACAAACCTCTACTTCAAAACAAAACTCTAAAATATTCACATATGCATACACATTTGTATGCACACAAATGCAGACACAGGCACACACACACAAAATCCATAACCTCCTTTCTTTTCCCCTATAATTCCATTACCAATGTGATAGAGGAATATTTCTAAGCTAACACATACATGTTCTTCAACTATATTCTATCCTATTTTGATTCATTATTCTTCTTAAAATTGTCTTTTATATTCCTTAGCAGATTCACAAATTTTGTGAACACAAAGAGAGTACATAGTGTACATTTCCAAGCAAAGCATAGCAATAGGTATCAGAATTACGTTCTATTTCATGACCTCATGCTTCAGTATGATTTTAAATTGAGCAATATTTAACAAATGTAGACTTTTCTACCTTTCTCCCGCATTTAAAAGAAGAGACAAAGAAATCTACAAAGTAAAAATTATTTGGACTTGAATTGCCTAGTTTCAGCTCAGTGGTCTGGGTTACCCAATTTATTATAAGTAAAGCCATAATCTCCTTGTCGCAATTCAACATACTAGAATAAACTGCGTTCAATAACACCAAACACTTCATATGATGTAAGTTTTATTCTGATTGGCTTCTTATTGCTCTGACTTTAAAAATACTTGAGTGTTTTTCCTCTGCTATTTACAAGACTAATCAGGCTTAGATCTCTTTATCTATAAATGGCAGAACAGGTATTTTAGGGGTCAGAATATGTTTTTTTTTTTTATTTTAAAGGCCAGAAAGTAAATATTTTAGACCTTGCAGGCCATATGATTTCCTCTACAATCATTCCATTCTATCTTATCTTCTGATGCTACATTGGGAACTTTTCTCTTGTTACTCACAAGGTTTTTATGGACTGATTTTTGGAACTAGATCTCTAGACATTTCTTCCTAGTCTGTCTCAATCTGGATAATCTGCTGACACTTGTCAACCATGAGTATCCTTGACAGTATTGGAAATACCAACGGTATAGTTGCAAAAATACTAGTGACATGCAACCCACCACAGTAGGACAAAATAACACGATATGACCTTGCTTATCAGAAATGAAGACTACTTAAAGCACTTAGTCATGAAAACCAAAGACTTCAGGGACAGTGAAGAAAATGGAAATCCTCACAACTGGACTGACAACAACATCTTGATAAATGAAGAAGAAATGAAGTCGACAATTTTATTCTACTTGGACTACAATCAACATCTACCAACTTCTATAGGAGCAGAAGTCGAGAAATCAAATGACATGTTGCATTGGACAAATCTAGTGCCAATAACATCTAAGTATTAAAAAGCAAAAGTATTTTAATAATTAACAATCACCTGACCTTACTATCGTATTTTTAATCAACTTGCATATATACAACAGCTGTAAAATGAAAAAGGAAGACTAAAAAAGAGTTTATGTGCTCAAATTATGATGCTGGCAAATGATATATAATATACTACAGACTGTTGAAAGAACAAATAATCATACTTAGAAGACACACAACCAGAATGCTTCTTAGAAGCTCTATGGAAAGACTTTAGTTGCTTACTGATGCTTATTGTATCAGTCTTAAAGAAGAATTTCATGTGTGAGGGTGAGCAAAATTGAGGGAAACCCTTACTGAGATAGACTGACACAATAACCTGAAACAATGGGCTCAAATATACCAATGGTTATAAAGTCAGTGCAGGAATGTGCCACATTTCATTCTACTGTATCTGAAGTCACTAGGGGTCTGAGCTGACTCAGAGTAACCAACATCAGCAACTCTATCTTTGTACCAAAACATCACAGACAATACCTAAATTACCTGTCCCTGTGTTTCAGTAAGACCTTATTTATCAACAGTTTAATTTGAATCTTATGTAATATTCATGTATCATGAAATATTATTTTTGTTTCAATTTATTGTTGATTTTGAAAGTGTATAAATCATTTTTGGCCTGTGTACTGTACAAAAAGAGCTGGTTGGCCACTTCTTTATTTGCAGATTATACTTTTCAAATCCATTCAAAATAAAACCGAAGAAAAGAAATGAACAGGAAATTTGTTAGTAGGGATTATTACTCAATGTTTACACTTGTTACTTTATTCTTTTTCAAAAATATTTTAAAGTAAGAGACACTATGCAACAAAGTTAGCAGAAGACTGGTTTGACATCTAAAATAGGGCAAATATAAAAAGTGAATAAATTATGTAATTTGTTGTCATCTTTTTTATCATTGACAGATTTTGTAAATTTAAGTGGGTGCTTAATGGTTCTATGTCACTATAATCTTACTCATTGGTAAAAATGATGCCAGGAGTTAATAAGAAAATGTTAGAGAAATGAGGAGATTATATACACAAAAAATTTTAAATTTCTTATTTGTACAATGGATTTTAAGGTAATTAAAGAAAAGTAAAGAATCATTTTAAGCAACTAGTTTATGCTCACTAATTCTGACTAAACTAGGATGACAAACACATCCAGGCTGAGCATTATAGAAATATTTACATTTGGATTTCATTGATTTGATAGTTACAGAGCAACAAAAATAAACAGTCCTGTGTGGCATATTGACATCATAATATATCAGAAATTATAATGAAAGGTGCATGCAAATGTAATACTTAGAACCATGTATTTCAAGCAAATTTAAAAACAAAGAAACCACACATATCTATTGAAGGAAATATGTTTGATTTATTGAAAATGAATGATCGAAAGGTCAAAATCTCTCCTAAAACTAGAGTACCAATAACTGCAAGATGACAAGGTGCAGGATCTTCTACTAAACCAATTAAAAAAACAAAAACTGCTATTGAATCGATTCCAGCTCCGAGTGACCCTATAGACAAACGCAACAAAATTTCCATTCTCACAGCATTTATTAGTTCCTTTGTGCACTAAGGAAACCCCGGTGGGTAGCGGCTAAGTGCCAATGCTGTTAATCGAACATCGACAGTTCAAATCCACCAGGTGCTCCTTGGAAATTCTATAGAGCAGTTCTATTCTGTGCCATAGAGGGCAGAATAGGATCTCTAAGAGTCTCTATAGGCCCTTTATAGGGTTTCTAGGAGTCCAAACTGATCCATCAACAGTGGCTTCTTCTTATGCACTAAAACCAGGACTTCCAGGGTCCTCAGATTTTTCTTTTATCTAGTAACTGTTTTGTATGTACCCATATTTTTATCTTTATTTATCTATATCATCAGAATTAATTTAGAAATGATCAAAGGCTGCTTTTGACGATGCTACATCAAAGAAACAGCAATGAATTTTGCTTTATCTGATTAGTAGGCTGGATTGACATTTTAAAAAAAAAATGCCTACAATTTCCTATTCCCTAGCAATAGGAAAAGAGAATAAGGCAAAAGTATTTATCATTACAGTTATAGTATAGCACTGTTTTTTATTATGACTGAGTGAAAATGTACATTCTCGTATAAATTTACATGCCCACCTTTATGCAGCTTATAGCATTTTTTAAAATTTCTCTGAACATCCTCATACAGTGTAACTGGATACTAAACCCAACATTTGCACACAAACGTATTTAGAACAATATATTTCATGCACATTTGAAAGAAAATTTAGGCAACATTTGAAAAAAACCTAAGCAAAAACTTACTTTAAACCCCCTGAAATACAAGTGGGTGGAAAAAAAAACACCTAAGGACACAGAATATTCGATCTATGACTGCTTCTCTAGGAGGAAAAAGAGAAAGGCAATAGGCAAAAAACTGAACAATAACAAAAATAGTAACAACAAAAATGGTGGATATTCACTGAAAAATATTGAAGGATAATTTAAGAAAGGCATCTGAGCTCTGATTTACATTCAGACAAAATGTCAGTAAACTAGCTCCAATGACCACTCAAAACTGACCAGCAACAGATCAAGTCCAGCATACAGGTCACATTTGACAGAAACTTTTGGAAATGAAATCCAGTTGTGCTGGTAGGATAATAGAGACAAAGAAGGAGAAGACATTCCTAGATAAACGGAGACGGACCAGAGCAAAACTGATTCTCAAAAATAAAGAACTGAGACAATTTATTCAAAAACACAGAGAATATTTTTTCAAAAGACCTGAAGCAAAAATCTACAAGAGAATAAACTACACAAAACCAAAACGAGTGGTGTAAAAGTGATATAAGCTTGTTAAACCCATTGCTGTCAAGTCAATTCCAACTTATAGCAACCATATAGGTTAGAGTAGTACTGTCCCCTAGGGCTTCAAAGGAGTGGTTGGTGGATTCCAACTATCAATCTTTCAGTTAATAGCCAAATACGTAACTATTGTGCCACTAGGGCCTTAAAGTTGACAGATACCTGTCATCACCAAGTCCAGTCTAACTGGTAGGGACTACAGGACAGATAAAAAACTGTTCCATACAGTTTCCAAGGAGCAGCTGGAGGATTCAAACTGCTGATCTTCTGGTTAGCGAATGAACTCTTAACCACTCGGCCACCACTTTCCAAAATTGACATCATTCTTCTAAATCTGTTGCCGTGAGCTTGATTCTGACTCAGAACCAGTAGTGAGCCTTAAATACGTGTTTCGTAGCAAAATTGTTGGATTCTTCCTTTTGCTTTACTTTACTTTCAAAAGCAAGTTTCAGATTCCATTCTGACATCCATTTTGGTCTTTTTTCTTTTCTGTCTTTTTTGAGGAACTTTGGCTTTCTTTGTGTATGATATCTTTCATGCTATTCCACATTTGTTACCTGGTCTTCAGTCACCGGTGATACGGGGATGTATTCAAGGCCTTCTTTTGTCTATAGTGAATGTGCTCTAATTTTCTTTAGTTTCGGACCTGGGTCCCTAGCTTTGTTTTGACTGATGAAATTGAGCTTCTTCATGGTATCTTTTCACAGATATAATCAATTTGAGGAAACCTTGGTTGTGTAGTGCTTAAGTGCTAAGACTGCTAACCAGAAGGCTGGTAGCTCAAATCATCCAGGCACTCCTTGGAAACTCTGTGGGGCAGTTCTACTCTTACCTATAGGGTCATTATTAGTAGGAACATCCTGGTAAAGACAGAGTAACTGAATAATTAAACCAAACTTGCACAAAATGCATTTAGAACAATAGAGCAGTGGGTTTGCTTTTGGGGTTTTTTTAATCAATTTGATTTCTGTATACTCCATGTGGCAAGTTTTACATGTGGAGTTACCACTTAAGTTGCTGAAAAACAAGATATTTGCTAAGAAGTCATTGGGTTTGTCAGAAGAACTAGATGGTGTCTAACTATTACCAATGATCGCCCTGACATGGAATACAACACAGAATCCCTGATGGAGCAGGAGAAAAGGGTGCAGCAGAATCACAATCACTTAAAAAAAAACAACAGACTTAATCATCTGCCTGACACTGGAGGAACTCCTTAAGCCATGGCCTCTGGGTGCTCTGTTAATCCAGGACTAAATTATTCCCAAAGGCCTCTTCAGAGAGATTATACTAGACTATAAAACATAAAATAATATTCTTGAAGGATGTGCTTCTTAGTTAAATCAGATACTTGAGACCAAAAGTGCAGCTCCTGTCTGAAGGCAGGATGAGAAGGCAGGAAGAGACAGGAGCTCATTGGATGGACATGGAAAAAGTAACGTACTGTCACATTATAGGAACAGCAACTAGTATAAAACATCAGTATGTGTATAATTTTTTGCAGAAGAAATTAATCTGAGCTATAAACTTTTGCCTAAAGCACAGTAAAAAATAGAACAAACAGAAGTCAGTGGTCTCAGAAAATTCTATTACATCGTCTCTAATACCATTTTTATAACCAGGGACATTTTCCAACTGCTGATCTTTCTTCTTTATTTCCAACTTTCACATTCTAATCACCAGTAGTTGTTAACATATCATGAATTGTGTGATCAATTTCAGACTGCAGAAGTTGCTAAAAATCTTCAGTTTTCTCATTTGTGCATTAATGGTTGGTAAGTAGATTTGAGTAATGGTTGTATTAACTGGTGGTCCTTGTAGCTGCATAGATACTACTCTACCATTGGCCACACTGTACTTCAAGATAGATCTTGAAAACTGACACTGTTGCACTTGAGGATTCATCTGGAAATGTTCTTTCTGACACTGAATTTAATACCATTCCTCTTCAATTTGTCATTTTCAACATTGTAGACCATTTGACTGTCTGATTCAAAATGGCCAGCACAATCCATGTCAGCTCACTGTTGCCTAGGATATAGATCTTCATTCATTTTAGTTTTGACAATTTCCTATTTTCCTAGACTCATGAATTGTACATTCCAAATTCTAAATATAAATGGATATTTGCAGCTGTTTCTTCTCGTTTTGAGTTGTCCCACCTCAGCAAATGAAGATGCCAAAAGCTTTACTCCATCCATATCATTAATGATGAGTCTACTCTGAGGAGGGGGCTCTTCCCTAGTCATATTTAGAGTGACTTTTGACCTGAGAGGCTCATCATTTTGTAGTATACCCAACAACATTCTGCTCCTATTTGTAAGCCTTTCATGGGCCAAATTTTCCCAAGTAGACTGTAGATACTTCTTCATAGTAAGTCATGGTCTGGAAGCTCTATGGAAATCTGTATACCATGGATAACCCTGCTAGTATTTGAAATATTGGTGCTATAGCTTCCATCGTCACAGCAACATGTAAGCTGTCACAGTATTACAAACTGACAGACTCACAGAGAAAAAGAAATATGTGTGTGTGTGTGTAGGTATACATATACATACGTATATACATATATATGTGTGTATATATACACATAAAGATGTATATATGCGTAAACAAACAAACAAACAAACAGAAAACACTACCATTAAGTTGATTCTGACCCCTAGCCACCCTATAGGTCAGAGTAGAACCACCCTGTAGAGTTTCCAAGGAGCACCTAGGAGATTTGAACTGCTCACTTTTTTTTAGTTAGTTAACCACCACACCACTAGGGATTCTGTATACATATATACTTATATATGTCTCTGTGTGTATATATACACATATGTGTATGTATATATTTAGAGTAAAAGAGAGAAATAGTGGACAAAAAACTGTCTTGTGATAATCCTATGTACAATGGAATAAAATATTACCAAGTTCTGTGCCATCCTCACAATTACTAGCGTATTTAATTCTTTCATTACATCTCTTATGCCAGTCCATTTCATTGATAGTTTTCCTTGCTCTGTCTGGCTCTCTTCCTTGTGAAAGACGATATTTTCCCTCAGCAACTGAATCTTCCTGATGACCTGATGACAATAAAACAAGTCAGAGAGTGTTCTATGGTTTACCACAGGGTTTTCATTTTTAGAAGCAGGTCATCAGGCCTTTCTAGTCTGTTTGTCTTGCTTTTCTTCAATGTTATTGGGTACAATTATGAGAGTGCACTATTATATTCTTAGGCTAAGTATTATAATATAACCTCTAGTCTGTGGTAGCAGAAGTTCTGAGTGTCTTCTGGTTCTTAGTTCCACCTTCTTAAGCGTGTGTCCTTTGGCTTATTTCACCTTATTCTCCTTGAAATTTAGAGTGGCTCCTATTTCCCTGGTAATACATGAAACTAGGACTCATATATGTGTAAAAACTACAAATGGTCTTTCATTTGATTAAATATAGTCTGAAGCAACTGGGAAAACTTTGATTCTTCTCTGAGTCTTTGTCCATGAGTAATGAATTATACAGTGTGGCTTTTTGGGACCAACCTCATAATATTCATTAAAGATTAATATGATAGTGACATTACTTTTTATCCCTAATTGGAAATTAGGTGAAGAACTGATCTAGGAAACTTGGGTTGCTACCTCCTGCTCCTAAGATACACCTACAGGTGTTTGGAACCAAAGCTATCTTGGTCTGTTTCATTTCTGTGCTTCTTTGACAAATGTTGTTACAATGACTTTTTGGCCCCCTGCCTTTGACTAATCATGCCATCATTCTTCCAACCTTGATCCAACTCTGATGTTTTGTTATAAAATATATGTGCCAGAAGAGAACTTGATGTTCAATTTCAGCTTCCCCTTATTCTAATGGGATTATTTGAAGTTTTTTGAAAAACAACCCTGTAGTGTATCTAAGTTTTGGGGAAGCTTCGCTGATGAGCTGTGACCAGTATTATTGTTTTGGTTATAAACCCTGGCACATTCTATTCCACATCATTGATGTAATAGACTGCTACCTTAATTAAAAGAAAATACCAAGAGGTGATCTAGTCATATTGCATGAATGTACCTTTTCTATGGGGATAATTGCTACCTAGAAAGAACATCTTCTTTTGATATATTTGGTAGTATATTTTTGATGAATAGTTTCTGTGATGCTACTTTTGTCCCTACTCTTGGGTACGCCCAGCAATAAAAGCTAAAGCTGTGGTGTTTCTCTCTTCTATTTTTAACAGCCTAAGCATATCTAGAATTACCGATTGACAGCCTCAAAAATATCTATTTGGAAGTTCTTTCGTATTAAATTGTGAAAAAAATTAAAATCCCTATAAGATTATCAATAAATCACTCTCAGTATAGATTTGCTAGGCATGTAAAACATGTAAATATTGGATTTATTTTAGAATGTGATTTATTTAAGGCTTAACACTAATAGTTACATTTTCTCTAAAAATTTCGGGAAATTTAATATGTCTTAGTTAACATACGGAAACCCTCGTGGTATAGTGGTTAAGTGCTATGGCTGCTAACCAAAAAGTTAGCAACTCAAATTTACCAGGTGCTCCCTGGAAATTCTGTGGAGCAGTTCTACTCTGTCTTATAGGGTTGCTGTGAGTCGGAATTGACACAATGGCACTATTTTTTTCTTTTTTTCAGTTAATATATAGCTTTAATGTTGAATCTCGTTGTTCAAAAATACCACTTCTAGAATAGAGTATTTTAGAAGAGTCTATCATTACGACTATTTAATTCTCACATTTTCTTGCCAAACCTGAAATAATGTTCCTTAGTTTTCGTCAAAACAATCTGTTGTATCAAGTCAAATTTCACAAATGCTTTTGATAGTTTATGTCAAGTTGAATGTCATAAATGCAATTTCATTTCAAATTCTGGGGAAAACTAATGAATAAAACTAACTGTTCACAGAACATTTGAAAATATTTTATACATTTATCTTGTGTTATTCATTTTTTGTAAATTCAATGCTGTATAAGAAAGAAAATACGAAGAGGAAATATAAAGAGCAAAAAGATATGAAAGGGTGTCAAATGAAAAACTATAATACTGATACATAGGTTTATTTTCATTTATAAAGATAAATATTTGCTCTTTGGTAAATTAGCTTCCTTAACTGGTAGGTTTTCTGTATAGTGGGAGGAATGACACACGACTGGATATATAAAATGTATTTTTATGTATCTAGCAAATGTAGAGAGAGACACTTTTTGCTATATTTATTTTAAACAATGATTCACTTTTAACATTTTTCAGACCTTTAGCCAGTAGTGTAGCTGTCTTTTTTCTATGGTTTGTGGCAATTTGGCAGTGATTTGCATACAATTGTCTCTCTGTTTGAGCCACAAAAATGTTGTGCTATTTTACTGGTGGTAAAAAGGTATGAAGATAAACTGTCCCTGTTCTTTTTCATTTTCAGACAACATGACTCACAAACTGTATTTTTAATGCTTGTAAATTACTCAAATCCATATATTTATGACCAATTTTAAAACTGAGTACCTAATTTTCCTTAAACTACTGGCCTCATCATTAAAATTTACCAAATTCAAATACAGCAAAATTTTCTATCCAAATGAAGTTATAAGTTTATATGGGATAGCAGTCTAAAACAGGAATAAATTGGTCTTGGATACATATTATTTTTTGAAAAAATATTGTTTATCAATTATAAAACATAAATATTAAGTATATATGTGTATGTACACACACACACACACATTTCTGCCTCAATGAAGCATCTGTCACTGTGTTACTGCATCTTGCTTCCATAGAAGTTAAGGTCAATTAGTTTTCATAGCTTATAGCAAAGATTGATAACTCTTAATCTTTTTTAAGCTTCTTTTCTGAAGACCATCAAGATCTAATTTTCATATCTTACCACTTAGTAGATAAATGGCTTATAAATCCATTTCTTTTCTAACTTTTCTAATTGATCTGAATGTCATTTGAGAGGGTAGGAAATAGAAAAGTTGATGGAAAAAAGTCTTGCAAGCTAACTCTTACAAATATGCTTTTTATCAATGTCAGCTCATAGATAATGCCATCTGTGCTAATTCCTAACTCTCGCTGCAGCAGTGCTTTAAGTTGTCTTTCACTTTGATTTATCAGACAGCTGACCCTGGCCTAACCCTGTCAGCTTTAGTTCAGAGGAACTCTCACAAAAGATAGGCCTCTGATCTGACAAATTGATTGGCTGCAAGGAACAGTTTAACTGGAAAAGGATGTCCCTAACAAGTGATAGAATCCTTTTATTTTGAGCTTATAGCATTAGTGATGTGGGCAGAATTTATAAACTGTGTACAGAAGAAGGAAACATAATGAGTAATCTGGAAACCTGCTTATAGAAAGAAACAGTAAAAGACCTACAGCTTTCTGTTTCATAACAGGTCTGAAAGTATCAGCAACTATATTTTATTTAAAGGCCCTTAGGTAGAGGTTAATTGAAAATGATCATCCTAATTAGGAAACAAATTTTCAAAGTCTCTTAGTGTTTTCAAGCTGACTCCAACTGGAGCATAATAATGAGGTATAGGAATCATTAAGCATAATCTATTGAAAAGCTAGTAGCTAGATTAAGGAACAGGTTGGTACAATATTCTTTCTTCAGTAAAGCTGATGAGTATCTTCTACCTATGCAGCTTTGATTCTTGTCTCCAGTTAATGTTTATTCAAAAGAAAGTTTAGGTCAGTTACATTTGCATATCTATAATGTTTCAAGAAATAGACAAATAGAACTTGATAATTTTTGTAAAAATCCAGAAACATACTAAAAAGTCAACATAATATCCAAAATATCTATCTTTAAAGTACTTGGGTATTTAACTAACCACACAGTAAACTGAGGGCTCTTTCAACCATTTTTCTTCTTTGATATTTATTTCTTGATTTCCCTCTCCTTCATATTTTTTCCTTTCTCTGAACTTTTGAACTTTTCTTCTGTGTTCTTAATTAGTGCTAAGTGAACTTCAGCCTGTAAACTCCTTTGATTCCTGGAAGCATTCATGGCGTTTCATCTCTGTCGCGTGATACATTCCAAAATTAGACCAGGATTAACAATGAAGAAATTGATTCACCTTCAGATGGAAAGAATTGCAACACTGGTCTAACATTTATTTGGAAGGCAATAGAACACATGTCCTTAGTCCTTCTTCCTTCCTGGAAAGAGTTTGTGGGACCTTCAGGGGGAAAAAAATCATCTCTATATTAAACACTTTCTGTAATGGTAATATCAAACTGAGAGTCCACTGTGAACCGGCAAGTGTTATGCAGAAGCAGCGCTAACTCTTGCTGTTGTTAGGTAAACCAAGTCTATTCTGACAGAGCAATCACATTTAACAGAGTTGAAGTTCCCCGCATATAACAAAGTTGTACTGCCTCACTAAGTTTTCTCGGCTATAATCTATTTGGAGGCTCTCTGCCAGGTTCTTCTCCAGTAGAGTAACTGGGCGGGTGTGAACCGTCCACCTTTCGTCAAGCAGCCAAGTGCTTAACTGTTCGCATCACCAGGTCTTACAAGAAAGTCTAGTGGCCTTCCTACTAACCATCCTAGGACTGATATGGCTTAGTATATGTCTTCTGCTGCTAGACTTCACAAACTTTTGTTTTTATTCTAATGTGGTCTTCTGGCTTTCCTGTCAATCATGTTATCCACATGATGATTTTCTAGTAGATTCCATTTTTGCCAAAGCTATTGAGAGTACATTTGGCATTATTCACAGATAGCCAGTTGAACAAGGTTAGAGGAGGAGATCAAGGACTCTAGATTGCCACACTATTGATTTTCAAATGCCATCTTAACAGAAACTCTGCAAATGGGTAAGTTTAAAGAACAGAAAATTATTTTCTCAAAATTCAAAGTGCTGAAGTCCTAATTCAGTGTGTGGCTCTAATGACAGTTCTTTACTTGTTTATTTCAGTTTCTGAGACCGTCGTTGTTGTAAGGTGATGTCTAGTCAGCTCCAACTCATAGTCACCCCATGTACAACAGAAGAGAACACTATCAGGTCCTGCACCATTCTAATAATTGTTATATTTCAGTCCACTGTCACAGCCCCTGTGTCTGCCTATCTCTTTGAGGGTTTTCCTCTTTTTCACTGACTCTCTACTTCTCCAGAGTGCGATCCCTTCCAATGACGTGTCCAAGGTTTGTGAGACAGAATCTTGCAATCTTGCCTCTAAGAAGTATTTTGGTCATACTTCTTCCAAGATGTATTTGTTGGTTCTGTTGGAATTCCACAGTATAGTCAATATTATCTACCAACACCTCAGTTCCAAGTCTTCAGTTGTTCTTTGGTCTTCCTTATTCATTGTCAGCTTTCACATTGTTGCTGCTTGCAATTCTTGCTGCTCCTGAGGTTGTAAGTGCAACTGTCGTCTGTCATCTGCCTTCGTCTTCCACCACGTGTGAGTTTGTGCCTATTCTGCTTTTTTAATAAACTCAGAAGGGATTAAGTTTAGGATCTACCCTACTCTGTTATGAGTCTTTTATGTTATCATTAATATAGCAACAACCTCATTAACACAACAGAGTCTATCCTAACAGAACAACAACAACAAACAAAGATAAGCCGTATCAGACAATGTTAGACTGCCCTGCAGGGTTTCCAAGGAGTGGCTGGAGGATTAAAACTGTTGGCCTTTTAGTTAGCAGCTATAGCTCTTAAGCATTGCACCATCAGGACTTAATTTATAGGTACAGGGGTTAGAGTTTCAGTGCTTATTTTGTGGGGTATACAGTTCAGTCCATACAACACTCTAATCTTAATGTTGAACATCTAGGATGACGTTGGACTCAAATCCAACAATGAATATACATTCATTACGTGGAAAGGTAATGCATGGTTCTTTCAAAGTTTATCTTATATTTCTTTTTTCTTTTTTTCTTGTGATTGAGTGAAAGTGTGCAGTCCAGCTTAAATTTGCATGTCTGCCTATCTGCAGCTCCTTCTCTCCTTGCCCCTTGACAGAACACTCCTCCTTTCCATTCTATCCTCTTAACAATCGTCTGTCCTCTCCTCTCTGCCCTCTCCACTTCTTTCTAGCAAGAGGCCAGTAAAATGACAGCCTATAGATGCATAGAACCGTAAAGTGCATTCACAGTATGGTCACTCTGTGTCCCCTAGTCCAACCCATTCCTGTCCAAAGAGTTGACCTCAGTAATAACATATGATCAGGGGCAGCATCTGGTCTAGGGGCCATGCTCCCAGGGAAACCCCAGGCCTTTGGACCATCAGTTGTGGTCTTTTAATGGAGTTCTTAGGGAACATCCCTTTTTTTCTCCTGTTGCCATAGCAACTCAACATTGTGAGCCCCATCATGGCTGTCACCGGTGGTGGCCAGGCATCACGTAGTTCTTCTAGTCACATGTTGATATAGTCACTCATTCACGTGGGTCTTTCTGTCTTCTGGGTTATCTTTCCCCCATGTTGTCTTTGGTGATCATCTCTTCTAGATGACTTGGGACCATTTGGTATACCTCAGATGGCAGCTTGCTAGCTTTTAAGACCCCAAATGCCACTCACCAATATGGGGTGCAGAAAACTCACTTAGCAAAAGGCTAGTTATGTCAATTGGCCTCAATGTCCCCTGAGAGCAAGGTCCCTGGAGCCTGACTCTTGCCACTCTGTTCTTGCAATATTGGGTTAAGTTTGGAAGTGTTTTCAGGTTATGTTGAGGTCCAGTTAAATTGATCTTCTTTCTAATGTGTGCTGTCACTGATTTCACCCATAAAAATTTCTATCAACTATCTAATCCATAACCAACCCTTTCCTTCCCTCCACTCCCTTGTAGCCATCAAAGAGTCTTTTCTTCAGTACATGAGGCTATTTTTAACTCCTTATGGCAGGGGTCTCACAATATTTATCCTTATGCCCCTGACTGATTTCACTCAGCTTACCTTCCAATTGAAACCACATTATGAGATGCTTCCTAAAATTATCATTGTTCTTTATCATCACATAGCATTCCGTTGAGTATATGTTCCACAATTGTTTACACATTCATCTGTTGTTGGGCATCTTTTTGCCATTGTAGACTCTGCTGCAATGAATATTCATGTGAATGTGTCTGTTGGTGCGACTGCCCTTGCACTGTAGGATATATTCCAAGCAGATGGATTACTGGATCAAACAGTACATGTATCTCCAATTTTTTAAGGAAGTGCTGAATTGCTTTGCAAAGAAGTTGTACTATTTTGCAATCCCACCCAAGTTCCAGTGTCTCCACAGCCTCTCCAGCATTTGTGTTTTGTGTTTTTTGGATCATGGCCAACCTTGTTGGGGTGAGATGATATTTCATTGTAGTTTTGATTTGTGTTTCTCACTAATAGCTAATGAGTGTGAGTGTTTCCTCATGTGTGTTTTGGCTGCCTGGATGTCCTCTTAAGTGAAGTGTCTATCCATCTCCTTTGCTCAAAGCTTCATTGGATTATTTACCTTTTTCTTGTTGATGTTTTGCAGTTCCTTGTAGATAATGGAGATCAGACGTCAATCTGACATATAGTTGTCAAATACTTTTTCCATTCTACAGATGGTCTTATAATTCTTTCAATAAAGTCTTTGAATGAGCAAAAATGTTTGATTCTTAGCTATTCCTGTTCATCTATTTTCTATTCTCTTAATTGTGCTTTGTCAGATTTTAAAGTCTGTTTTAGCTATGTATTGAAATTTCCATTGTTGATCCTATTTTTTCTTGAATGATCTTTATCATTTTAGGTTTGATATTTAGTTCTTTGATCCAATTTGAGATTGCTTTTGTGTAAGGTGTGAGAGATGGGTCTTATTTCATTTTTTTGCAGATGGATATCCAATTTTGTCAGCACTATTTTTTAAAGAGACTGTTTTTATCCCAATTCACAATCTTAGGACATTTATTGAGTATCAGTTGTTCATAGGAGGATAGTGGCATCTCTGGGATCTCAACTGTGTTCCATTGATCTATATGTCTCTTTTTGTGCCAGTACTAGGATGTTTTGACTACTGTGGCAGTGTGATAAGTTAGATTTATTCCTAAGAATTTTATCTTCTTGAGGGCTAGAGTAAATGCTATTGATTTAGTGATGTCTTCTTTTGTGATCTCTTTGTTGGTATAAAGGAATCCTTCTGACTTACTTATGTTTATCTTGTATCGTTATACTTTGCTGAACTTTTCTACGAGTTTGATTAGTTTACTTTAGGATTCTCTGAGTATACAATCATATTATCTGCAAATAGGAAGAGTTTTACTTCTTTGTTGCTGATGTGGATGCCCTTTATTTCTTTGTCTTGTCTGATTGCTCTGGCCAGAACTTCTGGTACATGTTGAACAGGAGAGATGAGAGTGGGTATACTTGTTTAGTTCCCATTCTCAAGGGGAATTCTTTCTGTGTCTCTCTATTCAAGATGACGTAGGCAGTTGGTTTTATGTGGATGTCTTTTACTGCATTGTGGAATTTGCCTTTGATTTCTATTTTGTTGAGAGTTTTTAGCATGAACAGGTATTGGACTTTGCCAAGTGCCTTTTCTGCATAAATTAACAAAATCAAGTGGTTCTTATGTTTTGTGTTATTTTTGTGGTTGCTCACATTAATTGTTTCTCTGATGTTGAACCACACTTGCATGCCTGGTAAGAATTCAACTTGGTCATGATGAATTATTTCTTTGATATGTTGTTGTTTTCTATTGGTAAGGATTTTGTTGAAGATTTTTCCATCTAGGTTCATGAGTGATACTGGTCTGTCATTTTCCTTTTTTGTGGCATGTTTCTCTAGCTTTGGTATTAGGGTTATGCTGGCTTCATAAAACAAATTTGGGAGTATTCCATCCCTTTCTGTGCTGTGAAATAGTCTCAATATTGTTAGAGTTAACTCTTCTCTAAAAGTTTGGTAGAATTCTGTGGTGAAGACTTCTGGGCCAAGACTTTTTTGGTTGGTAGTTTTTGGATGACTTTTTCAATCTTTTCCTTTGTGATGGATTTATTAAATTAATATACTTCTCCTTGTGATAATTTTGGTAGGTGACATGAGTTTTCAAATATGTTAGAATGTATTCTTTCGTAGTATTCTCTTATGATACTTTTGATTTCAGTCGAGTCTGTTGTAATGTCTCTCATCTCATTTCTTATTTGGGTTGTTCCCTCTCCTGTTTTTCTTTTGTTGATCTTTTCAGAAAATGAGCTTTTGGTTTTGTTAATTTTTTTCAATTGTTTTTCTGTTCTCTAATTAATTTAGTTCTGCTCTCATTTTTATTATCTGTTTTCTTCTGGTACCTGAGGGTTTCCTCTGTTACTCTCTTTTTACTTGTTCAAGCTGTTTGGTTAGTTCCTTGGCTTTGATCCTTTCTTCCTCCCTGATGTGTGCATTAACAGAGATAAGCTGACCTCTGAGCACTGCTTTTGCTGTATCCCATTTGTTCTGGTATAATGTGCTTTTGTTCTCATTTAATTCCATAAATTTCTTTATTTCATCCTTGATTTCTTATATAACCCACGGCTTTTGAGCAAAGTGTTGTTCAATTTCTATGAGTTCCTATTACTATCTATGTTTTTTCTGCTTTGATTTACAGTTTTGTGGCTTTACAGTCCATGAAGATACTTTGCAAAATTCAATGGATTGGATTTTGTTGAAATTTGCTTTATGTCCTAATACATAGTCTATTCTAGAAAGTGTTCAATGCGTGTTGGAAAAGAAGGTGTACTTACCTGCTGATGGATAAAAAAAGTTCTATATATGTTGACAAGGTCATTTTTTAACTGGGGAAATAAGATCTTCTATGTCTTTACTGAGCTTTTTTCTAGAAGATCTATCTGTTACTGAAAGTGGAGTGTTGATGTCTTCAACTATTCTTATGTAGTAATCTATCTCATTTTTCAATGAAGTCAGAATTTGTTCCATGTATTTAAATGCTCTAGTCTTGGATGCATAAATATTTAATATTACATCCTGCTTACGTATTGAATGTTTCAACAATAAATGTTGACCATCCTTGTCCATGATGGTTGATTTTACATTAAAATTTATTTCTGAGGTTAGCATTGCCACACCTGCTCTTCTTTGTCTATTGTTAGCTTGATATTCCATACTTTAATTTTTGGTTTGTTCTTATCTTTAAGTCTAAATTGTGTTTCTTGTAAGCAACATATAGACGAGTTACATCTTTTTATCCAGAATATCTCTCCTTGTCTCTTTACTGGAGCTTTCAGTCCATATACATTCAGTGTAATTATTGATAGGTAAGTCATTTTGATGTGCTTATTGTTTTGTTGGTATTTTCTATTTTTCCCTTCATATTCTATTCGGGTTCTTCTTCTTTATCAGTTGATTTTTCTTCCTTTTCAGTGTTGATTTTCTGTTTGTTCAGACTCCTGTATTATGTTTCTTTTTTTGATATGTCGCTTTGTTATTGTGCTTTGTAGCTACCCTTATAATCCCTGTTAGCATTCTAAGTTTAAACCCAATTTTACCTTCTGAATGTATTTTTAACTGCCTCTTCATCTCAAAGAATTGTAACAACTGTAGTACGTCCTTCTTTTTAACATGATAGTGTCATAGTTTTTATGATGTGATAACTGGTTCCCTTCTTTTCATATTGTACCTTGATTGAGTTTTGTGACTTTCCTAACTGAGTAGGTTTCTGGATGCTGTGTTCTGCACTGCCTTCTTAAATATACACTTAATGGTTTTGTTTTTTTAAGCAAAGAGCTTTTCTCAGTATTTCTTGTCATTCTGGCTCAGTTTTTACAAAGTCTCTAAGCTTCTGTCTATCTGTGAATGTTTTAATTTCATCTTCATACATGAGACACAATTTTGCAAGGTATGTAATTCTTGGTTGGAAGTTTTTCTCCTTTAAGACTTTGAACTTGTCATCCCATTGCCTCCTTCCCCACAGCGTTTCTGCCAAGAAATTACCTGAAGGCCTACAAGTTTTCCCTCTGAATATTAGCTGTGCTTTGAGCCTTGCTGCCTTTAAGAAACTCTGTTTAGGTTTCATATTAGAAAGTTTGATTATAATATGTCTTGATGTCTTTTGGGAGGGGTCTAGTTTTTGTTGCTTTCAATATACGTCTTGGATATCTACATTCTCTTCTTTTGTAATTTCAGGGGAGTTTTCTGTCTATGACTCAGTGGCAATACTCTCTGTGTTTTCAGCTATCCCTCCCTTTCAGAAACTCCAATCAGTCCTAGATTGGTTTTCTTAATACAGCCTCACATATATCTTAATACTTCTTCATTTTTCTTTTCTCTGATTTCTCCTCATAAATGCTGGTGTCAGTTGCTCTGTCCTCAAGATCACAGAGTCTGGCTTCTATCTCCTTAGTTCTCCTCTTTTGGCTTTGAATTGAATTGTCTAATTCTGTAATTTTGTTATTGATCTGTTGGATTTCAGATCATTTATACTCCATCAGTATGAATACCGTGCTGAATTTTTCATTTTGCTCTGCTGCATTTTGTTTATCTCTAGGAGGACTCTGTACATAATTCTTTAGTACTTGACCTCTGATACCTTCAGAAAGCCTTCTTTATCTGGGAAGATTTTTGATTATTTGGGAATTTTCCAGAGCCGTGGAGGGCTGTTTCTTTAAATGGCTAGTGATGAGCTGTTGCCTTCTGGGCATCTAGCGGCTGTTTGGTTTCTCTGGTGTTACATCAACAGGAGCTGAAGTGTAGTTTTGAGAAGGCAGTTTGTCACCAGCTGCCTCTATGTTCTCTATTGACTGGCTCCAGTGGACTCTCTGGGTGGAAGACTCCACCTCCTGGCTGGCAAGGACTGAGTGCTACTTAAGGAGTCACTGGAGGGGCTATCAACTGACCCAAGATATGGGTCAGTAAAGGGTGGAAGAGTTTCTTCAAGGCAGTTCAGCTACTATTTTGCCAGTCAGTCTTATTTTAAATAACTAAGAATTGTACAGCAGCTGCTACAATCAGCCAGGCTGTCCGGTGAGGTAGGCCCCAACTTCAGACTGACAACAGAAGCACCTCTTCTACCATCCTCAGATGCTATGATGTAGTTCAAAGTAGAGAGGGGTTATGGTCTTGCTACCCTCTTCAGTCGGTCATACCTATAAGTTAGCACTGTGCTAAACACAGTCTTTCTGCTGGAAATGTGCTTTCCTGACTGGCACTGCTTCTCAGCTTGGGAATTATCCCCTACTGAGGCCTCCAGTTGGGTGACACTGCCTCCCAGTGGACAATGATGGTGTCCTGGTCAGGCTGCCTTACCCACCACCAGATCTCTGGTGGATCTGAGAAAAGAGACATTGGAGGGTCAGTGGTACCCTCAGTCAGCAGCTGGACTCTCAAAATGAGGGTGTGTAGTGCACTGTGTGCTGTTTAGCACTGCAGATTAGTGTATTCTCTGGCTCATGCCCACCCACCACCTCCTGGATAACAGAGAAAAAAAGCATCAGTACTTGGGATCTGCTCAAGCCACGAGTGTCTGTGGGAGTAGGGCTCAGTGTTCAATGACTCGTGCCAGAGAGAGGAATTTTGCCTCTTAGTGGCACATAGTCCTATCTAACAACTCTACCCCATGCCCTAGGGCTCTCTGGGTATCCAAAGTATTCCATTCAGTTATCAAGCCAGGCCTTAGTTTTCAGGGTAAATTGAAGAGACATGTGTCTAATCTGCCAAATAAAGGAAATTTATTGTCTCACAGTTTTTCTAGTAGGCTAGAAGTCCAATTCAGGGTACCAGGTCCAGGGGAAGAATTTCTGTCTCTGTAGTCTCTGGGGTAAGGTCCTTGTCATCAGTCTTCTCTTGGTCAGGGGCATCTCAGAGTAGGAACCTCAGATCTAAAGGACTGTCTCTGCTCTTAAAACTGCTTTCTTAAAGAAGGAATCAATCCAGATGTCCAACGACAGAGGAATGGATAGGTAAACTATGGAACATACCCTCAATGGAACATTATACAATTAGAAAGAACAATGATTTTAGGAGACATCTCATAACCTGGTTTCAATTGGAGGACATTATGTTGAGTGAAAGTAGTCAGCAACAAAAGGACAAATATTGTATGAGATATTGTATGAGACCCCTATGATAAGAACTTAAAAACAGACCCATGCATTGAAGAATAGACTCTTCAATGGCTGCAAGGGTGGGGAAGGAGGGATGGCGAGTAGGGGAAAATTTAAACTAGATAGTTGATAGAAATTTGGTTGAGTGAAATCTTTGCTAGCACACATTAGAAGCAAGATCAATATTAACTGGACTTCAACATAATGTGATTACTCCTCCCATCTTAATCCAATGCTACAAGGACAGAGAAGCTGGGGTCGGGGACCAGAGACCATGCTTTCAGGGGAAACCAAGGCCAATTGGCCCAAACTAGCATTTTGCTAAGAGAGCCTTCTGTACTCCACATTGATGAGTGGTGTCTGGGGGTCTTCAAAGCTGCCAAGCTGCCATCTGAGGGTATAACAAATGGTCCCAACTTAGCAGGAGTGGATGATCACCAAGGACCAAAACGACATAGAAGAAAGAGAACCCAGAAGACAGAGAGACTCATATGAGTGGGTAACAACATTGGCTTGTGCACAGAAGAACCAGATGGTACCCGGTCATCACCTGCAATAGCTGTGATAGAGTTTGCAAAGTTGAGTCTCGCTGACAACAGAATAAAAAGGGGTGCACCCTGATATCTCCACTAAAAGGCTGCAGTTGATGTTCCATGGGCCTTGGAGTTCCCCTGGAAGCATGGCCCCTGGTTCTGATGCTGCCCTTGTCCATAAATCATAATGGAGGTCAACTCTAGGACAGGAATTGATTGGACTTGGTGACACGGAGTTACCGTATCATGTGCACACTTTATGGTTCTATGCATCTGATTCATCTGTAGGATGTCGTCCTGCTGACCTCTTACAGGAGGAAGGGGAGTAGGTGGAGAGGAGAGGAGAGGATAGGAGTTTGTAGGAGGGATAAGGCATGTATGGAGCAGAGAAGAAGAGTGTGCTGTCACTGGGCAGGGACAGTAGTGGGAGCTGCATATAGGTGGGCATGCAAATTTGTACGGGAATGTACACTTCATTCAATCATAACAAAAAGTAAAAAATAAGACTACTTTCTTAATGATATGAATTCCCCCTTCTCTGTTCATTTCTTTGTCCTTTTGTCTCTCCTAAAATAAAAAGGGGTACAGGCCACACCCCAGGGAAACTCCTTTTACATTGTGTTAGGATGTGACCTCAGTAAAGGTGTTATAAACCTACCTTAATCCTTTTCAACATAAAATTGCATTCACAAAATCAAAGACCAACAAACAATACTAGAGAGCATAGCCAAGCCAAGTGCTGTCGAGTCGGATCCAACTCATGGCTACCCTAGAGAGCATAGCCTCACCAATTTAACACACACTTTTGGGGGGACACAATTCAATCTAGAATAAACACCTTCTCCAAAATCATTAAGTAAATCAGAAATTGTTTTGTTCCTATTTAGCAACAGCTTGTTACTGCTGCAGTAGGACCAGTCTAAATGAACATTTGATTACCTCCTTTATGATTTATTTAATTTTCAGCTCCTGCTTTTGGCTTAAAACAAATATATACCTGAAAGTGCTAGCTGAAAGTCTCTTCCATTAATTTCTAGCTCTCTTCTATCTTCTGTCTTCTATTTGCAAACTTGTGAATGTACTAAATGAATATCACCTTTTATGTTATTTTAATCTAACATTTAGCAGAAACTTAAAAACAGTGAGGTTCTCAAAGTAACTGATCATGAATTAAGTTCCTTTTTGCTTGTAGATCAACTAGAAGTTATTCAATATACCCACCAACTGCAGTTAAGTTGTTTCTGATTCATAGTTACCTTATATAAGAAAAAAATCTATAAGAAAAAAAACTATTAGAATAATAACGTGGCTTGTCAAGCAATGCTATTGAAAATACTGTTCAAATCCCAAAATAAACTGTTAACTTCTGATTTTTATTAGAATACATGTCAAGTCACATTTATATATGTAGCAAGCTATGAAGAACTTTTATATAGTAAGAAAAATCTGAGCCATTTATTCATTTGTCAAACTCTTTCTGAAAATAAAAAATTCTAAACATCAATCATCATTGCAGTTATTTGGCCTACAAGACTATATAGTATTATAGTAATACTTCTACAAATATACAATATTTTATATTTAAAAAAAGAACAATTCATTTGTTGTTTTAAGTAACATTAACCACCTTGAAAATATACACTTCAAAAGCAGAGCCTACACAATGATTATTAAGGGTAAATTCTCAAGCTATTTTTAAAAGAGCTTCCATTTTAATACTTTTCAAATTATTTAAAGCTTATGTTTTTAAGGTAGACACTCTTCTATGTTTTTTCTGATTCTTGTGTTACAACACATCATGTTGAATAATTCAGTCATGCTAGTTTTGATCCACGAAATTTTCAAGCCAGTTTAGTTATTTTCAGCACAGTGTGTAAGAATCTTTAGTTTAATCCAAACCATTTGCTTCCCTTATGTCGATGTATACATGTCAGTGTCAGCAGCCAAGCCAGCCAAGTGCCATCAAGTCAGATCCGACTCATGGAGACCCTAGGGGCCAGGATCGAACTGACCCCCAGAGTATTCAAAGAGTGCTTGGTGGATTTGAACTGCCGGCCTTGTCAGCAGAGGTTTTGTAAAAAAATGCTATGATAAACAATGAAAGAAAAGAAAAGTACAAAATTATTTTATCTGTTTATAAATTGAAATTCTCCCACGTAAGAAAATTGTTTGAAGTCATCTGTTTCAGTTTGTAATCCAATAACTTCTTACAGGCCTGATAATATTTTACTTGAACTGCCAAAAATTGGAAGGTGTTTATAAAAAAGTATTATTTATTTCTGTTTTTCTTGATTATCTTTGAGCTGTATTTAAGAGTGTGTTGTGTTCTTTATAAGATTAGAAGACAAACGTTTAAATGGTGCTTTTAACTAAAAAGATGTTTCCCTTCTCCTCAAATCAGTCTTAGGCTATTTAATATCACTAGTTACGTTTCACTGGAGGGGAAAATACAAATAGCTCTGCTATTCAAAATTTTGCCCATGAAATGATTCCTAACAAGCATTGCAATGTCAAATATAAATGGATGGGCTTTAGGAGATTAGTTAAATGGCTTTACTATTTACCTGTGAAAATGGAGGTCTTGGGTTCACATACTAAATGTATTGTCTTGCAAAGTATGTCTACAAATTGCTAAGTCATAACTAAAGGAGCCTTTTTAGAAACGAAAGAGCATTTCTTAATTCACTCCATGCATTTTCTGTACTTTTAATAGCAGGGCTTTAAAATGTGTATAGATATTTACATGAGTATAGACCTATAGTGAAGCTTTGTTAAGCATTTTGCTGGCTTTTAATTCTAAAGAAAAAATTGTTTTACGCTTATTTTTTATTTTTCTGTTCTGAATATCGGTGCAATGATGAAATGGAAACATTATTATTTTACAATTGACACACAATTGGTAACTTTGTAACTTTGATTAATCTACCGACATCCAGAAAAATATGTCATTGTTAGGTCTGTTTAAAAGTTATGATTGGTACATACTTATGTATTCTAATATCTACATGTAAACATTACCTTTAATTCTGATGAATTTTGCCTTCTAGTAAAATGTTTATCAAATAACATAGCTAAAATAGACCTTTTGAGATAATTTCATTAGATATCTGTCCCCCATGGAAAAAAAATCCCTTCTATTTTTGAAAATGCTCAGGAAATTAGAGTGAGAACACTCTTTTGAATAAATAGACTTAGAGATAAAAACAATTTTCTTGTTAACCAAAATGCATAAGGACAAGACTGATTGCACTTAATGTGATAGCTCAGTCACAAGATAAACTTCACATAAACTGCTTGCTAATAAGTCAAGTGAGTCTTAATTTTCCTGTCATCACAATTTAAGGAGAAGCATGGGGATCCACCCTCTGAGAAAAGCACATAGTCAATTTAGTCATTGCGTGACTAGTTCTCCCTTGGGCAATGTGATGCTCAGGTAAATGCTAAAGACAGTAAATTGCCATGGGGAAAAGTTGGAGCATAAAAAATAGCAGTTAAGAGGCAGTAAGTGTGTCATAAATTTCAACACCCTTAAGTTTCTAGAAGGTAAGAATATGACTTGCTGTCAAAATCAGTAACATGGCTGAAAGCACATCTTCCTCCTCTAAAATAGAATCAAACTAATAAGACACACACACATACACACACAACACTAAAAACAATAAAGTGGGTGTTTTCAACAGTTACACAAACCCACTGATTCTTCATAAAGAAGGGTAATTAATTGTCATGTGTATGCATACTACATAATGCATCACTTAGTGATCTTTCAGTGGAATTTGGATAACAGCAGAATAGAAAATGTAGGTACGTTTAAATTCTTTTAAAAACAGAACTGATTTTCCTTCATGATAAAAACTACGATTTACATCAACTATTGTTGCAAAGTCATTTCCCTTCAATATTTACCAAGTTAGCTTATAATTTGATAGAATGGTACAATATTGGGGAAGGCAATAAGATCACATTCAGGGTATGTTCTTGTATGCCATGAAATCAGAATTGACTCATAGCTAACTTATAGGGAATAGCATAACTGCCCGGTAAGATTCGGCACAAGAGAGGATTGCCAGGTCTTTTCTACTTAGAGTCCCCGGTGGGCTCAACCCGCCACCCAGTGGTGAGCAGCCAACCGCTTAACTCTTCCACCATCTGGGCTCTTTAGAGTCAGACTATCTTTTTCCATCAGATCAATTCAAATTCAGTGTGACCTAATAGTACAGAATAGAACTGTCCCATAAAGTTTACAGACAATAAATCTTTATGGAAGCTGGCTGCCACGCCTTTCTCTCTTTGAGACACTGATAGATTCAGACTGTTGGTTCTTGATTAGCAGTTTAGTGCTTTACCACTCTGCCACCCGGTTTACACAGCCAGACTTGTTTGGTGCCAAATTATAACAGCTTTATGCACAACAAAACAAAGTATTGTCTGATTCTGAACAATTCCCATAATCATTGCTATACTTGAGCTCATTGTTGCAGCCGCTGTGTCATTCCATCTCATAAAGGATCTTCCTCTTTTTCAGTAACTTTCTGAATCTACTCAACAGCAATGAGTTTTCCACTTTATCAGGCACAAAGTGCTTTATCAGAGACTGATCCTACTAATGATATGCGCAAAGTAGGTTCCGTCCTTGCTTCTAAGAAAGATTCTCGCTGTACTTCTTTGAAGACACATTTGTTCATCTCCTAGCAGTCCACTGTATATTCAATATCATTCCCAACACCATAATTCAAAGGCATCAATTCTTCATCAATCTTCTTCACTGACCGTCCAGCTTTCACATGCACATGAAGCAACTCAAGGCATCTTGCTTTGTGTTAGATACACTTTAGTCCTTAAAGTGATGTCTTTGCTTTATAAAACTAAAGACATTTAATTTACAGATTTGTTCAGTGCAATATGCCATCTGATTTCTTGACTGCTGGTTCCATAAATGTTGATCGTGGATGCAAATATAATGAAATCCTTGGTGATTTCAGTCTTTTCTCTATTTGCCATGACGTTGCTTGTTGGTCAAGTTGTAAGGATTTTTGTATTCTTTACACTAAGAGTGTAATCCGTGCTGAAGGCTGTGGTCCTTGCTCTTCATCAATAAATACTTCTACTCCTCTTCGCTTTTGTCAAGCAAGGTTGTTTGATCTATATATTACAGGTTGTTAATGAGTCTTCCTGCAATCCTGATGTCATGTTCTCCTTCATATAGGCCAACTTCTTGGATTATTTGCTCAGCACATAGATTGAATAAAGGTATGATAAAGGTATACAACCCTGACACACACTTTTACAAATTTTAAACCATATAGTATCACTTCTTTTAAACCATATAGTATCACTCCTTCTTGGTCCAAGCACAATTAAGTGGTGTGAAATTTCAATTTTTTGCAATGTTGTCTGTAATTTCTTATGATCCATTCAACTGAATGCTTTTGCATAGTCAATAAAACACAGGGAAACATCTTTCTGGCATTCTCTACTTTCAGGCAAGTTCCATCTGACTTCAGCAATGATACCCTTCATTCCAGGCACTCTTCTGAATCCATCCTGAATTTCTGACAGTTTCCTGTTGATGTACTGATGCCACACTTTTGAATGATCTTCAGAAAAATTTTATTTGCATGTGATATTAAAATCATTAATATCACACACAAGTAATATTACACTCAGACTACTTGAGTGTAATTCTTCATCTACTCCTTTCAAGCTTCATGAGCTTGGGTATATCAATAAAGTGTTCTAAACTTCATTTTCTTGTTTGTTATATTAGAATACTAAAAGCTCACTCTAGTGAAACTTGGCTGAAGATTGATAAAACTTTTTAGCATATCCCTAGAAAATAGTAAACAATTGGTAGAGTGAAAATCATTATAATAATTCATTTTAATATAATCTATGAGGAAGAAAAGCACGCATGAGTAATTTTTAAACTTACCATTTTTACAGTTACTTTCCTGCTTGTCTCCAGTCTCCTGTTCTGCTGGCCTACATAGTAATTAGTAATACAGGTATTCTCCCTCTAATAAAGTATTGGAGCTGTAATGACTGGCACTTACAACCATCCATTTTTTACGTTTTATCATTACCAATATGCAGTACATAAAATGTTGCATCCCATCATTGGCAGATGTCATCAATCTCATCAGCCAAAGAAACATAAAGATCAGATTTATTAAAATACTGATGATGAAAGGCAATAATAATGAATACTTAAAACAAACAAAGCAGTAGGCTTACCTCAAAACTGACTTATAGTGGAGTCCTTCAAACAAAACTTGATCAGAAGGCAGGAACTACCTATAGAGTGTTTTTACCATATTTTCTTCACAGTCATATCACTCTGTAGAAGTTTATTTTCATATATCACACTATACCAAGCCAAGTGCCGTCAAGTCGGACCCAACTCATGGCAACCCTAGAATATAAATATATCATATATCACAATATAGATATATCTAACCATGAGGTCGGTTCAAATCCACCAGGCGCTCCTTGAATACTCTGGGGGTCAGTTCTATCCTGGCCCCTAGGGTTGCCATGAGTTGGAACTGACTCGACGGCACTTGGCATATATAGATCTATCACATATCATGTTATAGACATCCAATTTTCACTGTTCTTTTTTCACTGAAAAATAACTTCTGGACACTGCTCCAAATTCTCTGAAATACCTGTCATACCTTATTTTAATGGAAGTGTAATATTTTCTCAATATACATAATTTAGTCATTTCTTCATCAAAGACTGAGCGTTAGCTTGACTTCCAGATTTTTTTAACCATTAAAAATTTTGCAAGTTTAATTTTTTAGATTTTAGTAATAGTTTATTTCTATGGGTTAAAATATCAGTTTGGGAATTTATGTATTTAAAAGTGCATGCTTTTTTAGTTGTATTTGATTCCCAGGTTAGGAGATTGCATTAGAATGTTATTTTCATAAGGAGCATTGTTACTATTCAAGAATGTATCCCAAGTGTGCACAAGAGTACTTGGAATTTTCTTTACTATTTTTCATCAGTGTAACAAGAACATTTAGAAAGGTACCTATAATCTAGTATGCTCAAAACACAGTTACTGAATAATCAAACAAAAGGTACAGCCTACTTCATGTTTCTACCAACACCATACTAAAGTGTTTTTCACTTCACATCACCACCAGCTATAGATATTGCAACTTTGTATTTTTAATTTTCTTTATCATCTGAGAGGCATAAAATATATTTTATTGCAATTTTATTACATTTCCTAATGTATTTCAGAATTGTTTTGGTATGCATTTATTCTAAAATTTGAATGTTTTTTGGTGAATTATCGATGAACATCCTTTATATAAATATTTTCTTCTTGTCATTTCGTGAAGGATTTCTGTATTGTTACAGGAATTGACTTCGCTTTTCAAACCTGGTGGCACAGTGATTAAGTGCTATGTCTGCTAACCAAAAAGATAGCAATTCAAATCTATAAGATCCTCCTTGGAAACTCTATGGAGCAATTCTACCCCCTCCTGTAGGATTGCTATGAGTTGGTATCAACTAGGCAGCAACAAGTTTGATACAGTTTTGGCTACGAATATTTGCTAGTTCTATCACTGCATGGATACTCTGTGGTACAACCATTTAGCAATGTAGCTGTTAACCAGAAGACCAGCAGTTTGAATCCATGAGGTGCTCCTTGGGAGCTCTTGGGCAGGTCTACTCTGTCATGCAGGGCTTATATGGGTCAGAACTGATTGGATGGCATCTTTTATTTTTTTAATCATCAGACATTGAGTGTGTTTGTAATGCTATTTGCAAAATAAATATTTTGTTATTATTTGTATATGCACACAGACTTAGATGCCACATACAGTGTTCTAAGTTTTCTTCATATAGTTTATTATTTTAGTGTTTAAGCCTGTAATGCATTTTATAATATATGAAATAATGTAAAGTATATATATATACACACACATATTACACATAGATAGTCATTGTTTGCTAAATAACTCACACTTTTTTTTTACCGAGTAGAATTAGGCATTTTACTATCTCAGTTCTCGTATGGATGAACATATACTGGAACCTAATTAGTTTATTTTATTTTTTTATCATGACGGAGTGAAAATGTACATTCCTGTATAAACTCTAATTATATACCCTCTACTGTGTTCCATTTATCAGTTTTCTTTCTGAGTCCTTTACAATTTCACATTCATTAGATTAACGTAGCATTGCAGATTTTTCTGATTCTAGAAAAGACAGTCCCCTTTAATCTTTTTCTTTTCCAGAGTTTACTTGTCTGTTTTCTGGGGCTTATTCATTCATGTGATACTCATACAATTTCATCCCACTTCACCCTCATCCCCAGTAAAGCCTGTAGGTATTCTAGTAGACATTCCATCAGGATTTTATAGAAGCTGAAATCTAAAGAATGTTTTATAAAGAACATTTTGTTACATACAAGCATATTTGTAATGAAAACTATTAGCCTACTTCTTAAGCCATTAAAATGTTATAGTAAATGCATGCTTAGCCTTCACTAAATTTCATTGAATTAATTCACCTAAGAAATTTAACTCCAGTTTCTGATGCAAATCAGTAATAGTTACTAGAAAAAAAACTGAAAATCCCAATTCCTTTTATTTTTACTTGGATCCACTCTTTTAGCTAGAAACCACTTAGTACATCTTTGGTCAACTAATCATTCATTATTAAATAAGTTAATAATGTGCTACATTCTTACTATGCATAAATTTATTTTATTCTTCAACTCAAACATTTTTATTTACTTTCTTTTGTTTCATTTTGTGTAGTTTATTTATGCAAATAGTTGTTGTCCGCTTCATTTTCTTAATGGAAAATTACATGAGCAAATTTTGCATACATCGATGGCTTTTTCACAACTGATTTAAGGAGTGCTGGTAGCGGTTAAGTACTCGTTGCTAACTCAGAGACTGGCACTTTCAGCCCACAACAACTCTGAGGGAAAAAGATACGTCAGCGTGCTTCCTTAAATATTACAGCTTTGGGAACGCTGGAGAACAGTTCTGCTCTACAGTTGCTGTGAGTCGGCATTGACTAAACAACATACATGAAAGTAATTTACACTTAAAAGGTATAGATTAATAAAAAATACAACTGTGAGGAAAAATACTTTTGTGCAATAAAACATCCTGTATTATTCTTTTTTTCTTCAAACTTGTTTTTAGGTACATGTTATTTTAGCATGAATTTTTTAATTAAAGTGTACGTTTAATGAATAATCTAGAATTTTAATTTTATATGCAAAATGCTTTTCTAAGAGTTTGTAAGCTTAAAATGCATATAAATTTAATTGTGTCTGCGTATTTATATACGTGTGTGGATGTGCCTTCATGTAGTTCTACATCCGTATTCAAATTTGAGGATGCCCTAGCATCACAGCTCTTAACAGATCAGCTGGTAACCAAAAGGCTGGTGGGATAAATCAACCAGCTACTCCTTGGAAACACTACAGAACGGTCCTACTCTGTCCACCAGGGTCACTGTGAATCTGAATTGATGGCAATGACTTCAGTGATGGCAATAATTTCTTTTAACCAATAGAAATTCATTAGCACCTTTTAAAACATTGTTTCTTTTTGTTTCAATTTATTTGTGTTTGTTTCAAATATGCTAAAATAGACTAGTTTTATTTTATTTAAATATCCTCTGGAAGAATTGCATGTAAAAAGTAATTCAATGCATTAGCAGAAGTGAAAAGAAATAGTATATTTTAAAACTGTATGGTGTCATCATTGGTGATACATGTCATGTGATTCATGAAATGCAAGGATGTTGCTGTGATCATTAAGGCAACACAGCTTTATATACCTAACTGCGCCCTAAAACACCTAATTACCCTTTGTTTTACCTCTCCACAGTTTGACTGTATGACCTCAAAAGTGAGGACATATTTTTGAGACTTCTAGGGTTGTGTTTGATTTATTTATTCACTTATTTCAAAACGCCTTAATAAAAATAGCCACTGTGCTAGATTGGGGAAGTATAACAGTGACCAAGACAGAAATAAACTGTACAGCAGTGGGTAGACCCAGAAACTGTAACAGGAAAGGTTTATGAAAGAAATAGATGTTACTATATCACACATGAAAGTGATTGTTCAGAAAATTGTCTGAAAAAGTGAGAAATAAAGTAAGTGTAGGAATTAACTAGGAGTCAGGAAGGAAACTGAGGGTAGGGCTCCCTCTCTCTTTTAGAGAAAAACAGTAAAAGAGAGACAATTTTCCAGTACAAGGCAATAATAGAGAACCATCAGGTAAACAATATGATAAATATAAGCCCTAAACTGAAGTGAAAAGGGACCTTTCAGACTAAAATGGTAAACCAAGCAAGGAGTGTGAAGGTGTTTGGGTTTTATCATAAAGCAGTGTGGCATCACTGATGGAACAGATTGTCAGGCTTGCGTTAGTCAAATGCTCTCAGTCAATGGTGTGAAGAATGGATCAGAATCAGTGACAGCATTACATGTGCTGTGAAAAATAGGAGCTATATCATGTTTTTTATAAGCCTCTCTCTTTCTACATGTGTGTGTACTCACATACATAAACACATACATACTTACATATACATACATAAGTATACATATATGTGTATATGTATGCACACTATATTGATTATAATCTATCTGAAGAAAAAAATGCAGATATCAAAATGTATGTTCCCCTCAAGTTGTACAACATTTTTTCCTAATTGGCTTATTTTGGCTTTTTCAAGGTATGCAGTTTGGAGATTGAACCTACAGGAAAGTCAGCTTACCCATTACACTTGATTTCGCCCTAATTTCAAGCTCAAGATTAGTCCATTAGCCTTCATTCATGCCAAACAGCATCCTCAGATACAAAGCAGAAATAATTCTTTCAAATATATTTAATTTCCAAAATCCATGCAGCTTTTTAATGTTACAGTTATTTTCTCAAAAACACTTTGACATTTTGACAAATTTATGGAATGATCGCTATTTCTCTTACAAACAAAATGCATTTCACTCTATTCATTGATCATTTTCCTTCAGATGATATCAGCTGTGGTTGAATAACTGTAATAATTTGGTTCAGTATCATAGAAAATTAACTTTATTTGAATTTTAGGTTTATATCCTTACAGTTCAAAGTTGGAATTTCTGAAATTTTGTTAAGAAAATGTCTCTTAGTTAAAATAAATATACTCAATTTTGGTGTAAGTTATTTTAGTGGTCCTTGACTATTATTTTGAGGCAATTTCTTCCTATGTAATTTGAAATCAAAACTGTCAGCATACGTAAAATATGAGATATTTGCTAAGCAGTGATAACACCCATTTTTAAATTGAATAGTTATGCTATATATCTTAATCTAAGAGCACTAAGCCAGCCAAATGCCATCGAGTCAGATTACTTTGCATAATCTTGACAAAATTGCCTATTATTTTTAAAGTGTCTCATGTACCATCAATTTGTCTTTTAATATTTCTAAACCTGTGTTTTTTTCTAACAAATATTGTATTGCAAGTAACTAAAATTAACCAATTTCAAGACATAATTGCATACTCTTTTTATATGTGCTACTATAGTTTTGCTATTCTTTTCACTGAGGAAACTGAAACCATGTATATGAGGTCTGCCAACTGAGTTCGCAAACTCATCCTAGAAAAATTATTGCTTATCTTGTTGCTGAATATCATTACAGCCACCTTCAGAGTAATCTCCTTGGGAAGCTATGCACCAAAGCCAGTGCCCAGTCCACCCTTTAAGGGAATTTTGGCACTCTTTTTCTGGAGTGGCCATCGGACCTTTATTATCCTTGATCTCCTGAAATGCATCAAAATGTCTTCCTTTCAAAATTTTGTTTATCTTCTGGTAAAGAGAAAAGCCATTGGGGGCCAGGCCAGGTGAGTAGGGAGGATGTTCCAACACAGTTATTTGTTTACTCGTCAAGAACTCCATCAAAGACATATGTATATAATTAAGTTTGTGAACTTGCCACCTTGCCAACACATTCAACGGCTATCCTAGAAGGAGTTCCAAAATTGCTTTAAAGGTTGAGCTAGGTGCTGGCATGCCTTTGTGTATAGCTTCCTAAGGGGAGTATTTGGAAGGTGACCATAGTGATATTCAGCAATGAGGTATGTAGCATTTAGAACAATTAATTTCACAGATTTAATTGTCAGACTTGACTGCTATGGAGTATAGAACTAACTGTTTCATGGAGTTTCCAAGGAGCACCTGGTGGATTCTAACCACCGACCTTCTGGTTAGCAGATGTAGCACTTAACCACTATGTCACTGGGGTTTGCACGTATATGCATAGACACATATATTCTAGAAGAATTATACGTGTGTATATATATATATATATACACATGTATGTACACACACAGAATGAGAGAGATTTGTATCAAGGAAATGGCTTATGTGGTTGTAGAAATCAACAACTATCAATTCTATGGATCAACTGCCAGGCTGGAGGCTTTTCCTGACTCTCGTAGCTGCTAGAGCTGATGAAGCCAAGATGGGCGGGTAAGAAAGATGGAAGATGTTGGTTCAATTTCAAGAACCAGATACCAGATGATGATAAATCAAGCTAAAGATCCAAAGCAGAGCAACAGCTGGAGATGGGGGTAGAGATGGGGAAGTCATTGCTAGAAACTCCACATATACTAGATGCAAGCCACACTCTCAAGGAAATTGTCCTTCAATTGATTGGCTGCTCACAGCTGATCTCATTACAGAGGTGACTGCATTGTTTCATAATTGCCAAAAGGCATCATAACTGTCAAACCAGTGAGAATCATGACCTAGCCAATTAGAGACACAACCTTAACCAGTTTAGGGATTGATTCATTGCTGTACACCCACAAGTTGTCTATCTCTTGCAATAAATCTCAATACATTAAAAACAACAACAACTATGAATTGGAATAATTATATAAAATAATATATAGGATAAAAATAATTTATGACAAACAAAAGGAACATAGTCACATTCTGTTTCCATTTCAATTATGAAATTTTTCATTGCCTGTGTTTTTTAACAGATTTATGTGCCTAAGATTCATTAGTACTGAAGAGAAATAATATCTAAAGAGCTCATTGTATTGAAGGTTCTAAATTATAAATTTTCTCTTTCTTTGTCCACTGCCAAATAAATACACATCCAAGCACATAATAGGTTTCTACAAAAGCTAACCTTTCCTGTGAAAGTTTTTGACTCATCTAGTATAAAGTTATTTACAGAAAATATATTGGGCAGAAGGAAACAAAGTATGCCTTATAAATACCAGGAAGAATCTCAAGAACAGGAAGAAAACTGGAATGGGAAAATAGTCACTAGATGGTGGAGATACAAGAATATTTCTGAGGTAACTTTAGAGTAGAAATTCTGTTTTTTAAATGACAACATGACCATCACTTCTTATAGTATATAAATCTTCGGTTAAATGTATACTTTTCATGAATGCATGACAGGGTAAATTTTCTCTGGATGAATACAGTGCATTTTTTAAATATATCATTAAAAGGTAATAATAGTATGACTAGAAGTGAAAACATCCAAATTAGATGAAGTTCAAGTATTTATCAGAAAGATTTTGTTTATTACAACTCTCCAAACCACTTGGTTTCTGTAAGTTAAAAAAAACTAGTTGTGAAAACTAGTATTATCATAATATAAGCATAACAAGCACTTTATACAGTCTCTCTTTTTCGATTGTACAATTCAAAATCTATACACAGAAAGCTAATCTAAAGAGAAAGGAACTTATTTAAGTCCTCCGATAAGTGATTTAAAATTTAAACTGATAATACTAGATAATTTTTTCCACATATTCAACCTTTGATGGTAGGTTACTTTTTTGGAAGTTTCTAAGGTTTATAACAATATACTTTTCTCTCCCTTTATGAAACTGTTTTCCTAGAATGACCCACCTGGTTCAGCAACCTAATGCTGTCTTTTCTAAGTTTCAACACTCAAAGTTAGTTTTTCACATAACAATCTACACCTCACAAACTACTCTTGCAGTTCTTCTAGAGCTCTACAGAGAAATAAACAGAGTGTCATTGGTTAGTCTAAGAACACCGTCTTAGATGAATTACACACACACATTTGAATATGACTGGATTTTCTAAAACGGTAAACCACCTTCATGTGAATGAGTCTTCATAAACACTGTCTGTCCATTTTAATTTGTTTCTTGTCAATGGATTTTTTAATTCAATAACAGTATTATTTAATAAAAAAGCATACCTGTTGCCATGGAGGCAATTCTGACTCACAGCTACCATGTAATAGTATGTACTTTATTATCTTTAAAGATAACTAAGCAAAGTAAAGCTGTGATTCTCCACAATGTTGTGGCAAACCTGAGTGGAGTTTGTGCCACTGACTGCAAACAGCCAGTTTTTGAGATGGGGTGAGATGAGAAGCAAGATGTTTTGTTATGTTCTGGTACACAAAGAAACAGAGGGAATAGATTCCTCCAAAGTCTGTCTCCCCAGAATGGAGACTAGCTGGAGGTTTTAGAGAAAAAAGGGATACGGTTTTATGAGTCCTTGGAATTTATGAAATATTAGTTCTTCTTTAGGCGGTCACAGTGCCTACATCCTAGATGTGCTGGTATCTCCACTGGTATTTTGGGCCCTGAGGTGGTCTGACCATCACATAAGTTCCTGGTCAAAGGCAAAGTACTTGGCTTTTCTTTTATGGTTTTTAGATTATTATCAGTAATTTTTCCATAGTTCTAAAGCAGGCATAGATCAGTTTTTACCTTGAAAGAAGCTAAAGAAATCAGTGGACTCAGGCTTTGGAATATGTGCTTCAAGACACAATTAAGCAGCAAAGTGGGCAGATTATGCTCAAGAGGCAGTCATGTATTTTACTCTGCCTATTCTAGTACTAAAAAAAAGTCTTCAACTATGAAATAAAATTAAAAATAAGTTTAATTAAAATAATGAGTGGAGTAATATAATTTGACAAGCGTTTTTATTTTATTAATAAAAATTATTTTTCAACTCTATTTATGTACGTGTACTCTTCTAAAGCTGAATTTTCCTAGATGGTAGTCAATAACATCCCCATTTGTCTGTTGATCTGTAGTAACTTTGGGTGCCTGCATGTTGCTGTGATGTTGAAAGGTGTACCAGCAGTACTTAGATACCAGCAAAGTCACCCATGGTAGAAAGGTTTCAGCTGAGTCTCCTAACTAATACAGACTAGGAAGAAGGGCCTGGCAGTCTACTTCTGAAAAGAATTAACCAATAAAAACCTTATGAATAGCAGCAGAAAATTGTCAGATACAATGCCAGAAAACACAGCCCCCAGGTTGGAAGATACTCAGAAGACAACTGGCAAAGAGCTGCCTCCTCAAAGTAGAGTCAACCTTAATGACGTAGATGTAGTAAAACCTTTGGGACCTTCATTTGCTGATGTGGCACGACTCAGAATGAGAAGAAACCGTTGCACACATCCATTAATAACCAGAACGACATTATAAATGTTCCACGGACTGCCAAAAGAACGGATCTGTTCTCGAATGACTACAACTAGAGTGCTTCTTTGAAGCAAAGACGGTGAGACTGTCCCTTAAGTGCTTTAGACATGTTGTCAGGAGGGATCAGCTCCAGAAGAAGGACATGATGCTTAAAAAAGAGTGGAGGGTCAGCGTAAAAGAGGAAGACCCTCAATGAAATGGACTGACACAGAGGCTGCAACGAGGGTATTAAGCATAAAGATGATTGCAGACCTGGTGCAAGACACTGTTTTATTCTGTTGTGCTTCCAGTTGCTACGATTCGGAAGCGTCTCCACAGTGCCTAACAACAAGAAATCAACAATCACGTACGTCTCCCGAGTACTTGAAACATAGCTAGCCACACCTAGAAAGGGAATTTTTAATATAATTTAATTAATTTAAATTTGAGAGCCGATTTTTCCCCTTGTTAAACACGACATAATGCTTTGCTATGACTTTCACTTTAACCGTTGTGCCATGTGAGATAGTATGGTCATATTTTACTGCGTGTATCAGCTGCATGTGTTTTCCTAGTGTTCAATATAAATACAAATAAAAACAGAAACACATTATTGATTTAATCATTGTTGGATTCTTTTCAACAAATTTAACCTTGCGTTTATTTGAACATTTTATACAGATAGCACAAGCTACAGTTACAGCTGTGTAAATTGTTGCACTTTTCATTATTTTAAGGATAAGTGATTATAACTATTCAGTATACTTGCTAAATAAAACTGGACAGTGAATAAGGAAGGCAGAAGAGTTGGCATCTTTGAAGTGTGATACCAGAAAAGAATACTGAATGCACCATGGCCTGCCACAAGAACAAACAGATCTGTTCTGGAAGAAGTCCAACAAGAACGTTCCTTGGAAGCAAAGACGGCAAGACTGCATCTTACATAATTTGGACGTGTTTTCAGGAGAGGTCAGTGCCTGGAGAAGGACATAATGCTTGGTAAGGTGGAGGGTCAGTGATAAAGAGGAAGACTCTTTAAAGAGATGGATTGACACCATAGCCACAACAATGGGCTTACAGACAGAAACAACTGTGGGCATGGCACTGCTCTGGGCAGTGTTATGTTCTGTTTTTCATAGGGTCACTATGAGCAGAACTAACGCAATGGCACCTAACAACAGCAACAACATTAAACACAACACTCAACCCTTATTAGCATTTTAATTTTAAAACAGTGTTTTATTACTTTAAATAAATAAGTTAGCCATGAGTTGGATCCGACTTGGCGGCACTTGGCTTGTCTTAAATAAGTTTGTTCAGATTATAAAATTTGAAACAAAATTTCACTCTTAGTACAGATTGATTAGTAGTAAAGAAACTAGTACAACAATCAGAACAACAATGAAAAAGAGACTAAAAGATGATATGTTACAAATTTCATGATTAACAAATATCAAATTGTTTTACCTTTTCAGGCAGAAACAAAAGTGTCCTTTGTTTCTTTGGTTAAAAATTAAATATATTAAAGTACACAATATTAAGAGATACTTGCTGCAAATCTAGATGGTCAAAAATAAAAACATAAAATTAGTTGCCTAAATCAGATTCAAATGTCTAACAGATACTTTTTAAATGCATTTTAACACAATTTGAGATTGTAGTTTTACCAATCTATAAAATAACTGGTATTGTTGCACAAAATAGAATATAATGTTTAGAGATGTAATTAAATAATTTTCTTTTTCCAATTATGGCAAGTTTTTAAGAAAATATGAGAAAAGAATTAAAAAGGTAGTTTACAAAAGTGAAAAACCTCAGTTAAGCTATCAAACAATTATCCATGAAATACAAGAGTTTCAACAGTATCAGTTTGATTCATGATTTGGAAAAAAAAAAAGTAAATATTTTTCTTTCCCTTATAGCACGCACAACATGTAAAGACACTCCCTAATTAATACTTTAGTTCTGTTTTGTCTCCAGTTTTACAAAAAAAAAGAAATATTGTTAATCTGTGGCCTAAATGACTGACCTTATGTCAGAGGTATGTTTGAATCTTTAATGTATGTTAAAGAAGAGCTTCTGCCTAGCTATCAAAAAATTATTTACAACTAGCAGTGCATCAGCTATAATGGGTCAAATTTCCAGACTTGCTAGAATTTCAAATCAAGAGTTCATTGTTTCTCCTCTTGCTGTTTTCCACTATAGGAAGCACATTGGATATATCTGTGATCAGTTTACTGAAGCTTGAAAGAGTCACGTATATTGTATAGTTCTCAAAACGGTTTAGCATATTCAAGGAAAAGTTATTAATAATCATCAGTTTAAGGAAAAGTTCAAAAAATGGCACACAACGTATTTAATAATATTGTATACTCCGCCAAAAACACTGGTGGCATAGTGGGTTAAGTGCTGTGTGTGTCAGCAATTCAAATCTACCAGGCACTCCTTGCGAACTATCTATGGGGAAGTTCTACTCTGCCCTCTAGGGTTGTTATGAGTTGGACCCGACCCTACAGCAGCGAGTTTGGGATTTTGGCTTGATACTCTTCCAGTTTGTAACTTGAGTGGTGGAAAAATTGCACATGTATTTCCTGTAGTGTCATCTGCACACAAGGTTGTTATGAGTCTGGATAGACTTGAAGCCAACATTATTTTTATTTCACTTTAGGTGAAAGTTTACAGCTCAAGTTAGTTTTTCCTATAAAAATTTATACGCGTATTGTTAGGTGACCCTTGTTGCTGTTCCTCCAATGGGATAGCACGTGCTCCCTGACCACCCCGGATTTCCTGGGTCTGTTCAACCAGTTCTACGGTTTCTGCATTCTCACCTTGCCTTCAGACAGGACCTGGCCATTTATTCTCATGTATCTGCTTGAACTCTTCATGAGTATTATTTAAGTTTTATAGTCCAGTCTAATCTTTGTCTGAAGAGCTGGCTATGGGCATGATTTTAGCTCTGTGTTAACAGAGAATACGTGTCTTCTGGAGTTCCTTCAGTCTCAGTCAGATCGCTAAGTCTGATCTTTTTACGTGAATTTGAATTCTGCACCTCCCTTTTCTCCTGCTCTGTCAGGGATTCTCTGTTATGTTCCCTGACAGGGCAGTCAGTGGTGGTAACCAGGCACTACCTAGTTGTTCTGATCTCAGGTACATGGAGTCTCTGGTTTAGGTGCTCTTTTTTTTGTCTCTTGGGCAAATAATTTCCTTCGTTCTCCCTGGCTCCATGTGGGTTGGGGTCAGTTGACATATCTTAGATGGGCTCTTGCTGCCTTTCAAGACTTTAAGCACTATTCACTGACATGAGATGTAGAATATCGTAGTAAACTTTGTTATGCCATTTGACCTTGATGTCCCCTGAAATCATGATCTTCAAAACCACGTCACTGGCACTCTGTCCCTCAAAGAGTTTGACTATGTTCAGCAAACTTACTAACATTTGATTGACTCCAGATGTGCTAACTTCCCTTGTATTATGTGTTTTCCTTTCATTCACCTAAGATAAATCCTGGTTACTGTTGCTGTGTAGTGGTTAAGCACTACTGCTGCTTACCGAAAGGTCAGCAGTTCAAATACACTAGGTGCTCTTTAGAAGCTTAATGTGGCAGTTCTACTCTGTTTTATAGAGTCAATAGGAGTCTGGATCAACTTGGTGGCAGTGAGTTTTGTTTTGGTTTATCTAGTTAGTGGATTCCCCTCTTCCCTCCTGCCTACCCTCAGAATCATCAGAGGATGATTTCTTCTGTGTTTAAACCTTTGCTTTAGTTCTTATAACTAATTTCACTCAATATAATGCTTTCCAGATTGAACTACGCGGTAAGGTGTTTATAGGATTCATCTTTATTCTTTATTGTTGTTTAGCATTCCATTCTTTGATTATACCATAGTTGGTTTAAATCCATTTGTCTGTCAAGCGGCACCTATGTTGTTTCTGTTTTTTGCTGTTGTGAACAGTGCTTCAGTGAACACAGGTGTGCAAGTATCTTTCTGTGTGACAGTTCCTATTTCTCTAGGATGTGTTCCGAGGAGTAGCTGTATTCTCTGTTACTTCTTTTTTTTCACATGCCCACCTATATGCAGCTTCCACTGCTCTCCCTGTCCGGTGACTGCACACTATTCCTCTCTGCTCCATACCTGTCTCATCCTCCCAACAGTCTCCTTTCCCCTCCTCTCCACCCACTCCTCTTACTCCAGCCAGAGGTCAGCAGGATGATATCCTATAGATGCACATAACCATAAAGTGCATCCAATATATGGTCACTCTGCATCACCAAGTCCAATCCACTCGTGTCTGAAGAGTGAAACTTCATGATGATTTGTGGACTTCAACATAACTTGAATATTCTAGTACTTCTATTACTGGCTTCTAAAGGAAGCCCCAAATAGATTTACAGACTGGTTGTACTATTTAACACACCACCAGCAGTGTATAAGTGCTCCAGTCTCTCCACAATGTTTATGACATTTATAATTTTATATTTTTTAGATTAATGACAGCCTTATTGGGGTGACATGTCATCTCAATGTAGTTTTGCTTCAGATTTCTTTAATGTTTGATGACTGCGAGCATTTCTTCACGTATCTGCTAGCTACCTGAATGTTTTCTTTAGTGAAATGCCTGTTAATATGCTTTGCCCATTTTTTAATTGGATTATTTGTATTTCTGTGGTTGAAGTTTTGCAGAATCTTGTAAAATTTTAAACAGTAGTCCGTGATCGGATATGTTGTATTCAATTTTTCCCCCAGTCTGTAGGCTGTCTTTTTATTCTTTCAGTGAAGTCTTTGGATTTTTGTTTGTTTTGCAAAAAGATATTTTACTGTGATTTAAGTGAAAGTTTACGGTCCAAGTCAATTTGCCATTTAAAACCCCACCGATACGCAACTTGAACTGCTCTCCCCATCCTGCGACAGTAAGCTCCACCTTTCCACGTTTTACTTCCTGTATCCATTCAACCAGGTCTTACCTCCTTCAACCCTCTTATCTCTCCATGGACAGGAGAAACTCAGACAACCTCACATATATATTTAAGCCAAGAAGAACACTCTTTGCCAGCAACACTCCATGTCTTGTAAGTCCTACTTTGTCTAAAGAGCTGGCTTTGATACTGGTTTCAGCTCTGAGCTAACAGAAAGTCCAAAGGCCATGTCCTCAGGTGACCCCCCAATCTGTCAGACCATCAAGTCTTATCTTTTAATAGAGTGCTAGTTCTGTACACTCATTTTTCTCCCACTCCATAAGGGACTCTAAAGTGTGCTCCCTATTAAGGTAGTTGTTTTGTTTCTTTTCTTTGTTTCTTTCTTTCTTTTTTTTTTTTCTGTTCTACTTCTGCTTATGTTAGTTTAGGCAAGTGGTATGTTTCTACATTTCATCTAAGTTTTTTAATTTATTGAAGTACAATATTTTATATTGTTTTGTAATGATTCTTTTAGTTTCACTTGGGTCTGTTGTGATATCGCCCATCTCATCTCTTACTCAAATTATTTGTTTCACCTCCTGTTTTTCTTTTGTGGGTTTGGTCAATGGTTCATCTATTTTATTGATCATTTCAAGAAACCAGCTGTTTTTGTCATGTAGTGCTGTCATACAGAAAGACTACAAGCAGATGGGTTTAAAAAGAAAAATCTTATTCTGTCAAAGTCCAGTAAGCTACAAGTCCACAGTCAAGCCATCGGCTCCATGGGAAGTCCTCTGTTGGCTTTGGAGGAAGGTCCTTGTCATCAGCTTCTCCTGGACTGGGAGCTTCTGAAGTGCTGGGACCCTGGGTCCTTTCCAAAGATACACTTTACTTCATACAGCTCTTCTTGGTGGTATGAGACCCCTGCCCCCAACTCTCTGCTTGCTTCCCTTTCCTTTGTATCCCAGGAGATTTACTCAAGGCACAATACAACCTTATCACCAACACAACTGCTGGCCATCTTAACATCATAGAGGAAGGGTTTACAGCATATTGCAACTTCATGCAATAGTAGGGATAAAGGCTTACACAGCTACATACATTTTGGGGGGGACACAAGTCACCCCATTACATTTCACCCGTGGGTTCCCTGTATCATACACTTGCCACAAGTAAAATATATCCTATCATAGCAGAAGCTGTAAATCAATTCAAAAATTCAGAAATTCCTGTTCAGCTGTGAATTCTAGATCAAAAATTATCTGCTTCCAAAATACAATGGTGGAACAATCAGGCACAAGTTAAACATTTCCTTTACAAATGGGAGAAATTGAAGGGAAAGAAGTTTTAACAGGCACCAAGTAAATTAACAGAACATATTACATGAGTCTTCAAGGATTGAAAATAGTATTGCATTCTCTGAGATATTTTACACAGTGGTCCCACCTGCAAACTCTAGGTATTGGCCACACTCTCCAGATTCTGAGTGGAGACCCCTTAGCCCTAGAATATAGCTATGCCTTCCTGGCCCAAGGGTACAGAAACCCTCTTCTCTCAATTTTGCTAAAAAGGAAAACACCCACTGCTGTTGCATCAGTTCTGATTCATAACTACCCTATAGAGAGATTTCAGCTGCCCCATAGTTTCCAAGGAGCACCTGGAAGATTTCTGCTGTCGACCTCCTGACTGCCAGCCATAGCACTTAACCAGTATGCCACCAAGGTTTCCCCCTCAGCTTTAGGTGTACCATTTTCCTAGTTCATTTGAGTGACAGCTCCACCCTTGGGAAATGCAGACGCCATGGCTCCACCCTTTGTAACTCCTAAGGTCATAGCCATACCTTTCGAGATAGGCAGCTCAGCTCTTTGTGTTTTTTGTCTCTTCAGCTGCTTCCGGTGGACTCTTGGTCAGGGCCTCACACCCACATCTACCACTGTGAGGCAAGTATTTCAAAGCTGTAACTCCATTGATTTAAGTGCCTAAATGTGCCATACTCTATCTGGAAGCCTCCTGTGTACACCCATTCAGATTTCTCGCTCCCTGGGTGGATTCCAGCACTGTCTCACACTGCTCTGGTCCTATGTTGCCAGTTCACTGTTTTTTTCTCACCATTTGCACCTTCACTTGGTATTAACAATTCTTTATGGTTTCTTCTGAGACTTCTAGCCATTCACAGTTTCAAAACTGCTTCTACATTTTAGGAATCTGTTAAAGCAACATCCCACTCTCTTGGTACTAAATTCTGTCCTAGTCATCTAAGTGCTGATATAACAGAAATACTACAGGTGGGTGGCTTTAAAAAGGGGATATTTTATTCTGTCATAGTCCAATAGGCTACAAGTTCAGATTCAGGGCATCAGTTCCAGAGGAAGTCTTTTTCTGTTGGCTCTGGAGGGAAGTCCTTCTTGTCAGTCTTCCCCTGGACTGAGAGCTTCTGAAGGACAGGGACCTCAGATCCTTTCCAAAGGACTCAATCTGCTCCAACCACTGCTTCTTGGTAGTAAGTCTCCCACTCTCAGACTGCTTCTCAGACCTTTGTATCCAAAAGATTGCCTTAAAGCATGTTATAATCTTACACTTTCAGTTCTGCTCAACCAACACAACTGCTGCCTATCATCCCTCGTTAACATAACAGGGGCAGGGTTTACAGCATATAGGAACGTGACGTAACACCAGAAACCAAGGCCTAGTCAAATGGCTACATATATTTTGGGGGGATACAATTCAATCCATGACATCAGTTTTCAGTCTTATTAACTATTTCAATTATTTTCCTATTCTCTAGTTAATTTACTTCTGCTCTAATTTTTATTATTTGTTTTTTTTTCTGGTATCCAGGAGATTACTTTGCTACTTTCTCTCCTTATTCAAGTTACAGAGCTAATTCTTTGATATGGGCCCTTTCTTCTTTTTGGATGTGTACATTAAATTAGTTAAATTTACTTCTGAGCACTACTTTTGCTATGTCTAATAAGTTCCAGTAGGATATATTTTCATTCTCATTTGATTGTGTGAATTTCTTTATTCTCTTCTTGAATCTTCTGAGTAGTTTCTGAGCAAGGTATTTTTCAGTTTCCATGTGTTTCATTATTTTTCCTTTCCTTTTCCTACTGATTTCTACTTTTATGGCCTTAGGGTTTGAAAAGATGCTTTTGTAATATTTCAGCACTTTGAATTTTGCTAAGGATTGCTTTGTTGCCTAATAATTGGCCAATTCTGGAGAATGTCCCATGGGAGTTGGAATAGAAAGCATATTGGCTGCTGTTGGGTAAAGTATCCTGTATATGTCTATGAGGTCAAGTTGCTTGATTATAGCATTTACATCTTCTATGTCTTTATGAGCTTTTTTCTGGAGGTTGTGTCTTTCCCTGAGGATGGTGTGTTGAATCTCCTACTATTAGCTGGGAGCTGTCTATTTCTGTTTTCAATGCAGTTAGAGTTTGTTTTATGTATTTTAGAGTGCTGTCATTGGGTACATAGATATTTCACATGATTGTGTCCTTCTGGACTATTGATCCTTTAAGCTTTATATGGTGTCCTTCCTTATCTAATATGGTAGATTTTACTTTGAAGTCAATTTTTATGAGTGATTAATGTTGCCACTCCTGCTTTTTAAATGTTGTTACCTTGATTTAATTTTTTCCATCTCCTGAATTTTAGTTTGTTCATGTCTTTAAATCTAAATTATGTCTCCTATAGGCAGCATTTAGATGGGTCCTGTCTTTTATTCAGTCTATCACTCTCTGTCTCTTTATTGGTACATTTGATACATTTACATTCAGCATGATTATTGATAAGTAGGAGTTTAGTGCTGTCATTTTGATTCTTTTTGTTGTATTGTAGACAATTCTTTTATTCTGTTTAATTTTCTGTGCTGAGGAATTTTTTCTGGATGTATTTTCTTTTCATCTTTTTTATTATCAGTAGTTTTATAATGGCTGACACTTCAGATTTTTCTTGTTTTCATTTTGATGCTTAAGATTGATGATTTCTTTTGTGGTTACCTTAATGTTTACCGTGATTTTCTAAATGTAACTAGTCTTTAATTTCTTTTTAAAATCTTGACTTCATCTCCATATGAAAGATTGATGACTACATCTTAAGTCCCTCTTTTTTGTTATAATGTTTGCATGTTTACATAATGTCATCTGTTTCCCTATTTTCAGTGTTCTACCTTTGGCTCATTTTTGTGATTCCCTATTTGGGTTGATATATGGTTGCTCTGTTTTGTACTCTAATCTTGGGTTGTTACCTGATGTTATTGATTTTCTAACCAATACCCGGTGCCTTTGAGTCAACTCTGACTCAAAGTAGTAGCCCTATAAGACAAAGGAGAACTTCTCCATAGAGTTTCTAAGGAGTGCCTGGTGGATTCAAACTGCCAACCTTTTGGTTAGCAGATGTAGCACGTAACTACTACATCATCAGGATTTCTTTTTCAAACCAAAGCACTCTTTTAGTATTTCTTGTAATTTGGGGTTGGTTTTTGCAAATTCCCCAAATATAAGTTTACCTGGAGAGTCTGAATTTTACCATCATATTTGAGAGAGAGTTATTCTGGATACATAATATTGTCTGTCCATTATTTTCCTTCAAGGCTTTGCACACGTCACCCCTTTGCCTTCTTGCCTGCATGGTTTCTGCTGAGTTTCATTTCATTGATTCTCCTTTGTAGGTCAATTATTGTTTATTCCTAAACACTTTCAAAAGTGTCTCCTTATTTTCAGTTTTGACAGTGTTGATTATAATTTGCCTTGTTGTCTTCCTCTTGGGGTATACCTTGTGTGGAATTCAATGCACTTTTTGGAGAGATATCTTTTCTGTCATTGTATCAGGCATTTTTTCTGTCAGTAAATCTTGAAAATTTCTCTCCACGTTTTCTTCACTTTATGGTTCTCCAGTCACTCATAGATTATTCTTCTGTAGTTAAAAAACAAAACAAAACAAAGAAACAAAAAACCAGTACTTTTGAGTCAGGTCCAACTCATAGCGACCATGTAGGTCAGAGTAGAACTGCCCCCATAGAGTTTCCAAGGAGTATCTGGAAGATCTGAACTGCTGAACTTTTGGTTAACAGATGCAGCACTTAACCCACTAAGCCACCAGGGTTTCCTCTTCTTTATAAAATCCCCATAATTATTCATGACTGTTGATTTTTAAAAATTCTTTTATCTGATTTTTCCTCAAACATATTGGTCTCAGGTATTTTATCTTCAGTCTTACTAATTCGGCTTCCCATTGCTTCAATTGTAGTCCCTTTGCTTTCTAATGAATTGTCTAATTTTGCAATTTTATTATCAGTTTTTTGAGTTTCTGATTCTTGAATTCTGATTTCTTGAATTTCTGAGTCTGTATTCTTTCCTGTAGCCTGATCAGTCTGTTATTATGTTTTTCTGCATTTCGCCTCATCACTTTCCTCTTGTTTCAAAGTGCTCTAAATTTAATCTTTTATATTCTAAATCTCTGATAATTCTAGGAAGTTCTTTTCCTCCAGAAAATATGATTCTTTGGGGAACTTTCTGAAGACATTATCTGCTTCTCTAAGTGCTTTTAAATTGACTATTCTCTCTGATCCATCAGTAAATTATGTGTATTTGCTTACTGTGTTGGAGCTTCTCATTTTATCTTGTTTTGAAATATCCAAATAGGCTGCTTGTGTGTAATAGTTTGGCAGTTGTCCTTTTGAAGCTGTAGTGTTTCATCACCGGGTGGCTAGAGCTCTTACTAGACATGTGAGCCCAAAGGTCTGTTTACTTTTCTTACATGGATTCAGCTCAGATGTTCAAGTAGTCAGTCACCAATGTGTGGTACAGGCTCTTGCCCACTATCTAGATGGGCAGGGGTGATTAGTGTAGGCACAGCTATCTGGCTGCAGATGCTAAGAAAGATAGGGAGCCAACAACCATCCCTGAGTGTCTGTGACATGGTGTATCCCATTATGTCTGAATCTAGGTGAAGAAGCAGTTGCTACCCTGAATTTCTGGCTCAGGAGAGTAAGAGAGTCCCCCCCCAGCCCCGCCTTTCCTCGTATGTTAAATTGTTCCCTTTCTGAATCCAAGAGAATAGCTCAGGATGGGCCTAAGGAGTCCTACTTCTGGCTCAGACAATGGTGTCAGACTCCAGAGCTGAGCACAGTACAGAGAACTGGGGAGTGGCACTGGTGGAAGGAAAAGAGGTTTATCCCAGAGGAAAGACTTAGATCTGCATGCAGTAGTTTACATAAAATGGCTTGGCTTTTGACAATCTGGTTCTGCAGGTGCAAGCAGATTCTCTAATCAGTTTTCTCATGCTAAGCAGGATGCTTTCCAAGCTCTGCCACTCCACTCATCAGCTAACCACAACCATTTCCCTGCAGGTCAGATCCTACGTACTTCTGGAGCTACTTTCTCTTCCCTGTTGCTCAGTCCAGTTTCTCAATTTTCCTTCTGATGTTTAGGGTCTCTAAGAAGTTATATGCACTGAATCCATTTGTTCTTTTGGTGGTTTGTTATAATGGTCAGTGGAAGCTTCCATCTGTTTCAACATCTTGGCCCAGTCTTTATGTTATACTTCTTGAGATAATGTTTCCAATATGCTGGTCTCAGTATAATACATTATTAAAATTAATTTTGCCTGTTTCTTTTCACATGTTTAATTATGGATTCTCAGATATTAAAAATGACATACCTGAAAATCTCATGGGATTTGATTCCTATGGTTTGGAGGTTTATGGTCATCGTTTCATGGAATGCCTCAGTTATTTGGCCTAATGATGTTTTCAGTGCTTCTAGTCTACCCACTCATTCATTGCATAGTGTCTGGGTTGTAAAACTTTGCAAGAGACCATCCAACACAAGACAAGTGGTCTCCTTCATCTGGAGCAACAATGGAAGAAAAAGAGTCAAGAATAAGAAGAGGATATCAAGTGTGTGACTATACGCGGTTGTGAACAACTGGTTCCTTTGCCACAACATCAGAATTGGATGTGTCTGATTAGCATCACTGAACATTTTGATCAAATAGTCTATAGAAGCATATTGATCAAAGTGGGGAAAATTCAGAATAAAATTCCAATTATCATAGACTCCAGACTATGTGGAGCTGAAGAGGCTGATAAACCCCTGAAACCAGTTCTCTGAGATAATCTTTACAGTTTAGCTTAAAACCACATCCTGAAGTCTTCTTAAAACCAAACAATAGTCTAGCCTAACTCGTAAGTCTTCTTTGAGCATTATGCTCTTTAAGAATTATCTATATGAGATCAAAGTGAGAACTTGAAAGTTTAGAAAAAATCTTAAAAAGCACTGAGTTATGCCTACTGGGGATAAACAACATAGAAAGGGATGGTGAGAATGCTTGTGCAACTCAAAAAATGTAATCAATGTCACTGTATTATGCATGTAAAAATGTATTATACTTGTAAAAAAATTGGTATATGTTTTACTGTGTATATTCTCAGCAATAATTAAAAAGAAAGTAAAAAATGACGTGTAACTCAGATTATACTTCTACTAAATAGTGTTCTTTTAATGCAGGATTATCAGGATGAGATCAATTCCTAGATGAAAGAATCCAAAGACACAGAAATTTTGAAGTATACATTATACTCCTCCAGGATACCACAAGTTCTGAACTATACTGCAACATAGGGTTTGTTTTTGTTTTTGTTTTGTAACTGCTTAGCTCTGTAATCATGTGTATTTTTAGTTTAACAGAAATATAAATGATATAAAATCACTGCTGTCAAGTCAATTCCAACTTATAGCAACACTGTAGGATGGAGTAGAACTGCCCCATAGAGTTTTCAAGGAGTGCCTGGTAGATTCAAATTACTGACGTTTTGATTATCAGCAGTACTACTTAACTATTACACCACCAGTGTTTGTAGGAAGGACGAAACTGTTTAACGTAGTCAGGAAATGATGAGACACAGGGATTTACCATACTTCATCTCATTTGTATGAGTACTCTAATGAAAGTAACTAATTTTAATAAGCTGTCATATTTTTAAGTCAAAAATAGGAGTCCTTCTAATATTTGTAGCAGTTGTCACATTCTTACTTCTTTTGAAAGCATAAATGAGGTCCATGAATTGTAGGCTGCATGCTGAAATACATGTCTTAGTAAGTTTCATATATAATTATTTCAAATAATAATGACATGAGAATTTTTGTCCTTCCACATATATCCTGAAAACATTATCTGAAGGAAATGTTTTATTAGTGGGTTTTGAAATAATCTAAATTCTTAGTCCAGTGTGGAGCCCTGGTAACACAGTGTTTAACAACTCATCTACTAACAAAAAAGTTGGCAGTTCAAATCCACCAGGCACTCCTTAGAAACTCTATGGAGCAGTTCCACTCTGTCCCATAGAGTTGCTTTGATCTGGAATTGACTCTATGGTAATGAGTTAGGTTTGGTTTTGGAAGTTGCACACAGAAAAAACAAATATTTATAGACAACTACACAATGTACCATTAAATACATTATGCAGTAGTAAGGCTGCAGGTAAAAACAATAACTTTTTACTAATGTAAAGACAGTAAATTTAGTTGCTCACATTTACACTATTTTTATATAATACCTTAAAGGGAATGTCTTTACTTAAAGAAATTTGTAAGCCTTGATAGAGTTGCTAGTTCCTAAATGTAATATCACTGTCTCTATATTTCTACTATGGTAGGCACAAAATAGGAAATTGTGATTAAAATCACTCAGATTTGTCCTCTAAATTTTAATCTATGCAATTACAATTAGCATAGTTGATATATGTAACATAAATTATAGGAAAAGAGAATATGTTGAAGCCAAAAATTATGAACTCAAAAACTAAAATTAAAAAAATCAAACAGGCTACATAAATTGTTCTTTGATTATTTCAATTTTTTTTTTTAAATACCAAAGACTATTTTCTTGAAAGGAAAGAGATTCAACCTTGAAACTGATAGTTAGAGCCTGAGGCATTGATGAAAATATTTTACAGATTTCAGTTTAAATTAAGGTCTCCAAAGTGAGAATGAGTTTAAATTATATCACTTCTCTTGTTGTTAAAGCCTGTATCAAAAGAAAAATGTAAGGTTTTTTTTTTTTTTTGGTGTGGTCTTTTCTACTGTACTCACAAAGGTATTCATTTGAATTTTTTCATATTTGTTTATATTTCTTAAATGACTTAAAAAGAATATTTTAACCTCAAAAAATATATAACTCCTTGAGACAAATGACAATACCAAATTTAAGAGACAAATTAGATGGAGTCTAAAAGAAATGCAAAATAAAAACAAACAAAAAAACTCTATTTATTTATAATACTTCTTTTCAGAGTAGTTTTGTTAATGATAACTTGGAGCTAAGTTTATGTTATGCTAAATGTGATCCATATGAGTATTCTCATTTGAGTAACACGTCATTATTTGTAATTGGAACAAAAAAAAGAACATAATTCTAATTATACATTAATACTGATTTTTACTTTATAAACTTAATAAGATCTGTTAATACTGAACCTGGAAATGTGAATCCATGTCTGGTATGCTGAGTCTTGCCAATTATTTGGACATTAGTCTTTGAGAGAGAGAAAGTGACTTTGTACAAGGCAAAGAGCAAGGATCCTGGAAGAAGTTCCTCAGATCCAGCTCCACAAGCTATGGGGAAGCAAGGCTTGCACTGATTTGAGCAGCAAGATGACAGCTTAGTGGGCAGACTAAATAGGAAAAAGTCAGGAAATTGGCCAGGAAACAGGAAGTTATCTGGTTCTTGTCAGACTGCATTTAGGAATAGGGTGCTGGAGATGATTTTCCTTCTGATTCATTCCTCCTGTTGCTGGGTTTTCTGTTGAGGGTATTTAGCTGTCACACCTTGTCCTTTCTATGCATGTGGGGAGAACCAAATCTACCTTGGGCTGGTTTAAGGACTAACAGAAACTTAACTGGCATTTATAGAATCCGGTTATTAGTCAGAACATTGTAATTTTGAGGTACAGAATCTGAGCAACAATAAACTGAAAGTGCAAAGTGAACTGGAAGCACAGCTCTCTCATGCATTCTGCTAAAAGCAGAAGTCAGTCACCTAAAAAGTTAGGTAAACAGTTCAAAGCCAAGAATTCAAATGTGTCCTAAGAAATGAAATCAAAATCACAGACTCTGGGAAAGAAGTTTCCTCCTGAATAGGAGAGATGCACAAGAGAAGCACCATCTTCTTTCACCTCTATAATAAAATTTGATCAGCCAGGATATCATAACTAATTTGGAAATAGTAAAAGCACTAGTAAGTACTCTTACCCATAAAGGTTTTGAGAATAGGAATTTTGCATGTGTGCATGGTGAGACTGTTGACAGAAATCTACATTCAAATGTATAACACATTTTATAAGATTTCCCATCAAGGTTTTATTTTAAACATAATTTGCTGATAAGGTTGTCTGTTTTGTATGGGTTTAAGGAAGGAATTATTATCTGCAGTAGGTAATTTATCCTTAGTTCATTACAAGACCTCGGCAGTGGAGTTAACAAAGGACTGAAACAAAAACAAAATTTCCCAATTATACCAGTTCAGGTGAAATCAGAAACAGCGCGTATGAGAAACTGCCACCTTAAGTGTATTTCTTTGTATATCTAAGTTTATTGTTAGCATCATTACGGAGCTGGAACCAAAATACCTTATTGTGGAATAACACGGGAATCAGTCTCCAAATTTAGTTACCCTCAGCTTGCAGGTAGTTATTTAGGGAAACCATCCACAGGGAGCGACTGGAGTCCCATCTGTTTAAGTACTGGCTGTCAGTGACAGCAAAAGATAGAGAAGATCCATCATTCTCAGTGGGGAATCAATGGCTAAGAGCATAGTGTGAAAAAGCAAGTCAGGAGAGTGTTATTTTGTATTGGAGAAAAGTCAGAATGATATTGATCCTGTCTAAGTCATGTAGAATTGAATTTACAGACACAGTTTTTACTTTGAGTGCTGCATGTAACTTGTGAAAGTCTTAAAAACAGCAGTTGGACACGTCTCTACGTAGCATTAAAAAGAATAAAACTATGTCCAGTTGACCACTCTTCAGAGAAAAAGAAACACTAGTGTTGTGTAAATTCCAATTCTCTAGTATCTTTTCAGGCAAAATGTACCAACACACATTTAATAGTGAAACATAGTTTTCTCTCCATCGAGCAATGGAGTTGTCTATGAGAAAGAGTATACAGTCCACCTATAGATTATTCAGTGGGCATGGGGTCCAAGATATTTTCTAGTAAAATCTTCTTGAATTATAAGCAATGTAAAGAAGTAAGGTGACTGCCACCAGGGTTAAACAAAAGATTAACACCCCTCGCACACACACCCACACGCGCACACACACACAGTTCTAAGGGATCATTAGAACCAAATTTCATTTTACCTAGTTACATGTTCCTCTAGAAAATAATGCTGTCCCAATTAGCCTTTGATCTAGTAATTAAATATTAGGGAACATAGAGTGATTACGTATGAGATAGGAGAATAAAGCAATGTAGTCCACTTTACATGGATACAGTGGATTGATACTCAACATCCATCTGCTTCTTGCGGTACTACATAGACTGAAAGCCTGAAAATTCAGTGCTTGAGAATTTCTTGTAACTAGAGTTCCATGTTATCAAAGCTCAGCCAACTGGATGAATTCATATACATTTTGGGAAAAAAAAAAATCTGTAGTGAAAAGCAGCATTTGGCTGTTTTTATTTTAGCTAGCAATATCATAGGGGCATTTGGTTTTTCTGGAGTCATATCAGCAGACATTTTTCTGCCTAGCATGGATGTTGAGATGTAGACTTTAATTTTTTGTGGATCTAGGAAATGCAGCTAAGAGTTGTGTGGAAACTTTCTCATAACCAGTTTACAGCTAGTGTGGAATATCCTTGCAGTGAAAGATACAAGAACTTCCATTTCCCTTGATTGTGGCAAAGTTAGAAACAATCTCAGTCCATGAATATAGTAGTATTTTTTTCTGTGCATCATTCTTGGAAGTTCACTAAATGCTAAAGTTCACTAAAGTTCGCTAAAGCTCTTTCTGCTTTCTAACACTTCCATAAATACAATTTCCTTTATTAAATCTGTTTGTCCCACTCTGCTTGAAATAGTTGATTTTTTTTACTTGCAATAGTCCCTGACTAATGAAATATTGTTTGATGAAATGTGTTTACTAAAATATTCAAATAAAAGTGAATAAAGAATACTTAAATAGCCTTCATAAAAGAAGTAGATATAAAATCAGATTCACAAAATCCATTTACATAGAGTTGACATGGACTCTTAGCAATCCTGTAAGACAGACTAGAACTGCCTCATAGGGTTTAAAAGTAGTAGCTGATTTGAACTTCTAATAATTTGATTAGTAGCCTGAGCTCTTAACCACCGCATCACCACTGCACATCGATAGTTTGGGGGGGGTGGAATTCTAATTCAGAGATGAGAAGCAACTCAGATTTGTGGAAACAGGAACAAATTTGCTTATGTCTACTTCTCACACTTGTACGTAATGTCCATCATCTTCCAAGTACTGCAAATATGTGTTTATGAGTCATTGTAAACAGTAAATGGAAATAGATAATAACACATTTATAATGTACAATGTGCTTGGGAAATACTTTTTTAATGAAGTTGAATTAATAAGGATGATGATGGAGATATAGAAAAGTTAAGACAAAAGTGAAAGCTGTTGAAGGAAAGAGTGAAAGGTTTTAAGAAGGGAGTGACATGATAAAGGTGGTATATAAAACATAACATGGGCAGTAATACACAAGACAGAAGAGGAGCTAGACTAGAGAGTTATTAAGATTAATGATGCTGGAAAGGGAGGCATAAATACAGGATCAAAGTCTTTTAGGAAGAAATGGCATCTAGAGCACTGGAATTCATTTTAGTGAGCAGTTAACATTAAAAAATAGACATTAATAATAGTTTTCATTTAACACCACAATGGAAGTGAGAACACAGGTACAAATAAAGAGTTGTATGGAGATAGAGAAGAGAGCAAATGTGTGATAAGATTTCTGCAAAATGAGAGGCATTCTCTACTGACTGCAATCTGTGCTTACAGTAATTGGAAAACAAAGTAACAGAAGGATATTTCAAAGAGTAATTTTGGGGAGTTCACTAGGAAATTTTATTAACTTTTTCAATAATAGTCAAATAAATGGGTCACAATATAGCTAGACAGAATGAATTTATTATAGGTCAAGTCTGCTGTAGCATTCCATAGCACAGACACAGTGACAGAGAAAAGAAATTTAGATACTTTTGAAAGAATATGTAAATATAGTAAGTAGACAAGCTGGAAAATGAATATATTATAATAAGTAATAATGTCAGGATCTCTAAATCAGTTTCAGATACAATATGAATACAAATAACAATGTATAAGAGCATTATATATCCTGATTTTCTCCTTTGTTTTCATTGTCCGCTAAAGTACGTAGATGCTGTCATGGATGAATTGTGTCTCCGAGAAAACGTGTGTCTCAAATTGGCTGGGCCGTGGCTTCCAGTACTGTGTGACTGTCCTCCATCTTTTGATTTTCCTATACTTTAGATCCTAATCTCTGCCTGTGGTTAACAGACTGGATTATGTTAAAGAAGATAAGGGTGGGACTGTCTTCTTGTTCCTTGTCACCATTTGTTCCAATGGAAAGAGAGTTTCCCTGGAGTTTGACTTGCACTACCTTTTATCTTTTTATACTGAAAGAGATAAAAGGAAAGGGAAGCAAGCAGAGAATGGGAACTTCATACCACCAAGAAAGCAGCACCAGGAGCAGAGCAAGTCCTTCAGATCTAATGCTCCTGTGCTCAGATATTCTCAGACCAAAGAAAGACTGATGCACCACAAACAATGACTTTCCTCCAGAGACAACAGAGAGGGAAAGGATTCCCTTGGAGGTGACATCTTGAATTCAGACTTGTAGCCTACTGGACTGTCTAAAACTAATTTTCTCTTTAAAGCCATCCAAACATGGTATTTCTGTTCCAGTAGTAACAGATGACCAAGACCGGTATTTTGCAATTTTCTATGGAAAGCCAGCCAAGCCAAGTGCTGTTGAGTTGGGAAAGTCTAAATATTCAAGAGAGACTTTTATTTCTTTCTGAGAAGAGGCACATTACACTGACTGATGGCAAAAATGTCCACTCTTGCCATTAAATCAAGTTCCTCTCCTAGGCACTTATTTCTCAGGCTAATTCTCCTCCTCCTACATGCAGGGTAGGATATGGAGGGCTTGAATGATGCATTATCGGACCATATTGGTGTGCTTTCTGGAGGAAACTTAAGGTAAATTTACCAGGAGAGGTCGTTCTTACCAAGACCCCATCATTAGTGGAGAGAGCTACAGTAGGACATATGAGATAAGGAGTGTAGAAAATCAGAGGTGGGATTAGACTAAGAATAATAAACCTGAAAATTATACAGACTAAAATATCAGACTTCACCCTTGAAAGGAGGGAAAAGTTGAGCTATTCCTGGACCTGTCTCCCTAAGAACAGAGAACACTTTTGCCTCTCAGTATTTCTTCACAATTCTGTCCTTCAGTTCCAAATTATGTTTTGTTTTGAGGACAGAGAATGATTTATCCTGTCTCTTGCCCTCAGTGTTATTCCTTTTTGTAGTGCATCTAAATTTTTCCTGAAGCACAGGGCTATTATTTTTTATTTTCTTTCACAGGAAGTTGATTACAAGTTAGGAGCTTCTAAGAAGTTGAAAGACTTTGCCAAGGAGAAAACTGCATCCTGGAAGGTGGAGGTCTATGACAGGAGCATGAGGTGAGCCTAAGAACAACCCAAATTGCATCAGTTCCTTATCTATAAATAGAAAAAGGAGAGAGAGAGAGAGAAATAGAGAGACAGAGAGAGACTGAGATAGAGTGATGGAAGGTATATATAGCTACTCTTACCAAAGCCTAACTAATCCCACCATCTCTACCACTCACACAGTTAGATCTCCCTTATAGGCAATTCTTTTGAAGGTTGTAAGAACAGCATGGAAAGGTGGAGTCTTAAACATCAGAAGAGTATAGATAGTAGGCGGTAGCTGGGTTGACTTCTGTTGTACTGAGCTAGGGACAGTTACCGGCCCAGGAATGAAAGGAAGCATCATCAATGCCCTCCTTTTTCCCTGCAATAGCCTCCACCATCATTCCCAGTACTATGTTAAGTGAGTCTCAGCATAAAGTTCTGCCTGAAATGAAGCTAGCACCCTAGGCTGTCTCTGGTATTTAAACTGTTCAGTAAGAAGTTGATAAATGTATTTCTGTGTTATAATTCTAGAGTCTGTTTGCCTTGTTGTAGTTGAGCTGCTCTTCAACTTATCTTTACCACCAGACTAAGAACCACCAATCTGTATCTACATACTTCCTAGAGGCAGAGCAAAACAATGAATTTTTTGTCCGATAATACATATTACTCTTTGTTTCTGTCCCCTTCCAAGGATAGGTTTTTTTTTTTTTTTTTAGATATTAATGATTTTGACCCAACTGGTTTGCCAACTTGTCATGCTATTGAGACTTGTGTGTTGCCATGATGCTGAAAGCTATGCCCTGGATATTCAGATACTAGCAGGGTCACCCATAGCAGACAGAAGATGGGCCCATTGGGTTGGAAGATACTCAAAAGATGAATGGTAATGAGCTGCCTCTTCAAACCAGAGTTGACCTCGATGTAGATGAAATCAAGCTTTCAAGACCTTCATCTGCTGCTGTGATGACTCAAAATGAGTATAAACAGCCATTAATAATCAGAATGTAGACTGCATGAAGTAGAAATCCAGGAAAACTGGAAATCTTCAAAAATAAAATGGAATGCATAACATTGATGTCCTAAGCATTAGTGAACTTAAATGGACTCATATTACTGCCATTTTGAATCAGATAACCATATGCTGGCACTGACAACTTGAAAAGAAATGATGTTGTGTTTACAATCAAAAAAAGTACTTTAAGATCTGTCCTAATGTACAATGCTGTCAGGGGTAGAATAATATTCATATACTTATAAGGAAGATCAGTTAATATTACTGTTATTTAAATTTGTACATCAGCTGCTAAGGCCAAAGATGAAGAAATTGAAGACTTACTAACTTCTAACCTGAAATTTACTGAACATGCAATCAGAATGATTGATAATTACTAGTGATTGGGATGCAGACTTTGGAAACAAAGAAGAAGGACTGACAGATGGAAAATATGTCCTTTGTGATAGAAACAATGGTGGAGATGCAATAGAATTTTGCAAAATCAACAACTTCTTCATTTGTAAATACCTTTTTCACAAACATAAATTGCAACTGTACACATGAACCTCACCCTGTAGAATATGCAGGAATCCAATAGAATACATCTGTGGAAAGAGATGATGGAAAAGTTCAATACCATCAATCGAAACAAGACCAGGTGACAATTGCAGTACAGACCATCAATTACTCATATCAAAGGTTAAAATGAAACATAAGACAATTCGAATAAGTTCCACAGGAGCCAAAGTATAGCCTTGAATATATCCCACCTGAATTTAGAGACCCTCTCAAGAACAGATTTGACATGTAGAACACTAAGTACAACCAGAATGTGTCTTAGAAGCAAGGATGACGAGACTAAGTCTTCGATACTCTGGTCATGTTGTCAGGAGGGATCTGACCCTAGAGAATGACATCATCTTTGGCAAAGTAGAGGGTTAGTGAAAAATAAGAAGACCCTAAACAAGATGGAATGGCATAGTGGCTACAACAACAAGGTCAAGCATGTCAACAACTGTGGAAATAACACAGGACCAGGCAGTGTTTCATTCTTTTGTACATATGGTCGCTATGAGTTGGAATTGATACTATAGAATGTAACAACAATGATTTTGAAATGTATGTGACTCTTTCATTACATTTTTATGTTAAAAAATATGCATAACATATATAAGTGAGTGTAGGCGCTGCTTAAATATTGTGCACATGTCAGCCCAAATATTTTCAGACAACCTAAAAGATAGTTCAGTTATCTTCTCCATTTTGTGCATAAATTACGCAGACTCACAGTGAGGAAGAAATTAGTTTCATTATGGATTTAAAGTATCAAGGTGCTACAAAATATATAAAGTATTACTGTGTTAGTTTAAATAAGAAAAGAAAAAAGTTAGGGGTGCACCCTAAGAACTTCACTAAAGGACTACAATCAATTGTCCAATCAGGTCCCCTAGACCTGATGCTGCCCCTGTGCATAAATCATTACTGAGGTCAACTCTTTGGACAGGAATAGATTGGACTCGGTGACTCAGAGTAACCATAGTGTGTGTACAATTTATGGTTCTATGCATTTCTAGAACGTCATCCTACTGGCCTCTTGCTAGAAGGGAATGGAGAGAGTGGAGAAGAGGGTACAAGAGATTGTTAAGAGAATATGACATGTATAGAACAGAAAGTAGGAGTGTGCTGTCACTGGGCAAGGAGAGCATCAGGGGCTACACATAGGCAGTCATGCAGATTTAAACTAGATTGTACACTTTCACTCAATCACAATAAATAAATAAAATATTAAAAAAGAAAAAGCTATATATCTACAAGTATAGGATCTGTAACTGAAAAAGTAGGAATCGTTAAACTAAATCTTTACCTTCAAACATTTGAGTTGTTATTATATGTTTTAAAAATTACAAAGCTTATAAAAGGAATTCCTTCAATTAAATTCTTAACTTTCATTTTCATTTTTACAATAAAAGAACAATGGTCTATCTTGGGGAGAAAATTTAATTTATTTTCAAAATATCAGTACCTCTAATAAATGAGGTCCTCATTTCAAATATGCCTCTTCTTGTTGTCACAGTACATTTTATTATAGCTGTCACATTACTAACCTTTCCTATCATGCTCACAGTCATACAGGCACACAGGCAAATACGCAGTGTGAGTCCTATCATTTGAGAAGTCTTTAGAACATATAAATCCATCTAGACCTTGTAAACTTATGAGTGCTTCTTTTCTTTCAGACTGGAATTAATTGTTAACTGCAGACATTCTGAATAAAGCCAAAAACTTTGGATGGAAAGTCAGAATACTTATCTTTAGCTCTTAAAGCTAATCAGGCAGTTCTTCAATGTCTGTGGATCTCAACTTCTTCACTTGTAAAGTGAGCCAGATGCTGGGCAACACTTACCTATTCAATTAACAAAAAGAGATGTAAGTCTCAAGGGGCACATTCAATTTGGTAGGCTAGATGCACATCTCCTCAATTCCCAGTGAGAACTGGACTGATAATTGAATGGAGTACTCTGGACACCTGGAAGCCCTAGGATACAGCATAAAATTGTCGATTGTACTATGTGCCGCTAAACAGGAAACTTCTCTCTAGCTTGAGCCAGCCCATGCTGAGCCCTACTCCTGCTAACTCTATGCTTGGGACGACTGCAGGTACTGATGTCTTTTTGGTTTTTTCTAGTTATCTGGGGGTGGGGGGTGGGCATGAGTTGGCAAATACACTGAACTATAGTGCTAAAGTAAACAACGTATAGCCCAGCAGACAGACAGTGTGTGGGATAGCCACATTTTGAGAGCCCAGCTGCTGAGTGAGGGCACCACTGACCCTCTACTCTTTGTCTCCTGAGCTCCACTGTAAATTTTGCTGTTTCATGGAGGGAAGGGCAGCTCAGCTGGGATGCCGTCTTGGTCAGTGGAGAGGCTGAGTCATCCAATCAGAGGCCTAAACAAGGGCTATTTCCCAAGCTGAGAAGCAATGGCAGTCTGGTAACACTTTTCCAGTAGAAAGACTATTAGAACAGTGTTACCTTATGGGTAGGGACTGGCTGAGGACAGCAGCAAGACTGTAGCCCCTTCCTACTTTTAACTATGTCATAGCATCTAGAAAGGCAGAAGAGGTTCTTCCATTGTCAGCTGGAAGTGGGGACAGAGGCTGCCACACCTGCCGGCCTGCATGACTTTGGCAGCTGTCTAAAGCTCACAGCTATTTAAAATAAGACTGCCTGCAACAATAATTCGATGGGACTTGGCTTGGCTTGGCTTGGCTGGCAGCAATAATTACTGAGTGGCCCAGTGATATCTTTTCCAGTCATTACTGAGCCACATCATAGAGTCAGTTGATGGCTCCCCAGTGACACCATAAGTGGGGTGCCATCTTTGCCAACCTGGAAGTGGAGTCTACCACACCAGATAGTCCACTGGGGCCAGTCACTAAAGCACACAGAAGTGGATGGTGACCAACTCCTTTCTCAGAACTATGCCTCAACTCCTGTTGAGGTAAAACCAAACAAACTAAACAGCAGCTGGATGGCCCAAAGGCAACAAATCATTACTAACTATTTAAAGAAATAGTCCCCCATGGCTCCAGAAAACTCCCAAAATAAAGAATCAAAAACTTGCCAGAGGGAAGCTTTCTGAAACTATCAGAGGTGGAGTACAAAAGAATTATATAAAGGGCCCTCCTAGAGAATAAACAATGAAGCAGAGTAAAGTAAAAAATTAACCAAGCTATTTGAACTGATAAAACATCAATAAACTGAATTCCGGCAGTAACAAAATTACAGAATTATACAATTCAATCCAAAGCCAAAAGAGGAGAATGGAGGAAATGGAAGTCAGACTTAGTGACCTTGAGGATAGAGCAACTGACACCAGCAATTATGAGGAGAAATCAGAGAAAATAAATCAGAGAAATGAAGAAGCATTAAGAAACATGTAGGACTCTATTAAGACAAGCAATCTACTGTTAACTGGAGTTCCTGAACAGGGAGAGATTGCTGGAAACAGGGAGTATTGTTGTTGAATTGTTGCCAGAAAACTTACCTGAAATTACAAAGGAAGAGAACATAGATGACCAAGATGTGTATCAAACTGCCCCGGCCCGTGAGGCATATCAGCTGGGGTGACCGGGGAGGAATCTGTGAAAAGATAATGAGACAAGGACATGAAGAAATGGAGGCAAGACAAAGTTCTGATCAAGCCTCAAAGGTTTTATTTTTTGCAGCAGATATATATATACACAGCAGGAAGGGGAAGGATTAAGAATCGGGTGATATCTGGTGTAAGGCACTTGGAGTTTTATGATTTGTTAGGCAGGATGCCTGAACAGTGACGTGCAGGTGGTGACGTGCAGGTGGCTTCCACGCATGCGCGTTCTCAAGGACTTCCACGCATGCGCGTTTTTCAAGGACTTTCCAAACTTCCTGTTTTTCGGGGCCTGAAGTTTTTCAAGGCTCCCGACATCAAACACCACAAAAACCAGACCCCAAAAGAAAGACACCAAGACATACTGTAATGAACCTTAACAAGATGAAATATAAACATATTCTCTTAAAGGCAGTGATGCTCAAAGCAAAACTGTAATTCAGAGAAAAGCCCCGTGGGCTTTCCTCTGGCTATTCAGCAGAAACACTGTTGGCAAGTATTCAGTGGATGACATATTCAAAGCCTTCAAGAAGAAAGACTTCAAACCAAGAATTATATACTCTGTAAAATTGTCTGTCAGATATGAAGATGAAATTAAGACATTCACTGATAAACAGAAGCTTAAAGACTTTGTAAAAAACAAACCAAAACAACAAGGAATAATAAAAGAAGCTCTTTGCTTAAAAAAAAAAAAAAAGTGTACATTTAAGCAGGAAACGCAAGACACAGCATCCAGAAACCTACTGAGTGAGAGAAGTCACAAAACTCAATCAAAATTTCAATATTAAAAGAAGGGAATCGATCAGTGATTATATTATGAAAATTATGACACCATCACAGCAAAAGGAGAGGTAAAATACAGTAGTTATAATCCTGTCAAATGGAGAGGGAGTTAAAAACATAGGCAAAAGTTAAAATTGTGTTTAAACTTAGGATATTAAGGGGGATCATGGAGCAGCCACAAAAGAAAATAACAATACAATATATAAAAATAAGAAATGTCTCTAATAAAGATACAGTGAGTCACATGCTGGATCAAAAGACATGACTCATTTTTATATTGTTTATAAGAAACAAATCTTAAGAGTTAAAGATATAAACCAATTAAAAATTAAAGGATGGAATAATATGTACCAAGCTAACAATATACAAAAAAGAGCAGGTGTGGCAATACTAATCTCAGATAAGCCAAGTGCCATCAAGTCGGATAGATTTTAAAGTAAAATCCACCATAGTGGTCAAGGATGGTCACTACTTACTTTTGAAAGGGTCAGTAAACAACAGAACTAGACAATGTTAAATATTTATACATAATGCCAGAGCATCTAAATACATAGAACAGTAACAACATTGAAAAATGAGATAAATCACTCCACAATAATAGTGGGAGACTTCAACAATCCACTTTCAGTAATGGATGGATCATCCAGAAAAAACCTCTAAAAACACAGAGGCACTTATTGCAACAATTAACCAAACAGAACTCATCAACATAGACATAATTTTTATCCATCAGCAGAAAAGTACACTTTCCTCTCCAATGCACATGGAAGAACATTGTCCAGAATAGACCATGTGTTAGCACTTAGAGCAAATTTCAACAAAATCCAAACCACTCAATTATTGTAAAGCATCTTCTCGGACCATAAAGCTGTAAATGTCAAAATCAAATGCAAAAAAAAAAATGACCTATGGGATATACCAAAAGCAGTGCTCACGGGTCACTTTATAAATGCACACATACAGAAGGAAGAAAGGATTCAAAACAAAGAATTAACCCTATGGCTTGAACAAGTAGAAAGAGAGCAACAGAGGAATCCCTTAGGCACCAGAACAAAACAGACCATAGAGATTAGAGCAGAACTAAATGAATTAGAGAATAGAAGAACAACTGAAAAAATTAACAAAACTCAAAGGTAGTTTTGTGAATAGATCAGCAAAACTGGTAAACCTTTGGCCAAAGTTGGAAAAATAAGAGAGGAAAGTAATATTCCAAATAAGAAATGAGATGATAGATGTCATGACAGACCCCAGTGGAATCGAAAGTATCACAATGTAAGTTATGAAGGACTGTACTGTAGCAGATTAAAAACCAGGAAGAAATGGAAAAATTCATAGATTTCATATTAACAACCACAATTATCACAACAAGAAGTAGAACAACTTAATAAACCTATGGCAAAGGAACAGATTGAAAAAGTCATCAAAAAACCACCAACTGACAATAGTCCTGGCCCAGATGGCTTCATTACAGAATTCTATCAAGCTTTTAGAGAAGTGTTAACTCCTAAACTATTGAGAATAGAATAAACTATTGAGGATAGAAGGGGATGGAGTACTCCCAAATTCATTCTATGAAGCCACCATAACCCTAATACCAACCAAGTAAAGATACCACAAAAAAGGAGAACTACAGACCAGTATCACTCATGAACCTAGATGCAAAAACCAACAAAATACTTGACAACTGAATTGAACCAGGTATCCAAAAAATAATTCATTATGACCAAGTTGGATTCATAACAGTGATGCAAGCCTCGTTTAACATCAGAAAAACAATTATGTGATCACACACATACATAACATAAAAGATAAGAATCACTTGATTTTGTCAACCGATACAGAAAAGGCATTTGATAAAGTCCAACACCCATTCATGTTATAAAATTTTATAGTAAAATCCACCATAGTGGACAAGGATGGTGTTTTAGGCTGGGTTTTCTAGGGAAGCAAAACCAGTAACACATGTAGGTACAAGGAAAGATTTATAATATACATAGATAGATAAATAGATAGATACAGATATAGAAAACAGCTCACATAATCACAGAAGCTGAACGTCTCAAGTTCTGGCACAAGGCTTACGTGGCCACAGAAGCTGAGGAACCCAAAGTCAGGAGGTCAGAGAACAGAGTTCTAGATCACCAGTTGTGTAGATCAGTGGATCCCAAGCTGATGGCGAGATGAAGCGACAGAGGCTGGCAAAACCAGGATCAGCAGGTCAGGGAGCAGGAGTGGCAGAGGCTGGCAAATCCAGGATCAGCAGGTCAGGGAGCAGGACTCTCAAGTGCCGACTGTAAGGACCGATGAGTCCAACAGCTGCTAGTTCAAGTCCCGGAACCAGACGCTGGAAGAAGACAGCAGAAGTGCCTGGCTACGTAAGCGACCAGCAGCCATAGTGAAGTTTGTGAGATGAGATCTGAGGGGCGGGGAGCCACCACAAACCCCGCCCTGCCACTTAATACGGCAGCCATATATGGAGTAGCCAAGTGACCACCACAGATGGTCACTATTTATTTCTGAAAGGGTCAATAAACAACAGGACTAAACAATGTTAAATATTTATACCCAATACCAGAGCATCTAAATACACAAAACACTAACAACATTGAAAAATGAGATACCACAAAAAGGAATCCCTCTGGCACCAGAAGAAAACAGATCATAAAGATTAGAGCAGAACTAAATGAATTAAAGAACAGAAGAAGAATTGAAAAGATTAACAAAACCAAAAGCTAGTTTTCTGAAAAGATCAACAAAATTGGTAAACCTTTGGCCAAAGTTAGAAGAACAGGAGAGGAAACTAATATTCCAAATAAGAAATGAGATGGGAGATTGAAAGATGAAAGTCAACCAAAAACTTTCAGCAAAACAGAAATAGAAAGCCAATTCCTCAATGCAGTAAGGTGTGTCTATGTAAAACCAGTATCCTATGGACTGAAATGGCGAAAGACTGAAATAATTCCTCTTGAGAAAGGGAATTAGACAAGGATGCCCACTCTCACCTCTTCTATTGAATATTGTACTTGAGGTTCTGGCCAGATCCATTAGACAAGACAAAGAAATAAAGGGCATCCACATCAGCAAAGAAGAAGTAAAAGTCTCCCTACCTGCAGATAATACGATTGTCTATGTAGAGACTCCTAAAGAATTCATAAATAAACTACTGGAACTAATATAAGAGTTCAGCAAGGTATGAGGATACAAGATAAACATAAGTAAGTCATTAGGAATCCTTTATACCAACAAAGAGATCATTCAAGAGGAAATCACCAGGACAACACCATTTACTATAGCCCTCAAGAAGGCAAAATACATAGAAATAAACATAACTAGAGAAATAAGAGACTTATGCAAAGAGAACTACAGGACTTTACAACAAGAAGCTAAGAGAGACTTACATAAATGGAGAAACTTACCCTGCTCAGGGACAGGAAGACTTACCACTGTGAAAATGTCTGTTGTACTAAAAGCCATCTACATGTACAATACAATAACAATACTAATTCCAGTGACATTTTTTAACAAGATGGAGAAGCAAATTACCAACTTAGTTTGGAAAGGAAAAAAACTTCAGATAAGCAAAGCACTACTGAAGAAGAGGAATGCAGTGGCAGGCCTCACACTACTCACCCTTAGAACCTATTACACTTCCACAGTAGTCAAAACAGCCTGCTACCGGTATTAAAAAAAAAACCAAAAAACAAAAAAAACAGACATATAGACCAACAGAACAGAGTTGAGATCCCAGAGATGACACCACCTTCCTATGAAAACCTGATATTCAACAAAGACCCTAAGATTTTAGACTGGGGTAAAAGCAGTCTCTTTGAAAAACAGCGTTGGGAAAATTGGATATTTATCTGCAAAAAAAACTGAAAGAAGACTCATATCTAACACCTTACACAAAAACTAACTCGATTTGTATTAAAGATGTATATATCCAACCAAAAATGATGAAGATCATGTAAGAAACAATAGGGTCAAAAAAGGAAGTTTTAATATGCAGTTTAGACAGATTCTAAAATCTGACAAACAAAGCATGATCAACAGAAGAGAAAATAGATGAATGGAAACTACTAAGAAACAAACACTTTGACTCACCCAAGGACTTTATCAAAAGAATTAAAAGACCACCTAAACAATGAGAAGTAATATTTGGCAACTATGTGTCGGCACAATGTCTGATCTCCATAATCCACATGGTACAGCAAAATATCAACAAGAAAGAGTAAATAACTAAATTAAGTGCTGGGCAAAGGAGATGGGCAGACATTTCATTAAAGAGGACATCTTGGAAGCCAAAAAAAGCGAATAAGGAAATGCTCACAATTAGCTTTTCGAGAAATCCAAATCAAAACTAAAATGAGATACCATCTCACCCAAATAAGGTTGGCCGTGATCCACAAAAACACAAAACAACAAATCCTGGAGAGGCTTTAGAGAAACTGGAACTCTCCTACACTGCTGGTGGTTTTGCAAAATGATGCAACCTGTTTGGAAACTAATCTGGTGCTTCCTTGAAAAGCTGGAAATTGATATATCAGTTGACCCAGTGATCCCACTGCTTGGAATATATTCTACAGTGGCAAGGACAGTTACAAGAACAGATACATGCATAAGAATGTTTATTGCAGCACAGACCACAATAGCAGAAATTTGGAATCAACCCACATGTTTAATCTCAGATGAATGGATAAACTATGGTATATATGCTTAATGGAATATTATGCAATGATAAAGAACATTGATGATTTTAGGAAGCATCTCATAACCTGATTTGTAATGGAGGACATTATGCTGAGTGAAATAGTCAGTGGCACGATAACAAATATTGTATAACACCCCTACTATAGGAACTTAAAAACAGCCTCATGTATAGAAGAAAAGACTCTTTGATGGCTGCAAGGGAGGAGAGATAGATAGAGAGTTGGTTATAGATTAGATAGTTGATAGAAATTTGGTTGGATGAAATCAGTGGCAGCACACATTGGGAAGTTGATCAGTTTTACTGGACTTCATCATAACCTGAAAACTCTTCCAATCTTAACATAATAGTGCAAGGACAGAGTAGCAGGCAGGGGGGCCTGGGAACCATAGTCTCAGGGGACATTGAAGCCAATTGGCATAACTAGCCTATTACTAATACAATCTTCTGCACACCATATTGATGAGCGGTGTCTGCGGTCTTAAAAGCTAGCAAACTGAAGAACACAAAATGGTCCCAACTCAGCTGCAACTGATGATTACCAAGGACAACAACGACATGAGGGAAAATGAGCCCAGGAAACAGAAAGACTCACATGAATGGGTGACTGTATCAACATGACCAGTTGAACCAGATGATGCCTGGCAAGCACCAATGACAGCCGACATGAGGCTCACAATGTTGAGCCTCAATGATAATATGAGAAAAAAAGGGATGCACCGTAAGAACTCCACTAAAACACCACAAATGACAGTCACAGGCCTGAGGTTTCCCATGGAAGCATTGCCCCTGGACCTGATGCTGCCCGTGATCATAGATCATTACTAAGGTCAACTCTTTGGATAGCAGTGCAGTTGACTTAGGGACACAGAGTGACTTTTCATATGTGCACTTTATGATTCTATGCATCTATAGGATGTCATCGTATCGGCCTCTTACTAGAGGAAAATGGAGAGGAGAGGACAGGAGATTGTTAAAAGAATACTACATGTATAGAATGGAAAGAAGGAGTGTGCTGTCACACGCAAGGAGAGCAGAGGGAGCTGCAGATACTCTGGTATGCAAATTTGATTTGTATTGTAAACTTCCACTCAATGACACTTTAAAAATAAAAGTAAAAAAACTATCAAGCAAAAAAACTCCTAGCCCAAGTGGCTTCACTGCAGAATTCTACCAAACTTTTAGAGGAGACTATATCACAGCATAGAAGGCGGTGGAATACTCCCAAATTTACTCTTTGAAGCCAGCGAAACTGATGTCAAAGCCAGGAAAAAATACAGCAAAAAGGGGAAACTAAAGAACCTAGATTCAAAAATCTTCAGCCAAATCCTTGACAATAGAACTCAATAACTTATCCAAAAAAGAAAAATCATTACAGCCAAGTTGGATTCATACCTGGGATGCAAGACTGGTTCAGCATCACAAAAATAATTAATGTGATCAACTACATAAATAGTACAAAAGACAAGAATCACCTGATTTTTTTCAATTGATGCAGAAAAGGTATTTGACAAAGTTCAATACACATTCATGCTAAAAACTCTCAGCAAAACAGGAACAGAAGGTAAATTCCTCAAAGTAATAAAGGCCATCTATGTAAAGCCAACAGCCCACATCATCCTGAATGGAGAGAGACTTGAAAGAATTCCCCTGGAAAACGGGAAGTAGACAAGGATGCCCACTCTCACCTCTCCTATTCAACACTGTACTTGAAGTTCTGCTGAGCAACTAGAAAAGACAAAGAAATAAAGGGCATCTGCATCAGCAAAGAAGAAATAAAAATCTCCCTATTTGCAGATAATATGATTATATATGCAGAGAATCCTTAAGAATCCATAAGTGAACTACTCAGACTAATAGAAGATAAACATAAGTAAATAAGTAAACATAAGTAAACATAAGTAAATCAATAGGATTCCTTTATACCAACAAAGAGATCATTCATGAAGAAATCACCAAATCAATACCACTTTCTATAACCCTGAAGAAGATAAAATACCTAGGAATCAACTTAGCTAGAGAAGTAAGCGACCTATACAAAGAGAACTACAAGACCTATGAAAGACTTACATAAATGGAGAAACCTACCCTGCTCATGGATAGGAAGATTAACATCTTGAAAATGGTTATCAAAAGTGATCTACATATACAATGCCATTCCAATACAAATTCCAGTGACATTTTTTAATGAGATGATGAAGCAAATCACCTTCTTTATTTGGAAAAGGAAGAAAACTCTGATAAACAAAGCATTACTTGAAGAAGAAGCACACACTGGGACACCTCTCACTACCCAACTTTAGAAGCTATTACACTGCCACAGTAGTCAAAACAGCCTGGTACTGCTTGTGTATTGAATGTTTCAGCAATAAACAGTGAATATCCTTATCCATGATGGTGTATTTTACATTAAAATCTATTTTATCTGAGATTAGTGTTGCTGCACCTGCTCTTCTTTGTATATTCATAGTTTGGTATATATTATTCCATCTTTTAATTTTCAGTTTGTTCACATCTTTAAGTCTAAGGTGGATTTCCTGTAAGAAAAATATAGAAGGGTTGTGTCTTTTGATCCAAGATGTCACTTGTTGTCTTTTAATGGAGGCTTCAGTCCATTTACATTCAGTGTATTTCTTGATAGGTATGTGATTACTGCCGTCATTTTGATGTATTTATTTTGATGGTGGTATTTTCTGTGTTGCTCTTAATATTCTCTTCGGTCATTCTTCTTTATGGTTTGATTTTTCATCCTTTTCTGTGTTGATTTTATGTTTGTTGAGACTCCTGTCATGTGTTTCTTGTTTTGATTTGCTGCATCTTTATTGTGCTTTGCAGCTAGCCCCATGACCCCCCTTAGTATTCTAAGTTTAAACCCAGTTTTAACTTCTATATATCTTATTAACTTCCTCTCTGTCCGGAAGGACTATAGCTACTGTAGTATATCCCTCTTTTTAATTTGATGGTATCATAGTTTTCATAATATGATGACTAAATCCCTTCTTTTAGTATTATAGCTTTGACTGCATTTTTTTTTTTTTCCTTCCCTGAGTAGGTTTCTGGATGCCATGTCCTGCATTGTCTCCTAAAATTTAGAGTTAATGGCTTTGTTCTTCTAAGCCAACAGCTTCTTTCAGTATTTCTTGTAGCTTTGGTTTGGTTTTTACAAAGTCTCTAAGTTTCTGTTTATCTGCAAGTGTCTTAATTTCATGTTCGTATTTGAAACACTGTTCTGCAGAATATATAATTCTTGGTTGGAAGTTTTTTCCCTTCAGGGCTTTGAATCTGTCATCCCACTGCCTCCATGCTAATGTCATTATTGCAGAGAAGTCAGATGAAAGCCTGCAGGGCTTCCCTCTGAATGTTCACTTTGCTTTGAGTCCCACTGCCTTTAAGAGTTGCTGGTTATGTTTCATTTTGTTAAGCTTGATTACAGTATGTCTTGGTGTCTTTCTTTTAGAGTCTATACTATGTGGCATTCAATGCATGTCTTGGATATCTATGTTCATAATTTCAGGGAAGTTTTCACTCAGTAACTCAACAATAATACTCTCTATTTTCAGCTATCCCTTCCTGTTCAGGAACTCCAATTAATTGTAGATTGTTCCTCTTGGTAGAGTTCCACATGTTTCTTAATGCTTCTTCATTTTTCTTGTTTCTTTTCTATGACTTCCCCTCATAGATGCTGGTGTCATTTACTCTGTCTTCGAGGTCAGTAAATCTGATTTCTAGTTATTCAGTTCTGCTCTTTTGGCTTTGAATTGAATTGTCTAATTCTATAATTTTGTTACTGATCTGTCAGATTTCACAATGCTGATGTTCCGTCAGTTTGAACAGCTTGCTGAATTTTTTATTTTGCTCTGCTGCATTTTGTATAATGTCTAAGAGGGCTCTGTATATAATTCTTTGGTACTCAACTTCTAATAGTTTCAGAAAGACTTCTTCATCTCAGATGTTCTTTCATTTTTTATTTGGGGGTTTTCTGGAGCCATGGGTGGATTTTTTTTGCAAAATGTTTGGTTAGGGATTTTTGCTTATGGGACATCTCAAGGTTGTTCAGTTCTCTGCTGTTGCCTTAACAGGAGCTGAGGTACAGTTCTGCAAAAGAAGTTCATCACCAGCAAACGGTGTCTACTCCAGTGACTAGACCCAGTAGAATCTCTTGGGTAGCAGGCTCTGCCTTCTGGCTAGCAAAGACCTACTTATGGAGTCACTTGGGGACCATAAGATGCCATCAGGCTGCACAGCATTTATTTCTCTAGGCAGTCTTATTTTAAAATGTAAAAGCTATCTAACTGCTTTCAAAATTGGTCAGGAAGTCAACTACAGGAAACCTTCCTTCCAACTGATAACAGAGGCACCTCTTCAATTGTCCCCAGATAATGTGATAAAGTTTAAGGGACAGGCTACTGCCCTACCAACATCCTCTGTTGGACGTCACCCATAAGGATACACTGCTTTTCTGTTGAAAAAGCACTCCCTGGTTTGGAACTGTCTCCCCACCTTGGAATTAGCCCTGCTGAGTCCTCTGGTTGGGTAACTCCTCCTCCTAGTCAAACAAGATGGCATCCCGGTCAAGCTGTCCCACCCACGAAACAGTAGAATCTATAGTGGCAGTCCAAAAAGGGAACATGTAGAGGCTGTGGTGCTATCAGTCCAGAGCCAGGCTCTCCATCTGCTGATCACTTTAGCACTGTAGCACCACATGGCTGCTGATTCAGCCCCACCCCCACCTGCCAGACAACACACAAAAAAATTTAAAACATCAGTTTTCTTCAGTCTGTAAGACCCGGCCAAATCAATCAGAGCAGGCTGGGCTCAGCCAAGGACAAGTAGTTTCCCATTTAGTATCATGTAGTCCAAACTCGCAGTCCCATGCCATGTCCTAGGGCTTACTGGGTATCCAGAAAGCTCTGTTTAATTATCAATCCAAGCCTTACTTTTCAGAGGGAATTAAGGAGACTTGTGACTACTCTGCCATCGCTCTGCCCCTTGACTTTTTATAATTTTTTGTTGTCTTTATGCTTTATTTTTTTTAATTATAATTGAAAATGTATATTCCCATATAAACTCGCATGCTCACCTATATGCAGCTCCCACTGCTCTTCCTGTCTGGTGACAGCACACCCCTCCTCTCTGCTCCATAGATGTCCTATCCTCGCAACAGTCTTCTATCCCCTCTTCTTCACCCACTCCCCTTTCTCCAGCAAGAGATCAGCAGAATGACATCCTATAGATGCATAGAACCATAAAATTCCCACAAGATATAGTCACTATGTGTCACCAAATCCAATCCATTGCTGTCCGGAAAGCTGACCTTCATTATGGTCTACAGACAGGGGTAGCATCAGGGCCAGGGGCCATGCTCTCAGGGGAACCTGAAAGCCCCTGGACCATGAATTGCGATCTTTCACTGGAGATCTCAGGGTGCACCCTTATTTATTCTCTTGTTGTCAGTGAGACTCAACTTTGTGAGCTCCATCATGGCTATCACTGGTGGTGGTCAGGCACCATCTAGTTCTTCTGGTCATGAGTTGATGTAGAGACCCACTCAAGTGGGTTTCTCTGTCTTCTGGGTTCTCTTTTCCCCATGTCATTCTTGTCCCTGGTGATCATCCATTCCTGTTGAGTTGGGAACATATTCTGTACCCTCAGATGGCAGCTTGGCAGTTCTTAAGACACCAGACGCCACTCACCGATGAAGGGTGCAGAGAGTCCTCATTAACAAAACACTAGCTGTGCCAATTAGCCTCGATTTTGTCTAAGAACATGGTCCCGAGTCTGCTACCCAGCTACTCTGCGCTTGCAATATTGGGTTAAGATGGGAGGAGTACTCAAATTGTGTTGAAGTCCAGTTAATATTGATCTTCCTTCTAATGTGTGCTGTCACTGATTTCACCCAACCAAATTTCTATTAAATATCTAATCTAAACTCTAACCCCCTCACCATCCTTCCCTCCATGCCCTTACAGCCATCAGTCTTTTCTTCTATGCATGAGTCTGTTTTTAAGTCCTTATTGTAGGGGTCTCATACAATATTTGTCCTTTTGTCTCTGACTACTTTCACTCAGCATAAGGTCCTCCAGTTGAAACCAGGTTAAGAGAAGTTTCCTGCTATTATCGTTCTTTATCATGTATAATGTTCCATTGAGTATATCTACCATAGTTTACCTATCCATTCCTCTGTTGTTGGGCATCTGGGTTGACTTCATTTTTGGCTATCGTGGACTGTGCTGCAATGAACATTTGTGTGCATGTATCAGTTGGTATGAATGGCCTTGATTCCGTAGGATATATTCCAAGCAGTGGAATTACTGGATCAAATGGCATATCTGGATCCATTTTTGTAAGGGAGTGCCAGATTGCTTTCCAAAGAGGTTGCACCATTTTGCAACCCACCAACAGTGTAGGAGAGTTCCAGTCTCCCCACAGCCTCTCCAGCATTTGTTGCTTTGTGTTTTTTGTGTCATGGCTAACCTTGTTGGGGTGAGATGGCATCTCATTGTCACTTTGAATTTCTTTAATAGCTAATGATCATGAATATGTCCGCATGTGTTTTTTGGCTGCCTGGATCTCCTCTTTAGAGAAGTATCTGTCCATCTCCTTTACCCATAAATTAGTTGAATGATTTATCTTTTTCTTATTGACATTTTGTAACACTTTATAGATTATAGAGATCGGGAGTCAGTCTGACATAGAGTTGCCAAATATATTTTCCCATTCTGTAAGTGGCCTTTTAATTCTGTTAATATAAAGTCTCTGAATGAGCAAAAGTGACTGATTCTTAGTAGTTCCCATTTGTCTATTTTCTCTTCTGATGATTGTGGTTTGTTTGACAGATTTTCAAATCTGTCTACATTGTGTATTAAACCTTCCGTTGTTGTTCCTACTTTCTCTTGGATGAGATTTATTATTTTAGATTTGATATTTAGGTCTTTTATCCAGTTTGAGTTGGTTATTGTATAAAGTGTAAGATATGGGTCTTGTTTTACTTTAGCACAAGTGGATATTCAACTTTGCTGGCACCATTTGTTGAAGAGATTGTTTTAACCTCAGTTTAACATCTTAAGGCCTTTGTCGAATATCAACTGTTCATAGACAGATGATGTCATTTCTAGGGTCACGATTCTGTTCCACTGATCTCCCTGTCTGTTTTTGTACCAGAACCAGGCTGTTTTGACTACTGTGTCAATGTAAATGTTCTAAAGTCGGGTTATGAGAGGCCTCCCAGTGAGTTCTTCTTCTTTAGTAATACTTTACTTATCTGGGGCTTCTTCCCTTTACAGACAAAGTTGTTAATTTGTTACTCCACCTCATTAAAAAATGCCACTGGAACTTGTATTGGGATTGCATTGTATAAGTAGATTGCTTTGTGTAAAATAGACATTTTAACAATGTTAAGTCTTCCTATCCACGAGCAGGGTAGGTTTCTCCATTTATGTAAGTCTGTCTTAGTTTCTTGTAGTAAGGGTTTGTAGTTTTCTTTGTAAAGGTCTATTATTTCTCTGGTTAAATTTATTCCTAGGTACTTTATCTTCTTAGCAGCTATAGGAAATGGTATTGACTTGATGACTTCTTCCTTAATAATCTCGTGTTGGTAAAAAGAAATCCTACTGATTTACTTAAGTTTATCTTGTATCCTGAGATTTTGCTGAACTCTTCTATCAGTTTGAGCAGTTTCCTTATGAATTCTTTGGTAGTCTCTGCACATGCCATCATATTATCTGCAAATAGGGAGACTTTTAGTTCTTCTTTGCTAATGCAGATGCCCTTTATTCCTTGGTCTTGTCTAATTGCTCTGACTAGAACTTCTAGTACAATGTTGAATAGGAGAGGTGAGAGAGGGCATCCTTATCTAGTTCCTGTTCTCAAGGGAAAGTCTTTCAGTCTCTCTCCATTCAGGATGACGTAGGCAATTGGCTTTATATAAATGGCCCTTATTGTGTTGAGGAATTGGCCGGCTATTCCTATTTTGCTGAGAGTTTTTAGCATGAATGGGTGTTGGACTTTATCAAATGCCTTTTCTGCATCAGTAGACAAGATCAGGTGATTTTTGTCTTTTGTTGTATTTAAGTAGTTGATCATATTAATTGTTTTTCTGCTGTTGAATCAGCCTTGCATCCTTGGTATGAATCCAACTTGATCATGATGGATTATTTTGGGGATATGTTGTATTCTATTGGCAAAAAATTTGTGGAAGATTTTTGAATCTAGATTCATGAGTGATATGAGTCAGTAGTTCTTTTTGTTTGAGTCTTTCCCTGATTTTGGTGTCAGGGTTATGGTGTCTTCATAGAATGAATTGGGGAGTATTCCATCCCTTTCTATACTGTGAAATAGTCTTAGCAATATTGGAGATAACTCTTCTCTAAGCCATGAGTCGGATTCAACTTGACAGCACTTGGCTTGGCTAAAAGCTTGGTAGAATTCTGTAATGAAGCCACCTGGGCTTGGGTTTTCTTTGGTTGGCTTTTTTTTAAAGACTTTCTCAATCTCTTCCTTTGTCATGAGTTTATTAAGTTTTTCTGCTTCACCTTGTGATACTTTTAGTAGATGATATGAATCAAGGAATTTGTGCATTTCCTCTAGATTTTCCAACTTGTTACAGTACAGTCTTTCATAGTATTCAGCTATGATATTTTTTATTCCTGTTGGATCTGTGGTGACAATTACCTTGTCATTTCTTATTTGGGTTATTTGTTTCCTTTCCTGCTTTTCTTTAGTAAGTTTAGCCAGTGGATTGTCAGTTTTGTTGATCTTTTCAAAATATCTGCTTTTGGTCTTTTCATTTTCATCAGTTGTTCTTCTATTCTACCATTTGTTTCATTCTGCTCTAATCTTTAGGATCTATTTTCTTCTGGTGTCTGAGGGCTTTCTCTGTTGTTCTCTCTCTACTTCTTCAAGCTGTAGGGTCAATTCTTTGATTTGTTTTCTCTCTTCCTTTCAGATATGTGCATTTATGGAGATAAACTGACTTCTGAGCACTGCTTTGGCTGTATCCCATAGGTTGTGGTAGGAAGTATTTTTGTTCTCTTTGGAATCCATAAATTTCTTTATTTCATCCTTGATTTCTTCTATAACCCATGACGTTTTGAGCAAGATATTGTTCAGTTCCCATGAGTTCCACTTTCTATCTATGTTTTTTCTGCTATTGATTTTGACTTTTTATGGCTTTATGATGTGAGAAGATGCTATGCATTAGTTCAATCATATGGATTTTGTTGAGAACTGCTTTATGTCCTAACACATGGTCTATTCTGGAGAATGTTCCACGTGCATTAGATAAGAAGATGTAGTTCTCCACTAATGGATAGAAAGTTCTGTACATTTCGATGAGGTCTAGTTGGGTAATTATGGCAATAAGGTCTCCTGTGTCTTTATTGAGCTTTTTTTCTGGACAATCTGTCCAACATTGAGAGTCGATATTGAAGTCTCCTACTATTATTGTGGAACGATCTATCTCCTTTTTGAGTGTAATGAGTCTTTATTTGATGTATTTAGGTGCTCTAATATTAGGTGCATAAATATTTAATATTGTTAAGTCCTGCTTGTGTATTGAAACTTCCAGCAATAGTGTCCATCCGTGTCCACGATGGTGGATTTTACATTAAAATGGATTTTATCTGAGATTAGAATTGCCGTACCTGCTCCTCTTTGTTCATTGATAGCTTGATATATATTCTTCCATCCTTTAATTTTCACTTTGTTTCTGTCTTTAAGTCTAAGGTGAGTTTCTTGTAGGCAACATATAGGTGGATCACGTCTTTTGATCCAAGATGTCACTTGATGTCTATTTACTAGAGCATTCAGTCCATTCACATTCAATGTAATTATTGATAGGTATGCGTTCAGTGCTGCCATTGTGATATGTTTATTTTTGTGTTGATGTTCTCTCTGTTGTTCTTATTAATCTGTTCTGCAGCTTTCTTCTTTGTGAGTTTATTTTGCACTTTTTTCAGGGTTGGTATTGTGGTTGTTGCGCTCCTGTATTACATTTCTTGATATGGTATGTTGCTTCTTTGTTGTGCTTTACAGCTGCCCCTATGATCCAGCTTTCTAAACTATATATAAACACATTTTTTATTGCTTCCAGTCTTCTAAGCTTCCTCTCTGTCTGAAAGGACTATAACAACTGTAGTACATCCTTATTTTTAATATGATGATATCATAGTTTACATGGTATAATACTAGATCATTTATTTCACTATTATAGTTTTGATTGTGTTTGGAGGCTTCCCTAACTGAGTAGGATTCTGGGTAATGTGTCCTTCTAAAATTTAAAGTAAGCTCTTTTGTTCTTCCAAGCCAAGAAATTCTTTAAGTATTTCTTGTAGCTTTGGTTTGGTTTTTACAAAGTTTCCAAGTTTCTGTTTATCTGAGAATGTCTTGATTTCATTTTCTTATTTGAAAGATAGTTTTACAAGATATATAATTCTTGGTTGGAAGTTCTTCTCCTTCAAGGCTTTGCATATGTCATGCCACTGTCTCCATGCCAGCATTGTTTCTGTAGAGAAATCCAACAAAAGCCTCCAGGGTTTCCCTCTGAATGTTAGCTTTGCTTTGAGTCTTGCTGCCTTTAGGAGTTGATGCTTATATTTCATTTTGTTAAGCTTAATTATAACATGTCTTGGAGTCTTCTACTGAGATCTATATTGAGTGGTGTTTGATATATATCTTAGATATCTATTCTTTCATAATTTCTGGGAAGTTTTCTGTCAGCAGTTCAGCAACAATACTCTGTGTACTCAGGTGTCTCGTCCTGTTCAGGAACTCCAGTTAATCGTAGATTGCTCTTCTTAATAGAGTCCCACACGCTTCTTAATACTTCCTCATTTTTCTTGTTTCTTTTTTCTGATTTCTCCTTATAGATGCTGGAGTCAATAGCTATGTCTTCCAAATCAGAAATTACCTTTTCCATTTGTTCAATTCTGTTTATTTGGCTTTCAATTGAAGTTTCTGTGTCTTTGATTTTGTTCTTGATCTTTTCTATTTCTGAGTACTGATGTTCCATCAGATCAAACAGATTGCTTAATTTTTCATTTTGCTCTGCTGCACTTTGTATAAGGTCTAGGAGGGCTCTGTATATAATCCTTTTGTATTCGCTTTCTGATAGTTTCAGAAAAGGTTCTTCATCTGGGAAGTTCTAAGGTGCTTTCTTTTGGGGGCCTTCTGAAGCTGTGGGTGATTTCTGGATTACCACCTTCTCCAACATTTGCTCCTTTTTGGGCTTCATGTGGGTCAACAGAGGCTGGGAGAGATGTTGTTTCTCTAGGCTGTTTTAATATGAGAAGTAAAATGTTTGGACAACTTCCAGAGTCAGTCAGGTTTTCACGTGTATGTGTCCCTCTGCCCAGCTGCCAAAGTAAGCACCTCTGTATTGAACCCCAGATGTTATAAACTAGCTCAAAATATAGAAAGGCCACTGGCCTGCTGGCCTCTGCTGTTGGACCCCAGCTGTAGACAATACTATGTAGAATTCTGCTTTTCTGCTTGAAAAGCAATCTCTTCTGGGTAGGCACTGCCTCCCAGCCCAGGAATTAGGTCCAACTGAGTCTTCCTTATAGATGACTCTGTCTCCCAGCAAAACAAGATGGTGTCCAGCACAAGCTTGCCAGCTAGCCGTGACCATGGTGCTGGTAGAAAGAGAGGCCAAGAGTATCTAAATGCCCAGAGTCCACAGCCTCTGCTGCTGGACCCCAGCCCCAGGCAACACAGTGTGAAACACTGCCTCGCTGCTGGAAAAACACACTCCCCCCAGCAGGTGCTACCTCCCAGGCTGGGAACAAAGTCTGGCCAGGGTCTCTGCCTGGGCTTCTCCATTTCCCAGTGGACCAAGGTGGCATCCTGCACCAAGTGCATCTGTACGGCTACCACATGTCAGAGGCAGAAAGATAGGCCAGAGGAGCGAAGGTGTTTTGAGTCCAAACCCAGGCTCTCAGAACCTGGCAATTACACTTGCCGGTCCCACCAGCAGTGTGTCCAAGCCCAGCAGCTCATCAAGTCACAGCTCTGCCTGCTGGCCAAGATAGAGGAAAAAAGAAATCAAAATGGTGAGTAACCTTTGGTCTGTCAAGCCTCTGTTCACCGAGGGGGGGGGTCAATGAAAGAGAGGAGGTTTTACATTCAGTGGTATGAAGTCCAAATTAAAAGCCCTATACTGCACCCCAGGGCTCACCAGGAGTCCAGAAGGTTCTGTTTAATTATCATTTCAGGTCTTGGTTTCCAGAGGGCTTTAGGGAGGCTTGCATGTAGTCTGCCATCTTGACTCCTCTCCCCTTTATGCTTTATTTTTTATGCAGACTTTTTTTCAAGTCCCATTTTTTTTTTTTTAATTTCTGTAAGGTATTAAATTGCTAAAGACCCTCCTTATGACATTTATAACTGGTGGGCAAATATTTCTGTTTGCAAAGATTATTGTTTCCTCTGTTTATTCTTTCCTTTTAATGACTTGTTCCCACTTTATTTTATTTATTAAAAAAAAATCCTTGTGATTGATTTTCCTAATAATATTAAGTATATTGTTCTGGAAACTTGCTGACTTAACTAATTTACTAAACTCAAATTTTTATTTCCATAAAAAGCCTCTTTAAGCTTCAAAGAGTAGTCACTAATATATGCACATGGAAAGTAATTCTTTGGAGAGTACTGTTATTTTCTAATGTATATTCAATCTACATTTATCAGTTTTGAGGTTTCTCTATTTATGAGAATAAATGTACTCAAATGTAAGAAGAATTGCTGCTAAAACAGAGTGAGTCTCCTCTCAATACTTCTCTCTTCAACTTATCACTTGTTGGCGTCTTTATGATGTAGGTTTGTTGCTAGAATTCCTCTGGATGACCTACAGCTTATGTGAAAATTTTCACATATATTCTAAAACTCTCCATAAAACTGTCTACAACACTATAAACCCCATATCACTCATGGTCTGAAAATGTGAAGATGAATAGGACTATTATATAGAAAGGGTTTACACTGGGGACTCACAGCAATGAAAAAATATGAAAGGCACAACCCCAGTTACTTCAAATAGCAGTTTATGTAGTTAGTCAGCAAAAGCAAAATATACAAATTCAATCACTGGAAAATATTACTCTATTATATGTTAGCCAGGACCATATGATGCACCATATGCAACTATAAATTGTTTATACTTTAGGGTTTTGTGATTGTTTATGATCACTGGCATAAGGAGACACATCTTTTTGAAGACCACATTTATCTGGCTATGATTACAGCATTTATTCTTTTATGACAAAGGCAAGGCTCTACTTTCCAATTTTTTGGAATCTAAAAGTTAAAGTTTTAAAATGTTGTAGACTAGCAATTTAAACAATTCTTGTTTTAAGCTAAGGGGACCTGGGCACTATGGTCAATTGTTGATAACCTAAAGGTCTGCTGTTCAAAACCCATCAGCTCCTTAACAGGAGAAAGATGTGGCAGTTGACTTCCACGAAGAACACAGCATTGGAAGTACTATGGGGTCAGTTTTACCATATCCTACGGTATGGTTAAGAGTTGGAATCAATTCAAAGGCAAAAGTTTGTTTCAACTTAGCAAGATTCATTCCATGGAAAGATTTTAAAAAGTCATATTCTTACCTATTGTCCTATATTAACAACAACAAAAAAACTCATTGTCATTAAATTGATTCTGACTTGTAGCCACTCTACAGGACAGAGTAGTATTGTCTCATAGAGTTTCCAGTGAGTGACTGGTGGATTCAAACTGCTGAATGTTTAGTTAGTAGCTGTAGCACTTAAATACTATACCACCAAGGATTCTGTCAGGTATTAAAGCCACAAGAAACTGGTAACATTAGAAGTTTTCGCAAAGACAGAAGAAGAATATTGTGGATGCAGCTAATGGAAGAACTAGGGATTTCCATATACATTGTAGGATTTTCAGTTTCAAAGCTCCATTTACTTTGCACAAAATACTACAAATATTTATAAACTTCCATTTTTTCTGTATTCAAAATGACAAGTAAATAGTATGTGAGCCTAGCATATCAGATCTTTTGTGCAATTCACATGCAATGCAACTGACTATTTAAAATTCTAGGTAGTTTATACAAAACAATTCAATTAATTTTAACTCTCAGAATATTTTTAATTAGAATAGCATTGCTTTATCATTAACTTTTTCAGTCAATTTTTTTTTACTATGTTGTAAGTGAATATAATAAGGCAGTTTCTCATACAAAAACTTAAACACTCTTTGTTAGTGACCCTAGCTGCTCTCCCCATACTGTGATAGCATGTACCTCCTGTCCACCTGACTCTCTCATGTCCATTCAACCAGCTCTTCCCCTCTCATTTCACTTCCGGATAGGAGCTGCCCAGTTAACCTCTTGTATCTACATAACCCAAGAAGCACACTCTTCACTAGCATAGTTTTATGCCTTAGAGATGAGTTCAATCTTTGTCTGACGAGTTGGCTTCTGGTATGGTATTTGTTCTGGGCTAACACCGTCTGGGAATCATGTCTTCTAGGGACCCTCTAGTATGATACGTGCTAGTTTTTAAGACCTCAAATGCCACTCACCAGAGTAGGATGCAGAACATATTCTTAATAAAATTTGTTATGAAAATAGATCTAGATGTTGCCTAAAATTATGATCCCCAGATTGCTGTTTCTGCTTCTATGTCCCTCTCAGTGCCTGGTTATATTTAGGAAACTTTTTCTGGCAGGGGCGGGAATTGAGTGAAAGAATACAATCAAAGTTTCATTTGCATGCCTGACTGACTGCGAGTCCTTCTGCTCTCCTTGCCTGGTGACAGCACATTCCTCCTTTCTATTCTATACATGTCATATTCCCTTAACAGTCTCCTGACCTCTCCTCTCTATCCTCTCCTTTCCCTTCTAGTAAGAGGCCAGTAGGACAGCATACCACAGGTACACAGAACCATGAAGTGCACACACCATACAGTCTCTTTGTGTCCATGAGTCCTGTCCATACCTGTCCAAAGAGTTGACCTCAGTAATGATTAATGATCTGGGGCAGCAGCAGGTCTAGAGGCCATGCTCCCAGGGGATCTTACAGGTCCTCACACCATCAATTGTGGTCTTTTGGTGGAGTTCTTGAGGTGCACCCCTCTTTTTCTTGTGTTGCCCTTGGGACTCAACAATGTGTGAGCCCCATGAAGGCTGTCATTGGTGGTGGCCTGGCACCACCTGATTCTTCTTGTCAAGTGTTGATACAGTCACCCATTCACATAGGTCCTTCTGTTGTCTGGGCTTTTTTTCTCCTGTCTTTGTTATCCTTGGTGATCATCTTTTCTGGCTGAGTTGGGACCATTTGGTGTATCTCAGACGGCAGCTTGCTAGCTTTTATGACCCTAGGCGCCACTCATCTATATGGGGTGCATAAGAGTCTCTTAGTAATAGGCTAGTTATGCCAACTGGTTGTAATGCCCTCTAAGAGTGTGGTCCCTGGACCCCTGCCCCTTCTACTCTATCCTGCAATATTGTGCTAAGATTAAAATTGTTTTCATTTTACTCTGAAGTCCAGTTAAATTTATCTTCTTTCTAATGTGTGCTGTCACTGGTTTCACACAAGCAAATTTCTATCAACTATCTAATCTATAACCATCCCTCTCCCTGCTTCTCTCCTCTCCCTTACAGCCATCAAAGAGTCTTTTTTTGTGTGTGTATATGAGTCACTTTGTAAGTCCTTATAGTAGGGGTGTTACACAATATTTGTCCTTGTACCACTGACTGATTTCACTCAACATGATGTCTTTCAATTGAAACCAGGTTATGACATGTCATTTTTTTTCTTGTATCACTGCATAGTGTTCCACTGAGTATATATACCATAGTTTGTTTATCCATGAGTCTGTTGGGCGTCTGGGTTGATTCCATCTTTTGGCTATTGTGGACTGTGCTACAACAGACATTTGTGTGCGTGTCTGTTTATGTGACTGCCTTTTATTCTGTAGAATATATTCCAAGCAGTGGGATTACTGGGCCAAATGGTGTATCTCTTTCCAGTTTTTTAAGGGAGTGCCAGATTGCTTTCAAAAGAAGTTGTACCATTTTGCAACCCCACAAGCAGTGTACGAGAGTTCCAATTTCTTCACAGCCTCCTCAGCATTTGTTTTTGTGTTTTTTGGATTATGGCCAACCACATCGGGGTGAGATAATACCTCATTGTAGTCTTGAAGTGGAATTCTTTAACAGCTAATGATCATGAGCATTTCCTCATGTGTGTTTTGGCTGCCTGGATATTGTCTTCAGTAAAGTGTATGTCCGTCTCCTTTGCCCAATGCTTAATTGGGTTATTTACCCTTTTCTTGTTGATACATGCAGTACCAAACCAGACATTGATCTGACTTGTAGTTGCCAGATATTTTTTCCCATTCTGTAGGTAGTCTTTTAATACTTTTGATAAAGTCTAGATGAGCAAAAGTGTTTGATTCTTAGTTCACATTTATCTATTTTCTCTTCAGTTGATCATAATATTCTGTTATGAAAGTTTTGATTTCTGTTACTGTTGTGACTTCCCCCATATCCTTTCATCTTGAGGTTGTTTCCTCTTCTGTTTTTCTTTTGCAAGTTTAGCCAATGATGTATCAGTTTTGTTGATCTTTTCAAAATGTAGCCTTTGATTTTGTTAATTTTTTCAGTGTTTTTCTATTCTCTCATTCATTGAGTTCTGCTCTAATCTTTATTATCTGTCTTCTAGTGTCTGAGGGGCTCCTCTATTGCTCTCTTTCTACTTGTTCAAGCTGTAGGGTTAAATCTTTCTTTTGGGTCTTTTCTTCTTCCTAGATGTGTGCATTTACAGATTGATGTCTGAACACTGCTTTGGCTGTATCCCATATGTTCTGGTAGGATGTGTTTCCATTCTCATTTGTTTCTATAAATTTCTTTATTTTGTCCTTGATTTCTTGTATAACTTATGGCTTTTTGAGCAAGGTGTTGTTCAGTTTCCATGAGTTCAAATTTCTGTCTATGTTTTTTCTACTATCGATTTTCACTTTTATGGTTTTATGGTCTGAGATGATGTTTTGCAATAATTCAGTGGATTGGATTTTGTTGAGACTTACTTTATGACCCAACACATGGTCTATTCTGGAAAATGATCCATGTGTGTTGGAGAAAAAAGTGTACTTGCCTGTTAATGGTAAAAAGTTTTATATATGTCAGTGAGTTCTAGTTGGTTAATTGTCACAATAAGATCTTCTGTGTCTTTACCGAGCTTTTTCCTGGATGCTCCGTTCATTACTGAAAGTGGAGTGTTGAAATCGCCAACTACTACTGTGGAGTGATCTATCTCTTTTTTTCACAGTCAGTGTTTCTTCAGTGCTTTTAGATTCTCTGGTACTAGGTACATAAATATTTAGTATTGTTAAGTCCTGCTTGTGTATTGAATCTTTCAGCAATAAATAGTGACCATCATTATCTATGATTTGGGACTTAATGTTACAATCTATTTTATCTGAGACTAGTATTGTCACACCTGCTCTTCTTTGTATGTTGTTAACTTGATATATGTTATTCCATACTTTAATTTTCAGTTTGTTCATATCTTTGAGTCTAAGTTCTGTCTCTTGTAAGCAACATATAGGCAGGTTATGTCTTTTGATGGAGGATGTCCATCATTTCCTCTTTATTGGAGCATTCAGTCCAATTACATTCAGTGTAATTATTGATAGGTATGTATTCAGTGTTGTCATTTTAAAGGATTTATTTTGTGTTGTTTCCTATGTTGCTCTTAATATTCTGTTCTAGGTCATTCGTCTTTATGGGTTGACTTTTTATGTTTTTCAGTGTTGGTTTGTTGAGACTCCTGTATCACATTTCTTTTCCTGGTATTTTGTATTGTTATTGTGTTTTGTGGCTACCCCTGAGATCCCTCATAATCTTCTAAGTTTAAACACAGTTTTAACTTCTGCATAGCTTTTTAACTTCTCCATCTGAAAGAACAATAACAACCGTAGTATATCCCTCTTTTCAGTGTGATGGTGTCACAGTTTTTGTGATAGGATCACTGGTTCCTGTCTTTTAATATTGTAGCTTTGATTGAGTTTTGTGACTTCCTAAACTGAGTAGTTTTCTGGATGCTGTATCTTACATTACCTCCTTAAATGTATCCCATAGTTTTTTTCTTTTCCTAAACAAAGAACTTCCTTCATTATTTCTTGTAGTTTTGGTTTGCTTTTTACAAAGTCTCTAACTTTCTGTTTATTTGAGAAGTTCTTAATTTCATTTCAGTATTTTAGAGAATATTTTTCAGGATATATAATTCTTGGTGGGAACTTTTTCTTACTCAAGGCTTTGAATGTGTCATCTCATTGCATCCTTGCCAACATCATTTCTGATTAGAAGTTAGACAAAAGCCTACAATGCTTCTCTCTGAATGTTAGCTTTGCTTTGATCCTCACTATCTTTAGGAGAACTTGTTTTTGTTTCATTTTATTATGCTTGATTTAGGGTCTATTTTTTGTGGTGTTTGACACATATCTTGAATATCTATAGTCTCTTCTTTCATAATTTCAGGAACGTTTTCTGTCACCAACTCAATAACAATACTCTCTGTGGTCTCAACTATCTTTCCATGTTCAGAACTCCATTCAGTTATAGTTTGTGCCTCTTAATAGAGTCCTATGTGTTTCTTAATACTTTTTCATTTCTCTTACTTCTTTTTTCTGATTTCTCCCCATAAATGCTGGTGTCAGTTGATTCATGCTCATAGTCACTAAGTCTGACTTCCATCTCCTCAATTATCTTTTGGCTTTGGATTCAATTTTCTAATTCTGTCATTTCACTATTGATCTGCTAGATTTCAGATTGTTGATGTTCTATCAGTTCAAATAGCTTGCTTAATTTTTCATTTTACTCTGCTGCATTTTGTTTAATCTCTAGGAGGTCTCCATATCATCCTTTTGTACTCAGTCTCTGATAGTTTCAGAAAGTCTTCTTCATCTGGGAACTTTTTTGATATTCTGTTTTGGCTGTTTTCTGGAGCCATGGTGCACTGTGTCTTTAGAAGTTTAGGAATGGCTTGTTGTCTTTGGGCCATATACAATCTGTTCCGTTTCTCTGGTGTTACCTCAACATGAGCTTAGTTATAGTTCTGAGAAGGGAGTTGGTCACCAGCTGTCTCTGTGTGCTGTAATGTCTGGCCCCAATGGACTCTCTGGCGTGGCAGGCTCCACCTCCTGCCTGGCAAATATGGCACTCTACCTGTGGAGTCACTGGATGGTGATCAACCAACCTTATGTTGCTCATCAGTAAAGGCTGGAAGAGATGTCAGCAGGCTGCTCAGCAGTTATTTCTGAAAGCAGTCTTATTTTAAAAAGCTGAGAACTGTCTGACAGCTGCTGAAATCATGCAGGCCAGCAGGTATGGCAGGTCCTGCCATCTTACCATCAACAAAAGCAACTCTTCAGCCATACCCAGATGTTATGATACAGTTCAAAGTAGGTAGGGATTACAGCCTTGTTGTCATCCTCAGCTGAGTCCCAGTCATCAAGTAACTCTGTGCTAAACACAGCCTTTCTGCCGGACAAATGCTTTCCAGACTGGCACTGCTTCTCAGCTTAGATATTAGCCCCTGCTGAGTACTTCAGTTGGGTGACTCTGCCTCCATCTGACCAAGATGACATCCCAGTGAAACTACCCTACCCACCATTAAACAGCAGAATCTATGGACAGCCAAGCCAAGTGCTAGCGAGTCAGATCTGACTCATGACGATCTATGGCAGAGCTCAGAAAAGAGAGGGTGGGGGTGAGTGTGCCCTCAGTGAGCAGCTTGGCTCTCAAAATGTTGCTATCCCATGTACTGTCTCTTTGCTGTGCCATACACTGTCTTCTTTAGCACTGCAATTTAAAGTATTTTCTGGCTCATGCCATCCCCTGCCTCCCTGATAACAAAAAAGCTGTCAGTACCTGCAGTCTGCCCTAACAGTAAATGAGCACCAGTGGGGCCGAGCATGTGTTGTTTCATGTTAGAGAGAGGTAGATTACTCTTTATTGGCACAGAGTTCAATTTGACAACCTTATGGCATATCCTAGGGTTCCATGGGTGTCCAGAGTGCTCCATTCAATTATCAATCCAGGCTTTAGTTCTCAGAGGGAACTGAGGAGATGTGTCTAGTCTGCCATCTTTGGCCCCCTTTCATAGCTAATTCTTTACCCAGGAGTCCCTGATGGCACAGTTGTTAGGCCTTGGGTGCTAATTGAAAGGTCAGCGACTCATCCCACCCACCACTCCAAGGGACAAGCATGTGGTGGTCTACTTCCCTAGAGATTATAGCCTCAGAAACCCATGGAGAAGTTCTACTTTGAATGGCTATAAGTTGCAGCCACCTGCAACCAATTGCAAACAGCTTTGTGGATTTTTTGTCTTTTTAATTCTTTACCCACTAGCAGTTCAATGGGAGAAAAGACCTAGTATATGTTGCTTTAAAGATTACAGCTTAGGAAACTCTATGAGGCAGACACTGTTCTAGATGGTAACTATGAGTAGAAATTGACTAGAAAGTACACAGGAACAACAAAAATATTTTGCCTAGTGAATCTAGAGGTTACAAATGGTTAATGAGCTCAGTACAAACTAAAAGGCTTAAGGATCAAGACCACCCAGAGTTGCTTTGGAAAAAATACCTGGAGATCGGAGTCCTCAAAAGTCAGCCACTGAAAATAATGTGGAACACAGTTCTTCCTTCACACACATGTTGTCACCATAAATTATGAATGACTGGACGGTAACCATTTTTTTAATCTTATGCCAATGAATGGAAATCTCTAGCCATGACCTTCACATGATAACTTAATTGAAACACCCTGCCATATCTAATCACAAGTAAAAGCATTGTTTGGTTTTGCTCTAGATTTTAAGTTTCAAAAAGGCAAGTGCCATATCTATGTTATTCACCACAATAAACATTGCATCAATTACAGATTTGCACCCAGGGAAGACATTTGTCACTAGTTCAGTGAATGAATCTGTGTTCAGTAACAAAAATTGAATAATAGTTTCTAAATTAGTTATTATGACAATTCCAGGAAAACAATCAAGCAATAGCTAAAAAAACCAAACTTGTTGCTTTTGACTCAATTCTGATTCACAGTAACCTTGTAGGACACATTAGAACTGCCCCATGAGGTTTCCAAGGAGTGCCTGGTAAATTCAAATAGCCAACCTTTCTTTTAGAAGCTATAGCACTTAACCACTACATATTATTGCTTGGACAATATATTTATTTATTGTCCAATATTTTGGACTTAATGTCCAATATATTTATTTATTATCATTGCAATAATATTTATTTATTTAGTCACTTTGTGAGTGTTTATTAACTTCCTAATATGTGTCAGAAATAATTTTTCACACTGTAGTGACAGGAATAAACAAATATACAAAATCTATGGCATCATGGGTCTTATATTCTAGTAGTAGGGACAAAAAGTAATAAACATGTATGTGGTAAGATGACTACAATAAAGATTAATGACCTTGATATATTCTTTCCAAACATTATTTAACTAAATTCCACAGAGTTTTTTTTAATTTATTTTTTTTTAATTCATGCATCAGGAGGTGGAATGAAGATGGTGGACTAAACACATAACTCTGTAAATCCCTCTGAAAACCAAGACCTGAATTGATAAATAAACACGCCTTCTGGACACCAGTGAGCCTAGGATGCACCACAGGGCTGTTAATTTGGACTTCATACAACTGAAAGCAAAACCTCCTTTCTTTCTCCAATGCCATCTTGGTAAGTGTGGGCTTGCGAGGAGTGAAGGTAACTCACCATTTTAATTTTTTTTCCTCTGTCTTAGCTGGCAGGCAGAGCTGGGATGTCACTAGCTGCTAATCTCAGATGCACTGTGGGTGGGATCAGCATGTGAAAGTGCCATATTTTCGGAGCCTGGATTTGGACTCTGTATCTTGGCAAATTTGGCCTCTCTTTTAGCCTCTGCCATATAGTAGCTGGTATCGAGGCAGTGGCAATCTAGTGCAGGATGCCATCTTGTCCTATTGGAAGGCGGATATACTCATATGGAGGCCTCATATGGAGGCCCCAGCTAGGCCTAGTTCCTAGGCTGGGATGCGGTGCCTGCCATGGGAGCGTGCTTTTCTGACTGAAAAGCAGTATTTTACAAAGTGTCACTTATGGGTGGGGATCAGCAACAGAGGCTATGGACTCTGTGCATCTTGGCACCTTTGTCCTCTCTTTTGGTTCCGGAAAGGTGGCGATCATGTGCAGGACAGCATCTTGTTCCACTGGAAGGCAGAGCACCTATATGGAAGTCTCAGCTGGACCTAATTCCTGGGCTGAGAGGTAGAACCTGCTCAGAGGACAGTGCTTTTCCAGTAGAAAAGCAGTATTTAACACAGAATCGCCTAAAGGCAGGGCCCAACAGCAGAGGCCAGTAGGCCAGTAGCCTTTCTGTATTTTGAGCTAGTTTATAACAGCTGGGTTTTGATATAGTGGTGCTTACTTTGCCAGCTGGGAAGAGGGACCTATACACCTGAAAGCCTGACTGACTTTAAAAGTTGTCAGATACTTTTTACCTTTCATTTTAAGACGGCCCAGAGAAAGAACTGCAGTCCATCCTAAAAGCATCTCTCCCAGATTCTATTGACTCACATGATGTCCCAAAAGCAACAAATGCTGGAGAAAACTGCAAGCAAGAAATGACCCATGGCTTTAGGAGGTCCCTCAAAGAAAGCACCTCACAACTTTGCAGTCAAAGAAGATTTTCCTAAACTATCAGAAAGTGAATACGAAAGGACTATATAGACAGACCTTCTATACCTCATACAAAATGCAGTACTCAAAATGAAAAATTAAGCAAGTGTTGATCTGATGGAACACAAGTACTCTGAAATCCAACAGACCAAGAACAAAATCAAAGACATAGAAACATCAATTAAAAGCCAAGAAAACAGAATGAAACAAACGGAAAATAGACATTCGAATTTAGAAGACAGAGCTACCAACTCTAGCATCTATGAGGAGAAATCAGAAAAAAGAAACAAGAAAAATGAGGTGGTATTAAGAAGGATGTGGAACTCTTTTAAGAGGAACAACCTATGATTAATTGGAGTTCCTAAACAAGATGAGACACCTGAGAACACAGAGAATACTGTTGCTGAGCTGCTGACAGAAAACTTTCCAGAAATTATGAAAGAAGAAAACATAGATATCTAAGATACGTATCAAACACCACTCAACATAGATCTCAAAAGACAGACTCCAAGACATATTATAATCAAGCTTAACAAAATGAAACATAATCAGAAACTCTTAAAGGCAGCAAGGCTCAAAGCAAGCATTCAGAAGGAAACTCTGTAAGGCTTTTGTTGGATTTGTCAGCAGAAACAATGCTGGTATGGAGGCAGTGGCATGACATATTCAAAGCCTTGAAGGAGAACTTCCAATGATGAATTATATATCCTGCAAGATATCTTTCAAATATGAAAATGAAATCAAGACATTAACAGATAAACAGAAACTCAGAGACTATAAAATCCAAACCAAAGCTACAGCAAATACTGAAAGAATCTCTTGGCTTAGAAGAACAAAACCACTAACTTTATATTTTAGAAGCAAATAAAGGACACATTACCCAGAATCCCACTCAGTTTTAGGAAAGACACCAAACTCAACCAAAGCTATAATAGTGAAAGAAATAATCCAGTGATCATACTATGAAAACTATGATGTCATCATATTAAAAAGAGGGATGTACTACAGTCGTTAGAATCCTTCCATATGGGAAGGAAGTTGACAAGACTATAGTAATTAAAATTGGGTTTATACACAGTTTATTATGGGGAATCTTAGGGGGAGCTGTAAAGCACAATAAAGACGCAACTTATCAAATCAAGAAACATAATACAAGAGTCTCAACAACCACAAAATCAACCTCATCTCACAAAGAATAATGACCCAGAACAGATTAATAAGAACAACAGAGAAAACATCAATACAAAAATAAACATGTCACAATGGCAGCACTGAACACACACCTATCAATAATTACATTGAATGTGAATGGACTGAACGCTCCAGTAATGAGAAATTGAGTGACATCTTTGATCAAAAGATATGACCCATCCATATGTTGCCTACAAGAAACTCACCTTAGACTTAAAGATATGAACAGATTGAAAATTAAAAGATGGAAGAATATATATTAAGCTAACAATGAACAAAGGAGAGCAGGTGTGGCAATTCTAATCTCCCATAAAATGTATTTTAATGCAAAACCCACCATGGTGGACAAGGATGGACACTATTTCCTGCTGAAAGATTCAGTACAGAAGCATGACTTAACAATGTTAAATATTTATGCACCAAATATTAGAGCACCTAAATACATCAAAGAAACAGACTACCCTCAAAAACGAGATAGATCATTCCACAATAATAGTGGGAGACTTCAACATTCTACTTTGAGTGTTGGACAGATCATCTAGAAAAAAGTTCAGTAAAGACACAGAAGACCTTATTGCCGCAATTAACCAACTAGACCTCATCGACATATACCGAACTTTCTATCCATTGGCAGACAACTACACCTTCTTCTCCAGTGCACATGGAACAATCTCCATGTGAAAAGATCACGTGTTACGAGATAAAGCAATTTTCAACAAAATCCATCCCTTTGAATTAATGCAAAGCTTTTTCTCAGGTCATAAAGCCATAAAAGTGAAAATCAATAGCAGAAAAAAAAACATAGATAGAGAGTAGAACTCATGGGAACTGAACAACATCTGGCTCAAAAAGTCATAAATCAAGGATGAAATAAAGAAATCAATGGATTCCGATGAGAATACAAACACTTCCTACCAGAACCTATGGGGTACAGCCAAAGCAGTGCTTAGAGGTCAATTTATATCCATAAATGCACACATCTGGCAGGAAGAGAGAAAACAAATCAAAGAACTGATCCTACAGCTTGAACAACTAGAGAGAGAACAACAGAGGAAGCCCTCAGGCACCAGAAGAAAACAGATCCTAAAGATTAGAGCAGAACTAAATGAATTAGAGAATAGAACAAGTGACAAAATTTAAAAGACCAAAAGCGGCTTTTTTGAGATCAACAAAATTGACAAACCATTGGCTAAACTTACTAAAGAAAAGCAGGAAAGGAAACAAGTAACCCAAAATAAGAAATGAGAGAGACGTTGTCACCACATATGCAACAGAAATAAAAAAATATCATAGCTGAATACTCTGAAAGACTGTACTCTAACAAATTGGAAAAGCTAGAGGAAATAGAGAAATTCCTGGATTCATATCACCTACCAAAATTATCACAAGTTGAAGCAGAAAACTTAATAAACCCATCACAAAGGAAAACATTGAAAAAGTCATCAAAAAACTACCAACGAAAAAAGCCCAGGCCTAGATGGCTTCATCGCAGAATTCTACCAAGCTCTTAGAGAAGAGTTATCTCCAATACCACTGAGACTATTTCACAGTATAGAAAGGGATAGAATACTCCCAAATTCATTTTATGAAGCCAGCATAACCCTGGTAACAAAGCCAGGGAAAGACCCAACCAAAATGAAGAACTATAGGCCAATATCACTCATGGATCTAGATGCAGAAATCTTCAACAAAATTCTTGCCAATATAATACAACAATGTAACAAAAAAATAATCCATCATGACCAAATTGGAGTCATACCAGGGATACAAGACTCTTCAACATCAGAGAAACAATTAATGAGATCAATCACATAAATAACACAAAAGACATGAATTACCTGATTTTGTCTATGAATGCAGAAAAGGCATTTGATAAAGTCCAACACCTATTCATGCTAAAACTCTCACCAACATACGGATAGACAGCAGATTCCTCAGTGAAGTAAAGGCTATTTACACAAATCTAACATTCTACATCATCCTGAATGGAGACACACTGAAACAGTTTCCCTTGAAAACAGGAATTAGACAGGGATACCCACTCTCACCTCTCCTATTCAACATTGTACTAGAAATTCTAGCCTGAGCTATTAGACAAGACCATGAAATTAAGGACATCTGTTGGTGGGATTGCAAAACCATCCAATCTGGTGCTTTCTTAAAAAGCTGGATCTAGATATACCATTTGACCCAGTAATTCCACTGTTGGAATATATCCTACAGAATCAAGGCCATTCACACCAACTGATACACACACTCAAATTTTTATCACAGTGCACTCCTTAACAGCAAAAAGATGAAATCAACCCAGATGTCCAACAACAGAGGAATGGATAGGTAAACCATGGTACATGTCCTCAATGGAACATTATGCAATTAGAAAGAACAACAGTGATTTTAGGAAACATCTCATAACCTGGTTTCAATTGGAACACATTATGTTGAGTGAAAGTAGTCAATGACAAAAGGACAACTATTGTAAGATATCCCTACAATAAGAACTTAAAAACAGACTCATGCACAGAAAAAAAGACTCTTTGATGGCTTCAAGAGTAGGGAGGGAGGGAAGGAAAGCAGGGGAGTGTTTACATTAGATAGTTGATAGAAATTTGTTTGGGTTCAATCTGACAGCACACATTAGAAAGAAAATTAATATTAACTAGTGTCTTAGGCTGGCTTTTCTAGGGAAGCAAAACCAGTAACGTGTAGGTACAAGGAAAAGATTTATAATACAGATAGATAGATAGATATAGATATAGGAAACAGCTCACGCAATCACAGATGCCGAATGTTCCAAGTTCTGCCAGAAGCCTCACATGGCCACAGAAGCTGAGGAACCCGAAGTCAGCAGGTCAGAGACCACAGTTCTAGATTACCGGTTGTTAACATCCGTGGATCCCAAGCTGGTGGCGAGACACAGCAGCAGAGGCTGGTGAACCCAGGATAGACAGATCAGGGAGCAGGACTCTCAAGTGCCAACTGTAAGGAGATGAATCCAACAACTGCTAGTTCAAGTCCAGGAACCAGATGCCAGAAGAAGAGAGTAGGACCTCCTGGCTACATGAGCAGACCAGCAGTAGTAGTGGAAGGTCAAGAAATGAGATCTGGGGCAGGGGAAAGCCACCACAAACCCCACCCTGCCACTTAATACAGCAGCGAAATATGGAGTAGCCAAGTTGACATAATCCTGACCAGTACAGTCCACCCCTTGTCAACTTGGTATCTGCACACATCTCACCTTACCATCCACAGTCTCTGAAGGAATACAGTTATAAAGTCATACTTATGTCTAACATGATATAACTAACACATGTACAACTGAAAATGCATTAGCCCATTTACATCTTATGTTTCATAAGTAAACAAAATATCCAGTACATACATACAAAGCAGAAATACTCATAACAATTACAGTTCTCGTTTCTGCAACTGGTCACATGGCCATAACTGATATTTAGAACTATCTTCTTCTACAACCCATTCTGTGTTCCCTTTGCCTTCAGTAAGCACCTCAGCTGGTCATGGTTTCTTGCCTGGTGAGATGACCCAAACCTTCATTCCTGAAGGGTCTGGGCTATTATCAGCGATTCTGGAGTTGGGTTGCTGTAGTTTTCCATTGACCTTAATCACAGGCCATGATAGTACTAGGAGTCCTAAGGGATCTAAGGGATCTCCTGCATTCCAAACATACTCTTCTTTACCTCCATTATGTAATGTCAATCCAATTTCATCTTCATAGTTGGGATCAATCACACCAGCCAGTATTGTAACTCCCTTCTTTGTCTGTTGATCCAGAGGTACAAGGAGCCCAAAATGGCCTGGTGGAAATTTCACCTTCCAGTTCGGTGAAATTGTTGATGTGTCTCCAGGTGGCAGCATTCTTCCCTTTGGAACCAGGAAATTTAACCCTGCAGAGCATAAGGTCATGGAGATAGGAAGCAAAAATGTTGCAAGTGGGTCACTAGGGGTAACAGTGAGTGGTGCCACTCCCATTTCCACCCCTTGATTCTTGGACCCATGAATCCTGGTGATAGGAAAAACAGTACTGTATCTTGGACGCTGGTTTAGACAATACACAGCCTCCTGGAGAACACTTCCCAATCCTGCAAGGTATTGCCACCTAGATGGCAGTGTAATTGTGTCTTCAGAAGGCCATTCCATCATTCTATCTATCAAGCCAGCTGCTTCAGGATGATGGGGAACATGATAAGACCAATGAATTCCATGAGTATGGGCCCACTGCTTCACTTCGTTTGCTGTGAAGTGAGTCCCTTGATCAGAGGCAATGCTGTGTGGGATTCCATGACTATGGATGAGGCATTCTGTAAGTCCACAGATAGTAGTTTTGGCAGAAGCATGTCATGCCAGGTAGGCAAATCCATATCCAGAGTAAGTATCTATTGCAGTAAGGACAAAACATTTTCCTTTCCATGATGGAAGGAGTCCAATGTAATCAGCTAATCACCTCTAGGAACAGTGCCATATCAAAAACTCAGTGTTGGTCTCTGCTGCTGGTAGATTGGTCACTCAGCAGTGGTTGTAGCCAAGTCAGCCTTAGTGAGTGTAAGTCCATGTTGCTGAGCCCATGCATAACCACTGTCCCTGCCACCATGACCACTTTGTTCATGGGCCCACTGAGCAATGATAGATGTAGCTGGGGAAAGAGGATGATTGGTTCCCACAGAACACGTCATCCTATCCACTTGATTGTTAAACTCATCCTCTGCTGAGGTCACTCTTTGATGAGCATTCACGTAAGACACAAATATTTTCACTTCTTTGGCCCATTCAGAGAGGTCTATCCACATACCTCTGCCCCATAAATCCTTGTCTCCAATCTTCTAATCATGTTCCTTCCAAGTCCCTGACCATCTGGCAAAGCCATTGGCCACAGCCCATGAATTAGTATACATCTGCACATCTGGCCATCTCTCTTTCCAAGCCAAGTGAACAACCATATGCACCACCCGAAATTCTGCCCATTGGGAGGATTTGCTTTCACCACTGTCCTTGAGGGAGGTCCCAGAAAGAGGCTGTAGTGCTCCTGCTGTGCACTTTTGATTGGTGTCAGCATATCACACAGAACCATCTGCAAACCAAGCATGAGTTTTTTCTGCCTCGATCAGCTGTTCACAAGGAACTCCCCATGAGGCCATAGGTGCAAACTGGGAGATGGAAGGTAATGTTACAGGAGTGGAGACCATGGGTATTTGGGTCATCTATATAATGGACCCATGTCACGTCTTGTGGAAGAGAGAAGCAGTTAAGGTCTTTGTGGACTAAATTATGAGATAGGGCTGGAGAGTTAATGTAGCTCTGAGGCAGGCAAGTGAAAGTGTATTGCTGGCCTTGCCAACTGAATGCAAACTGCTTCTGGTGGTCCCTGAAAACAGGTATGGAGAAGAAAGCATTAGCCAGATCAATAGCTGCATACCAAGTAGCAGAAGATGTATTAATTTGTTTAAGCAATGAAACATCTGGAACAGCAGCTGCAATGGAGGCTACCACCTCATTAAGTTTGTGATAATCTACTGTCATTCTCCAAGATCCATCTGTTTTTCTCACAGCCCAATAGGTGAGTTGAATGGGGATGTGGTGGGAATCACCACCTCTGCATCCTTCAAGTCGTTAATGGTGGCAGTAATTTCAGCAATTCCTCCAGGAATGCGGTATTGCTTTGGTTCACTATTTTCCTAGGCAGTGGCAGTTCTAGCGGCTTCCATTTGGCTCTTCCCACCATAATAGCCCTCACTCCACTTGTCAGGGATCCACTGTGGGAGTTCTGCCAATTGCTGAGTATATCTATTCCAGTTAGGCATTCTGGAACTGGGGAAATTGCTACAGGATGGGTTCGGGGACCCACTGGACCTACTGTGAGATGAACATGAGCCAAGATTCCATCAATAACCTGACCTCTATATGCCCCTGCTCTGATTGGTGGGCCACAGTGATGTTTGGGGGTCTCCTGGAATTAGTGTCAGTTCAGAGCCAGTATCCAATAGTCTCCAAAAAGTCTGATTATTTCCTTTTCCCCAGTGTAAAGTCACTCAAGTAAAAAGGCACAGATTCCTTTTGGGAAGGGCAGGAGAAAGATTAACAGTAAAATTTTTTGGCAGGGTATCAGAATTCTTCCTCAAAGAGACCTAGCCTCCCCTTCATTCAAGGGGTTGTGGGTCCTTAAACTTGCTCAAGTCTGGGAATTGATTGAGGGACCACAACTCTCTCTTCTGGCAATTTGAGTTAGACTGCTGTTCACCTGACCTAGAATTCATCCTTTTATACATATCAAGTAAATATTTAGTATGCTGATTATTTATTGCACTGCCAGGGACACCATGACTAAGTAGCCAGTTCTATTTGTCCGTACAAGTCAGATTATTATGATTACTATTTTGTCTCTGCTGTCCATTACTGTAAGCACGCCCACCTTGTCTTTGTCGATTGAGTGCAGCCACTTGAACCCTACCACCACGGGGTCCAGCCAACTCCATTGTACTACCATGAGAGTGGGGTGCTGCTCTAGCAAATACCTAAAATTTGGAAGCCATTTTGAAACTGTGAATGGATAGAAGATTCAGAAGAAATGAAGAAGGTGCAGACAGTAAGAAACAGAGAACTGATGACAGCAGAACCAGAGGCAGCAGTGGAGCTGATCCGTGGGGCGAGAGAGCTGAGTGCCTTTGGGCAGGATGCTTTCCAGAAAGAAAGGGGTGCCTCCGGGCACTTGAATCAGTGGAGCTACAGAGCTTTTGAACACTTGCCTGGCAGGGCAGATGAGGCCCAGGCCTTGTGGCCACAGGGAGCTGAAGTTGAGGAGACAAACAGCGTGAGAAGCTGAGCTGCCTCAGTCTCAAAAGATATGGCCATGACCTCAGCAGTTTGAAAGGGTGGAACCATGGAGTCCTGTGTTCTTAAGGGTAGAATTGCCACTCAGTTGGGCTTAGGGTGCACCTAAAGTCATTGGGGCAGAGTTCCTGTCCAAGTGGACCTTGAAGGCAGACTTATAGCACAGGGCTGGAGGTCTCCACTCAAAACTCAGAGAGTGTGGCCAATACCTAGAGTCTGGACAGCAGTGCCATTATGTAGAATGTCTCAGAAAACGTAAGACTCTATGCAGAACAAAACACTGTCCAATCTGGGGCCATCCTCATACTTATATTATACTTCAGCCCATAGTTAATGCTATTGTGTCAATACATTTCATTGAGTGTTTTGGGTTTTTTTTCTTTGATACTCAACTTTACCAACATGATGTCCTTTTATAGGGACTGATCCTTTCCAATAAGATGTCCAAAGCATATGAGACAGAATCTCCCCATCCAGTCTTCTAAGGACCATTCTGGCTATACTTGTTCCAAGCCAGAGTTATCGCTTTTTAAAACAGTCCATGGTGTATTCAATGTTCTTCACTGACACCCCAGTTCAAAGACATCAATTCTTCCTCAGTCATCCTTATTTGTTGTCCAGCTTTCACACGTATACGAGGCAGCTGAAAACACCATGACTTTGGTTAGGTACTCCTTAGTCTTAAAGCTCACATGTTTACTTTTTAACACTTTAAAGATGTCTTTTGTACTAGATTAATCTGATACAATGCATCTTTTGATTCCTAGGTGCTGATTGTGGATCCAAATAAATGAAATCTTTGGCAACTTTCATCTTTTCTCTGTTTATCATTTTGTTTGTTCAGTTGTGAAGATTTTTTTGTTTACGTGATGTTGAGTTGGAATCCATACTGAAGATTCTAGTCTTTTTTTTTTTAGTTTATTGTGATTAAATGAAAGTTTACAATCCAAGTCAATTTGCCATGTAAAACCCAATACACATATCTCTATGCAGGTCTGTTTTCCCAGCCCTGTGACAGCACACTCCTCTTTTCCATTCTGCACTTCCCATATTCATTCTGTCAATTCTTGTCCCCTCCTCTCCACTATCCCATCTGGTTTCTATAGAGGAGCTAGTCTGACTGCCTCACGTTTTATAATCCAGTTCAGTTTCTGTCTGACGAATTATGAAAACTGTGGTCCTTGACCGTCAGTAAATACTTCAAGTCTTCCTTACTTGCAGCAAGCAAGGATGTGCTCTACACTTAACACAGGTTGTTAGGGAATCTTACACCAACTCTGATTCCTCATTCTTCTTCAAATAGTCCAGTTTATTGGATTAAATGTTAAGCACACAGACTCAATTCATATGCTGAAAAGATATGACCTTGGTGGACACATTTCCTGACTTTAAAGCATGCAGTATTTTGGAATTTCCATTCTTCTCAGTGTTATCTGTAATTTGTTATAATACAAACAGTTGACTGCCTTTGTATAGTCAATGAAACACAGGTAAACATCTTTGTGATATTTTCTGTCTTCAGCCAAGATCCATCTGACATCAGTAATAATATCTCTCATCCCAGGTCCTCTTCTTAACCCAGCTTGGATTTATGGCAGTTTCCTATTGGTATACTGCTGCAAATGCTTTTGAATGATCTTCAGCAAAATTTTACTTCTGTGTGATATTAATGGTATTGTTTGATACTTTTTGTGTTTAGTTGGACCTCCTTTCTTTGGAATGGGCAAAAATATCAATCTCTTCCAGTTGATTGGCCAGGAAACTTTCTTCCTAATTGTTGGCATAGACAAGTGAGCACTTCCAGAACTTCATCTGTTTGTTGAAATATTTCAATTTCTATTCTATCGATTCCTGGAGACTTGTTTTCCCCTAATTCCTTGTTCTTTTGGAGTTCTTCCCTCAGTAACCTCAGTTCTTAAACATATGCTACCTTCTGAGATGGCTGAAAGTAAATCCATTCTTCTTGGTATAGTAACTTTGTATTGCTTCTGTTTTCATTTGATGCTTCTGGAGTTGTTTAATATTTTCCTGTAGAATGATTCACTAATTCAATTTGAGGCTTAAATTTTTTCTTCAGTGCATTCACCTTAAGAAATGTCAAACATGTTCTTCCTTCTTGTTTTTCCAACTTCAGGTCTTTAGAGATGGGTAGGTATTATTTAATACAGAGTATTATGGACATAACAGTATTGAACCTTTACAAAATTTGAGAATATTAACTGAAATCATAAAAAAGGAGAAGCTACAAAGGGGTGAATAGAGATACAGTAAGAGAAATATATATATCACAGTGTTATATATAGTTTTTCAGTCAAAATATTTTTTTTTACTTTAGAGCATTAGGATAGTCAACATATATACCTTGTTTCCACTATCAAAGAGCCTATTTGTAAAATACTAATGCACTCTCAAAATTATTTCCTTGAATTTTCTTTTTCTTTATAATAACTACTTGATATTATCTCTTACAATGACTGCATTAATTACATATAATATGACTTAAGTAAGATGACTGACTGACAAGTGCTGAACTCATCCTAGAAAAAGTGCTACATACCTCATCGTTGAATATCATTATGGTCATTTTCTAAGTACCCCCTTGGGAAGCTATGCATCCATGCCAGCATCTACTCCACCCTTCAAAGTAATTTTGGAACTCTTTTTCTGGAATAGCCATCAGAGCTGTTGTCGTGTTACCCTTGATGTCCTGAATGTCATCAAAAATTATTCCTTTCAATATTTTCTTCATTTTTGAGTAAAGAAAAAAGTCACTGAATGCCAAATCAAGTGAGTAGGGTGGATGTTCCAATACAGTTATTTTTTTCCACTGCCATCAAGTCGATACCAACTCATAGTGACACTATAGGTCAGAGTAGAACTGCATCATAGAGTTTCCAAGGAGCACCTGGCGAAGTCGAACTGCCAGCCTTTTGGTTAGCTGGCATAGCACTTAATCACCATGCCACCGTCACAGACAACTATACAATTAAGTTTGCGAACTTGCCACCTTACCACTGTGTGCAATGGCTATCCCAGAAATAGTTTCAAATTGCTTTGAAGTGTGAATTAGGAGCTGGTATCAGTGCATAGCCTCTGAAGGGGAGTACTTTGAAGGTGATTGTAGTGATATTCAGCAATGAGGTATGTAGCACTTGGAGAAGTTAAGTTCTCGGACTTAATTGTCGGGCCTCATGTGTTGTATTCCCCATAAACAAACAAAAACCTACTGCTGTTGAGTGAATTCTGACTCATAAAGACCCTATCAGGCAGAGTAGAACTGCCCCATAGTGGTTAAAAAGAGCATCCAGACTTTTTGGTCAGCAGCTGTAGCTCCTAACCAGTATGCCATCAGGATTTCTGTGAACATAAATTGGCAACAAACTGGATTCAGACACTCAGCAGAATTAAGGAAAGGTAGGCTCATTGGGCCTGTCTCTGTGTCAAAGATAAATAGCCTGCTAGGAAAAAATCCATTGCTAGTGAATGGAAAATTGAAATATGTGTAAGTTTGATCCAAAAGACAATGTTAAAGTACAAGAGAAATGCCAAAATTCTAAGCACAGCACAGTATTCATCACCTAGTTCATAAGAAACTGCTTAATGCCCATGAAGAGTCAGAGAAGACTTTTCATTGTTCTGAAGTGCTTTTGAGTTGGTTGCAACTCATAGTGGCCTATGAACATCACAACAAAACACTGTGTGGTCCTACACCATGCCATGTCCATAATAGTCATCATACATCAATCCGTTGTAGCCACAGTATCAACCCATCTCATTCGGGGTCTTCCTTTCTTCCACTGATCTAATTGACCCAGCATCATAGACTTCTCCAGGGGTTGGTCTCTCTGAACTGTTAACATGTCCAAAGTATATAAGACATAGTCACATCATTCTTGCTTCTGAGGAACACTCTGGTTGTATTTTATCCAAGAGAGATCTGTTTGTTCTTTTGGAAGTTCATGTTACACTCAGTAGTCTTCTCCAACACCACAATTTAAAGGCGTCAGTTCTATTTATTGTCCAGATTTTGCATGCATGTGATGCGATTGAAAATGCCATGGCTTGGTTCAGGTGACTTTTAGTCATCAAGATGACATTTTTGATTTTCAAGTGTTTAAGGAGGTCTTTTGTAGGATATTTGCCTAATGCAATACAGCTTTTGTTTTTTCGATTTCTGTTTCCATGGGAGTCGACTGTAGACCCAAGTAAAATAAATCTTTGTAAACCTCAATCTTTTCCCCATTTATTATGATATTGCTTATTGATCAAGTTGTGAGGATTTTTGCTTTCTTGATGTTGAAGTGTAATCCAAACTGAAAGCTGTGGTTTTTGACCATCAGTAGGTGATTCAAGTGCACTTCACTTTTACTAAAGAAGATTGTGTCATTCTCATAACAGGTAGTGAAAGAGTTTTCCTCCATTCCTGAAGCCTCAGTTTTCTTCATATAGTCCAGCCTCTTGAATTATTTGCTCACCATACAAACTGAATAGGTGTGTTGAGAGGATACAACATGACACACACCTTTGTTGACTTTAAACATGCAGTGTTCTCTCGCTCTGTCTGAACAACTGCCTCTTGATCCGTGTAGATTTCTCATGAGCACAAACAAGTGTTTTGGAATTTCCATACTTCACAATGTTTTCCATAATTTGTTAAGATCCTCACATTCAAATGCCTTTTTATTATCAATAAGACACAAGTAAACATCTTTCTGGTGTTCTCTGCTTTCAGCCAAGATCTAGCTGACATTAACAGTAATTTGCCTGGTTCCACATCATCTTCTGAATTCAGCCTGAGTTTCTAAGAGTTCCTTGTCAAGATAATTCTGCAGCCACTTTTGAATGACCTGTAGCAAAATTTTACTTGTGTGTGACAGTATAGTTAGGTATTGATTAAAAGGACATAACTGCATTGTTTTGTTACCTGTCAAACAAACCCTATGGCATGATTGGACACTTTGCCTGTTTGGGCAACAATTGCAGAAATTTGGAAAAATTGAAGTTTAGAGATTTTTAGCATAGGATGAAGATGAAGTGGTAAGATGAAGGTTGACGTAGTAAGAGACAGTTACTTCTAAGCGTTAATAGCATCATCGGTTGTTAAATGGATGTTTTTAAATGTTATTCTTGGTTTTGTCATTATTGTTATTGACATCATCATCATTACTATTTTGTTCTCTAGATAACACGTATTCTTTAGAGTGATCTGTGCTGAAAAAATGTTTGACCTACAAGAGAGATCATGGTGTCCACTAAAAAACAGGAGATGTTAGTAAACACAAGCTCTGACAGGAGTTAGGGAAGATGATGGGTATCATTCCAAAAGCAATGGAACTGTTTATGATTGGAAAAGAGACATCATCTGAGGATTTCTGCAAAAGGAGAAATAAATCATGAACACAAATTGCTATATATATATTTGTATATGTATATACATCAGAAGAGAAGATGTTGAAAAGATAAAGGCCTTCAACTTTCTCACATTTATTCTTCTGTAATTTTCTGACATAATTTTATATCAAAGGAAGAGGGTTGGATCATTAACTAAAAGAAGACAGACCAGAGATGATTAACTGATGCTGTTGTCTGTTTCTGTCAAGTATACATAACCAATTTAAGAGAGTGCAAGAAAGCACAGGAAACTAAAGTCTGCTCATCAGAGGGATTTTCCACATTTATCTCCAGTATTAGGAAAAACGATGCCTTTTAGATTAATGAGATAAAATAGAATAAAGGGTGAAATCACTCAGCACAGAGAGTCTTAAATGGACAGCTATATTTACCGCTATGTCCTCTTCTACTTAGTTCTCATTTGAAGGTTAAAGTTATTTCTGTGTAATCTCTTTGCCTCTCTATAGGGACTCTTAACTTTTTGTGAGTTCAGGCTATTGATCATCATTGATTACCTGCTGTGAGTGCTCTGTAACTGATAAAATTTGATTTTGTCCTGTTGGTGGGCCCTGAGCTGATGTGAACTGTTTGTCAAAGCACAATGTTTATGTGAGATACAATCATCAGTGTGAGTTGTAAAAGTCTGTTTTAATTTTCAAACAGTTAACTCGACATGGCTTAAAACTTTGCATACAAAGAATTGTAGTTTATTACAAGACAAACTGCACTGGAGTATTAAAGGATAAAAAAATAAAACATTGCTTTCTCTCTTCTATGTGGAAGTAACTATGGGGTAAGGTCAAGAAGAGAAACAGATTGGAGTCAAATTGTTGGCTGTACTGTTAATGCTAACTGGAAAATGTGACTTTAGATTCTGACTAAATGGGCATGCTTATGCTGCTTTGGTTTACCTTCCTAGTTGCTGGCAGAACCAGGCCACATAAAAGTCACTGGGAGTCATATGCCTTTGTTGTGTAGTTCATTCCAAAGAATCTGTGCTTTCTATAGAGAAGACCAAACCAAACCGACTGCGCTCAAGTCAGTTTGGACTCATAGTGGTTTTTGTTTTTGTTGTTGTTGGTTATAGAGAAGACAGAGCCTTTGTGGCAGACTGGTTAAGAACTAGGCTGCTAACTAAAAAGAACAGTAGTTCAAATCCACCAGCCACAAATTGGAAACACTAAGATGGCAGTTCTACTTTGTCCTATAGGGTTGCTATGAATCAGAATTGATTAGACCACAACAGGTTTGCTTGGTTTAGAGAAGATGATAATAATAATGATAAAACAACACCAATAATACAATTTCACAATTTCTCTTGTCGCAGCAGTAACACTATAGGTTACTTCTCCCTGGGAAACGAGAAGAGTTTTTTTTCCTCCCATGAATTGAAAAATATCCTCCCTTCTTTGGTGGCATAGTGGGTAGGTGGTATAGCTACTAACCAAAAGGTTGGCTGTTCAAATTCTGTAGATGCTCCTTGGAAGCTCTGGTGGATTTTTGTCATATACATATCTGACATAGAAACATTCCTCAGAGTATTCATTTTCCTTTCCTGTATACTGACCTAGACTCAGAGGACAGGTGTGAAAAATAGTCACACTCTTGAAGAATCTGGATGTGGAGTAAGAAGCAGTTGTACAAACAGAACAAGGGGACACTGTATGGTTCAAAGTCAGGAAAGGTGTGCATCAGGGTTGTATCCTTTCACCATTCCTTTTGTATCTGTATGTTGAGCAATTATTCCTAGAAGTTGGACTGTATGAAGAACGAGTAATCAGGATTGGAGGAAGTCTCATAGGGGGCAATTCAACTCTGCCCTATAAGGTCACTATGAGTCAAAACTGACTCGACAGCAGTAGGCTCCCTTATCCGGAACTTTGAGGAAGGAGTGCCTCCCCTTCGCCCTCATCCTCTAACAGGGAAGTTTTGGGCAGGAGTTTTCCATGTGGATCCAAGAGCACAGACAGTGTAGTAATACAGCCATGTTGTTAGGTGTCATACAGTTGATTCTGACTCATAGCAATGGTGTACACAACTGAATAAAGCATTGACTAGTCCTACGCCATGTCCACAACCATCTTCATGTTTGAGCCCATCATTGCAGCCACTTGGTCCTTCCATCTTGTTGAAGGTCTTTCTCCTTTTTGCTGACCCTTCACCAAGCATGATATCCTTCTTCAGGGATTGATCCCTCCTGACAAAATATCCAAAGTATGTGAGATGCAGTATTGCTATCTTTGGTTCTAAGGAGCACTCTGATTGTATTTCTTCCAGGACAGATCTGTTTGTTCTTTCGGCAGTCCATGATGCAATCAATATTCTTCTCCAATACCATAATTTAAAGGCATCAATTCTTCTGTTTTCCTTGTTCATTGACCAGGTTTTGCATGCATATGATGTGATTGAAAATACCATGGCTTGGATCAGGCACACCTTATGTAGTCTTCAGGGTGGCATCTTTACTTTTCAAGAATTTAAAGTGGTCCCTTGTAACAGCTTTTCCCAATGCAATGCATCTTTTTATTTCTTGATAGCTGCTTCCATGGGCATTGATTGTAAAACCAAGTAAAATGAAATCTTTGGCCATCTCAGTCCTTTCTCCATTTATCATGATATGGCTTACCAATTCAGTTGTGATGATTTTTGTTTTCTTGATGTTGAAGTGAAAGTTATACTGAAGGCTGAAGGCCGAAGTCTTTGATTTTCACCAGCAAGTGTTTCAAATCTTTTTCACTTCCAGCAAGCAGGCTTGTGTTATCTGCATAACACAGGTTATTAATGAGACTTCCTCCAATCCTGATTACTTGTTCTTCTTCATACAGTCCAACTTCTAGGAATATTTGCTCAACATACAGATAGAAAAGGTATGGTGAAAGGATACAACCTGATGCACACCTTTCCTGACTTTAAACCGTACTGTGTCCCTTTGTTCTGTTTGCACAACTGCCTCTTACTCCACATCCAGATTCCTCAAGAATGTGACTATTTTTCACCACATCTTCACCTTCCTCTGCACCTGTCCTCTGTGTCCAGGTCAATATACAAGAAAGGGAAATGAATACTCTGAGGAATATTTCTATGTCAGATATGTATATGACAAAAATTCACAAATAAAATAATTCCTATCTCTCTCGCAAGCACACACGCACACACACACACATACATGCGCACAATCTTTGACTTTCTCTTACTTAGACTTTGCTTCAGTATGTGAGTGTAAAAACTACAAGCCAAATTTCTCTAATCTGTTTGTTATTATCACTTAATTTTAAGAGAGGGACAAAATTATATTTAATTTTACAAATCAAGAGATTATTGTGTTACGATCCTTGAGCAACGGATCTTTCAAAAAGCTCAGTTCAACAGCCAACATTTTCTTTTCGGATTCAAGAAAAGAAATCCAGTGTATCTCAGCATCATTTTTTATTCTCCTTTTATCCTTTGCTTCTGTTGTTTCATTACCCATCCTCACATAAACATTGGTTGCTTAGTTCCCTGACCAAACCATGCCTTCTACCAGACCCTTCAAACTTTGAATTTATTTACTCATTGTTTTCTTTTCCTCTACCATACTAATAAGCACACTCTGGCAATTAATTATAAAGGTCTTTTTATTCTAGTATAAATTTTCCTTCCTGACATGCTAAACTTTTTTGCCGATACTTTTGTAATTTTTATATTTAAATTATATTATCTAATGAAGTGAATTACGATATTTTCTCTATATTATGTGGAACTTAATATGATAATAACCATTTCCTTCATTCTTTTCCATTTAACAGATTTCATACACCAAATTATCTCTAAATCTCTTATATATATTTTTTGCATGTATTTCAGTTTTGTCCATTGTTAAATTTGGTGCATTTAGACCTTTAAGTCAACTGTATAAAATCATCCAATTCTATCTATTTTAAATTTACTTACAAAAATTTCTACATATTGCTTTTACCAAAAATGTAGAAATAAATAGAACTAAATGGAATTAATGCTGTTCAATATTTTTTTCTCTTCACATCATTATCCATATTAGACAATTCCTTGTCCATAGAAAAATTCACTTGGCTTTTACAAAACTGTGTCACCCTGTATTTTTTCGTACATGCTAGTCTTTTGGAGTAATTTGGCTTTCCATTTTCAGCCTCTAATTTTTGACATTATTCAGGAATTTGTTTAAGTTTTAAAATTTTTACTCTGTATTTTTATTATGGGAGATCTAATCTCTGCCTCAGTACTGCTTTTAATAGTGTCTACATGAGTAATGGAAGATATTTTTATTAATGCCAGATTTTTTGTAGGTACAGGTTCCTGAATGCAACTGCCTGTTTTTAGAAGTATCGAAATACATTTAAACTGAAGATGTGTAATTGCCCCATTACCAACCTTCAAGTAGTTCTCCTATGTTAGATAATTAGAACTGTCCCACAGAGTTTACAAGGAATGCCTGGTGGATCCAAACTGCAGACCTTTCAGCTATCAGCCATTGCTCTTAATCACTGTGTCACTGAGGCTCTGATTGGAAGGTACTCAAATTTGTCTAGAGAAGAGCATTCCCCTCAAAATAGAACTGACCTTGAGAGATGATGCCAAACTTTTGGGACCTTCATTTGCTAATGTGGCACAACTCTAAATGAGAAAAGCTCCAAATATCCATTAATAATTAGAAATAGAATGTAAGAAGTATGAATCTAGGATGCAAAGTTGGAATTCATCATCAAAGACATGGAAGCCATAAACATTGAAATATTAGGCATTAGTGAACTAAAATGTACTCTGCTATTAGCCATTTTGAATCAGATCATTTTATGATCTGCTATGCTGGAGGACTGTGTGGATCGCAATAAATTATGGCTATCATTGCAGAGAATGAGAATTCCAAAACATTTGTGCTTGTAACAAATATGTACACGGGTCAAGAGGCTGTCCTGAAAATAGAACAGGGGAATACTACATGGTTTAAAGTCAGAAAAGGTGTGGATCAGGGTTGTATTCTTTTACCATACCTTTTCAATCTGTAGGCAGAGCACATAATCCAAAAAGCTTGACTATATGAAGAAAAATGAGGCATCGGGATTGAAGGAAGGCTCATTAACAACCTGTGTTATGCAGGTGATATAATCTTACTCGCTGAATGTGAAAAGGATTTGAAACATTTACTGATGAAGGTCAAGGACCACAGCATTCAGTATGGATTGCAGCTCAGCAACAAGAAAACAAAAATCTTCAAAACTGGGCCAGTAAACAGCATCATGATAAATGGAGAAAGGATTGAGGTTGCCAATGATTTCATTTTACATGTTTCCTCAATCAATGCCCACAGAAGCAGTAGCCAAGAAATCACAAGACACATTGCTTTTGGAAAAATACGTTACAAAGGACCTTTTAAAGGTATTGAAAAAAATGTCATCTTGAAGACTGAGGTTTGCTGGACCCAAGCCATGATATTTTCAATTGCATCATACACATATGAACGTAGACAATTAATAATAAAGACAGTAGAAGAACTGATGCCTTTTGACTGTGGTGTTGAAGAGCCTTAAATATAACATGTGCTGCCTAAAGAACAAACAAATCTGTTCTGGAAGAAGTACAACCAGAGTGCCCCTTGGAAGCAAAGTTGCCGAGACTGTATCTTACATACTTTGTACATGTTGTCAGGAGGTATCAATCCCAGGAGAAGGATATCATGCTTGGTGGAGTAAAGAGTCAGTGAAAAAGGAAGACCCACAATGAGATGGACTGGTACATTGGCCACAACGATGGAACATGGCACAAGATGGGGCAATGTTTTGTTCTGTTGTGCATGGAGTTGTTATGACTTGTAACTGACTCAATGGTGCCTAATGGTAACATGCTGGAGAAAACCCTGGTGGCATAGGTGTTAAGTGCAATGGTTGCTAACCAGAAGGTCAGCAGTTTGAACCCACCAGGTCCTCTTTGGAAACTCTGTGAGGCAACTCTATTCTGTCCTGCAGCATTGCTATGATTTGGAATCAACTTGACAGCAATGGGTTTGGGCACTGTGCTGGAGAAGACAAAATAAATCAAAATGACATCACATTCAAATAAAAAATTTAAAAAAAAGATTTCAACATGCACCCTTAACTATAACTCTTCCAGAGATAATATCCATAAGTCTACAAGAAAGACCAGTGAGTGCAACAATTACTCAAACTTATACACCAACCACTAGACCAAAGATGAAGAAATTGAATATTTTCACCAGCTACTGCATCTGAAATTGATCAAACATGCAATTAGATGCATTGATAATTACTAGTGACTGGAATGTGAAGTGTGAAACAAAGAAGAAGGGTTAGTATCCAGAAAATATGACCTTGGTGAAAGAAATGACTCCAGAGGTGGTATGATGGAATTTTACAAAACCAGGGACTGCTTCATTGCAAGTGACTCTTTTAGACAACATAAATGGCAACTATACACATGGACATGGCCAGACAGAATGTACAGGAATCAAATTGATTTCATCTGTGGAGAAAGACTATACAGACGCTCAATATCACTGGGCAGAAATCAGCCAGGCTCAACATCAAAACAGACCTCCAACTGCTCATACGTAAGTACAACTTGAAGGTAAAGAAAAATATAAGTCAATGAAAGGCAGTGTATCCCATCTGAATTTAGAGAACTTCTCAAGAATAACTTTGAGGCATTAAATACTAATGACTAAAGACCAGAGAATTTGTGGAAAGACATCAAGAACATTACACATGAAGAAAGCAAGTGGTAATTAAAAAGTAAGTGAAGAAAGAAAACACTAAAGTGAATGTCAGAAAAGACTGTGAATCTTGTTCTTGAGTGTAAAGTATCTAAAGTGAAAGGAAGCAATGCTAAGCAAAAAGTGCTAAGCAGAAAATTTCAACAGGTGGCTAGAGATAACAACATTCTAATAACGTGGACAAATACCTGGAGTTAGAAAACCTGAAAAGAAGACCATGCTCAACATTTCTCAAGCTGAAAGAAACAGGAAAATATTCACAGTTCAAATTGCAGTATTGATGGATTTTTATGGGCAAAAATATTGAATAATACAAGAAGCCTTAAAAGCAAACGTGTAGAGTCACTGTAAGAAAGAAAAAAAGGTGAATGTTCAACCATCTAAGAATACTTAGCTGTTAGAGAATTATGTTTAAAACCACAACGAGACATTACGACACAACTTTCAGGAATCCAATGCTGTTCTGTTTCATTTGTCATTCATGGCATAGTAGACCATATACTTATCCCATTCAAAATGTCCAATACCAATACCTTCTTTAGGAACAGCATATGATCAAGAGCCAATGGTGTTGAAGAAAGAATTCCAAGCATTGTTGAAAATCAAGCTCCAAGAACTGATGGAATACCAATTGAGGTGTTTCAAAAAACAAATGCAGAGCTGGAAGTGCTCTCTGATCTATGCCAAGAAATTTAGAGGACAGCTGCCCCCCAACCAACTGGAAGAGATCCATACTTATGTCCATTCCAAAGAAAAATAACACAACAAAATGTCAAAATTATGGAACAATATAATTAATATAATATGCATGTAAAGTTCTGCTGAAAATGACTTTAAAATGTCTGCAACAGGTAACTACAAGAAATTCAAGCTGGATTCAGAAAAGGATGTGGTACAAGGGATATCATTGCGGACATCAGATGGGTCTTGGCTGAAAACAGAGAATAACTGAAAAATGTTTACCTGTGTTTTATTGATTATGCAAAGGCATAGAACTGTGTGGATCATAACAAGTTATGGATAATATGTTTAAAAATGGGAATTACAGAAAACTTAATTATGTTCATAGGGAAGAGTATACCATGTGATTTAAAATTCAAAAATTTGTGTTTCAAGTTTATATCCTTTCATCATACTTATTCAGCCTGATTGCTTAGCAAATAATCCAACAACCCAACTACTTGGGGGAAGACATGGCATCAGGATTGAAGGAAGACTCACTAACAACCTGTAATGTGCAGATGAGACAATCTTTGGTACTAATTACAACTGAACATAAAACAAAAATCCAATAAGCAATATCATGATAGAGAATAGAATGAAGTTGTCACAGATTACATTTTACTTGGACCCACAATAAATGCTCACGGTAGTAGCAATCAAGAAATCCAATAGGGTGTTGTACTGGGCCAATATGCTGCAAAGTCCTTTTCCAGATCTTACTGAAAACCTGTCACTTTGAGGATTAAGGTGTATATGAGATTAGGCATTTTCAGTCCTGTCATGAATGTACAAAAGCTGAGCAATGAATAAAGAAGACTAACGATGAATTGATGCCTTTGAATTATGAAGTTTCTGAAGAATACTGAATATCTCATGGACTGTCAGAAGAAGGAACAGATGTATCTTGAAAGAAGTAGAGAAGGAATGCCCCTTAGAAACAAGGGTGGTGAGACATCATCTCACATACTTTTGATTTGCTATCAGAAAGACCAGAGCCTGGAGAAGGACATCCTGCTTGGTAAAGTAGAGTTCATCAAGAAAGAATATCCTCAATAAGATGTATTGATACATTGGCTGCAACAGTGGATTCAAGTGTAATGATTGTGAGGATGCCACAGGATCAAATACTGTTTTGTTTTGTTGTAAATAGATTCACTAGTGTGTTGGAATATACTAGATGGCACCTAACAACAATAACATGCTAAGTATATAATTGTCATAAGAAATTGACAAACTCTTTTATAAATTTACTACACCATTTTTCATTCCACTACAGTGTAGGAAAATCTGAGTTAATCCACACTTTCACCAATACTTAATGTTATCACCATTTTTTTCAAGTCTTTCTGAAAGTTGTACTTTGAACATGCTATCAAGACAGATGAGTTTCTGAACAAAGTACTGGTGTTAACCATTGTGAATGTGATAACTTTATGATCTACCATACAGGAACGACAAAATTAGGCACAATAGGACTGAATTCCTGAAAATTGTATGATAGTGTCTCATTGTGGCTTTAAATGCAGTTCTTTCGGGGTAAGCTTCTTTTTAAGCTGCTCTTCATGGGTTTATTTGGCATCTGCATATCTTCTTTGAAGAAGCATCTATTCAAATGTATTATCATTTGTATTTTATCATGTACTGTGTATGTATATATCTAAATATCTTTCATTTCAACATTTTTCATGTGTACAATTCAGTCACATTAAGTGCCTTTATCATTGTGTTGTCATGGATTGAACTGTGTCATCCAAAATGTATGTATCAACTTCTCTAGGTCATGATTCACAGTATTGCGTGATTGTCTACTATTTTGTCAACTGATGTGATTTCCTTATGTGTTGTAAAACGATCATTATGTCTTTATGAGATGGATGAATGACAATTGTGTTGATGAGATTACAAGATCACATAGTATCCTGAGGCTATATGTTTTCAGATTTAAAATGAATGGGGGTAGAGAGAAGATACAGGGACTTCATACCACCAAGAAAGAAGCATGTGGGTACAGCATTTCTTCTGGACCCAGGGAGGGTGTAAGAGACAGAGGGGGAGGTGAAAGAAAGGTAGAAGAGGGAAAAAAAATTCTTAGGTATAAACCTAAGAAAATATATGCAGTTTCTTTATATCGAAAACCACCAAACATTGAAAATAATAGAAGGCCTAAATAAATGGAGAAATACACTGTATTTACTGACTTTCTTCAATTGATTTAGACTGAAAGTCCAACATTTTTAAGATGCAGTATCTCTGTTTCTTATTTGCTTTAAAGATACATCACTGTACCAAACAATTACCTGGCAAAATTTTTTTTTAGTTCATGACTTTCTGATTCTAAAATTTATATAGAAATACAAAGATACTAACCAGAGTAGTGAAACTAAAGAATAAATTTTAAGCACTCATGTTACTTTGTTTAAAGGCTTAAAGTAACTATATTAATCAAGACATTTTGATACTACTGAGTGAATGAACACATTATAGAGCATAGTAGGAATCTAGTAATAGAACACACAGATGCAGTGAAAAAAAACTTAAACAAAGATGTAAATATATTTGATAATTTGAATATTCAAATGTAAAAAAAATAAATTGAAGCAAAAACCTTGCACTGTATTTCATACCTAAAATAAACATTTACTAAAAATAGATCATATTTCTAAATGTAAAATGTAAGATAGAAAAACTTCTACTGTCAAGCACAAGAAAAAAAAATGTTTGTGACAGTAGCTTAAGCATAGAAATTTTAAGAAACAACTTCAAAAGTATAAAAATGTTTGTAAGTCAGATAACTGATGAGGAACTTGTATTTATTATACACAAAGCCAAGCCATCCAAGTGCCGTTGAGTCGGATCCGACTCACACAAAGAAATTTCAAAATTCAAACATAGAATAAACAATAACCCCCTAAGTATGGCAATATTTATCTGTTTTTTTAATCATTGCCCATGCTTTTGGTATCATAGATAGGAATCTGTTATTTAAACTAGATCACAAAGTATCATCCCTCTGTGTTAACTTTGAAGTGATTTATAGTTTTACATTTAGGTCCTTTGTATTAATAGATAAATAGGACTTTATAAAAATGAAAAATTTTGTTCTTCAAAAGACTTTATCAACAAAGAGAAGACACAACTACAGACTGGTAGAAAATTAGGGAACCATTTCTCTAATAAGGGTATAATATCCATATGATATTGAATAGAACTTAATAATAAGACAAGAAAATTTGTAAAAGGACTTGAATAGACATTTCACTGAAGAATAAACATAAAGGGTCAACAAGAAAATAAAAAGAATCTTGACTTCATTATTCATTAGTGAAATGCAAATCAAAGGTACAAGAAGGCACCACTTCATCCCTACTAAGGCTATAATTAAAATTACAATAAAAAATAAGAACAACAAATTTTTGCAAAGATGTGGAGAAACTGAAAGCACTCATCCACTGCTGGTCAGATGATAAAATGGTACGGCCACTGGAAAACAGTCTCATTCAATGTTAAAACATAGAATTACAATCTAGTTCCCTAAATTCCACTAGTAAATATGTGTTGTGTGCCATAAGGTTGATTCTGATTTATAGAAACTCTGTGTGACATAGCAGAACTTCTCCACTGGGTTTTTCAAGGCTGTAATCTTTAGAGGAGCTGATGGCTGGGTCTTTTCTTTCCTAAAGGCTCTGGTGGGTTTGAAGCACCAACCTTTAGGTCAGTGGAAGAGTGCTTAATCACTGGGCAACCAGAAATCCTGTCCTAAGTTGCTGTTAGATGCCATTGTGTTGGTTCTGAGGCATAGTGACCCTGTGCACAACAGAATAAAACAGTGCCCAGTCTTGCACCATGCTCTTGATCATTTGTATATTTAAGATCATCACTGCAACCACTGTGTCAACCCATCTCACTGAGGATCTTCTTCTTTTTCACTGACTTTTCACTCTACCAAGCAAGATGTCCTTCTCCAGGGACTGATCCATCCAGATAGTATGTCCAAAGTATGTAAGATCCAGTTTTTCCATTTTTGTCTCCAAGGAATACTCTGGTTGTATTTCTTTCAGAACAGATCTGTAGTACATTCAATATTCTTCTCCAACACCATAGAAATCACAACAAACCTAAAATGAAACAAGACAAGCAGAATTCAAGCTAGTTCTCAAAACAGGAAGTAAAAGGAGATGGGCCCAATATGGCAAAACTAGACATATGTCTCCTCAATTCCCTCTGAGAACTAAGGCCTGGAATGATAGCTGAAGGGAGCAACATGGACATCAGATGAGCCCTAGGATCTGGCATAGGGTTGCCACTTTCGAATAGGTGTCAGTGATGGGGGAACTGCCTCTCTCAAAGACAAGGCAGCACAACACTGAGCACTGCTTCTATTAACTCACTGTTTGGAAGACTGCGGGCACAGACACCTTCTTTGTTATCTGGGAGATTGGGACTGGGCATGAACCGTCTAATATGCTGAACTGCAGTGCTTAAATGAACAATGTACAGCACAGGAAAGAGACTGTGGGTGAGACAACTGCATATTGAGAGCCTAGCTGCTTACTGAGGGTACCACTGCCCTTCCACCCTCTCTTTCCTGAGCTGCACCATAGATTCCGCTGTTTCACAACAGGAAGCGCAGCTCAGGTAAAGTTACCCAACCAGAGGCCTTAGCTGGGGCTAATACTCATGTCAAGAATCAGGGCTTGTCCAGAAACTGCTTATCCAGCAGAAAAGCTGAGTTCAGAACAGTGGTGACTAGAGGTATAGGTGGGGCCCGGCAGCAATGGCAGTAAGGTCCTAAACCTTCCTTCCTTTGAGCCATGTCATAGCATCTGGGGATGGCCTATGGGACTGTTGCACCTGAGGGACAGACTGATTTCAGCAGCTCTTGGATAACTCCTCCCTTAGTAGTAAAGTACATTTTTAAAATAAGACCTCCTGGAGAACTGACTGCTGAGCATCTTTGGCAGCATCTCCACCAACCTTCACCAATCAACATGATAGTGTTGACTGACAGGCCCCCAGTAAGTCCATAATTAGGACATTGTCTTTCACAACTAGGGCGCAAAGCCTGCCACCTCAGAAAGTCAACCAAGAACCAGTCACTAGAGTACATAGAGATGACTGGTTACCAACTCCCCCCTTAGAACTACACCTCAGCACCTGTTGAGGTAACACCAGAGAAACAAAAAGCAGTGTGAAGGCAACATTCAATACCTACCATTTAAAGAAGCAGTCTACCACAGCTCTGTAAAACTTCCAAAATAAAGAATAAAAATCTTCCAGGATAAAGAACCCTTTCTGAAGCCATCAGAGGTCAACTACAAAAGAATTATATACAGAGTCCTCCTAGAGATTAAACAAAATGCAGCAGAACAGAATGAAAAGTCAAGGAAGCTATTCAAACTGATGGAACATCAGCAGTCTGAAATCCCACAGATCAACAACAAAATTACAGAATTAGACAATTTGATTCAAAGCCAAAGGCCTAGACTAAATGGGTTGGAAGTTAGAATTAGATAGCAGAGAAAATAAATGAGAAAAATGAAGAAGCATTAAGAAATATGTGGGACTCTATCAAAAGGAATAATCTATGATTAATTGGAATGTCTGAACAACGAGGCATAGCTGAAAACACAGAAAGTACTGTTCTTGAGTTGCTGACAGAAAACTTCCCTGAAATTATGAAAGAAGAGAACACTGACATTCAAGATATGTATCAAACACCACAGAAAACTGACCCTAAAAGAAAGACAACAAGAAATATTGCAATTAAGCTCAATAAATTAAAACATAATCAGAAACTCTCAAGACTCAAAATAGAGCTAACATTCAGAGGGAAGCCCTATAGGCTTTCATCTAACTTCTTGGCAGGAGCGATGTTGATGCAGAGGCAGTGGGATGACACATTTAAACACTTGATGGAGAAAAACTTCCAACTAAGAATTATATATCCTGCAAAACTGTCTTTTCAAATATGAAGATGAAATTCAGACATTGGCAGATAAACAAAAGCTCAGAGACTTTGCAAGAACCAAACTAAAACAAGAAATATTGAAAGAAGCTTTCTGCTTAGAAATACAAAACCTTAACTGTATATTTAAGGAGACAAAGCAGGACATAACATACAGAAACCTACTTAGTTAGCCAAGCCAAGTGTGTCCAGAGTTATAACACTAAAAGAAGGGAACCAGTGAAATTATTATGAAAACAAAGATATCATCACAATAAAAAGAGGAATGTACTACAGTAGTTATAGTCCTTTCAGATGGAGATGAAGTCAGTAAGATTTGTAGAAGCTAAAATTGGGCTTAAACTCAGATTATTAAGGGGGATTACTGGGGTAGCTACAAAGCACAATAACATCAAAACAAGAAATGCAATACAAGGGTCTCAACAAACACAAAACCAACGTTGAAAAACATGAAAATTCAGCACATAAAGAATGATGATCTAGAACAGAATATTAAAAGCAACAGAGAAAACTCCAACACAAAAGTAATCACATCAAAATGACACACTAAGCACATGCCTGTCAATAATTACACAGAATATAAATGGTCTGAGCACTCCAGTAAACAGACAATGAGTGATATCTTGGATCCAAAAACATGGCTCACTTATACATTACTTAAAAGAAATACAAATCAGACTTAAGGACATGAACAAACTGAAAATTAAGGGATGGAACAATATATACCAAGCAAACAATACACAAAAAATAGTAAGTGTGACAATATTAATTTCAGATAAAACAGATTTTAATGTAAAATCCACTATCATGGACAAGGATGGTCACTATTAATTACTGAAAACTTCAGTGCACTGGCAAGATTAAACAATACTAAATGTTTATGCACTCAATACCAGAGTATCTAAATACATTGAACAAACATTGACTACATTGAAAAATGAGATAGATCATGCCACAGTAATAGTTGGAGACTTCAACACTCCACTTGCAGTGATGGATAGATCATCTATAAAAAAGCTCAGTAAAGATACAGAAAATCTCATTGAGATAATTAACTAATTAGATCTCATCAATATATACAGAACTTTTTATCCATCAACAGATAAGTACACCATACTCTCCAGTGCACTTGGAACATTTTCCAGTAGAGACCATAAAGCAAATCTCAACAAAATCCAAACCACTGAATTATTGCAAAGCATCATCTCAGAACATAGTTACAAAAGTTGAAATGAATGGCAGAAAAAAACTTTAATAGCAGTTGGACCTCACAGAAAATCAACAACACTGCTCAAAAATCCATGGGTTATAGGAGAAATCAAGGACAAAATAAAGAAATTTATGGATTCAAATGAGAATGAAAACACTTCATACCAGAAGCTATGGGATACAGACAAAGCCATGCTCAGAAGTCAGTTTATCTCTATAAATGCACATATCCAGAAGGAAGAAAGTACCCAAATCAAAGAATTGACCCTACAGCTAGAACAAATAGGAAAAGAGCAGCAGAGGAACCCTTCAAACACCAGAAGAAAACAGATATTAAAGATTAGAACAGAGCTAAATGAATTGAGAATAGAAGAACAATTGAAAAAAATTGATAAAACCAAAAGTTGTTGTTTTGAAAAGGTTAACCAAATTGACAAACCACTGGCTTAACTTACCAAAGAAAAGCAGGAGAGGAAACAAATAACCCAAATAAGAAATGAAAAGGGAAAAGACTCAATAGATCCATCAGAAATCAGAAGTATCAACAGAATACTAAGAAAAACTGTACTGTACCAGATTTGAAAGCCTAGAGGAAATGGACAAATTCCTAGATTCTTATCAGCTACTAAAACTATCACTAGGAGAAGCAGAACAATTTAATAAGCCCATTACAAAGGAAGAGACTGAAAAAGTCACAAAAACTACCAAACCAAGAAAGCATTGGCCATGATGGCTTCACTGAAGAATTTCACCAAGCTTTTAGGGAAGAGTTAACTTCAATGCTACCAAGACTATTTCACAGCATAGTAACAGATGGAATACTCCTAAATTCATTCTAGGAAGCCAGCATAACCCTGATACCAAAGCCAGGGAGAGATTCTACAAAAAAGCAAAACTACAGACTAATGTCATTGATGAACCCATATCCAAAAATCTTCAAAAAATCCTACCCAATAGAATTCAGCAACATATCAAGAAAATAATTCATCATGACAAAGTTGGATTCATACCAAGTTGTATGCAAGGCTGGTTCAACATAAGAAAAACAATTAACATGATCAACCACATAAATAACACAAAAGACAAGAATAACCTGACTTTGTTAATTGATGCAGAAAAGGCATTTGTAAAGTCCAGTACCCATTCACACTAAAAATTCTGCAAATTGGTAACACAAGTCTAATTCCTCAATGCAATAAGGGGCTTTTATGCAAAGCCATCCTCCTACATCATACTGAATCGACAAAGACTGAAAAATTCCCCTTGAAAACAGAAACTAGACAGGGATGTCCACTGTCACCATTTCTATTCAATATTTTACTAGAAATTCTGGCCAGAGCAATTAGATAAGACAAAGAAATAAAGGGCCTCTGCATTGGCAAAGAAGTAAAAATCTCTCTATTTGCAGATGATGTGATTGTACAAGCAAAGAATCCTGAAGAATCCATAAGTTAACTACACAAACTAATAGAAGAGTTCAGCAAACTATCAAGTTATAAAATAAACATAACAAAATCAGTAGGATTCCTTTATACCAACAAAGAGTTCATTTAATAAGAAATCACCAAATCAATACCATTTACTATAGCCCCAAAGAAGATAAAATATCTAGGAATCAATCTAACTAGTGAAATAAGGGAACCATATAGGTAGAATTACAAGACTTTGCTGCAAGATACCAAAAGAAACTTACATAATGCTCATGGATAGGAGAACTTTGTGAATATGTCTATTTTACCCTAAGCGATCTACATATACAAAATAATCTCAACACAAATTCCAGTGACATTTTTTAATGAGATGGAGAAACAAATCACCGACTTTGTTTGGAAATGGAAGAAATCCCAGATAAGTTAAGCACTAGTGAAGAAGAGAAACAGAGTGAGAGGCCTCATACTACCTGACCTTAGAAATTATTACACTGCCATAGTAGTCAAAACTTTGTGCTACTGGTACAAAAAGAGACAAAGAAACCAATGAAACAGAGTTGAGACCCCAGAGGTAACACCATCCTCTTATGAACAGCTGATGTTCCATAAAGACTCTAAGATTGTAAATTGGGGTTGAAACAGTCTGTTTAACAAATGGTTTTGGCAAAATGGGATATCCAGCTCCAAAAAACTGAAATATGAGCCATATCTCACACCTTGCACAAAATTTAACTCACAATGGAACAAAGACCTAAATATCAAACCTAAAATGATAAATATCATGCAAAAAAAAAAATAGAGTCAACTATGGATGTTCCAATACGTGGCTTAAATGTACTTCAAAATCTGACAAAGCAGTCAACAGAAGGGAAGATAGTTAAATGGAAACAACTAAGAATCAACCAGTTTTGCTCATCCAAAGACTTTATCAAAACCTGCAGACAAACATCTGATCTCCATAATCTACAAGGTACTGCAAAATATCAACATGAAAAATGAAAATAACCCATTTAAGCGATGGGGAAAGGAGACAGAGAGACACTTTACCAAAGAGGACATCCAGACAGCCAAAAGACACATGATCGTTAGCTATTAGAGATATCCAAATCAAAACTACAGTGAGATACCCTCTCACCCCAACAAGGTTGGACATAATCCACAAAATAACAAATGCTGGAGAGGCTATGGAGAGATCAGAGCTCTCCTACACTCCAGGTTAGATTGCTGAAATGTAAACCCTCTTTGGAATGTAATCTGGCACTTCCTTAAAAAGCTGGACATCAATATACAATTTGATCCAGTAATCCCGCTGCTCAGAATATATCCTACAGAAATGAAGGTGGTCATACAGATACACATACACAAATGATTATTGCAGTACAGTCCACAATAGCAAAAAGATATCAAACTAGATGGCCATCAACAGATGAATGGATGACTAAACTATGGTATGTACAGTTAATGGAACACTATGCAGTGATAAACAGCAATGATGACTTTAGGAAGGGTTTCATAACCTGGTTTCAACTGGAAGAAATTATGCTGAGTGAAACCAGTCAGTGACAAAAGGACAAATATTGTATGAAACCCCTGCTATCCAGACTTAAAAATAGATTTGTGTACAGAAGAAAAGACTGATGAATACAAGGGTGAAGAGGAAGGGCGAGGGTTGGTCACGGATTAGACACTTGACAGAAATTTGTTTAGGTGAAAGCAGTGACAGCACATAGTAAAAAGTAGATCAACTTAACTGGACTTTGCCATATGTTGAAAGCTCTTCTAATCTCAATCCAATATTGCAAGGATAGACTAGCATGGATGGGGGTTTGGGGACCACGTTGTTGGGGGACACCAGGCCAATTGTCATAGCTAGTTTATTGTTAAGAAAGTCTCTTGCACCCCATTTTGGTGAGTGGCACCTGGGCTCTTAAAAGATAACAAGCTGCCATCTGAGATATGCCAAATCTTCTCAATGTATCCAGAACAGATTACCACCTAGAACAACAAAGACATGAGGAAAGAGAGCTCAGGAAATGGAAGAATCCATGTGAATGGGAGACTGAATTAACATGTGACCGAAGAACCAGAGTGCTTGGCCACCACCAGACAGCTGTGATGGGGCACACAATGTTGAATCATATGGCAACATAAGAAAAAAGAGGGGTGCAGTTCAAGAACTCTACTAAAAGACCACAGTTGATGTTCCAAAAGCCTGGAGACTCTCCTGGGAGAGGATCCCTAAACCTGTTGCCACCCCTGTCCAGAAAATACTACCAAGGTCAACTCTTCAGACAAAAATGAACTGGACTTGGTGATACAATGTGACTATACAGTGTGTGTGCTTATTAGTTGAGTGCATTTATAGGATGCTGTCCTATTGGTGTTTTTCTAGATGGAAGAGAAGAAACTGGAGTGGAGGGTACAGGAGCTCGCCAAGAAGATAGAACAAGTATAAAATGAAAAGGAGGGGTGTGCTGTCACCAGGGCAGGAGAGCAGAAGGATCTGCAGATAGGAAGGCATGCAAAATTAAGTTGGATTGTATACTATCCCTTAATCACAAATTTTAAAAAAAGAAAAAGAAAAACAGGAAGTACAGGCAGGTTGGCAGGAGCTCCAATGGTCCACAGAGACAAGAGGGAGCCAGTTAGTAGGGATGGGACTACTTATCAGTGGTGATTCCTGTGCATATGGACAGAAAGCACTCTCTGAATAGTAAATCTATAGGCTAACAACTAGATGTCTCTCACTCAGGCAGCCTCCATAAAACTCCCTTCACTTTGTATTTATTTATTCAAGCCAATTCCTGATTGCCTGGCACAGGCTGGCAGGAACATCCCTATTCCCCATCCAGTGATAGATCAGCTCACAACTTCCCCCACCCAGTTACCAGTGGTCAACTACCTGTACCCCTTGTCCAAGGACTGGATTCTTGCTTCCTTTCTCCCAGGCAGTGATCAGCAATATAGTCTTATATCACTCTGCCTGGTGATCAGAAACACATGCTCCATGCTGCATGCCTAACAATCTGGAACAAGCTGCATACTCAGCAATGAGTAGGTGCATTCACCATGCTCATTATTGCCACAACCCCATGACTGGCAGGCACAATCATTCTGCCGTCTACACTGCAACAAATGTGAGCACTTACCATACCCATTACTTTATAATGAGCCAGAAAAGCATATCCTTTTATCAGCAGTTGCCAGGGGCATCTCAATAGTTGCCACCTATGCCCTAATCCAAAGATAAGCATATGATCTCTGTTTTCTAACACAATAGCTACCCAGTTGCAATGTCTTCCATCTCAAACCAAGAGAGTCTGTAGAAGCTGAACATATATGCACTGAGACCTTTCAGTCTTCCCCAGCTACTACGAAACCAATCTGTTCATGCAAAGAGGGCAAATCTCATCCATTTGAGTAGTAAAGCCTGCCTCTGCCTGTGGTGAAGCCCTGCATTGCTCTCCAGAGGACACATTAACTATTATCAGCAACCTGGAAGAAATACATGGTCCCAAAAGAGCTATGGAAGGAGGCTGACCACTCAGTGTTTTCTGCCTTACATTAGTTAAATGACTTAGCCTTGTACTTTCATTCAGTAATGTAAGGAAAAACCAGATACGCCTAACAATAGAAAAGTCAAGTGTAAATATGACCACCATACCCAATAGTTGGTGGATATTGAATCCAGCCAACCACACAAAGTCACACATATACCAGAGGTAGAAAAGAATAATTAAAATACTACAAATGAAGAAATGTCATCCATGGAGAAAGAGAAGAAGCAAAACTTTTGAAAACTGTAAGAAAGTGAAACAAACAAGACACTAGGAAAAAAACAAATTGACAATAAATAAATAAATATATGTAAAAAATAATGTGATGCTTTAATATCTTAAAGACTGTAAACAATTACAAACCATTTGAAGAAACAGAATACAGATGATTCAAGCAAGTGAGCAAAATAAAGGGATGGAAAACTTCCTGAAAAAGAACTGACAATGGAACAGCTTAATAAGGTATTCAAATTCAAAATGCTAACATTTAGGGTCCTCAAAATGATCAAGGAAAGCACAGAAACTTAGAATTCAAGAAAACAGTACAAGAACAAAATAACTTAATAGACAAACAGAAACCATATAAGATCAACAATGAGAAATTCATAAGCTTAAAAATAAAACAGGAGAAATGGGTAACTCAATGAAAGGACACAAAAGTAAAACTGAATCAACGGAAGAAAGAATCAGCAAAATAGAGGTCAAACTCCTTGATACAAACTTGCCAAACAATCAGAAAAATGATTTAAGGAAAATAAAGCAAGCCAAAGTATTACGCAGGACACCATCACAATACTTTGTGTTAAATAAGAGTTCCACAAGGGAAAATGTCTTGGTTATCTAATGCTCCTATTACAGAAATACCAGAAGTGGATACCTTCAACAAATAAAAGTTTTTTCTCTTATTGTCTAATGGGCTAAAAGAACAAATTCAATGTGCTAACTCCAATGGAAGGCTTTTTTTCCTTTCTTCTGACTCTGGAGGAAGGCACTTGTCATACATCTTTCCATGGTCTAGGAGCTTTGCCATGCAGGAAACTCAGGTCCAATGGACATGTTCTGCTTCCAGTGCTGTTTCTGTGGTGATATTAGGTACTTTACTCTCTGCTTGCTCTCTTTCCTTTTATCTCTTGTAAGATTAAAGGTAGGGCAGGTCACGTCCCAGGAAAACTCTCTTTACACTGGATCAGACATGTGACTTGAGTCAGGATATTATACCCAAGTCCAATACTCTTTAAACACAAGCAGAACATAACAAATGGGAAAAGCACTAAATGGAGAAAAAGTACACAATACTGAAAAGCTGGGATTAACCACATTGACACAAATTTGGGGCAACACAATTTAATCTGAAAGAATAATAGGAATAAAATTACAGACATTATTATTGGAGATATAATGGCATAAAACTTCCCAAACATTCTGAAAAATGAGAAGATTCTCATCCAAAAAGCAAAACAAATCCATGCAAAATAAACACCTGAGAAAATTTACTAAGACATATCATAATCAAATTCTGTAAAACTAAAGGTACAGAAACATTGTTTAAAAATATTTTATTTACTTACTGTGATTGAGTGAAAGTGTACAATCCAGCTTAAATTTTCATGCCTGCCGCTGTGGAGCTCCTACTGCTCTCTTTGCCAGGAACAGCACACTGTTCCTTTCTGTTTTATACATGTCATATCCACTTAAAAATCTCCTGTCACCAAGTCCAATCTATTCTTGCCCAAGGAGTTGACCTCAGCAATGATTTATGGCCAGAGGCAGCACCAGGACTAGAGTAGCTCACAAACAGAGAAATTCACTTACAAAAATATATCACTTACAAAATATCACTTAGAAAACCTCAGTATGACTAAGCACTGACTTGTCAGAAAATACGCAAGCAAAAAGGCAATGAGAGGATACATACAAAGCACTGAAAGAAAAAAGTTGTCCACCAAGAATCACATAAACAGCAGAACTGTCTTTCAAAAATAAGGTTAAAATCAGTATATTCCCAAATAAGCAGAAATTTAGAAAATTGATAAACACTAGTTTATCCTTATAGGAAATAATAAAGAGAGTCCTTAGGACAGACAGCTAACATTTAACAACAACCTGAAATAAAGACATATAAAAGCATCACACAGATACCAAGCTAGCTAAAAACTCTTCATAATAGATGCAAAACTGACTATGTGGAACCAGAGATATTAAGCTATAAACAATGAGAACTTTAGAAAAAAAACAGAGAAAATGAAAGATAAATTTATGGAACTTCCATAAGGAGATTAAATCAATGAGATTTGAAGATATAGCAAAATAAAGGGATTTTTTTTGTTTGTCAGGATATATTGATTTAAACACAATATTAAGGAAAATGCCAAAGTAACCACACACAGACAAAAATGAGTCTATTCACCAAAAACGGGTGGCGGATAATAAGTATTCACAAAGCAACAATAACAAGGCATAGGAAAACAAAATCCATATGCAAAAAGAACTCAGCACCAAAAATTAAAAGAAATAAACTTTCAATATCACACCCCCCCCCAAAGTTTACCAAGATGGTTTCAGTGAATTCATATGCATCAACATTCATACTGAATATAAATGGATTAAATGTAGCAGTGAAGAGGCAGAGAGTGGTGGAATGGATTTAAAAAACAAAAAGACCCATTAATACTTTGCAAATACTTTTGTAAAAAGACACATCTTAGACACAGATATATATATAGTTTAAACACCAAAGAATGAGAAAAAAAATGTACATCAGTAACCAAGAGTGTGAGTATAAAAATTTAATTTATAAAAATATAATAATGTAAGTGAAATTCTGTTGTAAGAGACAAAGAGGGGTACTTTATAATGAGTAAAGGGCTGATTCACCAAGAAGGCATAATAAAAAACGCATATCCACCCAATGGCAGAATTCCAAAATATATAAAACAAATTCTAACAGAACTGAAAAGGGAAATAGACAATTCTATAACAATAGTAACAGCTATTAACACTCCACTTTTAATAATCAACATAAAACTAGACAGAAAATCAACCCCAGAAGGACTGAGTGGTGTCTGGTTAGAATTACTGAATATTTTGATGCAAGATTCCATAAAGAGTCCTGATCCAAAGGGGGAAAATTAAGAACAGAATTTGAAATCACATAGACTTCAGACTACCTAGATTCATGAAAGTTGGGTGAATCCTTGAAACTATTTCCCTGGAATCTTTAAACCTTAAGCCAACTTATTCCTGTAGTCTTCTTAAAAGCAAACAATAGCTTAGCTTAACTAGTAAAAGATATCTGCCTTGAGCAGGATGCTTCTTTAAGATCTGTCTATGCAGGATCAAACTGACAACAGTAACTTGAAAGATTAAAGAAGAAATTTAGGTGACAATGAATGTATTTTAAGGAGGAAAGAACAACTCAGAAAACTAGGGTGAGAATGGAAGGGTTGCACAGCTCAATGAACATATTCAATGCCAGTAAATGGTACATGTAGAAACTGTTGAATTGATGTATGTTTTGCTGCATATAATCTCAACAATAGGTACATAAGTAAAATTACATAGTAAGAAAGAAAATCAACTAAGAGACAAAAGACATAAATAACAGTATTAATCAACTGAACCCCGCATACATATAGAGAACATACCTCCAAACAGTAGCATAATATACATTCTTCTCCAACACATGAGGAGTCTTCTTTAGAATGTACTGAATATTGTGGCAAAGAAAGCCACAATAAATTTAAAACTGAGATTTTATAAAGCATTCTCTGTGGCCATAACAGTTTCAAACCAGAAATCAACAACAAAAAGAAAAAAGAAAATAAATGAATTACATGAAAACTAAATAACATATTACTAAAAAACTGTTCATTATAGCCAAGTGTCGTCAAGTCAGATACTGTTCATCATAGAATAAATTTAAAAAAATTATTGGACTTAGATGAGAACGAAAATGTACAAAAACTTTGGAGGCACATCAAAAGCAGTGCTCAAAGGAAATTTTATAGCAATAAATGTATACATTTCAAAAGAAGAATAATCCAAAATCAATAGCTTAACCTGACGACTCAAGTAAATAGAAAAGAACAGAAGAACAATGCTGTGAGAAAAAAGGAAATAATAAAGAACAGAGGAGAAACAAATGAAATAGAGAAAAAACAGAAAGAACCACCAAGGCTACAATTTGGTTCTTCAAGAGGATCAATAAAACTGATAGAGCACTGATGAAACAGATAGAGGAAAATAATTACAGTATGCAAATATCCTAAATAAGAAATGAAATTAGTGACATTGCAACATCTAACTGAGAGAGGATTATAAGAGTACAATGAAAAATTGTAGTACAACCTATTTTAAACTATAGAACTAAGGGGAAATTTTCCAGAAACATACTACCTGCCTAAACTAACACAATAAAGGTAAACAATCTAAGTAGACCCATAGCTGAGTAAGAGAATGAAGATGTCGTCAGAAAACTCCCAACAACTAAAAAACATCCTAGCCTAATTCAAACTCTTCCAAAACACAGAAAAGGAAGAAATACTCCTTAATTTATTCTATGAAGCCAGCATAATCCTGATACCAAATTCATGCAGAGACATAATAAAGAAAGACAATATTACAGACCAAGAACACTCATGAGTGTATGGACACAAGAATTCTCAACAGAATTCTAGCCAACAGAATTTAACAGCATTTACCATAAAATCATACATCATCATCAGGTGGGATTTAATCAGAAATTCTATAATAGTTCACCATTATTAAATCACTGCATCTTAAATGTTTTAGTCAGGTAGTGCCTGCTGTAACAGAAATAACACAGAGTGGATGGCTTTAACAAGAAAAATTTATTCTTACAGAGTCTAGTAGGCTACAAGTCCAAATTCAGAATGTCTGCTCCAGGGAAGGGTCTAACTGTCGGCTCTGGAGGAAAGTCCTTGTGTTTCATCAGTCTTCAATGAGGTAGCACTTTGGCACAGGAACCTCAGGTCTAAAGGATGCACTCCACTCCTGGTACTGCTATCTTGGTGCTGTTAAGTTCCCAACTTTCTGCTTGCTTCTCTTTCCTTTTATGCCTTGAAGGATAAAAATATAAAAGGGGTACAAGCCACACTCCAGGGAAACTCCCTTTACAATGGAGTAAGGAGGTGACCTTAAGAAGGGATTTACAGCCACTCTAATCCTCTTTAACATACAGCACTAAAAAAATTACAAAATGGAGGGCAATCATGCAATACTGGTAATCATGACCCAACCAAATTTCTATCCATATTTTCTGGGGGGCACATTTCAATACATGACACTCACTATGTAAATAAAATGAAGGAAAATAATCACATGATCTTTTCAACTGTTGCAGGAAACATAGTAAAATTGAACATCCTTTTCTGCTAAAACCCTTTTGCACAACAGTAACAGAAGGGAAATTCCTCAATATAATTAACAGCATATGTGCACAACCAATGGCCAGCATTATTGTCAATATAGACTGAGAGGCTTCCCCTTGAGAATGGGAATGAGACAAGGATTCTCATGATTAATACATATATTCAGTATTGTGCTTCAGCAACTGAACAACAAAAAGACAAAAATGATCAAAGAAAATGGATAGACACTTCATCAAAGAAGACATTCAGGTAGCAAACACATGAAAAGAAGTTCTTAATAATTAGCTGTTGGAGAGTGCAAAACTAAGATGAAATATTTCACTCTTGCGACAAGAGCACAGATCAATAAAAGCAGAAAACCAATACTGATGAGATAATGGGGAGACAGAACTCTTATACACTTTTGGTGGTACTGTAAAATGGTAAAAACATTATGGAAAATGGTATGGCACTTCCTCAAAAAGTTAGAGATAGAAGTACCTTACGATCCAGCAATCCCGTTTCTACGGATACACCCTAAAGACCTAATAGCAGTGACACAAATGGACACAAGCACACCTGTGTTCTTCTGCAGCATTATTCACAGGAGCAAAAAGATGGAAACAAACTAAGCGTCCATCAATAGATGAATGGAGGAACAAATTGTGATGCACACATACAATAGAAGCTATATAGCTGTGTAGTTGTGTGCAGCTATACAGAATAACGATGGGTACATGAAACATGGTATAAAATGGATGAGTCTGGAGGACATTATGCTGAGTGAAAGAAGTCAATTACGTACTGACAATTATTACATGGTATCAGTTTTATAAAAAAATATAAGAACAGATATATATACAAACAGCAACATTCTTTGATGAGTAGTAGGAAAAGGAGGTGGGATAACTTTCTAGATGGTGGACACTTGTTATTTTTGGTGTTTGGAAAGGCAATAAGCAATATGGATGAAGTCTGTACAACGTGACCAAGGTTAATGATGACAATAAGAAATACACAAGAATGAGGAACAATTTGGGGAAATGCTATAACACGTAAAATTTTGCAGTATCAGTACTAACAACCAAAAAATGTGATTGGTTATACAGGTAGCTATATCTACATATATGCAAATATGAGTGTGCTTTTATGGGTTTTACCGTAGACATATATATACGTGTTGTATATGCTTCATACATATAATAATGTATGTAAGGAGAATACCTTAGGATACTTCCTAGACATATCTAGATATCTTATGTGTTTGGCTAAGATTCAACTACTGCTCTGTTCTCATCTCTATCAAAGCAAAAGAAACAAACCAAAGGCTCAAATAAGAAGCTAGTCTGTAGGACTAAAAGCTCAAATAAATCACAGACTCATACATTCTGAGATGGGAAGTACTAGATGGTGCTTGGCTATCACTAATAACTATTCTTACTAGAAACACAATAAATTAAATGATTAAACGAGATTAAATGAGATTAAATTAAACAAGATAAAACGAGAGAAAATTTAGAAAAAATCTCAAATTCCTAAATGTCCAGATATATTGGATTGGGAGAGACTAGCAGATCTCCCAAAACTATCACCTTGAAATACTATTTATACTTGGAAGTTAGCCCACTCCTAGAGGTCACATTGCAGCCAAGCAGTAGATTGGCTAAACAAACAAGCAGTATCACCTGTGCTTACTGTGGTCATTTATGTATTTACCTGAAAGCAAAGATGAAAATGTAAGTGGGGGACAGGGGAGCTAGATTAATGGAAACAGTACAACCAGAATGGAAGGAATGAGAATATTGATACACTCTGAAAACTGTACCAATGTCACTGAACAATTTGTACAGACATTGTTAACTGGGCACCTATTTTACTGTGTAAAATTTCACCAAAAATACAATTAAATATTAAAACAAAGACAATGTATGAATAGAAACAAAGATCAGAGAAGGGAGAAGACACTATCTTGCTGGCTTTGATGGAAGAAGAGATTTTGGACCAAGAAATGTAAATGAGCTCTAGAAGTCAGAAAATACAGGAAAACAAATTCTTCTCCAGGGCCTCTAGAAGGAATGTAACTGCAAAAAATTAGATTTGAGTTGATTAAAACAGATTTCTGACTTTAGACCTCCAGAATTGTAAAATAACTTCATGACGTTCTAAGAAACTTAAAAAAAAAACTTTTATTAGTACTGCTCTGAATTGAAGAAATATCTGAAAATTCTGTTTGAAATTACTCACACTACTTCAAACCTCTAAAAATTTATGAATATTATCTATACATATTGAAAAATATTTTGGAATTATACTTTAACTTTTTCCTCATTTTGTGGTATAAGGTTCAGATAGGTTTCCACTATACAGATGAGGACCTCACAAAGTTGCAAATAAACAGCATTCCCTATTTTTCTTTTGCATATACACTTGTTGTTATAGATGAGTAGTTCCAACACCTGATGACCCATATGTGCAGAGTGTAACAGCTTCATAGGTTTTCAGGGCAGCGGTCTTTCGAAAGCAAACTCCCATGCCTAACTTTCAAGGAACTTCTGAGTGGATACAAACCACCAGTGTTTAGGCCTTTGGCGTGTAACACGCCGGGCCACACAGGAACTCTTACAGACGCATTCAGGGAAATTTTTACTTACTCAACTGTTGTAACAGTACTTTTATTATAAGTTTAAAAATTATTTCCAGGTGGTTGCTAAGGCAAAAAAAAGTTTCATTCAATTATGAATGTCAAAAAAGATAAAATATTTTTGTATTAAGTTTTGTAAGTTCATAAAGTTGAACAAAGACTTTGGTAATTTTTTGTCATATATAATTCTGAAATGAAATTTTGGAAAGGACAATGGAGTCTAGTAACATACCCTGAAGGATAGGGCAATTGAGGATTAGACCGTTAAGTGCTAAAATTTTCAAAGTTTTCACATGCTTCAAGAATTACAATCATCGTGTAGAACTGTTAATGTAGATTTGAGTTCTCTGTGGATCTCCACATAGAACTGATTCTTAAAATTATAGCATTATGTGCAATGTTTGAAATACTATAGTATAATCTTACATTTCAGAGAAGAAAAAAAATGGAGTCCGTTACATAAATGAACTTGGTATTTGTAGTATTTGCTGCAAAACACCTCTTTATAGTTAAGAAAAGTAAAGACTAAGGTGTGTCTGACCTCAGCCATGATATTTTTGATCCCATAATATACATGTGAAAGCCGGATAATGAATAAGGAAGATAGAAAAAGAACTGATACCTTTGACCTACAGTGTTAGAGAAGAATATTGAGTATACCACGGAATTGAAAACAAAAATCCAAATAGATATCTCAAGGAAAAATTATGACCAGAGGTCTCTTTGGGAGCAAGGAAGGTGAGATTATGTCTTACATACTTTGGACATGTTGTCAGAAGGGATCAATCCCTGGATAAAGGCAGTAAAAAAGAAGAATAACCTCAACAAGTTGAATTGACACAGCGGCTGGCACAATGGGCTTAAGCATAAAACCAATTATGGTCATGGTGCAAGACTGGCCAGTATTGCTATGAGTTGGAACCAACTCGAGGGCACCTAACACAACAAAACAGTGTGAGAATCTGATAATTTCCTATCTCCAAGATGATAATTTGACAAGTGATTGAGTTGTAGATAATTTATTTTGGCATGTAAATTACATTTTGTATATAATAATGTTTTTTGAGAAAGCACATTTTGACTGAATATGAAACTAACAGATTCATAAGATATAGCATTCATAAATTATACTTTTATTCAATGTAATTATATATTTATTATTATTTTTATTGTGATTGAAAGTATACAACTCAAGTTAAATTTACATGCCCACCTGTCTGCACCTTCTTCTGCTTTCCTTACCCTGTGTCAGTACACACTTCCTTTCTGTTCTATGCGTGTCATATCCTCTTAACAATCTCCTGTCCCCTCCTCTTCACCCTCTCCTCTCCCATCTAGTAAGAGGCCACTAGGACAGCATCCTGTAGATGCAGAGAACCATAAAGTGGACACACCATATAATCCCTGAGTCCAATCCACTCCTGTCCAAAGAATTGACCTCAGCAATGATTCACGATCAGGGGCAGTAGCAGATCTAGAGGTCAAGCTCCTGGGGCACTCCTGGGCCTTCAATCATCAACTGCAGTCTTTTAGAGGAGTTCTTGAGGGGTATCCCTCTTTCCCATGATGCCACTGGGATGCAACATAGTGTGCCCCATCATGGCTGTCATTGGCAGTGGCTGGGTGCAATCTGGTTCTTCTGGTCACATGTTGATACAGTGACCAAAACAAGTGGGTTCCTCTATTTTCTGGGCTCTTTTTCCCTCATGTCTTTGTTGTCCTTGGTGGTCATCTGATCCGGCTGAGTTGAGATCATTTGATGTACTGAGTTGGCAGCTTCCTAGCTTTTAAGATCCCTGATGCCACTCATCAATACGGGGTGCAGAAGATTCTGCAAAAATTTGGTTATGCCTATTGGCCTCAAAGTCCCCTAAGAGCATGGATTCTGGACCCACACCCCTGCTACTCTATCCTTGCAATATTGGGTTGAGACTAGAAGAGTTTGCAGTTTATGTTGAAGTTCAGTTAAGTTGATCTTCTTTCTACTGTGCTGCCACTGCTTTTACCCAACCAAATTGCTATCAACTGTCTAATCTATAACCAAACCCCTCCCTCTCCCCTTCCCCTCCCTTGCAGTCATCAGAGTCTTTTCTTCTGTACATGAGTCTGCTTTAAGTCCTTATAGTAGAGGTCCCATATAATATTTGTCCATGTGACATTGACTGATTTCACTCAACATGTCTTCCAGTTGAAACCAGGTTATGAGATGATTCTTAAATTCATCTTTGTTCTTTATCATTGCAGTATATGTACCATAGTTTGTTTATCCATTCATCTGTTGTTGGGCATCTGAGTTGATTCCATCTTTTTGCTGTTGTGGACTGTGTTGCAATAAACAGTTGTGTGCACATCTCTGTTTATGTCACACAATAAACATTTGTGTGCAGATTGTAGATCACGATCTTGGTGTCTTTGTTGAATATCAACTGTTCCATAGGAAGATGGTGACATCTCTGGGGTCTCAACTCTGTTCCATTGGTCTATATGTCTCCTTTCATACCTTTCCCATGCTACTTTGACTACTGTGGCAGTGTAATAGTTTCTAAGGTAGGGTAGTGAGAGGCCTCCCACAGTGTTCTTCTTCAGTAGTGCTTTCCTTATCCAGGGTTTCTTCTCTTTCCATACAAATTTGATTTGTTTCTCCATCTCGTTAAAAAATGTCAGTCGAATTTGTATTGGGATTGCATTATATATGTACATTGCTTTGGGTGAAATAGACATTTTCACAATGTTAAGTCTTCCTATCCATGAGCAGGATAGGCTTTTCCGTTTATCTAAGTGTCTCTTACTTTCTAGCAGTAAGGTCCTGTAGTTCTCTCTATATAGGTTTGTTATTTCTCTCGTTAGATTTGCTTATTTTATCTTCTTGGGAGCTGTAGTAAATGATATCGATATGATGATTTCTTCTTTAATGATCTCTTTGATGGTATAAAATAATCCTACTAATTTATTTATGTTTACTATATATCCTGATACATTGTTGAACTCTTCTATGAGTTTACTTAGCGATTCTTTAGGATTTTCTGCATATACAGTCATAGCACCTGCAAATACGAAAATATTTACTTCTTCTTTGCCGATGCAAATGACCTTTATTTCTTTGTCTTGTCTAATTGCTCTGGTTAGAACTTCTAGGACAACGTTGAAAAGAAGTGGTGAGAGTGGGCATCCTTATCTAGTTCCCATTCTCAAGGGGAATTTTCCGTCTCTCTCCATTCAGGATGATGTAGGCAGTTGGCTTTGTATAAATGGCCCTTATTGCATTGAGGAATTTCCCTTCTATTCCCATTTTGCTGAGAGGTTTTAGCATGAATGGGTGTTGGATTTTATCAAATGCCTTTTCTGAATCATAACTTGGGTCACATGCACCTTGGTCTTTAAGGTAGTATCTTTGCACTTTTAACACTTTAAAGAGATCTTTTCCATCAGACTTGCCCAATGCAATGGATCTTTTGATTTCTTGACTGTTACTTCCGTGAGTATTAATTGTGGGTCCAAGTAAAATGAAATCTTTGACAATTTCAATTTGTTTTCCATTTGTTAAGATGTTACTTATAAATCCAGTTGTAAAGACTTTTTTAACTGTATAATTCATACTGAAGGCTGTGATTTTATAAGTGCTTCAATCCTCTTCAGTTTCAGCAATCAAGGTTGTATCAGCTGTGTTATACAGATTGCTAATGACTCTTCCTCCTATCCTGGTGTCCAATTCTTTGTATAGTCCAGCTTCTTGGATTATTCACAGCATACAGATTGAATAGGTATGGTGAAAGGATACAACCTTGAAGCACAGCTTGACTTTAAACAAAACAGGATCTACTTATTTTATTGGAATGACTATCATTTTTTTGATCTATGTACAGATTCCTCACAAGCGCAACTAAATCTTCCAAAATTTCCATTCTCAGTGATGTTATCTATAGTTTCTGATTCACAAAGTTGAATGCCTTTACATGGTCAGTAAAACACAGGTAAACATATTCTCTGCTTTCAACCAGAATCCATCTGACGTCAGCAGCGATCTCTCTTATTCTACAACCTTTTCTAAGTCTAGCTTAAATTTTTGTAATTCACTGTCAATATACTGCTGTAGCCACATTTGAATGATCTTCAGTAAAATTTTACTTTCTTGTGAAATTGTTGAATAATTTCCTCATTTGATTGGATCATCTTTCTTGGTAGTAGACATAAATATGGGTTCTCTGGTGGGCTGGCCAGGTGTCTGTCTTCCAAAGTTCTTGGTATATTTCGGTGAGCATTTCCACAGCTGCAGTTTGTTGAAACATCTCAAACAGTACTCTGTCAGCCCTTTAAGCTTTGTTTCTTGCCAATGCCTTCAGCGCAGCACGGACTTCTTCCTTTATTACCATCAGTTCCTGATTATGTCCTACCTGCTGAGATAGTTGTGCATCCACCAGATGTTTTTGATATGGTAACTGCCTATTCCTTCCATCTTTTTGATGTTTCCTGCATAGTTTAATATTTGCCCTGTAGGATCCTTCAGTATTGCAACTTGAGTGTTGAATATTTTCTTCATTTCTTTCAGTTTTAAGAATGCTGAATGTGTTCTTCCTTTTTTGGTTTTGTATCTCCAAGTGTTTTGCATGTGTCAATATATTGCTTTATTTTGTCTTTTTGAACCACCCTCAATAACTTATTTTTCCTCTTCTTTTTAACTGCTTCTTAATTTCTTCCTTTTTTGGAAGCTACTCTGCTTTCAAGAGCAAGTTTCAGACTCTTCTGACATTCATTTTGATCTTTTCTTTATTTCTTGTCTTTCTAATGACCCCTTGCTTTCTTCACAGAAACCCTAGTGGCATAGTGGGTTAAGTGCTATATCTGCTATACAAAAGGTCAGCAGTTCAAATCTGCCACGGGCTCCTCGAAAACTCTATGGGGCAGTTCTACTCTGACCTCTAGGGTCGCCATGAGTCAGATCTGTATCAACGACAGTGGGTTTGTTTTGTTTTTGCTTTTTTCATGTATAATGTCCTCGTTGTCGTTCCACAACTGGCCTGATCTTGGTCATTAGTATTTAGTGTGTCAACTCTATTCTTGAGATGACGTGTAAATTCAGGTAGAACATGCTCAAGGTTTGGCCATCGTTGAATTTTTGTAATTTTCTTCAGTTTTAATTTGAACTTGCATATGGACAATTGATGGACTGTTCCGCAGGTGCCCTCTGGCTTTTTTCTCACTGATAATATTGAGTTTTCCCAGTATCTCTTTCCACACATACAGTCAGTTTGATTTCTCTGTATTTATCTGGCAAAGTCCGTGAGTACAGTCAGTTTATTTTTCCGAAAAAGTATTCAAAAAGAAGTTCATGAGATCTCCAGCATCATTTTGATCAGTCAGGCCATATTTTTTTCCAGTCCATCCTTTTGTATTCCAATTACTAGCAATTATCACTGCTTCCTGACTGCACATTTTCTCAATTTCAGATTGTAGAAGCTGGTAAAAATCTTTAGGTTTTTCATCTTTGGCTTCAGTGTTTGATGGGTGAGTTTGAATAGTAGTCACATTGACTGGTCTTTCATGTAAGTGTATGGATATTGTACTATCTCTGATGACACTGTATTTCAGGATAGATCTTGCAATGTTCTTTTTAATGTGGCTGCGATACTATTCCTCTTCATGTTGTCATTCCTGGCACAATAGAACGTACATGATCGTCTTATTCAAAATGGCCAATACCAGTGCATTAAAATGTTTATTTCATTTCACTTTTGACGATTTCCCACTTTCCTAGATTCATACACTGTACATTCCAGGTTCTGATTTTTAATAAGTGTTTGCAGCTGTTTCTTCTCGTTTTGAGTCACAGCAGATCAGCAAATGAAGGTTCTGAAAGCTTGACTACATCTACTTTGTGAAGGTTGACCCTACTTTGAAAAGGCAGATCTTCTCCGTTTGTCTTTTGAGTACCTTCGAACCTAAGGCATTATGACAAGTAATGTTCTGTCACTCTTCATAAGGACTTCACTAGCTAATTCTTTTCAGAAGTAGACTACTGAGTCCTACTTCCTTGCCTATCTTAGTCTGGAAGCTTAGCTGAAACCTGTCACAGGTGATCATGTTATTTAGGATCCAACTCGACGGCACTTGGCTGGCAGCTTACAGTATCACACCAACATACAAGACCTCACAGTATGACAAATCGGCAGATTTGTGGGAAAATACTGCTTTACAATTCAGTTATTTAGTGATGTAAATTAATCTGCCTGTAATTATTTTCTATCATATCTAATTTGTCATATCTAAATTTTCCTTAATCAAGTTTGATAAGTGACATATAATAAGTGGAAAAATGAAGTATTTACATCATCAAAACTAAATAATTATGCTCAGTAAATAAAAACCAAACCCATTGCCATCAAGGCAATTCTGACACATAGTGACACTGTAGTACAGGTCTTTAATATACAACACCTACAAATATTTCATGTGCTTTTCCTTGTTTTTTTTCCCCCTGTACTTATAAGTGCTACGAGTCAGAATCAACTTGTCGACAGTGTTTTTCTTTTTTTTTGTTTTATAAACAGACAGCATATTTTAGTTATTGTTCATCATTTATTTCTTTTCTATTCGAATACTATAAAGATAATATTTTTATTTGGATTCTCTTTATTGTCTCTCAGCATCATAAGATTGCCTATTACGTACATACTTGTCTACCTAATAAATTTGTGTGGAATGAGTTACTGGACAAATTAATAATGCTTTTTTGAACATCTTTGAACCTATTTATGGCCTTGTCTGGGAACTTCTCTAATATATGGACCTATTTCATTGATCAAGTATGCTGCAAAGGACTTCTTTAAAGCACTAAAAAGCAAATATGTCACCTTAAGAACTAAGGTGAGACTGACCCAAGCAGTGGTATTTTTGGTCACTTCATATGCAGGGGAAAGCTGGACAATGAATAAGGAAGACCAAAGGGAATTAAAGCATTTGAGCTATGCTATCAGTGAAGAATATTGAATATTGAATGTGTCAATATTCAGAAAAGCAAACAAATTTGTCTTGGGAGAAGTATAGACAGAAAGCTCCTTAAAAACAAAGCATGGCAAGACTTCATCTCCTGTAATTTGGACCAGTCCCTGGAGAAAAACATGATTGGTAAAGCAGAGGGTCAGCAAAAGAGAGAAAGATGCTTGTCATAGATTGCAAAACTGTGTGCATCAGTTTGGCAAGGCCATGATTTCTGGTACAGTGTTATTTTCTTGAATGGCATGAATCCAGCATCTATGCTGTTAATGAGGGAGGATAGATGGCAATTGTGTTAGTCCATTGGCACTCAATCTACAATTTGGATAGTGTCTTGAGGGAATCTCTTGAGACATAAAAGAGAGAAGGGAACAGAAAACAGGGAGACTTCATACCAGCAGTGAATACACACCAGAAACAGAGCATATCCTTTGAACTCAGGGTCCTGTGCCCAAGAAGTTCCCAGTCCAGGAGGAGACTGACAACAAGAACATTTTTCCAGAGACAAAATTTTTCCTTGTAGCTGATGTCCTGAATTTGGACTTTCATCCTACTTTACTGTGAAGAAATAAATTTCTGTTTGTTAAAACCATCCGCTTACATTTCTGTTACAGCAGCACTGGATTACTGAGACAACCATCAGTGAGATAAAATGACACAATGGCTGCAACAATGAGCTCAGGCAAAACAATGACTGTGAGGATGGCACAGGACCAGGCCGCACTTCATCCTGTTGTAAATGGGGTTGTTATGACTCAGAACGAACTCGTATTTATAAGAAAGACTGATGGATCATACTGAATGCTTCTAAGTATCACCACATTTCTTCACAGAATGGCTGCATTACTATATATTCCTGTCAGAGGACACTCCTCTTCCCTTATGTTTTCAGCATTATGTGACTTTGCCTAAATTAATAATTCTGAACAATCAAACTTAACGTTAAAGTGCTTATTTTTTACTTTGGGGATTAAGCAGTTCTTCCATATTTATTGCCACTTACATTTTCTCTTCTGCTGATTAAAGTGTATTGTCTATATGCTAGAGCTGGAATTGTGCGCAGAAAAGATAATTAATTAGTAATGTTAGAAAAATGATTCATTACAAGGAAAAAATAAATTGGATTCCTCATAGAAAAAAAAGTTGTAAAACTAATTAAACAAAATGACATCAAGAGACAAAAAAAATGGCTTTTTATTTTGAGTCCCGTAAAGGACTCGACGGCAAAGGGTTGTAAAGGACAGACTGTAAGAGGAAAAGTGATAGATTTGAAACATCAGAATTAAAGATTTGTGTTCAATAAAGAACCCCATTAACAGAGTTAATGGGTGAGTAACGGATTAGAGAAAGTTTTTGTGACATCCACCTAGAAGAGATTCATCAGTGAAAAACACAAGGAATTTCTTCACCACAGAGACACTCAAGAGAAAAATGTATATAAGGTATAAGTAAACAACTGTTTTACCTTAGTGTTTTTTCCTCCCCTGTATTTCCAGTGTCACACATTGATAATCATTTATAATTATCTCATGCATAAACACATTCACACAGGGCAATATATGAGTGAATGGATAAATTGATGCATAAATAAGTAACAATCTAGCATATTTCTATACTTTGTAGTCTTACAGATAAATAAAACATATATTCAAATTTAATCTATTCTTTGAGAAAAGGAATATCTTTAAGTAAATATAAGTATACATTCAGTAGAAACCAAAAAAAAGAAAAAAGAAAGAAAGAAACAAACAAACAATAAAACCATTGCAACTGAGTTGATTTTGACTCATGGTGACCCTCTGGACAAAGTAAAACTGCCTGACTGAGTTTTCAAGGGCCACCTAGGTAAATTCAAACTGCCCACCTTTTGGTCAGCAGCCATAGGACTTACAACTATAGAATCAAAGTTTCCATAGATAAATTCAAAATAAGTGCCTTCTTGCAAAAATCCCATGCAACTCTTCATGATTATTAGCATAACGATCTTAGAAACTGAAATTTTAGTAATGCTTACTAAAGAGAGCGAAACACATTTTAAAAATATGTTTTCACAAAATGAAAATTCGTGTTTATATATCTACCTCCCTCGTCATGATACAAGATGTGCTTTGGATCTAAAATATCTTTTATTTAATGTGTTCATAAAATTGTTAAATTGATGGTATATATTTGGTCATTTCTTTCTTGTTATTATTTTTGCCTTTGAATTTAGTTGATTTTAGTTGTTATTATTTAAAACTAAAAGATGTTTCTTAATCTTTGAAAAGACTGTCCCTTTGCATTTTATTTCTGCCTTCCATTTGGGCTCTGCTAAAGCCATGGGTGGTTGATGATCCTACACAGACGACAGAGGAGGGCACTTGAAACAAGACTCTGATGTCACAGGCTTGATTGTAAGTTTTCATTTTTCTAATTTAGGATTTGCTGTCAATGCATTTAAAGAAATAAATACCATACAGTAAAAAGGAAAGATAAATGGCTTTATCTTTAATCTTAGATATGCTTATTTTTAAAAGAAGTGCATTTATTTAAACAGAAGAGCCAAAACATGAACAGGTAATAAAAGCAGGACATTAACCTTGAGCTATGCTTCATGCAGTACTAAGAAAGGCAGTTTGTTTCAAAATTATTAACAGTTCATTTTTCTACCAATCTTTGACTGTAGATAAATTTCACAGAATTTTTTGAAGAAAATACGTAACGGCTTTAAAAAAGAATATGGATCAGCATTAAAGTAAATGAAATTACATCCAAAACAAGACCATACATAATGGTCACTAGCAATACTCCTAGAGGCAGTTCCTAAATTTAAGCTGCAGAACCTGTAAATAACCACTCATGAAACTGGAAGGAGCTATTACTTACCTAATATGGTGCCCCATGAAATGACATACTAGATCTAAATAACATTTTATTCTAAGAAATAAGACCCAAATGAAATGTCTATGTTCAAGAAAAACAAAGGGGAAAGAGGGATCTCCAGCATTAAACACAGCTGATTGAAATGAATTTAACAGTAAGTCAGTACTTAACCTACAGCAGAGAGTGAGTTCTCTTTTTTCAGTTGTGATTGAGGGAAAGTTTGCAATACGATTCAAACTTGCGTGCATTCCTATCTGCAGCTCCCTTGGCTCTTCTGCGACACCACATTCCTCCTTTCCATCCCGTACATGCCATATCCTCCCAACCATCTCCTGTCCCCTGCTCTCCACTCCCCTCTAGCAAGAGGCCAGTAGGACGACATCCTGTAGATACATAGAACCATAAAATGCACATGATATGGTCACTCTGTGTCCCCAAGTTCAATCCATTCCTTTCCAAAGAGTTGACCTCAGTAATGATCTATGATCAGGGGCAGCATCAGGTCTAGGGACCATGCTCCCAAGGGAACCCCTAGGCCTTTGGATCATCAATTGTGGTATTTCAGTGTAGTTTTTAGGGTGCAACTCTTTTTTTCTTGTGTTGCTACTGGGACTCAACATTGAGAGCCCCATCATGGCTGTCATTTGTGGTGGCCAGGCAACATCTGGTTCTTCTGGTCACCTGATGATATAGTCACCCATTCAAGTGGGTCTTTCTGTCTTCTGGGCTCTTTTCCCTCATGTGGTTGTTGTTCTTGGTGATCATCCGTTTCAGCTGTGTTGGGATCATTTGGTGTACCTCTGATGGCAATTTGCTAGCTTTTAAAACTCCAGATGCTACTCACCAATATGGAGTGCAGAAGACTCTCTTAGCAACAGGCTAATTATGCCAATTGGCCTTCATGTCCCCTGAGAACATGGTCCCAGAGCCTCACCCCTGTCACTCTATCTTTGCAATATTGGGTTAAGTTTGGAAGATTTTTCAGCCTATGATGAAGCCCAGCTAAACTCACCTTCTTTCTAATATGTGCTATCACTGATTTCACCCAACCAAATTTTTATCAACCATCTAAGGCAATCTATAGCCAAACCTTTCCCTCTCTCCCTCCCCTCCCTTGCAGCTGTCAAAGAATCTTTTCTTCTGTACAAGAGTCTGTTTTTAAGTCCTTAGGGTAGGGGATCTCACACAATATATGTCCTTGTGGCACTGACTGATTTCACTCAACATAATATCTTGTAATTGAAACGAGGTTATGACACACTTCCTAAAATCATTGTGCAGTATTTTGTTGAGTGTATATACCGTACTTTGTTTATCCATTGATCTATTGTTGGGCAACTTGGATGGTTCTAGTTTTTTGCTCTTGTAGACAGTGCTGTAATAAATATTCATGTGCATGTCTCTGTTCATATGACTGCCCTTGCTTCTATAGGATATATTCCAGGCAGTGGTATTATTGGGTTAAACGGGTCAAATTTTGCATCTATTTCCAGCTTTTTAAGGAAGTTCTAGATTGCTTTCCAAAGAAATTGTGCCATTTTGCAATCCCACCAGCAGTGTAGGAGACTTCTAATTTCCCCACAGCCTCTCCAGCATTTATTGTTTTGTGTTTTTTGGATCAAGGCCAACCTTGTTTTCATGAGATGGTACTCATCGTAGTTTTGATTTGGATTTCTTTAATAGCTAATGATAGTTAGCATTTCCACACGCGTCTTTTGGCTGCCTCAATACCCTCTTTAGAGAAGTGTATGTCCATCTCCTTTGCCCAGTGCTTAATTGGGTTCTAGTAGATTTTGGAGATCAGACATCAGTCTGACATATAGTTGCCAAATATTTTTCTGATTCTGTTGGCAGTCTGTTAATTCTTTTGATAAAGTCTTTGCATAAGCAAAAGTGTTTCATTCTTAGTAGTTCCCATTTACCTACTTTTCTTTTCAGTTGATTGTATTTTGTTTGTGAAATTTTGAAGTCTAAGTTATACATTAAAACTTCCATTGTTGATATTATGCTTTTCTGCATTTTCTTTAATGTTTTAGGTTTGATGTTTAGGTCTTTGATCCAACTTGTGTTTTGTATAAGGTGTGAGCTGTGGGTCTTGTTTCAATATCCAATTTTGCCAGCACCATTTGTTAGTCTGTTTTTACCCCAGTTTACAATGTTATGTCCTTTGTTGACTATCAATTGCTAATAGGAGGATGGTAGCATTTCTGGTGTCTGAACTGTGTTCCATTTGTCTACATGTCTCTTTTTCTACCAGTACCAGGTTGTTTTGACTACTGTGGCAGTGTGATAGGTTCTAAAGTTGGGTAATGACAGGCCACCTAGGGTGTTCTTCTTCAGTAGAGCTTTGCTTATCAGGGTTTTATTTTCCTTTCCAAATAAAGTTGTTGATTTGTTTCTCCACCTCATTGAAAAATGTCACTGGAATTTGTATTAAGATTAAATTGTATATGTAGATGGCCTTGGGTAAAACATAAATTTTCACAATGTTAAGTCTTCCTACCTATGAGCCGGGTAGGTTTCTCCATTTATGTAAGTATCTGATTTGTTGCAATAAGGTCTTGTAGTTCTCTTTGTATAGGTCTCTTATTTCTCTAGTTAGATTGATTTCTAGGTATATTTTGTCTTCTTGGGGGCTATAGTAAATGGAATTGATTTTGTAATTTCTTCTTTAATAATCTTTTTGTTGGTATAAAAGAATCCTACTGATTTACTTATGTTAGTCTTGTATCCTGATACTTTGTTGAATTCTATTAGTTTGAGTAGTTTATTTATGGATCCTTTAGGATGCTTTGTGTAAATAATCATATCATCTGCAAATACAAAGATTTTTAATTCTTTGATGATGCAGGTGCCTTTATTTCTTTGTCTTGTCTAATTGCTCTGGCTAGCACATCTGGTACAATGTTGAACAGGAGAGGTGAGAGTGGGCTTCCTTGTCTAGTTCCTATTCCCAAGGGGAATTCTTTCAGTCTCTCTCCATTCAGGATGGTGTAGGTGACTGGCTTTGCATAGATGGCCTGTATTGCATTGAGGAATTTCCCTTCTAGTTTTATTTTGCTGAGCATGATGTCCTTCTCCAGGGACTGATCCCTCCTAATGACAAGTCCAAAGTATGTAAGACACAGTCTTGCCTTCTTTGCTCCCACGGAGCACTCTGGTTGTACCGCTTCCAGAACAGATCTGTTTCTTCTTTTGGTGGTCCATGGTACATTCAACATTCTTCTCCAACACCACAATTTAACAGCATCAATTCTTCTTCTGTTTTCTTTGTTCATGGTCCAGCTTTTGCATGCATATGATGCAACTGAAAATATCATGGCTTGGGTTAGGCATACTTTAGTCTTCAAGATGACAACTTTACTTTTGAATACTTTGAAGAGGTCCTTTGCAGTAGATTTTCCCAAGGCATCTTTTGATTTCTTGACTGCTGCTTCTATGGGCATTAATTGTGGACCCAAATAAAATGAAATCCTTGACAGCCTCAATCTTTTCTCCATTTATGACAATGTTGTTTAGTGGTCCAGTTGTGAGGGTGTTTGTTTTCCTGATGTTGAGGTGCAATCCATACTGAAGGCTGTAATCTTTGATCTTCATCAGTAATTGTCTCATGTCTTCTTCACTTTCAGCAAGTAAGATGGTGTTGTCCATATAATGCGGATTGTTAATGAGTCATCCTCCAATCCTGATGCTTTGCTCCTTCTTCGTATAATTCATCTTCTTGGATTATTTGCTCAGCATACAGATTTAAAAGGTATGGTGAAAGGATACAAACCTGTAACACACCTTTCCTGAGTTTAAACCAGTCAGTGTCCCCTTCTTCTGTTTGCATGACTGCCTCTTAATCCATATACAGATTCCTTAAGAACACAATTAAGTGTTCTGGAATTTCCATTCTCTGTCATGTGAACCATAATTTAGTATGATCCACACAGTCCAATGTTTTTGCATAGTCAAGGAAACACAAGTAGACAGCTTTCTGGTATTCTTTGCTTTCAGCCAAGATCCATCTGACATCAGCAATGGTATCCGTGCTCCACATTCTCCTCTGAATTCAGGTTAAATTTCTGGCAGTTCCTTGTCAATATACTGTTGCAGTCACTTTTGAATGATCTTGAGCAGAATTTTACTTGTGTGTAATATCAACTATGTTGTTCAGTCATTTACACATTTGGTTTGATCACCTTTCTTTGGAATGGACATAAATGTAGATCTCTTCCTGTCAGTTGGCCAGGTAGCTATCTTCCAAATTTCTTGGCAACTGATTAATTTAGCAGGATGAGAATCACTGATGTTGACACATAGTGTTCTTTTGTTCTCCCTACCAGCATTAAGACAATTTTACTTCATATAAACCTGTTACCATCAAGTCCATTTTAATAGCAACAGACTTGGAGTCCCCCACAGGATTTCCAAGACTGTAAGTCCTTTGTGGAAGAAGACTACCACATCTTTCTCCCATAGTCTTCATATGGATCATGAAACTTTTCATAAAGATTATTCCTAGCTGTTGGCACTTGGCTTTGGCTGTTATTATTTTAAACTATTCAAATAATAGTTTTTGGATCATGTTTTACGTATTAGACACTGTTCTGGACATTAGCAGAGACCTACAATGAGGACAGAAGATAGGCTACAGTAACTATGACATCATTCTTGTATGTCACACTGACACCATCACATCTATGTTAAGAATAGCAAATATACTTATTTCCATGTTAATGTTCAAAAAGCACATTAAAGCCATGTCTTATTAGCCAGGTGAATGGTGAAGTCAGTATTACTTAGATATCCAGCCTCCCCAGTAAGCTCAATTCCAGTGACAGTATTTTAGAGTAGAGACTTAGCTCGTAGAGAGTTGCAAACCAGGATAGAGTCAGTGACCTTAAACTTTACTATTAAAACCTTAGTATACTCACTTTGTTAACTTCAACCTGATTTCTTCATAATTTCTGAATAGACCATCTTCTCAGTTGCCAAGCCAAGTGCCGTCGAGTCGGATTGGTGTCAAAAATGCCTGCTGTATCAGGAAATCACCACAGCCACCATCCCGCATGGAAGAGAATCTCAATCTGGTCTCAATCTCTGGCTCCCAAGGAACAAATTACATCCGAGACTGTTTAACATCTGTGCATTTGGAGCTATTCCAAAGTAGCATCAGTAGCTCCATTTAGTTGTCTTTGTATTATCTTCTCCAGTATGAAGTTTTTTAAAAATACACACTTCTCTCTGTCTGAAACCCTCTCTGTAATAGCTTATCTTCTACTGGAAAAAATTTAAGGAAGGAGGTATCTTACTGGAAAAGAAAAGCAAGGAAAGGACCTTCAGTTGGTGAAAGCTAAGAGAGGATTAGAAATAATGACATAAAGAGGAGGAAGATGGTAACAGGCTATAAGCAAACTGAAATTTTGCCTTCATGGTGTGTGTGTGTGTGTGTGTGTGTGTGTGTGCTTCTAGGCAAAGAAGAACTAGGAATTAGGGGGAAAGATACGCAGTTCTCAATACAATTTCTAAAAAAAATGCAAGCAATCATCTTGTAATATCACAAGGCAAACTACATTTATAGAATGCAGGAGAATGAAATCTTCTCTGCTTTATAACTTTGAAAGCTACTCTCCCCACAATTGAGTTCTCAAAATAAAATAAATGGGACACCTCAAAAGAAAGAAATTTTTAAGTCAGAACAGTGCTGAAGTTCTCAGTTTATATTATTTACATCATTATTCACTTCATGGATTATTTTTTCTCCAGGCAAAAGAAATGTGCTTTATAATCTTTTAAATGAATCAATCAAATGTTCCTTAATAGAATAAAGAAAAAGGCTTCCAAAATAAATTTTGATATCTTTGCTCTTTCAAGACCAGCTCTGCTTGCAACTGACTAATAATCTGTGCTGATTCCGGATCCTACTCTTTTTTGTCAATCTGTCTCCATCCACGGTTAAGAGTGCTTTGTCTAAAGAACAGGTGTGACAGCAGTGCCCTGCTGTCAAACAGATGTGCTGATTATCTATAGTCAGTACTCTGTAGGGAAACAAGTGAGCTAAATATGCAAAAAGAAAACTTGCAACTCAGAGGATGGATGCTGAATTGTTTCTATCAGAGACATTAATCAAGCATTTAATAGCTTTCAGTGGAAGTGCTGTCTTTACAGTTTACTTAAAAATGAACACTTAGGAGTTTAGTCTTTGCTATACATTTGACTAAAAGTAGAGAATAAAAATATCACAGGCTACAAATCCAAACATCTTAATTCTCAATCTCCAATTTTAGTTTTAATTTGTGTTGTTTTTGAACCTTAAATGGTATAACGAATTTCTGCCTCCTCTGTTTGAACTATCGCTATCCATTTTCTGAGCTCTGCGTTTTTAACTCCAGTTTGGTAACTTGACTCCAAATGTTCACGTACATTCTGTGGTTTGTTTGATAATTTAACTTGGAATTTCACACTTGGGTACATAACCTTTCTTCAGTTAATTACAGTTTAACAGGTAATTCAATAGCTTCTTTTCCTAAAAGGCTATTTTTATTATAGGAATACAATGCCTTTGGTTCATGGGTTTTGATGTTGCTTTCATGTTAGTGTCTATTATATAATATCATGAAAGAATACAGCAAATAATGTGGGTGTTAATATGGTATTATTATTTAGACACTTAAGAACATAAAAAAATGTTATTCAGTTTTACATACTACAGATTTATATTAGATCTAGTTTTTTTTCTTTAAACTTGTTATAAACTGCTTTTTTTAGTATGATTCACAATTTTACTGTAAGATATATTGACATAAGAAGTGGTAAAGGACACGGGAAGTAAATGCAGCTTTTTCACTGCATTTTTCTGAAACTGTATTTCAGAAAAGAGTTGACATTTTCATTATATTGCTGCTAGTGTCCTTGGAGGATGGCAGCTTGAGTAACAATCCTCTGTTTTTACTTATTTATAATTTGCAAAAATTTAATAAAAATTAAAATAAGTCTTAATAATACATTCATTCTTATAAAAATGGAGTATTTTCAGAGGAAGAATAATAACCTAATGCGCTAAACATTTTCAGCAACAGGTAACTAACAATAGACTTTTTTCCCTAAAGCAAATAATTTCAGAAACAGATAAGGATAGTAATGAACTTCAGAGAGAGGACTCAAGAGAGTCTAAAATTAGCTACATATGATTCTCACACCTGAATTCCATCTCAATGACTAATTAGTGGGAAAAAAAAGACCTTTAGCAAAGGATCTTATCAAAGGAACCTGAGAGAAAGAACATTTATTTGAAATTTTACATACACATCCTTTGTATCCTAGAAGTCCACTCAAAAAGCGAATTAATCATGTTTGCGACTCGACGGTACTTGGCTTTGGCTACCTTCTTTTTCACCTGCGAAGCAGAAATAAAATGATGCATTTTATGTACATAGTTTCTCATTATGGCAATGTATTTACAAAACAAATAATAGGCTTTTAAAAATACAAACATACATTAATAATAATTAATAATAACTAATAAACACTTCATACATATTAATATTCTGTTTTCACAAAAACCCTTATAGGTACTATATACATTTTACAAATTATATGTAAAAATGTGTATATTTTATGAGTCATAAAATGGTTTTAACTTGGCTTTATTAGTTGTTCCTAAATTTCTCCAGAAGTTGTTCTCTTTTTTTTTATTTGCAACTCCTATTGGTAATGATACCACACAAACAAGGTTAAGTTTTATATGACCCCATCTTTAATTTTTTTCCCATTCTGGTAGATATGAACAATATTTCCTTATCACTTCAATGCATATCTTGTTTATTGTTATTATCCCGAATATCTTTTATATTTTTTATTAGCTATTGGAGATCCCCCCCGTAACTTTCTTCTTTGTAACTTTTGTCCAGGTTTAATTTGAATTTTAGTTGGTTTGTAGAAATTTTATTTTGGATACTAACCACGTTATATATGAAGTCTGACAAGTCGGTGAACTTAATTGTTATAAGTGCTACATACCTCATTGGTGTGTATCACCACAGTCACCTTTGAAGTACTCCCCTTGGGAAGTTATTCACCAAGGTCAATGCCTAGTCCATCCTTCAAAGCAGTTTTGATTCTCTTTCTGTAAAGTCCATTGAGTGCAGCTGCAGGGTGGCAAGTTCGTGAACTTAATTGCATAGTTTTCTGTGAGGGAGCTTTTAGCCGATAAACAATCATGTTGGAGCACCCTCCCTACTCACCTGATCTGGCCCCCAATGACTTTTTTCTTTACCCAGAGATAAAGGAAATATTGAAAAGCAGACATTCTGATGACATTCAGAACATGGAGGGTAATAGGACCGTAGCTCTGATAGTCATTGCAGAAAAGGAGTTCCCAAATTGCTTGGAAGGGTGGCCTAGGCACTGGCATCAGTGGATAGCTACCAAGAGGAGTACTTCAAAGGTGACCAGAGTGATATTCAGCAATGAGGTATGTAGTACTTTTTCTAGATGAGTTCTCAAACTTAGTTGGCAGTCCTCATAGATCTATGTACCAGCTACCTAACTGCTACGTACTTTGTCTATCACCTGTCTATATGCAATCACAGATACTTCTTCACAAGTCTTGCTTTTCAGTTTGTATTTAGTGCTCTGGAGTGTAAAGACCAATAATTTAGTTGTAGTCATATTCCCTTCAGAGTTTCTTTCGTTTAGGTGGCACATAGTATTGCAGTTTCAAGTACTTCACATTCTAAGAAGACTAGTGTTTTGGCAATGATGAAAATATAAAAGTAAATAAGATTCAACTGTTGTCCTTACAGGATTTTGCTCCCTCTTCTTGCACAATAATATCATGGAATCTTCCAAGCAGTTATTTCATCAATCGTTCTTTTATGCCTTCACCAAATATGTGAAAAGAAAGCCGATATGGAGAGAACAGTGAGAAAATTAAAAATAAAAACAGATGCATGAAAATGGCTTTGAAATCTATTTTCCCTCAGTGTTTTCTGTCATATATTATTGAATCAAATTGGAGTTATCATTATTGCTGTTATTTTGGGTAAGTATTGTTAGAGATTTTTGGGTGCAGTGAGTTTGGCTTAATCGAAAGTATGTAAAGGAAAAACCAGAGAGAGGAGGAGAAAGAAAAGTTTATTTGCGTACCTGGGGGCTTTACTGAGATCCCAGGAGGGATCCTGCAAAACCCCTGCGCCGGCTGGGGGGCAGGAGGGTTGGGGGTCTATAAAGGGGGCGGGGGGACCTTACTGAGGACAGCGCTGAAAACAGTGCCCGTGACGATGAGAATGGTGTCAGTGGCAAGTAGCCTATGGGGTCGTGGACGATTAAAGTTACTTAATTAACATAAGAAGATTTCATTTCAGTGGAGTTGAGCCTATGGGAGAGGAGTGATAGCTAGCTGGGCCCTGGCAGCTCGTCTCCTTTGAATGAAAGTTCAAGTATAGCTAGCAGTTAAAACGTTGTGACTTGGGCCGGGCTGCTCCGGAAATGGTAGGGGAGGGGGCTTGGGTTTCAGCCTAACAAGTATTATATGAAGATATTAAATTATATTTATTTTAGCGTTCCTTATTTTCATAGTATCCTCATACACTTGTTAGACTGATACAACTGGCGTTGTATAGTATAAGGAAAACAGTCTACATACTGCATTGATGAGTAGGGTCTGGGGTCTTAGAAGCCTGTGAACAGCCATCTAGGGTACTCCACTGGTCTCACCCCTTCAGGAGCAAGGAAGAATGAAAGAACCTAAAGCTACAAGGGAAAGAATAGTCCAAAGGACTGACTAGTGGACCACATCTACAATGTCCTTCTCCAGGCTGAGTCCACTACAACCACCTGATGCCCAGCTGCCACCACTGACTGCTGCGACAGGGATCACAGAGGGTGGTTATCAATATCAGGTTATTGAAGTTCTGTTACTTAGTAGGGTTATGGTTAATAACAAAAAACTAATCATCTTCAGCATATGAGTGCTAGGGACAGATATAAAACAAGTGGACAGGAAGCAGGGTACCTACAAGATTTGCTGCTTGGATTTAAACACCTTGAGATCTCCGGAAGAAACCAGAAAGCAACAAGGTTTCTCCCCACCAAGGACAGAGGCAGAAAAGGGCCCAGGGGTCCCTCAATTAACCTTTCTATGTTAATTAGACATTATCATAAATCTACACTGCAGTCAAACCTTGAATGTCAGGAACCTCCCACACCCTGCCCAGGGACATCACCTGCCCTGCCCAGGATGTTAAGAAAACTAATAAAACCCCAACCAAAATTCTGACAGGGTCTCCTTCAGTTGTGCAGGATGTCCTGTTTCTCTCTCTGAAACACACTATTGCTTCTTGCTGTTACTGCTTTGCTCAATAAAACTGCCACAATGACAACTAACGACGGTGAGTGATTTGAGGGTGGAAGTGGAGCAGATTGTCTGCTCCCAGAAGGAAACTAAGACCGGTAGAATAACGTGAAGAGTTTGAGAGGAAAAAATCTAACACACCCTCTGATCTTAGACACCCAATAAGTTTTTAATGATCTACTGCTAATAAGGTAATATTTTTGAGGTTGAAAGTACTTGGATATGATTATTGTTTTCAATTATAGACACTAAATCTAATTGTGAAAATAAACTTTAAAAGTTTAATTACAGCTTTATGGTTCAAATTCTATTGTGAAGTTTTGTATGAGGAGCAGATTATATTTCTAAGATACCATAGAAAAAAACTGAAAAAAAGTCTCCGCAGGTTTTCAAAACAAGCTATGCTGAACTGAACATCTTGAAGAATGAGTCAGAATTTTATAAGTACAAGAATAAGAATAGGAAGGAGAAAGGGTATTTTTTAAGTAACTCAAAGTATGTAGAAAGACACAGATACAGTTGAATGAAATGTACTCTCTACTAGGGAGGAAGAGAGAGACTTGCATGGAGCATGAAGACAAAAAGTGACTCTTTTGGTAAGTTACATGAAAAACTGAAATCAGAAAAGAATTGTGTATTCAGGGTCAGATAAGCAAAATTAAATAAGCCGAAGTTGAATTACAAATATGACCCAACAAATACCAACAAATCAAAACTAAACAAAGAAATTAAATATACAAGTTATCAAAGATGGAGTAACAGAATAAAAATGCTGAAACTAGGAAGGCAAAAGCTTAACTATTTCCCTCTTACAATCATGGTGCAGAACAGACAGAACATTTTTGCATACATTTTATTGGTAAGAACTAGTCACCAGGTCGTGTAGATCATTAAAAACTTACTGGGTGTTAGTTACTCTTGAGTCACCTCTCTGATTCATAAAGACCCCATGCACAACAGAATGAAACACTGCCCACACCTGCTCCATCCTCACAATCACTCTGGTGGTTAAGCCCATTGTTGCAGCCACTTTGTCAGTTCATGTCATTCAGTGTGTTTATGTTTTTCACTGATCTTGTTTTCAAGCATTGTGTCCTTATCCAAGGACAGGTACCTCCAGATAATACATCCAAGTATGAGAGGAAGTCTTCTCATCCTCAGTACTAAGATGCATTCTGACTGCACTTCTTCCTAGACAAACTTGTTCTCCAACACTATAATTGAAAGCCATCAATACTTCTTTGATCTCACTTATTCATTATCTAGCTTTCACATGCATATATACTGATTGAAAATCCAATGGCAATTTTTATCCAGGCACAATGTATATTGTCAAGTGACATCTTTGCTTTTTAACAAGAGGCCTTTTTGCAGCTTTTTTATCCAATGCAATGTCGTTTGATTTCTTGACTCTTGCTTCTATAGATGCTGATTGTGGATCCAAGTAAAATGAAGTCCTTAGTAGCGTCAATATTTTTTTTCTGCTCATCATTACATTATTTATTAAACCAGTTGTGAGGATTTTTTTTTTCCCCTTGTGTGGGAGGTGTAATCCATTCTAATGGCTATGATCTTTGATTTTTATTGGAAAGTGCTTCAAGTCCTCTGCTTCACTTTCAACAAACAGGATTGTGTCATCTGTCAATGTAGGGTCTCTGACGTAGCATGAGAAAAAGAGGTGTGCAGGTTAAGAACTCTACTAAAAGACCAGAATTGATGGTCCAGTGACCTGGAGGGTCCCATGGAACATGGCCCCTAGACTTGCTGCTACCCTAGACATGAAATCAGTACTGAGGTCAATCAACACTTCAGACAAAGAATGGACTGGACTTAGGGGCACAGAGTGAGCATGTGGAGTGTGTACTTTATGGTTTTATACATTTATACAAGGCTATCCTATGAGTTTCTTTCTATATGGGAGAGGAGTGGGTAGAGAAGAGGGGACAGGTTCTCGTCGGGAGGATACTGGAAGAAAAGAGTGAAAAGGAGGAGTATGCTGTCACAGGGTAGAGTAGATAGAGTTGCAAAGAGGTGGGTATGCAAAATTGACTGGGATTGCATACTTTCACTTAATCATAATAAAAAAATTAAATAATGATTTTGTCATCTGCATATCTCAGGCTATTACTGAGTCTTCCTCCAATCCTCATGCAACATTCTTCTTCATATAGTTTACCTTCTCAGAAAATTTGCTCAGCTCACATACTGAATAAATATGGTAAGAGGATACAAATAAGAAGCATACCTTTCCTGATTTTAAGCCATGCAATAACTTGTTCTGTTTAAATGACTACCTCTTGTTCTGTTTAAATGACGACCTCTTGTTCAATGTGCGGTTTATGTGTAGGCATAAAGTGTCCTGGAATTCCCTTTATCTGCAGTGTTATCCATAATTTGTTATGATCCACACAGTAAAAATGTCTTTGCATAGTCAATAAAACACAAATAAACATCTTTCTGGTGTTTTCCACTTTCAGCCAAGATCCATCTAGCATCACCAATGATACCCTTACTTCCATGTCCTCTTCTGAATTCAGCTTGAGGGTGTGAAAGTTTCCTGTTGATATTGCTCCATGTCCTTGCATTATCTTCAGCAAAATTGTACTTATGTGTGATGTTAATAATACTGTTTAATAATTTCTGCATTTTGTTGGATCATGCTTCTTAGGAATGAGCACAAATATGAATATCTTTAATAGTTATTTGTTAGTTGAATAAACAGGCATAAACATGGCTTAAATGTTACTATCCAAAGCTGCTTCGCTGATGTGTTGTATAGGCTTGAAGAGCTCAATAGATCAAGGTTATGAAAGACAGCAATTAGACACATATACCAGGTATTTTGAGTCATAGAAAGAGAACTTGGATTTGTATGATGTGTTATGGAGTTGTGTGATTTTTATCTTGCATATAAGCAATAGAAGGTCACTGGCCAAGTTTAATCAAGGTACATTGATAGAGCTTTATATTCCCAAATTTTCCGTCAGGTGAGCAGACATTCAAATAGAGAAGAGAAGACCATAATAGAAAATCATTGACCAAGTGATTATGATAATGTAGGTGATTATAATAATGAAGGCAGTGATAGGATTCCCTAGAAGAGGGAATTGAATTTAGACATATTTCAGGTACACACTACCTGTACATGGATGACAGATCATGTGATGCTAAAGATGGAGCTCTATCAGTATCCTGCTGTGTTACTAGTTTTTGTCAGGCTAATTCTACCTCATAGCTGCTAGACGTGGTCCAGCATAGAACTAACTGCTCTGTAGGGTCTTCAAGCATATTGCCCAACCTATCTTCTGAGGTAAAACCTTGGTGGTGTTGTGCTTAAGTGCTACATCTGCTAAACAAAAGGCCAGCAGTTCAAATCCACCAGGTACTCCTTGGAAACACAATGGAGCAGTTCTACTCTATCCTATAGGTTCACTATTACCTCAGAGTTGAGTTGATGGCAATAGGTTTCTCCCGTTTCCCGGGTACCTCTATGTGAGTTCAAACCAGTACATTTCAACTAGCAATTGAGTACTTAACTATTCCCACCACCTAAGGACTCAAAGTTCAGTTTCTCTTTTCTGTCAAAATAAAGGGCATGATGGCTGTCTCATAGCAACAACATGAGACAGGTCTGACAATTACATTCATTAACTCACCTTAGAAAAATTGCTCCGTGTTCCATTGTTGAATGTTACTGTGGTCACCCTTGACCCTGATACCAATGATTACTCCACTCTTAAAAGCAATTTGGGAACTGTTTCTCTGGAATGGCCATCAGAAGTGTCGTATATTAGTCTTCATGTCCTAATGTCATCTAAATGTGTTCCTTTCAATATTTCCTTTATCTGTGGATAAAGAAGAGAGTCATGGGGAGCCAGATAAGGTGAATGGGGTGTTACAAAACAGTTATTTGTTTACTGGCTAAAACTTCCTCACAGACAATTACACAATTAAGTTTGCGAACTTACCTCCCTGCCATCGTGTTCAATGGCAATTCCTTAAAAAAAAATTCTTTGAAAAATTCCTTAAAAAATTCCTTTGAAGGTGGGCTAGATGCTGGCACAGGTGCATAGCTTCCCAAGGAGAGTACTTCGAAGGTGACCACAGTGATATTCAGCAATGAAGTATGCAGCAATTTAGAAAAATTAAGTTTGAGGTCTTTATTGTAGAACCTTGTATATGCTGGTGTCAGTTGCTTTATCTTCAGTCTCACTGATTCTGCATTCGTTTACATTAAGTCTGCTCCTTTGACTTCCTGTAATTTTATTTTTAAAAAGCTGAATTTCAGATTGTTGTTGTTCTAGCAATAATTATAGCTTACTTTATTTTTCATTTTATTCTCCTTCATGATTTCTTGTAGAGCTCTGTACATTACTCTTTTATATCCTTCCTCTGATAATTACAGTAACTCTTCTTTGGAAAATTTTTTGATTCTTTTTGTGGGAGTTTTCTGAAGCCGTGGTGGTCTGCTTCTTTAACTGGTTAGAAAGTTATTGTTGTCTCTGAGCCATCAGAAAATTGTAGTAATACGTTTGTGTAGTTATTGTAATCTAACTTATATCTATAAATACATTTTAATTTAGTTTTGACCATCCAAGTAGGCTAGTCATTTGGTCTATTTTGATCTTTGGCCTTAATAATTCTAATATCCTGTTACTAGATATACTGAGCTATGAATGCACTGAAAAAACTAGGACTTTCTGTCTCAGAGGAGCCAGCAGAACTTTTTGTCTTCTTTTTATTGCAAATGAGTAAAAGCATACACTCCAAATTAAATTTGCATGATCACCTATCTGCAGCACTTTCTGTTTTCCTTGCCCAGTGACAGCACACTCCTCCTTTCCATTCTATACATGTCTCCTGGGAGCCAGCCCTGGCAGGGTTTCAGGATCACGGAGGGGTGGGTAGCATCGGCAAAGGGGGAAAATGATGAGACTGAGACAGGAAAGAGTTTTGGAGAAAAATGGCAGGCCCCTGAGGTCTGTCTTTCTTTATTTTTTATAGTTGAGGTGACGTGATTTTCACCCTGTCCCCTGACCACACAAGCTATTGGCTAGCTTGAAGCCTATATCTTGTGGTCTTCTTTTTGGGCCTTCTGGATAAGGGCCCAAGACAAGTGGTCTTTTTACATATTAATCATTAGGGCCTTCCAGATAATGGCCTGGGACAAGTGGTCTCTTTACATGCTAATCATTAGGGCCTTCTAGGTAATGGCTCGACCTTGAGCTCAACTAGCTCTGTGCTTCAAGGTCAGGAGGTGCAGGAAGAAGGAGGATGTGCAGTTAGGGCAAAATATTATCAAGGGCAGTATGGTCAGAAATATGTCATGGGTGAAATGCCTCCGCTCACTGTCACATAGACCTGTAACTTTGTTCACAAAGGCCTTTGTGGATGATGGGCCTCGGCACATGTCACATCCCCTCAACAATCTTCTGTCCCTTCCGCTCCACCCTCTCTTCTCCCTTCTAGTAAGCGACCAGTAGGACAGCATCCTATAGAGGCACAAAACCATAAAGTACATTGTATCCCTGAGTCCAACATATTCCTTTCTGAAGAGTTGACCTCAGTAATGTTTTCTGGTCATGGGAAGCAGCAGATCTAGGGCCCGTGCTCCCAAGGGAACTTCTCAGCCTTCAGACCATCAACTGAAGTCTTTTAGTGGGGTTCTTGAGGTGCACCCTTCTTTTTCTCATGCTGCCACTGAGCCTCGACATTGTGTGCCCTATCACAGCTGTCTTTGGTGGTGGCCGGGCACCATCTGGTTCTTCTGGTCGCAGGTTGATAGAGTCACCTGTTCACATGGGTCCTTCTGTCTTCTGGGCTCTTTTTCCCTCATGTCTTTGTTGTCCTTAGTGATCATCTCTTCTGGCCAAGTTGGGACCATTTGATGTACCTCAGATGACAGCCTGCTGGCTTTTAAGACCCCAGATGCAACCCATCAATATGGGGTGCAGAAGACTCTCTTAGCAATAGGTCTCTTACACCAATTGGCCTTGATGTTCCAAGATCTCCACCCCTGCTACTCTATCCTTGTAATATTGGATTAAGATTAGGAGTTTTCAGTTTATGTTGAAGTACAGTTAAGTTGATCTTTCTACTGTGTGATGTCACTGCTTTCACCCAACCAAATTTCTAGCAATTATCTCATATATTACCAGCCCTATCTTTCCCTCCCCTCCCTTGCAGCTGTCAAAGAGACTTTTCTTCTGTTCATGAGTCTGTTTTTAAGTCCTTCTAGTAGGAGTCTCATATAATACTTGTCCTTATGGTGCTGATTGATTTCACTCAGCATAATGGCTTCCAATTGAAGCCAGATTATGAGATGCTTCCTAAAATCATCATTGTTCTTTATCATCACATAGTATTTCATTGAGTGTATGTACCATATCTGTTTATCCATTCATCTGTTGTGGGGCATGTGGGTTGACTCTATCTTTTAGCTATTGTGGACTGTACTGCAATAAACATTCATGTGCATGTATCTGTTCAAGTGACCGCCCTTGATTCTGTAGGATACATTCTGAGCAATGGGATTACTGGATCAAATGGTATATTTAATTCCAATTTTTTAAAAAATGCCAAATTGCTTTCCAAAGAGGTTGTATGATTTTGCAATCCCACCAGCAATCAAGAAGAGTTTCAATTTCTCCACAGTCCTTCCAGCATTTGTTGTTTTGTGTGTTTTGGATCATCATCAACCTTGTTGGGGGAAGATGGTATCGCACTGTAGTTTTGATTTGGTTGTCTGGATGTCCTCTTCAGTGAAGTGTCTATACATCTCCTTTACTTGGTGCTTAATTGAGTCATTTACCATTTTCATGCTGATATTTTGCAGTGCCTAGTAGATTACAGAGATCAGATGTAGGCAGTTGGCTTTGCACTGATGACCTTTATTGCACTGAAGACTTTGCCTCTGTTCCTATTTTCCTGAGAGTTTTTAGCATGAGTGTGTGTCGGACTTTGTCAAATACCTTTTCTGCATCAATGGACAAAATCAGGTCATTCTTATCTTTTGTGTTATTTATGCAGTTGATCACGTTAATTGATTTCTGATGTTGAACCAGCCTTGCATCCATAGTATGAATCCAACTTGGTCACGATGGATTGTTTTTTGGATATGTTGTTGTATTCTATTGGCAAGAATTTTGTGGAAGATTTTTGCATCTAGATTCATGAGTGATATCAGTCTGTAGTTCTCCTTTTTGGTTGGGTCATTCCCTGGCTTTGGTATCATGGTTATGCTGGCTTCATAGAATGAACCAGGAAGTATTCCATCCATTTCTATACTGTGAAATAGTCTCAGTAGTATCAGAGATAACTCATCTCTAAAAGCTTGGTAGAATTCTGCAGTGAAGACATCTGGGCCAGGGCTTTTTTTGGTTCGTAGTTTTTTGATGACTTTTTCAATCTCTTCCTTTGTGATGGCTTTATTAAGTTGTTCTGCTTTACCTTGTGATAAATTGGGTAGGTGCTAAGAATCCAGAAATTTGTAGATTTCATCTAGGTTTTCAAATCTGTTAGAGTACAGTCTTCCCTAGTATTCTGTTATTATATGTTTGATTTCAATTTGGTCTGGTATAATATCTCCCATCTCATTTTTTATTTGGATTATTTGTGTCTTCTCTTGTTTTTCTTTTGTAAACTTAGCCAATCATTTGCCAATTTTGTTAATCTTCTCAAAAAAATGGCTCTCAGTTTTATAAATTTTTTCAATTTTCCTTCTATTCTCTAATTCATTTAGTTCTGCTTTAATCTCTATTTGTTTTCTTCTGGTGTCTGAGGGGTTCCTCTGTTGCTCTCTTTCCATTAGTTTAAGGGGTATGGTTATTTCTTTGATTTGCACACTTTCTTGCTTCCATATGTGTGCATTTATAGAGATAAACTGACCTCTGAGCACTGCTTTAGTTGTATCTTGTAGGAAATGTTTTTGTTCTGATTTGAATCCATAAATTTCTTTATTTCCACCTTGATTTCTTCTATAACCCATGGGTTTTTGAAGAAAGTGTTGTTCCATTTCCATGAGTTCCAATTTCTATCTATTTTTTTTTCTGTTAATTTGAACTTTTGTGGCTTTAGTCTGAGAAGATGCTTTGCAATAATTCAATTGTTTAAATTTTGTTGAGACTTGTTTTATGTTCTGACACATGGTCTATTCTGGAAAATGTTCTATGTGAGTTGGAGAAGAAGTTGTAGTTATCTGTTGATGGTTAAAAAGTTCTATATATGTCAATGAGGCCTAATTGGTTAATTGTCACAGTAACATCTTCTGTTCTTTACTGAGCTCTTTTCTAGATGATCAGTCTGTTATGGAAAGCAGAATCTTGAAGTTTCTAACTACTATTGGGGTGGAGTGATATACCTCATTTTTTTAATGCATTTAGATGCTCTAGCATTTGGTGCATAAAAATTTAATATTGTTTAATAATTTAATATTGTGTAGTGAAACTTTCAGCAATAAATAGTGACTGTCCTTGTCCATGATGGTAGATTTTACATTAAAATCTATTTTATCTGAGTTTAGTATTGCCACACCTGCTCTTCTTTGTGTATTGTTGAGTTGTTATGTCTTATTCTATTCTTTAATTTTCAGTTTCTTCCTATCTGTAAGTCTAGTTGTGTTTCTTGTAAGCAACATGTAGAACAGTCACATCTTTTGATCCAAAATCACTCATTGTCTTTTACTGGAGCATTCAGCCCATTTACATTCAGTGTAATTATTGATAGGCATGTGTTTAGCGCTGTTATTTTGCTATGTTTTTGGCTATTTTTGTGCTGTAGTTTTCTATGTTGCTCTTAATATGCTGTTCTGGGTCATTCTTTTTTATTGATTTACTTTTCATCATTTTCAGTGTTGGTTTTGTGTTTGTTGAAACTCCTGCATCATGTTTCTTGTTTTGATATATTGCATTGTTTCTGTGCTTTGTGGCTGCCCCTCTAATACCCCTCAGTAGTCTAAGTTTAAATCCAATTTTAACTTCTACATATCTTAAGTTCCTCTCCATCAGAAAGGAATGTAACTGTTGTATATCCCTCTTTTTAGCGTGATGATGTCATAGTTTTCACCATATGATCACCAGTTCCTTTTTTTTTAGTATTAGAGTTTTGACTCAGTTTTGCCTTTCTGCATTCCCTACCTGATCAGGTTTCTGGAGTTGTGTCTTGTGTTGCCTCCTTAAGTACTCACTTAATGATTTTGTTTTTCTAAGCAAAGAGCTTTTTCAGTATTTCTTGTAGTTTTTTTTTTTTTACAAAGTCTCTAAGCTTTTAAGCTTTTGTTTATCTCTGAATGTCTAAATTTCATCTTCATATTTGTAAGACAGTTTTGCATGATATATAATTCTTGGTTGGAAGTTTTTCTCCTTCAAAGCTTTAAATATGTCATCCCACTGACTTCTAGCTGACATTGTTTCTGCCAGAAAATCAGATGAAAGTCTATAGGTCTTCTCTCTGAATGTTAGCTTTGCTTTGAGTCTTGGTGCCTTTAAAAGTTTCTGCTTTTGTTTCATTTTAGTAAGCTTGATTATATTTCTTGGTCTCTTTATTTTGGGATCTTCTTTCTGTGGTGTTCAATACTCATCTTGGATATCTTGGCTATCTTCTTTCATAATTTCAGAGAAGTTTTCTGCCAGCAGCTCAACAACAATGCTCTCTTTATTTTCAGCTATCCCTACCTGTTCAGGAACTGCAATTAGTCACATGTTATTCCTCTTGATAGAGTCCTACATGTTTCTTAATGCTTCTTCATTTTTCTTGTCTCTTTTCTCTGATTTCTCCTCACAAATGCTGGTGTCACTAGCTCTATTTTCAATGTCAGTAAGTCCAATTTCCAGTTGTTCAATTCTGCTGTTTTGGGTTTGAATTGAATCATCTAATTCTGTTATTTTGTTATTGATCTGTTGGTTTTCAGTACATTGATTTTTCCATCAGTTTGAATAACTTAATTTTTCATTTTGATCTTCTGCATTTTGTTTGATCTCTAGGAGTGCTCTATACATAATTCTTCTGTACTCGACCTCTGACAGTTTCAGAAAGCCTTCTTCATCTGGCATGTTTTTTGATTATTTTGGGAGTTTTCTGGAGCCTTGGTGGGCTGTTTCTTTAAATGCTTAGTGATGGTTTGTTGCCTATGGGCCATCTAGAGGCTGTTTATTTTCTCTGATTTTGCCTCAACAGGAGCTGAGGAGTAGTTCTGAGAAAGGAGTTGGTCAGCAAACACCTCTGTGTACCCTAGTGACTGGACTCTCTGTTTGGGCAGGTTTCAACCCCTGGCTGGCAAAGACACCACCTTACATACGGAGTCACTGTGGGGCTGTCAATCTATCCTATGCTGTGGGTCAGTAAAGGCTGGAGTAGATGTTGTCAGGCTGCATAGTAGTTATTTCTCCAGGTAGTCTTATTTTAAAAAGCTAAAAGCTATCTGACAGCTTTCCAAATCAGTCAGGCTGTTGTCAGATGTGTCTGGCCCTGACTTCTGGCTGACAACTGAAGCACCTCTTTGGCAGTCCCCTAATCCTATGATGTAGATCAAAATAAGGAGTGTATATGACTCTATTGTCATCATCTGCTGGACCCTACCCTTGAGGTACCATGGGCTAAACACATCCTTTCTGCTGGAAAAGTGCTCCCTGGACTTGTACTTCCTCCTAACCTGGCAATTAGACCCTGCTGTGACCTCCAGTTGGGTTACTTCACCTCCCAGCTGATCAAGATAGTGTTCTGGTCAAGTTGTATCTCCTCTTGTGAAACATCAGAATCTATGGAGGAGGTCAGAAAAAAAGACAGTGGAAGGACTATGATGCCCCCACTCCACTGCTGGCCTCTTAAAATGTAGTTATCCCACAACTGTCTCTCCACTGTGGCAAATGCTGTTCACTTCTGTACTGCTGTTGAGGGTATCTGCTAGCTGATTCCCATCCCCCATCTACCAGCCAAGAAAAAGGAAAAAAAAAATCTAAAAGTGCTACTACCTTTGGCCTGCACAAGTGGCCAGTCATCACAAGCAGGGCTCAGCAAGAGAGAGGAAATTTCTCATATAGTGGCATGTAGTCCAAACTGACAGCCCTATGTCATGTCCCAGGGCCCACCAGATGTCCCCAAAACTCCATTTAGTTATGAATCCAGGCCTTAGTATTTAGAGGGAATTGAGGAGACATGTGTCTGGTATACCATATTGGCTCCACCACCAAAACTTTTTTCCTATGTCTCCCTTTGTTCCCCTCTCCAAGCCCAGGAGAAAAGCTCAGGGCACACACATAAGATGTTCCACTTCTAGCCCAGATAGTGCATCAGAATTTAGAGCCAACATAGAGTGGAGAAAGGAGGGGGAAGTGCTGAGGACAGAGAAAGAAAGCAGTACATAGGAAGTGCTTGAACCATGAGAATTTGTGAGCTCTTGGCTTTGACGCTCTGGTGAAAACCTACCATAGTTCGGTATGTCGGGCAATTCACAGCTCAGCTTCCCCACTGAGAAAGATGTACACCTCTTGTGTACCAATGCTGTGTTCAGCTGCCAGCTTCACTATGTTCTGTCGGTGCAGCCAGATTTCCCTCTGAGAAAGATACTCTCCACTTAGGTGCCCCTGCCCAGCATAGCAGCTAACCACTGCAGCACTCTCAGGTGCAGCCATCCCAAGCTCAGCTTCTCTGCTGAGAAATAAGCACTCTGCTTGGGTATTGCTGCACTGTGGCTCCAACTGGCCAGCAGAAGCAGGCCCTTCTGTGGCTGTAGATCTGGTTCTAACAAAGGTAGTTGTTCCCCTTCCTGTCATCCATTCTAATCTCTCAGCTTTTCACCTGGTATTCATGGTTTCTAGAATGTTCTATATAGTCCATTCAATTGTTTTTTGGTTTCTTTTTGTTGTTAAATGGATCAGAGGAAACTTCTGACTGCTCTGCCATCTCAGCCCTGCCTCCTCAAACTATTGAGACCAGAGAAGAATTGATGCCTTTGAATTATTGTGTTTGGAAAGTCTATGAATATAGCATGGACTGTCAAAAGAATGAACAAATTTTTCTTGGAAGCAGCCAGATTGCTTCTTAGAAGCAAGACTGGAGAAAGCTTGTCTCACGTACTTTAGGCATATTATCAGGAGGAACTAGTCCATGGAGAAGAACATCATGTTTGGTAATACAGAAGGTAAGAGAAAAAGAAAATACCCTAAGTGGGATGGATTGACAAAATGGCTGGGTGAAGCAGGATTGAACAGTTTTGTGTGGTTGTGTACGTCTGAGTCACTATGAGTTGGAACCTGACAACAATAACAGTGCAACATAGCAAGACTTGGTTCTATGGTAGTAGGTTTCTTCATGGCTTTTGGGAAATAAAATACGAGAAAAAAGAAGGTGGTTGATTGAGTTGTATGTTAAGGGAAAGGAAAAAAAGCAGAGAGAGGAAGTCTAAGAAGCCTTTGTAAAAATCTCAGAATGGAGCTAAGCTTTTTAGAAAATGGGTAAGTTTCCTCAGATATATAACTCTCAAATTTGTTGTTTTTGTGCCCTATATATGTGTTTCCTTATATCAAACTAAATCAAACCAAACCAGTTGCCATCATATCCATTCTGACTGATAGAGACCTTGTGGGAGAGAGTACTGGAGAGATGCATGGAGGGAGGTCATTGGGTGGCCTGTGACGTATGTGCTGCTGCTGAGCAGAGAGAACTAGTCAAAAACTTTGGCTCTGTTTTCATAGGTCATGTCTGACTGCAGCCTGGTCTCAGAGTCCTAACTGGAAACTGTCTGCCAGCAACAGCACTTGTCATGTCATCCAGCCTTCTGCCTCATATCCTACCTATCAGAGGTCTCTCAACTTCCTTCTTCTTTGCCTGCCCTCCACCTAACGAGTTTTAAACTCTTTCAGCCTGCTTGCTTCTCCTCTGCCTCCATTTCCTCTCCTAGCTGTTTTTCTTCCTACTCCTCTTACGACTTCAAGGGCCCAGATTTCTTACCAGACACCACAAGGGGAGGAGGTGTGGCTTTAGGGCTGGGTGTTACACACAGGGTGCCCACACTAAAGCCAGAGTAGGGAAGCAGCTTCTGCAGAGCATCCCCTTCTGCAGCTCTGGTGATTTGTGAGGTCCCTGCTTGAGGCAAGCTTGGTGGGACAGGCACCCACAGATGGACACCAGGTTCCCCTCTCTTGCCACCACAGGGTCAGTGCAGATGTAGGCCTGGAAAGCCAGGGCCAGACAGATCAGATCAGATCTCCATACTAGCAAGCATGTCAGCTATGTCCTGTTCTCTCATCTGAACTCTATTACATCCTTATGGGACAACGGACGTTTATAAGACTGGACATTGCCCAAAAGGATGTTGAGGGATGCACACCTGTCTGTCTATCTGTCTACCTGTCTATCTGTCTTTCTGTCTATCTATCTGTCTGTCTGTCAGTCTATCATCTATCTATCTATCATCCATCTGTCTGTCTGTCTGTCTGTCTATGTCTATCATCTGTCATCATCTCTCTCTCAATTTATCATCTATGTATGTATCTACAAATGCACAAAAAAAAGAGAACTCATTCCCACTTTTAAAGACACCAAAGAAGTAAAGAACAAAGTTAGAGTGTTCTGTATCTGAGATTGTCAAACTGTGCATCATACAAGTCTAGGAGACGACTAGGTATCACAGATATCAGTCTAATCTGTTTAATACATTTTACTTGCTGAACTTTATAGTGAGATTTCATTTGAAGAATGTGTTCCCTGACTTTAGATTATGAAGACCAATAATTTTAACAGAGAAATATAATCTTTTATTGAAACAGAAAACATATTTGCTTCTTAGCATATTTTCTTTTTCCTCTTATTGTTCCTCCTACCTCAAAACTCAAGCTATGCTATTTATAGTAATTACTTCATCTTCAGTATGAATTTTACTAGTGAAAATGTCAAATAATTTGTCGGATCTGACTCGACAGCACTTGGCGGAGTGAAGATTTTCCAAAAAAAATATTACCCATGTCTAAAGCAGTGTCTACTAGTGTCAAAGGTCGTTTGATAACTTTTTTTATGAGAGAAATACAAAGTTATGTTATTATTATTATGCAAAGCCCAACTTTCTTAAAGAAAATTATATCCACAGTACCAACACTATGATGTATAGAATTACATAACACTATGATGTATAGAATTTTCTTACAATGAAATAATGGAAAGCTCAGTGCAGTAGCACCACATCATGTAACAATTGTCAAGTGTAACTTTCGCCACTTGGGAACTGCTACAGGGAATTTAATCAAGGAAAAATAGATATTAGATTATATCAATCTCTGCAGGCTTGTTTTTACAAAATAAAGTTTCCAGTTTTAATACAAGAGAATGATAGAATAAAATGAGATTACTTTGAGCAGTAATCTCAGAAAAAAATTGATGTCATCTTGTGAAAAGCTTTTCATACACCAGAAAATCCATCAGAGTGATTAAACAAACATTTCCATTTTTCACAATATTAAATATATTTACGCAAGTAGAGTTTGTTGCAATTAATTGAAAATTCAAGAAGGACATACTATTACTTTACCTAAGATAAGGAAGCTCTTGTGGCATAGTAGGTAAGTGCGATGTCTGCTGACCAAAAGGTCAGCAGTGCACATATACCAGCCACTCCTTGGAAACTCTGTGGGGCAGTTCTACTCTGTCCTGTAGAGTCACTTTGATTCAGAATTGACTTGACAGCAATGAGTTTAGTTTTCGGTTTTACCTAACACAAGGTATATATTGAAGTACCTCTGCTCTTTTCCTTCGTTCATCTTCCCGTTGTATTGAAACTGAAATACAAAGTGCATTAAGAAAATTGTTGCTCATGGCATCAAAAAGAGATGTTGGTTATGTGAATTTTCCCAAATCAGTTGTAAGCATTAAAAAATTTACTAAGGTGCAACAATATTTTATTGGTTTCACATGAATAAGGATTCTTATTAAATTCTTGGCTTGACCTACTAAATTGCACCATTGTCTAAGCACACTTCTACTCTAATCTTCAACAGAGTCAGAACAAGTGTTCAGAAATTATTTAAAGAGCTTTGAACATATACATTAAATAAAAGTGATACCTGTTAGTTTTCCATTAGCCAACATATAGCAGTCATCTCATTCTGAGACATCTTGATATTTTAAAATGGAAAATTACATGGTTTTTGAAAAGTAACTTTGGAAAGTCCATTGTAAGATCTTTTGAATAACCAGTCTTTCACAGTAACTGCAGGGCACATGCTACGTAGAATGCAAATTAGTTTACAAGCTTATAAGAATTAGTTTATAAGCTAAATAGAAAATATGCCCTATCCACAGAATTAGAGACCTGTGAGAGCACAGTAAATAGATGATCTGTGACAAAAGTAATACAGTAGATGATAATCGATTAACTCCTATAAGTTACTTACTATGAATATTCCCCAAAGGGTATGTAATTTGTCAAGACTGTCTGCTGTTCCATGTCAATATCTTCAAGTGAACAGACACCTACCTATACTGATGACATATTAACAGATGACAAAATTCAACTATTGCCAAGTCTTTCAATTGCCCCCTCCTTAAAACTTTAAATCAGTCTTGAAGATTTTCTAATTTGTGTAATCAGTTATTTATCTCAATTTGCTCTTTAAAGTTTAGAATATTAAGAAAGAGAATTAGTGATGATATAAACACATTCTTTAAGAAAAAATAGTTGATAGATTTCTCAAATTTCTATCTTCCGTAATTTTTCCCAAACAAGAATCAATTAAAAGGGGCAGGAAGAGGGATAAGCAAAACAAAACAAACTAAATGAATAAAAAAAAAAAGAAAAGAAAAAGCTTCTGGATACACATATTAGTTGGAAGTGAACTATACTCTCCAATAGAACTTTCTTTGATGATGGAAAAGTACTATCTTAGATTGTCCAGTATGATAGCGAGCAGTCACAAGTATCTCCTGAGTACATGAAATATGCCTAGTAAAATTGAAGAACAGAAGTTTGGGTTTTATTTAATTTGGACTAACTTACACTTAGTAGTTGTATATGGCTAGTGGCTACCATACGGGACAGTACAGTTTATCTCTGTACAGTCATTACAAGTAATCCTTGTATGACAGGATTCCATTTAGATGCCTCAACAGTAAATAAATTCTAATTAATTTTAATACTTCTTTTCAAATTAATGACCGATGTATCTTATGTTAGGAAACATAGAGTAAGGTCATGTTATAGGTCTGGTCTGGAGCCCTGGTGGTATACTAGTTAACAGCCACTCCTTGGAAATTCTGTGGGGCAATTCTACTCCGTCCTATAGGGTAATTATAAGTTTTTTGTTTGTTTGGTAGGCCCAGAAATAAGTGAAGATGGAGTTAGTGCCTAACAACAAAATCAGAGTCACAATAGCTGTTATTGTACAGCAGTTTAGTTGTTGTATATACTTAGAATTGAACATTGTCCAGCTTTCTGTTAAGACTCCCCAGACTCACACTGCCTTCACTGTAGACCAAGTTACAGCTTGCTATACAGCAGTGTTTTAAATTGTAAGTCATAGAATTGAACATCTGCTAGTGAACATTTGAGAATGATAATATTAGCAGATTATGAACTGCAATTTTTGTATGAAGTATATACTACTAATGATAAGATATGAACAAATAAAAACCCCAAATCAGACTTTTGTAAGTGCAGTTTATCCTAACATGAATAGATCATAACTGTATTTGCATATCCTTTTTCTACAAGTAAATAAAAATAATTCAAAACAGAAATGCTTCTATAAATCATGCAAGTAATTCCTTGCTATTGTCCGGTCTGTCATTTGCTCTCTACTGACACTTTTATGAGCTTAACATTTGTTTCCATGTCTCTCATCACGTCGATCACTTTTCTGTTGAGAGAATGTTAGTGCACTCCGTGACTCTGGCTTGAGCTTATTTCCCTGCATCTTCTTAATTTCATTTGTTTTGAATAGTACCTGGCATATGGTAGAAGCACAATAAATATGTATTAAATTCATGAAGAAATGGATGAATATCAAAAGACTGGACACGCTGCCTAACTTTCAACCTTTTTTAAATAGAAATATGAAAAATTATTTCCAAAATTGAATTAGTTTCTGTAAAATGGATGTATAGTTTTAGATATAGCACATTTAAAGAATTAGATACTCAAGATCTTTTTTTTGGAAAATACATGTATATGCATACATACATATATATAAAGTAAAATATGTATATACTAAAATATGTATGTATGCTAATATGTATAGTAAAATATACATGCTAAAAATACATCATTACTAAAACATGCATACTTCCAGGGCTATACACATGCACACACACACACTCTCACACACACACACACTCACACACACACGCAGATACTAAAATATATATGTACACCAAAATATATGTTGCTGTTGTTTTTGTAGGTACCAAGAAATCAGTTCTAACTCATAGCAACCCTATGTACAACAGAATGAAACACTGCCTCATCCTGTGCCAATCTCACAGTCACTGCTATGTTTGAACCCATTGTTGCAGCCCCTATGTCAATCCATCTTGTAGAGATTTTAAAGATTCTTCCTGTTTTACACTGACACTCTGCCTCACCAAGCATGATGTCCTTCTCTGGGGACTGATCCCTATTGACAATATGTCCCAAATAAAATATAAATACTAAATAAATGTGTAATACTTTGTAATATATATTTATATATAGTATATTTTATAAAATAGTATATATAAAAGCATGTATACTAAATATACGTATATGTGTATATATACACTAAAATATATATGGAAACACTAGTGGCCTGGTGGTTAAGTGCTACCTTTGCCAACCAAGAGGCTGGCAGTTCAAATCTGCCAAGTCCTCTTTGGAAACTCTATGGGACAGTTCTACTCTCTCACAGGGTCTCCTGGGGTAGGAATTGACTTGAAGGCATTGGCTTTGGTTTGACAGTTTGGCTAAAATAGATATAACAAAATATATATAATACCAGGGGTTCGTATATATACACACATGTCTGTATGCGTGTATAACAAAAATATATATACAAAACATATGCATACTAAAAATATATATATTAGTGTTTAGTAAACTATATACTGAAGTATATCCTTCAGAAGTGTAAACATGGCACACAGTAAGAAGTTAAATTCCGTTTTATTTCTATATACATAAACATACAGGTCAGAGAGAATGTATAGGTTAAGTTCCATTTTACATATTCTCAGCTATGCACTAGTAGCAAACAGACACATTTAAAAAGGAGGGAAAAAAGGGTGCATGGAGGGAGGGAGGAAAGGAGAAAAGGAAGGAAGGAAAGGAGGAAAGGAGGAAGGGAAGAAGGAAGGGATCACTGGTTCAGTTATCAGAAAGCTGTTCTCATTCCTAGTGAAAATGAAATTCTTCAATAATATGAACTTAAAATAGAAAAATAAAAAGAAAACAGTCCTCTATAGTTTCTCACCCAACATAAAACAAATGTCTATAACAAATAAGCAGAGTTCAACAAATGGTTAGACTACAGAGTAAAATTCCAAATTAGTATTGCTACCAATGAAAAACAACTTATCAGCTGTTAAAGAACTAAAGAATAAAAGAAAGACAAATTCATGTGGAGAAAGTTAAAATGAGGAGAATAATGAGTTAGCAAAATTCTCTTTCCAGGGGTGGAGTCAAGATGGTAGACTAGACACACTTCTCCATAACTCACTCTGAAAACTAGGGCCAGGACTGATAATTAAATGGAGGCTTCTGGACACCCACTGAGCCCTAGGACATGGCATAGGGCTGTCATTTTGGACTACATGCCACTGAATGGGAAATTTCTTCTCTTCTGCTAACCCCCGCCAATGTGGAATGGCCAACTCTCGTGGACTGAAGGTAACTACTAGCTTTAACTTTTATCCTTTTTGTTAGCCTGTGGCAGTGATTGGGCTTAACTGGCAGCAAGCTCTGCCACCCTGATGACGTGACTAGCAGTTGGAATAGCAATACTTTGAGAGCCTGGCTCTGGATTCTGAGCACCATGGCCCCTTCACCCCACTTTCTGAACCTCCACCATTGATTAGGCTATTTCCCAGAGGGTGGGAGACCCTCTGTGGGATGCCATCTTGTCTGAATGGGAGACAGAGCTACCCAAACAGAGGCTTCAAGGGGGGCAAATTCACAGGGTAGGAGGCAGTGCGAGCCTGGGGAGTTCTTCCCCAGTAGAAAACCTATGCTTAGCACAGTTTACCCTTTGGGTATGGCCTGGCACCTGAGAACAGCAGGGCAGTAGCCTGTCCATACTTTGAACTAGATCACAGCATCTAGGGATGGATATAGAGGTGTCTCCATTGCCAGCTGGAAATAGGGGCTTGCACACCTGGCAGTCTGACTGTTTATGGAAACTGTCAGATAGCTTTTACCTTTCAAAATAAGACTACTTAGAGAAATAACTGTGGTACAACCTGATAGCATCTCTTCCAGTCTTGTCTGACTCACAATGTAGCATCAGTTAACAGCCTCCCAGTGACTCTATAAGTAGGGTCATGTCTTTGCCAGCCAGGAGGTGAAGCCTGTTATCACAGAGAATTCACTGGGCCCAGTTGCTGGAGTATGTAGTGGTAACTGGTATCAACTTCTACTTCAGCTCCTACTAAGGCAACACCAGAGAAACTAAACAACCTCTAAATGCCCAAAAAGAAACAGACCTTGGCCGGACACTTAAGGAAAAATCCAACAATGGCTCCAGAAAGTTCCAAAAAGAAAGAACCAAAGAACTTTCTAGATGAAGAAGCTTTTCTGAAATTTTCAGAGGCTGAGTACAAAAAAATTATATGTAGAGCCCTCCTAGACATTATACAAAATTTAGCAGACCAAAATGAAAAATTAAGCAAGCTGATAAAACTTCAGCATTCTGAAATCCACAGATCAATAACAAAATTTAAGAATCATAAAATTTAATTCAAAGCCAAGACAGTAGAATTGAACAAATGGAAAACAGACTTTCTGACTTGGGAGACAGAACTACTGACACCAGCATTTTTGAGGAGAAATCAGAGAAAAGACACAAGAAAAATGAAGAAGCATTAAGAAACAAGTGGGACTCTATGAAGAGGAACAATCTATAATTAATTAGACATCCTGAACAGGAAGGGACATCTGAAAACACAGAGAGGATTGTTGTTGACTTGCTGACAGAAAACTTCCCAGAAACTATGAAAGAAGAGAACATACATATCCAAGATGCATATTGATTGCCATATAATATAGACCCAAAAAGAAAGACAAGACATATTATAATCAAGCTTAACAAAATGAAACAGAAAAGGAAATTCTTAAAGATAATGAGACTCAAAGCAAATCTACCATTTAGAGGGAAGACCTGCAGGCTTTCTACTGACTTCTTGGCAGAAACCATGTTGCTACAGAGGCAGTAGGGTGGCACATTCAAAGCCCTGAAGGAGAAAAGCTCCCAACCAAGAATTATATATCCTGCAAAACTGTCTTTCAAATACAAAAATAAAATTTAGACATTCACAGATAAACAGAAGCTTAGGGACTTTGTAAGAACCAAACAACAGCTACAAGAAATACTGAAAGAAGTCCTTGGCTTAGAAGAACAAAACCATTAACTCTATATTTTAGGAGAGAATACAGGACACATCATCCAGAAATCTACTTGATTACGGAAGGCACAAAACCTCAACCAAAGCTATAATACCAAAAGAAGTGGTCCAGTGATCACATCATGAAAACTATGATACCGTCACATTAAAAAGAGGAATATATTATAGTAGTTATAGTCCATCCAGATGGATAGGAAGTTAATAAGATATTTAGAAGTTAAAATCAGGTTTAAATATATGTTATTAAGGGGGATGATAGTGGTAGCCACAAAGCACAGCAAAGAAATGACATCTCAAAACAAGAAATGCAATACAGGAGGCTCAACAAACACAAAACCAACACTGAAAAGGATGAAAAATCAACCCATAAAGAAGAATGTCCCGGAACAGAATAGTAAGAGTAACAGAGAAACATCAAGACAAAAATAAATACAGCAAAATGATGGCACTAAACACATACCTATAAACAATTACATTGAAGGTAAAGAGACAATCTGTGACGTATTGGATCAAAAGACATGTCCTGTTTATATCCTGCTTACAGGAAACTCACCTTAGACTTAAAGATATGAACAAACTGAAAATTAAAAGATGGAATAATACATGCCAAGCTAACAATATACAAAGAAGAGCAGGTGGGGCAATACTAATCTCAGATGAAATAGATTATGCTGTAAAAAAAAATCTCAGTAAAGACACAGAAGACCTTACTGTGACAATTAACTAACTAGGCCTCATTGACGTTTACAGAAATTTCTATCCATCATATTGAGTGAAATCAGTCAGCAGCACAAGGACAAATATGGTAGGAGACCCCTACTTTAAGGACTTGAAAACTGACTCACACAGATGAAAAGACTCTTTGATGGCAGCAAGGGAGGAGAAGGAGGGAGGGAAGAGAGGACTGGTTATAGATTAGATAGTTTATAGAAATTTGGTTGGGTGAAATCAGCGACAGTGCACATTAGAAAGACTAGTTTAACTGCACTTCAACAAAACCTGAAAACTCTTCCAATCTTAACCCAATAGGTAATGACAGAGTAGCAGGGGCAGGAGTCCAGGAACCATGGTCTCAGAGGACACTGAGGCCAATCGATATAATTAGCCTATTGCTAGTAGAGTCCTATCCACCCCATGTTGGTGAGTGGTGTCTGGGGTATTAAAAGCTAGCATGCTGCCATATGAGGTGCACCAGTTTGTCCCAACTCATCTGGAACAGATGATGACCAAGAACAAAAATGACACAGGGGAAAGAGAACCCAGAGGACAGAAAGATCCATGTGAACTGGTCACTATGTCAACATGTGACTAGAAGAAACAGATGGTGTTTGGCCACCTCCAGTGACAACCACGATGGGGCTCAGAAAATTGAATCTCAGTGGCAATACGAGAATAAGTAGGGGTGCACCCTGAGAACTCCACTAAAAGACCACATTTGATGGGCCAAAAGCCTAAGGGTTCCCCTGGGAGCATGGCCGTTAGACCTGAAGCTGTCCCTAATCATAAATCATTACTCAAGTCAACTCCTTTGACAGAAATGGATTGGACTTAGTGACACAGAGTGACCATAACATGTGTGCACTTTATGATTCTGTGTATCTGTAGGATGTCACCCAACTGGCCTCTTACTACGAGGGAGTGGAGAGGGTGGAGGAAAGGGGACAGAGGATTGTTAAGAGGTTGTGACTTGTATAGAACAGAAAGAAGTGTGCTGTTACTAGGTAAGGAGAGCACGAGGAGCTGCACACAGGTAGGCATGAGAATTTAAACCGGATTGTACACTTTCACTCAGTCACAACAAATACAAATAATAATAATAAAAAACCTCTCTTTCCACTTTAGATTCCTATCTGAGAGCCATACAAAGAGACGTCATTTGGCTTAAGTGGGCCATGAGGTGCACCAATGTGGAGATGAAGTATACCACGGTCTGTCAGGTGAGACCAGTGAGCATCTTGGTGGAACTTCCAAAACTTTTAAAGATACTTTTCCAAAAAAACTAAGTCTTCACTATTATTAAAAACATAAACATATCAAAGATTTTATTTGATCAATTATTAAATGAGAAAACTAGAAATTGTTACAAGTAGATCAAAAGTTAATCCAAAGAAAACATGTGTTAATACATAAGAAATTGGACAAAAAACTTGTCTCTTCTATGGGGTAAGCTGTCCATACATTCAACAGTACTTATTTTCATGCTTTTAGGCAAGAATTCCTTTTGTTGCTGTTACCTGTGAATTACAGATACATAGGAAGCTCAAAGATGATGAAAGACTCAGAGATCCCATATAATTAGATGACTTAGAAGAGTATATGCTAAATAATGAATCATTTTCCTTGAAACACTTTTTTTTTTTCTGTCTGCACAAGGCAGCATTGTTTGTGTAAGCCATGGCTCTGGTTTGCAGGGTAGTAGTGCTGGAAGCTCTTACCCCAAGTATACAAAGGCTGGGAGACACAAGGCTGATTGCAATTCTATAACCACCAAAAGAAATCTTTGAAAACCAAATTTCTTTCACTCTGTTCTAGTCATTGACTTGGACCTAGCTTCAACTCAGACTACTGGAAATGGAATGTGGCTGTTTGGCTTTCTGGCGGAGTAGTGATTAAGAGCTTGGATGCTAACCAAAAAGTTGGCTATTGGAATCCACCATTCACTCCTTTGAATGGTGTGGCAGTTCTATCTTGTATGAGTCAGAAATGACTTGATAGCAATGGGTTTGTTTGTTTGTATTTGCCACAGAGTATACATTGTTATTGCTTTTTTAGGTATTTTGCTAACATGCTACTCTCCACGATAAATTGAGAAAAAAATTGGGATTAAGTTTACTATGTTAGACATTTTGACACTGTAATTTGGTCATGTTATCATCCTCTTGAAGAACAAACATAACTCATTATTCCAAACACCAAATATCAGATTTAGGTTAAAACTACACCTCATGTGAAACTAGCTTGTTAAAGAGCTCTTGTCCCTTCTTCCTACTCCCTAAGTCTTTTATCCTAAAACAACAGGGGGTTGCAGGAATCAAATGAGTAGAGAGAGATTAAAAGGACTCTCTCAATATATTCCCCCCAAATAATTTCCTTTTTAAGTTGTGAATCTATTGAACTCGATGTTAAAACCCACTGCTGCTGAGTTGTCTCTGACTCACAGCGACCATATAAGACAGATTAAAATTGCCCTATAAGGTTTCCAAGGGGTGACTAGTGGATTTGAACCATCAGCCTTTTGATTAACAACTTTAACTCTTAACCACTGTTCATCAGGGCTATGAACTCAATTTAAGATACCAGTATTCTGAAAGACTTGATTATATTTCTGTTTCCATTTTTGCTCCACTATGGTGCATTTTTTTGTGCATCCAACTGTATTACATTTCAAAAGAGTCAGAAAATATGATCCATCTCCCTAAAATCTCATCACAATTAGAATGATGTGAACAGTTCTTACTGTGGTTTACAAAAACTAGTATGGCCTCATCCCCTCCTATCTCTCTACACTAATCTCTCTTTACTCATTTCATTCCTGGAACCCTATGTACAATCAATGTCTGATTGTTTCTGGGAAATAACTAGCACATTCATGCCTGGATCATTTACATTATGCTTAGGGAACTCTTCTCCAAGGTAATTGTCTTTATTCTGTCTTCTTGATGTTCTTATCACCCCTAAAATGTTACTATTTTAAGGGACTAAACCCACTGCCATGGTGTCAATTTGTACTCAAAGCTTCATAGTGACCCTATAAGACAGGCAGTTTCCAAGGGGCATCTGGTGGATTCAACCTGCCAGCCTTTAAGCTAGCAGCTGTAGCACTTAACCACTATGCAACTAGGGTGTCCTATTTCTAATGGACATTACACCAGAATGCCATATTTCATGCAATTCCTTTTAAAAAAAAAAAAGAGTTACACTCTTTTCTACTTTTATTGTAATCACTGTTTAATAAAAGGCTTTACTGGCTTATTAGCTATTCATTAGAATATTTGACACACTGTTTATCCTATTTACTCCAAAGCTCCAGCTCCTAGATTACAGTTTCTTATAGAGTAAGCAACAAGTCTGTTCTGTGGAATAAATCATTGGATTAGTGTCAACCAAGTTATTCAATGAAAACGTTTTCTCACTTAGAGGGTTGAAACTAAACAAATTTTTCCTGGCAAAAATTAACAATTCTTTCTTAATTAAAATAACCTATCTTCTTGTTTTGAATTTCCTTCTTGTAACATATGGAGACAGGAACAGAATGTAACTTGTTTAACTTGTTAAGAAAATTATGATCGTGTTAGTGGTGTGGATAAAGACATGAACAATGAATACTCAAAGATAATCTTTAATAAACATATTTCATCACTAAAATAGTATGTTTCCCAAATTCTGCAGTAAAACATCTATCAACATTTTCTCATTTATTTTCAAAAGCTAGTAGAAAGTTGAATCTGGATCTATTTCATTGATTCATAATAGCTCCATATTTGACAGAAAATGTTGCTGTAAGAAGTTCTAGTTTTGTTCTTCTTAAGATTCATTTATCTACAAATATTGTCATAATTATTATCATGGATCATTACAATTATGCTGATTTTATTCTGCTTCAACAGTTTTTTTCTTTAAAATTTATTTGCTGAGCTTCTGCTTAAAGATGGTAAATTAGTTCTTAGATATTCACTCTAGCAGCTGTCAAATTCTTGGGAAATGACTTCACCACTAAAAACAAAAAAGACCCTATTGCCGTCATCAATTCCAACCTCATGTGCACAGCACAGAACTGTACTCACAGAGTTTTCAATAAAAGATAAGTACTTGAAAATACACAATGATTTCATAACTAGTCTAGAATAATTGAAGTGTATCTGCTCTTTTCCATGAGATCTATCTATACAATGCTCTTTGTTGATTCAGGTAACAACCTTTCTTACCTGCTTTTAGTTTTAGGGGTAGTAATTACTCCAAGTTATTACTATTTTGAGTACTACACCTTTTCTTGTTGCTTTACTAAATCGTGCCTTATTCTTCATAAATAATCTCTTTATTAACATTCTTAACATTATATAATTTCAATGTACCATCTGTTTCTAGCCTACGTCTCTGACTCCTACATTATTAACTTGAAACTTTTGGAAATGCTAGAGATAGTATTTCTTCACCAACATGAAACCAAATTATAAATTAATGACAAAAGAAATATAATAAAGTTACACAGAATTAGGAAAAATATATACTTCAGAAGAACTTCTAAGTTAAAGAGGAACTCAGTTAAGAAAATTTGGATAACAATATTAAATAGCAACATGAATGTATAAAGAAGTTAGCCCTTGTAGATTTGCTATATAAAGAAATTTAGTTACATATAGCATTTGCCTGCATTTATCTGAGCTTTCCAGACATGATCAGATGCAAATTTACTTGTGTCCATATTGTTGTTGTTAAGTGCCACTGAGTGGATCTCAACTCATAGTGACCCCATGTGACAGAGAACTACCCCATAGGGTTTGCTGGCTGTAATCTTTACAGTAGCAGACTTCCAGGTCTTTCTCCTTGGAGCCCCTGGATGAGTTCAAACTGTCAGTCTTTTGATTGCCGGCCAAGTGCCTAAGGGTTTGCCATCAGGACTTCTCTCTCTTCCTGTGTAAGCTCTTTATATTTACTAAACTCGGAATGACTATAATTACTTACAAACCTTTGTTTATGCAAATTCGAAGCATCAGTTTGAAGTAATATATAACATTTAATGTTCTCATATGTATATGTAAAGGGTAACTTTACTGTTAGGAGATAAGTCAACTGAGTACTACTCAGAATGGAGTGAAAACCAAATACGTAAAAATCAATCAATTTTTCCCTACTTATTGCTCTTCAAAAGGCATTTCTAAGAGAACTAAAAGACAAAGTAGAGTTGTAAATAATTTGTGAGATGGCAGACTTATTACCAGAACATATAAAAATATATATTGTAGCTCAATAAATTAAAAAAATATTAAACAATTTGGCAAAATATTTGAACAGAAGAATCAAAAATAAAATACGGTGGTTACAAATAATACAAAGCATTCATAAAACTAACAAGAATGAACACCAAACCCATAGCCATCCAGTCAATTACGACTCACAGGGATGCTATAAAACAGGGTAGAACTGTCCCATAAGGTTTCCAAGGAGCAGCTGGTGAATTTGAAATGTCAGTCTTTTGGTTAGTAGTGAAGTTCTTAACAACTGTGCTACCAGGACTCTACAATAGATGAAAGGATATTTAAAATTATACTCATTGTGTAATTGCAAATCAAAAGACAATGAGGTAACCACTATTACGCTCTTACACTTCTTAAACTGAAAAGGTGATACACAAGGTGCTGGAGAAGATACAGAGCAGCTGGAATTCTCACATGCTGTTGGTGGAATTTAAAATTATATAGGCACCTTGGAAAACAGTTTTCAATTTCCTGAAAATTAATCACATCTCTAAAGCAATATCTATTTTTAAACATCTAAATATTAATTCAAGAAAAATGAAAATCTGTATCTATATACAGACTTACACTTTTTATTTATTTAAGAATAAATATCTGTGAGTTTAAAAGATATGTTACATAATGTAATGTTGTATGTGATATAACGTTTTTTGTACATATATAGAAAGCTGTACATTACTACTCATTGCAACTTTATTTAAAATATTTCAAATTGGAATCAGCTCACCATGTGTATATGTATACACACACACACACAAATTTGGTATATCCATGAAATGAATTGTAATTAGTAAAAGTAGGGAAAAATATATTAATGCATAAAATCATATGAGTGAATCTTGAAGTAATCATTCTGTGTGAATGAAACCAGATACAAAAGGACTACATAATGAATTATACTTTATGTTAATTTCTCTGATCTACAAAGTGATCCACAGTGCCAGAAATCAGGTTGCTGGCTGCTTTAGGTTATGTGGGAGAGGGAAAAATGGAATAGAAGAATTTCAAAAGTCAGTTATGATACATTTTGGGGTATTTGCATGCTCATTATACTAATTCTGGTGATAGATTTGTGGGTGAATACATAAGTGAAAACGTAAATAACTATGTGCTTTCAATATGTGTGGTATATCTTTAGTAAATTATAACTCAATGAAGATTCTGGAAAGCCTAAGGCTGGAATGATTTGCTTGAAGTGGGGATCCATGACCTACTCTAGAGCTTCTTCTGAAATGTCTCTTTGTAGTTAAGAGCTAGGTATGCTCTAAATTGCTACATCAATATAAAACACTGCAAACATTAGAGATTCAGTATAACCTGAAAAAAACAAAACCAAGAAAGAATAGACCAAGAATTGAAAGTTCAATGACAGAATGTAAGACTTTTAGAATAAGAAACTGGAAAATCAGTTCTTTGTACTTCAATTTATTGCTTGTCAACAGCTATGCCTTTTGACAAAATATATGTATATGCACACACACACATATACAAACAACATGTATATATATATATATTCAATTGATAAAGATAACTACAGAACTTCAAATTGTCCAGAGAAAATATTTCCCAATATCTTGAAATTCAGCTTGAGTTATTAAAACGGTAAACATGTGGAATCATCCCATGATATGATATTGTCAGACTTGTTGGATCAGTTAGTAAAACAGACACTTTAAAATGTTATCTGAACTTACCAAGTGGGTTACTATGGATTAATTCTCATAAAGGAGAATATATCTGCAAGGCAAAGGACAATAAACTAACGAATCTCTCCAGTTCATAAGTTTTCTGATATTCAGTTTACATAACTACAGTAAATGGAAAAGTGAGTTCTGTGCAATCCTTAATGGCTATGAAACAAAGCTATGTTGAAACATCGGTTTAAAATACTTGGTTATTGTGAAATTACAGATCAAAACACAATGAGGAAAATAATTATAAAACCTAGGTTGACCAGTATTTGTATAACTAAAATTAAATTTAGAAAAATCAGTCACAAATGAACATGTTTCCCAGGTTTATTTGAATATTTGTATAATTCTCCATCTATTCTAAGCAAAAGATTCAATAACATATTAAAATGTAAAATCTTTATCATATTTCAACATATTTTGTGTATTTATAAATATATTTTAATATATTTGTATGAATACTCTGGGGGTCAGTTCTACCCTGGCCCCTAGGGTTGCAATGAGTCGGGTCCAACTCGACGGCACTTGGCACTTGGCTTGGCTCATATGCAATATAACATGTTAAAAAGCAAAAATGTGTAAATGTAAGTGCAAATGAAAAGATGAATATTGATTATGCCAGTGAATAATAGTATCTTTATTATTTTGGAAGATAAATATGTACCATGTAAGAATATCATTGATGTCAGAATGGAAAGTAGATCAGGGGAAATACACCATTATATAATCTTCATATAGAGAAAGATTAAAACTATTTTTAGTAAATATGGACTTAAGTGTGTCTTAATTCAGGCCATTCCAGTTCCTGAAATTACCCCTAAAATAATAGAAATAGTTTATAACTATATAGGAGAAAGAAATTAAACCATACAATAAAAAAATGTAAAAACAATGAGACAAGAAAAGAGAGAGAAACCTGAACCACAAAGTACGAGTGTAAGTACAAACTAAAACATAGTAGAATCTGAATTAAAGATAGAAGGAGTAAGTGGTAAGTGCTAACAACAGCAACAACCCTCAGATTCAATTAAGGGTAAAAAAGTATTTGGAAACACTGGAGGCGTAGTGATTAAGTGCTACATCTGCTAACCAAAAGGCTGGCAGTTCAAATCCACCAGGCGCTCTGTGGAAACTCTATGAAGCAGTTCGACTCTGTCCTATAGGGTCACTATGGGTTGGAATCAACTCAATGGCACTGATTTTGATTTGGTTGTTTATTTTATCTAAAACTTTTAGAAGTAAAAGGAAGAAAGATACTATGAGCGTTTTATTGTTAGGTGACTGCTAGTCAGTTTTTACTCATAGTTACCCTATGCACAACAGAATGAAACACTGCCTGGCCCTGTGCTAAGCCCATAATCATTTTATTTTTAAACCCATCGTTTCCACCCCTATGTCAATCCATATCCTTCAAGGTCTTTCTCTTTTCTGCTGATCCTCTTCTTAACCCACTGTGATGCCCTTCACCAGGGATTGATCCCTCCCAACAACATGTCCAAAGTATGTCAGGCACAGTCTCACCATTCTTGCTTCCAAGGAGCACTCTTGTTGTTCTTCCACACTCGTTTGTTCTTTTGGTAGTCCATGCTATGTTCAATATTATTCTTCAGCACCACAACTCAAAGGCCTCAATTCAATATTATTCTTCAATGCCACAACTCAAAGGCATCAATTCTTCTGTCTTCCTTGTTCATTGTCCAGTTTTTGCATGCGTATGATGTGATTGAAAATACCAGGACTGGGGTCAGTCACAACTTAGTCTTCAAGGTGACACCTTTAATTTTCAGCTCTTTAAACAAGTGTTTGGCAGCAGATTTTTCCAGTCCAATGAGCCTTTTGATTTCTTGACTGCTGCTTCCACAGGAACTGATTATGGATTCAAGTAAAAGAGAATACTTGATAGCCTCAATCCTTTCTCCATTTATCATGTTGTTGTTACTGGTCCAGTTGTGAGGATTTTTGTTTACTTAATGAAGAGGTGCAACCTGTACTGAAAACTGTGGTCTTTGACATTCATCAGGGAGTGTTTCAAATCCTCTTCAGTTCAGCAATCAGGGTTATGTCATCTGCATAATACATGTTAATGATTATTCTTCCAATTCTGATTCCTCCTTTTTCTTCATATAGTTCAGCTTTTCGGATTGTTTGCTAAGCATACAGATAAAAAGGCATGGTGAAAGGATACAACCCTGATGCACACTTTTCCTGACTTTAAACCACACACTGTCTGCTTCTTCTGTTCATACTAGGACTTCTTGATCCATATACACATTCCTCATGAGTACACTTAAGTATTCTAGAATTCTCATTCACCATAATGTTATTCATAATTTGTTATGATCCACACAGTTTTGAATGCCTTTGCACAGTCCATGAAAAACAGGTACAAATCTTTCTGGTATTCTCTGCTATAAGCCAAGACCCATCTGACATCAGCAGTGATGTCCCTGGTTTGACGTGGACTGAATTTGTCACAACTCCCTGTCAGTGTATTGTTGCAGTTGCTTTTGAGTGATCTTGAGCAAAATTTTACTTGTGTACGATATCGATGATATTGTTGGATAATTTCCACATTCAGTTGAATCACCTGTTTTGGGAATAGGAATAAATATTGATCTCTTCCAGCTGGTTGGCCAGATAAGTGTCTTCCAAATTTCTTGACGTAGATGAGTGAGCACAGCCAGAACTATATCCATTTGTTGAAACATCTTAATTGATATTCCATCAATTCCTGAAGCCTGTGTTTTGCAAACATGTTCAGTGCAACTTTGACTTCTTCCTTCAGTTACGTTGGGTCCTGATCGTATACTACCTCTTGAAATGTTTGAATATCCACAAGTTCTTTCTAGTAGATCGACTCTGCATACAAAGTCTGACAATTAAGTTTGTGAACTTTCCATCATGTGCTTACATTGAGAGCACTGTACAAGAAACTCGGTAACGTTTCATACATTGGCATATCAGTGTTACACAGCTGTATTTGTGTTGATATATGGTGATGTTTTGCTGAGTGAGATTCACTATTGTTGCATATTTTGGTGAGTCACTGCAAGAGCTTGAATTAGAGCAATGAACAACATTGAATTATTGTTAAACTTGACAAGAGTGGAACTGAAATCAGGGGCATGTTACTGCAAACTTATGGGCATAATGCCATGAAGAAAACAACAGTGTACAGATGGTTAAATGTTTTCTGAGGGGAGAGAAAGTGTCACTGATGAAGAAAGGTCAAGATGGCCAGTAACAAGCATAATTGACAAAATATTGCAAAAATTCATCAAATTGTGCTGTGAGAAGAATAGCAGACCAAGTAAGCATCAATAGAGAAACAAGAAAATCTTAACTGAAGATCTTGGCTTGAAAATGGTGCATGCAAAAATGGTACTGAAAGAACTCACTGATGAAAAAAAAGCAAAGGAAAATCAAAGTTTGCCAAGACCTTTTGGAGAGGCAAGATGATGTTTTGGGCTGTGTTATCACTGGTGATGAAACATGCATGTACCAATACAACCCTGAAACAAAGCATCAAAGGGCACAATGGAAGTCAGCCAATTTGCTAACTAAGATAGTTCTGTCAGTTCAGATCAAGAGTCACAATGATATTGCTAACTTTTCTGATATTAGGATTGTTCACTATGAATTTGTATCAACTGGACAAACAGGCAAGCTTACTATTTGAATGTGCTGTAAAGTCTGCATGAAAAGGTTAGGCAAAAACAACCTGAAATTTTTGCCAGCAGTTCATGGCCCTTGCATCAGGACAGTGCACTGGCTCCCATATCACTGCCTGGCAGGGAGTTTTTAGACACTAAACAAATAGTTGTACTGGAGCACTCTACCTACTCACCTGATCTGGCTCCTAATGACTTTCATTTTCTTCACCTGAAGATAAAGGAAATGAAGACGCTTTGACGACATACAGGTCATCAAGGGTAATATGATGACAGCTCTGATGGTCGCTCTACAAAAAAGAGCTCCAAAATTGTTCTGAAGTGTGGACTGGGCACTGGCATCAGTGCATAGCTTCTGAAGGGGAGTATTTTGAATGTGACCTTAGTGATATTCAGCAATGAAGTATGCAGTACTTTGTCTAGGATGAATTCACAAACCTAATTGTCAGACCTCACATTTCTACTAATTTCTTTTGATGCTTCCTCAGTTGTTTAATATTTTCACTGTAGAATCCATTATTGCAACTCGAGGCTAGAACTTTTCTTTAATTCTTCCAGTTTGAGACATGTGGAGTGTGTTCTTTCCTTTTGGTTTTCTATCTCTAGCTCTTCGCAGAGGTCATTATAATACTTTACATGTCTTCTTAAGCCACCTGTTGAAATCTTCTGTTCAGTTGTTGTACTTCATCATTTCGTCCTTTGACTTGAGCTACTCAGCATTCAAAAACAAGTTTCAGAGTCTTTTTCAACATCCAATTTGGCTTTCTGATTCTTCCCCGTCTTTTTTAATAACCTCTGGTTGTCTTCATGGATGATGCTTTTGATGTCATTCCACAACTCATTTTGACATCAGTCATTAGTGTTCAATGCATCAAATCCATTTTTGAGATGGTCTCTAAATTCAGATGGGATGTACTCAAGGTCATACTTTGGCTCTCATGGACTTGTTCTCATTTTCTTCAACTTCAATTTGAACTTTCATATTGGCAGTTGATGGTCTGTACCACAGTCAGCAACTGGTGTTGTTCTGACTGTTGATGTTGAATTCGTTCATGATTTCTTTCCAGAGTTGTAGTCAATTTGATTCCTGTACATTTCACCTGGCAAGGACCATGTGTACAGTCACTGTTCATGTTGGTGAAAAAAGCTATTTGCAATGAAGTCGTTGGTCCTGCAAAATTGTATCATGTAATATCCAGCATCATTTCTGTTACCAACATTGTATTTTCCAACTACCAATCTTTCTTCATTTCTAACTTTTGCTTTCTAATGACCAGTAATTATCAATGCACACTGATTGCGTGTTCAATCAGTTTTGGACTGCAGAACCTCATAAAAGTCTTCAGTTTCTTCAGCTTTGGCCATAGTAGTTGGTGCATAAATTTGAATAACTGTTATATTAACTAGTCTTTGTACTTCAAGACAGATCTTAAAATGTTCTTTTGGATCATGGATGCAACACCATTCCAAGTTTCTGTTCCCAGCATAGTAGACCACATGTTTGTCTGATTCAAAATGATCACTACCAGTCCATTTCAGTTCACTGATGTCTAGGATATGAGGTCCAACAACTCAGACCACAAACTTAATTATTCTAAGTGCTACATGTCTCATTGCTGAATTTCACTAGGGTCATCTTTGAAGTACTCCCCTTGGGAAGCTATGCACAGATGCGAGTGCCTAGTTCACCCTTCAAAGCAATTTTGGAACTCTTTTTGGAATGGCTGTTGCACATGGCATGGTGACAAGTTCACGAACTTAACTGTATAGTTGTCCGTGAGGGAGTTTTTAGCCAGTAAACAAATAATTGTCACTCTCCCTGCTCACCTGACCTGTCTCCTGGTGACTTTTTCTTTATCCAAAGACAAATGAAATATTGAAAAGAAGACATTTTGATGTCATTGAGGACATCAAAGGTAATACAATGACAGCTCTAATGGCCATTCCAGATAAAGAGTTCCAAAATTGCTTTAAAGGATGGATTAGGTGCCAGCATCAGTGCACAGTTTCCTAAGGGGAGTACTTCAAAGGCGATTATAGTGATACTCATCAATGAAGTATGTAGCATTTTTTTCTAGGATGAGTTCGCAAACTTAGTTGTCAGTCCTCTTATGTTTATATGCTCCATTTCACTTTCGATGATTTCTAATTCTCTTAGATTTATACTTCATACATTCCACATTCAAATTATTAATGGATACTTGCAGCTGTTTCTTCTCATATTGAGTTGTACCACATCAACAAGTGAAGGTCTGGGAAGCTTTACTCCATCCATGTCATTAAGCTCTACTTTGAATACGCAGCACTTCCCCAGGCATCTTGAGTGCCTTCTAGCCTGGGGGGCTCAATTTTCTGGCACTATATCTTACAACGTTCTGCTGTTATTCATAAGGTTTTCACTGACTAATTCTTTTAAGAAGTAGACGTTGTTGGGTCCTTTTTCCTAGTCTGTCTTAGTCTGGGATGTCTGCTGAAACCTGTCTACCATGAGTGAGTCTGTCGGTATTTGAATACTGGTGGCATAGCTCCAGCATCACAGCAGCACACAAGACCCCACCACACTACAAAGTGACAGACAAGTGGAGAACTATGAGCATGCTAATCAGAAATGTGGTATAACCATACCGGTAGTTGACAAAATTGGAAAATAAATAAATACAGTTAATTATTAATAAAAGAGACACTTTGAAGGCACAATGAAGATATCATAAATAAAAATTTTCTGTACCTCATTGCAAAGCCTCACAATATTTAAAGTAAAACTTGACAGAATTAAAATCATAAACTCACAATTAGAGCAGTTAATTTTTATATTAAAAATGAGAATATGGAAATAATCAATGTAGGTAACAATATAGTAATTGAATAGTAGAAGTAATACTTTGGGCTGTGGATGTTTACAGAACATTATTCTGCCTGCTTTTTCCCTAATCCACCTTCTCCCCTAAAAACAACTTTCCTAAATATACGTTTGTTTCAAATGTGTAAGCTGTTTACATTTCAATAAAATCCATTATTTAGCTCACAATTTCTCTCAGTTACTCACAGTCCATTGGCATTGGGTTGATTCTGACTTACAAGGACTGCTATGTAACTTCACGAATTCACTCTAGAAAAATTATTCTAAATGCTACATACCTCATTGCTGAATTTCACTAGGGTCGCCTTTGAATTACTCCCCTTGGGAAGCTATGCAATGATGCCAGTGCCCAGTCCACCCTTAAAAACAATTTTGGAACTGTTTTTCTGGAATGGCCATCAGAACTGTTGCTGTATTACCCTCAATGTCTTGGATGCTATTGAAATATCTTCATTTCAATATTTCCTTTATCTTTGGGTAAAGAAAAAAGTCTTTGGGGCCAGATCAGGTGAGTAGGAAGATTGTTCCAACACAGTTATTTGTTTACCGGTTCAAAACTCTCTCACAGACAACTATACAATTAAATTTGCAAATGAGACGCCTTGCAACTGTGTGCATGGCCATTCCAGAAAGAGTTCCAAAATTGCTTGGAAGGGTGAACTAGACATGGTGTTGGTGCATAGCTTCCCAAGGGCAGTACTTCAAAGATGATCTTAGTGATATTCAGTAATGAGATATGTAGCACTTAGAACCATTTAAACTTTTTACAGACTTAATTGTCAGACCTCATATAGAAACCCTATAGGGCAGAGTAGAACTGCCTGATAGGAATCCAGTGTTGTAAATCTTTAAAGCAACAGATTACTACCTCTTTCTCTGACAGAAGAGTCTGGTAGGTTTGAGATGCCATTCAAATGCTTAACAACTGTGGCACCAGGACTCCAAAAATTACTCATAATCAATATCATTTCAGCACTGGAGAGACACTAGTCACAGCTAGGTAGAATTCCATACTCATTACTCTAAGTTTCATCTACACTGGGTATTGCATTCAATCTTTTATGTTTTGATTGGGATTTCACTGAACTTATAAAATATTATTTTAAATAAATTTGAGGTGTTTATTTCAAGCAAATGATATATTTCTCTCAATTTTAGGAAGTTTTATTTAAAATCTCTGAGCAATTTTTGGCACATTAGATATTTCACATACTTTTGTTAATGTATTCTTTTTTACACTGTGGTAAACACATTTTTTTATTTTCTAATAGTTTAATACTATAATATCGAAATCTACTTTTGAAAAAATTGTATTGTAGTATAGAATATGTACACACACATGTATATAGAATGTGACACTTTATCAATTTTTTAGTGTACAGCTAATTCAGTAATGATATTAATCACATTCACCGTATTGTGCTGTGCTCACCACTGTCCATTTCCAAAAGTTCTGCATCAGTCCCAACAGAAATGCAACACCTCTTTAGCAATAACTTCCATTCCCCTCTTACTCCTAGACTGCTAATCACTAAGGCCACTTGGTCTCTGTGCATCTGTCTCTTGTGGACATTTTATAAAAACAGCTTCATGCAATATTTGTTCTTTTATGTCTAACTTCTCTCAGCATAATATTTTCAAAATTTGTCATGTTGTATTACCAGGATATCATTTTTCTTTTTGGGCTAAGTAATAGCTAATTTTGCATGCCATATTTTGTTTATCTTCTGACAAATATTTAAGTGGTTTTACCTTTTGTTACTGTGACAAGTACTCTAATGAACACTGGTATGCAAGCATCTGTTTGTGTTCTGTCTTTGAAGTCGTCAGGGTGCATTCCTAGGAGTAGAATTGCCTGGCCATAATGTAACTCTGTGTGTAACTTTATAAGAAGGTAACAAGCGTTTTTCACAGAGGTTATACCAGCAGTGCTTGAGGTTTTTAATTTCTCTATATCCTCAACAACACTTGTTTCTTGTTTTCTACTCACTGCAGTTTTAATTTACTCCTCCCTAGTAACCAAAAAGAAAACCCTACTGGTACAGTAGGTAAGAGCTACAGCTGATAACCAAAAGGTCAGCAGTTTGAATCCATCATATACTATGGGACAGTTCTACTTTGTCCTATGGTGTTGGTCTGAGTTGGAATCAACATGACAGCCGTGGACGGTGACAGTGAATAATCAAAGAGCCAGACCTGGTAATTCAGTAGTGAGCTCTGAGATGCTAATCAAAAAAACTTGGAAGTTTAAATATACCCAGTCACTTCATAGGAGAAAAGACATGGTGATTTTTCCTATCAAATTTATAGCCAAGAAACCGTATAACTCTGTTCTACTCTATCACATGTGTTTTCTATGAGTCAAAAAAATACTCTGTATCACCTAAGGATACCATTGACTAAAAGATGTTTGAGACAGAGCACACACAGTGTTTCATCAAAAATGCTATTTTTGTGTGCTGGGGTTCCACTCCTTCTAGCTTAGCATTTGAATCTTACTTTTGCTTGGAGATTATATGTGAACCCCACTGGGCCTTTGTAGTATGATTAATAATGTTGCTGACATAACCTGCATGAAGTCCCAACTTGTAAATCCCTTAAAAGTAACTTGCCTGCCTGACCCTTGGGGAGAGTCTTAGCAGTAGCAGCTAAAAAGGGCTCCTTTTTCTTGTACAGTGAAATAAATGTGACTTACCTGTTCTCCCTCCTCAGACTCTTGTTTATTAGCCAGTAAGCTGCACAGAGCAAGAACCTGAGATTTCCATCAAGTAACATTCCTGGCAAGCCAGCCAGGAACCATCTCCTTGGTTGCTTAGAGGGGTCAGATGACAGTTCGGCACTGGTGTCTTGACTCAACAGGAGATTTTTCCTGGAGGCCTTGGCATGGCTCTGAAAGCCAGTCCTCCAGGGAACTAAAAAATGCTTCTGTGGAAGACACAAAACACGTTGGGTTGCTTGGTTAGGCCTTAGAAGAGTTTAAAGAAGCAGCAGAAACTAACCATTGAGGGTATGAGGAATCTCAGGTTCTTTTCATAAATAACAGAAAAATTCCTATGTAAAGCCTTAGAAGAGACATAAGAAGCAGGAGGAACTAACCACTGAGAGCATAAGGCTTAAGAACCTGTAACTTGGTACACCCGATTTGATGGTTTGAGTGTGTAATTATGTGTATCCATAGCTTGGGGAACATGCAAGGAATGCCAGAACGCAGTCCACTAAGATGTGTCCTTAAGAACTGGGAAGAGAGAATCAGACAGGCATGGCTCCTGCAGCATGCTTGTCCCTTTCCTACTTTTACTTCTTCAAATATCTGCCTAATGCAATTTCTTTTCTTTTCTGCTTTATTAAACTATGTAGCCTTTTCTCTGTACAACAGCTAATGACGTAGTTGTTGCAGAGATTTTAAAACCATAAATCAAATTGACCTCAAAGAAACCTGACTACAGAGCAGAAGCTGTGGGGTGGGGATGAGGGAAAGAAGTCCTGTCTCCTGGATGGATAAGTTCTCATTCTGTGTCCCTTCAATATCAATGGTAGGAATGCTTTCAAAAAATGAGCTGAAACAAGCACAGTAAAAGAAGTGGCCAGATCTTGAGCATAACCTACACCTTTTTTTCCCTTAGTTCAGGTTCTAAGTACATATTCCCAAGCATGAATCTGCTGTTTCCCTTAGTTTCTCTGAAGTTGAAGACTAATCTATGCTCTCTTTTGGAAAACAGAAAAACAAGTGGTAATAATCTAAAGACATAAAGGCAAAACAAAGGAATTTGCCTTGTGACCAAGAAGAAGTTACATGACAACCAGAACACCTATGGGATCAAAATACCATCTAAAATGTCAACATGTCTGGGCTGTGACTACTGTGACCACCTAAAGAAGAACTGACATTCCACAAATTCCTAGGACTCATAAAGCCGTATCCACTTGTTCTGTTAAGCTTCTGGCTAGTCTCCTCTTTGACAGGGTAGAGTTTGGAGGAATCTATCCCTTCTGTCTCCTTACATACCAGTATATAAGAAACCTCTTGCTTCTCAGATTTACAGCAGACATCACAAGCTCCACTTAGGTTTGTGGTAATAAGCCTTCGCTTATATTTTTAGGTGTCTTTCTTATGTTTTCTTAAATTTTTTTTTTGGCTTGTTTGTTTTGAAAACCAGTTGTTTGATTAAGGAGAATCTCTTAGATTTTTTGCTTCATAATTGGTTAAGAGTGAAGTCTGGATTTAGACATTTGAAACATTACAGAGACAATTTTATTTCTGAAGAATACTAACAATTCTGGAAGCTTCTGGAGAATTAAAATGGAACAGGATTGAAAAGCTAGGTGTAAATATATTCATCTACTGTCTCCAGATCTTCTACAAGGATCTAAAGTCCATCAAAAGGGGAAAAAAAGGGTACAGTAAAAATTGTATGTCCATCTGCAAAAACCGTGAAACAGGACTCATACTTCATATCATACACAAAACTACTCAAAATGGATCAAATACCAAAATGTACAACTAAAATTTATAAAGTTTATAGGAAAAAAAAAAAGAAACTACACTAGAAGTCTAAATACATGGTATTAACAGGATAAAAATTATAACTAACAACACACAAACTCCAGAAGATAAGCTAGGTGACTGAGATCTTTTAAAAATTAAGCACTTAAGCTTATCAAAGACTTTTTCAAAAGAATCAAAACAGAATTTACAGACTGGGAAAAATTCTTTGGCTATTACACATCTGAAAATGGTCTAATCTCTAACATCTACAAGAAAATCCATAACCTCTACAACAAAAAGGCAATTAACCTGATTTAAAAATGGGCAAAGTAAACAAATGGATGCTTTACCAAAGAAGACATTCAAGCAGATTATACATGATGAAATTCTTGTGCTTGCTAACCATTAGAGAAGTGAAAGTCAGAACCATGTGAGATAACATTTCACCCCATATTATTGCTAAAAAAGATTTTTAAAAAACAGAAAATAACAAATATTAGAGAGGCTATGGGGAGATTGGATTCTGATGCAGTCTGTAGAAATACAAAGAGATTCAACCTTTTGGAAAACGATATGGTGCTTCCTCACCAAGCTGTTGTTGTTAGATGCCATAGAGTCGGTTCCAACTCATAGCCACCCTATGCACAACAGAACAAAACACTGTCCAGTCTTACACCATGTCTACAATCATTTTTATGCTTAAGTCCATTGTTGCAGCCGCTGTGTCAATCCATCTCATCAAGGGCTTCCTCTTTTTCACTGACCCTCCGCTCTACTAAGCGTGGTTGTTCTCTGGGGACTGCTTCTTCCTGACAACATGTCCAAAATATGTAAGATGCATTCTGTCCATCTTTGTTTCCAAGGAGCACTCTGGTGGTACCTCTTTCAGAACAGAACTTTTTGTTCTTTTGGAAGGCCATAGTACATTCAATATCCCTTTCCAACACCACAATTCAAAGGCGTCAGTTCTTCTTATGTCTTCCTTATTCCTTGTCCAGCTTTCACATGTATATGATGTGATAGAAAATACCATGGTTTGGGTCAGGTGCACCATAGTATTCAAAGTGATAGTTTTGCTTTTCAACACTTCAGAGAGGTCTTTTGCTGCTGATTTGTCCATTACAATGCGGCTTTTGATTTCTTAACTGCTGCTTCCGTGAGTGTTAATTGTGAATCAAAGTAAAATGAAATTCCTGACAACTTCATTCTTTTCTCCATTTATCTTGATGTTAGTTATGGTCCAGCTGCGAGGATTTTAGTTTTCTTGATGCTGAGGTATAATCCGTACTGAAGGCTGTAGTCTTATTATCAGTGTTTGAATTCCTCTTCACTTTCAGCAAGCAAGGTTGTGTACTCTGCATACCGCAGGTTGTTAATACGCCAAGCCAAGTGCCGTCGAGTCAGTCTTCCTCTAATCCTGATTGGCTTTTCTTCTTCATATAGTCCAGCTTCTTGGATGATTTGTTTTGCATGCATATTAAATAGGTATGGTAAAAGGACACAAACTTGATACACATTTTTTTTCCTGGATTTAGACCATGCAAGGTCCTCTCGCTTTATCCAAATGACTGTCTCTTGATTTATGTACAGATTCTACATGAACACAATTAAGTGGTCTCAAATTCCCTTTCTCCACAATGTTATCTATCATTTGCTGTAATCCACACAGTCCAATACCTTTGCATAGTCAATAAAACACAGGTAAACATATTTCTGGTATTCTCTGCTTTTAGCAAAGATCTGCCCAACATCAGCAATGGTACCCCTGCTTCCATGTCCTCTTCTGAATCTGGCCTGGGTTTCTGACAGTCCATTGTCAATATATTGCTGAAGTCACTTTTGAATGAACTTCAGCAAAGTTTTACTTGATCTGTATTGCAGATTGTTGATTGTTGGTGTATAAAAACCCAACTGATTTTTGTGTATTGTGTCCTGAAAAGAGAATAACTTCAATTAATTGGTCATTAGGTTCATTTGTTTGTTTCAGACTTTTTGGAATTTTCTACAGGTAGGATCATGACATCTGCAAATAAAGATAATATTACTTCTTTTTTTATCTGAGGTGGATACCATTTTCTTTTTCACTTGCATTATTGCTCTGGCTAGAACTTCCAGTACAAAGTCAAATAGCAGTGATGACAGTGGGTATCTTTTTCTTTGTTTCTGATCTTTTGGGAGAGACTTTCACTTTTTCACCTTTGTGTATGATGTTTTTTGGTAGTTTTCATAAATTTCATTTGTCATGTTGAGGAATTTCCTTAATATTCTTCATTTTATGAGTAGGGTATTTTGTTTTGTATTTCTTGTCATGAGGGTGTTTGGATTTTGTCAAAAGCCTTGTCTGTGTTGACTCAGATATTTCTATGCTTCTTGTTCTTGAGTCTACTGTTGTGCTGTTCTGCAATGATTTACTTACTTATGTTAATTTCTATGTATGTATACATATATAGGAGATATTGACTCGTGTTTTTCTTCCTGTGTGCTATCTTTGTCTGACTTTGTCATCAGAGTATCACTGATATAATAGAATGGGTTAGGAACTAATCCCTCCTCCTCTATTGTTTTGGAATAATTTGAGCATGAATGGTGTTATTCTTTCTGTAAATGTTTGGTAGAATTCAAAGTGAAGCATCTGGTGCTAGAATTTTCCTAGTTGGGAGGTTTTTAATCACTAAAACAAATATTTGCTTTTTATGGATCTACTAAAAATTTTTCTTTCTTCTTGAGAGAATTTTGGTAGGTTCTACATATCTAGGAATTTATCCATTTCATCTAGATTATTTTAGCATATGATTATTCATAATGTTTAATAATTATTTTTATTTCTCTAAGTCTATTAATAATGCCCCAACTTTCATTTCTTTTAAATTTTTAACATGATTAAGTGAAAGTTTACAGTCCAAATCAATTTGCCATATAAAACTCAAAACATATGCCTCTATGCAACTCTATCTGTTCTGCTAAGTGTGTACCCCTCTGTCCACTCTGCACTTCCAGTGTTCATTCAACCAACACTTGTCCCTCTTCTCCACCCTCTTTTCTCACCTCTAGACAGAAGCTGGTCAAGCAGTTTCACATGTATGTTAAAGCCAAAAAAGACACACACCACGTGCATCACCTTATGTTTTATAGTCTAGTCCAACTTTTGTCTGAAGAGTTGGCTTCAGTATTAGTTTTAGCTTTATGCTATTATCAGGTTCAGGAGCCATGGACACTCTAGGATGTTGGACCAATATTCTGGTCTTTTAGTAGAATTCTAGATCTCTACTCCCCTTTTTCTTGTGCTTTGTCAGGGACTTTACATTGTGTTCCCTGTCAGGGAAGTATTTGGTGGTGACCAGGCACTATTTAGTTCTTCTGGTCTCGTGTTAGTGTAGTCCCCCAATCATATGTACCTTTCTGTTTCCTGGGCCTGTATTTTTCTCATGTCTCTGTTAATATTGGTTTTCATCTGCTCCAGGTAGATTGGGACAAATTGATGCTCCTTAAATAGCAGCTTCTTAGATTTTAAGATCCTAGGTGCCTCTCATCAACATGGGATTCAGAATTAGACAATTCAAAGCCAGAAGAGCAGAAATGAACAACTGGAGACTAGACTTGCAGACCTTGAACACAAAGTTACTGACACCATCATTTATAAGAAATCAGAGAAAATAAATAAGAAAAATGAAGTAAAAAAAAGAAATAGTGGGTAAATGTACCCAAAGGCACTGAACAATCTGTGCAGAAATTGTTAAGTGGGAACTGGGTAAACTTTCACCAAAAACACAATAAAATATATGTATTTTTTTTTTTTTAAAAGAAACATGTGGGATTCTATCAAGGGGAACAATCTATGATTAACTGGAGTTTCTGAACAGGGAGGGATAGCTGAAAATACAGAGAGTATTGCTGTTGAGTTGCTGACAGAAAAGTTCCCTGAAATTATGAAAGAAGAGAACATGGATATCCCAGATGCATATCAAACACCACAAAATATACACCCAAAAGAAAGACATCAAGACATATTATAATCAAGCTTAACAAAAGGAAACATAAGCAGAAACTCTTAAAGGCAGCAAGACTCAAAGCAAAGCTAATATTCAGAGGGAAGCCTTGTAGGCTTTCATCTGACTTGTCAGCAGAAATGATGTTGACATGGAGGCAATGGGATGACACATTCAAATACTTAAAGGAGCAAAACTTCAAAAGAAGAATTACATATCTTGTGAAACTGTCTATCAAATATGAAGAAAAAATTAAGACATTCACAGGTAAACAGAAACTTGGAGACTTTGTGAAAACCAAACCAAGGTCACAAGAAACACTAAAAGAAGCTCTTGGCTTTGTAAAACAAAACCATTATGTTTATGTTTAAGGAGGCAATGCAGGACACAACACCCAGAAACCTACTCAGTAAGGCACAAAACTCAATCACAGCCATAATATTAAAAGAAGGGATTAAGTGATCATATCAAAACAACTATGATATCATCGCATTGAAAAGAGGGATATACAACAGTATTTATTGTCCTTCCAGGTGGAGAGGAAGTTAATAAGACATGTAGAAGTTAAACTTGTGTTTAAACCTAGAATACTAAGGGGAATTATAGGGGCAGCCACAAAGCACAATAAAGGTGAAGCATATCAAAACAAGAAATGTAACATAGGAGTCTCCTCAACAAACAGAAAACCAACACTGAAAACAATGAGAAATCAACCCGTAAAGAATAATGATTCAGAACAGAAAATTAAGAGCAACAAAGAATACACCAATACAAAAATAAATACCTCAAAATGACAGCACTAAACACATACCTATCAATAATTACACTGAATGTAAATGGACTGAATGCTCCAAAATAGAGACAATGAGTGAAATCTTAGATCAAAAGACACAACCTGTCTATATGTTGCTTAGAAGACACTCACCTTGGATTTAAAGATATGAACAAATTGAAAATTAAAGGATGGAATAATATATACCAAGCTAACAATATACAAAGAAGAGCAGGTGTGGCAATAATAAACTTAGATAAAATAGATTTTAATGTAAAATCCACTATAGTGGAGAAGGATGGTCACCATTCACTGCTGAAAGGTTCAATACACAAGTAGAACTTAACAATATTAAACATTTATGCACCCAGCACTAGAGCATCTAAATACATCAGATAAACACTGACTACATTGAAAAATGAGATAGATAGTTCCGCAAAATAGTGGGAGATTGCAACATTCCACTTTCAGTATAAGATAGATCTTCTAGAAAAAAAGCTTAGACACAGAAGATTTCATTGCCACAATTAATCAAATAGACCTCGTCGACATGTACAGAAATTTTTATCCGTCAATAGATAACTACACCTTTTTTTATAGTCCAATGGAACATTTTCCAGAATAGACCATGTGCTAGAATATAAAACAAACCCCCCAAAAATTTGAACCATTGAATCATTGCAAAGCATCTTCTCAGAACTATAAAGCTACAAAAATTGAAGCCAACAGCAAAAAAAAACATAGATAGAAACTGTAGCTGAGTAACACCTTGCTCCAAAAGCTGTGGGTTATAAAAGAAATCAAGGAGGAAACAATGAATTGTATGGAATCAAATGAGAATGAAAATACATTCTAACAGAACCTATGGTATACAGCAAAAGCAGTGCTCAGAGGTCAATTGATCCCTATAAATGCACATATCAGGAATGAAGAAAGGAATCAAGCCAAAGAATTAGCCCTACAGCTGGAATAAATAGAAAGAGAGCAGCAGAGGAATCCCTCAGGCACCAGAAGAAAACAGATCATAAAGATTAGGGCAGAATTAAATGAATTAGAGAACAGAAGAACAATTGAAAAGATTGATAAGACCAAAAGCTGCTTTTTTTTTTTTTTTAAATGAAATTGACACATCCTTGGCTAAACTTACTAAAAAAAAAAAAAAAATGAAGGGAAACAACGTGAATAAGAATTGAGATGGAAGATCTCACAACAGATCCAACGGAAATTAAAACTATCATAATAGAATGCTTCAAAAACACCATCACAGTTTTGAAAACCTAGAGGAAATGGACAAATTCCTAGGTTCATAGCACCTACCAAAATTATCACAAGGGGGAGTAGAACAACTTAATAAACCCATCACAAAGAAAGAGATTGAAAAAGTTATCCAAAATCGACCAACCAAAAAAGTCCCTGGCCCAGACGGTTTCATTGCAGAATTCTACCAAGCTTTTAGATAAACACTAACCCCAATATTACTGAGACTATTTTACGGCATAGAAAGGGATTGAATGCTCCCAAGTGCATTCTATGAAGCCAGAGTAACCCTGATAGCAAAGCCACGGAAAGATCCTTCAAAAAAAGGAGAACTACAGACCAATATCACTCGTGAGTCTAGCTGCAAAAATCGTCAACCAAATCCTTGCCAACAGAATTCAACAACATATCCAAAAAATAATTCATAACGATTAAGTGGGATTCATACCAGGCATGAAGTCTGGTTCAACTTCAGACAAACAATTGGTGTGATCAACCACATAAATAACACAAAAGATAAGAACCACCTGTTTTTATTAATTGATTCAGAGAAGATATTTGACAATGTCCAACACGCATTCATGGTAAAAACTCTCAGCAAAATAGGAATAGAAGGCAAATTCCTCAGCACAATAATGGCCATCTACGCAAAGCCAACTGGCTACACCATTTTGAAAGGACAGAGACCAAAAGAATTTCCCTTGAGAACGGGAACTAGACAAGGATGCCCACTCTCATCTCTTCTATTCAACATTATACTAGAAGTTCCGGCCAGAGCAAATAGACTAGACAAAGAAATAAAGGGCATTCATATCAGCAAAGAAGAAATAAAGATCTCCCTATTTGCGGATGATATGATTGTCTATGCAGAGAATCCTAAAGAATTCATAAGTAAACTAATCAAACTAATAGAAAAGTTCAGCTAACTATCAGGATATAAGATAAACATAAATAAATCAGTAGGATTCCTTTATACCAACAAACAGATTATTCAAGAAGAAATCACCAAATCAATGCCATTTACTAGCACTGCCAAGAAGATAAAATACCTAGGAATCAGTCTAACTAGAGAAATAAGACACCTATACAAAGAGAACTATAAGACTCTACTGCAAGAAACTAAGAGAGATTTACCTAAATGGAGAAACCTATCTTGTTCATGGATAGGAAGACATAACATTGTAAAAATATCCATTTCACCCAAAGTGATCTATATATATAATACAATCCCAATACAAATTTCAGTGACCTTTTTCAATGAGATGGAGAAACAAATCACCAACTTTGTTTGGAAGGCGAAGACGTCTCAGATAAGGTAAGCACTAGTGAAGAAAAAGAACACACTAGGAGGCCTCTCACTACCCGACTTTAGAAACTATTACACTGCCACAGTATGGGTACAAAACTGCCTAGTATGGGTACAAAGAGAGACATACAGTACAATGGAATAGAGTTGAGACCCAGATATGTCACCATCCTCTTATGAACAGCTGATATTTGACAAAGCCCCTAAGATTGTAAACTGGGGTAAAAACAGTCTCTTTAACAACTGGTGCTGGCAAAATTAGATACTCATCTGCAAAAAGTTGAAACAAGACCCATAGCTCATACCTTAAACAAAAAGTAACTCCAACTGGATAAAAGATCTAAATATCAAACTTAAAATAATAAAGCTCATCCAAGAAAAAAATAGGATCAATAATGAAAGAGTTAATACACAATGTAGACAGATTTCAAAATCTGACAAAGCATGATCAACAGAAGAAAAAGTAGATAAATGGGAACTACTAAGAATCAAACACTTTTGCTCATCCAAAGACTTTATCAAAAGAATTAAAAGACCACCTACAGAATAGGAAAAAGTATTTGGCAACTAAATTTCAGACTGACGTCTGAGCTCCATAATCTACAAGGTACTGCAAAATATCAACAAGAAAAGGATAAATAACCCAGTTAAGTATTGGGCAAAGGAGAAGGACAGACAGTTCTCTAAAGAGGATATTCAGGTAGCCAAAAGACACATGCAGAAATGCTCACAATATTAGCTATTAAAGAAACTCAAATCAAAATGACAAACAGATATCATCGCACCCCAAGAAGGTTGGACATGATCCCCAAAATACAAAAATACAAATCCTGGAGAGGCTGTGGAGAAATTGGAATTCTCCTATACTTCTGGTGGGATTGCAAAATGGTACAACCTCTTTGGAAAGCAATGATGTTTCCTTAAAAAGCTGCCATTTGACCCATTAACCCGCTGCTTAGAATATATCCTACAGAAGCAAGTGCAGTCTCATGAACAGAGACATGCACATGAATGTTTATTGCAGCACAGTCCACAATAGCAAAAAGATAGAATCAACCCAGATGCCCAACAACAGATGGGTAAGTAAATAAACTATGATATGTATACTCAATGGAACACCATGCAGTGATAAAGAACAACGATGATTTTAGGAAGTGTCTCACAACCTGTTTTCAATTGGAAGACATTACGTTGAGTGAAATTAGTCAGCAGCACAAGGACAAATATTGTATGATACCTCTACTATAAGGACTTAAAGGAGACTCATGCACAGAAGAAAAGACAGATTAGATACTTGATAGAAATTGTTGTGTGAAATCAGTGACAGCACACATATTCAATATTAAAATTGATCATTTATTTATGAGATTCAGAGATTAACTAACAGCCAGATTAACTAACAGCCAGAGGTCAGCAGGTTGATATCCTATAGATGCACAGAACCATAAAGTGCATCCAATATATGGTCACCCTGCTTCGCCAAGTCCAATCCATTTGTGTCCAAAGAGTGGACTTTCATTATGATTGATGGGCAAGGGCAGCATCAGGGCCAGGGGCCATGCTCCCAGGGGAACCCTGAGACCTCTGGACCATCAACTGTGGTCTTTTAGTGGAGGTCTCAGGGAGCACCCTTTTTTATTTGTGTGTTGCCAGTGATACTCAACTTAGTGAGCTCCATCGGGGCTATCACTGGTAGTGGCCGGGCACCATCTGGTTCTTCCAGTCCCAAGTCTACGTAGGCACCCACTCACATGGGTCACTCTATCTTCTGGGTTGTCTTTACCCCCTGTCATTTTGGTCCTCGGTAATCATTCATTCCTGCTTAGTTGGGACCATTTGCTGTGCCCTCGGATGGCAGCTTGGCAGCTTTTAAGAACCCAGATGCCACTCACCAATGTGGGGTGCAGAGACGCCTCTTAGCAAAATGCTAGTTGTGCCAATTGGCCTCGATTTCACCTAAGAGCATGGTCTCCTGCCCCCCTCCCCCAGCTACTCTGTCCTTGCAATATTGGGTTAAGATGGAAGGAGTATTCAAGTTATGCTGAAGTCCACTTAATATTGTTCTTGTTTCTAATGTGTGCTATCACCAATTTCACCCAACAAAATTTATACCAACTATCTAATCTAAACCCTCCCCCCCTTGCCCTCCCTCTCTCCCCTGTCTGGCAGCCGTCAAAGAGTCTTTTCTTCTCTACACATAAGTCTGTTCTTGAGATCTTGTCATAGGGGTTTCATACAATATTTGTCCTTTTGTAGCTGACTACTTTCACTCAACATGTCTTCCAGTTGAAACCAGGTTATGAGATGTTTCCTGGAATCATTATTATTCTTTATCATTGCATAGTGTTTCATTGAGTATATACACCATAGTTCACCTGTGCATTCCTCTGTTGTTAGGCATTTGGATTGATTCCAACTTTTTGCTATCATGGACTGTGCTGCAATAAACATTCTTGTCGGGTGTCCGTTGGTGTGAAAGGCCTTGATTCTGTAGGATACATTCCAAGTAGTGGAATTACTGGGTCAAATGGTATATCTATATCCTTTTCTTTAAGGAAGCACCAGATTGCTTTCCAAAGAGGCTGGACCATTTTGCAACCCCACCAACAGTGTAGTTCCACATCTCTGCAGCTTCTCCAGCATTTGTTGTTTTGTGTTTTTGAATCATGACCAACCTTGTTGGGGTGAAATGGTATCTCACTGTAGTCTTGATTTGAATTTCTTTAATAGCTAAAGATCGTCAACATGTCCGCATGTGTTTTGTAGCTGCCTGGTCTCCTCTTTAGAGAAATGTCTGTCCATCTCCTTTGCCCATTGCTTAATTGCATAATTTATCTTCTTCTTATTGATATTTTGTAGTATTTTATAGATTATGGACACCAGGCATCGGTCTAACATAGAGTTGCCAAATATTTTTTCCCATTTTGTAGGTGGCCTTTTATTTCTATTGGATGAGCGAAAGTGTTTGATTCTTAATAGTTCCCATTTATCTGTTTTCTCTTCTGATGATTGTGGTTTGTTTGACAGATTTTGAAGTCTGTTTACGTTGTGTATTAAAAGTTCCATTGTTGTTCCTACCTTTTCTTGGATGAGCTTTATTGTTTTATGTTTGATATACGGCCCCTAAGAAGATAAAGTACGTAGGAATTAATCTAACCAGAGAAATAACAGATCTTTAGAAAGAGAACTACAAGCCTTTACTACAAGAAACTAAGAGAGACTTAGATAAATGGAAAAACTTACCCTGCTCATGGATAGGAAGACTTAACATTGTGAAAATGTCTATTTTACCCAAAGCAATCTAGTTACATAATGCAATCCCAATAGAAGTTCGTGTCATTTTTTAATGGGATGGAGAAATAAATCACCAATTTTGTTAGGAAAGGGAAGAAGCCCCGGATAAGTAAGGTACTACTAAAGAAGAAGAACACACTGAGAGGCCTCTCATTATCCAACCTTAGAACATACTATGCTGCCACAGTGGTCAAAACAGCCTGGTACTGATACAAGAACAGACAGATCGATCAATGGAACAGAACTGAGACCCCAGAGATGATACTATCTGCCTATGAACAGTTGATATTTGACGAAGGCCCTAAAACATTAAACTGGGCTAAAAACAGTATCTTCAACAAACTGTGCTGACAAAACTGGATATCCATCTGCAATAAATTGAAACAAGATCCATATCTTACACCTTACACAAAAACCAACTCAAACTGGATAAAAGACCTAAATATTCAACTTTTTTAATTTAAATTTCAAAATATCTCCATCTACTTAATTCAAAGTCACAAAATTATATTAAATTTATACTGGATGAATGATATGATCAAAATACTCAAATGCACATTATGTTAATAACAATTTTATTAATAATTTTCATGTCCATTGAGTTACATCATGTAAATAAATTTTGAAAAGTTTAATTATAAACTTATAATTGCTTTCATACAATCACTTGAAATAATTTCAGAATCACGAATATGTGCAGAATTTATGATTTACTGAAAAACAGTAGGGAAAAAGATACTTCAGAAGTATATGGATCCTCTGGATGGAATTAATATCTTTCGATTCTGAGATTTTCTAATAGCTTTTAACAGTATTCATAAACATTGGATAACCACACTTATGTATATATATATATATATATATATATATATATACACCTACATAGCCATGCTAATAGTATCTATATAGATACAGCTATACACACATATGTATGCTTAGCTCTAGTGAGTTGGCTTGGCTAGTGAGTAAAACAAAACCATCCACATAAATTATTGTAGAGGAAATGCTATAAAAACTCAAATTTGAGGAAATTTATAATGATCCTATTCCTAAAATTTTCACTAGACAATTATTATCAGAAGTAGGCTGCTGTGTCCTTCCTCCTAATCTGTCTTAGGCTGGAAGCACAGCCATTCACCATTGGCAACCCTGTTTGTATTTGAATACAGGTGGCAGATCTTCCAGCATCACAACAACATGCAAACCCCAACAGAATGGCAAACTGACAGACACATTTAATCAATCTCCAAAGAGACTGGCTTAATTCTGAAAGGAATCAGCCAGTGGAAACCTTATGAATAGCAGGGGAACATTGCCTGAGATAGCACCGGAAGATAAACCCCATTGGATGAAAGGCACTCAAAAGAGGACTGGGGAAGAACTGCCTCCTCAAAGTAGAGTAGAGTCTCCTTCAATAATGTGGAAGGAGCCAAGCTTTTGGTACCTTTGTTTGCTAATGTGGCATGACTCAAAATGAGAACAAAGAGCTGCAAACACCCACTACTAGCTGAAACATGGAATGTACAGACTACGAATCCAAGAAAACTGGAATAGAAATGACAACTTGAAGAGGAATGCCATTGCCTTCACTATCAAAAAAATATTGTATGATCCATCCTGATGTACAACCCTGTCAGTGAGAGACTACCTATATGACTACAAGGAAGACTAGGTAATCTGACTATCATTCAAATATATGCACCAACCACTAGGGCCAAATATAAAGAAAATGAAGATGTTTCTCAGCTTCTGCAGTCTGAAATTGGCAGAACAAGCAATCAGGATGCATTGATGATTAGTGGTGATTGGATTGCAAAAGTTGGAGACAAAGAAGGTTTGGTAGTTGGAAAATGTGGCCTTGGTGACAGAAATAATGCTGGAGATCACATGACAGAATTTTGCCAGACCAATTACCTCTTCATCAGAAATACTTTTTCATCCAGCATAAACAGCAACTGTATACACAGACATTGCCAGACAGAATATGAGGTCGGACAATTAATTTCATGAACTCATCCTATAAAAGGTGTTCACAATAGAAAGCAGATCATCTTTAATGGACTACAAGGTAAACTGAAAGCTGTTCTAACCTCAACCCAATATTGCAAGGATAGAGTAGCAGGGGTGGGGTTTGGGGACCATGCTCTTGGGGGACATCGAGGTCAGTTGGCATAACTAGCCTATTGCTAAGAGAGTCCTCTGTACCCCGCATTAGCAACTGATATCTGGGGCCTTAAAAGCTATCAAACTGCCATCTGAGGAACACCAAATGGTCTGAACTCAGCCAGAACAGATGATCACTGAGAACACTAAAGACATGAGGGGAAAAGAGTCCAGAAGACAGAAGGACTCACGTAATGGGAGACTGTTATCAACATGGGACCAGAAGAACCAGACAGTGCTTGGTCACCACCGAACACAGCTGTGATGGGGCATACAATATTGAGTCCCTGCGGCAATATGAGAAAAAGAGTGGTGCGGCTCAAGAACTCTACTAAAAGATCACAACTGATGGTCTGATGGCCTGAGGGATGCCCTGGTATCATATCCCCTAGATCTGCTAATGCCCCTGTCTAGAAAACGCTACTCAGGTAAACTCTTTGGAAAAAAATGGATTAGACTTGGGGACACTATGTGACAATATGGTGGGTTTACTTTATGGTTTTATGCCTTCACAGGAGGCTGTTCCATCTTTCTAGATGGGACAGAAAAAAAATGGAGAGGAGGGAGCAAGAGTTTGTTAAAAAGATACAACAAGTATAAAATGAAGGAGATCATGCTGTCACAGGGCAAGGAGAGCAGAAGAGCTGTACATAGGTGCACATGCAAAATTGATTTGGATTACATACTTCACTTAATCACAATAATACAAAAAGAAAAAGAAAAAGTGCTACCTAACTCATCTTGGTGTATCACCATGGTCACTGTTTTAGTCAGCTTGCACTGCTATAACAGAAATACCACAAGTGGTTGGCTCCAAAATAGAGTTGTATTTGTCACAATCCAGTAAGTTGAAAGTCCAAATCCAGGGTATCAGCTCCAGGGAAAAGCTTTCTCTGCTGGCATGGGAGGAAGGTCTTTGCCATCATATTTCCACTGGACTGGAGGCTTCTGAGGTGTAAGGGACCCTGGTCCTTTCTAAAGGACTTGCTCAGCTCTTGGTACCGCTTTCTTTCCTGATGGTATGAAGTCCCCCAAATGTCTCTGCTGGCGCCTGTCATATATCTCAAGAGACCACCTCAAGGCACAGACAAATTAATACACTGAATCTTGCTCTGCCAACACAACTGCCACCCATCCACCCTCATTAACACTGTAGAGGCAGGAATTCTAACATGGAGGAACATCACACAATACTAGGAATTATGGGCCCGCAAAATTGCTACAGATTTTGTAGGGAACACAATTCAATGCATGACAATCAGCGCTGAAGTATTCCCCTTGGGAAGCTATACACTGACACCAATGCCTAGTCCACGCTTCAAGCAATTGTGATACTCTTGTCTGTAATAGCCATCAGAGCTGTCGTAGTATTACCCTTGATGTCGTGACTGTCATCAAAATGTCTTCCTTTCAACATTTCCTTTATCTTTGGGTATAGATCAGGTGAGTAGGAGGGCGTTCCAATACAGTTATTTGTTTACTGGCTCAAAACTCCCTCACAGACATTCTTGAGTGAGCTGGTGCATTGTTATGATGCAAGAGCTATGAACTTTTGGTGAAAAGTTTGGGTCATTTTCATCTAGGTTTTTCACCTAGCCTTTTCAGCACTTCCAGATAGTAAACTTGGTTGAGTATACATCCAGTTGGTACAAATTCACAATGAACAACACTTCTGATATCATAAAATGTTGGCAACATCATTTTGACCCTTGATTTGGACTGATGGAAGATTTTGGTCATGGAGAACTGGCTGACTTGCACTGTATTCTTTGATGCTTTGTGTTATGGTAGTATTGGTATACTCATGTTTCATCACCAGTGATAGCATGGCTCAAAAGATCCTCTTGCCTCTCCAGAAGCTTTTGGCAAACTTTGACTCACCTTTGCTTTTGTTCATCAGTGAGCTCCTTTGGGACCATTTTTTCATACACCTTTCTCATGCCAAGATTTTCAGTTAAGATTTTCCTAAACATTTCTCTATCATTGTTTGTTTTGCTATGCTTCTCACAGTCAGCTGACAATTTTGACCAGAATTCAACAAATTTTTGCAATGTTTCCATCAGTTCTGCATGCTATTGGCCACCCTGACCACTCTTCATCCATGGTGCTTTCTGTTCCTTCAGAAATGTGCTTAGTACACCTGTACAGTTGTTGTCTTCATGGCATTATCCCCATAAAATTGAACTAACATATTCCTGGTTTCACTTCCACTCTTGCCAAAATTAACAAGAAATTTAATGTTTGTTGCTCTAATTCAAGCTCCAACATTCTTTTGATAACACACAAAACATGCAACAACAATAATGAACATCACTCTGCAAGACACTTACACACTTCAACATCATTATAGCTGTGAGACACTAATATACTAAGGTTATGAAACTTACTAATTTGTTTTTACAGTTCGTGAACTTAATTGCCAGACTTTGTATATAGAAATCAAGTTGACTACATCTGTGAAAAGAGACAATGGAAAAGCTCAATATCATAAGTCAGAACAAGCCCAGGGCTGATTGTGGTGGCATAGACCATCAGTTGCTCACATGCAAGCTCAATCTGGTACTGAAGAAAATTAGAAGTCCATGAGAACAGTTAAGAAAAATTTCCATCAGTCTGAGAACAACCTCGGGTATATCACGTCTGAGTTAGAGACCATCTCTCTCATCTAGGCCAAGCAATTTGGAAGACAGGTATGTTGCCAACTGACTGGATGACATCTGTATTTATCTATTTGCTAGTTCTCTCTACCTTTGATGGGGACAACTCTGAGGTATTGTGTATATGGTCTGTAGCATTGTGTATATGGTGTGTAGCATTCCCAAAAGGTTGCTTCCCTGGAATATTGGGCCCAAGTGAAAGTCCATGATACTTTGGCATTCTTCCCTTGTTAAGACTACATTCCTCTACAATTTTCAACTCAGAAGACTTCCCAGTAAATCAGTTTCACATAAATCTTGCATCTGCATCAATTTCTCATAATCTAAGACTACCTGTTACTAGTCAATAAGCAGGTAAGCTAATGAGCAGACATGGATTAGTGTTTTGCACCAATCAATGTTTTCCTAGGACTTTGATGCACAAATAGAGCAACCTAATATATCGTGCATTTGTTAAAATAATTAATTGATGGTAGTGCTAGAAAAATTATGACTGGGTGATGTAATTAATGGGTGAAAATTATAACAGTTAACCAAAAACTTGGCATTTCAAATCCAACATCCACTGCTTGGAATCTCTGTAGAACAGTTCTACTCTGTCCTATAGGGTCAGATTGAGTCAGAGTAGACCCAAAGGCAGCCATTTTGTTTGCTTGTTTTATAATAACATTTAAACTTTAGCTAGTCAGCTGAAGCTAATATTTATACTATCATGAAAGTATTGCATTATCTAGCATTCTAAAAGAGTGAATGTATAGATTAAAAATTTCTTCAGTGGTATTCCAAATTTCTCTCCTGTATATCTTATCAACGTTATTCACAATTTTAAATTAGCTTACGATTTTTTTAAAATTTGGCTATCAGATACTTGATGTCACACAATAACAGCATTAGATACATGAGAACAAGTATAAAGTTCATTTATTCAAAACACAGTGTGCCATTTTTTACAAAAAAGATTTATTTGAATAAATGAAGACACAAATGACTGCATACATCAGGATTTATGGCTTATGTAACCTTGGACTAACAGACAAAATCAAGTCTCATAGTCATAAACCTAGAATCAATACAATCCTCAGTAACTAGAGAGTTTGGTCAGCCTTTTGTTTCTTCAATAGCTATTTTCTAAAATTATAATAAAACCACAATAAATAACATTTTTTGGTCTTAGAATTAATAACCAAATGATCAGAGGAAAGACCACCTGAATGTATTATGGCTTTCACGATTTGTTTTCATAATACTTTTAGAGGATACGGTTGATAATATGTTGACTGATGACAAAGAGCTGACATTCTTAGTCTTTGACTAATATCTATGTTGGCGATAACAAAACAACAGGAATGAGCAAAAAAGTAAAATTACCAGAGCTTCCCTAGTGTATCTCTAGCCCAGCCACATCTTAGAGGCATTCTGCTAACAGTCTCACAGTAAGCTAAATTTAAGCTACTAAGGTAATGTCAGTTGAAAGCAGACAGAATGTCAAAATCATTGTATATCATAAAGCTGAACTGAGTTATGAAAAGACTTTCTTAAATAAAAGAAAGAGAAATAATTGTGATTAGTTTTTCAAACAAAAGTGGAGGGTGAATTCATAAAGTAATGAACTGTTTCTCGTCCTTATTATATAAAGTACAAATATGTTCATGTTATATATTACATTTAGTGGCCAGGATACCTCTTCTTATTCACTGCAATCACATTTTTTTCACACAACATCAAAATGCCCCATTGTGTACTTTTCATTTACATTGAAGCGTCACTTTTAGTAATACAGTTTCTTTTCTCAATACACTCCTTTATTACAGTATAACACTTCCAAAACTGGACTACACATTTAACTCAAATCCCTTTTTAGTTGACAGTATGTGATCATAAAATAGCAAAATGGAATGTTACTTCGTAGAATTCTCTTATCTTTACAGTTTCAGTGGTAACTGTGTTAATAGCTATGCCAAGCCAAGTGCCGTCGATGTGGATATGTAAAAATAGTACATTTTTTGCCAGGACTTACAAATAATGGCAGTTATTTTCAAAAAGTAGTCTGCTAATTATAATTAGATTCTAGTGGGTAATTCTAGGTGGAAGACTGGAAAAGCGGCATTTGTGTATTGATCCAGTTAGATTGTCAGTACCAAAATTATCCATGTCACACACTATGTTTTTCAAACTGTCCTGAATTTTATACTTTTAATATATGGAGTAGTTAGCAGAATGTTAGCAGCATAGTAATTACATGCACACATTTAAAGTTTAAAGTTTAAGACAACATTCTGAATGTAAGTTCAAATATTTCTAAAAACCAATAAAAAAAATTGTCAAAAACAAAGGTCAAAAGAAACAGTTTTTAAGGCAGGCATGATCTGGCTTCCTTTTTCCTCTCTAACTGTATCTTTTGTTAATTTCTCCTTGCTTGCTTGCCAGTTTCACTGTCTCTCCTCTATGTAGAATGTGCCAGACATTCACATAGCCACTAGATCATTTCACTGGTTCCCCATTCTGGGGCACTGTCTCCCAAAATGTAGGCACAGCTAACTCTCTCTTGAAAAACAAGTTGCCTTTGAGTGGATTCTGACTCACAACTACTACATGGGACAAAGTAGAATTGCCCCACAGAGTTTTCAAGGAGTGCCTGGTAGATTTGAACTCCCAGTCCTTTGGTTAGCAGCCAAGCTCTTAACCAGTAGGCCACCAGGGTTTCTAACTTCCCCTTGTTACTTCTGAATAACAACTATTTCAATCCTTTTATTTAAAATTGTAAGCTGTTACCCTACTCCTACATTTCTGCATCCCTTTTTTTATGTCCTCCCTACCACTAACCTCCTATTTTATATGTTGTTCATTTCACTTAATTATTATATTTGTTGTTCATCTGTTTCTACCAGTAGAATGTAACTCTATGAATGTAGGGTTTACTTTTAAATAAATGTAGTAAATAAGATCTCAATAGTGTCAAATATTAATAGATGTTCCCATATCTGTTGAATAAATAGATAAATTTGGAAGAAAGATGGAAAAACTAAAGAACACATCAAACTATAAATAATAGAAATGTGACTATAGCCTAGGTTTTTCTGAAATCAACAATTCTGTACTAGAATTAAAAATGCAATGCAATCCTTATCCAAACACCAACAACATTCTTTAGAGGTGGAAAAATGTGAAACTAACTTTACATGGAAAAGGAAGAAGCCCTGAATAGGTAAAGCACTATTGAAGAGAAATACTACTTAACCTCAGAATCTATCATACAGTTACAGCAGCCAAAACAACCTGGTACTGGTCCAATGACAGATGCTTTGACCAATAGGACACAATTGAGAACCCAAATATAAATCCATCCACCCAGGGCCACCTGATCTTCAAGAAGGGCCCGAAGTTCATCAAATGAGAAAAGCACAGTCATTTTAACAAACGGTGCTGTCATAAATGGATGTCAATCTGCAGAATGAGACAGGACCTGTACCACACAACATGTACAAAAAGTAATTCAGAAAGCATCAAACACCTAAATATCAATCCTGAAAGCCTAATATATGATGGTAACAGTGTATAAACTATAACTGACGACACACAAACTCCAGAAGACAAACTAGACAGGTAATCGGGATCTTCAAAAAATTAAACACTTGTGCTTATCAAAAGACTTCATGGAAGAGTAAAAAGAGAAACTACAGACTGGGGGGGGGGGAAATGTCTATTACAAATCAAACTCCTTTTTGTTTTTCACTTATGATTGAATGAAAATGTACATTCCCATATAAATTTGCATGCTCACCTATATGTAGCCCCCACTGCTCTCCCTGCCCAGTGACAGCACACACTTCCTCTCTGCTCCATACGTGTCCTATCCTCCCAACAGTCTCCTATCCCCTCCTCTCCATCCACTCCCCTTCCTCCAGTAAGAGGTCAGCAGGATGACATCCTGTAGATGTGTAGAACCATAGAGTTCCCACAGGATTCAGTCACTCTGCATCACCAAGTCCAATCCATTACTGTCTGAAAAGTTGACCTTCATTGTGATTTATGGACAAGAGCACCATCAGGGCCAGGGGCCATGCTCCCACGGGAACCTCAAAGCCCCTGGATCATCAGTTGCAGTCTTTTAGTGCAGATCTCAGGATTCACCCCTATTTAATCTTGTGTTGACAGTGAAACACCATTTTGTGAGCTCCATCATGGCTATCACCGGTGGTGGCCGGGCACCATCCAGTTCTTCTGGTCACGAGTCAATGTAGAGACCCACTTAATGTTTAAAATCCACAAGAAAATCCAACTGCTATGAATATATTCTAGAGAAATAAGAGCTGTCACATGAGTAGACATATACATAGTTATGTGCATTACACTACTTTTGCCATAATGGAAATATGGAAACAGTCTAAATATCCATCAACAGGTGGGTAAACAAACTATGATGCATGTACACAATGGATTATTATGCAACAATAAAGAACAACAATGAATCTGTGAAGTATCTCATAACTATAGGGCATTATGATGGGTGAAAGAAGTCAACCAGAAAAGTACAAATATTGTATAAGACCACTACTATGAAAACTCATGACAAGGTTTACACTCAAAAAGAAATAATCTTTTTGGACAAAAATATAAGGTATAAAATGAACCATAAAGTGCACACATGATAAGTCACTTTGTATCCCCGAATCCATTCCATTCCAATCTGAAGAGTTGACCTCAGTAATGATCTATGATTAGGGGCAACATCAATTCTAGGAGCCACCCTCCCAGGGGAACCCCCAGGGCTTCTACCATCAGTTGTGGTCTTTTAGTGGAGTTTTCAGGGTGTACCCCTTTTTTCTGGTGTTGCCACTGGGACTCACCATTGTGAGCCCCATTTCAGCTGTCATTGGTGACCAGGCACCATCTGGTTCTTCTGGTCACATGTTGATACAGTCATTCATTCACATGGTCTTTCTGTCTTCCGGGTTCTCTCTTACCCCCACGTCATTGTTGTCCTCGGTGACCATCAGTTCTAGCATAGTTGGAACATTTGGTGTCCCGCAGATGGGATCTTGCTAGCTTTTAAGACCTCAGATACCAATAAACAATGTTGGGTGCAGAAGACACAACAATTATAAGATTACTTGAGTAAAAGCCTGATTCTGGTTTTGAACAAAATATACAAAATAAGGCTGGAATATAATATAGTGTATGCTTAGTAAATAATCTGAGAAGCTGGACCTTATGAAGATGCATGAAGCACCAGGATTGAAGGCAGAGTCATTAACAACCTGAGATATACAGATGACACAGCCTTGCTTGTTGGAAATGAAGGCAACCTGAAGCATTTACTGAGAAAGATCAAAGACTTCAATATGAATTACAACTCAACATAAAGAAAACAAAAATCCTCTCAACTGGACCAATAAGGAATGTGATGGTAAACAGAGATAAGACTGAGGCTATCAAGGATTTCGTTTTACTTGGATCCACAATCAAGCCCATGGAAGCTGCAATCACAAAAACAAACATAATGTTGCACTGACAAACCTGCTGTGAAAGACCTCTTCAAAATGTTAAAAGCAAGAATGTCACTCATGGAAATAAGGTGCAACTGACCCAAGCCATGGTATTTTCAATCATCTTTATGGATATAGAACACTGCATACTAGAGAGTGAATAAAGAATATTGAATAAGAATTAATGTTTTTCAATTATGGTGTTGGTGAAGAATAATGAATATACCATGGATTGCCTGAATACTAAACAAAGCTGCCTTGGAAGAAAAGTACTTGCTGAATGTTCCATAGAAGGGAGGATGGTGAGACTTCATCTCATGTACTTTAAATATATTATAAGGTGGAGTGTCCTTGTAAAAGGGCATCGGTGAGAAAGTGAAAAACGCTCAGCAAGACTGTAACAATGGCTGCAACTACAACTCACACAGCAATGATTCTGGGGACAGAGTAGGATGGGCAGTGCTTTGTTGTATATGTGGTTGTTCTGAGTTGGAACCAAGTATATGGCACCTACACGTAACCTATGTATTTATTCTCATATATATACACATAGTTATACGTACACATTTATGTTTATACCTGTAACTGTACATGCATGTTTAAGCACATATGAGGGCCAACAATTAAGTCTGCAAACTTAATTGCTCTAAGTGCTACACACCTCACTGCTGGATGTCACTGTGGTCACTTTCCAAGTACTGCCAAAGGGAAGCTGTGCACCGATGCCAGCATTTAGTCCACCCTTCAAGGCAATTTTGGAACCCTTTATGGAATGGCCATTGCACATGGTGGCAAGGTGGCAAGTTTACAAATTTAGTTGGTATAGTTGTCTGTAATGGAATTTTTAGTCAGTAAGCATATAACTATATTGGAACATCCTCCCTACTCACCTAATATGTCCCCCCATGACTTTTTCCTTTACACAAAGACAAAGGAAATGTTGAAAGGAAGACATTTTGATGATATTCAGCACATCAAGGGTAATACCACGAAATCTCTGATGGCCATTCCAGGAAAAGAATACCAAAATTACTTTAAAGGGAGGACTAGGCAGTGGCATCAGTGCACAACTACCCAAAGGGATTACTTCAAAGATCACTACAGTGACATTCAGCAATGAACTATGTAACACTTTTTCTAGGATGAGTTCACAAACTTAATTGGCGGTCCTCAAATGCACATATGGAACACTGGTGGTGCAGTGATTATACACTTGACTGTTGACACTCCACCACACTCGGTGGCTCTGAGATACAAGACCTGGTGACCTATTCCCATAGATTCTGTCTAGGAAACCCCATGGACAGTTCTACTCTGTCCTTTAGGGTCATGATGAGTCAGAATCGACAGATACATGTACATACATATAGTTGTAAGCTATGAGTGGATTCTGACTTGAGTCTGACTATATGTATTAATAGAGTTGTATGTACATGTTTACATATATGTGTATATATATGCATACACACACACACACACACACACACACACACACACACACACACACATATATACACACACATATACATATAAAGCCCTGGTAGCACAGTGGTTAAGTGTTCAGCTGGTAACCAAAGGGAGGCAGTTAAAATACACCAGCCACTCCACCAGCATACATATGGTTGGAAGATTTTAACTGCCTCCCCACCGTTCCACCAGGGCTCCATTTACTTGCACACATATGTATACGCACATGCACACATCTCCCTATCTCCATATAAATACATACATGCCAACACACACATAAATGTAGTTGTATTCCGTGAGTTGATTCTGACTCATGGTGGCTCTATAAGACACAGTAGAAGTATCCATAAGGTTTCCTTGATGGAAATCTATGTGTTTAGGTGACCAGATCCTTTTTTACCTCAGAGCCACAGAGTGGGTTTCAAAAGTGGGCTACTGACTTGGAGACAGTGTTTCTTTTTTTTTTTTTCATATATACACGCAGACAATGTTGAGTTAGTAAATGTTTAACAAGTGACTCTCCAGGAAAAAATATGTATGTAATTAAAAGGCCCTCATTCTGTTTGCTGATATCTGTGGTGAAAATACTTCTATCTGATCAATTTCTAGCTACCACTGTGATGTTGCAGAACTTAGAGTTAGGAAGAGACACGTACAATGGCATGTTACAGGCCATAGAACCCAAGTGTAACCAAGTACTGTGTGTTTTTGCCCTCATATGTTTGCTTTATATGGCAGACTTCGTTTCAAAGATTGGCGTGACAATAAAGACCTGTATAAAATGTCTTCCTCTATGGTACTCAGTGTCCGTGAGGAATGAAAATAACGTGGTAGCCATTAAAAACAGGCCCAGTAATTTCCTAAAGCACTCAATGGCATAATAATAATTAATAATAATAATAAAGAGATAGACAGTGACTTGGGTCAGGGGGTGATGGTGGCAAGAATTTCTGGGCCTAGGGTTGTCAGTGAAGACCTTTTCATGAAAGTGATTATTTAAACTCAAACTTATACAATATGAAAGAGTGAAATGTACAACGTGTTGTGAATTGTATGTGGTTTCCACATAGTACTTCCACCATTTTTTTAATTGTTGTGAATTCTGGTTCTATAAGGATCCATAACTGTTATTTAAATTTTAATCTTTTTACCCAAACCCAAAATCCACTGCCATCAAATTAATACCAACCCATAGTGAACCTATAGCAAAGGATAGAACTGCTCTTTAGGATTTCCGAGGAAAGGCTTCTACTCTACCCTATAGGGCTGCTATTGTGAGTCTAAATTGGCCTGAAGGCAATGAGTTTAATGGGTTACTCTATGAAATTGGAAATGATTTATTACATCTGTATTATACATCAGTTTATTTTGTACCAATCTCTAGTCTTCACTAAATATAACAAATGATTTCATGATTCACTGCCATGCAGTTACTAATACTCTCATGGAAGAGAACATTTCAACTCTCCACTCCTATCTAGCTCAGCTTCTGCTCAATGTTTTAGTTTTTGTTTTCTTTGAAAAGCTTTACAACCTAATTGATCAGAATCTTGGTCATCTGGTGATCCACGTTTCTTTCATTAGTGTAAAGCATTGCTGTGAATTTTCAACGCTGTTAAGTTAGACTGTGATTTGATTTTCCCTCAGTTTTCCTTTTGTGGATTGCCTTTGGATGCTGCTAGGAAGATGATGTAACTGTCAGGCTGAACTTAGAAATTCTCAGTTTGCTGACACTAAGGCTACTGTAATAGCACAAAACCACCTAGATCTGTGACTCTCATGAGTATGATTTCTTGGGAGAATAGTTATAAAAGCACAGGACAGTTAACTTACTCTTAAGAAGTCCACAGTCTTATGTGGAAGATACAAAAATAATTTGCTATTGCTTGATATTGTTGTTGTTGAATGGGTTCCAAATCACAGTGACTCTATGGGACACAGCAGCACGGACCCATAAGGTTTCCAAGAAGTGGCTGGTAGATTTGAACTACTGACCATTTGATTACCAGCTATAGCTCTTAGTTGCTGTGCCAATATAAAATATGGGAAACCTGAAGAGGGAAACTGCCTTTTTTGTTAAATTGAACAGGTCATAATTTAATTTAAACATTGTTCTTTGTAATATTATTTTGAACGGGAAAGTGTTTTTTTTGTTGTTGTTGTCATTGTTCCCTCCTAAACTTCAATGTTGGATTACTCCCAGTATACACAATGTCAGTGTTAACTACCAGCAGAAGACATTTTCCTTTATTATGAAGTCAAGAAGCTATCTAGAAGCTTTCCTGAACTACTATAAAAATGGAAAGCTCTTACCATAAATAACTAGGAATGGCTATTTACAATGAAAACAGTAATAAGAAATAATTAACAAACTACAGTGTGTCTTGAGTGATTGAAATAATAGTATGTGTTTCTTTCCTAAAGATTACTTATGTTACAACTGATTAGTGTTTTGATGAAATAGAGTTTCTTCCTATATATATAATATGTATGTATAACCAAATCCATTGCTGTTGAGTCAATTCCTACTCAGGAGATCTTATAAAACAGACTAGAACTGCCGCTCAGAGTTTCTAAGGAACAGCCAGTCTATTTGAACTACTGATCTTTTGGTTAGCAACCAAGTGCTTAACCACTGTGCTACCAAGGATCCTTGTGTGTGTGTATATGAGTGTGCGGGTGTGTATGCGTATTTGTATATGTAGGTATGCGACTATACATATATATATACGCTTAGATACTTCTAAAATTTACGCTGTATGTATACTAAACACTGATTTTTCTAACTTTCTACATCTAAGATATCTTAGTTACTTGTTGCACCCCGGTGCCTTATTTGGAAACCCTGGTTGCGTAGTTATTAAGTGCTACATTTGCTAACCAAAAGGTCAGCAGTTCAAATCTACCAGGTGCTTCTTAGAAACTCATTGGAGCAGTTCTACTCTGCTCTGCAGGGTCACTATGAGTCAGAATTGATTTGATGGCAGTGGGTTGTGTTTGGTTTTGGTGGCAAGGTTGATAAGTGCTACTGGTGTTAACTAAAATGTTGGCAGTTCCAATCCACCATGAGGCCTTTGGGGAAACTCTATGAAGCAGTTCTACTGTGCCCTAGAGGATCACTATGAGTTCGGTTTGACTCAGTGGCTATGGGTTTGGTTTTTTGGTTTGGTAATAAAAATGCCACAAGTGGGTAGCTTTAAAAAATAGGGCATGGACTGGGCTAGGCTTCCTCTGCCATTCCTATGAGAAGATCCTTGTCTCTTGGCCTCTAGAGAGATCCTCGTATGTTTCTTTTTCTGTGTATGTCTGTGTTCTCCTCTTTACAACACACCACTCAGAAAATATTATGGTTATGACATACCCTATTCCTGTGTAACCTTATTAACATAACAAAAGAAAATCTATCTGAAAATAGGATTGCATTCACTGGTAGAGAGGTTAAAACCTCAACTTTTATTTTGGGAGGCCATAGTTCAAATCACTAAAAAATGGTTTACAAAATAAGATACTACCTGCAATCAGGATTCAATAACATCTTAAGGAAAAGAAAGAAGCTGGAGTAGTCTTCTAATATTTACAAAACTTTTCTAGCTATTAAAATTCTGAAGATATTAAGGCCATTTTACGGTTGGTTTCCTTCCAGGATGAAATGCTAGTTTTTTTTGTTTGTTTGTTTTTAATTGGCCAAGCCTAGCCAAGTGCCGTCGAGTCAGAATGAATTGTATAAACCTTAAGTGTGCTAGTCTATGAGATCTGAAAATTTATACCTCTGCATACCTCAAACCTCTCTCAAGATTTAGAAAAATTAATGTCACTGCAGAAAATTCCCTCATATACTTTCCACTACTAACATTCCAGAGGCACCAGCATCCCCGGAGACAATCACTGGGCTGAATATTTCCACCATATATTTATTTTCTCTGTTCTGGAAAAATGTATACACGAATCGGCATGAATCACATAGCATGTACTCTTTTGTATAGATGTATTTTGAAACTTTCTTGCCAGAGACACATCAATTTATCATTATTGTGTCTGTCTATGAATTAATTTTTTTAGTATTCTGAAATACTTTTATTTCAGTTGTGTTTTTTATGTCTCGTTTTTATTGTACTTAAGATAAAGGTTCAAAGAACAAATTAACTTCTCATTAAACAGTTAGTACACACATTGTTTTATGATACCGGTTAACAACTCCATGACTAGTCAGCTCTCTACCTTCTTAATTTGGGGTTCCCTAACACCAGCTTTCCACTTCCCTCCTTCCTGGTAGTTCTTGCCACCGAGCTGGTGTGCCCTTTTAGTCTGGTTTTGTTTTATGTGCCTGTCTAACCCTTGGATGACGGGTGAACATCAGGAGTATCTTTGTTACTGAGCTAAAAGGTTGTCTGTGGCCATACTCTAAGGATTTCTTCAGTCTCTGTCAGGCCAAGAAATTTGATCTTTTTTTGAGTTAGAATTCTGTTATACATTTTTCTCCAGCTCTATCTCTGACTTTCTTATGTGATCTTTGTCAAAATCATCAGTGGCGGTACCTGGCACAATCTAATCATACTGTGCTTAGTGTAACTGTGGCCATGGTAGATATGGTCCAATAGTGTTTTGGACTAATCTTCCCTTTGTGTATTTAGTTTTCTTCATTCTCCCTTGCTCCCAAAGGGGTGAGATCAGTGAAGTTCCTTAAATGACTACTCACATACCCAAAAAGACATTTTTCTGTTCTGCTCTCAAAGTAACATAAAGTACCTTGGGACTTGTTAGTCATGTTCATCACTAACTCAGTGAGAGAAGGTAATAAATATCATAGAAGATAGCCAGAGATACTTTTCTAGAAGTAAGTGAAACATGTATACTTCTAGATAGGCATTAACTGGATAAAAACATGTCTTTAGAGGAAAAAGAATATGAATGAAAGATTAAATGATATTTATCTGTATACTGATACTGATGAATATATGTATTCTCTGTTGTCTAAAGGAAAATTGTCTCCAGGCTATTTGTAGGCCAAATATAATAGCAATGATCATAATAACTTTGATAGGTGCAATCTTACAATCTATGGGGGGGAGAGGGAAGCAAAAAAATGAAACATTATTATAGTGAAATTTTTCTTGTGAGCTATAGTCATCAAATTATTGTTAAAATAGCTCAGTCCATCCACAACAAAATATCCTGGGGCTTCTGTTAAAGGAAAAGTTCCTGGTCTTAAATCCCTGCTGTTGAGTAACAATATCTACAGGTTGAAAACAGAATAGGCAATTTTAACAAGTTGGTGTTGTGATTTTTTTATTACATTGTGACTGAAAATGCACACTCCCATATAAATGTGCATGTCCACCTATCCTGTATACATCTCACACTGCTCTCCCTGCCTGGTGACAGCACATTCTTCCGCTCTGCACCATGCGTGTCTTATCCTCCCAGCAATCGCTTGTCCCCTCCTCTCTACCCACTCCGCTTCCTTCAGTAAGAAGTCAGCAGGATGACATCCTATGGACACGTAGAACCACAAAGTGCATGCATGATATGGTCACTCTGTGTTGCCACTGTGTGTGCCTCTGTGTGTCACTCCTGTCCAAAGAGCTGATTCCATTATGATTTATGGACAGGGGCAGCATCAGGGCCAGGGGCCATGTTCCCAGGAGAACTCTGAGGCCCCTGGACCATCAATTGCAGTCTTTTAGTGGAGATCTCAGGATGCACTCCTTTTCATTCTTGTGTTGCCAGTGAGACTCAACTTTGTGAGCTCCATCATGGCTATAGCTGAGGCTGGCTGGACACCATCCGGTTGTTCCAGTCACAAGTCAAAGTAGTCACCCACTCACGTGGGTCTCTCTATCTTCTGGGTTCTCTTTCCCCCATGTCATTTGGTCCTTGGTGATTATCCGTTCCTGCTGAGTTGCGACCATTTGCTGTACCCTCAGATGGCAGCTTGGCAGCTTTTAAGACCTCAGATGCCACTCACCAATGTGCAGTGCAGACAACTCTCTTCGCAAAATGCTAGTTGTGTCATCCGGCCTCGATTTCCCCTGAAAGCATGGTCCCCAGCACCCTGCTCCAGCTACTCTGTCCTTGTAATATTGGGTTAAATGAGAGGAGTAATGCCATGTTGAAGTCCAGTTAGTATCAATCTTCTTTCTAAGGTGTGCTGTCACGGATTTCAACCAACCAAATTTCTATCAGCTATCTAATCTAAACCCTCCCCTCCCCACCCTTGCAGCCATCAGAGTCTTTTCTTCCATGCATGAGTCTGTTTTTCACGTCTTATCGCAGGAGTCTTATACAATTTTGTCCTTTTGTCACTGACTAGTTTCAGTGAACATGTTCTCCAACTGAAACCAGGTTATGAGATGTTTCCTAGAATCATTGTTGTTCTTTATCATTGCACAGTACTCCACTGAATATAATAGCAAAGTTTACCCATTCCTCTGCTGTTGGGCATCTAGGTTGATTCCATCTTTTTGCTATTGTGGACTGTGCTGTGATAAAAATTCGTGTGCATGTATCAGTTGGTATGAATGGCCTTGATTCCACAGGATATACTGGGTCAAATGGTATATCTTTTATTTTTTTTATCATGACTGAGAGAAAATGTACGTTCCCTTAAAAATTTACACGCCCACCTATATGTAACTTCCACTGCTCTCCCTGCCCAGTGACAGCACACTATTCCTCTCTGCTCCATACATGTCTCATCCTCCCAACAGTCTCCTTTCCCCTCCTCTCCACCCACTCTCCTTCCTCCAGCCAGAGGTCAGCAGGATGATATCCTATAGATGCGTAAAACCATAAAGTACATCCAATATATGGTCTCTGCATCACCAAGTCCAATCCATCCGTGTCCAAAGAGTGGACCTTCATTATGATTTATGGGCACCATCCAGTTTTTCTGGCCCCAAGTTGATGTAGGCACCCACTCATGTAGGTCTCTATATCTATTTTTTAAGGGAGTGCCAGATTGCTTTCCAAAGGGGTTGTACTATTTTGCAATTACACCAATAGTGTAGGAGAATTCCAATTTCTCCACAGCCTCTCTAGCATTTGTTGTTTTGCTTTTTTTGGATCATGACCAACCTTGATGGGGTGAGATGGTATCTGATTGTAGCTCTGATTTGAATTTCTTTAATAGTTAATGATCGAGAGCGTGTCCACATGTGTTTTTTGGCCGCCCAATCTCCTCTTTAGAGAAGTGCCTGTCCATCTCTTTTTCCCATTGCTTAATTGGATGATTTATCTTTTTCTTATTGGCATTTTGTAGTGCCTTATAGATTATGGAGATCAGGCGTTGGTCTGATACATAGTTGCCAAATATTTTTTCCCATTCTGTCCAAGCCAAGTGCCATCAAGTCGGATCCAACTCATGGCGACGTGGCCTTTTCATTCTATTGATAGTCTTTGGATGAGCAAAAAGGGAGAAGAGACTGTTGGGAGGATGAGACATTTATGGAGCAGAGAGGACTAGTGTGCTGTCACTGGACAGGGAGAACAGTGGAAGCTGCACAGAGGTGGGCATGTAAATTTATACGGGAATGTACATTTCCACTCGGTCATATCAAACTAAAAAAAGATTTTTTAAAAAAGTATTTGATGCTTAAATGTCCCTTTCATCTATTTTCTCTTCTGTTGATGTGGTTTGTTTGACAGATTTTGAAGTCTGTCTGTGTTGCGTATTAAAACTTCCATTGTTGTTTCTACCTTTTCTTGGATGAGCTTTATTGTCTTAGATTTGATATTCAGGCCTTTTATCCAGTTTGAGTTGTTTTTTGTATAATGTGTAAGACATGGGTTTTGCTTCATTTTATTGCAGATGGATATCCAATTTTGCCAGCACCATTTGTTGAAGAGATTGTTTTTACCCCAGTTTGATGTCTTAGGGCCTTTGTCAAATGTCAGACATTCATAGGATGATGGTGTTATCTCTACGGTCTTAGTTCTGTTCCATTGATCTATCTGCTTCTTTTTGTACCAGTACCAGGCTGTTTTGACTACTGTTGCAGTGTAATAGGTTCTAAAGTCAGATAATGAGAGGCCTTCCAGTGTGTTCTTCTTCAGTAGTGCTTTACTCATTCAGGGCTTCTTCCCTTTTCAAACAAAGTGGGTAATTTGTTTCTCCGTCTCCTAAAAAATGTCACTGGAATTTGTATTGAGACTGTAGTGTGTAAGTGGTTGCTTCAGGCAAAATACACATTATCACAATATTAAATCTTCCTATCCATGAGCACGATAGTTTTCTCCACTTATGTAAGTCTCTCTTTGTGTCTTATAGTAAGGACTTGTAGTTCTCTTTGTAAAGGTCTGTTATTTCTCTGGTTAGATTTATTCCTAGGTACTTTATCTTCTTAGGGGCTACAGTAAATGGTATTGATTTGGGGATTTCTTCCTTAATAATCTCGTTGTTGGTATAAAGGAACTATACTGACTTAATTATGTTTATCTTGTATCCTGAGACTTTGCTGAACTCTTCTGTCAGTTTGAGTAGCTTAATTATGGTTTCTTTAGGATTCCCTGCATATACAATCATATCATCTGCAAATAGGAAGATTTTGACTTCTTTCTTGATGCAGATATCCTTTAGTTTTTGGTCTTGTCTAATTGGTCTTGCTAGAACTTTTAGTACAGTGTTGAATAGGAGAAATGAGAGTCAGCATCCTTGCCTATTTCCTGTTCTCAAGGGAAACGGTTTCAATGTCTCTCCATTTAGGATGATGCAAGCAGCTGGCTTTGTACAAATGGCCCTTATTGCTTTGAGGAACTGGCCGTCTATTCCTCTTTTGCTGAGACTTTTTAGCATGAATGGATGTTGGATTTTATCAAATGCCTTTGCTGCATCAATAGACAAAATCAGATGATTCTCATCTTTTGTGTTATTTATGTGGTTAATCACATTAATTGTTTTTCTGGTGTTGAACCAGCCATGCCTTTCTGGTATGCATCCAGTTTGGTCATAATGGATTACTTTTTGGATATGTTGTTGTATTCTCTTGGCAAGAATTTTGTTGAAGATTTTTGCATCTAGATTCATGAGTGATATTGGTCTGTAGTTCTCCTTTTTGGTTAGGTCTTTCCCTGGCTTTGGTATCAGAGTTATGCTGGCTTCATAGGATGAGTCTAGGTGTATACTGTGAAATAGTCTCAGTAGTATTGGAGATAACTCTTCTCTAAAAGCTCGGTGGAATTCTGCAGTGAAATCACCTGGGTCTGGGTTTTTTTTCATTGTTAGTTTTTTGACGACTTTTCAATCTCTTCCTTTGTGGTGGGTTTATTAAGTTGTTCTGCTTCACCTTGTGATAATTTTTGTAGGTGACTGAATCAAGGAATTTATTCATTTCCTCTACATTTTCCAGTTTGTTAGCATATAGTCTTTCATAGTATTCTGTTACGATATTTTGAATTTATATTGGATCCGTGGTGACAACTTCCCTCTCATTTCTTATTTGGGTCATTTGTTTCCTTTCTTGTTTTTGTTTACTAAGTATAGCCAATAGTTTGTCAATTTTGTTGATCTCATCAAAAAAACAGCTTTTGGTCTTTTCAGTTTCTTCAATTGTTTTTCTATTCTCTAATTTGTTTAGTTCTGCTCTAATCTTTATGATCTATTTCCTTCTGTTGCTTGAGGGGTTCCTCTGTTCTCTTTCTACTTGTTCAAGGTATAGAATAAGTTCTTTGATTTGGTTTCTTTCTTCCTTCCAGATGTATGCATTTATGGAGATAAACTGACCTCTGAGCACTGCTTTGGCTGTATCCCATAGGTTCTAGTAGGAAGTGTTTTCATTTTCACTGGAATCCATAAATTCTTTATTTCATCCTTGATTTCTTCTATAACCTACGGTTTTTTGAGTTTCCATGAATTCAGTTTCCATGAATTCCACTTTCTATCTATGTTTTTTCTGCAATTGATTTCAGCTTTTACAGCTTTATGATCTGAGGAGATGCTTTGCATTAATTCAATGATGTTGATTTTGTTGAGAATTGCTTTACATTCTAATACATGGTCTATTCTGAGAATGTTCCATGTGCACTGGAGAAGGTGTAGTTGTCTGCTGATGGATAGAAAGTTGTGTATATGTCCATGAGGTCTAGCTGGTTAATTGTGGCAATAAAATCTTCTGTGTCTTTGTTAAGCCTTTTTCTAGATGATCTGTCCAATACTGAGTGTAGAGTGTTGAAGTCTCCCACTATTACTGTGAAGTGGTCTAGCTCATATTTGAGCACAGTCAGTGTTTCTTTGATGTGTTTAGGTGGTCTAATATTAGGTACATAAATATTTAATATTGTTAACTCCTGCTTGTGTATTGAACCTTTCAGTAATAGTGTCCATCCTTGTCCATGATAGTGGATTTTATATTAAAAATCTATGTTATTTGTGATTAGAATTGTCACACCTACTCTTCTTTGTTCATTGTTAGCTCGATAGATATTCTTCCATCCTTTAATTTTTCAGTTTTTTCATGTCTTTAAGTCTAAGGCGAGTTTCTGTAGGCAACATATGGATGATCATGTCTTTTGATCCAAGATGTCACTCAATGTCTCTTTACTGGAGTGTTCAGTCCATTCACATTCAATGTAATTATTGACAGTTATGTGTTCAGTTCTCCCACTGTGATATGTTTATTTTTGTGTTGATGTTTTCTCTGTTGATCTTATTAATCTGCTGAGAAATCCAATGAAAGCTTACAGGGTTTCCCTCTAAATGTTAGCTTTGCTTTGATTCTTGCTGCCTTTAAGAGTTTCTGCTGCTGTTTCATTTTGTTAAGCTTGATTATAATATGCCTTGGGGTCTTTCTTTTGAGATTTGTATTGAGTGGTGTTTGATATGCATATTGGATATCTACATTCTCTTCTTTCATAATTTCTGAGAAGTTTTCTGTCAACAGCTCAGCCACAATACTCTCTGTGTTCTCAGGTGTCTTGCCTGCTCAGGAACTCCAGTTAATCATAGATTGTTCCTCTTAATAGTGTTGCACATCTTTCTTAATGTGTCTTCATTTTTCTTGTTTCTTTTTTCTGATTTCTCCTCACAGATGCTGGAGTCAATAGCTCTGTCTTCCAAATCAGAAACTCCCTTTTCCATTTGTTCAATTCTGTTTACTTGGCTTTGAATTGAAGTTTCTGTGTCTTTGATTTTGTTCTTGATCTGTTGGATTTTAGAGTACTTGTGTTCCATCAGATCAAACACCTTGCTTAATTATTCACTTTGCTGTGCTGCATTTTGTATAAGGTCTAGGAGGGCTCTATATATAATCCTTTTGTATTCACCTTCTGATAGTTTCATAAAAGCTTCTTCATCTGGGAAGCTTTGTGGTGCTTTCTTTTGGGGGACTTCTGCAGCCATGGGTGATTTCTTGTTTGCGTTTTTCTCCAGAGTTTGTTGATTTTGGGGCATCATGTGAGTCAATAGAGGCTGGGAGAGATGCTATGAGGATGGACTGCAGTTGTTTCTCTAGGTCATCTTAAAATGAAACGTAAAAAGTATTTGACAACTTCCAAAAGTCAGTTAGGTTTTCAGGTGTATAGGTCCCTCTTCCCAGCTGGCAAAGTAAGCACCTCTATATCAAACCCCAGCTGTTATAAACTAGCTCAAAATACAGAAAGTCTACTGCCTTACATGCCACTTCTGTTGGGCCCCAGCTGTAGGTGACACTGTGTAGACTACTGCTTTTCTGGCAGAAAAGCACTCTCCTCCAGACAGGCGCTGTTTCCCAGCCCAGGAATTAAGTCCAGCTGAGGCTTCCATATGGGTAAGTCTGCCTACTAGTGGAACAATATGGTGCCACACAGGCTTTTTGCCTGCCTACTCAATGGCAGAGGCAGAAAGAAAGCCCAAAGACTCTGAGATACTCAGAGTCCACAGCCTCTGTTGCCATGACCCAGCCTTAGGCAACACTGTAAAATACTGCTTTTGTGCCAGAAAAAAACCCTCTCCTCTGGATGAGCATTACCTCCCAGCCTAGGGACTAAATCCAGCTGGGGCCTTCATATGGTGTCTCTGTCTCCCAATGGATCAAGATAGCATCCCTCACAAGCTCTGTGCCTGTCGCAGTACAACCTGCCCTATGGAGTAGGTGGAAAGGGAGACCAAAGGTGCCAAGATGCACAGAGTCCAAAGGCAGGCTCTCCAAATATGGCAATTTTGCCTGCCAATCCCATGAATAGTGCATGCGAGATTAGCTGCTAGTCAAGTCCCAGCTCCATCTCCCAGTTAAGACAGGAGAAAAAGAAGTTAAAATGGTGAGTTACCTTTAGTTCACAAAAGCCAGCATATGCCAAGTGTAGGGCCAGCAAAAGAGGGGGGATTTTGTGTTCAGAGGTGTAATGTCCAAATTAACAGTCCTATGCCACTTCCTAGGGCTCACTGATCCCAGGGCTCACTAGGTGTCCAAAAAGTTCCATTTAATTATCATTTCAGGTCTTGGTTTCCAGAGTGATTTAGGGAGACATATGTTTAGTCTGCCATCTTGACTCTGCCCCTAAGATCTGTCTGTTGTGATTTTTAAACATATTAAAATAAAATTTGATTACCTCTGACATAAAGGTAGAATGTTTTTTTGTTGATCTGTTTTCCTTGTTAAGTCTTTTTAAAGTGAAACAAGAATTGAGTATAAATCCTGGGAGACCAGGCTTTATAAACTGGAACTATACTAAAGGCAGTCAGAGTACCTAATTATTAGACAAAGCACCAACAAAACAAACATTGGAAGTAGCTTATCAAGCACTTTATATGAATGGCTGACTGAACTAACTTTGTGTGAACTATGAGAAAGGCTAAGGTATAATGAATGCAGTTTGTAGGTTGGAAAAAGTGTTGACAGTAGAGAAAGTGAAGAAGAAGAAATATAGATGGGTTGGTCAGAGTGTGCTTTAAGACTTTTCATGGAAAATAGATACTGTTTCATCAGCAAAGTTCAAAGGATAGAAAAAAACATACTGCCAATAAGGAAATTAACAGTAGATGGTCTAGGAAGCAGAAAAAGAGTTTCTAAGAAAGATTCTTAAAATATTTGAGACTGAAAGAGCATAAAAGTCACTTATCATCAAATTGTCATTCATTTGGGAAGGAAGTAGAGGGATCTGAAAAATAATTCACTCCTATTTTTATCATACTGTGTTGTAAAAGCTCTATCATCACAAACCATAACATAGGAAGTTAGGCTACTGAAAATATGGACTAAGTGTAGAAACTGTAATAAATGATACGATATTTTTCATCAGCAGCTAACAAAATGTACATTACACAAAATGATCTCCTTACAGAGGTGAAGGGTAAACTGAGACTTTGCTACCCAGAAAAATGAGTTGTAAGGTTATAACTAAGTTGCAATAAATTACTCTGAAGTGTAAATGCACATTAGGGGCAAGAAATTTATTCTCTGCAAGGGGGAAGGTGATATTTTAGACGTTAGTGAGTAGGGCAATGACAGAGTTCTCAGAACTACATTCCAGAACTCAAATGCATTCCTACCTGGATCCTGTTTAGACTCCTCCAACAATATTTAAAAGTACTTTTCCTTTTCTGCCAAAATATATATCATGAAACTCTGGACTTCACAATAAGACACAAGACAAGGTTCCCAAGCAATTCTTGCAGCAGATGTAGAGTTTCAAAAGGGTGGGAATGAATTAATTATCTGTTTGTATGCTTATTCAGTTTGCATCATGAGTATTTGATATTCATTGTAGTTGGGTATGATACAACATAACGTACTACTTTACTTTACATCATTGTACCTAGAAGTGGTAACCAACTAATTTTACAAACTGACATAGTATATATAAAATTTTATTTTGAAAATTAGTAATGAAAATAAACTATTGAAATCGATGCCTCTTCTTGTATTCCTGTCCATTCAATATGTTTGGACTTCTAGAGCGTGTGTAACTGAACATGATAAGAAAGCACTTTGCATCAAAAGAGTTTTTGAAGTTCTTGTTGAAATATGTCTGTTGCTGTCAAGTTGACTCATAAGTCTGACTCTGTAGGACAGAACAGGGTTGCTTCAATGTATATCTGGAAGCAGCTGTTTGTTATGACTACCAGAATTTTGGTTAGCAGCTAATCTGTAAGCATATTATACTCAGCACCGTAAAAGCAACCTATTAATTCATAATTAATACAGAATATGAAAAGGAGGAATTCTGAAAATTGTATTGTTGGGGCCTAGTAGAAAAACAATTCTTCTTTCTTGAACAGGTCTCTTAAGAACCATTATGAATATTTCAATTAATTTAGAATAGCATGAACATTCTCTACAACATAGATGTCTTGATCTTCAATGTGATTTTAATTTGCACTTAACGTGTTTATTGGTTAATGGGTGGCAACTTTTGCTATTATTAAATTGTTATAATTATTTCTATAGTCTCAATAAAGTTCTTTACACAAATAGTTATTTGCAAAGGTTTTCCTGATGAGTTTGTGTAGAATTAGTACTGTTTATTGCATTTCTTCGATAAAATTTACCATCAAAGACCTCTGTGTCATATGAAAAGGAGGAATTCTGAAAATTGTATTGTTGGGGCCTAGTAGAAAACAATTCTTCTTTCTTGAACAGGTCTCTTAAGAACCGTTATGAATATTTCAATTAATTTAGATTAACGTGAACATTCTCTACAACATAGATGTCTTGATCTTCAATGTGATTTTAATTTTAATTTTAATTTTTTTTGGAAAATTTCAATACAGTGCAGTTAATGTTTTCAATTTCTTTTTGAGAGACTTTTGATAGTTTTTGACATTGAAGAAATCAGTAAATTTCACTTAGGTTCTTTCTTGCATTGGTAAAATGATTTTGTATTGTGATTTATTTTCCTTTTTGTATTAGAAGAATAGATAATTGTAGTGGGCTACCTAGTATTAGTAAGACACACAGGGTTGCTGGAAGTTGGAACTGACTTGATGGCAGTGGACTTTAAAAAAATTAATATATTATGTTGTTCCCTTTTTCGTTATATTAACACTTCCTGTGTTTTCTTCTTTTTATTCCACCTGAGTCATTACAGCAAGACATTTATTAATATAATCAGTATTTTCAAAGAATCAGCTTTTGCTTTTAATGGTTTACTCTGATTTTATTTTTATTATTTCTTTCCTTCTGTTTAATTTGGACTAAATCTGTTGTACTTTATTGTTAGCTGATACTAGAATCTTCTTCTTTTCTAATGTGAAAATTTTATTTTACAAATTTCCTTCCAAAAATTCATTTAGCTGTATCTCCTAAATGCTCATAATATATTGTATTTTAATTTCTGTTCAGATGAAAATTTTTCCCAGTTTACCCTGTGCTTTGTTGAGGAGAGAGCAGGACCAAGCAGCGTTTTGTTGTGCTGTATACAGTGTTATTTTGAGTCAGAGCCAAATCGATGACACCCAGCAAAAACAACATAGAATTTTCAAGACAGTGAACTTGGGAAAACAGATCATCAGGGCTTTCATCCAAGATGCCTCTGGGTAATCCACAGTTCCAAAATTTAGCTAGTTGTAGAGCATTTAATGGTTTCTACAACTGATAATGTAAGAATTCCACCAACTGATAGAGTAACCAATAAAACAGTAAGTATGTGAATCATTCCTAAGATACAGTGTCTGCACATTAAGATTATTATTAATATCAGAAAATGTGAAATATATTTTGTTGTTGCTAAGTATCCTCAGATTCTGACTCATGGAGACTGTTGTATAAAGCATTTCATGGTTCTAAGTCATTCTCCCAGTTACTCTTATGTCTGAGTCTATTGTTGCAGCCACTGTGTCAATTCATCTCTTGAAGGTCCTCCTCTTTTTTGTGTACCCTCTACGTTACCAAGCTTTATGTCCTTCTCCAGATTTTGGTTCCTCTTTATAATAAGTCCAATGTACACAAGACAAAATCTCACCATCCTTGCTTCTAAGGACAGATTTGTTCATTCTTCTGGGAGCGCTTGGTATATTCAATCTACATCTCCAGCGTTACAATTCGAAATTATTAGTAGCACAACTTGAATTTTGAGTGGTTTCTTCAGTTCTTTCATCTTGAGAAATGTGAAACATGTTCTTCTCTTTTGATTTTCTAACATTAGGTCTTTGTGAATTTAATAATATTTTACTCTGTCTTCTTGTGCTGACTTTGAAATCTTCTGTTCAACTATTTTACTTCATTGTTTCTTCCATTCTCTTTAGATACTCAATGTCCAAGAAAAGGTTTCAGAGTCTCTTCTGACATCCATATTGGTCTTTTCTTTCTTTTATGCCTTTGTAAAGAAAGAACTTCCAATTTCTTTCTGTACAATACCCTTGATGTAATTGCCTGGTCTTCAATCATTACTGTTCAATGCAACAAATTTATTTTTAAGATGCTCCCTTAATTTGTTAAGATATACTCAAGACTGTTGTTATAGTCAGTTAGTGCTGCTCTAACAGGAATGACACAAATGGATGATTTTAACAATGGAAATTTTATTCTTACACGTCCAGTAGGCTACAAGTCCAAATTCAGGACGTCCTATGAGAGGGAAGACTTTCCCCCTTGTTGGCTCTGGAAGAAAGTCTTTCTGTTGCATCAGTCTTTGTTCAGAGAACATCTTGGCATGGGACCCTCGGGTCTGAAGGATATGCTGTACTCCCAGTGTTGCCTTCTTGATGGTGTAAGGTTCCCAACTCTCTGCTTGCTTCCCTTTCCTTTTATCTCTTGTAGGATGAAAGGATAAAGGGTGTTGCAAGCCATACTCCAGGGAAACTCCTTCTACAGTGGAGCACAGAGGTGATCCTTTGGAGGGATTTACAGTCCCACTCTAATCCTTAAACATATAACATAGGAAAATCACAAAATGGAGGACAATAATAAAAGATTGGAAATCATGGCCCAGCCACATGGCTACACATATTTTGGGGGGACTAATTCAATCCATGACAGTTGTACTTTTCCTTTCACAGACTTATTTTAATTTTCTTCAGCTTCAAGTTGAACTTGCATATGATCAATTGTTGGTCCATTCTACTGTGGCCCCCTGGACTTCCTCTGAATGAAGATATTGAGTTCCTCCATTGTCGCTTCCACAGATGTAGTCAATTTGATTCTTATCTGTTCCCTTTGGTGGGTCCTATATTTGTAGTAACTGTTTGTGGTGTTCAGAAAAGTGATTTACAATGAACAGGTTGTTGTTCTTGCAAAACTCTATTATGGACTCACTGGCCTCCTTTTTATACCCATGGCCATGGCTATGTATTCCAACTACTGAGCCTTTTTTTCCAACTAATGATCAGCAAATACCAGTACATCATTTTTCTGTTCAAATTGCAGAACCATTCACAATAACCAGAAGGTAGAAATAACCCAAATGCCTGTCAACATATGAACAAATATACGTACAACAGAATGATGACCAGTCATTAAGAGAAATGAAGTCCTGATACATGTTACAATATGGATAGAGGTTGAAAACTTTATGCTTAGTGAAACAAGTCAATCAGAAAAGGATAAATATTGTAAAACCTCGCTTATATAAAAAGGTGAGAACAGAAAAATATAGAGACAGCAAAGCTTATTAGTGGTTGCCAGAGATGTGATGGAGAGGGATAAGGAGCATTAACAATAACAGAAAAACCTCACTGATTAAGAGTGGGTTTCATAATAAATTATTCCAGTTATTAACAGTAAGCTCTACACCTGCTAAAATTTGACTTTGTGAAAGGTGTGTGATAGACATGTTTATAGCAGAGAGGAAGAGAGAGATGGAAAGAGAGACTAGCTTCTGAGGCTGCTTACGTAGAACTAAACACTTCAAGAGATTTACTTGCTTGGTTTAGAGGTTAGGATCACAGTTTCAGGGAACCTCTCAGTTAACTGGCCTGATACGGTGTTCAGTGCTTGTGTTCTATCTTCCAGCTCTTTGCATAGTGCCTGTGGTCTTAAAGGCTTGCAAAGGGGGCATCCTGGGCACAAACATTGGTCTCTAATCATCTGGAGCAATAGAAGAAGAAGGACAGTCAGGAATAGGAAGAAGAAATGGAATGTGTTACTAATTGCCTCAATCAAAAACAATCTGTTTTTCCACGAGATCAGAAGAAGTGGATAGTGCCCAGCTACTATTACTGAATGTTTGTGACTTGAGAGTCTATAGAAGAATCCTGATCAGAAGGGGAAAAAAGGAGATGAAAATGCAAAATTCTCACAGATACTGGGCTTTTTGGATCCATGGAAGCTGGGTGGATCCATGGAACTATTGCCCTGAGATAATCTTTAAATCTGAAACCAAAACATAGTCCTCTGAAGTCTTCTAAAAACAAGTACCAGTTTAACCCACAAAAAAAAATGTCTGCCTCAAACATTATGCATTTTTAAGAACTATAGATATGAGATCAACTTGGTAATGACAACACAAAATATTAGGGGGCAGAGAGTTTATATTGCTGAGGGAATAACAGCTCAGAAAAAGAGGGTGAGAATGGTTGCACAACTCAAAGAATGTAATCAATGTCACTAAGTTATACATGCAGGAACTGTTGAATAGAATATGTTTTGCTGTGTATGTTCTCAACAACGAAATACACTTCAGGACAAAAAAGTGGTCTTACAAGAATGCAAAATAGTGCACTGACTTTGGAAAAGAGTCTGCTAGTCCCTCAAACAGTTAAACAAAGCAATGAGATGATTTTCAGTCATTCCACTCCCATGTATGAACACAAGAGGAATGACAAAAATCCATACACTAATGTTTACTAAAAAAAAGTCCCTGGATGGTGTGAAAGGTTACTGCTCTCTTTGCTAAGCAAAAGGATGACAGGTTTGAGTCTACCCAGAAATTCCCTAAAAACATCAGACACTGGAGATCTGTGGAGTACAGTTCTACTCTGATACACATTTTACCATGAATCAGAAATGACTCAAAGGCAACTGATTTTTTCATTGGATAAACAAATGTAGTATATTTACACAGTGGAATATTATTCAGTAATAAAAAGAAATGAAGTACTTACAGATGCTACAAATGGATGAACCTTGAAAGAAGTCAGTCATAAAAGGCTATGTATTCTATGATGCCAGTCATATGAAATGTCTGGAACAGGAAAATCTGCAGACAGAAAGTACATTAGTGGTTGCTTGAGGGGAGGAAGTGATAGCCAAAGGGGGTTTCATATTTATTTATTTGTGTCTATTTTTTTTATTGTATTTTAGATGAAAGTTTACAGAACAAACTAGTCATTCATTAAACAGTTAGTACACACACTATTTTATGATATTGGCCGATAATTCCATAGCAAGTCAATACTCTCCTTCCCACCATTGGGTTCCATAGGAGTATTACCATCTTTCCCATCCTCTCCTAACTTCTAGTCCTTGCCCCTGAGCTCTCATGCCCCTTAAGTCTCAGTTTGCTTTATGAGTCTGCCCAACTTTGACTGAAAGGTGAACCTCAGGAGTGACCTTAATACTAAACTGAAAGAGTGACCAAGGGCCATACTCTCAGTGTTTCTCCAATCCCTCTCAGGCCAGCAATTCTGCTTTTTCCTTTTTGAGTTTCAATTTTGTTCTACATTTTTCTCCAGCTCTGTATGAAACCCGCTGTTGTGATCCCTGTCAAAACAGTGAGTAATTGTCCCTGGGCATCACCTAGTTTTCCTGGATTCAGTCTGCTTGAAGCCATTGTAATTGTGGTCAATTATCAATGTGTCTTAATTACATGTTAATCAGTTTCACTCTGTAGACATTTGTAGTAACATTCAGTTTCTTCATGCTGGTTGGTAAGTAATTTGGATAGTTTCTACTCACTCATGCCAAGCCAAGCCAAGTGCCGTCGAGTCGGATCCGAGACTATCACATTATCCAACAGTTTCCATTCATGCAGTAGTAAAAAATCTACTATCCATTTGTTTTGTGTTCTACTGATAAAAGTCTGTTACAGAAAATGTAGTGGCACAAGGTGAGAGTAACACTGGCTGTGATGGTTCAGCTTGGCTGGGCCATGGTTATCAGTGGTTTGGCAGTTATGGAATGATGTAAACTGGCAGTTATATAATCATTTAGTCATCCTCTATTTGTGATGTTATGTGGTTATTTTCCTCCTTTTCACATAATGCTGCTTTTCAGCTAATGGTCTAGTCTTTGGAATGTAACCATGTTGCAAAGTAAGGATTAAATATAATAGTCATATTAACTGGTCTTCCTTGTAGGTCTCTGAATATTATCCTGTCGGTGACTACATTGTACTGAAGATCTATCTTAGACTATTTTTTTTATAATAAATACTGTATAATTTGACAATAAATGATTACTGCAATGTTGAAATGGCAGTCATTTTGTTTTATATGTGTATGTTTTTATTTATATCCATATTATATCTAGATTTATAGCTACATCTATATCTAGCACCATAAACAAATTTTTAGAAACACCTCAAATTTTCTGAACTTTAATTTTAATATCTGTAACATAAAAGTACAAGAAATACATTTAAACCACTTTTCTAAGTTTTACTTATATATGTCCTTTGCAAAAAAAAAAAAAAAAAAAAAACTATTTTATTAGCATTGTTATTCAACTATATATCTCTATGATTTTAGCTGTTAGAATATAAATCTGGTAATCTCAGTTTTCATATTTCTATGGTTATTTATACAGACAAGCAGTAATGGAACATTTGATGAATGCTTACAATAGTGTAGGAACTGGACTTGAATACTACAGTGTTTCTAAAATGAAAATGACATGACTTTATTTGAATTTAAACATAATTAGGAGTATTTGGTTTCCACTTGACAAATACGGAAGCTTTTCTAAAAAAAAAAAAAAAAAAAAACCTGAAGTTTATCTTTTTGTTAATGAAGCAACAGAAACTTTTTTTTTTTTTTTTTTTAGCTTTTTATGTCTGATATTACTTATACTGTTCCTGGAGAAGAACATCATGGTTATTAGAGAGTCAGTGAAAAAGAGCAAGACCATCGACAAGATGGAATGACACACCAGCTACAACAATGGGCTCAAATATAACAATGACTGTGATGATGGCACTGAGTGGGATGGCGTTTCCTTCTGCGTGCATAGTGTCATTGTGGTAGCAAGCTAATTGACAGCAACTAACAACAGGACCCTGGTGGCATAGTGGGTTAAGTGCTATGTCTGCTAAACTAAAAGATTGGCAGTTTAAATCTGCCAGGCGTTCCTTGGGAACTACATGAGAAAAATCTACCCTGACCTCTAGGATCACTATGAGTTGAACCCCAACTGTATGGCAGTGGGTTTGGTTTGGTTTTCAACAAGAACCTGATATTATCTCTATAAGAAAATACTTCTAATTTCTTAATTATGTTAATGGGTTCTCATCCTTTTTTATTATTTGTATTATATATCAAAGATTTGAAAAACTTTTAATGAAAGAAACTACAAAAATGAAGAAGAGTACCTGTAATTAATTAAAATAGGTCACAAAGTATAGAAACTGCATACCAGGCCATTGTTCAATGATTAAGCAAAGTGACTTTCACTTTATACAACATTCTCACATTGGTGCTACAAATTTGATAACTCTCTCAAACTGAGGCAGAAAATTTGAAAGAGGAGATAGACAAGAAAAGAGATTACTGATAGCATAAAAAAGACAACCTGTCTGATTTGTTTACTTCTGTATCCCCAACACCAAATACAATGACCAACTTGGACTAGTTGCAGATGAATGTTAAATTCCAACCCAGAGTGACCATATAGGACAGAATGTAACTCTCCCATATGTTTTTTTAGCTTGTAAATTTTACAGAAACAGATTGTTACATTTTTCTCCCTTGGAGTAGTTGGTGGGCTTGAACAGCTGACCTTTCGGTTAGCAGTCAAGTGGTTAACAACTTGTCCATCAACTAAACAGCAACGAGACATGAGATAACTTTAAATTTATATGTATTACATGCTGACAGCTGTCTTACCAACTATAATTCATCATCAATGTTTCTGATAATTTTAAATAATACAAAATATTAGAATCAATCTCATTTACTCAAGAAAAAATAATCAACACAAGTTTATAGTCTGATTTTAAGGGTTCTATGAAATCATTTATTTTAATTTCAGTCTCAAAAAATAAACTGTTTTGGGGGTAGAATCAAGATGGTGGCCTAGACACACATCTCCTTAATTCCCTCGGAAAACTAAGGCCTGGATTGATAATTAAATGGAGAATTTTGGACACCCAGTGAGCCTTAAGACATGGCATAGGGCATTTGGACTATATACCACTGAAGGAGAAACTTATTCTCTTCTGCTGACCCCCACCCATGTTGAATGCTGGCTCTTGTGGACTGAAGGTACCCTGTGATTTTAACTTTTTTTTTCTCTGTCCTAGCCAGCAGGTGGGTCTTGGGCTTAAATGGCAGCAAAGCTCAGCCACACTGCTGATGGGATCAGAAGGCAGTATAGTCACATTTTGAGAGTTCAGCTCTGGATTCTCTACACCTTGGCTCCTCCACCCTCTCTTTCTGAACCTTTGTCATTGATTCTTCTATCTCAGAGCTTGACCAGGAGGCCATCTCTTTTGATTGGGAGATGGAGTTACTGAAACGAAGGCCTCAGCAGGGGCTAATTCCCAGGCTGGGAGGCAGTGCCAGCCTTGGGAGTACTCTCTCAGCAGAAACACAGTGTTTACAACAGAGTAGCCTTACAGGTGGGGCTGGGCAGTGGAAGATAACAGGGTAGTAACGTGTCCATACTTTCAACTAGATTACAGCATCTGGGGATGGATATAGAGGTGCCTCGATTGCCACCTGGAAAGTGGCTTCCACCCTTGACAGACTGAATTTGGCAGCTTTCATATAGCATTTACCTGGCAAAATAAGACTACCTAGAGAAATAACTGCAGTGCAGCCAGATGACATCTCCACCAGCCTTTACTAACCCACAACATAGAGTCAGCTGATGGCCACACAGTAACTCCAAAACTAAGGCTGCATCTTTGCCAAAAAGGAGGTGGAGTCTGCTACCCTAGAGAGTCCACTGGGCAAAGTCAATGGAGCACACAGAGGTGACTGGTGATCACCTTCCTTCTCCAAATGTCACTAAGACCCTGTTAAGGCAACACCAGAGAAACTAAACAATATCTAGATTCCCAAAAAGCAACAAACCTCTGCTAGAGACTTAAAAAAAATTCCACCCATGACTCCAGAAAACTCTCAAAAGAAAGAACCAAAGAACTTCCTAGATGAAGAAGACTTTCTAAAACTATCAGAAGTTGAGTACAAAAGGATTATATGTAGAGCCCTCCTAGACATTATAGAAAATGCATCAGAGCAAAATGAAAAATTAAGCAAGCTGTTCAAACTGATGGAACACCAGCATTTTGAAATCTGACAGATCAATAACAAAACTAAAGAACTGGAAAACTCATTTCAAAGCCAAGAGAACAGAATAGAACAAATGAACCTAGACTTTCAGACTTGGAAGACAGAGCTACTGACACCAGCATCTGTGAGTAGAAATCAGAGAAAAGAAATAGCCAAGCCAAGTGCCATTGAGTCGGATCCCACTCATGGCGATCCTGGGGGCCAGAACTGACCCCCAGAGAAGAAATAAGAATAATGAAAAAGCATTAACAAACATGTTTGGGACTCTATCAAGAAGAACAATCTATGGTTCATTGGAGTTCCTGAACAGGAAGGGACATCTGAAAACACAAAGAGTCTTGTCGTTGAGTTGCTGATAGAAAACTTCCTTGAAATTATGAAAGAGAACATAGATATTCAAGATGTATATCAAATGTCACACAATATGACACCAAAAGAAAGAAATCAAGGCATTATAACCAAGCTTAACAAAATGAAACATAAGCAGAAACTCTTAAAGACAATGAGACTAAAAGTAAAGCCAACATTCAGAGGGAAGCCCTGTAGGCTTTTGTCTGACTTCTAGGCCAAAATGACTTTGGCACAGAGGAGGTGGGATGACACATTCAATGTCGTCAAGGAGAAAAACTTCTAACCAAGAATTATATAGCCTGCAAAACTGTCTTTCAAATATGAAGATGAAATTAAGACATTCAGTGATAAACAGAAGCTTAGAGACTTTGTGAAAACCAAACCAAAAACTACAAGAAATACTGAAAGAAGCTCTTAGCTTTGAATAACAGAACCATTAGCTCTATATTTTTCGAAACAATACAGGACACATCATCCAGAAACCTACTAAGTTAGGGAAGGCACAAAATTCAATCAAAGATGTAATATTAAAAGAAGTGATCCAGTGATCATCTCATGAGAACTATGACATCATCACATTACAAAGAGGGATGTACTACAGTATAGTGCTCCCAGATGGAGAGGAAGTTAATAAGATTTGTAGAAGTTAAAATTGGGTTTAAATATAGATTATTAAGAGGGATCATGGGGTAGCCCCTAAGCACAATAAAGATGCAAGACATCAAATTAAGAAATGTAATACAGGAGTCTCAACAAACACAAAAACAACACTAAAAAGGATGAAAAATCAACCCATATAGAAGAATAACCCCGAACAGAATATTAAGAGCAACCGAGAAAACATCAATACAAAAATAAACACATCACAATGACAGCATTAAATACATACCTATCAATACTTACACTGAATGTAAGTGGACTGAACGCTCCAGTAAAGAGACAACAGGTGACTTCTTGTGTCAAAAGACACAACTCTTCAACATATTGCTTACAAGAAACACACATTAGACATAAAGATAAGAAAAAACTGAAAACTCAAGAATGGAAGAATATATACTAGGCTGACAATATACAAAGAAGAGTAGGTATGGCAATAATAATATCAGTTAAAATAGATTTTAATATAAAATTCACTATTGTAGACAAGGATGATCACTTTTTTGCTGAAAGTTACAATACACAGCAGGAATTAACAATATTAAATATTTATGTACTGAGTACTAGAGCATCTAAATACATTGAACAAACACTGACCACATTAAAAAATGAGATAGATCACTCCATAGTAATAGTGGGAGACTTCAACACTACACTTTGGGTATTGGACAGATCTTCTAGAAAAAAGCTCAGTAAAGACACAGAAGATCTTTTTGCAATAATTAACCAACTAGACCTCATCGACATATGCAGAATATTCTATCCATCAGCAGAAAACTACACCTTCTCCAGTGCACATGGAACATGTTCTAGAATACACCATGTGTTAGGACATAAAGCAAATCTCAATAAAATTGATATCATTGAATTACTGCAAAGCATCTTCTCAGAACACAGAGCTGTAAATCAATAGCAGAAAAGACATAGATAGAAATTGAAACTCATGGAAACAGAACAACACCCTGCTCAAAAAGCCTTGGGTTATACAAGAAATCAAGGAGGAAGTAAAGAAATTTATGGATTCCAATGAGAATGAAAACACTTCCTATCAGAACCTATGGGGTATAGCCAAGTCAGTGCTCAGAGGTCAGTTTATCTCCATAAATGCACACATCTGGAAGGAAGAAAGAATCAATATCAAAGAATTAACCTTACAGCTTGAACAAATAGAAAGAGAATGACAGACGAACACCTCATGCACCAGAAGAAAACAGATCACACAGATTAGAGCAGAACTAAACAAATTAGAGATGGAAGGACAATTGAAAAAATTGAAAAGATCAAAAGCTGATCTTTCAAAAAGATCAACAAAATTGACTAAACTTGCTAAAGACAAACAAGAAACAAAACAAATAATCCGTATAAGAAATGTGAGAGATGTCACAACAGATCCAACAGAAATAAAAAATATCAGAATACTATGAAAGACTGTACTCTAACAGATTCGAAAACCTAGAGGAAATGGACAAGTTTTTAGATTTATGTCACTTATCAAAATTATCACAAGGTGAAGCAGAACAACTTAATAAACCCATCACAAAGGAAGAGATTGAAAAAGTCATCCAAAAACTACCAACCAAGAAAAGCCCTGCCTCAGATGGCTTCACTACAGAATTCTATCAAGCTTTTAGAGAAGAATTAACTCCTATATTACTGAGACTATTTCACAGCATGGATGGCATACTCCCAAATTCATTCTATGAAGCCAGAAAAACCCTGATACCAACGCCAGGGAAAGATCCCACTAAAAAAGAAAATTACAGACCAGTATAATTCATGAACCTATATGCAAAAATTGTCAACAAAATCCTAGCCAATAAAATTCAACAAGATATCAAAAAAATAATTCATCATGACCAAGTTAGATTCATATCAGGGATGCAAGGGGCTTCAACATCAGAAAAACAATGTGATCAACTACATAAATGACAAAAGACAGAAATCACCTGATTTTGTCAATTGAGGCAGAAAAGACATTTGATAAGGTCCAACACCCACTCATGCTTAAAGAACTCTCAGTAAAATTAGAGTAGATGGCAAATTCCTCGATGCAATAAAGTCGTTTAATACAAAACCAACAGCTTAAGAGACTGAAAGAATTCCCCTTGAGAATGGGAACTAGACAAGGATGCCCACTCTCACCTCTCCTATTCAACATTGTACTAGAATTTATAGCCAGAAAAATTAGACAAGACAAAGAAATAAAGAGCATCTGCATCAGCAAAGAAGTAAAAATTTCCCTATTCACAGATGATATGATTGTGTATTTAGAGAATCCTAAAAAATCTGCAAGTAAATTACTCAAACAGATATAAGCGTTCAACAAAGTATCAGGATACAAGATAAACATAAGTAAATCAATACCATTTACTATAGCCCCCAAGAAAATAAAATGCCTAGGAATAAGTCTAACTAGAGAAATGAGAGACCTTTACAAAGAGAACTACAAGACCATATTACAAGAAACTAAGAGAGACTTACATAAATAGAAAAAGCTACCTTGCTCATAGACAAGAAGACTTAACATTGTGAAAATGTCTGTTTTACCCAAAGCAATCTACTGATATAACAGAATTCCAATACAAATTCCAGTGACATTTTTTTAATGAGATGGACAAACAAATCACTAACTTTGTTTGGAAAGGAAATAAACCCTGGATAAGTAAAGCACTACTGATGAAGAAGAACACACTGAGAGGCCTCTCTCTACCTGACTTTAGAAACTATTACACTGCCACAGTAGTCGTAACAGCCTGTTACTGGTAAAAAAAGAGACATATAGACTAATGGAACAGAGTTAAGACCCCAGAGATGCGACAATGCTCCTATGAATATTCGATATTTGACAAAGGCCCTGAGATTTTAAAATGAGGTGAAAACAGTCTCTTTAACAAATGGTGCTGGCAAAATTGGATATCCATGTGCAAAAAATTGAAACAAGACCCATTGTCTCACACCTGATACAAAAACCAACTCAAACTGGATAAATGATCTAAATATAAAATCTAAAATGATAAAGCTCATCCAAGAAAAAAATAGGATCAACATGCAAGTTTTAATATACAATGTAGACAGACTTCAAAATCTGTCAAACGAAGAATGATCAACAGAAGAGAAAATAGATGAATGGGCCCTTTAAGAATCAAACAGTTTCGCTCATCCAAAGACTTTATCAAAAGAATTAAAAGACCACCTACAGAATGGGAAAAGTATTTTGCAACTGTATTCAGAATGACATCTGATCTTCATAATCTATAGCCAGCCAAGTGGATAGTCTATAATGTACTACAAAATATCAACAAGTAAAGGATAAATAATCCAATTAAGCTATGGGCAAAGGAGATGGACAGACAGTTCTCTAAACAGAACATCCAGGCAGCCAAAAGATGCATGCGGAATTGCTTACGGTTGTTAGCTATGAAAGAAATTGAAATCAAAACTGCAATGAGATGTCACCTCACCTCAGAAAGATTGGCCATGACCCAAAATAACAAATGCTGGAGAGGCTATGGAGAAGTTGGAACTCTTCTACATCGTTGGTGGGATTGCAAAATGGTACAACCTCTTTGGAAAGCAACCTGGTGCTTCCTTAAAAAGCTGGAAATAGACATGCCATTTGACCCAGTAATCTCACTGCTTGGAATATATCCTACAAAATGAAAGGCAGTCATATGAACAAACAGATGCACACAAATGTTTATTGCAACACAGTCCATAATAGCAAAAAGATAGAATCAACACAGATGACAAACAACAAGTGAATGGATAACTAAACTATGGTATATCTGCTCAATGGAACACTATGCAATGATAAAGAACAATGATGATTTTAGGAAGCATCTCATAACTTGGTTTTATTTTTTTATTTTATTTTTATTTAACATAACTTAAACCCGATTTTAATTACTACCAGTCTTGTAATCTTCCTCTCCATCTGGAAGGACTATAACGACTGTAGCACATCCCTCTTTTTGTTATGATGACACCGGAGTTTTCATGATGATCACTGGATTGCTTCTTTCTGTATCAAAGCTGTGACTGACTTTGGAGCCTTCCCTAAACGAGTATTGAGTAGTGTGTGGTTCTAAAATATAAAGTTAGTGGTTTTGTTCTTCTAAACCAAAGCCAAGAACTTCTTTCAGTATTTCTTGTAGTTTGGGTTTGGTTTTTACAAAGTCTCTGAGTTTCTGTTTATCTGGGAATGTCTTAATTTCATTTTCGTATTTGAAAGACAGTTTTGCAGGATATATAATTCTTGTTTGGAAGTTCTTCTCCTTCAAGACTTTGAACGTGCCATGCCACTGTCTCCGTGCCAGCATGGTTTCTGCTGAGAAATCTGACGAGAGCCTACAGGGTTTCCCTCTGAATGTTAGCTTTGTCTTGAGTCTTGCTGCCTTTAAGTGTTGCTGCTTATATTGGGTGGCGTATAATATGCATCTGAGATGTCTATATTCTCTTCCTTCATGATTTCTGGGAAGTTTTCTTTCAGCAGCTCAGCAACAATATTCTCTGTGTTCTCAGATGTCTCACCCTGTTCAGGGACTCCAGTGAATCGAAGGTTGTTCCTCTTAATAGAGTCCCACATGCTTCTTAATGTTTCTTCATTTTTCTTGTTACTTTTTTCTGATTTCTGCTCATAGACGCTGGCATCAGTAGCTCTATCTTCCAAATCAGAAATTCTTTTTTCCATTTGTTCCATTCTGTTTTCTTGGCTTTGCATGGAAGTTTCTATGTCTTTGATTTTCTTCTTGATCTGTTGGATTTCAGAGTACTGGTGTTCCATCAGATCCAACAACTTGTTTGATTTTTCACTTTGTTCTGCTGCATTTTGTATAAGTTCTAGAAGGGCTCTGTATATAGTCAATTTGCATTCACTTCCTGATGCTTTCATAAAAGTTTCTTCATCTGGAAAACTCCTTGGTTGCTTTGTTTGAGAGCCTTCTGAAGCCATGAGTGATTGCTTGTATGCCACAATTGTCTGTTGCTTTTTGGGTCCCATGTGAGTATATGGAAGCTGGAAGAGGTATTGTGAGGATGGATTGCAAATGTTTCTCTAGGCTGTCTTCAAATGTAAAGGAAAAGGTATCTCACCAGTTCACAAGTCAGTTAGGTTTTCAGGTGTCGAGGTCCCTCTTCGCATCTGACAAAGTAAACGCCACTATATCCAACCCCAGATGGTAACAAACTAGTTCAGAATACAGCAATGCTACTGTCCTGTTGGCCTCTACTGACAGGGCCTAGCCTTATCCAACACTGCGTCTAGTACTGGTTTTGTGATAGAAAAGCACTCTCCCATGGGCAGGCTCTGGCTCCCAAGCTAAGAATTAGGTCCAGCTGCGGCCACCGTATCCAAGATGGCGTCCTACACACAGGCAGCAGACAGGGGGCCTAAAGGTGCCGAGAGGTAGTGATTACTCTGCTTCTGTTGCAGGGCCCCCAACTTAGGCAGCACTGTGCAAATTCACTACTTTTCTGTTGGAAAAGCGCTGTCCTGTTTGCAGGCGCTGGCTCCCAGGCTAAGAACGAGGTCCCGCTAAAATCTAAATACCAACATGGTGTCCCGCACACTGACTGCAAAGGTCCGCGCAAACCCCACTGAGGCAGCTACTAAATGAAAGGCTCAAAATGGCTAGATTAACAGAGTCCCGAGCCTGGCTCTCAGAATATGGGAATTTCGCCTGCCTATCCCCCCAGCAGCGTGTGTGAGCGCAGCCGCCAGGCAAGGCCCAGCTCCGCCTGCCAGCCGAGACAGAGGAAAGAAAAAGTCAAACTGGTGCGTTTACCTTCCGTCCGTGAGAGCCGGGGCTAGCCAGGAGCAGGAGTCAGCGAGAGAGAGGAGGTTTTTTGCTGAGTGGTATGAAGTCCCAATTAACAGCTCTGTGCTGTGTCCTGAGGCTGATTAGGTGATCAGAAGACTCTGTTTGATTGTCAGTTCAGGTCTTGATTTCCAGAGGGATATAGGGAGACGTGGGCTTAGTCCGCCATCTTGACTCCGCCCCCCCTCATAACTTGGTTTTAATTGGAAGACATTATGTTGAGTGAAACTAGTCAGTGGCATAAGGACAAATATTGTATAAGACCCTTACTATAAGGACTTTAAAAACAGACTCATGTACTGAAGAAAAGACTCTTTGATGGCTGAAAGGGAAGGGTTGGGGAGAGGGAGGGAGAGAGTTGGTTACAGATTACATAGTTGATAGAAATTTAGTTGAATGAAAGCAGCGACAGCACACTTTAGAAAGAAGATCAATTCAACTAGACTTCAACATAACATGAATACTCTTTCAATCTTAACCCAATATTGCAAGGACACAGTAGCAGGAGCAGGGGTCCAGGGGCCATGTTCTCAGGGGACCTAAAGGCCAGTTGGCATAACTAGCCTACTGCTAAGAAAGTCTTCTCCACCCCATATTGATGAGTGATGTCTGGGGTCTTAAAAGGTAGCAAGCTGCCGTCTGAGTTATACCAAATGGTCCCAATTCAGCAGGAACAGATGATCACAAAGAACAAAAATGACATGGGGGTTAAAGAACCCACATCAGTGGATGACTGCATCAACATGTGACCAGAAGAACCAGATGGTGCCCAGTCATCACCAGTGACAGCAGTGATGGGACTCACAAAGTTGAGTCTCTGTGGCAACATGAGAATATAAAGGAGTGCACTGTGAGACCTCCACTAAAAGACTGCAACTGATCATCCAAAGGCCTCAGGGTTTCCCAGACCATGGCCTCTAGACCTGATGCTGCTCCTGTCCATAAATCATTACTGAAGTCAACACCTCAGACAGGAATAGATTGGACCCAGAGACACAGAGTGACCATATCATGTGTGCCCTTTATGGCTCTATGCATCTGTAGAATATCGCCCTATTGGTTTCTTATGAGAGGGTAGTGGAGAGGATGAAGAAGAGGAGATGACATGTATAGAACAGAAAAGAGGAGTGTGTTGTCACCAGGCAAGGAGAGAAGTAGGAGCGGCACATAGTCAGGCATGCAAATTCAAACCGGATTGTACATTTCATTCAATCACAATTTAATCAAACCGCAAAATGGAAAAACACTCTCTAATGAAAAAGCAAGTGGGGACAACACTGAGAAGGGAAGATTGTTGCCACATCTCTTGATTGGCTACCCATGTCACAAAACAATATATGTATTAATTGTTTCACAAGCAACTAATCTGTTTGTAAACTGTTATCCAAAGCACAATATATAAAAAGAAAGAAAGAAAATTGCTTTCTTTCCCTGCATTACATGTGAAAATCCAGCAAATTGCTGGAGCATAAGTTGCCTACAAAAAGTTCTATACTTAGTATTAAGCTTAATATAATGCTTTTGATTTCAATAGAAAATAGTTTAACAATTAAAGTTTATATATGTTATTTGAACATGACTTTTGTGTTTGGGGGAAGAAACCTCTACAGGAAAGTGTAAGCACAGGTTACATCTGCTTCCAAATTAGACTTTTTCCTGAGAATGTGGTAAGCAAATGGACTTTTTGAAAATGGTTCTCCTTCATCTACATTGCATGGTGAAATCGAATACTTGTTTTTCCAGGGGGGACATCAGCCTAAATCAATCCAACATCTCAGTAAGAATAATACATGAACAACAGAATTAGCATAAACAGAATTCCTAAAAAATAAGTATAAAAAGAAATTTGGAAAGCATAAAGAAAAATAAAGGAGCAAAATTAATAAAGAGGTAAATATCAGTGTTACCAAGGTCAAAAGTTTGTTCTGACAACAGTAACAACAGATGAATTGAGCAGCGAAATTACACATGTTTATATATAGCCCAGTGAATGAGATATATTATGTACAGTTATTTGACCTTTAAAAAGATGTTGATATTTTGTCCTATCCATAACAAAACAGAAATGTCACTGCAGGTGTAAATAAATTTCATTGGCATTATAACTCTTTTTGCCTTTATATAATATTTATAAAGACTAAAATTAAGAGCTATTAATTTACTAATGTATTAACTCTATCAGAAATTAGTTTTTTAGAAATTTCATTTGATAGTGTAATTTACAGGATAATTTCTATAAGATACAATTAAAACTATCATAAGATATCAAGTACTTCTGCAGAAGTCATATTAAAAGGCTATACATAATAAACACGTATGTATGTACAAAGTCCTATAGATTATACATATGCAAACACAAAAGTATGTTTAAGTATATGAAAAATCTATATTTTATACACATTCTCTTGTGTATATTTTATTAACTTATCTATTGTCTTTGTGTTCTCTGGTAGTATGTAACAGTTGACATAAGTCCACCTAGTTCATCTGCCCCCTAGCTACCACAGTGCTCTTCCTAAAAGCAAATATGATCAAATTATTTCCCCTATTAAAGTCATTGGTGATACTTCTTTGGCTTCCTTGGCTTCTTAGCAAGACTTAGAAGGAATTTTATTACCTGATCCCTGAGCTAATTTGGCATCACATTCACATTCACCAGTGTTAACAACCTGATGCCAACTCATAGAGACTTTATAGGACAGATTAGAACATTACCACAGAGTTTCCAAGGAGTGACTGTTAGATTCACAATGCTGACCTTGTGGTTGGTAACCAAAAGTTTAAACACCATGCCATCAGCGTTCCGATAATTTGGTTCCAGATATACACATATGGAACTAAATTTTGTATATATGTACTTATATATGTATATATACATATTCATGAATATACCATAAATTTGTATGTGTATAGTATAACTATAACCATAAACTCATGTTTATAGTTCTCATAGTATGTTTTCATGCTTTTGAATCTTTACAAACATCCTTCTCCCTATTGTTCATCTAAAGTATCCTTTAAGCTTTAAGTCAACTTTGATCTCTGGTTCTCCTCTCTTTTTCCTTTGCCATTAATCTCTCATTGCATCAATATCTGTGCCCAAACATGTTTTAAGATCTCCCACTTCCTAAAAATAGGAAGAAAGTTAAAAAAATAAGTTCCTTGACCCCACCACCTCACAACTTCATTGTTGTTGTTAATGTGCTGTCAAGTCAGTTCCAACTCATAACAACTCTATGAACAACAGAACAAAACACTGCCTGGTCTTGGGCCATGTCTATAGTTTTTATGCACAAGTTCATCATTGCAGCCACTGTGTCAATCCGTCTCACAAGAGATCTTCTTCTTTTTCACTGACCCTCCACTGTGCCAAGCATGATGTCCTTCTCCAGGGACTGATCCTTCCTGAACATGTCCAAAGTATGTAAGACGCAGTCTTAGCATCTTTGCTTCCAAGGAGAATTCTGGTTATACTTCTTCCAGAACAATCTGTCGGTTCTTTTGGTGGTCCACGGTACATTCAATATTCTCCTACAACATCACAATTCAAAAGCATTCATTCTTCTGTCTTCTTTGTTCATTGTCCAGTTTTCACATGCATATGATGTGATTGGAAATACTATGGTGTGGGTCAGGCCCTCTTGAGTCTTCAGCGTGACATTTTCACTTTTCAATACTTTAAAGAAATCCTTTGCAGCAGGTGTTCACAATGCAATGTGTCTTTTGATTTCTTGACTGTGCTTCCATGGGCACTGATTGTGGAACCAAGTAAAATGAAACCTTTGAGAATCTCAATCATTTCTCCGTTTATGCCAGTGTTGCTTACTGGTCCAATTGTGAGGATTTTTGTTTTCTTGATGTTGAGGTGCAATCCATACTGAAGGCCGTGGTCTTTGATCTTCATCAGTAAGTATTTTAAACCTTCACTTCCAGCAAGTAAGGTGGCAGGTTGTTAATGAGTTGTCCTCCAATCGTTCTTTTTCACATAATCCAGCTTCTTGGGTTATTTGCTTGGCATAGAGAACAGAAGTATGGCGAAAGGATACAATCTTGACATACACTTTTCCTGACATCAACAATGATATCCCCGGTTTCACATCCTCTTCTGAATCTAGCCTGAATTTCTGGCAGTTCCTTGTCAATATACTGTCGCAGTTGCTTATGAATGATCTAGAGCAAAAATTACTTGCATGTGATATGAATGATGTTGTCCAGTAATTTCTATGTGTTTTAGTCAGCTAGTGCTGCTCTAACAGAAATACCACAGAGTGGATGGCTTTAACAAACGAAGGTTTATTCTTACACAGTCTGGTTGCAAATCCATATTGAGGGTGACAACTACAGGGAAAGGCTTTCCCCTTGTAGGCTCTGGAAGAAAGTCTGGTATTGCATCAGTCTTTGTCCAGGGAGTGTCTTAGCACAGGAACCTCAGGTCTGAAGGATGTGCTGTTCTCCTGGTGCTGCTCTCTTGATGGCAACGAGGTTCCAAATTCTCCTTGTTTCTTTTTCCTTTTATCTCTTGCAGGCTGAAAAGCTTAAAGGTGGGGCAAGCCATACTCCAGGGAAACTGCCCCCTACAGCAGAGCAAGGAAGTAATCCTATGCAGGAATTTACAACCCCTTTAGCGTACAGTTTAGTGAAGCCACAGAATGGAGGACAGTCCCAAGATACTGGGAATCATATCCCAGCCACACGGCTGCACATATTTTTGGGGGGACACAATTCAACCCATAACACCATGTTTGGTTGGATCACTTTTCTTTGAAATGGGCATAAATATGGATCTCTTCCAGTCAGTTGGTCAAATAGCTATCCTCCAAATTTCTTGACATAAAAGAGTGAGCACCTCCAACACTGTATCTGTTTGTTGGAGTATCTCAGTTGTTGTTCCAACAATTCTTGGAGCCTTGTTTTTTGCCAATGCCTTAAAAGATGCTGACAGACAACCTCTTATTCCACTTATATTTTTCTGTGTCTCTTTAGAGCAATACTCCAGAAAATTATCTTTTTTCCCATTATTTCTAACTACAGATGCAAAGGTAACATTCAAAGGGAAATCCTGTAGGAGTTTGTCTGATTTATTGGCAGAAACGATGTTGGCAAGAAAGCAGTGGGATAACACATTCAAAGTCCTGAAGGATAAAAACTTCCAACCAAGAATTACATATCCTACAAACTTGTCTCTTAAATATGATGGTGAAATTAACATATTTGAAGGTAAACAAAAAGTTTAGAGACTTTGTAAAAAACAAAACAAAACTATAAGAAATACGGGAAGGAGCTCTTTGCTTACAAAACCAAAAACATTAAGTGCATGCTTAAAGAAACAATGCAAGACACTATTCACTTAGGGAAGTCAAAAATCTCAATCAAGATTAAAATTTTAAAAGAAGGGAACCAGTGATCATAACACAAGAACTATGACATCATCAGACTAAAAAGAGGGATATGCTACAGTAGTTATAACCCTTTCAGATGGAAATGAAATTAAAAAGATATGCAGAAGTTAAAGGCTAGCTTAAAATTAGAAGACTAAGGGGGCTCATGGGAGTAGCCTGGAAGCAAAATAACAATGGGACATGTCAAAAGCAGAAGCACACTATAGGAGTCTCAACAAGCACAAAACCAACACTGAAAAAGATGAAAAGTCAACCCATAAAGAAGAATGACCCAGAACAGAATATTAAAAGCAACAGAGAAAAACATCTACAACACAAAAACAAATGGTTCCAAAGGACAATATGAAACAAACACCTATCAATAATTAAACTGAATGTAAATGAACTGAATGCTCTAATAAAGAGACACAGAGAAACATCATGGAACAAAAGACATGTATGTTGCTTACAAGAAACACACCTAGTATTCAAAGATATGAACATACTGAAAACCAAAGGATAGAAAAATGGATACCAAGCCAACAACCTACAAAGAAGAGAAGGAGCGGAAATACTAATCTCAGATAAAATGAACATCAATTTAAGATCCACCGTCAAGAACAAAGATGGTCACTATTTATTGTTGAAATGTTCAATTCATAAACAGGACATAACAACCTTAAATATTTATGCACCCAGTACCAGAGCATCCAAATACATCAAAGAAACTGTGTCATCATTGACAAATAAGATAGATTATTCCACAATAATAGTTGAGGGCTTCAACATTTCACTTTAAGTATTGGCCAGATCACCAAGAAAAAAGTTCAGTAAAGGTATAGATCTTATTGCAATAATTAACCAACTAGATCTCACTGACACATGCAGAACTTTTTACCCATCAACAGATAACTACACATTCTACAATGCACTTGGAACGTTTTCCAGAATAGACCATGTGTTGGGACATGATGCAAGTCTTAACTATATCCAAGCCACTGAATTATTGAAAAGCACATTCTTGGACCATACAGCCATAAATGTTGAAGTTAACAGCAGAAAAAGCAAAGGTAGAAATTTGAGCTCATGGAAACTGAACAACACCTTGTTCAAAAAGCTATGGGTTATGGAACAAATCAATAATGAAATAAATTTATGCAATCAAATGAGAATGAAAACACATCCAACCAGAATGTATGGGATACAGCAAAAGTAGTACTCAGAGCTCAATTTATCTTTATTAATACACATCTGGAACTAAGAAAAGACACAAATAAAAAAATTAACCATGCAGCATGAAAAAGTAGAAATATGGCCACAGAGGAACCCTTCAGGCACCAGAATAAAGATATAATAAAGATTAGAGCAGAACTAAATGAATTAGAGAACGGAAGAACAATTGAAAAAAATGACAAAACCAAAACTGTTTTTCTGAAAAGATCAACAAAATTGATAAACCATTGGCTAAACTTACAAAAGAAAACAGGAGAGGAAACAAACAAGCCTGAATAAGAAATGAGATGGGTGATGTCACAATAGTCCCAAATGAAATCAAAAGTATCATAAGAGAATACTATGAAAGACTGTACTCTAACAGATTTGAAAACCTAGAGGATATGGACAATTTTCTAGACTCATGCCACCTACCTAAATTATCACCAGGAGAAGTAAAACTACTTAATAAATCCATCACAGAGGAAGATTGAAACAGTCATCAAAAAACTACTATACAAAAAAAAGCCCTGGCCCAGATGGCTTCACAGGAGAATTCTACCAAACTCCTATATCACTGAGGGTATTTCATAGCATAGGAAGTGATAAAATATTCCCAAATTCCTTCTGTTAAGCCAGCTTAACCCTGATACCAAAGCAATGGAAAGATTCCACTGAAAAATAAAATTATAAACCACTGTCAATTATGAACCTAGATGCAAAAATCTCCAACAAAATCTTGCAAATAGAATTCAACAAGCCAGCCAAGTGCCGTCGAGTCAGATCTGACTCATGGTGACAAAATATGAAAAAAAAAAATCATCATGAGCAAGTTGGTTCAACATCAGAAAAACAATTAATGTGATCAGCCACATAACTAGCACAAAGAATAAGAATTATCTGATTTTTCAATTGATGTAGAAATGGCATTTAACAAAGTCCAACACACATTTGTGCTAAAAACTTTTAGCAAAATAGGAATAGAGGGGAAATTTCTCAACACAATAAGGAGCACCTATGCAAAACCAACCATCTACATCATTCTGAATGAACAGGGACTGAAAGAATTTCCTTTGACAATAGGAAATACACAAGGATGCTCACTTTCACCATTTCTATTCAAGATTTTATTAGAAGTTCTAGCTAGAGTCATTAGACAAGGCAAAGGATTTCCCTTGGACAAGGGCATCTACATCACATGCAAGAGGTAAAAATCTCCCAATTCACAGATAATATGATTGCATTTGCAAAGAATCCCAAGGCATCTGTCAGTAAACTACTTGAACTAATAGAAGAGTTTAGCTAAGTATCAGGATATAACACAAATGTAAGTAAATCAGTGGGATTTCTTTACACCAACAAAGAGACCGTCAAAGAAGAAACCATCAAATTAATGCCATTTACTATAGCCGCCAAAAGATAAAATATCTAGGAATAAATCTAACTAGAGAAATAAGAAACCTATACAAAGAGAACTGCAAGATCTTATTTCAAGAAACCGAAAGAGGCTTACATAAATGGAGATATCTACCTTGTGCATGGTAAGAAGACTTAACATTATGAAAATGTCTATTCTACCCAAAGTGATCTACATGTACACTGTAATCCCAACACAAATTATAGTGACAGTTTTTAATGAGATGGAGAAACAAATCACCAACTTAGTTTGGAAAGGCAAGAAATCCTGGATAAGTAAAGCACTACTGAAGAAAAGGAACATAGTGGGAGGCCTCACACTAGCTGATCTTAGAATCTATTACACTGCCACAGTTGTCCAAACAGCCTGGTACTGGTACAAAGAGAAATGTATAGAACACTAGAACAGAGTTGAGAACCCAGAGATGCTGCCATCCTCTTATGAACAGTTGATATTTGACAAAGGCCCTAAAGTTGTAAACTGGGCTAAAAATAACTCTATAACAAATGGCGTTTACAAAATTGGACATCCATCTGCAAAAAATTGAAACAATATCCGTATCTCACTCTTTACATAAAACCTAACTCAAATTAGAACGAAGATCTAAATATCAAACCTAAAAGGATAAAGATCATGCAAGAAAAAATAGGATCAACAGTGAAAGTTTTAATACACCACTTAGACAGACTACAAAATCTGGTAGACAAAGCACGATCAATAGAAGAGAAAATAGATAAATGGGAACTACTAAGGATCAGACACTTTCGCTCATCCAAGACTTCATAAAAAAAAACTAAAAGACCACTTACAGAATGGGAAAAAAGTATTTGGCAACTACATGTCAGAATGACGTCTGATCTCCATAACCTGCAAGGTACTGCAAAATACCAACAAGAAAAAGGTAAATAACCTAATCAAATGATGGGCAAAGAAGATAGGCAGACAATTCACCAAAGAGGACAGCAAGGCAGCCAAAATACACATGAGAAAATACTCACAATCATCAGATATCACAGAAATCCAAATCAAGACTACAAAAAGATACCATCTGCCCCCAACAAAGTTGGCCTTAATCCAAAAAACACAAGACACAAAACAACAAATGGTGGAGAGTCTGTAGAGAAATGAGAACTCTCCTACACTGCTGGTGGATTGCAAAATGGTACAACCTCTATGGAAAGCAATCTGATACTTCCTTAAAAAGCTGTATATAGATATATCATTTGATCCAGTATTCCCACTGCTCAGAATTTATCCTACAGAAACAAAGGATTTCACTTAACAGACACATGCACAAGAATGTTTATCACAACACAGTCCACAATAGGAAAAAGATGGCATAAACCTAGATACCCATCAACAGATGAATGGATAAACAAACTATGGTAGATATACTCAATGGAACACTATGCAATGATAAAGAACAATGATAGTTTTAGGAGATACAACATGGTTTCAACTGGAAGACACTTTGTTGAGTGAAATCAGTTGGTAGCAACAGGACAAATACTGTTTGAGAACTCTGCTATAAAGACTTAAAACTAGACTTACGTACAGAAGAAAAGAATCTTTGATGGCTACGAGGGTAGTGGGAGAGAGGGCAAGGGTGGGCAATAGATTACATGACAGAAATTTACTTAGGTGAAAGCAGTGACAGCACACAGTATAAAGTAGGTCAACTTAACTGGACTTCACTATAAACAGAAAGTTCTTCTAATACCAACCCAATATCACAAGGGTAGAGTGGCAAGGGTGGGATCCGAGGAGCATGCTCTCAGGGGACATTGAGGTCATTTGGCACAATTTGCCTATTAGTAAGAGAGTCCTTTAAACCCCAAATTGGTGAGTGACACCTGAGGTCTTAAAAGCTAGCAAGCTGCCATCTGAGGTCCCAACTCATGGTCCCAACTCATCTGGAACAGATGATCACTGAGAACCCCAAAGGCATCAGTTAAATAGAGCCCAGGAGACAGAAGGACCCATATAATGGGAGGCTTTATCAGCATGTGACCAGAAGAATCAGATGGTGTCTGGCTACCACCAAAGACAGCAATGACTGGGCACATATGTTGAGTCCGTGTCGCAACACAGGAAAAAAGTGGTGCACCTCACGAATTCTACTAAAAGACAACAATTGATGGTCTAAAGGCTTGGGGGATCCCTTTGGAGCATGAAGCCTAGACCCACTGCTGCCCTTGTCTAAAAGTCACTATTTAGATCAACTCTTCAGACAAAAATGGACTAGACTTAGGGACACTATGTGTGTACTTTACGGTTTTATAAATTTGTAAGAAGCTGTCCTACTGGTCTCTTTCTAGATGGAAGAGAACAGGGTAGAGAGTAGGGGGCAAGAGCTTGTTAACAGGATACAAGAAGTATAAAATGAAAAGAAGGAATGTGCTGTCACAGGGCAAGTAGACCAGAAAGAGCTGCAGATAGGAGAGCATGCATAACTGGATTACATACTTTCGTCTAATCACAATAAAAAAAGAACAATCAAAAGATTAAAACTTCTGTATAAGACTGAACTATTCATCTGTGTGTAAAATATTTGCCTTCCCTGGAGTTAATCTGTTGTTCTATTGTCCAATACAAACTGTTTATTAGCTTTTAATATCCCATTATTGCATACTCAGCAATCAAGGTATACAAGATATACTTTTCTACTTTCTTTCATGCTATAACTAGCTAAATATAGCTTTCTATTAAATTCCTTAGTTATTGTTAGTACTGTAAACATTTGTTTGATGAATAAATGAACATATGATGACATGGTATAACAACCTGGAAAATTTTTTTTTAAAAAAGTCTTTCTATTAAAAAAAGAAATGATCTTTGTCTACCTGTAGGAATTAGCTTGCTTGTATGTTCTTCCTCCCTCTCGTCTGTCAGTTTGTCCTACTGTGGGGGTTTCCATGATGTGATGCTGGAAGCTATGTCACCAATACAGCCAGAAATTCAACCTGTGTCCAGAAAGAGATGTTGAACCAAGGATACCATTGTTGATGTCAGATGGATCATGGCTGAAAACAGAGATTACCAGAAAGATGTTAACTTGTGTTACACGGACTATGCAAAGGCATTTGACTGTGGAGATCACAACACATTATGTCTAACATTGAGGAGAATGGGAATTCCAGAACACTTAATCGTGCTTTTAAAAATCTGTACATGGGTCAAGAGGCAGTCAGGCAAACAGAACAAGGGGACACTGTATGGACTAAAGTCAGGACAAGTGTGTGTTAGGGTTGTATCCTTTCACCATACCTCTTCATTCTGTATGCCAAACGATATTCCAGCAAGCTGGACTGTGTAAAGACAAATGGGGACTCAGGACTGGAGGATGACTTGTTAACAACCTGCATTGTGCAGACGACACCATCTTACTCTCTGGAAGTGAAGAGGAGCTGAAACACAAGACCAAACCCTTCAGTATGGATTTCACATCAATATCAAAAAAACGAAAATCCTCACAACTGGACCAGTAAGCAACATGGTGATAAATAAAGATTGAGGTTGTCAAAGATTTCACTTTTACTTGGTTCCACAATCAAGCCCCTGGAAGCAGCAGTCAAGAAATTAAAAGACACATTGCACTGGGAAAATCTACCACAAAAGACCTCTTTAAAGTATTGAGAAGTAAAGATATCACCTTGAAGAATAGGATGTGCCTGACCCAAGCCATGGTCAATAGCATCATACACATACAAAAGCTGAACAATGACTAAGGAAGACAGAAGAAGAACTGATGCTTTGGATAGTGTTGGAGAAGAACACTGAATGTACCATGGACTACCAAAAGAACTACCAGATATGTTCTGGAAGAAGTACAGGCAGAGTGCTTCTTGGAATCAAAGATAGTGAGACTGTATCTTACATACTTTGGACATATTGTCAGGATGAATCTACCTTGGAGAATGACATCATGCTTGGTTGAGTGGACAGTCAACAAAAATGGGGAAGACCCTCAACGACATGGATTGGCACAGTGGTGCAAGAATAAGTTTAAGCATAAAAATGACTATGGAACTGGTGCAAGACCATGTGGTGCGTAAGGTCACTATGAGTCAGAACCAACTTGATGGTGCATAACAATAACAACAACAATGTATGTTATTGAGTGAAAGTAACTAAATAAATATGTTCTCTTTGAAAGTTGGTATTTTTAGGTCAAAACCCTGCTACTGAGGTTGAGTGCTACGTCTGCTAATCGAAAGATTGGCAGTTCAAATCTGCCAGGTCTTCTTGGAAACTATGTGACAGGTCTGCACTGTTCTGTAGTGTCACTGTGACTCAGAACCAACTTCACAGCACATTCCCCCTGCCTTTGGTTTTCCATTGATAGTGCTCCATTTGTTTTAACAATTTCCTATTGATAGCTTAGGGAATGTCTGAGTGGTACAGATGATTGGCTGAACGTTTGGCTATCTGAACTCACCCAAAGGAACACAGAAGATAGGCCTGAAGGTCTGCATCTGAAAGGTCCCAGCCTTGAAAACCCTATGAAGTAGTTCTGCTAAACACAATCGTGTCCTCATAATTTATAACAGCTCAGTGACAACAAATAACACCAACTGATCGCTTTGCCTGAGTATCGTCTTCTTTTTACTGTCCTTCCCTCTTGTGAAAAATAGGAATTCCGCATTGAATGTGTTGCCATGTGTCCCAATGCCAAGAACAAGAGAGACACTCTAAAATACGATCAGTGTCAATTCGTATTTATTGAGCATCTCACTTCCTCACAATGCCTATCAGGATGCTTATTAGCATTTTAATTACGAAAACGTATTTTCAAGGCCACAATAATAATTGGATGTTTTGAGATTTGCACTCAATTTTTTGATCAGATGAAAATTATTCTCTATAGTATATCATATTGCTAAATTACTATAACTTAGTCATATTTAGCAAGTGATTTTATACATGATGTTATTGCTTCCTTTGAAAATAGGCCTTCCAAGGAAATATTAGAGTGGTGATACTTCAGTGTTTCTCTAAATTGTATGTTTTTTTTTGCAAAAGCATGATATATCTCAGGCAATGCAAACCCAGAGTCACGGATAGAGACAGTAAATCAAGTCTGATCCACTTATCTATTTTTGATTTATGATGGATGAGCTCTTTTTCCATGGATGTTTGAACAAAGTTGTTTCACTCACCCACAGATGATTTATTTTGGGTAATCCACTTGTCCAATGAAGATTTATTGCAGAGGATCCACTATCCATGGTGATTAAATATTTGCAGTTGGCTTGTCCAGAGCTGAGAAAGAAACACTGAGTCATATATGCACCTCATATCTCAACCTGAAATCACAGAACTTAAACAAAATTTTGGAAAGGAAAGCCTCATAACAAAATTACGAATTTTTTAAAAAATTGTCTTAACCTTTGTGAGCTAAGATGTTATATTGCATAACAAGTTAAAAAAATTTTGTAAGTGGATTTCACAATGTGTATTTAGGAATTACGTGAATTATATTGATTCAGCATGTAAACGAATCAGTGGTTTTGACAAACTTGTACTTAGTTAAATTTGGGACAATATTACATTTTCATTGTGTTTATATTCCCAACTGAACCAGATGATTGATTCCTGTCATTGATAAATCATTGTTATTACATATTTTCTTTTCAAAAAACATCATAGACATATTTATATTTTTATATATTTCCTCAGCACTGTACATTGTCTTTCACTTCTCTCTATTTAAATTTGTTTGGTGTTTGAAAGGACATTTTATCCCCCAATTTATAAGCTTATTTAAAATCTCTGTTCATTTTATAATGCTGTTCTGAATAAGTCCCACATATAGTTAAGGCCTCAGAACTTCAGCAAAAATACTGATAACCACAGAGCTGAAGTGAAATTTGATCATTCATTTATTTACTAGCAATAGTCAACTATCAGACTTAGCTCACCAGTTATGATTTCAGATGCTGTAGAACCAGAAAGCAACAAAGAAATTGGTATTTTTTGTTTCTGTTCTCCCTCATTGTCTATCTGAACAATTTATGTATCTTCAGAGGAGGACATTAACTGATATTAGTGCAATTTCTCTTCAGAGTACAGCTGGTTCCTCTAGTGTTTGACATTCATCCCAATTATTGCAAGTTGGCTCATGTAATATTCTAATTTTTCTACAAGGTTGCATGTGATACTAATATATCTTCAATCCATATGCCTATGTTTGTCTTTATTTGTCTTATATAACCACATATCTATGTATTTATGCTTTCCTTAATTCTCTTTAAAATTTGTAACACTATCAGTAACTGCAGTGAAAAATACTCTTTAAAAATCTTAGCATTTGTTGAATTGGTTCCAGTTTCACCAGATTTTTAAAATATACTTCTGCTCATTTATACTTTTCTTTCAATATTCTATCACAGCTCACTGGAGGTCAGTCAGTTTTAGATCCTAATTTTATATGAAGAATCCTACAAAAAAAGAAAAGTACTAGCCTCTGCTTTCACACTTTTCTACACAGAAAGATTCCTTTTCAATTAATGGGAGATTTTTTTTTGTCTGTTAGAAAATAATACTTTTTTTTACATATACAGTAAATTTTTTTGTTATACTTTTACTTCTGCTAATTTATGATTTTAAAATACATATGTATTTCAGAAAATATTTTGCTCTCAGGTCTGCTTTCTAGTATATATATGTACGTGTGTGCGTGTGCATAACATCTTTAGGTATTATCTTCGACTATATTTTACTAACTTTTAAACTGATCTTTTTTGAAATACAATTTTTTACCTGTTTAATCACACGCTTAGGTGACTTTTTTTTAAACTCTTTTTTTTTAAAATTATTACGACTGTGTGAAAATGTACATTCCCGTACAAATTTACATGCCCACCTATATGCAAATTCCACTGCTCTCCTTGCCTGGTGACAGCATACTATTCTTCTCTGCTTCATACATGTCTCGTCCTCCCAACAGTCTCCTTTCACCTCCTCTCCACCCACTCTCCTTCCTCCAGCCAGAGGTCAGCAGGATGATATCTTATAGATGCATAGAACCATAAAGTGCATCCAATATATGGTCACTCTGCATCGCCGAGTCCAATCCATTTGTGTCCGAAGAGTGGACCTTCGTTACGATTTATGGGCAAGAGCAGCATCAGGGCCAGGGGCCATGCTCCCAGGGGAACCCTGAAACCGCTGGACCATCAATTGAGGTATTTTAGCAGAGATCTCAGGATGTACCCCTTTTTATTCTTGTGTTGCCAGTGAGACTCAACTTAGTGAGCTCCATCGGAGCTATCACTGGTTGTGGCCCGGCACCATCACGCTCTTCTGGTCCCAAGTCTTTGTAGGCACTCACTCATGTGGGTCTCTTTATCTTCTGGGTTGTCTTTACCCCATGTTTGACAGATGTTTACAGTCATGTATAACAATACTGTAATCAAGATAAAGAATACTTCCCTCTCCTCAAAAAGTTCCTTTTTGTTCACTTGCAGTTCGTACTATCCCCAAATTCAGACAACAATTGATTTACTCTAACTATGGGTTTCCATTTTCTATAATTGCATTTATATTAAATCTCAGAGTATATAGTCTAGCATCTGGCTTCTTTTTAGGTTAAGGTGAACATTCAAGTTGCATCTACTTTAGTTTTGTTTCCAGTATTTTGAATATACCACTATGAACATTTGAAAATCAGTATTTGTGTAGACATGTTTACATTTCTCTTGGGTAAAGTTCTAGGAATGGGACTGTTTGGTCATTTGGTAAGTCTATGTACATTTTTTAAAAAGAAGTTGCTAAGGTAATTTCCAAAGTGATTGTACCGTTTGCCAATACCTCTAATAATGTTTGAGAGTTATAGATTCACACCAACACTTGGGTTTGTTGGTCTTTTTCATTTTTGAAATTGCAGTGTATATACAGTGTTGTTTTCAATGTGTCTTTTTTAGTTCTTTGCCTACTTGGGGGAGTTTGGGGGATCGTTTGCCTCCTTACCACTTGAGTTATAAAGTTTCTTTGTTATTCTAGATACCATTTCTTTATATATAGAAACATTTATAGATCTGTTTTACAAATATTTTCTTGCCTTTACATTTCCTTAACCTACTTTAGTTCTGTCTTTCCAACACTATGGAATCCTTTAACGGTTAAGAGCTCTACTACTGATCAAAAGGTCAGCTCTTTAAATCTACCTTAGAAACCCCATGGGGCAACTCTACTCTGCCCTGTGGGTTGGTATAAGTAAGAATCAACTTAACTGCAACAGATTTGATTTGATTTGTTTTTTCCTCACTGTAGCTTAGAATCTTCCTTAAAAGAGTCAACTGGAAAAATCTAATATCTTTGTTTTTCTTTCTTTTGGCTACCACAGCTCTGCCTTGCATATGCTTCCTATTGTCTGAAACTTGTTGGATCACATATTTTGCATTTTCTAGTTGTTTATGGAAGAATAGAAAGTTCTGTAACTCTTGATCATTTTGGGAAGTTGAAGCCCTTCCCAAATTTGAAAAGTTGATTTTTAATGAAAATAATATTATTGAAGATGCTTTCAAAATTAAGAACAATTTACCAAACAGTGTAGGGAAAAGTAGCTATTGTGTAGGGGAAATAAGTTATCTCTTTGCCTTATGTGACTAAATCTTTGTTTTCGATCACAAATAGTTAAAGAACTACAAATAAAAATTTAAAAGAGTATTATAAGTAAATTCATGAAATTAGGTGAAAGATATTGAGATATTTCAGCTCCTTTTTTTAACAAGAAATACAAAAGTAAATGACATAAAAGCTTGTTATATATGACTGTATTGATTTTGTTATATGACTGTTTTAGAAAAGAACTGAAGAACATGTACCTGACTGGAGAAAAAATACATATAAGTGTATATGTGGGTACATATATACACATGCACGTATATATATTTGCACACATACATATATATGTATATGAACACACATGCCTATATATGTATGTACATATATATACACATACATATGAACAGATATTTCCTAAATAATGAAAAGAAAATACCCAGTAGATATATATTCCGTCCTGATTCTGATTTTTATGCCTGCAATAACATTTACCAGTTTGAGAACACCAAGTTTTGCTTACATGTCCCTGTCCACTTGCATAAAGTATAAACAAAGTATAGCCAGTGTTTCTTGGTTTGTCTGGAACAGTCTTATATTTGTCTGTTCACCTGGAAAAATTATTAATAATCTCCCATTCACTATGAATAATTCTATTGTTTAAAAATGAATTGTGTGGATATCAAACACCTATATGCAATGTGAACGCAACCATTAAAATTAACAGCATGTTCATATATGAGTAACTTAATATTTTCTACAAATGAATATAGCTACGTGAAGAAGTCATATGTATTATTGTGTCATTTTATAAATGCGAGAAAAACGTCTATATGGTAAATACTGTTAAGCACAGACATGAGAAGTAGCTCGGGAATTGGATGACTTCTCATCATAATGCATCTTTGACAGCACATGACCTCTATGTTTCTTGTCATGCAAAAAAATATACTTCATTTATTTCCAAAATAACCTAGTAAAAAAGTTAATCAATAGAGCAATGGATAAATAAATTATAATTCAGCTTTATGAAACTTTTTGTCTCAGTTAAAACATTTGAGTAGGACAGCTATGTACTAACAAAGATAGTTCTAGGAAGAAAAGATACATAAATTATGATACATTTTTATAAACTTACATACACTGTATGCATCAAACAGCAATGCCTCCTAAGGCATACAGGCATATGAGATACAGTTTGTAGGTATACATACACATGATATGCAATAAATGGGCAACACTGCTTATATTTGGAAAGTGTGGTGGGGACTAGAAAACGTAGTGTTAGAAGTTTACCTTAACTTGATCTGTAATTTAAAAGTATGTAAGAAACAGAACAAGAAAATATTAATGCATAAATGGCATACTCAAACTATAATTTTATTATAGAAAAATAAAGCAAATTTTAAAATATATTGGATAGAGAAGTAAAAGCAAGGCCTTTATGTAAACTTTCATTGAGATCATTATTGAAATGTTTAGGCAACAGATAAAATACTATTAAATGATTTAGACAGGTAATAGGGTTAGAAAAGATTCTTAAGCTCTTCAAGTGCTAGTGAAGAAAATGTTTCTAATCACATTCATAGAAAGATAACTACATACCTCGTCTGAGTTATCAAGAAAATCTCTTAGAGCTCCACCAACCTCTACCCGTCATTTAGCCTCTCCTCTGATATCAATCATAATATGCCCTAAGTTATATTTAGTTTAATAGTTGAAAAGTTCAGGGTTAACACAAGAGATATGTTAATACCATAATGATGTAGCTATCATTTAATACACTATAGTAGTGATTTGCAAATGGCACCCCAGAGGTTTAAAAAATTAATATATTTTTTTTAAGTACCTAAATTAGTCTCCAGGTATACTTAATAAACCAGAAAATTCTATTTCAATATTTGCATGACTTGTGGTCGGTATTACTGTTTTAAAACAAGTTTAGTTGAATGAGTCTTTGTTATAGATTTTTAAACATTAATGCTAATGTTTTATTAAGCACTTTGTTGGCACATTATTTGTCCAGCTAATAATTTGTTAATAGTATTGAAACTGAGAGGACAAATGAACCATTACTAGGCTCAGACCCATGATATTATATTACAGGCTAGAGTCAGTTATTACAGTTCAATTAAAAAACTTATTTTAAAAAGACCTAATGGAACATGAGTTTTGGCAGAATTTCTTTTGTGGAAACAGCAAGTGCATGTATTGGAATCTTCATGTTGCAAGTGGCTTATTTTTGTTAAATAATGAAACAAAAATATCATCATGTGAAAATAAAGCCAAAATAAGTTTAAAACTAATCTCTAATGTTGAAAAAGGTAGAGTTAATTTCTCACAAAATCTAAACTAATAGAATCCAAATAATTTGTATGTTTTGTGATATGCCTATGCTGTCTTGATTATCTGCTTTAGAATTTTTGTGTAGTATCTGCCCTCTCTATAATTATAAAATGATAAACTATAAAAACTCTATTAAATAGCAGTAGCTTTCTGTATAAATTACATAATAGCCTCATTTATTCATGTTTGGTTTTAGTAAACCAGTGTTAAGAATTGAATTGAGGCCCTCAAAAATATCTGGTATAAATCCTAACACTGCCTGGTGGTGTAGTGTTTAAGAGCTACAGATGCTAATCAAAAAGTTGACAGTCGGAATCCACCGGGCACTCCTTGGAAATGCTGTGGGACAGTTGAACTGTGTCCTATAGGCTCACTGTGAGTTTGAATCAAATTGATGGCAGTTTGTTTGGGGGGAGTTGTTGTTAGATGCCACTGAGTCAGTTCCCACTCAAAGCAACCCCATGAAGAACAAAATGAAACACTATCTGGTACTGAGTCATGCCCACAATTGTTTTTATGCTTAAGCCAATTGTCGGAGCTACTGTGTCAATCCATCTCCTTGAGAGTCTTCCTCTTTTTTGCTGACCCTCTAGCTTACCTAGCATGCTGTCCTTCTCCAGGGATTAGTCCCTCCTGACAACATACCTGAAGTATGTAAGACAGGAACACTCTGGCTGTAAGTCTTCCAGGAGAGGTCTGTTTGTTCTTTTGGCAGTCCATTGATATGTTCAGCAGTTTTACTCCTACTATACCACAATTCAAAGGTGTCAATTCTTCTCCTGTTTTTCTTAATGATTGTCCAGCTTTTGCATGCATGTGATGTGATTGAAAATATCATGGTCGTTGATTATGGAATCAAGTAGAATGAATTCCTTGACAACACCAATCTTGTCTCAGCTTATTGTGATGTTACTTACTGGTCCACTTGTGAAGATTTTTTTTTTCTTGATGTTGAGGTGCAACCCATACTGAAGACTGTGTTATTTGATCTTCATCAGGGTTTCAGATCTTCTTTACTTTGAGCAAGTAAGATTGCATCATTTGCTAAAACAGGTTGTTAATGAATCCCCGTCCAATCCTAAAGCCATATTCTTCATATAGCCCAGTTTCTCAGATTATTTGTTCAGCATAGAGATTGAAAAGATATGGTGAAAAGATATAATTTTGATGCACACCCTTCCTGACTTTAAACCATACAGTAACTCCTTGCTGTTGTATTCCCACTATTGTTTGTTGATCCGTGTGCAGATTCCTCATGGGCACAGTTAAGTGTTCTGGAATTCCCATTTTCCACAATGTTAGCCGTAATTTACTATGATCCACACAGTCAATATCTTTTCATAGTCAATGAAACACATGTAAACATCTTTCCAGTATTCTCTGCTTTCAACCAAGATCCATTTGACACCAGCATTGATATTCCTGGTTCCATGTCCTCTTCTAAATCCAGCTTGAATTTCTGGAAGTTCTCTGTCTATATACTGTTGTAGTTGGTTTTGAATGATCTTCTGCAAAATTTTATTTGCATGTGATTTTAATAATAATATTAACTTCCATATTCAGTTGAAATATCTTTCTTGGGAATAGGTATGAATCTGAAATCTGACAATTAGGTTCACAAACTCATGCTAGAAAAAGTACTCATTGCTGAATATCACTATGGCAACCTTCAAAGTACTCCCATTGGGAAGTTACGCAACAATGTCTGTGCCTAGTCTACCCTTCAATGCACTTTTGGAACTCTTTCTGGAATGGCCATTAGAGCTGTTGTTCTGTTACCCTTGATGCCTTGAATGTCATCAAAATGGCATGCTTTCAATATTTCCTTTATCTTTGGGTAAAGAAAAAACTTATTGGGGGCCAGATCAGGTGAGCAAGGTGAGTGTTCCGATTCAGTTATTTGTTTACTATTTAAAAATTTTCTCACAGGCAACTATACAATTAAGTTCTAGAACTTGCCACTATGCCACCAAGCACAATGGCCATTCCAGAAAGAGTTCCAAAATGACTTTGAAGGGTGAACTACGTGATGGCTTCAGTGCATAGCTCCCAGTGGGAGTACTTTGAAGGTGACTGTAGTGATATTCAGTAATGAGGTATGTGGCACTTCATAGAACAAATAAGTTTGCAAACTTAATTGTGGGGACTTGTATGGATCTTTTCCAGTCAGTTGGCCAGGTAGCCGTCTTCTAAATTTCGTGGGATAGAAGAGGGAGTACACCTAGTGCTGCATCTACTTTTTGAAACAATTCAGTTGATATTCCATCAATTCTTGGAGCCTTGTGTTTTGCCAATGCTGTCAGTACAGCTTCAGCTTCTTCCTTCGGTATCATCGGTTCCTGATCATATGCTTCATTTTAAAATGACTGAATGTCAGCTGGTTCTTTCAGGTAAAATGACTCTGTATTCCTTCCATCTTCTTTTGATGCTTTTTACAGAATTTATGCTTGTGGAAAGGGTTTATGAGGAAGATGTAAAAGTTGGCCTCCATAAAGATTTGCAGCCTTGGAAACCTGATAGAACACTTCCACATTGCCCTAGAGGATTATTGTGAGTCAGAATCCACTTGATGGCAATGTGTTTTGGTTTTGTGGATGTAATGCCACTTAGGAATAGAGTTTTCTTTGTTATGTTAAGTACCCTATAATCAATGTAGAGTCTGTTTTAAGGCAATAATCTTTGAGATATAAAATGAGGGCACACTAGGCACAGAGAAGCATTCAGAGAGGGGAAGATAGATGCTAGGCTATATGAAGAGCTCTGAAGAACCTAGGAACAGAATTTAAAAAGGGACAAAGACATTTTCTCAGAGCCAATGGAAGAAGATGGACTTCCTATACAATTGGTGACCTAAATTTGGACTCCTAACCTCCTAAACTGTGAGAAAATAAATTTTTGTTTATTAAAGCAATCTACTTGTGGTATGTTTGTTACAGCTACACTATATACCTGACAGTCAGTTAGTAAGGTGGATCCCATTCTGTTTCCATAATCTATTCAACACACTAGAGGTAATATAGTACTGTCCTATTCCAGATCCTTTTTGACCTTTATAACAAAGTTCAAACTCCTTGTCATGATACATGTAACCTTTTATTTTCTTTTTAATACACCTGTCTTTTGTACCTCTTCTCTAAACATAGACACTTAATAAAACCCTACAATTAACATGTTATTTTTGACAATAGAATGTCATAGAAGATTTTGTGTTTTATTATTAATTTATTTTGTTCATTTATTTCTCTTCCATTTTATTCATACATAGAAAGCAAAGATCTGAAGAACATGTATCTGCTAGAAATTGAACTCAATTCTTGGGAAAGTAATCCAGATGTTCTTTTTATGAACATTTTATCTAGAAGGAATATATATTATTTCATCAGTCCAAATATATACAATAAGATATCCACTAGCCATGTGTGTCTAATGAGCAGTTGAAATGCTGTTGCTTACTGTGATTAAGATATACACAAATGCAACTCCACAGATGTTGTGCATGTCTTGTAGACTATAAATGCTATGTGGGCTTTCTCTCATCTGACAAAATGATATGCCAGTATTTCTACTCTTCTGGTCTGTCACATGTTGCTGTAGGATTCCCTGTGAAGCACTGACTTTATACATTTACAAGTAGGACTTTAGTTTTCTGTCTTCAGTAGCTTCAAATTCTCCCTCAGAATATCTCCTTTTTTTTACAGTCTCACATCATGAATCTCTATTCCCTTTGAAAAAGGTTTTAGAGTTTTGGGTCCCTTGGTTTCTTTTATGAATTCAGGATATGTACCAGTGCACTTTTGGATCTTCTATATGTCTATGGATTCCACTATTCCCACCCCAGGCTGAAAAACACCTTTTCTCCTTTACATTTAATGGTAATTTTCTTCATGACATATTTTACATGGGATCCCTGGTGGCATAGTTGTTAAAGCTTGGTCACTAACCAAAAAATGGGCAGTTTGCATTCCATCAGCTGCTCCTTAGACATCTAGGCTGTCCTGTAGGGCTGATATGAGTCAGAACTGACTGTACAGCATCTAATAACAATGGTTAAGCCAATTTTATGTGTCCTTACAGTTTACTATGTTGGAATAAACCAGTTCTTTCTTCTTTACTTAAAACTGAGCCTTGATTTTCAAAACTCTTGAGTCGGATCTGACTCGACGGCACTTGGCTCGGCTGCAATTTTTTAAAATATTTATTTTTAAAGTAAAAGCTGAACAATCATTTATTTATTTTTTATGAGTGATTGACATCCACAATTGCTTAATAGGTTGAGAAGTTCAAGAATAATACTACCATTAGCACTCCTATAATTTTAATTAAATAAACCATGCAATGTTTCAAAATACTTTCTTTGGTTATTTTGTTATCTGGGTTTAGTTCCCTTCTTTCATTGTTTTGCTTGTTATGCAATTATTTGTTGCTCATTTCTGTATTTGAAATTTGATCATCTTTTATTCAGCATAACTACTGATTGTTTATTAAAAATTGTCAAGGGGGCGGAGTCAAGATGGCGGACTAAGCCCATGTCTCCTTATATCCCTCTGGAAACCAAGACCTGAACTGACAATCAAACAGAGCCTTCTGAGCACCTAAGCAGCCTCAGGACACGGCACAGAGCTGTTAATTGGGACTTCATACCACTCAGTGAAAAACCTCCTCTCTTTCACTGACTCCCATGTCTGGCTAGCCCCGGCTCTCATGGACGGAAGGTAAATGCATCATTTTGAATTTTTTTTTCCTCTGTCTCGGCCAGCGGGCGGAGCTGGGTTTTACCTGGCGGCTGGACTCAGACGTGCTGCTGAGGGGATAGGCAGGCGAAATTCCCATATTCTGAGATCCAGTTTCCGGACTCTGTTAATCTAGCCATTTTGAGCCTTTCCTTTTGTAGCTGCCTCAATAGGGTTTGTGCGGAGCTTCCCAGTCAGTGTGTGGGATGCCATGACGGTACGGAGATTTTAGCAGGATCTCGTTCTTAGCCTGGGAGACAGCACCTGCAAACGGGACAGCGCTTCTCCAACAGAAAAGTAGTGATTTTGTACAGTGCTGCCTACGTTGGGGGCCCTGCAACAGAAGCAGAGGAATCACTACCTCTTGGCACCTTTAGCCCCTTGGTCTGCTGCCTGTGTGTAGGACGCCATCTTGGGTACACTGGCCACAGCTGGACCTAATTCTTAGCTTGGGAGCCAGAGCCTGCCCACAGGAGAATGCTTTTCTATCACAAAACCAGTACTCGACGGAGTGTTGGCTAAGGCTAGGCCCTGTCAGCAGAGGCCAACAGGGCAGTAGCATTGCTGTATTCTGAACTAATTTGTTATCATCTGGGGTTGGATATAGTGGCGCTTATTTTGTCACATGAGAAGAGGGAACTCTACACTTGAAAACATAACTGACTTGTGAACTGGTCAGATACCTTTTCCTTTACGTTTGAAGACAGCCTAGAGAAACATTTGCAATCCATCCTCACAGTACCTCTTCCAGCCTCTATATAGTCACATGGGACCCAAAAAGCAACAGACAATTGTGGCATACAAGCAATCATTCATGGCTTCAGAAGGCTCCCAAACAAAACAACCAAGGAGTTTTCCAGATGAAGAAACTTTTATGAAAGCATCAGGAAGTGAATACAAATTGATTATATACAGAGCCCTTCTAGAACTTATACAAAATGCAGCAGAAGAAAATGAAAAATTAAGCAAGTTGTTCGATCTGATAAAACACTAGTACTCTGAAATCCAACAGATCAAGAAGAAAATCAAAGACATAGAAACTTCCATGCAAAGCCAAGAAAACAGAATGGAACAAATGGAAAAAAGAATTTCTGACTTGGAAGACAGAGCTACTGATGCCAGCGTCTATGAGCAGAAATCAGAAAAAAGTAACAAGAAAAATGAAGAAGCATTAAGAAGCATGTGGGACTCTATTAAGAGGAACAAACTTCGATTAATTGGAGTCCCTGAACAGGGTGAGACATCTGAGAACAAAGAGAGTATCGTTGCTGAGCTACTGAAAGAAAACTTCCCTGAAATCATGAAGGAAGAGAATATAGACATCTCAGATGCATATTGTATGCCACACAATGCAGATCTCAAAAGAAAGACTCCAAGGTATATTATAATCAAGCTTAACAAAATGAAACACAAGCAGCAACTCTTAAAGGCAGCAAGACTCAAGGTAAAGCTAACATTCAGAGGGAAACGCTGTAGGCTCTCATCAGATTTCTCAGCAGAAACAATGCTGGCACAGAGACAGTGGCATGACACATTCAAAGTCTTGAAGGAGAAGAACTTCCAACCAATAATTATATATCCTGCAAAACTATCTTTCAAATACAGAAATGAAATTAAGACATTCCCAGATAAACAGAAACTCAGAGAATTTGTAAAAACCAAACCTGACCTACAAGAAATACTGAAAGAAGTTCTTGGCTTTGGCTTAGAAGAACAAAAATACTAACTTTATATTTTAGAATGACACACTACTCAATACTCTACTCCTTTAGGGAAGACTCCAAAGTAAATCACAGCTTTGATATGGAAAGAAGCAATCCAGTGATCATCATGAAAACTAGGGTGTCATCATAATAAAAAGAGGGATGTACTACAGTTGTTATAGTCCTTCCAGATGGAGAGGAAGATGACAAGACTGGTAGTAATTAAAATTGGGTTTATAAATAGTTTATTAAGGGGGTTCATAGGGGCAGCTGTAAAGCACAACAAATATGTATCATACCATTTCAAGAAATCTAACACACGAGTCTCAAGAACTATAAAAACCAGCTCTGAAAAAGGTGAAAAATCAACTCACAAAAAAGAGTGTCCCAGAACAGACTAATAAGAACAATAGAGAAAATATCAACATAAAAATAAACATATCACAATGGCAGCAGTGAACACATACCTATCAATAATTACATTGAAAGTGAATGGACTGAATGCTCCAGTAAAGAGACACTGAGTGTCATCTTGGATCAAAAGACACAATCCATCCATATGTTGTATACAAGAAACTCACTTGAGCCATAAAGTCAGGAACAAACTGAAAATTAAAGGATGGAAGAATATATATCAAGCTAACAATGAACAAAGAAGAGCAGGGGTGGCAATTCTAATCTCAGACATAATCAATTTTAATTTCAAATCCACCATTGTGGACAAAGATGGACACTATTTATTGCTGAAAGGTTCAGTACACAAGCAAGACTTAACGATATTAAATATTTATGCAACTAATGTCAGAGCACCTAAATATGTTCAAGAAACACTGACTACGCTCAAAAGAGAGTTAGATGACTCCACAATAATAGTGGGAGACTTTAACACTCCACTCTCATCACTAGACAGATCATCTAGAAAAAAGCTCAGTAAAGATACAGAAGACCTTGTTGACATAATTAACCAACTAAACCTCACTGATATATACAGAATTTACCACCCATCAGCAGACAACTACATCTTCTTCTCCAGTGCACATGGAACATTCTCCAGAATTGATCACGTGATAGGCCATAATACAATGCTCAACAAAATCCATACCATTGAAATACTGCAAAACATCTTCTCAGATCATAAAACCATAACAGTTGAAATCAATAGCAGAAAAAACATAGTTAGAAAGTGGAACTCTTGGAAACTGAACAAGATCTTGCTCAAAAAAACATGGGTTATAGAGGAAATCAAGGATGAATTAAAGAAATTAATGGATTCCAATGAGAATGAAAACACTTCATACCAGACCCTGTGGGATACAGCCAAGGCAGTGCTCAGAGGTCTGTTTATCTCCATAAATGCACACATCTGGAAGGAAGAAAGAAACCAAATCAAGGAACTAACTCTACAGCTTGAACAAGTAGAAAGAGAACAACAGAGGAACCCCTCGGGCACCAGAATAAATGAGATGATAAAGATTAGAGCAAAGCTAAATGAATTAGAAAATAGAAAAATAATTGAAAAATTTGAAAAGACCAAAAGCTGGTTTTTGAAAAGATCAACAAAATTGATAAACCACTGGCTAAACTTACTAAAGAAAAGCAGGAAGGAAAAAAATAACCCAAATTGGAAATAAGAGGGGAGTTGTCACCACAGATGCAACAGAATTCAAAAATATCATAAGAGAATACTATGAAAGACTGTACTCTAACAAATTTGAAAACCTAGGGGAAATGGACCAATTCCTTGACTCATACCACCTACCCAAATTATCACAACGTGAAGCAGAACAACTTAATAAACCCATCACAAAGGAAGAGATTGAAAAGGTCATCAAAACACTGCCAACCAAAAAAAGTCCGGGCCCAGATGGTTTCACGGCAGAATTCCACCAAGCATTTAGAGAAGAGTTACCCCCAATACTACACAGTATAGAAAGGGATGGAGTACTCCCAAACTCATTCTATGAAGCCAGCATAACCCTGATACCTAAGCCAGGGAAAGATCCAACAAAGACAGAGAACTACAGACCAATACCTCTCATGAATCTAGATGCAAAAATCTTCAACAAAATTCTTACCAACAGAATACAACAGCATATCAAGAAAATAATCCATCATGACCATGTGGGATTCATACCAGGGATACAAGGCTGGTTCAACATCAGGAAAACAATTAATGTCATAAACCACATAAATAACACAAAAGACAAGGATCACCTGATTTTGTCCATTGATGCCGAAAAGGCATTTGATAAAGTCCAACACCCATTCATGCTAAAAACTCAGCAAAATGGGCATAGACAGCAAATTCCTCAACACAATAAGGGCCATTTATACAAAGCCAATTGCCCACATCATCCTGAATGGAGAGAGACTGAAAGACTTTCCCTTGACATCAGGAAATAGACAAGGATGCCCACTGTCACCTCTCCTATTCAACATTGTGCTAGAAGTTCTAGCCAGAGCAATTAGACAAGACAAAGAAATAAAGGGCATCTGTATCGGCAAAGAGGAAGTTAAAATCTCTCTGTTTGCAGATGATGTGATTGTATATGCAGAGAACCCCAAGGAATCTATAAATAAGCTACTCAAACTGATAGAAGAGTTCAGCAAAGTCTCAGGATACAAGACAAATATAAGTAAATCAGTAGGATTCCTTTATACCAACAACGAGACTGTTAAGGAGGAAATTATCAAATCAATACCATTTACGATAGCCCCTAAGAAGATAAAGTACCTAGGAATTAATCTAACCAGAGAAACAACAGACCTTTACAAAGAGAACTACAAGCCTTTACTACAAGAAATCAAGAGAGACTTAGATAAATGGAAAAACCTACCCTGCTCATGGTTAGAAAGACTTAACATTGTGAAAATGTCTATTTTACCCAAAGCAATTTATTTATATAATGCAATCCCAATACAAGTTCCAGCATCATTTTTTAATGAGATGGAGAAACAAATCACCAATTTTGTTTGGAAAGGCAAGAAGCGCTGGATAAGTAAGGTACTACTAAAGAAGAAGAACACACAGGGAGGCCTCTCATTACCCGACCTTAGAACATACTACACTGCCACAGTGGTGAAAACAGCCTGGTACTGGTGCAAGAACAGACAGATCGATGAATGGATCAGAATTCAGACCCCAGAGATGACACCATCTGCCTATGATCAGTTGATATTCGACAAAGGCCCTAAGACATTAAACTGGGGTAAAAACAGTATCTTCAACAAATGGTGCTGGCAAAATTGGTTACCCATCTGCAATAAACTGAATCAAGATCCATATCTTACACCTTATACAAAAACGAACTCCAACTGGATAAAAGACCTAAATATCAAACCTAAAACGATAAAGCTCATCCAAGAAAAGGTAGGAACAACAATGGAAGTTTTAATACACAATGAAGACAGACTCCAAAATCTGTCAAAGAAACCTCAATCAACAGAAGAGAAAATAGATAAATGGGAATTATTAAGAATCAAACACTTTTGCTCATCCAAAGACTTTATTAATAGAATTAAAAGAACACCCACAGAATGGGAAAAAAATATTTGGCAACTCTTTGTCAGACTGATGCCTGATCTCTATAATCTATAAGATACTACAAAATATCAATAAGAAGAAGATAAACCATCCAATTAAGTGATGGGCAAAGGAGATGGACAGACACTTCTCTAAAGAGGAGATCCAGGCAGGCAAAAAACACATGCAGACATGTTCACAATCTTTAGTTATTAAAGAAATTCAAATGAAGACAAAAATGAGATACCATCTCACCCCAACAAGATTGGCCATGATCCAGAAAACACAAAACAACAAATGCTGGAGAGGCTGTGGAGAAAGTGGAACCCTCCTACACTGTTGGTGGGGTTGCAAAATGGTCCACCCTCTTTGGAAGGCAATCTGACACTTCCTTAAAAAAAAAGGATATCGATATACCATTTGACTCAGTAATTCCACTACTTGGGATGTATCCTACAGAATGAAGGCCTTTCACACCAGCGGACACGTGCACCAGAAAGTTTATCGCAGTACAGTCCACGATAGTAAAAAGATGGAATCAACCCAGATGCCCAACAATGGAAGAATGGATAGGTAAACTATGGTACATATACTCAATGGAGCACTACGCAATGATAAAGAATAATGCTGATTCCAGGAAACATCTCCTAACCTGGTTTCAACTGGAAGACATTATGTTGAGTGAAAGTAGTCAGAGACAAAAGGACAAATACTGTATGAGACCTCTACGATAAGATCTCAAAAACAGACTTGTGTATAGAAGAAAAGACTCTTTGACAGCTGCAAGGGAGGAGAGGGAGGGAGGGTGAGTTGGGGAGGGTTTAGTTTAGATAGTTTCTAGAAATCTAGTTGGGAGAAAGTGGTGATAGCACACATTAGAAACAAAAACAACATTAAATGGACTTCAGCATAACTTGAGTACTCCTTCCATCTTAACTCAATACTGCAAGGATAGAGTAGCTGGGGCGGGGGGTGGGGGACCATGCTCTTAGCCGAATTCCAGGCCAATTGACACAACTAGCGTTTTGCTAAAGAGCTCTCTGCACCCCACACTGGTGAGTGGTGTCTGGGGTCTTAAAAGCTGCCAAGCTGCCATCCGAGGACACAGCAAATGGTCCCAACTCAGCAGGAACGGATGCTCACCGAGGACCAAAATGACATGCAGTAAAGACAACCGAGAAGACAGAGAGACCCACAAGAGTGGGTGCCTACATCAATTTGGGACCAGAAGAACCGGATGGTGCCTGGCCATCACCAGCGATAGCCACGATGGAGCTCACAGAGAGGAGTCTCCCTGGCAACAGAAGAATAAAAAGGGATGCATCCTGAGGTCCCCACTAAAAGGCGTCAATTGATGGTCCATCAGTGGCCCTGATGCTGCCCTTTCCCATAAATTATAACAAAGGTCCACTCTTTGGACAGGAATGGATTGGACTTGGCAATGAAGAGTGACCATATACTGGGAGCACTTTATGTTTCTGTACATCTGTAGGATATCATCTTGCTGACCTCTGGCTGGAGGAAGGGGAGTGGATGGAGAGGAGGGGAAAGGAGGCTGTTGGGAGGATGAGACATGTATGGAGCCAAGAGGAATAGTGTGCACCGGACAGAGAGAGCAGTGGAAGCTGCATATAGGTGGGCATGTAAATTTATACAAGAATGTACATTTTCACTCAGTCATATTAAATAAAAATTTAAAAAAATGTCAAAAATGAAATGGAAAGCGTACAAGATCCTAAGCATTAGTTAGCTGACATGCCCCGGTATTCACCATTTTGAATCCAACAATCATATTCTCTGCTATGCTGGGAACAAAAACTTGAAGAGAAGTGTTTTAGTTAGCTAGTTCTGCTCTAACAGAAATAACACAGAGCGGATGGCTTTACAAAGAAAAGCTTGTTCTTAAACAATCTGGTAAGCTACAAGCCTAAATTCAGCATTTTCACTCCAGGGGAAGGCTTTCCCTCTTGTCGGCTCTGGAGGAAATTCTGGTATTGCGTCAGTCTTTGTCCAGGGAGCACCTTGGTGCAGGAACCTCAGGTCTCAAGGATGCGATCTTCACCTCATGCTACTTTCTTGTTGGTGTGAGGTTCTCTACTCACTGCTTGTTTTTCTTCCCTTTTATCTCTTACAGGATGAAAGGATTAAGGGTGGGGCAAGCCATACTCCAGGGAATCTCCCTTTACAGTGGAGCAGGGAGGTAATCCTATGAAGGGCTTTACAGTTGCACACTAATCCTTTAATATACAGTATAGGAAAATCACAAAATGGAGGACAATCACAAAATATTGGGAATCATGGCCCAGCCACACAGCTACACATATTTTGGGGTGGGGGGACAGAATCGAATCCATGGCATCCCACCCTTTGACACCTGAAAAGTCACATCTTTGAAACATGTAACACTTTCAACCCATATGACAGAAATCATCATCAACAAGAACACTTCAAGATCTGTCCTGAAGTACAGTGCTATCAGTGACAGGATAATATTTGTACCGGCGCAAGCAAGGCCAGTTAATACAATTGTTATTCAAATTTTTTCACCAACAACAAAGGCCAAAGAGGAAGAGATTGAAGATTTTTACCAGTGTCTGCAGTCTGAAATTGATCAAACATTCAATCAGGGTACATTGGTAACTACTGTGACTGAAATTCAAAAGCTGGAAACAAAGAAGAAGGATTGGTAGCTGGAAAATACGTCCTTTGTGATAGAAATAATGCCAGAGATTGCTTGACAGAAGTTTGCAAGACTAATGACTTCTTCATTGCCAATATCTTTTTCAATCCACATGAATAGTGACTGTGCACACAGACCTCACTAGATGGAATACATAGGAATCAAATCAACTATATCTGTGGAAAAAGATGATGTAAAAGCTCCATATCAGCAGTCAAAACAAAACTAGGTGCTGATTACAGCACAGATCATCAATTGCTCATATGCAAATTCAAATTGAAACTGAACAAAGTTAGAACCAGTCCTCAAGATCCAAAGTATGACCTCGAGTATATCCTTCCTGAGTTTAAAGATCATCTCAAGAACAGATTTGATGTGCTGACCACAAATAACCAAAGACTAGACGAATGGTGGAATGACATCAAAAACATCATCCATGAAGAGACAAAATGTCATTAAAGAGACAGAAAAGAAAAGAAAAAAAAAACCAAATTGGATGTCAGAAGAGACTCTGAACTTCCTTTCAAAGGTTGAGCAGCTAAAGCAAAAGGAAGGAATGGCAAACTAAAAGATCTAAGCAGAAGATTTCAAAGAGCAGCTTGAGAACACAATAGAAAGTATTATAATGCATGTGCCAAGTACTGGAAATGGAAAACCAGAAGGGAAGAACGCATTCTGCCTTTCTCAAGCAGAAAGAATTGAAGAAAAATTTCAAGCCTCAAGTTGCCATAGTGGAGGAGTCTACAGAGAAAATATTAAATGACTCAAGGAACATCAAAAGAAGATGGAATGAATACACAGAGTCATTATACCAGAAAGAACTATTCAGTGTCCAGCCACTTGAAGAGGTAGCATATGATCAGGAACTGATGGTACTGAAGGAAGAAGTTGAAGCTGCATTGAATGCATTGGCAAAAACAAGGCTCCAGGAATTGATGGAATATCAATTGAGATATTTCAGCAAACAGATGCAGCACTGGAAGTGCTCCCTAATCTATGCCAAGAAATTTGGAGGACAGCTGTCTGACCAACTGACTGGAAGAGATACATACGTATATCCTTTCCAAAGAAAGATGGTCCACCTGAATGTGAAAATTACTGAACAATATCATTAATATCACACACAAGTAAAATTTTGCTCAATCATTTAAAAGTGACTGCAGCAGTATCCTGACAAGGAATTGCCAGAAATTCAAGCTGGATTCAGAAGAGGATGTGGAACCAGGGATATCATTGCTGATGTCAGACCGATCTTGGCTGAAAGCAGAGAATACCAGAAAGATGTTTATCTGTGCTTTGTTGACTATGCAAAGGCATTTGACTGTGTGGATTATAAGAAATTATAGCTAACGTTGCAGAGAATGGTAATTCCACAACACTTAATTGTGCTCATGAGGAATTTATATATGAATCGAGGCAGTCGTGAGAACAGAACAAGGAGACACCGTATGATTTAAAGTCAGGAAAGGTGTGTGTCAGGGTTGTATCCTTGCACCGTATCTTTTCCACCTGTATACCGAGCAAATAATCTGAGAAGCTGGATTATATGAATGAGAACAAGACATCAGAACTGGAGGATGACTCATTAACAGTCTGCATTACACAGACAACAACCTAATTTGCTGTAAGTGAAGATTTGAAACTCTTGCTGATGAAGATCAAGGACCACAGCATTCATTGTGAGTTACACCTCAACATCAAGAAAACAAAAGTTCTCACAACTAGACCAGTAAGCAACATCATCATAAATGGAGAAAGGATTGAGATTGTCAAAGATTTCATTTTGCTTGGGTCCACAATCAATGCCCATGGAAGCAGCAGTCAAGAAATCAAAAGACTCATTGCACTGGGAAAATCTGCACAAAGGATCTCTTTATTGAAAAGTAAAGATGTAATTTTGCAGACTAAAGTGCACCTGACCCAAGCCATAATATTCTCAGTCATATCATATACATGTCAAAGGTGGACAGTGAACGAAGAAGACAGAAGAATTTACGCCTTTGAACTGCTGGAGAAGAATATTGAATGTACTATGGACCTCTAAAAGAACAGAGCTGTTCTGGAAGTAGTACAACCAGAGTGCTTCTTGGAAGCAAAGATGGCAAGACTATATCCTACATACTTTGGACATGTTGTTAGGAAGTATCAGTCCCTAGTCAAGGACATCATGCTTGGTAGAGTGGAAGGTCAGTGAAAAAGAGGCTTAAGCATAAAAACAACTCTGGACATGGCACAAGGCAGGGCAATATTTTGTTCTGCTGTGCGTAGGGTTGCTATGAGTAGGAACTGACTTGATAGCACCTACCAACAACATGAACTCTTTAGCTCAGTGGTTAAAAACTATGGCTGATAACCAAAGGGGTGGCAGATTAAATCCGCTAGGCACTCCTTAGAAACCCTATAAGGCAATTCTATTCAATCCTGTAGGATGGCTATGTGTTGGGACTGCCTTTACAGCTTGGTGCAGCTCATAACCTCTAGAGTAATAAAGATATATATCAGCACATCACGCAAATGCATTCATGATTTTCCTGCTGCTTTAGCTTGAACTGTGGTTTGGTTTAATCCCTACACTGTGTTATTCACAGTGAACTATAATCTCTAAAGTCAGTGTGTCCCTCCTAGCCACTCTCAGGAGTATACTTCCTCGTTATTCTGGCTTAAATTTTCTTAAACTTAATAATACAACTTGAAACATTAATCACTACAGAATGAATTTTACAATTATTTCTGTCCAATTAGAGTCTTCATAATACAATTTTAATATCTGAGACATTTCTCAATTTCAGTGTGCGTTGTTATGTTGAGCTATAGTTGTTCATATAATTATCTCTGTGTTAGGCAGTAAACTCCTTAAATCACAGCTGTCTTCACAGTTTCAGTCAAGGAGTACTAAAGTGGGAAGACACTAGCACCCAGGCACAAAAACAAGTGCTGCTGGAAGAGTCCAAGAATTACATTTGAAAGCACAACAAATATGAATGGTATCCGACTGAGGCAGCTGGACATGTAGGGAGAAGCACATTTCCGATGACGCATCACCATGATCAACGTCTACACATGTTGAAGAGGGGTGGGTCCAAGTTAGAGACAGCCCTTAGGTGTTTACTACCTTTGCTATGCCCCTGGTTCCAGTCACTATAATCTTGCAGTATGTATTATAAAATATTGCTAAATGACTCCATGAACTGTGGCAATGACATGTAATATGCACATTTTAATAATATCAACCAGGGAGGATAACTAACAATGGCTCAGCAATCATGACTTTCAGGAACACAGACTCAATTCTTAGTAAATCTAGGGTCTTCACTGCAGGCCAGTCTCTACTTTTGGTCATCTTTGTCAAGAAAATAAACTTATCAAATTTGAAAAATCCTAGTTAAAAAATTTTAGGAATTGTCTTCTCCAATTGCAATACTCTAGATTTCTTTCTCTTTTGTATATACAGTTTTCCTAAAATGCGATCAGCTTATCTCTTGTCTCTGAAATATAGTTGAATTTTGTATACGCATCTTGTTAAACCAGGAACCCTGCTGCCATAGTGGTTAAGTGCTATCTCTGCTAATGAAAAGATTGGCAGTTCAAATCCCCCAGGCGCTTCTTGGAAACTCTATGGAGAAGTTCTATTTTGACCTATTGGATCACTTAGAGTTCAAATTGACACAAGTGCAGTGTTTTTTGTTTTTATCTTGTTAAAGCAGCGGAGAAGCAAGCATTTATATTGGATTTTTATTATATGGTTTGAAATAGTAACTTCTATGATGTTTTCTCACTTATAAAGATTAAGTTGTCATTTTTCATGTGTGATCTATAGTTTTCCAGTCACCTACGTCTTTAATTAAGTTTATCAGAAATCCGTGGGTTTGAGTTTCTTATATTTTAGCAAACCTCTCGCCAATGGAAATTCATCTACTTATCTAAGAATGCCTATTACGAAAATAATAATTTTAACAGTGGTCACCAATGCTTTGAAAGTTTATAAAGAAGGAGAAATAGTGAAGATACCTGGAAATAGATAAATTAAAATTCAGACTATACATTAAAATAATTAAATATTAAAATTAAAATACTAAAATAATTAAATCGACGGCACTTGGCTTATACATTAGTATCATGTAGGGATCTCCCTTTTACAGATCTATGAATAAAGTTAAATTTTTAGTGATACCAAAACTGTAAGTCAAAATCAATTTGATGGCAATATTTTGTTTTTAATAGGTAAAATTAATTAAGCATTTGATCGGCATCTCAATAGTAGGAATGTATTAGCTACCATTACCTAGGCTTCATGACACATCTGTTTTAAAATTAACAGCCAACTGATTAATAAAAATAATCCTTTATGTATTTATTTTTTGCTAATCCTTTCCATAACATTCATTTCAATTTTTTTGTTCTTCAGTCAAGTTCTGAAAGTCAGTTCAAAAAAGTATTGTAAATGGCAAATGGGAGAAAAATTTCAGATAGAATTAATAATAGATTATGAGAAATGGGGTTTTATAGACAAAAAAGCTTTTCAAGATATTGTGAGGTTTTGTATTGACATGGAATATTTACTCTCAAGGGATTTTTAAATAAATGTACACAGTTTTCCCAATCTCATTGTCTTTATTTCACTGAAAAACAAAATTTCTGACTTTATCGTTAGAATAATAATAACTTTTCAAAATTTTGATCATTCCATTCAAGAAAACCAATTTAAAAATATTTTGTGAAGCTAAGGGAAGAAGAACCAAATTATGACTGATTAAACAATGATTATACTTAACCTTATTTTCCAACGGTGAATCATTGCTTTGAACTTTGTCAGTAAATATTAGCATATTTTTAAATAGTTCTTAAATATTTTATTATACTTAAATGTCAGTCAAGAGAGCATATTTTAGTGATCATATTCAAATAAACTTTAAATTGAAAATAAATCACATTTTTCAGTTTATTTTTAGCTGATAATCTTTTGATAAAACTCTGCCTATGGTTACCAACATATTATACTGATAAAAAGTGAGCTTTTTATTAGCCTTTTGATGAGCACCTCTGTTTTGATAAGAATTAAAAAAGATGAGTAGCCAGTCCAAGTGCCGCTGAGTCAGATCCGAGTTACATGATATATTATATTACAGTCACTACTTTGATAATTTTTAATGTAGACTTCAAATCTAAAAACAATCTTGTGTGAAAAGAAATGCCTTTCTCCCTGTGTAATCTCCTACCATTGCCCTTCAATTGTACACATGCATACACAAGAAAAGAATTAGTTTTTTTGTACGTTTACCTAGTTTTTCCATAATTTTTAGTCACCTTCAATTTTAATCTGCCACTATGAGTAATTTATCTACAGTATGATTTTTAAAAAATTATGTGGAGAGTACATAATATTCCTATGAGAACTTCTCATTCTGTATTCATAAATCTGCAATGAAAAAGTTATATATTTAATAAACTCCAGAATATTTTCTTTCCCATTGACATTTTACGAATATGTCCATCACTACTGACAAATGAAAGTTGCATATTTCATATTTCCATTGCTTCATTGGTCCCAAACAACAGTGATGATAATCAGTGCAAGAAAATACACAAAAGAAAAAACACAACCTAATATGAAATAACTGGGTTTTGACCTTTAATTGTTTGACCTGTGGCTGATTATTTGGGCTGTATCTGACACTGTTGTAGCTATGCCACTGATGCTATTTGATTGTCACTTTCTATGGAATTAAGATTTCTGGTTTGAGGAAGAGAGGGATGTCAAGAATTCATTACATACTGGTGATAAATTTTACACAATTTACACACTCTAAGTTTGTACTTTTGGATAATATGCTCTCATTGTGAATTTATGCCCGTCATGGGTTGAGCTATGTCTCCCAAAAATGTGTGTCAACTCACCTAGGCCACAATTCCCAGTATTGTGTCCTCCATTTTACTACCTGATTATATTTCTGTTCTGTGATACGCTGTAAATTCTGTCCTATATGCCTGTGACCATGATCTCATTTGAGAATGATCTCTCCTTTGAATTAATGAGGCAAGATTATGTCATGTTAATGGGAATTAGAGTGGAATACAGCAACCTTATGCCGGTCACAGACCTGATCCCATGTAAAGAAGAGTGTCTCTGGGGTGTGGCCTGCAGACTTTTTATTTTACAAGAGATAAAAGAAGGGAGAAGTGAGAAAAAGGAGCGAGGGGACTGAATGTCACCAAGAAAGAAGAACCAGGAACAAAGTGAAGTTTTTGGACCCAAGTTCCCTGGGCTGAGAACTCCTAGACCCAGTAGAAGATTGACTTCAAGACACATGGAAATCTCCAGGAAAAACCAGGCCCACAGGTGCTGAAAGGAGATAAGGACCTTTCCACAGAGCAAACAGAAAAAGAGTCTTGAATTCAGACTTCTAGCCTCCTAAATGGGAGAATAAATTTTGTTTTATGAAAGCCATCTATTTGCAGTATTTGTATTATGGCAGAACTGCATAAGTAAGACAATACCTTTGTGTATTTTTTTTTGTAATATTGTCCATAATGGAGAGAAAGAAATTAAAGTGTTTAAGGAGATTCAAAGTTTTCATGATTTCAGGCAACTGATATTTTTCAAAGATTGGCCATATGTATTTAAAATAATTATTATCAATATAAATGCAATAATTTATGACTAATCATGTAACTTTGAAAATAATTCACAAGACCCAAAATGGAACGGAAAAATGTTACTTTTGTTTAATATAAAATACTGAAAAACTTACAAATTATACTTGACACCCCAAGACGATAAAATATTATGAAAATGCGTGTATTTCTGAAATTCTACATGGCTAATGCACTTTACCAAAGCACTGCAATAAATTCTTCGTTTTCTTTTAAGTAATATTGATTATTTCTGAAAACAATGTATTAAAAACTTCACAACTTTTAGTGAAAATCCAACAATCTTCAACAAGTGGTACTACAGCAACTGAACATCTACAACCAAGAAAATAATTCTACATGCCAACATTAAACTTTCACAAAAATAAATTCAATATGGACCACACAACTAAATGCTAAATGCACAACTATAAAATTTCTAGAAATTAACATAGGAGAAAAAGTAGGTGACCTTGGGTTTGGCAACGAGTTTTAGATTGAGTACAAAAATACACATGAAATTAAAAGTAGCAATAAAATAGATAGCCTGGGCTTTATTAAAATGAAAAACTTCTAGTCCACACAAGTCGCTTTAAAAAAGATGAAAAAAACAAGCCACGGAATGGGAGAAGTTATTTGCCAAACATGTACATGATGATGTACTCGCACCCAGATAAACAAACGACTCTTAAAACTACATAATAAGGAAAAGATAATTAAATTGCAAGATTTCAATAAACATGTTGACAAAGGAGATACACAGATGGAAAGCAGGCATATGAAAAGATACACATCATACATTGCTGTTAAATGCCTTCCACATATTTGAACTTACAGCTCTCTTATATGACAAAATAGAATTGCCCATAATGTTTCCTAGGCTACAATCTTTATAGGAGCATATCATCAAATGAGCAATTAACCTTTATGCTACTAGAGATTGTCCGTATGCCATTCTTGCTAAAAAGAAAAAAAAATTGTCCTCCAGTCATTTCAGGTTTATTGTTAGGTGCTGTCCAGTCAGTTCTAACTCATAGTAGAGTTCGAACTTTGTACTGCAGAAGGAAACACTGTCTAGTCCTGTACCATCCTCATGCTGATTGTTGAGTTTGAGACCATTGTTGCAGCCGTTGTGAAGCCATCTCATTGAGAGTATTTTTGTTTTTTAACTGACTCTTCTTTACGACTCGACGGCACTTGGCTGGCTTGACCTTCTTTACTAAGCATGATGTCCTTCTCCAGGGACTAGTCTCTCCTGATAACACTGCAAATGTTCTTGGGGTGAAAGTTCACCATTCAGACCTAAAAGGAACATTCTGGCTATACATCTTCTGATACAGATTTGGTCAATTTTTGGCAGTTCACAGTATTTTCAACGTTTTTCACAAACACTGTTAACTCAAAAGCATAAAGTCTTCTCTGGTCTTCTTATTCATTGCCCAGCTTTCTAGTGCATCTAGACAGTTGAAAATGCTGTGGCTTGGCTGAGGCGCAACTTGATTTTGACAGTGGTATATTTGCTTTTAAACACTTAAAGTGTTAAAAACATCTCTTGCAATAGGTTTGCAATGTGTCATTTCATTTCTTCAGCGTTACATCCATGAGTGTTGAATGTGCATTCAAATAAAATGAAATCTTTAACAACATTTATCTTTTCTCAGTTTATCATGATACTACTTGTCAGTTCAGTTGTGAGGATTTTTGTTTTCCTTATGCTGAAAACAGTGGTCTTTGATCTTTCTTAGTAAGTGTTTCAAGTCTTCTTTGCTTTCAGGGAGCAAGCTTGTGTCATCTACATACTACAGGTTGTTTGTTAAGATTTCCTTCAATCCAGATGCTCTAGTTTTCATATAGTCCATTTTCTCAGATCATTTGCTCAGCATACAGATTGAGTGAATATGGTGAAAGGACACAACCCTGACACACATCTTCCCTAACATTATACCACACAATATGTCATTGTTCTTTTGAAAAACTGCCTCTTGATGTATGCAGAGGTTCCTCGTGAGCACAATTAAGTGTTTTGGAATCCCTGGTCTCCATCAGTGTTGTCCATATCTTGTTATGATCCACTCAATGGAATTTCTTTTCGTAGTCACCAAAACACAGGTAAACACCCTTCTGATATTATCTGCTTTCAGCCAAGCTCCATCTGACATTAGGAATGATATCCCTAATTCTATCTTTATTTTTGAATTTGTCATGAATTTATGGTAATTTCCTGTTGATATACTACCTTGTCTTAGCTGTCTAGTGCTGCTGTAACAGAATTCCACAAGTAGATGGCTTTAATAAAGAGAAACTTATTCTCTCACAGTCTATTAAGATACAAGTCCAAATTCAGGGCTTCAGCTCCAGGGGAAAGCTTTCTGTCTCTGTAGGCTCTAGAGGAAGGTCCTTGTGATGCATCAGTTTTCCCTTGGTCTAGGAGGATCTCAGTGCAGGAACTTCAGGTCCAAAGGATGGGTTCCTCTCCCAGCACTGCTTTATTGGTAGCATGAGGTCTCCAACTCTGCTGGGTTCCTTTTTATCTCTTAAGAGACAAAATGCAGTACAGGCCACACCCCAGGGCAACTCCCTTTACATCAAATCAGGCATGTGACTTTAGTAAAGATGTTAGTCTCACCTCAAACCTCTCTAACATAATCCAATCTTAACCTATTAACACAAGTAGACATTAGGATTTACAACAAAGATGAAAATTATAATGACAAAATAGAGGACAACCCCAAAATGCTGAGAATCATGGCCCACCCAAATTCCTACAGATATTTTTGCTGGGACATAATGCAATTCATGAGATTTTGTAGCCGCTTGGGGATTATCTTCACTCAAGTTTTATTTGTAGGTGGTATTAAAGATACTGTTTGGTAATTTCCACATTTTATTGGATCACTGTTCTTTGGAATACACATGAATATAAAACTTTTTTCAGTTGGTTGACCATGCCCAAATTTCTCGACATTCACAAATTAACACTTCCAGCATCGCATCCTTTGTGGAACATCTCAGTATTTTATCAGTTCTTAGAACCTTGTTTTTCTCCAGTGTCTTCATTGCAGCCAGGACTTTCTCCTTTCCTTTTATAAGTACTTGATTATATGCTACCTCTTGAAATGGTAAACATGCACCAGTTCTTTCTGGTATAATGACTATGTAGTCCTTCCATCTTCTTTTGGTGCTTCGTGTGTTGCTTAGTATTTTACCCATAGAATCCTTCAGTATTGCAACTCAAGTCTTGCATTTTCACGTGGATTCTGTCAGCTTCATGAATGTCAAGAGTGGCTTTCCATTTTGGGTTTCTAACTCCTGGTCTTTGTCCATACAGTAATTTAATTTCTCTTCTTAAATTTTGCTTTGAAATCTTTTGTTCAGCTCTTTTAATTTATCATTTCTTTCTTTCACTTTACTATTAGACAGTCAAAAGCAAGTTTCAGAGTCTCATCTGACACCCAATTTGGTATTATCTTTCCTGTCTTTTTAATGACCTCTTACTTTCTTTACACATGATGTCCTCGATGTCATTCCACAACTTGTGTGGTATTTTGTCATTGGTGTTCAGTGCATTAAATTTGTACCTGAGATGACGCCTATGTTCAAGAAGGATATACTTAAGGTCATCCTTTGACTGTCACAGACTTTTTCTAATTTTATTCAGGTCAATGTGAACTTGCATATGAACAATTGGTGGTCTGTTACATATTGCCTGGCCTTGTTCCGACAGATTATAGCGAGCTTTTCTATTGCCTGTTTCCACAGACGTAGTTGGTTTGATTCACATATATTCTATTTATAAAGGTCCACATATATAGTTGCCATTTAGGTTGCTGGAAAAAGCTATTTGCAATGGAAAGTTGTTGGTCTTGCAAAATTGTAGTATGGCATCTCCAGCATCATTTCTATCACAAAGGTCGTAGTTTCCAACAAGTGAACCTTCTTTGTTTCCAACATTTTCATTCCAATCACTAGTAATTATCAAGGCATCTTGATTGTGTGATCAGTAAATTTCAGACTGCACAAAAGTACAAAATTTTAATTTCTTCGTCTTTGTCCTTAATGGTTGGTATACGAATTTGAGTAATAATCATATTAACTGATTTTACTTACAGGCATATTGATTATCCTACCTCTGACAGTGTTTTATTTCAGAATAGATCATGAAATGTTCTTTGAGATGATGAGTGTGATGCCGTTCCTTTTAAATTGTCATTCCTAGTATAGCAGACCATATGATTATCTTATTCAAAACAGCCAGTACCAGTCAATTTCAGCTCACTAATGCCTAGAATATTGGTGTTTATGCATTCCATTGCATTTTTGATGATTTCCAACGTTACTAGATTCACACTTCATACGTTCCAAGATCGGATTATTAAAGCATATTCTTAGGTGTTTCTTCACACTTTGAGTTGTACCACATAAACAAATGAAGCTCCCAAAAGCTTAACACCATCTTCATCATTAAGGTTGACTCTACTTTGAGAAGGCATTTCCCTAGTGATCTTTTGACTATCTTCTAACTTGTGGATCTCTTCTTCTGGCACTATATCTGAAAATAATCTGCTGTTAGTTAGAAGATTTTCTCTGGCTAAGTTTCTTCAGAGGTAGACTACCAGGTCCTTCTTCCCAGTCTGTCTTAGTCTGGAAGCTCAGCTGAAACTTGTTTGCCCTGGGTAACTCTGCTGCTATTTGAATACTGGCATCATAGCTTTCAATGTCTGCCAGCACAGAAGCCACCACAGTACAACAAATTGACAGATGTATGGGGGAGGGCTATATTGGAAACGACTAAAATCCAAAACACTGACAATCCATACACTAAACAAGATGTGGAGTAATAGGGACTCTCATTTGTTGCTGGTGGGAATGTGAAATAGTATACTCACTTTGAAAGACTGGCAATTTCTTACAATGATAAATGTAACCTTACCATAGACTCCATCAATCACACTGTGATATTATCTAATGAGTTGAAAACGCATATCTACATAAAAACCTACACAAAAATGTTTACAGCAGCTCTACTAGAAACCTCAAAAACTTGAAAACAACAAAAAATGTTATTCAGTCACTGAATGGATAAAGAGTACTGCATTCATACAATGGAATGTTTTTTCAGCAATAGAATCAATTCACAATTACATGGGGAAAACTTAAATGCACATTGCTAAGTGACAAAAACTGGTCTTAGTTACATATTATATAATTGCAAATAGGTTACCTTCTGGAAAATTCAGAGCTACAGATAAAATACAAAGATCAGTGGTTGTTAGGGGGCAAGATAATAGGGATATTTTCAAGGTATGGAACTATTCTGTATGATGCTGCAATGGTGAAATATAATCCTATGCATTTGCCAAAATCTTTCAGTTTAGGGGATCCACAGAAAGAGCTATCCAAGGAGTGTTCCAATTGATTTTCAACTACTTAAAGTACCAGCAGAATCAACAATATGTTTTAAAATCATATCACTGTATACACACAATCTGACAACTAGGTCCACAAACTTAAATTGCTCTAAGTGTTACATACCAAATTGCTGAATATCACGGCAGTCACCTTCAAAGTATTCCCCTTGAGAAGCTATGAGCCAACATCATGTCTAGTTCACCCTTCAAAGCAATTTTGGAACTCTTTCTGGAATGGCCATTATGCTTGGTGGCACAGTGACAAGTTGGTGAAGTTAATTGTATAGTTGTTTGTGAGGGAATTTTTAGCCAGTAAACAAATAACTGTATTGGAACGCCTGCGCTGCTCACCTGTTCTGCCCCCCAATGACTTTTTTCTTTACCCAAAGATAAAGGAAATATTGAAAGGAACACATTCTGAAGACATTCAGGAAATCAAGGTAATAACAACAACAGCTCTGAGGGCCATTTCAGAAAAAAAAAAAAAAAAGAGTTCCAAAAATTGCTTTGAAATGTGGCCTAGGCACTGGCATCGGCACCTAGCTTCACAAGGGGAGTACTTTCAAGGTGACCTTAGCGATATTCAGCAATGCAGCATGTAGCACGTTTTCTAGGATGAGTTTGTAACCTTAGTTGGCAGTCCTGGTAATTTATCGCTGCCATGGAACATGGACGGTAAAATCTGGGCCTAGAGTCTACATGTGTGATTACTGTGATGGAGAATCCGTATCTTAGATGATCAATTACTATTATTTCTCTCAGAAACCTCAAAGTGAATTTCATACACTTCGTACAATACTTTTCTATCAAAAAAACAATACCATTAATATTTGTGAGGAATATCTAACATTTAATTTCAGCCACAGGAATGAAATGCATTGTGAAAGAAAGCAGCATCACATAAAATCTGTAATTTAACTTCTTGCTCCTAACATATTTGTAAAGCTGCACTGCTTGAGTTTTTCAAATTTGATCTTGTCAACTTGATGGCGCTGGGGAAGGTTCCCAACTTCAAGAAAACTATGTTCTATATTTTATTTAAATTTCATATGTACATTTTTAAAATTTTAATAATAGTAACTTGATAAATATATATATTGTTTGCTTACCTGTTAACAGAGTTTGAAATATAGAACAAAAAAATAATTAATAAACTTGACAGCACTTGGCTTGGCTGGCATGTAAAATATAATGACAGGTTATTTTTTAATCTAGAAACTAAACTACTATTTTTATAGTTTATACTAAAATGTATTAAATTGTAAGTAAATTTCTCACCTCATTGATTGTTCCTATAATATGTTCTGCATATGCTCTATGTTTTATTGGAATTTTCATCCTTTAATTTCTGAAATTCAGTACTAATTATAGAAACAAATTTTAAATAATTTTCACTGGAATTTGTGTTATTTCATTAAAAAAAGGAAAATGTACTGATGCACATGAACGTTTATTGCAGCTCTGACCACAATAGCAAAATAATGGAATCAACCTAGGGACCCATCAACAGATGATCGGATAAAGAAATTATTGTATGTATACACAATGGAATGCTAGGCAATGATAAAGAACAGTGGTGATTTTAGGAAGCATCTCATAGCCTGATTTCAACCAGAAGATACTACGCTGAGTGAAATCAGTCAACAACAAAAGGACAAATATTGTATGAAACCATTATTATAAGGTTTTAAGAAAAGACGTACGCACAAAAGAAAATAGCCTTTGATGGCTACAAGGTTGGGGAGGGAGGTAGAGTGTTATTCATAGATTAGACAATCAATAGGGATTTGGTTGAATGAAGGGAATGATGGCATACTGTACAGGACAGACCAGCATAACTGGACCACAACTTAAGCTAAAAGGTTTTATAAACTCAATCCAAGATTTAAAGCACAGAGAAACAGGGACAGGGATGTGAGGACTGTGTTTTCAGGGACACTGAGGTCAATTGGCGCAACTGGTCGAGGACAGACCAGCATAACTGGACTACACCTTAAACTGAAAGTTTTTCTAAACTCAACCCAAGATTTAAAGGACAGAGTAGCAGGGACAAGGATCTGAGGACTATGTTTTCAGAGACTTTGAGGTCAATTGGCATAGCTAGTCTTTTTCTAAGAGAGTCTTTTGCATCCCATATTGGTGAGTGGCTGCAGGGGTCTCAAAAGCCAGCAAGCTGCCATCTAAGGAACATCAATTGACCTCAACCAACCTGGAACAAATAACAACCAAGAACATAGAAGATGTGATGAAAAATGAGCACAGAAGGTCTCATATAATTGGGAGACTATATCAAGTTGACTGGAATTACTAGATGGTGTGCTGCCACCACACCAAAGACAGTGCTGATTGGGAACACAATGTATAGCTCCTGAGGTAGCATGAAGAAAAGAGGTGTGGGAGGCTGAGTCAAGATGACGAACTAAACACACGTCTCCTTCATTCCCTCTGGAAACAAGGCCTGAACTGATAACTAAATGGAGCCTTCTGGATAGCTAGTGAACTCTAGGACAAGGCATAGGGCTGCCCATTTGGACTACATACCATTGAATGAGAAACTTCTCTTTTGCCACCCCACCCTTGTTGAGTGCCAGCTCTCGCAGTCTGAAGGTAACATGCCATTTTAACTTCTTTTTCCTCTGTCTTAGCTGGCAGGCGGGGCTGGGGCTTAAGTGACAGCAAAACTCAGATGCACTGCTGATGGAATCAGTGGGTGGAATGGCCACTTTTTGAGAGCCCACCTTTGGACTCTGTGCACCTCAGCACCTCTGACCTCTCCCTCCAAATCTCCACCATTGAGTCAGCAATTCCCAGGCGGGTGGTAGAGCCTGTGTGAGATGCCTTCTTGTTTTACTGGAGTTATCCAAATGCCAGAAAACAGAGTTTGGGTTTAACTGGCAACAAAGCTCAGACAAACTGCTAACAGGAACACCAGGCACAATAGCCACATTTTGAGAGCTTGGCTCTGGACTCTGTGCAGCTTGCCCCTCTACCTCCTCTTTCTGAACCTCCACCATTGAATCGCCTACTCCACAGTGGGCAGGAATGCTTGTGCAGGACATCATCTTATGAGACTGGGAGGCAGAGTTACCCAAGAGGAGGGCCCAGCAGGACCTAATTACCAGGCTGGGAGGCAATGCCTATCCAAGGAGCACTTTTATGGCAGAAAAGCAGTTTTTATCACAGTGTGGCCCTAGGGGTGGGGCCCAGCAACAGATGACAGCAGAGCAGTAGCCTTTCTGTATTTTTAACTAGTTTACAGCATCTGGGGTTGGACATAGAGGTGTTTACTTTGCCAGCTGGGAAGAGACACTTGCACACCTTAAAGCGTGACTGATCTTCGAAGCTGTCAGATAGTTTTTACTTTTCAATATGACTGACGGCATTTCTTCCAGCCTTTACCAACTCACATCATAGGGTCAGCTTATGGTCCCCCAGTGATTCTATAAGTAGGGCCATATCTTTGGCAATCAGGAGGTAGAACCTGCAGTCCCAGAGATTCCACTTGGTGTAGTCACTGGAGTACATAGAGGTGACTGGTGACCACCTTCATTTTCAGACTGAGCTTTACAACCCATTAAGGTTACATAGGAGAAAAAAAAAAAAAAAAAGCTTCCAGATGCCCCCAAAACAACAAACTCTGGACAGAAAAGTAAAGAAAAACTCACTTACTGCTCCAGAAAGCCCCCAAAAGAAGTAACCAAAGAACACCCCAAACAAAGAAGTTTTTCCTGAAACTATCAGAGGGCAAGTACAAAGTATTATATATAGAGCCCTACTAAACATTATACAAAATGCAGCAGAGAAAAATGAGAAATTAAGCAAGCTGTTGAATCGGATGGAACACCAGCATTCTTAAATCCAACAGATCAATAACAAAATCAAAGAGATAGAAAACTCAATCCAAAGCCAGGAAAACAGAACTGAACAAATGGAAAATAGACTTCCTGACTTGGAAGACAGAGCTGCTGACTCCAGCATCTATGAGAAGAAATCAGAGAAAAGAAACAAGAAATATCAAGAAGCATTAAGAAGCACGTGGAACTTAATGAAGAGGAACAATCTAAAATTAATTGGAGTCAATGAACAGGGAGGAACACCTGAAAACACAGAGAATATTGTTGCTGAATTGCTGACAGAAAGCTTCCTTGAAATTAGGAAAGAAGAGAATATAGAGATCCAGAACACATAATGAATTCCACTCAATACAGATCCCAAAAGAAATACCCCAAGGCATATTATAATCAAGCTTAACAAAATGAAACATAATCAGAAACTCTTAAAGACAGCAAGACTCAAAGCAAAGCTAACAGTCAGAGGGAAGCCCTGTAGCCTTCCGTCTGACTTCTCAGCAGAAATGGGTTGGCACAGAAGCAATGAGATGACCCAATCAAAATCTTGAAGGAGAAAAACTTGCAATCAAGAATTATGTATCCTGCAAAACTATCTGTCAAAATTAAAATGAAATTAAGGCATTCCCAGATAAACAGAAAGTCAGAGACTTTGTAAAAACCAAACCAAAACTACAAGAAATACTGAAAAAAGCTCTTGGCTTAGAAGAACAAAACAATTAACTCTCTATTTCAGGAGACAATACACAACACATCATCCAGAAACCTACTGAGTTAGGGAAGACTCCAACTCAATCAAAGCTATAATATTAAAAGAAGTGATCCAGTGATCATGTCATGAAAACTGTGATATCATCATATTAAAAAGAGGGATGTATTACAATAGTTATAGTCCTTTCAGGTAGACAAGAAATTAATAAGACTTGTACTACTTGAAATTGGTTTAAACATAGATTATTAAAGGGGATCACAGGTGTAGCCTCAAAGCACAATAAAGATGCAACATATCAAATAAAGAAATGTAATACAGGAGTCACAACAATCCCAAAAGCAACCCTGAAAAAGTTAAAGAAAATCACCTTATAAAGCAGAATGTCCCAGATAAAAATGGTAACAACAGAGAAAATATCAACACAAAAATAAACACATCACAATTACAGCACTAGATACATACCTATCGATAATTATGTTGAATGTAAATGCACTGAACACTCCAGTAAAGAGATAGTGAGTGACATCTTGGATCAAAAGACACGACCCATCTGTATGACGCTTGCAAGTAATTCACCTAGACTTAAAGATATGAATGAATCAAAAATTAAAGGATGGAAGCATATATACCAACCTAACAATACACAAAGAAGAGCAGGAGTGGTATAACTAATCTCACCATTTATTGCTGAATGGTTCAATAAATAAGGAAAAGTAACAATTTTAAATATTTATGCACCCAACTCTAGAGCATCTAAATACATCCAAGAAACACTGACTACACTCAAAAATGAGATAGATCACTCCACAATAATAGTGGGAGACTTCAACACTCCACTTTCAATATTGGACAAATGGTCTAGAAAAAAGCTCAACAAAGACACAGAAGATCTTCTCACAGCAATTAACCAACGGGACCTCATCAACATACACAGAACATTCCATCCATCAGCAGACAGCTACACCTTCTTCTCCAGCACACTCGTAACATTTTCCAGAATAGACCATGTATTAGGACATACAGCAAATCTCAACAAAATCCATACCATTGAAATATTGCAAAGCACCTTCCCAGACCATAAAGCCATAAAAGTTTAAATCAATAGCAGAAAAATCATAGAAATTGGAACTTATGGGAACTGAACAACATCTTGCTCAAAAAGCCATGGTTATGGAAGTAATCAAGGATAAAATAAAGAAATTTATGGATACAAATGAGAATGAAAATATTTCTTAGAAGAATGTTTGGGATACAGCCAAAGCAGTGCTCAGAAATGAGTTTATCTCTGCAAATGCACACGTCCTGAAGGAAGAAAGAACCCAAAGCAAAGAACTAAACCTACGGCTTGAACAAGTAGAGAGACAGCAACAGGGAACCCCTCAGATCATAAAGATTAGAGCAGAACTAAATGAATTAGAGAATAGAAGAACTACAACTGAAAAAAAGATGGTTTTTTGAAAAGACCAATAAAATTGACAAACCATTGGCTAAACTTTCTAAAGGAAAACAGGAAAGGAAACAAATAACCCAAATAAGAAATGAGGTGGGAGATGTCAGAACAGATCCTACAGAAAAACATGTCATAACAGAATAATACGAAAGACTGTACTCTAACAGATTTCAAAACCTAAACAAAATTGACAAATTCCAAGATTCATTTCACCTACCAAAATTATCATATGGTGAAGAAGAACAACTTAGTAAACCTATCACAAAGGAAGAGATTGAAAAAGTCATCAAAAAATGACCAACCAAAGAAAGCCCTGGCCCAGATGGCTTCACCGCAGAATTCTACCAAGCTTTTAGAGAAGTGTTCTCTCCAACAATACTGAGACTATTTCACAACATAGAAAGCGATGGAATGCAAGCACAACCCTGATACCAAAGTCGGGGAAAGATCCAACAAAAAAGGGGCACTACAGACCAATATCACTCATGAACCTAAATGCAAAAATCTTCAATAAAACACTTGCCAATAGACTACAACAACATACCCAAAAGATAATTCATCATGACCAAGTTGGATTTATACCAGGGATGTAAGGTTGGTTGAACATCTGAAAAACAATTAATGTGATCAACCACATAAAGAACACAAAGACAAGAACTACCTGATTTTGTTTATTGATGCAGAAAAGGCATTTGATAAAGTCCAACACCGATTCATGCTAAAAACTCTCAGCAAAATAGGAATAGATGGCCAATTCCTCAATGCAATAAGAGCCATTTATTCAAAGCCAACACCTGCATCATCCTGAATGCAGAGAGACTGAAGCAATTCCTCTTGAGGACAGGACCTAGACAAGGATGCCCCTCTCACTTCTCCTATTCAACATTGTACTAGAAGTTCTTGCCAGAGCAATTAGTCAAGACCAAGAAATAAAGGGCATCTGCATCAGCAAAGAAGAAGTAAAAATCTCCCTATTTGCAGATGATATGATTATATACTCAGAGAATCCTCAAGAATCCATAATTAAACTATTCAAACTGGTAGAAGAGTTCAGCAAAGTCTCAGGATACACAATTAACATAAGTAAATCGGTAGGATTCCTTTATACCAACAATGAGATTATTAAGGAAGAAATCACCCAGTCAATACCGTTTACTATAGCCCCTAAGAACATAAAGTACCTAGGAATAAATCTAACCAGAGAAATAACAGACTTTTAGAAAGAGAACTACAGGTCCTTACTACAAGAAAGTAAGGGAGTCTTACATAAATGGAGAAACCTACTCTGTGATAGGAAGCCTTAACATTGTGGAAATGTCTGTTTTACCCAAAGTAATCTACCTATACTGAAATCCCAATACAGATTCCTGTGACATTTTTTAATGAGATGAAGAAACAAATCACCAATTTTATTTGGAAAGGGAAGAAACCCCAGATAAGTAAAGTACCTCTGAAGAAAAAGAGCACACTGGGAAGTCTCTCACTATCCGACTTTAGAACCTATTACACTGCCACAGTAGTCAAAACAGCCTGGTACTGGTACAAAAAGCAACAGACAGATCAATGGAACAGAGTTGAGACTCTAGAGGTGACACCATCCTCCTATGAACATTTGGTATTCGACAAAGGCCCTAAGACATTAAACTAAGGTAACAACAATCTCTTCAACAAACAGTGCTGGCAAAATTGTATATCCATCTGCAATAGACCAAAACAAGACCTGTGTCTCACATCTTATACAAAAACCAAATCAAAATGGATAAAAGATCTGCATATCCAATCTAAAATGATGAAGCTCATCCAAGAAAAAAAATAGAATCAACAATGGAAGTTTTAATACACCATGTAGACCAACTTCAAGATCTGACAGAGCACAACCAACAAAATAGAAAATAGACAAGTGGGAACCACTAGTAATCAGACACTTTTGCTCATCCAAAGACTTTATCCAAAGAATTAAAAGACAGCCTACTGAATGGGAAAAAAATATTTCACAACTATATGTCAGACCGATGTCTGATCTCCATAGTCTATAAGATACTACAAAATATCAACAAGAAAAAGATAAATAATCCAATTAAGTGATGGGCAAAGGAGATGGAGAGGCACTTCTCTAAAGAGGATATCCATGCAGCCAAATAACACAGGCGGACATTCTCATGATCACTAGCTAATAATGAAATTCAGATGAAAACTACGATGAGATACTATCTCACGCCAACAATCAGGACTCTCCTACATTGTGGATGGGATTGCAAAATGGTGCAACCTCTCTGGAAAGCAATCTGGAACTTCCTTAAAAAGCTGCAAATATATATACCATTTGACCCACTAATTTCACAGCTTGGAATATATCCTGCAGAATCAAGGCCATTTACACATGCGAAGGAACGTTTATTGCAGCACAGTCCCCAATAGCAAGAAGGTGGAATCAACCTAGATGCCCAATAACAGAGGAATGAATAGGTAAACTGGTATATACACTCAGTGGGACACTATACAATGATAAAGAACAATGATGATTTTAGGAAGCATCTCATAAACTGGTTTCAATTTTAAGACCTCATGTTGAGTGAAAGCAGTCAGTGGCAAAAGGATAAATATTGTATGAGACTCCTACAATAAGAACTTAAAAACAGATTCTTGTATAGAACAAAAGACTCTTCGATGACTTCAAGAGTAGGGAGGGAAGGAGGGTGAAGGTGGGGTATAGATTAAATAGTAGATAGAAATTTTGTTGGGTGAAATCAGTGACAGCACACATTAGAAAGATCAGTTTTAACTAGACTTCAACGTAAAGTGATTTCTCCGGGGTATGGGAAACATGTTGTCAGGGGACATCAAGGCCAATTGGCATAACTAGAGTTTTGCTAAGGCAATCTTCATTACCCTATGTTGGTGAGCTGTGTCTGGGTCTTTAAAGCTGCCAAGCTGCCACCTGAGGTACACCAAATGGTCCCAGCTCATCAGGAACAGATGATCACCAAGGACCAAAACGCCATGGGGTAAAGAGAGCCTAGAAGACAGAGAGACTCACGTGAGTGGGTGGGTACATTGACACGTGAACAGAAGAACTGGATGGTGCCTGGCCACCACCAGTGATAGCCGTGATGGGGATCACAAAGTTGAGTCTCATTGGCAATACGAGAATATAACGGGGTGCACCCTGAGATCTCCACTAAAAGATCGCAATTGATGGTCCAAGGGCCTAGGGGTTCCCCTTGGGGCATGACCCCTGGCCCGGATGCTGTCCCTGTCTATAAATCACAATAGGCGTCAACTCTTCCACCAGCAATACATTGGACTTGGCGACACACATGTCAGTGTAGTCACTCATACACTAAACACTAGAATATTCTGAAAATATGTCACTTAAAATCTGCTTAGTATCAGTTACAAACCCTGGTGGCTCAGTTTTTATGTGCTACAAATACTAACCAAAATGTTGTCAGTTGAAATCCACCAGGCATTCCTTGGAAGCTATGGGTCAGTTCTACCCTGTTCTATAAGGTTGCTATGTGTTGAAATCAACTCAATGGCAACAGGTTTGGTTTTTGGTGTGTTTAGAATTATTCAAATATTATATTTTTTTAGTCATCCAGTGATACTCTAACAGAAATACCACAGTGTGGATGACTTCAGCAAAGAAAAGTTTATTCTTACACAGTTTGGTGGGCTACAAGTCCAAATTAGGATGTGTGTTCCAAGGGAGGGGCGTTCCCCCTTGTCAGCTCTGGAGGAAAGTGCTTGTGTTGCATCAGCCTTTATTCAGGGAGCATCTTGGTTCAGGAATCTCAGGCCTGAAGGACATTATCTACTCCCAATGCTATTTTCTTGATGGTGTGAGGTTCCCAATTCTCTGATTGCTTCCCTTTCCTTTTATCTCTCGTAGGATGAAAGGATAAAGGGTGATACAAGCCATACTCCAGTGAAACGCCTTTTACAGTGGAGTAGGGAGGTGATCTTATGAAAGGATTTGCAGTCTCACCCCAACAACTTAACATACAGCATAGGAAAATTACAAAATGGAAGACAATCATCAAATATTGAGAATAATGGCCTAGCCACATGGCTGAATGAATTTTGGGGGACACAGTTTAATCCATGACACATATTTATGTTAAATTTATAATGAAAATATCACATTATTAAATTTCACAAAATTTCTGTTAATTTTTCAAATTTAATTAATTTCATATAGTCTATAAAAATGTCTTTTATAAAATATATAAAATTAATCAAGGCAGAGAGCAGTAAGAAACAAAGGACACACTAGACAAAAAGAATAAACAAAAAATAGATGAGAAGGCTAAGGATCTATTTTTAAATTATGACTGGAAAAATCAGGGAAAATTAGATTTCTGTAATGATATAGAAATTTTACAAACTTATTTTCTTGTATTTGACTGCATTTAATTGTACTTTCAAGGATAATCATTTCTTGTTCAACGTCTATTAAATCTCAAAATACCTGTTTGCTTTCGTTATCATTATTGCTTTCTGTTACCATGAATTTCTGTCATTTTAATTTTTTTTCAGAGTATCCATTCTGTTTTAGTTTTCTGCTGTTAAATACCTATAAAGCTATTAACTGGATGAAAAATTGGAGTAGACTGTTCTCAGTTCTCCTCAGTTACCATGGACTTATTATAAACTGACATTTGGTTAGATTTTTCCCAATCAACATAGCCAAATTGACTCATACATTTGACCAACATGTAAGTAAGGAAAATATAGGGATAAGGACTGACAAGTGATTAAAAAATAATCGGTTTAGGAAAAAAAAATCATTTTTTGAAAATATAATAGTTACAACAATTCCAAGTGATTTCTTAGAGCTTCATAGTAAGTTAATATTAAAGTCTAAACTTCTCTTTCAGTATTCTGGTATCCCTCTACTAGTCTGTCAGTTTGTTGTGGGTTGGGGTAGGGCTTTCACTTTCTCTGATCCTTGAAGCAATGCCTCCAGTGTTGCGATACTATCATGGTCATCCTTGGAGGATGATGTTCAGCTGAACATCTAGACTAAGACAGTCTAAGAAGAAGGACCTGAGAATCTACATCTGAAAAGAATTACTCAGTGAAAAATCTTATGAAAAGCAGTGAAACATTGTCAGATACAGTATCAGAAAATGAGACCCCTAAGTTAGAAGACATTGAAAAGATTACAGGGCAAGAGCTGCCGCCTCAAAGTAGAGTTGACCTTAATGATATGGAAAGAGTCAAGTTTTCAGAATCTTCATTTATCGATGTGGCACAACTCAAAACGAGAAGAAACAGTTGCAAACATCCATTAAAAATCAGAGTGTGTTGTATGTATTACGAATGTAGGAAAATTGGAAATTGTTAAAAATGAAATGGAACACATAAACATAAATATCCTAGGCATTACTGAGCTGAAATAGATTGTTGTTATTGGTTGTTTTAAATTTGACCTCATATGGTCTACAATGCCAGGAATGACAACTTGAAGACGAATAGTGTTACATTCACCATTAAAAAAATAATTAGATTTATCCTGAAGTAAAAAGCTGTCAATGGTGGGATAATATCCATGTCCCTATAATGAAGACCATGTCCCTATAATTGAAGTACTATTCAAATTTGCATGCCCACCATGAAGGCCAAAGATGAAGAAAGTGAAGATGTTTAGCAGCTTCTGAAGTCTGAAACTAATCAAACATGCAATCAAGACACATTGATAATTACTGGTGATTGGAGACAAAAGTTGGAAATAATAAAGAACCAGTAGTTGTAAAATATGGCCTTGGTGATAGAACTAATGCCATAGATCCAATGGTAAAATTTTGCAAGACAGACAACTTCTTCATTGCAACTTTTTTTTCGACAACAAAAATGAAGACTACACACATGGAATACACAGGAATAAAATCCACCTAATCTGTGGAAAGAGATGATGAAAAAACTCAACATCATCAGTCACTACAAGACCAGATGCCGACTGTGGAACAAGACCATCAACTGGTCATATGTAAGTTCACACTGAAACTGAATAAAGTCCATGAGAGCCAAAATATGACCTTGAGTACATCCCACCAGAGTTTAAAGACCATCTTCAAGAATAGTTTTGATGTGTTGAATACAAGTGGCTGAAGGCCAGATGATTTGTGGAATGACATCAAAGATACCATATGAGACGAAAGCAAGAGGTCAACAAAAAGGCAGAAAAGAAAAGCCAAATTGGATGTCAGAGGAGACTCTGAAACTTACTCTTGAACACAGGAGCAGCTTAGGCAAAAGGAAGATATGATACAGTAAAAGAACTGAACAGAAATTTCAAAGGGCTGTCCAAGAAGACAAAGTATTATTATGTCATGGGCAAAAAGCTGGAGATAGAAAGTCAAAAGGGAAGAATAAGCTCTGAATTTCTCAACCTGAATGAACTGAAGAAAAACAACTAAACTTCTAGTTGCAATAGCAAAGGATAGACTACAAGAAATTACTGCAAAAAACCAAAAGAGACCTACATAAGTGGAGAAAACTACTTTGCTCATGGATAGGAAAGCTCAACATTGTGAAAATGTCTGTTCTACCCAAAGTGATCTATAAATACAAATGCAATCACAATCCAAATTCCAATGACACTTTTTAATGAGATGGCAAAACAAATCAACAACTTCATATGGACAAGAAAGAAGCTCCAGATAAGTAAAGCAATACTGAAGAAGAACAAAGTAGGAGGACTTGTACCACACATCTTTTGAATTTATTACATATTTATAGTAGGCAAACCAGCCTGGTACTAGCACAATAAGACACATAGGCTAATGGAAGAAAATTGAGAATCTGGACATAAAATCACCCACTTGTATTCAGCTGATGTTTGACAAAGGCCTAAACCTAATAAACTGGAGGAAAGAAGTCTAACAAATGGTGTTCGCATAACTATATATCCATCTCCAAAAAAAAAAAAAGACATATCTCATACTATGAAAAAAAAACTAAAAATGGATCATAGATCCAAATAGCAAATAAAAAATGATAAAGATCCTGGGATCCTGTAAGGCATAAACAGATTACAAAATGCAGAAACACCAGAATAGAAAATAGATAATTGTGAACTAAAAATTCAACATTTGTGTTCATCCGAAGACTTCATCAGAAGATTAAAAAGACAACCTACAGACTGGAAAAAAAATGGCTACCACAAACTGTATCAGCATCTACTCTGTGTAATCTACAATACAGAGCAAAACCTCAAAATGAAAAGACAAGTTTTCCAATTAAAAAACGGACTAAGAATATGACTATGCACTTCAACAAAGAAAACATTCAGGTGGCTAACAGGTTCATGAGAAAATGCTCTCCATCAGTCATCAGAGAAGGAAAAAATTAAAACTAAAGTGAGATACCACTTTACCCGGCATTAATCAGAACACACACACACACACAAACACACAAAACAATAAATATTGCAGAGGTTGTGGAGAGACTGGAATACTACACTGCTGGTGAGAATGTAAAACGGTACAACCATTTTGACTTCTTCACTTGAGCACATACAGTAATCTAAGTGGACAGCTCCTGTAGGAAGGTGAGAGAGAACACAAAAGGGTTACAGGAGCTGGTTAAATGCATGTGAGAACTGTCATAGCTTGGAGAGAGTAGCTAGGGTGGCATGGCAAAGTGTGTGTACATCTTAGCATGAGGAACAGCTGTAATTGTAAGCTTTCACTTAAACATAATTTTTTTTTTTAAAAAAAAGAGTACTGTAGACCCAACTAGACGTATGGAGTCAAGAGAAGTGTTGTGGAATAGAAAGCAGGGGGTGTTTGTTCAACAGCTTGCCTTTCTTGATCAAAGTTGGATTTTAAAGACTTATGCAAGACAATTAAATGATCCAGTAATCCCACTGCTTGGAATTTATTCTAAGGAGACAAAGGCTGTCATACGAACAGATACATGCACATGAATGTTTATTGCAGTACAGTCCACAATAGCAAATAGATGGAATCATACTAGATGCTCATCAACAGATGAATGGATAAATAAATTATGGTACATATACTCTATGCAACACTATGCAATGATAAAAAACACGTATAATTTTAGGAAGCATCTCATAAACTGGTTTCAGTTAGAAGATATTATGCTGAATGAAATCAAGTCAGTGGTAAAAGGACAAATATTGTCTGAGACTCCTGTTTAAGGACTTAGAAACAGACTTACGTACAGGAGAAAATGAGACTGATGGTTACAAAGGTGGGGGGAAAAATGAGGGCTCATCATTGATAGTTGTTGCTGTTATCTATCTATCTATCTATCTATCTATCTATCTATCTATCTATCTATCTATCTATCTATCTATCTATCTATCTATCTATCTATCTATCTATCTATCTATCTATCTATCTATCTATCTATCTATCTATCTATCTATCTATCTATCTATCTATCTATCTATCTATCTATCTATCTATCTATCTATCTATCTATCTATCTATCTATCTATCTATCTATCTATCTATCTATCTATCTATCTATCTATCTATCTATCTATCTATCTATCTATCTATCTATCATCTATCTATCTATCTATCTATCTATCTATCTATCTATCTATCTATCTATCTATCTATCTATCTATCTATCTATCTATCTATCTATCTATCTATCTATCTATCTATCTATCTATCTATCTATCTATCTATCTATCTATCTATCTATCTATCTATCTATCTATCTATCTATCTATCTATCTATCTATCTATCTATCTATCTATCTATCTATCTATCTATCTATCTATCTATCTATCTATCTATCTATCTATCTATCTATCTATAAAGATTAAATAGACTGTAAGAGTTGAGTAAAGCTTGCCAGTGGTTAAAATTTTAAAAAGTCTACAAGTAAAAATAAAATTATTTTCAATTGCCTGATAATTTCAATTGCCTGATAATTTAGGAAGTCAAAAAATTACAAAATACTCTTCTGTAAGACTGAGGTATTTCTTTTTTTTTTTTTTAGACCTTGTTGTGAATAATGAACATATACAATACAAATTAAATTTGCATACTCTCCGATCTGTAGCTCCTTCTGTTTCCCTTGCCCAGTGATAGCACCCTCCTCTTTCTCTCTCCATACTTGTCATATACTCTCAGCAATTTCCTGTCCCTTCTTCTCCATCTTCTTCTCTCCTATCTAGAAAGAGGTCAGTAGGACAACATCTCATAAATGCATAGAACCATAAAGCACACACACCACATAGTCATGTTGTGTTCCCAAGTCCAGTCCATTTTGATCCCAAGAGTTGACCTCAGCAGTGTTTTTTGGACAAAGTCATCAACAGTTCTAAGTTTCATGCCCCTAGGGGATCCCACAGGCCATTGGACTATCAGTTGTGGACTTTCAGTAAAGTCATTGAGCTGTACTTCTCTTTTTTTCATATTGCTACAGGGACTCAACATTTTGTGCCTCATCACAGCTAGCTTTGGTGGTGGCCAGTCACCATCTATTTTTTCTGGTCACATGTTGGTGCAGTCTCCCATTCATGTGGATCCTTCTGTCTCCCGGACACTTTTCCCTAGTGTTATTGTTGTTCTCATGATCATCTGTTCCAGATGAGCCAGGACCATTTGGTGTACCTCAGATGGCAACTTGATAGCTTTTAAGACACCGGATGCCACTCAGCAATATGAGGTGCAGAAGACTGTCTTATCAATAGAGTAGTTAGGCCAAATGGCCTTAAAGTCACCAAAGAGCATGTCTCCCACACCCCTGTCTTGCTATTCAATCCTTGCAATATTGGGTTAAGATTAGAAGTTTTCATTTTACAGTGAACATTAGTGAGGTTGATCTCCTTTCTACTGTAAGGTGTCACTGCTTTGACTTAAACAAATTTCAATCAACTATCTAACCAAGACCAGCTCTCTTCTTTCCTCACCATTGTAGCCGTCAAAGAGTCTTCTCTTCTCTACATAATTCTATTTTTAAGTGCTTATAGCAGAGGGTCTCATAGAAAATTTGTTGTTTTGATGCTGATGTCATTCAGCCTAATGTCTTCCAGTTGAAAACAGGTAATGAGATGTTTCCTAAAATCATCATTGTTATTTATCACTGCATAGTATTCCATTGAGTGTATGTACCATAATGTGCCTATCCATTCTTCTGTTGATCCTGCATCTGGGCTGATTCCATCTTTTTGCTATTGCAGACTGCTGCAATAAACATTCATGTACATATATCTGTTCAGGTGACAATCTTTGTTTCTGTAAAGTATTCCAAAGAGTAGGATTACTAGATCAAATTGTGTATCTATTTCCAGCCTTTTAAGGAAGCATCCCATTGCTTTCCAAAGAGGTTGTACCATTTTGCAATCCCACCAGCAATGTAGGAGATTTCTGATTTCTCCATAGCCTCTCAAGTATTTGTTGTTTTGTGTTTTTTCGATCATGGCCAACCTTGTTGTAGTTTTAATTTGGATTTCTCTAATAGCTAATGATTATGAGCATTTCCTCATTTGTCCTTTGGCTACCTGGGTGTCTTCTTTAGTAAAGTGTCTGTGTATCTCCTTTCCCCATCCTTTAATTGGATTATTTACGTTTTTCGTCAATATATTTTGCAGTGCCTTGTAGAATATGGAGATCAGATGTTCATCCAACATGTAGTTGCCAAATATTTTTACCATAGTGTAGGTGGTCTTGTAATTCTTTTGATGAAGTCTTTGGATGATAAAAATGGTTTGATTCTTAGTAGTTCCCATTTATCTATTTTCTGTTCTGTTGATTGTGTTTTGTCAGATTTTAAAGTCTAGCCTGCCAGCCAAGTGCTGTCAAGTCGGATCCAACTCATGATGTGTATTAAAACTTCTATTGTTGACCTTATATTTTCTTACATGATCTTTATCGGTTTGGGTTTGATCAAGGACACTTAAGTCCTTGATCCATTTTGAGTTAGTTTTTGTGTAAGACATGAGATATGGGTCTTGTTGCAATTTTTTTGCAGATGGATATCAAATTCTGTAAACACCATTTCTTAAAGAGACAGTTTTACCCCAGTTTACTATCTTAGGGCCTTTGTCAAGTATCAACTGTTCATAAGAGAATGGTGTCATTCCTGGAGTCCCAACTCTTGTTCCATTAGTCTATAAGTCTCTTTTGGGATCAGTAGCAGGCCTTTTACTACTGAAGCAGTATAATAGGTTCTAAAGTCAGGTGGTGTGAGGCCTTCCACTGCATTCGTCTTTCAGTAGTGGCCTATGAACCCGGGGTTTCTTCCCTTTCCAAACAAGGTTGGTGATTTGTTTCTTCATCTCATTAAAAAATGACACTGTAATTTGTATTGGAATTATGTTGTATATGTAGACTGCTTTGGGTAAAATGCATATTTTCATAATGTTAAGTCTTCCTATCCATGACCAGGGTAGCTTTTTCCGTTTATGTAAGTTTCTTTTGGTTTCTTGTAGTAAGGTCTTGTAGTTCTCTCTGTACAGGTGTCTTATTTCTCTAACTAGATTTGTTCCTACGTATCATAACTTCTTAGGGGCTGTAGTAAATGATATTGGTTTGGTGATTTATTTTTTGATTATCTCTTTGTTTGTGTAAAGGAATCCTACTGATTTACTTATGTTTATCTTGTACCCTGGTACTTTGCTGAACTCTTAGTTTGAGTAGTTTACTTATATATTTTTTAGCATTCTCTGCATATATCCTCATATCGTCTGCATATAGATTTTTACTTCTTCTTTGCTGATGCAGATGCCTTTTATTTCTTTGTCTTGTCTAATTGCTCTGTCCAGAGCTTCTAGGACAATGTGCTGTATGACAGTCAGAGTGGAGGTCTTTGTCTAGTTCCTGTTATGAGGGGAATTCTTTCAGTGTTGAAGTCTGCTACTATTATTGTGAAGTAATCTATCTTATTTTCCAATGTAGTCAGTGTTTCTTGGGTGAATTTAAATACTTTAGTATCGGGTGCATAAATACTTAACATTGTGAAGTCCTGCTTATGTGTTGAAACTTTCAGCAGTAAATGATAATTATCCTTGTCCATTATGGTGGATGTTGCATTAAAATCTATTTTATCTGAGATTAGTATTGCCACATCTGCTCTTTTTTGTATTTTGTTAGCTTAATAAATATTATTCTGTCATTTAATTTTCAGTTTATTCTATCTTTAAGTGTAAAATGAGTTTCTTTTAAGCAACATACAGACAGGTCATGTCTTTTGATCCAAGATGTCACTCATTGTCTCTTTACTGGAGCATTCAGTTCATTTATATTCAGTGCAATTTTTGATAAGTATGTGTTTAGTGCTGTCATTTTGATGTATTTATTTTAATGTTCATATTTTTTCTGTTGTTCTTCTTTTCTGGGTCATTATTCTTCATGGATTGTTTTTTCAACATTTTCAGTGTTGGTTTTGTGTCTGTTGAGATACCTGTGTTACATTTCTTGTTTTGATAAGCTATATCTTTACTTCGCTTTGTGGCTACGCTGGTTATCCCCCTTTGTAATCTAAGTTTAAACCTAATTTTAACTTCCACATATCTTACTAAGTTATTCTCCATCTGGAAGGACTATAACTACTGTAGTATATCCCTTTTTAAGGTAATTGTATCATAGTTTTCATGGTATGATCACTGGATCTCTTCTTTTAATATTATAGCTTTGACTGAGTTTTGAGTCTTCCCTAGCTAAGTAGGTTTCTGGATGTTGTATGTCCTGTATTGTATCCTTAAATATAGACTTAATGATTTTGTATTTCCATCTAAGAGCTTCTTTTAGTATTTCTTGTAGCTTTGGCTTTGTTTTTACAAAGTCTCTAAGTTCATGTTTATGACTGTCTTAATTTCATCTTCATATTTGAAAGACAATTTTGCAAGATATATAATTCTTGTATGAAAATTTTTCCCTTTCAAGGCTTTGAATTTGTCATCCCACTGCCTCTGTGCCAACATCATTTCTTCTGAGAAGTCACACTAAAGCACACAGGGCTTCCCTCTGAATGTTAGCTTTACTTTGAGTCTTGCTGCCTTTAAGAGTTTTTGCTTATGTTTCATTTTGTTAAGCCTGAATATCATATTCCTTGGTATCTTCCTTTTAGGATCTATTTTTTGTTGTGTTTGGTATACACCTTGGATATCTATGTTCTCTTCTTTCATAATTGCAGGAGAATTTTCTGTCAGGAACTCAACAACAATATTCTGTGTGTTTTCAGGTATACTTCTCTGTTCATGAACTGTGATTAATCCTAGATTATTCCTCTTGATAGAGTCTCACATTTTCCTTAATGCTCCTTCATTTTTCTTGTTTATTGTCTGTGATTTCTCCTCATAAATGCTGGTGTCAGTAGCTCTATTTTCAAGGTCAGTAAGTCTAGTTTCCAGTTGTTCAGTTCTGCTCTTTTGACTTTGAATTGAATTAATTCTGCAATTTTATTATTGATCTGTTACATTTCAGAATGCTTGTGTTCCATCAGATCAAACAGCTTGCTTAACTTTTCACTTTACTCTGCTTCATTTTGTATAATGTCTAGGAGGGCTCTGTATGAAATTCTTTTGTACTCACCTTCCAATAGTTTCAGAAAGACTTCCTCATCTGGGAAGTTCTTTGGTTCTTTATTTTGGGAGTTTTCTGGAGCCATGAGTGGATTTTTAAGAAATGTTTGGCTAGGGTATGTTGCTTATGGAACATCTAGAGGCTGTTGAGTTTCTCTTGTGTTTTCTTAACAGAAGCTCAGGCACAGTTTTGAGAAGGAAATTGATCACCAGCCACCTCTTTGTGCTCCAGTGAGTTGGACCAGTGGAATCTCTGCAGTGGCAGGCTCCACCTCCTGACTGGAAAAGACACAGCCCTACTCATGGAGTCACTGGTGGACTGTCAGCTGACTCTATGATGTGGGTCACTAAAGTCTGAAAGAGATGCTGTCAGGTTGTACCTCAGTCATTTCTCTAGGCTATCATATTTTGAAAGATAAAAGCTGTCTGACCACTTCCAAAATCAGTCAGTCTATTAGGTGTGTTAAGCCCCTCCTTCCAGCTGATAATGGAGGGACCTCGTCAGCTGTTCCCAGATGCTGTGATATAGTTCAAAGTAGGACAGGTTACTGGTCTGCTGTCATCCCTTTCTGGAACCCTCGCATAAGGCTATGCTGTGCTAAACAGCTTTTCTGCTGGCAAAGCACTACCAGTACTGGGACTTTCTGCCAGCTTGGGAATTAGCCCCTCAATTTTATCTTTTCAAAATTCAAGCTTTCAGCTTTGTTCATTTTTTCAACTGTTCTATTTTCTAATCTATTAGTTGTGCTCTAATGTTTATTATCAGTTTTCTTTTGGTGTCTGATGTGTTCCTTTATTACCCTCTTTCTACTTGTTCAAGCTATAACATTAATTCTTTGGTTTGGGTCTTTTGGGATATATTTTCATTCTCATTTGATTCCATGAATTTCTTTATTTCATCCTTGATTTCGTCATAATGCATGGTTTTTCCAGCAAGGTGTTGCTAAGTTTTCCTGTGTTCCAATTTCTACCTATTTTTTTATGCTATTCATTTCAAATTTTATGGCGTTATGGTCTGAGAAGATGCTTTGCAATAATTCAGTGGTTTGGATGTGGTTGAGATGTGCTTTATGTCCTAACACAGCATCTATTCTGGATAACATTCCATGTGCATTTGAGAAGAAGACATAGTCATCTATTGATGGGTAAAAAGTTCTGTATATGCTGATGAGATCTAGTTGGTTGATTGTTGCAATAAGATCTTCTGTATCTCTAGTGAGTTTTTTTCCTGGATGATCTGTCCATTACTGAAAGGAGAGTATTAAAGTCTCCAACTACTATGTGGAGTAATCTATCTCATTTTTAGATGTCAATATCTGTTCAGTATATTTAGATGCTCTGATATTGGATGCACAAGTATTTAATACTGTTGTGTCCTGCTTATTAGTGTTATGTCCTGCTTATTTATTGAACCTTTCAGCAATAGTGACTATCCTCTTTCACGTTAGATCTTAAATTAAATTCTATTTTATCTGAGTTTAATGTGGCCACTCCTGGTTTTATTTGTAGGTTCTTGGCTTGGCATACACTTTTCCATTCTTTGTTTTTTAGTTTGTTTGTATTTTTGAGTCTAAGTTGTGACTCTTGTAAGCAACATACAGACAGTTCATGTCTTTTTATCCAAGATGTCACTTGCTGTCTCTTTACTGGAACATTTAGTCCATTTATATTCAGTGTAACTGTTGATAGCTTTGTGTTTAGTTCTGTCATTTTGATGTATTTATTTTTGTGTTGTTAATGTTTTCTATGTTTTTCTTACTATTCTGTTCTGGGTTGACATTTCATCCTTTTCAGTGCTGGTTTTGCATTTGTTCAGACTCCTGTACTGCTTATTTTGATATGCTGCAATGTTTACTTGCTTTGCCACTAAGCCTAAGATCCCCCTTACTCTTCTAAGTTGAAACCACACTTTAATTTTCATTTATCTTCTTAATTTCCTCCCCATCTGAAAGGACTATAACTACTGTAAAATATCCCTCTTTTTAGTGTGATGATGTTTTATTTTTTGTTATATGATCACTGATTCTCTTATTTTAAAATTGTAGCTTTGATTGGGCTTTGTGACTTCCCTAACTGAGTAGGATTCTGGATACTGTGTCCTGCTCTGCTTCCTTACATGTACACTTAATGTTTTGACTTTTCTAAACAAAGAGCTTCTTTTAATATTTCTTGTAGTTCTGGTTTGGTTTTTACGAAGTCTCTAAGTTTCTGTTTATCCGCAAACATCTTAATTTCATCTTTATATTTGAGAGACAGTTTTGCAGGATATGTAATTCTTCGTTGGAAATTCTTCTCCTTCAAGTCTTTGAATGTGTCTTCCTGCTGTCTTCTTGACAACATCGTTTCTGCCAAGATGTCAGATGAAAACCAACAACACTTATCACAGAATGTTAGCTTTGCTTTAAGCCTCACTGCCTTTATAAGCCTCTACTTATGTTTCGTTTTATTAAGCTTGATTAGAATATGCCTTGTTGTCTTTCTTTTGGGGTTTATTTTTTGTGATGTTCGATCTTGGCAATCTATGCTCCCTTCTTTCATAATTTCAGGGAAGTTTTCTGTCAGCAACTCTGCAACAATGCTTTCCATGTTTTCAGCTATCCCTTGCTGTTAAGGAATTCCAATTATTCATAAATTATTCCTCTTAATAGAGTCACACATGTTTCTTAATGCTTCTTTATTTTTGTCATTTCTTTTCTCTGCTGGTGTCAGTTGCTCTATCCTCAAAGCTACTGATTTTCAGTTTCTCAATTCTGCTCTTGTAACTTTTCTAATGTAATAAAATAAAGTTCTAATTAAGTCTACGATCCTTGCAATGTTACAGAGTAGGACTACCACATAATTTTCTTGCTGTAATCTTTATGAAAGCAGATTAATATACCTTCCTCCCATGAAGCCACTGGATAGGCCTGAATTGCTAACTTTTATATGAGCAGTACAAAACTGAAAAACCAAACCAACGTGTTTATTCCAGCTCATAGTGACCTTACAGATGGACTAGAACTTCAACATAGAGTTTCCAAGCAGGACTTGGCAGATTTGAACCACTGAACTTTATCATTAGGAGCCATAGCACTTAACCACCAATCCTCCAGGGATTTCATCAGCAGCCACAGGCTTAAAAATTTGCAAAACCAGGACTCCTTGAAGACTTTTTGCAGAGCAAAAACCAAAGTTGTTGCTATCAAGTCAGGTCTGACTTGTAGTAACTCTGTAAGACAGAGTAGAACTGCTTCATAGGGTTTCAAGGAGTGGCTGACAGATCCAAACTGCTGAACTTTGATTAGCAGCTGAGCTGGTAACCATTGTGTCACCAAACCTCCAAAATTTGCCTTTTAATCAAAATGTGGTTCCTTAGAATACTACTTCTTAAATAGTTCTTTCACTGCCAGCAGTTGTAAGAGGACATTCAAAACAATCTATATAGATTAAATTAAATGCAACGGCAATGTGAACACTTAATCTAGTTGTCTATCTAGTTCTGTTTTATGCCTACAGGATTACTACATGACCTTTGAGTATATTACGAAGAATGATACCCACTGTAAATAATATGGGTTGTCACTTAATATTGTGTTTTGTAGTGGTAAAATATAATTATAGTGTTAGAAATATTGTATATGTGTACAATATGTATATACCTGACATTTAAAGGGAAGGCTGATTTTAAAAAGAAGTATTTAAACTATTTTCTCATTAGCAGAAATTTAAGTCTTTAAAAGATTCTTATCTCTAAGGAAATTATCACAGACAAAACTGGAAGTCTCAGTAAATTATCTTTTTTTTTTATTTCAAATCATATTTAGAGTTTTTAATGCAGGACTCAATATTCATTATCTTTTTAGTGCTTTTTGGTTTCCATTATTTACAATGGCAAATGTGAATGTGAGTCTTCACTAAAAAAATTGAAATAGCATTAGAGATTTTTATTTGAGTGCTTAAATAAATTTCTGGTTACAATCTTACAAATAAAATGTTGTAGAACCCTTGTACTTTCTAACAGAAGACAATATTTCATGTTCTCATCAAGTCTACAGTATTTGCATTCATAATTCAATTTTTGGGGGGGTTTTCTGGTGTGTTTTTTTCTACATGTTATTTTTGTTAAATTTAATACCATTCATTATAATATAAATACAGGACAAGTACTATAACAAATCACTAAAATAACTATCACAAAAATAAACCATTATTTTAAAAGTCTACTTTTACCAGATTTACTAGTCTGAAGGAAACTGGAGGAACTCTTGAGATTATGGCTCCTGTGAACCCTGCTAACTCAGAACTGAAGCCACTCCTGAATTTTGCCTTTCAGACAAAAATTAGACAAGCCTAGACGAGGCTGGATTCTCTAGAAAAGCAATGTTAGTAAAGTGTATGAACACATATAGAGAGAGATTTATATGAAGATAACAGTTCATATAATTGTAGAGGCTGAAATATCCGAAGTCCAGAATAAGGACATAGGCCATTCACAGCTGTGGTAGCTGATGAAACCAAGGTTGACAGGTCAGAGGACAGCATCTGACTTGAAAGCTATAAATGTTGTGAAATCCCAGGATTGACATATAAGCTTCTATCTCAAATACCAAGAAGAAGACATCAGAAGACAAGAGACAGAGTCAGCTGCTGATCCACAAAAAGCCAAAATTCTTGGCAAGATGAGCAGGAAAGAAGCAGGCAGTGGAAAGAGGAGGGCTGAATGCTAAAGATGTGGCAATCCATGACAGATCCTGTGCCCCTCCACCCCATACCACTCAGCAGATTACATCACGGCAGTAATCACAACATTACATAACTTCAAAACCACTGAGAATCAAGGCCCAGCCAAGCTGATGCACAGTCTTAACCTTCACATCTATAAAACAAATAACAATGCATGTGAGGAATATGCTACTTGGTGTAACCAGCTGTAGGAGATCAAACGAGAACACCAGCTCAAAAGTAGAGGCAGAAAGGAAGAGGAAGCCTAAATGAGTGGATACAGGGAATCCAGGTTGTAAAGAGAAAGGGAGAGAGTGCTGACACATTGTGGAGATTGTGAGAAATATCACAGGACAACTTTTTATTTATTAAATAAAAAATGAAAGTGTACATACTCTGTGCTTACAATACTGGGTTAAGAGAGAAGTACACGAGTTGTGTCGAAGTCCCATTAATATTGATCTTCTAACTAATGTGTTTTGTCACAAATTTCACCCAATCAAATTTCTAACAACTATCTAATCTACACCCTCCCCCCTGCCTTCGCTCCTCCCCACCCTCCCCACCCTTGTAGCCGTCAAAGAGTCTTTTCTATTATCTATGAGTATACTTTTAAGTTTTTATCATAGGAGTCTCATATAATAATTGTCCTTCTGTCGCTGACTAGTTTCACTCAACATAATGTCCTCCAGTTGAGACCAAATCGAGAGATGTTTCCTGCTATCATCGTTGTTCTTTATCAATGTATAGTACTCCATGGAGTATACATATCAAAGTTTACGCATCCATTCTTCTGTTGTTGGGCATCTGGGTTGATTTCAACTTTTTGCTGTTATGGACTGTGCTGCAATGAACATTTGTGTGCATGTATCAGTTGGTGTGAATGGCCTTGATTTTGTATGATATATTCCGAGCAGAGAAATCACTGGGTCAAATGGTTTATCTATATCCATTATTTTAAGGTAATGCCAAATTGCTTTCCAAAGAGGTTGCACCATTCTGCAATCCCACTAACAGTGAAGGAGAGTTCCCATCTCTTCACAGCCTCTCCAACATTTATTGTTTCACGATTTTTGGATCCTGGTCAATCTCACTGGGGCGAGGTGGTATCTCATTGTCATTTTGATTTGAATTTCTTTAATAATTAATGATCATCAACATGTCCGCATGTGTTTTTTGACTGCCTGGATCTCCTCTTTAGATAAGTGTCTGTCCATCTCCTTTGCCCATCGCTTAATTGTATGATTTGTCTTTTTCTTATTGATATTTTGTAGAACCTTATAGATTATGGAGATAAGGCATCGGTCTGACATAGAGTTGCCAAATATTTTTTCCCATTCTGTAGGTGGTCTTCTAATTCTTTTGATGAAGTCTTTGGATGAGCAGAAGTGTTTGATTCTTATTAATTCCCATTGATCTGTTTTCTCTTCTGATGAATGTGTTGTGCTTGTCAGATTTTGAAGTCTGTCTATATTGCGTATTAAAACGTCCATTGTTGACCCTATCTTATCTTGGATGAGCTTTATCATTTTAGTTTTTATATTCAGGTCTTTTATCCAATTTGAATTGATTTTTGTATAAGGTGTGAGATATGGGTCTTGTTTCAACTCTTTCAGATGGATATCCAATTACATCAGCACCATTTGTTAAAGAGACTGTTCTTAAACCAGATCAAAATCTTAGAACACTTGTCAAATATCAGCTGTTCATAGGCGGATGGTGGCATCTCTATGTTCTCTACTTTGTTCTATTGGTCTATATGTCTCCTTTTCTACCAATACCAGGCTGTTTTAACTACTGCAGCAGTGTAATAGGTTTTAAAGTCAGGTAGTGAGAGGCCTCCCAGTACGTTCTTCTTTTTCAGTAGTGCTTTACTTATTTGCGGTTTTTACCCTTTTGAAATAAAGCTGATAATTTGTTTCTCCATCTCATTAAAAAATGTTGCTGGAATTTGTACTGAGATTGCATTATATAAGTAGAGTGCTTTGGGCAAAATAGACATTTTCACAATATTGAGTCTTCCTACCCAGGAGCAAGGCAGATTACTCCACTTATGTAAGTCTCTCCTAGTTTCTTGTAGCAAGGTCTTGTAGTTTTCTCTGTAACGATCTCTTATTTCTCTAGTTAGATTTATTCCTAGGTATTTTATCTTCTTGGGGGCTATAGTAAATGGAATTGATTTGGTGATTTCTTCATTAATAATTTCATTGTTGGTATAAAGGAATCGTATTGATTTAGCTATGTTTACCTTGTATCTCGATAGTTTGCTGAATTCTTCTACTAATAGTTTACTTATGAATTTCTTTGGATTCTCTGTACAAACAATCATATCATCTGCAAAGAGGAAATCTTTACTTCTTCAGTGCGAATATGGATGGATGCCTTTTATTTCTTTGTCTTGTCTAATTGCTCTGCCTAGAACTTCTAGCACAAGTTGAATAGAAGTAGTGAGAGCAGACATCCTTGTCTAGTTCCCATTCTCAAAGGGAATTCTTTCAGTTTTTCACCATTCAGGATAATGAAAGCAGTTGGCTTTGCATAGATGCTACTGATTGTATTGAGAAATTTTCCTTTTATTCCTATTTTTTCTGAGAGTTCTAAGCATGAATGGATGTTGAACTTTGTCAAATGCCTTTTCTGAATCAATTGACAAAATCAGGTGATTTTTATCTTTTGTGTTATTAATATGGTTGACAACATTAATGTTTTTCGGATGTTGAACCAGCCTGGCATCTCTGGAATGAAACCAACTTGATCATGATGAATTATTTTTTCATATGCTGTTGAATTCTATTGGCTAGAATTTTGTTGAAGATTTTTGTATCTAGATTCATGAGTGATATTGGTCTGTAATTTTATTTTTTTGTGGGATCTTTCCCTGGTTTTGGCAAGAGGGTTATGCTGGCTTCATAGAATGAATTTGGAAGTATTTCATCTCTTTCTATAGTGTGAAATAGCCTCATTAGTATTGGAGTTAATTCTTCTCTAAAAGTTTGTTAGAATTCTCTCGTAAAGCCGTCTGGGCCGGGACTTTTTTTGGTTGGTAGATTTTTGATGACTTGGCTTGGCTGCTCAATCTCTTCCTTTGTGACAGATTTATTAAGTTGATCTATTTCTCCTTGTGATAGGCTTGGTGAGTCATATGAATCTAGAAATTTGTTCATTTCCCCCAGGTTTTCAAACCTGTTAGAGTATAGCTTTTCACAGTATCCTGTTATGATATATTTTATTTCAGTTGGGTCTGTTGTAACATCTCTCAACTCATTTTTTAATGGGTTATTTGCATCTTTCGTTGTTTTTCTTTTGTAAGCTTAGCCAATGGTTTATCAATTTTGTTTACCTTTTCAAAGAATCAGCTTTTGATTTTGTTAATTTTTTCAATTGTTTTTCTATTCTCTAATTCATTTAGTTCTGCTCTAATCTTTATAACCTGTTTTCTTCTGGTGCCTGAGGCGTTTCTTTGTTACTCTCTACTTTTTCAAGCTGTGAGGTTAATTCTTTAAGTTGTGCTCTTTCTTTTTTCCAGAAGTGTGCATTTATAGAGATAAACTGACCTCTGAGCACTGCTTTTGCTGTATCCCATAAATTTTGGTAGGATGTGTTTTCATTCTCACTTGAATCCATAAATTTCTTTAATGTGTCTTTAATTTCTTTTATAACACAAGCCTTTAGGAGTAAAGTGGTGTTCAGTTTCCACAAGTTGGAATTTTTACCTATGAATTTTCTGTTCTTGATTTCAACTTTTATAGCTCTGTGGTCCGAGAAGGTACTTTGCAATAAATCAATCGTTTGGATTTTATGGAGAATTGTTTTATGACCTAACATATGGTCTATTATGGAGAATGTTTTTTCTGGATGATCTATCCTTAACTGAAAGGGGAGTGTTAAAGCCCCAACTATTATTGTGGAATGATCAATCTCATTTTTCAGTGTTGTCAGTATTTGTTCAATGTATTTAGGTGTTTTGGTATTGGGTGTATAAATATTTAATATTGTTAAGTCTTGCTTGAGTATTGAAGCTTTCAGCAATAGTGACCATCCTTGTCCACAATAGTGGATTTTACATTAAAATCTATTTTATCTGAGCTTAATATTGCCACACCTGCTCTTTTTTGTGTATTATTACCCTGGCCCCTAGGGTCGCCATGAGTCGGATCCAACTCGACAGCACTTGGCTTGGCTTAGCTTGATATATATTATTCCAGCTTTTAATTCTCAACCTGTTCTTATCTTTAAGACTAAGGTGTGTTTCTTGTAAGCAACATATAGATGGGTCATGTCTTTTGATTCACGATATCCCTTGCTGTCTCTTTACTGGAGCTTTCAGTCCATTTACATTCAATGTGATTATTGATAGGTATATGTTTAGTGGTGTCATTGCAATATGTTTATTTTCATGTTGATGTTTTCTCTGTTGTTCTTATTAATCTGTTCTGGAACATTCTTCTTTATGGTTGGTATGAGTTTTGATTTTATATTTGTTGAGACTCCTGTACTGAGATTTTTAATTTCAAATGATATATTGTTAGTATGTTCTATGGCTACATACCTAATCTCCCATAGCATATAATTATTAAAATCAATTTTAGCTATTTTATAAGTCAGAAACTGTTTCTGCATCACAAACAACTGTAACTATTGTAGTGTATCCCTCTTTAATGTGATGATATTATAGTTGTCATGATATGATCATGGATTCCCTTATTATAATACTGTAGCTTTTGGCTTGGTTTGGTGAAGTTTTGTGTCTTCCCTAGAAGACACAATTTGGATGAAGTGCCTTAAATTATCACCTAAAACATATATTTAGGGAAGAGCTTCTTTCAATATTTCATGTAATTTTGGTTTAGTTTTTATGAAGTCTTTAAATTTCTCTTTATTTTCAAAAGTCTTAATTTCACTATTACATTTGATAGACAATTTTTCAGGATAAATTATTCTGGGATGGAAGTTTTTCGTATTCAAGAATAACCTGTGTATAATTTTTTGAGTAAGAAACTAGTATATGCTGTAAACATTCACCTAAAACACAATAAAATTAAAAAATGAATGAAACATATTAATGTTGGAAAAAAAATAAAGCACTACATTTTCTTTCTCTAAAATTGACTTTCACAATCTTTTTTTCACACATACGGGAAATGCTTAATGCTGCTTTTCACTACTGCATTCAAGCTTAACTAGATGAGCATTAAAAGAAAAATGTATGGTTTCTCAAGGTTGGTAGTTCAAATCCACCAGGTGCTCCTTGAATACTCTGGCGGTCAGTTCTACTGTGGTCTCTAGGGTCACCATGAGTTGGATCTGACTCGATGGCACTTGGCTTTGGCTTGGCATTAAAAATAAAAATGAAACTTGAACTAATAATCACAAAAAATAACCAAAACATAAGAAAGCTAATTTAAAAGTCTGTGTATTTTAAAATGTTGTAATGGATTGGAATTCTGTCTTCTTCAAACCAATTTTATAATATTCAGAAAGTTTAAGTGGGGTAGATAAGAGTAAGGCTATTTTCAAATTCCAAAACTATTTTTTAATTTCCTAAAGCATGCATGGAAAGTCGACTTTAGATCAGATGCTATTCTAATTCCTTTGTTATTTTCTGCTGAATATAAGGAACTAAAAATATTCTCAGTCTCTCATGATCTGAAGGAAAGTATCACATACTTGAACTCTCCGCCATACATGGCTTAGAATGACTGCAATACCACCATGCATTTGGCATTCCTCTGTTAACAGAAGTATGATAGAAGATCACTGGGAAGAGAAGAGAGATGGTCAAATAGGAAAAGCTACAGTTCAGAAGGAACTAGGAAAAATGTGTTTGTCCCTCCATGTGGTGATGGCTACTAAAGAGCTAAATCAATCCTGGAGTATCAGTTCTCTGAAAATTCAGTGATATCTACTAGGTACCAAGGACTGTTGTTTCCTAGAAACACAAGGATAGACAGGATACTCTCTGATCTTTAGAGGCTTACATGTGGTAGAGACCATCGATAAGTAAACAGAACCCCAATGGTACCCGGGCTTGAAACAACAAATGTATATTCTTTTGCTACTTGCTTTCTTTAGTGTAATCAGCTGAATCTGCTTTGCTCTTCATATTTCTCTGCTCTCTGTAGTCTCCAAATTCTGGAATTAAAGAAAAATGATTAGTCTTCCGCTAACACAAACTCTTCTCATAGAAGAGAGAAAAATCTGGAGTTCTGGCCAATGGCCGTTAAGATGGAAAGTGCCATCTGTTATCATTTCCTTCATCAAAATAAATCACAGCCCAAGTTAAATATTCATGCAGTGAAACAACACTTTCGTCCCGTTAGAAGTCCATTAAGTCACACCGCAATAATAAAAAACATACCTACTTCACCTTGCAAGGAACTGAAAAATAAGAAAACAAATTTGCTGTTGTTGAGTACATTCCAACTTATAGCAACTCTATAGGATAGGGTAGAATTGCCCCATAAAGTTTCCAAGAAGCTCCTCGTGGACAAAAACTGCTGATGTTTTGATTTGCAGTCATAGGCATAACCCTATGCCACCAGGATTTCCTCCAAGAAACCAGGAGTGAGCAGGAAAATTTTAACAAACAGTGATATACCAGTATGAACACCTAACTGTTGGCAATACTTGCTACTTCCAGTGAAGGACACTTGCATTTTCTGCAATAGTAAATACTGCAGTTGAAAATAAGCAAACAAACAAACAAAAAATCCTTTGCCATCAAGTTAATTTCAACTCATATCGCAAGTAGATCCTTCATAGGTTTGTTTCAGAATTTTAAGGCCTGTATATTCAGGAACAGAATAAGGTAGTCTTCCATTTGATTAAACAAATTTATTTTGGAAACCTGAATGGTAGTACACAGTTCCATCTTCACTTTTTTACCATCTCTTGGTATTTTACAACTTTATGGAATTTAGCAATCTAATAGCAGGAAGTAATATCTCCAATTTTTAAGCTCTTTGGGTCTAATTATACTAGTTTTACTTTTGTTTTTTTTGTCCTTACTCAGCTAGTTAGCACAAGTTCCTGCACATTCTAGATGTTTAATAATGTTACTATTAGACATGGATACTATTTCAAATGCTATTGACATTCTTGTCTTCAATAACTGCATCATTTACTTAAGCTTACTATCCATTAAGCTACTGAGTATTGTTCACTCTATTACTACCAGCAAACCCATTTACTTCGATTTATCTTCTTTTGCAATATCTTACATTCATTTAGATATTACCCACTGCTTGGGCTACAGTAATAGATTCTAGCTATTCTCCCTATGCTATTTATACATCTTGGATACATTTGTGTAATATAATCAGAGCAACTGTATTGGAATAAATAATAATAGCAATAACACACCTGCATTGGGAAATAAGAAGTAAAAATCCCCCTATTTGCAGATGACTGGTTGTATACACAGAGAATCCAAAAGAATCCATAGATAAACTACTAGAACTAATAGAAAAATTCAGCAAAGTAAAAAGATATAAGATAAATGTAAGTAAATCAATAGGATACCTTTATACCAACAAAGAGATCAATAAAGAAGAAATCGCCATATCAATACCATTCATTATAGCCCTCAAGAAGATAAAATACCTAGGAATAAATCTAACTAGAGAAATAAGAGACCTGTACAAAGAGAACTACAAGATCTTACTGCAAGAAACCAAGAGAGACTTACATAAATGGAAAACCCTACCCTGCTTGTGGATAGGAACACTTAACGTTGTGAAAATGTTTATTTTACCCAAATCAATCTACATATACAATGCAGTCCCAATACAAATTCCATTGACATTTTTTAATGAGATGGACAAAGAAATCACCAACTGTTTGGAAAGGGAAAAAACCCCAGATATGCAAAGTACTACTGAAGAAGGGCACAGTGGGAGGCCTCACGCTACCTGACTTTAGAACCTATTACACTGCCACAGTAGTCAAAACTGCCTGGTACTTGTACAATAAAAGAGACATATAGACCAATGGAACAGAGGTGAGACCACAAAGATGCCACCATGCTCCTATGAACAGTTGATATTCAACAAAGGCCCTAAGATTGTAAACTGGGGGAAAAAAACAGTATCTTCAACAAATGGTGCTGGCAAAATTGGAAATTTATCTGCAAAAAACTGAAATAAGACCCATATCTAACACCTTACACAAAAAAACAACACAAATTGGATAAAATACCTAATTGTTAAACCTAAAATGCTAAACATCACACAAGAAAAAAATAGGGTCAACAATGGAAGTTTTAATACACAGATTAGAATTCAAAATCTGACAAAACACAATCAACAGAAGAGACAATAGATAAATGGGAACTACCAGGAATCAAATGCTTTTGCTCATTCCAAGACTGTTAAAAGAAACAAAAGATCACCTATAGAATGGGAAAAAATATTTGGCAGCTATAAGTCAGATTGGCATCTGATCTCTGTAATCTACAAGGTACTGCAAAATACCAACAGCGAAGCCAAGCGGCATCAATTCAAGAAAAGCGTAAATAACCCAATTAAATGATAGGTAAAAGAGATGGACAGATACTTCCTAAAGACGACATCCAGGCAGCCGAAAGACACATGAGGAAATGCTCATAATCACTAGCTAGTAAAGAAATTCAAATCAAAACTAGAATGAGATACCATCTCACCCCAACAAAGCTGACCATGACCCAAAAAACAAAACAACAAATGCTGGACAAGGTGCGGAGAAATAGGGACTCTCCTACTCTTCTGGTGGGATTACAAAATGACACAACCTCTTTGGAAAGCAATTTGGGACTTCCTTAAAGAGCTGGAAATAGATGCTTCATTTGATCCAGTAGTCACACTGCTTGGAATATATCCCACAGAATCAATGGCAGTCACACAAACAGATACATGCACATGAATGCTTATTGCAGCTCGGTCCACAGTGGCCAAAAGATGGCATCAACCCAGATGCCCAACAACAGAGGAATGGATAAACAAACTATGGTAAATATACTCAATGGAACACTAAACAATGATAAAGAACAATCAGTTAGCAGCCCAAGGACAAAAACTGTATGAAACCCCTATGATGAGGACTTAAAAACAGACTCATACAGAATAAATGACTCTGATAACTGCAAGGGAGGGGAAGAAGGGCAGGGGGTGGTTATAGATTAGATAGTTGATAGAAATTTGGTTGGATGAAAGCAGTGACAACACACATTAGGAAGATCGACTTAAGCGGCCTTCAACATAAACCAAAAACTATTCTAATCTTAACCCAATACTGCAAGGACAGAGTAGCAGGGGCGGGATTCCCGAGACCGTGCTCTCAGGGGACAGCATGGCCAATTGGCATAACTAGCCTTCTGTTAAGAGTCTTCTGCACTCCATGTTGGTGAGTGTTGTCTGCAGTTTTAAAAGCTAGCAAGCTGCCATCTGTGGTACACCAAATGGTCCAAACTCAGCCAGAACAGATGACCACGAAACAAAAAGGACAGGAGGGAAAAAGAACTCAAAAGACAGAAGGACCCACGTGAGGGGGTGAATGTATCAACATGTGACCAAAAGAATCAGATGGTGCCTGGCCACCCTCAGTGACAGCCAGGAGGGGGCACACAATGTTGAGTCCCAGTGGCAACATGAAGAAGGGAGGGGTGCAGCTCAAGAACTCCACTGAAAGACCGCAACTGATAATCCAAATGCCTGGGAGTTTCCCTGGGGGCAAGGCCCTTAGACCTGATGCCACCCTGATCACAAACCATTGCTGAGATCAACTCTTCAGACAGGAATTGATTGGACTTGGGTACATATTGTGAGCAAGTTGTGTGTGCGCTATATGTTTCTGTACATCTATAGGATGCTGTCCTACTGGCCTCTTACTAGGAGAGGAGAGGAACGAGAGGTGGGGACAGTAGATTGTTAACACAATACGACATGTATAGGACAGAGGGAAGAGTGTGCTGTCACCAGGAAAGATGAGCAGGAGCTGAAGATAGACAGGCGTGCAAATTTAACTTGGATCGTATACTTTCACTTAATCACAATGAAAAATAGTTTAAAGAAAATAGTAATAGCAACAATTGTTATATTATTTATATATTTACTACGTACCAAACACTTTTCCATGTATCCTTTCCTTAATATGCTTTAAGTGAAAGTTTTCAGTACAAGACAGTTTCTCTATCAAAAACTTATACTGTTATATGACTCTAGATGCTCTCCCAAATATGACAACTCAATCCTCCTCTGACCTGTATTTCTCATGATCAATCAGTCACATTCCGTCCACTTCTGCCTTCTTATTCTGCCTCCGGACAGGAGCTGCCCATTTAGTTTCATGTATCTACAAACCAAAAGCCACAACTCTTCACAGATATCATTTATGTCTTATAGTCCAGTCAAATCTTTATCTGAACAATTAGTTTAAAACCAAATCAAACCCACTGCCTTCAAGTTGAGTCTGACCCATAGTGACGCTTGAGGCCAGAGAAGGACCACTCATAAAGTTTCCAGAAGGCACCTGGCAGATCTAAGCTGCTAACCAAAATGGTTAGCAGATGTGGCACTTAACCCACTATGCCACCAGGGTTTCCAAGAGTTGGTTTAGGGAATGGTTTTAGTTCCGGGTTAACACAGATTACAGAACGTATGTCTTCTGGGGCCCCTCCAGTCTCAGACCCCCTTATAAAGTCTTTTTAATAGAATTTGACCTCTGTATCCCAATTTTATCCCACTAGGTTGTGTTTCCTGTCAGGGCAGTCATTGATTGTAGCCAGGCACCATATAGTTCTTTAGTCTGCAGGTGTCAGGCAGATAGTGTTTCTGGTATATATGGCTCGTTTTGTCTCATGGGCTCATGTTTTCCTCATGACTTTAGTATTCTTCATTTTCCTTTTTTCCACATAGGCTGGGACTAACAGATGCATCTTTGATGGTTGCTTACTAGCTTTTAAGATCCTAGATGCCACTCACCAAAGTGGGATGCGTAATATTTTCTTAATAAGTTTTGTTATGCCAATTGACCAAGCTGTCCCCTGAAAGCTTGATTCCCTGAACTCTGCCCCTTCTACTCTGGTTTATTCAGGACACTTCTTAGCTTTTGGTTTAGTCCAGTTGTACAGACTTCCCAACATCTAAAATAATTCTTGTCTACTATGTTATTTGTGAATATCTCTCTTCTGCCCTCTCCACCCTCAAGCATAAAAAAATATTTTCTTCTGGGTTTAAAACTTTCCATAAGTTACTATAATAGTGGTGTTATACAATATTTGTTCTTTTGCAGCTGACTAATTTCACTCTGTATACCTTCCAGATTCATCCACGTTACGAGATGTTTTGCTGGTTCATTGTTCTTTATTGTTGCATAGTATTCCATTGTGCAAATAAACTGTACTTTGTTTATCCATTCAGCCACTGGTGGGTACTAGGTTGCTCCCATTTTATGCTATTGTGCACACTGTTTCAATCAACAAGGGCATGAATATATATTTTCTCATGCAACAGCTCTTTATTCTCTAGGATATATTCCAAGGAGTAGGATTGGTGGATAATAAGGAACTTCTATATCTACCATTTTAAGGAAGTGTCAAATCAATTTGCAAAGTAGTTGTACCACTTTACACTCCCTGTAATAGTGTTTAAGTGTTTCAGTCTCTCCACAACCTCTCAAACATTTATTTTTTTGTGTTTCTTTTCTCTGTTTTTGTTTTTTATTGATTGACTGATTTTTTTTATTGCTGCTAGCCTTGTTGGGGAAAGCTCATATAGCATGATGGTTTGTTTGTTTTTTTATGATTGAGTGAAAGTATACAATCCAAATTAAATTCTTCTGCCCTCCTATTTGCAGCTTCTTGTGGTCTCCTTGCCCAGTGACAGCACACTCCCCTTTTTCGTATTATGTATGTCATATCCTCCTCATAATCTCCTGTCCTGTACTCTCCATTGTCTCCTCTTCCTTCTAGCAAGAGTCCAGTAGGACAGCGTCCTATAGATGCATAGAACTATAAAGTAATCACATAATATGGTCACTTCGTATCCCCGAGTCCATTCCATTTCTGTCTGAAGAGCTGATCTATTTTCTGATCAGGGAAAGCAGCAGGTCTAGGGGCCATGCTCCCAGGGGAAACTCGAGGTTGCTATACCATCAATTGTGGCCTTTTAGTGGAGTTCTTGAGGTGCATCTCGTTTCTCTCATGATGCCACTGGAACTCAACATTTTGTGCCCCATACGGCTGTCTTTGGTAGTGGCCGGGTACCATCTGGTTATTCTGGTCACATGTTGATACAGTCTCCCATTCACATGGGTCCTTCTGTCTCCTCGACTCTTTTTTCCCTCCTGTCTTTCTTGTTCTTGGTGATAATCTGCTTCAGATTAGTTGGGACAATTTGGTATACCTCAGATGGCAGCTTGCTGGCTTTAAAGACCCCAGGCGCCACTCATGGATATGGGGTGCCGAAGACTCTCTTAGAAATAGGCTAGTTAGGCCAAATGACCTTGATGTATCTTGAGAGCATGGTTCCCAGACCCCCACACCTGCTACTCTATCCTTGCGATACTGGGTTAAGAATGAGAAGTTTTCAATTTATGTTGAAGTTCAGTTGATGTTCTTTCTACTGCGTGTTGACACTGCTTTCACCCAACCAAATTTCTATCAATTATCTAGGCTATGACCAGTCGTCACCCATACGCCTGACCTTTGTGGCCATCAAAGTTTTCTGTTATGTACACGAGTCTACAATACTTGTCCTTGTGCTGCTGACTTGATTTTACTCAGCATATCTTCCAGTTGAAACCAGGTTATGAGATGCTTCCTAAAATCATCACTGTTCCTAATCATTACTTAGTGTTCCATTGAGTATATGAACCATAGTTTGTTCATTCATAGATTTGTTGTTGGGCATCTGGGTTGATTCTATCTTTCAGCTATTGTGGTCTCTTCTGCAATAAACATTCATGTACATGTATCTCATTGTGTGACTGCCCTTCTTCAGTGGAATATATTCTAAGCAGTGGCATTACTGGATCAAATGTTATATCTATCTCCAGCTTTATAAGGAAGTGCCAGTTTGCTTTCTAAGGAGGTTGTACCATTTTGTAATCTCACTAGCAGTGTAGGAGAGTTCCATTTGCTCCACTCCACAGCCTCTACAGCATTTGTTGTTTTGTGATTTTTGGATCACAGCCAACCTTTTTGGAGTAAGATGATATCTAACTGTATTTTGATTTGGATTTCTCTGGTAGTTAATGATCATGAGCATTTCCTCATACGTCTTTTGGCTGTCTGGATGTTGTTTTTGGCGAAGCATCTGACCATCTCCTTTGCGCATCGCTTAATTGGGTTATTTACCTTTTTTTTCTTGATATTTTGCAGTACCTTGTAGATAACGGAGATCAGACGTTGTCCCACATGCTGTTGCCCAATATTTTTTACCATTCTGTAGATGGTCTTTTAATTCTTTTGGTAAAGTACTTGGAAGAGCAAAAGTGTTTGATTCTTAGCAGTTCCCATTCATCTATTTTCTCTTCTGTTTGTTTGTCAGGTTTTGAAATCTGTCTAAGCTGTGTACTAAACTTCCACTGTTGACCACATTTTTTTCTCAGATGATCTTTGTTGTCTTAAGTTTGATATTTAGGTATTTTATCCAATCTGAGTTAGTTTTTGTGTAAAATGTGAGATATGAGTCTTGTTTCAATTTTTTGCAGATGGCTATCCAATTTTAGCAACAACATTTGTTAAAGAGACTGCTTTTTCCCCAGTTTACACTTTTAGGGCATTTGTCGAATATCAGCTGTTCATTGGAGGATGATTGCAACTCTGTGGTCTTACCTCTGTTGCATTGGTCTGTATCTCTTTTTTTGTACCGGTGCAAAGCAGTTTTGACTACTGTGGCAATGCAATGGATTGTAAGGTGGGGGTAGTGTGAGGCCTTCCTCTGTGTTCCTCTTCTTCAGTACTGTTTTGCTTATCCAGAGTTTCTTTCCTTTCCAAACAAAGCTGCTGATTTGTTTCTCCATCTCATTACAAACTGTCATGAGAATTTGTATTGAGATTGCGTTGTATATGTAGATTGCTGTGGGCAAAATAGATATTTTCACAATGTTAAATCTTCCTATCCATGAGCAGGTTAGGTTTCTTGATTTATGTAAGTCTCTCTTGGTTTCTTGTGTAGTTCTCTTTGTATAGGTCTCTTATTTCGCTAGTTAGATTTCTTTCTAGGTATTTTGTCCTTTGGAGACTATAGTAAATGGTATTGATTTGGTGATTTCTTCTTTGATGATCTCTGTTGGTATAAAGGAATCCTACTGGTTTACTTATGTTTGTCTTATGTCTTGATACTTTGCTGAACTCTTAGTTCCAGGAGTTTACTTATGTATTCTTAAGAATTCTCTGCATATACAATCATATCATCTGCAGATAGGGAGATTTTTACTTTGTTGATGCAGATACCCTTTTTTCCTTTGTCTTGTCTGATTGCTCTGGCTAGAACTTTCTAGTAAAATGTGTAATAGAAGTGGTGAGGGGGGCATCTCTGTCAAGTTCCTGTTCTCAAGGGGAATTCTTTCAGTCACTCTCTATTCACAATGATGTACGCAGTGAACTTTGCATAGGTAACTCTTACAGTGTTGAGGAATTTGCCCTCTATTTCTATTTTGATGAGAGTTGTTAGCATGAATTGGTGTTGGATTTTGTCAAATACCTTTGCTGCATCAATTGACAAAGTCAGGTGATTCTTGTCTTTTGTGTTATTATGTGGTTGATCACAATTAAATTGTTTTCTGATGTTGACCCAGTCTGGTGTCATGGTATGTATCCGACTTGGTCATGCTGAATTATTTTCTTGACATGCTGTTGAATTCTGTTGGCAACGATTTCATTGCAGCTTTTGCATCGATGTGCGTAAGAGATATTTTTCTGTAATTTTTTGTTTTTATTGTCTCACTGGCTTTGGTATCAGGGTTATGCTGGCTTTGTAGAATGAATTTAGGAGCATTCCATTGCTTTCTATGCTCTGAAATAGTCTCAGTAGTATCAGAGTTAACCCTTCCCTAAAAGTTTGGTAGAATTCTGCACTGAAGCCATCTGGATCAGGGATTTTGTCAGTTGGTGGTTTTTTTGATGACATTTTCAATCTCTTCCTTTGTGATGGGTTATTAAGTTCTTCTACTTCTCTTTGTGATAATTTTGGTAGGTGAAATGAATCTAGAAATTTGTCCTTTCCTCTAGGTTTTCAAATCTGTTAGATTACAATCTTTTGTTGTATTCTGTTATGATACTTCTGATTTCTGTTGGATCTGTTGTAACATTGCCATGAGTCAGATCCGACTCGATGGCACTTGGCTTTGGCTGTTGTAACATCTCTCATCTCTGTTCTTATTGGGTTATTCGTTTTCTCTCCTAATTTTCTTTTGCAGTTTATCTAAGGGCTTATCACTTTTGGTGATTTTTTTTCAAAAAACAGCTTTTGGTTCTGTTAATTTTTTTTTAAATTGTTCTTTTATTCTCTAATTCCTTTAGCTCTGCTCTAATCTTTATTATCTGTTTTCTTCTAGTGCCTGAGGAGTTTCTTTGTTGCTCTCTTTCTACTTGTTCAAGCTGTAGAGTTAATTCTTTGGTTTGCTGTCTTCTCTTCTTCTGGATATGCGTATTTATAGAGATATACTGACCTCTGAGCACTGCTATTGCTGTAACCTCTAAGTTCTTGTAGGATGTGTTTTCATTTTCAGTTGATTATATAAATTCTTTATTTCATCCTTGATTTCTTCTATAACCCATGGCTTTTTTGAGCCAGGTATTCATTTTCCATGAGTTCCAATTTCTATCTACAGTTTTTCTGCCACTGATTTTTAACTTTTTTGGCTTTATGGTCTGAGAATATTCTTTACAATGCTTTCATGGCTTGTATTTTGTAGAGATTTGCTCTACATCCTAATGCATGGTCTATTCTGAAAAATGTTCCATGTGTAATGGAGAAGAAGGTATATTTTTCTGTTAAAAAAACAGTTCTGTATAAGTCTATGAGGTCTGGTTGGTTAATTGTCACAATAAAATCTGTGTCTTTACTGAACTTTTTTCTGGATGAGCTGTTTCTTACTGAAAGAAGAGTGTTGAAATCTCCCACTATTATTGTGGAGTGGTCTGTCTGATTTTTCACTATAGTCAATGTTTGTCTCATGTATTTTGATGCTGTCATATAAAGCCAGTGCCTTTGAGTTGGATCCGACTCATGGCAACCCTAGAGGCCAGAGCAGAACTGCCCCCTAGAGTATTCAAGGAGTACCTGGTAGATTTGAACTGCCAACATTTTGGTTAGCAGTGTTAGCACTTAACCCACTATACTACCAAGGTTTCCCACTCTCATATTGTATACATAAATATTTAATATTGTTAAGTCCTGCTTGTGTATTGTACATTTCAGCAATAAATAGTGATCATTCTTGTCCATGATGGTGGATTTTACATTAACATATATTTTATCTGAGATTAGTATTGCCACACCTGCTCTTCTTTGTATATTGTTAGCTTGGTATATTTTATTTCATCCTTCAGTTTTCAGTTTATTCATATCTTTATGTCTAAGTTGAGTTTCTGGTAATCAACGTACATACAGGTGTGTATTTTGATTTAGGACATTACTCATCGTATCTTTATTGGAGCTTTCAGTGTGTTTGTATTCAATGCAATTATTGATAGGTGTGTGTTTAGTGTTGTCATTTTGGTGTATTTAGTTTTGTGTTGGTCTTTTCTATGCTATTCTTAGTAGTCTGCTCTGGATCATTCTTCTAATGGGTTGACTTTTCATCCTTTTCAGTGTTGGTTTTGTGTTTGTTAAGACTCCAGTGTTACGTTTCTTGTTTTGATATGTTGCTTTGTTATTGTTCTTTGAGGCTACCCCTATGGTCCCCCTTAGTATTGTATGCTCAAACCCAATTTTAACTTCTACCTATACTTTTAACTTCCTCTCCATCTGAAAGAAGCATAACTACTGTTGTATATCCCTCTTTCTAGTGTGATGGTGTTGTAGTTTTCATCTTATGATTGCTGCTTCCCTTCTTTTAATATCATAGCTTTGATTTAGTTTTGTGTCTTCCACAACTTAGTAGGTTTCTGGATTCTGTGTCCTGCCATTGTCTCCTTAAATATAGACTTAATGATATTGTTTTTCCAAGCAAAGAACTTCTTTAAGTATTCTTGTAGTTTTGCTTTGATTTTTACAAAACCTGTAAGCTTCTTTTTATCTGCAAGTATCTTAATTTCATCTTCACATTTGAATGACAGTTTTTCAGGATGTATAATTCTTGGTTGGAAGTTTTTCTCCTTCAAGACTTTTAGTATTTCATCCCACTGCCTCCTTGCTGACATCATTTCTGTGGAGAAGCCAGACGAAAACCTACAGGGTTTCCCTCTGCATGTTAACTTTGCTTTGAGCCTCACTGTCTTTATAAGAAGTTGTTTATGTTTCATTTTATTAAGCTTCATTATACTATGTCTTGTCTTTCTTTTGGGGTCTGGTTTTTGTGGGGTCTAGTGTTCAATACATGTCTTGGATATCTATGTTCACTTTCATAATTTTGGGGAAGTTTTCTGTCAGCAACTCAACAACAATACTCTATGTTTTCAGGTATTCTTCCCTTTTCAGGAACTCCAATTAATCGTAGATTATTCCTCTTAATAGAGCCCCAGATGTTTCTTACTGCTTCTTCATTTTTCTTATTTCTTTTCTCTGATGTTTTCTCATAAATGCTGGTGTCAGTTGCTCTGTCTTCATGGTCACTAAGTCTGACTTCAATCTCCTCAATTCTGCTCTTTTGGCTTCACATTGAATTGTATAATTCTGCAATTTTGTTATTGATCTTTTAGGTTTCAGAATGTTGATGTTCAATCTTATCAAACATCTTGCTTAATTTTTCATTTTGCTCTTCTGCATTTTGTTTAATCTCTAGGAGGGTTCTATGTATAATTCTTTCATAGTCAACCTCCCTAGTCTCAACAAGGCTTCTCTAGCTGGGATGTTTTTGGCTCTTTATTTGGGGAGTTTTCTGGAGCCATAGTGGACTGTTTCTTCAAATGATTTCACATGTTTACCACCTCTGGGCCATCTAAATACTGTTTAGTTTCTCTGGTGTTTCCTTAACAGCAGCTTAGCCATAGTTCTGAGAAGTGGCTTGGTCACCAGCCACCTCTGTGCACTCTAGTGACTGGCTACACTGGACTCTCTGGGGGATAACAGGCTCCACCTCCTATCTGGCAAAGATTGTGCCTTACTTATGAAGTCACTGGGGGGCTGTCAATGGACCCTGTGATGTGGGTCAGTAAAGGCTGGAAGATATGTTGCTGGGTTGCTCAGCAGTTATTTTTCCAGGCAGTCTTATTTTAAAAATTTAGAAGCTATCTGACAGCTGCTAAAACCAGTCAGGCTGGGATGTGTGGCAGACCCCACCTTCTGGCTGACAATGGAATCAGCTCTTCAGCCATCCCCAGATGCTATGACGTAGTTCAACATAGGGGAATGGGTTATAGCCTTGCTGTCATCCTCAGCCAGGCCCTACACATAGTGTAACATTGTGCTAAACACAGCCTGTCTACTGCAAGAGCATTTTCCAGAGTCGCACTGCTTCTTATCTTGGGAATTAGTTGCTGCTGGGCCTCCAGTTGGGTGCCTCTGCCTCCTAGCCAACCAAGATGACACCCCAGCCAAGCTGCCGTTTCAGCCACACAACAGTGAATGTCTGGCAGAGTTCAGAAAAGAGAGGGTAGTGGGGGCAGTGGTGCCCTCAGTCAGGAGCTTGGCTCTCAAAATATGGCTGTTTCATGTAATGTCTCTGTGCTGCACTATATGCTGTTTACTTTAGCACTGCAGTTTAGTGTATTTGCCAGTTCAAGCCATCCTCCACCTCCCAAGTAACAAAATAAAGAAAAAGAAAAAAACATCAATACCTGCAATCCACCCAAGCACTGAGTCAGCAAGAGCAAGGCTCAGCACACTCTGTCTCATCAGAGAGAGGTAGTTTCCCATTTAGTGACATGTAGTCCAATCTGACAACCCTATGCTGCATCCTAGGGCTCCCTGGGTGTCCAGAGTGTTCCATTCAACCCAGCATTCCATTCAATCCAGGCCTTAGTTTTCAAAGGGAATGAAAAAGATGTGTGTCTAGTCTACCATCTTGGCTCTGCCCCTGTGAAGGTTGCTAAATTCTTTAGCTGGGTTTGTCTAGCTACTCTTCCCTTTTCTCTTCATTGGCATTTGGAGCATATTTACCAGAACAGTTGGTAAAGGGTATGGCCAGCCACCAGGAAATATCCAGTGATTGCTTGCTGGAGAAGTGGACAGAAGTTTCTCATTTATGTTTTCTTTTCTTTCATGCTAGACTTTTTAAATTATTATTACTATTACATTTTCTCCATGAAAAACCCACAGGTGAACAACAGTCTAGTTCTGGCTGACACAGCTGACAAGAAAGACAAAAACAAAATAGAAGCAAAAATGTTTCCTATTATCACCAGATTTAGGACAAATTTAGAGGTAAAATCCAGTTTCAAACATGTTGCACATAATTTTATTAAAGTGATAGCAGTATAGAGGATTAACAATACTGGCCAGGTTGTTCGGTATTATTGGCATTATTGCTAATTATTGGTAGAGAAGGTAAAAGCTGATAACAGGACCTGACACATGATGGGAAACAAGGCAGCATATCAGTCCAGGTGGACTCTGCTCGGTTTCTGGCTCACAGTAGCCTAGACACTGGCAACTCTAAAGCAAGTATGTTTTCCACAATGGGAAAGGGAGAGCAAACAGAAAAGATCCTGGTAGTCTGTCCTTAATTTGAAAATGACATATGTTGGTGTTCTTTGGTTGGCTCACATATGAAATACTTCTTTTAGCTAGGTTAGACAAATGCAGCATTAAAGACACAATATTGTTTCTCTTACAGGCTGGCATACACTCTCAAATTGAAAGACACTTATCAGCAGGGCATTCTGCTACTCTTTCTATGGAATTCCTTTTATTCCTCCTTTGCCAATGTTTTTTATTTATTTTATTTTGTTAATGTTTTCAAAACTCTATTTTATGTGATGAAAGACTTTCGTGTAACTTTTCAAGTAATTTTTACTACAAAATTTCAATATTGGTAGTGGTTATTTTAAAACATATCCTTTGTTCCTTCCTCCATTCTTTCCTTCATTCCCTCATTCCTTCCTGCCTGCCTGCCTGCCTCTCTTCCTTCCTTTTTTCCTTTCTTCCTTCCATATGTAGAATTTTCTTGAATTCTAGTTACATGGCAGGTACAGTATTAGTTCAGGAATCATATGGTAAATAATATAAGCCCGATCTTAGTCTCTGCAAAACTTAAAACTAGTCTTTCAGCAAAACAGATAACAAGATAATTGAAATGCAATGTGATGCCTTCTATGGTAAGATAATTTGAAGATACTACACATTTATGGAAGATGATTGCCTGCTTTACACTTAAAAAGCTTTTTTACTATACATAAGTCTGTAAGGGAGGAGAGAGAGGGAGGACGAGGAGAGAATGGTTTAGATTAGATAGTTCCTAGAAAACTAGTTGGGTGAAATCAGTGATAGCACACATTAGAAACAAGAGCAATATTAAGTGGACTTCAGCATAACTTGAATCCTCCTTCCATCTTAACTCAATATTGCAAGGATAGAGTAGCTGGAGCATGGGGCAGGGGACCATGCTGTTAGGCAAAATCGAGGCCAATTGGCACAACTAGCGTTTTGCTAAGAGCACTCTCTGCACCCCACATTGGTGAGTGGTGTCTGGGGTCTTAAAATTGCCATGCTGCCATTCGAGGGCACAGCAAATGGTCCCAACTCAGCAGGAACGGATGCTTACCGAAGACCAAAATGACATGGGGTAAAAACAACCCAGAAGATAGAGAGACCCACATCAGTGGGTGTCTACATCGACTTGGGACCAGAAGAACTGGATGGTGCCCAGCCACCACCAGTGATAGCCACGATGGAGTTCACTAAGTAGAGTCTCACTGGCAACACAAGAATAAAAAGGGGTGCAACCTGTGTCATCCACTAAAAGACTACAATTGATGGTCCAGTGGTTTCGGGGTTTCCCTGGGAGCATGGCCCCTGGCCCTTGTGCTGCCCTTGCCCATGAATCATAATGAAGGTCCACTCTTTGGACACGAATGGATTGGACTTGACGATGCAAAGTAACCATATATTGGATGCATTTTATTGTTCTATGCACCTATAGGATATCATCCTGCTGACCTCTGGCTGGAGGAAGGAGAGTGGGTGGAGAGGAGGGGGAAGGAGACTGTTGGGAGGATGAGACATATATGGAGCAGAGAGGAATAGTGTGCTGTCAATTGTCATGGAGAGCAGCAGAAGCTGCATATAGGTGGGCATGTTAATTTACACGGGAATGTACATTTCCACTCAGTCACAATAAAAAAAGTTTTTCTAGAAAGCTGACTTCTTAGAGGGGTATTTTAAAATTTTGATTAAAGAGTATGGAAATTATTTTCATATTACTTGTGTTCAAATCCTATTTCTATCATGTACTACCTAAAATAATAATTGCTATCAGTTTATAATATAAACTTGAGAAGTTAATCTCTAACTGTACCTCTAGTTACTCAGCTGAAAAATGAGAATATTAATGATACATATTCATAACAGTCTTGTGAAGATTACAGGGCCAACATGGAGGAGTAATCAGATGCTTCCTGTGTCCCCTCTTGCAAGACAAAAAAAAAAAAAATCAATTATATGTAACAATCTAGCAACTTGAATATCAAAGTCAAGACTGAGGTGCCAGACTGAGGATCCAGGCAAGGAAGCGATGATCAGAAGCAATGAGTAGCTAGCTTCCAGACCTGACACAAGAACCAGCATTCTACAGGCAAGATTCACTGGCCCAAGTGTGATGAGACAAACAGTTGTATTCTGACATATTTTTCACATCAGAAGAGACCGAGTAGCAGAGAGTCTACTCAGGTCTTTGAGATCAGGAAAAAGTGGCACTCAATTAACAACAGATAAGTATCTGTGTTTATCCTCCTATGTGAGAAAAAAAAGAAATGCCTTAGGAAAAAAAATTCTGTGCTATTAACTTGCCCAAGGCAGCTTACAGACTGAAAGAAGGACCTGTTTTAAGTCCTGTGCTGTTCTCCCTGCCTTAGTGAGAGAACAGCTTAACAAACAGTAAGAAACAATCGACTGATTCCACTAAGCTTGTAATTCAGGGCAAGAACATCTCCTTTGCTTAGCCATAGGCAAAAGGGTTCTACAGATCTGAATTCCTTTCACCCCTACATAGATTTGTGTGTGCCATTTTAACATTGTAAACCCACAATATGAGGACTGACAAGCTTTCGAACTCATTCTAGAAGAAGTGCTCCATGTCTCATTACTAAGTATCATTACAGTCACATTTGGAGTATTCCTCTTGGGAAGCTATGAACCAACACCAAAGCCTAGTCCACCCTTCAAAGCTATTTGGACCTCTTTCCAGAACAGCCATCAGAGTTGTCATTGTATTGTGCTGGATGTCCAGAATGTCATCAAAATGTCTTCCTTTCACTATTTCTTTTATCTTTAAGTAAAGAAAAAAGTCACTGTTTGCCAGATCAGGTGAGTCGGTAGGGTGTTCCAATACAGTTATTTGTTTACTGGCTAAAAACTCCCTTACAGACAACTTTACAATTAAGTTTCCAAACTTGTCACCATGGTAACATGTGCAATGGCCATTCCAGAAAAAGCTCCAAAATTGCTTTGAAGGGTGGACTAGGCATTGGTGCTGATGCATAGCTTCCCAAGAGGAGTACTACAAAGGTGACTACAGTGATATTCAGTAATGAGGTATGTAGCACTTAGAACAATTGAGTTCATGAACTTAATTGCCAGACCTCGTAGCAGAGTTTACCAGGGATATACTTGAAGTCTAATCTTAACAGTTTCAGTTATATGGTAGTAAGTCGCATTTGTATTTTTGATGCTTCTCTGTCTGTTAAGTGGAGTCCTCACCTACCTACATCAGAGTATCGAGGAATGGGGATTCCACCCACATGTCACCTAGACACCTGTGACAAGAACCCAAGAATAAATGGTGCCTCCCAGTCCTCACAGTCAACAGCACTGGTTACCCATATTCTGGCTGCAAAATCACCCACTTACATGTTCTAGGGAGAAAACGAACACACTTTCATCACTGACATTCGGGAATGGCTTTCAGCACACTGCCTTGCTCAGTGTGTGCTCCTATAACAGCTGGATACTTATGCCTGCACCAATAACCCCTACACACCTAAGAACATAGGGAAGAGCCTGTATCACACATTTGGTGACCAACTACGTACACTCTTGTGTTGAATTCATACAAGAAAAATTGACAGACTCATGGGCTCACATACATTCTAACAGCTTTAACCACCAGGTGACATGATGTTAGATCTTCAAAGTAGCCAGTAATTAAACTAGCTCTTGTGATCAGCTTATTTGAGCATATCAAAACAAAATAAAACAAGAAGCCAGGACACAGTAAGTAAACACAAAACAAATAAATACAGTGATTTATTGACAGTTCAAGGACAAGATCAGTATCAAACCACATAAAAAGGCAGATCGTGATGACTTCAGCAAGGTCCCAAAGAATCAAGAAATTTTCTTGATGAAGAAACTTCCTGTAATTATCAGATGCATACTTCAAAAGACTAACATAAATAACTCTTCAAGAGATCAGGAAAAATACAAAACAAGGCAAGAAACAAACACATACAGCAAATAGGAAGTTATGATGTTCAGAGAAGAACATAATAACAGATTTAACAGGCTTCAAGAATCAAAGAGACAGAAAACGGAATTTCAGAAGATTACCAGCAAAATTTCAGAGTTAAACAACTCTACAGAAAGTCATAGTAGTAAAATTGAGGAAATGGAAGGCAGAATTAATGAGACTGAAGGTAAAAAACTTGATACTAACCCTAAAATCAGATAAAATACTTTTAAAAAATGAAGAAATCTTAAACATTATGTGAGACTGTATCTAGAAGAATAGCCTATGAGTGATTGGAACATCAGAATGAGGAGTGTGGGGGACAATATACAGAAATAAGTATTGAAGATTTTTTGGCAGAAAACTTTTCTGATATGATGAATGATGGAAACATACCTATCCAAGATGTTCACCAAACTCCATGCTACGTAGATCACAAAAGACAGTTACTAAGATGTGTTATAATCAAACTTCCCATAACCAAAAACAAAAAGAGGTATTTTAAGAGTGGCTAAGGAGAAACAAAAATTACCTACAAAACAGATCATTAAGACTAAGCTTAGAGTACTCAGCAGAAACCATGCAGGCAAGTAAGAAATAAGATGATAAGTATATAAAGCCTTGAGGGGGGGCACTGATAGCCAAGAATTATATATACAGCAAAGCTGTATGTTAAATATGAGCGCAAATTAGTGCAGTTCAAGATAATCAGAAGCTAAGGAATTTGCAAACACCAAACCAAAATTACAAGAAATACTAAAGGGAGTCCTCTAGTTAAAAGATAAATAACATTAGGTAACAATCCAAGGTCCATTCCAAAGAAAGGTAATCCACGTGAATGTGGAAATTACCAAAAAATATTGTTGATATTACACGCAAGTAAAATTTTGCTCAATATCATTCAAAAGCAACTGCAACAGTATACTGATGGGGTACTGCCAGAAATTCAAGCTGGATTCACAAGAGGTTGTGGAACAAGGGATATCATTGCTGATGGCAGATGGATTTGGCTGAAAGCAAAGACTACCAGAAAGATGTTTACTTGTGTTTCATTGACTATGCAAAAACATTTGACTGTGTGGATCATACTAAATTACAGCTAACGTGACAGAGAACAGGAATTTCAGAACACCTAATTGTGTTCTTAAGGAATCTATATATGCATCAAGAGGTCAGAACAAGGGGACACTGCCGGGTTTAAAGTCAGGAAAGGTGTGAATGAAGGATGTATCCTTTCACCATATCTTTTTAATCTGTATGATGAGCAAATAGTCTAAGAATTTGAATTATATGAATAAGAACGAGGCCTCAGGATTGGAAGATGACTCATTAACAACTTGTGTTACACAGATGACATCACCTTACTTTCTGGAAATGAAGATTTGAGACACTTACTGACAAAGACCAGGGACCACAGCCTTCAGTATGGATTGCACCTCAACATTAGGAAAACAGAAATCCTCACAACTGGACTAGCAAGCAACATTGTCATAAACAGAGAAAAAATTGAGGTTGTCAAGGATTTTATTTTACTTGAGTTCACAATCAACACCCACAGAAGCAGCAGTCAAGAAATCAAAAGATGCAGTGCATTGGGAAAATCTGCTGCAAAGGATCTCTTTAAAGTATTCAAAATTAGAGATGTTACCATGAAGACTCAAGCAGGCCCGACCCAAGCTGTGGTATTTTCAGTCACATCATATGCATGTGAAAGCTGGACTGTGAACAAAGAAGACAGAAGAAGAATTGATACTTCTGAATTGTAGTATTGGAGAAGAATATTGAATGTACCATGGACCACCAAAATAACAAACAGATCTGCTCCAGAAAAAGTACAACCAGAGTGTTTCTTCAAGCAAAGATGGCAAAACTGCATCTTACATACTTTGGACGTGTTGTCAGGAAGGATCAGTCCATGGAAGGACACCATGCTTGGGAGTGGAGGGTCAGCAAAAAAGAGGAAGACTCTTGATGAGATTGATTGACTCAGTGGCTGCAACAATAGGCTTAAGCATAAAAATGATTGTGGACATGGCATAAGATCAGACGGTGTTTCGTTGCGTTGTTCATAGGGTCACTGTGAGTTGGAACTGACTCAGTGGCACCTAACAACACAACAACAACAATCTGAGACTATAAATAGGACAGAGCACCAGTTGTCAATTCAGATACAGAAGACATAATAGTAAATGAAAGATAAAATATTAAAGACAGGGAAACAGAGATGTCATTGTATGAAAGAGACAATATTAACACTAAAAGAAGGACTAGAAAATATAGTCATAGATCTTTCATATGGAAAAGGAATCATGGTGATGTAAAAAAATAAAATATTTGCTTAATCTTAGGAAAACAGGGATAAATATTCAGGAAACCACAGAGGAAACTAGTAATCCTACACATCAAAATTAAGAAAATAAAAAATGTAAAGACTTAGCAAATACAAAATCAACAACATGAAAGATGAAAAGAAAATACATAAAGAAAAAGACTCAGCACAGAAAACTAAGTGAAATGAAGCCATTGTTAACAACATGCACACACATACACACAAAAGAAATAAAAATGACACTAAAGTCATATCTGTCAATAGTGGACATTGAATATAAATGGACTACATGGAGCAATAAACACAGAGTGGCAGAATGTGTAGAAAAGATCCATCTATGTGCTGCCTCCAAAGACATACTTTAGATGTAAACACACAAAGTAAAACTTAAATGATGGGAAAAAATATATCAAACTAACAATCAAACAAGAGCAGGAGTGGCAATATTAATTTTAAATAGTCTGGGCAGTGTTTCATTCTGTTGTATATAGGGTCACTATGTGTTGGAACAGACTCAAAGGCACCTAACAACAACAACAATAGATCTTAAATTCACCACAAAAGCTAATGAAGTTCATTATGTGATGATTAAAAGGTCAGTACGCCAAGGACATAACCATAATACATAAAAATACATAAAACAATCTCTAACAATGTTGAAAAGAGAAATAGACAGCTCTGCAGTAACAGTGAGGGACTTTAACACACTACTTTCAGGGCAGGACAGAACATCCAGAAAAAAGCTCAATAAAGATACAAAAGATTCAAATGCCACAGTCAAAAAGTATAACCTTACAGATATACGTTTATGAGAGTGTGTTAAGTAAAAATCACACAGTGTTGGGACCCAAGGTCAGCCATGTCTCCTAGCAACTGAAGAAAGACTTCCACACCAGCAATCAAGGTAGCTGATTTACTTACAGGGATTTATGTACAAGGGTGGCAGACTGGCTGTTAGACCCAGTTAGAGCTCTGTTGCAGCCTGTCCATGGATTAAGTTGTGTTCCTCCAAAAATCTATGTAGCCTTTTGGCTAGACCATTATTCTTGGCATTGTGTGATGTTCCTATATGCAGTAAACTGTGTTTCTATGATGTTAATGATGGATGGCTAGTGGCGGTTGTTTTGGGGTGGTAGGACTCAGTGTGTAAAATGGTGTTATGCTTTGAGGTAATGACTTCAGATACAAAATACAAAAGCTACCAGAGAGAACTGGGGATCTCACATTACCACATGCACTGCCAGAAGCCGAACCCATCATCTGAACACGACCTGGGGTTCCTGCACCTAAGAAGCTCCCAGTCCGGGGAAGATTGACCATGAAGACCTGAAGCCAGAGGCAATAGAGTAAACCTTTGTCTAGATCTGATGCCTTGAATTTGGACTTGTATACCACTAGACTATGACAGAATAAAAATTTTCTTTTTGAAGCCATCTGCTTGTTGCATTACTTTTAAAGCAGCACTGGATGAACAAGACATTGCCTAACAAAAGAGCACAGCTTATATACTGTGTTGGTTAAAGCTAAAATTTATTGCTTTTCTTCTTAAAACCTTTGGTGGAAGTGTTCTCAGGGACTATTTGTCCCTGTGCAGGTGTTTCACTTCTTGTTAACAAGACGTTCCTTGACTTTGCCCTTAGCCTAGCTTGGTGTTTTATTTGAGCCAGAGCACATTCCTAATATGCTATGGGGAAAAATAAAATTGATTACATTAGTATGGGGTGCATATGGATGAACAGTATTACTCTATAGAGAACTCCCCCCAATAGCAGACAAATATAATTTCTTTTCCAACACACAGGACATTCTCTAAAAATAAACCACATACTAGGCCATAAAGCAAGAGCCATAAGAGAATTCAAAATTTCAAAATATTGCAAAGCATCTTCTCTGACATAAAAGCTATGAAATTAAAAGTCAATGAAAGAAAGGACAAGAAAAAAGAAAATCAAGCACATGGAAACTGAACAACACCTGCTCTAAGACAACTGGACAATTGAAGAAATTAAGGATGAAGTAAAGAAATTCACAGAACTAAATAAGAATGAAAACACATCCTGCCAGAATGTTTGAGACAGACCAAAAGCTGTGTTTACAGATCAATTTACAGTGATACATGTACACATTCAAAAAAAACCCAAAAAGATCCAAGTCAGAGTATTAACCCTACGACTCTAACAAACAGAGAACAGCAAAAGAAGTCCTTATGTACTAAAAGAAATCAAGTAATAAAAATTAGAAAAGGATTAAATGAAATAGAGACTAGAAAAATAATTGAAAGTGGTAACAAGACCAAAAACTGGTTGTTTGAAAAACAATCAACAAAAGTTATAAATCATTTACCAGACTGACAAAAGAAAAAAACAAAAAGAGAGAAAGCAAATGATTTGAATAAGAAATGAGTTGAGTGATATCACAACAGATCCAACTTAAATTAAAAAGATCACAGTAGTATACTACGAAAATTTGTATTCTAACAAACTTAAAACCTAGAGAAAATGGACAAATTTCTAGAAACACACTACCTACCTATACTAACACAAATAGATGCAAAACAACAAATAAACCAATAACAGAAAAAGAGACTGATAAAGTAATTAAAAAACTCCAAACAAGAAGAAAAGCCATGGCCTTGATGGCTTCACTGGAGAATTGTAGCAAAATTCTAAAGAAGAGTTAACACCACCATTACTAAATGTATTTCAGAACAAAGAAAAGGATGGAACTCTCCCATACTCGTTCTATGAAGCTAGTATAACTCTGGCACCAAAACCAGGTAAAGATGTCACACAAAAAAAGAAAATCAAAGACAAATATCTCTGATGAGCTTAAATGCAAAAATCTCCAACAAAATATTAGCCAATAGAATTCAACAACATATCAAAAAAAAAAAAAGATGCATGCAGAATTGCTCACGATCATTAGCTATTAAGGAAATTCAAATCAAAACTGCAATGAGATACCATTTCAACCCAACAAGGTTGGCCATGATCCAAAAAACACAAAACAACAAATGCTGGAAAGGCTGTGGAGAAATTGGAACACTCCTACACAGCTGGTGGGATTGCAAAACAGTACAGCCTCTTTGGAAAACAATCTGGCACTTCTTTAAAAAGCTGTAAATTGATAAACTATTTGATTCTGTAATTCCACTGCTCGGAATTTATCCTTCAGAAACAAAGGTTGTCACATTAACAGACACATGTACATGAATGTTTGTTGCAGCACAGTCTATAATAGCAAAAGGTTGGAATCAACCCTGATGCCCATCAACAGATGAATGGATGAGGAAACTGTAGTACATATACTCAATGAAACACCATGCTGTGGTAAAAAACAATGACAATTTTAGAAAAAACCTCATGACATGGTCTCATTTGGAAGAGGTCATGCTCAGTGAAATCATTGTAAAAAAGACAAATTTTGTATGAAACCCCTGTTGCAAGGACTTAACAAGAGAATTATCCACAGAAGAAAATGACTATGTTGGCTACATGGGTGAGTGGAGGGCTGAAGGTTTATCATAGATGAGATAACTGATAGATGTTAGAAATTTTATTCTTTTACTGTAATTAATAATAAAATAAAATAAAATAAAAGTAAATCAACATGGTCAAGTAGGATTCATACCAGCTATTCAGGAACAGGTTAATGTGAGAAAAACAATTAACATAATCCAATACAGAAATAAAATAGAAGACAAGAACTACATGATCTTATCAATTGTTGCAGATAAGGCATTTGACAAAGTTCAACACCCATTCATGATAAATACTTTCAGCAAAATAAGGATAGGAAACTACTCAACATAATATAGGGAATTTATACAAAACTAACGGCCAATATCTTCCTAAAGCAAGAGAGTCTGAGAGCATTTCCCTCAGTGGGGGAATAAACAAGGACGTCCTGTCCTTTATCATCACTCTTATTCAACCTTGTGCTGGATGTCTTAGCCTGTGGATTAGGGTGGGGTGGGGGTGGGTGGGTTGTAGACATTCAAATTGGTTAGGAAGATGTCAATGTTTCTCTATTTGCAGATGATGTTATCTTATACAGAGAAAGTCATAAAGAATTCACAAGAAAACTACCAGAACTAACAGAAGATTCAGGCAAATTCAGAAGATGAGATAAACATACAAAAAAATTGGGTAAATTCCTCTACACCAATAAAGAGAATATCACCAAATCACTACCATTCACAATAGCCCCCAAGGAAACAAAAATACTTAGTAATAAATCTAACTAGAGACATAAAAGATCTATAAAAAGAAAACTAAGACACTCCGAGAAACCAAAAGTGAACTACATAAATGGGAAAACATACCTTTTCGTTGATAGAAAGACTCCACGTTGTGAAAGTGTCTATTCTACTCAAACTAATCTACAGATATGAAGCAATCTCAATCCAAATTCCAATGCTTTATTTTTTTTAAATGTGATGGAGAAACAACTCACCAACTTCACGTGGAAAGGGAAGTGGCCCTGGGTGAATAAAGTGTTACTGAAATAGAACAAAGTGGGAGGTCTCATACTATCTGAATTTAGAATATATTACACTATCATTTAAAAAAACCTAGCACTGGTACAACAGTAGACACACAGAGTAGCAGAACAGAAATGAGAATCCAGGCATGAAATCCTATACCTATAAGCAGCTGACAGTCAACAAAGGCCTAAAATCTATAAATGGTAAAAGACTGTTGCTTTAACTAAGGATCTTGGAGCTACTGGATATGCATCTGCAAAGAAATAACGAAACAAAATCCATACTTCTCAACATGCACAAAAATGAAATCATTATGGATCAAAGATCTAAATATAAAATCTAAAACAACAAATATCATGGAAGAAAGAATAGAGACAGTGCTAGGAGCCCTAATACATGATGTAAACAAAATAGAAAACATTACTAACAGTATACAAGCACTAGAAAAGAAATAGGTAACTGAGACCACTAAATCTCAGACAATTATGCCCACAGAAAAACTACCAATAAAGTAAAAGACAACCTAGAGACTGGGGAAGTAAACTGACTAAGAAAAATCTGATTATCATCTAATCTCTAAAATCTATAAGATGCTGCATAACTTGAACAACAAAAAGACAAATAACCCAATTAAAAATGGGCTACGGATGTGAGCAGATAGTTTGCCAAAAAAGACATTCAGGCACCTAACACACTGCGTGAGAAAAATTCTCATGATCATCAGTCATTACAGAAAGGCAAATCAAAAGTACCGTAAGTGAGCAGAGCCAAGATGATGGACTAGACACACATCTTCTAAATTTCTTCTGAAAACTAAGGCCTGGATTAATAATTGAACAGAACACTCTGGACACCCAGGGTGCCCTAGGATATACCATAGGGTTTTCACTAAATGGGTAACTACCTCTCGTGCTGAGACCCACTCCTGCTGATTTGCTGCTTGAGCAGACTGCAGGTACTGATGCTTTTTTTTTTGTTGTTGTTGTTATCAGGGAGGAGGAGGATGGCATAAGCTGGCAATACACTGAACTGGAGTGCTAAGGAAAACAGACTGTAGTGCAGCAGAGACAGTGCATGGAATAGTTACATTTTGAGAGCAAGGCTGCTGACTGAGGGCACCACTGCCTTCCCCCATTTCTTTTCTGAGCTCGAACGTAGATTCTGCTGTTTCACAGTGGGAAGGGCAGCTTGGCCAGCAAGTCGTCTTGGTTGCCTGGGAGGCAGAGTCACTCAGTTGGAAGCCTCAGCAGGGCTAATTCCCAAGCTGAGAAGCAGAGTCATTTGAAAAAGTGCTTTTCCAGCAGAAAGGTTGTATTTAGCACAGTGTTACCTTATAAGTATGGCATGACTGAGGATGGAAGCAAGGCCTTAACCTCACCATACTTTGAACTATGTCATAGCATCTAGGGACAGCTGAAGAGGTGCCTCTTTTGTCAACCAGAAAATGGGGTCTACCACACCTGATGGCCTGACTGATTTGGGAAGCTGTTGGGTAGCTCCTACATTTTTAAAATAAGCCTACCTGGAGAAATAACTGCTGAGCAGCAGCTTGGCAACATGTCTTCCAGCCTTTAATGACCCACATCACGAGGTCAGTTGACAGCACCCCAGTGACTCCATAAATAGGACACCATCTTTGCCAGATAGGAGGCAGAGCCTGCCACCCCAGACAATCCACTGCAGTAAGTCACTAGGATGTACAGAGGTGGCTGGTGACCAATTCACTTCTCAGAACTATGCCTCAGCTCCTGTTGAGGCAATACCAGAGAAACTAAACAACCTCTAGATGGTCTGAAGATAAAAATCCATCTCTAACCATTTAAAAAACAGCCCACCATTGCTCCGAAAAACTCCCAAAATAATGAGAAACTTCCCAGATGAAGAAGGCTTTCTGAAACTATCAGAGGTCAAGAGTACAAAAGAATTACATATAGAACCCTCTTACAGATTAAACGAAATGCAGCAGAGCAAATGAAAAATTAAGCAAGCTATTTGAACTGATGGAACATCAGTGTTCTGAAATCTGACAGACCAATAGCAAAATTGCAGAATTAGACAATTCAATCCAAAGCCAAAAGAGAATAATTGAAGAGATAGAAGTAAGACATAGGGATCTTGAAGACAGAGCAACTGACACCAGCATTTATAGGGAGAAATCAGAGAAAAGAAATAAGAAAAATGAAGAAACAGTAAGAAACATGTGTGACTCTATTCAGAGACATAATCTATGATTAACTGGAGTTCCTGAACAGGGTAGGATAGCTGAAAACACTCTGAGTATTATTGTTAAATTGCTGATAGAAAACTCCAAAATTATGAAAGACAAGAACACAGATATCCAAGACGTGTATTGAACGCCACAAAAACTAGACCCCAAAATAAAGACATTAAGACATAGTATAATCAACCTTAACAAAAATAAACATAAGCAAATTCTCTTAAAGGCAGTGAGGCTCAAAGAAAACCTAACATTCATAGTGAAGCTCTGTTGGCTTTCGTGTGACTTCTCAGCAGAAACGATGTTGGCCATGGAGGCAATGGGATAAAACATTCAAAGTCTTGAAGGAGAAAACCTTCCAACCAAGAATTATGAATTCTGAAAAACTGTCTTTAAAATATGAAGAGGAAATTAAGACATTTGCAGGCAAACATAAGGTTACAGACTTTGTAAAAAGCAAACCAAAACTACAAGAAATACTGAAAGAAGCCCTTTGTTTCGAAAAACAAAATCATTAGTGTATATTAGATGACATAATGCAGGGCACAGCCTGCATGCAAAAACCTACTCATTTAGGAAGGTCACAAAACTCAGTGAAAGCTACAATAATAAAAGAAGGGAACCAGTGATCAAATCACAAAACCTATGACACCATCACACTAAAGGATATACTGCAGTAGGTATAGTCCTTTCAGATGGAGAGGAAGTTAAAAAGATATGTAGATGTTAAAACCGGATTTAAACTTACAATGGAAGTGGGATCCTAGGGGTAGCCTCAAAGGACAATAACAAAGCAACATATCAAAACAAGAAATGTAACACAGGAGTCTTAACAAACATAAAACCAACACTGAAAAAGATGAAAAGGCAACCCAGAAGAATGACCCAGAACAAACTACTAAGAACAACATAGAAAACAACACAAAACTAAATACACCAATATGGCAGCACTAAACACACACCTATCAATAATTACACTGAATGCAAACACACTGAACACTCCAATAAAGACAAGATGAGGGACATCCTGGATCAAAAGACACAACTTGTATATATGTTGCCTACAAGAAACTTAACTTAGACACAAAGATATAAACAAACTGAAGATTGAAGAATGAAATAAAATATACTAAGCAAACAATATACAAAGAAGAGCAAGTGTGGTAATACTAATCTCAGATAAAATACATTTGATTGTAAAATCCACCATCATGGACAAGAATGATCACTATTTATTGCTGAAAGGTACAATACACAAGAAAGACTTGAAAATATTAAGTATTTATGTATGCAATGTGAGAGCATTTAAATATATCAAACAGACATTGACTACATTGAAAATTGAGATACATCACTCCACAATAATAGTGGGAGACTTCAACACTACACTTTCAATAATGATCAGCTCATCCAAGTAATGCTCAGAAAACAAACAGAAGATTTTATTATGACAATATGCCCACAGAAGAGTACATCTTCTTCTCCAATGCACGTGGAGCATTTTTCAGAATAGAATGTGTGTTAGGACATAGAGCAAATACTCAACAAAATCTAAACCACTGAAATATTGCAAAGAATCTTCTCAGACCATAAAGCCATAAAAGTCAACATCAATAGCAGAAAAAACATAGATGGAAGCTGGAACTCATGGAAACTGAACAACACCTTGCTCAAAAAGCCATAGAAGAAATCAAAGACGAAATAAGAAATTTATGGAATCAAATAAGAATGTAAACACATTCTACCAGAAACTACAGAACACAGTAAAAACAATGCTGAGGGGTCAGTATATCACTATAAATGCATACATCTGCAAGAAGGAAAGCACTCAAAACAAAGAATTAACCTTACAACTTAAACAAGTAGAAAGAGAGCATCAGAAGAATGCTTTATGCACCAGAAGAAAACAGATTATAAAGATCAAAGTAGAACTAAATAAATTACAGAATAGAACAATTGAAAAAAGTAGTAAAACAAAAAGATGGTTTTTTGAAAGGATCAACAAAATTGATAAGCCGTTAGCTAAATTTACAAAGGAGAAAGGAAGTGGAAACAAATAACCTAAGAAATGAGATGGGAGATATCACAACAGATGCAACAGAAATCAAAAGTATCATAACAGAATACTATGAAAGATTTTACTCTAACAAACTTAAAAACTTAGAGGAAATGGACAACTTTCTAGATTCATAATATCTACCAAAATTTTCACAAGGAGAAGTAGAACAACTTAATAAACCCATCACAAACACAAAGATTGAAAAAGTGATCAAAAACCTACCAACAAAAACAACTTCTGGCCCTGATGGCTTCAACAGAGAGTTCTACCAAACTTATAGAGAACAGTTAACTCCAATACTACTGAGAAAATTTCACAGGATAGAAAAGGATGAAATGCTCTGAAATTCATTCTATGATGCCAGCATAACCCAGATACCAAAGCCAGTGAAAGATTCCACAGAAAAGGAAAATTACAGACCAATATCACTCACGAAGCTAGATGTAAAAATCTTGAACAAAATCCTTGCCAATAGACACCAACAACCTATCCAAATAATAATTCAACATGACCAAGCTGAATTTATACCTGCCAAGTGCATCGAGTCGGTGACCTGCCAAGTGCAACTCATGGTGACCCTAGGGGCCAGGGTTTATACCTGGGAGCACAATTAATGTGATCAACTGCATAAATAGTATGAAAGACTCACCTCATGTTGTCAATTGAGGCAGAAAAGTCATTTGACAAAGTATAACACCTATTCATGCCCCAAACTCTCAGCAAAATAGGAATAGAAGGCGAATTTCTCAATGCAATAAGGGCCACCTATACAAAGCCAACTACCTACATCATCCTGAACGGAGAGAGCCTGACAGAATTCCCTTTGAGAGCAGGAATCAGACAAGGATGCCCACCTTTACCACTTCTATTCAACACTGAACTAGAAGTTCTAGCCAGGGCAAATAGACAAGACCAAGAAATAAAGGGCATCTGCATCAGCAAAGAAGAAGTAAAAATCTCCCTATCTGTAGATTGTATGATTGTACACACACAGAGAATCTTAAAGCATCCGTAAGTAAACTACTCAAACCGATAGAAGAGTTCAGCAAAGTCTCAGGATACAAGATGCATATAAATAAATCAGTAAAATTCCTTTGCACCAAGGATGAGATTATTAATGATGAAATTACCAAATCAATACCTTTTACTATAGACCCTAAGAAGATAAACTACCTAGGAATAAATCTAACCAGAGAAGTAACAGGCCTTTACAAAAAGAACCATAAGTACTTACTACAAGAAACTGAGAAAAATTTACATAAATAGAGAAACCTACCCCGCTCATTGGAAGAATTAACATTGTATGAATGCCTATTTTGCCCAAAGCAATCTACTTATATGATGCAATCCTAATACAAATTCCAGAGACAATTTTTAATGAGATGAAGAAATAAATCACCAAATTTGTTTGGAAAGGGTAGAAACCCCAGATAAGTAAAGCACTACTTAAGAAAAGGAACACAATGCAAGGCCTCTTACTACCCTACTTTAGAACTTATTACCCTGCCACAGTAGTCAAAATAGCCTGGTGCTGGTACAGAAAGAGACAGATACATCAATGGAACAGAATTGAGACCCAAAGATGACACCATCTTCCTACGTATAATTGATATTCAACAAAGGCTCTAAGACATTAAACTGGGGTAAAAACAAACGGTGCTGGCAAAATTTGATATCCATCTGCAATAAACTGAAACAAGACCCATATCTTACACCTTATACCAAAACCAACTCAAACTGGATAAAAGATCTAAATATCAAACCTAAAATAATAAAGCTCATCCAAGAAAAAGTAGAAACGACAATGGAAGTTTTAATACACAAAGTAGACAGGCTTCAAAATCTGTCAAACGAACCTCAAACAACAGAAGAGAAAATAGATAAATGGGAACTATTAAGAATCAAACACTTTTACTCCTCCAAAAACTTTATTAATAGAATTAAAAGGCCACCTACAGAATGAGAAAAAATATTTGGCAACTGTATGTTAGACTGACACCAGATCTCCATAATCTATAAAGTACTGCAAAATATCAACAAGAAAAAGATCAATCATCCAATTAAGTGATGGGCAAAGGAGATGGACAGATACTTCTCTAAAGGGGAGATCCAGACAGCCAAAAAACACATGTGAACATGCTCACGATCATTAGCTATTAAAGACTTTCAAATCAAAAGGACACTGAGATACTATCTCACCCCAATAAGACTGGCCATCATTCAAAAATTGCAAAACAACAAATGCTGGAGAGGCTGTAGAGAAATTGGAACTCTCCTACACTGTTGGTGGAATTACAAAATGGTGCAACTTCTTTGGAAAGCAATCTGGTGCTTCCTTAAAAAGCTGGATATAGATATGCCATTTGACCCAGTAATTTCACTCCTTGGAATATATCCTACAGAATCAAGGCCATTCACACCAACTGATACATGCACATGAATTTTTATTGAAGCACAGTCCACAATAGTAAAAAGATGGGATCAACCCATATGGCCAATAACAGAGGAATGGATAGGTAAGCAATGGTATATGTACTGAGTGGAACACTATGCAATGATGAAGAACAATGACAATTTTAGGAATCATCTCATAACCTGGTTTCAATTGGAGGACATTATGTTCAGTGAAAGTTGTCAGTGACAAAAGGACAAATATCGTATGAGACTCCCACGATGAGAATTTAAAAACAGACTCACACATAGAAGAAAAGACTCTTTGGTGGCTGCGAAGGTTGGGTGGGAAGGAGGGAGACAGGGGAGGGTTTAGATTAGGTAGTTGATAGAAGTTTTGTTGGGTGAAATCTGTGACAGCATACATTAAAAGGACATCAACATTAACTGGACTTCAACATAACATGATTACTCCTCCCATCTTAACTGAATATTGCAGGGACAGAGTAGCTGGGGCGAGGTGCCGGGTACCACGCTTTCAGGGGAAATTGAGGCCAATTGGCACAACTAGCATTTTGCTAAGAGAGCCCTCTGCACCTCACATTGGTAAGTGGCTTCTGAAGTCTTAACAGCTGCCAAGCTGTCATCTGAGGATACAGCAAATGGTCCCAACTCAGCAGGAACAGATAATTACCAAGGACCAAAACAACATGGGGGAAAGAGAACCCAGCAGACAGAGAGGCCCATGTGAGTGGGTGACTACATTGGCTTGTGACCAGAAGAACCGGGTAGTGCCTGGCCACCACCAGAGATAGCTGTGATGGAGCTCACAAAGTTGAGTCTCACTGACAACACAAGAATGAAAAGGGGTGCATCCTGAGATCTCCACTAAAAGACTGCAATTGACAGTCCAGGGACCTCTTACTGGAGGAAGGGGATGGGTGGAAAGGAGGGGATGGGAGATTGTTGGGAGGATAAGACATGTAGAGTGGAGAGGAAGCATGTGCTCTCACTGGGCATGGAGAGCAGTGGGAGCTGCATATAGATGGGCATGCAAATTTATATGGGAATGTACATTTTTATTCAATAATAATTTTTAAAAAGCTGAAAATAGATATACTATTTGATCCAGTAATCCCACTGCTCAGAATATATCCTACAGATGCAAGGCAGTCATGTAAACAGATGCACCCACACAAACGTTTATTGCAGCACAGTCCACAGTAGCTAAAAGATGGAATCAACCCAGATGCTGAACAATGGATGAATGGATGAATAAACTATGGTATGTATAGTCAATAGAACACTATTTGATGATAAAGAATAATGATGACTTTAGGAAGCATCTCATAACCTGTTTCAACTGAAAGACGTTACAGTGAGTGAAATCAGTGAGGGGCACAAGGACAAATTTCTATGAGACCTCTATAACAGGGACTTAAAAAGAGTCTTAAGTAGAGAAGAAAAGACTCTTTGTTAGCTGCCAAATGTGGAGAGGGAGGGAGGTGGATGGTCATAGGTTAGATAGTTGAGAGAAATTTGTTTGGGTGAAAGCAGCAACAGCATACCCTAGAAAGAAATCTGAAGTTCTGAGTGGTTCCTCTTGGAGCATGGCCTGTAGATCTGCTGCTTCCCCTGACTGGAAAACATTACTGAGGTCGTCTTTGGAAAAAGATAGGGTGGACTCAGGGACACAATAGGACCATAGGGTGTGTGTACCTTATGGTTCTATGCATCTATAGGATGCTGTCCTACATGCCTCTTACTAGAAGGGAGAGGAGGGGTGGAGAGGAGGGGACAGCAGATTGTTAAGAGGATATGACATATACAGAACGAAAAGGAGTGTGCTTTCATAGGGCAACGAGAGCAGAAACAGCTGCAGATAGGTGGGCATGCAAATTTAATTTGGGTTGTACACTTTCACTTAATTATAATAAAATGTATATATATATAGCAATCTTAAACAAACAAACAAACGAAAGCATTTAGCAACAGCCGGCATTCCATTAAGAAGTCTGGTGACAAAGTTGTTAAGGATTAGGCTGCTAACCCACCAGTCATGCCAAGGGGGAAATATCTGGTAGTCTGCTTCTGCAAAGAATTTCACTCCAGGAAACTGTGGGGGTAGTTCTACATTGTTCTGTAGGGTCACTGTAAGTTGGAATTTGATTAGATGGTGATCAGCTTAGTTTTTTATTTTGGTTTAGCATCCTACCAGTTAAGAGTCTGTCCTAACGAAGTGTACGAATATTTAGAGATTCTCTCTATGAAAACTATAGAACAATACTTAACCCGACTCGACAGCACTGTTTTTTTTTAATAATAATGATGTATTATTCACCAAATAAAACATCCAGTCACTTATTTTTCATACATTAGCAATGTTTCTATGAAATTAAAAGTACATTTTAGGCTTTATTTTTCCTTGTGCCTTAAGGGAAAATTTATAGCTCAAGTTAATTTCTCACTTTTATTGTGTTAGAAAAGCTTTTCTTTGTCATGTTCTTCCCTTTCATTTTTTTACTAGTTGCTAAGTTTTGGAACATTATTGGGAGGTTTTGAAAATACTGTGTGAATTTTTCAGTCTTTAAAAATATCTGATTATTTTTGAGGTGGCTAGCTTATTTTCTTTTTGCATTCATGAGCTAAAAAATCAAAGGAAAAAATTCTGAAGGCAAATACACTTGAAAGATGAAAGGCCACATGATGATCACGATAGTTCAAGAAGAATGACTTTATCTTAATCAGCATTCATTTTTGATTGTCTGAATATACAAGCAATTCTGTCTATATAATAATAATATGCCAATATCCAACAAGTAACAAACTACAAAAATAAAGCATAGAAGAAAAAACAATATTCTCTAACTTCTAGAAAAGCCAGTAATAAATTACAGAGGAAGTAGATATTAAAAAAATATGAATAGAATAATTACTTCACAAAAATTAAGAAAATAATTGAAATTATATTATGAAAAATATATGCCAGCCAAGCCAAGTGCCGTCGAGCTGACATTAAAAATGGGTAAATGCATTAAAACAATTTTTTTTACTTAAAATTTAAAATAAAATAAATGCAATGAAAACAAAATATAAAATACATATGAAATAGTACAAAACAATAGAATATAATACAGATATTATAACCTATTGTATATCAAGTGTATACTATGTGTATAGCACATGTAAGATGTGTATACATACTATATACACACACGTAATATAACACATAATGTGCTAGATGAATTATTGATAATCAAAGAAACCTACTGCCGTTTAGTCAATTCCAACTCATAACCACCTTACAAAATAGAGTAGAAATGCCCTAGGGAGTTTGCAAGGAGTACCTGGTAGATTCCATCTCCTGGTTAGTAGCTGCAGCACTTAAACACCTCCAGGGTTTCAGGGTTAATAATTACACAAAAATACAAGATTTCTAATGAACTAACTAAACCTTCAGTTTACTAACTTCTCTGGAAATTCTATGACCCATGAATATGTGTGGTTTAAACTATGTGTAGTTTCTGTGTAGCCAGCTCATATTTAGAAATTATTTTTATTTTTCTTTTCCATTTATGTTAGCTAAGAGTTCCATATGGAGTCATGCTGTCGGTTCAACAGTGAAGAGTTCAGTTTCTATCCTAAGGGGTGGCAGTTCACCGAGGATCTCTGGGGGAGAAAAGACCCAGAAATTCGTTCTTGTAATGATCACAGCCTAGAAAAAACTCTAGGGCAGTTGTACTCTGTCAGATGGGGTTAATGTGGCCAAAGTTGACTTGAGAGCAGACAAGAACTGCAACAAAAAAGAAACTGTGCAGCTACACATTATATCCTAAAATATATATATGGTTTCCCCTCCACAAAAGTGGAGAGGGCACAAAAAGGTCAAAACTATTTTACCAAGGTAAAACTTAAAGTTGTCAAAAACAGATGGCAGAAATATATTGTTAACATTGATATCATATGATAAAAGACCAAAGGGGTTTAAAATATTTGTCAATTTTAAAATTAATGTGCAGATACCATTCACTTTTGAAAGACCAAAACCTAAAACCAAACACATTGCCATCAAATCAATTCTGACTCATAAATGACAGAAAATCATTTTCAACAAATTAAAAATTTGGCTTCACGTCTCATTTTTAAATTATTTACATAAATCATTAGATGGCATTTCCAAGTGCTGTTCGAGTACTTGATGTTCTGAAATTCAAAGTGACTTTTGAAGTTTTATCTTGAAGCAAAAACCTCACACCATCAATTAGATGCATACAAATGAGACTGAAAATTTTATTTTCCAGTCATTTTAAGAGAAATATAATATGTGCTTATTAGATGATATGAACCCTTCCTTTTCTTCTTAGATTTATTTTTCTGGGCCTTAAAAAATCAATTATGAAAAGTAATAATAATCACTACATCTTGAACATTGAGCATGTGGACATTATCTATGCATTAAAAGGTGAATAATCTCATAAAAAATTCAAAAAGATCCACAATGAGATGCACTGACACTGTGATTGCAACAATGAGTACAAGCATCACAGCAACTGTGAAGATGGTACAGAACTCAACACAGTTTCTTCTTATCATACACAGGATTTGTTATGATTTGGAACAGGTTCATTGCCAATACAACTCATGGATTCTTTGGCTTATTAACACCTTTATAATTTCTAGAGCTTCTGTAGGTGCTATTTAAATGGTGTGCAGTACACTTTCATATCTGTGGAATTTAGTGAGTGGTGCAAGTACTTAAGCGCTCAACTGCTAGCAAAGAAGTTGGTAGTGTGGGCCCACTCAGAGTCACCACAGAAGACAGAGCTGGAGATCTGCTTCCAAAGTTTCAAAGACTTAGGAACCCTATGAAGCAGTACTAATCTGCACATATGGGACCATCATGAGCCTGAATTGATTTGACAGTAGCTGACAGCAATGATAGGTGTATTTTTGGACAGCTCATATTTATAATTTCTTTTTAATGTGTTATCTACAGTATGTGACAGTTTCACATTTTGTTCCATTCTGACAGTAGCTGCAGTGTTCTGGTTTTGTTGTCCTAGCAGACAGCAGATGGAGAAAAAAAGGAGGAGATTCTTGTGGTTTTGAAGTCCAAATGCCTAGGCCGTGAGAGAAAACACAAACTTTTAGTCAGAATAGCTGACACAGTAGAGTGCCTTGTGAGTCCAAATAGGACAAAACTGTATGTATTCGCTCATTATTTACTGTGCTGTTACTATATGCATTAGCACTGTTTGACGCAAGTGAGAAGCATTCAGCTCAGTGCACCGAGATTCTTGCCTCAGGAATCCAACATTGTAGCAAAGGAGAAAAATTTAATTAAATGAAAATCATCATAAATGCTTAAATTATATAAGCTATTACAGAAGTAAAAAGAATGTAGATTATAAGGGATTTGAGGGGGGTAGTTTCCTCAGAATCAGCCTGCCACTTTAAAAACAGGGGTGAACCTTACTCCTTTGAGGAAAGCTGTGAGAATCCTGGGAAGGAGCTATGATTTCTCAAGTCAAAAATTATAGCTACAATAAAGCAAATGCAAGCAAAACTATAAAAAAGGATAACTCTTATCCAACTGGCAGAGACAGTTATCAAGAACCAGAGCTTCTGTGTGATGATGCTGACACTTGTTGACACGGTTTCTGGTAATTCGGCCCCAGTTGCCCAAAGTGAAAGCTTACATTTTAGCACATCTGCTATTAATTTTTCTCCTTCCTTGTTTAGTTATCTGTAATACATCCCTGGTGTCATCTCCAAAGTGTACTAGGGGAACCCAAGTTCTTATTGTGCAATCCCTTCTGGATATTTTTGTTACTTTTATTTTAATATCAGAACCCAAACCCCACTTATTCCTTGTATTTATTTTATTGTGCTTTAAGCAAAAGTTTACAATCCAGGTCAATTTGTCTATAACACCTTGCACAGTGCCAGGTGACTCCAGCTCCTCTACACACTCTGTGACAGCACACTCCTGTCCACCCTGTACTTCCCGTGTCCATTCAACCAGCTGCTGTACCCTTCACCCTCTCATCTTATCACTGGACAGGAGCTGCTCAGCTGGCCTCATGCATATACTTAAGGCAAGAAACACACTCTTTGACAGCAGCGTTTTTTGTCTTGTAGTCCAGTCCAATCTTTGACTGGAGGATTGGCTTTGGTACTAGTTTTAGATCTGAGCAAACAGAGTGTGAGAGCCATGTCTCCTGGGGATCCTCCTGTCTGTCCAACCATTACATCTGGTCTTTTAATAGAGTTCTAGTTCTGCACACTCATTTGTCACCCACTATGTCACGGACTGTCTTGTATTTCCTGTCAGGGCAGTCACTGGTGGTGGCTGAGCACTGTCTAGTTCCGGTCTCATGCTAACATAGTCCCTGGAATACATGACCCCTTCTATCTTTTGGGCTCATATTTTTCTTATGTCTCAATCTCCTGTGCTCCAGGTGGATTGGAACAATTGATGCTACTTAGATGGCTGCTTGCTAGCTCTTAACACCCCAGGTGCCACTCGCCAAAGCAGGATTCTGAAAGTTTACTTTAGAAAACATTGCTAGGCCAGTTGACCTAGATATCCTCTGAAACCAGGGTCTCCAGATGCCAGCCCACGCTACTCTGTTCTTCAAAGTGTTGGTTTATGTTTAGGAAACCGCTTAGCCTTCAGTTTAGTCCAGCTGTGTTAAACTCTCTTTTACAGTATGGGGTTATTCCATTTGCCTAACTCAATACCTATTTAATATCTAATCAGTGAATATCTATTTCCCTCCCTCCTTACTCTTGTAGCCAACAAAGATTGTTTTCTTCTTTGTTCAGACATTTTCTTGTGTCCTTATAATAGTGGTCGCATACAACAGTTTCCTTTTGTTAACTGACTAATTTCACATGGTAAAAAGTCTTCCAGACTACTCCATATCACAGGATGTTTCTCAAGATCATTGTTTATCACAGGAGGGTATTCCATCATGCGACTATACTATAGTTCATTTATCCACTCATCTGCTGATGGCACCTAGATTGACTCAATCTTTTTGCCATGGTGGACTGTGCTGCAGTAAACATTGATGTGCATGTATCTATTAGTGTAATAGCCCTTACTTCCCTAGGATATATTCCAAGAAACGATATGGCTAGATGCTATGATATTTCTATTTCTAGATATTTAAGAAGGTACCAAATCAATTTCTGAAGTGGTTGAACTGTTTTCCATTTCCACTAGCAGTATAAAAGTGTTCAAATCTCTCCACAACCTCTGCAACATCTATTATTTTTCAGATCATGGGCATTTCTTCACATATCTGACAGACACCTGGATAACTTCTTTGGTGAAGTGTCTGTTCATATCCTTTGCCTGTTTTTAATTTTTTTTTTTTTCTCCCTAGCTACTTCTAAAATTGTCCCCATAGCTTCAGTTTTGGCAAGTTTGATCACAATACACCTTGGTGTCTCTCTTTTGGAAACTACCTTCTCTGTGTGTCTTAGATAGATTATCAACTCTTCTTTCACTATATCTGGGAAGTTTTCTATCAGTAAATCTTCACAATTATCTCTGTATTTTCTATAATTCTCTCCTGTTCTGGTACTCTAATCACTCATACTATTCCTCTAGATAGCGTCCCAGATAATGCTTAGTGTTTCATGTGGCTTTTTTTTTATTCTATCATGTTTTCCTCAAATGTGCTGCTGTCATGTGGTTTATATTTATCCTTCTGTTGCCTTACTTCTGCTTACTTGACTTTCTATTGAGTTGACTAATTCTGTGATTTTATTATTAGCTTTCTGAATTTGTAATTCTTGTCATTTTGTGCTTTCTTGCAGCCTAATCAATTTGTCGTTCTGCGCTGCTGTATTTTTCCTCATTTTCTGCCTGGTCTCTTAGAGTTCTGAATGCTAATCTTTCATATTCTGCCTCTGGTAATTCTAGGAGGTTCTCCTCATCTGGAAAATTTCTCAATTCTGTCTTCTGGAAGTTTTCTGAAGCCATCACGGTCTTTTTCTTTAAGCAATTTGATATGTACTGTTGTCTCTGAGCCGTTAGAAAGTTGTTTTGAAGTGTACAAATAGGCTGATAATGTGTGCTAGTTTGGTTATTGTTGCCTTTGAAGATGTAATATCCTGTCACCAGGTGGTTAGAGCTCTTATTAGACCTGTGGGCACAGGAGTCTTTTTTTTAAATATATATATATATTAAAGGAAGGTGTTCCATTGTGTGAATATACTATAGTTCATTTATCCACTCATCTGCTGATGGCACGTAGATCTGTCAATTGATACCAGTGCTGATATCAATTTATATATATATACAAATTCAGCTCAAGTGTCCAGGTATTCAGTCACCAAGTGTGTGGTCTAGGCCCTCCCCTACTGTCCTAGATGGGCAGAGGTGATTGGTATAGGTACAGGTATCTGTCTGAGTGTCTGTGAGAATGGTATGCCCTCTTATGTCTGATTCTAGTTGAAGGCAGTGTTTCTACCCTGCATTTTCCAGCTAGGCTTGGGTCAATTGGAAAATTCTTTTTTTCCTTCTTTTCCCAGTTCCCTCCCCAAGTCTAGGAGGATGGCTCAGGGTATGCTTAAAGACTTCTAATTCTGGCACAGTTAATGGCATAAGACTCCAGAGTCTGGGACAGTGCAGAGAGGGGAGGGGAAAGTGCTGGGAAAAGGGAGAGAGGTTTGTCCTGAAGGAAAGATTTAGATCCATATGAGATAGGTAGATGCCAGTCACAGCTTTTGACAGTCAAGTGCTGCTTTTCATTGGTTCTGGAAGCTCCACTGTACTTACTTCTGGTCTTTGCTGTTGAGGAGGATGGCCTCCAAATACCAACGCTCTGCTCACCCCCTGACTGTGGCTGATTCCCTACAGGTCAGGCCTAGCCAGCCCCAGGCACTTCTAGACCTACTCTCTCTTACCCATTGCCCAGTCTGATTTTGCAGCTTTCCTTTTGATGTTCAGGGCTCCTAGGATATCATCTGCAATCAATTCTTTTGTTCTTTTGGGTTTTTGTTGTTAGAGATATAACAGGAAACATCTGACTAGTCTACCTTCTTGGCCCTACCTTTCATTATATTTCTTTAAAAAAGCACAAAGTAATCTGTCTTTGTTAAAACAATAGGAATACAATAGTTAAGGAGAAACCAGTTGTGAAAAGAAACTTAGTAATGGTTGTCTTTGTAGGACAGAGTTGACTATAAGAGATTGAAGTATGTAGTTGACCTTGCTAATATCAATGGAAGTTACAGAACTGCAGAATATCAGAAGCTAAGAAGGGGTACTTCAGTGTTAGGAGTTAGATTTTCTTAACTGACAACAGGCAAGAGACTGGACTAATATGAGATGGCTTTGAATCACAAGGTTCTTAAATACAAAACATAGTGAATAGTGTTTCTAGGGACAAAATATATAGGCACTCAAAGAGGGTATTATGGAAGGAGATTGATACCATAATGGAAAAATCAAAATCCATCACCATGTTAAAATATTGAGCTTGTTCTTCAGACAGCAGTACCTCTTGACAAAGAACGTACAATGCCACTAAATATATGGCATTAAAGAAGTAAATGAAAACTAATTGATCTGTATCATTCTGGCCCAAGTTCTTTCACAAAGAGTTTATTGACCTTCAGACTTATTATGAAGTCATTTCCTTGCGTAACCCTTACTATGGTACTGCCATTCAAGGTGAACCACCATATACTAACATTCAAAGTTTTCTTTCCTTCAAGGAAGAGCACTGGAAACATTTGTATTCACCTAGAGGCCCTCAAAACAGACAGGCCTACTGAACTGCTTCCTAAAATTCAGCCTTGGAAATCCTTTAGAATAGGCTGCCTAGTGGCACTCGATGGAGCTATGTTTGCTGACCCACGGAGCTACAGCTGAGTGACTTCATGCCCATGGTGTGCCTCTGGATACTTAGCTGCAGAGAGAAAAGGGCTTTATAGCACTTTCCCAAATGGGGCAGAGGCAGGGACTGAAAGCCAGAGAGATTTGCCTGGGAGCACTGCTGAGAAGGAGCTGTTCTAATGGAAGAACTGTGTTTTGTGTGTTTCTGAACCTGTAATGTAACTTTTTATATGTCTAATAAACCCAGTAATCATAAGTATTGTCTGTGAGTTCTGTGTGGCTATTTCAATTAGTGAATCCAGCAGACAAATACAGAGTACAGTAGAAGGGATGGTAGGTTTGAGAATTGGTAAAAAGTTTGAAGAGAAGGGGAATGTCTGATCTTCACCTCATAGAAATCAGTCTTGGGCTAGTGATCTTGATTCTCCTTCCGCCTGTGAAGCCAGATGAAGAATTCAGACACCTCTGCCATGCCGTTTTTACAGTTGTATTGCAATTTCTCTGTATGACAGAAACAGTGTTTGATGCACTGCTTAAATCACTTCGTTCACTACTGAACTGAAACAAAAAAAAAAATCTGTACAGTACAAAGGGTGACATGACTCAAATATTTCTATACAAATGAAGATGAAATGGTGGTTCATCATATCATAACCAAAAAAGTGTACCATATGATTATCTTAATTAGCATCAGTTAAAAACAAAGCCTAAATTTCTCAATCACATTATAAATAACTACTAATTATAGGAAAGTGCAGCAAAGTTTTAACCATTCCAAAAACATGACTGCACCTGCAGCTCATATATTTGAAACATCAGCTTAAAGCATTATAGATGATTTGTATATCCTTAGGAAAGAAATGAAAGAGTGTATTATTTGACTTAGGAGTACACTAGTGATATTGAAGCAGGGTTTTCTGTGTATGCTACTATTAAGTTTTTATAGTATTACATCACTCAGTGCTATTAGAACGTCATACATAAACAGAAGCTTCCCAAAAGCTATTAAGACTGCTGAACAACTATATTATTTTCCCTTTAAAAAAATAAAAAATCTTTGGATTTAAAATAAGTTTTGTTGTATCTTACGGACGTGTATGTATACACATATGTCTGTGTACACACATATGCCTATATTATTAGTTACTTAGTTGTTTAAGAGTAAGTTACAGATAAAATCCTTCCATTTCCTTAAATAATTCAGTGTTTGTGTACTGAAAACAAGGGCATTCTTTTTTATAACCATAGTACAATCATCAAAATCAAGAAAGTAACAGACGCTTACACAACACTAGTCTTTAACTCAATGAGTCTTGGTGGAGCAATAATTAAATAGTCTACTGCTAACTGAAATTGAGGCAGTTTGGACTCATCAGCCACTCAGTGGGAGAAAAGCATGGTAATCTAATCCCATTGGAAGCTGAAAAAGTTCTACTTGGTCCTATGCTTCTTAGACTGGGTTCTGTAGAGAAACAAAACCACTTCAGTGTGTGTATGTATATGTATGCATGTGTGTGTGTGTATACATATATTTGTACATGTAAATATATGTATATATATATAATTTGTGTATATATACATATTATGTATGTTTATATGTATGTACATATATGTATATATCATGTGTATATACAAACATGTATGTATACACATATTATATATATATATATACACACACACACACATATGTATGTAAAACCAAACCAAATTCACTGCTGTCACGTCCACTCCAACTCATAGTGATCCTATAAGACAGAGTAGAACTGCATCATAGGAACTCCAGAGAGTGGTTGGTAATTTCAAACTGGTAACCTTTTACTTAGTGGCCAACCTGTTAACCACTGTGCAACCAAGACTCTTTCTTTCTGAGTAGTAAGAAATAAAGAGAGATTTATCTCAATAAAATGTCTAACATGTTCTCAGAGGCAGGAAAAGTCCCAAGTCAGTGAGTCAGGAGTCAGTTTGGAGGCTTCTCCTGAAACACATAGCTGTTGTGAGGGGGTTGGTGATGAACTCCAGGTCATCAGGTAAGACAGCAGGCTGCTGGTTCGCTTGTTGCATTGGCTGATGATTCCTGTTACTGGCAGCCAGAATCATAGGTCACTAGTTCATGTTTCAAGAACCAGAGGTCTTATGATAAAACAGATACAGAATCCAGAGTAAGCAAATAACTGTGTCAGAATGCAGAACACACTCCTGAAGAAACTGTCCTTTGTAACTACCAAATTACATCATTACGTAACTGCCAAGCTACACCTTTGCCTAACTGTCAAAACGTTGAGAATCATGGTCAAGCCAACCTGACACACATCTTAACCAAAAAAGTCCACCTGTTGTCAATGTGGCACCGACACATGTTTCCTTAAACCACGTGCAACCTCTAAACAGAGATAATACAAAGCGGTACTTGCACCTCTCATGCACATGACTGAAAATGCATCAGCTCCTTAGACATCTTTTATTTTATAGGTAAAGAAAACAAAGATATCTGGTGCTCATATATAAGGAAGAAATTCTCATAACAAATTACAGCCCTTGTCTCTGCAATCAGTCATGTGGTCATAATGTTACTGGATATTTAGAACTGCTTTCTTCTACCACTTATTCCATATTTACCCTTAGCAAGCATCTAAGCTGATTCTGAGCCATTGCTGGACTTTCTGTAGTTGAGTTGCTGTAGTTTTCTGTTGACTTTAATCGTGGGGTATGATAATACTAAGAGATGATCTAAAGGAATGTCTATATTCCAAACATTCATTTTTACCTCCATTATGCAATGTAACTCGTACTTACTAGTTCGGTGTCAGTATGGCAACTGCTATATCTCTAGGCATAGGTAATCCAAAGTGGGTAGCATTCTTAACTGTCAGGTCAATGGAATCAGTGAAGTATTTCCAGGTATGAGCATCTCTCCCTTCAGAACTAAGACCTCCAGACCCACAAAGAATAGGGTCACAGAAACAGGAGACAAAATTTTTCCAGTGGGTTATTAGGTGTAATAGTGAGTGGTGTCACTCCTATCTCTGTCATGTGATTCTGGGAATCATGAATACTATTTGTGGGAGAAATAACACCTTATAACGGACACTGCTTTAGGGTATATACAGCCTCCTGGAGAACACTGATCTAATCTGTTGTATGAGAGAATCAGTGTTGGTCTCTGCTGCTGGTAGATTAAGTATTCAACAATGGTTGTAGTCACTCAGGCCTTGGTGAGTGGACGTCTGTGTTGCTGAGCCCACACAAAATCTCCATCCTTGCTGCCATGACCACTATGTTTACGAGCCCATTGGGTGATGACAGAGGTTTCTGGAGGAAGAAGCGACTAGATTCCCACAGAACATGTACATGTTTCTATCAAATCTCTGACCATTCAGTCAAACCATTGGCCACAGCCCATGAATCACTATATAGCTATTTCTCCTTCCAAGCCAAGTGAACAACCATGTGCACCACTTAAAGTTCTTTGCATGGGAAGGTCCTTCAGGGAGGTCTAAGGAAGTGAATGTAGTGCTCCGCTGTCAACGTTTGAGAAATGCCTGAATATCACACACAACCACCTATAAGCCAGGCAAGAGTTCTCTGTTCCTCAGTCAGTTGACCATAAAGAACTCTCCATGAGACCGTAAGTGCAGACTGGAGATGTCATAATGTGATGAAAGTAGAAACCATGTGCATTTGGGCCACTTTCTCACTTACTTGTGCCTTCAGGTCTTGATTGGACAGAGTCTTGTGCATAAAACTTCTATTTAATGATGGAGTGATGCTGTGCATATCCAACTTTATGACTCTGTGGGTCAGACAACACCTAGTCCATACGGGCAGCTCAGGCTGCATAGTGCCTTCACTGTGTACCAAGAGTTCAGTCTCTACTAAGTCTCAGTAACAGGCAAGAGCTGTTTCTGTAAAGATTGTTATCTGTCAAGGATTTCTCCATAATTTCTCCAAAATACTGAAGGCCTATGCTGTGATTCAAACGTAGGAGTCTGCCAAAGACTGCAAACAGCATCATCTCTATCTTCCACTAACATCGGTGAATCAGTAGGATCACGTGGTCCGTGTTCCAGAGCAGCTTGCATGGCAGTCTGATCCCTTTTAAGAGCCTTCTTTTGTTCTGGGCCCTACTCAAAATTTTCCTTTTTGAGTCACTTGATAAATAGGCCACTTTAACAAACCCAAATGAGGATACATTGTTTCCAAAATCCAAAGAGGTCAACCATGTGTTGCATCTTCTTTTTATTTGTAGGAAGGGCCAGATTTAACAATTTACCATTCACTTTAAAAGGAATATCTCAACATGTCCCACATCACTGGACTCTTAGAAATTTCACAGAGATAAAAGATGCCTGAAATTCTGTTGGATAAATTTCCTAGCTTTTAGTACACAAATGCTTTGCCAATATATCCAGTCACTGACATTACTTCTTTACTAAGTTCAATGAGCATAATATGAATGTAGTGGTCCAGTATTATGTCTTATGAAAGAGAAAGTTGATCAAGTTCTCTGCAGAGTGAATTATGGTACCTAGTGAGAGGTGTATTAGGAGTAGGACAATGAAGGTGTATTGCTGGCCTTGTCAGCTTAAGGTAAAATCTACATATCAAGTGCCAAGAGACATATTAATTTGCTCAAGTAATAAAACCACATCAGGAATAACAGCTGCAATTGGACTCACTATCTGGTTAAGTGTAAAATAATTCACTGTCATTCTCCCAGGTGCATGTGCTTTTTGCACAGTCCCAACAGGTGAGTTGAATGCAGATGAGGTGAGAATCAACACTCCTGAAAACTTCAAGTCTTTGATGGCAGCAGTAATCTCTGTAATCCCTTCAAGAATCTTGTATGACTTTTGATTTACTCTTTTCCTAGATAAGGCCAGTTCTAATGGCTTCCACTGGCATTTCATGCCATAGTATCCCATACTCCACTTCTCAGGGATCAAATATGAAGGTTCTGCCATTTGCTGCATACATTTATCACAATTATGTATTTTGGAACTAGCTCAGGTATCCATTCAGTCTTCTATGAGAAGAACCAGAGTTAAGATTCTGTTAACAACTTGCCCTTAATATGACCTCAGTCTGCGTAGTAGACCACAGAAACATTTTGGGTCTCCCAGAATTAGTGTCATTTCAGAGCCAGTATCCAGTAGTCCCCACAAAGTCTGAATATTTCCTTTTCCTCAGTGAACTGTTACTCTTGTAAAAGACCTTAGATCCCTTTGGGTAAAGATGGGCTAAAAATTAATACAATCACTGAGATCTTCATTTATCACCTATTGGTGGTATGTCACCTATTATGGTGGTATTTTGCATGTTAATAGTACAACCTCACATCATGAATTGGCAGCACCCTCTTTACTGCTAGAAACACAGTCATCAGTGCCTTTAAGACTATTCAGACTTTAGAACCAACTCAGAAAACTAACCCTTATAATATTCTTCCTCTAGAACCACTCTTGATATAAGATGTATTAGGCTGCGTTCTCAAGAGAAAGAAAATCAGTGAAGTATATATTCAAAAAAGCCAAACACATTGCCATCTGGTTGAGTTTGACTCATACCAAACTTATAGGATAGAGTAGCACCGTTCCATAGAGTTTCCAAGGAGAACCTGGTGGATTCAAATTGCTGGTCATTTTGGTTAGAAGCTGTAGCACTTAACCACTAACCATGGGGGTTTCTCAGAAGAATATATATATATATTATATATATACATATATATCCTACATTCTGAATTTGCCTGATGGAACCTCATGATTAGACTCAAGAACTGCATTTTTGGCAGAAATATCTCAAAAGTGACATTCTGGTGTTCTGAGTCCATAACAGCAAGGTGATAACTTGGCATCTGTTTTTAAATAACCTAACTTAAAGATGATTTTATTTTTGCAAATTTGCCATAATATCATTTTCTCACTGCATAGAAAGTGTTAGTAAACCATTATATTCTGAGTTTACTGGGATTCCAGCATTTTTGTATTCCTCGAGAGAATGAATACCATGTTTCTGTTTTACAATTTGCTACATTTGTCCTTTGTTTTTCATTGTAGATACATTTTTCAAATTGATACTGGGAAGCTACTGCTTATCTTTCTCAATATTCTTTATCATTGGGCTTTACCTGAGCAGGTACTTTAGTTCTTTCATCAAATACATAATAGAACTATAATGAAAATTAAAACTACGGAAAAGACAATCCTTTCACAGTATAGCCCAAACAGTTATCATCCGAATTTTTCTTTCTTTCATCTTTTTACATGTGTACTCTTCTAGATAGCATTTCTATTCATTGAGATTAATTCCTCAACCAGTAGAACAACTGTTGAATAAAAGTGGATTCTCCTAGCTGCTGTGAAATTTCAGGATAAACTCAGATAATCTAGGATGATGTGATTTCCCTGAATTTATAAGTGATAAAGTAGTGTATCTTACTGAGTACTTTTATGGATTGATTTGATCAAAGCATGGTGTATTCAAGAAGTGCATTTTTCTATTTTATTCACAATGTAACCATGTACCATTCCTGCTGCAGTGTAGTTGGTATCTGAAGTTCCTTCACAATGAGTACTTGTGGGCTCTGTTTAGCAATGAAAGTATTAGCAAAATTGTGACTGTTTGGAATTCAGAAACAAGTAACTGGTCCAAGATTATCTCTGCATTTGGGAAAAGTTTCCATTTCATTTTTTAGTTTTCTAAGGTTGAACGAATTGTAACCATTTTAGCTGGTTTCCATAAAAAGTGTTATTTTTACAAATGTCTAGTATCATAATTTTAGATTGACAGTGTAAACATCTAAGCATACCTGAAGATACATTTATTGTCTAGGAGGAAATTTATAACTCACTAGTAAGCAGTTAAGAATAAAAGTGAAACTGTTGTTATTGGGCATAATTCTAAATCACTATACTCTTCCACTCTATAATTTCAATTCTTAATTTCATACTCCCACAGATTAGAAATTTTTCATTTTTATTTCTTTACTTTCTTAAGAGAAATTGATCTATTATACCTAAAGCATATTAATACTAATTATATTATACATTTGAAATAATTTAAAAGTATATTCCCTATAAAAATGATCTTATAATTTAGCAACTCAGTCGCTTTCACAAGATACTAGATGCTGAATCCATCCATTGGAGATCCCCGTTGCTGACCATTTCACCTGCCCACTTAGAGATTATGAGCTTGTCATAACAGATAGCTTTCTTCAGATAATTGGGGTAAGCTGTACAGGACGGGCCTCAACGGTGGTACTATGCTTATCCCCTCTTTTGAGGACAGACCTTAGCTAGAAATTGACTTACATGAGGGTTCAAAAGGCTATTAGCTTAGTTTTAAGATAGCATTAACATTTTGATGCAATTTGTACTCCACAGCTTTCACAGGAGAACAGATGGAAATTACTTTCAAGTTCCCCCTAACTTACTGCATCACTCATTTCTCTTCACCCAAGAGCTCTTTCTTAATAAATTATTTATATAAAAAAAAGCTCAGTCTTTGATTCTGTTTCTAGGAAATGTAGCCTGAAATCAGGGGAAGCCAAAGGAAATAGCCTCTGAGAATGGGATTATGACTGGAAATGAGGACTTCCTGAGGATATATTACCCATTTGTCAATGCACATGTGGGTTTGCTTATGCACACTGATCTATAATGCACAGTTTCACCTATTTTTCACCATGTCTTTCATAAAGTGAAGCACATGTGAAACTGCACTGCAGGTTAGTAAGTAAACACAATTCAGCCATGTCTACTGTGCTTACTACAAGCCTGTACAATAATCCATTCCTGGACTTCATCACTGGCAAATGATGTATTGGAAGTCCAATAGCATTCTGTAACAGGGTGATTGTCAAGGCTGCACTCATGATGAGTTAGAAGAGCATACAGCAGGTAGAGGCTGCACTAGTGACTCAGGGTCTCCATGTCTTAGATAAATGAGAAGGCAAGCAATTATGAGAACAGTGAAATTTAACTGTAGCTGCTAAACTGTTGCAGTTCCAACTCATAATGACCCTATGAACAACAGAGTGAGACACTGCCTAGTCTTGTCCCATGTTCACAATCATTTTTATGCTTAAGCCCATTGTTGCAACCACTGTGTCTGTTCATCTCATCAAGGGTCTTCTTCTTCTTTGCTGACCCTCCACCCTACCAAGCATGATGTCCTTCTCCAGAGACTGATCCTTCCTGACAACATGTCCAAAGTATGTAAGACCAGTCTTGCCATGTTTGCTTTCAAGGAGCACTCTGGTTGTATTTCTTCCAGAACAGATCTGTTTGTTCTTTTGTTTGTTCCTTCATTCTGCTAAATGACAATGATTAATTATTGTGACAAAGTGGTAAGTACACATTTGTCAATGAACAATTTCACACAAAATTTTAAAGAATGTTTCTTTGGCAATTGTCAAAGAAATTTTCATCTCCTGAAACTGGAAACCAGAAATAGCTATGTACCAGAAATAGGACATACTTGTGTAAGTCATAGAAATGCATAAAATACTAGATTGCCAACCTAGGAAAGCCCTTTTGCCACTGACAACATCTGAGAAAAAAGGAGAGGATATTAGATTTGGGATGGTGCTGTAAGTGCAAATACCCCGAGATCTTTGGATGGCTAGCTGTTTCCTTGTTAAAGGATAGTGACTACACCTTTCTTGAAGACTGTAAAGAGGCCTTGACTGATGCAATAAGCTTTTGTTCTTATCCCACCTCCCCTCCTGGCCAGAAGATTAATAAATACACTCAAGTCTCAGCATGACCGAAGAGGATAGGTGTCTGCTGTATCTACTGGGAGAAGAAAAAGAATTTTAAACTATGGGAAATGTGAAACCAGGTGGATATGTACTAGAAAGACATAAATGTGTGTCTAACAGTGAACAGTTAGGGTACTGAATGAATTGTATGAGTGTGTGTCTGCATGTGCTTCATAAAACTGGATACAGGATCTGTTGAAATTTGAGCACTCTCCTGTGACTCAGGGCGTATTACCAAGAAAGGGCCCTTACATCTAGTTCTGATGCGTTGCTGGGATAGCCACTGGAAATGAGAAGAATAGCAATGGTCCACATTAAACAAAATGAAACTGTAAAATAAAGGAGGCAGAGAGCAGAGGAAGGGGCTAAAGTTTCACAGAAATAGATGATTAAAATGCGGGACACAGAGAAATGCTTGCTCTGTTCCTAGAGAAGGCTGAAATTGCCATCCACTTAAAATGGCTGTTCAGTGATAGAATTCTCACCTTCTGTGTGAGAGACCTAAGTTTGATTCCAGCCAAAGTACCTTATGCAGAGCCATTACCCTTCTGTCATTTGTGGTTCAAGTGTCGCTGTGATGCTGAATAGGTTTCAGTGCTTTCAGTGTAGCTTCCACCCAAAGACAGACCAGGACACCATGTTTTTTGTGTGTGGTCACCATGATTTGAGGCCAACTCAGTGGCAGTCCACAACACCGTAATGAAAGCCAGGCTGACAGACTGTGTTTGCTTTGCAATTTCTCTTAGAGATATGCAAGTTTGACATGAATAAACTCTTGTAGTTTATTGCAAGGTAGTCATGGCAAGGAACACAAGTGAGATCTTACATCATTTAGACCTGGAAAATCAGGATTAACACTAAATGCTCGCTTAATAGTTAGAGGCTTGGCAGAAAGATTTAACCACTGATTGAACTCAGTGGAGGTCCTTTGTAGATAGGGGGTCTAAAGTCACTGGTACTGGGTAGAATCTCAGCAGACTCTCAGCAGCCTCTGACTTCTCTACGTGAGTGAGCAGAAATTTAGAATTCGTATGTAGATTTGTTACCTTGACTTCACAAAGTAAGTGATAATGTTAACTCAAAGACTTAGAAACAAAACCAAAAAAGCCCACTGCTGTCAAGTTGATTCAAACTCATAGTGACCCTATAAGACTGAGTAGAACTGCTTCACAGGGTTTCTAAGGAGCACATGGTGGATTCGAACTGCTGACCTTCTGGTTAGCAGTTATAGCACTTATCCACCATATGCCACTAAGGTTTCCCAAAGACTATTGTATCTTTTTCTATAGGGTTAGGGATTGGCTGAACAATTCATTTTATCTTGAAGGCTAGATAACAGAGATTTTTAGGAATATGTTTCACAATCTAAATTTACAAAGATTATCTCTGTTGTACAGTAAAACCAAACTCATTGCTGTGGAGTTGATTCTGACTTGCAGTGACCCTACTGCACAGCGTAAAAGTGCTCCACTCAGACTCTAAGGACAGAATCATTTGGAAACTGATTGTCACATTATTCTGTAGAGTTGCTGATGGGTTTGAAATGCTGATCTTTTGGTTAGTAGCTGAATGTTTAGCCACTGTACCACCATAGCTCCTGTTAAGTGGTATGATTACAAAATTTCAGTTACTATCATAGAACGCATGTCTGTCAGACTCTTGTATAGTTGGAGATTGCACGTTGCTGTGATAGTGGAAGCTATGCTGCCACTATTCAGATATCAGCAGGGTCAATGGGGAACAGCTTTCAACCAAGCTTCCAGACTAAGGTAGACTAAGAAGAAGGAACAAGTAGTCTAATTCTGAAAAGAATTAGCCAGTGAAAACCTTATGAACAGCAGCAAAACAGCGTCTGAAATAGTGTTAGAAATTGAAAAGGCAACTTGAGAAGAACTGCCTCATCAAGATAGAGTTGATTCTAATGACATGGATGCAGTCAAAATTTCAGGTGACCTTCACATGCTGGTGAGGCATGACTCAAAACATAGAGGAGCAGCTGCAAACATCAATTAATAATCGTAACATGGAATGCACAAAGTATGAGCCTAGGAAAACTGGAAATTGTCAAAAATGAAATAGAACAAATAAGCATTCGTGTCACAGGCATTGATGAGCAGAAATGGACAAGTACTGGCCATTTTGAATTGGACAAGCATATTGTCTACTATGCTGGGAATGACAACTTGAAGAGAAATGCTACTTCATCCAACATCAAAAAGAAAATTAAAAGATATGTCCTAAAGTACCACACAGTCAGTGATATGATAATATCCATACACTCAAAAGGAATACAAGTTAATATGATCATTATTCAAACTTACACACCAATCACTAAGACCGAAGATGAAGAAATTGTAGATTTTTATCAGCTTGTGCAGTCTGAAATTGATGGAACATGCAATTAAGATTCATTGGTAATTACTGATGATTGGAATATGAATGTTGGAAACAAAAAAGAGAGATTAGTAGTTGAAAAATATGATCTCAGTGATAAAAATGATGCCTGAGAGCACATGATAGAGTTTTGAAAGACCAATGACTTCTGCATTGCAAATACCTGTTTTTGCCAACAGAAATGTGACTACAGACATGGACCTTGCCAAGTGGAATACACACAAGTCAAATCAGCTACATACGTGGAAAGAGATAATGAAAAAGTTCAATTTCATCAACCAAAACAAGGTCAGGTGCCAACTGTGGCCCAGACCATCAACTGTTCATATGCAAGCTCAAATGGAAACTGGGGAAAACTAGAAAAAAATCCATGAGAGCCAAGGCATAACCTTGAGTGTATCCTATGTGAGTTTAGAGACCTCAAGAATAGATTTGATGCATTAAACAATAATGACTGAAGACCAAATGAATGGTGGAATGACATCAAATAAATTATCCATGAAGAAAGCAAGAAGTCACTAAAAAGACAAGAAAGAGAGACAAGACAAAATTAGATGTCAGAAGAGAATCTGAAACTTGTTCTTCAACATGGAGTAGCTAAAGCAAACAGAAGAATTTATGAAGTAAAAGAACTGAACGAAGATTTTAAAGGGCAGTTGAAGAAGATATAATGACAGGTACAAAAAACAAGAGATAGAAAACCAAAAGGGAATATCACACTGTACTTTTCTCAAGCTGAAAGACTGAAGAAAACATTGAAGCCTTGAGCAGCAATAGTGAAAAATTCTACAGCCAGAACATTAAATGACACAGGCAGCACCAAAAGATAGATGGAATATACAAATTCATTATACCAAAAAGAACTTGTCGATGTTCAACCAATTCAAGACATAGCATAGAATTATGAACCAATGGTATTGAAGGAAGATGTCCAAGGTGCACTGAAGGCATTGGCAATATATATATATATATATATATATATATATGGCTCCAGGAACTGATGGAATATCAACTGAAATATTTCAACAAATAGAAGAAAGCTACCTGGTCAATTGACTGGAGGAAATTCATATTTATACCTATTTCAAAGAAAGGTGATCCAACAGAATGCATAAATTATCAAATAATATCATTAATACTAGCACAAATAAAATTTTGCTTAAGGTCTTTCAATAGCAGCTGCAACAGTACACTGACAGGGAACTTCTAGAAACTCAGGCCAGATTCAGAAGAGGACGTAGAACCAGGAATAGCATTGCTGATGGCAGATGGATCTTGGCTGAAAGCAGAGAATACTAGAAAGATGTTTACCTGTGTTTTATTGACTGTGCAAAGGCATTTGACTGTGTCTATCACACGTGATGAATAACAATGTGGAGAATAGGAATTTCAGAACATTTAATTGTTCTCTTGAGGAATCAGCACACGGATCAGGAAGAAGTTCTTTAAACAGAATAAGGGGGCATTGCATGGTCTAAAGCCAGGAAAGATATGAGTCAGACTTGTACCACCTCTCTATATTTATTCAATCTTTTTGCTGAGTAAACAGTCTGAGAAGCTGGTGTGTATGAAGAAGAATGGGACATTAGGATTGGAAGAAGACTCATTAACAAACTGTGTTTTACAGATGACTTTGTTGAAAGTTAAAGGACTTGAAACGCTGATGAAGATCAAAGACCACATCCTTCAGTATGGATTACACTTCAATATCAAGAAAACTGAAATCTTTACAACTAAACTGATAAACAGCATCATGATAAACAGAAGACTGAGATTGTCAAGGATTTCATTTTACTTTGATTCATAATCAATGTCCACGGAAGCAATAGTCAAGAAATCAAAAGATGTATCACACCGGGCAAATTGGCTCCCAAACGTCTCTTTAAATTGTGGAAAAGCCAAAATATCACTTTGGAGACTAAGGTGCTCTTGACCCAAGCCCTGGTATTTTCAATCATGTGACCATACTTTGGAAATCTGGACAATAAATAAGGAAGACAGAAGGATTAATTGCCTTTGAATTGTGATGTTGGAGAAGAATATTGAATATAACATTGACTGCCAAAAGAATGAACAGATCTGTCTTCGAAGAAGTACAACCAGAGTACACCTTAAAAGCAAAGACAGTAAGACATATGTACTTTGGATATGTTGTCAGGAGGTATCAGTCCTTGGAGAATGACATCATCTTGGTAAAGTAGATAGGGTCAGCAAAAAAGAGGAAAACACTCAGTGTGATAGACCGACACGGTTGCTTTAACAATGGGCTCAAGCATTCCAGTACTTGTAGGCATGGTGCAGGATGAGCCAGTGCTTTGTTATGTTGCATTTGTGGTTGCCATGGGTGGGAACCAACTTGACAGCACCTAATGACAGCAGCGTGCACAAACACAGCCAAATTTGAAGGTATAACATACACTTTGGGTTTGGTCTGAAACTGGGAGGTGAAAAGGGCAAGGGAATAGGAGATTCCCCAATGTTTTGTCTAGAACAACTAGAAAGACTGTTTTCATTTACTTAAACAGGGAAAGCATGATACAGTCCTGCATTTCACTCATTTCTCATTAACTCAGTTATATTAAATAAAAAAAAAAAAAAAGAATTCCCAACTAAGAAAAAAAAGATATCAATAAATACTACGGTTCCTCTCTTGGAAGGTGATGGGATAGAACTTGATAGGTCTGGACCAGAAGGTTGGGAGATGTCATGGCTTGAGCTATGACCCTCCAAAATGTGTTTCAACTTGGCTAGGCCAGGATTCTCAAAAGTTAGTTGCTGTCCTATATCTTATAATCTGATGTAATTTTCCTGTACAATGTACATCGTAATCTATGTATTGGTTAATAAGGCAATACTAACGTATGCTGTCAAGGATTAGGATGGGATGCAACACACTTACTCAGGATATAGCAAAGATCCAATGTAGTAAGAGTTTCCCTGGGATGTGGCCTACATCACCTTTTATCTTACATGAGATAAAAGAAGAAACAAGGAAACAGAGAGGTACCTCAAAACCTTCAAGAAAGAGGAGACAGGAGTGAAATGTGTCCATTGGAATCAGGAGCAGAGTGTGACCCCACTCTGAGAAGAAAAGCCAGGGAAGACTGATGACAAGGACCTTCCCTCAAAGTTCAAATCTTCCCAATCAGTTCTTCATAGTTTCTTGAGTATTCTAAAATTCAAACCACATTTAAAACACTTAAAAAGATGCAAATTCTGAAAGAATAAATTTTCTGTCTATATCTGTTATTCAATAGACACTTCAAATTTAATGTGCATAGTCTCCAAGTGAGACTAGTTTTAGAAACAAATATATGCATAGAATTCCTAACGTATTTGTGAAGCACAAACGAACACTGCCTATGTGACCCAAACCCGACAATGCAATGGTTAAAGCGGTCATTTGCTAACTGAAAGGTGGGAAGTTCAAACTCATCAGCTTTTATGAGGGAAAGATTTGGTAGCCGGCTTCTCTAAAGATTTACATCCTTGGAAAACCTGTGGAGCAGTTTTACTGTCCTTTAGGGTTTCTATGAGTTGGAACTGACTTTGGGAAGTGACTTTTTGTTTTTTATAATGTCTACTCATCTTCTTTTCTGTAGGTTCATATATTGTAGAGCAAACTCCTAAATTGGATCTGTGCAATAACCTGAGTAAGCTCCTCTGGTGGCCCTTCAACTGTATTCATATTCTGTAGGTATATATACTTTACCTACCATACATATATAATGTATATATTATGTTTATGTAAAACAAATGAATTTTTATGTAAAATAAACATATGAAGTCTCCTAAAAACTTGGAACCCAAGGAACAACACCGTAGTGAATGACCTTGTTTTTGTTTGTCTTTATGTGCCTCATTAGGCCAGACTTGAAGCTGAAGAAGGTACTAACTGTTCTCCTTTTCTTCATTGTTAAAGGGAGCCTGGCCTTCTATTCCCACCTGTAGGTAACAGGCCTCCCTTTTGTTCCTCTGGCAGCCCTGGTGACATAGTGGTTAAGAGCTGTGGCTGCTAACTGAAAAGTTGATGGTTTTAATCCACCAGCCACTCCTTGGAAACACTATGGGAGAATTCTACTTTTTTCTATAAGGTTGCTATGAGTGGTAATCAATTCGACAGCAATGGCAAGGGGATAAAGTGGTAACAGTGGAGATCTTATATATATGTGTATACAAATATATATATATGTATATGTGTGTGTGTGTGTGTATGTATACTGATGATGTTAAGAGCTACTGCTGCTAACCCAACTGTAGACAGTTTCAGTCTCCCAGGCTTTCCTGAGAAACACTATAGGAAAGTTCTACTCTGTCCTGTAGGGTCACTATCAGTTGGAATCAATTTGATGGCAGTGGGTTTAGTTTGGGTATGTGGCTTTTGGAAAAATGGAGTAGGCGTATATTGTGTTCCCCAGTAATATGAAGCCCTAAACCCTGTGCCTTTAAATATGAAACTGGTAGTAGAGTTTCTGTTATATTTATGAGGTCATACCACGGTAGAAAATAAACCAAACCAAATGCACTGCTGTTGAGTTGTTTCCAACTCAAGCAATCCTAGAGGACAGAGTAGAACTGCCCCAGAGAGTTTCCAAGGAGTGCCTGGCAGATTTGAACGGACCACTTTTTGATTAGCAGCTATCGTACTTAACCAGTACACCACCAGAGTAGGGTAGACACTAAGTTAATCGCTAGTACACTATAAAGAAGCAGAATAGATACATAAAGGGGAGACGGAATCCAAGGAGTTCTAAGGATAACTGGCAAAAGCACATGCTGAAATAGACAACAACTTCCAATTAGAATCACATCCTGAATTTGTACTTCTTGTTTTTAGACCTTTGGAGAAAATAAAGTTTTGCACCTTAATGCTACTGACTTGCGATATTTTTGTTATGGAAGTACTGAGCAAATAAGTCAGTAGACTTTTTTCTTTTCCTTTCAGTAAGTACAAGAAAAATCCTGAATATTTGTGTAAAATAAATATATGAAGTCTTCTGAAGGTTTGGAACCCAAGGAACAACATAGTAGTGAGTGACCTTGTTTTTGTTTGCTTTTGCGTGCCTTATTAGGCCAGACTTGAAGCTGAAGAAGGTACTAACTGTTCTCCTTTTCTTCATTGTTAAAGGGAGCCTGGTCTTCTATTCCCACCTATAGGTAACAGGCCTCCCTTATGTTCCTCTGGTGGCCCTGGTGACATAGTGGTTACGAGCTGTGGCTGCTAACTGAAAAGTTGATGGTATTAATCCACCAGCCACTCCTTGGAAACCCTATGGGACAATTCTATCTTTTTCTATGAGGTTACTATGAGTGCTAATCAACTTGACAGCAACAACAAGGGGATAAAATGTTAACCGTGCAGATCAGGGGAACAATGATGAGGTACCCCTACCGTTTTCCAACAGAGATCTATCAGCAGAGGACTAGGGAGCAACCAGGACTCCAGTATCTGAAAAAAAAATATGGATATTATAAACAGCATAAAAGTCCTACAAAAACATTTTGCATTTTGTCATAAATTGAATAATTCATAATATTTCTAGAATAAAAGATACTAAATCAAGTTGTGTAACAAACTGAGATAAATTATTGATGAAAGAATTAGAGAAAGGAATTGATAGCAGCAATGCCATGTAGACTCCATTAACACCTAAAAGAGAGAGAATCCACATGAAAAAATATCAGATTAAAAAGAAAATAAGAGAAATCACATAAAATCAGAGGAACAAGGCCAAAGTCTGGAAAGATTAAGAGAAAATACAACAGTTATGACTCAAATTAGTGTATCTCTGAACTAAAAAAGAAACTTAAAAAAAGATTAAAGATAAGACAAAAAACCCTGTTTCTCTGAAAAATATTAGACACATTTAATTCCAGATATAGATATTCAGTAACTAAGACAAAATACATGCAATTATTATATTGTACTGTAACAACGTAAACATAAAATTCTTTAAACATTTAGAAAAGGAAAGAAAAAAACAACTTGATACATGATGAAAAAATATATTTTGCTATTCCACAGAAACACTCTGTAATTTTGAGAGGGGAGAATACTTAGATTTTTAAAAAAATACAGTGAGCTTCTTTTACAAAGTTAACTAAAATCTATTTTCAAATAAAATGAAAGACAACACTTTGTTCCTTGTCGTGGACTGAATTATGTCCCCCCTAAAATATGTGTCAGTGTGGCTTGGCCATGATTGCCAGTATTGTGTGATTGTCCATCATCCTGTCATTTTGTGTTTTTCCTATGTGTTATAAATCCTTCCTCTGGTATGTTAATGGGGCAGAATTAGAAGTAATTACGGGGTGGACTCCGTCTACAAGATTAGGTTTTGTCTTTAGTCAATCTATTTTGAGATGTAAAAGAGAGAAGCAAGCAGAGAGACAGTGGGACCTCACACAACCATGAAACAAGAGCCAGGATGATAGTGTATCTTTTGAGCCAGTGGTTGCTGCACTGAGAAGCTCTATCCCTTTGCTCAGACTATTTCTCTTGCCTGAGATCTCTACTTTTTCACCTATCTACCTCATCTATCTGTCAAATTCATAAATAAATATATGTCAACATTCATAGTTTTGCAGTGTGAGGTAGATGCTATGGTAATCAGGAACAACAGTAAGCTATCACTCACTACTGAATTCAAGAATATGCTGCCACCAGGCAGGGAGAGCACTGGAAACTGCATATAGGTGGGCATGTAAATTTATATGGTAATGTATATTTTTGCTCAGTCATAATAAAAAAAAATAAAAAAGAAAATTGCAATGTGTAGTACCTTCTTCAGCTTTGCTTTTCAACATTTTAAAGAGGTCTTTTGCAGCAGATGTTCCCAGTGCAATGTGTCTTCTGATTTCTTGATTGCTGCTTCTGTTGGTGTTGATTGTGGATCCAAGTAAAATAAAATCCTTGGTGATTTAATTAACTAATCTTGAATATGATTTAGAATTTCTTTAAGCTTTTGCTTCTCATTGGTAAAATATTGCTACCAAGAATACTAACCTGTGAAGGTGTAAATAAATCAAATGTCTAGTAGATTAGTAGATGGTTCAAGATATAATAGCTATGTTTATAAAAGGGAAATCCTGGTGGTGTAGTGGTTAAGTGCTACAGCTGCTAATCATAAGTTTGGTGGTTCAAATTAGCCTGGTGCTCCTTGGAAACTCTAGGGAAACTCTGTCTGCAGGCTCACTATGAGTCAGAATTGACTTGACAGCACTCGATGTTTATAAAATACATTTATTTCAGTTTATAGTACTTCAATGTGAATTAATTTATATGCATTCATTTTTCTTCCCTATTTCTTCACTTTCCATTGTCTCAATGTGTTCTTGAAGAGCTTTGTCCAGTCTTGGTTCATTAGGCCTGTAGTACATACAGTGATACTTAGTTTTCAAATTTGTTGCTGACCTCTTCTACTATCACCTCTGACCTGGAAAATTTTACAGTGAATTTAACTTGAACAAAAAATTTTCTTATTTTGATAGATGGAAATGTAATTTTTGGAGGTGCTTGCAGAAAGATACACCAAGATTGAGAATTTTGTTCTTCAACCTCTTTGTTTAGTGGTGAAAATATTTACTGTAGAAGAACATAGCTTAGAATGGATAGTATACAATTTTAACAATAAATATTAAACATAGAAATTGTTTTTAAATGCATAATTTTATTTTCAGTTTTACTTGGTTTAAAGAAAAACTATAAATACTTTCACAGATTTATAATTTTATTCTTTTAATAGTAAGTTACATTTTCTGTAAAATTGCTTTTGATGAACAGGTATAACCACAAAAATATTTATTGCTGCACTGTCCAGCACAGCTAAAAGATGGAATCAACCCAGGTCGCAATCAACAGATGAATGGATATACAAACTATGGTATATTTATACAATGGAACGCTATGTAATGATAAAGAACAATGATGATTTTATGAAACATCTCATAATCTGGAATCAAATGGAAGACATCATGCTGAGTAAAATCAGCCAGCTCCAAAAGGACAAGTATTGTATGAGGCCACTATTATTCAGGCTTAAGAAAAGGCTTATGGACAGAAGATACTCTGACGACTACAAGAAAGGGGATGGAGGAAGAGGGTTATTTATAGATTAGATAGTCAATAGGAACTCAGTTAAGTAGAGGGAGTGAAGCACACAGTAGAAGGGAGTTCAGCACAATTGGACTATGCCATAAGCTAAATGGTTTTCTAAATACAATCCAATACTTTAAAGGACAGATTAGCAGGGACAGAGGTCTGGGGACCATGGTTTCAGGGGATATTGAGGTCAATTGGCATAACTAGTACTTTTCTAAAAAATAGTTCAATATCCCATATTGGTGAGTGGTATCCTGGGGTCTTGAAAGCCACCAGTTTGCCATCTAAGGAACATCAACTGGTCTCAAACCACCTGGAGCAGATGTAACCAAAAATATCAAAGACAGGAGAAAAATATGTACCTAGGACACAGAAAGGTCTATATGATTGGGAGACTACATCAGTCTAGGATTAGAACTAGATGGTGCTTATCCACCACCAAAGACTTCCCTGATACGGAACACAATGTAGAGTCCCTAACGAAGCACAAGAAAAAGGGGAGTACAGATCTGGAACTATATTACAAGACTAGACTTGGTGGTCTTACAACCTAGGGGTTCCCCTGAGAGCATGGCTAATGGATTTGCTGCTGGCCTGAGCTGAAACCAGTACTTAAGCCAACACTTCAGACAAAGATCAGACTGGAAGATGGGACACAGAGTGATGCAGGTGGTGTGTGTACTTTATGGTTTAAGATGTATATGAGACTGACCTGCTGGTTTCCTTTCTAGAGGGGAGAGGAGAGGGTGGAGAGGAAGGGACAAGTGTCAGTCAAGTGGATACTGGAAGAGTAGAAGAGTATGCTATCACAGTGTGAGACAGCAGATAGCATTGCAGAGAGGCAGAATCTTATATAGCAAACTGACTTGGATTGTAAACTTTCGCTTGATTACAATAATAATAATTAAACAACAATAATAAAATTCTGTTGAGTTGGCTCGTATAGCAATAGAACGGATTAGAGCTGCCCTGTAGGGTTTTCAAGGAGTGACTGGTGGATTTTCACTGCTGGCCTTTTAGTTAGCAGTTGAGCTCTTAACCACTGTGCCACCAAGACTCCTTCAATTATAAAACTCTTCTTGTAAAACATAAAAGCTGCTTACACTGAAAGTACTGAGCCAGCCAGCCAAGTGCCGTCAAGTCGGATCCAACTCATGGCAACCCTAGGGGCCAGGGTATAACTGAAGTGCTCGCTAAATATCTTGTATATTGCAGCTAAATTATGGTTATGATAAGAACAATCCTATTGAAATGAATATTCTATTACCATTACCATTGAAATGTTTCCCTAATGTGCAATATATATTAAAATCAAAGTGAGTTGTTCTCTGAGAAAAGAAAAACATTTTGCAATATAGTTACTCCTGCTCATTAAGTGCTATATGTTCAATGTTTCCCCTTTTCAAAAAATCCTGTTAGTCTTAGGTTCCATTAAAATCAACAAAGTGCATACAAATTTTCTTGTATATGAATTATACTGATGAATTCATTTAAATATATAACTCAGTTTATATCTGGAATAAGGTGAAGTCATTTCTGTAGTAATTGTATATAATCTCAATTCTCCTTACTTTTCCTCACATCTGAGACTTCTTTTTTCCTTTAAAAATAATTTGTTGAACTGGGAAATGTTTTGTGATACGTATACTAACAACAATAATGAAAGAGTAGCTGCTGAGGTTCCTTATATGCAACCAAACACCTTACGGGATTTGGCATCTTGATTTGGAGGTTTAGAGTCATAGCTTCTTAGAAAACCCCAGTTAATTGATCTAATATTGGGTTTACTTTGTCTACTCCGTTTCCTCATTCGTTGAGGCCTGTACAGTGCCTGGTGTCTTAAAAGCTTGCAAATGGCCTTCCAAGATACAACAATTGATCTCTCTTCATGCATAGCAGCAGCAGAAGGAGTGTCAGTAATAGGAAACAGAGATGGGCTACGTGGCTAACTGCCTCCATGAACAACTGCTATTTTTGCCTTGATATCAGAAAAACTGGATGGTGCCAAGCTACTGAAAACTTTGACCCGAGAGTATATAGAAGAATCGTTATCAAAATGGGTAAAATGGAGAATAAATCCAAGTCTTCATGGTATCCAGACTTACTGGAAGCATGGATAGTGGATAAATCTATGAAAATATTGCCCTGAAATAATCTTTAAACCTTAAACTAAATATTGACCCTATTGTCCTACATGGACCCTGGTGATACAGTGGTTAAGAGCTCAGCTGCTAACCAAAAGATCAGGAGTTTGAATCCACAATCTGCTCCTTGAAACTCCTATGACTTTCTACTTTGTCTTTTAAGATCACTATGAGTTGGAACATATTTGAGAGCATCCAGTAACAGTAATAACAAAGACTTACATAAAGCACACAATGCACAGCCGTGTCCATTGCCACTGGGTCAACTCCAACTCACAGTAAAGGTATAGCAGAGAGAATAACTGCCCAGTTTTTAAGGATACAATTTTTACGGAAACAGACTACCACATTTTTCTCTCACAGAAAGGCTGTCAGGTTTGAACTGTCAACGTTTTAGTTTGGAGCTGAGTACTTAACCGCTCTGTTACCAAACCGAAAAAACCAAAGCTATCGCTGTTGGGTTGAATCTGACTCAGAGCAAACCTAGGGACAGAGCAGAACTATCCTATAGTTTCCAAGGAGCGAGTGGTAGATTCAAGTTGCTGACACTTAGTTACCAGCTGTAGCTCACCATTGCTCCTAACCACTGTGCCACTAGAGAGAGCTCCACTGTGTCCCAGGACTCCTTATACAAACAGTCTAAAATGCCAAATTCACTGCCGTCGAGACAGTTCCTACTCATAGCAATCTTAAAGGACCGATTAGACTTGCCACATAGGATTTCCAAGGCTGTAAATCTTTACAGGAGCAAACTACCCCATCTTTCTCCTATGGAGCAGCTAATGGGCTACACACACTGACGTTTCAGCGACCAGCTGAGCACCTAACCCTTGTGCTACCTTAGTTAGTCAAGAATATCTGCCCTGAATGCTGAGATCTTTTAAAGAACTATATGCATGGAATGAGACTGACAACAGCTCAGAAGATTAAATAGGAAGCACAGGAGGCAGTCAGTTTATTTCGAGCGAGAAAAACAATTCAAAAAACAAGAATTTGAATGATTTCACAAATTGCAGGCTGTAAGCAAAGTCACTGAATTGTACATTTGGAAATTACTGAAGTGTTTACGTTCTGCTGCATATATTTTAAACAACAGGATAAGTTCAAACACTTTTTTATTTTCAAACAAATAATTAAGAACATTTAGGATACACAGAATAAAATATTCATTATAGACAGTTGTTACGTAAGATTTGCAGTTACCTCACACTTTATAATATATGAAGATCTACGATACATGCATCATTTGACTTTTGTACTTTATGTTAGCTCACATCCCAGTCAATCAGAATAGGCTACTGTGTTGCAAAAGGAATAGGAAAAGATGCAATGTTGGGTAACAAAATCCGAAATCTAAATGATGTATTTTAAAAATGATTTTCTTACTCTCTCAAAACCAGCTATAGATGTTCTTGTTTAGTGGGAAGTGGTTAGTACCGGTTCCACTGAGTAAGTCCACCTCTTCCTGTAAGTACTTCACTTCTTTTCCATTATTCCTGCAGAAGTAAAGAAGAGATAGAGAAGTGTGCATGGGAAAATTAGAGACAGGTAGAGAGCTGGAGCACTTCATTTCTGTCAATATTAGAGGATCACATAAATAACTGGTCATGTCTAACTTCAAAGGAAATATGGAAGTAGAGATTACTATTATTTTATTTTTACTGTGTGCAATGAAGAAACAGGAAACACGTTTATTAGGTGTGAAATGAGTGTATGCAACAAAATTCTTAAATCTGAAGCTAAGGAGATTTCTGGAGTTTGGAAAAACAAAGTAATCTGCAACAAACCACTGTATGCCTTCAAATTTCAGATTTCCTTTCTATAAAACAAATATTGCACCATTTATCACAAATACAGAGTTACTGGGTGATACAAATGATTAAGAGCTCAATTACCAATTAACAGGTTTGTGGTTTAAACTCATCTAGAGCCTCCTTGGAAGAAAGGTATGGCAATCTGAAAACCTTTTGGAGTAAGTACAGTTCTATTCTGTAACTCATGGGGTTACTGTGAGTCAAAATCAACTCAACTATAACTGGTTTTGAACATGTATTTTTTGTATTACAAATATAAATTAAAGTAGATTAGAATCATTTATAGGAAAAATTTTTCATTAGAAAGTTTTATGCAGATATAATGTCCTTATAGTCATACATTATATGTTATTGAAAACAAAAATGTATTGTTTATACAGAATTCACTAAGGAGGACTACTTTTGGCCTTTATATGGCTGAAATTATAATTCATTGCCTAAAAGTTGCAGTAGCTGGGGATTTTATGAAGACACAAATGAATTAAAAATTCATCCTCTGTAATGAAGACAGTATCTGTTTTTAGAATACATATGTAGATAAAATGATAAGTAAATAACATAATTTATGCTCTAATTTATCTTTTTTGAAGGAGTGGTTATAAATATTAGCCATATGTCCTTCATTGCTTGTACAACTAGTCGATGTTTAAAACACTATTTCTGGAAAATACTTTGCTTCCTTTCTACGTGATCAGTGATTGCTTTCGATGGTTGGTTATAACCTGTGGAGAACAATTTAGTTTCTTCTTGTCTGTTCTAGCCTAAAAATCTCTTTATATGGATCAGTATACGATGGAATATTTTAAACTACTTTAAGAAAGAAATGAGCCCTAATACAATATTGGTTAAGCACTTGGCCGCTAACAGAAAATTTAGTGATTTAAATCCACCAGCTAATCCACAGATGAAGAATATTGCAGTATGCTTCTGTAAACTATTACAGTCTTGAAAAACTTATGGGCATTTCTACTCCATCTTATAAGGTCACTATGAGTTGAAATTGACTGACAACAATGTTATTCTTTTCTTTCTTTCTTTCTTTCTTTCTTTTTTAGAAAGACATCTGCTTGGGGGGCTAGAATTTTGTCCATGTTGTAGGATTTACCAAGCTATGTGATTTGAAAAGTTTTTTACAGCAGTAGTTGTGGCACTGATGCTTAAATTATCTTAAGTCAAATAGAATGTAATATGTTATTATGTATTAATTTTCTAAAATATTCTGAGAATGCTAGTCACTGCTTTATATTTCTTTGCATCAGAAATTGTCTACTTTAAAAATGATATGTTTTGCTTAGTTTAATAAGTTGGGTAACAGCGTTTTTGTAAGGAGAAAGATTAAAAGGCAAAATCAGGAGGTATTTTATAGTTCTTGCCATTAGCACATTTTTTGTCTACCAGTCATCTTTGTAGTCTCTGAATAATAAAGTCAAAAGTCACGTACAAGAATAAAAAAAACAGTTCTTCAAATATTCCATGTAGCAAAAATCACTATCTATAAAACTGAATGATCCATCCCAGTGCCATCAAATCCATACCAAAACTCAAAACTACTCTCTCTGTCATCAAGTTGATTCCAACTCATAGAGACCCTATAGGACAGAGAAGAACTGCCCCATAGAGTTTCTAAGGAGAGCCTGGTGGATTTGGACTGCTGACTTTTTGTGAGCAGAAATAACATTTAACCACTATGCCACCAGGGCTTCCAGTGACTCCATAGTGTAGTGTATAAGTACACTTTTAAATGTGTATTTTCAGTGGGAATAACTAGTCTAGGAGAAAGATGGCACCATGGAGTACGGTGTAAAGAAACAAGCCGATAATAATTTTGTTCAAATATCAGTTATAGTCTTCTTTAACCAGTATCTTACCTGACAAAAAATTTACCTTATAAAACTCCAAAATGTAGGTATCTTTGTTTTTAACTCTTTAGGGGAAAAGACTAAGAAGTTATATCAAGTACTCCTTCTAGGAACAAAAGTATACACTTAAAAAAAGTAATTTGTTGCTAACAACCATTTTCTGTTTACAATTTTCTCAACAGCTTAGAATGTTGTTCATATCTTCTTTTTCAGCCTGAAGTTAAAAAGTAATTTCTAACTGCCTGATTACTCTTTGTTGAAAGATTTCATTATGTTGAATTTGTTCAATTTTATGTTGAAATTGTTCTAAGCATCAATTGCCTTTTTACATGTATATGTATTTTTATGTATAAACATATTTTGGAAAGCACTGGATTTATTTAAGTAGAATATAGGCATGCAATGTGCTAATTTATGTGCAATTAAACGGGTTGATTTCAATAGAAGGAATAAAGTGTTTCAGCAGACAAGAATTAATCTAAAAAACAGCCATTTTGTATTTTGTAATAGCATTTTAAACTATAACAGAATATTTTGTTTGGAATTAAATTTATGGTTTATAGATTTACACAAATTATTATGGAAAAAATAATTTATTTTGGAACTGATAAGCTTTTATAGACAATGCTAAGAGAAAAAATAAACCTCCAGCCACAAAAAAGACATATTTATTTCAACTTCCAAAACAAAGTGACTCAAATGTCATTATAAGACAATGACAAACTAATAACAATTTTGTCCCGCCTCAGAAAATACAAGAATAAAAGGTTGAGAATATACATAAAGCTGCTACAATTTCATGAACCTGTGGCTATCTAATCAATTACTACTTCTCCAAAAAAAAAAAAAACCTGAAAAACCACCCAAACCACTTGCTTTTGAGTCAATTCCAACTCATAGTGACTTTGTTGGTTAGAGTACCATGGCCCGTAAAGTTTCCAAGAAGCAGCTGGTGAATTAATTGAAACCTTTGGCTAGTGGGTGATCTCTTAACCACTGTGAAGCACTTGACAGTTAACTGAAAGGTTAATAGTTAGAACTCACTAGCTGCTCTGCTGGAGAAAGAGGTGACAGTTTATTTCCATAAAAACTACAGCCTTGGAAATGCTATGATGCAACTTTAGAGTGTGCTATGAGAAAGAATGGACATGACAACAATGGGTTTTACCCTTAATATATTTTTAAAAAACAGTCTATGTTGAACAAAAGGAGTCAGGGTGGCACAGTCATTAAGTGCTTGGTTGTCTGAAAAGGTTGGCAGTTTGAATCTGCCAGTCTCCCTGCCAGAGAAAGTGGTGGTAGTCAGCTTTCATAAAGATTTACAGTCCTGGAAATCCGATGGGAGCAGTGCTGCTTTGCCCTATGAGATTGCTAAGAGTGGAAATTGACTCATTGGCACTAGGTTTAGAATTTTCATTTGTGGAAGGTCAATGATGAATGCATTGTGGGTAAATATTTTTTATTATGTAATTATCAAAACTTTCTTTTAAAAGACTAATTTTCATTTATTTGAAATACATTGGAATTATTTAGACTTAAACTGCCAAACATTTTAATAAGACAGATCCTTAGACAGAGTTATGAAATATGCCTCTCATTGACTAAACTATCTCACATAAAATACACGCTTTCCTTGATCTTTATCTGCCCAGCTTGTTAACAATACCTGCAAAATCAAATTTGCAGAAGATTTGTTAACAGTAAAAGACAATTATTTTGCCAATAACAATAGTGCTGCTATGTATGCAGATTTGGATTTGATTCCATTAGGCTGACTTGGGTATTTACGACCGTTTTCCGATATGGTTTTCTTTTTCTTTTTAATGTAATTAAGGGAAAATATACAATCCAAATTAAATTTTCACGCCTGCCTATCTGCAGCTCTTTCTTTCTGCCCTGCCCGGTGACAGCATACTCCTCCTTTTCATTCTGTACCTGTCGTATCCTCTTAACAATCTCCTCTCCTCTTCTCTCCACCTGCTCCTTTCCCTTCTAGTAAGAGGCCAATAGGACAGCATCTTACAGATGCATAGAACCATAAAGTACACACACCATATGGTCACACTGCATCTTCACGTCTGAAGAGTTGACTTCAGTAGTGTTTCTGGTCCAGCAGAGAGTCTAGGGGCCATGCACCTAGGGGAACACCCAGGCTACCAGATCATCAGTTGCAATCCTTTAGTGGAGTTTTTAGGTGCACCCCTTTTTCTCATGTTGTCACTGGGACTCGACATTGTGTGCCCTGTCATGGCTGTCTTTGGTGGTGACTGGGCACCATCAGGTTCTTCTGGCGACATGTAAATATAGTTACCCATTCATAAGATTCCTTCTATCTCCTGGGCGTTTTTTCCCTCCTGTCTTTGTTGTTCTAGGACCATTTGGTGTACCTCCTATGGCTAGCTTTCAAGAGCCCAGATACCAGTCACCAATATGGGGTGTAGAAAACTCTCTTAGCAATAGGCTAGTGATGCCAATTGGCCTCAGTGTCCATTGAGAGCACCAGCTCACAGACTTCCGCCCCTGACATTTTATCCATGCAATATTGGGTTCAGATTAGAAGAGTTTTCAGTTTACGTTGAAGTCCAGTTAACTTGATATTCTTTCTAATGTATGCTGTCACAGTTTTCACTCAACAAATTTCTACCAACTATCTAATCTATGGCCAGCTATCTCCCTTGTCTCTCTTACAGCTGTCAAAGAGTCTTTTGTTCTATACATGAGTCTATTTTTAAGTCCTTATAGTAGGGGTCTCATATAATATTTGTCCTTGTGCTGCTGACTTTCATTCAGTATGTCTTCCAATTGAAGCTAGGTTACGAGATGTTTCCTAAAATCATCATTGTTCTTTATCATTGTATAGTGTTCCTTTGAGTATATGTACTGTAGTTTGTTCATCCATTCATTTGTTGTTGGACATCTAGATTGATTCAGTCTTTTAGTTATTGTGGACTGTGCTGCAATAAACATTCATGAGCATGTATCTGTTTGTGTGACAACCTTTGTTTCTGTAAGACATGTTCCAAAGAGTGGGAAGACTGGATCAAATAGTGTATCCATTTCCAGTTTTTAAAGGAGTGCCAAATTGCTTTCCAAAGATGTACCATTTTGCAATCCCATCAGCAGAGTAGGAGAGTTCCAATTTCTCCACAGCCTTACCAGAATTTGTTGTTTTGTAGTTTTTGGATCATGGCCAACTTTTTGGGGTGAGATGTTATCTCATTGTAGTTTCGATTTGCATTTCTTCAATAGCTAATGGTCATGAGCATTTATTCGTGTGTCTTTTAGCAGCCTGGATGTTCCCTTTGGTGAAGTGTCTGTTCATCTTCTTTGCCTATTGCTTAACTGGGTTATTTACCTTTTTCTTGCTGATATTTTGCAATACCTTGTAGATGAAAGAGATAAGACATCAGTCTGATATATAGTTGCTAAATATTTTTTCCCATTCTGTAGATGGCCTTCTGACAAAGTCTTCGGATGAGCAAAAGTGTTTAATTCTCAGTAATTCCCATTAATCTGTTTTCTTTTGATCATGCTTGTTTGTTGGATTTTGAAGTACGTCTAAGTTGTGTATTAAAACTTCCATTATTGACTCCATTTTTTTTTCATGATCTTCATTGTTTTAGGTTGGATATTTAGGTGTTTTATCCAGTTCTAGTTACTTCTTATGTAAGACGTGATATATGGGACTTTTTTCACTTTTCTGCAGATGGATATCCAATTTTGGCCATCACCATTTGTTGAAGAGACTATTTTTACCTCAGTTTAAGTTTCTTAGGTACTTTGTTGAACAGTAACTGTTCACAGGAGGATGGTGACATCCCTGGGGACTCAGCTCTGTTTCGCTGGTCTGTATGTCTCTTTTTGTACCAATACCGGGCAGTTTTGGCTACTGCGGCAATGTAATCGGTTCTAAGGTCGGGCAGCATGAGACTTCCCACTGTGTTCCTCTTCTTTAGTAGTGCTTTGCTTATCTGAGTTTCTTACCTTTCCAAACAAAGTTGGCGATTTGCTTCTCTGTCTCATTAAAAAAAGTCACTAGAATTTGTATCAGGATTGCACTGTGTACATAGATCGCTTCAGGTAAAATAGACATTTTTACAATGTTGAGTCTTCTAGTCAATCAGGAGGGTAGTTTTTTTTTATTTATGTAAGTCTCTCTTTTTTTTTTTTTCAGTGAGATCTTGTAATTCTCTTTGTAAAGATCTCTTATTTCTATAGTTAGATTTACTCCTGAGTATTTTATCTTCTTGGGAGCTATAGCAAATGGTACTGATCTAGTCATTTCATTGTTGATATAAAGGAATCCTACTGATTCACTTATATTTATCTTATATCCTGACACTTTGCTGAATTCTTCTGTTAGTTTGAGTGGTTTACTTATGGATTCTTTAGGATTCTCTGCATATACAATTGTATCATCTGCAAATAGGGAGATTTTTACTTCTTTTTTGCTCATGTGGATGCTCTTTATTTCTCTGTCTTGTCTAATTGCTCTAGCCAGAACTTCTAGTACAGTGTTGTATAGGATTGGTGAAAGTGGGGGTCCTGTCTAGTTCCCGTTCCCAAGGGGAATTCTTTCAATCTTTCTCCATTCAGGATGATGTAGGCAGTTGGCTTTGCATAGATGCCCCTTATTGCACTGAGAAATTTCCCTTCTATGCCTATTTTGCTGAGAGGTTTTAGCATGAAAGGGTTTTGGACCTTGTCAGATGCCTTTTCTGCATCAATTGACAAAATCAGGTGAGTCTTACCTTTTGTGTTGTGTATACAGTTGATCACATTAGTTGTTCTTCTGAAGGTGAATCAGTCTTGCATGCATGGTATGTATCCAACTTGGTCATAATGAGTTATTTTTTGATATATTGTTGAATTGTATTGGCAAGGATTTTGTCAAAGATTTTTTGCATCTCAGTTCACTAGTGATATTGGTCCTTAATTCTCCTTTTTTGTGGGATATTTCCCTAGGTTTGACATGAGGGTTATTCTAGCTTTATGGGGTGAATTTGGGAGTTTTTCATCTCTTTCGATGCTGTGAAATATTCTCAACAGTATTTAAGTTAACTCATCTCTAAAAACTTGCTAGAAATCTGCAGTGAAGCTATCTGGGCCAGGGCATTTTTTGTGGTTGGTATTTTTTTTTTTTTTTTTGGTGACTTCTTCAGTCTCTTCCTTTGTGATGTGCTTATTAAGTTGTTCTACTTCTTGTGATCATTTCGGTAGGTGATGTGAATCTAGGAATTTGCCAATTCCTCTAGGTTTTCAAATCTGTTAGACTACAGTCTTTCATAGCATTCTGTTATGATACTTTGGATTTCTGTTGGGTCTGTTGTGGGATATCCCATCTCATTTCTTTTTCAGATTGTTTCCTCTCCTGTTTTTCTTTAGTAAGTTTAGCCAATGGTTTATAAGTTTGTTGACCTTTTCAAAAAAACATCTTTTTATTTTGCTACTTTTTTTTTCAATTGTTCTTCTATTCTCTAATTCCTTTAGTTCTGCTCTAACCTTTATGATCTGTTTTCTTCTGGCACCTGAGTGATTCCTCTGTTGCTCTCTTTCTACTTGTTCAAGCTGTAGGCTTAGTTCTTTGGTTTGGATCCTTTCTTCTGGATGAATGCATATAGAGATAAATTGACCACTGAGCACTGCTTTTGGTATATCCCCTAGGTTCTGGTGAGATGTGTTTTCATTCTGATTTGATTCCATAAATTTCTTAATTTTATTCTTGATTTCTCCTATAGCCCACAACTTTTTCAGCAAAGTGTTATTCACTTTTTATGAGTTCCAGTTTCTACTGATGTTTCCTCTACAGTTGATTTTGACTTTTTTGGCTCTATGGTCTGAGAAGAGCTGTTTTGTAATAATTTCATGGTGTGGATTTTGTTGACATTTGGTATATGTCGTAATCCATGGTCTATTCTGGAAAATGTTCCGTGTGCATTGGAGAAGAAGGTGTATGTGTCTGTTGATGGATAAAAAGTTCTATATATGTCGATGAGGTCTAGTTGGTTGATGCAATAAGATCTTTTGTGTCTTTACTGAGCTTTTTTCTGGATGATTTGCTCAATACTGAAAGTGGAGTGTTGAAGTCTCCCTCTATTATTGTGGAGCAATCTATCTCATTTTTCAATGTAGTCAATCTTTCTCTGATGTAATTAGATGCTCTAGTATTTAATTCATAAATATTTAATATTGTTAAGTCTTACTTGTGCATTAAACCTTTCAGGAACAAGCAGTGACTGTCCTTGTCCATGATGGTGGATTTTCCATTAAAATCTATTTTATCTGAGCTTAGTATTGCCACATCTGCACTTCTTTGTGCATTGTTAGCTTGGTATATATTATTCCATCCTTTAATTTTCACTTTGCCCATATCTTTAAGTCTAAAGTGTGTCTCTTGTAAGCAACATATAAAAGGGTCATGTCTTTTGATCCAAGATGAAACTCATTGTCTCTTCTTTGGAGCATTCAGTCCATTTACATTGAGTGTGATTACTGATATGTATGTGTTTAGTGCTGTCACTTTGATTCATTTATTTTTGTGTTGGTGTTTTCTCTGTTGCTCTTGTTATTTTCTTCTGGATCATTCTTCTTTATAGATTGACTTTTCATCTTTTGCAATGTTAGCTTTGTGTTTGTTGAGACTCCTGTATTACATTTCGTGTTTTGATATGTCGCACTGTTACTGTGCTTTGTGGCTATCTCTATGATCACCCTTAGTAGTCTAAGTTTAAACCCAATTTTAACTTCTACATATCTTATTAACTTTCCCTCTATCTGGAAGGACTATAACTACTGTGGTATATCCTTCTTTTTAATGTGATGTTGTTATCGTTTTCGTGATATGATCACTGCTTGCTTTCTTTTAATACAGCTTTGATTGAGTTTTGTGCCTTCTCTTACTAAGTAGTTTTCTGGATGTTGTGCCCTGCATTGCCTCCTTAAACATATACTTAATGGTTTTGTTTTTCTAAGCAAAGAGCTTCTTTCAGTACTTCTTGTAGTTTTGGTTTGGTTTTTGCAAGTCTCTCAACTTCTATTTATCTAAGAATGTCTTAGTTTCATCTCCATATTTGAAAGACAATTTTGTAGGACATACAATTCTTGGTTGGAAGTTTTTCTCCTTCGAGCCTTTGAATGTGTCATCCCACTGGCTCCTTGCCAACATCGTTTCTGCCAAGAAGGCAAACGTAAGCCTACAAGGCTTCCCTCTGAATGTTAGCTTTCCTTTGAGTCTCACTGCCTTCAAGAGTTTCTACTTATGTTTCATTTAATTAAGCTCGATTATAATATACCTTGGTGTCTTTCTCATGAGGTTTAGTGTTTGTGTGGCATTTGGCACAGGTCTTGGATACCTCTGTTCTCTTCTTAAATTCAGGAAAGTTTTCTGTCAGCAACTCAACAATGCTTTCTGTGTTTTCACCTATTCCTCCCCATTCAGCAACTCCAATTAATAGTAGATTGTTCCACTTGATAGAGGCCCACATGTTTCCTAATGCTTCTTCATTTTTCTTATTTTTTGTCTCTGATTTCTTCTCATAGACGCTGGTGTCAGTTGCTCTATCCTGAAGGTCACTATATCTGACTTCTATTTCTGCTCTTTTGGCTTTGAATTCAATTGTCTAAATCATTAATTTTGTTATTGAACTGGTGGATTTCACTACATTGATGTTACATCAGTTTCGATAGCTAGTTTAATTTTTCACTTTCCTCTGCTGTGTTTTGTTTAGTCTCTAGGAGGGCTCTGTATATAATTCTTGTGTACTTAACCTGTGATAGTTTCAGGAAGTCTTCTTCTTCTGGGAATTTTTGATCCTTTATTTTGGGAGAGTTCTGTATTATTTTGTAGTTTTCTGGTGGGCTGTTTCTTTAAATGCTTAGCAATGGTCTCTTGCCTATGGGCCACATAAAGACTGTTTAGTTTCCTTGGTGTTGCCTGAACAAGAGCTGAGGTGTAGTTCTGAGAAGGAGTTTGGTCTGTACCTGCCTCTGTGTACTGTAGTGACTGGCCCCAGTGGACTCTCTTGGGTGGCAGTCTCTACTTCATGGCTGGTAAAGACATTGCCCTACTTACAAAGTCACTGGAGGACCATAAGTGACCCTATGATGTGGGTCAGTAAAGTCTGGAAGACATGCTATTGGGCAACACAGTAGTAATTTCTCCAGGCAGTTTTATTTTAAAAATCTAAAAGCTATCTGACTGTTTCCAAATTCAGTCAGGCCATCTGGTGTGGCAGACCTCTCCTTCCACCTGACAACAGAAGCACCTTTTTGACAATCTCCAGATGCTATGATGTAGTTCAAAATAGGGAAGGGCTAGGGACTTGTTGCCATCCTCTGTTGGGCCCTACCCATAAGGTAACAGTGTGCTAAATACAGCCTTTTTGCTGGAATAGTGCTCCCTGGCCCAGCTGGCACTGCCTCCCAGCCTGGGACTCAGACCCTACTGAGGCCTCTAGTATCCTTACTCCACTTTCTAGCTGATCATGATGCCATCCCTGTCAAGCTGCCCCTCCCACCTTGAAACAGCAGAATCTGTGGAACAGTGCAGAAAAGGGTGCAGTGCTCTCAGTCTATCACCAGGCTCTCAAGACATGGCTATCCCACACACTGTAACTCTGCTGAGAAGTAGCTTTTTCTTGGATTCTCTAGAGTTTTCTGTGTATAAGATCATATCATCTGCAAGTAGATTACTTTTTCCTTTCCAATTTGGATGATCTTTATTTCTTTTTCTAGGCTAATTTTTCCGGTTAGAACCTCCAGAAAATGTTGTGCAAAAGTAGAGACAAAGGGCATCCTTATCTGACTCCAGTGCCTAAGGGTAAAGGTTTCAAACTCTCTCCATTTAGGATAATGTTGACTATTGGCTGTTGGCTGTTGGCTTCATATGAGGTTGGGCAATGAAGTTCATGAATTCATCTTAGAAAAAGTGCTACATACCTCATTGCCAAATATCACTATGGTCACCTTCAAAGTACTCTCTGTGGGAAGCTACACACCAACTCCAGGACTTAGTCCACTCTTAAAAGAACTTCTTCTAGGATGAGTTTGAGAACTTAATTGTCAGACCTGATCCTACAGCAGTTCTGATGGCGATTCCAGAAAAAGAGTTTCAAAATTTCTTTGAAGGGTGGAGTAGGCCCTGGCATTGGTTTACATCTTCCCAAAGGGAGTACTTCAAAGATGACATTCAGCAACGAGGTATGCAGCACTTTTTCTAGGATTATTTCACAAACTTAATTAACCAACCTTATGTAAATGTCCTTCATGATGATGAAGAATTTCTCTTCAGTTCCTATTTTGCTGAGAATTTTTAACATGAATGGGTGTTGGACTTTTTCAGATGCTTGTTCTGTATCAGTTGATAAAATCATGTAGTTCTGTGTGTCTGTGTCATGGAAAACATTGACTCTTTCCAATGTTGAATCATCCCTGTATACCTGGTATGAATCCTAGCTGGTCACGGTGAGTTATTCTTTTGATATATTGTTGACTGTATAAACTGGCTACAATTTTGTTGAGGATTTTTGTTCTAAGATAATAAGGGATATTGGTCTGCAATTTTCTTTTTTTCCTTTTGTGGTATCTTTACCTGATTTTGGTGTCAGGATTATGCTGGTTTCAAAATGAGTTTAGGGATATGCCATCCTTTTCCATACTTGGAAATAGCTTTAATAATAGTAGTATAAACTCTTTTCTGCAAGGTTGATAATAAAATGCTCCAGTGAAGCTCTCAGCATCAGGGGATTTTTTTTTTTTTTTTTTGCAGGGACTTTTTTGTTTGTTTTCAATTAACTTTTTAATCTCTTCTTTGTTATGAGCTTATTTTTTCTACCTCTGTTTGTGTTAGATTAGGTAAGAAATGTGTTTCTGGAAATCTATTCATTTTCTCTAGGTTTACAAATTTGTTAAAGTACAATTTTTCATAGTATCCTGTTATGATGCTTTTATTTTCTATTGGGTCTGTTGTTCTATCACACATCTCATTTTTCATTTGGACAACTTGCTTCTTGACAGGTTTTTTAGTTTGTAATGTTGACCAATATTTATCAACTTTCTTGATCTTTTCCAAGAACCAAATCTTTTTAATTGTGATTGAGTGAAAGTGTACAATCTAATTGAAATTTGTATGTCCACCTATCTGCATCAACTTCTGCTCTCCTTACCCAGTGACAGCACACTCCTTTCTGTTCTATACATGTCATATCCTCTTAACAATCTCCTGTCCCCTCCTCCTCACCTCTCTACTTCCATCTAGTAAGAGACCAATAGGATGACATCTTAGAGATGCACAGAACTATATGTGCACACACGATATGGTCACTCTGTGTCCCCAGTCCAATCTGTTCCTGTCTGAAGAGTTGACCTCAGTAATGAAATATGATAATAAGCAGCATCACGTCTAGGGGCCATGCTTCCAGAGGAAACCCCAGGCCTTTGGATCATCAGTTGTGGTCTTTTAGCAGAGTTCTTAGGGTGGGTCCCTGTTTTTCTTTTATTGTCCCCGGGACTTGACCTTGTGAGCACCATCACGGCTGTCATTGGTGGTGTCTGGGCACCATCTGATTCTTCTGGTGACATGTTGATATAGTCACACATTCATGTGGCTTCTTCTGTCTTCTGGGCTCATTTCCCTCATATCATTGCTGTCCTTGGTGATCATCTGTTCAAGTTGAGTTGGAACCATTTGTCCAAGAATCAGCTCTTGACTGGTTTGTAATATTTGGATGCTTTGGATTCTGTTATGGGTTGCTTTATGGCCTAATATGCAGTCTTTTCTGGAGAATGTTCCAAGACAATTTTTTGACCAATAATGTAATCAACTGCATCCATAAGCCGAAGAAGAAAAATCTCATGATCATATAAATTGACATAGAAAAAGAGTATGATCAAGTCTAGAGCCCATTCATAATGAACTCTCAGCAAACTGATTTTATGTATATTTTCTTATTTTCAGAGAGGATGTGATGGAGTCAAAGATTTTGGTTTAAATCTAGAAAGGAAAATTAAACACTCTCCATATGAGCCATATCCGAATGGAAAAAATATCATACACTGAAACTGTGTATGTGAGTAGAGTTTATTGAAGAAATTGTTCATAATACTGTGGGCACAGTTAAGCTAAGTTTTCAGTGAATTTAAAAATATTTCTGTATGTTAAGAATAAAATCATTTTGTAAAATAATCACCTCAAGTTAGGTATTTTATATTTTTTAATTACATGAAAAACAGTCTGTATAGAATGAAAATTTCTGCTATAAAAATTTTTAAATAAAAGCTTTGTTTGGAATAATTTTAAAAGATAAATATAAGCATAGATTAAAATATACAAGAAACTCCAAAACCCAGTGCTGCTGAATTGATTCTGATTCATCGCAAACATATAGGACACAGAGAACTGCTCCACAGAGTTTCCAAGGAGTGCACAGTGGATTCAAACTGGCAACCTTTCAGTTAGCAGATGCAGCATTTAACCGGTATGCCACTAGGGTTTCAATAGGGGTTAGAAATATACATGTATAAGTTTTCGCATAGCACCAACATTCAGATGTTGTTATCAGGTATATAGTAAATTATTTCACAGAATAAACATTAAATAAATGTGAGAATAACATTTTAATTTCAAAATTTCATGTGAGGAAAGATAACATATATTTTTCAAAATGATCATGTATATAACGTAAGTCACTGCCATTGAGTCAGATTTGACTCATAGTGACCCTAGAGGTCAGGGTAAAACTGCCCCATACAGTCTCCAAGGAGCACCTGGCAGATTTGAACTGCCAACATAGTGCTTAATCCACTACAGCACCAGAATTTCCCAGATCACATATACGGTAGGTTAGAATTAAATTTCTCTATTTTTAAAATTCTAAAATATGATGTACTTATAAAATCTGTTCTTCCATTCTGTACATAAACATATATCTATAATATTTTTGCTCTAAAAGGCATTTTGAATCCTCCAAATTCCCATAAAATTCATGACAATCTTCTCAGAAATGGTCTTTAAATCACTTAAAAATCATTATTTACCCATATCATTTTTATTCAAAAATGTGTATGTCACAATATCAGAAAACAAAGTAAAATAAACTAAAAAGGTAAGTTATCTTTTCAATAAGTTTATCATTGAAAGTAACTATGTTGTTTCCAACCTTACGAAGAAAATATCATTTGAAAGCCATTATAATTGAAAGAACATTTAATTTCATGTGTGCACTTTTCACATTTCATAACTGTAATTATTTTTATGCATATGTAAAATGCTTACACTTTTCTTAGGTGATGAGAAATAAACTCTAAAATTGTATCTAAATTGATATTTAATATGCTGTGTTCCATGGAGTCAATAACAACTGTATAATTTACTAATTTGAAATTTTCATCTGCAAGATATTTACCATGTAGTTTCAGTTAAAAGATATATATCTGTATTGTTATTACATAGTGGTGAGTCAGTTTTGACTTATAACAACACTGTGTAAAACAGTATGAAACACAGTCCAGTCCTGTGCCACCTTCACAATTATACTGTGTTTGAACCCATTGTTGCAGCCAGTGTGTTAATACATCTGTTGAGGGTCTTCCTCTCTTCTACTGATGCTCAACTTTACAAAGCGTGGTGTTCTCCAGTAACTGAACTTCCTGATAACATGACCAAAGTATGAAACAGAAAGTCAAGTCGTCTTTGCTTACAAGGAGCATTCTCGATGTACTTTTTCAAAGACAGATTTATTCATTTTTCTGGCAGTCCACAGTGTGTTCAATATTATTCTTCAAAGGCATCATAGAAAGACATCTAGTTTTCTTTGATCTTATTCATTGTTCAGCTTTCAAATGCATATGAGACAATTGAAAAGAACACGATTTGGGTCAAGTGCACCTGTCTTCAAAGTGACATCTTTGCTTTTTAATGCTTTAAAGAGGTCTTTTGCAGCAGATTCGTGTGATACAATACATCTTTTACTTTCTTGACTGCTGCTTCCATTGAGTGTTAGTTATGGATCCAAGTGTTCTGAACCTCTGCAGGATGATAAATCCTGTATACTCGTATTAAGGGAAACACAATTACTATTACTCTGTATTTTTAACTCATTTATTTTTTTTTTATTTGTAAGTATACTAGAATGTGTAATTTAACAAAAGTCTTTTACCATTTCACATGCACAGGAATATGCAAAACCATGGGGGAAAAAAAAATAAGGGGAAGTAGTATTCATTTTGCTCTTGGTAACTGATTGAAACATTTCACCTGAAGGAGTTTGTCTGTCTGTCTATCTATCTATCCATCTATCTATCTTTATTTATGGTGCCATAATATAAAGTCTTTAAGGAGACAAAACTCTGATGGCACATTGGGTTAAGTTTTATGTCTGCTAATCAAAAGGTTGGCAGTTAAAATCCACCAGGTGCTCCTTGGAAACTCTATGGGGCAGTTCTACCCTGCAATGTGCAGTCACTATGAGTTGTAATCAACTCTATGGCAGTGGATTTTAAGGTGCCATAACATAAAGTCTTTAAAAGTATTTCATGTCTAACTTAAAAGAGGTTAATTCTATGGTGTTAGGTAAATTGTGTGGTGCTATTTCCAAACCAAGCTATCTAGTTTCTTTCTTCCTGGTTTATTTGACATTATTTAAAATACGGAAACAAATCGCATACATTCAACGTTTGTACTCAGAATGACAGATGGGCTATGTAATCTCCACTGCCCTGATGCCTTCTGGTCACTTTGACTCACAGTGACCCTGTAGGACAAAGTACAGCTTCCCCACAGGCTTTCCAAGGTTTTAAAATATCCACATGGAAACAGACTATCCTGTATTTCTCCCTGGGGGCCTGCCTGTGGTGGTTTTGAACCTTTAGGTTATGAGCAGAGCACTTAACCACTGTGTCACCAGGGCACCTGTAATTGTCACTAATTAATTATCAGTTCACTTACTTGTAAAATTAGAGAGGATGAGCATATAATCTCCAAAGGGTCTTTCAAGGTATAGTTCAGTGAGTAGTTTGTCTTTTTTTTAGTATACAACAGTAAAGGAGTGGTATAAGAAGGCATAATGATCACTTTGATATACTAACCTAAATTATTAAGATTCACAGTAAGAAAATTACAGCTGTCATTTATTGTTGACAAATTATTCTAACTAAAACATGAAATTCAATTCATTTTGATATATGGCTAAGAATTTCATTATAGTTTCTGATGATATTCCCACAAAATACTGATTCCTCATTACACTTTTTAGAGCTGGTTTAGTTTACAGAAAAATTGTGCAGTACAAAGACTTCCTCCATAGACTCTCTTCCCTCCCTGCATGCAGCAAATATTGATTTTATCTTTTATTTTCAATTCCCTTTAATGTTATTTCACCAGTGTTCACTCCAATACTTAAGACTCTTTATTATTGTTTATTGACAGTGTTTTCCTTCAGAGAACCAAGAAATATCCCATGAAATGTTCACTAAAACTGTAACTAACCTTGTATTTCAAATGATGTGAAAAATTCTATTTCCTTATGAAAAAATGCCTGCAAAATAGTGACACATGCATGAAACTGGGCAGAAAGTGTATCCACTGGAAATGTTCTCCAAGTTAAATTTCTTGATGATGTTTACACTAGAAACAAATAACTTCAAATATCAAACAAAATTATAAGAAAATCACTGTTCACCATAAACTCCATTAAGTTATGTTTAAATTTATAACATTATTAACTTGTATGAACTCATTTTGTTCAGGGAAATTTTAGCAAGAAAAACTTTTATAGATTCACTCATTCTATTAATTAATATGCAATTTTTGAATGCCTATGACATTCCAAGCACAGAGGTAATTCTGAAATACTAGCATACATGAAAATAGGTAAAATCTTCAAGATAAATCAATGTAAAAACCAGCAGGAAAGGCAAACATATACACAAGGGTGCATAATGGATAAGTGTATTTAGAGAATAATGTCCCAAATATATAGGTAACATGAAGAGGATAATAGAAAACTCCATAATGACATTTTCCTTAATGTCAAAAATACAATGTAAAATTCTGTATTTCACAACATTGTACCTAAAACTAATGCAAAAAAAAAAAAAAAGCCAATTAAAATATGTTTTGGTTTATTTAGTTTTGGAATTCGGAAATTTAATTAAGATCATCTGTAAAACATTTATGGGTAAAAATGACCATAAAAATATTGTGAAAGTAGATTTTGCCTAACCAGATATTAAACGTTCTATAAACTTAGTATCCTTAAACTAATATGAGACAATTATAAGAAGAGGGGCCAGATTTGTAGAAAGAGAACCAAAAAGTAAAGGCAAGTGAATACAAATATGATTGCTTGAGAAATTTGAATGGCTAATCAAGAATTGGAAACCCTGGTGCTGTAGTGATTAAGGGCTATGTCTGCTAACCAAAGGCTGGCCATTCTAATCAACCAGGCACTCCTTGGAAACTCTACAAAGCAGTTCTATTCTGTCACAAAGGGCTGCTGTGAGTTGGAATTGACTCAGTGGTAGTGGGTTTTAGTCAAGAATTGTGTTATTGTGGTCTTTAATTATCACTGACTTGGCTCCAACTCATGGTGATCACTTATGTAACAGAAGAAAACATTGCCAGGTCCTGTGTCATCTATATGATCTTTGATGCGTTTGTGTCCATTGTCTTGGCCATTGTTTCAGTTCATTTCATTGTAAGTTTTTCTTGTTTCTGTTCACCATCTACATGACTGATTAATTCACCTGCTAACCAAAAGGTTGGCAGTTCAAATCCACCAGCCACTCTTCGGAAACCTCACAGGACACTTCGACTCTGTCCTGTGGGGTCAATATGAGTCATAATTGACTTGACAACAGCAAATTTTACCTACCTGATGCCCTTTTCTTGTGATTGGTCTTTCGTTCTTTTTTTTTTTATTTGATATAACTGAGTAAAAATATACATTCTTGTATCCTGTGTATAGAAGTAAAGACTCTTTGACAGCTGCAAGGCAGGGGAGGGAGGGAGGGCGAGGGGGGGAGGGTTTAGATTAGATAGTTGCTGGAAATCTGCTTGGGAGAAATCGGTGATAGCACACATTAGAAACAAGAACAGCATTAAGTGGACTTCAGCATAACGTGAGTACTCCTTCCATCTCAGCTCTATATTGCAAGGATAGAGTAGCTGAGGCAGGGGGCACGGGACCATGCTCTTAGGCGATTGGTCTTTATTAATGATGTGTCCAAAGTAAGCAAGATGAGCAACACTATTTTCACTTCTAAGGATGATCATATTTTTCTAAGACCAATTGTTCATTCTTCCAGCAGTCTGTGGTATATTTAGTATTCTTTGCAAACACGACAGCTCAAACACATAATTACTTTTCCATTTTGTTTGTTTGTTTGTTTTCTTTGGCTTTCCCATGCAAATGAAGTGATTGAAAAGACCATGTCTTGGGCCTGGTGGACTTTTGTCAGCAAAGTGACATCTTTGCTTTCAACACTTTATAAAGGTCTTTGCAGCAGATTTTCCCAGTGCAATGAATTCTTTGATTTCTTGACTGCTGTATGTGCATTTATTGTTGATCCAAGTAGAAAGAAGTTCTTTACAACTTCAATTTCTTTGCCATTTATTATGATGTTGTTTACTAGTCTAGTTGCCAGAAATTTTATTTTCTTTACATTCTGCCTAATCACTACTGAAGAAATCACTTTAGTAAGTTCTCTTCCAGTTTGTTGGCCAGGTAGCTGTGTTCTAAATCTCTTGGCATAAATGACTAAGCACTTCCATCACTGCTTCCATTTACTGAAATATCTCAATTGGTATTCTGTCAGTCCCTGGAGCCTTATTTTTCGCCAGTGTCTCCTAGCATAGGTTGAACCTCTTTCTATTAGTTCTCAATCACATGATACCTGCTGAAATGTCTAAAAGGCAACCAGTTATTTTTGGTGTAGTTACTTTGTGCATCTCTTCTGTTTTAGTCAGCTATTGCTTCTCTAACAGAAATACCAAGAGTGGATGGATTTAACAAAGGAAGGTTTATTCTTATACAGTTCAGTAAGCTATAAGTCCAAATTCAGGATGTCTGCTCCAGGGGAACTTTCTCCTCTTGTTGACCCTGGAGGAAAATCCTTGTGTTGCATCGATTTTTGTTCAGGGAGTATCTTGGCACAGGAACTTCAGGTCTGATGGACGTGCTCTTCTACCAGTGCTGCTTTTCTGATGGTGTGAAGTTCCCAATTCTCTGCTTGCTTCCCTCTCTTTTTATCTCCGATAGGATGAAAGAATAAAAAGTGGTGCAAGCCACACTCGAGGAATCTCCTTTTACGGTAGAGCAGGGAGGTGACTTGAAGAATGGATTTACAGTCCCACCCAAATCCTCTCTAACATAATCAACTCTGCTAATCACAGGCACACATTAGGATTTACAGCATAAGAAAATCATAAAATGGAGGGTAATGAAAGAATAGAGGAATCCTGGCCCAGAGAAATAACTACAAGTATTTTTCTAGGGGAACACAATTCAATCCATGACACCCCACCCTTTGGCCCCACAAAAATCACCTTCTTGAAATATGTAACACATTCATCCCATCATAGTACAAGTCCTAGCAAAAACATGTCCATCAGTATAAGAAGTCTTACAGCAGTTCCAAGTCCAAAATACAAAAACTCTTCTATGTCTGTGAAACCTAGAATGCAAACTATCTCCTTTAAAGGTACAATGACAGAACAGACACAAGTTAGACATTTCCATTACAAATGGAGAAAGAAGACAAAACAGGCAACAAACAAGTCAGCAAAAAACATTACATTAGCTCTCAAAACTTTGATGATAATCCTCTGTTCTTTGACACAATTTAAACATTACTCTTGCCCTCCAGACTCTAGGTATTGGCCATACACTCTATTCTGGCCCTGTGCTGCAGCTCTGAGTTCCAGGGACACTTAGACAGCCACTCTGCATCCTCCACTTTAGCTGCACCTTAAGCCCAACTGAGTGAAAATTCCACCCTTATAAATTCAGGAAGCCCGGGCTCCACCCTTTCAAACACTGGACATAATGGTCAGACTTTTTGAGACTGAGGTGGCTCAGCTTTCCATGCTCTTTGTCTATTCATCTTTTGCTTCTTATGGCCTCATGGCCCTGATCTCAGGCTTGCATCTGTCCTAGGGGAGCAAGTGTTTCAAAGCTCTGTAGATCCACTAATTTAAGTGCCCAGAGGCACCCCACTCTGCCAGGAAGCTTCCTGCACACATGCACTCCGCTGCCTCTCTCTTTGGGTCAGCAAGCCTAGCTCCACCAATTCAAGTGCCCATAGGAAACCCATTCCACCAGAAAACCTCTGTGTACAGGCATTCAGCTCTCTCACTCCATGGGTCAGCTCCAGTGCTGTCTTGCACTGATCTGGTTCTGCTGCTATTGTTTTTCATCACCTGCACCTTCTATGGTTTTCTAATTTCTTCTCAGTTCCTTCTGAGTCTTCTATCCATTCACAGTTTCAAAGCTACTTTTGCACTTTGGGTATTTGTTACAGCAACACCCTACTCCTTCAGTACCATATTCTGTTTTGGTTAGCTAGCACTGCTTCAAGAGAAATAACAAGAGTGGATGAATTTAACAAAAGAAAAGTTTTTTTTTCCTACACAATTCAGTAGACTGCAAGTCCAAATTCAGGATGTCTGCTCCAGGGGAACTATTTCCACCTTTTCAGTTCTGGAGGTAAGTCCTTGTGTTGCATCAGTCTTTGTTCAGGGAGTATCTTGGCACAGGCACCTCAGGTCTGAAGGATGTGCTCTTCTCCCGGTGCTGCTTTCTTAATGCTGTGAGGTTCCCAGTTCTCTGCTTGCTTCCCCAACAGCCACACTCCAGGAAACTCCCTTTACAGTATAGTATAGAGGTGACCTGAGAAAGAGATTTACAGTCTCACCCTAATCCTCTAACATTATCCACTCTGTTAACCACAGGTATAGATAGGATTTATAGCATAAGAAAATCATAAAATGGAGGGCAATCATAGAATGCAGGGAATCCTGGCCCAGCCAAATTACTACACATAGTTTTGGGGGGACACAATTCAATCCATGAAACTTTCCATATTCTTTTCATGCTTCCTAGACTGGTCAGTAATTTCCCCATAGAATCCATCACTATTTCCACTCAAGGCTTGAATTTTTTCTTCAGTTCTTTCAGTTTGAGAAATGCTGTGTTCTTCCCTTTTAGTTTTCTAACTCCAAGTCTTTGCACATGTCATAATACTTTGTCTTCTTGAGCTGTCCTTTGAAGTATTCTGTTAAGCTCTTTTACTTCATCATTTATTTCTTTCACTTTCACTACTGAATATTCAAGAATAAGTTTCAGAATCTCTTCTGATATTTGTTTTGTGCTTTTCTTTCTTTTCCTTTTAATGACATCTTGCTTTCTTCATGGGTGAGGTACTTGTCATTCTAAAATTAATTGGTTATTTGATCACTAGTTGTCAACCTATCAAACCTATTCTTGAGATAGTCTCTAAATTCAAGGTCATACTTTGACTCTCATGGGCTTGTTCAAATTTTCATGAACTTTCATATGAGCAAGTGGTATTCTGTTTTGCAGTGGAATACTGGCTTTGTTCCAACTGCTGATATTGAGACTTTCCATTGTCTCTTTCCACAGATGTAATTGATTTGTTTTCTGTGTATTCCACCTGATGAGGTCCATTCATGTAGTTGATATTCATGTTGTTTGAAAAAGGTATTTGCAATGAAGAAGTTGTTGGTCTTGCAACAATCTGTCATGTGATGTCCATCTTCATTTCTATCACCAAGACCATCAATTTGATTCTGATTCTGCAGGAAAGGGTAGGACTGCACCATAGGGTTCTCAAACAGTGGCTAGTAGATTTAAACTGCCAACATTTTCACTAGTAGCCAAGCCCTTAACCACTTTGTCACCAGGTCTCTGTTGTTAAGAGTGTGAAAATGTTATGAAAATGCAAATTCCTTTTTACTTGTCAGTCAGATAGCTAAAAATTTTTCACATTACCTGTGTCAACCCAGATAAATTAAAAACAAAACAAAACTAATCTGTTGCCTTTGACATGGTTGTCATTCATTGTGACTCTACAGAAGAGAATAGAATTGCCCCATGGCATTTCTAAGGAGTTGCTAGTGGATTTGAACTGCTAACCATCCGTTTACACACAGACTGTTAATTACTGTGCTACAAAAACCTGCCAAGGTTAACCACACAATGAGAAATACCACATGGATTCTCAATCCTAAATTATACATGGGTTTCCTGATTTTATACTAAACTTATTTTAGATTACTGCTTTTAATGTCCTTCAGTTGTTCCTGAAAGATGAAAAAATACAAAGCCTCATCCACATCTTTGTATTCTAAAAGTTCTCTGAAAGTTTAAGATCATTTTCATGCATGAAATCTGAATTTTAGAAGAGAAATTCACATTTTCAAGATTTCAAAGCATTTTCTCATCCACTTATCTGGTAAACGATATAGGCAGTTATAGGCTTGATACATTCATATGAACATGAAAAATCATGGTAGTTTTAATAGAAACTTTTGATGCTTTTCTCAACCTAATTCAGTGACCTGAAATGAATGGCTGGGTGTGCATTAATATACGATCCTCCTACTAATGAACATTCAGATCCCTCAAGGCCTGGAACTAATTTGACAGTTGTCTGAGTATGACACACTCCAAGAATCCATTAGCTGGTAACATAATTTCCAAAAAACTTAAATTTCACCATTGGCAACTTTTCTGCCAAAGCATCATTCACTGCTAATCTGAAATAGGAAGATGACTTCCCAAGGGATTTCTCAATAGATATCTGCTCAAATTATATGAATTATATGAAAATAATCACTCAAGGTCAGTTATCAATGACAGTGTAACAATGTTCATGCCAGCTTGTCTGATGACAAGAGAAAACTTAAGCGGCTTCTGTGTCAAGCAGTCTGCATTTTTGTTAGTCATAATTTCTTTGCTCACTCAAATTTTAAGATTTTTTTCATTGTGATGCAAAATATAAAATCTTTAATAAGCAAAACTAGAACAACTAACAGGAATTTTACATACTTGCAACTACAATTATACTGACAAAAATACATTGTCATAAAAGATTGCATTTAAAATATTTGTGTATGTATTTATGTATGTATTTACAAACATACTTAAATTATTGTTAAACAACCCATTGTCACATACTCTGAGGATATAAACACTGTCTCAAATTGCCAAGCCAAGTCTCAAATTAAGAAAAACTAATGCCCACTTGTGTGTTTTTGTTGTTGTTGTATGTGTAAAGTTGTATAAAACCGAGGACACTTACATGCAAGTAGTATCTTACTGTACAACTTTTCCAATTCCTTTTGTAACTCAAAATTATGCTTTTACATTTTTTCTTGTTCTCGTATAGAGGTCTGCCATATTCATTTTGCAGCCAAGTATTTTGTTTATATTATATTATGTAAATAAAAATTCATTTATCCATTCCCCTATTACATTAGGTGATTTTGTTTGCTTTTACTTGCACATTTGCACCATAAAGAAAGGCTATTTGCTAATTTATCTTTGAACATCGTGTGTCAATGCTTTTCGATAAGACTCACAGAAATGTAATTCCTGTGTGTTAGGATATCCATGCTTTTATGTGTAACACAAATTTCAAAATGGTACTCCCTTTATAAGCTTTTGTTGTCTTTCATCTCAACATCGCACTATCTAGGAGAGGGTTTCTCTGGTCTGCATTTTTCCCTCAGTAGTATTGAGAATGAGCATCTGTTTTTCTCCCAGAGATATATTTTCTTTATGTTTTGCCTGTTAGAAAATCTTGTTCAATTTTGTGGAACTGCTTGTAATTTTATTTTTCAACATTTTTTAGAAGTGAAATAGCATATGATGATAACGAATTTCAAATGTCATTTATTCTCTTGATCATTACTTCATAGGTCCAAGATGCTGTTACTGTGCCAGCTATTAGTTCTATGTTGCATAAAGTAAGGAAGAAAAAGAGAGTATGGGCAAGCTGGATATCTCCAAGCATAGTAACATTACTGTTAGGAGTTTCCTGGGAAGCATATCTAATGACACACACCAAGATCATATTAGCCATCATTTTGCACACTTGTCCCAAAAGAAAGAGCAAAGGAGATGAGAAGAGTGTGGCTTATGTCACAGAAACCAAAATCTGGCAGAACAACAATAAACAAAACCCATTGCCATTGAGTCATTTCGGACTCATAGCAAACTTACAGGTCAGAGCAGAACTTCCCCACAGAGTTACTAAGGAGCACCTGGTGAATTTGAACTGCCAAATTTTTGGTTAGCAGATGTAGCACTTATCCACTACACCACATGGGTTTTCAACAACAATAATAACTAAGTATAAATACACATACAGTGCATATCCACATAGGCCCTTAATTGATATTTCTCTCTAGTCCCCATCTGTGTTGTCATTAGTAGCTTTAGTTACAAATGATAATATTAATAATGTCTAAAACCCCATTTGGGTTATTGTCTGAACTAAGTAGCAGCATTGTGTATGGAAAAAAAATGTTACTCATGTTTGGTGTCTGTATCCCAGTTGCATTCTGATATATAGCAGACTGGTCACAAACCAGATTATCACAAGATAGTAAGACAAAGTGTGGATACCTCAGTACGGCTATCTCTTCTTTAAGTTTGTTATATGTGGCCAGAAACAATGTCTCAAAATCCCTTCTTTGTCATATGGAAAGATGATTTCTAAAGGAAAGTAAAATTCCAATTTTCCAACTCTCTTAATTCTTCAAAAGCTATTCCTGTCACATTATACTCTTGTTTATCCTTTAGGAATGAGTCCCTATGAACAGTTTATCTTCCATTAATAAGTCAAATACTTATAGTAGTATACTGCATGGTAAATTATTTAAATTTGTAGAACTTTATTGAATTACTTTCAAGAATTCCCTACAAGAAGTTTTCCCTAAATTAAACATTAACAGGTTTTACAAATGAGTAAATGTATAATGGAATCACTGAGAGAAAGAAAAAAAAGCAGTTTTATAGTACCAATTCAAAAAAGATATACTTCTCAATACCTCAGCAGGCAGAGTCAAGAAGGTAAAGTAACATGTCCCTGCTAAACCCTCGAGCAATTAAGAACTTCAAAATAATGAAATCCACCAAATGCAGCCATCTAGAAGGACTAACCTGTGCTCAGAAGAAACCTAAGTACAAAGGGAATGAAAGGAGGATATTAGGATAAAACAATGTGGCCTGGGCAGAGATTCTCTGCATACTGAAAGCAACCCAGGAGGGGAGAAAAGCCACCTCCAGTACTTCCTAGAAAGAAAGCAGTATGAAGAAACAAAAGCTGGAGCAATCTTGAATTTGACAAAAGAGACCCGCCCCAGCCTAAGCATTGCAGCTGCAGCCCACAGCCCAGACGTAAAGACCCCCACGCAGGTTACAACACTCTTGGATGAGGCCAGCCTTGGTCAGTGCCCTGCCATACCCACCAGCCAGGCAACCAGGCACTGACTTAAGAGTGGCAAGGGGCCAGGAGGTCTAGGTTGGAAGAGCTGGGAGACAGGGCAGGGATCACCAGGACAGGAGGCCAGGACTCTCAGAGTCCCAGGACAACAGGTCAGGAGAGGGCAGAGCTTGAGGCAGCATGCAAGTGTACTCTGCACAGGCCTTAGTACTGCATGGGGCTTGGAGGCCCAGGCTGAAGTGCAGCATGTCTATAAAACAGGAGATGACAGTACCTGGGAGGGCAGGATGAATAATCCTGCTGCTGGCAGACCTGGGACTGGCCTTAGAGCCAATGGACCAGGATGCTCTGGGGTCCCACAGCCTGGGGGTTTGGCATCTGAGACAGTGCACCCATAGCTGGGAGAGTATTGGAGCCTTGTAGGCCAGTAAGGTTTGGGCTCAGGCATCTGGGCAGCCACTGGAGCCATGTGTGCCTGAGAGATCTGATGTCAGGCAACAGCTGGGGGGAGAGTAGTAAGCACCAGAGGCTAGACAGCCGTTAGTGTTGCTTGCACAGGGGAAGCTTTGGCTCAGATGAACCAGGAGAAGTGCAGTGATTGCTGCAGTGGCTAGGCAGCCATTATAGCCAAGTGCACCAGTGAAGTTTGATCTCAAATGAATGAGGGGGAGACAAGTTATCACGCTAGCAGCTGGGCAGCCTTTGGAACTAAGCACTCTAGGGAGATCTGGGCTCAGGTGACCATGAGGGAAGGGCAGTGGGAGCCATAAGCTAGACAGCCATTAGTGTTGAGTGCACCTTGAAGGCCTGAGCTCGAATTAATCAGGAGGAGAGAAGAAATTGCCCCATCAGCTAGACAGCCATTGATGCCACTTGTGCCAGGGAGAAGTTGGTTCAGGTAATACACGGGAGGGGGAGTGACTGTCCCAGCAGCTAGGCAGCCAAACGCACAAGCAAGTGACCACTCCTTCTCCCTGCACTTGAGTCTGAAGCTGAGGCTCTTTGAGGGATCTGCCTAAATCAGAGGTAGCTGCAGCAGTGGCACTTGAGTCCTGCCCACCTTGGAGTGGCTGTGAAACTCAGCACCTGCACAAGCAATCCACTACAGCCCAAAGACAGAAGTAGTGATGCTGGTACTGCTGAAAGCAGGTATGACTACCCCACCCGGGAGCTGAGCCAGCAGCAGCAGACCAGTGGAGGACAGTAAGAGAAAGCAATAGAAAATAATCATACTACATGGTGAATCCATGGCCCAGCCTCAACAGAGAGATGCTGGTCAGACCAACCAAATTATCAAGTGTCTTTCACTACAATGACTTCTGAATGGCTCAGAGATAACAATCAATCTCTAAACAACTGAAGAAGCAGACTACCATGGCTTCTGAAAACTCCCAAAATAAAGCATCAATGGATTTCCCAGATGAAAAAGATTTCCTACAACTATCAGAGACAGAATACAAAAGACTGCCCTACAGAGCTGTACAAGATATCAGGAGAGAGAACAGGTTAACTGCAGCAGAGGACACCAAAATAAATAAATAAATAAATAAACTGCAAGAAATGCTTCAGCACCTATGATCTGAAATTCAACAGATTAACAATAAAATCTCTGAGCTTGATAACTCAATAGAAAGTCAAAGGAGCAAGATTGAGGACATGGAAGGCAGAATTAGTGAACTTGAAGACAAAGTAGACGACACCAGCATACATAAAGAAAAATCAAAGACTCAATAAAAGTGAAGAATCCCTAAGGGTGATACGGGATTCTGTTAAAATAAATAATATCCATGTGATTGAACAGCTGAAAATACAGAGCCAGTGGTTGAAGACCTACTGACAGAACACTTCCCTGATATCATGAAAGATGAGATCTGCAGTCAGGATGCTGAATCCCAAAAGAAATACACCACGAAATATCATAATCAATCTAAATAAAACTACAGACAAGGAGAGGCTACTGAGAGCAGCCAGAAATAAGTAAAAAATAACTGATAAAGGGAAATTATTAAGATCAAGCTCAGACCACTCAGCAGAAATGATGCTGGCCAGAAGATAGTGGGATAACATATACAAAACCCTGAAGTGGGGGGGGGGTGCAAAAAACTATCAACTGTGAATAATATGTCCTGCAAAATTGTCTCTCAAATATGAAGGTGAAATTAAGACTTTCACAGATCAACAGAAATTTAGAGAATTTGTAAGAACCAAACCAAAATTACAAGAAATACTAAAGGAAGTTCTTAGATTAGAAAATCAATAGCACTAGATATATACATAAACATCTAGCAGTCAACACAGCATCTAAATCACATCAGGAAAAGAAAACCAAAAACAAAAACCAAAACTAAATCACAAATATTAGAACAGAGATTTCAAGATATAATTGACAACTATAATATGAAAAAGAGGGTCAGATGTGGAGGAAGACAGGAGATACACAGACATTGAAGTTTGGACTACTTTTAGATTAATAAAAGGGACTAAGAGAGTAGCCACAAAAGAAACCTCTAACTCTACATGTCAAAGAGCAGCACAAAAAGTCACAATTTCAAGAAAACAAACACTGAAAGCCATTAAAAGAAAATATGTAAAGAAAAAAGACTCCATCTTTTTGCTATCACGGACTGTGCTGTGATAAACATTCTTGCACATGTGTCCATTGGTGTGAAAGGCCTTGATTCTGTAGGATATAGTCCAAGTAGTGGAATTACTGGGTCAAATGGTATATCAATATCCATTTTTTAAGGAAGTGCCAGATTGCTTTCCAAAGAGGCTGGACCATTTTGCAACCCCACCAACAGTGTAAGAGGGTTCCACTTTGTCCACAGCCTCTCCAGCATTTGTTGTTTTGTGTTTTTTGGATCATGGCCAACCTTGTTAGGGTGAGATGGTATGAGTGGCGTCTGGGGTCTTAAAAGCTACCAAGCTGCCATCCGAGGGCACAGCAAATGGTCCCAACTCAGCAGGAATGGATGCTAACCGAGGACCAAAATGACATGGGGTAAAGACAACCCAGAAGATAGAGACACCCACATGAGTGGGTGCCTACATTGACTTGGAACCGGAAGAACCAGATGGTGCCCAGCCACCACCAGTGATAGCCGCGATGGAGCTCACTAAGTTGAGTCTCACTGGCAACACAAGAATAAAAAGGGGTGCACCCTGAAATCGCCACTAAAAGACCTCAATTGATGGTCCAGCAGTTTCAGAGTTCCCCTGGAAGCGTGGTCCCTGGTCCTGATGCTGCCCTTGCCCATAAATCATAATGAAGTTCCACTCTGCGGACACAAATGGGTTGGACTTGGCGACACAGAGTGACCATGTATTGGATGCACTTTATGGTTCTATGCATCTATAGGATATCATCCTGCTGGCCTCTGCCTGGAGGAAGGAGAGTGGGTGGAGAGGAGGGGAAAGGTGACTGTTGGGAGGATGAGACATGTATGGAGCAGAGAGGAATAGTGTGCTGTCACCAGACAGGGAGAGCAGTGGAAACTATATATAGGTGGGCATGTAAATTTATATGCGAATGTACATTTTCACTCAGTCGTATTAAATAAAAAAAAGAAAAAAGACTCAGCACAGAAAATGGAATGTGACAGAACTGTCCACAACACCCCAAAAAAGGCATGTCATAATTATCAATAATCACACTGAAAGTAAATGGACTAAATTCACCAACTAAGAGAAAGAGAGTAGCAGATTGAATTAAAAACATGACCCCTCCATATGCTGCCTACAGGAGACACACCTTAGACTCAAAGATGCAAACAAACTACAACTCAAAGTTGGAAAAAAATATATCAGGGTAATAACATTCTAAAAACAACAGGTGTAGCAATACTCTCTGACAAAAGACATTAAAGTTAAATCTACCATAAGGGATAAAGAAAATCTCTATCTACTGGTCAAAGTCTCGATTCAACAGGAAGACATAACCATACTAAATATCTACACACTCAATGACAATGCTCCAAAATACATAAAACAAACACTGTTTGCACTGAATACAGAAATAGATAGCTCCACAATAATAATAGGAGACTTCAACACACCACTCTCAGTAAAGAACAGAATGTCCCAAAAAAAGCTTAGTAAATGCACAGGGGATCTAAATGCAACAATCAATCAATTTGACCTTACAGACATACTCAGAAGACTTCATCCAACTGAAGCAAAGTATACTTTATTTTTCTATACTCAAGGACCATTCTCCAGAATTGACCACGTATTAGGTCACAGAGCAATACTCAACAAAATTCAAAATACTGAAGTAATACAAACTTTCTTTTCAGAGTACAAAGCCATAAAAGTAGTAATCAATAACAGACAAAAGATGCAAATTAAATAAAAAATAGGGAGACCGAATAACATTTTGCTCAAGAACTACTGGGGTAAAAGAAGAAATCAAGGATGCAATAACGAATTTTACACAATGAAAAGAGAATGAAGACACATCCTAGCAAAATTTACGGGACACAACAAAAGCAGCACTCAGAGGTAAATTCATCTCAATAAACACACACATCCAAAGAGAAGAAAAGGCACAAATCAAAGAACTAACTCATCAACTTGAATGACTAGAAAGATCTGAGCAAAATAACCCATTAGGCTCCAAAAGTAAGCAAATTATTAAAATTAGAGCAGAAATAAATGAAATAGAAAATAGAAAAATGATTGAAAGAGTAGGCAAGTCCAAAAGCTGGTTTTTCAAAAAGATCGACAAAATTGCTAAGCCATCGGCTGAACTGACAAAAGAAAAACAAGAGAAGAAACAAATAATCTGCATTAGAAAGGAAATGGGCAATACCACAACGGACCCTGGTGAAACTGAAAGAACTATATAAGAATACTACAAAAAATTACACTGTAATGAATTTGAAAACCTGGAGGAAATGGACAATTATTTGGAAAAATACCACCTACCTAAACTGGTAACATCAGAGACAGAACAACTAAACAAACTTATTACAAAAGAAGAATTTGGCAAAGTGATTAAAAAACTTCCATCCCCCAAAACTCCTGGCCTGGATGGTGTCACTGAAGAATTCTATCAAATGTTCAGAGAAGAGTTAACACCACTATTTCTAAAGGTATTCCAAAGTATAGGAAAGGATGTAATACTCCTCAATTGTTTCTATGAAGCTATTATAACCCCGGTGCCCAAACCAGGTAAAGATAGCACAAAAAAAGAAAATTACAGAGCAATGTCTCTCATGAACTTACCGGCACAAATTGTTAACAAATTCCTAGCTAACTGAATTCAACAACATATTGAAACAGTATTTCATCACAACGAAGTAGGTTTCATACCAGGGATGCAGGGATGGTTTAACATAAGCAATTGATGTAATGAACCACATAAACAAAATAAAAGAACCACCTGATTCTATCAATTGACACAGAAAAGGCGTTTGATAAAGTCCAACACCAATTCATGCTAAAAACTCTCCCAAAAATAGGAATAGAAGCGAAATTCCTCAACATAATAAAGGCCATCTAATCTGAACCAACAGTTAATGTCATACTTAATGGAGAGAAGTTCAAACATTCTCCTTAAGAACACATATTAGACAAAGATATCTGTTGTCACTATTTCTATTCAACATTGTTTGGAAGATCCTAGCCAGAGCAATTAGACATGGTAAGGTAATAAGGGGCCTCCAGACTGGCAAAGAAGTAAAACGTATCGCTGTTTGCAGACAACATATTATATACATAGAAAACCCTAAAGAATCCACCAAAAAACTACTGGATCTAATACAGGACTTCAACAAAGTATCAAGACACAAGACAAACATACATATATAAGTGGGATTGCTATACACCGACAGAGACAACCAGACTGGAAATCACTAGATCATTACCATTTACTATAGCCCCCAAGATGATAAAATACCTGGAGGTAAATCTCACCAGAGACGTAAAAGACCTATACAAAGAAAACTACAAGTCCCTACTGCAAGAAATGAAAAATGACTTGCACAAATTCCTAAATCTACCTTGGTCCTGGATAGGAAGACTTAACATTGTGAAAATATTTATACTACCTGAAGCAATCTATACATACAATGCAATCCCAATTCAACTTCTGGTGACACTTTTTAACGAGATGGAGAAACAAATCACCAACTTCACATGGAAAGTGCAGAAACCAAGGATAAGTAAATTATTACTAAAGAAGAAGAACAAAGTGGCAGGCCTCACGCTACCTGTCCTTAAAAGCTATTACACTGCCACAGTAGTCAAGACTGCCTGTTACTGGCACAAAAACAGATGCACAGGAATAATGGAACAGAATCAAAAATCCAAATATAACTTCATCCACTTATGAACAACTGATAAAGCCCTAACGGTTGGTATGAATAGTTGATAAAGCCCCAAAGACAGTGAATTGGGATAAAGACAGTCTCTTCAACAAATGGTGTTGGCATAATTGGATATCCACCTGCTAAACAGTGAAACAAGATCTTTATCTCACACCATGCACAAAAGCTAATTCAAAATGGTTCAAATACCTAAATATAAAAGCTAAAACAATAAAATTCTGGAAGGAAAAATTGGGAAGACAATGGAAGTGCTAATCCATGGCATCAACAGTCTACCAAAAACCACTAATAAGCTTCAGTTATCGGAAATGAAAATAAATAATTGGGAACTCTTAAAAATTGAACAATTACGTTTATCTAAATCCTTCATCAGAAAAGAAAAAAAACTACCTACAGAGTGGCAACAAATATTTACCCACCATGCTTCTGACCACCACCTAATCTCTCTAATCTACAAGATATTGCCAAACCTCAACAAGAAAAAGACAAACAACCCAACTGAAAAATTGAAAAATGGGCACATGACATGAACAGGCACTTCACCAAAGAAAACATACAGGTTGTCAACAGACACATGAGGAAATGTTGACAATCACTAGCCATCAGAGAAATCCAAATCAAAACCACAATGAGATACCATCTCACTCCAACAAAGATGATAATAATAACAAAAAAAAAAACAGAATAGAGAATGTGGAGTAATTGAAACTCTTCGGCACTGTTGGTGGGACTCCAAAGTGGGTCAACCACTGTGAAAATTGATTTGGTGCTTTCTTAAAAAAACTAGAAATAGAAATGCCATATGATCCAGCAATCTCACTCCTTGGACTATATCCCAAAGAAACAATGAATACCACTCAAACAGATACTTGCACGTCAATGTTTATTGCAGCTCTCTCCACAGCAGCAAAAGTAGGAAACAACCTAGATGCCCATCAACAGACAAATGGTTAAACAAACTGTGGTGTATTCATATAATGGAATACTACGTGATAGTATTCCAGGCACAAATGGACAAATTTTGTATGAGACCATTGCTACAATGATGCAACTATTTAAGCACAGTAGAAACCAATATTTGATGGTTACAGAGGGCAGGGAGGACAGGGACGTTTTATATATTAGATAGTGGTTAGGATTAGAAATGGATATAGGATGTGACAGCACACACTGGAAGTGGGGTACCCGCAACTAACTACTCAACTTCAAATCCAAATTGTCCTCTTTGGAAGAGCAGAGAAAATAGGGTTTGGTATCGGAGGGCCATGCTCCCAGGGGACATCCAGACTAATTGGGATACCCAAGGTTTTTCTCTCTCCCTCTCTCAAGATATTGTTCCACATACCATCTTTCATTATTAAGGATGAGTGCAAAGAGTGAGCAGCAACTGTGATCTTAAAAGCTAGCAGGCTGCCATCTAGCACCAAATGGTTCCAATCCACCTGGATCTGGGGCAAATGGAGGACATCAAGGACAGGAGAAAACTATGAGTCCACCAGATAGAAGGGGCCATATGAGCCATAGCCAGCTTCAGCATGGGACCAGAAGAACTAGATGGTGCCAGGCTACCACCAATGACAGCTTGGATGGGGTATGCGGAACGGAGCTCTGGACACAGCAAGTGATAAAGAGTATAGGACAGAGCTAGAACTCTACCAAAAAAAAAAAAATTTACGGTCCTGTTAAATGGAGGCCCCCCGGGAGCGTAGCACCCTACTCTCTAACCCTGAACTGCATCCAGCACTGGTGCCAGCTCCCCAGAAAAAGATTGACCTGGACCATACAAAACACAGAGTGATGTTGCAGGTGAACAAACACGTAAAAATGTGCATGGGATTGCCTGAAGGACACTTTGCAGGGGCTGAGTTGATGGATGAGGAAGCTCAGATCTTTATCAAAACGTCAAGGAAGTTACGAACAAAAGGGGAAGCATGCTGTCCTGTGGGTGGGGTGGTGGGCAGCTAAAATAGAACAGAGCTCAAAGTTCTGGGTGTTATATGGCAACATGATACAGACTGAAATTGTTCCTAATTCAAATAAAGCACATACTTCTCTATTAAAGCTAACTAATAGAGATTAAAGATGATGCCTCTCATGGGTCATAGTACTTTATTTTCTTAATTATGCAACTTCTTATTTACTTTAAAAGAACTCTGAAGGAAATAGTTTGCCCATGAGGGTATAGATGTTTCTTATACTTTCCTTTCTTTGGAAGCTGATACATATTTTTAAACTGATTAAAATACATACTTTGTTGTATATGTACATGAAAGATAAACAAAGCCTTAATTTTGTATTTCCTAGATTATAAAAGCAGCCAAGGGAATAAATATGATGTTCTAGTATAAAAATATTCAAAATTAATCATATACCTTTGCCTAATACTTCTGCCTTTTTCAGATTTTCCTTAATACCAAATTTATTATTATTATTTTTTATTATGACTGAGTGAAAATGTACATTCCCGTATAAATTTACATGCCCACCTATATGCAGCTTCCGCTGCTCTCCCTGCCCAGAGACAGCACACTGTTCCTCTCTGCTCCATACATGTCTCATCCTCCCAATGGAGCACTACACAATAATAAAGAATAATGATTCCAGGAAACATCTCATAACCTGGTTTCAACTGGAAGACATTATGTTGAGTGAAAGTAGTCAGTGACAAAAGGACAAATATTGTATGAGACCCCTACAATAAGATCTCAAATACCAAATTTTTTAAGAAAAGTTTTTTGTTTTAAATAATTGCTAATTCCTAAACGACAGGTAAAAGAAAAACTCCCATATGTACCATTCTCTTATATACGTCAGTTGTCAGTACAGCCCGCATTAGCTGTATCTCCCTTCTCTTTTTCTATACCATTTTTGATATAGTATACTGTCCTAGTCATCTTGTGCTTCTAGTCATCTAGTGTTTCTATAGCAAAAATACCACAAGTGGATGGCACTAACAAAGAGAAGTTTATTTTCTCACAGTCCAGTGGGCGAAAAGCCCAAATTCAGGCTGCTGGCCTGGGAGACGTCTTTCTTTCTCTCAAGTCTCGAGAAAGGTCTTCATGACCTATCAGTCTTCTGTGGGTCTGGGAGCATCTCAGCACAGGAAACTCAGGTCCGTAGGATGTGCTCTGCTCTAAGAACCACTTTCTTGGTAGTATGAGATCCTCATGCCTCCCTGCTCTCTTCTCTCTTTTATATCTCCAAAGAGATTGGCTTAAGAACTAACCAATATTACAGACCTCATCAATATAACTGTTGTTCGTTCACCTTATTCAATCATAGTGATAGAATTTACAATACATGCTAAAATCCCATTAAATGATAAAACGGTGGACAATCATACAAACAGGGGATCATGGACCATCCAAGTCAATAAACACATTTTTAGGAGGACATGATAGGTATATGTTTTGTTGATGTTGTTTGAGTTTTTTTGGTTGAATGATTTGAAATTAAGTTGTAAATATGAGACATTACTCTTAGCTATATTAAGATGTATTTTTCTGGGAAAAAGAGATATTCTCCTACTTAACCACAGCTCCTTATCACACTCAAGAAAGTTAATTAATAAACCAAAATTATCTACCAAACAGTTAAAATTTTTCTGATGGTCTAGTAATGTCATTTATACTGAGTTTATATTCATTCGTTTACTTTTCAATCTAAGAAACAACATTTAAGTTTGTATGTATACATGTGGCATCAGTGCATAGCTTCCCTAGGGGAGTACTTCAAATGTGATAGTAATTATATTTAGCAATGAGGCATAGAACAAGTAAGTTCATGGACTTGTTGGACCTTGTGTGTGTCTTTATATATATCCTTTAATAGAGAACAATATATATACATACATATACAAAAAGAAAACCATTGCTGTTGAGTCATTTCCAACTTACAGTAACCCTACGGGACCATGTAGAACTGCCCCACTGAGTTCCAAAGGAGCTCCTGGCCAATTTAAGCTGCTGAACTTTTGGTTAGCAGCCTAGCATTTATCCAGAGTTTCATATATATGTGGACATGAAAAGACATGAAAAAGCAAAGAAATTATTTGACATGAAAACTATATAGACATGAAAAGGCTTGAAAAAGCAAATTGTTTTAGATAAGAGACATACACAAACATACATACACACACACATACATATGAAGTCCAACAATTAAGTCCACTGTCTTAATTTTTCTAAGTGCTACATACCTCATTGCTACATATTACTACTATCACCTTTGAAGTACTCCCCTTGGGAAATTACACAATAATGCCAGTGCCTAGTCCACCCTGCAAAGCAATTTTGTAACTCTTTCTGTAATGGCCATTGAGCACTATGGCACTGTGGCAAGTCTGCCAACTTAACTGTCTAGTTGTCTGTCAAGGAGTTTTGTATTCAACATATTAAAGTGATGTAGCCCTGGCTGAACAATGGTTAACAACTTGACTGCTATCCAAAGGTCAGTAAAAAAATGATTGTATTGGAATAACCTCCCTACTCACCTGATGTGGCCCCAGTGACTTTTTACTTTACCCAAAGATAAAGGCAATATTGAATGGAAAACCTTTTGATGACAGTCAGGACATCAAGGATAATACAATATCAGCTCTGATGGCCGATTCAGAAAAAGAGTTCCAAAACTGCTTTGAAGGGTGGACTAGGTGCTAGCATCAGTGCATAGATTCATTAGGGGACTACTTCTAAGGTGGCCATAGTGATATTCAGCAATGAGGTATATAGCACTTTTTCTAATATGAATTCACTGTACCTAATTGCCAGACTTCATGTATATATGTATAACACTGGTATTACGAAGAGTCCTTTTGTGGCATGTCTTCCAAATTTAATTTGTTTGATTATTTAAGTGTTATTCACATTAACTACCTTTGTCAAGAATTCTACAAAATGAATTCATGTTCTTCTTATTGAATAGTATGAACAAGTCTACAAAGTCAATTTGTAATATTAATGTTGATATCAACATTGATTACATGGCTTAAATTGTTTTTCATCAGATTTCTTCATTACAAAAGTTAATTTTTACTTTGTGTTTAATTAGTAATTGGTGGATGTCATAATTTGAGTGTAGTGCAATATGCTCTGCTGTACATTGTCACTCATTTTAACACTACTGATGATGTTTAAGTTAAATAATACATTGATTGGTGAAATATGTTTACATTTTTTCTCTTTTTTAATTTAATTTATTTATTTACATTTTTAATATATTATTTCTTAAACATTTAGTACAGTAAATTTTCCTACAAAAGACAGTTTTTATACCTCAGCACACACACACGTCTCTGTGTGTGTCCGTATGTCATGCCAAAGCCAAGCCAAGTGCCATCAAGTCGGATCCGACTCAGTATGTCATACAAATTTATTATTTTGTATTCAAAATATTAAAAGTAATGTAGCCCTGTTTGAACAAAGGTTAAGACCTAGACTGCTATCCAAAAGATCAGCAGTCTGAATTCAAAGGTTGCTTCTTGGAAATCCTGTGGAGCAGTTGTACTATGTTTTATTGAGTTACTGTGAGTACAAACCGACTTGATGACAGTTGATTTGGATGTTAAAGTATATTGCTATGATCTTAATTTTTTTAGTGGTTCTCATGGGCAGAATTGTGTCCCCCCAAAAATATGTGTAGCCACGTGGCCAGGCCATGATTCCCAATATTTTGTGGTTGCCCTCCATTTTGCGATTTTCTTGTGCTGTATGTTAAAGGATTAGTGTGGGATTGTAAATCCCTTCATAGGATTACTTCCCTGCTCCACAGTAAAGGGAGTTTCCCTGGAGTATGATTTGCCCCACCCTTAATCCTTTCATCCTATAAGAGATAAAAGGAAAGGAAGCAAGCAGATAATTTGGGAACCTCACACCACCAAGAAAGCAGCACAAGGAGAAGAACGTGCCCTTTAGACCTGAGTTTCCTGCACCAAGATGCTCCCTGGACAGAGACAGATGTAATACTGGACTTTCCTGAAGATCCGACAAGGGAGAAAACTTTCCCCTGGAGTGGACATCCTGAATTTGGACTGGTAGCCTAATGGGCTGTATAAGAATATACCTTCCCTTGTTAAAACCATCCACTCTGTGGTGTTTCCATTAGAGCAACCCTAGCTGACTAAAACAGTAGTTTTTCCAAATTTAAATAGTGGATTCCATTTGAGGTTGTTTCTGTGTTGTTTTACATGACCTTTTAAAATTTCTACAAAAAAGTCTTCACAATTTACTGTAGTAGGGTATTTAGAAAGAGCTCTGATGGTGTACTAGTTAGATGTTTGGCTACTAAGTAAAAAGTTGGTAGTTCAAATGCACCAGCATCTCCATGGAAGGTAACACCTGGTAATCTGCTCCTATTAACAACTACAGCCTTTGAAACTCCATGAGGAGAGTTCTACTCTGCCGTATAGAGTCACCATGAGTTATAATCATCTCCATGGTATAGAACAGCAAGAAGAAGATGGTACTTAGAAATGAAATGAATCTCTAAACAACATTATACACACTGAGATATTATTATTTCTAAGCTCTTCCAGTGCACAGGGCTTCTATAACTGAGCTCCTACTAATTTCAATTTAAATGCAACACTGGTGTTCTTTAACTCTTCTTCTAATTTCATATTTGCATTTTTATTCCCTGAGTGCTACACAACAGTATCAATATATTTACTTATTCAACTTTGATCCCATTCATCTGAAAAGATGTAAGAAGCCATGTGCAGTTTTTCTGTAGTGATACCAGCAGAACCCAGTGGAAAGCTAAACATACTCACCAGCTCTTGCTCTAAACCTCAAGATAGTTCCCTCATCAAGGGGCCAAGAATGTGGACTAGACACATGTCTCTTCAATTTCCTCTGAGAATGAAGGCCTGGACTGATAATTGAACACAGCAGCATGGACATCTGGCATAGTGTTGTCAGACTGGACTACATGCCAGTGTATGGGAAACTACCTTTCTCTAATATGAGACAGCACACGCTGAATCCTGATTCAGTTGACTCACCATTTAGGATGACTATGAGTACTGATGTCTCCTTTGTTACCCAGGAGGCAGGGGCTGGTCATGAAGCAGCTGATACACTGAGCTGTAGTGCTTATGTAAGCAGTGTATAGTGCAACAGAGAGACTGTGCATGGGATAGCCACATACTGAGAGCCTGGCTGCTGACTGAGGGGACCACTTCCCCTCCACCCTCTTGTTTCTGAGCCCTGCCATAAATTTCGCTGTTTCATGGGAGGAAGGGCAGCTCGAGTGGGATGCTATCTTGGTCAGCTGGGAGGTGGAGTCACCCACCCAGAAGCCTTAGCTGGGGTTAGTATTCACACTGAGGATCAGGGCTGGGGTTACAATGGTGGAGACTCTAGAGTTATGGGTAGGGCCTCACAGAGGATGGCAGGAAGGTTGTAACCCCTCCCTTCTTTGTACCACATCATAGCACCTGGAGATGGCCTATGAGGTTCTTTCGTTGTCAGCCAGAAGGTGGGCTTGCCACATCTGAGGGCCGGACAGATTTGGGCAGATGCTGGACAGCTCCTTGCTTATATTTTGAAAATAAGATCACCAGGAGAACGGTCAGCTGAGTGGCCTGCAGTATCTCTTCCACCCTTCACTGATCTACATCTTAGTGTCAGCTGATGGCTCCCCAGTAACCCCAAAAGTAGGGCACCATCTTTGCCAGCTAGGAGACAGAGCCTGTCATCCTAGAGAGTCCACCTGAGGCTAGTTACTAGAATACACAGAGGCAGCAAGTGACCAACTCCCCTTTCAGAATTACATCTCAGTTCCTGCTGAGGACACACGAGACAAATGAAACAGCTTATAGATGGCACAAAAGCAACAGTCCATAATTAACCATTTAAAGAAACAGTCAACTGTGGTTCCAGAAAACTTCTAAATAATCAAAAACTTCCCAGATGAAAAATCCTTTCTGAAACAGTCATAGGTTGAGTACAAAAGAATTATATGTAGAGCCCTTCGAGAAATTAAACAAAACACACAGAACAAAATGACAAATTATGCAAGCTATTTGAATTGATGGAACATCAATGATCAGAAACCCAGCAAATCAATAATAAAATTACTGAATTATACAAGTCAAAAGAGTAGAACTGAGGAGTTGAAAGATAGAGTTACTGAACTTGAGGATAGAGCAACTGACACCAGTATTTATGAGGAAAAATTAGAGAAAAGAAATAAGAAAAATGAAAAAGCATTAAGAAAAATATGAGACTCTATAAATAACTGGAGTTCCTGAGCAGACAGGGATAGCTGAAAATGCAGAGAATATTGTTGTTGAGTTGCTGACAGAAAATTTCCCTGAAATTAAGAAGAGAACATAGATTTCCGAGATGAGTATCAATCACCACAAAAACTAGACCCCCAAAGAAAGACACTGAGATATATTGTAATGAAGCTCAATAAGATGAAACGTAAACAGAGGATCTTGAAAGCAATAAGGCTTAAAGCAAAGCTATCTTTCAGAGGGGAGCCCTGTAAGTTTTAATCTGACTTCTTAGCAGAAATGATGTTGGCCAGGAGGCAGTGGGATGACACATTCAAACTCTTGAAGGAGAAAAACTTCCAACCAAGAATTACATATCCTGCAAAATTTTCTCTCAAGTGTGAAGATGAAATTAAGACATTTGCAGATAAACAGAAGCTTGCCAGCCAAGCCAAGCGCCAGAGACTTGTAAAACCAAACCAAAGCTACAAGAAGTACTGAAAGAACTTCTTTCCTTAGAAAAATGAAAACATTAAGTGCATACTCAAGGAGGCAATTCAAGATACAACATCCAGAATCCTACTCAATTAGGGATGTCACAAATCTCAAACAAAGCTACAATATTAAAAGAAGGGAAGCAGTGGTCATATTACAAAAACTGTTATATCATCACACTAAAAAGAGGGATATATTACAGTATTTATAGCCCTTTCAGATGGAGAAGAAATTGAAACAATATGCAGAAGTGAAAGTCTAGTTTAAACTTAGAATAGTAAGAAGAATCACAGGAGTAGCCATAAAGCAAAGTAATGATGCAACATATCAAAACAAGAAATACAATACAGGAGTCTAAACAAACAAAATCAACACTGAAAAAGGTGAAAAGTTACCCGTAAAGAATGACCCAGAACAGAATACGAAGAGCAACATAGAAAACATCAATAACACAAAACTGACAGCATCAAAATGACAGCATATGTTCGGACACATACCTATGAATAATTACACTGAGTGTGAATGGACTGAATATTCCAATTAAGAACCAGCTAGTGACATCCTGGATCAAAAGACACAAACCATCAATATGTTGCTTATATAGTACAGAAACAACGGCTGTGACACAAACAGATATATGCACATGAACGTTTATTGCAGCCCAGTCTACAATAGCAAAAATATGGAAAGAACCCAGGTGCCCAACAACACATGAATGGATAAACAAACTATGGTATATATACTCAATGGAACACTATGCAATGATGAAGGACAATGAAGATTTTAGGAAGCATCGCATAACCTGGTTTGAACTGGAAGACAGTACGCTGAGTGAAATCAGTCAGTGGCAAAATGACAAACATTGTATGAGACCCCTACTATAAAGACCTAAAAAATAAAGATGGCTGATCAGACACATCTCCTCATTTCCCTCTGACAACCAAGGCCTAGAATGATATTTGTACTACAGAGTACCAAACATTTGGGGAGTCCTAGGACTTAGCGTATTTGACTAGGCACCAGTATCAGACTAACCTTCGCCTCTCAAAAATGAGCCAGCAGCCGTCTAGCCTCTGCTTCTGCTGTTTCAAGGTATTGGAGAACAGCAGCTTCTGTGAATGGCCGGTAATGTACTTTTGTTATCAGCTGAAAGGCAAAGTCTACTGCTCCTGATGGCCTGTTTTAGGCCAGCACACTGGACAGCTCTCCACATAGAAGTGAAGTTTATTTTTAAGGCTGCAAGGCCTATATATTTGCCTGGAGATCTCTCTGTCGAGAGACCCGGAATCTTCTCCTCCCACCTTTCTCTGACTCACATTATAGGGTTGGCTGACAGCCTTACAGTTTCTTCATAAACAGGATGCCATCTTTGCCACCCAATAAGCAGAGACTTCTACCCCAGAGAGTCCACCTCTGGCAAAACACTGGAGTACTGGAGACAGCTGATGACCAACAATTCTCTTAGATCTAATACCAGAGAAATTACAGTGTCTAGATGGCTTGCAGGCAGCAGACCATAATTAATCATTTAAAGAAGCAGCCTTCAAATGCTCCAGAAAACTCCCAAAATAAAACTCAAAAAATTTCCCAAATAAAGAAGTCTTTCTTAATCTATTGGAGGTCAAGTACAAAACAGTTACATATGGAACCCTCCTAGACATTAAACAAAAGAAGCAGAACAAAATGAAAAATTAAGTAAGCTATTTGAACTGATAGAACATCAGTGATCTGAAATAGATCAGTAACAAAATTACAGAATTAGATAATTCAATCCAAAGCCAAAAGAGCAGGATTGAACAGATAGAAGTTAGACTCAGTGACCTTGAGGAAAGAGCTACTGACACCAGCATTTATGAGAAGAAATCAGAGAAAAGAAATGAAAAAAATGAAGAAGCATTAAGAAACATGTGGGACTCCATTAAGAGGAATAATTTATGTTTAATTGGAGTTCCTGAACAACAGGGGATAAATGACAATAGAGAGTATTGCTGTAGAGATGCTGACAGAAAACTTTCCTGAGATTATGAGCAAAGAGAACTTAGGTATCCAAGACGTTTGTCAAACACCACAAAACCTAGAACCCCCCTAAAAATGCCAAGACATATTATAATCAAGCTTAATAAAATGAAACATAAACAGATGCTTCTGAAGGCAGCAAGGCTCAAAGCAAAGCTAACACTCTGAGGGAAACCCTGTAGGCTTTCATCTGATTTCTCTGCAGAAACGATGCTGGCTAGAAAATGGTGGGCCAACCACGTTCAAAGCCTTGAATGAGAAAAACTCCCAACCAAGAATTATATATCACTCAAAACTCTCTATCAAATATGATGGTGAAATTAGGACTTTTGCAGATAAAAAGAAGCTTAGAGACTGTAAAAACTAAACCAAAACTATGTGAAATGTTGAAAAGAGCTCTTCCCTTAGAAAAACAAAACCATTAAGTGTATACTTAAGGTGACAATGCAGGACACATTATCCAAAATTCTAATCAGTTAGGGAAGTCACAGAACTTAATCAATGCTACAATATTAAAATGAAGAAATCTGTGATCATATCATGACAACCATGACACCATCACATTAAAAAAGGGACACACTACAGTAGTTACCATTGTTTCAGATGGAGAGGAAGTTAAAGAGTTATGCAGTAGTTAAAACTGGGTTTAATCTTAGTGTGTTAAGAGAGACTATAGATGTAGCCATAAAACAAGTTAACAATGCATCATATCAAAATAAGAAATGCAATACAAGAGTCTCAACGAACACAAAACCAACACTGAAAAGACAATCCATAAAGAAAAATGACCTGGAATAGAACATTGAGAGCAATATAGAAAACATCAACATAAAAATAATTACATCAAAATGATGGCACTAAGCACATAGCTATCAATAATTACACTGAATGTAAACAGACTGAACGCTCCAGTAAAGAGAAAGCAAGTGGCATCCTGGATCAAAAGCCATGACCCATCTATATGTTGCTTACAAGAAACACTCCTTAGACTTAAAGATATCAACAAAGTGAAAATAAAAGGATGGAATAATATATACCAGGCTAACAACATACAACGAAGAGCAGATGTGAGAATACTAACCTCAGATAAAATAGATTTTAATGTAAAATCCACTATTGTGGACAAGAATGGTCACTGTTTATTGCTGTAAGGTTCAATACTCAAGCACGACTTAACAATATTAAATATTTATGCACTCAATACTAGAGCATCTAAATACGTTGAACAAATACTGATAACACTGAAGAATGAGGCATTCCACAATAATAGTTGGAGGCTTCAACACTCCCCTTCCAGTCATGGATAGATCATCCAGAAGAAAGCTCAGTAAAGATATAGAAGATCTTATTACAACAATCAACCAACTTGACCTTATCGACATATGCAGATTTTTTCATCCATCAGCGCGTAAGTACACCTTCTTCTCCAACACACATTGAATAGTCTCCAAAATAGACCATGTTTTAAGTCATAAAGCAGTTCTCTATAAAATCCAAACCACTGATTTATTGTAAAGTATCTTCTCAGATCATAGAACTATAAAAGTTGAAGTCAATAACAGAAAAATCATAGGTAGAAATTCAAACTTATGGAAACTGAAAAACAGTTTGCTCAAAAAGCCCTAGGTTATTGAAGAAATCAAGGACAAAATAAAGTAATTTATGGAGCCAAATGAGAATGAAAACACATCCTACCAGAATCTATGGTGCTCAGAGGTCAGTTTATCTCTATAACTTCACACATTCAGAAAGAAGAAAAGGCCCAAATTAAAGAATTTACCTTACTGCTTGAACAAGAAGAAAGAGAGTAACAGCAGAACCTCTCAGGCACCAGAAGAAAACAGATAATATAGATTAGAACAGAACTAAATGAATTAGAGAATAGAAAAACAATAAAACAAATTAACAAAACCAAAAGCTGGTTCTTTGAAAAGATCCACAAAATTTATAAACCATTGGCTAAACATACAGAAGAAAAACAACAGAAAATACAAATAACTGATTAAGAAATGTAATAGGAGATGTTACAATGGACTCAGCTGAAATTAAAAATATCATAGGAGAATAATATGAAAGGCTATACTCTAACAGATTTCAAAACATAGAGGAAATAGACAAATTTCTAGATTCATATCACCCACCAAGATAGTCACAAGGAGAGGTAGACCCACTTAATCTATTACAAAGGCAGAGATTGAAAAAGTCATAAAAAATTTACTGTTTTAGTCAACTAGTGCTTCTCTAACAGAAACATCACAAAGTAGATAGCTTTAGTAAAGGAAAGTTTATTCTCACACAGTCTGGTAGGCTACAGGTTCACATTCAGGATGTCTATTCTAGGGGAAAGCTTTCCTCTTCTCTCCTTTGGAGAAAAGTGCTGTATTGCATCAGTCCTTGTCCAGAGAACATCTTGGCACAGGAACCTCAGATCTGTAGGATGCACTCTTCCCCTGGTGCTGATTGCTTGGTGGTGTGAGGTTCCCCATTCTCTGCTTGTTTCTCTTTCCCTTTTATCTCTTGTAGGACAAAAGGATTAAGGGTGGTGCAAGCCATACTCCAAGGAATCTCCCTTTACAGTGGAGCAGGAAGGTAATCCTATGAAGAGATTTACAGTCCCACTATAATTCTTTAACATACGTCACAGGAAAATCACAAAATGTAGGACAATTACAAAATATTGGGAATCATGGCCCAGCCACATGGCTACACATATTTTTGGGACACAACTCAATCCATGATATTTACTAATGAAAAAAAAGTCCTGTCCCAGAAGGCTTCATAGGAGAGTTCTACCAAACTTTAAGAAAAATGTTAACTCAGATAATGTTGAGGCTATTTCACACCATAGAAAGGGATGAAATACTTCCAAATTCATTCTATGGAACCAGCAAAACCCTGATACAAAAGCCAGGGAAAGATCCCACAAAAAAAGAAAAATACAGACCAGTATCACTCATGAATCTAGATGCAAAAATCTTCAACAACATTCTAGCCAATAGAATTCAACAGCTTACAAAAAAAAATAATTGATCATGATCATGTTGGTTTCACTCCAGGGATGCAAGGCTGGTTCAACATCAGAAAAACAGTCAATGTAATCATACACATAAATAACACAAAAGATAAGAACGACCTGATTGTGTCAATTAATGCAGAAAAGGCATTTGACAATCTCAACACCACTCATGCTAAAATATCTCAAAAAAAATAGGAATAGAGGGGAAATTCCTCAATGCAATCAGTAGCATCTATGCAAAGCCAACTGCCTTCATTGTCCTGAATGGTGAAAGACTGAAATAACTCCCTTTGAGAATGGGAACTAGATAAGGATGCCCACTCTTACCACTTGTGTTCAACATCGTGTTAGAAGTTGTAGCCAGAGCAAATTAGACAAAACAAAGAAATAAACAGCATCCACATCGGCAATGAAGAAGTAAACATCTCCCAATTTGCAGATGATATGATTGTATATACAGAGAATCCAAAGGAATTCATAAGTAAACTATTGGAACTAATAGAGGAGTTTAGCCAAGTATAAAGATACAAGATGAACATAAGTAAATCAATAGGATTCCTTTATACTAACGGTGCGATTATTAATGAAATCACCAAATCAATTCCATTTGCTATAGTCTCCAAGAAGATTATACACCTACTAAGAAATCTGACTAGAGAAATAAGAGACCTTTACAAAGAGAACGACAAGATCTTGCTACAAGAAACTGAGGCTTACATAAACAGAGTAATCTACCCTGCTTATGAATAGGAAGACTCAACATTGTAAAAACATCTATTTTACTCAAAGCAATCTACTTACATAATGCAATCCCAATATAAATTCCACAGACATTTTTTTAATAATATGGAGAAACAAATCACCAACTTTGGAAACGAAACAAACCTTGGATAAGTAAAGCACTACTGAAGAAGAAGAACACACTGGGAAGCCTCTCACTACCCAGCTTTAGAACCTATTACACTGCCACAGTAGTCAAAACATCCTGGTACTGGTACAAAAAGACATATAGACCAATGGAACAGAGTTGAGACCTCAGAGATGCCACCATCCTCCTATGAACAGTTTATATTCAACAAAGACACTAAGATTTTAAATTGGGGCAAAAATGATCCCTTTAACAAACAGTGCTGACAAAATTGGATATCCATCTGCAAAAAAATGAAATAAGACCTGTATCTTATACTATATACAAAAACGGACTCAAACTGGATAAAAGACCTAAATATAAAATCTAAAACAGTAAAGCTCAAGGTAGATAAAACTGGATTAACAACAGAAGTTTTAATACACAATGTAGACAGACTTCAAAAGCTGACAAACAAAGCACAATCAACAGAAGAGAAAATTAGACCAATGGGAACTACTAAGAATAAAACACTTTTGCTCATCCAAAGACTTTATTAATAGAATTAAGAGGCTGCCTACAGAATGAGAAAAAGTGTTGGGCAACTGTGTGTCAGACCAGCGTACGATCTCCATAATCAATAAGGTACTACAAAACATCAATCAGAAAAAGATAAATAATCCAATTAAGAAACGGACAAAGGAGATGGACAGACACTTCTCTAAAGAGGACATTCAGGCAGCCGAAAAGACACTTGAAGCAATGCTCACTATCATTAGCTATTAAAGAAATTCAAATAAAAATTATGATGAGATATCACCTCATCCCAACAAGGTTGGACGTGATCCAAAAAAACACAAAACAACAAATGCAGAAGACGCTTGGGAGAAATTGGAACTCTCCTACACTGTTGGTGTGATTGCAAAATGGTACTACATCGTTGGAAAACAATCTAGTACTTCCTTAAAAAGCTGGAAATAGATATACCATTTGATCCTGTAATTCCACTTGTTGGAATTTATCCCTCAGAAACAAAGATTGTCACACAAACAGACACATGTACACAAATGCTTGTTGTAGCACATTCCACAATAGCAAAAAGATGGAATCAACTGCGATGCCCATCAACAGATGAATGGATAAACAAAGGTAAATACACTCAATGGAACACTATGCTATGACAAGAAACAATGACAATTTTAGAAAACATCTCATAATATGGTCTCATTTGGAAGAAATCATGCTGAGTGAAGTCAGTCAGTGTCAAAAGGACAAATGTTGTATGAGACCCCTCTTATAAGGACTTAAAAAAGAGTCTTATCCACAGAAGAAAATGACTGTGTTGGCTACATGGGTCTGCAGGGGGCTGAGTGTTTATCATAGATGAGATAATTGATAGATGTTAGAAACTTCATTCTTTTAGTGTAATTAATAAAAAAATAAAATTATAAAAAACCTTAAAAATAGACTTATGTACAGAAGAAAAGACTTACAGCTACAAGGGAGGGAGGAAAGAGAGAGGTCTGGTCATAGGTTAGTTGATATAAATTTGGTTAGGTGACAGCACACATCAGAAAGAAGTTCAACTTAACTGGACTTCATCATAGATTAAAAACTCTTAATCTCAATCCAGTACTGCAAGGATAGCATAGCAGGGGCTGGGTCTGAGGATCATGCTCTCGGTGGACTTCGAGGCCAAATGGCATATGTAGCGTATTGCTAAGAGTGCCTTCTTCACCTTGTATCGGTGAAAGTCACCCGGGTTCTTAAAAGCTAGCAAGCTGTCACCTGAGTTACACCAATTATTCCCAACTCATCCAGAACAGATGATCACCAAGAATAGCAAAGACATGAGAAAAAAAGAGCCCAGGAGACAGAAGACCCATGTGAACAGGAGCTGTATCAAGATGTGACCAGAAGAGCCAGATGGTGCATGGCTACTACCAAAGATACCCTTGATGACATACAATATCAAGTCCCTGTGGCAATATGAGAAAAAGAGCAGTGTGGCTCAAGAACTCTACCCCAAAACCACAACTGATGGTATGACTGCCTGGGAGATCCCCTGACAGCATGGCTCCTAGACCTGCTGCTGTGAATGTCCAGAAAACACTACTGATATCAACTCTTTGGACAAAAACAGACTGGACTCAGGGACACAATGTGACCATATGGTTTGTACAGTTCATGATTGTATGCATTTATAGGATTCTGTCCTTACTGGTCTCTTGCTAGATGGAAGAGGTGAGGGTGAAGAGGAGGGGACAGGAGATTGCTGAGAGGATACGACAAGTACAGAATGGAAAAGAGGAGTGTGCTGTCACTGTAAGGAGAGCAGAAAGAATTGCAAAAAGGTGGGCATGCAAAATTGATTTGGACTGTATACAGTCACTCAGTCACAAAAAAAGGAATATTCATAGTCTAAGAAGAAAAAGACAGCATATTGAATACAATTTTCAGTTCAAGGGATAATAAATATAATAAATACCTGTGTATGCTGATGAATCTTCTGCATCTACTGTAATATGGAAAAAAGTTTAGAAATTCTCAAAAACTTTTTTTGTAACATTTGAGTTAGGATATTATTATGATTTAATTACGCTGCCCTCAAAAGATATGTTGAATTCCTTGTCCTGCAGTAGTGAATGTGACCAACAGTATTCTTCTTTTGTTATCAGTCAAACTAAACAAGGTTATATCAAAGTAGGGTGGGCCCAAACACTACTCCGTTTTGAGTGGTGTTCTATAAAAAGGGAAAGATGTGCAAACAGACGTGAAGAATGTTAGGGACTGCAGGTAACCACAGGAAACTAGGAGAAACCAAAACCCAAAACCAGGGTCATCAAGCTGATTCCCACTTATAGCGACAATGTAGGACAGAGTAGAACTGTCCCAAGGAGCACCTGGCAGATTTGAACTGCTGATCCTTAACCAGTAAGCTACCAGGGTTTGGAAAGTAGGAGAGAGGCATGGAATTGTTCCTTTGGCAAAGTCCTCACAATAAATTGGCAAGGTAGATACTATGGCTTAGATTTCTAGCTTCCTGTTAGATAATTAATTTGTAAGTTTAAAGCTACTTGTGTGTGTTTTTGTTATAGCAGCCTTAGGAAATTAAGAATTATCCTAAGAAATGAAGAAACATACTTCATGTTTTAAAATTATTTTAAAATGCATCTTTCCTAGAGCATTAGGCAGTAACTTGTGCAGATCTTTGTTACTGACTGAATTTCTCACCTTAAAGGTAAAAAGATGTTATTAATATTTATATTTCAAATGACCATATGGGTAAAACATTGTAAGTTATATTTCACTGAAAGCTATGAATTGTTGGAAATATTGACAATTTTCTTTACTAAGTTCAAAAATATGTATTTCTGAATTCTTAAAATTTACAAATGTGTTGATGGTGTAACAGGTACAGAAGCTAAATGAAATGCAGTGCTTATTAATCAATCATAGGCAATTTACACAGGACTGGGAAAAAGAGCCTCGAAAAGAAATATGAGTGTTATACATTAATTTCCATGAGCTTTGGATTTCTTATACTAAACGTATAGAAATGATAAAAGCAGGTCCAAAGAAACACATACCTGACTATGTCTTCTTTCTTCTCATGATAAAAAATTCCAAAGAGGATTAATGTGAATGATCTAACACAACATAGGCCAACTAATCACATAAAATACTATCACTGTTTTCTCAGGAAGCCAACACATTACTGCATTTGCTGTACGGGCTCTGTTAGTCTCTATGTGGTATAAGCGGAACTGTGTCCCCCGAAACATGTTTACTTCTGACTAGAAATAATGATTGCCTTTCTTATGGCTGGCTGGCTTGTTATGTAAATTAGGTCACACCAAAATAAGTAAACTCTAAACCTAATTACTCAGAACTTTCTTATTAAAAGAACAAAATTGACATGGACACATATAGGAAGAGACAGACATTATTTTATACGGGAAGTAGATGAGTCTAGAAGCCCAAGGGCTCTAAGGATTAGTGGCAATTACTAGAAACTAAGAAACAAAAAAGAAATCTCTCCTAGTGCTAGTGCACTGATTTCAGACTTCTAGCCTCCAAAACTGTGAGACAATAAAATTTTAAAAGCTACCAAATTGTGATATATATATTTAAATACCAGCACTGGATAACTGACACTGTATTTCTTAAAAAAGCTTTTAATCAAGCTTGAAGACTTAACAAGTAATAAAATATTTCTATCATTTTTTGTTGCTGTTGATTTATAAAGAAAATGTGCAATCAATAGGCAAATTAGACATGTTAAATAATTTGTTGCAGTGTCTCAACAGCATGTAGAGTAGATCCAAAGCAAACTTTCACTTTCAAAATACATATACTTGAAGTATCCATAGAAATGTTAAATGAGACTTCAATGGTCTACCAATACTAAAATCTGTTTGGAGGAAAATCAAACCAGTGACAAAACAAGTAGCAAAAAGGGCCTAAAACCGCTTGGGATTCATTGAATGTTTAATTTTTCTATTGGTTAAATTAAATATGTAGTAATTGAAGAGTCAGTAAAGCACTAAACTTAATTAGAAAGATATTTTGTGACAGACTGCTTACTCATGAGCTTAAAGAGTCTGTATTTTTATTACACTATTTTAAAAAACTAAACAAAGTTTGGAAGTCTTGGAGGAAATTGTTGCTTGACTCCAAAATTAATTATTCTCAGTACAATGTTTAGCAAAGAATAGGAAATAAAAGTAAATGCTTGCTGCCAAGCATCAATAAACATGAAAAAGAACAATTAATGATACTCGATTTTCAAGTTAACTACCACACAAGCAAATAAAGGTATTATGAATATAACATGCTGAATTATTGTTGACTGTATGTGAATATAGTCAAAGAAAATTAGTGTTTTTTAAGAAATGTAAGTACAGACAAGTAACAGTTTCTCTTGTTTTTTTTATAAAAAACATTTTCTTTTTAATTGTGGGTTTTACTCTGTGCAAATTCAGCATAAAAAGGCATAATTATTGTTTCCATTATGTATTTGTAGTGAACATAATAAACATGTGCCATTCTTAAAAATTACAGGACAAAAATCAGATCTACCTAAAACAGAGTAATCATACTCCATTCAATATTTGACATTACTTTAAGAAGAAGAAGAAGAAGAACAAAAATATCTGAGCAGAATATGTAAAGCAGCTATCTGCAATTCTGGAAAGTAAATAACAGCAGATAGACTACTTATGAAAAAAATAAACTGATAGAAAAACAACCAATGCAGTGGCATCATGGATGGAAATATGTCCCCTGAAACCTGTGTATCAATTTGGCTGAGCTATGAGTCCCAGTATTGTGTCAATGTCCACTATTTGATGAAATTTTACAAATTCTATCACTGTTATTTAATAAGGTGGATTACCAGCAGTTACATTGATGAGGTCTACAAGATTAGAAGTCAATTCATTTTAAGGAGACTGTTGGGAGGATGAGACACCTATGGAGCAGAGAGGAATAGTGTGCTGTCTCTGGGCGGGGAAAGCAGTGCAAGTTGCATATAGGTGGGTGTGCAAATTTATATGGGAATGTACATTTTCACTCAGTCATAATTCAAAAAAATAGAAGTGAGCAGAGAGACAGGGGTACCTCATAACATTACAAAATCAGTGTTGGGAGAATACATCGTCTGGACCTAAGGAACCTGTGCTGGGATGCTTCCAGAACAATGGAAGATTGATGCATCACAAAATCCTTCCACCAAAGTCAACAGAGAGAAAGCATTTCTCTGTAGCCCTGGTTCTGAATTTGGACTTCTAGCCTGTTGGGCCATGAGAGAATAAAATTCTCTTAGTTAAAGCCTTCGGTCTGTGGTATTTCTGTTACAGCAACATTAGATGACCAAGACGAGTAATAAATTTGATATTCTAGTTGTTGTTGCTGATGTTGGTTGGTTTCATTTATCTGGTCTTTGTTTTTGCATTCTAATTCTCCTGGCTTATACTCGAATGCAGCCTTTGTCTCAGAATCACACTGCTGAAAACAGATGGAAGTATCTTCAAAGGGGGCAAATCTTCCCAATTTGAGTGCCTGGAATGGGGTTTCTGTCATACAAAAACGGTGAAAAGGGAATCACAATTTTTACATTTTGTCTTTTTATTTTTCTGGACCTAATTCCAGGCAAGTCTCAGTATTAAAAATTCAGTCTCATTATGCTTAGTGATAGCCATAGAGGAACTAAAATTCTAGAAAAAAATCTTTCTTTTCAATGAATAGTAAAAGAGATTCCTTAACTTAGGAAATTTTGAGCAAGTCCCCATTATTTTTCACTCTCTAGTCTTTTCTCATCTATCTAGGGGCATGCATGGTAGTTGAGGAGATAAATATCTGGTATCAGCACCAGTGAAAAAGGTCTCCGGGAGCTAGAAACAAAACAAACAGAAAACTTTGCAATCAAGTTGATTCTGACTTACAGTAATCCCATAACAGAGTTGTGCTGTCACATAGGATTTCTGAGGAGTGGCTGGTGGATTCAAATTGCCAAACTTTTGTTAACAGTCATAATTCTTAACCACTGCACCACCAGTGCTGGAGAATGTGATGAATCATGGTGAGGAGAAAGAAACATATCAAAGGCATTAACAATTAAAATACGATTTAGGCTCTCACCAAACAATGGGACAATTCCTATTTGGCACATGCAGCTGACAGACAAAAGCAGAAGTCCAGAGAATCTGCATACTAAATTTACATTGTAACCATACCTCACAATTTAAAACAAAGATTTACTCTGTAACTAAACAGATTTATTTTTTGTTAAAACAAAGAAAATAATCTAAGGAGCAGATTCATCCTACTCTAGGGGATTTTAGCAGGGCACAAATTCTTCAAATACAATACCCTAAATGGCAAGCATGTAATTCAATACCACTTGACAAAAAGAACAGATGAAATTTCAGCACCATTCCTGAAACCAAACAGTTAATATACAGTAATCACAAGATGCTTCAAATGATAGATTACTAAAGATAATAAAACAACCATTAGAGCCATACCACATGAAATAAAGATAAAAAAATCTTACAAACAACAGAAATATAAAATTCTCTACAATAAAAAGACAAAAATTAGAACAAGTAAGAGAATCAACAGGAAATCTTTTAATAAAAAATATAATAGAGGATATAAAAAATTCCATTCTATGAATGTAATCACACAATGGAAGTAACAAAAAAGATCCATAATTTTGAAGGTATGTAAACAGAGATTATTGAATCTGAAACATAAATGTATTTTCCTAAAATAACCAAAAAATTATTAAGTGGTAGAACAACACTTAAAGGTCTAGTATTCATACTACTGGACTTCCATAAAGATTGGAGAAATGAGACTGAAAACCTTTTCTACTTGAAGAACAGTATGAACTTATAGATTCAAGAAGCTTCTCAAACATAGAACATGATAAAGTCAAAGAAATATATGCCCAGGTAAGTCACAGTGAAACTGTCAAAAACGAAAGAAAAAAGATAACATTTTGAAAGTAGTCAGAGAATAAAAATATATACATCATAAGAAAAGAAACAGCTTTTTAAATGAGTGCAGAATTGTTTTTTGGTTTTTGTTTGTTAGTTTTTGCATTGTGAATTTGTGTGGTGTGCAAGCTTTAGGTGAAGTTTTACACAGTAAAGTAGTTTTTCATCAAATACATATATATAGTTTTGTGACAGTGTTTGCCAATTCTGTGGACTGTCAACGATCTTTCCTTCTTCACCTTGAGTTCCCTATTTCTATTCTTCCAACTTTTAGTCTCCTCCAGTCTTGTCATCCTTGCCACTGGGCTGGTGTGTCCATCTAGTTTCATATACATGTATTATTGTTTGTTTTATGGGCCTGTTAATCTTTGGTGAAAAGTGAATCACAGAAATGACTTCAGTACTGAGTTAAAAGGGTGACTGAGGGCCAGAACTTCAGGGTTTGTTCAATCTTTGTCAGACCAGTAAGTCTGTCTTTTTCTGTGAATTTGAATTTTGTTTTATGTTTTCCTCCAGTTCTGTCAAGAACCCTTTATTGTGATCCCTATCAGAGTAGGCAGTGATGGTAGCTGGGCACTATCTATTTTTCCTAGACTCAGTCTGGTAGAGGATGTGTGAACTGTGGTATATTAGTACTTTGAACTAATCTATGTCTTGTGTCTTTGATTTTATTCATTCTCCCTTGCTCCAGATAGAGTGAGACCAGTAGAGTATCTTAGATGACTGCTCACAAGTTTTTAAGATCTTATATGTTGCTGATAATAGTAAGATATAAGACATAACTTGCAAAAAAGAAAAGAAAACCAAAAGATAGTTAAGCCATATTTTGAAAGCGATAAGTGCAAAAAACAGCTGGTTCTGAATTTGTTAGAGCAAAAATGTTTCTCAGAAATAAAGGTATAAATAAACACACTCTCAGGTGAAGGGAAACTAACAGAATTCATCACCACTAGACATGCCCTAAACAAAAGGCAAAAAGACACTCTTCAGGAGGAAGGGATATAAAGACAAAAGGAAACCTGGAAGTTAATGAATGATAAAAAAGCTATAGAAATGAAAAACATCTGGAGTAAATTATAGAATTAATTTTACCTTTTAAGTTACTTAAAAATTTGTAACAGTTGAAAACAAAGAAATTAAATATTGACTAATGTTTTCCATGTATGTAGATACAACACTTAACAAAGTACAAACAGCGAGGGTAAATGGATCCTTATAATGCTAAGTAGATGGTGAAAAGTCATATAAAATACTACACTCTCTAGAGAAACCAAGTTTAGAAAACACATGAGATACATTTAAAAAGTCAGTAAATTAATCAATTAAAAATGATTGATAAAGCGTATGCCAATAATCCAAAATAAGACAGTAAAGGATGTAGAAGTGAAATTAAATAGGATAAATAGAATGAGGAAGCTCTGTGGAAAATCAGAATGCATTTTGATGTAAATAAAGTAAAAATACAGAGGCAAGGCCAAGACAGATGACTAGCTACATGTCTCCTTGATACTTTCCAAGAACTAAAGCCTAGAAAAACAACTCAAAGGAAGATAGCGGACATTTTAGAAGCCCCAAGATCAGGCAGAAAGTTGTGGGATTGGGGGAAAGGAAGGGGAAAATTATCTTTGTTGGAGGTGAGTCAGCAGTACAAAGGGTCTTGCTTCTGCTGGCACCCCGGCAGAGAGGCTTACAGGTACAGATCCCATCTTTGTCAACTGGAAGACTAGAACTAGGGCCACTGTGCCTGACAGCCCGACTGGAGCCACCTGCCTCACTGAACAACAGCACCCGAGCGGACAGCGTCTCTCTCAACAGAGAGGATGTATTTAAGACAGCCACATCTAGAAAACCCAGCAGCATCTGGCAGCTGAGTGCAAGAACACTCTTCCCCACCTCCTCTCTGAGTTTTGCCATAGATTCTACACTGCCATAGATTCTGCTGGTGCAGCGTGTACAGGTAGCACAGGTAGGACACCATCTTTCTCAGCTGAGAGGTGGAGTCTGCTACACCTGAGGGCCTGGCTGGTGCCAACTGCCATGCTGAACAGCAGCGCCTGACTGGACAGCCCCTCTCTCAGCAAAGAAGCTGTACCTAAGAAAACCACACCTAGAGAAGGCAGCAGTGGCTGGTGGCCAAGTGCAGTGGTGTCCTTCCCCACTTCCGTCTCTGAGCTGCAACACAGCATCTTCTGGGGAGGCTCTGGAGAAACTAGGCCACCATCTTTGTCAGGCAGGAGGTGGAGTCTGCCAAGCCTGGGGCTGAGGGCCCAGCTGGGACGCACTACACGCCGAGAAGTAACGCTCAGCTGGACAGCATCTCTCTCAGCAGAGAAGCTGTTCTTAAGTAAGTCACACTCAGGGAATTCAGCAGCAGCTGGTGGCTGAGGACAGCAGCACTCTTCCATGCCTCCCTTCTCTGAGCTACACCACAGCATCTGCTGACATGACTCTACAGAACCTGCACAAGTAGGTTCACATCTTTGTCAACCAGGACAAGCCTTCCGTGACTGAAGGTCATCCATCTGGGGCCAGAAGCCAAGCTAAGAAGCACTGCCTGAATGGACAGTATCTCTCTGAGTAGAGAAACTGCATTTAAGATATCTACACATAGAGAATGAAATTACAGCTGGTGGCAAAGTGCAGCAGCACCCTACCCCACCATTCTCTGAGCTATGCCATAGCTTCTTCTCACATGATACTGTAGAAGCTGAACAGCTTTCTGAGGCCTCGAAGATAACAATCAATATATAACCATTGAAAGAGGCAGACCACCATGGCTTGGAAAAATTCCCAAAATAAAGAATCAAAAAAGGTCACAGATGAAGAAGCTTTCCTGAAGTTATTAGGGGTAGAATACAAAAGAACTATGCATAGAGCCCGTCTAGATCTTAGAAGGGAGATTAGACAAGGTGCAGCAGAACAAAATGAAAAATAAAACAAGCTATATGAATTGCTAGAACAACAATCTGCAACTCAGCAGATCAATAATAAAATTACAGACATAGACAATTCAACTGAAAGCCAAAGAAGCAGGATTGAAGAAATGAAATGCAGTGTTAGTGAGACTGAAAATAAAGCAACTGACATTAGAATTTATGAGGACAAATCAGACAGAAAATTTTCAAAACTGAAGACTCATTAAGAATCACTTGGGACCTTATCAAGAGGAACAATTTATGAATAATTGGAGTTCCAGAACCGGGAGGGATAGCAGAAAATACAGAATTGTTGAAGAATTGCTGACAGAAAGCTTCCCTGATCTCATGAAGGAAGAGAATATACTGACTGAACTCCACAGAATGCAGTTTCATAATAAAGACACCATGGCATATTATAATCAAGCTTAAAAAAATGAAACATAAAGAGATGCTCTGAAAGGCAGCTAAGCTTAAATCAAAGCTCACTTATAAAGGAGAGTCCATTAGACTGAATTCTGACTACTCAGCTGAAACCATGTTGGCTTGAAGAAAATAGGATGACACATACAAAGTCTGTAAGGAAAAAACTTTCAACCAAAAATTATATATCCTGCAAAATAGTCTGTTAAATATGATGGGGAAATTAGGACTTTGTAGGATAAACAGAAGCTTAGAGACTTTGCAAAAACCTAACCAATATTACAAGAAATATTAAAGGAAGTTTTCTGATTAGAAAATTAATGCACCAGGTATATACTCAAGGATGCAGTGCAGGATGCAGCATGCAGAGTACTACTTAGTTAGGAAAGTCATAAAGCCCAATCAAAGCTAAAATATTAAAATTAGGGAGAGATCTCAATATGTAAACTGCGACATTACACTATGAAGGACGTATTATTGTATTCATAGATGTTTCAGATGAAGAGGAAGTTAAAGAGATATAAGCAAGTTGAATGCCAGTTTAAACTTAGAATATCTGCTGGGAACAAAGTGGTAGCAGCAAAGCAATCTGACTGTATATCAAAACAATAAACACAATACAGAAATCTCAACAGACAGAAAACCAACATTATAAAGGATAAAAAGAAAATCCATAAAGAAAAACAACCCAGAAAAGAATATTAATTGGAACAAAGAAACTGTCAACAACACAATAAAGACACCAAAATGACAGGACTAAATAAATATCTATCTATAATCACTGAATGTGAATGGAATGAATGCTCTAACAAAGAGACAGAGAGTAACAGTTTGGGTCAAAAAATGCTATCTGTCTGTATGCTGCTTACAAGGAACATGTCTTAGACTCAAAGATATGAACTAATTGAAAATCAAAGAGTGGAAATATATATATCAAGCTAACAAAAGGCAAAGAAGAGAAGGAGTACAATATGAATCTCAGATAAAATACATTTTAAAGTAAAATCCATTATCACAAACAAGGATGGGCATTGTTGCTTTAAGGTTGAATATATATGGAAGATATAGCAATATTAAATACTTATGCAGCCAATATCAGAGTATCTAATTACATTGAACAAATGCTGACAACAATGACAAATGAGATAGATCACTCCACAATAATAGTAGGAGACTTCAACACTCCACTTTCAGTAATGGATAGATCATCCAGAAAAAAGCTCAATATGGATACAGAAGACCTTATTGTAATAATCAATCAGCTCAACCTCATAGACATATACAGAACTTTTACCCAGCAACAGACAACTACACCTTATTTTCCAACACTTGTGAAACATTCTGCAGAACAGGAAATGCATTAGGCCATAAAGCAAGTCTCAACAAAATCTAAATCACTGAATTATTGCAAAGCACCTTTTTGGACCATAAAGCCACAAAAGTTGAAATCAACAGAAGGGAAAAAAACAGGGTCAGAAATTTGAACTCATGCAAAGCGAACAACACCTTGCTCAAAAATCCATGGATTATAGAAGAAATCAAGGATGCAATAAAGAAATTAATGGAATCAAATGATAACAAAAACATATTGCACCAGAATACATGGGATACAGAAAAAGCATTGCTAGCAAGTCAGTTACCTCTATAAATGTACACATCTAGAAAAAAGAAAGGGAGCAAACCAAAAAATTAACCCTACAATTTGAACAAGTAAAAAGAGAACAACAACAACAAAAAAAAAAACCCTGGAATATCAGAAAAATACAGATAATACAAATTAGAGACTAGAAAAACAACTGAAAGAATTAAGAAAACCAAAAGTAGATTTTTTTTTAAAGATGAACAAAATTGATAAGCCATTGGCTAAATTCACAAAAGAATAACAGGAGAGGAAACAAATAACCCAAGTAAGAAATGAGACAGGAGATGACACAACAGGCCCAACCAAAATTAAAAGTATCATAACAGAATACTATCAAAAATTGTACTTTAACAGATTTGAAAACCTAGTAAGAAATGGACAAATTTTTAGATTCACATCACCTACCAGAATTATCACAATGAGAAGTAGAAAACTTAATAAACCCATCACAAAACAAAAGATTGAAAAAGTACTCAAAAACTCCCAACCAAAGAAAATCCTGGCCCACGCAGCTTTGCCAGAGAATTCTACCCCAAACTTTTAGAGAGGAGTTAATTCCAATACTAATGAAGCTATTTCACAACATAGAAAAGGACAGGATATTCCCAAATTCATTCTGTGAAGCCTGCATGGCCCTGATATTGAAGCTGAGTAAGGATCCTACCAAAAAAAGAAAATTACAGACCACTATCACTCATGAACCTAGAGGCAAAACTTGTTAACAAAACCCTAGCCGACAGAATTCAACAACATATCAAATAATAATAATAATAATAATAATAATAATAATAACTCTTCATGACCAAGTTGGATTCATACCAGGAATGCAGGAGTTGGCTCAACATCAGAAAAACAATTAATGCAATCAACCACATAAATAACAGAAAGTGTAAGAATCATTTGATTCTGTCAATTGATGCAGAAAAGTCATTTGACAAAGTCCAACACCCATTCATGTTAAAAACTCTCAGTAGAACAGAAAAAGAAGGAAAATTCCTCAGTGCGTTAAGGGCCATTTACACAAAGCCAACCACCAACATCACCCTGAATGAAGAGAGACTGAAAGAATTCACCTTGAGAATGTGGACTGGACAAGATTACCCACTGTCATGACTTCTATTCAACATTCTTCTAGAAGTTCTGGCCAGAGCAATCAAGCAAGACAAAGAAATAAAGGGTGTTCCCATCAGTTAGGAAGGAATACAAGTATCCGCTCTTGGAGATGATGCGATCATATACACAGAAAGCCCCATGGAACCCCTAAGCTACTGAAACTAAGGAAAGACTTTAGCAAAGTATTAGGAATTAAGATAAACATAAATAAATCAGTAGGATTCCTTTACATAAACACAGAGAGCTTCAAAGAGGAAATTACAAAATCAATACCATTTACAACACCTTAAAGAAGATAAAATGCATATGAATATATTTAACCAGAGATCTAAGAGACTTACACAGAGAAAGTTACAAGACTCTACAACAAGAAACCAAAGCAGACTTACAGAAGTGGAAAAACCTGCCTTGCTCATGGATAGGAAAATTTAAAATGTCTATTCTGCCCAAACTGATCTATGTACAACACAATCCCAATACAAATCCCAAAGTCATTTTTTAATAAGATGGAGAAACAAAGCACCAACTTTACTTGGAAAAGAAAGAAACTCCAGATAAGTAAAACACTACTGAAGAAAAGGAATGAAGTGGAAGACTTCACAGTACCTGACCTTAGAATCTGTTACACTGCCACAGTAGTCAAAGAGCCTGGTACTTGTAGAAAAAGAGACATATAAACCAATGGAACAGAGCTGAGACTCAGAGATGCCACCATCCTATTATGAACAGTTGACATTGGAAAAAGGCCCTAAGACTATAAATTGGGGTAAAAACAGTCTCTTTAACAAATGGTGTTGACAAAATTAGATATCCGTCTGTGAAAAACTGAAACAAGACACATACGTCACACCTTACATAAAAACTAACTCAAAATGGACCAAGACCTAAATGTCAAACCTAAAATGATAAAGAGCATACAAGAAAAAATAGAGTCAACAATGAAAGTTCTAATACACAGTTTAGATAGACTTCAAAATCTGAGAAAGCCTGATCAGTGAAGAGAAAATAGATAAATGGAAACTACTAAGAATCAAACACTATTGTTCATACAAAGACTTTATCAAAAGAGTTAAAAGAATGGGAAAAAATATTTGTCAACTTCATGTTGTACTGACATCTGATCTCCATAATCTGTAAGGTACTGGAAAATATCAACAAGTAAAAAAAAAATAATAACCCAATTAAACAATGACCAAAGTAGGTGAGCAGACACTCACCAGAGACATCCAGACAGTTAAAAGACATGAGGAACTGCCAACAAACATTAGCTATTAGAGAAACCCAAATCAAAACTACAGTCAGATACCATCTTCCAAAGAAGTGTAGCAATAGTTCAAAAAGCACAAAACAACAAATGCTGGAGAGCTGTGGGAATGCAGGAATGCAAAATGATACAAACTCTCTGGAAAGCTATTTGGTGCTTTCTTAACAAGCTAGAAATAGAAATACCATATGATACAGAAATACCACTGCTTGGATTATGTCCTACAAAAATATGGTTTGTCACATGAACTGATACATGCACACAAATATTTATTGCAGCAATGTGCACAATAGCAAAAAGACGGAATCCACCCAGATGCTTAAGAACAGGTGAATGAATAAATAAGCTATGCTATGTATACATAGTGTAATAATATGCAATAGTAAAGAACAACGATGATTTTAGGAAGCATCTCATAACCTGGCATCAACTAGAAGAAACTATGCTGAGTGAAATCAATCAGCTGCGAAAGAACAAATATTGTGTGGGACCACTGTTATAAGGACGTAAAAAAGGACTTACGCAGAGAAGAAACGACTCTTTGATGGCTACAAGGATTGGGAGAGAGGGAGAAGGTTGTTCATAAATTAGATATTTAATACGAATTTGGTTACGTGAAGGGAGTGACAACATGCAGTAGAAACCATGTTGCGTAGCTGGACTACACCATAACCTAAAAGGTTTTCTAAATTCAACTCAAGATTTCAAAAGACAGAGTAGCAGGGACAGGGGCCTGGGGATCATGTTATGGGGGACATCAAGGTTAACTGGCATAGCTACTCTTTTGCTAAGAGAACCTTCTGCACCCCATACTGGTGAGTAACATCTGGATCTTAAAATCCAGCAGGCTGCCCTTTGAGGAACACCAATAGTTCTGAACACACCAGGAATAGATGACAATTGAGAGCATCAAGTACATGAGGATAATGAGCCTGGGAGACAGAAGAATCTATACGATGAAGAGACTACATTAGCATGATACCAGAATAACTAGATGATGCCAGGCCTCTACCAAAGACAGCCCTGACAGGCAATGCATTGTAGAGTTGCCATCATAGCACAAGAATAAGAGGTGTGCAGATCAAGATCTCTATTAAAAGACCTGAACAGATGGCAGCCTGGAAGTTCTCCTGGGTACATGGTCCCTAGACTTGCTATTGGCTTAGACCAGAAACCAGTACTGAGGTCAACACTTCAGACATAGAATTGATTGCACTCAGGGACACAGAATGAGCACGTGGTGTGTGTATTTTATGGCTTTATACATATATAAGTGGCTGTCAGAGGGGAGAGGGGAGAGGGAAGGAGGGAGGGGGAGGGGGAGGGGGAGGGGGAGGGAGGAGGGGGAGAGGGAGAGGAGAGGGGGAGGGGGAGGGGAGGGGAGGGGAGGGGGAGAGGGGAGAGGGGAGAGGGGAGGGGGAAGGGGACAGGGGAAAAGGTAGGGGGAAGAGGGGAAAAGGAAGAGGAAGGGACAGGTGTTTGTTAAGTGGATACTAGAAGAGTGAAATGGAGCAGTGTGGTGTCACAGGGTGATGAGAGCAGATAGTGTTACAGAGAGGTAGACATGCAAAATGAACTCAGACTGTAAATTTTCACTTAATCATAACAACAACAACAACAAAAATGTGGGAATTAGTATAAGAAGCTTGATAAGTCTGTGACAGAACTTGCTTAGTGGGGCTGACTGATTCATGGTTGGATCTATCTCCTCTAGTATATGCTGGACTTCCTGAAGGTAAGAACTGTGCTCTTTACCTTTCTGCCAGACCCTTCCCATTGCCAAACAGGAGGCTCTCAACAAATGTTTCTTGCTTTCAAATTAATGTCTTTCTGAAACAAGTCACCCAAACTCAGCAATTGTATGTATTGTATTAGGAATGAATTTGCTTTCACCACCAAATTACATTCTGTGGCTTTCATTCACTTTTCTTTTGGCTTTCTGTGAACTCTCAAAGTTCTAAAACTCTAAAAGACGCTAATTTGAAATTAGTGCTACTAATTCCTTAAAATACTTTAAAACAGCAGCAGTGAAGAAGGAACATTAGAATTTGCAAAACAGTCATTGTTTTATGACACCTAGTATTTAAATGCAATTTTAATACAGAAAATTACAAAAAAAAACATACAGCACATACTACCTCTGATGTATGTCTTAGCTTTTCAGTACTGCTGCAAGGTCCGACAATTAACTTTGCTAAGTTTATTGTTCAAAATGCTACATACCTTATTGCTGAATATCACCAGGGCCACCTTCGAAGTGATTCCCTTTGGAAGCTATACACCAATGCTCATGCCTACTCTACCCTTCAAAGCAATTTTGGAACTCTTTCTGGAGTGGCCTTTGTGCATGGTGGGAAGGTAAAAAGTTCGCAAACTTAATTATATAACTGTCTGTGAGGAGGTTCTTAGCCAGTGAACAAATAACTACACTGGAAGACCTTCTCTTCTCTCCTAATCTGGTCCCCAAAGACTTTTTTCTTTACCCTAAGATAAAGAAAATATGGAAAGAAGATATTTTGATGAAATTCAGGACATTAAGGGTAACGCAACAACAGCTCTGATGGCCATTCCAGGGAAAATAAGTTCTAAAATTGCTTTGAAGTGTGCATTAGGCATTGGCATTGGTACATAGCTTCCCAAGGGAAGTAATTTGAAGGTGACAGTAGTGATATTCAGCAATGGGGTTTGTAGAACTTTTTCTAGGATGCGTTGGCAAACCTGTCAGAGCTCCATATAACACAAGCAGGACAAGCGGATGGATATGATATCCCCTCCACTGATTACTCACACAGTTGAACAGGATACATGAATTATACATACACACGCATATATATATATATATATATATATACACATGTGAGATGGAGTATAAAATTTCTAGTGGATAAGGGTACTAATAATTTTACTATGCAGAACACTTTCTACGAAAAGTACATTCTGTGCATTTTATAATGAAGAAAGAGTCAGTGAACTTAGCTGTCTCAACAATCAAGGTAAAATCTGTTCATTTCCCATGATGAAAAATTCATTTACCAGCTTTGCTTTAAGTGGTTCATACTACAGTTTGATGCTTATTTGATAGCAAATGCTATATTTGCAAATGGAAAGATAAAAAAACACAGAATGATCAGTAAACAAACAGAACAAATTATGCTATTTTTAGATAGGTCTTTCATCTCTGGTATCATTGAAAAACATTTCTTTCTATTCTTTGCTCTTAGGAATTTTCAGTGATTCCATCATAGTTAAGCTACTGGACAATATCTACTGCTATACATAATAAGGATAATGAATTGAGTCTTTCTTGATTCACTGTTGAATGCTGATGGTTTTTGAGTCTCTTCAGGAAAAAAAAAGAGCACGCCATTGTACAGCTTATGATCATCAAAGCTAGCAACATATGTAAAGCTATTGTCTCACTTCACTGTAAAGGTCTGTATTTAAGTCAGTGGGATAAGCCTGCACTAATTTCTTGAAAGCCTTCATGTATTCTTCATCAAGCATATTTGCATTGTTTTAGAAGGAAAACCTATTTGAAAGAACATCGTACATTTTTGTCCTTCTTTTCAGGCAAGATTTAAGTGAGTCAAGTGAGTCAGTGTTGATGTAGTATGTGGTTATGGCAAATTAATGTCTGGCGTTCAATGAGACTTCTGGAACACTTGCATCGTTTACTTCTTTCCTTCTAATCCTTCTGTGAAGGTGAACTACTGATAATCAGTATTTGGCAGTATTTGTTTTGCTAGGCTTTCAAAATTCTCAGAATCTTCTATTAGATTACATAAATGCCCAGTCAATGATTGATACAGATCTGTGCATGTCTTTAGATATGCTTACAAATCTTGAAGGGTTTGATTTGTGCAGTGGAAATGCTATATTATTACATATATCCAACAAAAATATATACATTTTCTAGTGTTTCCCTTTTGTTGGCTGTGTTTTCAGCTTATCCTTTGATATCTCATTTTTGTCTCTGGTGATCAGTAATATTTTCTAAGACATTTAGAATATGAGTTAATGATTGTAGGGTTGCATTTGTTGCTGCAGTATGCACATCCCAACACACTTTAGAAAGACATCTTAATATTCAGTCTCTGTGTGAAGATGTTTAAGAACTACCCATTGGTGAGCAGAGGTGGCAAAACATATACAGAGTAACTGAATAGTAAGAAAAAGATAATCTGCTTCTGGACAACAATCTACTGTGCTAGATCAGCACATGGTATGAAACTGGAATATACATTATCTTATAAAACTCTCTGTTGCATGGCTTTATAGGAACTGCCATACTGGCACCAAAGTTGTAGGGCTGGCCTCTGCATTTGGGAAAATAAGCCTTCAATTAAGTAATAAAGTATTTTGTTTTCTATTTCTTCATTGGTATGAATCTTTAATCTAGTAAATGTGATAAAATGCTTGACAGGTTTCCATCTGTTGAAGATAACTCCCCCCAAATAAACATTGCTGTTGAGTTGCTGTTGATTCCATCTCACAGCGACCCTATAGGACAAAGTAGAACTGTTCCATAGGATTTCCAATGAGTCTTTGGTGGATTTGAACTGCCAACCGTTTGGACAGCAGCCATAGCATTTAACTACTACACCACCATGTCGGAGATACATAACTTAAAAGAACACTTGGCTGATCTCTGTAAGAAAAATAAGGAGTGGAATTTATGGACAAACTGAAATACTGAGTTATACTCATTCCAGTAAAACATAGTTAATATAACTTTATCACTAAGTTTACCAATTCTTCATACACTGTTTTACGTAATATGACAGATTGCACTTTCTTATGTTACCATATTTTGAGATGCGGCTTTCTAAAATGGATCAAGATGAAAAAATACAAGTAACCCCCACCAATCTCTATTTTGCAGGGCCACAAACATTTCATCTTTCTGAAAACTATAGTCCATATTCGGCAATTGTTATAATGACAGCAAAAATAATTTACAAAAAGTCTTTCCAATACTTCATTTTGTTTCCAGTTTATAAGTTAAACCAAAACCTACATTGTCTTCTGTTTAAATATGACACCATAAAATCTCTGTAAATCGAACCGTTTGCATGTTTATCTATTATACTCAAGTTGCACCGATTGCTAAATACATCTGTAGCAAATCTGAGGATCAAATGCTTTAAATGTAAATGAATAATTTGCAATACTTATTAGTGGAGGATACAGTGGCCTTTCCCTTTCACCATTAGCTTGACACTCTACATATACATTTTGGCTGTAAAACCTTGTTTGTTCACCATCCAGAAGTTGTTGATATGAATTTTAAAATGATCCACTGTGGTGTTGGCAATGATTTTTCCATCTTTGGTCCAATAATTTACATTATTAGAAGAAAATTTATTTCACAAAAACAGGATCTGTAGTTCTGTTATTTATGGAACTTGCAGATGGGACAATTTCAGATTCAATAATAGTTTCACTTCATATACTATTATTATTTTACTATGTGGAATAGGTATGGAATTTGGAAAAAATCTATTGAATTCATGTTGCTATTAGAAACTGCAGAACTAGTGGCAATAGCACTATGATGTGTACTCATTAAACTGGAGCATTTGGTGGAAGAAGTCTTTTCTGATTAATTATACTTTCAAAAGGAAGTTAATTTAGGAATTGTTTGTAAGGATTCACAAATCCTTTTCCTATTATCTTCTGTGAGCTTTAATTTTTGTGCTCCATTTAGCTTTTGCCATTTCATTTTGCCTGAATGTAAAATTATGATCTTCTTTAAATTTGGTTCAACTGTAGTGAATAAATTTTAAAAAATTGAAAAGAAGTAAAACATAAAACACTTAAAATGTACAAAATAAAATTTACATTGAAATTTGGATGCTAACACAAAAATTTATATTTGGAGATTAGTGAGTAAAAAAATGATTTGGAATCAGTAGTTCTATCTCCCAGGTCTAATATGCAGTCTGATGATTAAGTCCACAAACTTAATTGTTCTAAGTGCTACGTATCTCATCACTGATTACTATTGGGGGTCACATTTTAAGTACTTCCCAAGGGAAGCTATGCACCCAACACCAGCACCAAGTCCACCCTTCAAGGCAATTTTGAAACTCTTTCTGGAATGTCCATTGTGCATGGTGGCAAGGTTGAAATTTCATGAACTTAGTTGTATAGTTGTCTGTGACGGATTTTTTGCCCAGTAAACAGATAACCGTATTGGAACACCCTCTCTGCTCACCTAATCTGACCCTCAGTGACTTTTTTCTTTACCTGAAAATAAAGGAAATATTGAAAGGAAGATATTTTGATGACATTCAGGACATCAAGGGTAATACAACAGCAGCTCTGATGACCATTCTAGAAAAAGAGTTCCAAAATTGTTCTGAGGGGTGGACTAGGTCCTGGCACCAGTGCATAGCTTCTCAGTGGGAGCACTTTGAAGGTGACTGTAGTAACATTCAGCCATGAGGTATGTGGCACTTTTTCTAGGATGAACTGAAAATCCTAATTGCCAGAAGGCAGTATTTATGAGGCAGACAGAAACAATTTCGTTCATTAATTTTTCAATGTTGTTAGCTGTTTTATAAACCTTTATAGTCCTTGAGTGAAGGCTGAATTTTGGTAATGACTTCAGTTTTGAGTTTAAAATGTGTCCAGGGCTCCTTTGCAGATTTCCGGGAGTGCTTTTCTTCCTGAATAAGAAAAATCTTGTAAATTCATTTTTCATTCTTTAATGCTACATTACACCATTCAGTGGACTATATCCTGTACCCAAGAGGTTGAGAGCAATCACAAAGAGCATGATTCAAATACAAGGGTATGCTCAACCTGAAGACATTTTGATTAGCTTTGTGCAGGGACTGATATGTCACAAGCCGTGTGATTATAATGATGTTGTTGCACTCTTACATGGTCAATAAGAGAAAACTGAAAGTGAAGTTAGACCTGAATGGTCCAAAATGAAAGAGAAATATAATTGCTATCATATACAAAATTTATAAAATGCTATCAATTTCATTTAGTCACCTTCTAGTACCCTTCCACTGTGTAACTCATTTCCTTGTGTCTTCTCTGCTTGGCAACTACAGGTCCTGGTTACTTTGTTTTATTGATGCCTTGACCACGAACTTACCTTGCTTTTTGAGTAATCTGTCACTAATGGTGACTTCGCCTTCATGCCACAAGTGAAAGGCAGCATCAACCTTCAGAACTGAGGTGGTGGAAATTTGACTTTTTGAAAACTGAGAGTCAGTTTTGCTACTCTTTGCAATGTGGACAGTGGTTCTAGTGTGTCCAATAGTTCTGCTGATCTCTCAACTGTCCCAAGGATGATGCCTTCCTTTTCTTAGAGGACAATAGATAATTACAACCAACTTGATCCATTGACCTATTTTATGTCTGTACAATTCTAGGAGGCAGACAGCTATTCTTCATTTTGTACTGTCTCTTTCCCTTTCTTCTAAGGTAGGTATATATATCCATCAGTCATAGGCTTACTCTTTTGAACAAAAGACTGATTAGCCACACCCTTCTTACAAAACTTTTCCAGGTTCTGGTTCCTGGACGATAGAATTTTCAAAGCTTTTAAGTTCTCTTCTCATTTTGAACAGGTTGTTTTTAAGTCGTCTTTCCTCTCACAATCCTCTGTTAATAATTGATAAATATAGCAGTAAGTACGTAGTTGAACAGAATGCCTTCCACTAATCAATACTATCATCAGTCTAATAGACATGTGTAGATTGTTTAATTCAATAATAAAGAATATATGCTCTTTTCAAGGTCATATAGAATATTAACCCCAAAATAAGATTAAACTAGAAAGCAACAAAACTATAGAACTACAAAATATTAGAAGACTAATGAACACATATCTTAAAAAATAACAGATCAAAGAAGTCCCAAGAAGGTTTTAAAATACTTTGAACTAAATAAAACTGAGAAGAGATGAGGCAAAATAACAGAATGGTTAAATACTTCTTGTCATCCCTCTTACAACAAATGACAAAGAAAAAGTAAACCAAATTTATACAACAATATAGAAACCCTAAATATCAAAGACAAGGCTGAAACATCAAACTGAGTGACAAGTTGAAGAAGAAAAAAAAAATCTAGAAACAGCAGAAACGAAGAATTAAAAATCACTGGCTGAACCTGCACAGAGTGGACTTATTGAGACAAGTAGTATGCTCCACAGCTGAAATCCAACCCACTTGATTCAAACAAGCAGGAGAAACTCTCTACACACTTCCAGAGTTATCTAAAAAATGGTTCCAGCCCTGTTAAAGTTAAATATATGTACCTACTTAACAGTGTTAACATTGGCACACCAAGTCTCCCCTTTGCCAGAGCTCCACAGGCTAAGTAGTACTTCCTCCTTCTCACCCACATCCCTCTCCACCCCAATACAATTCCAGTTGCATTCAACACTGCCTCACTCTTTAAGCCAGTAGTAGTTGTCCAGTCTGGGAGCCCATCCCTTCACCAACTCACTGGTATAGAGGGTCCCTGGGCTTACAGTGCCCTCCACACCTCCAGTCACCCATGCTGGCACCTTGGTTGCTGAGCTGCACAGCACAACCATATTGGACAATGTAGGTAACATTTCCAGCTGAAGTCCACTTCACTTGCAGTACCTAAGTGCGAGCTGTAAACTTGTGTCGTTCACAACTAACCTATACCCTAAATCAGTAGATTTTGGCACAGTCTGAGGTGGCCACCCCTTTGCCAAGCCACTGGCATAGGGCACTCCATGAACTTGTAACTCCTTCCACCCCTTCTTATTATCTGATTCAATGTGGCTAAGCAGGCACAATGCGGATATAATAGAAGAAGAAAGGAGTCATTCCCAGCTGAAACGTACTTTACCTGCAGTGGATAAACAGCAGCTTCAGAACCAGGGCACTTACTACCATCCTACTCCACAGATGGGGCTCAACTGTTTATGCCAGAGGCCTGAGAGCCAGCAGTACCACCCACTTCATCTAACCACCCATGACTAGGGCCTGAGAACTGGTGGTAGCCCCAGTCCCTCTAGTCAATGGCACTAGATGTGTGAGGACCATATGTACAACCTCCCCAAGATACATTCTAATGCACAGGGACAAGCTCTCCAACTGGGCACCTATGGTCATCCAACAGTAGCTTTCTTTTCCACCTGTAACTGGAGGTTTTTGCCTGCTCTAAACAACTCAACACAACACTGCCCATACAAAACTTTTAGTGAGATTCCCAGGCGCCTTTGCTCCAAACTTCTAGCAAATGGCAGAGCATACGCACACAACAATTAACCCAATGACTGAAAAAGAATATCTCTTGAATCCACAGCCAGGGGACCAGCCAGAGATGTCTCTGTCTTAGTTATATAGTGCTGTTGTAATGGAGATACCGCAAGTGTAAGGCTCTAACAAAAAGATGTTTATTTTCTCACAGTAAAGCAGACAAAAACTTCAAATTCAGATATCAGCTCCAGAGGGAGACTCTGGAAGAAAGTCTTTTTCATCAGTCTTCCTTTGGTCTGGGAATATCTTAGCTCGAGAACCTCAGTTCCAACAGATACACTCTGTTCCCAGCTCTGCTTTCTTGATGGTACGAGATCCAGCTGTCTCTCTGCTCATTTTTCTCTTTTGTATCCCAAGAGACTGCCTCCAGACACTATTCAATCTTGTAGATTGAGTCCTACCCCACTAATGCAACTTCAGCCCATTCTCCTTCATTAATATCATAAAGACAGGATTTTCCAACATATAAGAAAAGCATCTAATACTGGGAATTATAGCACAGCCAAATTTATTGTATACATTTTGAGGAATACATAATTCAGTCTGTGACAATCACCTGATCAACAAACAATCTTCATCCTCAGCAGCCCCACAAGAACAATATATATGGACCCATGCTCCAATAACTAGTCCCTGCCCAGTCTACCCATAGATAAGAGGTGAGAGCTTCATCATGGTCAGATTGGCAACCAGATTTGTACATATGCTCATTCTACTAAGATTCATCAAGCCAAAACAGAACTAGAGAATAACACACAAAAAAAATTCAGTATGCAGTAAGCCGATACAATAAATTGATAAATATAATAACTTCTTCATGCCTGAGAGACAATATCAAATCATGCAACAAAACAGGACAGGATGTCACTAGCAATTGACCAAAATAAAGAAAGAAACTTTCAGGAGGAAGATAAGGCAAATAAATTATCTAATAAAAATTCAAAAACAAATAATATCTAGTGCTCTAAGACATCAAGAAAGATATCAGAGAAAATGCAAACAAAACATGGAAAACAGGCAAAGCAATAGAGGAATTCATAAAAACAATGCAAGAAAAGAAAAACAACAGAATAAATAAGATCTAGAACTCATACAAAGAATAGCAAACAGAAATTCAAATAACAACCAAATTTCAAAATTAAAACATTTAGTAAAAGCCTATAAGAGAAACAATGAAATACAGAATTAGTGAGATTGAAGAGAAATCCTTTGATGCTGATTTGAGGGGGAAAAAAAAAAAAACAGAAAAAAGAATGAAGAAAATCTAAGAATTATGTCAGACACTATTGAGAAGAAACATGTGTGTTTGAGGTTTGAGAATGATGAGAATGAAGTGTAATGGCAGAAAACTTCACCAGTATTATGAAATATGAGAAGATATTCATCCAAGAAATTCAACAAACCCCATACAGAATAGCAAGCCAAAAGAAATCACCAAGATGCAAGATAATCAAACTTGTCAAAACTGAAGACTAAGAAAGAATCCTGAGAGCATCTGAAAGAAAAATAAAAAGTCACCTACAAAAGAGAAACAGTAAGACTAAGTCTTACAACTTAGTCTTACAATTTAGAAACCATGAGGGCAAGAAGGTAATTAGATGATGTGTAAAGACTTAAAAGAAAGGGAAAAAGAAAGAAAGAAGAAAGGAAAAACTGCCAGGCAGAAATTACATATCCAGCATAATTGTCTCTCAGATATTATGGCAAAATTAGGACATTTCCACTAAACATAAATTAAGAGAATATGTAAAGATTAGAACACAATTACAAGAAATATCAAAGAGAGTCCATTAGTTAGTGAATCAACACCACATAACAATTTACAATCAGGACACAGTGCAGATCAAGCAAACATCAACCCAGATAAAGAATTCTTAAAAATAAAGCAAAGCTAAAAGACTAAAAATAGGGCACCAAAGATATCAATATGTTAATGATGACAATATAAAAGAGAGAAAGAGACAGAGAGAGAGAGAAGTAGACCATATGACTATTAAACTTCCATTTGGAGAAGTCAAGGTGATATCAAGATATAAAAGACTGGTTCAATCTTAGAAAAATAAAGGTAACTTTCAAGATAACCACAAAGGAAGCCAACAAACTAACCCACCCAAGAAACAAAAAAGCAGAAAAACATAAAGAAATAATAAACATTACATTAACACTAACAGAAGAACTTAAAAGGAACTCCATAAACAAAAAGAATTTGGCACAGAAAATTAAGAGGAACAAAGAATCTGTCAATACAACATCTAAATAAATAGTACAACAGAATAACAGCAATAAAATAAATCCATAAATAATTATAAAAAATGTAAATGGTTTAAATGTACCAGTAAAGAGAGTACAAAAATGGATTGGGAAAAAAAAAAAAAACTAAGTGTTTACTACAAGAGATGCCTTAGACACAAAGATGTTGACATACTAAAACCAAAAAGATAGGGAAAAGTATGTCAAGAATATCATAAGCATAAAATATCAGGAGTGCAGATATTAATCTTTGATAAGATAGATTTTAAATCAAAATCCACTATAAAGGATAAAGGAAGACATTATATAATGCTTAAAACATTACTACAGCAAGATGACATAACCATAGCAAACACATATGCACCCAACTACGTGGTTGCCATGAGTTGAAATCAACACAACAGCAAACTTTTTCTGCTTTTTTTTCAAATAGCAAGGTTCCAAAACACATAAAATGAGCTTTAACAACATTTAAAACAGACAGTTCCACAACAGTAGTAGTATACTTCTGCAAAAGACAGAACATCAAAAAATTAAAAAGACTCAATAAAGATACAGAAGATCTAAATGTCATCATAAACCAACTTAACCACATAGAAAATACAGGATAGCCCATTGATGGTTTGATAACCTAGAGGGTCCCTGGACTCATGGCCCCTGGACTTGCTGCTAGTCTAGAGCTGGAACCAGTACTGAAGCCAGTACTTCAGACAAAGAATGGACTGGACCTGGGGACACGAACAAGTGAATGTGATGTGTGTATTTTGTGGTTTAATAGATACATGAGGCTGTCCTACTGGCTTCTTTCTAAGGGGGAGAGGAAATAGTGGAGGTGCTAGTTGAGTGGATACAGGAAATAAAGAATGCAAAAGAAGAGTGTTTTGTCACACGGTGAGGAGAACAGGTAGAGTTGCAGAGAAGTAGCTACATGGGATTTTATCTGAAAAATTGACTTGGATTGTAAACTTCACTTAATCACAATAAAAAATTAAAAAAAGGAATATACAGAACAGTCGAGTTAACAGAAGCAAAGTATGAATCCCTTTCATAATGCACACAAAACAATCTCCAGAATAGCCACATTTATTGATCAGAAACCAAGGGTCAACAAAATCCAAAACACTGTAAAGTGTAAAGCAGCTTCTCTGATCACAATATCATTCAAGTAGAGAAAGAATAGTAAGAAAATGAAATCAAATACATGGAAACTGAACAACGCATTGCTTAAACACTATTGACTAATAATAAAATTAAATATATGTAATATAATTTTGTCTATATGCATATAATGAAATAAGAATGGAAACACATTTTACCAAAAAAATTGGACTACAGTAAAAGCATACTTAGAGGTCAATTTATAGCAATAAACACATATGTCAAAAAAAAGAAGGGCTGTCTCTTTAACAAATGGTGCTGGTAAAATTGGATATCCATCAGCAAAAAATCGAAAAAAGACAAATATTCTACACCTTAAGCAAAAACTAACTCAGATGGGATAAAAGACCTAAATATGAAATTAAAAACATAAAGATCATGAAGGAAAAAATAGTCAAAACGGACTTTTCAATACACAACTCAGACAGACTTCAAAGTCTGACAAACAAGCATAACCATCGGAACAGAAAAATAAATACATGGGAACTACTAAGAATCAAACCCTTGTGCACATCCAAGGACTTTATCAAACGAATTAAAAGACCACCTACAGAATGGGAAAAAAATATTTGTCAGAGACTTGTTGAATTGATGTCTGATCTCCATAATCTACAAGGTACTGCAAAATATCAACAAGGAAAAGGTAAATAATCCAATCGAGTAATGGCCAAAGGAAATGGACAGACAGTTCTCCAAACAGGACACCCAAGCAGCCAAAAGACACATGAGGACATGCTCACAATCATTAGCTATTCAAAAAATCCAAATCAAAACTACAAAGATGGCAGAATCAAGATGGTGAACTAGACACATGTCTCCTTAATTCCCTCTGAAAACTTAAGTCCTGAACTGATAATTGAACAGAACTTTCTGGACACCCAGTGACTCTTTGGATGTGACATAGGGCTGTCAGTTTGGACTACATACCACTAAATGGAAAAATTACTCTCTCTCACTGAACACTGTTTCTGCTGACTAGGTGGTCATGTGGACTAAAGATACTGGTGTTTTTAACTTTATTTTCTTTTTTTGACTGGTAGGCAGGGGATGGACACGAGCTGACAGCTGAGCTGAGCCGTATTACTGAAATGAACACCATGTACCATAGCAGAGAGATAGTTAATGGAATAGCTATGTTTTGAGACCCAGTCTGCAGACCGACGGCACCGCATTCCCTATACCCTCTCTTCTCACAGGACCGCCATAGATTCAGCTGTCCTACAGCAGGAAGAGTAGCTTGAACAGGATGCCATCTTGTTCAGCAGGAAGGTGGAGTTACCCAACCAGAGGCCCAAAAGGGGCTAATTCCAGGCTGAGAGGCAGTCCCAGGCCAGAGAGTATTTTTTGAGAAGAAAGGTTATGTTTAGCTCACTGTTGCCTTACAGGTAGAACAGTAGAACCTGGTGGCCAATAGTAGCAGTGGAAGTGCCCATGAATGAATAGGTACCTCAGTTGTCAGCCAGAAGGTGGGGCCTGTCGCACTTGATAGTCTGACTGATTTTGGAAGCTGTCAAATAGCTCTTAGCTTTTTAAAATAAGACAGCCTGGAGAAATAACTGCTGTGCAGCCCAGTAACATTGCTTCTAGCCTTTATCGACCCACAACAGAGGGTTGGCTGACAGCTCTCCAGTGACTCAATAAGTAGGACCATGTCTTTGACAGACAAGAGGCAGAGCATGCCTCCCCAGAGTGTCCACTGGCCCAGTCACTAGAGTACACAGAAGGGGCTACTGACCAACTCCCTTCTCAAAACTACACCTCAGTGCCTGTTGAGGGAAAACCAGAGAAACTAAAGAGCCTCTAGATCTGCCAAAAGCCACAAACCATAGCAAAGCATTTAAAGAAACAACCCCAAATGGCTCCAGAAAACGCCCCAAATAAAGAATCAAACAACTTCCCAGATGAAGACTTTCTGGAACTATTTAAGGTCAAGTACAAAGCAATTATTTAGAGAACCCTCCTAGAGATCAAAGAAAATGCAGCAGAGCAAAATAAAAAATTAAGCAAACTATTTGAACTGATGCAACATTAATATTCTGAAATTTGACAGATCAATAACAAAATTACAGAATTAGACAACTCAATTCAAAACCAAAACAAAAGGTCTTATGAAGGTAAATGGATGGAACACTCTAGTAAAGAGACAATGAATAATATCTTGGATCAGAAGATATGACCCATCTATATGTTGCTTACAAGAAACACAGCTTAGACTTAAAGACATGAACAAACTGAAAATTAAAGGACGGGATAATATACACTGAGCTAACAATATACAAAGAAGAGCAGGTGTGGCAATACTTAATCTCAGATAAAATAAACTTTAATGTAAAGTCCACCATTGTGGAATAGGATGATCATTATTTATTGCTGAAAGTTTCAATACACAAGCAGGACTTCACAATATTAAATATTTATGCACCCAATGCTAGAACATCTAAATACATGGAACAAACACTGACTGCTTTGAAAAATAAGATAGATTATTTCACAGTAATGGTGGGAGACTTTAACACTCCACTTTTGGTAATGGACAGATCATATAGAAAAAAAGGTAAGTAAAAACACAGATCTTATTGCAACAATTAACCAATTAGACCTCATAGACATACACAGAACTTTTTATCCACCAACAGGTAAGCACATTTTCTTCTCCAGTGCAAATGGAACATTTGAATAAACCATGTGTTGCAATATACAGCAATTCTGAACAAAACCGAAACCACTGAAGTATTGCAAAACATCTTCTCAGGTCATAAAGCCATAAAGGTGAAATCAATAGCAGAAAAAAAACAGACAGAAATTGGAAATTATAGAAACTGCACAATACTTTGCTCAAAAACCCATGCATTACAGAAGAAATCAAGGATGAAATAAATTTATGGATTCAAAAGAGAACAAAAACACATCCTACCAAAACCTATAGAATACAGCCAAAGCAGTTCTCAGAGGTCAATTTATATCTATAAATGCACACATCTGGAAGGAAGAAAAGGCTCAAACCAAAGAATCAGCCCTACAGCTTGAACAAGTAGAAAGAGAGCAATAGAGGATCCCCTCAGGTGTGAGAACAGAACAGATAATAAAGGTTAGAGCAAAACTAAAGGAATTAGAGAAGAGAACACTGAAAAAAGTAGCAAACCAAAAGGTGATTTTTTGAAAAGATCAACAAAATTGACAAAACATTGGTTAAACTTACTAAAGAAAAAGTAGTTGAAACAAATAACCTGAATAAGAAATGAGATGGTAGATTTCAAAACAGATCAAACAGAAATCAAAAGTATCATAAAAGAATACTACAAAACACTGTACTCTAATAGATTTCAAAACTAAATGAAATGGATAAATTCATAGATTCATATCACCTACCAAAATTATCACAAGGAGAAACACAGCAACTTAAGAAACCCATTACAAAGAAAGATTGAAAAAGTCATCAAAAAAATACCAACCAAAAGAAGCCCTGACCCAGATGGCTTCGCTGCAGAATTCTACCAAACTTTTAGAGAAAAGCTAACTCCAATACTACTGAGACTATTTCACAGCATAGAAAGGAATGGAATACTCTCAAATTCATTCTCTGAAGCTAGCATAACCCTGATGCAAAAGCCAGGGAAAGATCCAACAAAAAAGGAGAACACAAACCAATATCCCTCATGAGCTGAGATGAAAAAATCTTCAACAACAAAAAAATCCTTGCTAACAGAATTAAAAAACATATCAAAAAAGTAATCCCACATGACCAAGTTGGATTATCCTTGGGTTGCAAGGCATCAGAAAAACAATTAATGAGACTGAACACATATTCCAAAAGATAAGAAACAGCTGTTCTGATCAATTGATGCATAAAAGGTAACTGACAAAGTACAACACCCATTAATGTTAAAAACTCTCAGCAAAATAGGAATAGAAGGCAAATTCCAAAATTCAATAAGGGCCATCTATGCAGAGCCAACCCTGTACATCATTTTCAATGGAGTGACACTAAAAGAATACTTCTTGAGAACTGGAACTAGACAAGGATGTCCAATCTCACCTCTCCTATTCAACATTCTACTAGAAATTCTGGCCAGAGCAGTTAGACAAGACAAAGAAATTAAGAGCATCTGCATCAGTAAAGAAGAGGTAAAAATCTCTCTATTATCAGGTGATATGATTGTATACTCAGAAAATCCTAAAAAATCCATAAGTAAACTATTCAAACTAATAGAAGGGTTCAGGAAAGTATCAGGATACAAGATAAACATAAATAAATCAGTAGGATTTCTTTATACCAACAGAGATCATTAAAGAAGAAATCATCAAATCATTATCATTTACTATAGCCCCTAAGAAGATAAAGTAATGAGGAATAAATCTAATCAGAGCAATGACAGACCTTTACAAAGAGAACTACAAGACCTTACTGCAAGAAACTAAGAGAGACTTACATAAATGGAGAAACCTACCCTGCACATTAACAGGAAGACTTAACACTGTGAAAATGTTTATTTTACCCAATGTAATTTACATGTACAATGCAATCCCAATACAAATTCCAGTGACAGTTTTCAATGAGATGGAGCAACAGATCATCAACTTTGTGTGTAAGGGGAAAAAACTCCAGATGAGCAAAACACTACTGAAGAAAAGAAACACACCAGGTGGCCTCTCGCTTCCAGATTTTAGAAAGTATTACATCACCACAGTAGTCAAAACTATCTAGTACTGGTACAAAATAGACATATAGATGAAATGAATAGAGTGGAGACATCAGAGATGTCACCATTCTCCTATGGAACAGTTGATACTCAACAAAGACACTAAGATTGTAGAGCTGCTGTAAAAACACTCTCTTTAACAAATGGTGCTGGCAAAATTGGATATTCATCTGTAAAAAATTGAAACATGAACCATATCTCACACCTTACACAAAAAGTAACTCAAATCAGATAACAGACCTAAATATCAAACCTAAAAGGTTAAAGGTCATACAAGAAAACATAAGATTAACAATGAAAGTTTTAATATACAACCTAGACAGACTTCAAAATCTGACAAAAAAAAGCATGATCAACAGAAGAGAAAATAGATAAATGTAAACTACTAAGAATCAAACACTTTTGCTCATCCAAAGACTTATCAAAAGAATTAAAAGACCACCTACCGAATGCGAAAAAATATTTAACAACTATATGTCAGACAGATGTCTGATGTCTCTAATCTACAAGGTACTGCAAAATATCAACAAGAAAAGGATAAATAACCCAACTGAGCATTAGGCAAAGGAGATCGACAGACACTCCTCTAAAGAGGATATCCAGGCCAAAAAGACACATGAGAAAATGTCCACGATCATTAGCTATTAAAGAAATCCAAATCAAAACAATGATGAGATACCATCTTACCTGAACAAAGTCCGCCATTACCTAAAAAGCACTAAACAAAAGCCTGAGAGGCTGTAGAGAAATTTGAACTCTCCTCCACTGCCGGTGGGATTGCAAAATTGTACAACCTCTTTGGAAAGCAATTTGGTGCAATCCCACTGCTTGGAATACACCCTACAGAAACAAGGAGCAAGGACAGTCACTTGAACAGATACATGCATATGAATGTTTAATGCAGCACAGTCCACAATAGCAAAAAGGTGGAAACAACCCAGATGCCCAACAACAGATGAATGGATAAACAAACTATGGAACATATACTCAGTGGAACACTATGCAAAGATAAATAACAATCATGATTTTAGGAAGCATCTCATAACATGGTTTCAATTAGAAGACATTATGTTGAGTGAAATGAGTCAGCTGCACAGGATCAAATATGGTATCAGACTCCTACTATAGGACTTAAAAATAGAATCATGTACAGAAGAAGACACTATGAAGGCTATAAGTGAGGGGATGGAGGGAGACAGATGGTTGGTTATGGGTTAGATTGTTGATAGAAATTTGGTTGGGTAAAATCAGAAAGAAGATCAATTTAACTGGACATCAACATAACCTTAAAACACATCTATCTTTATTCAATATTACAAAGAAAAAGTAGCAGGAGCAGGAGTCCAGGGACCATGCTCTTGATGGACATGAGGCCAACTGGCATAACTAACCTCTTGCTAAGAGAGTCTTCTACATCCCATATTGGTGAGTAGCATCTGGGTTCTTAAATGTAGAAAGCTGAAATCTGAGGTACACCAAATTGTCCCAACTCAGCTGGAACAGATGATCACCAAGGACAACAACATGAGGGAAAAAGAACCTAGGAGACAGAAAGACCCACATGAATGGGTGACCATATCAACATATGACCAAAAGAACCAGATGGTAACCGGCCACCACCAATGACAGCCATAAAGGGGCTTACAATGTTGATTCTCAGTGGCAACATGAGGAAAAAAAGGGGTCCCCCCTAAGAACTCCATTAAAAGACTGCAACTGATGGTCTGAAGGCCTAGGAGTTCCCCTAGGAGCATAGTCCCTAGACCTGATGCTGCTCCTGATTATAAATCTTTACTTAGGTCTACTCCTCACACAGGAATGGATTGGACTCAGGGACACAGAGTGGCCATATTATGTGAGTACTTTAAGGTTCTATGTATTTGTAGGAAGTCGTCCTACTGGCCTCTCACTAGAAGGGGGAGGAGAGGCTAGAGAGGAAGGGACAGAAGATTTTTAAGAGGACATGACATGTATAGAATGGAAAGGAGGAGTGTGCTGCCACTGGGCAAGGATGCAGAAGGAATTGCAGATAGGCAGACATACAAATTTAAACCGGATTGTACGTTTTCACTCAATCACAATAGAAAAAAAGAACAATGGTGATTTTAGGAAGCATCTCATAACCCGGTTTCAACAGGAAGACATTATGTTGAGTGAAAGTAGTCAATGACAAAGGGACAAATATTATATGAGATCCCTATGACAAGAACTTGAAAAACAGATTCATGCATAGAAGAAAAGACTCTGATGTTGCAAGTGTGAGGAGGGTGGGAGGGTGACTAGGGAGGCTCTGGATTAGATAGTTAATAGAAATTTGGTTCAGTGAAATCTGTGACAGCACACTTAAACAAGTAGATCAACATTAACTGGACTTGAACATAATCATGATTACTTTTCTCATCTTAACCCGATATTGCAAGGACAGAATAGATGGGGCTGGGGTCCAGGAACCATGCTCTCTGGGGAAATCCAGGCCAATGGGCACAACTAGCCTTTTGCTAAGAGAGCCTTCCACACCCCACATTGGTGAGTGGCATCTGGTGAGTCTCAAAAGCTGTCAAGCTGCTGTCTGAGGGTACACCAAATTGTCCCAACCCAGAAGGAAGTGATGATCACCAAGGACCAAAACGACATAGGAGAAAGAGAACCCAGAAGACAGAGAGACTCACATGAGTGGGTGACTACATCAACATGCAACCAGAAGAATCGGATGGTGCCTGACCATCACCAGGGATAGCCATGATGGAGATCACAAGCTTGAGTCTCACTGGCAACACAAAAATAAAAGTGGGTGTACCATGAAATGTCCACTAACAGACCACAGTTGATGATCCAGAGGCCTCGGAGTTCCCCTGGGAGCATGATTCCTGGCCCTCATGCTTTACCTCTTCATAAATCATAATGGAGATCAACTCTTCGGACAGGAGTGGATTGGACTTGGTGACAGAGAGTAACCACCATATCGTGTGTACAGTTTATGGTTCTATACATCCATAGGATGTAGTCCCGCTGACCTCTTACTGGAGGAAAGGGAGTGTGTGGAGAGGAGGGGATAGGAGATTGTTGGGAGGATAAGACACATATGGAGCAGAGAGGCAGTGTGCTGTTACCAAACAGGGAGAGCAGTGGGAGTTGCATACAGGTGGGCATGCAAATTTATATGGGAATGTACATTTTCACTCAATCATAATAAAAAAGAAACAAATTCAATCAACAATAACTTTCTAAATTAGAAATCACCAGGTTCAGGTGATTTCATTAATTAGATCAACAGTCAGATAATAATTAATATTAATCCTTTTTAAATACTTGAAAAAATAGGAAGCAAGAAGGAGTAGTCAGATGCCTCCTATGATCCTCCTGACAACAAAGGCTTGAAAAAATCAAGTTAAATGATTATATATGACATTCTAGGAGCCTTGAATATCAGAAGCAAAGTTGCAATGTCAGATTGAGTTGACAGGAGAGGCAGAGAAGATGCAAAGCAATGAGGAGTAGTCAGATGTGATGTGAGAATTGCTACCTGAAGTCTGGTTGACAGATGTGAGCAAGGTAACTTAAGCTATGGCAGTTGAAATTCACTTTCTGCTTTGGGAGAGACTGAGCCGTGGAGAGTCTATTCACACCTTCATAATCAGTGAAAATTGGCACTGGATTGTTAAAAGATAAATAGCTTACATTTAATTACTGCCAGCCAAAGCCAAGTGCTGTCGAGTCGGACGTGGATTAAAAAAAAAAAAAGCAAAAACAAAAAAAAACACTCTCCTTTGACATAGGCTTCTCTCCCTTTTATGTGCCTTCCGCCCACCATGAACTGAGCCCAAGCTGACTCCAGAGACTGGTGTATGCTCGGGGTTGTAAGCAGCACCCTTTACACTCATTGAACTAGTCTACCATCCTTGTAGAGTGAACAAACAAACAAGGAAATACATACACATTCTGTCAGCTCAGCTAAGCTGAGAACACAGAGCAAAAATAGCTCCTTTGCCAAGGGAGAGATATGAGGGGCTCACACACTTTGAATGCCTTTCACCCCTCTGTAGGCCCATTACAAAAACATAGACCTTCATTAGCACAGTACAACAGGGTATATACCACAAAACCAATTTTACTGTACCATCTGTATGACAGAAAGGCAGATTTCTATCATTTGACTCTATGCTGTCTATTAAGCAGGGCCCTCACCCAAGCAAAACAAGGGTCTGAGAATTGGTGGCATCACCAGTGCCGTGTTGACACCCATGACAAGGATCCAAGAATAAATGGTTCCTCCCATTCCTTAGGGCTAACAGCCATAGTCTGACTGCAAAACTATGTACCTACTCGCTCTAGGGAACAAGGACACAGTTTCCTCACAGAAACTGAAGGATGGCTATCAGCCTTCTACCTTGTTCAGTGAGTGCAGCCAGATGCCCATCTAAGACTCTAGCAGAGAGCCTGCACCACACACTTGGTGACTACCTACTTGGATACCTGAGCTGAATTCAGACAGGAAAAGTAAATGGATTCCTGAGCTCACGTAACTAGTACCAGCTCTAACAACTGCTACAGGACATTAAAGCTTTAATGGCATCGGTAGCCAAACCAGCCAATACAACTAATGAATTTGGGTATTTCAAACTGAAGCAAAACAAGAAACTAGAACACAGCAAGTAAACAAGAAAACAAACAAAAAATTAATAAATACAGCAACTTAATGATGGATGGGAGACAACAGTCAATATCAAATCATATAAAGAGGCAGACCACAATGGCTTCAGCAAATGCCCCAGTCAAGGAACCACGAAATCTTCCAGATGAAAAGAATTTACTGGGAATATCAAATGTAGAATGCAAAACATTGATATACACAGTTTGTCAAGGGACCAATAAGGAGATCTGACAAAAGGCAGAACAAGCCAAGGAAGACATAGAAATAGCAATTGAGGAACTTACGCAGTATAGAGAAGAGTATGACAAATTTTACCAAGTGCAAGAATCCATACAGAGACAGCAAACAGAAGTTCAGAAGATTAACTATAAAATTTCAGAATGAGACAGTTCAATAGAAAGTCAAAGGAGCAGAACTGAAGCAATGAAAGTCAGAATTAGCAAGATAGATTATATACACTAAAAACCAACATTTTATCTGAAAAACCAGACAAAAGAACCTAAAATTGAAAAGAAATTGTCAAGATGCACATAAAAATACATCAAAATGCCAGCATTAAACTTATATCTATCAATAATTACACTGAATGTAAAGACTAAGTGCACCAACAAAGTGACAAAAAGTTGCAGAATGGGAGAAAAAAAAAAAAAAGATCCATCTATGTGCTGCCTACAATGTACGCCCTGAAAGACAAAACAGATTGAAAGACAAAAACACACTAAAAGCTTCAAGTATGGGAAATATAGATAGATGATAGATAGATAGATGATAGATGGATAGATGATAGATGGTAGATAGATAGATGGATGTTTGATAGATAGATGGATGGATGGATAGACAGATAGGTAGGTAAGTATGTAGGTAGGTAGATGATAGATGTATATGTGTATAAAACAGACTAGCAACAACAAAAAGGAGCAGAAATGGCAATAGCAATATCTTACAAAAGAAACATTAAAGCAAAGCGCACCACAAAGGCTAAAAATAAGTATTGTATAATGATTGGAAACCCTGGTGGTGTAGTGGTTAAGTGCTATAGCTGCTAACCAGAAGGTTGGCATTTCAAATCAGCCAGGCACTTCTTGGATACTCTGTGGTGCAGTTCTACTCTGTCTATTACAGTAACTATGAGTAGGAATTGGTGGCAGTGGCTTTGCTTTTTGATTTAAATAACGATTAAGAAGTCAGTACACTAGAAGGGATAACCATAGTAAATATTTGAATGCCTAGCAACAGGTCTCCCATATGCATAAAAGAAAGCCTAACAGCTTCAAGAAGAAAAACAGCACCAAAATAACAGGAAACTTCAACATAACACTTTCAATGAAAAGCAGATCATTCAGAAAGAAACTCCATAAGGATACAGAAGATCTAAATTCCACAGTCAATCAACTTGACCTCATAAACATATACAGAACATGCCACCTAACAGCACTCCAGCATACTTTCTTTTCTAACATGTATGGAATATTCTCCAGAATAGCATACATATTATATCATAAAGCAAGTCTTAATGGAATCTAAACCACTGAATATTACAATGCATATTTTCTGACCATAGGACATATAAGTAGAAATAAATAACATAAAAGAGAGAAAAAAGGAAATTAAACACATGGAGACTGAAAAGTACCTTGCTCAAAAACTACAGGGTTACAGAAGAAATCAACAACTTATTTAAAAAACTCACAGATTCAAATGAGAATGAAAACACATCCTGCCAGAACACTGAGACACAACAAAAGCAGTGCTTTGAGGGGTGGGGTGGTATTCAGCAACTAGACAAGAAATACTTTAGGTGAAAGGAAGGACAACACACAGTACAGGAGAGGTCACCACAACTGGACTAAAGCAAAAGCTATCTGGTTTCTTTAATACCACCAAACACTTTGAGGGACAGAGGAGCAGGGGCAGGGGTCTGAGAACAACAATTTCAAGAGACACCTATGTCATGGCATTACAAAGTTTATTAAGAAAATTGTCTACATCTCACTTCAATGAGTGGAGTCTGGGTGCTTAAAAGCTAGAAAGCAGCCATCTGAGAAACATCAATAGGTCCCCACCCAAACTGAGTAAAGGAGAATGAAAATCACCAAAGATACAGGAAAAATATAAACCCAACAGACAGAAAGGGCCACAGAAACCACAGACTACATCAGCTTGAGACCAGAGGGACCAGATGGTGCCTGGCTACCACTTGTGAGTGCCCTGACAGGGAATACAACAAAGAGTCCCTGATAGAGTGGGGAAAAACTAGTTGTGCAGAACTAAAACTCTAGTAAAAACAGCAAACTTGATGGTGTTACAGACTGAAGAGTTTCTCGAAGACTTGGACTCCAGACTTTCTAGGTCCAGAAATGATTGCATTCCCAAAGCATACTCTTTAGACAAATATTGGATTGGACTGGACTATAAGGTATAAAATACTGGTGAAGATTGTGCTTCTTGAGACTAACTGGGCAACAAATATATGAAGTTTAGATGAAAAGGCAGAAAGGGACAGGAGCTGGTTGAATAAACAAGAAATACAGGTTATAGAGGAGTGTACTGTTATAGTGTGGGGAGAGCAACTAGGGTCACATAACAATGTGTGTGTCAGTTTATGAGAAAATGACTCAAATTGCAAACTCAGTTAAGGCACAATAAAAGAAAAATAAAATTGCTGCAAAATATAAGAGGACGGTGGTGAAACTACTGCATGTAATGATGTAACAACTTGCATAGACATTATGCATTTGTCATCACAAAAAGAACTGTAGCACACAAAGAGTAAACCCTTAGTCAAGCTATGAGCTTTAGTTAATAATAATGTATTGATAGTGTTCATCATTTCTAGTAACTGTACAATAGTGACGATAGAGATTAGCTAACAATAATAAGATGTCAATAATAGGATAAATAGTGGGTATGGCGAGAGGCATTATGTGGGAACTTTTTATCTTCTGCAGTTTTTCTGCAAATTGAAAAATGTTCTAAAATAAAATCAACTTAACAACTGAGTAGAGGAAATAATGGCAAGTTAGATTAGTTGAACACAAATATTTTATACTGTTATGATTCTATTTATAGATCAGTATTTTCAAAGAGGCAGAGCTGGATAGTGACTATCCAAATGATAAAAAGGTATTGTCAGGTTGATGGCAATGCTCTGTATTATGATTGTTGGGTTGCATACAAAAATATATGTGTGTACCAAAACCAAAAGAATTGCACCATTTATTTGGTAAATATTGTTACAGTTAAGTTATATCTGAATAAAGTTGATTTAAAAAAAATTAAACTCCCACAATATGTTTCCCTTTCAAGATTGAAGTAAAAAAAATAAACTACTATTGCAATATGTTGTCAGCATTTTAAGGGAAAAAGTGTGTCCTCAAGCAATATTTATAATTTTACTATAATTGTGTTCAAAATTAAAACTTATGTGTGTGTGTCACGTATACAAATTATCTACTTTTCATAAATTTTCATAAAATTAATTAAGATGACTTTTCTAATGTTTTAAGAACAGCTGATTTTGGTTAGGTGCTTTTGAGGAACCACTAACTCAGGGTGACCTTAAAGCAAAGGCAAAAGCCAAGTGCTGTCTAGTTGGATGCATGACCTTAGGCATAACAGAAATTAGGGTTGGCTAGTTCCACACTGTTTTAGTCAGCTAGTGATGCTCTAACATAAATAACAAAAGTGGATAGTTTCATGAAGAGAAACTTTATTGTCACAGTCCAGTAAGCCACAAATCTATTTACAAGTTGCAAGTCCATTCAACAAGAGAAATTATTACAGTCTGGCAGGCTAAGTCTAAATTCAATGACAGCATCTCGGCACAGGAACTTCAGGTCCAAAGGATGTGCTCTGCTCTCGGTGCTGCCTTCTTTTCTCCCTTATATCTCACAGCTGTTAACTTGAGTGCTGCCTGACCAACACATCTGCCATCCATCTTCCTTCATAAACATCACAGAGGCAGGATTCACAAAATGTGGAAGGAATGGCACCACATTGGGACTCATAGCTGAGTAAAATTAGCACATGCATTTTTTGGGGAAAAATATAACCCACGACATACCACCCCACAATCTTTGCTCTGTTTGAACCCATTGATGTGGATGGTTTATAATATTTGTTACTTAATTTTGTTACTTAATTTTCTCAAAAAATATTCTGACAAAGATTTATTTTACTTTATTACTAAATGTATTAAAAGTTAAAAATATATTTTTCTCTTGAGGTAAGTTCTACCCTGGCCCCTAGGGTCACCATGAGTCAGATCCGACTTGACATCACTTGGCTTTGGCATAGTGGACATATATTTTAAAGAATGTAAGAAGGTTAAATTGAGGTAAAATTCTCTGTTGAGGCATAGTATAAGTCAGTCACTGAAACTGTCTAATTGCTTATATATAAAGGTATGTATTTTATGATCTCATGTAACCTATTTTAAATATTGTAGCATTGCATCTTAAAACTTGGTAACAGGAGAAGGGATAAAGATGGCTGACTAGACAATCATCTCTTCAGTTCTCTCTGAAAACTAAGGCTTGGAATGATAACTGAATAGACTGGATATCTGGGGAGCCCTAGGATCTGACGTAGGGTTGTCAAATTAGACCAGCCTCTAGTAATGGAGTAATCACCTCTCCCAAAGAGCAGGCAGTGGTGTGCTGATTCTGACCTCTGCTGACTCACTGTCTGGAAGGACTGCAGGTACTGATGCCTACTTTGTAACTGGAAAGAGGAGGCTGGGAATGAACCAGCTAATATGCTGAACTACAATGCTTACATAAACAGTATACAGTGCACCAGAAAGACTGTGCTTGGGATAGCACATTTTGAGCCTGACTGCTGACTGAGGGCAACACTGCTCCTCTACCTTCTCTTTAATGAGTTGTGCCATAGATTCTGCTGTTTCATGGTGGGAAGAGCCACTCAAGTGAGACACGATCTTAGTCAGCTGGGAGGTGGAGTCACCCAGCCAGAGGTCTCAGCAGGGGCTAATTCCCAAGCTGAAAAACAGTGTCTGTCCAGAAAGCACTTTTCCAGTAGAAAATCTGTGTTTAGGACAGTAATATCTTACTGGTGGGGCCCGGCAGAGTATGGCAGCAACGCTGTAACTCCTCTTTACTTTGAACTACATCATATCATTTGGGGACAGCCTATGAGGTGTTTTTATTGTCAGCTGGAAGGCAGGGCCTGCCACACCTGAGGGTCTGACTGATTTCAGCAGCTGTTGGACAGCTCCTCACTTAGCAGTAAAGTACTTTTTTAAAATAAGACTTTGTGGAGAACTGACTGTTGAGCAGAGCAGTAGCATCATCCTACCCTTTACTGATTCATCATAGTGTCAGCTGATGGCCTCCAGTGACTTCATAAGTATGAGGCTGTCTTTGCCAATCAGGAGGCACAAGCTGCCACCCCTGAGAGTCCACATGAGGCCAATCACTAGAATACAAATAGGTGGCTGGTGACCAACTTCCCTCAGCTCCTGTTGAGGTAACACCAGAGAAACTGAACAGCCTCTTGATGGCGTATAGGCAACAATCCGTTGCTAACCATTTGAAGAAACAGTCCACTATGGCTCCAGAAAACTGCCAAAATAAAGAATCAAAAACTTCCCAGATGAAGAAGTCCTTCTGAAACCATCAAGGGTAAAGTACAAAAGAAATATATACAGAGCCCTCCTAGAGATTAAATGGAAACCCTGGTTGTGTGGTGGGTTAATTGCTACGTCTGCTAACTAAAAGGTCAGCAGATCCAACCCTCCAGAAACTCCTTGGAAACTCTATGGGGCAGTTCTATGCTGACCTCTAGGGCCGCTATGAGTTGGATCACACTTGACAATGGGTTTGGTTTGGTTTTGGTAGAGATTAAGCAAAACCAGTGGAACAAAATGAAAACTTAAGCAAGCTGTTTGAACTGATGGAACACCAATGATCTGAAATCCAGCAGATCAATAATAAAATTACACAATAAGACAACTCAACCCAAAGACAAATGGGCAGAACTGAGAAGATGGAATCCAGCATTAGTGAGCACGAGGATAGAGAAAATGTCACTAGCATTTATGAGGAGAAATTAGAGAAATGAACTAAGAAAAATGAAGAAGCATTAAGAAACATGTGGGGCTCTATTAAGATGAATAATCTGTGAATAACTGGAGGTCCTGAATAAGAAGGGATAGCTGAAAATACAGAGTACTGTTGTAGAGTTATTGACAGACAACTTTCCTGAAATTATGAAAGAAGAGAATATAGATTTCCAAGGTGCATATCAAACACCATACAAACAAGACCCCAAAAGAAAGACACCAAGACAAATTATAATCAAGCTTAATAAAATGAAACATAAACAGTGGCTTGTAAAGGCAGTTAGGCTTAAAGCAAAGCTAACTTTCAGAGGAAAGACCTGTAGGCTTTTGTCTAGCTTCTCAGCAGAACCCATGTCAGCAAGCAGGCAGTGGGATGACACATTTGAAACCATGAAGGAGAAAACTTTCCAACCAAGAACTGCATATCCTGCAAAATTGTCTCTCAAATATGGAAATGAAATTAAGGCATTCATAGATAAACAGAACATTAGAGACTTCATAAAAACTAAACCAAAACTGCAAGAAATACTGAAAGAAGCTTTCTGTTTAGAAACACAAAACCATTAAGGATATATGTAAGGAGGCAATGCGGAGCACAACATTCAGAATCCTACTCAGTTAGGGAAGTCACAAAGCTCAAACAAAGCTACGTATTAAAAGAAGGGAACTAGTGATCATATGACAAAAACTATGACATCATCACACTAAAAAGAGGGATATTACTGTAGTTATAACACTTTCAGATGGAGATCAGTTTAAAAAGATACACAGAAGTTAAAGTCTGGTTTAATTTGAAAATAGTAAGGGGGATTACAGAGGTAACTGAAAAGCAAGATAGCAATCCAACATATCAAAACAAGAAACATAACACAGGAGTCTCAACAAACACAAAACCAATGTTGAAAAACATGAAAAGTCAACACATTAAGAATGACCCAGAACAGAATATTAATAGTAACAGAGAAATCAGCAGCATAAAAATAAATGACCACACTGAACACATACCTGTTGGTAATTACACTGAATGTAAGCAGACTGAATGTTCCAATAAAGAGACAGCAAGTGATATCCTAGACCAAAAGACATGATGTATCAATATGCTGTTTATAAGAAACACATCTTAGACTCAAAGATATGAACAAACTGAAAAATAAAGGATGGAAAAAACATATACCAAACAAATAATATACAAAAAAGAGCTGATATGTTAATATTAATCTCAGATAAGATGGATTGTAATGTAAAATACATCACTGTGGACAAGGATGGTCACTATTGCTGAGATGTTCAATCAATAAGCAAGACTTCACAATATTAAATATGTATGCACCCAATACCAGAGCAACTAAATATGATGAACAAACACTGACTACACTGAAAAATGAGATAGGTCACTCCACAAAAATAGTAGGAGACATCAACTCTCAACTTTCAGTAATGGGCAGATCATCCTGAAAAAAACCTCAGTAAAGACACAGAAGAACTTATTGCCACCATTAAACAACTAGAACTCATCAACATATGCAGAACTTTTTTCCATCAACAGATGACTACACCTTCTTCTAGAATGCACATGGAACATTTTCCAGAATAGATCATGTGTTAGGATACAAAGCAAGTCTCCACAAAATACATAACACTAAATCATTACAAAAAAAAAAAAAAAAAAACTTCTCAGACCATAAAGCCATAAAAGTTGAAATCAATAGCAGAAAAAAACAGAGGTAGAAATTTGAACTCATGGAAACTGAACAACACCTTGCTCAAAAAGCCATGGGTTATAGAAGAAATCAAGGAAGAAACAAAGAAATTTATGGAATCAATCAGAAATGAAATCACATCCTGCGAGAAACTATGGGATGCAGCCAAAGCAATGCTCAGAGGTCAATTTATCTTCATAAATGCACACTGCAGAAGGAAGAAAGGACCCAAACCAAAGAATTAACCCTACAGCTTGAACAAGTAGAAAGAGAGTAACAGAGAAACCCCTCAGTCACCAGAAGAAAACAGATCATAAGGATTAGTGCAAAACTAAATGAATTAAGGAATACAAAAAGAACTGAAAAAATTGTTGTTGTTGTTAGGTGTCATCAAGTCAGTTCCAACTCATAGTGACCCTGAGAACAACAGACCAAAACACTGCCCAGTCTTTCACCATATGCACAACAGTTTTTATGCTTAAGCTCATTGTTGCAGCCACTGTGTCAATCCATTATGTTGAGGGTCTGCCTCTTTTCTACTGCCTCTCTACTCTGTCAAGTATGATGTCCTTCTCCAGGGACTGATCTTTCCTGACAACATGTCTAAAGAATGTAAGATGCAGTTTTGCCCTCTTTGCTTCCAAGGAGCACTCTGGTTGTACTTATTCTGGAACAGATCTGTTTGTCCTTTTGGTAGTCCATGGTACATTCAACACTCCTCAACATTGTTCTACAACACCCCAATTCAAAGGCATCAATTCTTCTTCTGTTTCCTTTGTTCATGGTCCAGCTTTTTCATGCATACGATGTGACTGAAAATACCATGGCTTGGGTTAGGCACATTTTAGTCTCCAAGATCATATCCTTACTTTTGAATATTTTAAAGAGGTCCTTTGCAGCAGATTTTCCCAATGCAATGCATCTTTTGATTTCTCGATTGCTGCTTCCAAGTGCATTGGTTGTGAACCCAGGAAAAAGAAATCCTTGACAACCTTAATCCTTTCTCCATTATAACAAAAATTAACAAAGCCAAAATCTGGTTCGTTGAAAAGATCAACAAAATTGATAAACCCTTAACTGAACTTACAAAAGAAAAACAGGAGAGGAAACAAACTGAATAACAAATGAGACAGGAGATGTCATTAACAGACACAATGACACAACTGAAATAAAAAAAAAAAAATATGCCAGAATACTACAAAAGACTGTAACAGATCTGAAAACCTAGAAGAAATAGACAAATTTCTAGATTTGTATCACCTACTAAAATTATCACAAGGAGAACTAGAAAAACTTAATAAATCCATTACAAAGGAAGAGATTGAAAAAGTCATAAAAAAAACTACCAACCAAAAAAATGTCCTGGCCCAGATGGCTTCACCAGAGAATTATACCAAACTTTTAGAGAAGAGTTAACTCCACAAGGATACCCACCATCACTACTTCTATTCAATCTTGTAAAAGAGGCTCTAGCCAAAGCAATTAGACAAGACAAAGAAATAAAGTGCATCTGCATTATCAAAGAAGTATAAATCTCCACATTTGTATATGATACAAGTATATATGCAGAGAATCCTAAAGAAGCCGTAAGTAAATTACTGGAACTAATAGAAGAGTTCAGCAAAGTATCAGGATACAAGATAAACATAAGTAAATCAACAAAGAGATCTCCATAATCTATAAGGTTCTACAAAATATCAATAAGAAAAAGACAAATCATCAATTAAGCGATGGGCAAAGGAGATGGACAGACATTTCTCTAAAGGGAGATCCAGGCAGCCAAAAAACACATGCAGACATTTTCATGATCATTAATTATTAAAGAAATTCAAATCAAAACGACAATGAGATACCACCTCACCCCAACAAGATTGGCCATCATCCAAAAAACGCAAAGCAATAAATGTTGGAGAGGCTGTGAAGAGACTGGAACTCTCCTTCACTGTTGGTGGGATTGCAGAATGGTGCAACCTCTTTAGAAAACAATTTGGCATTACCTTAAAATAATGGATGTAGATATACCATTTGACCCAGTAATTCCTCTGCTTGGAATGTATCCTACAAAATCAAGGCCATTCACACCAACTGCTACACGCACATGAATGCTTATTGCAGCACAGTCCACGATAGCAAAAATTTGCAGTCAACCCAGATGCCCAACAACAGAAGAATGGATGAGTAAACTTTGGTATATGTACTCCATGGAGTACAATACACTGACAAAGAACAACGATGATAGCAGGAAACATATCTCAATTTGGTCTCAATTGGAGGACACTATGTTGAGTGAAACTAGTCAGTGACAGAAGGACAATTATTATATGAGACCCCTACGATAAAAACTTAAAAGCATACTCATACATAATAGAAAAGACTCTTTGATGGCTACAAGGGTGGGGAAGGTGGGAGGGTGGCAAGGTAAGGGGCAAGGGTTTAGACTAGATAGTTGTTAGAAATTTGGTAGGGTGAAATTGTGCAATACACATTAGTAAGAAGATCAATATTAACGGGACTTTGACACAACTTGTGTACTCCTCCTCTCTTAACCCAATATTGTAAGCATGGAGTATGTACACTTTCATTTTTTTATTTAATAAAAAAACAAAAACAAAGAGATCAAAGAAGAAATTGCAGAAGCAATATCATTTACTGTAGTCTTCAAAAAGGCAAAATACCTAGGAATAAATCTAAGAGAAATAAGAGACATATAGAGAACAATAACACCTTGCTGCAAGAAACCAAAAGAAATTTACATAAATGGAGAAACCTACCCTACTCATGGATAGGAGACTTAACATTGTGAAAATGTCTATTTTACTCAAAGTGATCTACAAATACAATGCAATCCCAGTACAAATTTCAGTGACTATTTTTAATGAGATGGAGAAGGAAATCTCCATCTATCTTTGGCAAGGGAAGTAACCCTAAGTAATAAAGCATTTCTGAAGAAGAGGAACACAGTGGGAGCCCTAACACTACCCGATCTTAGAACCTATACAGTGCACAGAGTCAAAACAGTCTGGTACTGGTACAAAGAAATATATACCAGTGGGACAGAGATGAAATCCCAGAGATGCCACTGTCCTTTTATTAACAACTGATATTTGACAAAAACCCTAAGATTTTAAACTGCGGTTAAAACAGTCTCTTTAACAAATGATGTTGGCAAAATTGGATATCCATCAGAATAAAGTGAAGTAAGATCATATCTCACACCTCACATAAAAACTAATGCAAAATGAATCAAAAACCTATGTATCAAGCCTAAATGATAAAGGTCATTCAAGAAATAACAAGATAAATGGAAGTTTTAGTACACAGCTTAGACAGGTTTCAAAATCTGACAAACCAAGCATGAACAACAGAAGAGAAAATAGATAAATGGTAACTACTAAGAATCAAACACTTTTTCTCACCCCAAAGACTTTATCAAAAGAATTAAAAGGCCACCTACAGAATGAGGAAAAAAATTTTTGGCAACTATGTGTTGGACTGAGGTATGATCTCCATAACTTACAAGGTACTGCAAAATGTCAACAAGACAATGATAAAGAACAATGATGATTTAAGGAAGCATCTCTTAACCCGGTTTCAACTGGAAGACGTTATGCTGAGTGAAATCAGTCAGTGACAAAAGGACAAATATTGTATAAGATCTCTACTAAAGGGACTTTAAAATGAACTTATGTACAGACAAAAAGACTCTCTAATGGCTGCAAGTGCCGGGAGGGAGGGAGAGGGTCGGGTATAAATTAAACAGTTGGTAGAAATTTGTTTGTGTGAAAGCAATGACAACACACAGTAGAAAGTGGATCAATTTAACTAGACTTCAACAGAAACTGAAAACTCCTCTAATCTTAACTCAATATAGCAAAGATAGAGTAGCAGGAGTGGGCTCTAGGGTTCATGTTCTCTGGCAACATCGAGGCCAGTTGGGATAACTTGCCTACTGCTAAGAGAGTCTTCTGCACTCCATGTTGGTGATTGTTGTGTGGGGTCTTAAAACCGGACAAGCTGCCATATGAGGTACACTAAATTGTCACAGCTCATCTGGAACAGATGATCACTGAGAACAAAGACATAGGGAAAAAAAGTCCAGGAGACAGAAGGATCCGTGTTAATCTGTGACTGTATCAGTATGTGAACTGAGGAATCAAACAGTGCCTGGCCACCACCAAAGACGGTTATGATGGGGCTCACAATGTTGAGTCCCTGTGGCAATACAAGAAAAAGGGGGTTGCATCTCAAGATGTCCTGGGGATTCCTGCAGGGCCATGGTCCCTAGACTTGCTGCTGCCCCTGTTTAGAAAATACTAATGAGTCAACTCCTCAGACAAAAGTGGACTGTACTCGAGGACACAAAGTGACCATGTGGTGTGTGTACTTTATGTTTCTATGCATTTATAGGATGCTGTCTAACTGTTCTCTTTCTAGATGAGAGAGAAAAGGGTGAAGAGGAGGGAAAAGGAGATTATTAAGAGGCTACCACATGTACAGAATGAAAAAGAGAAGTGTGCTGTCACTGGGCAAGAATAACAGAAGGAGCTGCCAGTGGGTGGACATGCAAATTTAATTGGGATTGTATGCTTTAACTTAACCTCAATAAAAAATAAATAAATAAAAGGAAAGGGAAGCAAGAAGAAAGTGGGGAACCTGATACCATAAACAAATTAGCACCAGGAGTAGAGCACGTCCTTCACCCTTCAGGTTCCTGTGCCAAGTTGCTCCCTGACCAAAGACTGACGCAACACAGGGAGCTTCCCGCAGAGCCGACAAAGAGGGCAAGCCTTCTCCTGGAATGAATGCCCTGAATGGAGACATGTACCCTACTGCACTGTGTAAGAATGAACTTTTCTTTTTTAAAGCTCCCCGTACCCCAAAAACTTGTTAACAAAATTTTTCGAAACAGTCAGGACCCTTTCCACATTTAAATGCTGTGGAGAGACACAAAAAGTGAAATTTTAGACTATCAGCCATACTGTTTGTCTGCATGATGCCAAATAGCCACCTGTCTAATAATAGCTGCATGATTGATTGTGCTTTATTTCTTGTTATCTACATATATGGCAAAATGGAGAAGCAATAATTAACTTTGTATATTTTTAAATTCATAGAATTTAATATTACTCCAGACTAAAAGCAGAAAACAAACAAAATCTACGTATTTCACAAACCATAGAATCTATTAAGGATATAGCACAAAATAAGACAAAGTCCTTTGGTGTACCGTATGATGTATTTTAAGTATACATGTTGTTGGGAGTCTTTCACATTTTGTTAGTCCCAGAATATGTACTGAGGTTCAGGCTTCCGTCTATTTGCTGCTGTGTTTCCATTGTTATAAAGGTCTAGACTAGAATATTTATATTAAATATTCTAAGTGCAGCAGTTTTTTGTCAAGTTGCTCTACAAATTGTTTTTGATAAGATAGCTTACAGATATTACATATTGTGTGTTTGTATGTCACTCATACTATGGATTCCATTTGCAAAACAAATTAGAAAAATTTCACGAATGTTTTCTTTGGTATTAACACGTAATTGCCATGTAGCTATCATGCAACCCTGGTTATTAAATATCAAATACATTAAACTATATCACAAAAAGAATTTAGGTGCCTTATAAAAATAATAAATGAATGAATCACATTCTGATGACAAACTGAAAACCTTTTATTTTTGAGTTTTACTGGACTGAGATAATTCTGTACTCTAAGTAATTCTCCTAAATCAAATTCTAACAAAACTCTGTGCTCTAAGCATCCATTATCCCATAATATTTAAATTAAAATTACTTGATTGTGTATAGGCTTTTAAAGTTGATAACATGTAAAAATAAAACACAGGAACTACATAAGCTATATTACTGTAAAATTCTTTGAATTTTCCTCATTAGTGCATATTTGGATAAATATATGTTTTCCATTCTTCTTTTTCCTCTTTCACTGAACATCAGCATATTCAATAAATTGCTTGTGCAGCAATTACTGTATTTCTTTTGGTTCTTGACATCTGTTATTTATGAGCTCACAAAATCTCTATGAATCTTGCTACCTGTGAGTTTTTCTTACAAATAAAACAATTTAATTACCCCCAAATTGTGTTATTAGAACAAGGAAAACAAGGAGTTTTATTTTTTAAAAAACATTTACATGTATGGACAGATATTTTAACTTGTTACAAAAGTGGAACTTCCAATGGCCTTGAATATCCAATTAAAAGTACTACAAATAATTTAAAATATCAAGTTAATTGGATTTTTACACACAAAGCATATGAAAAATAATCCATTTTAAAAAAATGTGTTGTCATTTGGATGTAGATTTCAACATACTTTCTCAGAGAAATTGGAAATTAACAAATCTAAAATGCTGTCTTTATTTGTTCAACTATTTATAACTTTCAGAAGCTATATTCTGAAATATAAACTTTTCCCAGACTCCTCTGAATCTCATTCACCAATCCATTCCTGGTTCATTTCTCAAAGTAATTTTTTCCCCACATTATAAAGCTGTATTTTTTCCACTAGTATCTCAGTAAATGAATTTTTATTGGATTGTGATAATCCTGTATGCTAAGTAATTCTAAGCCGTCAAAACTCTCTCTATTCCAAACATCCATTATATAAAGTTTAAAATAAAATTAAACTGTAAGTATGACATAAAGCATTCTAGAATAGGCAATCAAATGTTCCTATTTATCAAAATAACAAGTAGAATACCAGGAATATCACTCTGAGTGAGAGACATTATAAGTGTATGCTCATTATCAATATTATTTGAAAGCATATATTCTTCAAAATATGTCAGCCTAAGCTGAATTATTAGGTCCCAGGGAAAGGATGAAAATATATTCTTTTACCACCAAATTAGGAATAATAGGAAGAGTGTGGAGAAAGAATAAAACAAAAAAAACCCAACCCACCATCACTGAGTCGATTCTGCCTTGTAGTGACCTTGTAGGACAGAGTAGAACTGTGACATAGAGTTTTCATGGAGTGCCTGGCAGATTTAAACTCCCAACTTCTTGGTTAGCGGACAGAGCACTTACCAACTATGCCACCAGGATTTCCAAGTATGTTAATACTTCCATTACATATGCATATGTGAGTGTATATATATATATATATATATATATATATATATATAGGGATCGTTTTGCTGGGCAAACACTAATCCTGGATCTTTTTTAACTTTTAGATTGCACAATATATTTGATGTCTAATCTCTACTTTAGAAGTTCATAAACTCAATTTTCATTTGAAATATCCTTTGTCAACTTTTTGTAATCATTATACTTTTAAAACTGAAAGAATAAGTGCGTTCTTTCTACATATGAGCCCTGAATTTAGTGATAACTTTTGGTTCAAGACCACTTTTGAAGCTAGTTCTTAAACTTTCAGAACAATCCCCTTTAAAATTAAGATAAAAATGACATCAATATTTTTTCCAACTATTTATAGAGAATATGTAGTTAATGCAAATATTTCCATCTTCTGGAGAAGAGAAAAGGAGTTTATGGGTGACACAAATGGTAAAGTGATCAGCTGTAGACCACAAAGTTGGTGGTTTGAGTCAACCCAGAGGCATCTCAGAAGAAGGATCTGCTTCTGAAAGGTAAGAGCCGCTGAAAAGTCTGTAGAAAATCTCTGCACCGTGAGATCACCGTGAGTCAGAATTAACTCAAGAGCAGCTGGTTAGGGCAGACACATATTGAAAAAGTTCAAGTCTACTACGTTAAGTAGCTTTAAGGCACTGAATTTATTTTGGCTTAGCATATAATAGTAAGACAAAAAACAGGACGAGCTGCATTCAGATGTCCGTAACAACTTTAGAAAGTACTATCTATGTTAATGTTAAAAGTTTATATAATAAAAATTGTGTTAAACTGTACAAATAATTGAAGATAAATTTGTAGTTTATGGCATAATGTAATGAAGTATGTGTGCTAAGTATGTGGGAGTGGTGAGAAAACAATCTCATATTTCAGATAGTTTGGGGAGAAAATAGATCACTGAGAAAATAGCCTGGAGCTGGTGGAAAGGACTTGGGAGAAATGAACTGTTAAAGGAGCTAAATCTGCATAAAAGTAACACACAGTTTGTTTACTAAAACAGTATTTTGAGACACAAACCAAACCTGTTAATTTACCTAGTTAACAACAAAACAGTCTTCAGTGTAGATACAAGTGTAGCTATATGTCTTTGAAAAAGTAGACACAGTAAAGAGTACCTCAATGGCCTTAGACAAATTTACCTGGGGAACGATACCTGGATGGTAAGAACCTTTAAGCTTTATATCTGGCTTGCATGTTTAAGGTGTTGAACACTGACGCAGTTTGCACTTTTCTTTCCTTTTTCGTGTCTTTTCTCTTTTATTATTTTTTGATACACTCAGTAAGTAATTTCTCAGTGTTCCTTGCCTTGATGCTTATATTCATTAGAGCATATTTCTTTGAATCATACAGGGGAAATGAAACTAGTCTCTAAAGACTAATTTACTCTGTAGAAGCTATCACACAAAATGATAGGCTAGTTTGAATATCTCACATTTTTATTATCTAATATATGTTTACATATCATGCTAACTTAGTTGTACATTTATCTTGCAAATTTGTGATTTGCTTCTGTTCTTCTCTGTTTCCAATTTGCTGCAAGTTATTTGCAGCATTTTTTTCATATTGACTTCATTTCCCAGTATATTCTCTGTAAGGCCATGCTAGAAAGTGTTATTCTCCAAGTTTTTTTACAATTGTAGATTCTGCTAATCAATTAGTACACCAATTATCAATATATTTATACATATATATTATACAATATATACATATATTATACATATTTTATATAGTACACCAATTATCAATATACACAAATACAATAAAAAAATCATACATAGACAGCTACAGGTGCAAGCCTACACTGTATACACACGCAGTGTTATCACATCTAGTTTCCAAGGCCCTCCATCAGGCCATGCAAGTAATTTTTCAAAAACCAATGTGCAAAAGTACTTCAGTTTTCTTAATAATTACGAGAGAAAACTAAATGTAAGTTCATCATACAAAGAAAATTGTTTCATTCTAAGCCTATATAATGCACATATGTATGCATATGATAAACACTTTTAATAGATATGTATGAATGTATGAACTTTTACACACATATATATTGACATATAGAGAAAGTTATCACATGATGCTAATGTTTTTGAACTAAGGTTTTAATTATTAAAATTTATTTTTCTCAGATTTTCATTTTTAAACATGTCTATGCTAAAACAAAAAGGGTATTACCAAAAGTGTAATTAAATGCAACATTCTAAATCCTGATGCCCCATAAAATAATTAATAAGGTGTTCAAATAATATACAAAGGTAATCATCCATTTTCCTCTTCCTTTTCTGTCTCCTGGTTTTCTCTCAACTTTTCACCCCAAATCTCTTTTCTCCACATTTCTTAGATGATTTTTCTCCTATTTGCCTTCTCCTACTTCATTGTTTTTCTGTTTCATTCTCTGCTTATCACCTTTCTCTTACATATTTTTCTTCTGTTCCTTCTCCTTGCTGTTACCATTGTCATTGTTGTAATCACTGTCAGTACTATTTTTAGAAGTATATCTACCACCAGGAACTGTCACCACTGAACATCACAATATGTCAGTTATGCATTATTTCACAAAATAATTATTTGTTGTATTTATAGATTTCCATACTCCAGGTTTAAAAACTCAAGGGTATCTAGTATGTAATAACTTTAATTGTAGTTTGAGAAGTCAAGAAGGTAAATCTATAGGCAACACTGATTTGAAGATTTATCTATAGTGGTTGTGTCTTCCTTTTGTTAAGCAGAGAAGGTTTAACATTTTCCAGTTCTTTTCTGTTCAACTGAGTAGTAATTACAAGGAAATAATTAAGAACTTTGTGGACTATATACTAATGCAAAAGATAACTTAGGGTTCAAAAGGCAATTGTTGTTAAATGCTATAGACTGGACTTTGACTCAAGTATTGCAAGGTCTTTTGTCATCCACACAGTTGAACTCATGAGCCCATTTGTGTAGCCGCTGTGTTAATACATTTCATTGAGGATCTGTCTTTTTCACTGATCCCTTATTTTACCAAGTATGACGTCTTTCTCCAGCAATTGGTCCCTTCTGATGGGTTGCCCAAAATAAGGGAGGTCAAGTGTTGCCATTCTCATGTCTGAGAAACATCTGCGCTATGCTTTGGCGAAAAAGATTTGTTTGTTCTTTCAGCAGTCCATGAAATATGTATTAATATTGCTCACCAACACCACAATTCAAACCTGTCAGTTTTTCTTTTGTCTTACTTTTTCCATTGTCTGGCATTACATTTGAATGAGACCATTGAAAATACCATGGCTTGGGTCATACTCACTATAGTCATCACAGTAACATTTTCATTTTCAATCCTTTAAAGAGGTCTTTTGCAACTGATTTGCTCAATGCAATAAATGTTTCAATTTTTTGACTGTCTTTTGCATGGACGTTGATGGCTGATTTGAGAAGAACAAAATCCTTGACAACTTCAATTTCTTCACCATTTATAATGATGTTGTTTATTGGTTCAGTAGTATGGATTTTCATTTTCACAGCAATTTTCATCTCTGGATATTCAGTTGTCATCCATACGAAGGGTGAAAATTTTTCCCTTCCTCAGTAAGTGTTTAAGTCATCTTCACTTTCAGAATGCAAAATTGTGTCATCTGCATATCTCAGATTGTTAAAGATTATTCCTGCAATCCTGATGTCATTTTCTTCATATATCTCAACTTTTTAGATTATCTGTTCCTCATACAAGTTAAGTGAATGAATACAGCCCTGCCATGTAACTTTTGCAGTTTTAAACTAAGCAGTACACCTTTGTTCAGTGAAACAACTGCTTGTAGATCCATGTACAGGCTCTACATGTGCACAGTTAAGTGGTTCTGAAATTCATTTTCTTTGCAATGTTATCCACAATTTGTTATAGTCCATACAATCAAATGCCTTTGCATACTCAGTAAAACACAGGGTAACATCTTTCTGGTATTCTTTGCATTAGAAAGCTAGATAATGAGTAAAGACTAAAGAAGAATCGATGTCTTTGAATTACGGTGTTGGTGAATAATATTGAATACCATGGTCTGCCAGAGAAGGAGCAAATTTGTATTGGAAGAATTACAGCCAGAATGCTCCATAGAAGCTAGGATGACAAGACTTCATCTCTAATACTTTGGACGTGTTATTAAGAGGGATCAGTCACTGGAGAGGGATACCATACTTGCCGAAGTAAAGGATCAGCAGAAAAGTAAAAGACTCTGAATGAGATGTATCAACCCACTAGTTACAACAATGGGCTTAAACACAGCAACTATGATGCAGGACTGGGCAGCATTTCATTCTGTTGAGCCTAGTACAAGTAGGAATCGACAGGATGATACCTTAAAACAACAACTGCTTTTGGTGGTGATCCATCTGACATCAGCAATGATAACCCTCATTTCTCTTCTGATTGTAGCTTGAATTTCTGGCAGTTTTCAGTTGCAATCTTTTTTTCTCCTTCAGACAAATTTTGCTAGCATGTGATATTCGTGAAATTGTTTGTTAATTTCCACATTCCTTGGATTTCTTTTCTTTGGAATGGACACAAATAATGACCTCTTCTAGAGTCAGTTGGCTAGGTAGCTGTCGTCCAAATTTCCTGAAAGAGACAAATGCTTCCTGTGCTGAATCTTTTGTTTAAGTATCTCAGTTGATATTCCATCAATTCCTGGATCACATCAGTAACAGTTATAGAGCTGTGCCTGGACCGTGCACTGAGAGCTTCCAGTTTCCAAAATGGAGGACTAAATTTGCTAAAATCAAATGTCTAACAATACCCAGTTTTGGCAATGTTGTGAAACAAAGAGAACTCCTAAAGAATTCTGTGTGACAGTACTGAAGCCAACATTTCAGACAAACACTGGACTGTACTACAGAACACAGAGTGACGCAGGTGGGGTGTGCACTTCTTGGCTTAATATACGTATGAGGCTGTCCAATTTTTTTTTGTTTCTATAGGGGAGAGAGGAGTGTGGAAAGTATGGGACAAATGTCAGCTGAGTGGATACTGGAAGTACAGGGTGCAAAGAAAGAAAGTACTGTCACAGGGTGACAAGAGCAGGTAGAGTTGCATGGAGGTGGGTTCTCAGGGTTTTATTTGGCAAATTTCGTTGGCTTGGGAATTTCACTTAATCGCAACAAAACAAACAAATGAACAAACATAAAATACAATTGTATCTCACATAAAAATAGAATTCCGGTTGGAATGCACAATGGTAGAGACAGCTGTCAACAAATGGTGAAGAAAACAAACTGTGGTACCCCCATAGCATAATTTTGAATTATCTGAACCAGGAAACCAAATGTCAAGTGACAATACTGTCCTAGATTCATGTACAAGCACTTCCTTTCTCTGTGTTTGTGTATGTGTGTTTGTGTATGTGCCTATTGTCTTCATTATCTAATGCTGCCACAACAGAAATACCAGAGATGGTTGGCTTTAACAAAGAGAATTTTAATTTCTCACAGATTGGGAGGCTAGAAGTTCTAATTCATGGCACCATTTCTAGGGAAAGAATTTGTTCTGTTTTCATTGCGGGGACAGTCCTTGTCTCTTCAACTTCCATTTCCTGGTTTCTTGGAGACGTTCATGTAGTGAGACATACCTTCCCCTTTCCCCTTGCTTGCTTGTTTAACACCTTTTATATGTCAGAAGACACACTACACTACTGTTGTCTCCTTAAAATATCAAAGCAACTCATTTCCAAACGTGATTGTAATAACTGGCACGGAAGTTAGGATTTACAACAGTATTTCTGGGGGACACCATTGAATCTATAATACGTATGTATATATAGTATATGTACACACAGCTTTATTAAAGAAAAATTAAACCAGAATAGTTTTCTCTCGTTTTAAGTTTCAGTTTGATGAATTTTGATAATTGTTTATAGTCACCACTAAATAGAGAACATTTCTTGCAAATTAAAGTGTATGCTGGGGGGGAGGTAGTCTTCTGTCTATTTTTCTCTGGCCCACCCCTTCTCTTTCAGTGGGAACTACTGCTCCGCTGTCACTACAGTTTGGCTTTTTCTAGAACTTCATATAGTGTTGTGATGTTTACTCTTCTGTGCTCATCATTTTTAACTCAACACAGTGATTTTTAGACTATCTTATTTTTTCCATGTGTACTTTGTTTCATTTATTACTGAAGTCTCTGGATAATATAATTCAAGTGTATGCTGTTATGTTATTATTGGAACAGAAAATAAACACCAGATTTTTTTTTTAATCTTATTTCTCATTTTCAGGGGCTCTCACTTTAAGCATATTGGTGAAAACTACTGTTATGCCTGAGGTACGGTTTGTTAAGTCTGGAACTGAAGTTGTCATGGACAATTAAATTTTTTCAAAATCAGCTACTGGATATATCCACATTTGCATAAGTTGGTTGCCGGTTGCCTATGTCTGAAACCTATTTACACAGTTTTCACTAGCTAATTTCATCTTTTATAAACTAGTTAAAACAAAAACACTCTGCTCATTGAGGCTACCTGCATTTTCCTTAACCATGTACATGACTCAGTTCTTTTGAGTTTATAGCACTTCTTAAGATCAGATTTACTTGTAACTCTCATATATTATTATAATTGTTTTCTAACTTACTTTCATCAAAAATTATGGTAAAAAATTCCATTCAACTAAGGCAGTGAATTTTACCACTTTGGTGTATGTGGTTTCTATACATTTCAAAAACACAGACTGAATGCTAATATATGTGAAAAAGATACTATAAAGTTTTGTATTTTTTCATTGCTTCTTATGAATAAATGTAAAACATGCAACACAAAAGTAAACTTCAAAAAACTTGCGTAAGAATGTGTACATATTAGGAAGAAGGAATAGCTTGCGTGGATATGATTTGTTTCTAATGGTACTCAAATAAAGAAGCCAATCAAAATTTTGTCCTGTGGTACTCTGTGCATTAATCTTATCAAACCAGGCTTTACAGCTCTGGTCATGATAAATAGTAACATGCAATGGTATTTCAGTTTGTTTTCTATAAAATTTAAAAATAGAGACACATTGCCATCTGACTTGAGTGTGCTCTTGATCTTGTCTTCAAACTGAAGATAGGTTGATATTTGTACTGCCAATCTCTTTTTCTTAGTTTTCAAAAAGATATTTCACTGACAGTTTTCTAGTTGTGCTCAAATGAGGGAACTGTCCCCTGCTTCATAACTTACTGCCACCCATGAACACTGTGATGAACTGTTTCTTGGAACTCAGTTTCCTCAAGTGTAAGAGATGAATTACTATTACGATTAGACCATTTGTATCCTCCTATAAAGTTTTAAGATGCAAAAAATAACTAAAATTTTGCACTGAATTACTCTGTCCTTGTGGAAATTATTTAGCGATTATGGGATGCTGTTTGCTTTTTCCTTTTGTCAAACTGGTGCTTAAAAGAAAGTAAATCAAATCAATTTTTAAACCTGGAGTGACTATAAATACACTTCAACAAATTTAATTAACATTGACGTCCCCTCCACATGTTCTGAATCCTTTGTTTTGCTCATATGCAGTTCTGAATCACATGTAACACCAGTGCAGACATCTAGAGGCTTAACTATCTTCTTTTTCTTTCTTCTGTCTCCAAGATCTTCAGGTTTATGATTTTGCATTGACTCGATTAAGCTTTTGTTGAGCTCTCTAGATTTGACAAAGATGTCCCTCTGGCTGTTTTTGCCAGCTGTCATGGCTCACAGTGCAATTTAAGACTCGGTTGCACACTGTAGTAAATCCAGGTAATGAAAACCACAAACTTAGCACAAGCATTATGAAGCTGACATCTGTATTTATCTGTCAAGATAAATACTGTGCAGTCAGGAAAGAGGAGATGGTTTAAGCTTTAACCTTGACACTTCTTTTGAGAAGGCTTTAGACACCCCTTCAATGTCTGGAAGTTTTGCTTAAGTTGATGTTACGTAAAATAGTAAGATTAGTGTTATATCCTTAATGAATAATAAATTAAGTTGTTAAGGACATACTTGTATTTTAGAAGAGAAGGATGTATAACTTTAATAGCCCATTATTCAGAACACCATCAGCATTGCATTCCAGTTAAGGTTTGGTTACACATTTATTAAATTCATTATAATATTAATACATACACTTTAGTGCAAAACTCACATACATGAAGTCAGATTGAGGAATATCACCTTTATTTCTACCACTGAATATTTAGTAATGCCATTGAGCTGTACTGCATTTCCTTTTAATATATTTCTTCTTAGATATGATGTGCAGATTTATATATTATTTTTCGGTAAAATTTGCATGGTATTTCAACATTATTGTAATAGCAATATGCCTAATGACTGAGCATTTCCTATAGGTCAGACCACTTGCAAAGTGATATACAGATGGTCCCCAGTTTATGATGGGTATCAATTTTGATAACTCTATCTTAAGCAGTTCTGAACATAAGATGAATAACTGATTTTATTTTTAGTTTTCATTATTATTACCTTTTATTACTGGTATCTTTGTATATCTGATCTTTATGTGCCTTTGAGCATTTGAAACACTGCATATAAACTTGTAGATATGATGACATCAGGAAATTTCACCCAGCAATGTTGTATGTAGTACACATTACTAGCAATCTTGTTAGGTACTGTTGAGATATTTCCAACTTATAGTGATCTTAGGTAGAACAGAATGAAATATTGTCAGCCCATGCTGTCCTCATGACTGTTCTGGCATTTGAGTCCAAGAATTGTTGTCCATCTCTGGGTACTGGCCCCTCCTGATAACATGTTCCAAGTATGGGAGGCAAAGTTTCACCATCCTTGCTTCTAAGGAGCATTCTCGTTCTGGCTGTACTTCTTCCAAAGCAGATTTTTTCCCTTCATCTGGCAATTTATAGTATATTCAATATTCTTTGACATGTAATTCAAATGCATCAATTTTTCTTTAGTCTTCCTTATTGTCTAACTTTTGCATGTGCATGAGGCAATGAAACATACATACCAAAGTTAAACCTTTTTTTTTTTAAACACTTTAGAGGGGTTTTGTAGAAGATTTGTCTAATGCAATGTATTTTTTGACCCCTTGACTACTGCTTCCATGGATGTTGATTGTGGATCCAAGTAAAGTTAAATCTTTTACAACTTCAATATTTTTTCCATTTATCATAATATTGCTTAATGGTCGAGTTGTGAGGGTTTTTGTTTTCTTTATGTTACAGTGCAATCCCTGCCAAAGGCTATAGTCTCTGATCTTCTTCACTAAGTGTTTTAAGTCCTTTTAACTTTCAGCAAGCAAGGTTGCATGTACAGCATATCCCAGATTGTTACTGTGTCTTCTGTAATCCTGATGTTGCATTCTTCTTCATATAATTTGACTTGCAGACTCAATAAATACGGTGAAAGACACAACCCTCATGCACACCTTTCCTGATTTTTAATCAAGCCGTACCAATGTTTTGTCTGAATGAATGCTTATTGGTCTGTGTACACGTTTGTCATGAGCACAATTAAGTGCTCTGGGGTTCTCATTCTTTGAAATGTCATTCTTAATTTGTTACGGTCAGCATAGTGAAATGTCTTTGCACGGTCAATAAAACACAGGTAACTATCTTCTGGTATTCTCTGCTTTCAGCCAAGTTCCACCTGGCAATGTTATCCCTAGTTCCACATTCTCTTCTCAATTTGGATTGCATTTCTGGCAGTTCCCAGCAGATGTACTGCTGCTGCAACTGCTTTTGAATCATCTTCAATAAAATTTTACTTCTGTAGTATAATAATGATATTTTTTGATAATTCATGCATTCTCTTGGATCACCTTTCTTTGGAATGGGCATGAATATGGTTCTCCAATCATTAGGCCAGTCTTCCAGGTTTTTTGAGAAAGACCAGTGCATGTCTCCAGGTCTGCATCCATTTGTTTAAACATCTCAGTTGATGTTCCATCAGTTCCTGGATCCTTGTTTGTCACCAGTCCCTTCAGTGCAGCTTAGATTTTCTTCAGTATCATCTTTTTTAAAGCATATGCTTTCTTCCAAAATGGTAGAACTCCGGCTCTTTTTGGTACAGTGAATCCGTGTATTCAGTATTCTTTCAAAGTTTCTTGCTTTGTTCAATAATTTGTCCATAGATTCCTTCATTATTGCAAGTCCAGGATTGCATTTCTTCTCAATTTTTTTTCAGCTTGAGAAATGCCAAGTATGTTCTGCCCTTTTTGGTCTTCTAACTCCAAGTCTTTACACTTTTCGTTGTAATACCTTGCATCATCTTTTTGAGCATTCCTTCCAAATCTTCCGTTCAACCCTTTTTCTGTGTCATTATTACTTTTTAAAAGTATTTCATTGGTCTTTACATGAGACTTTACAATTCAGTTTATCATACAAAAACTTACACATACATTGTTATGTGACCCTAGTGGCTCTCCTCACATTGAGACAGCATTCCTTTCGTTCATTCTGTATTTCCCATGTCCATTCAGCCAAGTCCTCTCCTCTGTCTTCTCATCTCACCTCCAGATGGGAGCTTCCCAGTAATTTTTCCACATCTACTTAAGCCAAGAAGAACATTCTTCACTAATATCATTTTATGTCTTACAGACCAGTTCTATCTGTGTCTGAGGAGTTGGTTTCGGGTGTAGTTTTAGTTCTGGGCTAACAGAGAGTCCGGGGACTATGTCTTCTAGGAATTCTCCAGACTGTCAGGCCATTAAATCTGAGTATTTTACTACAGTTTGAGTTCTGGTCACCACATTTCTCCTGTTAGATAAGGGGCTGTATGCCATGTTCCCCGCAAAGGCAGTCATTGGTGGTAGCAGGACCTCATCTAGTGCTTCTGATCTTATGCTGATGTAGTTTCTGGCTTAAGTAGCTCTTTCTGTCTCTTGTGCTCATGGTTTTTCTTAGGTCTTTCATGCTTTTCCCAGATAGGTTGGGATCAGGTGATGCTTCCTAAATGGCCACTTGCTAGCTTTTCAGATCCCAAATGCCACACACCAAGTGAGATGGGCAATATTTTCTTAATTAACTTTGTTATAACTACTAACCTTTATGTCCCCAGAAACCATTGCCTTCAGACTTCTGCCACTGCTACTCTGTTCCTCAAAGTGTTTCATTGTATTCCAGAAACTTCTTAGCTTTTTGTTTAGTCTAGTTGTGCTGACTTCTATATTTTCTGTTGTCCTTTCCTTCACCAAAAATACTTTTTTCTGTATTATCTAGTTAGTATATATCCCTCCTCATCTACTGAAGAATGTTTTCTTCTGTGCTGAGAACTTTTCTATAATTCTTATAATAAAAAACAAACAAACAAAAAAGCCCCACTGCCATTGAGTCAGGCCTAACTCATAGCAACCCTGGGGGTCAGAGTAGTTAGTTTTTAAAATAGTGGTTTTGTGTTTGTTTTTCGAAACTAATTTCATTCAGCATAATACCTTCCAGTTTCCTCCATGTTATAAAATGTTCCCCAAATTCATTCTTGTTTTCTCTATCGTATAATATTACATTGTGTGAATATGTCATAATTTGTTTATTCACTTGTTTTATTCATCCAGCACTACTGTAACAGAAATGCCACAAATGGATGGCTTTAACAAGAGAAATCTTATTTGTAATGGTCCAGTAAGCTGAAAGTCCCAATTCGGGATGGCAGTTACACAGGAAGTCTCTCTCTGCTGACACTGGAGGAAGGTTCTTGTCACCAGTCTTCCCTTGGACAAGAAGCTTCTGAGGTGCAGTGAACTCAGTCCTTTCCAAAGGACACACTCAACTCCCAGCACTGTTTCTTGATTGTGTGAAGTCCCCAAGTCTCAGTGTACCTCCCTTTCTTTTATATCCCAAGAGACTTCCCTGAGCCACAATACAATCCCCCATGTTAAGTCCGATCCTACTAACTCAACTGCAGCCCATCCATCTGCAGTAACATCAGAGCGCCAAGATTCATAACAGGAAGGACGTCAGACAATGCCAGGAATCATGGCCCAGCCAAATTGCTACAGATTTTGGGGGAATGCAATGCATGATACCATTCATCTTTTGATATGCACCTTGATTGATTCCATTTTTTGCTATTGTGGTGCAATGAACATAGATTGGCATATATTTAATCATGTGACAGTTATCATTTCTCTAGGGTATATTCTAAGAAGCAGGATTTTTAGATTTTATGATATTCCTATCTCTAGCTTTTTAAGAAAGTACCAAATCAAATTCCAAAATGGTTGCATTATTTTACATGTCCACTAGCAATGTAGAAGTGTTCCAATCTGTCCACAACATCTCCAAAATTTTTTATATTGTCTTTTTGGATTAATGGTACTCTTGTTGGGGTGAGATGGCATCTTCTTGTAGTGTTCATTTGCATTTCTCTAGCAGCTAATGATCATGATCATTTCCTCAAGTATTTGTTAATCTTCTTTGGTGAAGTGGCTGTTCATAAGCTCTGTCCATTTTTTTAACCTGCTTGTGTATCTTTAGAGGTTAGATGATCAGATTTGTCCTGCTCACCAGCTTTTTCCCATTCTATAGACTGCCTTTTTACACTTTTGATAAAATCTTTGGATGAGCACTAGTGTTTGATTTTTAGGAGTTCCCAGTTATCTATTTTCTCTTCTGGAGTCGGTGCACTGTTAACAATGTGTGTACTCTTTTCATGCCATGTATGAGGGTTTAAGACATTGTTCTTATTTTTCTTCCATGACATTTATCATTGGAAACCCTGGTGTGTAGTTGGTTAAGTGCTACATCTGCTAACCAAGAGGTTGGCAGTTCAAATCCACCAGGCGCTGCTTGGAAACTCTATGGGGCAGTTCTACTTTGACCTCTAGGTTCACTATGAGTCAGACACAACTTGACGGCAGTGGGTTTTTTGAGGGGGTGGGTATTTATCACTTAAATTTTAGATTTCAGTTTTTAAACCAGTATGAGTTAGTTTTTGTGCATAAGGTGATATGGATACAGATATTGTATAAATTTTTAAAGATGGATGGCCATTTATTCCACCACCATTTGTTAAAGAGAGTGTATTTTTCCCAGTCAACAGATTTTGGGCCTTTGTCACATATCAGCTGGTCACAGATAGATGATTTTAAGTCTGAATTTCCAATTTCATTCACTTGGTCTATGTATCTGTTGTAATACCAGTACCAGGATGTTCAGACAGCTCTAACTGTCTAGTAGCTTCTAAAGTTAGGTATTGAGAAGCCTCTCATTTTGTTCTTCTTCAGTAATGCATTATTTATCTGGGCCACTTTTCTGTCTATATGATTAGGAGATTTATTTATCCATCTCATTAAAAAATGCCATTAAAATTTGGATGGAGATAACATTGTATCAACAGATTCCTTTGAGTAAAATGGACGTTTTCACAATGTTCAGTCTTCCCATCCGTAATCTAGGTATGTTTCTCTACTTACACAGATCCCTTTTGGTTTTTATCCATAACATCTTATACTTTTCTTTGCATAGATCTGTTGAGATTGATTACTAAGTATTTTATATACTTGAGGGTCATTGTAAATGGAATGGATTCAGCAATTTCCTCTTTAGTATTCTCTTTGTTGGTGTATGATGATCTAGCTGACTTTTGTATGTTTATGTTGTATCCTGATAATTTACTAAACTCTTTTACTAATGCCAGTCGTTTTTTTTTTTGTGATTTCTTTAGGATTTTCTGTGTGCAAAAGCATATCATCTGTTAATGGATGTACTTTAACTGATTCTTTACCAGTTTCGATGCTTATTTCTCTATCTTGCTTGATTGCTCTAGCAAGACTCTCCAGCACAATGCTGAATGAAAGTCAGGACGAAGGTTATCCTTATCTTGTTGTTTTTCTCAAGATGATTTCAGACTCTGTTTAGGATGATGTTGACTGTTGGCTTTGTGTAAGTGCATTTTCTTATGTTGAAGAACATCCCTTCTATTCCTGTTTTGCTGAGAATTTTTAACATGAATAGGTGTTGGACTGTACCAAGTGACTTTTCTCCATCAAATAGTAAAATCAAGTGTTCCTTTTGTTTTCTTTATGTTATTGACTGCATTGTTATTCTAATGTTGGACCATCCTTTGTCCTTGATTTGCATCTCAGTTGTTCATGGTCAATAAGTTGTTAATTTGTTTGTTTATTTATCTGCTGATTGATTGTTGTATTCTGTTGGCTAGAATTTCATCGGGGATTTTTTCATCTAAATTCATGAGGGATGTTAGTATGCAGATTTCTTTTTTTGTCGTGTTTTTACTTGGTTTGGGTACTATAGTTATACTGGGTTCATAAAATCAGTTGGGAGCAGTATGTTCTTTTCTAATGATCTGAAGTAACTTTTATAATAGTGTTATTAACCTTCTGAAATACTGGTAGAATTCTCAGCTGAAGTCATGAGGGTCAGAAGTTTTTTTAATTGGAAGGTAGCAACTTTTTTGGTGGGAAATGGCAGAAAATTTTATTAAGTGAAAGTACTGATCCAGAGAGGATATGAGTCAGTCTTTGTGAGTGGAGAGAGATTCCGTATAGACATTGGGAGGTTCTTTCATATTGGTAAGGGAGGAGGGTGATGGTATCACTCCTGGTTTTGGAGACTGGTGCACAAATTTAAATCATAACTGTATTAACTGGCTTTCCTTGTAGAGATATAGATATTAGGCTGTCACTAACAGCAGTGTAATTTAGGATAGATCTTGAAATGCTGGTTTTGATGTTGGAACACATTTCATCTTTAAGTTGTCCTTCTTGGCATAGCAGCACATATGATTGTCTGATTCAGCATGGACAATACTAGGTCTTTTCATTTCATTAATTCCCAGGATATGGATGTTTATGTGTTCCATTTCTGATGATTTCCAATTTTCCTGGATTCATAATTTGTACATTCTACATTGCCATTTTTAATGGATGTTTTCACCTGTTTCTTCTCATTTTGAGTTGTGCCTTATCAGAAAATGAAGGTCCCCAAAGCTTGAACCAATCCACATCATTAAGGTTGACTCTACTTTAAGGAGGGAGCTTTTTCCTAGCCATCTTTTGAGCACTTTCCAATCTGGAAGGCTCATTTCCAGCACTATATCTGACAATGTTCTGCTGCTATTTATAAGTTTTTCACTTGCTAATTCTTTTCAGAATAGACTGCTGGGTCTTTCTTCCTCATCTGCCTTAGTCTGGAAACTCAGCTGAAATTTGTCCACCATGGGTGACCCTGCTGGTGTTTGAATACTGGTGGCATAACTTCCAACATCGCAGCAACGCACAAATTCCCACAATAATACAAACTAATGGACAAGTTTCTCTCAGTTACAAGGGTGAATAAGATTAAGTAGGAATATATATTTAATTTGAAAAACAAAATCAAAGAATAAAACATGAATTAATGATCCCCAAATAAAACAAGTACCTGAGAATGATACAGAACCTAAGATATGCTTATGTGATTTTGACTTTGTACTATAGTTATGTTTCACATTTTCAAAGTATGAAACTCATTCACAAAGGTAGGACATTTCTCTTAGAAGTGGGAAAAATCAAAGGCAAGATAGCCACAAATAGTAAAAACAAATCTAACTCTATATTGGAGCACTGTTGGTGCAGTGGGTCACAGTTATGGCCCCTAATCAAAAGGTCAACAGTTGGAATCTACAAGCTGGTCCTTGGAAACCCAGGGGACAATTCTACTGTGTCCTATATAGTCACTATGATTCAGAATAGACTTGATGGAATTTTTTTGTGTGTGTCTATATTAAATTATTAATACAACCATAAGAAAAAAGGATTATTTCAAATAAAATTTTATACCATCCAATGAATGTACAAGGTTCAATAATTAATTCCAAGAATTTAAGTGCTCTCACTCAGTACTACACATCTCTTTGTTGAATATCATTATGGTCAACTTCAAAGCACTCACCTTGAAATGCACCAACACCAGCACTGAGTCCACCCTTAAAAGCAATTCTGGAACTCCATCTGGAATGTCCACTGCACATGGTGGTACAGTGGCAAGTTTGTAAAAATTGTTTAGTTGGCTGTGAGTGAGTTTTTAGTCAATAAACAAATAACTGTATTGGAACATCCTGCCTACTCACCTGATTGGGTCCTCAGTGACTTTTTCCTTTGCCCAAAGATAAAAGAAATACTGAAAGGAAAACATTATGGTGACAATCAGGACCGACCCCAAAAGTAATATGTTTACAGCTCCAATGGTCTTTCCAGAAAAAGAGATCCAAAATTGCTCTGAAAGATGGATTAGGTGCTGGCATCAGTGCATAGCTTGCCAAGGGGAGTACTTCAAAGGTGACCTTAATGATGTTTAGCAATGACGAATGTAGCACTTTTTCTAGGATGAATTCACTAACTTAATTGGCAGTCCTCATATATATTTCATTACATACACACACTTTAGCTACAAGGATTCCTCATAGAAAATACTTATTATTAGGAATGTTTACACTGTAATGTAAAGCCACATTTAAATGTATTACTTTAAATGCCAATAAAAACCCTATAAGAATATTTAAGATACATTGTACTATAAAGTGTACTAAAGATTAGAGAAAATAAATATATTTATGTTGTCAGGCACCATGTTTTAAAGTATAAGATAAACATGTTAAATGACATAAGAAAAACTCAATTGCTAAATTTAAATTGGAAATTAAGAAAAAATAGTTACAATTTAAAGTCTATATTCTTAGCTGTTTATACTGAAATTTCACGAAACCACCACCTCCTAGTACAAATGTACACACCTAGTAGCCAGGTCTTGGATCCAAAAGCCATTCTCAAATATATTAAAGTGTGTAAAGGTGAGAGGGTAAGAAACTTAGAATAATCATTGGTTCCAAGTCTGAAGTCAAGGAAGCAGAAACACTGAGCAGAAAGTAATGATAAAATACTTTTGTGTTCATGTCAATAGGACACAAATGTGACTTCAACGATTTCTGTAGGAAAACAGGTGGTGGAGTCACTGTGATGTTTTCATTCCCTCTGAATACTAAGGGCTAGATTCATAATTAAACAGAGCTTCCTGGACATCCAGTGAGCCCCAGGACATGGTATAGGGCTGTAGGTTTGTATTACATGCCACTGCACAGGAAAATTTTTGTCTTTTGCTGAGCCTTGCCTACTCTAGTTGAATTGTCTGGCTCCCACAGACTGAAGCCAACTGGTAGTTTTAACCTTTTTTTTTTTCTTTTTTGGTTGCCAGCAGGTGGGTAAGGGGCTTAATGAGGAGCTACACGGGACTGCAGTGTAAAAGTGATCAGCTGGTAGAATAGTCACATTTTGAGAGCACAGGCCTGGACTCAGAACACAAGAACCTCTCCACTCTCTCTTTTCAGACCATGGCCATAGATTCTGCTGTTTTTTGGGGACAGGACAACTTGAACAAGACACTAACCAGAGGCCGCAGCGGGGCTAATTCCCAGGCTCAGAGGAAGACCCAGCCCAGGGAACACTTTTCCAGCAAAAAAACTGTGTTTAGCACAGCGCAGCCTTATGGATATGGTCTAACAGGGGATATCAGTAGGAAAGCAGCCCGTCCCTTGAACTTTATCACATCTTGGGACAGTTGAAGAGGTGCCTCATTATAAGCTGGAAGGTGGGGTATCCCATACCTGACAGTCTGGCTGATTTTGGAAGTGATCAGATATCTTTTACCCTTTAAAATAAGACTTCCTAGAGAGCTAACTGAGGTGTAGCCTGAGGGCATCTCTTCCAGCCTTTACTGACCCACATTATAAGGTTGTCTGATGGCCCCCCAGTGATGCCATAAGTATAGCCAGGTCTTTGCCAGCTAGGAGGCAAAGCATGCCACCCCAGAAATTCCACTGGGCCCAATCAGTGGAGTATATAGAGATGGCTGGTGATCAACTTCCTTCTCAGCTCCTATTAAGGCAACATCAGAGAAACTAAACAGCCCCTATATGTCCCATTAGCAACAAACTGTAACCAGACCTTAAAAAAAAAATTCAACCATGTCTCCAGAAAACTAAAATAAAGAAGCAAAAAATCCCAGATGGGCAAGTGGCAGGGGACCATGCTCTTAGGCGAAATCAAGGCCAACTGGCACAACTAACGTTTTGCTAAGAGAGCTCTCTGCACCCCACAGTGGTGAGTGGCATCTGGGGTCTTAAAAGCTGCCAAGCTGCCAACCGAGGACACAGCAAATTGTCCCAATTCAGCAGGAATGGATGCTCACTGAGGACCAAAATGACATGCAGTAAAGACAACCTAGAAGACAGAGAGACCCACAAGAGTGGATGCCTACATCAATTTGAGACTGGAAGAACCGGATGGTGCCCGGCCACCACCAGTGATAGCCACAATGGAGCTCACAGAGAGGAGTCTCACTGGCAACACAAGAATAAAAAGGGGTGCATCCTGAGATCTCCACTAAAAGACTTCAATTGATGGTCCAGTGATTTCCGGGTTCCCGTGAGAACATGGCCCCCAGCCCTGATGCTGCCCTTACCCATAAATTATAACAAAGTTCCGCTCTTTGGACAGGAATGGATTGGACTTGGCAATGCAGAGTGACCATATATTGGATACACTTTATGGTTCTATACATCTATAGGATATTGTCCTGCTGACCTTTGGCTGGAGGAAGGAGAGTGGGTGGAGAGGAGGGGAAAGGAGGCTGTTGGGAGGATGAGACATGTATGGAGCAGAGAGGAATAGTGTACTGTCTCCGGACAGGGAGAGCAGTGGAAGCTGCATATAGGTGGGTATATAAATTTATATGGGAATGTACATTTTCACTCAGTCATGTTAAATAAAAAATAAAAAAAATCCCCAGATGAAGAAGCCTTTCTGAAACCATCAGAGGACAAGTACAAAAGAATTATGTAGATAGCCCTCCTATCAATTAAACAAAATGCAGCAGAGAAAAATAAAAAAATTAAGCAAGCTGTTGGAACTGATGGAACATCAGCATTCTGAAATCTGACAGATCAGTAAAAAAAAACTACAGAATTAGGCAACTCACGTTAAAGCCTAAAGAACAGAACTGAACAACTGGAAACTAGGTTTACTGATCTCGAACATAGAGCTACTGATACGAGCATTTATGAGGGGAAATCAGAGAAAAGAAACAAGAAAAATGAAGAAGCATTAAGAAAAGAAGGGTGGAGTCAAGTTGGTGGACTAAACACATGTCTCCCTAACTCCCTCTGGAAACCAAAACCTGAAATGATAATTAAAAAGAGACTTCTGGACCCTTAGTCAGCCTTAGTATGTGACATACGGCCGTTAATTTGGGCTTCATACCACTGGGCGCAAAGCCTTCTGTCTTTCAATGACCCTACTCTTGGAGAGCATGGGCTTGCACAGACCATTTAATTTTAATTTTCTTTTTCTCTGTCTTAGCCAGGGATCAGAGGTGGGACTTGACTAGCTGCTAATCTCAGGTGCACTGTTGGTGGGATCGGCAAGCGCAATTGTGATATTCTGAGAGCCTGGCTTTGGACTCTGTGCATCTTAGCACCTTTTGCCTGTCTTTCTACTTCCACCATATAGTAGCTGTATGGAGGCAGTGGCAAGCTTGTGCGGGACACCATCTTGATCCATTGGAAGACACAGACATCCCTAGAGAGGCCCCAGCTGGACTTCGTTCCTAGGCTGGGGGGCAGTGCCTGCATGGGAGAGTGTGTTTTTCTGGCACAGAGGCCATGTTTTGCACAGTGTCACCTGTGGCAGGGGCCTGGCAACAGAGGCTGTGGACTATGAGCATCTCGGCACATTTGGCCTCCCTTTCCGCCAGTAGCCTGGTCTCAGCCAGGTGGGGAGCTTGTGTGGAACACATCTTGTCCCACTGGGAGGCAGATATACCCATAGGGAAGCCTCAGATTGACCTAATTCCTGGGCTGGGAGGCAGCACCTGCCCAGAAGAGAGCACTTTACTGGCAGAAAAGCAATATCCTATGCAGTGTCACCTACATCTGGGGCCTGACATCAAAGACCAGCAGGGCAGTAGTCCTTCTGTGTTTTGAGGTAGTTTATAACATCTGAGGTTCAATACAGAGGTGCTTACATTGCCAGCTGGGAAGAGGGATGTACATACCTGAAAACCTGACTGACTTTGGAAGTTGTCAGATACGTCTTACCTCTCATTTTAAGATGGTCTAGAAAAACAACTGTGGTCCATCATCACAGCATCTGTCTCTCTCTAATAACTCACATGATGCCCCAAAAGCAACAAACTCTGGAGAAAACCATAACCAAGAAATCAGCCAGGGTTTGAGAGGGCCCCCAATAGAAACTAACTCAGACAGTCCCAGATGAAGAAGCTTTTCTGAAACTATAAGAAAGCGAATACAAAAGGATTATATACAGAGCCCTCCTAGACCTTATACAAGACAAAGCAGAGAAAAATGAAAATTAAGCAAGCTATTTAATCTGATGGAACACCACTACTCTGAAATCCAACAGATCAAGAACAAAATCAAAGACATAGAAACTTCAACTGAAAGCCAAGAAAACAGAATGGAACAAATGGAAAACAGACTTTTTGACTTGAAAGACAAAGCTACTGACTCCAGCATCTACCAGGAAAAATCAGAAAAAAATAAACAAGAAAATGAAGAAGAGTTAAGAAGCATGTGGGACTCTATTAAAAGGAACAACTGACAATTAATTGGAGTTCCTGAACAGAGTGAGACACCTGAGAACACAGAGAGTATTGTTGTTGAGCTGCTGACACAAAACTTCCCAGGAATTATGAAAGAAGAGAATATAGATATCCAAGATATGTATAGAACACCTATCAGTACAGATCTCAAAAGAGAGACTCCAAGACATATTATAGCCAAGCTTAACAAAATGAATCATAAGCAGAAACTCTTAAAGGCAGCAGAGCTCAAAGTAAAGCTAAAATTCAGAGAGAAACACTATAGATTTTCATGGAATTTCTCAGCAGAAACACTGCTGGCAGAGAGACAGTGGCATGACACATTCAAAGTCTTGAAGGAGAGGAACTTGCAACCAAGAATTATGCATCCTGCAAAACTATCTTTCAAACATGAAAATGAAATTAAAACATTTGCAGATAAACAGAAACTCAGGGAATTTGTAAAAACCAGATCTACAAGAAATACTGAAAGAATCTCTTGGATTAGAAGCATAAAACCACCAACTTTATATTTTAGAAGTAATTATGAGACACATCACCCAGAATCCTACCCAGTTAGGGAAGGCTCCAAACTCAGTCAAAGCTACAGTAGTGAAAGACATAATCCAGTGACCATATCATGAAAACTATGATGTCATCATATTAAAAACAGGGATGTACTACAATTGTTATAGTCCCTCCAGATGGAGAGGAAGGTGATAAGAATGGTAGTGATTGAAACTGGGTTTATTCTTAGTTTATTAAAGGGCATCTTAGGGGCAGCCATAAAGCACAAAAGATGCAATGTACCAAATCAAGAAATGTAACACAGGAGTCTCAACAACCATGAAACCAACCCTGAAAAAGGTGAAAAATCAACTCACAAAAAAGAAAATCCCAGAACGGAATAATAAGAACAACAGAGAAAACATCAACACAAAAATAAACATATCACAATGGCAACACTGAATGCATAGCTGTTAATAATCACTTTGAATGTGAATGGACTGAACACTCCAGTAAAGAGATATTGAGTGACTTCTTGGATCAAAAGACATGACCCATCTATATGTTGCCTACAAGAAACTCACCTTAGACTTAGAGATAAGAACAAACTGAAAATTAAAGGATGGAAGACTATATATAAAGCTAACAATGAACAAAGAAGGGCAGGTGTGGCAATTCTAATCTCATATAAAATAGATTTTAATGCAAAATACCACCATGGACAAGGATGAACACTTTTTATTGCTGAAAGGTTCAATATACAAACAGGACTTAACAATACTAAATATTTATGCACCTAACATTAGAGCACCTAAATACATCAAAGAAACATTGACTACACTTAAAAATGAGATAGATAACTCCACAGTAATAGTGGGAGACTTCAATGTTCCACTCTCAGTATGGGACAGATGGTCTAGAAAAAAGCTCAATAAAGAAACAGAACACATTACTGCCACAATTAACCAACTAGACGTCATCAGCATATCCTCAACTTTCTACACATTAGCGGACAACTACACCTTCTTCTGCAGTGCACATAGAACATTCTCCAGAATAGCCCATGTGTTAGGACATAAAGCAAATCCCAACAAAATCCATACCACTGAATTAATGCAAAGCATCTTCTCAGATCATAAAGCCGCAAAAGTCAAATTCAACAGTAGAAAAAACATAGAAAGTGAAACTCGTAGAAACTGAACAACATCTTGTGCAAAAAGCCATAGGTTATAGAAGAAATCAAGGATGAAATAAAGAAATTCATAGATTCCAATGAGAATGAAAATACTTCCTACCAGAACCTATGGGATATAGCCAAAGCAGTGTTCAGAGATCTGTTTATCTCCGTAAATGCACATATCTGGGAGGAATAAAGAAACAAATCAAAGTAGTGACCCAACAGCTTGAACAAGTAGAAAGAAAACAACATAGGAACCCCTCAGTCACCAGAAGAAAACAGATCATAAAAATTAGAGCAGAAGTAATACTTTTTGAAAAGATCAACAAAATTGACAAACTATTGGCGAAACTTACTAAAGAAAAATGGGAAGGAAACAAATAACCCAAATAAGAAATGAGAGGGGTGTTGTCATAACAGATCCAAAAGAAATTAAAAATATCATAACAGAATACTGTGAAAGACTGTACTCTAACACATTTGAAAAAGTGAAGAAATTGAAAAAGTCATCCTCAAACTGCCAAACAATAAAAGCCTGGGCCGAGATGAATTCACCACAAAGTTCTACCAAGTTTTTAGAGAAGAGTTAGCCCCAGTACTACTGAGACTATTTCACAGTATAGAAAGGGATGGAATATTCCTGAACTAATTTTATGAAGCCAGCATAACACTAGGACCAAAGCTAGGGAAAGACCAACAAAAAAGGAGAACTACAGACCCATATCACTCATGAATCTAGATGCAAAAGTCATCAACCAAATCCTTGCCAATAGAATACAACAACATATCCGAAAAATAATCCATCATGACCAAGTTGGATTCATACCAGGGATGCAAGGCTGGCTCAGCATCAGAAAAATAATTAATGTGATCAACCACATAAATACTACAAAAGACAAGAATCACTGGATTTTGTCTTGATGCAGAAAAGTCATTTGATAAAGTACAACACCCATTCATGCTAAAACTCTCAGCAAAATAGGAATAGACGCAAATTCCTTAGTGCAATATGGGCCATTTATACAAAGCCAACTGCCTACATCATCCTGAATGGAAAAGGACTGAAACAATTTCCCTCAGAAACAGAAAGTAGACAAGGATATCCACTCTCACCTCTCCTATTCAACATTGTGCTAGAAGTTCTAGCCAGAGCAATTACACAAGACCAAGACATAAAGGGTAACTACATCAGCAAAGAAGTAAAAATCGCCCTATTTGCAGATGATATGATTGTATACACAGAGAATCCTAAAGAATCCATGAATAAACTACTCTTACTGATAAAAGAGTTCAGCAAAGTCTCAGGATATGAGATAAACATAAGTAATTCAGTAGGAATCCTGTATAACAACAACGAGATTGTTAAGGAAGAAATCACCAAATCAATACCATTTACTCTTGTACCTAAGAAGATAAAGTATTTAGGAATAAATCTAACCAGAGAAATAACAGACCTTTACAAAGAGAACTACAAGTCTTTATTACAAGAAACTAAGAGAGACTCAGACAAATAGAGAAACCTACTCTGCTCATGGATAGGAAGACTTAACATTGTGAAAATATCTATTTTGCCCAAAGCAATCTACTTAAATAATGCAATCCCAACACAAATCCCAGTGACATTTTTTACTGAGATGGAGAAACAAATCACCAATGTTGTTTGAAAAGGGAGGAAGCCCTGGATAAGTAAAGCACTACTGAAGAAGAACACACTAAGAGGCCTCTCACTACTCAACTTTAGAACCTATTATGCTGCCACAGTAGTCAAAACAGCCTGGGAATGGTACAAACGGATACAGATAAATCAGTGGAACAGAACTGAGACCTTGGAGCTGACACCATCTTCCTATGAACAGTTGATATTTGACAAAGGCCCTAAGACATTAAACTGGGGTAAAAACAATCTCTTCAACAAGTGGTTCTGGCAAAACTGAGTATCTGTCTGCAATAAATTGAAACGACCCATTTCTTACATCTTATACAAAAACTAACTCAAACTGGATAAATGACCTAAATATCAAATCTAAAACTATAAAGCTCATCCAAGAAAAAGTAGGAACAACAATGGAAGTTTTAATACACAACGTAGACAGACTTCAAAATCTATCAAACAAACCACAAACAACAGAAGAGAAAATTTATAAATGGGAACTACTAAGAATCAAACACTTTTGGTCATCCAATGACTTTATCAATAGAGTTGAAAGGCCACCTACAGAATGGGAGAAAAAAATGGCAACTAACATGTCAAACTGATGTCTGATCTCCATAATCTATAAGGTACTACAAAATAAGAATAAGAAAAAGATAAATAATCCAATTAAGGGATGGGCAAAGGAGATACACACTTCTCTAAAGAAGAGATCCAGGCAGCCAGAAAACGCATGTGGATGTGCTCACAATCATTAGCTATTAAAGAAATTCAAATCAAAACTACAATGAGATACCATCTCAACCCAACAAGGTTAGCCATGATCCAAAAAACACAAAACAACAAACACTGGAGAGGCTGTGGAGAAATTGGAATTCTCCGACACTGTTCGTGGGATTGCAAAATGGTCCAACTTCTTTGGAAAACCATCTGGCCTTCCTTAAAAAGCTGGATATAGATACACCATTTGACCCAGTAATTCCACTGCTTGGAATATATCTTATAGAATCAAGGCCATTCACACCAACTGTTGCATGCACACGAATGTTTATTGCAGCACAGTTCACAACAGCAAAAACATGGAATCAAACCAGATGCTCAACAACAAAGGAATGGATAGGTAAACCATGGTATATATACTCGATGGAACACTGTGCCATGATTAAGAACAACAATGATTTTAGTAAACATCTCATAACCCTGTTTTAATTGGAGGACATTATGCTGAATGAAAGCAGTCAGTGTCAAAAGGGCAAATACTGTATGACACACCTATGATAAGAAGTTAAACATAGACTTGTGCATAGAAGAAAAGACTCTTTGATGACTGCAAGTGCAGGGAGGAAGGGACAACAAAGAAGGGAGGGTTTAGATTAGATAGTTGATAGAAATTTTGTTGGGTGAAATCAGTGACAGCACACATTAGAAAGAAGATCAACTTTAACTGGACTTCAACCTAGCATAATTACTCCTCCCATCTTAAACCAATATCACAAAGACAGAGTAGCTGGGTCTGGGGACTGGGGGCCATGCTCTCAGGGAAAATCAAGGCTAATTGACACAACTAGCATTTTGCTAAGACAGTCTTCTGTACCCAACATCGGTGAGTGGCATCTTGGGTTCTAAAAGCTGCCAAGGTGCTATCTAAGGGTTCAGCAAATGGTCCCAATTCAGCAGGATGTTCATTAAGGCCCAAAATGACATGGGGAAAGACAACCCGGAAGATAGACTGACCCACATGAGTGGATGACTACATCAACCTATGATTGGAAGAACTGAATGGTGCCCAGCCACCATGAGTGATAGCTGTGATGGAGCTCAAGAAGTTGAGTCTCACTGGCAACACAAGAATAAAAAGGGGTACACCCTGAGTTCTTCACTAAAAGACTGCAGTTGATGATCCGGGGGACTCAAGATTCCCCGGGAGCATGGCCTCTGGCCCTGATGCTGCCCTGTCCATAAATCATAATGGAGGTCGACTCTTTGTATAGGAATGGATTGGACTTCGCAACACAGAGTGACCATATCATGTGTGCACTTTGTTTGTCCTAGTCACCTGGTACTGCTCTAATAGAAAATACAAGTGAAAAGTGTCATAAAGAGAAGCTTTTATTGTCACAGTCGTCTGGTAAGCTGCAAGTCCACTTATGAATTGTAAGTCTATTCAGTAACAAAATTTATCACAGTCCAGTAGGCTGAGTCCGAATCCAGTCACTGCATCTCAGCGAGGGATCTTCGCGTCCAAAGGACATGCTCTGCTCTTGGTGCTTCTCTCTTGGTGGAATGAGGTTTCCAACTTCTCGCCTCACATCTCTCCGTTATAACCCACCAGCTTGTAGCTTGATAACTGCCTCACTAACACAACTGCAGCCCATTTTCAATCATTAATCTCACAGAGGCAGGATTCACAACACATGGGAGGAAGGGCACCATATTTGGACTCATAGCCAAATCAAATCAACACACAAATTTTGGGGGAGCACAATTCAATTCATGACAATGTTCCTATGCATCTTTCAGATGTCGCCCTGCTGACCTCTTGTGGAGGCAGGGGATTGGATGGAGAGGATAGGAAAGGAGATTATTGGGAGGACAAAACATGTATGGAGCAGAAACAAAGAGTGTGCTATCACCGGGCAGGGAGAGCAGTGGGGGCTGCATATAGGTGGGCATGCAAATTTATATGAGAATGTACATTTTCACTCAATCATAATAAAAATAATACAATTAAGAGATGTGTAAACCATACTCTGTAACCCTACTCTGTATCCCACTAATTTGATAAGGCCCATATTTTTCCATTTCTTTCATATAGGAATCCTTATGATAAGACAATTTTCTAGATACCTTGGTCTTTGAAGCTTCCTTTAATGTAAATGCCACTTTGAGTGCATCTTTACTCTAGATCTTAGCATCAAATGTGATGTCTAGGCACTGATTATTTCCGGGTCTTCAGAGTCATAAAACTGAAAAGATATTTCAGGTAAGTAATTCATTTTTACCTTTCTCTTAAGTACTATGTTTTCCTCGTAATTAACCCTGCAAAGCTCAGAGCTCAGTGGCATATTTAAATATAAGGTCAGCAGTACTTCTGTGGCTCACAGCAGAAGATTACATAGAATTCCTAAAAGGAGATAAAGAAAGAGACAGCATCTAAACTCCTGAGAACCCAGAGGCTATAGGGCATATATTAAAGTCTTTTCTTTTTGTTTTATTAGAACCTGAATCTCAGAGCTACCAGCATTTTTATATCACATATAACTCACATTTAACTTTTATGTGTTGGTGTTTCTGTTAAGTTTGAGTAAGCAGCATTTTTTTATCACTGTATTTTATCTTGAAATTTAGGTTTCAAAGTACTTCAGACTTTAAGTGGACTACCTTTACTTTATTATTTTTCGAAAGAGGTGTGACAAATGGATTCTTTGCATCCATTTATGACTTTCTTTACTGACAAATGCTAAGCATGGGTTCACATCGATTCAGTTTGAAATAAAAATTGGAAGAAAAAAATTACCCTTGTTAGACAGGGACAATGAAAAAGTCACATAAAGCATGAATAAACTTATCACATTAAATAGCAGTGCCTCTTCTACCAAATCTATTGTATCTAACAATTTGCATTTTGAAAAAAATTAGAATATTTCATAATTAACTTTATGTGGTTTGTGAATCTAGCATAGTATTCAGAAAATTGTTATTTTCTTCTTAGATTTTTCAAGGAGAAGGACCACATATAACATTTATTTATTTTTAATTCTTCAGAATGCTGGACACAAAATGTCATCTGTGCAGCTTTTTATCCTCCAGTTCTCCCTTATCACCTATTCTTAAAGCCATGTTATACCTTCTCTTCATCCATAGATTAAAGACTAACTTTGTACTGTGGTGTAGGAAGTTTTTCACAGTTTTAGTACCTTGTCAATTACCAGATTCACATAATGCTAGGTCTTTCAAACTAGATTTGTAATTCTTCAGTTAGAAAATGTTGTTGTACCTTTTATTTTAGTGTGTACATGGCATTAACTGTACACAATTTCTTCTTCTCTCTTCAGCTATTAAAATGTCAGTTGTGCATCTTAGTATACTCTATTAATACTTTATACATTCTTGTCTTTTTTCAAACTAGAAAGTGAGCTTTTTCAGAAAACTATCGTGCCCTGCTGAGATAATTCTCTCTTCTCCCATCTCCTCCTACACACACACAACTGACTTCTAATTTAATGAGCTGAGGGCCAGATAGTATGTTTTCATAAATGGTATATTATTACAATTGGGGGAATAAAAACAGAATAATGAATACCAGTATGTCTTACACATAATAATCCAAAATAAATTTGAATGTGATACATCTGACAAAAATAATTTCACTCTTTAAAACCTTTTATTAGTGAAGTGGCTGAAATAGCAATGTATGAATTGCTTCAGATACCAGACAAAATGAAGGGATGAGAAGTCTTGTGATCCATAAAACATAACAGACACTGATATCCAATTAAGACACACACACGTGGGGGGGCAGGGAGAAAAGAAACAACTTTTACTAAGTATGCTACAACAGCTGGGATTAGGAAAAAAAATGTCAAGTCTCCTATGCCAATACTCTCCAAATCTACTCTAGGAAAAGATAACTGAAACCAGTTAATGGAGGGGATAACAAAATTATGAGGGGAAATGGTATTGCCTAACTTCTAATATGCCATTTTCTGTTATAATCAAGACATCTTGGAGGAGGCAGAGTCAAGACGGTGGACCAGACACGTCTACATAATTCTCTTTGAAAAATAAGGCCTGTATTGACAATTAAATGGAGCTTTCTGGACACCCAGTGAGCCTAGGACACAGCATAGAGCTGTCAGTTTGGACTACATGCCACTGAATAAAAATTTCTTCTTTTTGGCTGATCTCCAGTCACTCTGGTTGAATCGGCCAGCTCCCTCTGACTGAAGGTAACTGGAGTTTTTAACTTTTTTTTTTCCTTTTCGTAGGCCAGCAGGTGGAGGAGTCACTCAATCAATAGCTACTCAGAGCCACAGTGCTAAAGTGATCAGCAGGTAGAACAGCCACATTTTGAGAGCCCATCTCTGGACTTGGAGCACTGCAGCCTCTCCACCCTCTCTTTTCAGACCTCTGACGTAGATTTTGCTATTTTGCAGGGGCAGGACAGCTTGAATGAGATGCCATCTTGTTCCCCTGGGAGGCAGAGTTGAAAAACTAAGGGTCTCCCAGTCTGGGAAGTGCTTTTCCAGCAGAAAAGCTGTGTTTGGCACAGTGTAGCCTTACAGGTGGGGCCCGACAGGGAATGTCAGCAGGTCAGTAACCCACCCTTTGAACTTCATCACCGGATCTGGGAACAGTTGAAGAGACACCTCCATTATCAGTTGGAAAGAGGGACTTCCTAACCTGATGGGCTGACCAATTTTGGAAGGGGTCAGACAGCTTTCTTCCTTTCAAAATAAGCCCGCCTAGAGAAATAACTGCAGTGCAGTGTGATGGCATCTCTTCCAGCCTTGACCAACCCCACATGATATGATCAGTTGAAGGCCCCCTGTGTGGCCATAAGTAGGGCCAGGTCTTTGCCAGCCAGTAGGCAGAGCATGCTACCCGAGAGATTCCAGTGGGCCCAGTCATTGCAGTACATTGATGTGGCTGGTGATCAACTTTCTTCTCGGAACTACACCTCAAGTCCTGTTAAGGCAACATCAGAGATAAACAGCCTCTAGATGTCCCATAAGCAACAGACCCTAACCAAACTTTTAAAAAAACATTCAACCATGGCTCCAGAAAACTCCAAAAATAAAGAACCAAAGAATTTCTCAAATGAAGAAGCCTTTCTGAAATTATTGCAGATGGAGTACAAAAGCACTTTATACAGAGCTCTCCTAGACGTTACACAAAATGCAGTTGAGCAAATGAAAAATTAAACAAGCTGTTTGAATCGATGAAACATCAGCATTCTGAAATCTGATAGATAAATAACAAAATTACAGAATTAGACAATTCAATTCAGCCAAAAGAGAAAAATTGAACAACTGGAGAATAGACTTACTGGCCTTGAAAATAGAGCTACTGACACCAGCACTTATGAGGAGAAATCAGAGAAAAGAAAAATGAAGAAGCATTAAGAAACATGTGGGACTCTATCAAGAGGAATAATCTACCAGTAATTGGAATCTCTGAAAAGAGATGGATAGCTGAAAACACGGAGATTATTGTCGTTGAGTTGCTGACAGAAAACTTCCCTGAAATTATTAAAGAAGAGAACATAGATATCCAAAATATGTATAGAACACCACACAAAATAGATCCCAAAAGAAAGACACCAAGACACAATCAAAATTAACAAAACGAAACATAAGCAGAAACTCTTAAAAGAAGTGAGACTCAAAGCAAAGCTAACATTCAGAGGCAAGCCCTGTAGGCTTTTGTGTGACTTCTTGGCAGAAATGATGTTGGCACAGATACAGTGAGATGACACATTGAAAGCCTTGAAGGAGAAAAACTTCCAACTAAGAATTATATATTCTGCAAAACTGTCTTTTAGATATGAAGATGAAATTAAGACATTCACAGATAAAGAGAAACTTAGAGACTTTGTAAAAACCAAACTAAAGCTACAAGAAATACTGAAAGAAGATCTTGGCTTAGAAAAACAAAACCATTAAGTTTATATTTAAGGAGGCATTGAAAGACACAATATCCAGAAACCTACTCAGCTAGGAAAGGCACAAAATGCAAAGCCAAAATGTTAAAAGAAGGGATACAGTGATTATATCATGAAAAGTATGATACCATCACATTAAAGATAGAGATATACTACAGTAGTTATAGCCCTTTCAGATGGAGAGGAAGTTAATAAGGTATGTAGAAGTTAAAATTGGTTTTAAATCTAGATTATTAAGGGGGGTCATAGGGATAGACACAAAGCACCATAAAGATGCAGCGTATCAAAACAAGAAACACAACACAACACAGCAGTCTCAACAAACACAAAATCAACACTGAAAAAGATGAAAGAATCAACCCATAAGGAAAAATGACCCAGAACAAAATATTAAGAGCAAGAGAAAACACCAACACCAAAATCAGTACATCAAAATGACAGCAACATACATACCTATCAATAATTATACTAAATGTAAATGGACTAAGCACTCCAGTAAGGAGACAATGAATGAAATCTTGGATCAAACAACACTACCTGTCTATAAGTTGCTTACAAGTAATTCATGTTAGACTTAAAAATATGGATAAACTGAAAATTAAAGGATGAAAAAAATATATATCAAGCTAATAACATACAAAGAAGAACAGCTTTGGCAATACTAATTACAGGTCAAATAGGTTTTAATGTAAAATACACCATTATAGACAAGGACAGTTTCAATACCCAAGCAGGACTTAACAATATTAAATATTTACTGGCAATACAGAGTGGCAAGGAGGACTGTGCTGCCATAGGTTAAGGAGAGTAGTTTGAATTACATAACAGTGTATGTGCAACGTTTTGTACAACAAAATGACTTGGACTGTAAACTTCCATTTCAAGCACAGTAATATTTGTATATTTTCTTATATATGTTCTATAATATATATGAAATGTATTATATATAATTGTAAACTTTCACTTAAAGCATTTATAGGTATATATCATATGTATGATATATATATACACACATATATAATAGTGCTTTAAATAAAAGTTTACACACACATACATACACATATAGGAGGTCCGACAATTAAATCTACACTTATGAGTCGGATCTGACTCGACGGCTCTTGGCTTGGCTAGTCATTTTAAGTGCTATGTGCATCATTGCTGAATATCACTAAAGTCACCTTTGATGTACACCCTTGGGAAGCTACGCACTGAGCCAGAGCAAGGAACTCTTTTCGGAATGGCCGTTGCACATGGTGGCATGGTGGCATGGTGGCATGGTGGCAAGTTTGCAAGTTTGCCAACTTAATTGTATGATTGTGAAAGAGTTTTTAGCCAGTAAACAAATAACTGTATTGAAACACCTTCCGTTTTCACCTGATCTTGCTCCCAATGACTTTTTTCTTTGCCCAAAGATAAACGAAATATTGAAAGGAGACATTTCAATGACATTCAGGACACCAAGGGTAATATGACAACAGCTGTGATGGACATCCCTGAAAAAGTGCCAAAATTGCTTTGAAGAGCAGACTAGGCACTGGCATCAGTGCATAGTTTTCCAAGCGGAGTACTTTGAAGGTGAGCACAGTGACATTCAGAATGAGGTATATAGCCGTTTTTCTAGGATGAATTCATGAACTTAATTGCCAGTACTCATGTGCACACACACACACACACATATCATATATATATGTTTTCAAATATACATATATATTAGATAAATATAACCTCATTTTCCTACAATTAGCAGTTAGGTTTTTTTAGAATATAATTTGTTCATAGTTAACCTAATTCTTTGTCATTCTAGATAAAAGCACTGTTCTTTCTACATATTACTTCTTAATGCATTTTTCTATACGTTGTATACGTTCCCAGTGGTATTTCTAGGAGATATTTCACTGACTTAACCTTACAGCTTGTCTCACTCATTAATTTGAAGTTCCTCAGATCCTAGGACTTAGAGTGCTAATTAAGTTGTAATAGTAACCATTCATTACTGCTACAAACATAACCAAATTAAAAGGACTACGTATCTGTACTAAGACATATTTTCCAAGCACAATTTTGAAATTATTTATATTTATTGTTGTATATATTCACGTAACATGATTTGTTTTCTTAAACATCATTTTTTTAATTAACATCCATTCTTCTTAATTGACATAAAACTCACAGTTGTCTACACCATTCATTTAATACAACCATGATTGTCATAGACTTTTCTGTTGTTGAATATCTTGGGTAACTTCACCTTTACTTAATAACTTTTCAATTCCTCAAGAAACTTGTTTCTGTAAGTAAAATGTTTTATGTTGATCATAACTAATAATCTGTATAAACAAATAATGTTTCTCTATTTTCCTCATAGTATTTTATTCAACAAAGTTATTTGATAGGACAATTTATAGTGACACTTGAAGCTATTGTGTTAAACATGAAAGTTGTGTTCTTGTGAGCATTTTCATTTTCAGCTTACCCTGTACTCTTTCCCTAAAGCACAGGGAAAATTTTTCAACAAAAACCATGTTTTTGAAAAAGTGTGAAACTGCTTTTTATCTAAGAGATCCCTAACATAGCTAATAAACACAAAGCAACAATATAAAAGAAGAATAACATGGTTTGGGATAATTACTGTTAATTAAAATTAACATACAGATATGTTTGTATACTAGCAATCAATATTATTTTTATTTAGTTTTTCGTGAAGTAGGCAGGACTAAGGTAGCAGAATTGTCACATTCTTCCTGTGATTTCTCTTACAACAAAGACCCCCTCCAAAAAGGAAATAAATTATATATGATTTTCTAGGGACCTTGAACATTAAAAGGGAAGTAGAGAAATAGGACTGAGTGAAAGGGGTGAAACACAAAGTCCACAAGCACTAAAGACTGTCTAGACCTGATCCTTTTACCTCTGCTAAGCCTGAGTGGGCTCTCTACAACAGAGTGCCCAGTACAACAGAGCATATTCCTCACCCCTAATTTTACTGTATTAGTTATATGGAGGAAAGGCAAGTTCTTGACATTTTATTCCACTCTACCTAGTAATCAGGGTACTTATTCAACCATAGCTAGGGCCTAAGTCATCTAGTCATCTACCTAACCCATCTAGCCAGCCATGGCAAGTGTCCAAGAATAAGTAGTGCCTTGCAGTTCTTATAGCCAACACCATAAAAAAAAATTATACCCAGTGCCATAGATTCTATTCTAACTCATAGTGATCCTATAGGACAGAGTAGAACTGTCCCATTAAGTTTCCAAGGAGCACCTTGAAGATTTGACTTGCTGACCTTTTGGTTAACAGATATAGCACTTAGCCACTACACCACTAGGGTTCCAAACAGCAGTGAGCTGTTCCAATCCATAATCCAGCTGAAAAAGCTATCCACCTACGTTCATTTGGAAACAGGGACATGCTTTCCTCACAGATACACATACCTGGCTGTCAAGCCTCTGCATGGCTGAGCACCTGCAGCAAGATACCTGTGCCAACACCAAACACATCTGCCAACCTAGGTCTGTAGAGGTCAGCCTGGGCCATACATTTAGTGACTCCCTACATGAGCTGAATTCATAAAAGAAAAGTAAAAGAACTCCTGGGTTCACAAACCTAGTAAAAGCTGTAACCATCTGGCAACATGACATTAGAGCTTCAAAGGGCCAATAATGAAATTAGCTGACATGACCAGCCTATTTGGGCACTTCAAAACAAAACAAAATAAGAAGCTAAAACACAGTAAGCAAACATAAATAAATATAACTTATGATGGCTAAGAGACCAGACTCAGTATCAAGTTACATAAAGAAATAGACCATGGTGGCTTCAGAAAGCTCCCCAAGCACACAAACAATAAATCTTCCTAACAAAGAGTTTCTTGGAATTATCAGAGTTAGAATACAAAATATTTATATTTAAAACTCTTCAAGAGATCTAGAAGGAGATCAGGCAAAACAGATCAGGCAGAATATAATGACAAATTGAACAGGGTGCAATGAATTATAGACAGACAACAAGTAGAAATTCAGAAGATGAGCAATAAATTTTCAGAACTAGAAAACTAGAGAGTCAAAAGAGTAGACTTGCAAAGGAAATCAGAATTAGTGGGACTGAGAAAAAGCTGAGGAAAAATCACATAAAAGAATGTAATAAAATGAAGAACACTGAGAATTATGTGGAACTCTATCAAGTGGAATAACCTCTAGTGACTGGAGGGTAAGAACAGGGATGGGTAACTTACAGAATGTATGAAGAAAATTGTTGAAGATTTGTTGATGGAAAACTTCCCTGATATCATGAAAGATGAGAAGATACATAGCCAAGATGTTCATAAAACTCCATTCTAGGTAGATCACAAGCAAAGAAACCAAGACATTTCATGATAAACTCACCAAAACCATAGGTAAAGAATTTTAAGAGCATTTAGGGATAACAAAAAATAATCTACAAAAAGAGTCAGTAAGACTAACCTTGGATTAATCAGCAGAAACCACACAGAAAAGTAATCAATGAGAATATATGTATCAATCCTTGAAGGAAAACAACTGCAAGCCAAGAATAATATATCCAGAAAAACTGTCCCTTAAATGTGATAGCAAATGCAAACAAGCACTCTGAGGGGCAGAATAGCAGGGGCAGGGATCTGAGGATGATGGTTTCAGGGAACTTCTAGGCCAAATTGTACAACAAAATTTCTTAAGAAAATTTCTGCATCCCACTCATTGAGTGGCATCTGGAGTCTTAAAAGCTAGCAAGCAGCCATCTATGAAGAATCAATTGGTCCCAATCTACCTGCTGTAAAGGAGAATGAAGAACATTAAAGACATGAGGAAAATAGGAACCCAAGAGACAGAAAGGGTCATATAAACCAGAGATTACATTGGGATGATATCAGAAGAACTAGATAATTCCTGGCTAGCACTAATGACTCCTTTTACAGGGAATTTGTTAAACAGTCCCTGATGGAGTCTGAGAAATGTGGGGTGAAGAACTTGAACTCAAGTAGAAAGACCAGACCTGATGGTCTGACAGACTGGATGACACCCAGAAGACACAGCCCCTGGACTCTTGGTTGGCTCATAACTGAAACCATTCTCAAAACAACTCTTCAGACAACAACTTAACTAGCCTGCAAGCATAGAATGACGTTGGTGAACAATGTTCTTCTTGGCTGAAGTAGATACAGGAGAATAATTGAGCAGCTCTATCTGAAGGTGAAATGAGAAGGCATAGGGGTAGGAATTGGTTGAATGAATATGAGAAATACAGGCTGGAGAGGAAGAATGTGCTGTCACAGGCGGTAAGAGCAACTAGGAATCACATAACAATGTATGTGCAAGTTTCTGTATGACAAAATGACTTGAATTGTAGACTTTCACTTAAACCTTAGTAAAAAATTAAAAAAGAAAGACAAATAAGTCCCTTTAGCTGAAAAGAAATGCTAAATGTTCATAGTTCAGGAAATTTAGCAGACTTTTTGAAACATTATTTAATTATTTACACTGTGTTTTAGTCAGCTAGGGCTGCTCTAATGGAAATACCACAGAGTGGATTGCTTTAACAAGGGAAGGTTTATTCTTACACAGTCTGGTAGGCTGCAAGTCCATATTCAGCGTGCCTGCTCCAGGGGAAGGCTTTCCCTCTTGTCAGCTGTGGAGGGAATATGGTATTGTATTTGTCTTTGTCCCGGGAGCATCTCAGCACAGGAACCTCAGGTCTGAAGGACGTGCTCTTCTCCCGGGACTGCTTTCTTGATGGTGTGAGGTTCTCAATTCTCAGCCTGCTTCCCTTCCTTTTATCTCTTGCAGTATGAAAGGATTAAGGGTGGGACAAGCCACACTCCAGGGGAACTCCCTTTACAGTGGAGCAAGGAGGTGATCTTCTGAAGGGATTTACAGTCCCACCCTAATCCTTTAACATACAGCACAGGAAAACCACAAAATGGAGGACAGTCACAAGATACTGGTAATCATGGCGCAGCCACGTGGCTACACCTATTTTTGGGGGGATGCAATTCAATCCATGACATGCTGATTGAATGAAAGTGTACAATCCAGTTTAAATTTGTGTGCCCACTTATGTGCAGCTTCTACTGCTCTCCCTGTCAGGTGACAATGCACTTCTCATATCTGTTCTATACATGTCATAGCCTCTTAACAATCTCCTGTCCCCACCTCTCCACCCTATCCTTCCCCTCTAGTAAGAAGCCACTAGGAAGACATCCTATAGATGCATAGAACCATAGGGTGTACACACAATATGATCACTCTGTGTTGGCAAGTCCAATCTATTCTTGACCAAAGAGTTGACCTCAGTAATGATTTATGGCCAGGATCAGCATCAGGACTAGAGATCATGCTCCCAGGGGAAGCCTAAGGCCCCCTGACCATTAATTGCTGTCTTTTAGTGGAGTTCTCAGGGTGCACCACTTTTTAATCTCATGTTGCCAGTGCAACTCAACTTTGTGAGCCCCATTACAGTTATCAATAGTGGTGGCAGGGCACAATCTGGTCACATGTGGATGTAGTCACCCACTCACGTGGGTCTCTCTGTCTTCAGAGTTTTCTTTCCCCCATGTCATCTTGGTACTTGATGATCATCTGTTCCTGGTGAGTTGGGACCTTTTGATGTACCTTTTGATGACAGCTTGCTAAGTTTTAAGACCCCAGAAGCCACTCACCAATATGGGGTACAGAGGATTCTCTTAGCCACAGGCTAGCTATGCCAACTGGCCTCAATGTCCCCTGAGAGCAAGGTGCCTGGACCCTTGCCCCTGCTACTCTGTCCTTGAAATATTGGGTTAAGATTGGAAGAGAATTCGAGTTATGTTGAAGTTCAGTTAAATTGATCTTCTTTCTAATGTGTGCTATCACTCAAACAAATTTGTATCAACTATCAGATCCAACTCGATGGCACTTGGCTTATCTAACCTACAACCAACTCTCTTTCTCCCTCCCTCCCGTTCCTTGCAGCTATCAAAGAGTCTTTTCTTCTGTGAGTCTGTTTTTAAGTTTTCATCTTAGGGGTTCCATATAGTATACGTCCTTGAGCCCCTGACTACTTTCACTCAACAAAATAAGATAGCTAACTCCACAATAATAGTGGGAGACTTCAATGCTCCACTCTCAACATGGGACAGATGGTCTAGAAAAAAGCTCAGTAAAGACACAGAACACATTACTGCCACAATTAACCAACTAGACATCATCGGAATATATACAACTTTCTATCCATTAGCGGACAACTACACCAAGAGCCGTCAAGTCGGATCCAATTCACGGTGACCTTAGGGGCCAGGGTAAAAAGACCTAAATGTCAAATCTAAAATGATAAAGCTCATCCAAGGAAAAATAAGATCAACAATGGAAGTTTTAATACACAACATAGACAGACTTTACACAACATAGACAGACTTCAAAAACTGACAAAGAAAGCAATGGGAACTACTAAGAATCAAACACTTTTTGCTCACACAAAGATTTTGTCAAAAAAATTAAAAGACCACCTACCGAATGGGAAAAAATATTTGGCAACTGTATGTCAGATGGATGTCTGATCTCCATAATCTTTAAGTTACTACAAAATACTGATAAGAAAAGAATAAATGATCCAGTTAAGCAATGGGCAAAGGAGATGGGCAGACACTTCTCTAAAGAGGATATCCAGGCAGCCAAAACACATGTGGAACTTCTCATGACCATTAGCTATTAAAGAAATTCACATGAAAACTACGATGAAATATCAACTCATCCCAACAAGGTTGGCTATGATCCAAAAAACAAAATAACAAATGCTGGGAAGTTTGTGGAGAAATTGGAATTCTCCTACACTGCTGGTGGGATTGCAAAATGGTACAACCTCTTTGGAAAGCAATCTGGCACTTCCTTAAAAAGCTGGAAATAGGTATACCAGTAATTCCACTGCTGGGAATATATCCTACAGAATCAAGGGCATTCACATGAACAGATACATGCACACAAACGTTTCTTGTGGCACAGTCCACAATGGCAAAAAGATAGAAGCAACCCAAATGCCCTACAACCGAAGTATGGATAAATAGACTGTGGTACATACACTCAGTGGAATACTATGCAATGATAAAGAACAATGATGATTTTAGGAAGTATCTCATAACCTGGTTTCAACTGGAAGACATTATGGTGAGTGAAAGTAGTCAGGGGCTCAAGGATATGTATTGTATGAGACCCTTAAAAACAGAGATAAAGTTTGTGTTGTTTTTGTTTTGGTTAGAAAAGAATTCTCAAATTCTTTCTAATTGCGCCATTGTTTACTTGATACTTGCCTTTGCTAATACACTAGTTGTCATTGAATTAATTATGGCCTTAGATGGTTCTTTAATTGTTGAAAGTCAGAGCTGGCCAGTTCCAAATCTAATTTGTGCAATGGATTTTTGTGTGTTTTATTTAAAAATGTTGCAGTAAGTGAGGCACTGTAGACTGAATAATTATCTGACTCAAATTAATCAATATCTGAAAGCTAATCTCAATAATAGCATTATAATACCTTTTCTTACAGAGAAAATATGGAAAAGAAGAGACATAAAAAGAGGTGCTTCAGCAGTAAAAGAAAATCTCAGCATCAAGTTTCCTTGCAAATAATCTAAATGGCTTATGGGGAAAAGAGGAATAGCTCCCCAAAATATTATGCTAAATATATCTCAATGCCTTATCTTATAAATCTGGAAAAACATCGCTTGTCTATGTGGTACTCACAAGGACTTATGTGCAACAATATTTATATTTGTTTGTTTAGTCACTTAAAGATAATAATCACAAGACCCCTACATTCAGCACGGTGCAAGGTATTTATTTACAAAACATATTCATTGTTCTTCATGACTGACAGTTAAGAATAGTAGAGAAAGGTTTTTTTCTCTTTGTTAACAACAGTTGTAAATATACTTTCCATGACTTACTATACTCTACTAAATGAGGTTGGTCAATTTTTATCTTGTTGCATCTCTTCAAATTATTGTATCTACAATTATCTTTATAGCTTTCCACACTACATTAAAATTATTATGATATGTTGGGAAATACATTCACCATTATGCTTTTCTTTACCACAATTCCTATAAGCAGCCCTTTCCTTTCAATACTTAATAATAGGTTATTGTTACGCTACTTGAAACAATTTTTTTTCTTGTCTCTCCAGATCTTTGAGAATTCCTTACCCTCATCCAGTAGACGTCAACAGAAGTCATTTTGGCTATCAAAATCACTCCAACCATCTCAAATGTCTCCAAACTGAATTATTGTAAGTATAGTTGCTCAGGTGCAACTACATTATATCTTAATTCCTAGTGGAAGGGAATTATTTTAGCAGAAAACCAAAGTGAAAGAAAAGATAAATACTTAAGTTTTTTTTGTTTCTAATCATTTTTAACTTAGGTAATGGGATTTTGAAAACAAAACAGAAATTGTATGTGATACTTTTTTAATTTGCTAGAAAAGCAAAAATAATAAAGGAAGGCAGTAAAGGAAGCAGACAGAATATGTAAGAGATACCATTACAGCGGGTTTCTAAGAGAATGGAGGAAATGCAATCCATGTGCCTACCTCCATGAGCTAAGAGTTACTTGGGAGGAAAGAGTAGTGAATCAGGGCATGGCAAAGAGGAACAGATCAGGGATGGCCCTTGGAGTGGAGGGAGCCAGTACTGAAAGGTATCTGGTCCCAGGGTCCAACAGTGGCGTGGCTGCTGGATACCAGCAGATACTCATTCAATTTAGACTAATCTACTGTTCTCATTTCTGTCTGGGATTTAACCTGTGTGAACACCTGACTGTACAACACACAGAGCCCTTTCAGCAAATGTCTCTAGAGCAGCTAAACTCTATAAACTATATGCCATTTCAACTTCTCAAGCACAGAACCCAAGCCCATTGCCAATTCTGACTCACTGTAACCATTTAGGACAGAGTATTCCCCTATAGGGTTTTCAGGTCTGTGTATCTTTAAGGAAGCAGACAGACACATTTTTCTACCACAGAGCAATCGGTGGGTTTGAAACAATTACCTTCTAGTTAAAAAGCAGTTGAGTGCTTAGCCACTGTGCAATCAGGGTTCCTTAAAATAAGCATAAATACGTCTAAGACAGAGATTGGTGTTTTGGAGTCTAAAAAGCCTGCGAAAATGTGCAAGCAATGCTCCCATGACGTGAAAAAGATGGACTATAGTGAAACTTTTTCAATTTAATATACATGATGTCTCAAAGCAAGAAAATGAATGCTAATGAATTTGCATGTCCGGCCTTAAAAATTGTTCCTAATGCCTGGCAAGCAGTTGCTAATATGTATGGGTAAAAAGACCAATGTATCAATTAACAGAAAAATGAGTTCATGGGAAATAATAGCTCATGATCTATTATAAACTTTATAAATTTGCAAACATATAATTTATAATCAACAGTGTACATAAGATAAAAGCAAAATTCAAGATTAAAGGAACAGATAAGTAGCATCATTTTAGAAGGTTAAAACAAAGTGAACATAAAAAGAAACTGTGCTTTAGTCTTGTGAAATTCTCTCAATTACATTTTGCCAATAATATTGAACACATTAACTTTGAGAGAATCAATACAGATTGACCATTTTCTTCTGTCTCCTGGGTTTCCACTTTGTGATTTCTGTTTGACTTTCAATCAATTTTTTGGATACATGAAAACATTCTCTCTATGGAAATCCAAAGCTGGAACTTTAACCTGTTGATATCTTAGCTCTGATATTGTGGTGTACAAATTCTGCTTTTATCTGTGTGACATCTGTTTCCTCTTCTTCTGATGAAAGAGCTATTTCTCCAACTCTTAATGTATTATGGTTCCAGTTGTTACTACTTTTGTCCTGGATCTATGACTAGAGAAATTACACAGAGAGGACTATCAGAGAGAGAGAAAAAGCGTGTGTGTGAGAGAGAGAGAGAGACTCACAGCCCTCTTGATGGCATGTCTATGGGATCTCTTGAACATATAAAATCATACCTGGGTTTTATGATAGCTACTGAGAAATAGTCACACAAAACATTGCTTGCCTGTTCGAAAACAAGTTTGGTGTTGCCTATAGCCACTTGTAATGTTGAATAGAATAGCTCATCTGAGAATTAGGTCAAAGACATATGAAGTGAGCCACAGCAAGCAGTGTGAAGAGATAAAAAGGCATACTACTGTCTTGATAATATAACATTGACTTCTAGATCCAGAAGTGCACGTAGATAATTCTACTGTGAAATACCTTGTTACATAAATGCCTTAGTTTGCTGATATTGTCGGCAGTTATGTTGAGTCAACTTTGACTCATAGTGACGGCATTTGTACAGAGTGAAACTATTCAATAGTTTTCAAGGCTTTGACCTTTTGGAAGCAGCCAGGGTTGTCTTCCAGTGCCTCTGAGTTGAGTTCAAACGAGGAACCTTTTGGTTACTAGCCAAGTGTTTAACTATTTGCACCACCCAGGAACTCCTCTTAGTTTACTATGGCTGCCATAACAAAATATCGCAATGTGAGTGACTTTAAAAACAAAATTTTACTGTCTCACAATTTTGGTGGTTACCAGTCCAAATAGCGGTGTGGCAATTCCCTCTGAGGGCTCTGAACTGTCCCAGGTCTTTCTCCTAGTTTCTAGTGGCTTTCAGCAACACTTGATGTTCCATTGCTGACTGCATATAGATGTTTCTTCACTGGCAGTCCTTTCACGTTTGTGACTCTGTCTCCAGATCTATTTTATTTATAAGATGCTTGTCATATAGGATTAGGACAATTGATGAATTACCCAATGAGCAAGGTAAGCACGTGCTTAGGGCATCAACCAAACAAGGGCACTAGTTGTCCAAATTAAAGACTCATAGATGCCAAGCAGACAGGACACAAGGACGAGTGATTGTCATAGTGGAAGAGAACTGGCAGATCTAGTTGATAGCATTTGGTAAATTTTGCATGTTATAACAATTGTAGTTTCCTTTTTATTTCAGGCCCATTGAATATAACTTACATTCAGTTCTATCTCATTCACTATATAAGTATGCACCAGCAGCACTACAATCACATGATTCTTCATGTATAGGCTCTTGCACAAAATGAATTGAAACACATCTTCAGATTGAGCACGCCTTTGCATTTGTATCATGCTTTTTAATCTCTCTCACCCCAGTCAGATACCAGCATTATGAAGATACAGCATCAAAGGATGGAGAGTGAGTGCCCAAGTCTTTATTTCAAGATGAAAAACAGCCATGGAGATCTGTGAAGGTAATCAACAAATACTGTACAACAAACAAGTTAGATTATTTCAGACTGTCTTTTACATGCTATTTATTTTGAATATCTCAGATATGAAGAATAAAATTATATGTTCCAAATCAATTTCCTTTACTTACTAATTTTCAAATATACGTCTTTCTGTTGAATTCCAATTAGTTGTAATTTTATTTTACAAATTTTATTTGTTTTATAAGTTTTATTTTTAATTACTTAAAATTATTTGCTATAGTAAGCCAAATTTTAAGTGACATAATTTTATATTTAGGTAAAATGAAATGATAACCACTAAAGTGGAATGCAAAAACAAAGTTCATAGAAGATAAAAAAATGAAAGGATTTATGAATCCCTTAAGACAGTTCTAAAATCAGCTTCCTTTCAAAAATGTAATGAATTAGAAGAGACATAGTCCAGTGAGTGCTCAGATTTAATGGGTATAAATTACTGTACGATTAATGATAGTGCAGAGATTATTAGCAATAGGAGTGTAACAGAATTTCTTCCAAATTCTGCATCAACTTCCTGCTGTAATGAAAAAGTTAGTAATGGTGTTGAAAGTGAAACTACTCTAAAATTTGAAACTGTCATATCTGCAGGCAGCATAAATTACTGGAATACCGATCCTACTTTGTGGAATATTATTTCTTCTAACGATTTATATTTCTAGATCAAAGAGGGCAACATCCCAGTGACAATTTGAAAATTCATGTTGAAAATTTCTGGGTGGCAGACAAGCAGGATTCTGTAGCTAGAATATATTTCTAATGAATAAAGCTAATAACAAAAATTATGTAAGGGAGTAGCTACTATATTTTCCATCAGTGGGCTTCACATATTGTTTTGTTTGAAAGCTATTCAATCTAAAATCACTTACAGATGGATTCAATGATTGGTACAAATTGAATATGACTAATAAACAGTTCAATTCACAAAAATTGTAATATGTTGTATTTAAACTGAGGACAAGGCTTTGGCTTAATTCATGAGCTGAACAGACAAATTAATGAAGAACAGCAGTCTTGGAAAGCCATTTTGCAGCGAATTGTTGCTGTGATTTAACAATAGGTGAACATGCGCTATCTGAGAAATTAAAGAACTGCTTGGATCCCTACAAAACGGAAATTTTGTGGGTTTATGTGTTGTTCAGTTTGACCTATTTCTAGCATGTGACATCTCAAAATATCATAACATATTGTGTATGTCTAAAACAACATGTGGAAAGTTAAAAATACAATAAAGCTTGCTCAACTATTTTCAGTGACACAAGTATAGTTCAGTTTTTCAGTTTATCTATAGTTTTCACTCCTGATCTTTCTCATATAGTTTAGTTAAGTATTGTTTAAAGATCTACATCTACAACAAATGGAAGACCTGCCAGTGATTTATCACATTAATAGCTTAAAAAGTTGTACCAGTGAAGAAATTGTAGATCAAGTACTTCACTATTTATGTAAAGTCTGTGAAACTGATTTTTCTAAGTGCAGATATCACTTCTATGGCAACTCTGCGAATGTCAGGGAATTACAAAGGCATGAAACAGAAAATCTTAGAATATGATTAATATGTCATTTTCACATCATGTACTGTCCATTTGTGACTACCACAGTAGATTGTTATCCAGAAGCAGTTAATTTTTTTTCTACTACTCAGCTACTCCATACATCCTTTACTTAAGCTTGCAGTCGGGCAATTCTTAAAGTATGTTTAAGCAACGAACAAGAAATAAAATGTCTTTTGAATACACACTGGGAACCCATTGCTATAGAAATGAGTGCAATCCTGAAATCATATACTCAGATTCTAGATGCCTTAGAAAATATTGCTGAAGACCAGGAACAAAAAGGAGATACCACTGAAAACACTGCCAACAACTGTAAAAACTGGAGTGTATGTTTACATTGATTATGTGGAATAATAAATTACAGTATTCTCATTAGATAAGTCAAACTCTTCAAGCTTCAGAAGAAAGTTTAAAGGCATGCACAGATCTGTAGCAGTTATTAACAGCATATTTATGTAATTTAAGAGATTTTTTAAAACAAATACTGACTATTAAGAGTACACTGTCACAGCAGCATTAAAAAGAAACAACTGAATGACAGAACTGCTCCTGAAATATCACTGAGTGCCAGAGATCAGTTTGACTTACTATACCAATATAAAGAAAACAAAAATCCTTACAACTGGACCAGCAAGCAGCATTACCATAAATAAAGGATTGAAGTTGTCAAGCATTTCATGTTACTTGGTTTCACAGTCAAAACTCACAGAAACAGTAGCAAGAAATCAAAAGACACATTGTGTTGGGAAAATCTGCTGCAAAGGGCATTTTTAAAGTATTGAAAAGTAAAGATGTCACCTTGAAGACTAAGGTGTGCCGATTGTAGCCATGGTAATTTCAATGGCATCATATATATGCAAAAGCTGGACAATGAATAAGGAAGACAGAAGAAGAACTGACACCTTTGAATTGTGGTGTTGGAGAAGAATATTGAATGCACCATGGACTACCAAAACAACAAACAGATCTGTTTGAAAGAAGTACAACCAGAGTGCTCCTTAGAAGTGAGGATGGTGAGAATGAATCTTACATACTTTAGACATGTTGTCAGGAGGCATCAGTCCCTAGAGAAAGACATCCTGCTTGGTAGAATGGAGGCTCATCAAAAAAGAGGAAGACTCTCAACAACGTGGATTGAGACAGTGGCTGCAACAATCGGATTAAGAACAAAAATAATTGCATGCATTGTGCGAGACCAGACAGTGTTTTGTTCTGTCATGTGTATGGTTGCTATGAGTCAGAACCAACTCGGCATCCCCTAACAACAACAGTGACATACTGTCAGTGACATATTTGAATCTCACATGAAAAGAAGGGCAAAAGTGTTTGAAGTTCTTTCAAATGCATTGTCTTTCTTTAAAAAAGGTGTATATAGCTCATGAAGAATACATGAAGGCATCTGCATTAGTTATCTTATGCTGTGTTGTAGGTTAAATTGTGCCCCCCCCAAAACATATGTAACCGCGTGGCTGGGCCATGATTCCTAGTATTTTGTGATTGGCCTCCATTTCGTGATTTTCCCGTGCTATATGTTGAACGATTAGGCTGTGACTTAAATCCCTTCATATGAACACCTCCCTGCTCCACTGTAAAGGGAGTTTCCCTGGATTGTGGCTTGTGCCACCCTTTGTCCTTTCATCCTGCAAGAGATAAAAGGAAAGAGAAGCAAGCAGAGAATTGGGAACCTTATACCATCAAGACAGCAGCACCAGGAGTAGAGTACATCCTCCAGACCTGAGGTTCCTGTGCCAAGGTGCTCCCTGGACAAAGACTGATGCAACACAAGGATTTTCTTCCACAGATGAAAAGGGGAAACATTTACCCTGGAGCAGACATACTGAATATGGACTTGTAGCGTACTGGACTGTGTAAGAATAAACATTTCTCTTTTAAAGCAATCCACTTTGTGGTATTTCTGTTAGAGCAGTACTAGCTGACTAAAACATGCTGCTATAGTAGAATCTCCACAAATAGACAGCTGTGAAAAGACAAATTTTATTGTATCACAGTCTAGTAGGCTACAAGTCCAATTTTGGGGATCAGCTCTAGGAAAAGTCTTTCACTGTTAGGTCTGGAGGAAAGTCCTTGTCACCAATTTTCCCCTAGACTGAGAGCTTCTGAGGTACAGGGACCACGGGTCCAAAGGATGCATTCTGCTCACAGCCCAGGACTGCTTCCTTGCTGGTGCTATTCCCAGCTCTGTGTTTGCTTCCCTTTCGTTTATAACCCAAATGTTTGGTTTGTCAGGATCTATTCCTGACAATGCAAATGCTTCTGAATATGTGGTTGCCTGGAAACCAAAAAACAGACCAGAAGACAATCCAAGACATATGGGTTTATTCATCAAAGGTTAATTTACAGACCCAGGCGCCAGTACTGCATCCAGTGGTAACCTGCTGGCCTGGTTGTTAACCTTGTGCTGGTAGGGACAGATAGGTTTTTTATGGATACCCCACCCACCTGGGTCATACTGGCTTTGGTCAGAGGGCTGCATCATGGGTTAATCAGGGTTAGGTTGATTGTCCAGTGGGGGCAGTGACAACATGTTGACACATAGGTCCGCCATTACAGAAGTCAGAAACTGCAAGGTGTGCCCCCACCCAGTGGGTATTGTAATAAGCTGTTTTACATCAAAGGGTCTGCTTGGAGACATGCACTAGTGACTGTTAGCATAAGCTACTTGGGGTATTTCAGCTCAAGTTTTCAATATCCTTGTTTTAATTACTTTGAGCAGAAATCAGGAAGGGTTGCAGTCAAGGTTTCTTTGATAGGTACATTACACGGAGTCATTACAGGGTGTTATTATTCTGGTTCCCTACACCCAAGAGACTGCCTCACGTCACACCACAATTTTATAGATTGAGTCTTTCCTCACTAACACAATCACCCCCATCTTTCTTCATTAACTTCATAGAGGTAGGATTTACAACATATAAGACATCACACAATACCTGGAATCATGACCTAGCAAAACTGCTAAATCTATTTTGAGGGGAACACAATTCAATCCATGACAGTATCCAATAAAGTGCACACTTATCCTGATGACTCAAATGAAAACATTTATGGAGAAGTGTGACAATTTAATTCGCACGTGAGAATTAACAAGATTCAGGAAAGACACATATTGGGGAGACAGTGGCCTGAAACAGAGGCAGAGACACACCAATCTAAAGGTCCAGTAAAGTTTATTCTAAGAGAAATAAAGTGGGGTCTGAACCCAGAGTGACTCGGCCTGCCTCTCCCCAGTAGAGCAAGTTTTTTATAAAATTCCAGTGAGGTAGGTTTGATAAGGAAAGAAAGAGAAGAGGGGTAGCAAGAAATTCTGGTTAGGGCATTTACGGTCTAATAAGGAAGAAGTATTGATTAGAAGGCAGAAGGGTAAGGTTAATCTATGGTCAAGATTTTGATGAGGGAAGAGATTTCAATTAGGAGGGTAGGGAAGGCAGGCACAAAGTTATTTACGGTTTTATGGTCACATGAAGTGGGCCATAACAGGCTGTTTTTTGGTAATCCCTCTGAGGGATGCGTATCAGGCTGTTTTCAGCTAATGATGAAGTCTCATTATTGGATAAGATGACCTTGTTGAATTTCAGGGACAGCCGAGCCCCGTGTCGTCAAGTCAGAGTCCTCTCAATAACCTCCCTAAATTTCAGGGACAGAGTTCCTTCAACTCCTCACATTTGGTTTAAGGACAGAGGGGCATCATTATCTTTTTAGCTACTTCCTGCTGACAAGGGTTGTCTACTTATGCTAGGATACATGGGGAGCTGGGGATTTCCATGACCTCCTGGCATTTTGTAAAGAGGAAGGTTTGTTGGTTATGTTTATGGAGACTTTGGTATAGATCTGGTCGAGTCTCTTAGAGAAGGAGAATTTGATTCACCTGTTGGTTGGTATAGGCTGGTATTCTTATAGAACCATGAGTTTAACTTGGAATTGTAGCCTTGGAGAAATAAAGTGAAATAAGGCATTAAGAATTAGAGGCCCAAAGGTAAGGATAACCAAAAAGATTAATAAGGGAATTACCAGTGGCAATAATAGTGACATTACCCAGTTGGGCTTTTATAGCCTGTCTATGCCCAGGGTATAAGCTGGGGACAAATTAGGGATGGAGATCTGAAGTATTTCCTTTTTGGATGACAGTTGCTTGTCCCTTGGTTCAGTTACCTGGTACTGATTGTAGCTCTCTGGTGCCCTGGTTGGAAGGACACACAGTGGTGTGAGGGGGACTTTCTAAGCATGTCCGTGGAGTTGGCTTCACTTCACAATTAACACTGAGAAAGTTTACATGATTCTTTAGGGACTTATTTCAGTGTCCCATAACACAATTAATATTGTTTGTCACTAGTCTTAGTCATACCACAGAAGCCTTCAGGCTCCTTGTCTTACTCCTGATTATTGACTCAAAAGAGATACATTTTTCATAAATTTTCCATGGTGTACTTCCAGATAGAATATTCTGTCTGCCTCAACTCTCAAACTTTTTATGTAATCTGACTTAGAATTTCTTTTGGCATATACCCTTCTGATTCTTTAGTTTTTGACATGTTAACTAACAATATAAGAAATTCTTAGTCTTCATTTTTTATATTTAGTAGAGTTTTTAAATATATGTCCCCAGTTTACTTAATAATCTTTGTCCCAGCAATACAACAGGCCATTAAGGGATATACAGAAAGGAATGTCTTACTAATTGTGACCCCATCAGACACAAAAGCAAACTTTTCACCTTAGAATTTTAGTCCAAGCTAGTGATTATACAGTCTAGCTTGGAGAGTGGGCCCATTTAAGCTAGACAAGGTGGCTTTTCGTGTCCAAGACAAACTTAATCTTACCTTCAATGTCAAGTGTAACCCTTGGTTTCCCCATGGAGATGTCGATGGCATGGCCAAGGGTCAGTCAGGCAGATCTGAGGGCTCCATCCAGAGTCTGTCTCTTTAGACCCCTCTTCTGAGAGTCATTATAGGAGAGCCTGTCCATCTGAGCCTGCCAGAAGTCAGCTAAGTGTCTTGTTTCAGTTTGTGTAGGACATTTCACTTTCCTGTACTCATATTTTTACAGTACCTACATTGATCAGAGTCAGTTCTCATCAGCTGGTGAAGTGATCCAAGTTTGAACGTGGGGTCCAACTGGGTTACCTTCAGGTGGGCACTGGAATTCTACAGCCATCAGTTGGGCCTGCTTTTTCACAGCTTAAAGCTCCTCTACCAATCAGGAGAGTGGGTTCTGAGGTTCTGAAAGAGGGCCATAAATGTCTATACATAGGTTTTAGTAGCTGGAACTTGACTGTTTTAGTCAGCTAGGGCTTCTCCAACAGAAATACCACCGAGTGGATGGCTTTAACAAAGGAAAGTTTATTCTTACAGTCTGGTAGACTACAAGTCCTAATTCAGGAAGTCTGCTCCAGGGGAAGTTTTTCCCCCTTGTTGACTCTGGAGGAAAGTCAGGTATTGTATCAGTCTTTGTCTAGGGAGTACCTTGGCACAGGAACCTCAGGTCTCAAGGATGCGCTGTTCTCCCGGTGCTACTTTCTTTATGGTGTAAGGTTCACAATTATCTGCTTGCCCCTCTTCCCTTTTATCTCTTGTAGGGTGAAAGGATTAAGGGTAGGGCAAGCCATAGTCCAGAGAAACTCTCTTTACAGTGGAGCAAGGAGGTGATTCAATGAAGGGATTTATAGCCCAACCCTAATCCTTTAACACACACTGTAGGAAAACCACAAAAGGGAGGCAATCACGAGATACTGGAAATCATGACCCAGCCACATGGCTACACACATTTTTGGGGAGAAACAATTCAACCCATGACATTGACCAAAGTCATCTAGACTGCTAAACTAAATTCCATTTTCTGTCTCAACTGGATCTATAGATATACATTCCTTCACCTGTCTCTGGATTAGTAAATCAACCTTCAGGGAGGTAACGAATTTACACTGTTCAATAAGATGTAAAGGAATCTTGTGACTCCCTGTTCTGTCCTGTGACAAGATTTGACATTTTCCAGATGCAAATCCCCTTGTAATCTAGCTATAAAAGCCACTGGAATTGTAACCCAAGGGGGACAGTTTTGGGAGAAGTTATTTTCACTGTATCCTAAGCTGATATGCATGTCTGCTAATAAAACACTGAAACTTTTACCCCTGTCTCTAAATTTTGGCTATCAGTGACAGACAGGACAAATTTGCTTTAGTTCAGCAGCACAGGGGATCTTTTCATTTGCCCTTATGTTTACAAAACAGAATACCCAGAGTAAAACAGCCAAACTTAGATTATCTATATCATCATTTGACTGAAGTGGCTTTAGGAATCAGCTTTCCTAAGCTCACAGTTTAAAATGATATTAATTGAATACCATCAGGTTTTTGACATCTCAAGCATCATACGATGAACTAGAAAGTGGAAAAGAAACACCAATGATATTAGGCAAATTTTCTGAAAGAACCAATGAAATTATGATCCCATGGTCTCTGAACAAAGCATGAAGCATTTATACATAAGTAGGATCAGTAATCATTTTTCATGTGTTTCAGTAGCAATTACATTCTATAAAACCTCATATTCCGTGTTAATAAACCCATTAATTTAGCTTATATTTAGAAAGTAGGACCTCAAAACATCAGAAATATTTTTTTACATAAAACCTACAGCATATTCATTTACTCAGCCTTGTGTAGTTGTTCTCTGTTTCATCTCTTCTGGACCAGCTGCAGTTTCTGAGGCTATCAGTTCTACCTTGGATATCTCCAGTCACGGTCTTTTACATAAATCTAAAATCTTTGTTGAGGTATTCTGGATAAGTCTTTTCAGGAAATTGGTTGACACTGCAGATGACAAAACCTCCATAATCTACTGGAAAATCTTTGACAATCATGACCCATATATATGTATTTTAGTTTTATTAATTAATGTATTTATTACAGTAAATGAATAAAGTTTCTAACATCTATCAACTATCTCATCTATGATAAACCCTCACTATCTCACCCTAGTAGTCATCAAAGTTTTATTCTTCTGCAGATAATTCTATTTTAAGTCCTTATAAAAGGAGTCTCATAAAATATTTGTCCTTTTGACACTGATTTCACTCTGCATTATATCTTTTAATTGAAACCATGTTATGATATGCTTTCTAAAAATCGTCACTGTTTATTATAGCGAAGCATTCCATTGAGTATATGTATCATACTTTGTTTACCCATTTATCTGGTTGATGGGCATCTGGATTGATTCTGTCTTTTAGCTATTGTGGACTGTGATGACCTATATCTTTAAGGAACTTCAGACACTGTACTTAACTATTTTGAATTATAGTACCACAAAGTAAGGATATAATAAGATTAAGACTCTAAATGTTTATATAGTATAAAAATAAATTTATAAACAAATAATTTAGACTTTCCAGTCAAAGCATTGGCTTTTGATGATGTCAGCTTAAATAATATAGTCAAGTTGGCAATTGAAACCAAATCAAACCTATTGCTGTGGTATTGATTTTGATTTATAACAACCCCATAAACAGAGCATAACTGTCTTATAGAGTCTCCAAGGAGTGCCTGGTGGAGTTAAATGGCCAACTATGTAGTTAGCAGCTGTAGCACCCAACTACTGTGCCACCAGGTTTTCTCCAGTTAGCAATAGATAATTTAATATGCTTTTGTTAAAAAATATATAAAGAGGAAATAACCAATGAAAATTTTAACCCAGAGAGAATCAGGTATTTTTTCCTTTCTAATTTGTGTCAAAACATTTTAGCTTTTGTCTCTCAGAAAAGGCTATCCTTGGCTCTTTTTTTGTGTGTTTCAAAACTTCATGGCTTGATTTTGACTCAGGAATCTTAATGAAAGATTAAATCTTTTCTTTTAAGGAGATTACATAAGGAATAAATTAACTGTATGCTCAGAAATTAGAGAAAATTGCTATTTAGCAATGAAAAAGCCAATTCTTTCTGACATTAATGTTCTTAAAAATCTCATAAGTTAAATCATTAAACTTTTGTCAAACAAAACTTTTGACCATATCAAATAAATATTTTTCAATAAACGTCTTTAGTACAATCCCTTAAACAGCAAAATAGAAACCTCATTAAGACTTATGTAATATTTTTCCTTGTTGCTTGAAAAGCAAATGTTACATAAATTTATGTCAGATGTCAATTGAGCTCAATTACCATAAACTCCATAGCTGATATAAAGCTTGCTTAAATAGTCTCAGTCGTTAAGTAACTTCTTAAGTTTTATCAGGTGGTTTTAGAAATTGTACAAGTCTCTGTTTAACTGACTTAGAAATCACAACATCCTGTCCCTGATATAGACATATTTCTAAACTTCTCAGATAGGTCTCAGAGTTGTCCTGTAATAGTGAGAAGTCTTTTCTGGATTCACCCAATTTAAGATAGTCAAAATAAAGCAGTAATCCTTATCTATTTTCTTTTTTGTCTTAAAAAGAAGATCTCCACCTAATTATAAAGGTTTTTGTTTGTTTTTTCCTCAAAAGCTTCCCTGGCGCTACAACCTGCAGCTAATTTCTGCCCTTCCCTGTATTTCTTTCTGGAGTGCAAAAGATCATTAATGTCTTTTCTGCTGTTTTAAAATTGTTATTTTCTCCTTAAGACAAATTTATCCCTTTAACTAAGGGCTGTAAAGTTAAGTTTTTCAGCCCAGTGACAGCATGTCTGGATCTACTTGAAATCTGGCTTCTTTATCAACCTTAATCAAGCTCAAGCAAGACTCTGACCTGCTGAACAAGTTTCAAAAGAATAAGAAATATCTTAAAATTAGATACATTGGCAAAGACAAGGCATAAGATACTTAGCAGGCAGAAACTGTTTCACGAAAATAGAAGCTGAATAAGAGAACACTCAGGAAAAAAACAATTCTGAGGCTGAATTGACCAAAATGTGTAGACCAAAAGTCAAATGTTAAGCACTCAGTCTATGGGAATCAGACACTTTTTTACCAAAAATTATAAATCTGGAGTTTCTACAAAAAGCTTGTGTAAGTACAACAATGACAAAGACATTTCCCAAACTCCACAAAGGCAAATGTAAAACCACAGCATAAATACATTCATCTTATCAAACATACACAGAAGGCCTCACACTTTATCACACACACACACAGTTTAATTTTACACAGCCTGTTTCTTTCTTAAAGTAAGCTTAGCAAGTACTTCTTGATTTTTGACAAAAGAGCTCTAATTGCTGTATGGCAGAATAATTTTACAGGTCCATTCAGTTGCTAACTTTCTCTGGAGTCCAATTGGTACATCAGCCATGCCGTATTATAGTAAAACTTCATTTGATGTTTAGCCATGGATGGGCATCCATACTGAAACAAGACAGACAGAATCATCCCCACTGGGCTTTTCTTAGGAAGAGAGGCCTCATTTTCCATACTACAGAGTATACAGATGCAGAGAAAACTTTCTTAGTTGGGATAGATGTTTATTTCTTACCAGTCAGATAGTACTGAGACAGACAGAAGTTCAAACCCTGATGAGAACCTGAGTTCTCTGTGTGCAACCAGGAAAAACCACTTGAACCTTTTTAGATTAGTGAATTGACACCAGACATGGACAGACAGCTTTCAAAGGCTCCCAAGACAAAGATTCTTGGCAGAACTGTTCAGAGCATTCAGAAGCTGCACCTCTGGACCTGACTATCCAGGTGGGCAAGGGAGACTCCTCCAAATTCCCTTTGTCCCCCATTGCACTGAAGAGGAAAAAGGGAAGAAGAGGAGACCGAAGAATCTGCTTTCTAATGTAATGGGATAGTAGAGGTCCAGGGAAATGGGAGGTGTTATGTAAGGACCAATGTGTACCTCATGTTGTGCAGAGTTTGTCTTGCATGAGCCTGACATTTTCCTTGCCCTCTCCATGTACTCCTTAATCCTTTCACAGGAGCCTTCTAGTGGCAGATGCCCTTTGACTGTTAAACGTCTGACCCAGGCCCACAAAATATTTTATGGACCTTATCCTCTGCCTTTGAATGGAACAGATAGGTATACCCACCTGCCTGGGCCAGAGTTACTGAACAATATGAGCAGTTGGGCCATCAGAATTCAACAGGGAGTCGGAACTCTTCAGCTGCCATGGCGTCCATCACCTGTTCACTGAGGGTTTTTAGAGATGTAGCAGAAAAGTGGAGGAGAGAAATGTTGGCTCTTCCCCAGGAAAGAACTTACCTGAGGGGTCCCTGAAGTCCTACTGAGGTCACCAGAAATGCTGTTGAACTAAAGTTTGTTTTGCCTGTCACTGACAGCCCAAATTCAGAGTCGGGGTGGGAGGAGGTTCAAGAAATACTTTATTTGCAGATATGATTCCATAAAAGAAGATAAAACACAGTGTGTACTTCCCAATGTTGAAATTAATTTATGCATATCCCTAATTTTAACAAAAAAAAACTGCACAGCAGAATGTACATTTTTGTCTCAAAATAGACTCAAAAACCCCCAGTGAACAACATTGATTCAAGAAAGATTTGATTCATTATCCTTATTATGTATGAAATTAGATATTTTTCAGCAGCTTAATTGTGATAAAATTAACTGAAGTCCCTGTAAGGGTGAACAATAGAAATGTTTTTAATTGTAGTATGTCAGAAGTGAGCAATTTTTTTTTTAAAAAGCCAAACACTTTGTCATCAAGTCAATTCCTATTCATAGCAACCCTGTAAGACAGAGTAGAACTGCCCCATAGTGCTTTCAAGGAACAGGGGGTGGATTCAAAATGCCAGCCTTTTGGTCGGTAAGTAAACTCTTAACCACTATTCGAAATACACGTATAAACCAAAAAAATAAAAATAAAAAACAGTGCCATCAAGTCAATCCCAGCTCAAAGAGATCCTATAAACCAAACCAAACCCACTGCCATCAAGCTGTTTTGGATTAATATTGACTCTATAGAACAAAATAAAGCTGTCCCATAAAGTTTCCATGGAGTGCCTGGCAGATCTGAACTGCCAACATTTATAGCACTTAGCATTTATAGCACTTAACCACTTCGTAACCAAGGTTTGCAGCTATAGAACTGTCATGCATCAAATTGTGTCCTCATAAATATGTGTAGCCACGTGGGTGGGCCATGATTTCCAATATTTTATGATTGTTCTCCATTATGTGATTTTCCTATGTTGTGTGTTAAAGGATTATAGTGGGACTGTAATTCCTTTCTTAGGATCACTTCCCTGCTCCACTGTAAAGGGAGTTTTCCTGGAGTATGGTTTGCACCAACTTTTATCTTTTCATCCTGCAAGAGATAAAAGGAAGGGAAGAAAACAAAGAATTGGGAACCTCAGAGCACCAAGAAAGCAGCACTGGGGGAAGAGTGCATCCTTCAGACCTGAGGTTCCTGCACCAAGATGTTTCCCGGACAAAGACTGATGCAATACTGGACATTCCTCCAGAGCTGACAAGGGGGAGCCTTCCCCTGGAGTGGACATCCTGAATTTGGACTTGTAACCTAACCTACCACACTATGTAAGAATAAACTTTCCTTTGTTAAAGCCATCTACTCTGTGATATTTCCATTACGGCAGTACTAGCTAACTAAAATAAGGACAGAGTAAAACTGTCCCATAGAATTTCCAGGGTGGATTTGAACTGCTGACCTTTTGGTTAATAGCTGTAGCATTTAACCACTATGCCACTAGGATTTCCAAACATGTACAGTGAAATTATATGTACAAATTATGACACCTTGGATAACAAAAGTCCAGACATTTCTATTAAATCTAATCAATATGTGTGCATTTATAAACATAGTTCTCTTTAAAATGAATTGACTTCTATAATTGTAATTTATTGACGTCATATTAACTACAATATCTACAAATTTTCTTCATTAATCTTGATTTCAAAGTGTGATATTGATATGATTTTAGAGTTTTTATTTTATAGTAATAACAAAACCTATCAACCCTTCTGAATTTCTAAACCACTGAACACTCCCTGACACACTCAGTTCAAAACAACCCAAGTTAGTAGGGTGGATGAGGAAAAGACATGGTCAATCAGTTTGGCCTTTTCATGTGTTTATTTTTATACTTCCTTAACAGTGATACAATTTTTCATCCCTGTTCTACCCAAAGTGCTCTATACATACAATGCAATTCCAATATAAATTCCAATGTTATTTTTTAATGGGGTGGAGAAACAAATCACCAACTGTGTTTGGAAAGGGAAGAAATCCTGTATAAATAAAGCACTACTGAAGAAGAGGAACATAGTGGAAGGCCACATGCTACCTGAATTTAGAATCTATTACACTGCCATAGAAGTCAAAATAGCCCTATACTGTTACAAAAACAAATAGGAGGTATGACAATTAGTCTCCAAACTTAACTTCTAAATACTACATACCTCACTGCTGAAGTACTCCCCTTGGGAAGCTATACATGGATGTCACCACCTAGTCCACCCTTCAAAGCAATTATGGAGCTCTTTCTGGAATGGCCATTGCACATGGTGGCATCCTGGCAAGTCCATGAACTTAATTGAATTCTTTTCTGTGAGGGAGTTTTTAGCCAGTGAACAAATAACTTTTGGAACACCCTTCCTACTCACCTGATTTGGTCCGCAGTAACTTTGTCTTTATCCAAGGACAAAGGACATATTGAAAGGAAGACATTTTACAACATTCAAGACATCAAGAGTAATATGATGTCAACTCTGATGGCCATTTCAGAAAAAGAGTTCCAAAATTGCTTTGAGGGGTGGACTCGGCACTGGTGTCAGTGCATAACTTCACAATAGGAGTACTTCAAAGGTGACGGTAGTGATATTCATCAATGAGGTAAGTATCACATGTTCTAGGACAAGTTTGCAAATTTAATTAGCAGTCCTTGAGTACAGACCCCTGGAACAGAATTCAGAATCCAAAAGCAACATCATCCATGTATGAGCCACTGATATTTGACAAAGGCCCCAAAAGTCTGTAAATTAGGGAAAAGGCAGTCTCTTTAACAATGTGTTGGCAAAATTGGACACCATCTGCAAAAAACTGAAACAAGATCCATACCTTACATCTCGCACAAAAACTAACTAAAAATGGATCACAGACCTAAATAACCAGATATAAAATGATAAAGATTAAAGAAGAAAAAACAGGGACAACACTGAAGCTCTAATACATGGCTTAAACAGACTACAAAATATAACTGACAATGTACCAACAGCAGAAGAGAAAATAGGTATATGGGAATTACAAAAAATCAAACACGCTCATCTAAAGACTTTATCAAGGGGGTGAAGTGATTGCCTATAGACTGGAAAAAAAGATGTGGCAGTCACCTATCTGTTTGACATCTAATGTCCATAATCTACAAACTGCTGTAAATTATCAGCAAGAAAACAAAATAACCTGATTAAACAATTGACAAAGGACATGGACAGACAGTTCTCCGAAGAAAACATCCAGGCAGTCAAAAGACACATGAGGAAGTATTCAGTCATTAGCCATTGTTGCTGTTGCATCAAGTTGGTTCTGGCTCATAGTGACCCCATGCACAACAGAACAAAATACTGCCTTGTCTTGCACCATACCCACAACTATTTTTAAGTTTCAACTCATTGTTGCGGCCACTGTGTCATCTTGTTAAGGGTCATCCTCTTTGTATTGACTCTCCTCTTGACCAAGCATGGTCTCCTTCTCCAGGGACTGATCCCTCCAGACAACACATTCAAAGCCTTCAAGTTGTAGTCTTGCCATTCTTGCTTCCAAGGAGCACTCTGGTTGTATTTCTTCCAGAATAGATCTATTTGTTGTTTTAACAGCCCATGGTACTTTCAGTATTCTTCTGAAACACTACAATTCAAAGGTGTCAATTCTTCTTTTGTTTTCTTCATTCATTGTTCAGCTTTGGCATGCATATGATGTAGTTGAAAATACCACTGTTTGGGTGAGGTGCACTGTCGTGGATTGAATTGTGTCCCACCAAAAATATGTGTAGCCTTGTGGCTGGGCCATGATTCCCACTATTTTGTGATTGTCCTCCATTTTGTGGTTTTCCTATGTTGTATGTTTAAGGATTAGGGTGGGGCTGTAAATCTCTTCACAGGATCATCTCCCTGTTCCACCATAAAGGAAGCTTCCCTGGAGTATGATTTGAATCACCCTTTATCCTTTCATCCTGCAAGAAATGAAAGGAAAGGGAAGCAAGCAGGGAACTGGGAACCCCACATCATCAAGAAAGCAGCACCAGATGAAGAGTGTGTCCTTCAGAACTGTGGTTCCTGTGCCAAGATGCTCCATGGACAAAGACTGACAGAATACTAGACTTTCCTCCAGAGCCAACAAGGAGGAAAGCCTTCCCTTGAAGCAGACATCCTGAATTTGGACTTGTAGCCTACTGGACACTGTAAGAATAAACCTTCCTTTGTCAAAGCCATTTACTCTGTGGTACTTCTGTCAGAGCACACTAGCTGACTGAAACATGCACCTTAGTCTTCAAGGTGACATCTTTTTAACACTTTGAAGAGGTCCTTTGCAGCAGATTTTCCCATTGCAATACATCTTTTGATTTCTTAACTCCTGCTTCCACGGGCTTTGATTGTGGAGCCAAGTAAAATGAAATCCCTGACAACCTCAGTCCCTTTAACATTTATCAAGATGTTGCTTACTGGTCTAGGTGAAAAATTCAAATCAAAACTACAGTAAAATACCACCTTACCCCATAAGGTTGGCACTAATCCAAAACCAGAAAATGACAAAGGTTGGAAAGGCTGTGGTGGAAATTGGAACACTTCTACATTACTGGTAGGAATGTTAAAATGGTACAATCTCTTTGGAAAGCAATTTGGTGCTCTCTTAAAAAGCTAAAAATGTGAATTCCGTATGACTGAGCAACCCTACAGCGTGGAATACATCTAGAGAAATCAGGGTGTCACATGAACAGATACATGCACAAGAATGTTTTTTTGCAGCACTGTCTACAATAGCAAACAGATGGAATCCACCTACATGGCCATCATCAGATAAACTGCAGTATATTTACACAATGGAACATTATGCAATGATAAAGAACAACAATGATTTTTATGAAACATCTCGTAACCTGGGATTATCTGGAAGACATTATTCTGAGTTAAATCAGTCAGCTGCAAAAAGATAGATTATTGTCTGAGATCGCTGTTAGAAGTGCTTAACAAAAGTCTTATGCACAGAATACTTTTTGGTAGTTACAAGGGTGCGGAGGGAGGGAGATGTTTATTCACAGATTAGACAGTCGATAGGAATTTGCTTAGGTGATGGGAATGAGAGCATGCAGTAGAAGGCAGATCAGTGAAAGTGGACCACACCACAAGCTATAACATTTGCTAAATATACCTAATGTTTTAAAGAACACAGTAGCTGGGACAGGGGTCTGGCAAGCACGTTTTCAGGAAACATTGAGGTCAAATGGCATAAGGAGTCTTTTTCTAAGAAATTATTCTGCATCCCATATTGGTGAGTGGCACCTGGGGTCTTAAAAGACAGCAGGCTGCCATCTAAGGAACATCAATTTGTTACAACCCATTGGAGTAGATGAAAAACAAGAACATCAAAGGCTTGAGGAAGATAAGAGCCCAGGAGACAGAATATAACTGGAAGACTACATTTGCATGAGACCAGAAGAATTAGCCACCACCAAAGCCCACCCTGACAGGGAACACGATATAGAATTCCTGATGCAGCATGAGAATATGGGGAGTGCAGACCTAGAATTCTATTGAAAGAGCAGACTTGCTCATCCAACAACCTGGAGGGTCCTTGAGATCATGGCCCCTGAATCTGCTGCTAGCTCAGAGCTGAAACCAGCACTGAAGCCAACACTGTAGATAAAAATAGACTGGACTTGGGAACATAGAATGATGCAGGTGGTGTGTGTACTTTATGGTTCAATATATATATGAGGCTGTCCACTGGTTTCTTTCTTAAGGGAAGAGAAGTGAAAGTTGGCAATTTAAGTCAATTTGCCATATAAAACCCCAAGCACCCCCCGTCTGCAACTCTGCTTGCTCACCTCACTCTGTGACAGTATGCTCTTCCTTTCTACTCTGTATTTCCAGTATCCTTCCACCCTGACACAAAGGAGCTGGGCATTTTTCTTCCTGTACTACTTACTGACAAAGAGCCACCCCTGGGAAAACTGAGCACCAGGCACTCAGCTCCAGTAGCCCAAGGCTACTTCTTCTAAGAAGAACTTAAAGCTAGGGCCTTTGAAACAAAACTACACAGAAGAGGGCCCCCAGAAACAGTACAATGAATCCAAAAGTATATGGTTGCAGCACTGGTAATTTTCCACCACAACAGTAAAATTAAACTCTTGTTAAAGGATGAATATTGAAATGGAAGATCTGTTAGCAAAATACTGATTTATTTAAAAGAAGTAATAATGGCATTAACTATTTACAATATTTAATTAAACCCAACACACAACATTCAATGTACTAGGAACATATACTGATAAAACACGGGCATTTACGAATATGAATTAAATGAATTAATGTGTGTGTTCATTTAATCACTTAAAGAGGACCAGATTCTAAATAAATTTTTTCTTTTTTTTAAATAATGTGTTAGGAAGAATGAGGCATTACGACTGGAGAAAGGCTCATTAATAACCTACATTATGCAGATGATACAACCTTGCTTGTGAAAAGTGAAGAGTAATTGAAACAGTGATGAAGATAAAAGGCCAGTCTTCAGTGTGGATTGCAAATCAAATTAAGAAAACAGCTGAACCAGTAAGCAACATCGTGATAAATGGAGAAAGGACTGAGGTTGTCAAGGATTTCATCTTACTTGTCTCCAAAATCAACACCCAATGAAGCAGCGGGTAAGAAATCAAAAGATGCATTGCATTGGGAAAATATGCTGCAAATCTGCTGAAAAATAAAGATGTCACCTTGAAGACTCAGGTGTGCCTGACCAAAGCCATGGTATTTTCAATCACATCTTATGCATGCACAAGCTGAACAACGAGTGAGAAAGATAGAAGCAGAATTGATGTCTTTGAATTGTGATACTGGAGAAAAATGCTGAATGTACCACGGACTGCCAAAAGGACAAACAGATCTGCTCTGGAAAAGGTACAACCAGAGCGCTCCTTGGAAGGAAGAATGACGAGATTGGACCTTACGTATTTTGAACATGTTTTCAAAAGGGATCAATCCCTGGCAGAGGTCATCTTGCTTGGTTTAGTAGAAGTTAGTGGAAGAGAGAAAGACTCTCAACAACATAGATTCACACAGTGACTGTAACAATGGGCTTAACCATAAAAATGATTGTCAGCATGATGCAGAACTGAACAGTGTTTCATTGTGTTGTACACAGAGTTGCTATGAGTCGAAGTGACTCAGTGGCATCTGTTTTAGTCAGCTAGTGCTGCTGTAACAGAAATACCACAGAGAGGATGGTTTTAACAAAGGAAAGTTTATTCTTGCATAGTCCGGTAGACTGCAAGTCCATATTCAAGGTGTCCACTCCAGAGGAAGCCTTGCCACCGTGTCAGCTCTGGAGGAAGGTCTGATACTATATCACTCTTTGATCAGGGATCATCTCGGTGCAGGAACTTCAGGTCTGAAGGACGCACTCTACTCCTGGTGCTGCTTTCTTGATGGTGTGAGGTTCCTTATTCTCTGCTTTCTTCTCTTTCCTTTTATCTCTTGTAGGATGCAAGTATTAAGGGTGGGGAAGGCCACACTCCAGGGAAACCCCCTTCACAGTGGAGCAGGGAGGTGATCTTATAAAGGGATTTACAGTCCCGCCCTAGTCCTTTAACATACAGCACAGGAACATCACAAAATGGAGGACAATTGTAGAATACCGGGAATCATGGTCACATGGCTACATCTTTTTGGGGGAGGGAACAATTCAATCTATGACAATATCTAACAACAACTAGGATTATTGTTATCTAAAACATTCATAGCTGATAATTTGTTATTTTAACTGTTTTTCTTTCTTTCTCTGTCCTCCTTTCTCTTCTCCTCCATCATTTTCTCTTATTTTCTCCTCCTTTTTCTATTTCTTCCATTTTTTCTTATTTCTTCATTTTCATTTTCTTTTTAAGCACACTAGCAAATTACTAAATTTAATAATTGACTACAAGTACTACTATCATCGTGTAATGAGGATATATTAAAATGGAATCTATCTTGTTAACTATAAGGAAGCCAAAAATAGGCAGAAGAGGAGAGCCTGCTCAAGAAAGCAGCCTACTTGGCCCTGCCAGAAAAGTGATAAAACCATATCTTTGTCATATGAGGAAAAACAACATCTGTCCTTGCTAGATAAGGAAGAGACCACCAATGAAACTAAAAAACAGCAGGACAGACTCACTCTGGCCCTCCTTTTCCAAGTAGAACACCCGCCTCCACCCCTGTGACTTTGGTCTTTACCACTACCTGTGCCTGGCAGATGCCTAGCCATTAAGGTATTGGACATTTTCTGTGCTGTGTTTGGAGAGACTGACAGGTCTACAGTTGTGATTTGGGGAGCAGAGCCCTGCTTTTTGTAGCAGAACCCAGATTTTCAGAGCAGAACCCTTACTGTGACTCTTGGCATTTCCGTAATGTGTATCTGGGATTAGCCTGCTTTCCCTTGTCACTAGACAATTACTTTAGGCCACGTTAGCAGGAGTTAAGGTTAAAGCTCTGGTTTTCAAAGCAGAGCCATTGCTGTGAACTTTGGCTGTGCCACTATGGATGCCTGGGAGAGGTCTGCCAGGCAGTTAGGAGGTCTCTATGGCACCATTTTTGAATGAAGCCCTACTTTACGGAGTGGAGCCCCTGCTGTAAGTCTTCTTTTAGTGTCATGTTTTTGACAAAAATCAGAAGGGTTACAGACCTGTTTTTTGAAGCAGATTCATGCTTACTCCAACAGCTTGCTGGCTGCCCTTAACAGCTACTCCTTCAGCCCAGCCAGTTGCTGTCACCAGCCCCTGCCTGATAACACTACCCACTGCTGTCATTCCTGCCAAAGCCATTCCCATCTCCCACCTCCAGACTCTACTTATAACATCACTCTGCAAACTCAGACCAGCCCTTTTCAGGGCGTTGCTTTCAACTCAAAAGTTGCTAGCAATAGCCTACCATATATAAGTATATCCATAATTAATCAATTAAACTCAGCTCCTTTGGCTGAAGTATTCAGGCTTTTCAAGGACTCCCACTGTCGTAAATTGAACTGCGTCCCCCCCCAGAACTTGTGTGGCCATGTGGCTCAGCCATGATTCCCAATATTTTATGATCGCCCTCCACTTTGTGATTTTCCTAAGCTGTATGTTAGAGGATTAGGGTGGGACTGTAAATCCCTTCATAAGATCACCTCCCTGCTCTACTTTAAAGGGAGTTTCCCTGGTATATGGCTTGCACCACCCTTTACCCTTTCACCCTACAAGAGATAAAAGGAAAAGGAAGCAAGCAGAGTCGGGAACTTCACATCATCAAGAAAACAACACCGGGAGAAAAGCATGTCCTTCAGACCTGATGTTTCTGCACCAAGATACTCCCAGAACAAAGACTGATGTAACACAAGGACTTTCCTCCAGAGCTGACAGGGGGAAAGCCTTCCCCTGGAAGGGACATTCTGAATTTGGATTTGTAGACTGTCAGCCTATGTAAGAATAAACATTTCTCTTTTTAAAGCCATACACTTTGAGGTATCTCTGTTGGAGCAGCACTAGTTGACTAAAATCCCCACAGAGGCCAATTCAGGTAAGGTAACTCAGTTACTGAAATGTAAACAGAGTAAATTTACTACCTAGCACATAGCTAGCAGCCCCTAGGGGACTGCTAAGCACACAAGCCGTTATTTACATATGGAAAGAAAGAAAAATAAAAATAAAGGTTTATGCCTTTGAGCACAGAGAGCTAAAATTCTTGTCAATCTGTTTCTTCTTCCCTTGCTCAGGACACATTGCCAAGATCTTAAAATAAATTTGATAGTAAAAAAAAAAAAATCAGAAAATATTTTATCAGTGGTGGTTATTATATTTTTGTACAAAAAAACACATTAAGAGTTTTGAAGTAATTATTGCTGTCATGACTGTGTGCTTAAATACCTACAGAACCAAACTTAGGCCAATTGAAATAGAAAGAAGTATATGTTTATTAATATTATCAATAAATTCCAAAAGGGCTGGAAAATTCACAGATAGAGAGGAAGATTGTCTTAGGTATGTCAGCCAAGTGCCATCGAGTCGGATCCGACTCATGGCTACCCTAGGGGCCAGGGTAGAACTGACCCCCAGAGTATTCAAGGAGCACCTGGTGGATTTGAACAGAAACTAATTTTAGAAACTCTTGTGGCTTAGCAGTTAAGAGCTACCGCTGCTAACCAAAAGGTGGATGGTTTAAGTCCACCAGGAACTCCTCAGAAGCTCTATAGGGCAGTTCTACTCTGTCCTGTAAGGTTCTCATGAGTCAGAATTGAGTCTATGGCAGTACTGACTGACTGAAGCTTATTTTAGTACAGATAAATATTATAATTACATGTACCTGTACACATACGGCAGTGTCTCAGATGCTTTGAAAATAATAAAATATTAAATATAAAATTAGCAAGAAATTGAAGCACAATCAAGAATTTTTTTTAATTGTGATTAAGCGAAACTATAATATCCAAATTAATTCTGCATTCCCACCTATCTGCAGCTCCTTCTGCTCTCCTTGCCTGGTGACAGCACACTCCTTTTCATTCTATACTTGTCATGTTCTTAACAATCTCCTGTCCCCTCATCTTCCCCCTTCTCTCCCATCTAGAAAGAGACCTGTATGTCAGCATCCTATAAATGCATAGAGCCATAAAGTACCCACACCGTATGGTCACATTGCATCTCTAAGTCTACTCCATTTTTGTCTGAAGAGTTGACCTTAGTAGTGTTTTCTGGATAGGGACAGCAAGTGTTTTGTTTTTTGTTTTCTTTTTTGAAATAAAAGTAAACACACATTCAGCTTTCAAGTTTATGCATGAGCTTCTGGTTAGTTATAAACTGAAGGAACACTGACTCACATATTAAGCTTAATTACTATGGGTTTAACTGACTACTTAAGATCAGGTCAAGCCTTGCATTTGTAAATTCCTCCCTCCCTTCTATAATTAGTTTATCTGGTAGATTTCAAATGCATTTTGATTAGTTCCTATTGGATCAGAAATGCTTGGCAGGTCTTAAGGCTTGGTTTTCAAAATGTGGTTGAAATGTTTAAGGTTATGAAAATGGTTGTCATAATAATTAAGAGACCCATTTTATTTCTCAATTTTAAATCATTTTGGCCTTATCTATCATTTTTTCATGTAGCTACCAATTTATGAGGCATGACATTATACTGTGTTAAGGGAAATTCTAAATCAAAATAATGATGCAGAAACAGAAACATTTTTGAGCAATGAACAATAGATGGAATTATTTTGTATCTAGAAAATAAGTTGCTTGTCTTTAGTTTCAGTGTTATTCTTTATAGATAACTTACTGAAACTAAAATAAGTCAATGAATCAAAACATAATTGGGGAAGTAATGGCACTTGTCTAACTTTGCTCTTTTTATTTCAATCATGGTTAAACAGAGTATGCTAACTGGGTGTTACAGAAATCATATCCACCTGTGTACTGGTACTTAAAAAACCTAAGACATATCCCACTCCTCAAATATTTTCTGAACAATATTTTTCTGAACAAATATTTTCCTCATTGAACTTTAACTCTGGCAAAGCACTTTCCTCCCCTGTCCCCTACCATGACAGTGAAACCTAGGCTTAATCAGTAATCTCATTTATTTCTAAAAGTCAGAAGGTCTGGCAAAAAACTTGCAGGGCCCTCTGTCATTTGTCACAGCTATACCATACCATGTGAAAGAGGCCGGTAACACGGGTGTGTTTTTTAATATTCCAGCACGGTGCCTACAGGACTGTTCAAAGTCACTGAGTAAAAAGTCTCAAGCTCTTTCAAGTTTTTTTTTTTTTTGTGTGTGTGTGTGTGTGTGTAATCTGAACATCACCTTTGGGCTGAGTAATAGTTATTGAGGTTGCTAGGGACCTCTTTGAAGTTACTTACCTTAGTAGAGCCCCTCCTACACTTCTGCCTTCATTGAGGAGAGCTCCATCCTGTGGCTGGGGAATTCCTCTCTTAACGTTTGAATCCCTTAGTGTCAATCATTGAAACAGCATTGCTTTGAAGGTCTGTTCTAATTCTTTATTTTTGACAACACTTTGTTATTTTCATTCCAAAGTGGAAATTTGCAGTGCAGTTTTTCACTGTCCCTACCTCTATTATACTAAGAGACAACAAAGACGCAGGGATTATCCCTTGAGAGACAATATTGACAAAATCAGATGTGGAGACAGGGTCATAAAGCCACAGTGTCGTACAGGCTTTACAAACAGTTTAATATACAGTTCTCCTGGCTTTAACAATCCAAATCAAAGGCAGCAGTTGAACAGTTTCATTTAAAAAAGGCACTAGCAATGTTGCAAGAAACATTTCCCCATTCACCACGCTATTCCTACTCTTACCTGTTCTTGAGCATAGAGTTCATTTTAACAGTTTTTATTTTCAGCCACACTGAGTCTGGAGCAGATCCTTGAGATACAATGGGATAGGGTGGAAGGAAGAGAACAGTCTAAATTTTGAACCATCACGCCACTTCACCTTGCTAGCTGCAAGATTACTCTTGCCTTAGTACTCCGTATCTGGCCAAATGGAAGCCAATATAGTTGTTAGTTTATTGTTCCACTGTGGAGGTCTTTCTGTAATTGAATCATTAACATTCCTGTTCGACAGCAGGGTAAGATCTAACACCAGATGTTGCTGATCAGTGCTAAAGACCCGTACACCAATTCCCACCTGATGTAAATTTATCATTGTTTCTTCCTTAGTTGGACAGAATCTGATAGTAATGCAAGGTAGACTTACTAAGTATGAGGTGCCAGGTCTTTTTACCCCTTGCACAGTCCACCTAAATGGGCACGGAAGGGATTTCTTTGGTGAGAGTTGTGGCTGCTGCGGCCCATGTGACTGCTGTGCCAAAGTCACTGGAACTGCTGTGTGATGTCAGTCACTGCTGCCCCAGCAGCTGGGTACTCCAGGTCTCATAGCTCAAAGAATGACAAAGACCACAAGATGGGATTAGCAGCCATCTCCCCATGCTCCCCACTCTGTTTCATTAAAATTGTCCCTGTATCCTGTTACAGAGGCAGGAAAGCCAAGTTAAGAGATTATATCCTGCCTTCTGCTTATCCCATTGCTGTTGAGTTAATTCTGACTCACAGTGATCCTATAGGACAGAGTAGAAATGCCCCACAGGAGTTCTAGGGCTGTCAATCTTTACAGAAGCAGATTGCCGTATCTTTCTTCTGCACAGTAGCTGGTGGGCTTGGATCCTAATCTCCAGTATTTGTTTTTTCACTAAATGTCTGCACTTTGGTGTGTGATATAGCCTGTTCATCAGTTTACACTGTCATTTTCCATGTAATCACCAATCTAAGCTGAATTCCTCCGTCATCCCCTGTTCCACTTCTAGGTAGCTTGCCTGCTTCTGTGTCTTGAAATACTATGAAAATGCATAGACTATCATTAACCAGAGGATGGCATGGTATGCTTAAAATACCCTAACTCCCAAATCTCAGCAGTCACCCAGCATGTCAGACAAGTCATGGAAACCAGGAAAATATCATGATCTTATTTATCACAATCTCTGAGTGATACAAATAGACATTGAACTACTAGCTGAAGGGCTGAGAGTTCAAACTCAACCAGAGGAGCTCTGGTGAACAGGTTTGGCCATATGCTCCCGAAAGTTTACAACCTTGGAAACATATGGAGCAGTTCACTCCTGCACAAAGCGAGTTGCCATAAATTGGAATAGATTGATGGCAACTAACAACAATTAAGGTGAAATGGTCCTTCTTATTTTTCTATTTCATTTAAAACTATAAAGAAATTTGGATAAGAATGGAATCTTATCAATCTGCAGTTTTACACCCTAATCTCTCACCTAGGCATGTGTGAAGCATATTTTATCATTTCCAGCAATAGAGAATGCTTGTTATGACACATAGCTATCCACAGATATAAAACGTGAGAGGTATTTAATGACTCACATTTGTTCAACAGATGTGAGAGAGTACAGTGTTTTAATAGTCATTGATTCATATGTAAAGGCATAAACACATGTACATAGGAAAATTAAAACTAATATTATATGCTTGATATGTCTGACTACATGGAAGCCACATTTGCCCAGGAGAGGTAGTTGAATATAGGGAGCTGATAGTCAGTAGCGGAGTCTCTGGTGGTGCACATGGTTAAGTGCTTAGCTGCCAATGGAAAGGTTTGCAGATCAAACCAACCCAGGGGCAAGTCAGAAGAAAGGCCTGACAATGTGCTTCCACAAAGACACAGCCTTGAAAACACTATGGTGCTACCATGAGCTGAAATAAACTAGATGACAACAATTTTTCAATATAATTTATAAAGGACAATTACCTTACTATTTCAAGAGGCAGAAGATGGATTTATAAAGTCAAATCCCCAACTTGGGTGACCAGAAAAGAGATTTCAAATGGTAGGTACTCAACAAACTTCTGCTGAATGATTGCAGAAAGTACTAAGGTATGAAAGGCAAAGAGGAAAACACTTCTGGGTCAGGTTTATTAGAGGCTTTAGATGTAAAAGCTTTTGTTTAGTTTAAATTATGCAGTAAAAGAAAACCAGGGAAAGAGAGAAAGAGAAAGAAAAAGTTTATTTGTGTCCTGGGTGCACTGGCCCAGGGGGTTGGTGGTTTATAAAAGGGTAGCAGTGGACCTTGTTGAGGACAGCGCTGAGGACAGTGCCAGTGGCAAGTAGCCAGGGGGGTTGTGGACAATTAGAGTCGCTTAATTAACAGGGAGGTGTTGTTTCAGTGGAGTGGGGTTAGGAGAAGTCTAGTTGAGCCTGTGGCGAAGAAGTGGTAGCTAGTCTCCATTTGAATGGAATTTCCAGAATAGCTGGCAGACGAGACAGTTGGGGGAGGGGGCTTGTGTTTCAGCCTAACACGGTGGTGGTCATAAAACTTCGTATCGCCATTTAACTTGACCAAATTAAATATTATGAGACTCATTTTACTTATAGGGTGAGAATCAAGAAGATAGGCTAGATAACTGTGATCCTCTAAAAATTAAACACTTCCGTTCACTGAAAGAATTCATCAAAAAGTGAAAAGAGAAACTACAGACTGAGAAAAAAATTCTGGCTATGACAAATCCAGCAAAAGTCTAGTTTCTAAAACCTACAGGAAAATCCAACACCACTACAACAACAAATACTAATAATCCAATTTAAAAATGAACAGAGGAAATGAACAGATATTTCACCAAAGAATACATTCAAGTTACTAACAGACACATGGGGAAATATTTGTGATCACTAACCAGTAGAGAAATACAAATCAAAATCACAGTGAGATACCATCTCATCCTGGCATTACTAGCACAAATCAAATACACTGAGAAGTTCAAATGTTGGAGAGATTGCAGGGAGACTGAAACTCTTATGCACTGCTGGTGGGAGCATATAATAGTGTCATTTTGGAAAACAATATGGCAATTCCTTAGGAAGCTAATAACAGAAATACTGTAAAACCAAACCCAGTGCCACTGAGTTGATGCCAACCCATACTCCATAGAATAGAATTTCCCCATAGAGTTTCCAAGGGGTACCTGGTGGATTTCAACTGCTGACCTTTAGGATAGCATACATTGCACTTAACCACTGTGCCACCAGGGTTTACAGAAATACCACATGATCCAGAAATTCCAATCCTAGAGATGTAAGAGCCATCACAAGAATAGGTATATGCACCCCTTTGTTCTTTTCAGCATTGTTCACAATAGCAAAAAGATGGGAACAGCCTAGGTGCCAATTAACAGATGTTAACAACAAACTGTGGTACACACACATGAGGGACTACCGTACAATGATAAAGAACAATGATGAATCTGTGAAGCATCTCATACCACGGAAGAATATGGATGACATGCTGCTGAGTGAAATAACCACAAAAGGACAAATATTGAATGAGACCACTGTTATAAAATCTCATGAAAAAGGTTTGCATGCAAAAACAAACTATCTTTGATGGTTATGAGGGAGGGGAAGGTTAAGGAGGGAAATAGACAAATAGAGAAGTGGTAACTTTTGTGAAAGACAGTACAAAATACTAGGGAAGCCAGTACAATTTATCCAAGGCAAGGTCATGGAGGCCCCATAGACACATCCAAACTCCCTGAGGGACTGAATTACTGAGCTGTAGTCAAGGAACATCTAGCTCAACTGGCATACACAGTTTGTAAAAGAAAATGTTCTGTGTCCTACTTTGCTGAGTAGCATCTAGTGTTTTAAAAGTTTATGAGTAGTCATCTAAAATACTCCACCAGTTTCATCCTTCAGGAATGAGGGAGAATGAAGAAAACCAAAGAGAAAAGGGAAAGATGAGTACAAAGGAGTAATCATTCACAACTACTGAAGCCTCCACTGGACTGAGTCCAGCACAATTAGACGGTGCCCAGCTACCATCACTGACTGCTCTGACAGGGGTCAAAATAGACGGTCCCAGACTGAGCTGGAGAAAAATGTAAAACAAATTCTACCTCACAATAAAAGACCAGACTTATTTATCTGACAGAGACTGGAGAGACTCTGAGAATGGCCACCAACATCCTTTCAGCTCAGTAATAAAGTCACTTCTGAGGTTTACCCTTCAGTCAAAGGTTAAACAAGCTGATACAACAAACAAGACTAAGTGGCATGCCAGCCCAGAGGTAGGGACTAGAAGGCATTAAAGGGACATGAAAGCTGGTGACCGGGCACCCCAAGGTTGAAAAGGGAGAATGTTGATATATCATAGGGTTGCTAATAAATGTTATAAAACAATACGTGTACTAATTGTATAATGAAAAGCTAGTTTGTTTCATAAACCTTCATCTAAAGCTCAGTAAAATTAAAAAATAAACAGAAGTGATTATTACAGAAAATAGGGGCATTAAGACAATATAGATCTCCATTTTGGAGTAGATAAATGTCAATAGACATTCAACTTGACCAAATTAACTATTATGAGTCTCATTTACTTATAGGGTGAGAATAAAGAAGATAGGCTAGGTAACTGTGATCTTCTAAAAATTAAACACTTATGCTCACCAAAAGACTTCATCAAAAGAATTAAAAGACCACCTACAGAATGGAAAAAAACATTTGGCAACTCTATGTCAGACCGATGCCTGATTTCCATAATCTACAAGGTTCTACAAAATATCAATAAGAAAAAGACAAATCATCCAATTAAGCGATGAGCAAAGGAGATGGAGAGACACTTCTCTAAAGAGGAGATCCAGGCAGCCAAAAAACACATGCGGACATGCTCACGATCATATAAAGAAATTTAAATCAAAATGACAATGAGATACCATCTTACCCGAACAAGATTGGACATAATCCAAAAAATGCAAAACAATAAATGTTGGAGAGGCCGTGAAGAGACTGGAATTCTCCTTCACTTTTGGTGGGATTGTAGAACGGTGCAACCTCTTTGGAAAGCAACTTGGCATTACCTTAAAATAATGGATGTAGATATACCATTTGACCCAGTAATTCCTCTGCTCAGAATATATCCTACAAAATCAAGGCTATTCACACCAAATGCTACATGCACACGAATGTTCACTGCAGCACAGTCCATGATAGCAAAAAGTTGGAATCAACCCAGATGGTCAACAACAGAAGAATGGATGGGTAAACTTTGGTATATGTACTCAATGGAGTACTATACATTGATAAAGAACAACGATGATAGCAGGAAACATCTCTCAATTTGGTCTCAACTGGAGGACCTTACGTTGAGTGAAACTAGTCAGCGAAAGAAGGACAGTTGTTATATGAGACCTCTATGATAAAAAGTTAAAAGCATACTCATACATAATAGAAAAGACTCTTTGACAGCTACAAGGGTGGGGAGGGTGAGAGGGCAGGAGGACGAGGGGCGAGTTAGATAGTTGTTAGAAATTTGGTTGGGTGAAATTGGTGGCAATACACATTAGTAAGAAGATCAATATTAATGGGACTTGGACACAACTTGTGTACTCCTCCTCTCTTAACCCAATATTGTAGGCACAGAGTATGTACACTTTCATTTTTTATTTAATGAAAAAATAAAATAAAATAAAATAAAAAAAAGAAAATCTGGTGTAAGATCTGGGATTGAATTCTAAGTTTAACATCAGCTATGTACTACAGAATGAAACTCTCTGAGCTTCGTTCAGAAAGCAAAAAGAAAAAAAATATGAGAATGGCTATTTGGGGAAATGTTGTAGGGAAGATTAATTAAAACATGACACAGAGCTCTCAGTAGTGTAGCTGCTTAGTAATATTTAGTGTCTTTCCTCATTAAAATTTTAGTTTTTTCAAATATGTATTTGCATCTTTGTGAGTGTGTACTTACAAACTTTAAAATCGGTTTATAACACAATAAAAGTATAGATTCTAATGAAATGCCCTAGAAGCATGACATTTACTTTGAGGATTGCTTTATTTCATTTTCTTATGTTGGTTTTAATGCTCTACTGACAAAGAAATGATAAAATAAAAAAATAAATATCTTACAAATAGAAATTCCTCATTTCCTAAAACTTAAAGAGGGAATTTACATGAATTTGCCATAAAATCATCCTATTTCTGCTTGTTAACTTTTTGGAAAAATAATAGATTACCTTAAGAAATTATTTCTTTTAATGGTTCTTGAATAAATATCTATTTGTGTCTATGTATTCAAGTTAATAATTAGGGAATAAAATTTTTTAAGCCAGATGGCAACTTAGATTTTCTCTCTTTTATTTTATCAGAAGAATGATTTAACTAGTTTCATGAAAGAAAGAGAAACATTTTCAGAACTATAAAAAGGGACAGTAAAGGATAAGATATATTGAAAATATTTCTGACACCATAAATAATGAGGTGATCAACAGCATAGGTGATTTCCTCTAACATAGAGTATATTGGGGCTTTTAAAGAGAAACATCCATATGTGGTAAAGATCCTTTGTCTTTATTTTACTTTTATTTAAGCATAATTTCTAGAGGAAATGCATTTTTAGGTGATCAGAAATCTTTTGTAAAGCTCAGACTGAAAGGATGCCAAAGCTAAGCGCCATCGAGTCAGATCAGACTCATGACTGAAAGGATATGAACACTTAAGAATAAACTACCCAGGCAGAGGAAAGACATTCAAAGAAAGGAAAAATAAAAGGAAAAGGAACAGATGTAGAAAAGCATTTTCATAAGAATAAATTCTTAATTCAATTACCTTAATGAGTCTGCTTTGTTTCCCAAATCATTGCTATCACAGAGGAGAGATCATGAGCCAGGAAACACTCTATGTGGGTATCAGCAGTTAATTGTCTTCCTCAAATATATAGCTTTGATCTGCATATTGACAACTCTGATTTGTTATGAGACAAAAGGATACAGAGAACAGAAGGAATGTGAAAATCATTCCCACATCATCTTTTTTTTTTGAGACATATCTCAGGAAATTGTCCCCCCCTCCCAAAAGAGTAGGTAGGGACTTTCTGATTCATTCTAATCTATTACAATTCATTCCTTGATTCCCTAATTCAGTATCTGTAAACTACAAGGCGGCAGAGGAAGCTTGCCAGCCAGCCAAGAGGAAGCTTAGTGGATAGTAAAAGAAATATAGTCCCTCCATCAAGGAAGTTATTTTAATGTCGATTTGGTTAGGCTACGCTTTCCTAGATTTTTGTTGGAGAGGAACTGGTTGCTATTTTGCAATGAGATGTAGTGGAGTGGAGTTAGAGTGGTGTAGAATAAAAGTGGAGTGGAATGGAATGTTGTTAGTTGCTGTCAAGTTGATTTCAACTCATGGCAATTGAACACATACCGAGCAGCACTTTTTTATAGGGTTTTCAGAATAATGCAATACAATTGTAACACAATGCAAGGTAATATAATCATTTTCCATGCTGTGATTTGAATTAGTCAACTAATCAGTTGAAAGAGGTGTTATCTTGAGGATACAATCTGCCTCTAGAATATAAATGAATATCCTGGCAAAGATCTGTTTTTTAACCCTGCATGCTTTTCATACCAGAGCTTACATATTTGGGACTTACACCCATAGAAATCTCTGGGCTGCTGCCTGACTTACAGATTTGGGGTTTGCCAGCCCCACAATTGGGTGAAGCAATCTCTTGAAATAAATCTTTCTCCTGCTCTCTTTTTACGTATGTATGCAATTCATTCATTTTGGTCCTTTAGAGAACCCAGATTAAGACAAGTAAAGAAATAAAACAGGATCCCCTTTAAAAAAAATAATTAAAATTCTGTTATAAGTTTTTAAAGAAAAGTAAAGTGTGCAATAAAATGAAATTTGCAGATGAATGGAATTTCAAAAAGAGTCTAAGAGAAAAACTCTGTAAGCAAGTGACTTTTCAGTTGATCTTGAAGAGGAAGTAGGAGTTTCTGAGAGAAAGTGGTATGGATGTTACGTAAAAAGCCTCAGGGAAGAAATAATTGATAGGACTTCCGGTTCCTACCACTTTCCTTCTCCTGGCTGAAGTATAGGAGGCTGAATTAACAACAGTCTTTTAGTTTATGGACACAGTTATCACTGATTCTCAGAACTATCCTGTCTTATTTATTCATTCTCTTTGGATTTCCCACTCCAAAACTCCTTTTTATATTCAGTCATTCTAATAAGTTCCATGTTCTCCCTTTTTCTTTACATACTGTAAAATGTGCATTGATATTTTGTAAAGAGACATTTGGAATATACGCATGCCATGGACTACCAACTGAGACATTTCAACAAACAGGTACAGTGCCAGAAGTGCTTACTCATCTATGCAAAGAAGTTTGGGAGACAGCTACTGTGCTGACAGACTGGAAGAAATACGTATTTATGCATATCCCCAAGAAACATGATCCAAATAAATACAGAAACTATGGGACAATATCATTAATATTACACGCAAAAAAAGAATTCATTCAAAGGTGACTGCAGCAGTATATCAGGGAACTCCCAGAAATTCAAGCCAGATTTAAGAGAGTACGTGGAATCAGGTGATATCATTGCTGATGTCAAACGGATACTGACTGAAAGTAGAGAATGCCAGAAAAATACTTACCTGTGTTTAGTGATCGTTCAATCTATATGCTGAGCTAATAATCCAAGCTAATAATCTAGGAAGCTGGACTGCGTAAAGAACAGGGCATCAGGACTGGAGGAAGACTCGTTAACAACCTGTTTTATGCACAGGATACAACCTTTCTTGCTGAAAGTGAAGAGAACTTGAATCATTTACTTATGAAGATCAAAGAGCACAGCCTTTGGTATGAGTTACACCTCAGCACAAAGAAAACAAAAACCCTTACAACTAGACAGGTAAGTACACCATTACAAATGGAGAAACAATTGAAGTTGTCAAGGATTTCATTTCTTATGGGTCTGCAATCAACATTTGTGGAATCAGTAGTTGAGAAATCGAAAGACACATTGCACTGAATAAATCCACTTTTATTAAAGAGATCTTGTTATGGTTTTAAAAGCAAAAATGTTACCTTGAAGACTAGGTAGTGTCTGATTCAAGCCGTGGTATTTTCAGTTGCTTCACATGCAAGCAAAAGCTGGACAATGAATAAGGAAGATGGAAGAAGAATTGTTTCCTTTGAATTGTGGTGTTGGTAAAGAATATTGAATGTACTGAGGACTGCCGAAAGAAACATCTGTCTCAGAGGTATAACCAGAATGTTCCTTAGAAGCAGGGATGGAGAGACTGTGTCGCATACTTTGGACATATTATCGGGAGAGATCAGTCCCTGGGGAAGGTCATCATGCTTGATAGAGTGTCACTGAAAGAGGGATGGAATGATTCACCAATGAGATGGAATGACACGTTTGCTGCAACTATGAGTCAAGCATAGCAACTGTAGTGAAGTTGGTGAAAGATCAGTTTCATTTTGTTGTGGAGAGGGTCACTGTGAGTCTGAACCAACTTGATAGTACCTAACAACAACAAATATGTATTTTGAGTTACATAAATGACATTCAGTAATATTGAATAAACCCTTGTATCACTTTTTTCTCTCAGCATGTAGTTTTATGTCCCATATTGCTTTGTGAAATTGTATGCTGATATTCCTAATTTCTAGACTGAACTCAAAATGTGTATCCTCAAAGTTTTTTCTTTTCCATTTCCCAGTCCTATACATCTTGATTTTCTTTAGCACTATGACAAAATTCCTCACTCATCTTAATGTTCTGTATTGTATAACAAATTAACCAAAACATAGTGGTTTACAGCAACACAAGTTTATTCTCTTATAGCATCTATAGGCTGTTAATCTGAGCACTATAAGACTAGATTCTCAGCTTAGGTTCTCCCACAGCAAAAACATAGGACATCAGTCAGGACTGGAGTTCTTATCCAGGACTAAGAATCCTCTTTCAAATTCATTTTTTTGCTGGCCTAATTTATTTTCTTGTAGTTGCAAGGCTGAATGAAGTCCCAGGTTTCATGTCTGTCAGCTGCATCCACCTACTTTCAGCTCCTAAACTCTGCCTATCCCTCTGTATAAGCAATTTACAGTACTGATGTCTGCTTTCTTCCAGCCAAATGAAGCCTTTCCAACTTCCTCTTCTTTGATCACTAGAAGGAAACTCTTTCCTTTAAAAGTATTCGTATGGTTAAGGTAGGTACACATGTATTAGCTTTCTGTTTAAGGTTTGTTGTGCTTTATAATGTAATTTAGTAAGGGAGTGAAATGCAGTATATCCATAGTTCTGAGCAAGTGTGTACATGGGGTGGAAAAGAAACATCTGGGGCCATCTTAGAATTCTGCTTTTCACATGGTCCTATGTGAGAATTTTTGTGTAAATATGACAGTCTTAGTCATCTAGTGCTGCTATAGCAGAAATATCACAAGTGCATGGCTTCAAAAAAGAGTTTATGGGGGTCAAGATGGTTGACTAGACATATGTCTCCTTAATTCCTTCTGAAAATTAAAGCTTGGACTGATCATTGAACAGAGATTTCTGGACAACAGTGGTCCCTAAGAATCAGTATAGGACTACTTGGCACTAAACAGAAAACTTCCTCTCTTTCGTTGAGCCCCATTTGCATGAATTGAAGGTACTGGAACTTTTAACTTCTTTTTCTTTCCATTGGCCAGTAGGCCAGGTAGGAGCACGATACAGCACATATGCTGAAACAAAGTGCTGAGGTGAAAAGCTTGTGTCACAGTGGAGAGACAGTGTGTGGGATAGCCACATTTTGTGAGCCTGGTGGAAAACTGAGGGCACCATAGCTCTCCTTTCCAAGGTTCACCGTTGATTTGGCTGTTTAGCACAAGGAGTGACAGCTCGGCTGGGACACAATCTTGGTCAGCTTGGAGGTGGAGTTACCTATCCAGAGTACTCAAGAGGGGCTAATTCCCATGCTGGGAGGCATTGCCAGTTTGGGGACACTTTTCCAGCGGAAATGGTGTGCTTAGCACATTGTTACCCTATGGGTAGGACCAGGTGGGGGATAGTAACAAGGAAGTAGCTGCTCCCTACTCTGAACTACATCATAGCATCTGGGGACAGGTGAGGAGGTGCCTCCATTGTCAGCCAGAAAGTGAGGCAGGCCACACATGACAGCCTGACTGATTTTGAAAGCTGTCAGATAGCTTTTAGCTTTTTAAGATAAGACTGCCTGGAGAAATACCTGCTGTGCAGCCTGAAGGCATTTCTTCCAGCCTTTACTGACTTACATCATAGGGTCAGTTGACAGCCCCCCAGTGACTACATAAGTAGGGTGGTGTCTTTACTGGGCAGCAAGCAGAGCCTCCCACCCCAGAGAGTCCACTGTGGCCAGTCATTAGAGAGCACAGAGGCACCAGGTGACCAACTTGCTTCTCAGAAGTAGGCCTCAGTTCCTGTTGAGGCAACACCAGAGAAACAAAACAGCCTCTAGGTGTCCCAAAAGCAACATATCATCATAAAGCATTTAAACAAAGAGCCTGCCGTGGCTCTAGAAAACTTCCAACACAAAGAATCAAAAAACATCCTAGATGCAGCAGTCTTTGTGAAATTATTGGAGGTCAAATACAAAAGAATTATACATAGAGCCCTCCTGGACATTATACAAAATGCAGCAGAGTGAAATGAAAAATTAACCAAGCCATTAGAACAGATGGAACATCAATGTTCTGAAACCAAAGGATCAATAACAAAATTACAGAAGCCAAAAGAGCAAAATTGAGGAAATGAAAGTCAGACTTAGTGACTTTGAAGATAGAACTGACACCAGCATTTATGAGGAAAAATCTGAGTCAAGAAATAAAAATGTAAAAGTATTAAGAAACATGTGGGACTTATTAAGAGAAGTAATTTGTTCTTAACTGGAGTTCTTGAACAGGGAAGGGCACCTGAAAACAAAGAGAGTATTGTTCTTGACTTGCTGACAGAAAACTTCCCTGAAATTATGGAAGAAGAGAACATAGATAACCAAGATGTGTACTGAATGCCACATAAACTAGGCTCCAAAAGAAAGAAACCAAGATATATGATAATCAAGCTTAACAGACTGACACATAAGCAGAAACTCTTAAAGGTATGAGACTCAAAGCAAAGCTAACATTCAGAGGGAAGTCCTATATGTTTTGTCTGACTTCTCAGCACAGACAATATTGGAATGGAGGCAGTGAGACGACACAGTCAAAGCATTCAAGGAGAAAAAACTTCCAACCGAGAATCACACATCCTTCAAAACCGTCTTTCAAACATGAAGATGAAATTAAGATGTTTGCAGACGAACAGAAGCTTAGAGAATTTGTAAAAAAACAAGCCAAAGCTACAAGAAACACTGAAAGAAGCTGTCTGCTTAGAAAAACAAAACCATAAACTGTATACTTAAGGAGGAAATGCAGGACACAATCTCCACAGACCTACTGTTTTAGGGAAGTCACAAAAGTCAATCAAATCTACAATATTAAAAAGAAGGGAATCAGTGATCATATCACGAAAACTAAGACACCATCACATTAAGAAGAGGGATATAATACAGTAGTTATACTCCTTTCAGATGGAGAGGAAGTTCATGAGATACGTAGAAGTTAAAATTTGGTATAAATTTAGAATATTAAGGGGGATCACAGGGGAAGCCGCAAAGCACAATAAAGATGCAGCATGTCAAAACAAGAAATGTAATAGAGAAATCTCAACAAACAAAAACCTACATTGAAAAAGATGAACAATCAACTCACGCAGAAGAATGACCCAGAACAGAAAATTAAGAGCAACAGAGAAAACATCAACATAAATGTAATTACATCAAAATGGTGGCACTAAGCATGTACCTATCAATAACTACACTGAATGAAAATAAAGTGAACACTCCAGTACAGAGACAATGAGTGACATCTTGGATCAAAAGGCACAACCAGTCTACATGTTGCTTACAAGAAACACATCTGAGACTTAAAGGTGTGAACAAACTGAAAATTAAAGGATTCTGCGGATGACACAGAACTAGGCACTGCTTTATTCTTTTGTACATAGTTCCGTCATGAGTTGAAACTGACTCTGTGGCACCAAACAACAACAAAAATCGATAAATTCCAACAGATTCATTGGAAAGGTTTAGGAAGAAGAGCAAGAAAATGTTGAGTCAAAGGAGAAGGGCTCACAGAGGAACTAAGAAAGTGATTAGAGTACACTTGGAATAAATTTGCATACCTTGGTGATACAAATAGCTAAGAACAGTGATTCTAACCTACCAGCTGTCCTAAGGGAGAAATATGTGGCTGTCTGCTCCAGAAAAGATTTCAGTCTGCCTTGGAAACTGTATGGGACAGTTCTTCTCTAACATACATGGACTACTGTTATTTGGAATCTAGCCAAGCCAAGCCAAGTGCCTTCGACTTGGATCCATATTTGGAATCTAGTGGACAGCAATTTTTTGCTGGGGGGGGGAACGGAGCAGTTTTGATACACTTAGTACATGAAGTATTTTCTAGCGCTTGCTCATTTATTGACAGCAAAAGCCAATTCCCTTGTGAATTAAAAAGTCTGATACTATTGATGTTTTTGTGTTACGCAGATTTTTTTTTTTTAAGAATTTGTTAGTACATAGTAGGTAACAGGAATGTCCATAGCCCTTCAGTAATTACTTATTTGGAATTAGTTAAAGTGAATTAATCTTAATTAATTATATGACTCATTCATTCATTATAGTGTCAGATTTTTAGTGAATTCTAGATAATGAAGGCACATAGTTTCAATTTTTTTCCCAGTGAATATTAATTGCCTAACAATTTATTATTGACAGATGTAATAAATGGCATATTTCAGAGATTTCTCTTCATTCTCTTCCTTTAGTCTAGGATGTGTGAAAAACTGATAACATATTTTTATTGACTACAGTAAAATGTATCAATTTTTTTCCTTTTATGTGCTCAGCTATTTCTGTATTCTTTTTGTGTGTCCTGTACCATTTAGCTAAGAGACATTTAAAGAATGGCTTATAATTTCTGGAATTAAAGTTGACGTTATGCACAAATTCTATCAAACTGAGGATAAAGAAATAAAATGAAACTTGCAAATATCCTATGTAGCATTTCAACTGTGATTACATATATATATACCTTTTTATGATTGAATGAAAATGTACGTTCTCATATAAATTTGCTTGTCCACCTATATACAGCTCCCACTACTCTCCCTGACTGGTGACAGCACATTCTTCCTCTCTGCACCATACAAGTCTTATACTCCTAACAATCTCCTCTCCCTTCCTCTCCACCCAATTCCCTTGCCTCCAGTAAGAGGTCAGTAGGACAACATCCTATAGATGCATAGAACCATAAAGTATACACGTGATATGGTCACTCTGTGTTGCCAAGCCCAATTCATTCCTATCCAAAAAGTTGACATCCATTATGATTTATGGACAGGGACATCATTAGGGCCAGGGCCATGCTCCCAGCAGACTCTGAAGCCCCTGGACGATTAATTACGGTATTTCAATGGAGAGCTCAGAGTGCATCCCTGTTTATTCTTGTGGTGCCAGTGAGACTCAACTTTGTGAGCTCCATCACGGCTATCACTGGTGATGGCTGGGCACCATCTCATTCTTCTTGTCCCAAGTCAATATAGTCACCCACTCACGTGGGTCTGTCTGTCTTCTGGGTTCTCTTTCCTCCTTGTTGTTTTGGTCCTTGGTGATCATCTGTTCCTGATAAATTGGGACTATTTGGTGTACCCTCAGATGGCAGCTTGGCAGTTTTTAAGATTCTAGATCCACTCACAAAAGTGGAGTGCAAGAGGCTCTCTTAGCAAAACACTAGTTGTGCCAATTGGCCTCAATTTCTGGAGCACGTGGTCCCCGGCCCCCTGCCCCAGCTACTCTGTCCTTGCAACACTCAGTTAAGATGGGAGGAGTAATCATGTTATGTTGAAGTCCACTTAATATTGATCTTCTTTCTAATGTGGACTATCACAGATTTCACCCAACCAAATTTTTATGAACTATCTAATCTAAACCCTCCCCCCCTCGCACTCCTCCCCTCCTCACCATTGTAGCCGTCGAAGAATCTTTTCTTCTATGCATGAGTCTGTTTTTAAGTTCTTATCGTAGTAGTCTCATACAATATTTGTCCTTTTGTTGCTGACTACTTTCACTCAGCATAATGTCCTCCAATTGAAATCAGTTTATGAGATATTTCCTAAAATCATCTTTGTTCTTTATCATTGCATAGTGTTTCATTGAATATATATACTATACTTAACCTATCCATTCCTCTGTTGTTGGGCATCTGGGTTGATTCCATCTTTCTGCTATTGTGGACTGTGCTGTGATAAACATTCGTGTGCATGTATCAGTTGGTGTGAATGGCCTTGACTCTGTAGGATATATTCTAAGCAGTGGAATTACTAGGTCAAATGGTATATCTATATCCAGCTTTTAAAGAAGCGCCAGATTGCTTTCCAAAGAGGTTGCACCATTCTGCAATCCCACCAACAGTGTAGGAGAATTCTACTTTCTTCACAGTCTCCCAGCATTGACTGCTTTGTGTTTTTTTGGATCATGGCCAAACTTAACTGTGGTGAGATGGTATCTCATTGTAGTTTTGATTTGAATTTCTTTAATAGCTAATAATCATGATCACGTCTGCATTTGTTTTTTGGCTGTCTGCATCTTGTCTTCAGAGAAGTGTCTGTCTATTGGCCTATCACTTAATTGGATTATTTACCTTTTTCTTATTGATATTTTGTAGTACCTTATTGATTACAGAGATCAAGCGCTGGTCTGACATACAGTTGTCAAATAATTTTTCCCATTCTGTGGGTGGCTTTTTAATTCTATAATAAAGTCTTTGAATGACAAAAATGTGTGATTCTTAATAGTTCCCATTTATCTATTTTCTCTTCTGTTGTTTGTGGTTGGTTTGTCAGATTTTGAAGTCTGTTTACATTGTGTGTTAGAATTTCCATTGTTGTTCCTACTTTATCTTGGAAGAGCTTTATCGTTTTAGATTTGATATTTAGGTCTTTGATCCAGTTTGAGTTAGTTGAGGGGTAAGCTATCAGATATGGGTCTTGTCTCTATTTTGCAGATGGATTTCCAATTGTGCCAGAGCTATTTGTTGAAGAGATTGTTTTACCCTAGTTTAATGTCTTAGGACCTTTGTAAAATATCAGCTGTTCATAGGAGGATGGTGTTATGTCTGGGATCTCAATTCTGTTCCATTGATCTGTTTCTTTTTGTACCAGTACCAGACTATTGTGACTACAGTGGCAGTGTAACAGGTTCTAAGGTCGGGTAGTGAGAGGCTTCCCAGTGTGTCTTTCTTCTTCAGTACTGCTTTACGTATCTGAGGCTTCTTCATTTTCCAAACAAAGTTCATGATTTGTTTCTCCATCTCATTAAAACATGTAACTGGAATTTGTATTGAGATTGCATTATATAAATAGATCACTTTGAGTAAAACAGACACTTTCACAATGTTAAGTCTTCCTATCCATGAACAGGGTAGGTTTTTCCATTTCTTTAAGTCTTTCTTAGTTTCTTGTAGTAAGGACTTGTAATTCTCTTTGTGAAAGTCTGTTATTTCTCTGGTTAGATTTATTCCTAGGTACTTTGTCTTCCCAGGGGCTGTAGTAAATGCTATTAGTTTGGTGATTTCTTCCTGAATAATCTCGTTTTTGGTGTAAAGGAATCCTACTGATTTACTTATGTTTATCTTGTATCCTGAGACTTTGCTGAACTCTTTTATCAGTTTGAGTAGTTTACTTATGGATTCTTTAGGATTCTCTGTGTATACAATCATATCATCTGCATATAGGGAGATTTTTCCTTCTTCTGTGCCTATGCAAATGCTCTTTATTTCTTGGTCTTCTCTAATTGCTCTGGCTAGAACTTTTAGTACAATGTTGAATAGGAGAGGTGAGAGTGGGCATCCTTGTCTAGTTCTGCTTCTCAAAGGGAATTCTTTCAGTCTCTCTCCATTCAAGGTGACATAGGCAGTTTGCTTTGTATAAGTGGCCCTTATTACACTAAGGATTTTCCATCTGTTCCTAATTTGCTGAAAGTTTTAGCATGAATTGGTGCTGGACTTTATCAAATGCCTTTTCTGCATCAATAGACAAAATCAGGTGATTCTTGCCTTTTGTGATATTTATGTGGTTGATCACATGAATTGTTTTTGTGATGTTAAACCAGCCTTGCATCCCAGGTATGAATCCAACTTGGTCATGATGAATTATGTTTTTGATACAATTTTGTATTCTACTGGCAAGAAATTTGTTCAAGATTTTTGCATCACGATTCATGAGTGATATCATTCTGTGGTTCTCATCTTTTGTTGGGTCTTTCCCTAGCTTTGGTAACACAGTTATGCTGGCTACATAGAATGAATTTGGGAGTATTCCATCCCAGTAGTACTGGAGTTAGCCAAAGCCAAGTGCTGTCGAGTCAGATCCAACTCATGGTGACCCTAGGGGCTAGGATAGAGCTGACTCCCAAAGTAGTACTGGAGTTAACTATTCCTTAAAAGCTTGGCAGAATTCTGTGTTATCTGGGCCTGGGCTTTTTTTGGTTGGTAGTTTATGGATGACTTTTTCAGTCTCTTCCTTTATGATGGGTTTATTAAGTTGTTCTGCTTCACCTTCTGATAATTTTGGTAGGTGATACGAATCAAGGAATTTGTCCATTTCCTCTAGGTTTTCAAATTTGTTAGAATACAGTCTTTCATAGTATTCTGTTATGATATTTTTTATTTCTGTTGGATCTGTTATGACAATTCCCCTCTCATTTCTTACTTGGGTTATTTGTTTCCTTTCCTGGTTTTCTTTAGTAAGTTTAGAAAAAAACAACTTTGGGGCTTTTCAATTTTTTCAATTGTTCTTCTATTCTCTCATTCATTTAGTTCTGCTCTAATGTTTAGAATCTGTTTTCTTCTGGTGCCTGAGGGGTTCCTCTGTTGTTCTGTCTCTACTTGTTCAAGCTGTAAGGTTAGTTCTTTGGTTTGGTTTCTTTCTTCCCTCCAGACGTATGCATTTATGGAGATACACTGATCTCTGAGCACTACTTTGGCTGTATCCCATAGGTACTAGTAGGAAATGTTTTCATTCTCATTGAAATCCATCCATTTCTTTATTTCATCCTTGATTTCTTCTATAACCCATGGCTTTTTGAGCAAGATGTTGTTCAGTTTCCATGAGTTCCACTTTCTATGTTTTTTCTGTTATTGATTTTGACTTTATGGCTTTATGATCTGAGAAGATGCTTTGCATTAATTCAATGGTATGGATTTTGTTGAGAATTTATGTCCTAATATATGGTTTATTATGGAGAATGTTCCATGTGCACTGGAGAAGAAGGTGCAGTTGAATGCTGATGGATAGAAAGCTGTATATATGTTGACAAGGTCTAGTTGGTTAATTGTGGCAATAAGGTCTTCTGTGTCTTTACTGAGCTTTTTTCTAGATGATCTGTCCACTATTGAGAGTGGAGTGTTGAAGTCTCCCACTATTATTGTGGAGTGATCTATCTCCTTTTTGAGTGTAGTCAGTGTTTCTTTGATGTATTTAGGCGCTCTAATATTAAGTGCATAAATATTTAACATTGTTACATCCTGTTTGTGTATTGAACCTTTCAGCAATAGTGTCCATCCATGTCCACGATGGTGAATTTGATGTTAAAATCAAGTTTATCTGAGATTTAGAATTGCCACACCTTCTCCTCTTTGTGTATTCTTAGCTTGATATGTATTCTTCCATTCTTTAATTTTCAGTTTGTTCATATCTTCAAGTTTAAGATGAATTTCTTGTATGCAACATATGGATGGGTCGTGTCTTTTGATACAGGAAGTTGTTTAATGTCTCTTCACTGGAGCATTCAGTCCATTCCCTTTCAATGTAATTATTGAGAGGTATATGTTCAGTACTGCCATTGTGATATGTTTATTTTTATGTTGATGTTTTCTCTGTTATTCTTATTAATCTGGGACATGCTTTGTGAGTTGACTTTTCACCTTTTTCAGGTTTGGTTTTGTGGTCATTGAGAGTCCTCTATTACATTTCTTGATTTTATATATTGCATCTTTATTGTGCTTTACAACTGTCCCTATAATCCCCCTTAATAAACTACGTGCAAACAAAGTTTTATTGCTACCAGTCTTATTAACTTTCTCTCCATTTGGAAGGACTATAACGACTATAGTACATCCTTCTTTTTAATATGATAACATCATAGTTTTCATGATATGATCACTGGATCATTTCTTTCACTATTACACATTTGACTGAGTTGGGAGCCTTCCCTAACTGAATAGATTTCTAGGTTATGTGTCCTGTATTTGCTTCTAAAATACAAATTTAGTGATTTTGTTCTTCTAAGCCAAGAGAATCTTTCAATATTTCCTGTAACTTTGATTTGGTTTTCACAAAGTTTCTGAGTTACTGTTGATCTGCAAATGTCTTCCCTTTCATATTTGAAAGATCGTCTTGCAGGATATATAATTCTTGGTTGGAAGTTATTCTCCTTCAAGGCTTTGAAGGTGTCATGCCATTGTCTCCATGCCAGCATTGTTTCTGCTGAGAAATTCGATGAAAACCTACAAGATTTCCTTTCAAATGTTAGCTTTGCTGTGAGTATTGCTATCTTTAAGAGCTTCTGCTTATGTTTCATTTTGTTAAGCTTGATTATGTCTTGGGGTCTTTCTTTTGAGATCTATGTGGAGTGGTATTCGATATGTATCTTGGATATCTGTATTCTCTTCTTTCATGATTTCTGGGAAATTTTCTGTTAGTAACTCAGCCACATTACTCTCTGTGTTCTCAGGTGTCTCACTCTGTTCTGGAACTCCAATTAATCATTAATGCTTCTTCATTTTTCTTGGTTCTTTTTTCCAATTTCTCCTCATATATGCTGGAGTCAGTAGCTCTGTCTTCCAAATCAGAAAGTCTACCCTCCATTTGTTCCATTCTGTTTTCTTGGCTTTGAACTGAAATTTCTATATCTTTGATTTAGTTCTTGATCTGTTGGATTTCAGAGTACTGGTATTCCACCAAACTGAACAGCTTGCTTAACTTTGCATTTTGCTCTGCTGCATTTTGTGTAAAATCTAGGAGAGCTCTGTGTATAATCCTTTTGTATTCACCTTCTGATAGTTTCAGAAAAGCTTCTTCATCTGGGAAGTTCTGAGGTGGTTTCTTTTGGGGGCCCTTTGAAGCCATGGGTGATCTCTTGGTTATGGTTTACTCCAGAGTTTGTTGTTTTCTTGGCACCAAGCAAGTCAATAGAGGCTGGGAGAAATGCTATGGAGGTGGACCACAATTGTTTCTCCAGGCCAATTTAGAATGAAAGGTAAAAGTTATCTCACAACTTCCAAAGTCACTCAGGTTTTCAGGTGTACAGATCCCTCTTCCCAGCACCTCTATATCCAACCCCAGATGTTATAAACTAGTTCAAAATACTGAAAGGCTACTGCCCTGCTGGACTCTGCTGTCGAGCCCTAGCTGTAATCAACACTGTGTAGAACACTGCTTTTCTGCCTGTAAAGTGCTCTCTTCCAGGCAGGTGCTGAGTCCCAGCCTAGTAATTGAGACCTCCATGTGTATATCCACCTCACAGTGGAACAAGAAGGTGTCCTGTACAAGCTCGCTACCTGCCTCCATACAGGCCACTCAATGGCGGAGACAGAAAAAGAGTTCAGTGGTGCTGAGATGCACAGAGTCCAATGCTAGGCTCTCAAAACATGGCAATCTGACCTGCTGATACTAACAGTAGTGCATCTGAGATTACCTGCTAGTCAAGTTTGAGCTCCACCTGCCTCCTAAGACAGAGAAAGTAAAGTTAAAATGGTCAGTTACCTTCGGTCCATGAAAGCCAACACTTGCCAAGTGCAGAGATCAGTGAAAGAGTGGAAGTTTTCCATTCAGTGATATGAAGTCCAAATTAACAGTCCTATGCCATTTCCTGTGGCTCACTAGGTGTTCATAAGCCTCCATTGAGTTATCAGTTCAGGTCTTAGTTTCCAGAGGGATTTAGGAAGATGTGTGTTTAGTCTGCCATCTTGACTGCAACCCTAGATGTTTTTTACTAAGTGATTTTTATTATTTCTTATTTGAATTTTGGAAATTAAATAGATGAGTAGTTTAATTTATATGCAGCTTAGAGTTTCATAATGTCGTTTGCTTACAACTATCTTAATTTGTTATAAAAAACAAAAGAAGCATTGTTTATAAAAGGGTATTTAATAAAAGATCATTGCAAAAAGAAATTTCATGGACATTTTGCCTGCATACACATGCCTACAAATCTCTTAACAAAAGAAGAAAACCTGTTGCTGTCAAGTTGATTCTGACTTATAGAGACCCTGTAGGTCAGAGTAGAACTGTTCCATAGGATTTCCAAAGAGCAGCTGGTAAATTCAAATTAGTTATTTTTTAAATTTGCAGCCTAACTCTTAGCCACTGTGTCACCAGGGGTCCCTATAAAGTAGCAGCACCACATCTCTGGTAATTTTAAAACGTAAGTCTGTATTTTATTAATACTCCTAAATTAATTTACTTCTCTGTTTCTCAAGGTTTAATACAGCTAAAGAACACTGTAAAAGAAATTTCCTCATGTTTTTATCCTGGCTCTGTGTCCTATATTACCTCGTCCTGCTTAATGTATTTCTTTTATTCTATATCATCAGTCCTCTGCTGAAATACATGATATACTGGTAGCACTTGCTGTATGGAAGCATATTGCTATGCTACTTTGGTTCTAAATTTACTTCTTAAGTGCATCTCACAAAAATGAGACTTCCAGAACCTCACCACCCCCCATTCATCATTTTTGAACATTATATACTTAGTTTATTATATATTTCAATCAGAATTTATTGCCTTTGTGCCATGATACTACACTGCCCAGACATCTTGAATTCTTAATTCTTGCTAAGTCTCTGAATTTGGCAGTTTCTACTCACTCTCTTCATTGATTTCCTCTGTACAATGCTGGGTATTACTGACTTTTAGTGTCTGATACCTCTCCTTTTTTGCTGACTTTTTTTTTTATTTACTTCTATACATGCACAACCAACATGAACTAAATTAAACACCTAAATTGGTAAAATATGTGTTATTTTTGTTTTGATACATACAACTAGAATAAATTAATATTTCAAAAATAGCTTTAACTATATCAAGTCAAAACTTATTTATGAAAAATGCTTACTGTGTATTGTGTTTGTTAGGTATTGAAAAAAATTATTAGTGAAAAATTGCTTAGAAAGATTCTTTGTCCTTGGACATTATCTTATTTCAATCTATATTTAAATGGTTACTATCTAGTTAGAAGCGATTTTCATGACAATTTCTTCTAGTAGCCATTCAGAATTTGGTTTCCATGTTTATAAATATTTTATAAATTGTGGCGCCAATGAGTCTGATTATAATGGGCAGAAAAAGATAAGAAGATGCAAGCCATAGCCTCTTGAATAAAATATAATCTTTTTAATTTCACAAATCCATTGTTTCATACTGGAATAAAACTCACAACAGTCTATACAAAAGACTGAAATCTTTTCCGAATATAGTAAAGTCATGTTACGGTATGAAATAATGTTTAGATGGTTTTTATAACTTTTAATCTCTGGAGAAAACAACTGATTTTAATATTTTAAAATAGTCTTTTCAATGAAATATGTTCATTTCATAATTAGTAATAAGAGATACTTTTTAAGGTAGTACCAAATGTGAGTTGAGAAATGACATGATATTTTGTGAAAACGAAGTTCTGTGTGTTATGCTTCTATGCTCAATGATTACTATGAAAAGTACTTTATGACTGCCATTTCAAGACTTTCATCACTTACATAAATCTTGATATATGTTTGTTTCATCAATCATGATATATGACTAAGTCAAGTAAAAGTGTTTCTTGAGACTATTACTCTAATTTCAAAACCATGTATCTTACGAACACTTCAGTTCTCTTTTTCAAAAAAGTTAGCAAACTAAGCACACACATAAAGGATCAAGAGTAAAGAAGTCAGTGTGGTTATAGAAAGTCTCCAAAGAAGTGTGAGTATCACCATTGCTTCTGGTACTTGGCTACAGAAGTTAAAACTGTTTGATATAATAGTTATGTCCCTGGATGAAGCAAATGATTAACTTACCTTGCTTTCTAATAGAAAGGTTGGAAGTTGAAGCACACCCAGAGGTGCTTCAGAATAAAAACAAGGTGACAGCACACATTAGTAAGAAGATCAATATTAACTGAACTTCAATACAACTTGAGTACTCCTCCCATCTTAACCCAAAGTTGCAAGGACAGAGTAGTTGGGGCAGGGAGCCAGAGATGGTGCTGTCAGGGGAAGTTGAGCCCAATTGGCACAATCAGTGTTTTGCTAATAAAGACTTTCCACACCCCACATTGGTGAGTGGCATCTGCGGTCTTAAAAGCTGCCAAGCTGCCAAGCTGCCATCTGAGGGTACAGCAAATGGTCCCAACTCAGCAGGAGTGGATGATCACTGAGGGCCGTAACAACATGGGGAAAGAGAACCCAGAAGACAGTAAGACCCATGTGAGTGGGTGTCTACATCGACTTGTGACTGGAAGAACCACATGGAGCCCGGCCTCCATGAGTGATAGCAACGAGGGGCTCACAAAGTTGAGTCTCACTGGCAACACAAGAATAGAGGTACACCCTAAGAGCTCCACTAAAAGACCACAACTGATGGTCCAGGGTTTTCGGGGTTCCCCTGGGAGCATGGCCCCTGGCCCTGATGCTGCCCATGTCCATAAATCATAATGAAGGTCAACGTTTTGCAAAGTAAGGGATTGGACTTGGCAATGCAGAATGACCATATTTTGTGGGCACTTTACAGTTCTAGGCATCTATAGGATGTCCTGCTGACCTCGTACTGGAGGAAGGGGAGTGGGTGGAGATGAGGAGATAGGAGACTGTTGGGAAGATAGGACATGTATGGAGCACAGAGGAAGAGTGTGCTGTCTCTGTGCAGGGAGAGCAGTGGAAGCTGCATATAGGTGAGCATGCAAATTTATATGGGAATGTGCATTTTCACTCAAAATGATAAATAAATGTTTTTGTTGTTATAATCAGGACAAATTAAAAAAAACAGAAAAAGAAGAAAAAGAAAAACAAGCGATATACTTCCAAAAAAGTCAGCCACTGAAAATCCTGTGAAGTTCTGCTCTTAGACACATGAATCTGCTATCAGTCTAAGTCCACTTCGCAGCAATTGACACTGGATACTGGTAATAGTATGTATTATATAATCTATGCTGATAGAAGTGGAATTACAATAAAGTGCTACTTTCATATGTTAGCAAACAGAATGGATATTTTCCCATTAAAAAGTGTCATACTTTAACTAAATTGTCAATTAATTCCTCAGATACATGGCTGGCAAAAGTTAATTTTGGAGGAGGCATAGAAACAATCTTACATGGTCACACCTACTTGACTATTTGGGGAAGACTGCATGGACAGTTAAACTATTCATTAGAAGTAAAGATGGCAAAATTGCATCTTGCTTACTATGGGAATGTGATCAGGAAAAATAATCACTAGAAAGGGATATCATGTTTGGTAATCGAGGGTCAGTGAAAATGAGGGAAAACTTACATCTTCATTGTCCAGTTCTGCTGTAACAAAAATACCAGTGAATGGCTCTAACAAATAGAAATTTATTTCCTTAAAATTAGGTGGCTGTTGTTGTTTTGGTTAAGTGTCATCTAGTCAGTTCTGACTCACAACCAGTTTATGCACAACAGAACAAAACATTCAGTTCTTGTACCATCTTCCAAACGGTTGTTTATGTTTTAACCCATAGTTGCAGCCACTGTGTCAATTCATCACACTGAGGATTTTCTTTTATGTTAACCCTCTACTTAACCCAGGAGGACTGATCCCTCCAGATAAGATGTCCAAAGTATGTAAAACTAGTGAACTCACCCTAGAAAAAAATGCCTCATACCTCCTTGCTGAACATCACTACGGTCCCCTTCAAAGTACTCCCCTTGGGAAGCTATGCACCAGTGCCTGGTCCACCCTTCAAAGCAATTTTGGAACTCTTTGTCTGGAATGGCGATCAGAAATACCATTTTATTATTTGTGATATCCTAAATGTCATCAAAATGTTTTCCTTTCAATATTTCCTTTATCTTCAGGTAAAGAAATTGTCATTGTGGGGCAGATCACGTGAGTAAGGAGGATCTTACAATACATCTAGTGGCTTACTGGCTAAAAACTCTCTCAAAGACAACTACACAGTTAACTTCACAAACTTGCCACCTTGCCGTCCATGAGCTATGGTCATTCCAGAAAAAATTCCCAAATTGCTTTGAAGGATGGACTAGGAGCTGGCATTGGTGCAGAGCTGCCAAAGCGAAGATCTTCACTGTAGTGATATTCAGCAATGAGGTATTAGAACAATTAAGTTTGCTGACTTAATTGTCAGATCGTGTAGGTTGACTTAAGACACCTCCTACACTGATACTTCTTCATTAAAATAAAGAAAATTCATTCTCAAATCGGATTATAACCACAGGTTTATGGATTAGGATTTACAACACATATTATTGGGGGACATAATTTAATCCATAACCCTCAGGGAGATAAGTGACAAAATAGCAGAAAGAATGGGCTAAAACACATTGAAGATCAAAGCACGTGCAGAGAGGACATTGCTTCCCTCTGCTATACAAAAGGCCACTATGAGGAGGAGCCAGATGACCACAGCTGATAACAACAGCAGCCACAGAGACATGATCAGGCTGACAGACATGAATCAGATCACACTTTTTGACCAGGAGTTCACGCAAAATTGTAAGATACCAGTAATCTGGATTAAACAAGATGCAGTGAGTGTTTGCTTCTCTGTGATAATCGTTCTTTAATTTTAATTCAGATCTGTATTCTCGGGAATTCTGGGCTGGAAAATTTCATAGAGATCCACAAATCTCATGTCATCTTTTTACAGATGAAAAATTAATGCTCAGAGAGTGTTAGGGTTTGTCAAAATTTATGCATGATGATTTGTCAAGTAGATATGACGGGATTTGTACAGCTGGTAAAGCTACAAAGTACCATTAGGACCTAGAGTTATCTATTCTCCTTTTATGAATCTTGCTATGACACAATATTGATAAAAATTTTAGTATTTGTTGGATTTTACATCATCTCCTGACATTGTAATTTATACAGATGTAAAGACATAAGTATTCTTTCTTTTCAACATTACAAGATATTAGCAAAGAAGCTGAAGGGAATACCAGTGTAAAGGGAGTAGACTTACTCCACTTTTCTTCCAGCCCATAATACCCTCATTATGGATTACAGAATACATTTTTGATGACTTGTTTTGCTTTTGGCTATAAAGGACAGAATATGCAAAGATGTGGGCGATTATTCAGATTCATGTTTTAGATGTTAGGTTATACTAGATGATTTCCAAGCATTTTTACAAAACAGACTTATTTCAATATTATAATCATTTAACACTAATGTATAAAAGACCTTTCATACATTCTAGTATTACCACTTCGTTATTCTACTACAAATTAATTATTGTCATTCTTGCTGTATTTTACATCTCACAGTTTTTAATGAGATTAAATTGTGTCAAAAAATATGGGTTCAGGTTTATGTTCAAGGATTTCTATTTACATGTTGAAACATATATATACACATATACACAGTTGTATGTTCACCTATAAATAAAGTTTACATGTTACAATGTGTATAATGTGTACTTTTATTTATACAAAATAATATATAGCTTATATTAAATATAAATGAAAGTATCATATATTTATGTTGTATATCATTAAAAGTATATATAAACTATAATATATATACAATGTTTACAGGTTGACATATACATACATATATAATATTTTAATATAGTTGTCATTTAATACTGTGACATAATAAAATAACTACCTATCTTATTCCGACGGCACTTGGCTTATCTTATTCCACAGTATTTTGTAACATAGTGTGGAATATTATATGTATATTTAAAATACATTGAAAAAAGAGCAATTGTCTGCATTTTAAAAAATACATACTGCCTGATATGAATGTTAGAATTTCAGTGTAATAAAAAGAAATAATTGCCCAAATTAGAATGGATTTTTTCATTAAACAATGAAATAAGACTTACTTTTCAGTGTCGCATCATCTTATATCTCACAAACTTTACATACACATACATACATACATATGTGTATATGTATTTATAATATACATCACTCTCCATAAAGGTACATTAATAAGTACAGTGATCATGTCACTTATGCAAATGTTTTTATAATTCTACTTTTTGAAATTATGTATCTAGTTATTATCAAATCATAATTTGTTTCTAGGTCAGGAGTAGCTAATATAAAATCTATTTTATTAAACTTTGTAATTGAAAAGTGGTTAATTTTCAGACTTAATGATTCATAACTAGAACCGATAAATACCACTGCTGGTTCTGACTCTTAAGACAACAGTCATTCATTTTTCAGTTTCGCTTCCCTTTTTTATCCAATGAAAACTTGAACTATTCTCACGTGCTCAGGTAATGCACATAATATATCAATGTTTATGGGAAAGCTGGAGAACGAAAATGAAGAGAGAACCTTTTGCTGAATATCTACAGAAAGCAAGGCTTTGCCAATAGCCAAGAATACTCACATCAACACTGAGATGAAAAGTAATGAACAATTTTGCTCTTCAGGAATTACAATATTGAATTTTTTTTCTTATTAGCGTAAGTTTCACCTAGATAATCTGTTTTGTAATAAATACAGTTTTTGTAAACCATGATGGGACTCAAATATTTGTAAACACAGAATTTAGCAGTGACTTAATAACAATGAAGTCTGCAATCTTAATTGTTTTAAGTGCTACACACCTGATTGCTGAATATCACTTTAGTAACATTCAAATTACTCCTCTTGGGAAGCTGACACCAATACCTAGTCCATCCCAGAAAGTAATTTTGGAACTCTTTCTGGAGTGGCCATTGAGCATGGTGGCAAGAGTTTTTAGCCAATAAATAAATAACTGTATTGGAACACCCTCCTTACTCACCTCATCTGACCCCCAGTGAGTTTTTCTTTACCAGAAGATAAAGGAAATATTGAAAGGAAGGCATTTCAATGACATTCAGGACATCAGATGTAATACAAAGACAGCTCTGATGGCCATTCCAGAAAAAAGAGCTCCCAAATTGTTTTTAAGGATAGACTAGACACTTGTGCATAGCTTCTCAAGGGGAATACTTCAAAGGTGACCATAGTGATATTTAGCAACAGATATGTAGCACTTTTTCTAGCAGGAGTCTGCAACTTAATGGGCAGTCTTTGTATGTAATACAATAAAATTTTTCATAGAACCAACTGATAGGAGAGCCTAAAAAATATATGAGGTATTTTTTCTAAAGTAAAAGAGGTAAAGATGGGGTCCAGGACTGGAAATCTATTTCCTGTAGAAAACCTGTGAAACTAGAAAGCTAAACTGATTAGGGAAGTTCTGCCTGTTAACTAGTCATCTAAAGGAATGTTCTTTTTGTAACTAAGTAGAGAACAATGTTGTTAGATTATTCCTGAGGAAACTTTATATAATCTCTACATTTTCAGGGCTGAATGTCTGGCAAATGTTTTGTAAAACACTAGTAATTACAAAGGAGTAAAAAATCAACAAAAACTCTTTAAACCTATTATCCAATGCTGACTATGTTAGTTATCTAGTGTTGCTATCTGTACAGATGAAAAAGGATACAATACTGGCACATACTTTTCCTGACTTCAAAACATGCAGTGTCCTCCTGTTCTGAGAAGCCGGACTATGTGAAGAAGAACAAGGCAGCAAGTTTGGAGGAAGACTCATTAGCAACCTGCATTAAACAGCTGACACAACCCTGCTTGCTTGAAGTGAGGAGGATTTGAAAGACTTACTGATGAAGATCAGAAGTCACAACATTCAGCATGGAATACACCTCGATATCAAGAAAACAAAAATCTTCATAATTGGGCCAGTAAGCAACAACTTGATAAATGGAGAAAGGACTGAGGTTGTCAAGGATTTCATTTAACTTGGTTCCACAATCAATGCCCAAGGAAGCTGCAGTCAAGATATCAAAAGACACATTGCGTTGGGAAAGTCTGCCACAAAGAACATCTTTAAAGTGTTAAAAAGTGAAGATGTCACCTTGAAGACTAAACTGCGCCTGACCCAAGCCATGATATTTTCAGTTGTGTTGTATGCATGCAAAAGGTGGACAGTGAATCAGGGAGACAGCAGCAGAATCAGTGCCTTTGAATGGCAGTGTATGAAAAGAATATTGAATGTACCATGGACTGCCAAAAGAGCAAACAGGTCTGTTCTGTAAGAAGTACAACCAGGGCGCTGGTTGCAAAAATGGTGAGACTGGATCTTACATACTTCAGACATGTTGCCAGGAGGATCAGTCCCTGGAGAAAGACATCATGCTTGGTAGAGGTGAGAGTCAGTGAAAGAGAGGAAGACCCTCAGTGAGATGGATTGACACAGTGACGGCAGCAATGGATTTAAGGGTTTAAGCATAGAAATGATTATGGGCATGGCACAAGACTGGGCAGTATTTTGTCTGTTGGGCACTGGGATGCTATGAGTCAGAACTAACTCAATGACACCTACCATAACAATAGCAGCACTGCTATAACAGAAATAGCACAAGTGCACGACTTTAACAAACAGATGTTTAATCTCTCATAGTCCAGTAAACTAGAAATCCTAATTCAGGACACTAGAATCTCCAGGGGAAGGCTTTCTCTCTCTGTTGGCTCTGCAGGGAAGTCCTTGTGATACATGAGTGTTCTCTTTATCTGGGAGCATCTAAACATAGAAACTTCAGGTCCAAAGGACACATTCTGGTCCTGGCACTGCTCTCTTGGTGGTGTAAGTTTCTCAACTCTCTGCTCTCTTCTGTTTCCTTTTATCTCTCGAAAGACAAAATGTGGTACCTGCCACACTCCAGGGAAACTTCTAATGTGTTGGATCTGGGATGTGACCTTAGGGTGTTACAACCCCACCCTAATCCTCTTTAATGTAATCCATCTCCTGTAAGAGATAAAAGGAAAGGGAACCAAGCAAAGAGTTGGAGACCTCACACCATCAAGAAAGCAGCACTGGGAGCAGAGCATGTCAATTGGATGTGGGGTTCCTGCGCTGAGACACCCTCAGGCAAAACAAAGACCAATGGAACAAAAGGATCTTCCTCCAGAGTCCGCAGAGAAAGAATGCTTTCCCTGAAGCTGGCACCCTGAGTTAGGACACCTAGCTTATTGGACTAAGTAAGAATAAATTTTCTTTGTTAAAGCCATCCACTCAAAATACTTCCGTTAGAGCAGTACTAGATGACTAAGACAGGATGAAACATAGCAATGATTGTGAGGATGGCACAGCACTGGGCAGTGTTTTGTTCTTTTCTACGTAGGGTACCTAGTGACAATAACAATGAATTGTGAGAAGTAAACTTCTGTTTGTTAAAACTACCTTCTTGTTGTATTTCTCTTACATCTGCACTAGATAACTGAGACGGCAATATGAACTTTGTCTCTGAATAGGAGAAGGTACAGAGAGGCTTTGGTCATATTTAATCTTATTAAATATGATGATTATGTCATAAAAAGAAAATCCTTTGTCATGCAGGTAACATTATATTTGTTATTCATGTATTATTACATTCTGTCAACAAATATGGGAGTTCTATGTTTAACACATAGAGACTGAGAAATTCGAAATGTCAACATCTTTTTATTAGCAGCTTGAGCTGCTAATAATACATAAAGAAGAAAAACAAAAAAAGGATAGAAAACTTACTTGTTTCTAAGAATTATATTTTATTTGGAGAAGGGACAAACAAAAATTAAAAAGTAAACAGGATAAGTTAAGATGTTAATAAATGTAATAAGGACAATCTCTTGGAATGAAATAAGAGATCCTGCCTTAGGAACACAAAAACAGAAACATTGCAAGTCAAGGGAAAAATTAATGTAAAATTAAGTCTATAAGACGGTCTTGATAAGATCAATGATGAATAAGAAGGTCAGTGAATCAAATTCATTAAGAAATAAACTGCAAAAGTTAGGATCATAAAAAGATGAGGCCTACTAGGATCACAAAAAAAAAAAAAAAAAAAATGAGGCCTATTTTCCAGTGTGTTTTGTACAGCAGTGAATGGCTTGGATTTTTCTATTAGTTGATGATAATACACTAGATCTAAGCAGAGAAGCTATGTATTTTCAACAATGGTTTAAAACAATCCTTCTGTCTGTTGTGTGGAAAACAAACTAGGATAATTTGAAAACAGAAAGACTATTTGTGAGCATTTCTATCTCTTTGGCAGTCCAGGAAGAGAAAAATTATGATTGCCTGAACTTGTGCATTTACTGTGAGCATTACTGAAAATGTGTTTTGCAAGTAAAGTCATTATACTTCACCAAAAAATTGAATGTGTGAAATTAAGTAAAATAACTAAGTGAAGGAAACATGGGTGTTTAGCTAGAGCTGTAAAGTAAAATTCAGCCTTTTACCAATATAGAAAATATAATTTTAGAAATAGATTTGAAAGAAAAATGAATAATTCTATTTTGGCCTTTATAAAAGTTTGAGGACTATTAGGTCCAACTAAAGAAGTAAAAATATCACATTTAAAATATGGGCATGGAACTCTTTGGAAAAGTTTTTGTTATTTGTTGTCCAGTCTATTCCAACTAATAGTGACACCATGGGACTCCATGTGCACAGAGTAGAATAGCTACATAGAGTTTAAATGCTGAGACCTGTTTTAGCAGATTACCGGACCAGTCTAAATCACCTCCGGGTGCATTCAGATCTTAACCCTTTGGCTTAGAAGTCAGTTAACCATTTGTGCTACCTAGGGAAGCTTCTCGGAGAGTTTGGAGCGAGAAAGGTGAACTCAGGAATTGTCATCATAGATTAGGCATGTCACGTCCTGAGAGTAAGTAAAATTATCTGAAGATTATACACGATCATGCAATGAATGGCCATTGAATTGCTTTACTGCAGTAGGCTAATATATCGAATAAAACATAAAAAAGAAAAGCTTCTTAAAATTTAATTTAATGCATCTTAAATATATTATTGGATTAAAAAATACATCTTCTCTTCTGTTATCATAATTAGTGGAAGTCATTTGATTGTACTTTTAGTTATTTATTTATCAAATTAGCAACAATTAAAACTTATAAGTCTAAAACTAAGTAGATTCATAAAACAAAACTTGGTGTACTTAACACAAAACTAGTCTTTTTTCTACCTGAGATCCTAAAACTGTATTCTATTACCTACCAGACACTAAGTGTTTCAAATAAAGAGTTAACTGAACACTTGTGGAGCATTACAGCTAACTGAAAATCCTACTTGAATTATTTAATTCTGAGAACTACTGAGTTTTGTGATCTAAAATTTATTTCTATGTAGGCGTAAGATCATATTACAAATTGTCTTAATTATGTTTTCAAAGCCAAGATATTTTTTTCTTAAACAAGAGCACCTCTAATAATAGTTGTGTTAGTCATCTGGTACTGCTCCAACAGAAAATACCGTGAGTGGAAGATTTCATAAAGAGAAACTTTTATTGTCACAATCTGTGTAATGGATTGAATTGTGTTCCCCCAAAATAAATGTAGCCACGTGGCTGGGCCATGATTCCCAGTATCTTGTGGCTGTCCTCCATTTTGTGGTTTTTCTATGCTGTACATTAAAAGATTGGAGTGGGGCTGTAAATTCCTTTATAAGATCACCTCCCTGTTCCACTGTAGAGGGAGTTTCCCTGGAGTTTGGCTTAACCCACCCTTAATCCTTTCATCCTGCAAGAGATAAAAGGAAAAGGAAGCAGGTTGAAAATTGGGAACCTCACACCACCAAACAAGAAGCACCGGGAGAAGAGTACGTCTTCAAACCTGAAGTTCCTGTGCCAAGATCCTCCCTGGAGAGAGACTGATGCAATATCGGACTTTCCTCCAGAGCCAACAAGGGAAAATCCTTCCCTTGGAGTGGAGACCCTGAATATGGACTTGTAGCCTACCAGACTGTGTAAGAATAAACTTTCCTTTGTTAAAGCCATCCACTGTGTGGTATTTCTGTTAGAGCAGCCCTAGTTGACTAAAACAATCTGTTAAGCCACAAATCCATTCATGAGTTACAAGTCCATTCAACAAGAGAAATTATCATAGTCTGGTAAATTGAATCCAAATTCAAGGAGAGCATCTTGGTACAGGTAACTCAAGTCCAAAGGATGTGCCCTGCTCTCAGTGCTACTTCTTGGTGGTAGGTTACCAACTCTCTATGCTCACTTGTCTCTCTTGTATCCCACAGCTAGTAACTTTAGTCCTGTCTCACCAGCATAACTGTTGCCCATTCTCCATCATCAATATCTCAGAGGCAGGATTTACAACACATGCGAAGAACTGCTACATATTGGGACTCATAGCCAAGTCAAATCAATACGTACATTTTGAGGGGGGCACAGTGCAGTCCATGACAATAGTCTGTTAAGATTCATGCATTCATCTTTATTTCAAGAAAATTATTTTCAAACCAAAAGGTAATATTATAAGATTTCAAAATACCCCTAAGAATTTAAGGCTTTTTTGTGTGTCATTATATCTATGTACCACCATGCTGTGATGCTGAGAGGTACTCCACTGGTATGTTAAATACCAGCAGGGTTACTCATGGTGGACAGATTTCAGTGGACATTTCAGATTAAGGCAGGCTAAAAAGAAGGACCTGGCCATGTAGCTTTGAATAAAAATTTGTCACTGAAAATTTCATGAATTTAAAACAATTATTGATTGATGTAACACTGGAAAATGAGTTTCTCAGGTTGCAAGGCACTCAAAATACAACTGAGAAGAGTTCCTCAAAGCAGAGTTGGCTTTAATGATATGGATTGAAGTAAAGCCTTTGGAATCTACTTATGCTAATGTGACTTGACTCAAAAAGAGAAAAAAAAAAAAACAAAAACAACTGCAATATCTACCAGTAATAGGAATGTGGAATGTACAAAGTATGACTTGAGAAATACAGTAAGATGTCAAAAATGAAATGAATTGCTTGCAAATTGATATACTAGGCATTAGTGAGCAGAAAAGGAATGGTATTGGCCATTTTCAATCAGACAACCAGGTGATCTGCTATGTAGGCAAAGACAAACATAAGAAAAACAGTGCTATATTCATTGCTGATATCTACAGTCCTACAAAGACATTAATTAGTATGACCAACATTCAGATTTACTCACCAAATGCTAATACCAAAGATGGAGACATTGGAGACTTTTTACAAACTCCAGCAGTCTGAATTTGATCAAACATGCAATCAAGATGCATCATTTTAAATAATGATGACTGGAATGTGAAAGTTGAAAACAAAAAAGTTTTAGTAGTTTGAAAGAACAAACTTGGTGAGAGAAATGACACCAGACATTGTATGGTAGATTTCTTCTAGAATAATGACTTAGTCATCAGAAATACTTTTGTACTTTTTTCAACAAAATGAATGACAACTTTAAATGTATACCTTGGATAGACTGCAAAGCAATCAAATAGTCCACGTCACTGGAAAATGACAATAGAGAAACCCATTATTATCAGTCAAAACAGGGCCAGGTGTCAAATGTTTTAGATTATCAATTGTTCATGCATAATTTCAAGTTGAAACTGAAGAAAATTAAAATGAGTCCACGAGAGCCAAAGTGTGACTGTGAATATACTTGTATGCCGCCTGACTGTAAAGGCAATATAAAAAATACACTTAATGTATTTAACACTGATTATCAAAGACCAGGAAAACTGTGAATGACATTAAGGAAATCATACAAAAAGAAAGAAAGAAACAAATAAAAAAAATTAAAAAGTCATGAAAGAAAGACCAAAGTAGATGTCAGAAGAAACTCTGAATTTTGCTGTTGAGCAGAAAGTAACTAAAGGAAACAATAGAAATGAAGAAGTAATGTGAGGCCAGGATGGTGGACTAGTTACACATCTCCTTGATTCCGTTTGGGAACTAAGGCCTAGAAAAATAGTTGAACAGACGACTGTGGACATGGTGGGAATGCCAAGATCAGGTGTAGGGCTGTGAGATAAGAATGGGTGAAAGGAAGGGGAAAACTACCTTTGTCAGAGGTGAGACAGCATCTGAGAGTCCAACTTCTGCTGGTGCAGGAACTGGAAAGTTTACAAGTATGGATGCCATCTTTGTTAACTTGAGTCAGGCACTGGCACTGCCAAGCTTGGAAGCCTGGCAGGATCCAACTGTCATGCTGAGCTGCAGTGCCTAAGTAAATGGACTCTTTCACAGTAGAGAGGCTGTGCTTAGGACAGTCACATCTATAGAACCAAGCAGTGGCTGACAACTGAGTATGCCAGGGCCCCTCCTCCATCTCATCTCTGAATTGTGCCACAGACACTGCTGGGTCAGCACGGGACAGTTGACTCAAGCAGGATGCTATCATCATCAGCTGAGAGGTGGAGTCATCCATGCCTAAGGGCCCATGTGGGGCTAGCTGCCACACTGAGCAACAATGTCTGTCTTGATAGTGCCTGTCTCAACAGCACCTCTCTGAGCAGAAAAGTTGCTTTTAAAGCAATCATATTAAGAGAAGGTAGTGGTGGCTGGTGGCCTAATGGGGCAGTACACTTATTTGTCTGTTCTTTGAGCCATGTCACAGTATCTGCTGAAGGGCCCCAAAGTGACTCCATAAGTAAGGTGCCATCTTTGTCAGCCAGGAGGCAGGGCCTGTGACCCCTGAGGGCCCTGTTGCTATGAGCTGCTGTTGGACAGTGCCTCCTTCAGCAGAAAAGCAGTTTTTAAGACAAGCACGTCTAGAGAATGCAGTGGTGCCTGGCTGCTGAATGTAATGACATCCTTCTCTCTTCCATTCTCTGAGCTACACCACAGTGTTGACTGATGTGACTCCACAGAATTGGCACAAGTATGTCACCATCTTTATCAGTCAGGAGGTGAGATCCACTATCCCTGAGGGCCCATTTGGAGACAGCTGCCAAGCTGAGCAGTACTAAAGAGATGAACGACATCTGTCTCACCAGAGAAGCTGTACTTAAGTCAGTGTCATCAAGAGAATGCAGCAGCAGCTGGAGACCAAGTCTAGTGGTGCACTTACTCTACTCTTAGAGCTACATGACAGCTCCCAACGGTGCAACACTGAAGAAGCTGGACAGTTTTTGATGGTGGAAAGACAACAATCACTACCCAGCCATTTAAAGAAGACCACTGTGGCTTCGGAAAACTCCAGAAATAAAGAATAAAAAATTTTCCCAGATGAAGAAGCCTTCCTGAAATTATCAGAGGTATAATACAAAAGAATTATGTATAGAGGCTTTCCAGAAATTAAGCAAAGGTCAACAGGACAAAACAAAAAATTAAGTAAGCTATATAAACTGCTAGAACATCACCATCTGAAATTCAGCAGACCAATAATAAAATTACAGAGTCAAACAATTCAGTGCAAAGCCGAAACAGCAGGATTGAGGAAACGGAATGCAGACTTAGTGAGATTGAAGGTAAAGTAACTGACATCAACATCTATGAGAAAAAATTAGATAGAAGAATCAAGAAAAATGAAGAAGCATTAAGAAGCACATGGGACTCTTGTCAGGAGGAACAATTTATGTGCAATTGGAATTTCTGAACAGGGAGGAATAGCAGAAAAAAACAGAGAGAATTGTTGAAGAGTTGCAGACAGAAAACTTCCCTGACATCATGAAAGAAGAGAACATAGATATCGAAGATGCTGTCCAAACTCCACAAAATGTAGACACCAAAAGAAAGACACCAAGACATATATAATCCAGCTTAAATGAAACATAAGAAGAAGCACTCAAAGGCAGCTAGGCTTAAATCAAAACTAACATACAAATGGAAACCTTGTGGGCTGTCCTCTGACTTCTCGGGAGAAACCATGTTGGCAAGAAAACAGTGGAGTGAGACGAAGACTTGAAGGAGAAAAAAATTCTAACCAAGAATTATACATTCTGCCAAATTGTCTCTCCAATATGACTATGAAATTAAGACATTCGCAGATAAACAGATGTTTAGAGACTTTGCAAAAACCAAACCAAAGCTACAAGAAATACTGAATGATGCTCTTCATTTAGAAAATCAGTAACATCAAATGTGCACTCAAGGATTCAATGCAGGACACACGGTCCTACTCAGGAAGTCACAAAGTCAATAAATGCTAAAATATTAAAATTACAGAAACAAAGATCTTAACATGTAAACTATGACACCATCACGTTATAAAGAGGAATATACTACAGTATTTACAGCCCTTTCAGATGGAAAGGAAATTAAGATGATATACACAAGTTAAAGATAGGTTTCAGCTCAGAGTGTAATGGAAGATACAAAGGGTAGCTGCAAAGGAAACTAACAGTAAAAACCCACTGCCATCAAGTCAGGTCTGACTCATAGCAACCCTAAGGTCAGAGTAGAACTGCTCCATATAGTTTCCAAGAAGTGCCTGGTGGATTTGAACTAACCTTTTGGTTAACAAATGTAGCACTTAGCTCACTCTCCCACCAGGGTTTCCAGACTAACAGTACTACACATCAGAACAAGTACCATAACACAGGAGTCTCAAGAGACACAAAACCAACATCAAAAAGGATAAAAAGAAAACCGATTAAAAAAAACTACCCAAAACAGATTGTTAGGTGGAACACAGAAAACATCAATAACACAGAAATTAAGGCGCAAAAATGACAACACTAAGTACATATCTCTCAATATTTACACTGACTGTAAATGGATTGAATGCTCCAATAAAGAAGCAGAGAGTGACAGCTTGGAACAAAACACATGGTCTGTCTATATACTGCTTACAAGAAACACATAGTAAACTCAAAGACATGAACAAACTGAAAATCAAAGGATGGAAAAACATATACCCAGGTAACAACACGCAAAGAAGAGCAAGAATGGCAATATTAATCTCTGATAAAGTAAACTTTAATGTAAAATCTACCATTGTGGACAAGATGATCACTACTTATTGCTTAAAGATTCAATACATAAATAGGCTATAACAATACTAAATATTTTGCAACCAGTACCAGAGCATCTAAATACAAGCAAACAAACACAGAAAACACTGAAAAATAAGACAGAGCACTCCACAATAATTAAGGAGACTTCAACACACCACTTTCACTAATGGACAGATGTCCTGAAAAAGCTCAATGGAGATTCAAGTCTTATAGCAACAATCAACAAATCAGACTTCATCAACATATACAGAACTTTTTAATCAACAACAGATACGCACATCTTCTATTCCAATGCACGTGGAATATTTTCTGGAATAGACCACATATTATGTCAAAAAGCAAGCCTCAACAACATCCAAACCATTGAATTATTGCAAAGCACCTTCTCATAACAATTGAAATCAATAGCAGAAAAAACATGAGTGTAAATTTAAACTCATGGAAATGGAACAATACTGTGCTCGACAATTCCTGGGTTCTAGAAGAGATCAAGCCTGTCAAGCCAAGCCAAGTGCTGTCGAGTCAGATCTGACTCAAGATACAATAAATAAATTCATAGACTCAAATGAGGATACAAACACATCCTACCAGTACTTACGAGATACAGCAAAAGCAGTGCTCAGAGGTCAAAATTTATCTCTATAAATGCACACATACAGAATGAAGGAAGGGCCCAAACCAAAGAATTAACCCTACCACTTGCACAAGTAGGAAGAGAACAACAAAAGAATCCCTCAGGCAGCAGAAGAGAACAGATAGTAGGAATTAGAGCAGAACTCAAACAATTAGAGAATTAAAAAAAAATTGAAATAATTAAAACCAAAAGCTACTTCTTTGAAAAGATCAACAAAATTGATAAACCACTGACTAAACTTACAAAAGAAATGGAAGAGGAAACAAATAACACAAGCTGAAATGAGATGGGAGAGGTCACAAAAGACTTGACCGAAATCAAAAGGACAACAGAGAGTTTGAAAACCTGTACTCTGTCAGATTTGAAAACTTAGAGGAAATGGACAAATTTCTAGATTCACATCACTTATGAAAATTATCACAAGGGGAAGTAGAACAACTTAATAAGCTAGGCACAAAATAAGAGATTAAAAAAGTAATAAAAACTACCAACCAAAAAAAGTCCTGATGCAGTGGCTTCACTGGACAATACTACCAAACTTTTAGAGAAGCGTTATTTCCAATACCACTGAGGTTACTTCACAGCATAGAAAAAGACAGAGTACTCCCATATGCATTCTATGAAGTCTGCATAACCCTCTACCAAAGTCAGTGAAAGATGTCCCCAAAAGGAAAATTATGGATGTATATTATTCAAGAACACAGATGTAAAAAAGTCAACAAAATCTTAGTGAATAGAATTCAAACAACATACCAAAAAATTAATTCATCATAACTAAGTTGGATTCATAACAGGGTTGCAAGGTTGGTTCAACATCAGAAAAACAATCAGTGTGATCAACCACATAAATTAAACAAAGGATAAGAATCACCTGATTCTGTCAATTGATGTAAAAAAGTCCAACATCCATTCATGTCAAAACTCTCAGCAAAACAGGAATAGAAGGGAAAATCCTCAATGCAATAAGGGGCATCTATGGAGAGCCAACCACCTGCATCACCCTGAATGGAGAGAGACTGAAGAAAGTACCTCTGAGAACAAGTACTAGACAAGGATGCCCACTGTCACCTCTAGTCAACATCGTGCTAGACATTCTGGCCAGAGCAATCAGAAAACACAAAGAAATAAAGGGCATATGCATCCACAAAGAAGAAGGAAATGTATCCCTACTTGCATTTGATATGATCAATCATATACGCAGAGAACCCTAAAGAATCCATAAATTAACTAATGAACTAGTAGAAGAGTTCAGCAAAGTATTAGGATATACAATAAACATAAATGAACCTGTAAGATTCTTTTACAACAACAAAGAGATCATCAAAGAGAAAATAACCAAATCAATACCATTTACTATAGCCCCAAAGAAGATAAAACACCGAGGAATAAATCTACCAGAGAAGTAAGAAACCTATACAGAGAAAATGACAAGATCTTACTTCAAGAAACCAAAAGAGACTTACATAAGTGGAGAAATCTAACTTGATCATGGATAGGAAGACTTAGCAATGTGAAAATGTCTATTTTACCCAAAGCAATCCACATATGTATCGCAATCCCAATCCAAATTCAACTGGTATTTTTTGGTAAGATGGAGAAACAAATCAGTAACTTTGTTTGGTAAGAGAAGAACCCTGGAGAAGATGAAGAACACAGTGGGGGATCTTACACTACCCAACTTTAGAACCTATTAACACTGTCATGGTAGTCAAAACAGCCTGGTACTGGTACAAAAAGAGACATGTAGACCAAAGGAACAGTATAGAGACTTCAGCAACATCACTATCCTCTTATGAACAAGTGATATTCGACAAAGGCCCAAAGGTCATAAACCGGGGAAAAACAGTCTCTTTAACAAATGTTGTTGGTAAAATTGGATATCTGTCTGCAAAAAAAATGAATCAAGATGCATGTCTCAACTTTACACCAAAACTAACTCAAAATGGATCAAAGACCTAAATATCAAACCTAAAATGATAAAGATCATGAAGAAAAAAACAGAGTCAACAATGGAAGTTCTAACACACAGCTTAGACAGACTGCAAAATCTGACCAACAATGTACAAAAAACAGGAGAGAAAACAGACAAACGGGAACTACTAAGAATCAAACACTTTTGTTCATCCAAAGGCTTTTTCAAGACAGCTAAAAGACTACCTACGGAAGGTGAAAAAATATTTGGCAGCAGTGTTGAATCGACATCTGATTTCTATAATCTACAAAGTTCTGCAAAATATCAACAGGAAAAAAGGTAAATAACCCAATTAAGCAATGGTAAAGGAGATGGACCAAAGAAGACATCTAGGCAGTCAAAGGACATATGGAAAAGTGCTCACAGTCATTAGCTATTGGAGGAATCAAAGTCAAACTTACAGTGAGATACCATCTCACCCCAATGAGATTGGAAATAATCCAAAAAACTCAAAACAAGAAATACTGGAGATGCTGTGGGGAGATCAGAACTCTCCAACACTGCTGATGGGATTGCAAATTGATACAAACTCTTTGGAAAGTTACTTGGAGTTTTCTTAAAAATCTAGAAATAGAAACCCATATGATCTAGCAATCCAACTGTTTGGAATATATCCTTCAGAAATAAAAGTGGTCATACAAACATATACATAAACACGAATATTAATTGTAGCACTATCTACAATAGCAAAAAGATGAAATCAAACTAGATGCCCATCAACAGATGAATGGAAAAACAAACAGTGGTACATATACACAATGGAACACTGTGCAATGATAAATACAATGATGCTTTTAGGAAACATCTTATAGCCTGGTATCAACTAGAAGATATTATGCTGAGTGAAATCAGTCAGCTGCAAAAGGACAAGTATTATATTACATGAGACCTTTGTTAGAAGGATTTAAAAATGAATTCATGTACAGAAGAAAAGACTCTGATGGCTACAATAGTGGGACTAGAGGAAAGTTCATAGATTGGATAGTTGATAAAAATTTGGATAAGTGAAAGAGTGCAGCACACAGTAGAAGGCAGATCAGCATAACTGGACTACCCTATAAACTGAAAGGTTTTCTAAACTCAGCCCAATATTTCAAAGGCTAGAGTAGCAGGGATGAAAGTCTAAGGACAAAGTTTTCATGAGACACTGAGGTCAGTTGGCACAAGTAGTCTTTTGCTAAGAGAGTCTTCTGCACCCACGTTGGTGAAGGTCATATGGGGTCTTAAAAGACAGCAAGCTGCCGACTGAAGAATAGCAAATGATCCCAATCCATCTGGAACAGATGGCCACTGAGAATATCAAAGACGCAAGGGAAAATGAGCATGGGAAACAGAGAACACATGTGAAAAGAGACTGCATTAACATGAGACCAGAAGAACCAGATGGTGCCTGGCCACCACCAAAGGCAGTCATACTGGGGGCATAATATAGAATCCCTGAAGTAACACAAGGAAAATGGCTATGCAGTTCAAGAACTCTACTAAAAGACCAGAATTGATGGTCCTACAGCCTGGAGGTTCCCTTGAGAGCAAGGCTCTTAATTTGCTGGTGGCCGTGACCTGAAACTGGTACTGAGGTCAACTCTTCAGACAAGAATGGACTGGACTTGGAGACACAGTGTGAACATGTGGTATATGTACTTCATGGTTGTATACATTTATAGGAGGCTCTCCTATTGATTTTGTTCTAGATGGGAGAGGAGGGGACATTTTTTCATTAAGGGGATTCTAGACTGTAAGGAGGGTCAGAGTGAAGATGGCAAACTAAACACATGTCTACTTAACTCCCTCTGAAGACTAAAGTCTGGATTGAATTTTAAACGGAGCTTTTTGGACACACAGTGAGCCCTAGAACACTACATAGGACTGTCGGTTTGGACTACATGTCACTGAATGGCGAACTTCTTGTCTTTGGCTGAGCCCTGCTCACTCTAGTTGAATTGGCCAGCTCCTGTGGACTGAAAGTAGCTGATGTTTTTAGCTTTTTTTTCTTTCTGTTGGCTGGCAGGCAATGACTGGACTCTATCAGCAACTACACAGAGATGCAGTAGTAAAGTGATCAGTTCATAGAATAGCTACATTTTGAGAGCCTGGCTCCAGACACAGAGCACCACAGCATCTCCACCCTCTCTTTTCAGACATCTGCCATCAATTCTGCTGTTACAAGGGGGCAGGACAAAATGGCCAAGATTCCATCTTGTTCAACTGGAAGGCAGAGTTACTCAACCAAAGGCCTCAGCAGGGGCTAATGCCCAGGCTGGGAGGCAGTCCCAGCACGGGGAGTGCTTTTTCAGCAGAAAAACTGTGTTTAGCACAGTGTAACCTTATGGGTGGGGCCCAACAAGGGATGTCAGAAGGGCAGTAGCCTCTTCCTTGAACTTCATCACAGCACTTGAGGACAGTTGAAGAGGTGCCTCTATTATCAGCAGGAAGGAGGGTCTTCCCACACCTGACAGCCAAACAATTTTGGAAGCTGTCAGATAGCTTTCACATTTTAAAATAAGACTGCCTAGAGAAATAACTGTGGTAAAGCCTGATGGCATCTTTCCTAGTTTTTACAGACTTATATCACAGGATCTGCTGATGCTCCCCCAGTGACTCCATAAGTAGAACTGTGTCTTTTACAAGCCAGAAGCCAGAGATTGCTACCCAGACATTCAACTGGGTCCAGGACCTGGAGTAAATAGAGGTGACTGGTGATCAACTTCTTTCCCAGAACTGTACCTCAACTCCTGTTAAGGCAACACCAGAGAAACTAAAAAGCCTCTAGATATCCTGTAAGCAACAAACCGTATCCAAACACTTTTAAAAAATTCACTATGGCTCCAGAAATCTCCCAAAATGAGGAATCAAAGAAATTCCCAGATGAAGAAGCCTTTCTGAAACTATCTGAGGTCAAATACAAAACAATTATACATCAAACCTGCCTAGACATTATACAAAATGCAGCAGAACGTAATTAAAAAGTCAGCAAGCTGTTCCAACTTATGGAACACGGCATTCTGAAATCTGACAAATCAATAACAAAATTACAGAATTAGACAATTAAATTCAGAACCAAAAGAGCAGAATTCAATAGCTGGACACTAGCCTTACAGACCTTGAAGACAGAGCTACTGGCACCAACACTTGTGAGGAGAAATCAGAGAAAAGAAATTAAAAAAAAAATTAAGAAGCATTGAGAAACATGTGGGATTCTATCTAGGAGAACAATCTATGATTAACTGGAGTTCCTGAACAAGGAGGGGTACCTGAAAACACGGAGTATTGCTTTTGACTTGCTGACAGAAAACTTCCCTGAAATCATGAAAGAAGAGAGTATAATATCCAGGATATGTATCAAACACCACAACAGATCCTAAAAGAAAGATACTAATATATATAGTCAAGCCATGAGTCGGATCCGACTCGACGGCACTTGGCTTTGGCTAACAAAATGAAACATAAGCAGAAACTCTTAAAGGCCGTGAGCCTCAAAGCAAAGTGAACATTCAGAGGTAAGACTTGAAGGTTTTCATCTGACTTCTTGGCAGAATCAATGTTGACACAGACTTGGTGTGATGACACATTCAAAACCTTAAAGGAGAAGAACTTTCAGTGAAGAATTATATATCCTCCAAAACTGTCTTTCAAAAATGAAGATGAAATTAAAACATTCTCAGATAAACACTTAGAGACTTTGTAAAAACCAAACCAAAGCTACAAGAAATATTGAAAGAAGCCCTTTGCTAAGAAAAACAAAGCCATTAATTTAATATTTAAGGAGGCAATGTAGGACACAACATTCAGAAATCTACTCAGTTTGGGAAGGTACAAAACTCAGTCAAAGTCATAATATTAGAAGAAGAGATCCAGTGAGCATTTCATGAAAACTGTGATACCATCACATTAGGAAGAGGGATATACTGTAGTAGTTACAGTCCTTCCAGATGCAGAGGAAGAAGGTATGTAAAAGTTAAAATTGAGTATAAACTTAGATTATTAATGATGATTATAGGGGTAGCCACAAAGCTCCATAAAAATGCACCATATCAAAACAAGAAACACAACACAGGAGTCTCAACAAACACAAAACCAACACAGAAAAGGATGAAAAAGCAACCCATAAAGAAAAATGACCCAGAACAGAATAATAAGAGTAACAGAGAAAACGCTAACACAAAAATTAATACATCAAAATGACAACACTAATCACAGACCTGTCAATAACTACATTGAATTTAAATGGACTGAACACTCCAGTAAAGAGACAACAACTGACATCTTGGATCAAAAGACACAACCTAACTATATGCTGCTTACAAGAATCTTACCTTACACTTAAAGATATGAACAAACTGAAAACTAAAGGATGGAAGAATATATACTAAGCTAACAATATACAAAGAAGAGCAGGTGTGACAACACTAGTCTCAGATAAAATAGATTTTAATGTAAAATCCACCATCATGGACAAGGATGGTCACTATATACTGCTGAAAGTTTCACTCCATAAGCAGGACTTAACAATATTACATATTTATGCACCAAATACTAGAGCATCTAAATACATAGAAGAAACACTGACTACATTCAGAAATGAAATAGATCACTCCACAATAATAGTGGGAGACTGCAATGCTCCACTTTCAGTATTAGACGGATCTAGAAAAAGCTGAGCAGAGACACAGAAGACCTTACTGCAAAAATCAACCAACTAGACTTCATCAACATGTACAGAACTTTTTTATCCATAAACAGATAATTACACCTTCTTGTCCAGTGCACAAGAAATGCTTTCTAGAATAGATGGTTAGCACCTAATGCAAATCTCAACAAAATTCAAACCATTGAATTATTGCAAAGCATCTTCTCAGAACATAAAGCCATAAAAGTCAAAATCAATAGCAGAAAAAAGAACATAAGTAGAAATTGGAACTCATGGAAACTGAACAACATCTTGCACAAAAATCCTGGGTTAAAGAAGAAGTTAAGAATGAAATAAAGAAATTTATGGATTCAAATGAGAATGAAAACACTTCCTACCAGAACCTATGGGATACAGCCAATGCAGTGCTCAGAGGTCGGTTTATCTCCATAAATGCACACATCCAAAAGGAAGAAAGGACCTAAATGAAAGTAGTAACCCTACAGCTTGAACAAGTAGAAAGACAGCAACAGAGGAACCCCTCAGGCACCAGAAGAAAACAGAACATAAAATTAGAGTAGAACTAAATACATGAGAGAACAGAATAAAAATTGAAAAAAATTGATAAGACCCAAAACTGGTTTTTTGAAAAGATGAACAAAATTGATAAAACTGGCTAAACTCACTAAAGAAAAACAGGAAAGGAAACAAATAACCTGAATAAGAAATGAGATGGGAGATGTCACAACAGATCCAATAGAAATCAAAGCTATCATAATAGAATACTATGAAAGACTGTACTCCAAGATATTTGAAACCCTAGAGGAAATGGACAAATTCCTAGATTTATATTACCTATAAAATTTGTCACAAGGAGAAGTAGAACAACTTAATAAGCCCATCACAAAGGAAGAGATTGAAAGAGTCATCTGAAAACTACCAACCATAAAAAGCCCTGGCACAGATGGCTGTACCACAGAATTCTACCATGCTTTTAGAGAAGAGTTAATTCCAATACGACTGAGACTATTTCACAGCATAGAAATGGAAGGAGTTCTCCCAAGTTCCTTCTAGTAAGCCAGAAAAACTCTGATACCAAATTCAGGGAATGACCCAAGAAAACCCCAAAATTACAGATCAATATCACTCGCTTGGCTTTGGCATCACTCATGAACCTAGATGCAAACATCTTCAACAAAATCCATCCCAGTAGGATTCAACAACACATCAAAGGAATAATTCATCCCAACCAAGTTGGATTCATATCTGGGATGCCAGTCTGGTTCAGAAAACAATGAATGTGATCAACCACATAAATAACACAAAAGATAAGAATCACCTGATTTTGTCAATTGATGCAGAAAAAGCATTTGTGCTAAAAGCAAAGTAGGAATAGATGGCATATTCCTCAATGTAATAAGTGCCTTGTACGCAAAGCCAACCGTCCACATCACCCTGAATGGAGGCAGACTGAAAGAATTCCCCTTAAGAAGGGAAAATAGACAAGGATGATCACTCTAACCTCTTCTATTTAATAATGTACTAGAAGTTCTGGCTAGAGAAATTAGACAAGGTAAAAAAATAAAAAGCATCCACGCTGGCGAAGAAGAAGTAAAAATTTCCCTAGTTGGAGATGATAAGATCATATACAGAGAGAATCTTAAAGAATCCATGAGTAAACTACTCAGACTAATAGAAGAGTTCAGAAAAGTTTCAGGATACAAGATAAACATAAGTAAATCAGTAGGATTCCTTTATTCCAACAAAAAGATTACTAAAGAAGAAATCACCAAATCAATACCATTTACTATAGCCCCCAAGAACATAATATAGCTAGGAATAAGTCTAACTAGAGAAATAAGAGATCCATACAAAGAGAGCTACTAGACCTTGCTGCGAGAAACCATAACAGACTTATGTAAATGGAGAAACCTACCCTGCTTATGGATAGGAAGAGTTAACATTGTGAAACGTCTATTTTACCCAAAGCAATCTGCTTACATAATACAATTCCAATACAAATTCCAGTTTTAACAAGATGGAGAAACAAATTGTCAAATTTGTCTGGAAAGGAAAGAAATGCTGGATAAGCAAAGAACTACTGAAGAAGAACGTACTAGGACATCAATCGCTATGCCACTTTTAGGTCTATTACACTACCCCAATAGTCAAAATAGCCTGGTATTGGTACAAACAGAGACATATAAACCAATTGTATAGATTTGAGACCCCAGAGATGCCACCTTTATCTTATGCACAGTTGATAATTTATGAAGGCCCTCAGATTGTAACCTAGGCTCTAAACAGTCTCTTTAGCAAATGGTGCTGTCAAAATTGGTTATCTATCTACAAAAAAATTGAAATAAGACCCATATCTCACATCTTACACAAAAAACAACTCTAATTGGAGGCCAAGCCAAGTGCTGTCGAGTCGGATCTGACTCATGGAGACCTGGAGAAAAGACCTAAATATCAAATCTAAAACAATAAAGCTCATGCAAGAAAAAATAAGATCAACAATGGAAGTTTTAGTACACAGCTTAGACAGACTTCAAAATCTGACAAAGCTCGATCAACAGAAGAAAAAATAGATAAATTGGAACTACTATGGATCACTTTTGCTCATCTAAAGACTTTATCAAAAGAATTAAAAGAACAGCTACAGAATGGGAAAAAGTATTTGGCAACCATATGTCAGATCAACATCTGATCTGCATAATCTACAAGGTACTGCAAATATCAACAAGAAAAGGGTAAATAACCCAATTAAGCATTGACCAAGGTAGATAGACAGACCCTTCACTAAATAGGATATTCAGGCAACTAAAAGGCAGATGAGGAAATGCTCATGATCATTAGCTATTAAAGAAATTCAAATCAAAACTATGACGAGAGAGCATTTCACCCCAACTAGTTATCCATGATCCAAAAAACACAAGACAACAAATACTGGAGAGGCTGTGGAGAAATTTGGACTCTCTTACACTGCTGAAGGGATTGGAAAATGGTACAACTTCTTTGAAAAGCAATCTGGCACTTCCTTAAAAAGCTGGAAATATATATACCATTTGACCCAGTAATCCCACTGCTTGGAATATATGCTACAGAAGCAAGGGCAGTCATATGAACAGACACATGTACATGAATGTTTATCGCAGCACAGCCCACAACAGCAAAATGATGGAATCAATCCAGATGCCCAATAACAGATGAATGGATAAACAAACTATACTATACATACTCAATGGGACACTAAGCAATGATAAAGAACAATTACGCTTTTAGGAAGCTTCTCATAATCTGGTTTCAATTAGAAGACATTATGTTGACTGAAATGAATCAGTGGTACAAGGACAAATATTGTATGAGACCCCCTACTATATGGACTTAAAAACAGACCCATGTACAGAAGAAAGGGGCTCTTTGATGGCTGCAAGGGAGGGAGGTGAGGGAGGGAGAGGGTTCGTTATAGATTAGACAGTTGATAGAAATTTGGTTGGGTAAAATAACTGATAGCACATTTGAAAGAAGATCGATTTAACGACTTCAACATAACATGAAAACTCTTCCAATCTTAGCCCAGTATTGCAAGGCTACAGTAACGGGGAAGGGGGTCCTGGATCCTGCTTTCAGGGGACATTGAGCCCAGTTGGCATATCTCTCCTATTGCTAAGAGAGTCTCCTGCATCCTGTATAGGTGAGTGGCATCTGGGGTCTTAAAAGCTAGCAAGCTGCCATCTGAGGTAAACCAAATGGTCCCAGCTCAGCTTGAACAGATGATCACCAAGAGCAAAAACGACATGGGGAAAAGAGAAACCATGAGACAGAAAGATCCATATGAGTGAGTGACTGTATCAACAGTGGCAAGAAGAACAAGATGGTGCCCGGCCACCACCAGTGGCAGCCATGATAGGGCTTACAATGTTGAGTCCCAGTGGCAACACACACAAAAGGGGGTGCACCCTAAGAACTTAAAGACTGCAACTGGTGGTCTGAAGGCCTGGGGGTTCCCTTGGGAGCATGTCCCCTAGACCTACAGCTGCCCATGGTAATAAATCATTACTGAGGTCAAGTATTTGGACAGGAATGGTTTGGACTTGGAGACTCAGTGTGACCATATGGTGTCTGCGCTCTATGGTTCTGTGCATTTATGGGATACCGTCCTACTGGCCTCTTACTAGAGGGGAGTTGAGAAGTTGAAGAGGAAGAGACAAGAGATTGTTAAGAGTTTATGACACGTACAGGATGAAAAGGAGGAATGTGCTGTCACCTAGCAAGGAGAGTAGTATAAGCTATAGATAGGCGAGCATGGAAATTTAAATTGGATTGTACACTTTCAATCAATCACAAGAAAGAAAAAACAGTACAAGATCCACCTTGGATATCAATTTTTAAATAAGTAACTGACAAATTTAACTTAAAAGTAAAAAATAAAATTAAAAAAGGGTACTAAAAGTAATGAGTGAAAAGGAGGAGTGTGCTGTCACAGGGTGTGGATAGCCGACGGAGTTGCAGATTGGTTGGCATGCAAATTTGATTTGGATTGTATACTTGCACTTAATCATAATAAAAAAAGAAAAGAAAAAATGATGAAGTAAAAGAGCTGATAAAATATTTCAAGGAGTGGATGAAAATTACAATATCATAGTGAAACAAGTAGAATCTAAAATTAGAAAATCAAAAGGAAAAAAACAGCATTTCTAAGACTGAAGGAACTGAGGAAAAATTGAAGCCTTGAGTGGCAATGTTGAAGTATTCCACTAGTAATAAGTTGAATGATCCCAGAAACATTCAAAGAAGATGGAAAAAATACATAGATTCACTTTTGTGAAAAGAATTGGTTGATGATCAATGATTTTAGAACTTATCTGATCAAGAATGAAGAATGAAGAAGTACCTACTATACTAAAGGTACTGTCAGAATAAAAGGGGCCTGAAATTGACGAAGTACCAACTGAGATGTTTCAACAAATGTATGCAGCTCTGCAAATGCTCACTCACCTATTCCAAGATATTTGGAAGGCAGCTTATTGACGAAGCAAATGGAACAGATCCATATTTCTTGCCATTTTCAAAGCAAGGTGATTCAACAGAATACAGAAATTGTTGAACAATATCATTAATGTAACATACAAGCATTTTTGTTTTCCTGAAAACATTTTAGATGTTTGTAGCAGTACACTGACAAGAAAGTGCAAAAATTCAATCCAGATTCAGAAGCGTGTATGGACCTAGGAATATCGCTACTGATGTTAGGTGACTGAGAGAAGAGGATACTAGGAAAATGTTTATTTGTTTTTTACTGACTATGCAAAAGTATTGGCTGTCTTCATGATGACAAATTATGGGCAACACTGTAAAGAATGAGAATTCCAAAGCAATTGTGATCATATGCTCTACAGATCAAGAAGTAGTCTTTTGAGTAGACAAAGGGGATATTGATTGGTTTAAAGTCAAGTAAGGTGTGCAAATCTGTATATTAATAAATAATCCAAGAAACTGAATTCCATTTAGAAGAATACAGCATCAGTCTTAGAGGAAGGGTCATTAAAAATCTGAAATATGCTGATGATACAACCTTGCTTGCTGCAAGTGAAGAGCATGTGCAGCACTCAGCGACAAGGATGAATGTCTACGACCTTCAGTACGTATTATACTTTATCTTAAAGAAAACAAAATGTCCTTACAACTGAACCAACAGGCAACATCATGATAAAAGAAGAAAATACTGAAGTTTACAAGGATTTAATTCTTCATAGATTAATAACAAATGCTCACAAAAGCAGTAGTCAAGAAATCAAATGACATATTGCATTGGACAAATCTGCTTCAAAAGAAAGCTTTAAAGCGTAAAATGCAAAGATGTCGCTTAGAAAACTAAGGTGCACCTGATCCAAGTCATGGTCCTTTCAGTTTCCTCATATGCATCTCAAAACTGAAAAACAAAAAGGAAACCCAGTGGAATTATTGAATCACATGTAGTTGTCATGGATTGAATTATGCTCCCCCCAAAATCTGTAGCAATTTGGCTAGGCCGTGATTCCCAGTATTGTGTGATGATTTCTGTGTTGTAAATTCTGCCTCTGTGATGTTAATGATTTGGATAGGTGGCAATTCTGTTGGTGGCGCAGAACTCAGTGTGTAACACTGTTTTACACCTTGAGGGAGTCTCTTGAGATACAAAACAAAGAAGCTAGCAGAGAGACAGTGGGAAGTCATACTACCAACAAGCAATATTGGAAGGTGAGCACGTCGTTTAGAAGTGACTGGAGTCTCTGTACCTTAGAAAATTTCATTCCATGAAACGATTGTTGACAAGACCTTCTTTCAGTGCCAGCAGAGAAAGCCTTCCCCTGGAGCTGACACCCTGAATTTGGACTGTTAGCCTACTGAACTGTGACAAAATTTCTCTTTTTTAAAGCCATCCACTTGTGGTATTTCTCTGTTAAAGCAGCTCTAGCTGACTGAAACAGAAGTACTGTTTTCACTTTTTGGAGGACCTTCTACACTGTTTTCCAGAATTATGTATGATTTTGCATACCCACCAGCAGTAGAGTTCCAGTTTTCCCACATCCTTACCAAGATTTGTTAATATTTGTTTTGGCCTTATTCTCTAGGGTCTTGGCTGGCTGGCTTTATTTTCTAGGGTTGCCATCAGTCAGATCCAACTCACTGGTGCTTGGCTTTGGCTTATTCATCCTAGCGGGAATGAATGATACCATATTGTGGTTTGATTCTCCTCTCTATAACAACCAATGATGTCTTTTCATGTGTTTGCCAGCCACTTGAATATCTTATTTGGTGAATCATCTATTCATGTCTTTGCTTATTTTTTTCCTTCTACTTCATCAGATCGTGCCTTGGAGTCAGCAAAGTTTTCAAGTAGCCTTCCAAGATGCTACTATTTTCCTGGAGCACAGAGGGAAAAAGAAAGTCAGGAATACAAGGAAGAAATGGCATGTATCACTAAATGCTTCCATAAACAACTACCTTCTTTGCCATGAGGCTGAACAAACCAGATAGTGCCTGCTAACATTACAGAACATTTTGTTAAAAATTCAGTGGAAAAATAGTGATCAAGAGGGAGAAGATGCAGAACAGAATTTCAAATTATCTTGAAGCCTAGTCATTCTGGAATATTAAATGCCTGACTGAACTCCAGAAACTACTACCCTGAGAAAATCTTTAAACTTTGAACAAAAAATATACAAATAGTCTTAAAACAAAACAGTATTTTAGTTTAACTTATAAAGAATGTCTACCTTGAACTTTTTCTTTCAAGAACTGGCTGTAAGTGATCAAATTGCCAATAGTAACTAAAAGGATGAGACAGAAAAAACTAAGTGGCCAGTGAGTTCATGTCAATGGAGAGGTACTAATTTGGAAAAGGAGGTTGAGAATGGCTGCACATTTGAAGAATATAATCACTGTTGCTGAATTGTGCTTGTAAAAGTTGTTAAATTTGTGTATTTTCTACTGTGTGTCATCTCAACAACAAAATACATTTTAAAGAAAGAAAGAAAAGAGAGCAAAAAAGAAGAAGCTACACATTTGAATTCTGATGCTGGTGAAGAAAATGAACTATATTATGGACTGCCAGAAGAATGAACACATTTGTCTTAAAGAAAGTACATCCAGAATTCTTCTAAGAAGAAAGCATGATACAACCGTCTTCGTTTCTTTGACAACGTTATCAAGAGGGGCAATTCCCTGAAGAGGGCACCATCATGCTTGATAAAACAAAGAGCCAGTCATAGGGAAGATGTGCAACATCATGGACTGACAAAGTGAATGTAGCATAACAATAACAGCAAGGATGGCCCATGACTAGGAAATGTTTGGTCTCTCGTACTTAGGGTGACTATAAATGAGAGCAGTCTCAGAGGCACCTAACAACTACCTAAATGCTTGGTCTTTATAATAATGTGCTAGACAACTTGGCAGTACTGTTATTTCATCTCCAGTTTAAATCTAAAACAAACAATTTAGTATTAAGAATTGTAAATAAGAAAGTTATAATATATTCCTCCAGGATCTATGTTGACAAGTAACAAAACCCCAAACCAACCCCATGGTTATTGAGTCAAGTCCAACTCATAGTGACCCTGTAAGTCAGAGGAGAACTGTCCCTTATCGTTTCCAAGGAGTGCCTTGGGGATTTGAACTTCTGACCTTTTGGTTAGCAGATGTAGCACTTAACAACTACGCCACAAGGGTTTCCAACAAATAACAAGAAACAAGGAAATTAATTTCTCTCTACCTTGTGCAGGGATTTCAAACTATGGCCCACAGGTTTGAGTTGACCTGCTGCCTGTTTTTGTGTAGCCTACAAGCTTAGAATGATTTTTATATTTTAAAGAGTAGTGAAAAGAAAGAGAGACAGAGAGGGAAGGAAGGAGGGAGGAAAAAGTATGAAAAGGAGAAAGGAAGAGAGAGAGGCAGATAAAGAGACAAAGAAAGAGAGGGAAAGATAAAGAAAGAGAGGGAGAAAGAGACAAAGAGAGAAAGAAAAAAGAAAAGAAAGAGAAGTAAAGACTATGTGACAGAGATCTTATGTGTCCTGCAAAACCTAAAGTACGCATATGAACCCTTATAAAGAACATTGGCCAACTCTGGTTCTAATGCTTTGGTCCACGGACATTCTAGATATTTGTCCTTAGGCATATTACTTAAAAATTTATGTGGCAATAAAATTTCTACCTTATAGGGTCATTGTAAAATAACAGATAAATATAATCAAATAAAGCTTGATTCTTAATAAAAATTTGGTGACAATGTATTCTATAAATAAGACTCGTGAGTTTCATTGAAGTAACAGAACTCTGACTTTACAGACACAGTAACCTTTCGGTTATTTATGAGTTTCTTAAATATGTATTTAATATGAGTGCATGTACACTCATAAAAACTGTCATTTCCTTTGTGACTTCTGTATGCTAGAAAATGTGCAATTACATTATCTCTAGCATATTCTCATAATTATCAAAATAACTGTGAAAAGAAGGTAGAAGTTTGCATTACGCTTAATTCTTTGGAAAATATTCTCTGAAATTAGGATATACACTGACAGAGACAGTTGTAAAGTGCTTTCAGAAGCACTTGTAATGAAAGTTGGGCAGCACGAACAGGTAGAGAACGGTTGACCCATGAAACAGTTGTATGTAAGATTTCTTACATACAAGTAGTTGTGCAGCAGAAACTGCCATTAACAGATTCCTAAAATTTAAACAAAGTGGCCAAGTCTTTTTATTCTCACATAAATCAGTCACTAAATGGTGTGTTTCCTTTAGAAAGATGCATAACCATTGAGTAGACAACTCTCTTTTTCCTAAGAGTAAATCAGAAGGGGGCATTCTCAATTGTGAAACTTTTGTTGACAAAGTTGCGGGCAAGTGGGATCCCTCTTAATTTTGAAAGGGGATCTGTGTGGCACTTAAATGCAATCACTATAACCTACATTTTGCAGAACTCCACGTCTTATAATAAGTTCACCCTAAAAACAGCTCATCTAAGATTGTAGTTTGCCCCTTACCTAGGAAAATCTACAAGACTGAGAATACTGAGACAACTGCAGCCTCTGTCACACCTGGCCGTGAGATATAATTAACAGTGAAGTATAGTTAGTATTTACCATTTCCCTCCTTGATTACTCATTCCAGATTCTTCTCAGCACCAAATAGCACCTTGCCAGCTTAAGTGGCTTACATGGAGAGGAGAACCTGATCCTTATCCTTCACAGTTCCGAGACCTTGGTCACTATACTTTTCCCTCCAAGAGCTTTAAGTATGCCAAACGTAGTGTTCTGCATTCCCTTTTGGTAACATCAGTCCTACCATCTCTCCTCCATTGATGTTTTTCTCCCAGCAAAGGGTCTAAAAATTCAAAAAAATCCCAGAAAAATTTTCTGTAGATATCAGCAAGTTGCTTCTACATTTATATAAATGGCAAAGAGATTATAACAGACAAACCAATGTTGAAAAAGAACAAAATTCGAGGACTCTTGTTAGTTTATTTTGAGATATTTTATAAAGCTATAGTACTTATGGCAGTATGTTATTGGTATAAAGTTAGACAAATAGATAAAGTGGGACAACTGGATATTTTCTATCACATGGCAAGAAGCTAAAAGTCTATAATGAAAATTTCTAAGCCTTTTTAATTAAGGGATGGTCCTTCCTAATCAGTAGATCAGGAAGTTCTTTGAAATTCTTTGGCTTTCCTTATATTTCTTCATTTTGCTTGGCATTCCTTGATATCTGTCTTCCACCATTGTATATTTCTGTGCCTACTCTGTCTTTTTTATAACTAAGAAGAGATTAAGATCTGCTAGTCTCTAGCATGGACTCATTAACATAACAAAAACCTATTTCCAAACAGGATCATGTTAACAGGTACAAAAAAAGAACAAAAGAATGAATCCATTGTCATGGAGTCCATTCTGACTCATAGCAAACTTACAAACAGAATAGAACTGCCCCATAAGGTTTCCAAGGATTCGCTGATGGATTCAAATTGCCAGTCTTTTGGTTAGCAGCTTTTTTAGTCAGCTTTTGTTGCTTTAACAGAGATACTATAAATGGATGGCTTTAACAAGAAAAGTTTATTCTTACAGAGTCCAGTAGGCTGCAAGTCTGAATTCAAGGTGTCCACTCCAGGGAAAGGCTTACCCTCTTTTTTGGCTTGGAGGAAAGTCCTTGTGTGACATTAGTCACACTAGTGCAGGAACCTGAAATCTGAAGGACACACTCTATTCCCTGTGCTGTTTTATTTCTGATTGTATGAGATACCTGTGCCAAGATACTTCCCTACCAAAGACTAATGTCACACAAGGACTTTCCTCTGGAGCAGGCACTGAATTTGGACTTGTAGCCTACTGGACTGTGTAAGAATAAATTTTTCTTGTTAAAGCCATCCACTTGTGGTATCTCCATTAAATCAGTGTTAGCTGACTAAAACAGAATTTGGAACTGAGACAGTGAAGTGCTACTCTAACAAATACCTTAATTGTAAAAGCAATTTTGAAACTGTGAATGCATGGAAGACTCAGAAGGAACTGAGGAAAACTGTTAACACTGAAAAAGGTACAGATGGTGAGAAACAACAGAAGACCAGCAGCAGTGACAAAAGCAAAACCAGACCACCGAATACAGTGCTGGAGCTGACCCATGGATCAAGAAACCCAAGTACCTGTGTACAGAGGTTTCCTGGAAGAAGCAGGTGTCTCCTGTGGAGCAAGAGACCTAAGTGCCTGTGTGCAGGAGGCTACCTGGCAGAGTGTGGTACCTCCAGGCATTTGACTCAGTGGAGTTACAGAGCTTTGGAACATTTTCCCCAGCAGGGCAGATGTGGGCCTGTGGCCTGGGCCATGATGTTGTAGGAAGAAGAAGCTGAAGAGATAAAAGCATGAGAAGCTGACTTTTCTCATTCTCTGAAGGTATGGCCATAATCTCAGGGGTTTGAAAGAGTAGAGACATGGCTTCCTCTGTTTCTAAGGGTGGAATTGCCACTCAGTTGGTCTTAGGGTGCTTCTAAAGCTGAGGGGGTATACAGTTGCTGTCCCAGTGGGCCTGGAAGACAGAGCTGTAGAACTAGGCCAGGCAGCTTCCACTCAGAATCTACAGAGTGTTGCTGATACCTAGAGTCTGAATGGCAGAGCCATTATGTAAAATGTCTCAGAGAATGGAAGATTATTTTCAAAGCTTTGAGGGCTACTGTAATGTGTTTCACTAACTTGCTTGCTGCCTGTTTTACCTTCTTTCTCCCATTTGTAATGGAAATGTCTAATTTGTACCTGCTTGTTCTGCTATTGTATTTTGGAAGCAGATAAATTGTGTTCTAGATTTCACAGTTTAAGAGAGATTTCTGGATCCTGGACTTGGGCTATAAGACTTTCACTATGATGGGATGAATATGTTTTACACATCGCAAAGACGTGATTTTTTAGAGAACAAAAGGTGAGATGCTATGGATTGAACTGTGCTCCCCCCAAAATCTGTAGCTATTTGGCTTGGCCAGGATTCCTGGTATTGTGTGATGTTCTTCCATGCTGGAATTCCTACCTCTGTGATGTTAATGAGGGTAGATAGCCTACAGCTGAGTTGGTGGTCCGAGACTTAATGTGTGAGATTGTATTATGGCTTATGGAGGCCTCTTAGGATATAAAAGAAAGGGAGGCAAGCTAGATTTGGGAACCTCAATTAAGGAAGAAAGCAGTGCTAAGAACAGATTGTACCCTTTGGAAGGGACCAGGTTCCTTGAGCCTCAGAAGCTACAAGTCCAGAGGAAGACTGATGACAAGGAAATTTCACCAGTGCTGGCAAGAGAGTTTTCCCTTGGAGTTGACACCCTGAATTTGGACTTTTTAGCTTGCTGGACTGTGTCAAATAAAATTTCTCTTTTTAAAGCCATACACTTTCAGTATTTCTGTTAAAGCAGCACTAGATAACTAAAACAGCAGCCAAGCTCTTAACCACTGTGCCGCTATTGATCACGGATTACGATTTCAATGCACAATTCAATCCATGACAATGGTGTAGTTATGTAGGTACTTATTTTCATAGAATTTTTGCCATGGAGAGTGAAAGAAACATCAGGTAATTGGATGCTTAGAGAAGTTGGGATGCAAAAAACTGTAGAGGCAACTGAACTTATGTACCTTGAAACAAAATAAATATCTCTGAAGATGAAAAGTTTTCAGAGTTTAAATTGGAGAGACACAAAAACATATGTGAAAGTATATGAACAGAAGCTGCTGTGCCGTAGTATTTAAAGTAAAGGATTTTCTTCCAGTGTGGCTAAGGAAACAATCTATAGTCTGGAAAGAGTAAGTTGAGAAGATACTTCATACAAAAGAAATCACAAAGAAGCAAGTAAACCTAGATTTTAACAAAAGAAATGACCAGAAATGAAGTTGTTTGTTATGCTGTTGAGATTGTTGTCTCTTGCAACTTCTCTTCCATTTTCTTCATCATTAAAATCAGATCAACAATTTTATTTTGGTTTTAATCACATGAAAAACTTTCTATATCTACTGGTGTTTTGAGTCCTTAATTGCAAATAATCTTTACTGTAAATAAAATTCAAGTTTTTCTTCTGCTTTTTTTGTTGATGGCAGATTTGCATATTTAAGAAATATATACAATATATAATTCTTGTTTTCCTGTATATATAAAGTAATTAACCTATTTCTAAAGTGTTACAAAATAAATTGTTTCATTATTCTCCAGTTTCCTTATTGTTGTTCTTTTTATTTTTTTCTCCTCTTTTTCCTTTTTTTTCTTCTTCCTTCTTTGATCTGACTCAACGGCACTTGGCTTTGGCTGGCTTCTTTCCAAACTTCTTTGAACATGGACAAGGTGACAGGTAAGAAAGAAAAAGTCTATGTGATCAAAAGTTACAAGTGGCTTAGAAATGTAGCATTAAATGAACTATTTGATTTGAAGCACGGAAATAATATCATAAAAAATTCATCCAGTGAGGCTAATTGAAGGTTTCATTAAATTCTTAGACCAAATAATCCCACAAGCAACTGTGAGATTATAAAAAACCTGTTATTATAAATATTATGACAGTAATGTGTCTTGTATTCATCTTGCTCCACTGAGAAATAGCTATTTTTTTCTGTTTAGAGTTGTGAGAAACTGGTGAGTTTGGATCAAATAATCAGACAATAAAAAATATAATTTATACTCTGCAAAAGAATGCTTGCAGTGACATGCTGGGCTGTTAAAAAGAAAGAAAACTCAGTCAATTAAATCACTGGATAATAGATCTTTTGTGTTCAGGCAACTAAGTAAGCTATTCATTCAAAATATTTATTACACCTCCTTTGTTTTCATTCACATTCAAAGATTTCAAAGAAAATGACAATGCTAATGCTTTCTCTAAATGATTTTCTTCCATAATAACTCATTGTAGTGCTTTATTTTTACTCATCTGCTTACCATAATGCTGGAAATGATACGAGACTTAATTTCATTCCCTTATGATAATTCTTTTCTCTAGTCTACTACATTCAGAATTGAAAAAATGCAACCCAGTGCTTATTTTTATGTGGTGACTACTATCACAGTCATTTTAATGTAATCACGTTATTTACCATCTGTTCTTTGTTTAGCCAAAATTGATTCTCTGTGTAGTTCGTTTGGACACTTGAGACAAATAAGCTATTTATTTGTGTCAGTTTAATGTCTTAGCTGCTAGAATTTTAAAAAGAAAATATTTTTTACTGCAAAATACATTTCAAATAGCTTTCTAATACAATATATTTTTGAATTATGGTATTTTGTTTCATAGTTTCTTAAGAGGGGAAACTATAATTTTCGTTCTTTTCAAGGCTGTATATCTGAGTGAAAAAGAAAATACATGCTTTTAAAATGAACATTCCTACACATTTCAGCATAAACTGGGGGATAAAAAGAATTTCTCTATACTTTTTTTTGTTAACAGTTGGTTGCTGTTTCACGGGACAGGTTCTCACAAATGGCTAATGCGATCATTACATAACATGTATTTGGAAAAATAATGTTAAAAAGGCATAATTATTTCTATATGGGGCCAAATTCAATATAACCTAGCATATTATATAATGTACGATTTATTTATTAATTTGTATTGCTACCTCTTAGCTGAAGATCACCAAGAACACACAGATAAACACAAGTGGGCCTTTTACTTTGTGCTACAAAAACAAAGAGTGCACACTGTGAGTCAGGTAGATCTCTCAGTGTGAGGTCCTTTGAAGTTTGGGAAAAGGAATTATGATTATCGGTGGAATCAAGGAAAGTGGTAGTTTCCTTGGATTGGGTGCTGCCTTAAGCAAGAATGGAAACACTGATGACACGATGGCATGATGGTTAAGTGCTATGTCTGCTAACCAAGAGCTTGGCCAATGGAATCTGCCAGGGGCTACTTAGAAACTTCAGGAACAGTACTACTGGGTCCTAGAAAGTTGCTGTGAGTTTAAATTGACTCGACAGCAGTGGGTTTGGGTGTTTTTTCTTTTAGTAAGTAAGAATAACTATCTGATCAAGCATCTTGATTTTATTCTAGTGAATGAAAGAGGTGGAGCTGGGTTAAAGCTGTACATGGCAAAGAGGCGGCATAGCCAAGTTAGCTGGGAAGAGAAGGTGTTTGGTCACCTTTGTGCTTTGCACAGTGTTCTTGTTTTGGTCTGTGAATAGGCACAATTACAAAACAATCACGCTAATCCAAATGCTCTGTAGAAGAACACCATGATCTAGCTGTTCAATGTCAGGTCTGTTACCAGAAAGTAGGTTTCAAAGATGACTGCTTTCCTTTTGTATTATGTCTGTGGGGTGGTTCGAATGATTAAGAACCGTTAACTGAATGGTTGGTAGTTCAAACCTACTCACCAGTAACTTGGAAAACAGGCCTAGTGATCTGCTTCTGAAAGGTGAACGCTTTGAAAACCCTGTGAAGCAGTTTTCTGCACACAAAGTTTCCAGTGAGTCAGGCTGGATGGCAGCTAGCAATGACAACACATATCTATTATTCCGACAATCAAATATTGTAATTCTTATGTGTTGAACTATTATAAAAATTTGTAATAACATTTTTATTTATGTTGCTCTTAGATATAATAACACTATTAATTTGGTACCTGTTTGGTGCTATTTTGCTGCCTCACATAGATAATAAAATGGTGTTGCAAGTAAGGGATTAATTTTTCACTTGTGATCAATGTGTAAGGTAGCTCTTCCAGCAAAGAATGCTTCCAAAATTGTTCTCAGCACCTAAAACATGCGGCAAATGCTGTCTGGTACATAGACTAAAGAGTAAAGTACAAGTGCATTACAGATTAGAGAAATGGAAATCTACAAAATCACAAAGCAAAGGACAAAATTTTAAAATAAGATAAAATATAAATTTTCAGGAAATCAGTAGCTAAATATTTAGTAATATAATGCTATACTTCAAGCAAGAGTTTAAGCAGAAACACAGCACAGTTAAAATATTTGTTGTTGAGTTGGCAACTCCATATGTTACAGAATAAAACTGACACTTAGGATTCTCCTAGCTGATCACCTGGCCTCTTCCAAGGGTTGCATGATAAGTTTATAGTTGAGCTAAATGAACTATTTGCTTCACAAGGCACTCAGTTTAGAATAAAGTCTTAAATAAGAAGTCAGTATCCCAGGGCAGGAATAAAACAGGGCACTGTGGTTAAGGATTGTTGTTAGATTTCTAGTGAGGAGAAAATAGTTATTTATGTTAGAAAATAGTATACATTATTTATAACTCATTACATCTAAAGTGCAGTTTCTTATTACATGAATGTTTTCAGCCGTTTTCATAATTCTTTTTGGGAAATGCACAAAACCCAAGATCAAAGCCTTTTGAATTACTGTTAAATATGACCATTAGCCCAAGAGAGCCATACATTCTAGTAAATATACAAATATCCAGAATAGGAAAAAGTAGATGCAAAATTCTTTCTATATTTTGTCATTAAGCTTAGTTTTTTTCTGGATATGCTACAAATTATGTGAGTATAACCCAAGTACTATACCCCACGGACTGCCAAAATAACAAACAAATCTGTCCTGGAATAAGCACAACAAGAATGCTTTTTAGAAGCAAAGATGGCAAGACTACATCTTACATACTTCAGACATGTTGTCAAGAGTGATCACTTTCTGAAAAAGGATATCATGTTTGGTAAACTAGAGGGTCAGCAAAAATGAGGAAGACCTTCAGCAAGATGGATTGACACAGTGACTGCTACAGCATAAAAATGATTATGGACGTGTTACAGGACTGGGAAGTGTTTTGTTCTGTTGTGCATAGTGTTACTATGAGTTGGACCTGACTTAATGATACCAAACAACAATCCAAGAATTTAAGCACAAATATTTATTTAAAAATGAAGATGAAATGTATTGTGCACATGTGTATGTGTGTGTGTGCAAATAGTAAAATGAAGATCTCATAAAATAAAATACTCATTTAACATAGTTTATGTGTAAAGTGTAATAATAAACACATACCAAATGACAGTTATGTGATATATATATATTTTTAAGTTAGAACTCTATTTTTTCCTTTTTACATATATTTTATTTATTTATTGTGATTGACTGAAAGTATACAATCAAGTTTAAATTTTCAAGCCCTCCTATGTGCAGTCCTACTGGTCTCCTTGTCCGTAACAGCACACTCCTCCTTTCTGTTCTATACATGTCATATCCTTGTAACAATCTCTTGTCCCCTGTCCTCATCCTTCTACCTCCCCCCTAGTAAGAGGCCAGTAGGACAACATCCTACAGATGCACAGAACCATAAAGTGCACACATGCTGTGGTCACTCTGTGTCTCCAAGTGCACTCTATTCCTGTCCAAGGAGTTGACCTCAGTAATGATTCACTAACAGGGGCAGCATCAGGACTAGGGGCCATGCTCCCAGGGAAATCCTGAGTCCTTTGGAACACTAGAGGCAAGTCTTTAGTGGAGTTCTCAGGATGCACACATTTTTATTGTTGTGGTGCCACTGAGGCTGGTGGTGGCCAGGCATCAACTGGTTCTTCTGGTCACATGTTGATGCAGTAAAACATTCACGTGGGTCTGTCTTCTGGGTTCTCTTTGCCTCATGTCATTTTGGTCCTTGGTGTTCATCTGTTCCTGCTGAGTTGGGACCATTTGGTGTACCTCTAGCTAGCTTTTAAGACCCCAGATGACACTCATATAATATGGAGTGTAGAAGATTTTCTTAGCAATAGGCTAGTTATGCCAGTTGGCCTCAGTATCCCCTGAAAGCGTGGTCCCTGGAACCTTGCCCCTGCTACTCTGTCCTTGTAATATTGGGGTAAGATTGGAAGACTATTCATGTTATGTTGAAGTCCGGTTAAATTGATCTTCTTTCTAATGTGTGCTGTCGCTGATTTCAACCAACCAAATTTCTATCTGCTATTCTGACCTCTAGGGTCACTATGAGTCAGACCTGACTCGACAGCACTGGGGTTTTATTTATAACCAGACCTCTCCCTTCCTTCCTCCCCTCCCTTGCAGCCATTAGAGTTTTTTCTTCTGTACATGAGTCTGTTTTTAAGTCCTTATAGTAGGGGTCTCATACAATATTTGTCCTTGTACCACTGACTAATTTCACTCAACATAATGTCTTCCAAATGAAACCAGGTTATGAGATACTTCCGAAAAGCATCATTGTTCTTTATCATTGCGTAGAGTTCCACTGAGTATATATACCATAGTTTATTTATCCGTTCACCTATTGTTGGACAATTGGGTTAATTTCTTTTCTCTATTGTGGACTGTGCTGCAAGAAACTCTCGGGTGCATGTATCTGTTCACATGAATGCCCTTGATTCTGTAGGATATATTCCAAGCAGTGGGATTACTGGGTCAAATGGTATATCTATTTCCAGCTTTCTAAGGAAGTGCCAAATTGCTTTCCAGAGAGGTTGTACCATTTTACAATCCTACCAGCAGTGTAGGAGAGTTCCGATTTCTCCACAGCCTCTCCAGCATTGGTTGCTTTGTGTTTTTCTATCATGGCCAACTAGTTGGGGTGTGATGGTGTCTCACTGTAGTTTTGACTTGAATTTCTATAATAGCCAACAACTGTGTGCAATTCTGCATGTGTCTTTTGGCTGCCTGGATATCCTCTTCGGGGAAATGTCTGACCATCTCCTTTGGCCACTACTTGCTTTGATTTTCTAACCTTTTTTATTGATATTTTGTATTACCTTATAGACTATGCAGGTCAGATATTGGTCTGACGTATAGTTGCCAAATACTTTTTCCCATTCGGTAGGTGGTCTTTTAATTCTTTTGGTAAAATCTTTGGATAAGCAAAAGTGTTTGATTTTTAGTAGTTCCCATTTATCTATACTCTCTTCTTTTGATCGTGCTTTATCTGACAGATTTTGAAGTCTGTCTATGTTGTGTATTAAAAATTCCATTGTTAATCGTATTTTTTCTCAGATGAGCTTTATTGTGTTAGATTTAATATTTAGGTCATTGTCTTAGGCTGGGTTTTCTAGGGAAGCAAAACCAGTAACACGTGTAGGTACAAGGAAAGATTTATAAGATAGATAGATGATAGATAGATACATAGATAGATAGAGAGAGAGAGAGAGAGGGAGGGAGAGAGATAGATGATAGACAGACAGACAGACAAATAGATAGGCAGATAGACAGATAGATAGATACAGATATAGGAAACTCACATAATCATAGAAGCTGAATGTCCCAAGTTCTGGTACAAGCCTCACGTGGCCACGGAAGCTGAGGAACCCAAAGTCAGCAGGTCAGAGACCAGGGTTCTAGATCACCAGTTGTGTAGGTCAGTGGATCCCAAGCTGGTGGCGAGACGAAGCGACAGAGGCTGGCAAATCCAGGATTGGCAGGTCAGGGAGCAGGAGCAGCAGAGGCTGGCGAACCCAGAATAGGCAGGTCAGGGAGCAGGACTCTCAAGTGCCGACTGTAAGGACCGATGAGTCCAACAGCTGCTAGGTCAAGTCCCGGAACCAGACACTGGAAGAAGAGAGAAGGAGCTCCTGGCTACGTGAGCCACCAGCAGCCGTAGTGAAGGTCGGGAGCTGAGAGCCGGGGGCAGGGAGCCACCACAAACCCCACCCTGCCACTAATACAGCAGACAAATATGGAGTAGCCAAGTTGACATAATCCTGACCACCACAGTCATTTATCGAGTTTGAGGTTTTTTTTCATAAAGTGTGAGATATGGGTCTTATTTCAATCTTTTGCAGATGGATATCCAATTTTGCCAGAAACACCTGTTAAAGAGACAGCTTTTACCAGAGTTTAGAATCTGAGGGACTTTATGGAATATGAACTGTTCATAGGAGCATGGCGGCATCTCTGGAGTCTCAGTTTTGTTCCTTTGATCTATATTCTCTTTATGTACCAGTACCAGGCTGTTGTGACTACTGTGGCAGTATAATGGATTCTAAAGTCAGGCAGTGAGAAGCCTCCCAGTGTGTTCTTCTATTTCTTTAGTGCATCAGTTAGCTGGGGTTTCTTCTCTTTCCAAACAAAGTTGCTGATCTGCTTCTCCATCTCATTAAAAACGTCACTGGGATTTGTATTGGGATTGCATTGTATAAGTAGGTTGCTTTGGGTACAATAGACATTTTTACAAAATTAAGTCTACCTATCCATGAGCAGGGTAGGTTTCTCCATTTATGTAATTCTCTCTTAGTTTCTCATAGTAAGGTCTTGTAGTTTCTTTGTAAAGGTCTGTTATTTCTCTGGTTAGATTTATTACTAGGTGCTTCATCTCCTTAGGGGCTATAGTAAATGATACTTATTTCTTCTTTGATGATCTCTTGGCTGGTATAAAGGAATCCTATGGATTTACTTATGTTTGTACTGTACTCTGAGAATTTGCTGAACTCTGCTGTTTGAGTAGTTTACTTATGGATATTTTTAGGATTCTCTGCATGTACAATCATATCATCTGCACTTCTTTGCTGATGCAGATGCCGTTTATTTCTTTGTCTTGTCTAGTTTCTCTGGCTAGAACTTCTAATACAGTGTTGAATAGGAGAGGTGAGAGTGGGCATCCTTGTCTAGTTCCTGTTCTCAGGGGAAACTGTTTCAGCCTCTCTCCATTCAGGATGATGTATGCAGTTGGCTTTGTATAAATGGCTCTTATCACACTGAGGAATTTGCCACCTATTCCTATTTTGCGGAGAGTTTTTTTTAGCACGAATTGGTGTTGGACATTGTCAAATGCCTTTTCTGCATCATTTGACAAAGTCAGGTGATTCTTGTCTTTTGTGTTATTTATGTAGTTGATCACATTCATTGTTTTTCTGATGTTGAACCAGACTTGCATCACTGATGTGAATCAAACTTGGTCATGAAGAATTATTTTTTTGATACGTTGTCAAATTATATTGGCAAGGATTTTGTTGAAGATTTTTACATCTAGGTTCATGAGTGATATTGGTGTGTAGTTCTCAGTTTGTGCTGGATCCTTCCTTGGCTTTAGTAGCAGGGTTATGCTGGCTTCATAAAGGGAGTTTGGAAGTATTCCATCCCTTTCTGTGCTGTGAAATATTGTCAGTATTATTGGAATTAACTCTTGTCTAAAAGTTTGGTAGAATTCTGCAATGCAGTCATATGGGCCAGTGCTTATTTGGTTGGTTATTTTTGATGACTTTTTTAGTCTTGTATTTGTGATGAGTTTATTAAGTTATTCTGCTTCACCTAATGATAATTTTGGTAGGTGATATGAATCTAGGAATTTGTCAATTTCCTCTTGGTTTTCAAATCTGTTAGAGTACAGTCTTTCTTAGTATTCTGTTATAATATTTTTTATTTCTGTTGAATTTGTTGTGACATCTCCCATCTCATTTCTTCTTTGGGTTATTTGTTTCCTTTCCAGTTTTTCTTTAGGAAGCTTAGCCAGTGTCAATCAACAAAAGTCAATTTTGTTGATCTTTTCAAAAAACCAGCTTTTGGTCTTTTCAATTATTCTTTTATTCTCTAATTTGTTCAGTTGTGCTCTAATCTTCATAATGTGTTTTCTTCTGGTGACTGAGAGGTTCCTCTGTTGCTCTTTCTACTTGTTCAAGTTGTAGGTTTAGTTGTTTGGTTTGGGTTCTTTCTTCCTTCCAGATTTGTGCATTTGTTGAGATAAACTGACTCATGAACACTGTTTTGGTAGTATCCCATAGGTTCTGGTAGAATGTGTTTTCATTCTTACTTAAAGCCATAAATTTCTTTATTTTATCCTTGATTTCTTCTATGACCCATGGCTCTTGAGCAAGATATTGTTCATTTTCCATGAGTTACAATTTCCACTATGTTTTTTCTGCTATTGACTTTGACTTTTATGGCTTTATAGTCTAAGAAGACGCTGTGCAATAATTCAATGGTATGGATCTTGTTGAATTTTGCTTTATGTCCTAACAAATGGTTTATCCTGGGAAAATGTTGCATGTGCACTGGAGAAGAAGGTGTAGTTTTCTGCTGATGGACAGAAAGTTCTGTATATGGTGATGAAGTCTAGTTACTTCATTGTGGCAATAAAATCTTCTGCGTCTTTACCGAGGTTTTTTTCTAGAAGGTCTGTTTAATACTGCAAGTGGAGTGTTGAAGGTTCCCATTATTGTGGAGTGATCTGTCTCATTTTTTAGTGTAGTCAGTGTTTCCTCAATGTATTTAGATGCTCTCTTATTGGGTATGTAAATGTTTAATATTGTTAAGTCCTGCTTGTGTATTGAAGCTTTCAGTAGTAAGTAGTGTCCTTCCTTGTCTACAATGGTGTATTTTTACACAAAAATCTATTTTATATGAGCTAAGTATTGCCACACCTGCTCTTCTTTGTACATTGTTAGCTTGGTATATATTCTTCCATCCTTTAGTTTTCAGTTTGTTCATATCTTTAAGTCTACGATGAGTTTCTTGTAAGCAACATATAGACAGGTTATATCTTTTGATCCAAGACGTCACTTGTTGTCTCTTTATTGGAGAGCTCAGTCCATTTATGTTCATACTAATTATTGAGAAGTTTAGTGCTGTGATTTTAATGTATTTGTTTTTGTGTTGATATTTTCTATGTTGCTCTTGCTATTCTGATTGGGAATACCCTTTTCAGTATTGGTTTTGTGTTTGTTGAGACTCCTGTATTATGTTTCTTGATTTCATATGTTTCATCTTTTCTTATGCTTTGCAGCTACCCCTATGAACTCCATTAATGATCTATGTTTAAATACAATTTTAACTTTTACGTATCTTATTAACTTGCTTGCCATCTGGAAGGACTAGAACTACTGTAGTGCATCCCTTTTTTTAATGTGATGATAGCATAGTTTTCATGATATGATCATGGATCACTTCTTTTAATATTACAGCTTTGATTGAGTTTTTTGCCTTCCCTAACCAAGTAGGTTTCTGGTTGATGTGTCCTCTGTTGTCTCCTAAATTATAGAGTTAATGGTCTTGTTCGTCTAAGCCAAGAGCTTCTTTCAGTATTTCTTGTAGCTTTGTTTTGGTTTTTACAAAGTCTCTGAGATTCTGTTTATCTGTGAAAGTCTTGATTTCATTTTCATATTTGAAAGAGAATTTTCCAAGATATATTTCTTGGTTGGAAGTTTTTCTCCTTCAAGGCTTTGAATGTATCATCCCACTGCCTCTGATCCAGCATTGTTTCTCCTGCAAAGTGAGACAAAAGCCTACAGGATTTCACTCTGAGCATTAGCTTTACTTTGAGTCTCACTGCCTTTAAGAGTCTCTGCTTATGTTTTGCTTTACTAAGTTAGTTTATAGTATGTCTTGGCATCTTTCTTCTGGTGTCTATATTGTGTGGCATCCAGTATCATCTTGGATATCTATATTCTCTTCTTTCATAATTTCAGAGAAGTTTTCTGTCAGCAGCTCAGCCACAGTACTCTATGTGTTTTCAGGTGTCCATTTCTGCTCAGGAACTTCAATTAATCATAATTGTTTCTCTTGATAGAGTCCTTTATGTTTCTTCATTTTTCTTCTTTCTTTTCTCTGATTTCTCCTCATAGATGCTGAAGTCAGTATCTCTCTTCCAAGTCAGAAAGTCCATTTTCCGTTTGTTCAATTTTGTTTTCTTGGCTTTGAGTTCAATTTTCTATTTCTTTGATTTTGTTACTGATCTATCATATTTTAGAATGCTGGTGTTCCATCAGTTTGAAAGGCTTGCTTAATTTCTCATTTATCTCTGCTGTGTTTTGTATAATGTCTAGGAGGGCTCTCTATATAATTCTTCTGTTCTTGACTTTTGATAATTTCAGAAAGGCTTCTTCATCTGGGGATTTCTTTGGTTCTTTCTTTTGGGAGATTTCTGAAGTGTTGGGTGGATTTTTCTTTAAGTGTCTGTCCAGGATTTGTTGCTTTTTAGGTATCTAGAGGTAGTTTAGTTTTTCTGGTGTTATCTTCACAGGTTCTGAAGCACAGTCTGAGAAGGAAGGTGATTACCAGTCACCTCACTGTACTCCAATGACTGGGCCCAGTAGACTCTCTGGGGTAACAGTTTCTACCTCCTGGTTGGCAAAGACACAGTAGTACTTATTGAGTCACTGGGGCACTGTCAGCTGACTCTAATATGTGAGTCTGTAAAGGCTGGAAGAGATGCCATCAGGCTGCACCACAGTTATTTCTCTAGCTAGTCTTATTTTGAAGGGTAGAAGTTATCAGACAGCTTTCAAAATAAGTCAGCCTCTCAGGTGTGCAAGTCCCTCTTTTCAGCTGTCAATGGAGGCACCTCTATTTCTGACCCCAGATGCTGTAATCTAGTTCAAAGTACTGACAGGCCACTGTCCTACTGTCATTTGCTGCCGCTCCCCCCATAAGGCTACACTGTACTAAACACAGGTTTTCTTCTGGGTAAGCACTCCCAAGTCTGGCATTGCCTCCTAGTCTGGGAATTATCCACTGCTGAGACCTTCATTTTGGTAACTCCACCTCCCAGTCAAACAAGATGGTATCCTGCACAAGCTCTCCCACCTGCTGTGAAATAGCTGAATCAACAGTGGAGGTTCAAAAACAGAGGGTGGAGGGGCAAAGGTGTTGAGAGTCCAGAGCCTGGTTCTCAAAATGTGGCTATTCTGCCTGCTGATCATGTCAGCAGTGTGGCTGAGCTTTGCTGCCTATTAAGCCCAAGCCCTGCCCGCCAGCTAAGGCAAAGGAAAAAAAATTAAAAATACCATCAACCTTCAGTCCACAAGAGCCAGTGATTCAACAAGGGTGGAGGTATACAAAAGAGAAGAAGTTTCCCCTTCAGTGGCATGTAGTCCAAATCAACAGCCATATGCTGTGTCCTAGGGCTCACTGGGTGTCCAGAAGTCTCAGTTTAATTATCAATCAAGGCCTTAGATTTCAGAGGGAATTAAGGAGATGTGTGTCTGGTCCACCATCTTGACTCTGGCTTCTATTTGTTCGTTTATAGTCAATTACTATTTGCTGCACCCACTGTGTTAGGGACACTCTCTAGTGTGACAAATGTTATTGCACACATATAGGCAATATTTTAAAAATAGTTCTGACTTCAGGAAATAATATACAAATAAAAACACTTGTAAGAACAGATGGACACTGAAGTGTAGTATAATAAACCATTTGCTGAAACAAAGAGCATAATAAATTTTATCCTATGGAGGATGAAAGCATAAACATCAAGAGGAGGGAAAAAAAGGCACTGAGTAAGATGGTGAGACAATATCATTTGTATATTTGGAGAAAGTAGGAAGAACATTGAGAGTTATTAGCAGCAAAAGCAAGATGTAAAAGAATCTAGGGACCCAGAAAGGAGAGCAACGTTGAGTTAATTTAGTTTGTTTTGTTTTCTGTCAAGAGTGGCAATGTTATGTAATAGCTAGGATTAGCACATCTGAAGCCACATATCTTATATCTGAATTTCGACTTCCACTTAATAGGGAAATAGCATCAGTTAACTTCGACATGCTTCGGTTTCTTCTGTAAAAACAGCATAACTGTATATGGTAGGCAAAATTTTTAGATGAGCATTCAGATTTCAGATTTTCTGATGTAAAAGCTTTGTATAATCATATCCCATGAGTAGCTACCAGATCTGTGAATAAAATGAGATACCACTCCACACATTACATTATCCTTGTATGGTACAAGGGGTCTTTCATGTATAATCAAGGTCCTAAATCAGTTGACTTTGAGTTCATCTAAAAGGAGACTGTCTTTGGTAAACACAATCCAATGAAACATTCTAATTGTGTAAGCTTTTTAAAAGAATTCCTAGAGAGCAGAATCAGAAAGAAATCAGGCATTTTTTAAAGCAGCAACACATATTTTCCTATTGGTCTTCAAGGAGAAAACTGTCAAAGTGTATAGAGGGAAACAAGGTAAAAAAATGAAGAATAGCCTCTAGAAGCTTCAAGAGCCCCAATCAACATCAAACAAAAGAATGGAAGGACAATAGGCATCCAGTCACACAACTACCAACCAAACCCAGGGCTGTCAAGTTGATTCCAAGTTACAGTGACACAGTAGAACAGAATAGAACTGCCCCCACAGAGCTTCCAAGAATTGCCTGGTGGATTTCAACTGCTGACATTTTGGTTAGCAGACATAGCACTTAACCACTGCACTACCATAGTTTTCCACACAGCTACAAGGAAATAAAGTTGGTCAAAACCATGAGTAAACTTGGAAGCAAATCTTTCTCTTGTCAAGATTCCAAGTAAACACAGAGATGGATGGCAAAGTTATTTCAGCTTGGCAAGAAACTGAGTAAAGGTCTAAGTTAACTCAAGTTTGCATTCCTAAAACAAGAAAACTGATATAATGTGTGGGAGTTGTTTGTAGCAATTTGTTATGTTGAGATAGGAGACTAACATGTATTTCAGCACTAAGACTGTGGTACTTCCTCAGTAAACATCAAAATGTGTGGTAATGGTTTTGGAATTGACCAGATGGCACAATATTGAGGTACATGAGATCAGAAGCCTAAATTTCTTTAGACAAATCTTTGGTCAGATTGTTAGCAGAAATGTGAACTTGAAGTATTCTGTCACTGTGGGCTCACAAGGAAATGATAAACATATTACTCAAAATTGAAAGAAGTGAGATCTTAATCATGTAATGGCAGAAAAGTTATCAAAAATTGTATTCTATAGTAACATGAGAAACACAACTTGAAAGGTAGCTAAGCAGATTTCCAAGAAAAGTTTTAAAGGGGATATTTGGATGATTCTTGCAGTTTACAGTAAAATATGAGAAGATAGGGACAAAAGGAGGAAAGAAATGCTTAAAAAGAGAAAACAAATAGGATGTTTTTGAAAATTTCTAGCCATGAGTTGGATCCGACTCAACAGCACTTGGCTGGCTGGACTCTCCGAATGGCAAATATGTGAAAAGACAGAAATGGATGTTGAATGCATGGTGTAGAGCAAAGTCTGAACGAATGATGGTATACTTACTAAAACCACAAAAATAATAAGATAAAAAGTCAGAGTATTTAGTCAAAACAGGCCTTTTCAAGAAATTAAGGATCTCAATGTACAGACCTCTAGGTATTGAATCTGTCTCTGCAGAGGTATTGAGTATATCCCACTGAATTTATAGACCACCTCAGGAATATATTTAAGGCAGTCAACACTAGTGGAAAAAAACAGAAGACTTGTAGAAGGACATCATTCATGAAGAAAGCAAAAGTTATTTAAAAAGACAAGAAATAAAGAAAAGACCAAAATGGATGTCAGAAGAGACTCTGAGACATGTAGAGTAGCTACAGAGAAAGAACAAATGATTCCATTAAACATTTGAACTGATGATTTCAAACGGCAGCTCTAGAAAACAAAGTATTACTGTGAAATGTACAAACAGCTGGACTAAGAATGAATAAAAGGAGAAAGACTCTCAGCATTTCTCAAGGTGAAGAAAACAGAAGAATATTGAATTGCAATACTCAAAGACTGTGGCATAGAGGTTAAGTGCTACAGCTGCTAACCATAAGATCAGCAGTTCAAAACTGCCAGGTGCTCCTTGGCAACTCTATATAGCAGTTCTACTCTGTCTATAGGGTCTCTGTAAGTCAAAGTCAACTCAATAGCAGGGGGTTTTGTTTTGTTTTGAGTATGGGAAATATATTTAATGATGCCAGAAATATCAAAATATGGAAGGAATACACAGGGACACTGTACCAAAATGAATGGCCAACATTCAGTTCGTTTCAGGGGTCAGTATGTGATTAAGAACTAGTGGCATTGAAGGAAGAAGTCCAAGTGAAAAACAAGGCTTCAGAAGATCAAACTGGAATGTTACAATGAATGGATATAACCCTAGAAACACTCAGTATTGGAAAACAACTAGCCAAATGACTGGAAGAAATCTGTATCTTACCCATTCCGAAGTAAGGTGATCCAAAAGAATATGTAAATTGTTGAACAATATCATAGCAAGTAAATTTGCTGAAGATAATTATAAAGCAGTTGCAGTAGTACATCACAGAAAAATGCCAGGAAATTAAGCCGGAATCAAAAGAGGACTTGGATCAAGGGATATTACTTCTAATGTCAGATATTTTCTTTAAAAAGGCAACAATGTGTGTATTAGCCAAATATTTATAATCATGAATCCTTTAAGTACATGGAGTGTATCTTCTTGCCAATGTCAAAACCTTCATCTTCGTCTTAAGACACAAAATACTCTTTTTGGTAGAGTAACATGCTGGGCATGCTAAACAGGATATTCCTTTTGTTTCTTTTTTTATATTATTATTGTGATTGAGTGCAAGTTTACAACCCAACTTAAATTTGCATGCCCTCCTTTCTGCAGCTCCTTCTGCTCTCGTTACCCGGTGACAGCACACTCCTCCTTTCCATTCTATACATGTCATATCTTGTTAACAATCTCCAGTCCTCTCCTCTACACTTTAAACTCTCCACTCCCTTCTAGTAAGAAGCCAATAGGAACACATCCTATAGATGCATAGAACCATAAATTGTGCACACGATATGGTAACTCTATGTCTCTGAGTCAAGTACATTCTTGTCTAAAGAGTTGACCTCAGGATTTATGATAAAGGGTAGCAGTAGTTCTAGGGGCCATCCTCCCAGAGGAACCCAAAGGCCTTTGGACCATCAATTGTAGTCATTTAGTGGAGTTCTTAGGGTGTACCCCTCTTTTTCTCATGTTGTCACTGGGACTCAACGTTGTGAGTCCCATCACAGCTGCCCCTGGTGGTGGCTGCACACCATCTGATTCTTCTGGTCAAATGTTGATATAATTACCCATTCATGTGGGTCCTTCTGTCTTCTGGGCTCTTTTTCCCTCATGTGTTTTTTTTATCATTGGTGATCATCTATTCCAGCTGAGTTGGGACCATTTGCTGTACCTCAGATGTCAGCTTGCTAGCTTTCAAGACCCCAGACACCACTCATCAATATGGGGTGTAGAAGACTCTCTTAGCAGTAGGCTGGTTATGCCAATTGGCATCAATGTTCCCTGAGGATCTGATCTCCTGACCCCACCCCTTCTACTCTATTATTGCAATATTGGGCTTAGATTGGAAGAGGTTTCAGGTTCTGTTGAAGTCCAGTTAAATTAATCTTCTTTCTAACGTGTGCTGTCACTGATTTCACCCAATCAAATTTCTGTCAACTATCTAATCTATAAGAAACCCTCTCTTTCCCTCCCATCCTTTGCAGACATAAAAGAGTCTTTTCTTCTATACATGAGTCTGTTTATAAGTCCATATACTAGAGGTCTCATAAAAATTTGTCTTTGTGCCACTGACTGATTTCACTCAATGTAATGTCTTCCAGTTGAAACCAGGTTATGAGATGCTTCCTAAAATCATTATTGTTTGTTTTTGTATAGGTGTGAGATATGGGTCTTCTTTCAATTTTTTGCAGATATCCAATTGTGTCAGTATCATTTGTTAAACAGAATGGTTTTACTTCAGTTTACAATCTTAGGGCCTTTGTCAAACATCAACAGTTCAGAGGAGGATGGTGGCATCTCGGAAATCTGAACTGTGTTCCGTTGGTCTACATGTCTTTTTTTGTACCTGTATCAGGATTTGACTACTGTGGCAGTGTAACAGGTTCTAAAGTCTGGTAGCAAGAGGCCTCCTCATGGGTTCTTCTTCTTCTGTAGTTCTTTCTTATCCAGGGTTTCTCCCCTTCCCAAACAAATCTAGTGATTTTTTTTTCTCCATCTCCTTAAAAAATGTCACTGAAATTTGAATTGGGATTACACTGTAAAGAATAGACATTTTCATAATGTTAAGTCTTCCTATCCATGAGCAGGGTAGGCTTCTCCATTTATGTGTCTCTTAGTTTCTTGTGGTAAGGTACTATAGTTCTCTTTGTATAGGTCTCTTACTTCTCTGGTTAGATTTCTTCCTAGATATTTCATCTTCTTGGGGGCTATAGTAAATGATGTTGATTTGATGATTTCTTCTTGAATGATCTCTTTGTTTGTATAAAAGAGTCACATTGATTTACTTATGTTTCTCTTGTAGCCTGATACTTAGCTGAACTCTTCTATTAGTTTGAGTCATTTACTTATGGATTCTTTAGGATTCTCTGCTTACACAATCATGTTACCCTTAATAAGGAGATTTTTACTTCTTTGCTGGTGCAGATGTCCTTTTTTCTTTGTCTAGTACTACATTGAACGGGAGAGACGAGAGTCGGCATCCTTGTCTAGTTCCCGTTATCAAGAGGAATTCCTTCTGTCTCTCTCTGTTCAGGATGATGAAGGTGGTGGCTTTGTGTAGACACCCCTTATTGCATTAAGGAATTTGCCTTCTATTTCTGTTTTGTTGAGAGTGTTTAGCATGAATGGATGTTGGACTTTGTCAAATGCCTGTTCTGCATCAATTGACAAAATCAGATGAGTCTTCTCTTTTGTTATTTACGTGTTCGATTCGATTAATTTTTTTTTTCTGATGTTGAACCAGCCTTGCATCCCTGGTATGAACTCAGATTGATAGTGGTGAATTATTTTTTTTTTGATATATTGTTTAATTTTATTGGCAAGGATTTATTTTTATTTTTATTTAACATAACTCAGTGAAAATGTACACTCACATGTAAATTTACATGTGCCCTATATGCAGCTTCCACTACTCTCCCTGTCTGGTGACTGCACACTATTCCTCTCTGCTCCATACATGTCTCATCCTCCCAACAGTCTCCTTTCCCCTCCTCTACGTTCACTCCCCTTCCTCCAGCCAGAGGTCAGCAAGATGATATCCTATAGATGTATAGAACCATAAAGTGCTTCCAATATATGGTCACTGCATTGCCAAGTCCAATCCATTCCTGTCCAAAGAGTGGACCTTTGTTATAATTTATGGGAATGGGCAGCATCAAGGCCAGGGGCCATGCTCTCAGAGGAACCCCAAAACCGCTGGACCATCAATTGAGGTCTTTTAGTGGAGATCTCATGATGCACCTCTTTTTCTTCTTGTGTTGCCATTGAGGCTCCTCTCTGTGAGCTCCATTGTGGCTATCACTGGTGGTGGCCAGGCACCATCGAGTTCTTCTGGTCCCAAGTCAATGTAGGCACCCACTCTTGTGGGTCTCTGTGTCTTCTCGGTTGTCTTTACCGCATGCCATTTTGGCCCTCGGTGAGCATCCATTCCTGCTGAGTTGGGACAATTTGCTGTGTCCTCGGATGGCAGCTTGGCAGCTTTTAAGACCCCAGACGCCACTTGCCAATGTGGAGTGCAGAGAGCTGTCTTAGCAAAACGCTAGTTGTGCCAATTGGGCTGGAATTCGCCTAAGAGCATGTCCCCCCCCCCGCCCCAGCTACTCTATCCTTGCAGTATTGAGTTAAGATGGAAGGAGTACTCAAGTTCTGCTGAAGTCCACTTAATGTTGTTCTTGTTCCTAATGTGTGCTGTCACCGCTTTCTCCCAACTAGATTTCTAGTAACTACCTAAACTAAACCCTCCCCTCCTCGCCATCCCTCCCTCCTTCCCCTCGCTTGCATCTGTCAAAGAGTCTTTTCTTCTATACACACGTCTGTTCCTGAGATCTTATCGTAGAGGTCTCATACAGTATTTGTCCTTTTGTCGCTGACTACTCTCACTCAACATAATGTCTTCCAGTTGAAACCAGGTTAGGAGATGTTTCCTGGAATCATCGTTATTCTTTATCATTGCGTAGTGCTCCATTGAGTATATGTACCACAGTTTACCTATCCATTCTTCTATTGTTGGGCATCTGGGTTGATTCCACCTTTTTGCTATTGTGGACTGTGCCACGATAAACATTCTGGTGCATGTGTCTGTTGATGTGAAAGGCCTTGGAATCTGTAGGGTATATTCCAAGTAGTGGAATTACTGGGTCAAATGGTATATCAATATCCATTTTTTTAAGGAAGCACCAGATTGACTTCCAAAGAGGCTGGACCATTTTGCAACCCCACCAACAGTGTAGGAGGGTTCCACTTTCTCCACAGACTCTCCAGCATTTGTTGTTTTGTGTTTTCTGGATCATGGCCAATCTTGTTGGGGTGAGATGGTATCTCATTGTCATCTTGATTTGAATTTCTTTAATAACTAAAGATCGTGAACATGTCCGCATGTGTTTTTTGGCTGCCTGGATCTCCTCTTTAGTGAAGTATCTGTCCATCTCCTTTGTCCATCGCTTAATTGGATGGTTTATCTTCTTCTTATTGATATTTTGTAGTATCTTATAGATTATAGAGATCAGGCATCGATCTGACATAGAGTTGCCAAATATTTTTTCCCACTCTGTGGGTGTTCTTTTAATTCTATTAATAAAGTCTTTGGATGAGCATAAGTGTTTGATTGTTAATAGTTCCCATTTATCTACTTTCTCTTCTGTTGATTGAGGTTTCTTTGACAGATTTTGGAGTCTGTCCTCATTGTGTATTAAAACTTCCATTGTTGTTCCTACCTTTTCTTGGATGAGCTTTTTCGTTTTAGGTTTGATATTTAGGTCTTTTATCCAGTTGGAGTTGGTTTTTGTGTAAGGTGTAAGATATGGATCTTGATTCAGTTTATTGCAGATGGATAACCAATTTTGCCAGCACCATTTGTTGAAGATACTGTTTTTACCCCAGTTTAATGTCTTAGGGCCTTTGTCGAATATCAACTGTTCATAGGCAGATGGTGTCATCTCTGGGGTCTCAATTCTGTTCCATTGATCAATCTGTCTGTTGTTGTACCAGTACCAGGCTGTTTTGACCACTGTGGCAGTGTAGTATGTTCTAAGGTCGGGTATTGAAAGGCCTCCCAGTGTGTTCTTCTTCTTTAGTAGTACCTTACTTATCAGGGGCTTCTTCCCTTTCCAAACAAAATTGGTGATTTGTTTCTCCATCTCATTAAAAAATGATGCTGGAACTTGTATTGGGATGGCATTATATAAATAAATTGCTTTGGGTAAAATAGACATTTTCACAATGTTAAGTCTTCCTATCCATGAGCAGGGTAGGTTTTTCCATTTATCTAAGTCTCTCTTAGTTTCTTGTAGTAAGGGCTTGTAGTTCTCTTTGTAAAGGTCTGTTGTTTCTCTGGTTAGATTAACTCCTAGGTACTTTATCTTCTTAGGGGCTATCACAAATGGTATAGATTTGATAATTTCCTCCTTAACAGTCTCGTTGTTGGTATAAAGGAATCCTACTGATTTACTTATGTTTATCTTGTATCCTGAGACTTTGCTGAACTCTTCTATCAGTTTGAGTAACTTACTTATAGATTCCTTAGGGTTCTCTGCATATACAATCATATCATCTGTGAACAGGGAGATTTTAACTTCCTCTTTGCCGACACAGATGCCCTTTATTTGTTCGTGTTGTCTAATTGCTCTGGCTAGAACTTCTAGCACAGTGTTGAATAGGAGAGGTGACAGTGGGCATCCTTGTCTAGTTCCTGATCTCAGGGGAAAGTCTTTCAGTCTCTCTCCATTCAGGATGATGTGGGCAATTGGCTTTGTATAAATGGCCCTTATTGTGTTGAGGAATTTGCCGTCTATGCCCATTTTGCTAAGAGTTTTTAGCATGAAAGGGTGATGGACTTTATCAAATGCCTTTTCGGCGTCAATGGACAAAATCAGGTGATCTTTGTCTTTTGTGTTATTTATGTGGTTAATCACATTAATTGTTTTCCTGATCTGGAACCAGCCTTGCATCCCTGGGATGAATCCCACTTGGTCATTATGGATTATTTTCTTGATATGTTGTTGTATTCTGTTGGCAAGAATTTTGTTGAAGATTTTCGCATCTAAGTTCATGAGTGATATCGGTCTGTAGTTCTCTGTCTTTGTTGGATCTTTCCCGGGCTTAGGTATCAGGGTTATGCTGGCTTCATAGAATGAGTTTGGGAGTACTTCATCCCTTTCTATACTGTGAAATAGTTTCAATAGTATTGGGGATAACTCTTCTCTAAATGCTTGGTAGAATTCTGCCGTGAAGCCATCTGGGCCCGGACTTTTTTGGGTTGGCAGTGTTTTGATGAACTTTTCAATCTCTTCCTCTGTGATGGGTTTATTAAGTTGTTCTGCTTCATGTTGTGATAATTTGAGTAGGTGGTATGAGTCAAGGAATTGGTCCATTTCCCCTAGGTTTTCAAATTTGTTAGAGTACAGCCTTTCATAGTATTCTGTTATGATGTTTTTGATTTCTGTTGCATCTGTGGTGACAACTGCCTTCTCATTTCTAATTTGGGTTATTTGTTTCCTTTCCTGCATTTCTCTAGTAAGTTTAACTAGTGGTTTATCAGTTTTGTTGATCTTTTCAAAAAACCAGCTTTCAGTCTTTTCAATTTTTTCAATTGCTTTTCTATTCTCTACTTCATTTATCTCTGCTCTAATCTTTATGATCTCCTTTCTTCTGGTGCCCGAGGGGTTCCTCTGTTGTTCTCTTTCTACTTGTTCAAGCTGTAGAGTTTGTTCCTTGATTTGGTTTCTTTCTTCCTTCCAGATGTGTGCATTTATGGAGATAAACAGACCTCTGAGCACTGCTTTGGCTGTATCCCATAGGTTCTGGTAGGAAGTGTTTTCGTTCTCATTGGAATCCATGAATTTCTTTAATTGATCCCTGAATTCCTCTATAACCCATGATTTTTTGAGCAAGATGTTGTGCAGTTTCCAAGAGTTCCACTTTCTATCTCTGTTTTTTCTGCTATTGATTTCAACTTTGATGACTTTATGATCTGAGAAGATGCTTTGCAATAATTCAATGGTATGGATTTTGTTGAGCATTGCATTATGGCCTATCACGTGGTCAATTCTGGAGAGTGTTCCATATGCACTGGAGAAGAAGGTGTAGTTGTCTGCTGAGGGGTGGAAAGTTCTGTATATATCAATGAGGTTTAGTTGGTTAATTGTGTCAATGAGGTCTTCTGTATCTTTACTGAGCTTTTTTCTAGATGATCTGTCTAGTAATGAGAGTGGAGTGTTAAAGTCTCCCACTATTATTGTGGAGTCATCTAACTCTCTTTTGAGCGTAGTCAGTGTTTCTTCGACATATTAAGGTGCTCTGACATTAGGTGCATAAATGTTTAATATAGTTAAGTCTTGCTTGTGTACTGAACCTTTCAGCAATAAATAGTGTCCATCTTTGTCCATGATGGTGGATTTGACATTAAAGTTGATTTTCTCTGAGATTAGAATTGCCACCCCTGCTCTTTGTTCACCCCTGCTTTCTTTGTTAGCTTGATATATATTCTTCCATCCTTTAATTTTCAGTTTGTTCCTGTCTTTAGGTCTCAAGTGAGTTTCTTGTAGACAACATATGGATGGGTCGTGTCTTTTGATCCAAGATGACACTCGGTGTCTCTTTACTGGAGCATTCAGTCCATTCACATTCAATGTAATTATTGATAGGTATGTGTTCACTGCTGCCATTGTGATATGTTTATTTTTATGTTGATATTTTCTCTGTTGTTCTTATTAGTCTGTTCTGAGACACTCTTTTTTGTGAGTTGATTTTTCACCTTTTTCAGAGCTAGTTTTACAGTTCTTGAGACTCGTGTGTTAGATTTCTTGAAATGGTAGGGTACATCTTTGTTGTACTTTACAGCTGCCCCTATGAACCCCCTTAATAAACTATTTATAAACCCAATTTTAATTACTACCAGTCTGGTCATCTTCCTCTCCATCTGGAAGGACTACAACAATTGTAGTACATCCCTCTTTTATTATGATGACACCATAGTTTTCATGATGATCACTGGATTGCTTCTTTCCAAATCAAGCTGTGATTTACTTTGGAGGCTTCCCTAAATGAGTATTGAGTAGTGTGTCGTTCTAAAATATAAAGTTATTGGTTTCATTCTTCTAGGCCAAAGCCAAGAACTTCTTTCAGTATTTCTTGTAGTTTGGGTTTGGTTTTTACAAAGTCTCTGAGTTTCTGTTTATCTGGGAATGTCTTAATTTCATTTTCATGTTTGAAATATAGTTTTGCAGGATATATAATTCTTGGTTGGACGTTCTTGTCCTTCAAGACTTTAAATGTGTCGTGCCACTGTCTCCGTGCCAGCATGGTTTCCGCTGAGAAATCTGACGAGAGCCTACAGGGTTTCCCTCTGAATGTTAGCTTTGCCTTGAGTCTTGCTGCCTTTAAGAGTTACTGCTTATGTTTCATTTTGTTAAGCTTAATTATAATATGTCTTGGAGTCTTTCTTTTGAGATCTATATTGGGTGGCATACGATATGCATCTAAGATGTCTATATTCTCTTCCTTCATGATTTCTGGGAAGTTTTCTTTCAGCAGCTCAGCAACAATTCTCTCTGTGTTCTCAGATGTCTCACCCTGTTCAGGGACTCCAATTAATCAAAGGTTGTTCCTCTTAGTAGAGTCCCACATGCTTCTTAATGTTTCTTCATTTTTCTTGTTTCTTTTTTCTGATTTCGGCTCATAGACACTGGCATCAGTAGCTCTGTCTTCCAAGTCAGAAATTCTTTTTTCCATTTGTTCCATTCTGTTTTCTTGGCTTTGCATGGAAGTTTCTATGTCTTTGATTTTGTTCTTGATCTGTTGGATTTCAGAGTACTGGTGTTCCATCAGATCGAACAACTTGCTTAATTTTTCATTTTGTTCTGCTGCATTTTGTATAAGGTCTAGAAGGGCCCTGTATATAATCAATTTGTATTCACTTCCTGATGCTTTCATTAAAGTTTCTTCATCTGGAAAACTCCTTGGTTGCTTTGTTTGGGAGCCTTCTTAAGCCATGAGTGATTGCTTGTATGCCACAATTGTCTGTTGCTTTTTGGGTCCCATGTGAGTATATAGAGGCTGGAAGAGGTACTGTGAGGATGGATTGCAAATGTTTCTCTAGGCTGTCTTCAAATGTAAAGCAAAAGGTATCTGACCAGTTCACAAGTCAGTTAGGTTTTCAGGTGTAGAGGTCCCTCTTCCCATCTGACAGAGTAAGTACCACTGTATCCAACCCCAGATGATAACAAACTAGTTCAGAATACAGCACTGCTAGTGCCCTGGTGGCCTCTGCTGACAGGGCCTAGACTTATCCAACACTGCATCAAGTACTGGTTTTGTGATAGAAAAGCGCTCTCTTGTGGGCAGGCTCTGGCTCCCAAGCTAAGAATTAGGTCCAACTGCGGCCACCGTACCCAAGATGGCGTCCTCCACACAGGCAGCAGACAGGAGGGCTAAAGGTGCCCAGAGGCAGCGATTCCTCTGCTTCTATTGCAGGGCCCCCAATGTAGGCAGCACTATGCAAAATCACCACTTTTCTGACGGAGAAGCGCTGTCCCATTTGCAGGCGCTGGCCCCCAGGCTAAGAACAAGGTCCTGCTAAAATCTTGGTACCAACATGGCGTCCCGCATCCTGACCACAGAGTTCTGCACAAACCCCACTGAGGCAGCTACAAAACGAAAGGCTCAAAGTGTCTAGATTAACAGAGTCCCGAGCCTGGCTCTCAGAATATGGGAATTTCACCTGCCTATCCCCCCAGCAGCGAGTCTGAGTCCAGTCGCCAGGGAAGACCCAGCTCCACCCACCAGCGGAGACCGAGGAAAAAAAAAAAAAGTCAAAACGGTGCGTTTACCTTCTGTCCGTGAGAGCCGGGGCTAGCCAGGAGCGGGAGTCGGCGAAAGAGAGGATATTTTTTGCTGAGTGGTATAAAGTCCCAATTAACAGCTCTGTGCCGTGTCCTGAGGCTGATTAGGTGCTCAGAAGGCTCTGTTTGATTGTCAATTCAAGTCTTGGTTTCCAGAGGGATATAGGGAAACGTGGGCTTAGTCCGCCATCTTGACTCCACCGACAAGGATTTTGATGAAGATTTTTGCATTTGGTTCATGAATGACAGTGGTCTGTAGTTCTCCTTTCTTATGGGACCCTTCCCTCGCTTTGGTATCAAGGTTATACTGGCTTCATAGAATGAACTTGGGAGTATTCCATCGCTTTCTATTTCATCCCTTATTATTCTCAGTAGTATTGGAGTTAACTCTTCTCTAAGACCTTGGTAGAATTCTGGGGTGAAGCTTTCTTGGCCTAGGCTTTTTACAGTTCATATTTTTTGATGAGTTTTTCAATCTGTTCCTTTGTGATGGGTTTATTAAGTTGTTCTGCTTCACCTTGTAATAATTTTGTTAGGTGATATGAATCTAGCAATTTGTGCATTTCCTCTAGGTTTTCAAATCTGTTAGAGTACAGTAGTATTCTGCTATGACATTTTTGGTTTCTGTTGGATCTGTGATGAAATCTCCCATCCCATTTCTTATTTGGATTTTCTGTTTTTCTTTAGTAAGTTCAGCCAATGGTTTGTCAATTTTGTTGATCTTTCCAGAAAACCAGCTTTTGGTCTTTTCAATTTTTTCAACTGTTTAATTCTCTAATTCATTTAATTCTTCTGTAATGTTAAGATCTTTTTTTCTTCTCGTGCCTGAGGGGTTCCTCTGTTACTCTCTTTCTACTTGTTCAAGCTGTAGAACTAATTCTTTGGCTTGGGTCTTTTATTCCTTCCAGAAGTGTGCATAGAGATAAATTTACCTCTGAGCATTGCTTTGGCAGTGTCCCATAGGTTCTAGGAGGATGTGTTTTCATTTTCATTGGAATCCATGGATTTCTTTATTTCGTCCTTGATTTCTTCTATAACCCATGGCTATTTCAGCAAGGTGTTGTTCAATTTCCATGCGCTCCAATTTCTATCTATGTTTTTTTCTGCTATTGATTTTGACTTTTATGGCTTTATGATCTGAGAAGATGCTTTGGAATAATTCAGCGGTTTAGATTTTGCTGAGATTTGCTTTATGTGCTAACACATTGTCTATTCTGGAAAATGTTCCATGTGCATTGGAGAAGATAATGTAGTCATCTGTTGATGGATAAAAAGTTCTGTATAAGTCGATGAGGTCTAATCACTTAATTGTGGCAATAACATCTTCTGTCTCTTTACTGAGCTTTTTTCTACATGATCTGTCCAGTACTTAAAGTGGAGTGTTGAAGTCTCCAACTATTATTGCAGGGTGATAGATCTCATTTTTGTATGTAATCAGTGTTTCTTGGATGTATTTAGATGCTCTAACATCGTGTCCATAAATATTTAATATTGTTAAGTCCTGCTTGTGTATTAAACCTTTCAGCAATAGTGTCCATCCTTGTCCATGATGGTGTATTTTACATTAAAATCTATTTTATCTGAGATTAGCATTTGCACACCTGCTTTTCTTTGTGTATTGTTAGCTTGATATGTATTCTTCCATCCTTTAATTTTCAGTTTTTTCATACCTTTAATTCTAAGGTGAGTTTCTTGTAAGCAACATGTAGACCGGTTACATCTTTTGATTCAAGATATCACTCATTGTCTCTTTACCGGAGCATTCAGCTCATTTACATTCAGTGTAATTATTCATAGGAATGTATTTAGTGCTGTCATTTTTATGTATTTATTTTGTTGTTGATGTTTTCTCTGATGCTCTTAATATTCTATCCTGGGTCATTCTTCTTTATGGGTTGATTGTGCATCTATTTCTCTGTTGGTTTTGTGTTTGTTTAGACTCCTGTGTTATGTTTCTTGTTCTGATATGCTTCATCTGTATTGTGCTTCATGATACTCCTATGGTCCTCCTTAATAATCTAAGTTTAAACCCAATTTTAACTCCGGCATATCTTATTAAGTTCTTCTCCATCTGGAAGGACTATGATTACTGTAGTATATTCCTCTTTTTAATGTGATGGTGTCGTGGATACAACTGTGTCCCCCCAAAATATGTGTTACCATGCGCCTGGGCCATGATTTCCTGCGTTCTATGATCGTGCTCCATTTTGTGGGTTTTCCTATGGTGTATGCTAAAGGATTTGGATGGGACTGTAAATCCTGTCATAGGATCACATCCCTGCTCTACTGTAAAGGGAGTTTCCCTAGAGTATGGCTTGCAACACCCTTAACCTTTCATCCTAGAAAAGTTCAAAGGAAAGCAAGCAAGCAGAGAATTGGGAACCTCACACCATAAAGAAAGCACCAATAGGAGAAGAGCATGTGCTTCAGACATGACATTCCTGTGCCAAGATACTCCCTGGACAAACACTAATGAAATACTAGACTTTCCTCTAGAGCCAACAAGGGGGAAAGTCTTCCCCTACCAGACTGTGTAAGAATAAACTTTTCCTTTGTTAAAGATTTCCACTCACAGTATTTCTGTTAGAGAAGCACTATCTGACTGAAACAGATGGTTAACTTCGTGTTCATGATATAATCACTGGATTCCTTCTTTTAATGTTACAGCTTCCACAGAGTTTTCTGCCTTCCCTAACTGAGTAGTTTTCTGGATGTTGTGTCCTGCATTACCTTCTAAATATACACTCAATGTTTTTGTTTTTCCAAGCAAAGCGGTTCTTTCAGCCTTTCTTGTAGTTTGGTTTTTACAAAGTCTCAAAGCCTCTGTTTATCTGTGAATGTCTTAATTTCATCCTCATATTTCAAAGACAGTTTTGCAGCATATATAATTCTTGGTTGGAAGTTTTCTCCTTCAGTGTGCCATCCCCCTGTGCCAACATAGTTTCTGCTGAGTAGTCAAACAAAAGCCTACAGGCTTCCTTCTGAATGCTAGCTTTGTTTGGAGTCTCACTGCCTTTAAAAGTTTATGCTTGTATTTCGTTTTATTAAGCTTGATTATTATATTTCTTGGTGTCTTTTCTTTGGGGTCTACTTTATGTTACATTCAACACACATCTTGGATATCTATTTTCACATTTTTCATAATTTCAAGGAAGTTTTCTGTCAACAAGTCAACAACAATACTCTCTGTGCTTTCAGGTTTCCCTCCCTGTTCAGGAATTCCAATTAAACTTAGATTATTCCTCTTGATAGAATACCACATGTTTCTTAATACTTTTTCATTTTTCTTTTCTCTGATTTCTCCTCATAAATGCTGGTGTCAGTAAATCTAATGTCCAGTTGTTCAGTTTTGCTCTTTTGGCTTTGAATTGAATTGTGTAATTCTGCAATTTTGTTATTAATTTGTCAAGTTTCAGAATGCTGATGTTCCATCAGTTCAAACAGCTTGCTTAATTTTTCATTTTGCTCTGCTGTGTTTCGTTTAATGTCTCAGATCACTCTATATATAATTCTTTTACACTCAGCCTCCAGTAGTTTCAGAAAAGTTTCTTCTTCTGGGAAGTTCTTTGGTTCTTTATTTTGGGTGTTTTCTGTAGCCATGGTTGGATGTTTCTTTAAATATTTGGCTGGGATTTGTTGCTTTTGGGACATCAGAGGCTGTTTAATCTCTCTGGTGTTGCCTCAACAGGAGCTAACACTCAGTTCTGAGAAAGGAGTTGTGTCACCAGCAACCTCTATGTTCTCTAGTGACTGGGCCCCATGGACTCTCCATAGTAGCAGGCTCTGCTTCCTGGCTGGCAAAGACACTGCCCTTCTTATAGAGCCACTATAGGGCCATCAGCTGACTGTATGATGTGGGTCAGTAAAGGCTGGAAGAGATGCTGTTGGCTGCCCCATAGTTATTTCTGCAGGCAGTCTTACATTACAAAGCTAAAATCTATCTGACAACTTCCAATATCAGTCAGTCCCACACCTGAAGGCCCTCCTTACAGCTGACAATGAAGACACCTCTTCAGCTGTCCTCAGATGCTGTGATGTAGATCAAAGTATGGACAGGCAAGTACCCTGCTGCCATCCCCCGCCTGGTCCCACCTGTAAAGCTACACTCTGCTAAACCCAACTTTTCTTCTGGAAAAGTGTTCCCTGGGCTGTCACTGCCATCCACCTTGGGAATTAGCCACTGCTGAGGTCTTCATTTGGGTAACTCCACCTCCTAATAGAACAAGATGACATCGGTCAAGCGGTCCCATCCTCTGCAAAATAGCCATATCTATGGTGGAGGTCCAAAAAGAGTGGATGGAGGGGCTGTGGTGCTCTGAGTCCGGAGCCAGTGCTCTCAAAATGTGGCTGTTCCACCCACGGATCACTTCAGCACTATGGCTCAGCATAACTGCCAGTTAAGCCCACTGCCCATCTGCCAGGCAACAAAAAGGAAAAAAAAATTAAAAAACCCAGTTGCCTTCATTCACAGGAGCCAACCATTCAACAAAGGCAGGGCTCAGCGAAAGAGAAGTTTCTCATTCAGTGTCATGTAGCTGAAACTGACAGCCCTATGCCATGTCTTAAGCTTACTAGGTGTCCAGAAAGCTCTGTTCACTTATGAATCCAGGCCCTAGTTTTCAAAGGGGATTAAGAAGACATGTGAATAGTCATCCAACTTGACTCCGCCCTCTCCCTTTCTTTCTTATTCTAAAACTCTGAGAAGAGAATGCTACTTCAATTTTATAAAGTCTATCGATGAGAAAAAAAAAACTGAGATATGAACAAAAGGTTAGATGTCAACATCCGTTTTCGAGATTCCCTTCCTCCCACTTTTGGTTTCACATGCTTTGATTATGGAGCCTACACAAAGTGAAATCTTCTTTTGTTGCTGTCATTGTTAGCTGTGTTGAAATCACTTTCAATTCATAGTAACTCTATGTACAATATTAAACACTGTCTGATCTTGCACTGTCTTCACAGTCATTGATATGTTTGAGCCTGTTGTTGTAACCACTGTGTCAGTCCATCTCACTGAAAGTCTTTCTATTTTTTGATGACTCTCTACCCAGCAAGATGTCTTTCTGTAGGAAGTGGTCCCTCCTAATGTCCAAAGTTTGTGAGACAAGACCTTGTCATCCTCACTTTTAAGGAGTGTTATGGCTGCATGTTTTCCACGGCTTACTTGTTCCTTCTTCTTCTGCAGTCTAAGTCATAGTCAACATACTTTGCCAATGCTGCAGTTCAAAGACATCAATTTTTCTTCAGTCTTCCTTATTCATTGTCTAGTTTTCACATGCATGTGATGTTACTGAGAATGTCATGATTTGGGTCAGGCACACTTCAGTCTTAAAATGACATCTTTGCTTTTGAAGAACTGAAAAAGGTCTTTTGTTGCAGATTTGTCCAATGCAATACATCCTTTGATTTATTAACTGCTGCTTCCATGGGTGTTGACTGTGGACCAAAGAAAATGAAATCCTTGACAACTTCAATATTTTCTCCATTTATCATGGTGTTGCTAAATTGTCCAGTTGTGAAGATTTTTGTTTCCTTTATGCTGAGATGCAATGAATACTAAAGGCTATAATCTTTTATCTTTATCTGTGGTTCAAGTCTTCTTCAGTTTCAGCAAGCAAGGATTTGTTATCTGCATATCTCAGTTTACTGTTGAGTCTTCTTCTAAGCCTGCTACTGCATTCTTCTTTATATAGTAGAGCTTGTATTTTATGTTCAGTACACAGGCTGAATAAGTTCAGTGAAAGGATACAACCCCCATGAGCAGCTTTCCTGATTCAAAAAGTTATTTCTGTTGAAGTGACTGCCTCTTAATCTGTACAAAAGTTCATCATGGTATAATTAAGAGTTATGGAATTCTCAGTTTTCATGTTATCCATAATTTGTTATAGTACAAGGAATAAAATGCCTTTGCATAGTCAATAAACACAGACAAACACCTTTATGATATTCTCTGCTTTCAGCTAAGATCCATCTGACATCAGCAATAACATCCTTCATTCCATTTCCGGTTTTGAGTGTGGCTTAATTTTCTGGCAGATCCCTGCCAATGTACTGCTGCTACCACTTGAATTATTGTTAGCAAGTTTAATCGAGTGTGGTAGTCATGATACTATTTCTTAATTTCTGAATTATATGAGATGCTCTTTCTTTGGAATGGGCACAAATATGGATCTCTTCCAGTCTGTTGGTCAGGTAGCTGTCTTCCAGATTACTTGGCATAGCTGAGTAAGTACTTTCAGCTTTAACTGCATTGTTCAAACATCTCAATTGTACTCTGTCAGTTCCCGGAGTCTTGTTTCCGCCATTGCCTTCAGTGCAGCTTGCACTTTGTCGTTCAATACTATTCACTATTGATTATATGCTATCTCTTGAAATGGTTGAATGGTAATCAATTAGTTTTGGTACAGTGACACTGTATTTCATTCTTCTTTGATGCTTCCTATGTTGTTCAGTGAATTGTCCATAATCCCAAGTATTGTATGGGACCACTGTTATAAGGACTTTAAAAAAGGACTTATGCACAAAAGAAAAGGCTCTTTAATGGCTGCAAGGGTGGGAAGGAAAGGAGAGGGTTGGGCATAGATTAGATAGTCAAAAGGACTTCAGTTAGATGAACAGTGTGACAGCACTCAGCAGAAAGCAGGTCAACATAAATGGCTTACACCATAAAGTAAAAGGTTTTTTTAAATTTAATTCAACATTTTAAAGGATGGAGTAGCAGGGACACGGGTGTGGGGACCATCTTTTCAGGTGACACAAAGGTTAATTGGCATAACTAGCCTTTTGCTAAGAGAATCTTCTGCACCTCATATTAGTAGTGGATTCTGGGATCTTAAAAGCCAGTAAGCTGTCATCTGAGGAACATCAATTGGTCACTATCTACTTTGAAAAAATGATGACTGAGAACACCAAAAACATGAGGAAAAATGATCCCAGGAGACAGAAGGAGCTGTATGATTGGGAGACTACATTTGCAAAAGAATAGAGGAATCAGATGGTGCCCAGCCACCATGAAAGACAGCATTTATAGGAGATACAACATAGAGTCCCTGAAGTAACATGAGAAAAGGAGGTGTACAGATCAAGAACTCTACTAAAAGACCAGAACTGATGGTCGAACAACCTCTAGGGTCCCCTGGGAATGTGCTCTCTAGACTTATTTCTGTCCTGGACCTGAAACTAGTACTGAAGCTAACACTTCAGACTAAGAGTGGACTGGACTTAAGGACACAGAGTGAGCATGTAGTGTGTGTACTTTATTGTTTTATACATTTATAGAAGGCTGTCCTACTGGTTTCTTTCTAGAGGGAAGAAGAGAGGGTGGAGAGGAGGGGACAGGTATTTATTGGGAGGATGCTAGTAGTAAAGAGTGAAAAGAAGGACAGTGCTGTCATGGGGTGGGGAAAGCAGAAAGAATTGTAGAGAAGTGGGTATGCAAAATTGACTTGGATTATATACTTTCACTTAATCATAATAAAATAAATAAATAGGTAAATAAATAAGTTGTCCAAAAGCCAAAAGCCAATGTCACTGAGTTGCTTCTGACTTACAGAAACCCTGTAGGACAGACTAAATTTGCCTCACAGGAGTTTTCCAAGAGCACCTGGTGGATTTGAACTGCCAAACTTTTGATAAGCAACCATAGCACTTAAACACTACATCATCATGATTTCCAAATTGTCCCCAGAATCCTTCAATATAGCAATTTGAGGCTTGAATATTTTCTTCAGCTCTTTCAGCTTGAGAAATTTCAAGCACATTCTTGTCTTTTGGTATTCTGGCTCCAGTTCTTTGTACATGGCATTGCAATACTTTACTTTGTCTTCTAGACATGCCCTTTGAAACCTTCTCTTCAACAATTGAATATGATTGGTTCTTCCTTTTGCTTTAGCCATTCTACATTCAAAACAGGTTTCATAGTCTCTTCTGACATCTATTTTGGTATGTTCTCTCTTGTCTGTCTTTTTGATGATCTTTTACTTTCTTCATGTATGATGTCCTTGATGTCATTTCACAACTTCCCTGGTTTTTGGTCATTATTGTTCAGTATTTCATGTCTACTCTTGAGATAGACTCCAAATTTAGGTGAGGTATACTCAGTTGTACCTTAGCTCTTGTGAACTTACTTTAATTTTCTTCAGCTTCAACTTGAACTTGTACATGAGCTGTTGATGGTTCATTGCAATGTTAGCCCCTTGTCTTTTTCTGCCTGATTATTATGAGCTTCTTTCTTGTCTCTTTCCACAGAAATAGGCAATTTGATTGCTGTATTTTCCATCCTGTGAAGTCCACATGTATAGTCACTGTTTACATTTTTTAAAAAAATGTATTTCCATGTAAACAGGTCATTGGTTTCACAAAATTATATTACGAGTTCTCCTGTGACATGTCTCTCTCCAATACTGTATTTTCCAACTACTGATCCTTCATTTGAAACTTTTACATCCCAGTCACAACTAATTGTCAATGCATCTTTGTTGTATAATCGATCAATTTCAGACAACAGAAGTTGGTAAAAAAAACTTCAATTTCTTCATCTTTAGCATTAGTGGTTGGTGAATAAATCTGAATAATAGCTGTATTAACTGATATTCCTTGTAGCCAAAACCAAACTCACTGCCATTGGTCAAATCCGACTCACAGCAACACCATAGACAAAGTAAAGTGCCCCATAGAGTTTCCAAGGACTGCGTGGTAGATTCAAACTCCTAACTCTTTAGTTAGCAGCTATAGCACTTAACCACTACTCCACCAGGGTTTCCATATTCCTTGTAGACACATGCATATTACCCTATGACTGACAGCATTGTTCTTTTGGATAAATCTTGAAATGTCCTTTTTGAAGATGAAAGTGACACTATTCATCTTCAAAATGTCATCCCCAACACAGTTTAACTCAAAATGGCCAGTACAGTCCAATGCGGCCAATACAGTCCAAAATAGCTAATATAGTCCATTAGCTCACTAATGCCTAGGATATCTATCTTTAGGTGTTTCATTTCATTTTTGATACTCCAAAATTATCCATATTCATACTTAATGTATTCCATGTTCTGATTATTTATAGATGTTTGCAGCTATTTCTTCCCATTGTGAGCCACACTACATTATCGAATGAAGGCCTTCAAAGCTTGATTTTATCCATGTCATTAAAGTTAACACTACTTTGAGGAGTCAGTGCTTCCCCAGGTGTATTTTGAGTGCCTTCCAACTTGATAGGTTATCTTCCATCACTACATCAGACAACATTCACAGTTATTCATAAAGTTTTACTCCACATTTCTCTAAAGAAGTAGATTGACAGGTCCTTCTTACTAGTCTGTCTTAGTCTGGAAGCTGCACTAAATTCTGTCCACTGTAGGTGACCCTGCTTGTGTTTGAAATCCCAGTGGCATAGCTTCCATCATCACAGCAACACACAAGCCATCACAGCATGACAAACTGAGATACAAGCAAATCTTGCTTTAGGTACCTTTTTTAAGTGGAAAATTGACCCTTTCGGAAACATTTTGAAGCTCTTTCAGTTTATAATGCCCATGAGGCTTAGTAATTTTTTAAAGCAAATTTATAAATGCAAAGAAATACCTAACAGTTTTGTTCCTAACTAGTAAATATGAAATGATGCCTTTAAAATATAACAATTGTTTGAAATAAAAAAATAATGCATATATATTGAAGGAAAAGTATCATTCTCATTTTATCCTTGTTGGTGGTGGCTATCTAGTCAATTCTCACTTATAGAAATTCTGTGTGTGCAGAGCTGAACTGCTTCATAAAGTTTCCAAGGCTGTGACCTTTCAGAAACAGATTGCCTGGCAGGTTTTCCAAGGTGCTTCTGGCTGGGTTCAAATCATGAACCTTTCAGTCAGTAACTGATCACTTTTCCATTTCTGCCACCTAGGCACTCCGTATTATAACCATAATTATTTACTGATGTTATATCTGTGATTAGTTTGCATTGAGCACCTGTCATAGTCATCTGGTACTGCTATAACAGAAATATCACATGTAGTTGTATTTTTAAAACAAGAAATTTATTTGATTACTGCTCAGTAGGCTGCAAGTCCAAATTCATGGTATCAGCTCCAGAGGAAGTCTTTCTCTGTTGGCTCTGGAGGAAGTTGCTTGTCATCAGTTTTCCCATGGGCTGGGAGCTTCTGAGGCACAGTTATCCTGAGTCCTTTCCAAAGGATGTGCTCTGCTCCTAGCACTGCTTCTTGGTGGTATGAGGTAGCCAGTTCTCTGTTTGCTTCCATTTCTTTTTTATCCCAAGAGATTGCCTCAAAACACAATATAATCTTACACATTGAGTTCTGCCCCACCATCACAAATGCTGCTCGTCCTTCCTCATTAACACCATAGAGGTAAGATTTGCAATGTGGAGGAACTTCACACAATACCAGGAATCATGGTCTAGCCAAATGGCTACATGCATTGCTACATACACTTTTTTTTTTTTTTGGAGAACACAATTCAATCCATGACAGCAGCTTTTCAAATTTTACAGTCAAATTAGATACCACCATCCCCATGATCTTCTTCATATTGATTTTCTCACATTAAGTAGCCCCAGCTGAAAGACATACACAAGTTATAATGAATGGCACTTAACAGCAGTCTTTTTTCTGTCTTTTTTTTGATACATTTTATTGTCTGCTTTATGTACTATGATGTTGCAATTTGTAATTTGCTGATGCTATCATTCACAGATGTTCAAAGACCATAGCTATAAAAATACTGATAATAATAATAATAAAAAAGCTGCCTTTGAGCCTACTTCGGTTCATAGGAATCTTATCAAACAGAATAGAACTGCCTCATAGGGCTTCCAAAACTGTAAATCTTTATGGAAGCAAACTGTCTTATCTTTCTTCTAGTGTCTGCTGGGTTCAAACAGCCAATTTTTCAGTTACAAGCTAAGCACCTTAACCACCATGCCACTAGGCTCACCTGATAATAAAAAGGCAATAATAATGAAAACTATTAAAAAAAAAAAGAAAGTTTTGGCTTACCTCAGGACAGAATCCTTTCGAAATTCCGGAACTACACATACTTGCTTTTATCACAGCATCCACAGAAAAACAGGCTTCAAAAACGGACATTGTTGAAAGAGGTAATGCGTAATATACTGTTGAAACTGTTGTCATAAGCATAAGTTAAGTTAAAATTAGCTGAAGTGTTGAAATACAAAATGGCTCTGTACTTAAACGTGATGAAGAAGCAACCAGTGAGAAAAACAAACACCAGATGGACATAAGCCACAGATGGTCAGGGAGATGATGAGGACAACAAACAGGAAGAAGTCGACAACACAAGGCACCAGAGATGAAACTTACGAACCGGACAATAACAACTTGGAGTTTTTACTTAGTGCTATAAAGATTTGGAACTCTGGAGTTTGGGGCACGCAGTCTCCTTCTGAGAGTCTGTGGCCACAGGCTTGCTGACGACGTGCTGTAACCCAATCCTGGACTTCAACTGTTTCTACCTTAAAGGCCTAGTTTGAGTTAACCGTGGCAGTCTATTGCTGGTGCCAAAGCCCATCACTCTGTCCTTGCCAGATCTAGTCTAGAGACACTTTGTGATTTCAGATCTACACCGTGGTGTCTGTTGATGTCTGAATGGTGACAGCACAGACAATGTTTAAATTTATTAGAGTGAAACCTGCTTTTAGGGAAGTGTAAGTGATGACATACTAACATTATGGCTAACTACACAGTCCCTTTAGGACCCAGTATGAGCCTCTATGGTCTTGAACTAATGTAAACAAGAGTGCACTTATATCCTAGGTGCTAGCACCTTCCCTCTGCTTGATCATAAGTGTGTGGCTTGTTTACATAAAGCTTATTACTAACCTCAGCTTTGTGGTTTCTTATTGTCTTCTCACGGCCCCCAGTGACACATGGTGTCGACAACCTGTAGTTGTAATAATTTTGGAGAGATGTTGGGTGTCACTGTATTTTCCTAGAAAATTTAAAACATTTTCCGAAGTCTCTGTGAGTGCTATGGTTTCTGGAATGCTGGACAAGTAAAACGCCTGGATATGTAGTTTGGGAATTGTGGTCCTAAGGCAGTTTGGATCAGTTATATGAAAGATGAAGACTGGAAGTTGCACTTCTTTTTTTCTTTCTTTCTGACTAAAAAGTACACTTGGTAGCTTGATCTCTACTAGCCATATTGCAACCACGACTCAAGATTGTAGATGAAGGCTTGAACACTTAAGAGAAAAAAAGAAGAAAAAAAAAAGCCTACAGCACGGGATACTACACATTTGAATCCACCAGCTGCTCCTTAGGAACTGTATAGGGCAGTCCTACACTGTTTTTCAGGGTTGCCATGACGCTGCCCTTGCCCATAAATCATAACGAAGGTCCACTCTTCAGACACGAATGGATTGGGCTTGGCAATGCAGAGTGACCATATATTGGAAGCCCTTTGTGGATCTATGCATCTATAGGATATCATCCTGAGTTGGAATCAGTTTGACAGCAATGAGTAGTAGCAGTCTTGTATAGGCATCTGTTATCTGAGTTTCCAGTTTCTTTTTTTAGTTGTTGTAGTTTTAAATAAATATGTCCTTAAATCCTTGGAAACCCTATAGAGCAGTTCTATTCTGATCTCTAGGGTCACTGTGAGTTGGACCCAACTCAGAAAGCAATGAGTTGTTGTTAGGGCAAGTATAAGGAAAGGTATAATTCTTATTTCTCAAGAGAATGCCAAATATGGAATCTTTCTGCCATTTTACATTTTAATTGAATGTTCTCTTTATGAATGATGTCCACTTATGTCTATATATTATTTTATTGTCCTATTGCCCTCTTAAATTGTATTTTTAGTATTTTTTCAATGAAACTGTAAAAAGCATCTGTAAAATACATGTATTTTTTCTGTATATTACACACTACACTTAGGAAAAGCTCTACATGGATTAAGTTTTAAAATCAGAAGGAAACTTATTTGAATTACTTTAAAGGCTCAGATTGGAGAAGGCTTCTCTAACAATTTTCTAAATCTACTAATAATAAAACAATTATTAATAAAACATTCTCCATGGAAATTAACATGATAAAAATTAAACACAAATTAAAACTTAAACTATTTACAACTCATTCTACAGACAAATTCATACTTAAAAAATAGCAGAGAGAAGATGAAGAAAATGTCTTTTGATTTCAAAAATAATTAAAATACTTTTACTTAGTGTTTTCTTGTTCCCTATGTCTGTGTTGAAAAAGGCACAAAAACATCATTCATTGTGTAAAATATTGTTGTTTTGCACATAGATTATGCTTATTTAAGTTTTCATACAAATCTCACAATTTTAAGCAGCAAAGTAGAAATTTCTAGGAGACTAGAAAATAGTTATTGGTTATGAGACGTTAGCTAGATCTACAGTGATAACTAAAATGTTAAGAATTACATTAAATGGCCTCTTTTGTCAGACTCCTTGGAAGAAATGTCTGGTAATCTATTTGTGAACGATCACAGTCATTTGAAATCCTAGGCATTGCATGTGGTTCTACCCTAAAATACATGGGGTCACCATGAGTCAGAATCAATTCAACAACAACTTGTCTCGATACCTTAGTGATCTCTTAGGTGACACAAATTACACACTGTTTCTAAGGAAATGCTTGTTCTTCTTTGGTTTCAAAGGGATGCTTACTGAAAAGCAACCAATCATACCATCATCTTTTAAAGGATTTTCCTGCTTAAGTAGCACAAGAGACTACTATAAAAGTTTTATAAGTTGGGATACTTTGTGACGAAATACAATACGAAATAAATCTTTTGAGAATACACAATTAGTTTCCATACAATGGCAAAATTCACTGAAATTAAAGCAAAGCAAAACAATACAGATCAAACAAACAAACAAAAAGACTAGACCCTTGTTTCACTGTTTGCCCTTCAAATCAACACTGGGGACATCACACGTAGCTAACCTCGTGACTCTGTCACCCTATCACATTGACCCTGTTGCCATTTGACTTTGGATAGTACTACCTTAGTTAATCAACAACACTGAAAAAACAGTGGTCTTGTATGGTTTGGACAACGGCTTGGCAAGTTCTTGGGTGTTTGAACAACTTGTACTTCTATATTACAAAAATGGATGATGTTGCCTCAAGAAAGTTAAAACAAATGAATAGCTCTTACAGTTTGGAAAAAGACTTTACATTGATAAATGATCAAAAAAGGGAAGTACTAATTATAATCTTAGTTTTTCAATATTTTAAAATTTTTATACAATCTATTTTGATTTACCTTTATGCTCTTCACAAATAATCTGTTTCTCTTTTTATAGATGAAATGTACTGGTAATGAGTCCCCTTTAGGAACTTTTCATTATTTCCGTATGGTGCCTGTGTATTTTTTGAGTGAGACTTTGTTTCAATGATTAATCTATATTAGCAGGCATAATAATATATTAAAGTGGTGATGGGTTTGATTCTGTAAATACTAATTGTGAATTACTAATATAAATGATATTTGCAGCTATTTGATGCACTTTAAATGAAATAGCATTTTGTAGTTATTCATTTTACCTTTTAAACCCGACATTTAGAATGCATTGTTTTTAATACATGGCTTAAAATAATGATTAGAGTTGCATATATATATTGTACATATATTTTTGTGTGTGTGTATTTCTCTATCAGCATATTTTGGGGTGATTGTTAGCTAATTCACTGTCTCATGTGTTACCAAAGCATATGCTTCAAAGAAAACACAAACTAACAGCAACAAAAAAGAATGATAATAAGGAGTAAGAAGCTACATAAATCATTGGAAATCATTATAATTCAATAATACACAGTTTGGCTTTGGAGATGCACACTGTTATATTCCCAAAACACGAGTGTTATAGATTTTCAAAATAAGTTTTATATAAAGATGTCTTTGACATCACTTTATTTAGGGCTGAGGGTGTATGGTTATGCTTCATGTTGGAAAGAGAAACACTCCATCAAGGAAACATTTGGCAATAGAATAATGGAATGATCAGATAAAAGAATCAGCCATATAGATCTATATGTGAAAGACTCTATGATATTATGGAACATGTATGTAGTCAGAAGAACTAAGATAAATTCTTGTTTTTCTACTTGTCATTTAAATATTCTCAAGAAGGTGATTTCAGTTCTTCAAGTTAGACGTTTTTATTAACTCTTTTTGTTTGTTTTCAACTTTTTATTGTTTATTACAGTAAAAGAGTAAAAGTTCTATCATCTATCAATTATTTCATCTATGACAAACCCTCAGCCCCCATCCACCCATGTAGTCAACAGTCATTTTCTTCTGTGGATAGGTCTCTTTTTAAGTCCTTATAACAGGGGTCTCACACAAAATTTGTCCTTTTGACACTGATTGATTTCACTCAGCATGATCTCTTCCAAATCCTACACTGTTATGAGATGTTTTCTAAAACTGTCATGTTCCATTGACTATGTGTACCATAGTTTGCTTATCCATCCATCTGTGGATGGGCATGTGGGTTAATTCCAAACTTTTGCTACTGTGGACTGCACTGCAACAAACATTCATGTACATGTGTCTGTTCAAGTGACAACCTTTGTTTCTGAAGGATAAATTCCAAGCAGTGGAATTATAGGATCATATGGTACATCTATTTCCAGCTTTTTAAGGAAGCATGAGATTGTTTTCCAAAGAGGTTGTATGATTTTGCAATCCCACCAGCAGTGTAGGAGAGTTCCCACTTCTCCACAGCTTCTCTGGCATTTGTTGTTTTGTGTTTTTTGGATCATGGCCAACCTCGTTGGGGTGAGATGGTATCTCATTGTAGTTTTGATTTGAATTTCTTTAATAGCTAATGATCGTGAGCACTTCTACATGTGTCTTTCGGCTGCCTGGATATCCTCTTTAGAGAAATGTCTATCTCCTTTGTCCATCACTTAGTTGTATTATTTATCCTTTTCTTGTTGATGTTTTATAATACCTTATAGATTATGGAGGTCAGACATCCATCTGACATACAGTTGCCAAATTTTTTTCACATTCTGTCGGTGGTCTTTTAATTCTTCTGATGAAGTCTTTGGATGAGCAAAAGTGTTTGATTCTCAGTAGTTCCAGCTTATCTACTTTCTCTTCTATTGAACATCCTTTGTCAGGTTTTGAAGTCTGTCTACATTGTATATTAAAACTTCTATTGTTGATCTTATTTTATCTTGGATGAGCTTTATCTTTTTAGATTTGATGCTTAGATCTTTTATCCAATTTGAGTTGGTTTTTCTTAAGGTGTGAGATATGGCTCTTCTTTCAATTTTTTTGCAGATGGATATCCAATTTTGCCAGCACCATTTGTTAAAGAGACCGCTCTTACCTCAGTTTAAAATCTCAGGGCCTTTGCCAAATATCAACTGTTCACAGGAGAATGGTATCATCTCTTGGGTTTCAAATTTGTTCCATTGGTCTATACGTCGCTTTTTGAACCATTACCAGGCTGTTTTGACTACTGCGGCAGTGCAATATGTTCTAAAGTCATGTAGTGAGAGGATTATTATTAGAAAAACTGCAGTCTAGTAATATGATTCTAACACTCCTGACACCTCTAAACACTAAACATACTTATTAAAAATATACACTTCATATAAATACATATACTAATATCTATATTTGTATGTATACACGTATGAAAAGATGTAAATTTATTTATTTATTTTTTGTGATTGAGTGAAAGTGTGCAATCCAGTTTAAATTTGCATGCCCACCTATCTGCAGCTCCCTCTGCTCTCCTTGGCTGGTGACAGCACACTCTTCCTTTCCATTCTATACATGTCATTACCATTTAACAATCTCCTGTCCCCTCTTCTCCACCCTCACTTTAGTAAGAGGTCAGTAGGAGGGCATCTTATAATTGCATAGAACCATAAAGTGCACACACGATAAGGTCACTGTGTGTCTCTGAGTCCAATCCATTCTTGTCTGAGGGTTTGATCTCAGTAATGATTTATGATCAGGGGCAGCATCAGGTCTAGGGACCATGTTTCCAGGGGAACCCCCGAGCCTTGGGACCATTAGTTGCAGTCTTTTAACAGAGTTCTTAGGGTGCATCACTTTTTTTCCCTTGTGTGTCACAGGGGCTCAACACAGTGAGCCACATCATGGCTGTCGTCGGTGGTAGCTGGGCACCATCTGATTCTTCCGGTCACATGCTGATGCAGTCACTCATTCACATGTGTGGGAAGGTGCAAATTTATTTTCAAAGAGGAAAGTACCTTACTTAAAAGTAGCTAGAAACTTGAACTCAAGAGTGGTTCAGATTAACTATCTTTGTAATATACATAAACCAAAACAAATAAAAAATCCAAATTTGGTGCCATCGATTTGATTCTGACCCAGAGTAACTCTACAGGACAGAATAAAATAATCTTATATAGATTCCAAGGAGTGCCTGGTGGATTTGGACTGTCAACTTTTTGGTTAGAATAGAAATAATTTCATTTATCTGTATGGCAGGATATTGGTCACATTATATTTTTCTTACTATAGTATCAATCAGAACAAGACGTAAACAAGGGCGGCAGTTACTCTATCGAAATTTTTCCTGTAGAAGAATAATCCTTTCCTCTTCCCTTTCCCAATGTGGTCCTTTATCTACCTGCATAGACTGACGGTATCTTGAAGACTAAACTGTGATTATAAAAATTTTGCAAGATAATTTCTGAAGGCTAGCCTGTTACTGTCGGGTCATCCGATTTCTCCCCAGGTATACACATTCTTGCTACAAATGAAACTGTAGCATATGGTGCAACAGTTAAGAAAATACCAAAGAAATCACTCTAGTGTTTAAAAATCTCTTAGGATGTTTCATTTGTGTAATACACGGCGTATGATCAGATGGTGTTTTTTTTAAATTGTAATACTTGTCCAATTTTCTTTAATTTACAAAAGCTAAATGATAGCTACTAGTAGCAGAGCATATGGTACAATATAAATGTAAAGAACAATAATAATTTTAAAAAAGGCACCTTTCATAACAATATGGCGCAAGCAGATGTCTAGAGAATGAAGTGACAGAAGAGAATAAAGAACACATTTGCAATTGGAAGACAGTAGCACATCTTCTACACAGATTTGTAAAACCTGGTTTGCTTTACATTGCCATAGCTTTTTTCTACAGTAGGTATGTCACACAAAGTTTCTTATTAAATAGTTTTACTTAATAAATATATTAATAAAAATTGAGTTTCATTTAAATTTACATTCAACAATTTAATAATGATAATAAACCATGTGTACTTTACCAGGACCAATTTTTTTTTAAATGTGCAACCTTGACTCTATGTCTGTGTTTGTAAAATGCAGATAATCAACATTTTTACTTTAACGGACTGAATACTAATCAAAGTAGTAAAGACTAATTTGAGATCTTTCCATGTACTTAGTCTTTAATAACATTTTATAAGATTTCCTCTCATGGGTTGGATTGTTTCACAAAAGGTTGTGATTGAAATCTTTACCTTTGCACCTGCAAATGTGGTCTTGTTTGGAAATAAATCCCTTCAGTCAAGATGTTATCAGGTAAGTAGATCTTACCCTAACAGAGTGGGTCCTAATCCCACCTAAGTAGTGTCTTACAGAAGGGAAGAACAAACAGACAAGGAGACAGAGTCATACAGGAGGAAGACAGATGTCATGCGAGGATGTTATCTAAAAGTCTAGGAATGCCAAGAGATGCCTTAGGCTACCAGAAGTTGGAAGACACAAGGAAGGATCTTTTGCTAAAATAATCAGAGAAAAGAATATAGTCTCTTCAGTATCTTGAATTAAGTTTGCGTGTCATTGTTATTAGGTGTTGTTGAGTCATTTTTGACTTATAGTGACCTATGCACAACAGAACAAAACACTGCCAGGTCTTGCACAATGTTCATAGTCATTTTTGTGCTTAAGCCCATCATTGCAGCAGCTGTGCCAATCCATCTCATGGAAGGTCTTCCTCTTTTTTGCTGACCCTCCACTCCACTAAGCATGATGTCCTCCATGGACTGATCCTTCCTGACAACATGTCCAAAGTATGTAAGACTCAGTCTTGTCAACTTTTCTTCCAAGAAGCACTCTGGTTGTACTTCAGAACAGATCTGTTTGTTTTTTGGCATCCCATAGCATATTCAGTATTATTCTCCAACATCACAGTTCAAAGTCATCAAACCTTCTGTCTTCCTTATTCATCACCCAGCTTTCACATCCATACGATGTGCTTGAAAATGCCATGGATTGGGTCAGGTGCACCTTAATCTCCAAGGGGACATCTTTACTTTTCAGTTAAAAGAGGTCCTTTGCAGGAGATTTTCCTGATGCAATGCTTTTCTTTCTTTCTTTCCTTTTTTTTTTTTGAGTTCTTGACTGCTGACTCCATTGTCTTGGAAGCAATTAAAATGAAATCCTTGAACATCTCAATCATTTATCCATTTATGGTGATATTGCTTACTGATCCAGTTGTGAGGACTTTTGTTTTCTTGATACTCAGCTGCAATTCATACTTAAGACTGTGGCCTTTGATCTTCATTAGTGTTTCAAATCCTCTTCACTTCCAGAAAGTAAGGTAGTGTCATCTATATAACACAAGCTGTTAATGACTCTTCCTTCAATCCTGATGCCTTTTTCTTCTTTAGAGTCCAGCTTCTAGAATTATTTTCTCAGCATACGGATTTGTTCAGCAAAAGGTATGGTGAAAGGATACAATCCTGATGCACACTTTTCTTGACTTTAAACCACACAGTGTCCCCTTTCTCTGTTTGCACAACTGCCTTTGATCCATGTACAGATTTCTTAAGAGCACAATTAAGTGTTCTGGCATTCCCATTTTCTGCAATGTTAGCCATATTGTTATTACTCACACCTTTGTGTAGTTAATGAAGCGCAGGTGAACATTTTTCTGGTATTCTCTGCTTTCAGCCAAGATCTATCAGATACCAGCAATCATGTTCCTGTTTCCACATGCTCTTTTGAATCCATCTTGAATTTCTGGCAGTTCCTTGTCAATATACTGTTAGTTTCTTTTGAAGGATCTTGAGTAAAACTTTACTTGTGTGTAATATTAATGATAGTGTTTTGTAATTTCTGCATTTGGTTGGATCACCTTTCTTTGTAATGGGCATAAATAAACATAGTTTCTTCCAGTCAGCTGGCCAGGTAGCTGTCCTCCAGATTTCTTGGCACAGATAAGTGAGCACTTCCAGTGCTTCATCATTTGTTGAAACATCTCAACTAACATTCCATCAATTCCTTGACCTTATGCACAGCAGAACAAAACACTGCTCAGTCTTGCACCACATCTGCAAATGTTCTATTGTTGTCGCCACTGTGTCAATCCATCTAGTTGAAGGTCTTCCTCCTTTTTGCTGAGGCTCTACTCTACTAATCATGATGTCCTTTTCCAGGGGGTGATTGCTGCTGACAAAACCTAAATATTTGTAATAATTTTTTCTTTTATAAATTTAATTCGAGACTTTTATGATACGTGCTAAAATTCAGGAAAGCATCTATTCCCTTAAAATAGCTTAACTAGCTTCGGTGCTTTATGAAGTGATAGTGTAGATTGTGCATCACTAATAAATACTAGAAAATTGCTCATAATTATCATATCAGACACTTACCCTTTTGAATACAAATGTAGATGTATGAATTTCAGTGACTGCAATTTTTAAGGTTCATAGATTTTTACACTAAGACAGTAAGGTTGGCAATTTGAGTTTGCCCATACATGCCTAGGAAGGAGGTTTGGAGCTCTGCTTCAAAAAAAAGAAAAAGAACCTTTGAAAACTCTAAGGAGCACAGTTATACTCTGACATACATTGGTGTTGCCCTGAATTCAGAACCAACTCCATGCTGGTAGTATAGGATAATATTTAAGCTTGGGTTCTGAAATTAGACTCCAAGAATATACTTTTTTCTCCATCCCTTGTCTGTAATATGACTGTGGCCAACTTTCTTAACTTCTCCACTGCTTCAGTTTCTTCAAATACTAAATGAAATTGGATGTTTTGGGTACTTATATAACATTCTCGTGAAGAACAAATGAGAATGTGAAGTGCTCACACCAATGCCTGGTACAAAGTAATAACTCAATAAATTTCAGTATTATTATTACTTATACTTGCTGACTAGTTACTTTATAAGTCTCTCTATATTAATAATTCTGATAAAAAACTTTTTAAACTTAGAAGGTGAAATTGTGTAATCCATAAAAACTGTAACAAACTGCAGTAATGGAGCAGTCTGTCAGCTACATCTCAGAACTCTTCTTGCTCTTTACAGAGCAAAGTAATAGAGGGCAAAGGCATTGCTCACTCCGCTTGGGTGAATGTCTCTGCTTTTGTTAAAGCTGGCTAACACTTTTAGAGCTTAGATTTATGGAGTTCATGCCATTTTTATGTGAAGAGAATAGGTCCATCTTTCATAAATCAATTCAGCCAGTCACCTTTGCTGACTGACTCATTACAAATATCACCAGAGGTCAGAGGTCAATGACAGAGAATCAGTGAAACCAAGAATGGAATGACGCAAAATGAAAACTCATATTCAATATTAAATGATTATAAATATGTCTAAAAACATAATCAGAAAATCTCAGTGCTTAACATTTAAGATTTTCATTCATGAATAAGAATCTTACGATCATGACAAAAATAATTATGAGAGTAATTTCCTTCTTTATTTGCATATGTCATGTCACAAATAGTGCTACAGTGTGGTGGTGAAGATGTTAAAATCCACAAATGTTAAACCTTTTCATTTATCCATGGGTGTTATTTTGTGAATCCCAATTTAAAGGCCTAATAATAAGACAATTTACACACACATTGTGTATATGTACATGTACGTTGACTCTCAACTTGTCAAGATGGTTAGGTTCCAATGACCAGGTCATAATGAGAAAACTGGTATTATGCAAAAATGTAAGAAGACTGTATCAGATCACAAATCGAAGGCAACTACATCATTACATGAGTGGCAAATTTTATCATTGTATTATTGCCAAATTACATCATTGTAAGACTGCCAAACCACTGAGATTCATGACCCAGGCAGACCGACACATAACTTTAACCATCATAGACTGTGTTACTCTTGCCTCACACCTAGGCAATCGCTACTGCCAGATATACATCATTAATGCACAAAATAGTAAGATAGTAGCTTTTTTACTATTGTAAACAAGAAAAATTTGATAATGAGATAGTCACTAAGTGAGGAGTCTATGTATGCATGTGTGTGAGTATCAACATCCTAGTATGTGGCCAGAGTACAATGTAGTTAATAAAAATTCAACTGAATTAAGGATACCTAAGTTTTGACCACGGGTCTTCTATTAAAAGTTTGCATAAAACACTGAAGTCACCGGCTCATTGTAATTGTTCGTTGCTAGTTGCCATTGGTTTGGCCCCAAGTCATGGTAATCTTACATACGACAGAATGAAATGTTAATGCCTAATATGTACCACCTTATTTTGGCTAGACATAGAAATTTAAAAAAAAAAAGGTACAGTATCTTCTATGAGGAAAGACATGCAAATTAATAAATGCATTGTATCCTGGTAAGTACAAGGATTTAAACCTATACGTGATATGTCTCTAACACCCATATTTCTGATATGAATAATTCATACTTCAGGTTCTGAACCCTGTTGATACCTCAGTGATATGTCCTGCCCTGATTTCCTCTTATCCATCAAACTTTAGCCAGGACAATGTGCTTGTAGTACTCTACACAGCCTGGAGTCTAAGACTCCTTCCTCAGACTTACACTGCTTAATGAGTGCTCACCTTTAAATACATGCCTATTCAATATCTACCTGATTGTTTTTGTTGCTAGGACTCTCAAGTTGGTTCCAACTCATAGAGATCCTACATAGGGCAGAATGAAATACTACCTAGTCCTGCAACATCTTCATGTTAATTGCTGTTTCAGTCCATGGTTGCATTCACTCCATCTCATTGATAATCTTCCTCTTTTTTCGCTGATCTTCTGTTTACCAAGCATGATGTCTTTCTCCAGGAATTGAGTCTTCCAGATAACTTTTCCAAAATGTGTGAGACGGAGTTGCTCCATTCTTCCTTCGAAGGAGCATTCTGGCTACACTTTTTCTGAGACAGATTTGTTCATTCTTCCAGAAATTCCAGGCATATTCAGTATTTTTATTCAACACCATAATTCAAATGCTTATTTTTTTCTTCAGTCTGCCTATTTGTTGCCTAGCTTTTGTACACATATGAAGCCCTTTTTAAATGGAAATACCATATCTTGAGTCAGGCACACCTTAGTCCTTGAAGTGACATCTTTGCTTTTCAAAGCTTTTCAAAGTCTTTTTGCAACAGATTTGCCTAATACAATACATCATTTGATTTCTTGACTGCTGCCTCTACGGGCATTGACTGTGGATCCGGGTAAAATGAAACCCTTGGAAACTTCAATCTTTCTTTTGCTTATCAGATGTTACTTTTTTTGTCCAATTGTAAGGATTTTTGTTTTCTTTATATTGAAGTGTAGTTTATACTGAAGGCCATAGTCTTTAGTCTTCATTAAGAAATTTTTCAAGATCTCCTCACTATCAGAAAGCAAGATTGTGTCATGTGCATATAGCAAGTAATTAATAATTCTTTCTTCAATCCTGATTGCCTATTTGCTTCATATAGTTCAGTTTCTCAAATTATTTGTTCAGCATACCTAATGAATAAGCATGGTGAAGCGATAAAATCCTGATACACATCTCTCTTGATTTTAAACCATGCAATGTCCCCTTGTTCTGTCTGAATGACTGCCTCTTGCTCTATGTACAGGTTCCTCATAAGCACAATTAAGCACTCTGGAATTGCTATTCTTGGCAGTGTTATCCATAATTTGTTATGATTCATGTAGTCAAATGTCTTTGCACAGTCCATAAAACACAGATAAACATCTTTCTGGTAGTCTCTACTTTCAGCCAAGATCTATCTGACATCAAAAATGGTATACCATGTTCCATGGCCTCTTAGCAATCCACTTTGAATATCTGGCAGTTCCCTGCGAATGCACTTCTACAACCACTTTTCAAACTGTCTTCAGCAATATTTTACTTTGGTGAATCTGACTACTTCATGGTCATTATGTTTCAGTACATAGCTCAAAATGCATTCTTCTCAATAAAACTCTTCTAACTTGTCCAGGTGTAACTGTTTCACTTTTCATGATCTTACTGCTTTCTCTATAACAGTCTCTCATAGTGTCTCTAGCACTGTATGCCACTGTTTTCTTCACTTGGAAGCAGTCTGTCTACATTACACTAAGCATATGGGAAATGAGTCTTATTTTCTTATTGCCTAGAGTAGGATATAGCCAAAAGTAAGTGCTTAAGAGAACTTTTCTGAATTAAAAAAAAACAAAAAACAGTAAATGAATGGGTGATGTGTAACTCATTCTTATCGTAGTAAAGTAGAACTATGCTTTGACAGTAATGGCTAAATGAGTAGTGAGCATTGTTGTTAAATATATAGTCCTAGAAACCAGAAGAGATATTTAGACTTAGCAGCAGCACATGGACTATTTTTTAAAACCCTGATTGTGAGTGTGAGTGTCTTAAGAAGGATAAGAAGAGGTAAAGAGTGAAACACAGTGGCTTTAATATTATGGCTAGGCAAAGAAAGAGTGGCAAATGACGTCGTCAAAGCAGAGTAAAATTGTAAGCATTAAGTAAGGCAAAAAGATAGAGGATATGTTTAATTAATTTAAAAAAACTTAATAGGTGCAAGTGTAAGAGTTTACTAATCATCGAATGATGCAGAGATGGCAGAGGACATAGTAGAAAAGGACTTGGAAAACTGACCCATTGGAAGAAATGAGTCTGTGTAACTGGATGATGGGTGTATTGACAGATAATTCTTTACATAGCAGACTCTTTCCTTCCCTAAGAGTACATCTATGTGAGCCTAGGCTTTCAACTATGTTTCAACCAACTTCACGTATCTCAATGGAATTAATACAGAAGGAAACAGGAGAATACAGCTATTTCATCATAAGCTAGATAGTAGATTTAAAGAAGAAAAAGTATGTGTGTGCTGCTAGTTGCCCCAGAATTGGCTCTGACTCATGGTGACCTTACACGTAACAGACTAAACCACTCTCCATTTCTGAACTATCTTCATAATCAATAATCCCCTCAAGTGGTGTGGCTTTTGTGTCAATCTATCTAATTGAGGATTTTCCTCATTTTCATTGATCTTCTACTTCAGCAAACACGATGTCCTATTCTAGGGACTGGTCTTTCTTGTTGATGTTTCCAGAGTAAGTGATTTGAAAACATTTTCAAAATAAAATCAGATGCTGTTCCTTGTTATAGGTTTCTTATCATAATTTTTTTAATTTAATATAACTGAGTGAAAATGTACAGTCCCGTATAAATTTACATGCCCACCTATATGCAGTTTCCACTGCTCCCCCTGCCCGGTGACAGCACACTATTCCTCTCTGCTCCATACATGTCTCATCCTCCCAACAGCCTTCTTTCCCCTCCTCTCCACCAACTCTCCTTCCTCCAGCCAGAGGTCAGCAGGATGATATCCTATAGATGTATAGAATCATAAAGTGCATCCAATACATTATGTTGAGTGAAAGTAGCCAGCGACAAAAGGACAAATATTGTATGAGACTTCTACAATAAGATCTCAAAAACAGACTTGTGTATAGAAGACTCTTATCATAATTTTAACGAGTAAAACTACAGCCTTTAAACCTTAGTTTTAATTTACAATATAGAGATATCATTATCTGTAATTCACATTAAAAAAGGTGTTTGGAGTTCTCATTTCTAAGAATGTAAAAGCGTTTTGAACCAAAAAGATTGAGAATTATTATGTCGGAGGTGTAAAAGAAGTAGGAAAGCCCAAAATTTTGAAACTTGTCGGTATTGCTATCCTTGACATTCAGGAGTCATTTGGAGAAGGCATTGACTGCTATTCTAGTTACTGGAGGGACTGATATATAGAAAAGCCTTCCTTATCTAACAACACAGAGATTAAGGCTCAGGAAACTGCAGGTTATTAATAAGGTGAACATATATTCTGGTTAACTTGGAAAAGTCTCAGTTTATGACTTTTTTTGCAATTAATATTAATTGGATTACTCTGTTATGTTATCAGCGTGATTGAATTTGGGTGGTAAATCTTATATGATCATTGCAATCTTAGGTATTCTGAGGTTTTGGCTATGGTTACAAATAGAATCTTGTATATTTGTATTTATATTTCAGTTTAGGCTGGGATGTCTAGTGATGTTAGAGATCTGTTTTCATAAGTTACTGCTGGTTTTTGAGGCATATGTAGGCAAAGTCTGTATGGAACTTATCTCCTTAACCTGTAAGAATAAGTTGTTGAGTTGTTGACATTTAAGACACCATTTATCTATAAAGTTTTACAAAATCTTTATGGATATACACCACCAGGTTTTCCTATACACACATATATATATATACATAATGTAATGCATGTATATAATATATATATAAATTTTTAAATGCTATTTTGATAAAAAAATAACTTCTCATCAGACAAAATTGGCCAACCTAAGTCCCCACAGGGATGATCATTGATGAGCTATTTACTTTATTAGGTAGCAGCTTCATTATTGGCAAGATAGGATAAGAATAACTATCTCATAAGATAATTGTGAGAACTGAGTAAGTGATGACAGACTATGATAGTAACATAGTCTTTGAATGACAAATGTAGTACTTGCTTGGTTTGATAGAAATTGATAGAGTTCTATAAATTTTGTGACAACTAACAAATAGGTTAATTAAATAATAGAAATCAATGACACATTCCACATTTTTGTCAGTTTGTTGCACCTTGGTGGCTTACGTGTTTCTGTGATGCTAGAAAATACACCACTTGTATTTCAAAAAACCAGCAGGTGTACCTGCAGTGGACAGATTTCAGTATCTCTTCCAGAATAAGGCAGACTAGGAGGAGAAACTTAATGATTTCTGAAAATTAGCTATAAAAACCTGCAAGGAATCAAAATTGGATCCAATGGATTCCCATGAAATATTGTTCAATATATTGTTGGAAGGTACTCAAAATATAAAGTGGGCTAAATAATGGACTCAAGCATTACAATGATGCTAGGCCAACAACTAAGGACAACAACAAGATCAAAATTTAAAGGAATGTTATTCATGTGAACAGTCTTTTCTTTCTGTTGCAGAGCTGGAATACGAGGTGGCAGTGTGCTAGTGTGTCTAATAAGGAAAAAGGAGATGAGGAGCTGTTATACTAAGTATGTGGAAATATATACGAAGAAGGTAGACTGAGGTTAACTCAGACCTATTTTTCGTTAGTTAGGTCTGTCAGTTTTAATTCACAGACAGCAAAACAATAAAAGCAGTCACTTAATTGTGTATTAAGAGAAGAAACACTATTAGCTAGCAAGTTTACCTTGAAAAATGTACAATGCCCAAGTTTGCTGAAGGAAAGAGTGATTGGATATAAAGCTGAGGTGGCATACACAAACTTTAAAATGAGGAGATTCATGTGGAATCAAGGTCAATTTTAACAAACAAGAACTATCTATAGACTCTAGGGTCACTATGAGTCAGACCTGACTTGACAGCAATGTTTTTGTTTTGTTTTATTTTGTTTTTTAATAGACTGTTCTGAAAAGTCTGGTGGACTAGTGGTTAAGAGCTATGACTATTAACCGAAAGGTTGGCAGTATGAATAGACCAAGCCTGCTTGAAAAGTCTATGGGGTTGCTATGAGTTGGAATCAACTCAATGGCAATAATATTTTTTTTGCATGGGGGACTGAGTTATAGTCTGTTTTAAAAGTTCTTACTTTAATTTGATAATAACCACCAAACCCACTGCCTTTGAATCAATTCTGACTCACGGTAACCCTGCAGAACAGAGCAGAACTGCTCTACAGCTTCCAGAGAATGACTGGAGGATTCAAACTGCTGGCCTTTTCGTTAGCAGACATAGCATTTAGACACTATGCTACCTCACGTAGAACAAGATAATCTCAGGGGCACAACGGACATTCTAAAAGTTGTTTTGTCACTAATCTGAGAGCCAGGATTCACTGAGAGTGTTTTATGAGACCAGAAAATAACTTAGATTCTTAAAGCTACCATAACAACATACCACAAAATCGGCTTTAAAGAACAGGGATTAATTGTCTCAAGGTTTTGGAGGCTATAAGTCTGAATTGAGGGTACCAGCACTCTTTTTTCTGCTCTAGAAAAAGATCATTCTTTGCCTCTCACAGCTTCTAGCAGCCCTGGGCATTCTTTTTATTCTAGGACTTGTGGATCCTTACACGAAGTCTTCAAGCTGTGTGTGTGTGTTTTTGGTGTTGGTTTTCCCCTTTTTCTAAGATGCCATTAGGAAGGAATTAGGTGTAGCACCAACCCTATTCCAATATGGTTACAGTAACATAACAAAAAAAAATCCTGCTTCCAAACACAGCCCCACTCACCTTTACAGGAGTCAGCACTTCAACAGGTATTTTGAGGGAGACACATTCCAATTCATAAATCTAATGTAGGCTTATCTTCCTTGTTCTTTAATCCATACAGGATTCATGCTTCCTTCATTGGTCAATGTGGCCCTGAGACCTAAAGGCTAAAGCCGAGTTCCACACTAGGTTCTTAAGTGTCTGATTTAATGATCTAAAAACTTAACCATATTTGAGCCATAAAAGAACTTGGGTCTGTACGATAGGGATAAACTGGTGAGCTTGTTAATATGATAAGCATCAAATGCATTGTTTTTATTTACGTTTGTCTACATAACTGGATTCTTAGAAGCCTTGACTTCATTTCCCCGGGCAAGAAGCTGATCATAGTATACTTCACTGTACTCTTTATGAGTAGAAACAAGAATCTTCAAACTAAATTTATATTTAGAGCAATGTTTAAAGTCTTAATGTTAAGATCTCAAAGAATTTAACTAAGCTCACATGCATGGAAAGAGGAAATAAAAATATATACTCTTTTGTATTAGTCATTCAATATCTTGCTTTTCAAATTTTGAATAGCTTTTGCATGACGTTACTGACTAGCAAAAACAAAGGAAAGTAATAAAATATTTAAGGCAATGTTGTTCATTTTCAAACTACTTAGTTCCATAGTTAATTGGCTAGGCCGAGTCTAGGCTAATTGCTTCCGTGAACAGACCAACTTTTTGCTATGAAACCACAAGAACTGGAGAGTTCCCTGCAACGATGAGGAACATTTTGATCAAAGACTCTCTAGAAGAATCCTGATCAAATGGAGCAAGAGGGAGAAAAACATTTCAAATTCTCATGAAATCTAGACCTTTCAGAACCATTGAGTATGAATGAACCCCTGAATCTTTTGACCTGAAATAATCTTTAAAAACACCTCCTGAAATCTCCCTTAAATCAAATGACAGTTTAACTTAATTAGTAAAGAATGTTTACCCTGAGACTTATTTTTCTTTAAAGAACTATCTGTGTGCGATCAAACTAATGTTAGCAACTCAAATGGCTACGCTGAAAATTTAGGGAGAGCGTGAGATTCATGTTAATGGTGGAGGAACATTTAGAAACAGGGTGAGAATGGCTGCACAACTTGAAGAATGTAGTCAAGGCCACTGAATTGTACATGAATAAATTTGTTAACTGGTATGTGGTCTGTTGTGTATGTTCTCAAAAACAATAAAAAATAAACTATTTTAAAAAAATAATGGCAGAGAAAAGCAGAATAGAATGCTATGTATGCTTTTGGTCTTTTCTCTGAATTTTCCACGTAGGTTTCTGCTCTAAATCTTTTATAATTGTTCTTTCCTTGTCTGAAATATTCTTCCCACAGCGATATATGTTATTTCTTCTCTCCTCCCTCACCTTATACTTTTGACTCAGATAACGCTTTCTTAATAACACCTTCCCTAAACATCTTCTTAACAAACTGGAGCAATCTCCCATGAACCTGTATGTCCTGTCCACCCTCTCGGTTTCTTTTTCTCTGTTGAAATACTTTGTACTTTATTTATTTATTTTGTTACTGCCTACTTATACTACGTTATAAATTCTAGGAGGGGAAGTATCTTAGGATGGGCTTTTTAGAGAGCAAAACCAATAAATCATATAAATATATATATATAGAGAGGGATTTATTTCAAGGAAATGGCTCATGCAACTGTAGAGACTGAAACAGCCTAAGTAAAGGAATCAGTATAGAGGCTTCCATTGATTTACTTACTTGCAGGGACAGAAGAATCCCAAATCGGCAGATTACAGAGTGGAATTCTCGCTTCGAAGCTATGAGGATCAACAAATTCCAAGATCTGCAGATAAGCTGATCGCTCAATTCCCAAGCAATACAGGTGAGACAAACAAACAGCAAGAACATCTGCTTGTACAGAATACAGGCCACAACTTCATAGAAAGTCCCCTTAAACTGATTGGCTATTCACATCAGATGCTGTTATAGGTGTGATCACGTATAAACACTGAGAAACATGGCCTGCCCAAACTGACACACAATCCTAACCATTACAGGAATATTTGTCTCACTTATTCACTGCAGTATTCTGAATAATTATTACTGTTTGGCATACAGCAAGGCTTAAACAAATATTTGTTGAGTAAACAAAAGCTTTCTGAGGGCAGTCATGTCTTAAATCAAAAGAAGCAAAATCACATGTGTTCAGCTCTCTCCCTGGGAGCATGAGCTGTAGACCTGCTACTGTCTCTGACCAGTAAACATTGCTGTTTTCTGGAATGGATGGGACTTGGGAACACAGTGTGACCATATGGTGTGTGTACGTTATGGTTCTATGCATTTATAGGATGTTGTCCTACTGGCCTCTTAATGGAGGGGAGAGGAGATGATAGAGAAAAGGGGACAGGACATTGTTAAGAGGATATGACATACATAGAATGAAAGGGAGGTGTGTGCTGTAACCTGACACGGACAGCAGAAGGAGTTGCAGATAGGCTGGCATGCAAATTTAATTTGCATTGTGTACTTTCACGTAACCACAATAAAACCAAAAAAAAAAAAAAAAAAAAGAAGAAGAAGAAGAAGAGAATGTGGCAACCCTACGGGGAAGTTCTACTCTTTCCTGAAGGGTTTCTATGAGTCTGAATTAACTCAAATACCAATGAATCTGGTTTTCATAGTTATCTGACGTTCATAAGTGGTGTAAATTGTTTGCCCCGGACACAAAGTGATTCACTTGACTGGAGGAGAATCACTTCTTGTAAGTTGCTGAGAAATGGGAGAACTGTTGAAATGTCTCAGTGATAAAAGAAGACCATAGAAAGTGTTTCCATGGGGCAGACAAGAGAGAAGTTATCACTTTTTGCCACAGAAATAACTCATGTCCATAAAATCAAAATAAAATAAAATAAATATTAAAAATATTAAATATTATATATTAAAATATTAAATATTATAAAATAAAATAAATACATATTTTTTAATTATTCCATTTATATTATAAGCTAGTCTTTGGAATACGTGCCTTATCCATCCTTTTTAATGTGTGAGACAGAATATCAGCACTCTGAGATTGTTCTGGCTTCAGATAAAGAAGCTATCTACGGCTAAAGCAAACTCCAAAGGACTTGACTGCTGGAGCATCAAGTCTCTCTTTGAAGGGAAACTTAATAGCACAGCTATATAAAGGACCTTCCCCAAAAACTTCGTGGTCACTGAGTCAGTTCTGACTCATAGCAACACTAGACCTAAAGAAGGGAAACAAAAATCTAATATATATATATTTTTCTCTTCAGGAAAACTTTCTCTGCCTTTTCTAAAACAAAAACTAACTGGCTTTGTTTATTTGTTCATGACTGTGAGTCAGGTAGACATGAAATTTCAAACAACTTAATCATAACTACATATGAAGAGGGTCAAATAACTCCTTAAGTATCAATAGTCATATGCTTATAAATAGTAAGTTGATGAAGACTGGTTATTAATGTTCTTTTAAAGTTTTTATGGAAACATCAGTAAAAAAATACAACTTAACAAAGGAAATTGTTACAAAAGGCAAATCTCATACTATATCTTGTAACTTTCATTTCTTTTTAAATCATTGAAGATTATTGATAATCTTTTACCCTATAATATTAGAGAAATTTAATGACTACATATAGCTGCAGATGTTAGATTACTACTACATTTAGAATCCAATATATTAGACAATCCAATGTGCTTTATAAATTGTCAACTGAACAATGCACTTATCTCACAAAGGATGTCACTGTACAAATTTAATTAGTGGTTATATTAAAAAAAGAAAAAAACTTTGACTATTCAATAGAAATGAAAATATGGAAGGGTTTCAATAAGGAACCATAATTTAGGCAGGTGGGAAAATTCAACACATATCTATTAAATTGTTCAGAAACCCTAACTACAGCTAATAAACAGGTTTGCAATTCAAATCCTCCAAATGTTCCTTAGAAATGCTGTGGGGCAGTTCTTCTCTGTCCTATAGGGTTGCTATAGAGTTGAGTCAGAACTGGCTCAACTGCAGTGGGTTTGGGTGTGATTAAATTGTTCACCTGGATTATTGAAATTAGATAAATAGTGTAATTATACAACAAAATATCTGATCTTTATATTTACTGAAAAATTAAATCCAAATCCATAGATTTGTGTTTATTAGTATAATTTGGATAAGGTATAGTTAATTCTAAGGAATCAAAGCAACTTAATGAAACTGCTGATATTTAGTACTAGGGATTATAAAGACACATTGATTGGCATCCGATTTGAAGAGTCAAAGCTAGTTGTTATCTGTTGTAATGTCATCTGATTCACAGAATGTAGTATAGTTGCTGTGGTCGACTGCTGTATAGATCGCCTTGAAATAAATTTTAAATGGACAGGGTACATGCTAACTAACGGGAGAAACTTCAGATCTGACTTGATGGCACTTGGCTTGGTTGTACAAATGAAATACAGCTAATGTCAGTCTGATGATCAATAGGAAACTCTGGTGGCATAGTGTTTAAGAATTATGGCTGCTAATGAAAAGATTGGCAGTTTGGATCTGCCAGGTGCACCTTGGAAAACCCCATAGGGCAGTTCTACTCTGTCCTTTAGGGTTGCTATGAGTGTGAATCAACTACATGGCAATGGTTGGTTTTTTTTTTTTATCATCAATATGTCACTTTTTTGGAACAATAGTCAGCAACCTCTTGTAAGAAGTATCAAATTGGCTTTCATGGAAAAGATAGAGCTAATATAACATGAGTTTGAATTGACCTGACAGCAGTGGATTTGGTTTTTGGTACTATGTGTATTGAAAAACAGAAATCTTAACAACTGAACCAATAATTTGAAACATGATAAACTGAGAAAATATTGCAATTGTCAAGGATTTCTTTCTACTTAGATCAACAATCATTGTCCATGAAGTGAACTGTCAGAAAATCAAAGGACATATTACATTGGCCAAATCTGCTATAAAACATTTCTTTAATGTTCTATAAAACAAAAATCTATTTCTGATGACTCAGGTGCATCTTACCCAAGCCATGCTCTTTTCTTGTATGTGTCTAAAAGTTAGGGGACGAAAGAAAGAAGACAGAAGGAGACTCGATGCACTTCAATTGTGATATTGGCAAAGAATGTTGAATATACCTTGAAATGAAAGGAGAATGAACGAATCAGTCTTGGGCAGAACAAAGGAACAAAAGTATGAAACTTCATAGGTGAAGTTTAGTACCTTCTGGGTTCCCCTGGGAGCATGGCCCCTGGCCCTGATGCTGCCCTTGCCCGTAAATCATAATGAAGGTCCACTCTTCAGACACGAATGGATTGGACTTGGTGATGCAGAGTGACCATATATTGGATGCACTTTATGGTTCTATGCATCTACAGGATATCATCCTGCTGACCTCTGGCTGGAAGAAGGAGAGTGGGTGAAAGGAGGGGAAAGGAGACTGTTGGGAGTATGAGACATACGTGGAGCAGAGAGGAATAGTGTGTTGTCACTGGGCAGGGAGAGCAGTGGAAGTTGCATATAGGTGGGCATGTAAATTTATATGGGAATGTACGTTTTCACTCAGTCATAATTAAAAAAAAAAGAAAAACCTGCATATGCAGAGTCCAAAGTCATCGCCATCAAATACCAAACAGTCTTGTCACTGAAGCTTTCTGTCCCCTGGTTATTTTGTCTAAATAAAGATTTCTCAAAAAGTGTCATAACGCTTGTTTCTGGGATGCTAAACAAATTCTATTTTGTCTGTTTTCAGAGTTACATGAAAAAAAGGTCATACATCCAAGCTGATACTCCCTTCACTAGTTAAAAGGCATCTCATGTGTGAAGGACTGCACAGACTCCACCCTGTATTTTCCAGGCTGAATTTTTAGCAGGAATTTTTATATCAAGTCCTAGAAAATAACTGGTTTTACTACTACTTTTCCTAGTGATACCAACCAATACTTGATTATAAAAATAAGTGAGTATAATAAGTGAAGAATTCCAGTGGTCTTTATTAAATAAAGGAACCCTGATATTTGAAACTATCTGGGACAGTGAATACGAAGTGGCTGTCAGATGATAGTGGAAACCTTGGTGGCACAGTGGTGAAGCACTGCAGCTGCTACTCAAAAGGCCAGCAGTTCAGATCTAACACATGCTCATTGACAACTCTATGGGGCAGCTCTACTCTGTCTTATAAGTTCTCTGTGTGTTGGAATCAACTTGATGGCAATGGGTTTGTGTTTTTCAGGTTTATCAGATGATTTTGAGGAAATATTTTAATCTTGTTAGGCATGATAATTATAGTGTATATAAAATAATTGCTCCTTTTTGGAGATACATATTAAAGTGTTTGGAAGTAGAAAAAAAGAAAAAAGAAACACTAATGCTTAGGAAAGAACACTGTATTTGATAAATTAGAAGGCCAGGAAAAATAAGGGAGAATCTCAATGAGACAAATTGACACAATAGCCTCAACGACAAGTTGAAACATACCAAAGATCCTAGGGGTGACTTGGAACTAGGCAACATTTTGTTCTGTTTACATAGCGTTGCCATTAGTAGATGGCTATTTGAAAACAACTAACAACATGTATTGCATATGCAATAAACACACACGCACTTACATCTTTAAATGCTCTTATGTTTAAAGTGCTTTGTGATTTAATAATCAAATTAACAGATCACTGATATCTATGCATTGATTCCATATGTGTGAATAATAAAAGACTACTATCCTGAAATATTGACTCGACTGCTCTTGGCTTTGGCTTTATCCTGAAATATATTACATTTTTATTTTCTGACATTTGTATACAAAATGAAACATTTCTAGACCCCCTACATACATGCAATACAAGAAAAAGAAACATAGGACCAAGGAACATATCCCTCAACAAATCAGATATTTATTTAAAACATAAAGAAGGGAAACAATTAGAATTAATAAGTATCTCTAGTCTTTTGAAAACCAAGTACTTAACAATATTTTTTTGACTCAAAGAAGCATTTCAAACTTGAAAAAAATCTACATTCTTTTTCAGAATTTAGACATTTTGAAATCTGCACATATTTAAAAAGAATCATAGCATATACACATACATATACATATTTATATGTACATGCACATCTATCATATATTTTACCTCTGTTACAGTAATTTTTACTATTTCTGTCAACAGATTATAGTTATGAATAAATAACAAAATTTTAAGATTAATGTGAAGTTGTGAGTGTTCTAGTCATCTATTGCTGCGTGAACAGAAATACCACAAAGTGAATGGCGTTAACAAAGGAAAGTTTATTCTTACACAGTCCCGGAGGCTACAAGTCCAAATTCTGGATGTACACTCCAGGGGAAGGTTTTCCCCCTTGTTGACTCTGGAGGAAGATCATTGTGTTGCATCAGTCTTTGTTCAAGGAACATCTTTGTGCAGGAACCTTAGGACTGAAGGGTGGATTCCACTCCCGGTGCTACTTTCTTGGTGGTATGAGGTTCCCAATTCTCTGGTTGCTTCTCTCTCTTTTTACCTCCGGTAGAATGAAAGGATAAAGAGTGGTGGAAGTCACACTCCAGGGAAACTTCCTTAGCAGGGTGTGGCTGTCTCATCCTAATCTTCTTTTAATGTACCCATCCTATCTATTAGCCACAAGCAGAGATTAAAATTCACAGTATAAGAAAATCACAAAATGGAGGGTAATCACAGAATACAGGGAATCCCTCACCAGCTAAATTACTACACATATTTTTAAACGGGCATAACTCAATCCGTAACAGGGAGTAATGTCTAGAAGAGTTAGGCTGATGCCTAGAAGAGTTAGGATGTTAACTAATTGGTCAGTGGTTCAAATTCACCAGCCATGCTCTTCGGAAACCTTATGGGGCACTTTTATTCTGTTCTATAGGGTCGTTATGAGTGGAAATGTGCTCGACAGCAACAGGAATGTCTAAAAAGTCTATAATGAGTGGAAAAACAAATACTGATGAAGGATACAAAATAGATTAACATAAATCTTTCCATATCTGAGCATCCAGAGACGTTTTTAAAACCAAAATTCAGGTGCATTACTAATATTTTGATTTACAGAGCTCATGTATTTTCTAGGCACCTAGGCACACGTAGTACAAGAACACCAATTTAATTAAGATAACATTTGAAATTCGAGAACCAAGTAGCTCCTTTCTACATTAATAAGTTCTGGCTAAATAGATGCTATATATCAATTTCAGGACATTTACAAAGACAGAATAGTAAATGAATTGCAAATAACAAGGCCTACAGTGAAAAACATTGTCCTCAGGAGCTTCATGATATTTTCATGGACAAGTTGTTTTCTTCTGTCAGGTGAGATGAGATGGAGGTATAACACATTTTTAGTTTCTAATCGTAATTATTGATGATGAAGGCGATAATTTAGTTATATAACAATGAGCAAATCATAGGTTTTCCCTGGGATTTTAGCTGTAAAATACCATAATTCATTCACTGTCTATTAGGAAAGATTATCTGAAAGAAGAAACAGTGTTGATGAAATTTCTTTGACATTTAGAGATCAGATTTTCAAATAAGATATTTATAAAATGTTTAGAAAATAGGAACTTGGGTTAAGGACAGCAAGCTTGAAAGAAATATCATGTAATTTCAAGTATACATGGAATTAATTCAGATATGTACGCATTTTTTTATTACATAATACTGAAAGAGTCATCTCTCAGTGAGAAGTTGTAGCCCTGAGAAGTGTTATTGGAGGAGTGGGGAGCTGGTATAAATGGGGGATATTAGCATATGTCTCTACCAGTTGTTGAATTCTCTTGAATTTTGAGAAATCTTATACTCAGACATCATCTACCATTGTGGTGGACAAGATGCTCTTTCATTGATAAGGTGACTCACTCTGAACTTGTTCTGGAATGACATTTAATAAGCCAGGCTAGAAATGAAATCTATTAACAGTGTCTTTTAATTCTGTCAAAAACAAATTGTCTATATGAGATTGTCTGCATGACAGAAAAATTTCATGAACACTGTTTCTTCTTTCAAATAATTGTTTCAAATAGATCATGAATGAATTATGGTATTTTGCAGCTAAAACTTCAGGGCAAATTAGTGATTCGTTCATTACTATGTAACCAAGTTATGTCTTTCATCATCAATGACTGCCATTGGATACTAGTGTACATGCATTTCCCATTGAATCCTAGGAAGACGTGGGTCAATAAAGAGAAAGTAAAAAATTGGATGTTTATTGTGTAAAACCATGTCAGAGTGTGTGCGTGTGTGTGTGTGTGTGTATGCATGCACTTGTGTGTGCGCCCACGTCCTCACACATGCAAGCACACCCTGGTTAAATACCACATCTAAAGATTACTTTAAAAAAATACGTAAACGTATGAAAATTGAGAAAGTTAACATTAAGATGTCAAAGGAAAAAAAAAAAATGACATCGTAAGTCCTGTATATTTTCTCATTGTGGAACTCGGAGAACGATATTGTACATTGCCTTTTCCTCATCTTGGGACTATTGTAACATTTTAAAATGGATAATAAGTTCTTTTTTCTTTTTCTTTTTGCCTTTATGTTGCCAACTGTTCCTCTGTTCTATTTTCCACCTTTAAATGCAGATACTTTAATCAAGATTAACACTGAACAATCATTTAAATTCATTTCCCCGACATGTTTTCAAACTCTTCATCTATACTGGTATCACCACAATGATTCTGAGAATCAGTAGACCATATTGGTTTTATGAGTGCAGGCTCCTCACAAATGCCTCCTATATCTCAGAACCCTCAGAGATGTTCCAAATACTTCTGATGCTTGCCAGCTCTGCCTTCCTCCTCTGTCACATCTCTTATGCTGACGTTTCTGCCTTCTTCTCCTCCTATGTGATTCCCTTGGGACTATTCAAATAATCCAAGATTGTGTCCTTATTTTGCGGTCCCTTTATTCATAACCTTGGTTTTACCTGCAAAGTTCCTTCACGTAAGTGTTCACAGTAGTGTATGAGAGGTCTGACAGTTAGGTCCGCAAACTTAATTGTTGTAGGTGCTACATGCCTAACTGCTGAGTATCACTATGGTTATCATTGAAGTACTCCCTTTGGGAAGCTGTGCGCCGATACTAGCACCTAGTCCACCCTTCAAAGCAATTTTGGAACCCTTTCTGCAATGGCCATTGCGAAAGGTGCCTAGGTGGCAAGTTCGGGAACTTAATTATATAGTTGTCCAGAAGGCAGTTTTTAGCCAGTAAACGAATAGCTGTATTGGAACAGCCTCCCTTCTCACAGGATCAGGCCCCCAATCACTTGTTTCTTTACCCGAAGTTAAAGGAAAGTTTGAAAGGAAGACATTTTGACGACATTCAGAACATCAAGGGTAATATGATGACGGTTCTGATGGTCACCCAGAAAAAGTTTCAAAATTGCTTTGAAGGGCGGATTAGGAGCTGGAGTTTGTACACAGCTTCCCAAGAGGAGTACTTTGAAGGTGACTGTAGTGATGGTCAGCAATGAGGTATGTAGAAATGTTACTAGGATGGGTTCCTCTGGGAGCATGGCCCCTAGCCCTGATGTTGCCCTTGCCCATAAATCATAACGATGTGTCCACTCTTTGGACGATGCAGAGTGACCATATATTGGATGACTTTATGGTTATCTGCATCTATAGACGCAGGATATCATCCTGTTGACCTCTGGCTGGAGGAAGGAGAGTGGGTGGAGAGGAGGGGAAAGGAGACTGTTGGGAGGATGAGACATGTATGGAGCAGAGAGGAATAGTGTGCTGTCACCTGGCCGGGAGAGCAGTGGAAGTTACACATAGGTGGGCATGTAAACGTACATGGGAATGTACATTTTCACTCAGCCAGAATAAAAAAAAAAAAAAAAAAACACCTTAATTGTCAGTCCTCCTAACATAATGATAGGCAGAAGACTATCCACAGAAGGCTATTAAGTCTTCAGGTACAGAACCTGTAACATATTATCTTACATAGCAGAAAGAACTGGACACATGTGATTAAATGAAAGATTTTATTTATTGATTTTAAAGAGAGATTATGCTGTATGATCTAGGTGAGTCAACATATTGATGAAGGTCTTTATCAGTGAAAAAAATGAGGTAGGCATGTCAGCATTAGAGAGCAACCCAGTGCCCAAGGTGACTCCAACTCACAGTCACATTGCAATACAGAGTAGAATTGTCCGATAGAGTTTCTAAGACTCTAATCTTTATGGGTGCAACTGCTACATCTTTCGCTCATGGAAGTGTAGAGTGACTGGTGGGTTAAAATCACATACCTTTCAGTTAGCAGTGGGTGCTTTAACCACTGCATCACCAGGACTTCTTCTAAGAGAGATTAAGGTGCTACTGTTTTGGCTTTGAAAATGGGGGAAGAGCCACAAACTGAAGAATGTAGGTGGCCTGTATATGCTGGAAAAGGCAAAGAAAGGATTCTTCCCTAGAGTTTCCAAAAGGAACACCAACACCTGGATTTCAGCCCATTGAAACACATTTCAGTCTTCTGACTTCAAGAATTTTAAGATGTCTCTGTCATTTTAAGCCACTGAATTTTGTGGTAATTTGTTACAGCAGCAACAGGAAACTAATTAAAACACCTTTAGACATCTGTCTTTAAGCTTCCTTGAATTCATTCCTGCTAATCAGTGACCTTTTCTCTACAGATAATTCAAAATAATACAAAACAAAAATAAAAAAGCTAATATTTTGTCAAATATTAAGAACTAATATTAGTATTCCAAGTGCTACCCTGAATGAATTCATTATTTGCCCTATTTTCACATGAGAATTTAAGCAATGACTTACAGTTGAGGTGGCTATGAAGTGATAGAATTAAGAATTGAAACCAGATAATCTAACTTCACATCTAAGCAGTTTTATTCATATAGCATAGCCAATACAGCATTCTTCTTGAAAATATTAATCATTTTTTGGAAATCTCTTAGGGAATTACAACTTAGGAAAATACAACTTTATGCACTGGACAAAAGCAAAAATGTACATCTATCTTCTTTTATATGAATTAGAAATTTAACATGTATTTTTCTATTAGTTCTGCTTTCCTTGATGCCAGAAGGATACTTCTGAAGTAAAGTTTGGACCAAAGGTGTACAAGATTAATTGAAATTTTGTTTAATCTACATGTAGATCATGGAATTCTATTCCTATGGCTGTGTAATCAAATCATAGCTTTGTTATAGAATGGCGTGAGGTTTCTCTGTGGACGTACTAACCCAGAAAGGATGTGAAATTCGGGACATCAGGAACAAACGGTATCAGGAGAAGGAAAATATGCTGGAGTTTTCTGAGGGTGTTGATCCTATTTCCCTCCCTCTTGTGTTGCCACATACTCACTACTGTGAAACAGCATTTTCCAGTCAAGTACAAACTCCAAGTTCTGGTAACTGTTCTCTGTCTTGAACAATGAATCCTATGGCTGGTAATAATTGTCTATTGTACCTAGTCCTGTTGTTGTTGTTGCTGTTACGTGTCATTGAATCAGTTCGAAATCACAATGAACTTATGTACAACACAACAGAACACTGCATAGTTTTGTGCCATCCTAATTACAGTTGTTGCTATACATGAGCCAGTTCTTGTAGCTCCTTTGTCAATCAAGCTCTTCTAGGGTCTCCTTTTTTGCTGAAACTCGATCAAGCATTAGGTCCTTCTCTAGTGACTGGTCCTTCCTGACAACATGTACAAAGTACGTGAGGTGAAATCCCACCATACACCCTTCTGAGAAATATTCTGGTTGTACTCCTTCCAAGACTGATGTGTTTGTTCTTCTGGCAGGCCCTGGTATGTGCAAAATTATCTGTAACTACTCCTAGAGAACTGCAGTTTCCTTACTGAATTTCTATAATTCTGTTATTACTTTGTAACTACTCATATTATTAAATTTCCTCAATTTAAATGGTTTAAATATCCTTTTTTCTCTAGAACTTTGACTAATTAAAACAACGCTTTGAATTTGTCTGAGATTTGTTTTATGTGCTAACGCGTGGGCTATTCTGGACAATGTTCCATGTGCAGTAGAGAAGAAGCTGTAGTTATCTGTTGATGGATAAAAAGTTCTGTATATGTCGATGAGGTCTAGTTGGTTAATTGTGGTATTAAGATCTTCTGTGTCTTTACCGAGCTTTTTTCTAGAAGATCTCTCCAATACTGAAAGTGGAATGTTGAAGTCTGCCACTGTTATTGTGGAGTGATCTATTTTATTTTTCAACGCCTTTAGTATTTCTTCAATGTACATAGATGCTTTAGTACTGGGTGCATAAATATTTAATATTGTTAAGTCCTGCTTGTGTATTGAAGCTTTCAGCAATACATAGTGACTAAATGTCATGAATTGAATTGTGTTCCCCCCAAAAATAGGTGTAGCCATGTGGCTGGGCCATGATTCCTAATGTTTTGTGATTGTCCTCCATTTTGTGATTTTTCTGTGCTGTATGTGTAAGGATTAGAGTGGGACTTTAAATCCCTCCAAAGGATCACCTCTGTGCTCCACTGTAAAAGGAGTTTCCCTGGAGTATGGCTTGCACCACCCTTTATCCTTTCATCCTACAAGGGATAAAAGGAAAGAGAAGCAAGCAGAGAATTGGGAACCTTGCACCACCAAGAAAGCGGCACTGAAAGAAGAGGGTGTCCTTCAGACTTCAGATTCCTGTATGAAGATGCTCCGTGGAGAAAGACTGATGTAATACCGGACTTTCCTCCAGAGCTGACAAGTAGGAAAGCCTTCCCCTGGAGTGGACAGCCTGATTGCGGACTTGGAGCCTACTGGACTGTGAAACAGTAAACTTTCCCTTGTTAAAGCCATCCACTATGTGGTATTTCTATTAGAGCAGCACTAGATGACTGAAACACCATCCTTATCGATGATGGTGGATTTTAAGGTAAAATCTATTTTTTTTGAGATTAGTATTGCCACACCTATTCTCCTTTGTATAACGTTAGCTTGATATATATTCTTCCATCCTTTAATTTTCAGTTTGTTCGTATTATTAAGTCTAAAGTGAGTTTTTTGTAAGCAACACATAGATGAGTTGTGTCTTTTGATCAAAGATATCACTCATTGTCTCTTTACTGGAGTGTTCAGCCCGTTTACATTCAGTATAATTGGCGACAGGTATGTGTTTACTGCTATCATTTTTATTTATTTTTGTGTTGACATTTCACCTTTGCTCTTAATATTCTCTTCTGCTTCATTCTTCTTTATGAGTTGATTTTTCATCCTTTCCAGTGTTCATTTTATGTTTGTTGACACTCTTGTGTTGTGCTTCTTGTTTGATATGCTGCATCTTTATTGTGCTTTGCAGCTACCTCTATGACCCCCCTTAATAATCTAAGTTTGAACACAATTTTAACTTCTACATATCTTTAGCTTCGTCTTTGTCTTGAAGGACTATAACTACTGTAATATATCCCTCTTTTTAATGTGATGGTATTTAGTTTTCATGATATGCTCACTGGATCCCTTCTGTTTTAGTCAGCTAGTATTGCTCCAACAGCAATACCAGAGTGAATGGCTTTAACAAAGGAAAGTTTATTCTTATGCAGTCCAGTAGGCTACAAGTCCAAATTCAGGATGTCTGCTCCAGAGTAATGTTTTCCCCCTTGTCGGCTCTGGAAGAAAGTCCTTGTGTCACATCAGTCTTTGTTCAGGGAGCATTTTGACACAATAACCTCAGGTCTGAAGGATATGCTCTTCTCCCGGTACTGCTTTCTTGATGGTGTGAGGTTGCCAGTTCTCTGCTTGCTTCTCTTTCCTTTTATCTCTTGTAAGATGAAAGGATTAAGGGTGGGGCAAGCCATACTCCAGGGAATCTCCCTTTACAGTGGAGAAGGGAGGTGATCCTATGACAGGATTTACAGTCCCACCCTGATCCATTAAAGGAAAAATCACAAAATGAAGGATCATCATAGACTACAGGGAATTATGACCCATGCACATGACTACACATATTTTGGGGGGTTCACAATTCTATCCATGACACCTTCTTTTAATGTTATAGCTTTGATGAAGTTTCGTGCATTCCCTAACTAAGTAGGATACTAGATGTTGTGTCCTGCATTGCTCTTTAAATATAGAGTTAAAGGATGTGTTTTGCTAAGCAAAGAGCTTCTTTCAATTTTTCTTTAGTTTTGGTTTGGTTTTCACAAAGTTTCTAAGCTTCTGTTCATCTGTGAATGTCTTAATTTCATCTTCACATTTGAAAGACCGTTTTGTGGGGTATATAATTCTTGGTTGGAAGTTTTTCTCCTTCAAGGTTTTGAATGTGTCATCCCACTGCCTCTATGCCAACATCGTTTCCTCCAAGAAGTTGGATGAAATCCTACAGGGCTTCCCTCTGAATGTTAGCTTTCCTCACTGCATTTAAGCATTCCTGCTTGTATTCCATTTTGTTAAGCTTGAATATAATGTCTTGCTGTCTTTCTTCTGGGGTCTACTTTATGTGGTGTTCAATGTACATCTTGGATATTTATGTACTCTAATAATTTCAGGAAAATTCTCTGTCAGCAACTCAGCGACAATACTCTCTGCATTTTCAGGTGTCCCTTCCTGTTCAGGAACCCCAGTTGATCATAGATTGTTCCTCTTGATAGAGTCCCACACATTTCCTAATGCTTCTTCATTCTTCTTGTTTCTTTTCTCTGCTTTCTCCTCTTAAATGCTAGTGTCACTGGCTCTATCTTCAGGGTCTCTAATTCTGACTTCTATTTGTTCAATTCTGCTCCTTTGGCTTTGAATGGAGTTTCTAATTCTGTAATTTTGTTATTGATCTGTTCGATTTAAGAATGTAGATGTTCCATCAGTTATAATAGCTTTCTTAATTTTTCATTTTGCTCCACTGCATTTTGTTTAATTTCTAGGCATGCTCTCTATATAATTATTTTGTACATGACCTCTGATAGTTTCAGAATGGCTTCTTCATCTAAGAAATTTCTTGATTCTTTATTTTGGGAGGTTTTTGGAGCCATGGTTGGTTGTTTCTTTAAGTGCTTGGTGATGGTCTGTTGCTTTCATGACATCTATAGGCTGTTTCATTTCTCTGGTGTTGCCTCAACAGGAGCTGAAGTGTAGTTCTGAAAAGGTAGTTGGTCACCATCCACCTCTGTGTACTCTAATGACTGGCCCCAGTGTACACTCTGGAGTGGCAGTATCTGCCTCCTGACTGGCTGAGACACTGCTGTACTTATGGAGTCAGTGGGAGGCCTCAACATACCTTATGATATGGATCAGTAAAGCGTGGAAGAGATACCGTCAAGCTGGACCACAGTTATTTCTCTAGGTGGTCATATACTAAAAAGCTCAAGGCTATCTGACATCTTCCAAAATGTGTCAGGCCATCAAGCGTTGCAGACTCATCTTTCAGGTTGACAACAGAGTTACCTCTATGGAAGTCTCCAGATTCTATGATGTAGTTCAAAGTAGGGAGGGGCTATTTCCTTGCTGCCATTGCCCACCAGGCCCTACCTGTAAGGTAACACCATGGTAGACACAGCCTTTCTGCTGTAAAAGTGCTCCCCAGATTGGCACTGCCTCCCAGCCTGGGAAGTAGTCCCTGCTGAGACCTCTGGTTGCGTAATTCCACCTCCCAGTAGAACAAGATGTCATCCTGGTCAAGCTACCCCTCCCACTGTGGAACAGCTGAATCTACAGCACAGCTCAGAAAAGAGAGGGTGGAGGGTCTGTAGTGCCCTCAGTCTGCCACTGTGCTCTGAAAATATGGCTATTTCACACAGTGTCTCTCCACTGTGGCATATGCTGTTCACTTCAACACTGTGGGTCAGCATATATTCTGGCTTATGCACATCCCCTACCCACCAACCAACAAAAAGAGAAGAAATTTAGGAACACGAGTACCTTCAGGGCACGTGCATGTCCATTCAACAAGAGCAGGGCTCAGTGAGAGGCAGGTAGCTTCCAGTTTGGTGGCATGTAGTCCAGACTGAAAGTCCTGTGCCGTGTCCTAGGGCTCACTGGGTGTCCTTAAAGCTCCATTCAATCAACAACCCAGTCCTTAGTTTTCAGAGGGAATTAAGGAGACATATGTCTAGTCTGACATCTTGACTCTGCCCCCCAATACCTCAGTTTTCAACATTACTGGGAAGTTTGTGATTCATGAACATTACAAAAAGAAAAAATACGTGTCCATCATGAAATACAGAAACAAATACCATACCAAAAAGAAATTAGAGAAAATAGGGCAACACTGACAGGGATAGAAAACTTGAAAAAAATTAAAAGAAGATATTATACCTTTTAAAAATAAATGAACAATAAACAAAACAAAACAAAAAGACCTCAAAGTGTGGGAAGAAGAAATATACCAAGAACAGGAAGAAGTTTATTTAAAATGACATTATAATAGCAGAAATAAAAGTATTCAGTAGCAGAGTCTGACTAGAATAAAAATCATTTCAGAAAGAGAAAAGAATCCATTAGTTGTAGATACAGTACCAATTTATAAATTTGTTACTAGTTAAATTGGAATCCTAGCTGCAGTAAGTTAAGACTCCAACATTCAATGTATCAAATAGCTTAAATGTTTATTTCATATATTGATTCAAATTGCGTAGCAGCATCCAGAAAGTCATTAAGAGTATCTATAGTAGCAGAACACTATTACTTTAAATATGTGGTTTTCAGGTTGCTTGTCACATCCAGAAAGGGGAGAACAGAGTCCAGGACAGCTGTCATTCAATAAAGTGAAGAAGAAAGTTTTGGCAAACCTGCTCACATTCTTTCAGTGAGCTTTTAGACACATGTCCACCCCTGGAATCAAGGAAGACTGGAAATGTAATTTTGCTCAATAGCCACTGAGGGTAGAGGGAGGAACAAATACCAGTACAGCAATGGATTTAGATCATGACAAAGAAATCAACAAAAGAAAAAAATATATTTGTAACAGTATGATAAATATTCCACAAAATAGAGAACAGGGGGAAAAAAAGATACATACTAATAAACAAGTACAATGAATACTTTCTGATACTAAATCAAATACCAAACTAAATCTACTGCTGTTGAGTAGACTCTGACTCAGAGCAACCCTAAAGAACAGAGTCAAACTGCCCCATAGGGTTTTCAAGTCATTCCTGGTGGCTTTGAACTGCGAATCTTTTGGTTAGCACCCTGAGCTGCTACCCACCAGAGTTTCCTTCTGGATGTAAAATATGGTTATCCATACCAAAATGGCTTCCTCAATGTATTATGAATCAGATGTGTGATTTTTTTTTGTGTGTGTGTGTACACATACATGTATTTACATATAAAACCCATTGCCATGAAGTCATTTCTGACTCATAACAATCCTATGTGTTATAGTACAACTACTGCATAGAATTTCCTTGTCTGTAATCTTTGTGCAATCAGATCACCGGTTTTTTTTTCTGTGTGTTCCTGAGTGGATCTGATCCATTAACCGTTAAGTTAGTAGTGGTGTGCAAGCTGTTTGTTCAGGGCCTATATCTATTTATATACACGTGTTTCTGTTAAAAAAAACAAAAACAAAAAAAAATGACATAGTAGGTCTCTGCAGTCTCTCTCAGAAAAAAAGTTACACTTAGCAAATAAATGTGTAAGGCATGAGTCATCTGTATAAAAATACAGTAGATAATTATCTATATCACTATGTAGATACATATGTTTTTTACTATATATACATGTATATATATAGTGTTTAGACACGGTGTTATAAACATGAAATATTGTATTGGTTGAAACAATGATAATGTGCAGCATGGCAAATGAAGATTAACTAAGAATAAAATTCTCAACTGTCGCTGTAGAAATTCAGTTGCATTTCTTTGAAAGTGACAAATCAATGATTATAGCTTAAGCAAGTTATGAAAAACTGTGGAAGGATATGTAAAAATAAATACCTAAAAGCTTAGGAAGTGAGTGCTGCTCAGATATAAAAGGCTATGGAAAACCACTGGGTTCCACAACATTTGAAATCTGGGGCAAAGGTTTTTGGCAGAAGTATGCCTGCTGGCATATATAAAAATGAAATGTCCTAAAATGTATCACTTTGGCACAATTAAGTATATTATGAAATGACTGATTTTATACTACATACAGATGTTTTCACAAAGTCTGTAATGTAGTCTTCATTTTAAATTTAGTATGTCATTTTAGTTAAAAATTAATTATTTCTAAATTATACATATTTTCTTGGAAAATGTGATACTAGTTTTGGTTTTTCATAGTTTTAAGAGAATAAAGCAAAAATATTTTCTTAAGCATAGGAAAGTAGAAACACCCGATATTATGTGGCTATTTTCATTTTTTTATGTAAGTTGGAGAAAGGATCAGTAATTGTCTCATTAAATTTGGAAGTCTTAATAATAATTAATATTGTAATTTCCCATTTATGTAATTCTACATTTATCCAAATTGCTTCTTAAATGACAATATTTTTAAAAAAGGGAAAAAAATGTGGCTGTCCAGTTGATTCTGATTCATACTGACCCTACCGTGTGAAGTAGAATTAGGGGTTTCCACAAAGCAGCTGGAGGATGAAAGTCAACTGTTTGGTTGGCAGCTGTAGCTCTTAACCACTACACCACTAGGGTTTCATATTTATAGATACCAATTATTATTATTTGTTGCCATGAGTCAGTTCCAGCTCACGGTAATCCCATGTACAACCAAACAAAACACTGCCTGGTCCCACATCATCCTCGCAATGATTACTATGCTTGAGCCTATCATTGCAGTCACTTTGTCAACCCATCTCATTGAGAATTTTCCCCTTTTATACTGGCCCTCAAACAAACATGATGTCCTTCTGCAGGGACTGGTCTCTCCTGAGAAGAACATGCCCAGACTACATGAGATGAAGTCACTCGGTCCTTACTTTCTAAGTGTGCACTTTGGCGTATATAAAAATGAAATGTCCTAAAGTGAGACACTTGCATCAAAGACTATGAAGTATATACTGAAATGGCTGATTTTGCACTACACACTTCTTCCAAGATAGATTTGTTCATTCTTCTTGCAGTCCATAGTATATTCAATATTCGTCATCGATACCGTAATTCAAGAGCATCAATTCTTCTTTGGTCTTCCTTTTTCATTATCCTGCTTTAACATGCATATTAGATGATTAAAAATACCATGGCTGGGTTCTGGTGCATCCCAGTCCTGAAAAAAAAAAGATAGAGATTTATATAGCTATTACATAGTTACAGACAGCTTCTCTGCGTAGTAAGCTGAAATAAAATTTCCTCCCTTCAATCATGATTGAGAGCATTTCTCCAAATGCGTGATGTAGATTCCACGTTTTGCCCTTAGATTAAGCAGAACGTGGGAGTAATCAAAGTTTTAAAATACATGCTTTTCAAATATTTTATCATTAAAACACTAGGACACTGGATTTAGACATATCACTCATATTTCTTAATTTTCCTTTTCATCTATGAAACTAAATATAAACCAAACCAAACCATAACAGACAACAAAATTTGTTGTGAAGAAAACTCTTACTCAAACATCACTTCTCTTCTAGGCATACTTCCTCATGCCTGTAATTTAGCTGGGGCCATATAACTGGTTCGTTGATGATGAGCGTAAGTCATACAGTCACAGTTGCTCCTGTCAAGTAATCTAACTACTGACTGAGACAATTCAATGCTTTATTTTCCTACTTTGATGCAAGGGAGCATGTGCACTATTGAGACTTTCGAATTGAAGATCAGAAAAATTGGGGGCCTGGAGGACAATGGCCCTAGAGAGTCTCTTGAGGCCAAGTTAATCTTTATGTGGATAGAGGATAATCAAACTCTTTGTTTATTCATAAAAGCTCTGAGACTGTAGTTTTTACTTTAAATTTAAATTATAATATTGTGTAGTTATTTACATTTATCATGGCATAACTTAGCTGATACAGTCAATACTGGGTATCAATTCTTGTTTGCTAGTCCTTATTTGTTGTCCAGGTTTAGCACACATATAAGATGATTGAAAATACCATGCCTTGTGTCTGGTGTATTTCAGTTCTCAAGGTAATTTATGTCTTAAATTATCATGGCATAGCTTAGCTTATGTTGACTAACATCTACATTATACAAGTCCAGCATACAAGATTTTGCATTAACTTTTTAAAAATTCTGATGGAATAGACATTTTCCTGTATTCCAACAATTTTTTTTAAATAGTTCAAAAATAGAATTATCAAACACTTAAGCATTTTAATTAATACTTAGTCAAGCCTATCTACTTCATAGACAACCTGATGGTGTAGCGGTTAAGAGTTACAACTCCAAACCAAAAGATCAGCAGTTTAAATCCATCAGGTGTTCCCTGCAAACTCTATGGGGCAGTTCGGCTCTGTCCTGCAGGATCACTGTGAGTCAGAATTGACACAAAAGCAATGGGTAAAGTACTGGCACCTACATCGCGAACCAGAAATTGAAATGTTGGTGAGCAAATGTATGTTTCCAACTTCAGAAAGTAAGCATACCACAGGGTAAGCTAGATTTTAGTTCTCCTGCCTTTCAACATGAATATGCTTTATCTTACGCACCTGATCCCCCAAAGGGAGGATTACATATATGACAATGATCCCGCAAAATGCATTGGTACCACGAGGGAAAAGCCTGAGAGAGAATGCTAACAGAAAGCCAGAAAGAGACAGACATGTATTGCCTTAAAAGGCTCCTTTTATGAACTAGACTTTGCAGGAATTTCTCCCTGCATTTTTGACCTTTTTGTTTTCTGTAAACTTCTGTAACTGATTTCAAAACAGTGAAATGAAAGTATAATAAGTTTTTCTATGTATAAAAATAAGATGCATTCTTGGTTACGAGTATAGGAAATATATGCTCATTATTATGAGGCATACATGCTTATATATCATGATATAATTTAATCTGAATGCCATTAACTTGCATATCAATACAGACGAAGACTGGCATCATCAAATGGATACATGGAAAGTTTGGCATGTTTTTCATATGTTGTTGAAAGCACACTGCACATTACTGTGTTAAAAACACTAATAACACTCTAACACAATTTCTGCAAAATTCACTTCGTTGTCAAAAGTAAGTTGAGTGACATGCGCAGCATGTTCTCAAAACTTAAAGCAATTTGCTGGGCAATCATTAAAATGAAAAATCAAAATGAATTGTAAAACATTTAAAACTCTTCAATCTTTTTTTTTAATTGGATCTTAAAAGCTGAAAATTGCAAAGCTTGGATCAGAGGTGAAGGAGCTGCTGTTGTTGCCTATTATTAGATTTGAAAGTATTTGCTGTTGGGTAGGAATAAAAGCTCTGACCTTCTTTATGGGTGACTAATTATTATCAATGTTATCATAAATATTTCTATGAAATTAAACAAGTTGGATATGAGTTCAAAATTCCACATAGAAAAAGTGTACTTAAAATAAGTGACATTGTGTATAAAACAATTGATTTAATGTCAAAGAAAGACATAGAAAATTCAAATTGTTTTATTAGAATGAAACGTGATTGACACTGTTATTCTTAAAGATCTAGACCATTATGTCCACAATATGAAGAAAGTTAAATATTTCTTGGAGACTTTAGCCAAGTACTTTGCATATTACAAATAATCTTTATTTAACATCATTTTCAGAAAAGTCCTGAACTAGTTTTTTAATAATTAAATCTTCACAGAATTAATCAAAAAGTGGTAGTGATAGCTCATATAAAACAACAAGAAACACAATTTGTCTTTTAAAAAAAAACAGGACCAAGAATGAAATTGCTTTCTTGATGTTCACTGTTAGAAAGAGGTTTGGAATTTCTGAAATCAGCCTACATCAAAATGAGAATCCAGTTTCTTGTGAAATTGCTCTTGTACTCTTTATTTTTCTGTAAAGATAGTTTTGAATTTTAGTAATTTTCAAAATACTTGACCATGTATGTCCATTCATTATTTTTAGATCTCATTGAAAATTAAATATTTAGAAAGAATCAAAACTAATTGAGAAGAATTGCAGCTTGGGATTCTGCATAGATAATTTTTTACTAAGCTGTCTGGGTGATACAAATGGTTAAGTGTTGGCCTACCAGCCAAAAGTTTGACAGTTCAAATCCACCCAGAGGCACCTCAGAGGACAGGCATCTGCTTCCAAAAGATTACAGCCTAGAAAACCCTATGGAGCAGTTCTGTGCACACAAGGGATCCTCATGGGTAGGAATTGAGTAGATGGCAATAAAAGCAACAGATTTTCAGTAGATTTGAACACATTAAAGTAATATAATACATGAAGGATAAAATTTACTTAAATTAAAATATATATATGTGTGTATATATATATATATATATAGAAGGCTTAATTATATTTGATTTCCAAAATCAAGGAAACAAACCATTTTTAACAGGAAACATTTATATCTCACATCCAGAATTCACCTTATCTCAAAGACACGCTCTTTAAAAGCATGACTTTTACCGTAATCCTATGTTTTAGTTTTTAGGCCAAAGGCAAATACGTCACCCTGAAGACTAAGGTGTGCCTGACCCAAACCATGGCATTTGCCATTGTGTCATACCTACGTGAAAGCTGCAGGACAAATAAGGAAGACCAAAGAAAAACTGATACCTTTGATTGTGGTGTTGGTGAAATATCTTAAATATGCCAGTACTGTCAAAAGAATAAAAAAATTGTCTTGAAAGAAGTTCAGCCAGAATGGCAAGACTACATCTCAAGCATTTTGGACACGTGTATCAGGAGGAATGAGTCCTTGGAGAAGGACATCATGTCTTGTAAAGCAGCCAGCCAGGTGCTGTCGAGTTGGATCCCACAGCGGGTCAGCAAAAAAGAGAAAGACCCTCAGCAACATGGACTGACACAGTGACTGCACAGACGGGTTCAAGCCTAACAGCGATGATGAGAATGGCCCAGGACCAGGCAGTGTTTCATTCTGTTGTACAGGGGGTTTCTAGAGTTGGAACCAACTCAACACACCTAACGACAACAACAGATCAAAAATTGTCTGGCTATGTTTGAACAAAATACATAGAACATTGTATTCATGTTGTTACCCGATTTGGACCTATGCCCTGGAGCAGTCAAACCAATGAAATATACTCCAAGTTAGAAAGAGGAAGTTCTGTTAGGAGGTATGATGTCACTGGAGACTAGAAAGCAATGCAGGCTGTTCTTCATGGAGTTTCAAAAGACAATTTTTACATCAGCGCGTATGTATCATTTCAGCAAGGAATACTTCATGGTTTTAAGCACATAGCCCACAGATAACAGTACATCACAAAAGAGTCACAAGAAACTCTCTATTAAACTACAGATGCGTATGTCAGACACCTGGACTCTAATCTGCACATTTGTCACAAGCAAAGACAAAACTTATACAAAAATTCCTCAGCTAGTGAAACTAGCTTGCCAGGTCCACACTGACTGAGATAAGGAGCAAGAAAGAAAGTTGTGGATACAAAAAATGCCAGGCAACCTTCCTAGCCGCTTCTTTCCAGGCTGAAGTCCGTTTCTCAGAAAAGCAGAGAAGAGGCTGCAGACCAAGCTCACAGGACCTGAGGAGGCTCCGTACCCCTTTGGAAGGAGGCCAGTGCAGAGTCCAGAGTAGCTGGTACAGTAAAAAGCATTTACAGATTCTTTAGAGTAATATAATGACATTAGTTATGTGAAGCTCTCAATCACCCATTTTGAAAAGGAGAAAACATGTTGCAAGGTATTAGAATTACAACATTTTTCACCAGACATATTTACAACTAGTTTGACTATGGTTTCTACAAAAAGAATGCAGCATGATTAAAATGGCTAATTATGCAATGCAGAGTGCTTACTCCCTGAAGGAGCTGTGAGGAACAGGAAGAAAATGTAAAACGTGGTTCCAGCATTCATTAGATTTACAATCTGGCTGCAAAGTTAAAAATTGTCTGCATGTGAAACGAGCAATTGCATAATGCACAATGACTTAACACCAGAGGATAAAGACTTGTCTTTATTTTGTTCTGTCTTTGCCTCTGTGAGGAAGATGGGTTGCTACCCTGTCTCTTTTTACCTCTCTTCTATTAGCCAGCATACATCTGGGCTTACTTACAGATTAAAATGAAGTTCACGAAAGAACCTATCTTATCTGTTACTTTGACAATCAAATTGTTAAGCAAAGTAAAGTTTTCAGCAATGTATTTTGAAAATAATGAAAGATTTACTGAATAATAAGGAAAACTATAATGATAATAACTGTAATTAGTGTCAAAGTGAGAGTAAAACAAGAAGTACCAAATGTTAGCTGTTGAATTCACTAAATATAAATGATCTATGTGTATGAATACATTTCGCAAAGACATTACAGTAAAAAAGGGTGAGGATAGGTTCTGGATTGACTTACATTCCCCCAAAATATGTTTTGCAACTCTTTAACCTCTGTAACTGTAGTGGAGTGCTGGTGGCACAGTGATTTAAAGCTTGGCTGCTATTCAGAAGGTTGGCACTTCAAATTTACCAGCCACTCTTTAGAAACCCTGTGGAGTAGTTCTACTCTGCCCTATAGGGTTGCTATGAATCAGAATTGACTAGATGGCAGTAAGTTTGTTTTTTTTTTTGGTTTATGACTGTGATTATAATCCTATTTCGGAATGGATTGGCTTTGTTACGTTTATTAGGAATGATAACTACCGGGTAAATTTCACTCAATCTCTTTTCGTAGTTAAAAGAGATTCAGTGCAATAAGCAGAGATGTTGTTGTTGTTAGGGGTCCTCAAGTCAGTTCTGACTCATACCAACCCTATGCACAACACAACGAAACACTGCCTAGTCTTGTGCCACATCCACGTTCATTTTCGTGCTTAAGCCCATCGTTGCAGCCACTGAGCCTTTCCTTCTCTTTGAGGGACTTCGTCTTTCCTTCTGACCTTCCACTCCACCAAGCATGATGTTCTTCTCCAGAGACTGATCCCTCCTGACAGCATACCCAAAGTGTAAGAAGCAGTTGCACCATCTTTGCTTCCAGGGAGCACTCTGGTTGTACTTCTTCCAGATTGGTTTGTTCTTTTCAGATTGGTTTCAGATTGGTTTCTTCTCCGACACCACGGTTTGAAGTCATCCATTCTTTTTCTGTTTTCCTTATTCATTGTCTATCTTTCACAATAGAAAATACCAAGGCTTGGGTCAGGAGCACCTTTGTCTTCAAGGTGACATCTTTAGTTTTCAATATTTTAAAGAGGTCTTTTGCAGCAGATTTTCCAATGCAACGGGAAAAGGGAAATTTTAGTCACATCAAGATTGATTAGGAGCAGAAACACAGAAGAGACAAAGCCTTTATTCTCAATCCTACAGAGAGAGAAAATCTTCCTTTAGAGTCGCTGTCCTGAATGCAGACTTTTAGATTCTTTCATAGTGAAAACATAAATTTCTGTTTGTTAAAGTCGTTTGTGGTATTTCTTCTACAGCAACACTAGATAAGTAAGACATGGGATTAATTGAGTTAATACCCTCTATGAACAATACAAATTCAGACTCAAGCTTCTATTTCATTCCTCTCACCCTCCTAGCTTTGCTCTTAAATTCAGTGACCTATGAATCATCTTTACAATTTAACAAGGTTTCCTGATAAATCACAGAGGGCATATTCCCCTTGAAATATTGCTGCTCATATATGCAGCTGGTTTATTTGGAACATATAAATTATTGAGTCTAATTGGATAAAGGGTGAAATATTACTCAAAACGAAAAGGAAAAAATGGTATTTTATGCATCAAAGAACAAAATACAAGGTGATATTCAATATGATGTTTAAATCAATTTCTCATATAATTTGAAAGAATATTGAATGACCAACTGGTGAAGCATAGATTAATCTATCACTTCTTTATCTAAGCAAAACGTTTTAGTTTTTATTCTTACTAATTTGTTTCTTTTTCTCATCTATGTTATCTAATTAATCATAATTAAATTTTGGTCTATGTTCTCTGTAAGTGCCATAAAAAAAGTTTAAGTAATTTAAGTTCAGTTGTAAAACTGTCAATATGCCAGAGTAGATCTTGAAGTAGAAATTCAATTTCAACTTGGGCTCAGACTATAACAGAGATCATAATGGAAGTGCTATCCCACCAAAGATGTTTTATTGTTTATCACAGAATGTAAATGACAAGCTATACACCATCAACATAAACAGTTCACAGAAACTGTCATGGGCATCAGAGTCATTCATTAGAGCAGGTGTTCGACTGGCGTTGAAGGATGACAGTTTGTGCCCTCTGAAAATTGGTTTTATTTATTTATTTATTTCTCTGGCTGCTATGGTCACTCTAAACATTCATCATTTTCCCAAGTCCTGTTAGTATGAATAAGGTCACTTTGCAAAAAGTCCATTTCTCTTCCACCACTCCTTTGCCCATATCCTCCATGGTGAAGTTTTCTGGAATCTTAGGATCAAATTCTGTGGACATAGTCGACTGTCTTAGAGTTTGAAAAACGACGATGGTAAGTTTGGATATCTTGAAACTAAGACCGTAGGGCTCACCCCAAATGTGACACTGTATTTGTTTATATGTTATATTCTGTTTGTGTCTTAATGACTGTATTCCAGTATTGATTATGCTGTGAAAGGAAAACACACCAATAAGCTATGTAAGGGTGAGTAATGCATGTAACTGTAACTGGTTTTTCATTTATTTCAAGTTAAAAATAAAATTTTTTTATAATTACAATCCTTACATTAGCCTATTTGGCAATTCTTTCTTGTACTACATATTATAGAAAACTGATTAATAATTAGAAGGGTGTTTATGAAGCATTCTATGCAAAAGAAGAAGGAAAGTCCACTGTTGAAGGATATTCCACTCAGGCAATTTTAAGGCTTGTTAAAATAGTTTTACCTTTACCTAAGTCTCTTTACCCTAGATGTCTTTGAATAAATTAATCCCTTCTGACTTTTGAGCTTTCCATTCTCTACAATTCAGTCTGACAATCTCCTTTTTTAATCACATATTAATTTTTAAATCAGTGTTTAATAGGATAAGTTAAGAGTCCCCAAGTGACATAATCACATTCTAATTGTACTTCTCTGAGGTTAAAATTGGGTCACCTTGATTACACTTTTGGGAATCCAAATGTTTAAAATTTCTTTTATTTATCCAGTCCAATGGTCAACCACTGCTGTATATGAATTGTAAAGTTTTAAACCTTATAAATTATCCTTGTTTACATCATTTCCTACTTGTTAGAGAGGTGACTGCACTACTGCCTCTATAGTGATGAAAACATTTGTCTACAGAACACCAAATCGAGTGCAAAAATGTATCAAGATTCCCAAATCTAAGACATAACAGAAATTTCAGTGTTTCCTAAGATATCATAAAACCCAAAAGCCTATTTAAAGAATTTAAAACAAACAAAAAAAAAAAAACTTGCAGAAACACAACTCCCTTGATTGTGGAACCTAAAAAAGATCCTGCAGTTTGCAATGAATGACAAATTTAGTAAACATAAGTTTCACCACTAAATTGAACTTCTGTTTCAATCATCTTTGGGATAAGAAATGCATACGCTGAAAATACACATGCACAGGAAAAAAAAATGGTTGTTATTCTTATTATATATAGAATTTATAAAATATCAGACCAGCCATGGACTTTGTAATGATTACTAAATGCAATTTCTTACTGCATTTAATTGAAGAAACAACTAAAATATTCAAATTTAAAATTGTCCTATCTACCACCAATGACTGCTGTGGCAAGGAACACAACAGTTCCTGTTGGAGAGGGAGAAAAGTAGGCTGCAGGTCTTAAAAAGACCAGACTTGAGATAGTGTAACAGACTAGAGAGACCCCAGTAGACATTGCCCTTGGATTTTCTGTTAGCCCAGAACCAAAATCATTCCCAAAGCCAACTGTTTAGACAAGTATTAGACTGGACTATAAGACATAAAATAGTAATAGCGAAGAGAGTGATTCTTGACTCAAGTAGATAGAAGAGGAAATGGGAAGCTTATGTCCAGAGGTGAGATGAGAAGGCAGAACAGACAGGAGCTGGTTGTTTGGATGTGGAAAGTAACAGGGTGGAGAGGAAGTGTGTCCTGTCACATTGCAGGGAAGCAACTGTGTCATGATATGTATATGAGTTTTTGTAAAGCAAACTGATTTGAGTTGTAAAACTTGACTTAAAGTACAATAAAAAATAATAAAAGAGAAAATTGTGAGTACTTTCTGAATTTCTCAGAGAAAAAGATTTTCCACATTTAGCATATGCACTATGAACTCAATTGCGTCTCCCCAAAGTATGTGTTACAATCCTAACCTTATATTTGTGAAAATAGTCCTTTTAGGAAATAAGTTTTTCTTTGTTATGTTAGTGATGCCATCTTGTTGCTGAAAACTTAAACACAGTTCACACTGCAAATAGGCAATTTTTGAGACCGAAGAGATGAGAAGCAAGAGGTTCTCATTATGCCTTGCCACATAAGGAGACAGACAGGGTAGGTTCTTCCAAAGGCTATCTCCTGAACAAAGGGCTGTGGGAAGTCTTATACTAAGTAGGAAAAGGGGAGTTAAACACATTCATAAAGTTCCCAGAAGATAGACTGTATATGAGCGAGGTGCCCAGCTGACACTTGACAATGGATATGGGGATAGGACACTTTGCTCTTAAATTGGGTCCAGCTATATATTTTGGTGATGTATGTCTAGCATTTTTGTTCCTTGGTATGAGCTCATTGTTTCCTAGGCAGGACTCATTATGGAATGATCATTCAGTGGTCACCCAATTCTCTTCTTGGCATAGCTCTGGGCAGCTGACCTTCAAAGTATCTATAGACAACAGGAAGATAAGAGGGGAATGGGATGAGGGTTTTATTTTTCCAGCTCATTCAAGTGACAAAAGTAACATCAGGAAGGAGACAAGAAGCAGGTAGGATGAGGGTCTCATCTTCCATTGTTGTTTAATCAAGTGAAAGTTACCAGTTGTTCTTTTTTATATTCCTGAAGGTACATTGGCAATTTAAAGGAAAAAAGAAAAGAGAGACATTGGAACACTATGCTAAAGGGAGAGTATAATTCTTAATGTCCACCTTCAATCTCAGTGTGGGGAGTGTCCCAAATGTAATCCATTCTGAGCGATATAAATAGCAGCATAGACACAGAAGAGCAAGCCCAAACAGCCCCCTAAGCAGATACCTACTAAGAAGCAGGTTGGGTGGGGTGGGTGGGTGGAAAATAAATGCCACTTGAGGATTGTCAAGAAACAAAGAAATGTCAAAGCTGAGAGAGTGCCCTTTGTCCCAGAGATGGTCCTGTAAATTCTGACTTATATTCTCCTTAACTGTGGGATAATAAATGTCTTTTAAAGTAATCCACTTGTGGTATTTCTGTTACAACCAAAACCTACTTGCATCAAGTGGATTTCAACTCATAGTAACTCTACAGAACAGAGTAGAACTGTCCCTACAGAGTTTCTAAGGAACAGTTCTTGGATTTGAACTGCCAACATTTTGTTTAGTAGTTGGGCTCTTAACAGCAAGGGGATACTCTGGTGGTTCTACTAGAAAAACATACTTTCTTTTTTTGTAATTAAAACTGAACTTCAAAATGTTTACTAGTCTTTACTTCAGCAGTTAGGTAAGCAGCATTTTTCTAGGATGAGTTTGCAACCTTAATTGGTAGTCCTCCTCTGTTGTAGTTATTATTAGCTGTGGACCACTGGTGACCCTTGTACAACAGAAGAAAAATATATGTTCCATATCAGACTTTGTGATTTACAGAGTTTTCTTTGACTTTTGGGGAGTGTAGATCAACAGGCCTTTCTTCATAGGAATCTTTGTGGAAACTTGTTTAACATCAAAGCAATATGTATAGAAACATAACAGAACTTCACTGGCAAATGAGTGGTGGCTAGATGTGAGATGCATTGCCCAGAAATTGAATTGAGTATCTCACAATGAAGGCAAGAATGTACCACTGAACCACCACTGCCCCTTCTTCCAAACGTGTCAAAGGACATCTTGAGCACATGACCAAACACTTTAACAATACTTTATGATACTTAGGATGTACCATGTGCCATGAATATTGTTGTTACATGCTTACGGGGCACACTGAAAACAGTAGTGATTAATCTTATAGTTTAATTGTATTTAATAACAAATAAGATGGAGTATTCTACTATGAGAAAACAGAGGTAAAAATCTGGTACAGTCCTTTTGATCATCTGTGGATAATGTGAAGTGAAATAGTATCTAAAGTTTGAAAAATTATGTTCTTCCATTAAATTAGTCAAAGCAGTACTTAAATCAAGCACATTATCTCTGTCACTTTCTGTCTTTGTCTCTATCTACCTGCTTTTCTATCTAAAACTCTGATGGTATAGTGGGTTAAGTGCTACTACTGCTAACCACAAGGTCGGCAGTTCAAATCCACCAGGTGCTCCTTGAATACTCTGGGGGTCAGTTCTACACTGGCCCCTAGGGTTGCCATAAGTCGGATCTGACTTGACAGCACTTGGCTTGGCTGGCAAACATAAAATACAAACAACATGGGAACAGCAGTACTACCTGCCACTGAATTAACTATGTTCTTCTGGAAGTACATAGCTAGTCCCTTCTTGTGTGATGCCTTTGGATGGACTCAAACTTCCAACCTTTAGTTAGTAGTCTAACACATTAACTGTTAGGACCACTAGAGATTGATAAAAATACGTAATATATATTAGGATTATATATATACATAAATTCCATTAAAATACATGTATCTATAATACAGGTGACTCAACGGCACTTGGCTTGGCAATACAGGTGAAGGCATATTGATTAATAGCTTAGCTGATAATGAAAAGGTCCATAGTTCGAATCTACCAGCTGGTCCTTAGAAACCCTATAGGGCAGCTCTTCTGTGTCCCACAGTGTTGCTATGACTTATATCTGACTTGATAGCACCTAACAACAACAACAACATAATACAGATACATGAATTACTGTTTATAATCTGTATGTAGTTATTTCTCTAGACATCAATATAGAAGATTTATATAAGTAGTTCCACTTTCACATCTCTAAGCTCCATGCCTTAATTTGCCATATTAAGTAAACAGTGGATCATGAACAAAGAATTTTACTTTTTTAACTGGCAAGTATGCTGGATAAGAAAACTTAAAAACAGGTAGATATAGCACAGAATAATCTTTCATAATTTAAGACTTCACAAATCAAGTAGGATTAATAGGCTGTTTGCCTTCACATTTATTATCATGGTCTGGTACTTAATCTATCATATTTGAGTTTTGCCAAGAAGGTGAAAACAGCACATCTCCTTCAATTTATCATGTGATATAGTGTAAGACGGTAAGTTGCTATTTTGTTCATTAACTTATAAAACAGCTAAACTTTATATAAATCGGAACTATAATGAATGTTCATGATTACTTACCATACTGAAATGGACTTGCTGTTTCACTCTTGATGTAATGGGCCAGCTATTCCACTCTGGATAACAGTAAGATTTAGATGTTTGGGAACAGAATTTATTTAGCTTTGTTGCACATTTTGTTTTTTAGCTTAGTGTGTAACAATTCTTTAACAACCCGGTGCCACAGCCAGTGTGACATAAAAATGAGTAGAATTCAAAGGAACTGATTCCATGGTTATGACCCTTAGTTTTTCTTGGACACTTAAGTAAAACTTACAAAAATTCTTAATGGATTAAAAATTCAGGCAGAAGTATATCACAATAGCTTGCATCTGTAACAAATACTGCCAAGTTTATTCATCAAATATCATTAAGTCTTTAGACCAACTCATCCAGAGCAGATAATTACCAAGAACAACAAAGACACTAGGGAAAAAGTATGCAGAAGACAGAAAGATCTATATGAATGGGTGACTGTATCAACATGTTAACAGAAAGAACCAGATGGTGCCTGGCCACCACCAAAAACAACCATGATGGGGCACACAATGTCAAGTCCCAGTGGCAACACAAGAAAAAGAAGAATGCACTTCAAGAAGTCTACTAAAGGACCACAACTGATGATCTAACAGCCTGTAGGATCCCCTGGGAGCATGCTACTCCTGACCAGAAAACACTACTGAGGTCAACTCTTTAGACAAAAGTAGACTAGACTCGGGGACACAGTGTGATCATATGGCATGCATACTTGATGGTTCTATGCATTTATAGGAGGCTCTCTTTCTGGTCTCTTTCTGGATGGGAAAGGAAGGTGGAAGGGAGGGGACAGGAATTTGTTATGAGTATACCACAGGTACAGAATGAAAGGAGCAGAGTGCCATCACTGTGTGAGGAGAGTGAAAAGGAGGAGTGTGCTGTCACTGGGCTATGAGAGCAGAGGGAGCTGCAGATACGTGGGCATGCAAAATTGATTTGGATTGTATACTTTCACTTAATCACATTTTAAAAAAATAGAAAAAAATCCCTTTAGAATATGTAAGCCAGTATTCTAATCCTGTACCAAGTACACTGAATATTCACAGTGCTTATGTTTTAGTGTGAAAAAATAAAAAGAGGCAGTAGTCAACATATAAGTATAGACTGTGATAATACAGTGAATGATTGGTGGTAACTCCTCTCTCTCCCCCCAAAATCAAAACTGTTTCTGTGGAGTCAATTTTCACTCATAGTGACATTATAGGACACAACAGAACTGCCCTATAGGGTTTCTAAGGATTGGCTGGTAGATTTGAACCACCTACCTTTTTGATAGCAGACCAGCTCTTAACAACTGAGCCTTCTATAAATTACTGCAAACTCAAAATTTATTAAGAATTCAAATTTGTTGTGAATTATCAACCAGTATACCCAACCCATGCTATCTAGTTTACTCCAATTCATAGCAATGCTACAGACAGAGCAGAACTGCTGCACAGAGTTTCCAAGGATTGCCTGGTGGATTTGAACTTCTGACCTTCTGGTTGAAAGCAGCCATAGCACTGAACCACGGAGCCACCAGGGTTTCCACCCAGTCATCTGAAAATGAAAATATGTATTTTTCCATACTCAGTTGAAGTTTATACACATGGCAATTAGAAACAAAGAAATAATAATAACAACTCATTACCACAGAGTTGCTTCTGATGCATAGCATCCCTATAGGTGGCAGTAGAGCTTCCCTAGGGTTTCAAAAGAGCAGCTGGTGTTTTAAAGCTGCCAACATTTTGGTTAGCAGCCAAGCTCTTGACCGCGGCACCACTAGGGCAATTAGATAGTCTATAAATTTTGCTATTCAGTACGTGTATACTTCTGCTGATTGTTTTTTGCTTCCTAGTTTGTTCTATGGCACGCAAGAATGATTATGTATTTTTTTTGTGCTTCTATTTTAGTTTTATTGATTTTTTATTTAAATACTTTGAGATCACTTTAAGATATATACCGATTTCCACATACAATGTATTCTTCAGGGGTGATTGATTCTTTCCTGTCAAGTGATAGCACTCTTTATCTTTTGAAATGCTTTATTCCTTAAAGTTTACTATAACTACCTTTTCTTCAATAATATTTTCTTGAAACAGTTTGCTATTTTATTTTCTGACTGTATCATTGAGTTGTATATATTCTAAGCAGTATACATTTGTTTTAAATCAACCTGAAAAATCTTAGCTTTGCAGTGGGAGCTTTCAGCCTATTGGTATTTAAAATAATGGTAAATATATGGGGGTTTATAACTTCCACCATCATATCATTAATTTTTATTTATGCCATCTATTCTATGCTTTCCACATTTCAATTACCAGTTTCACTTAGTTTATTAAAGCCTAACAAAAATACACTGTGACTGAGGCAAAGTCACACATCTCCATAAGTACCTCTGGAAACCAAGACCTGAACTGATAATTAAACAGAGCCTTCTGGAAACCCACTGAGCCCTAGGACAAGGCATAGGGCTGTCAATTTGGATTTCATACTGCTGAGTGGAAAACCTCCTCTCTTTTGCTGTCCTCTGCTCTTGGTGAGTGTTGGTCTTCATGGACCAAATGTAACTCACCATTTAACTTTTTTTTCTCTGTCTTAGCCAGCAGATGGAGCTAGACTTGACTACTAGCTAATCTCAGATGCACAGCTAGTGGGATCTGCGGGTGAAATTGCCCATTTTGAGAGCCTGGCTTTGGACTCTACACATCTCGGCACCTCTGGCCTCTCTTTCCACCTTTGCCATAGAGTAGCCTGTACCAAGGCAGGTGGGGAGCTTGTGCAGGACGCCATCTTGTTCCACAGGGAGGTGGATATACCCATAGGGAGGCCTCAGCTGGACCTAACTCCTAGGCTGGGAGGCAGTGCCTGCTGTGATGAGAGCGCTTTTCTGGCAGAAAAACAGTGTTTTACACAGTGTTGCCTACAGCTGCGTCCCAGCAGCAGAGGACAGCAGGGCAATAGCCTTTCTGTATTTTGAACTAGTTTATAGCATCTGGAGTTGGATATAGAGGTGCTTACTTTGCCATCTGGGAAGAGGAAGCTGCACACCTGAAAACCTGACTGACTTTGGAAGTTGTCATAGATCTTTTGCCTTTCATTTTAAGATGGCCTAGAGAAACAACTGCAGTCCATCCTCACAGCATCTCTCCCAGCCTCTATTGACTCACATGATGCCCACAAAGCAACAAACTCTGGAGAAAAATGTAACCAAGAAATCACCCATGGCTTCAGAGGGTCCCCAAAAGAAACTAACTCAGACCTTCCCAGATGAAGAAGCTTTTCTGAAACTAGAGCCCACCTAGAATTTCTACAAAATGCAGCAGAGCAAAATGAAAAATTAAGCATGCTGCTTGATCTGATGGAACATCAGTACTCTGAAATTCAACAGATCAAGAATAAAATCCAAGATATAGAAACTTCAATTCAAAGCCAAGAAAACAGAATAGAACAAGTGGAAAATAGACTTTCTGATTTGGAAGATAGAGCTACTGAATCCAGCATCTATGAGGAGAAATCAGTAAAAAGAAACAAGAAAAATGAAGAAGCATTAAGAAACTTGTGGGACTCTATTAAGAGGAACAAACTATGACTCATTGGAGTTCCTGAACAGGAACTGAACAGACACCTTAGAGTATTGTTGCTGAGCTGCTGACAGAAATGTTCCCAGAAATCATGAAAGAAGAGAATATAGATATCCAAGATTTATATCAAATGCCACTCAATATAGATCTCAAAAGAAAGACTCCAAAACATACTATAGTCAAGCTTAACAAAATAAACAGAAACAGAAACTCTTAAAGGCAGCAAGACTCAAAGCAAAGCTAACATTCAGAGGGAAAACCTGTAGGCTTTCATTGGATTTCTCAGCAGCAACAATGCTAGCATGGAGACAGTGGCATGACACATTCAAAGCCTTAAAGGAGACATGTTGGAAGCTTTGAGAATGGGAACTAGACAGGCATGCCCACTCTCACGTGTCTTATTCAACATTGTACTAGAAGTTCTAGCCAGAGCAATTAGACAAGACCAAGGTACAAAGGACATCTGCATCAGCAAAGAAAAAGGAAAAATCTTCCTATTTGCAGATGATATGATTGTATAGGCAGAGAATCCTAAAGAATCTGTAAGTAAACTACTCAAACTGGTAGAAGAATTCAGCAAAGTCTCGGGATACAAGAAAAACATAAGTAAATCAGTAGCCCTTTATACCACCAATGACACTATTAATGAAGAAATCACCAAATCAATACCATTTACTACAGCCTCTAATAAGATAAAGTACCTAGGAACAAATCTAACCAGAGAAATAACAAACTTTTACCAAGAGAACCACAAGACCTTACTAAGAGACACTTACATAAATGGAAAAACCTACCTTGCTTGTGGATAGGAAGACTTAACATTGTGAAAATGTCTTTTTACTCAAAGTAATCTACTTATATAAAGTAATCCCAATACAATCACAGTGACAATTTTTAATGAGATGGAAAAACATATCACCAACTTTGTTTGACAAATGAAGAAGCCCCAGATAAGTAAAGCAGTACTGAAGAAGAAATACCCACTGGAAGACCTCTCACTACCTGCCTTTAGAACCTATTACACTGCCACAGTAGTGAAAACAGCCTGGTACTGGTAGAAAAAGAGACAGATAGATCAATGGAACAGAATTCACACCCCAGAGATCACACCATCTTCCTATGAACAGCTGACATTTTACAAAGGCCCTAAGACATTAAGCTGAGGTAAAAATAATCTCTTCAACAAATGGTGCTAGCAAAATTGGATATCCATCTGCAATACATTGAAACAAGACTCATACTTTTACACTTCATACAAAAAACAACTCAAACTGGATAAAAGACCTAAATATCAAATTTAAAATGATAAAGCTCATTCAAGATAATGTAGGAACAATAAAGAAAGCTTTAATACACAACATAGACAAACTTCAAAATCTGTCAAACAAACCACAAATAGCAAAAGAGGAAACAGACAAATGGGAAGTACTAAGAATTGAACACTTTTGTTCATTCAAAGGCTTTATGAATAGAATTAATAGGCCATCTACAAAATGGCAAAAATATTTAGCAACTATATGTTGGATAGACACCTGATCTCTGTAATCTATAAGTATTACAAAATATCAATAACAAAAAGATATATAATACAATTAAGTAATGGGCAAAGGAGATGGACAGACACTTCTTCTAAAGAGGAGATCCAGGTAGGGAAAAATCACATGTGGACATACTCAAGATCATTAGCTATTAAAGAAATTCAAATCAAAGGACAATGAGATACCATCTCACCCCAACAAGATTGATCATGATCCAAAAAATGCAAAACAACCAATGCTGGGGAGGCTGTGGAGAAACTGAAATGCTCCTATGCTGTTGGTGGGATTGCAAAATGATGCAACCTCTTTGGAAAGCAATCTGGTGCTTCTGGATGTAGATATACCATTTGACTCAGTAATTGCACTGCTCGGAATATATCCTACAGAATCAAGACCATTCACATCAACTGATACATGCACACAAGTGTTTATTGCCCCACAGACCACGATAGCCAAAAGATGGAATCAACCCAGATGCTCAACAATCGAGGAATGGATAGGTAAACTATGGTATATATACTCAATGGAACACTATGCAATAATAAAGAACAATGATGATTTTAGGAAACATCTCATAACCTGGTTTCAATTATGGACATTATGCTGAGTGAAAGTAGTCAGTGACAAAGGACAAATATTGTATGAGATCCCTACAATAAGAATTTAAAAACAGACTCATGCATAGAAGAAAAGACTCTTTGATGGCTGAAAGAGTGGGGAGGGAGGGAAGGCTAGGGGTAAAGAGTTTAGATTCGATAACTTGCAGAAATTTGGATGAGTGAAATCCGTGACAGCACACATTAGAAAAATGATCAATATTAACTAGACTTCAACATAACATGATTACTCCTCCCATCTTAACTCAATATTACGAGGACAGAGTAGCTGGGACTGGAGCCCAGGAACCATGCTCTCAGGAAAAATCAAAGCCAAATTGGCACAACTAGCATTTTGCTAAGAGAGCCTTCTGTACTCCACATTGGTGAGTGGCATCTGGGGTCTTAAAAGCTGCCAGGCTGCCATCTGAGGGTACAGCAAATGGTCCCAATTCAGCAGGAACGGATGATCACAAAGGACTAAAATGACATGGTGGAAAGAGAACCCAGAAGACAGAGAGACCCATGTGAGTAGACGACTACATCAACTTGTGACCACAAGAACTGGATGGTGCCAGCCACCACCAAAGGTAGCCGTGATGGAGCTCACAAAGTTGAGTCTCACTGGCAACACAAGAATAAAAAGTGGTTGATCCTGAGATCTCCACTAAAAGACCACAGTTCATGGTCCAGGGGCCTTGGAGTTCTCCTGGGAGCCTGGTCCCTGGCCCTGATGCTGCCCCAGTCCATAAATCACAATGAAGGTCAACTTTTGTGACAGGAATGAATTGGTCTTGGCAGCACAGAATGACCATATTATGTGTGCACTTCATGGTTCTATGCATACATAGGATGTTGTCCTGCTGACCTCTTACTGGAGGCAATGGAGTGGGTGGAGAGGAGGGGATAGGAGATTGTTGGGAGGATAAGACATGTATGGAGTGTAGAGGAAGTGTGTGCTGTCACTGGGCAGGGAGAGCAGTGGGAGCTGTATGTAGGTGGGTATGCAAATTTATAAAGGAATGTACATTTTCACTCAATCATAACCATAATAATAAAAAACTCCAAAGAAACCAGACTGTGATTAATAGACTATAAGTTTGCCATCATCAATTCCTTCCCTTCCAGAACACACGTAACTCTACATGTCTTTGTTTTCCTTACGTCTTGCCTTGACTGTACAATGTGGCAAAATTACTAAAGCTTTATACTTGAGAAATAGAATACCATAATTCTAACCTTTAAGTCTCTGGGAAATGCAGAAGGATGTCCTGTACCTTCAAATAACTTTGAATCTTCAAATAAATTATGATACCAATATGCTGAAATTTCATATTTTCATCATATAGTAAATTGTTAATTCAACCAGCATGCAACCCTCAAAAGCTAAAATTGTGAATGTTCTGCTTGTCAGATAGAGACTATCAGATTTTTAATTCATATTTTTTCAGTATGCTATAGAAAATCCTTACCAAAATTACCCACAATACAGGCTCCCAGCAATCTGCCCCCACCCCTCCTGCCGCTTAACTTTTTCTTTTTCTTTTTCTTTCTTTCTTTCTCTTTCCTTCCTTCTTTCTTTTCTTTCTTTCTCTCTCTCTTTCCTTCTTTCTCTCTCTCTGTCCCTTTCTCTTTCTCTCTCTCTTGCTTTCTTCCTTCCTTCTTTCTTTGCTTTCTTTCTCCTTCCCAGCTATCCTTGTATATCACCTCTCCTTCTTGAAAGTCTCTGCCATGTCACTGCAGCAGAGTGCCACTAACCTGCCACCCTTGACCTGCTCCATCCCTCACTGTCAGCTCTTGCCATACTAGCATATTTTTCATTCTTTTTTTTCTTTCTCTCTTCTCATTTCTTTTCTCCCTCCCAGCTAACCCAAGTTATCACTTCCCCTTCTTTCCCACTGGTCCCCAGGCCTGGCCCTTTCCCACCCAATGGTGCCCAGCCAATTACCATTTTTATTGGCTCAATTTTTTATTGTTTTCCCTTTCTCCCTCTCATTTATCCCTGTGTGCCAACTCACCCACTTCCTGCTGAACCCCAACAGTGCCACCACTACTAGAGAGCTACTAGCCCACAAGTCATCCGGTCTACCTCAATCACACTCTGTGGCTCCCCCAGTGCCACCTTTATTTTTCTTCTTTTTGTTCTCCTATTTCTTCTCTTTTTTATATATCCCTCCCACCTAGCTCCATGCATCATCTTTTCCCTTCTCTTCTCTTTCCTCCCCTCCCCTCACCTCTTCTGCACCCTCTTCTCTCCCATCTAGAAAGAAACCATTAGGACAGCCTCCTATAAATGCATAAAACTATAAAGTATGTACACCATATGGTCACACTGTGTGTCCAAGCCCAGTTCATTCTTGTCTGAGGAGTTGACCTTGTTACAGTTTTCTGGTCAGGGACAGCAGCAGATCTAGGGGTTATGTTCCCAAGGGATCTTCAGGGCTGTCAGAAGAACAATTCAGGCCTTTTAGTAGAATTCTTGGGCTGCTCATTTCTTTTTCTCATATAGCTTCAGGGGTTTTTTCTTTATTCCCTGATACAGCTGTCTTAGTGGTGACCAGGCATCTGGTTCTTCTGGTATAATGTTGATATAGTCTCAGATTCAGAAGAGTACTTCTGTCTCCTGGGTTATATTGGTGTCACATCTCTGTTGTTATTGGTGATCATCTGTTCTGGATGAGTTGTGACCATGTGGTGTACCACAGATGGCAGCTTGTTGAATTTTAAGACCCCAGATGCCACTCACCAATATGGGGTGCAGAAGACTCTCTTAGCAATAGGCTACTTACACCAACTGGCCTTGATGTCCCCCAAAAGCATGGACTCTAGTGGGATGCCATCTTGGTCAACTGAGAAGCAGAATCAGCTTTGCCTGAGGGCTCAGCTGAAGCTATTTCTCACACTGAACAACAGTGCCTGTCTGGACAAGTATCTCACCATCTTTATCAGTCAGGAGGCAGGACCTGACACCCCTGAGGGCCCAGGTGGAGCCAGCTAAGAAGCCTAGCAGCATCATGGGGCTAGAAAGAATCTATATTGCCAGAGAAGCTGTACATAAATCTCCTGCCCCTAAAGAATGTAGCAGCTGCTAGTGAGAAATCAGGTAGTTCTCTTACCCATTCCCTTCTTAGACCTACACCACAGCTCCCATTAGTGTAACAACAGAGAAACTGAACAGCTTCTGGTTGGCTCAAAGCAACAATTGATATATAACCATTTAAAGAAGCAGAGCACCATGGCTCTGGAGAACTCCCAAAATAAAGATTCAAACAATTTCCCAGATGAAGAAACCTTTCTGAAATTACTAGAGGTAGAATACAAAAGAATTATGTGTAGAGGCCTCCTAGAGGTTAAATAAAATGCAACAAAACAAAATGAAAAAGTCAGTAAGCTGTGTGAACTGTCAGAATATCAACAACCTGAAATTTAGCAGATCAATAATAAAATTACAGATTTAGACAATCCTATTGTTTTAGTCAGCTAGAGCTGTTCTAACAGAAATGCCACAGAGTGGATGGTTTTAATAAAGGAAAGTTTATTCTTATGTAGTACGGTAGGCTGCTAGTCCATATTCAGGACATCCATTCCAGGGGAAGGCTTTCCCTCTTGTCGGCACTGGAGGAAAGCCCAATATTGCATCAGTCTTTGTCCAGGGAGCATCTTGGCACAGGAACCTCAGGTCTGAAGGACGCACTCTTCTCCCAGTGCAGCTTTCCTGATGTTACGAGGTTCCCAATTCTCTGCTTGCTGCTCTTTCCTTTTATCTCTTGGAGGCTGAAAGGATTAAGGGTGGGGCAAGCCATACTCCAGGGAAACTCCCTTTACAGTGGAGCAGGGAGGTGATCTTATAAAAGGATTTGCAGTCCCATCCTAATCCTTTAACGTACAGCATAGGAAAACCACAAAATGGAGGACAGTCACAAGATACTGGGAATCATGGCCCAGCCACATGGCTACATATATTTTTGGGGGGACACAATTTGATCCATGACACCTATGAAAAGCCAAAAGAGCAGGATTGAGGAGTTGGAAGACATAGTTAGTGTGCTTGAAAATAAAGCAGCATTTATGATGAGAATACAGAGAAAAGAAATATGAAAAATAAATAAGAATTAAGAAATACTTGGGACTATAACAAGAGGCATAACTAATGAACAAACAGAGTACCAGAACAGTGAATGATAGCTGAAAATACAGAGAGAATTGTTGAAGAGTTGCTGACACAAAACTTCCCTGAAATTATGAATGAAGAGAAAACAGATATCCAAGATGCTTATCTAATGCCACCAAAACAACCCGAGAGAAAGACATCAAGACATATTTTAATCAGGCTTAATAAAATGAAACATAAAGGGAGGCTCTTAAAGGCAGTGAGACTTAAAACAAAACTAACATACAAAAGAAAGCCCTTTAGGCTTTCATCTGACTTCTCAGCAGAAACTTTGTTGACATGAAGGCAGTGGACTGACACATACAAAACCTTGAAAAACTTCCAACGAAGAATTACATATCCTGCCAAATTGTCTCTCAAGTATGAAGGTAAAATGAAGACATTCACAGATAAACAGAAGCTTAGAGACTTTGTAAAAACCAAACTAAAACTACAAGAAATACTGGAACAAGTTTTTTGTTTAGAAAAACAAAAACAGCAATTGTGTACTTACGGATGTAATCCAGGAGACAGCTTCCAGAATCCTATTTAATGAGGGAAGTCACAAAGCTCAATCAAAGCTAAAACATTTAATAAAGGGAACCAGTAATCTTAACATGAGAACTAGGACATCATCACAATATAACATTACAGTAGTTAAAACCCTTTCAGATGCAGAGGAAATTAAGAAGGTATATATAAGTTAAAGATTTGTTTAAACTTAAAGCATTAATAGGAATAAAAGAGGTAGCCACAAAGCAAACTAAGAATGCGACTTATGAAAACAAGAAACAATTCAGGAGTCTCAACAATTTTTAGTATGTCTTGATTTTTTAAAATTATTTTGTCTGATTTTTCCTCAAATTTGTTGGTGTCACTGGGTTCATCTGCAGTTTCACTAGTTTGTCCTTTCATTGCCTCGATCGTCTTCTTGATTTTCTGTTGAGTTATCTAATTCTGTAATTTTATTATTAATTGTCTGAATTTCCGCTTCCTGTGTCTATATGCTGTCTTCAGTCTGTTTTGTTTCTCAGTACGTCTGCTATATATTTCCTCATCTTTTTCTGATCTCTTGAATAATTCTAAGTATTAATCTTTTTTTTTTAACCTCTGCTAATTCCAGGAAGTTTTCTTCATCTGTTTTAACTAATGATACTTATCTTTTCCATTGTGTCTTTCCACAGATGTAATCTATTTGATTCCTGATATTCACCAGGTGCTCCATGGAAACTCTATGGGGCAGTTCTACTCTGACCTACAGGGTGGCTATGAGTTTGAATTGACACAACGGCAGTGGGTATGTTCTATTTGGGAGGGTACATCACTTATGTTCTTGAAAAAAGGGTTTTACAATTGAAGAAGGTGTTGGTTTTGCAGAATTCTGCCATGAGATCTTTGGAATCATTTGTATCACCAACTCCATATTTTCCAACTACTGAGATCTCTTCTTTTTTTTGCAACTTTCACATTCTAATTACCAACAATTACGAATATATCTGCCATGGATTGAATAGCATCCCCCAAAAAACGTATGTATCAGTTTGACTGGGCCATGATTCCTGATATTGTGTGATATTTCTATATGTGTAAGTCCTGCCTCTATTATGTAAATGAGGAAGTATGGGTGGCAGATGCATTCGTGAGACAGGGCTCGATGTTTAAAATTGCTTAGTGTCTTGAGGTAATGTCTTTGGATGTAAAGGAAAGGGAACCTAACAGGAGCAGTGCCAGGAATAGCGTACATCCTTTGAAAGAAACCTAGGTTTCCTACACTCAGAAGCTCCCAGTGTAGGTGAAGATTGATGACAACAACCTTCCCCCAGAGCCAACAGAGAAAGACTTCCCGTGCAGCTAATATCCTGAATTTGGTCTTGTAGTTTACTATGCTGTGACAGGCTAAAACTTCTCTTTTTAAAACCATCCACTTGTGATATTCCTATTATAGCAGCACTAGATAACTAAGACAGCATCTTAATTGCATGTTTGATCAATTTCAGACTGGAGAAGGTGGTAAAAATCTTCAATTTCCTTATCCAGACTAAGAGGAACTAGGAAGAAGGACCTGGCAGGTCCGCTTGTGGAAAAAATAGCCATTGAAAACTTCAGAAAAAGAAGAGAATATTGTCTGGTAGAGTGTGAGACGATGAGCTGGTCAGTTCAAAAGACACCAGAATAAAACTAGGGAAAGTTTTCTTTAATAACATGCATGCAGTAAAGCTTTAAGAACCTTTACTTACTAAAATGACATGATTAAAAATGAGAAGAAATAGCTGCAAAATACACAAATAACTAGAATATAAAAGGCACAAAGTATGAACCTAGGGAAGCTGGAAGTCATCAAAACTGGAATGGACTGCATAAACATCAATATCTTAGTTATTAGTGAATTGAAATGGATGGTGATGGCATTTTAAAGGAGACAACTATATCATCTACTGTCAGGAATGACAAATTGAAAAGAAATAGTATTCCATTCATCAAAAGAATATTTCAAGATCTGTCCTGAAGTATAACATTGTCAGCAATAGGATGATGATGATACATCTACAAAGAAGGTCAGTCAACATGATTAACACTCAAATTTATGCAGCAGTCATTGATACTGAAGATAAGAAAATTGAAGATTTTTACCAACTTCTGAAGTCTTCTGTAGTGATATACATTTCATTTATTGGGAAATGCGTTTTTCAATTTCCATTTACTTGGAAATATTATTGACTTTTTCTTCCCCCCTCACATACTGCCTTCAGTGTGTACTAAAATCTTGTGGACTCAAAGTCAAATCACATCTAGATTCTGACCACTTTTTATCATCCCCACTGTCAATATTTTGGCCCAAACTATTATATACCTGGATTTTTAAAATAAGATTCTAACTAGTCTTCCAATTTCCACTACTTTCTCTTATTTTAGTTTGAATATAGCATGTTGAGCTATCCCTTACAAATGAAACCTGGATTATGTCATCCCATGAACTATAGTTTTATCTTTCATTATCTTTCCTCCTTTGATCATTCTGCTTCTAGACTTCAGTCTTCCTTAAAGTTTCTTCAACAGCATCCTTGGTCTACGGTCTTTGCTCTAGATAGCTTTTCTGTTATTTTGAAGTCTATTCCCTGCCTCAGAGAATGTCTATTTTCAATGAAGTCAGTGAGACGGGTGCCTGATATGCTGATCATGCCATTTATTTCTAAAATGGATTTCTAGACTGACAGCTGTTTTTTTTTTTTTTTTTTTTTAGGCAAACATGTTTGTCCTCAGTGGTTAAAAGCAGGGTGTGAAACCATGCACCCCAGTGGCCTTGATCCAGTGATCAAGTGATCATCCGTACCCATCAATATACATGTACTCAGGAAGAGTGCTAGCTGAGTGTTGTTGTAAAGCATTTTCACAATGTAGACAAAGAAAACAAATGCAAGCATCTTTTGACCATGATATAAGCATTGAATGAAACTATTTGTAATCAGTAACCCATGTGAGTTTGATTATTAATTCATTGATGATTTTGTTATTGTTTTCCTAATGGTTTGGTTCCTCTTTTTATCCCATATGTACATTTCTGTAACTCACCTTCCCCTGGAATAAGCAGCTCCATTTTCAGTGGACTACAAAGTTCCTCAATTGTTTTAAACAATTAAAAAAACTCACTTGTAACCTGAAAAACTGTTTAGATTTAATTCTAAAAAAAATCCCTCAGAATGCCTATGATTTTCTCATCATGCCCCTCAAATCTTATTTCAAATTTTAGCTTGGTAAGGTTTTTCTCTGACCAGCCTGTTTCAGTTAGCTAGTGCTGCTCTAACAGAAATACTATGAGTGGGTGGCTTTAACAAAGCAAAGTCTATTCTTAAACAGTCCAGCAGGACACAAGTCCAAATTCAGGATGTCTTCCCCAGGGGAAGGATTTCTCTCTGTCCTCTCTGGTGGAAAATCATTGTGGGTCGTCAGTCTTTGATCAGGGAGCATCTTGGCACAGGAACCTCAGGTCTGATGGATGTGTTCTACTCCCAGTGCTGCTTTATTGATGGTGTGAGGTTCCCAATTCTCTCTGCCAGACTTTTTCCTTTATATCTCAAGAGACAGCCTGAAGGCAGAAAACAAACTTACAAAATGAATCTTACCCTACTAACACAACTGCTGCCCATCCACCCTTATTAGCATCATAGAGACAGGGATTCCAACACAAAGGAACATCACACAATATCAGGAATTATGGCACAGCCAAACTGTTACAGATTTTTAGGAAACACATTCAATCCATGATACAGCCTATTGAAATTTGTAATGTGTCGTCTATTTGAATGGCATTCAAAATTCTCCAGTGTTTATTTTTCTTCAATACACATGTCATTCTTTTATATACCAAAATTTTATTACATATCAATTTGCCACTGGAAATCAACTTTTTGTGTCCCATCACAGCTGTAATTGGAGGTGGCCAGACACCATCAGATTCTTCTGGTCAGATGTTGATGTAGTCACCCATTCACGTGGGTCTTTCTGTCTTCAGGATTATCTCGCCACCATTTCATTTTTGTCCATGATGATCATCTGTTCCTGCTGAGTTAGGACCGTTTGGTGTACCTCAGGTAGCAGCTTGCTAGCTTTTAAGACCCAGACACCACTCACCAATATGAAGTGCAGAAGACTATCTTAGAAATAGGCTATGTATGCCAACTGGCCTTTATGTCCCCTGAGAACATAGTCCCTGGACCCCCACCCTTGCTACTCTGTCCTTGCAATATTTGGTTAAGATTGGAAGAGTTTTCAGGTTATATTGAAGTCCAGTTAAACTGATCCCCTTTCTAATGTGTCCTGTCACTGATTTCACCCAACAAAATTTCTGTCAAATATATAATCTACAAGCAACCTTCTCCCTCCCTCCCCTCCCTTGCAGCCATCAAAGAGTCTTTTCTTCTGTACATGAGGCTGTTTTCAAGTCTTTATAGTGGGGGTCTCATACAATGTTTGTCCTTGTACCGCTGACTAATTTCACTCAACATAGTATCTTTCAATTGAAACTGGGTTAGGAGCCAAGCTAAGCCAAGTGCCATCGAGTTGGATTTGACTCATGGCAACCCTGGAGGCCAGGGTAGAACTGCCCTCTAGAGTATTCAAGGAGCGCTTGCCAGGTTATGAGATGCTTCCTAAAATCATCATTGTTCTTTATCATTGCATACTGTTCCACTGAGTATATGTACCATAGTTTATTTATCCATTCATCTGTTGTTGGGCATCTCGGCTGCTTCCATCTTTTGCTATTGTGGACTGTGCTGCAATAAACATTCTTGTGCATGTATCTATTCATGTGACTGCCCTTGTTTCTGTAGTATATTCCAAAAAATGTGGTTTCTGGGTCAAATAGTAGTATATCTGTTTCTAGCTTTTTAAGAAAATGCCAGATTGCTTTCCAAAGAGGTTGTATCATTCTGCAACTCCACCAGCAGTAAAGAAAAGTTCCAATTTTTCCACAGCCTCTCCAACATTTGTTGTTTTTCTGGATCATGGCCAACCTTTTGGGAATGAGATGATATCTCATCGTAGTTTTAATTTGAATTTCTTTAGTAGCTAATGATCATGAGCATTTGTCTTTGGCTGCATGGATATCCTCTTTAGAGAAGTGCCTGCCCATCCCTTTTGCTTAATTGGATTATTTATCATTTTCTTGTTGGTATTTTGTAGTCCTTTGTAGATTATGGAGATCAGATGTCAGTCTGACAAACAGTTGACAAATATTTTTTCCCATTCTGTAGGTGGTCTTTTAATTCTTTTGATAAAGTCTTTGGATGAGCAAAAGTGTTTGATTCTTAGTAGTTCCCATTTATCTATTTTTTCTTCTGTCAGTCATGCTTTGTCAGTTTTTGAAGTCTGACTACATCGTGTACCAGAACTTCTGTTGGTGATACTGTTTTTTCTTGGATGAGCTTTACTGTGTTAAATTTGATATGTAGGTCTTTCATCCAATTTGAGTTGGTTTATATATATGTAAGTATATATATTAGTATATATATGGTGAGATATATATATGTCACACAAAGTGTGAGATATGGGTCTTGTCTGAATTTTTGCAGACAGATACCCAGTTTTGCCAACACCAATTAATAAAGAGAATATTTTTGCCCCAGTTTAAAATCTTGAGGCCTTTTTCAAATATCAGCTGTTCACAGAAGCATGGTGGTATCTCTGGGGTGTCAACTCTGTTCCGTTGGTGTACATGTCTCTTTTTGTACCTGTACTAGGCTGTTTTGGCTACTGTGGCAGTATAATAGCTTCTAAAGTCAGTTAGTGAGAGGTGTCCCAGTGTGTTCCCCTTCTTCAGTAGTACTTTACTTATCTGGGGTTTCTTCCCTTTCCAAACAAAGTTGCTGATTTGTTTCTCCACCTCGTTAGAAAACATCACTGGGATTTGTATTGGGATTGCGTTGTATATGTAGATTGCTTTGGATAAAATAGAGATTTTCACTGTATTAAGTCTTCCAGTCCACGAGCAAGGTAGTTTTCTCCATTTATGTAAGTCTGTCTTAGTTTCTTGTAGTAACATCTTGTAGTTCTCTTTGTAAAGGTCTCTTACTTTTCTAGCTAGATTTAGTCCTAGGTATACTAGCTTCTGAGGGGCTATAGTAAATAGTATTGATTTGGTAATTTCTTCATCAATGGTCTTGTTGGTATAACGGAATCCTACTGATTTACTTACGTTTATCTTGTATCCTGATACTTTGCTGAACTCTTTTATCAGTTTGTGTTGTTTAGCTACGGTTTCTTTAGGGTTCTCTGCATATACAGTCATATCATCTCCAAATAGGGGACTTTTACTTCTTCTTTGCCATTGCAAATGCCCTTTATTTCTTGGTCTTGTTTAACTGCTGTGGCCAGAACTTCTAGTACAGTGTTGAACAGAAGATGTGGCAGTGGGCATCCTTGTCTAGTTTCCATTCTCAGGGAGAATTATTTCCGTCTCTCTCCATTCAGGATGATGTAGGCAGTTGGCTTTGTATAAATGGCACTTATTGCACTGAGAAATTTGTCTTCTGTTTCATTTTGCTGAGAGTTCTTAGCATGAATGAATGTTGGACTTTCTCAAGTGCCTTTTCTGCATCACTTGACAGAATCAGGTGATTCTTGTCTTTTGTGTTGTTTGTGTGGAAGATCACATTCACTTTTTTTTTTTCAGAAATTGAACCAGCCTTTCATACTGGGTATGAATCCAACTTGGTGAAGATGAATTTTTTTTTTGTTATGTTGAATTCTATGGACAAGTATTTTGGTGAAGATTTTTGCATCTAGGTTCATGAGTGACATTGGTGTACAGTTCTTTTTTGTTGGAGCTTTCCATAGCTTGGTGTCAGTGTTATGCTGGTTTCATAGAATGAAATTGGGAGTATTCCATCCCTTTCTATGCTGTGAAATAGTCTCAGTAGTATTGTAGTTAACTCTTCTCTAAAAGGTTGGTAGAAGTCTGCCATGAAGCCGTCTGGGGCAGGGCTTTTTTTGTTTGGTAGTTTTTGGATGACTTTTTCAATCTCTTCCTTTGTGATGGATTTATTAAGTTGTTGTGCTTCATCTTGTAATAATTTTGGTAGGTGATATGAATCTAGAAATTCATTAACTTGCTCTAGGTTTTCAAATCTGTTAGAGTGCAATCTTTCATAGCATTCTGTTATTGTAGTTTTGATTTCTGTTGGATCTGTTGTGACATCCTGTATCTTATTTCTTATTCAGGTTGTTTCCTTTCCTGTTTTTTTTTAGTAAGTGTAGACATTGGTTAGCCAACTTTGTTGGTCTTTTCAAAAAACTATCTTTTGCTCTTATCAATTTTTTCAGTTATTCTTGTATTTTCTGATTCATTTAGTTCTGTTCTAATCTTTATGATCTGTTTTCTTCTGGTGTCTGAAGGGTTCCTCTGTTGCTCTCTTTCTACTTGTTCAAGCTGTAGGGTTAATTCTTTGGTCTGGGTTCTTTCTTTCTTCCAAATGTGTACATTTGTACAGATGATCTGATGTCTGAGCACTGCTTTGGCTGTATCCTGTAGGTTCTGGTAGGAAGTGTTTTCATTCTCATTTTAATCCATAAACCTCTTTATTTCATCCTTGATTTCTTCTATAACCCATGTTTTTTTGAGCAAGATGTTATTCAATTTCCATGATTTCTAATTTCTGTCTGTGTTTTTTCTGCTATTGATTTTGACTTTTATGGCTTTATGGTCTGAGAAGATGCTTTGTAATAATTCAATGGTTTGGATTTTGTTGAAATTTGCTTTGTGTCCTAACACATGGTTTGTTCTGGAAAATGTTCTATGTGCACTGGAGAAGAAGGTATAGTTATCTGCTGATGTATAAAAAGTTCTGTATTTGTGATGAAGTCTAGTTGGTTAGTTGTGACAATAAGATCTTCAGTGTCTTTACTGAACTTTTATCTAGAAGATCTGTCTGATACTGAAAGCAGACTGTTGAAGTCTTCCACTATTATTGTAGAGTGATCTGTCTCATTTTTGAATATAGTCAGTGTTTCTTTGATGTATTTTGGAGCTCTAGTATAGGGTGCATAAATATTTAATGTTAAGTCCTGCTGGTGTATTGAAACTTTCAGCACTAAATAGTGTTCATCCTTGTTTATGATGGTGGATTTTACATTAAAAGCTATTTTATCTGAGTTTAGTAATTCCACACCTGCTCTTCTTTGTCTACAGTTAGCTTGGTATATTTTCCTCCATCTTTTGATTTTCAGTTTGTTCATATGTTTAAGTCTAAGGTGAGTTGCTTACAAGCATCATATAGGCAGATAGTATCTTTTGATCCAAGATGTCACTCATTGTCTCTTTACTGGAGCATTCAGTCCATTTACATTCAATGTAATAATTGATAACTATGTGTTTAGTGCTGTCATTTTGATGTATTTACTTTTGTGTTGATGTTTTCTCTTTTGCTCTTACTATTCTGTTCTGGGACATTCCTCATAACAGATTGATTTTTGACCCTTTTCAGTGTTGGTTTTCTGTTTGTTGAGACTCCTGTATTGAGTTTCTTGTTTTGATATGCTGCATCTTTATTGTGCTTTGCCGCCACTCCTATGATCTCCCTTAATAATCTATGTTTAAACCCAATTTTAACTTCTATATATCTTATTAACTTCCTCTTCATCTGGAAGGACTATTACTACTGTAGTGTATCCCTGTCTTTAATGTGATGATATCATAGTTTTCATGATATGATCACTGGATCACTTCTTTTAATATTATAGCTTTGGTTGGGTTTTGCGCCTTCGCTGAGTAGGTTTCTGGATGATGTGCCCTGTGTTGTCTCCTAAACTATAGAGTTAATAGTTTTGTTTTTCTAAGCCCAGAGCCTCTTTTAGTGTTTCTTGTGGCTTTGGTTTGGTTTTCACAAAGTCTCTGAGTTGCTGTTTATCTGTGAAAGTTTGAATTTCGTTTTCATATTTGAAAAGCAGTTTTTCAAGATATATAATTCCTGGTTGGAAGTTTTTCTCCATCAAGGCTTTGAATGTGCCATCCCACTGGCTCCATACCTACATGGCTTCTGCTGAGAAGTCAGACTGAAGCCTACAAGGCTTCCTTCTGAATCTTAGCTTTGCTTTGTGTCTCGCTACCTTTAAGACTTTCTACTTATGTTTCCTCTTGTTAAGCTTGATTGCATGTTTTTCTTTTGTGGCATTCTATACATATCTTGGATATCTATGTTCTCTTCTTTCATAATTTCAGGTAAATTTTCTGTCAGCAAGTCAAAACAATACTCTGTGATTTCAGGTGCCCCTTGCTGTTCAGGAACTCCAGTTCATGAAAGATTATTCCTCTTGATAGAGTCTCACATGTTTTTTAGTGCTTCTTTATTTCTCTTGTTTCTTTTTTCTGATTTATCCCCATAAATTCTGGTCTCAGTAGCTCTGTCTTCAAGGTCAGTAAGTCTAAATTCTTGTTGTTCAATCTTGCTCTTTTGGCTTTGTATTGAATTGTCTAATTCTGTAATTTTGATATTGATCTGTTAGATTTCAGAATGCTGATATTCCACCAGATCCAACAGCTTGCTTAAGTTTTCATTTTGCTCTGCAGCATTTATATAACATCTAGGAGGTCTCCATATGTAATTCTTTTGTACTTAACCTCCAAAAGTTTCAGAAAGCCTTCCTCATCTGGGAAGTTCTTTGTTTCTTTCTATTGGTAGCTTTCTGGAGCCATGGGTGGATTTCTATTTAAGTATCTGGCCAAGATCTGTTGCTTTTTGGGCATCTAGAGGTTGTTTAGTTTCTCTGGTGATGCCTAGCAGAAGCTGAAGTAGAAGTTGATCACCAGTCACCTCTATGTAATTCAGTGACTGGGCCCAGTAGTGTCTCTGCAATAGCAGGCCTCAACTCCCGACTAGCAAAGACATGGCCCTACTTATAGAATCACTGGGGGATGATCAGCTGACCCTACATCGTGGGTCAGTCAAGACTGGAAGAGATGCCATCCGGATGTACCATAGTTACTCCTATAGGTAGTCTTAGTTTGAAAAGTAAAAGCTATCTGACTGCTTTCAAAATCAGTCAGGCTGTCAGGTGTGTAAGCCCTTCTTTCCAACTGGCAATGGAGACACCTCTATATCTGTCCCCAGATGCTGTGATCTAGTTGAAAGTACAGAAAGGCTACTGTCCTGCGGTCATACATTGCTGGTCCCCACCTGTAAGGTTACACTGCGCTACACACAGCTTTTCTTCTGGGAAAATGCTCCCCCTGCTGGCAGTGCCTCCCAGCCTGGAAATTGCATCCTACTGAGGACTCTGTTTTGATATCTCTACCTTCCAGTTGAACAAGATAGTGTCCCATACAAGCTTTCCCTCCTGTTGCAAAACAGCCAAGTCAATGGTAGAATTTCAGAAAGAGAGGGTGGAGGGGCCATGGTGCTCTAAGTTTAGAGCTAGGCTCTCAAAATGTGGCTATTCCACTCACTGCTTGCACTGCTTGCTGAACTGTGCTGTCAGTTAAGCCCGATCACTGCTGCCAGCTGACAAAAAGAAAAAAATTAAAACCACAAGTTACCTTCAGTCCACAGGAGCTGGCCATTCAACAAGGGGGGCATCAGTGAAAGAGAAGTTTCCCATTCAGTGGCGTGTAGTCCAGATTGGCAGCCCTATGCCATGTCCTAAGGCTCACTGGGTGTCAAGAAGCCTGTGTTTAGTTATCAGTCCAGGCCTTAGTTTTCAGAGAAAATTAAGGAGATTTGTGTCTAGTCCGACATCTTGACTCCACCTCCTACATTTCTTGTAGTGAATTTGGTTATGCAAATTGACCCAGATGTCCAATGAAACCATGGTCCCCCAACCACTGCCCTGGCTACTATGTCCCTCAAAGTGTTTGGTTGTATTCTGGAAACCTAACTTTTAATCTAGTCCAATTATGTTAACTTCTCTTGTATTGCATTTTGTTCTTTCCTTCACCTAAAATAATTCTTGTCTATTGTCTAGTTAGCAAATGCCCCTCTCTTGCTTTCCACCCTTGTAACCACCAAATAATACTTTCTTCTGTGCTTAAACTTCTCCTTGAGTTCTTAAAATTGTGGTCTCATGCAGTATTTGTCCTTTTGCAATTCATTCATTTCACTCAGTAGAATACCACCCAGGTTGCTCCAAGTTATATTTCACAAATTATTATTTACCAAGCCAAGTGCCGTCGAGTCGGATCTCTTATTTATTCATTCATTCACTGTAGGAGAACTAAGTTGATTCCATCTTTTTGCTATGGTGTAAGAATGCTAGAATGAACATTGGCATGTATATACTTATTCGTGTGACAGCCCTCAATTTCTCCAAAACATATTACAAAAATTAGGATTGCTGAATCATATGGCATTTTTATTTCTACTTAAAGAAGTGGAAATGTATTTCCCAATTGGCTATATCATTTTACATTCCCTGCAGCAGTGTGTAAATGCTCTAATCTCTCCAACATTTTTTTGTGTTAATATCAGCTTTGTTAGGATGAGGTGATACCTCATGGTAGTTTTGATTTAGATTTCTCTAATGGCAAATGATGTGAGCATTTCCTCATGTATCTGTTAGCTGCCTGAGTTTCTTTGGTGAAGTGCCTATTAGTATCTTTTGCCCATTTTTTAATTGGGTGGTTGTTGAGAATTTACAGTGTCTTGTAGATTTCAGAGATTAGATGCTGATCAGATTTCTTTATCTGAAAACTTTTTTTCCCAGTCTGTAGATTGTCTTTTTACTTTTTAAGTGAAGTCTTTGGATGATCATAGTGTTAATTTTTAGGCGTTTTTAGTTGTTAACTTTTTCTTCTCGGGTTTGTGCCTTGTTTGTAATGTTTAGTATTCTCTTTATACACACGCTAGGGCTCCTAGCATTGTTCCTATTTTTTCTCCAATGATCTTTGTCATTTTAGATTTTGTATTTTGATCTTTGATTCATTTTGTGTTAGTTTTCATGCCTGCTGTGTCATGGACTGATTTATGTCTCCCCAAAAATGTGATAGCAATTTGGCTGATCTGTGATTTCCAGTATTGTGTGGTGTTCCTATTTATTGCAAATTCTGACCCTACAGAGTTAATGAGGGAGGATGCGCAGTGGTTGTGTTGGTGATGGAGGACTCATTATGTAAGACAATCTCTTGGGATAGTAAGCAGAGATTTGAGACCTCATACCATTAGAAATGATGCAGTTCCAGGAACAGAACACATCCTTTGAAGCAAGGGTCCCCGCATGTCAGAAGCTCACATTCCAGAAGAGAATTGTTGACAAGGACCTCCCTGAAAGGTCAACAGAGAAAGACTTCTCCTGGAGCTGTTGGTCAAAATTTGGTGTGAGCTATGTTAATATTATTGTTACTATTTTTTCACTTATTGCAAAAAGATATTCAGTTACACTAACACTATCTCTAAAAGACACTGTCTTTTTACCAATGAATGGACTTTGGGCCATTGACTAGTATTAGTTGCTGATCTTTGGATGATATTGTGTCTGATTTCTCAATTCTGTTCTGATGGACTATGTATCTGTTCATGTACCAGTATCAGGCTGTTATTACTACTATGGCAGTGTAATAGGCTATAAAGTCAGGTAGTGTGAGGCCTCCCATTTTACTCTTCTGTAGTAATGCTTTACTTATCCAAGGGTTCTTCTCTTTCCATATGAAGTTTGTGATTTATTTCTTTAACTCCTTAAAAAATACCATTGGAATTTGGATTGAGATTGCATTGTGTCTATAGATTGCTTTAGGTAAAACAGACATTTTCTCAGTGATAAGTCTACTTACATGTGAGTAAGATACATTCCTCCACTTATGTAGGTCTCTTTTGATTTCTTTCGGTAGTGTCTCGTAGTTTTCTTTGTATAGATCTTTCACATCTGTGTTTAGAGTTTTCCCTAACTGTTTTATTTTATTAGGGGCTGTCTTAGACTCAATTGTGTTCTCCCAAGATACGTGTGTGACATTTTGCCTGGGCCATGATTCTCAGTACTGTGTGATGTTTCTTCATGTTTAAAAACTGTCTCTGTGATGTTAATGAGGCAGGATGGTCTGCAGTTGAGTTGATGGGGTAGGACTCAATATGTAGGATTGTACTGTGCCTTGAGGTAATCTTTTGGGATGTAAAGGGAAGGAAGCAGAGAGATGATGACTTCATATCACCAAAAAAGCAGTGCTGGGAGCTGAGCACACCCTTTGGAAAAGACCTGGGGTTACTATGCATCAGGGACTCTCAGTCCAGGGGAAGATTTACAACAGAAACCGTCCTCCAGAGCCAGTTGAGAAAGCCTTCTCCAGGAGCTGACACTCTGAATTTGGACTTCCAGCCTACTGGACAGTAACAAAATATTGTAAATGATATTGATTGAGTGCTTACCTCTTTGAGTTGTTCTTTGTTGGTTTAGGGGAAACCAACCAATTTTTGATATTTATCTTGTATCCTCATCGTTTGAGGTCTTCTGTTATTTCCAGTAGTTTTTGTGTGTGGATTTTTTAGGGATTTCTGAGTATAAGATCATATCACCAGCAAATAAAATACTTTCACTTATTCATTACAAATTAGGACCACTTTCTTTTTCTACCCTAGTTTCTCTAGCTAGAATGTCTATCAGAATGTTGAATAAAAATGGCAACAGAGTATCTATTTCTGGTTCCCATTCTCAAGAAGAATGTTTTCAGACTGTTGCCGTTTAGGATGACGTTGGCTGTTGCCTTTTCTTGTGTTGAACAATTTCCCTTCTATTGCTGTTTTGCTGAGAGTTTTTATCATGAATGAGTGTTGGAATTTGTCAGATGACTTTTCTGCATCAGTTGATAAAATCATCAGCTTCTTTTGTTTGATTTGTGTAATGGATTGCATTGGTTCTTTTTCTATGTTGAACCATCCCCACATTCCTGATATGAATCACATTTGGTCACAGTAAATTTTTTTAAAAAATATTGTAGGATTCAGGAAGAGTTTTTTCTTTTTTTCTTTTTAATCTAACCTCATGAGGGACATTGGTCTGCGATTTTCATTTTGGGTGGTGTTGATATTGGTATTGGTATTGGCATCAGGATTATACCTGGTATTGGTACGAGGAAGATGCTGGCTTCATAGAAAGAGTTTGGGAGTAGCCCATCCTTTTCTGTGTTCTCAAATACCTTCAGCAATAGTGATGTTAACTGTTATCCAAAAGTTTGGTAGAATCCTGCAGTGAAGTAGTCAGGAACGAGGACTTCTTTTTTGTTCCAAGGTTTTTAATTACCTTTTGTAATAGATTGAATTGTGTCCCTCAAAAAATGTGTGTAAGAATTTGGCTAGGCCATGATTCATGATGCTGTATGATTTTCCTCCATGTTGTAAATCCTGCCTCTGTGATGTTAATGAGGGATGATGAGCAGCAGTTTTGTTGGCAGGGCAGGACTCAGTGTGTAAGCTTGTATTGTTCCTTGAGGCAGTCTCTGGGATATAAAGGAAAAAGAAGCTAGTAGAGAGATTTGGGGACCTTATATCATCAAGAAAGAAGCAGTGCTGGGAGCAAGGCTCTTCTTTTTGTAAAGATATGGGTTCTCTGGGCCTCTGAAACTACAGGTCCAGAGGAAGACTGACTTAAAGGATCTTCCTCCAGAGCCACCAGAGGAAGCATTCCCCTGGAGCTGATGCTCTTAATTTGGACTTGTAGCCTATTGGAATGTGACATAATAAAATTTCTCATTTTAAAGCCATTCACTTGTCATACTGTCAAAGCACTACTAGATGACTAAGACACCTTTTTAATTTCCTTTTTTGTTATGGGTTTATTTGGTTATTTCACCTTTTTTTGTAGTTTAGGTAAGAAGTATGTTTTTAGAAATTTTTCCATTTCCCCTAGATTTTCAAATTTATTAAGAATACAGTTTTTCATGGTACATACATGTACATACATACATACATACACGTGTATGTATATTTTAATTTCAGGTGAGTCTCTTGTGATGTCACTCATTTCTTATTTGGGTTTTGTTTGTTTCTTCTGTTTTTCTTTTGTCAGTTTGGACAATATTTTATCAATTTTGTTTATCTTTCCAAACAGCTAGCTTTTGGTCTTGTTAACTCTTTCATCATTAGTCTCATCTCTGATTCACTAGTTTGGCTTTAATTTTTATTTGCTTTTTTCTAGGGTTCAAGGGCTTATTTTGTTACTGTCTGTTCAAATTGTAGGGTTAATGCTTTGATTTGTGCCATTTGTTCTTTTCAAATATGTGCATTTATTGCTATAAATTGAGCTCTAAGCATAGCTTTTGCTATGTCCCAAAAGTTCTGGTAGGATGTGTTTTTATTCTTATTAAATTATATAAATGTGTTCTATAATCCAGTAGTTTTTGAATGAGGTAGTATTCAATGTCCATGTATTTGATTTTTTCCTTACTTTTTCTGTTATTAATTTCTACTTTTATGACTTCATAATAACAAAAATATGCCTTGTAATATTTCAGTGCTTTGGATTCCATTAAGGCTTACTTTGTGGACTAATATGTGGGCTGTGCTGAAGAATGTTCCTTGTATATTGGAAAAGAAAGTATGCTTTCTGTTGAGCGGTGTGTTCTGTATAAGTCTACGAGATCAAGTTGGTTGATTGACATTTAGATCTTTCGTAACTCTGTTGAGTTTTTTGGATGTTCTAGTTGTGTATTAGAGTCTCCTGCTATTGTTGTATAGCTGTTGATTTCTGTTTTCAATGTAGTTAAAGTTTATTTTACGTGTTTTGGAGCCAAGTCTTTGGTTATGTAAATATTTAATATGATTATGTCCTCCTGATATATTGATCATTTTATAATTACATAGTGTTCTTCCTCATCCATTTGATTTTATTTGAAAGTCTATTTTGTCAGAAATTGATATTTCTACTCCTGCTCTTTTTTGAATGTTGTTTATTTGGTATATATATATTTTTTACACCCTTTGAGTTTTTGTTTATGTCTTTAAGTCCAAGGTGTGTCTCTTGTAAGTAGCATATAGATGTGTTGTGTTTTTTAGCACTTGGCTGGCTTTTGGCTCCCACTCTCTATCTTTTTTGTGCATTTAATTCATTTACATTTAAAATAATTATTGATAGATATGAGTTTAGTGCTATCATTTTGATGCCTTTTCTTGTGGGTCATGGACAGTTTCTTTGTTCCACTTAAATTTCAATGCTGAGTAATTTTTCTTGATGTATTTTCTTTTCATCTTTTTTATTGTTGGTTTCGTATGTGCTATGTCTGTATGGTTTTTTGTTTTGCATTTTGATATGTAGGATTGTCAGTTTCCTTTGTGTTGTTGTTGTTAGGTGCCATCGAGTAGCTTCAGACTCATAGTGACCCTATGAACAGAAGAAAACACTGTCCAGTCTTGTACCATGTTCACAATCGTTTTTATACTTAAGCCTATTGTTGCATCCACTGTGTAAATCCATCTCATCAAGAGTCTTCCTCTTTTTCACTGACCCTCCACTCTATGAAAGCGTGATTTCCTTTTCCAGACAACATGTCCAAAGTATGTAAAATGCACTCTTGTCATCTTTGCTTCCAAGAATCACTCTCTTTGTACTTCTTTCAAAACAAATCTGTTTGTTCTTTCGGCAATCCGTGATACCTTCAACATTCTTCTCCAACACTTGGGTCAGGACACATTAGTATTCAAGGTGACATACTTAGTTTTGAATATTGTAAATAGCTCATTTGCAGCAGATTTTCCCAATGCAAAGTGTCTTTTGATTTCTTGACTGTTGCTTCCATGGGTGTTGATTGTGGACCCAAGTAAAATGAAATCTTTGAAAACCTCAATCTTTTCTCCGTTTATGACAATGTTGCTTACTGGTCCAGTTGTGAAGATTTTTGTTTTCCTGGTGTTGAGGTGCAATTCATAGTGAAGGCTGTGGTCCTTGATCTTCATCAGTAAGTAGAAATGCAGAATGTGTTCTTCACTTCTGGTTTTCCATTTCATTGTCATTATAATACTTTCTTTTGTCTTCTCAAGCTGCTCTTTGAAATCTTTGTTTTAGGGTCTTTTGCTTCACTATTCCTGCCTTTTCCTTTAGCTGCTTGACAGTCAAAAGCAAGTTTCAGAGTCTCTTGTGATATCTGATTTGATTTTTTTCTTCTTTCTTGTCTTTTTAATGAACTCTTGCTCTTCTTATGGGTGTTGTCTTTGATGTCATTCCACAATTTGTCTGTTCTTCAGTCATTAGTGATCAACATCACATCTCTTCTTCAGATGGTCTTTAAACTCAGGAGGAATATACTTAAGGTCATACTTTGGCTCTTGTGAACTTGTTCTAATTTTCCTCAGTTTCAGTTTGAATCTGCATATGAGCAATTGATGATCTGGGCCACAGACAGCATCTGGTCTTTTTCTGACTGCTGATACGGAGCTTCTCCAATGTCTTTTTCTACAGATGTAGTTAGTTTTTTTCCTGTGTATTCCATCTGGTGAGGTCCACGTGTACAGTCACCATTTGTGTTGGTTAAAAACGGTATTTGCAATGAAAAAGTTATTAGTCTTACAACATTCTATCATATGTTCTCTGGCATTATTTCTATAACCAAGGCCATACTTTCCAACTACTGGTCATTCTTCTTTATTTACAGCTTTTGCATTCCAGTCACCAGTAATTATCAATGCATCCTGATTGTAGTTTGATCAATTTCAGACTGCAGAAGCTTGTAAAAATCTTCAACCTCTTCATCTTTGGCCTTAGCAGTTGGTGCGTAGATTTGAATAATAGTTGTATTAACTGGCCTTCCTTGTAGGTGTATGGATATTATCCTATCACTGACAGCATTATACTTCAGGACAAATCTTGAAATGTTCTTTTTGATGATGAATGCAACACTGTTCCACTTCAAGTTTTCACTCCCAGCATTGTATACTATATTATTGAGAGATTCCAAATAACCAAAACCTATCCATTTCAGCTCACTAACACCTAGGATGTCAATGTGTATATGTTCCATTTCATTTTTGACAATTTCCACTTTTCCTAGATTCATATTTCCTACATTCCATATCCTGATTATTAGTGGATGTTTGCAGCTGTATCTTCTTATTTTGAGTTGTGTCACATCAGCGAAAGAAGATCCTGGAGGGCTTACTCCATCCATGTTGATAAAGTTGACTCTACTTTGAGAAGGCAGCTCTTCCCCAATTGTATTCCCAGCACCTTCTAACCTGGGGGACTCAATTTCTGGCACTGTATCTGACAGCGTTTGGCTGCTATTCATAAGGTTTTCCCTGGTTAATTCCGTTTAGAAGTAGACTATGAAGTCCTTCTGCCTAGTCTGTCTTAGTCTAGAAGCTCAGCTGAAACTTCTCTACCATGGTTGACCATGCTGCTACCTAAATACCAGCATAGCTACCCACATCACAGCAACAAGCAAGCCTTCACTGACAGAACGTTGTGTTTACCTTGGTATTTATCCTTTTTTCTGGGTTTAAACCAGACTTTTGTATTGTCTTGTCTTCCTCAAAAGATCTATGACTATATTGTTAAGTCCCTCTTTTTTTTATAACATTTCATCTTTTACATAAATTACATCTGTTTCCATATTTTCAGTATTTTAGCTTTGATTTCTTTTTGTTATTTCCCTATGTGCATTTATATTTGGTTGGCTTGTCCTGCATTCTAGTCTTTAGTTGTTATCTGAGGTTACTGCTTTTCTGACCAAGGGACACACATACTGTACCTTGTTAATTTGGTTTGGATTTTTGTAAATGTCCTGAACTTCTGTCATTTGGAAATGTCTAAATTTCACTGTAGTAATTGAGAGAGTTTTGCTGAATGTGCGATTCTTGACTGACATTTTTTTTTTTCCTTGAAGAATTCTTATATGTCATCCCATTCCCTTCTTAACTGCATGGTTAGTGCTGAATAGCCCCAGCTTAGTCTTAATGACTCTTGTTGTAGATGCCATTTCATGTATGAGGGCTGCCAGTTAAGGTTGAGGACTTACCCTAGAAAAAGTGCTTCATACTTCTTGGGTGAATATCATCACAATCACCTTCAAGGTACTCCCCCTGGAAAGCTTTGCACTGACACAAGCAATTTTGAAACTATTTTTTTGAAATGGCCTTCAGAGCTGTCATTGTAATACCCTTGGTGTACTGAATGGCATCAGAATGTCTTCTTTCAGTATTTCCTTTATCTTCAGAGAAAGAAAAAAGTCATTGGGGGCCAAATCAGGTGAACAGAAAGAGTGTTCCAATATAGTCACTTGTTTACTGGCTAAAAACACCCTCACAGACAACTATACAATTAAGTTTGCGAACTTGCCGCCTTACCACTGTGTGCAATGGCTATTCTAGAAAGAGTTCCAAAACTACTTTGGAGGGTGGACTAGGCACTGGCATTGGTTCATAGCTCCACAAGGAGAATAATTCGAAGGTAACCACAGTGATATTAGGCAATGAGCAATGTATCACTGAGAAAGGTTAAGTTTACAGACTTAATTGTCAGACTGTGTATTCATAGTTGCTCTTAAATTTCTCTTTATATCTTTGATTTTGACAAGTTTTATTATTATACATCTTGATATCTTTCTTCTGGGATCTGCCTTGTGTAGGGTTTGATGAGCATCTTTCTTAGTTTTCCTGTTATCCTTTATATTGGCAGGCAATTTTTCTGTCAAAAGATCTACAATAAGTCTCTCTGTGTTTTTCTACTATTCCTCTCCCTCATTCTGCCAGTCCAATTTGGTTTTGATTATTCCTCTTGATAGAGTCTTACATAAACTCTTAGGCTTTCTTTACTTTTTTTCTAGTTCTTTCACCTGATTTTTCCTCAAATTTGTTACTTTCAAGTGTTTTTGAATCTCACTAAGTCTGACTTCTGTTGCCTCAATTCTGCTCCTATGACTTTCTATTCTGAAATTTTATAGTTAATCCTTTGGATTTCTATATGCTGTCTTTCTGTGGATTCTTGCAACCTGTGAAGTCTGGCATTATGGTCTTTTCTATTTTTTTTTTAGTTTCTCAATTACTATGTCTGTGTTTTACTCGGCTTATTCTGAGTTTTGACTGATCTCTTGAAGAATTCCGTATACTAACCTTTTGTATTCTATCTGCATGAATTTCAGATAGTTTCTTTTGTCTGAAAGAAATTTTTGATTTTTTGTTTTGGGAGCTCCCTGAAGCCATGTGTTGTATGCTTCTTTGTTGAGTTGATATTGACTGTTGTCTTGACCCATCAGTAAGTTATTGTGTTTATTTATTTTATGTTTGCTCACTGCGTACTAGCTTCTTGTTTTGTTTTGATATGCCTAAATAGTCTGGCTGTGTGAGCTAGGTTGATTTATTTGAGTTTTTGAAGTTCTAACATCCTATTACCTGGTGGTTCAAACTATTACTAGGTATGTGAGCGCAGAATTCCATTTACTTTTCTTTTATGGATTCAGTTCAGATGTCCAGATAGTCTGTCAACAATTGTGTAGTTCAGGCTTTCACCTACAGCCCTGGATGGGCAAATGTGATTGGTGTAGGCCCATGTATGTGGCTACACAGGCTGAAGAATGAAGGGGGTCTGATAGCCACACCTCAGTGTCTTTAAGAAAAGCACCTCCTTGTTACCTACAGCTTGCAAGTGGGTAAATTTTGCAATTGGACTGTGAGTGCTCAGAGGAAATGGCTGTAACTACTAGGAGGAAGGACTTATTCTTGGACTCCTGTTATGGGTGGCTAAGCAGTGCAGGTGAAGCCACAAGTCCTCAAGCCTCTGTTGTGGATAGGTTAGGACCCTGCTTAATAGGCAGTGCAGCATTAAACATCATGAGCTTACCTTTCTTCCATATAGCTGATACAGTGAATTTAGGGTCCAGGTATGTTCCCTGTTGCACTATACTAATGAATGCCTACACTTTTGTGGCAGTCCCACACATGTATATGCAAGAATGAAAGGTATTCAAAGTCCATGGTTTCCTTATGCCTGTGCCTTGACAAAGGAAATCTTTATGTCATGATTTCCTGGCTTAGGGAAGCTAGCCGGTTATTTTCCCCTTTTTGTTAGTTTAGCCCCTCGCTAAGGCTGTGTGAATGACTAGGACACATTACGAGGTCTTATTTCTGGCCTAGGGAATGCATTAGTCTTTGAATCCCACTTGAACCCAGTGTAGAGTGGGAGGAAGGCAGGTAAATGGGAGAGAGATTTATGTCAAAGAAGATCTGAGCGGCATGTTAGACCCAAGGTACTTATCTTCTGATGACAGAGTGACGCTTTTCCCTGATTTAGGAGGCATAAGTGGTTTTTATACTGCTGGGTATCTTCCAACGTGGAAAAAGCTCTCCAAATGCCACTGTTTGACTCACTGTGCCAATGCCAGTGGATCTGGCTTGTAGAATGCCAGTTTCTCATGACTCAGGACTGGCATTCCTTGCTGTTTCTAAATATTCTTTTCCTTGCTTGCTGCTTTTCCCAATTTCCCAATTTTTTCTTTGATGTCTAGGGCTCCTGGAAAGTCACATATAATTTATTCCCTTGTTTTTCTTCATCTTTGTTGTAAGACGGATCAAAAGGAACGTCTGACAACTCTGTCATCTTGGGGTCTCATAATGATCAATTTAAAGAACTATGATTAACACAAGAAAAAGGGTACTGGAAAAAGCAAACAACACATGAGTGCAGACAGACAACATAAACATAGAGATGTAAACTCTAAGAGTCAAAAGGAAAAGATAGAAAGCAAAAACACTATTACAGATGGGAAGAGGATGCTTTGATATTCTAATCAGTAGCCTACACACAGCTGAGGAAAGCATCAGTGAGCATGAAGATCCATCAGTAGAAACTTCAAGAACTGAAATGCAAAAAGAAAAAAAAAGAATAAAAAAGCAAACATAAAATATGGAAAAAATATCCAAGAATAATAGCATAATTAAAAAATTTAGCATATTTAGTAATGTCTCCAATGTCACTATTCTTATTCTTCTTTATGATCTCTCATCACTAATACAATAGTTGTAAATGTAATTGATGACCTGAACATTATTAAAGCAAATAATAAGGTTTCAGTCTATTTTTCTTTGACAGATTAGAACAGTTGAACATTCTCTTCATCTTGGAAATCATACCATGACTTCCAGAACTTCATATTTGTGGAATTTTCTTCCTACCCTCTCCATTCAGTCCTTCTCAGAATATTTTGAGCATCCTTCTGATACAAAGAAATTTATTTAAACATATTAATTAACCATTTTTTTTATAGCTTCCATCTGTACACATATGCAGAATATACATGGTTAGAGTAATACAGAATTGGCAATTTTCAGGCAGTCGTGACAAAGAGAGTGAAATAGGGGAATTGAGCTTCCTTGGAAAACCTGGCAGCATAGTGGTTAAGTGATACAACTGCTAATTAGCAAGTCAACAGTTCAAATCTTCCAGTTGCTCCTTGAAAACTCTCTGGGACAGTTCTACTTTGTATTCTCAGTCACTACAAGTAAGAACTGATTCAATGGCAGTAGGATTTTTTTTTATTTGCATAGAAATTATTAAGATAAAAAATTTTGGAGTCTGTAATTATTAAGAAATAAAATGGAGATTAAAATGACTGATATATAAAATCTTCTAGAATTTAGACTCTATTAAATCCATGAATTTTATGTATGAGGAATGTCAGGGTTTACAGTTTTATTGTCTTACTCAGGTTAAGAGAACTTTATAGCGAGAAATTGTCATCAACATTCTGATTCCCAGGATAAAAATTTGAAATGCACAACTCCCACTTTTTTGTTGCTTGTTCATCCATGTAAATACAGATCTATAGATAGACAGATATGATAGCAAATTAGAAAGAAAACTATACAGAATTTATTCCTAAAGTTTCCTAAGAAACTAAATTCTGGGACTGTCTTTTAGACTTAAAATAACAACAGTCAGACATTATTAACTTTTAAGTCAGTAGCTGATCTTGGGTGATAACAGCAGTGCACATACGCCTCTATTTATAATTTTAGAACACAAAGCTAAGGGCCTGGCATCACTGTTACATAAAAGGTAATGGTTTGGGGAATTTTTAATATCATTTTGCCGATTCACACAGATATAGCATGACATGTATATTCTTCACCCTTTCTGAGTTTGAAAACACACCCAATGAGTCAAAACTTAAGGAAGAAAGTATACTTGAAAAGTTTTGGAAGGCAGTAAACTGTTACTTTTTTCTTTATTTTTGAAACATACTATCTAGTAATATCTTAATGATTCTGAAACAAAGTTATCTCTTCTCTCTGTCTCTGTTTCTCATTCTTTGAATGTGTATGTCTGGGTCATTTGCTATATCTTGGATTCCTGCCTTACTGCATTAGAAGGCTGTATTTTTCCTGAGCAACAAACAAAGAGCCTTTGGAACATCTTTTGCTTTGTCTTGAAGCTAATCCATCTACACTAAAAAGTAATGTGAAAAATATTTGTTTGACTCAGAAGTTCTTTTAAAGTTGACATATTTTTCTTAAGAAGAATATTGGGCTATTGGCAAATACGAGCAGCATTTAAAATGTTTTAAAACATAATTTGATGCTATCTCACTCATTCAAATGTCAGGTTAGATATCTCACTTATTTGGTACACCTCATGTTCTGCAGTGCCGAAGTATGTTACAGCATAACACAATTTCCAAAGCACAAATAATCCCATTGGGTAGTGAAAGGGTTAAGATGTCTTTCTAACTGAGTAACCTACTGTCAGAGAGTGACTTATGAGGTTTATTAACTTCAACTGGATTACAAATGAGGAAAAGGAATTGACCTGCCTGGGTTGAAATACATCCTATTCTGTTCCATTCAAGAGAGAAGTATGACGTGAATTGTATATAATTTATAGATTCCAAGTATCTGTTTTTAGTCGATAGTTGTTAAACACCTACTATGCAAAACACATGAGCTAGTCACATAGGAAGATTCAACTTTGTAAAACACACTGTTGCCCTCTTTGGTGATTTACTTGGTTCAGAAATATTTTAGAGTTTGTATACTAAATGATGTAAGCAAATATTTTTTTCTGTAAGGAAGAAATGAGAAATATGAAAAATACCAAAAGTACTCACCTAAGTATTTTGGATAACTAATAAATGTATTTTAAATAAATTGGAAAATTTGTGGTCTATTTATAATTATTTAGTATTACTTGTGTATATACATATTAAGATGAAGTATTAAACCACATGACATCATAAAATAAAAAGAGTACAGATCAGTTAGTGATTTTCTATGCAATTTTATTTTCTTTCAAATTATAATAATAAGTGTTCCATGAGTCGGATCCGACTCTATGGCACTTGGCTGGCTAGGTGAATTTTAGTACACCATAATAGTTCACTGAAATTCTCAAAATATTCCAGCTGTATAGATTATAATATCCTGATGAATAGCCAGATGCTGGTCATTCCATCTGAAAACTGAATTTTCACTAAAATAAACCAAAAATTCCCAAACTGTTTGCCATTGTGTAGTTTGTGACTCACAGTGATCCTGTAGGAGACAACAACTGCGCCATAGGGTTCCTTGGAGTGACTGGTGGATTCGAACTTTGTATCTTTTGTTTAGCAGCCAAGCTACTGATCATTAGAATAATGCTCATGAAATAAAGTTTTTTGCAATGTTTTTTCTAGAAAAAAACCAGTTCATGTTTCTAATGTTTAATATATTTTAATAACAATGTGCTTAAGCATATAAACAATTGCAGACATGGCACAAGACAAGGCAGTGTTTCATTCTGTTGTTCCTAGGGTCACTATGAGTTGAAACTGACTAGACAGCACCTAACAACAACAATATATTTTAATGTGTGAGATATATACTAATTTTCACTTCTAATAATTTGAGACAGTCTATGTGTTCTTGATATTACATACCTTGCATAACATAGATGTTCATTCTCTGAAGTCCACCCAAATGGATCACAACATGACAAAATGTATAAAGTGGGTTAATTTGAGACAATGTTCAATTCAGAAGGTTTTAAGGACCAATGGCATAAATAATATTATATTAATAATTATTTTATTGACCCACTTTAGAAAATTATTTTGGCTACTGAACTGTAAGAATTTTTTTTTTAAAAAAAAATTCTAAGTCTACAACCTGTAAGTATTACTATTAGAAGTTTCCATTTTAATATATTTAAAATGTATTTTTTAACACACTTAAGATCCCTCTAGAGATACACATTTTTTAAAATATTACTTCAGCTGTATTAATGACTTGTAGTCAGTATTCTGTGGCCATCCAGCCAATTCTAAATCATAGTGATGTTTTAAACTGCCCCTTAGATTTTTCAAGGATCACTTGATAGAATGAAATGGTCAACCTTTTGGTTATCAGACATAGTACTTAACCACTCTACTACCAGGGTTCCCACTTGTCTGTCAGTGTTATACCGCAGGAGGTAATTCCATGTTGCTTTGATGCTATAAGCTGTGACCCTAATGTTAGGGTCAACTATGGCAGACAGGTTTCAGCTCAGCTTCCAGACTAAGAAAGATTATGAAGGACCCAACAGTCTAATTCTTTTTCTGACAAGAATTAGTCAGTGAAAAACTTATGAATAACAATGTCTGATAAAGTACCAGAAGATGCACCTCACAGGTTGGAAGGCACTCAAAAGATGATTGTGGATGAGCTGACTCCTCAGAGTAGACTTGACATTAATGACATGAATGGAGTCAAGCTTCTGAGACCTTCATTTGCTGATGTGGAGTGGCTCAATCTGAGATGAAACAGCTGCAAATATCTGAGAATAATCAGAATGCAGAATGTACAAAGTATGACTGTAGGAAACTTGGAATTCATCAAAAATGAAATAGAACACATAAATGTTGATATCCTGGATATTGATGACCTTAAGTGGGCTTGCATTGGCCATTTTGAATTGGAAAATCATATAGTCTACTGTGCCAAGAATGATGACAACTTGAAGAGGAATGACATCAAATTCATCATCAAAAAAAATCATTTCAAGACCTATCATGAGGTAAATACTAAATACTGTCAGTGACAAGCTAATATCCATACACCTACACAGAAGGCCAGGTCAAGCCAAGTGCCATCAAGGCCAGTTAACACAAATATCAGTCAAATTTAGGCACTGAGCACTGAGAACAAAGTTGAAATGATTATTAAAGATTTTTACCTTCTGCAGTCTGAAATTGATCAAACAGGCAATCAAGATGCATTGCTAATTACTAGTGATTAGAACGCAGAAGTTAGAAGCAAAGACAAAGAATCAGTTGTTCCAAAGAATGACCTTGGTGATAGAAGGCATGCCAGAGATTGTGTGACTGAATTTACCAAGACTGACTTCTTCAAAGACAATATCTTTCTTCATCAGCTATACACAAGGATATAACCAAATGGAATACACAGGAATCAAACTGACTACATCTGAAGAAAAAGATGATGAAAAAACTCAATAGCTTGAGAAGACAAAGTATTGCAGTGACATGTACAAAGAGTTGGAGACAGAAAACCAAAACAGAAGAAAACATTCAGCACTTTTTAAGCTGAAAGAACTGAAAAAAAAAAAAATTGAAGACTTGAGTTGGAACAGTGGAGAATTCTACAGGAAAGATATTAAATGAGGATAAGGAGCATTAAAAGAAGATGCAAAGAATGCACAGAGTCATTATACTAAAAATAATTGGTTAATGTTCGACCATTTCAAAAAGTCACGTGATCAGGAACTGGTGACACTGAAGGAAGAAGCTGAAACTGCATTGAAGACATTGGCTAAAAGCAAAGTTCCAGCAACTGATGAAATATCAACTGAGATATTTCAAGAAATGGAGGCACTGATTCATCTATGCCAAGAAATTTAGAAGACAGCTACCTGCCAACAGACTGGAAGAGATACATAATTTATTTTTATTTCCAAGAAGAATGATCCAACAGAATGCAGAAATTATCAAACAGTTATCTTTAGTATCACATGCAAGTAAAATTTTGCTAAAAGATAATCTGGAAGTGGCTGCAGCAGTATATTGACAGCAAACTGTCAGAAATTCAAGCCAGATTAAGAAGAGAACAGGGACCAAAGGATATCTTGGCTTATGGCAGACGGACCTTGGATGAAAGCACAGGACATGACACAGATGTTTACCTATATTTTACTGACTATGCAAAAGCATTTGATTGTACAAGCCAAGTGCTGTCGAGTAGGATCCGATTCATGGATTTTAATAATTATAGATAACATTGCAGAGTGGGAATTCCACAAGGACTCTGTGCAGAATCAAAAAGTAGTTATTCAAACAGAACAAGGGGATAATGCATTGTTTAAAATCTGGAAAGGTGGGCAGGGCCAAGATGGAGGGCTAGACACAGATATCCAAAATTCTCTCTGGGCACTAAAGCCTGGAGTGATAATTGAATGGAGTACTCTGTACACAGAGGGAGCCCTAAGATATGGAAAAGGATTGTCAGATTGGACTATGTGCTGCTAAATGAGAAACTACCTTTCTCTAACATGAGACAGTGCACACCAAAGCCCACTCCTACTGACTCACCAGTTGGGTAGACTGCAGACACTGATGCTTTCTTTGTTATCTGGGAGTGGAGGATGGACATGAGCTGGCAAATATGATGAACTGCAGTGCTAAAGTAAACAGTGTATAGTGCTTCAGAGAAACAGTGCATTGGGATAGCCACATTTTGAGAGGCTGGGTTGACTGAGAGCACCACTGCCCCATCCACTCTTTTCTGAGCTGTGAAATAGATTCTGCTGTTTCACGGCCGGATGGGTAGCTTAGCTGGGATGACATCTTGGTCAGCTGGGAGATGCAGTCACCCAACAGAAGCCTCAGCAGGGGATAATTCCCAAACTGAGAAGCAGTGCCAGTCTGGAAAGCACTTTTCCAGCAGAATGGCTGTGTTTAGGACAGTGTCATCCTATGGGTAGGGCCTAGATGAGGATGGCATTAAGACTATAATCCCTCCCTACTTTGAACTACATCATTGCATCTGGGGACAGCCAAAGAGGTGTTTCTGTTGTCAGCTGGAAGGCAGAGCCTGCAACACCTGACAGCATGACTGATTTCAACAGCTGTTGAACACCTTCCAGATTTTTGAAATACAACTGCCTGTAGTAATAACTGCAGAGTGGCTCGGCGGCATGCCTCCATCCTTCACTGACCCGCACCGTAGGGTCAGCTTATGGACCCCATACTCCATAAGTAGGGTGCCATCTTTGCCAGCCAGGAGGCAGAAACTGTCACTCCAAAGAGTCCACTGGGGACCGTCGCTATAATACACAGAAGTGGCTGGTGACCAACTCCCTTCTCAGAACTACTTGTCAGCTCCTGTTGAGATAGCACAAGAGAAATCGAACAGGCCTTACATGGTGCAAAGGCAACAAACTTTTGCTAACCATTTTTAGAAACAGAGTATCGTAGCTTCAGAAACCTCTCAAAATAAAGAATCAAAAAACTTCCCACACAAAGAAGCCTTTCTGAAAAAATTGGAGATCAAGTATAAAAGAAATACATACAGAACCCTCTCAGAGATTAAACAAAATGTAGTAGAGCAAAATGAAAAATTAAGCAAGGTATTTAAACTGTATAATAATGATCTGAAATCCAGCAGGTCAACAAGAAAATTACAGAATTAGACAATTCAATCCAAAGCCAAAGAGCAGAATTAAGGAGATGAAAGTCAGACTCAGAGACCTTGAGGACAGAGAAAATGACACTAGAATTTATGAGACGAAATCAGAGAAAAGAAACAAGAAAAATGCCAGCCAAGTGCTGTTGAGTGGGATTCGACCCATGGTGACCCAAGGGGCCAGAGTAGAACTGACGCCCAGAGTATTCCAGGAGTATCTGGTGGATTTGAAAAATGAAGCAGCGTTAAGAAACATGTGGAACTCTATTAAGAGTAATAATCTATGAATAATTGAAGATCCTAAACACAGGTAAAATTGTTATTAAGCTGCTGAGAGAAAACTTCCCTGAAATTATGAAAAAACATAGAGTTCCAAGATGTGTACTGAACACCACAAAACATAGAACCCAAAAGAAAGACACTAAGACATATTATACTCAAGCTTAATAAAATGAAGCATGAACAGATTGCTTTATGTCAGGGGCAAAAAGAAACTGTGCCATAAAGATGGCGCCTGCTATCAGGAGCTCCTCCCCGAGACACTCCCGGTCTGATGATTAGCCTGCTGACGCAGTTCCTTTCTAGCGCGTGAACGGCTCGTGATCAACTTTCTGATTGCTGGCCTCTAGAGTCCGTAGCCACTCAGCTTCTCTTTGCAATGCTATGTTCTGCTCATGCACTGCACATGAATCAGCTGTGCCTTATGATTGGTGGGATTGGACTACTTAATGGGTGAGGGACATTGTAGTAGTGTACAACAAAGAAGACAAAGAAGAAATAAACACTGAAGAAGAATCAAGCGATCTTGGTGTCCTGTCTTCCTTCCGCCGGTGGTTGGGCAGGCAGTGACAGCTTTAAAGGCAGGGAGGCACAAAGAAAAGCTAGCATTCAGAGGAAACCCTGTAAGCTTTTGTCTGACTTCTCAGTAGAGATGATGTTGGCAAGGAGGCAGTAAGACAGCACAATCAAAGTTTTGCAGGAGAAAAACTTCCAACCAAGAATTATATATCCTGCAAAACTGTCTCTCAAATACAAAGATGAAATTGAGACATTTACAGACAAACAGAAGTTTAGAGGCTTTTAGAAGACAAACAAAAACTACAAGAAATACTGAAAGAAGCTCTTTGTTTAGACAAAAAAAAAAAAATGAAGTGTATATTTAAGGAGGCAATACAGAACACAGCATCCAAAAACCTATGAAGTTAGGGAAGGGAAAAACTCAATCAAAGCTATAGTATTAAAAGAAGGGAACCAGAGATCATATCATGAAAACTATGACACCAACACACAAAAAAGAGGGATATACTATGGTAGTTATAGTCCTTTGAGATGGAAAGGAAGTTAAAAAGATATGCAGAAGTTAAAATTGGATTTAAACTTAGAATATGAAGAGGGATCATAGGAATAGCTGCAAAGCACAATCACAATGCAATGTATGAAAATAAGAAATGCAATACAGGAGTCTCAACAAACACAAAACCAACAATGAAACAGATGAAAAGTCAACTCAAAAAGAAAACTGACCCAGAACAAAACATTAAGAGGAGCATAGGAAAAAAAAAACACAAAAATAAATACATCAAAATGATAGCACTACACATATACCTGTCAATAATTACACTGAATGTGAATGGACTGAACACTTCAATAAAGAGACAATGAGTGATGCCCTGTATCAAAAGACACAATCTGTCTATATGTAGCTTCCAAAAAGACACCTTAGACTGAAAGATATGAACAAATTAAAAATTAAAGGATGGAATAATATATATCAAGGTGACAATAGACAAAGAAGGGCAGATGTGGAAAAACTAATCTCAGATAAAACAGATTTCAATTTAAAATCCACCACTGTGAACAAGAATGGTCACTGTGAATTGCTTAAAGTTTCAATACACAAGCAGAACTTAACAATATTAAATATTTATGCACTCAATACCAGAACATATAATTAAATCAAACAAACACCGACAACATTGAAAAATGAGATATATCACTCCTCAATGATAGCTGATGATCTCAACATTTCAATTTCGGTAATGGAGAGATCATACAAAAAAGAGCTCAGTAAAAATCAGAATATATTACAACAATTAACGAACTAGACCTCTTCAACATACAGAGAAATTTTTATCCGTCGACAGCAAGCTACACCTTCTTCTCTGATGCACATGGAACATTTACCAGAACAGACCATGGGTTAGGGCATAAACCAACTCTCAACAAAAGTCAAACCATTGAATTATTGCAAAGCATCTTTTGAGACCATAAAGCCATAAAAGTAAAAACCAATAGCAGAAAAAACAGAGGTAGAAATTGGAACTCATGAAACTGAACAACACCTTGCACAAAAAGCCATGGGTTATAGATGATATCAAGGATGACATGAAGAAATTTATGGAATCAAATGAGAATGAAAACTCTTCCTACCAGGACTTATGGGATACAGCCAAAGCTGTGCTCAGAAGTCAGTTTATCTCTATAAATGCACACATCAGGAAAGAAGCAAGTTCCCAAATTGAAGAAGTAACCCTACAAATTGAATGAGTAGAAAGAGAGCAACAGAAGAACCCGTCAGGCACCAGAAGAAAACAGATAACAAAGATTAGAGCAGAACTAAATGAGTTAGAGAATAAAAGAACAATTCAAAACAAAAAAGCAAAAGCTTTTTTGTTTGGAAAAGATCAACAAAATTGATAAACCATTGGCTACACCTACAAAATAAAAACAGGAGAGGAAAAAAATAACCCAGATAAGAAATGAGATGGGAGATGTGACAATAGACCCAACTGAAATCAAAAGTATAATAATGGAACTACAAAATACTGTACTCTAACAGACTTGAAAACCTAGAGGAAATGGACAAATTTCTAGATTCATATCACCTACTAAAATGATCACAAGGAGAAGTAGAACAACTCGGTAAATGCATCACAAAGGAACGGCTGGAAAAGGTAATCAGAAAACTACCAGCCAAAAAAGTTCTACCCTGGATGGCTTCACAAGACAATAATACTTAACCTTTAGAGAAGCGTTAACTCCAATAGTACTCAGATACCAAAGCTAGGAAAAGATCCTATCTAAAAGGAGAATTACAGACCAATATCACTCATGAATCTAGCTGTAAATATCTTCAACAAAATTCTTGCCAACAGAATTCAACAACATATCAAAAAAATAATTCATCATGACCAAGATGGATCATACCAGGAATACCAGGCTGGTTCAGCATCAGAAAAACAATTAATGTGATCAACCACATAAGTAACACAAAAGATGAGAATCATCTAATTTTGTCAATTGATGCATAGAAGACATTTGACAAAGTCCCAGACCCACTCATGCTAAAAACTCTCAGCGAAACAGGAATAGAACGGAAATTCTTCAATGCAATAGAGGTCATCTATGCAAAGCTAACCACCTTCACTATCCTGAACAGAGACTGAAAGAATTCCCCCTGAGAATGGGAACACCCTCACCACTTCTATTCAACATTGTAGTAGAGGTTCTAGCCAGATCAATTAGACAAGACAAAGAAATATAGTGGGTCTACACTGGCAAAGAGGAAGTAAAAATCTCCCTATCTGCAGACAATGTGATTGTATATACAGAGAATCCCAAAGAGTGCATATGCAAACTACCGGAACTAATAAAAGAATTCAGTAAAGTATCAGGATATAAGATAAATATAAGTAAATCAGTAGGCTTCCTTAAACCCAGCAAAGAGATCATCAGAGAAGAAATCACCAAATCAATATCATTTACTATAGCCCCCCAAAAGACAAAATACCTAGGGAAAAAAATCTAACTAGAGAAATAAAAGACCTATACAGTAAGAACTACAAGATCTTACTGCAATAAACCAAGAGAGAATTACACAAATGGAGAAACCTACCCTGCTCATGGATAAGAAGATTTAAAAATGTGAAAATGTCTATTTTACCCAAAGCATGTACATATACAATGCAAGCCCAATACAAATTCCAGTGACATTTCTCAACGAGATGGAGAAACAAATCACCAACTTTGCTTAGAAAGGGAAGAAACCCCAGATAAGTAAAGAACTACTGAAAAAGAGAAACACAGTGGGAGGCCTCACACTACTCGACCTTAGAACGTATTACACTGTCACAGTAGTCAAAACAGAATGGTACTGATACAAAAAGACATATAGACCAATGGAACAGAGTTGATAACCCAGAGATGCCACCATCCTCTTATGAAGAGTTAATATTCAACAAAGGTCCTAAGATTCTAAACTTGGGTAAAAACAATCACTTTAACAAATGGTGCTGGTGAAATTGGATGTCCATCTGCAAAAAACTGTCTCACATCTTACACAAGAACTAATTCAAGTTGAATAAAAGCCCTAGATATCAAACCTAAAATGATAAAGCACTTGCAAGAAAAATAGGGTCAACAATCGCAGTTTTAATGCAAAGCTTAGACAGACTTCAAAATCTTACAAAGAAGAGAAAATAGATAAATGGGAACTATTAGGAATCAAACACTCTTGCTCATACTAAGACTGTCAAAATAATTAAAAGACCACCTACAAAATGGGAAAAAAAAATTGGCGACTACATGTCAGACTGATATTTGATCTCTAGAATCCACAATTTGCTGCAAAACTTCAACAAGAAGAAGATAAGTAACCTAATTAAGCATCTGGCAAAGGAGATGGACAGACACTTCACTAGAGAGGACATCCAGGCAGCCAAAAGAATCATCAGGAAATTCTCTCGATTGTAAGCTATTAAAGAAATCCATATCAAAACTACAATGAGTTATCTTTTCACCCCAAAATGGCTGGTCATAATACCAAAACCACAAAACAATAAATGGTGGAGAGGCTGTGCAGAAATTGGAACTCTCCTACAATGCTGGTAAGATTGCAAAATGGTTCAGACTTGGACAGTAATTTGGTGCTTCCTTAAAAAGCTAGAATTAGATGTATGTTTGATCCAGTAATCCTACTGCTTAGAATATATTGTACAGAATCAAAGGCAGTTGCACAAAGAGATATATCTACACGATTGCTTATTGCAGCACAGTCAACAATAGCAAAAAGATGGAATCAATCTAGATGCCCATCAACAGATGAATGGATAAACAATTATGGCACATATATTCAATGGAACATTACGCAATGATAAAGAACATGGATGATTTTAGGAAGCATCTCATAGACTGGTTTCAACTGGAAGACATTATGCTAAGTGAAATAAGTCCACAGCAAAAGGACAAATATTGTGTGAGACCTCTAGTATAAGGACTTAGAATAGACTCATATACAAAAGAAAAGACTGACAGCTTCAAGGATAGGAAGGGAGGGATAGGGCTGGTCATAGATTAGACAGCTGATAGAAATTTGGTTAGGTGAAAGCAGTGACAGCACAGAGCAGAAAGAAGATCAACCTAAGTAGACTTCAACATAAATTGAAAATTCTTCTAATCTTAACCCAACATTACAAGGATAGAGTAGCTGGGGCAGGGGTCTGGGGATCATGCTCCCAGGGGATATCGAGGCCAATTGGCATAACTAGCCTGTTGCTATGAGAATCTTCTGCACCCCATATTGCGAGCGGCATCTGTTGTCTTAGAAGTTTGCAGCTAGCTGCCATCTGAGGTCCACCAAATGGTCCCAACACATCCTCAACAGATATTACCGAGAACAAAGACAGAAGGAAAAAGGAGCTCCAGAAGACAGAAGGGCCCGTGTGAATGGGTGACTGTATCAACATGTGACCAGAATAACCAGATGGTGCCCGGCCACCATCAAAAACAACCATGATGGGGCACATGATGTTGAGTCCCAGTGCCCATATGAGAAAAAGAGGGGTACATTTCAAGAACTCCACTAAAAGACTATAATTTATGGTCCAGCAGCCTATGGGTTCCCATAGGAATATGGCTCCTACACCTGATGTTACCCATGTCCAGAAACATTATTGAGGATGACTCTGGAGAGAAATGACTGGACTGGACTCTCGGACACAATGTAACTGTATGGTGTGTATACATACGGTTCTATGCATCTATAGGATGCTGTCCTACTGGCCTTTTACTAGAAGGGAGAGGAGAGGATGGAAAGGAGGGGACAGGAGATTGTTAAGAGGATATGGATATGCATAGAATGGAAAGGAGGAGTGTTCTGTCACTGGGCCAAGAAAAGCAGAAGGAGTTGCAGATAGACGGGCATACAAATTTAATTTGGATTGTATACTTTCACTTAATCACAATAAAAAAGATAAATGAAATGAGAAATGGTATACATCAGGGTTGCATGCTTTCATCACACCTATTAAATCAGTATGCCAAGGAAATAAAAAAAAGAAAGTGGACACTATGAAGAAGAACTGTTGATCAGGATTGGTGGAAAACTTCTAACAGCCTGCGTTATGCAGATGACAAAATCTTGCCTGCTAAAATTGAAGAGGATTTGAAATTCTTACTTATATAGATCAAAGGCCAAGCCTCCAGTGTGGATTATACCTCGCTATCAAGAAAACAAAAAGCTTCACAACTGGAACAATAAGTAGCATCATGATATATGATGAAAAGATTAAGGTTGTCAATAATTTCATTTTGCTTGTATCTATTTTAGTGCCTGTGAAAGCAGCAACAAGAAATCAAAAGACTCAATGCATTGGGAAAATATACTGCAAAAGATCATCTAAAGTGGTGAAAATTGAAGATCTTGTCTTGTGGACTAATTTGCACCTGACCCAAGTCACAGTATATTCAGTTGCGTGTGAAAGCTGGATCACGAATAAAGAAGTGAGAAGAATTCATGCCTTTGGATTGTGGTGTTGGAAAAGAACACTGAATGTACAATGGACTGCCAATAGAATGAACAGATGTGTTCTTCAACTACAAATAGAATGTTCCATAGAAGCAAGGATGGCAAGTTTGTCTTAAATACTTTGGACATATTGTCAGAAGGGATCAATCTCTGTCAAAGAACATCATGCGTGGTAAACACAGGGTCAGTGAAGAAGAGGGAGATCCTCAGTGCGATGGTTTGACACTGTGGCTTCAACAACGAGGTCAAGATTAAATGTATTGTGGGCATGGCATAGGGTCAGGCAGTATATTGTTCTGTTGTACGTAGGGTTGGTATGAGTCAGAACAGATTTAACTTCACCAAGCAACAGCCAGTATTCCACAACACATTATTGATGACCGCCTGAACTCATACATTAGTTAGCTAGTGTTACTGTAAGAGTCAGTGGCTTTCACAAACAAATTTATTATCTCAATTATGAGGCCAGAAGTCTGAATTCAGTGTGCTGATTCTAGGAGAAAGTTTTTTCTTTCTGAAGGCTTTGAAGGAAGGTCCTAGTCTTATTTGAGCTTCTGTTTCTCAGTGATCATTACATAGCTTAGCATCTATCTTCCCTCATCTTTGCTTGCTTTTCTACTTGCTTAATGGGTTCGTGTATGTTTCAGAAAAAAGTGTACTTAAAACACACCACACTATTACTGCCTCTTTATCACGACAAATAAAACACATTCACAAATGAGATTATAGCTACTGTGAGGGTTAGTATTTACCTCACATATTTTTGAGGGGATACAATTCAATCCATAATGATATCCAGTTTTTAATTTACTGAAAATAATATAACATTTTCAATTTGTGTAAGAACCAAAGAAAGGATTATTTTTTCTCACTAATATTATCTAATATTTCTTTCTTGACTTGAAACTTGAGAAGATTATTAAATTCTGACCTTTTGATATAGAGATTGTACATTTAGGAATAAATCCAAAGAGCAAATTGGTGACGTGTTCAAGTCTTTTTATTAGGATGTAATAATACCTCTATCAAGACAAATTGCCAAGGATTTTGTTTAATTCAGCATAATAATGACATAATGTTACCCATTGCTGTCAAGTATCAATTCGAACTCATAGTGACCCCATAGACAGAGTAGAACTGCCTGACAGCATTTGCAAGAAACCTCTGGAGAATTTGAACTGCTGACTTTTGGGCTAGCAGCCACAGCAGTTACCACTAGACCACCAGGCTTTCCAATAAAATGTTAAGGACCTTTAAAATCTTATTTAATTGGATGATTTATTTTCTTCTTATTGATATTTAGTAGTATCTTATAGATTACGGAGATCAGGCATCAGTCTGACCTAGAACTGCCAGATATTTTTTCTCATTCTGTAGGTGGCCTTTTACTTCTATTAATAAAGTCTTTAGATGAGCAAAAATGTTTGATTAATAGTTCCCATTTATCTATTTTCTCTTCTGTTGATTGTGATTTGTTTGACAGATTGGATGCACTTTATGGTTTTGTGCATCTATAGGGTATCATCCTGCTGACCTCTGGCTGGAGGAAGGAGAGTGGGTGGAGGGAAGGGGAAAGAAGACTGTTGGGAGGATGAGATATGTATGGAGCAGAGAGGAATAGTGTGCTGTCACCAGGCAGGTAGAGCGGTGGAAGCTGTACATAGGTGGGCATGTCAATTTATACGGGAATGCACATTTTCATTCAGTCATAATAAAAAATATCTTATTTAATTGTTAATATTCATTGGCTGACCTTGAGATATGTGAGATAATACAATTAACAGATTGCCTAATAAAGCTTAAATAAAAACTTTATTTTTGTTAAGGTATCAAACATGGTTTTGTAAAGGCAATAGACCACAATTTTTACATTTTTGTACAGATGAAATATTATAAATTGGGTAATCATTACCACCTGGAGAATGTGATTACAGGCCTGTGTTTTAGTTATAGTCATGATGCAGTTTATCTTCTACTGAGTTACCTGATGACCCTAAAATGTACTGTCTTTTTTGGTATACTGAAAGAAATAAGAAATTACAAGTTCAGACAATTAATTTTGCAAACTTGCCACAGTGTGTTTACATTGAAAACACTGTAAAAACAACTCAGTAAGGTTTGATAACCTTGGTATATCAGTGTCTCACAGCTGTGTTCATGATGTGAGGCAGTGTCTTGGGGAATGGCTTTCATTATTGTTGCTGTGTGTTTTGTGTGCTATCACAAAAATCATAGAACTTGAACTAGAGCAACAAACAAACATTAAATTTCTTGTTAAGCTTGGCAAGAATAAAAGTGAAATCAGGAACATGTTAGTCTGAGTTTATGAGGATAATACCATGAAGAAAACAGCAGTATACAGAGCTGAGAAAAAAGCAGTGTTGATGAAGGGAGATCAGGGCAGCCACTAACAAGCAAAACTGATGAAAACACTGCAAAAATTTGTCACATTGTGAATCAACATTGTCAGCTGAATGTGATAAGCTTAGCAGACCAAGTAAACATTAATAGAGAAACAGGAACATCTTAACTGAAAATCTTGGCATGAGAAAGATGTGTGCAAAAATGGTCCAGAATGAGCTCACCAATGTATGAATGCAAAGGAGAGGTGAAGTTTGCCAATACCTTTTGGAGAGTCAAAATGATGTCTGTGCTATGCTATCTCTGGTAATGAAACACAAGTGTACCAGTTCAACCTAGAAACAAAAAGTGTCAAAGTACAGTGGAAGTCAGCCAATTCTGCACAACCAAAAAAATTTTGTCAGTCCAAATCAAGAGTCACAGTGATGTTGCTAAACTTTTTTGATATCAGGGGATTGTTCATTATGAATTTGTACCAGCTGGACAGTTAACCAATTTTGCTACTCAAAAGTGATGAATAGGCTTCATGAAAGTTAGCTGAAACGACCTGAACTTTTTGCCAACAACTCATGGCTCTTGCATCACAGCAATGCACAAGCTCACACAGCATTGTGAGGGAGTTTTTAGCCAGTAAACACATAACTGTGCTGGAAAATCCTCCCCACTCACCTGATCTGGCCTCTAGTGACGTTTTTATTTACCCAAAGATAAAAGAAATATTGGGAATAAAGACATTTTGATGACATTCAGGACATCAAGGGTAATACAATGACAGCTCTGATTGTCACTTCAATCTTACGAGAGCTCCAAAATTGCTTTGAAGGGTGGACTAGCTGCTGGCATTAGCACATAGCTTCCCAAGTGGAGTACTTTGAAGGTGACCACAGTGATATTCAGTAATGAGGTATGTAGCACTTTTTCTAGGATGGGTTCACGAATCTAGAGCACAAAGTCTATTATATATATATATATGTATATATAACATATGCTAATGTATATATACATACTCATACACGTAAACTCATAAAATGGTAAAATATTCATGGAAAACATCGTATTCATTTTGTGAGTTTACATTTATTAGAAACATTAGTTTTAGTGAGATGTAGCTATTGTTTTGTGCTTGTGTTAAAATGTAAAGAATATGAATAATTTATCTTCACTGAAGGCTAAAAATGAACCCTAGTGGCAAAGTGGTTAAGTGCTGGCTGCTATCCAATCAAAAGATCGGCAGTTCAAATCTGCAAGCTGCTCCTTGGAAACCCTATGGGGCAATTCTCCTCCATCCTGTAAGGTTATTATGAGTTGTTGTCAATTGACAGCAATGTATATTTTTTCACATTTAAATACTAAAACACTTGCTCCAGTGACATTTAAATGTGGAAAATATTCTGAAGTAGTCTGAAAATGTGATAATACTTTACAGGGTCTGCTCTTTGCTGGGAATAAACTAACCTGATCCTGCTTGTTCCTTAAACTCAAGTTGTACCTAATCTCACAGTGTTGGGGTGATTTGAGTACCTCCTTTAATTTCCAAGTTAGTATGAGATTTTATTTTTGTATGTTTGTTTGATTTAGTATTGTTATTGATTTGACAAGATCTTTTCAATTTAAATTACTGTTAAAATGAAATACATGATTAAATTTTGTTGAATTAGTTGACATTTTAATTTTTTAAGTGAGTCTGCCTTCCCAAATGGGATATTTTATTCTTGAGGGTGGATTCAATTAATTGTGTTGAATTAAATATTAATTGTTATTTTTATATAATAAATTAGACTACAGTTTTATATGTCTGGATTTAATATCTGGTTATATACAACCAGTGCAAAATAAATTATTGGTTTAAATGGATTTTAAATATGCAGAGAATAAAATAACTTAATCACTATGTGCATTTTTCTAACTTACTTTTTAATTCTGTTGTTTTTTCAAACTTAGCCTATAACGAATACTGAAAACAAAATTAACTCATTGGGACATCTACTGATGTTTACGAATCTTTACAGAAAATATTTGATATTACTATCTTTACTATTTAAATAGAGTATTCTATTATTTAAGCTTTTTAATTTTCACACATTGATTTCATTCTCTTCAAACAATTCTTCCGTTACGTATTGTTTTTTTCTGTATTCTTTTTCTGGAAGAATGCATATTGCTAGCTAGCCAGTCTTTATCCTTCATCTGTATCATATCCTACCTTACATTCATCTCACTTATTTGTTTGTTCTAGAAGAGCTTTATTTTCTCACTTTACTCTTTGCTGCTTCTATAGTCTCTAAAGTGTTAAAAAGGAAAAATGTCACTTTCAGGACTAAGATGCACATGACCTGCACCATGATCACTTCAATCACCTCATACATATGCAAAAGCTGGAAAAGAAAGATGACCAAAGAAGAACTTAGGCCTTTGAATTATGGTGTTGGCATTGAACAAATGTACCTGGCTTGGAACAAGTATAGCCAAAATATTCCTTAGAAGCAAGGATGGTGAGACTTTTTCTCACATACTTTGGACATGTTATTACTAGGGACCAGTCCTTGGAGAAGGAAGGACATCATGCCTCATAGAGGGTTGGTGAAAAAGAGAGACATCCTCAGTGAGGTAGATCAACACAGGAGGTGGCTGCAAGAATGGGCTAAAGCAAAATAACAATTGTGGGGATGGCCTGGGATGAGGCAATGTTTCCTTCTGTTGCATATAGGGTCCCCATGAGTTGGACTCAACTCAGTGTTACCTAAAACAACACAGTTTACATTATTCATGTGATTCATTCAAATTTTACTTTCACTATAGTGCTTTTGATTATTTTATCCACCTTCCTTTTGGTCTCCCATCTGTCTGTTTATTTTTTACTTGCTATTTCCAGAAATATTCTTCATCTGGTGCCACTCAAATCATGTTTCTATTATCACTTCAATATAGCTCGACTTTTTGTTTTTCTCTCCACTATTTTCTACTACCACGGATTCAAATTTTACAAGTTTTGTATCATCCTATGTTACCTAGGAAACGTTGGTGGCTTAGTGGTTATGTGCTACGGCTGTTAGCATAAAGGTCCTTCTTTGGAAACTCTATGAGGCAGTTCCATTCTGTCCATAGGCTCATTGTGGGTTGCAATAGACTCTACAGCAACAGATTGGGTTTGGTTTTTGGTATGTTAGCTAGGAATGTCTGTTTTTGCCAGAGGACAACCTCAGAAATCTTCCTTTTCTTGCTATTCTGAGGACAACACCTGTTGAACCCTGCTGCTCTTCTCTTTCTATGGTATCTATTTTGATACCTCTCATTGTTGGAGTCTTTATTCTCTGAACTCACTACACTTTTTCTCTCTTATTTCCTGAAATTTAGGATATGTTTGTACCAATACAAAAAGAATGTTTGCATTTAAATAAGTTTTCTTTATGTGTTTGGTATATCTTTCTTTTTTCTTCATCTTGCTTAGTAGTTTGCTTTCGTAAAAATATAGATTAAAATAGAATTTTTATACTAATATGAAAATTAGGATGAATAGAAAAATCCTATTCAAACACACACACAGTATTGCATATACAGAGAATGACAAAAGCTTTCAAAGTGAATATAAAAATTCCCATAAAATTCAGTGAGAGTCATAATGGCAATTAAAATGACCTGATCCATTAAAAAAACTAAACACTAAAACAATTTTACAACCAATTTCAGAAATGTATGATTTAAAGTTTCTTGAATTGTGTACTAAATATTGAGTTTAGGGACAGAAAATACATCTCAGTCATAAAAGGTGCTAAGTTCTCTCTACCACTGTATATTATTTTAAGGCAATATGGAAGCTTAATTTTCAAAACATTTCATGTATTTGCACACGTGCTTCTATATGGGTTCTGTATAATGTTAAGACTTAGAAACAGTTTCACAAGCCCTCTCATCATCTCTTGGCATTTCATATTTTTACTCTTTAATGCAACGATTCAATTTAACATCCTATGCACTTCCTTTAGTTCCCTGAAACTTGACCTAACATTTAAGAAAACATCTCTCACAAGGTTAGCCATTCTATTAGCTGCTTTTTTACTGGGATTTTTAATGAGCTTTTGTATAATTACAAAGGTTTGTTCATTTTCAGATTTTTTTCTTGTAAGCAAAGATTAATGAGCAAATTTTTCATGCTCATATTTTATGAATATTCTTCAGTTTTATTATAACTTTCAATAGTTTTAGAATACTTTTCTCTGAAAATATTGCAGATGCTCATGATGTGAATATGATATATATATATGAATCCAACAAATTATTCATTGTAAAATAATTTAAAATATTTTCTAAGCAAAAAAATAAATAATTTCAGAGACAGTGTTAATCTGAAATCCTACAATTCAGTTGTATCTTTTTTCATGTGTTTTCTTCATTCTCTACAGTTTCCTTCTTTTCTCTTCAAGTCTTTCAACTTACTCACATATAAATCAGATGTGGTGTTTCATCAGAAACTTTGGAAACTCAATTTAGAAACTTTATATAACAGCATTCAACTTCCTAAGCCTTTAGTCTGTAACTTATAATTATCTGTCTATTCAAAAAGCATTAGCTAACATTAGATTCACAGTCATATCCATCACACCTGATTGTCACTCCATCAATGTAGTCTTGTATATACAAACTTAATTTTTGTTGATGGTGCTAAATTGGGATTTAACTCGTAGCTGTAGCAGAAGTACATTTAAATGTAAATTTACTTTTTCAGTGATAGATTTTCAGCACTTAACAAGAGAATGTGAATCTGATCAATGTATTTGCACACACAATTTCCTGTGCAAAACAATCATACAAGTAATTTAGCAAGCATTAATTCCCATCAAGCTGCAACCTTTTCTAATCCTATGTCTACAGAGCAAAAACTTCAAATGAAGGAAAGTGTGAAAAAAAAAAAAATGGTAAGAGAAAAACTGCATAGGGGATGCTAGTGTTCTAAGGAAAAGATAATAAGTTAGTTACATGTTATGTCATGCCAAACACTTACAAAGCCAGACTCAAAAAAGTCTGTAGCAATTAAAACACAAAACAAGACAAATTTGCATTAATAGATGGCATTTTCCAAAAATGCTATTAATTTTCGCAGTTAGAAATATTCTAATGCAATGAGTGACAATGCCAAAATGGTTTTACACTGAATACATAATTTGAAACTTGTGATATAAACTTCAGGATATAAATTAATTCAAAATTACAAATTAAATAAACAAAATATCTGAATGCCAATCAATATGTAGTTACCCATCTCCAGAAAAATTCTCTGTAATAATTTAGACATAAAATATTAAACATTAGTGGTACATTTTTGTTATATTTTTTATTTATTTTATTTTTGTGTGTGTGTTAAGTGAAACTTTGCATTTTAAGTTAGTTTCTCATACAAAAACTTACACACATTGTTATGTAACCCTAGCTGCTTTCTCCACACTGCGACTGCACATGTCACCCCTCCAGTCTGTATTTCTCATGTCCATTCAACTACCTCTCACACTCCTTTGCCTTCTCAAACAAGGGATGACCACTTAGTCTTCTGTATCTACTTAAACCAACAAGCACACTCTTCACTGGTACTATTTTCTTTCTTATATAATGGTTCAATCTTTGTCTGAGGAGTTGGTATCAGTTTTGTGCTAACAGACAGTGAGGGGCCATGTTTTCTGGGTTCTCTCCAGTCTGTCAGCCTATCAATCCTGATGTTCTTGCCAAACTTTGAGTTCTGCATCCCGTTTTTCTCTGCTCCATCAGGGACTCTCTGTTGAATTCCCTATAAGCGCTGACACTGTTGACATCTGGGCACTATCTAGTTTTTCCAAACACGAGCTCATATGTTTTGTTGTTAGGTGCCATCAAGTCAATTCTGACTCAGCGACCATAAGAACAGCAGAACAAAACACTGTCTGGTCTTGTGTCATGTCCACAATTGTTTTTGTGCTTAAACCCACTGTTGCCATCACTGTGTCAATCCATCTCGTTGAGGGTCTTCCTCTTTTTTCGCTGAGCTTCCACTCTACCAAGCATGACGTCTTTCTCCAGTGACTGAACTTTCCTGACAACACATCCAAAGTACAAGAGATGCAATTTCACAATTTTTGCTTCCAGTGAGCACTCTGGTTGTACTTCTTCCAGATCAGATGAGCTGGTTCTTTTGGCAGTCCATCGTACATTCAACATTCTCCACCAACACCACAGCTCAAAGGCATCAATTCTTCTTCTGTTTTCTTTGTTTGCTGTCCAGCTTTTGCATGCATATGATGCAATTGAAAATACCATGGCTTGGGTCAGGAGCATTTTAGTCATCAAGGTGACATCCTTACACAAAAATACTTTAAAGAGGTCCTTTGCAGCAGATTTGCCCAATGCGATGTGCCATTTGATTTCTTAACTGCTGCTTCCATAGTTGTTGATTGTGGGCCCAAGTAAAATGAAATCCTTGACATCATAAATCTTTTCTCCACTTATGACAATGTTGCTTACTGGTCCAGTCTTGAGAACTTTTGCTTTCCTGATGTTGAGGTGCAATCCATATTGAAGGCTGTGCCCCTTGATTTTCATCAGTGTCTCAAATCTTCTTCACTTTCAGAAAGCGAGCTAGTTTCATCTTTCTAACCCAGGTTGTTAATGAGTTGTCCTCCAATCCTGACGCCTCGTTCTTCTTTGTATAATCAAGCTTCTCAGATTATTTGCTCAGCATATAGATTAAAAAGGTATGGTGCAAAGATACAGCCCTGACTCACATCTTTCCTAACATTAAGCCATGCATTGTCCCCTTCTGTTTGCATGACTGCCTCTTGATCAATATACAGATTCCTTAAGAGTACAATTAGGTGTTCCGGAATTCCCATTCCCCACATTAGCCATAGTTTAGTATGATCCACACAGTTGAATGTTTTTGCATAGTCAATGAAATACAGGTAAACATCTTTCTGTTATTCTTTGCTTTCAGCCAAGATCTATCTGACATCAGCAATGATATCCCTGGTTCCACGTCCTCTTCTGAATCCAACTTGAATTTCTGGTAGTTCCTTGTCAATATACTGTTGTAGTCACTTTTCAATGATCTTGAGAAATTTTTACTTGTGTGTGATATCAATGATATTGTTTGGTAATTTCCACACTCAGTTGGATTACCTTTCTTTGAAATGGGCATATGTTCGGATCTCTTTCAGTCAGTTGGCAAGATAGCTGTCCTCCAAATTTCTTGGCATAGACCAGTGAGCACTTTCAGCATTTGATCCATTTGTTGAAATGTGTCAACTGATATTCCATCAATTCCTGGAGCCTTGTTTTTTGCCAAAGCCTTCAATGCTCAGGTAGTCTCTGGTTTATGTGGCCCTGTCTCTCTCAGAGTATTTGGTTGTAATCAGGAATCTGAGTTTTTGGTTTAGTTCAGTTGTGCTGGCTTCTCCTCTGCAGTGTGTTATCCTTCTCTTCCCCTAAAATAATTCTTGTCTGCTGTCTAATTGGTGAACAGTCTGTACCGTTCTTCCCACCCTCATAATCATCAAAGACTGTTTTCTCTGTAAGGTGATATTTATCTTACTGCAAACTACTGATTTAACTCAGTGAAATGTCTTCTGGATTCCTCTTTTTTTAATTGAATGTAATGTATGTTTAGTACATTATTATATTTTAGGTAACATTTTACAATCCAAGTCACTTTGTCATATGAAAACTTACACACACATTGCTATATAACTCTAGCTACTCTCCCTCCACTGTAACAGTACAATTCTCCTTTCCACCCTATATTTCCCGTGACCATTCAGTTAGCTTCTTTCCCTTTTTTATCCTCTTACCTAGCCTCTGAAGAGTTGTGCAGTTAGTTTCATTGATCTACCTAAGCCAAGAAGCACACCCTTCACAAGTATAATTGTATGTTTTATATTCCAGTCCAATCTTTCTCTGAAGAGTTGGCTTCAGGAATGGTTTATCTTGAGCCTAATAGTGGGTTTGGGGGCCATGTCTTCAAGGAACCCTCCTGTCCATGGGGCCATAAAAGTCCAGTCTTTTCAATAGTGTTCACGTTCTGTACCTGTCTTTCTTCCACTTTGTCAGGAACTCTTTTTCCTTTATTCTCTGTTAGGGCAGCCAACAGGGGTGGTCATGTACCAGGTAGTTCTTCCGGTCTCATGCTGATGTAATCTCTGAATTATGTGGCCCTTTCTGTCCTCTGAACTCATATTTTCCTCATGTGTGAGATGTTCTTTATTCTCCTCTGCTCCAGGTGTATTGGGACAAATTGATGCTTCTTAGATGGCCATTTGCTAGATTTTAAGACTTTGACACTAACCACCAAAGTGGGATACAGAACAATTGCCTTAAAAACTTTGTGTTGCCAGTTGACCTAGATGTCCACCAAAACCGTGGTCCCCAGACCCCTGCCCCTGATACTCTGTCCTTTGAAGTGTTTGGCTGTATTTAGGACACTTTTTAGCTTTTGGGTTAGTCTAGCTGTCCTAACTTCTTCTCCACTGTGTGTTGTCCCTCCGTTCACCTAACTAAATTCTTATCAACTATCTAATTAATGAGTACTCCACTCCCAATCACCCACCCCCTTATAGCCATCAAAAACTGTTTTCCTCTGCCTTTAAACCATTTATTGAGTCCTTATAGTAGTGACCTCATGTAGTATTTGTATGTTTTCAGTTGACTAACTTCACCACTTAGCTTTATGTATTCTGGATTCCTCTGTGTTATGAAATGTTTCCAAACTCATCCTTGGTCTTTATCATTGACTAGCATTCCACTGTGGGACTGTATCACAGTTTGTTAATCCATTCATCAGTTGTTGGTTACTTAAATTGTTTCTGTCTTTTTGTTATTGTGTACAGTGCCACAACATTGTTGTGCCTGTACACATTCACGTGACAGCTCTTATTTCCCTGGGGTATGTTCTAGGAAGTGGGATAGCAGGATCATATGGAATTTCTATTTCTAGTTTTTTAAGGAATCACTAAATCAGTTTCCAAATAGGTTGTACCATTTTGCATTCCTACCAGCACTGTATAAATGTTTCAGTCTCTTTACAGCCTGTCATTTATTATCTTGGGTTTTTTTTGTGTGTGTGTGGATTACTGCCAGCCTTGTCAGGGTGAGATGGCAGATGGTATTTCATTGAAGTATTGATTTAAATTCCTCTTAATGGCTAATGGATAAACCTAGTGGCTAGTGGTTAAGTGCTACAGCTGCTAACCACAAGGTCAGCAGTTTAAATTCACCAGGCACTCCTTGGAATCTCTATGGGGCAATTCTACTCTGTCTCATAGAATCACTAGGAGCTGGCTTCAACTCCAAGGCATAGATTTTGGTTTTTAATGGCTAATGATTGTGAACATTTCCTTACATATCTTTTAGCTGTCCGAATGTCTTTTTTGGAGAAGTGAGTGTTCATATCATTTTTTCCTTTTTTAATTGGATTATTTTTATTTATGTTGTTGAGATTCTGCAATATTTTGTAGATGTTAGAGATTAGACACTGATTGTATTTGTCATATCCAAATTTTTGTTTCCCATTCCATCGGTTCTCTTTTTACTTTTTGACTGAAGTCTTAGATGAGTGTAAGTATGTGATTTTTAGGAGTTTGCAATTATCTATTATCGCTTCTGTTACTTGTCCCTTCTTGGTAATGTTTCGTATTGTATTTATGTCATTTATTAGATCTCTCAGTGTTATCTCCATATTTTATTTCACGATCTTTACCGTTTTAAATTTAGGTAATTGGGAGTTCGTTTTCATGCATGGTATAACATATGAGTTTAATTTCTATCTTTCTTCCTTTTTTGCAGATGGATATCCAGTTATGCCAACACTGTTTGTTAAAGAGACTATATTTTCCCCCATTCATGGACCTGAGGACTTTCTCAAATATCAGCTGGTCATACTCAGATGACTTAAAATACGAATTCTCAATTCTGTTCCACTGATCTATGAATATTTTTTTTACTAGCACCAGGCTGTTTTGACTACCCTGACAACATAATAGGTTCTGAAGGTCTGCTTTGTTCTTCTGCTTGAGTAATGCTCAACTCATCTGGGACTTCTTTCATTTTCAGAGAAAGTTGGTCCTTTGTTCTCCATATCATTCAAAAAAGACATTGGAATTTGGATTGGAATTGAATGGTATCTATAGACGTCTTTGGGTAGAATAGACATTGCTGTGATTTTGAATCTTCTTATCCACGAGAAAGGTAGATTTCTCCTTTCTCCACTTCAGTAGATCTCTTTTTTTTTTTTTTTTTTTGCAGTCATCTCTTCTAATTTTCTTTTTATATGTATTTTGCGTCTCTGGTTGGATTTGTTCCTCAGTCTTTTATTTCTTGTGGAATATCATAAATCATGTTGTTATAGTGACTTCCTCTTTGATATTCTTTGTTGATGTAAAGGAGTCCAACTGATTTTGTATGATTGTCTTGTATCCTGATACTTTCCTGAACTCTTCTGTCAGTTCCAGTAATTATTTTTCTGGATTCTTTAAGGCATTATGTGTATAAGATCATATCATCTGCAAATAGTTATACTTTCACTTCTCCCTTATCAATTTGAATGCCTTTTTTTTTCTTTTTGCCTGATTGCTCTGACTAGAACCTCTAGGACAATAAGTGAATGTGCTTACGTAGGCTATACTTTTCTGGTTCCATATCTCAAGGGAAATTATTTTAGACTCTCTCCATTTAGGATGATGTTAACTATTGGATTTGACTAAATGCCCTTTCTTATTTTGAGGAATTTGCCTTCTATTCCTATTTTGCTGAGCATTCTTATGATGAATGCATGTTGGACTTTGGCAAATGACTTTTCTGTATCAGTTGGTGAATTCAAGTGGTTATTATCTTTTGTTTTATTTATGTGGTTGATGATGTTGATGGTTTTTCTAATGTTGAACTATCCTTACATCGTTGGTGTGAATCATACTAGGTCAGGGTGAATTTTTTTTTTTTCCCTCACATGTGTTTGAATTTGATTTGCTAGAATTTAGTTGAGGAATTTTGCATCTAAGATCCTGAGAGATACTGGTCTGTAATTTTCTTTTTTTCTGGTATCTTCATCTGTTTTTGTTATAAGGGTTAGGATAGCTTTATAGACAGAGTTTAGGAATATTCCATTCTCTTCTGTCTTATGAAATACCTTTGTTAATAGTGGTGATAAAACTTCTCTAAAAGTTTGTTAAAATTCTCCAATGAAACTGCCAGAGCTAGGACTTTTATTTGCTAACAGATTTTTCTTATTACCTTTTCAATCTCTTCTGATGGGTTTATTTATTTGACCCACTGTTGTGTTTATGCTGGTTTAAGGATATAATATTTTTCTAGAAATTTTTACAGCTCCTCTGAAGTTTTCAAATTTGTTACAGTATACTTTTTCATACTACTCTGTTAAGATTTTCTTCTTAAGCAAGGCAGAGCCAAGATGGCAGATTAAACACACATCTCTTCAATTCCCTTTGAGATCTAAGGCCTGGAATGATAACTGAATGGAGCAGTGGACATCTTGGGAGCCCTAAGACCTGGCATAGTATTGGCAGATTTAATGAAGCACATCTAACAGGCTAACCTAACCCCCTCAAAAATGAGTGAGTGGCCACTGACCCCACTCCTGCTGACTCAGTGTATCTGAGAACTGCAGGTACTAATGTCTCCTTTGTTACCAGGGAGACAGGGACTTGCATGAGCTGATAAATATGCCAAACTTCAGTGCTTAAGTAAACAATGTATAGTGCAGCAAAGAGACAATGTGTGAGATAGCCACATGTTGAGAACCCAGCTGCTGACTGGGGGCACCACTCCCCTCCATCCTCTATTTTCTGACCTGCACCATAGACTGTGATTTCATGGCAGGAAGAGAAACAGCCAGGATGCCATCTTGGTCAGCTGAGAAGTGGAATTACCCAGCTGGGGGCCTTAGCTGCAACTGATTCTGAAGCAGAGCAGCAGCCTATCTGGTAAATGCTTCCTCAGTAGAAAAGTGGAAAAATTTGTGTCTGGATTCATGGGAGGGGCCTGTTAGAGGACAGCTGGAAGACCCTAACTTCTCCCTACTTTGCATCATGTTATAACATCTGGGGAGGGCCTATGAGGTATATTTGTTGTCAGCTAGAAGGCTGGGCCCACCTCATCTGATGGTCTGACTGTTTTTGGAACTAGCTGGACAGCTGCCTGATTAGAAGTAAACTACCCTTTAAAATAAGACCTAGAGATCTGACTGTTGAGAGGCCCAGGAGCTTCTCCTCCATCATTCACTGACCACATCATAGAGTCAGCTGATGGCCCCCACAGTGACTCCATATGTAGAGCACCATCTCTGCCACCAAGATGCAGTGAATGCCACCCCAGAGAATCTAACTTGGGCCAGTAACTAGAGTACATAGTGAGAGCTGATGATCAACTCTCCTCTTACAACTATACCTCAGCTCCTGTTGATGCAACATCAGAGAAATCAAACAGATTATAAACAGCACGCAGACAACAGACCATAGATAACCATTTAAAGAAGCAGTCCACCACAGCTCCAGAAAACTTCCAAAATAAAGAATCAAAGAAAGCCCCAGATGAAAAACGCTTTTTGAAGCAACTGGACGTTGAGTACAAAGGAATTATAAATAGCCCACCAGCACTTATATATAGAGTCTGATAGATTAAACAAAATGCAGCAGAACAAATGAAAAATTAAGTATGCGATTTGAACTGATAGAACATCAGTGATCTGAAATCCGGTATATCAATAACAAAATTAGACAATTCAATCCAAAGCCAAAAGAGCAGAATTGAGGAATGAAAGTCAGACTTAGTGGCTTTGAGGACAGAGCAACTTACATCAGCATTTAAGGGGAGAAATCAGAGAAAAGAAATAAGAAAAATGATGAAGCATTAAGAAGCACGTGGGCCCCTACTAAGGGGAATTATCTACAATTAATTGGAGTTCCTGAACAAGGAAGCATAGACAAAAATACAGAGAGCGTTGCCGTAAAGTTTCTGACAAAAAACTTCCCTGAAATTATGAAAAACAAAACAGATATCCAAGACATGTATCAAATGCCTCAAAAACTAGACCCCAAAAGAAAGTCATCAAGACACATTATAATCAAGGTTAGTAAAATGAAATATAAATAAATGCTATTAAAGGAAGAGAGACTCAAAGGGAAGCTAACATTCAGTGGAAAAATCTGTAGACTTTCATCTGACTTCTCTGCAGAAATGATGTTAACAAGAAAACAGTGGGAAGACACATTCAAAGCCCTGAAGGGGAAAAACTTTCAAACTAGAATTGTGTATCTTGCAAAACTGTCTCTCAGATACGACAGTAAATTAAGACATTCACAGGTAAACAGAGGCTTAGAAACTTTGTAAAAAAGCAAATGAAACTAAAAGATATACTGAAAGAAGCTCTATGCTTAGAAAAAAAATATTTTAAGTGTATACTTAAGGAGATAGTGTATGACACAACACCCAGAATACTACTCACTTAGGGAAGTTAATAACTTAAAACTACAATATGAAAAAAAGGGAACCACTAACCATGACACAAAAACTATGACATCACCACACTACAAAGAGGGCTATATTACAAAGGGTATAACCTTTTTAGTTGGAAGGGAAATTAAAAAGATATGCATGAGTTAAAGTAGAGTTTAAAGTTAGTATAGTAAGGGGGATCTTACAGATAGCCACAAAGCAAAACTGCAATGTGACATATCAAAACAAGAAGCATAATGCAAACATCTCGACAAACAAAAAACCAACAGTGACAAAGATGGGAAAAATGACCCCAAACAGAATATTGACAAAAACATAGAAAACATCAACAACACAAAAATAACGGCATCAAAATGATAGCACTAAACACATTTCTATCAATAATTACACTGAACATAAATGGACTGAATGCTCCAATAAAGAGATAATGAGTGACATTGTGGGTCAAAAGATACGATTGGTTTATATATTGATTACAAGAAACACATCTAAGATGCAAAGATCTGAATAATTTGAAAATCAAAGGATGGAAAAATATACGCAACCCAATAGCATACAGTGATGAGCAGGAGTATCAATACTAATCTCAGATAAGATAGACTTTAATGTAATATACACAATCAAGGACAAGGGTGGTCACTATTGCTGAAAGGCTCAATACATAAGCAGGACTTAACAATATTAAATATTTATACACCCAATACCAGAACATCTAAATACTCTGAACACTGCCAACACTGAAAAATGAAATAGAGCATGCCACAATAAGGTTGGAGATACAAACAAGTCTCAACAAAATCCAAACCACTGAATTACTGGAAAGCATCCTCTTGGACCACAAAGCTGTAATATTTGAAGACAGTAGCAGGATAATAATAGGTACAAATTCCAACTCATGAAAATGGAACAACACCTTTCCCCAAAAGCAGTGGGTTATAGAAGAAATAAAGGATGAAATAAAGAAATTTATGAAATCAAATGACAACAAAAACACATCCTGTCAGAACCTATGGGATACAGTAAAAGCAGTACTCAGAGATCAATTTATCTCTATAAATGCACACATCTGGAAGGAAAAAGGGCCCAAACTAAAGAATTAACCCTATAGCTTGAAAGAGAGTAGATAGCAGAAAGAGAAGATAGTACAAAGAGAGCAACAGAGGGACCCCTCAGGCACTGGAAAAAAAGAGCTCATAATGATTAGAGCACAACTAAATGAATTAGAGAACAGAACAATCGAAAACATTAACAAAACTAAAATCTTTTTTTTTTCTGAAAAGATCAACCAAATTGAAAAACAATTGGTTAAACTTACAAAAGAAAAACAGCCAAGGAAATAAATAACCCAAATAAGAAATGAGACGGGAGATGTCACAACAGACCCAAATGAAATAAAAAGTATCATAAAAGAATACAATGAAAGTCCGTACTCTAAAAAATTTGAAAACCTAGAGGAAATGGATAAATTTCTAGATTAATGTGACATAAAAATATCACAAGGAGAAGTAGAACAACTTAATAAGCTCGTCAAAAAAGAAGAGATTGAAAAAGTCATCTAAAAACTACTAACAAAAAGAAGTTGTGTCCCAGATGGCTTCACTTGAGAATTCTACTAAGCTTTTAGAGAAGAGTAAACTCCAATACCACTGAGACTATTTCCCAGCATAGAAAAGGATGGAATACTCCCAAATGCCTTCTATGAAGCCAGCAAAACCTTGATAACAAAGCTAGGAAAAGATCCCACAAAAAGAGAAAACTACAGACTAATGTCACTCATAAACCTAGATGCAAAAATCGTTAACAAAATCCTAGCCAAAATAATTCAACAGCATATAAAAAGAAAAAAAATTCACCGTGACCACCTAGGATTCATTTCAGGGATGCTAGACTGGTTAAACATCAGAAAAACAATGTGATCAACCACATGAATAGTACAAAATATAGGAATCACCTGATTTTGTCACTTGATGCAGAAAAGGCAGTCGACAAAGTCCAACATCCATTCATGCTAAAAACTCTCAGCAAAATAGAAATAGATGGGAAATTCCTCAAAGCAATAAGGAGCATCTATGCAAAGCTACCCACCTACGTCCTCCTGTATGGTGAAAGACTGAAAGAATTCCCCTTGAGAATGGGAAGTTGACAAAGATGCCCACTCTTACACTTCTTTCAACATTATACTAGAGATTCCAGCCAGAGCAATTAGACAAGACAGAGAAACACTTTGCATGTATGTTTGCAAAGAAGTAAAAATCTACCTATTTGCAGATGGTATGACTGCATATGTAGAGAATCCTAAATAACCCGTAAGTAAACTGCTCAAACTGATAGAAGAGTTCAGAAAAGTATCAGCATATGAGATAAACATATGAGAAGGATTTTTTTTAATCCAATAAAGAGATCATCAAAGAAGAAATCACAAAATCAATGGCATTTTCTATGGTCCCCAAGGAGATGGAACACTTAGAGAAATAACTAACTAGAGAAATAAGAGACCTATACAGAGAGAACTACAAGGCCTTACTGCAAGAAACCAAAACAGACTTACATAAATGGAGAAACCTACCTTGCTCATGCATAGGAAAATTTAACATTGTGAAAATGGCTGTTTTACCGAAAGCAATCTACCTATACATGCAATCACAACACATACTCTAATGTCACTTTTTAGCGAGATGGAGAAACAAATCACTAACTTTGTTTGGAAAGGGAAGAAACTCAGATAAGTACAACACTACTGAAGAAGGGGAACACAGTGGGTGTCCTCACACTACCCAACTTTTGAAACTATTACAATACCACAGTAGTCAAAACAGACTGGTACCAGTACAAAAAAAGACACATAGACCAGTGGAACAGAGTAGAGACCTGGGAAATGACATCATCATTTTATGAAGAGCTGATATTTGACAAAGGCCCTAAGATTGTAAATTGGAATAAAACAATCTCTTTAACAAATGGGGTTGGGAAAGTTGGATATCCATCTGCAAAAAAACTGAAACAACATTCATATCTCACACCTTACAGAAAAACTAACTCAAAATGGATCAAAGACCTAAATAACAAACTTGGATCAATGCAAGAAAAAATAGGGTCAATGATGGAAGCTGTGATATGCAGCTTAGACAGACTTCAAAATCTGACAAATGAAGCACAATCAACAGATTGTGAAGAGAGAGAAAATAGATAAATGGATACTACTAAGAATCAAACAGTTTTGCTCATCCAGACTTTATCAAAAGATTTCAAAGACCACCTAAAGAAAGGGAACAAATATTTGGTGGCTACTTGTCAGACATGCATCTGATCTCCATAACATATAAGCTCCTGCAAAATATCAACAAGAAAACTGTAAATAATCCAATTAAGCGTTGGGCAAAAGAGATGGACAGACACTTCACTAAAGAGGACATCCAGGCAGCCAAAAGATACATCAGCAAATGCTCACAATCTTTGCCTATCAGAGAAATCCAAATGAAAACTACAGTGAGATACCATCTCACCCCAGCAGGATTGGCCATAATCCAGAGAACATAAAACAACAAATGCTGGAGAGGCTGTGGAGAGACTGGAACTCTCCCACATTGCTGGTGGGATTGCAAATTGTGCAACCTCTTTGGAAAGCAATCTGGTGCTTCCTGTAAAAGCTGGAAATAGATATTCCATTTGATCCAGTTATCTGTTGCTTGGAATTTATCCCACAGAAGCACAGGCTGTCACATTAACAGACACATGCACATGAATGTTTATTGCAGCACAGTCCACAAGAGCAAAAAGATGGAATCAACGTAGATGACCATCAACAGATGAACAGATAAACAAATGGTGATACATATACACAATGGAACACTATTCAATGATTAAAACAAAAGGAAATGATGATTTTAGGAAACATCTCATTACCTGGTTTCAATTGGAAGACGTTATGCTGAATGAAATCATTCAACAGCAAAAGGACAAATATTGTATGAAAATCCTGCTATACAGACTTATAAATAGACTTACGTACAGAAGAAAGGACTCTTAGATGGCTATAAGATCAGGGAGATGGGGATGGGTTGTTCATAGGTTAGATTGTTCATAGAAATTTGGATTGGGGAAAGCAGAAACAGCACACAGTAGAAAGTAGATCAACTTAACTGGGCTTCACCATAAACTGAAAGCTCTTATAATCATAATTCAATATTGCAAGGATAGAGTAGCAGGGGTGGGGTCTGAGGACAGTGCTTTTGGGGGACATTGAGACCAATTGGCATAGTTAGGCTATTGCTAGAAGGTCTACTGTACCCCACATTGGTGAGTGGCATCTGGATGCTTTAAATCTACAAGCTGCCATCTGAGGTACTCCAAATTTTCTCAACTAAGCTGGAAGAGATGATCAGCAAGAACAACACAGACACGAGGAAAAAGGAGCCAAGGAGAGGGACAGAAGGACTCAGGTCGATGGGAGACTGTCAACACGTGACCAAAAGGGCCAGATGGTACCCAACCACCACCAAAGACAACCATGATGGGGCACATAATGTTGAGTCCCTCTGACAACATGAGAAAAAGTGGAGTGCAGCTCAAGAACTCTACTAAAAGAACACAAATGATGGTCCAACAACTTGTAGGATCTCCTGGGAGCATGGGCCCTAGACCTGCTGCTGCTCCCATCTAGAGAACACTACTGAGGTCAACTCTGAACAAACTTGGACTAGTCTTGGGGACACAATGTGACTATATGGTGGGTGTACTTTACATCTATGCATTTATAGGAGTGTGTCCTACTGATTCTTTATAGATGGGAGAGAAGAAGGTAGAGAAGAGTGAGCAGGAACTTGTTAAGTGGATATGACAAGTAAAAAATGAAAAGGAGGAGTGTGCCGTCATGAGGCAAGGAGAGCAGAAGAGTTGTAGGTAGACAGGCATGCAAAATTGATTTGGATTGCCTACTTTCAGTTAACCGCATGAATACATACATATATATGTGTGTATATAGTGGCTATATATGTGTATATAGTATATGTGTATATACATGTATATAGTTTCTTTTTTTAATTTTAATTAAGTCTTATTTCTTATTTTGCTTGTTTGCTTCCTCTCATGCTTTTCTTTATTCGGTGTGGCCAGTGTTTTATTGATTTTGCTGATCTTTCAAACAATTAGGTTTTGGACTTCTGAGTCATTTCTTGTCTCTTATTCATTTAGTTGTGCTGCATTATTATTATTTATTTTTCTGGTGTCTGAGGGTTTTTTTGGTACCCTTTCTACTTTTTTGATTTGCAGTTTTAATGCTTTCACTGGGGCCCTTTTTTCTTTTTGGTGATGTGCACTCACTGAAGTCAAATGACCTCAGAGCTGCATTTGCTGTGTCTCAAATGTTCTGCTAAGATGTATTTTCATTCTCATTTTATTTTGTGAAATTCTTTATTTCATCCTTGAATTTTTCTATAATCCAGTAGTTTTTGAGCAAGGTATTGTCTATTTTCTGTGTGTATGTTTTTTTTTTTTTTTTTGTCCTTGCTTTTCTGTTATTGATTTCTACTTTTATAGGTTTATGGCCTGAAAAGATGCTTTATAGTATTTTGATGTTTTGGGTTTTGCTCAGACTTGTTATATTACCTAATAAGCGGTCTGTCTGGAGAACGTTTCATGCACATTAGAGAAGAAAGTATATTTGATTGCTGTTGGGTGGAGTGTTCTGTATGTCTATGAGGTTAGGTTAGTCGATTTTGGCATTTAGATATTCCATGTCTTTACTGAGCTTGTTTCTGGATATTCATTTATTATTATTATTATTATGCTTGAGTGAGAACATACAATCCCATATAAATTTGCATAGCTGCCAATGAATGACTCCCACTGTTCTCCCTGCCTGATGACAGCACACTCCTCTGTTCTGTATGTGTCATATCCTCCTAACAATCTCCTATTCCCTCCTCTCCACCCTCTCCCCTGTGTTCAGTAAGAAGTCAGCTAGATGATTTCCCATAGATGCATAGAACTGTAAGGTGCACTTATGGTTGCTTTGTGTCACCAAGTCCAATCCATTTCTGCCCAAAGAGTTGACCTCCATTATGATTTACAGACAGGGGCAGCATCAGGGCCAGGTGCCATACTCCCAAGGGAACCCTGAGGCCCTTGGATCATCAATTGTGGTCTTTGAGTGGAGATCTCAGGATGCACCCCATATTATTTTTGTGTTGCCTGTGAGACTCAACTTTATGAGCCCCATCACAGCTATCACTGGTGGTGGCCAGGCACCATCCAGTTCTTCTGGTCATGTGTCGATATAGTCGCATGCTCATGTGGATCTCTCTGTCTTCTGGGTTCTCTTTCTCTCATGTGATTTTGGTCCTTGGAGATCATCCATTTCTGCTGAGTTCAGATAATTTGGTATACCTCAGATGTCAGCTTGGCAGCTTTTAAGACTCCAGATGCCACTCACCAATTTGGGGTGCAGAAGACTGTCTTAGTGAAATACTAGTTATGCAAATTGGCCTCAATTTCCCCTGAAAGCATGGTCCCTGAGCCCTGTCATGTTTCTGGATATTCTGTTCTTCAATGAAAGTGGTGTGTTGAAGTATTATACTATTGTTGTGAAGCTGTCTATTTCTCTTTTCAATGCTGTTTGAGTTTTACTTATTTAGGAGCCTGACTATTATATATTTAATATGGTTATGTCTTCCTGGTAATTTGACTCTTTAATATTTATATACTGGCCTTACTTGTATATTTTGATGGATTTTTCTTTAAAGTTCATTTTGTCAGAAATTGATATTGCCTATCTAGTTTTTTTCTTTTTTTTAATTTTGTATGCTTAATGTATTTTTTCTATCCTCTGAGTAAGTGATCTGATATTGACTTTTGTCTTAGAATCAGCAGCAATTTGTGTTTATGTTTGCTTACTATGTTCTGGTCTCTTCTTTGGTTTTGTGTTGAAATGCCTAGATACTCTGGTTGCATGAGCTACTTTGATTATTGGTACCTTTGAATCTCTCAAATCCTGCTACCAGGCAGTTACAGCTGTTACTAGACATGTAAGCCTGTTCAGTTCAGGTGTCTGGGTAGTTGGTCACCAAGTGTGCAGTGCAAGCTCTTCCCTACAGTCCTAAATGTGCAGGGGTGATTGGTATAGGCACTTGCTGAACGCACTGAGAAATTCAGGGGGCTGAAAGCTGTCCTGAGTATCTGTGAGGAAGTGTCTCTGTTTCTTAAAGGGGGTAGTCAGATAGATTTTGCAGCCCAGCTATGCATGTCCAATGATGTATACAGGGTTCAAAGGCATTCAAAGTCCGTGTACCCCTTTATATCTATGCCTAGGCAAAGGAACTGTTTCTGCCAGCTCAGACTCCATGCAGAACAGCAAAAATAAAGTGTAGGTAAAACAAAAAAAGACTTGTCTTGAAGAAAAGTTTTAGATCCATGTGTGGTAAGTCAGATACCACCTACTAAACTTTTGACAATCAAATGCCATTTTTCACTCGTTTTTGTAGGGATGAATGAGTTGTCTGCTGCTCAGCTTCACCTACTGTGGAAGACACCTTCCAAATGCTACTAATTCCCTCATCACATTTGCTATCAAGGATTCACCTATATGGTGCTGATTCCTGCCAGGTCAGGTCTGGCCATCCTTGGTACTATTGGACTTCCTCTCCCTTCTCTGTCACTCAATTCAATTATTCAACTTTCCCTTTGAGGCTTGGGGCTCATAGAACGCCATAAGTATCCAATGCATTTTTGTCCGGGGGGGGGGGGTTGTTGTTTCAAGCATCACAGGAAATATTTATTTTGTCCTTTTAGCTCTACCTCTCAAAGTTATGTTTGAACATCAATACATAAAATATTTGCAAAGGAAATACAGAAATTATTATCTATTAATTTGGAGTTTGCAATGAAATCACTGTGTGCAAACTTTGATTTAAATATGGAATCTCAGAGTTTATTGGGTTCGCATGAAAATAACCAGGAATGCATTTACTTGTATTGAAGTAAATAAGTGAAAACTCTATAAGGTCCTATCAGAAGCTGCTTAAGCATTTTTGAAGTTTTGGACAATTGGGTTTTGTTACAAAGTTATTATTAAAATATGCCTTAAAGACTTTCCCTGAAATGTGTAACATCATTTGATATAGGATTCCTGGTGGTATAGTGGTTAACAACTAGACTATTAACCAAAAAGTCAGCAGTTCAAACCCAGTAGCCACTGCTTGAATATCCTAGGAGTCAGTTCTACTATGTCCTACAGGGTGTCTTTGAGTTTTAATTGACTTCACAGTCATGGGTTTGGATTTTACAGGTATCATGTTAATACAGAAAAACCCAGAAAGAATTCTTTCTATTAGCATTCATACTTTTTATTTAGTTTCTTTAGAATTCAAATTTCAGTTACCACATTATCAGTAACAGAAAAAATAAAAATCAGAAGTACTTTTTTTAATCAAGTAATCACTCTCTTTCACTGATCACACACAAGCGTTCATCAGCAACACTGGTCAACTGATAGATATAACAGTGGTTCAGTTATAATGGACCAGAGAAAAAAGGAATGTTTCAACAGAGTCAACATTTTTTTTTTTAGTCTGATTTATACTTTATTTAAATCAACTATCTTGTGTTTTAACATAAGATTTTTTTTTTTTCTAGGCAACATAACATTCAGAGTTATAAGCAATCTACTATCTTCAAAGATTTTTTATTTTTTATTTTTTTATTTAATATGACTGAGTGAAAATGTACATTCCTGTATAAATTTACATGCCCATCTATGTTGTTTTAGATCTAAATTAAGAATAGCTGAAAGCCATATTATTTATTATGTATTCCTTAATAATCTATAGAATCTGAGGAAGTAAAAATAGAAGTAATTCAGAATAAAAAATATTGTAGGCAAATATTACCAAGAATTAGCAAGAGTTATCTGTTAAGAAGCAAAAGTTGAAAGGTAAAACTATTTTAACAAGATTAAGCATTACTAAGGGCTGAACAACTGGCGAGCATTTTGGGGACTGAATCAACAAATGGTGAGCAGTTTGGGTACTGAATCACCAAATATCCCTGTGAATTCATTTTGGAAATTCTTGTCAAATGAAACTTCAGCGGTATATCTCAAGTTAATATTTAATCAGGTAAGCTGACTGTGATATAAAATAAATTTAACCAACCAAAATAGACACTATAACAACACATAACAGAAGGAAAAAACAGTGTTTTAATATTAGCCTTAAAAAAAAATCATAGTGATCTGATTTAAAAATATTAATCACTAGTAGGACAGATTCTTACATGAAAAATTGAATGTTAGTATATTTTAAAGAAGAAAGCTACAGATTTAATCATAGTTTTTGGATTCTTATTTATTTATTTTTTATTGTGATTGAGTGAAAGTATCAATCCAGTTTAAATTTGCATGCCAGTTCATCTGCAGCTCCTTCTGCTCTGCTTGCTCAGTGACAGTACATTCCTACTTTCCGTTCTATACATGTAATATACTCTTAACAATCTCTTGTCCCCTCCTCTCCACCCTCTCCACTCCCCTCTAGTAAGACACCGGTAGGATGACATCCTAGAGAAGCACAGAACCGTAAAACGCACACACTGTAAGGTCACTCTGTATCCCCAAGTCCAATTCATTCCTGTCCAAAGAGTTTAACTCAGTAATGATTTATCATTGGGGCAGCATCATGTCCAGGAGCCATGCTCCTAGGGGAACCCCCAGGCCTTCGGACCATCAGTTTTAGCCTTTTGGCGGAGTTCTCAGGGTGCACTCCTTCTTTTCTCATGTTGCACGGAGACTCAACATTGTGTCGTGTTGCCACTGGATCTCAACATTGTGAGCCCCTTCACGGCTGTGACTGGTGATTGGTGGTGGCCAGGCACCTTCTCGTTCTTCTGTTCACATGTAGATGTAGTAACCCATTCACACGGATATATCTGTTTTCTGAGTTCTTTTTCCCCTATGTCGTTGTTGTCCTTTGTGATCATCTATTCCAGCTGAATTGGGACCATTTGGTGTACTTCAGATGACAGCTTGCTAGATTTTGAGACCCCAGACGTCACTCATCAATACGGGGTGGAGAAGACTCTCTTAGCAATATGCTAGTTACCTCACTTGGCCTCGACGTCCCCTGAGAGCATGGTCTCCAGAACCTCGCCCCTGCTGCTCCATCCTTGCCATACTAGGTTAGGATTGGAAGAGTTTTTGGGTTCTGCTGAAGTCCAGTTAAATTGATCTTCTTTCTCATGTGCGCTGTCGTTTATTTCACCCACCCAAATTTCTATCAACTATCTAATCTATAACAACCCTTTCTCTCCCTCCCTCCCCCTCATGCAGCTGTCAAAGAGTCTTTTCTTCTGTACATGAGTCTGTTTTCAAGTCCTTACACTAGGGATCTCATACAATAGTTGTCCTTGTGACGTAGACTAATTGCACTCAACATAATATTTTTCAAAATAGAAAACAGGTTATGAGATGTTTCCTAAAATTATCATTGTTCTTTATCATTGCATATTGTTGAATTGAGTATATACACCACAGGTTATTTATCCATCCATCTGTTCTTAGGCATCTGGGTTGATTCTATCTTTTTGCTGTTGTGGACTGTGCTTCAGTAAACATCCATGTGCATGTATCTGTTTGTGTGACTGCCTTGCTATGGTATGATATATTCCAAGCAGTGGGATTACTGGTTCAAATGATGCATCTATTTCCAGCTTTTAAGGAACCAGATTGCTTTCCAAAGAGGTTGTACCATTTTGCAATCCCACAAGCAGTGTAAGAGAGTTCTAATTTCTCTACAGCCTCTCCAGCATTTGTTGTTTCTGTTTTTTTGGGTCATGGCCAACCTTGTTAGGGTCAGATGGTATCTCATCATCATTTTGATTTGGATTTCTTTAATAGCTAAAGATCATGAGCATTTCTGCATATGTCTTTTGGCTGCCTGGATAATCTACTTAGAGAAGTGTCTGTCCATCTGCTTTGCCCAATGCTTAATTGGGTTATTTATCCTTTTCTTGTTGATATTTTGCAGTACCTTGTAGATTACGCAGATCAGACGTTGATCTGGCGTACAGTTGCCATATAGCTTTTTCCGTTCTGTAGGTCATCTTTCAACTCTTTTGGTAAAACCTTTGGATAAGAACAAGTGTTTGACTCTTAGTAGTTCCCATTTTTTCTATTTTCTCTTCTGTTGATTATGCTTTGTTTCTCAGTTTTTGAAGTCTGTCTACGTTGTGTATTAAAACTTCCATTGTTGATCACATGTTTTCTTGGGTGATCTTTATCAGTTTAGGTTTGATATTTAGGTCTTTTATCCAGTCTGAGTCATTTTTTTGTGTAAGATGTGAGATAATGGATCTTGTTTCAATTTTTTTTGCAGATGGATATGCAATTTTGCCAGCACCAATTGTTAAAGAGACTGTTTTTACCCCAGTTAAGAGGCTTATGGACTTTGTAGAACATCACCTGTTTAAAGGAGGGTGGTGGCATCTCTGGGGTCTCAACCCTATTCCATCTATCTGTTTCTTTTTATACCAGTACCAGGCTGTTTAGACTACTGTGGCTGTACAATAGATTCTAAAGTCAGGTAGTAAGAGGCTTCTTAGTGTGTTCTTCAGTAGCGGTTTTCTTATCTGGGATTTCTTACCCTTCCAAAGTTGGTGATTTGTTTGTCCATCGCATTGAAAAATGTCACTGGAATTTGTACTGGGATTTCATCTTATAGATAGATGGCTTTGGGTAAAATAGACATTTTCACAATGTTAAATCTTCCTATCCATTTGCAGTATAGGTTTCTCCGTTTATGTAAGTCCTCTTGTTTCTTGCAGCAAAGTCTTGTAGTTCTCTTTGTATGGGTGTTTTATTTGTCTAGTTAGATTCATTGTTAGATATTTTATCATCTTGGGACTATAGTAAACTATATTGATTTGGTGATTTCTTCTTTAATGATCTCATTGTTGATATAAAAGAATCCTACTGGTTTACTTGTGTTTATCTTGTATCCTGAATCCTGCAGATTTATTTATGCTTATCTTGTATCCCGATATTTTGCTGAACTCTTCTACTAGTTTGAGTTGTTTACTTATGGATTTTTTTAAAATTCCCTGCATATACAATCATATCATCTACAAATAGGGAGATTTTTTTCTTCTCATCACTGATGTGGATACTTTTTATTTCTTTGCTTGTCTAATGGCTCTGGTCAGAAATTCCAGTAAAATGTTGAATAGGAGAGGTGAAAGTGGACATCTGTGTCTAATTCCTGTTCTCAAGGGGAATTCTTTCATTCTCTCCATTCAGAGTGATGTAGGTGGTTGGCTTTGCATAGATGGCCCTTATTGCATTGAGGAATTAGCCTTCTATTCCTATTTTGCTGTGAGTTTTTAGCATGAATGTGTGTTGGACTTTGTCAAATGCCTTTTCTACATCAATTGACAAAATCAGGGGATTCTTGTCTTTTGTGTTATTTAAGTGGTTGAACACATTAATTGTTTTTCTGATATTGAAGCAGCCTTGCATCCCTGGTGCAAATCCAACTTGGACATTATGAGTTACTGTTTTGATATGTTGTTGAATTCATTTGGCAGGGATTTTGCTGAAGATTTTTGTCTCTAGGTTCATGAATGATATTGGTCTGTAATTCTCCTTTTCTGTTGAATCTTTCCCTTGCTTTGATATCAGGGTTATGTTAGCTCCATAGAATGAATTTGGGAGTATTCCATCCCATTATGTGCTCTGTAATAGTCTCAACACTATTGGTGTAAATTCTTCTGTAAAAGTTTGATAGTACTCTGTGTTGAAGCTATCAGGGCCAACACTTTTTTTTTGGTTGGTAGTTTTTGGATGACTTTTTCAATCTCTTCCTTTGTGATGGATTTATTAAGTTATACTTCTTGTGGTAATGTTAGTCAGTGATATAATGTAGGAATTTGCCCATTTCCTCTATGTTTGCAAATCTGTTAAAGTACCGTCTTTCATAGTATTCTGTTAATGATATTTTTGATTTCTGTTGTATGTTGTGAAATCTCTCATCTCCATCCTTATTTGGGTTATTTGTTTCCATTAGTGTTTTTCTTTAGTAAGTTTAGCCAAAGGTTTGCCAGTTTTGTTAATCTTTTCAAAAAACCAGCTTTTGGTCTTATCAATTTCTTTTCAATTTTTCTTCTATTCTCTAAATCATTTCATTAAGATCTAATCTTTACTTTCTGTTTTCCTCTGGTGTCCAAGGGTTTCCTCTGTTGCTCTCATTCTACTTGTTCAAGCTGTAGTGTTAATTCTTCGGTTTTGCTCCCTTCTTCCTTCTATATATGTGCATTAATAGTGATAAATTGACCTCTGAGCACTGCTTTGGCTGCATCCAATAAGTTCTGGTAGGAAGTATTTTCATTCCCATTTAAATTCATAAATTTATTTAATTTTTCTTTGATTTTTTCTATAATCTATGACTTTTTTTGGCATGGTGTTGTTCAATTTCAATGAGTTCTGTTTCTACATATGTTTTTTCTGCTATTGATTTTGACTTTTATGGCTTTATGTTCTGAGAAGATGCTTTGCCACAATTCAATGTTTTGGATTTGGATGAGATTTGCTTTTTGTCTTAACGTGTGATCTGTTCTGGAAAATGTTCCATATACATTGGAGAAGAAGATGTAGTTATTTGTTTATGAATAAAAGTTCTATATATGTCTGTGAGGTCTAATTAGTTAACTGTGGCAATAAAATCTGTGTTTACTGAGCTTTTCTCTGGAAGATCTGTCAAATACTGAAAGTGAGTTGTTGAGGTCTCCCACCGTTACTCTAGAGTGAACTATCTCATTTCTCAATGAGGTCAGTGTTTCTTCAATTTATTTAGAATCTCTAGTATTGGGTGCATAAGTATTTAATGTTGTTAAGTCCTGCTTGTGTACCGAGACTTTCAGCAGTAAATAGGGCCATCCTTGTCCACGATGGTGAATTTTACACTAAAATCTATTTATCTGAGATTAGTATTGCCATACCTGCTCTCTTTTGTCTATTGTTAGCTTGGTACGTATTCTTCCATCCTTTAATTTTCAGTTTGTTCGTATCTCTAAGTTTAAGGCAAGTTTCTTGTAAGCTACATAGAGATGGGTCGTGTCTTTGATCCATGATGTCACTTGTTTTCCCTCTACTGGAGCCTTCAGTCCATTTACATTCAGTGTAATTATTGATAGATATGTGCTTAGTGCTGTCATTTTGATGTATTTATTTTGTTGTTAGTATTTTCTGTGTTGCTCTTAATTTTCAGTTGTGGGTCATTCTTCCTTATGGGTTGATTTTTTATCTTTTTCAGTGTTGGTTTTGTGTTTGCTGAGACTCCTGTATTATATTTCTTTTTTTTTTTTTATTTAACATAACTGAGTGAAAATGTACATTCACATGTAAATTTACATGCCCCCCTATACGGAGCTTCCACAGCTCTCCCTGTCCAGTGACTGCACACTATTCCTCTCTGCTCCATACATGTCTCATCCTCCCAACAGTCTCCTTTCCCCTCCTCTCCGTCCACTCCCCTTCCTCCAGCCAGAGGTCAGCAAGATGATATCCTATAGATGTATAGAACCATAAAGTGCTTCCAATATATGGTCACTCTGCATTGTCAAGTCCATTCCATTCCTGTCCAAAGAGTGGACCTTTGTTATAATTTATGGGAACGGGCAGCATCAGGGCCGGGGGCCATACTCTCAGAGGAACCCCCAAACAGCTAGACCATCAATTGAGGTCTTTAAGTGGAGATCTCATGATGCACCTCTTTTTATTCTTGTGTTGCCAGTGAGGCTCCTCTCTGTGAGCTCCGTCATGGCTATCACTGGTGGTGGCCGGGCAACATCCGGTTCTTCCGGTCCCAGGTCGATGTAGGCACCCACTCTTGTGGGTCTCTCTGTCTTCTCGGTTGTCTTTACCGCATGCCATTTTGGCCCTCGGTGAGCATCCGTTCCTGCTGAGTTGGGACCATTTGCTGTGTCCTCGGATGGCAGCTTGGCAGCTTTTAAGACCCCAGACGCCACTCACCAATGTGGGGTGCAGAGAGCTCTCTTAGCAAAACTCTAGTTGTGCCAATTGGCCTGGAATTCGCCTAAGAGCATGGTCCGCTGCCCCCCCCCCCGCACCGGCTACTCTATCCCTGCAGTATTAAGTTAAGATGGAAGGAGTACTCAAGTTATGCTGAAGTCCACTTAATGTTGTTCTTGCTCCTAATGTGTGCTGTCACCGCTTTCTCCCAACTAGATTTCTAGTAACTACCTAAACTAAACCGTCCGCCCCTTGCCCTACTTCCCTCCCTCCCCTCCCTTGCAGCTGTCAAAGAGTCTTTTCTTCTATACACAAGTCTGTTTTTGAGATCTTATCGTAGAGGTCTCATACAGCATTTGTCCTTTTGTCGTTGACTACTCTCACTCAACATAATGTCTTCCAGTTGAAACCAGGTTAGGAGATGTTTCCTGGAATCATCGTTATTCTTTATCATTGCGTAGTGCTCCATTGAGTATATGTATCACAGTTTACCTATCCATTCTTCTATTGTTGGGCATCTGGGTTGATTCCACCCTTTTGCTATTGTGGACTGTGCCACGATAAACATTCTGGTGCATGTGTCCGTTGGTGTGAAAGGCCTTGAATCTGTAGGGTATATTCCAAGTAGTGGAATTACTGGGTCAAATGGTATATCAATATCCATTTTTTTAAGGAAGCGCCAGATTGTCTTTCAAAGAGGCTGGACCATTTTGCTACCCCACCAACAGTGTAGGAGGGTTCCACTTTCTCCACAGCCTCTCCAGCATTTGTTGTTTTGTGTTTTCTGGATCATGGCCAATCTTGTTGGGGTGAGATGGTATCTCATTGTTGTCTTGATTTGAATTTCTTTAATAGCTAAAGATCATGAACATGTCCGCATGTGTTTTTTGGCTGCCTGGATCTCCTCTTTAGTGAAGTATCTGTCCGTCTCCTTTGCCCATCGCTTAACTGGATGGTTTATCTTCTTCTTCTTGATATTTTGTAGTATCTTATAGATTATGGAGATCAGGCGTCGATCTGACATAGAGTTGCCAAATATTTTTTCCCACTCTGTGGGTGTTCTTTTAATTCTATTAATAAAGTCTTTGGATGAGCAAAAGTGTTTGATTCTTAATAGTTCCCATTTATCTGCTTTCTCTTCTGTTGATTGAGGTTTCTTTGACAGATTTTGGAGTCTGTCCTCATTGTGTATTAAAACTTCCATTTTTGTTCTTACCTTTTCTTCGATGAACTTTACCGTTTTAGGTTTGATATTTACGTCTTTTATCCAGTTTGAGTTGGTTTTTGTATAAGGTGTAAGATATGGATTTTGATTCAGTTTATTGCAGATGGATAACCAATTTTGCCAGCACCATTTGTTGAAGATGCTGTTTTTACCCCAGTTTAATGTCTTAGGGCTTTTGTCGAATATCAACTGTTCATAGGCAGATGGTGTCATCTCTGGGGTCTCAATTCTGTTCCATTGATCAATCTGTCTGTTCTTGTACTAGTACCAGGCTGTTTTGACCACTGTGGCAGTGTAGTATGTTCTAAGGTCGGGTAATGAGAGGCCTCCCAGTGTGTTCTTCTTCTTTAGTAGTACCTTACTTATCCGGGGCTTCTTCCCTTTCCAAACAAAATTGGTGATTTGTTTCTCCATCTCATTAAAAAATGATGCTGGAACTTGTATTGGGATTGCATTATATAAATAAATTGCTTTGGGTAAAATAGACATTTTCACAATGTTAAGTCTTCCTATCCATGAGCAGGGTAGGTTTTTCCATTTATCTAAGTCTCCCTTAGTTTCTTGTAGTAAGGGCTTGTAGTTCTCTTTGTAAAGGTCTGTTGTTTCTCTGGTTAGATTAATTCCTAGGTACTTTATCTTCTTAGAGGCTATCACAAATGGTATAGATTTGATAATTTCCTCCTTAACAGTCTTGTTGTTGGTATAAAGGAATCCTACTGATTTACTTATATTTATCTTGTATCCTGAGACTTTGCTGAATTCTTCTATCAGTTTGAGTAGCTTACTTATAGATTCCTTGGGGTTCTCTGCATATACAATCATATCATCTGCGAACAGGGAGATTTTAACTTCCTCTTTGCTGATGCAGATGCCCTTTATTTGTTCGTCTTGTCTAATTCCTCTGGCTAGAACTTCTAGCACAATGTTGAATAGGAGAGGTGACAGTGGGCATCCTTGTCTAGTTCCTGATCTCAGGGGAAAGTCTTTCAGTCTCTCTCCATTCAGGATGATGTGGGCAATTGGCTTTGTATAAATGGCCCTTATTGTGTTGAGGAATTTGCCGTCTATGACCATTTTGCTAAGAGTTTTTAGCATGAATGAGTGTTGGATTTTATCAAATGCCTTTTCGGCATCAATGGATAAAATCAGGTGATCTTTGTCTTTTGTGTTATTTATGTGGTTAATCACATTAATTGTTTTCCTGATCTTGAACCAGCCTTGCATCCCTGGTATGAATCCTACTTGGTCATGATGGATTATTTTCTTGATATGTTGTTGTATTCTGTTGGCAAGAATTTTGTTGAAGATTTTTGCATCTAAGTGCATGAGTGATATCAGTCCGTAGTCCTCTGTCTTTGTTGGATCTTTCCCGGACTTAGGTATCAGGGTTATGCTGGCTTCATAGAATGAGTTTGGGAGTACTACATCCCTTTCTATACTGTGAAATAGTTTCAGTAGTATTGGGGATAACTCTTCTCTAAATGGTTGGTAGAATTTTGCCGTGAGGCCATCTAGGCCCGGACTCTTTTGGGTTGGCAGTGTTTTGATGAACTTTTCAATCTCTTCCTTTGTGATGGGTTTATTAAGTTGTTCTGCTTCACGTTGTGATAATTTGGGTAGGTGGTATGAGTCAAGGAATTGGTCCATTTCCCCTAGATTTTCAAATTTGTTAGAGTACAGTCTTTCATAGTATTCTGTTATGATGTTTTTGATTTCTGTTGCATCTGTGGTGACAACTCCCTTCTCATTTCTAATTTGGTTTATTTGTTTCCTTTCCTGCTTTTCTTTAGTAAGTTTAGCCAGTGGTTTATCAATTTTGTTCATCTTTTCAAAAAACCAGCTTTTGGTCTTTTTGATTTTTTCAATTGTTTTTCTATTCTCTAATTCATTTAGTTCTGCTCTAATCCTTATGATCTCCTTTCTTCCAGTGCCCGAGGGGTTCCTCTGTTGTTCTCTTTCTACTTGTTCAAGCTGTAGAGTTAGTTCCTTGAATTGGTTTCTTTCTTCCTTCCCGATGTGTGCATTTATGCAGATAAACAGACCTCTGAGCACTGCTTTGGCTGTATCCCCTAGGTTCTGGTAGGAAGTGTTTTCGTTCTCACTGGAATCCATGAATTTCTTTAATTGATCCCTGATTTCCTCTATAACCCATGTTTTTTTGAGCAAGATGTTGTTCAGTTTCCAAGAGTTCCACTTTCTATCTCTGTTTTTTCTGCTATTGATTTCAACTTTGATGGCTTTGTGATCTGAGAAGATGCTTTGCAATAATTCAATACTATGGATTTTGTTGAGCATTGTATTATGGCCTATCACGTGGTCAATTCTGGAGAATGTTCCATGTGCACTGGAGAACAAGGTGTAGTTGTCTGCTGATGGGTGGAAAGTTCTGTATATATGAATGAGGTTTAGTTGGTTAATTGTGTCTGTGAGGTCTTCTGTATCTTTACTGAGCTTTTTTCTAGATGATCTGTCTAGTAATGAGAGTGGAGTGTTAAAGTCTCCCACTATTATTGGAGTCATATAACTCTCTTTTGAGCATAGTCAGTGTTTCTTCGACATATTTAGGTGCTCTGACATTAGGTGCATACATGTTTAATACAGTTAAGTCTTGCTTGTGTACTGAACCTTTCAGCAGTAAATAGTGTCCATCTTTGTCCAGGATGCTGGATTTGACATGAAAATTGATTTTGTCTGAGATTAGAATTGCCACCCCTGCTCTCCTTTTTTCCTTGTCAGCTTGATATATATTCTTCCAACCTTTAATTTTCAGTTTGTTCCTGTCTTTATGTCTCAAGTGAGTTTCTTGTAGACAACATATGGATGAGTCGTGTCTTTTGATCCAAGATGACACTCGGTGTCGCTTTACTGGAGCATTCAGTCCATTCACATTCAATGAAATTATTGATAGGTATGTGTTCACTGCTGCCATTGTGATGTGTTTATTTTTATGTTGATGTTTTCTCTGTTGTTCTCTTTAGTCTGTTCTGAGACACTCTTTTTTGTGAGTTGATTTTTCACCTTTTTCAGAGCTGGTTTTATAGTTGTTGAGACTCGTGTGTTAGATTTCTTGAAATGGTATGATACATCTTTGTTGTGCTTTACAGCTGCCCCTATGAACCCCCTTAATAAACTATTTATAAATCCAATTTTAATTACTACCAGTCTGGTCATCTTCCTCTCCACCTGGAAGGATTATAACGACTGTAGTACATCCCTCTTTTATTATGATGACACCATAGTTTTCATGACGATCACTGGAATGCTTCTTTCCAAATCAAAGCTGTGATTTACTTTGGAGCCTTCCCTAAATGAGTATTGAGTAGTGTGTCGTTCTAAAATATAAAGTAAGTGGTTTCGTTCTTCCAAGCCAAAGCCAAGAACTTCTTTCAGTATTTCTTGTAGTTTGGGTTTGGTTTTTGCAAAGTCTCTGAGTTTCTGTTTATCTGTAAATGTCTTAATTTCATTTTCGTGTTTGAAAGACAGTTTTGCAGGATATATAATTCTTGGTTAGAAGTTCTTCTCCTTCAAGACTTTGAATGTGTCATGCCACTGTCTCCGTGCCAGCATGGTTTCTGCTGAGAAATCTGACGAGAGCCTACAGGGTTTCCCTCTGAATGTTAGCTTTGATTTGAGTCGTGCTGCCTTTAAGAGTTGCTGCTTATGTTTCATTTTGTTAAGCTGGATTATAATATGTCTTGGAGTCTTTCTTTTGAGATCTATATTGGGTAGCATACGATATGCATCTGAGATGTCTATATTCTCTTCCTTCATGATTTCTGGGAAGTTTTCTTTCAGCAGCTCAGCAACAATACTCTCTGTGTTCTCAGAAGTCTCCCCCTGTTCAGGGACTCCAATTAATTGAAGGTTGTTCCTCTTAATAGAGTCCCACATGCTTCTTAATGTTTCTTCATTTTTCTTGTTTCTTTTTTCTGATTTCTGCTCATAGACACTGGCATCAGTAGCTGTGTCTTCCAAGTCAGAAATTCTTTTTTCCATTTGTTCCATTCTGTTTTCTTGGCTTTGCATGGAAGTTTCTATGTCTTTGATTTTCTTTTTGGTCCGTTCGATTTCAGAGTACTGGTGTTCCATCAGATCGAACAACTTGCTTAATTTTTCATTTTGTTCTGCTGCATTTTGTGTAATGTCTAGAAGGGCCCTGTATATAATCAATTTGTATTCACTTCCTGATGCTTTCATAAAAGTTTCTTCATCTGGAAAACTCCTTGGTTGCTTTGTTTGGGAGCCTTCTGAAGCCATGAGTGATTGCTTGTATGCCACAATTGTCTGTTGCTTTTTGGGTCCCATGTGAGTATATAGAGGCTGGAAGAGGTACTGTGAGGATGGATTGCAAATGTTTCTCTAGGCTGTCTTCAATTGTAAAGCAGAAAGTGTCTGACTAGTTCACAAGTCAGTTAGGTTTTCAGGTGTAGAGGTCCCTCTTCCCATCTGACAAAGTAAGCGCCATTGTATCCAACCCCAGATGATAAAAAACTAGTTCAGAATACAGCACTGCTAGTGCCCTGGTGGCCTCTGCTGACAGGGCCTAGCCTTATCCAACACTGCGTCGAGTACTGGTTTTGTGATAGAAAAGCGCTCTCTTGTGGGCAGGGTCTGGCTCCTAAGCTAAGAATTAGGTCCAGCTGCGGCCACCGTACCCAAGGTGGCATCCTCCACATAGGCAGCAGACAGGGGGGCTAAAGATGCCCAGAGGTAGCGATTCCTCTCCTTCTGTTGCAGGGCCCCCAATATAGGCAGCACTATGCAAAATCACTACTTTTCTGATGGGGAAGCGCTGTCCTGTTTGCAGGCACTGGCTCCCACACTAAGAACGAGGTCCCGCTAAAATCTCGGTACCAACATGGCGTCCCGCACCCTGACCACGGAGTTCCACACAAACCCCACTGAGGCAGCTACAAAACGAAAGGCTCAAATTGTCTAGATTAACAGAGTCCCGAGCCTGGCTCTCAGAACATGGGAATTTCGCCTGCCTATCCCCCCAGCAGCGTGTCTGAGTCCAGCCGCCGGGCAAGGCCCAGCTCTGCCCACCAGCCAAGACCGAGGAAAAAAAACTCAAAATGGTGCATTTTACCTTCTGTCCGTGAGAGCCGGGGCTAGCCAGGAGCGGGAGTCAGCGAAAGAGAGGAGATTTTTCACTGAATGGTATAAAGTCCCAATTAACAGCTCTGTGCCGTGTCCTAAGGCTGATTAGGTGCTCAGAAGGCTCTGTTTGATTGTCAATTCAGGTCTTGTTTTCCAGAGGGATAGAAAGAGACGTGTCCTTAGTCCGCCATCTTGACTCCGCCTCCTCTATTTCTTGTTTTGATATGCTGCATCTTTACTGTACTTTGCAGCTGCCATAGTGGTCCCCCTTAATAATCTAAGTTTAAACCCAATTTTAACTTCTACATATGTTATTAATTTCTTCTCCATCTGGAAGGACTATAACTACATCTCATTTTAATGAGATGATATCTTAGTTTTTGTTTTTGTGATACGATCACTGTTAATATTATGGCTTTGACTGAGTTTTGTGCCTTCTGTAACTGAGTAGGTTTCCAGATATTGTATCCTGCATTGCCTCTTTAAATATAGAGCTAATGGTTTTGTTTTTCTAAGCCAAGAGCTCATTTCAATATTTCTTGTAGCTTTGGTTTGGTTTTTACAAGATCTCTGAGTTTCTGTTCATCTGCAAATGTCTTAATTTCATTTTCATTTTTACAGGATATATAATTCTTTGTTGAAGTTTTTCTCATTCAAAGCTATGAATGTGCCATCTCACTGCCTCTATGCCAACATGGTTTCAATCAAGAAGTCTGATAAGAGCCTACAGTACTACCCTCTGAATCTTAGCTTTGCTTTGAGTCTCTCTGCCTTTAGGAGTTTCTGCTTGCGTTTTGTTTTGTTCAGCTTGATTGTAATATGTCTTGGAGTCTTTCTTTTGAGGTCTACATTGTGTGGTGTTCAATATGCATCTTGAATATCCATGTTCTCTTCTTTCATAATTTTAGGGAAGTTTTCTGTCATCAAGTCAACAATAATACTCTCTGTGTTTTCAGGTGTCCCTTCCTATTCAGGAACTCCAATTAATTATAGATTGTTCCTCTTGATAGAGTCCCACATGCTTTTTAGTGCTTCTTCATTTTTCTTGTTTTCTGTCTCTGATTTCCCCTCATGTATGCTGATGTCAGTAGCTCTGTCTTCCAAGTCAGAAAGTCTATTTTCCAATTGTTCAGTTCTTCTCTTTTGCCTTTTAACTGAATTGTCTAATTCTGTAATTTTGTTATTGATTAATCTGATTTCCAAATGCTAATATTCCATCAGACTGAACAGCTTGCTTAATTTTTCATTTTGCTTGACTGCATTTTATATAATGCCTAGGAGGGCTGTCTATATAATTCTTTAGTACTCAACCTCTGATAGTTTCAGAAAGGCTTCTTTGTCTGGGAGGTTCTTGAATTATTTCTTTGTGAAGTTTTCTGGAGCCATGGATGAATGATTTTTAGAAGTGTTTCATTGGGGTATGTTGCTTTCTGGACATCTAGATGCTGTTTATTTTCTCTGGTGCTGCATTAACAGGAGCTGAGGCACACTTCTTTGGAGGAAGTTGTCTTAGGTTGAGTTTTCTAGGGAAGCAAAACCAGTAACACGTGTATGTACAAGGAAAGATTTATAATATATATAGATAGATAGATAGATGCAAATATAGGAAACAGCTCACGTAATCACAGAAGCTGAATGTCCCAAGCTCTGGCACAAGCCTCATGTGGCCACAGAAGCTGAGGAACCCAAAGTCAGCAAGTCAGAGACCAGGGTTCTAGATCACCAGTTACGTAGGTCAGTGGATCACAAGCTGGTGGCGAGACGAAGTGACAGAAGCTGGCAAAACCAGGATCAGCAGGTCAGGGAGCAGGACTCTCAAGTGCCAGCTGTAAGGACTGATAAGTCCAACAGCTGCTAGTTCAAGTCCCAGAACCAGACCCTGGAAGCAGAGAGCCGGAGCTCCTGGCCACGTGAGTGACCAGACGCCGTAGTGAAAAGTTGTGAGATGAGAGCTGAGGGGCAGGGAGCCATCACGAACCCCGCCCTTCCACTTAACACAGTAGCCAAATATGTAGTAGCCAAGTTGACATAATCCTGACCACCACAGAAGTTAATCACCAGCCAATCTATGTAGTCCAGTGACTGGGCCCAGTGGAATCTCTGGGGTAGTAGGCTCCACCTCATAGCTTGCAAAAACATGGCCCTACTGATGGACTCACTGGAGGGCTGTCAGCCAACCCTATAATGTGGGTCAGTAAAAGCTGGAAGAGATGCCATCAGGCTGCATGGCAGTTATTTTTCTAAACAGTCTTATTTTTAAAAAGTAAAATCTATCTGATCACTTCCAAAATCAGTCAGACCATCTGGTATGGTAAGCCCCTCCTTCTGACTGTCTATGGAGGGGCCTTGTCAGCTGTTTGCAGATACTGTGATATAGTTCAAGATATGTCAAGCTACTGTCTGCTGTCATCCATTTCCAGGGAAAAAAGCTCCCCAGACAGGGACTGCCTCCCAGCTTGTGAATTAGCCCCTGTTGAGGCCTCCAGTTGGTAATCTCTGCCTCCCAGTCAAAGAAGATGGCAACTTTGTCAATCTGTCCCACTCCCATGATACAACAGAGTCTATGGCAGAGGTCTGAAAGAAGAGGGTAGAGGGAATGTGGTGCCCTGAGTCTAGAGCCAGGATCTCAAAATGCCACTATTCCACTCACTGATCACTTCATCACTGCGAGTCTGCATAGCTGTTGTTTGAGCTGCTCCCTCCCCACCTGCTGGCCAAAAAAAAAAATTAAAAGTGCCATTTACCTTCAGTTTACAGTAGCCACCAATTCAACCAGAGCTGGGCTCAGCTGAAGACAAGCAGTTTCCTGTTCAGTGCGTACAGTCCAAACCTACAGCCATATGATGTGCCCTAGGGCTCACTGGGTGTCGAGAAAACTCTGTTAAATTATCAATGCAGGTCTTAGTTTTCAGAGGGAATAAAGGGAGATGTGTGTCTAGTCTACCGTCTTGACTCTACCCCATGTTTTCAGATTCTTTCGCTAATCCAATTAGGATAAACTACAGATCAATGATAACAGACTGTGATGTGCCCTTGTGACTTGGTTTGGCATATGGACAATGAGTAATATTACACAAGGTAAGCCTTCAAAAAAGTAAGCATTGGAACGTACTTTCTCACACGCTTTCCAGAAACTGCTACGTTAAAAAGTTTGACTAGACTGTCAGAAGGTAAGACTATATGGATTAGACATAAATCAGACTAATTACCTAATCTAAGAAAACTTCTTCCAACCACTCCTAACCAAACCCTCAATTGACAGGACAACATGTGTAATTGCAGGAGAGACCAGGGGAAGGGTCCACCAGAGGAGGGTAATCCAAACTGGTGACTCACAGAATCGTGAGAAAATAAACTAGTTAACTTTTGAAGTCTCTAAATTTGGTGATGTTTGTTATTCAACAACTAAAACAAATTAAACCTACTGCTGTAAGATTGATTTAGACTCATAAAGACCCTATATGATATAGCAGAACTGTCCCTGTAGGGTTTCTGAGGAATGGTTGGTGGATTCCAACTGTTGATCTTTTGGTTAGCTGCTGAATTTACCATTACACCACCAGTTCTCCATTCAACAACAGATAACTGAAATAAAAGCAATGCCAGAACGTTAACAATAATTACTCTTCAAACTTATATGAAATTCTTTAAACATCAAATAGCATGAAGAAAATAAAAGACAATTTTTTAAAAAAATAAGATTGTTACTAAAGAAAATACTAGATATCTTTTGTTGAATTAGCTTGTTAAGATAAAGGTAATTTTCAAATCATTAATACAAGAAATGTGATGATAGACAAAGAATATAAATGAGCAATATAGAAGAGAAGAAAAATAGTGATGTAAATGTCTTTATTTGTATTCAAGATAAAAAGGTACATCTAAAGAATAAATTACATGTTTACATTTTGAAAATACTGAAAAATAAATGCTTATAAGATAACGAGAAATGGGCATTATGTTGCGTAAATTTTGAGATTATACATTCTGTCATGTATTGAATTGTGTCCCTCTCAAAATACGTGTAGCAATTTGGCTGGGCAATGATTGCCAGTACTGTGTGATTGTTCTCCATTTTGTGTTTTTCCTATGCTGTAAATCCTAACCTCTGCCTGTGGTTAATAGACTGGATTATGTTAAAGAGGATTAGGGTGGGACTGTGACACACTTACTAAGGTTAGTTCCCTGTTGCAAGGTAAAGGGAATTTAACTGGGGTGTGGCTTGCAATACTTTTTATCCTCTTATCCTACAATAGATAAAAGGAAAAGAAGCAAAGTGTTTCTTCTCACTTTGAGACATGTCACAAGAGCAAATTAAAACTCCAAAGGCTTTATTCCGTCTGCATCTACATCTACTTTTAGGAAACAACTCTTCCCGGTCATCTTCTGAGTGCTTTCCTACCTGGGGGGGCGCTCAGTTTGCAGCACTATATCTGGCAAAGTTCCATTGCTATTCATAGTGATTTCCCTCACTAATTCCTTTCAGAACAAGGCTGCAGAGTCCTTCTTCCTAGTCTGTCTTAGTATGGAAGATCAGCTGAAACCTGTCTACCATGAGTGATCCTGCTGGTACATGAGTACCAGTGAGACAGTTTCAGCATCACAAGAAGCAAGCCTCCACTGACAGACAAGAGGGGGCTTCTCATTCTATTTTTATTCCTCCTAACACGACCCAACATGAGAAGAAACAGCTAGGAACATCCATCAATAATCAGAACATGGAATGTAAGAAGTATAAATCTACGAAAATTGGAAATTGTCAGAAATGAAATGGGATGCATGAACATTGATATCCTAGGAATTTGTGGGCTGAAATGGACTGGTTTGCGCCATTTTGAATTTGACAATCTTGTGGTCTACTATACTGGGAACAAAAACTTGAAGAAGGATGATGTTATGTTCATCATCAGAAAGAACATTTCAAAATCTGTCCTGAATTATAATGCTGTCAGTGATAGGATAATATCCATATGTGTACAAGGAAGGTTAGTTGATATTACTATTATTGAAATCTATGCACCAACCACTAAGGAGAAATATGAAGGTATAGAAGATTATTACCAGCTTCTGTAGTCTGAAATTGATCAAATGTGCAATCAGGATGCATTGATAATTGCTGATAACTGGAATGCAAAAGTTGGAAACAAAGAAGAAGGATCAGTAATTGGAAAAAAGCCGTTGGTGGTAGAAATAATGCTGGAAATCACGTGATACAATTTTGCAAGACTAGGGACTTCATTGCAAATTTTTTTATCCCACACAAACAACAACTGTACACATGGACCTCACTGGATGGAATACACAGGAATGAAATCAGCTACATCTGTGGAAAAAGATGATGTGAAAGCTCCATATCAATAGTCGGAACAAGACTAGGTGCTGACTGTAGCACAGATTATCCATTCTTCATAAGCAACTACAAAGTGAAACTGAAGAAAACTAGAACAAGTCAACAAGAGCCAAAATATGACCTTGAGTATATGCCTCCTGAATTTAAAAACCATCTCAAGAACAGATTTGATGTGTTGACCTGTAATGGCCAAAGAACAGATGAATTGTGGAATGACATCAAAGACATCATCCGTGAAGAGAGCAAGAGGTCATTAAAATTGTAGGAAAGAGAGGAAGACTGAATTGTGTGTAGAAAAGACTCTGAAACTTGATCTCAAAAGTTGAATAGCTAAAGCAAAAGGAAGTAATGGTGAACTAAAAGATCTAAAAAGATTTCAAAGGGCAGCTCGAGAAGAGAAAATAAAGTATTATAGTGACATGTGCAAAGAGCTGGAAATGGTGAAGCAGAAGGGAAGGGCACATTCTGAATTCCTCGAGCTGAAAGAACTGAATAAGAAATTCAAGCCTCGGGTTGGAATAGTGAAGGATTCTACAGGGAAAATATAAAATGACTCAGAAAGAATCAAAAGAAGATGGAAGGAACACACAGGGTCTTTATGCCAGAAAGAACTGCTTGATGTTCAGGAATTTGAAGAGGTAGCATATGATCAAGAACCAATGGTAATGAAGGAAGAAGTTGAAGCTGCTTGGAAAGCACTGGCAAAAAACAAGTCTCCAGGAATTGATGGATTATCAATTGAGGTACTTTAGCAAAGAGATGCAGCACTTGAAGTGCTCATTTATCTATGCTGAGAAATTTGGAGGACAGCTAATTGGACTGGGAGAGATCCATATTTATACCCATTCCAAACAAAGGTGATCCAATTAAATGTGGAAATTACTGGACAATATCATTAATACCACACAAAAGTAAAATTTTGTTCAAGATCATTTAAAAAATGACTACAAAGATGTGGTGAGAGGGAACTGCCAAAAATTGAAGCTGGATTCAGATTAGGATGTGAAATCAGAGACATCATTGCTGATGTCAGATAGATCCTGGCTGAAAGCAGAGAATGCTGGAAAGACATTTACTTGTGTTCCATTGACTACGCAAAGGCATTGGGCTGTATAGATCATAAAAAATTGTGGCTAACGTTGCATAAAATGGGAATTCCAGAACACTTAATTGTGCTCTTAAGGAATCTGTATATGGATCAAGAGGCAGTTGTGTGCACAAACAATGGAACGCTGCATGGTTTAAAGTCACGAAAGATGTGCATCAGGGTTGTATTCTTTCACCATACCTTTTTCAGTCTGTATGCTGAGCAAGTAATCCCAAAAATGGACTATATGAAGAATGAGGCATCAGGATTGTAAGACGACTCATTAACAACCTACATTATGAACACGACACCACCTTGGTTGCTGGAAGTGAGGAAGATTTTAAACACTGATGAAGATCAAGGACCACAGCTTTCAGTATGGGTTATACCTCAACATCAAGAAAACAAAAATCCTCACAAATGGACCAGTAGGCAGCATTGTCATAAGAGAAGAAAGGATTGAGGTTGTCAAGGATTTCATTTTACTTGGGTTCACAAGCAATAACTATGGAAGTAGGAGGCAAGAAATTAAAAGGCAGAGTGTGGTCAAGGTGGCAGATTAGACACTTGTCTTCTTAAAACTAAGGCCTGGATTGATAACTAAACAGAGTCTTCTGGCTATGCAGTGAGCCCTAGGACATGTATAGGGCTGTCAGTTTGGACTACATGCCACTGAATGGGAAAATTCTTCTCTTTTGCTGACCCCCACCCTTGTTTAATGGCTGACTCTAGTGGACTGGAGGTAACTGGAGGTAACTTTTTCTTTTTGTTAGCTGGTGACAGTGATTAGGCGTAACTGGCAGCAAAGTTCACCTGCACTGCTGATGTGATCCACAGGTGGAATAGCCATACTTCGAGAGCCCAGCATTGGATTTAGAGCACCATGGACTCTCCCCATTCTCTTTTGGAACTTCTACCATTGATTCAGCTGTTTCTCAACAGATGGGATAGCTTGTGTAGGATGTCATATTTTTTTACCAGGAGGTGGAATCACCCAAACAGAAGCTTCAGCAGGGGCTAATTTCCAGGCTGGGTAGCAGTGCAAGCCCAGGGAGTGTTTTCCCAGCACAATAGCTGTGTTTAGCACAGTGAAGCCCTACGGGTGAGGGCAGGCAGCATATGATGGTAGGACAGTAGCCTTTCTGTACTTTGAACTAGATGACAGCATCTGGGGCCAGGTATAGAGTTTTCTCCATTGCCAGCTGGAAAGAGGGGCTTGCACACCTGACAGCCTGACTGATTTTGGATGCAGTCAGGTACCTTTTACTTTTAAAAATAAGGCTATCTAGAGAAATAATTGCAGTGCAACATGACAGTATCTCTTCCAGTCTTGACTGACCCACAAAACAGTGTCAGGAGAGGGCCCACAAGTGACTCCATAAGTAGGGTTGTGTCTTAGCAAGCTATAAGGAGGAGACTGCTAACCCAGAGATTCCACTCGGCCCAGTCAATGGAGTTCATAAAGGTGACTGGTGATCAACGTCTCCTTCAGTTCCTGTTAAGGCAACCCCAGAGAAACTAAACAACTTGTAGATGCACAAAAAGCAGCAAATCTTGGCCAGACACTTAATGAAAAATCTACCCATGGCTCCAGAAAACTCTCAAAAGAAAGAGCTTCCCAGATGAAGAGGCCTTTCTGAAACTTTTGGAGGTTGAATACAAAAGAATTATATATAGAACTTCCCAGAAGTCATACAAAATGCAGCAGAGCAAAATGAAATATTAAGCAAGCTGTTCGAACTGACGGAATCCCAGCATTCTGAAACCTCACAGATCAATAACAAAATTAAAGAACTAGAAAACTCAATTCAAAGCCAAGAGAACAAATGGAACATAGATTTTCAGACTTTGAGGATAGATTCACTGACACCAGCCTTTATGAGGAGAAATCGGAGAAAAGAAACAAGTAAAACATTGAGGCATTAAGAAACATGTGAGACCTTATCAAGAGGGACAATCTATGATTAATTGGAGTTCCTGTACAGGAAGGGACACCTGTAAGCACAGAGTTTTTGACTTGCTGATGGAAAATTTCTCTGAAATCACGAAAGAAGAGAATATAGACATCCAAGATCCATGTCAAATGCCACACAATACAGACTCCAAAAGAAAGACTCCAAGACATGCTATAATCCAGCTTAACAAAATGAAACACAAGTAGAAACTCTTAAAGCCAGTGAGACACAAAGCGAAGCTAAGATTCAGAGGGAAGCCCTGTAAGCTATTGTCTGACTTCTTGGCACAAACCATGTGGGCACAGAGGCAGTGGGATGGCATATTCAAAGCCTTGAAGGAGAAAAACTTCCAACCAAGAAATAAATATCCTGCAAAACTATCTTTCAAGTATGAAAATGAAACTAAGACACTTGCAAATGAACAGAAACTCAGAGACTTTGTAAACACAAAACCAAAGCTACAAGAAATGATGAAAGGAGCTCTTTCCTTATATAAACAAAACCATTAACTCTATATTTTAGGAGGCAATACAGGACACATCATCCATAAACCTACTCAGTTAGGGAAGGCACAAAACCCAATCAAAACTATAATGTTAAAAGAAATGATACAGTGATCATATCATGAAAACTATGACATCATCACATTAAAAAGAGGGATGTACTACAGTAGTTATAGTCCTTCTGGATGGAGAGGAAGTTAATAAGAAATGCAGAAGTCAAAATTGGGTTTAAAACATAGATTATTAAGGGGGATCATAGAGGTAGCTGCAAAGCACAATAAAGATGCAACATACCAAAACAAGAAGTACAATACAAGAGTCTCAACAAACACAAAACCAATACTGAAAAGGGTGAAAAATCAACCCATAAAGAATGTCTCAGAAAAGAGTAGAAAAAACAACAGAGAAAACATCAAGACAAAAGTAAATACATCAAAATGACAGCACTAAACACATACCTATCAATAATTTTGACTGAATGCTACAGTAGAGACACAACGATTGACATCTTGGATCAAAAGACACAAACCATCTATATGTTGCTTACAAGAAACTCATGTTAGACTTAAAGATATGAAAAAAACTGAAAATTAAAGGAAGAATGTATTCCAAGCTAACAATATACAAAGAAGAGCAGATGTGGCAATACTAATCTCAGATAAAATAGAATTTAATGTAAAATCCACCATCATGGACAAGGATGGACAGTATTACTGAAAGTTTCCATACACAAGCAGGACTTAACAACATTAAATATTTATACACCCAATACCAGATGCTTCGAATGCATCAAAGAAACACTGACTATTTTAAAAAATTAGATACATCACTCCACAATAATAGTGGGAAACTTCAACAATCTACCATCAGTATTGGACAGACCTTCTAGAAAAAAGTCTCCATAAAGACACAGAGGATCTGACTGAGACAATTAACTGACCAGACTTCATTGACATATGAAGAATTTTCTGTCCATCAGCAGATAGCTACATCTTCTTCTCCAGCACACACAGAACATTTTCCTGTGTAGACCGAGTGGTAGGGCACAGAGGAAATCTCAACCAAGTCCAAATCACTGAATTATTGCAAAGAAACTACTTGGACCATAAAACCATAAAAATTAACATCAATAGCATAGAAAATATAGGTAGAAATAGGAACTCATGAAATCTAATAGCATCTTGCTCAAAAACTCATGGGTTGTAGAAGAAATCAAGGATGACCTAAAGAAATTTATGGATTCAAATAAGAATGAAAACACTTCATAGCAGAACCTATGGGATACAGCAAAAGCAGTGTTCAGAGGTCAGTTTATAAATGCACACATCCAGAAGGAAGAAAGGATTCAAACCAAAGAATAAACCCTATGGCTTAAACAAGTAGAAAGAGAGCAACAGAGGTATCATTCAAACTCCAGAATAAAACAGATCATAAAGATTAGAGCAGAATTAAATGAATTAGAGAATAGTAGAATAATTGAAAAAACTGATAAGACCAAAAGCTGTTTTTTGTAAGATCAGCAAACTGACAAACCATTGGCTAAACTTACTAAATAAAAATAGGAAAGGAAACAATTAACCCAAATAAGAAATGAGGTGAGAGAAGTCACAACAGATCCAACAGAAATAAAAAATACCATAACAGAATACTACGAAAGACTGCTCTCTAACAGATTTTAAAAACTAGAGGAAATGTACAAATTCCTACATTCATATCACCTACCAAAATTATCACAAGGTGAAGCAGAACAACTTAATAAACCGATCACAAAAGAAGAGATTTAAAAAGTCATCCAAAACTACCAACAAAAAACAGCCCTGGCCCAGATAGCTTCACAGCAAAATTCTACAAAGCTTATTGAGAAGAATTAACTCCAATGCTACTAAGACTATTTCACAGCATAGAAAGGGATGGAATATTCCCAATACTCCCAAATTCATTCTATGAAGCCAGCATAACCCTGGTACCCAAACCAGGGAAAGACCCAACAAAAAAGCAGAACTACAGACCAATATCACTCATGAACCTAGATGGAAAAATCTTCAACAAAATCCTTGCCAACAGAATTCAACAACATATCAAAAAAATAATTCATCATGGCCAAGTTGGTTTCATACTACAGGTGTAAGGCTGCTTCAAAATCAGAAAAACAATGTGATCAACCACATAAATAACACAAAAGACAAGAATCACCTGATTTTGTCAATTGATAGAGAGAAGGCATTTGATAAAGTCCAGCACCCATTCATGCTAAAAACTCTCAGCAAAATAGGAATTGGAGGCAAATTGCTCAATGCAACAAGGGCCGTTTATACAAAGCCAACTGCCTACATCATCCTGAGTGGAGAGAGATTCCTTGAAAATGGGAACTAGGTAAGGATGTCTAGTGTCACCTCTCCTTTTCAACATTGTACTATAAGCTCTAGCCAGATTAATTAGAGAAGACAAAGAAATAAAACGCATCTGCATCAGCAAAGAGAAGTAAAAATCTCTGTATTTACAGATGATATGCTTGCAAACCCAGAGAATCCTAAAGAATCTGTAAGTAACCTACTCAAACTAGTACAAGAATTCATCAAAGTATCAGGATACAAAATAAACATAAGTAAATAAATATACCAACAATGAGATCATTAAAGAAGAAATCAGCAAAATAACACCATTTGCTATAGCCCCCAAGAACATAACAAACCTAGGAATAAGTCTAACTAGAGAAGTAAGAGACCCATACAAAGAGAACTACTAGATCTTACTGCAAGAAACCAAAGCAGACTTACATAAATGGAGAAATCTACCCTGCTCGTGGATAGGAAAACTTAATATTGTGAAAGTGGATATCTTACCCAAAGTAATCTACCTATACAATACAATCCCAATAAAAATTCCGGTGACATTTTTTAACGAGATGGAGAAACAAAACACAAAGTGTTTGAAAACGGAAGAAACTCCAGATAAGCAAAGCACCACTGAAGAAGAACACACAGGCAGGTCTCTCACTATCTGACTTTAGAACCTATTACACCGCTGCAGTAGTAAGACTAGCCTACTACTGGTACAAAAAGAGACATACACACCAATTAAACAGAGATGAAACCCCAGAGGTGCCCCCATCCTCCTATGAACAGTTGATATTCGACAAAGGCCCTAATATGTTATACTGGAGTAAAAGCAATCTTTTCAACAAATGGTGCTGGTAAAATTGGATATCCATCTGCAATAAATTGAAACAAGACTCATATTTTACACCTTATACAAAAGCCAACTCAAACTGGATAAAAGATCTGCATATCAAATCTAAAACGATAAAACTCATACAAGAAAAAATAGAATCAACACTGGATGTTTTAATGCACAGTGTAGACAGACTTCAAAATCTGACAAGCACAATCAACAGAAGAGAAACCAGACAAGTGGAAACTACTAAGAAACACTTTTGCTAATCTAAAGTCTTTATCAAAAGAATTAGATGGTGGGGGGCAGAGTCAAGATGGCCGACTAAGCCCACGTCTCCTTCTATCCCTCTGGAAACCAAGACCTGAATTGACAATCAAACAGAGCCTTCTGAGCACCTAATCAGCCTCAGGACACGGCACAGAGCTGTTAATTGGGACTTTATACCATCCTGTGAAAAATCTCCTCTCTTTTGCTGACTCCCGCTCCTGGCTAGCCCCGGCTCTCAGGGACGGAAGGTAAAACGCACCATTTTGAATTTTTTTTCCTCGGTCTCGGCTGGCGGGCGGAGCTGGGCCTTGCTCGGCGGCTGGACTCAGACACGCTGCTGGGGGGATAGGCAGGTGAAGTTCCCATGTTCTGAGAGCCAGGCTCGGGACTCTGTTAATCTAGACACTTTGAGCCTTTCGTTTTGTAGCTGCCTCAGTGGGGTTTGTGCGGAACTCCGTGGTCAGGGTGCGGGACGCCATGTTGGTACCGAGATTTTAGCGGGACCTCGTTCTTAGCCTGGGAGCCAGCGCCTGCAAACGGGACGGCGCTTCTCCCTCAGAAAAGTAGTGATTTTGCATAGTGCTGCCTACATTGGGGGCCCTGCAACAGAAGCGGAGGAATCGCTACCTCTGGGCACCTTTAGCCCCCCTGTCTGCTACCCGTGTGGAGGACGCCATCTTGGGTATGGGGGCCGCAGCTGGACCTAATTCTTAGATTGGGAGCCAGACCCTGCCCACAAGAGAGTGCTTTTCTATCACAAAACCAGTACTCGATGCAGTGTAGGATAAGGCTAGGCCCTGTCAGCAGAGGCCACCAGGGCACTAGCAGTGCTGTATTCTGAACTAGTTTGTTATCATCTGGGGTTGGATACAGTGGTGCTTACTTTGTCAGATGTGAGGAGGGACCTCTACACCTGAAAACCTAACTGACTTGGGAACTGCTTTACATCTGAAGACAACCTAGAGAAACATTTGCAATCCATCCTCACAGTACCTCTTCCAGCCTCTATATACTCACATGGGACCCAAAAAGCAACAGACAATTGTAGCATACAAGCAATCACTCATGGCTTCAGAAGACTGACAAACAAAGCAACCAAGGAGTTTTCCAGATGAAGAAACTTTTATGAAAGCATCAGGAAGTGAATACAAATTGATTATATACAGGGCCCTTCTAGACCTTACACAAAATGCAGCAGAACAAAATGAAAAATTAAGCAAGTTGTTCGATCTGATGGAACACCAGTACTCTGAAATCGAACGGACCAAAAAGAAAATCAAAGACATAGAAACTTCCATGCAAAGCCAAGAAAACAGAATGGAACAAATGGAAAAAAGAATTTCTGACTTGGAAGACAGAGCTACTGATGCCAGTGTCTATGAGCAGAAATCAGAAAAAAGAAACAAGAAAAATGAAGAAACATTAAGAAGCATGTGGGACTTTATTAAGAGGAACAACCTTCGATTAATTGGAGTCCCTGAACAGGGGGAGACTTCTGAGAACACAGAGAGTATTGTTGCTGAGCTGCTGAAAGAAAACTTCCCAGAAATCATGAAGGAAGAGAATATAGACATCTCAGATGCATATCGTATGCCGCCCAATATAGATCTCAAAAGAAAGACTCCAAGACATATTATAATCCAGCTTAACAAAATGAAACATAAGCAGCAACTCTTAAAGGCAGCAAGACTCCAAGCAAAGCTAACATTCAGAGGGAAACCCTGTAGGCTCTCGTCAGATTTCTCAGCAGAAACCATGCTGGCACGGAGACAGTGGCATGACACATTCAAAGTCTTGAAGGAGAAGAACTTCTAACCAAGAATTATATATCCTGCAAAACTGTCTTTCAAACACGAAAATGAAATTAAGACATTTACAGATAAACAGAAACTCAGAGACTTTGCAAAAACCAAACCCAAATTACAAGAAATACTGAAAGAAGTTCTTGGCTTTGGCTTGGAAGAACGAAACCACTAACTTTATATTTTAGAACGACACACTACTCAATACTCATTTAGGGAAGGCTCCAAAGTAAATCACAGCTTTGATATGGAAAGAAGCAATCCAGTGATCATCATGAAAACTATGGTGTCATCATAATAAAAGAGGGATGTACTACAGTCGTTATAGTCCTTCCAGGTGGAGAGGAAGATGACCAGACTGGTAGTAATTAAAATTGGGTTTATAAATAGTTTATTAAGGGGGTTCATAGGGGCAACTGTAAAGTACAACAAAGATGTATCATACCATTTCAAGAAATCTAACACACGAGTCTCAACAACTATAAAACCAGCTCTGAAACAGGTGAAAAATCAACTCACAAAAAAGAGTGTCTCAGAACAGACTAAAGAGAACAACAGAGAAAATCTCAACATAAAAATAAACATATCGCAATGGCAGCAGTGAACACATACCTATCAATAACTACATTGAATGTGAATGGACTGAATGCTCCAGTAAAGAGACACCGAGTGTCATCTTGGATCAAAAGACACGACCCATCCATATGTTGTCTACAAGAAACTCACTTGAGACATAAAGACAGGAACAAACTGAAAACTAAAGGATGGAAGAATACATATCAAGCTAACAATGAACAAAGAAGAGCAGGGGTGGCAATTCTAATCTCAGACAAAATAAATTTAATGTCAAATCCAGCATCGTGGACAAAGATGGACACTATTTATTGCTGAAAGGGTCAGAACACAAGGAAGACTTAACTATGTTAAACATGTATGCACCTAATGTCAGAGCACCTAAGTATGTCGAAAAAACACTGACTACGCTCAAAAGAGAGTTAGATGACTCCACAATAATAGTGGGAGACTTTAACACTCCACTCTCATTACTAGACAGATCATCTAGAAAAAAGCTCAGTAAAGATACAGAAGACCTCATTGACACAATTAACCAACTAAACCTCATTGATATATACAGAATATTTCACCCCTCAGCAGACAACTACACCTTCTTCTCCAGTGCATGTGGAACATTCTCCAGAATTGACCACGTGATAGGCCATAATGCAATGCTCAACAAAATCCATACCATTGAATTATTGCAAAGCATCTTCTCAGATCATAAAGCCATCAAAGTTGAAATCAATAGCAGAAAAAACAGAGATAGAAAGTGGAACTCTTGGAAACTGAACAGCATCTTGCTCAAAAAAACATGGGTTATAGAGGAAATCAGGGATCAATTAAAGAAATTCTTGGATTTCAATGAGAACGAAAACACTTCCTACCAGAACCTATGGGATACAGCCAAAGCAGTGCTCAGAGGTCTGTTTGTCTCCATAAATGCACACATTGGGAAGGAAGAAAGAAACCAAATCAAGGAACTAACTCTACAGCTTGAAGAAGTAGAAAGAGAACAACAGAGGAACCCCTCGGGCACCGGAAGAAAGGAGATCATAAAGATTAGAGCAGAGCTAAATGAATTATAGAATAGAAAAACAATTGAAAAAATTGAAAAGACCAAAGGCTGGTTTTTTGAAAATACCAACAAAATTCATAAACCGCTGGCTAAACTTACTAAAGAAAAGTAGGAAAGGAAACAAATAACCCAAATTAGAAATGAGAAGGGAGTTCTCACCACAGATGCAACAGAAATCAAAAACATCATAACAGAATACTGTGAAAGACTGTACTCTAACAAATTTGAAAATCTAGGGGAAATGGACCAATTCCTTGACTCATACCACCTACCCAAATTATCACAATGTGAAGCAGAACAACTTAATAAACCCATCACAAAGGAAGAGATTGAAAAGGTCATCAAAACACTGCCAACCTAAAAAAGTCCGGGCCCAGATGGCTTGACAGCAGAATTCTACCAACCATTTAGAGAAGATTTATCCCTAATACTACTGAAACTATTTCACAGTACAGAAAGGCATGAAGTACTCCCAAACTCATTCTATGAAGCCAGCATAACCCTGATACCTAAGCCCGGGAAAGATCCAACAAAGACAGAGAACTACAGACAGATATCACTCACGAACTTAGATGCAAAAATCTTCAACAAAATTCTTGCCAACAGAATACAACAACATATCAAGAAAATAATCCATCATGTCCAAGTGGGATTCATACCAGGGATGCAAGGCTGGTTCAAGATCAGGAAAACAATTAATGTGATTAACCACATAAATAACACAAAACACAAAGATCACCTGGTTTTGTCCATTGATGCCGAAAAGGCATTTGATAAAGTCCAACACCCATTCATGCTAAAAACTCTTAGCAAAATGGGCATAGATGGCAAATTCCTCAACACAATAAGGGCCATTTATACAAAGCCAATTGCCCACATCATCCTGAATGGAGAGAGACTGAAAGACTTTCCCCTGAGATCAGGAACTAGACAAGGATGCCCACTGTCATCTCTCCTATTCAATATTGTGCTAGAAGTTCTAGCCAGAGGAATTAGACAAGAGGAACAAATTAAGGGCATCTGCATCGGCAAAGAGGAAGTTAAAATCTCCCTGTTCGCAGATGATATGATTGTATATGCAGAGAACCCCAAGGAATCTATAAGTAAGCTACTCAGACTGATAGAAGAGTTCAGCAAGTCTCAGGATACAAGATAAACATAAGTAAATCAGTAGGATTCCTTTATACCAACAACAAGACTGTTAAGGAGGAAATTATCAAATCTATACCATTTGTGATAGCCCCTAAGAAGATAAAGTACCTAGGAATTAATCTAACCAGAGAAACAACAGACCTTTACAAAGAGAACTACAAGCCCTTACTACAAGAAACTAAGGGAGACTTAGATAAATGGAAAAACCTACCCTGCTCATGGATAGGAAGACTTAACATTGTGAAAATGTCTATTTTACCCAAAGCAATTTATTTATATAATGCAATCCCAATACAAGTTCCAGCATCATTTTTTAATGAGATGGAGAAAACAATCACCAATTTTGTTTGGAAAGGGAAGAAGCCCCGGATAAGTAAGGTACTACTAAAGAAGAAGAACACACTGGGAGGCCTCTCATTACCCGACCTTAGAACATACTACACTGCCACAGTGGTCAAAACAGCCTGGTACTGGTACAAGAACAGACAGATTGATCAATGGAACAGAATTGAGACCCCAGAGATGACACCATCTGCCTATGAACAGTTGATATTCGACAAAGGCCCTAAGACATTAAACTGGGGTAAAAACAGTATCTTCAACAAATGGTGCTGGCAAAATTGATTATCCATCTGCAATAAACTGAATCAAGATCCATATCTTACACCTTATACAAAAACCAACTCCAACTGGGTAAAAGACCTAAATATCAAACCTAAAACGATAAAGCTCATCCAAGCAAAGGTAGGAACAACAATGGAAGTTTTAATACACAATGAGGACAGACTCCAAAATCTGTCAAAGAAACCTCAATCAACTGAAGAGAAAGTAGATAAATGGGAACTATTAAGAATCAAACACTTTTGCTCATCCAAAGACTTTGTTAATAGAATTAAAAGAACACCCACAGAGTGGGAAAAAATATTTGGCAACTCTATGTCAGATCGATGCCTGATCTCTATAATCTATAAGATACTACAAAATATCAAGAAGAAGAAGATAAACCATCCAGTTAAGCGATGGGCAAAGGAGACGGACAGATACTTCACTAATGAGGAGATCCAGGCAGCCAAAAAACACATGCGGACATGTTCACGATCTTTAGCTATTAAAGAAATTCAAATCAAGACAACAATGAGATACCATCTCACCCCAACAAGATTGGCCATGATCCAGAAAACACAAAACAACAAATGCTGGAGAGGCTGTGGAGAAAGTGGAACCCTCCTACACTGTTGGTGGGGTAGCAAAATGGTCCAGCCTCTTTGAAAGACAATCTGGCGCTTCCTTAAAAAAATGGATATTGATATACCATTTGACCCAGTAATTCCACTACTTGGAATATACCCTACAGATTCAAGGCCTTTCACACCAACGGACACATGCACCAGAATGTTTATCGTGGCACAGTCCACAATAGCAAAAAGGTGGAATCAACCCAGATGCCCAACAATAGAAGAATGGATAGGTAAACTGTGGTACATATACTCAATGGAGCACTACGCAATGATAAAGAATAACGATGATTCCAGGAAACATCTCCTAACCTGGTTTCAACTGGAAGACATTATGTTGAGTGAGAGTAGTCAGCGACAAAAAGACAAATGCTGTATGAGACCTCTACGATAAAATCTCAAAAACAGACTTGTGTATAGAAGAAAAGATTCTTTGACAGCTGCAAGGGAGGGGAAGGAGGGAGGGAGGGCGAGGGGGGGAGGGTTTAGTTTAGGTAGTTACTAGAAATCCAGTTCGGAGAAAGCGGTGACAGCACACATTAAGAACAAGAACAACGTTAAGTGGACTTCAGCATAACTTGAGTACTCCTTCCATCTTAACTCAATACTGCAAGGATAGAGTAGCTGGGGCGGGGGGTGAATTCCAGGGCAATTGGCACAACTAGCGTTTTGCTAAGAGAGCTCTCTGCACCCCACATTGGTGAGTGGCGTCTGGGGTCTTAAAAGCTGCCAAGCTGCCATCCGAGGACACAGCAAATGGTCCCAAGTCAGCCGGAACGGATGCTCACCGAGGGCCAAAATGGTATGCGGTAAAGACAACCGAGAAGACAGAGAGACCCACAAGAGATGGTGCCTACATCGACCTGGGACCGGAAAAACCGGATGTTGCCTGGCCACCACCAGTGATAGCCATGACGGAGCTCACAGAGAGGAGCCTCACTGGCAACACAAGAATAAAAAGAGGTGCATCATGAGATCTCCACTAAAAGACCTGAATTGATGGTCCAACGGTTTGGGGGTTCCTCTGAGAGCGTGACCCCTGGCCCTGTTGCTGCCCATTCCCATAAATTATAACAAAGGTCCACTCTTTGGACAGGAATGGATTGAATTTGGTAATGCAGAGTAACCATACATTGGAAGCACTTTATGGTTCTATACATCTATAGGATGTCATCTTGCTGACCTCTGGCTGGAGGAAGAGGAGTGAACGGAGAGGAGGGGACAGGAGACTGTTGGGAGGATGAGACATGTATGGAGCAGAGAGGAACAGTGTGCTGTCACTGGACAGGGAGAGCAGTGGAAGCTGCATATAGGGGGGCATGTAAATTTACATGTGAATGTACATTTTCACTCAGTTATGTTAAATAAAAATTAAAAAAAAAAGAATTAGATGGCCACCTACAGAATGGGAAAATTATTTGGCATCTATAGTCCAGGCTGATGTCTGATCTCCACAATCTATAATGTATTACAAAATATTAATAAGAAAAAGATAGATAATCCAATTAAGCGATGGGTGAAGATGGACAGACTCTTCTTTAAAGAGGATATCCAGGTAGACAAAACCACATGCAGTATTGCTCACAATCATCAGCCATTAAAAATTTGAAATAAAACTATGATGAGATACCATCTTAACCCAACAAGGTTGTCCACGATCCAGAAAATGCAAAACAACAAATGCAGGAGAAGCTGTAGATAAGTTGGAACTCTCCTATGCTGTCAGTGGGATTGCAGAATGTACAACCTCTGGAACAAAATCGAGTTCTTCCTTAAAAAGATGGAAATAGACCATTTGACCCAGTAATTCCACTGCTTTGAACATATCCTGCAGAATCAAGGGCGTTCACGCAAATAAATACATGCACACCAATGTTTATTCCAGCGCTGTCCACAATAGCCAAAAGATGGAATCAACCTAGATGTCCAACAACAGAGGAATGGATAGGTAAACTACGGTATGTATCCTCAATGGAACAGTATGCAACTATAGAGAAGAATGATGATTTTAGGAACCCTCTCATAACCTGGTTTCAATGGAAGACATTATGCTGAGTGAAAGTAGTCAGTGGCACAGAGACAAATATTGTATGAGACTCCTACAATAGGAACTTAAAAACAGACTCATGTATAGAAGTGAAGACTCTTTGACAGCTGCAAGTATGGGGAGGGAGGGAGGAAGAGGGTGGGGTATAGATTAGATAGTTGATAGAAATTTGGCTGGATGAAATCAGTGACAACACACATTAGACAGAAGATCAATTTTAGCTGGACTTCAACATAGTGTGATTATTCTTCCCATCTTAACCCAATATTGCATGGACAGAGTAGTTGGGGCGGGGGTCCAGGCATCATGCTCTTAGGGTACACCAATGCCAATTAGTATAACTAGCATTTTGCTAAGAAAATCTTCTGCACCCCATATTGGTGAGTAGCATCTGGGGTCTTAAAAGCTGCCAAGCTGACATCTGAGGTACACTAAAGTGTCCCAACTCAACAGGAATGGATGATCACCAAGGACCAAAATAACATGGGGGAAGAGAACCTGGAATACAGAGAGACCCATATGAGCGGGTGACTCATGGACACGCGACCAGAAGAACCAGATGGTGCCTGGCCACCAGCAGTGATCGCTCATAAAGTTGAGTATCACGAGAATATAATGAGGTGCACCCTGAGATCTCCACTAAAAGACTACAGTTGATGGTCCAGGGGCTTTGTGGTTCCCCTGGGAGAATGGCCACTGACCCTGATGCTGCCCCTGTCCATAAATCATAAGGAATGTCAACTCTTCCAACAGGAATGGATTGGAGTTGGTGACAGATTGACCATAACACGTGTACACTTTATGGTTTTGTACATCTATATGTTGTCATTCTGTTGACCTCTTACTGGAGGCGGGGGAGAAGGTGGAAAGGAGGTGATAAGAGATTATTAGGAGGATATGACATGTATAGAATGGAGAAGAGGAATGTGCTATCACCGGGCAGGGAAAGCAGTGGGAGCTGCACACAGGTGGGCCTGCAACTTTATACAGCATTGTACATTTTCACTCTATCATAATAAACAATAATTTTAAAAACTTCCTCATTACTGCGATGATAACAATGCTAACCATAATCATATCTTCTTGATCTTCCTTTTTTACTTTCTAGGGTTAGATTAATAAAATACGTTGGGGGTAATAGCATAATATTTGAGGTGAAGTATCTGAAAGTGGGAAATTAAAGAAGAAAGCAGTAACACACTACACAATTTTCACGCACACTTGAATCCAGAAGAATGATGAATGCGAGAGGACACTTCATGCACTCTTAGACTGAAAACGCACTTGTTTTTTATTTTTTTCTCTAAACAATGCTGTTTTCTAGGTCTCAAGTACTGTTATTATTTCATTTTATTGTAATTAGGATTAAGGTACTTGCTCTACTTGTAAAGTAAAAATTACAATGGCAAGCTGTCTCAATTACAACATTATCTTCTGGCACATTTCTCTAAAAATAACTACTCCTCTAAAGTAGATGTTAATACTGCTTCAGCAGATCATATCATTTGATTGTCATGTGGCCATTGGCCACTGATGTAAATACGGCCCTTAATGTTATAGGTAAATATTGGCAAGCGTGCTCTGCAACTTACATGTTCACAGCTTCCCAGAAAACTGGGCTCTCAGTTCTTACATTTTAAATAAGAACATTTCTCTTTATAAGTTCACTGATGACAAAAGAATATTTGTCAAATGAGAGTTATCAATTCATGGTACAATTAGTTAAAATGTTACACCATTGAACAAAGAAACAAACCAATGTAGGAGAGCATTCAGACCACCCTTTGTATACATAACATCACAGTGTAGTTCAGCCTTTTTTCTCCCACTTACGTTTCACGTACATCTGATTTTTTATTTTTCTACATTCCACATTGACCCTGGCAATTGGCTGCCTATAGTGGTTTCATGAATCTCCCATGATGCTTGAAGGTATTGCTACACAACTGGCTGCTGGACAAAAAGGCCAGAAAAGAGAGAATTGACTACTTCCGTCAACATTACCTTAGACCAAAGGAAACTTGTTGTCACCATCTGCTCATCCGAGTGCCCTTAACTGTGTCTCAAAAATCTGTGCATGTTGCACTTAAGAAGAAGGTAGTTATGGCATATCATAAAAGGATTAGAGAAAGGCATAATTCCTATTGGTCTATCAGCTTTAAAGTGAAAATTCCGTGCACCCGCATTTCATATATTATTAGAGAAACTATGATAGAAAATGAAAATGGAAACCTATAAAAAGTCTCTTAGATTCGCTCAAAGCAACTAGCAGTAATAAAAATATATTAAAAAAGAAAAGTCTGAGGGGTGGAGTCAAGATGGAGGACTAAACACGAATCTTCTTAATTCTCTCTAAAAGCTAAGGCCTGGGTTGATACCTAAACAGAGCCTTTTGAACACCCAGTGAGCCCTAGGACATAGCATAGGGCTGTCAATTTGGACTATATGCCACTGAATGAGAAACTTCGCTTTCGCTGCCCTTGTTGAATGGCTAGCTCCCGTGGACTGAAGGTAACTGGCATCTGTAATTTTTTTTCGCTTTTTGTTAGCTGTCTGTGGCACTTGGGCTTAACTGGCAGCAAAGCTCAGCCAAGAAAAATTAGAATCAGCAATGGAAGTTTTAATATGCATTGTAGACTTCAAAAACTGACAAAGCATGATGAACAGAAGAAAAAAATAGATCAACAAGAACTACTAAGAATCAAACACTTTTGCTCATCCAAAGACTTTATCAAAAGAATTAAAAGACCACCTACAGAATGGGAAAAATATCTGGCAACTACATGTCTGATCTCCATAATCTACAAGGTACTGAAAAATATCAACAAGAAAAGGGTAAATAACCCATTTAACCATTGGACAAAGGAGATAGGCAGTTTTCTGAAAAGGGTATCCAAGCAGCCAGGACACATGTGGAAATGCTCATGATCTTTAGCCATTAAAGAAATCCAAATGAAAACTATGATGGGATACCATCTCACCCCAACAAGGCTGACCGTGTTCCAAAAACCACAAAACAAATGTTGGAGAGGCTGTGTAGAAACTGCAACTCTCCTACACCGTTGGGGGGATTGCAAAATGGTACAACCTCTTTGGAAAGTAATCTGGTGCTTCCTTAAAACCTGGAAATAGATCAACCATTTGATTCAGTAATTCCACTACTCACAATATATCCTACAGACACAAGGCATTCACCTGAACAGACACATGCACACTAATGTTTATTGCAGCACAGTCAACAGTAGCAAAAATATGGAATCAATCTACATACCCAAGAATAGATGAATGGGTAAATAAAATATAGTACATACATTCAATGGAACACTGCAATGATAAAGAACAATGACGACTTTAGGAAGCATCTCATAACCTGGTTTCCATTGGAAGACATTATGTTACACGAAATCAGTCACTGGCAAAAGGACAAATTTTGTATGAGACACTATGAGGACTTAAAAAAAAGACTCAAGTAAAGAAGAGAAGACTCTTTGATGGCTGCAAGGGTGGGGATTGAGGAAAGAGAGGGTTGGTTATAGATTAGATAGTTGATAGGAATTTAGCTGGGTGAAATCAGTGACAGCACACATTAGAAAGAAAATCAGTTTAACTGAACTTCAACAGAACCTGAAAACTCTTCCAATCTTAACCAAATATTGCAAGGACACAGTCGGAAGGGTGAGGGTCCTGGGACCATGCTCTCAGGGGACATAGAGGCCAATTGGCATAAATAGCCTACAGCTAAGAGAGTCTTCTCCACCCCATATTGGTGAGTGGAGTCTGGGGTCTTAAAAGCCAGCAAGCTGCCATCTGACGTACACCAAATGGTCCCAACTTAACAGGAACAGATGACCACCAAGTACAAAGACAACATGGAGGAAAGAGAACACAGAAGACAGAAAGATCCATGTGTATGAATGACTACATCAACATGTGACCAGAAGAACCAGATGTTGCCTGGCTACCTCCAAAAACAGCTATGATGAGGCTCACAAAGTTGAATCCCAGTGGCAATACGAGAATAAAAAGGGGTACACTCTGAGAACTCCACTGAAGGCTCTGCAGGCCAGGGGTTTCCCCTGAGAGAATGGCTACTAGACCTGATGCTGCCCATATTCATAAATCATTGCTGAAGTCAACTCCTCATATAGGAATGGATTGGACTTGGCGACACAGAGCAACCACATACTTGTGCGCTTCATGGTTCTACGCATCTATAGCATGTCATCCTACTGGCCTCTTACTAGAGGGGAGTGGCGATGGTGGAGAAGAGTGGACAGGAAATTGTTAAGAGGATATGACTTGTACAGAACGGAAAGGAGGAGCGTGCTGTCACCAGGCAATGAGAGCAGTAGGAACTGTATATACGCAGGCATGCCAATTTAAAATGGACTGTACAGTTTCACTCAATCACAATATATAAATAATATACATATATAAAGTCTGAGCTAATGCTGGTACTCTCAGATAATAGAACAAAACTGGCACACTGCTAGACAATTTGATAAGCACAGGCTTCTTAGAAGCAAGAGATATTTCATTTCTCATATGCAACACAAAAAATGTCATTTTTATCCAATAATTTGAGAGAATATTTGTTTAAGTACATAAAACTCAATTGATTTTAGCCTAACAATGATTTGTTAGTTCAAATATAACTTTGACTGAATTGAAGGAAAAAAAATCCACTGTTGTATCATATCCTTAATTATTGTCCTTTATTGTTTTTACTTTTCTGTTTAGAAAACAGATTTTAAGTACGCTAGCCTTCCTTTTTCTGCATACACATCAGTTTTTCTATTTTAATTTTATTTGTTGAACTTCATTGTTATTTGATTTTTGTTTACTATTCTTAATCTGTATCCTCCAAGTCCATATTTCTCCCTCTATTCCTTCAAAACTTGCCTACATATGAGAGATGAGGCTAGTTATTTGGTATTTGTGTGTGTTGTTAATTTTCTTTTTTTTTCTAATGCTTTTTTAATACATCATTTTCTTGTTCCAATTAAATTGCTCTTCTCAGAACAAGATGAACATTTTGTTTTCTGTAAAAGCTATTTGGATTATGTGTATTCCAAAGTGAGTACACAGAAGCATGTTCAAAGCTACCTTAACCTCCTCTTCAAAATCCACTTTTTTTGTATTTTCATTAAACTGTTACATTTCATGAGGAAAAGAGACAGAAACTACGCATTTTTCACAATGGAATATCTCTTTTGTGCCCCATAGCCACTGAGCCAATTTGTGTAAATACAGCTTGACGAGTGTGTGGTTCCATCTCTACCACCTATGTTGTTTGCTTTTTGGAAATAAATTGAGTCTGGTCTATACATTCTACTCTTGCTGTTTCAAATATGAGATTTCTTTATTGTTTGTTTGTTTGCATCTAAGTGTGTGCCATTTAACTGTGAAACACTCCTTTCTGACTGTTTTTGAGGTATAAAATGAACACTTTCTCTCCTTTGTTACCATTCATACTATCCTTGCTTGATTTCCACCACTTTCTGCAGCCATTTTTAAAAAACTTATGCTGTGTTTACATTTTTTGTTGTTTTATTTTTTCCAGTGTCTAGTTTGTATTTTTGTTTCTCATTATTCTCATTGATTGGGGTTAATAATCACAAATGGTAACAGAAAATGCTGATATTATTCCACAGTCTTCCATATGCCCTTTATATGGTTTCTTAACAAAATACTCTTGCCAACATGAAAATAAAAATCCTTGGATCTTTAGAGTCTGGTGCCAATTAAAGTTTATTAAAAATAAGAAAAAAAATTGTTCCCAAGGCTTTGTACAAAGTCTTAAAGTAAGAACAATCTGACTCTCTCTATCTCTTCCTTGTCCTTTTTTTTTTACTTTTGCTTTTGCTTTTTAAAGTCACGGGCATATCTGACAAAGCAATCCAGGAGTTTGTGTGTGTGTGTTTATGTGTGTTTACAGTAAGTAAAAGTAAAGATTAAATACAGAATGAAGAATGGAAAGGAAAAATTCAGATAGTATTAACTATCACTAAAGATTTAAATAAGGTGTTGTTGTTAAGTGTTGTTGAGTTGTTTCTGATTCATTGTGGGCATACATAAACAGAACAAAACACTACCTGGTCCTGGTGCCATCCTCACAATCATTGTTAGGTTTCAGCCCTTTGTTATAGCCACTGTATCAATCCATCTCATTGACAGTTGTCATCTTTTTGGCTGGCCCTCTACTTTACCAAGCATGGTGTCCTCCTCCAGGGACTGATACCACTTGATAACATTCCAAAACATGTAAGACGTAGTGATGAGATCCTTGCTTCAGAGTAGCATTGTGGTTGTAGTTCTTCCAAGACAGATTTGTTCCTTTTTTGACAGTCCACAGTACATTCAACATTCTTTGCCAGCACCACAATTCAAGAGCAGATATTCAGTTTTCCTTATTCATTAGCCAGGTTTTGCATGCATATGAGGTGATTGGAAGTACCATGCCTTGGTTCAAAGGCCTCTTAGTCTTCAAGTTGACATCTTTGCCTTTTCAATACTTTAGAGAGGTCTCTGGCAGCTGGTTTGCCCCCATACAATGCACCCTTTGATTTCTTGATTGCTGCTTTCACGGACATTGATTGTAGATCCAAGTAAAATGAAATCTTTGACAACTTCAATCAGTCAATCTGTTTTCTGTTTATCGTGGTGTCAAAATTGGTCCATTTATGAGCCTTTTTTTTTATTATGACTGAGTGAAAAAGTGCATTCCTGTATAAATTTACATGCCCACCTATATGGTGAGACTGTTTTATTTTACTTACATTGAAGTGCAATCCATGCTGAAGACTGTGATCTTTGATCTTAATCTTTATGTGTTTCAAATCCTCTTCACTTTCAGCAAGAAAGGTTGTGTTATAAAATAACAAAATTTTTAAAGATTCTTCCTTCGATACTGATGCCCCTTTCTTCACATAGTTTATGTTCACAAAGTTTTTGCTAAGCATACAGACTGAATAAATATAGTGAAAGGATACAATACTGACACAATGCTTTTTCGACTCAAAATCATGCAGATTCCCTTATTTTGTTCAAACAGTTGCCACTTGATCTACGCACAGGTTCTTCATGAGCATAATTAAGTGTTCTGGATTTCCCTCTCATCACAATGTTATCCATAATCTGTTATGAGCCACACAGTTGAATGCCTTTGTACAGTTAATGAAACACTTGTAAACAACTTTCTGGTAGTATCTATTTCCAGCCAGGATGTATCTGCCATCAGCAGTGATATGAGTGGTTCCATGTCCTCTTCTGTATCCAGCTTGAATTTCTGGTAGTTCTCTACCCAATTTTCTACCCTGCTGCAGCAGCGTTTGAATTATTTTCCATTAATAATAGCAACACAGATTGTATGAAGTATGAATCTAAGAAAATTGGAAATAATAAAAAATGAAATGGAATATATAAACATCAATATCCTAGTCAATAGGGAACTCAAATGTGGTCTATTATTCTGGGAATTACAACTTGAAAAAGAATGGCATTGAATTCATTGTTAAAAAGAGTATTTCAAGATCTATCCTGAAGTACATACAATCGGTCAGTGATAGTACAATATACATATGCCTACAAGGAGGACAATTTAATATAACTATTATGCAAATTTGAACACAAAACACTAAAGCCAAATATGAAAAAATAAAAGATTTTTACTAACATCTGCAGTCTGAAATTGATCCAACATGAAGTGAGGATGCATTGATAATTATTGATAATTGGAATTTGAGAGTTTGAAATGAAAAAGAAGCATCTGTAGTTAGAAAACATAACCTTGATGACAGAAACAATGTTAGACACTGAATGATAAACTTTTGCAAAACCAATGGCTTCTTTACTGCAAATATCTTTTTACACCAATATAAATGGTGACTGTACATCTGAACCTGGAATACATGGTATCAAATACATAGAATACATGGTATCGAATTGACTAAACCTGTAGGAAGAGGTGACAGAAAAACTCAGTTTCATCTGTCAAATCTAGGCCAGGAGATGACAATGGAACAGACTATAAATTGCTCAGATGCAAATTCAAGTCAAAGCTGAAGAAAATTAGAACAATTCCATGAAAGCCAAGGAATCACATTAAGTCTATCCCACCTAAGTTTAGAGACCATCTCAAAAAATAATTTGACATGTTGAACACTAATGACATAAGACCAGAAAGAAAGAGAAGACCAGAATGAATGTCAGAAGACACTCTGAAACTTGTTCTTGAGTGTTGAGTAGCTAATGGAAGAGATTGCATAATAAAAGAGCTAAACAGAAGACTTCCAAGTGTGGCTCGAGAAGGCAAAGTAAATTCTCATAATGACATGTGTGAAGACCTGGAGTTAGTAAACCAAAAGGAAAAACACACTGGGCATTTTTCAACCCGAAAGAACTGAAGAAAAACTCAAACCTCAAGTTGCAATATTGAACGATTCTAAGAGAAAACTATTAAATGAAACAGAAAGCATCCAAGGAACCAAAAGCCAGAGACACCACCATGGACTTGAGTCAGGCTTATAGTGACCTTACAGCATCAAAGGAAGGTGAAAGGAATACACAAAGTCACTATACCAAAAATACTTGGTTGGTCAAGACAGAGAACAGGATCAGAAACAAATGGTACTGAAAGGAGGAGTCCAACCTGCATTGAAAGCATTAGCTAAAAGCAATACTCTGGAAAGTGACAGAATACTAACTGAGATGTTTCAATGCACTGACACAGCACTGGAAATGTTCACTTGTCTGTGCCTCGAAATTTGGAAAACAGCTACCTGGTCAACTGATTGGAAGAGATCTATATTTTGCATATTCCAAAGAAAGATGATCCAGCTGATTGGGGAAATTCCAAACAAAAGAATTTAGATATACAATACGTTAATATAAACATATTGCTCTCACAGGAAAGTACTTCTTATATTGAAACACTACAGGGAGTAAATACATTTGATACACATGGAAAAAAATTGGAGTGATACTTCAATTCTTAAACACTGACTGCCGACCTATTAATTTTCTTTAAGGTTATATTTTTAGATAATCTGGTTAAATGTGTGGGGTAAATTTCAAATTCCATAGATTTTCGAAAGTAGGGGATTATGAAGTTGACATTAGATGTACATTCTGCTGCTTCATGTGAAAAATAACAGAAGTTAAAACTTGTAGCTTAACTGATAACTTCAATACCTTCTGTATCATTCCTTGCTGTAGAGACTCTCTTCTACTACTTTAGTCTTTTGCATACATAGTAATAGTCGTAGTTCAGCAAGACTTTCCATAGATGTTCTGTATACTCTTAGATATATATAATAAATAATTTTGACTGAGTCTCCTTTGTTTGTGATTGTACTGTTTCCAAGACAGATTTATTCATTCTTCTTACAGTCCATTGTATGCTATGTATGCCTTACCAACACCATAATTTTAAAAAATTGATTCTTCTTCAGTATCCTTCATTCATCATTTAACTCTCACACGTATATGAGGTGACTGAAAACACCATCACTGAACTCAGGCACAACTTAATGCTGAAAGTGTCATCTTTGCTTTTTAACACTTTGAAGAGATTTTTTGCAGCATATTTGACAAATGGACATCATTTTAATTGGGTTCATAATCAATGCCCAAGGAAGAAGCAGTCAAGAAATCAAAGGCATTTGCAAAAAACAAGGCTTCCTGAATGTAAAGAATACCAACTGATATGTTTCAACAAAAAGAAACGCAGCACAGGTAGTGCTCCTGATCTATACTAGGAAACTGGGGGGGCAGTTACCTGGCCTTTGATTTCTAGACTGCTTCTTCCTTGAGCACTGAGATTATGAATCCAAGTAAAATGATGTCGGTAACAACTGTAATCTTTTCTGTTTATTATGATATTGTTTATTGGTATAGTTATGAGATTTTTTTTTGATGATAAGGTGTAGTCCATACCGAAGAACATGGATTTTGATCTTCCTCGGTAAATACTTCAAGTATGCTTACTTTCAACAAGCAAGGCTTTGTCATCTGAGTACTTCAGGTTGTTAATGAAATTTCTTTCAATTCTGATGCCACCTTCCTCTTCATACAGTTTGACTTCTAGCATCTTTGTTCAGCATACAGATTGAGTAAACATAGTGAAAGGATACAACCCTGATGCACAACTTTCCTGACTTTAAACCACAAAGTATCCCCTTGTTGTGTTTGAGTGACTACCTGTTGTTCTATATACAGGTTTCTCACGAGCACAGTTGAATGTTCTGAAATTCTCATCCTAGCAACATCATCCATAATTTGTTGTATTCCACACACTGAATGACTCTGGATAACCAATAAAACACAGGTAAACCTCTTTCTGGCATTGTCTCCTTTCAGTCAGATTTCATCTGAAATCCGCAATCGCATTCCTAGTTCTGCATCCTTTTCTGAATCTGACTTGAATTTCTGGAAGCTCCATGTCAGTGTAATGCTTCAACTCCTTCTGAATAGCCTTCAGAAGATATTATTTGTGTGTGATATTAATGATATTGTTTTATAATTTCTGTATTCTTCTGGATCATCTTTCTTTGGGAAAAATACAAACACATATCTCTTCCGGTCAATTGGCCAGGTAACTGCCCTCCTGATTTCTTAGTATAGACCAGGAGCACGTCCAGCACTGCATTTGTTGAAACATCTAAGTTGGTATTCTTTCCATTCTTGAAGTCTTGTTTTTTGCCAAGACCTTCAGTGCAGCTTGGACTTCTTCATTCAGTACCATCAATTCTTGATTATACTACCTTCTGAAACGGTTGACAGTCAATTGATTCTTCTAGGTATAGTGACTCTGTGTATTCGTTACATCTTCTTTTGATGCTTCTGTGTCACTTAGTATTTTACCCACAGAATGCTTCAGTATTGTGACTTGAGGCTAGAATTTTTAATTCAGCTCTTTGAGCTTGAGAGATGTCAAGTATGTTCTTCCCTTCTGATGTTCTTTCTCCAGATCAACAATACTTTACTTCATGTTTTCAAGCTTTTTCTTCCTTGGCAATCTCCTGTTTAGGTCCTTTACTTTATCAATTATTCCTTTCACTTTAGCTACCCTACATTCAACAGCAAGCTTCAGAATCTTTTCTATCACTCATTTTGGTCTTTTTTTTTTCTTTCCTTTTTTGTCCTTTTAATGACCTCTTACTTTCTTCATGGTTGATATTCTTCATGTGATTCCAAAACTCCTCTGGCTTTTGGTCATCAGTGTTCAATGTTCAATTCTATCCTTGAATTTTGTTTTTCACAGAGATTAATTGTAACAAAGCAGGCTATCACAATAGCTTTAAAAATAGGCTCAAAACAGGCAAAGATTGTGACAAACATGCAGAACCAAATAGCATTTCCTTCCATTGTAAGTAATATTGTTGTGAATTAGAACTGACTTGATGGCACCTAACAGCAACAACAGATTATATCTCAGTAAAACAATTAAAAAAGTAAAAATAGTTTCACTGAGAACCATTTAATATCAAAATAATTATATTTTATATTTTAAGTAAATCACTAGTACTGTATCAACCTCTACAATGGGAAAATGTTCTTTGAACATATAGAAGACACTAGAATGAAAGAGACTATTTCTCAGTTAAATTGATACAGATTAAAATTAAAAGTCTGGCGATACAACCTTTCATAGGAGTTCTTGGATGCACAGTTAATGCACTTAATTTTTAGTTGAAAAACTGATGTTCAAATTCACCCAGAGGCACCTATGAAGAAAGGCTCATCTATCTACCTCTGAAAAATTATTATCTAAAACCATATGGAGCACAGTTGGACTCTGACAAACATGGAGTAGCCATGACTCAGAGTGCACTTGAAAACTACTATTTTGTTGTTGTTGCAATTTTTAACCTCAATAAATGAGTGCTCTACCATTCTCCCAGTGTTGAAAATGGGACAAATTAACAAACAGGGGAATAAATCATTTACCACCTCCCCTGAGGCAATAACTCAAGGCAGTAACAGTTATTTTGCCCAGGAACAAGCACAAGGGGTCCATGGACACAGAAAGACTTTCATCAGTGCATAGTCCTGTGTGGGCCCACTGCAAATGCATAGACATTCATTAAAATAGTACAAACGTGTAGACATTCACTAAAATAGTACAAACCTGAACCCTAAATTCACCCATCGGCTCTATGGTAAAAAGACAAGTTCATGACATTTAACACCACACTGCTTATTAAATAGGATCCTCACCTACTTGCTTCAGGAGCCTGAGGACTTGTGGCTCCAGTCACACTATCTAGCCACCCACAACAGGAGGCTAAAAATAGGTGGTGCCTCCCAGTCTTTATAGTGAACATTTTGCACTTGTAATCTGTCTGGAAAGACTACCCACTTATACTCTTTGGAGAACAGGAGCATACTTTCCTCAAAGACACTCAGGGGTGACTCTTCAGCCCTTGTCTTGCTCATCATGTGACTCCTTACAAAAACCAGATTCCTGGACCTATACCAATCATGTCTAGGACAGTAGATGAATGTCTGCACCACACACTTGATGAGCAGACACCTGGATACCTGAGCTGAATCCACACATGAAAAGTAAATGAACTCCTTGAGTCAGGTCCGACTCGATGGCACTTGGCTATTGGCTTGGCTAGTTCATGTACGTAGTAACTGTTCTAGTGACAGATGTGAGAGTGTTAAAGTCTCCAATAGTCAAACTAGCTCACACTACCAGCCCATCTGGGTATATCAAAATAAAACAAACCAAGAAGCTGGCACACAATAAGCACACAATAAATAAATAAGTAAATAAAATATCTTATTGATGGCTTGGTGACAAGTCAATATAAAATTATGTACAAATGCAGAGCATGATGACTTCATAAAGCTTTCAAAACAAAGAAATAAAAATTTCTTTCAGATGGAGAGAACTATCTAAAATTACTAGAGGCAAAATACAAAAGATTAATATACAGAACCCTTCAAGCAATCAGGAATGAGATCAAGCAAAGCACACAACAAGCCAAGAAGCACATAGGAACAGCAATACAGTAACTCAAAAAGATTAGAAAACAGCACAACAACAGATCTGACAGGTGGCAAGAATCCATGGAGAGAGAGAGTAAGCAGAAATTCAGAAGATTAACTATACAATTTTGAAATTGGACAATTCAATAGAAAGTCGTGGGGCAGAAACTGAGGCAATGGAAGTCAGAATTAGTGAGATTAAAGACAAAGCATTTGACACTAAACTATTTGAGGAAAACTCAGATAAAAGAACTTTAAAATGTGAAGAAACCCTAGGAATTATGTGGAACTCTACTGTGAGGAATAACCTATAGAATGATTGGAGAACCAGAATACAGGGAGATAACAGAAAAAACAGAGAGAATTGTTGAAGATTTCATGCAAGAAACTTCTTCAGTGTACAGGTGAGAAGATATCTATACAACCTCACAAATGTTAAATACTAAAAGAAAGTGACCAAGACACATTTATAAAGCTGTCCAAAACAAAAGATAAAGAAACAACTTTAAGAGCAGCTAGAGATAAACACAAAGTCATCTACAAAAGAAAGTCAATAAGAGCAAGCTTCCAGTATTTAGTAGAAAGCATGCAGGCAATAAGGCGATGGGAAAACATATAGAAAGCAGTGAAAGGGAAAAAAAAAATTGCCAGTCAGAAAGTCAAGGATTATACATAAGGCAAAACTGTCTCTCAAAGATGGTGACAAAATTAGGACATGTACAGATAAACAGACAGTTTGGGAATTTGAAAAAAACCAACCAAAATTACAAGAAATACTAAAGGGAGTCCTCAGGTTAGAAAATTAGCTATATAACACAACAACTCAAGAACAGTATGCTATACAGATCAACCAGTAAAAATCAAAAAAGAGAAATCACAAAAATACATAAGGCTAAACACTGAAATAGGGAAACAGACATGTCTTAAGGTAAACGATGAAAACACTAAAATAAAAAGAGTGGACTAAAAAATGTAGTTCACAGATCATTCATGTGACTGGGAGTCAAGACAATATACAAAAATAAAAGACTGATTTAAACTTAGAAAATCAGGGATGGATATTAAGGTAACAATAAAGGAAACTAAAAATCCTGCACATCGAAATAAAAACCAAGAGAAACATTAAGACTCAGCAATTACAAAACCAACAACAGTGAAAACAAACAAAAAGAAACGAAATAAAGAAAATAACTTGGCACAGAAAATTAAGTGGAACAAAGAAACTGTCAGCAACACACAAAAAATGATATCTAAATGAGAGTACTAAACGCATACCTATCAGTAATTATGCTGAATGTAAATAGATTGGAAAATCTAGTGGCATAGTGGTTAAGTGCAATGACTGCTAATGAAAAGGTCAGCAGTTTGAATCTACCAGATGCTCCTTGGAAACTCTATGGAGAGTTCTACTTTGTCCTGAAGGGTCATTGTGAGTCAGAATCAATTTGGAAGCAGTGGGATTTGATTTGGTAGTTTTGGGTAAATGGATTAAACATACCAATAAGAGGCAGAAAGTGATAAAAAGGATAAAAAAGCACAATCTCTCTATATGCTGTCCACAAGACAGACCTGTTAGACTTAAAGATGCAAGCAAACTAAAACTCAAAGGATGAAAAAAATATATACCAAACAAATAACATTAAAAAAGAGCAGGAGTGGCAATATTGATTTATGATAAAGTAGATTTTAAAGTAAAATGGTCCCAATAGATGAGGAAGGAAACATATAACGATTAAAGGGTTAATATACCAAAAGGATATCGCCATATTAAATATTTACATAGCCAATGGTGGGGCTCTTAAATATATAAAACAAAGTCTGACAGCATAGAAAAGAGAAATAGGTGGCTCCACAATAACAGCAAGAGACTTCAACATACCACTTTAGGGGAAAGAAAGAACATCAATAAAAAAACTCAATAAAGATGTAGAAGTTTTAAATGCCACAGTCAACCAACACGACCTCATAGGCATGTACAGAACACTCTCCCCAACAGCAACCAAGTACTTTCTTTTCCAAAGCACATGGTGCTTTCTCCAGAACAGACCACATATTAGGTCATAAAGCAAGTCTTAAAAGAATAAAAAGCATCAAAATATTACAAACCATCCATTCTGAACGTAAAGCCATAAAAAGGAGAAAGCAACAACAGAAAAAGCAAAGAAAAAATCAAACACATGGAAAATGAACAGCACTTTGCTGGAAAACTACTAGGTTATAGAAAACTTCAAAAATCATAGCAGAATAATGTAAAAATTGTACTCTAACAAATTTTAATACCTAGAGGAAATGAACAAATTTCTAGAAACATATTACCTAACTAAGACAAACAGAAGAACAAGCAAACCAATAACAAAAGAGAAGATTAATAAAGTAATTCAAAAGCTCCCAGCAAAAAAGGCCCTAGCTTTGATGGCTTCACTGGAGAATTCTACTGAACTTCCAGGGAAGAGTTCACACCACTATTACTGCTACTACTACTGCTACTACTACTGCTACTACTACTGCTACTACTACTGCTACTACTACTGCTACTACTACTGCTACTACTACTGCTACTACTACTGCTACTACTACTATTACTATTACTTCAGAACATACAAAAGCATGGAATATTCCAAATCTCTTTCTATGAAGTCAGCATAACCGTGATAACAAAATCAGGTAAAGACATCATAAAAAGGGAAAATCACAAACATCTCTCATGAACTTTGATGCAAAGTGCCCAATAAAATTGTAGCCAGTAGAACTCAACCACATATCAAAACAGTAATAATTCTCCAAGATCGAGCAGGATTCATACCAGGGATGCAAGATTGGTTCAACATTAGAGAAACGATCACTATAATCCATCACATAAATAAAAGGCAACAACTATATCATCATATTAACTGTTGCAAAAAGACATTTTACGAAGTCCAGCACCTATTCATGATTAAAACTGCCATCAAAATAGGAGTAGAAGGGAAATTTGTCAGTGTAATAAAGGTCATTTATGCCAAGCCAACACAGTGCTAAATGAGACAATTTGAAGGCATTCTTGTTGAAAATGGGAACCAGACAAGAATGCCCATTGTCATCAGCTTTTTTCGACACAGTGCTAGGGGAGATAGCCAGAGCAATCAGGCTAGAAAAAGAGTGTAAAGGAATCCGTATTGACAAGGAAAAAGTAAAAGTATCTGTATTTGTAGATGACATTATCTTTGCCATGGGTTGAATTGTGTCCCATGCCCCCAAAATTGTGTGCAGTCATTTGGCTAGGCCATGATTCCTTGCATTGTGTGATTTTCCTCTGTGCTGTAAATCCTATCTCTATGACATCAGTAAGAGAGGGAGGATGGGCAGTAGTTGTGTTTGTGGTGCAGGACTCAGCATGTTAAGACAGCAATGTGCCTTGAGGAGATCTCCTGGGATATAAAGGATACGGAAGGAGGCAGAGAGTTGGGGACCTCATGCCACCAAGAAGTAGCGCTGGAAGCTGAGTGTGTCCTTTGGAAAGAATAATGTTCCCTGTGCCTTAGAAGCTCCCTAGTCCAGTGGAAGAGTGACGAAAAGGGTCTTCTCCAGAGCCAGTTGGAAAAGACTTGCCTTGCACCTGACACCTTGAAGAACACCCAAAGACATAAATAAAATATTACCCCAAAAGACAGAGAGGTCACATAAACCATCCTCAAATGGAATGCAACAAAGAGTTTCTAATCATGCAGGAGAAAAGTAGGGTGCAGGACTTAAACCCTAGTAAAAATATCAGAGGAGTCACCGGAAAACATTGCTCCCGAAAGCTCTGTTAGCTCAAAACCAAAACCATTTCTGAAGAGAAAGATTAGACTGTACTATTAAGACACAAGCTGATATTGGAAAGAATGTGCTTCTTGGCTGAAACAGACATATGAGACTAAATGAGCAGCTCCTGTCCAGAGGTGGGATGAGAAGGCAGAAGGGGGTGGATGCTGGTTGGATGGATAAGGGAATTACAGGGTGGAGACAAGGGTTGAGCTGTCATATTGTACAGATCTAGTAGTGTCACACAACAAAGTGTATGCAAGTTTGTACTTGACAAAATGACTTGAATTGTGAATTTTCATTTGAAGCACAATAAACTAAATAAATGAGCATTTTAATACTGATTTTTTTACTAAAAGTAGAATATACCAAAAAAGAACTTTAACATGGAATTCTATAATTGACTTGATGGCAACACATTTATTTTGGGGGGATGGGGGTTATATGACATCTTAAATTATGTATTTAATAATATTATGATAAACATACAATTTACAAATACAGTGAGTCTTAATGAAAGCTGTAATCACATCTACCAACAACTACCCACTGACAAGTTTAAACTTACATAGGTTTTGATTTTCATTTGCCCACTATCACTTTCACAGTTAGCTGTATCACACACAAAAAAATTAATAATGAGATTCGAAAAGTGTCACACTTGATAACTGAGACATGGTCCATATTGATTCAGGAAGTACTTTGGCTTATCATCTAACATTTTTAGTTTGATGTAACAAAATAGGCTTTCAGTAGACTGTTCACTTACCCAGAGAACCATGCTACTTCAATTACACTCAAGGTGACTGAGTACCAATTTCGTGGTAATTAGTAATTTAAGAAGGTCAAGAAACTCAAATTTCTGACTACATACTGGAAAATTGATTACAGCTCATAAGTGGAAGAAAGCAGCAAGTGAAATAAAAACATGAAAACACTTTTTAAGGGTATAAGTATTTTATTTGTTTAAGTACCAAAAATTTAAACAAGGTATTTTCCAGTACATTTATGAGTTCTTTTTTGGCTTTTGAAACATTTTTACTTTTATGATTACTTCTATGTAGACAAAGCTCTGTTTTATTTATTTGCATCAAGAAATGAATGCCTTTAGTTTACTTTTAGCTCCTACGTAAACCTGCTAAGAGATTTTCTATTCATTTTCTTTCTTAATACCAACCAAGTCATATTTTTTGTTGTTGCAGAACTATATCCTTCATTATAAAAAAATATTACTTTTTTGTGGATTTTGTTACTAAATTATGGAAAGATAATATATACTTATAGATAAGTAAATTTGAAGGTAACACACATAACTCAGAAATCCTTAAAAATAAATGCATTTTTCAAAAGAAATAAAAGCCTATGGGGGTTAAATAAATTCCTTAAGGTCACACAAAAAGTAACAGAATTAAAAAACAATTATATTTCTTCCTTCTTAATCTCTTTTCTACCCCTTTATACTGTAATAGATATTAAAACTGTATTATTTAGGACTATTACTCATTTCTCAGTTTATTGTATTCTGATGGTGTGTGTGTTCCTATTATGCTAGAAAGTATGTAATTAGGATTTCCAGTACCAGCAGGTAATCCATCTTGGGTAGGTTTCAGCAAAACTTTCCTACAAAGACAGAACAGGAAGGAAAGTGTAACCACTTATCTTGGTCATCTAGTGCTGTTATAACAGAAATGCCATATATAGCTTTAAAAAAGACAAGTCTATTCTTTCACAGTCCAGTAAGTTTCAAGTCTAAATTCATGTCTCTGTCACCAGGTATAGGCTTTCTGTCTATGTCAGCTCTGGAGGAAGGTCCTTGTGATGCATCAGTCTTCCGGGGTTCTCAGGTCCAAACGATATGCTGTGCTTCCTGCACTGCTTTGGTGTTACAAGGTCTCCAACTCTCTGCTTGCTTCCCTTTCCTTTAATCTTGTAAGATAAAAGGTGGTGCCGGCCACACCACAGGGAAACTCCTTGTACATTGGTTCAGAGATATCATCTTAGAGTGTTACGGCCTCACCCTAATCCTATCTAACATAATCCAATCTTGTTCCATTAACCTGAGGGATAGATTAGAATTTACAATTTATATGAAGAATACAATCACAAAATACAGGACAACCACACAATATTTGGAACTGTCACTCAGCCAAACTGCTACACATATTTTTTGGGGGGATCTAATTCAAGCCATGACACTACCTACTTACAAAAATTAGTGAATGAAAAGCCTATAATCACAACAGAGTATTATCCTATATGGTGCTGGAAAATGATCTTCCATCTCCTTCTTGCTTCTACTCCAGATTGGAAGACACTCAAAATACAAATTGTCAATGAATTGGAGCATACCACCAAGCATGAAAGATGACACAGAACTGAATAATAATCTGTTCTGTGGTACATAGGGTCACCATAAGTTGGAACTGATTCTATGGTAGCTAACAGCAATAAAATATTATTAGAAAACAAAGATTTTCTCTCTCTTTCTCTCCCATACATACAGAATACACGTTTAACCATGCACATACTCTTATAATGCTCTAAATATAGTTAGAAACCATTTGAGTTTTTCGAATCATGTAAATAATTAAACATATGCTTCAATGATAAAAACAGCTACTTGATTAAATTTCATCCATAAAATATTTTACAGACATTATCAAAATGTATTGATAGTGAGGTAAAACTATTTTTTACTTGGAAAAATGAGAGATAAGCAGATGCACAATGCTTGAACATAAAATTTTTTCTTGAATGGCATACTGCATTTTAAGCATATCCTTAATTATTTTTGAAGAAGCAGGCAAATTCCTTCACTTCTGTAGTTTCACAAGACACTTGAAGCTTATTTGCCTATTTAGATTCTGTTTAGTTTTTACAATATAGCATGGATCCTAAATGTGTTTCACTGATAAGGGAAGACTCCAAAATGAATTATTTTGTAATTACAAAAATTCAGATCCTTTATTAATTCTAATGCTCCTTTAAATGAGAGTCACAGCCATTCTAACTTAAGTTCAGAATTAGCTAAGCTTTGTGAATTTTTGGAGAACTTTCCTACAGCACTGATTAATTCATTATTTTGGTCACAAGACTAAAATTTTGTTTGAAATTTCCTTGAACATGAGGTAGGTATTTGTATTCATTTTTACCATTTTTATCTTCAAAGACAAACTTGGAGAAATATAAGACAGGAGATTGTGGCATGAACATTAAATCCTGACTATAAATGAGCAAGTATTTGAGCTCCATACAGAAAATATTGACATATTTCAAGTTGTTGTTCAGGAGAGTTCATTTGAAGAATCTTTTCCAGGAGTAGCAGGGGCACTGAAATCACTACATTTGCAAAATTAAAAAAATGAAAGATTCAGGGAAAATATGTATTACTTATCTCTCTACATTATTATTCAAGAATGCAAAATCAATGCAAGCATCAAAGAATGTAAATATTTCACATCTGATTTTCTACTTTATACACTTGGAAGAAAATTTCTGCAACAGCACTTTATTTCTTAGAAATAAAGACACTACTCTGAAAGAAAATGCATTTTTACAAGGATGTCCCTGTGATACCAACACAAAAAACAGGAAAAAAAAAATGAAAGCTAGAAAAATATCTCCAAGTAGAAAGTTTCAATGAAGGCATCCTTTCAAAATAATTTAGACTAGTATTTCATTTGCTTCCTTTATAATTAAGCATTGAGAAACAGCTTTCTAAAAAAGAAGTTTAACAGCACTAGCAGATGGAGAGGTACACCTGATCATTTTCTTTTTTTCTCACTAAACCCAAAAGTTGTTACAAATTTGAATTTTTTATAGCTACAGATAAATTTCTTTTGCACAGTTTTTATACCAATATGTATGATAGCATGCATCAACACCTGTGTGAGTATTTGATAAGAGAACAAACTTTAAAAAAAATAAAAAAAAATAAAGCAGTAATTTATTGTGAATCTGTCTCTACAAATGGCCTGTGGGTAGTCAATTATTCTCAAAGAGGAGATGTTGCCCCAAAGCCAGTTATTGACTTAAATGTATTGTAAGTTACAAAATACAGCAAATTTTGAAGTATTGGAGTTTAAAAGCAATGAAGTGTAATAGTTTCTGCTAGCTTAATTTGTAAGTCTGCTGAAGAATTCTCAGCCACATGACACAACATGACAATTTCAAGCTAATGTCATGAGTCACATAACACATTAGCGGGCAAACACAAATCACTAACCAAGGGAATGACAGTGTTAAAGAAATGAAAAGACGAACCACAGATTATGAGCAAATGCTTTCAAAGTATATACTTCAGAATTAACTTGTATCTAGAATATACAATAACTGTCCTAGCTCTAACAACAACACACAACCCAACACAACCCAATGAATAAACTGCAGAAAGATTTACACATATACTTCATTAATAAAAAAAGTGATGAACTCTTGTTACATGCCAAAGCATGGATGAATCTCGGAATAATTTTGCTGAATAAAAGAAGGCGGGAAAAAAATAGTACTTAGTACACAACACCATTTATATTGAAATTTTGAAAATTCAAACTAATCTATATTGCATATATTATATCAGAGGTTACCTGGACATTATGAGTTTACAAAGAAACATTAGATAAGTTTCGGGGAGGTTATACACGCTCACTGTCTTGATTGTGGTGATGGGTCTGTGGATATACACACATGTCAACACCACACAATTCAGCTATTTTTAATTTTCTTGTTGTCAGATTGGTTCAGATTCGTGACAACCTTATGAATAACTGTCTTCATCTCTATAACTTTTGATACGTCCTGCCATAAGAAGCCCATTATTGAAGCTATTGGGTCAATCCTTCTCAATAAGTGTTTTCCTTGTTTTTGATTACCAACTTGGTTTCCTTTTCTAGCAACTGGTCCTTCCTGATACTTTGTCCAAAATAAGAAAGGGGGAATGTCACTGTCCTTGCTTCTAAGAAATGTTCCAGTTGTACTTCTATTACTGAGTTATTTTCTCTTCCAGTAGGTCATAGTACATTCAGTGTTCTTTGCCATCTCCACAATTTAAATGCATTAGATATTCCTCTGTCATTTTCTTCTGCTTCTTTTTTTTAATTGTCTAGTTTTTGTAAGCATATGAGGTGATTGAAAAGACCATGGAATGAGTGAGGCATACCTATGTCATTATGGATACTTATAAGTAGATTATTTATCCAATTCGAAATGTCATCTAATTTTTTTCACTACTGCTTCCATGGACACTGACTGATCGTTGATCTAACTAGAAAGAAGTCCTTGGCAATTTCTATTTATTATCAATTTGTTTATTGGTCTGAATGCCCCTGTGTGGCAATTTGTGCTTGGCTGCTAAATTTAAATGTTGATAGTTGTAAACAAGCCACCAGCACCCCAGAAAAAAGACCTGGCAATTTACTTCCAGAAATTATAGCCAAGAAAAGAGTATGTAGTAATTCTGCTATGTAACACATGGGGGTCACCGTGAATCAGAAGTAATTCAGCTACAGTGGGTTTGGTATTCTTGCTTGTTTCTTGGTCCAGTTGAAATGATTTTTTTTCTTTGTGTTTTAGTCACCTACAGCTGCTGTAACAGAAATACCACAGAATGGATGACTTTAACAAAGGAACGTTTATTCTTACATAGTCTAGTAGGCTACAAGTCCATGTTCAGGGTGTCCACTCCAGGGGAAGGCTTTCTCCCTTGTGGGCTCTGGAGGAAAGTCCAACATTGCATCGGTCTTTGCTCAGGAAGCATCTTGGCACAGGAACCTCTGGTCTGAAGGACGTGCTCTTCTCCAGATGCTACTTGCTTGATGGTACGAGGTTCCCAAACCTCTGCTTGCTTCTCTTTCTTTTTATCTCTTGCAGAATGAAAGGATTAAGGGTGGGGCAAGCCATACTCAGGAAAACTCCCTTTACAGTGGAGCAGGGAGGTCATCTTATAAACAGATTTATAGCCCAACCCTAATCCTTTGACATACAGCATAGGAAAACCACCAAATGGAGGGCAGTCACAAGATACTGGGAGCATGACCCAGCCACATGACTACATGAATTTTTGAGGGGATACAAGTCAATCCATGACACTTTGTAATCAGGTATAATTCATATTTAATACTGTTGTATTTTTCTTATGCTAATAAGTGCCTCAAGTTGTCTTCATTTTCAGCAAGCCAATTTATTTCACCTATCACAGACTGTTGATGAATCTTTCTCCAGTCCTGATGTTGTGTTTTCCTTGTATAGTTCAGCTCCTTTGATCATTTGTTAAACACACAGATTAAGAATGGTGAAAGTATACAACCCTAATGAATACCTTTGCCAATCCTTAACCTTATGGTACCCTCTACTCAAAAGACTGCCTACTGATTCACGCACAGGTTTTTTTCACAAGCACAGTTAAGAATTTCTGAAATCCCATCCTTGATGATTTTATACATGATTAACCATGATCTATACAGTCAAGTGTCTTCACATAGTCAATAAAACACAGGCAAACATCTTTCTAACAAATGCTTTCTAGCAAAATGTATCTGATATCAACAATGATATCCTTCATTCTATCTTCTTTTCTGAATCAAATATGAACTGTAGACGTGCACCTGCAGCTGTTTTTGAATTATCATCAATAGAATTTTTGTTAACATAAGATATTGTTAGATAATGATAGTGTTAGTTAATTTTGGCATTTCATTTGATTAACTTTATTTGGAATGGGAATGCTGATGGATGTCTTCCATTTGGTTGACCAGGTAGCTCTCTTCCAAATTTCTTGACATTGACTAGTGACTAGCAACCATTCGTTGAGGAATCTCAGTTGGTATTCCATCAATTTCTGGAACCCTGTTTTTTGCCAGAACTGGATACTCAGCAACTCTCAATATTCTTTCTATTTATTCTTCTTTTTCAAGTGTTTCCTCTCCACCCTCCCCTCTCTCCTCTGAAGAGTAATCAGTTGGAAATCCTCATATATATGTTAAGTGGAAAAGTACCGGCACCATCTGCGTCATTCTAAGTCCCACAGTCCAGTGCAGTCTTGGAAGTCTTGGCTTCAGTACTGATTTCAGCTCCGGGCTAGTAGCAAGTCCAGGATCCATGGTCTCAGGGGTCCCTCCAGGAAGTCAGACTGTTCAGTTGATTTTGCCTTATAGTGACCCTATAGCACAGAGTAGTGCTGCCCCACATGATTTTTCAAGACTGCAAACCTTCTACAGAAGTTTAATGCTACATCTGTCTCCCAGGGAGTGCCTAGTAGTTTGAACTGCCAATGTTTTGGTTAGCAACTGAACACTTGAGTACTGTGCCCAATGTAAGTATATTTACATGTTAAGATATGTCTACAAAATTATCAAGAGTAAATAATTGAAATATTTAAATAGTTTATATAATCAAAATAATTACCAAATTAAATTTTTTAGAGATGTGTTTAATTCAGATTGTATAAAATAATAAAGTACTTTTTTAAGTAAATATACCTAGGAAGGAACATTAGAAGTAGGATGGACAGTCCTTAACTTGCTAACTTTGAGAACCCCATTGGTAAAAACTAATCATTAGAAAAACATATCATGTACAGTAAAATAGAGACACAGTGAAAGTGAGGGGAAATGAGTAAGGTGAATTGATACAATAGCCACAACAATGGCCTCAAACATAACAACAATCATGAAGGTGTCATAGGACTGGGCCATGTTTTATCTTGTTATACCTAAGATACCCATAAGTCAAAGTCAACTTGGTGACAATTAACAATAACAAATGTTTAGTAATTTCAAAAGAGAAATGAAGACCATTCACTAAAAAAAGAGACAGAGAAGAAATTATAAAATAGATAGTTTAATTATCTTTTTTTTTTTGTACTGGAAAACCTTGGTGATGCAGTCATAAAGTGCTATGTCTTCTAACCAAAAGGTCAGTAGTTTGAATCCACCAGGTGCTCTTTGGAAACGCTATTGGGCCATTTTATTCTGTCCTATAGGGTAACTATGAGTCAGAATGGACTTGCTGGCAGTGGACTTTTCTCTATAGTGCTCATGCATTTAATGTCAACTAGAGCAACTATATGTATTTGATTGCATTAGTTTAACTCATTTTCTATTTGCTCATTGATATTTAAATATTTATATTGATAAAATTTATAATTAACAGTAAATTTATTAAATGTCCTGTGTATTTATTTGTGGTAGGAATACAATTGGGAATTTACCTACATTATGCCAAGTGCCAAGTTAGTGTTCTCTTTATTACCGCATGAGACAAAGTATTTCTGTTGGGTCAGTCTCAAGAAATAAGTCTTGCTAATTAATACTCTTTGATTATGTCTTCTGGATATTATTAATTTTAAATGACTGTATTTTTAGCTTCACTTGGCATGTAATAATCTTAATGACAAACTTATAACCCATCTCTAGCAACTGTAGAGAAATATATGCATTTCTAATTTGTGCCAAGAAGTTTTGTTGTTTTTCTTCTATTTCTTTTGCTCAGGATATTTCAATTTAATTTTATTTTCCTTAAAAGTAGAGACTTTTTTCCCAGCATAGATTCATATCTCTGTATTTTATTAGAATCCATAAAATGTTATCTCCTCAGGAAATACTCAATGCAAATTGAATTTCCAAATCATGATAAATAATGACTGACATAATTATATCAATAGTACAAGTTCTACTCAATAAAGACACAGAGGACATTATTGCCACAATTAACCATCTAGACCTCATCGACATATACAGAACTTTCTATCCATCAGCAAACAGTTACACCTTCTCCAGTGCACGTGGAACATTCTCCAGAATAGACCATGTGTTGGGATATAAAGCAATTGTCAACAAAATCCATGCCATTGAATTAATGCAAAGCGTCTTCTGAGATCACAAAGCCATTAAAGTCAAAATCAAGCAGAAAAAATATAGATAGAAAACAGAACTCATGGAAACTGAACAACACCTAGCTCAAAAACCCATGAGTTATAGAAGAAATCAAGAAATTTATGGATTCTAATTAGAATGAAAACACTTCCTGCCAGAACCTATGGGATACAGCCAAAGCAATGCTTAGAGGTCAGTTTATCCCCTTAAATGCACACATCTGGAAGGAAGAAAGAAACCAAATCAAAGAACTGACGCTACAGCTTGAACAAGTGGAGAGAGAACAACAGAGGAACACCTCAGGCATCAGAAGAAAACAGATCATAAAGATCAGAGCAGAACTAAATGAATTAAAGAACACAAGAACAATTGAAAATACCAAAAGCTGTTGTTTTAAAAAGATCAACAAAACTGACAAACCACTGGATAAAACTTACTAAAGAAAAACGGGAAAGGAAACAAATAACCGAAATAAGAAATGAGAGGGGAGTTGTCACAACAGATCCAGCAGAAATCAAAAATATCATAGCTGAATACTATGAGACTGTATTCTAACAAATTTGAAAGCGTAGAGGAAATGGACAAATTCCTTGATTATCACAAAGGAAGAAATTGAAAAAGTCATCAAACAACTGCCAACCAAAAAAAGCGCAGGCCCATGTGGCTTCACCGCAGAATTTCTACCAAGTTTTTAGAGAATAGATACCTCCAATACTACTGAGACTGTTTCACAGTATAGGAAGAGATGGAATACTTCCACATACATTCTATGAAGCCAGTGTAACCCTGGTACCCAAACCAGGGAAAGATCCAACAAAAATGGAGAACTACAGACCAATATCACTCATGAATCTAGATGCAAAAATCTTCAACAAAATTCTTGACAATAGAATACAACAACATATCCAAAAAATAATTCATCATGACCAAGTTGGATTCATACCAGGGATGCAAGGCTGGTTCAATATCAGAGAAACAATTAATGTGATCAACCACATAAATACCACAAAAGACAAGAATCACCTGATCTTGTCTATTGATGCAGAAAAGGCATTTGATAAAGTTCAACACCCATTCATGCTAAAAACTCTCAGCAAAATAGAAATAGATGACCAATTCCTCAATGCAGTAAGGGTCATTTATACAAAGCCAAATGACTACATCATCCTGAATGGAGAGAAACTGAAACAGTTTACCTTGAGAACAAGAACTAGACAAGGATGCTCACTCTCACCTCTCCTATTCAACATTGTACCAGAAGTTCTAGCCAGAGCAATTAGACAAGACCAAGGAATAAAGGGCATCTGCATCAGCAAAGAAGAACTAAAAATCACCGTATTTGCAGATGATATGATAGTATATGCAGAGAATCCCAAAGAATCTGTAAGGAAACTACTTAGGCTGATAGAGGAGTTTGGCAAAGTCTCAGGATACAAGATAAACATAAGTAAATCAGTAGGATTCCTTTATACCAACAATGAGATTCTTTTTTTCGTTTTTTATTATGACTGAGTGAAAATGTACATTCCCATATAAATTTACATGCCCACCTATATGCAGCTTCCACTGCTTTCCCTGCCCAATGACAGCACACTATTCCTCTCGGTTCCATATGTGTCTCATTCTCCCAACAGTCTCCTTTCCCCTCCTCTCCACCCACTCTCCTTCCTCCAGCCAGAGGTCAGCAGGATGATATCCTATAGATGCATAGAACCATAAAGCGCAACCAATATATGCTCACACTGCATTGCCAATCAACGAGATTATTAAGGAAGAAATCACCAAGTCAATACCATTTACTATAGCCCCTAAGAAGATAAAGTACCTATCAATAAATCTAACAAGAGAAATAACAGACCCTTACAAAGAGAACTACAAACCCTTACTACAAGAAACTAAGAGAGAGTTACATAAGTGGAGAAACCTACCCTGCTCATGGATAGAAAGACGTAACATTGTGGAAATGTCTATTTTGCCTAAAACAATCTACTTATATAATGCAATCCCAATATAAGCTCCAGTGATATTTTTTAAAGAGATGGAGGAACAAATTACCAACTTTGTCTGGAAAGGGAAGAAGCCCCGGATAAGAAAAGTATTATTAAAGAAGAAGAACACACTGGGAGGACTTTCATTACCCGACCTTAGAACCTATCACACTGCCACAGTAGTCCAAACAGCCTGGTACTGGTACAAAAACAGGCAGAGAGATCAGTGGAACCGAACTGAGACCCCAGAAATGACATCATCTGCCTATGAACAGTTGATATTCGACAAAGGCCCTAAGACATTAAACTGGGGTAAAAAGAATCTCTTCAACAAATACTGCTGGCAAAATTGGATGTTGGTCTGCACTAAATTAAAATAAGATCCATATCTTATGCCTTATACAAAAAACAACTCAAACTGGATAAAAGACTTAATATCAAATCTAAAATGATAAAGCTTATCCAAGTAAAAGTAGGAACAACAATGGAAGGTTTAATACACAACAGAGACAGACTTCAAAATCTGTCCAACAAACTACAATCATCAGAAGAGAAAATAGATAAATGGGAACTACTAAGAATCAATCACTTTTGCTCCTCCACAGACTTTATTAATAGAATTAAAAGAGTACCTACAGAATGGGAAAAAATATTTGGCAACTCTGTGGCAGACCGATGCCTGATCTCCATAATCTATAAGGTACTACAAAATATCAATAAGAAAAAGATAAATCATCCAATTAAGTGATAGTCACAGGAGATGGACAGACATTTCTCTAAAGAAGACATCCAGGCAGCCAAAAAAAACATACAGACATGCTCAGGATCACTAGCTATTAAAGAATTTCAAATCAAAATGACAATGAGATACCATCTCACCACAACGAGGTTTGCCATGATCCAGAAAACGCAAAACACTACATGCTGTAGAAGCTGTGGAGAGATTGGAACTCTCCTACACTGTTGGTGGGATTACAAAACGGTACAACTTCTTTGGAAAACAATCTGGCACTTCCTTAAAAAGCTGGATCTAGCTATACCATTTGAACCAGTAATTCCACTGCTTGGAACATATCCTACAGAATCAAGGGCATTCACAGCAACTGATATATGCACTCAAGTGTTCATCATAGCACAGTCCACAATAGCAAAAAGATGGAATCAACTCAGATATCCAACAACAGAGAAATGGATAGGTAAACTATGGTATGCATACTCAGTGAAACACTATGCAATGATAAAGAACAATGATGTTAGCAGGAAACATCTCTTAATCTGGTTTGAACTAGACAACATTATGCTGAGTGAAAGTAGAGACAAAAGGACAAATATTGTAGGAGACCCCTACGATAAGAACTTAAAAAACAGAGTCATGTATAACAGAAAAGACTCTGAGGGCTGCAAGGGCGGAGAGAGCGGGAGGGGTAGAGGAGAGGGTTTGGATTAGATAGTTGTTAGAAATTTGGTTGGCTATAACTGGTGACAGCACACACTAGTAAGATCAATATTAACAAGACTTCAACACAACTTGTATATTCCTCCCATCTTAACCCAATATAACCAGGACAGAGTAGCTGGGGCGGGGGGCTGGAGACTGCACTCTCAGGGGAAATCCAGGCCGATTGGCCCAACTAGCATTTTGCTAATGAGGTCTTTCCACACACCACATTGTTGAGTGGCGTCTGGGGTCTTAAAAGCTGCCAAGCTGACATCTGAGGGTATAGCAAATGGTTCCAACTCAGCAGGAATGGATGATCACCAAGGTTCTTAATGACATGGGGGAAAGAGAACCCAGAAGACAGAGAGGCCCATGTAAGTGGATGTCTACATCGACTTGTGACTGAAAGAACCAGATGGTGCCTGTCCATCACCAGTGATAGCCACAATGAAGCTCACAAAGTTGAGTCTCACTGGGAACACAAGTATAAATAGAGGTGCACCCTGACATCACCACTAAAAGACTGCAATTGATGGTCCAGGGGCCTTGGAGTTCTCGTGGGAGCAGGGCCCCGGCCCTGATGTGGCCCCTTCCATAAATCATAATGAGGGTCAGCTTTTCAGACAGCAATGAATTGGACTTGGTGATGCAGAGTGACCATATTGTGCGGGCACTTTATGGTACTAAGCATCTATAGGAGGTCATCCTGTTGACCTCATACTGGTGGAAGGGGAATGGGTAGAGAGGAGAAGATAGGAGACTGTTGGGAAGATAAGTTGTGTATGGAGCAGAGAGGAAGAGTGTGCTGTCACCGTGCAGGGAGAGCAGTGGAAGCTGCACGTAGGTCAGCATGCAAATTTATATGTGAATGTACATTTTCATTCAATCATAATAAAAAAATTAGTACAAATTCTATATCCAGCATTTACCCTACTCTGCCCACCATGTAATATGCAATAAAATACAAAGAACACAGAAATATGTAAGAATTATATATAATTCATATAATTTCAAAAAATGTTATACATTTATATTTAGTAAAAATATTACACATTTATAGTCAGTAAGGGTTTCTTGCAGAGACTGCACCCTTATTAAGCTGTGTCTGAGGAACTGTGCCATTTCTACAAAATCACAACTAATCCAACCAGCACAAGTAATAATAATGGTGGAAATATTCAGAACAAGAAAGGATCAATGACAAAGCTGGTCAATGTACTAATATTGATTTTATGATTATGTATCTAGCAGAGTGAGCGTTTACTCTTAGAAGAACCACGCAAGATTCCAAAGGAGAAGATGGACAAATGTGAAATCATCACACAAATTATTGCCTTTTTTTCTGAAACAGGATTTTGTTTTCATTAATTCAGTTAAAAGAAATACTCCAGAATGCTTGCAATTGCTCGTTAACAGGTACTTAATAATAAACCGTGTTGTCAGAAACAAGTTATGAGCAATAAACTCATTAGAGACAAGATCCACATGTTTTTATCAGTCTAACTACTCTTGTGTAAAATATTACCTGAAGTATCACCAAAGTAGGATGTATTTCAGTGTGAGGAAATGATTTTGGGATTTCTACTTACAACAGGGAAATTGCATACTGCATACTTATTTACAAATTTGTCTAAGTCTGGATGAGCTTGAGAGTCATCCATGTAACCTTTCCTTAAATGGTCAACCATGTGTGCCTTTTATCACTAGCTGCAGAGCATACTATTTCTGTCTCATTAATAATGCTGCTATGTAGTGCATGCCACATTTTCCATGACATAGCAATTTTTTTAATCTTAAAAATAACCAAATAGTAGGCTAAGTCAAAGGAATAATTTCAAGCACAAAATTTTACTCTGTTTTATCTGACCAACTGAAAATAGAAAGTAAAATATTATTGAACATAGTATGTGTTTTTTTAAAAAAATATATCAAAGTGCTCTATGAAGTTTACTTACCATAACTTTACAGAAGTAGTTCACCTCATATGCGTGAGTCTCAGCACACAAAAGTGGTGCAGACCAGCTTTGTTATCATTAGACGATTGTACCAGTATCTTCCAAGATACCAGGACGTACTGGAGGGGTTTGAATTCCTGCCAATAAACCTCCAGAAGTGGAAACTGTAGCAGAATCAAGTGTGTACCATTGCCTATTACAGGGTGAAATAGTTTTCACTGAGGTTAACAGAGCAACATTGTCTAGAAAGAAAGATCTGGTAATCTACTTCCAAAAATCAGCCCATGCAGATCCTATAGAATCATAATTAATCCAGTGTGCAACTGACCACTGTGCATGGAATCTCCATGACTTGGGGGCAACTCAGTGGCAGCTAACAACAATACACACTGAGAGGTAACTATGAAGATTTTATAAGGCTTTAATATCTTACTCAAATTATACTATTGAGGGAAAGAATACTGGAATGTACGGATCAATAGAATAGACAAGGAAAGATGGAAAAGATATACTGCTCAATAGTCATGCACTGGTTGGTAACTGAGAAGTTGGTGGTTTGAGCCATTTGATGGCTCCTGAGAACAAAGATGTGGGGTCCAAGTCTGTAAAGATTATCGCCAAACAAACTCTATGGGGCATTTCTACTCTGCCACATGAAGTAGCTACCACCAACAAAAACCAACAAGAGCAACAGTAATATGGCATAAACTGAAGCTGAGGTCTCTAGATTGTTAGAAATGATGGGCTAGTCAAAAATAAATGGAGACAACTGACAAATTATTTGCAGCATAATGCTTATCTGTGCATTCCCTTTTTGTCTATATTTCCATATCCTACTTTTTTGTAAAGATCTCAATCAAGTATGTGTCTGCTATTTAATTTCTTTCTACTCCAGCCTGTTTCCCTAAGTATATAAAAACATACATTTTTTAGTACTAACAACGCTCAACATTCAAGTGTTACGGAAACAAAGTTTTCATTTTTCCTTACTAAAATTAATTCATTTTGTGTTCCTCTAAGTCTTAAGACAACAGAAAACTCTTTTTGATCACTTCAAGTTGAAATCAATTCCTTCCCATTATTTTTAATTTATTCTCTTTTGTTGAGTGCTCAGTCAGTTCAAGCTTCTCCCCCAAATGCTTCGTATTGCTCATTTTTTAGGAATGATCTAAGATCTTAAGAAACTGCGTAGTTTGACATCAACTAGCCCAACATTTTTTACATTCCATCTGTCATACACTATTTGTTAAGACATTGTAAGTTCTTTCAGCTACTTTGTGAGCTTCTTGGAAAAGAACTTTAATCTTCCCAAGATTTCTGGGGTATGTAGGATACTAGAGTTGCTTTCAGCCTCTTCCACGTCTGCACTTAGCAATTGTAGCTTTTGCTCCTCGGCACCTCATCAGATAAGATTTTTTGGAGATTGCACCCTTTCTAAGTTATGTCTGAGGACTTGTGGCCATTTCTCTAGCTTTTGGATGTCCCCCATATTATCCGTGGTTGTTCACATTAACTATTCCTCACAACATGTCTCTTCAGAAAGAGATACGTGGTTCATCAGCAATTTTCTTCTGTTTTATTTTGTACTGATGCCTCCTCATTACTATCAGCCCAATAATGGATCTTACTTCTAGGCAAATTATGAAAGTTACTCTTACAATATCGCCATTTTCCCCAGCATGTTACTGATGACACACATTGTATGTTTTAAGTAATCCAAGCTCTCTCTTGATATTCAAAGCCAAGTTGTTTTAATTAAATAAACCGAAATAAAAACAGAAAGGTATTTTAATTATCTGTACCCTTGGTATTCACAAAAAAAAAAAAAAAAAAAAAAAAAATACCTTTCTAGACCTTAATTTTTAAATCTTCTTTGTTCCAAGGCATGTTTGTTTGTTTGAGTTTGTCCTCTCTTTCACAGAGTAAAAAGGTTCAGAACCAAGGCACAGGAAATGAAAAACTGTATTAAGACAATTTAGAACATCTTAGGGGCTAAGCATGAGAGTAACATTTGCGTTTCCACTCAAATGCCTTTGGCCAGAAATCATCACATGGTTGCAATGTAAACACAAGAAAGGCTGAGAAATGCAATCTTTGTGTCCAGGAGAGAATGGAGAGAAGAATTTAGCTAATGTCAGCTACATGTAATATTCTAAAATTTAACCAGCTACATGATTATTTTTATCAATTCCTATAACATATCATATCACTTTAAAGTTCTGATTTTCCTTCCCTTTATTTGGAAAGTATTCTTCCCTCCCACCAAACATATGCTAAATATGGAGATTATATAACCAGTTTAATACTGCTACTATAATTTCAAAATATCCAATCAGATTTTACCCAAGACAAATGATTTATGTTAGTTCACTGAAATTAGTTTATTTTAAAAATGTTGTCAGACTATCAAAACTTTTCTATTTAAATTCCATGATAGTTTTAATTAAATACTTTCTGATTAAATATTTTAAAGTGTTTCCTCCTTAAAATACAATTACTGTATTGATTAAGTGTAGGAACTCTTCTGCACTTGGATAAAGGAGAAAAAGTCTGCTCTGTTACTGGGCCATTGGAAATAACCATAATAACTGATAATAATAATTCGACTTTCCAAGTAGACTTTTTTTCCATTAGAGTAAAATCTTACACATTTGCTCCATGAATCTTAAATTATTTGTCTCCCACCTACTGTGTGTATTATATGTGTTAGTTATAGTGCACATTATTTGATTAAATTTTGTAATATCTTCATTACATATTATTCCTATTTTAAATTTGAGGAAATTAGGTAGGCAGTGAGGACAGGTTATTGATGCACTATCTCTTATCTATTAAGTGGCAAAGTGAGATAACCTTCTATTTTGCCCTGTTGTAACCAGTAGTCTCTTAAAGGTGGCCCCATACCATTTCTACTATGAATGACAGCTTTTCATTTGTTATTGTTAGATTGATATACAGCAACATGTCAAGGAGCTCTGATGGCTCCTTGGCTGAGAAACAAATGGTTGGCAGTTTGAATTCATGCATAGGTTCTGTGGGAGAAAGACCTGGTGATCTGCTTCCATACAGTTTACAGCCAAGAAAATCTTATGTGGCATTTGTGATCTGCCACATGGTGTTATTATGAATCAAAAATGTACCTGATAACACTTGATAATAAAGCAATGTATTAGTCCTCTCACTTCTACGGACTCTGTATGAACTTACATAAACTAGCTTTGGAAGCAGCAAAGTATGAGTTGTGCTGACCTCACAAAGTTATATTTCTTGCTGTAATCTCCTCTAGACATTTCTCTAAGAATTATTTCAATGAATTCTTATAATAAGTCTGTGTATTTTCAAAACAATAAAATAGTAATTTGTAAAAATTGTGGTTGTTGCTAGCTGCTCTCAAATCACTCCCAAATCATGGTGAGCCTGCATAATGGAACAGAATACCACCCAGTCCTATGCCATTGCTGTTATCAATTATGGATTGGAACATGGCGATTAACAGAATTTTTACTGGCTGATTTTCAGATATAAATTGCTAGATTTTTCTTTCTAGTCTTAGTCTGGAAGCTCCACTAAAATGTGTTATTCATTGTAGCAATCGTCCAGAATCCATTTACAGATGAGTGGTGGCTGTGCATAACGTGTATTGATAAAACTGTAAAAACTCCCAGTGCTGTCGAGTCGGATCTGACTCATGTTAACGAGTCAAATCCAGATCTCCCATATGGAAGGTGAGAATTTTATCACTTTACCACCAACACTGCTAAAAGATATTAGATAATCAAAAATATGTTTAATCCTAAGAACGACTTTATTTAAGAGGATCACGATGTGTAGACTTTGGAATGCCTCATTAGTTTTTTAAGTTTTAATTTTCATATCAACAGAATGGCAATTATAACAGCCATCTCAAAGATGATATGGCCCAGGCAACATTTTCTTCTGTAGTACATAAAATCTCTATGAATGAGAACCAATTTGACTCTTGACAGCAATAATAATAACTAAGCAATTTGGATTTGGTTAATAATTAAGGTAATACTGCAAAAATGTCTATTCATTTTTTAAAGTATTCTTTATTAACAAATCCATGGGCTCAAGGAAGTAATAAATGTTCTGTATTTTTTCTTCTATTTATATAACTGCTGAGATGCACAGTAGTTCCACTTATAGTTTTAATTTATTTGGACAATGTTTATTTTAGCAGTAGTTGTCCAGTCAATTCTGACTGACAGAGAGCTCATCAGTGTCACGGTAGACTTGTGCTCCATAGGGTTCAGTGGTTGATTTTCAGAAGTGGATTACTGGGTCTTTCTCCTGAGGTTCTACTGGGTAGACTCAAGCTTCCAGCCTTTCAGTTGCTCGGTGAGAAGACTAACTTTTTATACTAATGCCTCTTTATCATGCCAGAGTAGTGATTTTAAAGGTCAATAATTAGAAGAGACTTATGAAGAAAGAATCGTGAGAATAAACATAAAAGTATGGTTTATTTCCAACAGAAAAATAGACATTTTAGACAAATACTCCAGAAGCCCTAACAAAATACCTGACATAGATTCTTAGAGAAATGGTCACATCTTTTAAGATGATCTTGTCCAACAGTCTGTTTCTCCTAGTTCAGTCTTATTGCGTATTTGAACTTACATTCTCAATACATGCGTTTTACAAAAAGATTATTTTCCACCATTCTTGGACTTCTCCTTCTGATTGCTTCAACACAGTCAAGCTTCCCAACACAAACTTTCTCAGCTAGAACTGAAGGCTGGTAATTCCAACACATCTCTCTTCATCATATAGAAATTTGTGACATACACACATTTGTTACATACATTCCATACTACATGCTGAAGAGCTCCACTTCCTTGAGAATTAAATTCCAGTATCCTCAGGAGGTCATGTCAAGATCTCAACACAGTCTGTGCTTTTTCTAATGCAAATGCAGCTGCAAACAAATAGTAATTATCACTATTACACTGCCAAATCTAGTAATCTAGTAACAACTTCTTATTCTTTGGAAAACTTGGTGATGTACTGGTTAAGTGCTATGGCTCCTAACCAAAAAGCTGACAGACTGAATCCACCAGGCATTCCTTGGAAACCCTATGAGCACTTCTACTCTGTCCTGTAGTATTTCTATGAGTCAGAATTGTCTTGATGGTAATGGATTTGTTTTTTTCTGGTTTTCTTATTTTTTACAGGAAGACGTCCATGAAGAACTTTGTTCTCCTAATGAACTCCTACCCTACCTAACTAGAAAAGGTCGTCTCTAATGTCAACAATATTTGAACTTTCCCTAGCTAAGCCAAGTGCCGTCGAGTCGGATCCTACTCAAATGCAGTCATGTTTCCTTCTGTCTATACTTCATACATTCAACAAAGTGAGTGAAATTTTAGAGCTAAATGGCTTGTCTTTTTTGAGTTGTGTACTGCTTAGCCAGGAGTACAGGGACCAAACCAGTTATAACCTGTGACTTAGAGAGCCAATACATTTTGATCAGAAAGTTGATGATTCATTCTACCTGTGTTGGGGTTGAGAAATCTCCACTGAAAAAACTTGTAAAAGCCTTTTTTTTTAATCCACTCCAGTATTTAAAATATCAAAATGAGGATAAATCAGAGAAAAGAAATAAGAAAAACAAAGAAGCATTAAGAAACATGTGGGACTCCATTAAGAGGAATAATTTACATTTAATTGGATTTCCTGAACAAGGAGGGATAAATGACAATACAGAGAGTATTGCTGTAGAGATGCTGACAGAAAACTTTCCTGAGATTACGAGCAAAGAGAACATAGGTATCCAAGATGTTTATTAAACACCACAAAAGCTATACCCCAAAAGAAAGACATATTATAATCAAGCTCTTAATAAGACGAAACATAAACAGATGCTTCTGAAGGCAGCAAGGCTCAAAGCAAAGGAACATTATGAGGGAAACCCTCTAGGCTTTCATTTGACTTCTCTGCAGAAACGGGCTAGCTAGAAAACAGTGGGCAGACACATTCAGAGCCCTGAAGTAGAAAAACTTCCATCCAAGAATTATTTATCCTGCAAAATTGTCTATCAAATATGACAGTGAAATTAAGGCCTTTGCAGATAAAGAGAAGCCTAGAGACTTCCTAAAAACTAACCCAAAACTTCGTGAAATATTGAAAGAAGCTCTTCCTTTAGAAAAACAAAACCATTAAATGTATACTTGCAGGACACATCATCCAAATTTCCAATCTGTTAGGGAAGTCACAAGGCTTAATCAAAGCTATAGTACTAAAATGAGAGAATCTGTGATCATATCATAGCCACTATGACACCATCACATTAAAAGAAGGATACACTACAGTAGTTATAGTCATTTCAGATGGAGAGAAAGTTAAAGAGTTATGTAGTATTTAAAATTGGATTTTATCTTAGTATGTAAAGGGAGTAATAGATGTGGCCATAAAGTAAGTTAACAATGCATCATATCAAAATAAGAAACACAATACAGGCGTTTCAACAAACACAAAACCAACACTGAAAAGACAACCCATAAGAAGAATGGCCTAGAACAAAACATTAACAGCAATATGAAAAACATCAACATAAAACTAATTACATCAAAATGATAGCACTAATCACTTATCTATCAATAATTACACTGAATGTAAATGGACTGAACACTCCAGTAAAGAGACAATGAGTGACATTCTGGATCAAAAGGCATGACTCTTCTATATGTTCCTTACAAGAAACACACCTTAAAGATGTGAACAAATTGAAAATTAAAGGATGGAATAATATATACCAAGCTAACAACATACAAAGAAGAGCAGGTATGGCAGTACGAATTTCAGATAAAATAGATTTTAACATAAAATCTACTATTGTGGACAAGGATGGTCACTATTGCTGAAAAGTTCAATATTCAAGCAGGACTTAACAATATTAAATATTTATGCACCTAATACCAGAGCACCTAAATACATTGAACAAATACTGACAACACTGAAAAATGAGACAGATCATTCCACAATAATGGTTGGACACTTTATCATTTTCATTTCAGTTATGGATAGATCATCCAGAATAAAGCTCAGTAAAGATACAGAAGATCTTATTGCAACAATCAAACAACTTGACCTCATCAACATATGCAGATCTTTTCATCCATCAACAGATAAGCACACCTTCTTCTCCAATGCACATGGAACATTCTCCAGAATAGACCGTGTGTTAAGTCATAAAGCAATTCTTTATAACATCCAAACCACTGATGTACTGCAAAGTATCTTCTCAGACCATAGAGCTATAGAAGTTGAAATCAATAACAGAAAATTCATAGGTAGAAATTCAAACTTATGGAAACTGCACAACACTGCTCAAAAAGCCTTGGCTTATAGAAGAAATCAAGGACAAAATAAAGAAATTTATGGAGTCAAATGAGAATGAGAACACATCCTACGAGAATCTATAGGATACAGCAAAAGTAGTGCTCAGAGGTCGGTTTATCTCTATAACTGCACACATGTGGAAAGGACCCAAATTAAAGAATTAATCTTATAGCTTGAACAAGTAGAAAGAGAACAACAGAAGAACCCCTGAGGCACCAGAGGAAAATAGATTCTAAGGAGTAGAGCAGAAATAAACAAATTAAAGAGTAGAAAACAATAAAAAAAATTAGCAAAACCAAAAGCAGGTTCTTTGAAAAGATCCACAAAATTGATAAACCATTAGCTAAACTTAAAAAAGTAAAACAGAAGACACAAATAATCTGATGTAGAAATGAGATAGGAGATGTTACAACAGACCCCGCTGAAATTAAAAATATCATAACACAATACTATGAAAGGCGGTACTCTAACAAGTTTGAAAACATAGAGGAAATAGACAAATTGATAGATTCATATCACCCATCAAGATTACCACAAGGAATAGATCAACTTAGTGACTCTATCACCAAGGAAGAGATTGAAAAAGTCATCAAAAATCTACCAACCAAAAAAGTCCTGGCCCAGATGGCTTCACTGCAGAATTATACTAAACTTTTAGAAAAGAGTTAACTCTGATACTAATGAGGATGTTTCACACCATAGGAAAGGATGAAATACTCCCAAATTCATTCTATGAAGCCAGCATAACACTAATACAAAAACAGGGAAAGATCTCACAAAAAAAAAAAGAGAAAATTACAGACCAATATCACTTATGGACCTAGATGCAAAAATCATGAGCAAAATTCTAGTGAATAGAATTCAACAGCAAAAAAAAAATAATAATAATAATTGATCATGATCAAGTTGGTTTCATTCTAGGGTTACAAGGGTGGTTCAATATCAAAAAAAATCAACGTAATCAATGACATAAATAAAACAAAAGGTAAGAATTACCTAATTTTGTCAATTGATGCAGAAAAGGCATTTGACAAAGTTCAACACCCGTTCCTGCTTAAAACTCTCAGAAGAATAGGAAGAGAGGAGAAATTCCTCAGTGCAATCAGTAGCAGCTATACAAAGCCAACTGCCTGCATTGTTCTGAATGGTGAAAGACTGAAAGAATTCCCTTTGAGAGTGGGAACTAGGCAAGGATGCCCAGTCTCACCACTTCTATTCAACATTGTGCTAGAAGTTCTGGCCAGAGCAATTAGACAAGTCAAAGAAATAAAGGGCATTTGTATCAGCAGTGAAGAAGTAAAAATCTTGATATTTACAGATGATATGATTGTATATCCAAAGGAATCCATATGTAAACTATTGGAACTAGTAGAGGAGTTTAGCAAAGTGTTGGGATACAAGATAAACAAGTAAATCAGTAGAATTCCTTTACACCAACAATGAGATTATTAAAGAAGAAATCACCAAATCAGCTCCATTTACTATAGCCCCCAGGAAGAGAAAATACTTAAGATTAAATCTAACTGTAGAAATAAGAGACCTTCACAAAGAGAATTGCAAGAGCTCATGCCAAGAAACTAGAAAATAGATAAATGGGAACTACTAAGAATCAAACACTTTTGCTCATCCAGAGACTTCATCAAAATAATTAAAAGGCCACCTACAAGGTGGCCATCTGACGTCCATAATCTACAAGGTATTACAAAATATATATATATATAAAAGTATAAGTAATCCAGTTAAGTGGTGGGTGAAGGAGATGGACAGACATTTCTGTAAACAGGATATCCAGGCAGCCAAAAGATACATGCAGAATTGCTCACGATCATTAGCTATTGAAGAAATTCAAATCAAAACTACAAGGAGATACCATCTCACCCCAGCGAAGTTGGTCATCATCCAAAAAACACAAAAGGACAAATGCTGGAGAGACTGTGGAGAAATTGGAAATCTCCTACACTGCTGGTGGAATGGCAAAATGGTACAGCCTCTTCGGAAAACAATCTGGCACTTCCTTAAAAAGCTGGAAATAGATAGATCATTTGGTATGTAATTCCATTGCTTGGAATTTATCCTTCAGAAACAAAGGTTGTCACACCGACAGACACATACACACGAATGTTTCTCGCAGCGCAGTACACAATAGCAAAAAGATGGAATCAACCCTGATGCCCATCAACAGATGACTGGATAAACAAACTGTGGTACAATGGAACACTGTGCTATGATACAAAACAATGATGTTTTTAGAAAACATCTCATAACATGGTCTCATTTGGAAGAGATCATGCTGAGTGAAATCTATCGGTGTCAAAAGGACAAATTTTATATGAGACCCCCTGTTTTAAGGGCTTAAAAAGAGAATTATCCACAAAAGAAAATGACTGTTTTGGCTACAAGCGTGGGTGGAGTCTGAGGGTTTATCATAGATAAAATAATTGATACATGTTAGAAATTTTATTCTTTTACTGTAATTAACAAAAACAAAGAAAAACCTCTAATTAGGGTTGATTTTTTGTCTGCTGAAACCTTAAGGTGAATGTTGAATGTGCTCATATGTTTTAAATAGCTAAATAAAATTATATGAGAGAAAATTTTAACTGTAAATTCCAAAAGGACTAGTAAAACTTTAGGCACACTCTTTACCATTACTAAAAATTGTACCATTTGTTCTTAACTTACTTATGATTATAATACCAACTATGGAATAAGTTATACACAATGTTCACTGATGCTCATTTCAAATTCCATGTTACTAAGAACTGTGTAAATTTAGCTAGAGACTCCTTTCTCTTCTGGTATGATCTGGATGTTTCTGATTTGCTTTCTTCAGAATACACAGATTGCAGGGAGTCAAGATCCTGGACCAGACACATCTCTCTTTAATTCCCTCTGAAAACTAAAGCCTGGATTGATAATCAAATGGAGTTTCTGGACACCCAGTGAGCCCTAGGACACAGCATAGGGCTGTCAGCTTGGTATACATGCCACTGAATGGGAAACTACTTCTCTTATGCTGAACGCCACCCTGGCTGAATCAGCTAGCTATCGCAGACTGACGGTAACTGGCATTTCTAATTCTTTTTCTTTTTCTTGTCCAGTGGGCATAGGATAGACTTAACCAGCGACTATCTTATCCTGCAGTGCTAAAGTGATTAGCAGGTGGAAATCTGGCAGATTAATAACAAAAATATAGAATTAGACAATTCAATTCAAAGCCAAAACACCAGAATTGAACAACTGGAAATTAGACTTACCGACCTTGAACATGAGTTACTGATACCAGCGTTTATGAAGAGAAATCAGAGAAAAAGAACAAAAAAAAAAAAAAAAAAGAAAAAAAAGAAATGAAGAAGATTAAGAAACACCTGGGACCCTTTCAAGAAGAATGATGTACAATTAATTGGATTCCCTGAACAGGGAGGGATAGCTGAAAACACAGAGTATTGTTGATGAGTTGCAGACAGAAAACTTCCCTGAAATTATGAAAGAGGAGAACACGGGTATCCAAGATGTGTATCAAATGCCACAAAACACACACCCCAAAAGAAAAGCACCAAGATATATTATAATCAAGCTTAACAAAATGAAATGTAAGCAGATACTCTTTTTTTTTTAATTTTTATTTAACATAACTGAGTGAAAATGTACATTCACATATAAATTTACATGCCCCTCTATATGCAGCTTCCACTGCTCTCCCTGTCCGGTGACAGCACACTATTCCTCTCTGCTCCATACATGTCTCATCCTCCCAACAGTCTCCTTTCCTCTCCTGTCCGTCCACTCCCCTTCCTCCAGCCAGAGGTCAGCAAGATGATATCCTATAGATGTATAGAACCATAAAGTGCTTCCAATATATGGTCACTCTGCCTTGCCAAGTCCAATCCATTCCTGTCCAAAGAGTGGACCTTTGTTATAATTTATGGGAAAGGGCAGCATGAGGGCAGGGAGCCATGCTCTCAGAGGAACCCCAAAACCGCTGGACCATCAATTGAGGTCTTTTAGTGGAGATCTCAGGATGCACCTCTTTATTCTTGTGTTGCCAGTGAGACTTCTCTCTGTGAGCTCCATCGTGGCTATCACTGGTGGTGTCCGGGCACCATCCGGTTCTTCCGGTCCCAAGTCGATGTAGGCACCCACTCTTGTGGGTCTCTCCATCTTCTTGGTTGTCTTTACCGCATGTCATTTTGGTCCTTGGTGAGCATCCGTTCCTGTTGAGTTGGGACCATTTGCTGTGTCCTCGGATGGCAGCTTGGCAGCTTTTAAGACCCCAGACGCCACTCACCAATGTGGGGTGCAGAGAGCTCTCTTAGCAAAACGCTAGTTGTGCTAATTGGCCTGGAATTCGCCTAAAAGCATGGTCCCCTGCCCCCGCCCCAGCTACTCTATCCTTGCAGTATTGAGTTAAGATGGAAGGAGTACTCAAGTTATGCTGAAGTCCACTTAATGTTGTTCTTGTTTCTCATGTGTGCTATCACCGCTTTCTCCCAACTAGATATGTAGTAACTATCTAAACTAAACCCTCTCCCCCGACCCTCTCTCCCTCCCCTCCCTTGCAGCTGTCAAAGAGTCTTTTCTTCTATACACAAGTCTGTTTTTGAGATCTTATCGTAGAGGTCTCATACAGTATTTGTCCTTTTGTCGCTGACTACTCTCACTCAACATAATGTCTTCCAGTTGAAACCAGGTTAGGAGATGGTTCCGGAATCATCGTTTTTCTTTATCATTGCGTAGTGCTCCATTGCGTATATGTACCACAGTTTACCTATCCATTCTTCTATTGTTGGGCATCTGGGTTGATTCCATCGTTTTGCTATCGTGGACTGTCCTGCGATAAACATTCTGGTGCATGTGTCCGTTGATGTGAAAGGCCTTGAATCTGTAGGATATATTCCAAGTAGTGGAATTACTGGGTCAAATGGTATATCAATATCGATTTTTTTAAGGAAGTGCCATATTGCCTTCCAAAGAGGCTGGACCATTTTGCAACTCCACCAACAGTGTAGGAGGGTTCCACTTTCTCCACAGCCTCTCCAGCATTTGTTGTTTTGTGTTTTCTGGATCATGGCCAATCTTGTTGGGGTGAGATGGTATCTCATTGTTGTCTTGATTTGAATTTCTTTAATAACTAAAGATCGTGAACATGTCCGCATGTGTTGTTTGGCTTCCTGGATCTCCTCTTTAGTGAAATGTCTGTCCATCTCCTTTGCCCATCTCTTAATTGGATGGTTTATCTTCTTCTTCTTGATATTTGGTAGTATCTTATAGATTATGGAGATCAGGCGTCGGTCTGACATAGAGTTGCCAAATATTTTTTCCCATTCTGTGGGTGTTCTCTTAATTCTATTAATAAAGTCTTTGGATGAGTAAAAGTGTTTGATTCTTAATAGTTCCCATTTATCTATTTTCTCTTCTGTTGATTGAGGTTTCTTTGACAGATTTTGGAGTCTGTCCTCATTGTGTATTAAAACTTCCATTGTTGTTCCTACCTTTTCTTGGATGAGCTTTATCGTTTTAGGTTTGATATTTAGGTCCTTTATCCAGTTGGAGTTGGTTTTTGTATCAGGTGTAAGATACGGATCTTGATTCAGTTTATTGCAGATGGATAACCAATTTTGCCAGCACCATTTATTGAAAGCAGATACTCTTAAAGGCAGCGAGACCAAAGCAAAGCTAACATTCAGAGGGAAGCCGTATAGGCCTTCATCTGACCTCTCAGCAGGAATGATGCTGGCATGGGGGCAGTGGGATAACGCATTCAAAACCCTGAAGGAGCCAAACTTCCATCTAAGAATTATATGTCCTGCAAAACTGTCTTTCAAATATGAAGATGAAATTAGGCATTCACAGAGAAACAGAAACTTAGAGGACTTGTCAAAATAAAACCAAATCTACAAGAAATACTGAAAGAGACTCTTGGTTAAAAAACAAAACCATTAGCTCTATATTTAAGGCGGCAATGCAGGACACACATCCATAAACCTGCTCAGTTAGAGAAGGCACAAAATCCAATCAAAGCTATAATATTAAAAGAAGTGATCTAGTGATCATATCATGAAAACTATGACACCATCACATTACAAAGAGGGATATAGACCTTCCAGATGGAGAAGTTAATAAAACATGTAGAAGTTAATTGGGCTTCCACCTAGATTATTAACAGGGATCATAGTGGTAGCAACAAAGCACAATAAAGATGCAGCATATCAAAACAAGAAACGTGACATAGGAGTCTCGACAAACAGAACATATTGATTCTATCCTTTGTATGATCCCTGTATTTGCTTATGTTTCTCTCTATCAATATAGTTTTAAATAAGATCAGCATGAATAAATTTATATATAAAAATTGTGATGGTTGGATTATATCAAAGTAATACCAGAAATGTATAGTTAAAAATGCACATCTAATGACTTCTCTCTATTCATTTACATATTCTTCAACAATGATTTCATTGCTGAATGTTTTCTTTGGTACTATTCTTTAAGTCTGGATTTCAAAATCTATTACATATTTGTTTACAATGCACTCAGTAGTTATCTAAACACTGGCAAAAATGGAAAATAGCAATGTCAGTCAATCCTAGGACAGTGTAAACCTTCAGTGACCTAGTTTACTATTAATGTAGCTGATTGCTGAATGAATGCGGTTTCTAAAAGTGTAGCTGCAATATTTTAAACAATTATCTAACTGGTTTAAACGAAGAACCTTTTGAGTAACTATTTTACATTATTTCTCTGTGTTTTTCCCTCTACATACATACATGCAAACACACTAATATATTATTATGAGAAAAAGTAGTTCTATTCGTTTAGACTCATTTCATGTTGCTCATTAAGTGCATTTTCAAATCTCCCTGTCATGGAAATAATACTTAAAATATACAAGTACACAGAAAAGACCAAAAAGAAAATCTCATGGTTATGACAGAGAATGGTAGCCAGACCTAAAATTTGTACAGTGATTCATAGTGATTTGCATGCAATATTTCTTTACGTACAGCAACCCTGAAGGAGGAAGGACAGGTAATTACAGCTTTTTCATAGGATAGTAGATGCAAGCTCATAACATTACAGTTTACCAAAGCCAAATGATGTGGTAGAGGGCACAGAAAAGCTCCACACTGTTGACATCAAGCTCTCACCTCTTCACCAGCGAATAGAATCTTGAAGCATGAACTGAGAATCTCTCTGCTTTCTGTGAACTTTTTGCTGGTTCAATCTTTTCTACGTTATACACACTGCCTGTTTATGAGGAAAGCATAGTGGAGTAATGATTAAGTGCTATGACTGTTAACCAAAATGCTGGCATTTTTAATCCACCAGGGACTCCTTGGAAATTCTATGGGCCAATTCTACTGTGTCCTATAGGGTTGCTGTGAGTCAAATCAACTGGGTGGGCAATGGGGCTAAGACACTGACTTTTATTGAAAAAACTATTTCCCTCCTCCTACACCTCTTCAGAAGGCAGGCTGTGCCTAACATATTTTGAATCAATGTGTTCTTTTTTTAACATCCTGAAAATGTTTATTATTGTTATATTACATACATACAACGCAATCCCAATAACAAATTTCAATGTCATTTTTTTTTCCTTTCTCCCTCTCTCTTTTGTTGTGATTGAATGAAAGTAGTATAAAATCCAAATTAAATTTGCATGCCTGCCTATCTGCAGTTCCCTCTGGTCTCCTCACCCAGTGACAGCACACTCATCCTTTCCATTCTATACATGTCATATCCTGTTGAAGATCTCCTAACCCCTCACCTTCACCCTCTCCTCTGCCTTCTGGTAAAAGGCCAGTAGGATGGCACCCTGTAGATACATAGAACCATAAACTGGACACAACATATATTCACCCTATGTCCCCATGTCCAATCCATTCCTGTCCAAAGAGTTGACCATAGTAATTATTTATGAACAGAGACAGCATCAGGTCTAGGGGCCATCCCCCAGGTCTAGGGGCCATCCCCCCAGGGGAAACGTCAGGTCTTTGAACCATCAATGATGGGCTTTTAGTGGCGTTCTCAGGGTGCCCGCTTTTTATTCTTGTATTGCCACTGGGACTCAACTTTGTAAGCCCCATTATGACTGTCACTGGTGGTGGCCAGGCCCCATCTAGTTTTTCTGGTGACATATTGATGTAGTCACCAATTCACGTAGGTCTTTCTGTCTATGGGGTTCTCTTTCCCCCATGTCATTTTTATCCTTGGTGATCATCTGTTCCTGCTGAGGTGGGAGTATTTGCTGTACCTCAGATGGCAGCTTGCTAGCTTTTAAGACCAGATGCCACTCACCAATATGGGGAGCAGAAGACTCTCTTAGCAATAGGCTAGTTATGCCAGTTGGCCTCGATGTCCCCTGGGAGCATGGTCCCTGGACCCACGCCCCTGCTACTCTGCCCTTGCAACCTTAGGCCAAGATTGGAAGAGTTTTCAGGTTATGCTGAAGTCCAAGTAAACTGATCTTCTTTCTAATGTGTGCTGTCACTGATTTCATCCAACAAAATTTCTGTCAACTATCTCATCTGTAACCAGTCCTCTCCTTTCCTCCCTCCCCTCCCTTGCAGCCATCAGACTGTTTTCTTCTGTACCTGAGTTTGTTTTCAATTCCTTATAGTAGAGATCTCATACAATATTTGTCCTTGTGCTGCTGACAATTTCATTCAACATGATGTCTTCCAATGAGACCAAGTTATGAGATGCTTCCTAAAATGATCACTGTTCTTTATCATTGCATAGTGTTTCACTGAGTATGTGTACGTTAGCTTGCTTACTTATTCGTGTGTTGATAGGCACCTGGGTTGGTTCTATCTTTTTGCTATTGTGAACTGCACTGCAATAAACACTTGTGTGCATGTATCTGTTCATGTGACTGCCCTTAATTCTGAAGGATATATTCTAAGTAGTGTAATTACTGGATCAAAAGATATATCTATTTCCAGCTTTCTAAGGAAGAAACAGATTGCTCTGCAAAGACCTTGCACCATTTTGCAATGCAACAGTGTGGAAGCGTTCCCATTTCACCAAAGCCTCTCCAGCATTTGTTGTTTTGTGTTTTTTTGGATCATGGCCAATTTTGTTGGAGTGAGATAGAATCTCCTTGTAGTTTTGATTTGAATTTCTTTAATAGCTAATGATCGTGAGCATTTCCTCACGTGTGTGTTTTTTTTTTTTTTTTCCTCTCTGGACGTCTTCTTAGTGAAGTGTCTCCCAATTTACTTTGTCCATCACTTGATTGGGTTATTTATCCTTTTCTTGATATTTTGCAGTACCTTGTAGATTATGGAGATCTGACATCGACCAGATATATAGTTGCCAACTATTTTAATTCTTTTGATGAAGTCTTTGGATGAGCAAAAGTGTTTGATTCTTTGTAGTTCTTATTTGTCTATTTTCTCTTCTTTTGAGTGAGCTTTGTTTGTTAGATTTTGAACTCTAAATTGTTTGTTAATCCTTCCATTGTTGTTCACCACATAGAAAAGGATGCAATACTCTCAAATTTCTCCTTGTGATAATTTTAATAGGTGATAAGAATCTAGGAATTTGCCCATTTCCTCTAGGTTTTCAAATCTGTTCGAGTACAGTCTTCCATAGCATTCTACTTTTGATTTCTGTTGGACCTGTTGTGACTTCTCCCTCTCATTTCTTATTCAAGTTATCTGCTTCCTCTCCTGTTTTTCCTTGGTAAGTTTGTCCAATGGTCTGTCAATTTTGTTGATTTTTTTTAAAACACCAGCCTTTAGTTTTATTAGTTTTTACAATTGTCTTTCTATGATTCATTTAATTCTGCTCTACTCTTTATTATCTATTTTATTCTGGTTCCTAAAGGGTTCCTCTGTTGCTCTCTTTATGTTGGTTCAAGTTATAGGGTTAATTCTTTGGTTTGGGTGCTTTCTTTCTTCCAGATATTTGCATTCATAGAGATAAACTGACCTCTGAGCGCTGCTTTGGCTGTATCCCATAAGTTCTGGTAGATGTGTTTTCATTCTCATTTGAATCCATATTTTTTTTTATTCCATACTTTATTTCTTCTATAACCCATGGTGTTTTGAACAAAATACTGTTCAGTTTCCATGAGTTACAGTTTCTATCTATGTGTTTAGGCTTTTATGGCTTTGTGGTCTTAGAAGATGCTTTGCAATGTTTCAACAATTTGGATTTTGTTGAGATTTGCTTTATGTGCTAATACATAATCTAATCTGGAAAATATTCTGTGTGCACTGCAGAAGAAGGTATAGCTATCTGTTGATGGACTAAAATTTGTGTATATCGATAAGGTCTAATTGGTTAATTGTCATAATAAGATCTTCTGTGTCTCAATCAAGCCTTTTTCTGGATGGCGTGTCCATTACTGAAAAAGGAGTACTGAAGTCTCCAACTATTATTGTGGTGTGATCTTTTTCATTTTTCAATGTAGTCAGTGTTCATTCAATGTATTTAGATTCTCTGATATTAGGTGCATCAATATTTAATATTGTTAAATCTTGCTTGTGTACTGAACATTTCAGCAGTAAATAGTGGCCATCCTTGTCCACGATGGTAGATTTTACATGAAACGCTATTTTATTTGTGATTAATGTTGCCACTTCTGCTCTTTTTTTGTACATTGTTGGCTTGGTATGTATTGTTCCATCCTTTAATTTTCAGTTTGTTCATATCTTTAAGTCTGATGTATGTTTCTTGTAAGCAACACATAGATGGGTTGTGGTTTTTGGTCAAAAGTATCACTCATTTTCTCTTTACTAGAGCATTCAGACTGCTGACATTCAGTAATATTAGTGATAGGCATGTGTTTAGTGCTGTCATTTTGATGTGATTATTTTTGTGCTGGACTTTTCTCTGTCGCTCTTTATATTTTGTTCTGGGACATTCTTCTTTATGCATTGAATTTTTATGTTTTCAGTGTTGCTTTAGTATTCATTAAGACCCCTGCATTGCATTTCTTTTTTGATGTGTTGCCTTGTTATTGTGCTCTGTGGCTACTTTTATAACTGCCCTTAATAATCTAAGATTAAACCCAATTCTAGCTTCTACAAATCTTATTGAGTTCCTCATCCTCTGAAAAAAGCAAACAAACCTATAACTACTGTAGTATATCCCTCTTTTTATTGAGATGTCGTCTTAGTTTTTGGAATAAGTTCACTGGTCCTTTTTTTTTCTTTTTTTTAATAATGTTGTAGCTCTGATTGAATTTTGTGCCTTTCCTCACTGAGTAGTATCTGTATGTTATGTCCTACTTTGTCTCCTTAAATTTTCAGATAAGGGCATTATTTTTCTAAGCAGAGAGCTTCTTTCAGTATTTCTTGTAGTTTTGGTTTGGTTTTTGCAAAGTCTCTGAGCTTCTTTTTATCTGCAAGTCTTAGTGTCTTCTTAATGCTTAAAAGACAGTTTTGCAGGATATATAATTCTTGCTCGAAAGCTTTTCCCCTTCAAGTCTTTAAATGTGTCATCCCACTGCCCTTCTGCCAACATCATTTCTGCCTGAGAAGTCAGATGAAAGCCTACAGTGCTTTCCTCTGAATGTTAGCTTTGTTTTGAATCTTGTTGCTTTTAAGAGTTTCTGCTTATGTTTCATTATATTAAGCTTGATTATAATATGTCTAGGTGTTTTTTTTTTTTAAGGTTCATTTTATGTGGAGTTTGATATATGCCTTGGATATCTATGTTCTCCTCTTTCATAATTTCAAGGAAGTTTTCTGTCAGCAACTCAACAACAATGATCTCTATGTTTTCAGCTATACTTCCTTGTTCAGGGATTCCAATTGTACATTATTCTTTTTGATAGAGTCCCACATGTTTCTTATAGTTTCTTCATTTTTTAAATTTCTTTTCTCTGACTTCTGCTGATAAATGCTGGTGTCTATAACTGTATCCACAATGTCACTGATTCTAAGTTCCATTGTGTCAAGTCTGTTTTTATGGCTTTGAATTGAATTTTCTGTTTCTTAGATTTTGTCATTGATCTGTCAGATTTCAGAATGTTGATTTTCCATCAGTTCAAATAGCTTGCTTAACTTTTCATTTTGTTCTGCTGCATTGTGTTTAATCTCTAAGAAGGTTCTATAACCAAATCTCTTGTACTAGATCTATGATCGTTTCAGAAAAGCTTCTTCATCTGGGAAGTTTTTTGAATCAGAATTTTGGGAGTTTTCTGGATCCACATTTGAAAAAATTTTTTAAGTGGTAGGCTATGGTCAGTTGCTTGTGTGACATCTAGAGGCTGTTTAGTTTCTCTGATGTTGCCTTAACAGGAGATGAGAAGAAAGTTGGTCACCAGCCACCTCTTTGTTCTCTTATGACCAGGCTCAGTGGACTCTCTGGGGTGGCAGGCTTTGCTTCCTGGCTGGGAAAGATATTGTCCTTCTTATGGAGACACAAGGGGGCTGTCAGATGATCCTACGATATGGGTCTGTGAAGGCTGGAAGAGATGTGTTCAGGTTGCACTGCAGTTATTTCTCCAGGCAGCTTTATTTTAAAAGCTGAAAGCTAACCAAGATGTGGTTAACCAAAGTGTGGCAGGCCTCTCCTTCTGGCCAACAAAGGCAACTGCTCCCCAGCCATCCAGATATGCAATACTGCAGGACAAGCCACCTGCCACAAAACACCACTGCCACCGCTGCTGAACACCATTCATGAGGCAATGCCTTGCTAAACACAACCCCTCCACTGGAAAAGTGCTCCCTGGGTTGACACTGTTTCCTAGCCTGAGAATCCGCCCATGGCAAAGACTCTGATTGGGTAACTCTGCCTCCCATGTGCACTCACTGGTGTCCAAGTCAAGCTAGCCTCCTGCCAAGAAAGAGGGAAATCTATGTCATTGTTGTAAAGAGTTTGGGGTATGAGGACTTCAGTGTCCCCATCACCAGGGCTTTCAAAGTATGGGTATCCCCACCCAATGTCTCTGCTGTGATATAAGAATTCACTTCAGGATTAAGTTTCAGAGTAGCTCCAGCACAAGTCATTCACCTGCCTTTCGGCCAGCAAAAAAAAAAAAAATTAAAAGTGCCAAATACTTTTGGTAGCAGGAGATGTCCACACAGCCAAATCAGGGTTCAGCAGTAGAGAAGAAGTTTCTAGCTTTGTGGTATATGTTTCTGAGTGACAGTCCTATGCAATTACCTGGGGGAGGGGGGGTTCACTGGGTGTCCAGAAATCTCCATTCAGTTATCAGTCCAAGTTTTAGTTTTTAGAGGGAATTCAGGAGACATGTGTCTACTCCTCCACGTTAACTCTGCCCCCCTCAGTGTACTTTTTAGATTTGAGTTTTGTTCTTTTAAAAAACTGCTATCTCTTTAAAGCCAAAGAGAAACACTACTGTGTGAAGATTCAAGCCTGGACCTAGAAGATGAAATAAGGCATGCTAAAAAGGAAGGGTTGGAGGGGGATGGTTCTCAAGAATTAATACCCCTGACATAGGTTTCCCTGCTAATCTTTTCTTTAGAAATCTTAAAGTTTCCAAATGCAAACTCTTTTCAAAATATTTGGTAGGAACACAAATAAATCTATATATTTTTCATGTTATTTCTCATACATGGGAGACTTATTGATACTGATACAGGAAGTTGTTTGTTAAGAGAATTCTCAACTGAAAGATTACAATTTAAATGTCATTAAAACATGATTTATAACTAAATTTCCAGATTTATACTGTGATAGAATTTAGAAATATTTTTATTCTATTTTATTTATTGTGATCTATTGTGATAATCCAGTTTAAATTTGCATGTCCACCTATGTGCATCTCCTACTGCTCTCCATACCCGGTGACAACACACTCCTTCTTTATGTTCTACACAAGTCACGTCCTCTTAACAATTTCCTGCCCCTCTTCTCTACCACCTTGACTCCCTTCTAGTAAGAGTCCAGTATGATGACATCCTATAGATACATATAACCATACAGTGCACATATAATATGGTCACTCTGTCGCTGAGTCCAACTTATTCCTGTCTGAGGCACTGACCTCAGTAATGATTTATGGTAGCATCAGGTCTTAGGGCCATGCTCCCAGGGGAAACCCAAAACCTTTGGACCATCAGTGGCAGTCTTTTAGTGGAGTTCTCAGGTTACACGCCTTTTTATTCTCATGTTGCCACTGAGACTCAACTTAGTGAGCTCCATCATGGCTGTCACTTGTGTTGGCCAGGCACCATTTGGTTCTTTTGGTCACATATTAATGTAGTCACCCACTAATGGGAGTCTTTCTGTCTTCTGGGTTCTCTTTTCCCTTATGTGTCTTATGTCCTTGGTAATCATCTGTTCCTGCTGAGTTGGGACCATTTAGTGTACCTCAGATGGCAGCTTGCTAGCTGTTAATTTAGTATTCAGTCTTAAACAGAAATGGCATGAGTTAAAAAAGGCAATTACAGAACTGGAGGAGAGCGACCTGAAGATATTCAACATCACTGTCTTGTTTTTTTTAAGATATTTTTCTGTTTCTCCACTTCCCAAAACCACTACAGTGTGTTGTATATTAAATTTGTCCCCTATTTTCTCTATGCTGTATACCAAATGATAACAAATATTAATGAATTCAATAAAAATATTTTTTAATTAAAAAGTCAAAGCAGGGAGTGGGGTCAAGATGGCAGACTAGACACATGTCTCCTTAATTGTAGCTGGAAATTAAAGCCTGGATTGATAATTAAATAGAGCTTTCTGGACACCCAGGGAGCCCTGGACTACATGCCACTGAGTGGGGAACTGCTTCTGTTTTGCTGAACCCCACTCTGGTTGAATCAGTCAGCTACTATGGACTGAAGGTAACAGGCATTTTTAACTTTTTTTTTGTTGGCTGGCAGGCAGGGGATGGGCTTAGCTAGCATTTATGCAGCACTGCAATACTAACGTGATCAGTGAGTGGAATGGACACATTTTAAGAGTCAGGCTCTGGACTCAGAGCACCAACTCTTTCTGGACCTATGCCATAGATTCTCCTTGACCAGAATGCCATCTTGTTTGACTGGGAGGTGGAGTTACTCAACCAGAGGTCTCAGCAGGTTAGAAGGCAGTCCCGGCCCAGGGAGTGCTTTTCCAACAGAAAAGCTGTGTTTAGCACAGTGTAGCCTTATGGGTGGAGCCCAGAAAGGGATGACAGCAGACCAGTAGCCTGTCCCTACTTTGAAATATATCAGAGTATCCGGGGACAACCGAACAGATGCTTCCATTGTCAACTGGAAGGAGAGGCTTGCACACCTGACAGCCTGACTGAATTGGAAGCTGTCAGACAGCATTTAGCTTTCGAGATAAGACTGCCTAGAGAAATAACTACAGTGAAGCTTGACCACAACTCTTCCAGCCTTTACTGGCCCACAATATAAGTTCAGCTGATGGCCCCCCAGTGACTCCATAAGTAGGGTGGTGTCTTTGCCAGCAAGGAGGCAGAACCTGCCATCTCAGAGATTCCACTCAGCCTAGTCAGCAGAGTACACACAGGCGGTCAATGACTATCTTGCTTCTCAGAACTGTGCCACAGCTCCTGTTGAAGCAACACTAGAGAAACTAAACAGCCTCAAGATGTCCCCAAAGCAACAAATCCTAACTAAACATTTAAAGAAAAATTCATCATGGTTCCAGAAAACTCCAAAAAGAAAGAATCAAAGAACAACCGAGATGAAAAACCCTTTTTGAATCTATCAGAGGTTGAGTACCAAAGAATTGTATATAAATCCCTCCTCAATGTTACACAAACTGCAGAAGAGCAAAATGAAAACCTGAGCAAGTTTTTTGAACTGATGGAACACCAAAGCCAAGTGCCAATCTGACAGATCAATAACAAAATAACAGAATTAGGCAATTCAATTCAAAGCCAAAAGAGCAGAATTGAACAACTGGAAATTAGACTTACTGACCTTGTACATAGAGCTACTGACACCAGCATGTATGAGGAGAAATTAGAGAAAAGAAACAAGAAAAATGAAGAAGCATTAAGAAACATGTGGGACTCTATCCAGAAGAATAATGTATGACTAATTGGAGTTCCTGAACAGGGAGGGATTCCTGAACACAGAGAGAGTATTGTTGTTGAGTTGTAGCCAGAAAATTTCCCTGAAATTATGAAAGAAGAGAACATAGGTATCCAAGATGCGTATCAAATACCACAAAACACACATCCCAAAAGACAGACACTAAAGTATATTATAATCAGTTTTGCTTAACTGTGAACATAATGCAAGTAAATCACATAGCATATATTCTTATGTGTCTGACTTCTTTCACTCAACATTGTATCTGTGAGATTCATTCATGTTTTCGTTGTTAGGTGACATGAAGTTAATTCTGGCTTGTAGTGACCCTATGTACAACAGAACAAAACACAACCATTCCTGTGCCGTGCCCAGGTAGTTTGTTGTCACAATAAGATCTTCCAGGCCTTTACCGAGCTTTTCTCTAGATCTCTCCATTACTGAAAGTGGAGTGTTGAAGTCTCCCACTATTATAGTGGAGTGATATATCTCATTTTTCAATGTAGTCAGTGTTTCCTCAATGCATTTAGATGCTCTAGTATTGGATGCATAAATATTTAATATTGTTAAGTCCTGTTGGTCTACTGAACTGGACAGGCTTTGCAGAAATTGGAACTCTCCTAACTACTGGTGAGATTGCAAAATGGTACAACCTCTTTGGACAGCAATCTGGAACTTCCTTAAAAAGTCGGAAATAGATATACCATTTGACTCAGTAATCCCACTGCTTGGAATGTATCCTAAAGAATCAAAAGCAGTCAAGCGAACAGAAACATGCACATGAATGTTTATTACAGCGCAGTCCACAATAGCAAAAAGATGGAATCAACCCTGATGCACAAAAAGAAATTAATGGATGAACAAACTATACTCAATGGAACACTGTGCAATGACAAAGAATGATGATGATTTTAGGAAGTATCTTGTAACCCGGTTTCAACTGGATGACATTATGTTGAGTAAAATCAGACAGCAGCACAAGGACAAATATTGCATGAGATCCTTACTATAAGGACCGGAAACCAGATTCATGTACAGAAGAAAAGGCTCTTTGATTGCTGCAGGGGAGGGGAGTGAGTGGCTTGGTTATAGATTAGATAGCTGATAGAAACGTGGTTGAGTGAAATCAGTGATAAAACACATTAGAAAGATCAGCTTAACTGGATTGCAATATACATTGAAAACTCTTTTAATCTTAACCCAGTACTGCAAGGATAGAGTAGTAGGGGCAAGGGTCTGGGGACCATGCTCTCAGGGTTCATCGAGGCCATTGCCATAATTTACTTATTTCAATGAGAGTCTTCTTCCCTTCATATTGGTGACTGGCATCTGGGGGCTTAAAAGCTAGCAAGCTGCCATCTGAGTACACCGAACGGTCCCAGCTCAGCCAGATCAGATGATGACCAAGGACAGCAAAGACATCAGGGAATGCGTCCAGAAGACAGAAGAACTCACTAGCATGGGTGATTGTATCAACATGTGACCAGAAGAAGCAGATGGTGTCCAGCCACCAGCAATGACAGCCGTGATGGGGTACCCAATGTCGTGCCCCAGTGGCTTCACAGGAAAAAGATGCATGCACCTCAGGAACTCCAATAAAAGACCACAAGTGATGGTCTGAAAGCCCGGAATTCCACTGGGAGCATGGTTCCTAGACCTGCTGCTGTCCCTGATCATAGATCATTACTGAAGTCAACTTTTCAGACAGGTATGGATTGCACTCAGGTATGCAAAGAGACCATATAGTGTGTCCACTTTATGATTCTACGAATTTACATGATGCAGTCCTACTGGCCTATTATTAGAAGTGAGAAGAGAAGAAGAGGAGGGTGCAGAAGATTATTAAGAGGATATGACATGTATAGAACAGAAAGGAAGACTGTGCTGTCACCAGGGAAGGTGAGCTGAAGGAGCTACCGTTAGACTAGCATGCAAGTTTAACTCAGATTCTATACTTTCACTCAACTACAATAAAAAATAAAGGTCCTTTCTTCATCCCATTTTCTGACTTAAAAAAAAAATAGTAACAGTTCACTATCACTCTTTATCAATCCTAAAATACATTCAGCTACCAGAATACTATCTTTTGAGAGTTCACCCAATTACTTACGTCTACAGGGAATAGTCGTGTCTCAGTGTAAGAGGGACAGCCTTCCACGGAGAGTCAAATGAGATTGCCAAAGGTAGTGTACCCTCAATCCTTTAGGAAATAACTATGAAACCCCCTAGAGAAGAAGACAGTTCCATGATTACATAGGTCAACAGTAGACTCAGATGCCTCACATTATCATTAAATCTTACTCTAATTTAAAATACCCTAACATTACTGAAAAAGCCACCATGCACTTTTCTGGAAAATGAATAGAAAAATTCCCCAAACCTCCTTCATACTTTTATCAACTTTTCCAAGGCCTTTTTGATTACATATTGATAAAGTAGGCAACTGGAAGGACTCTAAGTAGAGTCATATCTATATTCATCGGCTTTTTCAAAGTACATCATTTTGAGCTATGAAACAAATAACACTGAACTAGTTTTAAAGAAGAATTTACTTTTAAGAGAAAGCAATCAGCACACTCTATGCAACTAAATCCTTCAGATGAATAAATTAGGTGGTACTTACGTATAATAATATTCTTATGCAAATCAAGATCTTTGGTAAATTAAGCACTAAATTTTAAGGACAGATAATAACTAAAATACATGTACTTTTAGCATTTCTTGTTAAACAGTGAGTTTACGTGAAGTGAACTTGGTAAATAAGTAACAAATGTAATTTTCAAAGTAGAAATTATTAGAAGCATATCTAAAAGAATGAATAAACATTCATATAATATAAATTAATAAGGTATCATAATTCAATAAAAATATATGTGCGTGTATATATATCCAAACTACCAAATATAATGCTTCTAAAAATTATATCCAAAGACAAACAGTACCTTAACAGACTACATTGTCTTTAAAAGCAGGTTGGTTTTTACACACTAAACTACACATAATAATTTCAAAATTCCACCTGAAACCTTTTGTAAGCATTTTCCTCTGCATAGTCCAACTTTTAAACAATTTTGACGTCCTACGAAATGTACTATATCTTTTCCGCATGCATCTGAGTTTTTGCGTATATACATATTCTCTATAACAAACTGAGGGTTCCATAAAATGTCATTTTCAAGTAACACTGCATACTGGCTATTATCATTGTTTGAGCTGTCAGAATTATATGACCAATTTAAATTTAGTTTTATCTCTAATCTCAGTCTCTTCATAATTTCCTTCCATGGTAAGATAGTGTTAAGATAGACATGCAACAAAATGAACTTCTAAAGAATACAACATAATTTACATCAAAATATTTTAGTAAGCATTACACTATAAAAGATTATATATGAGTGCTAAATAACAATAAAACATTTAAATACATTATAAGAAATAACAGGACAAGAAAAATCGCAAGTGATCTATGAGTATGAATCTTCATAGTTTTGTTCTATAGGACCATTAAAAAAATAAACCTCAGTTTTATTTTGATTCATAGCATGTGGATTATCATACAGTAAATATTGATACAAAATTTTTAAAATAATAATAGATTATGCATTTTTATCTTCTAACTAATTTTCACTAGTCTAGGCAAGTGTTTGAAGTATTATTTCAAATTCATGTGTATGCATTTTTATTATTAGGAGCTGCCAAGTCAGTTCCAATTTACGGAGAACATATGTACAATAGAACAAAACATTGACATCCTTAGTTTTAATCTTTTATTTAGGTTAAGCATAAATATATGTATATATACATATACATGAAATAAAAAATCTCATATTAAACCCCAAAACCAAACCCTTTGCTGTTGGGTCTATTCCAATTCACAGTGACCCTATAAGATGGAGTAGAACTGCCCCATGGAGTTTCCAGGAGTATGGGATGGTCTGGAACTACTTATCTTTTGGTCAGCAGCCATAGTACTTAAGCACTATGCCACCAGGGTTTCCATTTTCATATATGCATGTTGTTAGGTGCGCTGCCACTGGTTATGTGTTTTAGTGACCATGTGTACAACAGAATGAAACACGACCTGATTTTGTGTCATCCTTATAATTGTTGCTGTGTTTGAGCCCATTATTGCAACTACTGTGTCAGTACATCTCCTTGAGGGTTTTCCTCTTACCTCCAGTGGCTCTTCTGTACCAGATTTGATATTCCTCTGCAGTGACTGGTATCTCCTGATTACAGATTCATAGTGCTTGAGACCAAGTCTCACTATCCTCACTTCTAAGGATCTTTCTGGTTGTACTTCTTCCAAGATGGATTTATTCATTCTTGTGGTAGTCCATGGCATTCTTGATATTCTTTGACAACACCAAATTAAAAAGCATTAATTCTTTCTCAGTTTTCCTCATTGCCCAGCTTTTGCATGCCTATGAGATGGCTAAATATACCATGGCTTGGGTCAGGCATGCCATAATCTTCAAAGTGACATATTTTCTCCTTAACATTTTTAAGAGGTCTTTTGCAGCAGATTTTCCCAGTGCAGTGTGGCATTTGATTTCCTGAGTGCTGCTTCTTTGGGCACTGATTGTGGGTAGAATTACAATGAAATCCTTGAAAACTTCAAAGTCTTTTTTTTCCCCATTTACTTTGATGTTGTTTATCAGTCAGTTGTGAAGATTTTTACTTTATTTTTGAGATGTAATCTATACTGAATCCTGTGGCCTTTAATCTTTATTAGTAGGTGATTCAAGTTCTCTTCACTTTCAGCAAGCAAAGTTGTATTATCTGCATATCTCGAGTTATTAGTGAGTCTTCTTCCAATCTTGATGCTCCATTCTTTTTCAGATAGTCCATGTTCTTGGATTATTTGTACCGCATAAATATTAAATAAGTATAGTGAAAAGATAAAACCCTGATGCACAAGTTTCCTGACTATAAACCATGCAGTATTTGTTTGAATGACTACCTCTTTATCGACATACAGTTCTTTATGAGCACAATGAAGTGTTCTGAAATTCCTATTCTTTCTACTGTTATCCACAGTTTGCTATGGTGTAAAGAGTTGAACACCTTTGCACAGTCAATAAAACACAGTATTCTCTTGCTCTTTTCAAACAGTTGCCTCTTTGTATGTTTACAAGTTCCACTTAATATTGTTCTTGTTTCTAATGTGTGCTATCACCAATTTCACCCAACCAGATTTCTAGCAACTATCTAATCTAAACCCTTCCCCTCTCAGCCTCCCTCCCTCCCCTCCCTTGCAGCCATCAAAGAGTCTTTTCTTCTATACATAAGTCTGTTTTTGAGATCTTATTGTAGGACTCTCATACAATATTTGTCCTTCTGTCACTGACTACTTTCACTCAACATAATGTCTTCCAGTTGAAACCAGGTTAGGAGATGTTTCCTGGAATTAACATTATTCTTTATCATTGCATAGTGCTCCACTGAGTGTATATACCGTAGCTTACCTATCCATTCCTCTGTTGTTGTGCATCTGGGTTGATTCCATCTTTTTGCTATTGTGGACTATGCTGTGATAAACATTCTTATGCATGTGGCCATTGGTGTGAAAGGTCTTGATTCTGTAGGATATATTCCAAGTAGTAGAATTACTGGGTTAAATGGTATATCTATATCCATTTTTTTAAGGAAGCACCAGATTGCTTTCCAAAGAGGCTGGACCATTTTGCAACCCCACCAACAGTGTAGGAGAGTTCCACTTTCTCCACAGCCTCTCGAGCACTTGTAGTTTTGTGTTTTCTGGATGATAGCCAACCTTGTTGAGGTGAGATGGTATCTCATTGTCATCTCGATTTGAATTTCCTTAATAACTAAAGACTGTGAACATGTCCACATGTATTTTGGGCTGACTGGATCTCCACTTTAGAGAAATGTCTGTCCATCTCCTTTGCCCATCGCTTATTTGGATGATTTATCCTCTTCAAAATGACATGGGGTACAGACAACCCAGAAGATAGAAAGACCCACAAGAGTGGGTGCCTACATAGATTTGGCACCGAAGAACCAGATGGTGCCCAGCCACCAGCAATGATAGCCACGATGAAACTCATTAAGTTGAGTCTCACTGGCAACACAAGAATAAAAAGGGGTTCACCCTGAGATCTCCACTAAAAGACTACAACTGATCGTCCAGTGGCTTCAGCGTTCCCCTGGGAGCACGGCCCCTGGCCCTGATGCTGCCCTTGCCCATAAATCATAACGAAGATCCACTCTTCAGACATGAATGGATTGGACTTGGTGATGCAGAGTAACCGTATATTGGATGCACTTTATGGTTCTATGCATCTATAGGATATCATCCTGCTGATCTCTGGCTCGAGGAAGGAGAGTGGGTGGAGAGGAGGGGAAAGGAGACTGTTGGGAGGATGAGACATATATGGAGCAGAGAAGAATAGTGTGCTGTCACTGGGCAGGGAGAGCAGTGGAAGCTGCATATAGCTGGGCATGTAAATTTATACGGGAATGTACATTTTCACTGTCATAATTAAAAAAATAAAATTCATGTGAGCCAAATCAAGTTTTCTTTAATTTCCATACTTCACAGTGTTATTCATAATTTGTAATAGTCCAAACAGTTAAATGTGTTTGTATAGTCAATAAAATACGGGCAAACATCTTTCTGATATTTTTTGCTTTCAGCCAACATCCATATGATATAAACAAGGTCTTTCCACAACTTCTTCTATATCTGGCTTGAATTTCAGGAAGTTTCTTGCCTAAGTATTGCCACAACTACTTTTGAAAGATTTTCAACAAAATTTTATTTGTGTACAATATTAAAAAAATTGTTTGATAATGTATGCATTCTGTTGGTTTACCTTTATTGGGATGGTGTAAATAAGAACTTCTTCAAGCCAACTGGCTAAATAGCTCTCTTCCAATTTCTTGGAAAAAAAAAGTTGAGCATGTCCCTCTGTGCATCCACTTTTTGAAACATCTTGATATTCTGTCACTTCCTGAAGCCTTGGTTTTCACCGTTGTCTTCAGGGAAGTTTAGACTTCTACACTCTACACCATTGATTCTGGACCATATTCTACCTCCTTAAATGGTTGAAAATCACTAATTCTTTTTGGTACAGTGACAGTGTATTGTTTTCACCATTGTTCAAGATTTTGCTCACAGAATCCTTCAATATTGCAACTTGGGATTTGAATTTTTTCTTCTGTTCTTTCAGGTTGGGAATTGTTAAACATGTTCTTCCCTTCTGGCTTTATAAGTCCAAGCCTTTGTTAAAATTTTGACTTAATTTCTTCCTTTTACTTTAGCTAAGTGACATTTGACACCAAATTTCAGAGTCTCTTCTGACATCCATTTTGGACTTTTCATTCTTTCTTATCTCTTTAATGGCCCTTTGCTTTCTTCACATATGATGTCTTTGATGTAATTGCATAGCTTGTCTGTTCTTCAGTCATCAGTGTTCAATGCATTAAATGTTTTCTTGGCATGGTCTTTAAATTCAGGTGGAGTATACTCAAGGTTGTGCTTTTGGCTACCATGGACTTGTTTTAATTTTCTTCAGCTACAACTTGAACTTGTGTATAAGAAATTGATGATCTGTTTCACAGTCTACCACTAGCATTTTCTAACTGGTCATATTGAGCTTATCCATAATCTTTTCCACAGATATAATTGATTTGATTTCATCTGGCTAAGTGCACATTTATAGTCATTGTTTATGTTGTTGATAAAAGGTATTCACAATGAAGAATTTGTTGGTTTTGCAAAATTCTATCATGTGATCTCTGGCATGATTCCCTCATCAAGGTCATATTTTCCAACTAAAGATCTTTCCTTGTTTCCAGCATTGTCATATCAATGACCAATAACTATCAACACAATTGTTTGGATGCCTGATTCATTTTAGACTGCAGCAGTTGATAAAAAAGTCTTCAGTGCCTTACTTTTAGGCATTCATGGTTGATATGTGAATTTGAAAAATCATTGTATTAACTGCTTTTCCTTATAGGCGTATGGATATTATCAGTGACAGCACTGTACTTCAGGATAAATCTTGAAATGTTGTCTTTGACAGTAAATGAGATGCAATTCCTGTTCAACTTTTTTTTCTTGGCATAGCAAAACGTATGACTGTTCAATATAAAATGTTCCATACTGGCTTATCTTAACTGATACCTATGATATTGATTTTTACAAATTTCATTTCATTTTTAACAACTTCCAATTTTACTTTTTTCATGCTTTGTGTATTTAACTTTTGGATTATTAATGGATATTTGCAACTGTTTCTTTTGTTTTTCAATCTTGTCATATCAACAAATGAAGGTCCCAAAAGCTTTACCTCTTCCTACTTTGAGGAGGCAGTTCTTCACTAGTTGTATTTCAATTGCCTTCCAACCCGAATGGCTCATCTTTGAGCACTATATCAGACAACAGTACCCTGATATCCAAAAGCTTTTCACTGGTCAATTTTTTCAGAAGTCTATAGCCGAGTGTTTCTTTCCAGTCTGCTTCAGTCTGGAAGAACCCCTGAAAACAGTCTACCATGAATGATCTTGCTGGTATTTGAAATACCAGTGGCATTGTTTCCAGCATCATAGCAACACACAAGCCACCACAGTAGGGCAAAGTGACATAGTAATGTTGGATTATATGTATTCACACATACACATTGACAAAAAGTATTACTTATTTTATTAATTGAAAATGTTATGTAAAATAATGGCTAATTAATAATTTGATTCATATTTCATGTGTGACTATTTCAAAAAAATTTTATTATTTCTTCAATTCCCAAATCCTTGAATAATTTTGCAACTATATCTACTACCACAGCAATGAGGCTCTTAAGTGTTGTCTTCCCTAAAATTAATAAAGCAAAATAAGTGGAAAGAGTTTGGGCTGCTAAAGTGTAAAGTAGTAAGAAATATCTTTTTTTTTTATTTGTACTATTTGTACTCTCATTTATCTTGGTTAAACTCCTTTGCAAAGTTGAGGTGGATGTAGAACTTGAAACTTCCTTGCATTAAACAATATCATGTATTGATTCTATAGCAATTACTGTTCCTCAGAATAATATTTAACAACAGAATCCGTCTGTTTGGGGTAATATACACGGTGTCTGAAATATCTTAAATTGTAATTCATTCACAGTTAATGCACACTTTTGACAGTTTTATAAACTGTTGCAAACTTCTGGGGCAAACAATAACCAAAATTCAAGACAAAACATACAAGACTATATTTCATTCTGAAATAATTTAAAATAAGCCATTTTGAGTTTCTTTTCATTTACATAGTAGCTTCCCAGAGAGAAATTCTGAATATAAATGATTAAAACACTGTTCCCAATTATACAGTAACATATTTAAGTTACAACTTTGACTTTGCCTACGTATGTATTAAAACATGTCTCTTTCTCTTTCAGGAATCTCTGTTTTCTTTATCAGAACAGTGGGGTAATGCACATGAGAAAATTCCATTTGTTGAAAATGTTATTTTATATTTTGTCTAAAATCCTGGCAAGATTTACTTAATTCAACAGGAAATTATTCGCTATTTAGATAAATAAGTCTTAAAATTGGGAAAATAACATTTTCTAATAACTTGCAAATACAAGTGAATTATTTTAATCAGTAACATTCAATACAGAGTATCAAGCTATTATTAATGTTTGTCACTTCTGGCCAACTTGGCTTCATAGACAGAAGCACCACAGCTATTCCTCCACAGCAAAGAACCCAAAAACTAAGTACAAAAGAGACAAATGTCAATTCTGGAACCAGAAGTGTTAAATGAGGAGATGAAGATCTCAGCCAAACATTGAAAAGTTTAAGGAACTGACAGAGAACAGAGAGCAAGGATACATATAAAAGGAAGTCCACTATCAGCTTGCATTTGTCGGCACAGATTTGTCGTTTTGGACTTCCGTCAGAGACTGACAGACAGGGAACATAGGAAAGCAGATTCATGGAAATCTTAGCAGAAGACAAAGCACCTGGTAACCAGTGATACATGCTTCCCCATCTCCTCCATCTTTTTCCCAGTGCCTTACCTCCTATCCCTCATAGCTAGCTTCAGTGGCTCAGCTGGCTAGGAAGTGGAACATGTATCCCACTTGGATTCACCACACCCACGTAAGAGATCAGCACTGAAAAGCACCTTCACTAGCTTCCGACAATGCACAGATTACCCAGTAACCAGTGATGCACATTTTCTTAACCTCACCCTTCCCCTGTACTTGGCTTCCTCTGTTTCCTGCCAGTCACAGTCTCTTGGCCAGGAGGAAACTTCTGTAACCACAGGCACTTGGTTTTGCTCCCCAGTACGTACACTTGTTGGCTCCCTGAGTGTCATTTCTCCGTGTTGCTTTTTCCCAATTTTTTTCCTCTGCCTCCCACCAACTTCACCTCTTTTCTCTTGAATATCTGGCTCTGTGTGCCATCTTTATGTCTCCCTGAAAGGCAATGAAGCACTGCTCAGCTGGACAACCACAACATTGCTTTGCTTTCTTTTGCTGTGTTCTGTTCTGTTTTGTATATGTGTGTAATTTTTTGTTGGTTTGTTTGTTTCCTTTACACAGCTTGGGAATCTCTGCTAGCCAGGTTGTACGCATGGCTTAGGACCAGTGTCCCCAGTTTGCCTAACTGTGTCAATGGGATCCCTGGGGGCATTAATTTTGTTTCCCCTCTACTGCTTCCTGTCTTTCTTCATTCCCCATTTCTCATCTCACTACACTTACTTTCTTTTCATGTCTCCTGAATACATGAGACTAAGTAAAGTCTTTATTTCCTATAGCCAGGCTATACCATGAACCTGGTAAACAAACCTCCAGTTTTCACAGTAGCTCTAGAGGGACTTCTGGAGTCTTTCTTTTCCTCCCCATCCTCCCCCAAATTCTTAACTAGTTATTATTTTTCCTTTCTTTGTCTTCTTTTTTTTTTTTCCCATTTCTTGGTGTCCAGGTTATATAAGACATCATTTCACCATCTTCACTTATAAGCAGCACTCTGGGTTGTACTTCTTCCAAGACTGATTTGTTCATTCTTTTGGGAGTTCATGGTGTATTCAATATTACCAAAACCACAATCAAAAGGGTCAATTCTTCTTCTGTTTTCCTTAATCATTGTCCATCTTATGCAATGCATATGATACAATTGAAAATACTATGGCCTGAGACAGGCATATCTTAGTCTTCAAAGTGGCATCCTTGCTCTTCAATACTTTAAGGTCTTTGGCAGTAGATTTTTCCTAGCACAATGTGTCTTTTGATTTATTTACTGCTGTTTCCTTGGGTGTTGGCTGTGGATCCAAGTACAGTGAAATCCTGGACAACTTCAGTCTTTCTTGTTTATCCTGATGTTGCTTATTGGTCCAGTTCTGAGGATTTTTTGTTTTGTTTGTGTTTTGTTTTTTTTTATGTTGAGGTGTAAGCCATACTGAACACTGTGGTCTTTGCTATTCATCAGAAAGTGCTCAAGTCTTCTTTACTTTCAGCAAGGAAGTTTGTGTCATCTGCATAATACAAGTTGTTAATAAGTCTTCCTATATCCTGATGCCCTGTTTTTCTTCATACACTCTGTCTTCTTAGATTATTTGCTTACCATAAATATTGAATAAGTGTGATAAAAAGAGATGTAATCCTGATATACACCTTTCCTGACTTCAAACCACTCGATATTCTTTGGTTTTGTCCAAACAATTGCCTCTTAATCTACGTACAGGTTCCTCAACAATCCCTTAGCACCCATTTCTTTTTACTTCTCTTTCTCTTCTCTCCCATTTTCATCTTAAGTCCACATATCATAATTGCCATGCTCCTTCCCTTTTACATGCACCATATATTGAACATCACTCCCACAAGCACACAGGCACAACCTACTGAAGCTTTCCCAGCACTCATTCCTGGCTTGTCCTGTCAGCTTTAGTATATGACCAAAATAATGCAAAAAACATTGTAGCCCCTCACCTTCAGCTGTACCCAACCTGTTGCACCATAGCTGAAGTGATTCACCTTGCCTGTTGAACAAGGAGGTGAAAAGTATCATGACCACAGAGGAGCAAACAACAAACAACACAAAGTCTGCTTGCTCTGAAATAACAGAATATAAAAAAAATTCAGGATGAAATGAACAAATCCACAATCAATAAATAAAGAATATAGCTACTGAATACCTGTAAGACAGGTATTATATAATACTATATAATATTATATAATACTATAATAATATTATATAATATCAAAACTTATTTTTTTTTAAAAAAATAGAACATAATGGTTCCAGCAGGCATGCAAAATAAAACATGAGATGAAGAAAAGGCACTAAAATTACCTGCCAAGAAATTCAGATCTCTAATATTCAGAGCTATCCAAAATTTGAAACTAAAAAGCAGGCACAAATGAGGAAAAATAGACAATTAGTGGAAAAAATTAAACAAATTTATAGAATAATTCAGGAAATTGTTACAGAAACAAAATAAGAAAATAAATATACAACTGGAAATCATACAAAACCAGCAGTTAGAAATCCAAAAAATAAACAACAAAATTTTAGAAATAGTTTCATAGAAGTGCTGAGAAGAAGACTTCAAATGATGAAACAAAAGGTAAGTAAAATTGAGGACAAATGCTGGGGTGTAACTCTGAGGAAAAATCAGAAAAAAAAATTAATAAAAGAAAAAAGAAGAAATCCTAGGAATTATGCAGGATATAATCAAAAGCAAAAATTTTCAAGTGATCTGAGTTCCGGAATATAGGAAGAAAATAGAAAATATTGAAGGGTTCATTGAAGTCTTGCTGACAGAAAACTTCCCTAATGTCATGAGAGATGAAAAGCTGAATCATCCAGGAAGCTCAACAAACCACATATAGCATAGTTCCCAAAAGAAAATCACAAACATGTATCATAATCATGCTCACTGAAACCAAAGTCAGAGAAAAAATTCTGAGAACAGCTCAAGAAAAGCAACATGTCACATATGGAGGAGAAACAGTGAGACTGAGCTCTAATCATTCAGGATAAACCATGCAGGCAAAAAAGAGATGAAATGAAAGAAAAAAATACCACCCAAGAGTAACATATTCTCAAAATATTAAGGTGAAACTAGTACATTTCCAAATAAACTGAAATTAAGGGGTTATGGGAAAACCAACCCAAATTTACAAGAATTATTAATGGGAATCCTTTGGTCTGAGAACAAACAATGTCAGATGGCAACCTGAATCTAGGATGCAACACTCTACTAGGCAGACATGAGCCTAGGAAATTAATTAACAAGGACTATCCAAAAACAAAATAATTACAAGGAAAAAGAGAGGTTAATCAGTAAATGACAATGTATGAACAATAAAACGGGAAATTAACAGTCTACGTATATAACTTTTTAATAGATGGCCAGGGAAAGTGATACCAATAGTAATACACTGAACGGTGTGGCGGTGCCAAGATGGCAGACTAGACACATGTTTCCTCAATTCCTGCTAATAACTAAGGCCTGAAATGATAATTGAACAGAGCTCTCTGCACATCAGGAAGCCCTAGGATGTGGCACAGATTGGACTACATGTGACTAAACAGTAAACTACTTCTCCCTAAAACGAGACAATGTGTGCTGAGCCTCGCTCCTGATGACTCACTGCTTAGGTGAACTGCAAATAGAGATGCCTTCTTTGTTATCTGGGAGGTGGGGCGTGGACAGGAGCCAGAAAATATGCTGAACTGCACTGCTAAAGTAAACAGTGTATAACACAGCAGAGACACTGCACTTGGGATGGTCATATTTAAAGAGCTCAGTTGCTGACTGAGTACACCACTGCCCCTCCACCCTCTCTTCTCTGAGCTGCACCATAGATTCTGCTGTTTAGTTGTGGGAAGGGCAGCTCAGGCAAGAAGTAGTTGGCTGGGAGGTGAAGTTACCCAACCAGAGGTTGCAGCAGGGGCTGACTCCCAAGCTGAGAAGCAATGCCAGTCAGGAAAGCACTCTTCCATAAAAAGGCTGTGTTTAGCGCAGTGTTACATTACGGGTGGGGTCCAGCCTCAGCAACAAGGCCACTCCCTACTTTAAACTGCATCATAGCATCTGGTGATGGCAGAAGAGGTGCTTCCATTATCAGTTGAAAGACAAGGCCTGTAACATCAAAGGGACTGACTGACTTCAGCAGCTGTTCAACAACTCCCATATTAATAGTAGCGTACCTTTTAAAATGAGAGAATCTGGACAAATGACTGTGGAGCAGTCCATGGAGTGTCACCCCCACCCTTCACTGACCCACATTGTAGGGTCATCTGACAGACAACAGTTTCTCCACAAGTAGGGTGCCATCTTTGACAGCCACAAGGCAGAGTCTGAACCCCAAAGAATACACTGGGCCAGGCACAACAGTACATAAAGGCAACTAGTGATCAACTCCCCTCTTAGAACTACATCTCAGCGCCTGCTGAGGTAACACCACGGAAACTGAACAGCCTCTAAATGACCCAAAGGCAACAAATGATTGCTAACCATTTAAAGGAAAAGTCCACGGTGGCTCCAGAAAACTCCCAAAATAAAGAATCAAAACTTTCTGAGAGAAGACTTTGTGAAACTATCAGAAGTTAAGTACAAAAGAATTATATAGACAGCTTTCCTAGAGATTAAGTAAAATGCAGCAGAACAAAATGAATAATTAAGCAAGCTGTATGAACTGATGGAACAAAAACGATCGATAACAAAAAGAAAGAATTAGACAGTTCAATCCAAAGCCAAAAGAGCAGAATAGAGGAGATGGAAGTCAGACTTAGTGACCTTAAAGATAGAGCAACTGACAACAGCACTTATGAGGAGAAATCAGAGAAAAGAAATAAGAAAAATGAAGAAACATTAAGAAACATGTAGTACTCTATTAAGAGAAATAATCTACAAAAAATTGGAGTTTGTGAACAGGAAGAGATATCAGAAAACATAGAGAGCATCACTGTTGAGTTGCTGACAAAACATTTTCCTGAAACTGCAAAAAAGAGCATAGAGTTCCAAGATGCATACTGAACACACAAAAATTAGACCCCAAAAGAAAGACAGCAAGACATATAATGAATAAGCTTAATAAAATGAAACATAAACAGAAACTCTTAAAGGCAGCAGGCTCAAAGCAAAGCTGAAATTCAGAGGGAAACCATGTGGGCTTTCATATGACTTCTTGGCAAAAACAATGTTGGCAAGGAGGCAGTGGGAAAATACATTCAAAGCCTTGAAGGAGAGAAATTTACAATCAAATACTACATATTATGCAAAATTATCTCTCAAACATGAAGATGAAATTAAGATATTTTCAGATAAACAGAAACTTAGAAAATTTGTAAAAGCCAAACCAAAACTACAAGAAACAGTGAAAGAAGCTTTTTGCTTAGAAAAAGAAAAGCATTAAACATATACTTAAGGAGGCAATGCAGGTTACAGCATCCAGAATCCTACTCAGAGAATTATGAAAGTTCAATCAAAGCTACAATACTAAAAGAAAGGAACCAGTGATCATGTCACATAAACTATGACATCATCACACTAAAAGGAAGGATATATTCCAGTAGTTACAGTCCTTTGAGATGGAGAGTAAAATATAAAGAAGCACAGAAGTTAAAACTGGTTTTAAATTTAGAATATTAAGGGGAGATCATAAGGGTAGCTGCAAAGCATAATAACAATGCAACATATCAAAACAAGAAACATAATTCAGGAGTCACAAAACTAACAGTGAAAAAGATGAAAACTCAGCCTGTAAAGAATGATCAGAACAGAATAATAATGGCAACACACAGAGCATCAACACAAAAATAAGGTCATCAAAATGACAGCATTACATGAGATTAAACAATGTGTAGTAGAACGAAATGAAAAATTTAGTAAGCTATTGGAACACCTTTAGTAAGCTGATGGAACACCAACAATCTGAAATATATCACATCAATAACAAAATTACACAGATAATTCAATCCAAAGCCAAAACAGTAAGATTGAACAGACAGAAGTTAGACTCCTTGACCTCAAAGATTGAGCAACTGATGCCAGCATTTATGAGGAGAAATCAGAGAAAATAAGAAAAATTAAGAAGCATTAAGAAACATGTAGGACTCCATTAAGAGGAATAATTTACATTTAATTGGAGTTCCTGAACAAGGGGGATATTAATGACAATATAGAGAGTATTGCTGTAGAGATGGTAATAGAAAAGTTTCCTGAGATTATGAGCAAAGCAAATATAGGTATCCAGGATGTTTATCAAACACTGCAAAAGCTAGACCCCAAAAGAAAGGCACCAAGGTATATTATAATCAAGCTTAATAAGGTGAAACATAAACAGATGCTTCTGAATGCAGCAAGGCTCAAAGCAAAGCTCACACTCCAAGGGAAACCCTGTAGCCTTTCACTGGACTTCTCTGCAGAAACGAGGCTGGCTAGAAAACAGTTAGCAGACACATTGAAAGCCCTTAAGGAGAAAAACTTTCATCTAAGAATTATTTATCCTGCAAAATTGTCTATCAAATATAATGGTGAAATTAAGACTTTTGAAGATACAGAGTTTAGAGAGTTTGTAAGAACTAAATCAAAATTACATGAAATATTGGAAGAAGCTCTTCCCTTAGAAAAACAGAACTATTAAATGTATATTTAAGGTGACAGTTCAGGACACATCATCCAAAATTGTAATCAGTTAGGGAAGTCACAAAACTTAACCAAAGTTACAATATTAAAATGAGGAAATCTATGTTCATATAATTACAAGTATAATATCATCACATTAAAAGAGGCATACAGTACAGTAGTTATAGTCATTTCAGGTGCAGAGGAAGTTTAAGAGTTATGCAGTAGTTAAAACTGGGTTCAATCTTAGTGTGTTAAGGACGATAATACACGTAACCATAAAGCAAATTAACAGTGAATTGTACCAAAATAAGAAATGGAATACAGGAGTCTCAACGAATGCAAAACCAACAGTGAAACAAGCCATAAAGAAGAATGGCCCAGAACAGAACATTAAAAGCCATATAGAAACCATCAGCACAAAAGTAACATCAAAATGATGGCATTAAGGACACACCTATCAATAATTACACTGAATGTAAATGGGCTGAATGTTCCAGTAAGGAGACAGAGAGTGACATCCTGGATGAAAAAACATAATCCATCTATATGTAGCTCAGAAGAAACACACATTAGACTTAAAGTTATGAACAAATTGAAAATTAAAGTTTGGGATAATATATATGAAGCTTATAAGACACAAAGAAGTGCAATACTAATCTCAGATAAAATAGATTTTAATGTCAAATCCACTATTGTGGATAAGGATGGTCACTATTGCTGAAAGTTTCGATACTCAAGCAGGAACTAACAATATTAGATATTTATGCGCCTAATACCAGAGCACCTAAATACATTGAAAAAATACTGACAACACAAAAAATGGGATAGATCATTCTGCAATAATAGTTGGAGACTTCAACACTCCCCCTCCAGTTATGGATACATCATTCAGAAAAATCTCAGTAAAGATGTAGATCTTATTGCAACAATCAATCAACTTGACCATATCGAGATATACAGATTTTTTTCATCTATCAACAGGTAAGTACATCTTCTTCTCCAAAACACATGGAACATTCTCTGGAATAGACCATGTGTTAGATCATAAAGCAATTCTCTATAAAATCCAAACCATTTATTTACTGCAAAGTATGTTCTCGGACCATAGAGCTATAAAAGTTGAAATCAGTAACAGAAAATTCATAGGTAGAAATTCAAACTTATGGAAACTGAACAAAATTTTGCTCAAAAAGCCTTGGGTTGTAGAAGAAATCAAAGACAATATAAAGGAATTTATGGAATCAAATGAGAATGAAAACACATCCTACCAGATTCTATGAGATAGAGCAAAAGGAGAGCTCAGAGGTCGGTTTATCTCTATAACCGCAGACACTGAGAAAGAACAAAGGACCCAAATTAACTAATTAACCTTACAGCTTGAACAAGTGGAAAGAGAGCAACAGAAGAACCCCTCATGCACCAGAAGAAAACAGATTATAAGGATTACAGTAGAACTAAATGAATTAGAGAATAGAAACACAATTGAAAAAATCAACAAAACAAAAAGCTGGTTCTTTGAAAAGATCCACAAAACTGATAAACCATTGGCTAAACTTACAAAAGATAAACAGCAGAAGGTACAAATAACCCAATTAAGAAATGAGATGGGAGCTGTTACAACAGATTCAGCTGAAATCAAAAATATCATAACAGAATACTGTGAAAGGCTGTACTCTAACAGGTTTGAAAACCTAGAGGAAATGGACAAATTTCTAGGTTCATGTCACTCACCAAGATTATCACAAGGAGAAGTAGATCAACTTAATAATTCTATCACAAAGGAAGAGATTGAAAAAGTCATAAAAAATCTACCAACCAAAAAAAGTCCTGGCCCAGATGGCTTCACCAGAGAATTTTACCAAATTTTTAGAGAAGAGTTAACTCTGATACTTTTGAGGCTATTTCACATCATAGAAAGGGATGGAATATTCCCAGATTGATTCTATGAAGGCAGCATAATGCTGATACCAAAGCCAGGGAAAGATCCCACACAAAAAAGAAAATTACAGACCAATATCACTGCCAAGTGCCATTAAGTCGGATCCGACTCGATGGCACTTGGCATCACTTATGAACCTAGATGCAAAAATCTTCAACAAAATCCTAGTCAATAGAATTCAACAGCATATAAAAAAATAATTCATCATGATCAAGTCGGTTTCATTCGAGGGATACAAGGCTGGTTCAACATCAGAAAAACAATTAATGCAATCAACCACATTAATAACACAAAAAACAAGAATCACCTGATTTTGTCAACTGATGCAGAAGGTGTCTAACAAAGTTCAACACCCATTCATGCTTAAAACTCTCAGAAAAATAGGAATACAATGGAAATTCCTCAACACAATCAGTAGCATCTATGCAAAGCCAGCTGCCTTCATCATCCTGAATGGTGAAAGACTGAAAGAACTCCCCTTGAGAACAGGAACGAGACAAGGATGCCGATTCCCACCGCTTCTGTTGAACATTGTGTTAGAAGTTCTGGCCAGAGCAATTAGACAAGACAAAGTAATAAACAGCATCTGTATCAGCAATGAAGAAGTAAAAATCTTCCTATTTGCGGATGATATGATTGCTTATACAGAGAATCCAAAGGAATCCATAAGCAAGCTACTGGAACTAATAGAGGAGATTAGCAAAGTATCAGGATACAAGACAAGCATAAGTAAATCAGTAGGATTCCTTTATACCAACAGTGAGATTATTAAAGAAGAAACCACCAAATCAATACCATTTACTATAGCCCCCAAGGATATAAAATACCTAGGAATAAATCTAACTGGAGAAATAAGAGATCTTTACAAAGAGAACTACAAGAACTTAGTACAAGAAACTAGGAGAGACTTACATAAATGGAGTAATCTGCCTTGTTCATGGATAGGAAGACTCAATACTGTGAAAAGGTCTATTTTGCTCAAAGCAATCTACTTAAATAACTCAATCCCAATACAACTTCCAGCAGCATTTTTTTATTTTATTTTTTATTTAATATGACTTAGTGAAAATGTACATTCCTGTATAAATTTACATGCCCACCTGTATGCAGCTTCCACTGCTCTCCCTGTCCAGTGACAGCACCCTAATCCTCTGTGCTCCATACATGTCTCATCCTCCCAACAGCCTCCTTTCCCCTCCTCTCCACCCACTCTCCTTCCTCCAGCCAGAAGTCAGCAAATGATATACTATAGATGTATAGAAACATAAAGTACATCCAATATATGGTCACACTGCATCGCCAATTCCAATCCATTCCTGTTCAAACAGTGGACCTTCGTTATGAATTACGGGTAAGGGCAGCATCAGGGCCTGGGGCCATGCTCTCAGGGGAACCCCGAAACCACTGGACCATCAATTGAGGTCTTTTAGTGGAGATCTCAGGATGCATCACTTTTTATTATTGTATTGCCAGTGAGACTCATCTCTGTGAGCTCCATCGTGGCTATCACTGGTGGTGCCCGGGCACCACCTGGTTCTTCCGGTCCCAAGTCGATGTAGGAACCCACTGATGTGGGTCTCTCTATCTTCTAGGTTGTCTTTACCCCATCTTATTTTGGTGAGCATCTGTTCCTGCTGAGTTGGGACCATTTGCTGTGTCCTTGGATGGCAGCTTGGCAGCTTTTAAGATCCCAGACGCCACTCACCAATGTGGGTTGCAGGGAGCCCTCTTAGCAGAACACTAGTTGTGCCAATTGGGCTCAATTTTGCCTAACAGCATAGTCCCCTGCCCCGCCCCAGCTACTCTATCCTTGCAATATTGGGTTAAGATGGAAGGAGTACTCAAGTTATGCTCAAGTCCACTTAATGTTGTTCTTGTTTCTAATGTGTGGTATCATCTAATCTAAACTCTCCCCCTCCACACTTCCTCCCTCCCCTCCCTTGTAGCTGTCAAAGAGTCTTTTCCTCTATACACAAGTCTGTTTTTGAGATCTTATCATAGAGGTCTCATACAATATTTGGGCTTTTGTTGCTAACTACTTTCACTCAATGTAATGTCTTCCAGTTGAACCCAGGTTAGGAGATGTTTACTGGAATCATCATTATTCTTTATCATTGCCTAGTGCTCCACTGAGTATATGTACCATAGTTTATCTGTCCATTCTTCTGTTGTTGGGCATCTGGGTTGATTCCATCTTTTTGCTATCGTGGACTGTGCTGCGATAAACATGCTTGTGCGTGTGTCCACTGGTGAGAAAGGCCTTGATTCTGTAGGATATACTTCAAGTAGTGGAATTACTGGGTCAAATGGTATATCAATATCCATTTTTTTAAGGAAGTGCCAGATTGCTTTCCAAAGAGGCTGGACCATTTTGTAAGCCCACCAAAAGTGGGCTCTTTCTCCACAGCCTCTCCAGCATTTGTTGTTTTGTGGTTTTGGATCATAGCCAATCTTGTTGGGGTGAGATGGTGTCTCATTGTCATCTTGATTTGAATTTCTTTAATAACTAAAGATCAGAAACATGTCCGCATATGTTTCTGGCTGCCTGGATCTCCACTTTAGAGAAATGTCTGTCCACCACCTTTGCACATCACTTAATTGGATGATTTATCTTGTTCTCACTGATATTTTGTAGTATCTGATAGATTATGGAGATCAGGTGTCGGTCGGACATAGAGTTGCCAAATATTTTTTCCCACTCTGTGGGTGTTCTTTTAATTCTATTAATAAAGTCTTTGGATGAGCAAAAGTGTTTGATTCCTAATAGTTCCCATTTATCTATTTTCTCTTCTGTTGACTGAGGTTTCTTTGATAGATTCTGGAGACTGTCCACATTGTGTATTACAACTTCCATTGTTGTTCCTACCTTTTCTTGGATAAGCTTTATCGTTTTCGGTTTGATATTTAGGTATTTTATCCAGTTGGAGTTGGTTTTTGTATCAGGTGTAAGATACGGATCTTGATTCAGTTTACTGCAGATGGATATCCACTTTAGCCAGGACCATTTGTTGAAGGCATTGTGTTTACCCCAGTTTAATGTTTTAGGGCCTTTGCCGAATATCAACTGTTCATAGGCAGATGGTGTCATCTCTGGAGTCTCAATTCTGTTCCATTGATCCATCTGTCTGTTCTTGTACCAGTACCAGGCTGTTTTGACCACTGTGGCAGTGTAGTATGTTCTAAGGTCGGGTAATGGGAGACGTCACAGTGTGTTCTTCTTAAGCAGTACCTTACTCATCCGAGTCTTCTTCCCTTTTCAAACAAAATTGATTTGTTTCTCCATCTCATTAAAAAATGACGCAGGAACTTGTATTGGGATTGCATTTTATAAATAGATTGCTTTGGGTAAAATAGATATTTTCACAATGTTCAATCTTCCTATCCATGAGCAGGGTAGGTTTTTCCATTTATCTAAGTCTCTCTTAGTTTCTTGTAGTAAGGGCTTGTAGTTCTCTTTGTAAAGGTCTGTTATTTCTCGGGTTAGATTAATTCCTAGGTACTTTATCTTCTTAGGGGCTATTGTAAATGGTATTGATTTGATAATTTCTTCCTTAACAGTCTCGTTCTTGGTACAAAGGAATCCTACTGATTTACTTATGTTTATCTTGTATCCTGAGACTTTGCTGAACTCTTCTATCAGTTTGAGTAGTTTACTCATAGATTCCTTGGGATTCTCTGCATATACAATCATATCACCTGCAAACGGAGATTTTAACTTCTTCTTTGCCGATGCAGATGCCCTTTATTTCTTGGTCTTCCTAATTGCTCTGGTTAAAACTTCTAGTACAATGTTGAATAGAAGAGGTGAGAGTGGGCATCCTTGTCTAGTTTCTGATCTCAAGGGAAAGTCTTTCAGTCTCTCTCCATTCAGGATGACGTGGGCAATTGGCTTTGTATAAATGGCCCTTATTGTGTTGAGGAATTTGCCGTCTATGCCCATTTTGCTAAGAGTTTTTAGCATGAATGGGTGTTGGACTTTATCAAATGCCTTTTCAGCATCAATGGACAAAATCAGGTGATCCTTGTCTTTTGTGTTATTTATGTGGTTAATCACATTAATTGTTTTTCTGATGTTGAACCCACCTTGCATCCCTGGTATCAATCCCACTTGGTCATGGTGGATTATTTTCTTGATATGTTGTTGTATTCTATTGGCAAGAATTTTGTTGAAGATTTTTGCATCTGGATTCATGAGTGATATCAGTCTGTAGTTCTCCTTCTTTGTTGGATCTTTCCCTGGCTTTGGTATCAGGGTTATGCTGGCTTAATAGAATGAGTTTGGGAGTACTCCGTCCCTTTCTACACTGTGAAATAGTCTCAGTAGTATTGGAGATAACTCTTCTCTTAATGTTTGATAGAATTCTGCAGGTAAGCCATCTGGGCCCAGACTTTTTTTGGTTGACAGTGTTTGGATGGTATTTTCAATCTCTTCCTTTGTGATGGGTTTATTAAGTTGTTCTGCTTCACGTTGTGATAATTTGTATGAGCCAAGGAACTTGTCCATTTCCCTTAGGTTTTCAAATTTGTTAGAATACAGTCTTTCATAGTATTGTTATGATATTTATTATTTCTGTTGGATCTGTGGTGAGAACTCCCCTCTCATTTCTAATTTGGGTTATTTGTTTCCTTTCCTGCTTTTATGGGCTTGGCTTGGCTTGGCTTCCTGCTTTTCTTCAGTAAGTCTAGCCAGTGGTTTGTCAATTTTGTTGGTCTTTTCAAAAAACCAGCTTCTGGTCTTTTCAATTTTTTGAATTGTTCTTCTATTCTCTAATTCATTTAGCTCTGCTCTAATCTTTATGATCTTGTTTCTTCTGGTGCCTGATGGGTTCCTCTGTTTTTCTCTTTCTACTTGTTCAAGCTGTAGGGTTAGTTCCTTGATTTGTTTTTTTCCTTCCTTCCAGATGTGTGCATTTATGGAAATAAACAGTCCTCTGAGCACTGCTTTTGCTGTATCCCATAGGTTCTGGTAGGAAGTGTTTTCATTCTCATTGGAATACATGAATTTCTTTATTTCATCCTTGATTTCCTCTATAATCCATGTTTTTTTGAGCAAGATGTTGTTCAGTTTTCAAGAGTTCCACTTTCTATCTATGTTTTTTCCGCTATTGATTTCAACTTTGATGGCTTTATGATCAGAGAAGATGCTTTGCAGTAATTCAATGGTATGGATTTTGTTGAGCACTGCATTATGGCGTAACACGTGGTCAATTCTGGAGAATGTTTCATGTGCACTGGAGAAGAAGGTGTAGTCTGCTGATGGGTGGAAAGTTCTGTATATATCAATGAGGTTTAGCTGGTTAATTGTGTCAATGAGGTCTTCTGTATCTTTATTGAGCTTTTTTCTAGATGATCTGTCCAGTATTGAGAGTGGAGTGTTGTAGTCTCCCACTATTATTGTGGAGTCATCTAACTCTCTTTTGAGTGTAGTCAGTGTTTCTTTGATGTGTTTAGGTGCTCTGAATTAGGTGCATAAGTATTTAATATGGTTAAGTCTTGCTTGTGTACTGAACCTTTCAGCAATAGTGTCCATCTTTGTCTAAGATGGTGGATCTGACATTAAAATTGATTTTGTCTGAGATTAGAATTGCCACTCTTGCTCTTTTTTGTTTATTGTTAGCTTGATATATATTATTCTACCCTTTAATTTTAAGTTTACTCCTATCCTTAGGTCTCAAGTGAGTTTCTTGTAGATAACATATAGATGGGTCATGTCTTTTGATCCATGATTTCACTCGATGTCTCTTTACTGGAGCATTCAGTCCATTCACATTCAATGTAATTATTGATAGGTATGTGTTCACTGCTGCCCTTGTGATATGTTTATTTTTATGTTGATGTTTTCTCTGTTGTTCTTATTAGTCTGTTCTGGGACATTCTTTTTGGTGAGTTCACTTTTCACCTTTTTCAGAGCTGGTTTTGTAGTTGTTGAGACTCCTGTGTTACATTTCCTGAAATTGTATGATATGTCTTTGTTGTGCTTTACAGCTGCCCCTATGATCCACCTTAATAAACTATATATAAACCCAATTTTAATTACTACCAGTCTTGTCATCTTCCTCTCCATCTGGAAGGACAATTACAACAGTAGTACATCCTTGTTTTTAATATGATGACACCATTGTTTTCATGATGATCACTGGATTGCTTCTTTCCTTATTAAAGCTGTGATTGCCTTCAGAGGCTTCCCTAACTGAGTAGAGTTTTGAGTAGTGTGTCATTCTAAAATATAAAGTTAGTGGTTTCATTCTTCTAAGCCCACACCAAGAACTTCTTTCAGCATTTCTTGTAGTTTTTGTTTGGTTTTTACAAAGCCTCTGAGTTTCTATTTATCTGTGAATGTCTTAATTTCATTTTTGTATTTGAAAGATAGTTTTGCAGGATGTATAATTCTTGGTTGGAAGTTCTTCTCCTTCAAGGGTTTGAATGAGTCATGCCACTGTCTCCGTGACAGCATGGTTTCTGCTGGGAAATCTGAAGAGAGCCTACAGGGTTTCTCCCTGAATGTTAGCTTTGATTTGAGTCTTGCTGCCTTTAAGAGTTGCTGCTTATGTTTCATTTTGTTAGCCAGCCAATCCAAGTGTCTTAAGCTTGATTATAATATGTCTTGGAGTCTTTCTCTTGAGATCTATATTGGGTGGCATATGATATCCATCTGACATGTCTATATTCTCTTCCTTCGTGATTTCTGGGAAGTTTTCTTTCAGCAGCTCAGCAACAATACTCTCTGTGTTCTCAGATGTCTCACCCTGTTCAGGGACTCCAATTAATCGAAGGTTGTTCCTCTTAATAGAGTCCCACATGCTTCTTAATGCTTCTTCATTTTTCTTGTTTCTTTTTGCTGATTTCTGTTCATAGATGCTGGCGTCAGTAGCTCTGTCTTCCAAGTCAGAAATTCTTTTTTCTATTTGTTCCAGTCTGTTTTCTTGGCTTTGCATGGAAGTTTCCATGTCTTTGATTTTGTTCTTGATCTGTTGTATTTCAGAGTACTGCTGTTCCATCAGATAGAATAGCTTGCTTAATTTTTCATTTTGTTCTGCTGCATTTTGTATAAGTTCTAGAAGGGCTCTGTATATAATCATTTTGTATTCACTTTCTGATGCTTTCATAAAAGTGTCTTCATCCTGAAAACTCCTTGGTTGCTTTGTTTGGGAGCCTTCTGAAGCCATGGGTGATTTCTTGTATGCCACAAGTGTCTGTTGCTTTTTGGGTCCCATGTGAGTAAGTAGAGGCTGGAAGAGATACTGTGAGGATGGACTGCAGATGTTTCTCTAAGCTGTCTTAAAATTTAAAGCAAAAGATATCTGACCACTTCCCAAGTCAGTCAGGTTTTCAGGTGTACAGGTCCCTTTTCTTAACTGGCAAAGCAAGCACCACTACGTCCAACCCCAGATGATACAAACTAGTTCAGAATACAGCAATGCTACTGCCCTGTTGGCTTCTGCTGACAGGGCCTAGCCTTAGGCAACACTGTAGAGTACTGCTTTCCTGGTAGAAAAGCACTCTCCTGTGGGCAGGCTCTGGCTCCCAACTAAGAATTATGTCCAGCTGCTGCCACCGTATCCAAAATGGCATCCTCCACACAGGTAGCAGATAGAGGGGCTAAAGATGCCAAGAGGTAGTGATTCCTCTGCTTCTGTTGCAGGGCCCCCAACCTAGGTGGTACTGTGTAATTTTGCTTTTCTGTTGGAGAAACACCGTCCTGTTTGCAGGCGTCCAGCAGTATTTTTTAACGTGATGGAGAAACAAATCATCAACTTTGTTTGAAAAAGGAAGAAGCCACGGATAAGTAAAGCACGACTGAAGAAGAAGAACACACTCGGAGGCCTCTCACTACCTGAGAACCTATTACACTGCCACAGCAGTCAAAACAGCATGGTGGTGGCACAAAAAGAGACATATAGATCAATGGAGCAGAGTTGAGACCCCAGAGATGCCACCATCCTCCTATGAACAGCTGATATTTGACAAAGGCCCCAACATTTTAAATTGGGGTAAGAACGGTCTCTTTAACAAATGATGCTGGCAAAATTGGATATCCATCTGCAAAATATTGAAACAAGACCCATATCTCACACCTTATATAAAAATCAACTCAAAATGGATAAACGACCTAAATATAAAATCTAAAATAATAAAGCTCATCCAAGATAAAGTAGGATCAACAATGGAAGTTTTAATACACAATGTTGGCAGAATTCAAAATATGACAAACAAAGGACATTCAATATAACAGAAAATAGACAAATGGGAACTACTAAGAATCAAACACTTTTGCTCTTCCAAAGTCTTCATCAAAATAATTACAAGACAACCTAAAGAATGGGAAGAATATCTGGCAAGTATATGTCAGACTGACGTCTGATCTCCACAATCTATAAGGTATTACAGTATCAAAAAGAAAAGGATAAATAATCCAATTAAGCAGTGAGTGAAGGAGATAGACAGACACTTCTCTAAAGAGGCTATCTAGGCAGCCAAACGACACATGCAGAGTTGCTCATGATCATTAGCTATTAAAGAAATTCAAATCAAAACTACAATGAGATACCATCTCATCCAAACAAGGTGGGCCACAATCCAAAAACACAAAACAACAAATGCTGTAGAGACTAGGGAGAAATTGGAACCCTCCTACACTGCTGGTGAGATTGTAAAGTGGTACATCCTCTTTCAAAAACAATCTGGTACTCCTTAAAAAGCAGGAAATAGATATACCATTTGATCCTGTAATTCCGCTGCTCAGAATTTATCCTTCAGAAACAAAGGTTGTCACAAGAACAGACACATGTACACAAATATTTGTTGTAGCATAGTCCACAATAGCAAAAAGTTGGAATCAATCCCAATGCCCAATGAACTATAGTACATATACTCAATGGAACACTATGCTATGATAAAAAACAATGAAAATTTTAAAAACATCTCATAATATTGTCTCATTTGGAAGAGATCATGCTGAGTGAAATCAGTGTCAAAAGGACAAATTTTGTATGAGACCCCTATTATTAGTACTTAACAACAGAATTATCCATAGAAAAAAATGACTGTGTTGGCTACACGGGTGGGGGGGGCTCAGGGTTTATCATAGATGAGATAATTGATAGATGTTAGAAATTTTATTCTTTTACTATAATTAATAAAAATATAAAATTTTAAAAAAGAAAAAAATGACAGCACTAAACACATGCCTGTCAATAATTACAATGAACATAAATGGACTGAACACTCCAATTAAGAGACAGTAAGTGACAACTTGTATCAACAGACACAACACATCAATATATTGCTTACAAAAAACACACCTTAGACTCAAAGACATGAACAAACTGAAATTTGAAGGACTGCAAAATATATACCAAGCTGTTTTAGTCAGTTAAGGCTGCTCTAACAGAAATACCATGGAGTGGATGGCTTTAACAAAGAAAAGTTTACTCTTACACAGTTCTGTAGGCTACAAGTCCAAACTCAGAGTGTCCATTGCAGGGGAAGGCTTTCCCCCTTTTTGGCTCTGGAGGAAAGTCCTTTTGTTGCATCAGTCTTTGTTCAGGGATCATCATGGCTCAGGAACCTCAGATCTGATAGATGCACTCTAAACCTGGTGTTTCTTTCTTGATAGTGTGAGGTTCCCAATTCTCTGCTGGCTTCTTTTTCCTTTTGTCTTTTGTACTCAGACTCGAAAACATGAACAAACTGAAAATTAAAGGATGGAAACATATATACCAAGCTAACAACATACAAAGAAGAGCAGGAGTGGAATATTAACTTAGATAAAATAGATTTTAATGTAAAATTCACCATCATGGACAAGGATAGTTATCATTTATTGCTCAAAGTTTCAACACATAAGCAGAATTTAACAGTATTAAATATTCATGAACCCAATACCAGAGAATTTAAGTGCATTGAACAAACACTGACTACTTTGGAAGATGAGACAGATCACTACACAATAACAGCTGGAGTCTTCAACACTCCTTTTTCAGTAATGGACAGATCATCCAGAAAAAAAAAAAAACCTCAGTAAAGACACAGAAGATCATATCGCAACAATCAGCCAACTAGATCCCATCGACATCTACAAAACTTTTTATCCATCAGTAAATAAGTATATTTTCTTCTCCAATGTACCTGGAACATTCTCCAGAATAGACTATGTGTTAGGACATAAGCAACGTCTCAACAAAATCCAAACCATTGAATTATTGCAGAGTGCCTTCACAGATCATAAAATCATAAAAGTCGAAATCAGAAGCAAAAAACATAGGTAGACATTAGAACTCATGGAAACTGAATAACACCTAACTGAATAAAAGCCATGGGTTCTAGAAGAAATCAAGGATGTAATACAGAAATTTATGGAACCAAATGAGAATGAAAACACATCCTACAAAAACCTATGGGACACAACAAAAGTACTGCTCAGAGATCAGTCTATCTCTATGGATGCGCATTATCTAGAAGAAACAGAAGATCCAAATTGAAGAATTAACCCTACACCTTGAGCAAGTAAAAAGAGAGCAACAGAGGAATTCCTCACTCACCAGAAGAAAACAGATCATAAATATTAGAGTAGAACTAAATGAATTACAGAATAGAAGAACAATCAAAAAATTTAACAACACAAAAAGCTATGTTTTTGAAAAGATCAACAAAACTGATAAAGCACTGGCTAAACTTACAAAAGATGAAACAAACAACCTGAATAATAAACAAGATGGGAGATGTCACAACAGATTCAACTGAAATCAAATGTATTGTAACAGAATGCTACAAAACACTGTGCTCTAACAGATTTCAAAACCTAGAGGAAATGGGCAAATTCCTAGATTCATATCACCTACCAAAATTATCACAGGGAGTAGAAAAATTTAATAAACCATCACAAAGAAGAGAATTGAAAAGGTCGTCAAAAACCACCAACAAATAAAAGTCCCGACCCAAGTGGCTTCATCAGTGAATTCTAACAAACTTTTAGAGAAGAGTTAGCTCCATTACTACTGAGATTATTTCACAGCATAGAAGGGGATGGAGTACTCCCAAATTCATTCTATCAGCATAAACGTGGTACCAAAGCCAGAGATAGATTCCACAAAAAAAAGAAAGAAAATTACAGACCAACATCGCTCATGAATCTAGATGCAAAATCTCCAAGAAAATCCCTGACAATGAAATTCAACAATACATCAAAAATAATATTCACAATCACCAAGTTGGTTTTGTACTAGGGATGCAAGGCTGGTTCAACATGAGAAAAACAATTCATGTGATCAACCACACACACAGCACAAAAGACAAGAATGAACTGATTTTGATACACAAAAGGCATTTGACAAAGACCAACATCCATTCATGCTAAAAACTCTCAGCAAGATATGGAAATTGCACAGTGCAATAAGGGGCATCTATGTAAATCAAACCATCTACATGACCCTGAATAGAGAGGGACTAAAAGAGTTCCATTTGAGAGTGGGAACTAGATAAGGATGCCAACTCTCACCACTTGTATTCAACATTGTACTAGAAATTCTAGCCAGAGAAAATAGACAAGACAAAGAAATAAAGGGCATCCACACCAGCAAAAAAGAAATAAAGAGCTCCCTATTTGCCGATGGATATGAGCATGTATGCAGAGAATCCTAAAGAATCCATTATTCCATTAGTTCTACTGTAACTAATAGAATAGTCCAGCAAATAACCAGGATATAAGACAAACATAAATAAATCAGTAGGACTCCTTTATGCCAACAACAAGAGCATCAAAGAAGAAATCGTCAAATCAACGCTATTTATTATAGCCCCCAAGAAGATAAAATACCTGGAAAAAATCTGAGTAGAGAAATAAAAGACCTATACAGAGAGAACTGCAAGACTTTACTGCAAGAAATCAAAAGAGGAGAAACCTACCACGTTCATGGATAAGAAGAATCAGCATTGTGAAAACAGCTATTTTACTCAAAGTGATATACATATACAGTGCAATCCCAATACAAATTCCAGTGTCTTTTTTGAATGAGATGGATAAACAAATCACTATCTTTATTTGGTAAGGGAAGAAACCCCTGATAAGTAAAGCACTACTGAAAAGAGGCACACAGTGAGAGGCCTCAAACTACCTGACCTTAGAACCTATTGCATTGCCACAGTAGTCAAAACAGCCTGACACAAAAGGAGGCAGCAAATAACTGAAACAAGACCCATACCTCACACCTTACACAACTCACATTGGATTAAAACTAACTCACATTGAATCAAAGACCCAAATATCAAATGATAAAGATTATGCAAGAAAAAATAGGGTCAACAATGGAAGTTTTAATACACAGCTTAGACAAACTTCAAACTCTGACAAAGCATGATCAACAGAAGAGAAAATAGATAAATGGGAATTACAAAGAATCAAACACTTTCACTCATCCAAAGACTTCATTAAGAGAGTTAAAAGACCATCTACAGAATGGGAAATGATATTTGGCAACTACACATCGGACTGTTGTCTGATCTCCATAATCTACGACATACTGCAAAATATCAACAAAAAGAAGGACAGATGCTTCCCAAAAGAGGGCATCCAGGCAGCCAAAAGACACATGAGGAAATTCTCACAATCGTTACCCATTAGATAAATCCAAACCAAAACTACAATGAGATACCATCTCACCCCAAAAAGGTTGGCGGTGATCCAAAGAACACAAAACAACAAGTGCTGGTGAGGCTGTGGAGAGATTGGAACTCTCCTACTCCTACACTGCTGGTGGGATTGAAAAATGGTGCAACCTCTTTGGAAATCAATTTGACACTTCCTTAAAAAGCTGGGAAAAGATATACCATTTGATCCACTAATTACACTACTCAGAATATATCCCAGAGATATAAAGGCTGTCAAGTGAAAAGATATTTGCACACCAATGTTTATTACAGTACCTTCCACAAAAGCAAAAATATATATATATATATAGATAGATGCCCATCAACAGATGAGTGGATAAACAAACTGTGGTTCATATACTCAGTGAAACAGTGCAATGATAAAGAAGAACGAAGATTTTAGGAAGCATCTCATAACTTAGTTTTGGAAGAAATTATGCTGAGAGAAATCAGTCAGCAGCAAAAGTACAAATATTGTATGAGACCCCTGCTTTAAAATGGCAAAACCAAACCCAATGTGTTTAAGTCTAGTCCGACTCGTAGTGACCTTAGAGCTATATGGACTTAAAAATAAGTCCATATACACAGAAGAAAAGACCCTTTAATGGCTACAAGGTGAGGAGGGAGAGAGAGGGCTGGTCATAGATTAGACAGTTGATAAAAATTTGATCAGGCAAAAACAGTCACAGCACAAAGTAGAAAGGAGATCAGTTTAACTGGACCTTGATGTAAAGTGAAAACTCTTCTAATGTTAACCCAATATTGCAAGGATAGAGTAACAGGGGTGGGAGCTGGGGACCATGATTTCAAGGGACATCAAGGCCTGTTAGCATTACTAGCCTATTGCTAAGAAAGTCTTCTGTACCACGTATTGGTGAGTGGTGTCTAGGATCTTAAAAGCTAGCAAGCTGCCATCTGAGGTACATCAAATGGTCTCAGCTCATCCAGAAGGGTTGATTACCAAGAATAAAAAAGACACAAGGGAAAAAGAGCCCAGGAGACAGAAAGACCCACGTGAACGGGTGACTGTATCAACATGTGACCGAAAGAACCAGATGGTGCCCGGCCACCACCAAAGACAGCCGTGATGGTGCACACAATGCTGAATCCCAGTGGCAACATGAGAAAAAGAGGTGTGCACCTCAAGAACTCTATTAAAATACTGCAATTAATGGTCCAGCAGTCTGCGGGTTCTCCTGGGAGCATGGCCCCAAGACCTGCTGCTGCCGTGACCGGAAAACATGGCTGAGGTCAGCCCTTCAGACAGGAATGGACTGGGCTCAGGGACCAGATGTGAGCATATGCTGTGTGTACTTTTTGGTTCTATGCATTTATAGGATGCTGTCATTCAGCCTTCTTATTACAAGGGAGAGGAGAAGACAGAGAGGAGGAGACAGGAGATTGTCAAGACAATACGATATACATAGAACAAAAGGGAAGAGTGTGCTATCACTTGGCAAGGAGAACAGAAGGAGCTGCAGGTAAGTGAGCATGCAAATTTAATTTGGATTTTATACTTTCCCTTAATCACAATAAAATAATAATAGTACACCGGCTGAAATTAGGAAGATATGGGTAAATTTCAAGAGAACCACAAAAAAAGTTAAAAAAGCTACTCATCAAAATAAGAAAGAAAAACACAAGTCTGAGAAAACAAAAATGAAAAAAGAATCCACAAACCAAAGTAATTCAATGCAATAGGATAAAAGGTATAAAGAAAATGTCAGCACCACAAAAAAAACCACTACAAAATTAAGCAGCAAACTCAGACCTATCAACAATTAAACTGAATAATTGGCCTACATGCATCACAAAGAGACAGAAAATGAGAGAATGGATGTAAAAAATAGGACAAGATTAATTAGTATGCTGTTTACAAGAGACACATCTTAGAAACAAAGACCTAAATTTATTACAAATCAAAGAATGAAAATAAAATATCTAGCACAAAGCTAACAAAGAAAAAGCAGGACTGGTAATATTAATTTTGGATGAAACAGACTTTAAAGCAAAATCCACCATAAAAGACAGAACGTACTGTAGAGCTACAGCAGTTGAAAGAGCCTGGTACTGGTACAAGGATGGATATATTGACCAACGGAACAGAGTTCAGAAACCCAATATAAATCTGTCTGTGAATGTTCACCTGATCCTTTACAATGTCCAGGAGTTTATCGTATGGATAAAAGACAAGTGCTTTTCACAAATGCTGATGGCAAACCTAGATGTCAATCTGCACAAAAAATGAAACAGGACCCATAATGTATATATAAAACTAATCCAAAATAGATCAAAACCTAAATATATATAGGCCAAAACTACAAAGTTCATAGAAGAAAAAAAACAGAATCAGTGCTAAAAGCAGCAAACGGATCTTAACATACAACACACAAACTCCAAAAGATAAGCTAGCTAAGTGGGATCTTCTAAAAGTCAAACACTTATGCTCATCAAAAGACTTCACCAAAGAGAAAAAGAAAATCTACAGATTGGAGAAAAAATAAAAAGCAAAAGGCTATTACAAAAATCAGACAAAGGCTTAAATTCTAAAATTTACAGGAAAATCCTGTACTTCTACAACAAAAAGACAAACAATCTAATTGAAAAATGGGCAAAGAAACAAATACGTCATCAAGGAAGACTTTGGAACAACCTACACATGCAAGAGGAAATACTCACAATAACTAACCATTAGAAAAATGCAAACCCAGGGTCGCCATGAGTCGGATCCGACTCGACGGCACTTGGCTTGGCTAAATCACAATGAGATACCATTTTACCCTGGCACTACTGGGATGAATCACCAAACCAGGAAATAAGAAATGTTGGAGAGGCTGTTGGAAAATCGGAACTCTAATGCCCTGCTGGTAGGAATGTAAAATGACACAACCATTTTTGGGAGCAATATGGCACTTTCTTAGAAAGTTAGAGATAGAGATACCACATGATCCAAGAATCCCACCCCTAGAAATACACCCTAAAGAAACAAAAGTAATCTCACAAATAAATGTGTGTACTCTCATGTTCATTGCAGCCTCACAGTAGCAAGAAAATGGAAACAACCTAGAAGCTCATCAACAGGTGAATGGATAAACAAACTGGTGCATACACACAAGGCCGTGTTATGTAAAAATAAAGAACAATGAAGAATCTTTGCAGGATCTCATAACAGTGGAGACAGGAGGGCATTATACTGAGCTAAATAAGTCAATCACAAAAGAATAAATATTGTATAAGAACACTAATGCAAAACTCATGAAAAGGGTTTATGCATAAAAAAAAATCTTGGATGGTTACCAGGGAAAGGATGAGGATGGGAAAACACTAAACAGACAACAGATAAATGTTAACTTCGGCAAAGGATAACACAATACACATCACTGGGTAAAAGAGCACGACTTGTACAAATTAAGAACAAGGAAGCTCAACAGACACATCCTAATTCCCTGAAGGACCAAATTGCTGGGCTGACAGCTGTGGGGACCATAGTCTGAGGGAACATTTAGCCCAATTGCCATAACATATTTTATAAAGAAAAGGATCTACATTCTACTATGATGTGTAGTGTCTGGGAGCAGCCTGGGAGCAGCCATCGAGTCTATTCCATTGGTCTTACCCCTTTAGGAGCAAGGAAGAATGAAGAAAAGAAATAAAGAGATTAGTCAAAAGGACTAATGGACCACATCAACAATGACCTTCTGCAGACTGAATCCAGTACTAAGTGGAGCCCATCTTCCACCACTGACAGCTGTGACAAGATCACAATAAAGTCCCGGACAGAGCTGGAGAAAAATGTAGAACAAAGCACTCACTCACTCACTCACTCAAAAACAAAAAAAAAAAACAGAAAACAGTCTCACTGGGCTGAGAGTGGAAAACCCTGAGAGTATGGCCTCTGGACACACTTGCACCCCAATAATGTATGTAGTCACTTCCTGAGATTGCCCTTCACCCAAAGATTAGACTGTTCTATAAAACAAAGTGAGACTTACAGGGCATGCAAGCCTGGGATTGAGGACTAGCAGAAAAGAGGGGACAGAAAAGCTGAAAATAGCTGACTGAGGGTTGTGAGGGGTGATTGTTCACTTGTGGTGCTGTTAACCAAAGTCATAATGCAATGTGTATAGTAGTTTGTTCTGCAAACCTTCATCTAAATTGCAGTTTAAAAAATAAGTAAATGTTTGTGCTGTCACTATTTCAAAATAAACCCAATTCAATAAATGGCCCTAAACACATTCTGTGGAAATCCTGGTGGCATGATGTTTGAGTGCTATATCTGCAAACCACCAGGTGGTTTGAATCTACCAGGTGTTCCTTGGACACCCTATGGACCAGTTCCACTCTAAGAACACTAATGCAACTCTAAGAACTCTGCCCAGTAGGGTTGCTGTGAGTTGGAATCGACTCTATAGCAGTGTTTTCTTTTCTTTTTTTTTTTTGCATGAAATTATCTGGCATAGGCAGGAGTGAGGTCACTATCGAAAAGGTTGCATTATTATGTATAACTCCACAGTTACCAGTAGATTTATGAATTTTATTTCCCATATCATAAATACAGAAGATTCTCAGACATTATTTTAGTCTGCTGTGTTTAAAAGGTCACATCATTTATTATCCTGAAAAATTTGTTTACTATCTGTAATATATTTGTAAATTTGCCTATTTTTAAAATATTTTTATCAGTATTCCAAATCTATATTTTCCAAAATTTCAGGAGGTTGTTTTTCTTTTTGACCATAACACATTTGCATTTTTGATGAATGGCTTAAACTGCAAGTGTTGCTTAGACATAAACATTAAAACACGTACACAGTAATCTTTTGAAGTATAAGTATATTGACTATCTGAACAGTAAGAGGAATGATAGTTTATGATTTAATATTTCCTTGTTGCTTAGCCTTTACAAATTTATTTGCTAAGTAGTGAATATAAACATTCTCATGATCTGCTAGTCCCCAAATAAAGCCTAGGAATAAAGAGCTAGAGTTCTATAAAGTCATCATTAACTTTTATTGACAGAGATTTAAATACAAAATGCTTGATAATTGCATCTTCTGAAAACTCTGGTGGTGTAGTGGTTAAGTACTAAGACCACTAACCAAAAGATGAGAAGTTTGAATCCCCCAGCTGCTCCTTGGGAGCCCTAAAGTTCTACTTTGCCCTATAGTTGCTGTGAGTTAGTATCAACTTAACAACAAAAGGTTTATAGACACTAACATATTACATGACATCGTGAGTGTATTTCTGAAATTCTTTCAGTATATTTAAAGCAAAATTAAATAAAATTCTTATTAGCATAATGCCTTATAAGCCACCCCATGTGAGTGGTAGGTAACACAAGCATCCATGGTAAATGTAGTCTTACTAGATTAAGAATTGTTAGGAATGCAATATCACTAAAGGATATTCAAGCCATAGTCTGTGGTAGAAACCACACATAAGCACCAAAGTGCTGTCTACCTGAGAAAATATCCTTGACAGGGGGAATAACTGTCCTTCAGTACAGATGGACAGAACATAGCAGGTCTGAAACTCCCAACGCAGACATAATGTCTGCTCCTCTGGTCTTTCGCTTTCTCTAAGTTCATAATGGCTGGCATGCTTACATTTTCAGTCAACTCTTCCCAGTGGATCAATTTCATAATTGTAAAAACTTTTAGCAAATTTCAGTACAGATATGTCTGTCAAGGTTTCCAACAAATACTTGTTAGTAAAAAGAAAAAAAAGTTTATTAAAACTTCCTTTTGTCTTACTATGGAATTATGGATACACACTTGAAATAACATTGGAAGTGATTTATTTAGTTACTTAGATTGATTTTCTTTCAGTGACAGCATAAATAGCTCTAAATATATTTAAAACATTCCTCTGTACTTTAAAATTATTGATCTTTTGTGTTGTAGGTGGATGGATATCATTATCAATTCCCTTCTATAAAAGCATCATTTTGTATCTATCCCAGAGAAAATTCATTGGAAAAATAGAAATATTAATCAAAAGTCAGTAGCCTTTTATTCAAGAAGTCTTAATGGAATTCATTTGAAATGTATTTCTTTATATTAACAAGTTGGACTTATGTTTAGGACTATTTATCTGGGATCTTTAGAGGAACAAAACCAAAGAAACATATATATTAATAAATACAGACAGATTTACTTCAAGGAAATGGATTACACAGTTGTGGGGATTGTAAGCCCTAAGCTCATGGATCAAGTGACAGGCTTCAAGACCTCTACAGTCTCACATTGCTGCAGGGGTTGAAGATTCCAAAACCTGTTAGTCAGGTGATAGGTTGAAGGTTTTTGCAGTCTTACTTCTGAAGAACTAGAGATTAGGTGACCAAAAGAGTACAGAATTGAGAGAGAGAGAGAGACTTCTCAATTGATTTATTGCTCTTATTAGATTGCAAACTGTAAGGTAATTGCATTATGGAAGAACATATGCAAAACAACTGTATATTACAGCCTACTGTAGTGGATACATAACTTGAACCATCACAGTGCTCCCTGTTTCATTTTAGCACCTATATGCATCTCCATAAAACATACAACTACAAGAAAACCAGAGGCGAGGCTAACATGGCAGTGTAACCAGAGCCACCCTCTAAACCCTCTAACAACAAAGACCGAGAACAACAACTTAGCAGATTAAATAGGACATTCTAGGAACCTTAAAAGCCAGGGTGAAAGCTAGGAGAACATGTTGGTCAACAGAGAACTGACATTTGGTGCAGAGCTGTTCAGGAGGGACAGGAAAGGATGAAGGGAGACCACTCCCCACAGGAGGATCCTCTGCACCATTGCAATGTAGAAAGCCACATTTGGAGGTCACCTTTCTCTGCAGAGAAACTGAGCTTTGGGCAGACAAACCTACAGAACTGTAGCATTCTATATGAATGCTCGAAGATAATTTGTTGTGGACTTGTGGGGGTCAAAATTTTTCCTCTAGCATACAAACTTTCTATGTCACCAATGTTCCCTCCTTTCTTTTCTGTGCCTTGTTGGACACCAGATTCTGCCTTGTACATGGGCCAGAAGCAGTAAACCACTGAGGGCACCTCAGGCTGTTCTTCTATAATTGGAAAGGAAGCAGCTTAACAAAGGGGAAAAAAGGAAATTTACTAGTGTCACTGAGCCAGGAACTCAGGATAGAAACAGGCCATTTCCCTAGGTGCAAAGTTTCTAGCCACTCACCTTTCTTGGTGCTGGCTTCTACCCTTTCTGGCATAGGACCCGTGCTTTACTCAGCAAGTGCAGCCAGCAATCTCAGTCCACATGAATCAACATTTCCCAGGTGTTATTGCACACTTGGGGGCCAACTAACTGGATATCTGGACTGAAAACACACAAGACAAATAAACTGACATCAGGCCTCCAATGACTAACAATATCTCTAACCACCCAGTGACAGGACTTTGGAATTTCTATGGCACTATTAGGCAAAATAGCTCGCATACTAGATAACATACAGAGGGAAGCCATTGAGATTTGGTTCTGATTACTCAGGAAAAATCACACAGGCAAGAAAGCAATGGGATGACATATATAATGTCTTGACTGAAAAAAATGTCATTCAAGAATTATATACCCTGCAAAATTGTCTCTCAAGTATGACAGCATAATTGGGACATTCTCAGATGAACAGAAGTTTAGAGAATTTTCAAAAGCAAAACCAAAATTACAAGAAACACTGAAGGAAGTTATTTGATTAGAAAAGTCAATAAAATCAGATATATACTCAAGGATACAAATCAGGAGCAAGCATCCAGATATCAACATGGATAAGGAATCCACAGGAATAAATCACAGCTAAAACACTAAAAATAGGGAAGCAGATGTTGCAGTATGTGAATAATGACAGCATTAAACTAAAAGAGGGACAGACTAATATACTCGTAGATCTTTAAGATGGAGAGGAAGTAAAGTGGTTACAAAGAAAATCAGACTGGTTTAAACTTAGAACACTAAAGGTAAATTCAAGCTAACCACAAAAGAAATTAACAATCTTAGACATCAAAACAAGAAACAAAAATCAAGAAGTTTCAGCATATATAAGACCAAAAACAATGAAAAAGATGAAAATAAAAATGGCTCAGCATAGCAAATTAAGAGGAACTAAGAAACTGTCACCTAAAAAAAAAAAAAGACAAAATAACAGCATTAAATTCATAGCTATCAATAATACTGTGAATTTAAATGGGTTAAGCACTAATAAAGAGATAAAGAGTAGCAGAATAAAAAATAAAAATAAAAACCCAGTACCTCTATAGGATTTCAAGAGACACACATTAGACTTAAAGGTATAAACAAACTGAAATTCAAAGGATGAAAAAAGTATGCCAAGATAATAACACTGAAAAAGTAGCAAAAGTGGCAATATTAATTTCAGATAAAACAAATTTTAAAGTAAAATCTAACACAGTGAACAAAGAAGGACACTAAATAATGCTTAAAGTGTCAATATATTGCGAGGACATAACCACAGAAAATATTTACGCACTCAGTGACAGACTTCTAAGTACACCCAATGAACTCTAACAGGATAGACAAGTGAGAAAATGAGATAGGCAGCTCCAAACTAACAATGGGAGACTTCAACATATCACTTTCAGTGATGGACACAACATCCAAAAAGAAGCTCAAAAAAGACATGGGAGATCTAAAAGCCACTGTCAATCAACTCAATCTTGCAGACATAAAGAGAAACACTCCATGAAGCAACAGACGAATGTACGTTATTTTCCAATGGACATGGACCATTCTCCAGAATAGACCATGTATTAGGCAAGAAAGCAAGTCTTAACAAAATCCAAAACACTGAAATATTTCAAAGCATTTTTTCAGGCCATAAAAAGCAGTAAAAGCAGGAGTAGAAAATCACACACATTGAAATTGAATAACACCTTGCTCAAAAACTTCTGGGACAGAGAAGAAATCAAGGATGCAATAAAGAGATTCATAGACTCAAAGGAGAATGAAAACTTATCAGAACATACGGGTACAGCAAAAGCAAGCTCAGAGGCCAACTTATATCAGTGAATGTACACATTCAGAAAGAATGAGAGACCCCAATCAAAAAATCAACCCTACAACTTGAACAAGCAGAAAGAGAGCAACAAAAGAACCCTTCAAGTACCAGAAGAAAAGAGATAATAAAAATTAGGGCATAACTAAATGTATTAGAGTAGAAAAACAATTGAAGCCCCAAAGCTATTTTTTTTAAAAGATCAACAAAATTGATGTCATTGGCCAAACAAACAAAAAACAGGAGAGGAAGTACATAACGTGAATAAGAAATTAGACAGGCTATGTCACAACAGAACCAATTGAAATAAAATACAAAATCATAGCAGAATACTATGAAAAACTGTACTCCAATAAACATGAAAACCTAATGGAAATGGACAAATTTCAAGAAACACCCTACCTACCAAAACTTACACAAACAGAAGTTGAACAACTAAATACATTCATCACAGAAGAAGAGATGGAAAATGTAACTAAAACAACTCACAACCAAAAAAGTCCTGCCTGTGAGGGCTTCACTGGAGAATTCTACCAAACTTTTAGGTAAGAGATGACAACACTATTACTAAAGGCATTTCACAGCATAGAAAAATGAGGCAATTCTTTCAAATTTATTCTGTGAAGCTAGCATAACCCTGATACCCAAACTAGGCAAAGATAGCACAAGAAAGGAAAATTACAGGCCAATATTTCTGAGGAGCTTAGATGAGAAAATCTTTGACAAAATTCTAGCCAATAGAATGCAACAACATATCGAAAAATAATTCACCATGGCAAAGTAGCATTCATACCAGGGATGTCAGGATGGTTCAACATTAGATAATCAAAGTAGTCAGCCAGGTAAATAAGACAAAAGGTAAGAATCACTTGAATTTATCAATAGATGCAGAAAAGGCATTTGACAAAGTCCAAAAGCTATTCATGTTAAAAAAAAAAAAAAAAAAAAAAAACCTTAGGAAAATAGGAATAAACAATTCCTCAGCATAATAAAGGACATCTACACAAAGCCAATGGCCACTATCATCCTGATTGGAGAGTCTGAAAGCTTTCCACTTGAGAAAAGAAACCAGACAAGGAAGTCCATTGTCACCACTTTCATTCAATATTGTCCTGGAGTTTCTAGCCAGAGCAAACAGACAAGATAAAGAAATAAAGAGCACCCACATTAGTAAGGAAGAAGTAAAAGTACCTCTATTTGCAGATGATATGATCTCATATACAGAAGACCCTAAAAAATTAAAAAAATAAAACCTACTGAAACTAATAGAAGAGTTCAGTAAATTTTCACAGTACAAGAGAAATATAAGTAAATAAGTTGGATCCTTTAAACTAACACAGAGATCTTCTGAGAGGAAATCTCCAAAGCAATATCATTTATAATAATCCCCCAAGAAGTTAAAAGACTTAGGAATAAATATTACCAGAGCTGTAAAAGACCCGTACAAAGAAAATGAAAAGATCCCACTGCAAGAAACCAAAAGAGACCTACATGAGGGGAACAACCTACTTTTTTCATGGATAGGAAGACTTAACATCATGAAAACAACTACTCTTCCCAAAGCAATCTATACATACAATACAATGCCAATACAAATTCCTATGTCATTTTTTAATGAGATAGAGAAACAAATCACCAACTTCATATGGAAAGGTAAATCTTCCTGGATAAGTAAACATAACAGAAGAAGAAGAACAAAGTGGACTTTACAACCTACTGTACTGCCACAGTAGTCAAACAGCCTGGTACTTACACAAAAACATATACATAGTTCATTGGTACAGAACAGAGCATCCAGCTATAATACTAACTAGCTATGAGCAGTAGATATTTGACAAAGTATCATTAACAACCTGTGTTATTCAGATGACCTAATCTTCCTTGCTAGAATTGAAGAGAATTTGAAACTCTTACTGATAAAGATCAAAGACCACAACCTTCAGTATGGGTCACACCTCAACATCAAGAAAACAAAAATCTTCACAAGACCAGTAAGCAACATTGTCATAAATGGAGAAAAGATTGAGGTTGTCCAGGATTTTACTTCCCTTGTTTCCACAATCAATGCCCATGGAAAAAGAAGTAAAAAAAAAAAATCAAAAGAGATATTACTTTGAGAAAATCTGCTGCAAGTGACCTCTTCAACATGTTGGAAAGTGAAGATGTCACCTTGAAGACTAGGGACACATGACCCAAGTTGTGGTATTTTTAGTCACATCATACGCACTCAAAAACTGGATAGTGAATAAGGAAGACAGAAGAACTGACACCTTTAAATTGTGGTGTTGGAGAAGAATGTTGAAAATACAATGGACTGCTGAAAGAACCAACAGATCTGTTCTGAAATATATACAACCAGAGTGCCCTTTGGAAGCAAAGTGTGTGATACTGTGTTTTACACAGTTCGGACATGCTGTCAGGTGGGATCAATCCCTGGAGAGGACCATCAGACTTTGTAAAGTAGAAGGTCAGCAAAAAAGAGGAAGACTTTCAACAAGAAGAACCACCACTGTGACTCTGATAATACACTTAAGCATAAAACGATTGTGGGCATGGTGCAGAACTGGTCAGTATTTTGTTCTGTTGGGCATAAAGTCAATCTGAGTTGGAAATGACTTGATGACACCTAATAGTAATAGCAACATCGTAAGATATAGAGTGTTGCTGGTGTTGTGTGCTTCTTGGCTTAAATATATATACGAGGCTGTTGAAACAGCTCTTCTCTAGAAGCGAGATGGGAGGGTAGAAAGGAAGGGACAGGAGTTGGTTGAAGGAACATGGGAAATACAGTATGGAAAGGAAGAGTGCTGTTACAGGGTTTGGCGTACAGCTAGAGTTACATAAAGGTGTGTGTGCAGGATTTTGTATGGCGAATTGACTTAGATTATAAACTTTTACCCAATCGCAATAAAATATCTTAAAAGGAAGCACTTAACTCACCACATGGCCAGGGCCAGCCAAGTGCCGTCGAGTAGTGAAGAATCACTAAAGAATTACATGGGATTCTATCAAGAAGAGAAATTTAAAGGCAATTGGAGTACCAGAATAGGATGAAAACAAAAAATATAGAGAGGATTGTTGAAGATATGTAGACAGAAAACTTCCCTGATACCATGAAAGATGAAAAGACATCTATTCAAGAAGCCCATCAAATTGTACACAAGACAGATCCCAAAAGAAAGACATCAAACATAGCATCATTAAACTCACCAAAACTAAAGATAAGCAGACATTTTTAAAGGCAGCTAGATTTAAACAAACAAAAAATAATGTACAAAGGACAGTCATTAAGACTGATCACCAATTACTCAGTGCAAACTATGCTAACAAGAAGGCATGGGATGATATATACAAAGTCTTGAAGGAAAAAAAAAAAGCCACCAACCAAGAATTACATATTTTGCAAAGTTTTCTCTCAAATATGATGGAGAAAATAGGCTATTCACAGATAATCAGTTTGGAAATTTGCAAAAACCAAACCAAAATAACAAGAAACACTGAAGGGAATTCTTTGATTAGAAAATCAATAACATCAGATGTACACTCACAGATACAAGGCAGGACAGAGATGCAGATATCAACATGGATATGGTATCCACAAAAATAAATCAAAGTTAAAACACTAAAAATAGAAAAACAGAGATCTCATTAGGTAAAAGATGACATTATACCAAAAGAGAGAAAGATTAATGCACTCATTCATTTCTGAATGAGTCTGACCGGCATCTAATCTCCATGTTCTGCAAGGTACTACAAAACTTCAACAAGAAAAAGACAACCCAGTTAAAAATTGGGCAAAGCATAAGAACAGGCACTTCGCAAAAGAAGATATTCAGGCAGTTAACAGATATACGAGGAAATGCTCACAATCACTAGCCATTAGAGACATTCAAATCAAAACTACAATGAGATACCGTCTCATCCTAACAAGGCTTGCATTAATCCAGAAAACACAAAACAATAAATGTTGGAGTGGTTGTGGAGAGACTGGGACTTTTCCACACTGTTATTGGTAATGTAAAACTTTACAACCACTTTGGAAGTCAATTTGGCACTTATTTAAAAAGTTAGAAATGGTAATGCCATGTTAACCAACAATCCTATTGCTTGAAATAGGAGGGCTATCAATTTCATTTGCTAATTCATGCTAGTAAAAGTGCTACATACCTCACTGCTAAGTATCACTATGGTCACCTTGGAAGTGCTCCGCTTGGGAAATTATGTACTGAAGCCAGCACCTAGTCCATTGTTGAAAGCAATTTTGAAACTTTCCGGATGGGCATGAGATCTGTCATCATATTATCCTTGATGTCCTGAATGTCGTCAAAATGTCTTTCTTTCAATATTTTCTTTATCTTTGGGTAAAGAAAAAAGTCATTGGGGGCCAGATCAGGTGAGGAGGAAGAGTGTTCCTATACAGTTGTTTCTTTACTGGCTAAAAACTCCCTTACAGACAACCATGCGATTAAGTTTGAGAACTTGCCACCATGCCACCATGTGCAATAGCCACCACAGAAAGAGTTCTCAAATTTCTTTGAAGTGTGGTCTAGGTACTGGCATCAGTGCATAGCTTCCTAAGGGGAGTACTTCAAAGATGGCCGTGTTGATATTCTGCAATGAGCTAAAAAATAGCACTTAAAACAACTAAGTTCTACACTTAATTGTCAGGCTTCATGTATCCTAGAAAACTAGCACAGTTACATGAGTGGATACATGCATACCAATGTTTACGGTAGCACTGTCCAAAACAGCAAAAAGATGGAATCAACCTAGGTGCCCATCACCAGATGAATGGCTAAACAAACTATTCCATATTCACACAATGGGATATTACACAATGATTAAAAAAAAAAAAAAAAAAAAAAAGACAAGCATGGGAAACATGTTAATTTGTAACATGGAGTCATCTGGAAGACATTATGTTGGGTGAAATTCGTCAGATGTGTATGAGACCACGACTGCAAGAACTCAAGAAAAGATGGAAGGTTAAGAAAGTAATTGTTGATAACTAGAAGAGTGAGGAAGGAGGCAGAGTGGTATTCATAGATTAGATAGTAAAGAGGAATTAGTTTAATTGAAGGAAGTGACACTATGCAGTAGAAGGGCAATTAGCACTACTGGACTATGCCAAAAGCTAAGGGGTTTCTTAAATACAGTTGAACATTTCAAAGGTCAAAGTAACACTAACAGGGGTCTGGGGATGATGGTTCAGGAGCCGTCTCATTTTGGTGAGTGGTATCTGGGTCTTAAAAGGTAGTAAGCTGCCATACAGGAAGCATCAACTGGTCCCAGTCCACCTGGAGCAGAGGAGATGAAGGACATCAAAGACATGAGAAAAATATGAGCCCAGAAGACAGAAAGTGCCATAGGATTGGGAGACTACATCAGCAAGAGACCAGATGAAGTTGACAGTTGCTGGATACCATCAATCACTGCACTGACAGGGAATGCAACATAGTGTCCCTGATACAGTGGGAGAAAAATGGGGGTTTAGATCTACAAGTCTATTAAAAGACCAGACTTGACAGTCTGGCATCCTTGAGAGTCTCCTGAGAACATGGTCACTGCATTTGCTGCCAGCCTAGAGCTGAAAGCAGTACTGAAGCGAACTCTCCAGACAAAACTTGAACTGGAATATAAGACATAGAGTAATGCTGTTAAAGGTTGTGCTTCTCAGCTTAAGTATAGAAAAATAGACATTCATGTAGATTGTAGATGTAGATGCAGATGTAGATGTAGATATTGCTTCAGTCAGCTAGTGCTGCTCTAAGAATAATACAAGAATAGATGAGTTTAAAAGAGAAATGTTTATTCTTACACAGTCCAGTAGACTACAAGTCCAAATTCAGGGTGTCCACTCCAGGGGAAGGCTTTCCCTCTCTTGGCTCTGGAGGAAAGGTTGTTTTGCATCAGTCTTTGGTCAGGGAGCATCATGGCAGAGGAGCCTCAGGCCTGAAGGATGTGTTCTTCTCCAGGTGCTGCTTTCTGGATGGTATGAGGTTTCCAATTCTCTACTTGCTTTCTTTTCTTTGTATCGCTTTTAAGATAAAAGAATAAAGGGTGATACAAGCCACACTTCAGGGAAACTCCCTTTACAGTGGAGCTTGGAGGTGATCTTACCAACGGATTTACAGTCCCAACCAAATTGTCTTTAACATATGGCACAGGACAATCACAAAATGGAGTGCAATCATAAAGTACTGGGAATCATGACCTAGCCAAACGGTCACATACATTTCTGGGGAGACACAATTCAATCCATGACAAATATATATATGTAGATACAGATATAGATACAACCATACATATATATATATGAGGCTGTGGGAGAAGCTCCTCTCTGGAGGCAAGATGGTAGGATGGAGAGGAAAAGAGAGGAGATGGTGGAAAAAATAAGAAAAACAAAAGGTGTAAAGTAGGAGTGGAGAGTGCTGTCACAGGGTTGGGGGAGCAGCTAGAGTTGCACAGGGTTGCGTATGCAGAATTTTACACGCCAAATTGACTTGTATTATGAACTTTCACTTAAAACACAGTATTTAAAGATAAATAATACAGGTTTTATGCATATTGTTTGATTATCATAGACTTAGTAAGATATACATGCACATAGACAAGCAAAATGTGTATCAATACTATACACAATTGAACTCTATTCTTCTTATGCTGAATAGTACTCTATATTAATAGTACAATCCCTTTATCTGTTAAAATGCTGATCATTACTTGAAGTGTTTTTCAGTTTGAATCCTAATAAATATAGTCCTTATTTAAGTATATTCTGTAGACATACGTTTTCATGCACCGCAGGTAAATACCTGAGTCTTGTGGCAACATCATACGGTAAGTGCACTTTTAACATTGTGAGAAATTCTCAGATTATAATGGATATTCTTTGCATAATTATATTCTCAATGACCAATATATGAGGCTTCTTAATGCCTCACATATTAGTATTATCAGTCATTTTAATTTTAGTCATTCAAGTGAATGTGATTTGGCATCTATTTATAGATTTAATATTCTATTTCCTGATGACTAATGATTTTGAAATTACATGTGCTTGTAACCCATTCATGCAGATTTTTTTCTTTCTTTGTTTATTGAAACCTTTGTGTAATTTGTCTTCCTATTACTGAATTGCAAGTTATTTATAAATTACATTAGAAAACCCTTTGAAAATATTTTCTCTGTACCATAAATTTTATTTATGTTCAGATCTTTAGAACAACAGAATTTTTCAATTTGATGAAGTCCAGTTTACTAGCTTTCTTCTTTTATGGTTTACATGTTTTATGTCTCATCTCAAATGTCTTTGCTTTCTATCATGTGTTATTAATTCATTTGTATATCTTTAAATCAACATTGCCTTTTTAGTTATTGTAACTTATATTAAGTTACATTAAGTCTTAAATCAGGTAGTCAGATTCCTAAAACTTTCTTACTTGTTTTTAATTTTTTTCACTATTTTAAGTCCTTTTCATTTCTACATAAATTTCAGAGCTAATCTCTTTCAAATAGCCCTTGGTAAATTAAATCATTTATTTTTTATTTCTTGATAACTGATGTCTTAAAGTAATAATAGAAAATGTATTTATTGATAAAACCCTTTGGATAAGTGAGATAAATTACATCTATGAAATGAAGGAGGAAAAATTGAGACTATTCTGTCACGAGTTGTCTACACAATGCATAAAGTCATATAATGTCATTTGTAGATGGACCTCCGTCATAGATTCAGCTATTTTGAAGCAAGACAGTTTGTGTGGGATGCCATCTTGTTCTACTGGGAGGCAGGTTTACCCAAATGGAGGTCTGAGCAGGGGCAATTTGTAGCCTGTGATACAGTGTCAGCCTGGGGAGTACTTTTCAAGCAGAAAAGCTGTATTCAGCGCAGTGTAGTAGCCTTGCAAGTGGGGCCAAGCAGCAGATGACAGGAAGACAGTAGCCTGACAATACTTTGAACTAAATTACAGCATCTGGGGATGAATATAGAGATGCCTCTATTGCCAGCTGGAAAGAGCTGCTTGCACATCTGACAGTCTGACCGATTTGGGGAGCTGTCAGATAAATTTACTTTTCAAAATAAGACTGAGTAAAGAAATAACTGCAGTACAGCCCAACGGGATCTCTTCCAGCCTTTACTGACCCACATCATAGGGCTGACTGACAACCCCCCAGTGACTCCATAAGTAGGAATGTATCTTTGCAAGCCAGGAAGTGAAGTCTGCTACACCAGAGATTCCACTAGGCCCAGTCACTGGAGTACATAGAGTTGACTGGTGAACAACTTCCTTCTCAGAACTGTGCATCACCTCCTGTTAAGTCAAAACCAGAGAAACTAAACAGCCTCTAGATACCTAGAAACAACAAAGCCTGGCCAGACACTTAAAGAAAAATCCACACATGGCTCCAAAAAATTCCCAAAAGAAAGAACCAAAGAACTTCCCAGATGAAGAAGCCATTCTGAAGCTATCAGAGGTTGAGTATGAAAGAATTATATACAGAGCCCTCCTAGACATTATACAGTATGCAGAAGAGCAAAAGGAAAAGTTAAGCAAGCTGTTCAAACTGATGGAACATCAACATTCTGAAATTCGACAGATCAATAACAAAGTTACAGTTAGACAATTCAATTCAAAGCCAAGAGAACAGAATCAAAGAGGAATTGAACAACTGGAAAGCAGACTTTCTGACTTTGAAGACAGAGCTACTAACATCAGCATTTATGAGGAGAAATCAGAGAAAAGAAACAAGAAGAAACAAAGGAGCATTAAGAAACATGTAAGGCTCTACCAAGAGGAACAATCTATGATTAATCACAGTTCTTGAACAGGGAGGGAAACCTGAAAACACAGAGAGTATTGTTATTCAGTTGTTGACAGAGCTGCTACAGAAAGCTTCCCTTATATCATGAAAGAAGAGAACATAGATATCCAAGATGTGCATCAAACACCAAACAATATAAGACCACAAAGAAAGACACCAAGACATGTTATAATCGAATTTCATAAAATGAAACATAAGCAGAAACCCTTACAGGCAGTGAGACTCAAAGTGGAAGCCCTGTAGGCTTTTGGATGATTTCTCAGCAGAAACAAAGCTGGCATGGAGGAAATGGGATGACACAGTCAAAGCCTTGAATGAGAAACACTTCCAACCAAGAATTATATATCCTGCAAAACCATGTTTCAAATACAAAAAGAAATTAAGACATTCACAGATAAACAGAAACTCAGACACTTGTAAAAATCAAACCAAAGCTACAAGTAATACTGGAAGAATCTCTTGGCTTAGAGACAAAAAAAAAAATTAACTCTATATTTAAGGAGGCAATGCAGGACACAACATCCAGCAACCTACTCAGTTAGGGAAGGCACAAAAGTCAATCAAAGCTATAATATTAAAAGAAGGGATCCAATGATCACACCACGGAAACTATAATACCATCACATTTAAAAAGAGGGATATACTACATTAGTATACTCCTGCCAGATGGAGAGTTAAAATTGGTTTTAAACATAGATTATTAAGGGGCTAATACAGGTAGCCACAAAACAAAATAAAGATATAACATATCAAAAGAAGAAACACAAACAGGAGTCTCAACAAACACAAACCCAACACTGAAAAGGAAGAAAAATCAATCCATAAAGGATGTGCCAGAACTGAATATTAAGAGCAACAGAGAAAACATCAACACCAAATAAATACATCAAAATGATGACACTAAACACATACCTATCAAAACTTATGTTGAATGTTAATGGATTAAATGTTCCAGTAAAGAGAAAATGAGTGACATCTTGGATCAAAAGACACGACCTGTCTATATGCTGCTTACAAGAAACTCACCTTAGACTTAGAGACATGAACAAACTGAAAATTAAATAATGGAAGAGTACATATCAAGCTAACAATAGATAAAGAATAGCAAGTGTGGCAATACTAATACTAATGTCAGATAAAATAGATTTTAATGTAAAATACACCATCATGGACAAGAATGGTCACTGCTGATTGCTGAAACTTTTAGTATACAAGCAAGACTCAACAACATTAAATATATTATGCATCCAAAACTAGAGCATACATTGAAGAAACACTGACTACCTTGAAAATGAGACAGATCACTCCACAATAATAGTGGGAGACTTCACCCTCCACTTGTAGTACTGGACAGATCTTCTAGGAAAAAATAAAAAACAATAAAGACACAGAAGATCTTATTGCCACAGTTAATTAACTAGACCTCACCGATGTATACAGAACTGTCTATCCATCAACAGATAACCACACCTTCTTTTTCTGTGCACATGGAACATTTTCCAGGATAGACCGGGTATCAAGACGTAGAGAAAATCTCAACAAAATCCAAAGCACTGAATTATTGCAAGGCATCTTCTTAGACCATAAACCCATAAAAGTCAAAATAAAGAACAGAAGAAACATAGAAGTTGGAAGTCATGGATACTGAACAAGATCTTGCTCAAAAACCCATGGGTTACAGAAGAAATCAAAGATGAAACAAAGAAATTGATGGATTCAAATGAGAATGAAAACACTTCCTACCAGAATCTATGGGATACAGCCTAAGCAGTGCTCAGACATCAGTTTATCTCTATAATGCACATATCTGAAAGGAATAAAGTACCCAAACCAAAGAGTTAACCTACAGCTTGAACAAATAGAAAGAGAGGAACAGAGGAACCTCTCAGGCACCAGAGAAACACAGTTCATAAAGATTAGAGTAGAACTAAATGAATTAGAGAATAGAAGAACAATTGAAAAATTGATAAAACCAAAAGCTGATTTTTTGAAAACATCAACAAAACTGACAAACCATCAGCAACACTTACTAAAGAAAAACAGGGAAGGAAACAACACAAATAAGAAATGAGATGGGAGATGTCACAACAGATCCAATAGAAATAAAAAATATCATAACAGAATGCTATGAAAGACCGTACTATAACAGATTTGAAAACCTAGAAGCAATGGACAAATTCTTAGATTCGTATCACCTACCAAAATTATCACAAGGAGAAGAAAAACTTAATAAATACATCAGAAAGGAAGAAATTGAAAAAGTCATCCAAAAACTAACAACCAAAAAAAGCCCTGGCCCAGATGGCTTCACCACAGAATTATACCAAGCTTCAAGAGAAGAGTTAACTCCGATACTACTAAGAGTATTTCACAGCACAGAAACAGATGGAATACTTTCTAATTCTTTCTATGAAGCCAGTATAATCCTGATACCAAAGCCAGGGAAAGATCCAACAACAAAGGAGAACTACACACCAGTATCACTTATGAACCTGGATGCAAAGATCTTAAACAAAACCCTTGCCAATAGAATTTAACAACATGTCAAAAAAATTATTCATCATGACCAAGTAGGATTTATATCAAGGATGCAAGACTGGTTCAACATCAGAAAAACAATTCATGTGATCAACCACATAAATAATACAAAAGACAAGAATCACCTAATTCTGTCAATTGATGCAGAAAAGGCATTTGATAAAGTCCAACATCCACTCATGCTAAAAACTGTCAGCAAAAGAGGAATAGAAGGCAAATTCCTCAGTGTAATAAGGGTCGTTTATTCAAAGCCAACTGCCTACATCATCTTGAACTGAGAGAGACTGAAAGAATTCCCCTTGAGAATAGGAACTAGAAAAGGATGCCCACTCTCACCTCTCCTATTCAACATTGTGCTAGAAGTTCTGGCCAGAACAATAGACAAAACAAAGAAATAAAGGGCGTCTAGATCAACCAAGAAGAAGTAAAAATCTCCCTATTTGTAGATGATATGATTGTATATGCAGAGAATTTTAAAGAATCCATAAGTAAACTACTCAAACTGATAGAAGAGTTCAGCAAAGTCTCAGGATACAAGATAAACATAAGTAAATCAGTAAGATTCCTGTATACCAACAGTGAGAACATTAAAGAAGGAATCACCAAATCAGTGCTATTTATTATAGCCCTCAAGGAGATAAAATACCTAGGAGTAAATCTAACTGGAGAAGTAAGAGACCTATATAAAGAAAACTCCAAGACTTTACTACAAGAAACTAAGAGAGGCTTACATAAATGGAGACACCTACCCTGCTCCTGGATACGAAGACGTAACATTGTGAAAATGTCTGCTTTACTGAAAGTGATCTACATATATGATGCAATCCCGATACAAATTTAAGAGACACTTTTTATTGAGGTGGAGAAAAAAATCACCAACTTTGTTTGGAAATAGAAGAAACTCCAGACAAGCAAAGTACCACTGAAAAAGAACACACTGCGAGGGCACTCACTACCCAACTTTAGAACCTATTACACTGCCACAGTAGTCAAAACAACCTGGCACTTGTACGAAAAGAGACATATAGACCAATGAAACAGAGTTGACACCTCAGTGATGCCACCATCCTCCTACAAACAGTTGATGTTTGACAAAGGCCCTAAGATTTTAAACTTGGGTAAAAACAGTCACTCCAACAACTGATGTTGGTGAAATTGCATATCTATATGCAAAAAAAAAATTGAAACAAGACACATCTCACACCTTACACAAAGATCAACTAAACTGGATAAAAGACCTAAATATCAAACGTAAAGCAGCAAAGCTCATCTAAGAAAAAATGGGATCAAAACTAGAAGTTTTAATACACAATATAGACAGACTTCAAAATCTGACAAACAAGGCATGATCAACAGAAAATAGCTAAATGGGAAATACTAAGAATCAGTTTTCCTCACGCAAAGACTTTATTAAAAGAGTTGAAAGACTAACTACAGAATGGGAAAAAATATTTGGCAGCTGTATGTTAGAATGACCTCTGATCTCCATAACCTACAAGATACTGCAAAATATCAACAAGAAAAAGTTGAAGAACCCCATTAAGCATTGGGCAAAGGAGATGGACAGACACTTCTCTAAAGAGGATATCCAGGCAGCCAAAAGACACATGTGGAAATACTCATGATCATTAACCACTAAAGAAATCCAAATCAAAACCATGATGAGATATCATCTTACCCCAACAAGGTTGGCCATGATCCAAAAAACACAACACAACAAATACTGGAGAGGCTTTGGAGAAAGTGGAACTCTCCTACACCGCTGGTGGGATGGCAAAATCATACAACCTCTTTGGAAAGCAATCTGGGGCTTCCTTAAAAAGCTGGAAATAGGTACACCATTTGGCCTATAATTCCACTGCTTGGAATATATCCTACAGACACAAGGGCAGTCACACAAACAGACACATGCACACGAATGTTTGTTTCAGCGCGGTCCACAATAGCATAAATATAGAATCAACCCAAGTGTCTGACAACAGATGAATGGATAAACAAACTATGGCATGTATACTCAATGAAATACTATACAATGATAAAGAAGAGTGATGATTTTTGGAAGCATCCCATAACTTGGTTTCAACTGGAAGACATTACGTTGAGTGAAATCAGTCAGTGGCACAAGCACAAATATTGCATGAGACAGCTACTATCAAGACTTGAAAGAGACTCCTGTAAGAAGAAAAGACTCTCTGATGGCTGCAAAGGAGGTGCAGGAGGGAGGGAGAGGTCTGGTTATAGATTAGATAGTTAATAGAAATATAGTTAGGTGAAATCAATGACAGCGCACATTAGAAAGTAGGTCAATTAAACTGGACTTCATCATAACCTGAAAACTCTTCCAGTCTTAACCCAATATTGAAAGGATAGAGTAGCTGGGATGGGAGCCCTCAAGGGACATCGAGGTCAGTTGGCAAAAGTAGCCTGTTGCTGAGAGAGTCTTCTGCACCTCATGTAGGTGAGTGGCATCTGGGGTCTTAAAAGCTAGCAAGCTGCCATCTGAGGAGAACCAAATGGTCCCAGCTCAGCTGGAACTGATGATCACCAAGGGCAGCAACAACATGAGGGGATAAGAGATCAGTAGACAGAAAGACCCCCATGAATGTGTGACTGCATCAACATGTGACCAGAAAAGCCAGATGGTACTTGGTCACCACCAACGACAGCCGAAATAGGGTTCACAATGTTGAGTCCCAGTGCCAGCATGAGAAAAAAAGGATTGCACCTAAGAACTCCACAAAAAGACTGCAATTGATGGTTGGAAGCCTGGGAGTTCCCCTGGGAGCATGGCTCCTAGACCTGGCGCCGCCCCTGATCATAGATCATTACTGAGGTCAACTCTTCCGATAGGAATGGAACAGACTTGGGAACACAGAGTGACTTATCACGTATGTACTTTACGGTTCTATGCATCTACAGGATGTCATCATACTGGCCTCCTACTAGAGCAGAATGGAAAGGGTGGAGAAGATTGATGTGATAGTTTTCCTATGTGTTGTAAATCTTAACCTCTATGGTTAATGAAACAAGAATAGGTTATGTTAAAGAGGATTAGGATGAGATATAACACCTTTACTGAGATCACATTCTTGATCCAGTGTAAAGGAAGTTTCCTTGAGATATCACCTATGTCACTTTTTATCTTAAAAGCAATGAAAGGAAAAAGAAATGAGGAAAGAAGCAATGCTGGGAGAAAAGCTCATCATCTGTGGAGAAACTACTAGGCCCAGAGAAGACTGATGACAAAGACCTTCCTCCAGAGCAAGGGTCATGGATTGACTTGTGTCCCCCCAAAAATATGTGTAGCTATGTGGCTGGGCCATGATTCCCAGTATCTTGTGACTGTCCTCTATTCTGTGGTTTTCCTCAAATGTATGTTAAAGGATTAGGGTGGGGCTGTGAATTCCTTCATAGGATTACCTCCCTGCTCCACTGTAAAGTGAGTTTCCCTGGATCATGGCTTGCCCCACCCTTAATCCTTTCATCCTACAAGAGACAAAAGGACAGAGAAGCAGGCAGAGAATTGGAAACCTCATACCATCAAGAAAACAGCCCCGGGAGAAGAGCGCGTCTTTCAGACCTGAGGTTCCTGAGCCAAGATGTTTCCTGGACAAAGACTGATGCAATACCGGACTTTCCTGCAGAGCCGACAAGGGGGAAAGCCTTCCCCTGGAGCGGACACTCTGAATATGGACTTGCAGCCTACCAGACTATGTAAGAATAAACCTTCCTTTGTTAAAGCCATCAACTCTGTGGTATTTCTATGTAAGAATAAACTTTCCTTTGTTAAAGCCATCCACTCTGTGGTATTTCTGTTAGAGCAGCCCTAGCTGACTTAAACAGCAAGGAAGAAAGCCATCTCAAGGTGCTGATACTGTGAATTTGGATTTCTAGCCTCCTAGACTGTGAGAGAACAGACTTCTATTTGCTGAAGCCATCCACTTGTGTCACTTCTGTTATAACAGCACTATATGACTAAGACAACATGACAGCCCGCTGTATACATCTACGTTTCGTTTCAATTTCCATTTAAAACATTATGACATAATGAGCATCTGTGCAATATTTCTACTTACTAAATGATATTGCTGGTACTGTTAGGTGCCATCAAGTCAATTCCAACTCATAGAGATCGTATGCACACTGGACAGAAACTGTATGTGGTCCAGCACTAAGCCCACAGTCATTTTTGTGTTTAACCTCACAGTTGCAGCCACTGCAACTAACAATGATGACTAGCAAGAAACATGATTTTCTCTAGGTTATTTAAGTGGCAATCATGGGATATGATAGAAAAAATCTCTTTAAGACTAGATACAAAAATATATATTTAAATGCTTTGTAAAGTAAATGTATGATTTGGGACACATTCTTAACTTGGCTGAATACCCAGACTACTTGTTTACTTTTTATTTCAAAGCGAATTTACATTCCATGTTATAAAATATTGAAATTTGTTGTTTATGTTATTTAGGATACCTTACTCTGTATATTCTATAAAATAACCAATTGTGTCTTCACTGGAACACTTTAATTCATTAACACTTATCATTGCCCAACAAATGTTAAGGAAAACTTTCCTGTTTTTATAAATATGTTAACTTGAACTTCAAGTCTATTTTTGGATTGTTAATCACTTTTTAAGCTGTCTGTATACATACGGTAAACAGTTCATTGTAAAATCTGCAATAAATTCATTTATATCAATCCATTCATGGCATTATTCTTAGATGTAGATTCTAATTAGAAGAAACAGAAAGAACAGTTTATGATTATTGATTAAAATTATTTCAGTTAAATGTGGCTAATGGAGTACTTATTTGCATTGTGTACAAACGTTCATAGAATGATAATTTAGAATTCAGAGCATTGCATGTATTTGATATTAATCTCTTAACTGTTAACTTTCAAATAAATGTCTCCTTGAAGACATTGAATAATAACAAAATTCCCATTGTGCAATCTAAAAACAACTAGGAGCAATATTTATTTGAAAATGTCCAAAGTATAGGTCTTCATAGCTTATTGATATAAATACCAACAACCTTATATTTAGATTCCAATGTATATATGATTGTAACATCTGACAAATATTTCTGCAAACTAGCAGTTGTGCAAAGTCTAAAACATACTAATTATTTGTATTTGTTATTTTTTAATAAAAGATGCTGTACTTTTGTATTCCCTTGAATAGATAAGACATAAGAAGACTTAAATCAACCTATAGAATTAAGATTCACACAAAGATAGTAAAATCCTATTTCTGAAAAAATACTAATAATACATTTTTAAAAGTGTTTCACACCTTAAAATGTTGCCTTGAATTTTGGGGACCATTCATTTGTTAACAGTAATCACAACTGAGATGTAAGCCAGTCCCAAGGGAATTGCATAGGATATAAAGCGACATTTCTCCATGTGTATTACAAGTATAATAAGCATATCAGAACAAGCTAGTGATCCATCTAATTCTGTATCTTTCAGTCACTAATGTTATATTGTTTATATTAGCTCTAAAGTAAATGATCTGTACTGTACAAAGTATCTGCAATGGTAATTTCTCTACCTCTCAAGGAGGGACTAACATGTATTAGTGATAATCATGCATTCAGATTGCACACCAAACATATTCCCTTAGTGAAAATTTTCTAGTTCAAAGTTTTCCCCTAACAAAGCTTAATTTATGTAACTAGGGCTTACAGCTAGTGACATTATGTTCTAGTGAACAGTTTTCTTTCAATATTTCCTCCAAGTTATTATTTTTGTATTGATATACAGCAATAAGTCGGATCCAATTCGACGGCACTCGGCTTTTGGCATACAGCAATGAGCTGTCCACAGATTTCATTGCTTACAGTTTTACCAAGATGATTATATTTAAGTCTCTTTGATTTTTTTAAGCCATGAGCTATTTTTATTTAGTTATCACTATTAATTATATTTAAGGTCTTTGTGCTATCTCTTCCTGATTGTTTTATGCACTGGAATGAATGTTTTGGTCTATCATTAGCGTGTAAAAGCCAGTATCACATGAACTTTAATATAACTTTTTTTGGGGGGGGGGTAAGTTTAACATAAAAATAACAAGAAATGGAGAAAAAGGTAGATAGATGAATGGATAACTAGATTGGCAGATAGATAAACAGATAGAAAGGGGGGAGAGAGAGACAAAGACAGGAAAGAAGGAAGGAGATATGGAATAAGGGACAGAGAGAGGCAGGAAATTCACTATGACATTAATTTTTACTGTCTTCAGGTGAAGTGTAATGGAGTGTGATGATTTTGCTTTTACTTCTACTTTGCTGTATTCCCAAACTGGATCCCATCAGCATTTTTTTAAGTTGTAAATAAATATATCTTACAAAAAATACTATTTCTTAAAATAAGTTTTAAAAAAAGCCTAAGTTAAAGACAGGACATATGTGTTTACAACTAAGAGTTATTTTGTTAAAAAATAACTTCATGAAAATATTTAATGTAAAATTTTAAAGATTAAATGTAAACTAGAAATATTTTTACACTGGATTGTAGACAAAATCACTTTAAAATATTAACTTGTGAGATGTATAACTGTCGTCCAGAAGTTAAATCTCTTTTGACATTTTACTACTGAGTATGAGGCAAATTTTCTACTAATATTTAAGTAAGGTAAGGTTTGCATTTCTTCTATCTTTTGAAAGTATTTTCAGATAAAGCCATTTTGTTTAGCAGTCCCAAGAATGTTTTCCAGTTGTATCTTGTTTGAAGGAACCAGGAACAAGGGTAAGAAAAGTCATTAGGTTTACATATTTGATAGTTCATAACAGTATCACTTTATCTTAATTTAAAAATGATACTGTTATGAACTATCAAATATGTAAACTTAATGACTGGGAGCTACTAAAGCATAACTAAGTTATGTTCCAAACTCACTTTTCTTACCCTTCATACAATCCAAAACTATTTTGCGTGCCCACTTATCTGTGACTCCATTTTCTCTCCTCACCTTGTGACAGCACACTCATCCTTTTCATTCGTTACTTCTGGTATCCTCTTAATGAACACCTGCCCTGTCCTCTCCAGCTCTCCTCTCCCATGTAGAAAGCAGGACAGTCTCCTATAATTGTATAAACCCATAAAGTACACACCCACATGCTCACACTGTGTCACCAAGTCAAATCCAATCTTATTTGAAGAGTTGACCTTATTACTGGTTTCAGGTCAGGGCCAGCAGCAAACCCAGGGGCCATGTTGCCAGGGGAACCTCTAGGATGTTTAACCATCAATTTTGATCTTTTAGTAGAGTTCTTGAACTGCATATCTCTTTTTCTCGTGTTACTTCAGGGATTCTACATTGTGTTCCCCTTAATGGCTTCCCTTAGCGGTGGCCAGGCACAATCTGGTTCCTCTGGTCTCGTGCTGATGTAGTCTCCCAATCACACAGGTCCTTCTGTCTCCTGGGCTCATTTTTCTCGTGTCTTTGATGTTCTCAATTGTCGTCTGTTCCAAATTGTTTGAGACTATTCAGTATACCTCAGATACCAACTGTCTAGCTTTTAAGACCCCAGGTACCATTCACCAATATGGGGTATAAAAGACTCTCTTAGCAAAAGACTAGTTATACCAACAACTGACCTCGATGTTCCCTGAAAACGTGGTCCCTAGACCCCTCTCCCTGCTACTCTACCCTTTGAATTGTTGGGTTGAGTTTAGAAAACTTTTCTGTTTATGGTGTAGTCCAGCTCTGCTGATCTGCCCTCTACTGCGTGCTGTCACTCCGTTCACCTAAACAAATTCCTATCAACTATCTAATTTATGAAAATCCCTCTCTTTTCTCCCTCCCCCCACACCGTGTAGTCGACAGAGGGTCTGTTGTTCTGTAGTGTGTCCTTTTCCAAGTCCTTACAGTAGGGGTCCCTTATAAAACTTGTCCTTTTGCAGCTGACTGATTTCACTCAGCGTAATCATCCAGTTGAAACCAGGTTATGAGACGTTTCCTAAAATCATCACTGCTCTTTATCGTTGCATAATGTTCCACTGAGTATATGCACCATAGTTTGTTTATCCATTCATCTGTTGATGGGCACCTAGATAGATTACTTTTTTTTTGCTATTGTGGACTGTGTTACAATAAACATTTGTGGGCATGTATCTGTTCATGCCACAGCCTTTGTTTCTGTAGGATATATTCCAAGCAGTGGAATTACTAGGTCAAATTGTATATCTATTTCCAGCTTTTAAGGAGGCACCAGATTACTTTCCAAAGAGGTTGTACCATTTTGCAGTTCCACCTGCAGTGTAGGAGAGTTCCAAACCCTCCACAGCCTCTACAGCATTTGTTGGTTTGTGTTTTCTGGATCATGGCCAATCTTGTTGGTCTGAGATGGTATCTCATGATAGTTTTGATTTTGATTTCTCTGATAGCTAATGATCGTGAGCATTTCCTCACATGTCTGTTCGCTGCCTGGATGTCCTGTTTGGTAAAGCATATGCCCATTTCCTTTGCCCACCACTTATTTGTGTTAGTTACTTTTTTCTTGCTGATATTTTGCAGTAACTTCCAGATTATGGAGACATCAGTCCAACATGTAGTTGCTGAATATTTTTTCCCATTCTGCTCTTTCAATAAAGTCTTTGGATAAAGGAAAGTGTTTGTATCTTATTAGTTCCCATTTATCTATTTTCTCTTCTGTTGATCATACTTTGCCCTTCAGATTCCGAAGTCTGCCTAAGCTATGTATTAGAACTTCGATTGTTGTCCCTATTTTTTCTTGCATGACCTTTATCATTTTAGGGTTGATATTTAGGTCTTTGATCGATTTTGAGTTAGTTTTTGTGTAAAGTGTGAGATATAGGTCTTATTTCAATTATTTGCGGATGGATATTCCATTTTGCCAGCACCTCTGTTAAAGAGGTTTACAATCCAGTTTACAATCTTAGGGCCTTTGTAGAATATCAACCGTTCTTAAGAGGATGGTGGCATCTCTGGGGTCTCAACTCTGTTCCGTTGGTCTATATGCCTCTTTTTTGTACCAGTACCAGGCTGTTTTGGCTACTGTGGCAGTGTAATAGGCTCTAAGGTCGGGTAGTGTGGGGCCTCCCACTGTGTTCCTCATCTTCAGTAGTGCTTTACTTATCCAGGGTCTCTTCCCTTCCCACACAAAGCTGGTAATCTGTTTCTCCATCTCATTAAAAAATGACACTGGAATTTGTATGGTGATTGCATTATATGTGTAGATTAATTTGGGGGGAGATTGACATTTTCACAATGTTATGTCTTCCTGTCTAAGAGCGAGGTAGACTTCTCCATTTATGTAAGTCTCTTTTGGTTTCTTTCAGTAGGGTCCTATAATTTGCCCTGTATAAGTCTCTTGTTTCTCTGGTTAGATTTATTTCTAGGTATTTTATCCTCTTGTGGCTATATTGTAAATGGTGTTGATTTGGCAGTTTCCTCTTTGATGATCTCTCGTTTTTTGAGGTTTTTTTGTTTGTTTTGTTTTGTTTTTCAGTGTAAAGGAATCCTGCTGGTTTACTCATGTTTCTCTTATACCCTGATACTTTGCTGAACTCTTCTATTAGCTCCAGTAGTTTACTTAAGGAGTCTTTAGGATTCTCTGTGTACAGGATCACATCAACTGCAAATAGGGATGCTTTTACTTCCTTACTGATGTGAATTCTCTTTATTTCTTTGTTATGTCTGATTGCTCTGTCCAGAACCTCTAGTGCAATGCTGAATAGAAGTGGTGACAGTGGACATCCTTGTCCAGTTTCTGTTCTCAGGGGGAATTCTTTCAGTCTTTCTCTATTCAGGATGATGCAGGCAGTTGACTTTGCAGAGATGCCCCTTATTGCATTGAGGAATTTACCATCTGTTACTATTTTGCTGAGAGTTTTTAGCATGAATGGGTGTCAGACTTTGTCAAATGCCTTTTCTATGTTCATAGACAAAATCAGGTAATTCATATCCTTTGTGTCATTTATGTGGTTGATCACATAAATTGTTTTTTCTGATGTTGAATCAACCCAGCATTCCTGGTATAAGTCCTACTGGGGCATGATGAATTATTTTTTAATATGTTATTGAATTTTATTGGTGTCTTAGTCACCTGGTACTGCTCTAACAGAAAATACCACAAGTGGAAGGTTTCATGAGGAGAAGCTTTTATTGTCACAGTCCAGTAAGCTGCAAATCCATTTATAAATTGTAAGTCTACTCAGTAAGAATTTATCACAGTCCAGTAGGCTGAGTCCAAATCCAGTGAGAACATCTCGGCGCAGGAACCTCGGGTCCAAAGGACATGCGCTGCTCTCGGTGCTTCTCTCTTGGTAGTATGAGGTTCCCAACTTCCCCAGCTCACTTCTCACCCTTATATTCCACAAGCTTATAGCTTGGGACCTGGCTCACTAACACAACTGCTGCCTCTTCTCCATCATCAATCTCACAGAGGCAGGATTCACAACACATGTGAGGAAGGACACCATATTGGGACTCATCACCAAAATAAATCAACACAGACATTTTTGGGGGGACACAATTAAACCCATGACAATTGGCTAGGATTTTGTTGAAGATTTTTGCATCTTGGTTCATGAGAGATGCTGGTCTGTAATTTTCTTTTTTTCTTTCTTTTTTTTTTGTGGTGTCTTTTACTTGGCATTGGTACCAGGGATATTCTGGCTTCATAGAATGAATTTTGGAATCTTCTGTCCTTTTTTAAGTTATGAAATAGCTTCAGTAGTATTGGAATTAATTCCTCTCTAAAAGTATGGTAGGATTGTCTGACAAAGTTGTCTGCGCCATGACTTTTTTGGTTCATAGGTCTTTTTTTTTTTTTTTTTTAATAATTATTACTTTCTCAGTCTCTTTTGTGATGAATTTATTAAGTTGTTCTACTTCTCCCCGTGATAATTTTTGTAAGTGATATGAATCTATAAATTTGTCCATTTCCTCTAGGTTTTCCGACCTGTCAGAGTATAATTTTTTGTAGTGTTCTGTTATAATATTTTTAATTCCTGTTGAGTCTGTTGTGACACCTCCTATCTCAGTTCCTATTCAGGTTTTTTATTTCTTCTCCTATTTTTTTTTTTTTGTGTGTGTGTATGTGTGTGTGTGTGAGTTTACCCAATGCTTTAAAAAAACAGATTTTGGTCTTGTTAATTTTTCAATTGTTTTTCTATTCACTAATTCATTTAATTCTGCTCTAATTTTTATTGTCTGTTTCCTTCTGGTGCCTGAGGGTTCTTTCGTTGTTCTCTTTCTCCTTGTTCCAGTTGTAGGGATAATTCTCTGGTTTGGGCCCTTTCTTTATTCCAGATGTGGGCGTTTATAGTGATAAATTGACATCTGAGCACTGCTTTTGCTATATCCATAATTTCTGGTAGGCTGTGTTTTCATTCTCACTTATTCCACTAATGGATTGAATCTTTGATTTCTTCTATAACCCAGGAATTTTTGAGCAAGGTGTTGTTCAATTTCCGTAATTTCAAATTTTTGCCAATGGTTTTTCTTGTATTGATTTCAAATTTTATGGCCTTTTTGTCTGAGAAGATGCTTTGTAGTAATTCAAGTTTGGATTTTGTTGAGATTTGCTTTAGGGCCTAATGCGTGGTCTCTTTTGGAGAATGTTCCTTGTTCATTGGAAAAGGTGTACTTCTCTGTTGTTGGGTAAAACTTTGTGCATATGTCTATGAGTTTCAGTTAGTTGATGATTGTCACAATAAAATCTTCTTGATTGTTCTTGAGCTGTCTTCTGTCCCTTACAGAAAGTGGAATGATCACATCTCCTATTATTATTGTGAAGTGATCTATCTCATTTTTCAATGTTGTCAATATGTGTTTGATGTATATAGATGCTTTGATATTGGGTGCATAGGTATTTAATATTGTATTGAAACTTTAAGCAATAAATAGTGAACATCTCTGTCCATGATAGTGGATTGTACTTTAAAATCTATTTTATCTGAGATTAATATTGCCAACCCTGTTCTTCTTTGCATGTTGTTGGCTTGGTATACATTTTTCCATCCTTTGATTTACAGTTTGTTGGTATCTTCGAGTCTAAGGTGTGTTTTTTGTAAGCAGCATGTAGATGGATTGTTTTTTTTTTCATTCAGCCTTTTACACTCTGTCTCTTTATTGAAACATTCAGCCCATTTACATTCAGTGTAGCTGTTTGATAGATACATATTTAGCATAGTCATTCTTTGCCTTAATTTTTGTGTTGTTGACTTTTTTTATTACACTTAATATTCTATACTGGCTCATTTTTCTTTGTGGATTTTCTTTTCATCTTTCTCGTTGTTGATTTGGTGTCTGATGTGGCTTCTGTATTGTGTTTCTTGTTTTGATATGTAGTATTCTTAGTTTGCTTTTCCTCCTCTCCCCCAATGGTCTAGATTTAACAGTCTTTAACTTCGGTATGTCTCCTTAACTTCCTCTCCATCCGAAAGGGCTGTGAAGACTGTAATATATCCCTCTTTTAATGCAATGCTGTCATAATTTACATATTAAGCTCTCTGCTTCCCTAATTTTAATGTTTTAGCTTTTATTGAGCTTTGTGAATTCCTGAACTAATTAGGACTCTGGAAGCTGTGTCCTGCATTGCATCCTTGAGTATACATCTGGTGCTATTGATTTTCTAATCAAATAACTTCCTTCAGTATTTCCTGTAATTTTGGTTTGATTTTACAAAGTCTTCAAGTTTCTAGTTATCTGAGAACATCCTTATTTCACTGTCATATTTGAAAGAGAGTTTTGCAGAATATGTAATTCTTGGTTGGAAGTTTTTTTTGTTTTTTCCTTCCAAGCCTCTATATGTCCTTCCATTGCCTTCTTGCCAATATAGTTTTGGCTGAAAAGTCAGAGGACAATCTACAATGCCTCCGTTTGTAAGTTAGTTTTAGTTGAAGCCTGGCTGCCTTTAAGAGCCTCTCCTTATGTTTTATTTTATTAAGATTGATTATAATATGTCCTGGTGTCCTTCTTTTGGTGTCTATCTTTTGAAGAATTTGGTGAGCATCTTGAATAGTTATGTTGTCTTCTTTCATGATATCAGGGAAATTTTCTACCAGAAACACTTCAACAATTTTCTCTGTATTTTCTGCTATCCTTCCCTGTTCTGTAACTCCAATTTTTCATAAATTGTTCCTCTTGATAGAGTCCCACATGTTTCTTAGTGATTCTTCACTTTTCCTTTGTCTGATCTCTCCTTACAAATGCTGATGTCAGTTGCTTTATCTTCTGTCTCACTAATTCTGTATTTCGTTTCTTCAATCCTGTTCTTTTGGCTTTCCACTGAATTGTCTTAACTCTGTAATTTTATTATTGATCTGCTGAATTTCAGATCATTGGTGTTCTAGCAGTTTAAGTAACTTGTTTAATATGTCATTTTGTTCTGTTGCATTTTTTCTAATCTCCATCCTAAGATCTTGAAGGGTTCTCTGAATAATTCTTTTCCACTCTGCCTCTGATAATTTCAGGAAGGCTTTTGTATCTGGAAAGTTTTTGATTCTTTATTTTGGGAGATTTACAGAGCCATGATGGTCTGCTTCCTTAAGTGATTAGATATTGATTGTGGTCTTCATGCCATCAGAAAGGTGCACAACTTCTCTGGTGTCATACAAGTAGAAGATATGGCATAACTCACAGAAGGGAGTGGAGAAGGCCACTACTAGAGTTGGTTGCCAGCTGCTACCGTATTTCCTAAATGCATATGTCTTAAGTGCAGCTTTTTGGTGAGAGATATTGTCCAGCCTGGTGGTGCTACTCAGCTTGGCAGCTGGCCACAGCTGGGCCCTTAGGTGTGGCAAGCTCTGCCTCCCGGCTGACAAAGATGGTGATCTACTTGTGCCAACTCTGTAGAGTTGCATCAGCAGACACTACAGTGTACTTCAGAGAAGGAAAGGGCACTGGAGCACTTGACTGCCAGCTGCCACTGCATTCTCTAAGAGCAGCTCTCTTAAGAACAGCCTCTCTGCTAAGGGAGATGCTGTCCAGAAGCAGCTGGTCCCAGCCAGGCCCTCAGGGGTGGCAGACACTGCCTCTTGGCTGACAAATATGGTGGCCTACTTGTGGAGTCTCTCCAGGGCCATGTCAGGAGACACTGTAGTCTGGCACAGTGAAGGCTCAGCCACTGCTGCATTTTCTATGTGTTACTGTCTTAAAAGCCTCTTTTCTGGTGAGTAATCCACTGTTCAGTGGCACCCAGTACTGGTCAAGCCGTCAGGTATGGTAAGACCACCTCTTGGCTAACAAAGATGGCAACTTATTTATGGAGTCTCTCCTGGGGCTGCATAAGCAGATACTATGGTATGTCTCAGAGAAGGGAGGGGAAAAGGGCGCTTCCACACTCAACCACCAGCCACCACTGCATTCTCTATGTGCAATGGTCTTAAAGACAGCTTTTCTGCTGAGAGAAGGACTTTCCAGTCAGGCACTGTTGCTCAACATGGCAGCCAGACCCAGCTATTTCTAGTGCTTTAAGGAAGTTTCAAATTGATTTCCAAAGTGATTGTACCATTTTACATTTGCACCAGCAGTGTAGAAGAGATCCAGTCTCTTCACAACTATTCAACTTCTATTGTTTTACATTTTTTGGACTACTCCAGTCTTTTGAGGATGAGATGGTATTTCTTTGTAGTTTTGGTTTGAATTTCTCTAATGGCTAATGAACCGTGAGCATTTCCTCATGCGTCAGTTAGCTGCATGGATGTCTTCTTTGGTGAAGTTCCTGTTCATATCCCATTTTGACTGGATTATTTGTCTTTTTCTTGTTGAGGTTTCGTAGTATCTTATAGGTTATGGTGATTAGAAGGTGATCAGATAGTCTATATGGAGTCTTTGCTGTTTTGGTGAAGTTTTTGGATGAGTATAAGTGAGTGATTTTTAGTAGCTCTCATTCACTTAGTTTCTTTTCTGGTGTTTGTGCGCTTCTAGAAATATTTTTTAGTCTGTTTATGACATGTATTAGGGCTCTCAACATTACATCTATTTTTCTTCCATGATGTTTATCACCTTAAATTTTTTACTAAGTTTTCAATCCGTCTTGAGTGAATTTTCATGCATGATGTGAGATATGGGTCTTGTTTATTATTATTATTGCCAAGCCAAGTGCCATCGAGTCAGATCCGACTCTAATAATAATAATAATTATATTACATAATTATTATATATATTATTATATAGTATGTAATTATAATAATATTATTATTGCAGATGGCTATTCAGTTTTCCTAATATCATTTGTTGAAGAGACTATTTTCTCAAATGTTGAGCCTCCATCAAAGATCAGCTGCTATTGGTTGGATGGTGTTATATGTGAATTCTTTATTCTGTTCTATTGGTCTATGTATCTGTTTTTGTACCAGTACCAGAGCTTTTTAACTACTCTGATAGTGTAATCGGTTCTAAAGTCAGGTAATGTGAGGCCTCCCTCTTTATTCTCCTTCCACAATAACATTTCACTTGTCTGGCACTTCTTCCCTTTCCTTATAAGGTTGGTGACTTGTTTCTGCATCTCAATAAAAAATTGCTGTTGGAATTTGTAGTGGGATTGCATGTGTGTATAGATTGCGTTGGGTAGAATAGACATGCTCACGCTGTTAATTCTGTCTATCCATGAGCAAGATAATTTTCTCCACTTACGTGTGTCAATTTTGGTATCTTGCAGCACCAAATCTTCTTTGTATAGGTATTTTACGTCTCTGGTTACATTTATACCTAAGCATTTCATCTTCTCAGTGACTGTTGTATACGGTATTTGTTTTGGTGATTTACTGTGTAATGGTCTCTTTGTCGGTATCTAGGAATCCCACTTACTTATTTTTATTATATCCTGATACTTTGCTGAACTCTTCTATTAGTCCCAGTAGTTTTCCTGTGGGGGAGGAGCGTACAGGTGTGTGTGTGTGTGTGTGTGTGTGTGTGTGTGTGTGTGTGTGTGTGTGTGTGAATTCTGTAGGATTTTCTGTGCATAAGATTATATCATCTGCAAATAGAGATACTTCTACTTTTTTCTTACCAATTTGAATGTCCATTGTTTCTTTATCTTGTCTGATTGCTCTGGCTAGAACTCCCAATTCAGTGTTGAATAAAAGTGGTGACAATGGGCATCTTGTTTGGTTCATGCTCTCAACATCTCCATTTAGGGTGATGTTGGCTATTGGCTTTGCATATGAAGTCCGACAATGAAGTTCGTACACTTGCCACCGTGCCCTTTCATTGGCAGCACTGCATGAACTACTCAATAAGGTTTCATAACCTTGGTATACCAGTTTCTCACAGCTGTGTTCTTGTCAATGTGTGGCAGTGTCTTGCCAAGTGGTGTTTGTTATTATTGTGTGTTTGTGTGTGCTGTCACAAGACTGTTGGAGCTTAATTTAGAGCAACAAATAAACATTAAATTTCTTGTTAAACTTGGCAAGAATGGAAGTGAAAACAGAGATATGTTATTCCAAGTTTATCAGGATACTGCCATGAAGAAAATGGCAGTATAAGACTGGATTAAATATTTTGCTGAGAGGAGAGAACTCATCACTGATGAAGAGAGGTCAGGGAGGCCAGTAATGAATAGAACCAACAAAGACACTGCAAAAATTTATACTAAATGGCCAGTTAACCAAGTTTACTATTCAGAAATGCTGAAATGGCTGTGTGAAAAAATCAGAAGAAAACAACCTGAACTTTTCCTGAACAACTCATGACTCTTACATCATGACAATGCATTAGTTCACATGGCATTGTCCATAATGGAGTTTTTGGCCAGTAAATAAATAATTGTACTTCAACACCCTACTTGCTCACCCTATCTGGTTCCCAGTGACTTCTTTCTTTACTAGTATATAAAAGAAATACTGAAAGGAAGACATTTTGATGACATCACAACATCAAGGGTAATATGTCAGCTCTGGTGACCATTCCAGGAAAAGAGTTCCAAAATTGCCTTCAAGGTTGGTGTTTTAGTCAGCTAGTGCTGTTCAATAGAAATTCCACAGAATGGGTGGCTTTAATAGAGGAAAGTTTATTCTTACACAGTCTGGTAAGCTACAAATCTAAATTCAGGATGTTCACTCCAGGGGAAGGCTTTCCCCCTTATCGGCTCTGGAGGAAAGTCTGGTATTGCATCAGTCTTTGTCCAGGGAGCATTTTGGCACAAGAACCTCAGGTCTGAAAGACATGCTTTTCCGGTGCTGCTTTCTTGATGGTGTGAGGTTCCCGATTCTCTGCTTTCTTCCCTTTCCTTCTGTCTCTTGTAGCATGAAAAGATTAAGGGTGGTGCAAGCGATACTTCAGAGAAACTCCCTTTACAATGGAGCAGGGAGGTGATCCTGTGAAGGGTTTTATAGCTCCACCCTAATCCTTTAACATACAGCAAAAGAAAATCACAAAAGTGGAGGACAATCACAAAATACTGGGAATCATGGCCCAGCCACACGGCTACATATATTTTGGAGGGGACACAATTCAATCCATGACAGTGGGTTAGGCACTGGTATTGGTGAATAGCTTCCAAGGGAAGTACTTCAAAGTTGACTATAGTAATATTCAGCAATGAGATACGTAGCATATTTTCTAGGATGAGTTCATGAACCTAATTGTCAGACCTCATAGATGCCTCTTATGTTGAGGAATTTCTCTTCTATTCCTATTCTTTAAAGAGTTTTTAGCATGAATAGATGTTCCAAAAAATAGAAACCAAACCCACTGCTGTTGAGTCTATTCTGAATCATAGTGATCCTACAGGACAGCATAGAACTGTTCCATAGAGTTTTCAAGGAGCACCTGGAGGATTAGAACTGCTGACCTTGTGGTTAGCAGACATAGTTCTTAACCACTAGGCCATCAATGTTGTTGAATTTTTCCAAATCGCTTTCTGCATCACTTGATAAAGTCAAGTGATTTTTATCTCTTGTTTCATTTATGTGGTTGGCTACATTGTTTTTCTACTGTTAACTGTATCTGCATCCCTTGTATGAATCTTATTTTGCCAAAGTTAATTTCTTTTTATATGTTTTTTAATTCTACTGGCTTGAATTTTTCTGAGTATTTTTCAATCTAAGCTTGTGGGAGATAGCAAAAGATCAAACCAAACCCAGTGCCATCTAGTCAATTCTGAATCATAGAGACCCTACAGGACAGAGTAGAACTGCTCAATAGAGTTTTCAGTGAGTGCCAGGAGGATTCAAACTGTTAACCTTTAGGTTAGCAGGCATAGCACTTAACCACCATGCCACCACTCTTTCCTCATGAGAGATATTGGTCTCTAATTTTCCTTCTTTGTGCTATCTTTAACTGATTTTGATAGGAGGGTTATACCAGCCTCATAGAATGAATTTGGGAGTATTCCTTCCTTTACTGTGCTGTGAAATTCCTTTAGTAATAATGGTGTTACCTTGTCTCTAAATATTTATTAGAATTCTCCAGTGAAGTCTTCTGGGCCAGCACTCTTTTGGGTTATGAGTTTTTAATTTTATTTTTTAAATTAATTTTAGTTATGTTTTTAATCTCTTCTTTTGTAACAGGTTTATTAAGTTGTTCTTCATTTGTGTTAGTTTTGGCATACTATGTCTTTCCAGAAAGGTGTTTCTTCTAAGTTTTCAAATTTATTAGAGAGCAATTTTTCATAGTATTCTGTCATGATTCTTTTAACTTCAATTGGGTCTGTTGTCATATCACCCATCTCATTTTTTATTTGACTTACTTGCTTCCTCTTGTTTTTCTTTTCTCAGTTTGTCCAACGGCTTATCAAGTTTGTTGATCTTTTCAAAAAAATCACCAGTTGGCCTTGTTAACTCTTCCCATTGTTTCTTGTCTCTAATTCATTTAGTTCTGCTCTAATTTTTATTATCTGTTTTCTGTGGCAGTTGAGGTGTTCTTTTGTTCCTCTCTTTTTACTTGCTTGAACTGTTGAGTTCATTCTTTGATTTGGACGTCTTCTTCTCTTTGGATGTGTGCATTTATTGAGTTAACTGAACACTGATCAATGCTTTTGCTGTGTTCCATGGTACTTTCAACATTCTTCTCCAACACCACAATTCAAAGGCATCAATTCTTCTGTCTTCTTTGTTCATTGTCCAGCGCTTGAAAGTGTTAGAGAAAAAAGGGATGACATCTTGAAGACTAAAGTGCACCTGACCCTAAGCCATGGCATTTTCAGTTGCATTGTATGCATGCGAAAACCAGGTAATGAACAAGGCAGACAGAAGAATTGATGCCTTTGAATTGTGGTGTTTAGGAAGAATGTTGAATGTGCCATGGACTTCCAAAAGAAGAAAAAGATCTGTTCTGAAAGAAGTACAACCAGAGTGCTCCTGGGAAGAAAAGATGGTAAGACTGTGTCTAAAATACTTTGGACATGTTGTGAGGAAGGATTAGTCCCTGGAGAAGGGAATCATTCCTGGTAGAGTGGACAGTGAAAAAGAGGAAGACACTCGACAAGATGGATTGATGCAGTGGCCACAATAGGCTTAAGCATCAAAATGATGGTGAACATGGCACAGGACCAGGCAGTGTTTTGTTCTATTGTTCATAGAGTTGCTGTGAGTCAGAACTGAATTGATGGCATCAATGACAAAACTTATCTCTTTGAAGCCCTTGTGGTGAAGTGGTTAAGTCATCAGCCACTCACCTAAAGGTCTGCAGTTTGAACCCATTAGCTGCCCCTTGGATTCTGTTTGGGATAGTTTTACTGTGTTCTATAGGGTCACAGTGGGTCTGAATCAACTTGACAATAGAATGAATAGGGTTAGTTTATCCTTTCTTCTTTTATTCAAACAATAAACACAAAAGTCTTTTGTTAGAATGGGCTGGTGAAGAATGTTACTCACTGGATTCTTAGATGAACAGGGAGCTATTTGTTCACAATCAAATATACCTCACCACTGATGGTTCAAAGTATGTCTTTTATGGCCTGGGAATGAAAACACTGCAAGAGATAAAACATGGTATGATTGGAATTAAAGTAGGCTGTCTTCATGATTAAGAGAAGTCTATGGGTGGAGCAAGTGGCTAAGCACGCAATCACTAGCCGAAAGATTGATGTTTCAAGCCCACCTAAAAGTATATCAAAGAAAATGCCTGCCAGTCTGCTTCCAAAAAGTCACAGCCCAGTCATGATTAGTGCATTTCTATTTCTACAGCTGAGATAAGTAAATAAATTAGAGATATTATGGAAGAAATAAAGCAAATCTATTGTCTGATATCCAGGTGTTAAGATGGGTTCCTTAAGTAGTATTGTGTGGCCATGAATAGGGGTAAACTCTGAGGCAGTCCCCCAACTCATTAATAAAAAAACAAACTTGTTGTTAGTGAGTCAATTTTGAGTCATAGCAACACAGTAGGAATTTCCAAGGAGTGCCTGTTGTATTCAAACTGTTGATCTTTTGGTTAGCAGCTATAGCACTTAATGACTACATCATGAGGGTTTCCTCCTAATTTGTAAATGCAAAGAATTGAAAAAGATGGCTCTTACGTTATTATCATCATCAAAAGCCTCATCAAGCAGTCATTATCTATTATTAATTTGGCAATGATTGTCCAATCACATACTGAAAACATCTTGAAGCAAAATTTGGAGACAAATTCTATTTGAGTGCCTGGCTTGGCATTGTATTTTAGATGAAGATTTACAAAACAAACTAGTTTCTCACTGAACAGTTAGTAAACATATTGTTTTGTAACATTGGTTACCAACCCCATGACACATCAACACTCTCCGTTCCTTACCTTGGGCTCCTAATCATCAGCCTTGCTCTCCTTTCCAGCCTTGTACTCCTTGCCTCTGGACTGGTGTGCCCATTTTGTCTCCTTTTGTTTTATGGACCTGACATCTCTTTGGCTGAAAGATGACCCCAAAGAATGGCTTCATTTCTAAGCCAAAATGATATCTAGTGGTCGTATTTGGGCTTTCTCTAGCATCTTTCAGGCCAGTAAGTCTGGTCTTTCTTGTCTATGTGCGTGTGATTTAGAATTTTTCTCTAGCTCTATCTGGGGTCCTCTATTTTGATTCTCTTCAAAGCAGTCAGTGGTGGTAGCTGGGCACAATTTGTTGTGCTGGACTCAATCCGGTAGAGTGAATGATAATTGCAGTCCATCAGTCCTTTTCGTGAATCTTTCACTCATGTCTTTAGCTTTCCTTGTTTCCTTTGCTCCTGATAACGTGAGGACACTGGAGTACCTTAAATTGCCACTCAAGTGCTTTTAAGACTCAAGATACTACTAGGAGAATGATTTTTAAAAATCTAGACAGTATTGCAAAAACTGACAATATCTCAACCAGTAAGAATACAATACTTTGAATAAAACAAATGTTAAACCTAATCAAATGATGTCATTATTCATGCTGTGATAAAACCTGATGATACTACATTGGCTGAGCAAGTGCTGGACATGCCACATTATTATAACACTCACTTTGATGTTTAAATTTTAGTGTAAGTCATTAAATAAGATCAGAGACAATTTAGGCACAACCATGGTTATCTGTTCTGTCAGTCATTGTTTCTCCATTTTTATATGTGGCATTCAGTGTTTAATTGAATTTCTAAAAGACACTGATCAATCATTAAACACATTTTAGGTAGGTTTTCAAGTTTAAACCCATTTGTGCTATATCTACTTGAAAGCGGAAAATTACACATGCCTGGACTACACTGAACTATACTATTATCTCAGAGTACTGTGCAGTAAGAGTTATTCTCTTAAAATAGTACAGATTAATTCAAACACATGGTTCTGATTAAAATTGGGTTTTGCTTAGTATGGAGACTATTAACCCATTACCACCAAGTTGATTCCAACTCACAGTGACCCCATAGGACAGAATAAACTGCCCCACAGGGTTTCCAAGGAATACTTTGTTTATTCAAACTGCTGACCTTTTGCATCACAGCCAAACTCTTAACCAGTGTGTCATCAGTGTTGTCTGAAAGCTATCACTGATGCATTAATCTTCCTTGCTTCATAAAAAGACTATAAAACTTAGGATTAAGATAGTTTTTTTCCTTGGAAATTATATTTGTTAAACTTCATTTCTCCTATATAACTAGCAAAGGCAGGTGAGTTGATTCCAACCCATAGGAATCTCTAGAGTGTCAGAGTAGAATTGTACCATACAATCTTTTTTGAGCTTCTCTGTAAATATAAACTTCCAACATTTTGGCTAGCAGCAAATAGCTTAACAGTTTGTGCCACCAAGGACTCCTCAATGTAATTAAATGGCATTTTTTATTTCACTTGTTTGTTTCAGGACAGCAATCTGCACAGAATTATTTTCTCCTTTCTAAATACAGAGACGTAAATAGAATCTGGATAATCCTTTTACTGTAAAAGATCCAATTGTACTCTTGCATTTGTAGGTGTGTTTCTAGAATTTCTTTTCATTAACTGTGGAGTGTAAAAGCATAAATTCAGTTTAACAGTTCAGGAGTGACACGGAAAATGTTAAATTTTAAAGATCCAGACTTCATCATCTATGTTATGCTCAGAGAAAAACAGAGAAGGGTAATTTTGTTTAAATACTAAAGTATTAGTACTTGTTGCTGTACCTACTTTTATTATCTAGTTAAATAATGATTTATTATCTAAACAGTGATTTACTATCTGAATTTATTTATCATCTATTGTTATTTATCTATCAATTACCTAAGTAATGATTTATTGTCTAATTAAATAATGATTTGTATCTGGTATAGTAAACTTGGAAAAAGTAAAAATAAACTTAAAAAGTAAAAGAGAGACTAGAAAAAGTAACATCCATATTCCCCAATAGTGAAAATTGGCTATTGTTAATGTTTTGGTATCACTGTTATTTTCAATACCTTCTCTGTTGACCATTATTGGCAAATTCCTCAATGCAAACAGTGCTATATATACAAAGGCAACTGCCTACATCATCCTGAATGGAGAGAGTCTTGAAAGAATTCCCCTTGAGAACAGGAACTAGACAAGGATGACCACTCTCACCTCTCCTATTCAACATTGTACTAGAAGTTCTATTCAGAGCAATTAGACAAGACCAAGAAATAGAGGGCATCTGCACTGGCAAACAAGAAGTAAAAATCTCCTTATTTTCAGATTATATGATTGTATACACAGAGAATCCTAAAGAATCCATAAGGAAACTACTCAAACTGATAGAAAAGTTCAACAAAGTCTCCGGATACAAGATAAACATAAGTAAATCAGTAGAATTCCTTTATACCAACGACATTGCTAATGAAGAAATCACCAAATCAGTACCATTTACTATAGCCTCTAAGAAGATAAAGTACCTATGAATAAATCTAACTACAGAAATAACAGACCTTTGCAAAGAGAATTGTAAGTCCTTACTACAAGAAACTAAGGGAGACTTATATAAACAGAGAAACCTATGTTGCTCATGGATAGGAAGGCTTAACACTGGGAAAATGTCTGTTTTACACAAAACAATCTACTTATATAATGCAATCCCAATACAAATTCCAGTGTCGTTTTTTAACGAGATGGAGAAACAAATCACCAACCTTGTTTGGAAAAAGGGAAGAAGCCCTTGGTAAGTAAAGCACCACTGAAGAAGAACACACTGGAAGGCCTCCCATTAACTGACTTTAGAACCTATTACACTGCCACAGTAGTTAAAACATCCTAGTACTGGTACAAAAAGAAACAGATAGATCAATGGAACAGAATTGAGACCCCAGAGATGACACCAGCTTCCTGTAGACAGTTGATATTTGACAAAGGCCCTAAGAAGTTAAACTGGGGTAAAAACAATCCCTTCAACAAATGGTGCTAGCAAAATTGGATATCCATCTGCAATAAATTGAAACAAGACCCCTATCTTACACCCTATACAAAAACCAGCTCAAACTGGATTAAAAAAACCTAAATATCAAATCTAAAATGATAAACCTCATCCAAAAACAATTAGCAATGGCAAAGGAAGTTTTAATACACAATGTAGACAGACTTCAAAAACTGGCAAACCACAAACAACAGAAGAGAAAATAGATAAATGGGAACTATTGTGAATCAAATACTTTTGCTCATCCAAAGACTTTATTAATAGAATTAAAAGGCCACTTACACAATTGGAAAAAATTTTTGGCAACTGTATATCAGACTGATGCCTGATCTCCATAATCCATAAGGTACTACAAAATATCAATAAGAAGATAAATAGTCCAATTAAGAATGGGCAAAGGAAATGGACAGATACTTCTCTAGAGAAGAGATCCAGGCAGCCGAACAACACATGCGGACGTGCTCACGATTATTAGCTATTAAAGAATTTCAAATTAAATCTACAATGAGATATCATCTCATCCCAACAAGATTGGCGATGACTCAAAAAACACAAAACAACAAATTCTGGAGAGGCTGTGGAGAAATTGGAACTCTCCTACGCTGTTGGTAGGATTGCAAGATGGTGTAACCTCTTTGGAAAGCAATCTGGCATTTCCTTAACAAGCTGGATATGGATATACCATTTGAACCAGTAATTCCACTGCTCGGAATATATCCTATGGAGTCCAGGTCATTCACACCAACTGATACATGCACACAAATGTTTATTGCAGCACAGTCCACACCAGCAAAAACACAGAGTCAACCCAGATGCCCAACAACAGAGAAATGGATAGGTATACTCAAGGGAACACTATGCAATGATAAAGAACAAGGACAATTTTAGAAAACATTTCATAACCTGGTTTCAATTAGAAGACGTTATGCTGAGTTAAAGTAGTCAGTGACAAAAGGACAAATATGATATGAGACCTCTATGATAACAACTTAAAAGTAGACTCATGCATAGAAGAAAAGACTCTTTGACAGTTGCAAAGGTGAGAAAAGAGGGCTGGGGGGGAGGGTTTAGATTAGTTTATAGAAATTTAGTCGGGTGAAATCTGTGACACCACACATTAAAAAAAGATCAACATTAACTGGACTTTGACATAACACGATTAATCCTCCCATCTTAACCCAATATTGCAAAGGCAGAGTAGCTGTGGTGGGGGGCCATGGACCATGCTCTCAGGGGAAACTGAGGCCAAATTGGCACAACTAGCATTTTGTGAAGAGAGCTTTCTGTACCCCACATTGGTGAGTGGCATCTGGGGTCTTAAAAGCTGCCAAACTGCTGTCTGAAGGTACAGCAAATGGTCCCAACTCAGCAGGAGTGGGTGATCACCAAGGACCAAAATGACATAGAGGAACAAGAACCCAGAAGACAGACAGACCCACGTGAGTGGGTGACTACATCAACTTGTGACCAGAAGAAATGCATGGTGCCCGACCACCGCCAGTGATAGCCGTGATGGAGCTCACAAACTTGAGTCTCACTGGCAACACAAGAATGAAAAGGGGTGCAACCTGAGATCTCCACTGAAAGACCACAACTGATGGCCCAGGGGCCTTGGAGTTCCCCTTGGGAGCATGGCCCTGGCCCTGATGCTGCCCCTGTCCATAAATCATGATGGAGGTCAACTCTTTTGACAAGCATGGGTTGGACTTGGTGACACTGAGTGAGCATACCATGTGTGCACTTTATAGTTCTGTGCATCCATAGGATGTCATCCTGCTGATCTCTTAATGGAGGCAGGGGAGTGGGTGGAGAGGAGGGGATAGGAGATTGTTGGGAGGATAAGACATGTATGGAGGAGAGAAGAAGACTGTGCTGTCACCAGACAGAGAGAGCAGTGGGAGCTGCATATGGGAGCCATGCAAATTTGTATGGGAATGTGCATTTTCACTCAATCATCATCATCATCATCTTATTTTAGTTTATAGTTGAAAAATAAGAAAATATTTGTCCAAGTAGGAAAATGGATATTATCATATCTAAAGGACAAAGTCCCAGGGTAAATGTCTAAAATGTCTGCAGAAAAGACCATATAAAACATTTATTTTTACTTATGTTATACCCAAAGCTAGGAACACTAGATTTTGCCAGTTTTTCAGTTGAGAAAGTGATTTAGTAAACAGCATCTTCTGAAAGTTACATGCCTCTATTGTCAACTTCACTAGCAAAATAAGCATCATGCCAGTCCTTCTTCCTCATGTCTTACATAGATTTTTATTAGTGAAGCCTAAATAACACAGTAGCATCTTGACTAAAAGGAAAAAAAAAAAATGCTTTTTTTCCTTAATTCTATATTCAGAGTCAATATTCATAAAGCTAAAATTTTTCTGTAACAATAGGCTAAAGTATAATGACTGTGGGCAAGGCACAAGATTGGGTAGCATTTCATTCTGTTGTAAATAGGGTTACTATGGGTTAGAACTGACTTAATAGCAACTAACAACAACAATCTTTTTCTTTTTTCTTTTTTCTAAAACTGCAAGTGTTGAAAAAGGACTGGTCAGCCAGAAAATTTATCTATGTTATTAAAGTGTCTTGGAGAAATGTGAGACACCAACATACATACAATGGGAATACCGGAAGTAAAGGAGAAAGAGGAAGTACTACAAAAACATGCAAAATAGCCTGAAAACTTCCCATATTTTTTTAAAAAAGTAGCAACCTGCACATTAAATAAATTCAATTAACTATGAGTAGGATAAACACAAAGAGGTCCATAAACAGACACACCACAGTAAACGCCAAAAATCAGAGGCAAATAGAAAAATCTTGACAGGAGTAAATGAAAAATGACTTGTTACTTATAAGACAGCTCCAGTATTAACAGATGATTTTTCAGAAGAAACAGTGGAGGCCAGAAGATATTAGGACAACATATTAGAAGTGCTGAAAGAAAAAAATTGTGAAACAGTGTATCAAAAAAATGAATAAAATTTGTTACTAGCAGACACATCTTGCAAAAAATTCTACAAGATGTTCTTAGGCCTGAATGTAAGTGATCCCACATAGTATTTCAAATGCATATTAAAAAAAGAGTGCAGATTAATGCAAATATGTAATTTTAATACATTATCAATGCTTATCATTGTTTTATTAGATTAATTGATTTAAGAGTCATTTTTCTACAAAAAGATATGCATATAATGGATTGTTGGACTTATATAGAACAGCTATATATTTGCCAATAATAGCACAGAAGAAACAGACAGGAGCCAAGTTGTGAAAGAAATGGCATTAGATGGTAGAATGAACCCAAAAAGAGAATCAGAAATAATTTTTAAAAAGTTAACTTACATAACCAATTTTATACAGATGTACTACAGATATACTTGCTCTCATGACATAATTGTATGAAATAATTAAAACAGTGTATTACTGGTTTTTTACTATGTATGTGTAAATGATCACTATAAAGTACATAGTAAGGAAATAGAAATAAATTTTGTATATCATTGGAAGAAGTTAGTATAAATCTAAAGGTATTATAAATCCAGAAATAATTAGAGGAAATCACTAAATAAATTAAAACATTACATGTAAATGGATTAAATAATCTAATCAGAAGAAATTACTGTGGGACTCAGGAAAAATGTATATGATGTCTACAGGATTCATACTATGTGTTTTAGATTCAAAAGTACAAATGGCTTAAAAGTAAAAGAGTGAAAAATAATATATCAAACAGGAAAGGAAAACTACTGGCCAGTATTTCTTATCAACATCAGTAAAAGCAATCCTCAAAAATTACTATCAGGATGCATCCAGAAACATGTGAAAAGAATTGTGTACCATAACTAAATAAAATAACAGAAAGGCAAGCTTGTCTTAATATTTAACAATTAATTAATGAGTCACATAAATAGTATAAGACACAAAACCATACGGTCATCTCAGTAGATTTTTTTCAGAGAATCCAATACATTTTAGTAATAATAAACTAATAAAAGGGAACTTCCTAGGTCTGATAGCAGACATCTATGAAAACCCATAGCTAATATCAAATTTAATAATGAGATGCTTACTTGATGCTCTCCTCCTAAAATCAGAACTAAGACAATGATGTCTCCTCTAACCAATGCTATTCAACATTTTACTGTAAATTCTACCCACATCAATTAGTTAATAAAAATAATTAAAACACAGATTGGAAATAAATAAGTAAAACCATTTCTAATATCATATTACGTGATGTTTTATATAGAAAATCCTACGGAATCTACTAAAAACTTTAAAAAAAAGCTAAGTTCCAATAGGTTGCACAACATAGCCTTAATAAACAAAAATCAATTGTATCTCTATTCATTTTCCATGAACACTCTGAAAGTGAATTTAATAAAACAATTTTATTTATAATAGTGTTAAAAAGAATAAAATATCTAGAAACAAATTTAACAAAAAAAAATTTATACCCAGGAAACTACAGAAATTCTTTTCATTTACTTATTTATTTAATTATGATTGAGTAAATATATACCAAGCCAGCCAAGTGCCGTCAAGTCGGATCCGATTCATGGCGACCTTAGGGGCCAGGGTAGAACTGACCCCCAGAGTATTCAAGGAGCACCTGGTGGGTTTGAACTGCCAACCTTGTGGTTAGCAGTGGTAGCACCACCAGGGATTCTCATATAAATTTACATGGCCGCCTATGTGCAGCTCCCACTGCTCTCCCTGTCTGGTGAACAGCACAGTCTTCCTCTCTGCTCCATATATGTCTTATCCTACCAACAATCTCCTATCCCCTCCTCTCCATCCACTCCCCTGCCTCCAGTTAGTGGTCAGCAGGACATCCTATTGATGCATAGAACTATAAAGTGCACACATGGTGTGTTCACTCAGTGTCACCAAGTCCAACCCATTCCTGTCAAAAGAGTTGACCTCCATCATGATTCATGGACAGGGGCAGCATCAGGGCCAGGGCCATGCTCCCAGGGGAACTCCAAGGCCCCTGGGCCATCAGTTGTGGTCTTTCAGTGGAGATCTCAGGTTGCATCCCTTTTCATTCTTGTGTTGCCAGTGAGACTCAAGTTTGTGAGCTCCATCACGGCTATCACTGGAGGTGGTCGGGCACCATGCAATTCTTCCGGTCACAGGTTGATGTAGTCACCCACTCACGTGGGTCTGTCTGTCTTCTGGGTTCTCTTTCCTCTATGTCATTTTGGTCCTTGGCGACCACTCGTTCCTGCTGAGTTGGGACTATTTGCTGTACCCTCAGACAGCAGCTTGGCAGCTTTTAAGACCCCAGATGCCACTCACCAATGTGGGGTGCAGAAAGCTGTCTTAGCAAAATGCTAGTTGTACTTATTTGGCCTCGATTTCCACTGAGAGCATTGACCCCGGCTCCCCACCCCAGCTACTCTGTCTATAAACCAAATTCTTGACAAGTATATTATTCTCTTTTAAAAGCTCCTCTATTTAAGAATATTATGTTATCAGTTATGTCTGGCTAGTATTTAATTAGCATTAGTAATAATCCTAATTAGCTCATAAGTACTATCAGGGAAATGGAATTTTCATGGCTTAACTGCTTCTGGTCAGTGCTTCTGATGAATGTGTACACTGCATAATAAATATGTTATTAAGCAAAGAGTAACAAGAGAGAGAAATATGAACATAATAATTAAAAGATCTATTTCAGGATTATAATCTGCATTTGGATAACCTAAAAATACATAAGGACAACGGCAAGTGTGAAAGGAAAGTTATCATAATTATTCAGTATCACATTCATTTTTTGTATGTTCTCTCTTTTCCAGTGAAATGTAAATCCCTAAAAACAAGTAACTGATTTTTTTGTCTCACTTGTATAGCATTATGCTGGATAAATTGCATTCATTTGAATGTTTGTTACATGAATGAAAAATCTATTTTTTGCCTTTCTCCAAAGTCCTGAATTATAGTTACACTGTAATTTCATTTCAATACCCACTACCTAAATAACATACTTGAAGAGTTTCTAGAATCTGCAAATCTTTGGTAAAAAAATGATTTGGAATACATAACCAGAGGTAAGTTGTTAGAGATATGTTTTAGTCAGCTAGGCCTGCTCTAACAGAAATACCACAGAGTGGATGCCTTCATCAAAGGAAGATTTATTCTTACACAGTCCGCTTGGCTATAAGTCTGTATTCAGGATGCCCTCTCCAGAGGAAGGCTTTCCCCCTTGTTAACTCTAGAGAAAAGTCTGGTACTGCATCAGTTTTCGTCCAGGGAAAATCTTGGCCCAAGAACCTCATGTCTGAAGGACATGTTCTTTCCTGGTGCTGCTTTCTTGATGGTTTGAGAGTCCCAATTCTTTACTTGCTTCTCTCTCCTTTTATTTCTTGTAGTATGAAAAGATTAAGGGTGGGGCAAGCCACACTCCAGAGAAAATCACCTTACAGTAGAGCAGGGAGGTGATCATATAATGGGACTTAGAGTCCCACCATAATCCTTTAACATACAGCACAGGAAAATCACAAAATGGAAGATGATCATAAAACACTAGGAATCAAGGCCCATCCACATGGCCACACATATTTTTGGGGGGACTCAATTCAGTCTATGAAAAGCTACCTTTATATACATATGTATCTGTATTGTGATTTAAGAACAATTTTACAATCCATATCATTTTGCCGCTGAACTCCCAGTACTTTCACTGCTGTTGTATTTTAGCTGCCCTCACGCCCCATGATAGTATGCGTCCACTTCTGTCTGAAACTTTCCATGACCTTTTGACTGAGATCTGACAGCTTTCTCCCCATCATCTCTGCTCCAGTGCAGAGACTCTCAACAATCCCGTGTACATGTTTAAAAGTTTGATCATCACCAGCCTCACTCTAAGTTTTGTAGAGCCTGGCTCAGTCTTTGGGGAGCTGACCCAGTATTGGATACATTTTGGGGTTGAAGAGTCCAAGGGTCATGCTCCCAGGGGGTCCTCCACTCAGAAGGACCATTAAGTGTGGTCTTTTGGTAGAGTTCTAGTGCTGTACTCTACACCTCATCCTGCCATCTCACGGCTCTGTTCTATGTACCATGTCTGGGCTGTTATTGATGGTGGACGGGTACCATCTAGTTCTTCTGGTCCTGTGCCAAAGCGTAGTAACTCACATGGCCCCTTTCATCTGGTGGGCTCGTATTTTCCTACTATCCTCAATGCCCACTGTTTGCTTCTGGTCCAGGAAGATTGGGACACCATTTGGTGCTATTTAAATGGCAGCTGGGCAGCTTTTAAGATCCTAGATGCCACTCACCCAGGTGATATGTGGAGCATTATCTTGAAAGCGACAGAGAGAGAAAACTTGGGTATGCTAGTTAGTCTGAGAGCGTGGTGCCCCAACCCCAGACCTTATTTCTCTGTCCTTCCAAAGAGGTGGGCCACATTTGGGGAACAATTTGGTTTAGAAGTTGAGTAGCTGTGGGTACCCCACTTCTAGTGCATGCTGTCACATCCTACACTCAACCCTAGTTCTAATCACTGTCTAATTTGTAAAAATCTTTACTCTGTAACTGTCAAATATTGATTTCTTCTGTGCTTAAATGATTTGTTGTATCCTTATAATAGTGGTTTCATACAAAATTTGTCCTTTTGTGTCTAATTTTGTTCAGAATAATTTTTTCTAGGTGGTCACACATTGACAGGTACTTCTCTAGGCCATCATTGTGTCTTATCATAGAGTTTAACCATTCATCTGTTGATTGGCATCTATGTTGCTTCCAACTTTTTGCTATCGTGCAGAGAGAGCTTCAAAAACAATGGCGTGCATGTATCTGTTTGAGTGGTTCTCATTATTTCTCTGGGATGTAGTTCAAGGAGTGAGATTGCTGGATTATATGGTATTTCTACTTCTAGTTTTGTAAGGAAATGTCAAATCAATTTCCATAGTGGTTGAACCATTTTGCAATCCCATAAACAGTGTAGAAGAGTTCCAATCTCTCCATATCTTCTCCAGGATTTACTATGTTATGTGATTATTACCAGCTTTGACGGTGTGAGGTGGTATTTCATTGTGATTTTGCTTAGGATTTCTCCGATGGCTAGCAACTGTGAGCGTCTCCTCATGTATCTGTTGGCAACCTGTATGTCTTCTTTGATGAAGTGCCTATTCATGTCTTTTGCTCATTTTTTTAATTGAGTTGTCTTTTTCTTGTTGAGGTTTTGAAGTATCTTGCAGATTAGAAAGATTAGACAACAGTCAGAAACATTTGACAACAGAAAAATTAGACAACAGTCAGAGACAGAAATATTTGTTCCCACTCTGTAGACAGCCTTTCAGCTTTTCTTAACTATGATTTTAGCTGTTGATTTAGCATAGACGATCTTTATTGTGTTGAGGAATTTCCTTTCTATTCCTATTTTGCTGAGAGTTTTTAACATGATTTGGTGTTGGACTTTAGCAAATGTGTTTTCTGCATTAACTGATAGAATCAAGTGGTTCTTGACTTTTGTTTTATGTCATTGATTGCATTAATTGTTCGCCTAATATTGAAACATCTTTGCATCCCTGGTATGAACTCTACTTGGTCGTGATGAACTATTTTTTATGTGTTGTTGAATTCTGCTAGCTAGGATTTTGTTAAGGATCTTGGTGTCTAATTTCATGAGAGATATTGTCTGTAATTTTCTTTTTTTGTGTTATCTTGCAGCAGGCTGCTAGGAATGTGCTGTCCCACCTACTACTATGCTGATACTTCAGCATACAGGTCTAATGGCAGAGCCTCTGGGAATGCCTGATCTTTGCCTCTTTCTCTTTCTTCTTACCTCATGCCTTACTGACACTTCTGTGTATGGGTCAGCCAGTCACTAAATGTCCGGATACCATTGTAAGCATTTTTGGCAGAATAGACTGCCCTGCCAACTTCTTGATTGTAGCCCTATAAATAAAGTTTCCTATAGAGGAACAGTGGCCATTGTCTTTCATCAAAAGCTCTGGTCCCACCCGGCCTCACCTGGTAATGCATGTGATGTGTTTCTTGTGTGGGTGAGTTTTACCACGCGCTTTCCTATCTCCCTCAGACCCGGGCCTTTTCCAGTGCTGGTCACTGGAGTGCTGGACATGGCATTATCTTTATCTGGTTTTGGTTCCAGAGTTACGCCAGCTTCATAGAATGGATGTGGGAGTATTCCATCCTTTTCTATGCTCTGGAACGCCTTTAGGCATAATGGTGTTAACTCTTCTCTGAAGGTTTAATGAAATTCTCCATTGAAAGCCATCTGGGCTGAGTCTTTTTTGGATAAAAGGTTTCTAATTACCTTTTCTATCTCTTATTTTGTGATGGCTTGTTTAGTTGTTCTATCTCTGTTTTTGCTAGTTAAAACAGGTGGTGTTTTTCTAGAAAATTGTCCACTTTGTCTAGGTTTTCAAATTTATTAGACAATAAGCTTCCATAGTATTCTGCTTTGATTCTTTTAATTTCAGTAGGGTCTGTTGTGATATCACCCATCTTATTTCTTATTCAGATTATTTGTTTCTTCTCCTGTTTTTCTTCTGTCAGTTTGGCTAGTGGTTTATCGATTTTGTTGATCTTTTGAAAAAGCTAACTTTTGGACTTGTCAACTCTTTCAGTCATCTTTCTAGTTTCTATTGCATTTACTTCTGCTCCAGTTTTAATAATTTGCTTTCTTCTGAAGCTCAATGGGATCATGGGATCTTTCCAGTTGTTCAAGTTGAAGAGTTAAATCTTTGATTTGGCCCCTTTCTTCTCTTTGGATGTGCACAATTATTGAGATGATTTTAACTCTGAGCACTGCTTTGCTGTGTCCCATAGATTTTGGAAGGCTATGTCTTATTTAATTCTGTGAGATTCTTTATTGTATCTTTAATTTCTTCTGTTACCCAGTAGTTCTTGAGCAAAATGTTATTCAGTGTCCATGATTTTGATTTTATTTGCATATTTTTTTTCCCTCGTGTCATTGATTTTTAGTTTTATGGCTTTATGGTCTGAAAAGAAGCTTTGTATTACTTCAGTACTTTGAATTTTGTTAAGGATTGCTCTATGGCTGAGTATGTGGTCAGTTCTGGAGAATGTTCTATGTGTACTGGAAAGGAAAGTACACATAGTTGCTGTTGAATGAAATGTTTTAAATGTGTCTGTGAAGTCCGGTTGGTAGATTGTGGCATTTAGATCTCCCATGTGTTTGCTAAGCTTTTTTCAAGATGTTCTGTCCTTTACTTAGAGTGGTGTATTGAAGTCTCCTACAATTATTGTGGAATTGTCTATTTCTGTTTTCAGTATGAACAGTGCTTATTTAATGTATTTTGGAGACTTGTCATTGGGTGGGTAGACATTTAGCACAGTTATGTCCTTCTACTTTATTGAGCCTTTAGGCATTATGTAGTACCTCATGTGGTAGATTTAACTTTGAAGCCTATTTATTTAAAGTCCTGCTCTTTTTTGGATGTTATTGATTTTATGTATTTTTTTTCAGTCTTTGAGTTGTGAATTGCTTGCATCTTTCAGTCTAAGTTGTGTCTCCAGCAAGCAGCATATAGATGTGTTGTGTTCTATTTAATCCAATCTGCTACTCTCCATGTCAGTTCACATTCAGTGTAATTATTGATATATATGATGTTAATGCTGCTGTCATTTTTATGCCTTTTTTAGGTGCCGTGAACATTCTTGTTACATTCTATTTTCTATGTTGAATCTTTTTTTCTTTTTGTTTTCTTTTCATGATTTTCAGTGCTTTTAATTGAAATTACTGAAATTTTGTGTTTATTTGTCTACTTTGTTCATCTGGCTTTTTCGACGGCATTTGCCTTGGCTGGCTTTTTGTTACGTATAATTATCAGTTTCTTTTGTGGTTACTTAGTCCCCTTTTTTAATCTAAAAGTAACCCAAACTTCAGGATCTTTTTGTCTTCTTGAATTTCTCTACATCTGAAAGATCTGTATGCACATTTTTTGACACTCTTTTTCATACGATGTTGTTGACTAAATGCTGAGATCCCTGAATTTCTGTTATTTGCGGTTTGGTTTTGGCTGTCATTTCTGGATTTCTTTCCCTGATGGTATCTAGATGCTCTGTCAAGCACTGGATGTTTCAGTAAATAATTGGTGTTATTAATTCTCCAGTTGAAGAACTTCATTCAATGTTTCTCATAATTTTGGTTTGTTTTTTGCATATTCTCTAATTTTCTGTTTATTTTCACCTTCATATATGAGAGGCAATTGTGCAGGATACATAATTCTCAGTTGGCAGTTGTTTTCCCTTCAGAGCTTCATATACATCATTCTGTTGTCTTCTGGCCAGCATGGTTTCAGCTGAGTAGTCTGAGTGTGATCTTAATAATTTTCCTCTGTATTTGTTGTTTAAGTCTGGATGTCTTTAGAAGTCTCCTTGTCTCTAGTGTTACTGAGCTTGCTTATAATATTCCTCAGTGTATATTTCCTTCAGGGTCTATCTTGTGTGGTGTTCAGTTAGCATCTCATCTTTCATGATATCTGGGAAGTTTTGTGTCAGCAAGTCTTCAACAGTTGTCTGTATTTTCTGTTACCCTGCCTTGTTCTGATACTCCAATCATTTGTATATTATTCCTCTTGGTACAGTGTCACATCACTCTTTATTCTTAATTGTTTTTTTAATTGTGATTGAAAGTGTACAATCCAGTCTATGTTTGCATGACTGCTTATCTGCAGCTCCTTCTGCTCTCCTTTCCTAGAGACAGCACATCCCTCCTTCCCATACTATACATGTCACATCCTCTTAACAATCTATTATGCCCTGCTCTCCACCCTCTCCACTCCAGTCTACTAAGAGGCCAGTAGGACGACATCCTATAGACGTATAGAATGATAAAGTGCACACATGATATGGCCACTCTGTGTCCCCAAGTCCGATCTATTCCTGCCCAAAAAGTGGAGCTCAGTAATGATTTGTGATCGGGGCAGCATCTGATCTAGAACCATACTCCCAGGGGAACCCTCAAGTCTTTGGACCATTAATTGTGGTCTTTTAGTGGAGTTCTCAGGGGGCTTGCCTTTTTTTTCTCTCATGTTGTCACTGGAACTCAACATTGGGAGCCACATCACAGCTGTCATTGGTGGTAGCCAGGCACCATCTGGTTCTTCTGGTCCCATGTTGATGTAGTCATCCATTCACATGAGTTTCTGTCTTCTGGATTCACTTTCCCCCATATCACTGTTGTCCTTGGTTGATCCTCTGTTCCTGCTGTGTTGGGATGATTTGACATACTTTGGATGACAGCTTGCTAGCTTTTAAGACCCCAAATGGCATTCACCAATATGAGGTTCAGAAGACTCTCTTAGCAATATGCTAATTATGCCAATTAACCTCGATGTCCCCTGAGAGCACAGTCCCGAGACTCGCGACCCTGCTACTTTGTCGTTGCAATATTTGGTTAAGATTGAGTTTTCAGATTATATTCAAGTGCAGTTAGATTTATCTTCTTTTCATGTGTGCTGTCACTGATTTCACCCAACCAAATTTTATCAACTATCTAATCTACAGGTAACCCTCTCCCTTTCTCCCTCTCCTCCCTCGCAGCTGTCAAAGAGTCTTTTCTTCTGTACATGAGTCTGCTTTTAAGTCCTTACAATAAGGGTCTTATACAATATTTGTCCTTGCGCTGCTGACTAATTTCACTCAAAATAATGTCTTCCAGTTGAAACCAGGTTACAAGATGCTTCCTAAAATCATCATTGTTCTTTATCATTACACAATTTCCATTGAGAAAATATACCATAGCTTTTTTATCCATTCATCTGTTGTTAGGCCTCTAGGTTGATTCTGTCTTTTTGTAACTGTGGACTGTGCTGCAATACACATTCATGTACATATATCTGTTCATGAGACTGCCCTTGCATCTGTAGGATATATTCCAAGCAGTGGGATTACTTGATCAAATGTTATATTTAGTTACAGCTTTTAAGGAAGCACCAGATTGCTTTCCAAAGAAGTTGTGCCATTTAGCAATGCAACCAGCAGTGTAGGAGACTTCCAATTTCTCCACAGGCTTTCCAGCATTTGCTGATTTGTGTTTTTTGGATCATGGCCAACCTTGTTTGGGCTAGATGGTGTCTCATCATCATTTTGATTTGGATTTCTTTATTGGATAATGATATGAGCATTTCTACTTGTGTCTTTTGACTGCTTTGATATCCTCTTTAGAAAAGTGTCTGTTCATCTCCTTTGCCTAATGCTCATTTGGGTTATTTATCCTTTTCTTGTTGATATTTTACAGTACCTTACAGATTATGAAGATCATACATTGTTATGACATATAGTTGCCTAATATTGTTGTTTTCTATTCTGTCAGTGGTCTTTCAATAAAGTCTTTGAATGAAGAAAAGTGATTGATTCTTAATAGTTCCCATTTATCTATTTTCTTTACTGTTGATCATGCTTTGTCAGATTTTCAAGTCATCTATGTTCTTTATTAAAACTTCCATTGTTGATCTTAATTTTTATCAGATGAACCTTATCATTTCAGGTTTGATCTTTAAGTCTTTTGTCCAGTTTAAGTTGGTTTTGGGGAAAGGTGTTAGATATGGGTCTTGTTTCAATCTTTTGCAGATGGATATCTGATTTTAGCAGCACTATTTTAACCCCAGTTTACAATCTTAGGGCCTTTGTCGAATATCAACTGTCCATAGGAGGATAGTGGCATCTCTGAGGTCTCAACTCTATTCCCTTGGTCTACATGTCTCTTTTTGTACCTTTATCAAGCTGTGTTGACTATTGTCACCATGTGATAGGTTCTAAAGTCAGGTAGTGAGAGATTTTCTAGTGTGTTCTTCTGTAGTACTTTGCTTATCTGAGGTTTCTTCCCTTTCCAAAGTTGGTGACTTGTTTCTCCACCTCATTGAAAAATGTCACTGTATTTTGTATTTGGATTGCATTTTATATGTAGATCACTTTGGGTAAAATAGACATTTTCACAATGTTAAGTCTTCCTATCCATGAGCAGGGTAGTTTTCTCCATTTATGTAAGTATCTCTTAGTTTCTTGAAGTAGGGTCCTGTAGTTTTCATTGTATAGTTCTTTTGTCTCTCTAGTTAGATTTATTGCTAGGTATTTTATCTCCTTGGGGTCTACAGTAAATGGTATTGATTTGGTGATTTCTTCTTTAATGATTTCATTGTTGGTGTGAAGGAATCCTACAGATTTACTTACATTTGTCTTGTATCATAATACTTTGTTGAATTCTTCTGTTAGTTAGAGTAATTTACTTATGGACTCTTTGGGATTCTCTGCATAAACAATCATATCATCTGCAAACAGGAGGATTTTTCTTCTTTGCCAGTCTGGATGCCCTTTATTTCTTTGTCTTATCTAATTGCTGTGGCCAGAACTTCCAGTACAATGTTGAATAGTAGAAGAGGTGAGAGTGGGCATCTTTGTCTAGTTCTTATTCTCAAGGGGAATTCTTTCAGTCTCTGTCCATTGAGGATGATGTAGGCAGTTAGCTTTGAGTAGATGGCCCTACAGCATTAAGAAATTTGCTTCAATTGCTATTTTGCTGAGAGTTTTTAGCATGAATGGGTGCTGGACTTTGTCAAATGCCTTTTCTGCATCAATAGATAAGATCAGGTGATTCTTATCTTTTGTGTTATTTATGTACTTGATCACATTAATTGATTTTCTGGTGTTGAACTAGCCTTGCATCCCAGGCATGAATCCAGCTGGATGGGGATGAACTTTTTTTGCTATGTGGTTGACCTTTACAGACAAGGATTTTGTTGACGTTTTTTGCATCTAGGTTCATGAGTAATATTGGTCTGTAATTCTCCTTTTTTGTTGCATCTTTCCTTGGCTTTGGTATCTGGTTTAGGCTGATTTCATAGACTGAATTTGGAGTATTCCATCTCTTTCTGTGCTGTAAAATAGTCTCAGTACTATTGGAGTCAATGTTTCTCTAAAAGCTTGGTAGATTTCTGCATTGAAGTCATCTGGACGAGGGCTTTTTTTGGTTACTAGCTTTTGGATGATGTTTTCAATTTCTTCCTTCGTGGCGGGTTTCTTAAGCTGTTTTGTTTCACCTTGTGATAATTTTGGCAGATGATGTCAATGTAGGAATTTGTTCACTTCCTTTCTGTTTTCAAATCTGTTAGTGTACAGTCTTCTGTAGAATTCTGTTATGATACTTTTGATTTCTGTTGCATCTGTTGTGACATCTCCTAACTCATTTCTTACTTGTGTTATTTGCTTTCTTTCTTGTTTTTCTTTAGTAAGTTAGGCCAAATGTTTGGCAATTTTGCTGATGTTTCCCCAAACCAGCTTTTGGTCTTATCAATTTTTTTCAGTTCTTCTATTCTTTAATTCACTTAGTTCTGCTCTAGTCTTTATGATCTGTGCTTTTCTGGTGCCTGAGGTGTTCATCTGTTGTTCTCTTTCTATTTGTTCAAGCTGTAGGGTTAATTCTTTGCTTTGGGTCCTTTCTTTCTTCTGGATGTGTACATTTGTAGAGACAAACTGACCTCTTAGCACTACTTTGCCTGTATCCCTTACACTCTGGTGGGAAGTGTTTTCATTCTCATTTGAGTCCAGAAGTTTCTTTATTTCATCCTTGATTCTTTCTATAACCCATGGCTTTTTGAGTAAGCTGTCAGTTCTGAGAAGGAAGTTAATCAACAGCCACCTCTATGTACTCCAGTCAGTAGTCCCAGTGGAATCCTGGGACTAGCCAGTTCCACCTCCTAGCTGGCAAAGACACAACCTTGCTTGTAGCTTCATTTTGGGGGCTGTCAGCTGACCTTATAATGCGGATCAGTAAAGGCTGGAATGGATGCCACTGGCCTGCACTAGGCAGTCTTATTTTTAAAAGGTAAAAGCTATCTGACTGCTTCCAAAATCCATCAGGGTGTCACATGTGGTAAGCCCATCTTTCCTGCTGAAAATGGAGGGCCCTCGCCAGCTGTTCCCAGATTCTGTGATATAGTTCAATGTAGGGCAAGCTACTGGTCTGCTGTCATTACCTTCTGGTCCCTTTCCCTGAGGCTACACTGTGGTAAACACAGCTTTTCTGCTGGCAAAGTGCTCCCCAGACTGGGACTGTCTTCCAGCCTGGGAATTAGCCCCTGCTGAGGCCTCCGGTTGGGTTTTCCCCCCTCCAGTCAAACAAGATGGTGTCCCGGTCAGTCTGTCCTGCCCCTGTGAAACAGCAGAATCTATGAAGGAAGTCCAAAAAGAGAGGGTGGAGGGGCTATGGTGCTCTGAGTCTGGAGCCAGGCTCTCAAATTATGGCTATTGCACCCACTGATCATTTTAGCACTGCAAGTGTGCTAGCTGCTGTTTGAACTGCTCTCCCACCTGCTGGCCAAGAAAAAGAAGAAAAAGCTAAAAACACCACTTATCTTCAGTTCGTGATAGCCTGCCAACTCAGAGTTGGGTTTGGCAAAAGACAAGCAGTTTCCCATTCAGTGGCATGCAGTCCAAACCAACAGCCCTATGCCACATCCCAGGGCTTACTAGGTGTCCAGAATATTTTGTTCGATTATCAATCCAGTCCTTAGTTTTCTGAGGGAATTAAGGAGCCTTGTATCTAATATGCCATCTTGATTCAGCCCGCCTAGAAATTCTTAATTCTTATGGAAACTTTTATCTGATTTTTCTTTGTGTATACTGGTGTCATTTACTTTGTCTTCAATTTCACTAATTCTGCATTCCATATCTTTGATGCTGCTCCTTTGACTTTCTATTGAGTTATCAAGCTCAGTGATTTGATTGTTAACCTGAAGACTTTGGAGTCATCACTACTCAAGCATTTCTTGCAGCTTGTTTAACTTTTCAGTAGGTTCTGCATTTTGCTTGATCTCTTTCCTAATATCTTGGACAGCTTCGTACAGCAAATTTTTGCATTCTTTCTCTGATAATTGCAAGAACACTTTGGGAAATCCAATGATACTTTGTTTGGGGAGTTTTGGGAAGCCACAGTAGACTGCTTTTCTAGATGTTTAGAAACTGATTGTTCTCTCCAAACCATCAGAAAGTTGTTATAGTTTTTTTGTTTGGTTGGTTATTATAGTTTCAGTTGTATCTGTGGATATTCAGAACTTTTGATGTGAATTGATTTTTGGAGACTTTAATAGCTCAGTTGATCTGTCTGGTGTTTCCTTTTTAGAGCTGGGTCAGTGTTTCTCTTTCTTTTTTTTATTAAATAAAAATGGAAGTGTACATACTCTGTGCTTACAGTATTGGGTTAAGATGGGAAGAGTACACAAGTTGTGTTGAACTCCCGTTAATATTATCTTCTTACTAATGTGTATTGTCACCAATTTCACCCAACCAAATTTCTAACAACTAACTAATCTAAACCCTTGCCCCTCACTCTCCCACCATCCTGCCCTCCCCACCCTTGTATCTGTCAAAGAGTCTTTTCTGTTATGTATTAGTCTGTTTTTAAGTTTTTATCTTAGGGGTCTTGTATAATGCTTGTCCTTTTGTTGCTGACTAGTTTCATTCAACATAATGTCCTTCAGTTGAGACCAAGTTGAGAGATGTTTCCTGCTATCATTGTTCTTTATCATTACACAATACTCCACTGAGTATATTTACCAAAATTTACTCATCCATTCTTCTGTAGTTGGGCATCTGGGTTGGTTCCATTTTTCTGCTATTGTGGACTGTGCTGCAAAGAACATTTGTGTGCATGTATCCATTGGTGTGAATGGTCTTGATTCTGTAGGATATATTCCAAGCAGAGGAATGACTGTGTCAAATGGTATATTCATTATTTTGAGGTAACACCAGATTACTTTCCAAAGAGGTTGGAACATTCTGCAATCCCACCAACAGTGCAGGAGAGTTCCAATCTCTCCACACTCATTCCAACATTTAGTGTTTTGCATTTTTTGGATCAAGGCCAATCTTATTGGAGTGAGATGGTATCTCATTGTCGTTTTGATTTGAATTTATTTAATAGTTAATGATCTTGAGCATGTCCGCACGTGTTTTTCAGCTGCCTGGATCTCCTCTTTAGACAAGTGTCTGTCCATGTCCTTTGCCCATCGCTTAATTGGATGATTTATCTTTTCCTTATTGATATTTTGTAGTACCTTATAGACCAGATGTCGGTCTGACACATACTTGCCAAATATTTTTTCCCATTCTGTAGGTGGTCTTTTAATTCTTTCAGTGAAGTATTTGGATGAACAGAAGTGTTTGATCCTTATTAATTCCCATTTATCTATTTTCTCTTCTGATGACTGTGTTTTGTTTGTCAGATTTTGAAGTCTATCTGCATTGTGTATTAAAACTTCCATTGCTGACCCTATTTTATCTTGGATGAGCTTTATCATTTTAGCTTTTGTATTTAGGTCTTTTAACCAATTTGAGTTGATTTTTTATATAAGATGTGAGATATGGGTCAATTTTTTGCAGATGGATATCCAATTATGCCAGCATCATTTGTTAAAGAGATTGATCTTACCCCAGTTTAAAATCCTAGGACCTTTGTCAAATATCAGCTATTTGTAGGAGGATGGTGGTATTTCTGGGGTTTCTGCTTTGTTCCATTGGTCTATATGTCTTTTTTTTTTTTTTTTTGTACCAGTACTGGGGTGTTTTGACAACTGAGGCAGTATAATAGGTTTTAGAGTCAGGTAGAGAGAGCCCTCCCAGTGTGTTCTTCTTCAGTAGTGCTTTACTTATCAGAGGCTTTTTCCCTTTCCAAACAAAGCTGATGATTTCTTTCTCCATCTCATTAAGAAAATGTTGTTGGAATTTGTATTGGGATTGCATTATATAAGTAGATTGCTTTGGGCAAAATAGATATTTTCACAATATTGAGTCTTCCTACCCATGAGCAGGGCAGATTACTCCACTTATGTAAGTCTCTCCCAGTTTCTTGTAGTAAGGTCTTGTAGTTTTCTTTGTAAAGATCTCTTATTTCTCTAGTTAGATTTATTCCCAGGTATTTTGTCTTCTTGGGGGCTATAGTAAACCTAATTAATTTGGTGATTTCTTCTTTAATAATCTCACTGTTGGTATAAAGGAATCCTATTGATTTAGTTATGTTTACCTTGTAGCTTGATACTTTGCTAATTCTTCTATTAGCTTGATACTTTGCTAATTCTTCTATTAGCTCCAATAGTTTACTTATGGATTTCTTTGGATTCTATGTATAAACAATCACATCATCTGCAAAGAGGGATATCATTACTTCTTCATTGCCAGTATGGATGACCTTTATTTCTTTGAGTTGTCTAATTGCTCTGGCTAGAACTTCTAACACAATGTTGAATAGAAGTGGTGAGAGTGGGCATCCTTGTCTAGTTCCCGTTCTCAAAAGGAATTCTTTCAATCTTTCACCATTCAGGGTGATGAAAGCAGTTGGCTTTGCATAGATGCTGCTGATTAAATTGAGGAATTTTCCCTTTAGTCTTATTTTTCTGAGAGTTTTAAGCATGAATGGATGTTGAACTTTGTGAAATGTCTTTTCTGCATCAATTGACAAAATCAGGTGATTTTTACCTTTTGTGTTATTAGCGTGGTTGATTACATTAATTGTTTTTCTGATGTTGAACAAGCTTTGCATCTCTAATCATCATGAATTATTATTTTTTATATGCTGTTGAATTCTATTGGCTAGAATTTTGTTGAAGATTTTTGCATCTAGATTCATGAGTAATATTGGTATGTAATTTTCTTTTTTTGTGGAATCTTTCCCTGGTTTTGGTATCAGGGTTATGATGGCTTCATAGAATGAATTTGGAAGTATTCCATGTCTTTCTATTGTGTGAAATAGCCTCAATAGTATTGGAGTTAATTCTTCTCTAAAAGTTTGGTAGAATTCTCCGGTGAAGCCATCTGGGCCAGAACTTTTTTTTGTTGGTAGATTTTTTGTGACTTTTTCAATCTCTTCATTTGTGACAGATTTATTAAGTTGATCTACTTCTTGTGATAGTCTTGGTGGGTCATATGAATCTAGAGATTTGTTCATTTCCCCTAGGTTTTCAAAGCTGTTAAGTATAGCTTTTCATAGTATTCTGTTATGATAATTTTTATTTCAGTTGGGTCTGTTATAACATCTCACAACTCATTTCTTAATTGGGTTATTTGTATCTTCTGCTGTTTATCTTTTGTAAGTTTAATCAATGGTTTATCAATTTTTTTGATCTTTTTAAAGAATCAGCTTTTGGTTTTGTTAATTTTTTAAATTGTTTTTCTATTCTCTAATTCATTTGTTGCTGCTGCTGCTGCTGCTGACTCTAGGGTGAGTGTGTTACTCATGGAGCTTGGCCATGGCTCTCAGGCTGGAGAGGGGTCACGTGCCCCTTTACCGCTGCACCTGGGGCATGTACCCCTTGCTACTGCCACCACTGTGTTTTGGCTGGGCAGATCTCTCATGGAGCCCTGGTTGCAGCTCATTGGTGGGGAAGGGGTGATGTGTACCCTTAACTCCATTCTTGGGTTGTACTCTTCCCCTGTACCACTGTCACTACCATCCCTGGGAGCTCTTGCTCCCAGGCCACACGTGAACTCACACCACTGCCTTGGCACTCTCATATTCCTTCTTTTGTGCTCCCAGGACTGTGGAAACCAAGCCTTCTTGGTCTGGTCCACTCTAATGCCTGCAGGCCCACTGAGTCTTAATGTCCTTTGATCACCAGACTGGTATAAAGTTCCTCTGACCTGTGTAGAAGGCTTCCTCCCTGGGCTGCTTTGTTAAGGAAGGTGTGGATCACCTTTTCTGGGCTCAGCATTGCTCCAGTCCTAGTGGTATCCCTCAGTCTCAGGTTTGTTTTGATTAGGCAGTTTTACTCTGCCTGCTTCACCTTCAGTGTGTGAGGCCCCTTTGTCCAGAACCAAGGTGTTTCCTCTGTGGTGGCCCAGTTCTCCTCTGATCTTCCTAGTGTTCAGGCCTCCTGGAATTCTCATTTGTTTGGTTTAATTGATTCTGCAGTTCTTTTTTTTAGACGGTGTGGCAAGGTTTTGTGGCTATCTTGCCATCTTGATTCCATTCTAGAGCTACTTTTAAGCAATGTTAACTATAGTAATTACTTTAGGAAGTAGTATATATAAAAACAAACAAACAAACAAAGCATTGCCGTCAAGTCAATTCTAACTCATAGCAAATCCTACAAGACAGAGTAGAACTGCCCAGCAGGGTATCCAAAGAGTGACTTGTGGATTTGAGCTACTGAGCTGTTAGAAGCCAAGCACTTAACCAGTGCACTACTCAGGATCAGTTTTAGGGCTAGGAAGTAGTATGTAACCAGTTTATTAAGCTATTCAAATCACAAGACTTTTCTTCTTCTGTTGGAATAATGGGATCTGAGAAGGGAATTTTGGAAGATTAAAGAGAGTTTTAGAAATAAAATTAACAACAGAAGGATATGAGTAAATAAGTATGACTCAATAAAATAAAACGTGCTGTCATCTAAATATATAACTAGATTAAAAAGTGATCTGTAATTTCTCTTACTTACATAAATAAGCCAATTTTAAATTGTATGGAGTATACAATTTACGAATAAAATAGTGTTGTTTTAACTAAATACAGCATTAGTACAGGAAAGCATGCAAAATATATTCTTTTTAAAGTATGTATTCCACGTTAAAGTAGGTATAATGGTATTTATTCCCATAGAGAGGGTCTAGGAATGATGTTTCATGGCTGTGAACAGAAACAAGTTAATTTAAAAATAAACATCCAAACACATCACTGTCCTGTCAATTCTAACTCATATAGCGACCCTATAGGACAGAACAGAACTGCTCCATATGGTTTCTAAGAAGTGGCTGTTGGATTTGAACTGCCAACCTCTTGGCTGCCAGCCCAACTCTTAATTACTGTTCAATACAATTACAGTGTAAATGAAGATGAATGACTGTAGCAGCTATTCTTTTGTTGTTTTCCAGTGGACGATAATTTTCACCTTTTACTTCCAACCTTCCTAAGGTTTCGATTTTCTGTTATTCATTTACCATAATTGTAAAAATTACGTACAAAAACTTAACATAAGTTTTCTTATATATACTAATGCCAAAAGCCAAGGCCAAGTGCCATCGAGTCGGCTATGTAATATTCCAGAAATATTTGTCATGTATATTATTCCATTAAGAATTTTTAAAGTTTTTGTACTTGTAGCCATTTAAGTTTAAATGTTGCCACTAAAACTACAGCGGACTTGTCAAAATCTTTTGAGTGTTTGAGATCATTATTTTAAGATAGTGTTCTATACATGAAAATGTTCTACTAAAGAGCATGTACACTTAAAAAATTATGTATGATTAGGTTGCCTCTGGAAGAGAAATAAGTGATAAATTAAGCTTAAAGTGAACCTGGCACTCAGTCATGTCATAATTTTCTCCCTAATGGAACTTTTATATTTAGTGAAAATAGACTCAATGCTTTAGATCATGTATTGGATCTTCTGAATTTATACAACTATTTTCTGTCCCAAAACTCCTCTTACCTCAAAAGTCAAAATTAATTAACAACAGTAAAAATAAGAGAGCTCATATTTATTATGTATCTGGTTTTATATATTATATTCATAAAGATCTGAAGAGTTGTTACTGTCTTATTCATCTTGTAGAACATATAACTGAAAACTGCCAAGCCAAGTGCTGTCGAGCTGGATCTGCACACAAAATATATTATCCAAAATAATTAAGATGGTTGAAAAAATGTGAAAGCTTGGGATTGCACCCAGTTATCTAGAGAGCCTTGTTTCATTTTCTCCCCATCATAGTATGCTATTGAGCATTCAAAATTCAACTTCTTTATCAATATTACAAAAGATAACTCTTCTTCTAATTTTGTGGATAATTCTATTGTCTTAGAAGCCCTGGATGTGATTGGTTAAGGGTTGTAGACAAAGTAGAGAGAGCAAAAGAAAACATGAAAGAGTATCATAGTACTTTTGAAGCTATGTTTTTTGAGGAAACTAGAACCATATTTTAACCAGGCACAGAGAAAAAAGACCAACTACGAGGTAGTGAATTGGAACTCAAGGTGCAACAACCTTAGTAAGAGAGAAAACTATGAGAAAAATATTGGATATGCTACCAAGTGGACAAAAAATTAAAAAGTATCCTAAAATTCTCATGCAATAGTGTTCTTGCTTCTGGAATTTTGTATTTGAGTTGTCTTTACTTCTATGTACTCAGGTAATATGAGGTGAAGAAATAAAACGCAATACTTGCAGGTATCAGGAATAAGCAAAGACTGATTTTTTAGGAATGGAATTCTAACACAAACTTCCAAGATTCCCACAGACTAGTATCCATGAAATACAATAGTATGCTAAGATGATTAATAAGTACATTAGTAAGTGTTCGATATTGGAGGAGAGAGAACAATGGAGAGGAAAATTTACAAAAGTGGTAACATATTTGAAATTCCCTGATTCATGCTTATATAATTTTTATGAGATTCTTCTCTATAAATAACATTATAGCACAGCTGCCTTACACACCTCAATAAACAGCATGAGTTCCTAACCAGTTTCATGATATGACACCCACCTGCAACATCACTGTCTACACTAGGTCTCAACCTCAATGGAACTAACATCTAGCTTTTTGTAAGAAATATTGTGTAACACATTCTTTAGTAATTTAAAGACAAATATAATCTATTAAAAAACTTCATTGACATAAATATGCAAAAGTATATACCTATGCACACAATGCTCCACCAGTAATACATAGTAAAAATTTAAAAACTCAATATTAGCAAAATGACATATGTTTCAATGTGTCATTGCTAGAATATTTTACAATGTAATACATAATGATAGTTTCATAACATAAGTACCAACTATAAATGTAGATTGATGCAGGTACATATTACATTGGTAACTCCAATTAAAAGTAAGGCCACCACTTGTGATTATTAAAACCACGAACAATTATTCATGAAATCCAAATTCAAGGAACACTGAGTTATCTTAGTTTCTACATCATATGGATGTTGTTTCCTATAAAATTTCTGTTAAAAAAATTAAAATTTGCAAAGTGAAGTTAGCTCCAGATACATGGGAGGGGATCTGAACTTCATGTGGGAATAAAAACAATGAGACTGACCTACAAATTGCAAGGAGTCAAGAATCCATTAAATGTTAAGAGGATCCTACTCACCACATAAGCAACTTACATAAATATTTCTAAAACATGCATTAAGAATTGATAAAGCATTGTTTGAGAACCATGGATCCACAATGCAATATAATGTTCATTTCAACATTTTATCAGACATTCAACTAACAGTTTCCTTTGCTTTCTAGTTTAATTTTAAGACAATACCAAAAGTCTGTCAAATGGATGTTGAACAACAGCTCTGTTTTCTATTTTGCTGTAAAATATTATTTGATTTGTTAATAAGGTAAATGCAAGGTCATTTGAGGCAGGAAAGCACAAAAATCACAAGTTATCAAAACAATTAGGGTACTGAAAGCTATTAACTAAGACAAATTGTGGCATTACCATTACTCAAATTATTTCAAAATCAGTTTAAGTCAAATCTATTTTTTTTTTCCATTTTTTAAAATCATGTTTTAAGTTGAAGTACAACTCAACTCGGTTTCTTATATAAAAATGTTTACACCTGTTGTTATGTGACCCTAGTTGCTCTCCCTTCAATGTGACAGCACACTCCCTCACTGTACCCTGTGTTTCCTGTGTCCCTTCAGTCAGTTCCTATCCTTTTCTATACTGTCATCTTAACTCTAGATAGGAGCTGCCCAGTTAGTCTCCTGTTTCTACTTAAAAAAAGAAGCATACTCCTCATCAGCATCATTTTATGCATTGCAGACCAGTTCACTGTTTGTCTGAAGAGGTGTCATCGGGAAAGGTTTCATTTCTGCTCTGATAGAGAGTCCAGGAGCCACGTCTTCCAGGGAAACTCTAGTCTGTCAGACCATCAAGTCTGATCTTTTGATTAGTGTTCGATTTTTTCACCCAACAAATCTCCTGCTGTATCAGGGACTCTTGGTTGAGGTCCCTGTAATGGCAGTCTTTGGTGGTATCTGGGCACCACCCAGTTTTTCCAGTCTCATGCTGATGTAGTCTTTAAAATATGTGGGTCTTTCTCTCTTTTGTGCTCATATTTTCCTTATAACTTTGATCGGCATTTTCCTTTGCTGCAGGTGGGTTGGGACAAGTTGATGCCTCTTAGAAGGCTGTTTGCTACATTTCAAGACCCCAAAGTCCACTCACCAAAATGAGATGCAAAACATTTTCTCAAACATCATTACGCCAGTTGACCTAGATGTTCACTGAAACCATGGTCCCCAGAACCCTGGCCCTTTTACTGTGTCTCTTGAAGTACATTATTCTATTCAGATAACTTCTTGGCTTTTGACTTAATCTAGTTGTGCTGACTACCGTGTATTATGTGTCATCCTTCTCCTAGCTAAAATAATTTTTATCTATGATCTAAATTAGTTAGTGAATACCTCTTCCCTACCTCCTCACCCTCTTAATCATCAGAGAATGTTTTCTTCGATGTTTACACATTTTCTTCACTTCTTATAATATTGGTCTCATACAGTATTTGTCTTTTTGTGACTGACAAATTTCTCTCAGCATAAAGCCTTCTAGATTTCTCCATGTTATGAGATGTTTCACAAATTCATCATTGTTTTTTAACAGTTTGTAGTATTCTATTGTGTGAATATACCATAATTTGTTTAACTGTTCATCTGTTGATGAACACCTAGTTTGTTTCTACCTTTCTGCTATTGTGGGCACTGCTGCAATGAATATGGGTGTGCATATATCTACTCCTGTGATGGCTCTTACTTGTTTCTCTAAGACATATTCTAAGCACTGGGATTGCTGGATCCTATGACACTTTCATTTATACCTTTTTTAAGGAAGTGCCAAATCACTTTCCAAAGTGACGTAGCATATTACATTCCCACCGCAGTGTATCATTGTCTCTCAGTCTCTCCACAGTCTCTCCAACAGTGACTATTTTATATACTTTAGATTAGTGAAAGTCTTGTAAGAGTGAGAAGGTTCTCATTGTTTTGATTTGCATATTTCTTGTGTTTAATAATTACGAGTATTTCCTCATGTATCTGTCAGAAACCTGAATGTCTTCTTTGGTGAAGTGCTTATTGGTATACTTAGTCCATTTTTTAACTGGGTTATTTGCCTTGTTGTTGTTAATACCTTGCAGTACGTTGTAGATTTTACAGTTTAGATGCTGATCAGCTTTGTCATAGTCAAGTATTTTCCCTAGTCTGTAGATTGTCTTTGTACTCTTTTGGTGAAGTTTCACATGAAGAAAAGTGTTTGATTTTTATGGATTCTCAGTTATCTATTTTCTCTTCTGGAGATTGTACATTGTATTAGGATATAAGGTAAACATAAATAATTTGATATTTAGGTGTTTGATCTTTTTCAAGTTGATGTTGCACATGATGTGAATCATGGGTCTTGTTTCATTGTCTTGCAGGTGAAAACTCAGTTTTACCAACACTATAATTATATTTGTTTCATAAAGCTAATTTAAAAGAAGTACCAGGAGTAAGGAGGCAGACTGGAAACATGCCTCCCTAATTCCTTCTGAAACCTAAGGCCTGCATTGATAATTGAAGAGAGCTTCTGGATACCAAGTGAGAATTCAGCATAGGGTTGTTGATTTGAAATGCATGTGACTGCTTGTCTTTGGCTAAGCCCTGCTCTGGTCGAATTGGTTGGCTACTGCAGACTGAAGGCAACAGACATTTTTCACTTTTTGTTGGAAGGCAGGTAGGGGAGCAGCACAAACAGCAGTTATGCAGATCCACAGTTCTAAAGTGATTAATGGGTGGAAAATTCACATTGTGGGAGCCTGGCTCTGGATTGTGAGCACCCAACCCTCTCTTTTTGGGCCTCTGCCATAGATTCTATTGTTTCTCAGGGGTGAGACAGCTTGACAGGGAAGCCATATTTTTTGACTGTGAGGCTGAAATATACAACTGTAGGCCTCAGCAGGAGCTAATTCCCAGGCTGTGGAGCATTCCCAGTCCGGGGAGTGGTTTGCCAGAAGAAAAGCTGTGTTCAACACAATGTAGCCTTACAGAAGGGGTCCAGAAGTGGATGACAGTAGACCAGTAGCCTGTGCTACACTGAACTGCATCACAGTATCTGGAAACAGTTGACAAGGCCCCTCTATTGTCAGCCAGAAGGAGAAGCTTACCACACTTGACATTCTAACAGATTTTGGGAGCAGTTAGATAGCTAATACCTTTTTAAAATAAGATTGACTAGAAAAATAATTTGAATGCAGCCTGATGACATTCTTTTCAACCTTAACTAATCAACATTATGAGGTCAGCTGAGGGCTCCCCAATGACTCCATAAGCAGGACCATATCATTGCCAGCTAGGAGGTGGAGGCTGCTACCCAAGAGATTCTACTGGGACCACTCACTGGAGTACAAAGAGGTGGCTGGTGATCAACTTCCTTCTCAGAACCACACCTCAGATCCTGTTAAGGCAACATCAGAGAAAATAAACAGCATCTAGATGTCCAGAGAGCAACAGACATTAATGAAATTAAAAAAAAAATCATCTATGGCTCCAGAAAATTCCCAAAATAAAGCATAATAGAACTTCCCAAATGCAAAAAAACTTTCTGAAAATATTGCAGGATGAGCACAAAAGTGTTGTATAGAGAGTCCTCCTAGACATTACACAAATTGCAGCCAAAGAAACTGAAAAATTAAGCAAGTTGTTCAATCTGAGGGAACATCATCATTCTGAAATCCAAGAGATCAATAACAAAATTAGAGAAACAGACAATTTGATTGAAAGTCAAAAGAACAAAATTGAACAACCAGAAACCAGGCTTTCAGACTTGGAAGACAGAGCTGCTGACACTACCATATATGAAGAGAAATCAGAGAAAAAAAAGAAAAATGAAGAAACACGTCGGACTCTATCAAGAGGAAAATCTGTGATCATCGAACTCTATCAAGAGGGATAATCTGTGATTAATTTGAGTTCTTGAACAGGGAGGGGAATGTGAAAACACAGAGAGCATTGTTGTTGTGTTGATGACAGAAAACTTCAATGAAACTATGAAAGAGAGCATAGATATCTAAGATGTGTATCAAACACCTCATAAAATTGACCCCAAAAGAAATACACTGAGACAAACTATAATCATGCTTAACAAAATGAAACGTAAGCAGAGACTCTTAAAGGCAGCAAGACTCAAAGCAAAGCTAACATTGAGTGGGCAACCCTGTAGGCTTTCATCTGACTTGTTGACAGAAATGATGTTGGCACAGAGGCTGCAGGATGACACATTCAAAACCTTGAAGGAGAAAAACTTCCAAACAAGAATTACACAACCTGAAAAACTGTCTTTCCAATATGAAGATGAACTTAAGACATTCATGGATAAACAGAAACTTAGAGACTTTGTAAAAACCAAACCAAAACTATAAGAAATATTGAAAGGCAATCTTGGCTTAGAAAAACAAAACCATTAAGTCTATATTTAAGGAGGCAATGCAGGAGACAACATTCAGAAACTGACTCAGTTACAGAAGGTACAGAACTCAATCAAAGCCATCAAATTAAAAAAAGGGATCTAGTGATTATACTATGAAAAATATGACATCATGACATTAAAAAGAGGAATAGACTACAGTAGTTAGATGGTCAGGAAGTTAATAAGATATGTAGAAGTTAAAATTAGGTTTAAATTTCGATTATTAAGGAATAGCCTCAAAGTACAATAAAGATGCAGCTCATCAAAATAAGAAATGTAGCACAAGAGTTTCAACAAACACAAAACCAACACTGCAAAATGTGAAAAATTAACCCATAAAGAACAACCCAGAACCAAAAATTAAGAGCAACAGAGAATCCAGCAACACAAAAAGAAACACATCAAAATTACAGCACTAAACACATACCTATCAATAATTACACTGAATGTAAGCAGACTGGACGCTCCAGTAAAGAGACAATGAGTGACATCTTGGAGGAAAAGATACTACCCGTCAATACGTAGCTTACAAAAACTCACTTTAGACTTAAAGATACAAACAAACTGAAAATAAATGATGGGATAATATATATCAAGCTAACAATACACAGACAAGAGCAGGTGTGGCAATACTACTCTCAGATCAAATAGATTTTAATGTAAAATCCACCATTGTGGACAAGGATGGTTGCTATTTACTGCTGAAAGCTTCAGTAACCAAACAGGACTTAACAATATTAAACATTCGTGCACCCAATACTAGAGAACCTAAATGGATCAAGGAAACATTGACTAAATTAAAAAATGAGATAGTTTACCCCACAATAATAGTGGGAGACTTCAACCTTCCACTTTGAGTGTTAGACAGATTTTTCTAGAAGAAAGCTCAATAAAGACAGAGAAGATCTTATTGCAATAATTAACCAGTTAGACCTCATCAATATATACAAAACTTTGTATCCATCAAAAAATAACTGCACCTTCTTCTCCAGTGTACATGGAACATTTTACAGGATAGACCACGTGTTAGGTCATGACGCAAATTTCAACGAAATCTAAGCCATTGAGTTATTATACTGCAAAACATCTTCCCAGACCATAAAGCCATAAAAGTCAAAATCAATAGCAGAAAAAACAGATAGAATGGGAACTCACGGAAACTGAACAACATCTTGCTCAAAAAGCCATGGATTATATAATAAATCAGGGGTGACATAAAGAAATTTATGTATTCAAATGAGAATGACAATGCTTCCTACCAGAACTTATGTGATACATGCAAAGCAGTGCTCAGAGGTCAATTTAGCTCTATAAATGCACACATCCAGAAGGAAGAAAGGACCCAAAGAAAGAATTAACCCTACAGTTTGAACAAATAGAAAGGGAGCAACAGAGAAACACCTCAGTCACCAGAAGACAACAGATCATAAAGATTAGTGCAGAACTAAATGAATTACAGAATAGAAGAACAATTGAAAAAAATGATAAGAACAAAAGCTGGTTTGGGGAAACATCAGCAAAATGGCCAAACATTTGGCCTAACTTACTAAAGAAAAACAAGAAAGAAAGCAAATAACACAAGTAAGAAATGAGTTAGGAGATGTCACAACAGATCCAACAGAAATCAAAAGTATCATAACAGAATCCTACAGAAGACTGTACACTAACAGATTTGAAAACAGAAAGGAAGTGGATAAATTCCTACATCGGTATCATCTACCAAAATTATCACAAGGTGAAGCAAAACAACTTAATAAACTCACCACAGAGGAAGAAATTGAAAACATCATCCAAAAACTAGTAACCAAAAAAAGCCCTCGTCCAGATGACTTCAATGCAGAAATCTACCAAGCTTTTAGAGTAATGTTAACTCCAGTAGTATTGAGACTATTTCACAGCATAGAAAGTGATGGAATACTCCCAAATTCATTCTATGAAACCATCCTAACCTTGACACCAAAGCCAAGGAAAGATGCCACAAAAAAAGGAGAATTACAGACCAATATCACTCATGAACCTAAATGCAAAAATCTTCAACAAAATCCTTGTCAATAAAAGTCAATTACATATCAAAAAAGTAATTCATCCCCACCCAGCTGGATTCATGCCTGGAATGCAAGTCTAGTTCAACATCAGAAAAACAATTAATGTGATCAACCACACAAATAGTACAAGAAATCCGAATCAGCAGATCTTATCAATTGATGCAGAAAAGGCATTTAACAAAGTCCAACACCAACTCATGCTAAAACTCTCAGCAAAATAGGAATAGAAGGAAAATTCCTCAATGCAATAAGGGCATCTATGAAAACCTAACCACCTACACCATCCTGAATGGAGAGAGACTGAAAGAACCCCCCCTGAGAACAGGAATGAGACAAGGATGCCCTCTCTAACCTCTCCTACTCAGCATTGTGCTAGAAATTCTGGCCAGAACAATTAGACAAGACAAAGAAATAAATGGCATCTGCCTCGGTCAATAAGAAGTAAAAATCTCCATATTTGCAGGTGATATGATTGTGCAGAGAATCCTAAAGAATCTGTAAGTAAACTATTTGAACTAATAGAAGAGTTCAGCGAAGTATCAGGATACAAGATAAACATAAGTACATCAGTAGGATTCCTTTATACCCACAATGAGATCATTAAAAAAGAAATCTCCAAGTCAGTACCATTTACTGTAAACCCCAAGAAGATAAAATACCTGGGAGTCAATCTAACTACAAAAGTAAGAGACCTTTACAAAGAGAACTATGAGACCTTACTGCAAGAAACTAAGAGAGACTTACATAAAAGGAGAAACCTACCCTGTTCATGGATAGGAAGGCTTAACATTGTGAAAATGTCTATTTTACCCAAAGTAGTCTACGTAAACAGTACAATCTCAATACAAATTCCAGTGACAATTTTTAGTGAGATACAGAAACAAATCTTCAAATTTGTTTGGCAGGGAAGAAATCCTAGATAAGCAAAGGATGACTGAGAAAGAAAAACACAGTAGGAGGTATCTCACTATCCAAATTTGGAAACTATTATGTGGCCACAGTAGTCAAAACTACCTGCTACTGGTACAAAAAGAGACGTATGCACCAATGGAATAGAGTTGTGACCCCAGAGTTGCCATCATTCTCTTATGAACAGTTGATGTTTGACAGAGACCCTAAAATTATAAACTAGTGCAAAACCAATCTGTGTAACAAACGGTGCTGGCAAAATTAGCCATCCATCTGCAAAAAATAAAACAAGACCTGTTCTCACACCTTACATGAAAAACAACTCAAAGTGAATAAAAGACCTAACTATCAAACCTGAAATGATAAAGCTAATCTAAGGAAAAATAGAATAAAGAATGGAAGTTTTAATACAATGTACACAGACTTCAAAATCTCACAAAGCACGATCAACAGAAGAGAAAATAGACAAATTTGAACTAAAAAGAATCCAACACTTTTGCTTATTCACAGACTTTATCAAAAGAATTAAAGACTACTTACAGAATGGTAAAAAGTGGTTGGCAACTATATGTCAGACTGACGTCTGGTCTCCGTAATCTACAAGATACTTCAAAATATCAACAAGAATAAGGTAAATAATCCAAGTAAGCACTGAGCAAAGGAGGTGGACAGAAACTTCTCTAAAGAGGATATCCAGGCAGCCAAAAGACACACACAGAAATTTTTGTTATCATTAGCTATTAAAGAAATCCAAATTAAAATTACAATGAGATACTATCACACCCCCAAAAAGTTGGCCATGATCCAAAAAACACAACAAATGCCAGAGAGGCTTTGCAGAAATTGGAACTCTTTGACACTGCTGGTGGGATTGCAAAATGGTACAACCTCTTTGCAAAGTAATCTCTCACTTCCTTAAAAAGCTGTAACTAGATATATCACTTGACCCAGTACTCCTACTACTCTGAATACATTCAACAGAATCAAGTGCAGTCACATGAAGAGATGCATACACAGGAACGTTTATTGCAGCACAGTCCACAATAGTAAAAAGGCAGAATCAACCCAGATGCCCAACAGCAGATGAATGGATAAATAAACTATGGTATGTATACTCACTGGAACACTATGGAATGATAAAGAACAATGATGATTGTAAGAAACATCTCATAACTTGGTTTCAATTGGAAGACATTTTGTTGAGTGAAATTAGTCAGTGGCACAAGGGCAAATGTTGTATGAGACCCCTACTATAAGGACTTAAAAACAGACTCATGTGTAGAAGAAAAGACTCTGACAGCTGTAAGGGAGGGCAGGAAGGGATGGACAGGGTTGGTTATAGGTAGAAATTTCTATAGAAAGAAATTTGGTTGGGTACAATCAGTGACAGCACACATTAGAAAGAGGATCAATTTAACTGGACTGCAACATAGCTGAAAACTCTTCCAATCTTAATCCAATATATCAAGGACATAGTTAAAGTGGTGGAGGTCCAAGGACCACACTTTCAAATATCAAGGCCAACTGGCATAACCAGCCTATTGCTAATAGAGTCTCTTGCACCCCATATTGGTGACTGGCATCTGGGCTCTTAAAAACTAGCAAGCTTCCATTTGAGGTACACCGAATGGTTCTGATTCAGCTGACACAGAGGGTCACCAAGGACAACAACATGCAGGTAAGAGGACCCAGAAGGCAGAAAGACCCACACAAATGGGTGACTATATCAACATGTGACCAGAAAAAACAGATGGTGGCTGGCCACCACCAATGGCAACTGTGATGGACTCACAGTGTTGAGTTTCAGTGACAATATGAGAAAAAAATGGATACCCTCTGAGAACTTCGCTAAAAGACTGCAATTAATGGCCCAAAGGCCTGGGGTTCCCCTGGGAGCATGGCATTGAGTCCTGATGCTATTCTTGATCATAAAGCATTATTGAGGTCAAGCCTTCGGACAGGAATGGATTGTACTCAGGAACACAAAGTAACCATATCATATGTGCAATTTATGGTTCTATGAATCTATAAGATGTCATCCTATTGGCCTGTTTCTAGAGGAGAGTGGAGACGGTGGAGAGGAGGGGACAGGAGAGGGTATGGCCTGTATAGAACAGAAAGGATGAGTGGGCTGTCACCAAGAAAGGAGACAGAAGGAGCTACTGATAGGCAGGCATGCAAATTTAAACTGCATTGTGCACTTTCACTTGATCACAGTAATAAAAATTTAAAAAAGTAAACAAAAGTAAACAAACAACACTGTTTTCTGGAATCAGAAAGGTGTCCCAGACTCAAGGCCAAGACGACAGACTCGTCACATGTCTCCTTGATTCTCTCTGAGACATAAGGCCTAGAAGAATAATTGAACTTACCTGTGTGGGCATTCCAGACTCCTCAAGATCAGGCATAGTGTTGTGAGATTGGACTGGGTTACAGGAAGGGGGAAACTGCCTCATTGGTGGTGAGACAGTGTCACAGTGTGTCTCATTTCTACTGGTGTAGCAACTGAGAAGATTATAGTTACTGACGCCTTCTTTGTTAACTATGAGCCTGGCACTGGGAATGCTGAGTTTAAGAACCTGACGTGGGTCTGCTATTGTGCTGATCAGTAGTGTCTAACTGAACAGTGCATCCTACAGCAGACAGGAATATGCTAGGAACAGTCACATTCATAGAATCCAGCAGTGACTGGCAACTGGGTGCGCCAGTGCCCACCCTCTCTCTTCTCTGAGCTGAGCCACAGATACTTCTGACTCACTGTAGGAGAGGCAGCTCAGGCAGCACTTCATCTTGTTCAGCAGAGCAACAGAGTGAGCCTGAGGACTTGGTAGGGGATAACTTCCACATTAAGTAACAGTGCCTGTCTGGGAAGTGCTTCCCAAGCAGAAATGCTGTTTTTCAGGCATCATACCTAGAGAATGTATTGGCACCAACAGATGAGTATTTGTGATGTCCTAACCCCTGTCTTCTTTGAGTTATGTCATAGAGTCTTCTGATGGCCCCAGGATACTCCATAAATAGGGTGCAACCTTTGTCAGCCAGGGGGGCGGCATGCCACCTTTAAGGGTCTGGTTACTATCAACAATCACGGATCATTGAATGTGTCTCTCAGCAGAAAAGTAGGAAAGATACACTTAAGATAATCACATCTGTCAGCCAGGGGTGGGCAGCTTGCCACCTTTAAGGGTCTGGCTACTATCAACAGCCACTGACCAATGCATCTCTCAGCAGAAAAGTAGGAAAAATACACTTAAGATAAGCACATCTAGAAAATTAAGTGGAAACAGGTGGGTTTAGTGTAGTGGCAGCATTTCCACCTCCATTAATTGAACTGCAATAGGGCACCACCTTTGTCACCCAGAAGGCAAGGTCTGCCACCCCTAAGGCAGAGCTGCTTTTGGCTACTACTGGACAGGACCCTTTTCAGTAGGAAAGTAGTTTTTACAATAAGCACATCTAGAGAATGCAGCAGTCACTGGCAGCCGAGTGTGGAAGCATCCTTTTCTCCTCCCTTCCCTGAGCTACATCATAGTATAAACTTGCATGACACCAGAGAGTTGGCAAAAGTAGGCCACCATTGTTATCGGCCAAGAGAAGGAGCTTGTGACTCTAGAAGACCCAATTGTGGCCAGCCTCCAAGCCAAGCAGCATTGCAGGACTTGACAACATCTCTATTACTAGAGAAACTATACATAAGTCAGCAGCACCAAGAGAATACAGTGGTGTCTGGTGGACAAGTCTAGTAGCACCCTTATTCACTCTCTTCTTAGAACTTCACTGCAGCACCCATTGGTGTAACATCAGACTGCTATGGCTCCAGAAAGCTCCCTAAACAAAGAATCAAAAACTTCCCAGATAAAGAATCCTGTCTGAAATTATCAGAGGCAGAATGCAAAAGAATTATGTATAGAGCCTTTATAAAGATTGAACAAAGTGAGGCAGAACAAAATGAAACACTAAGTAAGCTATATGAACTGCTAGAACATCAATGATCTGAAATCCAGCAGGTCTATAATAAAATTACAGAGTTAGACAATTCATTGGAAAGTTGAAATAGCAGTATTGAGACTGAAGATAAAGCAACAGACATCACTATTTATGAGGAGAAACTAGATTAAAAGAAACAAAAAAATGAAGAAGCACTAAAAAAAGTGGAATTCTATCAAGAGGAATGATCTATGGATAATTGGAATTCTTGAACAGGGAGGGCTATCAGAAAACAGAGAACAATGTTGAAGAGTTGCTGACAGAAAACTTTCCTGATATCATGAAAGAACAGAATGTAGTCAAGATGCTTACTGAACACCACAAAAGGTAGACCCCAAAAGAAAGACACCAAGACATATCATAATCAAATTTAATAAAATGAAACTAAAGAGAGGCACTTAAAAGCAGCTAATCTTAAAGCAAAACTAACATACGAAGGGAAGTCCTGTAGGCTTTCTTCTGACTTTTCATCAGAAACCATGTTAAGGCAGTGAGATGACACCTACAAAGCCTTGATGAGCCAAAGCTTCCAACCAAGAATTATATATCCTGCAAAACTATGTCTCAAATATAAAGGTGAAATTAAGACATTTGCAAATAAACAAAAGCTTAGAAACTTCATGAAAACCAAACCAAAACTACAAGAAAAACTGAACGAAGCTATTTGTTTAGAAAATCATTAACATCGGATATATTCTCAGTGATGCAATGGAAGACACAGCATCCAGATCTCTACTGAGTTAGGGAAGTCACAAAACTCAATCAAAGCTGAAGTACTAAAAGTAGGGTCTCAAAGATCATAACATGTAAACTGTGAAATTTTCACACTATGCAGAGGGAGATACTACAGTAGTTATTGTCCTTGCAGATAGAGAGGAAATTAAAGAGATGTACAGAAGTTAAAGATTGTCTTAAAACTAGAAAGAACATTAAGGGAGATCAAAGAGGTAGCCACAAAGCAAATTAACAATGTTACATATCAAAACAGAAAACATAATGCAGGAGTGTCAACAAACGGAAAACCAACACTGAAAAAAGATAAAAAGAAAATCCGTAAGGAAAACAACCTGAAGAGACTATTAAGAGGAACAAAGAAAACATCAATAATAGAAAAATAAAAGCACCAAAATGACAGTACTAAACATGTATCTATCAATAATTACACTGACTGTAAATGGTTTGAATGCTCCCATTAAGAGACAGAAAGTAACAACTTGTATCAAAAAATATGATCTGTCTATATGTTGCTACAAGAAACACATCTTAGACTCAATGATATGAACAAACTTAAACTCAAAGGATCACAAAATATGTAACAAGAAATAACATGCAAAGAAGACCAGGAGTGGCAATAGCAATCTCAGGTAGGTCTTAATCCCAAATCCACCATCGTGGACAAGGATGGTCGCTATCTATTGCTGAAAGGTTCAACACGCAAGCAAGATATAGAAATATTAATGCATCTAATGTAAGAACATCTAAATACATTGAACAAGTGCTGACAACATTGAAAAATGAGATAGTTCCCTCCACAATAATAGCAGGAGACTTCAGCACTCCAGTTTCAGTAATGAGCAGATCATCCAGAAAAAAGCTCAGTAAAGATACAGAAGATCTACAATTTAAACCTCGTTGACCCATATAGGATTTTTTATCCAACAACAGATAAAATACACTTTCTTTCCCAGTGCACATGGAACATTCTCCAGAATATACCACATATTAATTCATAAAGCAAGTCTCAACAAAATACAAACCATTGAATTATTGCAAAGCATCTTCCCGGACCATAATACCTTAAAAGTTGAAACCAATGGCAGAAAAGAAACAAGTAGAAGTTCAAATTCATGGAAACTGAACAACACCTTGTTTCTAAATTCATACATATTAGAAGGAGTCAAAGATGCAGTAAAGAAATTCATGGAATCAAATGAGAATGATAACACATCCTATCAGAACCTACAGGGTACAGCAAAAGCAGTGCTCAGAGGACAATTTATTTCTATAAAGTGCATACATCCAGAATAAGGAAAGGGCTGAAACCAAACATTAACCCTACAACTGGAACAAACAGAAGGAGAGCAGCAAGTGAACACATTGGGTGACTGAATAAAACAGACAGTAAAGATTAGAAAAGAACTAAATGAATTACAGAATAGAAAAACAATTAGAAGGATAAAGAAAACCAAAACCTGTTCTTTGAAAAGATAAAAAAAATGATAAATCATTGGCTAAACTCACAAAAGAAAAGCAGGAGAGGAAACAAGTAATGCAAATAAGAAATGAGATGAGAGATGTCACAATAAAATCCACAGATATCAAAAGCATCATAACAGAATAGTACAAAAAACTGTACTCTAACAGATTTAAAAACCTACAGGAAATGGACAAATTTCTAGGTTCCTATCACCTACCAAATTTATCACAAAGAGAATTAGAAAAACTTAATAAACCCATTACAAAAGAAGAGATTGAAAAAGTAATCAAAAACTACCAACCAGGGGCAGAGTTAAGATGGTGGACTAAACAAACGTCTCTCTAAATCCCTCTGGAAATCAAGACCAGAAATGATAATTAAACAGAGCCTTCTGGACACCTAGTGAGCCCTGGAATGCAGCATAGGGCTGTTAATTTGGACTTCATACCACTGAACGCAAAACCTCCTCTCTTTCACTGACCCCACACTCAGGGAACACAGACCTGCACAGACCCAAGGTAACTCACCATTTTGAATTTTTTTCCTCTGTCTTGGCTGGTGGGAAGAACTAGTACTTGACTACCTGCTGGTCTTGGATGCACTGCTGGTGGCACTGGCAAGCATAATTGCCAGTTTCTGAGAGCCTGGCTTTGGACTCTATACACCTCAGCCCCTCTGTCCGGAAACAGAGAAGCCTGTGCAGAGGCCCCATCTGGGCTTGGTTCTTAGGCTAGGAGGTGGCTCCTGCTGGGGGAGAGTGCTTTTCTAGAAGTGAAGATGTGTTTTGCACAGTGTTGCCTGGGGCTAAAGCCCAATGGCAGAGGCTGTGGACCCTGAGCATTTCGTCAGTCTTGGCCTCTCTTTCCATCAGGAGCCTGGTCCTGGCCAGCTGGCGAGCTTCTGAGAGGTGCCATATTGTTTTGCTGGGAGGCGGGGTCATCCATATGGAAGCCTCAGCTGGACCTAATTCCTGGGCTGGGAGGCAGTGCCTACCCAGAAGAGACTGCTTTTTGAACAGAAAAGCAGAATTCTACGCAGTGTCCCCTACAGCTAGGGCCCAACAACAGAGGCCAGCAGACCAGTAGCCTTTCTGTATTTTGAGCTAGTTTATAACATCTGGGGTTCAATATAGAGGTGCTTACTTTGCAAGCTGGGAAGAGGGACGCGTATGTCTGAAAACCTGACCAACTTTGGAAGTTGTCAAATAGTTTTTACTTCTCATTCTAGGATGGCCTAGAGAAACAACTGTGGTCCATCTTCACAGCATCTCTCCCAGCCTCAGCTGAATCATATGAAGCCCAAAAAGCAACAAACATTGGAGAAGACGGTAACCCGGAAGTCACCCATGGCATCAGAAGGCCCCCCGAAAGAAACCACCTCAGAACTTCCCAGATGAAGATGGTTTTCTGAAACTATCAGAAGGTGAATACAAAAGGATTCTATATAGAGCCCTCCTAGACCTTATATAAAATGCAAAAGAGCAAAATGAAAAACTAAGCAAGCTTTTCAATCTGATGGAACATCAGTACTCAGAAATCCAGCAGATCAAGAACAAAATCAAAGACATAGAAACTTCCATTAAAAGCCAAGGGAACAGAATGGAAGAAATGGAAAAGAGAATTTCTAATTTGGAAGACAGAACCACTGACTCCAGCAGCTATGAGGAAAAATCAGAAAAAATAATCAAGAAATATGGAGAAGTATTAAGAAGCATGTGGGACTCTATTAAGAGGAACAATCTACGATTAATTGGAGTTCCTGAACAGGGTGAGACACCTGAGAACACAGAGTATTGTTCCTGAGCTGCTGACAGAAAACTTCCCAGAAATTATGAACAAAGAGAATACAGATATCCAAGATATGTATCGAACACCACTCAATATAGATCTCAATAGAAAGACTCCAAGACAAATTATAATCAAGCTTAACAAAATGAAACATAAGCAGAAACTCTTAAAGGCAGCAAAACTCAAAGTAAAGCTAACATTCAGAAGGAAACACTGTAAGCTTTTGTCAGATTTCTCAGCAGAAATGATACTGGCACTGAGACAGTATCACGACACATTCAAAGCCTTGAAGGAGAAGAACTTCCAACCGAGAATTATATATCCTGCAAAACTATCTTTCAAATATGAAAATGAAATGAAAACATTAACAGATAAATAGAAACTCAGAAACTTTGTAAAAACCAGAAAAAAGCTACAAGAAATACTGAAAGAATCTCTTGGCTTGGCACAACAAAACCACAAACTTTGTATTTTAGGAGGGCACATTATCCAGAATCCTACTCAGTTAGGGAAGGCTCCAAACACAATCAAAACTATAATAGTGAAAGAAACAATCTAGTGATCATATCATGTAAACTATGATAACATTATATTAGAAAGAGGGATGTACTACACTTGTTATAGTCCTTCCAGGTGGAGAGGATTTTGACAAGACTGGTAGCAATCAAAATTGGTTTTATATATAGACTTTTAAGCTGGATCATGGGGCAGCTGTAAAGCACAATAAAGAAGCAACACACCATATCAAGAAATGTAATACAGGAGTCTCAACAACCAGAAAACCAACCCCGAAAAAGATGAAAAATCAACTCACAAAGAAGAAGGTCTCAGAAGAGATTAATAATAACAACAGAGAAAACATCAACACAAAAATAAACAAATCAGAATGGCAGCACTGAACACATACCTATCAATAATTACATTTAATGTGAATGGCCTGAATACTCCAGTAAAGAAACATCAAGTGACATCTTGGATCAAAAGACATGACCCATCTATATGTTGCCTACAAGAAACTCACCTTAGACTTAAAGATATGAACAAACTGAAAATCAAAGGATGGTAGAATATATATCAAGCTAACAATGGACAAAGAAGAGCAGGTGTGGCAATTCTAATCACAGATAAAAGTGAATTTAATGTAAAATCCACCATCGTGGACAAGGATTGACACTATTTATTGCTGAAAGTTTCAATAAACAAGCAGGACTTAAAAATCTTAAATATTTATGCACCTAATATTAGAGCACCTGAATATGTTGAAGAAACACTGACTACACTCAGGCAATAGATCACTCCACGGTAATAGTAGGAGACTTCAACACTCCACTCTCAATACTGGACAGATCATCCAGAAAAAAGCTGAATAAAGACGCAGAAGACCTTATTGCCACAATTAACCAACTAGACCTCATTGACACATACGGAACTTTCTATCCATCTGCAGACAACTACACCTTCTTCTCCAGTGCACATGGAACATTCTCCAGAATTGACCATGTGATAGGACATAATGCAGTTCTGAACAAAATCCATGTCATTGAATTACTGCAAAACATCTTCACAGATCATAAAGCCATAAAAGTTGAAATCAATAGCAGAAAAAACATAGATGGAAAACGAAACTCATGGAAACTGAGCAAAACCCTGCTCAAAAACCCATGGGTTATAGAAGAATCAAGGAGGAAATAAAGAAATTTATAGATTCCAATCAGAATGAAAACACTTCCTACCAGAACCTACAGGATACAGACAAAGCAGTGCTCAGAGGTCTGTTTATCTCCATAAATGCACACATCTGGAAGGAAGAAAGAAACCAAATCAAAGAACTCACCCTACAGCTCGAAACAAGTAGAGAGAGAACAGAGGAACCCATCAGGCACAAGAAGAAAATAGATCATAAAGATCAGAGCAGAACTAAATGAATTAGAGATTTGAAGGACAAGTGAAAAATTCAAAAGACCAAAAGCTGGTTTTTTGAAAAGATCAAAATTGACAAACTATTGGCTCAACTTACTAAAGAAAAACAGAACACAAATAACCCAAATAAGAAATCAGCGAAGAGTTGTCGTATCAGATCCAGCAGAAATTAATAATATCATAGCTGAATACCATGAAAGACTGCATTCTAACAAACTTGATAACCTAGAGGAAATGGGCAAATTTCTTGATTGACATCACCTACCAAAATTATCACAAGGTGACACAGAACAACTTAATAAACCTATCACAAAGGAAGAGATTGAAAAAGCCATCAAAAAACTGCCATCCAAAAAAAGCCTTGGCCTGGATGGATTCACTGCAGAATTCTACCAAGCTTTTAGAGAAGAGTTATCTCCAATACTACGGAGACTATTTCACAGTATAGAAAGGGATGGAATACTCCCAATTCATTCTATGAAGCCAGCATAACCCTGGTACCAAAGCCAGGAAAAGACCCAACCAAAAAGGAGAACTACAGAACAATATCACTCATGAATCTAGATGCAAAAGTCTTCAACAAAATTCTTGCTAATAGAGTACAACATATCCAAAAAATAATCTATCATGACCAAGTTGGATTCATACTAAGGATACAAGACTGGTTCAACATCACAAAAACAATTAATATGATTAATCACATAAATATCACAAAAGACAAGAATCACCTGATCTTGTCTATTGATACAGAAAAGGCATTTGATCAAGTCCAACACCCATTCATGCTAAAAACTCTCAGCAAAATATGGATCGATGGCCAATTCCTCAATGAAATAAGGGCAATTTATACAAAGCCAACTGCCAATGTCATTCTGAATGGAGAGAGACTGAAACAGTTTCCCTTGAGAACAGGAACTAGAAAAAGATGCCCACTCTCACCTCTTCTATTGAACATTGTACTAGAAGTTCTAGCTGGAGTAATTGGACAAGATCAAGGAGCAAAGGGCATCTGCATTGGCAAAGAACTAAAACTGCCTATTTGCAGATGATATGATTGTATATGCAGAGAATCCCAATGAATCCATAGGGAAACTACTCAAACTGATAGAAGAGTTCGGCAAAGTCCCAGGATACAAGATGAACATCAGTAAATCAGTAGGATTCCTTTATACCAACAACAAGATTATTTAGGAAGAAATCACCAAATCAATACCATTTACTATAGCCCCTTACAAGATAAAGTACCTAGGAACAAATTTAACTAGAGAAATAACAGAACTTTACAAAGAGAAATACAAACCCTTACTACAAGAAACTTAGAGAGAGTTACATAAATGGAGAAACTTACTCTGCTCATGGATAGGAAGACTTAAGATTGTGAAAATGTATGTTACCCAAAACAATCTGCTTTTTTAATGCAATTCCAATACAAGTTCCAATGACATTTTTTGATGATATGGAGGAATAAATTACCAACTTCGTCTGAAAAGGCAAGAAGCCAAGGATAAGTAAAGCATTACTAAAGAAAAAGAACACACTGAGAGGCCTCTCATTACCCAACCTTAGAACGTGTTACACTGCCACAGTAGTCAAAACAGCGTGACACTGGTACAAAAACAGACAGATAGATCAGCGGAACAGAATCGAGACCCCAGAGACGGCATCATCTGCCCATCAACAGTTGATATTCGTCAAAGATCCTAAGACATTAAACTGGTGTAAAAACAATCTCTTCAACAAATGGTGGTGGCAAAATTGAATATCCATCTGCATTAAATTAAAACAAGAAATCCATAAGTACACTATTAGAGCTAATAGAAGAATTCGGAAAAGTATCAGGATACAAGATAAACATAACTAAATCAATAGGATTCCTTTATACCAACAGGGAAATTATTAAAGAAGAAATCACCACATCAATTCTGTTTACTATAGCCCCCAAGAAGATAAAATACCCAGGAGTAAATCTAACTAGAGAAATAAGAGATCTTTACAGAGCAAATGATAAGACCTTCCTACAAGAAACTAGGAGATACTTACATAAGTGGAGCAATCTGCCCTGTTGATGGATAGGAAGACTCAATATTGTGAAAATGTCTATTTTGTCCAAAGCACTCTACTTATATAATGCAATCCCAATACAGATTCCAGCAACATTTTTTAATGAGATGGAGAAAAAAATTATCAGATTTATTTGGAAAGGGAAGAAACCCTGAATAAGCAAAACACTACTGAAAAAGAACATACTGGGAGGCCTCTCACTACCTGGCTTTAGAACCTATTACACTGCCACAGTAGTCAAAACAGCTTGGTATTGGTACAAAAGGAGACGTATAGACCTGGAACAAAGTAGAGACCCCAGAGATGCCACGATCCTCCTATGAACAGTTGATATTTGACAAAGGTCCTAAGATTTTGAACTGGGGTAAGAACAGTCTCTTTAACAAATGGTGCTGGCGTAATTGGATATCCATCTGCAAAAAATTGAAACAAGACCCATATCTCACACCTTACACAAAAATTAAACTCAAATTGGATAAAAGACCTGAAAATAAAAGCTAAAATGATAAAGCTCATTCAAGATAAAATAGGGTCAACAATGGACATTTTAATATGTAATATAGACAGACTTCAAAATCTGACAAAGAAAACACATACATCAGAAAATAGATCAATGGGAATTAATAAGAATCAAACACTTTTCCTCATCCAAAGTCTTCATCAAAAGAATTAAAAGACCACCTACAGAATGGGAAAACATATTTGGCAACTCTATGTCAGACCAATGCCTCATCTCCATAACCTATAAGGTTCTACAAAATATCAATAAGAAAAAGACAAATCATCCAATTAAGCGATGGGCAAAGGAGATGGACAGACACTTCTCTAAAGATGAGATCCAGGCAGCCAAAAACACATGCATACATGCACACGATCATTAATTATTAAAGAAATTCAAATCAAAACGACAATGAGATACCATCTCACCACAACAAGATTGGTCATGATCCAAAAAATGCAAAACAATAAATATTGGAGAGGCTGTGAAGAGATTGGAACTCTCCTTCACTGTTGGTGGGACTGCAGAATGGTGTAACCTCTTTGGAAAGCAATCTGGCACTTCCTTAAAATAATGGATATAGGTATACCATTTGACCCAGTAATTCCTCTGCTTGGAATATATCCTACAAAATCAAGGCCATTCACACCAACTGATACATACACACGAATGTTCACCGCAGCACAGTCCATGATAACAAAAATTTGGAATCAACCCAGATGCCTAACAACAGAAGAATGTATGAGTAAACTTTGGTATATTTACTCAATGGAGTACTATGCATTGATAAAGAACAACGATGATAGCAGGAAACATCTCTCAATTTGGTCTCAACTGGAGGACATTATGTTGAGTGAAACTAGTCAGCAACAGAAGGACAATTATTACATGAGACCCCTACGATAAAAACTTAAAAGCATACTCATACATAATAGAAAAGACTCTTTGATGGCTACAAGGGTGGGGGGGTAGGAGGGCGGGAGGGCGAGAGGCGAAGGTTTAGATTAGATAGTTGTTAGAAATTTGGTTGCGTGAAATTGGTGACAATACACATTAATAAGAAGATCAGTATTAATGGGACTTTGACACAACTTGTGTACTCCTCCTATGTTAACCCAATATTATAAGCACAGAGTATGTACACTTTCATTTTTTATTTAATAAAATAAAATAAAACAAGACTCATATCTTACACCTCATACAAAAACCAACTAAAACTAGATAAAAGACCTATACATCAAATCTAAAATGATAAAGCTCATCCAAGAAAAATTAGGAACAACGATGTAAGGTTTAATACACGATGTAGACAGACTTCAAAATCTGTCAAACAAAGCACAAACAACAGAAGAGAAAATTGATAAATGGGAGCTACTTAGAATCAATCACTTTTGCTCCTCCAAGCGTGTTATTAATAAAATTAAAAGGCCACCTACAGAATGGGAAAAAAAAATATTTGGCAACTCTGTGTCAGACTGACTCCTGATCTCCATAATCTATAAGGTACTACAAAATATCAACAAGAAAAATATAAATCATCCAATTAAACAATGGGCAAAGGAGATGGACAGACACTTCTCTAAAGAGCAGACACAGGCAGCCAAAAAACACATGTGGACATGCTCACGATCATTAGCCACTAAAGAAATTCAGAACGACAATAAGATGCCATCTCACCCCAACAAGGTTGGCCGTTATCCAAAAGAAGAAAAACAACAATTGCTGGAGAGGTTGTGGAGAGATTTGAACTCTCCTACACTGTTAGTGGGATTGCAAAACGGTACAACCTTTTGGAAAGCAATCTGGCACTACCTTAAAACAATGGATATAGATATACCATTTGACCCAGTAATTTCACTGCTTGGAATATATCCTACAGAATCAAGACCATTCACACCAACTGATACATGCACACAAATGTTCATTGCAGTACAGTCCACAATAGCAAAAAGATGGAATCAACCCAGATGCCCAACAACAGAGGAATGGATAGGTAAACTATGGTATACATACTCAGTGAAACACTATGCAATTTTAAATAACAATGATGATAGCAAGAAACAGCTCTTAATCCGGTTTGAACTAGACAACATTATGCTGAGTGAAAGTAGTCAGGGACAAAAGGACAAACGTTGTAGGAGACACCTATGATAAAACTTAAAAACAGAGTCATGCACAGAAGAAAAGACTCTTTGATAGATGCAAGGGTGGAGAGATAGGGAGGCTGAGAAGGGTATGGTTTAGATTAGATAGTAGAAATTTGGTTGGGTCAAATTGGAGACAGCACACGTTAGAAAGAAGATCAATAATAACTGGATTTACCACAATTTGAGTACTTCTTCCATCTTAAGCCATTATTGCAAGGACAGAGTAGCTGGGGCAGGGGGCTGGGAACCATGCTCTCAGGCAAAATCAAGGCCAGTTGGAACAGCTATCATTTTGCTAATAAGAACTCTCTGCACTCTTCATCAGTGAGCAGCGTCTGGGGTCTTAAAAGCTGCCAAGCTAGCATCTGAGGGTACAGTGAATGGTCCCAACTCAGCAGGAACGGATCATCACCAAGGTACATAATGACATGGGGAAAAGAGAACCCAGAAGACAGAGAGACCCACTTGAGTGGATCTCTGCATTGACTCATGACCAGAAGAATTGGATGGCTCCTGGCCATCACCACAATGGAGATCACAAAGTTGAGTCACACTGGCAACAAGAGAATAAATAGGGATGTACCCTGAGATCTCCAATGAAAGACTGCAGTTGATGGTCTGGGGACTTCAGGATTCCCCTGGGAGCATAGCCCCTGACCCTGATGCTGCCCCTGTCCATAAATCATAATGATGGTCAACTTTTCGGACCGCAATTGATTGGACTTGGCAATGCAGAGTGACCATGTCTTGTGGGAATTTTAGGGTGCTATGCATCTATAGGATGTCATCCTGCTGACCTCTTGCTGGAGGAAGGGGGTGGGTGGAGAGGAGGGGATAGGAGACTGTTGGGAGGATAGGACATGTATGGAGCAGAGAAGAGGGTTGTGCCGTCACTGGGCAGGGAGAGCAGTGGGAGATTCATATGGGTGAGCATGCAAATTTGTATGGGTATGTACATTTTCATTCAATCACCATCATCATCATAATAATAAAAACTACCAACTAAAAAAAGTCCAGGCAGATGACTTCACCAGAGAATTCTACCAGAATTTTAGAAAGGAGTTAATTCCAATACTGCTGGGGCTATTTTACAGCATAGAAAAGGGCAGAATACTTCCAAACTGATTCTATGAAGCCAGCATAACCCCAATACCACAGCTGGGGAAAAATTACACAAAAAATCAAACTACAGACTAATATCACTCAAGAATCTAGAAGCAAAAATCTTCAACAAAATCCTAGCCAACAAATGCAACAACACATTGAAAAAATAATTCACCGTGACCAAGTTGGATTCATACCAAGGATTCAGCAAAAAAGGAATAGTGTGATCAACCACATAAATAACACAAATGATAAGAATCACCTGATATTGTCAGTAGATGGAGAAAAGCTATTTGACAAAGTGTAATATGCATTGACACTAAAAACTCTCAGCAAAGTAGGAACAGAAGGGAAATTCATCAATGCAATAAGGGCATCTTGCAAAGCCAACTGCCTACATAATCTTTAATGAAGAGAGACTAAGAATTTCCTCTGAGAATGGGAACTAGAAAAGGATGCTCACTGTCACTACTTCTATTCAACATTGTTTTAGACATCATAGCCTGCACAACCAGACAAGACAAAGAAAGAAAGGACATCTGTATCAGCAATGAAGAAGTAAAAGTCTCCCTATTTGCAGATGATAAGATTGTATATACAGAGAACCCTGAAGAATCCATAAATAAACTACCTGAACTAATAGAGGAGTTCAGCAAAGTATCAAGATATAATACAAAATTACAAGACCCTACTGCAAGAAACCAAAAGAGACTTACATAAGTGGAGAAATCTAATTTGCTAATAATAGAAGACGCAACATTGTGAAAACATCTATTTTACACAAAGCAAACTAAGTATACAGTGCAATCCCAACACAAATTGCAGCGTCATTTTTAAAGAGATGGAGAAACAACTAGTCAAGTTTGTTTGAAAGGGGGAAAAAAAAAAAAACAGACAAGAAAAGCACTACTGAAGAAGAGGAACACAGTGGGAGGCCTCACACTGTCACAGTAGTCAAAACAGTCTGGTACTGTATAAAAAGAGACATATAGAACAATGGAACAGAACTGAGACCTCAGACATGACGCCATTCTCTCATGAACAGTTGATATTCGAGAAAGGCCCAAAGGAGGTAAACTGGGGGTAAAAATAGTCTCTTTAACAAACAGTGTTGGCAAAATTGGATGTCCATCTGCAAAAAAATTAAACATGAGCCATATCTCACATCTTACACAAAAACTAGCTCAAAATGAATGAAATACCTAAATATCAAACTTAAAATGATAAAGATCATAGAACAAAAAAATAGAGGCAACAACATAAGTTCTAATATATAATTTAGACAGACTACAAAATCTGACCAACAGTGCATGAACAACAGAAGAGAAAATAGATACAAGGGAACTACTAAAAAACACACTCTTATGCTCATCCAAAGAGTTTATCAAGAGAGTTAAAAGGCTACCTACAGAATGGGAAAAAAAATATCCAGAAACTATGAGTCAGATTGATGCATGACTTCAGTAGCCTACAAAGTAGTGCAAAATATCAACAAGAAAAAGGTAAATCATCCATCCAATTAAGCAATGGGCAAAGGAGATGGACAGAGAGTTTATCAAAGAAGACATCCAGGCAGCCAAAAGACACAAGAGGAAATGCTCATCGTCATTAGCTATTAGAAAAATCCAAATCAAAACTACAATGAGATACAACCTCACCCCAGCAAGTTTGGCTATAGCCCCCAAAACATGCAGCAACAAATATTGGAGAGGTTGTAGAGAGACTAGTGGGAATAAAAAATGATGCAACCACTTTGGAAAGTAATTTGAGACTTTCGTAAAAAGCTAGAAATAAAAATACCATATGATCCAGCAATCCCATTGCTTGGAATATGTCCTACAGAAATAAAAGTGGTCACATGAGCAGATAAATGCACACGAATGTTTACTGCAGCAGTGTCCACAACAGCAAAAAGATGGAATCCACTTAGTTACTCAACAGACAATAGATGAACAAACTATGGTATATATACACAATGGCACACTATGCTGTGATAAAGACCAACAATGATTTTAGGAAGCATCTCACAACCTGTTTTCAACTGGAAGACGTTGTGCTGAGTGAAATCATTCAGCTGCAAAAGGAGCAGCATTGTATGAGACCTCTGTTATAAGGACTTAAAAATAGAACTAAGTACAGAAGAAAAGACTGTTTGATGGCTATAAGGATGGGGAGCGAGGGAGAAGGATGCTCATAGATTAGATAGGCTGTAGGAATTTGGTCAAGTGAAGGAAATGACAACATGCAGTGGTCACTTAGATGCAAATCAGCATAATTGGACTGTACCAGAAACTGAAAGATTTTCTAAATTCAATCCATTATTTAAAAGGATAGAGTAGCAGGGATGGGGGTCAGGATATATCAAGATCGACTGGCATAGCTAGTCTTTAGTTAAGAGAGCTTTCTGTACCCCACATTGGTTTGTGGTGTCTGGGGTCTTAAATGCTAGCAAACTGCCATCTGGTCCCAACCCATTTGGAGTAGATGATAACTGAGAATGTAAAAGGTATGAAGAAAAATGAGCCCAGGAGGAAGAATGACCCATATGAATGGGATACTGCATTAACATGACACTAGAAGAACTGCGTAGTGCCCAGTCACCACCAATGGCAGCCATGATGGGGAACACAATATAGAGTCTCTGAGGCAACATGAGAAAAAGAAATGCGCAGTTCGAAAACTCTTCTAGAAGACCAAAATTGATAGTCCGACAGCCTGGAGAGTCCCCTGAGATCATGGCCCCCAAACTTGCTGCTGGCCTTAACTGGAAGCCAATACTGAGGTCAAGTCTTCATACAAGAATAGAGTGGACTCAGGGACACAATGTGATCATATGGTGTGCATATTTTATGGGTTTATACATTTATAAGAAGCTGTCCTACTGGTTTCTTTTTAGATAGGGGAGAAGAGGGTGGAGAGGAGGGGACAGGCACTCGTTAAGAAGATCCTGGAAGTATAGAGTGAAAAAGGAATGTACCATCACTGGGTTAGGACAGCAGATGTAACTGCATAGGTGGGCAGGCAGAATTGATCTGGATTGTATATTTTCTTTTAATCTTAAAAAAAAAGTAGAGAGAAATGTACCCCAAGACTGAGATCCATGGAAACTGTAGACCGAAACTGAGGAGAAACCAAACCAAACTCATTGCTGCAGAGTCAATTCTGATTTATAACCATGGTACAGAACAGAATAGACTTTTTGAAGAACAGCTGTTAGATTCGACTTGCCTAACCTCAATGAGGAAACCCTGGTGACTTAGTGGTTAAGTAGTGTGGAGATAACCAAAAAGTCAGTGGTTCAAATCTGCCACGGGCTCCTTGGAAACTCTACAGAGCAGTTCTATTCTGTTTATGGGACAGCAGTAAGTCAGAATCTACTTAATGGCAGTGGCTTTGGTTTGTTTTTGGTTAATCTCAGTGAGATGGATTAATCCAGTGGCAACAATATGCTGAAGCATACCAATGATTGTGAGGACGGTACAGGACCAAGCAGTGTTTTTCACTGATATGCATAGGGATTCTGTGAATTCTAACTAATTCATTGGCACCTAACAACAGTTACCGTGATACCATCCGAGAGTAAAAATCTGAGGTCAGAGCCAGACTACTGAATCAGCAATTGCATTTTACCTTAAGATTCTCCAGGTGATCTTTCGGTTAAGAGCTGAGCTCTTAATCAACGAACCTCAAGATCCTTGTATATAACAAAGCTAAGGCAGAATCCCTTTGTTTGACCACTCCATTTGTTGACATAGAAGCAAGGATAGGCCTCTGATTTTTATAACCTCTACTAGTTTGTTCATGGAACTCGGATTCTGTTAGCCTCAATAAAATCATCTTCCCGTTGCTGGCTGGCTTCTGTTAAGTATGTTTGTTTTCCTTTTTTCTTTTTTGTGAAATGTTATGAAAGATTCTTATCTTACCAGAAGTTTGCTAAATAATACTATTAAGCGAGTTTACTCTTTTTAACATTTTGTAGCAACCTGTTCATTAGAATCCTAAAAGGTGTTCAAGTGACATTGATTAATTTGAAAACACTTTCTCCAATGGGAGAATCACTATATCACTAACTTGCATGTAAATATAAAATCAGTTGTCACTGTATTTCTCATTTGGTTTGTTCAGTCTTCCAATTAACTGCATCTAAATTCTTTATTTCTACATTACTACTTCAGATCTTTGCACTATTTTAGGACATTTATCACAAATTATTGATATGTTTCAACTAAGATTAATATTACATCTTTTAAAGATTGACTGTTAGAAGTGATATCATGAAAATATTACTCAAAATAGACATAAGTATCACTCTAGTTGAAGAAGAAAAAAGTATGTCAAGACATGCTAGAAAAGACATGCTAGAAATGTATCATCTATTTTTAATGAAGTATAACATCCACAGTCCTATACTTAATTAAATAAAAGTAATTTAAATTCAGGAACAATAATTCAGTCAATATATGATTTATAGTTATTTGTTGTGTTAATACTTAATAATTTAAATATGTGTGTTACGAATTGAATTACGTCTTCCAGTAATATGAGCTGTACATTCTAACCTCTGCCTGAGGTTATAATCTAATTTGTGAATTGGTTGTGTTTCTTATGTTAATGCAGCAGGAAATTACAGAGTCTAACATGTGAGAAGAAACAAAACCATATTTAGCGCTTTTGAGTTGATTCTTATTCATAGTGACAATATAGCACAGAGTAGGAGTAGGTTATGTCAATGAGGATTAATTTATGTTTACTACATTGATGAGGCAGGACTAGGGTCAACCTCTTTTGAGATAAAAAAGAGATTAATTGCTAGCTAGAAGAGACGGGTAAGACAGATGGCAAGATTCATGGAAATCGCCCAGGAAGACAAAGCAGAAGTGAAAGAGACAAAGACTTTCTTCCAGAGCCAGCAGAGAGAAAGCTTGTGCTTGAGATGGTGCTCTAAATTTAGGCTTCGATCCTTCTAAACTGCAGAAAGCAGGCCAAAGGAGCTACATCTGTTGTCCTCCAAGAAAAGAAAAACAAGACCCATGGAGCATCTTTGAGATCAGCAGAACTGTCTCAAGGACTGTGGAAAGGAGGCCTGTCTTAGTTTAAAGTGATAGGAACATGGCTTCCTGGATCTCAAAAAGTGGGGGCCACAACCTCCTAGGACTGTGTATATTTGATTTTGGAGTGTAGGGCTGTCTTTAAGGCGATCAGTGTGATTGGGCAAATGTTCAAAGCTGAAGGGGTAGAGCTGTAATGCCTAAGGAGCAGAAGATTGGGGCTGAGAGGGCTAAGGGTAAAGGGTCACTTCTTAGGTAGTCTAGGAGAATGAGGCCTCCCAAAGCCAAGGGAACACGACTTGCCATTTCAGTGGACATAAATGCAGACCTGAAGCCCAGGACTGAGTATCCTCCACCCAGAATCCAGAAAGCATGGCCAACATCTAGAATCTGGAAAGTAGGGCCATTGTCTAAATTATGTCGGAGAAGAAAGGGTTATTTGCAAGCACTGACAGCGAATGCAAGTTCAGACCTGAAGCCCAGGGCCGAGTATCCTCCACCCAGAATCCAGAAAGCATGGCCAACACCCAGAATCTGGAAAGCAGGGCCATTGCCTAAATTGTGTCAGAGAAGAAAGGGTTATTTGCAAGCACTGACAGCTAATGCAAGTTATTCTACTGGATTTTGGACTTTCTTGGAGCCTGGTATCCCTTCTTTCACTCCAATTCCTCCCTTCTGTAACGGAAATGAATAACTTGTGCATTTTCTCTACTGTACTTTGGAAATTGATAACGCATAATCTAGATTTTACAGGTTCACGGAAGGAGAAGAGTTTTGACCCAAGATGGACTATGGCTGAAGTCTTGCTCAGATTTGACTTAAATAATTCAAAAAATGAGATTTTAGATATGAATTGAAGACTTTTGGGATGCTGTGATGTTGTGAATGTGCTTTGTTTGTGGCAAGGACATGAATTTTGGGAAGCCAAGGGGTAGAATGTGTTGAATTGTGTACTCTTGATGAGTCAATCTCTTTTCAGATTTAAAAGAAATTAAACAGCAAGTGAGACAGGCAAAGACTGGGAATACAGATGCCAAGTGACACAAAGAACACCAAGGAACAGAAACTCAGAGACAGAAGGACCTTCCTTTGATTTGACAGAGAGAGAAAGCCTTACACTGGAGCTGTACTCTTATTGTAGACTTCTAGTAACCTAAACTATTAGAAAATCAGTTTCTGTTCATTAAAACCTCCAACTTGTGGTATTTCTGCTAGAATCGTTCTAGATAACTCAGACTATATACAATGTAACCTAGAACTATTTAAAAGCAGCAATTTCTGACCTTGAGATTAAGCTCAGATTTTTAAAATAACACAGTACATTTAAGTTAACAGTCTTAATTTCTTCTGTTTTCCAACTAAAGCTTTTAAAGTATCTTGGAGATCTTACCAAGGAGCCCTAGTGCTACAGCGGTTCAGTGCTTATCTGCTTACTGAAAGGTTGTTTTAAATTTACCAGCCACTGCACTGGAGAGAGACCTGGAAATCTGATTCCATCAAGATTTACAGCTTTGGAAACTCCGTTGGACAACTCTGTTCAGTCCTATGGGGTCCCTATGAGAACTGAATCAACAGCAACAAGTTTGGGAGGTTTTTTTTTGGTTTGTTTGTTTGTTTTATTCACGTTATCTTTCCCCTTTTGGTTTTCGTTTTTGTTTTTTTTTTTCCTTTTCCACAATCGTTTGTACCTTTAAAGTCATGCATTTCTTTATGGACCCCAAAATTGATTGTCACCTAAATAAACAGACAAATGAATTCTCACTTCTGGAGTTTTGTACTAGCCAGAAAACAATGAAGCTCATTTCAATTAAGTAAAAATTATCGTTCAGAAGATTGAAACTGTCTTGGGATATCTATGTAAATTCAGCTATCCTTTTACGTTGTTAGCTACTATTGAGTCAATTCCAACCCAGTGGTGACCTTAGGTACTTTTGAGCAAAACTGCATCATGATAATGGCTAGAGGATTCAAGTCCATTGTTGATGAGTAAAATACTGCATCATGATAATGGCTAGAAGGTTCAAGTCCATCGTTGCAGCTGTTGTACCACTCCATCCCACTGAAGGTCTCTCCTCACTCTGATTGGCCCTCTACTTCACCAAACATGATGTCCTCCTCTAGTGACTGATTCATCATGATGATACGTGCAGAGCAAGCAAGGACAATATACTGTTGTGATCTATAAGGTTTTCATTGGGTAATTCCAGAAGTAGATCACCAGGCCTTTCTTCCTAGTTTGTCTTACTCTGGTTAGTCTGATGAAAACTGACCTGCTGGTATTTGACATATTGGTGACATAATTTTCAGCATCATAAAGAGCCAAGGCCAAGTGTAGCAACACAAAAACCATCACAATGCCACAAACTGACAAATGAGTAGTAGGTAAAGATTTTAGCTTTCTTCACATTCCTTGTGGAGTAAAAAAAGAGGTGAAACAGATAAAAACTATTGACTGTAACATGTAAACCTCAGATTTTAATAGCTGCTTTCTCCTCTTACAAATATTATTTAGTAGGAATCAGATAATAAAATGATTTTGCATAGGACAAATACGTTTGGTTAAAAATGATAGAAAACCTGTAAGCTCCGTCAGAGAAACTGAAGTTAATTTCCACAAAATTCTCAAAGATTTGTTTATAGCAATGTGGGAAAACAAAGTAGTCAGTATCATAAACAACAGTGCTAACAGCTCCAGGTATTAATAGATTATTCTCAAACATATAACTTTTACGGCCTTAATTCAATACATATTTATGAAATATAATCTTTCAACTCCACTGTTTAACTTCTGCAAATCACCCTGATGCTCACAATGACCCGTTTTAAGTTTCTTGGTTAACCAATGTGCTATTTTGCCAACCACAATTTCCTGCCAGTTAGGTCAGTATTTACAGTTGTGTGTTTAAACCTGTATGTAATTGTAAGAATTTGTGAGCAGAAAATATCACTGGTTCCATTCTTATACTTGTGAAAAGAGCTAACAGTTTTCACATTAACTCAGTTTCATGAGATCTCATTTCAAACTAGATCAAACAATATATTGTGCCTTTACTTGGAACAGCAACATAGACCACAGATGAAAGAGGATTTATCCAATTACTATGAGCAAAGTAGCTTTAACTTCTGTTATATATTTGCTAGCAAGATATAAAATGACACTTCCCGGACACATCAGTAGCACAATAGGGCCTTTATTGATTTTCATATCATGTTCTTCAGTCTGAGATGGCTCTCTTGAGGACTCCACTTCCCAGCAGGAAAAAACAGCCTTTTCAATGTTTGAATTCAGGTCTATTAATGCATCCCTAGCTGGAGACAGTGTCATTTTCATTCTATTTCTCTGTAGCTGATGTGTCTATACCTTACTACTGTAGTGCCCTAATGGATCCTAGGGTTGTAGGTCAAAGTATTAAAACAAACAAAAAAAAGAAATTACTTGCTTTGTGAATCGATAAAAAAACTCTTAACACTTTTTCTAAGGATGAAATGTGCAACCAATGCATGTGATGAGTGCAATCAAGCTTGTACTAAAACCGTAAGTTGAAGATCTCTAACCCTCAGCCTTCATACACTCAAAATGAAGATTAATCGTTACTGTTACTGTTCCATATATAATACCTCAGTCAAAAACACAGTGAATGTACATTTTTCTGTCACTTAAGTTGCTGTATTATTGTCTTTTTAATCCTCAGAGGGACACTGAAAACCTTTCTGTTATTATCTATCTAAATAATCTAATTTAGTTTAAAATTCTATGGAATAAAAGGTTGCTCAGAGAAAGCTATCCCAACCCTTTAAACTGAATTCCCTAAAATCAGCTACTTGACAGATCAAATTGCCTCTACTTTTTATCATATAAGAAAAAATAAATTTTAGTATGAAGCTGAGATAAAAGATAAATAATAAAACATTGCTAAGTTATTTCTTGGCCCCTAGGATTGCCATGAGTCAGATCTGACTCAACGGCACTTGGCTTGGCTTGGCAAGTTATTTCTAAACTTGAAGAAAAGGATTATCCAGTCTTCAAATTATTTAGGATCAACTGAAGCTTTTATGTATTTTGCCAATTTATTATCTGATAATTTATCCTATTCTTTACCAATTAATATATGCACTGATTTATTATGGAACCCCTCTATTCACAGAAATAACCTACAGATTACCAAAGGACAATTGTATTAATTTTTCAGAAGATTCACACTCCATATTCAGCTTTTTTAATATTTATTAAGCTCTTTTAAAAAATTATACTTGTTCTTTACATTTCATTGGTTTCATTTCTGGTCATCTTTACTAAACCTGAATGAATTGCCTGGTCAAAGTATCAGATCAATGATTATTTCCCTTGGGAATGTGAAATAAACTTATTTGCCTCGAGTTTTTTTTTATGATTTTCCTATGGTCGTTTACAACTACATCCATAATAACTCATAATGATTTCTAATGAACTGAATTTTCATTGACCTTCCTAAACAACATTGTTAATGAAATAGCAACAACTATGTTGACGTATTAGGTGATTGTTTCAGTATTTGAAAAAGAAGTCAATACCACTCAGGCATATACATAGCCCATTAAATGTTATAGATAATTTTACAAATGAGTGCTACAAGCTGTTGACTATTTTGGAAAAAATCTTGTATAAACTGGCTACTAATTAATAATCTAATTCACACAGCTATTTTTACATTAATTCTAAGTTTAAGGGAGTGAAATTTGTATTTTTGACCAAAATAACTGAGGAAATAATTTCTTGAATATATATATATGGCTACTCAAGGTGTGTTTAAACTGCAAATGATCATTTAGATGGCTGTATACGAATTTTTAATCCAACTATTCTAACCCTAGACATTTTAGAAAGAAAGTACATTTAAGAACAGTAAGGGGCATAATCAGAGAATTAAAGCTTTTTTCTTTGGTAGAAAGCAAGGCCTGAGATTATCATTCCATGAGAAATTCATTTTTTTTCTTACTCAATATGTGAATGGAGGTAAGATAACTTGAATGATCAGTAAAGATATGTGCAGCTATTCAGATAAATATGTATTAGCTGTGTTTTAAGACTCAGAAGGGGGTTATAGAATTTAAAAAATTCTAAGAAGAAAATGATACTAAAATGCAGAACATTAAATATACATTGGAGCAATCACCATGCTAAAGGCTAAATATCAAAGTTAGAAGCAAAAGTCTGTATAACTACCTAATGTATCAGTTCTAGTATATTGAAACTATAGTAGTTGCACACCCGATATAAACTAATCTGTTGCCAAGACAGTGAAATTGTAAAGGGAAAAACAAGACCATTTTAATAGTTATTACCCAAGTAGTAACTTTCTTAGAGTTTAAGAAATCAACTCCGAGTTCAATGATACCTTTTAATACTAGCACTATTTGATCATCCCTTGTGGCTTTGGCTTGAGCTATGTTCGAAACCACAACCAAATCCACTATTGTTTTGTCAGATCTGACTTGGTGGTCCTACAGGTCAGAGTAGAACTGTACCATAGAATTTCTAAGGAGCACCTGGTGGATATAAACTGCTTGCTTTTTGTTTAGCACACGAAACACTTAACCCACTAAGTTACCAGGGTTTGACCTAGGTTAAGGGCACTTTAAAGCAAAGCAACTATCCTCCAAGAATGTACAAGATTTTTATGAAAGTCTTTGGGCATTGATAGGCATGATTTTAGTCTGCTTTGTATCCTTAAAATGCTCACAGATACACATACATAGTCATTTGTATCACTACAGGTATTGGCCACAAGCAGTATTCTAATTAAATGCACAATAATGCAGAATCCAATATGACTCATATGCTAAAATAATGTTTATATTAAAATAAAGTACTTAACTCATTTACTTATTTTCCCTTTAATTAAAATTTATTTTTTAATATATGGAATTCTAAAACTTGACTCGTGAGTGTGTATAAACACACAAAGCACACACAAGAGTAGTAAAAGTTTGGAATAAATTATTTCAAACACTAAATTTATTTGTAAATGTTCCAACCAAAAGTTGAGGGATGAAGACTGATTCCACTAAATATTACATGAGAGTATATTTTTCAAAGTAGATTAGACAAAATTTTGAGGACAAACATAAAGATGTTTCAGCAGTAGCCACAGAAAATCAATGTGATGGCCATTAATGCAGTTACATCAAAATGTCCATGGTGCCAGTTGGCACGGAAGAGTGACTTTAAGCCCTGATCACTTGGCTACTGTCCACAGAGTGATAAAGTACTGCTTATGTCTCTGCTTTGTTATGCACAGCAGAACTTTCAGAATGCTATGTAGCATTTTTGATGGACAGAAATAATGCTAGAACATAAGAAACAAACTTGGTTGATGACAGAATTAAAAGGAAATTTTGAATTCTGTTTAACTCAGAGGACAGCCATTTAATATACAAAATGAGGTGTGAACTTCTGCAGTGATTTAAATAGAACTTGTAGCTTAAATCTTGTCTTCATTTCCTTTATTAAAAAAAAAGAAAAGACATCATAAGGGTATTTTTTTTGTGTATGTGATAATTCATCAGGAAACGTTTAGGCCTGAATTGAATGTGATGATAATTGTGAAATAGATACAGCTATATTTTGCTTTTGTCACTCTTGGATAACTATTTATTGCATTACGTACGGACAACCAACATTAAATTGCATGTAGCATAAAAAGGTAAAGAGCTCTTAGAAGCAAATGATGTTTCCCTTTACTTCTAAAAATGCCATTAACATCAGTGATTGTGTACAGTAAAACACACTGCCAGAAAGACACAAAAGACGTTGTCGAAAAAGCCCAAGAGTACCTTTGAATTCCACAGTTAGAAAACAAAAAGAACCAATCTGAGTTACACTTTTTTTCTTCTTCTTTATTTATTGTTAATACTATTATTTTGAAAAGCCAAGCTAAAATTTACATGTCTTGAGTATCAACTGGGACAGCCAAGTTGGAGTGGTTTAAAAGTAGCTTCTTTTTCTGAAAACTCTTTTAAGTGTTTCTTTAGCACAAAAGCATTTCTCAAAGTGGTTAGTTCAGCTTTTTTAGACTATTTTTGAAGATTGTCTATAGAACTAATCAATAAAAATAAGTGTTTATAATAAGTTGCTCTGTTTTATAAATCTGTAAGACATCACTGTCTCACCATCTTGGGAGACAGAGAAAGAGAAAACACAAAAACATAAATCAGCATAATTTCCCATTTCAGATTTCAGCATACATTTTGTTTTACATTTCTTTCTTTTTTTCCAGGAAATTTATACTCTTCTGACACATTTTGAATAGACTTTTATTGTAATGTTACAGATATACAGTTATAATGTAAAGCCATTCTCTTTAAGTTGATTTGAAATCAGGGACCCTATAGGACAAAGTAGGCCTGCTCCTAATTGGGTTCCCAAGGCTTATATCGTTACAGAAAACAGACTACTGCATCTTTCTCTTGTGCAGTGGCTGATGGACTCGAACCCCTGGTCTTTTCACAGCACCATGAGAGCTCTTTCATAATGTAAAGAGATATAAACATATACACAAAGATATCTGCCTAAATGTCACAAAGAGTAACATAATTTCCTTTTAGGTTATACGGAGAATACGAAAGAGAAAAAGCATTGTAGTAATTCACTTGTGGCTAAGATACTAAACTGTGTAATTTTCAAGCACTCTGCTCAAAACTCGAAACATTCCTTTTAAATCAAAAATTTATAGATTGAAAATTACTCAGGCAGTTCTCATTTTTAAGGGCTGTGTTCTTTATTCTTTTTCTCATTCAACACTGCTTAACATATGTCCATAATTTGTTTCTGGCCAACTAAATATTGACTTGAAGTAGCTTTCAGGCAAAAAGCAAGATAAAAATTATATATATAGCTTTATTAGAACTCTACTAAAAAAACAATAACATCACTGAATGAATAAAACTGGAAAAGCAAATTATTATTATCAGTATTCACTGTATGATGGTAATATAATATGGGTGACTTAAAATGTTTTATGCTGAGCATTTATTGCATTCATTTTTGATATATCACTCTTATTTTACAGAGACTCTTAACAGCATAATGATTGACAGTCTAATTTTAAGGTAGATGTATTTCCTTTTTTAGTTTGACAGAAATTTAAATTTTTGCAATTAATATATTTCATTTTATAGCTTACTTTAACAAAGGTAAAGTGAGATTATAACTTCAGGGAATTTTTTTATACTTAAAATATATTTTCCAAGGGGCCTGAAGAACAGGAAAATAAGTTAACAATGAATTTTTCAGTAAGTGATATGCTGTGTTACAGCTTGCCAGTCACTGTTGGGAGCTCATTATAAATTTTGTTTTTGTGAATAAGGTAATGTTTTTTTATTTTTCTTAAAATGCTTATACAAATAGAAAGGGCATTAAAAATCTTTGATATGTTACTTTAAACTATCATAAAAAGAGATAATTGTCTTCAATATGGTACAAAACATGGAAAACAATTCATCATTCTGTATGCTCAGTTAAACTTTGCTATACAGAAGATGTATTATTCCCTTTATTCATATTGCTTTTCATGGCAAAATACATTGCTCAGGTGTTTTTTCCAAATCAGGCCCACCTGGGATACCAACACTAATTACTTATTGGTCGCCATGAGTCGGATCCGACTCGGCGGCACTTGGCACTTGGCCAACAACAACTAATGACTATTTACTTGATTTATATGTATGCATGCATATATGTATGTATATGTAAATATGCACATACTAGGTCTGACAATTAAGTCCACGAACTTAATTGTTCTAAATGCTGCGTGCCTCATTGCTGAATATCACTGTGGTCACCTTTGTGGTACTTTCTGGAATGGCCATAGCATACGGTGGCAAAGTGGCAAGTTCACAAACTTAATGATAGAGTTGTCTGTGAGGGAGTTTTTAGCCAGTGAACAAATAACTGTATTGGAACACCCTCTCTACTCACCTGATCTGGCCTCCAATGACAATTTTCTTTACCCAAAGATAAAGGAAGACATTTGTATAATATTGAAGACATCAAGGGTAATACAACAGCCCTGATGGCCATTCCAGAAAGAGTTCCAAAATTGCTTTGAAGAGTAGACTAGGCCCTGGAGTCAGTGCATAGCTTCCCAAGGGAAGTACTTTAAAGATGACCACAGTGATATTCAGCAATGAGGTATATAGCACTTTTTCTAGGATAAGTTCACAAACTAAATTGACAATCCTCCTACTTTGTCCATATCCATCAATCACCATCTATAGCACCTATAGATGTGTTTTGTAAATAATAAGATTTAAGGTCAAAATTACTCCTTGATCCATGAGCTGCAGAATGGATGTTTTGTTACCAGGTATGGTAACAGTTCATCTCCTTGTAAACCTCCATCAGAACTCTTGTGTGATCAATGAGCATTATCAGTGAGCAGTAATGTTTTGAAAGGAACTTTTTTCCCCAAGCAGTAAATCTCAACAATTGGTTCAAAATATTCAGTAAACCATGTTGTAAACAGATGTGTTATTTTCTGCCGGAGCCGGTCCCTACACTTTGTAGGGTCCCTCACGGAGGGAGGGAGAGGCGCGGCAGGAAATGAATCAAGGAGACAGGAAAGACTTTTCTGGTTTAAGGCAGCCCGACTCAGAGAGCAAGAGGGAAGGGTAGTCTTAGTTTATTGTTATCTTTTTATAGTTGGTAAGGCAGTAGTACTTTGACCACGTTGGTGATTGGCTAGGCAAGAAGCAGGTACCTTGTGGTCTCTTCATGTCAATCACTGGAGTTTTCTAAATAATGGCCCGAGACTAGTGTCTCTTTTCATGTTAGCTATTAAGATCTTAAACAATGGGTAGAGACAGTGGTCTTCTTCTCTTGTTGATTATTAGGGTCTTCTCTGTTAGTTAGTAAAGAGTAAACACTTTGTCATTCCTTTTCATGTTAACCATTAGGATCCTCTAAAGAATGGTCTGAGACAGGTATATTTGTGATTTATAATTAACAGCTGGAGCAAAACTAATCTTAGACTTCTATTAACTTTACCTAAGCAGGAAGAGAGGACAAACCCATCTTAAAAGTTAAACAGTCTCTATTTGTTCCTTCTCTGCTCTTCCTTAACTATTCCTGTAAGGACAATGGATGTCCACCGTCCCTTATTCTAAGTTTCTCTTAAACTACTCTAAGAAAGGCATTTCTTTTGTATTTGTCTGTTTGCCGATACCAAATGTAATAAACTTGGGAATCTAGTTATTTTCCTGAAGTAAGATGTTTGCTATCTAAGAGCTGAGAAAGAGAGGAAGGGGAGTTATCTCTGGAAAGCCCTTCAGGGCCTTCTTGCAAGCTTGCTAATCTCATGTGAAGGGAGGGGTGAGCAGCTGGGAGAAGGCAGCAGGGGTTGGGCCGGCCTCGCTGCTCTCAAGCTGGCTGTGTTAGAAATCATTCCTCTGAACTCTTTTCCCCAGAAATTCCTGTACAGGTTTTCCCAATATTATTTCATAAACCAAGGAGGTAGTAAAGGGCCCCTCTCAGAAGGCATCTCCCCTGATCCTTGTGCCAGGAGAGGAGGGGGTATCTTTTTGAAGAAAATTTAATTAGGAAGCCAATTAATATCAAGGGCAGTAGGCTAAAAAACATGTCACAGGTGAGATGCTTCAGCCCGTCATTTGCAGGGGCTCGTGACTTTGTCTACAAGGCTGATGGCGGACCTCCGCAATTTTCTGGGCTATGTTGTTTCATTTATAGAACATAAAAACAAAATAAAAGCACTGCTGTCGTGTCAAGTCCAGCATAGGCTGCGTAAATTTAGCATATCTGTTAATGGCCCCAGGACTTGCAGAATGATAAATAGTAGATGGTAAGCAGCTTCATCTTAAAGTCCCTGACTGTGTTAGCCCAGACAGAGTCAGCCTGTCTTTTAACGGTCTGAAGCCAGATACTGCTCTCTCTTCTTTAGCTATGGAAGTCCTAGATATCATCTTCTTCTCATATAAGACTGTTTGCTCTTTATTGCAAATCCAGTGTTTAATGTAGCCAAATTCATCATGTGCTAGATCTTCAAGATAACTTGTTGCAGTTTCTGTATCAGCACTTGCTGCTTTACCTAGCACTTTCATAATCTCATGAACTTTTGCTGGCTTCACACTTAACCTCTGTAGCTTTCACATGTCAGTAAGGAGACTCAGGGCTTAAGCTTTGGTCTAAGGGGTTGCTGTGGATGGACTGATCTTCTATCCAGGCTACTAGAATACTGTCTCTCTGTCAGCAATAAACTCTCTGTGTTTAACAGTTTTGTCATTGATGTGTTCACTGAAGTGGCACTGTTAACTTATTTCAAAAACTTTGTGTTTGCTTTCACAACTTGACTGTTTGGCACAAGAGGCCTATGTTATGACCTTTCTTGACTTTTGACATGCCTTCCTTATTACCGACTCATGGCGACCCTAGGATGGCACTTGGCTGGCTTGGCTCCTTATTACACTTGATCTTTTCTAGCTTTTGACGTAAAGCGGGAGACATGCAACTCTTCCCTTCACTTGAACACTTTAGAGGCCACTGTAGGGTTATTGACAGGCCTCATTTCAATTATGTCATGTCTCATCAAATAAGGAGACCTGAGGAGAGAGAAAGAGATGGGGAAATGACCTGTGCATGGAGCAATCAGAATACAAACAGCGTTTATCAATTAAGCTCAAGGACTTACATGGGTGTGGTTCATGACATCCTGAAACAGTTATAATAGTAACATCAAAGATAACTCATAACAGATTACCATAACAGATATAATAATAATGAAAAAGTTTGAAATATTGTGAGAATTACCAAAATGGGACATAGAGACAGGAAATGATGGAAAAATTGCACCGATAAGCTTCCTCCACACAGGGTTGTTTCAAAAGTTCATTTTGTAAAAACTACAAAACTGTGAAGCACAATACAGTGAGGTACACCTGTACATTTCCTCAGTCTTGTAAAAGGAAGGTACATAAGGACCATAAACTATCTATAACAATTTTCTTTCATAATCATGGTTATGCTGTTAGTTTTGGTAAGAGCTATGCTTTTAGAAAAGATCAAAACAACGTATCCCATCAGTTGACATCCCAGTTTATACACAAAGAGTTTGATAGTGGTAAGAACGAATAATCAGTTAGGCTGCTAACCAAAAGCATGAAAGTTCAAATATACTCAGGTGCCCCTTGGAAAAAAGACTTCATGATCTACACTCAGAAAATCAGTCATAGAAAACACTGTGGTTTTCTATTCTGACATAAATAGAAAAATGTCATGAGTTGGAATTGGCATGATCTTTTTTTTTTTTTTTAATATATGACCATTTCCAATGTGCCACATTTGGGTGAAATCATACAATGGTGTTTACTGTCTTTGGAACTACTATTATTCCCATTTTTGTGTTCTAAATTAGTTTTATACTGAAATAATGTAGGATTTTTATTTCCAGTGTAGCCTTAAAATCTATACATAGTATGTCAGACTAGTTGGAAATCATGATCCCTTTTGAATTTATATTGTTTGAACTTATGTATTACATATTAAATTACATTACCTAAAAATATCTAGCTAATAAACTTGCTCTATTGTCAAATTTATGATTGCAGAGGAACGATTTTCATACTAACTTCAAAAACACCAATATTGTCATTCACAAGGATTTAGTGAGACTTTCTAGCATCAGTGAAAACTAGAGAAATTCTCTGAGTTAAATAAATTCTATCAGCATAGAATTACATATATTAAGTCATTTCAAACATTTTTCTAAAAGTAATATTAAATATTATTTCTAAAGTACTGCTATTTATATTAATTTAATAAAGCTTGCCAGGACTAAATTTTAAATCAGTCCTATGTATCTTTCCAAATTTATTCAGTTAATTTAAAAATAGTTCACAGATATATTTTGTTTTAATATTTTTATCATAAATGCAAGAAGATGATTCTGCATGAATTTCAGCTGATAGATTTATAATTTATGCTATTTCTTATTAAATTTCCTATCTTACAAAACTTTGAAAGGAGGTGAAACTTAAAAACACACTTTACCAAATGGCTACTGTTCTATGAGTTCTATCATTTCTGTATTTTAGTACTGGTTACTTGTTAAACACTCGTGAGTATATGTGTTATAGGCATATTATGCCTGTTTTACAGATTAGATAAAGGTGGAGGATTGCCTTCCTTGCCCTTGTTAACTTGGTCATATGGGAGTGGGAGATTGAAACATAAATTTCTCCTAGGAATCCCTGCACAAGAGAAGGGAATGACACATATTTGAAAATTAAATACAGTGTGGTGTTTTCAGAACTAATGAAAAACAATGCTCAGAGATCATGAGGTAATGTGATTTTAGCTGAAACTTTAGTAGTGTACCACAGAGTTCAGACCTGACCTTATCAAAAATTACTTAGTGACTGGTTCAAAGTTACAGAAAACATGTCCAACTTGGAGATGACACAAACTGCTCAGGAACATAAAATCAAAAGAATATTACTGTTGATACTTAAATACAAAATAAACTCACTGTCATCGGCTTGGTTCCAACTCATAGCAATACTAGAGATCAGAGTACAACTGCTCCATAGAGTTTCCAAGGAGCACCTAGTGGATTTGAACTGCCAAATTTTTGGTTAAAGACAAACTAAGAACGTCAAATAAACCAAATCAAGAGGGTGAAAGTTTTTTTTTTTTAATTGTGATTGAGTGAAAGTGTACAGCCCAGTTTAAATTCACATGCCCGCCTATGTGGAGCTCCTACTGGTCTCCTTGCCCTGTGACATCACACTTCTACTTTCTGTTCCATACAAGTCACATCATCCTAATAAACTTCTTCCCCTTTTTTTCCACTCTCTCCACTACCCTCTAGTAAGAGGCCAGTAGGACCACATCCTATAGATTCATAGAACCATAAAGCGCATACATGATATGGTAACTCTGTGTCACCTAGTCCAATCCACTCCTGTCTGAGAGTTGATCTCAGTAATGATTTATGACCAGGGGCAGACTGGGTCTAGGGGCCATGCTCCCAGTGGAACCCCTAGGCCTTCAGACCATCAGTTGCAGTCTTTTAGTGGACTTCTCAGGGTATACTCCTTTTTATTCTCCTATTGCCACTGGGATTGAACTATGTGAGCCCCATCATGGTTGTCACTGGAGATACCTATGCACCATCTTGTTCTTCTGAGGTTATGTTGAGGTAGTCACCTGTTCACATGATTCTTTCTGACTTCTGGGTTCTCTTTCCACCATGCCGACTTTTCCTTCATGATCATCTGTTTCTGCTGAATTGAGACCATTTGGTGTACCTCAGATGGCAGCTTGATAGCTTTTAAGACCCCAGACACCACTCAATAATATGGAGTGAAGAAGATTCTCTTAGCAATAGACTAGTTATGCCAGTTGGCCTTGATGTCCCCTGAGAGCATGGTCCGTGGACCCCCACTCCTACTACTCTGTCCTTGCCTTACTGGGTTAAGATTGGAAAAGTATTCAGGTTAGGTCGAAGTCAGTGAAACTGGTCTTCTTTCTAATGTGTGCTGTCACTGATTTCACCCAACCAAATTTCTATCAACTATCTATAGCTAACCCTCTCCCTCTCTTCCTCCCCTCAGGACTGTCAAAGAGACTTTTCTGAGTCTGTTTTCAGGTACTTAAGGTAGTGGTCTCATACAATATTTGTCATTGTACCACTGACTAATTTTGCTCAACATAATGTCTCCCAATTGAAACAAATTTATGAGATGCTTCCTGAAATCATCATTGTTCTTTATCATTGTATAGTGTTCCACTGACTATGTATACCATAGTTTGTTTATCCATTCATCTTTTGTTGGGCATCTGGGTTGCTTCCATCTTTTTCCTTTTGTGGACTGTGCTGTAGTAAACATTCCTGTGCATGTATCTGTTGTTAAGAATGCCCTTGAATTTGTAGAGTATATTCCAAGCAGAGGGATTACTATTTCAAATGGTATGTCTATTTCTGGCTTTTTAAGGAAATGACAGATCTCTTTCCAAAGATGTACCATTTTGCAATCCCACCAGCAGTGTAGGAGAGCTCCAATTCCTCCACAACCTCTCCAGCATTTATTGTTTCATGTTTTTTGGATCATGGCCAATCTTGAGGTAAGATGATATCCCATCGTTGTTTTGATTTGGATTTCTTTAATAGCTAGTGATTGCGAATATTTAAGCATACATCTTTTGGCTGCCTGGATGTCTTCTTTGGAGAACCGTCTGTACATCTCCTTAGTCTATCACTTAATTGGATTATTCATCCTTTTCTTGTAGATATTTTGTAGTACCTTGTAGATTATGGAGATCAGACGTCAGTCTGACATATAGTTGCCAAATATTTTTCCCATTCTGTAGGTGAGCTTTTAATTCTTTTGATAAAGTCTTTGGATGAGCCAAAGTGTTTGATTCTCAGTAGTTCCCATTTATCTATTTTCTCTTATGTCAAGCATGCTTTCTTTAACAGATTTTAAAGCTTGTCTACATTGTGTATTAAAACTTCTATCATTGATCCTATCTATTCTTAGATGATTTTTATCATTTCACTTTTGATGTTTAGATCTTTTATCCAGCTTGAGTTGTTTTATGTATAACGTGTAAGATATGGGTCTTGTTTCTACCCTGGCCCCTAGGGTCGCCATGAGTCGGATCCAACTCGACGGCACTTGGCTTGGCTTCAATTTTTTTCAGATGGATGTCCAATTTTGCCAGTACCATTTGTTAAAGAGATCGCTTTTACTCCAGTTTAAAGTCTTAGGGACTTTGAAGAATATCAACTGTTTCATTGCAGGATGGTGGCATTTCTGGGGTCTCAACTCTGTTCCATTGATCAAAATGTCTCTTTTTATACCAGTACAAGGCTGTCTTGACAACTGTGGCCGTGTAATAAGTTCTCATGTCGAGTAGTGACGGGTCTCCCAGCGTGTTCTTCTTCTTCAGAAGAGCTTTACTTATCCGAGGCTTCTTTCCTTTCTGAACAAAGTTGGTGATTTTTTCCATCTCATTAAAATATGACGCTGGAATTTGTATTGGGATTTCACTATATAAGTAGATTGCTTTGATAAAATAGACATTTTCACAATGTTCAGTTTTCCTATCCTTGAGCATGACAGGATTCTCCATTTATGTAAGTCACTTTTAATTTCTTGTAAGTAAGATCTTGTAGTTCTCTTTGTAAAGGTCTGTTATTTCTTTAGTTAGATTTATTGCTAGGTATTTTATCTTCTTGGGGGCTATAGTAAATGGTACTGATTTGGTGATTTCTTCTTTAATAATCTCATTGTTGGCATAAAGGGATTCTACTGATTTACTTATGTTTATCCTGTATCCTGATACTTTCCTGAACTCTTCTATCAGTTTGAGTAGTTTACTTATGGATTCTGTAGGATTCTCTGCATATACAATCACATCACCTGCAAATAGGGAGATTTTATTTCTTCTTTGCTAATGCAGATGCCTTTGTGTCTTGGTCTAGCCATGAGTTGGATCCGACTCTATGGCACTTGGCATGGCTGGCTTGTCTACTTACTCTGGCTAGAAATTCTAGTACAATGTTGAATAGGAGAGGTGAGAGTGAGCATCCTTGTCTAATTCCCACTCTCAAGGGGAATTCTTTCAGTCTCTCTCCATTCACTATGATGTAGGCAGTTGGCTTTGTATAAATAGCCCTTATTGCACTGAAGAATTTGCTTTCTGTTCTTATTTTGCTGAGAGTGTTTAGCATGAGTGGATGTTGGACTTTATCAAATGCCTTTTTTTCATCAATTGACAAAATTAGGTGATTCTTGTCTTTTGTGTTATTTATGTGGTTGATCATATTGTTTTCTAACATTGAACAAGCCTTGTATTCCTGGTATGAGTCCAATTTGGTCAAGATTAATTATTTTTTGATGTTACTGAATTCTAGTGGCTAGTATTTTGTTGAAGATTTTTGCATCTAGACTCGTGAGTGATATTGGTCTGTAGTTCTCCTTATTTGTTGGGCTTCTTCCTGGCTTTGAGATCAGGGTTATGCTGGCTTCATAGAATGAAACTGGGAATATTCCATTTGTTTCTATGCTGTGAAACAGTCTTAGTAGTATTGGAGTTAACTCTTCTCTAAAAGCTTGGTAGAATTCTGCTGTGAAGCCGCCTGGACCAAGACTTTTTTTCTTTGGCAGTTTTTTGATGATTGTTTCAATCTCTCCCTCAATGATGAGTTTATTAAGTTGTTCTGCTTCACTTTGCAATAATTTTGATATGAATCTAGAAATTTGTCCATTTTATCTAGGTTTTCGAATTTGTTAGAGTACAGACTTTCGTAGCATGCTGTTATGATATTTTTTATTTCTGTTGGATCTGTTGTGACATCACCCCTCTCTTTCCTTATTTTGGTTATTTGTTTCCTTTTCTGTTTCTCTTTAGTAAGTTTAGCCAGTGATTTATCAATTTTGTTGATCTTTTCAAAAAACCAGCTTTTGGTCTTTTCACTTTTGTCAATTGTTCTTGTATTCCCTAATTCGTTCAGTTCTGCTCGAATCTTTATGATCTGTTTTCTTCTAGGGAGGAGCGGTTCCTCTGTTGCTCTTTTTCTCTTTGTTCAAGCAGTAGGGTTAGTTCTTTGGATTGGATTCTGTCTTCTTTTCATGTGTGTGCGTTTCTAGAAATAAACTGACCCCTGAGCACTGCTTTGGATGTATCCCACAGGTTCTGGTAAGAAGTGTTTTCATTCTCATTTGAATCCATAAATCTGTTTATTTCATCTTTTTTTAAATTATTTTTTTTATTATGACTGAGTGAAAATGTACATTCCTGTATAAATTTACATGCCCACCTATCTGCAGCTTCCACTGCTCTCCCCGCCCGGTGACAGCACACTATTCCTCTCTACTCCATACATGTCTCATCCTCCCATCAGTCTCCTTTCACCTCCTCTCCACCCACTCTCCTTCCTCCAGCCAGAGGTCAACAGGATGATATCCTACAGATGCATAGAACCATGTCTTCTATAATCCCTGGCTTTCTGAGCAAGACATTGTTCAGTTTCATGAGTTCCCATTTCTGTTTATTTCTTTATTTATTTTGCTATTGATTTAGACTTTTATGGCTTTATGGTCTGAGAAACGCTTTGCAATAATTCAGGGCATGGAATTTGTTGAGATTTGCTTTTGTGTCCTAACACATGGTCTATTCTGGAAAATTTTCCATGTGCACTGGAGAAGAAGGTGTAGTTATTTGCTCCTGGATAGAAATTTCTGTATATGTTGATGAGGTCTCATTGATTAATTGTGACAATAAGATATTCTGTGTCTTTATAGAGCTTTTTTCTAGAAGATCTGTCCAGTACTGAGAGAGGAGTGTTTAAGTCTGCCACTATTATTGTGGAGTGATCTATTTCCTTTTTCAATGTAGTCAGTGTCTCTTCGATGTATTTAGATGTTCTAGTACTGGGTGCATAAATATTTAATATTGTTAAGTCCTTCTGGTGTATTGAATCTTTCAGCAATAAATGGTGTCCATCTTTGTGGATAATGGTGGATTTTACATTAAAATCTATTTTATCTGAGATTAGTATTGCCACACGTGTTCTTTGTCTGTTGTTAGCTTGGTATATATGCTTCCATCCTTTAATTTTCAGTTTGTTTATATCTTTAAGTCTAAGGTGAGTTTCTTGTAAGCAACATATAGACGAGTCATGTCTTTTAATCCAAAATGTGACTCATTGTCCCTTTACTGGAAGGTCAAGTCCATTTGCATTCAATGTAATTATCTATCAGTATGTATTTACTGCTGTCGTTGTGATGTGTTTATTTTTGTGTTGATGTTTTCTCTGTTGCTCTTACTATTCTGTTCTGGGACATTCTTCTTTACGTATTGCTTTTCCCCCTTTACAGTGTTGGTTTGGTGTTTGTTGAGACGCCTGCATTACATTTCTTGATTTGAGGTATTACATCCTTATTGTGCTTTGGGGTTACCCCTGTGATCCCCAATAGCACTTGGCTGGCTGTGTTCCCCCTTAAGGATGTACGTACGTTTAAACTCAATTTTAACTTCTACATATCTTATTAAGTTCCTCTCCATCTAGAAGGAGTATAACTACTGTTCTACATCTCTATTTTTAATATGATGACATCATAGTTTTCATGATATGATCACTGGATCCTTTCTTTCAATATTATAGCTTTGATTGAGTTTTGTGCCTTCCCTAATTGAGTAGGTTTCTGGATCGTGTATCTTGTATTGCCTCCTAAAATATAGAGTCAGCAGTTTTGTTTTACTAAGTCAAGAGCCTCTTTCATGATTTCTTGTAGTTTGGGTTTGGTTTTTTAGGAAGTCTCTGAGTTTCTGTTTATCTGTGAAGTTCTTAATTTCATTTTCATGTTAGAAAGACAGTTTTACAGGATATATAATTCTTGGTTGGAAGTTTTTCTCCTTCAGTGCTTTGAGTGTGTCATCCCATTGTCTCTGTGCCAGCATCACTTCTGCTGAGAAGTCAGACAAAGGCCTACAGGGCTTCCCTCTGAATGTTAGCTTTGCTTTGTGTCTCACTACTTTTAAGAGTTTCTGCTTACGTTTCATTTTGTTGAGCTTGATTATAATATGTCTTGTAGTCTTTCTTTTGGGATCTATGTTGAGTGGCATTTGATACGTGTCTCGGATATTTACATTTTCTTCTTTCATAATTTCAGGGAATTTTTCTGTCAGCATCTCAGCAACAATTCTCTCTGTGTTTTCAGTTTTTCCTCCCTATTTAAGAACTCCAATTAATCATACATTGTTCTTCTTGATAGAATCCCATGTGCTTCTTAATGCTTCTACGTTTTTCTTGTTTCTTTTCCCTGATTTCTCCTTGTAGATGCTGGTGTCAGTAGCTCTGTCTTCCAAGTCAGAAAGTCCATTTTCCATTTGTTAATTTTGTTTCTTGGCTTTGAATTGAATTTTCTATTTCTTTGATTTTGTTGTTGATCTGTTGGATTTCAGAATACTGGTGCTCCATCATTATGAACAGCTCGGTTAATTTTTCCTTGCACTCTCCTGCATTTTGTATATTGTCTAGGAGGGTTCTCTATATACTTCTTCTGCACTCAACCTCTAGTAGTTTTAGAAAGGCTTCTTTGTCTAGTAAGTTCTTTAATTATTGTTTATTGTCTTTTTCTTTCAGTTTCTGTGCAAAGTTTGTTTTTTTGTCGGGGGCATCTAGAGTTTGTTTTGTTTCTCTAGTGTTGATCTAAAGCACAGTCTGATAAGTTGATATAAAGCACAGTCACCTCTATGTACTCCAGAGGCTGGGCCCAGTGGAATCTCAGGAGTAGCAGGCTCCACCTCTTGATTGACAAAGACATGGCCCTACTTATGGAGTCACTAGGGGGCCATCAGCTTACCCTATGATGTGGGTCATTAAAGGCTGGAAGAGATGCTGTTAGGATATACTGCAGTTATTTCTCTAAGTAGTCTTACATTGGAAGGTAACAGCTACCGTCAGCTTCCAAAATCAGTCAGGCTATCAAGAATGCAAGCCCTTCTTTCCAGCTGGCCAAGTAAGTCCTTCTATGTCCAACTGCAGATGCTGTAAACTATTTCAAAATATAGAAAGGCTGCTACTTTGCTGTCATCTGCTGCTGGTCCCTATCCATAATTTCACACTGTGCTAAACACAGCTTTTCTACTGGGAAAGTACTCCCCAGGTTTGCACTGCCTCTCAGCATGGGAATTAGTCCCTGTTGAGACCTCCATTTGTGTACCTCTACCTCCCAGTCAAACAGGATGGTATCCTGCACAAGCTCTTCTGCCCACTGTGGAATAGCCTGTTCAATGGAAGAGGTTCAAGGAGCCGAGGTGCACAGAGACCAGAGCTGGTCTCTCAAAATATGGCTATACTGCCAGCTAGTCTCGTCAATAGTGTGGCTGAGCTTTGCTGCCAGTTAAGCCCAAGTCCTGCCTGCTGGCTAAGACAGAGAAAAAGATGGCTGGCCCTGACTACTAGCCTGAGAATTAGCCCCTATTAAGGCCCCTGTTTGGGTAACTCTGCCTCCAAGTTGAACAAGATGGTGTCCAGCACAAGCTCTCCCACTTGCTGTGGAATAGCTGGTTCCATAGAGGAGGTTGGGAAAGAGAGGGTGGGGGAGCCAATATGCACAGAATGCAGAGCTGGGCTCTTAGAATGAAGCTATTCTGCCTGCTGGTCTTGTCAGCTGTGTGGCTGAGTTTCACTTCCAGTTAAACCCAAGCTACACCTGCTGGCTAAGACAGTCCATGAGAGCTGGGATTCTACAAGGGTTGGGGTCAATAAAAGAGAAGAAGTTTCACATTCAGTGTCATGTAGTCCAAACTGATAGCCCTATGCCATATCGTAGGGCTCAGTGAGTGTCCAGAAGTCTCCATTCAATTATCAAGCCAGGTCTTAGTTTTCAGAGGGAATTGAGGAGATGTGTGTCTAGTCTGCCATCTTGACTTCTCCCCCCGCAAAGTTATTTTATATAAATATTTTTTACTCAATTAAAAAACACACAACATGCAGAAATGTGTGACAAATACAACTCAACAGCAGTTTATACCAAGATAATCTTAAATTCACAGATCAGAAGAGCACAGCTACTGTAACAGCGAATGCCTAATCAGTCCAATACGACGGAAGCAGAGATTAAGGAACAGGATAGCCAGTAAATCCATTGTGTTCTCTGGTAGTTAGCTATATTTGCAAATGTGTCTTAAACCCCAGGGAGCAAATTTGGGGCAGGATACTGAGAAATACCAGGCCATAGAGGAAGTGTGGCTAAAATGTACAGAGGTTAGAGAAATCTTATAAAATGTATACTGACTGAAGAAATTTGGTTAAGTCAGGGGAAATAACATTCAAAGTAATAAAGTTTCTAGATTATGTGAATGTCTAGCATGGGCTTCCAAAAAATATATGACTGTAACAAAAGGGTGCAAATTAAAAAAAGAGGTAGGTGATAGTTCAATATGTTGATTGTCTTTCTAAAATTATTTCAGGCTCCGTGAGACAAAAAGCTGGTCTCTAGCTCTATACATCTTGCCACATACAGAAAAGGCTAGTCGATCTGTTGTGAGTAAAAGTCAAGAATATGTTATAAATTACTTTATATTGAACTGTAGACAATAGATCATCATGACTAGCAGGGAAATGCAAATCATATTTTGCACTAGCTGTCAGTTATTTAGTATTACTAATTATTGGAAGGTGTCTGAAGGTTTCATGTATTTTACATGGGAGCATTGCCTTTTTAAGAGAGTGAATTGATGAGTACTTAATGGAAAAAATTCTTAAAATAATTGTAGGTATGGTGATTTAACATCTTATGACAGTAAAGGAAATCCTGGTGGTATGGTGGTTAAGTGCTACAGTTGTAATCAAAATGTCAGCAGTTTAAATCCACCAGGTGCTCCTTGGAACTATGGGGGGGTTCTACATTGTCCTATAGGGTTGCTATGACCTGGAATCATCTCAACGACAGTTTTTTGATTTTTGTTTTTAATGACAGTAAAAGGAGCCTTGGTGCTAGAATGAATAACCTAACTGAGAGGTCAAGGCTTAGAATCCACCAGCCACTCTACAGGAGAAAAGTGTGAGAGACTCCTTTGTCTCTGAGTAGATTCTGACTCACCTAACTGTCTCATAAGGAATTCCACAGAATGGCCGGTAGATTTGACCCTAATATAGTCAGGCCAGTTTAAGAGATCTTACTCATATGCTGCGAAAGATCGATGAATCACAAGATTAGTAGGAAAGACCTCAAATAAGCTGCTAGCTCAAGTTCTCAGAACCTGAGGTCAGATTAATGGGAACAGTTGCAGGATCCAATTTGAGCAAAAAGCACATGACTCTTGCCGGAATTTACACTTATATTTGATGTATGCCACGTGCCCAAGAAAACTCTTTTTTACCTGATTGGCTACTCATAGCAGATTCCATCATGAAGCATGAGGTAATCACAGTGGCCTATGACTGCCAAATCAAAGAGAGTCATGGCTTGGCCAAGTTGCCACATAACCATAATCGTCACTGTATTTAAATTGATAGTCTAGGCTTTATCTTTTACTCAAATAATGCATGCTTTCTATGTTTGTTTGCTTACTGCTCCTTCCCTTTTTGTCTTAATGGAAACTTGTAAAAAAGAAAAAAGCTGCAAAAGCAGTGCTTATAAGTGGGACTTGGCTTGGCTGGGGGGAGGGAGCATTTGGCAAACAAATGTAGAATGTATTATTTGCATAAAAATATCATATGTCTTCTTTTTCCCCTAAGAAACTGAGTGGTTTTATTGTAAATCTCTAAATAAAAAGTCATAAGACCTATGGACGTGTAAAGTCATAAGATCTGTGGATGTGTAAATTTATAATACATACTCCAGAACCATAAGATGGTCATGGGCAACGAGTTAATAATAATAGGTTAGCTGCTTCAGATTGTGTCACAACCAGCTCTTCTGCTTGTCAGTTGTAAAATATCATTGTTACTTGTAAATTGGAAACCATGGTCACACAGTGGATAGTGTTACAGCTGCTAACCAAAAGGTCAGTGGTTCAAACTGGCCACATGCTCCAGGAAACTCTGTGGGGCAGTTCTACTCTAATCTCCAGGGTTGCTGAGCCAGAATCCACTCAACAGCAGTGGGTTTTTATTCACAAATGGCTTTCTATTGGGAGAGGTTTTTCTTTTCGAACTTTTCCTGATACTGATGAAAGAGTCAGGCTGCGAATTAAGAAGATCTCTTTATTTTGTGTCATTCCTGATAGTTTTTGACAATGATATGTTTGAACTGGTGTCTGTTTAAATTCCAACTGTTATTCTCTAAAATAGTATTAGTCAAGCCATGTGTATAGGGAGTTGTTTTCTGTTCCATTCGTCATCCTTACAAGTGAACAGAGGAACAAAAAGAAGATATGGAGTTATTTAAGAAAATCTCTAACATAGCTTCGTTAACATATTTCCTCCTTGGAAAGAATAAAGAGATAGTCATTAATATACTGTTAGATGTATATATTCTTTTGGCTAGTGTGAATCACTAATAAATTCTATGGATGACTAGCCGAAAGCCAAGTGCCGTTGGGATCCCCCAAACGCCTTTGATTTTTCCCCATAACAAATGTAAAGTACTTGGACTATACTTCCTATTAATGTGGGTGAAATAATCCAATAAATCTTTCCTTTTGACTTAATGGCCTTGAAATGGAAATACCGTAAGAGTAGTCATCCTTCTAATTAGAAATAGACCTGCATGGGGGGTGTGATCCTTGTAAGCAGGTTATTACACAAAGAGCACAAGTCTGTTATATTGTTCTTGTTGTGAGGCTAAATATATCCCATGTGATTTTTTTCTTTAAAATTAATGCAAATAATTATAAAATAGGTGCACAGGATTGCAAAGTAATAACAGAAAAAGGATCATTAACCAGCTGTCTGTCACAAGAGCTGTTTCCATTTCATTAATTATTTTTAATATACTCAGTGAATTATTATAAACAAAATGCTGACATTTACCTTATCACTATGGGCATAAATCTTATCATTTGCATTCACTTTTCCTTGCATTTGAGAACAATTTTTGCTTGGTGTAGGGCTTTTCATCCCCTCATTTCTTTTTGTCTTCTATGTATTGTATCACACAGTGTTTTCACCTATCCCAGATGCTTCTGTCCTTTGTCATCTGTGTAGCTTATTGACATATAGCCTATGTCTTTGTGTAAGCTATTAATATAAATATTGCACACAATCATTCTCAGGATATATTGTTATAGTAAGTAGCTCAAAAAGCTATTAAGTCATGCAATCATATGTAACCCAGTGTACTTTGCAAGCATACATACACCATCACCACAAACACTACAGGTAAATAGTTGATGTAATTCAAAACCTCATGTTTTTAAGACTACTCTATTACAAGATTCAAAAGACTATTTTGAAACTCAAAGAATCTGTCTTTGTTGTTACATGCATCATCTCTTACCATGAGGCTAGTGGGAAAGGATAGAATTCACTGTTGTCTGAAGAATGGAGACAGGACAATCAGGAAAAAGGTTAATTAGACAATGAAGCTTTAGTTACTTCCAAATGTCAACTACGTATCTGCATAATTGTATCACAGATAATAAAAGGGTTAGTTCCAAAAAGTGACAGCTTTAACATTTTCACTGTCAAAAATTGTGTATTTAATGTAAAGTAATAATTTATTTTTTTCTTCAAAGGAGGACAATTCTCTCTTTTGTATGGGAGATTAAATTACTAAAGACTAAGCAACTGTGAGGATATTCAAAGCTTGCTGTAGTTCTTTTCAAGAGTATGAAGGTTGCCATACAGACTAGTTGGAGTAAGAAAAACAGCAAGTTATTTGGAAAGTAGACGAGATACAACCTAGTGATTGAGTACTGGATAACGTATTAGAGAAAGAGGCCAAGGAGCATGAAGATTTCAGACCTTGTAAAGTAGAAGAATGGTAATATCACTTGGTAAGTTACTGAGACAGTGTTAATGTTGTAGAATGAGGGGAAGAGTTTAAAATTTGATACGTTGAGGGGCGAGGCCAAGATGGTGGACTAGACACGTATCTCCTCAGTTCCCTCTGAGAACTAAGGCTTGGAATGATAATTGAATGGAGCAGCATGGACATCCAGGATCCCTAAGATCTGACATAAGGTTGTCACATTTGACTAGGCACCAGTAACAGACTAAACTACCTCTCTCAAAGACAAGCCAGAGATTGCTGAATCCCACTCTTGCAGACTCACCTTTTTGGAGGACTGCAGGTACTGACACCTTCTTTGTTGTCTGGGGGTGGTAACTGGATATGACCTGGCAATTACACTGAACTAAAGTGCTTAAGTAAATAGTGTATAGACTAGTAGGGAGACTATGTGTGGGTTAGCCACATATTGAGAGCCTGGCTACTGACCAAAAGCACCACTGCACCTCCACACTCTCTTTTCTGAGCTATGCCATAGATTCTGCTGTTTCATGGCAGGAAGGGCAGCCTGGCCAGGATGCCATCTTGGTAGGCTGAGAGATGGAATCACCCAGCCAGACGCTTATCTACAGCTGGTTCTTATGTGGAGTAGCAGCCCACTGGCAACTGCTTCTCCAGCAGAAAAGTGGCATCTGAGACAATTTGTGTCTAGATTTACCTGTAGGGTCTGACAGAGGATGGCAGGAAGGCCCCAACCTCTCCCTACTTTGAACCATGTCATAGCATCTGGGAACGGCCTATGAGGTACTTTCATGGTTAGCCAGAAGGCAGGGTCTACCACACTAGAGGGACTCTTGCCCTGATGCCGCCCTTGCCCATAAATCATAATGAAGGTCTACTCTTTGGACATGAATGGATTGGACTTGATGATGCAGAGTGACCATATATTGGATGCACTTTATGGTTCTATACATCTATAGAATATCATCCTGGTGAACTCTGGCAGGAGGAAGGAGAGTGGGTAGAGAGGAGGGGAAAGGAGACTGTTGGGAGGATAAGACATGTATGGAGCAGAGAGGAATGGTGTGCTGTCACCGACAGGGAGAACAGTGGAAGCTGCATATAGGTGGGCATGTAAATTTATACAGGAATGTACATTTCCACTCAGTCATATTAAATAAAAATAACCAAAAAACAAAAAGAATAATAGAAAAGTTTCAACAAACACAAAACTAACACTAGAAAAGATGAAAAGTCAATCCATAAAGAAGAATGACCTAGAACAGAATATTAAGAAAAACATAGAAAAAATCAACAACACAAAAATAAATATGTCAAAATAACAGCCTATAAATAATTATACTGAATGTAAATGAACTGAATGCTTCAAAAAAGAAACAGCAAGTGACATCATGAATCAAAACACATGACCTGTCAATATGTTGCTTATAAGCAACACACCTAAGACTCAAAGATATGAACAAATTGAAAGTCAAAGGATGAAATTGTATACACTAAGCCAATAATATACAAAGAAGATCAGGAGTGGCAATGCTAGTCTCAGATAAAACAGACTGTAAGGTCCACCATAGTTGAGAAGGACTATTCATTGCTGAAAGATTCAATTCATCAGCAGGAAACAACAATATTAATTATGCACCCAATGTCAGAGCATTCAAATACGTTGAACTAACACTGACAACATTGAAAAATGAGATAGATCACTCCACAAGAACAGTTTGAGACTTCAACACTTCACTTTCAGTAATGGACAGATCATCTAGAAAAAAACCTCAGTAAAGATACAGAAGTTCTTATTGCAACAATTAAACAACTAGAACTTCTCAACATATGCAGAACTTTTTACCCATCAACAGATAAATACACCTTCTTCTCCAGTGCTCAGGGAACATTTTCCAGAATAGAACATGTGTTAGGACATAAAGCAAGTCAACAAAGTCCAAACCATTGAATTATTGCAAAGCATTGTCTCAGACCATAAAGCCATAAACGTTGAAATCAGTAGCAGAAAAAACACAGGCAAAAATTGGAACTCATAGAAACTGAATTAAAAAATGTGCTAAAAAAGTCATGAGTTACAGAACAAATCAAGGATGAAATAAAGAAATTTATGGAATCAAATGAGAATGAAAATACACACTCTCAGAACCTACAGGATACAGCAAAAGCAGTGCTCAGAGGTCAATTTACCTCTATAAATGTACACATAAAAAATGAATAAAACACCTAAACCAAAGAATTAACCCTACAGCTTGAACAACTAGAGAGAAAGCAATAGAGGAATCCCTTAGGTTCTGGAAGGAAACAGATAATAAGGATAATAGCAGAACTAAGTGAATTAGAAAATAAAACAAGAATTGAAAAAAATTAGCAAAACCAAAAGCTGGTTCTTTGAAAAGGTCAACAAATTGGTAAACCACTGACTAAATTTATAAAAGACAAACAGGAGATGAAACAAATAACCTGAATAAGAAATGAGATAGGAGATGTCACAACAGACCCAACTGAAATCAAAAGTATCATAACAGAATACTGCAAGAGACTGTATTCTAGCAGATTTGAAAACCTAGAGAAAATGGACAAATTTCTACATTCATATCACCTACTAAAATTATCACAAGGAGAAGTAGAACAACTTAATAAATCTGTCACAAAGGAAGAGACTAAAAAAGTCATATAAAAACTACCAATCAAAAAAAAAATAAAATAAAATCCTGGCCCAGATGACTTCTCTAGAGAATTCTACCAAACTTTGAGAAAAGAGTTTGCTCCAATACTACTGAGGCTATTTCACAGCATAGAAAGGGGTAGAATGCTGCCAAATTTGTTCAATGAAGACAGCATAACCCTGATACCAAAGCTGGGGAAAGATCGCACTAAAAAAGAAAATTCTAGACCAATATCAATCATGAACTTAGATGGAAAATTCTTCAACAAAATTCTAGCCAAAGTAATTCAACAACGTATCAAAAAAATAATTGAACATGATCGAGTTGGATTCATACCAGGGATGCAAGGCTGGCTCAACATTAAAAAAAATAATAATAATAATGCCATTGACCACATAAGTAGCACAAAGAATAAGAATCACTTGATTTTGTCAACTGATGCAGAAAAAACATTTGACAAAGTTCAACATCCACTCATGCTAAAAACTCTCAGCAAAATATGAATAGAAGGAAAATTCCTCAATACAATAAGGTGCATCTATGCCTACGTTACCAAGTGTCTACATCATCCTGAATGGTGAGACCTTGAGAATGGGACCTGAGAATGGGACCTAGACAAAGATGCCCACTCTCACCATATATATTCAACATTGTACTAGAGGTTCTATCCAGAGAAATTAGACAAGACAAAGAAATACAGGGCATCTGCATCGGCAAAGAAGTAAAAATCTCCCTATTTGTAGATGATATGATTGTAGATACAGATAATCTTAAAGATTCCATCAGTAAACTACTAAAATCAATAGAGGAGTTCATCGAAGTAGGATATAAAATAAACATAAGTAAATTGGTAGGATTTCTTTATATTAGCAAAGAGATCATCAAAGAAGATGAATACCATTCACTATAGCATCAAAGAAGATAAAATATTTAGGAATAAATCTAACTACAGAAATAAGAGACTTCTACAAAGCAAACTACAAGGCCTTAGTGCAAGAAACCAAAAGAGACTTACATAGATGGAGAAACCTACCCTGCTCGTGCATAGGAAGACTTAACATAGCGAAAATATCTATTTTACCCAAAGCTATCTACATAAACAATGCAATCCTAATACAAATTCCAGTGTCAGTTTTAATGAGGTAGAGAAACAGATCATCAACTTTGTTTGGAAAGGGGAGAAACATGAATAAGAACTATTGTAGAAGAGGAACACAGTTGGAGGCCTCACACTACCCAACCTTAGAACCCATTACACTGACACAGCAGTCAAAACAGCCTGGTACTGGTACAAAAAGAGACATACAGAACAATGGAGCAGAGCTGATACCCAGAGATGCCACCATCCTCTTATGAACAGTTGGTATTTGACAAAGGCCCTAAGATTGTAAACTGGGATAAAAACAGTCCCTTTAACAAATTTTATTGTTGTCGTTAGGTGCTGTTGAGTTGGTACTGACTCATAGCAACCCTATGAACAACAGAACGAAACACTGCCCATTCTTGTCTCATGTCCACAATCATTTTTATGCTTAAGCCCGTTGTTGTGGCTGTTGTGTCTATCCATTTTGTCAAGGGTCTTCCTCTTTTTGGCATACCCTGCACTTTCCCAAGCATGGTGTCCTACAAGGACTGATTGTTCTTGACAACATGTCCAAAGTATGCAAGACACAGTCTTTTCACCAATTCTGGTTGTACATATTTCAGAACAGATCTGTGTGTTCTTTTGGAAGTCTATGGTACATTCACCCTTCTTCTCCAACACAATTCAAAGGCACCAATCATCAATTTTTCTTTTGACTTCTCTGTCCATTGCCCAGCTTTTGTATGGATATGATATGATTGAAAATACCATGGCTTTAGTCAGGCGCATTTTAGTCTTCAAGGTGACATCCTTACTTTTGCATACTTTGAAAAGGTCCTTTGCAGCAGACTTTCCCAGTGCAATGCATCTTTTGACTTCTTGACTGCTGCTTCCATGAGTATTGACGATGGACCTCAGTAAAACAAAATCCTTGACAACATCAACCTTCCCTCCATTTATGATGATGTTGCTTAATGGTCCAGTTGTGAGGATTTTTGTTTCCGTGATGTTGAGGTGAAATCCATACTGAAGGCTGTGCTTCTTGGTCTTCATTAGTAAATGTCTGAAATCTTCTTCACTTCCAACAAGTAAGGTGGTATCGTCTGCATAACACAGATTGTTAATGAATCATCCTCCAATCTTGATTCCCTGTTGTTCTTCACAGAATACAACTTCTTGGATTTCTTGCTTGGTATAGAGATTAAAAAGGTATGGTGAAAGGATACAGTCCCAACACACACCTTAGCGTCTCCTTGTTCTGTTCATGTGACTACCTCTTGATCCAAATACAGATGTGTTAAAAGCACAGTTCTTTTAAGGAATTCCCATTCTGGAAGTCCCATTTTCCAAAATGCTAGCCATAATTTAATTTACACAGTTGAACACTTTTGCATAGTCAATGAACATAAGTAAACATCTTTCTGGTATTCTTTGCTTTCAACCAAGATGCGTCTGACATCAACGATCACATCCCTGGTTCCATGGCCTCTTCTGAAACCAGCTTGAATTTCTGGCAGTTCCTTGGCAATACACTGTTGCAGTTGTTTTTGAACCATCTTGAGCAAAGTTTTACTTGCTTGTAGTATCAATTATATTGTTCAGTAAATTTTACATTTGGTTGAATCACCTTTCTTTAGAATGGGCATAAATATGGATCTCTTCCAGTTAGTTGGCTAGGGCTGCCCTCCAAATTTCTTGGCATAGATGAGTGAGCAGTTCCAGAGCTGCATTTTTTTATTGATATGTCTTAATTGACATTCCATCAATTCCTGGAGTCTTGTTTGTTGCCAGCTACTTCAATGTAGCTTTTACTTCTTCCTTCAGTACCGTCGGTCTACTGCACCCACACTTGTGACTGTTATCTGCAGTCTTAAAAGCTAGCAAGCTACCATCTGAGGTAAACCGATGATCTCAACTCAGTCAGGACAAATGGTCACTGAGAGCGTCAAAGATATGACCTAAACAGAACCCAGAAGACAGAAGGACCCATGTGAATGGGAGACTATATCAACACGTGACTAGAAGAACCAGGTGGTGCCCATCCACCACCAAAGGCAGCCGTGATGGGGCACACAATGTTGAGTCTTTGCGGCAACATGAGGAAAAGAAGGGTACAGTACAAGAACTCTACTAAAAGATCACAACTGATGGTCCAATAGCCTGGAGGATCCCCTAGGAGCATGGTCACTAGACCTGCTGCTGTTCCTGTCTAGAAGACACTACAGAGGTCAATGCTTTGGACAAAAATGAACGACACTCATGTACATAACATGACCATACGATGTTTGTACTTTATGGTTATATGCATTTATAGGATGGTGTCCTACTGTACTCTTTCTGGATGGGAGACAATAAGGGGGAGAAGAGGGGGCAGGAGCTTGTTAAGAGGATACAACAAGTATATAATGAAATGGATGAGTGTGCCATCACAGAACAAGGAGAGCAGAAGGAGCTGCCGACAGGCTGGTATGCAAAATTGCTTTGTATTGTATACTTTCACTTAATCAAAGAAAAAAGAAAAAAAAAATGGATAAGTTGAATTTAAGGTAGTACATGCTATTTTAGGGAATATTACTATGTTTGCTTAACATTTGACCAGAACTACTACTGGTTATGAATGAGGCCCAGAGTAAAAAAAAACTCTTAAAGAAGTTTCAGGACTCTGTGCTGGCTGTACTGTCATCTATGACGTGTCCAGCACATCTGATGATAGTTCATGAGTCTGTGGCAGGTAAGGTTAGTGTAAGGAGCCTTTGGCAGTCCGCTTTAGGTAAACCACTGTGCACACTCATGATTTTTGAATAAAGCTATGTAATCGTCTAAAAATATTTCCTCTACTTTTGACAAACAGCTTCTTACTTGCTATTGGGCCTTAGTAGAGCACAATACTTGGCAATAGATCACCAAGTTATCGTGAAACCTATGTTTCCCATCATGATATGAGAAATGGCTGACTCTGAAACTGCAAAACTATGCATGTCCAGTATACTATCATCAATCACAAATGTTACATTTGAGAAACAGGTTCCAATAGGCTCCTAACAGCACAAGTACGTTGCGTGGGAAAGTTGAACAAATTGTTATAGACCTTCAAAATTGTCTCTTCCTACCAAATTGTCTGAACTTTATCTCAAACTTAGAACAATCTCATGTGGAATTCCCTGACTGACTAAATAGTTTTTTTAAAAAAAAAAAAAAAAAATGCACAGCTATGTGTTGACCAGCTGAAAGTGAATGACTGGAGTATGTATCTCAACCAGAATAGCCCTAAAGTGGTGTTAAAAACAATTACCAGTGGACAAGAATTGCAAGAAATGTACATTTTTCTAGGGTGGACAAGAATCTTGATTCTCATGGAAGTGGGTATTGTTTTGGTTGGATAATCAGTGAATTGAATGTATGTTGTGGGAAAAATGGTAACCAGGAAGTTGAAGGAAGAGATATAAGCATATGATGTAATTCCAGAGGAGATAAAATTAATTTAGACATCTCATATTTCTACATGCTAAACACTAACATCCTGAGTTGGATCAGACTCAATGGCACTTGGCTTGGCTTTGTCAAACACTAACAAAAAATTTCAAGTGGAAAAATTTAGAATTTTTAATATCAAAAGTATGTAACAAATGTGCAGTTCAATGCAGTAAATAAACGTGAACTAGGATATTAAACATGATACAGTAGAATGATTAGCTGAATACTGTAACAGGAAGCCAAACCAAATCAAATGCCATTATAACATTATAGGTCAGAGTAGAGCTGCCCCATAGAGTTTCCAAGGTGGCCTGAAGGAATTGAACTGCTGATCTTTTGGTTAACAAATGTAACACTTAACCGCTATGCCATCAGAGTTTAAGCATATAATAAATACATAGTTCAATGTAATAAACAAACATGAAATAGGGTATCAAACATGGTGCAGTAAAATCACTTTTGAGTGCCATAACATAGGTACACATAAATTAACCTTATATTTTCAGAATAACGTGTTTTTTCTTCACGGGGAATTAACTACTTCATGTTGTTGTTTTTGCTAAGTAGTGCCAAATCAGTTGCAAAACAGAACTCTTCCAGCAACAGACCAAAATACTGCTCAGTCTTGTGCCATGCCCACAATTGTTTCTGTGCTTAAGCCCATTATTTCAGCCACCAGGTCGATCCATCTTGTTGAGTCTTCCTATTTTTCATTGACTCTCTGCTTTTCTAAGCATGATGTCCTCCTGCAGGGACTGATCCCTCCTGACAATATATCCAAAGTATGTGAGGGGCAGTCTCACTATCCTGGTTTCCAAGGATCACTCTCATTGTACTTCTTCCAGGACAAAACTGTTTGTTCTTTGGGCAGTGCATAGTACATTCAACATTCTTTTCCAACACCGCAAGTCAAAAGGATCAAGCCTTCTGGTGTCCTTATTCATTGATCAGCTTTCCCATGCCTATGATACAATTGAAAATGCTGTGGCTTGGGTCAAGAGCACCTTAGTCTTCAAGGTGCCATCTTTACTTTTCAACACTTTAAAGAAGTCTTTTGCCACAGATATTCCCAACACAATGTGTCTTTTGATTATTTGACTGCTGCTTCCGTGGGCATTGATTGTGGAACCAGGGGAAATGAAATCCTTGACAACCTCCATCCTTTCTCCATTTATCATGATGTTGCTTACTAGTCCATTTGTGAGTATTTTTGACTTCTTGATGTTGAAGTGCAATCCATATTAGGCTGTGGTCTTTGATTTTCTTCAGTAAGTGTTTCAAATCCTCTTTATTTTCAGCAAGCATGGTTGTATCATCGGCATAACAGGTTATTAACGAGTCATCCACCAACCTTGATTTCTTCTTCATATAGTCCAATTTCTCCAATTATTTGCTTGGCATATAGACTGTAAAGGTATGGTGTGAAAGGACATAACCCTGATGTATGCCTTTTCTGACCTTAAACCATGCAGTGGCCCTTGTTCTATTCACAGAATTGTCCCTTGATCCATGTACAGCTTCCTCATGAGCACAGTTAAGTGTTCTGGAATTCCCATTGTCAGCAATGTTATCCATAGTTTGTTATTGTCCACACAGTCAAATGCCTACGCATAGTCAATGAAACACAAGTAAATATCTTTCTGGCATTCTCTGCTTTCAGCCAAGATCCATCTGTTATCAATAATGATATCCTTGTCTCCAAGTCCTCTTCTGAATCCAACTTGAGTTTCTGGAAATTCTCTGTCAATATACTGTTGCAGTCACTTTTGAATGATTTTAGTAAAATTTTACATGTTTGTGATATTAATGATATTGTTCCATAATTTCTCCACTTGGTTGGATCACCTTCCTTGGGAATAGTCATAAATATGGATCTCTTCCAGTCAGTTGGCCAGGTAGGTATCTTCCAGATTTCTTGACACAGATCAGTGAGCACTTCCTGAATTGCCCCTGTCTGCTGAAATTTCTTAATTGACATTCCGTCAATTACTGGAGCCATGTTTTTGCACCACACTTTCAATGTAGCTTCTGCTTCTTTCTTGAGCACCTTCCATTCTTGACCAGGTATTACCTCTTGAAATGGTTAACATGGACCAGTTGTTTTTGGTATAATGACTCTCTCTATTTCTTCCATCTTCTTTTGATACTTCTTGAGTTTTTTCACATTTTCCCTGTAAAATTCTTTATTAATGCAACTCAGGGTTTAATTTCTTTTTTCTTCAGTTCTTTCAGCTTAAAAAAAAAAATGCACGGCCTATTCTTCCCTTTGGTCTTCTATCTCTAGCTCTTTGCACATGTCTTTACTTTGTCTTCTCAAGCCACCCTTTGACATCTTCAGTTCTTTCACTTCACCATTTCTTCCTTTTGAGGTAGGCAGAAATTAAGTTGAAAACTGATGCGAGAGAACTAATTTTAAGAAGGATGCAAAATGTATTTGGATTGAAAAGTATACTGTCTATTTATGTTATGGATTGGACTGTTTTCCTCCAAAATGTATGTGGCCTTGATTAGACCATTAGTTCTAGTACTGTTTGGTTTTCTACCATTTTGTCATTTTATGTGATTTTACTATGTGTTGTAAATTTTACCTCTATGATCTTAATGAGACGAGATGAACAGCAGTAACGCTATAAGGCAGGACTCAATTTATAAGATTAGTTTCTGAGATATAAAAGATGAAAGTATACAGAAAGACATACAGACCTCACACCACCAGGCAAATAGTACCCGGAGCAGAATACATCCTTTTGATCTTGAGTGCCTATGTGGAGAAGCTCCTAGACCATGCAGAGATTGATCACAAAGACTTTCCTCCGGACCCTAAACAGAGAAAGAGGCATCCTACGGAGGTGGTGACCTGAATGTGTACTTGTATCCTCCTAGATTATGAGAAAATGAACTTCTGTTGGTTTTGGTATTTCTGTTATGTCAGCACTTATTAATTAAAACAATGTGTTAAAGAGAAAATACCTAAAGTATTACTGAATTTTGATCTATAATGACTTCTCCATGTATACAATAATAACTGAGTATATGCAACAACTAAAATTAGTGGTGCAGTTTGTGTAAAACTTTGGCTATTAAAATAATATCTATATATGGTGTTAGGTAATGTATATGTAAGTCTTCAATATGCATATTTTTCTGTACGTTTTGGAAGTCTCAGCAATTATAAGCAGATTTATCGTTATATATTTTGGAAAACAGGTATATTTTCCCCTGTGACTTTAAATAAGAATTGAATTACTGGGATATAGATTATGTATGTGCACAGTTAGTAGATGATACAGAAAAGTTTTAGACAGTGATGATACAATTTACAGTCCTGTAAACATTACACGAGAGTTCCAGTGTCACCGAAATCACACAAACCTTAGATAACTTATCTTTTCAAGGGGCCCTTCTAAAGATCTGTTGTGATATTAAACTGTGGATATAATTTTTGTTTTTCTATTGACTATGGGTTGAACAGAAACCCTGGTAGCATAGTGGTTAAGGGCTATATCTGCTAACCAGAAGGTAAGCATTTCAAACCCACTAGGAACTCCTTTGAAACTCTGTGGGTTTTGCTATGTCCTATAGGGTCACAATGAGTCAGAATCAACTCGACAGCAGTGTTTTTTTATTCTTTTGCTATAGGTTGAGTATCTTAATCTTATGTACTAGTTGCCTGTCAATATTTTTGTGTAGTACTTTTAAACATGTTTATAATTTTCCCACTGAGCTGTCTCTATGTATTTTAGTGTTGTATTGTTCTTTATACAGTCCATTTAGAACTGACTGGACATAAAAAGTCACAGATATTTTCCTATCTTGTGTTTTGTTAAATGGTGTTCATTGATAAATAAAAGTTCTGAGAGTTACTCAATTCAGTTTTTCCATTATGTTTTTGTTTTTTGTATAGCAACAAAGTATTTTTTTACCTATCTAAATTTCAGGTATAAACTTTTACTGTATGTTCTTATTCTTTAAACTTTTATTGTTTTGGTTAAGTCTTTAGAAAAACTAGCCACATATAATAGATTTACCTGTATTGCATGAATTTAGAGTAAAGATTTGTTTATAATATGGCTAACCAATTAACCTGGCACAATTTAATAAAAAATATTTATTTTTATCCACTGTAGTGCAGTACTTTTTATAAAAGTATCCAAATAAATGTAGATTTCTTTGCTGATGCTACTTTTTTCATTGACCTTTTTCCCCCCACCAGTGCAAATTTTATACTTAATATGTTAATTGAAGTAATATTATAACAAATCTTTATATCTGCTGCTAAATCTCTTGAAATTTATTTTTTTAAAAATTTATTGACTGTAGTTGGTCTTCATGTTATCACTCTTAGAACCAGCTTGTAAATGTCACCAAAAACACCACTATTTTTATTTTATTAGGTTACATTGTATTTATAAATAGCCATAGAGAAAACGGACTTATCTATCTACGTAATCACCTGTTACAAAGTTGTGCAGTATTTCTGTACTTTCAAACTTAAATTTTCCTTAATATTTTTAATAATGTTTTGTAATTTTCTGTAGAATAGCTCTACACTTAAGTTTATTTTAGGTATTTGATGTTTATTATCCTATTGAAATGAAACCATGTTGCCATAACAGTTAAGTGTTCAGCTACCAACCATCAACCAAGAGACTGACTGTTCAAACCTTCCCAGCTTCTCAGTGGGAGATGTAATCTCACAAAGATTACAGCTTGTAAAATCTTAAGGGACATGGACACTCTGTCACAAGTGGTTATTACAATTTGAAATCAGCTTGATTGTACCCAAAAACATTCTATTGAAAAATGCATTTTTATGGTTTCAATTTCTAGTTTTTCCTATGCAAAAATTAAAAAATAATCTTTTTCACTCAGTGACTTAGAGTTATTCCATTATTATTTTCAAAATTGTATACACATACATTTTCTTTTTATGTAGTATTTTTTTTTTACAAATTACAAGTTTGTATTCTTTTCTAATTCTTACGTATTATATCTTTGCTTTCTTTACATTATAATCAAGTGGCTCACTACAATGATGAACAGATACAGCAGATGTCCTTGAATTATTCTTGACAATTCAATAATAACGTTGAGAAGTTTTCATTATTAAACACCAAACAAAATGCTGGAATTGTTTTTGTTTTTTGATAATCTTTTATCATACGGTGAGAGTTTTATGCTAATCTTGTGTCAGTCTTGATTGTTACTAGACACAATAATATTGCATCTTATCACACTCTTTGTTATATTTTTATATAGCTAAATATAATATTTTTGTCTTTTGCTTTCTAATGTCATGTATTACATTGTTTTAGACATGTTAAGCAAGTTTTGTATGCTTGATATTACTACCATTTTAATTTTTAATTTCTTTTTCATGTTCCAAGACTAAACCCAAATGTATTGCTTTGAGGCAAATTCTGACTCATAACCACCCTACAGGACAGCATAGAATTGTCTCATAAGATTTCTAAGGCTATCACATTTATAAAAGAAGACTGCCACACCTTCCTCTGAAGGAGCAGCTGGTGGGTTTAAACTGTGGACCCTAGCAGCCACCAGGGTATCTTTGGCCCAGGACTAATGTACCTTTATTTCTATGAAAGACTGGCATAAAGAATCAGTCCTCTTTTTATTCTCTGAAATTTTTATTTTAAGATTTCTGTTAGTTCATTCACATAAGTTTTAGGATTATGTACTAGCGAAATTACCTGGACCTGGGGATTTCAGGATGAAAATGATCTTAGATAGACAGTTTCTTAAAAGATTATTGCAATAAATAAATTTTCAATTACTTTCTGTGTTAACTTTGGAAGTTTTCTTTTTTCTCGAATATTTTTATTCAGTTGCTCCCTTCTTATAAAAAGTATTCGTGTCTTTATGTCATCTTTTTAAAACCTGTTGAATCTCTTAGATTGCTCTTAGTCACTCAATATTGGCAGTTTTATCTTCCACTTTTTTTATGAACTCTTTGTCAGATCCTACTCGACGGCACTTGGCTGACTTGATGGATTTTTGTCAATTTTATAAACCTTTTTAAAATAGTATTTTTTTCACCAGTTTCTATGTCATACTTATATTTTTACTGATCTCTCGTTTATCGTTTTTAAAGAAATTTTTGTTCCTTCTAACTTCTTTGTGAATAACTTGCTGTTAAGTAATTCAATAAGGATAAATGTGACTGTGAGCTCGTCTTAATACAAGTGATGAGTACTATAGAAGAAGAGTTTAGCAGCAGTCAGAAGAGGGGAGAAAAAATATCATGGGAGGAGAGCAATTGATTTATCAACAGAAATAACTGAATAATGAGAAAACTGAAAACCCTGGTGGTATAGTGGTTAGGTGCCGCAGTTGTTAAACAAAAGTTCTGCAGCGTTAGCTCACTGATTGCACCTTGGAAACTCTATGGGGCAGTTCTACTTTGAGCTATGAAGCAGAATCAACTTGATGACAATAATCTGGGTTTTGTTTGAAAATTAGGATTTTGAAATGAACAATTTTTTTTTTTAAAATAACTATAAAAGGGGGGCGGAGTCAAGATGCCCGACTAAGCCCACGTCTCCTTCTATCCCTCTGGAAACCAAGACCTGAATTGACAATCAAACAGAGCCTTCTGAGCACCTAATCAGCCTCAGGACACGGCACAGAGCTCTTAATTGGGACTTTATACCACTCAGCGAAAAACCCCCTCTCTCTCACTGACTCCCGCTCCTGGCTAGCCCCGGCTCTCACGGATGGAAGGTAAATGCACCGTTTTGACTTTTTTTTTCCTTGGTCTCGGTTGGCGGGTGGAGCTGGGCCTTGCCCGGCGGCTGGACTCAGACGCGCTCCTGGGGGGATAGGCAGGCGAAATTCGCATATTCTGAGAGCCAGGCTCGGGACTCTGTTAATCTAGACACTTTGAGCCTTTCGTTTTGTAGCTGCCTCACTGGGGTTTGTGCGGAACTCCGTGGTCAGGGTACGGGACGCCATGTTGGTACTGAGATTTTAGCGGGACCTCGTTCTTAGCCTGGGAGCCAGCGCCTGCAAACGGGACAGCGCTTCTCTGTCAGAAAAGTACTGATTTTTCATAGTGCTACCTACACTGGGGGCCCTGCAATGGAAGCAGAGGAATCGCTGCCTCTGGGCACCTTTAGCCCCCATGTCTGCTGCCTGTGTGGAGTACACCATCTTGGGTACGGTGGCCGCAGCTGGACCTAATTCTTAGCTTGGGAGCCAGAGCCTGCCCACAAGAGAGCGCTTTTCTATCACAAAACCAGTACTCGACGCAGTGTTGGATAAGGCTAGGCCCTGTCAGCAGAGAACACCAGGGCACTAGCAGTGCTATATTCTGAACTAGTTTGTTATCATCTGGGGTTGGATACAGTGGCGCTTACTTTGTCAGATGGGAAGAGGGACCTCTACACCTGAAAACCTAACTGACTTGTGAACTGGTCAGATACCTTTTGCTTTACATTTGAAGACAGCCTAGAGAAACATTTGCAATCCATCCTCACAGTACCTCTTCCAACCTCTATATACTCACATGGGACTCAAAAAGCAACAGACAATTGTGGCATACAAGCAATCACTCATGGCGTCAGAAGGCTCCCAAACAAAGCAACCAAGGAGTTTTAAAGATGAAGAAACTTTTATGAAAGCATCAGGAAGTGAATACAAATTGATTATATACAGGGCCCTTCTAGACCTTATACAAAATGCAGCAGAACAAAATGAAAAATTAAGCAAGTTGTTCGATCTGATGCAACACCAGTACTCTGAAATCCAACAGATCAAGAAGAAAATCAAAGACATAAAAACTTCTATGCAAAGCCAAGAAAACAGAATGGAACAAATGGAAAACAGACTTTCTGATCTGGAAGACAGAGCTACTGATGCCAGTGTCTATGAGCAGAAATCAGAAAAAAGAAGCAAGAAAAATGAAGAAACATTAAGAAGCATGTGGGACTCTATTAAGAGGAACAACCTTCGATTAATTGGAGTCCCTGAACAGGGTGAGACATCTCAGAACACAGAGAGTATTGTTGCTGAGCTGCTGAAAGAAAACTTCCCAGAAATCATGAAGGAAGAGAATATAGACCTCTCAGATGCATATCGTACGCCACCCAATATAGATCTCAAAAGAAAGACTCCGAGACATATTATAATCAAGCTTAACAAAATGAAACATAACCAGCAACTCTTAAAGGCAGCAAGACTCAAGGCAAAGCTAACATTCAGAGGGAAACCCTGTAGGCTCTCGTCAGATATCTCAGCAGAAACCATGCAGGCACGGAGACAGTGCCACGAGAAATTCTTGAAGGAGAAGAACTTCCAACCAAGAATTATATACCCTGCAAAACTGTCTTTCAAACACGAAAATAAAATTAAAATATTTCCAGATAAACAGAAACTCAGACACTTTGTAAAAACCAAACCCAAACTACAAGAAATACTGAAAAAAGTTCTTGGAATTGGCTTAGAAGAACGAAACCACTAACTTTATATTTTAGAACGACACACTACTCAATACTCATTTAGGGAAGGCTCCAAAGTAAATCACAGGTTTGATTTGGAAAGAAACAATCCAGTGATCATCATGAAAACTATGGTGTCATCATAATAAAAGAGGGATGTACCACAGTCGTTATAGTCCTTCCAGATGGAGAGGAAGATGACTAGACTGGCAGTATTTAAAATTGGGTTTATAAATAGCTTATTAAGGGGGTTCATAGGGGCAGCTGTAAAGCACAACAAAGATGTATCCTACCATTTCAAGAAATCTAACACACGAGTCTCAAGAATTATAAAACCAGCTCTGAAAAAGGTGAAAAATCAACTCACAAAAAAGAGTGTCTCAGAACAGACTAATAAGAACAACAGAGAAAACATCAACACAAAAATAAACATATCACAATCGCAGCAGTGAACACATACCTATCAATAATTACATTGAATGTGAATGGACTGAATGCTCCAGTAAAGAGACACCGAGTGTCATCTTGGATCAAAAGACACGACCCATCCATATGTTGTCTACAAGAAACTCACTTGAGACATAAAGACAGGAACAAACTGAAAATTAAAGGATGGAAGAATATATATCAAGCTAACAATGAACAAAGAGGAGCAGGGGTGGCAATTCTAATCTCAGACAAAATCAACCTTAATGTCAAATCCACCATCGTGGACAAAGATGGACACTATTTATTGCTGAAACGTTCAGTACACAAGCAAGACTTAACTATATTAAACATTTATGCACCTAATGTCAGAGCACTTAAATATGTCGAAGAAACACTGACTATGCTCAAAAGAGAGTTAGATGACTCCACAATAATAGTGGGAGACTTTAACACTCCACTCTCATTACTAGACAGATCATCTAGAAAAAAGCTCAGTAAAGATACAGAAGACCTCATTGACACAATTAAGCAACTAAACCTCATTGAAATATACAGAACTTTCCACCCATCAGCAGACAATTACACCTTCTTCTCCAGTGCACATAGAACATTCTCCAGAATTGACCACATGATAGGCCATAATGCAATGCTCAACAAAATCCATGCCATTGAATTATTGCAAAGAATCTTTTCAGATGATAAAGCCATCAAAGTTGAAATCAATAGCAGATAAAAAAGAGATAGAAAGTGGAACTCTTGGAAACTGAACAATATCTTGCTCAAAAAAAACATGGGTTATAGAGGAAATCAGGGATCAATTAAAGAAATTCATGGATTTCAATGAGAACGAAAACACTTCCTACCAGAACCTATGGGATACAGCCAAAGCAGTGCTCAGAGGTCTGTTTATCTCAATAAATGCACACATCGGGGAGGAAGAAAGAAACCAAATCAAGGAACTAACTCTACAGCTTGATCAAGTAGAAAGAGAGCAACAGAGGAACCCCTCAGGCACCAGAAGAAAGGAGATCATAAAGATTAGAGCAGAGCTAAATGATTTAGAGAATAGAAAAACAATCAAAAAATTGAGAAGACCAAAAGCTGGTTTTTTGAAAAGATCAACAAAATTGATAAACCACTAGCTAAACTTACTAAAGAAAAGCAGGAAATGAAACAAATAACCAAAATTATAAATGAGAAGGGAGTTGTCACCACAGATGCAACAGAAATAAAAAACACCATAACAGAATAGTATGAAAGACTGTACTCTAACAAATTTGAAAACCTAGGGGAAATGGACCAATTCCTTGACTTATACCATCTACCCAAATTATCACAACATGAAGCAGAACAACGTAATAAACCCATCACAAAGGAAGAGATTGAAAAGGTCATCAAAACACTGCCAACCCAAAAAAGTCCGGGCCCAGATGGTTTCACGGCAGAATTCTACCAAGCATTTAGAGAAGAGTTATCCCCAATACTATTGAAACTATTTCACAGTATAGAAAAGGATGAAGTATTCCCAAACTCATTCTATGAAGCCAGCATAACCCTGATACCTAAGCCCGGGAAAGATCCAACAAAGACAGAGACCTACAGACCGATATCACTCACGAACTTAGATGCAAAAATCTTCAACAAAATTCTTGCCAACACAATACAACAACATATCAAGAAAATAATCCATCATGACCAAGTGGGATTCATACCAGGGATGCAAGGATGGTTCAACATCAGGAAAACGATTAATGTGATTAACCACATAAATAACACAAAAGACAAGGATCACCTGATTTTGTCCATTGATGCCGAAAAGGCATTTGATAAAGTCCAACACCCATTCATGCTAAAAACTCTTAGCAAAATGGGCATAGACGGCAAATTCTTCAACACAATAAGGGCCATTTATACGAAGCAAGTTGCCCACATCATCCTGAATGGAGAGAGACTGAAAGATTTTCCTCTGAGATCAGGAACTAGACAAGGATGCCCACTGTCACCTCTCCTATTCAACATTGTGCTAGAAGTTCTAGCCAGAGCAATTAGACAAGACCAAGAAATAAAGGGCATCTGCATCAGCAAAGAGGAAGTTAAAATCTTCCCTGTTCGCAGATGATATGATTGTATATGCAGAGAACCCCAAGGAATCTATAAGTAAGTTACTCAGACTGATAGAAGGGTTCAGCAAAGTCTCAGGATACAAGATAAACATAAGTAAATCAGTAGGATTCCTTTATACCAACAACGAGACTGTTAAGGAGGAAATTATCAAATCTATACCATTTGTGATAGCCCCTAAGAAGATAAAATACCTAGGAAATAACCTAACCAGAGAAACAACAGACCTTTACAAAGAGAACTATAAGCCCTTACTACAAGAAACTAAGAAAGACTTAGATAAATGGAAAAACCTACCCTGCTCATAGATAGGAAGACTTAACATTGTGAAAATATCTATTTTACCCAAAGCAATTTATTTATATAATGCAATCCCAATACAAGTTCCAGCATCATTTTTTAATGAGATGGAGAAACAAATCACCAATTTTGTTTGGAAAGGGAAGAAGCCCCGGATAAGTAAGGTACTACTAAAGAAGAAGAACACACTGGGAGGCCTTTCATTACCCGACCTTAGAACATGCTACACTGCCACAGTGGTCAAAACAGCCTGGTACTGGTACAAGAACAGACAGATCGATCAATGGAATAGAATTGAGACTCCAGAGATGACACCATCTGCCTATGAACAGTTGATATTCGACAAAGGCCCTAAGACATTAAACTGGGGTAAAAACAGTATCTTCAACAAATGGTGCTGGCAAAATTGGTTATCCATGTGCAATAAACTGATTCAAGATCCATATCTTACACCTTATACAAAAACCAACTCCAACTGGATAAAAGACCTAAATATCAAACCTAAAACGATAAAGCTCATCCAAGAAAAGGTAGGAACAACAATGGAAGTTTTAATACACAGTGAGAACAGACTCCAAAATCTGTCAAAGAAACCTCAATCAACAGAAGAGAAAGTAGATAAATGGGAACTATTAAGAATCCAACACTTTTGGTCATCCAAAGACTTTATTAATAGAATTAAAAGAACACCCACAGAATCGGAAAAAATATTTGGCAACTCTATGTCAGATCGATGCCTGATCTCCATAATCTATAAGATACTACAAAATATCAATAAGAAGAAGATAAACTATCCAATTAAGCGATTGGCAAAGGAGATGGACAGATACTTCACTAAAGAGGAGATGCAGGCAGCCAAAACACACATGCGGACATGTCACGATCTTTAGTTATTAAAGAAATTCAAATCAAGACAACAATGAGATAGCATCTCACCTCAACAAGATTGGCCATGATCCAGAAAACACAAAACAACAAATGCTGGAGAGGTTGTGGAGAATGTGGAACCCTCCTACACTGTTGGTGGGGTTGCAAAATGGTCCAGCCTCTTTGGAAGGCAATCTGGCATTTCCTTAAAAAAAATGGATATTGATATATCATTTGACCCAGTAATTCCAGTACTTGGAATATATCCTACAGATTCAAGGCCCTTCACACCAACGGACACATGCACCAGAATGTTTATCGCGGCATAGTCCACAATAGCAAAAAGGTGGAATCAACCCAGATGCCCAACAATAGAAGAATGGATAGGTAAACTGTGGTACATATACTCAATGGAGCACTACGCAATGATAAAGAATAACGATGATTCCAGGAAACATCTGCTAACCTGGTTTCAACTGGAAGACATTATGTTGAGTAAGAGTAGTCAGCAACAAAAGGACAAATACTATATGAGACCTCTACGATAAGATCTCAAAAACAGACTTTTGTATAGAAGAAAAGACTCTTTGACAGCTGCAAGGGAGGGGAAGGAGGGAGGGAGGGCGAAGGGGGGAGGGTTTAGTTTAGGTAGTTACTAGAAATCTAGTTGGGAGAAAGCAGTGACAGCACACATTAGGAACAAGAACAACATTAAGTGGACTTCAGCATAACTTGAGTACTCCTTCCATCTTAACTCAATACTGCAAGGATAGAGTAACTGGGACGGGGGGCGGGGGACCATGCTCTTAGGCGAATTCCAGGCCAATTGGCACAACTAGCGTTTTGCTAAGAGGGCTCTCTGCACCCCACATGGGTGAATGGCGTCTGGGGTCCTAAAAGCTGCCAAGCTGCCACGCGAGGACACAGCAAATGGTCCCAACTCAGCAGGAACGGATGCTCACCGAGGGCCAAAATGACATGCGGTAAAGACAACCGAGAAGACAGAGAGACCCAGAAGAGTAGGTGCCTACATCGACCTGGGACCAGAAGAACCGGATGGTGCCCGGCCACCACTAGAGATAGCCATGACGGAGCTCACAGAGAGGAGCCTCACTGACAACACAAGAATAAAAAGAGGTGCATCATGAGATCTCCACTAAAAGACCTCAATTGATGGTCCAGCGGTTTTGGGGTTCCTCTGAGAGCATGGCCCCCGGCCCTGATGCTGCCTGTTCCCATAAATTATAACAAAGGTCCACTCTTTGGACAGGAATGGATTGGACTTGGCAAGGCAGAGTGACCATATGTTGGAAGCACTTTATGGTTCTATACATCTATAGGATATCATCTTGCTGACCTCTGACTGGAGGAAGGGGAGTGGACTGAGAGGAGGGGAAAGGAGACTGTTGGGAGGATGAGACATGTATGGAGCAGAGAGGAATAGTGTGCAGTCACCGGACAGGGAGAGCAGTGGAAGCTGCATATAGGGGGGCATGTAAATTTACATGTGAATGTACATTTTCACTCAGTTATGTTAAATAAAAATAAAAAGTAAAAAAAAATAACTATAAAAACTTACAGTAAAAGAAAACAGAATGTTTAATTGGCAAAGAAGTTTAAATGCTTAGGTGATAGCTTCAGATGCAAAGGAAATGATACCGTTTGGAAGTTCATAAATAAAGGGAATAAAAAGAAACAACAGCAAATATGTACATAAATTTAATTAATACTGACATATGAAGACACAATATCAGTGATCTCCAGGTTTCAAAATAAATTCATAATTTAAATTTTAAATATAGTCTATTAAAATTTGTAATGTGGTACAAGGAATCAACATGTTCTGATCTTCTCACGTCTTTAGTTGTTGAAATTTCTCATTTATATGATTTCATATTAAATCAAAGGCATACTTTTTTAATCTCTAAGGTATCCATTAAAGCAAAAATAAAATAATACTATAAATAAGTAAAATTTTTGTGAAGATAATTCAAAAACGGTTGCAGCAGTACGTCAACAGGAAAATACCAGAAATTCAAGCTGAATTCAGAAGAGGATGTGAAACATTGTTTATGTTAGACAGATTTTGATTGAAAACAGAGAACACCAGAAAGATGTCTACTTGTGTTTTATTGAACAGGCAAAGGTATCCTGCTGTGTGAATCATAATAAATTATAGATAACATTCAAAGAATGGGAATCCTGAAACTCTTAATTTGGTAATGAAGGACCTGTATGTAGACCAAGAAGTAGTTGTTTCAACAAAACAAGAGAATCCTGCCTGGTTTAAAGTCAGGAGGGGTGTATGTCATAGCTGTATCCTTTTATCATACTTATTAATTCTGTGTGGTAAACAAATGATATGAGAAGTTGGACTATAGGAGAAGAGTGTGGCATCATGATTGGTGGAAGACTCATTAACAACCTGCATTATGCAGATGACACAGCCTTGTTTGTTGAAAGTGGACTTGAAATACTGATGAAGATCAAAGACCACAGCCTTCAGGATGGATTACATCTCAACATAAAGAGAGCAAAAATCCTCACGACTGAATGAATAAGCAACATCAGGAGAGAAGACTGAGGTTGTCAAGGATTTCACTTTACTTGAATTCAGAATAAACATCAATGGAATAAACCAGTCAAAAAATCAAAGAAGCATTGCATTGGACAAACCTGCTGCAAGATGTCTTTACAGTTTTAAAATACAAAAATGTCACTTTGAGGACTAACGTGCACTCTATTTTCCATAGCCACATGTGCAGATGAAATTGAAACATGAATAAAGACCAAAGAAGAATTGATGTCTTGTCTCCATTGTTTGTCCGCATTCTAATGACCAGCTCTCCAAGGGTCTCAATTAAAACTTTGTTTGCTTATTAAACTTAGCTCCTTAATATGTCTTGGATTCCAGATTTTCACCTTGGGACCATAATATTGCTGATACCACTACTTTAAACTTTTTAGGTATTTATTGGCCCATATTTATGTAATATTTCATAAGCACCAGATGTCTCAAGTAGAAAAGTGTTACTTCAGAATGTTAGACTCATCTTCAGATACACTGTTCATCTACCGGATCCTTATTCTTCAAGTTCTTGCTGCCTTAGAAGCTCTCTGATGAGTTCAAAGAGATGACATTTTAAATAGTTTTATGTATCTCGTTTAGTTGTTCTCATCGGGAAAGTTGGTATAAGTCTTGGTTATCCGCTGTTGTTAGGTACTTTTGAGTTGGTCTGACTCATAGCAAGTACAACAGAACGACAAACTACCTAGTCCTCTGTGATGCCCAGGAGCTTTCTTTCTTTCTTTTTTTTTTTTCTAACTTACACCCGTTGCTGCAGCCACTGTGTCAGTTTATGTTGTTGAGTGTCCTCCTCCTTTTTGCTCACCCTCTTGCTTATCAAGTATGATGTCCTTTTTCAGGGATTGATCCCTCCTGACAACATTTCTGAGGTATGTAAAACACAGTCTCACCATACTTGCTGTGCAAGAGCACTTTGGTTGTATTTCTTCCAGGAGAGATCTGTTTTTTTTTTTTTTTTTCTTTTGTTATTTGTTTGTTTGGCAGTCAATGGTATATTCCTTAGCTATCTAGTGCTGTTATAAAAGTAGATGGCTTTAACAAAGAAAAAAATATTTTCTCTCAGAGGCAGTGAGGCTAGATTTTCAAAGGCAGGGTACAAGCTTCAGGCAAAGGTTGTTTTTTTTTTTCATCAGCTGAGCATGCTTCCCCTCCCTTCTCTGTACTGCAGCAGGCTGCAGAGTCTGATGTCATTAGATGAGCCAGAAGTTGGACACCTTGAGCCTACCCTGAACCATTCTTTGAGACTCAGAGGGGGAACAGTATAACAAACTGAAGGAAGAGGAGAAAAAATTCTGTTCCTTCACTTTGATTCAGACACACTGGAATACAACAGTCTCACAAGCACTCAGGAATAGCTGTAATTCCCCTAGCTTTCTCAGAAGCTGCATCCAGAAAACAGCACCTATACCTATCACTCCAGCCATCTAGCACAGTAGGTGAGAGCCTACATCACACACTTAGAGACTGACTACCTGGACACCTGAGATGAAGGTACATAAGAAAATAAACACAAACCATTGGCTAAACTGACTAAAGAAAAGCAAGAGAGGGAACAAATAACTTGCATAAGGAATGAGATGGGAGATGTTACAAAAGACCCAACTGAAATCTATGATATTACAACAGAACACTACAGAAGACTGTACTCTAACAGATTTGAAAGCCTAGAGGAAATGGACAAATTCTTGCATTCATATCCCCTACCAAAATTATCACAAGGAGAAGTAGAACAATTTAATACACCCATCACAAAGGAAAAGATTGAAAAAATCATCAAAAACTACCAACCAAAAAAAAAGCCCTGGCCCAGATGGCGTCACCACAGAATTGTAACAAGCTTTTAGAGAAGAGTTAACTACAATACTATTGAGACTATTTCACAGCATAGAAAGGGATGCAGTACCCTCATATTCATTCTATGAAGCCAGTATAATCCTAATACAAAACCCAGGGCAAGATCCCACAAAAAAAGAAAATTACAGATTAGTATCACTCATGAACCCAGATGCAAAAATCCTCAGCAAAGTAATTGCCAATAGGATTCAACAATAGATCAAAAAAAATAATTTGTCATGACCAAGTTGGATTCATACCAGTGATGCAGGGCTGGTTCAACATCAGAAAAACAATTAATGTGATCAAGTACATAAATAGCACAAAAGATAAGAATCACCTGATTTTGCCAATTGATGCAGAAAAGGCATTGGGCAAGGTCTAATATCCATTCATGCTAAAAATTCTCAGCAAAGTAGGAATAGAAAGAAATTTCTCAAGGCAATAAAGGGCATCTATGCAAAGCCAACTGCCTACATTATCCTGAATGGAGAGAGACTGAAATAATTCCCCTTAAGAACAGGAACTAGACAAGGATACCTACTCTCTCCTTTCCTATTTAACACTGTACTAGAAGTTCTGATCAGAGCAGTTAGACAAGACCAAGAAATAAAGGGCATTTGCATCATCCAATAAGAAGTAAAAATCTTCCTATTTGCAGACGATATGGTTCTATATACACAGAATCCGTAAGTAAACTACTCGAACTAACAGAAGGGTTCAGAAAAGTATCAGCATACAAGATGAACATGAGTAAATCAGTAGGATTCCTTTATACCAACAATGAGATTATTAAAGAACAAATTACCAAATCAATACCGTTTACTATAGCCCCAAGAAGATAAAATACCAAATAAATTAACTGGAGAAATAAGAGATCTATACAAAGAGAACTACAAGATCTTACTGCAAGAAACTAAGACAGACTTACATAAATGCAGAAACCTACTCTGCTCATGGATAGGAAGACTTAATATTGAATTTGTGAAAATGTCTGTTTTATCCAAAGCTATCTACATAAATAATGCAATCCCGATACAAATTCTGGTGACATTTTTTAATGAGGTGGAGAAACAAATCACCAAATTTATTTGTAAAGGGAAGAAACCCTGGATAACCAAAGAATTACTGAAGAAGAGGAACAGAGTGGGAAGCCTCATATTACCTGACCTTAGAACTTATTACACCGCCATAGTAGTCAAAACAGCCTAGTATTGATACAAAAAGAGATATATAGACTAATGGAACATAGTCAAGACCCCAGAGATACCACCATTGTCTTATGAACAGTTGATACTTGGTGAAGGCCCTAAGATTGTAAACTGAGGTAAAAAGAGTCTCTTTAATAAATGGTGTTGGCAAAATTGGATGTTCATCTTCAAAAAAAAAGGAACCAGACCAATATCTCACAACTTACACAAAAATTAACTCAAGTTGGGTAAAAGATCTAAATATCAAGCATAAAATAATAAAATAATAAAGCTCACCCAAGAAAAAATAGGGTCAACAATGGAAGTTTTAATACACAGTTTAGACAGACTTCAAAATCCACCAAGGAAAGCACGATCAACAGAAAAGAAAACAGATAGGTCAGCAAGATGACATTGAGGAAGGGGAGTGGGTGGAGAGGAAGGAATAAGAGAGTGTTGGGAAGATAGGACATATATGGAGCAGAGAGGAAAGTTGTGTTGTCACCAGACAGGGAAAGCAGTGGGAGCAGGAAGGTTGTGTTGTCACCAGACAGGGAGAGCAGTGGGAGCTGCATATAAGTGAGTATGGGAACATACATTTTCGTTCAATCACAAAACAAACAAAAGAACCAGGAAAGAAAATAGATAAATGGGAACTATTAAAAGTGAACCACTTTTACTCATCCAAAGACTTTATTAAAATAGTTAAAAGCTCACCTACAGAATGAAAAAAAAAAGTATTTGGCAACTACATTTTGGACAGACGTCTGATCTCCATAATTTACAAAGTGCTGCAAAATAATCAAATATGAAAAAGGTAAATAATGCAATTACATAATGGGCAAAGGAGATGGACAGACACTCCTCTAAAGAGGATATCCACGCAGCCAAAAGAAGCATGGAAATGCTCACCATTATTAACTATTAAAGAAATCCAAATAAAAACTACAGTGAGATACCATCTCACCCCAACAACGTTGACCTTGATTCAAAGAATACAAAGCAACAAATGCCGGAGAGGCTGTGGAGTATTTGGAACTCTCCTACACTGCTGGTGGGATTGCAAAATGGTACAACCTCTTTGAAAAGCAATTTGATGCTTTCTTAAAAAGTGGAAATAGTTATATCATTTGACCCAGTAATCCCACTACTCTGAACACATCCTACATAATCAAGAGCAGTCACATGAAGAGGTGCATGCACAGGAATGTTTATTACAGCACAGTCCACAATAGCAAAAAGATGAAAATCAACCCAGATACCCAACAACAGATGAATGGATAAACAAACTATGGTACATATACTCAACAGAACCACTATGTAATGATAAAGAACAAAGAGTTTAGGAAGCATCTCGTAACCTAGTTTCAACTGGAATACATTATGCTGAGTGAAATCAGTCAACAGCAAAAGGAGAAATGCTATATGAGACCCCTACTGGAAGGGGTCTCAGACTCAGGTACAGAAGAAAAGACTCTTTGACAGTTGCCAGGGAGGGAAAAGAGGTAGAGGGCTGCCCATAGATTACATGGTTGATAGAAATTTGGTTGGGTGAAAGCAGTGACAGCCACACTAGAAAGAAGATCACCTTCACTGGACTTCAACATAAACTGAAAACTCTTCTAATCTTTACCCAATGTTGCAAGGATAGAGTAGCAGAGGTGGGGATTTGGGGACCATGATATCAGGGGACATCTAGGTCACATAATGTCAAGTCCCAGTGGCAACATAAGAAAAAGAGAGATGCACCTCACGAACTCCACTAAAAGACTGTAGCTGATGGCCTGAAGGCCGGGGGGTTCCCCTGCGAACATGGGCCCTAGACCTGATGCTGCCGCTGACCAGAAAACATTACTGAGGTCAACTCTTTGGACCATTATGGACTGTACTGAGGGACACAGTGTCACCATATAGTATGTGTACTTTACGATTCTATGTATCTATAGGATGCTGTCCTACTAGCCTCTTCCTAGAAGGTAAAAGAGAAGGTGAAGAGGATAGGACAGGTGATTGTTAAGAGGAAGTGACATATATAGGATGAAAAGGAGGAGTATTCTGTCACTGGGCAAGGTGAACAGAAGCAGCTACAGATAAGCGGGCATGCAAATTTAATTTGGATTGTATACTTTTACTTAATCACAATAAAAAAAAGTTTGAAAAGCTAAAAAAAATATAGTAATTACACTTGACTTTTTTAAGCAGTTAAAAATGCAATCGATATTTCATTTACCTTTTCCATATTTGATATTTTGCAGTACTTTGTAGATTATGGAGATCAGATGTCTGTCCAAAATGTAGTTGCCAAATACTTTTTATTTCATTCTGTAGGTGAGCTTTTAATTATTTTGATAAAGTCTTTGGATGAGCAAAAGTGTTTGACTCTTAGTAGTTCCCATTTATCTATTTTCTTTCCTGGTTCTTTTTTTTTGTGATTGAACGAAAATGTACATTCCCATACAAATTCACATAACACGAGAGGGAATTAACCATGAGGAATGAAGAGTTTTATTTTAAAGGAATAAATTTAAAGGTTTCAAGAAATAGTGTACCCTGTCCAAATTTAATGGCAGGCGGGACATTATTCGTGAAAATTAATTATTTCCTACCAAAGTCACACCTATGTTATTAGTCATAGTTTAACCTAAGATTAAATCCAACTTTGAACGCACTTGTCAGTATATTGCAAAAATAAAAATTTCAAGGACCAAAAAATAAAATTCGAAAAATAAAAATGATCATTTTATTTTTTTTAACTCTGAACATTTTTATTCTATGTACAAGTATAAGAAAAGGTGTTCTTCAAATATGTGGTAACAAAATATAACAGTCACTGTTTTAAAGTGCAACAAATAATTGATGTTACAAAATTTGACAGATAGACATATTCTTTCCCAAAGCTTTCAGATGCAATCCCCACATCCAATTCTCCTGACTCGGGGGCTAGATGTCAGTCCTTGATTGTCTGTAGATGTTTTTGCAAACCATCAATTGAGTTCAGTTTTAAGCAGTCAAAGCAGACATTTATCATGGTGTTTGCATCTGATTTCTTTTGGCATCCTGCCCACTTAATCATGCAAGTAAAGATATTGCTGGCAAAGCAAGAGGGACCAAGGCAAGCTGCTGTGACCTAGCAAGACTCATGTCACATGTAATTACCATAACTTATAAAAATCACTCTAGCCTCACTGGTGTTGCGGCTGCACACCAGTTGGACTAAGCTAGAATGTTTAAATAAATATTTGCACGCGACCTGAAGCTGCACAGAATTTCCTCTTCAGCTAGAGCCCCTTCTTATGAAATATTCAGCACATGAATTGTCTCCAGTGGTGCAGAGTGGTAGGCTTTCTCTCTGATTTGATTAGCAGTTATGATTCTTTTATGAGCTATGTCTGTCCTTCTGGATTAGCATCATCTTCTGATTCTTTGGTCTTGTCACGAAAGAAGAGGACTGGTGTGAGTGTTGCTTACAAACATATCAAAATCATTGTTTTAACAAATTGTTTTGTTTTATGGTTTTGATATGATTTTACTTAAATATGACTTTAATGTTCTTCAAGTACTTTCAAATACAGTTCATTAAAAAATAATGCATTATTAGAAATCAGAACTCAAATAGTAAGTTAGAAACACAAGACTTAGAAATAATGTCAATCAATACATTGTTATAATTCCATTTCAGAATGGATTATTAAACACGTGCACAACTTCAAAAAAATTAATGAGATGGAGAAACAAACCAACAACTTTGTTTGAAAAGGGAAGAAACCTCAAAAAGGTAAAGCAGTACTGAAGAAGAAGAACACTACTGGGAGGCCTCTCACTACCCAGCTTTTAGAACCTATTACACTGCCTCAGTTGTCAAAGCAGCCTGGTACTGGTACAAAAAGAGATATATAGACCAATGGAACAGAGTTGAGACCCCAGAGCTGACATCATCCTCTTATGAACAGCTGATGTTTGACAAAGGCCCTAAGATTTTAAACTGGGGTAAAAAGTCTCTTTAACAAATGGTGCTGGCAAAATTGGATATCTATCTGCAAAAAATTGAAACAAAACTCATGTCTCACACCTTATACAAAAACCAACTCAAATTAGATTAAAGACTTAAACATTAAATCTAAAATGATAAAGCTCATCCAAGAAAACATAAGATCAACAATGGAAGTTTTAATACACAACATAGACAGACTTCAAAATCTGACAAACAAAATAACGATCAACCGAGAATAGATAAATAGGAAGTATTAAGAATCACACACTTTGACTCATCCAAAGACTTTATCAAAATAATTAAAAGCCCACCTACAGAATGGGAAAAAAATATTTGGCAACTACATTTTGGACCAACATCTGATCTCCATAATCTACAAGGTAGATTTCAACAAGAAAAGGATAAATAATCCAATTAAGCTATGGGTGAAGGCGATGGACATACATTCTTCTCTAAGGAGAACATTCAGGCAGCCAAGAGATACATGTGGAATTTTTCACAATCATTAGCTATTAATGAAATTCAAATAAAAACTGTGATCAGATATCAGCTCACCTCAACAAGGTTGGTTGTGTTCCAAAAAACACAAAACAACAAATAGTGGAGAGCTTGTGGAAAAATTGTAAACTCTCCTACACTGCTGGTGGGATTGCAAAATGGTACAACCTCTTTGGAAAGCAATCTGGTGCTTCCTTACAAAGCTGGAAATAGATGTACCATATGACCCAGTAATCCCACTACTCTGAATACATCCAACAGAATCAAGTGCAGTCACATGAAGAGGTGCATGCACAGGAATGCTTATTGCAGCACAGTCCATAATAGCAAAAAGATGGAAAGCAATCCAGATAACCAACAATAGATGAATGGATAAATAAACTACGGTATATATACTCAATAGAACACTATGCAATGATAGAGAACAATAATGATTTTAGGAAGCATGTCATAACTTGGCTTCAGTTGGAAGACATTATGTTAAGTGAAATTAGTCAGCAGTACAAGGACAAATGTTGTATGAGAACCCTACTTTAATGACTTGAAAACAGACTCATGCACAGATGAAAAGACTCTTTAATGGCTGCAAGGGAAAAGAGGGAGGGAGGAAAAGGGTTGCTTATAGATTAGATAGTTGATAGAAATTTGGTTGGGTGAAATCAGTGACAGCACATATTAGAAATAAAATCCATTTAACTGGATTTTAACGTAACCTGAAAACTCTTCCAATCTTAACCCAATACAGCAAGGACAGAGTAGCAAGGATGGCGACTGGGGGACCATGCTCTCAAGGGACATTGGGGACAACTGGCATAACTAGCCTATTGCTAAGAAATTTTTCTGCACCCAGTATAGGTGAGTGGTGTCTGGGGTCTTAAAAGCTGGCAAGTTGCCATGTGAGGTTCACAAAATGGTCCCAATTCAGCAGGAACAGATGATCACCAAGGACAGCAATGACACGGAGTAAAGAGAACCCAGAAGACAGAAAGACTGTGAATGGGTGACTACATCAACATCTGACCAGAAGAAACAGATGGTGCCCAGCTACCACCAGTGACAGCAGTGAAGGGGCTCACAAAGTTGAGTCTCAGTGGCAACACGAGAATGAAGAGATGTGTACCCTGAGAACTCCACTGAAATACTAGAATTGGTGATCTGAAGGTCTCAGAGTTCACCTAGGAGGATGCCTCCTAGATCTGATGCTGCCCTTGTCCATAAATCATGACTGAGGTCAACTCTTCAGACAGAAATAGATTGGACTTGGTGACACAGGGTGATCATATTGTGTGTGCTCTTTATGGTTCTATGAATTTATAGGATGCCGTCCTACTGGCCTCTTACTAGATGGGATTGGAGAGGGTGGAGAAGAGGAGACAGGAGATTATTAAGAGGGCATGACATGCATAGAACAGAAAGGAGTAGTGTGTTGTAACCAGGCAAGGAGAGCAATAGGAGCTGCACATAGGAAGGCATGCAAATTTGAACTGGATTATACATTTTCACTCAATCACAATAAATGAATAAAATATAAAAAAATAATAAAAATTTATTTCATCAGTGTTTGGTGGCTTTCATTATTTGTTCTTTCTAATTTAATGAGAATTATTCAAAACATCCCTTAAATCAAAATAGAAAATAGCAAATCCATATAATTTGAAATCACATATGTATTAAATAAAACATCTGGATTCAATACAGATAAAACTATTTTTTATCATCTTTAAGAGTAATTATATACATGTATAAGAGTAATTATATATACATGTATATATATAAATTCATTGTGTGTGTGTATACTACACACACACATACACAAATTCATTGTTGTCAATTCCAACTCATAACAATATATGTTTACTTTCAATAACATAGAAGATACAAATACATGCAGCATGTGTATTTAACACAAAATATGTATTTCTTCATTTGTGCTATTTCCAATCTCAAAAAAAGAGACTTCTTTAAAGGGAGAAGACTCTCACTATAATAAAGACATGAGAGTAGTTCTCTTATTATTATAACATTTAATTTTATGTGTTTTTACTTATGAAAAATTTACTAGAACTGGAATATTTGTGAAATTAAAAAATATATTCAGTTGTGAGTGAATTGTTTATATGATGCAGATCTACTTACATAACAAATATCTATCAGTTGAAAACTATTTCTCCTTAGTGGAATAAAAAATCTGCTTGTATATGCAATATATATCAAAAAGTACATTGTTATTACTGTTAGGTTCAGCCAGTTTTAACTCATAGTAACTCTGTGTACAGCAGAACAAAACACTCCTCATTCCTGTGCTGCCCTCATTATCATTGCTGTTGGAGCCTGTTGAACAGATGCTATTGTCTATTCACCCTGTCAAGAATCCTTTTCTTTTCACTTACCCTCAACTTTGCTAAGCCTGATCTCCTTCTCCAGGGACTAGTCCCTTCTGAAAACATGCCCAAAGTAAGTGAGATGAAGACTCCCTACCCATTTTTTTTTATTATGACTGAGTGAAAGTGTACATTCTCTATCCATTTTTTTTAAAGAGCGTTCTGACTACATACTTCTGCTAAGTCATATTTGTTCATTCTTCTGGCAGTGCATGGAATATTCAATATTCTTCCCTAACACCACAATTTAAATACAAAAATTCTTTTTTGCACTTCTTTTCATTGTGTGGCTTTCTAAAGCATGTAAGATGATGAAACATACCACGTCTTGGGACAAGCACACCTTTGTTCTCATAGTAACATTTTAAAGTTTTAACGCTATAAAGAGGTTTTTCGTAGCAGACTTGTCCAATGTAATACATCTTTGATTTCTTGACTGCTGATTCCATGAGTATTGATGGCAAATTCTAGTGAAGTGAAATTTTTGACAACTTCAATATTCTATCTATTTATCATGATGCTGTATATTGGCCTAGTTGTGAGGACTTCTTCTTTCTTGATGTTAAGGTGTAATTCATACTGAAGGCTGTAGCCTTTAATCTTCAACACAACTGCTTCAAGCCCTCTTCACTTCCACCGTACAAGTTTGCATCGTTTACACATTGCAAATCACATATGTGTAGGTTTTCTTGGATTATTTTCTCAGCATACAGGTCGAATATAGTGAAAGGACACAACCCTGATGCACACCTTTACTGATTTTAAACCATGCAATATTCCCTTGTTCTGTTCAAACCACTACCTCCTGGGCTATGAACATATTCTATGTGAGCACAACTAAAAAACAAACCAACTGCTATCCAGTTGATTCTGACTCATAGCTATTCTATGGTCAGAGTAGACTGGTCCATACAGTATCTAAGCTGTGCCTAGCAGATTTGAACTGCAGATCTTCTGGTTAGTAGCCATAGAGCTTAACCACAGAGCAACCAGGGTTTCCAAACACAACTAAGCATTCCAGAATTCCTATTATTTACAATGTTACCTATAGTTTTTTATGATCCATACAGTTAAACGCCTTTACATTGTCAATGAAACACAGATGAACATCTTTCTGGTGTTCTCTGCTTTCAGCCAAAATCCATCTGATATCAGCAGCGATAACCTGTGTTTCATATCCTTTTCTTAATCTGGCTTGAATTTTTGGCAATTGTCTGTTGATGCAGTGTTGCAACAACTTTTGAAATCTCTTCAGCAAAATTTTACCTGCAGGTGATACTAATAATTTTGCTCAATAATCCCCTCAATTTATTTGATCATCTTTGTTTTGGAATGGGCACAAATATGAATCTCTTCTATGTAACTGTGCTGTAAATTTCTTGACAAAAATGACTTAAGTAGCTGTCTTCCAAATTTCTTGGCAAAGATGAATGCGGTCTTTCAATGTTGAATCCATTTGTTGAAACATCTCAATTGGTATTTCATCAGTCCTTGGAGCATTGCTTTTCATCTATGCCCTCAGTGGAGCTTGGGCTTTTTCCTTCAGAACTATTGGCTCTTTACCATGTGCAACCTTCTGAAATGACTGAATATTGACGAAATTTTTTTAGTAAAATGACTGTATATTCCTTCCCTCTTCTTTTGATGCTTCCTACATTGTTCACAATTTTGCTCATAGAATTTTTTCATAGGGCAACTAGAGGTTTAAATTTTTTCTTCAATTCTTACAGCTTGAAAAATATTGAAATCTTTCCTTCTGGTTTTCTAACTCCAGATCTTTGCACACTTTTCGTTATAATACTTCACTTTGTCTTCTTGAGTTGCCCTTTGAAATCTTCAATTCTTTTACTTCATCATTTCTTTCATTTGCTTTACCTACACTACATTCAAGATCAAATTTCAGAATCTCTTCTGATACCCGTTTAGTCTTTCATTTTTCCTTGTCTCTTTAATAACCTTTCTCTTTCTTCACGTATATCCTTCATGTCATTCCACAACTCTTCTGATCTTTGATCCCTACTATTCAATTCATCAAATCTATTCTTGAGATGGCCTCTAAATTCAGGTAAGATATATACATGTTTGTACTTTGGAGAATTGGTTTTAATTCTCTTTCATTTCAACTAACTTGAGGATGAAAAATTGATATTTAGTTCCACTGGCAGAACCTTGTTTTGACTGATGATATTGAGATGATCCATATTCTTTTCTACAGATGAAGTCAATTTGACTCCTATGTATTCCACTTGCAAAGACCATGTGTGAAGCCATTTTTCATTTTTTTTTTAAAAAAATGTCTTTTCAATGAATAGGTCATTGGTCTTGCCACATTCTGTCATGAGATCTCCAGCATCATTACTATCACCAAGTATATCTTGTTCAACTACTGATTCTTCCAGTTATCAAAGCATCTTGATTTCATGTCTGATCAATATCAGACTGCAAACTTGGTAATAATCTTCCATTTTTCCATTTTCCACATTAGTATTTGGAGCATAAATTTAAATGATAGTTATATTAACTGGTCTTACTTGTATGGATATGGACATTGTACTTTAGGATAGGTCTTGAAATATTCTTTTTGACAGTGCATGTGACTCCATTTCTCTTCAAACTGTCATTCCCAGTCTTCTACTATAGATAATATGATTGCCCAATTCTAAGTAGCCAACAGCAGTTCATTTCTGAGCCAAGAAATTTCAAGGATAGATACCTGTCCCAACCAACTGGAAGAGATCCATATTTACGAGTCCATATTAGGCCCAAGAAAGGTGATCCAACCAAACATGAATATTACTGAAAAATACCGTTAACATCACATACAAGCAAGATTTTGCTAAAGATCATTCAAAAGTGGCTGAAGCAGCATATTGACAATGAACTGCCCGAATTTCAGGCCAGATTCAGAAGAGAATGTGAAACCAGGGTTACCACTGCTGATGTCAGATGGATCTCGGCCAAAAGCAGAGAATACCAGAAAAATGTTCAGTTGTGTTTTATTTATTGTTCAAAGCTTTCAGTGATGTGTATCATGGAAAATTATAGATAACATTGCAGAGCATGGGAATTCTAGAACACTTAGTTGTGCTCTTGAGGAAGCTGTACATGGATCAAGGGGCAGCCATTCAAATAGAACAAAGAGATACTCCATGGTTCAAAGCCAGGAAAGGTTTGCATTAGGATCATGTCCTTCCATTACATTTACTCAATCTGTGTGCCCAGCAAATAATCCAAGAAATTTGGCTATATGAAGGACAGCCATCAGGAGTGCAGGAAGACTCATTAACAAATGGCATTATTCACAACCTTGTCTGCTGAAAGTGAACAGAACTTGAAACACTGATGAATATCAAAGCCCACAACTTTTGGTATGAATTAAGACTCAACATCAAGAAGACAAAAATCTTCACAGCTGTACAAATATGCAGCATCATGATAGCTGCAGAAAAGTGTGAGGTTGTCAAGGATGTCATTTTATTTGAATCCATAGCCAACAGCCATGGAAATAGCAGTCAAGGCATCAAAAGACACACTGCATTTATCATATCCTCTGCAAAATACCTCTTTAAAGTGCTGAAAAGGAAAGAAGTCACTCTGAAGACTGAGGTTCACCTGACCCAAACCATGGTATTTTCAGTCGCATCATGTGCATGCAAAAGTTGGACAATGGATGAGGAAGAACTGACAACTTTGCATTGTGGTGTGGGAGAAGAATACTGAATACACTTTGGACTGCCAAAAGAACTAACAGATTTTGCTTGGATGAAGTACAACCAGAGTGCTCCTTAGAAGCAAAGATGAAAAGACCACGTCTTCAGGACTTTCAACACGCTGTCAGGAGGGATCAGTCCCTGAAGAAGGACATCGTGCTCGGTACAATAGAGGGTCAGTGAAAAAGAGGAAGACCTTCAACAAGATGGACTGACACAGTGGCTGCTGCAATGGCCTCAGGCATAACAATGGTCATGGGCATGGCACAGGACCACAGTGTCTTATTTGGTTGCACATAAAATCTCTAATTAATTAATCTAAATTAATTTAGATTCTCATATGGAGTAATTTAATTAACATATATCATCTGTACAGCCTCTGTTTTATAATTATTATTTACAGATAGTAAATGTAAAATATTGGTCCCATTTAGTAATAATAATGTATTATTTTATTTTATTTATAGTGACTAAGTGAAAGTATGCAATCGAAATTAAATTTGCATGCCCAAATATCTGCAGTTCCTTCTGCCCTCCTTGACCGGTGACAGCACACTCTTTTTTGTTCTGTGTATGTCATAACCTCTTAACATTCCTCTCTCCACACTCTGCTCCACCCTCCCACTCTCCCTTCTAGTAGGAGAACAGGAGGACAGCATCTTATAAATAGAGAATCATAAAGCACACACACAATATGATCACATTGTGTCCTCGGTGAGCATCCGTTCCTGCTGAGTTGGGACCATTTGCTGTGTCCTCGGATGGCAGCTTGGCAGCTTTTAAGACCCCAGATGCCATTCACCCATGTAGGGTGCAGAGAGCCCTCTTAGCAAAACGCTAGTTGTGCCAATTGGCCTGGAATTCACCTAAGAGCATGGTCCCTCACCCCCTGCCCCAGCTACTCTATCCTTGAAGTATTGAGTCAAGATGGAAGGAGTACTCAAGTTATGCTGAAGTCCACTTAATGTTGTTCTTGTTTCTAATACGTGCTATCACCGCTTTCTCCCAACTAGATTTCTAGTAACTATCTAAACTAAACCTTCCTCCTTCCTCCTCCCTCCCTCCCATCCCTTGCAGCTGTCAAAGAGTCTTTTCTTCTATACACAAGTCTGTTTTTGAGCTCTTATCATAGAGGTCTCATACAGTATTTGTCCCTTTGTCGCTGACTACTTTAACTCAACATAATGTCTTCCAGTTGAAACCAGGTCAGGTGATGTTTCCTAGAATCATCGTTATTCTTTATCATTGCGTAGTGCTCCATTGAGTATATGTACCATAGTTTACCTATCCATTCTTTTATTGTTGGGCATCTGCGTTGATCCCATCTTTTTGCTATCCTGGACTGTGCCACGGTAAACATTCTGGTGCATGTGTCCGTTGGACTGAAAGGCCTTGAATCTGTAGGATATATTCCAAGTACTGGAATTACTGGGTCAAACGGTATATCGATATCCATTTTTTTAAGGAAGTGCCAAATTGCCTTCCAAAGAGGCTGGACCACTTTGCAACCCCACCAACAGTGTAGGAGGGTTCCACTTTCTCCACAGTCTCTCCAGCATTTGTTGTTTTGTGTTTTCTGGATCATGGCCAATCTTGTTGGGGTGAGATGCTATCTCATTGTTGTCTTGATTTGAATTTCTTTAATAACTAAAGATCGTGAACATGTCCGTATGTGTGTTTTGGCTGCCTGGATCTCCTCTTTAGAGAAGTGTCTGTCCATCTCATTTGCCCATCGCTTAATTGGATGGTTTATCTTCTTCTTATTGATATTTTGTAGTATCTTATAGATTATGGAGATCAGGCATCTGTCTGACATAGAGTTGCCAAATATTTTTTCCCATTCGGTGGGTGTTCTTTTAATTCTATTAATAAAGTCTTTGGATGAGCAAAAGTGTTGGATTCTTAATAGTTCCCATTTATCTACTCTCTCTTCTGTTGATTGAGGTTTCTTTGACAGATTTTGGAGTCTGTCCTCATTGTGTATTAAAACTTCCTTTGTTGTTCCTACCTTTTCTTGGATGAGCTTTATCATTTTAGATTTGATATTTAGGTCTTTTACCCAGTTGGAGTTGGTTTTTGTATAAGGTGTAAGATATGGATCTTGATTCAGTTTATTGCAGATGGATAACCAATTTTGCCAGCACCATTTGTTGAAGATACTGTTTTTACCCCAGTTTAATGTCTTAGGGCCTTTGTCGAATATCAACTGCTCATAGGCAGATGGTGTCATCTCTGGGGTCTCAATTCTGTTCCATTGATCGATCTGTCTGTTCTTGTACCAGTACCAGGCTGTTTTGACCACTGTGGCAGTGTAGTATGTTCTAAGATTCGGTAATGAGAGGCCTCCCAGTGTGTTCTTCTTCTTTAGTAGTACCTTACTTATCCGGGGCTTCTTCCCTTTCCAAACAAAATTGGTGATTTGTTTCTCCATCTCATTAAAAAATGATGCTGGAACTTGTATTGGGATTGCATTATATAAATAAATTGCTTTGGGTAAAATAGACATTTTCACAATGTTAAGTCTTCCTATCCATGAGCAGGGTAGGTTTTTCCATTTATCTAAGTCTCTTTTAGTTTCTTGTAGTAAGGGCTTGTAGTTCTCTTTGTAAAGGTGTGTTGTTTCTCTGGTTAGATTAATTCCTAGGTACTTTATCTTCTTAGGGGCTATCGCAAATGGTATTGATTTGATAATTTCCTCCTTAACAGTCTCGTTGTTGGTATAAAGGAATCCTAATGACTTACTTATGTTTATCTTGTATCCTGAGACTTTGCTGAACTCTTCTACCAGTTAGAGTAGCTTACTTATAGATTCCTTGGGGTTCTCTGCATATACAATCATATCATCTGCAAACAGGGTGATTTTGACTTCCTCTTTGCCGATGCAGATGCCCTTTATTTCTTGGTCTTGTCTAACTGCTCTGGCTAGAACTTCTAGCACAATATTGAATAGGAGAGGTGAGAGTAGGCATCCTTGTCTAGTTCCTGATCTCAAGGGAAAGTCTTTCAGTCTCTCTCCATTCAGGATGATGTGGGCAACTTGCTTCGTATAAATGGCCCTTATTGTGTTGAGGAATTTGCCGTCTGTGCCCATTTTGCTAAGAGTTTTTAGCATGAATGGGTGTTGAACTTTAACAAATGCCTTTTCTGCATCAATGGACAAAATCAGGTGATCCTTGTCTTTTGTGTTATTTATGTGGTTTATCACATTAATTGTTTTCCTGATGTTGAACCAGCCTTGCATCCCTGGGATGAATCCCACTTGGTCATGATGGATTATTTTCTTGATATGTTGTTGTATTTTGTTGGCCACAATTTCGTTGAAAATTTTTGCATCTAGGTTCATGAGTGATATCGATCTGTAGTTCTCTGTCTTTGTTGGATCTTTCCCTGGCTTAGGTATCAGGAAAGACATAGATTAAGTTTGGGGGTACTCCATCCCTTTCTATACTGTGAAATAGTCTCAGTAGCATTGGAGATAACTCTTCTCTAAATGCTTGGTAGAATTCTGTCATGAAGCCATCTGGGCCCGGACTTTTTTGGGTTGGCAGTGTTTTGATGAACTTGTCAATCTCTTCCTTTGTGATGGGTTTATTAAGTTGTTCTGCTTCATGTTGTGATAATTTGGGTAGGTGGTATAAGTCAAGGAATTGGTCCATTTCCCCCTAGGTTTTCAAATTTGTTAGAGTACAGTCTTTCATAGTATTCTGTTATGATATTTTTGATTTCTGTTGCATCTGTGGTGACAACTCCCCTCTCATTTCTAATTTGGGTTATTTGTTTCCTTTCCTGCTTTTCTTTAGTAAGTTTAGCCAGTGGTTTATCAATTTTGTTGATCTTTTCAAAAAACCAGCTTTTGATCTTTTCAATTTTTTTAATTGCTTTTCTATTCTCTACTTCATTTAGCTCTGCTCTAATCTTTATGATCTCCTTTCTTCTGGTGCCCGAGGGCTTCCTCTGTTGTTCTCTTTCTACTTGTTCAAGCTGTAGAGTTAGTTCCTTGATTTGGTTTCTTTCTTCCTTCCAGATGTGTGCATTTATGGAGATAAACAGACCTCTGAGCACTGCTTTGGCTGTATCCCATAGGTTCTGGTAGGAAATGTTTTCGTTCTCATTGGAATCCATGAATTTTTTTAATTTATCCTTGATTTCCTCTAAAACCCATGTTTTTTTGAGCAAGATGTTGTTCAGTTTCCAAGAGTTCCACTTTCTATCTCTGTTTTTTCTGCTAGTGATTTCAACTTTGATGGCTTTATGATCTGAGAAGATTCCTTGCAGTAATTCAATGGTATGGATTTTGTTGAGCATTGTATTATGGCCTATCACGTGGTTAATTCTGGAGAATGTTCCATGTGCACTGGATAAGAAGATGTAGTTGTCTGCTGATGGGTGGAAAGTTCTGTATATATCAATGAGGTTTAGTTGGTTAATTGTGTCAATGAGGTCTTCTGTATCTTTACTGAGCTTTTTTCTAGATGATCTGTCTAGTAATGAGAGTGGAGTGTTAAAGTCTCCGACTATTATTGTGGAGTCATCTAACTTTCTTTTGAGCGTAGTAAGTGTTTGTTTGACATATTTAGATGCTCTGGCATTAGGTGCGTAAATATTTAATATAGTTAAGTCTTGCTTGTGTACTGAACCTTTCAGCAATAAACAGTGACCATCTTTGTCCACGATGGTGGATTTGACATTAAAATTGATTTTGTCTGAGATTAGAATTGCCACCCCTGCTCTTCTTTGTTCATTGTTAGCTTGATATATATTTATCCATCCTTTAATTTTCAGTTTGTTCCTGTCTTTAGGTCTCAAGTGAGTTTCTTGTAGACAACATATGGATGGGTCGTGTCTTTTGATCCAAGATGACACTCGGTGTCTCTTTACTGGAGCATTCAGTCCATTCACATTCAATGTAATTATTGATAGGTATGTGTTCACTGCTGCGATTGTGATATGTTTATTTTTATGTTGATGTTTTCTCTGTTGTTCTTATTAGTCTGTTCTGGGACACTCTTTTCTGTGAGTTGATTTTTCACCTTTTTCAGAGCTGGTTTTATAGTTGTTGAGACTCGTGTGTTAGATTTCTTGAAATGGTATGATACATCTTTATTGTGCTTTACAGCTGCCCCTATGAACCCCCTTAATAAACTATTTATAAACCCAATTTTAATTACTACCAGTCTGGTCGTCTTCCTCTCCATCTGGAAGGACTATAACGACTTTAGTATATCCCTCTTTTTATTATGCTGACACCATAGTTTTCCTGATGATCACTGGATTGCTTCTTTCCATATCAAAGCTGTGATTTACTTTGGAGCCTTCCCTAAATGAGTATTGAGGGGTGTGTCATTCTAAAATATAAAGTTAGTGGTTTTGTTCTTCTAAGCTAAAGCCAAGAACTTCTTTCAGTATTTCTTGTAGTTTTGGTTTGGTTTTTTACAAAGTCTCTGAGTTTCTGTTTATCTGGGAATGTCTTAATTTCATTTTCATATTTGAAAGACAATTTTGCAGAATATATAATTCTTGTTTGGAAGTTCTTCTCCTTCAGGACTTTGAATGTGTCATGCCACTGTCTCTGTGCCAGCATGGTTTCTGCTGAGAAATCTTATGAGAGCCTACAGGGTTTCCCTTTGAATGTTAGCTTTGCCTTGAGTCTTGCTGCCTTTAGGAGTTGCTGCTTATGTTTCATTTTGTTAAGCTTGATTATAATATGTCTTGGAGTCTTTCTTTTCAGATCTATATTGGGTGGCGTATGATATGCATCTGAGATGTCTATATTCTCTTCCTTCATGATTTCTGGGAAGTTTTCTTTTAGCAGCTCAGCAACAATACTCTGTGTTCTCAGATGTCTCACCCTGTTCAGGGACTCCAATTAATCGAAGGTTGTTCCTCTTAATAGAGTCCCACATGCTTCTTAATGTTTCTTCATTTTTCTTGTTTCTTTTTTCTGATTTCTGCTCATAGACGCTGGCATCAGTAGCTCTGTCTTCCAGATCAGAAAGTCTGTTTTCCATTTGTTCCATTCTGTTTTCTTGGCTTTGCATGGAAGTTTCTATGTCTTTGATTTTCTCCTTGATCTGTTGGATTTCAGAGTACTGGTGTTCCATCAGATCGAACAACTTGTTTAATTTTTCACTTTGTTCTGCTGCATTTTGTATAAGGTCTAGAAGGGCTCTGTATATAATCAATTTGTATTCACTTCCTGATGCTGTCATAAAAGTTTCTTCATCTGTAAAACTCCTTGATTGCTTGGCGTCCTGCACACTGACTGCAAAGGTCCGTGCAAACCCTGCTGAGGCAGCTACCAAACGAAAAGCTCAAATTGGCTAGATTAACAGAGTCCCGAGCCTGGCTCTCAGAATATGCGAATTTTGCCTGCCTATCCCCTCAGCAGCGCGTCTCAGTCCAGCCGCCGGGCAGGACCCATCTCCGCCTGCCAGCCGAGACAGAGGAAAAAAAAAAGTCAAACTGATGCTCTCCTTCCCTGAGAGCCCGGGCTAGCCAGGAGCGGGAGTCAGCGAAAGAGAGGAGGTTTCTCGCTGAGTAGTATGAAGTCCCAATTAACAGCTCTGTGCCATGTCCTGAGGCTGATTAGGTGATAAGAAGGCTCTGTTTGATTGTCAATTCAGGTCTTGGTTTCCAGAGGGATATAAGGAGACGTGTGCTTAGTCTGCCATCTTGACTCCGCCCCCTTCCATTCCTATTTTGCTGAGAGTTTTTAGCACGAAAAGTTTCTGGACTTTCTCAACTGCCTTTTCTGCATCAATTGACAAAAACCAGGTGATTCTTATCTTTTGTGTTATTTATGTAGTTGATCTCCTTAACTGTTTTTCTCATGATGAACTAGCCTGGCATCACAGGTATGAATTCAGCTTCATAGTGAACAATTATTTTTTTGATATGTTGTCAATTCTATTGACAAGAATTTTGTTGAAGATTTTTGCATCTAGGTTCATCAATGATATTCTTCAGCAATTTTCTCTTTCTGTGAGATCTTTGCTTGGCTTTGTTATTAGGGTTATGCTGGCTTCGTAGAATGAATTTGGGGTATTCCATTGCTTTCTATGCTGTAAAATAGTCTCAATAGTATTGGGATTAACTTTTCTCTAAAAGCTTGGTATAAATCTGTGGTGTAGCCATCTGGGCCAGGGCTTATTTGGTTGGTAGTTTTTTGATGAATTTTCCATTCTTTTCCTTTGTGATGGGTTTATTAAGTTGTTCTGTTTCTCCTTGTAATAATTTTGGTAGGTGATATGAATCTAGGAATTTGTCTACTTCCTCTAGGTTTTAAAATCTGTTAGAGTACAGTCTTTCTCAGAATTGTGTAATAATACTTCTGATTTCTGTTGGATCTCTTGGGACGTCTCCCATCTCATTTCTTATTAGTGTTATTTGCTTCTTCTCTTCATTTTCTTTTGTAAGTTTAGTAAATGGTTTGGCAATTTTGTTGGTTTTTCCAAAAATCCAGCTTTTGGTCTTATCAGTTTTTTCAATTTTTCTTCCATTCTCTAACTCATTTAGTTCTGCTCTAATCTTTATGATCTCTTTTCTTCTAGGGTCTAAGGTGTTCCTTTGTTGCTCTCTTTCTGTTTGTTCAAGCTGAATGGTTAATTCTTTGGTTTGGGTCCTTGCTTGCTTCTAGATGTGTGCATTTATAGAGATTAATAGATCTCTGAGCATTGCTTTGGCTGTATCACATAATTTCTGGTAGAAAGTGTTTTCATTCTCATTGGAATCCATAAATTTCTCCTATAACCATGCCTTTATGAGTAAAGGGTTGCTCAGTTTCCATGAGTTCCAAGTTCTATAAATGTTTTTTCAGCTATTGATTTCAACTTTTGTGGCTTTATGTTCCAAGAAGATGCTTTGCAATAATTCAGTGGTTTGGATTTTGTACAGATTTGTTTTATGTCCTAACATAGGGACTATTTTGGAAAATGTTCCATGTGCACTGGAGAAGAAGGTGTAATTATCTGTTTATGGAAAAGAAGTTAGATCTTCTGTGTCTTTATGAGATTTTTCTACAAGATATGTCCAACACTGAAAGTGGGGTGTTGAAGTCTTCCACTATTATTGTTCAGTGATCTATCTGATCTTTCAGTGCAGACAGTTTCATATATGTAGATATAGATATATAGATATATTGATGCTCTGGCATTGGGTGCAAAATATTTACTATTGTTATCTCCTCCTTGTGTCTTGAACCTTTCAGCAATAAATAGTGACCATCCTTGTCCATGATGGTGGATTTTACATTAAAATCTGTTTTGTCTGAGCTTAGTATTGCCACACCTGCTCTTCTTTGTATATTGGTAGCTTGGTGTATATTATTCCATCCTTTAGTTTTCAGCTCGTCCATATCCTTAAGTCTAAAGTGAGTTTACTGTAAGTAGCATATAGATGGGCTGTATCTTTCGATTTAATTGTGTCCCCCCAAAAAGGTATGCATTGATTTGACTTGGTTAGGAGTTCCAATATGGTGCCCTTCCTCCCACATGTTGTGAATCCTGCCTCTGTGATACTGATGATGGAGAATGGTTTGCAGTTGTGTTATTGAGGCAGGACTCAAGCTTGTGGAATATAAGGGAGAGAAGTGACCTGAGGAAGTTGGGAACCTCATACCACTGAGAGAGAAGTACCGAGAGCAGAGCATGTCCTTTGGACCCAAGGTTCCTGTGCTGAGATGCTCTCACTAGATGTGGACTCAGCCTACTGGACTGTGATGATTTTTCATATTGAATGGACTTGTAATTTGTTAATGGATTTGTGGCTTCCCAGACTGTGACAATAAAAGCTCCTCATGAAACTTTCCATTGGTGGTATTTCTTTTAGAGCAGTACCTGGTGACTAAGACAGAATTTGGTTCTGAGAGTGGGGTACAGCTCTAACAAATACCTAAAATGTGGAAGTTGTTTTTGAGACTGTGAATGTATGAAAGAAGGCACCCAAGAGAAGTGCCAGCACCTGAGGGCAGCAGATAGTGAGAAAAGCACCAGCAGCAGTGAACTGGCAGCAGAAGAACCAGGAGCCGACCCATGGAGCGAGAACGCTAAATGCCTGTGTGCAGAAGGCTTCCTGGTGGAGTGGGGTGCCTCTGGGCTCTTGAATAGGTGGAGCTAGGCTTGCTGACCCACAGAACAAGAGGGCTGAGTGCTTGCATGCAGTAGGCTACTTGATGGAGTGGGGGTGCCTCCAGGCACTTGAATCGGTGGGGCTACGGAGCTCCAGAGTGTTGGAACACTTGCCCTTTAGGACAGATGTGGGGTTGTTGCCAAAGGTTGATAACAAGCTGAGCTGCCTAAGTCTCAGACCTGAGACAAGTGGATGAAGATGTGGGGTTGCAGCCCCAGGTTGGCAAGAAGCTGAGCTGCCTGAGTCTCAGAAGGTACGGCCATGAAAGGATGGAGCCAGAGTTTTCTGTGTTTGTGGGAGTGGAATTACCACTCCATTGGGCTTAGGGTGAACCTAAAGCCAAGGGGCAGAGTTCTGTCCAAGTGGGCCTGGAAGGCCAAGATGAAGCCCAGGTGCCTGCACTAAGAATCTGGAGAGTGTGGCCAATACCAAGAGTTTGAAGGGAGTGATTATGAAATGTCTCAGAGTATGGAAGAATGTTTTTTAAGTCATGACATCTAATCTAATGTGTTCTGATAATTTGTCTAGTGTATGTTATAAATGAAAGCTGTTGCTATGTTACAGAATGAAAGCTGTTGCTATGTTACAGAATGAAAGCTGTTACTGTTACAGAATGAAAGCTGTTGCTATGTTATGAATGAAAGCTGTTCCTGTGCTATGAATGACTATACTTTGTGTGTTCTAATGATATGATTTTTGGGGTGCCAAAGGGTGGAAATGTATGTGTTGATTTGACTTGGTTAGGAGCTCTAATATGGTGCCCTTCTTCCCATGTGTTGTGAATCCTGCCTCTGTGATGCTGGTGATGGAGAACTGTTTACAGTTGTGTTGTTGAGGCAGGACTCAAGCTTATAAGGGAGAGAAGTGACCTGAGGAAGTTGGGAACCTCCATACCACTGAGAGAGAAGCACCGAGAGCAGAGCATGTCCTTTGGACCCGAGGTTCCGGTGCTGAGATGCTCTCACTAGATGTGGACTCAGCCTACTGGACTGTGATGATTTTTCATATTGAATGGACTTGTAACTTGTTAATGCATTTGTGGCTTCCCAGACTGTGACAATAAAATCTTCTTCTCGTGAAACTTTCCACTGGTGGTATTTTCTGTTAGAACAGCACCCAGTGACTAAGACACACTCATTGTCTCTTTACTGGAGCATTCAGTCAATTTACATTCAGTGTAATTGCTGATAGGTGTGTATTTAGTGCTATCATCTTGACATATTTATTTTTGTGTTGGTACACTTTCTGTTGCTCTTAACTTTCTGTTCTGAGCCATTTTTCTTTATGGGTTCATTTCTCATCCTTTTTTTTTCTTTTGTTAATTTTTATTTTTATTTAACATAACTGAGTGAAAATGTACACTCACATGTAAATTTACATGCCCCCCTATATGCAGCTTCCACTGCTCTCCCTGTCTGGTGACAGCACACTATTCCTCTCTGCTCCATACCTGTCTCATCCTCCCAACAGTCTCCTTTCCCATCCTCTATGTCCACTCCCCTTCCTCCAGCCAGAGGTCAGCAAGATGATATCCTATAGATGTATAGAACCATAAAGTGCTTCCAATATATGGTCACTCTGCCTTGCCAAGTCCAATCCATTCCTGTCCAAAGAGTGGACCTTTGTTATAATTTATGGGAGAGGGCAGCATCAGGGAAGGGGGCCATGCTCTCAGAGTAACCCCAAAACTGCTGGACCATCAATTGAGGTCTTTTAGTGGAGATCTCATGATGCACCTCTTTTTATTCTTGTGTTGCCAGTGAGGCTCCTCTCTGTGAGCTCCGTCGTGGCTATCACTGGTGGTGGCCAGACACCATCCGGTTCTTCCGGTGCCAAGTCGATGTAGGCACCCACTCTTGTAGGTCTCTCCAACCTCTCGGTTGTCTTTACCGCATGCCGTTTTTGGCCCTTGGTGAGCATCCGTTCCTGCTGAGTTGGGACCATTTGCTGTGTCCTCGGATGGCAGCTTGGCAGCTTTTAAGACCCCAAATGCCACTCACCAATGTGGGGTGCAGAGAGCTCTCTTAGCAAAATGCTACTTGTGCCAATTGGCCTGGAATTCGCCTAAGAGCATGGTCCCCCACCCCCCGCCCCAGCTACTCTATCCTTACAGTATTGAGTTAAGATGGAAGGAGTACTCAAGTTATGCTGAAGTCCACTTAATGTTGTTCTTGTTTCTAATGTGTGCTGTCACCACTTTCTCCCAAGTAGATTGCTAGTAACTATCTAAACTAAACCCTCCCCCCTTTGCCCTCCCTCCGTCCCCTCCCTTGCAGCTGTCAAAGAGTCTTTTCTCATCCTTTTCAATATTGGTTTTGTATTTGTTGAGACTCCTGCATTGTGTTTCTTGTTTTGATATGCTGCATCTTTATTGTGCTTTGTGGCTTTCCCTGTGATCCCCCTGAATGAGCCCAATTGTAGCTTCTACGCATCTGATTAAGCTCCTCTCTGTCTGAAAGAACTGTAGTACATCTATCTTCTTAATGTGATGGCATCCCGGCTTAAATGATACGATCACTTGATCCCTTCTTTCAATAGTTTTGTGCCTTCCCTAACTGAATAGGTTTCTGGATGTTGGATCCTGCATTGTCTCCTTAATGGTTTTGTTTTCCTAAGCCAAGAGCTTCTTCAGTAGTCCTTGTAGCTTTGATTTGTTTTTTAAAAAGTCTCTAAGCTTCTGTTTATCTACACATGTCTTAATTTCATCTTCATATTTGAAAGACAGTTTCCCAAGATATGTAATTCTTGGTTGGAAGGTTTTCTCCTTCAAGACTTTGAATGTGTCAGCCCGCTGCCACCATGCCAACATCATTTTAGCTGAGAAGTCAGACGAAAGCCTACAGGGCTTCTGTCTGAATGTTAGCTTTGCTTTGGGTCTCACTGCTTTTAAGAGTTTCTGCTTATATTTCACTTTATTAAGCTTGGTTATAATAGGTCTTGGTGTCTTTCTTTTGGGGTCTACTTTATGTGACATTTGATACACATTTTAGATGCTATGTTCTCTCATGATTTCAGCGAAGTTTTCTGTCAGCAAGTCAACAACAATACTCTGTGTTTTCAGGTGTCTCTTCCTGTTCACGAACTCCACTTAAGTGTAGATTGTTCTTATTGATAGAGTCCCACATGGTTCTTATTGCTTCTTCGTTTTTCTTGTTTCTTTTCTCTAATTTCTCCTCATAAATTCTGATGTCAATAACTCTATCATCAAGACTGGTAAGTCTAGTTTCTAGTCGTTCAATTCTGCTCCTTTGTCTTTGAACTGACTTGTCTAATTCTGTAATTTTGTTGTTAATCTGTTGGATTTAAGAATGCTTATGTTCCATCAGTTTCAACAGTGTGCTTAATTTTTCAGTTTGCTCTGTTCCATTTTGTATAACATTTAGGGAGGCTGTGTATATAATTCTTTTGTACTCTACTGCCAGTAGTTTCAGAAAGGTTTCTCCATCTGGAAGCTTCTTTGGTTCTTTATTTTGGAAGTTTACTGGAGCCATGGTCTATCAGTGGAGTCTTGCTTGTTGCTGTGATGTGGGAAGTTATGCCACTGGTATTTATGTACCAGCAGGGAAGAGCTGCCTCCTCAAAATGGATTCAAACTTAAGGACGTGGATGGAGTAAGGCCTCTGGGATCTTGATGCTCTGGTGTGGCACAACTCAAAATGAGAAAACAGTTGCAAACATCCACTGATAATTGAGACATGGAATGTATGAAGTATGAAACTTGGAAAACTGAAAATTTTCAAAAACAAAATGGAACACATAAACATTAACATCCTAAGAATTAGTGAGCTGAAATGGACACATTTTGGCCATCTTGGATCAGACAATCATAAAGTCTAGTATGCTGGAATTGAAAAACTGAAGAGGAATGATGTTTCATTCATCATCAAAAAGAACATTTGAATATTTCTCTTGAAGTACAATGCTGCCAGTGATAGGATACTATCCATACTCCAATGAGGACAGAGAGTTAACATAACTATTATTCAAATTTACAGACCAATCATTAAGGCCAAAGATGAAGAGATTGAAGATTGTTTCCAGCTTCTACAGTCTGAACTTGATCAAGCATGCAATCAGGATGCATTGATAATTACTGTTGACTGGAATGCAAAAGTTGGAAACAAAGAAGAAGGATCAGTAGTTGGAAAATATGACCTTCATGATAGAACTAATGCTGGAGATTACCTGATAGAATTTTGCAAGACTAACAACTTTTTCATTGAAAAAACCTTTTTTAACCAACACAGAGGGTGACTGTACACATGGGCCTTACCAGATGGAACACACAGGAACCAAACTGACAACATCTGTGGAAAAAGGTGACAGAAAATCTCCATATCAGCAGTCAGAACAAGACCAGGTGCTGACTGTGGCACATATCATCAGTTGCTCATCTGAAAATTCAAACTGAAACTGAAGAAAATTAGAACAAGTCCTCAAGACCCAAGCTATGACCTTGAGTGTATCCCTCCAGAGTTTAAAGACCATCTCAAGAACAGATTTGATGTGTTGATTACTAATTACCAAAGACCAGTCAAGTTGTGGAGCAACATCAAAGACATCACCCATGAAGAGAGCAAGAGGTTGTTAAAAAGACAGGAAAGAAAGAAAAGACCAAATTGGAAGTTAGAAGAGACTCTGAACCTTGCTTTTGAACATTGAGCAACTAAAGCAAAAAGAAGGAATGGCAAAGTAAAAATCTAAACAGAAGATTCCAAAGAGCAGCTTGAGAAAACAGAAGAAAGTATTATAATGACTGGTGCAAAGAGCTGGAAATGGAAAATGAGAAGGGAAGTACATGTTGTGCATTTCTTAAGCTGAAGGAACTGAAGAAAAAATTCAAGTCTCAAGTTGCAGCAGTGACCAATTTTACAGGAAAACTATTAAATGGCTCAGGAAGTGTCAAAAGAAGATGGAAGGAATGCACAGAGTCATTATACCACAAAGTACTGGTCTATCTTCAGCCATTTGAAGAGACAGCATATGATCAGGAACCAATGTCAGTGAAGGAAGAAGTCAAAGCTACATTGAAGGCATTGGCCAAAAAAAAAAAAAAAGGCCCCAGGAGTTGATGGAATGTCAATAAACAGATGCAGCACTGGAAGTGCTCACTCATCTATGCCAAGAAATTCTTAAGATAGCTCCATGAGCTCCATGGCCAACTGACTGGAAGAGATCCATATTTATGCCCATTCCATAGAAAGGTGACCCAACTGAATGTGGAAGTTGCCAAATGATATGTTTGATATGACACACAAGTAAAATTTTGCTCTAGATCATTCAAAAGTGACTACAACAGTATAACTGACAAGGAACTGCTAGAAATTCAAGATGGATTCAGCAGGGGATGTGGTACCGAGGATGTCACGACTGATGTCAGATGGATCTTGGCTGAAAACAAGGAATACCAGAAGTATGTTTACTTGTGTTTCATTGACTTTGCAGAAGTATTCAACTGTGTGGATCATACTAAACTATGGCTAACATTGTGGAGAATGGGAATTCCAGAGCACCTAATTGTGCTCTTAAGGAGTTTGTATATGGATCAAGAGGCAGTCGTGTGAACAGTTCAAGGGAACACTGTATGGTTAAAGTCAGGAAAGGTATCCATCAGGGTTATATCCTTTCACCATATGTTTTTAACCTGTATGCCGAGCAAATAATCTGAGAAGCTGGATTATATGAAGAAGAATGAAGCATCAAGATTAGAGCATTAACAACCTGAGTTACGCAGGCAACACCACCTTATTTGCTGGAAATGGAGAGGATTTGAGACACCCACTGATGAAGATCAAGGACTACAGCCTTCAGCATCACTTGTACCTCAACATCAGGAAAACAAAAATCCTCACAGCTAGGCCAATAAGCAACATTGTCATAAATGGAGAAAGGATTGAGGTTGTCAAAGATTTCATTTTACTTGGGTTCACAATCAGTGCCCTTGGAAACAGCAATCAAGACATCAAAAGATGCATTGCATTGGAAAAATCTGCTTCAAAGGACACCTCTGAAGTATTACAATTAAGGATGTCTCCTTGAGACTAAAATGTACCTGACACAAGCCACAGTATTTTCAATTGCATCATATGCATGCAAAAGCTGGACCATGAACAAAGAAGACAGAAGAATTCATGGTTTTGAATTGCGGTATTGACTGCATCATGGACCACCAAAAGAACCAACAGATCTGTTCTGGAAGAAATGCAACCAGAGCGATCCTTGGAAGCAAAGATAGCAAGACTGCATCTTACATATTTTGGACATGTTGGGAAAAATCAGTCCCTGGAGGAGGACATCATGATTAGTAGAGTGGAGGGTCAGAGTAAAAGAGGAAGACCCCTGAGGACATGGATTGACACAGTGATTGCAAAATGATCTTAAGCATAAAAATGATTGTAGACATGGTACAAGACCAGGTAGTGTTTTGTTCTGTTTTTCATAGGGTTGCTGTGAGTTGGTACTGACTCAGCGGCACCTAACACTGAAGCCAAGGTTGGATTTCTTTTTTAAATGTCTACCAAGGGTTTGTTGCTTACAGGACATTAGACGCTGTTTAGTTTCTCTTGTGTTGCCTTAACAAGAGCTGAGGCAAGATTCTGAGAAGGAGCTTGATCACCAGTCATCTCTATGTACTCCAGTGATGGAGCACAATGGAATTTCTGAGGTCGCAGGCTCCACCTCCTGGCTGGAAAAGACATGACCCTATTTATGCATTCACTGGGGAGCCATCAGCCAACCCTGTGATGTGGGTCAGTAAAGGCTGGCTGAGATGCTGTCAGGCTGCACCACAGTTATTTCTCTAGGCAGCCTGATTTTAAAAGGTAAAATCTGTCTGACCACTTCCAAAATCAGGCTGGAAGATGTGGGAAGCCCCTGCTTCCAGCTTACAATAGAGGCACCTCTTCAGCTGTCCCCAGATGCTATGATATAGTTCAATGGACAGGCTACTGCCCTGCTGACATCCCTTGTCAGACCCAACCCATAAGGTTACACTGAGCTAAACACAGCCTTTCTTCTGGAAAAGCACTCCCTGGGCTGGGGCCGCCTCCCAGCCTGGGAATTAGCCCCTGCTGAGACCTCCATTTCGGTAAGTCTACCTCCCAGTAGAACAAGATGGTGTCCTAATCAAGCTGTCCTGTCCCTGCGAAATAGCAGAAACTATGGCATAGATCTAAATTAGGAGGGTGAATGGCCTGTGATGCTCTGAGTCCAGAGCCAGGCCCTCAAAATGTTAATATTCTACCTACTGATCACTTTAGTCCTGTTGCTCTGCATAGCTGCTGTTTGAGCCCATCTTCCTCCTGCCGGCTCACAAAGAGAAAATTTGAGATTATTGCATCCCTTTCTGTGCTTGACGTACTCTCAATAGTGTTAGAGTTAACTTTTCTCTAAACGTTTGGTAGAATTCTCTGATGTAGTCATCTGTCCAGGACTTTTTTGGTTGATAGTTTTTTGGTTACTTTTTAAATGTCTTCCTTTCTGATGGGTTTATTAAGTTGTTCTACTTTTCCTTGTGATAATTTTCGTGGGTGATATTAATCCAGAAATTTGTCCATTTCCTCCACATTTTCAAATCTGTTCTACTGCATTCTTTTGTAGTATTCTCTTATGATAGTTCTGATTTCAGTTGGGTCTCTTGTTACATCTCCCATTTCCTTTCTTATTCATTTTATTTGTTTCCTCTCCTGCTTTTCTTTTCTAATTTTAGTTAATGGTTTGTCAATTTTGTTGATCTTTTCAATGAATCAGCTTTTGGTTTTGTTAAGCTTTCCAGTTGTTCTTGTATTCTCTAATTTATTTAGTTTCACTCTAATCTTTATTATCTGTTTTCTTCAGGTGAATGAGGGCTTCCTCTGTTACTCTTTCTACTTGTTCAAGTTATAGTGCTAAATGTTTGGTTGTGGTCCTTTTTTTATTCCATATGTGTGCATTTATGGAGATAAACTGACCTCTGAACACAGCATTTACTTTATCCCATAGGTTCTGGTAGGATGTCTTTTCATTTTCATTTGATTCCATAAATTTATCTTATCCTTGATTTCTTCTATAACCCATGACTTTCTGAGAAAGGTGTTATTCAGTCTCCACGAGTTCAAATGTCTACCTGTGTTTCATCTTCTATTGATTTGACTTTTATGGTTTTATCATCTGAAATGATGCTTTGTGATTCAGTCATTTAGATTTTGTTGAGATATGCTTTACTTCCTAACATAGTCTATTCTGAAAAATGTTCAATATGCATTGGAAAATAGGTATTTATCTGTTAACAGATTGACAGTTCTGCGTATGTTGATGAGCTTTAGTTGGCTAATTGTTACAGTAAGGTAATCTGTGTTTTTACTAAGCTTTTTTCTAGATCATCTGTCCATTACTAAAAGTGGAGTGTTGAAGTCTTGAAGTATTTTTCAATGATGTCAGTGTTTGTTTGATGTACTGGCCTTGAAGATAATCTGTTTATGGTTTACATTATTAAGATGGATTATAATGCATCTTGGTGTCTTTCTTTTGGGGTCTTGTTTTGTGGTGTTTCATATGTATCTTGGCTATCTATGTTCTCTTCTTTCATATTTTCAGGGAAATTTTCTGTCAGCAACTCAACAACAACACTCTCTGTACTTGCAGCTATCTCTCTCTGTTCAGGAACTCCAGGTAATCATAGATTATTCCTCTTTATAGAGTCCCACATGTTTCTTAATGCTTCTTCATTTTTCTTATTTCTTTTCTGTGATTTCTCTTCATAAATGCTAGTGTCAGCTGCTCTCCTCAAGGTCAGTAAGTCTGACTTCCATCTCCTCAATTGTGCTCTTTTGGCTTTGGATTGAATTGTCTAATTCTGTAGTTTTGTCATTGATCTGTTGGATTTTCAATTGTTGATATTTCATCAATTCAAATAGCTTGTTTAATTTTTAATTTTTCTCTGCTGCATTTTGTTTGATCCGCAGGAACACTCTGTATAATTATTTTGTGTTTGACCTCCAATAGTATCAGAAAGGCTTCTTCACCTGGGAAGTTTTTTGATTCTTTAGTTGGGAGTTTTCTGGTGAAATGATGGACTACTTCTATAAACAATTAACAATCATTTGTTGCCTTCATTTTATCTACAGGCTATTCAGTTTCTCTGGTGTTATCTCAACAGTAGCTGAGATGTAGTTTTAAGAGCAGAATTGATCACCAGCTGCCTCTGTGTCCTCTAGTGACTGGCCCCAGAAGGCTTTCTCGGGTGGCATGGTCTGCTTTCTAGCCTGCAAAGACAGCACTCTGCTCATGGAGTCACTGGGGCACCATCAGCCAATCATCTGATGTGAGTCAGTGAAGAGTGAAGGAGATGCTACCAGACTGCTCAGCACTTATTTCTCAAGGCAGTCTTATTTTAAAAAGGCATTATATTGTTAAGCTTGGAGCTTTCCAGCAGCTGCAGAAGTCAATCAGGCCATCAGATGTGGCAGTCCTTGTCTTCAATCTGACAACAAAAGCAACTCTTCAGCCATTCCAGACACAATGAGACATTACAAAGTAGGAAGTGGTTATGTTCTTGCTGCCGTCCTTAGTGGGGCCCCACCCTTAAGGTAACACTGTCCTAAACACAGTCTTTCTGCTGGAAAAGTGCTTTCTAGACTGGCACTGCTTCTCAGCTTTGAAATTAACACTTGCTGAGGCCTCCAGTTGGGTAACTCCACCTCCCAGCTGACCAACATGGCATCTGACCCAAGGTACCCTTTCCACCATGAAATAGCAGAACCTATGGTTCAGCTCAGAAAAGAGAAAGTGAAGATATAGTGGTGCCCTCAGTCAACAGCTGGGCTCTCAAAATGTGGCTATCCAAAGCACAGTCTGTCTGCTCTGCTATACATTGTTTACTTTAGCACTGCAGTTCAGTGTATTTGCCATTTCATGCCCAGCCCTCACCTCCCAGATGACAAAGAAGGCATTAGTACCTACGGTTATCTCAAATAGCGAGTCAGTTGAAGCAGGTTTCACTGTGTGCTACCTTGTGGTAATTTCCCATTTAGTGGCACAAAGTCCAATCTGACAATCCTATGTCATATCCAAAGGCTCCCTGGACCTCCAGAGTGCTCCATTCAGTTATAACTCCAGGCCTCAGTTCTCAGAGGGAATTGGGTAGATGTGTATCTAGTCTGTCATCTTGGCCCCACCACCTCTAGTATGTGTATTATTGACATATATTCATAACAATAACTGCATAATTTGTCCACATTACACTATCTCTATATTGACCTAGAGATCAATATATGCAGAGAATTCAAAGGATTTGCTTTAACTCATAGTAATTGGAGTGATAGACCAGAATTTAATTGTTCTTAGGTGCCATGCAGCCAGTTCCAACTCACAGTGAACCTATGGACAACAGAATGGAACACCACCTGGTCCCGCACCATGCCCACTATACACTTAAGCACGTCGTTGCAGCCACTGTGTCCATCCATCTCATTGAGTGTCTTCCTCTTTTCACTGAAACTCTGCTTTACTAAGCATGATGCACTTCTCTAGGTATTGATCCCTCCTGACAACATTTTCAAAGCATGTAATATGTAGTTTTGTGACCCTTGCTCCTAAGGAGCACTCTGATTGTACTTCTTTCCAGGACAGATATGTTTCTTCTTTGGTGAGTCAATATCCTTCTCCAATACCACAATTCAAAGGCATCAAATAAATTCTTTTGCCAAGCCAAGCCAAGTGCCATCCAGATCTGATGTCTTCCTTATTTATTATCCAGCTTTCACATGTGTATGATATGACTGAAAATGCCATAGCTTGGGTCAGAGTCACTGTGGTCTTCAAGGTGACAGCTTTGCTTTTCAGCACATTAAGGAAGTAATTTGCAGCAGATTTTCCCAACACACGGTGTATTTTAATTTCTTGACTAATGCTTCTAAGGACATTGATTGTGGAAACAAGTAAAATGAAACCCTCGACAACCTCATTATTTTCCTTTATTTATCATGATGTTGCTTACTGGTCCAGTAGTGAGGATATTTGTTTTCTTGATATTGAAGTGTAATCTACATTGAAGGCTGTGGTCTTTGATCTTCTAAGTGTTCTAAATCCTCTTCCCTTCCAGCAAGCAGTGTTCTGTCATCTGCATAATGCAAGTTATTAATGAGTCTTCCTCCATTCCTGATGCCTTGTTCTTCGTCACATGGTCTAGCTTTTTGGTTATTTGCTTGGCATACAGATTGAAAAGATATGTGAAAGGATACAATCTTCATGCACACTTTTTCTGACTTTACCCACACAATGTCCGTTTGTTCTGTTTACATGACAGCCTCTTGATCCATGTACAGATTCCTCATGAGCACAATTATATATTTTGGCATTCCCATTCTTTGCAGTGTTATCCATTATTTGTTATGACCTACACAGTCAAATGCCTTTAAATAGTCAATAAAATGTAGGTAAACATCTTTCTTTCTTTTTATTATGATTGAATGAAAATGTACATTCCCATACAAATTTGCATGCCCACTTATATGCACCTTCCACTGCTCTCACTGCACAGTGACAGCACACTCTTTCTCTCTGCTCCATACATATCCTATCCTCCCAACAGTCTCCTATCTCCTCCTCTCGATCCACTCCCCTTCCTCCAGTATGAACTCAGCAGGATGACATCCTACAAATGCATAGAACAATTAAATTCCCGCAAGGTACTGTCATTCTGCGTCACCAAGTACAATCCATTGCTTTCCAAAGAGTTGACCTATATCATGATTTGTGGACAGAGGCAGCATCAGGGCCAGGGCCATGCTTCCAGGGGAACCCCGAAACCCCTGGAACATCATTTGCAGTCTTTTAGTGGAGATTTCAGGGTGCACCCCTATTTATTACCGTGCTGCCAGTGAGACTCAACTGTGAGCTCCATTGTGAATATTGCTGGTGGTGGCCAGGCACCATCTGGTTCTTCTGGTAACAAGTTGATATAGACACCCACTGTTTTAGTCAGCTAGGGCTGCTCTAACAGAAATACCACAGAGTGGATGACTTTAACAAAGAAAGATTTATTCTTACACAGTCCGGTAGGTTGCAAGTCCATATTCAGGGTGTCCACTCCAGGGGAAGGCTTTCCCCTTGTCGGCTCTGGAGGAAAGTCTGATATTGCATCAGTCTTTGTCCAGGGAGCGTCCTGATGCAAGAACCTCTGGTCTGAAGGACACGCTCTACTCCCAGTGCTGCTTGCTTGATGGTAGTGAGGTTCTCAAATTGTCCTTTGTTTCTTTTTCCTTTTATTCCTTGCAAGCTAAAAGCATTAAGGGTGGGGCAAGCCATACTCCAGGGAAACTCCCCCTACAGCAGGAATTTACAGCCCCACCCTAATCCTTTAGCATACAGGTTAGCAAAACCACACAATGGAGGACAGTCCCAAGATACTGGGAACCATATCCTAGCCATGTGGCTGCACACATTTTGGGGGGACACAATTCAAACCATGACACCCACTCACGCGGGTCTATCTGTCTTCTGGGTTCTCTTTCCCCCCATGTCATCATGGACATTGGTGATCATCTGTTCCAGCTGAGTTGGACCATTTGCTGTACCCTCAGATGGCAGCTTGGCAGCTTTTTAAGACCCCAGATGTCATTCACCAATGTTGGGTGTGTAGAGTTCTCATTAGCAAAAGGCTAGTTGTGCTAATTGGCATAGATTTCCCTTGACAGCATGGTCCCTGGCCCTCTGACCCAGCTACTCTGTTGTTGGACATCTGGGTTGATTCCATCTTTTTGCTATTGTGGATTGTGCTGCTGTCATGCATTGAATTGTGTCCCCCCAAAAATGTATGTGTTGATTTGAATTGATTTGACATTCCAACATGGTGCCCTTCCTCCCATGTGTTGTGAATCCTGCCTCTGTGATACTGATGATGAAGAATGGTTTGCAGTTGTGTTAGTGAGGCAGGACCCAAGCTACAAGCTCGTGGAATATAAGGGAGAGAAGTGAGCAGAGAAAGTTGGGAACCTTATACTACCAAGAGAGAAGCACTGAGAGCAGAGCACGTCCTTTTCACCCGAGGTTCCTGTGCCGAGATACTCTCACTGGATGTGGACTTAGCCTACCAGACTGTGATAAATTCTCCTACTGAATGGACTTAAAATTTGTAAATGAATTTGTGGCTTACCGGACTGAGACAATAAAAGCTTCTCTACATGAAACGTTCCACTCGTGGTATTTTCTGTTAGAGCAGTACCTGGTGACTAGGACAGCTGCGATTAACATTTATGTGCATGTATCTGTTGGTGTGAATGGCCTTGATTCTGTAGGATATATTCCAAGCAGTGGAATTACTGGGTCAAATGGTATATCCATATCCAGTTTTTTAAGAGACCATTGGATTACTTTCCAAAGAAGTTGCACCATTTTGCAATCTCACCAACAGTGTAGGAGAGTTCCAGTCTCTCCACAGCCTCTCCAGCATTTGATGTTTTGGGATTTTGGATCATGGATCATGGCCAACCTTGTTGCAGTGAGATGGTATCTCATTGTCATTTTGATTTGAATTTCTTTAATAACTAAAGATCATGAACATGTCTGCATGTGTTTTTTGGCTGCCTGGATTTCCTCTTTAGAGAAATGTCTATCTCCTCTGCCCATCACTTAATTGGATGATTTACCTTCTTCTTATTGATATTCTGTAGTACCCTATACATTATGGAGATCAGGTGTTTGTCTGACATATAGTTGCCAAATATTTTTCCCATTCTGTAGGTGGCTTTTTAATTCTATTAGTAAAGTCTTTGGATGAGTAAAAGTGGTTGATTCTTAATAGTTCTCATTTATCTATTTTCTCTTCTGTTGATTGTGGTTTATTTGACAGATTCTGAAGTCTGTCTATTTTGTGTATTAAAACTTCCATTGTTGGTCTTACTTTTTCTTGGATGAGCTTTATCATTTTAGATTTGGTATTTAGGTCTTCTATCCAGTTTTAGTTGGTTTTTGTATAAGGTGTAAGATATGGATCTTGTTTCAATTTATTGCAGATAGATATCCAATTTTGCCAGCACCATTTGTTGGAGATATTGTTTTGACCCCAGTTTAATGTTTCAGGGTCTTAGTCGAATATCAACTGTTCATAGTCAAATGGTATCATCTCTGGGGTCTCAAGTCTGTTCCATTGATCAATCTGTATATTTTTGTACCAGTACTAGACTCTTTTGGCTACTGTGGCAGTGTAATAGGTTCTGGAGTTGGGTATGAGAGGCCTCCCGGTGTGTTTTTATTTAGTAGTGCTTTACTTATCTGGGACTTCTTCCCTTTCTAGACAAAATTGGTAATTTGTTTCTCCATCTCATTAAAAATTGTCACTGGAACTTGTATCGGGACTGCATTCTATAAGTAGATTGCTTTGGGCAAAATAGATATTTCCACAACTTTAAGTCTTCCTATCCACGAGCAGGGTAGGTTTCTCCATTTATGTAAGTGTCTCTTAGTTTCTTGTAGTATGGGCTTGCAGTTCTCTTTGTAAAGGTCTGTTATTCCTCTGGTTAGATTAATTCCTAGGTACTTTATCTTCTTAGGGACTATAGTAAATGATATTGACCTGGTAATTTCTTCCTTAATGGTCTCGTTATTGGTATAAAGGAATCCTACTGATTTAGTTATGTTCATCTTGTATCCTGAGACTGTGCTGAACTCGTCTATCTGTATGAATAGTTTACTTATGGATTCTTAGGGATTTTCTGCATATACAATCATATCATCCGCAAATAGGGAGATTTTTAGTTCTTCTTTGCCGATGCCAGCAAAGCCAAGTGCTGTTGAGTCGGATCTGACTCATGGTGACCCTAGGGGACAGGGTAGAACTGATGCCCATGATGCAGATACCCCTTATTCCTTGGTCTTATATAATTGCTCTAGCTAGAACTTCTAGTACAGTGTTGAATAGGAGAGGTGAGAGTGGGCATCCTTCTCTAGTTCCTGTTCTCAAGAGAAATTGTTTCAGTCTCTCTCCATTCAGGATGATGTAGGCAGTTGGCTTGGGTTGGCTTTGTATAAATGGCCCTTACTGCATTGAGGAATTGGCCATCTATTCCTGTTTTGTTGAGAGTTTTTAGCATGAATGGGTGTTGGACTTTATCAAACACCTTTTCTGCATCAGTAGACAAGATCAGGTGATTTTTTTTTTGGTATTTATGTGGTTGATCACATTAATTGTTTTTCTGATGTTGAACCAGCCTTGCATCCTTGGTATGAATCCAACTTAGTCATGATGGATTATTTTTTGGATATGTTGTTATATTCTATTGGCAAGAATTCTGTTGGAGATTTTCGCATCTAGATTCATGAGTGATATCTGTCTGCAGTTCTCCTTTTTGGTTTGGTCTTTCCCTGGCTTTGGTATCAGGGTTATGCTGGCTTTGTAGAATGAATTTGGGAGTATTCCATCCCTTTCTGTTCCATGAAATAGTCTCAGTAGTATTGCAGATAACTTCTCTAAAATCTTAGTAGAAGTCTGTAGTGAAGCCATCTGGGCCCAGGCTTTTTTTGGTTGCTAGTTTTTTGGTGACCTTTTCAATCTCTTCCTTTGCGATCAGTTTATTAAGTTGTTCTGCTTCACCTTGTGATAATTTGTGTAGGTGATATTAATCAAAGAATTTGTCCATTTCCTCTAAGTTTTCAAATCTGTTTTAGTAGTCCTTCATGGTATTCTATTTCTGTTATCTGTTGGATTTTGTTATGATAACTCACCTCTCATTTCTGATTTGAGTTATTTGTTTCCTTTCCTGTTTTGTGTAGTAAGTATAGCCAATGGTTTGAGAATTTTGTTGATCTTTTCAAAAAATGATCTTTTGTTCTTTTCATTTTTTTCAGTTCTTCTATTCTCTAATTTGTTTAGTTCTGCCCTAATCTTTATGATCTGTTTTCTTCTGGTGACTAAGGGGTTTCTGTTGTTCTCTCTCTACTTGTTCCAGCTGTAGGGTCGGTTCTTGATTTGGTTTCTTTCTTTCTTCCAGATGTGTGCATTTATGGAGATAAACTGCCCTCTGAGCACTGCTTTCGCCGTATCCCATAGAGTCTGGTAGGAAGTGTTTTTGTTCTCATTGGAATCCATAAATTTCTTTATTTTATCCTTGATTTCTTCTGTAATTCGTGGCTTTCTGAGTAAGATGTTCAGTTTCCATGAGTCTCACTTTTTATCTGTGATTTTGACTTTATTGGCTTTATGATCTGAGAATGTGCTTTGCATTAATTCAGTGGTATGGAGTTTGTTGAGAACTGCTTTATGTCCTAACACATGGTCTATTCTAGAGAATTTTCCACGTGCATTGGAGTAGAAGGTGTAGTTGTCTGCAGATGGATAGAAAGTTCTGGATGTGTTGATGAGGTCTAGTTGGTTAATTGTGGCAAAAGTTCTTCTGTGTTCTTATTGAGCTTTTTTCTGTACGATCTGTCCAATACCGAGAGTAGAGTGTTGAAGTCTCCCACTATTATTGTGGAGTGGTCTATCTCCTTTTTGAGTGTAGTCAGTGTTTCTTTGACATATTTAGGTGCTCTAATATTAGGTGCATAAATATTTAATATTGTTAAGTCCTGCTTATGTATTGAAACTTTCAGCAATAAGTAGTGTCAATCCATGTCCACAATGCTGGATTTTACATTAAGGTCTATTTTATCTGAGATTAGAATTGTCACACCTGCTCATCTTTGTTCATTGTTAGCTTGATATATATTATTCTATCCTTTAATTTTCAGTTTGTTCCTTTCTTTAAGTCTAATGTGAGTTTCTTGCAGGGAACATATAGATGGGCCATGCCTTTTGATCCAAGATGTCACTTGTTGTCTCTTCACTGGAACATTCAGGCCAATCACATTCAATGTAATTATTGATAGGTATGTTTTCAGTGCTGCTATTGTGATGCTTATTTTTGTGTTGATGTTTTCTCTGTTGTTCTTATTAATCTGTTCTCCAATCTTCTTTGTGAGTTGATTTTTCACCTTTTTCGGAGTTGGTTTTGTGGTTATTGAGACTTCTGTATTATATTTCTTGATATGATATATGTTTATTGTTCTTTATGGTTGCCCCTATGATCCCACTTAATAAACTATGTATAAACCCAATTTTAGTTAGCCCTGACTTGGCTAAAACCCAATTTTAGTTACTAGCAGTCTTTTCAACTTCATCTCCATCTGGAAGGACTATAATGACTATAGTAAATCCCTCTTTTTAATATGATGACATCATGCTTTTCATGATATGATCACTGTATTATTTCCTTCATTATTATAGCTTTGAGTCTGGAGCCTTCCCTAAATGAGTAGGATTCTGGATGATGTGTCCTTCTACAATATAAAGTTAGTGGTTTTGTTTCTAAGCCAAAGCCAAGAGATTCTGTCAGTATTTCTTGTAGCTTTGGTTTGGTTTTTTACAAAGTCTCTGAGTTTCTGTTTATCTGGGAATGTCTTAATTTCATTTTCATATTTGAAAGATAGTTTTGCAGGATACATGATTCTTGGTTGGAAGTTCTTTTCCTTCAATGCTTTGAATATGTCAAGTCACTGTCTCTGTGCTGGCATTGTTTCTGCTGAGATGTCTGACAAAAGCCTACAGGGTTTCCCTCTGAATATTAGCTTTGCTTTGAGTCTTGCTGCCTTTCAAAGTTTCTGTTTATGTTTCACTTTGTTAAGCTTCATTATAACATGTCTTGGGATCTTGATTCTGAGATCTATATTGACTGGCGTTTGATATGAATCTTGGATATCTATATTCTCTTCCTTCATGATTTCTGGGATGTTCTCTGTCAGTAGCTCAGCAACAATACTCTGTGTTTTCAGGTGTCTTGCCCTGTTCAGGGACTCCAATTAATCATAGGTTATTTCTCTTAATAGAGTCCCACATGCTTCTTAATGCTTCTTAATTTTTCTTGTTTCTTTTTTCTGATTTTTCCTTATAGATGCTGGAGTTAATAGCTCTGTCTTCCAAATCAGAAAGTCTATTTTCCATTTGCTCCATTCTGTTTTCTTGGCTTTGGATAGCATTTTCTATGTCTTTGCTTTTGTTCTTGATCTGTTGGATTTCAGAGTACTGGTATTCCATCAGATGGAACATTTTGCTTAATTTCTCATTTTTCTTTGTTGGACTTTGTATAAAGTCTAAGAAGTCTCTATATATAATCCTTTTGTATTCTTCTTCTGATAATTTCAGAAAAGTTTCTTTTTCTGCAAAGCTGTTTGGTTGTTTCATTTGGGGGCTTTCTGAAGCCATGGATGATTTTCTGGTTACTGCTTTCCCTAAAGTCTGTTGCTTTTTGGGCTTCGTGTGAGTCAGTAAAGGCTGGAAGAGATGCTGTGAGAATGGACTGCAGTTATTTCTTTAAGTCGTCTTAAAATGAAAAGTGAAAGATATCTGACTACTTCCCAGGTCAGTCAGGTTTTCAGGTGTACAGGGCCCTCTTCCCAATTGGCAAAGTAAGCATCTGTATATGCAACCCAGATGTTATGAACTAGTTTAGAATACAGCAAGGCTACTGCCCTGTTGGCCTCTGCTGTGAAGCCCTAGCCATAGGCAACGCTCTGTAAAATGCTGCTTTTCTGTTGGCAAAGCCCTGTCTTGTAGGCAAGTGCTGGCTCTGAGCCTAGGAATTAAATCTCATTGAGGCTTCCATACTCAAGGTGGAATCTCACACAAGCTCTCCACCCTGCACCTCTGTACAAACTGCACCACGGCAGAGGTGGAAAGACAGGCCAGAGGTGCTGAGATGCACAGAGTCCACAGGCTCTGTTGCTAGGCCAAAGTCATAGGAGATACTGTGTAAACAACTGCTTATCTGACAGAAAAGCACTCTCCTGTGTGCAGGAAAAGAATTAGGTCCAGCCTAGGCCTCTATATCAAAGGTGGCGTCCTGCACAAGCTCACTGCCTGGCATCTCCATACAAACTACACTGTGGCAGAAGTGGAAACAGAGGCCAAAGTTGGCAAGATGCACAGAGTCCCAAGCCAGGCCCCCAAATTATGGCAATTTCACCCCCTGATCCTACCAGCAGCATGTCTGAGACTAGCCAGTAGCCAAGACCCAGCTTCTCTAGCCAGCCAAGACAGGGGAGAAAAAGTCGAAATGGCAAGTTACCTTCAGTCTGCAAAAGCGGGGACTGGCCAGGAGCGAGAGTCAGCTAAAGAGAGGAGATTTTCCGTTCAGTGCTATGAAGTCCAAATTAACAGTGCTTTGCCTTGTCCTAGGGCTCCCTAGGTGACCAGAGGGCTCTGTTTAATTATCAATTCAGGTCTTGGTTTCCATAGGGATTTATGGAGACATGTGCTTAGTTTGCCATCTTGACTCCACCCCTCATGTAAACATCTTTCTGATATTATCTGCTTTCAGCCAAGATCCGTATATCAGCAGTGATATCCCTAGTTCGACAAACTCTTTTTAATTTGGTTTCAAATTCTGGTACTTCCCTGTCAACATACTGTTGTAATCACTTTTGATTGATCTGTAACAATATTTTACTGAGCATTATACTAATTGTCATGGATTGAATTGTGTCCCCCACCCCACCCCAAAATATATGTAGCCATGTGGCTGGGCCATGATTCCAAGTATCTTGTGACTGTCCTCCATTTTGTGGTTTTCCTAAACTGTATGTTAAAGGATTAGGGTAGGGCTGTAAATCCCTTTATAGGATTACCTCACTACTCCACTGTAAAAGGAGTTTCCCTGGAGTATGGATTGCCTCACCCTTAATCTTTCGTCCTATGAGAGATAAAAGTACAGAGAAGCAGGCAGAGAACTGGGAACTCATGCCATCAAGAAAGAGGCATCAGGAGAAGAGCATGTCCTTCAGACCTGATATTACTGCACCAAGATGCTCCCTGGGCAAAGACTGATGCAATACCAGACTTTCCTGCAGAGTAGACAGCAGGGAAAGCCTTCCCCTGGAGTGAACACCCTGAATATGGACTTGCAGCCTACTGGACTGTGTAAGAAAAAACCTTCCTTTGTTAAAGCCATCCAGTCTGTGGTATTTCTGTTAGAGCAGCTCTAGCTGACTGAAACAGAATTTGGTACCGAGAGTGCGGTGCTGCTCTAACAAATACCTAAAATGTGGGAGTCATTTTGAAACTGAAAATGGATAGAAGATTCGGAAGGAACGAAGAAGGCGCAGATGGTGAGAAACAATAGAGGACTGGTGACAGCAGCAGTGGCAACAGCAGAACCAGAGGCAGCACTGGAGCTGATCCATAGAGCAAGAGAGCTGAGTGCCTGCACACAGAGTTTTCCTTGTAGAACGGGGTGCCTCCAGGCACTTGAATTGGTGGAACTGGCCTTGCTGACCCACAGAGAGAGAGAGCTGAGTACCTTTGGACAGGATGCTTTCCAGAAAGAGTGGGGTGCCTCTGGGCACTTGAATCAGTACAGTTACAGAGCTTTGGAACACTTGCCTGGCAGGGCAGATGTGGGCCTGAGGCCTGGGCCATGCAGCCATAGGAAGCTAAAGATGAAGAGACAAACAGCCTGAGAAGCTTAGCTGCCTCAGTCTCAAAAGGTATGGTCATGACCTCAGGGGTTTGAAAGGGTGGAACCATGGTGTCCTGTGTTTGTAAGAGTGTAATTACCACTCAGTTGGGCTTAGGGTGCTCCTAAAGCCAATGGGGCAGAGTTTCTGTCCAAGTGGGTCTTGAAGACAGAGTTGTATCACAGGGCTAAAGGTCTCCACTCAAAATGCAGAGTGTGGCCAATACCTAAAGTCTGGAGAGCAGGGCCACTGTGTAAAATGTCTCAGAAAATGTAAGAGTATTTCCAAAGCTTTGAGGGCTAATGTAATTTGTTTTGCTGACTCACTTGTTAATGCCTTCTTTCCCTGCAATTTCTCCTATTTACAATGGAAGGTCTAACTTGTGCTTGTTCTGCCATTGTACGTTTAGAAGCAAATAGCTTACCTTCTAGGTTTCACAGATGTAGAAGAGTTTTTGTATTTTGGACGTGGAACTGATTTAAGACTTCTGTTGTATGGGATGGACATGATTTTGCTATGGCGAGTTGAATGTGTTACATATTTCTGTGATGTGATTTTTGGGTTGCCAAATGGTGGGATGTCATGGATCAAATTGTGTCCCCCCAAAAATATGTGTAGCCATGTGGCTGGGCCATGATTCCCAGTATCTTGTGACTGTCCTCCATTTTGTGGTTTTCCTATGCTGTATGTTAAAGGATTAGGGTAGGGCTGTAAATCCCTTTATAAGATTACCTCCCTGCTCCCCTGTAAGGGGAGTTTCCCTGGAGTATGGCTTGCCTCACCCTTAATCCTTTCATCCTATGAGAGATAAAAGGACAGAGAAGCAGGCTGAGAATGGAGAATCTCATGCCATCAAGGAAGCAGCACCGGGAGAAGAGCACGTCCTTCAGACCTGATTATCCTGCAGCAAGACGCTCCCTGGACAAAGATTGATGCAATAAAGGACTTTCCTGCAGAGCTGACAGTGGAGAAGCCTTCCCCTGGAGCACTCACCCTGAATATGGACTTGCAGCCTACCAGACTATGTAAGAACAAACCTTCCTTTGTTAAAGCCATCCAGTCTGTGGTATTTCTGTTAGAGCAGCCCTATCTGACTAAATCACTAATATTCTTCGATAATTTCCACATTCAATTGGATCACTTTCCTCAGGAATAGGCAAAATGTGGATCTTATCCTGTCAGTTAGCAATGTAGCTGTCCTCCAAATTTCTTGGCATAGATCAGTGAGACTTCCAGTGTAGCACCTGTTTGTTGAAACATCGTAATAGATATTCCATCTATTTGTACAGCCTTGTTTTTCACCAGCGTCTTCTATCCAGCTGTGATTTCTTCCTTCAGTACCATTGGTTCTGGATGACATGCTACCTTTTGAAATGATTGAACTCCTATTAACCATTTTTGGCATAATAACTCTTCCATCTTCTTTTGCTGCTACCCGAACTGTATATTTTCCCTGCAGAATTCTTCACTATTACAACTCAAACTTTCAAGTTTTTCTTCAGTTCTTTCAACTTGTGAAATGTGGGTCATTCCTTCCATTGTGGTTTTCTACCTCCAGCTCTCTGCATGTCATTGTAATGCTTTGTCTTTTCAAGCCCGCCTTTGTAATCTTCTGTTCAGTTGTTTTACTTAATCATTTCTTCATTTTACTTGATGTTCAAAAGCAAATTTTAGAATTTCTTCTGTAATCCAATTTGGTATTTTCTTTCTTTTCTGTCTTTTTAATAACCTCTTGTTTTCTTCATGCATGATGTCTTTGATGTCATTTCATGACTTAGCTGTTCCTCAGTCATCAGTGTTCTGTACATCAAACCTGTTCTTGAGATGGGTCTCTAAATTCAAGTAGAATATATTCAAGGTTGTATTTTGGTTCTCTTGGACTTCTTCTAATTTTCTTCCGTTTCAGTTTGAACTTTTATTTGAGCAGTTAATGGTTTGTTCTGAAAGCAATACCTGGTCTTGTGTTGCCTGATGATACTGAGCTTTTCCATTATCTACCTCCAGAGATATAGTCGATTCGATTCAAATGTTTTCCATCTTAAGAGGTCCTTGAGTATGTTCACAATCAATGTTGGTGAAAAAAAGTATTTGCAAGGAGTAAATCTTTCACCTTGTGATCTCTGGCATCATTTCTGTCATCAAGGCCTTATTTTCTAACTGACAATCCTTCATTTCCAATTTTTTAATTCCAATTACTTGTAATTATCAATGTGCTATTTTTAATTTAAATATATTCCAAATAATTGGCAAATATTGGCAAAAGGCTTGCAAAAACAAACTTCAGACATATACTTATTTACTCAAGTCACTCAGAGCTACCTTTAAAAAAGGGTTAGTAATTCACTTCAAGGACATCAACCATTGCAGCTCTATGGAGTACTTTTCAACTACAACAGCTGTAGGGAGTCACCATTAGTAAGCAGCTAGTTTAATGTATTGCTGTTAGTTGTCATTGTACTGATTCCAATTCATGGCAACTCTGTGTGTGTGGAGTGGAATTATACTCAAAAGGGTTTTAAGGCATTGAACTTTCAGAAACAGATCATCAGGTGCTATTACCAAGAAGCCTCTGGATTAATATCTTGTATATAATGAGTGCAACAATAGTCTGTAATATACCAACAATTATGAAAATGGCACAGGAATGCATAATGGGCCAATCTGTGCAACACAAGATTGATATGAATCAGAGCCAACTTGATGGTAACTAACAACAAATATAGACTCTTTCAACAGATTTAATTTAAATAATAACTGTGCATATGGCTAATATTAGAGATTCAAAGTACTTGATGTAAATAGATATATATCTAGAAAAACAGAGAAATTTCAACCTTAATGTCACCTCAGAAAAAAAATTAACTTATAGACATACGGTTAAATATAAAGCTTCAGAACTTATAGAAGAGAACATGGAGGAAAATCAGGGTTTATATAATAAATGAATAAGTATATATAAATTATGTGCTGTGACATGTTACTACATAACTTTTTATTTATAATACTATTATAAATAATACTATTATAATATGTATAATATAATATAATACTATTATAAATAAATATTAAACTAACATATTTAAATATTATATTATATTTCAATAAATGAATATAAACAATGAATAAATAACTTTCAAAACTCGATTAGAACTTACCAAATAAATTAAATGAACACAATGTTTGGACACTTTACAAAAGGAGATATTTAAATAGGCAGAATATACATGTAAATTCTCAGCAACACTAGTCATCATGAAACTAAAAATTAAATCAAAGATGAGATACCATTACATACTGCTTTGGATTGAATTGTGTCCTTCAAAAATGTATGCCCGCTTGACTAGGGTTGATTTCCAGCATTGTGTGATTATCCCCACTTTGGCATCTGATGTGATTTTTCTTTGTGTTATAAATCCTAACTTTAAGAGGTAAGTAAGGCCAGATTTGGGACAGTTATCTTAATGAGATAGAGCTCAATCTACAAGATTGAGTTGTGTCTTGATTCAGTCTCTCTAGAGATATAAAAGAGAGGGAAGCAGAGACAGGGCAGTCTCATAGCACCAAGAATGAAGAACCAGGAGGATAGCATATCATGTGGACATGGGGTTCTTGCACTGAAAAGTTCCTAGACCAGGGAAGATTGATGACAAGGACCACCCCCAAGAACCAACAGAAAGAGAAACCCTTCCCCTAGAAGTGGCATCCTGAATTAGGACTTCCAGCTTCCTGAACTGTGAGAAAATACATTTTTGGTTTGTCAAAACCATCCACTTTTGGCATTTGTCATCACTCAGGTGATGTAGTGGTTGACGACTATGACTGCTAAACAAAATGGAGGCCGTTCAAATCTGCCAGACACTCTTTGGAAACTCTATGGAGTAGTTCTATGCTGTCATATAAGGACATTATGAATTGACATTAAGTAAATGGCAGTGGGTTGTTACTGTTATAGCAGTGAAGTAACTAGGAAGCATACGTATTAATGTAGTCAAAAAGAGTGAAAATGCCCATGCAGCAACTAAAACTCTTGCACATTTCTGATTGAAATGCAAAACAATTAAACTATTTTGGAAAACAATATGGTTCTTATACACTATGTAATGCAGCATTATAATTCCATTCCTAGGTATCTACCAAAGAAAACAAAAATATTTGTCTACACAAAGACTTGCACATAACTATTAAAATTAACTTAATTTATTAGACTAAAATAGCCAAAAACTGGTAATGAATAAGTACATTTAAGTATGTCAATATAATGTATATCAATGAAATGATGTATTGATATGGACAAAAGCATGGATGGTTTTGAAAAAAGATACATTCAATTAAAGAGAATAGATACAAAAGAATACACGTAATATATGATTATGTTTTCAAAATATGTTGAAGACAGCAAAACAAATGTGTAATTAGAGAAGTGACTCAGTAGTAGCCCGGGTTAGGCTGGGTAGTAGTGATTCGTAAGAAAGGGGCACAAGGAAGATTTTCATGCTGGTAATTCTGTTTTCTGCCTTGACTGAGGTTGTGGTTATATGACTACATGCTTTTGTCATCTTATTAAACCATCCATAGAAAAAGGAGTTCCTTATAATATGTATAAAGTATATAGAAAAAGTCAAATGATGGAAAGATAATTAAAATAAAAATTGTCAGGAATAAGAAGAATGTACAAATATACAATTGTAGTTGAAGATTTTAGTATTGCTTGCTTATTAAAAGTACTAATTTTCTAATCAAAATCGAAACAAAATATCAATAAGAAATTAAAGAGCTAATTTCCATGAGCCATATTGGTTAAATTAGTATTTATATTATAGTCAATAGTTACAGAATATCTATATTTTTTCAATTACAGTGAATATTTATGAAGATAAACATTATACTGGGCCATAAAACATGTCTATATGAATTTGAAAAAAATATAAACGTCACAGAGGATGTTATCTGCCTACAAAATAATTGAACTAGAAAATAGTATCTATTAGATGCTTGGAGAAAGCCCCAAAATGTGAAAATTAGGCAGCACAATTTCTAATAAAAACTTCAAAATGAAACTAGGAATATTGTGACCACTTGATAATGAAATTTAACCCATCAGCTATGCATAATGAATCAAAAAGAGTGCTTGAAGATAAATGCATAGATTTAAATGTTTAAGAAAAATCAGCGAAATACATTATCAATAAAAAAGAGCAAATTAAAAGCAAAAATAATCTGTACAAAAGAAACAAAGTAGAAAGCACATAAATGAAATACAAAATAGAAGTAAAATATATTAACTCAAAATGTGGTTCTGTGAAGACAATTAAAGTTTTAAAAAAGTAATTGAAAATGGTTACTGAGGATGAAAGCCTGCAATCCAAGCATACTACAATCATAAAGTAAAATTAAAAAAAAAAAAGATACAGTACTACTAGAGACCCAGTAAACAGTAAAAGGGTAATAAAGAAGAGGACAGGTATTTGCCAACAGCCTTGAAAATTTAAAAGACATTGGAAAATTCTCTGGAAAATGCGATTTATCTAAAAAACCCATTATCACTGAGATTTTTGACTCATGGTGACTCTAGGACAGAATATAACTGACTGCCCCATAGAGTTTTCAACTAGCAGCTGGTGGATTTGAACTGCAGATCTTTTGGTTAACAGTAAAATTCTTAGCCGTTGTACAAACAGGGCCCTGATTTACCTAAAGTCACACAAAAGTGAAACAACAAAACTGAACAATACTATAAATAGCAAAATGACTGTTATTATTAAAGTGGTAGGCCTACTTGGCTAGGCCATGATTTTTAGCCATTTGGCAGTTGTGATGTAGTTTGCAACTTATATAATGATGTAATTACTCATCAGGAGCTCTACTATCAGTAGTCAGTCAGATGAAAGAGAGTTTTCTTAGGTGTGTTATGTAGATGTATCAGGCATTTGTCTCTTAAGTGTCTAATTTCTAGGTATTGAGGCTTGGGCCTACAGTCTGTAGATCTTAGGTTCGTCAGCTGGTACAGCTACAGATGAGTCAGGAGAAGCCTCAGACTTGACATCTGAGACCTGACCTACGTACTTGGGACTTGCCAGCTTCTACAACTATGTGAGCCATTTCCATGAGATAAATCTCTCTCTCTCTCCACTTCACTGGATTTGCTTCTCTAAAGAAACTAATCTAAGAAAAGATTATTTAAAACTATTCTTAGGTGTCATATGTGTATCCTCCAAACATCTGTCAGCTTGTCATACTGTGGTAGCTTATCGTTGCTATGATATTGGAAGTTATGCCACTGGTATTTAAATACCAGCAGGGTCAACTGTGGTAGACAGACTTCAGATGAGTTTATAGACTAAGATAGACTAGGGAAAAGGACCTAGTTGTCCACTTCTGGAAAAAAAAAAAGTAGCAAGTGGAAATCTTGCAAATGGCACAAAAATTTTATTTGATATAGTGCTGGAAGATAGGCTCCTCAGGTTGGAAGTTGCTTCAAAGCAGCTTGGGAAGAATTGCCTCCTTATAGTTTACCTTAATGCCCTAAATAGAGTCAAGCTTCTGGAATTTCATTTTCTGATGTAACATGACACAAATGAGAAGAAACACCTGTAAGCTTTCATTAGTAACTGTAATATAATAGTAGAATGATAATAACTGGAATACAAAAGATAAGAAGTATGAATTCAAAAACTAGGAAATTGGCAAAAATGAAATGAAACACACAAACATTGATATCTCAGGCACTGGGAAGTAAAATGGACTGGTATTGGCCATTTTGAATCAGACAATCAGGTGATCTATTATATCTGGAACGACAAGTTGAAGAGAATTGTGTTGCATTCATTGTCAAAAATTATGTTTCAGGATGTATCCTGAACAACAGTGCTGTCAGTGATAGGATAATATCCATACTCCCTGAAGGAAAATCAGATACTACCATTACTCAAGTATATGCGCCAACCACTAAACCAAACATGAAGAAAATGAAGATTTTTACCAATTTATGAAGTCTGAAACTGACAGAACATGCAATCAGGATGAATTCGTAGTTAAAGATAATTGGGCTGTGAAAGCTGAAAGCAAAGAAGAAGAATTGTAGTTGGAAAGTACAACCTAGGTGACAGAAATGATGCCTAAGATCACACAATAGAATTTTGTAAGACAAAAGACTTCATTGAAAATATCTCTTTTCAACAACATAAATGGTTACTGCACACATGGACCGTGACAGAAGGAAAACACAGGAATCAAATGAATTACATCTGTGGAAAGAGCCAATGGAAAAGTTTAACATTATTAGTAAGAATAAGACTGGGACTGACTATGAAAAACACCATCAATTGCTTATATGCCAGTGTCAGTTAAGACTGAAGAAAGGTAAACCAAGTCAAAGAGAGCCAAAGTACAACCTAGGATATATCCCACTCGAACTTGGAGACCATCTTACTAACAGATTTGACACATTGAACACAAATGACCAAAAACCAAATGAGTTGCAAAATGACATCAAGGAGATGATGTAGGATGAAAGCAAGTGATCATTAAAAAGAAGGAATATACAAAATATCAAAACAGATGTCAGAAGATGCTATGAAATCTGCTCTTGAGTACTAAAGCTAATGGAAGACAAGGGGGACACTTTTGGTTTTCCTTAAATCAGGAAAGTCACGAATCAGGGTTGTATCCTTTCACCATAGCTATTCAATCTGTATGATGAGCAAATAATCCCAGAAACTATACGAAAAATGACTGCGGTTTCAGGGTTGGAAGAAGACTCCATTCACAATCTGTGTTATACAGATGACATAGACTTGCCTGCTGCAAGTGTAGAGGACTTGAAGCACTTACTGGTGAAGACCAAAAACTACAGCCTTCAATACGGATTGCACTGCCACAAAAAAAACAAAGATTCTGAGAACATTATGATGAACACAGGAAAGACTGAAGTTGTCAAGGACTTCACTGTAGTTGAATCCACAATTAACACCAGTTGGAAAAGCAGACAAAAAAATCAAATTTGGGGGTGGTGAGGGTTTATCATGGATGAGATAATTGACAGATGTTAGAAATTTTATTATTTTACTATAATTATTAAATAATAAAAACTAAAAAAATCAAACTACTTTGTGAGTCCCATCACGGCTCTCATTGGTGGTGGCCAGGCACCATCTGGTTCTTCTGGTCACATGTTGATTTAGTCACCTATTCATGTGGATCCTTCTGTCTTCTGGGTTCTTTTTCCCTCTTGTTGTTGATGTCCTTGGTGATCATCTGTTCCAGCTTAGTTGGGACAATTTGGTGTATATCAGATGGCAGCTGGCTACCTTTTAAGACCCTAGGTACCCCTCACCAATAGGGGATGGAGAACACTCCATTAACAAAAGGCTAGCTATGGCAATTGGCTTTGATGTCACCTGACAGCATGGTCACTGGCCCCCCAACCCTGCTACTCTACCCTTGCAATGTTGGATTAAGATTGGAAGAGTATTCAGGTTATGTTGGAGTCCAGTTTAATTGAAATTCTTTCTAACGTGTGCTGTCACTGCTTTCACCCAACCAAATTTCCGTCAACTATCTAATCTATAACCAAACCTCTCCTCCCTCTTTTCCTCCCTTCCCTCCTTTGTAGCCATCAAAGAGTCTTTTCTTCCGTACATGAGTCTGTTTTTAAGTTCTTATAGTAGGGGTCTTGTATAATATTTGTCCTTTTATGCTGACTGATAGCACTCAACATAATGTCTTCCAACTGAAACCAGGTTATGAGATGCTTCCTAATGTTATTATTATTCTTCATCATTGCATAGTGTTCCATTGAGTATCTATACCATAGTTTGTTTATCCATTCATCTGTTGTTGGGCATCTGGGTTGATTCCATCTTTTTGCTATTGTAGACTGTGCTGCAACAAACATTTGGGTGCATGGATCTGTTCATGTGACTGCCCTTGATTGTGTAGGATATATTCTGAGCAGTGGGATTACTAGGTCAAATGGTATATCTATTTCCAGCTTTTTAAAGAAGTGCAAGATTGCTTTTCAAAGAAGTTGTGACACTTTGCAATCCCACCAGCAGTGTAGGAGAGTTCTAATTTCTGCACAGCCTCTCTAGAATTTGTTGTTTTGTGCTTTTTGGATCATGGCCAATTTTGTTGGGGTGAGTTGATATCTCATTGTACTTTTGATATGAGTTTCTTTAATAGCCTATGATCATCAGCTTTCTGCATGTGTCTTTTGGCTGTCTGGATGTCCTTTTTAGAGAAGTATCTTACCATCTCCTTGGCCCATTGATTAATTGCATTATTTAGCCTTTTTTTGTTGATATTTTGTAGTACCTTGTAGCTTATGGAGATCAGACATCAGTCTGACATGTATTTGCTCAATACTTTTTCCCATTCTGTAGGTGGGCTTTTAATTCTTTCAATAAAATCTTTGGATGAGCACGAGTGTTTCATTCTTTGTAGTTCCCATTTATATGTTTTCTGTTGATTGTGCTTTGTCAGTTTTTGAAGTCTGTCTACATTGTGTATTAAAACTTCAATTGTTTATCATATTTTTACTTGGATTAACTTTATTGTTATTGTTATGTTTGATATTTAGGTCATTTATACTTGAGTTGATTTTTGTATAAAGTGTGAGATATACATCTTGTTTCAACTTTTTGCAGATTGATATAAAATTTTTCTGGCACCATTTGTTAAAGAGATTGTTTTTAACCATTTTAAAATCCTGGGATGTTTGCTGAACATCAACTGTTCATAGGAGGAAGGTTGCATCTCTGGGGTCTCAACTCTGTTCATTTCACCTGTATGTCTTTCTTTGTATCATTATGAGGCAGTTTTGACTGCTATGGCAGTGTAATAGATTCTAAAGTTGGCTAGTGAGAGGCCTCCCAGTATGATCTTCTTCTTCAGTAGTGCTTTACTTATCTGGGGTTTCTTCCCTTTCCAAACAAAGTTGGTGATTTGTTTATCCATCTCATTAAAAAATGTCACTGGCTCAGTGGCAATATGAGAATAAAAAGGAGTGCACCCTGAGAACTCCACTAAAATCCTGCAATCAATGGTCTGAAGGCCTGGGGCTTCCACTGGAAGCACGACCCCTAGACCTGATAGTGCCCCTGATCATAAATCATTACTGAAGTCAACTTAAAGAAACAGAAATGGATTGGGCTCGGTGACACAGAGTGACTATATTATGTATACACTTTATCTTTCTATGCATTTATACGATGTCCTCCTACTGGCCTCTTACTAGAGGGGAGTGGAGAGGGTAGAGAAGAGGGAACAGGGGATTGAAGGAGGATATGACTTGTGCAGAGCAGAAAGGAGGAGAATGCTGTCACAGGGCACGGAGAGCAATAGAAGCTGCACATAGGCAGGCATGCAAATTTAAAACAGATTTTACACTTTCACTCATTCACACACAAAAAAAAAAAGTCACTGGGATTTGTATTGGGATTGCATCATATATATAGATCATTTTGGGTAAAATAGACAATTTCACAATGTTAAGTCTTCTTATCCATCAGCAAGATACGTTTCTCCTTTTATGTAAGTATCTCTTAGTTTCTTGTAGTAAGGTGTTGTATTTCTCTTTGTACAGGTCTCTTATTTCTCCAGTTACATTTATTGCTAGGTATTTTCTCTTCTTGGTGGCTATAGCAAATGATATCAATTTGATGATTTCTTCTTTAATAATCTCTTTGTTGGTATAAAGCAATCCTACTGATTTACTTACATTTATCTTGTGTCCTGATACTTGTTGAACTCTTCTATCAGTTTGAGTAGTTTACATATGGATTCTTTAGGATTCTGTGAGTATACAATCATATCATTCAAAAATAGGGAGATTTTTACTTCTTTGCTGATGTGGATGCCCTTTATTTCTCTGTCTTGTCTAGTTACTCTGGCCAGAACTTCTATTACAATGGTGAACAGGAGAGGTGAGAGTGGGCATCCATGTCTAGTTCCTGTTTGCAAGGAGAATTGTTTCAGTCTCTCTCTGTTCAGGATGATGTAGGTGGTTGGCTTTGTATAAATGGCCCTTATCACATTGAGGAATTTTCCTTCTAATTCTATTTTGCAGAGAGTTTTTGTAGGAATGAGTGTTAGACTTTATCAAATGCCTTTTCTGTATCAATTGACAAAATCAAGTGATTCCTGTCTTTTGTGTTATTCATGTGGTTTTATCACATTAATTGTTTTTATGATGTTGAACCAGCCTTCCACTCCTGGCGTGAATGCAACTTGGTCCTGATGAATTATTTTTTTAATATGTTGTTGGATTCTACTGGAAAGAATTTTGTTCAAGTTTTTTGCATCTAGGTTCATGACTAATGTTGCTCTGCAGTTCTCCTTTTTTGTTGGATCTTTCCATGGCTTTGGTATGAGGGTTATGCTCTGCTTTATAAATGAATTTGGGAATATTCCATCCTTTTCTATGCTGTGAAATATTCTCAGTAGTATTGAAGTTAAATGTTCTCTAAAAGCTTGTTATCCTTCTCCGTTGAAGCCATCTAGGCCAGGGCTTTTTTTGGTTGGTAGTTTTTTAATGACTTTTTCAATCTCTTCCTTTGTGATAAGTTTATCAAGTTGTTTTGATTCACCTTGTGATGATTTTGGTAGGTGATACGAATCTAGGAATTTGTCCATTTCCTCTAGGTTTTCAAATCTGTTAGAGTACAGTCTTTCATAGTACTGCGTTATGATATTTTTTTATTTCTGTTGGATCTATTGTGACATCTCCCATCTCATTTCTTATTCAGGCTATTTGTTTCCTCTCTTGTTCTTCAGTAAGTTTAGCCAGGGGTTGGTCAATTTTTATCTTTTCAGAAAACTACTGTTTAGTCAGCTTTGATGAGCAGGAGTCCATATTGCTGGGCCCATGCACAACCACTGTCCCTGCCACCATGAACACTTTGTTCATGAGCCCATTGAGCAATGACAGGGGTATCCAGGGAAAGAGGATAACTGGTTCCCACAGAACTCATCATCTTATCCACTTGATTGTTAAACTCATCCTCTGTTGAGGTCACTTTTTGATGAGCATTCACATGAGACACAGATTTCTTCACTTCTTTGTCCCATTCAGGGAGATCTATCCACATACCTCTCCCCCCTAAATCCTTGTCTCCAATCTTCCAATCATGTTCCTTCCAAGTCCCTGACCAGTGGCCAAGCCGTTGGCTACAGCCCATGAATCGATATACAGCCGTACATCTGACCATCTCTCCTTCCAAACAAATGAACAACCAGATGCACTGCTAGAAGTTTTGCCCATTGGTAGGATTTGCCTTCACCACTGTCCTTTAGGGAGGTCCCAGAAGGGGCTGTAGTGCTGCTACTGTCAACTTCCGAGTGGTGCTAGCATGTCGCACAGAACCGTCTGTAAACCGGGTAAGAGTTTTCTCTTCCTCGGTCAGCTGGTAATAAGGAACTCCCCATTAAGCCATAAGTGCAAACTGGGAGGTGGAAGATAATGCTACAGGAGTGGAGACCATGGAGGTTTCAGCCACCTCATGCAATTTACTTGTGCCTTCAGGTTCTGCACGGGCCTTATCTCATATATACCACTTCCATTTAATAATGGGCTGCTGCTGTGCTCATCCAACTTTATGACTCTGTAAGTCAGACAACACTCAGTTCATGATAGGCAGCTCAGGATGCATGGTGAGTTGGTGTCCCATGGTTAAGCATTCAGTCTCTACTAAGGCCCAGTAACAAGTCAAAAGTTGTTTTTCAAAAGAGGGTACTTATCTGCAGAGGATGGCAGAGCTTTGCTCCAGAATCCTAAAGGTCTGTCTGTGATTCACTAGTAGGGGCCTGCCAAAGACTCCAATCTGCTACTGACACTTCAAGCACCATTGTTATCAGCTGGATCATATGGTCCAAGTGGCAGAACAGCCTGCACAGCAGCCTGAACCTGTTGCAGAGCCTTCTCTTGTTCTGGGCCTCACTCAAAAGTAGCAGCCTTTCAAGTTACGTGCTAAATATGCTGAAGTAGTACACCTAGATGAGGAATATATTGCCTCCAAAATCCAAAGAGATCCACTAGGTATGGTGCCTGTTTTTTAGTTGTTGGAGCAGCCAGGTGCAGTAACTTATCCTTTACTTTAGAGGGAATATCACGACATACCCCACTCCTGGTACCAAATTGTCTTAAGCTGGGTTTTCTAGGGAAGCAAAACCAGTAACACGTGTTATGTATAAGAAAGGATTTATATATTTATATAAAGAACAAGGAAAGATATATATACATACATATATATATAGGACAGCTCACACAATTGCAGATGCTGAACGTCCCAAGTGCTGGCACAAGCTTCATGTGGCCATGGGAGCTGGTCCCAAGGTCAGCAGTCAGAGACCAGAGTTCTAGATCACTGGTTGTGTAGGTAGCAGATCCCACACTAGCAGTGAGACGGAGCTGCAGAAGCTGGCAAACCCAGGATTGGCAGGTCAGGGAACAGGACTCTTAAGTGCCAGCTGTAAGAGTTGACGAATCCAACAGCTGCTAGTTCAAGTCAAGGAACCAGATGCCAGCAGTGAGCATACTGGCAGTAGGTGGTGGAAGGCAGAGAGAAGAAGGCTGAGGGGCAGGAAGCCACCACAGCTCCTGCCCTACCACTTAACACAGCAACCAAACATGATAGCCAAGTTGACATAATCCTGACCACCACAACTACCTTTTGGTTTTATCAATTTTTTCGGTTGCTCTTCTATTGTCTAATTTGTTTAGGTCCTCTCTAATCTTTCTGATCTGTTTTCTTTTGGTTCCTGAGGTGTTCTTCTATTGCTCTTTTTTTCTTGTCCAAGCTGTAGGGTTAATTTATTGGTTTGGGTTCTTTCTTCCTTCTAGATGTGTGCAGTTTTAGAGATAAATTGATCTCTGAACACTGCTTTGGCTGTGTCCCAAAAGTTCTGGTAGGAAGTATTTTTATTCTCATTTGAAACCATAAATTTCTTTATTTCATCTTTGATTCCTTCTATAACCCATGGCATTTTGAACAAGATGCTGTTCAATTTCCCTGAGTTCCAAGTTATTTCAGGTTTTTTCTGATATTGATTTTGACTTCTACAGCTTTATGGTCTGAGAAGATGCAATAATTCAGTGATTTGAATTTTGTTGAGATTTGCTTTATGTCCGAACACATGGTCTATTCTGGAAAATGTTTCATATGCACTGGAGAAGAAGGTGTAGTTATCTGCTGATGGATAAAAAATTCCGTATATGTCGATGAGGTCTAGTTGGCTAATTGTGGCAATAAGATCTGTGTCTTTACTGTGGTTCTTTCTAGAAGATCTGTCCAGTACTGAAAGTGGAGTGTTGAAGTTTCCCACTACTACAGTGGAGTGATCTATCTCATTTTTTTTTTTATTATGATTGAGTGAAAATGTACATTCCCACATAAATTTACATGCCCATCTACATGAAGCTTCCACTGCTCTCCCTGCCCGGTGACACTATTCTTCTCTGCTCCATATACGTCTCATTTTCCCAATAATGTCCTTTCCTCTCCTCTCTACCCACTCTCCTTCCTCCAGCCAGAGGTCATCAGGATGATCTCAGTTAACGGTCCAGCGGTTTCTGTGTTCCTCTGGGAGCAAGGCCCCTGGCCCTGATGCTACCCTTGCCCATAAATCATAATGAAGATCCACTCTTCGGACATAAATGGATTGGACTTGGCAATGCAGAGTGACCTTATATTGGATGCATTTTATGGTTCTATGCATCTATAGGATATCACATTTTTTAATATAGTCAGTGTTCTTCAATGTATTTAGATGCTCTAGTATTGGATGAATAAATATTTAATATTGTTAAGTCCTGCTCATGTATTGAAACTTTCAGCAACAAATAGTGACCATCCTTGTTCACGATGGTGGATTTTACATTAAAATCTATTTTATCTGAGATTAGTATTGCCACACCTGCTCTTCTTTGTACTTTGTTAGCTTGGTATATATTATTCTATCCTTTAACTTGTAGTTTGTTCATAACTTTAAGTGTAAGGTTAGTTCTTGTAAGCAACATATAGATGAGTTGTGTCTTTTGTTCCAAGATATCACTCTGGAGTGTTTAGTCCATTTATATTCAATGTAACTATTGATAGGTATGTGTTTACTGCTGCCATTTTGATGTATTTATGTATGTATTGTTTATATGTTGTATATGTTTCTCTGTTGCTCTTAATATTTTGTTCTGAGTCATTCTTTATGGGTTGATTTTTCATCCTTTTAAGCATTGGTTTTGTGTTTGCTGAGACTCCTGTGTTAATATGCTGCATATTTATTGTACATTGCAGCTGCCCCTATGATTCCCCTTAACAATCTAAGTTTAAACTCAGTTTTAACCTCAGCATCTCTTATTATCTTCCTCTCCATCTGGAAGGCTGATAACTACTGTAGCATAACCCTGTTTTTAACGTGATGGCATCATAGTTTTCATGTTATGTTCACTGGATCACTTCTTTTAATATTATAGCTTTGGTTGACTTTCGTGCCTTCCCTAACTGAGTACATTGCTGGATGTTATGTCCTAAATTGCCTCCTTAAATACACACTAAATGGTTTTGTTTTTCTAAGCCAAGAGCTTCTTTCAGTTTTTCTTGTAGCTTTGGTTTGGTTTTTATGAAGTCTCTTGCTTTCTGTTTATCTGTGGATGCCTTAACTTCATTGTCTTATTTGAGAGGCAGTTTTGCAGGATATATAATTCTTAGTTGGAAGTTTTTCTCCTTCAGTGCTTTAGATGTGCCATCCCGCTGCTTCCATGCCAATATTGTTTCTACCAAGAAGTCAGATAAAGTCCTACAGGGCTTCCCTCTGAATGTTAGTTTTGCTTTGAGTCCTGCTGCCTTTAGAATTTCTGCTTCTGTTTCATTTTGTTAAGCTTGATTATATCTTGGTGTCTTTCTTTTGGGGTCTACATTATGTGTTGTTTAATGTGTGTCTTGGATGGCTATGTTCTCTTCTTTCATAATTTCATGGACGTTTTCTATAAGCAGCTCAACAACAATACTCTCTGTGTTTTGAGGTTTCCCCTCCTATTCAGGAACTCCAACTAATAGTAGATTGTTCCTCTTAATAAAGTCCCACATGTTTCTTAATGCTTCTTCATTTTTCTTGTTTCTTTTCTCTGATTTCACCACGTAAATGCTGGTGTCAGTAGCTTTATCTTCCAGGTCAGTAAATCTATCGTTATGTTCTCCTCTTTTGGCTTTGTAGTGAGCTGTCTAATTCTGTAATTTTGTTGTTGATTTGTCCGATTTCAGAATGCTGATGTTCCATCAGTTTTAACAGTGTACTTAATTTTTTATTTTGTTCCTCCGCATTTTGTATAACATACAGGATGGCTCTCTATATAATTGTTTTGTACTCAATAGTTTCAGAAAAGCTTCTTCATCTGGGAAGTTCTTCAATTCTTTATTTTATGACATTTTCTGGAGCCATAGTTGGATGTTTCTTTAAATATTTGGCTAGGTTTCATTGCTTTTGAGACATCCAGAATCTGTTTAGTTTCTTTGCTGAGGCTCAGTTCCGAGAAGGAAGTTGATCACCAGCCACTTCTATGTACTCCAGTGACTGGACCAGTGGACTCTCTTGGGTAGTAGGCTCTGCCTCCTAGTTGGCAGAGATGGCCCTACTTAAGGAGTCACTGGGTTGCCACTGGCTGACCTTATGATATGGGTCTGTGAAGCCTGGAATAGATGCTGTCTGGGTGCACTGCAGTTATTTCTGCAGGCAGTCTAATTTTAAAAAGCTAAAAGCTATCTGATGGCTTCCAAAATCAGTCAGGCCAACAGGTGTGGCAAGCCCCTCCTTCCAGTTGTCACCAGAGGCACCTCTTCAGCTGTCCCCAGATGCTGTGATATAGTTCAAAGTAGGGACAGGCTACTGCACAGCTGTCATACTCTGCCAGACCCCACCTGTAAGGCTACACTGTGTTAAATACAGCTTTTCTATTGTAAAAGTGCTCCCTGGGCTGGCACTGCCTCCCAGCTTGGGAATTAGCCTCTCCTGAGGCTTCCAGTTGTGTAACTCTACCTCTTAGTTGACCAAGATGGTGTCCCAGCCAAGCTGCCCTTCCCGCCTCACAACAGTATAATCTTGCAGAGCTTGGAAAAGTGAGGGTAGAGGTTCTGGGGTGCCATCAGCCCACTGTCAGGCTCTCAAAATATGGCTGCCTGCACACTGTCTCTCGGCTGCAGCACATGCTGTTCATTTCCACACTTAGTTACAGCATAATGTGCTACCTCGTGTCCATCCCCCACTACCAGCCAACCAAAAGAATAAAAAGTTAAAAGAGCCAATGCCTTCAGTCTATGCAAATGGGTCTCAGGAAGAGAAAGTTTCCTGTTTAGTGGCATGTAGTCCAAACTGTCAGCCTTATGCTGTGTCCTAAGGCCTACTAGATATTCAGAAAGCTCCATTCAATTATCAATCCAGGCCTTAGTTTTCAGAGGGAATTAAGGAGATGTGTGCCCAGTCTGCCATCTTGACTTTGAATCCTGTAATTTTCCTTTTTTTGTGGGATCTTTCCCTGGCTTTGATATCAGGGTTATGTTGGCTCTATAGAATGATTTTGGGAGTATTTTGTCTTTTTCTATGCTGTGAAATAGCCTCACTAGTATTAGAATTAACACCTGTCTAAGAGCTTGATAGAATTCTCCAGTGAAGCCATCTAGGCCAGCACTTTTTTTTTGGTTGGTATTCTTTTGATTATGTTTTCAATCTCTTTTTTGTGATGATTTTGGTTTTGGTTAATTTTTTTGGTTTTGTTAATTTTTTCAGTTGCTCATCTATTCTCTAATTCATTTTGTTCTGCCTTAATCTTTATTGTTTTCTTCTGGTGCCTGAAGGATTCCTCTGTTGCTCATTTTCTACTTATTCAGGTTCCAGGGTTAATTCTTTGGTTTGGCCCCTTTCTTCATTCCAGGTGTGTGCATTTGTAGAGATAAATTGACCTCTGAGCACTGCTTTAACTATATCCCTAGGTTCTGGTAGGTTTTGTTTTCACCCCAGACTCTGCCTTTGGACCTTTGTCAAATAGCAACTGCTCATATGTGGATGATTCTGTGTCTGCATTCTCAATTCTGTTCCATTTGTCTATGTATCTGTTGCTGTAACCAGTACTAAGCTGTTTTGACTACCATGGCAGTGTAACAGTTTCTGAAGTAGGCAGTGTGAGGCCTCCCGCTTTGTTCTTCTCTTTCCATAATGGCACTTATCCAGGATTCTTCACTTTGCATGTGAATTTGGTGATTTGTTTCTCCATCTTACTAAAAACTACCATTGAGATTTGTATTTGGATTACATTGTATCTGTAGATCTCTTTGGGAAGAACAGATGCTTACACTATGTTGAATCTTTCTATCCATATACGAATTATATTTCTTCACTCATGTAGGTCTCTTCTGTTTTGTTGCTGTTGTGTCTGGTAGTTTACTTTGTATAGGACTTCCATGTCTCTGGTGAGATTTATTCCTACATATTTTATCATTTTGGGGACTACTGTAAATTGTATTGATTCTGTAATGTCCTCTAAGACGTTCTCTTTGGTAGTATAAAGGCAGCCAACTGATTTTTGTGTATTTACTTTGTAGCCTGATAATTTGTTGTTCTGTCAGTTCCTGTGATTTTCGTTCTGGATTCTTTAGGGTTTTCTGTGCATAAGATCATACCATCTGCAAATAGGTATACTTTCACTTCTTCCTTACCAGTTTGGATACCCTTTATCTCTTTTTCTAGCCTTATTGCTCTGCCTAGAACATCCAGTAAATGTTGAATAAAAATGATGTAAAAGGACATCATTTTCTGTTTCCCATTCTCAAAGGGATGTTTTCAGAATCTGCATTTAGGATGATAGTGCCTGTTGGCTTTGTGTAAATGTACTTTATCATACTGAGGAATTTCCCTTCTATTATTTTGCTGAGAGTTTTAACATGAAGGGGCTTTGGAGTTTGTCAAATTCATTTTCCTTATCAACTAATAAACCTAAGTCATTCTTGTCTTTTTTTTAATTTATGTGGTTCATTACATGGATTGTTTTTCTTATACTGAACCATTCCTGAATTCTTGATAAACCGCACTTGGTCATTGTGAATTATTTTTTAATATGTTGTTGAATTCTGTTGCCTAGAATTTTGCTGAGGAATTTTACGTCTAAGTTCATGAGAGATACTGTTTGCAATTTTACTTTTTTGTGATGTCTTCCCCTGAAACTGGTCAGAGTTATGTTGACTTGATAGAATGAATTTAACAGTATTCCATCTTTATATGCTCTAAAACACCATTAGTAATAATAATATTAACTCCCACATGTCTGGGAGAATTTGTCAGCAAAACCATTAGGGCCAGGGCTCTTTTTGGTTGAGAGTTTTTTAATTATCTTGTCAATCTCTTATTTAGTGATATTTTTAGTTAGTTGTTCTACATACATTTATGTTAGTTTAGGTAGGTAATGTGTTTCTAGAAATTTATTCATTTCCTCTAGGTTTTCAAGTTTGTAGTTTTTCAAAATATTCTCTTACAATATTTTTCATTATAGTTTGATCTGTTGTGATGTCTCCAATGTCATTTCTTGCTTTGGTTATTTAATTCCTGTTTTTTTTGTTTCTCAGTTCAGCCACGGTTTATCAATTTTGTTTATCTTTCAACAAACTGCCTTTTGGTCTTGTTAACTCTTTCAAGTCATTTTTGTAATCTGTAATTCATGCTTTTTTTAAAAATTATTTCTTTTCCTATGGTGCCTGAGGGATTCTTTAGCTGCTTTCTTTCTACTTCCTGGAGTTGTAGGGTTAATGCTTTTATTTGGCCCCTTTCTTCTCAATGGATGTGTACATTTACTGAGATAAATTTATCTCTGTGTTCCAAAGGTTCTGATGGGAAGTTTTTTAATTCTCATTTGATTCTGTGAATTTCTATATTCCTTCATGATTTCTTCCTGCAATCCAGTAGTTTTTCAGGAGAGTGTTGTTCAGTTTCCACATGTTTGATTTGTTCTTTTCCTTGTTTTTACTATTTTTGATGTCTACTTTATGGCTTTACATTCACAAAAGTTGCTGTGTAATATTTCGATAGTTTGAATATTGTTAAGGCTTGCTTTATGGTCTAATAAGTGGTGTACTATGGAGAATGTTGCAGGTGCATTGGTAAAGAATTTTTCAATTGGCTGCTGTTGAGTGGAATGTTCTGTACATGTGTATGAGGTCAAGTTGGTTAATTGAAACATCATTTAGATCTTTCATATCTTCATTGAGCTTCTTTCTGGATGTTCTCTTCTTCACTGAATTGGTGTATGAAAGTCTCCTAATATTACTATGGAAATGTCCATTATTGTTATCAATGAAGTTAGACTTTGCTTTACATATTTAGGAGCCCTCTCATTGGGTATGTAAATATTTAATTTGATTATGCCCTCTTGGAATATTGAGACTTTATTGATTATATAGTATCCTTCTTAATCCAGTGTGGTAGATTTTACTTTAAAGTCTGTTTTATGAGACAGCAATATTTCCATTCCTGCACTTTTTTCAGTATTATTTGCTTGATAATTTTTTTTCCAGCTTCTGGTTTTAGGTGTTTTGTATCTTTAAGTTTAAGGTGTGTCTCCTGCAGATAGCACTTAGATGGATTGAGGTTTTTTTTTTTTTTTTTTTTTTTTCCCAACTGCTACTCTCTGTCTCTTTGTTGGTGCATTTCATCCATTTCCATTCAGACTAATTATTAATGAGTATGAGTAAATTGTTGCCATTTTTATACCTTGTTTTATGAATAGTAGACAGTTCCTTACTTCTTAATTTTCTGTGCTGGATCAGTTTTCTTTATGTGTTTTTCTTCTGTTTCATTGTTGTTTGCTTTGTATTTGCTGAGACTTCCTTTTTTCTCTTTTTTTAATTCTAATGTGTGAGATTTTTTACTTTCCTTAATATTTCCTTAATATTTACCCCCATTTTTCTAAATTTAAACCAGTCTTCTTTTATCACCTCTACTTGATCTCTGCATGAAAGATCTTTGCCTACATTTTTATAAGTCCCTTTCTCTTGTTGCAATGATGTTTACGTTTATATAGTGACATCTCTGTTTCCCTGTTTTCGGGGTTTGACTTTGATTTATTTTTGTGATTTCTGTATCAGAGTTGATATCCTGTTGCCATGTTCTGTATTTTAGTCTTAGGCTGTGATCAGATGTTATTGATTTTCTGACCAAAAGACTTCCCTAAGTATTTCTTGTAATTTTGGTTTGATTTTTGAAAATTCCCTAAATTTCTGTTTATCTGGAAATGTCTGAATTGCAGTTTCATATTTGAGAGTCACTTCTGCTGGATATATAATTCTTGTCTGGCATTTTCTTTTTTTGAAGGCTTTATATATGTCATCACATTGTCTTCTTGCCTGCATGATTGATGTTAAGCAGGTCAAGTTTAGCTTTACTGATTCTGTTTTGTAGATTATTTTTACAGATCTCTAACCATTTTAAAATTCTCTCTTGATCTTTAGTTTTGACAAGTTTGATTATAATATGTCTTGGTGTCTTTCTTTTGGGATAACTTGTGTGGAGTTCAATGAGCATTTCGAATAACTATCTTCTCATCTTTCAAGCTATCAATGAAGTTTTCTACCAACAAATCTTCAATGATTCTCTCTGTATTATCTGTGATTTTCTCCTGTTCTGGTATTTAAATAACTCAGATTATTCCTGTTCACAGAATCCTACATAATTCTTAGTGTTTCTTGATTTTTGTCTGTTTTTTCATCCAGTATGTTGGAGTCAAATGTTTTATCCTCAGTCTCACTAGTTCAGTCTTCCATTGCCTAATTTCTTCTTTAAATTCTTATTGAGAAGTCTAATTCTGTAATTTCGCTATTAATCTGTGACTTTCTATTTCCTATCTCTATCTTTCTTGCAGCCTGTTCAACTTTTCATTATACTCTGTTGCATTTTGCCTCATTTCCTTACTGATCTCTGGAAGAGTTCTTAACATTCATTTTTTGTTTTTTGCCTCCAGTAACTCCAGGAATTTCTCTTCATATGGAAAAGATTTTGATTCTTTGTTTTTGGAGCTTTCTGAAGCTATTGTGATCTGCTTCTTTGAGTGATTTGATATTGACTATTGTCTCTGAGACATCAGTAAGTTTTGTATTTATTTGTTCTGTGTTTGCTTGCTGTATTATAGCTATTTGTTTTGTTTTGTTTTGAAATGTTCTAATAGGCTGCTTGTCTGTATTAATTAAGTTTTTGGTCCCTTTGAAGTTCTAACATCCTATGACCATACACTTTGAGTTGGTACTACGCGTGTGAGCACACGAGTCTGTTTACTTATCTTTTAAAGATTCAACTCTGGTGTCCAGGTCTTCGATCATCAATTGTGTGATGTAGGCTCTCTTCCACAGGCCTAAAGGGTCAGGAGTGATTGGTGTATGCACAGGTGTCTGGCTTCATGTCTTGACAGTGCCAAAGTTCTGAAAGCAATCCCAGAGTGTCTATGAGGAAAGCATGTCCCCTGATGATTCAGGCTTAAGGAATCAGCAATTTTGGTTTCTTTCCTCTATTTCATAAATTGTTCCATCTCAAAGTCTAGGAGAATGGCTCAAGGCACGTGTAAGAAGTTCTACTTCCATCCCAGAAATAGGCAAGTAAACAAAACCTACTACAGTGCAGAGATGGAAGGCAAATGTGCTGAGAAAAGGAAGAGACATTTATCCTAAAGAAAAGTTTTAGGACCTCACACAGTAGGTTAAGCTCAAGCTACTGACCTTTTTATGATCAAGTGCCGTTTTTATTGGTTCTGAAGATGTGAGTGGGTTTTTTACTGCTCATTTCTCTTCTGCTCAGGAGGATGACCTCCTAATGTAACTGCTCTATTAACCATATTGTTTGCAGCTGATTCCCATGGGGTCAAATCTGGTCATCCTAGGTAGTTCTAGACCTGCTCTCCCTTCCCTGTCACTCAGTCAGACTTCTCAACTTTCCCTTTGATATTCAGAGTTTCTAGACTATCATGTATAATTGAATCACTTATTCTTTTGGACTTTGTTGTTAAAGAGATCACTCTGCCATCTTGGCCCTGCCTCCCAGTAATTTTTTTTCTGTATTGTTGTTAGATTTTTCAAATGTTACAACCACTTTGGCAATATCTCATAAAGATTAAACAGAGACAGAGAACTACTCCCTGCTCAAACAATTGTACCCCATATATGTACCTAAATAACTTAAAACATATGCTTATAATGACTTATACCATAATAAATACAGCTTTATCCATAATATCTCCAAAGTAGAAACAACTTAAACATTCTCAGATTAAAATAGACAATAAATTGGCATGTAATAATTAAATGAAATACTGCTTATGTTATGAAGATATGATTCAGTGAGAATTACAAGTGGTATTAGTTTCTAAATAAACAAGACAGAAATTTGTGCCTACTGCATTATTTCATTTATATAAAGTTCTAACATGGGCATAATTAATTGATGGTTAAAGTCATTCAAATGATTGCATCCTTTTATCTTATGTATTCATTGTGCATGTTAAGTAAATATTATGTGAAGCTGGACTAGACAAAAAAGCATAAGGTATCAGGAATGGAGGAAGACTCTCAACAGCCTTCAATATGAAAATTATACAAACTTCCTAACAGACTTATCTACAGATTACAACCAAATGTGAAGAAAATGAAAATCCACACAACTGTACAAATAAACAGTGTCGGGATAAATGAAGAACAAATTAAAATTATCAAGGATTTCTTTCCACTTTTACCAACAATCAGTATCCACGGAAACTGCAGTAAAGAGATCAAACAATATATTTCCCTTGGAAAATCTACTGCAAGAGACCTCTTTAAATTTTTTAAAAGCAAAAATTAACTTCAATGACTAAGGTATGCCTGAAGCAGGCTATGGTTTTTAATCTCCTCATGTACATGTAAAAACTGGACATTGAAATAGAAGAAGAATGAAAGCGTTTGAATTGTTTGGTTGGCAATACAATTGAACATACCATGGACTTCCAGAAGGAGGAACAAATTATCAGTTGAAAAAATACAGCCAGAATGCTCCTTTGAAGCAAAGATTGTGGGACTTAATCTTGCTTACTTTGTACATGACACCAGAAATGACCAATTGCTAAGAAAGATACTGTGTTTGGTAGAGTAGATGGTCAACAGAAAAAGTGGAAAATCAATAAATTCAAGCAGAGCAATGGTCACAAACATGGCACAAGACCAGGAAATTTTTCATTCTGTTTTACATGGTGGCATTGTGTCAGTCTACTTGAAAGTAGCTAGCAACAATAGGACATGTTTAATGATAATAGAATGAGGAAACTTTCTGGGGTGATAAACAATTCTTTTTGTTGAATCAATTCATCTTCATCATACCTCTTGACGTATCTAATTAGGATGTGTCCATATATGGAAATGGAAAAAAATAGCCATTCAAGGGGAGACATTGGACTCTCTACAGTTTTATAGAAGATCAGAGGTGAAGTATGTGTCCATTAAATTAATATAGCCACATTTTTTTTCCTTTTACTTATACAAGTATCTCCAGTTATATTACAAAAGGTCCGAGGTATTTTAGGGTTTAATTAGTTGTATCTCTGATTTTTATACTCTATCCTGAACTCCAGAATTCAAAACAAAATGTGAATAGGTACCAAGTTTTTTTTTTTTTTTTTTAACATGACTGAGTGAAAATGTACCTTCCCGTATAAATTTACATGCCCACCTACATGCAGCTTCCACTGCTCTCCCTGTCTGGTGACAGTACACTATTTCTCTCTGCTCCATACAAGTCTCATCCTCCCAACAGCCTCCTTTCCCCTCCTCTCCACCCACTCTCCTTCTTCCAGCCAGAGGTCAGCAGGATGATATCCTATAGATGCATAGAACCATAAAGTGCATCCAATATATGGTCACTCTGCATTGCCAAGTCCAATCTATTTGTGTCCAAAGAGTTTTATTTTCATTCTTTAACTTTCTTTTTTAGGCAGTCAAGAGAGACACATATGAAAAATTAGTATATTGTGCTCACTACTGTACAACATTTTAGAAACCATTAATTCAACAAATATTAATTATTCGGAGAAGTATATTTAAAATCAGTCTTTTCATGAATCATAGTTGTTGTTAGGTGCCCTCGAGTTGGTTCCAACTCGGAGACCCTATGAACAACAGAATGAATCACTGCCTGGTCTTGCATCATGTCCACAATCATTTTTATGCTTAAAACCACTGTTGTAGCCACTATGTCAGTCCATTTTGTTGAGGTTTTCCTCTTTTTCACCGACCCTCCACTCTGCCAAGCATGATGTCCATCTCCAGGTACTGATCCTTCCTGGCAACATGACCAAGTATGTAAGATGCAGTCTTGCCATCTTAGCTTCCAAGTAGCACTCTGGTTGTACTTCTTCCAGAACAGAACTTTTGGTTCTTTTGACAGTCCATGGTACATTCAACATTCTTCTCCAACACCACAATTCAATGGCATAAATTCTTCTTCTGTTTACTTTGTTCATTGTCCAGCTTTTGCATGCATACAATGTAATTGAAAATACCACAGCTTAGGTCAGTTGCCTTTTAGTCTTCATGCTGATATCTTTACTTTTGAATACTTTAAGGAGGTGCTTTGCAGCAAATTTTCCCATAGTAAGTTACTTTTTTGTGAATTGTTAATACAATTACTGCCTGAAATAATTATATTTGTAATTGATTTGTAATTAATTACTAGCAGTGCCTATGTCTATGTGTATATACATGCACACTATGGGAAATACTTCAACCCAGGTATTCAAGTTTACTTCTAGGCTAGGACTGAATAAATAATTGAGAATTACATGAATTTTAGGAAGATATTATTATATAAGATTTCAGGTTTTCAGATGTTTCAGACTGTTAATATTGAAACAGTCCATGTATTCTTCTGACATTCTGTATCAAAATATTGCACTATGGTATACCAACATAAGTTACTGACATTTAATACAGAAAACACTTGAATGTTAAATAGAAAAGTTGAGAGGTTATTAAACCAGTAACCAGAAGTATCCAATTTTACAAAACTCTGATATTGACTAAGATTAAGAATGTTTACATTCCAAGAATGCCTAGAGACCACTACATTTAATATCTTTAGGAATTATTGGGGGGATGGAAGTGTTGGGGCAGCATAGGTAGGCTCCTGATTAAGAAAATATGCATTCGTTATTTAAAAAAGAGTATACACATATGTATTCAGATTTATAGGACCATTGTAGAGAGTGGTAGTGTAATGGTTCTGAAACAATCAACAGAAAACTAGCAATAATGTCAACCTAAAACTAAGTCCAATGAAATTAACTGAGAACTATAATCAACGAACATTCAAGAAGTAAATGAAGAAATTTCCTAGTTTCTTTACATCACGTAATGTACAGGGTGTACGTATATGAAAAAGATAACTCCACCAAACAAATTTAGAAACTGTGGTAAAATTTCAGACAAGAGCTAATTAGTAGAATAGTTTGATTTTTGTATTGGAAAACAGCATGGCACAATGAAGATAAAATATTCATTTTTTTTGAGATATGCACTATTTGTTATTCAAAAATTGGTTTTAGAATGTTTTACTGTCGTAAGAAGCAGTGTAATGAATAAAAGTTTTAAAGTTGAGTTTTGGAAAATATCTTCAGCTCGTTTTTTTGAAACTTCATGCTACAAACAGAATAATTTAAATAAAAAATGATACTTAGCTATGCAATAATTAAAGATGCTATTATGTATGTTGTTATACAATAACTAAATTTATGAAAAGAACATTTTTTACCACTTCAGTACTTATAGGTTATAAAATGTGAACATTAACAAAAGACATGTGGGATGCACTTTTATATTTTTTATTTAACTCCTTCCCATGCACTAGGTTAACATTATGATACCAGTTTACTGATACTTCATGTTGAAATCCAGTTATGAATTCTTTAAGTAGGTGAAAATAAATGCAAAATAGTTCATATACAATCTTTATTAACATATCTTAGAGAGTTTTCAAGACTGAGAACTCCACAATGCATTCATCAGAGACAAATATGATCATAACGAAAGCAACAGTGTACTATTTAACCAGGATTGCATTACAGATGGACTGTAAATGGACAGCTGGCAGTACGTTCAATTAAATACAGTTTGTCACATTAATTTCCTTTGCTCTTTGGTTTTAGCTTTTATTGCTAAAAGAATTGATCAATTCAATATAACTTTTTATGGGAATTTTATTTATGAAAGAAAAATCGAATGTTCTATCACATGGGGTCTCCATAAGTCAGAATATATACTCAGTGGAAACCAACAACAACACCTCCTAACTGTAATATTTAGAATGTATATGACAACTGAATGAAAAGTTTTCTCCCACTGGGTTAAAATTTCCTTACTGATCAAGTCATTCATTCTGTTCACTAAATTAAAATCACTCTCTTCGATTCATAAATAGTAAAAGACCTTTGCATTCAGCTTGGTGAAAGTTAGTATTCAGTCACATACACCCTAGCCATTACATTTTTAAGCATTAGCCAAACGCAAATTCGTGACTCTTTTTGAATTCTACTACTGGTAGTTGTGCTTATTTTGCTTGTTGAAAAGAATTCAGGTAAACCTGATAAAGTTTGTCTTGCTGCTAGGCTATCTCAATTCACAAATGATCATATCTATTTACTATTTATCTCAATTAATTTGTTGCAGAACTGTTGTTTAACATTATGTACAAGGTGCTAAATAACTTTGGATGTGTTTCCTTGTCCTGAAAGCTGACAGAATTTCATGGTAATATTTGATCTATAAAATAGATACTATTTTTTCTTATTGACCTTATCCCCAGTTTCATTAATATATGACATATTTTTTTCCATGAGTACTTCTTTGCATTTACATTCATGCCTCTGTGTGGATTTCTTATTTCTTCTTACTATTATAATACTATAGCAAAATTTTCACAGAAGTGAGCAATAAGTTAATTATTTGTGTAAAGTAACTGTATTACCAAAAGTCACATGGCTTAAAATATTTTTTTCTATTTCTAAATACTGCTATACCTATTTATAATACAATTAAATCATTGGATAGCTAGTACGTATCTATTATCAAGTTAAATATAATAGCTTTTTTATTTCCCTGTGAATTTTTAAATGGACAAACAAAGCAGTAGTCACAATGGCAGTAATTTTATTATTAAAAGGTGATATTTCCAGTTATAACATTGAAAATGAGCCATATTTTTCCTATGTTGCCTTTCAACTCTCATTCATATTCTTAAGCAGATTTCATACACCGTAAAGCTACTGTAGACAGAGAGTTCACTGACCCTTTAATATATCTGGGATGATAGGAAAACCCACAATCAATTGAAAATATTAACAAAAATGTAACAATCTTAAGTATTTTCTGGTTCACTGCCATATTGTTGATACATTCTAGATTTTTGACCTCTGGACCTAATTTGACAACAGAGACATTAAACTCTTAAAAGATGTACAAATTCTAAAATCTTCAATAAAGATACAATAAGTTGGATGTTATTATTGACACTTTTATGAGCCCTGTGGTGTAGTATTTAAGTGTTCTGCTGCTAACCAAAAGGTCAGCAGCTCCAACCTTTCAGCTGCACCAGGTGAAGATGTGGTAGTAGGCTTTGGTAAAGACTACCGTTACTGTTAGATGCCCTTGAATTGATTCCAACTCATAGCAACCCTAAGTACAACAGAATGAAACACAGCCTAGTCTTGCACTATCCTCACAATCATCGTTATGCTTGAGACCATTGTTGCAGCCACTGTGTCAGTCCATCTCATACAGGGTCTTCCTCTTTTTCGCTGAACCTCTACTTTATGAAGTATGATGTTCTGCTCCAGAACTGATCTCTCCTAATAATGTGTCTGAAGTACATGAAATGTAATCTAGTCATTCTTGGAAACCCTGGTGGCATAGCAGTTAAGTGCTGTCTCTGCTAACACAGGTCAGCAGTTCAAATCCACCAGATGCTCCTGGGAAACACTCTGGGACAGTTGACCATTCTTGTTATTAAGGAAGATTCTGCCTCGACTGCTTCCAAGACAGATCTGTTCATTCTTTGGGCAGTCCACAGAACATTCAGTATTTTCTTCAAAATATAATAAGTAAAAGGTATCAGTTCTTCAGTTTTCCTTATTCATTGCTTAGCTTTTGTATGCTTATGAGATGATTAAAAACATTAGGGCTTGGGTTAGCTCCACCTTATTCTTCAAGGTGACATCTCTGCTTTTCAACACTTTAAAAAGATGTTTTGTAGCAAATTTGCCCAATTCATTGAGTCACTTGATTTCTTAAATTATTCTTCCATGGGTGTTGATTGCGGATTCAAGTAAAGTGAAATCTTTGACAGTTTCAATCATTTCTCCATTTATCATGATGCTGCTTATTGGACCACTTTCGAGATTTTTTATTATCTTTATTTTGAGGGGTACTCTATACTGCAGGCTGTGGTCTCTGATTTACATTATAAGTGTTTCAAGTCTTCTTTACTTTTAGGTTGTGTCATCTACACAATGCGGGCTGACTTTCTAATAGTTTCCTGTTGAGTTACTGTTGTACCTGCTTTTGAATGATCTTCAACAAAAGTTTACTTGTCCATGATATTAATGACATTGTTAAGGTCCACAGTGTGTTGAATCACCTTTATTTGGAAGGGTGAGAATATGGATCTCCTCCAGTCAGTTGACTAAGTAGCTGTCTTCCAAATCTCTTGGCGTATGCAAACATCATAATAGAGAGGTTAAAACGTTCCCTTTGAGAACTAGTACAAGAATGCCCTTTATCGCTACTCCATTTAACAATGTGCTGAAAGTCCTAGCTACAGCAAGAAGGCATGAAAAAGACGTAAAGAGTATCCACATTGATAAGAATTCAAACTGTCCATGTTTGAATGATTATATGATACTATACATTGAAAAATCAAAAAACTCCATGAGAAAATTACTGGAGCTAATAGAAAACTTCAGCAGAGTAGCTAAACATACAAAAATTCGTCCAAAACCTATACACTAACAAAGAAAATGATGAAAAGAAAATCAGGAAAACAATGCCATTTAAAACAGCCCCTAAGAAAATAAAATACTTGAAATAAATATAACTAGGAATGTAAACAATCTATACAAAGAAAACTACAAAACAATGCTACAAGAAAGCAAAGGGGACCTGCCTAAATGAAAAACATACTATGCTCATGGTTAGGTAGATTCCATATTATAAAAATGACAGTTATATCTAAGGCAATTTACAAATACAAGGCAATCGTTATCCAAATACTAGCAAATTCTTTAAACATATGGAAAAAACTAATGATTAACTTTGTCTGAAAAGGAAAAAGGCCTTCAATAAGTAAAGCACTATTGAAGAAGAAAGCAGGAAAAACCACACTACCTAACCTCAGAAACTATTATACAGCTACAGTAGTCTAAACAGCCTGGTTGTAGTACAATGACAGCTATATTGACCAATGGATCCAAATTAAAAACTCAGATGTAAATCCATTCACCTACAGTCACTTAATCTTCAACAAGAGTCCAAAACCCAGCAAATGGGACAATGGCAGTCTTTTTAAAAAGTCGTGCTGGCAATACTAGAGATCTAAGCACCGAAAAAGAGAATTAGGACCCATAACTCAACTCATGAGCAAAAGCTAAGTCAAAATGTAACAAAGACCTAAATACAAAGCCAAAACCTATAAAAATCATAGAAACAAAAATACGGTCAACATCTGAGTCCTAATATATGGCATTAACAGGATACAAACTATAGCTAACAATCTATAAACTCCAGAAGATAACTAGTTAACTGGGATATTCTAAAAATAAAACAATTAGCTTATTCAAAGACTTCACCAAATGAGTAAAGAGGGAATCTATGGACTGGAATAAATAAAAATAAAAACTGACTATTACAAATTAGACAAAGGTCTAATCTCTAAACTCTGCAAGGAAACTCAAAAACTCAACAACAAAAAGACAAAATTTCAGTTAAAATATTGGCAGAGAAAATGAACAGACACTTCACCAAATAAGACATTCAAGTGGCTAACAGACATTTGAGGAAATGCTCTCTATCACAAACCATTAGAGAAATACAAATCAAAATATTAGTAAGGTACCATTTCACCCCTGCATCACTGGCACAAAGCAAAAATCATATAGTAATAAAAGCTGAATCTGCTGAAGGGAGATGGAAACTCCTGTGAACTGCTGATGGGAAAGAAAAATGGTACAGCCACTGTAGAAAATTATATTTATTCCTTCCAAACCAAAGTTAAAAATGAGAATACCATGTGATTCAGCAACTCCCATTCCTAGGAATATATCCTAAGTAAATAAGAATTACCACACCAATAGACATACGCTCATCCAAGTTAATTTCAGCATTGTTCTCAATAGCAAAAAGGTAGAAACAACCTAAGTGCCCATAACCATATAAACAAATTGTGGTACACACGCAATGAAATACCAGGTAACAACAACAACAAAAAATGATTAATCTGTGAAACATCTCATAATATAGATGAATCTGTAGAGCATTGTGCCAAGTGAAATAAGCCAATCATAAAATGACCACTACTATAAAAGCTCATGAAGTTTCACACACATGCGTGCACACATTCATGCACACACACACACACACACACACACACACAAACACTCACACACACACACAGAGTATTTGATGATAATAACAGAAGGGAGGGTGAGGATGGCAAAACAATAAATAGAAAACTGCTAAGTACAATTTTGGGGAAGGGTAAGACAGTACAGTACTAGGGAAGCCAGCACAACTTGTCCACGGCAAGGTCACGTAAGTTCCGTAGTTGCATCCAGGCTCCCTAAGGGTCTGAATTACTGGGATGAGGGCTGTAGAGACTATGGTTTCAGGTAAACTCTAGCTCAATTGCCATATTATATTTTATAAAGAAACTTCTGTTTTTCACTTTGATGAGTAGTGTTTGAGGCCTGAAGAGACTGTGAATTGACATCTAACACACTCTAGTAGTATCATCCTTTCCAGAGCAAAGGAGAATAAAGAAAACTAAAGACACCAATAAAAGATTAGTCCAACAGAGACTAGTGGCCACAGCTACCACAGCCTCTACCAGTCAGAGTACAGTACAACTAGATGGTTCCATGGCATCTCCACTAACTGCACTGACAAGAATCACAATAGAGGGTCCCATACAGAGCTAGAGAGAAATGTAGAACAAAATTAAAACTCAAAGAATAACCAGATTTACTTGTTTGACAGAGTTTAGAGAAATCCTGAGAATACGGCTCTCAAACACACTTTCAGATCAGTCATAAAGTCACTCCTGAGGTTCACTTTTCATCCAAAGATTAAACCAAAACTAAACTCACTGCCACTGAGTAGATTCTGAGTCATGGCAACTGTATAGGACAGAGTAGAACTACTCCACAGAATTCCCAAGGAGTGCCTGGCGGGTTTGAACAGCTGACCCTTTAGTTAGCAGGTGTAGCACTTAGCCACTACACCACTAGGGTTTATTTGAAGATCAAAATGATCTTCAAAATGATCATTGATCATTGATCATTTGATCAAATGATCAAAATGATCATTGGCAAAGCCAATGCCACCAATTTGATTCTGACTCATAGCAAACCTTTGATATATGACTCAAAGAATAGACAGGGCTAGTTTAAAAACAGGAGAAAGGAAGAGAGACTGAAGGGGCACACCAGCCCAGGGACAAGGGCCACAAGTCAGGAAGGGACAGGAAGGCTGGTAATAATGAACCCAAAGTGGAGAAAAGAAGGAAAGTGTTGACATGAAGTGCTGTTGTTAACCAATGTCATTAAGCGATATGTGTACCTACTGTGTAACTGGTAAAGCACATAAACTGATCAGAAGATTTCAACGAGAGTCCTGAGAAGACAAAATAAACTATTATAATGACATGTACAAAGAAGTGGAGATAGAAAACCAAAAAGAATAACATGTTCCTCATTTCTCAAGCTGAAAAAACTGAAGACAAAAAACATTCAAGCCTTGAGTTTCAATAGCGAGGGATTCTATAGGGAAAACATTAAATGACTCAGGAAGCATCAAAAGAAGAATAAGAAGTATACAGACATTATACCAAAAAAAATTTGTCAATGTGCAACAGTTTCAAGAGGTACCATATGATCAGGAACCAATGGTACTAAAGGAAGAAGTCAAAGCTGTATGGAAGGTACTGGTGAGAAACAAGATTCCAGACTGACTGAGTATCATTTGAGATGTTTCAACAAATGAAAGCAGTGCTAGAAGTGCTCACTCATTTATGCCAAGAAACTTGGATGACAGCTGCCTGGCTAAGCACCTGGAAGAGATTCGTATGTGTGGAAAGGTGATCACACCAAATGCAAAAATTATTGAACAATATCATTAATGTGTCACTGAAGTAAAATTTGCTAATATTCATTTGAAAGTGCAGCAGTATATTGCCAAGCAACAGCAGGAAATTCAAACCCGATTCAAAAGAGGGTGTGGAACCATGGATATCATTACCGATGTCAGACAGATCTTGGCTAAAAGCACAGGATACCAGAAGAATATTTACCTATGCTTTATCGACTGTACAAAGGCATTTGACTACACATATCATAACAAATCATAGGTAGCATTTAGAAGAAAGAGAATGCCAAAACACTTAATTGTGCTTATGAGGAATCTGTATATGGGTTAAGAGGTAGTCTCTAGAACAGAACTAGGAGACACTGCATAGTTTAAAGGCAAGAATGGTATGCATCAGGGTTGTAACCTTTCACTATCTTTTTAATTTGCATGCCAAGCAAACAATTCAAGAAGCTGTACCATGAAGAACGAGGCATCAGAATTGGAGGAGGCTTTGTTAAAATTTGCATTATTCAAATGACAACAACCTTGCTTGCTGAAAGTGAAGAGTATTTGAAACACTTAATGATGAAGATCAAATACTGCAGCCTTCAGTATGGATTGCACCTCAACATCAGAAAAACAGAAATGCTCACAACTGGACCAGTAACCAACTTCATGATAAATGAAGAAAAGTTTGAGGTTGTCAAGAATTTCATTTTACTTGGCTCCACAATCAATGTCCTTGGAAGCAGAACTCAAGAAGTCAAAAGACACTTTGCATTGGGAAAATCTGCTGCAAAAGACCTCTTATAAAGTGTTGAAAAGTATAGATGTTACCTTAAAGACTAAGGTGCACCTGACCCAACCCATGATATGTTCAATCACATCATACGCATGTGAAAGCTGGACCATGAAAAAGAAAGACGGCAAGAATTAACACCTTTGAATTCTGATGCCAGAGAATACTAAAAGTACCATGGATTTCCAAAAGAACAAACAGATCTGTCCTAGAATAAATACAGAGTGTTTGTTAGAAGCAAGGATTTCAAGACTAGATCTCAGCATACTTTGGACATGTTGTTACGAGGGATAGATCTCTGGAGACTAACATCATCCTTGGTAAAGTATGGGGTCAGCAAAAAAGTAGGAGACTCTTCTGCACCCCATATTGGTGAGTGGTGTCTGGAGTCTTAAAAGCTAGCAAGGTGCATTCTGAGGTACACCAAAAGTTTCCAACTCAGCTGGAACAGATGATGGCCAAGAACAACAGACACAAGGGAAAGAGAGCTCAGGAGACAGAAGGACCCATGTGAATGGGAGACTGAATCAACATGTGACCAAAAGAACCAGATGGTGCCTGGCCACTCCAAAAGACAGCTGTGATGGGGTACACAATGTTGTGTCCCCACAGCAACACAAGAAAAAGATGGGTGCAGCTCAAGAACTCCACTAAAAGACCACAATTGGTGGTCTGATGGCCTAGGGGATCCTCTGCAAGTGTGGCCTCTGATCAGGAAACACTTAGGACAACTCTTAGGACAAAAATGGGCTGGACTTGGGCACACAATGTGACAACAGGTATGTGTACCTTATGGTTCTGTGCATTTATAGGATACTGTCCTATTATTCTCTTTCTAGACAGGACAGACGAGGGTGGAGAAGAGGGGATAGGAGCTTGTTAAGAGGATACTACAAGTATAGAATGAAAAGGAGGAGTGTGCCCTCACCAAGCAAGGAGAGCAGAAATGTGGGCATGCAAACTGAACTTGGATTGTATACTTTCACTTAATCACAATAAAAAATAAAAAAGAGGCAGACTCTCAGTGAGGTGGAATGATACAGTGACTACAGTAACAGGCTTAAGTATAAAACCAATTGTGGGTAGTATGGTGCAAGACCAGGCAGTTCTGTTGTGCATAGGGTTGCTACAAGTCCTGACTTAATGGCACCTAAAAACAACTGTAAACCCATAGTACAATAAAATAAATAGGAGCACGTAAGTGGGCAGGGAAATTTGATGAATGGAAACAGAACAACTGGAACTGAAATAACAAGGATTTTCACTCACTGTGGAGAACATAACAAATGTTAATGAACAACTTGTGTGGAATTGTTGAATGGGAACCTAAACTGCCATGTAAAACTTCTTTGAAATCACAATAAAATATTCAAGCAAATCTATTGGCAAAGATGAGTGAGCACTTCCAGGACTGCCTCCATTTGCTGAAACATTTAATTTGGTATTCCATCAATTCGTGGAGCCTTGTTTTGCACCAATGCCTTCAACGCAGCTTGGACCTATTCCTGCAGTATCACGGTTCTTGATCATATACTACCCCCTGAGACAGTTGACCATTGACGATTTGTTTTAATATGGTGATTCTGTGCATTTCTTCCACCTTTGGTTGCTGTTTCCTGTGTCCTTTAGTATTTTCCCTGCAGAATCTTTAATACTAAAACTTAAGACTTGATTTTTTTTTTCCTTCTATTTTTTCTGCTTGAGAAATGCTGAACTTGTTATTCCCCTTTGGATTTCTAATTCCTAGTCTCTGCACATGTTTTTAGATTACTTTGTCTTCTGGAGATGCCCTTTGAAATTTTCTCTTCGACTCTTTCATGTTACCTTTTCTTCCATTTTCTTATCTATTTAGTGTTCAAGCGCATGTTTTAGAGTCTCTCTGACATCATTTTTTGTCTTTCCTTACTTTTTAGTGACTTACTGCTTTCTTCATGTATGATGTCTTTGATATGATTCCACAACTTGTTTGGTCTTCCGTCATTTGTGTCCAATGTGTCAAATCTATTCTTGAGATGCTCTCTAAATTCAGGTGGGATATACTCAAGTTTGTACCTTGGCTCTTACAGACTTGATCTAATTTTCTTCAGATTCAACTTGAATTTTTATGTGAGCAATTGATGGTAGGCTCCAGAGTGGGTCCCTGACCTTGTTTTGACTGATGATATTGAGCTTTCCCATTGTCTCTTTCCACAGATGTAGCCAATTTGATTGTCGCATGTTCTGTCTGGTAAGGTCCACCTGTATAGCCACAGTTCATGTTACTGAAAAAGTATTTGCAATGAATAAGTCATTTGTCTTGAAAAGCTGTCCCATGCAATCTCTGTCATCATTTCTGTCACCAAGGCTATATTTTGCAAATGCCAATCCTTCTTTGTCTCCAGCTTTCACATTCCAATCACCAACGATTATCAAGGCATCCTGACTGCATGTTTCATCAATTTCAGACTGCAAAATTTAGTGAAAATCTTTAATTTTTTCATCTTTAGTTCTAGTGGTTTGTGTGTAGATTAGAATAATAGTAGTAGTAATCAGCCTTCCTTGTATGCATATAGGTAGTATGCCATCACTGACAGTGTTAAACTTCAGGACAAATCTTGAAATGTTCTTTTTGACAATGAGCGTGACACCATTCTTCAAGTGTCCATTTCTAGCATAGTAGACCATATGATCCCTAAGGATTACAGTCTAGGAATCCCCATGGAATGGTTCTACTGTGTCCTATATAGCCACTATGAATCAGAGTTAGAATTAACTCAACAACAATGATAGTTACGGTTTTAGTTCAACGGTGTCATACTGGGCCTGACCTTTGTGTTCCCGTACCAGTGCAAGTCCTATATAATCAGTAGTAGTATACATTTGCTTGACATTAATACTATTCTTTGTTCATTCCTCTTCATAACACTGTCTCATGCCTTTTCACTGATACACAATATTGCCAGTTTTTCTGGGTTATAATTATTGATTATTCTTCTATTCTTAGTCTTGCTTCTTTCCGTAACATTTGTCAACTAATTTCAGTTTCTGAAAACGTACCCTAAATATTCCTTATTTTTGTTGCTTTTGGTTTCCACCAAGTCATTTCCAACTCATAGCAACCTCATGTGTGCAGAGCAGAACTACTCCACAGGGTTTTCACAGATGTGATCCCTTGGAGACAGATCGTGTGGCCGGTATTTCAAGGTACCTTTGCGTGAGTTAGAACTGCCAACTTTTTGTCGAGTAGTCAAGCACTTAACTATAAATGTCACCCAAGAGCTTTTAACTATTCCTTAAAGACTGTATATCATTAACACTTCTGACTCCTCACATACCTAGTACAACAGATGTGATTATTGTTAACATATGTGCACTCACCTCTGCCATTGATGTAGGACTTGGCCATGTGAACTTCTTTTGGCATATAGAATGTTAGTAGACATTATACAAGCTGAAGTCTTAATGGGCAAGTAGGTTTTATGTGTCTTCTTAGCTTTTGCATTCAGTGTGAGATGAACCTTCTCAGTTTGTTCCTTGGACAAGAATGAAGGGATATTCACTGAGGTAACTGAAATCTAACTCACAGGCAATTGAAACAAAACAGAGAAACAATTTGAATCTGTTGAGTATGAGACTAGTTTTTTGTGGTAATCCACTTAGTTTTGGGCTTCCGATTTTGGCAACTGCTGACACTTGCAACTAGCCACCCTGAAAACAGTATTTGAACTACCTGAACTCACCACTTTTCCTCAGATTTCCCCAGCAAAGCCAAAAGATATGCCACATTAATGCACTCAAATCTAAACAATATTTACAGTTAGTGTCCTCATAAAGCCTCCTTCAGTTTTCTTTTTGAGCAAAGGTATTTTCAAAAGCTGAACAGTTAAAAATGAGTACTGTAGATTATGTTTTGCCTACTTTTCCTCAGATTCTTACCCATATGTTAATAAACTTCTGACCTGTAAACTCTATTTACATCAATTTCAGGATAAAAAACCCCAATGGTTAGCCAGAGAAATACATTTATGGTATACATTCATGTATATAAGCCTTTGTATGTTCTCTTCACTTTCAACAACATCCTAATGCCTAGTTCTGTCTTGAGAAAAGCTTATACAGTAGCTTCACATTTCAACTCATGGATCCAAAACATTCTTTGTCTCTGATTTTTGAGCATGAGTTAGAAGTTACTCTTCTCTTATCAGCATTCATCCTTCTATTTTCTGTGAATGAATGTGGTGGATTTACTTGTGTCCCCCCAAAAATATGTGTAGCCACGTGGCTGGGCCATGACTCCCAGTATCTTGTGACTGTACTCCATTTTTTGGTTTTCCTATGCTCTATGTTAAAGGATTAGGGTGGGACTGTAAATCTCTTTATAAGATCACTTCCCAGCTCTGCTGTAAAGGAGTTTCCCTGGAATATGGCTTGCCCCACCCTTAATCCTTTCATCCTGCAAGAGATAAAAGGAAAGGGAAGCACGCAGAGAATTGGGAACCTCACTACATCAAGCAAGCAACACCAGGAGAAGAGCGTGTCCTTCAGAACTGAGGTTCCTGAGCCAAGATGCTCCCTGGACAAAGACTTTCTTCCAGAGCCACCAAGGGAGACAAACCTTCCTCTGCAGCAGACTTGCTGAATTTGGAGCAGACATCCTGAATTTGGACTTGTAGCCTGTTGGACTATGTAAGAATAAACCTTCCTTTGCTAAAGCCATCCACTCTGTGGTATTTCTGCTAGAGCAGCACTAGCTGACTAAAACAATGAAGTTGCTTTTAATCTCTCTTATTAACAGCAGAAATATCACTTTATTTATTTTTTTGTTTTAATTTTCAGTACAAAACATGACTATATCAGAGCAAACATTCTAGGACTGTTTCTGAATGAACTACTGAATGAATAAGCCTTTATGCAGTTCTCCAAAAACACAAACTTGTTAACCATTGAGTCAATTCCAACTTACAGTGATCCTGTAGGACAGAGTGCAACTGCCCCATAGGCTGTCCAAGGAGCAGCTGATAGATTTACACTGCTAATGTTTTGGTTAGCAGCCAAACTCTTAGAGACACCACCAGGATTCTGTTACGTGGTGTACAGTTATATCTCATTAGCTCAACAATTAAATCCAAAAAGCTTATGAGGTCACCTTAAGTGAAAAACATTATCTTATGTTAGGTACACTTATTTCATTATTAATTATGCCTACTTAGTTTCAATGTCTTTGATCAGTGATCATGAGCGACATTAGTCACATGTTTGTGAGCATAAGCCTGTAAAAGGACACTTGCTCTTACACATCTTACATTTGAATTTTGCAGTCTTTGCTAGCATTAGTCAGTTAGACACACACACACAATTGATATTGTGACTTACTGAAATAACCTATCGCTAAAGAAGGTAATATGGTATTTGCATAAAAGTACAGTACAGTAATTTTAATTACCACTGAATAACTTTTGAAGATCCCTGGTGGCGCTATGGTAGAATACTTGGCTGCTAACTGAAAGGTCAATGATTTCAACCCTTCAGCCACTCTGAGGGAGAAAGATGTCACAATCTGATTGTAAACATTACAGCTTTGGAAACCTTTGAGGCTTTTCTCCTCTGTCCTGTATGGTAACTGTGAGTTAGAATCAACTTAACAGCATGAAGACGGTTTTCGAATAACAATTGTTTAATGGACATCATGTAGCAGTAAACAGAAGTGTCCTATACACAAAAGGATAGATAGTGATAAATGCACTGATATCAGTAGAAAAGTTTGCGGAGAAGTTTCGTGGAGATGGAAGACTCTGTATATACTGTTTGGCTGTGAAATAAGAAGAGGAAATCTAAGTGTGCGTATGGTTTTGTTCTAATTAACTAATGTTTACTCACTACTTTCTTACAATTTAATATGCAATGACCAAGTTGATTTTGTTCACATCAAAGAAAAATTGGGTTTAAGGTAATTACTTAAGCTCAGAGCTGTTTTTGGTTGTTGTTATTATGTTATCATAAAAATAGTATTTCTTGCCCAAGTAACTCTTTTGAAGTAAGCTTATTTCTAAATAATTATTACCAATCAGGTCAGTGACATTCAATAAACATACTCTTAATTTTAAAGCTTAAAGTAAAATTTTAAGTAAGGGATTTGTGAGATACTCAGCAAAATGTAGAAAAATATATAATTATGCTGAAACGTAGAATCTGACATTAGCTATTGCAGCTTTATCTCACTTTTATCTTGATACTTTAAATAGCAAAAACTAATCTAATAGTATTAGCTAATGAGATAAAAATTAAACAAATTATTAAAAATTATTATTTTTATTAGAATTATAATATTTTTAGAAATAATTATGAGTTCAATAAAGAGGACTTAATAGAATTATTAAAAAACTAATTTTAAAAATTGTAAAAAAATGAATGACACTATGTAAACAACTACAAATAATAGAAGAAACAAAAATATCTCAAGGAGATTCAGTTGAGTTAATAACTGGCACATAAAATCAGTATTATTAAGCATAGAATATAGGAATATATATTTTTAATTATATAGTTTTTATAATTTTTTAATCATGTAAAATTACGCATACATACATTCTATAGTTATATAAATTTATATGTGTGTAAATTTTTATTTGTACATACATATATACATTTACTTGTGTGTGGTCACAGCAGTGGTGGTATAGTGGCAGAAGTCTTATCTGTCACACTGGAAATCTAGGTTTCATTACTGGTCAACAAATCTCTTGCACAACAACCAACCATCTGTCAGTGCAGGCTTGCTTTTTACATTGATGCTGAACACACTTCAGTGGAGATTCTTAACAAAGAACTGAGCAGGTTTTCATTCTGCTATACATGAGGTCGCACTGAGCTGGATGCTCATTAAATTCCAGATAAGAATATCACAACTTTTATATTTACATGTCACCTATAACTACTGTACTTCATGCAAATAATGAGCACATTCTACATTAGTTAGCCAGTTGCTCCCTCCCTGCTTGCTGTATTTTTGTAAACGAGGTCTGGTAATACTTTAAACAGAAACAAGTTTAAAAATAAATTGGCATAATGGCACGTAACAAACTACAGCTCAGGGAGAAGGCACAGTTGACAAAGAAACATAGAAGGCAAACGTGATTTATGTAAACATACGGTGTATCTCTAGAAAACATTTTTTTCACCTTTTTTATTGTGATTAAGTGAAAGTATGCAATCCAAACAACCCAAATTAAATTTGCATGCCCGCCTGTCTGCAACTCCTTCTGCTCTCCTTGCCTGGTAACAGCACACTGCTCCTTTTCATTCTATATATGTCGTATCCTCTTAATAATCTCCCGTGCCCTCCTATCCACTCTTGCCTCTCCCTTCTAGTAAGAGACTGGTAGAACAGCATCCTATAGATGCATAGAACCATAAAGTACACACACCGTAGGGTCATATTGTGTCCCTGAGTCTAGTCCATTCCTGTCCAAATAGTTGACATCAGTAATGTTTTTGGGTCAGGGACAGCAACAGGTTTGGGGACATGCTACCCAGGAAACCTCCAGACCACTGGACAATCAATTGTGGTCTTTTAGTGGAGTTCTTGAGGTGCATCCCTCTTTTTCTCAAGTTGCCTCTGGGACTTGACATTGTTGCCCCATCACGGCTGACTTTGGTGGTAGGTGGTCACAATCTGGTTCTCCTGGTCACATACTGATACACTCACTCATTCACGTGGGTCCTCCTCTCTCCTAGGCTCTTTTTTCCCTAGTGTCTTTCTGGGACTTGGTGATTGTTCTGGATGAGTTGGGACCATTTGTCATACCTCAGATGGCAGCTTGATAGCTTTTAAGACCCCTGGCACCACACACCAATATGGGGAGCAGAAGACTCTCTTAGCAATTGGGTAGTTAAGCCAATTGGCCTTGGTGTCCCTTGAGAACATGGTCTCCAGACTCCTGAACCTGCTGCTCTATCCTTGCAATATTGGGTTAAGACTAGAAGAGTGTTCAGTTTATGTTGAAGCCCAGTTAAGTTATCCTTCTTTCTGCTATGCGCTCTCACTGATTTCACCCAACCAAATTTCTATCAACTGTCTAATCTATAACCAGCCCTCTCTCTCCTTCCCTCCCCTCCTTTGCAGCCATCAAAGATTCTTCTTTATATGAGTCTATTTTTAAGTCCTTATAGTACAGGATTCATACAGTATTTGTTCCTGTGATGCTGACTTATTTCATTCTTCCAAACCAGGTTATGGGACACTTCCTAAAATCATCATGGTTCTTTATCATTGCATAGTGTTCCACTGAGCATGGGGACCATAGTTTGTTTATTATTTCATCTGTTGTTGGGCTTCTGAATTGATTCCATCCTGTAGCTATTGTGGGCAGTGCTGCAATGAACATTCATGTGCATGTATCTGTTAATGTGACTGCCCTTGTTTCTGCAGGGTATTTTCCAAGCAGTGGGATTACTGGATCAAACAGGATAGCAATTTCTAGCTTTTTAAGGAAGCCCCAGGTTGCTTTCCAAAGAGGTTGTACCATTTTGCAATCCCACCAGCAGTGTAGGAGAGTTCCAATTTCTCCACAGCCTCTCCAGCATTTGTTGTTTTGTGTTTTGGGATCATAGTCAACCTTCGCTGGGATTATATAGTATCTCATTGTAGTTTTGATTTGGGTTTTTCTAATAGCTAATGATCATGAGCATGTCCTCATGTGTCTTTTGGCTGCTTGTATATCCTCCTTGGTAAAGTGTCTATCCATCTATTTTATCCATTGCTAAACTGGGTTATTAACCTTTTTCTTGTTAATATTTTGCACTGCCTTGTAGATTGTGGAGATCAGATGTCAGTCAGACATTTAGTTGCCTAATATTTTCTCCCATTTTGAAGGCGATCTTTTAATTCTTTTGATAGTCTCTGGATGAGCACAAGTGTTTGATTCTTAGTAGTTGACATTTGTCTGTTTTATCTTCTGCTGGTCATCTGTCAAATTTTGAAGCCTGTCTAAGGTGTGTATTAAAGCTTCCATTGTTTGCCTTATTTTTTTTGCCATGATCTTCATCTTTTCAGGTTTGATACTTAGGTCTTTGATACAATTTGAGTTAGTTTTTATGTAAGGTGTGAGATATGGGTCTTCTTTCAGTTTTTTGCAGATGGATATCCAATTTTGCCAGCACCGTTTGTTAAAGAGATTGTTTTTACCCTACTTCACAGTCTTAGGGCCTTTGTTGAATATTAACTCTTCTCAAGAAGATGGTGACATCTCTGGGGTCTGAACTCTGTTCCATTGGTCTATATGTCTCTTTTTGTGCCATTACCAGGCTGTTTTGATTACTGTGTCAACTTGTAAAAGGTTCTAACAACCATTAAAATCTGTAATATTTTCTAAGGTCTGGTAGTATGAGGCCTCCCACTGTGTTCCTGTTCTTCAGTGGTGCTTTGCTCATCCTGGGTTTCTTCTTTTTCCAAAAAAAGTTGGTTATTTGTTTTCTATCTCATTAAAAAATGTCACTGGAATTTCTATTGGATTGCATTGTATATGTAGATGGTTTTGAACAAAATAGCCGTTTTCACAATGTTAAGTTTTCCTATCCATGAGCAGGGTAGGTTTCTGCATTGATGTCTCTCTTGGTTTCTTGAAGTAAGATCTTGTAGTTCTCTCTGTATAGGTCTCTTATTTCTCTAGTTAGATTTATTCCTAGATATTTTATCTTCTTGGAGCTATAGTAAATGGTATTGATTTAGTGATTTCTTCTTTGATGATCTCTTTGTTGGTATAAAGCAATCCCACTTATTTACTTATGTTTATCTTGTATCCTGATACATTTCTGAACTCTTCTATTAGTTCAAGTAGTTTACTTATGAGTTCTTTGGGACTCTCTGCATATACAATCCTATCATCCGCAAATAGGAAGCTATTTACTTCTTTGTTGATGGAGATGTCTTTTATTTCTTTGTCTTGTCTAACTGCTATGGCTAGAAGTTCTAGCACAATGTTGAATAGAAGTGATAAGAGTGGGCATTCTAGTCTACTTCCCCTTCTCAAGGGGAATTCTTGCAGTCTGTCTTTATTCAGGATGATGTAGGCAGTTTGCTTTGCCTCTTATTGAATTGAGGAATTTCCCTTGTATTCCTATTTTGCTAAGAGTTTTTGTATGAATGGGTGTTGGACTTCGTCAAGTGTCTTTTCTCCATCAATAGACAAAATCAAGTGACTCTTGTCCTTTGTGTTATTGATGTGGCTTAGCACATTAATTGTTTTTCTGATGTTTAATGAGCCCTGCATCACTGGTATGAATCCAGCTTGGTCATGATTAATTATTTTTTTGACATCATGTTGAATTCTTTTGGCTAGAATTTTGTTGAAGATTTTTACATCTAGGTTCACGAACGATATTAGTCTGTTACTTTCCATTTTGGGGGGGATCTTTCCCTGACTTTAATATCAGAATTATGTTGGCTTCATAGAATGAATTTGGGAGTATTCCATCCTTTTCTATGCTGTGGAAGAGTCTCAGTAGTAGTACTGGAGTTAACATGTCTCTAAAACTTTGGTAGAATTCTCCAGTGAAATCATCTGGGCCTGGACATTTTGGTTTACAGTTTTTTCATGACTTTCTCAATCTCTTCATTCTTGATGAGTTTATTAGGTTGTTATACTTCTTGTGATAATTTTAGTATGTGACATGAATCCAGAAATTTGTCCATTTCCTCTAGGTATTCAAATCTGTTAGAGTACAGTCTTAAGTAGGATTCTGCTATGATACTTTTGATTTCAGTTGGGTCTGTTGTGACATCTTCCCTCTCATTTCTTATTAGGGTTATTTGTTTCCTCTCTGTTTTTCTTTTGTAAGTTTAGCCAGTGGTTTCTTAATTTTGTTGATCTTTCTAAGAAACCAGCTTTTGGTTTTGTTAATTTTTTCAATTGTTCTTCTTTTCTCTAATTCATTTAGTTCTGCTCTAGTCTTTATGATCTGTTTTATTCAGGTGGCCGAGGGGTTCCTCTGTTGCTCTCTTTCTACTTGTTCAATGTGTAGGGTTAGTTCTTTGGTTTAGGTCTCTTCTTCCTTCCAAATGTGTACATTTATAGAGATAAACTGAACTCTGTGTTTTCACTCTCATTTGATTCCATAAACTTATTTCGTCCTTGATTTCTTCTGTAACCCGTGGCTTTTTGTGCAAGGTGTTGTTTAGTTTCCATGAGTTGTAATTTCTATCCATGTATTTTCTGCTATTGATTTTGACTTTTATGGCTTTATGACCTGAGAAGATGCTTTGCAATAATTCAGTAGATTGAATTTTGTTGAAATTTGCTTTATGTACTAACACATGGTCTATTCTGGAAAATTTTACACATGCATTAGAGAAGAAGGTATACTGTCTGTTGATGGATAAACAGTTCAGTATATGTCCCTGAGGTCTAGTTGGTTAACTGTGGCAATAAGACCTTCTGTGTCCTTACTGAACTTTTTTCTGGATGGTCTGTCTAACACTGAAAATGGGGTGTTGAAGTCTCCCACTATTATTGTGGAGTCATCTATCTCATTTTTCAATATAATTAGTGTTCATTTGGTGTATTTAGATGTTCTGGAATTGGTTACATAAATAAAACATTTCAGCAATAAATAGTGAGCATCATTGTCCACAATGGTGAATTTTACATTAAAATCTATTTTATCTGAGATTAGTATTGCCACAACTGCTCTTCTTTGTATATTGTCACCTTGGTATACATAATCCCATCTTAATTTTCAGTTTGTTTCTTGAAGTCTAATGTGTGTTTCTTGTTAGCATCATACAGATGGGTCGTACTGTTTGATAGAGAATGTCACTCAGTGTCGCTATTGAAATGTTCAGTACATGTACATTCACTGCAATTATTGATAGGTATGTGTTCGGTGCTGTTATTTTGATGTATTTATTTTTATGCTGGTGTTTTCTATGTTATTCTTAATATTCTGTTCTGGGTCATTCTTCTTTATAGGCTGACTTTTCATCTTTTTCATTGTTGGTTTTGTGGTTGTTGAGACTCCTGCATTACATTTCTTGTTTTGATATGTTGCATTGTTATTCTGCTTTACAGCTACCCCTATGATCTCCCTTACTATTCTAAGCTGAAACCCAATTTTAACTTATGCATGTATTTTTAACTCCCTCCTCATCTGAAAAGACTGTAATTGTTGTTGCATATGCCTCTCTTTACTGTGATATGATCACTGGTCACTTCTTCTAAGATTGTAACTTTGAGTTTTTTTTTGTGTGTGATTGACTGAAAGTGTACAATCCAGTTAAAAGTTCCCTAATTGCCTATCTGCACCTCCTTCTGCTCTCCTTGCCCAGTGATGGCACACTCCTCCTTTCTGTTCTATACATGCCATATCCTCTTAACAATCTCCGGTCTCCTCCTCTCTACATTCTCCTCTCCTCTCTAGTAAGAGGCCAGGTGGATGACATTCTATATCTAGATAGAATCATAATTGCACTCATGATACTGTCATTCTGTGTCCCCAAGTCCAATCCATTCTTATCTAAAGAGTTGACCTCGGTAATGACTTATGATCAGGGGCAGCATTAGATTAAGGGGCCATGCTCCCAGGGGAACCCCCAAAACTTCAGACCATCGGTTGTAATCTTTTAGTGGAGTTCTCAGGGTGCATCCCTTTCTTTTCTTGTGTTGCCACTGGGACTTAACATTGTGAGCCCTAACATGGTTGTCACTGGTGGTAGCCATGTACTATCTGGTTCTTCTGCTCACCCATTTCCTTGGGTCTTTCAGTCTTTTGGGTTGTCTTCTCCCATGTCATTGTTGTCCTTGGTTGTGGTCAGTTGCAGCTGAATTGGGACCATTTGGTGTACCTCAGGTTGCAGCTTGCTAGCTTTTAAGAGCCCAGACACCACACACCAACATGGGGTGCAGAAGACTCTGAGCAATAGGCTAGTTAAGCTGACTGGCATCAATGTTCCCTGAGAGCATGGTTCCTGGTCTCCCACCCTTGCTACTCTCTCCTTGCAATATTGAGTTAAGATTGAAAGAGTTTTCAGGTTATGTTAAAGTCCAGTTAAATTGATCTTCTTTCTAATGTGTGTCATCACTCATTTCACTCAGCCAAATTTCTATCAACTATCTAACCTATAACTAGCCCTCTTCTTCCTTCTCTCCCCTCCCTTGCAGCCATCAGAGTCTTTTCTTCTGTATATGAGTCTGTTTTTAAGTTCTTACACTACGGGTCTTATACAATATTTGTCCTTGTGTCACTAACTTCACTCAACATTATGTCTTCCAATTGCAACTAGGTTATGGGATCCATACTAAAATCATCATTGTTATTTATCATTACATAGTGCTCCATTGAGTATATATACCACAGTTTATTAATCCACTCATCTGTTGTTAGGCATCTGGTTTGATTCCATCTTTTTGTCTTTGTAGACTGTGCTGCAATAAACATTCATGTTCATGTATCTGTTTGAGTGTCTTCCCTGGAATCTATGTGATATATTCCAAGCAGTGCGATTACTGGGTCAAATGGTATATTAATTTCTTGCTTTTTAAGGAAGTGCTAGATTGCTTTTCAGAGAGGTTACAACATTTAGCAATCCAACCAGCAGTGTAGAAAGTTCCAGCTTCTCCACACCATCTCCAGAATTTGTTGTTTTGTGTTTTTTGGATCATGGCCAACCATGCTGAGGTGAGATAGTATCTCATTATCATTTTGATTTGGATTTCTCTAATAGCTAATGATTGTGAGCATTCCTTCATGTGTCTTTTGGCTGCCTGTATATTCTCTTCAGAGAAGTGTCTGTCCATCTCCTTTGCCCAGTGCTTATTGGGTTATTTATACTTTTCTTGTTGATATTTTCCATACTTTGTAGATTATGGAAATCAAGTGTCAGTGTGACATATAGTTGCCAAACACTTTTTCCCATTCCGTAGGTAGTCTAAGACAATGGTGACATCTCTGGTGTTTCCACTCTATTCCATTGGTCTACAGTTCTCTTCTTATACCAATACCAGGCTGTTTTGACTACTGTGGAAGTGTAATGGCTTCTAAAGTCAGATAGTGAGAGGCCTCCTAGTGTGTTCTTATTCAGTGGTGCTTTGCTTATCCGAGGTTTCTTCCCCATCCAAAACAAGGTTGGTGATGTGTTTATCCATCTCATTAAAAAATGTCACTGGAATTTGTATTAGGATTGCATTGAATAGGTAGATCACTTCGAGTAAAGTAGACATTTTCACAATATTAAGCCTTCCTATCCACCAGCCGGGTAGGATTCTCTGTTTATGTAAGTCTCTTTCTTGAAGTAGAGTCTTGTAGCTCTTCTTGGTTAGGTATATTATTTCTGTAGTTAGATTTATTCCTAGGTATTTTATCTTTTCGGGGACTATAGTCAATGGTATTGATTTTGAGATGTCTTCTTTAATGATGTCATTGCTGGTAAAAGGAATCTTACTGATTTATTGTATTCTGATACTTTGCTGAATGCTTCTATTAGTCCGAGTAGTTTACTTATGGATTCTTTTGGACTCTGCATATACAGTCATATTATCTGCAAATTGGAAAATTTTACTACTTCTTTGCTGATGCAGATATGCTTTATTTCTTTGTCTTTTCTAATTGCTCTAGACAGAACTTCTAGTACAATGTTGTATAGGGGAGGTGAGAGTGGGCATCCTTGTCTAGTTCCCTTTTCTCAAGGGGAATTCTTTCAGTCTCTCTCCATTCAGGATGAGGTAGAAAGTTGGCTTTGTGTAGATAGCTCTTATTGCATTGGGGAATTTCATGTTTATTCCTATTTTGCTGAGAGTTTTTAGCATGAATGGGTGTTGGACTTTGTCAAATACCTCTTCTACATTAATTGATAAGATCAGATTATTCTTATCTTTTGTGTTATTTATATGATCACATTAATTATTTTTCTGATATTCAACCAGCTTTGCATCCTTGGTATGAATTCTACTTGGTCATGATGAATTATGTGTTTGATATGTGGTTGGTAAGGATTTTGTTGAAGACTGTTGCATCTAGGCTATCTAGGTTCATGAGTGATATTGGTCTGTAACTTTCCTTTTTGGTTGGATCTTTCCTTGGCTTTGGTGTCAGTATTGCTCAGGATTCACAAGATGAATTTGGGCGTTTTTCATCTCCTTCTATGCTGTGAAATATTTTCAGTAGTATTGGGGTTAACTTTTCTCTGAAAGCTTGGTAGAATTCTGTGGTGACGCCACCTTGGCCAGAGCTTTTTTTTGTTTTGTAGTTTTGGACGACTTTTTCAATCTCTTCCTTTGTGATATGTTTATTCAGTTGTTCTACTTCTCTTTGTGATAATTTTGGTAGGTGATATGAATTTAGGAATTTGTCCATTACCTCTAGGATATATAATTCTTGATTGGTAGTTCTTCTCCTTCAAGGTTTTGAATGTGCCATCCCACTGCCTCCGTACCAGGATTGTTTCTGCTGAGAAGTCAGATGAAAGCCTGTAGGGCTTCCCTCTGAATGTAGGCTTGCTTTGAGTCTCCCTGCCTTTAAGAGTTTCTGCTTGTGTTTAATTTTGTTAAGCTTAATTATAATATGTCTTAGAGTCTTTCTTTGTGAGTCAATTTTCTATGGCATTTGGTACACATCTTGAATGTCTATATTCTCTTGTTTCCTAATTTCAGGGAAGTTTTCTGATTTCTCCACATAAATGCTGGCATCAATATCTCTGTCTTCAAGGTCAGAAGTATGGTTTCTAATTGTTCAGTTCTGCTCTTTTGGCTTTGAATTCAATTGACTAATTCTGTAATTTTGTTATTGATCTGTTGGATTTCAGAATATGTATGTTCCATCAGTTCAAAAGCTTGCTTAATTTTTCATTTTTTCTCTGCTGCATTTTGTATAATGTCTAGGAGGGCTTTCTATATAATTCTATTTTACTTGATCTCCAATAGTTTCAGAAAGGCTTCTTAATCTGGGAAATTCTTTCGTTCTTTATTTTGGGAGTTTTATGGAGCCATGAATTGTTTTTTTAAAATGTTTTGTTATGGTCTGTTGCTTTCTGGATATCTATGGGCTGTTTATTTTCTCTGTTGTTGCCTTAACAGAAGCTGAGGTGCTTTTCTGAGATGAAGTTGATCACCAGCCATCTCTATGTCCTCCAGTGAATGGGCCCAGTGGAATCTCTATGGTAGCAGGCTCTACTTCCTAGCTGGCAAAGACGTAGCCCTACTTATGGAGTCACTGGGAGTCGTCAGCTCACTGCATAATATGGGTCAATAAAGGCTGGAAAAGATGCTGTTGGGCTGCACCACAGTTATTTTTCTAGGCAGTCTTATTTTATAAAGGGTAAAGCTATTTGACTGCTTCCAAAATCATTCAGGGTGTCAGATGTGGTAAGCCCCTCCTTCTGGATGTAAATGGAGGGGCCTCTTCAGGTGTTTCTACATATTGTGTTATAGTTCAAAGTAGGACAGGCTATTGGTCTGCTGTTGTCCACTTCTGTTCCCCTCCTATAAGGCTACACTGTGCTAAACACAGTTTTTTTCTGCCGGAAAAGCACTCTCCAGACTGGAACTGCCTCCCAGCCTGGGAAATAACCCCTCCTGAGGCCTCTGGTTGGGTATGTCTACCTCCCAGTCGAACAAGATGGCATCTTGGTCAACCTGTCCTATACTCGTGAAACAGCAGAATCTATGGCAGAGGTCTGAAAAGAGAGAGTGGAAGAGCTGTGGTGCTCTGAGTCTAGAGCCGGGTTCTCAAAATGTGGCTATTCCTCGTGTTGATCACTTTAGCATTGTGGATCTGTGTCACTGCTGTTTGAGCTGCTCCCCTGACTGTTGGCCAACAAAAAGAAAAAAATAGTTAAAAACACCCATTCCCTTTAGTCTACAGAACCTGGCCGATCCAACAATAGCAGGATTCAGCCAAAGATGAGCAGTTTCCCATTCAGAGACATGTAGTCCAAAGCAACAGCCCTATGTCATGTTCTAGGGCTCACTGGGTGTTCAGAAATCTCCATTCAATTATCAATGCAGGCCTTAGTTTTCAGAGGAAATTAAGGAGACATGTGTCTAGTCCACAATCTTGACTCTACCACCACTTTGATTGAGTTTTGTGACTTCTCTGAGTAGGTTTCAGATGTTGTGTCCTGCATCACCTCCTTAAATATACACTTAATGGTTTTTGTTTTTGAAGGAAAGAGCTTCTTTCTGTATTTCTTGTACTTTTTGTTTGGTTTTGACAAAGTCTCTAAGTTTCTGTATATTTGCAAATGTCTTTATTTCATCTTCTTATTTGAGAAACAGTTTTTCATGATATATAATTCTTGGTTGGAAATTTTTCTCCTTGAAGGTTTTGAATGTGTCATCTCACAGCTTCTTTGCCAACATCATTTTTGCTAAGAAACCAGATGAAAGCCTGCAGGGCTTCCCTCTGTATGTTTGCTTTGTTTTGAGGCTTGTTGCCTTTGAGTGAATCTGTTTATGTTTGATTTTATTATGCTTGATTATTATATGTCGTGATGTCTTTCTTTTGGCATCTGGTTTCTGTGGTATTCAATATATGTCTTGGATATCTATATTCTCTTCTTTCACAACTTCAGGAAAGTGTTCTGTCAGCAATGCAGCAACAGTATCCTCTGTTTTCAGGTATCCCGCCTTGTTCAGGAACTCCAGCTAACCATAGATTATCCTTCTTAATTGACCCCCACATGTTTCTGAATACTTCTTCATTCTTCTTATTTCTTTTCTCAGATTTCTCCTCATAAATGCTGTTGACAGATGCAGATTATAAAGTTTCTAAGTCTGACTTCCATCCCCTAAGTTCTGCCCTTTTGGCTTTGGATTGAATTGTCTAATTTTGTAATTTTGTTGTCGATTTGTTACAGTTCAGATCATTGATGTTCTATCACTTCAAATAACTTGTCTAATTTTTCATTTTGCTATGCTGCATTTTGTTTAATCTCTAGGAGTGTTCTACATATAATTATTTTGTATTTGACCTCTGATAGTTTCAGAAAACCTTCTTCTAGGAATTTTTCTGTTCTTTATTATGGAAGTTTTCTAGGGCCATGGTGGGCTATTTCTTTATATGGTTAGAGACATTTTGTTGCCTTTGGGCCACCTAGAGGCTGTTTAGTTTCTCTGGTGTTACCTCAACAGGAGATGAGAAGTAGTTCTGAAAAGCCAGTTGATCACCAGCCAACTCTGTGTACTCTAAAAACTGGCGCAAGTGGACTATCTGGGGTAGTAGGCTCCACCTCCTATCTGGTAAAAATATACTACTTATGTAGTTACTGGGGGGGCCATCCACCAATCCTATGATGTGGTTCAGTAAAATTTGTAAGAGACGACTCTGGGCTGCTCAGTGGTGATTTCTCCAGGCTGTTTTGTTTTAAAAATTTAGGAGCCATCCAACAGCTGCCAGAATCAGTCAGGCCATTGGGTGTGGCTGGTCCCACCTTACAGCTGACAGTGGAAGAACCTCTTCAACTGTTTCCAGATCCTGTGATTTGTCTCAAAGTAGGGAGGAGTTATAGCTTTATGTCATCCACAGCCAGGCCCTACCCATAAGATAACACTGTGTTAAACACAGTCTTTCTGCTGGAAACGTGTCTTCCAGAGTAGCAGTGCTTCTCAGCTTGACATTTAGCCCCTGGTGAGGCCTCCGGTTGGGTGACTCTGCTTCCTAGCTGACCAAAATGGCATCCCAGTCAAGCTGCTTTTCCTGCCACAGAACAGCAGAATATATGGTGGATTTCAGTGAGGAGAGTGGCAGAGTGGGAGTAGTGCCCTCAGTCAGGAGCTGGGGTCTCAAAATGTGGCTATTCCACACTGTCTCTCTGCTGTGCCATACATTGTTTACTTTAGCACTGCAGTTCATAGTATTTGCCGCCTCATGCCATCCCCCGCTACCCAAATAACAAGGAAAAAAGAAAAAGAGAGGGGGGAAAGCATCAGTACCTGCAGTCCACCGTAGTGGTGAGTTAGCAGGAGTTGAGCTCAGCACACTCTACCTCATAAGCAAGAGGTAGTTTCCTGTTTAGTAGTGCTTAGTCCAATCTGACAACCCTATGGCATATCCTAGGGCTCCCTGGGTGTCCAGAATGTTGCATTCAAGTATCAATCCAGGCCTTAGTTTTCAGAGGGAATTTAGGACATGTATGTCTAGTCTGCCATCTTGTCTCCACCTCCTGAAAAACTTTAAAATACCCTAATGAAGAGACAAAAAGAACCCTTCAGTAAATAGTGAGAAATGCTATGGCCCTAAGTGGAAATAATTAATATAAATTACTCAGTTCTTGTTAAATAAATGTGTCTATTTAATTAGCAATAGTCATTCCCACAGTTGCAATTAATATTCAATTTTTTTTTATTTTCCAACAATCTTATACTCACAAGAAGTGATAAAATATAAAAAGTATGGAGGTTCTCATGAACCTTAGAATCAGCTTCCACTAGTGATATCATCTTACAAAAGCCATGTTAGCAAAACCAAGAATTTGTTATTTTTTCATGTTATTAATAAAACCTGGTCTTATTCAAATCCAAGTATGTTTCACATAAACCTCTTGTGTACAGTTTTATGAAATTTTAACAAGTATGTAAATGATGTAACCACCCACATGTTCAAGATGCATTACTGTACCTTAACCATGAAAAGTTTTCTTGTTCTACACCTTTATAGTCACATTATCCTTCAAAAACAATTCTGTCAATCACTATTCTGTTCTTGTCTGCTAAGAATTTATCACTTTAAAAATGTTATACAAGTGCAACCATATAGCATGTCATCTTTTCAGATTCATTTTTTGTTTTGTACTTAACATAATATGCTTTCCAAACTAAACTCAAACTCATTGCTGTTCAGTCGGTTCTGACTCATCAGGAACCTGTAGGGAAGAGTTGATGTGCCCCATAGGGTTTCCAAGGAACAGTGGGTGGATTTGGACTGTTAAACTTTTGGTTGGCAGCCATATTTCTTAACTACTGTGCCACCAGGTTCCCATACTGTCCTTTTGAGCTAAATAAGCAGTGTGAATTAATATTTTTTTCTTTATATTGCTGAAGTATAACTTGAAATATGAATGTAGTATTCAATTTATTTCCAATTTTATGACTATTAAAAATGAAGCTGCTGTGAATATTTGCATACAATTTTTGTACAAATACAAGCTTTCATTGCTCTACAATAAGAACTATATATGTAAGTATATATGTAAAGTATAAATATATATTTAAGTATACATATACATATATGTGTGTGTATCACAAATCTATACATATGTTTGTTACTGTATGTGTCATCAAGTCAATTCTGACTCCCAGTGACCCTTTAGGACAGAGTAGATTTGCTGCATAGAGTTTCCAAGGAGTGGCTGGTAGAATTGACCTTTTAGTTGGCAGCCTGAGCTCTTAACAAATAAGATCCATTATCTCATACCATCCACAAAACCTAACTCAAAATATATCAAATATCTAAACATAAAACATGGAAGAAAAAATGGGGACAATGCTGTGAGCCCTAACGTATGGCATAAACAGACCATAAAATATTGCTAATATTACTAACACTGCACAAATACTAGAAGAGAAAACAGGTAGGTGGGAACTCCAAAAAAATCAAACACCTATGTTCATCCAAAGACTCCATTAAAAGAGTAAAAAGACTATCTACAGGCTGGGAAAAAAAATTCGGCTGTCAGGAATTCAATCAGCAACCAACTCTTCATAATCTTCAAAGTACTGCAAAACTTCAACAAGAAAAAGACAAACACCCTAATTAAAAATGGGCAAAAGATACGAAATAGCAGTTCACCATAGAAGACATCCAGGTGACTAACATACCTGAGGAAATGCTCACGATTATTAGCCATCAGAGAAATCCAAATCCAAACTGCAATGAGACATCATCTTACCCCAGTAAGGCTGACATTAACACAAAAAACACTAAATAATAAATGTTTGAGAGGTTGTAGAGAGACTGTAATTCTTCTACACTCTGACAGAAACATAAAATGGTACAACTACTTTGGAGATCAACTTGGCACTTTCTTAACAAGCACAAAGTAGAAATATCATAAAACCCAGCAATCCCACTTCTTGGAATATGTCCTTGAGTAGTAAGGGATGTCACACTAATAGATACATGCATACCAATATTTATTACAGCATTGTCCACAACAGGAAAATGGTAGAATTGACCTAGGTGACCACCAACAGCTGAATGGATGATCAAATTCTGGTATATTCACACAGTGGAATATTATGGACTGATTAAAAACAACAATGATCTTTGAAAACATTTGATCAGATGAAGTCATCTAGAAGATACTATGCTAAGTGAAATTAGTAAGTTTCAAGAAGACAAATATTTTACAAGACCACAATTACAGGGACTCAAGAAAACATGTAAACACAGAAGAAAATAATCTTTGATGGTTATTAGGATGGGAAGGGAGGGAGAATGGTATTTATGTTTATGCATAGATAGGAATTAGAGTAGGTGAAGGGAGCAACAACACACAGTAGAAGTGAGTTTTTTAACACAGCTGCACTATACCAACAGCTAAGAGGTTTTCTAAGTACGACTCAACATTTTGAAGGATGGAATAGGAAGAGGAAGAGAAGCCTGGGGACCATGGCTTCAAGGGATATTAGATCAATTGGCATAACTAACTTTTTTTAAAAAAAATGTTCTGCATTCAACTTTGGTGAGTGGCATCTGGGCTTTTAAGAGTTATCAAGCAGCCATTAAAGTGGCATCAATTGGTTCTAATTCACCTGGAGCAGAGGAGGCTGAAGGACATTAATGACATAAGGCAAATATGAGCTCAGGAGACAGAAGGGGCCATCTGTTCCCAAGACTGCATCAGCATGAGAACAGAAGAACTAGATAGTGCCCAGCCACCACCAGTGAATGTCCTGCAGGGAAAAGAGCATAGAGTCTCACATTGTAGGAGAAAAATGGATGCGAAGACCTCTAACTCCACTAAAACACCAGACTTGATGTATCAGACTGGATGGTCCAGTGAGGACATGACCTGTAAATTCTGTGTTAGCACATAACTGAAACCAATTCTTCAGACAAAGATTGGGCTATCAGACATAGAGTGATGCTGATGAAAAATTTGCTTCTTGGCTTAAATATATGCATTAGACTCTCTGAGCAGCTCCTGTCTGGAGGCAAGATGAAAGGGTGGAGGGGCACAGGAGCTGATTGCATGGATACAGGAACTAAAGAGTAGAAAGTATTAGTGTGCTATAACACTATATATATATATATATATAAGCTGCTAGTTTTGCATGGAGCACAAAATAAAAAGAGACTCTTCAACAAGTTCAAGCTGCTTTTGAAGCCACTCAGCTACTGAGGCCATTTGATCTGGGTGATCTAGTGGTGCTTGAAGTCTCTGTAGCAGAGAGAGATGCTGTTTGTAGTCTTTGGAAGTCTCCTAATAGTGAATTATAGCCCCAGTCTAGGATACCGAAGCAAAGCCCTGTCTTCCTGTGCAGATAACTACTCTACTTTTGAGAAACAGCTTTTGGCTTATTACTAGGCCTTAGGAGATAGTAGATGCTTAACCGTAGGACACCAAGTCACCATGTGGCCTGAGCTGCCCATCATACACTGAATATTGTTTGACCACAGAGTCATAAAGTTTGCCATGCACAGCAGCCCTCCACTATTAAATAGAAGTAGTACATAGGAGATCAGACCTGGCCAGGATCTGAAGGCACAATTCCTTGAAGAAGTGGCCGAAATATCCATAGTCTCCATCTTCCAGTTCGTACCCTGTAGGGAGTTCCTTTTGACCAACTCACTGAAGAAGAGAATACTCATAACAGGTTTACAGATGGCTCTGTGTGATATACAGGAACAGCAGCAATGCTACTGTCCCCTTCTAGGACCTCCCTGAAGGACAGATGTGAAGGGAAGTCACCCTATTGAGCAGAACTTCAAGCACTGCATATAGTTTTTCACTCTGCTTAGAAGGAGAAATGACAAAATGTGTGATTGTATACTGATTCAAGGGATATGGCCAATTGTTACGTTGGATGGTCAGGGATTTAGCAGGATCGTGGTGAGAAAATTAGAAACAAGGATGTAATGGGAAGAGTTATGTGAATAGATCTCTCTGAATGGGGCCAAAGAAGTGAAAATATTTGTGACTCATATGGATTCTAACGAAAAGGTAATCTCAACAGAGGAAGATTTTAACAACAAAGTGAATAGGATGACTCATTCTGTGGAAACGTTTCATCCTTTTTTCCCAGCTACTCCTGTCATAGCTCCACAGTCTCATGAACTTCACAACAGGGATGGTGATTACGTATGGAACTAACAATACCTTCTTCCACACACCAAAGCTGACATGACTGCAGCCACTACTGAGTGTCCAACCTACCTGAAGCAGAAACCAATTCAGAGTTCCCAACATGGCACCATCCCTCTAGGTGATCAGCCAGCAACACAGTGGCAAGATGACTATATTGTACCACTTCCATTGTCTAAAGGGCAGTGTTTTGTTCTTACTGGAATAGACACTATGGGTATGGATTTACCTTCTCTGCATGGAATGCTTCTGCCAAAACTACCATCACAAACTTACAGAATACCTTATCCACTGTCATGTTTTTCCATGCAGAATTGCTTTGGTCAAGGGACACACTTCAAAGAACACAGAGTGCAGCAGTGGACACCTTCTCATGGAATTCACTGATCTTGCCATGTTCCCCACCATCCTAAAGCAGCTGACTTGATAGAAGGATGGAATGGCATCCTGAAGACACAATTATGATGTCAGTAAGGTGGTAATACCTTGCAGGGTTGGGGAAATGTATTCCAGGAGGCTGTACCTGCTCTACACTGTCATCTAACATATGATGCTGGTTCTCCCATAGCCAGGATTCAAGGGTCCAGCAATCAAGGGACAGAAATGAGAGTGGTACCCCTCATTATTATCCCTAATGATTCGCTTACAAGATTTTTGCTTCCTGTCCCCAGAACTCTGCATGTCTACAGGTCTTAGTTCCAAAGGGAGCAACATTGGCACCTTGAAATACAACACACATTCCATTGAACTAGAAGCTGAGAATGTTACCTGGCCACTTTGGGCCCCTTATGCCTCTGAATCAGCAAACAAATAAGGGTGTTACCATACTAGCCTGGTATGACCGATCCTGGTTTCCAGGAGGAAAGTGGATTGATGTTGCATAATTGAAGTAAGAAAGAGTATAGCTGGAAATGCAGGAGATCCCTTAGTGTGTCTCTTAGTACCATCATGCCCTGCGACTAAAGTAAAGAGAAAACAGCCACAATCGAATTCCAACACATCTACTACAGGCTCAGAACATTCAGGAATAAATGTGTGATTCACCCACCAGGAAAACAACTACAACCACCTGAGGTGCTTGCCTAGGGTAAAGGAAGTACAAATTGAGTGGTGGAATAAGGTGCTATATACCAGTTACGACCACCTCACTAGTTGCAGAAACAACTGTAATTGTTGTGAATATTTTTGCTTTGTATGTGTGCATGAAATATATTTGTTTCCTTCACTTATAAAATATAGGATATAAACAGGGTTAGTGCATTTTGGGTTGTATGAGTGCTAGTTGTATTGTGTTTGGCTTTCTAATTGTCTTTATTCAGAGATTATGTCTGGTTTGGCAAGATGTGGACAGATGAAGCGGTGGACCACAACGGTTAAGATTGTGTATCAGCTTGGCTAGGCTGTGTATCTCAGTGGTTTGGCAGTTGTATAATGTAGTGAGTACTTCCCTGTTGAAGTCTGGTATATGATCACTCCCATGATGGAGTCTGCTGGATGGTACAGGCAGGATATCTCACTGCCCCCTCAGCCTTCATCTTTCCACCATCTTCTGCCTACTTCTTTCCTAATCATTTTGCTTTTCCTTCTCTAGAGAACCCAGCCTAAGACGATCACATTACATTTTTATTATTAAGTTTCATAACAATTGTATTTAAAGAAATTTAGGTGTAATAAAAAATATCCTATGCATTTATCAACATAGTTATTATTTCTAGTGCTCTTCATTGCCTTGTACTTACTGATATTTATGTTGTCCTTGTTGTTAGGTGCTGTCGAGTTGGTTCCAACTCATGGCAACCCTGTGAACAATAGAACAAAACACTGCCCAGTCTTGAGCCATGTCCACAACGTTTTTATGCTTAATCCCATTGTTATGGCCACTGTGTCATTCCATCTCATTGGAGGTCTTCCTTTTTTTCACTGACCCTCCACTCTACCAAACATGATGCCCTTCTCTAGGGACTGATCTTTCCTGACAACATGTCCAAAGTATGTAAGACACAGCCTTGCCATCTTTGATTCCAAGAATCACTCTGGTTGTACTTCTTCCAGAACAGATCTGTTGGTTCTTTTGGCATTCCATGGTAACTTCCATATTCTTCTCCAACACAACAATTCAAAGGCATCAATTCTTCTTCTGTCTTCTTTCTTCACGGTCCAGCTTTTGCATGCATATGATGTGATTGAAAATACCATGGCTTGGGTCAGGTACATTTTAGTCTTCAAGATGGCATCCTTACTTTTGAAAACTTGGAAGAGGTCCTTTACAGCAGATTTTCCCAATAAAATGAGTCTTTTGATTTCTTGTCTGCTGCTTCCAAGGGCATTGATTGTGGACTCAAGTAAGATGAAATCCTTGACAACCTCAATCCTTTCTCCATTTAGGACAATGTTGCTTACTGGTCCAGTCTTGAAAACTTTTGTTTTCCTGATGTTGAGGTACAATCCATACTGAAGGCTGTGGTCCTTGATCTTCTTCAGTAGGTTTCTCAAATCGTCTCCATTTCCAGCAAGTAGGGTGATGTCATGTGTGTAACACAGGTTGTTAATGAGTAGTCCTCCAATCCTGATGCCCCATTCTTCTTCATATAATCCAGCTTCTCAGATTATTTGCTCAACATACAGGTTAAAAAGGTATAGTGAAAGGATACAACCCTGAAGCACGCTTTTCCTGACTTTAAACCACGTAGTGTCCCCTTGTTCTCTTGACATGACTGCCTCTTGATCCATATACAGATTCCTTAAGAGCACAATTCGTTGTTCTGAAATTCCCGTTCTCTGCAACATTAGCCATAATTTAGTGTGATCCACACAGTTGAATGCTTTTGCATAGTCAATGAAACACAAGTAAACAAACATCTTGCTGGTATTCTTCACTTCCAGCAAAGCTCCACCTGACATCAGCTATGATATCCCTGGTTCCACATCCTCTTCTGAACCCAGCTTGCATTTCCAGCAGTTCCTTGTCAACATCTTATTGTAGCTGCTTTTGAATGATCTTGAGCAGAATTTTACTTGCATGTGGTATCTATGATATTGTCTGGTAATTTCCACATTCGGTTGGATCACCTTTCTTGGGAATGTGTATAAATCTGAATCTCTTCCAGTCAGTTGGCCAGGTAGCTGTCCTCCAAATTTCTTGGCATAGTTAAGTGAGTACTTCCAGTACTACATCTGTTTGTTGAAATATCTCAATTGATATTCCATCAGTTCCTGGAGCCTTGTTTTTTGCCAATGCCTTCAGTGCAACTTAGACTTCCTCCTTCAGTACCACCAGTTCCTGATCATATACTACCTCTTCAAATGACTGAACATCGATGAGTTCTTTCTGGTATAATAACTCTGTGTATTCCTTCCATCTTGTTTTGATGTTTTCTGAATCATTTAATAGTATCCCTGTAGAATCCTTCACTATTGCAACACAACTTGAGAATTTTTTTTTCAGTTCTTCCAGCTTGAGAAATGCAGAATGTGTTCTTCCATTTCCAGCTATTGGCACATGTCATTATAACACATACTATCTTTTGTCTTTTCTCACTGCTCTCTGAAATCTTCTGTTTAGGTCTTTCACTTTACCATTCCTTCCTTTTGTTTTAGCTGCTCAACATTCAAGAGCAAGTTTCAGAGTTTCTTCAAACATGCAATTTGATCTTTTCTTTCTTGCCTGCCTTTCAATGACCTCTGGCTGTCTTCATGGATGATGTCTTTGATGTCATTGCACAATTCATCTGGTCTTCTGTCATTAGTGATCAACACATCAAATCTGTTCTTGAAATGGTCTTTCAGTTCAGGAGGGATATATTCAAGTTCATACTTGGACTCTCATGGACTTGTTCTAATTTTCTTCAGTTTCAATTTGAATTCGCATATGGGTAATTGATGGTCTGTGCCACAGTCAGCACCTAGTCTTGTCTGGACTGCTGACGTGGAACTTTCCATCATCTTTTTCCACAGACATAGTCAATTTGGTTTCTGTATATTCCATCTGGTGAAGTCCATATGTACAGCCACCGTTTGTGTTGGTTGAAAAAGGTATTTGTAATGAAGAAGTCATTAGTCTTGCAAAATTCTATCATGATCTCCAGCATTATTTCTATCATGAAGGCTGGATTTTCGAACTACTGAGCCTTCTTCTTTGTTTCTTATCTTTGCATTCCAGTCACCAATAACTATCAATGCATCCTGATTGCATGTTCAGTCAATTTCAGACTGCAGTATCTGGTAAAAATCTTCAACCTCCTCATCTTTGGCCTTTGTGGTTGGTGTGTAAGTTTGAATAATAGAAGTATTAACTGGCCTTCCTTGTAGGCATATGGATATTATCCTATCACTGACAGCATTGTACTTCAGGACAGATATTGAAATGTTCTTTTTGATTTTTTTAGCTTGTATCATATTCCTTCTATCAGGCCATCCTTTAACATTCATTGTAGTATGGATGCGCTGGACATAAATCTGACAGCTTTTATATACTGGAAACATATTTTTTCCTTGATTTGGAAATGTTTATAATGAGCATAGAATTTTAACAGTTGTTTTTTACCTTTCAGAACCTTAAAGATTCTTCTTGTCTTGTTTCTAATGAGACATGCACCATCATTACCATTTTTTATTTTTCCTTTATTCTTGCGAATATGACAAGACTGTTTTCTCTGGCTTCTTTTATGATTTTATTTTTACCACTAGCTTTGATTGATTTATAAGGCATTCTACTGGTGCAGGGATTACAGTGCTTGGCTTCTAACCAAAAAAGTCATTGGTTTGAACACACCAGAGGCTTCAAAGGAGAAACATGTAGCAGTTTGCTTCTGTAAAGATTTAGAGCCTTGGAAATCCCATGGGATGGTTCTGCTCTCTTATATAGGGTTCCTGAAAGTTGGAATCCAGTTAATAGGAATCGATTGGTTTAAGTTTTGAGTAATTTAATTGCCATATATGCCTTGGTATAACTTCTTTCATGTTACTAGGATGTGTTTCACTGAGCTTCTTCAATCTCTATGTGCTTACAGGTTTTACAAAGGATGATTTGTTTTAGCAACTGTTTATATATTTATTCATTTTTCTCTCTTTTAGTTCAGAATTCCATATACTGCTGCTTTATAATTTATTTTTTTTCTCACAGCTCACTCATTCTTGGTTTGAATTTTTTCTATTGGTGTTTTATTTTGAATTTTTCTATTCCTGCACCTTCAAGTTCATTAATCTTTGATTTTTCAGTATCTAATATATCATTAAGGAGCCCTGTTGCCACAGCAGTTAAGTGTTCAACTACTAACTGAGAGGCAGGTGGTTCAATATTACCAGCTGATTTCTGAGAAAAAGTTATATGACAGTCTGTTTCTGTAAAGATTACAGCTTGGAATCTCCATGGGGGCAGTTCTACTCTGTCCCAAAGGGCTGTTCTGTTGTAATGAGATTTTCTGAACCTATATTGTATTTTTTGTATGTTGAGGTTTGAGATGGATTATTTTTTATATTTTCCATTTTCTACTTAATATATTAAATCTTTCTTTTAGCTTTTTTGGAAACTCTAGGGACATTCTATTTTGACCTCTAGAGTAGTCATGAGGCAGACCCAACTTGATGGCAATGGGTTTGGGTTTGGGTAAATCCAGTTATTTTTATTCCATGTTACTCAGAAGTTGAAATAATCACATCTACCGCTTTTTGAATGAGTTCAACTGTTACAGAGTTGTCCACAATAGGTTTACTGATTATAGTATTTTTGTTATTTTATTCATATTCTCATGGATTTTTGTTGTTAATCATTGTCAATTGTAGACATCTTAAGGAAAAATGTTACTATGAAGAGGGACAATGATAGATGATCATCAGACAAAGAAATTTTAAGACAGGAAAACATGTTATGGTCAAGAATTCAATGACATAATGGCTGAAAGAAGTATAAAGAATACAGGAAAAAATAAAACATAACTATCTAATAGACTTCAGTATTAGATTTTGTTTTCACAGTTCTCTTGGTCGTCTGGTGCTGATACAAGAGAAATATCACAAGAAGATGACTTTAACAAAGAGAAGTTTATTCTCTTGTAGTCCAGTAGGCTAGAAGTTTGGACTCAGGGCACCAGCTTCTAGAGACAGCTTTATCTCTCTGTCAGTTCTGAAGGAAGGACCTTGTGATACATCAGTCTTCTCTTGGTCTGGGAGCATCTCAACACAGGAACCTGAGGTCCAAAGGATACCCTCTGCTCCTAGTACTGCTTCTTGGTGGTATGAGGTCCCCACTCACTGTGTGCTTCATATTTCTTTTACCTCTTATAAGGTTGTGTATGCCACAACCCAAGGAAATTCCCTTTACATTGGACCAGGGATCTGACCTTAGTAAGGGTGTTACAGTCCAACCCAAATCTTCTTTAACCACGGATAGATGTTAAGATTTGCAAAATAGGAAAATCACAGAATGGAGAACAACCACAAGATACTAGGAATCATGGCCTAGACATATTGCTACCAACATTTTTGAGGTGACACAATTTAGTCCATGAGACAAAGCATGCTAATTCCAGCAAGGATCTAGGATTGTTTCTTTTGCAATTAGAAATAACTTTATAACTAGAAATTCTTTTTGTGTTAAGTAAATAAACAATGCAAGAGCTAAGCTTTTCAATATAAGCCTTTGCTTGATTCAGAGTATTAAGATAAATTTAGGAATTTGGGTTCACATCTTTGCTAACTTGAAAAACATATATAAGAAAAAATGAATAGCTTTGGTATTTAACAAAATGACATGGAAATTATGACTTAAAAAAAAATCTAGCTTTCCAGATAATTAAAAGCCTTATAGATATGGAGACAATAGTCACAGATTTTAGAATTAAAACGTAGGTGAATATATCTTAAGCTACAAAACAAAATAATTAGTTTTCATATATTCCAATTTAGGAAGACACTCTTAGGCACAGAATGTAGTACCTCAAGCCTTAGGAGCTTTAGTCGCAACCAGTCCAGCACTGTCTAAGCCAGAATCAATGAATGATTGTGAAGAATCATCTGAGCATCAAAAGACTTGCCAGTAAAATCTGTTTGTTGTTGGTTATATTGTGAAAAGAATGACTCCTAGTCCTTGTATTTGTACACATTTTCAGTCTCTTTTTTCAAAATGAATCTATGACCTGGTTAATTACAATATTTCTAATATTAACACTTAAAGGTTTGAGGCTCTGTCTCACTTTCCAAGATATTCATGGAGGCTAGCAAAGTATAGGGTTACTACACACTTATTAAATATGTAAGTACTAAAGTATGTTATTATCTGCCTTCCAAGAATTTATCACCAATTTCTGTGCTGTTAATAACTACAATTTCTACCTAGTCTAACTTCCATGCTATTAATACCATTCCTTCGAGACAAGCAATAAAAGTATAACCATTTTCCTCAAAATCTGTGTTAGATGCAGCAATGTACAGAAAGTAACTATACATTTGCAGTTGTAATGGAGAATATTTAAGCTGCAGTAAGGAATCAGTTCTGAGGTAAATTATGGAAGTTTGTCCTGAGTTTTCTGCTAACTTGAAATATGATCAAGGGCACTTAGCTTGAAATCTATATCTATGAATCTTTGTTTCTCACTCTGTTTTCTTTTAATCTGTTAAAATGGAGGAAAGAACCTCTAAAATGTACCTTTGGAAGACACCGTTGAAATTCTGGGTAGAGAATACCTTTTGAAAATTTTCAAAAAGCATAAAACTTTCTAAATGAAACATGTTCTGTCTATTCTTAAATGATCATTTATTAATTACCAGAATAAACACAATTTAAATATGTTTGCTAATGGTGTGTGACTCACATTAAGTTCATTATTTATTCATTTACTGTCATAAAGTTAATCTGTATTTCCTGTCTATTTCCTTTATGCCAGGGAATTTATAGTCAAACATGAGCAAAAAGTTCTGTTTACATCTAACTGGCAACAGTCAATTTAACTCACAAACAAACAAACAAAAAATTCAGATATCAGCATTACATAGAAAAATAAAACAGATATACGGTAGACTGTCACTTCTAATTTAGCTGTTTATATGGAAGATCTATCTTAGAAAAATGAAATCCTTGACAACGTCACTCTTTTCTCCATTTACTGTGACGTTGTGTATTGGACCAGTTGTGAGGTTTTTTAATTTCTTTGTGTTGAGGTGTAGTTCACACAGGACTATTGTCTTTGATCACCATCATAATTAGTATAAATTAATTAATCTCTCTATATACACTTTGTATATATACTTTAGGTACATATATAACCACAATGTTTCATTTTATGTATTTATCTCTATAAACTTAGAATTCACAATTAGTCACAAACCCACAGTTATAGTCTCCTTAAATGTTTGTTATCTATATTTCATTAACCTGGATAGTGACATAACTCAAGATACATATTGCTAGTAGCTAATGACAAAAAGTTTGTGCTGTACTTCATTTTATTTAACTGTACACATATATGTATACATACATACAGGGTCACTATCAATCAAAATCAACTCTACAGCAATGTGTCTTGTTTGTGTGGGCATATACATAAACACATACAGAATACTCATATAGAACATAAATGAAAATTAAAAACATGAAATAAGTCTCATGTTAGAAAGTTTCGTATATTGAAAAAAAAGAACAATGAAAGAATTTATCTTGTAACTATCACATAAATGACTTAATTTCATGAATTTGTATGTTAATAGAATATATTAGAAAGACTGAATTGATGAGAAAGACAACAATTTAAAGGCCATCAAGCAAAGACAATGACACTTACTGCTAAAATACTGGATATGAAATAATTCTATTTTTAACCAATAACCCAGATGTAAATAACAGCTTCCATTTTAAAAGAAGGTGATCTATTTTAAAAAAGATTAAGTGCATCTGACTTAATATAATAAATTATATCAAGTTCAAATGTATAGTCAGTGTTCATCATTCTTCACAGAAATAAAACATACATTACCAGTAGCAGTTGTCTGATGAAGCGTCATAATTCAACTCAAAAGTGTTTAAGCTGAAATCATTAAACATATGCCACAGACACAGAAACACAGCAGCTCTGGTTTGAGAGAGAATTAAGGTGAGAGAATGGAATAGAAAAAGTCTTTATAGCGGCACGAGAATTGAAAATCTAAATATAATCATGTTTTATTATTAGATATTCCCAGTTCTCTTCACATTATTTAGTTAGAAAAAAATGAGCAATAGAGACACTTTACAAATGGCTATTTGTTAAGGCAATATTTTACAGGGCAATTGACAGTTTATTCAAATGACAGCTATAGCTTCCATTCAGAAACCAATTAGGGTGTCAGAAATAAAATAGACTCACCTTATAAAATGCTATCTTTTTATGTACTAAGACATTTAAATGGAATGTCCAGTTGTGTTCTCTGGAAGTAGATTTTGAGGTAGCATTTAAGGTGTCAAATGTTTACTAGGAATTTCAAACTGTGAAAACTGAAAGAGGCAGAATTGGAAGAACTCTGATGCAGGTCACAAGAAGCCTTCGCCACCTTGGGAATTTCACATCCTTTTCATGCTAGCAGTGGTGTGGCTATTAATAGGACCCAACTGTAAATTAAGCTAAGGCTGTTCTCACCTCACAGGGCTGGTCAAATGAATTCCCCATGAGAGGCTAGGGGAACAGAGGAGATTATTGTCACTCCGCAAACCTAAAGGATGCAGCGGCGGTCATCGGTCCCTATGTCTCCCCATTTAATTTGACAGTCAGGCTCCTGCAGAAGCTGGTGGGTTCTGGAAGATGACTGTAGACTAGTACAATCACAACCAAAGAATAGCCCCGACATTGCCAACACAGCAAATGAGGCGATTTTGCTAGAGCAGATAAATGTGATCCAGGCTTATGATAGTCACAGGAGAGAATTGAGGGAAGATTCTTGGTACACTCTCTGGATGTCCTGAAATTTGCACTTGTTTAATTTTTGGTAGGGGGAACAGGTACAGAAACTAAACTTTTACTTTGGAGAATGTGTCCCAGTACACCCAGTTTTGACTGTCTTTCTATTTAAATATACCTGAATTTTCACATCATGTGTTTCCCACCATCCGGAAAAATGTGTGTTCTACCAAATCTTCCACTATGCTAATTACACCTTGTTTATAAAGTCCACTCAAAATAATGTCATCAATGTAATTAATCAATGTGATATTTAGTAGTGCATTTGGAACATTGGGATCTCTTCTGACCATATTATGATAAAAAGCAGAAGAGTTGAAATAACTGTAAAATTTAGTACTTTTTGTGCATTTTATGGGAACACATAACTGTTTATGAGTTGCTTTTTTCATAGAGATAGAAAATAACACATTTACCAAATCAGTGACCTAATACCATAAGACTGGACCTTATTAATCTGCTCCAGTAAAACTGCCTTGTGTGATATAGTGATATGATGTGCTAGCTACACTTGTGCTAGTCTGCAGTCTTCTTCCAGTGCCTATCCAGTTTCTGCAGGAGCCTACTGACTTAAGTCAGGACACATAGGGACTTACAGCAACCTCTGCATTCTTTAGGCTTGTGAAGCGACGCTAAACTCATCTATTCCCCTAGCATGTCATATTATTTATTTGCTATTGGCTTGGAACAGAGATGGTTTTAGTAGTTTCTTTCTTTTTTGTTTTATTACTCTGATAGCTTTTACCGCACAGAGCAATTCCCACAGTGTGGCCAACTATGGCAATTCCAGCTAGGGATTGTGGAAATGACCACCAACTGGGTTCAGGAACTGTTAGCCTACTTTGGGTCAGGTCGTAGCTAAGACTTGATTTGTTATTTGGCTTCTGTGTATGCTGTTACTTTGGTCTGTCAGTATCAATGACAGGTCGACTGCTCCACAATCCTAACAATGTTTGGATATTCTCCTTTTTCCCAGTGCAGAGTTAACCATGTAAACTGCAATAATGTCCTTCAGAAAAAAAAAATGAGAGACTAATTACTCTTTGTAACTGTTGTAAGATTGCAGAATCCTTCTTCCTGAATACCTAAACAGCAATCCTAGTCTATGGTTTCTGTTTCTTAAAATTTACCCAGATCTGAAAATTGAGCAAGAGTTTATGACTCTTTATTGGGGTGATTACTCTCAGGCTTCTGTTTGTTTAGCCTAGATTTCTTATGAGATGAGACATCCATTTATTCTTAGAATTACTGTATTCTACTAGCTATTCCACATTCTATGTGGGTCAGGTCCCTTTGGTCATCACTTGAATTTTGCTACTTGTTTACAAAGATAGCAATACCCTGGATTCTGGTGGTTAAGTACTATCACCTGAACCACGTTATGTTGAGGTCTTTTCTTCCCCACTTCTATCATTTAGAAAAGCTCTGTCAAATCCTCTTTTACTGACAGGCTTGCCCTTACAGACGAAATGCACAACTGGATTATTTGGGGACAATGGCTCCTCTTTCACCATCACATTCTTTATAGACTTGTGAAATGATACATTTTCTAGCCTTTGTCTTGGAACATAACCTTCTGGCGGGTCTTCCAGTCCTACATGTCTCGAGGACATTAACTTTCCTAAGCCTTTTTATTCTTCTAATACTGTATTTCCTGGCAATCATAGAATTTAACCTTCATTTATCATTCAGTATTTCTATTTCTATGTTTAAACTATACTTATTATTAGTGATTAGCAGCATCTCCCAGACTTCATGTCAGCAGCACGTTATACATATATGCTTCCAAGATCCACCTATCATTTTCTCATTTAGGTCTCATTTCCAAAATAGGTGTTTATATATGTGAATATATATAGTGTTTATATATGTGAATATTCTCTAGAAATTTACATTAAATAAAATGCAGAGTGTAGTATATATTTGTTTAATGATACATGTGTATATACAGTGTGTGTTTACATACATAAGAAAGAGAATGATAAATAGTAAAAGCTCTCAAAATAATAAAGCTGATTGAAATTGTCATATACTAACTTCTAAGGGTAAAACAATAAGATATATGTCCAATAGTGGGTGCTTAATATATATTGTTGTTTTTCTTTCTTTTGATTTAAAGTAAATGGTTCTTTAAAGGAAATAGTCCTGTTATAAAAAGAATACTGAATATTTATTTGCCAGGAAAGTGTGGACTGGGAGAGCAATGAATAGAAACTATTGCTATCTATTTAGTCACTAGTATTTTAAGTCTAACTCCTGTGTTCTAAAATGATGAAGTGTTTGGCACATAAGAAATCCATCATATAAATACAGTTCTGATACAAGTCTGAACAGGAAAATTACTATGCTGTTGTAAGGAAGATTACCATCCAGTAAAACTAGTATGATACATAAAACTACAAAGTAGGAGGATATAAATACATAAGAATATTCTCACCAAACTCTTTGATAGGTTAAGCAGGGAAAAAGTACTAAAAAATAAATCGTGATTTGAAGATCTGATTTGTAAGACCTGGTAACATTTCCATATTCTTAAAGAGAACAAAAGAGTTTTGACAATAAGGAGAAAAACAAAAATCTCGGCTTTAAAAATTGCACACCCTATAGCACTGAACATGTAAATATTGTATAAATTGCAATTCAAATTTCAAATTTGCATAAAGTACTCCAAAACAGAACAACACAAAATAAGCATTTTGTTAATCTTAATAGCTCTGATGATGATTTTGTATAGAATATAGCAGGGATAGCTTTTCTTCTTGTCCTTGTATTTGAGAACTGAACAGGGACAACTGAGTGACTGGGGTCGGCAAGGTGAGCATAACTCAAAGGCTGAGGCTAGAAAAGTGTTTAATTGGATGATTTAATTTCCAGATAGAGTCTATACCTACAGACTTACCTTTGAGTGGAGATAATTCAGAGGTGGCGTGTGCAGATTCTAGTGGCTTAGCATTCTCAGTGTTAATACTGAGTTCTAGAAGAAAGTGTTTTAAGAGCATATGATAGAATTTCTAAAACTGAAAAGTTGGGAGTAATGTTAGAGATTTTTTATTAGATCATACAGTTTGGGAGTTGGACAACACACAGTATGAGACAATGTGTTCTACCTAATATGAGGCAGTGTGGGATTTTTACAGTTCAAGGCACAAAAAAAGCCAACGGATTTCAAGCAGTTTTGAAGAGTCTTCAAGATATTCACCCAACTGTTTCTTTAAATCTTTTCATCCTCAGAATTGTGTTTGGCTAAGAAGACAACTGACACAGATCTGTGGGGTAAATGCCTACTCATTGCACCTTATCTGGAATGTAGAGCTATTCTAACTTATTCTAAGAGGATTCATTACACTTAAACATAGAGAAACAATCTAGTTCCTTTCTAATGTTTAGCTCACTTGTTATTTAAACATTTGCCCTATGATACTGGGTTTTACCATGTTCTCTGGACTTGGCATAAAGCTGCCCACAGTTTCCATATTCTGTTTGAATCTCCATATAGATTTCTAGCCTCCACGAAAGTAAGAATTCCAAAAGGCCCTTGGAGAGATGCAAGGTTACTTATGACCTAGTCTTGGAAATCACAAATGATCGAGTCTGTCATGTCCTATCAGCTAAAGTATTTATGAGTTTGTCTGAATTCAAGAAGATAGAGATTCCATGTCTCAAAGGGAAAATGTCAAAATGTTTGTTCCATTTTTTTAAAGCTGTGACAAAAAGAAAAACAAACCCTTTGCTGTCAAGTTGATTCCAGCTCCTAGAAACCCTGTAGGAAGGAGTAAAACTGCTCTGCAGAGTTTCCAAAATGCAGAGGGTATTTGTGAACTGCTGATGCTTTGGTTAGTGGCCAAACTCTCCAACACTGTGCTACGAGGACTCCACAACTGTTGTGAGTGTGTTAAAATAATAGACTCTTATTTTTGTGGCTTCAGTAAGTAATCCAAATGAACAAAAAGATAATAAAATTGGTTTATTCAATATTGCTACAGTACACGAAATATAGTTTTATTCTTATTAGAGAAGAATTGCTTGGAGACAGAAAAAAGAAAAAACCTTAATCTTTCCATATACTTGATTTCATGACTTCAGATAGTGCTTCAAATATAAATATCTTGGCTCTGTTGTTTAAATAAAACCAAGTTAAATGTAATTTTCTCTATTCTGATATTAAATTCATAAGTTCCTATCAAATAACATTGAGACACAAAAAAGAGATTCTATGCTGCCAGTAGCAAAATCTGCTGGTTCTGTCCTTAAAAGAATGTATATTTTTAATTTTTAATTTTTAATGTTTTAAGTCATCCCACAGTATACACCATTCTACAGCACTGATAAGCTCAAAAGCAATCCCAGAATCATAAATTAGTTAAGGCAGCAGAAGGAAGTTATGTGATAAAGTTGAGTTTTGTAATGATTGTTCAACTGTAAGAAACTATTTTATACTTGAAAGATTTTAATAGCAAGAATTAGCAAGTTTTAGTTCTTTTACATCTTACACTCTCACACACACACATACATACACAAATATACACTATGTAGTGGAATAACAACTCATCAGAAGTAATTATAAACAGTTTCATAAAATAAAGTATTTTCTTTCTGTACATCAGAAACATAATGTTAAAAATATTCACACTCCTACATTTGGGTCACTCATGAGTATTTCAGAAACAGTTTTTAACCAAAGCTTAAAACTGTCCACTGATGTCAACTCACTAATAAGCTTATAAAGAAAAATAAAGTTCTCCAAGATGCTTTTAGCTATGTCTGCATTCCAAGTTCCATAATGAACCAATTAATTATGTGAGGATGTATCCAGGACACATTATAAAAGCAACAGGCTGAAGCAATGAGAGTAAATGGCTGTGAATCAAGGAAAAAAAAAAAAAGACTGATTGAATGCAAACTGAGCATAATAAACCTCAAAGTTGAATCAAATATCATCAATAATAATATTGATCCAATGAAAAACTCTTTGAACTTCTAACAACACAACAGTTTATACATTATTTTTGGTCACAGATGCAGAAACACTTTCTCTGATCCCTTGCAGAACCAAGATCCTTGTTATCCTGGAATAGATGACATAACAAGCAAGATGTTCACAAACTTAATTGTGCTTATTTAGTAATCTGTAGCAACCAATTTTATTTTACCTGTTTCTCTGCCACATCACATAAGGACTTAATTATATATGCTTATTAATCTGTTGTGCATAGTTTCACCTGAACTTATAAAATTGTGCACTACAGATGAGTAAGTAAATCCAATTAAATCCAGTTATACTTTGCTTACAGTTAACCAGGGCATAGTTTGAATACTGGTTAATCTTCCTCTTCTGTTACCTGAGTATGAGTTTATGGAGTCCAGACTTCTCATTTTGTGACATCTCTGGCCCTAACTGGATAACTGACCCGAAGGATGTTCAATCAATGTGTGTTGTAACATTTTGTAAATAAATTTTCTAGCCTTACAGTTCCGTCAAAGTAGTTGCTTGATCCAGCATAATTTGGGGCCACTTAAATTCAAGGTAATACTTTGGAACAACATGTCTCTTGGTTAGTGAAAATACATGTTTAAACATAAATACTATTTAAATTATTTATTAAATATTCATATATGTAGATTATTATCCTAAAACATATCATGTTACTGCCTATACACTGTGAGTGCTTACATAAAAACTATCGTGAAAACATCTTTGAAAGAACTGGCTTACTGAAAGTTACCAAAATTAAAAGCCCAGTTAAAAAAGGAGGAAATATAGCCCAGAATTCCAGTTGCATACTGTCATGGGTTGAATTGTGTCCCCCCCAAAACATGTGTAGCCATGTGGCCTGGGCCAGGATTCCCTGTATTTTGTGATTGTCCTCTCTTTTGTGGTTTTCCTATTCTGTATGTTAAGGGATTAAGGTGGGACTGTAAATCCCTTCATAGAAACATCCCCCTGTTCCACTGTAAAGGGAGTTTCCCTGGAGTATGGCTTGCACTACCCTTAATCCATTCATCCTACAAGAGATAAAAGGAAAGGGAACCAAGCAGAAAAGTGAGGATCCTCACATCATCAAGAAAGCAGCCCCGGGGAAAACAGCATATCCTTCAGACCTGAAATTCCTGTGCCAGGATGCTCTCTGAACAAAGACTGGTGTAACACAAGGGCTTTCCTCCAGAGCTGAGAAGGGAGAAAGCCTTTCCCTGGAGTGGACTTCCTGAATTTGGACTTGTAACCTACTGGACTGTGTAAGAATAAACCTTCCTTTGTTGAAGCCATCCACTCATGGTATTTTCTATTAGAGCAGTGCTAGCTGACTAAAACACACACTTTAAAAATTTTCACATTAGGATAGAATAGTGTTCATAACCAAGAATCATGTCTCAATTATTGAAACATAAATATATTTCCATGAAAAAGGAGCTCATTCTAGTATTTGCTTTGATATTTTTAAAATACTTGAGGAATTATTTAGTATCTTTATAGCTTATCTACTTAAATAGTAAAATAAACTGAAAAAATGCTTTGAAAGTTAAACAAAGCAGATATAATCAACACTTCAAAGGATGTAAGATGATATAAATTTTAAACAAGTATTTTTTTTCTATTAAAAAGAAATTTAAATTCAAATTAGAACTTTTTAAGAATGTATTCCAAAAATCCAAACCATAGCTGTTATGGATGAGTTGCTTCTTACTCATATGTATTAGATATAAACATATACTACACACTTAAATAATTTGAACAAATACACTGATGTGTATCATGGACTAAATCATGTCCTCCTTCAAAAATAATTTCCACTTTTGTGTGGTTGGCCTCCATTTTGTGACTGTAAATTCATATTAAAGAGGATTAGGGTGGAACTATAACACACTTACACAGCATAAATCCTTGATCCAACTTAAAAGGAATTTGCCTTGGGGTGTGGTCCACACCACGTTTTATCTCTCAAGAGATGAAAATGATACAGAAGTCGGTGGGGGGGGGACTCGTACTACCAAGAAAATAGTTGAGGACCAGAGCACGTCTTTTGGTCACAGGATCTCTGTTAAAGCCATCCACTTGTGGTATTTCTGTTGCGTCAGCACTAGGTAACTAAGACATGTGTGATAAACCTAAAAATAATGATCAAAAAAAGGAGAAAGTAGAAAGAAAACCTGAAGGACAAAAGATAGGAGGAAGATAAAACAGGGTAAAAAATATAATAAGAAACAGATTAGACAACAACAATAAAGCTTTACTAACATAAAATACTAATTAATATATAGATAATACCTAGACATATATAAACAATATTGAGTAATGAATTTACTTCATGTTTTTCCCCTCCCCTCCTTTTAACTCTGCAGTGATATGTTGCCTATACTTAATAATGTAAATGCTATGTGTATATTGTACATCTATACTTCAAATACTAAATTTATATGATGCAAATACCACTTCATGTATTTATCTATCGTCTATCTACTATCTATCTATCTATCATCTATCTGTCTATCATCTATCTATTTCTATCGTGATTGAGTGAAAATATACAATCCAAATTAAATTTGCATGCCCACCTTTCTGCAGTTCCTTCTGCTCTCCTTGCCTGGTGACAGCACACTCCTTTTTTCCATCCTATACATATCTTATCCTCTTAACAACTTCCTGTCCGCTCCTCTCAAACCTCTTCTCTCCCTTCGAGTAAGAGACCAGTAGGACAGCATCCTATAGATTCATAGAATCATAAAGGACACACACCACATGGTCACACCGTGTCCTCAAGTCCAGTCAATTCCTGTTGGAAGAGTTGACCTCAGCAATGTTTTCTGGTCAGGAGCAGCATCAGGTCTAGTGGCTCTGCACCCAGGGGAACCATCAGGCATTTAGACTGTAAATTGAGGTCTTTCAGTGGACTTCTTGAGGTGCATCCCTCTTTTGCTTGTGGTGCCACTGGGACTTGATATTGTGCACCCCGTCATGGCTGTCTTTGGTGGTGGCTGGGCACCATCTGGTTCTTGCGGTCACATGCTGGTACAGTCACCCATTCACATGGGTCCTTCTGTTTTCTGAGACTGTTTTCCCTCATGTCTTTGTCGTCCTTGGTGATCATCTGAGCCAGCTAAGTTCTGAACATTTGGTGTACCTCAGGTGGTAGCTTGCCAGCTTTAAAGACTCCAGACCCCACTCACCACTATGAGGTGCAGAAAACACATTTAGCAACAGGCTAGTTATGCCAATTGGCCTCGATGTCCCTTGAGAGCATGGTCCCCATACTCCCTCCCCTGCAACTCCATACTTGCAATATTGGGTTAAGATAAGAAGAGTTTTTAGTTTATATTGAAATTCAGTTAAATTGATAATCTTTCTACTGTGTGCTGTCACTGCTTTTAACCAAATAGAAATTTGTTTGTATCAACTATATAAACTATGACCAGTCATCTCCTTCTGTTTCCTCATTTGCAACTGTCAGTCTCTTCTGTACATGAGTCTATTTTTAAGTCCTCAAGGTATGGGTCTCATACAATATTTGTCATTGTGCTGCTGACTGATTTCACTCAACATAATGTCTTCCAATTGAAATTACAAAATCAGATGCTACCTAAAATAATCATTGTTCTTTATCATTGCATGGTGTTCCATTGAATATATGTACCTTAGCTTGCTTATCCATTCAGTTGTTTTGGAGCATCTCAGTTGAGTTCATTATTTAGCTGTTATGGACTGTGCTTTAAACAACATTTGTGTGCATGTCTCTGTGCGACTGCCCTTGCTTCTGTTGAATATATTCCAAGCAGTGGGATTAATGGATTGAATGGTTTATCTATTTCCAGTTTTGTAAGGAAGCACCACATTAACTTCCAAAGACGTTGTACCATTTTGCAATCCCCCCAGCAGTGTAGGAGAGTTCCAGCCTCTCCAGTATTTGTTGTTTTGTGTTTTTGTTGAGGTGAGATGGTATTTTAGGTTTGATATTTAGGTCTTTTATCCAATTTGAGTTGATTTTTGTATAAGGTGTGAAATACGGGTTTTCTTTCAATTTTTTTGCAGGTGGATATCCAATTTTGCCAGTACCATTTATTAAAGGGACTGTTTCTACCCAGTTTATAATCTTAAGGCCTCATTGTAGTTTTGACTTGGATTTCTTTAATAGATAATGATCATGAGCATTTCTGCATGTGTCTTTTGGCTGCCTGGACATCCTCTTTAGAGAAATGTCTGTCCATCTCCTTTCCCAACCCTTAACTGGATCATTTATTCTTTTCTTGTTGATATTTTGCAGTAACTTGTAGATTATGGAAATCAGATGTTGTTCTGACATATAGTTGCCGAATGTATAGGTGGTCTTCTAATTCTTTTGGTAAAGTCTTTGGATGAACCAAAGTGTTTGATTGTTAAGATTTCCCATTTGTCTATTTTTAGTCAACCGAGCTTTGTAAGACTTTGAAATCTATGTTTTGTATTAAAACTTCCATTGTTGATCAATTTTTTCTTGCATGATCTCTATCATTTTAGGTTTGATATTTAGGTCTTTTATCCAGTTTGAGTTGGTTTTTATGTAAGATCTGAGATATGGGTCCTGTTTCAATTTTTTTGCAGATGGGTATCTAATTTTGCCAGCACCATTTATTAAAGGGACTATTTTTGCCTCGGTTCATAATCTTAGGGTCTTTGTTGAAGTTTCCCACTATTATTGTGGAGAGATCTATCTCATTTTTTTAATGTAGTAAGTGTCTTCAATGTATTTAGATGCTCTAGTATTGGATGCATAAATATTTAATATTGTTAAGTCCTGCTTGTGTATTGACTCTTTCAGCAATAAAGCATCCATCCTTGTCCATGATCATGGATTGTACATTGAAATCTATTTTATCTGAGATTAGTATTGCCATGCCTGCCCTTCTCTGTATATTGTTGACTTGATATGTTATTCCATCCTTTAATTTTCAGTTTGTTCATATTTTTAAGGTGAGTTTCTTGTAATCGATATATAGACAGGTCATGTCTTTTGATCCAAGATGTCACTCGTTGTCTTTTTATTGGAGCTTTCAGTCCAATTTCATTTAGTGTAATTATTGATAGGTAAATGTTTAGTGCTGTCATTTTCATGTATTTATTTTGGTGTTGGTGTTTTCTCTGTTGCTCTTAATATTATGTTCTGGGCCATTCTTCTTTATGGGTTGATTTTTTCATTCTTTTCAGTGCTGGTTTTATGATTGTTGAGACTCCTGTGAAACATTTCTTATTTTGATACGCTGCATAACTATTGTGCTATGAAGCTACACTTGCGACCCCTCTTCGTAATCTAAGTTTAAACCCAATTTTAACTTCTACATAGCTCATTAAATTCCTCTCCATCCAGAAGGACTATAACTACTATAGCACTATAGCATATCCCTCTTTTTAGTATGATGGTATCATAGTTTTCATGGTATGATCACTTGATACTTTCTTTTAATGTTATAGTTTTGATTGAATTTTGTGCCTTCCCTAACTGAGTAGGTTTCTGGATGTTGTGTCCTGCATTACCTCCTTAAATATACACTTAATGGTTTTGTTTTTCTCAGCAAAGAGCTTCTTTCAGGATTTCTTATAGCTTTGGTTTGGTTTTCACAAAGTCTCTGAGTATCTGTGTATCTGGGAAGGTCTTAATTTCATCTCCATATTTAAAAGACGAAATATATAATTCTTGGTAGTTTTTCTCCTTCAAGGCTTTGAATGTGTCATCCCACTGCCTCCATACCAGGATCATTTCTGCTGAGAAGTCAGACGAAAGCCTACAGGGCTTCCTTCTAAATGTTAGCTTTGCTTTGAATCTTGCTGCCTTTAAGGGTTTCTGTTTATGTTCCCTTTTGTTAAGTTTGATTACAGTATGTCTGATGTCTTTCTTTTAGGGTCTAATTTACATGGCATTCTATATACATCTTGGATATCTATGTTCTCGTTCACAATTTCAAGAAAGTTTTCTGTCAACAACTCAATAAAAATATTCCCTGTGTTTTCAGGAATCCCTCCCTCTTCAGGAACTCCAATTAATTGTAGTTTATTCCTCTTAATACAGTTTCAATTTTCTTGTGTCTTTTCTCTGCTTTCTTTCCAAAATCCTGGTGTCAATAGCTCTATCTTCAAGATCAGTAAGTCTAAGTTCCAGTTGTTAAATTCTATTCTTTTAACTTTGAATTGAATTGTCTAATTCTGAAATTTTGTTATTGATCTCTCAGATTTCAGAACACTGGTGTTTCATCAGTTTGAACATCTTGCTTAATTTTTCATTTTGCTCTGCTGAATTTTGTATAATGTCTAGGAGCTCTGTCTGTATAATTCTCTTGTACTCAACCTCCAAAGATTTCAGAAAATCTTCTATTCTGGGAAGTTCATTGGTTCTTTATTTTGGGGGTTTTCTGGAGCCATGGCTATATTTTTCTTTATATGTTTCATTAAGGTTTGTTGCTTTTGTGACATCTAGAGGGTGTTCAGATTCTCTAGTCCTGCCTTAACAGGAGCTGTGGCACAATCCTGAGAAGGGAGTTGGTCGCCAGCCACCTCTATGTATTCCATTTATTAGGCTGAGTAGAATCTCTAGGGTAGCAGCCTCCTCTTCTTGGCTGGCAAAGACATGGCCCTACTTATGGAGTCACTGGAGGGCCATCAGCCAACACTACAATGTTTGTCAATAAAGACTGGAAGAGGTGCTGTCAGGCTACACTGCATTTATTTCTTTAGGCAGTCTTATATTGAAAGGTAAAAGTTCTCTGATATCTTCCAAAATCAGTTACGTTTTCAGGTGTGCAAACTGCCCTTCCAGCTGACGATGGACATACCTATTCAGCTGGCACAAGATGCTGTGATATGTTTCAAAATAGGGACAGGCTACTGGCCTGCTGTCTTCCCCATCTGGGCCCCATGTGTAAGGCTACACTTTGATAAACAGCTTTTCTGCTGGAAAAGCACTTCCCAGACTGGGAGTGTCTCCCTGCCTGGGAATTAGTCCCTGCTGAGGCCTCTGGTTGGGTAACTCTACCTCCCAGTCAAACAAGATAGGGTTCCAGTCAAGCTGTCCTGCTCTCACTCTCTGCCCCCTCAGAAAGCAGAATCCATTGCAGAGGTCTGAAAAGAGCAGATGGAGGGGCTATGGTGCTCTGAGTCCAGAGCTGGGCTTTCAACATGTGGTTATTTCACCCACTGATCACTTCAGCACTGCAGCTCTGCTTGGCTGCTGGTTAAGTTCATTCCCTACCTATTAGCCAACAAAAAGAAAAAGAAAGTTGAAAATGCCAGTTACCTACAGTTTGTGAGAGCCATTAAGTTCAACAAGAATGGGCTTGGCTCAGCTAAAGACAAGAAGTTTCCCATTCAGTGGCATGTAGTCCAAACTGACAGCCCTATGTTGTGTCCTAGGGCTCACTGAGATCCAGAAAGCTCTGCTTAATTATCAATACAGGCCTTAGTTTAGAGAGAATTAATAAGACTTGTGTCTAGTCCACCATCTTCAGTTATCCTAATTTTGATTTTATTTCTATTTTAGTTTTTTTATTTATATTATTCTGCCTACATTTTTCTTAATTTTTTCTCTTGTTAAGAAACTATATTTCATTTTATGTTTATTTTTCCTTTTTCTACCTTGAAGTTTCTATTTTATAGTCAGTGTTGAAAATTTATAAAAACCAAATATTCATTGATTATATAAATTTTACTATTGCTAAATAGTGTGGAAAATGAAAATTTGCATTACATGAACATTAGTTCTTTTACTGTGTTAGAAATACAACATGATATACTCTTTCAACATAGTAATAAGCCTAAGTAAAATATTTATATTGTTTTATTTATAGGTATTTCAGCACTACAAAACATCATAGAATTATTTAGGCTCCTAATGTGAGAATGATGTTTGTTCAGATTCACAGAATCTCATTGGAAATCATGTAACAGATGGCTGTAGAAAACATTGAAACTAAAAACTTATAACAATGTCTACCATTACTGTAAATTTCAAACTTGGAAAGAAGACAGGAAGTTTTATAGCACTACTCTAAGTTACAATATCATATACATAGGTTGATACTTTTGCTCTTCAAATGTGAAATGTAATCAACAGTATACAATTCCTTGTTGATAAATGTTCTCACTTTGATTTTAATTCATAGATTACATACATGATTTAATACCATCTTCTGGTCTGCTGAAAAATGACATCACATTTGTTTGTTCTCACAAACCTGGAATATTACTCATTTTTATTGCTAAATAGTATCTCATAAGATCATGCTATACTAGTAAATAGACTATTAAGCTATATTTAAGATATTTTTAATGTCTGCCTTTTTCACATATTCTTTTGAAGTAGTTGCATAGCATGTCATATATTCCTATAGAGAGAGACCTTATATAATAAAATAACCATGACCTCTGCTCTACCTATTGCTCATTTCCTCAATATCTGTAAAGTGACATATCCATCATTTTAGAAAAAAAGCATTGGTCCTTTGATGGTCTCCCCCTGTAGACTGCAAAACATTGAAAAGGATCAGCGAGTTTGATTTTTGAATTTTGAATTTCCCAAACTGAAATTCCAAATAAAATAAATCATGATGTCCAGGAACTGCAAGACAATTACAGTACGTGTAACACAGGGCAAAATTGAACATAAGAGAATAAAAGAGAAAACCAGTAGAATAAAAATAACTGAAGTAACAAAGGCTAACCAAAAAAACAAAACAAACCCGGTTCCATCAAGTTGATTCTGACTCATAGTGACCCTACAGAACAAAGTATAAATGCCCCCATAGGACTTCCAAGGAGTGCCTGGTGGATTCAAACTGCTGACCTTTTGGCTCGCAGCCATAGCATTTAAGCATTATGCTACCGGGGTTTCCAATAATAGCTAAGAAAAAAAAAAAATCTGCTGCCGTTGAGTTCATTTTGACTTGTAGCAACCCTATAGGTTAAATCCTTCCCAAAATTAATGAGATTATACATGGAGATCAGAGCAACTAGATAAATACAAAATGCTACTTATCAGCATGTCGTATTAAAACTTAAGATATCAAAAAACAGAAAAGTTTGTTAGAAGACAAAAATAATAATAAATTCCTAGAGAAGACATTATTTTCACATGTGTTTCATCAGAAATCACAGAAACAAGGAGAATTGAGTAAAACATACATAATATTGAAATAAAAAACCCAAAACACAAAGTATGTATCTACTAAAAGTGCCCTTCAAAAGTGAAGCAGAGTTTGTAAGACAAACTAGAACTTAGAGAATATATTGCCAGCAGATATGCTGTGCAAGAAATGGTAAAATAAGCTTTCCTGAGAGAAATAAAACAATCTCAAACAAATGAGCAATATATAAACAGCATTGGGTTGAATCAAACCAATGGACACATCAGTGAACTGGAATAAACACCAATGGGCAAGGCTAAAATTTTTTGAACAAAGAAATAAATGCATTTGTTTTGGATTATTAATGAATAAAATAAATACCCCTGACTCTATATCAATATAATAAATAATTGAATAAGTAAATGAGACAATTTTTAATGCTTAAATGTGAAAATACAATTTATCTAGGTACTCAGCCTTCAGAGAAGTAGAATATAAATCCCAACTCCTTAGGTGTGGACTTCACATAATAACTACTTTTCAAAGAGTACAGCACGCAAAGGGAGAAAACAATGCATTAATTTCCAGTGAAGAAATTTAAAACGTGTTATCACTTCTGCCAAGTGATCGTCATAGCAAGTGGTAAATTAACAGCATGTACATTGATATGCCCCCAACATCTGTCAGTTTGCCCTACTGTGGGGTCTTGTATGTTGCTGTGATGTTGGAAACTGCTAATATTCAAATACAAGCAGAGTCACCAATGGTTGACATGTTTCAGTTGAGATTCCAGACTAAGACAGACTAGGAGAAAGTACCTGGAAATTTATTTCTGAAAAGAATTAGCCAGTGAAAACCATATGCATAGCAGCAGAACATTGTCTGATACAGTGCTGAAAGATAAACCTGTCAGTTTGGGAAGGACCCAGATGATAGCTAGAGAAGAGCTACCTCCTCAAAATAGAGTGAACCTTAGTGACTGTTAATCAGTCAAGCTTTTGGAAACTTCATTTGCTGATGTGACAAGCTCAAAATCAGAAGAAAAATCTACAAACATCCATTAATAATTGTAACATGCAATGTAAGAAGTATGAATAGAAAAGTTGGAAATTGTTAAAAATAAAATGGAACATACAACATTGCCACCCTAAGGCATTAGCGAGCTGAAATGGACTGGTATTGGACATTTTAAATCAGGCAGTTATATGGTCTACTATGCTGGGAATGGCAAGTTGAAGGAGACTGTTGTTCTATTCGTCTGCAAAAAGAACATGTCAAGATGTATTCTTAAGTACTATGCTGTCAGTGATAGGACAAAATACATACACCTACAAAGAAGACCAGTTAACATGACTATTATTCAACTTTATGCAGCTATTACGAAGGAAAAGATAAAGAAAAATAAGTTGTTGTTGTTGTTGTTGTTGTTAACCGACTTCTGCAGTCAGAAATTGATTGAACATGTAATCTGAAGGTATTTATAATTACTGGTGACTGGAATGTGAAAGTTGGAAAGAAGGATCTATAATTAGAAAACATGGTCTTGGTGATGGAATGATGCTGGGATCCCATGATAGAATATTGCAATACAATAACTTCTTCATTGCAAACACCCTTTGCAACAACACAAACAGCAACTGTATACACAAACCTCACCATGTGCAATACACAGAAAGAAAATTGACTACATCTGTAGAAAATATCATTACCACCACTACCATCAGTCAGAACAAGCCCAGGGGCTGACTGTGAAACAGCCCATCAGCTGCTCCTATGCAACTTGAAGTTGAAGCTGAAGAAAATTACAACAAGTCCAAGAGTGCCTAAGTACAATCTTGAGTACATCCCACCTAAAGACACCATCTCAAGAATATGTTTCATATGTTGGACAACTGATGACCAAAGACCAGACAAGTAATGGAATGATATCAAAGACATAATATGAAAAAAGCAAGAGGTTATTGAGAAGACAGGAAAGAAAGATAAGACTGAAATGGATGTCAGAAGAGACTCTGAAAGTTGCTCTTGAATATTGAGTAGCTAAAGCAATTGGAATAAATGGTGAAGTAAAACAGATGAAAAGAAGATTTCTAAGGGCACCTCAAAAAGACAAAGTATTATAATGAAATGCGAAAAGATCTGCAATTAGAAAATCTAAAGGGGAGAACATGCTTGGCACTTCTAAAGCTGAAAGAACTGAAGAAAACAAATAAAGCCTAATAGGCAAAATTCTACCTTGGCTCCTAGGATCGCCATGAGTAGGACCGGACTCGACAGCACTTGGCTTGGCAATAGGCAAAATATTGGAAGATGCAGGAAGCATCAAAGGAAAATGAAAGAAATTGGTTGACATTCAAACACTTCAACTGGTTGACATTCAAACAATTGGTTGACATTCAGACACTTCAGGAGGTTATATTCAAACACTTTTGGTTGACATTCAAACATTTCCAGAGGTGACATATGGTCACGAACCAAGGATGTCTACGGAAGATGACCAAGTTGCACAAAAGGTGTTGATGAAAATATGCCTCCAGTAATTGACAGCGTATTAATTGAGATATTTCAACAAAAAAGATACAGTGCTGACAGTGTTCACTTCTTTATGCCAAAAAATTTAGAAGAGAGCTACCTGGCCAACTGACTGGAAGCGATCCATATTTTAGACATGTTCCAAAGAAACATGATGCAAATGAATGCTAAAATTAGTGGACAATACCATTAATATCACATGTAAATAAAATTTTGCAGAAGAACTTTCAACAGTAGCTGCAGCAGTACATGGACAGGGAACTGCCAGAAACTCAAGAAGGAATCAGAAGAGGACATGAAACCAGGGTATTATTGCTGACATCAGATGGATCCTGGTTGAAAGTAGAAAAAACTCAGAAGATGCTTTCATGTGTATTATTGACTATGAAAAGACATTTGACTGTGTGGACCATAATAAATTATTGATAACATTTTAAAGACTGGGAATTTCAGAAAGTTTAATTGTGCTCATGAGGAACTTGGACAGTAACAGAAACATAACAAGGGGTTACTGTGTGCTTTAAAGTCACGAAAGCTGCACATCAAGTTTGCATTCTTTCACCTTAATTACTCAATTTGTATACTGAGGGTATCATCCAAGAAGCTGGATTATAAGGAGAAGAATGGGGCATCAGGATTGGAGGAAGACTCATTAACAATCTGCATTATGCAAATAAAATAACCTTGCTGGCTGAATATGAAGTGGATTTGAAGCATTGACTAACGAAGATCAAAGATTACAGCCTTTGGAATGAATTATTCCCCAACATAAAGAAAAGTAAAATCCTCACAACTGGGGCAACAAACAACAGCATGACAAACAGCAACAATAAACAACAGCATGACAAACAACACTGATACGAAGGGCACTTTACCTCTGTGGTCTTCTTTTCAGTAACCCCATAACCCCTGTCTAATCGTAAGAAAATTGTTTTAAGAAATCTCAGTTGAGGGTCATTACCTGACTGGTAATTCCCAGAACAGTCAAGGTCTTTAAAAACAAAGAAAGCCCAAAAGACCATCACAACAAAGAGAAGCCTTGGGAGAAAAAAATGACTAAATAAATGTAATGTGGTATTCTGGGTTAAATTCTGTAAAACAGAAATAACATTAAAGAAAACAAAGGAAATATGAATAAAATATGTTATCTAGTTAACATCAATATTATTCTTTAATCATAACAAGATATACTTTAATAGTGAAAGATGTTAATCATAGGAAATCTGCAGGTAGGACATGTGAAAAGAGTGCGATGTCTTAAAAAATTTAGAGTAAATCCAAAGTGTTTCTAAAATTAAAAGTATATTTTAAAAAGTCATGGTAACATTATTCACAATAGCATGAAGATGGATAAAAAGTCCCCATCTATGGATGAATGGATAAATAAATTTCCTATGTAAACACAAAGAAATGCTACCAAGCTACAAAGAACAAAGATAATTTCTCAAAATATATAGTGAATGAATCTGGGGGACACTATCCAGTGAAACAAGTCAATCACAAAAGGAAAAATACTATATGACCACACTTTTACAAAGAGATGAAAATAGGTGTCCATATGGAAATAAACACTCATTTGTAGTTAACAGGGGTGGAAAGGGGAGGGGAGATCCTTTTTTTTTTTTGATAGCAGACAATTGTTACTTTTGGTGATGGGAAAGGCAATACTGAATAGGAGTGAAGTGTGAACAATTTGACCAAGTTAAATGATGGCCTTAAGGAATACACAAGAGCAAGGAACACTTTTGGTAAATGCTGTACCATACAACATTGTGACAACAGCATAAAAACCCCTGGGAGCATGGTCCCTAGACCTGCTGCGGCCCCTGACCAGAAAATATTACTGAGGTTAACTCTACTGATAGGAATGGATTGGACTCGGGGACACAATGTGACCATATCATGTGTGTACTTTATAGTCTATGCATCTCTAGGATGCTGTCCTACTGGCCTCTGACTAGAGGGAAGAGGAGAGGGTGGAGAGAAGGGGACAGGAGATTGTTAAGAGGATACGACATAAATAGAATGAAAAGGAGGAGTGTACTGTCACCAGGCAAGGAGAGCAGAAGGAGCTTCAGATACTGAGGCATGCAAATTCAACTTGGATTTTATACTTTCACTTAGTCACAGTAAAAAAATAAAAATAAAAACAAAATGTGTGTGTGGTTATATGGGTAGATATGTATGCATATGTACATATAGGAAGGTATCTGTGTGTGTATATAAACACACATACAGTCTGTTCTGTAGGCACGTGTATACACATTTGTGTGCTGCATACATAGTCACATATATAGTAAGACCCATAGGCAGCACAGTTACAGATACTTTGTAGATATAACCTCCTAGTAGTGTTACTTTACTAGATTTGAAGATTTAGGACTATAATCTTGTGGGACAACTTGGTCAACTGACATAACATAGTTTATAAACTTTATGTTCTGCATCCTAATTTGGTGAGTATCATCTGGGATCTTAAGAGTTTGTGGGTGGCTGTCTAGGATACAACTATTGGTCTCTAGTCATTTGGAGTAAAACACAAAGAAGGAAACCAGAGATTCAAAGAAGAAACCGGTTTATAGGAGTAATAGTTTACAAGAACCACTGTCTCACCAATCCTGAGATTAGAGGAACAAGGTGATGCCCAGTCACTACCAAGCATTGTGACCAGTGACAAAATAGATGACCAAGGATAAAACAGGTGTGAAATGTAATTGCAAATTCAAATTGTGAAAAGGCCTGATTTACTGTCCCAGTTGAAACTAGAGGAATCTCTGAGACAACTGCCAGAGATACCCTTTAAACTTTGTGCTGAAACTAAATCCAGAAGCCACCTTTTAGCTAAATTATAGACTGACTCAGAAAATAAGCATCACCTGTGAGTACTGTGCAGCTTTAAAAAAAAAAAAGTGTTGCTTTTGAGCCACACTGTAAGGCAGAATAGAACTGTTCAATAGGACTTCCAGAGAACACCTAGCGGATTTTAACTGTGGACCTTTTAGTTGGCCACCAAATGCTTAACCATCATGCCACCAGTGTTCCCATGTGACAAAACAGCATATATCGTAATACAAAGATGGGAAGATAAGGGCAAGGGGTTACAGGGAAGCTAGATTAAAGGAAACAGAACAATCAGAATGGAAATAATGAGAATGTTAGCACATTGTGAAAAGTGTAAGCAATGTCACTTAACGATGTGTAGCAAACAAACAAACAAACAAACAAAAAGAGTGTTGTTGTCAAGTCACTTCTGACTCATAGCCAACAAGACAGAGTAATACTGCCTTGGAGGGTTTCCAAGAAGTGGCTGGTAGATGTGAACTGCCAACATTTTGGTTTGCAGCCAAGTTCCAATTTTAAAATTGGATTTTATGAACTGTTTTACAACCATTTTGGTGTAGTTCAATCGAAGTCTCAGAAAAATTAAAATTACCATTGGCTTAAAAAAGAAATGGTTTTATCTGGAAAATCCACAGACATAGAAGTACTTCTGAAATAAAAAATGATGCAGAATTCAGTCTAAATAAATCTTGAAATTCTATGCATATTCTTTCCAATAGATAACTTCTTGTCAGCATTTGATTTAGCATGTGCCTAAGAAAACCATCTGTGAATACAGTACTTGTGGAGAGGATTATTTTAGTATACATTTTCATGTCAACTGCTTGAAACTCTAAGAGATGGCATGAATAATCCTTTCAATGCTGACTGAATTCCAAGATTATATCTTCTTTAAGGGGAGAAGCATCAGAAAGGAGCTGAAATTTCACAATAAAAATTAGAGAAATATTTCTGTAACACAGTTATGAAAAAGACAATAGACTATAATGACATGGCTTTTTCTTTTTAATTATAATTCATGCAAGAACATTTTCAATTAGTAGATAGAGTTTTCTGTGAGAACTCTCAAATAATTTAAAATTTAGCACACCATAGAGGTGTTTAGAAGCCTTAGCTGAGTATTAATTTCTTTTCAAATTCAAGTTTCCCTTTCTGTGTATAAAGTATGTAATACATTGCAAGACTATTTTATATATGGCATTATCAACTCAAAATAAGAGATTTTTAAAAGAAAAAACAAAAGAGAAGAGGAGAAGGAAATACATTTGCTAATAGAAAAAAGTTAACATGGAGAAAGCAGAAGAGGTCAAAGAGGTACACATGCACTGAAGAAATCAAGTATTGGTATGACTTTTTGAATTATTTGTAAAACAGAAATGCTGGAGCCAGGAAAAGCGGTAAGAAGCAGGCAATGAGACAAGTTACTGTCTATTTAGACTACTCGGGCAGTCTCCAGAAGGGCCACTGTGGCACAGATGGCCTCCAGATACAGGAGAACTAACTATACCCCACTGAAGTACTAGCAGTGATGTCAGCAGGTAGAAGTCCCTGTGGTTAAGAATACGTATTTCAAGAGGAGGGATAATGCAAAGCCAGCCTTTCTGCATGTTTAGGGAATATTTGCTCTTTTGTATACTTATAATTCTGTGAGGATCTGTAGGTAAGTAACTTGTTCATATTGCGGCATGAACAACTCTTGAAATGTCTTCTCTAGAATCCAATTCATGATAATCATAGCACTCACACTGTAAGAACAATTATTTCTAGTCAGATTTGTTTCATGAAATGGCACTTGGAGTGGCAAAATGCCCAGGGCTGAAACTACAATTTTACAACTCTGATACTAATTAATACTGTAATATCAAACTAAATAAAGCTAAAGTCATTTCTTAGAAAGAAATATTTATATGCTCAGAAACTTATTGCAGCTAATATCACTTTATAATGACTTGGAATTTTAAATCAACCAAAATATTTTTCAAGATAATTGTATTTGCATTCTAATCAATTAAGATTTGGATTCTTGCTGAGAATGACCATTATTTCATACACAACGGGTTCTTTTAAGCCAGGCCTGTTACAATATTAATTCTTTATTTTGCTCAGCATGGAAGTTAATTTAGATTATTAATTTTCTTTGTATACTTAGCTTATGCTTTTATATACTTAGTATGTTCTTTGACATTGATTAAATTATTTGACATACCCCAAATTGTCTTGTTCCTGTTACTATGCACATTTCTAATTAAGACTCTCTTTTTTTGCCTCATCTAATTTTCATATAGTTTATAATGTCTACCTTTTTAACTGTAAAATATGTGTTGCGTTTTAGGCACACCTCAGATTGCAACCATATATCCCAGAATTGGCAAAGAAAGTATACAGGGAAGTCAGATGCAAGTGTCAACAACATACAAATACAGTGAATCAATCACTATATACATTGCCACAGTACCTCCAATTGACAATACTTTAGGAAAACTGATGGAAAGTATAGAGAAAATGAATACATTTGAGGGAATTCACATGCCAATCCCACTCATTCAAGGATAGCAAATATTTCACTAAGCATTAGCAGGTAGGAAGCTCAAAATGAAAAAAAAATAGACTGGTTAATTTGGGGAATCAGATCATGTGGCTCTTCTTCGTCAGGAAGCTCCCAATGAAACCCGTTCCACAACGTGTTGTTACATGCAGTTTGGCTAGTTCCAACTTACAGTGATCTTACATGACGGAATAAAACTCCCCCCGCGCAGTTTCCAAGTTGTGGCTGGTGGACTTGAACTGCCAGACTTTTGGATAGCAGTTCAGCATCACAACAAAATGCAATCCACCACTGAGAGATAGACAGCTCTGACTGTACATGAAGTGTGTTAACTGTGACTTGCACTTGGTTCTCCTGCACAGAAGAGGAAAATTCTACCACTGAGCCACCAATGACATGAAGCCCTGTCACTAGTGCCTTTTCCAAAATCTACACTCCATGCAGGCAACACTTCAATCAAATTTGTAATAGATTTTAAAATCTGAAAATGTAGTGCAATAAAACCTGGTTTAGCCTCTAATTAGGGGTAAAGAATATTGACTTACAGTAAAGAAAGAAAGCCTTTAAACAGTAACATTTACATATGTTTTGATATTTTGTGTGGTAGCACAGTATTATCAGAGTATTAAATTATCCCTTAATTTTTATCTATGTTTTTCATTTTATCTTTTGTTTTAGGCCTTTCAAATTCAGCATATTGTATTGAGCTTTGGGTAATTTCTTCATATATTTTTAGAGCAAAATACATGATATAAATAAGTTTCAAATTTTTTGAAAATTGTGACATTTATCACTTCCCTATATATATTCACGAGTTAAAAACAAAACCAAAAACAAAAACTTATTGCTTTTGAGTTGATTTTTGACCCCAGCGACCTCCAGAACAGAGCAGAACTGACCTATAGACTTTCAAAGAGGTTTCTGGTGGATTTAAACTGCTGACTTCTTGGTTAGCAGTTGTAGCACTTAAGCATTATGCCACCAGGGTTTCCACATTATGGGTAACTAAAGGTAAATATTTCAACAATTTTCAGTAATACCTCATCCATTGCCCTGCTATTGTTGCTGTGTGCTAGCAAGTTGATTCTGACTCGTAACAACTATAGGACAGTGCAGAACTGTCACAGAGGGTTCCCTAGGCTATAACTTTGATTGGCTGCTGAGCAGTTAATTATGGCATCTTTTGATTAGCCGCTGAGCACTTAATTATGGCAACATAAGAGCTCTTTTACATTATCTTATATAATATATAATCTGCAAAACAAGATTGATAGATAGCTATTGTCATTATTTTCAGTTATCTTGAAACATTGTCAAGGATACATAGCAAAGATAGAGATCGTATTCTGTTTCTGGACCCATTCTCTGCAAGACATGGACATTAAAATACAATAACAATTTTTTAAAAAAGTAATCTTTTATCAAACAACAAACATGAGGACATTTAGAATGGGAAAGACTTCTCTCAATTTCTATTCAGGACACACGAGTGTGTAGTCAGCTTTCCAACACTATAGACAAAAGGAATGTGAAACTGTATTACTTCACTTTTTAAAAGTCACCAACTCATTTCCTTTGGTATTCTTTGAATCTCTAACAAGTCTCAATTGTTTTTCAATATTTGTAGCTCTCAGCCTTGTTTGACCTATACAAAGAAAAATTATGCTTTGTAGAACTGACTGTAAAGATACATTTTTCTGTGTATGCTCTACATCTCAGCAAATAAATATACCTAGTCTATCAATACAGACATCTAGATACTGTAGTTATTAGGTGCCTTCACGTTGTTTCCGGCTCATAGTGACCCTAAGTACAACAGAATGAAATGGGCTGGTCTTGCTCCATGCCCACAATCCTTGTTTTGCTGGAGCCCACTGTTGTAACCATTGTGTCAATCCATTTGCTGAGGGACTTCCTCTTTTTTGCTGACCCTCTATGTTACCAGCATGATATTCTCCAGGGACTGATCCTTCCTGACATGTCCAAAGTATGTAAGACATAGTTTCACCAGTCTTGCTTCTAGGGAGTACTGTGATTATTCTTCTTCCGAAATGTATCTGTGAGTTCTTTTCGGAGTCTGTGGTATATTCAAAATCCTCTTCCAACACCAAATTCAAAAGTATCCAAACAACTGGCTTAAGTATAAAAATGATTGTGGTTGTGACACAAGGCCGGGCAGTGTTTTGTTCTGTTGTTCATTGGGTCTCTACGAGTTGGAATTGCCTTGACAGCACCTAACAACAACAACATGAGACAACTGAAAATACTCTGGCTTGGGTCTGACACCTTCGTCTTCAAGATAGCATCTTTACTTTTCAACGCATTAAAGAGGTCATTTGCAGCTGATTTTCCAGATACAGTACATCTTTGATATATTGATCGTTGCTTTCCTGGGTGTTGGTTATAGATCAAAGTAACATAAAATCATTGGCTACCTCAGTGTTTTCTGAATTTATCATAATGCTGTTTATTGGTCGAGTTGTGACAATTTTTATTCTCCTGATTTTGAGATTTAACCCCTACTGAAATAGGTGATCACAGGTGAGTGCTTCAACTGCTCTTCGTTTTGAGCAAACGCGGTTGTGTCATCACAAAATACAGGCTGCTTAATGAGCCTTCTTCCAGTTCTGATGCCCTATTCTTCTTATATTCCAGTTTCTTGTATTATTTACTCAGCATACAGATTGAAAAGGTATGGCAAAAGGGTACAACCCAACACACACTTCTGACTTGATACCATGCTACGTCCCTGTGTTCTATTTGATAACTTTCCCTGGATCCATTCCTCACAAGCACAATTAAGTGTTCTAGAATTCCCATTCTCTGTCATGTTATCAATAATTGTTATGATTCACACAGTCAAATGCCTTTGCATAATCAATAAAACACAAGTAAACATCTTTCTGATATTCTTTGCTTTCAGCCAAAATCCATCTGCTATCAGAAATGATATCTCTGGTTCCATGTTATCTTCTGAATCTGGCTTGAATTTCTGGTAGTTCCCTGATATATACTGCTTCAGTTGCTTTTGAATGATCTGTAGCAAAATTTTACCTGCATATGACATTGTGATACTATTCAATAATTTATGCATTCAGTTGTATCATATTTCCTGTGAATAAGCATAAACACAGATCTCCTCTAGTCACTTGGCCAGGTAGCCATTCTCCAAATTTTTTTGTCGTAGTCAAGTGACTACTTTCAGTGCTGCATCTGTTTGTTGAAACATCTTAATTGCTATTCCATCAGTTTGGGGAGTTCTTTTCTTCCCGATGATGTAACTTCAACACCAGTAGTTTCTGATCATACACTACATCTTGAAATAGCTGAAAGCTGACAAATTCTGTTTGAAATAATGACCCCATGTATTCCTTCCATCTTCTTTTGGCGCTTTCTGCGTTGTTTAATATTTCCCCTGTAGAATCATCACTACGACAATTCAAGACTTGAAATTTTTCTTCATTTTTTTTTCCCAGCTTGAGAAATGCAAAGTACATTCTCCAATTTTGATTTTCTGTCTCTAGCTCTTTTCATACATCATTAGAATATTTTACTTTGTCTTTTTGAGCTGTCCTTTGACACTTCTCAGTTCTTTTACTTCAATATTTCTTTCTTTTGCTTTAGCTACTAGACACACAAGAGCAAATTTCAGCTTCTCTTCTGACGTCAAATATGGTCTGTTCTTTTATAAGGAGCTTTTGCTTTCTCCATGTGTGATGTCTTTGATGCCATTGCACAACTCTTCTGTCCCTTGGTCATCAGTGTTCAGTCCATCACATCTATTCTTTAGATAGTCTTTAAATTCAGTTGAGATACAATAAACTTCATACCTGGATTATCTTGGACTTTTCTAACTTGCTTCAGTTTCAGTTTGAACTCACATGTGAGCAACTGATGGTCTGTGCTGCAGTTGGGACCTGGTCTCATTCTGACTGATGCTATTGAGCTTTTCCATTATCTTTTTCCACAAATTGTAGTCAATTTGATTCCTGTGTGTGCCAAATGATGAGGTCCATGTTTATGGTCACAATTTATGTTGGTAAAAAAGTTGTTTGCAAAGACAAAGTCCTTGGTCTTGCAAAATTTTGTCATGCGATGTCTGGTGTTGTTTCTGTCACCAAGGCTGTATTTTCCAACAACCAAACCTTTGTTTCCAACTTCGGCATTCCAATCACCAGTAATCATCAGTGCATTCTGATTTCATATTCTATCAATTTCACACTGCAGAAGCTGCTAAAAGCCTTCAGTTTCTTTCATTGTTGGCCTCAGAGACTGGTGTGTAAATTCAAATAACAGTCATATATGTCAGGGTGTGGATATTATCCTGTTACTGACAGCACTGTGCTTTGGGATAGGTCTTGAAATGTTCTTTTTGATGATGAATGCAATGTCACTTATCTTCAAGTGGTATTTTCCAGTATAGTAGATCACATGACCATCTGAATCAAACTGGCTAATGTCAAGGTCACTAATGCCTAGGCTGTCGATGTTTGTGTGTTTGATTTCATTTTTGATGATTTCCAAATTTCCTAGACACATATTTCATACATTTCAGTTTCTGATTTTTAATGGATGTTTCCACTATTTCTTCTTATTTTGAGTTGTGCCACATTAGCAAATGAAGGGCCCAAAAGCTTGACTCCATCAGTGTCATTATGGTCTACTCTACTTTGAGGAAGCAACTCTTCTCTAGTCATCTTTTCAGTGTCTTCCAACCTGGGACTCCTCTTCTGGCACTATATCAGACAATGTTCTGCTGCCATTTGTAAGGTTTTGCTGGCTAATTCTTTTTGGATCTCTGGGTTCTTTCTAGTCTGTTTTAGTCTGGAAGATCACCTGAATCCGATCTGCCAAGGGTGACCCTGCTGGTATCTGAATACCAGTGGCATAGCTTCCAGCATCACGGCAACAGTCAAGGCCCTGCAGTACAACAAATTAACAGACATGTGAGGGAAACATCTCGAAGAGCAGGGTAAAATACGATATTGGTTAAGAATAGAAGCTCTAGACTCTACTAATTACTAGCAGCATGGCCTTGGAAAATGACATTTGTACAATAAGATTTATAATAATGGCTATCTCACATTTTAGTAGCAGAAAAATAGGGATTTCTGTCACATAAAAATGCTTTCATTGTTGATAGCTATTATCGTTATTGCAGCATGTATTGCTATGATGCTCAGCAAACTTCAACAGAGCTTCCAGACTAAGACTGGCTGGGGGGGAAAAAATTGGCCATCTAATTTTCTTCCAAAAATTTCTCAGTGAAAATTCTATGGATTATCAACAGTCTAATTTGTAATCAATCATGGGAATGAAACAGAACAGGGCAGTAGTTATTGCCCATGAGTCAAGGTCTGAGTCAAACACAGCTAGCAACAATGGCTTTATCATTAGTATTATTGCAATGTGTATTCTACTTTGAATAAGCAAACTTAGATTAAGAAGACCACTACTACTTCTGTACACCCATGAACTTTTATACTTAGTTGTGTGGCCTCTTTCTATGTATGACAAGGTAGCTATGTCCCTCAAATGTGCATGACAACTCCATCCCCCATTGACTTAATAATACATTCTGTTAATATTGGTTACTCATTAGTTTCGTCAGTGTATCAATATATGTTCCTCAGCTAGTTCTTCATTTAACTTGGATTGATATAGGTAAACTCAATAACTATTTGACTTAATAATGCAAAGTGTCATGTGTTTTTCCAAGAATATGTGCTTCTTTTAAGAAGCACTAGTAGGGAACATGCAGGTATAGAATATAATTACTTCTGTTAACTGAAATGTAACTCTGTTGAAGTGATACTAACCTTAATCCAAACCCCATACCTTAGCTGTCAAGAAAATAAAATACTACCGAAAGCTCTCTTTTAGATTTTAATTTCAGTTAATTCAAACTTGGCTATATAATGCCATAATCTTTTCAATCATAAAAACATACGGCAACATGCTATGAAATGGTGTTAATACTAAATTTAGTGAACATTTTTTGTATTTTTTTTCTTTTTTTTTATTTTTATTTAACATAACTGAGTGAAAATGTCCATTCACATGAAAATTTACATGCCCCCCTATATGCAGCTTCCGCTGCTCTCCCTGTCCAGTGACTGCACACTATTCCTCTCTGCTCCATACATGTCTCATCCTCCCAACAGTCTCCTTTCCTCTCCTCTCCGTCCACTCCCCTTCCTCCAGCCAGAGGTCAGCAAGATGATATCCTATAGATGTATAGAACCATAAAGTGCTTCCAACGTATGGTTACTCTGCATTGCCAAGTCCATTCCATTCCTGTCCAAAGAGTGGACCTTTGTTATAATTTATGGGAACGGGCAGCATCAGGGCCGGGGGCCATGCTCTCAGAGGAACCCCAAAACCGCTGGACCATCAATTGAGGTCTTTTAGTGGAGACCTCATGATGCACCTCTTTTTATTCTTGTGTTGCCAGTGAGGCTCCTCTCTGTGAGCTCCGTCATGGCTATCACTGGTGGTGGCCGGGCACCATCTGGTTCTTCCGGTCCCAGGTCGATGTAGGCACCCACTCTTGTGGGTCTCTCTGTCTTCTCGGTTGTCTTTACCGCATGCCATTTTGGCCCTCGGTGAGCATCCGTTCCTGCTGAGTTGGGAACATTTGCTGTGTCCTCGGATGGCAGCTTGGCACCTTTTAAGACCCCAGACGCCACTCACCAATGTGGGGTTCAGAGAGCTCTCCCAGCAAAACGCTAGTTGTGCCAATTGGCCTGGAATTCGCCTAAGAGCATGGTCCCCCGCCCCCCGCCCCAGCTACTCTATCCTTGCAGTATTGAGTTAAGACGGAAGGAGTACTCAAGTTATGCTGAAGTCCACTTAATGTTGTTCTTGTTCCTAACGTGTGCTGTCACCGCTTTCTCCCAACTAGATTTCTAGTAACTACCTAAACTAAACCCTCCCCCCCCACCCTCCCTCCCTCCTTCCCCTCCCTTGCAGCTGTCAAAGAGTCTTTTCTTCTATACACAAGTCTGTTTTTGAGATCTTATTGTAGAGGTCTCATACAGTATTTGTCCTTTTGTCGCTGACTACTTTCACTCAACATAATGTCTTCCAGTTGAAACCAGGTTAGGAGATGTTTCCTGGAATCATCGTTATTCTTTATTATTGCGTAGTGCTCCATTGAGTATATGTACCACAGTTTACCTATCCATTCTTCTATTGTTGGGCATCTGGGTTGATTCCACCTTTTTGCTATTGTGGACTGTGCCGCGATAAACATTCTGGTGCATGTGTCCGTTGGTGTGAAAGGCCTTGAATCTGTAGGATATATTCCAAGTAGTGGAATTACTGGGTCAAATGGTATATCAATATCCATTTTTTTAAGGAAGCGCCAGATTGCCTTCCAAAGAGGCTGGACCATTTTGCAACCCCACCAACAGTGTAGGAGGGTTCCACTTTCTCCACAGCCTCTCCAGCATTTGTTGTTTTGTGTTTTCTGGATCATGGCCAATCTTGTTGGGGTGAGATGGTATCTCATTGTTGTCTTGATTTGAATTTCTTTAATAGCTAACGAACGTGAACATGTCCGCATGTGTTTTTTGGCTGCCTGGATCTCCTCTTTAGTGAAGTATCTGTCCATCTCCTTTGCCCATCGCTTAATTGGATGGTTTATCTTCTTCTTGATATTTTGTAGTATCTTATAGATTATGGAGATCAGGCGTTGATCTGATATAGAGTTGCCAAATATTTTTTCCCACTCTGTGGGTGTTCTTTTGATTCTATTAATAAAGTCTTTGGATGAGCAAAAGTGTTTGATTCTTAATAGTTCCCATTTATCTACTTTCTCTTCTGTTGATTGAGGTTTCTTTGACAGATTTTGGAGTCTGTCCTCATTGTGTATTAAAACTTCCATTGTTGTTCCTACCTTTTCTTGGATGAGCTTTATCGTTTTAAGTTGATATTTAGGTCTTTTATCCAGTTGGAGTTGGTTTTTGTATAAGGTGTAAGATATGGATCTTGATTCAGTTTATTGCAGATGGATAACCAATTTTGCCAGCACCATTTGTTGAAGATACTGTTTTTACCCCAGTTTAATGTCTTAGGTTTTTTTGTATATTTTTAACTGTGAAAAGGAGAAGAGAAAAAAATAGCTTGAACTTTTAAATGGTCACGTTTTAATCTTTCTATGTAAACAAGAAAGTTTATATTGACTACTAATGTTACTGAAAACATGAAAGCTCTGTCTATCAAGTTGGAGTCTTGGGGTATGTGTTCCTTATTCGAACTTGATTTACCCTGTTTGTGTTCTCATCCCGAAGTAAGTCAGGACTATTTAGAGAAATTACCTCTACTCTTTCAGACCACTAACTACTATTTCATGCACTGAAGCTATGGTGGTGACCTGTAACAGCTGACGCAGTTTCCAGAGGTAGTTAACTTCCAAACTGGTGGTATTTTACTTTCTGTTTAATAAGTGTTAATTCAGTAGATTAGATAGTACCTTAATGGCATAAACAGCTATTGTGCCTTCTAAAATTTGGGAGTCACTGCAAATAGAACACTCTTCTTATTCACCAGGGGATACTGAGAATATTGCTAAATGTTTCTACCTTCACTACTGCAACAATATAAAGTGTATTGAAGTGGATTCTTACCTCATTTTATATTAACCAAGAGCATGATAATTTCAAAAATGCACCTTGAGTTTGAAGATGATAAATATTTGTTTCTGGACTGCTTAAAAATACAGTATGAAATCCAATATTGCAAGGATAGAGTAGCAAGGAAAGAGGATCTGGGGACCACGCTCTCAGGGAACATCAAGGCCAATTGGCATAACTATCTTATTACTCAGAGAGTCTTCTGCACCCCATATTGGTGAGTGGCATCTGGGGTCTTAAAAGTTAGAGAGCTGCCATCTGAGGTATACCAAATGGTCCCAACTCTGCTGGAACAGATGATCACCAAAGATAGCAAAGACATCAGGGAAAAAGAACCAAAGACAGAAAGACACATGTGAATGAGTGACTGTATCAACATGTGGCCAGAAGAACCAGATGATGCCCAGCCACCACCAAAGACCACAATTGATGGTCCGCAGGCCTGGGGATTTCCTGGAAGCATTGCCCCTAGACCTGATGCTGCCCCTGATCATAAAGCATTACTGAAGGCATCTCTTTAGACAGAAATGGATTGGACTCAGAGACACAGAGTGACCATATTGTGTGTGAACTTTAAGGTTCTATGCAACTATAGGATGCCGTCCTATCGGCCTCTTACTAGATGGGAGTGGAGAGGGTAGAGAGGAGTGGACAGGAGATTGTTAAGTGGTTATGACATGTATAGGATGGAAAAAAAGAGTGTGTTGTCACCAGGCAAGGAGAGGAGAGAAAACTGCAGATAGGTGGGCAAGAAAATTTAAATTGGATTGCATACTTCCATTCAGTCACAATAAAATAAAATAAAGCCAAGCCAAGTGCCGTCAAGTTGGAATAAATAAAATTAAAAAAAGTAAAAAAAAATACAATCTGAGACTTATATTCCGTTACAAGGATGAGGTTGTAAACTTCAAGTCTCAAATTTAGAACAATTTATAATTCTAGACTTGATCCTCTTTCTCACTTCTGCACTGGATAATATATGCTCTCTATTTGTTAGTAGAGTAGAAGTATTCCCTAACATAAACAAATTTAAAATAACAATTCTTGGAGAAAAACTTACCCAGTTTTTCATACTAAAAGTAAGATGCAAGATGTCTTAATCATGTAAAGTTATTTTATTATTATTATTATTTTTATTTAATATGACTGAGTGAAAATGTACATTCCTGTATAAATTTACATATCCACCTGTATGCAGCTTCCACTGCTCTCCCTGTCCGGTGACTGCACACTATTCTTCTCTGCTCCATACATGTCTCATCCTCCCAACAGTCTCCTTTTCCCTCCTCTCCACCCACTCTCCTTTCTCCAGCCAGAGGTCAGCAGGATGATATAAAATTTTGTTTTTTAATTGTGATTGAGTGGAAGTATACAATCCAAGTTAAATTTGCTTACATGCCTATCTGCAACTGCTTCTGCTTTCCCTGCCTGGTGACAGCGCACTCACCCTTTCCACTCTATACATATCATATCCTCTTAACAATCTCCTGTTCCCTCCTCTACACCCTCTCCCTTCCCCTCTAGTAAGAGACCAGTAGGACAGCATTCCATAGATGCATAGAACCATAAAGTGCACACAACATATGGTCACATTGTGTCCCCGAGTCCAATCCATTCCTGTCCAAAGAATTGACCTCAGTAATGATTTCCGGTCAGGTGCAGCATCAGTTCTAGGGGCCATGCTTCCAGAGGAACCCCCAGGCCTTCGGACCATCAGTTATGGTCTTTTACTGGAGTTTTTCAATCACACCGCTCTTTTTCTCGTGTTGCCATTGGGACTCGACCCTGTGTGCCGCATCACGGCTGCCTTTGGAGGTGGCTGGACACCTTCTGGTTCTTCTGGTTGCATGCTGATACAGTCACCTATTCATGTAGGGGGGTCCTTCTGTCTTCTGGTCTCTTTTTCCCTGATGTCTCTGTTGTCTTGTTCCAGCTGAGTTGGAACTATTTAGTGTACATCAGACGGCAGCTTGCTAACTTTTAAGACCCCAGATGCCATTCACCAATATGGGGTGTGGAAGACTCTCTTAGCAATAAGCTAGTTATGCCAGTTGCCCTTGATGTCCCTTGACAACACGATCCCTGGACACCCATCCCTGCTACTCTATCCTTGTAATACCGGGTTAAGATTAGAAGTTTACAATTTATGTCGAAGAAGAGTTAAGTTGATCTTCTTTCTAACGTGTGCTGCCCCAGCTTTCACCCAACCAAATTTCTATGATCTGTCTAATCCACAACCAGCCCTCTGCCTCCCTCCATGCCTCCTTTTCATCCATGAAAAAGTCTTTGCTTTTGTAAATAAGTCTGTTTTTCAGCTTTTCTAGTAGGAGTCGCAACATTTGTCTCTGTGACATTGACTGATTTCATTCCATATAATATCCTCCAGTTGAAACCAGGTTATGAGATGCTTCCTAAAATCATCATTGTTCTTCATCATTGCATAGTGTTCCACTGAGTATCTGTACCACAGGTTTTTTGTTTGTTTGTTTGTTTTTTTATCACTTCATCTGTTGTTGGGCATCTGGGTTGATTCCTCTTTTTGCTATTGTGGACTGTACAAGAAACACTCATGCATCTGTTCATGTTACTGCCCTTGATTCTTTAGGATATATTCCTAGCAGTGGGATTACTGGATCAGATGATATACGTATTTCCAGTTTTATAAGGAAGCGCCAGACTGCTTTCCAAAGTGGTTGTACCATTATGCGATACAAACTGCAAACAATCTCCCCAGCATTTGTTGTTTGGTGTTTTTTTTGGATCATAGCTAGCATTGCTGGGGTGAGAATGGTATCTCATTATAGTTTTGATTTGGACTTATTTAATAATGATTGTGAGCAATTCCGCATGTGACTTTTGGCTGCCTGAAAGTCCTCTTTAATGAAGTGTTTGCCCATGTTATTTACCCATTGCTTAATTACATTATTTACCTTTTTCTTGTTGATAATTTTGCAATACCTTGTAGATTATGGAGATCAGACATTGATCTGACATGTAGTTGCCAAATATTTTTTCCCATTCTATAAGCCAAGTGCTGCCGAGTCGCCATGAGTCCCACTCTATAGGTGGTCTTTTAATTCTTTTGATAAAGTCTTTGGATAAGCAAGAGTCTTTGATTCTTAATAGTTCCTATTCAGCTATTTCCTCTTCTGTTGAACATGTTTTCTTTGTGAGATTTTAAAGTCTAAACTGTGTACTAAAACTTACACTGTTGACTTTGTTTTTTCTTGCCTAATCTTTATCGTTTTGCTTTTGATATTTAGTTTTGTATCCAATTTGAGTCGGGCTTTGTGTAAGGTATGAGATATGGATCTTGTTTCAATTGTTTGGAGATAGCCAATTTTGTCAGAACCATTTGTTAAAGAGACTGTTTTTACCCCAGTTTACAATCTTAGGGCCTCTGTTGAATATCGACTGTTCACAGGAGGATAGTGGCATCTGTGAGGTCTCAACTCTGTTACATTTGTCTGTTTGTCTCTTTTTGTACTAGCACCAGGCTGTTTTGACTGCTATGTAAGTGTAGTGGGTTCTAAGGTCAAGTATTGAGAGGCCTCACAGTATATTCTTTTTCTTCACTGGTGCTTTGCTTATCTGTCACTTCTTCCCTTTCCAGACAAAGTTGGTGATTTGTTTCTTCATCTCATTCCTAAATGACACTGGAATTTGTATTGAGATTGCATTGTGTATGTAGATCACTTTGGATAAAATAGACATTTTCACAATGTGAAGTGTTCCTATCCATGAGCAGAGCAGGTTTCTCCATTTATGTAAGTCTCTCTTGGTTTCTTGCAGTAAGGTCTTATAGTTCTCTTTGTATAGATCTTTTATTTCTCTAGTTAGATTTATTCCTAGGTATTTTATCTTCTTGAGGCCTACAGTAAATGGTATTGATTTGGTGGTTTCTTCTTCAATGATCTATTTGTTGCTATAAAGGAATCCTACTGATTTACTTATGTTTATCTTATATCCTGATACTCTGTTGAACATTTCTATTGGTTCAAGTAGTGTACTTGTGGACTCTTTAGGATTTTCAGAGTATATAGTCATATCATCTGCAAACAGGAAGAATTTTACTTCTTCTTTGCCGATGCAGATGTCTTTTATTTGTCTTGTCTAATTTCTCTGGCCAGAATTTCTAGCACAATGTTGAACAGAGGTGGTGAGTGTGGGTATCCTTGTCTAGTTCCCACTCTCAAGGGGAATTCTTTCAGTCTGTCTCCATTCAGAATGATGTAGGCAGTTGGCTTTGCATATATGCCCCTGATTTTATCAAGGAACTTGCTGGCTATTCCTATTTTGTTGAGAGTTTCAGCATGAATGCGTGTTGGACTTTGTCTTATCTTTTGTGTTTATTATTGGGGTTGATCACATTAATTGTTTTTCTGATGTTGAACCAGCCTTGCATCCCTGATATGAATTTGGTCATGATGAGTTTTTTTTTTTTTTTGGATGTGTTGTTGAATTCTATTGGCAAAGATTTTGCTGAAGATTTTTGCATTTACGTTCATAAGTATCATTTGTCTGTAATTTTCTTTTTTGGGGGATCTTCCTGGCTTTGGTATCAGTGTTATTCAGGTTTCGTAGAATTGAACTGGGCGTATTCCATCATTTTCTATGCTGTGATTTAGTCTCAGAGTTAACTCTCAGAGTTAACTCTTCTCAAAATGCTTGGTAGAATTCTGTGGAGAAGCCATTTGAGCCAGGGCTGTTTTTTGTTAGCAGTTTTTTGGATGACTTTTTCAATGTCTTCATTTGCAGTGGGTTTATTAAGTTGTTCTATCTTACCTTGTGACAGTTTTGCAGGTGACATCAATCTAGGAGTTTGTACATTTTCTCTTGGTTTTCAAATCTGTTAGAGTACAGTCTTTCATAGCATTCTGTTATGATATTTTGATTTCTGTTGGATCTGTTGTGACATCTCCCATCTCTTTTCTTATTCAGATTGTTTCCTCTCCTGTTTTTCTCTTGTAAGTTTAACCAATGGTTTGTCAATTTTGTTGGTCTTTCAAAAAAAAACAACTTTTGGTTTTGTCAACTTTCCCATTGTTCTTCTATTTTCTAATTTATTTAGTTCTGCTCTAATCTTATGATCTCTTTTCTTCTGGTGCCTGATGTGTTCCTCCTTTGCGTTCTTCCTACTTGTTCAAGCTGTATAGTTAATTCTTTGGTTTGAGTCCTTTCTTCTTTCCAAATGTGTGTATTTATAGAGATAAACTGACTTCTGAGCACTACTTTAGCTTTATCCCATAGATTCTGGTAGGATGTGTTATCATTCTCACTTGAATCCATAAATTTCTGCAATTTTATCCTTGGTTTGTTCTATAACCCATGGATTTTTGAGCATGATATTATTCAGTTTCCATGAGTTCCAATTTCTATCTATATTCTTTCTGCTATTGATTTCAACTTTGATGGCTTTATAATCTCAGAAGAAGCTTTGCAATAATTCAATGGTTTGTATAGATTTGCTTTATGTCCCAACCCATAGTCTATTCTGGAAAATGTTTCATGTGCATTGGAGAAGAACATGTAGTTACCTGTTGATGGATAAAAAAAATTATGTATCCATTGAGGAGGTCTAATTGGTTAATTGTGGCAATAAGATCTTCTTTGTCTTTACCGAACTTTTCTCTAGATGATTTGTCCATTACTGAAAGTGGAGTGTTGAAATCTCCAACTATTACTGTGGAGTTATCTATCACATTTTTCAGTGGAGTCAGTGTTTGTTCAATGTATTTAGATGCTCTGGTGTTGGGTACATGAATAATTAGTACTGTTAAGTCCTGCTTGTGTGTTGAAGCTTTCAGGGATAAATAATGACCGTCCTTGTCCATGATGGTGGATTTTACATTAAAATCTATTTTATATGAGATTAGTATTGCCACACCTGCTCATTTTTGTATGTTGTTAGCTTTGTATATATTATTGCATCCTTTAAATTTCAGTTTGTTCAGATAGTTAATTCTAAGGTGTGTTTTTATAAGCAACATATAGATGGTTATTCCTTTTGATTCAAGATGTCACTTGTCTCTTTACTAGAGCATTCAGTACATTTTCATTCAGTGTAATTTGATAGTTGTTTGTTTATTGCTGTTATTTGATGTGTTAGTTATGTTTTTGTGTTTTTTATGTTGCTCTTAAAATTCTGTTGTGAGCCTTCTTTATGGGTTGACTTTTCATCTTTTTTAATGTTAGTTTTGTGTTTGCTGAAAGTCCTGTGTTATGTTTGTCACTTTGATATGTTGCATTGTTATTGTACTTCATGACTAACCTTATGATCCCCCTCAATAATCTACATTTAAATCCTGTTTTAACTTCTACATATCTTACTAACTTCCTTTCTATCTTAAAGGTCTATAACTACTGTATTATTTTTTAATGTGATGATGTCTTAGTTTTCATGACACAATCACTCATTTCCTTCTTTTAATATGATGGATTTGATTGAGTTTTGTGCCTTCTCTAACTGAGTAGGTGTCTGGATGTTGTGTCCTGCATTGCGTCCTTAGGTATACACTTAATGATTTTGTTTTTCTAAGCAAAGAGATTCTTTCAGTATTTCTTGTAGTTTTGGTTTGGTTTTTACAAAGTCTCTAAGATCCTGTTTATCTGCAAATGTCTTAATTTAATCATCATATTTGAAAGACAGTTTTGTAGGATATGTAATTCTTGTTTGCAAGTTTTTCTCCTTTAAGGCTTTGAATGTGTCATCCCTCTGCCTGCATGCCAACAGTGTTTCTGTCGAGAAGTGAGATGAAAGCCTACAGGGCCTACTCTGAATATTAGCTTTGTTCTGAGTCTCGCTGCTTTTAGGAGTTTCTGCTTATGTTTCATTTTGTTAAGTTTGATTATAATATGTCTTGGTGTCTTTCTTTTGGGGTCTAATTTATGTGACATTTGATACATGTCTTGGATATCTATGTTCTCTTCTTTCATAATTTCAGGGAAGTTTTCATCAGCAGCCCCAGAACAATACTCTGTGTTTTCTGCTACCTCTCTGTGTTCAGAAACTCTCATTAAACTTAGTTTATTCCACTTGATAGAGTCCTACATGTTTCTTAACCCTCCTTTAGTTTTCTTATTTTTTTTTCTCTGATTTTTCCTCATAAATGCTGGTGTCAGTTGTTGCATCTTCAGGGTTAGTAAGTTTGGCTGTCAGGTGTTCAGTTTTACTCTTTTGACTTTGAATTGAATTCTCTTAATTCTATAATTTTGTTATTGATTTGTTGGATTTCAGAATGTTGACATTCCTTCAGTCAAATGGCTTGCTTAATTTTTCATTTTTCTCTGCTGCATTTTGCATAATTTCTTGCAAGGCTCTTTATATAATTCTTTTGTAGTTGACCTCTGATAGTTTCAGAGAGGCTTCTTCATCTGGATGGTTTTTCGAGTCTTTGTTTTGAGAGTTTTCTGGAGTCACGATGGGCTGTTTCTTTAAATGGTTTATGATGGTATGTTGCTTTCAGGACATCTAAAGGCTGTTTAGTTTCTCTGATGTTGCCTCATCAGGAGCTGAGGCATAGTTCTGAGAAGGTAGTTGATCACCAGCCACCTCTGTGTACTCTATTGCCTGGCCTCAGTCCACTGATTCCTGTGTACTCTCTGAGGTGGCAGGCTCTGCCTCCTAACTTGTGAAGACACTGCCTTACTTATGTAGTCACTACGGGGCTGTCAGCCAACCCTATGATGTGGGTCAGTAAAGGCTGGAAGAGATGCTGTCAGACTGCACAGCAGTTATTTCTCCAGGCAGTCTAATTTTATAAGCTAAAAGCTATCTGACAGCTTCCAAAATCAGTCAGTCCATGAAGTGTGATCTACCCTCCTTCCAGCTGACAGCAAAGATACCTCTTTGGCTGTCCCCAGATGCTAGTTCAAACTAGAGAGTGGCTACTTCCTTGTTACCATACCCCACTGGGTCCTACTCGTGAGGTGATACTGTACTAAGCACAACCATTCTGCTGCGAAAGTGTTCCCTAGACTGGCACTGTCTCCAAGCCTAGTAATTAGCCCCTGCTGAGGCCTCTTAATGCATTACTCCACCACACAATTGACCAAGATGACATCCCGATCGCGCTTCCTCTCCTGCTGCTCAATAGCCGCATCTATGGTGGAACTCAGAAAAGACAGTATAGAGAGGCTGTGGTAACCTCAGTCCAACACCAGGCTCTCAAAATGTGGCTATCCCACACACTGTCTCTGCTGCAGCATACAGTGTTCACTTCTGCACTTCATTTCAGCATATGTGCCAGCTCATGCACATCCTCCTCCCACCATCCAACAAAAGAAAAAAATGTTAAAAGTGGCAATACCTTCAGGCAATGTAAATGTGGCTCAACAAGAGAGAGGAAGCTTCCTGTTTAGTGGCATGCAGTTCAAACTGACAGCCCTATGCTGAGTCCTAAGACCTAATGGGTGTCCACAAAGCTCCATTCAATTATCAATCCAGGCCTTAGTTTTCAGAAGGAATTAGGAGGCATGCATGTAGCCCACTATCTTGACTCAGCCCCCCAACTTCATTTTTATAATAATTTTATTCATATATTGTATAACTAAATTTTTGTTAGACTTAAAAGAATGGACTGAACTTGAAGACAAAGAGTGACGCGTGTGGTGTGAGTGCTTTATGGTCTTATATATATGTATATATATGAGGCTGCACTACTGTTTTCTCTCTAGAGGGGAGAGGATAGGTTAGAGAAGAGGGGACAAGTATTGGTTGTCTGGATAATAGAAACAAAGAGTGGAAAAGAAAAGTGTGTCGTCACAGTGTAAGGAGAGCAGACAGAGTTGCAGAGAGGCAGGCACTTGGGGTTTATATGGAAAACTGACATGGATTGTAACTTAACCACCATGTATTGCTTTTTCGATTTCATTAAACTTGGCACCAGACAATAATATTCACATGCATTCATTCTTCTATGCCCATTCCCATAAATAAAGACTTGGATATTTACAAGTGAACTGCCATTATTATTGTCATTAGCTGCCTCCAAATCAATTTTCTACTTTTAGCGACCTTATGTGACAGAGTAGAACCGCCCCATAAAGTTTCTGAGCTATTGTCTTTCTAGGGGCAGATCTCCAGGCCTTTCTTACACAGAGTCATGCAGTAGGTTTGAGCTGTCAATATTTCTGTTAACAGTCTTGAAATGTTGCATTGCCAGGACTCCCTGAAATTGCTACTAGTCACTAATCACCTTGAATCATCCTCCTTATATTTAGGCCTTTATGTTTTAAACATAGACATGGTTCATCTGAGCTGTGAAGTCCTACTGCTACCCTTGTATTTAAGGGTCTCCCAGTCATCCCCATGAAATGCCTCTCTTATAACTCTTTCAAGCACATCTATTCAAATAAAATTTTGAAAATTCATGAGAATTGCATGCATAAGTATGAGAATCACAGGTCTCAGTCCTTTGAAGGAAAACACATTCTAGGTGTATGGATGGCTACTACAGATACTGTCAATGAAGTGTTGGGAACTCTGAAACAAGGAATCTGTGTTATAGTAAATCTTTCAATATCACCACAAGAGATCTTTTCAAGGGGTCTTTATTTCTCACCACTAGTTCATTCTCATGGAATAGCATTACAAGGTGGTTTAACAACAATAAAAGCAACAAGCAATAGAAATAACCTGAAATAGAATCTTTATAGGAGCAGTTTTACAACAGTTGTGGAAAACAGAGTGGAGGATAATCATTGAAATTCTGGAATATTCAATAAGATCTATGAACTCTCTCTTATACAAAAGAGGTACAGAGGCACATTACATTCACTTGTTCATAAACTATGCAAAGTGATCAGTCAAATCCAGCACTCAGAAATGAATCTCTGAAAGACTTAACAAGCTCAGTTTAACAAAGAGGTCCAGCTGTAGTTATACTCTTCAGCCTGATTGCAACTTTCATGAAAATAAAGATTGATTGCCTAATATCTTACACAGTTCAAAAGGGGAGATCAATTTGCATGTTATCCTTTAGCTATATTAACAATTGTTTACAATTGTTTGTCTTACGTCTTATAACAATATCTTGAACAAAATCAGATTCAACTTACATCTCCTGAGTAACTCAAAATGCTTAAATGAGTGAACTAGTTGATGATGTAAAATTGATTATCTTAAAGAACTAAGATAAAAAGACAAAACTTTGCATTCTGTTTCCTTTGTTTTCTTTTATCCTTGTTATATGAAACCATATGACTTATCCTCGCATTAAAACTCCTTACTTTGAGAAGGGAGCCATGGGTGAAACAATGGTTAAGAACTCAGCTGCTAAACAAAAGATTAGCAGTTCTAATCCACAAGCTGCTCTTCAGAAACCCCATGGGGCAATTCTACTCTGTCCTACAGGTTTGCTATAAATCAGGGTTGACTAGGAGAATAGAAAGAAAAAGTTTAGTTCCATTTGCTGCATATCAGTAACAAAACTTTAAATAAACATCAGCATCTTTGGTACTATTTTTTTTCTCCCATTATTTATATGTAAAATGTATTAACAACAGATACAATCTATGATACCTTCTTTTTTCTAACTTTAAAGCAGCATAATGTAAGTGCTTAAGAAAAATTGCTGTCAAGTTGATTTCTGACTCATAGCATAGCTGTAGGACAGAGTAGAACTGCCTCATAGGGTGTCTATGGCTGTAATCTATACAGAAACAGATTGTCACATCTTGTTTCTGTGTAGCAGCTGGTCACTTCAAACAATAAACTTTGTGATTAACAGTTGTGTGCTTAACCACTATGCTACCAGAGCTCTGATAGCAGTCCTAGCTTCTTGTAGATTCTAATATCTATTTTTGAATGCAACCAGTTAATGCCTATCTAAATACTATCAACAATCTTAAATTGAGTCTTTTTAATTTCCTCATTACAGCATTGGATAGCAAGCAGGAAATTTGTTAAGGCTAAAATGTGACTTGTCTGTATGTGATGTAGTTCAATTCTGCATCTAAAATGCACCTGAAATATGTAGACAGTACATATTTTAGAAGTTATCAATTCAAGGGTGTTTTTTGTACTATGAGAAGTAGTTGTTGCATACCTTCTGTGCACGGACATTCAAAATAAATGCACTAGCTCATCAACCTTAAAGCAGAAACAGAATAGTTTCCTGTTACTCACTCAGGTAAAGAACTCACACCACAGGTAGTCCACCCATGGAAAGAGATGGGTTTGCATCTTGGCCTTTTTCTTCCTTAAACTGAAAATTTATTATATCAGCTGCCATGCAGCAATATGAATATCTAACATCTCCATAAATGAAACCTCCAGCTCAGTCTTTCTCAATGGCAAATAAGCAGCCTTAATTCCTTATAAATTCTCCCTAGGAAATCACAGAGAAGAAGCTCCATGTACTCACCAATGACCCTTTTCAAATAGCATCTTTGTGGGATGTTCTTGGCCTTCACAGTCTCTCTGGAGGTTACTAACTCTAATGAGAAAGCATTGTACCATTGGCTATTATTCTTAACAGAAATTTCAAGAAAGAAGCACCCATTGTGTGTTCTTATTGCAGGATCTGAGATCTCAGTGAAACTATCTTCACTTTCCTTTGAAAATTAATTGTCCTTTGTGATGCTGATTTATAAATGATGCTTGGATTCTTGGTCTCAATCACTTAAGAATCAGCATGAATGTTCATGGGTTTTTGTTTGTTTCTTCTAAAGTTGATCTAACAGTGTTCGTCTAATATTAATATTATGAAAAATAGAGACTTATTTACACTTCCTTAAAAGGTAGGACAATTTTCATACTGTTTCTGAAGTTGCCATCTCTGGACAAATGTTTCATGTCAAGATTGAGGAAAAAAGGAAAGAGTTTTAGGAAACAATGTTATTAGCAATTGCAGATGATACATATAGTAAGCCTTTTTACCCTCCGTGATGCAAACTAACAAGGTTTAACAATCAACTTCAAGTAACTGAGCTAGTGACCCTACAGACAACAGAATGAGTCACTGGTCAGTCCTGCACAATCCTCAAAATGCTTACTGCATTTGAGCTCACTGTTTTGTAGCCACTGTATTAATCTCTCATTGAGGGTTTTCCTCTTTTACACTGAAAATCTGCTATATATTGTAGCCTTGTAAACCCTACTGGGGCCATTCTATTCTGTCCTATGTGGTTTTTATGAGTTGGAATCAACTCAGTGACAATGAGTTTGGATTAAGAATACTATCTACATGGAAGGCACAGTATTATCAAGGTTGCAAAAGTTATCTCATATGCTTTTTATAACAATCCTGGAAATTTAGTATGCTGTAGATATGGAGATTGGTAGCTCATACTCTGAAAACGTGTAGCTCAAATATTAAAAAATCATTAACTCTAAAACAAGGATTCCTGCAAGTCTTTTAAGCAGCTGCATTTTAAGGACAAAGGTGCATTTTGCTGTTTTTCTTCTAGTTACGAAATCACATTAAATAATTAAGCCCAGTTAAGTCTTTGAGTCTATACCACAACTCTTATCACAGTGCATATCTCCAGGGTCACCTTTCTGGAAGAGGAAATGTTTCTGTATGTTATAAATAATATAGAACACTTCTCAACTTTATCATTGTCCTCTGGGATGATTCTGAAATGGTCATTTGTAATTTTTTATATAAAGCAAAACTTCCTTGTTGGCATTGTCATATATTGTCTACTGGCTTTTCAAATATGATTCCTTATGATATAATATATATTCTTCTTTTCCATTTTTACTGTAATGTTTTATAATATTGACTGTATTTTCCACTGATAAAAGTGAATTTCACTGAAATCATGGGAGAGAAAGTAACATAATATGCTTTAGTAGGGTGTCTATGACCCTTTAAAAGAAAAGTGAGAGACATAGGAAAGAAGTGAGAAAAGAGCACATGTTGATTCCAAGACTCATGTCGACCTGTAGGAGGAACTTTAATACAGTTTACAACTGTTTGCAATCTTATAACATTCATTGACCAGAATAATTAAGTAAGAACTGCAAAGGTCAACCTTACTCATAACTGGAATATGAGAGTAAGCGTGAATTTAGAGATATTTAGGAGTTATGATTGCTAAAAAATACTGACTAATATAACTTAAGTTTTCTATTTCAGTTTTATTTTTAAGATATCAAGAAAATAGACTAATTCTATGAGTATTAAGTATTATGCAGAATATGTAGATGTTAAGTCCCATAATTCAAATCTGAAACATACAAAAAAGTTTTGATGAAAACACTTTAATAGAATACTGAGTAATTTAAAAGGAGAGAGGAAAAAGCTAGCATTAAAGGGAGAAGAACAACCATAATAAAAAGATCTGGGAAACTAGGGCAAAATTTCTTTCCATAACAGTAATAGTTTTGTTGGGTACAATCTTTAAAAGTACATACACTTTTGATTTCATTTATTATCAAGTATTCCTTAAACCATAGGGTCATTATGAGTAGAGTCTAAAGCAGTTTAATAGAACCTAATGTTGCAGAAAAATTTACTTATTAAACATGAAGGATTATAAATACTAAAATATATGTAGGTAAAAACAGGTATACCGATAGCTAAAGTTCATTCTGTCATGCAAAAACAAAATAAAAGAGAGAAACAAATCCCAAGAAAAAGAAATACAACAATTCATAATGAAGAGAACTTTTAATATTTCTTTGAAATTAATGCTTAAACTAATGCTTAAACTAATGCATTTCTTATCTACAAGGACAAATCTTCAACTATGATTTGGCTGGAAGTATGGATATAGAATTACGCAAATTGCTTTCTAGTGTTTTCATATATTATGAGCATAAATTATCTGCTATTCTTTGATGTTTTCCCCCTCAACATAATATTAACAGCTGAATGTAACTTTTATGTGCTTGACAGTGTACTATGCAGTTATAAACCACTCAGTCCCAAGTTGAATCTGGTACACATGCAACTGTAGGCTGTGTAGTCATCTCGTGCTGGTATAACAGAAGTACAATGAGTGGATGTTCTTAACAAAGTGGTATTTGTTTTCTCACAGTCCTGTAGGCTAGAAGTATGAGTTCCAGAAGCTGATTCCAGGAAAAGGCTTCTCTCTGTGTCAGTTCTGGAAGAAGGTCCATGTGTTGCATAAGTCTTCCCTTGGTCTGGGAGAAAGTCAGCACAGGAATCTCAAGTCCAAAGGATGTGCTCTGCTTCTGGCACTGCTTTCTTGTTGTATGGGGTTCACTACTCTTTTTTTGTTTCTTTTTCTTTTTATCTCTCATAGGATTAAAGGATAAAAGGTGACTCAAGCCACATCCCCTGGAAATTATTTACACTGGATCAGGAGGTGACCTTAGAAGGGTTTTACAGTCTCACCTGATTGTTTTTACAGTAGTCCAATCTTGCCCGGTTAACTGCAGGCAGAGATTAAGATTTACAACATAGGAAAATCACACAACAATTGGAATTATTGCACAGCCAAATTGTTTTGGGGGGACACAATCCAATCCATGATACTGGTTAAACAAATAAATTACAAATAAGTGAAAAAAATCTGATCACAATGTGCTGCATCATTTTTGTAAATGGAATATGAAATTCTAATGTCCATGAAAAAATTGCAAAAAAAACACAAAAATAAATTCTGATTCACGGAGCCCCATTTGACTGAGAGTAGAACTGCACTCTATCCAATATAGCAATTTCAGTGGCTTTAATCTTACAGAAATAGATCTTTAAGCCTTTCTTCCCCAGCTCTATCATGTTGACTTAAAACACCAACGTTTCATTTAGTAAACAACAAGTTGATTGTGCCAGTGACTACCAATGGGAACTATGCTGATTTATAATTTTAGATACAATTATTATTTTAATCTTGTAAAGCAATTTTGGAACTCTTGTTATGGAATGGCTATCAGGCTGTCATTGTATTACTCTTGATGCCCTGAATGTCATCAAAATGTCTTCATTTCAATATTTCATCTTGTTGTTGTTGTTAGGTGCCGTTAAGTGAATTCCAACTCGTAGAGACCCTATGAACAACAGAATAAAACACTGCCCGGTCTTGCATGTCCACAATGTTTTTATGCTTAATCCTATGGTTGCGGCCACTATGTCAATCCATCTCTTTCCATAGTCTTTCTCTTTTTCACTGACCCTCCACTCTACTAAACATGATGTCCTTCTCCAGAGACTGATCTTTCCCGACAACATGTTCAAAGTATGTAAGACACAGCCTTGCCATCTTTGCTTCCAAGAAGTGCTCTGGTTGTACTTCTTCCAGAACAGATCTGTTGATTCTTTTGGTGGTCCATGGTATCTTCGACATTCTTCTCCAATACCACAATTGAAAGGCATCAATTCTTCTTCTGTCTTCTTTGTTCATGTTCCAGCTTTTGCATACATATGATGCGATTGAAAATACCATGGCTTAGGTCAGGTGTATTTTAGTCTTGAAGGTGACATCCTTACTCTTGAATACTTGGAAGAGTTCCTTTGCAGCATATTTTCCCAAGGCAATGCATCTTTTGATTTCTTGACTGCTGGTTCCAAGGGCATTGATTGTGGACCCAAGTAAAATGAAATCCTCGACAAGCTCCATCCTTTCTCCATTTAGGACAATGCTGTTTACTAGTCCAGTATTGAGAAATTTTGTTTTCCCGATGTTGAAGTGCAATCCATACTGAAGGGCTGTGGTTCTTGATCTTCATCAGTAGTGTCTCAGATCTTCTCCATTTCCAGCAAGTAAAGTGGTGTCATCTGCGTGATGCAGGCTGTTAATATGTCGTCTTCCAATCCTGATGCCTCATTCTTCTTCACATAATCCAGCTTCTCTTATTATTTGTTTGACGTACAGGTTAACAAGGTATGGTGACGCATGCCTTTCCTGACTTTAAACCATGCGGTGTCACCTTGTTCTGCTCCCACGACTGCCTTTTGATCCATATACAGATTCCCTAAGAGCATAATTAAGTGCTCTGGAATTCCCATTCTCCACAACATTTGCCATTATTTAGTACGATTCACATGCAAATGTTTTTGCATAGTCAGTGAAACACAGGTAAACATCTTTATGGTATTGTCTGCTTTCAGCCAAGATCCATTTGACATCAGGGATGAAATCACCGGTTCCACATCCTCTTCTGAACGCTTGAATTTCTGGCAGTTCCTTGTCAATATATTGTTGTAGTTGCTTTTGAATGATCTGGAGCAGAATTTTACTTGCTTATGATATCAATGATATTGTTCCATAATTTCCACATTCAGTTGGATCACCTTTCTTGAAAATAAGCATAAATATGAATTTCTTCCAGTCAGTTGGCCAAGTAGCTGTCCTCAATTTTTTTTTGGCATAAACAAGTGAACACTTTCAGAGCTGCATATGTTTTTTGAAATATCTCAATTGATATTCCATCAATTCCCGGAGCCTTGTTTTTCACCAATGCCTTCAATGCAACTTCAACTTCTTCCTTCAGTACCATTGCTTCCTGATCATATGCTATCTCTTCAGACGGCTGAACACCGACCAGTTCTTTCTGGTATAATGACACTGTGTGTTCCTTCCACCTTTTGATGCTCTCTGAGTCATTTAATAGTTTACCTCCAGACTGTTTCACTATTACAACTCAAGGCTTGAATTTCTCATCAATTCTTTCAGCTTGAAAAATGCGGAATGTGTTCTTAATTCCTGGTTTTACCTTTCCAGCTCTTTGCATGTGTCATTATAACGTTTCCTTTTGTCTTCTCAAGCTTCTCTCTGAAATCCTCTGTTTAGGTCTTTTCCTTTGCCATTCCTTCCTTTTGTTTTAGCTGCTTGATGTTCAAGAGCAAGTTTCAGAGTTTCGAAACTGGGTTTCTAAAACCCAGTTTGGTCTTTTCTTTCCTCCCTGCCTTTTTAATGACTTACTCTCTTCATGCGTGGTATCTTTGATGTCACTGCACAGTTTGTCCGGTCTTTGGTCATTAGTGATTGACACATCAAAGGTGTTCTTGAGATGGTCTTTAAACTCAAGAGTGATATACTCAAGGTCCACAGACGTAGTCAATTTGGTTCCTGTGTATTCCGTCTGATGAGGTCCACGTGTACAATTGCTATTTGTGTTGGTTTAAAAGGGTATTTGCAATGAAAAGGTCATTAGTCTTGCAAAGTTCCATCATGTGATCTCCAGCATTATTTCTATCATGAAGGCTGGATTTTCCAACTACCAATCTTTCTTCTTTGTTTCTAACTTTTGCATTCCAGTTGCCAGTAACTATCAATGCATCCTGATTGCGTTTTCAATTAATTTCAGACTACAGAAGCTGGTAAAAATCTTCAACCTCCTCATCTTTGGCCTTAGTGGTTGGTGCATAAGTTTGAATGATAATCATATTAACTGGTCTTCATTGTAGACGTATGTATATTATCCTAGCACTGACAGCATTGTACTTCAGGATAGATCTGAAATTTTCTTTTTGGTGATGAACACAACACCATTCCTCTTCAAGTTTTCATTCCCAGTATAGTATGTGATTGTCAGATTCAAAATGGCCAAAACTGGTCCATTTCAGCTCACTAATGTCTAGGATGTCAATGTTTATGCATTCCATTTCATTTTTGACAATTTCCAGTTTTCCTAGAGTCATACTTTGTATATCCCATGTCCCAATTATTAGCGGATGTTTCTTCTCATTTTGAGATGTGCCACATCAGCGAACAAAGATCTCAGAGGCCTCGCTCCATCCACATCGTTAAGATTGAGGTAGTTCTTCCTCGGTTGTGTTCCGAGTGTGTTCCGTCCTGGGGAGCTCACTTTCCGGCACCATATCTGACAATGTTCGGCTGATATTCATAAGCTTTTCCTTGGCTAATTCCTTTCAAAAATAGACTGCTGAGTCCTTCTTCCTAGTCTATCTTAGTCTGGAAGCTCAGCTGAGACTCATCTACCATGGGTGACCCTGCTGGTACATAAATACCAGTGGCATAGCTTCCTGCATCACAGTAACAAGCAAGCCTCCACAAACAGACAAGTGGGGCTGCTCACTCCCTCCTTACCTGATGGTGTTACCCTCCGTACCTGATGCTATTACCCTCCTTATCTGGTGCTGTTATCCCCATTATGTGAGGCTGTTATCTGCCTTACCTGATGCTCTTACTGTCATATGTTACAATAAATAAAAGTCTTTGGGGGCCAGATCAGGTAAGTAGGGAGGGAGTTCCCATACAGTTATTTGTTTACTGGCTAGAAACTTCCTCACGGACAACTATACAACTTTCCACTGTGTCACCGTGGGCAGTAGCTTTTCCAGAAAGAGTTCTAAAAGTGCTTTGAAGTGTGGGTGAGGCTCTGGCATCAATGCATAGCTTCCCAAGAGGAAGTTAATCCCAAGAGGAGTACTTTGAAGGTAACCCTAATGATACTCAGCAGTGAGATATATAGAACTTAGAACAATTATGTTCACCGACTTATCAGACTCCATATTGCTTTTTTAGTCTTCCTCTTTTCAGAATTTGTGATTAAGATATATTAATAAAAACATAAGGGTCTCTTGGTTGCATCAATGACCAGAGGTTAGAATCCAACCAGATGTGTCTTATAAGAAAGGCCTGGCCATCTACTTCCAAAAGTAGATGAAAACCCTATAAAGTATAGTTCTACCCTGAAACACACAGGGCCACCCTGAGCTGGAATCAACTCAACGGTTGTTTGTTGTGTGTGTTTTTGTTTACTTTTAATAAAACTGTGACTTGGTGCAGAGGCTAGAACTTCTACAACTGATTGTAAATTTTCATTGAAGGAAGAGTAATATGTTACGAACTACTAAAATGAGGTAATTTCCTTAAATGGTGTGGTCTGATGTAGATTTTCTTTTCTAATTTGTGTGATTTAAAGCCTAATGTGGGAAGGGTGATGGCACTTGGCACTTGGCTTATGGAAGGGGGAAACTCTTACCTCTCTGAATTTTTGTGTTTATTTCCTTTTAGTTACATATATGTGAGTTAATACACAGATGTAAATCATAATTCACAACTTTGAATAAAAGCGTTAGTTGCAAAAACATGGCTTATTTATTACTATTGTGCGTCTATATTCAATAATATGTTTATATACAAGTTACTTCCTCAGAATTTATATGGTCTTCCTAATAGAGTGATTTATAAACTGATATTCACACACTTCAGGGAAGAATATTTTTTCTACACTGAACATACAATAAAATATCATATTATTTTCCAAAGTACTTTGAAAATAAATTGTAAGCAGAAAACATCATTAAACAGACAAAGAGGCATGTCTATGCATTAAACTAGGCCTTTCATTTTAGAACTTTATAAACAGGTTTCATGTTGTAACAGTACTTAATGAATTATGCAGGATGAACTCTTTCTGAAAGGTATTCCTAAAGCTGAAGGTCTTATAAAAATTGCCTAAGCTTTCTCCATACATCTGCTTCCTAAAACAAGTATCATTTTTATTATTTTGGCTTCTTCTGGTAGGTTTGTGAATGTAAAATAAATAGTATACAAGGTATTTCAAAATGTATATCTTCATCCTTTCATTCATCCTTTCAATATCATATTAGGCAACAAATTGTAACCCTGTATGTGCTAGCCATAGACAAACAATGTAAATAAACAATTGATCCAACGCCAAATGAAATTTTATCCACACAAAACTAACAACAAACTACAACAACAAAATTACAAATCAGTGAAACAAATCTACTGAGCACAAAAAAATACATAATAGCTAAATATTTAAATTTATGTAGTTTTAGAAGACTATCATCCTCAGTGTACTCTTCAGTTGAGTAATTTTTTTCACATGATTTTCACCTAAATTTTTGTCTGGATTCTAAGTGGAAATCAGATTATAAACATTTTCAAGGATGAGGATAAGCCAAGCCAGCCAAGTGCCGTCGAGTCGGATTTTTGAAACAATATGCTGCATCTGGCTGCTAGAGTCAGAGTAAAGATGCAGAAAATGACAGCTGGTACATTGACAGTGAGGGAGGAGTAAGAAACATAAAGGTAGACAGGCACAAGGTTCAAGAAACAGCATTTCTGAGAGTAATTTAGTGTATCAACAGTTGTATTTACTTATAATAATAACTCCAGAGAGTGAACAGTACTTAGAGTTGAACTGAAACATGTAGAATACCAGAGAAGCTAATTGTGTGGTTCCCAATCCAGCTGACTGTTTCTCAGTACATGTATAAAACATCTCTAATGGCTTCAAAGAAAAATTTATTTTTGTTAAATATAAATTACATATTTATGTTTTCTAGGCTATTTAAAATAAATGTATAATTTTCTATTCGTGCTCTTCTTCACCAGATACCTACATGGAAAACATATTTGAACCAATTTAAAATTTAGGGAACAAAATTAATTATTTCCATTAATTAGTACTATTGTATATTTTATTCGGTGTTATACTGAATTCTTATTTAGGTGACTAGTTGCTTGCTGGAACCTCTGGTGCTTTAGTAGTTAAATGCTAGGACTGCTAATCAAAAAGGCTGGCGGTTCAGATACACCAGGCGCTTCGTGGAAACTCTGTGGTGCGGTTCTATTCTGTTTTATATGCTCGTTATGACTCCGAATCAAATCTATGCCAATGGATTTGGAGTTTTGTTTGTTTGTTAGCTTACTTGCTTGTTTGTTTGCTTCTTTGCTGGTGACTCTTCTCAGATCTTATGTTCCACACTTTTTTTCACAGTTACTCTGTAAAAAGAAGAAAAGGAGAGATACTCCCCACCTGTGAATTTATTTTTCTCTCTGAATCTGCAGGAATTTGATCAACTTACATTCAGTCATTTATGTAAGGATTACTTTGGGTAAACCTGAGTTAACTGGTGTCGTAATTCCAATGTATTTATAATAATATTTTAGCATCTATCTCAGAGTCACACCCTGGATTTACATTAGTTTATCACAAAATGACTGAGGTAAGCTAATGTCCCGTAATGGCAAGGTACATGAGCTTTGCCACTAGAAATTGCAGATTCATCCATTTAGTAGCTTTTATATGTGATAACGGAAAATTGTAAGTAATTTACAACTAGAGGCCTCTCTAAAGCTCAGTTTTTTAAATTGGTAAATGGAGATATTAATAGTATAAAGTTTAGAAATAGCTGTAAGCAATACACCAGATATGGCTATAGCACACACTTATGCTAAAAAGAAAAAAAAAAGAAATTAAACTATGTTCATTATTTCTGTGAGTGAATTTGAGTAACTATTATAAAATTCATAGTTTCATGTTTAAATGTTCTAGAATTCATAATATGGTATCTAAATACATTTTTTCCCATTATTTGGAAAATTGCATGAATAGCTAGTTATGTCAGGATATTTAAAGATCTGCTTTTGCCAGCCCTTAAAAATGGTGTAAATAACTTATGCATATGCTAAAGTATATATAGGTCATGCAACTAATAAAATTTGCCCAAATATGGAGATTAAATGTTGAAAAAACAATTGCAGTAAAGTTTGATGAGTGAAATTTGAATGAAGGAAAAGAACCTTGAGCCAACTTTAAAATATAGTATCTTCAACTTTAGTGCAGAGTGTATGGGAAGCTGGACAAGTAAGCCTACCCTTCTGTGAGTAGGCCTGGGAGGTAGTTTTGAAATTTAGGTTTTGCAAGGGTTTCTCAGAATATTCTGATGTAGATGACTTTAGACTACACTTTGAGAAACATGATTCTAAGAGGTACAAAATTTAATAGAAAGATATAGTTTTGCATGTACAGAAGGCATGTATTATGAATTTTAAAATTTCAAGTGTAATAATTAAAGGGGAGGAAGGGTTTTAATAAATGTCTTATACCTTGTGTTGGTCCAATTTTTGAAGGCCTTAAATGTCAAGCTAAGAAGTTATACTTAATTCTGTAGCTGGTAGAGAACCATTATTTATCACTTCTGTCATAGAATTTTTATTCAAGATTCAATTGTAAATCAGTTTGTTAGTTCTTCATTGCCTGAATACAGAAGAATAACAGGAAGGTCAGGAAGATCATTAAGGAACCTAGGACACTAATACATGAAGGAGTGAAATACTGGCCTTTGTTGGCCTAAGTATAATAAGAGAAACACATCATCACAGTAACCAAAATAATTTAAAAGGTTTAATACAGAGCAATTAAAAAGATTTTCCCTCTGCTAGTGTCCTTTAGCTGTATAACAGATTTCAGAAATTGTTTCATAAGATTTCTGAAGTCAATGCACAGTCAAGGAAACTTCCTTAGACACATGCAAATTCCCTGAGGGACTGAATTACCTGGCTGAGGGTTGGGACCACGATCTCTGGACGCATCTAACTCAGTTGTCGTAACAGTTCATAAAAGTGTTCTACATTCTACTTCAATGAGTCGTATCTGGTATCTTAAGTGCTCGTGAACTGCTAAGATTCTCCAGTAGTCCCACCCTGTCGGGAAAGAAAGAACGAAGTAAGCCAAAGGCAAAAGGAAAACAGTGCAAAGGACTAACGGACCACGTGCACCACAGCCTCCACTAGACTGAGTTCAGCACAACTAGATGGCATTCGACTATAGACACTGACTGCTCTGACAGGGATCACAACAGTGAGCACCCAACAGAGCTGGAAAAAAATGGAGAACAAAATTCCAACTCATGAAAAAAAAAATCAGACAAACTAGTTTGACAGAGACTAGAGAAAGCTCAAGAGTATGGACACGGACTCATTTTTAATGCAGTATTGAAGTCACTCCTGAGGTTCATCCTTTAGTCAAAGGTTGTTGTTAGGTACTTTCAAGTCAGTTCTAACTTATAGTAACCCTATCCACAATGGAAAGAAACACAATCTGGTCCTGTGCCATTCTTATAATTGTTAAGTATGAGCCCATTGTTAAAACCACTGCCTCAATCCATTTGATTGAGGGTTCTCCTCTTTTTTGCTTTCTGTCTACTTTACCATGTAGTCCCTCTGCAGGCACTGATCCTGCCTGACAACATGTCCAAAGTATGTGAAACTTACTGGCATGATCCTGTCTCTTAAGGAGCATGGTTTTACTTTTTCCAAGACAGATTCGTTTATTCTCTTTACTGTCTTGGTATATTCAACATTCTTCACCAACATCACTATCAAAAGCATCAGTTCTTAATCTTCCTCATTCATTGCCCAGCTTTTGCATGCATGTGAGAGAATTGAAAGCACAGCTGCTTGGATCAGGTACACATTAATCTTCAAAGTGACAACTTTGCTTTTCAATACTTTAAAGAGGCCTTTTGCGGCCTATTTGCCTAATGCAAGGTGTCTTCTTATTTCGTGATTGCTGCTTCTGTGGGTTTTCATTGTGGATCCAAGTCAGATGAAATGTTTGAAAAACCTCATTCTTTTTTTCCATTTATCAGCTGCTACTTATTGGTCCAGCTGTGAAGATTTTGTCTTCTTGATGTTGAGGTATAATACATTCCCTAGTCTGTGGTCTTTGGTCTTCATCAGTAAGTGCTTCACTTTCAGCAAGCAAGGTTGTGTCATCTACAAAACACAGGTTGTTACTAAGTCTTCTTCCAATCCTGATGCCTCTTTCTTCTTCACGTAATCCAGATTTAGATTTTCTCAATAAACACATTGAATGATTTCGATGGAAAGATACAACCTTGACACACACTTTTCCTGACTATAAGCCATGCATTATCTCCTAGTTCAGTTCAAATGACTGCCTCTTGAGCATGAGCATTTTTCTCAGTCTTATTCGTAACTTGTTATAATCCACACTGTTGAATGACTGGTCATTGTCAATAAAACACAGGTAAGCCTCTTATTATTCTCTGCTTTCAGTCAGGATCCATCTGACATCAGCAATGATATCAAGCATTGCATGTCCTCTTCTAAATCAGACTTGAATTTTTTGCAGTTCCCTGTCAATATACTGCTGCAAACACTTCTGAATAATCTTCAACGAAACTTTAATTGTATGTAATATTAATGATATTGTTCAATAATTTCTGCATTCAGTTGGATCACTTTTCTCGTGAGTAAGCATAAATATGGATCTGTTTCAGTAGTTTGGCCATGTAACTGTCTTCCAAATTTCTTGACATAGATGAGTGAGCAGTTCTAGGGCTGCAGCCATTTGTAGAAACATCTCACTTGGTGTTCCGTAAATCCCTAGAACCTTGTTTTTCACAATTGCCTTTGTGCAGAGGACTTCTTCGTTCAGTACCATTGTTGAACGGTGACTAATTCTTTTTTCTTATATAGACTCTGTGTATTCATTCCATCTTCTTTTGATGCTTTCTGTGCTGTTTAATATTTTCCAAAGTTTAGACAGAGCTGTAAAACAAAATGAGACTAAAAGAGCACACTAGCCTGGGGGCAAGGATGAGAGGCAGGAGGGGACAGAAAATCTGGTAATGAGGAACCCAGGGTAGAGAAGGGAAGAGAGTATTTACATATTATGGCATTGGTAATAAATGTCGCACGTTGTGTATTAATTGTTTAATGAGAATCTAATTTGCTCTGCCAAACTTCATCAAAGTACAATTAAGAAAAAAATCTGTAATTAAAGTATAGGCAGGGCCATGCTTTCTCTGAAGACTCTAGGTAAGAATCCTTTGTTTCCTCTAGCTATAAGCTAGAAGGGGTTCTTTCCAATCTGTGGCATTCCTCGATTTGTAGCTATGTCACTCCAATCTCTACCTCTATTGATACATGGGAGTACTTCTCTGTGTGTCTATTTGTGTCCAAATTTTCTTTATTATTTTTTAAAGACATCAGCCATTAGATTCAGGTTTCACCCTGAATCTGGGATGATTTCATCATAATATCTCTAACTAATCACATCTGCAAAAACTTATTTTCAGATAAGATTACACAGTTGTGAGGTTCTGGGTAGATTTAATCTTAATTCCTTTGGAAAAGCATCCTTTCAGCCCATATGGCTTCAGTCCACATTATTTCCCTGTTTAAGTTGTATACATATAATCCTGGACAGACCAGTGAATTTTATTTTGTAAGTTACAATTACTGATTCATGGATGAGCAAATGGCCTCAGCTAGGTCAGTATAACTGCATTAGTTTCCTATAGCTGTTATATTAAACTATCATAGGCTTGGTGACTTAAAATAACAAAAATTTATCCTGTGACCAGATAAACGGGATAGTGCCAGCAACCAGCAGTGACAGCCATGTTGGGGCTCACAAAGTTGAGCCCTAGTGGCAACATGAGAATAAAAAGGGGAGCACCCTGAGAACTCCACTAAAAGACTGCAATTGATGATCCAAAGGCCTGGCGATTGCCCTGGGAACATGGTCTGTAGACCAGAGGCTGCCCCAGTTCGTAAATCATTACTGATGTCAGCTCCTCAGACAGGAATGCATTGGACTTTGCAGCCCAGAGTGACCATATCGTGTGTGTACTTATGTTTCTATGCATCTATAGGAGGTCATCCTACTGGCTTCTTACTAGAGGGGAGGGAGTGAGTGGAGAAGAGGGGGAAGGAGATTTTTAAGAAAATATAACATGTATAGAACAGAAAGGAGGAGTGTGCTGTCACCGGGTGAGGAGAGCAGCTGGAGCTGCACATAGGTGAGGAAACAAATTTAAACTGGATTGTATACTTCCACTCAATCACTAGAAATTAATAAAACATATATTTTTTTAAAATTGTCCTATCACAGTTCAGGAAGCTGGAAGTATATAGTTATCTTCTCTCGGTAGGAATCAGCTGGTTGGCAGGACCATGTTCCCTCCAGAGACTCTGGGGGAAAATTTATTCCTTGTCTCCTCCGGCTTCCAGTTGCTGCTAGCATTCCTTACCATGTAGATACATTGCTTAGATACATCACTCTACCCTCAGTGTCTGTGGTAGCACTGCCTTTTCACATTTCTCTCTCTTTTCCTTTTGTGAGATACGTGTGATTGCATTTATGGCCAACACAAATAATTCAGGATAGTCTGTCCATGTCAAGGGCCACAATTAAATCACATCTGCCAAGCTCCTGCTATATATAAGGTAATACACGCAGGAATTAGGATGTCTACCTTGACGTGATAGTATTCGACCTATTACACTGACAATTTTTTATAATTTAAGTATTTGGATAGTTCGGATTATTTTTGTTTGTGCATACTTGCAATGATCGGAGGATGGAATAAAGCTTGTAACTGCACGTACTCAAACTTGCCACCACCGGGAGAAAGTCTGAAAGGGATTAAAATTCATATAATAAAAGAAAGAGAGCAAAGAACAAGTATGAAATCTGGTAATGTCATTTTAGCTCCTACATCCAACCACAGCTAAAGTCGACTCTACCCTCTGGACATTTCAGTATGAGAAGCCATAAATTCTCTACTGTTATTGCTGCTTCTGCTGCTGCATTTAAGCCAGATTGAACTGGAGCCTCAATGTAGATATTACACTCCTCCTTTATTTCCAAAGACACTTTCCCAAGGTCCTATTTTTCCACAGTTGAAGTACTTAACAAAAACTTACAAAGACAGATTAATGTATTCACATACATGTTTCCAAAACATATATGATTAAAACATTTAAACTTTCTCACTCATTTTTTCTACGTTTTGTTGTTTACTAATTTATGAAGAAACTAAGCAAGCATTGCTCAATATGCTTTTATTATCTGTAACTCCACCTTAAGAAACAAAATGGGCAAAGGCAACACTTTTGCTTATCAAATACGGGATGCATGAACCAACGATCCCCAGTTCTAAACAATATAGTCTATTTAACTTTGTGGTAGAGTTATGTGGCAAAGAGACAAAATAATCTTGTATGAAGTTTTATCCTTCATTTATTTTTGTCCACTTCTAATATTGGAAACATTTTCAAATTTTGAAAACTAAATATCTGTGTAACCAGTAATCACTGTTATTGATAAGATGTTGTAACTGAATCTCTTAGTGCCTTTGGTAACAGAACAATGGCCTAACTAGAATGTCCTTGTCCTAGTTCCTTGAACACATGAAGTATGTTACTTTACACAGCAAAGAGGTGACCTAGTGGTACAGTGGTTAAGTACTTAGTTGATAACCAAAATATCGGTGGTTCAAAACTACCAGCCACTCCTTTGGGAGAAATACAGCAGTCTGTTTCCATAAAAATTTCAATCTAAGAAACCCTGTGGCTCTACTGTGGTGTCGAGGGTTGCTATGAGGTGGAATAGACTCAATAACAACAGAACTGTTTTACATTGAAAAATGGACTTTGAAGGTGTGACTGAGTTAATTATTTTGAGATGAGGACATCGTTCTGGATTATCTCAGCCATCCCAATGTAATCATGAAGGTTTCTTATAACAGGAAGGCAAGAGCATGAGATTCAGAAAGAGATTTGAGAATCTGAAGGAAGGTACTATGTGTCAAGGAATGTAAGTGATCTCTAAAATCTGAAAAAGGTAAAGAAAGGATTTTGCCCTTAGACACTCCAGAAGCAGCACCATCTTGCTGGACCTTGATTTTTAGCTCAGTGGAATCCATTTTGGACTGGCGACCACTAGAATTAAAGATAAAACATTTGTAGTGTTTTAAGGCTTTAGTCTATGGTAATTTGTTACAGAAGCAAAGGGGGACTGTGTAATGCCCAACCCTACATCCCTTTTACTCTGGGGTGGTGTCCCCATCTCCCTAATTCTGCTGGTGCATATACTTACAGTGATGGCTCATGCTTGCAGCCTGATTTAGAGGGACATATTTGGCAAATGAACTGTCTTGCTTTGTAACTTCTGGAAGTTATGTTGAATGCCACTATGCTTGTGGCACTACCTACTAGGCAATAGCTAGAGGTATGTATGTCCCACTTCCCTGTCTCAAGTGTGAGCAGACTCAGAAGTCCCAATAAACATTTCAGATATCCCGTGGGATTAGCTTTACTTGACCTGTAAATACATTCTTGTATAGCTCCTTTGGCTTCCCTATCTTGACTACTTCTTTTGCCTTTACCAATTTTCATGAGAGCATTCCCTCAATAAATCACAAGCATCCAGAGAGGCGGAGTCAAGATGCTGGACTAGACACAAGTCTCCTTAATTCCCTCTGAAAACTAAGGCCTGGATTGATAATTCAACAGATGCTTCTGGACACCCAGTGAGCCCTAGGACACAGCATAAGGCTGTCAATTTGGACTACATGCCACTGAATGGGAAACATCTTCTGTTTCACTGAACCCTGTCCTTGTTGAATGGCTGGCTCTCGCAGACTGAAGGTAACTAGCATTTCTAACTTTTTTCTTTGACTTAGCCAGCAGATGAGACTGGGCTTAATTGGCAGAAAAACTCAGCTGCATTGCTGACATGATCAGCAGGCAGAATAGTAACATTCTGAGACCCTGGCTCTGGACTCTGAGCACCTTGGCCCCTCCACATTCTCTTTGTGAATCTCTACCATTGGTTTGACTATCTCACAGCAGGTGGCAGAGCTTGTGCAGGATGCCATCTTGTTCAACTGCGAGGCAGAGTTACCCAAACAGAGGCCCCAGCAGGGTCTAATTCCCAGACTCAGAAGCAGTGCCTGCTCAGGGAATACTTTCCCAGCAGACAATCTGTGTTTACCACATTGTACCATTACAGGCTTGGCCCACCAGTGGGTGACAGCAGGGCAGTAGCCTGTCTATACTTTGAACTAGATTATAACATCTGGGTATGGATATAGAGGTGCCTTGAATGCACACTGAAAGAGGAGTTTGCACCTGACAGCTGGACTGATTTTAGAAGCAGTCAGATAGCTCACTCTTTTGAAAATAAGACAACCTAGAGAAATAACTCCAGTGTAGCCTGATGGCATCTGACCCAGAACATAGGGTCAGCTGACTGCCCCCCAGTGACTCCATAAGTAGGGCCATGTCTTTGCCAACCAGGAGGTGGAGCCTGCCACCCCAGAGACTCCACTGTGCCCAGTCACTGGAGTACAGAGTGATGATTGGTGATTACCTTCCTTCTCAGACTGTGACTCAGATCCTGTTAAGGCAATACCAGAAAAATTAAACAACATCTAGATGCCCCAAATGCAACAAACCTTGGCCAGAGACTTAAGGAAAAATCCACCTATGGCTCCAGAAAGCTCCCAAAAGAAAGAACCAAAGAAACTCCCAGATGAAGATGTTCTAAAACTATCAGAGGTCAAGTACAAAAGGATTATATAGAGAGCCCTCCTAGACATTATACAAAATTCAGCAGAGAAAAATGAAAAATCAAGCAAGCTGTTCAAACTCATGGAACAACTGCATTCTGAAATCCAACAGATCAATAACAAAATTAAAGAATTAGGAAACTCAATTCAAAGCCAAGAAAACAGAACTGAACAACTGGAAAATAGACTTTCTGACTTGGAAGATAGAGCTACTGACACCAGCATTTATGAGGAGAAACCAGAAAAAAGAAACAAGAAAAACAAAGAAGCATTAAGAAACATGTGGGACTCTAGCAAGAGGAACAATCTATGATTAACTGAGTTCCTGAACAGGGAGGGATCCTGAAAACACAGAGAGTATTGTTATTGAGTTGCTGAGAGCAAACTTCCTAGAAATTATGAAAGAAGAGAATACAAATATCCGAGATGCATACCAAACGCCACACAATTTAGATCCCAAAAGAAAGACATAAAGACATATTATAATCAAGCTTAACAAAATAAAATATTAAGCAGAAACTCTTAAAGGCAGCAAGACTCAAAGCAAAGCTAGCATTCGGAGGGAAGCCCTATAGGGGTTCATCTGAATTCTCAGCAGAAACAATGTTGGCATAGAGGCAGAGGGATAATACATTCAAAGCCTTGACAGAGAGAAACTTTCAACCAAGAATTATATATCCTGCAAAACTGTCTTTCAAATATGAAAGTGAAATTAAGATATTCACAGATAAACAGAAACTCAGAGACTGTAAAACCCAAAACAAAGCTACAAGACATACTGAAAGAAGCTGTTGGCTTAGAAAAACAAAACCATTAACTCTATATTTTAAGAGACAGTAGAGGAAACATCATACAGAAACCTACTCAGCTAGAGAAGGCACAAAAGTCAATCAAAGCGATAATATTAAAAGAAGGGATCCAGTGATCATATCATGAAAACTATGATGTCATTACATTAAAAAGAGGGGTGTACTAGAGTATTTATAGTTATTACAGTTGGGGAAGAAGTTAATAAGATATGTAGATGTTAAAATTGGGTTTAAAGATAGATTATTAAGGGGGATCACTGGGGCTGCTGCAAAGCACAATAAAGATGCAACACACCAAATCAAGAAGTGGAATACAGGAGTCTCAACAAACACAAAACCAACACTGAAAAGGGTGAAAATCCAACTTATGAAGAAGAATGTTCCAAAACAGAGTATTAAAGCAATAGAGAAAGCATCAACACAAATACATCAAAATGACAGCACTAAATACATACCTATCAATAATTATGTTGAATGTAAACGGACTGAATGCTCCAGTAATGAGACAATGAATGACATCTTGGATCAAAAGACACAAGCCATCTATATGTTGCTTACAAGACATTCATCTTAGAATTGAAAATCTGAACAAACTAAAAATTAAAGGGTGGAATAATATACAACAACCTAACAATATGCAAAGAAGACTAGGTGTGGCAATACTAATCTCAAATAAAATAGATTTTAATGTAAAATATACCATCATGGACAAGGACAGACACTATCTATTGCTGAAAGTTTCAATACTCAACAGGACTTAACAATATACAATATTTATACACTCAATACTAGAGTATCTAAACACATCAAAGAAACACTGACTACAATTAAAAAGGAGATAGATCACTCCACAATAATAGCAGGAAACTTTAATACTCCATTTTGCTTACGGGACAGATCTTCTAGGAAAAAAGCTCAATAAAGACACAGAAAATCTTGTTGCCACAATTAATAAACTAGACCTCACCAACATGTACAGAAATTTCTGTCTATCATCAGACAACTACACCTTCTTCTCCAGTGCACATGGAACATTTTTCAGAACAGACCATGTGCTAGGACATAAATCAAATCTCAATAAAATCCATACCACTGAATTATTGCAAAGCATATTCTCAGACCCTAAACCATAAAACTCAAAATCAATATCAGAAAATACATAGACAGAAATTGGAATTCATGGAAATTGAACAACATCTTCCTCAAAAAGCCATGGCTTATAGAAGAAATAAAGAAATTTATGGATTCAAATGAGAAAGAAAACACTTCCTACCAGAATCTAAGTGATGCAGCCTAAGCAGTGCTCAAGGTCAGTTTATCTCTATAAATTCACACATGTGGAAGGAAGAAAGAACCCAAACCAAAGAACTAACACTACAGCGTGAACAAGTAGAAAAAGAGCAACAGAAGAACCCCTCAGGCACCAGAAGAAAACAGATCATAAAGATTAGAACAGAACTGAGAGACTTAGAGAACAGAACAATTGAAAACATGGATGATTCCAAAAGGTGGTTTTTCAAAAAGATCAACAAAATGGACAAACCATCAGATAAACGCACTAAAGAAAAACAGGAAAGGAAACAATAATCCAGATAAGAAATGAGATGGGAGATGTGACAGCAGATTCAACAGAAATCGAAAATATCATAACAGAATACTATAAAAGACTGTACTGTAACAGGTTTGAAAACTTAGAGGAAATGGACAAATTCCTACATTCATATCGCTTACCAAGATTATCTCAAGGTGAAGAGGAACAACTTAATAAACCTATGACAAAGGAAGAGACTGAAAAATTCATCCAAAAACTACCAACCAAAAAAGCCCTGGCTTCACCACAGAATTCTACCAAGCTTTTAGAGAAGAGTTAACTCCACTAACTGCTGTGACTATTTCACAGCATAGAAAGGCATGGAATACTCCCAAATTCATTCTATGAAGCCAATATAACCCGATACCAAACCCAGGGAAAGATTCAAGAAAAAAGGAGAACTACATACCAATATCACTCATGAACCTAGATGCGAAAATCATCAACAAAATCCTTGCCAATAGACTTCAACAATGTATCAAAAAAATAATTCATCATGACCAAGTTGGATTCCTACCAAGGATGCAAGGCTGGTTCAACATCAGAAAGACAATTAATGTGTTCAAGCACATAAATAACACAAAACACAAGAATCACTTGATTTTATCAATTGATGCAGAAAAGGTATTTGATAAAGTCCAACGCTTATGCATGCTAATTCATTCAGCAATATAGGAATAGATGGCAAATTCTTCAGTTTAGTAAGGTCCATTTATACAACACCAACTGCCTACATCATCCTAAATGGAGAGACACTGAAATAATTTCCCTTGAGAACAAGAACTAGACAAGGGGACTCTCAGTTCTTCTATTCATCATTTATTAGAAGTTCTAGCCAGAGCAATTACACAAAACAAAGGATATCTGCATCTGCCATGAAGAAGTAAAAATCTCCCTATTTTCGGATGATATGATTGTGTATGCAGAGAATCCTAAAGAATCCGTAAGTAAACTACTCAAACTGATAGAAGAGTTCAGGAAAGTATCAGGATATAAGATAAATATAACTAAATCAGTAGGATTCCTTTGTACTAACAAGGAGATGATTAAAGAACAAATCACCAAATCAATACGATTTACTATAGCTCCCAAGAAGAAAAAATACCTAGGAATAAATCTAACTAGAGAAAAAAGAGACCTTTACAAAAAGAACTACAACACCTTACTGCAGAAAACAAAGAGAGACGTACATAAGTGGGTAAACCTACCCTGCTCATGGATAGGAAGCTTTAACATTGTGAAAATATCTCTTTTACCTATAGCAATCTACTTATTTAATGCAATTCCAATAAAAATTCCAGTGACATTTTTTAATGAAATGGAGAAAAAAATCAGCAACTTTGTTTAGAAAGGGAAGAAACCCCGGGTAAGTAAAGCACTACTAAAGAAGAAGAACAGATTAGGAGGCCTCTCATTACCCAACTTTAGAACCTATTACACCACCACAGTAGTCAAAACAGCCTAGTACTGGTACAAAAAGAGACATATAGACCAATGGAACAGATTTGAGACCCCAGAGATGCTACCATTCTCCTACGAACAGTTAATATTCAACAAGGGCCTTGAAATTGTAAACTGGGGTAAAAATAGTCTCTTTAACAAACGATGCTGGCAAAATTGGATATCCATCAGAAAAAAATTGACAGAAGACCCATATCTCACACCTTATACCAAAACCAACTCAAATTGGATAAAAGACCTAAATACCAAATCTAAAACAATAAAGCTCATTCAACAAATAATAGGATCAACAATGGAAGTTTTAATACACAACACAGATAGACTTCAAAATCTGTCAAAGCACAATCAACAGAAAATAGATAAATTGAAACTACTAAGAATAAAATTCTTTTGCTCAACCAAAGACTTTGTCGAAAGAATTAAAAGACTGCCTACAGAACGGGAAAAAATAGTTGGCACCTATATGTCAGACCAATGTCTGTCTTCATAATCTATAAGGTAATACAAAGTATCAACAAGAAAAAGATAAATAATCCAATTATGTGATGGGTGATGGAGATGGACAGGCACTTCTCTAAACAGAATATCCAGGCAGCCAAAAGACACATGTGGAATTGCTCAAGATCATCTGCTATTAAAGAATTTCAAATCAGAACTATGATAAGATATAATCTCTCTCGAATAAGGTTGGCTATGATTCAAAAAACACAAAACAACAAGTACCGGAGAGGCTGTGGTGAAATTGAAACTTTACTACACTGCTGGTGGGATTAAAAAATGGTATGACCTTTTTGGAAGACAATCTGGTGCTTCCTTAAAAAGCTGGAAATAGTTACATATATATATATATATATACCATTTGATCCATTAATCCCATTGCTTGGAATATATCCTACAGAAGCAAGGGCATTCACATGAACGGATACATGCACAGGAATGTTTATTGCAGTACAGTTCACAATAGTAAAAAGACAGAATCAACCCAGATGCCCAACAACAGATGAGTGGATAAATAAACTATAGTATATGTACTAGATGGAACACTATGCAATGATAAAGAACCATGATGATTTTAGCAAGCATCTCATAACTTGTTTGCAATTGGAAGACATTATGCTGAGTGAAATTAGTCAGCAGCACAAGGACAAATGTTCTATGAGATCCCTACTATAAGAACATAAAAACAGACTCATGTGCAGAAGAAAACACTCTTTGACGGCTGCAGTGGAGTGGAGGGAAGGAGGGAAAAGTCTAGTCACAAGTTCAATAGTTGCTAGAAATTTGTTTGGGTAAAATCAGCAACAGCACACATGAGAAAAAAGACCAATTTAACTGGACTTCAACATGACATGAATACTTTTCCAGTCTTAAACCAATACTGCAAGGACGGAGTAGCAGGGACAGGGGTCCAGGAATCATGCTTTCAGGGGACATCAAGGGCAATTGGTGTAACTGGCATTTTGATAACAGAGTCTTCAATAGCCAGTGTTGATGAGTGGTGTCTGGGGTCTTAAAAGCCAGCAAGCCGTCATCTGAGGTACACCAATAGTCCCAACTCAGCTGAACAGATGATCACCAAGGACCAAAACGACGTGGGGAAAGAGGACCAGAAGTCAGAAAGACCCATGTGAATGGGTGACTACATCAACATGTGACCAGATGGTGCCTGCCTACCACCAGTCACAGCCATGATGAGGCTAACAAAGTTGAGTCTCAGTGACAACATGAGAATAAAAAGGGGTGCACCCTAAGAACTCCACTAAAAGACCACAGCTGATGGTCCAAAGGCCTAGGGGTTCCCCTGGGAGCATGGCCTCTAGACCTGATGCTGCGCCTGTCTATATATCATTTTTGAGATCGATGACTTGGCCAGGAATACACTGGACTTGGTGACACAGAGTGACCATATGGTGTGTGTACTTTATGGTTCTTTGCATCTCTAGGATGTCATCCTACTAGCCTCTTACTAGAGGGAAGTGGAGAGCATGGAGTAGAGGGGATTGGAGAACATGGAGAAGAGGGAACGGGAGATTGTAAGGGGATGTGACATGCATAGAATAGAAAAGAGGAGTTTGCTGTCACTGGGCAAGCAGCACAGATGGAGCTGCAGGTAGGTGGGCATGAGAATTTAAACTGGATTGTACACTTTCACTCAATCACAATAAAAAAATATCACAAACATCGAGTTTTCCAAATCATCCTTTGCTTATAAGGAGCAACCTAAAACAAGTGAAAATTACCTGTTTTTGCCAGATTAGGATAATGCTTTTTCACAAACACTGTTTCCTTTATCCTTACAGCACAGAGAAAGCTAAGTAAGATATTATCATGCTATCAACACTTTTAATAAATTCCATCAAGTTTAATAAGTCTCTTAAGTTGTATTTTTCTTTACTTTATATATAATTAAGTAATTACTCAATCTATTATATTCTGAGGCAATATCCCCCATTTCTAAACAATGTAGGCCATTTAGCTTCATGGCAGAGTTATGCTGCAAAGAGAGAAGCTAATCCTACATGAAGTTTTATTTTTCAATCACTTACACATTTATACTAGTAATTGTTCAGTCACTGATTAGAGTAACTATGTATTGCATTAACATTGACTTTTTGAGTGTGGTAACATTTTACATCAATATTAAGAAAACTTATGGATAAAATTTGTCAAATTCACCTAGTAAACTATTTATTTTTATTTAGTAGTGTGAATCTATACTTAGCTTTCTCTGTGCAATAAGGATAAAGGAAACAGTGTCTGTGAAAAAGCATTATCCTAATCAAGGAAAAAACAGATCATTTGCACTTGTCTCAGGTTGCTCTTTATAAGAAAAGGATAATTTGGAAAACTAGATGCTTGTGATTTCTTTTTTTATTGTGAATGAGTGAAAGTGTACAATCCAGTTTAAATTCTCATGCTTGCCTATGTGCAGCTCCACAATATTTGTTTTATAGTTTAATCTAGGATTATTTATTTTTCTATTCTTAATTTTGGAAGTGTTAAAAAATGTTTTACCTGGAAACAAGGAAGTGCCATCAAAAATAAAACAAATTATAATTAAATGAAAATATTTTTGACAAAAGAATCACAGTTTGTGTATAGTTGTAAAAGCAATAATGGCATAGATTATGTGTCTCCAAAATAGTTATAACAAAAAAAAGGATGAAGTAAAAGATGAGTAAAAAGTGAAAAAAATTCCAATAAAATAACAAACATATTAAGCCACTTCCATTTTAAATTTTCATTATGAGTCAAAGGAAATTATGGAAAAATTAGCTAAATTTAGTTATGTTCTCTACATTTGTAGTTGCGAACAATGAAGAATTTTGGTAGTCTATTTTTTCTATTGTTTTTTACTTTCTTTTTTAATTTTTATCTGAAAATCTCCTTTGTGCCGCTTTGTTTGGAAATGCTAAAGGAACAAAATTAGCATTTCAAAGATAAAATACATTCTAGATTGCATATCACCTTTCATGGAAAAAATTCCATTAAAAACAACACTGCAAATTATTTTTTTTTATTTTTTTATTTTTATTTAACATGACTGAGAGAAAATGTACATTCACGTATAAATTTACATGCCCACCTACATGCAGCTTCCACTGCTCTCCCTCTCCAGTGACTACACACTGTTCCTCTCTGCTCCATACATGTCTCATCCTCCTTTCCTCTCCTCTCCACTCCCCTTCCTCCAGCCAGAGGTCAGCAAGATGATATCCTCTAGATGTATAGAACCATAAAGTGCTTCCAAACTGCATTGCCAAGCCCAATCCATTCCTGTCCAAAGAGTGGACTTTTGTTATAATTTATGGGAAAGGCCAGCATCAGGGCAGGGGGCCATGCTCTCAGAGGAACCCTAAAACTGCTGGACCATCAATTGAGGTTTTTTAGTGGAGATCTCATGATGCACCCCTTTTTATTATTGTGTTGCCAGTGAGACTCCTCTCTGTGAGCTCCATCGTGGCTATCATGGTGGTGGCCGGGCACCATCCAGTTCTTCTGGTCCCAAGTCGATATAGGCACCCACTCTTGTGGGTCTCTCTGTCTTCTCGGTTGTCTTTACTGCACGCCATTTTGGCCCTCGGTGAGCATCCGTTCCTGCTGAGTTGGGACCATTTGCTGTGTCCTCGGATGGCAGCTTGGCAGCTGTTAAGACCCCAGACCCCACTCACCAATGTGGGGTGCAGAGAGCTCTCTTAGCAAAATGCTAGTTGTGCCAATTGGCCTGGATTTCACCTAAGAGCATGGTCCCCCGCCCCCCGCCCCAGCTACTCTATCCTTGCAGTATTGAGTCAAGATGGAAGGAGTACTCAAGTTATGCTGAAGTCCACATAATGTTGTTCTTCTTTCTAATGCGTGCTATCACTGCTTTCTCCCAACTAGATTTCTAGTAACTATCTAAACTAAACCCTCCCCCCATCACCCTCCCTCTCTCCCCTCCCTTGCAGCTATCAAAGAGTCTTCTCTTCTATACCCAAGTCTGTTTTTGATATCTTATCGTACAGGTCTCATACAGTATTTGTCCTCTTGTCGCTGACTACTTTCACTCAACATAATGTCTTTCATTTGAAACCAGGTCATGAGCTGTTTCCTGGAATCATCGTTATTCTTTATCATTGTGTAGTGCTCCAGTGAGTATATGTACCATAGTTTACCTATCCATTCTTCTATTGTTGGGCATCTGGGTTGATTCCATCTTTTTGCTATCGTGGACTGTGCTGCGGTAAACATTCTGGTGCATGTGTCGGTTGGTGTGAAAGGCCTTGAACCTGTAGGATATATTCCAAGAACTGGAATTACTGGGTCAAATGGTATATCGATATCCATTTTTTTAAGGAAGTGCCAGATTGCCTTCCAAGGAGGCTGGACCATTTTGCAACCCCACCAACAGTGTAGGAGGGCTCCACTTTCTCCACAGCCTCTCGAGCATTTGTTGTTTTGTGTTTTCTGGATCATGGCCAATCTTGTTGGGGTGAGATGGTATCTCATTGTTGTCTTGATTTGAATTTCTTTAACAACTAAAGATCGTGAACATGTCCGCATGTGTTTTTTGGCTGCCTGGATCTCCTCTTTAGTGAAGTGTCTGTCCATCTCCTTTGCCCATCGCTTAATTGGATGATTTATCTTCTTCTTATTGATATTTTGTAGTATCTTATAGATTATGGAGATCAGGCGTTGGTCTGACATAGAGTTGCCAAATATTTTTTCCCACTCTGTGGGTGTTAATTCTATTAATAAAGTCTTTGGATGAGCAAAAGTGTTGGATTCTTAATAGTTTCTATTTATCTATTTTCTCTTCTGTTGATTGAGGTTTCTTTGACAGATTTTGGAATCTGTCCTCATTGTGTATTAAAACTTCCATTGTTGTTCCTACCTTTTCTTGGATGAGCTTTATCGTTTTCGGTTTGTTATTTAGGTCTTTTATCCAGTTGGAGTTGGTTTTTGTATAAGGTGTAAGATATGGATCTTGATTCAGTTTATTGCAGATGGATAACCAATTTTGCCAGCACCATTTGTTGAAAATACTGTTTTTACCCCAGTTTATTGTTTTACGGCCTTTGTCAAATATCAACTGTTCATAGGCAGATGGTGTCATCTCTGGGGTCTCAATTCTGTTCCACTGATCGATTTGTCTGTTCTTTTACAAGTACCAGGCTGTTTTGACCACTGTGGCAGTGTAGTATGTTCTAAGGTCAGGTAATGAGAGGCCTTCCAGTGTGTTCTTCTTCTTTAGTAGTACTTTACTTATCTGGGGCTTCTTCCCTTTCCAAACAAAATTGGTGATTTGTTTCTTCATCTCACTAAAAAATGGTGCTGGAACTTGTATTGGGAACACTGTAAATTTTTAAAACTATAAGAAACCAATGAACAAATTCTTTGACCAGCAGGTATGTTTCAAAAGATACTACCATACTGCCTAATAGACAGATAATTGGTAAAATTTAACCATAGCATAACATTAGCAACCTTACATTTTCTATCTAAATAATTAGATGAGATAAAAGAAGCATGCTTGTGTAGTCAGAACTTTATAATAAAATAATGACTTCTTTTTCAACAACTTTTTAAATAGTGATTTCCTTTTCCTTTTATTATTTTATTTTTGTGGATATAGGAAGTCCCTGGTGTAAGAACCACCAAAAGTCTATTATATTAAAATCTGGAATGCATGCAATGGTTTGTGAGAACAAGCATTAACTACTTATTCCTGTATTATTATGTGAAAGACTTTTTAGTGTATCTGGAAGTGTTTCTTTAGAGGTTTTTATGCATAGAAAGATCTACCATGTACTGAGACAAATATTTAACTAACTGATGCTAGATATAGACCATATGTACTCACTCCAAATTACATACAAACTTGAGAGATTTAGGAATAGAATCATTTGTAATCTGGAGACTGCTTGTACTTAATTATGTTTATATAGTTTTCCTCCTGGGAATTTATTATGCAGTAGTTTTATATGTTCTTAGTATTCTTAAGGCAGATGCAACTTTTTATTTTTGTTTCTTGATTATATATGAACATGACTATATGAATATACTATAAAAAAGCTATGCAAATACCTTTCTACTGACTGTCTTCTCTGGGCAAGTATTTTAATAAAGTATTTCTCAGAATGACAACTAATACATATTTTCTTTTCATATCACTTTATTTCTGTTAATATTAAAAGGTCTTTGTTTTAGTTTTCTGTGACTGATAATAAATTCACTTCTCAGGTGTTATGTACTAAAAATGTGGTTTCACTTTTAGGACACAAAAAGCTTGGAAGTCATCCATCTTATTCTCAAAACAAGAAAGAAGGTGAGAAGTTAAAAATCAACAGTCTTCCGTTCATCAACGAATTGAGCTAAACGAGCAGCTAGCTGTACCCTAACAACTGGAGAGATGGGCAGCACAATTCAGATAATGGCACTTACTGGTGGCAGAACCTGCCTCTAATGGACCCAACATCAGTTAAGAATTTAAGGAAAAATGACCAAATGATGGAGAGTGAGAGTATATTAATTTGACAGATAAAACTTTCCAGAGGTCCAGCCTGTGGAAGGTCCTCACACTTCCATGAGTTTTACTTACAGAAGCCGCATTTCCCACCCCTCCCAGGTTCTGTCAGTGAATCTCTGAGAAAAATCATCATATGGATCCAAAAACCAAACTGAACCAAACCCAGGGCTGATGAGTTGGTTCCAGGAGAGAAGAAAAGTAATCATTTTGTAAAAGTACTCTGTTCTTCTTACCAAAGCAGGTACTCTCTCAGAGCCTATCTAACCATCATGGGGTTTTTTTTATTTTTGTTTCATTTCCAATTATAATTTAGATGAAGGTCAAAAGAGTAAATTAGCTTATCATTAAACAATTAATACACATATTATTTAGTGACATTTCTTGCCAACCCCGCAACGTGTCAATACTTTCCCTTTTCCATGTTGGGTTCCCATTACCAGTTTTCCTATAGCTTCCTGCCTTCAACTTCTTGTCCCTAGGCTGGTGTGCCCATTGAGTCTCCTTTTATTTTATCAGGGAAACCATGGTGGCGCAGAGGGTTAAATTCTACATCTGCTAACTAAAAGGTTGGCAGTTCAGACCCACCAGGCATTCCTTAGAACCTCTATGGAACAGTTCTGCTCTGACCTCTAGCATTGCTATGAGGCGGACATGACTCCACGGCAGGATTTTTTGTTTGTTTGTTTGTTTTATGAGCTCGTCTAATCTTTGGATGAAGGGTAGACTTCAGGAGTGAATTCAGTACTAAGTTAAAAGTAGTTTGAGGGTCGTAACTTGGGGTTTCTCTGGTCTCTGCCAGACCAGTTCTTACAAACCATTGTATACCCCCCACATTTTAATGCAATAGATTTTTGGTGGATTGTTTCATAACTGCAGATGAAGGTTCCTACACCAGGAACTTCCTGTATGCACAAAAATGAGAAAAAAGGAAAGTCAAAGCCAAGTGCCAAGGAAATAATTATTTAAAAAATTGTTGAAAAAGAAATCATTATTTTATTACAAAGGTCTGACTACACAAGTGTGCTTCTTGTATCTTGCATCTCATCTAATTATACAGACCTGCTCTGAGTAGGTCTTTTTTTTTTTTCATTGTGATTGAGTGAATGTATACAACTCAAATTAAATTTGCATGCCTACCTATCTGCAGCTCCTTCTGTGCTCCCTAACCGGTAACAGCACACACCTCTTTTCCTTTCTGTACGTGTCATACCCTCTTAACAAACTCTGTCCCCTTCTCTCCACTCTCTCCTCTCCCTTCCAGTAAGAAGTCACTAGGACAGCATCCTATAGATTCATAGAAGTGCACACACCATGTAGTCACATTCTGTCCCTGAGCCCAATCCATTCCCATCAGAAGAGTTGGTCTCAGTAACATTTTCTGGACAGGGACAGCATCAGGTACAGGGACCATACATACAGGGAAAACGTCGCAATTTCAGACAATCAGTTTGTGGTCCTTTAGTGGAGTTTCTGAAGCGCACCACTCTTTTTCTCATGTTGTCACTAGAAGTCCACATTGTGTGCCCCATCACTCTTGTCTTTGGTGGTGGCCAGGTACCATCTGGTTCTTCTCATCGCTTGTTGATAGAGTCACCCATTCACATGGGTCCTTCTGTCGTCTGGGCTCTTTTTCCCTCATGTCTTTAACGTCCTAGGTAAACATCTGTTCCAACTGAGTAGGCACCATCTGGTATACCTGACATGGCAGCTACTAGCTTTTAAGACCCCAGACACCACTCACCAATATGGAGTGGAGAAGACTCTCTCAGCAACAGGCTAGTTATACCAGTTGGCCTCATTGTCCCTTGAGAGCATGGTCCCCAGACCCCTGCTCTTGCTACTCTATCCTTGCAATATTGGGTTAAGATTAGAGGAGTTTTCAGTTTATGTGGAAACCCAGTTAAGCCGATCTTCTTTCTCGTGTGTGCTGTCACCACTTTCAACCAATCACATTTCTATCAACTATTGAATCTATAGCTAGACCTCTCCCTTCCTCCCTCCACTCTTTTGCAGCCATCAAACAGCTTTTTCTTATGTATATGAGACTATTGTTAAGCTCTTGTCATGGATTGAATTGTGTCCCCCCAAAAACAGGTGTAGCAGTGTGGCTGGGCCATGACTCCCAGTATCTTGTGACTGTCCTACATTTTGTGGTTTTCCTATGCTCTCTGTTAAAGGATTAGGGTGGGACTGTAAATCCCTTTATAAGATCACCTCCCTGCTCCACTGTAAAGGGAGTTTCCCTGGAGTATGGCTTGATCCACCCTTAATCCTTTCATCCTGCAAGAGATAAAAGGAAAGAGAAGCAGGCAGAGAATTGGGAACCTCATACCATCAAGAAAGCGGCACCGGGAGAAAAGCACGTCCTTCAGACGTGAGGTTCCTGAGCCAAGATGCTCCCTGAACAAAGATTGATGCAATACCGGACTTTCCTCCTGAACCGACAAGGGGAAAGCCTTCCCCTGGAGCAGACACCCTGCATATGGACTTGTAGCCTACTGGACTGTGTAAGAATAAATCTTCCTTTGTTAAAGCCATCCACTTTGTGGTGTTTCTGTTAGAACAGTCCTAGGTGACTAAAACAGTCCTTACAGTAGGGATTCATACAATATTTGCCCTTGTGAGACTGATTTCACTCAGCATAATATCTTGCAGGTTATGAGATGCTTCCTAAAATCATAATTGTTCCTTATCATTGCATAGTGTTCCATTGACTATATGTACCACAGTTTTCATCTGCTGTTGGGCATCTGGATTGATTCTATCTTTTAGCTATTGTGGACTGTGCTGCAGTAAACGTTCATGTGCATGTATCTGTTCATGTGACTACCCTTAACTGGGTAGGATATATTCTGAGCATTGGGATTACTTCATCAAATGGTATGTCAATTTCCAGCTTTTTAAGGAATCACCAGATTGCTTTCCAAAGAGGTTGTACCATTCTGCCATCCCACCAGCAGTGTATCAGAGTTCCAGTCTCACCACAGCCTCTCCAGTACTTATTTTGTTTTTCTTTTTTTCATCATGGCCAACCTTGTTGGGGTTGGATGATATCACATTGTAGATTTGATTTGGATTTCTTTAGTAGCCTGGGTATCTTTGGTGCAGTGTCTGTCCATCTAGTGTATCCATCACTTAAATGGGGAATTTAGCTTTTTTCTTTTTGATATTTTGCAATACCTTATAGAATATGGAGATCAGACGTTGGTTCAACAAATATTTTGTCAAACATTTTTTCCATTCTGTAGGTGGGTCTTTTAATTTTTTTTATAAAGTCTTTGAATGAGCAAAAGTGTTTGATTCTTAGTAGTTCCCATTTATCTGTTTTTTCTTCTGTTGATCATGCTGTGTTTATAGGATTTTGAAGTCTCTCTAAGCTGTGTATTAAAATTTCCATTGTTGACCTTATTTTTTCTTGCATGATCTTTATTGTTTTAGATTTGACATTTAGGTCTGTTATCCAGTTTAAGTCAGTTTTTGTGTAAGTTGTGAGATATGGGTCTTCTTTCAGTTTTTTGCAGACGGATATCAAATTTTGCCAGCATCATTTGTTAAAGACACTGTATTCACCGCAGTGTACAATATTAGGACTGTTATAGAATATCAACTGTTCATAGGAGGATAGTGACATCTCTGAGATCTCAGCTCTGTTCCATCGGTCTGTATGTCTCCTTTTGTACAAGTAACAGGCTGTTTTGACTACTGTAGTAGAGTAATAGATTCCAAGGTCAGGTAATGTGAAGCCTCCCACTGTCTTCCTCTGCTTCAGTAGTGTTTTGCTTATCTGAGTATCACCCCTTTCCAAACAAAGTTGATGATTTGTTTCTCCATCTCATTAACAAATGTCACTGGAGTTTGCAATGGGATTGCATTGAATATGTGGATTGCTTTGGGTAAAAGAGACATTTTCACAATGTTAAGTCTTCCTATCCCCGAGCAGTGTAGGTTTCTCCATTTATGTAAATATCTTATTGTTTCTTGCAGTAAGGTCTTGTAGTTTGCTTTGTATAGGTCTCTTATTTCTCTGGTTAGATGTATTCCTAGGTATTTGACCTTCTTGTGGACTATAGTCAATGGTATTGATTTGATGATTTTTTTTCTTTTATGATCTCTTTGTTAGTATAAAGGAATTCCACTAATTTACTTATGTTTATTTTATATCTTGATACTTTGCTGACGTCTTCTATTAGTTTAAACAGTTTGTTTATGGATTCTTGACAATTCTCTGCATATACAATCATATCATCTACAAATAGGGAAGTTTGTTTTCTTCTTTGCTGATATGGGCACCCTTTATTTCTTTGCCTTGTGTAATTGCTCTAGCTAGAACTTCTATCACAATATTGAATAGAAGTGGTGAGAGTGGACATCTGTGTCTGATTCCCGTTCTCTAGGGGAATTCTTTCAGTCTCTCCATTCAGGATGATGTGGGTGGTTGACTTTGCCTAGATGCTCCCCTTATTTCACTGAAGAATTTGCCTTCTATTCCTATTTTGCTGAGTTTTTTTTTTTTAGCATGAATGGATGTTGGACATTGTCAAATGCCTTTTCTGCATCAATTGACAAAATCAGGTGATTCTTATCTTTTGTGTTATTATTGTGGTTGATCCCATTAATTATTTTTCTGATGTTGACCCAGTCTTGCATCCCTTACATGAATTTGATGTGGTCATGGTGAATTATTTTTTTGATATGTTGTTGAATTATACTGGCAAGGATTTTGTTGAAGATTTTTGCATCTAGGTTCATGACTGATATTGGTCTATAGTTCTTTTTTTTGGATCTTTCTCTGGCTTTGGTATCAGGGTTATGCCAGCTTCACAGAATGAAATTGGGAACATATTTTCCCTTTCTATGCTGTGAAATAGTCTCAGTAGTATTGAAGTTAACTGTTCTCTAAAAGCTTGGTAGAATTCTGTGGTGAAGCCATCTGGGCCAGAGGTTTTTTTAGTTGGTGGTTTTTGGATGACATTTTCAATCTCTTCATTTGTGATGAGTTTATTAACTTGTTCTGTTCCTCCTCGTGATAATACTGGTAGGTGATATGAATCTACAAATTTGTCCATTTCCTCTAGGTTTTCAAATCTGTTAGAGTACAGTCTTTAGTAGTGTTCTGTTCTGATACTTTTCACTTTGGTTGGGTCTGTTGTGACATCTTCCATTGCATTTCTTGTTTGGGTTACTTGTTTTCTCTCCTGTTTTCTTTTGTAAATTTAGTCTATGGTTCATCAATTTTATTGCAGTTTTCAGTTTTATTTCAGTTTTTTTTTTTTTTTCCAATTGTTCTTCTATTCTCGAATTCATTTTATTCTGCTGTAGTCTTTATATTGTCTGTTTTCTTCTGGTGCCTGAGGGGTTCCTCTGTTGGTCTCTTTCTACTTGTTCAAGCTGTAGGGCAATTCTTTGGTTTGGGTCATTTCTTCCTTCCATATATGTGCATTTATAGAGATAAACTGACCTCTGAGCACTGCTTTGGCTGTGTTGCATAGGTTCTCATAGGAAGTGTTTTCATTCTCGTTTGAGTCCATGAATTTTTTTATTTCTTCCTTGTTTATGTCTATAACCCACAGGTTTTGGAGCTTAGTGTTGTTCTTTCCATGAATTCCTATTTCTATCTGCTTTTTCTGCTATTGATTTTTACTTTTATGGCTTTATGGTCTGAGAAGATATTTTGCAAAAATTCAGTGGTTTGGAATTTTTTCAGATTTGTTTATGTTCTAAGACATGGTCTATTTTGGAAAATGTTCCATGTACATTGGAAAAGAAGGTATAGTTATATGTTGATGGATAAAATGTTCTGTATATGTCAGTGACGTCTAGTTGGTTAATTGTCACAATAAGGTCTTCAGTGTCTTTATTGAGGTTTGTTCTAGATCATCTGCCCATTACTGAAAGTGGAGTGTTGAAGTCTCCAACTATTATTATGAAGTGATCTATCTCATTTATCAGTGTAATCAGTGTTTCTTTGATGTATTTAGATGCTCTGGTGTTGGGTGCATGAATATTTAGTACTGTTAAGTCCTGAAACTTTCAGTGATAAATAACGACAATCCTTGTCCACAATGGAAGACTTTACATTAAAGTATATTTTATCTGAGATTACTATTGCCACACCTGCTCATCTTTGTATGTCATTAGCTTGATATATATTATTCCTTCCTTTAATTTTCGGTTTGTTCATATCTTTAACCTAAGGTGTGTTTCTTGTAAGCACATACAGATCAATTGTGTCTTTTGATTCAAGATGCCACTCATTGTCTCTTTACTGGAGCATTCAGTCTGTTTATGTTCAGTGTAGTTATTCACAGATATGTGTTTCGTGCCATCATTTTCATGCATTTATTTTTAGTTTAGTTTTTTTTTTTCCTCTGTTGCTGTTAATATTCTCTCTTGGGTCATTCATCTTTATGCATTGACTTTTCATTGTTTTCAGTGTGATTTTGTGTTTGCTGAGACTCCTGTATTAAATTTCTTGTTTCGATATGTTGCACTGTTATTGTGCTTTCAGGCTATCCTTATGATCTCCTCTAGTATTCTATGTTTAAACCCAATTTTAACTTCTGCAGATCTTATTAACATCTTCTCCATCTGAAAAGACTGTAACTATTGTAATATATCCCTCTTTTTAGAGTGATGGTATCACAGATTTCATGATATGATCACTGGTTCCTTCCTTTTAACATTGTAGCTTTTATTGAGTTTTGTGTCTTTCCTAGGTTTCCAGATCTTGTGTTTTTCATTGCCTTCTTAAATATACATTTAATGATTTTGTTTTTCTAAGTGAAGAGCTTCTTTCAATATGTCTTGTAGTTTAGGTTTGGTTTTTACAAAGTCTCTGAGCTTTTGTCTGTCTGCAAATGTCCTAATTTCATTTTCATGTTTGAAAGACAATTCTGCAGGTTATGCAGTTCATGGTTAGAAGCTTTTCCCCTTCAAGACTTTGAATGTGTCATCCCACTGCCTCCTTGCCGATATTTTTTGGCTGAGAAGTCAGATAAAAGCGTATAAGGCTTCCCTCTGATGCTAGATTTGCTTTGGGTCTCATTGCCTGTAAGAGTCCGCTTGACAAGCCAAGTGCCTTTGAATCTGCTTATGTCTCCTTTTATTAAACTTGATTATAATATGTCTTGCTGTCTTTCTTTTGGAGTCTAGTTTTTGTGGCATTTGATACACATCTTGGACACCTATGTTCTCTTCTTTCATAATTTCTGGGAGGTCTTTTATCAGCAACTCAACAACAATGTTCTTGGTGTTTTCATGCGTCCCTCCCCACTCAGGAACTGCAATTAATCATAGATTACTCCTCTAAACACTGTCTCACATGTTCCTTAATACTTTTTCATTTTTCTTATTTCTTTTCTCTGATTTCTCCTCATGAATTTCATGTCAGTTGTTCTACACTCAAGGTCACTAAGTCTACTTTCTGTCTCCTCAATTCTGCTCCTCTAGTTTTGGAGTTGACTAATTCTGTAACTTTGTTATTGATCTTCTAGATTTCAGAATGTTGATGTTCCATCACTTCAGATAGCTTGCTTAATTTTTCACTTTGCTCTGCTGCATTTTGTTTAACCTCTTGGAGGTCTCCACATGTAATTCTCTTGTACTGGAACTCTGATAGTTTCAGAAAGGCTTCTTCATCTGGGAAGCTCTCTGATTCTTTAGTTTCTCTAGTGCTTCCTCACCAGGAGCTGAAGCATAGTTCTGAGAAGTGAATTGGTTATCAGTTGCCTCTGTGTACCCTAGTGACTGTCCCCGGTGGACTCTTTGGGTGGCAAACTCTGCATACTGGCTGGAAGAGATATTGCCCTACTTATGGAGTCAATAGGGTCACCATGACTCTGATTCAACTCGGCAGCACTTCATATTTGGCTTGGCATGGAGTCACTAGGAGGCTGTCATATGACATTATGATGGAGATCAGTACAGGCTGGAAGAGGTGCCATTGGGCTGCTCGGTAGATATTTCTGTAGCAGTCTTATTTTGAAAAGTTGAAAGCTGTCTGACAGCTTCTAAAAGCAGTCAGGCTGTCAGGTACTGCAGGTGCTGCCTTCCTGCTGACAGTGAAAGCACATCTTTGGCCTACCCCAGATGCTATGATATTGTTCAAAGTAGGAAAGGGCTACAGCCCTGTTGCCATCCTCAGCCTGGCCCTAACCATAAGGCAGCACTGTAATAAACACAACCTTTCTTCTGGAAAAGTGCTCCCTAGACTGGTACTGACTCTGACCCTGGGAATTAGCCCTCCCTGAGGCCTCTGGTTGGTTGACTCCATCTCCCAGCTAACCAAGATGGTGTCTTGGTCAAGCTCCACCTGCCACCATGAAACAGCAGAATCTATGGCAGAGCTCAGAAAGGAGAGGGTAGAGGGGCTGTGATGCTCTCAGTCCACAGTTGGGCTCTCAAAGCATGGTTATCCCACACACTGTCCCTCTGGTGTTCACTTCAGAACTGCAACTTAGCGTATCTGCTGGCTTATGACCATCCCCCACCCTACTGGCCAACAAAAACAAAAGGACTGTGGTTCAAGAAAACTCCCAAAATAAAGAATCAAAAGGCTTCCCAGATGAAACCTTTCTAAAACTATCAGAGTTCAAGTACAAAATAATTACATAGAGAGTCCCTCTAGAAATTAAACAAAACGCAGCAGAACAAAATAAAAAGTTAAACAAGCTATTCAAACTGATGGAACATCAACATTCTGAAATCTAGCAGATCAATAACAAAATTATAGAATTAGACAATTAAATTCAAAGTCAAAAGAGCAGAATTGGTGAATTGGAAGTTAAACTAAGTGACCTTGAAGATAGAGCTACTGACACCAGCATTTATGAGGAGAAATCAGAGAAAAGAAATAAGAAAAATGATGAAGCATTAAGAAACATATGGAACTCTATTAAGAGGAATAATCTAAGATTAATTGGAGTACCTGAACACAGAGGGATAGCTGAAAACACAGAGAGTATTGTTGTTGAGTTGCTGACAGAAAACTTCCAGAAATTGTGAAAGAAGAGAACACAGATATCCAAGACATGTATCAAATGCCACAAAAAATAGACCCCAAAAGAAAGACACCAAGATGTATAATAATCAAGTTTAATAAAATGAAACACAAGCAGAAACTCTTAAAGGCAGCAAGACTCAAAGCAAAGCGATCATTTAGAGGGAAATGCTGAAGGCTTTCATCTGACTTCTTGACAGAAGAACAGAGGCAGTGGGATGACACATTCAAAATCTTGAAAGAGGAAAACATCCAACCAAGAATTATGTATCTTGCAAAAATGTCTTTCAAATATGAAGATGTAATTAACACATTCACAGATAAACAGAAACTTAGAGACTTTTTAAAAGCCAAACTAAAGCTACAAGAAATACTGAAAGAAGCTCTTTGTTTAGAAAAACAAGTCCATTAAGTGTACATTTAAGGAGACAATGCAGGGCACAACATCTGGAAACCTACTCAGTCAGGAGAGGCACAAAATTCAATCATAGCTACAACATTAAAAGAAAGGAACCAGTGATCGTATCATGAAAACTAAAATACCATCACATTTAAAAGAGAAATATGCTACAGTAGTCCTTTCAGATGGAAATCTCCATCAGGTGGAATGAAATTGACTGAAAGCAATGATAACAATCCTATGTTATTTTACAAAATGACCTGTTGGCTTTATCATACAAATAAATGCTTTGTAGTATTAAAGAAAAAATATAGTTAATAATGGACACAATATATAACCACTACCTGGTATTGTCATTTTAAAGTGATTTATTATACTTGCTTCAAATAAGTTTTTCATCAAATAAATAAAACAATATAACTTTATTTTTATAGAAGTTTATTTTGTTCACCATCCCAAATGCTATGGTCATTTCTTACTCCCACAACTGTAATTCTTCTAAAAATACATTATTTAATTCAATCAAAAGCATAATGTGAATTTACCACAAGTGTTTTTGTCGTTAAATCATCTTTGTTGTGTTATTATTGTAGAGATGAATTATATTTTGAATATAGTGATTTTTAGCTTTATTTTTGGTTTCCTACATTAATTCTGTATCTTTCATTTCCTTTTTAAAAATCAGTATTTTCTTTTGTGTTGAAAAGCTACTTGAAATGTCTGGTAAGAATTAGTTGCTCATTTATACTTAAGATTAAAATACTAAAAGTTAACTAGAATGACTAAGATCATGAAAGGGATTCTTCAAAGATCGGAATTTGCTTCCACTAGCTAAACATGAAGACAGCATGAGAAATCAATAAAATCAAGATAGCAAGAAACTTTTTTCTGAAGATGGTGACTATTTGCTGGAGTTCTGTGCATATGCATAGAAGATGACAAGGGAGTTAACTGTTTCATATTTAAATTTTAAATAATACTGCTAAATCAGCTTCATATTTACCCATTCCGCTTTACCAGACATCCCCAAATCCTAACCTATACATAAAAGTGTAAGCTAAGTGAAAGCTATTCATTTGATCTATTCATTTATTGTTGTACCGTGCTATGATCATGGTAAGTGGTGTCTTTTTTCTGTCCAGTTTTATTGATTAATACTACTATTTCTCTAACTACTTTCTTTCAGGAATGTGTTTTAACATCTTTTACCTAATTGTAATCTCTCTCTCCAGTTTTATTTATTGTGGGGAATGCAGCTATTCTTTATTTTATTCATATATTTTCTTAGTGTCATCTCAAGAGGGATATGTTTTAACTATTGCACTTGTATGAATTATCTTCTAAATCATTTTCTATACAGTGTTCAAAGTATAGTGCTACATGTTAATGACTATATATTACTTTTTTTAAAGTTACCAATGACTCAGTTCCAACTCATAGGGACCCTATAGGAGAGAGTAGTACTAACTGTCCCATACGGTTTCCTAGGAAAGCCTGGTAGATTCAAACTGCTAATTTTTTGGTTAGCAGCTGAATATCTAACCACAGTACCAGCAAACTTTTTATATCACATATAGGTATCTAACTACCAATTTCAAGCTGCCCTAATGATTTTTAATATTTATGCTAACACAATATAAATTTGTCTCTTGATAAAAATATATTAAGAAATATTGTTGTCATTAATTTAATGACTGTAAAAATACTATCAATATTGGAGATGAGCAAAATGCATATCTTAAATTTAAATCTACCTTTACTTTAGGATTATTCTTGCTATGAAGAGAACTAAAGATACAAGGGAAAGATTAGTCCAACGACTAATGGACCACATCTACAGTGAGCTCAACTGGACTGCATCCACTACAGGTAAAGGGTGCCCAGCTACGACTTCTTAACTGCTCAGATAGGGATCAAAACAGAGGTCTACACTTTGGAATAAAGTGTAGAACAGAATTCTAACTTATAAAAAAAGACTGGCCTGACAGAGATTGGAGAAACCATGAGAATATTGCCCCCAGATATGCTTTCAGCTCTGTAATGAAGTCACTCCTGAGGCTCATCCTTCAGTCAAAGACTGAACAGATCCATGAAACAAAATGAGACTAAAGGAGGACATCAGCCCAGGGGCAAGGACTAGAAGGCAGGAGGAGATAGGAAAGCTGATAATAGGGAACCAAAAGATAGCAGGGGAGAGTCTTGACATGTCATGGGGTTGGTAACCAATGTCATTAAACACAATTTGTATTAACTATTTAATGAAAAACTAGTTAATTCTGTAAAACTTCATCTAAAGCACAAATAAAAAATAATATTCTTGCTCTCTGCCATACTATTTATTCAGCAAACTGTATATACTTAAAACATGAGTGCTAGTTCTAGGTCTTAAGTAATAACATAAACAAAAACCCTTGCCTTCATGAAGCTCGTATTCCAGTCAAATTACTTTAACTTAGAAATTAAATTTGAAATAAACATAAGTAAAAGGTTTTTGTTTTGTTTTCTTTTGCTTGGTTTTGTGACATAATTTTGTGTGTAGTTACGGAAGGTTATAAATCACTAGGATTTCAATAAATACTAGTTTACTAAAGTCAAGTGACTGGAAATTTAAGAGTGTATACTAGATTCAGATTTCATATAACAGTTTCCCTATACAAATATATTCATTACAAAACAAAAAGTAAAAGTTTGCTACTCTGTCATTGCTATAGCTAATTTTGAAAAAATAAAATTGAAGAAAAACTGCATTATGATGATCTTATACTGGTTTCCTTTTTCAGTCATTTTAGGATAGCTTTTTCTCAAACCTCTAAAATGCAATTATTGATATCAAAGGTGTTTCTTTTGATACATAATTTAGCTATCAAACACAGAGCTTTGCCATGTAAATATATAATTGCTTTTCCCCTGAAACAACATAGGAAAACATAACAGTAGCTCCTATATATCTTAAAGAATGTATAAAGTACAAAACATTTTAAGGAAGTACAAGCAACAAATCATACATGTCCTTTAGTAAATCATTTCATATTCTAGTTATTTGAGAAAGGAAGAGAAATGCTTCCTTGCAAGAGTTTGGTTGTCCTCAAAAGCAAGTATGTCATAATAAAAAAGGTAAGTCTGTACACTATGAATTGGCAACAGTTGTTCCTCTTTCCTCCTGCTGGATGAAGGAAGAACAAAAACAGAAATACCGTGATGAATGTTAAGATGCTAAGAAATAGGATACTGGTACGATAATTTACAAGTATCAGATTCTTCATACTAATAACACTAAACCTAATAGGAGAGTGACAAGTCGCATCCACAAATTACAATTATCTGAAAACTGCAAAAATTCAGTCTAACAGTAGTGGCACATGAATATATCGACACAGACTCAATTTCTTTTAGCTATTTTACTAAATTAGCCAAGTATCTCTAAACATTATAGATACATGCTTACAATGGCATTTGTTTAAAACCTAACTTTAGCCAATAAAATAAAAGGGAAAAATACTAGTTACAGTCTTTAGCATGTAATATAATTGTTAAACTTGTGCGTAAAATGAAAGAAGGTGCTTCAAAAAAGTAGAAAAATTATGTATTATGACTTTTTTTATAAAGTAGTTTTGTTCAATAGTCTCAGCATAATTCAGATCTATTTTATTGTATCTCTAAAGTCATATTAGTGCATAAGCATATAAAGATTTGAAGTCAGATGCAAGGAATCAAATTCAGATTGTGCCATCAAATAGTTATGTGACTTTGGGCTAGTAACTTAAACTGTGCCAAATTTTAATAACCAAAACTAAATATGATTAGACTTTTATCATGTTAAGCACCCATAGCCACATCTGGTACACTGTGAATACTCAAGGCAAATTAGCTGTAATACTTGAAGCTGTAGAGCTGAGTAAAATCTGAATTGATGGATAGTTAGCTTTTATGGAAACAGATTAGAATTTCACTAGTAGTTGTAGATTTTTTTTTAGGCATCAAGTTATCATAGATTATTCAGATTAAGCAAATGCTATTATTTGACCTAGTGTTATAGAAGAAATGTTAACAACTGAAAAACAAAACAGACTAAAGCTAAAAGACATTTAAAACTGGAAGAAAGGAATTTGATTGTTTGAGTATCAAAGTAATTTAAGCCAGTGATAATGAAGACTTGCTTTCAATAGATAAAAGATAGAGTGGACAGGTGGGCTAGTCATTTGTCATGAACCAGAATGAACAGACTTTGATGATTTATTGGATGTGAATATAAGAGAGAAACATAAGAACCTCAAAACTCAGTAAGTAGAGAAAACAGTAGCAACAGAATGAAAAAGGCTGTGAAAACCAAAACAACAAACCAGAGGCTAAATGGAAAGGAAACATAACCTTATGCCCCTCAGATATAAAACATCTTAGATTTTAAGCAATACAAGATATCTTAGATCCCAAACTATGTAAAATGAAATGTTGGCTCCTCTGGAATCCTTAGTCATATATCACCTAAGTTCTCTCCAAACCTTGTTGAATATGAGAAAGAGAAATAGAGAAAAGAGAATGGTGACAATTTAGACTACAGATATAATACTTTAAGGTGAAGGAATGCTGAGGAAATAATTGTAGTTGTTACTTACAACTGATTATTGGAGACCTTGGATAGTTTTGGTTGAACGATAATGCAAAAATAATATTACAGCCCTAAGACGTGTTTAAGACAAAGAGTGCATATATTTCAATGGGTTAATTTTTTATATAGCATTTGAAAAATTGGATCAAATATTAAAGGAAAGTCAGTATTATAAGCAGAAGAGAAGAAATAAGAATATGGACAGCTGTGCAGAAGAGATGATTCAGTAGCAGGAAAAGAAAGAACTACTGTCATCACATCAATTTCCATCTCATAGCAACCCCAAAGGACAGATTAGAACTGCCCCCATAGAGTTTCCCAGGAAAGGCTGGTGGCTTCAAACTACCAACCCTTTTGGTTAGCACCCAAGCTTGTAACTGCCACTTTATTAGGGCAGCACAAGGGCAAATGCAGATGCAATTTATATCATCTAATAATGTATAAAAGCCAGATGGGGTTGAAGTAAAAGTAAAAGATACCTAATTACAATGAATGCCAACAGGTCAAGATAATTATTTATTTATTGCACTAATATGTCAGAGTAATTTGTTACATTAACTGTTCCATAATGGACACTGAATGTGATAGTTTCAATAAAATTCAGTAGCATCATAGTGAATAGCAAACATGCTGAGATTTTCTTAAGTAAAGCAGTCTTTTTTTAGATCTAAGTATCTCACTGAGTCCGTACTCAGAAATAAGTCTAGTCATACCTGATGAACTAACACCTAGACTGATAGAACACTGATTCTCAAGATTTTATTTGCATGAGGCCTTGTTTTGACAATCAACAAAAAACATGTGTTTTATTTGAGTATGTATTATAAATATAGAGGAAATTCACAAGGAAGCTCAGTGTAACACAGGTGAGTCCCAATGCCTTATGTCAAAGTTCCATGGGCAAAGCAGTTGTAGAAGAATTTGAAGTACCGTTTTCATAAACTTCACAGTGAATTTGGGGTTTATAAAGCATGCTGATTATGTTACCAGTTAAATAAGTATGACATAAAGAAAAATAAAATAGGCATTTTTCTCACCTGTTCATGAACTCTGTGCTTTCTATTCCAATATATCAGCAGACACACTTAAAAAAACAGCTGCAAGGCAGTGACAAACAACACAACATTGTATTGTAGTTAATGCTGAAAGACACAGTAGAATCCACAAGATTCATATCAGAGCAATAATAGAACGTGGAGGGACGTTAACTGTTTTTGAAAAAATAAGTGACACTTTCTGAAAGATTATTTTATGAATGAAATATATGCTGAGGTATAATTGATTCAGTCAGAAAGGCAAAATCATGAATTAGTTAACCAATCACATGTTGAATTAACAAAGCCAAATTCATAAGCATGTATACTGTATAGTTGTCTTTATATAGAGTACAAGAACGAGTAAAACTGTTTTTTAGAGCTAGAAGTGAGAATTGTGTTCAGGCTTGTATACAATTGGAAAAGCTCACAATGGAAACCTCTTCAGTGATGGACTATTTTCTATTTCTTGATCTGGATTTACACAAGCATGCTAATTGTTTTAGTCATTTGGCACTGTTCTAAAAGAAATATCATGAGTGCCAAGGCAGCCAAGTGCGGATACCATGAGTAAACGGCTTTAAAAAGTGAAATTTTATTTGTCACAGTCTGATAAATTAGAAGACCAAATTCAGTGTGCCATCTCCAGGGGAACACTTTCTCTGTTGGCTCTGAAAGAAGGTGCTGGTCCACCATCTTTCCTGGACTGGAGGCTTCCAAGGCTCAGGGACCCTGTTACTTTCCAAATGACGTTCACAGCTACTGGAACAACTTCTTGGTGGTATGAGGTCCCCAAATCTCTCTACTACCTTCTTTCCCTTTTATCTCAAGTGACTGCCTCAAGGCACAAAACAATCTTACGCTTTGAATCTAGTCCCACCAACACAACTGCCACACATCCTCCCTTGTTAGCATCATAGGGCCAGGGTTTACAGCATGCACAATACCAGGAATCATGGCCAAGCCAAATTTCAGCACACATTTTTGGGGGAACACAATTCAATCCATGACACTAACTTTTTAAAAACTCATTTAGCTGGACACTTACTTGGGCAATTCTAGAAAAATGGGCTATATTTCAAAAAAATAGTTATTAAAAATTGAGCTGAAATATTCAGAAAAGTTTTATAAAGATAAATTCCATAAATTGCTATAAAAATTCATACATTCCATGAGCTTAGAACTACATAATAAAACAAATGTTTTTCCAATTAATTCTTCAACTACATTTAGAAATATTTTACACTTCTCCAGTTTCTGGTACCTTATATGCCTCCATTAGTACCTTATATTCCTCCCTATCTCAATTGTGATGGTTAAGGTTGCGTGCTATCTTGGCTGGGCTGTAATTCTCAGTGGTTTGGCAGTTATGTAATGGTGTAATTTGACAGTTATGTAAAGATGTAGTTATCCTCCATTTTCTTATATGCTGTAATAACCTCCGTGAAGAGATCAGCCATGTGTAAGGGGGTTTTTCTTGGAGGGCGTGTCTTGCATCTAATACATATGGATCTTCTAGTGAAGTTCACTGGCTTTTACTTGCTTAGATCCTGCATCTAGTTTTTCATTCTCTGGCCTCCAGTTTTGAAACTTGAGCCAGAAGCCTGTTGTACTACCTGAAGATCTTAAGATTTGTCAGCCTCTACAACTGCATGATGCATTTCTTTCATATAAATCTCTCTTTCACTGGTTTTGCATCTCTAGAGAACTCAGCCTGAGACACTCATTCTCAGCCAATGATCTTGCTTTCTATTTTACTTACAGAAAACAAGAGAAGCAATCTGGCGATTATTTCCACATGAATCTACTACAATACCCAACCCATGTCTTGGACTCATTCATTCATTCATGTATTTCATTCAATTAAACAAATATATATTGGGTGCCTTTGGATGGTGGTCATCTTTTGGATGCTGGTTAATACAATAATGAACAAAATATATGAGGATCTAGATTTGTGGAGATTATGTTCCACAAGATAGGGAGAGACAGACAATAAGCAAACCAAGTATTACATGTACTATGGTAAATGCAAGGAACACTGTTGAAAAAATAAATGAACTAAGAATGATATAAGAAATGGGTAGACAACATATTACAACTTCCAATAGGGTAAGTCAAGGGAAGATTAACTGAAAAGGTCATATTAAAACAGATACTTGAAGAAGGAGGGTGGACAGACAATTTAAACATCTTCGTGAAAAAAATGCCTCAAAGAAAGAAGAAAATATTTGAATGATTTTAGGCCAAGCTTGCTTATGCATTATAAGAAGACAAAGACATAGTAAGAATAGAATGATGGAGAGAGTAAAAATAAATACCATAAAAAAGTTATTAAAAAAAGAGAGACAGACTTATTAGGAGAATTATTCATGTTTCTGTACACAGCCAATCTTTTCTCTCTTACACTAGATATTATTCTCCATCATATGCTAAAGAAAATTACAGTGGCATGTCTTTCATAAATTTTACTTTTTTTTCTATCTATCTACAAAAATGTGATGTGCTGGATGCAAAAATTTATCTATTATCGTAAACCCGTAACATCGACATTATAAATAATGTTTGTGTTTTCTATATTCTCACTTATTTCATATCTGCACTGTCAATTTAGTACTAACAGTGGTTTGTTAAAGTCCGTAATTTAATTATTTTTGTCTGTGCTGCAATCTTTTCTTAAGTCTCATATAGTATTTGTCCTTTTGCATCTAATTTCATGCAGTATAATGTCTTTCAGGTGATTCCACTCTATGAGATAGTTCTTAAAATCATCATTGTTCTTTACTATTGCATAATATTCCATTCTATGAATATTCCATAGTTTGTTCATTCATTCATCTGTTGATAGAAGCCAAGGTTGATTACATCTTTTTGCTGTTGTGGACAGTGCTTCAATAAACATTGGTGTTTGTGTGATAGCCCTTAGTTCTATGAAATACATTCCGAGTGGTGCGATTGCTAGTTCACATAGTATTTTTATTTCCAGTTTTTGAAGAAAGTGCTAAGTCAATTTCCAAAGTGTTTGTACCATTTTATATTCCCACCAGCAGTGTAAAGGAATTCCTATCTCTCCACAACCACTCCAGCATTTAGTATTTTGTGTTCTTTAGCTTAATGCCAGGCTTGTTGGGGTGAGATGGTATTACATAGTAGTTTTTATTTGGATTTCTCTGATAGCTAATGATCATGAGTACCCATTTAGCATTCTGGATGTCTCTTTTGGTGAAGTGCCATTCACATTCTTGCCAGTTTTTTTTTTTTTTTTGTCTTTTTTTTTTATTATGACTGAGTGAAAATGTACATTCCCGTATAAATTTACATGCCCACCTATATGCAAATCCCACTGCTCTCCCTTCCTGGTGACAGCACAGTATTCCTCTCTGCTCCATACATGTCTCATCCTCCCAACAGCCTTCTTTCTCCTCCTCTCCACCCACTCTCCTTCCTCCAGCCAGAGGTCAGCAGGATGATATCCTATAGATGCATAGAACCATAAAGTACATCCAACATATGGTCACTCTGCATCACAATTGGGTTATTTGGCTTTTGTTGTTGTTATTGTTGAGATTTTGCAGTACATTGTAGCTTAGGGAGGTTAGATGATGATCAATTTGGCGGTAGCCAAGAATTCTTTCCCAAACTGTAGGTAGCTTTTTTTTTACTCTTCTATTAAAGTCTTTGGATAACTATGTTTGATTTTTAGGAGTTCCGGTTATCCACTTTCACTTCTCATGTTTGTTTGTGGATTGTTGGTAATTTTCTGCAGTCCTTTTATGCTGTGTATTAGGGCTTCCAGCATCATCCTTAATTTTAATTCCATGAGATTTATTATTTTAGATCTTATATTTGCATCTTTGGTCTATTCTGAGTTAGTTTTGGTGTACAGTGTGAAATATCAGTCTTATTTCATGTTTTTTCAGATAGACATCCAGTTATGACAACATCATTTGTTAATGAGACTGTTTTTTGCTCAGTTTTGGACCTTTGTCAAATATCACCTTCTCATAGGCAGATTGATGTTATATCTGGATTCTTAAGTTTGTTCCGTTGATCTATTATCTGTTTCTGTACCGTTTCCAGGCTGTCTTAAGTAACACTGCAGCATAATAAATTTTAAAGTCAGGTAGAATGAGGCCTCCCACTTTGTTCTTCTTAATAATACTTTATTTGTCAGAGACTTCTTTCCTTTACATACGAAGTTAATGATTTGTGTCTCCATCTCATTAAAAAATGTCACTGGAATTTGTATCGGGATTGCATTGTATGTATAGATTGCTTTGCTTTGTGTAGAATAGCCATTTTCATGATGTTAAGTCTTCCTGTCCATGAGCAAGGTAGGTTTCTCCACTTACGCAAGTCTTTTTCAGTTTCTTATAGTAGAGTCTTGTAATTTTTTTGTATAGGTCTTTTACATCTATAGTTAAATTTATCCTAGATATTTTATCATCTTGGGGGCTACAGTAAATGGAAAATGAATTCCTCTTTGTCTTTGTTGGTGTAAAAAATGCAATTGATTTATGTCTGCTTATCTAGTATCCTGATACTTTACTGAAGTCTTCTACTAGTTACAGATATTTTCATTTCCCTCTTACCAGTTTGGGAAGTCCCTTATTTTTTTTATCTTGCCTGATTTCTCTGGCTACAACCTCCAGCATAATTTTGAACAAAGTGGTGACAATGGGCATCTTTTTCTGCTACCTGTTCTCAAGGGGAATGTTTTCAGACTCTCTCTATTTAGGATTACATTGGGTTTTGTCTTTGCATAGATACCCCTTATTAAATTGAGGAATTTACCTTCTACGATGAGAGCCTTTATGTTTTCCAATTGACCAATTCCAATAATAAAAATTGTAAGACAGTAATATTAAAATATCCATGCGTATACGGAATCTTGATCTTGAGATTGGTAGAACTGGGCAGTGTTATGTTTTGAGAATTAGGTAAAGTATCCACTTTTCAGTAAATGATTCCGGAAGAATAGGTAATTTGATTAGGAAAAAAATGAAATTGCATCTTTAATTCAAAACATGTAAAAATCAAACTTCAGTGAATTAAATCTTAAATTCTGAAAACAGAGGGCAGAGTCAAGATGGCGGACTAAGCCCACGTCTCCTTATATCCCTCTGGAAACCAAGACCTGAATTGACAATTAAACAGAGCCTTCTGAGCACCTAATCAGTCTCAGGACACGGCACAAGGCTGTTAATTGGGACTCCATACCACTCAGCGAAAAACCTCCTCTCTCTCGCTGACTCCTGCTCCTGGCTAGCCCTGGCTCTCAAGGACGGAAGATAAATGCACCAGTTTGACTTTTTTTTTCCTCTTCTTGGCTGGCAAGCAGAGCTGGGTCTTGCCTGGCGGCTGGACTCAGACGCGTTGCTGAGGGGATTGGCAGGCGAAATTCCCATATTCTGAGAGCCAGGCTCGGGACTCTGTTAATCTAGCCACGTTGAGCCTTTCGTTTTGTAGCTGCCTGAGTAGGGTTTGTGCGGAGCTTCGCGGTCAGGGTGCGGAACGCCATGTTGGTACCGAGATTTTAGCGGGACCTCATTCTTAGCCTGGGAGCCAGCACCTGCAAACGGGACAGCACTTCTCTGACAGAAAAGTAGTGATTTTGCACAGTGCTGCCTACGTTGGGGGCCCTGCAACAGAAGCAGAGGAATCACTACCTCTCGGCACCTTAAGCCCCTCTGTCTGCTGCCTGTGTGGAGGATGCCATCTTGGATACAGTGGCTGCAGCTGGACCTAATTCTTAGCTTGGGAGCCAGAACCTGCCCACAGGAGAGCGCTTTCCTATCACAAAACCAGTACTCAACGCAGTGTTGGATAAGGCTAGGCCCTGTCACTAGAGACCAACAGGGCAGTAGCATTGCTGTATTCTGAACTAGTCTATTATCATCTGGGGTTGGATACAGTGGCGCTTACTTTGTCAGATGAGAAGAGGGACCTCTACACGTGAAAACCTAACTGACTTGTGAACTGGTCAGATACCTTTTGCTTTACATTTGAAGACAGCCTAGAGAAACATTTGCAATCCATCCTCACAGTACCTCTTCCAGCCTCTATATACTCACATGGGACCCAAAAAGCAACAGACAATTGTGGCATACAAGCAATCACGCATGGCTTCAGAAGGCTCCCAAACAAAGCAACCAAGGAGTTTTCCAGGTGAAGAAATTTTTACGAAAGCATTGGGAAGTGAATACAAATTCATTATATATAGAGCCCTTCTAGACCTTATACAAAATGCAGCAGAACAAAGTGAAAAATTAAGCAAGTTGTTCAATCTGATGGAACACCAGTACTCTGAAATCCAACAGATCAAGAAGAAAATCAAAGACATAGAAAGTTCCATACAAAGCCAAGAAAACAGAATGGAACAAATGGAAAAAAGAATTTCTGACTTGGAAGACAGAGCTACTGATGCCAGCGTCTATGAGCAGAAAACAGAAAAAAGAAACAAGAAAAATGAAGAAACATTAAGAAGCATGTGGGACTCTATTAAGAGGAACAACCTTTGATTAATTGGAGTCCGTGAACAGGGTGAGACATCTGAGAACACAGAGAGTATTGTTGCTGAGCTGCTAAAAGAAAACTTCCCAGAAATCATGAAGGAAGAGAATATAGACATCTCAGATGCATATCATACGCCACCCAATATAGATCTCAAAAGAAAGACTCCAAGACTTATTATAATCAAGCTTAACAAACTGAAACATAAGCAGCAGCTCTTAAAGGCAGCAAGACTCAAGGCAAAGCTAACATTCAGAGGGAAACTCTGTAGGCTCTCATCAGATTTCTCAGCAGAAACCATGCTGGCACGGAGACAGTGACACGACACATTAAAAGTCTTGAAGGAGAAGAACTTCCAACCAAGAATTATATATCCAGCAAAACTATATTTCAAATATGAAAATGAAATTAAGACATTTCCAGATAAACAGAAACTCAGAGACTTTGTAAAAATCAAACCCAAGCTACAAGAAATACTGAAAGAAGTTCTTGGCTTTGGCTTAGAAGAACAAAACCACTAACTTTATATTTTAGAACGACACACTACTCAATACTCTACTCATTTAGGGAAGACACCAAAGTAAATCACAGCTTTGATATGGAAAGAAGCAATCCAGTGATCATCATGAAAACTATGGTGTCATCATAATAAAAAGAGGGATGTACTACAGTTGTTATAGTCCTTCCAGATGGAGAGGAAGATGACAAGACTGGTAGTAATTAAAATTGGGTTTATAAATAGTTTATTAAGGGGGCTCATAGGAGGAGCTGTAAAGCACAACAAAGATGTATCATACCATTTCAAGAAATCTAATACACGAATCTCAAGAACTATAAAACCAGCTCTGAAAAAGGTGAAAAATCAACTCACAAAAAAGAGTGTCCCAGAACAGACCAATAAGAACAACAGAGAAAACATCAACATAAAAATAAAAATATCACAATGACAGTAGTGAACACATACCTATCAGTAATTACATTGAATGTGAATGGACTGAATGCTCCTGTAAAGAGACATCGAGTGTCATCTTCGATCAAAAGACACGACCCATCCATATGTTGTCTACAAGAAACTCACTTGAGACCTAAAGACAGGAACAAACTGAAAATTAAATGATGGATGAATATATATCAAGCTAACAACGAACAAAGAAGAGCAGGGGTGGCAATTCTAATCTCAGACAAAATCAATTTTAATGTCAAATCCACCATCGTGGACAAAGATGGTCACTATTTATTGCTGAAAGGTTCAGTACACAAGCAAGACTTAACTATATTAAATATTTACGCACCTAATGTCAGAGCACCTAAATGTGTCGAAAAAACACTGACTACGCTCAAGAGAGAGTTAGATGACTCCACAATAATAGGGGGAGACTTTAACACTCCACTCTCATTACTAGACAGATCATCTAGAAAAAAGCTCAGTAAAGATACAGAAGACCTCATTGACACAATTAACCAACAAAACCTCATTGATATATACAGAATTTTCCACCCATCAGCAGACAACTACACCTTCTTCTCCAGTGCACATGGAACATTCTACAGAATTGACCACGTGATAGGCCATAATGCAATGCTCAACAAAATCCATACCATTGAATTACTGCAAAGCATCTTCTCAGATCATAAAGCCATCAAAGTTGAAATCAATAGCAGAAAAAACAGGGATAGAAAGTAGAACTCTTGGAAACTGAACAACATCTTGTTCAAAAAAACATGGGTTATAGAGGAAATCAAGGATGAATTAAAGAAATTCATGGATTCCAATGAGAACGAAAACACTTCCTACCAGAACCTATGGGATACAGCCAAAGTAGTGCTCAGAGGTCTGTTTATCTCCATAAATGCACACATCGGGAAGGAAGAAAGAAACCAAATCAAGGAACTAACTCTACAGCTTGAACAAGTAGAAAGAGAACAACAGGGGAACCTCTCGGGCACCAGAAGAAAGGAGATCATAAAGATTAGAGCAGAGCTAAATGAAGTAGAGAATAGAAAAACAATTGAAATAATTGAAAAGACCAAAAGCTGGTTTTTTGAAAAGATTAACAAAATTGATAAACCACTGGCTAAACTTACTAAAGAAAAGCAGGAAAGGAAACAAATAACCCAAATTAGAAATGAGAGGGGAGTTGTCACCACAGATGCAACAGAAATCAAAAATATCATAACAGAATACTATGAAAGACTGTACTCTAAGAAATTTGAAAACCTAGGGGAAATGGACCAATTCCTTGACTTATACCACCTACCCAAATTATCACAACATGGAGCAGAACAACTTAATAAACCCATCACAAAGGAAGAGATTGAAAGGTCATCAAAACACTGCCAACCAAAAAAAGTACGGGCTCAGATGGCTTCACGGCAAAATTCTACCAAGTATTCAGAGAAGAGTTATCTCCAATACTACTGAGACTATTTCACAGTATAGAAAGGGATGGAGTATTCCCAAACTCATTCTATGTTGTCCCTGATACCTAAGCCAGGGAAAGATCCAACAAAGACAGAGAACTACAGATCGGTATCACTCATGAACCTAGATGCAAAAATTTTCAACAAAATTCTGGCCAACAGAATACAACAACATATCAAGAAAATAATCCATCATGACCAAGTGGGATTCATACCAGGGATGCAAGGCTGGTTCAACATCAGGAAAACAATTAATGTGATTAACCACATAAATAACACAAAAGACAAGGATCACCTGATTTTGTCCATTGATGCAGAAAAGACGTTTGATAAAGTTCAACACCCATTCATGCTAAAAACTCTTAGCAAAATGGGCATAGACGGCAAATTCCTGAACACAATAAGGGCCATTTATACAAAGCCAGTTGCCCACATCATCCTGAATGGAGAGAGACTGAAAGACTTTCCCTTGAGATCAGGAACTAGACAAGGATGCCCACTGTCACCTCTCCTATTGAACATTGTGCTAGAAGTTCTAGCCAGAGCAGTTAGACAAGGCAAAGAAATAAAGGGCATCTGCATCAGCAAAGTGGAAGTTAAAATCTCCCTGTTCGCAGATGATATGAGTATATATGCAGAGAACCCCAAGGAATCTATAAGTAAGCTACTCAAACTGATAGAAGAGTTCAGCAAAGTCTCAGGATACAGGATAAACACAAGTAAATCAGTAGGATTCCTTTATACCAACAACGAGACTGTTAAGGAGGAAATTATCAAATCAATACCATTTACGATAGCCCCTAAGAAGATAAAGTACCTAGGAATTAATCTACCCAGAGAAACAACAGATCTTTACAAAGAGAACTACAAGCCCTTACTACAAGAAACTAAAAGAGACTTAGATAAATGGAAAAGCCTACCCTGCTCATGGATAGGAAGACTTAACATTGTGAAAATGTCTATTTTACCCAAAGCAATTTATTTATATAATGCAATCCCAATACAAGTTCCAGCATCATTTTTTAATGAGATGGAGAAACAAATCACCAGTTTTGTTTGGAAACGGAAGAAGCCCCAGGTAAGTAAGGTACTACTAAAGAAGAAGAACACACTGGGAGGCCTCTCATTACCCGATCTTAGAACATACTACACTGCCACAGTGGTCAAAACAGCCTGGTACTGGTACAAGAACAGACAGATCGATCAATGGAACAGAATTGAGACCCCAGAGATGACACCATCTGCCTATGAACAGTTGATATTCGACAAAGGCCCTAAGACATTAAACTGGGGTAAAAACAGTATCTTCAACAAATGGTGCTGGCAAAATTGGTTATCCATCTGCAATAAACTGAATCAAGATCCATATCTTACACCTTATACAGAAACCAACTCCAACTGGATAAAAGACCTAAATATCAAATCTAAAACGATAAAGCTCATCCAAGAAAAGGTAGGAACAACAATGGAAGTTTTAATACACAATGAGGACAGACTCCAAAATCTGTCAAAGAAACCTCAATCAACAGAAGAGAAAGTAGATAAATGGGAACTATTAAGAATCAAACACTTTTGCTCATCCAAAGACTTTATTAATAGAATTAAAAGAACATCCACCGAATGGGAAAAAATATTTGGCAACTCTATGTCAGACAGACTCCTGATCTCCATAATCTATAAGATACTACAAAATATCAATAAGAAGAAGATAAACCATCCAATTAAGCGATGGGCAAAGGAGATGAACAGACACTTCTCTAAAGAGGAGATCCAGGCAGCCGAAACACACATGCAGACGTGTTCACGTTCTTTAGTTATTAAAAAAATTCAAATCAAGACAACAATGAGATACCACCTCACCCCAACAAGATTGACCATGATCCAGAAAACACAAAACAACAAATGCTGGAGAGGCTGTGGAGAAAGTGGAACCCTCCTACACTGTTGGTGGGGTTGCAAAATGGTCCAGCCTCTTTGGAAGGCAATCTGGCACTTCCTTAAAAAAATGGATATCGATATACCATTTGACCCAGTAATTCCAGTACTTGGAATATATCCTACAGGTTCAAGGCCTTTCACACCATCGGACACATGCACCAGAATGTTTACCGCAGCACAGTCCACGATAGCAAAAAGATGGAATCAACCCAGATGCCCAACAATAGAAGAATGGATAGGTAAACTATGGTACATATACTCAATGGAGCACTACGCAATGATAAAGAATAACAATGATTCTAGGAGACATCTCCTAACCTGGTTTCAACTTGAAGACATTATGTTGAGTGAAAGTAGTCAGCGACAAAGGGACCAATACTGTATGAGACCTCTATGACAAGACCTGAAAAACAGACTTTTGTATAGAAGAAAAGACTCTTGACAGCTGGAAGGGAGGGGAGGGAGGAAGGGCGTGTGGGGGAGGGTTTAGTTTAGATAGTTACTAGAAATCTAGTTGGGAGAAAGTGGTGATAGCACACATTAGAAACAAGAACAACATTAAGTGGACTTCAGCATAACTTGAGTACTCCTTCCATTTTGACTCAATACTGCAAGGATAGAGTAGACGGGGCAGGGGATGGGGGACCATGCTCTTAGGCGAATTCTAGGCCAATTGGCACAACTAGCGTTTTGCTAAGAGAGCTCTCTGCACCCCACATTGGTGAGTGGCATCTGGGGTCTTAAAAGCTGCCAAGCTGCCATCCAAGAACACAGCAAGTGGTCTCAACTCAGCAGGAACGGATGTTCACTGAGGACCAAAATGACGTGCGGTAAAGACAACCGAGAAGACAGAGAGACCCACAAGAATGGGTGCCTACATCGACTTGGGACCAGAAAAACCGGATGGTGCCCGGCCACCACCAGTGATAGCCACGATGGAGCTCACAGAGAGGTATCTCACTGGCAACACAAGAATAAAAAGGGGTGCATCATGAGATCTCCACTAAAATACCTCATTTGATGGGTCCAGCAGTTTTGGGGTTCCTCTGAGAGCATGGACCCCGGCCCTGATGCTGCCCGTTCCCATAAATTATAACAAAGTTCCACTCTTTGGACAGGAATGTATTGGACTTGGCAATGCAGAATGACCATATATTGGAAGCACTTTGTGGTTCTATACATCTATAGGATATCATCTTGCTGACGTCTGGTTGGAGGAAGGGGAGTGGATGGAGTGAAGGGGAAAGGAGGTTGTTGGGAGGATGAGACATGTATGGAGCAGAGAGGGATAGTGTGCAGTCACCGGACAGGAAGAGAAGTGGAAGCTGCATATAGATGGGCATGTAAATTTATACGTGAATGTACATTTTCACTCAGTTATGTTAAATAAAAATAAATAAATAAAAAATTTCTGAAAACAGAACTATCAAAGTTTTAAGAAGATCAGCCAGCCAAGCCACGTGCCGTAGAGTTGGATCCGACTCATGGTGACCCCATCAGAGAATATCTTTATGCCTCAGAAAAGAAAACAACTCTTAAATAACTCTTTAAAATGATAAAAATAGTAGCTGATAGAGTCAGTTACATTAAAATAAGAACTTGTATTTACCAAAAATCACCACCAAAGAATAAAATTACATCACACAGTGGGATAAAACATGATTTTGAATATCAGTCATGGTTTGATTGCAAAAACACTTTGAATAATGAAGAATACCAAATTTATTTTACAAAAAAGGATGCTACCCAATCATGGGAGAATTGATCAGTATAACAACGGGAAATTTGAGGATTAGGAAATAATAGCCAGCCCTCTCAAAGCACTGTTGGAGTAGACAACTTGTAGCTGTAATGAATGGCAAGCGGGAAACACTAAGGATCCAGAACAGAAGTACAAAAGGGAGCTGAAATCTATGAAAGTTTATTGTTTCTGTGCCTGGCAGTAAGATTAACTGGTACTAAGATGATGATAGGTGTGTGTCAGGGTTGCATCCTTTCACTATACCTTTTTAATCTGTATGCCGAGTGAATAATCCAAGAACCTGAATTATATGAAGAAGACCAAGGCATCAGGATTGGAGGACGACTAATTAACAACCTGTGTAACACAGACGACACCATCTTGCTGGAAATGAACATTTGAGAGACTTACTGGTGAAGATCAAGAACCACAGCCTTCAGTATGGATTGTACCTCTACATCAGGAAAACAAAAATCTTCACGACTGGACCAGTAAGCAATATTGTCATAAATGGAGAAAAGATTGAGGTTGTGGAGGATTTCATTTTACTTGAGTCTACAGTCAATGTCCATGGAAGCAGCAGTCAAGAAATCAAAAGACACATTGCATTGGGAAAACCTGCTGTAAAGGAACTCTTTAAAGTGTTTAAAAGTAAGGATATCACCTTGAAGACCAAAATGTACCTGATGCAAGCCATGGTATTTTCAATCACATTATATGCATGTGATAGCTGAACCATGAACAAAGAAGACAGAAGAGTTGATGCCTTTGAATTGTGATGTTGTAGGAGAAAGTTGAATATACAGTGGACCACCAAGAGAACTAATAGATCTGTTCTGGAAGAAGTACAACCAGAGTGCTTCTTGGAAGCAAAGATGGCAAGACTTACATCTTACATACTTTGGACATATTGTCAGGAAGGATCAGTCCCTAGAGAAGGACATCATAGCTGGTACAGTGGTCAGCCAAGGCAGGTGCCATCAAGTCGAATCAGACTCATTGAGGGTCGGCAAAAAAGGAGGAAGATCCTCAGGCAGCCAAAAACACACATGCAGTCATGTTCACGATCTTAGGTTATTAAAGAAATTCAAATCAAGGCTACAGTGAGATACCATCTCACCCTCACAAGGTTGTCCATGATCCAAAAACCACAAAACAACAAATGCTGGAGAGGCTGTGGAGAAAGTGGAACTCTTCTATACTGTTGGTGGAGTTGCAAAATGGTCCAGCCTCATTGGAAAGCAATTGGTGCTTCCTTAAAAAAAATGGATATAGGTATACAATTTGACCCAGTAATTCCACTACTTGGAATACATCCTACAAAATCAAGGCCTTTCACACCAATGAACACATGCTCGAGAATGTTTATCGCAGCACAGTCCATGATAGCAAAAAGATGGAATCAACCCAGATGCCCAACAACAGAAGAATGGATAAGTGAACTACGGTACATATACTCAATGGAGCACTACGCAATGATAAAGAATAATGATGATTCCAGGAAACAGCTCATGACCTGGTTTCAACTTGAAGACATTATGTTGAGTGAAAGTAGTCAGTGACAAAAGGACAAATATTGCATGAGACCCCTACGATAAGATCTCAAAAACAGACTTATGTGTGGAAGAAAAGACTCTTTGACAGCTGCAAGGGAGGAGAAAGAGGGCGGGCAAAGGGGGAAGGGCTTAGATTAGATAGTTGCCAGAAATCTGGTTGGGTGAAATCGGTGATAGCACACGGTAGAAACAAGAACAATATTAAGTGGACTTCAGCATAACTTGAATACTCCTTTCATCTTAACCCAATATAGCAAGGATAGAGTAGCTGGGGCAGGGGTCAGAGGACCATGCTCTTAGGCGAAATGGAGGCCAATTGGCACAACTAGTGTTTTGCTAAGAGGGCTCTCTGCACACCACATTGGTGAGTGGTGTCTGGGGTCTTAAAAGCTGCCAAGCTACCATCAGAGGGCGCAGCAAATGGTCCCAAATCAGCAGGAACGGACGCTCACCGAGGACCAAAATGACATGGGGTAAAGATAACCCAGAAGACAGAGAGACTCACATGAGTGGGTGCCTACATCATCTTGGGACCAGAAGAACCGTATGGTGCTCGGCCACCACCAGTGACAGCCGCGTTGGAGCTCACAAAGTTGAGTCTCACTGGCAACACAAGAATAAAAAGGGGTGCGCCGTGAGATCTCCACTAAAAGACCTCAACTGATGGTCCAGCAGCTTCGGGGTTCCCCTGGGAGCATGCCCCCTGGCTTTGATGCTGCCCTTGCCCATAAATCGTAACAAAGGCCCACTCTTCAGACACGAATGGATTAGACTTGGTGATGCAGAGTGACCATATATTGGATGCACTTTATGGTTCTATGCATCTATAGGCTATCATCCTGCTGACCTCTGGCTGGAGGAGGGAGAGTGGGTGGAGAGGAGGGGAAAGAAGACTGTTTGGAGGATGAGACATGTATGGAGCAGAGAGGAATAGTGTGCTGTAAACGGAAAGGGAGAGCAGTGGAATTTGCATATAGTAGGGTATGTAAATTTATACAGGAATGTACATTTTCACTCAGTCATAATAAAAAAAAGAGGAAGATCCTCCAAGAGATGGACTGACACAGTGGCCAAAACAATGGACTTAAGCATAAAAGTGATTGTGGACATGGCACAAGACCACACAGTGTTTCATTCTGTTGTCACTATGAGTCAGAACCAACTCGACGGCATCTAACAACAGGATTACTGTCACTATGCAAGGTTAGCAATCAGTAAGAACAAGGTGTAAAACTGATGAAGTGAAGACAACTTTGAATGTGTCCGAATACCTTCATTTGCCTCTCATTAGAAGAGGATAAGCCAGAACTCACTGATGCCACCATCTCACCACCTCTCCCCATAATAACCTTTAGAATATAATGTTGCTGCTTTAACTCAGCCTTCCTAGTATCACATAAATAATTGTCTTAGACAACTTTTAATCTACAGCCATTCAAGGCAAATGCAGTTTCAGTATGTACAAGTTGGTAAAGTGCAGAATCACCAAACTTAATTTTGTTGTTATAAGGAATCTGAAAATGGCATTTACGAATCAATATTTATGTTTATTGATATGGTCTTCTACATCAAACAGGTATTTAAAATTTAAATTCTGAAGATATCAAACATTTCTAAGTATGTATATTAACCACAATGTTTTGTATACTCATGGTAAAAATAAAAGTCGAAAACAACATGCTGAAAAGTACCTGAAATGTGGAAGCTTCACACATAGCCTGACTTTAAAAATCTCTTTTATAGGAAAGTTCCCTAAAGAAACAGTTGTGTCTACCATGTATCATCACAGTACTTTACAAGAATATTCAACGGTAGCACTGTTTGTAATGGATAGGGGTAAGAACAAAATTTGTCTTCTGCTGTATTAGTTTTCCGAGGTTGCCATAACTGGGTAATACAAATGAAAACTTTTTGTCTGACATTACTGGAAGATAGTACTGAATTCAGGATGTTAACAAGCCCATGTTCTCTCCAGAGTCTCTGGGGAAGACCTTTTCTCATCTTTCTCATCTTCTGATGGTCTTGGCCATTCCTTGGCATGCAGACACGTGTTCATACAGCCATCATTCACTTGTCTGTTTCTCTGTGTCTCTTTCCTCATTTTTAAAGGGCCCCTCAGTTGAGATTAGGCCCCACCTTGTCCTGGTGTTGTAGCGATTAAATGCTACAGCTGCTAACTAAAACGGTCGGCAGTTCACATATACCGGGTACTCCTTGGAAACTATAGGGAGCAGTTCTGCTCTGTCCTATAGTCTCACTATGAGTTGTGATATGACAAGTTCAGTAGTAGATTCTTCAATACACGTCTTAATTAAACTCACAGCAGCATTCAACATAGTCCTCTCTCTCCTTACAGTAAGTTATTTCTATAGTCTGGGAGGGAAACCATGGTGGCTTTGAGCAAGAAACAGTAACACAGACGGCAAGAAGTAGTTAGCTTTGGGCTATAATTTGAAGAGACTGACAATAAAATGTTAAAAGCATTTGTATTTAGCAGAAAGAATTATATGAAGAATTTTTCTTAAATTTGGCCTTTCTGTTTTCCTCAGGAAACCTTGGTGGTGTGGTAGTGAAATGTTAAATCTGCCAGCCAAGAGATCGGCAGTTCAAATCCACCAGGTGTTCCTGGGAAAATTTATGAGGCAGTTCTACTCTGTCTGTAAGGTTGCTGTGAGTCAGAATTGACTCAAGGGTACTGGGTTTTTTTTTCGGTTTTCTCCTCATGCCTTATTTAATGTTTCAGTTAGATACTTTTGAAAAAGATACAGATTTTTATAACATTAAGCATGATGCATAATAATTCAAGATAAAATGTTAAACAGGAAAAATATCCTACAGAGAATTTGAAAATGCATTCACTTAAATAACCTACAGTTTTCTGAATAAATTGAGTTGATACATGCTAGCTTTTAAAAACCTGATACATTTTTGAATGGATTTACTATAGAGAATATTATATGATTATGTGAAAATGATTATGTATTCACTATAAAGAGCATTGTATGATTATGTGAAAGTCATAATTTAAAAATTTATGAATATGTCTAATGAAAAACATTCAATTCATTACTTTTTCTACTGAATACTGCCAAACCACTTCTGTATATTTGTAACACATCCAAGAATCTGTGTCTTCCTAGAACCCAGTTTTGAAAAACACACCTCCAGTATAATTTTGTAGTGCAATGTTCAAATAGTGAAGCAAAATTTGTAAAAATCTTACAGAAGTAAAAATTGTCTTCATTTATGGGAAATACTTATGCTTTTGTCTTCTTATGATGAGTGTACAAAATTACTACCTGAAACAGTGATACTGTTGTTTCACTTTCCTTTCTAACAACACAGCAATTGCTTTGTAGCAGCTGGATGATAAAAAAACATTGCTTGCTGATTTATTTTTTGCTATGAGAATGAGTTTATAAAAGTGCATCAATATATGCTACTTTTCACCTTCTTCACACTTCCTTAAAGTCGAACTAAAAAATTATTTGCTCGAAATCACTTATTTTTAAAAAGCATTATCATTATGCAAATTAGATAGGGAAACAGAGATATGAGAACACAGTTTCACACTCTAAATCATCTACTTAAGGTCCCTAGATTATCTTAGGTTTTATTGAAAATTGCATCAATTTCCTAATAACCCTAATAATAAGGTACCTAATGACCCTTTAGAATGTAATTTCTTAGGGAATTTCCTCTTAGTTTTATTCTCCATATTGCATTCTTTACAAATTTGAATTCATCAAGTTTATTTTCATAATGCAATCATATTATTCATCTGTAAGTGAAACCTTATGAGCAGCATGAACCTTTGAGTTATTTTCCCCCCTTTATAAAACAAACATTTATACCCCTCCCTGCAAAAAAGTCAGCTCAGTTGAAGATTCCACTGTCTCTCTCTATTTTGCATATATGTCCAATATCAAATCTTAGCAAAAATAACCAATTTAAATTTTACCTTGATCATTAAAGGCAAAGATACGTGCCAAATTATATATATATTCAATTATATATATATCAATTATATATATATACACACACACACACTAAGAAAAAAACAAAACATTGCTGTCAAGTGGATTCCAACTCACAGTGACCATATAGGACAAGGTAGATCTGCCCTTCAGTGTTTCCAAAGAGTGCCTGGTAGGAGTGCCTGATAGATTTGAACTGTCAGTCTAGTAGCCACAGCTGTTAACCACTACACAACCAGGGTTTCCGTGTCTATATATATATATATATATATATATATTTATATATACACATACATACATATACATATATATGTATATATACACACACGTATATACATGTATATGAATATTTATATATATATACACACACACGTATTAAAAAAACCTAAACCAAACTCATTGCTGTCAAGTCAAATCCAACTCATAATGACCTTATGGAACAGAGTAAAACTGTCCCACAGAGTTACCAGGGTGTGCCTAAGGGATTTAATCTACTAATCCTTTGATTACAGCTGTAGAATGTAACTGCTATGCCACCAAGGTTATATACATAAAGAGCTAAGAACTCCAACAGTCATCTAAGGAGTTAATGAGGTTATCCCTTATCTAGGTGTTTTAGTTTGCTGCTGCTGCTCAAACAAAAATACCACACAGTGGATGGCTTTAACAAAGGAAAGTTTATTCTTACTCAGTCAACTACGAGTCCAAATTCAGGACGTCTGCTTGAAGGAAAGTTTTCTGCCTTGTCAGCTCTGAAGGGTCCTTGTGTTACATCACTGTTTGTCCAGAGAGCATCTTGGAGCAGGAACTTCAGGTCTGAAAGACATCCTCTTCTCCTGGTGCTGCTTGCTTGATGATGTGTGGTTTCCAGTTCTCTGCTTGCTTCCCTTTCCTTTTCTCTGTTGTAGGATCAAAGGATTAAGGGTGGTACAAGCCATGCTCCAGGGAAACTCTCTTTATAGTGGAGCAGGGAGGTGATCTTATGAAGGGATTCATAGTCCCACTCTAATCCTTTAATACACAGCATAGGATACAAAATGGAGGACAATCACAAAATACTGGGAATCATAGCCCAGCCACATGGCTACATATATTTTTTTTGAGGGGGGCACAATTCAATCCATGACATCCCACCCTTTGCTACCCCAAAAATCACATCTTTGAAACATGTAACACATTCATCCCATCACAGCAAAATCATGTCCATCCTGTATGATAGAAGTCTTAAATCAATTCCAACTCCAACATTTAAAATTTCCTTTACATCTACTAAACCTAAACACAATATAATGGCAGAACAAGTGCAAGTTAGACATTCTGCTACAAATGGGAGAAATTGCAGGGAAAGAAAGCATGGACAGGCAACAAGTAAGTCAGCAAAACACATTAAGTTAGACCTCAAAGCTTTGAAAATAGTCTTCCACTTTCTGAGACACTTTACACAACGGCCCCACCCTCCAGACTCTAGCTATTGGCCAAACTCTCTGGATCCCGAGTGGAGACCCCTGGCTTTGTGCTACAACTCTGCCTTCCAGGTCCTCTTGGACAGAAACTCTGCTGTATCAGCTTTAGGTGCAGCCTAAGCCCAACTGAGTGGCAATTCCACTCTGTCAAACACAGGACGCCTTGGTTTCACCCTTTCAAACCCCTCGTAAAGCAAGAATTATGCAAGATCATGGCCATACCTTTTGAGACTGAGGCAGCTCAGGTTCCCGTGCTGTTTATCCCTTCAGATTTTGCTTCCTATGACCACATGGCCTGGGCCTCAGGCCCACATCTGCCCTGCTGGGACAAGTGTTCCAAAGCTCTGTAGCTCCACTAATTCAAGTACCTGGAGGTACCCTGCTCCACTAGGAAGCCTCTGTGCACAGGCGCTTAGCTCTATTGCAACATATTTCAGTTCCAGCACTATTTCTCGTTCTGCTGCTGCCACTGCTGCTGCCACCAGTCCTCTGCTGCTAGTTTCTCACCATCTACACTTTCTTCGGTGCTAACAGCTCTCTTTGGTTCCTTTCAAATCTTCTATCCATTCATAGTTCTAAAATGGCTTCCACATTTTAGGTATTTGTTAGGGCACCACCCCACCCCCTCATTACCAAACTCTGTTTTAGTCATCTGGTACTGCTCTAACAGAAAATACCATGAATAGAAGGCTTTATGAAAAGAAACCTTGTCACGATCAAGTAAGCCACAAATCTGTTCATGAATTATAAGTACATTTAATAAGAGAAATTGTCATAGTCAGATAGGTTGAGTCCAAACTCAAGGTGAGCATCTACAACATATCAAAAAAATAATTCACCATGACCAAGTGGAATTCATACTGCATACAGAGGGATGGTTTGACATTAGAAAAATAATCAGTGTAGTCTATCACATAAACAAAAGACAAAAAAAAAACAAACACTTGATATTATCAATTGATGCAGAAAAGACATTTGACAAAGTTCAACACTCATTCATGATAAAAAAAAAAGCTCTTAGCAAAATAAAAATAGAAGGGAAATTCATCAAAGTAACAAAGTACAACTATACAGAGCCAACAGTCAATATCATCCCAAATAGAAAGAATTAGAAAGCATTCCCCTTGAGAACCAGAAACAAAGGGAGATGCCCTTTATTCAACATGTTGCTGGAAGTCCTACCAAAAACAATTAGGTTAGAAAAATAAATACAAGGCATTGAAATTGGTAAGGAAGAAGTAATAGAGTCTCTATTTGCAGGAGGTAAAATCTTATACAGAGTAAACCGTAAAGAATCCACAAGAAAACTAATGGAACTAATAGAAGAGTCTGGTCAAGTGTCAGTACACAGATAAACATACAAAACTCGGGTGAGTTTCTCTACAACAGCAAAGAGAACATCAAAGAGAAAAATCACCGAATCTATACCATTTACAGCAGTCCCCAAGAAGATGAAATATTTAAGAATGAATCTAACTAGAGAAGTAAAAGTCCTGAGCAAAGAAAACTACAAGACACTAGTGAAAGAAACCAACAGAGAACTACATAAGTGAAGAAACATACATTCCTCATGGATTAGAATATTCAACATCATAAAAATATCTTTTCTATTCAAAGTGATCTATACATACCACGCAATCCTGATCCAAATTCTGCTGATGTTTTTTAATGAAATGCAGAACCAAATCACCAACTCCATATGGAAAAGGAAGAAGCCCCAGAGAAGTAAAGCACACTGACAAGGTAGCAAAAATAACCTGGCACTGCCACAACAGATACATAGACCAAGGAGCAGAATTTAGAATCCAGACATAAAATCATCAACCTTTGAACAGCTAGTACTTGGCAAAGACTCAAAATCTGTAAACTGGGGAAAAGACAGACTTTCAACAAATGATGTTGGCATAACTGGATATCTATTTGCACAAAAAATGAAGACCCATACATCACACTTTGCACAAAACTCAAAATCTATTGAATAATTAAATATAAAGTCAAAATATAAGCACAATTTTAGGTGGCCTAACATGGTACTCCAACTAGACGGCACTTGACTTGGCTTGGCAACATGGTACAAACAGCATACCAAACATTACTAACATCAGAAAGGAAAACAAACACCTGGGAACGACGAAGAATCAAACACTTAGGCTCATCCAAAGACTTCACAAAAGATTGAAAAGACTATCCACAAACTGATAAAAAGAAAAAAAAATTGGGGTACAAATCTGACCAGCATCTAGTCTCTAAACTCTACTAGATCCTGCAAAACCTCAACATGAAAAAGGCAAATAACCCAGTAAAAGAATGGGCAAAAAATAGGAAGAAAACAGTCAGGTGGCTAACAGACACATGAGGAAATTCTTGTGATCATTAGACTTCAGAGAAGTCCGAATCAAAACTATAGGAGATACGATTTCACCCAAATAGGCCATCATTAATACAAAAAACACAAAATAGTCAATGTTGGACATGGTGTGGAGAGACTGCAACACTTACATATGTTGGTGGGGATGTCAAATGGTACAATAACTTTGAAAATCAACTTGATGCTTCCTTTAAAAATGTTAGAAATAGAAGTACCATAGGATTTGGCAATTGCACTCCTTGGAATACATCCTAGAGTAATAAAAACTATCACACAAATTGATACATGCACACCTGTATTTATTGCAGCACTGTTCATAATAGGAAAAAGTTGGAGAAATCAAGGTGTCCATCAAAAGATGAATGGATAAACAAATTGTTTTATATTGACACAATGGAATATTACACAATGATAAAGGCCAATGATGAATCTATAAAACATCTCATAAGATGGAGAAATCTGGAAGGTATTCAACTGAGTGAAATTAGTCACTGACAGAATAACTAATATTGTATGAGGCTACTATTTTAAGGACTCAAGAAAAGGTTTTTTTCATAGAATGAAACATTCTTTGGTAGTTACAAAGGTGGGGAGAGAGGGAATAAAGGAATGGCTCTCTGTGGTATGCTGCGTAATGCCCTCCCCCAAAAGATGGCCATGCTCTAATTCTCCAAATCTGGGAGTATGTCATTTACATGGCAAAAAGCACTTTGCAGGTGTGTTTAAATTAGTAATATCAAGATGGGAAATTATTCCAAATTGTTCAGATGATTCCAATTTAATTGTATGGTTCATTATAATGGGATACATGAGGTTCAGAATAAAGGTGATTGGACAGCAGAAGCAGAGTGACAGACTTTAGAAGATGCTATGTGATTGGTTTTGAAATAAGATGAGATCACAAAGCAAGATATGCAGGTAACCTCCATATGCTAAAAAGACAAGAGAATAGACTCTCTTCAAAATCCTCCCGAAGGAATATATCCTGCTGACCCACTTTAGGTTGCTGACATCTAGAAGTGTTAGATAATAAATTTATGTACTATTAAGGCATTACATGTATAACAATATGTTACAGTAAAAATAGGAAATTAACATAATCTTCAAAGTTTTTAACATGATGAAAATGATGTTCAAAGAAGATTATTCATGGTAGTGTACCAGGCAACCCTGTGTCACAATAGAACTGTGCTCCATAGTTGACTGGAGCTTCTGTTGTTGACTTTTCAGAAGTAAGTCAACTGGGCCTTTCTTGGGAGGTGACTGAGAACTTGAACACGGACCCCCTCCACTACTCAGCGTGTGCAATCAAGTATAAGACCAACTATAACATGCAATCTAGAATGAACTACAATAAACACATTTCTGCAAAAGAAAATACAAATTAATATAATTTCTTGTGCAGCTAACATTGAATTTAAATGATTCAATATGTTTGCAAATACATGAAAGACAAAATGGCTTACAATATCACTTTCAAGTAGAATTGTATTTAATGTACATCCTAGCCAAATATTTAAATTCACACTACTCACATCAAACACCAAAGTAAAGTATGTCTTTGTCATGTTAATCCAAATATTGACATTTATTACATCTTAGGGATCCTGTCATTATTCCTTCTTTACTTATCACAGAATAACCTTAAAGATTACTTTCTATCAGGAAACTTAGCATCTATCCACATATAGAAGTTGATTTTTAAACTTAATTTATTTTGAAAATAGAAATAAAAGGGGTGTTAGAAAGAAATCTCTGCAAGTTAAATGCAGATCAAGAAACTTTACAGAGTACGTAACCAAAAATACCACTGCCATCGAGTCTCGCCCATCTCATGGCGAACCTAGAGGTCAGAGTAGAGCTCTTTTTCAAGGAGTGACTGGCAGATTTGAACTGTCAACTTTTTGGTTAGCAGGGGTAGTACTTAACCCACTATGCCACCAGGGTTCCCAATAGTATACATTATCAAAACACACTTAATGCAGTTTTTGTTTTATGATACTGTTTTGTAATACTCTGGGCGGCTAATTTCAGGATTCCACTAAGATTATCTAAATCTAGAAGGAAAATAAATCACTAACAGTAATACTGTAAATTTTGATAAAAAGACAATCTAAATTTAATCAGAGATTTCAAAACGTCTTGTTCAAAAGATCATAGCAGCATCATTAATTTCATATATAGATACATAGTATGTATAATACAATATAGATATATTTACAGATACACTACACATAACAAGCAACTCTAAAAGGTATCGACTGGTTAAATGAAAAAAGTAGTGAAAAACATGCTAATTTAAACGTGATTTGAATTTTATGAAATTCTAAAAAGTAAATGCTATAGTAGCAGATGGCAATTGGAAAAGATGTGTGCTAGGGTTGTATCCTTTTGTCTTACTTATTTAACCTGTCTGCTGAACAAATAATCCATGAGCTGGACTATATGAAGAAGAAAGTGGCATCCAGACTGTAGGATGACTCATTAACAACCTGTGATACTCAAATAACACACCCTGCTTGCTGAAAACAGAGGACTTGAAGCATTTGCTGATGAAGTCAAATACTAGTCTTCAGCATGGATCACTCCTGAGTGTAAAGAAAACAATCTTCATGTGATAGTATGTTTATTTCCAGATCATATTTATGTGAAATGTGTAATGTGAACTTGAAACCGATAATTTCTAATCTTGTAAACAACTGCTTTGCTGCTATATGATTTGATGTAATCTTCAGTTTATCTATTTTAGACATTCTAAGTAAAACTCTGACTATGAAGTTATGACATAGGCTACCCAGCTGTAGTATATGAATTGGACATCCCTGGTAAAACAATTATCTTTCAAGACTGGAAAGACTGACCCACATTAAAAACCTTAGGCTTTTTCCTCTTTCAAAGAGAGCAAAATAAAGGCAAAACAACTCTTTATCTATCAAGTTTCTTACTCTACCTGAAGAGTGAGACTTGCCAGGATTGCAATGGAGCTACTGGAGACTTTTGCCAATGAGAAGTCACTGGTCAAGCCTTTCTCTCCAGACCACTTGTTAAAAGTGAATGCCTGAAGGCGGAAGGTTTGAACTTCGGTGGTTGGTCTAACTTATACCCCACATTTATCCTCCAGCTAGAATGAATGTCTTCTTGTTTTACTTCTGTGTTGTACCTTGTATACCTTGCAATAAAATAAACACACCTAGACATTTCTCTCCTTACTAAAAATATTTTTTAAGATCCTCCTGAGATGCCTCACAACTGTGACAATAAACAGCATCATGACAAATGGAGAAGAAATTGAAGTTGTCAACACTTTCATTCTACATTGATCAATAGCCAGTGCACATTCAAGCAGCAGTCAAGAGATTAAATGACTTCTTTATTGGGCAAATTGGCTGCAAAAAAAAAAAAGTAGAGAGGAGGGGAAAAGAGACTGTTGGAAGGATGAGACATGTATGGAGCAGAGAGGAATAGTGTGCTGTCACCGGTCAGGGAGAGCAGTGGAAGCTGCATTTAGGTGGGCATGTAAATTTATACGGGAATGTACATTTCAACTTGTTTATAATGTTATGAAGTAAAGGTGTGATTTTGAAGACTAGGGTGGGCCTGACCTAAGCTATGGTGTTTTCAGTTACTTCATTATGTGTGAGAAAGTTAGACAACGAAAAAGGAAGAGGAAAATAAAGAGAACTTTATTTTATAAGAAGGAGTTGTGTTGGTGAGAATAAGAACACAGCAGGCTATGGAAGAAACCAGACTTAGAATATCCAACAGAATGCTCCTTAGAAGTGAGGATGTTGAGATTTCAACTCTCTCACTCTGGACACAATATGAGGAAAGGCCAATCATGACAGAAGGACATCGTGTTTGGTATAGTAGAGGGTCACTGATAACAAGGAAAATCCTCAATGAGCTCTGTTGACATGATAGCCTTAACAGTGGACTCAAATATATCAAAGATATGGATGGAGATGTGCAGGACTGGGCAAACTTTAGTTCTGTTGTGTATAAGCTCATCTTGAATCAGCTAACAATTCAGTGAAAGAAAGCAGATTAGTAGTTATATTTGGCCAAAGGACTGGATGAGATTGATCTTAAAAGGAGCAGAAGAAAACTTTGGGTGACGAAGCTGTTCGAAACCTGAAGTTAATATTGTTTAAGAGGCCTATCTACAGAGCATACAGAATTATACATCTAAAAATGAGTGAGTATTACTCTACCAAATAAAACTAAATAAAGCTATTTAAAAAACATCTAATGGGAAAATTAACATAGTACATTCAAGTCCTAGATAACACTAACAAATTCAAGAATGGGTCAGTTGTTCTCTCATGCTGTAGACAGCCAAACTAATAAATTCTGTTTGTTTATTTATTTATTTATATTCATTATAGAGATATTAATGTAAATTTATTTTTAAACCATGGACAAAGTCATGATGCAATTTGAATATTTGTTGTGATATTTAAAGTGCAGCAAGTTGAACAATAAGAAAGGCACAAGGAAAACACCAATATTTGATGTATCTGTACGGAACAGATATTACTAAAGGTAAGTAATTTAAATACTCTTTCATTTCAATTTGTATAGATTTTAATCCAGAAATTGTACAGTTTCATAAAATGGCCTAATATTCAGGAATTATGCTTGCCTTTGTATTTTTATCTTGATTTTAAAAATTATAATGAACACTTCTTAGTGCCATAGTCATGTTTGTTTGTAATATACCATTATTTTAATTTAATGAAAATTTCCATTTTCTAAATTTTAAATTTAAAACCTTATAGAATATTATCTACATTTTTTTCTCTGCCATACTTTTCCAATAGTGCTGCTTAAGACATATTAGTGTCCTAAAATGAACTGGAAATCTCTCCTTTTTTCTCTTAGCATCTGAAGCAATTTATATAGAAACAGTCTTTTCTTGAAAGAATAAAAATAATCTATAAACCATCTTTACACAGTGTTTTTATTTTTTTTTGCATGTATGGAGATTCAGTAATTCATTTTTAGTTTGTTGTATTCTTCTCTCATTATTTAGGTTTCCAGAATTTATATCAATTTTATAAACAAATTTTCCTTGAGTGTGATGTCTTTCATTAATCATTAAGTGTAATGCATTGTTTTGTTTTTATTTATGTGCCATCATATCACCATTTGTATTCAAATTGTTTCTCTGTTCTTAAATTTTCCTTTACTCAAATTAATAACAGCCGTATACTATTATTGACATGTTAAGAACTAGATTCTGTGTTCATTTATCAGTTGTCCACTTTTAGTAATGTCTAATTAAATGTTTTTGCTTATTTCTTCTCACCAACATAGTATCTTGGTAATCTTATCATATAATCTTAGAGTGTGGTGTTCAGACAATTGTATTCTTTTAATTTAAATAACATTACTCAATTTTGAATTTTTTAAAGTATAATCTTATCTTTAGCTGATGTCTTAACATATGATCTTGCCTAATTTGGAATTTAGGATAGTTTTGTGTACTTTTATTTGGACTTTTAAGCAAAAAGAAGGGTATTTTAAAATTCAGAATGAATTTTGGTTTAATAAATTGATAATAAAATCTTTATTTACAGGTAAATTTTTAGTTTTATGCTCTGGTGCATATATTTTGTAAATTTGCTTTGAGTATTTGTAAATAAAATGTATCTCATATGCAGTGGTGAAATATTTATTACTTTTATTAAATCATATACAGTAATTCAGTATTAAATTCAATTCCTATTTATCAATATTTATTGTAATTTAAATGATCTTTCTAAGTTAAGGGTTTTATCTTATTTTCTGTCCCTATATTGTGTTTTTGTCTGCTTCTCTTAGCATTTTCTTCAAATTTTGCTGTGAAATTCCATACCCTGTTATTTAGATCCATGGGTCAGCAGTTGGAATGGGCCAGGTGCTCTGTGGAAACTCTATGGGACTGCTTTACTCTGTCCTGTAGGGTCACTATGAGGTGGAACTGACCCCAAGATGACAGGTTTGGTTGTGTGTGTGTGTGTGTGTGTGCACGTGTGCACATATTGTATGTATGTATATGAGGTCTCTCAATTATGTTCAAGAACTCATCCTAGAAGTGCTACATACGTCATTGCTGAATATCACTATGGTCACATTTGAACTACTCTCCTTGGGAAGTTTTGCACCCACACCAGGGTGTAATCCAACCTCCGAGGCAATTCTGGAACTCTTTTTCGGGAACAGCCACCAGAGCTGTCATCATATTACCCTTGATGCTCTAAATGTCATCAAAATGTCTTGCTTTTAAGATCTACTTCATATTCTGGTAAAGAAAAAAGTCAATGGGGGCCAGATCAGGTGAGTAGGAAGGGTGTTCCAATAGTTATTTGTTTACTAACTAAAAGCTCCCTCATAGAAAGTTATACAATTAAGTTCACGAACTTGCCATCATGCTACCATGTACAGTGGTGGTTCCAGAAACAAAATTTGCAAAATCACTATGAAGTGTGGACTAGGTGCTGGTGTCGGTGTAGTTTCCAAAGTGATGTACTTTGAAGGCGACCGTATTGATAGCCAGCAGTAAGGTATGTAACACTTAGAATATCTAAGTTCACAGACTTAATGATAGGGTCTCTTATGTATGCATGTGTGTATATATATGTATATGCATATATGTATATATATATACTTGTGTATATATATGTGTATATATATGGGTATATATATACATACACACACATATATACAGCAATAGGTTTGGTTATGCGTGTGTATATGTCACATGCATATTACAGATATATATATAGACACATATATAGCTGTTTCACTTCAAGTAACAGTAGTTCCATGACTGTACACTGTAGGCTGCACTTGCCCATACCATGGCTGTATTCCAGATACACATAAAGGAGTACAAAATAGCAAAACCAGAAAGCATTATACAAGCCAAGTCAGTCCATTTTTAACAGAAAAGCAAAAATCTTAATAGAACTCTTACCAGGAAGATTTCTATTTCTTTCTCCAGCTCATTTCTAATTCCAAAGTGCTTAAACCAAAAGCGCTATTTGTAGGACTTGGGTCAGCCGGACAAGAGCATTTTCTCACTGCTTTTCCTGTTTTAATTATGTGATTAAAAAAAAGAGAGAGAGAGAAAAATCCTAACACCTGGACAAAGTGCAGATATAGAAGTTTTCTAATTCACTTTACTCATCTGAACACACTTCATTCAAGTCTCCTAATAGATGTGGAATAATCTGCACTTACAGGTCCTGTGGAAGAGATTGTTGGATTCCATCTCGAACAACTGTTTGCTTCTTTATATATAGCAAAATATCCTTAATACTAGCTAAACTTACATACCTCAGAAGAGAAGACTGTCTTTTCCTAGCCTGCCTTGCCCAAGGTATAGCCAATGAGATGTAACCAAGAATGCTTTTTTGGAACTTTTGAAACACCTTTTGTTTTAGTCATCCACCAGAAACAAAAACCAACCCCACGGCTGTCCAATCAATTCCAACTCATAGCAACCCTACTGACAGAGTAGAACTTCCCCCACTCCCCAACAGCAATGCTGCAACAGAAATGCCACAAGTGGATGGCTTTAACAAACAGACTTTTATTCTCTCACAGTCTAGTAGGCTCGAAGTTCAAATTCAGGAGTAGAGCTCCAGAGGAAGGCTTTTTCTCTGTGCCAACTCTAGAAAATTCCTTGTCATCAATTTTTCCATAGTCTAGGAGTTTCTTGACATAGGATCCAAAGATCCAAAGGAAAAGCTCTGTCCCCAGTGCCTTTTTCTGGTGGTATGAGTTCTCTATGACTTTGTGTTGGCTTCTCTCATTTATATCTCAAAAGAGAATGATTTAAAACAGAATCTAATCTTGTATATTGAGTGCTGCCTCATTAACATAACTGTCAATAATCTTGACTGATTAACATCATAGGGATAGGGTTTATAACACCAGATGATAAAATGGTGGACAATCACAGAGCACTGGGAATCATGTCTTAGTTAAACTGATAATCATATTTTATGCCAAGTCAAGTGGGACACAATTAAATCCATGATATCTTCCTATAGTGAAGGTAGTTCACTACACTTATTACCGTCCAAACTGTTCTTAGAAGAACAGATATGATAGCTAAAGTCCTGAAAAATCTTCTTGGATGGACAAGAAATGAATCACATTCTTTAAATGAAAAATCAGGCAATGGGATATAGCCTAGATTCTGTAAAAATATGTGGAACAACCATGTCTTCGTGTCTATATCTGTACTTTCACATAGGAAAGTAATTCAATTTTATCTCTTTAAAACTACTGTTACTTGAAGTTACGTCAGGTAAACATAACCACAATTAGTATTAGCTAGTACAGATATAGGTATACTTGGCACTTGGCATATTCATATTTAAACTGGTATACTCCAAAATTTCCTTTTTAGTAATTTTATTTATATTATTTCATAACCATTCTAATTAAAATATTTTAACAAATAAAGAAAGCACTGTAAGTCAAATGCCACATACAAATATCTTAGTAGACAAGTGGTTGTAAAAAGAAGAGGTTGCAATGAATATAAAAAAAATGAAAAGATTAATACTAAAAAAGATTAAATTAAGTAGTATAATTCATGGTTTTGGAAATGATCACCATTCACTGATTATTGGCTAACGGATCCACTCATTACTTTTCAAAGAGAATTTTGCAATATTTATCAAAAATCAGGGGGCAGAGTCAAAATGGTGGAGTAGACGCACATTTCCTTCATTTCCTCTGAAAACTTAGGCCTGGATTGATAATTAAATAGAGACTTCTGGACACCCATTGAGCCCTAGGGCACTGCATAAGGCTGTCAATTTGGACTACCTGCCACTGAATAGAAAAGTTCTTTCTCGTTAACCCATGCCCTTGTTGAATGGCCAGCTCTTGTGGACTGAAGGTAACTTGCATTTTTAACTTTTTTTCTTTGTCTTAACCAGCAAACAGGGCTTGGGCTTAACTGGAAGCAAAGCTCAGCTGCACTGCTGACATTATCAGCAGGCACAATAGGTATATTTTGAGAACCCAGCTCTGGATACTGAGCACCTTGGTCTCTCCACACTCTCTTTGTGAACCTCCTCCATTAATTTGGCTATATCACAGTGGGCAGGAGAGCTTGTGCATGATGCCATCTTGTTAGACTGGGAAGCAGAAATACCCAAATGGAAGCCTCTGCAGGGTCTAATTCTCAAGGTAGGAGGCAATACCAGCCTGGGGACAGCTTTCCCAGAAGAAAAGCTGTGTTTAACACAGGATAGCCTTATGTGTGGGACCCAGCAGAGGAAGACAGAAAGGGAGTAGCCTGTCCATACCTTGAGCTAGATTACAGCATCTGGGGTTGGATATGTAGGAGTCTCCACTCAGATAGCTTTTACTTTTCAAAATAAGAATACCTACAGAAATAACTGTAGTGCAGACTGGCAGTGTCTCTTCCAGCCTTTACTGACACGCAGCATAGGGACAGCTGACAGCCCCCCAGTGAATCCATAAGTTGGACCATGTCTTTGCCACCTAGGAGGTGGAGATGGCTACCCCAGAGATTTCACTGGGGCCAGTCACTAGAGTGCATACAGGTGACTGGTGATCACCTTCCTTCTCAGACTGCATTTCAGATCCTGTTAAGGTAACAACAGAGAAACTAAACAACCTCTAGATGCCTAAAAAACAAAAAAACCTGCCCAAACACTTAAAGAAAAATCCACCCAACACTCCAGAAAGCTCCCAAAAGAAAGAACCAAAGAAATTCCCAGATGAAGAAGGTTTTCTGAAACTACTGGAGGTCGAGTACAAAAGGATTATATATACCATCCTAAACATTATACAAAATACACCAGAACAAAATGAGAAATTAAGCAAGCTGTTCAAACTGATGGGACACTAGGACTCTGAAATCTGACAGATCAAAAATAAAAACAAAGAAACAGAAGATTCAATACAAAGCCAAGAAAACAGAATTGAACATCCAGATAATAGACTTTCTGACTTGGAAGACAGAACTAGTGACTCCAGCATCTATGAGGAGAAGTCAGAGAAAAGAAACAAGATAAATGAAGAAAAGTTAAGAAACATGTGAGACTCTGTCAAGATAAGCAATCTACAATTAATGGAGTACCTGAACAGGTAGGGACACCTGAAAACACAGACAGTATTGTTGTTGAGTTGTTCACAGAAAACTTCCCTGAAATTATGAAAGAAGAGAATGTTGACATCCAAGATGGATATTGAATGCCACACAATATAGACCACAAAAGAAACACATGAAGACGTATTATTATCAAGCTTAACAAAATGAAACATACAGCAACTTTTAAAGGCAGCAAGACTCAAAACAAAGCTAACATTAGAGCAAAGCCCTGTAGGCTTTCATCTGACTTCTTAACAGAAATAATGCTGGCACGGAGGCAATGGGAAGACACATTCAAAGCCTTGAAGGAGATAAACTTTCAATTAAGAATTATATATCCTTTCAACATCAGAACAATTAATGTGATTAACAAGATAAATAACACAAAGACAAGGGTCACCTGATTTTGTTCATTGATGCAGAAAAGGCATTTGATAAAGTCCAACACCCATTCATGCTAAAAACTCTTAGCAAAATGGGCATAGATGGCAAATTCCTCAACACAATGAGGGCCATTTATACAAAGTCATTTGCCCACGTCATCCTGAATGGAGAGAGACTGAAAGACTTTCTCTTGAGATCAGGAACTAGACAAGGATGCTCACTCTCACCTCTTCTATTCAACATTGTGCTAGAAGTTCTAGCCAGAGCAATTCGACAAGACGAAGAAATAAAGGGCATCTCCATCGGCAAAGAGTAAGTTAAAATCTCCCTGTTTGCAGATGATATGATTGTATACGCAGAGAATCCCAAGGAATCTATAAGTAAGCTACTCAAACTGATAGAAGAGTTCAGCAAAGTCTCAGGATACAAGATAAACACAAGTAAATCAGTAGGATTCCTTTATACCAACAACGAGACTGTCAATAAGAAATCACCAAATCAATATCATTTACAATAGCCCCTAAGAAGATAAAATACTTAGGAATTAATCGAACCAGAGAAATAACAGACCTTTACAGTGAGAACTACAAGCCCTTACTACAAGAAACTAAGAGAGACCTGGATAAATGGAAAAACCTACCCTGCTCATGGATAGGAACTTAACATTGTGAAAATGTCTATTTTACACAAAGCAATCTATTTATATAATGCAATCCTAATACAAGTTCCAGTGACATTTTTTAATGAGATGGAAAAACAAATCACCAATTTTGCTTGGAAAGGGAAGAAGCCCCGGTTAAGCAAGGTACTACTGAAGAAGAACACACCGGAAGGCCTCTTGTTACCTGACTTCAGAACATATTACACTGCCACAGTGGTCAAAACAGCCTGGTACTGGTACAGGAACAGACAGATCAATGAATGGAACAGAACTGAGACCCCAGAGATGACACCATCTGCCTATGAACAACTGATATTCGACAAAGGCCCTAAGACATTAAACTGGGGTAAAAACAGTATCTTCAACAAATGGTGCTAGCAAAATTGGATATCCATCTGCAAGAAACTGAAACAAGATCCATATCTTACACCTTATACAAAAACCAACTCCAACTGGATAAAAGACCTAAATATCAAACCTAAAACGATAAAGCTCATCCAAGAAAAGGTAGGAACAACAATGGAAGTTTTAATACAACATATGGACAGACTCCAAAATTTGTCAAACAAACCACAATCATCAGAAAAGAAAATAGATAAACGGGATCTATTAAGAATTAAACACATGTGCTCATCTGAAGACTTTATTAATAGAATTAAAAGAACACCTACAGAATGGGAAAAAATATTTGGCAACTGTATGTCAGACTGACACCTGATTTCCATAATCTATACGATACTACAAAGTATCAACAAGAAGAAGATAAATCATCCAATTAAGCGATGGGCAAAGGAGATGGACAGACATTTCACTAAAGAAGAAATCCAGGCAGCCAAAAACACATGCAAACATGTTCATGATCTTTAGTTATTAAAGAAATTCAAATCAAGACAACAATGAGATACCATCTCACCCCAACAAGGTTGGCCATTATCTAGAAAACACAAAACAATAAATGCTGGAGAGGCTGTGGAGAAAGTGGAACCCTCCTACACTGTTGATGAGGTTGCAAAATGGTCCAGCCTCTTTGAAAAGCAATCTGGCGCTTCCTTAAAAAAATGGATATTGATATACTATTTGACTCAGTAATTCCACTACTTGGAATATATCCTACAGAATCAAGGCCTTTCACACCAACGGACACATGTACCAGAATGTTTATCGCAGCACGGTCTACGATAGCAAAAAGATGGAATCAACCCAGATGCCCAACAACAGAAGAATGGATAGGTAAACTATGATATATATATTCAATGAAGCACTACACAAGGATGAAGAACAACGATGACTTCAGGAAACATTTCATGACCTGGTTTCAACTGGAAGACATTATGCTGAGTGAAAGCAGTCAGCGACAAAAGGACAAATATTGTATGAGATCTCTACGATAAGATCTCAAAAACAGACTTGTGTATAGAAGAAAAGTCTCTGACAGCTGCAAGGGAGGGGAGGGAGGGAAGGGGGAGAGGGTTTAGATTAGATAGTTGCTAGGTATCTGATTGGGTGAAATCGGTGATAACACACATTAGAAACAAGAACAATATTAAGTGGACTTAAACATAACATGAGTACTCCTTCCATCTTAACCCAATATTGCAAGGATAGAGTAGCTGGGGCAAGGGGCGGGGGACGATGCTCTTAGGTGAAAGTGAGGCCAATTGACACAACTAGCATTTTGCTAAGAGGGCTCTCTGCACCCCACATTGGTGAGTGGGGTCTTAAAAGCTGCCAAGCTGCCATCAGAGGGCACAGCAAATGGTCCCAACTGAGCAGAAATGGATGCTCACCGAGGACCAAAATGACATGGGGGAAAGACAACCCAGAAGACAAAGAGACCCACATCAGTGGTTGCCTACATCGACTTGGGCCCGGAAGAACCGGATGGTGCCCAGCCACCACCAGTGATAGCCGCGATGGAGCTCACTAAGTTGAGTTTCACTGGCAACACAAGAAAAAAAGGGGTGCACCTTGAGATCCCCACTAAAAGACCTCAGTTGATGGTGCAGCACTTCAGGGTTCCCTGGGAAAATGGCCCCTTGCCCTGATGCTGCCCTTGACCATAAATCATAATGAAGGTCCTCGCTTCGGACAGGAATGGATTGGACTTGGTGATGCAGTGACCATATATTGGATGCACTTTATGGTTCTATACGTTTATCGGATGTCACCCTGCTGACCTCTGGCTGGAGGAAGGAGAGTGGGTGGAGAGGAGGGAAAAAAGAGACTGTTGGGAGAATTAGAGATGTATCCAGCAGAGAGGAATAGTTTGCTGTCACCGGACAGGGAGAGCAGTGGAAGCTGCATATAGGTGGGTATGTAAATTTATACGGGAATCTTCATTTTCACTCAGTTATATTAAATAAAAAATTCACAAAAAAGAATTATATATCCTGAAAAACTCCGTTTCAAATGTGAAAATGAAGTTAAGAAATTTACAGATAAACAGGAACTCAGAGACGTTGCCAAAACCAAACCAAAGCTAAAAGAAATAGTGAAAGAACTTCTTGGCTTAGAAGAACAAAACTATTAACTCTATATTTTAGGAGGTAATACAGGACACATCATCCAGAAACCTCCTCAGTTAGGGAAGGCACAAACGTCAATCAAAGCTGTAATATAAAAAAAGGGATCCAGTGATCGTATCATGAAAACTATGATATCATGACATTAAAAACTGATGTACTACAGTAGTTATAGTTTTTCCAGAGGGAAAGGAAGTTAATAAGATATGTAGAACTTAAAATTGGGTTTAAGTATAGAATATTAATGGGGATCATAGGGGTAGCCTCAGAGTACAATAAAGATTCAGCATATCAGCTCAAGAAACATAATGAAGTCTCAACAAACACAAAGTAAACAGTAAAAAGTCTGAAAAATCAACCTATAAAGAATGTCCCAGAACTGACTATTAAGAGCAACAGAGAAAACATCAACACAAATATGAATACATCAAAATGACAGCACTAAACACATATTTGTCAATAACTACATTGAATGTAAATGGACTGAACACTCCAGTAAAGAGACATGAGTGACACCTTGGATCAAAAGCCACAAACTCACCTTAGACTCAAAGATATGAATAAACTGAAAATTAAAGAATGGAACAATGTATACCAAGCTAACAATAGACAAAAAAGGGCATGTGTGGCAATGCTAATCTCAGATAAAAATAGATTTTAATATAAAATCTACCATCATGGACAAGGGTGATCACTGTTTATTGCTAAGAGTTTCAGTACACAAGCAGGACTCATCAATATTAAATATTTATGTACCCAACACGAGAGCATCTAAATACATAGAAGAAACACTGAGTTCATTAAAAAACGAGATAGATTACTTGGGAGTCTTCAACACTCCACTATCAGTATTGGACAGAACTTCTAGAAAAAGCTTAGTAAAGACACAGATCTTATTGTAACAATTAACCCACTAGATCTCATCAACATATGCAGAACTTTTAAGCATCAGCAGATAACTATACCTTCTTCCACACTGCACATGGAACATTTTGTAGAAGAGATCACTTGTTAGGACGTAAAGCAAATTTCAACAAAATTCACTCCATTGAATTATTGCAAAGCATCTTCTCAGACCATAAAGTCATGAAAGTCTAAATCAATAGCAGAAAAAACAGACAGAAATTGAAACTCATGGAAACTGAACTACATCGTGCTCAAAAAGCTTTGGTTATAGAAGAAATTAAGGATGAAATAAAAAAATTTATGGCTTCAAATGAGAATGAAAACACTATCATAACCTATGGGATACAGCCAAAGCAGTCCTGTTTAGCTCTATAAATGCACACATCAGAAGGAAGAAAGAACCCAAATCAAAGATGTAACCCTATAGCTTGAACAAGTAGAAAGAGAGCAACAGGAACCCCACAAGTACCAGAAGAATATAGATCATAGTGATTAGAGCAGAACTAAATGAATTAGAGAATAGACAAACAATTGAAAAAAAAATGATAAGACCAAAAGCTGGTTTTTTAAATGATCAAAAAAATTGACAAATCATTGGCGAAATTTACTAAAGAAAAACAAGAAAGGAAACAAATAACCTAAATAAGAAGTGAGACGGGAAATGTCACAACAGATCTAACAGAAATCAAAAATATCATAACAGAATACTATGAAAGACTGTACTCTATCAGATTTGAAATCTTAGAGGAAATGGACAAATTACTAGTTTCAAATCACCTACCCAAATTATCACATGGTGAAGCAGAACTTAATAAACTCATCACAATGGAGGAGATTGAAAACGCCATGAAAAAACTCCTGACCGAAAACAAACCCTGGTCTAGATGTCTTTACCCCAGAATTCTACCAAGCTTCTATGGAAGAGTTAACTCCAATATTACTGAGACTATTTCACAGCATAAAAAGGAATGGAAAACTCCTCAAACCCTTTTATGAAGCCAGCATAACCCTGATACCAAAGCCAGGGAAATAAACAACAAAAAAGGGGAACTACAGACCAATATCACTCATGAACCTAGATGCAGAAATCTTCAACAAAATCCTTGCCAGCAGAATTCAACAACATATCAGAAAAGGAATTCATCACAACCAAGTTGGATTTATACCAGGGATGCAAGAGGTGTTCAACATCCAAAAAACAATTAATGTAATCAAGTTTATAAATAACACAAAAGACAAGAATTACCTGATTTTGTGATGCAGAAAAGACATGTGATGAAGTCCAACACCCATTTGTGCTAAAAACTCTCAGCAAAATAGAAATAGATGGCAAATTCCTTAATACAGTAAGGGACATTTATACAAAGTCAACTACCTACATCATCCAAAATGGAGAGAGACTGAAACAATTCCCCTTGAGAACAGGAACCAGACAAGGATGCCCACTCTCATCTCTCTTATTCATCATTGTGCTAGAAGTTTTTGCAAGAACAATTGAAAATAAAGGGCAGCTACATCAGCAAAGAAGTAAAAATCACACTATTTGCAGATGATATGATTGTATATGCAGAGAATCCTAAGGAATCCATAAGTAAACCACTCAAAGTGATAGAAGAGTTCAGCAAAGTTTCATGATACAAGATAAACATAAGTGGATCAGTAGGATTCTTTTATTTCAACAAGGAGATCATCAAAGAAGATATCACCAAATCAGTAACATTTACCACAGACCCCAAGAAAAGAAAATACCTAGGAATAAATCTAACTAGAAAAAAGAGACCATTACAAAGAAAACTACAAGACCTTACTACAGGGAACCAAGAGAGACTTACTTAAATGGAAAAGCCTACCCTCATGGATAGGAAGACTTAACATTGTGAAAATGGCTATTTTACCGAAAGGAATCTACTTATATAATGCAATTCCAACACAAATTCCAGTGATGTTTTTTCATGAGATGGAGAAACAAATCATCAACTTTGGAAATGGAAGAAATCATGGATAAGTAAAACTGTACTGAAGAAGAAGAAGAACACACTGGGAGGCCTCTCACTACCTTACTTTAGAACCTATTACACTGCCATTGTAGTCAAAACACCCTGGTACTGGTACAAAAACATACATATTGACCAATGAAACAGAGTTGAGAGTCCAGAGATGCCACCACCCTCCTATGAAAAGTAGATATTCAAGAAAGGCCCTAAGATTGTAAAGTGGGTTAAAAAGTTTGTTTAACAAATGGTACTGGCAAAGTTGGATATGCATCTGCAAAAAATTGATACAAGACCCATATCTCACACCTTAAAAAAAAAGCAACTCAAACTGAATAAAAGAACTAAACATCAAATCTAAAACAATCCAAGAAAAAATAGGATCAACAATGGAAGCTACAATATGCAATGTAGGCAGACTTTAAAATCTGTCAAACAAAGCACAATCAACAGAAGAGAAAATAGATAAATGGGAACTACTAAGAATCAAACACTTTTGCTCACCCAAAGATTTTATCAAAAGAATTAACCACCTACAGAATGGGAAAAAATATTTGGCACCTGTGTGTCAGACTGAGGTCTGATCTCCTATATAGATATAGATATATAAGGTACTACAAAATATCAACAAAGAAAGGATAAATAGTCCAACTAAGTGATGGGTGAAGAAGATGAACAGACACTTCTATAAAGGGGATATCCAGGCAACCAAAGGCACACGCAGAGTTGCTCACGATCATTAGCTATTAAAGAATTTCAAATTAAAATGATGATGGGATATCATCTCACCCCAATAAGGATGGGCGTAATCCCCAAACCACAAAATAACAAATGCTGGAGAGACTTTGGAGAAACTGGAACTCTCCTACACTGCTGGTGTGATTGCAAAACAATACAACCTCTTTGCAAAGCAATCTGTTGCTTCATTAAAAAAATGGAAATAGATATACCATTTGACCCAGTTTTTCCATTATTTATAACATAGCCTGCAGAAGCAAGGGCATTCACATGAACATATACACGCACATGAATGTTTACAGTACAGTCCACAATAGCAAAAAATGGAATCAACCCAGCAACCCAACAGCAGATGAATGGATAAATAAACTATGGTATCTATAATCAGTGAAACGCTATGCAATGATAATAGGAACAATGACGATTTTAGGAAGCATCTCATAACTTGGTTTCAATTGGAACACATTATGTTGAGTGAAATCAGTCAGTGGCAGAAGGACAATTATTGTATGAGACCCCTACTATAAGGACTTAAAAAAAGACTCATGCACAGAAGAAAAGACACTTCGATGACTGCAAGAGAGGGGAGGGAAGGAGGGAGTGGGCTGGTTATAGATTAGATAGTTGATAGAAATTTGGTTGGGTGAAATCAGTGACAAGCAAACATTAAAAGATCAATTTAAGTGGACTTCAAAACAGCATGAATACTCTTTTGATCTTAACCCAGTGTTGCAAGGACAGTGTAGGAGGGGCAATCGTCTGGCGACCATGCCTTCAGGGGACATTGAGACCAACTGGCATAATTAGCCTATTGCTAAGAGTCTTCTCCACCCTATACTGGTGTGTGGTGCCTGGGGTCTTAAAAGCTAAGAAGCTACTATCTGAGGTATACAAAGTGGTCCCAACTCAGCAGGAACAGGTGATCACCAAAGACCAAAATGACATGGGGGAATGAGAACCCACAAAAAGACCTATGTGAATGGGTGACTATGTCAACATGTGACCAGAAGAACCACATGGTGCCCAGCCACCATCAGTGACAGTTGTGATGAGGCTTACAACTTTGAGCCTCAGTGGCAACACATGAATAAAAAGGGGTGCACCCTAAGAAATCCACTAAAAGACCACCATTGATGGTCTAAAGTCCTCAGGATTCCCCTGGAAACATGGCCCCTAGTCCTGTTGCTGCCCGTGTTCATAAATCATTACTGAAGTCAACTCCTCAGACAGGAATAGATTGGACTCAGCAACACTGAGTGATCATATTGTGTGTGCACTTGATGGTTCTACGCATCTATAAGATTTCGTCCTACTGGCCTCTTACTGAAGAGGAGTAAGTAGAAAGCACAGAGATGAGGGGACAGGAGATTGTTACGAGGATACAATTTGTATAGAACAAAAAGGAGGAGTGTGGTGTCACCAGGCAAGCAGAAGAGTAGGAGTTGCACATAGATGGGCAAGCACATTTAAACTGGATTGTACATTTTCACTCAATCGCAATAAATAAATAAAATAAAATAAAATCCTTCAAGGAGTGGAGTCAAGATGGCAGACTAGATGCATGTCTCCTTAATTCACTGTGAGAACTAAGACGTGAACTGATACTTGAACGGAGCTTTCTGGACATCCAGTGAGCCCTAGGACACAGCATAGTGCTGTCATTTTTGATAACATGCCACTAAAAGTAAAACTTTCTGTCTCTTCACTGAATCCCACTCTTGCTAAATGCTTAGCTCACATGGACTGAAGGTAGTGGCATTTCTAAATGTTTTTTCTTTTTGTTGACTGGTAGGTGGGTGATGGGGATGGTGGGCAGCTCCATAGATTGGACTGTTTAGCAGTGGCATGGGTGGCTTGACTGGGGTGCCATCTCGGCTGGCAGGAATGCAAAGTTAACCAATCAGAGGTCTCATCAGGGGCTAATTTACAGTCTGGGAGGCACTGGCAGTCCAGGGAGCACTTTCCAGTGGAAAGACTGTGTTTAGCTGTGTCGGCTTATGGGTAGGGCCCAGCATGTGATGGCAGCAGTGCAATAGTGCTTATCCACTTCTAACTACATTATAACATCTGGGGATCATCAAAGAGGTGCCTCTGTTGTCACTCAGAAGGAGAGGCCTGCCACACCTGATGATCTGATTTTTGCAAGCTGTCAGATAGCTTTTAGTTTTTTAAAATGAAACTGCCTGGAGAAATAACTGCTGTGCAGTCTGATGGTGTCTCTTCCAGCTTTTACTGACCCACATCATAGGGTCAGTTGACATATCCCCTAGTGACTCCACAAGTAGGGTGATGTTTTTGCCAGCTAAGAGGCAGGGCCTGCCAACCCAAAGTCCACTGGGACGAGTTACTAGAGTACACAGAAGTGGCTGAAGACCAATTCTCTTTTCAGAACTATGCCTCAGCTCCTATTGAGGCAGCACCAGAGAAACTAAACAGCCTCTAGATGTCCCCAAAGCAACAAACCATCACCAAGCATTTAAAGAAAAAAAAAAAAAAAAACACCATTGCTCCAGAAAATGACTGAAATAAAGAACCAGAGGGGTGGAGTCAAGATGGCAGACTAGACACATGCTTCATTAATTCTCTCTGAAAACTACAGCCTGGTTTGACAACTGACAGAGCTTTCTCGACACCCAGTAGGCATAGGGGTGTCAGTTTAGACTACATGCCACTAAATGTGAAATTCCTCTCTCTAGTTGAACCCCATTTGTACAGATTGAAGGTGTTAGTGCTTTTAACCTTTTTTTTAAATTTTTGCTTGCCAGTAGGCGGGAGATGGGCATGATATGGCACATACACTGAAACAAAGTGCTGAAATGAACAGCATTTGCCACAGTGGAGAGACAGTATAGAATATCCATATTTTGAGAGCCTGGCAGTAACTAAGGGCAACACAACAATTCTACCCTCTCTTTTCCAAGCTCTGCCATGGATTCAGGTGTTTAGTGGCTGGAGGTGAAGCTCCGCTGGGATGTCATCTTGGCCAGCTGAGAGTTGGAGTTACCCAACTGGAGGCTTCAGCAGGAGCTAATTCCCAAGCTGGGAGACTGTGTCATTCTGAGGAGCACTTTTCTGGCAGAAAGACTGTGCTTTGCACCAAGTTCTCTTACGGGAAGGGCCCGGTGGGGGACGGTAACAAGAAAGTAGGTACTTCCTACTTTGAGCTACGTCATAGCATCTGGGGATGAAAGATAGGTGCCTGCATTGTCAGCTGGAAAGTGAATCAGCCACACTTGATGGCCTGACTGATTTTACAAGCTGTCAGATAGCTATTGTCTTTTTAAAGTAAGACTGACTGGAGAAATAACCACTGTGCACCCTGATGGCCTCTTTTTCAGCCTTTACTGACTCACATCACAGGGTCAATTCATAGCCCCCCAGTGACTCCATAACTAAGGCTGTGTTTTTAACAGCAGGAGGCAGAGCCTGCCACCCAAAGAGTCCACTGGGGAAGTTGTTAGAGTACACAGAGTCAGCTGATGACCAACTCCCTTCTCAGAACTATGCCTCAGCTACTATTGAGGTAACACCAAAGAAACTAAACAGCTTCTGGATGTCTTGAATACAAAAAAGTTGCCAAACATGTATAGTGACAGTTTGCCATGGCTTCAGAAAACTCCCAAAACAAGGAATCAAAAAAGTCCCAGATGAAAAGCCCTTTCTGAAACTATCCAAGGTTGAGTACAAAAGAATTATATAGAGAGCCCTCCTAGACCTTATACAAAATGCAGCAGAGAAAAAAAAAATTGTACAACCTTTTCAAACTGGTGGAACATCAACATTCTGAAATCCAACAGATCAATAACAAAATTACAGAATAAGACAATTCAATACAAAAACAAAAGAACAGCATTGAGCAAATGGAATTGAGACTTAGTAATCTTGGGGACAGAAAAACTGATACCAGCATTTATGAGGAACAATCAGAGAAAAGAAATAAGAAAAAATGAAGAAGTATCAAGAAATATGTGAGACTCTATCAGAATAAATAATCTAGGATTAACTGGAGCTCCTGAACAGGAAGGGATAGCTGAAAACATAGAGTATTGTTGTTGGGTTGCTGACAGAAAACTTTTCTCAAATTATGAAAGAAGAGAATATAGGTATCCAAGACATGTATTGAATCCCACAAAAAATAGACCCCAAAAGAAAGACACGAAGACATATTATAATCAATGATTAATAAAATGAAACATAAGCAGAAACTATTAAAGGCAGCAAGACTCAAAGCACAGCTCACATTCAGAGAGAAGCCATATAAGTTTGGTCTGACTTCTCAGCAAAAACAATGTTGGCAAGGAGGCAGTGGGATGACACCTTTAAAGCCTTGAAGGAGAAAAACTTCCAACCAAATATTATATATTCTGCAACACTGTCTTTCAAATATAAAGATGAATTTCAGTCATTCTCAGATAAACAAAAGTTTAGAGACTTTGTAAAAACCAAGCCTAAACTACAAGAGATACTGAAAGAAATTCTTTACTTAGAAAAGAAAACCATTAAGTGTATGTTTAAGGAGACAATACAAGACACATCATCCAGAAACCTACTCAGTTAGGGAAAGCACAAAAGTCAATCAAAGCTGTAAAAGAAGGGAACCAGTGATCATATCATGAAAACTCAGACACCATCACATTAAAAAGAGGGATGTACCACAGTACTTATGGTCCTTTCAGATAGAGAGAAAGTTAATAAGAAATGTGGAAGTTAAAATTGTTTAAACTTAGAATATTAAGAAGGATCATAGAGGATAGCTGCAAAACACAATAACAATGCAGCATATCAAAACAAGAATTGTAATAGAGGAGTCTCAACAAATACAAAACCAACACTGAAAAAGATGAAAAGTCAACACATAAAGAATGACCCACTACAGAATATCAAGAGCAGCATAGATAACACCAACACAAAAATAAATATATCAGGATGACACCACTAAACACATACCTACCAATAATTAAACTGAATGTAAATGGACTGAACACTCCAATAAAGAGACAACGAGTGACATCTTTGATCAAAAGGCACAACCCATCTATATGTTGCTTACAAGAAACACAGTTTATATTTAAAGATATGAAAAAATTGAAAATTAAAGGATGGAATAACATATGACGCTACAACAACACAATGAAGAGCATATGTAGCAATACTAATCTCAGATTAAATAGATTTTGATGTAAAATTCACCGTCAAGGACAAGGATGGTCACTATTTACTGCTTAAAGTTTCTATACACAAGCAGGACTTAGTAATGTTAAAAATTTGTGTACCCAGTACTAGAGTATCTAGATACATAGAATAAACACTGACTACAGTGAAAAATGAAATAGATCACTCTATAAGAATAGTGGGAGACCTCAGTAATGATAATTTCAGTAATGGACAGATGTTATAGAAAAATACTTCTGTAAAGACACAGAAGATCTTATTATGACAGTTAACCAATTAGACCCCATCAACACAAACTATTTATTTATTAACAGATAACTACAACTTCTTTCCAATACACATGGTACTTTTTCCAGAAGTGACTGTGTGTTAACACATAAAGCAAATCTCAACAAAATACAAACTATTGAATTATTGCAAAACATCATCTCAGACCATAAAGCCATAAAAGTCAAAATAAATAGCAGGAAATAAAACACCAGTAGTAATTGGAACTCATGGATTCTGAACAACTTGCTCAAAAAGTCATGGATTCTAGAAGAAATCAAGGATGAAATAAAGAAAATTATGAATTCAAATGAGAATGAAAATACATCTTTCCAAAACCTATGGGATACAGCCAAAGCAGTCCTCAGAGGTCAGTTTAGCTCTTTAAATTCACATATTCAGAAAGTAGAAAGGACCCAAACTAAAGAATTAACCCTACAGCTTGTACAAGAAGAAAGACAACAACAGAGAAACCCCTCAAGCAACAGAAGAAAACAGATCATAAAGATTAGAGCAAAACTAAATGAATTAGAGAATAGAAGAACAATTGAAACTATTAACAAAACAAAAAACTGGTTTTTTGAAAAGATCAACAAAATTGACAAACCATTGGCTAAACTTACAAAAGACAAACAGGACAGGCAAGTAATAACCTGAATAAGAAATGAGAAGGAAGATGTCACAACAGATCCATCAGAAATCAAAAATATCATAACAGAATCCTATGAATGACTGTACTCTAAAAGATTTGAAAGCCTGGAGTAAATAGATAAGTTCTAGAGTCATCTGACTTGATAGCACTTGGCTTGGCAGACTCATATCACCTACTAAAATTATCCCAAGGAGAAGTATAACAACTTAATAAACCCATCACAAAGGAAGAGATTTAAAAAGTCATCCAAAAACTACCCACCAAAAAAAGCCCTGGCACAGATGACTACCATTCTACCACATTTTTAGAAAAGAGTGAACTCCAATACTACCAAGACTATGTCACAGCATAGAAAGGGATGGAATACACCCAAATTCATTCTATGAAGCCAGGATAACCCTGATACAAAATCCAGGGAAAGATACCACAAAAAAGAAAATTACAGACCAGTATCACTCATGAACCTAGATACAAAAATTTTCAACAAAGTCCTTGCCAATAGATTTCAACAACATATCAAAAAATAATTCATCAGGAAAAAGTGAGATGCAAGGCTTGTTCAGCATCAGAAAAACAATTAACATGATCAACCACATAGATAACATGAAGGATAAGTGTCACCTGATTTTGTCAATTGATACAGAAAAGGCATTTGGCAAAGTCAAACATCCATTCATGCTACAAACAATAGGAATATAAGGCAAACTTCTCGATGCAATAATGAGCATCTACACAAAGTGAACTGTCTATATCATTCTGAATGGAGAGAGACTGAAAGAATTCCCCCTGAGAATGGGAACTAGTCAAGGATGCCTACTCTCACCACTTCTATTCAAAATTATACTAGAAGTTCTGACCACAGCAACTAGACAAGACAAAGAAATAAAGGGCATCCACGTCAGCAAAGAAGAAGTAAAAATCTCCCGATTTGCAGATGCTATTATTGCATACAAAGAGAATTCTAAACAATCCATAAGTAAGTTACTGGAACTAATAGAAGAGTTCAGTAAAGTATCAGGATATAAGATCAACATCAGTAAATCAGCAGGATTCCTTTATACCAACAAAGAGATCATTAAAGAAGAAATTACCAGATCAATACCGTTTATTATAGCCACCAAGAAGATAAAATACCCAGAAATAAATCTAACTAGAGAAATAAGAGACCTATACAAAGAGAACTGCAAGAAGCCAAGAGAGACTTACACAAATGGAGAAACCTACCCTATTCATGGATGTCAAGCCAAGTGCCGTCGAGTCGGATACAAGTCATGGTGACCCTAGCGACCAGGGTAGAACTGACCCCCAGAGTATTCAAGGAGCGCCTGGTGTATGGAAGACTTAACATTGTGAAAATGGCTATTTTACCCAAAGTGATTTACATATATAATGCAATCCCAATACGAATTCCAGTGACATTTTTTTAATGAGTTGAAGAAACAAATTACTAACTTAATTTGTTAAAGGGAAGAAACCCCGAATAAGCAAAGCACTACTGAAGAAGAACACAGTGGGAGGCCTCTGACTATCCTACCTTAAAACTTATTACACTGCCACAGTAGTCAAAACAGCCTGGGACTGGTACAAAAAGTGACATATAAACCAATGGAACAGACTCGAGACCAAAGAGATTACCCTATCCTCCTATGAACATCTGATATTCAACAAAGTCTCCAAGATTATAAACTGGATTGAAAACAATCTCTTTAACAAACACTGCTGGCAAATTTGGATCTCAATCTACAAAAAAATGAAACAAGAGCCATATCTCACACCTTACACAAAAACCAACTTGAATTGGACAAAAGACCTAAATATTAAACATAAAAAGATAAAGATCATGCAAGAAAAAATAGTCAACGATGGAAGTTTTAATACACAACTTAGACTTCAAACTCTGAAAAGCAAAGTACGATTAACAGAAGAAAAAATAGATAAATGGGAACTACTAAGAATCAAACACTTTTGCTCATCCAAGGACTCTATCAAAAGAATTAAAAGAACATCTACATAATGGGAAAAAAATATTGGCATCTGTATGTCAGATCAACATCTAATCTCCATAATCTACAAGGTCCTGGAAAACATCAAGAAGAAAAGGGTGAATAATCCAATTCAGTACTGGGCAAAGGAGATGGACAGACATTTCACTAAAGAGGGCATCCAGGCAGCCAAATGACACATGAGAAAATCCTCACAGTCATTAGCTATTAGAGAAATCCAAATCAAAGCTACAATGAGATATCATCTCACCCCAACAAGGTTGGCCATGATCCAAAAAACACAAAACAACAAATGCTAGAGAGGCTGTGGAGAAATTGGAACTCTCCTACACTGGTTGAAGGATTGCAAAGTGGTACAACCTCTTTGCAAAGCAATATGGGGCTTCCCTAAAAAGCCAGAAACAGGTATACCATTTGACTTAGTAATCCCACTGCTTGGAATATATCTTACGGAATCAAAGACATTCACATGAACAGATATATGCACGTGAATGTTTATTGCGGTACAATCCAAAATAGCAAAAAGATGGAATCAACCCAGATGCCCAACAACTGACGAATGGAATAAACAAACTGTGGTTCATATAACCAATGGAGCACTATGCAGTGATAAAGAGTAATGATGATTTTAGGAAGCCTCCTTATATCCTGGTTTCAATTGAAGGACATCATGCTGAATGAAATCAGTCAGTGGCACAAAGACCAATATTGTACGAGACCCATTCTATAAGGATTTAAAAACAGATTTATATATAGAAGAAAAAAACTCTTTGATGGCTACAAAGGAGTGGAGGAAGGGAGGAAGAGAGCTGGTTATAGACTAGATTAAAAAAAAAAAAAAAAAAAAAAACCACCACCATAGAATAGGGTCTGACTCGTAGCAACCATAGATAGTTGACACTAACTTGGTTGGGTCAAAGCAGTGGCAGTACACAGTAGAAAGGACTTAAAAATAGAATTATCTACAGAAGAAAACAACTTTGTTGTCTACAAGGGCAGGGGATGTAAGGGTTTATCATAGATGAGACAGCTGATATATGTTAGAAATTTTATTCATTTACTGTAATAAATAAAAAAAGAAACAAAGATGATCAGCTTAACTGAACTTTGACATAAACTGAAACTCTTCTAATCTTAACCCATTATTGCAAGAATAGAGTAGCAAGGATGTGGGTCTAGGGACCATGCTCTCAGGGGACATGGTGGCCAACTGGCATAACTAGCCTATTGCTGAGAGAGTCTTCTGCACCCCATATTAGTGAGTTGTGTCTGGGTCTTAAAAGCTAGCAAGCTTCCATCTGAGGTATACCACATGGTCCCAACTCAGCCAGAATAAGTGATAACCAAGGACAGTAATGACATGAGGAAAAAGAGTCCAGAAAACAAAAGTTTCCATGTGAATGGATGACTATCAACATTTGATTAGAAGAACCAAATGGTACCAGGCCACCACCAATGACAGCCGTTATGGGATACACAATGAGTCCCAGTGGCAACACGAGAAAATGAGGTCTGAGCATCAAGAATTCCACTAAAAGACTGAAGCTGATGATTCGAAGGCCTGGGAGTTCCACTGGGAGTATGGCTCCTAGACCTGCTTCTCCTCTGATCATAAAGCATTGCTTAGGTCAGCTCTCTAGACAAGAATGGATTGGACCCACAGATACAGAGTGACCACATGGTGTGTACACTTTACGGTTCTATGAATCTATAGGATGCTGTCCTACTGGCCTCCTACGAGAAGGGAGAGGAAAAGATGGAAAGGAGAAATATGATGTCATTGGACAAGGAGAACAGAAGGAGCTGCATATAAGCAGGCCTGCAAATCTAATCTGCATTGTGTACTCTCACTCAACCACAATTTAAAAAAATCTTTCAAATATAGATACTGTTTCAAGTTTCATAATTTACATTTCTAAGTAAAGCATTTGCCTTCAGTTTTGGTGTTCCTAGTTGTCCAGGCATAGGCAGTACTATATAGCTCCTGAATCTACTTTCCTCACATTCACAACACAATGATTTATAAAAGATTCTGTCATTTTACATAAACTCATTTGTTTTCCATCATTAATGGTAATAGTTGCTTTTATCACTCTATCTAGCATCGCAGTTCAGATGTTTGTGGATGCTTTACCCAAAAAATTAAACAAATAAATAAATAAATAAATGCCCTTTTAATTTCCTTTCTTCTTTGTCTTTTGCAATAATAACCCTCAGCTGGACATACACAGAAAATCAGATGAACATATCCCTGATTTCAACTGGAGGCTGACTCCTAACTCCTTGACATAGTGACTCAAACATCACTGTTCTTCGAGGTTCCAGGAGCCTGGGAAAATCAACAACAACACACAGGTGCCTTTGTGTTTTCTTCTTAGACACTCCTCCAGTCTGTGACTCCTTTAAAAACTTTTCATTTCTCAGTATTGAAGTAAAACTTTCAGAATCTCTGTGATCTTTATTGGCAAAACTTACTGAAGTCTAAAATGCACATTATATTTATAAAGATAGGCTCTGTGCCTTGAAGACTTTTCTGCCATAAGCTTAAAACCTATAAAATTATTCAAATAGACAGAGGAAAAACAAAAACACTAAGCTTCTGAACATTAGAGATGTTAAGTATTAACTGTTCAGCAATAATAATATTTAAAATCATAAAGGGCATTTCTCTGCTTAAAATTGATAGAATTATAATTTAATATGCTATGAGGTAAGGTAATCATTTTGTTTATACACACAAATATATCCATCCATTTTACAAAAAAGATTGAATATGTTTTAAATTTCAGACCCTCTGAAGTTAAAAATATGGTATAGCTTTGCAAAGATGTACTTTATTCTATATTATATTACTCTATAACTGGTGATTTTAGAGTGGATTCTTTTTCATAAACTATGTGTGATCATTTACCTTTCTTGCAAGACAGAAAATAGCCTGATGCTCTATTCATCCTTGCCAACTTCTATAATAACACTGAAAGTATAGTGTGCTTATCTCAGTGATGCTAAATAAAAACACTGTATTTTTTAGGTATGACAGAATACAAAAAAGATAAAAAATTGTTTCTATATTGGTATGGTATCTGACATCTTAAAAAAAAAATGCTGTATTAAAAGTATACAGTTTTGTCCATCTTAGGCTTTGATGGAAGTTGTGGATACAGATTTCTACTTTTTTTTAACAGCACTGACAGCATGTATGTTCCATAGAATGATGAAAACCTAATGTATTAGAATTTCTAATCTGGCAATCACATGTTCCTTCCTTGAAGCTCTGCCAGGAAGTGCTTCCTCTGGGAACAATGTTCAAACTTTTCATTACAGAATTCAAAACCACTTAACTCACAGAATTTTAGACATCCATATTTACACTAAACTAGAAAGACTGAGTTTGAATTCATTAGGGGGTCTCTGAGTCTCACAATGAAATTATAAACATTCTTTTAGTCAGGTTTGATTTAGCACTCTCATTTCTTCTGGGATGTTGTGCTTTTGCAGAACGCTGTGACTCACTGAATAAAGAGTAGGAATACCAGTGCTCACTTGCCTGTGGCATTGTTGATAGAAAAACATGTCCGACAGTGTATATGTAAATGACTCTGTGTGTGTGCTTGTGTCTGTTGTTTTATATATTTGACATTCTGTAATAATTGACTTTTCCTCTATAATATTAAATGATCCAACAGGATTTATTGCCCTCCTTGAGATCACTTAATTGGATTCAAAGACACTATCAGACTATATTTAGTCATCCTGCTGACCTCTGGCTGGAGGAAGGAGAGTGGGTGGAGAGGAGGGGAAAGGAGGCTGTTGGGAGGATGAGACATGTGTGGAGCAGAGAGGAATAGTGTGCAGTCACCGGGCAGGGAGAGCAGTGGAAGCTGCATATAGGTGGGCATGTAAATTTATAAGGGAATGTACTTTTTCACTCAGTCATATTAAATAAAATAAAAAAAGTCTTTTAAAATATATTTTATTAAACTAGTGCTTAATGTTTCTGTCTTTCACGAAAATCCTATTGAAACTGATTTTTAAGATGTTACTGTAAAAATATGTTTCTTTTATAACTATCTAACTTTACAAATATGTTTAAAGTATTAAAAGGTAAAGATGTCACCTTGAAGACTAACGTGTGCCTGACCCAAGCCACGGTATTTTCAATCTTATCATATGAATACAAAAGCTGTTCACTGAATAAGGAAGACAGAAGAAGAATTGATGCCTTTGAATTGTGGTACTGGAGAATACTGTTGAATGTACCATGGACTGCCAAAAGAGTAAACCATTCTGGAAGAAGTGTCATCAGAGTTCTCCTTAGAACCAAAGATAGCAAGAGTGTGTCTTACTTTGGACATGTTAAGAAGGATCCATCCCTGGAGAAGGATAGCAAGCTTGATAGAGCAGAGGGTCAGTGAAAAAGGGGAAGACCCTCAATGAGATGGACTGACACAGTGGCCGTAACGATGAGCTTAAGCATAAAAACTATTGTGGATAAGGTACAAGACTGGGCAGTGTTCTATTCTATTGTGCATACAATCACTGAATCAGAACCAACTGGATGGCGCCTAACAACAACATTACAAATGGCAATCTAAAAAACTCTGTTCGTTTTCTCAAGGAATCACTCAGAGTCAGTTCTTTTCCTTAAATTTCAAAGGAAGATTTTAATGCAACAGTTACTACACTTTTTTGTTTTCTGGTAGTAAGTATTTTAGGCTTTGTGGGTCAGACTGACAGTCGTATCTACTCAACTCTGCCACTGTAGGGTGAAAGCAGCCACAAATAATTTGTAAATGAATAAGCATTGCTGTGTTCCAATAAAACTTCATTTTATAAAATAGGCAGTGGGTTGGATTTGGCCTACAGACTCTAGTTTGTCAATCCCTGTCAGAAAGTATGAAGAAATACAAGTTTAAAGTGTCAAAACTAAGTGTTCTCTAATATGATTATGTGTAATTCACTCTGACACAAAATAGAAGTGATTTAAGTTATAGAAAACATCATTTTTATTTTTCATTGGCAATCACTGTAACATTTGTAATTCATTTTTCAGAAAAAGAATAAAAATAAACAATGAAAGTGTGAAGTTGGTATAAAAGCAAATTTTCGTTGTCATGTTTTTAAGATGTAATAGCTTTTCTAGTTCAATTTTGCAAATTTCCCAAAAATACTGAGATAAAATTAGTAAGTTACATGCTTCCTTTATATACATACTGTTTCTATTGAAAAAATAAAATAAAATTTAACAGAGGGTACATAGATACGTTATTAAAAGGACAGTTATGTCAATGTGATATGATTTTTTTCTCTGTTTTTGACTACTGCATGGAAAGAAAGAGGCTAAATGTACACAGATTTAAATATACTGAATTGAATGCAGTGAACACACACTCACTTTCTACATAGCCATCTTTATCGAGTGACTTTCAAGGTTTTCAAAAATTTTTGTAATTGTCTCAATTAGCTAGTGCTGCTGTAACTGAAATACTACAAGTGAGGCGCTTTAGAGAACAGAAATATATTTTGTCAAAGCTCAGGAAGCTAAAAATCCAAGTTCAAGGCTATAAACGAAGGCATCTCCTACAGCTATAGAGGAAAGCTCTTATGTCTTTCAGCTTTTATATTCCTGGCATTCTTTGGTTCTTTGACATTTTCCACATGATATTTATCTTCTCTTCACCCCTTTTAGCTTGCTTCTACATCTGATCTGCTTTGCTTATTAATTTAGAAGTGATCGAAATTAGAACACATACCCCAACCCTCACACAGCCTCATTAACATAGTAAAGGAAACTGAATTCCCAATGAGATTGTATCCACAGGTATAAGGATTAGAATACCAAAACATTTTTACTGAATGTTCATAACAATAACAACTTCTTTTATAATGTCACTTTGTTTTTTAATATCAAGAGTGGTTTCTGTTTCTAGCACTGAACTATGACCTCTGTTGACTTTTGTTATGTCATAGCAATACCTTTCTAAACTCTAGCCTATAATAGATTGAAAAAGAGACTACATGTCAACAGACCCGTAACAATAGTGGAATATTTTGGCTTGTTGTTGTTGTTAGGTGATGTCAAGTCAATTCTGACTCATAGTGACACTGAGTACAAAAGAATAAAATACTGCCTGATCCTTTGCTATGCCCATAACCATCTTTATGATTGAGAACATTGTTGCAGCCATTGTGTCAATCCATCTTGCTGAGGATCTTCCTCTTTTTTGCTCTGGCTGTACTTCGCCCAGCGTGATGTTCTCCAGAGACTGATCCCATCTAACATGTGCAAAGTATGTAAGACACAGAGTATTTCCAGAGAGCACTCTGGTTGTACTTCTTCCAAGACATTTATTTGGGTAAAGCGTAAATATTAATTTGGTTGGAAGTTGATGTAGGTTTTAGCAAAGGACTGAAAAGAAATAAACTTAGCGTAATTTTGAGAAATCACTCTGAAAAACTATCTGTAGCAGGATATAAGGAGTCAGTCATTTCCCAGGCATTTCCCAGCATGATAGACAATCTGGCCATACAATGCATCAAAGAACAGACTTAAGGCATTTACATCTAATCAATCTTGTTGTATCAGAGGATCTTAAGACATCCACAACTAAAATGGAGTTGGCAAAAAAAAAAAAAAAAGAAAGAAAAAGAAAAAAAACTAGATTGGGAAACAGTTTTTTAAAAAAGAAAAAGGTAGAAAGAGTTTTCTGATTTAAGAACTCTCTGTTGCAAGCATCTTTGTTGCTACTTTTATGTGAAAATAACTAGATGCTAATAGACCAGAAATTAAAAAAAAAAAAAAAGTTTCCCAAAACTCAAATGAATCTCATTGCAGTAGAAATGATTTTGACTCATGGTTACATTACAGGACAGAGGATAACTTCCCCATAGCATTTCAAGTGCTGTAACTTTTAGGAAAATGGATTGCCTCATCTTTCTCACACAAAGCAGATGGTGGGTTCAAATCTCTGATGGTTCAGTTAGTAATCAAGCACTTGACCTAAGCTCTTAAAACATTTCTAGAGTCTGAAGACACAACACGGCTTGCAATGCCTATGTCTTTTAATTCTTAAAGCAAATTCCCAAAGGTACTAGTATCATAGTCAAAACAGTAAAACCTAACAGTTGGAGAAAAGCTGTTAGTCATTCATCTAAAACACTGAAATTTTTTTGAATATTTTGAAATAATAGATTTTTTTTTTTTTTTAACAAAGTCTTGTTACATGAGACTGGATTTTGTTCAACAAGTTCATCTCAGATGATTCTCAGTTATTGCTGTTGTTGGCTGCCATTGAGTATGTTCAGATCGAACCAACACTATATGCAACAGGACAAAACACTGCCCAGTTCCTGAGCCATCCTGACAACCTTTGTTATGCTTGAGCCCATTGTTGCAGCCCTCTACTTTATCAAGCATGATGTCCTTCTCCAAGGATTGGTGCATCCTGATTACGTGGCCAAATTATGTGTCATAAGTTAAATTGTATTCCCTAAAAAAATGTGTGTATCAGTTTCACTGCACCATGATTCCCAGTACTGTATGACTGTCCGTAATTTTGTCATTTGATGGGATTTTCCTGTGTTAATAAAATGGATTAATAACAGTTATATGGATGCGAACTGTAGGACTGGATAATTCTTACGTCAATCTCTTTTGAGCTATAGAGGAGAGAAGTGAGCAGACACATGCAGGAACCTCATGTCACCAAGAAAGCAGCACTGGGAACAGACTGCACTCTTTGGACCTGAGGTTTCTGTGTTGAGATCTTTGCGGACTAAGGAAAGACTGATGCATCACAAGGCCATTTTTCTAGAACCAACATAGAAAGCCTTGCCCTGGAGGCAGTGCCCTGAATTCAGGCTATTTAGCCTACTGAACTATAAGAAAATGACCTTGTCCTTATTAAAGCCATCTGCTTGTGGTATTTTTGCTAGAGCAGTATTAGATAACTAAGACAGCATAAGAGACAAAGTCTCATTATTCTTTCTTCTATGGATCATTTTGTCTGTATTTATTCCAAGATAGATTTGTTGATTCTTTAGGTAGTCTGTAGTATAATCTATATTCTTCACCAAATAATTCTTCACCATAATTCAAAGGCATCAGTTCTCCTACAGTGTTCCTTCCTTATTCGTTGTCCATCATTTTCGTGAATATGAGGTGATTAAAAACACCATTACTTGCATCAGAGCACTTTAGTCCTCAAGGTAACATCTTTGCTTAAAAAAAAAAAAAATCATTGTGCTTTAAGTGAAAATTTACAATCCAAGTCATTTTTTCATACAAAATCTTGCACACACCCTGCTGTGTAACTTCAGCAGCTCTCTCCACCTTGTAACACTTCCATCCACCCTCCATTTTCCTAGTCAATTCATCCAGCTTCTGTCCTCCTATTCTCTCTCATTTGGCCTGTGGACAGGAGGTGCTCAGTTAGCCACATATATATATACTGAAGTCAAGCACACTCTTCACCATAGTCTAGTCCAATCATTGTCTGAAAAGTTACCTTTGGGGTTGGTTTCAGATCTGGGCTAAAAGAGAGTTCAGGGGTTATGTCTTCCAGGAACTCTCTAAACTATTGAACCATTGAGTCTGAACTTTCAATAGAGTTCTCGTTCTGCACACTTATTTTTCTCCCATTTTGTCAGGGGCTGTATATAGGTATGTAGGGTTCCCTGTCAGGGCAGTCACTAGTGGTGGTCAGGCACTACCTAGTTCTTCTAGTCTCATGTTGCTATAGTCTCTGAATTATGTGTCACTTTCTGTCTCCTGGGCTAATATTTTCTTATGTCTTTGATGTCTTTCACTTTTGTCTTCTTCAAGTAGACTGGGACAAACTGATGTTAAAATCGACTTTCTAGCTTTTAAGACCCCAGATGCTGCTCACCAGAGTGGAATGTAAAGCATTTTCAGAAAAAAAAAAAAAAAAAAAATCTCATTATGCCAATTGGACTAGATGTCCCATGAAAGTATGGTGCCCAGAACCCTGCCCCTGTTAGTCTGTCCTTCAAAACGCTGGTTGATATTCAGGAAACCTCTTAGCTTTTGGTTTAGTTCAGTTGTACTCACCTCCCTTCTACCAAGTGCTATCAGTCTTTTCACCTAACACAATTTGTATCTATTGTCTAATTGATGAATACCCCTGTCCCTCACTCCCAACTCTTGAAAGCATTGAAGACTTTTTTTCTTCTTTTTCTTGAGTCCTTATAAAGTGGTCTCATACAATATTTGTGCTTTTGCAGTTGATTAATTTCACTCAGTACAATGTCTTACAGATAACTCCATGTTACGAGTTTTTTTTCCCCCGGTCATTGTAATTGTTTATTACTGTGTGAACATACCATAGTTCATTTATTCATTCATCTGCTGGTGGGCACCAAGTCTGATTCTATAATTTTGATACTGTAGGCAGTGCTGAAATAAACATTGGTGAGCAGGTATCTATTCATGTTTCAGTGCTTATTTCCCTAGGATATGTTCCAAGAAGCGAGATTGTTGGATCATATGATATTTCCATTTCTAGCTTTTTAAGAAAGTGCCAAAGTGACTTCCAAAGTGGCTATACCATTTCATACTCATACCAGCAGTGTGGAAGTGTTCCAGTCTCTCCCTGACCTCACCAGCATTTATTATTTTGTTTTCAGGATTAATACAAGCCTTGTTTGTGTTTCTGGTGGTGTAGTAGTTAAGTGTCACAGCTGCTAGTCAAAAGCTCAGCATTCTGAATCCAGCAGATGCTCCCTGGAAACAATATGGGACAGTTCTACTTTGTTCAACAGGGTTGCTATGAGTTGCAAACAAATTGGCAGCAGTGGGGCTTTTTGTTGTTGTTGTTGCTAGGGTAAGATGGCATCTCACTGTAGTTTTGATTTGGATTTCCTCATGCATCTGTTAGTTGCTTGGATGTCTTCTTTGGTGAAGTGCCTGTTCATACTCTTTTCCATTTATTAATTGTCATTTATTAATTGGGTTAATTATCTTTTTTGTTCTTAAGGTTTTGCAGTAACTTCTAGATTATGGAAACTAGATGTTGATTTCATTTCCAGTATCCAATTTTTTTTTTCCTGCTCTGTATGTTGTATTTTTACTGTTTTGATGAAGTCTTTAGATGAGCTAAGTGTTTTGATGTTTAGGAGTTCCTAGTTATCTATTTTCTCTTTTGGTGTTTGTATATTGTTAGTCATGACTTGTGCTTTATTTTTGCTATGTATTAGGGCTCCTAGCATTGTCCCTATTTCTTCCTCCATGATCTTTATCATTTTAGATTTGGTACTTAGGTCTTTCATCTATATTGAGTTAATTTTCTGCTTGGTGGGGCAAATGGGTCTTGTTTCAGGTTTTTTATTTTATTTATGTATTCAATCATTCATTCAATCATTTATTTGTTTTTTATCTATCTATCATCTACCTATTTATCTATCTATTGATCCATTTTGCAGGCAGATGTCCAGTTATGTCAAAACCATTTGTTTAGTTATTAAATATTTTACTGTGATTGAATGAAAGTATACAATCCAAATTAAATTTGCATGCCTGCCTATCTGTAGCTCCTTCTGCTCTCCTTTCCCAGTGATGGCGCACTCCTTTTTCATTCTATATATGTCATATCCTTTTAACAATCTCCTGTCCCCTCCTCTCCCTTCTAGTAAGAGGCCAGTAGGGTAGCATCCTATAGAGTCATAGAACCATAAAGTTCACGTAACTTATGAACACATTGAATCCCTGTATCCAGTACATACCTGTCCAAAGAACATTGTTTTCTGGTCAGGGGCAGCAACAGGTCTAGGGTCCATGCTCCCAGGGGAACCTCCAGGCTGCCAAACCATCTGTTGTGATCTTTTGGTGGAGTTCTTGAAGTGTACCTCTCATTTTCCCATGTTGCCACTGGGACTCATCACTGCATGCCTTTGGTGGTGGCTGGGCACCATGTGGTTCTTCTGGTCACATGTTGACACAGTCACCTACCCACATGGCTCCTTCTGTCTAATGGATTCTTTTTCCCTCATGTCTCTGTTCTTCTTCATGATTGTCTGTTCTGAATGAATTGGGACAATTTGGTGTACCTCAGATGGCAACCTGCTAGTTTTTAATGTCCCTGATGCCACTCACCAATATGGGGTGCAAAAGACCCTCTTAGCAATAGGCTAGTTACACCACTTGGCCTTGATGTCCCCTGTGAGCATGGTCTGCAGATGCCACCTCTGCTGCTCTATCCTTGAAATGTTGGGTTAAGTTTAGAAGAGTTTTCAGTTTATGTTGAAGTCTAGTTAAGTTGATCTTCTTTCTACTGTGTGCTTTGCACTTTTGCTGCTGACTGATTTCACTCAGCATGATGTCTTCCAATTGAAACCAGGTTATGAGATGCTTTGTAAAATCATCATTGTTCTTTATCACTGCATAGTGTTCCACTGAATGCCTGTACCATAGTTTTTTTATCCACTTATCTGTTGTTGGGCATCTGGGTTGAATCCATCATTTTGCTATTGTGAACTGTGCTGCAATAAACATTCGTGTGCATGCATCTGCTCATGTGATTGCCCTTGATTCTATAGGATATATTCCGAGCAGTGAGATTACTGGATCAAATGCTATATCAATTTATAGCTTTTTAAGAAAGTGCCAAACTGCTTTCCATAGAGGTTGTACCTTTTTGCATTCCCACCAGCAGTGTAAGAGAGTTCCAATCTCTTCACAGCCTCTCCAGCATTTGTTGTTTTGTGGGGTTTTTTTGGATCATATCAAACATAGTTCAGGTGAGATGGTATATCATTACAGTTTCGATTTCAATTCCTCTAACAACTAACAATTGTAAGCTTATCCTCATGTGTGTTTCGGCTGCCCCAATGTCGTCTTTGGTGAAGTGTCTGTCCATATCCTTTGGCCATCACTTAACTGAGTTATTTACCTTTTTCTTGTTAATATTGTGTACTACCTGTTGACTATGGAGATCAGATGTTAGTCTGACACGTACTTACTAAATATTTAATTAAAAGACCATCCATTCTGTAGGTGGTCTTTTAATTCTTTTGATAAAGTCCTTGGATGAGCAAAAGTATTTGATTCTTAATAGTTCCCATTTATCTATTTTTCTCTTCTGTTGTTCATGTCTTGTCTGTCAGATTTTGAAGTCTAAGCTGTGTTTTACAATTTCCATTGTTGATCCTATTTTTTCTTACATGATCTTTATCATTTTAGGTTTGATATTTAGGTCTTTTGCCCAATTTGAGTTAGTTTTTGTGTAAGGCATAAGATATGAGTCTTGTTTCAATTTTTTACAGCTGAATATCCAAATTTGCCAGCAGTATTTGTTAAAGAGACTGTTTTTACAACAATTTACAATCTTGGGGCCTTTGTCAAATATCAGCTATTCATAAGAAGATAATGTCATCTCCGAGGTCTGAACTTTGTTCCATTGTTCTATATGTCTGCTCTTGTTCAAATACCAGGCTATTTTGAATACTGTACCATGTAATAGGTTCTAAAGTCAAGTACTATGAAGCCTCTCACTGTGGTTTTCTTCCAGTAGTGTTTTGCTTCTCCAGGGTTTCTTTCCTTTCCAAACAAAGCTGGTGATTTGTTTCTTCTTCTCATTAAAAAATGTCACTGGAATTTGTATTGGGATTGCATTGTGTATGTAGATTGTCTTGGGTAAAATATGTATTTTCACAATGTTAAGTCTTCCTATCCTGAGCACAATAGGTTTCTACATTTATGTAAGGGTCAAAATCAAAGCATTAACCCTCCGACTCATAGAAAGAGAACAGAAAAAGAAGCCCTTGGGCAACAGAAGAAAGCAAACACTATAAATTAGAACAAAATTAAATGAATTAGAGAATGGAAAAGTGGCTCAAAGAGTTAACAAGACCAAATGTTTATTATTTGAAGAGATCAATTGATAAACCATTGGCCAAACTGAGAAAAGAAAAACAGAAGAGGAAAAAACACAAATAATAAATGAGATTATCATACCACAACATAGCCATCTGAAATTTAAAAAAAAAAAAAAAAAAAGAATACTGTGCAAAATTTTACTATAACCAGTTTGAAAACTTAAAGGAAACAGAAAAATTTTAGAAACACACTACCTACCTAAACTAACACAAGCAGAAGTAGAACAACTAAACAAATCCATAACAAAAGAAGAAACTGAAAGGTAATTTAAAAACTCCCCAAAAATAAGCCCAGGCCCTGATGGCTTCACTGGAGCATTCTACCAAACTTACAGAGATGAGTTAACACTACTGTTACTAAATGTATTTCAGAGCATGAAAAAGGGTGGAATACTTCCACAGTGATTCTATGATGTTAACTTAACCCTGATACCAGGTAAAGACAAGGAAAATTACAAAGCAATAGCCGTCTTGAATTTACACGCAAAATCCTCAACAAAAGTCTAGCCAATAACATTCAACAACTAATAAAAAATTAAATAAAAATAATAAAAAAAATTCACCACAACCAAGTGGGAATCATACCACAGATTCTGGAATGGTTCAACATTAGAAAACCTATTGATGTAATCAACCACATAAATAATACAAAAAGAACCACTTGATTTTATCAGTTGATTCAGAAAAGTCAGAGTCCAACACCCATTCATGTTAAAAACTCTCAGCAAAATAGGAATAGAAAGAAAATTCCTCAACATAAGAAAGGACATTTATTTAAAGCCAACAGCTTATATCATTCTATGGAGAGAATCTGAAAGAATTCTCCTTGAGAAATGGAACCAGACAAGTATAATTTTCATCACTGTTATTCAATATAATGCTGGAACCTGTAGCCAGAGGAATTGGGATAAAAAAACAAAGGGCATCCAAATTGGTAAGGAAGGAGTAGTAGTATCTCTATTTTCAGATGATATGATGTTATACAGAAAACCCTCAAGAATCCACGGGCACACACACAAACACAAATAACCCCACTAGAACTAACAGTTCAGCAAAGCATACAGATATAAGATGAAATACAAAAATCAGTTGGTTTCCTCAACACCAAAAACATGATCATCAGAAAGGAAATCACCAAACAAATATCACTTACTATGGCCCCTCAAACCGTAAAAATGTAACCAGATTTGTGAAAGATCTATGCAAAGAAAACTATAAGACACTACTGCAAGAAACCAAAAGAGACCTATGTAAGTGGAAAGACATACCTTGCTCATGGATAGGAAGACTCAACACCCTGAATTAACTATTCTACACAAAATTCTATGAGTCAGAACTGACTCGACAGCACCTAACAACGACACACAAAACATGATGCAATACATTACAATCCTGATCCAAATTTCAATGGCAGTTTTTAGTGATATGGAGGAACAACTCACCATCCATATGTGGAAAGCAAAGAAGTGCCTGATAAGTAAGGCATAACTGAAGAAGGCTAACAAAGTAGGCCTCACACCACAGGACTTTAGAACCTATTACACTGCCAACATAGTCAAAATAGTCTGGGACTGGTACAAAAATGGAAATCCTGGTGGCATAGTCGTTAAATGCCATGTCTGTTAACCAAAATGTCAGCAGCTTCAATCCAGCAGGCACACCTGCTAAGAATTTCAGAACACTTACTTGTGCTCATGAGGGATCTGTATATGGATTAAGAAGCATATGTGAGAAGAGAACAAGAGAACAATGTATGGTTTACAGTCAAGAAAGGTATGTGTCAGAGATGTGTCCTTTCTCCTTAATTTTTCAAACTATACACTGAGCAAATAATCAAAGAAACTGGACTGTATGGAGGAAAACAAGACATCAGGATCAGAGGAAGTCTCATTAACAATCTGCATTGTGCAGATGACACATCCCTGCTTGCTGAAAGTAAAGAAGATGTCAAGCACTGACTGATGAAGATCAAAGACCACAGTCAAGAAATCAAAAGACACACTGCACTCGGAAAATTTGCTGCAAAGACTCTCTCTAAAAATATTGAAAAGGAAATAGGTCGCTCTGGAAACTAAAGTGCATGTGACTCAAGCCATAGTATTTTCAATCAGATTATACACATGAGAACGTTGGGCAATAAATAAAGAAGACAGAAGAACTGACGTCTTTGAAATGTGGTGCTAGTAAAGAATATTGAATGCACCCTGGGCTGCCAAAAGAACAATTGGATCTGTTCCTGAAGAAGACAACCAGAGTGCCTCTTGGAAGCAAAGATAGTGAGACTGTGTCTGACATAATTTGAATATATTGTCAGGAGGGATCAGTGCCTAGAGAGGGATTGGTAGGATGGAGGGTCTGCAAAAAAGAGGAAGACCCTCAACAAGCGGGTTAACACAGTGGCTACAACAATGGGCTTAAGCATGTAAATGATTGTAGGCATGGTGCGGAAATGGATAGTGCTCCATTCTGTTGTGCATAGGGTCACTGTGAGTTGGAATTGACTCAACAGCACCTAACAACACAACAGGCACTTCTTGGAAACTCTGTATAGCAGTTCTACTCTGTCCTATAGGGAATCTATAAGTCAGAATCAACTCAAAGACAATAGATTTGATTTTGGCTTTTGGTACCAAAATAGATACACAGACCAGTGGAACAGAACTGAGAATCCAGACATGCAATCATCCACCTATGACTAGCTGATATTTGTCAAAGGTCTGAAGTCCATTAACTGGGGGAAAGACAGTCTCTTTAACAAGTGGAGTTGGAAAAACTGGATACCCATTGGCAAAAAATTGAAACAAGACCATATCTCACACCATGCACAAAAACTAACTCAAAATTGACCATATACTTATATGCAAAATTTAGAACAATAAAGGTCACATCTCCCTAAATCACTCTGGAAACCAAGGCCTGAGCTGATGATTAAATGGAGACTTTTGGACATCTAATGAGCCCTAGATCATGGCATAGGGCTGTCTATTTGGACTACATACCACTGAACGGGAAACTTCTTTTCGTTCACTGACCGCCCACCCTTGTTGAGTGCCAGCTCTCATGGACTGAAGGTAATTTGCCATTTCAACTTTTTTTTCTCTGTCTTGGCCAGTGGATGGGGCTGGGGCTTGACTGACAGTAGGACTCGGATGCACTCCTGATGGGATCGGCAAGGAGAGTCATCATATTTTGAGAGCTCTGCCTTGGAATCTGTGCACCTTGGCACTTTCAGCTTTTCTCCCCTAATCTCCACCATTGATTAGCCCATTCCAAGGCAGGTAGGATATTTTGTGCAGGACATCATCTTGATTGTCTAGGAGGTTGAGTTACTCATACAGAGCCCTTGGCTGGGCCTAATTCCCGGGTTGGGAGGCAGTGCCTGCCCTAAGAGGGCTTTCCCGACAGAAAAGCAGTCTTTTGCACAGTGTGGCCACCAGACAATGGCACAGCAGTAGCCTTTCCATATTTTGAACTAGATTACAGCATCTGGGATTGAACATAGAGGTGATTACTTTGCCAGATCTCACACTATAGGGTCAACTGACAGCTGTCCAGTGACTCTATAAGTAGAGCCATGTCTTTGTCAATCAGGAGGTGGAGCCTGCTACCACAGAGATACCACTGAGCCCAGTCACTGGAGTACATAGAGGTGTCTGGTGATCAACTTCCTTTTCAGACCAACCTTTAGATACCTTTAAGATAACACTGGAGAAACAAAACAACCTCCAGATGACCAAAGACAACAAATTTTGGACAAAATCAAGAAGAACTCACCTATGGTTTCAGAAGGCCCCCCAAAGAAAGAATTTCCCAAAGAAGACTTTCTGAAACTATCAGAGGCGAGTACAAAAGGACTATATAGAGAGCCCTCTTAGACTTTATCCAAAATGCAGCAGAGGAAAATAAAAAATTAAGCAAGCTGTTTGATCTGATGGAATACCAGTACTCTGAAATCAAAGATATCAATAAAAAAATTAAAGATAAAGAAAGTTCAATTCAAACCCAGGAAAACAGAATCAAACAAATGGAAAATAGACTTTCTGACTTGGAAGACAGAGCTACTGATTCCAGCATCTATGAGGAAAAGTCAGAAAAAGGAAATAAAAAAAAATGAAGAAGCATTAAGAAGTATATGGGACTCTATTAAGAAGAACAATCTATGATCAATTGGAGTTCCTGAACAAGGTAGGACACCTGAGAACACAGAGACTATTGTTGCTGAGCTACTGACACAAATCTTCCCAGAGATTACAAAAGAAGAATAGATATCCAACATGTATGTGAAATACCACTCAATATAGATCTCAAAACCAAGACTCCAAGACATATTATAATCAAGCTTAACAAAATGAAACATAAGCAGAAACTCTTAAAGGTGGCAATACTCAAAGCAAAGCTAATATTCAGAGGGAAACCCTGTAAGCTTTCGTCTGACTTCTCAGCAGAAATGATGATGGCACAGAGACCATGGGATGATACAGTCAAAGCCTTGAAGGAGAAGAATTTCCAACCAAGAATTATTTATCCTACAAAACTATCTTTCAAATCTGAAAATGAAATGAAAACATTCTCTGATAAACAGAAACTCAGAGACTTTGTAAAAACCAAACCAAAGCTACAAGAAATACTGAAAGAAGCTTTTGGCTTAGAAGAAACTATTAACTTTATGTTTTAGGAGGAAACCTAATGAGTTAGGGAAGGCTCTAAACTCAATCAAAGCTATAATGTTAAAAGAAGTGATCCAGTGATCATATCATGAAAACTGTGATGTCATCATATTAAAAAGAAGAGTGTACTAGAGTTGTTACAGTCCTTCCAGATGGAGATGAAATTAATAATGCTTGCAGTAGTTAAAATTGGGTTTAAACATAGATTATTAAGGGGGATCATAGGGGCAGCCATAAAGCACAACAAAGATAAAACGTATCAAATCAAGGAATGTAATACGGGAGTCTGAACAACCACATAACCAACACTGAAAAAGGTGAAAACTCAACCCACAAAGAAGAATGTCACAGTAGGGATAAATAAGAACAACAGAGAAAACTTCAACACAAAAATAAACTTATCACAGTGACAGCACTAAACAGATACTTATCAACAATTACATCGAATTTGAATGGACTGAATGGTCCAGTAAAGAGACAACAAGTGATACCTTGGATCAAAAGACACGGCCTGTCCATATGTTGCTTACAAGAAACTCACCATAGATTTAAAAGATATGGACAAAATGAAAAATTAAAGGATGGAAGAATATATATCAAGCTAACAAAACATAAAGAAGGGCAGGTTTGGCAACACTAATCTCAGATAAAATAGATTCTAATGTAAAACACACCATCATGGATTTATTTGTTGCTGAAAGTTTCAATATACAAGCAGGACTTAACAGTATTAAATATCTATGCACCTAGGGTCACTATGAGTCAGATCCCACTCGATGGCACTTGGCTGGCATGCACCCAATTCCACAGCACCTAAATACATCAAAGAAACACTGACTACACTCAAAAATGAGGTGGATCACTCCACAGTAATAGTGGGAGACTTCAACACTCCACTCTCAATATTGGACAGACCATCTAGAAAAAGCTCAATAAAGACAGGGAAGATCTTATTGTGAAAATTAATCAACAAGAACTTGTCGACATATACAGAACTTTCTATCCGTCAGACAACTACACCTTGTTCTCCAGTGCACATGGAACATTTTCCAGAATAGAACATGTGTTAGGACATAAATCTCAACAAAATCCATACCATTGAATTAATGCAAGACACCTTCTCAGACCATAAAGCTGTAAAAGTCAAAATCAACAGAAGGAAAAACACAGATAGAAAGTGGAATTCCTGGAAGCTGAACAATATCTTGCTCAAAAAGTTGTGGATTGTAGAAGAAAGCAAGGACGAAATAAAGAAATTTACAGATTCCAACGAGAATGTAAATACTTCTCACCAGAATCTATGGGATAGAACCAAAGCAGTCCTCAGAGTTCAGTTTATCTCTATAAATGCACACATCCTGAAGGAAGAAAGAAACCAAACCAAAGAACTAACCCTACAGCTTGAACAAGTAGAGAGAGAACAACAGAGGAACCCCTCAGTCACCAGGAGAAAACAGATTATAAAGATTAGAGCAAAACTAAGCAACTTAGGGAATAGAACAGTTGAAAAAATTGAACAGACCAAAAGCTGTTCTTTTGAAAAGATCAATAAAATTGACAAACCACTGGCTAAACTTGCTAAAGAAAAACAGGAAAGGACATAAATAGCCCAAATAAGAAATGAGAGTGGAGTTGTCACAACAGTTCAACCAGAAATTAAAAATATCATAACAGAATACTGTGAAAGACTGTACTCTAACAGATTTGAAAACCTAGAGCAAAAGGACAAATTCCTAGATTCAGATCTGCTACCAAAACTATCACAAGGTGAAGTAGACCTTAACAAACCCATCACAAAGGAAGAGATTGAAAAAGTCATCCAAAAACAACCGTCCAAAAAAAGTCCCGGGCTAGCTGGCTTCACGGCAGAATTCTACCAAGCTTTTGGAGAAGAGCTATCTCCAATACTACTGAGACTATTTTGCAGCATAGAAAGGGATGGAATGCTCCCAATTTCATTCTATAAAGCCAGTATAACCCTGGTACCAAAGCCAGGAAAAGGTCCAACAAAAAAGGAAAACTACAGACCCATATCACTTATGAACCTAGATGCAAAAATCTTCAGCAAAACACTTGCCAATAGAATACAACATTTACCAAAAAAAAAAAAAGACATCACGACCAAGTTGGATTCATACCAGGGATGCAAGTCTGGTTCAGCATCAGAAAAACAATTAATGTGAACAACCACATAAATAAAACAAAAGACAAGAAACACCTGATTTTGTCTATTGATGCAGAAAAGGCATTTGATAAAATCCAACACCCATCCATGTTCAAAACGCTCAGCAAAATGGGAATAGATGGCCAATTCCTCAATGCAATAAGGGTCATTATACAAAGCCAATTGTCTACATCATCCTGAATAGAGAGATACTGAAACAGTGCCCCCTGAGAATGGGAACTAAACAAGGATACCCACTTTCACCTCTCTTATTCAACATTGTACTAGAAGTTCTAGCCAGAGCAATTAGACAAGAGCAAGAAATAAAGGGCATCTGCATCAGCAAAGAGGAAGTAAAAGTCTCACTATTTACAGATGATATGATTGTATACACAGAGAATCCTGAAGAATCCGTAAGTAAACTACTCAAACTGATGGAAGATTTTGGCAAGGTCTCAGGATACAAGATAAACGTAAGTAAATCAGTAGGATTCCTTTATACCAACAAAAAAATTATTAAAGAAGAAGTCACCAAATCAATACCATTTTCTATAGCCCCCACGAAGATAAAATACCTAGGAATTAATATAACCAGAGAAATAACAGACCTTTACAAAGAGAACTAAATGAATCTTACTACAAGAAACTGAAAGAGATTTCCATGAATGGAGAAACCTACTCTGCTCATGGATAGAAAAACTTAACATTGTGAAAACGTATATTTTACCTAAAGCAATCTACTTAAATAATGCCATCTCATTACAAATTCCTGTGGCGTATGTTAATGAGATGGAAACACAAATCAGCAACTTTATTTGCAAAGGGAAGAAACCCTTGATTAATAAAGCAGTACTGAAGAAGAAGAATGCACAGGGACGCCCCTCACTACCCAACTTGAGAACCTATTACACTGCCATAGTAGTCAAAACAGCCTGGTACTTGTAAAAAAAGAGACAGATAGATCAATGAAACAGAGATGGGACCCCAGAGATGACACCATCTTCCTATGAACAGATGATATTCAACAAAGGCCCTAAGACATTAACTTGGAGTAAAAGCAATATCTTCAACAAATGGTGCTGGCAAAATTGCATATCCCTCTGGAATAAATTGACACAAGACTTATATCTCACACATTATACAAAAACCAATTCAAGTTTGATAAAATACCTAAATATCAAATCTAAAATGATAAAACTCATCCAAGAAAAATAGAATCAACGATGGAAGTTTTAATACACAGGGTAGACAGACTTCAAAATCTGACAAAGCACTATCAAATGAAGAGAAAATACACAAATGGAAACTACTAAGAATCAAACACGTTCACTCATCCAAAGATTTCATCAAAAGAATTAAAAGACCACCTACAGAATGTGGAAAAAAAGCGGCAACTATATGTCAGACTGAGGTCTGATCTCCATAATCTATAAGGCACTGCAAAATATCAATAAGAAGAAGATATATAATCCAATTAAGTGACTGACAAAGGAGATGGACAGACACTTCTCTAAAGAGGAGGTCCAGGCAGTCAAAAAACGCATGCAGACATGCTCACAATCATTACTTATTAAAGAAATTCAAATCAAAACTATGATGAGATATCATCTCACCCCAGAAGGTTGATCATGATCCAAAAAAAACACAGAACAACAAATGCTGGAGAGGCTGTGGAGAAATTTGAACTTTCCTACACTGTTGATGGGATTGCAAAATGGTGAACCTCTTTAGCAAGCAATCTGGCCCTTCTGTAAAAAGCTGGAAAAAGACATACCATTTTACCCAGTAATTCCACTGCTCGGAATATATCCTACAGAATCAAGGTCATTCACAGTAACTGATACATGCACATGAATATTTATTGCAGCACAGTCCACAACAGAAAAAAGGTGGAACCAACCCAGACGCCCAGCAACAGAGGAAGGGATAGTTAAACTGTGGTACATGTACTCGATGGAACACTATCCATTCATAAAGAACAATGATGACTTTAGGAAGCATCTAATAACCTGGTTTCAATTGGAGGACATTATGTGGAGTGAAAGTAGTCAGCGACAAAAGGACAAATATTGTATGAGACTCCTAGAATGAGAACTTAAAAACATAGACGAAAAGACTCTTTGACAGTTGCAAGGGTCGGGAGGGAGGGAGACTGAGGGTAGGGTATAGATTAGATAGTTGATAGAAATTTGGTTGGGTGAAATAAGTGACAGCATACGTTAGAAAGAAGATCAGTTTTAACTGGACTTCATCGTATCATGATTACTCCTCCCATTTTAACCCACTATTGCAAGGACAGAGTAGCTGGGGTTGGGGGTCGGAGACCATGCTCTCAGGGTAAATTGAGGCCAATTAGCACAACTAGCATTTTGCTAAGAGTCTTCTGCACCCCACATTGGTGAGTGACGTCTGGGGTCTTTAAAGCTGCCAAACTGCCATCTGAGATACAACAAATGGTCCCAACTCAACAGGAACAAATGGTCACCAAGGACCAAAAGGACCTGGGGGAAAGAGAAGCCAGAAGACAGAGAGACCCTTGAGAGTGGGGAACTACATCCACACGTGACTGGAAGAATCTGATGGTGCCCGGTCACCACCAGCGATAGCCGTGAAGGAGCTCACAAAGTTGAGTCTCACTGGCAACACAAGAATAAAAAGGGGTGCACCCTGAGATCTCCACTTAAAGACCACAGTTGATGGTCCAGTGGCCTCGGAGTTCCCCTGGGAACATGACCCCTAGCCCTGATGCTGATCCTGTCCATAAATCATAATGGAGGTCAACTCTTCAGACAGTAATGGATTGGACTTGGTGACACAGAGTGACCATATTGTGTGTGTACTTTATGATTCTATGCATCTATAGGCTGTCGTCCTGCTGACCTTTTACTAGAGGTGGACGAGAGGGTGGAGAGGAGGGGATAGGAGTTTGTTAGGAGGATACGGCATATATAGAACAGAGAGGAAGAGCGTGCTGGACAGGGAGAACAGTGGGAGCTGCACAGAGGCAGCATGCAAATTTATATGGGAATGTACATTTTCACTCAATCATCATCATCATAATAAAAGGAAAACAAACAAATTGCTAAAAAAATGATCAAGGAAGAAAAAATAGGGAGAATGTTGGGATCCCTAACACACAGCAGAAATAGACCACAAAACATTACTAACAACGCCCAAACAGCAGAAAAGAAAACAGATAACTGGGAACTCCCACAAATCAAACACTTACGCTCATCCAAAGACTTCACCAAAGGAACCCAAAGACAACCTACAGCCTGGGAACATTTTTTTGAATACCACAAATCCAATCAACATATAATCTCTAAAATCTACAAGATACTATAACATCTAAACAAAAAGAGAAACAACCCAATTTAAAAAATTGGCAAAGGATCTGAACAGTCACTTCCCCAAAGAAGGCATTCAGCTGGCTAACAGACATATAAGGCTGTGTTCCCAATCAGCAGCCATTAGATAAATGAAAATCAAGACTATAGTGAGATACCATATCATGCCAACCAGGCTGGCATTAATCCAAAAAACACAAAATATTGAGTGTTGAACAAACTTTGGAGAGACTGGAACACTTAAACAAGAATGCAAAATGATATAAGCACGTCAGGAAGCAATTTGGTGATTCCTTAAAATCTAGAAATAGAAATACCATATGATCCAGCAATCTGATTTCTTGGAATGCATCCTAGAGTAACAAGAGCTGCCACACAAAAAGAAACATACATGCCAGTTTTTATCGTAGCACTGTTCACAAAAGCAAAAAGATGGAATCAATCTAGTTATCCAACAATAGAAGAATGAATAAACAAACTATGGTATATTCATACAATGGAACAACGATGAATTTGAGAAACATATCATGGGGAATTCGGGAATGCTGAATGAAATTAGTCATTTGCAAAAAGGCAAATATTGTATGAGGTCGCTGTTATATACACTCAAGGAATGATTTCAACACGGGAGAAAATAATGTCTGTTGGCTATGAGTGTATAGAGGGACATACCACAGTTGAGGAAAAGTCAGTACAACTGGACTAAACCAAAAGTAGACATTAGATAAACGCAGATCAGAATTAAATTACAATCTAAATGCAAGCAAACACCTTAAGACACAGAACAGCAGGGGCAGGGGTCTGGGGGCCTTTGTTTCGAGGAATGTCTGAGTTAATTGACCTAATAAAACATATTAAGAAAATTTTGTGTGTTTCACAAACAGCCATCTAGGAAGCATCAATTGATCTCAACCCACCTGGAGCAAAGGAGAATGCAGAGTATCAAAGACATAGGGAAAATAATGAGCCCAAGAGACCAAAAGGGCCACATACATTGTAGACTGTATCAGCATGAGATTAGAGCAGATGATGTGTGGCTACCACCGATGAATGCCTTACAGGGAACTCAACAGAGTCTTTTATGGAGTGGGAGAAAAGCAGCATGGAGAGCTTGAACTATAGCAAGAAGATCAGACTTTATAGTCTAGCAGACTGGAGGGTCCCCTGAAGATGTAAACCCAGATTATCTGTTAGCCCAGAACACCTCATGAAAGATTAAACTGGTTCATAAGGAATAAAGTGCTACTGGTGAAGATTTTAAATACATAAGGTAGACTCACTGGGCAGCTGCTGTCAGGAAGTGACATGAGAAGGCAGAGGAGGACAGGACTCATTGAACAGACATGAGACAGACAGGGTGGAAAGGAAGAGTGTGCTGTCACAAGTAAGGAGAGCAGTGTGTATAAATTTTTGTATGACAAACTGACTTGGATTGTAAATTTTCACTTAAAGGACATTAAAATATTTAAAACAAAAAAGGAGGAGTGGAGGAGGACAAGGAAGTTAAAGAGGAGGAGGAAGAGGATGGTGAAGACAGAAAAACTAAATGAGTTAAGTACCTCCCCCACACCAGATACTGGATTATGAAGTTTGAATTTAGAATAGTTATCCTTTCCGAGACAGTATTTCCCCAATATGTACTCTAATGTCACTTCTACAGGATTATTAGAAGAGTAATTCATGCATATGTGTCTGCACTGGTGTATTAACTGGAAAATGAAAAATAATGTTCATAGAAATATGCCAGTAAGCTAAACAGATATGCACAAAGTAATAGTATAATGATGATATGTGATTATACAGTATTGTTCTTTGCTATTGTTGGCTGGCTATTGTTAGATGCCATTCAAGACAGTTTCAACTTATAGCTACCCTACATACAACCGAAAGAAATGTTTCCCCGTTGTGCACCATGCTCACAATCATAGTTGTGCTTCAGCCCACTGTGTCAGCTACTGTCAATCCATCTCATTTAGGACAACGTTTTTCTTGCTGACTCTACCAAACATGATGTCCTGCTCCAGGGACTGGTTCCTCCAGATAACATGTCCATAGTACCTGAGACAAAGTTTCACCATCCTTTCTTCTAATGAACATTCTAGCTTACTTCTGGTTGGTTCTTTTGGCAATCGATTATATATTCAATATTCTTTGCTGAATCTTAATTCTAAAGTGTGGATTCTTTTTTGGTCTTCCTTACTCATTACTGAGGTTTCCTATGCATATGAAGTGATTGAAAATATCATGGCCTGGGTCAGGCACACTGGTTCCTCATGAGTATAACTAAGTGTTCTGGAATTCCCGTTATTAATTATGCAGAATTTCTTAACGACTTTGTGTAGTCAATAAGATACAGGTAAACATCTTCCTGGTATTCTCTTTTCAACAAAGAACCTTCTGTAGTAAGCAGCTATGCCCCTCGTTCCAGGTACTCTCTCAAATCTGGCTTGAACTTCTGGAGTTTATCGGTTGATATATTCCTCCAACCACTTTTGAAAGATTTTTGACAAAATTTTATTTGCATGTGATATTAGTGATATTGTTCAATAATTTCCATGAGCTATTGGATCACCTTTCTTTGTAGTGGGCACAAATGAGTACAGGTCTCGTCCAGATTGTTGGCCAGATAGCTGTCTATCAAATTTCTTGACATAGGTGAGCACTTACAGCATTGCATCTGTTCATGGAAACATTTCAATTGTTATTCCATCAATGACTAGAACCATGTTTTTCACCAAACCCTTCAGCACAGCATGGCAGTTTTCCTTCGGTACCAGAGTTTCTCGATGATACGCTACCTCCTAAAATCGCTGAACATATACCATTTTTTAGTACAGTGACACTGTGCATTTATTCCATTTTCTTTTGATATGTCATTCAGTATTTTGCCTATAGAATCCTTCAGTATTGTCACTCAGGGTTTGAGTTTCATCTTCAGCTCTTTCAATTTGAGAAATACTGACAGCATTCTCCCTTTTTGGTTTTCTAACTCTAAATCTTTGTACATTTCATTATAATACTTTGTCTTCTCTAGTTGCTCTTTGAAAACTTCAGTTCTTTTACTTCACCATTTCTTCTTTTTGTTTTAGCTACTGCATATTCAATAGAAAGTTTCAGAGTCTCTTTTGATACTATTAAGGTCTTTTATTTCTTTCCTGTCATTATAATGACCTTTTGTTTTCTTCGTGTGTGATGTCCTTGATGTCGTCCTGAAACTCGCCTTGTCTTTGGTCACTGGTATTTTATGTGTCCAATCTATTCAGGAGGTGGTCTCTAAATTCAGTATGTTATGCTCTAGGTCATTTTTTAGCTTTCTAGGAGTTTCAAGTTTTTTCAGCTTTAACTTGAACTTACATTTGAACAGCTCATAGTCTGTTCCACTGTTGACCTGTGTCATTGTTATGACTGATAATATTGAGCTTGTCTATTATTTCTTTCCACAGATGTAGTCAGTTTGATTCCTGTGTGTGTCATCTGGCCAGTCCACATGTATAGTTTCCGTGATTTTGAAAAAGGGTATTTGTAACACAGAAGTCATTGGTCTTGTAAAATTCTATCACGATCTTTTGGATCGTTTTGATCACCAATACTGTATTTTCAATGATCAGTTCTTCTTTGTTTCCAACTTATTCATTCCAAACACAAGTAATTATCAATACAACTTGGGTTTGTGTTCGATCAATTTCATACTGCAGAAGTTGGTAATAATACTTTATGTCCTCATTTTTGTCATTAGTGGTTGGTGTGTACATTTGAATTATGTTCATATTAACTAGCCTTCCTTGTAGGCATATGGATTCTATCACTGAAATTTCTGTACTTCGGAATATTGAAATATTCTTTTTGAGAATGAATGGATGCTGTTACTCCTCAATTTGTCATTACTTGCAGAGTAGACTACATGATTGTCTGCTTCAAAATAACCAATACCAGTCCATTTTAGCTCACTCATGCCTAGGGTTTTGATATTTATGTATTCCATTTCATTTCTGACAACTTTCAATTATCTGAGATTTATACTTTGCACATTCCGTGCTCTGAGTATTAATGGATGCTTGTAGCTGTTTCCTTCTGCACAAGAATTATTCTTCTAAATTAGAAATGTTGTTTTTTTAAAAATAACTGTGTAATGTCTTGAATAATATATCAACTGAGGAATAGATAGCAGCTAAACAATCATCAGTATCTTACCAATTCATCATTTGATGTAGGAACATAATTGAAGTCATATAATATGTTTAAATTATACAAAACAAATATACCAAAAAAGCCACTGCCATCTGGTTGATTCTAACTCATCATGACTCTACAGGACAGAGTAGAACTGCCCCAGAAGGTTTCCACTGAGCACCTGGTGATTCAAATAGCCAACTTTTGGTTAGCAGCCAGAGTTTCCCAAAACAAAAAAAAAGCCTGATTTTATCAGCAGAAATACTATTAGAACTAAATTTGTAGGGATAAATTTCTACGGGAATTACTAATGATCAAGCACTTCCATCCACGGGAAGGCAAACTATATTTGAAAATTAAAAAAAATAAAATATATGGAAAAAGCACGACATAGAAGTGAATATATAAACCATCACGTTATTCTGCACTTTTAAATGATCAGAGACACTAGTTATGCCCAGGGTATAGACGATTTGCCACTCTATTAGAATTGCTTTTTGGTATAAAAACCCACCTGGGGGAGAAAGATCTCTATGGATTTCCTGCTTAAAGTCAGTAAGTCTGACAAAGTCCTCCAAAGGGGACAAAACTCATTATTAGGTACTATCTCTGCCTTAGGTGTACATCTTAGGCTAGGAAATAACTTCAAGTGTGGCTGGCAGAATTCCAAGTGATTCTGATTGCACTGAAGAGTCAGTAAGGAGTCCTATACTCTCTTTTGACTGACTCTAATTGGCAATTTTAATTCAAAATTATGCAGTATTTAAAGAGCTCTAATGGTGTGGTAAACTGCTGGCTGCTAATTGAAAGGTCAGAAGTTCGAACCCACCAGCAGCTTAGGTGGGGAACGCTATGGCAGTCTATTTCTTCAAAGGCTACAGACTTTCAAACACTATGAGGCGATTCTACTATGTCTTCTAAGGTTACTGTTAGTCAGAACCAATTAGATTGTTATATTCTTTTATGCAGTATTTTGTTAACAGAACAATTATTACATTTGTTTGGATCTTAATATATAGAAGAAAAAAATGGATTTGAAATATTTTATCACAATGACTGACAATTTTCAGTGTACGCTTTGTCAGATTTCATTTACTTTGAAACCCTGGGAAACTAAGAACAGAGTAAAAGATTTTTCAGTCTGAGTATTTTTTGAAGTTGCATATTTTATTTGCATTATTTTGAACCTACTTATACAAAGGCATAAATTCACATTTCACAGAGACTTATAACTCTTTCCTATAGGGTCTCTGAGAGTCAGGATCAACTTGATGACAATATTTATTTTTATTTTTTACCTGTCCTATAGGGTTCTGGTGGGTCAGATTTGGCTGGAAGGCACACAGCAACAGTAATTCCAAGAAAACATTTCTATATAATTTACATGTGTTCTTTATTTTGTGTTCTTTAAGATTCTTTGTATGCAAGTGTTTTAATTGCATAAACATTACGTATTTAATTGCTTTTTCATACTTTTTTAAAATTTAGTTAAGTCTTTTCAGACCTGCAGTTTCTAAGTATGCAAAAAGCCCATTGCTTTCAGTTTCTGGACACCACCCCACAGTATATATCCTCTTCATTTTATTTGCCTAACTCCCCTCTGTTGGATATCTAGTTTGTGAATACTTAGCTTATTTTCAAATCTTTAATATCAAAAACTAAAAAAAGAATGTGAAATACACAATTATTTTTAGATTTGTGTGGGACTACCTATGAAATGAGTGAAACTACTCCATCATAGAGAAGATAACCAAATATTTCTTCAGGTAATTGCACTATTTTGACAGGGGTATTTCTTATGGACTATGTAATTTCTGGAGCCATGGAAGATGAATGACCCCTGAAACTATTTATTTGAGATAATCTTCAAACTTTAAACCAAAAATATACCTGCTGAAATCCTCTTAAAACCAAAAAATAACTTAGCTTAACTAGTAAAAACTATCCACCTTGAGCCTTATGCTCTTTTAAGAACTATCTATACTCAGTCAAACTGAAAACAGAAACACTAAATTAAACAGAAACTTTGGGGAGCAGTTTATGTTAATTGGGCAAGAACAACTCAGAAAAGGAAGGTGAGAATGATTGTACAACGTTACTGAACTGTACATATAACTACTGTTGGATTGGTGTGCATGTCACTGTGTATATTTTCAGCCACAGAAACAAAATATACAAAGTACTATTAGGAATCAAATTTGGGCATGTGGTCACTATGAGTCAGGACCAACACAACAGCGGTGGATTAAGTTTTGGTGATGCATTAAACATCGTGGTTGTTATGTCTGCTAACAAAAGGATCAGCAGTTCAAATCTCCCAGTCCCTCCTTGGAAATTGTGCGGAACAGTTCTACTCTGCCCTGTGGAGTTGCTATAAATCAGAGTCAACTCCACCGCAGTGAGATTTTGGCTTGTATGGATTAAGCAAATATTTTACAAAATTAGAAGAAATCACTGTTTTTGCAGTACTCTTGAACATTCAGATGGAACTGGCATTTAACAAAAAATATAACTTACGAAAACAATCCCATTCAACACTGAATGGCCATATTGTCAGCTTTGGGATTGTTTTTCTAAGATACGTTTTTGCTAAATGTAATTCCATTAGAAATCTACATAATAAAGAAACACTTCGATCAGGCAGCTGTATGTGCAAGCTATGCCAAATGTTAAGTGAGCTGATTATTGTTATTATAATATATATTACTATTATAATATATATTATTATAATATATTATATTATATATTATATTATCATTACTATATCACCCCGTGAAAAGAAATATTGTCCAGCTCATTTATATGAAGAAACTAAAGTATTGCTAAAGGCCAATCAAAGAAAACACAGAAAACCAATAGTGTAAGTATGAAACATAAGTGAATATCTAAGTGAAATCCTAAAGAAACTATTAAAAAATCAAATACAAGAATATTTAATAAAACTATATATCATCAGCACTTGGCTTCGCTTGGCATCATAACTTAAATATTTTTGCTTGAGGAATGCAAAGTAGTTTAATATTAGATATCATACAAATAAATTAAGAGATTAGAGGAAACACATAAGATAATCTAAAATTACAGAGGAAACAATTTATGTTTATGAACTGTAGTGAACTAGAAAGATTCTTAATGTGAACAACTGACATCTACTGAAGTTTCAAATTATTGTATTTGAAATAAGATACCCAAGAGAGTGCCTTTTATATTACTTCTATTCAACTTGTAACTTCAGGTCACAGTAGCATGAGAAAACAAGAAAAATAAACAAATGAATAAATATGGCAAAGGATGAGACAAAACCATCTGTATTTTCAAATATGGTTGTTGATATAGCATGCTTTATGAGTCCTAAAATAATTATTACAAGAATAAATTAAAGAACTTAGAGAGACTGAAACAATTCCTTTGACAATGGGAACTAGACACGGATGCCCACTCTCACATCTCTTGTTCAACACTGTACTAAAAGTTCTAGCCAGAGCAATTAGACAAGTCCAGGAAATAAAGGGCATCCACATTAGCAAAGAAGAAGAAAAATCTCCCTATCTGCAGACAATATGATTGTATACACAGAGAATCTTAAAGAATCCATAAGTAAACTACTCAAACTGATGAAAGAGTTCAGCAAAGCATCAGGATATAAAATAAAAATAAATAAATAAGTAGGATTCCTTCATACCAACAAGAAGTTCATCAAAGAAGAAATCACCAAATGAGTATCATTTATGATAGCCCCAAGAATATAAAATACCTAGGAATAAATCTAATCAGAGAAATAAAAGACCTTTACAAAGAGAACTGCAAGACCTTACTACAGGAAACTAAGAGAGAATTTCATAAATGGAGAAACCTACCCTGTTCATGGATAGGAAGACTTAACATTGTGAAAATATCTATTTTACCCAAAGCAATCTACATCTATAATGCAATCCCAATACAAGTTCCAGTGACATTTTTTGATGAGATGGAGAAATGAATCGCCAACTTTGTTTGGAAAAGCAAAAACCGTGGATAAGTAAAGCATTACTGAAGAAGAAGAACGTATTGGAGGCCTCTCACTACCCATTTGTACAACCTATTACACTGCCACAGTAGTCAAAACAGCGTGGTACTGGTACAAAAAGAGACACATAGAACAATAGAACAGTTTTGGGACCCCAGAAATGTTACCAACCTCCTACGAACAGTTGATATTTAACAAAGGCCTCAAAATTTCAAACTAGCATAAAAAGTCTCTAACAAATGGTGCTGGCAAAATTGGATATCCACCTGAAAAAAACTGAAACAAGACCCATATCTCAGACCTTATACAAAAACCAACTCAAGTTGGATAAAAGACCTAAATATGAAATCTAAACTGATAAAGCTCTGCCAAGAAAAAATAAGATCAACAGTGGAAGTTTTGATACAAAATGTAGACAGACTTCAAAAACTGACAAAGCACTATCAACAGAAGAGAAAATAGATAAATGGGAACTACTAAGATTTGAACATTTTTGCTCATCCAAAGACTTTATCAAAAGGATTAAAAGACTACCTACAGAATGGAAAAAAATATTTTGCAACTGTATGTCAGACAGATGTCTGATCTCTGTAATCTACAAGGTACTACAAAATATCAACAAGAAAAAGATAAATAACCCAATTAAGCAATGAGAGCAGGAGATGGAAAGGAAATTCTCTAAAGAGGTTATCCAGGTAGCCAAAAGACACATGTGGAATTGCTCATGATCATAAACTATTAAAGAAATTCAAATCAAAACTATAATAAGATATCATCTCACCCTGACAAGGTTGGCAATGATCCAAAACACACAAAACAACAAATATTGGAGAGACTGTGGAGTAATTGGAACTCTCCTAAACTGCTGGTAGGATTGCAAAATGGTACAACCTCTTTGAAAAGCAATCTGGCGCTTCCTTAAAAAGCTGGAAATAGGTATACCATTTGACCCTGTAATCCCACTGCTTGGAATATTATTCTACAGATGCAAGGGCAGTCATAAGAACAAATGCATGTTCACAAATGTTTATTGCAGCACAGTCCACAATGGCAAAAAGATGGAATAAACCCATGTGTTTAATGAGAAATAAATGGATAAATAAACTATGCTATCTATACTCAATGGAACACTATGCAATGATGAAGAACCATGATGATTTTAGGAAGCATGTCATAACTTTGTTTCAGTTGGAAGACATTATATTGAGTGAAATTAGTCAGCAGCACAAGGACAAATATTGTATGAGACCCCTACTATAAGGACTTAAAAACAGACTCATGTATAGAAGACTCTGTGCTGGCTACAAGGAAGAGGAGGGAGGGAGGGAGAGAGCTGGTTATAGATTAGATAGTTGATAGAAATTTGGTTAGGTGGAATCAGTGACAGTACACATTAGACAGAAGATCACTTTAACTGGATTTCAACATAGCCTGACAACTCTTCCAATCTTAACCCAGTATTGAAAGGACAGAGGTGGGGGCCTAAGGACCATGATCTCAGGCCAGTCTGCATAGCTAGCTTATTGCTAAGAGTCTTCTCCACTCCATATTGGTGAGTGGCATCTGGGGTCTTAAAAGCTAGCAAGCTGTCATCTGAGGTACACCAAATGGCCCCAACTCAGCGAGAACAGATGATCACCAAGTACCAAAACGACATGGGGGAAAGAGAAACCAGAAGATAGAAAAACCCACATGATTGGGTGACTACATCAACATGTGACCAGAAGAACCAAATGATGCCCAGCCATCACCAGTGATAGCCATGATGGGGCTCTTAAAGTTGAGTCCCAGTGTCAATACAAGAATAAAAAGGGGTGCGCCCCAAGAACTCCACTAAAACACCACAGGTGATGGGTTGAAGGCCTCATGGTTCCACTGGGAGCATGGCCCTTCTACCTGATGCTGCCCCTGTTCTTAAATCATTACTGAGGTCATCTCTTCGAACAGCAGTGGACTTGACTTGGCGGCACAACGTGACCACATCATGCATGCACTTTACGGTTACATATGTCTATAGGAGTTCTGGCCTCTTGCTAGAGGGGAGTGGAGAGGGTGGAGAAGAGGGGATGGGAGATTGTTAAGAGGATATGACATGTGCAGAACAGAAAGGAAGAGTTTTCTGTCCCCAGGCAAGGAGAGCAGTAGGAGTTGCACATAGGTGGGCACAGGAATTTAAATGGGATTGTACATTTACGCTGAATCATAATAAATAAATAAAATAAAGTAAAAAGAATAAATTAAAATTCATTAACCTTGCCTGATATATCATCAATATGAAAGTCATTGTATTCCCATCTGACTGAATACATACTTTGGTAAGAGTGAAAAATGACATCATTTTTATTTTTTAAACATTTGTTGATACTCATACAATTGTAAGAATAAAACAATGAAATACCTTGGTACCATTTTGCAAAACTATAGCACATCATAATGCATAAGTTAATATTGATGCAATCACTGGTCTTACTGAGATTCCCCGTTTTACTTGCATTTGGTTCTATGCAACTTGGCATGCGTAGATTGATGTTTCCATGACTACAGTCAAGATAGAGAACATGAACAAAAGTGCTTCCTATCTTTACTGTCTCAGTTATCTAGTGCTGCTGTAACAGAAATACCACAAGTGGATACTTTAATAAGTAGAAATTTATTTTCTGCTGGTATAGGAAGTCAGAAGTTCAAATTCAGAGGACTGGCTCTAGAGGAAGGCTATGTATTACCTCCGGAGAAATGTTCTTCTCTCTTTTCAGTATCTGTTCTTAGGTTCATTGATGATCATGTGACTTGTAATTTACTATCATTTGTGCTTGCTTGTCTAATCTTTTTTATTATACCTCAAAAAAGATGGACTTCAGACATACCATACATTAATACTGCCCCATTAACATAATACAGAAAGTTCTTTTCCAAGTGGAATTATAATCAAAGGTATAGAGTTTACAACACATATTGTTGGAGGACACATTTCCCTTTAAATACGTGCTTTTAGGAAGATATCATTTCCAGTATCAGTTTAAGTCATATTGATAAAATATGGCACATATTTATGGAAAAGAGTAAAATATAACACTTTTGTAAGCATTATCAACAAAGACCTAAATGACAGAGACAATACCTTGAACATGGATAAAAGACGCAAGTTTAAGTTGACAATTACCCTCATGACAATCTAAAAATATAATACAACTCCAACATGAAGTTCTTGAGTTTTGACTGTTTTTATTTGTACCTAGAATATGAGAAGGTTGATTCTATAGTTCATATGAGAAAACAGACAACCAAGAGTAAACGGCTAACTCTGAAGAAACTGAAGAAGTTTGAAAGCTTTGCCTTTCTAAATATAAAACTATTCCTACTCATAGCGATTTTACAGACAGAGCAGAACTGCACCATAGACTGTTGAAGGAAAGCCTATCATATGTGAACTGCAGACCTGCTCTTTAGCAGCCATAGCACTTAACCACTGCTACCAAGGTTTCCATGCTAAGATAGTATGAGATGGGAAAAAAAAAACAAAAACAAAACATAAAGACCTATTGAGTAAAGGAGAGATTCCAGAACTACAGCTAAGCACATGTAGTTCAAAAATATATAACTTGATCTTGCAGATGTGTTCCCATCTTTTTAAATTAGTGGCTTTACACTGTTTACATCCGAAACACTCGTGGAATAGTGGTTAAGTGCTATGGCTGCCAACCAAAATTCAGTAGTTCAAATCCATAAGGTGCTCATTGGAAATTCTATGAGGCAGTTCTGCTCTGTCCTCTAGGGTCACTATGAGTCGGAATTGACTCTATGACCATGGATATGCATGTGGTAAAAATCAAATTGGAATCCTACAGGGAACCATGCAATAAAATAACTTCTATGTATATTAAACATAGAAGGTGAAAAGCAAAACTGTAGCATGTTGCAAATGTATCAACACTAGTCAAAATGTGTTCATTGAAATTTTATTAATTTTTTGGATAATGTACATAGTAAATAATAGACCAGTTGAACAGTTTCTACAAGTTCTGTTCAGTGAGATTGATTATATTCTTAGAATTGTGCAGCTTTTCTCACCCTCCTTTTCTGAGTTATTCATCCTCCATTAACATAAACTCATTGCCCCCTAAGATTCCTATCTAAAAAATGTTTTTTAAACAATATGTAAAGGGAAAAAGCTTAATGAAAAGATTAATGTGTCTTCATTAACTTAGAACCCTTGTTCATCAAGATCATGCTGTGCTGAATGGCAGATACTGCCATGTATTAATCCCATCATGTAACATATGTTGAGTGTCCAAAAATATTTGAATCAATAATATTTTATTTATTGAGGAGAGCACTGCATGATACACAGAGAATTAATTATGCTTTTATGGTTGCACATTTGTGTATTTCAAACATGTCATAAAGACATTTGAAGTTTTAAAGCGTTGTGTTGGCTTTCAGTTTCTGATAGAATTTAAATTCTAATTTTGTTTTTTAAATTTATTTATTACATGAAATGAATAAAATTTCTAACATCTATCAACTATCTCATCTGATAAACCTTCACCAACTCACCCTGCCCTTGTAGCCATCAAAGTTATTTTCTTTTGTAGGTAACTCCATTTTTAAGTTCTTATGAAAGGGGTCTCATACAATATTTGTCCATTTGACACTGATTGATTTCACTTAGTATAATATCTTCCAATTGAAACAATGTTATGAGATGTTTTCTAAAATCTACACTGTTTTTTATGATAGCATAGTGTTCCATTGAGTATACTTACCATAGTTTGTTTATCCTTTCTTCTATTGATGAGCATCTGGGTTGATTCAATCATTTAGCTATTGTGGACTGTGCTGTAATAAACATTCATGTACATCTGTTCTATATGACAGTCTTTGTTTCTGAAGGGTAAATTTCAAGCAGTGGAATTACTGGATCAAACGGTTTATCTATTTTGAGATTTTTAAGGAAGGGCCAGATTACTTTCCAAAGAATTTGTACCAATTTGCAATGCCATGAGCAGTGTAGGAGGGTTCCAATCCCTCCACAGCCTCTCCCGCATTTGTTGTCCTGTGTTGTTTGGATCATGGCCAATCTTATTTGGGTGAGATGACATCTCACTGTAATTTGGATTTGGATTTCTCTGATAGCTAATCATCCTGAGCATATTCTCAAGTGTCTTTTGGTTGCCTGGTTGTCCTCTCTAGTAAAGTGTCTATTCATGTCCTTTGCCCAACACTTAATTGGGATATTTATTTTTTTATTGTTGACATTTTGCAGAACCTTGTAGATTATGGAGATCAGACAACGGTCCAACATGTAGTTGCCAAATATTGTTCCCCATTTTGTAGGTCATCTTTTAATTCTTTTGATAAAACTTTCAGATGAGCCAAAGTGTTTGATTCTTAGTAATTCCTATTTATTTTCTCTTCTGTTAATCTTGCTTTGTTTGTTAAATTTTGAAGTCTGTCTAAGCTGTGTATTAGAATAGCCATCATAGAACTATCTTTTTTCTTAGATAATTTTTATCATTTTAGATTTGATATTTAGTTCTTTGATCCATTTAGAGTCAGTTTTTGTGTAAGGTATGAGATATGGGTCTTGTTTCAGTTTTTTGCATATTGATATCCAATTTTCCAGCATCATTTGCTGAAAAGATTGTTTTTACTCCAGTACATATTCTTAGGGCCTTTGTCAAATATCAACTATTCCTAAGAGCATGGTAGCTTCTCTGGGGTCTTCACTGTACTACATTGTTCTATATGTCTCTTTTTGTACCAGTACCATACTGTTTTGACTACTATGGCAGTGTAATAGTTTCTAAGGTCGGGTAGTGTGTGGCCTCCCATTGTGTTCCTCTTCTTCAGTAGTGCTTTACTAATCTGAGATTTCTTCTCTTTCAAAACAAAGTTGGTGACATGTTTCTCCATCTCATTAAAAATGACACTTCGGTTTATACTGGAATTGCAATGTAGAAGTAGATCACTTTAGGTAAAATAGAAATATTCACAATGTTAAGTCTTCCTATTCATCTGCAGGGTAGGTTTCTCCAATTTTCTAAGTCTCTTTTGGTTTCTTGCAGTAAGACCTTCCAGTTCTCTCTGTATAGCTCTTATGTCTCTACTTAGATTTATCCCTTGATGTTTTAACTTCTTAGGGACTATAGTAAGTGGTATTGATTTGGCAGCAACTTATTTGATGAGCTCTTCGTTGGTGTAAAGGAATCCTACTGATTTACTTATGTTTATCTCACATACCAATACTTTACTGCACTCCTGTTTTACTTCCAGTAGTTTATGTATGGATTCTGTAGGATTTTCTGTATATAAAATCATATCATCTGTAGATAGGGAGATTTTAACTTCTTCACTGCTGTCACGGATGCCTTTTATTTCTTTGTCCTGTTTCATTGCTCTGGCTAGAACTTCTAGCACAATGTTGAATAGAAGCAGTGAGAGTGGGCATCCTTGTCTAGTTCTCATTCTCAAAGGAAATCTTTCACTCTCTCTCCATTCAGGACAATGTAAGCAGTTGGCTTTGTGTAGATGCACCATATTGCACTGAGAAATTTCCAGTCTGTTCCTATTTTTCTGTGAATTTTTAGCATAAATTGTGCTGGACTTTGTCAAATGCCTTGTCTGCACAGATTGATAAAACCTGATGATTCCTATCTCTATGCTATTTAAGTGGTTGATCACATTAATTGTTCTTCTGATGTTGAATCAGCCTTGCATCCCTGGAGTGAAACCAACTCGATCATGATGAACTATTCTTTTATATATGCTGTTGAATTCTATTGGCAAGGACTTTGTGGAAGATTTTTGTATCTCGGTTCATGAGTGATGTTGGTCTGTAATTTTCTTTTTTTGTGAGATCTTTCCCTGGCTTTGTTATCAGGGTTTTGCTGGCTTCATAGAATGTATCTGGAAGTATTCCATCCAGTTCTATAGTGTGAAATAGCCTCAATAGTATCGGAGTTACCTCTTCTCTGAAAGTTTGGTAGAATTCTCCAGTGAATACATCGGGGCCAGGACTTCTTTTAGTTTACACTTTTTGTATGACTTTTTCAATCTCTTCCTTTGTAATAGATTTATTAGGTTGATCTGCTTACCCTTATGATAATTTTGGTGGGTGATATGAATCTAACAATTTCTCCATTTCCTCTAGGTTTTCAACCTGTTAGAATACAGCCTTTTGTAGTATTCTGTTACGATATTCTTGATTTCAGCTTGTTCTGTTGTAATATTTCACATCTCATTTCTTGTATCTTCTGCTGTTTTTCTTTTGTAAGTTTAGCCAATGGTTTATCAACGTTGTTGATCTTTTTCAAAGAACCAGCTTTTGGTTTTGCTACTTTTTTCAATTATTTTTCTATTCTCTAATTTATTTAGTTCTGCTTTAATCTGTATGATCTGCTTTCTTCCGGTGCTGAAAGGGTTTCCCTGTTGCTCTCTTTCTGCCTGTTCAAGATGTAGGATTAATTCTTTAATTTGAGCCCTTTCTTCCTACTGGATGTGTACCATTATAGAGAAAAACTGACCTAGGAGCACTGCTTTTGCTGTATCCCATAGATTCTGGTAGGATGTGTTCATTCCCAATTTGAATCCATAAATTTCTTTATTTTGTCCTTGATTTCTTCTGTAATCCAAGGCTTTTTGGGAAAAGTGTTGTTCAGTTTCCAAAAGTTTGAATTTCTATCTATGATCTTGCTGCTATTCATTTCAACTTTTATGACTTTATGGTATGAGAAGATACTTTGCAGTAAGTCAATCATTTGGATTTTGTAGAGAATTGCTTATGACCTAACACATGATCTATTCTGTAGAATGTTCCATCTGCATTGGAAAAGATGGTGTACTTATCTGTTGAAGGGTGAAAAGATGTGTAAATGTATATAAGGTCTAGTTGGTTGACTGCTGCAACAAGATCTGTATGTTTACTGAGCTTTTTTCTGGATAATCTATCTGTTACTGAAAGGGGAATGTTGAAGTCTCCAGCTATTACTGTGGACTGATCTATCTCATTTTTCAATGTTGTCAGTGTTTGTTCAATGTATTTAGATGTACTGGTATTGGGTACATAAATATTTAATATTGTTAAGTCCTGCTTGAGTATTGAACCATTCAGCAGCAAATAGTGACCATCTGGGTCCACGATAGTGGATTTTACATTAAAATCTATTTTATCTGAGATTAGTATTGTCACACCTGGTCTTTTTTGCATGTTGCTAGCTTGGAATATGTTTTTCCATCCTTTAATTTTGTTCATTTATGTCTTTGAATCGAAGATGTGTTTCTTCAAAGCCACTTATGGATGGGTTGTGTCTTTGATACAGGATGTCACTCACTGTCTCTTTTTTGGAACACTCAGACCGTTTACATTCACTGTAATTATTGATAGGTATGCATTTATTGCCATCATTTTTATGTGATTTTTTTTTTATGTTGATGTTTTCTATTGCTCTTAATATTCTTTTCTGGGTCATTTTTCTTTATGAGTTGACTTCTCAGTGTTGGTTTCGTGTTTGTTGAGACTCTTGAATTTTGTTTCTTGTTTTGATATGTTGCATTGTTATTTTGCTTTGCAGCTACACCTATGATCCCCCTTAACACACTAAGATCAAACCCAATTTTAACTTCAGCATCTCTTTTTAACTTCCTCTGTATCTGAAAGGACTATAACTACTGTAGTATATCCTTCTTTTTAGTGTGATGGTGTCTTAGTTTTCATGATGTGACCAGTGATTCCCTTCTTTTAATATTGTAGCTTTGATTGAGTTTTTTGACTTCCCTAACTGAGTAGGATTCTGGATGCTGTGTCCTGCATTGCCTCCTTAAATATACAACTAATGATTTTGTTTTTGTAAGCAAATAGCTTATTTCAGCCTTTCATGTAGTTTTGGTTTAGTTTTTACAAAATCTCTAAGCTTCTCTTTATCTGCAAATGTCTTAATCTCAGCAACACATTTGACAGATAATTTTGCAGGATACGTAATTCTTGTTTGGAAGTTTTACTCTTTCAGGGCTTTGAAAGTGTCATCCTACTGTTTTCTATCCAACATCAGTTCTACAGAAAAGTCAGATGAAAGCCTACAGGTTTCTCTCAGAATGCTAGCTTTGCTTTGTGCCTTGCTGCATTTAAAAGTATCTGTTAATGACTCGACGGCACTTGGCTTGGCTGGCGTTAATGTTTTATTTTGTTAAGCTTGATTATAATATGTCTTGGTGTCTCTTTGGGGGCCTAGTTTTTGTGGTGTTTGATACACATCTTGGATTCCTACATTTTTTTGTCCATGATCTGAGGAATGTTTTCTGTCTGCATCTCTAGAGCAATGCTCTCTGTATTGTCATCTGCTCCCCCACCCCTTATTCAGATATTCCAATTAAGCATAAATTATTCCTCTCAATAGAGTCCCACATGTTTCTTAATGCTTCATCATTTTTCTTATTCCTTTTCTTTGATTTCTCCTCATAAATCCTGGTGTAAGTTGCTCTGTCTCAAGGTCACAAAGTCTAACTTCTAACTCCTAAGTTCTACTATTTTGGCTTTAGATTGAATTATCTAATTCTGTAATTTTGTTATTGACCTGCTGTATTTAAGATCCTTGATGTTTCATCAGTTCAAATGCTTATGTAACTTTTCATTTTTTTCTGCTGCATTTTGTTTAATCTCTAGGAGGATTCTATACATAATTCTTTTGTACTCAGGACCTCCAATAGTTTCAGAAAGGCTTCTTCATCTAGAACGTTTTTTGAATCTTTGTTTTGGGAGTTTTCTGAAGTCAGGGCAGACTGCTTTTTTAAATGATTGACTATAGTTTGCTGTCTGTGTGCCATCTGCATGTTGTTTGATTTCACTGGTGTTACCTCAAGAGGAGCTGAGGCATAGGTCTAAGAGAGGAATTGGTCACCAGCCATCTCTATGCCAGCCACTAGTAATTTGCAGCAGATGGACTCTGGGGTGAAATTCTCTGCCTATTCAGTGGCAGGTTACCACCCTACTTATGGAGATACTAGGAGCTGTCAGCCAACCCAACAATGTGGTCAGAGAGGAGTAAGGGAAAAAGATGCCAGGCCTCTCAACAGACAGTTCTCCAGACAAATATATAGGCCTCTCAACCCTAAAAGTAAACTTCATCTCTATGTGGAGAACTCTCCTAGGTGCTGAAAAGCAGACAACTCTTAAACTAGTAGCTGTCTAAAGTGCTGCTGAAAACAGGCTGTCAGGAGCAGCAGACTCCGTCTTCCAGCTGACAATGAAAATAAGTTACTGATCTTTCACAGAAGCTGCAGTTCTCCAATATGGTGAGAAAGCAGAAAAAGTGCTCAAATGGCTGCTGGTTTGTCTTTGAGAGGGAAAGATTAGTCTGATACTGGTGCCTATTGTAGGTCCTAGGGCTCCCCAAATGTCCAGAGCTCCATATAAATATCATTCTAGGCCTTAGTTCTCAAATGTAAATGAGGAGATGTGTGTCTAGCCTGCCATCTTTTAACAGAATATCATTACAACCTTTCTAAATGCTTTGTCATAAATAGTGCTAGATTATACCAAGGTCCTTTGGGGCATCTTTGAAAAGTCACTAGGATCTGCCTATTGAATTTAAGAAGGTGAAATGTTACATCAATAATTTTTAATACTGTATCTGCTGGAAAATCCTGAGATAAAAATTACCAAATTAAAGTGGTACATAATTTTGAATGTACTACTACTATAGCTTTCTATTTTATTTATAATTTTTATATAATAAGCAATATTGAACTAAATGTTTCTACATCTGTTATATTTTAGCATTTATGAAATGTATATTCATAAACAGTACTTAGCAGTTTTCTTTATGTGACTTGGAAAATAATATGACATGAAACATCCATGATCCTTGAAATTTGAAATAATATTCTTTCAGTATTGATACAGTCAACTATTTTTCTTTTTAAATTCAATTTTAGAAATATTTTTCTCCCTGATATCCATTTTGTCTCACACAATTTCTGCCTAGAATATGTGGTCAAGTTTTTAAATTATCTGTGATGGTTGAAAGAAATTATAGTCTTAATTTCTGCATTAATAAATTTAATAAAGTTACTTCACCAGGTACATTAATAATAACATACATATCCTCTGAATAACAAGATATTTGGTCTGTTTAATATGTGAAAGAAAACAGAACTAATGGCATGTTAACATTTCTGGTCCTATCATTTTAATTATTTTCATTTTACTGCCCTGCCAAAGCCAAGTGCCGTCGAGTCGGATCAGTAAAAATACGCAAAATTCACTTTTGAGCTTTTCTTAAGTAAACTGACCATTGATCTGTATTTAATGACTATTACCCTGTTTTCTGGTATTACTATAATCATAATTCCTTTATAGTTTTTCATTTGCCTGATGAATCTTTGTTCATATTATTACATTTGGCCTTTCTTTTTATGATGTGTTCTCTTGTAAAATACACATAGATATATTTTTAACCCAAGGTTACAGCCATTGATTTAATGGGTTATTAATTACACTGATTACAAATATCATTTTGGCTTATATATAAAAAATCTATTATTGTATTTCATGCATTCTCTTTTATTTGTTGTTTTTGTTCCATGTTTAACATTATTAATAAAGAATAATTTTGGCTCATATATTAATTCAAATCACTTGCTTGTGGTTTCATGCAATGTTATCTTGAGAAGGATTCTGAAGCAACAAATGAATGAAGATCTGAATTACTATGGCAGGCAAGTAACAGCACAATCTAACTTTCAATCAAGGGGAAGGAAAACTTCAAATACGTAGAAGAGGAAAAATGTGTATTTAATTAAAGTCAGAGAACTAGATAGCAGAGATAACTTGGTTTGAGTGTGTTTCTTTAAGTAACTGTAAATTTCAACAGATCACACTCCCTTCAAGTATCAGAATTATACTTCCACTCTTAATGAGAAAATGATGGCATGGTGTTCTCATACAAGATTCTGATAAAATAATAGAGTGCTGGTAGACTTGAGTGGTACAAGAAGTAGTCTGTAAAAAGCAAACAAACCAACAAACAAGCAAACATCTCTACACCACCTAAGATTTTATCAGCACCTTGCCTCTGCTGAGCCTGGCTACTTATATTTCTTGGATAAGTTTGGTTCCACAATTGAAATCCTGATTATCACTGTCATTGTCTCATTCACCTGACACCACTGTTCTTCTGTTTATTTCAGTGGAATGAGTCAGGCAATAGCAAGACTACCGTTATGGTTACTGAGTTGGAAGCTACTGAAGTTACAGAAACTTCAGCATCAGGTCTGAGGAAACAACTCACAGACCTGGTTCTCACAGGTGGACTGAATAACATAATCCTGAACCAGAGATAGTCTTGCTGAAGAGTACTGAATGGCTTAAATATGGTGAACTTAATGTACTATGTTGTGAACATTCAACACTGAGAAACATGAGATAAGGAGATAGCAAATAATTTACATATTCTTCTCACCTGGTGATATAGTTCTGAGGTCTCATGCACAATGACCAATATGACTGAGAAACTCACTAAGTTTCTTATGAGACTGGGAAGAGTTAGGAAGTGATGCGTAACTTCATGTAGTTTTTTGACTAGGAAGTCCAAGAACCAAATCCTAACTTTGGTTTATTCCTTTTTAAAGAGAAGAAATTTATGTGAAGTTATATTTTCCTCCCTCTCATTTATTTGCTTTCTCAAATCTCATTATATTTTATTGGATTTCTTTCTTTTTCTGCATCTGGATATTATATTAAATAACTTCATTTGAAAAATTAAAATATATGCTATGTGCTTTTTACTTTACAATATAAAATCAATTTTTTTTCTTTTAATTATTTACTTCATACACCTGATACGTTTTTAGAGACGAATATTTATTTATTTATTTAATATGACTGAGTGAAAATGTACATTCTCGTATAAATTTACGTGCCCACCTCTATGCAGCTTCCACTGCTCTCCCTGTCTGGTGACAGCACACTATTCCTCTCTGCTCCATACATGTCTCATCCTCCCAACAGCCTCCTTTCCGCTCCTCTCCACCCACTCTCTTTCGTCCAGCCAGAGGTCAGCAGGATGATATCATACAGATGCCTAGAACCATAAAGTGCATCTAATATATGGTCACTCTGCATCGCCAAGTCCAATCCATTCGTGTCCGAAGAGTGGACCTTGGTTACGATTTATGGGCAAGGGCAGCATCAGGGCCAGGGTCCATGCTCCCAGGGGAACCTTGAAACTGCTGGACCATCAATTGAAATCTTTTAGTGGAGATCTCACAGGGGACCATGTTCTTAGCCAAAATCTAGTGTTTTGCTAAGAGGGCTCTCTGCACCCTACATTGGCGAGTGGCGTCTGGGGTCTTAAAAGCTACCAAGCTGCCATCCGGGGGCACAGCAAATGGTCCCAACTCAGCAGGAACGGATGCTCACCGAGGACCAAAATGACATGGGATAAAGACAACCCAGAAGATAGACCGACATCAGTGGGTATCTACATTGACTTGGGACTGGAACAACCAGATGGTGCCCGGCCACCACCAGTGATAGCCGCGATGGAGCTCACTAAATTGAGTCTCACTGGCAACACAAGAATGAAAAGGGGTGCATCCTGAGATCTCCACTAGAGAAGAATTTTTAACATAAAATTTTAAGAGAATTTTATATAAATGACATATCAAGAATACATTTTTCTGAATCATTTAATATCTTGGATTATCCTGCAATTGTTTTCAAAAAGTGATATTTTGGGTGGATTTCTATTTCTAAATTCAAATGTGCTTATCTCAAATCTCAAAAAGGCAATTTTTGCTTATTTTCTGATATGCTTCTGTTAAATTTTGCTTGTTATATTTGATTTAATGCCATCATATTTTACACATTTCCCAATTTTGCTCAAAGGATCTATTCTATCTTTAATTTTGCTTCTGTTGTGTTTATTCTTGTCTTTGTCATTCTGGTAATTTTTACAAATGTTGCTTTAAGGTAGTGATCCATAGAAAAATGCAGTCTCACTGAGACCATATGAAGTTAATCATGTCTATTAGTACATACTCAAAGAATATTTAAATAGTATAACTAATTTTGTTTTAGTAAACTAAATAGTATTATTACTTCTGTTTCAGCAAGCTAAAAATTTCCCCCCAAATTATCAGGAACTAATGCCTAGAATCAGCAATTATTTGGGAAAATATTTCATTGAGACGACTCTGGGTAATCTGGTAGGCACAAAATGCAATCTAATGTATGCCCTTATAAAACAGAGGCAGAGGAATATTTCACACAGAAATACAGAAAACACAACAAAGTAGAAGGCAATGTGGCCACAGAGGCAGAAATTGAAGCAATTCAGCTAGAAGTCTGGGAATGATGACAAGCACTAGAAGTGGGAAGAGGTAAGAGACAGATATGCCCAGAAATACATTTCCTGCACAGCCTTCAAAGGGAGTGCAGCCCTATAGACACATTGATTTTAATCCAATGATACTTATTTTGGATTTCAGGTTTCTAAAACTATAAGATATTGACTTCTGTTGTTTCAAGCCACCAAATTTGTGGTAATCTGTTAATGAACCCATATGAAACTAATACATCATCACAATGATTACTACTTCAGGTTATAAAAGAAACATTGACGGATAATAGTGGAAGAACAGCCTATACTTAAATAAGATGAAATTTTAAAACAAGAGATTATTTTTCATTATTGTGATTAAGTGAACGTATACAATCCAAATCAATTTTGGATACCCACCTATCTGCAGCTCCTTCTACTCTCTTTGCCTGGTGATAGCACACTCCTCCTTTTCGTTCTGTACTTGTCGTTTCCTCTTAACAAGTTCCTCTCTCCTCTTCTCCAATGTCTTCTCTCCAATCTAGAAAAAGACTTGTAAGACATACGCATAGGACTATAAAGTACACACACGGTATGATCACACTGCATCCTTGGGTCCTATTCATTTTTGTACAAAGAGTTGACCTCAGTAGTGTTTTCTGGATGGAGCAACAGCAGCTCTAGGGGCCACACTCCCAGGAGATTCTGCAGGCCATCAGACCATCAATTTTGGTCTGTTAAGAGAGTTCTGGAGTTGTACCCCTATCTTCTCTTGTTGCCTCAGGAACCATCATTGTGTGCCACATCACAGCTGTATTTGGTCGTGGTCAGGCACTTTCTGGTTCTTCTGTTCACATGTTGATACAGCCTCCTCTTCACACAGGTTCTTCTGTCTCCTGAGCTCTTTTTTCCCACAAATCTTTGTAGTTCCCAGTGATCAATTGTTCCAGAATTGTAAGGACCATTTGGTGTACCTCAGATGGCAGCTTGCTAGCTTTTAAGACCCAGACACTATTCACCAATACGAGGTGAAAAAGATTCTCTTAACAATAGGCTAGTTATACCAATTGGCCTTGATGTCCTCCAAGATCATGGTCCCCAGACCCCATTCCTGCTGCTTTATCCTGGCAACATGGGAGATTAGAAGAACTTTCAGCTTATGGTGAAGTCCAGTTTAGTTGATCGACATTCTAATGTGTGCTGTCACGGGTTTCACCCAACCAAATTTCTATCAATTATTTACTCTATAACCAAACCTCTCCTTCCCTCCCCACCCTTGTAGCCATCAAAGAGTCTTCTCTTCTGTACTAAAGTCTATTTTTAAGTTGCCACTGACTGATTTCCCTCAGTATAATGTCTTGCAATTGAAACCAGGTTGTGAGATGCTTCCTAAAATCATCATCGTTCTTTATCATTGTGTAATGATCCAAACTAAGTACCATAGTTTGTTCACCCATTCATTTGTTGATGGGCAACTAAGTTGATTCCATTCTTTTGCTGTTCTGGACTATGCTACAATAAACTTTTCTGTGCATGTATCTGTTCACGTGACAGTCTTTTTTCCATAGGGTAAATTCCAAACAGTGTGATTACTGGATCAAGTGGTATATCTATTTCCAGCTTTTTAAAGAAGGGCCAGATTACTTTCCAAAGAGGTTGTACCGTTCTGCAATCCCTCCAGCAGTGTAGGAGAATTCCGATCTCTCAACTTCCTCTCCAGCATTTGTTGTTTTGTGTTTTGGATTATTGCCATCCTTGTTGGGGTGAGATGGTATCTCACTGTAGCATTGATTCGGATTTCTCTGATAGCTAATGATTGTGAGCATTTCCTCATGTGTTTTTTAGCCATCTGGATGTCCTCTTTGGTGAACTCTCTGTCTATCTCCTTTGCACCCTGCTTAACTGGGTTATTTTCCTTTGCTGATATTTTGCAGTACCTTGTAGATTATAGGGAACCCAGTGACGTAGTGAGTTAAGTGTTATGTCTGCTAACCAAAAGGCTGGCAGTTCAAATCTGCCAGGTGCTCCTTGGAAACTCTATTGAGCAGTTCTACCCTAACTGCTAGGGTTGCTATGAGTCAGACCCAACTCAATGGGAGTGTTTTGTTTGTTTGTTTGTTTTGTAGATTATGGAGATCAGACATCCTTGCAACATATATTGCCAAATATTTTTCTGAGTTCTTTAGATGGTCTTTTAATTTTTTTGGTAAGGTCTTTGGTTGAACAAAAGTGTTTGTTAGTAGTGGTTCCCATTTATGTCTTTTCTGTTGAATGTGCTTTATCAGATTTTGAAGTCTGTCTAAGTTTTGTGTTAGAACATTCATTGTTGACTTTAATTTTTCTTTCATGATCTTTATCATTTTAGGTTTGATATTTAGGTCTTTGATCCATGTTGAATTATTCTTTGTGTGATGTAAACTGTGAGATACGGATCTTGTTTCAGTTTTTTGCAGATGGATATCCAATTTTGCCAGCACCATTTGTTAGAAACTGTTTTTATCCCAGTACAATCTTAGGGCTTTTGTTGAATATTACCTGTTCATAAGATAATGTTGGCATCTCTGGGATCTCAAGTCCATTTCATTGGTTTATATGTCTCTTTTTGTACCAGTACCAGAGTAGTTTGACTACTGTGGCAGTATATCAGGTTCTAAGGTCAGGTAACGTGAGGCCTGTCCCTGTGTTCCTCTTCTTCAATAGTGCTGTACTTATCAGGGGATTCTCCCCTTTCCAAACAAAGTTGGTGATTTGTTTCTCCATCTCATTAAAAAATAACACTGGAATTTGTATTAGGATTGCACTGTATGTATAGTTTGATTTAGGTAAAATAGACATTTTTACAATGTTAAGTCTTCTTATCCACTAGCAGGGTAGGTTTCTGCATTTGCGTAAGCCTCTTTTGGTTTCTTGCAGTGAGGTCTTGTAATTCTCTCTGTATAGATCTCTTATTTCTCTAGTTAAATTTATTCCTAGTTTTTTTGTCTTCTTTGGGGCTATAGTAAATGGTATTCATTTGGGGATTTCTTCTTTGATGATCTCTTTGTTGATGTAAAGTAATTCTACTGATTTACTTATGCTTGTCTTATATGCAAAAACAGGAGATTTTTAAACTAGATAATATCTGTTAAGTAGTTTCTCTTCAGTTTTCTGTAGATTGCTGCCGCTGCTGTTCCATACTGTCAAGTTGATTACAGATAATATTATCCTTTCATTTTTTCATAAGTGTATACTGCCTGAATACGCATTTCTAGGGAAGTGATATGCTTCCTCTGAAGTTAAAAGATTATTTTATTATAGACTTTATTATGTAATTATAGACTAATACATCTCCATATTGATTTTTATTCACATATATACGCATACATACACACATATAAAAAACAGCCACTGCCACTGAGTCTGTTATTACTCATATTGACTGTACATATAAAGAGTAGAACTGTTCCAAAGTGAATTGACTGGGAAGTAACTGACAAAAGCAACATAGTACATTGTCTTAATTATTTAAAGTATTAAAACAAAACAAACGCTATACTTATGACTTCAGATTTTACATACTATGAGTCCTAAATATAAAGAAGTTCTATCAAACAGAACATAGAAACATTGGGAATAATGCAGGTAATATCTGATAGATTTTGTCAATAGTCGTGGAGTCGTAACAGTATAGTGATCGTCATTGTTAGGTGCCATCAAGTCAGTTTTGTCTCATATGGAGCAACAGAACAAAACACTACGTGCTCTTGTGCTATGCCCACAATCATTTCTATTCTTAAGCTTATTGTTGTGGCCACTGTGTCTATCTATCCTGTCAAGGGTCTTCCACTGTTATGCTGACCCTCCACTCTACCAAGTGTGTTTTTCTCCAAGACTGATCCTTCCTGACAACACATCCAAAGTATGTAAGATACAGTCTTGCCAGCTTTGTTTCAAAGAATCACTCCGGTTGTACTTTGTCCAGAACAGATTTCTTTGTTCTTTTGGTGGTCCATGCCACATTCAACATTCTTCTCCAGCACTACAATATAAAGACATCAGTTCTTCTTTTGTCTTCTTTACTCATTGTCCAGCTTTTGCATGCATATGATGTGATTGAAAATACCATGGTTTGGGTTAGGTGCACCTTAATCTTCAAGGTTACATCTTTACTTTTCAATACCCTGCCAAAGAGATCTTTGGCAGCAGGTTTTCCCAATGCAATGTGTATTTATTTCTTGACTGCTCCTTCCATGGACATTGACTGTGGACCCAAGTAAAGTGAAATCCTTGACGACTTCAATCCTTTCTCCACTTATGATGATGTTTTTTACTGGTCCAGTTTTGAGGGTTTTTGTTTTCCTGATGTTGACAGGTAATTCATACTGAAGGCTGTGGTCCTTGATCTTCAACTGTAAATGTTTCAAATCTTCAATTCCAGAAAGTAATGTGATGTCGTCTATGTAACACAGGTTGTTCATGAGCTGTCCTTTAATCCTGATGCCTCATTATTCTTTGTCTAATCTAGGTCCTCAGATTATTTGCTTGGCATACAAATTGAAAAAGCGTGTTGAAAGGATACAACCCTGGTGCACACCTTTCCTGACTTTAAAACATGAGGCATCCCTTTGTTCTGTTTGCATAACAGCCTCTTTATCCATATACAGGTTCCTTGAGAACACAATTAAGTGTTCTGGAATTCCCATTCTCTGCAATGTTAGTCATAATTTATTATGATCCACACAGTTGAATGGCTCTGAATAGTCAATGACACACAGGTAAACATCCTTCTGGTAGTCTCTACTTTCAGCCAAGATCCATCTGACATCAGCAATGACATCTTTGGCTGCATGTCCCATTCTCTATCCAGCTTGAATTTCTAGCAATTCCTTGTCACTGTACTGTTGCCATTGCTTTTAAATGATCTTGAGCAAAATTTTACTCGTGTGTGATATTAACAAAGCTGTTCGCTAATTTCCACATTTGGTTGGATCACCTTTCTTTGAAATGGGCATAAATATGGATCTCTTCCAGTCAGTGGGCCAGGTAGCTGTCCTCCAAATTTCTTGTCATAGCTGAGTGAGCACTTTCAGAGGTGCATCCATTTGTAGAAATATCTCAATTAATATTCCATCAATTCCTGGAGCTTTGTTTTTTTTCTTTCTGCCAGTGCCTTCAATGCAGCTTTGACTTCTTCCTTCAATACCATAGGTTGTAGATCATATCCTACCCCTTCAAATGGCTGAACATTGTCGACCAGTTGTTTCTGGTATAATGACTCTGTGTATTTCTTAAATTTCCTTTTGATGCTCCTTGAGTTGTTTAGTATTTTGCCTGTAGAATCCTTCACTATTGCAATTCAAGACTTGAATTTTTTCTTCAGTTCTTTCAGCCTGAGAAATGCAGAATCTGTTTTTCCCTTCTGGTTTTCTATTTCCAGCTCTTTGCACATGTCACTATAACTTTCTTTGGTCTTTTAGAGCTGCTGTTTGAAATTCTGTTCAGGTCTTTTACTTCGCCAGTCCTCCTTTTTGCTTTAGCTGCTCAACATTCAAGAGCAAGTTTCAGAGTTTCTTCTGACATCCAATTTGGTCTTTTCTTTCTTTCTTGTCTTTTTAATGACCTCTTGCTTTCTTCGTAGAAGATGTCTTTGATGTCATTCCACAATTCATTTGGTCTTCAATCATTAATGTTTAGCACATCAAATCTGTTCTTGAGATAGTCTATAAACTTCAGAGGGACATATACTCAAGGTCATACCTGGGATCTCATGGACTTGTTCCAATTTTCTTCATTTCAGTTTGAATTTGCATATGAGCACTTGGTCATCCATGCCACAGTCAGCAAATGGTTTTCTTCTGACTGCTGATATGGAGCTTTTCCATTGTCTTTTTCTATAGATATAGTCAATTTGGTTTCTCTGTATTCCATCTGGTGAGGTCTATGTGTACAGTCACCACCTGTGTTAGTTAAAATAGGTATTTTCAATGAAGAAATGCTTACTCTTGCAAAATTCCATCATGTGATTTCTGGCATTATTTGTATTACCAGGGCCATGTTTTCCAATTATCAATCCTTCTTCTATGTTTTCAACTTCTGCATTACAGTCACCACTAGCTATCAATGCATCCTGTATGCGTGTTCAATCAATTTCAGGTTGCAGAAAGTGGTAAAAAGTCTTCAGTCTCTTCATCTTTGGCTTTAGCGGTTGGTGCATACATTTGAATAATAGTCGTATTAACTGGCCTTGCTGATAGACATATGGATATTATCCTATTACTGATAGCATTGTCCTTCAGGACAGATCTTGAGATCTTTTTTTGTTTGTTTGATGATGTCTACAACACCATTCCTCTTCAGTTTTCATTCCCAGTATAATATACCATATGATTTTCAGATTCAAAAGGGCCCAAACCAGGCCATTTCAGCTCACTAACACCTAGGATATTGATGTTTATGTATTCCACTTCATTTTTGACAGTTTCCAGTTTTCCTAGAATCATATTCTGTTCATTCCATGTCCCGATTCTTAAGGGATGTTTACAGCTGTTTCTTCTCATTTTGAGTCATACTATATCAGCAAACAAGGATCCCAAAGGCCTTACTCCATCTGCTTCATTAAGGTTGACCCTACTTTGAGGAGGAAGCTCTTCCCCAGTCATCTTCTGAGTGTCTTCCAATCTGTGGTGCTCACTTTTCAACACCATATCTGACAATCTTCAACTACTATTTGTAAGGTTTCCTCCAGCTAATTCTTTTTAGAAGTAGACTGCTCAGTCCTTATTCCTAGTCTGCCTTAGTATGGAAGCTCAGCTGAAATCTGTCTGCCATGGGTGACCCTTCTGGGACATAAACACCAGTGACATAGCTTCCAGCATCATGGTAATAAGCAAGCCTCCACTGACAGACAAGAGGGGGTTTCTCACTCTGTCTTTACCTTGCTTTCCTGATGCTGTTACCCTCCGTACTCAATGCTATTGCCCTGCTTACCTAATGTTCTTGTCCTCCTTACCTCACACTGTTACCCTCCTTACCTGATGCTATAGTGATTAAGAGTGTTAGTTCTGAAGCTAGATTTTATCATTTTAGACCTACTAGCACCTACTAATTATGCCTCTATTTTATCAGTAGTTATGTGATTCAATACATCTGAAGCACTTATTAATTGCCTGAATAAGAAGTGTTCAATAACTTTTATTATTATCAATTTCATTGTTATACCAAGTTTGAATTTCTGGGATAAACTCTACTTGGTCATGATGTATTATCATTTTTCTATCTTGTCTGATTTTCTAATATTTCTTTTAAGACTTTTACCCTGATATTACTGAGGGTTATTGGACTTCAGTTTTATTTTTGTGGTAACTATGAGATATGTAGTATGGTTTTGCTGCCTTTATAAATTTGACATTGACATATTTGGAAAATATAGTATCCCCTCTCTATTTTAAAATATATATATACATATATGTATATGTAAAATTAATACTATTTCTTATTTGAAATCTGGTAGAGTTTACTAATGAAAGCATCTGAGGTTAAAGTGTTAATTTGGAATGGTTTGTATAACAAATTTAGTATATTCAATAGATATACTTCTAGCATTTTCTTACATAATTTTGATAAGTTATATTTTTAACAAATTTAAACATTTCATCTGACATGTCAATTTTTTTTCATAAGATTGTCTGTAGTAGTTTCTTACCATTTTAATGTTTCTAAAATCGCTGGTGGCAATCTAGTTTTCATTTCTGATATTGTAATTTGTGTTCTCTTTTTTCTTTGTCAGTCTGTCAGTTTTGCTCATCTCTTCAAAGAACTAAATTTTCATTTAATTTTTTATTTTCAGTCTTTTATGTATTCAGTTATTTCTGCCCTAATTGCCTTATTTTTTTCTATGTACTAGCTTTCAGAAGGATTTTATAATTCTGTACATAATAAAGTGTAAACTTCTGTTGTTGATTTTACCTACCCCACTGCCACTGAGTCAATTCTGACTCACAGTGACCCTATAGGACAAAGTAGAACCATTCCATAGAGTTTCCAAGGAGAACCTGACAGATTCAGACTGCCAGCCTTTTGAATGGCAGATGTAGCACTTAACCACTGTGCCACCAGAGTTTCCAGTACGTGTTTAATCGCTAATGTAGGCATTCACAACTGTAACTTTTCCTTTACACCCTGCAATAGCTGCAGCCTACAAATTTTCATATAATAGAGTTCTGTTCTCACACAACAATTTATATGATTTCACAAAGAAATTATATGTACACAATTTTGTACTTTCTGAAATCTGTTCTTAGTACTTCATTTCCTGTGTTTTATCAGGAACACATTTCTCTGTTATCCCTCTTTGTCCGTGTCCTGCTCATTTTATATTCTACTCCTTAGAATTATTTCCTCACAATATGGAGCTTAATCCTTGTAGGGTTGTGTTAGATTAAAGAGTTTATAGGGTCCAGACTGCCTAGCATTCTAAGTTTTTGCATTACTCAAGAAATAGAGCTTAAATAATTCTCTCCAAGTTTTAATTGGTCATTCTGATTTATCCATTGTGTTAACCATTAACAATGGAAGTTTAGCCAGAAGCAAAATGTGTTTCCTTATGCATCTTCATACAAAGATAATGTTACCATCTAAGTCCTAGAGTCATCAGTGGTTTGTCCAATCCCCTTGTATTTATGGGTCTGGGAGGAAATTCTGGACCATGTTTTGCTACAGATGTTGTATAAGGTTCTTAAATTTATTATCTGAGCAGCACTGTATGTATTTAGTGGATAATTTGAAGAGACTTGAGAGGAGGCATAAATATTATCTTGTCACTATTATCTTCCCCAAACTCTCTCTTCTTGTCACATTTATATGCCTATTACTGTCAAATTTATGCATCTACAAGTATTTTTTGGTTTGTCTGTTTTTATTGTGATTAAGTGAATGTATACAAACCAAATAATTTTAAATGTCTGCCTAACTGCATTTCCATCTGCTTTCTTCACCCAATGACAGCATATTCCTCTTTTCTCATTCTGTATTTCTAATATCCTCTTAATGAGCACATGCCCTTTCCTCTCTACCCTCTGCTGTCCTGTCTAGGAAGAAATCATCAGAATAGCCTCCTATAAATGTGTACAACCATAAAGTCCACACATCATAAGGTCACATTGTGTCCCTGAGTCTAGTCTATTCTTGTCTGAAGAGCTGACCTCACTACTGGATTCCAGTCAGCCAGAAGCAGCTTTAGAGGCCATGTTCCCTGGGGACCCTTCAGGCTGTCAGTCCATCAGTCCTGCTCTTTAGTAGAGTTCTTTGTTGAGCTGCATACCTCTTTTTCTTGTGTTGCCTGAGGAACTCTACATTGTGTACCCTATCACAGCTGCCTTTGGTGGTGGCAGGGCACCATCTGGTTCTTCTGGTCTCATGTTAATACAGTGTCCCATCATATAAGTCCTGTCTTCTGGGCTCTTTCTTCCTTGTGTCTTTGTTGTTCTCTATCATCATGTGTTCCAGATAGGTTGGGACAGTTTGGTGTACCTTATACGGCAGCTTACTAGCTTTTAAGATGTCAGATGCCACTCACCAACATGCAATGCAGAAGACTCTCTTAGCAAAAGACTAGTTAATGCCAATTGGCTTCAATGTCCTCTGAAAACATGGTCCCCAGATGCCTGTCACTGCTACTGCAGCCTTTGAAATACTGGGTTGAGTTTAGAAAGTTTTTCAGCTTATGGTGCTTTCACTGCTTTCACCTAACCAAATTTCTATCTACTGTCTGAACTATGACCAGCCATCTTCTTCCCTCCCTGTACTTGTAACCATCAAAGAGTCTTTTCTTCTATACATAAGTCTATTTTTCAATCCTTATAGCAGAGGTCTCATATAATACTTGTCTTTTGCCTCTGAACAATTTTTCTCAGTATGTCTTCTAGTTAAACCAGGTTATGAGATTCTTCCTAAAACCATCATTGTTCTTTATCATTGCATAGCGTTCCGTCGAGGAAATGTACCATAGTTTGTTTATCCATCATCTGTTAATGGACATCTAGGTTGATTTCATCTTTTTGTTATTGTGGATAGCACTGCAGTGAACATTCAGAAGCCTGTATCTATTTGTGTGACAGACTTTATTTCTGTAGAATATGTTCCAAGCAGTGGGATTGCTGGATCATATGGTATTTTTATTTCTGGCTTTTTAAAGATGCATCGAATTGCTTTCAAAAGAGGTTGTGTCGTTTTGCATTCCCACCAGCAGAGCATAAGAGTACCAATCTCTCTGCAGACTAACCAGCATTTCTTGTTTTCTGTTTTTTGGATTATCGACAACCTTATTGAGGTGAGATGGTATCTCATTGTAGTTTTGATTTGCATTTCTCTAAGAACTAATGCTCATGAGCATTTCCTCATGTGTCTTTTGGCTGCCTGTATATCTTCTTTGGTGAAGTGTCTGTCCATCTCCTTTGTCCATTGCTTAATTGTTTGTTATGTGTCCTTTTCTTGTTGACATTTTGCAGTACCTTGTAGCTTATGGAAATCAGAAGTCAATGCAAAAGGTAGTCAACAATGTTTTTTCCCATTCTGTAGGTAATCTTTTAACTCTCTTGATAAAGACTTTGAATGAGCAAAAGTGTTTGATTCTTAGTAGTTCCCATTTATCTACCTTGTCTTCTGTTGTCCATGCATTGATTGTCAGAATTTGTACTCTGTCTAAGCCATGTATAGAACTTCAATTGTTGACCCTATTTTTTCTTGCATGATCACTTTAGGTTTGATATTTTGGTCTTTGGTCCATTTGGAGTTAGTTCTTGTGTAAGGTGTGAGATATGGGTTTTGTTTCAGTTTTTTGCAGATGGATATCCAATTTTGCCAACACCATTTGTTAAAGAGATGGTTTTTACCCCAGTTTACAACCTTTGAGGCTTTGTCAAATATAAACAGCTCATAAGAGGATGGTCGCACATCTGGGGTCTCAGCTCTGTTCCATTGGTCTATATATCTCTTTTTGTATGTACCACTACCAGGCTGCTTTGACTACCGTGGCAGCATAATACATTCTAAGTTTGGGTAGTGTGAGACCTGCACTGTGTTCCTCTTCTTCAGTGGTGCTGTACTTATCAGGCGTTTCTTCCCTTTCCAAAAAAATTGGTGATTTGTTTCCCCATCTCACTAAAAAACTTTATTGTAATTTGTATTAGGATTGCATTGTATGCGTAGATTGCTTTGAGTAAAATAGACATTTTCACAATGTTAAGTTTTCCTATCCATGAGCAAGGTAGATTTCTCCACTCATGTAACTCTTTTTTGGTTTCTTGCAGTAAGGTCTTTTAATTTTCTCTGCACAGATCTTCTATTTCTCTTGTTAGATTTATTCCTAGGTATTTTATCTTCTTGGAACTATAGTAAATAGTGTTGACTTGATGGTTTCTTCTTTGATGACTTCTTTGCTGGTGTAAAGGAATTCTACTGATATGTTTATCTTGTATCTTGATACTTTGCTGCACTCTTTTATTAGTTCTGGTAGTTTATTTATCAGTGCTTCAGAATTCTCTGGAAACCGTGGTAGCATAATAGTTAAGTGTTATATCTGTTAACCAAGAGGTCGGCAGTCCTTGGAAACTCTGTGAAGCAGTTCTACTCCATCCTATAGGGTCGACATGAGTCAGACTTGACTAGAAGGCAGTGGGGATAGTTTCTGTTTTTTTAAGGTTCTCTGTATATATGATCATGTCATCTGCAAGTAGGGATTTTTTACTTCTTTTTTACTGATGCAGATACCTTTAATTTCTTTGTCTTGTCTAATTACTCTGGCTAGAACCTCCAGCAACGTGTTAAATAGAAGGGGTGACAATGGGCATCCTTGTCCAGTCCTGTTCTCAGGGGGAATTCTTTCAGCTTCTCTCCATTCAGGATGACGTAGGTGGTTGGCTTTATACAGATGCTCCCTATTGTTCTGAGGAATTCCCTTCTATTTTATTTTGCTAACAATTTTTAACATGAATTTTAACATCAAATGCCTTTTCTGCATCAATTGAGAAAATCAGATGATTCTTATTTTTTGTGTTATTTATGTGGTTGATGACATTAATTGTTTTTTGGATGTTGAACAAGCCCTCCATCCCTGGTATAAAGCCATCTTCATCATGATGAATTATTTTCTTGATATGTTCAACTTTATTGGCTAGGCTTTTGTTGAAGATTTTTGTATCTAGATTTATGAGTGAAATTGGTCTAAATTTTCCTGTTTGTGGTATCTTTTCCTGACTTTGGTGTCAGGGTTTTGCTGGCTTCATAGAATGAATTTTTGAGTATTCTGTCCTTTTATATTCTGTGAAATAGCCTTAGTGGTATTGGAATTAACTGTTCTCTAAAAATTTGGTAGAATACTCTAGTGAAGCTGTCTGGGCCAGGACTTCTTTGGTGGGAAATTTTTGTGTTACTTTTTCAATCTCTTACTTTGTGAAGGCTTGTTAAGTTGTTCTACTTCTCCTTGTGATAATTTTAGTAAGTGATGTCAATCTAAAAATTTGTCCAGTTTGTTTAGGTCTTCAAATCTGTTAGAGTACAGTCTTTTGTAGTTTTATGTTATAACACTTTTGATTTGTGTTGGATCTGTTGTGACATCTCGCATCTCATTTCTTATTAGGGCTCTGCTTCCTCTCCTGTTTTTTTCTTTAGTAAGGTTAGCCAGTGGTTTATCAATTTTGTTGGTCTTTTCAAAAAAAATAGCTTTTCCATGATGGAGCTCACTAGGTTGAGTCTTACTAGCAACACAAGAATAAAAAGGGGTGCATCCTGAGATCCCCACTAAAAGACCCAGCACTGATGCTGCCCTTACCCATAAATTATAACAAAGGCCCACTCTGTGTACAGGAATGGATTGGACTTGGCAATGCAGAGTGACCACATATTGGTTGCACTTTATGGTTCTATACATCTATAGGATATCATCCTGCTGACCTCTGGCTGGAGGAAGGAGAGTGGATGGAGAGGAAGGGAAAGGAGACTGTTGGGAGAATGAGACATATATGGAGCAGAGAGGAATAGTGTGCTGTCACCGGGCAGGGAGAGCAGTGGAAGCTGCATAGAGATGGGCATGTAAATTTATATGGGAATGTACATTTTCACTCAGTCATGTTAAATAAAAAGAAAACAAAAAGCTTTTGATTTTGTCAGTGCTTCCAATTGTTCTTCTATTTTCTAATTCATTTAGTTCTGCTCTAATCTTTATTATCTGTTTACTTCTGGTGACCAAGGGGTTCTCTTCTTTCTTTCTGCTTATTCAAGTTGTAGTGTTGATTCTTTGATTCATGCCCTTTCTTCATTATGGATGTATACATTTATAGAGACAAATTGACCTCTGAGCACTGCTTTGGCTGTATCTCATAGCTTCTGTTAGTATGTGTTTTCATTCTCATTTGATTCCATAAATTTCTATATTTCATCTTTGATTTCTTCTATAACCTGTGGATTTTTGAGTAAGATGCTGTTCAGTTTCTATGAGGTCACATTTCTACATATGTTTTTTCTGGTATTGACTTTGACTTTGATGGCTTTATGGTCCAAGAAGATGCTTTACCATAATTCAGTGGTTTGGATTTTGTTGAGACTTGCTTTATAAACTAATACATGATCTATTCTGGAGAATGTTCCATGTGCTTTGCAAAAGACAGTGTACTTATCTGTTGTTGGGTAAAATGTTCCGTATATGTCAGTGAGGTCCAGTTGGCTGATTGTTGCAACAAGATCTCCTGTATCTTTACTGAGCTTTTTTTCTGTATGTTCTGCACGTTACTAGAAGTGGAGTTTTGAAGTCGCTTACTATTTTTGTGGAGTGATTGATCTCAATTTTCAGTGTTGTCAGCATTTGCTCCATGAGATTAGATGTTCTGGTATTGGCTGCATAAATATTTAAGATTGTCAAATCCTGCTTATGAGCTGGACTTTTCAGCAATAAATAGTGACCATCTTTGTCCATCATGGTGGCTTTCACATTAAAATCTATTTTATCTCAGATTAGTATTGCCATTCCTGCACTTCTAAATTTGTTGTTAGCTTGATATATATTTTTCCATCCTTTGATTTTCAGTTTTTTCATATGTTTGAGTATACAATGTGTTTCTTGTGAGGAACATATAGACAGATCTGTTTTTTGATCCAAGCTATTACTCTCTGCTTATTTAAAGGAGTGTTGAATCCATTTACATTAAGTGTAATTATTGATATGTATGTGTTTTCTGCTGTCATTTTGGCCTTTATTTTCATGCTGTTAATGTTTTCTTTGTTCCTGTTAATATTCTTCTCTGGGTTGTTTTTCTTTATGGGTTTACTTTTCATCTTTTCAATGGTGGTTTCATGTTTGTTGAGACTCCTCTATTACGTTTCTGGTTTTGATATGTCCCATTGTCAATTTGCTTTTCAGCTACTCATTTGATCTCCCTTAATGTTCTAAGTTTAAAACAATCTCTAACTTCTGTATATTTTATTAATACCCTCTCCATCTGCAAGGATAACATCTACTGTAATATATCACACTTTATATTGTGATGATGTCATAATTTTCATGTTAAGATCAGAGGGGGCAGAATCAGGATGGTGGACTAGACAAATGTCTCTTTAATCACCTCTGAAAACTAAGGCGTGGATCAGTAATTAAATGGAGCTTTCTGGACAACTACTGAGGCCCAGGACACAGCACAGGGCTCTCGGTTTACATGCCACTGAGTAGGAAACTTCTCTTTTACTGAGTCCCACTTCTGTTAAGTGGCCAGCTCCCATGGACTGAAGGTAACTGGCATTTTTAACTTTTTTTCTTTCTATTGGCTGACAGGTGGGGAATGGGCTTAACTGACAGTTAATTTGCACTGCGATGCTGAAGCGATCAGTGGGTGGAATAGCCAAATTTTGTGATCCTAGTTCCAGACTCAGAGCACCACAGCCTCTCCACCCTCTCTTTTAGGACCTCCACCATAAATTCAGTTATTTTGCAGTGGGCGGGACATCTTGATTGGGACTCCATCTTGTTCAACTGGCAGATGAAGTGACCCAATTGGATGCCTCAGCAGGGGCTAATTCATGGTTGGAAGGCAATGCAGCCCGGGAAGCACATTTGCAGCAGAAAAGCTGTGTTTAACACAGTGTAGCCTTATGGGTGGGGCCCAACAGGGATGACAACAGGGCAGTAGCCTGTCCCTACTTTGAACTACATCAGAGAATCTGGGGACTAATGAAAAAGTGCCCAGCTTGTCAGCCAGAAGGCAGGGCTTGCCATGACTGACAGCCTGACTGATTTTGGAAGCTGTCAGATAGCTTTTAGATTTTTAAAACAAAACTGCCTAGAGAAATAACTGCTGTACAGCCCAAAGCATCACTTCTACCCTTTACTGAACCCCATCATAGGGTTGGCTGATAGCCTCTGAGTGACTCCATAAGTAGGGCTATCTGTTTGCCAGCCAGAAGGCTAAGCCTGCAACACCAGAGATTTCACTGGGCCCAGTACTGGACTACATAGAGCTGGCTGGTGACCAACTTCCTTCTCAGAACTGCACCTCAGATCCTGTTGATGCAATACCAGAGAAATTAAGCAGCCCCTAGACATCCTTAAAGCAACAAACCCTGGCCAAACACTTAAAGAAACACCCAACCATGGCTCCAGAAAATTCTCAAAATAAAAAAATCAAAGAACTTACAAGATGAAGAAGCTTTTCTGAAACTATCAGAGGTCAAATACAAAATAATTATATAAAGAGCCCACCTACACATTATTCAGAATACAGCAGAGAAAACTGAAAAATTAAGCAAGCTATTCTAACTGATGAAACATCAGCATGCTGAAATATGACAGATCAGTAACAAAATTACAGAATTAAACAATTTCATTCAAAGTCAAAAGAGAAAAATTGAAGAACAGGAAACTAGACTTACTGACATTAAAGATGGAGCTACTGACATGAGCATTTATGAGGAGAAATCAGAGAAAAGAAATAAGAACAGTGAAGAAGCATTAATAAACATGAGGGACTGTATCAAGAGCAAAAATGTACAATTAATTGGAGTTCCTGAACAGGGAGGGATAGCTGAAAACACAGAGTATTGTTGTTGAATTTTTGACAGGAAACTTCCCTGAAATTATGAAAGAAGAGAACATAGATAACTAAAATGTGTATCAAATGACACAAAAAGTTGACCCCAAAGAAAGACACCAAGAGATATAATAATCAAGCTGAATAAAATGAAACATAAGCAGAAATTTTAAAAGCAGCAGATTCAATGTAAAGCTCACATTCAGAGGGAAGCCCTGAAGGCTTTTGTCTGACTTCTCTGTAGAAGTGATGTTGGTATGGAGGCAGTGGGATGACACATTCAAATTCTTGAAGGAGAAAAACTTCCAATCAAGAATTATATATCCTGCAATACTATCTTGAAATATGAAGATGAAATTAGGACATCCACAGATAAACAGAGGCTTAGAGACTTTGTAAAAAAAAAAAACCCAGCTACAAGAAATATTGAAAGAAACTCTTGGCTTAGAAAAACAAAACTATTAAGTCTCTATTCAAGGAGGCAATGCAGGACACATGATCCAGAAACATATTCAGTTAGAGAAGGCACAAAACTCAATGAAAGCCGTAATATTAAAAGAGACCAGTGATCATATCATGAAAACTACGATACCATCACATTAAAAGGAGGGATATATTACAGTAGTTATAGTTCTTGCAGATGGAGAGGAAGTTAATAAGACATGTAGAAGTTAAAATTCGGTTTAAACTTAGATTATTAAGGGTGATCGTAGAGGTAACCACAAAGCACAATAAAGAAGCAGCATAGCAAAACATGAAATTTAAAAAAGAACGCTCAACAAGCACAAAACCAACACTGAAAGGATGAAAAATCAAGCCATAAAGAATGACAGAGAACAGAAAATTAAGAGCAACAGAGAATTGACCAACACAAAAATAATTGCTTCAAAACAGCAGTATTAAATCGATACCTATCAATAATTACACTGAATTTAAATGGCCTGAACCCTCCAGTAGAGACAATGAGTAATATCTTGGATCAAAAGACATGACCCATCTATATGGTGCTTACAAGAAATTCCTTAGATGTAAAGATATGAACAAACTGTAAATTAAAGGATGGAAGAATACATATCAAGCTAACAATATACAGAGAAGAGCAGGTGTGGCAATACTAATCTCACATAAAATAGATTTTCATGTAAAATCCACCACTGTGAACTAGGATGCTCACTATTTACAGTGGAATATCAAACAAAAAAAAAGAGAGCTACGTGGCAATATCGCTCATGAACCTAGATGAAAAATCTTCAGCAAAATACTTGCCAATAGAATTCAACAACGTATCAAAAATATAACTCATCATGACCCAGCTGGATTCATTCCAGGGATGCAAGTCTGGTTCAACATCAGAAAAACAATATGATCAACCACATACATAACACAAAAGATAAGAATCATCTGATTTTTTCAACTGATGCAGAAAAAGCATTTGATAAAGTCCAACATCCATTCATGATAAAAACTCTCAACAAAATAGTAATAGACAGCAGATTCCTCAATGCAATAAGGGCCATCTATGCAAAGCCAATTAGCTACATCATCCTGTATGGAGAGAGACTGAAGGAATTCCCTTGAGAACAGGAAATAGACAAGGATGTCCACTCTCCCCTCTCCTGTTTAACATTGTACTAGAACATCTGGGAAGAACAATTAGATAAGACAAAGAAATAAAGGGCATCCACATCAGTAAAGAAGAAGTAAATATCTCTCTATTTGCAGATGATGTGATTGTGTATGCAGAGAATCCTAAAGAATATGTAAGTAAACTTCTGGAACAAATAGAAGAGCTCAGAAAAGTATCAGGATATAAAATAAACATAATCAGTAGGTTTCTTTTATACCAAACGAGAGATCACTAAAGAAGAAATCACCATATCAATGCCATTTATTATAGCCCCAAATTCCTAGGAATATATTTAAATATATAGGAGACTTATGCAAGGAGAGCTATGAGACCTTACTGCGGGAAACTAAGAGCATTACGTAAATGGAGAAAACTACCATGCTCGTGAATAGGAAGACTTAACACTGTGAAAATGCATACTTTACCCAAAGCAATCTATGTGTACAATACAATCCCAATACAAATTCCAGTGACATTTTTTAATGAGGTAAAGAAATGAATCTCCAGCTTTGTTTGGAAAGTGAAGAAACCGCAGATAAGAAAAGCACAACTGAAGAAGAAGAAGGATGCCTCTCACCATCCAACTTTAGAACCTATTACACTACTACAGTGGTCAAAACAACCTGGTGCTTCTGGAAGAGACATAAAGAACAATGGAATAGAGTTGAGACGTCAGAGATGGCACCATCCTCCTATGAAGAGTTGATATTTAACAAAGGCCCTAAGATTGTAAACTGGGGTAAAAACAGTCTCTTTAACAAATGGTGCTGACAAAATTGGATATCTGTCTCCAAAAAAATTGAAACAAAGCCCATATCTCACACTTTACACAAAAAACAACTCAAATTGGATAAAATAACTAGATATGAAACCTAAAATGATAAAGCTCATCCAAGAAAAAATTAGATCAACAATGGAAGTTTCAATACACAGCTTAGCCAGACTTCAGAATCTGACAAAGCATGATCAACAGAAGAGAAAATAGATAAATGGGAACTCTTAACAATCAAACACTTCTGCTCATCCAAAGACTTTGTCAAAAGAATTAAAAGACCACCTGCAAAAAGGGAAAAAGTATTTGGCAACAGTGTTTCAGACTGATCTCTGTAGGCTACAAGGTTCTGCAAAATATCAACAAGAGAAGGGTAAATAACCCCATTAAGCACTGGGCAAAGGAGACAGACATACATTTCTCTAAAGATATCCAGACAGCCACTATCATTAGCTGTTAAAGAAATCCAAATCCCAACTACAATGAGATACCATCACAGCCTAACAAGTTTGTGAATAATCCAGAAAAACACAAAACAACAAATGCTGGAGAGGCTGGGGAAAAATTGGAACTCTCCTACACTGCTGGTGGGGTTGCAAAATGGTACAATCTCTTTGGAAAGCAATCTGGAGCTTCCTTAAAAATCTGAAAATAGATATACCATTTGACACAGTAGTCCAACTGCTTGGAATATATCCTACAGATGCAAGGGCAGTCACACAAACAGACACATGCACACAACAAGATGGAATCAACCCAGATTGGCAACAACAGATGAATGGTTAAACAAACTATGACAGATATATACTCAATGAAATACTACACAATGGCAAACAACAGTGATGATTTTAGGAAGCATCCCATAACCTAGTTTCAATTGGAGGACATTATGTTGAGTGAAATCAGTCACTGGGACAAGGACAGATACTGTATGAGTCCCCTACTATAAGGTCTTAAAAAGAGACTCAGCTACAGAAGAAAAGGCTCTTTGACATCTGCAAGGGAGTGGGGGGAGGAAAAGAGAGAGTTGGTTATAGATCAAACAGTTAAGAGAAATTTGGTTGGGTGAAATCAGTGACAGTACACAGTACAAAGAAAATCAATTTAACTGGACTTCAAAATAAATGGAGAACTCTTCCAATCTTAACTCAGTATTACAAGGATAGAGTAGCAGGGGCTGGGGTGCAGGGACCATGCACTCAGAGGACCTCAGGCCAGTTGGAATAATTAACCTAATTGAGTCTGCTGCACCAGGGAATAGTGAATGGTGTCTAGGTTCTTAAAAGCTAGCAAGCTGCCGTGTGAAGTACACCAAATGGTCCCCACTCAGCCAGATTAGATGATCACCAAAGACAATAAAGATATGAGGGAAAAAGATCCCAGAAGATAGAAGGACCCATGTGAATTGGTGACTATATCAACATGTGACCAGAAGAACCAAATGGTACCTGGCCACCACCAATGACAGCTTTCAGTTCCAGTGGCAACATGAGAAAAAAAAAAAAGATGCGCCCTAAGAACTCCACTAACAGACCACAATTCATGGTCCCAAGGCCTGGGAGTCCCCTCCTGGGAATATGGCTCATAGTCTTGATGCTGCCCCAATCATAAATCATTACTGAAGTCAACTCTTTTGACAGGAATAGATTGGACTCAGGAACACAGAGTGACCATACTGTGTTTGCACTTTGTGGTTGTACGCATCTATAGGATGGCAACCTAGTGGCCTCTTACTAGAATGGAGTGGAAAAAGTGGAGAACAGGGGACAGGAAATTGTAAAGAGAATATGATATGGATGGAATGGAAAGGAAGAGAGTGCTGTCATGGGGCAAGGAGAGCAGAGGAGCTGTAGATAGGCATCAAATTTAAATTGGATTGTATACTTTCTCTGAATCAAGATAAAAAAAAGAAAGAAAAGATCACTGGTTCCCTACTTTTAGTATTTAATATTTTAGCTTTGATTAAGCTTAGTGACTTCCCTAACTGAGTAAGACTCTGGATGCTGTGTTCAGCTTTGCATCCTTAATTGTACATTTAATGTTATTGTTTTTCTAAAGAAAGAGTTTTTTTCAGTATTTCTTGTGGTTTGGGTTTGTTTTTTGCAAAGTCTCTTAGCTGTTTATCTGCATATATCTTAATTTCATTGTCATATTTGAGAGATAATTTTTTAGTGTATATAATTCTTAGTTTGAAGTTTCCCCCCTTCAGGGCTTTATATGTGTCATCCTACTGTCTTCTTACCAGCATGGTTTCTGTTAAGAAGTCAGATGAAAACCTACATGGCTTCCCTTTTAAGTTAGTTTTGTTTTAAGCCTAGCTTTGGCTGGCCTTTAAAAGCCTCGCTTTATGATTCGTTTTATTAAGCCTATTGTAATATGTCTTGGTGTTTTTCTTTTGGGCTCTCATTTTTGTGGTGTTTAGTAAACATATTGAATATCTATATTCTCCTCTTCCATGATTTCAGGAAAGTTTTCTGTCAGCACCTTTTCAACAATTCTCTCTGTATTTTCTGCTATCCCTCCCTGTTCAGGAATTCCAATTATTCATAGATTATTCCTCTTGATAGAGTCTCACATACTTCTTTACACTTCTTCATTCTTCTTCTTTTCTCCGATTTCCTCTAGTAAATTTTAGTGTCATTTGCTTTTTCCTCAGTCCTGCTAATTCTGCATTCCATTTCCTCAGTCCTGCACTTTTAGCTTTCAACTGAATTGTCTAATATTGTAATTTTATTATTGACCTGCTGGATTTCAAATCATTGATGTTCTGGCAGTTCATATAGCTTACTTAATTTTTTATTTTGTTCTCTTGCATTTTGTCTAATCTCTAAAAGAGCCCTGTGCATAATTCTTTTGTATTCTACCGCCAATAATTTCAAAAAGTCTTCATCTGGCAAGTTTTTTGATTCTTTGTTTTGGGGTTTTCCAGAGCCATTGTGGTCTGCTTCTTTAAATGGTTAAATACTGTTTGATGTCTTCACAGCATCAAGAAGTTGTTCAATTTCTCTGGTGTTATATCAATAGGAGTTGTCGCATAGTCCTGTGAAGGGAGTAAAGGTACTGCTGGATTTGGTCACCAGCAACCACTGCATTCTCTAAGTGTAGCTTACTTACGTATAGCTTCTTTGGCAATATACACTCTGGCAAGCCCCACAAAGCTGCCTGGCTTAGTGGCTGACCCCAGCTGGGCCCTCTGGGGTGGCAGGACCTGCCTCCTGGCTGTTACAGGTGGCAAGATCCTTGTGCCAACTCTTCATCATCACACCAGTCAAGACTATGGTGTAGCTCAGAGAAAGGAGTTGAGAAGGATGTCACCACACTCAGCTGCCAGGGACCCCCGTGTTCTCTAGATTCATTTATATTAAAAAGTGTTACTCCAGGACTGACAGTGAAAATCTTCCCCTGGAACTGATGCCCTGAATTTTGTCTTTTAGCCTGCTTTCCTGGGAGGGAATAAATTTCTCTTTCTTAAAGCCATCTACTTGTGGTATTTGTGTTATAGCACCGCTAGCTGACTAAGACAGACTTTGGTACCAGGAATAGAGTGATGCTCTAACAGATACCTAAAATGCGGAAGTGGTTTTGAAATTGAATCAATAGAGGAGCAGCAGAAACAAAGAACCTGCAGTGGCATGAAAGAAGCAGTGGTGAACTAGCAACAGAAGAACTAAGGCACCAGTGCCAGACAGCTCTGGATCTGAACCACAGAATGAGAGAGAGCTGAGTACTTGTGTGCAGGAGGGTTCTTCATGGACTGAGGTGCCTCTGGACACTTGTCAGTGATGCCATAGACATGTAGAACAGCTGCCTATGTAGGCAACTGTAGGGCAGATGTGAGCATGAAGCCTGAGGAGTGAAGAGGCTGCAGAAAGCAGAGGTCAAAGAAACAGAGAGCACAAGCAGCTGAGCTGCTTCAGTCTCAAAATGTATGGCATAAGTTTTCAAGCATGGAACCATAGCCTACGAGGCTTCAAAGTGTGGTGTGCCTAAACCCAAGGGAAGAGAGTTTCTGTCTAATATCAGGCTTGGAAGATAGAGCTGAAGCCCAAAGCCCATGGCCCTTCATTCAGAATCTAGACAGTGTGGCCAATATCAAGAGTATAGAGAGCACGGCCATTGCGTAAAATGTTTCAGAGTAGAAAGTTACTTTCAAAGATTTGAGGGTTAATGCAATATGTTCTGCTGATTTCCTTAGTGCCTATTGTTCCTTCTTTCCCCAGCATTTCTCCCGTTTGTAACAGAAATGTTTAACTTAGGCCTGTTCTGCCATTGTATCGTTGGAAGCAGATAATTTCAATTCGTATTCTATATTCCACAGATGAAGAGAAATGTTTGGATTGTGGACTTGGAGTTAAGATTTTCATCATGGTATGAGTATGCTTTGCATGTTGTAACACGTGATGAGGGGACAAAATGGGGAATATCATGGATTGAATTGTCCACACACACCCCCCAAAATGTGTATCAGTTTGGCTGGGCCATGATTTCTCGTTTTGATTTTTACCCCTATATGTTGTAAATCCTATCTCTGTGATAATAATTAGGAAGAATGGGCTGCAGTGAGGAGGGACTCAAATCTACAAGCATGGATTGCGTTGAAGCAATCTCTTGGGATATAAAAGAATGGAGTGAGTGAAGAGACAGGAGGACTCTATAACACCAGGAAAGAAGCTGAGGACATTGCATGTCCTTTGGACTTGGAGTCCCTGCATCTGAGAAGCTCCCAGTTCAGAGGGAGATTTATGAGAGGAAGATATATGACCAGGATCTTCCAGAGCTGACAGAGAGCCTTCTCCTGGAACTGATGCCCTGAATCTGAACTTTTAGACTACTGTACTGTAAGGAAATAAATTGTTCTTTGTTAAAGTCATCCACTTGTTGTATTTTCTGTTATAGCAGCAGTAAATGACTAAGACATAAACTTGCTATTTCAACTTCTTTTGAAATTAAAATGTTGATATCAGATGTATAAAATGTCCTTGCTAAGAGATTTGTTTTATCTAAACAGTTTGACAGAGTTTTACAGGGAATTTTCTAGGGAAACCATAGCATTGATTTGGAAGTGAATATACAATGTATAATAATTCCTGAATCTGGTAACTGTTCAATTCAGCAGAAAATCAGCTGGATCAGAAACAATATAAAATAAATATACTGTGAAAACAAAATGGTTTAAGTTTTAAGAGCCTTTAGGGTTTTACATGTTTTGCTAAATTGAAATTTCACACACTAAGAATAGCTCTGATAACTCTGTAAACTTCCTAATTCCATGTTTTTCTGATAAAGGCCTTTCTAGAATAGAAACAAATGAGAAGTTAATTGCTTAAACTCTGAAAAATGTTTTTCTTTGAACTCAATGAAGCACAAAGATAAACAGTGTATTTAGCTCTACTTACAACTGCTTGTAGTGTGAAATTGGTTGTTTGTGATAAGTAGACACTTCTTTCTTTTCAAAACAGAGTATTTTGGCTATAACTACAGAGAAAGAAGAGAATGCAAAAGAAATTCAGGTTGAAGGACTTTCCTTAAACAATTTTTAAACAGTTCAGTGTCTTTTTGTGTGTGCATGTGTCGATAGTGTTAATTTTATAAACCTCAGTGATGATTTCTTAAAGAGTGATGTATAGTAATGTACTTTATTATATGTAAACACATCTAATTTAAAAAATGTTTAATTTTTCCACGTGGTTCTAAGTTTTTAAAGTAAGAATACAGAATCTCTCTGAGATCAATACTTGGGATTTATCAAAGTCCTCTGTCTTCTAAACATAGACATTGATGTAATTTATAACATAAATCATGTTATCATGTAATCTTTGCTGGTTTTAAAAACACAAAATGTGTTTTTAAAACAAAATGAATTATGTACATAGTTAAAAATATATTTTGAAATATTTCTCTGTAAAATAAAAATGATCATACACTCATCAAAGGAGTCGGACAAATTCTCTTTGAATTCCAAGCTGGTGACACGGGCATAGGGACAAACATTCCCCAAATTATGCCTTCTTAAAATTTTTTACTTTGGTATTTGATCAAGTACAAGAATAAATCTAACTTCAGCTGGCCATGTTAAATAATTTTGTAGTTTCTATTCATCTCAAGAGTGGCTATAACTCTTTTGGGTAAAATAATTAGTTGCCCTATTTTATTGTCCAACCTTCATTATGGAAGATATTCATCTATATATACACCTGTATGTGTGTATATATCCATTGGATTTCAGGTTTAGATTTGTACATAGATATATATTGAACCATCTGAAAATAAGTTTCATTTATCACACAAGTTCAGCTGGAAGGTTAGCATGCTCACCAAATTAAGGACATGTAGACATTACATAGCCATGCGACTGATAACACAACTAAGAAAATTAACACCAATTTATTAATGTAATTTAGTATTTATACTTCTCAATTCTACCTAAAATGACTTTTATAAAATTATTTGCAGTCTGAGATGCAAGTGTTTTCTGCAAGATGTATTTGTTTTGTGTATCTCTATAAAACTTTTAAAATGTAAACAATCTATTCAACCACAGTTTCCTTGACTTTGACAATTAGATACTCTTTCAGGCATGCCAAGTGTCATATAAATTATTTCACATTCTCAAACTGTTGAGTTGTTTCCTAAAGGTATTGTCTAACTTATTACTTTATTTCCAGTAAAACTGGAAATAAATTCTACATCTTTGATTACATACAAATTGAAATTTTTGACAAGAATATTGTGTATGTTATGATATATACTTCATATTTAAGGGGTACAAAATTCAAGTTTTCTTAAAGAGTAAAAGTTTGATCACATATATAACGTAGTAACACCAGATTATTCAGTCATAAAGATAAACTTTCACTTACATAAATAACAGGAAATATTGTGGAAATGTGAAAGAAATCTGTTTAAACACTGATTACAGCACTAACATATCTTGTTAGAATAAAATCATTGGAGACTAGAAGCAGAGAGATTTTTCTAATTTTATTTTTTATTCTTATAGCTGATTTTCTTTAAAAAGATGAAAACTAACTAAAATTCCTTACCAAAAGGTAAGAGGAATGTTTATTTCTTTATCTTTACCAATATTCTGAAAAGAAGAATCATTTAGCATATTCACAAATTCACTCTCTCATTTTTTCTTCACTTTTCCACTTTTTTCTGAGTATAGACATTATATATAGTTATAACTTATTATGTTTGCATTGCCCCAAATTTTGGCAGTGAGAATCTAAGCTAATTTCTATACATATTGGATGGTACTTCATTATTATTGCATGTTTCTCTTTTAAAAATGTGTTTAAGTCAAAATATAAGATCCAAATCAATTTTACACACTTGTCTATCAGCAGCTCCTTCTGTTCTCCTTGATTCACGAGAGCAGACTCCTCCTTTTCATTTCATATTTGTCATATCCTCTTAACAAGCTCATGACCCCCTTTCTCTCCCATCTAGAAAGAGACCAGTTGGACAGATTATTACAAATGCATAGAACCATAAAGTACACAAACCATATGGTCACATTGTATTCCTGAGTCTGGTACATTTTTGTCTGAAGAGTTGGCCTCAGTAGTGTTTTCTAGATAGTGGCAGCAGAATATCGAAAGGCCATGCTCCCAGGGGCTCCCCCAGGCTGTCAAACTATAAATTATGGCCACACTCCTCTTTTACTTGTGTTGTCACAGGAACTCAACATTGTGTGCTCTATCACGGCTGTCTTTTGTGGTGGCCAGACACCGTCTTGTTCTTCTGGTCACATGTTGATATAGTCATCCATTCACGTAGGTCTTTCTGTCTCCTGAGCTCTTTTTCCCTTATGTCTTTGTTGTTCTTGGTGATCATCTGTGCCAGATGAATTGGGAATATTTGGTGTATCTCAAGTGGCAGCTTGCTAGCTTTTGCAACCCCAGATGTCACTCACTTATACGGGGTGCAGAAGACTCTCTTACCAATAGGCTAATTATGCCAATTGACCTTGATATCTCCTAAAAGCATGATCCCTAGACCTCACCATGGCTACACTATCCGTGCAGTGTTGCATTGAAATTAGAAGAGCTTTAAGTGTTTGGTGAAGTCCTGCTAAGTTGATCTAATTTCAACTGTGTGCAGTCACTGCTTTCACCTAGCCAATTTTCTATCAACTATCTAATCTATGACAAACTTTCCTCACCCTTGTAGCTGTCAAAAAGTCTTTTATTGTGTGCATAAGTCTATTTCTAAGTCCTTACAGCACTGATCTCTTACAGTATTTGTCCTTTAGCCACTGATTTAACTCAACATAATATCTTCCAACTGAAACCAGGTTATGTGACATTTCCTAATATTATCTTTTTTTTTCTTTTTATCATTGCATAGTGTTCCACTGAGTATATGTACCATAGTTTGTTTATCCATTCATCTGTTGAAGGGCATTTAGGTTGATTCCATCTTTTTGATATTGTGGACCATGCTGCAATAAGCATTTGTACGCATGTGTCTATTCGAGTAACAGACTTTGTTTCTGTAGGGTAAATTCTGAGAAAACAGTGTATTGATTTCTAGATTTTCAAAGAAGCGGCAGATTGCTATCCATAGAGGTTGTACCATTTTGCAACCCCACCAACAGTGTAGGAGAGTTCCTATCAACCCAGAATTTGTCACTATGTGTTTTTTTGGATCATCACCAACCTTACTGGGGTAAAATAATGTCTCATTGTAGTTTTGATTTGGATTTCTCTGATAGTTAATGATTGTAAGCATTTCCTCATGTGTCTTTTAGCTGCCTGGATGTCCTCTTCAGTGAAGTGTCTGCCCATCTCCTTTGACCATCACTTAATTGTGTTGTTTACCTTTCTTTTGTTGATACTTTGCAGTACCTTGTAGATTATGGAGATCAGATGTCAGTTTGGCATTTAGTTGTCAAATATTTTTTTCCCACTCTGTAGGTAGTCTTTTAACTCTTTTGATCAAGTCATGGAGGAACAAAAGAGTTTGATTCTTATTGGTTCCCATTTATCCACTTTCTATTCTGTTAATCATGCTTCATATGTCAGATTTTGAAGTCTGTCTATGGTGTGTATTAGAGCTTCCATTGTTGACCCTATTTTTTCTTGCATGATCATCATCATTTTAGATTTGATATAAAGGTCTTTGTGTAAGGTGTGAAATCTGGATCTTGTTTCAATTTTTTGCAGATGGATATCCAATTTTGCCAATACAATTTGTTAAAGAGACTGTTTTGCCCCCAGTTTACAATCTTAGGGAATTTGTCAAATATCAACTGTTCATAAGAGGACGCTGGCATCCCCAGAGTCTCAACTCTGTGCCACCAAGCTGCTTTGGCTACCATGGCAGTGTTGTAGGTTCTGAGGTCGTGTAGTGTGAGGCCTCCTGCTGTGTTCCTTTTCCATAGTAGTGCTTTACATATTTGGGGTTTCTTCTCTTTCCAAAGTTGGTGAGTTGTTTCTCTATCTCATTAAAACATGACACTAGGAGACCATTATCAAGATGGTGGAGTAGAGACATGACTCCTTAATTCCCTCTGAAAACTTAGGCCTGGATTGATAATTAAACAGTGGCTTCTGGACACCCCGTGCACCCTAAGACGCAGCATAGGGCTGCCAGTTTGGATACCATGCCACTGAACAGCAAACTTCTCTTTCACTGATTCCTACCCTTATTGAATGGCCGGCTCTGGCAGACTGAAGGTAATTGGGATTTTTAACTTTCTTTTCATTAGCCATAGGGTGGGGGATGGGCTCAACTGGCAGCAAAGCTCAGCTGCACTGCTGACATGATCAGCGGGTGGAATAGCCACATTTTGAGAGCCCAGCTCTGGGCTCAGAGAACCACAGCCTCTCCAACCTTTCTGGACCTCTGCCATAGCCATAGATTTGGCTCTTTCCAGCAGGTGGGACAGCTTGTCCAGGACACCATATTGTTCCACTGGGAGGTGAGGTTACCCGAATGGAGGCTAAGTCCCAGGCCGGGAGGCAGTGTCAGCCCGGGGAGTGGTTTTCTAGTAGAAAAGCTGTGGTTAGCACAGTGTAGCCCCCATTGTTGGGCCCTGGCAGCAGATGAAGCAAGGCAGCAGCCTGTCCATACTTTGAACTACATCATAGCATCAGGGATGGATATACAGGTGCTTCCATTCCCAGCTGGAAGGAGGAGCTTGCACAACTGACAGCCTGACTGATTTTGGAAGCTGAAAGATAGCTTTTACCTTTCATACTAAGACTGCCTAGAGGAATAACTGCAGTGCAGCCTGATGGTATCTCTTCCAGCCTTTACATACTCACATCATAGGGTCAACTGACAACCTCCTAGTGACTCCATAAGTGAGGGCTGTGTCTTTGCTGGACAAGAAGTGGTGCCTGAACCCAAGAAATTTCACTAGGACCAGTCAATGGAGTACACAGAGGGGGCTGGTGATGAATGTCCTTCTAAGAACTATGCCCCAGATCCCATTGGAGCAACACCAAAGAAAATAAAAAGCCTCTAGATGTCCAGAAAACAACAAACCCTGGCCAGACATTTAAAGAAAAAATCCACCGATGGCTCCAGAAAACTCACAAAGAAAGAACCACAGAACCTCACAGATGAAGGAGCCTTTGAGAAACTATTAGAGATTTAGTACAAAACAATTATATAGAGAGCCCTCCTAGACATTATACAGAATGCAGCAGAGCAAAATGAAAAATTAAGTAAGCTGTTCAAACTGATGAAACACCAACGTTCTGAAATCTGACAGGTCAATAACACTATTACAGAATTAGACAATTCAATTGAAAGCCAAGAGAGCAAAATTGAACAACTGGAAAATAGACTTTCTGACTTTGAAGACAGAGCTACTGACACCAGCACTGATGAGGACAAATCAGAGAAAAGAAACAAGAAATATGAAGAATCATTAAGAAACATGTGGGATACTATCGGGAGGAAACATCTACAGTTAATTGGAGTTCCTGAACATGGAAGTATACCTGAAAACACAGAGAATACTGTTGTTGAGTTGATGAAATTAAGATAGAAGAAACTATAGATATCCAAGATGTGTGTCAACTGCCACACAGTATAGTCCCCCCCAAAAGACACCAAGACATATCATAATTAAGTTCAACAAAATCAAACATAACCAGAAATTTCTAAAGGCAACAACACTCAAAGCAAAGCTGACATTTAGAGGCAAGCCCTTTAAGCTTTTGTCTGACTTCTTAGCAGAAACAATGCTGGCACAGAGGCAGTGGGATGACACATTTCAGCCCTGAAAGAGAAATCTTCCAACCCTAGAATTATACGTCCTGAAAAACTTTTTCAAATATGAAAATGAAATTAAGACATTCAAAGATAAACAGAAATTCAGAGACTTTGTAAAACAAAGCAACAAGAAATACTGAAAGAAGCTCCTGGCTTAGAAAAACAAAACCATTAAATCTATATCTTGGGAGACAATGCAGGACACATCATCCAAAAACCTATTCAATTAGGGAAGGCACAAAACTCAATCAAAGCTATAATATAAAAGAAGGGATCCAGTGATGGTGTCATGAAAGTATGATACCATCATATAAAAAAGAGGCATATACTACACCACTTATAGTCCTTCCAGATGGAGAGGAAGGTAATAAAATATGTAGAAGGTAAAATTGGGTTTGAGCTTAGATTAGACACAACATATCAAAACAAGAAATGTAATACAGGAGTCTCAACAAACACAAAACCAACACTGAAAACAATGAAAAATCAACCCATAAAGAAGAATGACTTAGAACAGAAAATCAAGAATGACAGACAAAACATCAACACAAAAATAAGTCATCAAAATGACAGCACTAAATACATACCTATCAATAATCACACTGAATGTAAACGTACTGAATGCTCCAGTAAAGAGATAACAAGTGACATCTTGGATGAAAAGACATAACCCATCTATATGTTGCTTACAAGAAACCCACCTTAGAATTAAATATATAAACAAACTGAAAATTAAAGGATGGAAAAACAAATACCAAGGAAACAGTGTACAAAGAAGAGCAGGTGTGGCAATACTAATCTCAGCTAAAATAGATTTTAATGTAAAATCTACCATCATGGACAAGGTTGGTTACTATTTACTGCTGAAAGGTTCAATCCACAAGCAGACTTAATATTAAATATTTATGCACCCAATACTAAAGCATCTAAATACATCAAATAAGCACTGACTACACTGAAAAACGAGATAAATCACTCCATAATAATAGTGGTAGACCTCAGCATTCCACTTACAGTTTTGGACAGATCTTCTAGAAAAAAGCTCAGCAAAGACACAGAAGACCTTATTGTGACAATCAACAAACTAGATTTATCTTTATATATAACACTTTCTATTGCTCAACAGATAACTACACTTTTCTCCAGAGCACATGGAACTTTTCCCAGAATAGACAATGGTTTAGGACATAAGGCAAATCTCAACAAAATCCATACCATTAAAGTATTGAAAAGTATCTTCTTAAACCATAACGCCATAAAAGTCAAAATCAATAGTAGAAGAAACATAGATAGAAATTGGAACCCTTGGAAACTGAACAAAACCTTGCTCAAAGAGCCAAGGGTTATAGAAGAAATCAAGGACAAAATAAAGAAATTTATGGATTCAAATGACAATGGAAACACTTCTCACTAGAACCTATGGGACATAGCCAAAGCAGTGCTCAGAGGTCAGTTTAGCTCTATAAATGCACACATCCAGAAAGAAGAAAGAACTCAAACCAAAGAACTAATCCTACAGCTTGAACAAGTATAAAGAGAGTAACAGAGGAACCACTCAGGCACCAGAAGAAAACAGATCATAAAGATCAGAGCAGAACTAAGTGAATTACAGAATAGAACAATTGAAAAAATTCATAAGATGAAAACTAAAAGACCAACAAAATTGGCAAACCACTTGCTAAACTTACTAAAAAAAAACCAGGAAAGGAAACAAATAACCCAAATAAGAAATGAGATGGGAGATGTCACAACAGATCCAACAGAAATCAAAAATATTGTAACAGAATACTATGAAGACTATACTCTAACAGACTTGAAAACCAAGAAGAAATGGACAAATTTCTAGATTCATATCAGCCAAGCCAAGTACCAAAATTATCGCAAGGAGAAATAGAGCAACTTAATAAACCCATCACAAAACAAGAAATTGAAAAAGTCGTCCAAAAATTACCCACCTGAAAAAGCTCTGGTCCAAATGGCTTCACTGCAGAATTCCACCAAGCTTTCAGAGAAGAGTTAACTCCACTGCCACTGAGACAATTTCACAGTACAGATAGAAATGGAATTTTCCCAAATTCATTCTATGAAGCCAGGATAACACTGATAGCAAAGCCAGGAAAATATCCAACAAAAAAGGAGAAATACAGATCAATATTACTCATGAACCTAGATGCAAAAATCTTCAACAAAATCCTCGCCAACAGAATTCAACAACATATAAAAAACATAACTCATCATGACCAATTTGGATTCATACTAGAGATGCAAGTCTGGTTTAACATAGAAAAAACAGTTCATGTGATCAGCCACATAAGTAACACAAAAGCCAAAAATCACCTAATTTTGTCAATTGATGAGAAATGGCATTTGACAAAGTCCAACATCCATTCATGCTAAAAACTCTCAGCAAAATGTGAAGACAGCAAATTCCTCAATGTAATAAGGACCATCTAATACAAAATCAAATGTCTACATCATGCTGAATGGAGAAAGAATGAAACAATTTCCCTTGAGAATGTGAGCTAGACAAGGATGACCACTCTCACCTTTCCTATTCAGCATTGTGCTAGAAGTTCTGACCACAGCAAATAGACAAGACAAAGAAATAAAGGGTATCTACATCAGCAAAAAAGAATTAAAAATCTTCCTGTTTCAATATGATATGATTGTACACACAGAGCATACTAAAGAATCCATTAATAAATTTCTGGAATGAATAGAAGAGTTCAGCAAAGTATCAGGATGCAAGATAAACATGAGTAAAGCAGCAATATTCCCTTATACCAAAAAGGAAATTATTAAAGAAGAAATCACCAAATCAATACCATTTACTATTTGCCCCAAGAAGATAAAACACCTAGGAATAAATCTAACTAGAGAAATAAGAGACCTTTACAAAGAGAACTATAAGACCTTACTGCAAGTAACTAAGACAGCCTCACATAAATGGAGAAACCTACCCTGCTCATGGATAGGAAGACTTAACACTGTGAAAATGTCTATATTGCTCAAAGAAATTTAGGTATATAATGCAATCCCAATACAAATTCCAGTGACATTTTTTAATGAGGTAGAGAAACAAATCACCAACTTTGTTTGGAAAGGGAAGAAACCCTGGATAAACTGAATAACAAGAACACTGTGGGAGGCCTCTCACTAGCGGACTTCAAAACCTATTATACTGCCACAGTTGTCAAAACGGCCTGGTACTGGTACAAAAAGATACATAGACCAATGGAACAGAGTTAAGATCCCAGAGATGCCATCATCCTCCCATGAAAGGTTGATATTTGCCAAGACCTCAAGATTCTAAACTGGGGTACAAATAGTCTCTTTAGCAAATAGTGCTGGTAAAATTAGATATCAATCTGCAATAAATTGAAAAAAGACCCATATCTCACACCTTATAAAAACCAACTGAAGTTGGATCAAAGACCTAAACATCAAGCCTAAAATGATAAAGTTCATTCAAGAAAAACTAGGATCAACAATGGAAGCTTTAATATACAAAATAGACAGACTTCAAATTCTGACTAACAAAGCAGGATCAACAGAAGAGAAAATAGATGAATGGGAACTACTAAGAATCAAACACTTTGGCTCATCCTAAGACTTTATGAAAAGAATTAAAAGACTACCTACAGAGTGGGAACTAATATTTGGCAACTGTATGTCTGGCTGAGATCTAATCTCCATAATCTACAAGGTACTGCAAAATGTCAACAAGAAAAGGAGAAATAATCCAATCAGGTGATGGGCAAAGTAGTTGGATAGACACTTCTCTGGAGAGGACATCCAGACAGCCAAAAGACACATGTGGAAATGCTCACTATCATTAGCTATTAAAGAAATCCAAATGAAAACAAAGATGAGATAACATTTCACCCCAACAAGGATGTCCATTATCCAAAAAAACACAAATCAACAAATGCTGGTGAGGCTGTGGAGAAATTGGAACTCTACTATACACTGCTGGTGGGATTTCCAACCTCTTTGGAAAGCAGTCTGGTGCTTCCTTAAAAAGCTCGAAATAGATATACAATTTGATCCTGTAATCCTACTGCTTGGAATACATCCTACAGAAGCAAGGGCATTCACTCAAACAGACACATACGCATGAATGTTTATTGTGGCACAGTCCACAATAGCCAGAAGATGCAGGCAACACAAATGCCCAACAACAGATGAATGGATAAACAAACTACAGTACGTATGCTCAATGGAACACTATACAATGATAAAGAACCATGACAATTTTAGGAAGAATCTCATAACTTGGTTTCAATTGGAAGATATTATGTTGAGTGAAATCACCCAGTGGCACAAGGACAAGTAATGTATGAGACCCCTACTATAAGGACTTAAAAACAGACTCCTGTACAGAAGAAAAGACTCTTTGATGGCTACAAGGGAGGGAAGGGAGGAAGGGAGAGGGTTGTTTATAGATTAGACAGTTGACAGAAATTTGGTTGGTGAAATCAGTGACAGCACACATTAGAAAATAGATTAGTTTAGCTGGACTTTACCATAACCTGAATACTCTTCCAATCTTAACCCAATATTGCAAGCATAGAGTAGCAGAGGCCAAGGCCCTGAGACCATGCTCTCAGGAGACATCGAGGCCAATTGGCATAACTACCCTATTGGTAAGAGTCTTCTGCACCTGATACACATGAGTGACATCTAGGGCCTTAAAAGCTAGCAAGCTGCCATCTGAAGAACACCAAATTGTCCCAACTCAGCTGGAACATGGGATTAACAAGGACAACAACGACACAAGGGAAAAGGAGTGCAGAAGACAGATTATCATATGCCTTGGTGTGTTTCTTTGGGGATCTAGTTTTTGTGGTGTTCAATATGTGTCTTGGATATCTATATTGTCTTCTTTCATAATTTCAGTGAAGTTTCTGTCAGCAACTCTACAACCATACTCTGTATTTTCAACTATCCCTCCCTGTTCAGGAACTCCAATTATTCACAGATCATTCCTCTTAATAGAGTCCCACATGTTTCTTAATGCTTCTTCATTTTTCTCATTTCTTTTCTCTGATTTCTCCTTATAAATGTTGGTATCGGTTTCTGTATCCTCAAAGTCCTGAAGTGTTACTTCCATCTCCTCAATTATGTCCTTTTGGCTTTGGAATGAATTGTCTAATCCTGTAATTTTGTTATTGCTCTCCTGAATTTCAGACTGTTGATGTTCCATTAGTTCAAATAGCTCACTTAATTTTTCATTTTGTTCTGCTGTATTTTGTTTAATCTCTAGGAGGGCTCTACATATAATTCTTTTGCACTCGACCTCTTATAGTTTCAGAAAAGCTTCTTCATCTCGGAAGATTTTTGGTTCTTTACTTTGTGAGGTTTCTGGAGCCACATGGACTATTTACTTAAATGATTAGCAATGGACCATTGTCTGTGTGCCATTTGGAAGCCATTTGATTTCTCTGATGTTACCTGAAGAGTGGAGTTGGTCACCAGCCATCTCTGTGTACTCTAGTGACTGGCCCCATGTGGGCTTTCTGGGGTGACAGGCTCTGTCTCCTGGATGGCAGAGCAGGCACCCTTCTTATGGAGTCACTGGGAGACTGTAAGTTGGCCCTATTATGTGGATCAGTTAAGGGTAGAAATGCTGCAAGGCTTCTCTGTAGTCAGCTGTCCAGTTGGTCTTATTTTAAAAACATAGTTTACTGCTGAGTGAGGAGCTGTCCAATAGCTGCCAAAAACAGTTAGGCTGTTACGTGTGGAAGGCCCCGCCTTCTGGCTGACAAAATACCTCATAGGTTATCCCAGATGCTATGATGTGATTCAAAGGAGGGAGGGATTAGGGCCTTCCTGGCATCCTCTGCCAAGTCTCACCTATAAATCTAGACATGAATCATCTCAACCATAGGTTTTGTGCTGCAGAAGCACTTTTGAGACAGATGCTGCTGTTCCACTTGAAGCTAAGGCCCCTGGCTGGGTGATTCTGCCTCTAGCTGACCAAGGTCGCATCCGAGCCAAGCTTCCCTTCCTGCTGTGAAAAAGCAGAATCTGTGGCACAGCTCAGAAAAGAGTGGGAGAGGGGGCGGAGTCAAGATGGTGGACTAAGCACACATCTCGTTATATCCATCTGGAAACAAAGAGCTGAACTGACAAACAAACAGAGCCTTCTGATCACCTAATCAGCCTCAGGAAACAGCACAGGGCTGTTAATTGGGACTTCATACCACTCAGTGAGAAACCTCTCTTTCACTGACTCCCTCTTCTGGCTGGCCCCGGCTCTCACAGACGGAAGGTAAACGCACCAGTTTGATTTTTTTTTTTCCTCTGTCTCGGCTGGCAGGCGGAGCTGGGTCATGTCTGGTGGCTGGACTCAGACACACAGCTGGGGGGATAGGCAGGCAAAATTCCATATTCTGAGAGCCAGGCTCGGGACTCTGTTAATCTAGCTATTTTGAGGCTTTCATTTTGTAGCTGCCTCAGCGGGCTTTGTGTGGAGCTTCCCAGTCAGTATGCGGGACACCATGTTGGTACCGAGATTTTAGCGAGACCTCGTTCTTAGCCTGGCAGCCAGCGCCTACAAACGGGATAGTGCTTCTCTGACAGAAAAGTAGTGATTTTACACAGTGCTGCCTATGTTGGGGGCCCTGCAACAGAAGCAGAGGAATCACTACCTCTAGGCACCTTTAGTCCCTCTGTCTGCTGCCTGTGTTGAGGACGCCATCTTGGGTACGGTGGCCGCAGCTGGACCTAATTCTTAGCTTGGGAGCCAGAACCTGCCCACAAGAGAGTGCTTTTCTATCACAGAACCAGTACTCGATGCAGTGTTGGCAAAGGCTAGGCCCTGTCAGGAGAGGCCAACAGGGCAGTAGGATTGCTGTATTCTGAACCAGTTTATTATCATCTGGGGTTGGTTATAGTGGCGCTTACTTTGTCAGATGAGAAGAGGGACCTCTACACCTGAAAACCTAACTGACTTGTGAACTGGTCAGATACCTTTTGCTTTACATTTGAAGACAGCCTAGAGAAACATTTGCAATCCATCCTCACAGTACCTCTTCCAGCCTCTATGTACTCACATGGGACCCAAAAAGCAACAGACAATTGTGGCATACAAGCAATCACTCATGGCTTCAGAAGGCTCCCAAACAAAGCAACCAAGGAGTTTTCCAGGTGAAGAAACTTGTATGAAAGCATCAGGAAGTGAATACAAATTGATCATATATAGAGCCCTTCTAGACCTTGTACAAAATGCAGCAGAACAAAATGAAAAATTAAGCAAGTTGTTCGATCTGATGGAACACCAGTACTCTGAAATCCAACAGATCAAGAAGAAAATCAAAGACATAGAAACTTCCATGCAAAGCCAAGAAAACAGAATGGAACAAGTGGAAAAAAGAATTTCTGACTTGGAAGACAGAGCTACTGATGCCAGCGTCCATGAGCAGAAATCAGAAAAAAGAAACAAGAAAAATGAAGAAACATTAAGAGGCATATGAGACTCTATTAAGAGGAACAACCTTCTATTAATTGGAGTCCCTGAACAGGGTGAGTCATCTGAGAACACAGAGAGTATTGTTGCTGAGCTGCTGAAAGAAAACTTCCCAGAAATCATGAAGGAAGAGAATATAGACATCTCAGATGCATATTGTACACCACCCAATATAGATCTCAAAAGAAAGACTCCAAGACATATTATAATCAAGCTTAACAAAATAAAACACAAGCAGCAACTCTTAAAGACTCAAGGCAAAGCTAACATTCAGAGGGAAACCCTGTAGGCTCTCATCAGATTTCTCAGCAGAAACCATACTGGCACGGAGACAGTGGCACGACACATTCAAAGTCTTGAACAGAAGAGCTTCCAACCAAGAATTATATATCCTGCAAAACTATCTTTCAAATACAAAAATGAAATTAAGACATTCCCAGATAAACAGAAACTCAGAGACTTTGTAAAAACCAAACCCAAACTACAAGAAATACTGAAAGAAGTTCTGGGCTTTGGCTTAGAAGAACAAAACCACTAACTTTATATTTTAGAACGACACACTACTCAATAATCTACTCATTTAGAGAAGGCTCCAAAGTAAATCACAGCTTTGATTTGGAAAGAAGCAATCCAGTGATCATCAGGAAAACTATGCTGTCAGCATAATAAAAAGAGGGATGTACTACAGTCGTTATAGTCCTTCCAGATAGAGAGGAAGATGACAAGACTGGTAGTAATTAAAATTGGGTTTATACTTTATTAATGGGGTTCATAGGGGCAGCTGTAAAGCACAACAAAGATGTATCATACCATTTCAAGAAATCTAACACACAACTCTCAACAACTATAAAACCAGCTCTGAAAAAGGTGAAAAATCAACTCACAAAAAAGTGTCCCAGAACAAACTAATAAGAACAACAGAGAAAACATGAACATAAAAATAAACATATCACCATGACACCAGTGAACACATACCTATCAATAATTCCATTGAATGTGAATGGACTGAATGCTTCAGTAAAGAGACCCTGAGTGTCATCTTGGATCAAAAGACACGACCCATCCATATGTTGTCTACAAGAAACTCACTTGAGACCTAAAGACAGGAACAAACTGAAAATTAAAGGATGGAAGAATATATATCAAGCCAACAATGAACAAAGAAAAGCAGGGGTGGCAATTGTAATCTCAGACAAAATCAATTTTAATGTCAAATCCACCATCGTGGACAAAGATGGTCACTATTTATTGCTGAAAGGTTCAGTACACAAGCAAGACTTAACTATATTAAATATTTATGCACCTAATGTCAGAGCACCTATATATGTCAAAGAAACACTGACTATGCTCAAAAGAGAGATAGATGACTCCACAATAATAGTGGGAGACTTTAACACTCCCCTCTCATTACTAGACTGATCATTTAGAAAAAAGCTCAGTAAGATACAGAAGACCTCACTGACAATTAACCAACAAAACCTCATTGATATATATAGAACTTTCCACCCATCAGCAGACTGTACCTTCTCCAGTGCACATGGAACATTCTCCAGAATTGACCATGTGATAGGACATAATGCAATGCTCAACAAAATCCATACCATTGAATTACTGCAAAGCGTCTTCTCAGATCATAAAGCCATAAAAGTTGAAATCAATAGCAGAAAAAACAGAGATAGAAAGTGGAACTTTTGGAAACTGAACAAGATCTTGCTAAAAAAAAAACATGGGTTATAGAGGAAATCAAGGAAGAATTAAAGAAATTCATGGATTCCAATGAGAATGAAAACAGTTCCTACCAGAACCTATGGGATACAGCCAAAGTAATGCTCAGAGGTCTGTTTATCTACATAAATGCACACAGCGGGAAGGAAGAAAGAAACCAAATCAAGGAACTAACTCTACAGCTTGAACAAGTAGAAAGAGAACAACAGAGGAACCCCTCGGGCACCAGAAAAAATGAGATCATAAAGATTAGAGCAGAGCTAAATGAATTAGAGAATAGAAAAACAATTGAAAAAATTGAAAAGACCAAAAGCTGTTTTTTTGAAAAGATCAACAAAATTGATAAACCACTGGCTAAACTTACTAAAGAAAAGCAGGAAAGGAAACAAATAACCCAAATTAGAAATGAGAGGGGAGTTGTCACCACAGATGCAACAGAAATCAAAAATATCATAAAAGAATACTATGAAAGACTGTACTTTAAGAAATTTGAAAACCTAGGGGAAATGGACCAATTCCTTGACTCATACCACCTACCCAAATTATCACAACATGAAGCAGAACAACTTAATAAACCCATTACAAAGGAAGAGATTGAAAAGGTCATCAAAACACTCCCAACCCGAAAAAGTCCGGGCCCAGATGGCTTCACGGCAGAATTCTACCAAGCATTTAGTGAAGAGTTAAACCCAATACTACTGAGACTATTTCACAGTATAGACAGGGATGGAGTACTCCCAAACTCATTCTATGAAGCCGGCATAACCCTGATACCTAATCCAGGGAAAGATCCAACAAAGACAGAGAAATACAGACAGATATCACTCATGAACCTAGATGCAAAAATCTTCAACAAAATTCTTGCCAACAGAACACAACAACATATCAAGAAAATAATCCATGATGACCAAGTGGGATTCATCCCAGGGATGCAAGGCTGGTTCAACATCAGAAAAACAATTAATGTGATTAGCCACATAAATAACACAAAAGACAAAGATCACCTGATTTTGTCCATTGATGCCGAAAAGGCATTTGATAAAGTCCAACACCCATTCGTGCTAAAAACTCTTAGCAAAATGGGCATAGACGGCAAATTCCTCAACACAATAAGAGCCATTTATACAAAGCCAATTGCCTACATCATCCTGAATGGAGAGAGACTGAAAGACTTTCCCTTGAGATCAGGAACTAGACAAGGATGCCCACTGTCACCTCTCCTATTGAACATTGTGCTAGAAGTTCTAGCCAGAGCAATTAGACAAGACCAAGAAATAAAGGGCATCTACATCAGCAAAGAGGAAGTTAAAATCTCCCTGTTGGCAGATGATATGATTGTATATACAGAGAACCCCAGGAATCTATAAGTAAGCTACTCAAACTGATAGAAGAGTTCAGCAAAGTGTCATGATACAAGATAAACATAAATAAATCAGTAGGATTCCTTATACCAACAATGAGACGGTTAAGAAAGAAATTATCAAATCAATACCATTTACGATAGCCGCTAAAAAGACAAAGTACCTAGGAATTAATCTAACCAGAGAAACAACAGACCTTTACAAAGAGAACTACAAGCCCTTACTACAAGAAACTAAGAGAGACTTAGATAAACGGAAAAACCTACCCTGCTCATGGATAGGAAGACTTAACATTGTGAAAATGTCTATTTTACCCAAAGCAATTTATTTATATAATGCAATCCCAATACAAGTGCTAGCATCATTTTTTGATGAGATGGAGAAACAAATCACCAATTTTGTTTGGAAAGGGAAGAATCCCTGGATGAGTAAGGTACTACTAAAGAAGAAGAACACACGGGGAGGCCTCTCATTACCCGACCTTAGAACATACTACACTGCACAGTGGTCAAAACAGCCTGGTACTGGTACAGGAACAGACAGATCAATGAATGGAACAGAACTGAGACCCCAGAGATGACACCATCTGCCTATGAACAGTTGATATTTGACAAAGGCCCTAAGACATTAAACTGGAGTAAAAACAGTCTCTTCAACAAATGGTGCTGGCAAAATTGGTTATCTATCTCCAATAAACTGAATCAAGATCCATATCTTACACCTTATACAAACACCAACTCCAACTGGATAAAAGACCTAAATATCAAAACTAAAACGATAAAGCTCATCCAAGAAAAGGTAGGAACAACAATGGAAGTTTTAATACACAGTGAGGACAGACTCCAAAATCTGTCAAAGTCACCTCAATCAAGAGAAGGGAAAATAGATAAATGGTAACTATTAAGAATCAAACATCTTTGCTCATCCAAAGACTTTATTAATAGAATTAAAAGAACACCCACAGAATGGAAAAAAATATTTGGTAACTCTATGTCAGACTGACACCTGATCTCCATAATGTATAAGATACTACAAAATATCAATAAGAAGAAGATAAACCACCCAATTAAGCGATGGGCAAAGGAGATGGACAGACACTTCACTAAAGAGGAGATCCAGGCAGCCAAAAAACACATGCGGACATGTTCACGATCTTTAGTTATTAAAGAAATTCAAATCAAGACAACAATGAGATACCATCTCATCCCAACAAGATTGGCCATGATCCAGAAAACACAAAACAACAAATGCTGAAGAGGCTGTGGAGAAAGTGGAACCCTCCTATTCTGTTGGTGGGGTTGCAAAATGGTCCAGCCTCTTTGGAAGGTAATCTGGCGCTACCTTAAAAAATGGATATCGATATACCATTTGATCCAGTAATTCCACTACTTGGAATATATCCTACAGAATCAAGGCCTTTCACACCAAAGGACACATGCACCAGAAAGTTTATCGCAGCACAGTCCACGATAGCAAAAAGATAGAATCAACCCAGATGCCCAACAATAGAAGAATGGATAGGTAAACTATGGTACATATACTCAATGGAGCACTACGCAATGATAAAGAATAGCGATGATTCCCGGAAACATCTCCTAACCTGGTTTCAACTGGAAGACATTATGTTGAGTGAAAGTAGTCAGCGACAAAAGGACAGATATTGTATGAGACTTATACGATAAGATCTCAAAAACAGACTTGTGTATAGAAGAAAAGACTCTTTGACAGCTGCAAGGGAGGGGAGGGAGGGAGGGCAAGGGGGGGAGGGCTTAGTTTAGATAGTTACTAGAAATCTAGTTGGGAGAAAGCGGTGATAGCGCACATGAAAAACAAGAACAACATTAAGTGGACTTCAGCATAACTTGAGTACTCCTTCCATCTTAACTCAATACTGCAAGGATAGAGTAGCTGGGGCGGCTGCCGGGGGACCATGCTCTTTGGCGAATTCCAGGCCAATTGGCACAACTAGCGTTTTGCTAAGAGAGCTCTCTGCACCCCACATTAGTGAGTGGCTTCTGGGGTCTTAAAAGCTGCCAAGCTGCCATCCAAGGACACAGCAAATGGTCCCAACTCTGCAGGAACGAATGCTCATTGAGTACCAAAATGACATGTGGTAAAGACAACCGAGAAGACAGAGAAACCCAGAAGAGTGGGTGCCTACATCGACTTGGGACCGGAAGAACCGGATGGTGCCCGGCCACCACCAGCGATAGCCACGATGGAGCTCACAGAGAGGATTCTCACTGGCAACACAAGAATAAAAAGAGGTGCATCATGAGATCTCCACTAAAATACCTCAATTGATGGTTCAGCGGTTTTGGGATTCCTCTGAGAGCGTGGCCCCCGGCCCTGATGCTGCCCTTTCCCATAAATTATAACAAAGTTCCACTCTTTGGACAGGAATGGATTGGACTATGCAATGCAGAGTGACCATATATTGGAAGCACTTTATGGTTCTATACATCCATAGGATATCATCTTGCTGACCTCTGGCTGGAGGAAGGGGTGTGGACGGAGAGTAGGGGAAAGGAGGCTGTTGGGAGGATGAGACATGTATGGAGCAGAGAGGAATAGTGTGCAGTCACCGGGCAGGGAGAGCAGTGGAAGCTGCATATAGGTGGGCATGTAAATTTATACGTGAATGTACATTTTCACTCAATTATGTTAAATAAAAATAAAAATTAAAAAAAAAAAAAGAAAAGAGTGGGAGAAAGGGCAGTGTTGTCCTCAGTCAGCAGCCAGGCTCTCAATAGGTGGCTAGTCCTCACATAGTCCCTCTACTGCATTATATGTTGTTTACTTAGGCTCTGCACTTTGGTGTATTTGCAGATTCTTGCCCAGTCCCTATCCCCCAGATAACAAAGAAGCTGTCTGTACCTGCAGTCCTCCAAAATGGTGAGTCAGCAAGAGCAGGATTCAGTGGCTGCTGTCTCATTTTCCAGAGAGTTAGTTTAGTCCATTTCTGGTTCCTAGTCAAACCTGACAACCCTATGCCAGATCCTAGGGTTCCCTGGATGTCCACGCTGCTCCTTTCAGTTATCATTCCAAGGCCTTAGTTCTAGAGGGAATTGTGGAGGCTTGTGTCTATACCATCATCTTGGCCCCACCCCTTCCTGTATTTCTTGTTATCATAAATCAATATTCCAGTTTCACCCTGTTATTTCTCTATACTAATCTAAGATAAGGAATCCTGGTGGCGTATTGGGTTAAGTGCTGTGTCTGCTAATCCAAAGGTCAGCAGTTTGAATCTGCCAGGCCCTCCTTGGAAACTCTGTGGGACAGTTCTAATCTGACCTCTAGAATCGCTATGAGTTGAGTGCAACTCAACAGCCATTGGTTAAATCTAAGATTGAACTATTTCTCCATAGTCATAGATGTTTTCAGTGGATTATGGTATTTTGTATTCAAGATCTGGATTCTGTGTTGACTTGAGTTCCCTGGAGTTTTACTGTTTCTAGGCCCTTACAAAGGACAGAGCTTGAACATACATGTAAAATAAGATGGTTGTTGCCATGATTGGATAATTGTCACCTCCTATAAGCAGTGTCTTATGTTAGGCACAATAGAGCAAAATTACTGAAAATCAGCTAAAAAGAGAACATCTGCTGAGTGAAAAGGCACATTACATACAGGGAAAGAAATGACATAATGGATGACTTCTTCAGAAGTAATATTGGCATGAAGGCAATGAGACATTCTCCTTAGATGACTATGGGGGGAAAAAAACCCCTAAAATTCCATATCCAGCATAAAGAGCCTTCAAAGGGAAAAGGTAATACTTATTTTCAGATACACAGAATTTAACAGAATATAGCGCCAGCAAACCTGCTGAGTTATACCTAAGAAAGTTTTGCCTACCACTGCATGGTAAAGATTTTTTTCTCCTTTGTAAAAGTGTTTCAGTTTCAATTTTTATTTCTAGTTTTATAGTCCATCTTGAATTAATTTTTGAAGACAGAGTAAGGAAGGGGTGATGCCCATTGTTTCTGTTTTCTCAGTACTGATAAATAATTAGTCCAACACCATTTTTTTAAAAGACTTGGCCATTGAATTCCTTTGGCAACATTTGAAATTTCAATTAACTTTCAGGTTTATGGCTGTTCATTTTAATTTTGTCGTGATTATAAAACATGCTCTATAGGCTTCTAAGTTTGTTTGTTTGTTTTTTAAATCACCAAATACATTGTGTCTCCATGAAGTCTTTAGGGGTTTTTAATGTAATTTTCTATAAATTTCTGTTAGGTCAAGGTTGTGTATATTGTTAGTTTATCTCCTTTAGACTTACTGATTTATCTTTTTGTCTAATTGTTCTTTTAACATCTAAGAGAGAAGCTCATCTATGACTATAATCATTATAGCTATGCTAGATGATTCTTAACTTCCTTTTGCCAGTTTTGGCTTCATAAAAGTTGAATTTTTGTTAATCAAATTTTCAGTATACACTCTGACTCCAAGACACCAACTTTCCAAATTATTTGGGAGCTCTATTCTTTGCAGTCTACATACCAGATTTTGGCATTACTACTGCCTTCTTTTATTCTCCTATCATACCAACAAATTTCTGTTGCTCTGTTTTACTGCACTGTCGCCTCCATAACTTGCCTTATACAGTAGAGGCTTGACCTGTCCTACAGTAGAGGCTTGACCTGTCCTACAGTAGAGGCTTGACCTGTCCTACAGTAGAGGCTTGACTTGTCCTACAGTAGAGGTTTGACCTGTCCTACAGTAGAGGCTTGACCTGTCCTACAGTAGAGGCTTGACCTGTCCTGCGGTGTTGCTTATGTTTCTTTTCCTGACTCCAGGTTGTAGTAGGTTGTTGCCTTTCATTTGAGAGTAGCACTTTTTGAGACTCTAGGAATCTCTCCCAGCTTTCCTACTCAGATTCCAGTCTTTAGCCTCCTCTCTGAGTACTTGGTAAACTTCCATGGGCAGGAGTCACACAGTGGCTGGCTGATGTATCCTATAATTGACACTACTCAAGATTTTAATATTTTATAATAAGCTATGTGATGCTCATTAGGATAATTAAAACTTGAATGTTTTCTTCTTGTTGTGTGCTGTCAAGTTTATCCTGACTTAAACCTTGGTAGAGTTATCCTGACTTAAAACCTGGTAATGTCATTGTTAAATGCTACAGCTGCTAACCAGAAAGTTGGCAGCTCACATCCACCAGGCATTCCTTGAAAACTCCATAGGACAGTTCTACTCTGTCTTATATGTTCTCTATCAGTTGGAACTAACTGAACAGTAAGGGGTTTGTTTGTTTGTTATAGCAACCCTACAGGACAAAGTAGAACTACCCCATAAGGTTTCCAAGGCTGAAATCTTTACTGAAGCAGACTGCCACATCTTTCTCACATGAAGCTGCTGGTGGGTTCCAACTAACCACCTACCCTTTAGTTAGCAGCCAATCGCTAACCTACTGTGCTACCAGAGTTTCTTGTTTTCTCTGAATTCCCATCTATATGGTATTTCTCTTTGCCCAAGGATGAAAGAAGTGAGTCACCTGTCTATGAGAAATGGTTCCTTACATTCTGCAATTTAGCTCACTGAAGCTTCTTTGCATGTTCAGCTCCTTGATGGACTTGAAAAATTATGCTGTTTTAGCTTACCCAGCCAGTTCTTGAGTGTAAGATAATCTCCTGCAGTTTTCAATATCCTAATTGGAAGTTGTAATTCAGTGCCTTTGTCTTTAAGGAGATGACCTGGAAATTGGACACATCACTTAACAATTATATTTCGTGGGCTGGAATAGAGCCACATGGGAGGCTGAGAAATGTATTCTCTGGTATGGTAGTTATGTGCCCAGTTAAAATTTAGCAATCATGATGTTTAAAAGATGGAACAAATGAGCAGTCTGTTCCATAGATGATTAAGCATAATTTAGTTTCTGTCACTGCTCTCACAGAGATTTTTATGACTTTTCCACAAGACCTAAAATCAACAAAAGATACTGACATAGATTTGAGTGAAATTTCCTCTTTTTTTCTCCAAAGACATTGTAAGAAGTATAATGTCTAGTTTTTTATTGCTGTAACTGCATCCGTACCATTTTTATTTCAAAGAAGGGCAATTCTGTCATCATTTCTATCCTAACAAAGGATCATATAACTCACATGAAACCTCCACTCTCAGGATATTTTTTATAGATGCTATTCTTGTCTTGAAAGTAGAAAAATAAGAGAGGTCAATGATTGTTGCTACTTAGGATAAGTCTGGCTACTTTCCTTCCTTCCTCCTCTTTTTTCCAAGAAATATTAACATAATTTCAGCTACCACCTATAAATAAGATGAGCTTTTAAAAATGAATATATTAACTAAAGATAGAGTTACGTCAAATATATAACATACATACATGTATCGTGTGTGTGTGTGTGTGTGTGTTTGTATGCACAGTACTTTGTTTAGGTTCCACCAAGTAAATTCTGAGTCACAGTAACTCTACATACAACTGAATCAAATACTACCCAGTCCTGTGCCATTCTCAAAATTGTTACCTTTAAGCCCATTGTGGCAGCCATTATGTCAACTGACCTCTTTGAAGGTCTACTCTTTTTGCTGACCCTGTACTTTACCAAGCCAGAGATACTTTTCCAGGAAGAAGTCTCTCCTGATAACATATCCAAAGTAAGTAAGATGAAGTCTTATGACGCTTATTTCTAAAGATCAGTCTGGCTGTATTCTTTCAACACGGTTTAATTTCTTCTGTCGCTTCATGGGATATTTAATAATCTTTGCCAACACTGTAATGAAAAGGCATCAGTTCTTCTTCAAACTTCTTTATTCATTATCCAGCTTTCACAAGAATATGAGGTGATTAAAAATGCTGTGGCTTGGTTCAGGCACACGCTGGTTCTCAAAGTAGTATCTTTGTTTTTTGACTCTTTAAAGAGGTGTTTTCCCGCAGATTTCCTAATGCCATGCATCATTTAATTTCCCAAATGCTGCTTACATTGGCATTGTGTGGATCCAAGTGAAATGAAACCCTTGTCAAATTTGGTCTTTTCACTGTTGACTATGACATTGTTCATCGGTTCAATTTGACAATTGAGGTATAATCCATAATGAAGGCTGTAGTCTTTGATCTATATCATTAAGTGCTTCAAGTCCTCTTCACTTTCAACAAGCAAGGCTGTGTCATCTTCACATTGCAGGTTATTAATTATTTCCTCCAATCAAGATGAAACATGATGCTTCATATTGTCCAGCTTCTCAGATTGTTTGCTCAGCATACAGACAAAATAAGTATGGTGAAAGAATACAACTTTGAAATATCTTTCCTGATTTTAAACTACTAAATAGTCCCTTGTTCTGTTCTAATGATTGCCTCTTGGTCTATGTGCAGGTAGGTTCCCCATGAATACAATTAAATAAAATTCCTATTCTACCCATAATTTGTTATGATTCATTTAGTTCATCTGTTATACCTTTGTAACGTGAATAAAATACAATTGAACATCTTTCTAGCATTCAGTTTTCAGCTAAGATGCATCTGACATCAGCAGTAATATCCCTCATTACATATTCTCTTCTAAATCCAGCTTGAATTTCCGGCAGTTCCATGTTGATAAAATGATGCAACAATTTTTAAGTATCTTCAGCTAAATTTTACTTGTATGTCCTTTTAATAATATCACTGTGTACTTTCCACACTCTGCTGGATCACCTTTCACATATATGGCACATACATCAACCTCTTTCAGTCAGTTGGCTGGGTAGCTGTTTTGTGAATATCTTGAACACATATGAGTCAGCATTTCCAGTGATGCATCCATTTGTTGAAACATCTCAAGTGGTATTCTGTCAATTCCCGGACAGTTGTTTTCACTAACGTTTTTAATGCAGTTTGGGCTTCTTACTGCAGTACTGTCAGTTCTTGTCATGTACTACCTCCTAAAATTGTTGAACATCAATGAGTTCTTTTCAGTAGACTCTGTGTGTTCTTTCCACCAACTTTTCATGCTTCCCACTTCATTCAATTTTTCCCCATAGAAAGCATCAATATTGTAACTCAGAATTCAATTTTTTTCTTTAATTCTTTCACTTTGAAAAATGTTGAAGATAGTCTTCCCTTTTTATTGTCTAGCTCCAGGTCTTTGCACATTTCGTTATAATACTTTACTTTTACTTCACAAGCCACCCTTTGAAATCTGTTTTGCTCTTTTACTTCATTATTTCTTTGTTCACACTATTTCTTTGTTTACATCATTTCTTGTTCAAGAGTAATTATTAGAGTCTCCTTTGACATCTTTTTTGGGGTTTTCCTTTTTCATGTATGACATCCTTAATATCATCCCATAAGTCATCCTGGCTTTGGTAATTAGTGTTCAGTATGTCAAAATTATTCTTGAGGTAGTCTCTAAATTCAAACAGGATATAATCAAGTTCATGCTTTAGCTCTCAATGACCTGTTTTAATTTTCTTAATTTTCACTTTAACTTGCATAGGAGAAATTGATGGTCTGTTCCACATTCTGCCACTGGCCTTGTTCTGACTGACAATAATGAGTTTCTCCATTGTCTTTATACAAAGATGTACTTGATTTCAACCATGAATATTCCAAACATCAAAATCCATGTGTGTAACTGATGTTTCTGTGGTGTAAAAAAGGTATTTCCTATAAATAAGCCCTTGCAAAAGTCTATCCTGTAACCCAAGGCATCATTTCTGGCATATCAGGGACATATACATCAACTAGTGGTCTTCTGTTTCAAACTTTGACATTCCAATCACCATTAATTGTCAGTGCATCTTGACAGCATATTTAGTAAATTTCAGACTGCAGACCTTGGTAAAAACAAAAACAAAAGCCTTTCAATTCATTTATCTTTCTCCCTTAGCATTTTTGATGGGTAAATTTGAATGGTAGTCATGTAACTGGTTTACCTTTTCTTGTTGTTGGTTACGTGCTGTTCAGCTGATTTCTCCTGATAGCAAACCTATGTGCAACAAAACATAGTACTGTCTGGTCCAACACTAACCACGCAATAATGTGTGAGCCCTGTGTTGCTTCCACTGTGTCAATACATCTTGTGGAGGATTTTCTTTTTTTTTGCTAATCCTTTTATGAAGTGTGATGTTTTCTCCTGAGACTGTTCCCTGCTAACAGTGTATCTAAACTATATAAGATGAAGCCTTGCCATCCTTGCTTCTATAGTGCATTTATTTGTTCTTTTGGCACTCAATCATAAGTTCAATATTCTTCTCCAACACTATAATTCAAAGGCATCAATTCTTTTCCAGTATTCCTTATGCATTGTCCAGTTTTTGCATGTATGAGGCAATTGAAAATGCCATGCTTTGGCTGAGGCCCACCGTAGTCTTCAAAGTGATATCTTTGCTATTAAATACCTTAAAGACATAAGAATTATTCAGTGCAATGAGTCATTTGATTTTTTGACTGCTGTTTCCATAGTCATTGATCATAGATCCACGTAAAGTGAGATCCTTGATAACTCCAATCTTGTGTGTTGTTCCAGCAGTAGGAATTTTTGTTTTCTTTATGTTGAGATATAATTCACATTGAAGGCTGTGGTTTTTGATCTTTATCAGTAAGTGCTTCAAATCCTCTTCATTCTAAGCAAGCAAGATTGTGTCATCTAGATATCATATACTGTTAATGAATCTTCCCACAATTTTATTACCTCCTTCTTCATATAGTCCAATGTCTTGGAACATTTGCTCAGCATACAGATTGATAAGTATGGTGAAAGGATACAACTCTGATACATACCTTTCCTGAGTTTAAATCATGCAATAACCTCTTGTTCTGTTTGATCAGCTATTTCTTGGTCTATGTACAGGCTGCTCACGAGCACATTTAAGTGTTCTGAGATTCTCACCTGTCTTTGCAACGTTGTCCATAGTTTGTTATGATTCGCATAGTCAAGTGCCTTCAGTAGTCAATAAAATATAGATAAATGTCTTTCTGCGGTTCACTGCTTTCAGCTAAGACACATCTGACATCAGCAATGATATCCAACATTCTGTGACCTCTTCCATATCTGCTTTGAACTTCTGTCAGTTCCTTGTTGATGTAGTGCTACAATAGCTTTTGAATGACCTTCATCAATATTTTACTTGTGTGTAATAATGATATTGTTCAATCATTTTTACATTCTGTTGGATCATCTTTCTTTGAAATGTGCATAGTTACGAGTTTCTTCCAGTAAGCTGGCCAGGTAGCTGTCTTCCAAATTTGTTGGCATAGCCAAGTGAACACCTCCAGTATTGTATCTATTTGTTGAAATACATTGATGAAATCCATTTGTTGGTATTTTGTCTTGGAATCTTGTTTTTGGCCAATGTATTCAGTGAAGCTTGGGCCGTTTCCTTCAATACCTTCAGTTCTTAATTATATAGTACCTTCTGAAACAGGTAAACATAGGACAATTCTTTCTATTACAGTGACTGTGTATTCCTTCCATCTCTTTTTGATGCTTTCCTGCGTGGTTTAATATTTTGCCCATAGGATCCTTCAGTATTGAAACTCTGAACTCAGATTTTTTTCTCCTGTTCTTTCAGCTTGAGAAATGCTGATTGTATTCTTTCCTTTTGACTTTCTAAGTCCAAGTCTTTGCACACTTCTTTATAATTCTTTGTCTTCTAGGGCTATCCTTTGGAATCTTCTATTCAGCTCCTTTACTTTATCATTTCTTCCATTCACTTTAGTTACTCTACCTTCAAAAGCAAGTTTTAAAGTCTTTTTTTACATGATTTTCAGTCTTTCTTTCTTGTCTTTTAATGATCTCTTGTTTTCTTCATGTATGACATCCTCGATGTCATTCCACAGCTTATCTGGTATTCAGTCAATAGTGTTGAATGAGTGAAATCTATTCTTGAGATGGTCTCTAAATTGGGTTGCTATGAGTTTGAAATGACTCCACAGCAACTTTTTTTTTTTTTTTTTTTGGTTTTGTACTCAAGGCTGTACTTTGGCTTTTTTGGACTGTTCTAATTTTACTCAGCTTCAACTTGAACTTGAAGGAGAGACTGAGGGTCTGTTTCATAGTCAGTCCCTAGCCTTGTGTTGACTGGTGATATTGAACTTCTCTGCCGTCTTTCCAGAGAGACAATCAGTTTAATTCTTGTGTATTCCATCTGCTGAGGTCCATGTAAATTGTCACCATTTATGCTGTAGAAAAATGATATTTCCAATGAAGCAGTCATTGGTCTTGCAAAGTTCTAATGCATGATCTCCTACGTCCTTTTTATTACGAAGACTGTATTTTTTAACTCCCGATTCTTTTTGTTCTCAACTTCCACATTCCAGTCACCAGTAGTTATCAATGTACTTGCTTGCATGTGTGATCAATTTCAGACTGCACAAGCTGGTCAAAATCTTCAATTTCCTCATCTTTGACATTGGTGTTGGCACATAAAGTTGAATAATAGAAGTATTAATTGATCTTATAGGTGTATGAATATTATCACTGATATCACTGCCCTTCAGGATAGGTCTTGAAATGTTCTTTTTGATGATGAATGTGATGCCATTCCTCTGCAATTACTCATTTCTGGCACACTAGACTTTGTCCAACTGAAAACGTCCAATATCAGTCCATTTCTGCTAACTAATGCATAGCACATTGACTTTCAAGTATTCTGTTTTATTTTTGAGAACTTCCAATTTTTTTCATTATTCGTATTTTGTACATTCCACATTCTAGTTACTAATGGATGTTTACATCTGTTTATACTTATATTGATTTGTGTCACATCAGGAAATAAAGATGTAGAAAGCTTTATTCCATCCATATCATAAAGGCAGATTCTATTTTGAGAAGATGATCTCCCCTCTCCTTTTCAGTGTTATTTTGAGTGACTTCCCACGTGAAGAACTCATCCTTCAACACTACATCAGACAGCGTTCCACTGCTATCCATAGATTTCACACTGGCTAACTTGTTTTCAGAAGTAGACCATCAATTCCTTTTTCCTAGTCTATATAAGTCTGGAATCTCTAACCCAAACTGTCCACTATAGATAACCATGAAATACTAGTGTCATAACTTCTGGCATCATAGCAGCATGCAAGCCACTACAGTATGACAAACTAGCAAAATAATAAATACATACATACACATATATATAATTTTAATTCCATCAAAACTACATTTATTGTAGAGACATGAATTTAGTATTAAGGTCGCCATGAGTCAGATCCGACTTGACGGCAGTTGGCTTGGCTATGCCTCTATCAAGTATTTGATGATTAAAATGCCCACTTTCTCCATTGTGACCTACTAAAACTAAAATTAAAGAACCTAGCTTATAGACTGAGAGGGAAATATAGGCTGTTATAAAAGCAAAGAGCCTTGGTTGCATAGCGGTTAAGCACTCAGCTATTGGAACCTACCAGACATTTAGTACAAGAAAGATGTATACAAGTCAGATAGTCATCTTCCTGGAACCTCTAGATTTCCATAAGATGTCGATACATGCTTTACTTTAAAAAAAATGTTTTCTGGTAAAAATACGCTTGATTAAAATATTTATTCACTTTATAGGCTTTTAAAAATTCAAATGTTTATTTTGATTCTTAAAGATTGAAATGTTATCGTAGACACCTTTTTCCACAATACAGAAATTTTAGTGGGGAAGAAAGTTCTTCAGAATTTTTTTCAGCTTAACAAAATCAAAATCCACTGCCATCGAGGTGGTTCTGACTCATAGTGATCCTAGAGGTCAGAGTAGAGCTGCGCCATAGAGTTTCCAAGGAGTGCCTGGTGGGTTTGAACTACCAACATTTTGGTTAGGAGGCATAGAATGTAACCCACTACGCCACCAGGGTTTCTTTTTCCAGCTTAGGCTGTATGCAAAATAGCAAAATATGTCCCATGCATAAAATAATTTAAAAAGTAGTAATCATAAGCAAAAGGATAAAAGATAATCATAAAAGATAGTCATTATTTTATGAATTTTTAGCTGAATTTCTTTTAATTCTGTTTTGCATAAAGGTTCACAAAACAAACTAGCTTCTCATTAAACAATTAGTACACACACTGGTTTGTGATGTTGGTTGTCAACCACACAGTATCTTAACATATTCCCCTTTTTGATGACCTTGGGTTCCCTATTACCAGCTTTACTAACCCCTCCTGCCTTCTCGTGCTTGCCCCTGGGCTGCCATGCCCATTCAGTCTAATTTTGTTCTGCAGACCTGTCTAATCTTTGGCTGAAGGAGGACACTCAGGAGTGAATTCATTATTGAATTAATTGGGTGAATTTGTTGAAACATATGTATCTTTTGTTTGTGTAACTTCTATTCATTTTCTATTTATGTATTCCTTTCTATTCATTTATTTATTCTTGAATTGTCAAATATTTAAAAAATTTCAAAATAATATAAAGTATAAATCTATTATACTGACTCTGTAAGAGAAAAACATTTACTTATGGATCTTCTATGTTTGCCAACTGCACCTTCCTCCAACAAGGTATTTTTGTAACTACACTGCATTAATTTTTTATACCAAATGTAAGTTTTACTTTTACACGTGAAATCAGTAAATTATATAACACAAATTTAAAATCTTCCTTCATAGACATAACATAATTACTAATGAATGATTCATTCATATTTATCATCTTCGTCAAGCCAAGTGCTGTTATCATCTTACATTATTATTTTATAAATAATTATCACCACCTCTTCATTTACCATCTAAATTCTAATGTACGATTAGATAATTATATAACATTTAAAGTTAAAATTTTCTTTTTTTCTTCCTGGATCATGTATATTTGTTAAAATTCACCTATATTGTATACCAAATATTTTGGACAGGTTTGTTTTGTTTTATAAATGATTGTCAATTTTATGGTAAAAATAACTTACTAAAGTCAATGTATAAACACTGAAGAAATTACATAATAATATATTCTTTAGGCACTGAAATGGGACAAGAATAGCACACTCCACTTACACAAGTCATCAATTTGAGTACATTTCAGTTGCAAGAACTCATTTAGATGGCATTCATAAAGAGTCATTCAAATGTCAACTCTTTAAATAAAGGAGCTGAATAACTCCTGAGAGATATGACACATATGAATAGAAGAGAAAACCAAAAGCAAACATGTACAGAAAAGTCACTGCCAGGTAGCCTACAAATATTATTGGAAAAAAATCTAGATCACTGAGTAAATATTTTTCTTCAGGAATACTGAGTAGTATTTGGGTTTGTCAGTAGTTGTCACAAATGACAATACTAAGGAATATATTTATTATAGAGAGAATACATTAATATTTCCTAATGAATTTGGAATAACAAAATTACTTATATATTGATGAAGGAATGAATTACATAAAATACTTAAGATTCTATTCTTGAATTGTAAAATATTTAAAAAATTTCAAAATAATATAAAGTATAAATCTATTATACTGACTCTGTAAGAGAAAAACAGTTACTTATAAATAAATAGAAGTGGAGGCAGAAACCTGACAAATGTAATTAGAACCAGAAATAATTGAAGTTTAGCCTTTACAATGCTGCCATGAGTCGGATCCAACTCAACGACACTTGGCCATGCAGGCAATTATTCAAAAGTTATCTCATATTTTACCACAAGCAAGTCACACATTAAATAGTGAACTTCTGTATTCTTTTGTAATGACAATTGGAAACACCAGGATCAAATCTTCTCTAGTTACCAATAAAGTGGATATTAATCAATCATTTCAATAACAAATGTAAGACACAGTGATCCCTTGCATGCAGTTCAAATGTGTGAAAAAGAGTTTTACTGTCTGTAGAAATGAGTAGTTCTTATTTTTAAAAGAGCAAGAAAGCAAAAGACATAACCACATCTGATGGAAGTTCAGGAAATAAGTATTGTGGGACAACTGAGTTTATCACTTTGGTAATCGAATAAAAGAATTATTATGTGTTACCATGGTTTGACAATGAGGAATATAATTTTAATGGAAACCAAAATTAAGGAAAAATAATCAAGCTGAATTTTCCCTTAACCGTTGCCTCTTTATACCTCAACATAAATAAAACAAAAATCATCATATCTGGACCATCATGATAAAAAGAGAAGATGTTGAAGTTATAAAAGATTTTATTTTACTTAGATCTACAATCAACGTCCACACAAGCAGCAGTCAAGAAATCAAATGACACATCACACTGGGAAAATCTCCTGCCAAAGACCTCATTAAACCATTAAAAACAAAGATGTCACTTTAAGGACTACAGGGTTCCTGAGCCAAGCCATGATGTTTTCAATTGCTTTATAAGGATACAAAAACTGGACAACGCATAAGGAAGACAAAATAAGGATAGGTGTCTTTGAATTATGGTCTTGGCAAAGTATATTGAATACACCATGGACTGATGAGAGAACAAACTAATCTGTCTTGGAAGAAATATGGCCAGAACAATCCTTAGAAGAAGGATGGCAAGACTTCCTGTAATGTACTTTACCCATGCTTTTAGGAGGAACTGGTTTCTGGATAAGGACACCATGTTTAGTTAAATAGAGGAGTCAGCAGAAAAAATGGAAGATCCTCAACGGATGGACTGACATAGTGGTTGCAACAATGTGATCAAGTGTAACAGTAATCTTTAGGATGGTACAGGACTAGGCAATGTTTCTTTCTGTTCTCCATTGAGTCTCTGTATGTTAGAATGAATTTGATAGAAAAGTTCTTCAGTTTAAATCTACCAGGCACTCCCTGGAAACCTTCTGATGCATTTCTAGTCTGTCCTATGGGGTCACTAGAAGATGTAATCCTCTCGATGGCAACGGGTTTTTTTCTTTTTTTTTTTTTAGTAACAACAACACTTGTTTCTTTATTTCTGAAAGAGAAAATTAGAAGATCACTGTAAGTTAAATAAAAATAAGAAAAGGGACTTTTTCCTCAAAAAGGGGTTATGCTTAGTGATCATCTGTTCCCGCTGAGTTGGGACCATTTGGTGTACCTCAGATGTCAGCTTGCTAGATTTTTAGAGCCCAGATGCCATTCACCAATAAGAGGTGGAGAAGATTCTCTAAGCAATAGGCTAGTTATGCCAATTGGCCTCGATGTCCCTTGAGAGCATAGTCTCTGGATGCTCACCCCTGCTACTCTGTCCTTGCAATACTGGGTCAAGGTTGGAAGAGTTTTCAGGTTATGCTGAAGTCCAATTACATTGTCCTTCTTTCTAATGTGTGCTGTCACTGATTTCACCTAACCAAATTTCTATCAACTATCTAATCTCCAACCAGCTCTTTCCCTCCCTCCCTCCTCTCCCTTGCAGCCACCAGAGTCTTTTCTTCCGTACAGGGGTCTGTTTTTAAGTCCTTATAGTAGGAGTCTCATACAGTATTTGCCCTTGTACCACTGATTAATTTCACTCAACATGATGTCTTCCAATTGAAAGCAAGTTACGAGATGCTTCCTAAAATCATCATTGTTCTTTCTCATTGCATAGTTGTCCACTGTGTATAGATATCACAGTTTATTTATCCATTTATCTGTTGTTGGGCAGCTGGGTTGCTTCCATCTTTTTACTATTATACACTGTGCTGCAATAAACATTTGTGTGCATGTATCTGTTTGTGTGAATGTCCTTGCTTCTGCAGGATTTATTCCAAGCAGTGGGATTACTAGCTCAAATGGTGTATCTATTTCCAGCTTTTTAAGGAAGCATTAGATTGTTTTCCAAAGAGATTGTACCATTTTGCAATCCCATCAGCAGTGTAGAAGAGTTCCAATTTCTCCAAAGCCTCTCCAGCATTTGTTGTTTTGTGTTTTTTGGATCATGACCAACCTTATTGGGGTGAGATGATATCTCTACGTAGTTTTTATTTGAATTTCTTTAATAGTTAATGATTATAAGCATTGCCACATGTGTTTTTGGCTGTCTGGATGTCATCTTTAGAGAAATGTCTGTCCATATACTTCACCCATAGCTTAATTGGATTATTTATTCTTTTCTTGTTGATATTTTGTAGTAACATGTAGATCAGACATTGGTCTAACATACAGTTTTGCCAAATATTTTTTCCCAATCTGTAGGTGGGCTTTTAATTATTTTGATAAAGTCTTTGGATGAACAAAAGTGTTTGATTCTTACTAGTTTCCATTTATCTGTTTTCTTTTCTATTGATTGTGTTTTGTCAGATTTTTGAGTCTCTCTATATTGTGTATTAAAATTTCCATTGTTGATCCTGTTTTTTCTTAGATGAGCTTTATCATTTTAGATTTGATACTTAGGTCTTTAATCCAGTTTGAGTTGTTTTTTGTGTAAAGTGTGAGACAGGGGTCTTGTTTCAATATTTTACAGATGGGCATCCAATTTTGCCAGCACCATTTGTTAAAGAGACTGTTTTTACCCCAGTTTGAAATCTTGGGGCTTTTGTTAAATATCAGCTGTTCATAGGAGGATGGTAGCATCTCCGGCGTCTCAACTCTGTTTCATTGGTCTACGTGTCTCTTTTTGTGCCAGTATCAGGCTGTTTTGTCAACTGTGGCAATGTAATAGGTTCTAAAGTCGGGTAGGGAGAGGCCTCCCAGTATATTCTTCCTCTTCAGTAGTGATTTACTTATCTGGGGTTTCTTCCCTTTCCAAACAAAGTTGGTGATTTGTTTCTCTACCTCATTAAAAATTATCACTGGAATTTGTATTGGAATTGTACCATATGTGCAGATTGCTTTGTGTAAGTAGACATTTTGCAATCTTAAGTCTTCCAACCCAAAGTAGGGTAGGTTTCCTCATTTATGTAAGTCTCTCTTAGTTTCTTGTAGTAAGGTCTTGTAGTTATCTTTATAAAGATCTCTTATTTCTCTAGTTAGATTTATTTGTAAGGTTTTTTTTTTTTTTTTTTTTTGTCTTGGAGGCTATAGTAAATGGTATTGATTTGGTGATTTCTACTTTAATGATCTCTTTGTTGGCGTAAAGGAATGCTACTGATTTACTTATCTTTATCTTGTATCCTGATACTTTGCTGAACTCTTCTATCAGTTTGAGTAGTTTACTTATGGATTCTCTGCATATACAATCATATCATCTGCAAATGGAGAGATTTTTACTTCTTTGCTGATGCAGGTGCCCTTCATTTCTTTGTCTGGTCTGATTTCTCTTGATAGAGCTTCTAGTATAATTTTGAACAGGAGAGATGAGAGTGGGCATCTTCGTTCTGTTTGGTTCTCAAGGGGAGTTATTTCAGTATTTCTCCATTCAAGATGATGTACACAGTTGCTTTTGTATAAATGTCCATTATCCCATTGAGGAATTTGTGTTCCATTCCTATTTTGCTGAGAGTTTTTAGCATGAATTGGTGTTGGATTTTGTCAAATGCCTTTTCTGCATCAACTGACAAAATCAGGTGATTTTTGTCTCTTGTGTTATTTATGTGGTTGATCACATTAATTGTTTTCTGATACCAGCCATGCATCCCTGGTATGAATCCAAGTTGGTTGTGATGAATTGTTTTTTGATATGTTTTTGAATTCTGTTGCCAAGCATTTTTCTGAGGATTTTTGTATCTAGATTCATGAGTGATATTGGTCCGTAACTTTCCTTTTTTGTTGGATCTTTCCCTGGCTTTGGTATCAGGGTCATGCTGGGTTCATAGAATGAATTTGGGAGCATTCCATCCCCTTCTGTGCTGTGAAATAGTCTCATTAGTATTGAAGTTAACTCTTCACTAAAAGCTTGGTAGAATTCTGTGGTGAAGCCATCTCAGTCAGGAATATTTTTGGTTGGTAGTTTTTGGATGACTTTTTCAATCTCTTCCTTTGTGAGAGGGCTATTAAGTTGTTCTGCTTCCCCTTGTGATAATTTTGGTAGGTGATATGAATCTAAGAATTTGACAATTTTCTCTAGGTTTTCAAATCTGTTAAAGTACAGTCTTTCACAGTATTTTATTATGACATTTTTTTCTGTTGTATCCCTTGTGACATCTCCCATTTCATTTCATATTTCAGTTATTTGTTTCTTTTCCTGTTTTTCTTTAGTAAGTTTAGCCAATGGTTTGTCAGCTTTGTTGATCTTTTCAAAACACCAGCTTAGGTCTTATCAATTTCTTCAATTGTTCTTCTAATCTCCAATTTGTTTAGTTCTATTCTGGTCTTTGTGACCTCTTTTCTTCTGGTGCCTGAGGAGTTCCTCTGTTGCTGTCTTTCTACTTGTTCGAGTTGTAGGGTTAATTCTTTGGTTGGGGTTCTTTCTTCTCTCTGGATATGTGCATTTGTAGAGATAAACTGACCTCTGAGGACTGCTTTGGCTGTATCCCATAGGTTCTGGTAGGAAGTGTTTTCATTGTCATTTGAATTCATAAATGTCTTTATTTCATCCTTGGTTTCTTCTATAACCCATGGCTTTTTGAACAAGATATAGTTCAGTTTCTGTGAGTTCCAGTTTCTATCTTTGATTTTTCTGCTACTGGTATTGACTTTTATGGCTTTGTGGTCTGATAAGATGCTTTGCAATAATTCAATGGTTTGGATTTTGTTGAGATTTCTTTTATGTCCGAACCCATGGTCTATTCTGGGAAATGTTCCATGTGCACTGGAGAAGGTGTAATTATCTGCTGATGGGTAGAAACTTCTGTATATGTTTAATGAGTTCTAGTTGATTAATAATTGCAAAAAGATCTTCTGTGTCTTTATTGAGCTTTTTGTCTAGAAGATCTGTCCGATACTGAGAATGGAGTGTTGAAGTCTCCCACTATTATGGTAGAGTGATCTATCTCATTTCTGAATGTAGTCAGTGTTTCTTCGATGTATTTATGTGCTCTAGTATTGGCTGTATAAATATTTAATATTGTTAAGTCCTGCTTGTGTATTGAACCTTTCAGCAATGAATAATAGTGTCCATCTTTGTGCACGATGGTGGGTTTTACATTAAAATCTGTTTTATCTGAGGTTAATATTGCCACACCTGCTCTTCTCTGTATATTGTTAGCTTGGTATATATTATTCCATCCTTTAATTTTTGGTTTGTTCATATCTTTAAGTCTAAGGTGAGTTTCTTGTGAACAACATATAGATGGGTCATTCTTTTGATCCAAGATGTCACTCATTGTCTGCTTGCTGGAGCGTTCAGTCCCTTTACATTCGATGTAATTATTCATTTTTGTGTTGATGTTTTCTCTGTTGCTCTTACTATTATGTTCTAGGACATTCTTCTTTATCGGTTGATGTTTCAGCCTTTTTGGTCTTGATTTTGTGTTTGTTGAGACTCCTGTATTGTGTTTCTTGTTTTGAGATGTCATAACTTTATTGTGCTTTGCAGCTATGTCTATGATCCCCCTTAATAATCTAAGTTTAAACCCAGTTTTAACTTGTACATATCTTATCAACTTCCTCTCCATCTGGAAGGAATATGACTTCTGTGGTATTTCCTTCTTTTTAATGTAATGGTATCATAGTTTTCATGATATGATCACTCAATCACTTCTTTTCATATTATAGCCTTGATTGAGTTTTGTGCCTGCCCTCACTGAGTTTCCAGATGATGTGCCTATGTTGTCTTCTAAAATACAGAGTTAATGGTTTTGTTCTTCTAAGCCAAGAGATTCTTTCAGTATTTCTTGTAGCTTGGGTTTTGTTCTTACAGCCTCTGAGTTTCTGTCTATCTGCAAAAGCCTTAATTTCATTTTCATACTTTAAGGACAGTTTTTCAGGATATATAATTCTTGATCAGAAGTTTTTCTCCTTCAATGCTTTGAAGGTGCCATCCCACTACCTGTGTGCTGACATCGTTTCTGCCGAGAAATCAGACGAATTTCTACAGGGCTCCGCTCTGAATGTTAGCTTTGCTTTGAGTGTTGCTGCCTTTAACAGTTTCTGCTTATGTTCCATTTTGTTAGGCTTGATTATAATATGTCTTGGAGTCTTTCATTAGGTTCTATATTGTGTGGTGTTTGATACATATCTTGGATATCTATGTTCTCTTCTTTCATAATTTCAGGGAAGTTTTCTGTTAGCAAGTCGGCAAAAATATTCTCTGTGTTTTCAGGTGTCCCTTTCTTGTTCAGGAACTTCAATCAATCATAGACTGTTCCTTTTGATAGAGTACCACATGTTTCTTAATACTTCTTCATTTTTCTTGTTTCTTTTCTCTGATTTCACTTCATTAATGCTAGTGCCAGTAGCTTTGTCTTCCAAGTCTGAAAGTCTATTTTCCATTTATTCAATTCTGTTCTCTTGGCTTTGAATTCCGTTTTCTAATTCTTTAATTTTGTTTTTGATCTGTCAGATTTTAGGATGCTGGTGTTCCATCAGTTTGAACAGCTTGCTTAATGTTTCATTCTGCTGTGCTGCAACTTGTATAGTGGCTAGGAGGGTTTTCTGTATTTCTTTTGTATATGATGTCTGAAAGTTTCAGAAAGGCTTCTTGATCTGGGAAATTCTTTTGTTCTTTCTTTTAGGAGATTTCTGGAGTCATGGGTAGATTTTTCTTTAAATGTCTGGCCAATGTTTGGTGCTTTTAGGGCATCTAGGTGTTGTTTAGTTTCACTTATGTTGCCTTAACAGAAGTTGAAGCACAGTCTGAGAAGAGAGTTGGTCACTAGTCACCTCTGTGTACTCCAGTAACTGGGCCCAGAGGAATCTCTTGGGTAGCAGGTTCCACCTCCTGGCTGCAAAGACACGGCTCTACTTACTAAATCACTGGAGGCGTTCAGCTGACTCTATGTTGTGGATCAGTAAAGGCTGGAGGAGATGTCATCAGGCTGCCCTGCAGTTATTTCTCTAGGTATTCTTATTTTGAAAGGTGATAGCTATCTGACAGCTTCCAAAATCAGGCTGTCAGGTGTGGAAGCTCCTCTTTTCAGCTGGCAACGGAGATCCACCTCTGTATCCATCCTCAGATGCTGTGATCTAGTTCAAAGTACGGAAAGGCTACTTGATGCCCTGCTGTCATCCACTGCTGGGTCCCACCCTTAAGGGTAAACTGTGCTAAACACAGCTTTTCTGCTGGGAAAGTGTTCCATGGCTAATACTGCCTCCCAGCCTGGTAATTAGCCCCAGTTGAGGCCTCTGTTTGGGTAACCCAACTGCCAGTTGAACAAGATGGCATCCCACATGAGCTCTCCTGCCAGCTTCAAAATAGCCAAATCAATCGTGGAGGTTCAGAAAGAGTGGAGTGGCTTATGTGCTTAGATCCAGAGCCAGGCTCTTAGAATGTGGCTGTTCTGCCCACTGACCACATCAGCAGTTTGGCTGAGCTTTGCTGCCAGTTAAGCCCAATCACTGCTGCCAGCTAGGAAAAAGAGAAAAAGTTAAAAACTGCAACTACCTTCATTCCACAAGAGCCCGCCATTCAACAAGTGAGGGTCAGTGAAAGAGAAGAAGTTTTCCATTCTGTGGCATGTAGTCCAAATTGACAGACCTATGTCATGGCCTGGGGTTCACTGGGTGCCCAGAAGACTCCATTTAATTATCTATCTAGCCCTTAGTTTTCAGACGGAGTTACGGAAATGTGTGTATAGTCTGCCATCTTGATTCCTCCTTCTGTTTTAAACCCTTCACCACCCCTCTTGGTGTGTTCTGTGGAGCTAGGAAGTACTTCCTCTTATTCCCTTGCAAGTTGCCTTCCAGTTCTATTCAGCTATTGGAATGCATTGGTAGGTTATTGGAGGAAAATATGAAGACTGAAACCAGGATATTCTTTTCTCTCACTACATTGGGTAGCGTGTTTGGCAAAAACTGCATTTTCTGCATGGTTCCAAACCAAAACCAAACCTGTACCCATAGAGTCAATTCCAACTCATTAAAATTGTTCTATTGGGTTTCTTAGCTGTATCTTCACAAAAGCAGTTCGCAGTCCTTTCTTCAGCAGAGTTGCTGGATAAATTGGAACTTCCAAACTTTAGGTTAATAGCCACTCATAAACCTCTTGTATGTTCCATGACTCCAGTTTCTGATATTCAGTACCTTTATCACAATCTGAACTTCTGCTAAATTTCCACCTTGAGCCGAACAGAGCCAGCTCTTGATCTCTGTAATACTGCTTCCTCCCTTCATGTTTCTACACACAGGAACGAATCTGGTTTCCTTTCCTTCTTGAGAAAAAAGAATTAGCTGATTTAATTCCTTCTTTGGTAAATAGAATACTGTCAGTTTTTTCAAATGGACTCTGAGTGTTGTAAGGGTTTCTTATTTCAACATGTGATTTTTCCATCCTTATGTTCTTATTAACCCCAATTTCTACTTTTATCACAATTTATTCAAATTTCCAAAGCCAAAGGCAAGTGCTGTCAAGTTGGATCTGACTTCAAAATGACCTATAATTTGTAAATAGGTTTATAAACTTTATTTTCACTTCACTTCTCAGTACTTTCTTTGGTAAATTAGAACGTAAGTTAAAAAAATTATTGTCCTTAAGTTTAAAAGCAGCACATTATATATGAGTATTCCATTAAAGACTTTAGAAAACTTCTTAAATGCTGCATCCTGTTTGCCCACCCCAAAGTATATTTATTACTCAATTTATTAATTTCCACTTCAAGGCTACAATTTTAGTGAATTGAGTTAATGATGAAAGAAAAAGCACATATACTTGTAAACAAACTTTATTTATTAAGAGTTCATACATTGTTTTAGTTTCTTTATGCTTCTATCACACAAATACAATAAGTTAGTAGCTGTATAACAATTTTTTTTTTTTTCTCAAATTCAGGGTGTCAGCTCTAGGGAAAGGCTCTCTCTGCTCTGGGGGTAACCTTTTTTCATCTTCTCTAGGCTCGGCTAGTTGTCTCTAAGTTCTGAAGTGATATCCACATGGCATGTAAATTTACCTTCCCTTCCATTTGTGTTTGCTCCTCTATGTCTAATCTTATTATTTTTTAGTGTCTCAAAATTAAGTTTAAGACATATTCTACACTGACAGGACTTCAGTAAAGAAACAGAAAATGAACCCTATTCCCAAGTAGGATTACATCCAAAGGTCAAGAGGTTAGGATTTCAGCACATATTTGAGGGGGCATGGAGAGGGGAGGATTCGAAATTGAATCCATAGCATACATCATACAAAGATTTTGTTAATTTTAAGTGTAGTATTATGATATTATTACTTTAATAAAATGTGCATAAGTAAAATTGAAACATTAGAAAAGATGAAACCTGGTGCTACAGAGTCGATTCCAACTGATAGCCACCCTATAGGACAGAGAAGCACTGCTCCAAAGGATTTCCTTACTGAAGTGAACTGCACATTGTTGTCCTGTGAAGATGGTAGTAGATTCTAATTGCCGATCTTTTGGTGAGCAGCCAAGTATTTACTCTTTCAAATAATTCAGATATACTTGACATAGAAAAAAAAATACAGCTTTAATGTTGTCAAACCAAATTAAACCTATTGCCTAGAGCGGATTTTGACTTGTAGTAACCCTATAGAACAGAATAGAACTGCCCCCACAGAGTTTCCAAGGAGTGCCAACATTTTCCTTAGGGAATCATAGCACTTAACAACTATACCACAAAGCTTTCCACTTTATTAAAATAAAAATTACAAATAAATAAATAAATCACTGTTACTTAACGAACACACATAGAGTGTGTGTTAGAAAACACAGTGAAGAAACGTAGTAGGGTTTGGCTTGACTTGAGAGCTTTCAGTTGCCATTGATAAAAATCCTATCTTAGACTTGAACTTCTATCAGCAAGAAGTCATTTAGGCTTGAAGTTCCAAAAAGCTGCTTTGCAAACAAAACTGAATAGGGTGGGATACGAAATTTATCTAGGTGTAACATGAAAACAGTGAATACATAGAATCCTTACAGATGCATAGTGAGGGAGATGTCAGAGGGAGCATTTGTCCCCAAGTCCAAGTCCAAAGGATCATCAGTGGAGATGAAGAATAACATTCCAAATCTTCACAAACATGAGAGGAGTCTAGATGAGGTAGCCAGGTGACAGGTGGGAGGTTTCTTATTGATGCTATCAACATCCATACATCTTGAAACAAGGGCAAGTAGTGCACAATTTAGAGATTGCTCCCATGCATTCTTTACCCTCACTATGTCTCTATTTTCTAACAGTTTCAAAGAACTCATTCAGAACCACAATGGGAATGATCTTTTTAACTAAAATTCCATGATAAATATGATGACTCATAATCATCACACAAAATCATTTGAAATTGTAATATCATCTGCCATGTTTAACTTTGTTTTCTGACTCAAATTGGTCATCAGAGAAATCTGAGTCCGGATGGGCATCATTACAATTCTGGTTCTACAAATAACTTATTCTTAAATGACACTAAAAAAATCTCCAGGTAAGAAAGACATGACTGATATCAAGAATTAAATTCAAGATAAATTCTATTATTATTTGAAGATAAGTAATTTTCTCCTTAAATTGAAAAGGCCAAAAATGTATAATAAATTGCAAAATAGTTTTATTTGAATGAAATAAATTTAATATAAGAAAGAAACCTAACGTCAAAGTTACTCAACCATCTGAATGCAATAAATAGACATGCTCTTAAAAGAATCTACAACTACTTTGATGAACTGCCAATTCCTATAATATTATCAGAACTCATTACTTTAACTTTCTGATATAAGTAGCATACATTTGAAATTTTCACGTCCTTGGATAAAGATGTCAATGACTACTAATTCTTTTTATAATTTTATACATACATATAAGTTATACACATCAACTTTTGATACATATAAACATCCCCACGTCTGTAAGTTTGCTGTACTGTGTAGGCTTGTGTGTGTGATGCTGGAAGCTATGCCATAGGTATTCAAATACAGGCAGGTTCACCCACAAGAGACAGGTATCAGTTGATTGATCTTCTAGAGTAAAACAGACTAGGAAGAAGGCCCCAGAAGTATACTTATGCAAAGAATTAGCCAGCAGAAACGTTATGAATTGTGATGGAACATTGTCACATTCAGTGCCAGAAGATGAGCCCCTCGAGTTGGAAGGCATTCAAAATAAGACTAGGAAAGGGCTGCCTCCTCAAAGTAGCCTCAACCTTAATGATGTAGATAAAGTCAAGCTTTTGGGACCTGGGCTTGCTGATGTGGTACAACTCAAAATGAAAACAAAGCAGTTGCGAATGTCCATTAATAATCACAACTTGAAATGTATGAAGTATAAATCCAAGAAAATGAGAAATAGTCAACAATGAAAGGAAAAGCATAAACATTAATATTCTAGACACTGGTGAACTGAAAGGGAATAGTATTGCCCATTATGTATCAGACAATCACATGGCCTACTGTACCGGGAATGGCAATTTGACAAAGAATGACATTATATTCATCGTCAAAAAGAACATTTTAAGATCTACCCTGAAGTACATTGCTGTCAGTAATAGGGTAAAATCCACATACCTACAAGGAAGAACAGTTACTACAACTATTATTCAAATTTATGCATCAACCACTAAAGACAAAGATGAAGAAATTGAAGATATTTTCCAACTTCTAGAGTCTGGAATTAATTGAAATGCTATCAAGATGCATTAATAATTGCTGGTGATTGGAATTTGAAAGCTGGAAATGAAGAAAGTGTCCTTGGTGACAGAAACAATGCCAGAGATCATATTATATAACTTTGTAAGAAAAAAGACTTTTTCACCAGACTAAACGGTGACTATACACATGGACCATGCCAGATGAAACACACAGGAATCAGATCAAATACATCTATAGAGATATGAAAAAGCTCAATACGATTAGTCAAAATAAGGCCAGTCACTGACTGTGGAACACACTATAAACTAATTTTCAGCAAGTTCAACTAGAAAATGAAGAAAACTAGAACAAGTCTATGAAAGCCAAAGTATGTCTTGAACTTAGAGTAGCTAAAGCTAAAGCTAAATCTAAAAGAAGAAATGATGGAGCAGAAAAGGTGAACAAAAGATTTCAAAGAGCAGTTCAAGAAGACATGTGCAAACCCTAGTGGTGTAATGGTTAAATGCTATGTCTGCTAATCAAAAGGTTGACAGTTAAAATCCACCAGACATTCCTTGGAAACTCAATGGGGCAGCTCTACTCTGGTCTATAGGGTCACTATGAGTTGGAATTGATTAGATGGCTTTTTTTTTTTTTTTGTGCAAAGACATGGGGATAGAAAACAAAAAGGGAATAACATGCTCAACACTTCTCAAGCTGAAAGAACTGAATACAAAATTTGAGACTCCAGTTGCAACACTGAGGGATTTTATGGGAAAAATATTAAAAGATGCAGGAAGTATCAAAAGAAGACAATAGGAATATACAGAACCACTGTAATGAAAAGAATCGTTTGACGTTCACACATTTCAGGAGCAGGCATATGATTAGGAACCTATGGAACTGAAGGAAGAGGTACAAGTTGCACTGAAGGCATCAATGAAAATCCAGGCTCCAGGAATTGATGGAATATCAATTTAGATGTTTCAACAAAGGGATGCAGGCTGCAAGTGCTCACTCCTCCATGCCGTGAGATTTGGAAGACAGTTATCAGTACAGTTAACTAGAAGAGACTTATATTTGTGCCAGTTTCCAAGAGAGGGACCCAAAAGAATGAGGAAAGTCAAGAATTGGTGAGTTTTGCCTCCACTTAGTGATAACAAGTCCATTCAAATACACAAGATAGGAATATTTAGGAGAAACTGTAAAAACATGAGAATTACAGTGACAAGTCTTATATAAGAAGTGATACTGATACTACGTGGGTCAAATATAACACTTTTTGTTCACTTGTTCTGTGACCACCTAAAACTGTTTGATAATTCTGAAAATAAATTTTAAGAAGATACTTTTTAAAAATCTTAAAAGATCTTTAAGTCTTGCTCAACAAAGGTTATAACGGAATATAATTTTATCTCAATTAAGACAATTTTTATTGAGTGTCCTTAGGGACTGTGAATACAGTGATACAGTGTCAGTTTATGGATCTTGTCTTTAATGAGTTCGGTTTCCAACGTGAATGTGTGCATGTGCGTGTGTGTGTGTGTAGGGGGCAAGACAGGGATAGAAACACACATAAGCGAATGATTAAAATTATGGGTAGTACATGCTATAGTCGCTATAGGAATAGTCTGAAGGGAACATATGATGTAACAGTTAATACAACACGGTGATAAAAAAGGGATGCTGAGGAAAGAAATAAAGACAGGTGAGCAAGAGCAGAAAAAAACATTCAAAGATATATAGAACTGTCAAGGCATAATTAAAGGAAAGGGGGATGTAAATTGAGACAGATGAAGGATCATGTGCAAAGAAGGGGAACTGGAAAGTGACTCAACAGACAAAATGAAGAAATGACTAGCATGATTTATTCATCCATTCTCTCCTTTATTCCTTCAAAGATACTTATTGGCTGTCTCAGAGTGCTAGTTACTACTTTACTAGTTAAGACTACACAGAATAAGACAGAAACAAAAAGTCCTGTTCTGATGCAGACTGCATTGAATCCAGATGGAAAAGATGATAAGAAAAAGTGAGGAGGTGGACTCATGGTGGCAGACTAAATGCACATCTCCCTAAATCCCTCTGGAAACCAAGACTTGAAATGATAATTAAATGGAGCCTTCTAGACACGTAGTGAGCCCTGGGATGTGGCATAGTGCTGTTAATTTGCACTTCGTACCATGGAACGCAAAACCTCATCTCTTTCACTGACCCCACTCTCCGCGAGCACAGGCTTGCACAGACTGAGGGTTACTCACCATTTTTTTTTCCCTCTGTCTTGGCCAGTGGGCAGAACTGCAACTTGACTAACTGCTGGTCTCAGACACACTGCTGGTGGGACCAGCAAGCGTAATTGCTAGGTTCTGAGAGCCTGGCTTTGGACTCTATACAACTCGGCTCCTGGCCTGTCAGGAAACAGAGAAGCCCAGGCAGAGGCCCTGGCCGGACTTGGCTCTTAGGCTGGGAAGTGGCCTCCGCTTGGGGGAGAGTGCTTTTCTAGCAGGGAGGTGGTATTTTGCATAGTGTTGCATGGGGTATGGGCCCAGCGGCAGAGGCTGTGGGCTCTGGGCATTTCAGCACTCTTGGCCTCTCTTTACACCAGGAGCCTGGTCCTGGTCAACTGGAGAGCTTGTGTGGGACGCCATCTCATTTTGCTGGGAGGAGGGGTCATCCATACGGACGCCTCAGCTGGACCTAATTCCTGGGCTGGGAGGCAATTCTTACCCAGAAGAGACTGCTTGTCCAACAGAAAAGCAGAATTCTACACAGTATCACCTACAGCTGGGGCCAGTATTTTAAGCTAGTTTATTACATCTGGTGTTCAATATGGAGGTGCTTACTTTGCCAGCTGGGAAGAGGGACATTTACACATGAAAACCTGACTGACTTTGGAAGTTGTCAAATACCTTTTACTTCTCATTTTAAGATGGCCTAGAGAAACAACTGTGGTCCCTCTTCATAGCATCTCTCCCAGCCTTTATTGACACACACGAAGCCTCAAAAGCAACAGAAGCCTCAAAAGCAACAGAAGTCACCCAGAAGGGTGACTTCATCAGAAGGCCCCCAAAAGAAACCACCTCAGAACTTCCCAGATGAAGAAGCTTTTCTGAAACTATCAGACGGTGAATACAAAAGGATTATACAGAGAGCCCTTCTAGACCTTATACAAAATACAGCAGAGCAAAACAAAAAATTAAGCAAGCTGTTTGATCTGATGGAACATCAGTGCTCTGAAATCCAGCAGATCAAGAACAAAATCAAAGAAAAAGTGAAAAAGTGGCAGGATGCTGGATTGTGGTAAGTGCTTTGGTGGAAAATCAGGTTGGGGATTGTGAAATGGTAAGAAGTGTGATATGTGTATGTAGCTGTGTACATGTGTTTGTTTCAGGAAAGTATATGTCACAATTGTTGCTACACTGGCTAGACAAGTTATCTCTTAGTGACATTTGAGGAATGAGATGAAGGTTAGAGGCCTAGTCACATGGATAACAGGAGAAGGGCACTATTGACAGAGGCAACAGCAAATGCAAATATTCTGAGAAACTCTGGAATGTTTTAGGAAGTGATAATACCTAGAACAGAGGGAGGGAAGTAAGGAAGAGTAAATGATTATTTTTGAGAATTACACTGAGAGTGTTGGGATTCCTGTTGTTCTAGGTGTGCCAAGACTTAGGGCCTGACCGCTCTTTTACCAGGGCCAATTATCACAGTAGTTTATGGAGCTGTTAACTTTAAGAGATGAGGTAACATCACTTCTCAGACAAAGAGTAGGCTTGTTTCTTGCTTACTATGAAATTACTGGAAACCTTGGTGGCATAATGGTTGAATGTCATGGCTGCTAACCAAAAGGTCGGAAGTTCAGCTCCCTTGGGTGTTCCCTGGAAATTCTATTAGGGGGTTCTACTCTGGCCTATATGGTTTCTACTAGTGGGAAATGACTCAGCCCTGGTAGCGCAGTGGTTAAGAGTTCAGTTGCTAACTGTAAGGTCAGCAGTCTGAATCTACTGTTCACTCCTTGGAAACTCTATGGGGGCAGTTCTACTCTGTTGTATAGGGTTACTGTGAGTCTAAATTGACTCCATGGCAGTGGGTTCATGAGACATTGCAGCAAGGAGAAGCCATGGAATATGATGATGCTCATTCTGCTTCATATGCTATGAAATATGAAGTTCTATGCCATTGACTCAGGAGTCCTATGTCTAGTTTCAACATCCATGAAACAGGCCAAGTTATTAGCTTTTAGGTAGAGTAAAACCAAATCCCAGGTATGATAATTTTGGTGACAAAAACAGGATGCTGACAGAGACAGAACTTTCTGAAAGAAAGACAAAAGACATGAGGAGTCTACCTCGCCAGCAGCAGTAATGACAGCACTGGAAGACAACTTGTGATAAAGGCCGGTAGGTGAAATGGGCTGAACTGAATTATCATCACCCTTAAAGTAAATCAGGCATTTTACATTAGTGTTACTTTTAGATTATCACCAAGGACTTGCCATCTGATGTGCTACTTGGAAAACTATACACTGAGAGATTAAACACACTTCAATTTGGTATGCAATTTGTAAAAACAAATTAGAGATGCCAATCAGACTGGGTCATTCTTGTAAATGCCCATGTAGAGGGCTTGTTATGGTTTGAATTATGCCCCACCCCACCCCTAAATACATACTGCAATAATAATCTGGAAACTCATGGGTATAATTCTGTTTTGTTTTATTTTATTTATTTATTGTGATTGAGAGAAAGTACAATCCAGTTTAAATTCATATGCCCAATTATGGGCAGCTCCTACTACACTCCTTGCCTGGTGACAGCACACTCCTCCTTTCAGTTCTATATATGTCATATCCTCTTAACAATCTCCTGTCTCCCTTTCTCCATGCTGTACACTCTCCTCTAGTAAGAGGCCAGTTGGATGACATCCTATAGATGCGTAGAACGATCAAGTGCATACACAATATGGTCAGCCTGTAGCCGAGTCCAATCCATTCTTGTCCGAGAAATTGAACTCAGTAATGATTTATGAACAGCAGCAGCATCATGTCTAGGGGCCATGCTTGCAGGGTAACCCACAGGTCTTCGGATCATCAATCGCGGTCTTTTAGTGAAGTTCTCAGGGTGCACCCCTTTTTATTCTCAAATAGCATTAGAGACTCGTCTTTGTGAGCCCCATCACAGCTGTCACTGGTGGTAGCCAGGTACGATTTGGTTCTTCTGGTCACATGTTGATGTAGTCACCCATTCATGTGGGTCTTTGTGACTTCTGGGTCCTCCTTCCCCTATGTCATTTTTGTCCTTGGTGATCATCTGTTCCTGCTGAGTTGGGACCATTTGGTGTGCCTCAGATGGCAGCTTGCTAGCTTTTAAGAGCCCAGACACCACTCACCAAGAAGAGTTGGAGAAGACTCTCTTAGCAATAGGCTAGTTATGCCAATTGGCCTCGATGTCCCCTAAGAGCATGGTCCCTGGACTCCCACTCCTGCTGTTCTGTCCTTGCAACATTGGGTTAAGAATGGAAGAGTTTTCAGGTTATGTTGAAGTCCAGTTAAATTGATCTTTCTAATGTGTGCTGTCATTGATTTGACCTAACCAAATTTCTATCAGCTATCTAATCTATAAACAGCTCTCTGCCTCCCTCTCTCCCTTCCTTCCCTAGTAGCCATCAAAGAATCTTTTCTTCTGTATGTGAGTCTGTCTTTAGGTTCTTGTAGCATGAGTCTCATACAATTTTTGTTCTTGTACTGCTGACTAATTCCACTCAACATAATGTCTTCCACTTGAAACCAAGTGACGAGATGCTCCCTAAAATCATCATGGTTCTTTATCATTGCATAGTATTTCATTGAGTATATATACCATAGTTTATTTATCCATTCATCTGTTGTTGGTCATCTGGGTTGATTCCATCTTTTTCCTGTTGTGGACTATTCTGCAAAAAAAAAAAAAAAAAAAAAAATCATGTGCATGTATCTGTCCATGTGAATGCCCTTGCTTCTGTTGGACATATTCCAAGCAGTGGGATTACTGGATCAAATGTTACATCTATTTCTAGCTTTTAATAAAGCACCAGATTGCTTTCCAAAGAGGTTGTACCATTTTGCAATCCTACCAACGGAGTAGGAGATTTTCTGTTTCTCCAAAGCCTCTCCAGCATTTGTTGTTTTGTGTTTTTTGGACCATGGCCAACCTTGATGGGGTGAGATGATATCTCATGGTCATTTTGATTTGAATTTCTTTAACAGCTAATGATAGTGAGCATTTCCACAAGTGTCTTTTGGCTGCCAGGATATCTTCTTTAGAGAAGTCTGTTCATCTCTTTCACTCATTGCTTAAATGGATTACTTATCCTTATCTTGTTGATATTTTGTAGTACCTTGTAGACCATAGAGAACAGATGTCAGCTGGATACATAGTTGTGAAATATATTTTCCCATTCTGTTGGTGGTCTTTTAATAAATTCTTTGGATGAGCCAAAGTGTTTGATTCTTAGTAGTTTCCATTTACCTATTTTCTCTTCTGTTGATTGTGCCTTGTCAGTTTTTGAAGTCTGTCTATGTTGTGTATTAAAACTTCCACAGTTCATCCTATTTTTTCCTGGATGAGCTTTATAGTTTTAGATTTGATATTTAGGTCTTTTACCCAATCTGAGTTGTTTTTTGGTATAAGGTGTAAGGTATGGGTCTTGTTTGAATTTTTTGCAGACGGATATCCAGTTTTGCCAACACCATTTGTTAAAGATGCAGTTTTTATGCCAATATAAAATCTTGGGGCCTTTGTTGAATATCACCTGTTCATAGGAGGATGGTGGCATCTCTAGGGTCTCAACGCTGTTCCATTAGTCTATATGTCTCTTTTTGTACAGGTACCAGGCTGTTTTGACTACTATGGTAGTGTAATAGTTTCTAAAGTCAGGTAGTGAGAGGCCTCTTGGTACATTTTTCTTCTTCAGTAGTGGTTTACTTATCTTAGGCTGCTTTCCTTTCCAAACTAAGTTGGTGATTTGTTTCTCCATCTCATTAAAAAGTATCACTGGAATTTGTATTGGGATTGCATTATATATGTAGAGTGCTTTGTGTAAAATAGACATTTTCACAATGTTAAGTCTTTCTATCCATGAGCATGGTAGGTTTCTCCATTTATGTAAGTCTCTCTTAGTTTCTTGCAATGAGGTCTTGTAGTTTTCTTTGTTGAGGTCTCTTATTTCTCTAGGTAGATTCATTCCTAGATATTTTACCTTCTTGGGGGCTATAGTAAATGACATTGATTTGATGATTTCTTGTTTTATAATCTCTTTGTTGATACAAAGGAATCCTACTTATTTACTTATGTTTATCTTGTATCCTGATACTTTGCTGAACTCTTCTATTAGTTCCAGTAGTTTATTTGTGGATTCTTTAAGATTCTCTGCATATATGAATCATCATCTGTAAACAGGGAGATTTTTACTTCTTTTTGCCAGTGCAAATGCCCTTTATTTCTCTGTGTTTTCTAATTGCTCTGGCCAGAACTTCTAGTACAGTGTTGAACAGGATAGGTGAGAGAAGGCATCCTTGTCTAGTTCCTGTTCTCAAGTAGAATTGTTTAGTTTTTATCCATTCAGGATGATGTAGGTGGGTGGCTTTGTATAAATGGCCCTTATTGCATAGAGAAATTTGCCTTCTACTCCTATTTTGTGACCATTTTTAGCATGAATGTGTGTTGGACTTTGTCAACTGCCTTTTCTGCATCAATTGATAAAATCAGGTGATTCTTGTCTTTTGTATTATTTTTCTGTTTCATCACATTGTCTTTCTGATGCTGACGCAGACTTGCATCCATGGTATGAATCCAACATAGTCATGATGAATTATTTTTTTGATACATTGTTGAATTCTGTTGGCAAACATTTTGTTGAAGATTTTTGCATCTATGTTCATGAGTGATATTGTTACGTAGTTCTATTTTGTTAGCTCTTTCCCTGGCTTCGGTATCAGGGTTATTCTGGCTTCATATGTTGAATTTGGGAGTATTCCATTCCTTTCTATGCTGTGAAATAGTCTCAGTAGCATTAGAGTTAACTCTTCTCTAAAAGCTTGGAAGAATTCTGTGGTGAAGGCACGTGGGCCCAGGCTTTTTTTGGTTGGTAATTTTTGGGTGACTTTTTCAATGTCTTCCTTTGTGATATGTTTATTAAGTTGTTCTGCTTCACCTTGTGATAATTTTGGTAGTTGATATGAATCTAAGAATTTGTCAATTCCTCTAGGTTTTCAAATCTGTTACAGTACAGACTTTCATAGTATTCTCTTATGATTTTTTTTTATTTCTGTTAGATCCGTTGTGACATCTTCCATCTCATTTCTTATTTCAGTTTTTTGTTTCCTTTCCTGTTTTTCCTTAGTAAGTTTAGCTAGTAGTTTGTCACTTTTGCTGATCTTTTCAAAAAAAATAGCTTTTGAGCTAATCAATTTTTTGAATTGTTCTTCTATTCTCCAATTTCTTTATTTCTCCTCTAATCTCTATGATCTGTTTTCTTCTGGTGTCTGAAGCGTTCCTCTGTTGCTCTCTTTCTACTTGATCAAGCTGTAGGGTTAATTCTTTGGTCTGATTTCTTTCTTCCTTCCGGATGTGTGCATTTATAGAGATAAACTGGCCTCTGAGCACTGCTTTCGCTGTATCCCATGTACTCTAGTAGGAAGTGTCTTCATTGTCATTTGAATCCATAAGTGTCTTTATTTCATCCTTGATTTCTTCTATAACCCATAGCTTTTTTTAGCACGATGCAGTTCAAATTCTGTGAGTTCCAACCTCTATCTACGATTTTTCTGCTATTTATTTCAACTTTCATGGCTTTATGGTCTGAGAAGATGCTTTGTAATACTTCAATGGTTTGGATTTTGTTGAGATTTGCTTTGTGTCCTTACCCATGAATCTATTACAGAAAATGTTCCATGTACACTGGAGAAGAAGGTGTAGTTATCTGCTGATGGATAGAAAATTCTCTATATGTCAGTGAGGTCTAGTTGGTTAATGGTCACAATAAGATCTTCTGTGTCTTTACTGAACTCATTTTCTAGAAGATCTGCCCAATATTGAAAGTGGAAAGTCAAAGTCTCCCACTATTAATGTAGAGTGATTCATCTCATTTTTTAATATAGTCAGTGTTTCTTCAATGTATTTAGAGGCTCTAGCATTGGGTGTATAAATGTTTAATACTGTTAAGTCATGCTTGTGTATTGAACCTGTCAGCAATAGTGTGCATCCTTGTCCATGATGGTAGATTTTACATTAAAATCTGTTTTGTTTGACATTACTATTGCAACATCTGGTCTTCTAGGTTGGTATACATTCTTCCATCTTTTAATTTTAAGTTTGTTCATATCTTTAAGTCTAAAGTGAGTTTCTTGTAAACAACATATAAAGGGGTCATGTCCGTTGATCCAAGATGTCACTCTTTCTCTCTTTACTGGAGTGTTCAGTCCATTTACCTTCAGTGTAATTATTGATAGGTATGTGTTTAGTGCTTTCATTTTGATGTATTTATTTTTGTGTTGATGTTTTCTCTGTTGCTCTTCATATTCAGCTCTGGGACATTCTTCTTGGTAGGTTGATTTTTCAGCCTTTTCAGTGCTGGTTTTTTGTTTGTTGAGACTCCTGTATTATGTTTCTTCTTATGACATGTTGCATCGTTACTGTCCTTTGTGGCTACCCCTAAATAATTTATGTTTAAACCCAATTTTAACTTGTACATATCTTATTAACGTCCTCTCCATCTGGAAGGACTATAACTACTGTAGTATATCCCTCTTTTTAATGTGATGGCATCATAGTTTTCAAGATATGATCACTTGATCATTTCTTTTCATGTTATAGCTTTGGTTGAGTTTTTTCCCTGCCCTAAATGAGTAGGTTTCTGGATGATGTATCCTGTATTGTCTCCTTAAAATACAGAGTTCATGGTTTTGTTCTTCTAAGCCAACAACTTGTTTCAGTATTTCTTGAGGCTTCAGAATGGTTTTTACAAAGTCTCTGAGTTTCTGTTAATCTGAGAATGTCTTAATTTCATTTTCATATTTGAAAGACAGTTTTCCAGGATACATAATTCTTGGCAGAATTTTTTTCTCCTTCAAGTCTTTGAATATGCCATCTTGCTGCCTCCATGCCAACACCATTTCTACCAGGAAGTCAGCAAAAAGCCTACAGGGCTTCCCTCTGAATGTTAGCTTTACTTTGAGTCTCACTGCATTTAAGAGTTTCTGCTTATGTTTTGTTTTGTTAAATTTAATTATAATGAGTCTTGGTGTCTTTCTTTTGCAGTCTACCGTGTGTGGCAATCAATACACATCTTGGATACTTATGTTCTCTTCTTTCATAATTTCAGGAAAGTTTTCTGTCAGCAAGTCAGCAAAAATACTCTTTGTGTTTTCAGGTTTCCCTGCCTGTTCACAAACTCCAATTAATCATAGATTGCTGCTTTTGATAGAGTCCCACATGTTTCTTAATGATTCTTCATTTTTCTTGTTTCTTTTCTCTGATTTTGCCTCATAAATGCTGGTGTCAACAGCTCTATCTTCAAGGTCAGTAAGTCTAATTCCTAGTTGTTCAATTCTGTTCTCATGGCTTTGAACTGAATTGTCTAATTCTGTAATTTTGTTATTGATCTATCAGATTTCAGAATGCTGGTGTTTCATCAGTTCAAACAGCTTGCTTAATGTTTCATTTTGCTCTGCTGCATTTTGCATGATGTCTAGGGAGGGTCTGTATATAATTCTTTGTACTTTGATGTCTGAAAGTTTCAGAAAGGCTTCTTCATCTGGGAAGTTCTTTGGTTCATTCTTTTGGGGGTTTTCTGGAGCCATGGGAGTATTTTCCTTTAAATGTCTGGCCAGAGTATGTTGTTTTTTGGACGTCTAGAGGTTGTTTAGTTTCTCTGGTGTGGCCTTAACAAGAGCTGAGGCACAGTCTGAGAAGAAAGTTGATAGCCAGTCACCTGTGTGTACTCCAGTAATGGCCCAGAGGAATCTCTGGTGTAGCAGGCTCCACCTCTTGGTTGGCAAAGACACAGCCCTACTTATCAAGGCACAGAGGGGCCATCAGCTGACCCTGTGTTGTGGGTCAGTAAAGGCTGGAAGAGATGCTGTTAGGATGCACCTCAGGTATTTCTCTAGGTAATCTTAGTTTGAAAGCTATCTGACAGTTTCCAAAATTAGTCAAGCTGTCAGGTGTGAAAGCCCCTCTTTTCCACTAGTAATGGTGTCACCTCTAGATCCATCCCCAAATGCCCAGATGCTGTGATCTAGTTTAAAGTACAGAAAAGCTACTCTCTTGCTGTCATCTGCTGCCAGGCCCCACTCATAAGGGTACACTGTGCTAAACTCAGCTTTTCTGCTGGGCATGTGTCCTTGGGCTGACAGTGCCTCTCAGCCTGCGAATTAGCCCCTGCTGAGGCTTATGTTTGGGTAACTCCACCTCCCAGTGAAACAACATGGCATTCCACACAAGCTGTCCCCCCTACCCAGTTGTGAAATAGCCAAATCAATGGTGGAGGTTTGAAAAGAGAGGGTGGAGGAGTCATGGTGCTCTGAGTCCAGAGCTTCTCTTTCAAAGTGTGGCTATTCCACCTGCTAATCATGTTAGCAGTGTGGCTGAGCTTTGCTGTCAGCTAAGCCTATTACTGCCGCCAGGAACAAAAATAAAAATAAAAATAAAAATGCCAGTTACCTTCAGTCTGTGAAAGGCAGTCATTCAACAAGGGTGGGAGTCAGAGAAATAAAAGAAGTTTCCTGTTCAGTGGCATGTATGCCAAATTGACAGCTTTATGTCATGTCCTAGGGCTCACTGAGTGTCTGGAAGTCTCAGTTTAATTATCAATCCAGGCCTTAGTTTTCAGAGGCAATTAAAGAGATGTGTGTCTAGTCCTACATCTTGACTTCACCCCCTGCAAACCTGTTTTGGAATAAAGTTTTCTTTCTTATGCTAAGAAGGCATACTAATGAATGATGTATCCTGAACTTAGTCATATCTCAGTTATAAAAAGCAGATACTGGACACAGAGAATGTACTCATGGGAAAAGATAGATGCTATGTGAAGACTGCCGAGGAACGAAAGAATGCCAAAGCTACTGACAAGCAGGAATTGACAAAGCTGAGATCCTGATTAGGCATTTTAGTTTTCTCCCAACTGCAAAAAAAATATATTTCTGTTCTTTAAAGCCACCCAATTGTGATATATTTCTTATTGTACCACTAGTAAACTTAGGCAGGGTCTTTTCTCTCATGAGGCGGCTTGCAAGTGCTGCACTGCCCAGACTGGCAACCTAGATACATGGATAAATCATTGCACCAGACATAGCAAACCATCAACATCACGAAAGAGGAATAATGATAGGATGGTATGTCTCCAAACTACCAATCAAAGTCAGACTTGTGACTTCTTCCTGCATAACTCAGATGTAAATAGTGTATAAAAGCCAAGTGCCCGTATTGTACAAGAAAGAAAAAAGAATTTCAAATCTTGTTTTGGAACAGAATATTTTATAATGAAATTGACTATTTTGTTTGGGATTAAATCATCATTGTCAATAAAATGCTTAAACAATTTTACATTAAAATGTAATGAATACCCAGTTTTATACCCAAATAAATGTTATTTAAATATTCTTTTATTTTTGTATGTAGCATAAAAATTATTATATAAACATTTACTTTATATAAAACATTCCCACTATATATCAAATTTTGACTACATTTCTTCTTTTTATTAAATAAAAAATGAAAATGTACATACTCTGTGCTTACAATATTGGGTTAAGATGGGAGGAGTACACAAATTGTGTTGAAGTCCCATTAATATTGATCTTCTTACTAATGTGTATTGTCATCAATTTCACCCAACCAAATTTCTAACAACTATCTAATCTAAACTCTCACCCCTCGCCCTCCCGCCCTCCCACCCTCCCCACTCTTTTAGCCTTCAAAGAGTCTTTTCTATTACATATGAGTATGCTTTTAAGTTTTTATCATTGGGGTCTCATATAACAATTGTCCTTCTGTCACTGACTAGTTTCACTCAACATAATGTCCTCCAGTTGAGACCAAATTGAGAGATGTTTCCTGCTATCATCGTTGTTCTTTATCAATGCATAGTACTCCACTGAGTACATATACCAAAGTTTACCCATCCATTCTTCTGTTGTTGGGCATCTGGGTTGATTCCATCTTTTTACTATCATGGACTGTGCTGCAATGAACATCCGTGTGCATGTGTTAGTTGATGTGAATGGCCTTGATTCTGTAGGATATATTCCAAGCAGAGAAATTACTGGGTCAAATGGTATACCTATATTTTAAGGTAACACCAAATTGCTTTCCAAAGAAGTTGCACCATTCTGCAATCCTACCAACAGTGTAGGAGAGTTCCAGTCTCTCCAATCTCTCCACAGCCTCTCCAACATTCAGTGTTTTGTGTTTTTTGGATCATGGTCAATCTTGTTGGGGTGAGATGGTATCTCGTGGTCATTTTGATTTGAATTTCTTTAAAAATAATGATCATGAGCATGTCCGCATGTGTTTTTTGGCTGTCTGGATCTCTTCTTTAGACAAGTGTCTGTCCATCTCCTTTGCCCAATGCTTAACTGGATGATTTGTCTTTTTCTTATTGATATTATGTAGGACCTTATAGATTATGGTGATCAGGTGTCGGTCTGACACAGAGTTGCCAAATATTTTTCCCCATTCTGTAGGTGGTATTTTAATTCTTTTGATGAGTCTTTGAATGAGCAGAAGTTTTTGATTCTTAATTCCCAATTATCTATTTTCTCTTCTGAAGAATGTGTTTTGTTTGTCAGATTTTGAAGTCTGTCTATATTGTGTATTAAAACTTCCATTGTTGACCATATTTTATCTTGGATGAGCTATATTGTTTTAACTTTTATATTTAGGTCTTTTATCCAATTTGAGTTGATTTTGGTATAACGTGTGAGATATGGGTCTTGTTTCAATTTTTTGCAGATGGATATCCAATTATGCCAGTATCATCTGTTAAAGAGACTGTTCTTAACCCAGTTTAGAATCTTAGGACCTTTGTCAAATATCAGCTGTTCATAGCAGGATGGTGGCATCTCTGAGGTCTCTTGACTACATTTATGGCAGTCAATTATGAGACATATATAATCAATTTACTTTTGCATATGTTTAAAAAAAATAAAATCTAGTAAGTGAAATATTATAACTACACACCTAACTCTCTGATGTGATTTTTTTAAACAAATTAATTCTTGAAAATTCATAATCACTGATGTGTAGAATATATATGATTCTTACTCAACAAAGCAATAACTAATGTGTTTGAATATACAATAAATGCATTTTACACACATACAGTCCCTAGTAACTGTTCCCCATGAAGACAAAATAATATTAGTCATGATTTGTAACACTTAATTTTGAAGTAGAGAGGTACAGAATCAATCAGCTATTGTTTAATTCTGTTTTCATGGATTGATGTTTTCTTTTTTACCTCTATTCAGATGTTTTTTCTAAGTCTGTATTTATATTTGGCCTATTTTAAGAAATTTATCTCCAGGATCAAGTGAATATTTTGCTATCCATACACTTCTGTTGTAGCTATACTTACTGTTATTAGTCCATTATGTCCATATAGCCAAAAGCCAAGTGCCGTCGAGTCGGCCAGATAACGCAAGTCTTATTTTGGTTATCTTTTTTCTATGAGTGTTTACTCTCATTTCATGCTCTGTCAAAATTTATATCATGTTGTCTTTTTTCTGTAATACGAATATAAACATATTCAAGTTTCTGCAAATTTTCCTCTTCGTATCTTCTTTCTTCTTTCCCTTACTTTAGTCTTTTTCTCTTCTTTAATGTCAGTTTCACATTTACGTGTTCCAGGTACTTTTTAGTCATCTGATGAAACAATAACATCTATAAATCACGACAGTTAGAAGTCTCCCAGTGAAATGCATGAATCCCTACTTAATCGTGCCAAATTTAATCAAATCAATTAACAAACTCTGTGCACTCTATTGAACGTCCAATTAGTTTCGCATCAAAACATAATGGACGGTAAATAGTCAACAATCTGAGCAATATCACTAATATAAAATAACAAAAATAAGCTAGGAAGCAGAAACAATGGAAATCTTAGTAAGCAGATTTCATATACAAAGGAAAGTAACAAAAATATATAATAAATATCACTATAATGATAAGAGAACACAATGATCGCTTAAGCAACATCAGTGCTATTCTAATAGAGCAACATGCAGAGACTCCAAAAGAATTCTTAGAAATTGAGAACAGAATAGCAAAAGTTAAAAATAGAGCTAGGACTTCCCCTTCCAAAGAGGTCTAATTTTTTCTATTCAGTCTTCTAAGGACAAAGGAAAACATTGGACATTATATATAAAACAAGCATAAGGAAACACTGATGGGGAAAAGAAAGCTGTAGAACAGCTAGTAATCAATTCGTAAGTATGAAACAGTAGTGAGGTCCCTGAGTTTTCTTTTTTTCCCTCCTATTTCCTAGATTTGCTATAAAACAATCTCAGAAATGCCAATGAGTACATATCAGAAAAAATAAATTAAAAAGCCTCAAAAGAAGCCACATAATCACAGAGGGGTAATATAGCAAGACAGAAAACTACAAACAGAAACTACAAACAAAACTGTGTCTCCATTCACAGCCATGTCAGAGAAAGCCAAGGAGGTGGCCTGGACTTCCACACATGCCAGGTCACAGCAAAGAGCCTCATTCTTCCACCTCCCAAGGAGGTATCAAAGAAAGCGTACTAATGAGCTTAGACTTTCATCTCCCAGTGCAATATAACTAGCCCCAGATTCTCAGTAGAGACCATGTGGGAAACCTGATATCCAAACCCATTCTTACTTAATGAGACATCCTTCCACCTGCTTCTGCGATATTGTCAGAGGGGGCCTAGTGAAGAGTGGGGACTTTCACTCCCAACAAATAAAAAACAGTGAGGCCCAAATTTGCACCCTCCTCTGCTCCTAATGTGAATGAACACTCCATGAACTGCTAGAAGGAGCTATTCTACTTCTCCCAGTCAGGAATTATTAGAAAAGGTGGTAAGTCAGAACTTCCCTCCTAGCAAACAGTAATGAAGGAGCTCCCTCCAAGGGTGTCAGTGAAGGTCAACTGTATAACCTGGATTTCCATCACCACTTGGCAGCTCTGGTGGCACCATGGTTCAGTGCTACAGCAGCTAACTAAAAGGTCAGTGGTTCAAATCCATCAGTTGCTCCTTGGAAAGACTTTGGGGCAGTTCTACCCTGTCCTGTAGGATCTCCATGAGTCAGAATTGACTGGGTTGGGTTGGATTGGGTTGAACCTGGCAGTAATCAGGAGGTACTCCCTGCCAGAACAATGTCAAAGGAACCAGCTAAAACAGAAAGTTTATCTAAGATCTAGAATTTCAAAACATAATACCCAAATGTCTAGAGTTCAACTGAAAAATACTCATCATATCAAGAAAAAATATCAAACTGAATAAGAAAAGATAAACAATAGATATCGATATTCAAATGACAAAAATGTTCAAATTGTCTGACAAAGATTTTAAAGCACTTCTTATAAAAAATGGAAACCTGATAGCATAGTGGTTAAGTGCTACAGTGCTAACCAAAAGATCAGCAGTTCAAATCCACTAGGTGCTCCTTGGGAACTCTACAGGGCAGTTCTAACCTGTTCTGTAGGGTTGCTATGAGTCAGAATTGGCTCAACAGCAGTGGGTTTGTTTTTTTTGGTCTATCATAAAAATGTTTTATGATACATACAAATACACTCAGAAAAGTAATGGAGTATATGTAGAAAAACCAAATGAAAATATTAGACTGGAGAAATAAACAAGGTGAAAAAAGGATGGTCTCAACAACAGAATATAGGGGATATAAGAAACAGTAAGCTGAAATATAGAATATAAAATACTTACCCTGAACAACAGAGATAAAAAGAAAATGATAAGATATAGGAACTTGCCAAACTAAAGAAAAGAATTCACCATTTCTGTAATTGGAATTGGAATTCTAAGAAGAGGTGAGAAAGAAGACTGAAAAAGTACTTAAGACATGATGGCTAAAAACTTCCCAAATTTAGCAAAATACAGTGTCAAGAACCTGGGAGAACTCCACATAGAATAAACTCAAACAAATCCATGCAAAGACACATCACAGTCAAACTTTCAAAAATTAAAGACAAAGAAAAAACTCCGAAGAACAGCACCTTTAAAGATCAACAGTTGAAATTACAGCAGGTTTCTCATCAGAAATTGTGGTGAAACCATTATCAGAGAGAAAGATGTGTCATGACATCTTCCAAGAAAAAGAACTAGTGGGTTTGCCAGAAAAAAGGAAGAGAGGCTAAAGAGAAGATTCCTCAACTTAGTAATCAAGAACACTTCACAGTATACAGGAAATGTCCACAGTTGAAAACACCGACTAGTACCTATGAAAGTGAATGCAAAAATAACACCGGGAGTAGTATGGTGAAAATGTAAAACAAAATAATAAGAAAATGTTAAGTTTTCCACACAAAAAAATAAGATTCCTATGAAAATGATCAGATATCAGCACAGTAGAGCTTCTTTCAGTACCTGTACATTTTCATAATAGAAAAAGAAATGAGGTAAAGAATCTACTGCTAATAAAATGGGCTATAGAATCAATTGTTACGCAATAATTGAGCCAAGTGAATGAAAATCTCTTACAGATAAATGTCATGCTCTAAGGAAACAAGAAACATGATGGTTAATGTTAGTTTATTTTGACTTTTTAATTTGTCTAAGAAACAAAGAAACTAATCCATTACTGTCAAGTGATTCCAACTCTCAGCAACCCTATAGGACAGAGTAGAACTGCCCCATTGGATTTCCAAGGAGTAGATGAGAGATTTGAATGGCTGACCTTTTGGTTAAGCAACTCAGTTCTTAAATACTGTCCACGGGCTCCTTTAATTCTTCCAGGGAGCTAAAATTAATATAGAAAACTTGTGATAGCATTGAATAATCCAAAAATGTGATGTTTAGTCTAAGAGGTCCTGAATACAGCTCATAATTAACACAGTAAATCTAGGCCAAAATAAAAGCACAGAATAAATGTACAAATAATGCAGTGCATTAACATGGTTTTACTATTTTACCTTGTGGCTGCAATAATAATATTATTGGCTGAAGCTCATTTATTTTGTGGGAGGAAATTAAAAAAAAAGATTTACATTCAACCGGGAAATAACACTAAAAGTAACTTTTATTTATCATTGCTAAAATAGTATGGCAAAATGAATGAAGAGTTTTAGTATACATATAATTTATTTGTTGATTCTTCTATTTGTGGTGCTCCCTTCGAGAATACTTAATACTGCTTTAAACACACACACACACACCCCAATAGGTTAATTTATTGAACAATGCATTTGTTACAATATTTTCCCCTTTTTCCTTCGTTACTGGGTGGAAACCTCCGGTTCTTGCTTGGCATAACTCGTATTAAACAAGAAATGACAGAGCAAACTGGAAGAACAGGAAAGGTACATTTGATTTTATAAGGAAAAGGAGGCAGTTGAAGATGCTGCTGCCAAGACTGCTGACTAACAATGGCTGAGCAAGTTACTTTTTAAAGGTTTACAAAGTAGGGAGTTCGTACACATTATAGCAGCAACATTCATAATCATACAATGCAGGTGCAATGGGGTTACATATAACTTCCAAGCAAAAGCAAGATTTAAATGCAAAGCAGTGGAGGGTAGGGGAGGAAGCCCAGCAAAATAAATGTGATTCTTAATACAGGATTATGAGGGCTGTGTCTCACTCAGTCCATTTCTTTTTGGACATTGGTCATTCAAGATGAGTGTCCACTTTGAACTACAGGTCAGCTCAGAATTGTTTGGCATACTTTCAGGGAGGGCCAAATACTGAACCTAGGCATTTCATTGTTTTGTTTTATTTCTTAATTTTTATTGTTTGCTCTGTTTATATGAATGTTTCCCTAAAAGATTTTTATTGTCTTAGCTGTTGTCTTCATGGAAACCCTGGTGCATAGTAGTTAAGTGCTACATCTGCTAACCAAGAACTCTATGGAGCAACTCTATTCTGCCACTACAAGTCAACTCCTTGACTGTGAGTTTGATTTTTTTTTTTATTGACGCTATACTTAACAGCCCAGTTGATGTGATTTTGTGAGTCTTTGTGAGTTTAGCACCAGCGGCACTTGGCTTGGCTTGGCATAATGGCTCTGACATTATCTCCTAAATCTTTATTTTCTTTTGATCAGAACTTGTAAAACATTGATGATTAACACCTGGGCTTAGCCCTGGCAGGCTCTTTAAACTCACAGTGCCATTTTCCACTTAACACCACCTGGCTTTTCACCAGGATCTTAAGTGAGAGCAACATTCACATCAATTGCATTGCTGAAGTGAGCAGACTCAGTGTACATCAATATTTTATCCTGAGACTTTTTAAAATGTGTAACACAATAGAAGATAAATTTTATTATGCAAACTAAAAATACTACTATTTCTTGAGGAAGTGATCTAGCCTGTGTACTTATTACTGTGGTAACCAAAGAAATAAATCTGGTGTTTACAAGGGTGTTACAGTGTGTAACCAAGTAGCTTGCTGACTAATTCAGTGTATACCTCATTCTACTTCTTTTGTGTTATTCATGAAAATGCAACAAGAAATATTTGCTACAGGACATGCTACACTTTCTGGGGCTAATAAAAAAATCAAAGGTTATTATGTCATTGTGGCTAATGAGATCAGACATTACTATTGTGTTTTTACCTCATTAGCAATGTCATCTGTTATTTGTCTCATAATAATTGATAAACGTCTTAAAGGTTTTTGTTTTTCCAATTATACTATACCATAAAAGGAATTAAAGACCAACTATATCCTGAGTGTTAGAAAAATGGATTTATTTTTAACTCTCATTTTATAATGCACAATATTTTAACATTAGTTTTCCCATATTTACTAGCATCATTACTGTGGATATCTAGAATGAATCACCAAATTCTCAAAATGCACTGTCTATGCATTTGGTGGGAATCTAAACAACAGATTGTTGCTGTAAACTAGCATGATGGGATCCACTACAAATATATACACAGACATATATATCCATAAGGAGCACACAAAGTTTGCCTAGAAGAAACAAAAGGTACAGAAACAAATCACATGCCACAGTCAGATTTTCATTAGCTAGCCAGCCAAATGCCGTCGAAATAACATAGGATGGACCTCTACTGTTGGAGATCTCCAGTTAATCTGTTTAAAACACACAAACTGTTCTTCTCAAGGAAAAGCTGCCCCTCCTTAGTTTGCCTATTAACAGTGATGTATTTCTTTCTTAGAAGCAGAAGTACGAATGAAGTACTTGTAATTCAAGAGTTATAATGTCTAAAACCACTGGTTTTGATACTAGATTCAAAAAATAAACTTGTATCCAAGATAGTAATGAAGAAATAATAAAAAATTATGTCATAATATTGCTCAGTTGCTGTCTAATATTAAGCAAAACACAAAAGGAAATGCTAACATGTAAATTTTGATCTTAAGAGAATCAGATATTTCTCTAAATTTTGACTATACATTCTAAGTAATTCATAATGTAATAAATAAGCCTTTCCTTTCTATGGAAACCCTGGTGGTGGTGTGGTTAAGAACCATGGCCACTAATTAAAAGTTCAGCAGTTTGAATTCAACAAGAACTTCTTAGAAACTCCGTAGGACAGTTCTACTCTTGTTCTTTAGGGAGACTATGAGTAGGAATAAACTGAAAGGTAGCAGGTTTGTTTGTTCTGTTTGTTTGTTTTATTTTCCCAACTTTTTTGCTCCCTCAACCCATGCAACTTGGTTTCTGAATCAAGTATTTTATTTTAATGAAAGGCTGATTTTTTTTTGTCTTCAAGGCAGATTACACAAAGAATAAATTAATCTTTTCTTTAAAACATTTAAAAATAGACTTTAAAGTAAAATCCAGATCTTGGAGAAGTGATGCTAAGATAATGGAGTAGTTGGACATTTATTGTGATCCCTCTAACAACAGAGACCCATTAAAAAAACAGATGAATCAATTATATGTGACATTCTAGGAGCCCTGAACATCAAAGGATAAGTTGAGAAATCAGACTGAGTGACATGGAGGGGAGAGTATGTTCAGAAATACACGAGACTGGCTAGACTCAACCCAGTGGGAATTGGCACCCTGCACTTTAGTTAGCGGTAGTGAGCATATAAAGCAAAACAGTGACCTTCAGAAAATGTCTTTCACAGTAGGAGAGATTCAGCAGCAAAGAACTCACTCATGCCTACTGAATTGGTGAAAAACAAAGGCTAAGTAGCTTGCATCTAATCAACTGCATGAAGATCTAAATTTTGCTTCGGAATAAATCTCTCTCCTTTTTCCCAGTGCTTCCCTCTCACCTTTCTGCACTGTACCTGGCTTCAGAAACAGACACATTACCTAGATGTAGGACCTCTCACACAAGTCTTGAGTCATTCTCCAAGACTTGGAGAGGGAGCAACTGAACAAACAAAAGGGGGAAAAAACATATTGATTCCCCTTAACTGGAAACTCAGGGCATAAGTAGCTTCTTTGCCTAGGTACGATCATAAGGGGACAAGCCTTCCTCACAGACACTCACGGAGAGCTTTCAGCCACTTGTCTTTCTCAGTGCATGCAGCAAGATATCTGTGCCTACACCAATCACCCTGGCCCATCTAGGATAATAGAGGAGAGTCTACATTACACATTTAGTGACCAACTACCTGGGCATGTGAGCTGAATAGCATAAGAAAAACAAACGGATGGGTACCTGGGCTCATATGTCTAGTCAAAGCTCTAACCATCTGGTGACAGAATATAAGAGCCTTGGAGGTGTTAATAATCAAACTATCTCACACAAACAGCACATTTTTGTCATTTCAAAAAAAAACTAAACATGAAGCTAGAACACAGTAAGCAACCATAAATAAATGCAACTTACTAATAGCACAGAGACAGCAATTAATATAAAATGACTTGAAAGGCAGATCATGATGGTTTCAGAAAGATCTGAAAACAAAGAATCAAGAAATTTTCCAGATAAAGTGAACTTCCTAGAATTATTGGAAGTAGCATACTAAAGATTCGTATTTACAACTCTTCAAGAAATTGGGAAGAGGTCAGGCAAAATGCAGCGAAACACAATGACAAATTGAACAGGCTGGAAGGATCCATAGAGAGAAAACAAAAATTCAGAAGATTAATAACAAAATTACAGAATTAGATGGTGCCATAGAGAGTCAAAGGAGCAGAATTAAGGCAATGGAAGGCAGAATTGGTGAGATTACAATAAAGCAATTGATATCAACATACTTGGTGATAAATCAGATAAAAGAATGAAGTAAAATCTATAACAACAGATAAAGAAGTATAATATATAATAATTAAAGGATCAATACATCAAATGGACATAACCACATTAAATATTTACCCACTCAGTGACAGGGCTCTTAAACACATAAAACAAACTCAAATAGCATTGAAAAGAGAAATAGATACTTCCACTGTTATAGTAGAAGACATAAACATAGCACTTTAGATGAAGGACAGAGAATCCAGAAAGAAGCTCAATAAAGACTCAGAAGATCAAAATGCCACAATCAACCAACCTGATCTCATAGACATGCAGGGAATACTCTGCCCACCTGCAGCTAAGTATACTTTTTTCCTAACACACACAGAACATTATCCAGAATAGACCATCCATGTTAGGCCACAAAGCAAGCTTTATCAGAATCTAAAGAATTAAAATATTTTAAAGCATCTTTTCTCAGAATAAAGCCATAGAAGTAGAACTCATGAAGAGAAAGACCAAAGGGGTAGGGGGAAACCTAAACACATAGGAACTGAACAACACCTTGCTGATATATTTTGGGGTTATAGAAGAAGGTAAGGATGGAATAAATAAATTTGCAGAATCAAATGACACAGAAAACATCCTACCATAACCATTGGACCATAGGAAAAGCAGTGCTCAGAGGTCAATTTATAGTAATAAATGCACACATCCTAAAGAAAAAAGAACACAAATCAACTCAAGCAAATAGAAAGAGCAGCAAAAGAAGCCCTCAGACAATGGAAGAAATCAAATAATTAAAAAAGTAGAGCAGAACTAAATGAAATAGAGAACAGAAAAACAACCGAAAGCTAACTCTTTGAAAAGATCAGGAAAATTGATAAACCCTTGGCCAAAATGAAAAAAGAAAAACAGGACAGGAAGCAGATAATGTGAATAAAAAAAGAAATGGGTGACATCACAACAGATCCAACTGAAATTAAATCTTAACAGGGTATTATGAAAAATTGTAATATAACAAATTTAAAAACTTTGAGGAAACTGACAAATTTCTAGACTCACACTACCTACCTAAACTAACGCAATCAGAGGTAGAACTAAATAAACTCATTACAAAAGAAGACATTTAAAAGGTAATTTACTAACTCCTAATGAATGAAAGCCCTGCCCCCGACAGTCTTATGGAGAATTCTACCAAACTTTCAGAGAAGACTTAACACCAGTATTAGTAAACGTATATTAGGACATTGAAAAGAATGTAATGCTCCCAAGCTCATTCTATGAAGCCAAGATAACCCTAACATGAAAAATAGTTAAAGACACCTCCAAAAAGACAAACATTTTTCATGAAATTAAACACAAAAATCATCAATGATATTCTAGTCAACAAAATTTAACAACATATCAAAAAAAAAAAAAAAACAAACAAAAAAAAAACACCTTTTACCATGACCAACTGGGATCATGCCAAGTATTCAGGGATGGTTTAAAAATAATGTAATCTATCACACAAATGAAAGAGAAGAAACATATGATTTTATCAACTGATGTAGAAAAGACATTTGACAAAGTCGAAAGTTAAAAACTCTCGGCAAAGTGGTAATAGAAAAGAAATTCCTCAACTAAACAAAGATTATTTATACAAAGTGAACATCCAACATCATAAATGGAGAATCTGAAAGCATTCTCCTTTAGGCCAGTAAGCACTCAAGGATGTCTTTTGTCACCACTTTTATTCAATATTTTGCTAGACTTTCTAGCCAGAACAATCAGACTAGAAAAGAAATAGAGAACACCAAGATTAGTAAGGAAGAAGTAAAAGAGTCTTCACCTATGGATGATATAATCTTATACACAGAATACCCTATGGAAACTACAAAAAAAAAAACCCTACTGGAACTGATAGAAAACTTCAGTTTTAGAATTTGTGCAACAAATATATCACAAAGTTTAGTGAAACAAAAAAAGTTTTATTTATCACATATTTAAAGAGGCTAAAGGGCTAAAATAAGAAAAGAGCAAACATGCTGCCAGAGGCATGTCTGTCTAAGTCTATGTTCCCAGTTTTTAAGTATACATCTTAGCAGGCTGCATGCCAGGATCCTTTGAACTTTCCCCCTTCTCTGGAAATAGGCACAGTCTCACAACCTAATCCAGCTCACCAACTTAACAGGTACCTGAACCTTTTAATGCCCTCAGCCGTCAATTCCCCCAACTTCTCAGGACTCTACTGAAGCCTTACCTATGAATTACCTCTTATTTTCTAAATAACCTCAGATTCTTAATGCCCTCAATGGTCAGTTTCTCCTGCTTCTGGTGACTCTTGTAATGGTTCACTTTACTTACCAAATAACCTAGGTGCATTTTCTGTCTCCCACCAAACCACCCTTTGGGTGCTAGGGCAATCAGCTTTCAGAGCTACCTCAAGGTCTCTAGGAGAAATCTCTTGGTGGTACCAGACATCATCAGGACCTGCCCATTTTCTGATCCACCTCAGGAAGTCAACAGATAGCTCTTAGATGGCTCATCAGAAATGTTACTGGTTGGAAACCCCAGGTTCTTGCCTGGCTAATAAATGAGAGACCAAGATGGCAATACAGGAAAGGTACTTTTATTTGCCCATACAAGAGAAAAGAGTCAGTCAGAGCAGCTGCTGTTCACAATGCTTGCCAAGGGCAGTCAGGCAAGTTACTTTTAAAGGGATTTATAAGTTGTGAGTTTGTACTAGTTAAGCCAGCAACATTCTTAATATTAGTCTGTAGGTGCAATAGGGTTTACAAATAACCTACAATCAAAAGTAGAATTCAAATGCAAAATTGGATGTAGGGGGAGATGGAGAAGTCCAGCAAAGAAACCTGACTTTTAATGCAGCACTGTGAGGGTTCTGTCTCACCTTTCTTTTCCTTAGTGAAGCAAAAAGTACAAAAAGCAACTTGTACTTGATTCTTAGGAAACACATAGTAGTGTATCTTTAAGGTAGACCAACTTGAGAGTACTCATTTTGTACTGTAACACTTTTATATCAGTACTTCCCAATTCAGCAGGGTATACTCCATGCTTTCCTCAAACTTTTGTTCTTTCTTTCCTCCTCTTCCCTCCTTCCCACCCTCCGTCCTTCCCTCCTTTCCCCTTTCCCACCTTTTCTCCCTCCTTTCCCCTTTCCCACCTTTTCTCCCTTCTTCCCTTCCCTCCTTCCCTCTTTCCCTCCTTCCCTCCCTCCTTCCTTCCTTCCTTCCTCCCTCCCTCCCTCCCTCCCTCCCTTCCTCCCTCCCTCCCTCCCTCCCTCCCTCTCTCCCTCCCTCCCTCCCTTCTTCCCTTCCTTCATTTCTTCCTTCTTTCCTTTCTTGTCTTTCACACTGTCAAAATTAAGGGAATTGCATGGCAAAGCTCAGGGAACCTGGAATTCAAGTTTGAAGCCTCATTATGCACAGTCTAGAAAATCAAGCTCTCCTGGGCAAGTGACTGTGAGAATCCTGTGAAGGAACTAACTTTAAGGGACAAAAAGAGTCTCACACATGTGATTCATAGTCACTGTGCTGGAGTTGGAAAGATGTGTGATTCCAAATAGCAGGAAATATTGGCTATCCCCAAGATTGTCCAAAAAGATAAGTTCTCATGCTATATGCCATACTTTAGTCACTTTGAAATAAAGGAAGAATAAAACAAAAAGATTTGGCATATTGCGTGTTAAAGTATACACATTATTGGTGCTGACATATCCACCACCTGTGAAAGACAGTTGACATCTTTAACATCGAAAGGCCACATTGATGCCTTAGGTGGATATCTGTCTGCATGCCATCATTTTTCACATCAACACCAACAGCATAAAATAAAGTTTTAATCAATCGCCTCAAATACAATCAATGAAACATGGCAGACAAAAGCATAAAGTAGATCAAAGCACTGAAAAGCCATAGATAAAGTTTCTTGGAGCTATTTGTATTATTGTCTCCTCACTGATAAGTCCTGGAATGAAGGTTTATCTGTAATAACATGGTAACACAGTGGTTTACATTATTTACTTGTGCTGTGTATAATGCTCTGCAATATTAGAAAATAACAGAAACACACATAAAGTATAAAATAGCAAAGCTAACCACAACAGAACCTTAAGTCAATTAAAATATGTAAATAAGAGGGGGTGGAGTCAAGATGGCAGATTAAACACACGTCTCCCTATATCCCTCTGGAAACCAGGAACTGAATCCACAATCAATTGGAGCTTTCTGATCACCTAATCAGCCGCAGGACATGTCATAGTGCTGTGAATTGGGACTTCATACCACTGAGCGAAAAATCTCCTCTCTTTGGCCAACTCCTGCTCCTGGCTAGCCCTGGCTCTCATGGACTGAAGGTAGAAGTACCATTTTGACTTTTTTTCTCTATCTTGGCTGGTGAGTGGAGCTGTGTCTTGCCTAGCAGCTAGACTCAGATGCTCTGCTGGCAGGATAGGCAGGGGAAATTCCCATATTTTGAAAGCCAGGCTTAGGACTCTGTTAATCTAGCCACTTGGGCCCTGTCTTTTTATCTCTGCCACAGTGGGGTCTGAACGGATTCCCAATGCCAGTGTACGGGATGCCATTGTGAGTACAGAGATTTTAGCGGGACCTAATTCTTAGCCTGGGAGCCAGCACCTGCAAACAGGACACCGTTTCCCTGACAGAAAAGCAGTAATTTTCACAATGCTGGCTACGGTGGGGGTCCTGCAACAGAATCAGAGGAATCACTAACTCTTGGCCCCTCTATCAGCTGCCTATGGGGAGGGCACATTCTTAGATATGGTGGTCACAGCTGTACTTAATTCTTAGCTTGGGAGCCAGAGCCTGCCCACAGGAGAGAGCTTTTCTACCAGAAAAGCAGAACTCCACACAGTGTCGCCTAAGACTGGGCCCTGTCAGCAGAAGCCAACAGGGCAGTAGCAGTGCTGTATTCTGAACTAGGTTGTATTATCTGGGATTGGATACAGAAATGCTTACTTTGCCAGTTGGGAAGAGGGACCTCTACACCTGAAAATCTGACTGACGTGGGAAGTGGTCAGATACCTTTTGCTTTACATTTCAAGACAGCCTAGAGAAACATCTTCAGTCCATCTTCATGGTATCTCTTCCAGCCTCTACTGGAAAAAAAGCAACAGACACTTGTGGCACACAAGAAATCACTGATGGCTTCAGAAGGCTCCCAAACAAAGCAACCAAGGAGCTTTCTAGATGAAGAAACTTTTATGAAAGCATTAGAAAGTGAATACAAAATGATTATGTACAAAACCCTTCTAGACATTATAGAAAATGCTACAGAACAAAAGGAGACATTAAACAAGCTGTTCGATCTCATAGAACACCAGTACTCTGAAATCCAACAGATGAAGAAGAAAATCAAAGATCATGCAAACCCAAGAAAACAGAATGGAACAAATGGAAAAAAGAATTTCTGACTTGGAAGACAGAGCTACTGATGCCAGTGTCTATGAGCAGAAATCAGAAGAAAGAAACAAGAAAAATGAAGAAGCATTAAGAAGCATGTGAGACTCTATTAAGAGGAACAACCTTCAATTAATTGGAGTCCTTGAACAGGGTGAGACATCTGAGAACACAGAGAGTATCGTTGCCAAGCTGTTGAAAGAAAACTTCCCAGAAATCATGAAGGAAGAGAATATAGACGTCTCAGATGTATTTCATACGCCACCCAATATAGATCTCAAAAGAAAGACTCCAAGACATATTATAATCAAGCTTAACAAAATGAAACATAAGCAGCAACTCTTAAAGGCACCAAGACTCAAAGCAAAGCTAACATTCAGAGGGAAACCCTGTAGGCTCTCATCAGATTTCTCAGCAGAAACCATGCTGGCATGGAGACAGTGGCATGACACATTCAAAGCCTTGACAGAGAAGAACATGCAACCAAGAATTGTATATCTAGCAAAACTATATTTCAAATACAAAAATGAAATTAAGACATTCTCAGATAAACAGAAACTCAGAGACTTTGTAAAAGCCAAACCAAAACTACAAGAAATACTGAAAGAGGTTCTTGACTCTGGCTTAGAAGAATGGTACCACTAACTTTATATTTCAGAATGACACACTACTCAAAATTCTACTCAGTTAGGGAAGGCTCCAAAGTCAATCACAGCTTTAACACAGAAAGAAGGAATCCAGTGTTCATCATGAAAGCTATGGTGCCACCCTATTAAAAAGAAGGATGTACTACAGTCATTATAGTCCTTCCAGATGGAGAGGAAGATGATAAGACTGGTAGTAACTAAAATTGGGTTTATATATAGGGGCAGCTGTAAAGTACAACAAAGACATACCATACCATTTCAAGAAATGTAACACAGGAGTCTCAACAACTACAAAACCAGTTCTGAAAAAAGTGAAAAATCAACTCACAAAAAAGAATGTCCCAGAACAGAATAACAGACTAACAGAAAACATCAACATAAAAATAAACATATGACAACAGCAGCAGTGAACACATACCTGTCAATAAATACATTGAATGTGAATGGACTGAATGCTCCCAATAAAGAGACAGCGAGTGATATCTTGGATCAAAAGACATGATCCATCCATATGCTGTCTGCAAGAAACTCACTTGAGACCTAAAGACAGGAAAAAACTGAAAATTAAAGGATGGAAGACTATATATCAAGCTAACAATGAACAGAGAAAAGCAGGTGGGGTAATTCTAATCTCAGACAAAATCAATTTTAATGTAAAAACCACCATCGTGGAGAAAGATGGACACTATTTATTGCTGAAAGGTTCAGTACACAGGCAAGACTTAACTATATTAAATATTTATGCACCTAATATCAAAGCACCTAAGTACATCGAAGAAACACTGACTATACTCAAAAAAGAGTTAGATGACTCCACATTAAAAGTGGGAGACTTCAACACTCCACTCTCAATACTGGACAGATCACCTAGGAAAAAGCTCAGTAAAGATACAGAAGACCTCATTGCCACAATTAACCAACTAATCCTCATTGATATATACAGAACTTTCCACCCATCAGCAGACAACTACACCTTCTTCTCCAGTGCACATGGAACATTCTCCAGAATTGACCATGTGTTAGGACATAATGCAATTCTCAACAAAATCCATACCGTTGAATTATTGCAAAACATCTTTTCAGATCATAAAGCCATAAAAGTTGAAATCAGTAGCAAGAAAAATAGATAGAAGGTCAAACTCTTGGAAACTGAACATCTTGCTCAATCATGGGTTATAGAAGAAATCAAGGATGAAATAAAGAAATTCATGGATTCCAATGAGAACGAAAACATTCCCTACCAGAACCTATGGAATACAGCCAAAGCAGTGCTCAGAGGTCTGTTTATCTCCATAAATGCACACATTTGGAAGGAGGAAAGAAACCAAATCAAGGAACTAACCCTACAGCTTGAACAAGTAGAGAGACACCAACAGAGGAACCTCAGGCACCAGAAGAAACCAGATCATAAAGATTAGAGCAGAGCTAAATGAATTAGAGAAGAGAAAAACAATTGAAAAAATTGAAAAGACCAAAAGCTGGTTTTTTGAAAAGATCAACAAAATTGACAAATCACTGGCTAAACTTACTAAAGAAAAGCAGGAAAGGAAACAAATAACCCAAATTAGAAATGAGAGGGGAGTGGTCACCACAGATGCAACAGATATCAAAAATATCATAACAGAATACTATGAAACACTGTACTCTAACAAATTTGAAAACCTAGAGGAAATGGACAAATTCCTTGATTCATACCACCACAACGCGAAGCAAAACAACTTAATAAACCCATCACAAAGGGCGAAATTGAAAAGGTCATCAAACACTACCAACCAAAAGAAGCTAGGGCCCAGATTGCTTCACTGCAGAATTCTACCAAGCATTTAGAGAAGAGTTATCTCCAATACTACTGAGACTATTTCACAGTATAGAAAGGGATGGAGTGCTCCCAAACTCATTCTATGAAGCCAGCATAACCCTGATATCAAAGCCAGGGAAAGACCCAACAAAGAATGAGAACTACAGACCGATATCACTCATGAATCTAGATGCAAAAGTCTTCAACAAAATTCCTGCTATTAGAATACAACAACATATCAGGAAAATAATCCATCATGACCAAGTGGGATTCCTACCAAGGATGCAAGGCTGGTTCAACGTCAGAAAGACAATTAATGTGATTAACCACATAAATAACACAAAAGACAAGGATCACCTGATTTTGTCCATTGATGCTGAAAAGGCATTTGATAAAGTCCAACACCCATTCTTGCTAATAACTCTTAGCAAAGTAGGCATAGATGGCAAATTTCTCAACACAATAAGGACCATTTATACAAAGCCAATTGCCCGCATCATCCTGAATGGAGAGAGACTGAAAGACTTTCCCTTGAGAACAGGAACTAGACAAGGATGCTCACTCTCACCTCTCCTATTCAACATTGTACTAGAAGTTCTAGCCAGAGCAATTAGACAAGACCAAGAAATAAAGGGCATCTGCATCAGCAAAGAAGAAGCCAAAGTCTCCCTGTTGGAAGATATGATTGTATATGCAGAGTATCCCAAAGAATCTATAAGTAAACTACTCAAACTGATAGAAAAGTTCAGCAAAGTCTCAGGATACAAGATAAACACAAGTAAATCAGTAGGATTCCTTTATACCAACAATGAGACTGTGAATGAAGAAATCATCAAATCAATACCATTTACTATAGTCCGTAAGGATATAAAATATCTAGGAATTAATCTAACCAAAGAAATAACAGACCTTTACAAAGAGAACTACAAGCCCTTACTACAAGAAACTAAGAGAGACTTAGATAAATGGAAAAACTTACCCTGCTCATGGATAGGAAGACTTAACATTGTGAAAATGTCTATTTTACCCAAAGCAATCCACTTATATAATGCAATCCCAATACAGGTTCCAGCGTCTTTTTTTAATGAGATGGAGAAACAAATCACCAATTTTGTTTGGAAAGGGAAAAAGCCCCGGATAAGTAAGGTACTGCTAAAGAAGAAGAACACACGGGGAAGCCTCTCATTACCCGACCTTAGAACATTCTACACTGTCACAGTGGTCAAAACAGCCTGGTACTGGTACAAGAACAGACAGATCGATCAATGGAACAGAATTGAGACCCCAGAGATGGCACCATCTGCCTATGAACAGTTGATATTCGACAAAGGCCCTAAGACATTAAATTGGGGTAAAAACAGTATCTTCAACACATGATGCTGACAAAATTAGATATCCATCTGCAAGAAACTGACTCAAGATCCATATTTTACACCTTATACAAAACCAACTCCAACTGGATAAAAGACCTAAATATCAAACCTAAAACAATAGAGCTCATTCAAGAAAAGTTAGGAACAACAATGGAAGTTTTAATACACAATGTGGACAGACTCCAAAATCTGTGAAACAAACTACAATCATCAGAAGAAAAAATAGATAAATGGGAACTATTAAGAATCAAACACTTTTGCTCATCCAAAAACTTTATTAATAGAATTAAAAGAACACCTACAGAATGGGAAAAAATATTTGGAAACTCTATGTCAGACTGATGCCTGATCTCCATAATCTATAAGATACTACAAAATATCAAAAAGAAGAAGATAAATCATCCAGTTAAGTGATGGGCAAAGGAGATGGACAGACGTTTCTCTAAAGAGGAAATCCAGGCAGCCAAAACACACATGCGGACATGTTCACAATCTTTAGTTATTGAAGAAGTTCAAATCAAGAAGACAATGAGATACCATCTCACCCCAAGAAGGTTGGCCTTGATCCAAAAAACACAAAACAACAAATGCTGGAGAGGTTGTGGAGAAAGTGGAACCCTCTTACACTGTTAGTGGGGTGGCAAAATGGTCCAGCCTCTTTGGAAAGCAATCTGGCACTTCATTAAAAAAATGGATATCGATATACCATTTGACCCAGTAATTGCACTACTTGGAGTATATCCTATGGAATCAAGGTCTTTCACACCAAAGGACACATGCACAATAATGTTTATCACAGCACAGTCCATGATAGCAAAAAGATGGAATCAACCCAGATGTCCAACAATAGAAGAATGGATAGGTAAACTCTGGTATATTTACTCAATGGAGCACTACACAATGATAAAGAATAACGATGATTCCAGGAAACATCTCATGACATGTTTTCAACTGGAAGACATTATGTTGAAAGAGTCAGCGACAAAAGGACAAATATTGTATGAGACCTCTACGATAAGCTCTCAAAAACAGACTTGTGTATAGAAGAAAAGATGCTGACAGCTGCAAGGGAGGGGAGGGAGGGAGGGAGGGAGAGGTGCGTAGGGTTTAGATTAGACAGTTGCTAGAAACCTGGGTGGGTGAAATCAGTGATAGCACACATTAGAACAAGAACAATATTAAGTGGACTTGACCATAACTTTAGAACTCCTTCCATCTTAACCCAATATTGCAAGTATAGAGTAGCGGGGGCAGAGGGCAGCAGCCCATACTCTTAGGTGAAATTGAGGCCAATTGGCACAACTAGTATTTTGCTAAGAGGGCTCTCTGCACCCCACATTGGTGAGTGGTGTGTGAGGTCTTAAAAGCTGCCAAGCTGCCATCCGAGGACACAGCAAATGGTCCCAACTGAGCAGGAATGGATGCTCACCGAGGACCAAAATGACATGGGGTAAAGACAACCCAGAAGATAGAGAGACCCACATCAGTGGGTGCCTACATCGACTTGGGACCGGAAAAACCGGATGGTGCCCGGCCACCACCAGTGATAGCCGCGATGGAGCTCACCAAGTTGAGTCTCACTGGCAACACAAGAATAACAAGGGGTGCACCCTGAGATCCCCACTAAAAGATCTCAATTGATGGTCCAGTGTTTTCGGGGTTCCCCTGAGAGCATGGCCCCTGGCGTTTATGCTGCCCTTGCCCATTCGTGTCTTCCAACACAAATGGATTGGACTTGGCAAGGCAGAGTGACCATATATTGGATGCACTTTATGGTTCTATACATCTATAGGATGTCATCCTGCTGACCTCTGGCTGGAGGAAGGAGAGTAGGTGGAGAGGAGGGGAAAGGAGACTGGAGAATGAGACATGTATGGAGCAGAAAGGAATAGTGTGCTGTCACCGGACAGGGAGAGCAGTGGAAACTGCATATAGGTGGGAATGTAAATTTATATGGGAATCTACATTTTCACTCAGTCATATTAAATAAATAAATAAATTTTTAAAAATAATAAATAAAATATGTAAATGAGAATTGTAACAATGTCCTGCTTGATGTTGTTATCATCCAGTATAGAAGTGTCCTTAATAGTTTCCCTATTTCTTCCCAAGAGTAGACATGAAATTTTATAATTTTATGGAATATCACACAATAATATACTACTAACATAGCATATATGTAGACATTTCTAACAGTGTTCTCATTTTAACCTTAGGATGGTGAAGAATTTCAAATTCTGTTTACAATTCCGTAGGCATAGCTCTGAAACATTGCTCCTCAAAAACTGTGAAGTATGATTACCACGTCTAGTTTGATTAGGTAAGAAACAACCATATGCTGTAATCATTATTACAAACGCCTCTACTGCTCATTCATATGGTCATTTATGTCAACTCAATGCTTATTTTATTGGTCAAGTAACAAAATTATTGAGAAAATTAAATCATTTATTCATTTTCTTCTAAAACAGATTTATAGATTTATTGGATATTATGAAACACTTTTTCTTCTTTATTTAGTTGCACAAGTATAATGTATATGACAAAGATAGATTCATTAGTCTCTCTGGCATAGATATACTCTTTTGAAAAAGTTAAATGAGCAAGAAGACCTTGATACACTTTATAATTTTCAGACTGTGTTTCAGTTTTAAAGTACTGATATTCTTACTTGTATGGATATTTGGAAATAAAGTTAGCACAGTCTGCTCTCTATCTCAACTACAAGACCAAACACAGAAAATTTAAGATTGGCAAAACAGAATCATTTTAAATAAAAATACCTGAAAGAAATCATCAGATATTTGAATTATATTGTGGTGGTACTTTTATCTTTTGAAGAAATTTTCTGGCAGGGAAGTTATAACCACTTTCTGTTCCTGAGCATATTACTCCCCATATTTTAAGTGCCATACCGAGTTCCAATGAGCTGTATCTAACCAAAATAACAATACTTTAAATTCTGACCTCAACAAAATGCCTTTAAAATATTACTTAAGGAAATTCATCATTAATTTCATCTATGCCACAAAACTTTGTCTCAGTTGACTCACATCACAAATAGCTCTTGCCCAACTTACTACCCTTTCCTGAACTACCATTTAATAATCTGCAGGCAGTTGGTCTTAACTCCTTTTCTTGTCACCGATGATTGGTGTATCGTGCTGAGCATAGGCAATTAAACAGTGTCATACTTTCATAAATCACTGATTGCAATCACAGCATATATTAAAGGTTTATATATGAGGTCTGACAACTAAGTCAGTGAACTTCATTGTTGTAAGTGCTACATAGCTCGCTGCTCAGTATCATTATGGTCATCTTCAAACTACTCCCCTTGGGAAGCTATGCACTAATGCCATCAACTAGTCAGTCCACCCTTCAAAGCAATTTTGGAGCTCTTTCTGGAATGGACATTGTGCACGGTGGCAAGGTGGCAAGTTCACAAACTTAATTGTATAGTTATCTGTGAGGGAGTTTTTAGAAAGTAAACAAATAACTGTATCAGAACATCCTCCCTGCCCACCTTATCAAGACCCCACTAACTTGTATCTTCATGGAAAGTAAAAGGAAAGATTGAAAAGAAGACATTTTGATGACATTCAGGACAGCAAGGGGAATAGGATTACAGCTCTGATGGCCACTGCAGAAAAAGAGTTCCAAAATTGCTTTGAAGGGTGGACTCGGTGTTGGCATCAGTGCACAGCTTCTCACGGGGAATATTTTGAAAGTGACAGTAGTGATATTCAGCAACGAGGTATGTAGCACTTTTTCTAGAATGAGTTTGCAAACTAACCGGTCAGATTTCGTGTGTGTGTGTGTATGTGTATGTATAGATGCACATTTATACATACACACACATATATATCACTATGTCACAATTTATATTTAAGTTTAGAGATCTTACAACTGTATTATATATTAAAGATAGTTGTAAGTTTGTTTTTTCTTTTATATCTCAGAGTAATACAGAAAAGACAATTTCAAAAGATGAATACAAAATTGTACTGCCATTTTCATTCTCTTACCGAGACAGCATATTGTATTTTTATTACATCCAAGTTTAATATATGGACCACAGTGTTAAAGTCAGAATTCTCTCACAATGCTAATATCATAAATAATTTGAAGATCTTCAGAATTAAGCTTTCAACAGACAGTCTTTAATAATTTTTTTTTTCTTTTTGCCCAGAACAAAATTGGAAACAGTACACCGTGTACCTTTGTTTTCTGGGAACTCAATATGCAAAAATTAATGATGTTGACTCATAGAAGATTTAACATAACATGGGAGACAGGATAGCAAACATCAAGTTCAAAAATCTTGAGGACAGAGTTTGGATAGTGAAGGAAAAGAACATATATTAGCCTGGAAAGCAGAAGTAGATGGTAAACGTTGGAGAGATAAGTCAGCTGCATCTTAAAATTTCTGTTGGTCATGATCAGTAGTTTAGTTTTTAATTCCATACACTCCATTGAACAGAATAGTGACATGAATTGATTTATATTTTACAAGAAATTTGTGTGGTTATATGTAATTATTCTCACATACAATTAAAATATTTTATTTTAGAAACATTTATTCTAGGAAGTGGTATCACCAGACTGCATTAGACATGTTGAGATCACATAGATTGTTAAAGGGACTCAAGGGAACAAGTGTGGAAATAGAAAAAGACCTAACCACATAACTGCAGTAGTCCAGAAAAGATATAATGATAGTTTTTTACTATGAATACAGAAATACACATACAAGTGAATAGATTTAAAATATTTTTTGGAAGTGAAGCTAGAAGTCAGAGCTAAATGAGTTGACCATGGAGACAAGGAAAAGAAGCAGAAGGATTCAGAATGTTTGCTGTGAGCAAGTATATAGTAGTGCTTACAAGCTGGTTGTTCCACACAGTGTAAGTTCTGCTTAAAATTAGTTCTTAATGCTGTAGAAGAAAACATTTACAACAGAAACAGTACCACCATTTTGAAGAAGAGTTGGGTTTTTATATTTACTTATTATTTTTATATTAAAATCATCAAAACTATAACAGGATATAATAAAATGATACTCACACAGGTTATCATATCATTCAAGTTTTCAGATATTATCAGATTTTTCAGGATCCTGTAGTGTCACCATCAGGCATTATCAGATTCAGGTTATCATCCAGGTTTATTCTCATAGAATCTTCACATATGGATTATTATATTTAGTTAGCGTATAAACATTACTTTGTACAAAAGACATAAATCTGGCTATTTAATTTAGTCACATTTTAAGCTGTTTTATACATGGCCTCTAGGAGTCATGTCAGTTCTCTCAATTAATAGCTGTTATTTGTTTTGTCTAAGAAACTTGGATTCACCTTTATTTCTTTTTTTATTTTTCAAATGGGGGAAAAAAATCAAAGCTTCCAAAAGGTATTTAATATTAAGTGGGGAATCTCAAGGAAGAGATGTTAAATGTGCTAGTTGGAAGAAAGAATAAAAGTCAATTATTAATGATAATTAAACTTTGGTATGTTTGGAGAAATTAGAAGTCAAAATCAGAGATATAAAAGAAAATAGCAAGTGTATTTTCTTTAAAAAGTATAGGAATAAGCAAGCAGTTTTTACACTGCAAAGAAGATATGGACTGTAATGATGATGCACCAAAATGACAGGCGTGGCAGGCACAATCAGTGATGGAAATATTTACGGAAGTGGATGACAGCTGTAGGTAAAATTCTGAAGTAGGCCAAGTTTGTTTTCAGTGCCCTCTCACCTCCCTTCCAGCATTCCTGAATCCACCTGGAAGCCTTCCATTACCGCACTCTGACACCATGATGTCTCTGCTTTCTCTTGTCTGATGTCCACATAAGCCAGCAGTTTCTGGTCAGAACTTCACTGCTGACACAACCTAGTCAATTCTGCCTAGCATGGATAGTATTCAAACAGGTCCAGACACCTTGTAACCAACTAATTCAAGAAAATACCCTCATTACTGCAAAAGGCCAGTTAGCAATCTAAGTGTCATATTTGTATCTCACATTCAGTCTTAAAGAAGGATGGTTAGAGCAGAAAATGGGGACAGAATGTCAGTCTAGTAGAGATGATATGGAGAAGTTTGTGCTTTCAAGAACATGGAAATTGTATTTGGTATACATTTGTTGTATTGACATGCATGTCAGATTTACCTGCAAAATATCATCACACTTCTTTGTGTGTCTGTCCAATTAAGGACGATTAGAGAAAGTATGTGTTTTGTACATCTACTTTTATAAAAAGTGGTTGAGCATTGAGGTAAATTATATTAGAAACATAGCACGCAAAAGACCAGTAGAAATTTTCCTAGAGAAATAATTTAAAAATGCACAGAAATTTTTATAAAGTTTCATCATATGAATTCAGAGCACCATTTTAGTCAAGTATATGTTTTCCATATAATTCCAAGAGATTGTTTTCTCCAAACTATTATAATATAATGAACCATTTCTGAGACACATGAAAACAACTGACATAAAATTGAAAGAATGAAATAAAATCGGATGTTGATGCTTTGTAGAATAGTACATTGTGTTATGCTAATACTGTAGAAACCACTATTATATAAATCAAAAAATCAGTTTTATTTTAAAGAATTCATTTTATATGTAATTCAGAGTGATATAAAAAGCAAGTATGACTGACATAACTCAATAATAATTTTATTATTTATGTCTGCCTCCCAAAATCATTTAATTTTATGTGGGGAATCACAAGGGAAGCACGTGAATTATGCTAGTTGGAAGAAAGAATAAAAATCAATTATAAATCATAATTAAACATTGGTAATTTATATAAATATATAAAACATGTGATAAAGTATAATAACAAATCCAATATAACCATTATATAAAATTGTCCTGCACTTATCAGTAAAATTCTTATATTTAAATCTTAATAATATGACACTTGGCTTGGCTAATTTAGATTTAAAATTGAACTCTCCAAATAATTAACTTGAATTCTTTATTATTTTACTTTTCACAAAACATAAAGCTATAGGCTGTATTTATTATCACTGTTTCTTAAGCCGTTCCTCACAAAATTTGACTTCCCTTCTCATTCAGTGAAGTATTTACATATGGCTTAGAGATCTGTTCACAGAGAACGGCAAAATCTCTAGATGGTTGCCTAAAATGTATATAGAAACTATTCTATTGTTTTGTGACAGGCAGCAGTGAACAGGCAAATGATAAGATTTAAATGGCATCATGCAAGTCTAAACCAGCAAAAACTTCAAAAAAATCACAAAAAATAAAAGGATAATTCATATTTGACATAAACCAATGTAAATATAATAATATACCAATATAAATAATATACCAATAATAAACCAATATAAATAATACCCTAAGCACTAAAACATTTTCATTTAATCAGTGAAGAAATTGTTTTTGTATTAAATGAGTAAGTGCGAAAGGGCCATATGGTTTCATTTATGTTTTGTAGGCAGAAAGTTATACTTTTTATGATATTCAGGAACATTAGCTGAGTGCCCAAGGTGTTTATACACTTGTTAATAACACTTGACTTTTGAAAAACACATTGTAAAATTATCTTGACATATTTGCCTTCACAACCAATTACAATACCACAATTGCAAAAGTGTTTCCTGAACTTTGAATGAATTAGCCACAGAACTCTATTGGTAAATTAAATTTAAAAAAAAAGAAAGAGGGGAGTGACCCTTGGATCAAGTCCATATTAAATATATAGAATAATTCTTACAGGAAAAATTAGTGTAGAATAATGATTAACAAAATCTCACCTTGTACATGTCGTATCAAATATTTTAAAATAGAATTAATCCAACCATCATACCTGATGGCTTCAGAGACACAATTTGGTAGCCAGTCTCCCAAATGGACTCCAAAATTAACCCTGTCACACTGCACATGGCTAATCTGTGAGACAAGTAGGATATCGCAGAAATGATGTGACTTCTGAGTCGCTGGATACAGGAGAAAACTACTAACTTGTATAGTGATAGAGTATGTCTTCCATAACTTGGACAGGTGAAAAAACATTATGAGTTATATGATCTAGATATTTCCAGGAAAAGTGTTAAAGGTATCACTTGATTTCTTCTTTATGTTTATGAATGGCCCGAGTGATTAAGCACCAACTGTGAGCCAAAAGCTTGGCAATTGAAACCTATCAAGAGTCACCTCAGAAGATATGCATAGTGACCAGCTTCAAAGGGTCATAGTTTTGAAAACTCTATAAAATAGTTCCACTTGGCTGGCTTGCAGGCATGGGGTTGCCATAAGTAGAACCATCTCAATGTCAACCAACAACAGTAAAATACACGGTAATGATTAAAAAGGAAAAAAAAAATGTTGAACATGAAGAAGCAAAGACCTTGTTGTTTTCAAAATTTCCAAACTTCCCACATGGCAAAAAAATCAAAATAAAGAAGAAGTTAAAATTAAGTAAGGTCTCCTGGGAAAAGCTCAAATCCAAGGCATGCTCAGAAGGAAACAATTGTATTCGTTTCCTATTGCTGATGTAACAAATTATCACAAACATAGTGGCTCTAAACAAATTCACAAAAAAAACTATCATTTTACAATCTGAATGTCAGAAAATCTGAAATGGGCCTTATGATGCTAAAATCAAGGTGTCAACAGAGCTTCCATTCCTTCAATAGTTTTTAGTGAATAATCTGTTTCTTTCCATCTTTGGCTGCCAAAGGCTGCTCACATTGTTTAGGTTATGATCACATCACATAAATCTGTTATTCTTTTATTACATTCTCCTGTTTTGTCATTTCTTTTTTAGCTCTAATGCTCCTTTCTCACTCTTATAAGAATTCTCATTATCACACAGTGCCTACCCAAACAATTTAGGATAATCTCCCTATCTCAAAATCTACAAATCAATTGCATCTACAGAGTCCTTTGTGACGTATGCAATATATTCACAGATTCCAGTAATTAGAAAAGAAATATTTCATAGGTCAGTTTTCTCTCTTTTTTTTTCTGCCCTGCCTCAATGGTGTAACAGTGGAAACCAGAGTGTGACTGTAAACTCCTTTGATAAAATTCTAAAAATATCTAAAGCAGTGCCTCAGAGAACTGACATAGAAAATAATCCCTTCCAAAAATACAAGGCGTTGGTTCTCAGCAGCCTGAGCAGATGCCCAAGCAGTGAAATATATATCTTACATTCTGATCTGTAGATATGGTTTAATAGTTTAAATACCAATAAGATTAATTAAGGCCAAAGAAAATACTTTAAAAGAATTGTACTATATACCAGTTGAACTTGAAGAGGCAAAGAACAAGATGAAAAATATCAGGTATTACTCATAGGATTGCTCAATAACCTTAGTATATCATTCCTAGACCTTGAAATCTACTCAAGGAACTTGGTACAGGTCAAGCTGTATTTCAGAAATGCTGTGGAACAGTGACAGCTGTGTGTCTCTCATATTTTCTCCCTTGTAAACAGGAGGATGTCTGTCAGATTTTCTATGCATGCTTCACCCTAGCATGCTAGGTTTATGGCAAGTGAGGAAGGTGACTTGTCTCTCTAGTTTCTAAGTTTTCAGACTGAGAAGATCTGAACTCTATGCACTACATCTGACACATCTCATCCACACATAAACCTGATTTCTAAGACAAGATCCTATATTGTGAGCTGGATGAGAATTTTTAGAGTCTTTGATGGGAAGGAATATCTTTTGGGGGGAGGGGTGTCATGAATCATGGAAGATCAAAAGAATGACTGCTTCAACTTGTTTAAAGATGGGACCTTTTGAATCTCATCTACTTGCAATTATTTACTTATGTAATTTTCTCCCATATTGAATTAAGCTGAATTTTAGACCAATTAGATATTACGGAAGTGATGGTGCATGAATTGTGAGGTCATATCAAAATACATTGAAGTTTCTGCCTTGTTCTCTTCTATCACTTATCCTGGGGAAATTATTCAATATGCCATTAAGACAATGAAGCAGCTTCATTTTCAGAAAACATGTGTTCCTACTCTGCATCCCATTTTAATTCCCTTCTCTTCCATCCAGATAAATTGTAACAATTCTAGCAACCACATACTCCAACTGGTGTGACTCAAGGCATTGTAATAATAGGCAACCTAAACCAAAGGATAATATTATTAGTTTTTATTGTTATGAGCCATCAAGTCAATTCCTAGAACCAACCGCTAATGCCAAAGATGAGGAAATTAAAGATTTTTACTAATTTATGCAGTCAGAAATTGATCAAACACACAATCAAGATATATTAGTAATTACTGGTGATTGGAATGCAGAAAAGTTAGAAACAGAGATAAATATGAAGTTGTAAAATATAGTCTTGGTGATAGAAATGAGGCAGACTTGACTCACTGGATAGAAAAAAACAGGAATCAAATAGACTAATTCTGTGGAAAGAGGAGATGGAAAAAGTTCAAAATCATCAGTGAGAACTAACTTGTGGCCAAATGCAGGACAGACCATCAACTGCTCGTATGCAAGTTCAAGTCAAAGCAGAAGAAAAATAAAATAAATCCATGGGAATCAAAATGCGAACTTTAGCATATCCCACCAGAATTTGGAGACCATCACAATAATCCATTTGAAGCACTGAACACTCATGATGGAAGTTGGTGTGAACATAGACTAGCTAAAGCAAATGGAAGAAATGAAAAAGTAAAAGAGCTTAACAGAAGATTTCAAAGACAACTCCAGAAGATAAAGTACAGTGAAATGTGAGAAAAAACCTGGATGCCGAAATCAAAAAGAGAAGTACACACTTTGTATTTCTCAAGCTGAAAGAACTGAAGAAAAAATTCTAGCTTCAAGTTGCAATATTGAAAGATTCTGTGGGCAAAATACCGAATGACTCAGGAGACATCAAAAGAAGATGGAAAGAATGCACAGTAAATGTACCAAAAAGAACCAGTCAATGCTCAATCACTTTAGAAGATAGCATGTGATTAAAAACTGGTAGTACTGAGAGAAGCCCAAGCTGTACTGAAGTATTGGTGAAAAACAAGACTCCAGCAACTGATGGGATACCCACTGAGAAGCTTCAGTACACAGACACAGCACTTGGAATATTTATTCAATTTGGAAGACAGCTACTTAGTCAACTCAGTAAAAGAAATCTGTATTTGTGCACTTTCCAAATAAAAGTGATCAGACAGAATGCAGAAATGATTGAACAATATTATTAATATCACAGGCAAGTAAAATTTTGCTGAGGAGGACAACTTGTACAATGAAAGGTCATGGACACTCCATAGATATGTCCAAAGTCCCTGAGGGACCATATTGCTGGGCTGAGGGCTATGGAGACCATGGTCTCTGAGGATATCTGATTCAACTGGCATGACAGTTTATGAATAAAGTGTTCTACATTATAATTTGGTAAGTCACATTTGGATCTTAAGAGCCTGCTACGGCCTCCAACAGAGTGAGTCTGGTACAACCAGATGGTGCCTGGCTAACACCACTGACTACTCTGACTGAGATCAGAACAGAGGGTTCCCTAACAGAGCTGGAGAAATATGTGGAACAAATTATAACTCAAAAAGATCAGATTTGCTGGCCTGAAGGAGACTAAAGAAACTCTGAAACTTGTGACCATCAAACAACTTTTCAGTTCGGTAATAAAATCACTAGTCAGGTTAACCTTTAGCCAAACACTGGACAGGCCCATAAAAGAAAACAAGACTAGGGGCGGAGTCAAGATGGCCGACTAAGCCCACGTCTCCTTCTATCCCTCTGGAAACCAAGACCTGAATTGACAATCAAACAGAGCCTTCTGAGCACCTAATCAGCCTCAGGACAGAGCACGGAGCTGTTGGTTGGGACTTCATACCACTCAGCGAAAAACCTCCTCTCTTTCGCTGACTCCCGCTTTTGGCTAGCCCCGGCTCTCACGGACGGAAAGTAAACACACCATTTTGACTTTTTTTTCCTCTGTCCCGGCTGGCGGGCGGAGCTGGGCCTTGCCTGGCGGCTGGACTCAGACACGCTGCTGGGGGGATAGGCAGGCAAATTCCCATATTCTGAGAGCCAGGCTCGGGACTCTGTTAATCTAGACACTTTGAGTTTTTCGTTTTGTAGCTGCCTCAGTGGGATTTGTGCAGAACTCCGTGGTCAGGGTGCAGGACGCCATGTTGGTACCGAGATTTTAGCGGGGCCTCGGTTTTAGCCTGGGAGCCAGCGCCTGCAAACGGGACAGCACTTCTCCGTCAGGTAAGTAGTGATTTTGCACAGTGCTGCCTGCATTGGGAGTCCTGAAGCAGAAGCAGAGGAATAGCTGCCTCTGGGCACCTTTAGCCCCCGTGTCTGCTGCCTGTGTGGGGGACGCCATCTTTGGTATGGTGGCCGCAGCTGGACCTAATTCTTAGCTTGGGAGCCAGAGCCTGCCCACAAGAGAGTGCTTTTCTATCACAAAACCAGTACTCGACGCAGTGTTGGATAAGGCTAGGCCCTGTCAGCAGAGGCCACCGGGTCAGTAGCAGTGCTGTATTTTGAACTAGTTTGTTATCATCTGGGGTTGCATACAGTGGCGCTTACTTTGTCAGATGGGAAGAGGGACCTCTACACTGAAAACTTAACTGACTTGTGAACCGGTCAGATACCATTTGCTTTACATTTGAAGACAGCCTAGAGAAACATTTGCAGTCCATTCTCACAGTACCTCTTCCAGCCTCTATATACTCACATGGGACCCAAAAAGCAACAGACAATTGTGGCATACAAGGAATCACTCATGGGTTCAGAAAGCTCCCAAACAAAGCAACCAAGGAGTTTTCCAGATGAAGAAACTTTTATGAAAGCATCAGGAAGTGAATACAAATTGCTTATATACAGGGCCCTTCTAGACCTTATACAAAATGCAGCAGAACAAAATGAAAAATTAAGCAAGTTGTTCGATCTGATGGAACACCAGACTCTGAAATCCAACAGATCAAGAAGAAAATCAAAGACATAGAAACTTCCATGCAAAGCCAAGAAAACAGAATGGAACAAGTGGAAAAAAGAATTTCTGACTTGGAAGACAGAGCTACTGATGCCAGTGCCTATGAGCAGAAATCAGAAAAAAGAAGCAAGAAAAATGAAGAAACATTAAGAAGCATGTGGGACGCTATTAAAAGGAACAACCTTCGATTAATTGGAGTACCTGAACAGGGTGAGACATCTGAAAACACAGAGAGTATTGTTGCTGAGCTGTTGAAAGAAAACTTCCCAGAAATCATGAAGGAAGAAAATATAGACATCTCAGATGCATATCGTATGCCACCCAGTATAGATCTCAAAAGAAAGACTCCAAGACATATTATAATCAAGCTTAACAAAATGAAGCATAAGCAGCAACTCTTAAAGGCAGCAAGACTCAAGGCAAAGCTAACATTCAGAGGGAAACCCTGTAGGCTCTAGTCAGATTTCTCAGCAGAAACCATGCTGGCACGGAAACAGTGGCATGACACATTCAAAGTCTTGAACAGAAGAGCTTCCAACCAAGAATTATATATCCTGCAAAACTGTCTTTCAAATACGAAAATGAAATTAAGACATTCCCAGATAAACAGAAACTCAGAGACTTTGTAAAAACCAAACCCAAACTACAAGAAATGCTGAAAGAAGCTCTTGGCTTTGGTTTAGAAGAACGAAACCACTAACTTTATATTTTAGAACGACACACTACTCAATACTCATTTAGGGAAGGCTCCAAAGTAAATCACAGCTTTGATTTGGAAAGAAGCAATCCAGTGATCATCAGGAAAACTATGGTGTCATCATAATAAAAGAGGGATGTACTACAGTCCTTATAGTCCTTCCAGATGGAGAGGAAGATGAACAGACGGGTAGAAATTAAAATTTGATTTATAAATAGTTTATTAAGGGAGTTCATAAGGGGCAGCTGCAAAGCACAACAAAGATGTATCATACCATTTCAAGAAATCTAACACACGAGTCTCAACAACTATAAAACCAGCTCTGAAAAAGGTGAAAAATCAACTCACAAAAAAGAGTGTCTCAGAACAGACTAATGAGAACAACAGAAAAAACATCAACATAAAAATAAACATATCGCAATGGCAGCAGTGAACACATACCTATCAATAATTACATTGAATGTGAATGGACTGAATGCTCCAGTAAAGAGACACCGAGTGTCATCTTGGATCAAAAGACACGACCCATCCATATGTTGTCTACAAGAAACTCACTTGAGACCTAAAGACAGGAACAAACTGAAAATTAAAGGTTGGAAGAATATATATCAAGCTAATAATGAACGAAGAAGAGCAGGGGTGGCAATTGTAATCTCAGACAAAATCAATTTTAATGTCAAATCCACCATCGTGGACAAAGATGGACACTATTTATTGCTGAAAGGTTCAGTACACAAGCAAGACTTAACTATATTAAACATTTATGCACCTAATGTCAGAGCACCTAAATATGTCGAAGAAACACTGACTACGCTCAAAAGAGAGTTAGATGACTCCACAATAATAGTGGGAGACTTTAACACTCCACTCTCATTACTAGACAGATGATCTAGAAAAAAAGCTCAGTAAAGATACAGAAAACCTCATTGACACAATTAACCAACTAAACCTCATGGATATATACAGAACTTTCCATCCCTCAGCAGACAACTACACCTTCTTCTCCAGTGCACATAGAATTTTCTCTAGAATTGACCATGTGATAGGCCATAATGCAATGGTCAACAAAATCCATACCATTGAATTATTGCAAAGCATCTTCTCAGATCACAAAGCCATCAAAGTTGAAATCAATAGCAGAAAAAACAGAGATAGAAAGTGGAACTCTTGGAAACTGAACAACATCTTGCTCAAAAAAACATGGGTTATAGAAGAAATCAGGGATCAATTAAAGAAATTCATGGATTCCAATGAGAACGAAAACACTTCCTACCCGAACCTATGGGATACAGCCAAAGCAGTGCTCAAAGGTCTGTTTATCTCCATAAATGCACACATCTGGAAGGAAGAAAGAAACCAAATCAAGGAACTAACTCTACAGCTTGAACAAGTAGAAAGAGAACATCAGAGGAACCCCTCGGGCACTGGAAGAAAGGAGATCATAAAGATTAGAGCAGAGCTAAAAGAATTAGAGAATAGAAAAACAATTGAAAAAATTGAAAAGACCAAAAGCTGGTTTTTTGAAAAGATCAACAAAATTGATGAACCATTGGCTAAACTTACTAAGGAAAAGCAAGAAAGGAAACAAATAACCCAAATTAGAAATGAGAGGGGAGTTGTCACCACAGATGCAACAGAAATAAAAAATATCATAGCAGAATACTATGAAAGACTGTATTCTAACAAATTTTAAAACCTAGGGGAAATGGACCAATTCCTTGACTCATACCACCTACCCAAATTATCACAACGTGCAGCAGAACAACTTAATAAACCAATCATAAAGGAAGAGATTGAAAAGGTCATCGAAACACTGCCAACCAAAAAAAGTCCGGGCCCAGATGGCTTCACGGCAGAATTCTACCAAGCATTTAGAGAAGAATTATCCCCAATACTATTGAAGCTATTTCACAGTATAGAAAGGGATGGAGTACTCCCAAACTCATTCTAGGAAGCCAGCATAACCCTGATACTTAAGCCCGGGAAAGATCCAACAAAGACAGAGAACTACAGACCGATATCACTCATGAACCTAGATGCAAAAATCTTCAACAAAATTCTTGCAAACAGAATACAACAACATATCAAGAATATAATCCATCATGACCAAGTGGGATTCATCCCAGGGATGCAAGGCTGGTTCAACATCAGGAAAACAATTAATGTGATTAACCACATAAACAACACAAAAGACAAAGATCACCTGATTTTGTCCATTGATGCCGAAAAGGCATTTGATAAAGTCCAACACCAATTCATCCTAAAAACTCTTAGCAAAATGGGCATAGACGGCAAATTCCTCAACACAATAAGGGCCATTTATACAAAGCCAAATGCCCACATCATCCTGAATGGAGAGAGACTGAAAGACTTTCCCCTGAGATCAGGAACTAGACAAGGATGCCCACTGTCACCTCTCCTATTCAACATTGTGCTGGAAGTTCTAGCCAGAGCAATTCGACAAGACGAACAAATAAAGGGCATCTGCATCAGCAAAGAGGAAGTTAAAATCTCCCTGTTCGTAGATGATTTGATTCTATATGCAGAGAACCACAAGGAATCTATAAGTAAGCTACTTAAACTGATAGAAGAGTTCAGCAAAGTTTCAGGATACAAGATAAACATAAGTAAATCAGTAGGTTTCCTTTATACCATCAATGAAACTGTTAAGGAGGAAATTATTAAATTAATACCATTTACGATAGCCCCTAAGAAGATAAAGTACCTAGGAATTAATCTAACCAGAGAAACAACAGACCTTTACAAAGAGAACTACAAGCCCTTACTACAAGAAACTAAGAGAGACTTAGATAAATGGAAAAACCTATCTGCTCATGGATAGGAAGACTTAACATTGTGAAAATGTCTATTTTACCCAAAGCAATCTATTTATATAATGCAATCCCAATACAAGTTCCAGCATCATTTTTTAATGAGATGGAGAAACAAATCACCAATTTTGTTTGGAAAAGGAAGAAGCCCCGGATACGTAAGGTACTACTAACGAAGAACACACTGGGAGGCCTTTCATTACCCGACCTTAGAGCATCCTACACTGCCACAGTGGTCAAAACAGCCTGGTACTGGTACAAGAACAGACAGATCGATCAATGGAACAGAATTGAGACCCCAGAGATGACACCATCTGCCTATAAACAGTTGATATTCGACAAAGGCCCTAAGACATTAAACTGGGGTAAAAACAGCATCTTCAACAAATGGTGCTGGCAAAATTGGTGATCCATCTGCAATAAACTGAATGAAGATCCATATCTTACACTTTACACAAAAACCAACTCCAACTGGATAAAAGACCTAAATATCAAACCTAAAACAATAAAGCTCATCCAAGAAAAGGTAGGAACAACAATGGAAGTTGTAATACAGAATGAGGACAGACTCCAAAATCTGTCAAAGAAACCTCAATCAACAGAAGAGAAAGTAGATAAATGAGAACTATTAAGAATCAAACATCTTTGCTCATCCAAAGACTTTATTAATAGAATTAAAAGAACACCCACAGAATGGGAAAAAATATTTGGCAACTCTATGTCAGATCGACGCCTGATCTCCATAATGTATAAGATACTACCAAATATCAATAAGAAGAAGACAAACCATTCAATTAAGCGATGGGCAAAGGAGATGGACAGACACTTCACTAAAGAGGAGATCCAGGCAGCCAAAAAACACATGCGGACATGTTCACGATCTTTAGTTATTAAAGAAATTCAAATCAAGACCACAATGAGATACAATCTCACCCCAACAAGATTGGCCATGATCCAGAAAACACAAAACAACAAATGCTGGAGAGGCTGTGGAGAAAGTGGAACCCTCCTACACTGTTGGTGGGGTTGCAAAATGGTCCAGCCTCTTTGGAAGGCAATCTGGCGCTTCCTTAAAAAAATGGATATCGGTGTACCATTTGACCCAGTAATTCCACTACTTGGAATATATCCTACAGATTCAAGGCCTTTCACACCAACGGACACATGCACCAGAATGTTTATCGCGGCACAGTCCACAATAGCAAAAAGATGGAATCAACCCAGATGCCCAACAATAGAAGAATGGATAGGTAAACTGTGGTACATATACTCAATGGAGCCCTACGCAATGATAAAGAGTAACGATGATTCCAGGAAACATCTCCAAACCTGGTTTCAACTGGAAGACATTATGTTGAGTGAAAGTAGTCAGAGACAGAAGGACAAATACTGTATGAGACCTCTACGATAAGATCTCAAAAACAGACTTGTGTATAGAAGAAAAGACTCTTTGACAGCTGCAAGGGAGGGGAGGGAGGGAGGGCAAGGGGAGGAGGGTTTATTTTAGTTTAGATAGTTACTAGAAATCTAGTTGGGAGAAAGCGGTGACAGCACACATTAGGAACAAGAGCAACATTAAGTGGACTTCAGCATAACTTGAGTACTCCTTCCATCTTAACTCAATACTGCAATGATAGAGTAGCTGGGGCAGGGGGCGGGGGACCATGCTCTTAGGCGAATTCCAGGCCAATTGGCACAACTAGTGTTTTGCTAAGAGAGCTCTCTGCACCCCACGTTGTTGAGTGGCATCTGGGGTCTTAAAAGCTGCCAAGCTGCCATCCGAGGACACAGCAAATGGTCCCAACTCAGCAGGAACGGATGCTCACCGAGGGCCAAAATGGCATGCGGTAAAGACAACCGAGAAGACAGAGAGACCCACAAGAGTGGGTGCCTACATCGACTTGGGACCGGAAGAACCAGATGGTGCCCGGCCACCACCAGTGATAGCCACGATGGAGCTCACAGAGAGGAGCCTCAAAGGCAACACAAGAATAAAAAGAGGTGCATCATGAGATCTCCACTAAAAGACCTCAATTGATGGTCCAGCAGTTTTGGGGTTCCTCTGAGAGCATGGCCCCCGGCCCTGATGCTGCCCGTTCCCGTAAATTATAACAAAGGTCCACTCTTTGGACAGGAATGGATTGGACTTGGCAATGCAGAGTAACTATATATTGGAAGCACTTTATGGTTCTATACATCTATAGGATATCATCTTGCTGACCTCTGGCTGGAGGAAGGCGAGTGAACAGAGAGGAGGGGAAAGGAGACTCCTGGGAGGATGAGACATGTATGGAGCAGAGAGGAGTAGTGTGCAGTCACCGGACAGGGAGAGCAGTGGAAGCTGCATATAGGGGGGCATGTAAATTTACATGTCAATGTACATTTTCACTCAGTTATGTTAAATAAAAATAAAAAAAAAGAAAACAAGACTAAAGTGGCACACCAGTCCAGACGCAAGGACTAGAAGGCAGGAGGGGACAGGAAAGCCATAACAGGGAACTCAGGTTTGAGAATGGGAGTGCTGACATGCTGCAGGGTTGTTACATATTGTGATAAAACTATACGTATACTAACTGTTAAATGAGAAGCTAGGTGTTTTGTTTTTTCTGTTAACTTTCTTCTAAAATACAATGAAAAAATTTTAATTAAAAAAATGTGTTCAGGGTAATTCATAAATGGTTCCATTAGTACACCTATAGAAACTGCGAAAAATTCAAGCCAAATTCAGAATAGGATGTGGAATGAGGGATTTTATTGCTGATATGAGATGGATCTTGGCTAAAACGGGAGAATACCAGAAAGAGGTTTACCTTTATTTTACTGATGATCCAAAGGCATTCAACTACGTGGATCCTAACAAATTATAGATAACATGACAAAAAATGGGAATTCCAGAACAGTTAAATATGGTCATTCAGAGTCTGTACACCAAGAGCATAGATCAAGGGGATGCTTTGTGTCTTATAATCAGAAAAGATATGCTTCAAGGTTGTGTCCTGTCACCATACTTATGCTGAATAAACAACTCAAGAAACTGGACTACATGGCGAAGAATGTCATATCAGGATTGGAGGAAGACTCTTTAACAACCTGTGATGCACAGATGACACAGGCTTGATTTTTGAAAGCAAAGAAGACTAGAAGTACTTACTGAGATAGACTTCCTATGGATTATACCTCAACATAAAACAAAAATCTTCACACCTGAACTGATTCGCAAAATTATGATAAACCAAAAGAAAAAAAAACCCAGTGCCATCAAGTTGGGTCTGACTCATAACGACCCTGGAGGTCAAAGTAGAAGTGCCCCATAGAGTTTCCAAGGAGTGCTTCGCAGATTTGAACTGCAGACCTTTTGGTTAGCAAAAGTAGCACTTAACCCACTGCACCACCAGGGTTTCCACATTATGATAAAACGAGAAAATAATTAAGTTTTCACGGATTTTGTTTTACTTGGATTCACAATCGATGCTCATGGAAACAGCAATTAAGAAATCAAAAGAGATCTTATTGTAGGGGTCTCATACAATATTTGTCCTTTTGTCGCTGACTACTTTCATTCAACATAATGTCTTCCACTCTTCAGACAGAAATGGATTGGACTTGGCGATGCAGAGTGACCATATTGGATGCACTTTATGGTTCTTTTCATCTATAGGATACCATCCTGCTGACCTCTGGCTGGAGGAAGGAGAGTGAGTGGAGAGGAAGGGAACGGAGACTGTTGGGAGGATGAGACATATATAGAGCAGAGAGGAATAGTGTGCTGTCACTGGGCAGGGAGAAAAGTGGAAGCTGCGTATAGGTGGGCATGTAAATTTATATGGGAGTGTGCATTTTCACTCAGTCATAATAAAAATAAAGAAAGAAAAAAGAAAACAAAACAAAAGAAATCAAGGGATACATTGTATTGGGCAAATCTGCTGCAAAGGACCTCTTTAAAGTGTTAGAAAGTAAAAATGTCCCTCTGAGTCTGAGGTCTGCCTGATCAAGCCATGATATTTTCAATTGCTTCATATGCATTAGAATGTAGGACAATGAATCAGGAGACCAAAGAATAATTGCTGCCTTTGAATTATGCTGTTGGTGAAGAATAGTGAATATATCAAGGGGTGTCAGAAGAACAACAAAGTCTGTCCTGGAAGAAATACAGCTAGAATTCTCCTCGGAAGGAAAGATAGTGAGATTTTGTCTTAGGTAGTTTGGACATGTTATCAGGAGGGTCCATGGGGAAAGACATCAAGCTTGATGAGGTAGGGTCAGTGATAAATGAGGAAGAATCCTCAATGAGGATAATCGGCACACTAGCTACAACAGTGGGCTGAAACATAGCAACAATTGTGAGGACCATGTAAGACCGGGCAGTGTTTTGTTCTGTTATACACAGGTTTACTGCAAGTCAGAATCAACTGGACAGTGCTTTACAATTAAGTCTGAAGTTAGATTTTCACAGATTCACCAAGTGATATCACCCCTTGATATATTCACTATTCTTCACCAACACCATAATTCAAAGGCAGCAATTATTCTTTGGTCTCCTGATTCATTGTCCTACTTTCTAATGCATATGAAGCAATTGAAAATATCATGGCTTGATCATGCCTTTCTGTGAAAGGCAAACAAAAGTAATTTCAAACTGAAGTTTTTAGAAAAGGTTTTCTATATCATCGTTTGCATTAATGAGGCATCTAAAATTAATGATACTCTTTCACTTAAAAAAAAGAGTTTAAAGATAGAATTTTTGAGTATCTGATAGACACTACATTGATGGTACTAGGGAAACAATTAAAATTACATTACTTTCAGTTATCTACTGAGTATATTGTTAGGAGAAGCGTCACTGGAATAAATTGATATATATGGACATTTCATAGTGCATTAGGTTTCAGGACCCCCAATGCTATTTGCTTCGATATATATACATGTTAAGTACATTAATAACATGTTTACATTATTTGTTTTCTAGGTGAACACCAACAGTTATAAATCTTTGAACATAATTTCAATTTCCTAAAACAGGATTTTAAATTGTAATGATGTATTTTATATGGAGATAAAGTTCTACTCTCTGAATATTTCACAAATACCTATATGATATTTAAATTAAGGAGGTTTTAAAGACAAAAAAAATCATGGATACTTGTCAATATTTTTATGTTTTTGAGGTTCATTTATCTCATACAATACACAAAGGAAAAGTAGAATTTTCTTCCTCACTTACTATGTTAATCAAAGAAACTGATGCATGTAACATAATGTCTATAGTAGAATTTTAAGTTAAATACTGTTAGCTGAGTTCTCAGAGAGCTTACATCTGTCAGTAAATATTTCACCGTTCAAAGTTTTAACCTGAATTGTTTAGATACCTTTTACTTACAAATTAATAATATCATTCCTAAGAAATCACTTAGCTTTTAAACACACCTCGGATTTATGTATAAATCATATGCCAAATTATTCATGTTCAACTGAGTGAGAAGAAAATATGGGTGCAATGCACTCAGCTAGATAATTTTCTTCTTGTAATTAATTATCTTACATTGCCAGTCAATTTGCAACCAAAATTTTGTTTGGAAAGAACAGAATCATAATAAATGGAAGATGTTAAATAGCTTTATAATGTTAATATCATCAAGATCACAGGAAGTATTTGGCATAGCACCCAAAGAATCAAAATCTTTGGCCAGAACATATTTTTGACAATGGTTTTGTATTGGCAAATGTGATTATCTGTTTTCTGTGACCACTGAGTATGAAGCTGAGGCAATTCCATGTAAGTAATGCTGTATCTGGAATCAGAACTCTTGACTGACAAACCTGTAATATATTTAGATACCTTTAAATATTAATTAACATTTCCTTGGTATTTCATCTGGCAAAGGAGAAGTCTGAGAATAATCTGATGGGTATTTGTCACTGCCTGTCTGCCCGCGGAAAGAAGACAGGACACACGGATACGAGCCACCTTGCAAGTTACTTGCTTTATTCTTCTTCCTTTCTTCTCCCTCCCACACCCGGTCCCCACACGCTTTTATCTCCAAGGTTCGTTCAATCATCATAGGCCACATCTTCTAAAAGCGGGGCTCTCAATAGGCTGACCAGCAGCCACTACTCACAAGCATGCGCTACGAAAGCCCTAAGTCTGGTAAACAAGGGTGTGGTCAGGGTGAGGTCCTGGCCCGCGGTGCCATTTCGGACCGTTGCATCCCGCTCACCACATTGCCCCCTTTTTTGTTTACATAGAACGCTAAGAAGGTGCCTGTCTTAGGTCATCTTCGGCTAGGATGCTCCTTACCCGTCTTTGGGACACCCCACAGCTTGGTGAGGTCCCTGTCTTAGGTTGGTAGCACCCCCAGAAGAAGTTGCCCGTCTTTGACCACCCTTCTATCATGCTGAGCCAGACATTTGCCAAGGGCTGTTCGTTAGGAGTAGCTGCGATAGCTTGCACAAGCAAGGCTCGCTCCCGCTGCATCTGGCGGGAGGCACGTCGGACTGCTGCAAACAAGTAAATGCAAAGGCAGAATAGGAGGAGGGTCAATGGTCCGGTGCCCATCAGACCCTTAAGGTAAGAACGGATCGAGGAAAATAACTGCAGGAGAGTTCTCACAGAAACTGGGTCTACTCGCGTCTCGTTGATCCTGGTGATTTCTAGCCGCAGGTCTTCAAGAGTGTTTTCAACATCTTTGCTCCAGTTTGACCGAATCTGTCGAGACAACATTCTAGAGAGGTTAGCAGCATGAGAAAAGTTATTGAATTGCACTGAGGTGACGCATAGACCAGTGAATCGCCACTCACATCCCAGCTGGGCTATCCGGTAAAGTATATCAACTTGCTCTTGGACCAGATCAATGCGCTGATTAAGCATTGTGATCCCTGCCCTGAGCTGGCGATCAAGGTCAAACCGTGTCTGCAAGGCTTGGGCCGTTGATGCTGACAGCTGATTAACCGTGGTGGCTGTGCCAATCGTCTGTGTTAAGGCAACTGCCGCAGCTGCGGCAGCAGCCACAGATGCAGCTACTGCAGCCACCACTGCAGCCTTAATGCCGAAATCTCTCCTTCGGCGAGCCTGCAGATGGGTGGCACCCGGGGCCTTCACGGGCCAGGGCACATGGGGTAGCAAACGCAGTACCACAGCAAGGGGAAAGGCAGAAGCATTCCAGCACTGAGTATAATAACAGGTGTTATTGTCACAAGGAAGCGAGGAATTTTCTAGAGAACCATTAAAAACCAAAAAGAGAAAAGAGGGGTGCACACATGCTGGGGTAGGGAAAAACGTCTCCGAAGAATTATCGTGTGTAAATTGGGCCGTTTTTTCAAAATTCTCAGCACGGGGCCCGGTGTTGTTCCACGTTACTGTGCCATTGGCTATGGACCCATCCATTATCATGCTAGACGGAGACAAATCTGTACAGCTGCCATTCACCCCGCACAGCAGCCATAAATCAAATGGATTAGAGACTGGAGGCATCATAGGGTCCTGCCAGGTCCAGTTGTGTCCTTGATACGTGTTATTGAAATAGGTGCCTATCTGGGGGCTGAAGGAAAAGAACCTCCGAACTGCCCAGTGGACATGGCCGCTCTGACAGCTGGTCCACGGGACTGAGGTTGGCCATTCTCATTTGATATCACAACGAGGCACCCAACGTGGTTGAGGAGGAGGACCTCCCACCACAAGGGGAGGGACACAGCCATGCAATACTGTGCCGTTAGTTTTATTGCTGCCACTAGGAATGGGGTCAAACCACCCAGCTGTTTGATTATGTAGTAAGACACAGGGGGGGTTGTCAGAGGTGGTATTAGCTGACGAGATCTCAAAACAGAGTAGCCCTAATAGGGTGATTGAGAGATTGGTGAGGTTTCCCTCCTGCAGAGGGGCCAGGTCCGATTCATAAGGTACTGTGGGGAGCCCCAAAGACTCATTGGTGGTAAAGAACCTAGGGAACACTGAAGCAGAACGGTGTACTGGGAGAGGAAGAGGGAGCACATCAAGAAACCCCCATCTGTAATCAGATACTCCCTGAATCATCTGCAGAAGAGAGAGCGTCAACAGGCTCAACAGGATCCACCGCCACATTGTCCCTTGATTGTGTCGGGCGCGTCAGCCGCTCCAGGATCCACAGAGGATTGTCAGCGTCCTGCGGAAAAACACAAGCAGCTCCTCTGGACCAGACAAGGACCGGGTCTGGTCCCCTCCAGCATCCGGAATATATGTCTTTCCAGAGCACTTGAACACGAGGCGCACCAGCGGGTCCCATATGCCGGTCTGCGGCTGTGCGCCCCATGGAATCCAATAGTAAAAAATTGAGAGTGAATAGAGCGAGAGAGAGAGACGGTCACGGGGAGAACGACCCAGGCCAACTCCCCCTTTTTGTTTTGTTAGCATAGTTTTAAGCATGAGGTGGGCTCGTTCCACAATACCTTGGCCTTGTGGGTTGTAGGGAATGCCATGACTGCATTGTACACCCATAGTAGTCAAAAAGGATTGAAAAGCAGATGATGTGTATGCTGGGGCATTATCAGTTTTCAGCATTTTTGGCATGCCCCATGCCGCCCATGCCGTCAGGCAGTGTGTGATTACATGTTTAGAGGATTCTCCAGTGAGAGCTGAAGCGCAGATGAGGCCAGACGCAGTGTCCACAGACACATGAAGATAGCGTGATTTACCAAATTCAGAAAAGTGAGTGACATCCATCTGCCAGATATGCATGGGCAGCAGCCCTCGGGGGTTTACACCTACATGTGGCTGGGGTTGGTAGGGCGCACAGGAGGTGCATTGCTTTACTATGGCTCGAGCGGCCTTGCGGGAGAGGTGGAACCGGGCCGCAAGGGTCTTAGCATTTACATGGAACTGCTTATGGAATGCTTGAGCCTGCTCGGCAGCAGCAAGAATGAGAGTGGTTCGAGTCAGTAGATCAGCAGTGGCATTACCGGCCGCAAGAGGGCCGGGCAAACCGGAGTGGGCTCTTAAGTGCATGATATGGAAAGGGTGTTTTCTGTTCCAAATTAACTGCTGGATAGTAGTGAAAATCAACCCAACAGGGGAGCTCTGGTCAAGTTGCCCTGCAGCCTCTAACTGCTGTACAGCCTGGACTACGTAAGCACTATCAGTGATGAGATTAAAAGGCGAATCAATCGTTTGAAAGACATGCTGAACAGCCTGCAACTCTACCACTTGGGCAGAGGCACCTGGAAACAAATAGAGCTGGGGCTCTTGGTCAGGAATGTAAATGCTCCCAAGGCCTGATTGGGATCCATCAGTGAAAATATTTATGGCTCCAGCGAGTGGCTTACAGGAAGTAAGTTTTGGGAAGACTACTGGGTGCTGTTCCATGAACTGTAGAAGAGGGTCCTTTGGGTAGTGATTGTCTATACGTCCTTGGAAGGTGAATAGGAGAATGGCCCAATCATCACTAACAGTGCCAAGTGTTTGAATTTGGTCTCTGGTATATGGCACTATCAGCTTGGAGGGATAAGACCCAAAGATTTGAACGCTATGTTGTAGGCCAACTGATGCTAATTGTGCCACTGCAGCAGGATACCAAGAAATGCTCTTCCCTGCAGAAATCCGTGGGTGGATCCAAAAGAGAGGACCACCCTGCCATAATGTGCCTGTGGGCTGTATGAGTGAAGGGAGAATGCACAGTTGAATATCTGCTTTGGGATCGCGCCGCCGGAGGGCAGCCTCTGCGAGGGCCTCCTCTAACTTCTCCAAGGCCTGTAGCCCCTCAGGGGTAAGTTGTCTAGGGGATGTCAGTTGGGTATCACCTTGCAAGATGTCATATAGGGGCCGAAGGATGTGGTTGGGCAAGCCCAAATAGGGGCGTATCCATTGTATATCCCCTAATAGCTTTTGAAAGTCGTTTAGAGTTTTTAATTCGTCCCTTCGTAGGGTAATTTTCTGTGGTTTAATTTGTTCAGGGAATATGTGTGAACCCAAATACTCAAGGATGCCCTCCATCTGCACTTTCTCAGGTGCAATATGCAGTACATGGGTTTTCAAATTGGTTACCAATGTAAAATAGGCCTTTTGTACTTCAGCATGCGTTGGTGCTGCCAAGAGAATATCATCCATGTAATGGATACAATGTATGAAAGGATAAATATCCCTGACGGGAGCAATGGCCTTATCTACAAAGATCTGGCACATAGTTGGACTATTAGCCATGCCTTGTGGAAGAACCACCCACTCATAACGTTTGTCAGGGGCAGCATGATTAATAGATGGTAAAGTGAAGGCAAATAGGGAGGTATCTTCCGGATGTAGTGGGATGGAGAAAAAACAGTCTTTAATATCAATTACTATGATAGGCCAGTGCTGTGGTAAGGCAGAGAGCACTGGCAGGCCTCTCTGCACAGGCCCCATGACTTCCATAGTAGAGTTAATTTCTCTAAGGTCATGCAATAGCCTCCATTTTCCTGACCTTTTCTGTATGACAAAGATAGGTGTATTCCAAGGGGAATTTGACTCCTTTAGATGGCCCAGGGCTAACTGCTCTTCAATGAGCCTCATGGCAGCAACTTCTGCCTGATCTTTCGGTCCCTATTCTAAGCTGTTTTTTATTCAGGTTATAAGGTGGGGGTGTATCCTGATGCCCGTCCAGCGGTTTCTTGGGTGGCTCCGGTGCCGAGGGCTTCAGAGATGTTAAACAGAGACGCCCAAAACGGCTTGCCGTTTCTCCCACATTCTCCTCTGCACTCTCCTCCCCGTCTGACTCACTCACTCCCGATTCTACATTTTGTTCCCCGCAGACACTGCTCTTTTGTTCTCTGCAGACACTGCTCTGCTGGGAGTGTTCCTCCTTAACTTGCTCTAAAACTAATTGTCCCTTCTGCAAACATCTTTGGAATACACCAGACTCGTCCTCCAAACAGGTCAAAATAAGTATCCATATGCCCATTACTCCCGGAGGCAGTGTGCCGTTGGTATCAGCCGCTGTGAGATCTTTCCCCAGTTTAAGCCATGCAGCAACAGTAAGATGACCAGACACCAAAAACCAGGGGGCCACTTCCTCCACCGCCAAGAGGAAGCGCTCCAGCATGGCCTGCTTGATGCCAATGCCATGCTGTTTAAACAAACTCTTACAGGCATCCTGAAGGTGTCTGGCGACGGCTGATTCCCCATGGCGAAAGTGAAACTAACCTCCCACAACAACTACACTGCTGCCGCCCGGCGCTCCCCGCCCCAGGCTCTGCCGGTGCTTAGTGCACTTGGCTATGGTCTCCGATTCCCCGGAGAACTTGAGATTGCCCCTCTTACCCGGGGACTTGCGATTGCCCCTCTTACCCGGGGACTTGCCAGCGCTGCTCCTTTTGGGCTCGTTTTAAGGGCCGCACGTTCGGGCGCCACTTGTCACTGCCTAACTGTCCGCCCGCGGAAAGAAGACAGGACACACAGATACGAGCCACTTTGCAAGTTACTTGCTTTATTCTTCTTCCTTTCTTCTCCCTCCCACACCCGGTCCCCACACGCTTTTATCTCCAAGGTTCGTCCAATCATCATAGGCCACGTCTTCTAAAAGCAGGGCTCTCAATAGGCTGACCAGCAGCCACTACTCACAAGCATGCCTACAAAAGCCCTAAGTCTGGTAAACAAGGGTGTGGTTGGGGTGAGGTCCTGGCCCGCGGCACCATTTTGGACCATTGCGTCCCGCTCACCACAGGTATTTTCTGTTTGCTTACTTTTTGCAAGCAACCAGGTGGTTTGGGCATGGATAGATGCTGGTTATTATTTTTATCACTGTAATTCAAAATATATGTTTCACTTTTCACTATTTTTGTCTACATTCAGTAAGAACTTTGAGACTACCTACTGAGATAATTTGTCAAAGAAGGAAATTGTCTCCCTTCCACCCTTCTTGTTCCACTGTGATTGTGATTTCTTTTCTTTATTCTGCTAGGCTAATGTGATTATGTTTCTATGTGTGAGTGGGGAACCTGGTCACCCAGTGATTGAAAGATATAGCTGCTAACCAGGAGGGTAGCAGTTGAATCCACTAACGACTCCCTGAAACTACTGAGCAGTTCTACTGTCCTATAAGGCTTCCATGAGTCAGAATTGACTTGGTTGCAACAGCTTTTTTGTTTGTTTGTTTGTTTGTTTGTTTTGTGCATTTTCTTTATCCTTAGTATCAATTGTTCTCATTATTAGGATGTTTGTATTACTGGTCTGACACTCACTATTCCAGTATAATGTCTCAAATGTCTTGAGAACACTGAAGTTTTCCTAGAGCATTCTGAACATTTTTGTTTAATTGATTATTTACAGACAGCTTTTCCTTCAAGTCCATAATACAGTACCTTTTGGCTACTATTGTGTTAGTTTTAAAAATCTTGTTCAAAGACTATATTTTAGCCAATTTTAAATCTTTTTTTTCTGTTTATTTGTCTTTGATTAAAAAAAAAGTGTCCAAACAGGCTCAATATTTGCCAAAGAAGGAAATACAGAACTCTTCCTTTGCTATTTCCACTGCTCAGCTGGGCACTTGTTGCATCCTGCTGTCCAATATGCAGCATGAGATGGATGAACACATCCCTTAAAATGAAGTCTAACCTCTTTTAATACCTTTACAAAAGGCCACTTTCCTAAAATTGGACATTAGCATTTCACTATGGCCTGCCTGCCTTTTAGGCAGTTTAATTTGAAACATTATTGCACTATGGCTCCTGATGCTTTTGCTCTGCCTATAAATCTTACATTGTAGAGCCATAATTCTTAGGATCAAAACCATGGCTATCAGCTCCTACCTACTCAGCATTTTGACGAATTAAATATGAGAGAGACAGTCTCAGGAAGATTTGGAAAGATACAAACTGAGAAGGATATAAACAGTATTCCATTTCCAGCTACCGAAGTTTTGTAGTTAGCAAATGAAGCATTCTGAACTAGCAAACAGAAATTTGTGGGGAAGCCTTGAGCTGTCTTAGATACTATAAAGCAAACCATGCTTCTGTGTTTAACACCATGTAACATTTTTAAAGGAGTCCTATTGGCACAGTAATTAAGTGCACAGCTGCTAACTGAAAGGCAAGCATTTCAAACCCACCAGCTGCTCCACAGGATAAAAACGAGGCAGTCTGCCTCCATAACAAATTTCGGTATTGGAAACTCACTGTGGGGCAGTTCTACTCTGTCCTGTACAATTACTATGTGTCAAAATCAACTTGACAGTAAAGGGATATGTTGTTTTCACACCTCTGAGTCATCGATTCATTTTTGATCTGCCTCTAAAGTTTGTATCTTACGTTGTGCTATCATTTCTCTGCCAAATAATTATTTTCGTGGGAACTGGAGAGAGAGCATACTAGTGACTCATAAGAATACTTTCTAATAAACTGATTTTTAGGAAGCTGTTTACTAAGACTACCTACTTTGATTATGCCATTTTATTTAACATTTTATATTAGCTGAGGAAATGTAATTGATATTAGCACTCTTAAAAAAAGATGCACCATAATATACATTAATCCTAATACATTTCTAATGAGATAATTTAATGAATAATATTCAGAGGGTGATTAAAAACAAAAACTCTATTCAAACAAAGCTTATGCTAAAGCTATTAATTCAGCTGGAAAAGAAAAAGCTCAACTAAGGGATTAACTACCAAGTTTCTTTAAAAAAGCCACACTGTAAGTCAAAGTAGCCACAGAAATTAATATATTGGGTATCGCATACTATTTCCAATTCAGCCTCTATGCAATATTTTCACCTACAGTAACTATTTACATCTATTTGCAACTATTGTCTTCGGGAAGAGATCACAGAATACTGTAAAAGACAGCGAAGTGTTTGATTCACTGTTTTGTTCATTGACATATCCCTGCAGAACAGAAAATGCCCCAATAAATTTTAGGTGAGAGAATGAGTCTGTAGACCACACATCTAAATTGTTCTCAGTTATGTTCTTCCTACATAAATAGGACAACTGGGGAATTCTGAGTTCCCTTTGGGGAACTCCAAAGTGAAAACTATCTTTACAATAATACTCACGCATTATTTGCCTTTTTTTCCTACTACTTGAACATTTGCACAGATATTCTAAAAGCAATAGTTAGTAAAATAGCCATCAGAGACATGAAGCTGAATTAGCCATCATTGTATTCTTCACAACCATGCCCTTCCAGGGCGGAGGTGGGGAGTTTCACTTTTAACATGCCCTTGATAAAACAGTAACAATGGTTGATTTTATTGTTGTTGCTAACCAGAAGGTCAGCATTTCAGCTCTGCCAGGCACTCTTTGAATCTCTATGGGGCAGTGCTACTCTGTCTATAGGGTAGCTAAGAATTGCGATCAACTCTACGGCAGTGGGTTTACTTTTTGGTTTAGTTGTATGAGTCTGCTAAGTCTGACAATTACGTCCGCGAACTCAATTGTCCTATGAGCTACATTCCTCACTGCTGAATGTCACGATGGTCACCTTCGAAGCACTCCCCTTAGGAAGCTATGCATCGACGCCAGTATTTAGTCAATTCTGAAACTCTTTCTGAAATGCCGTCACACATGGTGGCACGGTGGGAAGTTCGTGAACTTAATTGTATAGTTTTCTGTGAAGGAGTTTTTAGCCAGTAAATGAATAACTGTATTGGAAAATCTTCCGTACTCACCTGATATGGCCCCCAATGACTTTCTTCTTTCCTGAAGATCAAAGAAATTTTGAAAGGAAGACATTTTGACAACATTCAGGCCATCAAAGGTAATATGACTACATCTCTGACGTATGGCTGTTCCAGAAAAAGTGTCCAAAATTGCTTCAAAGGGTGGACTAGGTGCGGGCATCAGTACGTAGCTTCCCAAGTGGAGTACTTTTAAGGTGTGTGTAATGATGTTAAAGCAATGAGATATGTAATACGTTTTTCTAGACTGAGCTCACGAACTTAAATGGCAGTCTTTACCCACACAGTTTTTTGAAATCCTATATGACCAGGTTGGGAGACGATATAAAGCATATAAACTCTTCTCAAATAACACTTTTGTTTCTTGAAACAAATGATAAACTGAATTTTCAGACTTGGATATTTTGGCAGATGATCCATCAAAATGTGGCAATAATACCAAACTGTGTCAAAAATTAGTAACAATAAAAGAAAATCCAGGGAAACATCTAAGCACAAAAGATAATATGGTACATGCTGAAGATAAAATTTCATATCAATAATGTTGAATCTCTGTTAACCATCTAACGGAAACACGGTCATTGGGGGCCATATCAGGTGAGTAGGGAAGATTTTCCAATACAGTTATTTGTTTACTGGCTAAAAACTCCTTCACAGAAAACTATACTATCTTCCATAAAAAAAATTACACTGAGTACAGAATGAAATAGAAAATGATAAAGTTACATATTCTTCATGATTCTCTTTTTACAGAAGTGTCATTCACACCTTTAATTCAAAGCATTATAAAAATAAATATCTAAATGAAGGAATTCCATTTTTCAAATTCATCCTCAGGAAACAATCAATGAAGTGTGGAAATACGCATATATAAGAAAACCAAGCCAGCCAAGTGCCATCGAGTCGGATCCTACTCATGGCGGTATGTAAGAAGGCTATTTGTAAATATAGAGTCGTTGTGAGTAGGAATCAACTTGACAGCAATGAGTTATGGGTTTGTAAATATCTCTTACAGTGCATAAATCTGGGAATAATATAAGGCCTACTGTCAGACAATTAAAATACATACAGGCCAGTAGAAGGAATATGCTTTTAAATGATTCTTGACAGTTATAAAAAATATGCCTTGAAAAATGCAGATTACAAAACATTGTGCTATGATGACAGTGGTGTAAATATATAAATTCAGGGAAAAAAATCTGGAAAGCTTAATGTAAAATGATGAGTCCTTTATTTTGTATTGTTAGATTTTGATGGTTTTCTTATATTTTAAATCTGTATTTGGAGATTTTGTTTTCTTTTTTAACTCTGAACTTCTTTTGTTTTTAATATAATGGATGAGCATGACTGGGATAATAAATTATTTTAAATAAAAAGTATAATCAATTTGTCAGGTATAAGAGCCCACTATGCAGTGGTTAAGTGCTCATCTGCTAACCAAAATGTCAGAAGTTCAAATCCACGTTATGCTCTGTGGGAGAAACTGTGTCAGTCTGTTTCCATAAATATTACAGCACTGGAAACCCCATGGGCAGTTCTGCTGTGTTCTATAGGGCCACTGTGAGTTGGAAATAGACTTGATGGCAATAGGTTTGGTTTGAACGGAAGTCAAACAGAAGAGAAAATACTAATACTACCTTGGTATACTGTTTTCAGTTGTGTGAGTCCTATCCCGCTGAGTAGAGGATGAAGTACAAATTCTGTTACAGAAGAAATTTTGGAGATTTTTTGGTTGATTTTCAAAATATTCTTAACTGGACTCTGCTCTTTTTGATCTTGATTTTAATCACGTGTTTAGCTAGTGCCTTAAATGTCAAAACAGTTTTCCTTTATTTCCTAGGAAAGAAATCGTCAGATACACTAATGAATAGAAGAATGGTACTCATAAAGACAAATCATCTAATCAAAGGTAAGAGTTTTCCAAGTGCTTCTTAGATGTTGAGTACTTTGCAGTATCAACATTGTTTTCCTGAAACCTGAGAGGACGTATGCCCTAAGGTTGCTGAAAAGTGCTGGTGTTGATAACTGTTTGGCAGAGCACAATATGAAGGTGTCAAACTATTTTTTTTTTAACTGTCCTAAAGGTATTGTAACCTGCAGTGATTATTTTCCCCCTGTTGCACATTGGTTTGCATTATATAACATAATCTCTATTAATTGCTGAGAAATTCTGTAACTTTAACTGTTGTTTAGGAAAATGCACTATATTCAAGAGAAACATGTTGTTTAAGGAATATTTGCTCAGATATATTGCCCTCTTAGATGACTCAAACTGTGTTTTGAAAAGAGAAATAAGACATTCACTCAGCTAAGCCTATGGTATGGCAGAGTTAAAAAAGGGAACAAAATCTCCAAATACAGATTTAAAATAAAAGAAAACCACCGAAATCCAACAATACAAAATAAAGTGCTCATCATTTTGTGTTAACGTTTCCAAATTTTTCTCCTGAATTTACATATTTACACAACTGTCATCTTAGCACAATATTTTCCAAGCCCCTGCTGAATATGAACTAGGTATTCATAAAATATGTTATTTTCTATTTAACGCAGTTTGTGCTTTGAGTGCCACTACTCACATTTAGGTGAGGTGACATATGTTTTATAGACACATCCCTGAAAGTTCAGTTGGTTGATTTCTGGTTATGATTTTGCAAAACCAGACAATGTATTAGGAACCATGTTGCTGCTGAGAGATGCAATGCCTAAAATAGTACTAAATATTAATAATATTTTTAGACAATGAACAGCATGATTGAAATTGAGTTGGTACCATCTGTATGCTTATGACCAGGCATCAAAATCCAGTTAACAAAAATTTACATCCTATCAATAAATACTTTTCTGATAAGAATGGAATCATGAAACATGTAAGTAGGAAAGGAATAATGGTCCCACATTTTCCTTTATCCTTTTGTTCTTAAAAAAAAAAAAAAAAAAAAAGAACAGTTAGTATGGAGTGGTTACAATCTCAGTATCTGCTTAGTACTTCAACACAAAAAATGTGGGCGTGCTATGAGTGTGATCTAGTTTGTAGGCTTGTGAGTTGGCTTGAATCAGAAAGGTTAAGACAGAGAAATATCATGCTTTTGCAGCAGGTAATACATCTTGTAGCGAGAGTAAGAAAATGATTGAGTGGCAGAAACAAGAAAAAAGTTTCAGTTTCAGAGATTGTATGGACTAACCCTTCACAATCAGAAAGTACAGTAACGAGTTTTCGTATCCCAGGTCTGATTCAAGGAGAATTTAGAGAGCAGACAGATAAAAATTATAGCTTAGCTAGTTAGCTGGCAGTCATTTGACTAATTAGATAACATGTCTCCAGGGCAATGGATGTAGAAATGGAGATAAAAGTAAGGGTGATATTACTATCTAAAGGTAAATCTATCATTTAAAAAAAAAATGTTTTCAAGTGAAACCACACTTAAAATTACAGTGTAGACAAAAGAAAAATATGTATGTAATTAATATCGTTTTTAAATAGCATTAATGACATTGGAATTTCCTCAGATTATAAACTGTATACGGTATGAATGAACAGGATATAAAATAAGACAATTAAAAAAATTTACTAATAGGAGACATGAAAGGATTGTAAGGTGGAAAGTATTCCAGTGTGAGAATCAAAAACCCAGTATGCTTTATTCTAAAATGCGTTATGAATTAGTTCTGGGACCTTAGCCAGAAAATTTCATCTTTCTGGGAACATGAAGTGGTGGGAGTAGATAACTTCTTTAATCTCTGTAGTTACTTTTGGCATAGACACCTGTTAATATTTCTGAAAGAACACCCCTCTTTTTTTTCTGATCCAACTGAGAGTAAGTATAATCGACCTTTGCTTCTTCAGATTAAAAGTAATTTTTTAATTGAAGGGTTATAAAACATGGTGATCACTTTATAAAATATAATCATTTGTATAGCATAGAGCTAGTATACAATGGTATGCATAAAGATACACTGTGGATCAAGGTAGCTGTGCAAACAAGCAAATCTGCAAAAGGTCATTATGTAGTCCTTATAAGCAATGCTGATTGAAAGATATGTGTGTTGTGTTTGCACTTTTGATAATAAAAAAAGGAAGATTATGCATACAAATACACCATAAACATTTACTTCATACCTCACATTTTTAATACATCGTGTTAAAGGTATTCTTTAATTGTATAATTCTTGAACAATTGTATCAGCAGATGAAACCTAACCAATGGCTTTTTTCTAAATTCCATGGTTTTTGTTATCATTGCTGTTAGGTATCCCTGAGTCAGTGCTGACTCATAGTAACCCTGTATACAACAAAACAAAACACTTCCCAGTCCTGTGCCATCCCGGCAATTGTTGTGCTTGAGCCCACTGTTGCAACCACCGTGTCAGTTCCTCATTTTTGCTAACCTTCTACTTTACCAAGCATGATATCCTTCTCCAGGGACTGGTCCCTGAAAATAACATGTCCAAAATACGTGAAATCAAGAGTTGCCATCCTTGCTTCTAAGAAACTTTCTATCTGTACTTCTTCTAAGGCAGATTTATTTGTTCTTCTGGCAGTCCATATTGCATTCAGTATTCTTGGCCACCAGCATAATGCAAAAACATCAATTTCTTGGTCAATTTTATTCACTGCTCTGATTTTGCATGCATATGAGGTCGCTGAAAATACTACAGTTTGGGTCAGGCATACCTTATTTCTCAAGGTAACATCTTTGCTTTTTAACAATTTAAAGATATCTTTTGCAGCAAATTTATCCAGTGCCATGTTCCCTTTGAATTTTTGGCTGTCACTTCCATGGGCATTGTGTTTCCATGTAAATTGAAATCCTTGACAACTGCAACGTTATTTCCACCTATTCATTATATTGGTTATAGGTCTCATCATGAGGACTTGTTTTCTTTCTGCTGAAGCAAAAAGTGGGTGGTATAGTGGTTAAGTGTTGGGCTGCTAACCAGATAACCAGAATGGCAACAGCCTGGATCCATCAGATGCTCCTTGGAAACCCTGTACGGTAGTTCTACTCTGTCTTACAGGGTCACTAATGAGTCACAATCAACAGCAGTGGTTTTCTGCTTTGTGGTTTTTTTTTTATTTTTTATTTTACATTGAGGTACAATCTATAGTGAAGTCTGTAATCTTTGATCTTCATCAATAAATGCTACAAGTTCTTTTCCTTTCCAGCAAGAAAGGTTGCATCATTTGTATTATCACAGGTTGTTAATGAGTCTTCTTCAAATCCTTATGCCACTTTCTTTTCAGACTACTTGTCCAGCATGCAAACTGAATGAAGACACAGAAAGGATACAAACCTGATGCACAGCTTTCCTGACTTTAAACCACACCGTATTCCTTTGTTCTGTTTAAAGGACTGTTTCGTATTCTAAGTAGAGGGTCCTTAGGAGAATTAAATGTTTTGGAATTCCCATTCTTTGCAATGTTAGTCATGATTTTTTATGAGGCACAGAGTCGAATGCCTTTGGCTAATCAATAAAACACAGATGAACATCCTTCTGGTATTTTCTGTTTTCAGCCGGTATTCATCTGGTATCAGCAACAATATCCCTTGTACAACATCCTTGTCTGAATCTAGCTTGAATTTCTGGCATTGGACATATTGCTGCAACTGCTTTTCAGTGACCTTCAGCAAAATTTTACTTGTATGTGATATTAATGATATTGTTTGATAATTTCTGCATTTTGTTGGATCAGTTTTCTTTGGAATGGGCACAAATACGGATATCTTCTAGTTGGATGCTTAGGTAGCTGTCTTCCAAATTTCTTGGTGTAGGTGAAGGGCTACATCCATTTGTTGAAGCATCTCAGTTGGCATTCCCTCAGTTCCTGAAGGCTTGTTTTCCACTTGTGCCTTCAGTGCAGCTTAGAGTTCTGTCTTCATTGCCATTGATTCTTGGTCATATGCTCCCTCCTGAAATGGGTGAATGTGGACCAGTTAATTTTGTTACAGTGATGATATGTTGTTTTCATCTGCTTTTGATGTCTCCTTTGCTGTTTAAAGTTTTCCTTGTAGAATACTTCAGTATTGCAACTCAAGGCTTGAAGGTTTTCTTCAGTTCTGTCAAACAGAGAAACACTGAGTATGTTCTTCCATTTTAGTTTTCCATCTTCAAGTCTTTGCACAATTCTCTATAATACTTTGTTCTGTATTCTTGAGCCACCTTTTGAAATCTTCTATTCGTTTCTTTTACTTCCTCATTTCTTCCATTCATGTTAGCTACTCTACAATCAACGACGTATTACAGAATTTCTTCTGACGTCCATTTTGATCTTTTCTTTCTTTCCTGTCCTTGTAATGATCTCTTGCTTTTTACGTGTATGCCGTGTCCTTGATTCAGTTCCATAACTCATCTGGCCTTCAGTCATTAGTTTTCAATGCATCAAAACTATTCCTGAGGTGATCTCTAAATTCAGGTGGTATATACTCAAGGTCACATTTTAGTTCTTGTGGGTTTGTTCCATTTTTCTCCAGCTTTGACCTAAGCTTGCATAGGATCAATTGATGGTGAATTTCACCTTCAACCCCTGATCTTGTTCTGACTGAGGTTAGTGAGCTTTTCCATTGTTTCTTTCCAGAGATGTCATCGATTTGATTCTTGTGTATGTCATCTGGCAAGGTCCATGTTTATATCTGCCACTTATGTTAGTGAAAAAGGTATTTGCAGTGAAGATACTATTGGTCTTGCAAAATTTTATCTTGTGATATCTAGCATCATTTCTATCACCAAGGCCACATTTTCCATCTACCGAGTTTTCTTTGCCTTCAAGTTGCACATTTCAATCAACAGTAACTATCAATGCCTCCTGATTGACTGCTCAATCAAATTCAGACTGCAGAAGTTTGTAAAGATCTTCTACTTATTCAACTTTGGCCTTAGTGGTTGATGAATATATTTAAATAACAACCATATTTACATATCTTCCTTTTAGGGGTATGAATATTATCCTATCACTGGCAGTGTTTATACTTCAGGATAGATCTTAAAAATATTTTTTTTTTACAGTAAATACAATGCCATTCCTCTTCAAGTTGTCATTCTTGGCACAGGAAAACCATTTTTCTGATTCAGGATGGCCAACTCCAGTCCATTTCAGCTCACAAATGCCTAGGATAAACATTTTTATGCATTCCATTTATTTTTTGATGATTACCATGTAAATTTATATGAGAATGTCCATTGTCATTCAGTCATATTAAATAAAAAGATAAATAAAAAGAAAAAAACAATTTTTCTAAATTCATACTTTGAACATTCCATGTTCTGATTGTTAATGGATGTTCAGAGGTCCAAAAGCTTGACTACATTCATGTCTTCTACTTTGAAGAGACAGTTCTTCTCCAGTCATGTTATGCACAGCTTTCAACCTATGGAGCTCATCTTCTTGCAGTGTACCTGACAATGTGCTCCTGCTATTCATAAGGTTTTCACTAGTCAGCTTTTTCACAAGTAGATGATGAGGTTCTTCTTCCTACTCTGTCTTACTTTGGAAGCTCAGCAGAAATCTGTCCAGCAGGGAAGATCCTGCTGTATTTGGAATACAAGTGGCATAGATTCCTGCATCACAGTAACATCCCAGCTACCACAATATGACAAACTGATAGTTTATCAAAATTTTTAGAAAGAGAATGATTGATTGGAGATTAATGAGCTCTCAAGTTAAAACAATGATGTGGCATTTATTTAATGACTGAATAGTCTACCTTGAAATATTTTATTAAAAATTTTACATACTATATGTTTTTTTACAAAATGTAAAACTCCTAAGTATGAGGATTATTACAAATTTCAACTAATGAATCTTTACTATTATATTTTCAGATATAGCTGTCAATTCAAATAAAAGTTTCTTATGAATATTCCCACAGTAATGTTGTTGGTATTGGTTGCCTCAAGTGAGCTCCTGGCTCATGACACCTGTGTGTACAGAGTAGAATTGATCCATAGGCTCCAGCAGTCTACTGACCAGGAACTATCAGAAATTCAGGTGGGATTCAGAACAGAATGTGAAACCAGTGATATTGTTGAAGTCAGATGGATTCAAATTGAAAGTAGAGAATACTAGAAGAATGTTTACCTGTGCTTTACTGACTATTAAAAGGCATTTGAGTGCATGGATCATAACAAATCATGGATAACATTGCAAAGATGTGAATTCTAGAACACTTAATTGTGATCATGCAGAAGCTGAATTTCAATCAGGAGGCAGTTTCTAGGATGAAACAAGGAGACACTGTCTAAAGCCAGGAAAGGTGTGCATCAGAGTTGTATCCTTTCAACATACCTATTCAGTCTTTATGCTGAGCAAATAATCTGAGAAGCTAGAGTATATGAAGAAGAACAAGACATCAGGATTGGAAGAAAACTAACAACTTGCATTATGCAGATGATACAGTCTTTATTGCTGAAACTGAAGAGGATCTGAAAAAAACTATTGATGAAGATTAAAGACTACAGCCTTCAGTATAGATTGCACCTCAGTATAAAGAAAACAAAAAGTCTCATAACTATACCAACAAACAACATCATAATCAATGGAGAAAGGATTGAGGTTGTCAAGAATTTCATTTTATTTGAGCCCACAATCAACACTCTTGGAAGCAGCAATCAAGCACTCAAAAGACTCATTGCATTGGTCCAGTCTGCTGTAAAAGAGCTCTTTAAAGTGTCGAAACTCAAAGATATCACTTTGAAGATGGAGTTATGTCTGATTCAAGTCATGGTATTTTCAATTGCATCATATACACACATTTGAATTGTATTTTTGGCAAGAATACTGATTATTGCCATAGACTGCCAAAAGAACAAACAAATAGATTCTGACCAAAGTACAACCAGAATGCTCCTTAGCAGTAAGGCTGCTGAAATTTTGTCTCACACACATTTGAATGTATCACCAGGAAGGATGAGTCCCTGGAGAAGGACATCATGCTTGGTAACGTAGAGCATTAGTGGAAAAGAGGAAGACTCTCAACAAAATGGACTGACACAGTGACTGTAGCAATGGGCTGTTGCATAACATCGTTTGTGAGCCTGGTCGAGGACCAGGCAGTGCTCTGTTCTGTGGTGGGTATATATGATCCCTATGAGTTGAAACTAACTCAGTGGTACGCAATAACAACACAGCAAGTTATGACTGCAACAAATTCATTTATTCATTTAAAGAATACATAAGCATAAAGTTTTAAATGATTATATGATTAATTAAATACCGAAACCAGATGTTATTGTATTAAGCACTGAGGTATTTGTTTATTTATCCATCTATCATTCCATCTGTCTTACTATTTCTTCTGCCATAAACTATGAAGCTAGTATCCCAACTTGATCTCATATGTGAAATTAAAATTTGATATAACTCAAAATGTCACGTGTTTATCTAAAGATTTGTATAGAAGAATTTCAATAACAGTATAGCTTTAGATAGTGAAATGCTGGAAGCAAAATTACTCTAATATGTAAGTAAAGAAAAAATAAATTATAGTTGATCCATTTAGTATAGAGTATTACATAATCTTAAAATAGTACCTTAAGAAAAAAATAAATAGAAGAAAATCATATTGATTTATTTCACAGAAACACAGCAGTCTTTATGATCCTAATGAAACCACAAGAAATTAGAGGAAATAGGGCTTATGTTTGCAAGGATGCATAAAGTTGAGTGTGGAAGGGGGTATGCATTTCATCCAGTGATTATTAAGTTTATTTCTTGATAGTGAAATTACTAAGTGATTTTATTTTCCATTTTGTGTGTTAAAGGTAACTAAGGAACTAAATTTCACTTAGTCCTCCCACTTCAATTTTGGGATTTGCAGGAGCATCATACAGTGTTTTATTGCTTCTCTTCATATTTTCATTCATAACAGTATGCTTTGTCTCAGGTACAAAATAACAGTAATTTTATAAAGCAGCTCCGAATCGAAGGCACTTGGCTTGGCTATATGCTTCTGGAAATTTCAGTCTTCTGGAATTTTGCATTCAGCTCAGAAGTGTATATCCCAGGTGGAAATGTTCAGAAAACTTGTATTAGTGGAACAAGCAGGCCTGTGTAAAACTCTAGGTGTGAGGTCTGGAACAAGTAATTATCTACAGAAGTTATTTTTTTTAAATCACCTTAAAGACCACAGGAAATCACATTCCCCACACTCAAGCTACCAGCTAGAACCATTAAATGTATCTCACATCTCATAATATGTAACTCATTACTAATCCCTTAATTTCTCTTAATTCCATAGAAATCATCTTATTTTGCATTATCATTGTATTTTACCTACTGTGTAACTTCTACTCTCTCCTTGCTTTTGTTCTTTTTCCCTTTCCAAAAAGTTGTGAGAGTGATATTTTTAAAACCTAAGCTAAATTCCAGTCAAATCATAACTATCCCTCAACTTAAACCCATCAAATGCCTTCTTATTAACACTAAAAACATAACTCAGATTTTTAACACCATTCTTAGACTCATATGGGTTAGCACTTAATACACAGTTAAATTAATAATAATTTTATTTATTAATAAATAATAAATTAATAAATAACAATGATTAATTGATTAATTTTATAATGGGCAGTCTATTTTCTCATTAAAGAAAATGTAAGAATACTGAAAACCTGCTGCAGATCTTAGAAAGCATAGAAATTTAAAGTCTTTAAGGAGCAGACAATTTCACATACATCAATAATTCAGAATGCATTTTATTACATACAATACAATAAAATCCAAAACTGTAATCCTTGAGCATCAAGAAAAGGTTAATTATATTATAAAAGTATTTCCTTGAAGACATAAAATAAGTGTAATTGATTTTAGAGCAGCATGTATCTTAAAATAAATCCTAATATGGCTGTTTCAAGAGAAGTTTTGCAGGTACTTAATGGCCATTTCACTGCCTGATGAAAAAAGAAAAGAATGAAATGTTTGCCAGTTCTCTACCAAATTTGTTTTCTCAAATGTCTTTTTTTCTAAAATAAATCATTCACAGTGCATATCTCAGATGCTGGCATCTCAGGGAAAATATTAGTGTCTAGAAAAAAAGCAGTCCAGACTCAGTTTCAACATTTGCGACTCAAAGTAAAAGCCAAAATCCAATTCATTGCCATTGAATTGATTCCAACTCATAGTGACTCTACAAAGGAAGTGTAGAGCTGCAACATAGAATTTCCAAGGAGTAACTGGTGGATTCAAACCTCCAACCTCTTTGTTAGCAGCCATAGGTCTTAACTACTATGTTGCTAGGACTCTGGCTGAAAGTGAAGCAAGCTAAGGATAAATAAGAAAAAGAAAACATAAGGAATTAACATGTGACTCTATTTATTGATTATAACATACATGCCATGACAGCAATCTATTCTGCAATATATCTTAAAGGTAGTTAGTAATGATAGTTTATATAGAAACATAATTTTAAAGTGTTGATTAATACAAAGGTATAGGCAACACGATAAAAGACATATTCTATATTAGTAGTAAACACATTTAAACAAGCTTTACTTCTGAAAGACACTTTGTTTCAGTTCTGTCACAGTGACCTAGTGCTTCTGTAACAGAAATACTATAGGTGAGTGCCTTAAAGAACAGAAATTTATTTTCCCACAGTTTGGGGTACTGAAAGTTCAAATGAGAGTCTGGGTCACTTCAATTCCTTTGTTGTCGGTAGCCCCAGGCATCCTTGGTTACTCAGTACTCTTAGATAGCAGCTGTCTTCCCCAGGTTGCATGCATCTGTGTGTAATCTGCTCTTTTTATAACTCAGAAATGATTGGTTTGAGGACACGCCATATAGTGGTATGGCCTCATTAGCATAACAAATAAGACTTCACTCCCAAACAGGATTACATTTACTGATATAGCGGTAAGGATTCCAACACATGTTCTGGGGGAGACACAATGCAATCCATAATAAACTCCAAGAGACAGAAGTGAGCCCGTATGCAGTCTTAGCTATACCAAGAGTTTTAAAATTTATATCCAGGATCATATTGAAAAACTGATTCAATTTCTAAAAACTTAGCTCTACGATTTTGTTATAATCTGGAATAAATAAGATGCATCTCTAGAACTGATTTTCCTTCTAATAAAAATCATATTAGTTTTGTTTCAAAATTTATTGGTTAGCCTCAAGATTATACCTATTTTGCAACATTTGTAAAGGAATATATGTGTTAATCTTTTTTAGAAATACAATCTTTACGAGGATTGTTCAGACTTACTGAAATTTCATAGCAACTTTCTTACTAGACTTGCTTTTTAAAATGCATCTATATATTTTTATTATGGTTGCTACAGTGTGATAGTTTTTGGAAAAGTTACAGAACTCACGTTTTGCCAAACAGTTACTGAAAATGGGAAGCCAGAGCTAAACCAATCCAGACTTCCACTGTTACTATCGCAGTTGAATAGGGATGTCCTTGGTCCCAACTGAATGAAGTTTTTTAAATATATTTAGAACCAAAGGTTCCACTGCCAATTTTGTTCCCTTTCTGTCCTTCTCAGCAACTTCACTGTAGTAGTGCAGCAATGACCTTTATTTAAAGTTGTCAGGGAGTTGAAGCATTTGACAATTTCACAATCTTTTAAATCAGAATTCTTTCTTTTTATTAAAAAATACCCTGGGTAAATCATACGAAACAAATACTATTTGAAAATCATTTCGCTGATGGATTTTTAATGCCTATGTTTGATGTCTGTTTGAAGGGGGTGAATCGACATACTTAGACTATGGAAGAGAATGGAAAGCTAGCACAAGAGAGAGCCTGGTGGCAGATAATTGTTTCCAGTTGCAGTGACAGTTATAAGGGGCTAAAATCAATTAACTGTTGAGTATGCAACTGTAAAAAATGGAAAGTAAATTGTCTTTCCTTTAATGGCATACTATACCACCAGAGATAAGAAATACAGAGAGTAAGAGTAATGTACAAAAAATAATTGAACAACCTTTCATCATTAGGGGAGGTAACATGCAATCAAGAACTGATGGAACTGAAGAAATAAGTCCACGCTCCACTGAAGTCAATAGTGAAAAACAAGGCTTTAAGAATTGACAGAATACCACTTGAGATGTGTCAACAAATGGATACAGAACTGAAGCTGCTCATTCATCTGTGCCAAGAAATTTAGAAGACATCCTCCTAGTCAACTGAATAGAAGAGATCAATATTTGTGTCCATTCCAAGTAAAGATGATCCAAACAAATGCAGAAATTATCAAACAGTATCACAAATATCACATGGAAAAAAATTTTCCTGAAGATCACTCCGAAGCAGTTGCAGCAGGACATCAACAGGGATTTGAGAGAAGTTCAAGTTACATTCAGAAAAGGATGTGTAATGAAGGTTATCATTGCTAATGTCAGATAGAGATCTTGCCTGAAAGCAGAGAATGCCAGAAAGGTTTTACCTGTCTTTTATTGACTATACAAAGGCATTCAACTATGCAAATCACAACAAAATATGGATAACATTGCAGAAAATAGGAATTCCAGAACAATTATTTGTGCTCATGAGGAACCTGTACATAGATGACCTGAGCAAGAGGATACTGTATGGTTTAAAATCAAGAAAAGTGTACATCAGAGTCATATCTTTTCCCCATACTTTTTGGTCTGCATGTTGAGGAAATAATCCAAAAATCTGCACTATATGAAGAAGAATGTGGCATCAATATTAGAGGAAGACTCCTTAAAAACCTTTGATATGCAGATGAAACACCTTTGCTTGCCCAAAGTGAAAACAACTTATAATATTTTCTGATGACATTCAAATGCTATGTAGCTTTTGTATGAACTATACCTAAACATAAAGAAAAATAAATCTTAATGACTGAATGAATAACTAAGACCACGATAAATGGAGACAAAATTGATCCCTATGAATTATGGTCATGACATAGAATACTGAATAGGCTATGGACTGCTAGAAGAGCAAACAAGTCTTTCTTGGAAGAAATACAGCCAGATTGCTCCTTGGTAATGAGGAGGCAATTGGTCTCAGGTACTTTGGACGTGGTGTCATCAGTAGAGACCCGCTTCCGAAGAAGGACATCATGACTAGTAGATGGTCAGTTTCAAGAAGACAACACTCAACAAGATAGACTGACAGTGGCTGCAAAAATGGGCCCAAACATAGCAACAATTGTGAGAATGGCAGAGGTTTGGACAATGTTTTGTTCTGTTGTACTCAAGGTTGCCTTGAGTCAGAAGTGTCTAGATGGTGCTTAACAACAAGAAACAACCACCTATCAGTCTATTTGTCATCTTGTGCTGGCTTAGGCATTGTTGTGATACTGTAAGCAATGCAATGAGTATTTCAAACACAAGAAGTGTCATTCATGGTGGACAGGTTTCAGCAGAGCATCAAGACCAACAGAGAATAGAAAGGCCTGGTGATCTATTCCTGAAAATTAGTCAGTAAAACTTCATGGATCATAACAGAATATTGTCTGATACAATTCTTAAAAATGAGGCATTTGGAATACATTGTGGCTACAGCAATAGACTTAAACTTACCAATGCTGGTGAAGATGGAACAGGACTGGACAAAATTTCTTGCTATTATACATGGTATCACCATGAGTCAAAGCTAACTTGACAGCAACTAACAATATACAGCATCTTTCCAATCTGAATAGACAAGACATGGTTTGTAAAGCCAACTAAATTCTTAGACATCTAATATCCTCAATGAGGACATTAGAATCAAATTGGCTACATCTGTGGTAAGAGACAATGGAAAAGCTCAGTCTCATCAGTCAAAACAAGGCCAGGTTCCAATTGCAATGTGACCATCAATTGCTGCTATGAAAGTTCAAACTGAAACTGAATTGTCACACATCCAAGAGAGTCACAGTACAGCATAGAGTATATTCCAGCTAAGTTTAGAGACAATCTCAAGAATAGATTTGATACACTGAACACTAATGACTGAAGACCAGACAAGTGTGAAATGACATCAAGGACATCAAACATGAAGAAAGCAAGAAGTCATTAAAGAGATCAGAAAGAAAGAAAAGACCAAAATAGTTGCCAGAAAAGACCCTGGAAAGTTGAATAGCTAAAACAAATGGAAGAAATAATAAAGTAAAACAACTGAACAGAAAATCTCAAAGGGTGACTCAAGAAGAAAAAATAAAGCATTAAAATGACATGAGTAAAGGGCTGGAGATACAAAATCTCTGATCCCTCTAACAAAGGACTTTCACCTAGGCATCAAAAGCTAAGTGCTTGGGAACTCTTGAAGATTTAAGCCTTTTCCACCTGTTGATATACCTCCCTTTCACAACTACTCTGCACTACCTTCTCTGCTGTACACTGGGTACTAAAGTTGAATGCACTGCCTGGGCTGGAAGTGGGATATTGTATGTTCATGTCCTGAGCTATTGTCCCAGACTTGGAAAGGGAAACAAAGGAAGGGGTAGAAAAAAGTTATACCAGCACCCCTGAGCCAGTAATTCGCCCTGCCTTTCTCAGAAGGCTTACAGCTCTAACCGTGCAGTGACAGTGCACTGAAATTTTTAAAGCTCCCATAATCAAACTAGCTAAAATAACCAGACTAATTGGACACTCAAAAATTGAGTTAATGCATATATATAAAGTTAGAACACAATACTAAAACAAATAAATTGCAAAATATTTCTGATAGTGCAGAGACAACAATCATTTAAAGAAACATAGCACCAAGACTTCACAAAGCTCCCCAAAGGAAGAATCAACAAAATTTCCAGATGAAGACTTCCTGCAATTATCAGAGGTATAATACAAAAGAGTAATGTTTAGAGCTCTTCTAGACATCAGAAAGGTGATTAGGCAAAGTGTGGCAGAGCATAATGAAAAATTAAATAGGCTGCAAATAAAGAAATTACTTGAGTAACAATGATCTGAAATTCAGCAGATTAATAATAAAGTGACAGAAGTACACAATTCAATAGAACATCAAAGGAGCATGATTGAGGCCATGAAATCCGGAATTAGTGAGATGGAAGGTAAAGCAACTAACATAAGCATGTATGAGAAAAAATCAGAAAAAGAATTTTAAGAAATGAAGAATGACTAAGACTTATACAAGAGTCTATCAAGAGGAATAGTTTATGAATGACTGGAGTACTGGAAGGAGAGTGGAGAGCATAACAGAGAATATAGAGAGAATTTGTAAAGGTATTTAGAGAGAAAACATCCTTGTTCTCATAAAAGACAAGATGTCTATCCAAAATGCTCATTGTACTCCACACAAGATAGATCCCAAGAGAAAGACACTAAGATGTGTTACAATCAAACTTACCAAAACTAAATACAATGAAATACTTTTAAGGTAGCTAGGCTTAAACAAGGAAACCCTGATGGTGTGATAGATTAAGAGCTACATCTGATAACCAAAAGGTCAGCACTTCAAATCCACCAGGTACTCTTTGGAAATTTTATTTAAGGGCAGTTCGACTCTGACCTATAGGGTCATTATGACTCAGACCTGACTCTATGGCAGTAGGTTTTTTTTTAGGCTTAAACAAAAATTAACTTACAAAAGACAGTCATTAAGACTGAACTCCACAGCAGAAACTATGCCGGTGAAAAGGCAACGGGATGACATACACAAACGCTTCATGAAACAAACTGCCAAAAAGAATTATATATCCTGAAAAACTGTCCCTCAAATACAATGGCAAAATGAGGACATTCTCAGATAAACAGAAGTTAAGAGAATTTACAAAAATAAAATCAAACTTATAAGAAACACTAAAGGAAGTTCTTTGACTTGAAAACCAACAACATGAAATATATACTCAAAGATACACTGCAAGACAGAGCATCCAGATATTAACATCAATAAGAAATCCACAGAAACAAATTAAGGTTGAAACACTAAAAATATTAAAACATATATGTGTTTGTAAATGATGAGAACACTATACCGAAAAAAAGGACAAGTTAATGTGTTCACAGATCTTTTGGGTGGAGAGGAACTAAAGGTAATACAAAGAAATCAAAGACTGGCTTAAACTTAGAACACTAAAACCAGAACCAAACCCGCTGCTGCTGAGTTGATTCCAACTCATAGTGAACCTGTAAGACAGAGTAGAACTTCCCCATAGAGTTTCCAGGGAGCAGCTGGTAGATTTGAACTGCTGAACTTTTGGTTATCAGGCATAACACTTAAGCACTATGCCACCAGGGTTTCCAAACTTAGAACATTAGGGATTAATAATAAGGTAACCACAAAGGAAACTAACAATCTTACACATCAAAAAATAAAAAAATAAAAAAATCAAGGAGTCTCAGCAGATACAAAACCAGCAACAATGAAAAAGATAAAAAGAAAATCTATAAAGAAAAAACAACTCAGCACAGAAAATTAAATGGAACAAAGAAAAAGTCAACAACATGTCAAAAATTGCAACAACAATTACATTGGATGTAAATAGGTTAAATGCGTCAATAAAGAGACAGAGAAGCAGAATGGATGAAAAAGCATGATTTGTCTATATGCTGCTTACAAGAGACAGACCTTAGACTTACAAATGCAAACAAAATGAAGCTCAAAGAATTGAAAAAATATGTACCAAGCTAACAATATTCACAAAAGAGCAGGAGTGTCAATCTTAATTTCAGAAAAAAATAAACTTTAAAGTAAAATATACCACAGTGGACCAAGAAAGTCACTATATGTAGCTTAAAGTGTCAATACATCGGGAGGACATAACCATATATCAAATATTTACACACCCAACAACAGAGCTTCTAAATACATCAAACAAACTGTAACAGCATGGAAAAGAAAAATAGGTGGCTCCACAATCATATTAGGAGACTTCAACACATCATGTTTGGTGATGGAAACAACATCCAGAAAGACACATAATAAAGACACAGAATATCAAAATGCCAGAATCAACCAATTCAACCACATGGATACGTACAGAACTATATTCCACTCACCAACAGACAAATGTACTTTCTTTTCCAATGCACACGAAATGTTCTGCAGTACGGAAGACATATTAGTCTGTAAAACAAATCTTAACAAAATCCAAAGCACTGAAACATTGCAAAGCGTGTTCTCAGACCATAAAAGTCAAAATAAATAGCAGAAAAAGCAAAGGAAAGAAAATCAAACACATGGAAACTGAACCATGCCTTGCTCAAAAACTTCTGTGTTATACAAGATATCAAGGACAGAATACAGAAATTCATAGAATCAAATGAGAAGCAAAACATGTCTTACCAGAAGAAATAGGACAAAGTAAAAACATTGCTCAGAGGTCAGCTTACCTCAATAAATGCATACATCCAAAATGAAGAAAGTATTCAAAGCAAAGAATTAGCCCCACAACTTCAACAAGTACAAAGAGAGCAACAAGAAAATCCTCCAAGTACCACAAGAAAACAGATAACAAAAATTAGGGCAGAACTAAATGAATTGGAGAATAGAAAAACAATGACATTAACAAGACCCAAAACTGGTTTTTTGAAAAAATCAACAAAATCAGTAAACCACTGGCCAATCTGACAAAAGAAAAACAGAAGATGAAGCAAATAACTCAAATAAGAAATTAGATGGGTGAATTCTTAACAAACCCAACTGCAATTCAAAGAATCATAACAGAATACTATGAAAAATCATAACGAAGTTGCACTCTTCAGACACGAATGGATTGCACTTGGCGAGGCAGAGTGACCATATATTGGATGCACTTTATGGTTCTATACATCTATAGGATATCATCCTGCTGACCTCTGGCTGGAGGAAGGAGAGTGGGTGGAGAGGAGGGGAAAGGAGACTGTTGGGAGAATGGGACATGTATGGAGCAGAGAAGAATAGTGTGCTGTCACCGGACAGGGAGAACAGTGGAAGCTGCATATAGGTGGACATGTAAATTTATACAGGAATGTACATTTTCACTCAGTCATATTGAATAAAAAAAATTATATTCTAATAATTTGAAAACCTAAAGGAAATAGACAAATTCCTAGAAACACAGTGCCTACAAAAACTAACATAAATGCAAGTATAACAACTTAATAAAGCCAGCACAACAGTCAAGACTAGATAAATAATGGAAAAAACTTGCAACCAAAGAAAGTCCGGGCCGTGACAGCCTCACTGGAGAATTTTACCAAACTTTTAGGGAAGAGTTAACAGTACTATTACTAAAGTTATTTCACAGCATAGAGAAGTACAGAATACTCCCAAATTCATTCTATGAAGCCAGCATAACCCTCATACCACAACAGAAAGGACAGCACAAAAAAGGGAAAAGTACAGACCGACCAATATCTCCTATAAACACAGATGTAAAATTCCTCAACAAAATTCTAGCTAGTAGAATTCAGAAACATATTAAAAAGATAGAAAAGACAAGTAGGATTCATACCAGCATTTCAGGGGTAGTACAACATTAGAGAAAAATGATGCAGTCAACCACATAAATAGAACAAAAGTTAAGAATCACTTGAATTTATCAATCAATACAGAAGGCATTTGTCAAAGTCCAACAACCATTCATATTAAAAACCTCTCAACAGATGAGTGAAATCAGTCAGCTACAAAAGGACAGACATTATATGATTGTAAGGATTGTAAGGATTGTAAGACCACGATTGTAAGGACTTAAGAAAGACTTATATGCAGAAGAAAATAATCTTTGACAGCTACAAGGGATCGGAAGGAGAGAGAGACCTAGTCACAGATTAGATAAAAAAGAAAAAAAAACCCACAGCAGTCGAGTGATGCTGGAAACTGTTCCATACAGTTTCCAAGGATCGCATGACTGATTTGCACTGCCTACCTTGTGGTTAGCTGCCATAGTACTTAACCACCACACAACCAGGGTTTCCATAGATTAAATAGTCGATAGGAATTCAGTTGGGTGAAGGGAGTGGCAGCACACAGTAGAAGGGAGGTTACCACAACTGGACTGAATCATAAGCTAAAATGTTTTCTACATTTTAAAGGACAGAGTAGCAATGATGGGGGCTGAACATCATGACTTCAGGGGACATCAAGGTCAATTGGTATAATCAGTTTTTTTTTCTAAGAAATGGTTCTTCATTCCATATTGGTGAGTGATGCCTGGGGTCTTAAAGCCAGCAAGCTCCCAACTAAAGAAAAATAATTGGTCCCAACCCAGCTGAAGCAGAAGAAAACCAAGGACATCAAAGACATGAGGGAAAAATGAGCATAAGACTGGGAGACTACATCAACAAGAGATCAGAACCAGATGGTGCCTGGCCACCTCCAAAGACTGCCATGACAGGGAACACAATGTAGGGTCCCTGGTAAAGCACAAGGAAAGGGGCATGCAGATCTAGAACTCTATTAAAAGGCCAGACCTGATGGTCTGACATCACTGAGGTTCCCCTAAGAACACGGTCCCTGGACTTGCTGCTAGCTCAGAGCTGAAACCATTATTGAAGTCAACTCTTCACACAACGATTGCACTGAACTATGGAACAGGAGTGATGCAAGTGATGTGTACTTTCGGTTTAACATATACATGAGGCTGTCCAACTGGTTCCTTTCTAGAGGCAAGAGGAGGGTGAAGATGAGGAGATAAGTGTTGATTCACTGGATACAGGAAGTACGAGGGGAAAGCAGGAGTATGCTCTTATAGGGTGAGGAGTGCAGATAGAGCTGCATGGAGGCATGAGTTTGGGGTTTTATATGACAAATAGACTTGGATTGTGAGCTTCCATTCAATCACACACATAAAAAAAACTCTCAGTGGAATAGGAGTAGAAGGGGAATCCCTCAACATAATAAGGGGCACTTATGCAAAGCTAACAGCCAGCATGATGCTAAATGGAGTGAGATTCAAAACAATGCTTTCGACAACAGGAACCAGACAACGATGCCCATAGTCACCAATTTATTCAACACCATGAAGAGTTTCTAGCCAGAACAATCCGACAAGATAAAGAAAGGGCATCCAAATTGTTAATGAAGAACAAAGGTATTTCTATTGGCACATGATATAATTTTTATATACAGAAAATCCTAATGAATCCACAAGGAAACTACTGAAACTATTAAAAGAGTTCAGCAAAGTATCAGGATATAAGATAAACACAACTAATTCCATACAACAACAAAGAAATCATCAAAGAGGAAATCGTCAAATCAATACCATTTACACTAGTCTGTCAAAAAGATTAAATACCCAGGAATAAATCTAACCAGAGACATGAAAGACCTATACAAAGAAAATTACAAGACTGTACTGGGAAAAAAAAAAAAAAAGAGAGAGACCTCTGTTAGCGAAGAAACTTACCTTGATCATGGATTGGAATACTTAACATCATGAAAATGTCTCTCCTGCACAACAGGATCTATAGATACAATGCAATCCTAATACAAAATTCCAATGTTATTTTTTAATGAGATGGAGAAACAAATAATCAATTTCTTATGTAAATGATAAGTAAAGTATTACTAGAAGAAGAACTAGGAAAAAAAGTAAGAGGCCTCACTTTAGACTTTAGAACCTATTACACTGCCATGGTAGTCAAAACAACCTGTTACTGTTACAAAAACAGACATATGGACCAAAGAAACAGAATAGAGAATCCAGATATAACACTATCCCTTATGGGTGGCTGCTATTGAACAAAGGCCCAAAGTCTACGAACTGTGGGAAAAAACAATCTCTTCAACAAATGGTGTCAGCAAAACTAGATTTCCAGCTGCAAAAAAAGTGAAACAAAACCCGTATCTCATGCCATGTACAAAAACCAACTCAAAATGGATCAAAAACCTAAGTATCAAATTATTTATGTTTATCTTATATCCTTATATGTCTTATGCAAGGCACAAAGACCAGAAGAAAAAAAACAGATAAAACTGGGAACTCCTAAAAATCGAACAAACTCATCCGAAGACTTCACCAAAAGAATAAAAGGCTACCTACAGACTGGGAAAAACTGGCAACCACAAATCTGATGGCAGTCTAATCTCCATATTCTACAAGGTAGTGCAAAACCTCAACAAGACAAATAACCCAAATGAAAAATGGGTAAAGGTATGAGCATGCACTTCACCAAAGAAAAGATATAGGCAGCTAACAGATATGTAAAAAAAATGCTCCCTATCATTAGCCATTAGAGAAATCCTAATCAAAACTAAAATGAGACAGGATCTCTCAGCAGTAAGGCTGACATTAATCCAAAAAATAGAAAATAGTAAATATTGGATAAGTTGTGGAGAGACTGGAACTCTTCTATCTTGCTGGTGGGAATGTAAAAAGGTACATCCACTTTGGAAATTAATTTGGCACTTTCTTATGTCCTTTCCCCATTAAATGTCCACTTAACTCTTTAAATTCATCTCTTGGTCACCCAAATCTAAGTTGGTAAGTGAATATATCATGGGTCTTACCTTTGCTATAATTTGATACTTTGGTTATGCACAAAATTTCATACTTTCAGTCTAGTTGGGGAGATAGACAATAAACATATGCAATTCAAAGTAGGATGATGCATTACTTAAATATTGCAATGTAATAAAACACTAACAAAACCCAGTGGCTTAAAATCAGAAGCATTTTTATTTCTGTTACATTTATTAGTAAGCAATAAACATCTCAGTTTATATGAAATAAATAAATAAAAGCTTGAAGTAGAAATACCATATGATCTAGCAATATCACTCCTTGAAATATATCCTAGAGAAAGAAGGGCTGACATATAAATAGATACATGCCTGTCAATGTTTATTGCAGCACAGTACACAATAACAAAAAATGGAATCAATCTAACTTCCCATTAGCAGATGAATGGATAAACAAACTATGGTATACTCACAATGGAATACTCTGCAATGATAAAGAACAAGAATGATTCTGACAAATATCTGATGACATGGAGTCATCTGGAAGACATTATGTTGATTGAAACTAATCAGTTGCAAAAGGATAAATATTGTATGAGACCACTATTACAAGGACTCAAGAAAAGGTTTAAGCACAGGGGAAAATAATCTTTGATTGTCACAAGGGAGAGAAGGAAGACTGAGGGAAATTCATAAATTAGATAGTAGACAGGAATTCATTTAAGTGAAGGAAGTGACAGCATGCTGTAGAAGCAAGATTAACAGTGCTATGCCAAGCCAGCCAAGTGTCATCAAGTTGGATCCCAACAAAAGCTAACAGATTTTCTAAAAAAAATTAAAAACCAACATTGCGAAGGTCGGAGTAGTGGGGTAGGGATTTGGAGACCATGCTTTCAATTGTTTTGCGTTTTTTTTGTTTTTTTTTTAAGAAAATGTTCTGTGTCCTATTTTGGTGAGTGACATCTGAGGTCTTAAAAGCTAATAAACTGCCACTGAAGGCATCAACTGGCTCCAATCCATCTAAAGCAGAAGTGAATGAAGGACATGAAAGACATGAGAAAAATATGAGCTCAGGAGACAGAAAAGGAGATGACATCAGCATGAGACCAGAAGAACTAGATGGTGTCCACACACTACCAATGACTGCTCTGACCGGGAACACAACACAGAGTCCTGATATAGTGGGAGAAATAAATACGGAGGTGCTGACCTAGCACTCTATCAAAACACCAAACCTGATGGTGTGACATCCTAGAGGGTTCCCTGAGGACGTGACCCCTGGACTCACTGCTAGTTCAGAGCTGAAACCAGTGCTGAAGCCAACTTTCCAGATAGGGATAGGTCTGGACTTTAAGACGTAGAGTGATCCTGGTAAAGTGTACACTTCTTGGCTTAAATATATACATGAGGCTGTTGGAGCAGCCCAGGTGGGAAGGTGGAGAGGAGGGGACAGCAATTGTTTAATGAATATAGAAGGTACAGGGTGGAAAGGAGGAGTGTGCTCTCACAGGGTGCCGAGAGAAGCTAAAATTGCATGGAGGTGTGTGTTCTGGGTTTTACATGGCAAATTGTCTTGGATTATATACCTTCACTGAAAATACAATAAAATATTTAAAAAAGAAAACCATATGGAGCACTTCTACTCTGTAACACATAAGGTCACCGTGAATCAGAGCTGACTTGAAGGTAAGTTTTTTTTCGGGGGGGGGGTGGTGGTTTAAATGAGGATAGAAACCATGCCATAAGTATTTAAAAAGCAAATAGGGTCACTCATGGTAGATAGGTTTCAGCAGAACTTCCAGGATAAAACAGAGTAGGAAGAAAAGCCTGGTGATATACTTTTGAAAATTAGCCAATAAATACCCTAGATACCTTAAGGATCACAACATAATACTGTCTGACATAGCACTCTAGGCTAGACGGCACTCAAAATACATAGTGTACACAATGATGGACTTGAACATACCAATCATTGTGAAGATGGTGCATAGCTGAGCAACATTTTGTTGTACTGTACGTGGTGTTACCATGCGTCAGAATCAAAGCAACGGCAACTAACAACAACAAATCTTTGCTACTATTTTATGGATTGCCATGGACTGAACTGTGTCTCCAAAAGAATACCAACTTGACTATGTTATGATTCCCAGTATTGTGTAACCACAATAAAATAGACTAGGAAGAAAAGGCTGGTAATACACTTCTGAAAATTAGCCAATAAATACCCTAAATACATTCAGGACCACAACATATTGTCTGACATAGTACTCTAGGCTAGAAGGCCCTCCATTTTCTGATTTGATGCAATTTGCCTACGTGTTTTAAATTCTAATTTTTGCCAGTGGCCAGTGAAGCTCATTAGGTTATACTAAAAAGAATTAGGGTGGGATGTAAGACCCTTATTCAAGTCTCATCTCTAACCTAGTGTAAGGGAGTTTTCCTGTAATGTGACTTCCATAACCTTTTATCTTACAAGATCCGAAAAGAGAGAGAAGGGAGCAGAAACATAAGGAACCTCATGCCACAAAAGCAGACAGTGTCCTTTGGACTTGGAGATGTCTGTGCTAAGAAGCTCCTAGACCAGGGAAAGAATAATGATAGGAAACTTCGTCCACAACTAGCAGACAGAGAAATCATTCCCCTGGAACTGGCACACTGTCTCTGAGAGAATAAATTTACATTTGTTAATGCCATCCACTCTGAAAATTTTGTTATAACAGCACCAGATAACCAAAACAGATAATGACTATTTTACTGTAACTGAATCAAATTTACTGCCTCAGCACAGTTCAGAAAGAGTTTTTATTAAGAAAACCTTGAGTTCAGGGGGAAAAAAGGCATTTGTTGTTAAAGAATACCTATTAACCCCTGTTTTTAACTATTTTAAACTTTTGGGTTATTGAGTTAAATGTCTTAGACTGGATTCTTTAGAGTAGCAAAACCAGTAAAGTGTATAAATATATAAAGATTTATATCAAGGAAATGGATTATATGGTTGTAGAGGCTGGACTGTCCCACAAGGATGTGGATCAGGATGGAGCTTCTCCTGATTTATGTAGCTTCAAGAGCTGGCCAAATCATGTCAGGCAGGTCAGAGAGCAGGATTTTTGCTTACAGGCTGTGAAGGTCTATGAATTCCAAGTCTGGCAAGTAAGCTGCCAGTTCAAGTCCCAAGAAACCAGAGTTCAGACTAACAGGAGCCAACTTCAGGTTCCAGAGAGAGCAATAAGCCAGAATGTCTGCTTATACTTAGATGCAGGTCACATGTCCCCAAAACAGTCTTTCTACTGATTGGCTATACACAGGAGATCCCATCATAGGAGTTTTCACCATCACATATAAATATTGAGAATCCAGACAATTTGATACACAGTCTTGAGCATCATGTTAAACATATTACAAGACAAAATATTTGTAATAGTAGGCATAATTTTATCATGCCTCCAGGAAATCAGTTCACTGCACAAGTTCTATATTTTACACCTTCAGAGAGTTGCAAGCAAATGGACACTGAATATCATCCTCTGTGGCACCACCATGCTGTGATCAGCAGTTTGTTCTTGAGTAATACAGGTAAACAGGAAAGGCGTCTGCACTAATTGGAGGGCGAGGGAACATGCCATTTTATGTTGAAAACTGTGCCAGTGTTTTGGATTGAAAAAACGCTTTTGATTAGGAATGTGTATTTCCTTCCCACATAGTCTGCTTTTGCTCTTAATCAAACTGATGCCAAGCCTTTTAATTCAAGTAAGGGTATTTGTCTACTTACTGTCAGGAGATTTAGATGAAGTATCTGTTCTTTTTGACAGAACAAAACTGCAAGAGTATTTTCCTTAGTTTGTCATGCAGTATTTAATAATTTTCTCCTTGAATTTAAAGTTTCTTGAAATGGGCTGAAATCTAAAAATATTTCTGGCAGAAACAGTTATACCAGACATCTTAATTATTATGTTTCCAAGGAAATGACAGGCTATGTAAGGGAAGCTGACAGGTCTTCCCGCGGCTATGTGCTTTTTATATTGGAATTTTAGGCTATTAGAAATTACCGAGGCCTGAGATGGGCATGAGCAGAACGCCTCAGACTTAAACCAGCTGCCACACAACGAAAGTGGAGATTAACTCCTTCATACTCTCCTCTTTTTTTTTTTTTTTTTTCTTCTGGCACATTCACTAACATAGCCCATAACCCTTCTAGGATCATATACTTTTTTAGATTGGCAGTAAAAATATGTCTCTTTATTTATTTATTCTCTGGAACCCTTGCTGTGTGTTCTCCACTGTTGGAATCATTCCTGAAGATTGAATTGAGCAAGAAGATGGAGTGAGCTTGAGGTTAAGAAATTGGAATCGGAAGAGTACAGGAGGCTGCGGGTTATTCTGTAGGGCTGTGCTCTTGACAACTGTTGTTTGATGTGAGTCCCTACCTACTCTGCTGAATGCCATGTTTCCACATCCGGAAAGGAATTTCATCTCTGTACCTGCTGCTTCCTCATTAGAGGGGAGGAGAGAAGAGAAACCCTTGGTGATCTCGGAGTTAAGCAGCTGACATAACAGTGCTGCACAGTAAATTGAACAGAGAGAAGGTGTTAAACTGCTTCCTGCTGGGAAGGTATTTTAAATTGTACTGCCACACGCTTGCAGCTTGCTTCCTGAATTTGGGCAACTTGAATACTACTCCATTATTAAAATCCTAAGGCAAGAATAAGTTCTGCTGCTAACAGCTGAAATGGCAGTAATCAGCATAACAGTCCCTCTCCAATTACAAGGACATATCAAATGGAGTCTATTTAACTCTGTAAGTTTTATTAAACCTCTTGCATTATGTGACTGACATATTTTACTCAAAAGTGAAACTAATACAATGCCTTTTTGTTTTTTTTACAAACGTGTTTGTAAAATGCTTGGTTATCTAGTGAGAGAAAGTCTGGAAAATTTTACAAGTTAAAAAATTCTTGGGATGTTGAGAAATGAGCTAGAGTCTAGTTTTGCATTTACCACTTCCTTTCCCTACTACTTTGGACATGGTTGCGTGTCTTCCCTCTCCAACTCTCAAAATAAATAAAACAAAATACTGCATAAAATAAGACAAATGAAAAGTGGAAATGGTCTACCTTGCCAGCTTGGTAGTACACTGTGCAACGACAGGAAAGAAAGAACACTAGTTGAAAGACTGCAATGCTTCGAATATAAGAATTTTATCACTGTTTAATGGGCCTTCTTTTATGGCCAGAAATTTCTCATCTACTTCTGAAAACAAAAATCAGAAAACAAGGCACAAATGAGATAGTGAGTGATGGGACTTTGGTAATGAGTACCTGCTTGATAAATCTAGCAGAAAGGACCTTTATTCACAATACAGCATCTTGTCAGTGTCCTCCTTACAGATAAAATCCAGGGAAATCCATCAGAATACTGACAGAAGCTGTTAGTAGAAGCTTCTGCCAACAGACAGCTAAGCATGATTGATGAATTTATAAAGTTTCAGCCTCCACATGACTTCCTAGTTTGTTAAAGAAGGTTTCTAGAACAATTTTATGCTTAACCTCATTTGTATATTATATTAAAGAAGACAACATAAACTTCAAACGTAAGATAGTATTTCCAGTTGAGATCACTAGTAAAACCAATAGAAATATGACATTATGATCAAGAATGTTTCCCTTACACATTTTTTTCAATGTGTAGAGTACTTGGTTTTGTACCTAAGACAGAATATTCTAAGAATAAAGAACATATGCTACAATTAATTAAAAATTATCTTAGTTAGGTACCATGAGTCGACTCATAACAAACCTAAATACAACAGAATGAAACACAACCCAATTTGAGCTCTCTATTGTAGCCACTATGTCATTCCATCCCATTGAGGGCCTTACACCTTTCTGATGACCATGTACTTTATCAAGCATGATATTACTCTCAAAGGACTAGTCCCTCCTGAGAACATGTTCAAAGTACGTGAGACGAAGTGTTACCATCTTCACTTCCAAGGAACATCTGGCTGTACTTCCAAGACAGACTTGTTTGTTCTTCTGAGAATCCATGATATATTCAATATTCTTAACCAACGCCATAATTCAAAAGTATCACTTGTTCTTTGGTCTTCTTTATTTACTGTCTGTCTTTCATGTACATATGAAGTGATTGAAAATGACTTGAGTCAGGTACACCTTACTCCTAAAAAAAACAAAAATGAAAACTTGCTGCCAATTTGATTCTGATTCATAGTAACACTATAGAAGAGACTAAAACTGCCCCACAGTTTCCAAGGAGTGCCTGGTGGATATGAACTGCTGACCTTTTGGTTAGCAGCTGTAGCACTTAACAACTAGACCTTGTTACTAAAATGGTCTGCGTGTATGTGTGTGTTTGTGTGCCTACACACACTTTGTGAAGATTTACAGAGCAAATAAGTTTCTCATTAAACAATTAATACAAATATTGTTTTGTGACATTGTTTCCCAAGCCCAGAACAATCTCTCTTTCTGGACCTTAGTTTTCCCATTACCAGCTTTCGTGTCTCCTACTGCCTTCTTGCTCTCGTTTGTGGGCTGAGTAAGAGCCCTTGGTTTTATGGGCCTGTCTCATCTTTAGCTGAAGGTTGAACCTCAGGAGTGACTTCAGACCTGAGTTAAAGGATGTCCAGTGCAATATGCCATTTAATTTCTTATTGCTGCTACCATGGGCACTGGATTCAAGTACAATGAAATCCTTCACAACTTCAAACTTTTCTCTATCATGATGTTACTTTGCTACCCTCTTCTTCTGCATGTAGTCCAACTTTTCAGATTATTTGCTCAATATAAAGACTGAATAAGTATGGTGGAAGGATACAACCATTATGCACACCTTTTCTGATTTTAAGTTATGCAATATTCCCTTGTTCTTTTTGTATGACTGCTGATTGGTCTATATACAGTTTCTGCATGATCAAAATGAAATGTTTGGAATTCCCATTCTTCACAATGTTATCCATAATTTGTTATGATCTACACAGTGGAATGTCTTTGCTGAGTCAATAAAACACAGATAAACATCCTTCTGGTATTCTCTGCGTTCAGTCAAGATCTATCTGACATTAGCAATGATATGCCTATTTCCACATTTTCTTCTGAATCTGGTTTCAATTTCTGGGAGTTGCCTGTTGATGTACTTCTGAAATTGTTTTTTAATTTCCTCAGTGAAATTTTACTTGTATGTGATATTAGTAATACTGTTCAATAACTTTCACACTCCATTGTATCACCTTTCTTTGCAATGGACACAAATATGGATCAGCTCCAGTTGGTTGGCCAGGTAACTGTCTTCCAAATTTCTTGGCATAGGTGAATGAGTAGTTCCAGAGCCGCATACTTGTAGTGAAACATCTCAGTTAGTATGCCCTCAATTCCTGAAGCCTCATTTTTCACCAATGCATTAAATGCAGCTTGAAGTTCTTTCTTAAGAATCACAGGTTCTTAATCATACGCTACCTCTAAAAATACTGTGGACACATTATTTTTGATATGGTAACTGTGTATTTCTCCTAGCATCTATTGATACTTCCTGCATTGTTTAATGTTTTGTCCACAGAATCCTTCAGTACTGCAACTTGAGGCTGCAATTTTTCTTCACTTCTTTCAGTTTGAGAAATTCAGAGTATTTTCTTCCCTTTTGACTCTGTATCTTCAAGTCTTTGCACACGTCATCATACTTTACTTTGTCTTCTTGAACCACACTTTGAAATCTATTCAGCTTTTTTACTGTATCATTTCATTCATTCATTTTAGCTACTCTATATTCAAGTGCAAGTTTCAGAATGTATTCTGATATATGCAAGATTTTTCAAAGACTTTACACTTAACCTCATTTATGTATTCTACTAAAGATTTCTTATCATAAGCATCAATTATAAGAAAGTAGTATTTTAAAATAAGATCATTTATAAAAAACTATATAAATATGACATTATAATTCAGAATGTTTCCTCTGCATCCATGTTAAATTGTTTTAATGTATATATTTGGTTTTGTACCCAATACAGATAATTCCAAGTATTAATTCCACATACTGTAATTAATTAAAAATTCTCTTACTACTAACTTAAAGAGGAAATAAGGCAGTTCTAAATTACATAAATGAGAAAATATCATGTAATAAAATTTTCAAGTTTTTATTCCATTCCTCAGTTCTTTGTGTGAGATACTAACACTTAATTAGTGTAAATAATTCTTGCCACTTAATGATGAAATGCAGTGTCAGGTATCAGAGAGGTTGCAAGCTATGAAATTATCTATCAGTTTTGAATGTTTGCTAACTTGGGTTTTGCCCTATCTGTCTAAATCATGGAGTAACATGGCCTGAGGAAGAGTTAGGCTTTATATTGAAGGAGATGGATTAATAGCTCTGAGAGCTGCAGCTTCTGGCTACTGTGCACCAAGAGGAATCAAGAGGCATAAGTAGTAGTGAACCTTTAAGCTGCTGAAGTAAGAATGGCAAAATATAATGCAGGATACGTGACAATTTGTCAGCATAGGGATGTTCTTCTATGACAGGATTTAACATCCAGAAGTCAGTTTGCTAGAATGTTCATGTTTTCCTTTTGGAAAAATCTACCCTGTACTTTTTTACCTAGAATTGGAATCCGTATAACCCTGTAACATTTCAGTTAGGCCTCTGCTTTGATCTTCCTCAAGCCTCATATGCCATGTCACTGAAGGATCATTTATGTCTTCTGCATATGTCACATTTCTAGAACAGTGGTTTTCTGGTCTATGAGGTCTCATGATTGAGTCTGCAAACTTCATTGTTGCAAGTGCTACATACTACATTGCTGAGTATCACTATGGTAACCTTTGAAGTACTCCCCGTGAGAAGTTATGCACCGACACCAGTGCAATTTCGGAACTGTTTCTGAAATAGTCATTGCACACAGTAGCAGAGTGTCAGGTTCTCCTGAGCTTAGTTATAAAGTTGTCTGTGAGGAAGTTTTTAGCCAGTAAACAAATAACTGTATGGATCTACTTCCCTACTCACCTAATCTGGTCCCCCGAAGACTTTTCTTTACCAGAAGATAAAGGAAGTATTGAAAGGAAGGCATTTTCATGACATTCAGGGATATTGTGAAGACAGCTCTGATGGCTGTTTCAGAAAAAGAGTTCCCAAATTGCTTTGAAAGGAGGACTAGGCACTGGCGTTGGATAGCTTCCCAAGGGGAGTACTTCAAAGATGACTGTAGTGATATTCAGCAATGAGGTATGTAGCACTTTTTCAAAGATGAGTTCGTGAACTTAAATGGCAGACATCTATATACCAATCTTCAGAGAGAAAAAAGAAACTAATGTGATAAGACAGGATACATTGTTTACAATGAAGTCAGGCATTCAAACATCAATCACTCTGTAAGGGATCACCAATAGTCTGATGTCCACAGTTTCTGTAAGGTTCTTATTTCTGTTTTAAAACTTGTTTGAGATATAGTGGGCCAGGAACCACAGCTAACATTATCTTTCCCATGTTGTCTCTTCATTATCTTCTTCTGGAAAGATGAGCACCTGTTTTGTTCTGCCTTCTCTGAACCACCTGATGTCCCTAGCTGTTAATCACCAAAAATTTTGCTAAAAACAATAGTTTCTTTTTGATCATCAACAATAGCTCTCTTAAACAAGAGCTCAGTCAATATGAGTTTGGAGAGTTTTTCCGTGATCTGAAAACTAGTTAATGATGAATTTCATCTAATTGTATTTAATATCCAAGTACCTGGAGAAGATGAATGCTAAACAATATAAAGAGTATGAGATGGAGAACTGCTAGGTAGGTGTGCCCTGCGGAAGCCAATAATTAGCTTTATTTTGTTTGTGCCTGTTTTTCAGTATTTACTAAATATTAAGAGAACTTAATATCTACAAATAAAGATTATGTTCAAAACTTAATTATGAATTTATTTTTCCTGAAAAAATCATTGATAATATCTTTAAAAAAAACTAGTAAAATACTTCATATGTGTCCTGTAATGCTTGATTCTGTATTTTATGTGTGTGGGTGTGTATGTCTTTATTCCAGCTTAAACATTTTCAGCTTTTTGGGGGAGGGGTAGTGAAATTACTTCTAAATGCCTTACTTAAATGGCACTGTATTTTAGTTTATTCCCTTGATGTTTTAAAAATCTTTATATATTGTCATCTTAGGCAGATACCTGGCTGGTCTACTAGATCAATGAGCTCTACATGAAATGGTGTAGAAAAGGCATGAAAGAAAATGGAAATCCCTAGAGGAAGTAATTCTTTATTTCACAAGTATTCATGTGTCCAGCCCAAATATTGTCTATCCATGTTCCTCATTGTTCAAAATCTTTTTGATAATGTGATTTAATAAAAAAAATCATGATCATCAGAAATATATTTCCAATCCAGTAAACACACCAACTTTTATTTACTCATGTAAGCACTTATATTAAATAAGAACTTGCCTAATTCTAAGGCCATGAATTATGACAAAATAAATACACTTCAGTAATCCCCAAACAGATGAGGAGATAGACCATTACTCTAATCCAGAAAGCTCCCATTTCCCTTCCAATTACATTCCTTCCTCCTCTTCAGATTTGAAAAGCATTCTGACTTCTAACACCAAATGTTCATTTTACCTGCTCTGAATTTTACATACATAAAATTATGCACTGTGAAACCTTTTGCCTAGCTCATCTCACTCAACAAATTGCTTGGGAACAGGGCATATTATTGAATGTAGTACTTCACTCATATTTATTGCTGTGTTATTATCCATTGATCATTATACAATGGATTTATCCATTCTCTTATAATCAGATATTTACATGGATTGATTTTGGGCTATTACAAAATCTGCTGCTATGAACTTATCTCTGCACCGAACAAAATATCACAATTTTGACATGGATGAAGTCACTCTTGGGGTCATTCATCTGCTAACATAGCATTACAAAATGAGAAGAAATAGCTGCAAACATCCATTAAGAAGTGGAATGTAAAATGTAAGATATATAAATACAGGAAAATTGGAAATCATCAGGGAAATTAAAGACCCTGAAATATTTTCAGAAATTGGAAGCCTCAATATTGTGATCATTTTTATCCAAATTTGTCTATATATACATACAGATATAGCTATGTCAAGCCAAGCCAAGTGCCATCAAGTCGGATCCGACTCATGGTGACAGATATGCAAATACATCACCACAAGCAGCACTTATATTTTTGGAAGTTTAAAATTCTTCTTCTAAAATAAATGCAGGCAACTAGACTATATAACATTCTGAAAACATCGGGAGGTTTTGTTCTATCTGCCATTGCTCATCTCAGTTTGTTGTACTGGCCTTCATATTGTTGTGATGCTAGAAACTATACCACTGGTATTTCAAATACCAGCACGGTCACTCATTGTAGACTGGTTTCAGTAGAGCTTTCAGTATAGAACAGACTAGGAAAAAAGGCCTGGTGATTCACTTCTGAAAATTAGCTCACAAAATCCACATGGTTCACAACAAAATGTTGTCTGATATACCCATTGCCGTGGAATTGATTCCAAGTTTTAGCAGCCACACAGGGCAGAGTAGAACTTCCAAACAGAGTTTCCAAGGAGTGCCTGGTGTCTGGTGGTTGCTGGCCTTTTGGTTAGCAGCCACAGTTCTTAATCACTATACCACCAGCATTTCCATATACACACTGAATTAAAGGACAGTGATGAACTATTGATAGGTATAGTGAGAATGGCACTTTATAACCATAGTCTTCCATCCAAAATACAGAAATCCAATCTAATCTTAAAAGAAAAATATCAGTCAAATCTCCATTAATGTTCATTCTATAAGACACCTGATGAATATTTCTCAAAGCTTTCAAGGTCTTCAAAAACATGGAAAATCTTAGACTGTTTCACAGCCAAAAGAAGCCTAAGGAGGCATGACATATATTTGTAAAGCAGTATCCTGGGTAAAACCCTGGAAGAGAAATAAGGACATTAGATTAAAAACTAAGAAAATCTGAATAAAATATAGACTTTAGTTAACAATATGACTATCGACAGGTGCCATGAAGTCGCTTCCAACTCATAGCAACATCTACATCAGAACAAAACACTGCCCAGTTTTTGTCATTCTCATAATCACTGTTTGCTTGAGCTCAGTGTTACAACCTGGAGCTGGCAGTCCATCACACTCAGCAGCTTCCTTTTTTTCATTTACCCTTTACTTTACAGGAAACTCTGTTGGTGTAGTGGTTAAGTGTCACACCTGCTAACCAAAATGTCAGCAGTTCAAATCCACGAGGTGCTCCTTGGAAACTCTATGGAGCAGGCCTACTCTGTACATCACGAGTCTGAATCAACTCAAAGACACTGGGTTTGTGTTTTTTTTTTTTTTTGGTTGCTCTGTTTCATAAGCGTGGTGTGCTTCTTTAGAGACTGGTCACTCCTCTCACCATCCTTGCTTTTGGCAATTCATGGAATATTAAATTCTCTTCACCAACTCCGTAATTAAAAGATGTCAGTTCTTCCTTCTTACTTTTTCACTGTCCAGTTTTCACATGCATGTGATGCTACTGAAAACACTGTGGCTTGGGTCAGACACAACTTAGTATTGGAGGTGGCATTTTTGCTTTTTAACACTTAACAAGATGTTTTGCAGCAGATTTGCCTAATGCAACAGGCCTTTTGAGTTCTTAGCTGCTGCTTCCATGAGTGTTGATCATGGATACAAGTAAAATCTTTGACAATCTTGATCTTTTTTCTGTTCATCACAATACTACTTATTGGTCCTTTTGTATAGATTTTTGTTTTCTTTGAGTTTTAATGTAGGCTGAAGGCTGTGACCTTGACTTACATCAGTAAGTGCCTCAAGTCCTCTTCACTGTCCACAAGTAAGATTGTGTGGTCTGCATAATGCAGGCTGTTAATGAGTCTTCCTCTGATCCTCATGGCCTGTTCTTCCTATAGGCCAGCATCTTGGATTATTTTCTCAGCATACTGATTAAGTACACTGAAAGGATACAATCTTGATGTTCACCTTTTCTGACGTTAAACCACATTGTATCTCCTTGTTCTCTTCAAGTGACTGCCTCTTGATCCCTGTTCAGGTTCCTCATGAGCACAATTAAGATTTATGTAAGTCACATTTTATGCAATGTTATCCATAATTTGTTATGATCCATGCAGTCAAATGCCTTTGCATAGTCAATAAAACTTAGGTGAACATCCTTCTAGTATTCTCCGCTCTTAGCTAGGATTCATCTGACTTAAGCAATGATATATCTGGTTCCAAGCCTTTTCTAAAACTTACTTGAATTTCTGGCAGTTGACTGTTGATATATTGCTACAGCCACTTTTGAGTTATCTGCATCAAAGCTTTACTTGCATGTGATATTAAGTATATTGTTTGATACTTTCTGTATTTGGTTGGATCACCCTTCTTAATGATGTGGATGGAGTCACACTTTTAAGACCTTCATCTTCTGAAGTGACATGACTCAGAATGATAAGAAATAGTTGAAAAGATCCATTAATAACTGGAATGTAGAATGTACAAAGTATAAATATAGGAAGATTGGAAGTCTCCAAAAAATGAAATGAAGTGCATCAGCATTAGACATTAGTGACCTGAAATGGATTGTGTTAACTTTTTTGAATCAGACAGTCATATGGTCTACTTGGAGAGGAATGGAACTTCATCATCAAAAAAGACGTTTTAAAATCAGTGATAGAAAATATCCATATACCTACAAGTAACACAAGTAACACCAGTTAATACAACTATTATTCAAATTTACACAGCAAACATTAAGGTCAAAGATGAAGAAATTGAAGATTTTTACTGTCGTCTGCAGTCAGTAATTTATCAAAATTGCAGTCAGATGCTTTCATAATTCCTGGTGATTAGACTGTGAAAGGTAGAAAGAAAGAATTGGTAGTTGGAAAACACGGCCTTGGTGATTGAAACAATGCCAGAGAATGCATGGTAGAACTTTTCAAGACTAACAACTTCGCTGCAAATAAAACTTTTTCCACTAACATAAACTGTGACTATACATGTGGGCTTCACCAGATGGAATACATGGCAATCAAAAGGGGAACTCGAATTTTACCACTAACTATACTAAATATAAATGGTCTAAGTACCCCAAATTTAAACAAAAGATCGGAAGACTGGGTACAAAAACAAGAACCTATTACGTTCTTTGTACAAAAATGAACTTTAAATGCAGTCACAGATTTTTAAATGAAAAGTATAGAGGACTTAGACTGTACAAACATTTTTTTTAACAGGGTGCAATATCTAAGTTATTATCAGAGGGAATAGAATGAAGAAAGAAAGAGTATCACAATGAATAAAGAGGGACATTTAAGATAATAAGAATGTAATTCATCAATGAAAAAGACCTAACACTTACAGATAAGTATGTACTTAACAAAAGAGCTTCCAAATTCAAAAAGAAAAACGTCTGATGGAAGAGAAATATAAGAAAGGCAAATCCACAATTATGAGATGTTCAACATATCCCTCTCAGTAATAGATGGTAAACAGGAAATCAGTAAGTATATAAAAGACTCTAATATCAAAATCAACTAAGTCGACACGTACTGAACATTTCAACCAACAGTAACACAGTCCATTGGAACATTCACCAAGATGGACTACATGCTCGCTGGAAAAAAAAAAAGTACATTTAAAATTACGGAAATTAAACAGAGCAGACTCTCTGACAATATTAGAATTAAATTAGAAATACATTTGGGAAGCCTCATAAATATCTGTAAATTCAGTGGTCAACTCCTGAATAACTCATGTGTCAAAAAAGAAATTACAAGAGAAATGCGAAAATAGTTTGAATTGAGTAATAATGAAACTACATAGTTCTTAGCAGAATTGCTGACATTTTGTAGTCAATTATTCTTTGTTAGGAGGAGATGTTCTGGACTTTGTAGGATGTGTAGCAGCACTAGTCACTTCTTCCAGCTAGAAGCCAGTAGCACTCCCTTCCACCCCCACTCCCTCCCTCTTCCAGTTATCACAATCATAAATGTCTCTAAACCTATTGCCAGTGAGTCAGTTCAAACTCATAATAACCCTATAATGTCTAACCACTGCCAAATATCTCTTAGTGAGATATGGAGAGGAGCATGGAACATTTACTGTTCAAGGTCCAGAGAACTAAAACAATGCTTAGATGAAATATTTTATCTTTAAATGCTAATGATAGAAAAAATGGTCAAAACAAGTGATCTAAATGTCCACTTTAAGAGAACAGGAAAATGAAAAGAAAGTAAATGACTATCTGGGCTAACTTTCACAACAAATTATTTTCTTTCTTGAGTTATTTCATAACATTCCGAAAACTCTCTGACTCTGCCAATTATAATCATCATGTTCTTACAAGATGAACCAAGACCATTCTAAGAGAACCCATGTGTTATGGAAAAAATTGTGTTACTCCAAAATATGTGCTAAGAATACTAACTCCACTGGGAATATGGTTTTATTTGTAAAGCTAATGAGGCCGTATCAGCAAAGGGTATGTTTTAAACCACTTATTTCTGAGATATAAAAGAGCAGAAGAGGCACAGAGGCAAGAACAGATATAGGGGTTAGTACTAAGTTATCTCTACTGCAGTGAAGTCGGGGACACCTGCCTTCACAATCACACTTCTCTAGAGCTATCTGCAGAAGTCCCTTGTTAGACTTACATGTCCCACTGAAATCCCATTTCTCTTTCTCTACTTTTGTGCTCATCCTCAGTATCCCTATACCTCATCTCCAGATGAAACTTGCTGTCTTCTTTCCAGGGCCTCTTCTTTCAAAGTCTCTCCATTTAGGATGATGCTGGCTGTTGGCTATGTGTAAATACCCTTTATTAAGTCAAGGATTTTCCTTCCTACTCTTATCTTTCCGAGAGTTTTTATCAGGAATGGGTGCTAGACTTTGTCAAATATCCTTTCTTCATCAGTTGATATGATCTTGTGGTTCTTGTCTGTTTTATTTATGTGGTGGATTACAGAGAGCTTGTCTCTAATATTGAATGATTGCTGCATACTAGGTATGAATTCCACTTGGGAAAGATGAATTATTATTATTTTTTTGATACACTTTAAATTCTATTGACTAGAAATGTATTGAGAATTTTTGCATCTGTGTCCATAAAATATATTGGCCTATACTTTTTTTTCACTTGTGGTATCTTTAACCTGGTTTTATGAGGGTTATGCTGACTTTGTAGAATGAATTCAAGAATGTTCTCTCTTCTTCTACACTATGAAATACCTTCTGTTGTTCATACCTTCCGTTGTTCTGGTGTTAACTCTTCTCTAGAAGTTTGATAGAATTCTCCAGTGAAGTCTTTAGGGACACAGCTTCTTTTATGTTGTTCTGTTTTGTTGAAGTTTTTTTTTTTTTTTTTTTTTTTAATTGTCTCTTCAATCTTTCCTTCTGTTATAGATTGATTTAGTTTTCCTACCTCAGTTTGTGTTAGTTTAGGTAGGCACTGTTTTTCTATAAATGTGTTCGTTTCCTCTAGATTTTCAAATGTTTTGGAGTACAATTTTTCACAGGAGTCTTTTATGATTCTTTTAATTTCAGTTGAATCTGTTGCATGCAACTTGTCTCTTCTTATTCAGGTTATTTGCTTCCATTCATGTTTTCTTTTCCTTTTCCAGTTTAGCCAATGGTCTCATCTTAAATAAATTGTTTTTGTATTCTCTATTTCATTTAGTTTTGCTCCAATATTTATTATTTGCTTTCATCTGATGATCAAGGGTTTCTTTCGCTGTTCTCTATTTGTTTGAGTCACAATGTTACTATTATGATTTGAGCCCTTTGTTCTTTGGGTATGTGTGCATTTAGTGTTATAAATTAACCTCTGAGCTCTACTTTTGCTATGTCCCAAAGTTTCTGCTAAGATATGTTTTCATTCTTATTTGACTCTGTGAATTTCTTTATGCTGTCCTTAAATTCTACTGTAACATAGGAGTTTTTGAGCAAGGTGTTGTTCTGTTTCCTTATGTTTGTTTTTTCTCTCTTGCTTTTTCTGTTACTCATTTCTACTTTTATGGTTTTTGGTTGGAAAAGATGCTTTGTAACATTTTGGTGTTTTGGATTTTATTAAGGCTAGCTTTTTGGCTTAGTATGTGGTCTATTCTGGAGAATGTTCCATGTGCCTTGGAAAAGAAAGCATATATGGCTGCTGTTGCATGGAATGTTCTGTATGTCTATGAGGTCAAGTTGGTTGATTGTGGCATTTTTATCTTCTGTACCTCTATTGAGCTCCCATCTGAATATTCTATCTGTCATTGAAAGTGGTGTGTTGAATCTCCTACTATTATTGTGGAGTTGTTTTTTTCTTTTCAATACTGTTAGAGTTTGTTAGAGGTATTTTGGAGCCCTGACATTGGATGTGAAAATATTTACTATGCTTACATCTTTCTGTTTTATTGACCATTAAATCAGTATGTAGGGTCTTTCCTTATCCTTTGGGGTGGGTTTTGCTTTAAAGTCTATTTTTTCAGAAATTAATATTGCCACTCCTGTTCTTTTATCAATGTTGTTTGCTTGATATATTTTTTCCATGTAGCACTTTTTCTAGGATGAGTTCATAAACTTAATTGGCAGTCCTTGTTATTTGGTTCCTCTTTTTTTGTTTTAATGTTACTATCTTTTCGCCATGAGTTGGATCCAACTCGACGGCACTTGGCTTGGCTATCTTTTACAGATAACATATCTGTTTCCTTATTCTCAGTGTTTTAGCTTTGATTTACTATTGTGACTCCCCTACCTAGGTTATGTGGTTGTTGTATCCTGTGTTCTAGTCTTGCTTTGTTATCTGATGCCACTGATTATCTAACTAGAGGACTCCCATCAGCATTTCTTGTATTTTTTTTAAGTTCCCTAAACTTCTGTTTACTGGAAATGACCTTTGTCATCATATTTGAGAGGCAGTTTTAAAAATACATAATTCTTGACTGGCAATATTTTCCCTTCATGGATTTATATGTCTTCCCACTGCTTTCTTGACTACATGGTTTCTGCTGAGTAGTCATAGTTTAGTCTTACTGACTCTCCTTTGTAGATGACTTTTAGTTTATCCCTAGCCACTCTTGAAGATTATCACACGTCTTATATATTTTCTTTTGGGATCTATCCTGTGTGGTATCTGATGAGCTTCTTGGACAGATATCTTCTCATATTTTACAATATCAGGAAAATTTTCTGCCAAATCTTCAACCATTCTCTCTGTATTTTCTGTTATCTTCCCTTGTTCTGGTATTCCAATTACTCACAGGTTATTCCTCTAAATAATCCTTAGGTATTCTTTATCTTTTTAAATTATTTTATTTGATTGCTCCTGAAAGAAATCGGTATCAAGTGCTTTATCTTCATTTGCACTAATTCTGACTTCTATTACTTCAGTTCTGCTCCTATAACTTTCTATTTAGTTGTCTCATTATGAAATTCCACTGTTAGACTTTTGGATTTCTATTTACTTTGCCTCCATGGATTGTTATAGCCTGTGAAATTTGTCACTGTGCTCTTCTGTGACCTTCTTTGTTTCCTCAGTTGCCTTGTCCGTGTGTACCTTGGCTTGGACTGCATTTTGCCAGATCTCCTTCCTGATCTCTTGCAGAGGTCCATATATTAATCTTTTGAGTTCTATCTCTTGTAAGTCCAATACTTTCTCTTCCTCCTGGAGGTTTCTTGGCTGGTGAAGTCATCGTCTGTGTCTTCAGGTGGGTTCTCTAGGGAAGCAAAACTAGTAACATGTATAAATATACATAGAAGGAGATTTATATAAAGGAAACAAACAATTCACACAATTGTAATGGCTGAAACGTCCCAAGTCCTGGATCTGAATATAAGTCTCACACATTCACGGAAGCTACTAAACCCAAGGCCATCAAGTAAGAGAGCAAAGTTCCCACTCACAGGCTGTGAAGGTCAGTGAATACCAAGATGGCAGAGAAGACTGCAATTTTTCTGCTGATTCATGAAACTGAAGCACTTGGTGAACCCACAATTGGCAGGGCAGGAAACAGCACTCTTATTCATAGGCTGTGAACATCAAAGAATCCAAAGAGCTATTAGTTCAAGTTCCAAAAACCAGATATAAGAGGATAAGAGAGGCACAGCTGCTGAATCTGCAACAAGTCAAAATCTTGGCAAGGTGAGCAGATGGGTAGTAGGTGGCAGAAGGTGGAGATATAAAGACTGAGGGTGTAGTGAGCCACTAAAGATCCCACCCCTGTTAGTACCACAGCACACAGTTATGGCAGTGACAATTATATACAACTGCCAAAACACTGAGAATCATAGCTCAACTAAGTGACATATAGTCTTAACCATCACAGTCTGCCTCTTTATGTGATTTGATATAGACTGGGGCAGTTCTACTCTGTGCTATGGGGTTGCTGTGTGTCAAAAATCAACTCAACAGCAATAAGTTTTTTGGTTTTGGTTGTCTCTGAGCCACCAGTTAGTTATTATATTTACTTTATATTTGATGATTGTGTTCTAGTTTCTTGTTTTGTTTCATACTTATATGCCCAAATATGTGAGCTACTTTGATTACTGGTATCTTTAAAGCTTTCATGTCCTGTCTCTCAGTAGTTACAGCTGTAACTATGTATGTGAGCCTAGGAGACCATTTACTTTTCTTGTGTGAGTTTAACTCTAGTGTCCAGATAGTTGGCACCAGGTGTGTCAGGCAGACTCTTACCTGCAGTTCCACACAAGCAGGACTACATAGGGGTGACTGGAGTAGGCACAGGTATATGGCTACAGTATGTGGTTTTTTTGTTGAGCATGGTAGGGAGTTGATGGCTTCCTTGTATGCCTGGTGGAAGCCATGTGCCTCTTCCCTAGAGTGTGTAGATAGATGGATTAGGCAGTTGAACTTCAGCTACTCAGTGGTGTTGGCTGTCAGGACTGGGAGACAATACTCGTTCTTGGACCTGTCATGGGTGTCCAGGTGGAGTGGGTGGAACTACCAGTCCTCAAACCCCTATTTATGGGCAAGGCATGGCCAACTGTCTTGTCATTTCTCTTAGCAGGTGCTGTTAAAAAATAAACTTCAGGTTTCATCCCGCTGTACTGTTCTAATAACAGCATATGCTATTGAAATGGGCCCACACAAGTCTAGGTAGAGGTGAAAGACATTCAAAGTCCATCAGTCCCTTATGCCTGTACCTAGGCAAAGAGGCTATGCTTACCCTGAGTTCAGCTTAGTGAATATGGAAGGCTATTTAGTCTTGTTTGTTCATTTTTTCCCTCTTCAAAGTTGGGAAAATGACACAGTGAGAATGAGGATCCTACTTGTAGCCCCGGGAATCAGCAGTCACTGCAGTTAGACCAGTATAGGAGCCGAGTGTTGAAGGGGCAATAAATGAAAGAGGTACTGTCTAGAAAGGAGAAGGGATTCTTTTGATCCTGCATGGCAGGTTAGATGCTTGCCATCCAGTTTCACAGATCAGTGTAACTACCCCCGGTTCTGGATAGAAGCTTGCACAGACTCACTGTTTCTCCCAGTGTGGAAAACTCACCTTGAGTTCTGTTGCTTGCCTCTGCATGTACACATTTGCCTGTCCAGCCTGCAGGGTGCCAGCTAGGTAAGGTCTGGCAAATAGTCACTGCTTCTGAAGTGTCTCTCTACCACTGCTGCTCAGTTCAACTCCTAAACTAAAGTAAGTGTATTCCTTCTCTGATTACAATTTAAAGGATTAACATTACAATATTAATTAGTATGTTTTATCTCAGTGGAACACACCTAGACATATTACTAATGAGCAAATAGAAAAGTGTACAACTTTTTTTAAACATTTATTTAACATTAAACTCATGTTAACTCATATTGTGCCCCTAAGAGCCCAGTCCCCTCAGACAATTACACATTTAATTTCCATGTATTTATTAAGACTTAAAACAATTTTGAAATTACGTTTAAAATTATCTACAGCTAACATGTTTTGTTTTACTGTGCTCAAATGTGGAAAATTTTCATAGGAAATTCCATTTGGTTTAAGAAAATAGAAAAAAGTCAGTCATTAGAAACTATGATGAATATTATGTCATGACAAAAGTAATATTTTACATCAAAGAAATTTTTGTAGTTCAAAAAGTTCTAGTTTTAATTTTTACAGTTTGAAAAACATTTCTGTCAAAATAAAGGTGTCTAAATCTGTTGTGAAGGATAACAGTCATTACACTGTAAATATAATCACATATTGTACTGCTATAAATAATATCATTATTTTTGCTATACTTTTAAGAAAAAAAATCTTTTTTGTTACTGCCCAGAAATCAGGTAATATCATTTCCTTCTATATTTGAAACTCTTCAATAACTGATTTTAGCTTATCTTTTCAATTATACTTTCTAATTATAACTTCATAATTATTTAATAATTATAACTATGCTTCCTAATTGCATAAATCTGCCCAATGCTATTCATGTGTATCAAGGTCAGTTTAGTTATGTTTATGCTCCTTTATGCTTCTAAACCAAATTGTTGCTATTGACTGCAGTGACTGATGGAAACCCTACATGTGCCAGAGTAAAACTGGGCTCCATAGACCAATGGCCAATTTTCAAAAGTAGATCACCATGTCTTTCTTCTTAGGTACCTCTTGGTGAACTCAAAGTTTAAATCTTTCTTAGCAGCTGAGCATTTTAAGTATTTGTACTACACAGAGATACATTTATATGTATAAAAGTCCCTATACTTAATCTCACCAAAAAAAGCTTCTTTCTTTAATTATTGATTTTTTTATTGTGATTAAGTGAAAGTATACAATCCAAATTCTATTTGCACGCCTGTTTGTTTGCAGCTCCTTCTGCTCTCCTTGTCCAGTGACAGCACACTCTTCCTTTTCACTCTATATAAGTCATATCTTCTTAACAATCTCCTTTCCACCCTTGCTACACTAACCTTGCAAAATTGGTTAAGATTAGAAGAGTTTTCAGTTTATGTTGAACTCCAGTTAAGTTTGTCTTCTTACTAATGTGTGCTGTCACTGCTTTCACCCAACCAAATTTCTATCAACTATCTAATCAATCTATGACCAGTTATCTCCCTTGACTCCCTTGCAGCTGTTGAAAGAGACTTTTGTTCTATACATGAGCCTATTTTTAAGTCCTTATAGTAGGGGTATTCTACAGTATTTGTCCTTGCGCCGCTGACTTTCATTCAGCATAATGTCTTCCAATTGAAACCAGGTGATGAGATGCTTCCTGAAATCATCAATGCTCTTTATCATTGCATAGTGTTCCACTGAGTGTATGTACCATAGTTTGTTTATCCATTCATTTGTTGTTGGGCATCTGGGTTGATTTGATCTTTTAGCTACTGTGAACTGTGCTGCAATAAACAGTTGTGTGTGTGTCTCTGTTTGTGTGACTGCCCTGGGTTCTGTGGGGTGTATTCCAAGCAGTCGGATTTCTGGGTCAAATGATATATCTATTTCCAGCTTTTTAAGGAAGCACCAGATGGCTTTCCAAAGAGGTTGTACAATTTTGCAACCCCACCAGCAGTGTAGGAGAGTTATAATCTCTCCACAGCCTCTCTCTAGCATTTCTTGTTTTGTGTTTTTTGGATCATGGCCAACCTTGTTGGGCTAAGATCGTATCTCCTCATAGTTTTGATTTGGATTTCTCTGGTAGCTAATGATTGTATTTCCTCATGTGTCTTTTGGCTGCCTGGATGTCCTCTTGGGTGAAATACTGTCCATCTCCTTTGCCTATACTTACTTGCACTATTTATCTTTTTCTTGCTGATATTTTGCAGTACCTTGTAGATTATGGAGATCAAACATTGATCTGATATGTAGTTGCCAAGCATTTTTTCCCATTCTGTAGATGATCTTTTTTAATTCTTTTGATAAAATCTTTGGATGAGCAAAAGTGTTTAATTCTTAGTGGTTCTCATTTACCTATTTTCTCTTCTGGTGATCATGCTTGTCAAATTTTGAAGTCTGTCTGTATCGTGGATGAAAACTTCCATTGCATTGTTGATCCAATTTTTTCTTGTATGACTTTATCCTTCTAGGTTTGATATTTAAGTCTTTGTTACAATTTGAGTTAGTTTTTGTGTAAAGTGTGAGATATGGATCTTGTTTCAATTTTTTTTGCAGATGGATATCTAATTTTGCAAACACTGTTAAAGAGACTGGTTTTATCCCAGTCTCTTTTGTCTTAGAGCGTTTGTCAAATATCAACTGTTCATAAGAGGATGGTGGTATCTCTGGGGTCTCAACTCTGTTCCATTGTTCTACATGTCCCTTTTTCTACTAGTATCAGGCTGTTTTGACTACTGTAGCAGTGTAATCGTTTCTGAAGTCAGGTAGTGTGAGGCCTCCCACTGTGTCGCTGTTCTTCAATAGTGCTTTGCTTCTCTAATGTTTTTTTCCCTTTCCAAAGTTGGTGATTTGTTTCTACATCTCATTAAAAATGCCCCTGGAATTTGTACTGGGATTGCATTATATGTGTATACTGCTTAGAGTAAAAGAGTTATTTTCACAATGTTAAGTCTTCCTACCCATGAGCAGTGTAGGTTTCTCCAGTTATGTAAATCTCTCTTGGTTTCTTGCAGTAAGTTCTTGTAGTTTTCTCTCTATAGGTTTCTAATTTCTGTTATTAGACTTATTCCTAAATGTTTTATCTTCTTGAGGGCTACAGTAAATGACATTGATTTGGCAATTTCTTCTTTGATTATCTCTTTGTTGGTATAAAGGAAACCTACTGATTTACTTATTTTATCTTATATCCTGATAATTTGCTGAACTCTTCTGTCAGTTTCAGTAGTTTACTTATGGATTCTTTAGGATTCTCTGCATATACAATCATATCAACTACTAGTAGAGAGATTTTACTTCTTCTTTACCAATGCAGAGACCATTTATTTCTTTGTCTCATTTAATTGTTCTGGTCAGAACTTGTAGTACAATGTTGAATAGAAGTAGTGAGAGTGCGCCTCTGTGTCTATTTCCCATTCTCAAGAAGAATTCTTTCAGTCTCTCTCCATTCAGGATGATATAGGCAGTTGACTTTGCATAGATGGCCCTTGCTGTGGAAGAATTTCCCTTCTATTCCCATTTTGCTGAGAGTTTTTAGCAAGAATGGTGCTGGACCTTGTCAAATGCCTTTTCTGCATCCACTGACAAAATCAGGTGATTCTTGTATTTTCTGTTATTTATGTGGTTGATCACATTATTTGTTTTCCTGATGTTGCATCTCTGGTATGAATCCAACTTGGTCATGATAAATTATTTTTTTGATATGTTGTTGAATTCTATCGGCAAGGATTTTGCTGAAGATTTGTGCATCTAGGTTCACAAGTGATACTGGTCTGTAACTTTCCTTTTTTGTTGGGTCTTTCCCTGGCTTTGGTATCAGTGTTGTGCTGGCTTCATAGAATGAATTTGGGAGTATTCCATCCCTTTCTATGTGGTGAAATAGAGTTAATATTGGAGTTAACTCTTTTCTAAAAGTTTGGTAGAATTCTCCATTGAAGCTATCTGGGCCAAGGCTTTCTTCGTTGACAGTTTTTAGGTGATGTTTTCAATCTATTCTCTGTGATCAGTTTATTAAATTGTTCTACTTCTCCTTGTGGTAATTTTGGTAGATGGTATGAATCTAGCAATTTGTTCATTTGCTCTAGGCTTTCAGATCTGTTACAGTACAGTCTTTCATAGTATTCTATTATGATACTTTTGATTACAGTTGGGTCTGCTGTGAAATCTTCCATCTCCTTTGATATTCAGGTTATTTGTTTCCTGTCCTGCTTTTCTTTTGAAGCTTAGCCAATGGTTTTAAAACCAGCTTTGGGTTTTGTTAATTTTGTGTTCATCTATTCTCTAACTCATTTAGTTCTGCTCTAATCTTTATGACCTGTTTTCTTCTGGTGCTGAGGGATTTCTCTATTGCTCTCTAGTTGTTCAAGGTGTAAGGTTAATTCTTTGATTTGCGTTCTTTTTTCCTTCCGGATGTGTGCTTTCGTAGAAGTAAACTGACCTCTGAACACTGCTTTGGCTATGTCCCTTAGTTTCTGGTAGGATGTGTTTTCATCCCCATTTGATTCCATAAGTTTCTTTTTTTCATCCATGATTTTCTTCTATAACCTGTGGCTCCTTGACCGAGGTGTTATTCAGTTTCCATGAGTTCAAATTTCTATCTATGTTTTCCTGCTATTGATTTAAAATTTTATGTCTGTGTGGTCCAAGAAGATGCTTTACAATAATTCAATGGCTTGGATTTTGTTGAGGTTTACTTTACGTCCTAACACATGGTGTATTCTGGAAAATGTTACATGTGCATTGGAGAAGAAAGTGTACTTACATGTTGATGAATTAAAAGCTCTGTATATGTGGATGAGATCTTGTTGGCTAATTGTCACAGTAAGATCTTCGTGTCTTTACTGAGCTGTTTTCTGGATGATCTGTCCATTACTGAAAGTGAAGTGTTGAATGATTATTATGGAGTTATCTCATTTTTCCATATACTCAAGTGTTTTTTTGATGTATTTAGATGCTGTGATACTGGGTTCATAAATATCTAATATTGTTAAGTTCTGCTTGTGTATAGAAACTTTCAGCAACAAATAGTGACCATGTTTGTTCACGATGGTAGATTTTTACATTAAAATCTATTTTATCTGAGATTAGAACTTCCACACTTGCTCTTCTTTGTATATTGTTAACTTGGTATGCATTATTCCATTCTTTAATTTTCAGTTTGTTCATATCTTTAAATCTATGGTGTATATCTTGTAGGCAACATATAGTCAGATCATGTCCTTTGATCCAAGATGTCACTCATTGTCTCTTTATTGGAGTGTTCAGTCCATTTACATTCAGTGTAATTATTGATAAGCCAAGATAGGTATGTGTTTAGTGTTGTCATTTTGATGTATTTATTTTTGTGTTGGTGTTTTCTCTGTTGCTCTTAATATCCTGTTCTGGGTCATTCTTCTTTACGGGTTTTCATCTTTTAGGTGCTGGTCTTGCATTTGTTGAGACTCCTGTATTATGTTTCTTGTTTTGATATGTTGCATTGTTATTGTGCTTTGTGGCTACCCATATAATCCCCCTTAATAGTCTAAGTTTAAATCCAGTTCTAACTTTTGCATATCTTTTTAACTTTCTTTCCATCTGAAAAGACTGTAACTACTGTAGCACATCCCTCTTTTCAGTGATGTGATCACTGGTTCCATTGTTTTAATGTTGCAGGTTTGATTGAGTTTCGTGACTTCTCTAACCAAGTAGGTTTGTGGGTGATGTGGCTTGCATTGCCTCCTTAAATACACACTCAGTGACTTTGTTTTCCTAAGCAGAAAGCTTCTTTTAGTATATCTGTTTGTTTTGGTTTGGTTTTTACAAGGTCTCTCAGTTTCTGTTTATCTGCAAATGTCTTAATCTCATCTTCATATTTGAGAGACAGTTTTGCAGGATATATAATTCTTGATTGGACATTTTTCTCCTTCAAGGATTTGAATGTGTCATACCACTGCCTCCTTACCAGCATTGTTTCTGCCAAGAAGTGAGACAGAAGCCTACAGAGTTTCCCGCTGATTGTTAGCTTTGCTTTGAGCCTCATTATCTTTAAGAGAATCTGTTTATGTTTCATTTTATTAAGCTTGATTATAATATGTCTTGGTGTCTTTCTATTGATATCTGGTTTTTGTGGCATTCAATACACATCTTGGAACTCTATGTTCTCTTCTTTCATAATTTCAGGGAAGTTTTCTGTCAGCAACTCAACAACAACACTGTATTTCCAGCTATCTCTTCCTATTCAGGATATCCAATTAATCATAGATTATTCCTCTAAATTGAGTTCCACATATTTCCTAATGCTTCTTCATTTTTCTTATTTCTTTTCTCTGATTTGTCGTCATAAATGCTGGTTTCAGTTGCCCTTTTCTTGGGTTACTAAGTCTGCCCACCACCTCAATTTTCCTCTTCTGGCTTCCAGGAAGCACTCTGGTTTTACTTCTTCCAGAACAGATCTGTTTGTTCCTTTGGTAGTCTATAGTACATTCAACATTCTTCTCCAACACCACAACTCAAAGGCATCAATCCTTCTTTTGTCTTCTTTGTTCATGGTCCTGATTTTGCCTGCATATGATGTGTTTGAAAACACCATGGCTTGGGTCAGATGCATTTTAGTCTTCAAGGTGACATCTTTACTTTTGAATACTTTAAAGAAGTCCTTTGCATCAGATGTTCCCAATGCAGAGTGTCTTTTGATTTCTTGACTGCTGCTTCCATAGGAATTGACTGTGGACCCAAATAAAATGAAATCCTTGACAACCTCAGTCTTTTCTCCATTTATGACAATATTGCTTACTTGTCCAGTTGTGAGGAATTTTATTTTCCTGATGTTGAGGCATAATCCATACTGCAGTCTGTGATCCTTGATCTTCATCAGTAAGTGTTTCAAATCTTCTTCATGTCCAGCAAGTAAAGTGTTAACAACACAGTTTGTTAATAAGTCATCCTCCAATCCTGATGCCTTGTTCTTCTTTATATAATCCAAGAAGATTAAAACGGTATGGTGAAAGGATACAACCCTGACACATACCTTTCCTGACTTTAAACCATGCAGTGTCCCCTTGTTCTCTTCACATAACTGCCTCTTGATCCATATACAGACTCCTTAAAAGTACAATTAAGTTGTGGAATTCCCATTCTCTGCAGTGTTGGCCATAATTTAGTATGATCCACACAGTCAAATGGTTTTGCATAGTCAAGGAAACACAAATGAACATCTTTCTGGTATTCTCTGCTTTCAGCCGATATCCATCTGACATCAGTGATGATATCCCTGGTTCCATGTCCTCCTCTGGATCCAGCTTGAGTTTCTAGCAGTTTCTTGCCAATATATTGTTGTAGTTGCTTTTAATGATCTTGAACAGAATTTTACTTGTGTGTGATATCAACAATATTGCTCACTAACTTCCACACTTGATGGAATCACCTTTCTTTGGAATGGGCATAAATATGGATCTCTTTTAGTCATTTGGCCAGGTAGCTGCCCTCCGAATTTCCTGGCATAGACGAATGAGCACTTTCAGCACTGTATCTGTTTGTTGAAATATCTCAATCAATATTCTTTCAATTCCTGGAGGCTTGTTTTTCACCAGTTCCTTCAAAGCAGCTTCAACTTCTTCTTTCAGTACCACTGGTTCCTGATCATATGCTACCTCTTCAAATGGCTGAACAGCAGCTAATTCTTTCTAGTATAATGACTGTGTATTCCTTCCATCTTCTTTTGATGCTGTCTGAGTTGTTTGATAGTTTCACTGTAGAATCTTTCACTATTGCACCTCAAGGCTTGAATTTTTTCTTCAATTCTTTCAGCTTGAGAAATGCAGAACATATTCTTCCCTTCTGCTATTCCATTTCCAGCTCTTTGAACATGTCAGTATAATACTTTCTTTTGTCTTCTTGAGCTACTCTTCAAAATCTTCTGTTTAGGTCTTTTACTTTGCCATTCCTTCCTTTTGCTTTAGCTGCTCAGTATTCAAGAGCATGTTTCAGAGTCTCTTCTGACATCCAATTTGGTCTTCTTTTTCTTTACTGTCTTTTAAATGACCTCTTGTCTCTTCACGAATGATGTCTTCGATGTCATTCCATGATTCATCTGGTCTTTGGTCATTAGTGATCAACACATCAGATCTGTTCTTGAGATGGTCTTTAAACTCAGGAGGGATATACTCAATGACCTTGAGTATATATTTGTGTGTGTATATATATACATACACACACACGTATATATGTATGTATATCTATACGTATTCTGTCTAGAAGCTTTAAAATACAAGGCTAAGAAGAAAATATTATTAAGAAGATTACACTAGGAAAATAAGGATATCCAATTTCTTAACAAAACAGGGGCCCTGTCACATATTTTTAATCATGTGGTGACAAGTCTAACAATTTGTAAGCTCTATATAATTAAAGCAATTTATAATTTTACTTAAAATGTTAAAATTTGCCAGGAAAGTGATCATATCTAATGTAGCTATCTTTCCATGTCAGAAAGGAATATATAATCCCCTTAGTTTATATTAAGTAGAGAAGTTGCTCTACAGTGTAGCAAGAGCAAGATATAAATGTTTTCTCTATAGATATAATTTAATTGGCCTCTTAAATCAATTCTCAGAGTCCAGGTGAAGTAGGGGTTAAGTGCTATGGCTGCTAATCTAGAGATTGGCAGTTTGAATTCACTAGATGCTTTTTAGAAACTCTATGGGGCAGTTCTGTATGTATTTAAAAGATGGAACATCAATAAAGATTGCTATGAATCAAAATGGAAATGATGGCAACTGGTTGGGTTTGGATCAATTCTTTGAGTTTCTTAGAATAAATTTCAGCAATCTTAATTATTCAGCAAAACTGGTATATAATCTTGATATTCATTTGACTTGAGTTTTTTAATTTACATAACAAGCAGAGGAAACAAAACAATATTTCTCTATACTTACAATAAAATACATTTGCTAATAATAATTTATTATAAAATTATTCCAAATTAACAATTAAAAATAACATCTTCTTGTTCATTCTGAAAGAAAATAAATGTAAGTGATTAATCAATTCAATGACAATTATCAGTTAAGCACCCTCCACGTAGGAGGCACTGACCTAAGAACACTGACAAGTATATAAGTCAAGGTTCTCCAGAGAAACAGAACCAAGAGGATGGGCAGATAGGTTAGATTCAGAGAGAGAGAAATAGACAGACAGATGTTGTTGTTATTATATGACTTTAAGTCAGTTGTGACTGATAGTGACCCTATATACAAGACAACAAACATTGCCCAGTCCACTGCCATCCTCACAATTGTTGCAGCCACTGTGTCAATTCATCTCATTGAGGATTTCCTCACTTTTGTTCACATTGTAATTTACCAATTATGATGTCTTTCTCCAGGGATTGGTCCTTCCTAAAAAACATGCCCAAAGTGCATGAGATCAAGTTGCCTGCTTCTAATGAGCATTGTTGTTATGCTTCTTCTAAGACACATTTCTTCCTCTGGCAGTCTTTGGAATATTCAATATTCTTTTCCAAAACTATACTTCGAAAGCATCAATCCTTCTTCAGTCTCCTTTATTGATTTTCCATCTTTTACATACATAAGAGGTGATTGAAAACAACACAGCTTGAGTCAAGTGCACCTAATTCCTCAAAGTTACATTTTACTTTCCAACCCTTTAAGAGATCTTTTGCTGCAGACTGGCCTAGTGCACTCCATTGTGTGACTTCTTCACTTCTGATTTCATGAGTGTTGATTGTGAATCCAAGTAAAATGAAATCCTTTACAACTTCAAAATTTTCTCCATTTATCAATAAGTTTCTTAATGTTTGAGCTGTGGGGATTTTTGTTTTCTTAATTTTGAGATGTAATATGTAATATGAAGGCTGTAGTATTTGACCTTCGTCAGTAAGTGTCTCAAGTTCTCTTCACTTTCAGCCAGCAAGGTTATGTCATCTACATATTGCAGCTTGTTAATTAGTCTTCTTCCAGTACTGATGCTGCATTCTTCTTTACATAGTCCAGTTGCTCAGCATGAATATCAAATAAGTATGGTAAATGTATAAAACCCTGAGACATGCCTTTCTTGAATTTGAACCATGCATTATCCCCTTTTTCTGTTCAAACAACTGTCTGTTGGTATAATTTACAAATTCTTCATAAGCACAGTTAAGCGTTCTGAAATTCCCATTTCTTGAAATATTATCCATAGTTGGGTATGATCCATACAGTCAAATTCCTGTGCATTGTCAATAAAACACGAGTAAATATCATTCATATATTCTCTGCTTTCAGTCAAGATCCAACTGACATCAGCAATGGTATCCCCAGTTTCACATCTTCTTCTGAATTCAGCTTGAATTTCTCACAGTTACCTATTGGTGTACAGCTGCAACTGTTTTTGAATGAGCGTCAGCTAAATTTTATTTGTGTGTGATATTAGTAACATTATTCAATAATTTACACATTCTGCCAGGTCACCTTTCTTTGCAATTCCACAAATATGGACCTTCCAATCAGAGGACTAGGTAGCTGTCTTCCAAGTTTCTTGGCACTGCACCCATTTGCTGAAACACTTTAGTTGGCAGGCATTAATTCCTGGATACTTTTATTTTGCCAATGCCTTCAGTGCAACTTGGATTTCCTCTTTCAGCACCACCAGACCTTGATCATATGCTGCCTCCTGAAGTGACTGAATGTTGACAAAATCTTTTTGGTATAGTGATTCTTTGTGTTCCTTCCATCTTCATTGGATGTTTCCTGTGCCACTTTGTGTTTTCCCCACAGAATCCTTCAATGTTGCAACTTGAAGCTTGAATCTTTTTTTCAGTTTTCCTCAGCTTGAGAAATTCTGGATGTTCTCTTCTCTTTTGGCTTTCTATCTGTAAGTGTTTGCACATATCGTTATATTACCTCATTTTGTCTTTTGATGCTGCTAAACAGATTAGACAGATCAGATAAATGAGACATGCAGACTGATTACTGAGGCCGACAGACAGATTAGACAGACTAGAATGATTAGAGATAGATAGGGAGAGAGCAAGACAAAAAGACAATTGACGTATTGGATAGACAGACTCGACAGACAGGTTAGACAAATAAAGTGAGCAAAGTTGCACATAAAATTATCACAAGGATCCATCAATTAATTTAAAAAACTTTTAAAGTGACTTTAGAGCAATATTTATCAAAATATAATTTTTACTCCTGTCAACTTTTTATAAAAATATAGACTAAACATAGTATGCCAAATTGTTGGTTTTAGGGTCCAAGTATCCCAGTGATTCGTATTATACTAAAGGCTGAAGACTATGGTACTTCCTAACACACAGAGATGCCAACTAATTAATAGATAAAGAGCCTCAATATACACATTTCTAACAATCATGTAACTCTAATTCAGGCTATCAGTGGAATGTACATTGGTTATGAGACTGACTTAGCACGTGAAAACTTCTGTAAATGCTGAGAATTATTTGATGTTACTAATTTACCTTTCCCTAACTTTTTTACATGAAGTAAATACACTTTATAAAGTGACAGATTCTGGATCACTTCTTCAAAACCTAACACAGGGGGTGGAGTCAAGATGGCAGACTAAACACACATCTCCATAAATCCCTCTGGAAACCAAGACCTGAGTTCATAATTAAATAGAGCCTTCTGGACCCCTAATGAGCTCCAGGACACATGACAGTGCTGTTAATTTATACTTCATAAACACTGAACTGAAAACCTCCTCTCTTTCTTTGACCCCACTCTTGGCAAGCATGTGTTTGCACGAACCAAAGGTAATTCACCAGTTTAATTTTTTTTCCTCTATCTTAGCCAGCAGGTAGAGCTGGGACTTGACTAGCTGCTAATCTCAGATACACTGCTAATGGGATTGGCAAGCAAAATTGTCATATTTTGAGATCCCAGCTTTGGACTCTGTGCATCTTGGCACCTTTGGCCTCTCTTTCTGCCTCCACTATAGAGTAGCCAGGTGGCAAACTAGTGCAGGATGCCATCTTGATCCATTAGGATGAGGAGGCAGCCATACGGAGGCCCCAGCTGGACTTAGTTCCTAGGCTTGGAGGCAGTACCTGACTAGGGGTGAGCACTTTTCCAGCAGAAAAGCAGTATTTTATACACTCTCACCTATAGATGGCCTTTGGCAATAGAGGCTGTGGACTCTGTGCATCTCAGCATCTTTGGCCTCTCTTTCTGCCTCCCTCTACCATAGAGTATCGTGGGCACAGCCAGGGAACAAGCTTGTATGGGACACCACTTGTTCCACTGGGAGGCAGAAATACCCACATGGAAACCTTAGTTGGACCACATTCCTGGGCTGGGAGGCACCGACTACCTGGAGGAGAACACTTTTCCAGTAGAAAAACAGTATTCTACAAATTGTTACCTACAGCTTGGGCCTGACCGCAGAGGCCAGCAGGACAGTATCCTTTGTGCATTTTGAGCTAGTTTATAAAATCTTGGGTTTGATATAGAGGTGCTTACTTTGCCAGCTGGGAAGAGGGACCTATACACCTGAAAACCCGACTGACTTTGGAAGTTGTTAGATACTTTTTACTTCTCACTTGAAGATGGTGTAGGGAAACAACTGTGCTGCATCCTCACAGCATCTCTCCCAGCCCCTCTATTGACTCACATGATGCCCCAAAAGCAAACTTGAGAAAAGCATAAGCAAGAAATCACACATGGCTTCAGAAGACCTTCAAAAGATAGCACCTCAGAACTTCCCAAATCAAGAAGCTTTTCTGAAACTATCAGAAGGTGAGAAAGAAAGATTATATAGAGAGCCCTCCTAGACCTTATACAAAATGCAGGAGAGCAAAATGAAAAATTAAGCAAGCTGTTTGATCTGATGGAACATCAGTACTCAGAAATCCAACAGATTAATAACAAAATCAAAGACATAGAAACTTCAATTAAAAGCCAAGAAAACAGAATAGAACAAATGGAAAACAGACTTTCTGATCTGGAAGACAGAGCTGCTGACTCCAGCATCTGTGAGGAGAAATCAGAAAAAATAAACAAGAAAAATGAAGAACAATTAAGATGCATGTAGGACTCTATCAAGAGGAACAATCTACAAATAATTGCAGTTCCTGAACAGGGTAAGACACCTGAACACAGAGAATATTGTTGCTGAGCTGCTAACAGAAAACTTTCCAGAAATTACAGAAGAAGAGAATATAGATATCCAAGATGCATCTCAAACACCACTCAATACAGATCTCAAAAAAAGACTCCAAGGCCTACTATAATCAAGCTTAACAAAATGAAAGATAAGCAGAAACTCTTACAGGCAGCAAGAATCAAAGCAAAGCTAATATTCAGAAGGAAATCCTGTAGACTTTTGTCAGATTTCTCAGCAGAAATCATGCTGGCATGGAGACAGTGGCATGACACATTCAAAATCTTGAAGGAGAACAACTTCCAACCAAGAATGTATATCCTGCAGAACTATCTTTCAAATGAAAATGAAATTAAGTGATTCACAGATAAACAGAAACTCAGAGACTTTGGAAAAACCAAACCAAAGCTACAAGAAATACAGAAAGAATCTGTTGGCTTAGAAGAACAAAACTATTTATTTTATACTTTAGAAAAAAATACAGGACACATCAACCAGAATACTACTCAGTTAGGGAAGGCTCTGTTTTAGTCAGCTAGGACTGCTCTAACAGAAATACCACAGAGTGGATGGCTTTAACAAAGGAAGGTTTATTCTTACACAGTCTGGTAGGCTACAAGTCCATATTCAGTGTGTCTGCTCCAAGAGAAGGCTTTCCCCCTTGTCTGCTGTGGAGGAAATTCTGGTACTACATCAGTCTTTGTCCCGGGAGCATCTTGGCTCAGGAACCTCAGGTCTGAAGGATGAGCTCTTCTCTCAGTGCTGCTTGCTTGATGGTGTGATGTTCCCAAATTTCTGCATGCTTCTCCTTCCTTCTATCTCTTGCAGGATGAAAGGATGAAGGGTGGGACAAGCTATGCTCCAGGGAAACTCCCTTTACAGTGGAGCAGGGAGGTGATCTTATAAAGGGATTTACAGTCCCACCCTAATCCTTTAACACACAGCATAGAAAAACCACAAAATGGAGGACAATCACAAGATGCTGGGAGTTATGGCCCACCCACATGGCTACACATATTTGGGGGGGGACCACAATTCAATCTATGACAGGCTCCAAACTCAATCAATGCTATAATAGTGAAAGAAATAATCTAGTGAGCATATCATGAAAACTAGCATGTCATCATATTAAAAAGAGGGATTTTTTTATTTTTTTAATTTTTATTTAACATGACTGAGTGAAAATGTACATTCATGTATAAATTTACATGCCCACCTATATGCAGCTTCCACTGCTCTCCCTGTCCGGTGACTGCACACTATTCCTCTCTGCTCCATATATGTCTCATCCTCCCAACAACCTCCTTTCCCCTCCTCTCCATCCACTCCCGTTCCTCCAGCCAGAGGTCAGCAAGATGATATCCTATAGATGTATAGAACCATAAAGTGCTTCCAATATATGGTCACTCTGCATTGCCAAGTCCAATCCATTCCTGTCCGAAGAGTGGACCTTTGTTATAATTTATGGGAAAGGGCAGCATCAGGGCCGGAGGCCATGCTCTCAGAGGAACCCCAAAACTGCTGGACCATCAATTGAGGTCTTTGAGTGGAGATCTCATGATGCACCCCTTTTTATTCTTGTGTTGCCAGTGAGACTCCTCTCTGTGAGCTCCATCGTGGCTATCGCTGGTGGTGGCCGGGCACCATCTGGTTCTTTCGGTCCCAAGTCGATGTAGGCACCCACTCTTGTGGGTCTCTCTGTCGTCTCAGTTGAAAAAGAGGGATTTAATATGTCGTTATAGTCCTTCCAGATGGAGAGGAAGTTAAGAATGGTAGTACTTGAAATTGAGTTTATCCATAGTTTAATAAGGCGGATCATAGCGGCAGCTGTAAATCACAATAAAGATGCAGCATATCAAATCAAGAAATGTAATACAAGAGTCTCAACAACCACAAAATCAACCCTGAAAAAGGTGAAAAATCAACTCACAAAGAAGAATGTCCCAGAACAGATTAACAAGAACAACCGAGAAAACACCAACACAAAAATAAACATATCACAATGGCAGCACTGAACATATACCTATCAATAAACACATTGAATGTGAATGGGCTGAACACTACAGTAAAGAGACATTGAGTGAACTCTTGGATCAAAAGACATAACCCATCCATATGTTGCCTACAATAAACTCACCTTAGACTTAAAGGTGAACAAACTGAAAATTAGAGGCTGGAAGAATATATATCATGCTAACAATGAACAAAGAAGAGCAGATGTGGCAATTCTAATCTCAGATAAAATAGATTTTAATGTAAAATCCACCATCATGGACAAGGAAGGACACTATTTATTGCTGACAGATTCAATACACAAACAAAACTTAACACTATGAAATATTTATGCACCTAGTATTAGAGCACTTAATACATCGAAGAAACACTACATTCAAAAATGAGATAGATCACAAGAATAGTGGGAGACTTCAACACCCCACTCTCAATATTGGACAGGTATCTAGAAAAAAACTCAATAAAGACACAGAAGAACTTATTGCCACAATTAACCAACTAGACCACATTGACTTAAATAGACCTTTCTATCCACGAACAGACAACTACACCTTCTTCTCCAACACACATGGAACATTCTCCAGAATAGACCACGTGTTAGCACATAAAGAAATTCTCAACAAAATCCATGCCACTGAATTAATGCAAAGCATCTTCTCAGATCATAAAGCCATGAAAAGTAGAAATTAATAGCATAAATAACATAGATAGAAAGTGGAACTCATGGAAACTGAAAACAGCTTGCTTAAAAAACTAGGGGTTATAGAGGAAATCAAGGATGAAATAAATAAATTGATGGACTCCAATGAGAATGAAAACACTTCCTACCAGAACTTATGGGATACAGCCTAAGCAGTGCTCCGAGGTCCATTTATCTCCATGAATGCACACATCTGGAAGGAAGAAAGAAATCAAATCAAAGAACTGACCCTACAGTTTGAACAAGTAGAGAACTACAGAAGAACCCAGCAGTCATCAGATGAAAACAGATCCTAAAGATTAGAGTAGAACTAAACCAATCAGAGAATAGAACAATTGACAAAGTGGAAAACACCAAAAGCTGGTTGTTTGAAAAGATCTACAAAATTGACAAACCATTGGCTAAACTTACTAAAAAAAAAAAAACAGGAAAGGAAACAAATAACCCAAATAAGAAATGAGAGGGGAGTTGTCATAACAGATCCAACAGAAATCAAAAATATCAGAACAGAATACTGTGAAAGACTGTAATCAATTGGAAAAGCTAGAGGAAATGGAAAAATTCCTTGATTCCTATCACCTACCAAAATTATCACAAGGCGAAGCAGAACAAAGGAAGAGATTGAAAAAGTCATCCAAAATCTACCAACCAAAAAAGCCTAGGCCCAGAAGGCTTCATTGCAGAATTCTACCAAGCTTTTAGAAAAGTTATCTCCAATACTACTGAGACTACTTCACAGTAAAGAAAGTGAAGGAATACTGCCAAATTCATTCTATGAAGCCAGTATAGCCCTGGTACCAAAGCCAGGGAAAGATCCAACCAAAAAGTAGAACTACAAACTGATAACACTTGTGAATCTAGATGAAAAAATCTTCAACAAAATTCTTGCCAATAGAATACAACAACATATCCCAAAGTAATCCATCATGATCAAGTTGGATTCATACCAGGGATGCAAGGCTGGTTCAACATCAGAAAAGCAATTCATGTGATCAACCACATAAATAACACAAAAGACGACAATCACCTGATCTTGTCTATTGATGCAGAAAAGGCATTTGATAAAGTTGAACACACATTCATGCTAAAAACTCTCAGCAAAATAGGAATAGATGGCCAATTCCTCAATGCAATAAAGGCCACTAATATAAAGCCAACTGCCTACATCATCCTGAATGGAGAGAGACTAAAACAGTTTCCCTTGAGAACAGGAACTAGACAAGGATGCCCACTCTCACCTCTCCTATTCAGCATTGTACTAGAAGTTCTAGCCAGAGCAATTAGACAAGACCAAGAAATAAAGGGCATCTGGATCACCAAAGAAGTAAAAATCTTCCTATTTGCAGATGATATGATTATATACACAGAGGATCCATAGGTAAACTACTCAAACTGATAGATGACTTCAGCAAACTCTCAGGATACAAAAGAAACACAAGTAAATCAGTAGGGTTCCTTTATACCAACAACGAGATTAAGGAAGAAATCACCAAATGAATATCATTTACTATAGCCCCTAAGAAAATAAAGTACCTAGGAATAAATCTAACCAGAGAAATAACAGACCTTTGCATAGAGAACTACGAGTCCTTACTACAAGAAACTAAGAGAGACTTACATAGATGGAGAAACCTACCCTGCTCATGGATAGGAAGACTTAACCTTGTGAAAACGTCTATTTTATCCAAAGCAATCTACTTATATAATGCAATCCCAACACAAATTCCAGTGACATTTTTTAATGAGATGGAGAAACAAATCACTAACTTTGTTTGGAAAGGGAAGAAACCCTCGATAAGTAAAGCACTGCTGAAGAAGAAGAACACACTGGGACACCTCTCACCACTAGACTTTGGAAATTATCACACTGCCATAGAAGTCCAAACAGACTGGTATTTGTACAAAAAAGAGACAGATAGATCAATGGAATAGAATTGAGACCCCAAGGACAGAGTAGCTGGGGCAAGCGGCCAGGGACCATGCTCTCAGGGGAAATCTAGGCCAATTGACACAACTAGCATTTTGCTGAGAGCCATCTGCACCCCACATTGGTGAGTGGCATCTGGGGTCTTCAAAGCTGCCAAGATTCCATCTGGGTGTGCAGCAAATGGTCCCAACTCAGTAGGAATGGATGATCACCGAGGATCAAAATGACATGGAAAGAGAACCCAGAAGACAGAAAGATCCACGTTGAATGGGTGACTACATCAGTTGTGACCAGAAGAACCAGATGGTGCCTGGCCACCACCAGTGATAACTGTGATGGAGCTCACGAAGTTGAGTCTCACTGGCAACACAAGAATAAAAAGAGGTGCACCCTGTAATCTCCCTTAAAAGACCACTGTTGATGATCCAGGGGCTTCAGGGTTCCCCTGGGAGCATGTCCCCTGGCCCTGATGATGTTCCTGTCCATAAATCATGATGGAGGTCAACTGTCAGACAGGAATGGATTGGACCTGGTGACACAGAGTGACCATATCATGTGTGCACTTTATGGTTCTATGCATCTGTAAGATGTCGTCCTGTTGACCTCTTACTGGAGGAAGGGGAGTGTATGGAGAGGAGGGGATAGTAGTTTGTTGAGAGGATAAGACATGTATGGAGCAGAGAGGAAGAGTGTTTTGTTACTGGGCAGGGAGAGCAATGGGAGCTGCATATAGGTGGGCATGCAAATTTATATGGGAATGTACATTTTCATTCAATCATAATAAAAAATGAAAGAAAAACAAAATGTAACACAGGTAGTCCCAATTTAAGTAAAGGAATTGCACTTATTGTTATCTTTGTTTTTGTATATTTTATTGTTAATGTGTATACATACAATGTTATAGCTCATAATTTGCTGTTGCCCCCACCACAGACACAGAGATTGGATTTAGTATTGATAAAAAGAAAAAGATAGCTAGCCTGAAAACTTAAAAAAAAGAAACAACAATCTGACGTACTTTAAAACTGACATATCACAGAAATGTAAGAATAGAAGCCTGTCAGAAGTAGAGACTACATGTATTCCTTTTAAGTGAACCACAATTTTGGGGTTATTCCCAAGTATTGTTGAAAGTTACATATTATTTTAAAGGACATTTGGACTTGACAGATTTTACATAGATTCAGATTATTTCTTTTAAGTTCTTGTACTTTGTCTCACCAACAGGACCTCCATGACATCATCAGTTTCCTAGTGTTCATAGAGATGTTGCCAGAATAAATCATAAAATCACATAAATCATTCACAAAAATTAAATTCAATGTTCTTTGTACTCCTATTCAATAATTAAGGTTAGTAATGCATTTAATCACCCACCTGTGTATTACCCACTTTGCACATTTATTATTTCATGGTTACATTTCTGGTTAGCTCCTTATTTGGTGAATGCTGGCTATCTACATTCTTCGTGAAAGTAGATATGCATTCAGTGCTGAGTGTTAAAAATTAGATTTAATGTTAAACTTATTATTTGTCTACTGTCTCTTGCCTCTTGAGGGTAACACAGAGCAGGTTCTAGAGGAAATACTAAGGCAAACTGAAAATATAACACATCTAAGGCATGATTTATAGAAAGGAACTAAAATGATGTTGATTCATAGAAATTCTGGGCAGCAAATGATATGAAGAGTCATGTATTCTAAAACAAAATTTCTTTCCATAACTTCTTTTGACAAAGGGGCAGGATTGTGTCAAAGGATGTCTCTCTTCTTTTAATTCCATATTTAGATAAGGTAATTTCAAAACGGTAACAATCCATTAGCTGTCAGAAAGCTTGACTTTAAAAGATACAACTCAACTCTTCAGAGGTCAACTGAAACCAATGCTCTAACACTGATTCTGGTAGAGATATGAGAAGCATGGCTTTGTGAGTTTCTATTGGACAGCTTCTACTGAAGAGACTAAGCTATTGTTCACCTATAATTATTTAAATTCCCACAGAATGACACAAACTTGTGAAGTTCTCTCCAATGAATCATGTATTCCTAGTCTCTTCAACCTTAAATAAATATGTCACTTGTTCCCATTACACATCCACAAACAGTAACATACCTTTCACTTACCTTGTTATGAACTGTAAAAAAAAAAAATTCATTCAAAAAACTTACAAATCCACAAAAGCTAAATGGTACATAGAACCTGTTCTATCAAAATATCCATTCCTTTTAACTTTTAAAAGATAACATATTATTTTCTATACATTCAAATACAGATTAGAAGATAATATGAAAAAATAATATTATATTAAACATTACACTTCACATGTTACTTTTTAGCATTTATTAATGAATAACAAAAACTACAAAGAACATATACTTGTAGTAGATACACTGCCACCTTGGAATGTACACATGGCTATATATTACAAACTGGTGGTAGAATGACCAATCATATCCTTTTGATAGGCATAAGGCTGAACATAGCTAAGCTACAACATCCTAGCCATTAAAAAGAGAGTTGCTAAGTAGAGCACAGATTTGTCTGTTACCTTTGCTTCCAATTCAGCATCTTGAGGGCTAGCATCTGTTTTCTAGAGAGAAATGCCTGCAGATAAAAACTTGAGAAATGATATTTCAGCTAAAAATGCTATAAAATTCTCTAACATAAGAAAATAGTATATATATATATATATTTTAAACAAAATAAAAACAGGATGTCTACAGTTTTCCCACACTTTGCCATATTTTGTGGCCACTGTTCAAGCTCCAATTTATCAGTAGTCAAGTAATCAAAAGATGCATTTCATTGAACAAATGTGTTGCAAAAGACCCCTGCAAAGTGTTGAAAAGCAGATTTTGCCTTGAAGACTAAGATGCACCTGACCCAAGCCATTTCAATAGCATCTTAAGTGTATGAAAGCTGGAAAATAAATAAGGAAGACAGAAGGAGAATTAAGGCCTTTCAATTGTGGTGTTGGAGAAGAATATTGAATTTTCTATAGTCTGCCAAAAGAATACAGAACTCTGTTCTCGAAGTACAACCAGACTGCTCCTTGGAAGCAAGGATGGTGAGCCTCCATCTTACACTCCCTGGAGAAGGACACTATGCTTAATAAAGTAGAGGGTCAGGAAGACCCTCAACAAAACAGATTGACAGTGGCTGCAACAATGGGCTTAAGCATAAAAACAATTGTAGGCATGGCACAAGACCAGTCAGTGTTTTGTCCTCTTGTGCATAGGTCATTACAAATCAGAACCAACTTGACAGCACTTAACAATAATAATTTATGAGCAGCAGCTACACAGATTATTTCATCCCGTGGAAGCTGATAGATCAGTGGCATACACACATATGGGACATTTCTAAAAATTCCACAGGAATATTGCAATGTTTCATATTGTTAAGTTCCTCATGTAACATGTGGTTTAAGTAAACCAAATCATATGAGTTGTCTTCAAGTTGACTTTGATTCATGGCAATCCCAAGTGTATCAGAGTAGAAATGTGCTTCTCAGAAGTTTCAATGGGTAAAATTTCATAAGTTTATCACCAGTACTTTCTTCTGTGTCGCCTCTGGGTGGACTTGAAATGGTTACCAGCCAACCACTTAACTGTCTGCACTATCCAGAGACTCAACAAACAAACAAACAAAAAACTGCTCAAGTCAATTCATAATTGCCCTAAAGGACAGATAAGAAATGCCCCACAGAGTTTCCAAAGAGCATGTGGTGGATTCAAACGGTCAATCTTTTGATTAGCAGCCATAGTTCATCATGGCTCTTAACCACTAGATTACCAGGGTTTCCATGTGGGATTTGACACACAGAAATAAGAGTGGCTCATGTTGCAATAAATTATATTTTTATTTAAGTTTATTGTGACTTAATAAAAGTCAGTTTGTACACAAATATTTCAAAGGACAATATTATCTGTAATTGTTTATTTTCTCAAAAGCTTATATTTTCTTAAGAGAACTTATTTTAACTCGGTTAAAAAAGATTTAGAAAAAGAAAAAAAAAATCACTCTTATATCAATTCTAACTCATACAGACCCTAGAGGACACAGTGGAACTGTCTGACAGGGTTTCCAAGGAGGGCTCAGCAGGGGCTAATTCCTGAGCCTGAAAAGTGGTGCTATTCTGATAAGCAGTTTTCCAGCAGAAAGGCTATGTTTTACCTTACGGTTGGGGCCCAGATGAGGACAGCAGCAAAGCCATAACCCTTCCCTACTTTGAACTATGTCATAACATCTGGCCCAAGAGGTGTTTCCATTGTCAGCCAGAAGGTAGGGCCTGCCATACCTAATGGCCAGTCTGATTTCAGCAGTTGTCAGACACCTCCCAGCTTTTTAAAACAGGACTGTGTGAAGAAATAACTGCTGAGTGACCAGGCGACTTCTCTTGCAGCCTTCACTGACCCACAACATAGGATCTACTGACCCCATGTGACTCCATAAGTTGGGTGTCATCTTTGTCAGCCAGGAGGCAGAGCCTGCCACCCCAGAGAGTCCACAGGGGCCAGTCACTAGAGTACACAGAGGCAGCTGGTAACCAGTTTCCTTCTCAGAATTATGCTTCAGCTCCTGTTGAGGTAACACCAGAGAAACTAAATAGTCTCTAGATGGCCCAAAGGCAACAAACTGCCTCTAACCATTTAAAAACACAGCCCAACATAGCTCTGTAAAACTCCCAAAACAAAGAAACAAAACAAAAACTTCCCAGATTAAGAAGCTTTTCCAAAACTATTGGAGGTTGCATATAAAAGCATTATATATAGAAGTTAAACAAAATGCTGCAGAGCTAAATGAAAAATTAAGCAAGCTATTTGAACTAATGGAACATCAACAATGTGAAATCCACCAGATCAATAACAAAATTACAGTTAGATGATTCAATCCAAAGCCAAAAGAGCAGAATTGAGGAGATAAAAGTCTGACTTAGTGACCTTGAGGACAGAGCAACTGACACCAGCATTTATGAGGAGAAATCAGAGGAAAGAAATAAGACAAATGAAGAAGCATTAAAAGACATATAGGACTCTGTCAAGAGAAATAATCTATGAATAATTGGAGTTCCTAAACAGGAAGGGATAGCTGAAAACATAGAGAGTATTGTTATTAAGTTGCTGAGTGAACTCTTCCCTGAAATTATTAAGGAAGAGAACAGAGTTTCAAGATGAATACAGAACACCACAAAAAGTAGACCTCAAAAGAAAGACACCAATCAAGCTTAATAAAATGAAACATAAACAGATTCTGTTAAAGGCAGTGAGGCTCAAAGCAAAGCTAACCTTCAGAGGGAAGCCCTGTAGGCTTTTGCCTGGCTTCTTGGCATCAACAATGTTGGCAAGGAGGCAGTGGGTTGACACACTGAAAACCCTGAAGGAGAAAAACTTCCAACCAAGAATTACATAGCCTGCAATATTGTTTCTTAAACATGAAGATGAAATTAAGACATTTTCAGACAAAGAGAAGCTTAGACACTTTGCAAAAACTAAACCAAAACTACAAGAAATACTGAAAGAAGCTATTTGTTTAGAAAAACAAAACCATTAAGTGTAAAGAGGAAATACAGTAGACAGCATCCAGAATCCTACTCAGTTAGAGAAGTCACAAAACTCAATCAAAGCTACAATATTAAAAGAGTGGAACTAGTGATTATATTACAAAAACTATGACACGATCACACCAAAAAGAGGGATATGCTACAGTAGATATAGACCTTTCAGATGGAGAAGAAGTTAAACAGATAAGCAGAAGTTAAATCTGATTTAAACTTAGAATATTAAGGGCAATCATAAAGGTAGCCACAAAGCACAATAACAATCATCATATCAGAACAATGAATGTAAGGAGTCTTAACAAAAACAAAACAAACACAGAAAAAGATGAAACGTCAACCCATAAGAAGAATGACCTAGAAAAGAATATGAACAGCCACATAGAAAACATCAACACAAAAATAAGTACCTCAAAACGTTATCACAAAACACAAACCTATCAATAATTACACTGAACTTAAATGTGCTGAACACTCCCATAAAGAGACAGCGAGTGCCATCATCGATCGAAAGACACAGTCGATCTACATGCTGCTTACAAGAAACACACCTTAGATTCAAATATATGAACAAACTGAAAATTAAATGATGGAATAATATATACCAAACTAACATACAATGAAGAACAGGCATGGTAATACTAATCTCAGATAAAACAGATTTCAATGTAAAATCTACCATCATGTACAAAGATGGTCACCATTTATTGCTGAAAGGTTCGACACACAAACAGGACTCAACAATGTTAAATATTTATGCACCCGATGCCAGAGCACCTAAATGCATTGAACAAACACTGATTACATTGAAAAATGAGATAGATCATTCCACAATAATAGGTGGAGACATCAACATTTCTCTTTCAGTAATCAACAATCATCCAGAAAAAAATCTTAGGAAAGACACAGAAGATCTTATTTTGACAATTAACTAACTAAACTTCATTGAAATATACAGAACTTTCTATCCATTGACAGATATCCGGTACAAATGGAACATTATCTAGAATAGACCATGTGTTAGGACATAAAGCAAGTCTCAACAAAATCAAAACCATTGAATTATTGCTAAGCATGTTTTCAGACCATAGAGCCATAAAAGTTGAAATCAATAGCAGTAAAAAACATAGGTAGAAGTTTGAACTCATTGAAAATGAACAACATCCTGCTCAAAAAGCCACGGATCATATAAGAAATCAAGGATGGAATAAATTTATGTAATCAAATGACAGTGAAAATGCTTCCTACCAGAACCTATGGGATACAGCAAAAGCAGTGCTCAGAGGTCAATTTATCTCTATAAGTGCACACATTTGTAATGAAGAAAGGACCCAAACCAAAGAGTTAACCATACAGCTTGAACAAGCAGAAGGAAAGCAACAGAGGAACCCCTCAGGCACCAGAGGAAAACAGATCATAAATATTAGAGCAGAACTAAATGAATTAGACAATAGAAGAACAATTGAAAAAATTACAAACCAAAAGCTGGTTTTTTGAAAAGATCAACAAAATTGATAAACCACTGGCTAAACTTACATTGAGACGGAAGGACCCATGTGAATGGGTGACTGTATCAGCATGTCACTAGAAGTACCAGATGGTGCCCAGCCACTACCAAAGACAGCCATGATGGGACACACAATGTCAAGTCCCATTGTCAACATGAGAAAAAGAGGGGTTCACATCAAGAGCTCCACTAAAAGATCACAACTGATGGTCCAGCAGCCTGGCAGTTCTCCTGTGAGCATGGCCCCTAGATCTGCTGCCACCCTTGACCAGAAAACATTACTGAGGTCAACTCTTCAGACAGGAATGAACTTGACATGGGGACACAATATGACATACAGTGTGTGTACTTTATGCTTCTATGCATCTACAGGATGCTATCCCACTGGCCTCTTGTAGAAAGTAGAGGAGTGGGCGAAGAGGATGAGACAGATTGTTAAGATCGTCTGACATATATAGAACAAAAAGGCAGAGTGTGCTGTCACTGGGGAAGGAGAGCAGAAGGAGCTGCAGATAGTCAGGCATGTAAATTTCATTAGGATTGCATACTTTCACTGAAACACAATAAAAAATACAATAAATAAAATTTCTCCATCTAGCATGAAAACATAAACAGAGATAGTTACAAATATGTAACTTTATACAAAGCAGTCATGAGGCAGTACCTTTTTCCTGCAAATAATTTGCCTACATAAATAATGTACCCACACTTAAACCATGCTTAGGAACAAAGCATGAAAGGGAGCTATGTTGTTGGCAAAAAACCACGTTTGTTATTTGAGTAAAAATACAGAATATAGCAGGCTGTCATGGTTGACTTGTGTCTCCCCAAAAGTGTGTGTAGCCATGTGCCTGGATCATGATTCCCATTATCTTATGACTGTCCTCCACTTTGTGATTTTCCTATGCAGGATGTTAGAGGATTACGGTGACACTGTAAATCCCTTCATTAAGATCACCTCCTTGTAAGATACACCTCCACTGTAAAGGGCGTTTCCCTGGAGTATGGCTTGCATCATCCTTTATTCTTTCATCCTACAAGAGATAAAAGGAAAGAGAAGCAAGCAGAGAACTGGGAACCTCATGCCATCAAGAAAGCTGCACCAGGAGAAAAGCGTGTCTTTCAGACCTGAGGTTCCTGTCCCAGGTGCTCCCTGAACAAACTGATGCAACACAAGGACTTTCCTCCAGAGCCAACAACAGGAAAGCCTTGTCCTGGAGCAGACATCCTGAATTTGGACTTCTAGCCTACCAGACTGTGTAAGAATAAAGTTTCCTTCTTTAAAGGCATCCACTTTGTGGTATTTCTGCTGGACCAGCACTAGCTGATTACAATAGTAAACACTATTAGTGCCATGCCCTGCATCACCCCAGCCCACCTGAATTCACCTGCAGCTGTGGTCAAAAGCTTTTAGCGGGTTAACTTGACACTTTGGGAGCTTCTCCCATAGATAACCTGGAAACAGTAGGGGGAGGGAGCATTAACACATCCACATCTGGAAAAACCCTCAGCCAATAAGACCAGGTCAATGAAGCTTTTGTATGCCACTTTAAGGAACCCTGGTGGCACAGTAGTTAAGAACTTGACTGATGAAAAAGTTAGTGGTTCAAATGTGCCAGAGGCTACACAAGAGAAAGACTTGGCAATCTGCTCCTATAAAGATTACGGGCTAGAAAACCCTATGTAGCAGATCTATTACATGGAGCTACTATACTTCAGAATCAACTGGATGCCTCCTAACAACAACAATATATACAGCTTTAAGAAGCTTGATCTATATCCTGTAGATAATGTGATTTTTGCAGGTGTTTTAAGTTCCATCAAAGAAAATGACTGAGCTGTTTTTCTCGATTCTCTCAAGGATTGTACACAATTAGTATCATTCTTGATGCACAGGGAAAGAAAAGTTCATTTTTTACATTTAATGGATATCAGTGGAGCTTAGTGCTTACTTATCTCACAGAAATTTATTTGAGAGAGGTGGAAGAGTTTTTAAACTGCCCAATATTGTTTAAAACATCATTTTTTATTTACACTTGAATACTTCACAAAGACGTTCAAATTGATAGAGCAATGTACTTCTTCCATCAAGTTCACAAAGAAAGTCAAACCAGATTACCCAAGACAAAATACTAGGTTACCAAACAAAAATAGCTCCAACAACCCATGAAAGATTACTGTATTGCCTGATAGAACAACAATGGTGCTCAGACCTGCTATCCCCCTTTAACTGATGAAACTAGTCTTCAAAGCAATACCTCATACACGAAATGTGGTTTCATAAATTATGTTGAAGTTCACTGCTTTCAAAAGACACTTTTTGGTTTTAAATTGAAAATTAGAGGTTCCCATATATAATCTATGAAGCATGTAAGAAAATTTGGTTTTATGCTTCATTTATGCTTTTCTAAATGTCTCTACAAACTGCATAACAAGAAACTTTGCATAATGAACAATGGGATACTACTCTTACTGCTACAAGAGCTTCAATTTTAGGTATGAATATTGAGGGACTTGTGACTGAATTTGTAATCCAGTGTGGTGAGTCAACAGTGTATGCGTTCTCTCTGACTCTCTAGTGGCATAACGATGGTACTTTAAAACATTATGCCACAATAGGCACCAAACAAATTAGTAGTTACACATTGAATAACAAAATGTGCGCAAGTAATGTTTATCCATAATTTGACTTTTAATTATATTTTCATAAACTAGTAATAATTATCTGATCCAGGCCATATTTAGAGAAACAAATGGATATATTAATCCATTTTATCTATGGCTTTTGGGTGATAAATAAAAATACGAACATAAACTAAAGGTTTCAATTATCTCAAGTATTTAATCATTATTTTTTAGTTTTCTTCCCCTTCCCCCCAAATTCAAAACCTCAGTGTCATGAATGAACAAAAATATTTTCCTCATCTACATTAAATGTGAAAAGCAAGGGCATTAGGCAAGGAGAGAGAACAAGGCTCACAAGTCCAAGCTGACTGGGGTTCATCACTGTGGTTGTCATTTGCTGAATCTTTGAAAGACAATATGGCTATATCACTCCATGTTCAATAAGTCTTTCCCCACTACTCTTCTCACAACCACTTGACTGAAAATAGTCACATGTTCTCACCATGTTGCAAGAAAGCTTAGAATTTTAATATTCCATGTGCTTAAGAAAAAAGAAAATCTGGATAGTTTTAAATAGTATTAACTTTATAGCAAATCTGCAAACAACCCTACGGCAAACCCTATGAACAGCAGAACGAAATATTGCCCCATCCTGTGTCATCTTCACAATTACGATCGTTGAGTCCACTGTTGCAGCCACTGTGTCAATCCATCTCACTGATGGTTTCTTCGTTTTTGCTGGCCTTTTACACACACACAAACACACATAAAACCAAGCCAGTTTTCACAGAGGCAATTGCAACTCATAGAGACCCTATGGGGCAGGGTACAACTACCTCATAAAGTTTCCAAGGAGTGGCTGGTGTGTTTGAACCGCCAACCTCTTGGTTTACAAGCTCTTAACTACTGTGTCATCAGGACTCCAATATTTAATTAAAGGTTGACATATTTTTTGAAAGGCCTGTAAAGCAGCATTATAGCATCTTCCTTCAGGTTTCTCAAAGACTAAGAAATGAAAATAGTCAAAAAAAATTACACCTAAATGCATATTGATTATGTATGCTCACAGTAAAAATTAGCAAAATATATTGATTTATTCTGTGCAATCACAGAAAAATAGATTGTATTAAATACTCAAAAAATTATAAAATTCATCATTTCTTTTGAAATTTTGATCCCTCTTCTCAATCTGCATACTTTGTGGTGGTTGAGACACCAGTTTAAAGGTTTCGAGCTGGAGTCTACATAGTCATGTATCAGAGTTACCTCACATTTCAAGCCTGTTTACCTCTATGAACTTCTTTCTTCCAAAATTCTTAGGTTGTAGAGATTAAAGATAAATCCAGTACCATTTGATATTTTCAACTGCTCTATTACAATGAAGAAAAAAAATCTAGTGAGATGAGATTCCACTTCCACACTATTTGTGTGAAAGTATACTCAAAGTAGCAACACAAAAAGAATGGTAAAATATAAAGATCAATTGAATCAAAACAAAACAAGGAACAAGAATATTCCTTCAAATAAAATAAATGCTTAAGAAATACATTTTAATTTCATGGGCAACATCTTTGTCTTCACTTTAAGATTACTAAAGTGATATTTACTGAATCTGGTCTTGTGATACAAATATATTGGTCCTTTCATTTTTCTGAAAGGACTTTTATAGTAACATTACGTATTAGGAAAATAGAGCCAAGATAAATAGCTTGCTCAAAATAATTCAGTAAGTAAAATCTTGCTAAATGTAAAGCCAACAATCACAAGCACAGTTCTATGCTGTTTCAAGTGTGTTGCTACACTGGTACAACACTTCACAGAGTTTCATTATAAAAACAATAATTCTCGCTATTATAAAAACTTTAATATTATTACACTCAATTTTGAAAAGATGAAACACACCCAGAGGAGCTAAATGACTCATTCATGTATATATAGGCAAACAGTCCAGGATTTTTGTAAAAAACCACTTAAGTCACACTCATCTCTTCTCTAACTGCAAGATTTTTCTTTGATACATAATTTAAATAGCACGAAATATTTTTATATACATAATTTTAATCTGTTTTCAAATCAAAAGAATTGTAAGTATGTTCTTGGTCAAGAATATTATCTTCTACTAGCCTTCAATGTGAGAAACAGGTTTGGGCACATCTATAACACTGTTTTTAGTAAAACATGAACATGGTTCGAGTGTTTATTCTGATAAATATATCTTTTGATTATTGTTTTCATAATAATAATATACTTCATTTCTTATAGATATTGGTTTAAGAACAAGAAAACAACATGTGATATGGGATAATTACACCATTCTCTAATAAAAACGTTCAAAGCTGAATTTTGGAGCATAAGCTCTTTGGAGTAATTTTTCATTCTTCTTAACACATACTGGAAGATTTTTGTGCTTCCTGTTCATATTATTTTAAATGTTGTCTTAGACAGGCTCTTAGTGTATGATGAAAACTTCATTCACTGTTTAAACTGGAAAGAAAAATGCTTCTCTATGTAATAAAAGAGACCCATAGCTAAGATATGTTACTGCTGTGACCGTGGTTGTGCCCAGTGATTTACCAGCTGATTGACTGCTTGGCTTGACTGATCTATCGGATCCTACCACCAAACCAAGTCAAACCTACTGCCACTGAGTCAATTCTAACTCACAGCAACCCTGTATGACAGAGCAGAATTGCCCCACAGAGCTTCCTAGGCCATAAATCTTTAGGGAAATAGACTGCCACGTCTTTCTCCATGGATTGGCTGGTTTCGAACAAGTCACCTTTAAGTTAGCACTGAGCACTTTAAACAGGGCACCACCAAGGCTGCTGTTAGGTCACAGAGGAGGGAAAAATTATAAATATTGCCTATCTACTTTTGTGTATGAGCCTAGTTTCTTTAAGCACGTTAAAAAAAAAAAATCTGTTCTCATTCCCTTTAAATTGTGAAGTTGAAAAATGAATCATTGAAACCTGAGGCAGTTACATAAGTAGCTACATAAAATTAAAATCATTAAGAATTAATGGTTGCATGTCCTTTTGTTTTTACAGCTTGTTCTATCTGCAGGTATTGCTCTTACTGTTCTTCTATTGGCTCATCTTTCTGGACAACCAAGAACAAGCACTCACAGTAACTCTCCGTTCCCAATGATTGCATTCAACTGTATCATTATTTTTTTCTTGCAACAAAAATATGTTAAATTAGCTCAGCTAATACCAAAACTTTAAAAAAGTTAATGTAGTCTGACATATCACCGTGCTAAAATATTCACAATTAACATTATGCAGACAAACTTTTTTTTTTTACTTTTTTACATTTTTCAAGTATGTGCTTATCTGTGTGTCTTTAAATACCTAATCCTGGAGCAATTCTACTAATAATCTTATGGAAACATGCACAGAACTATTGAAATTTCTGTCACTTTTTATGCAGCAATAATTGGCAACATTTTTGCATCTTGGAATTATTAATGTGGTATTTCCCTAAATGAAAGAGCCAGAGTTTATTCAAGCTTCTGACTATGGATAAGCATTTGCTGTATTTCTGGGACGTGGTTTATCATTACTGTTGCAATAATCATCATTTTGCATTCATTTTGATGTTTTGTTGCTTATATACCCATAAAACAGATTTCATGAGTTGGTTTGTTAGGTCAAAAATATGAGTTTTAACAATTAGGTTAGCAGTCAAGCTCTTAACTAATGTGTCACCAGGCCTTTTGCACATAGATTGATCTTTAAAAAAAAGCATAATGGTGAAGGCAGGCGTTCTTCACTAGTTAAGCTAAACTACTATTTTGTTGAAAGTCAAAATGGCTGAGTGGTCTAAGGTGCCAGACTCAAAGTGCAGACCTTCCCAGCAGGCATTGTGGTATCTGAATGGGAGAATGGGTTCAAATCCCACTTCCAACACAATGCTTAGCAAATTGCTTCAAAGTGCAATGGTAAAGCTCTCTGCTGCTAAAAAAAAAAAAAAGTCAATGGTTCAAATCCATCAGCCACACCATGGGAGAAGGAGTCTGCTTTTGAAAAGATTTACAGGCTTCGAAACTCTATAGGGAAGTTCTACTCCATCTTACAGAGTTAAAGTAAGTTGGAATTCAACTAAAAATGAAGCAGGTGAGAGCCATCAGGCCCCTGAATTTAAATAGGGAAATTAAAATAAGAGAGTCAGGACTAATTCTTCGCCTCTTGATAGAATTGACTTTTTTCTCTCTATTCTTAAAATTCCTGGTTTCCTTTACCTGCCCCAATAAATCATACATTAAATTGAGAGAAGCCACTGAGATAATAATCTCTGCAGCTCTTACAGCTTCTTTAGATACATTAAACAAGTGGGGAGACAACTGAAGAAGCTGAATGGAAATGCCAGGCAAGTCAGGTACCATCTGAGATTGCACCAGGTGAAAGCCTAGAGCCTCCTGACCTCAGCCTATGATGTGCGTATTCTACTGGCTTACACTGGGACAGAGGACTCTCCCAACCCTTCTCATTGCCCTGTTGACACCCCCTATGCTAGCATCGGATATAGCTTCTCCTTTAAAACCCCCAATCTTGCCTGACCAATTCAGATAGGCTCTGGAGACCTGAATTCCTGTCCAGTACATGCCAGCATGTAAGAGACCTCTTTGCATTTACTGTACTCCTGTCTCAATATTGGTTTTTGTAGCTGGTGGCCTAAAACTCGTCTTTTATGGTAATAATCTGGGGGTACTCTGTAACAACAACAAAAAATGGGTTTTAAGAAGACTTCAGGGGATATTTTTGATTTAAGGCATCTTAGAGGTTAGTGAGTTTGTATCAAAAGGGGAGGAACAACTCAGAAAAGGAAAGTAAGAACATTCATCTAACTTGAAGAAGATAATCAAGGTCACTGAACTGCATATGTACAAACTTGAATAGGTGTTTTCACTGTATGTATTCTCAACAAAATTAAAATAAATTTATACAATGTATTTTGCAGATCTGCTTAATGCATTATGTTTGACCCCTTGCCTTATATGTATTTTCCATTCCATGTTCTCTCTGATTCCTTACAGCCAATCATCTCTACCATACAGTTATCTCTATGGCCATCCACACCTCCCAAGATCTACTGCTTCTGCTTTATTCAGCCTTATGTTAATTCTTCATAAGGGTAGTTTAAATATAATCTTAATTATTTTAGTTTTGTCTCATATTTTTAGTAACTTTTTATATGATATTGAAGTACTTATTGCAAGATTTAAAATATCCATCCCTCGCTTAAAACTAGCTGTCTAGCTGATACAGGGAATCAGCCAGAATAAGTCATACAGTTTTACAACCCTGTGACATTTTTATTCCTATTGTCTTCCCATTTTATCATTAGTTTAATGTCCAGTTCAAACAGCACTTGTAAATATGAGCTTTTCTGATCTTCAGCAGATTCTTTTTCCCACTAGTATACACTAGTGACTTGACTGAACTTGTTGAAGTGACATAAAGTCTTCTTCAGAGAATCTTCCTCTCTGAAGAAATGTACATAAGGTTTATAACTATATACATATATGTAAACAATGTATACAATGTATGCAATAATTTTATAATAGTACCTGATGCATAAGAACTGTGTAATACCAGCTATGTTTACAATATAATTTTTTAACTACATCTTTCTTCCTACTAAACTATAATAGCAATGTCAAAGAAATGATCTAAGACATTCCTTTCATCTGCAAAACTAGTATGAAAATCTGAGATTGAGCAGGAATCTGTAAATACTGGGAAAAAAACAGAAAAATAAATCAGATAATGGGTTAGTACTTGAAAAAGAGTTTCATCGTCGCAGATAATCTACCACAAGAACTTTTTTGAGGATAAAAACAATCTCTTTAACAAATGGTACTGGCAAAATTGCATATCTGTCTGCAAAAAATTGAAACAAGACTGATATCTCACACCTTACACAAAAACTAACTCAAACTGGATCAAAGACCTAAATATCAAACTTAAATGATAAAGATAACCCAAGAAGAAATATGATCAACAATAGAGGCTATAATACACAATGCAGACAGACTTCAAAATCTGAAAAACAATACATAATTTGCAGAAGAACAAATAGATAAATGGGAACTTCTAAGAATCAAACACTTTGGCACATCCAAAGACTTTATCAAAAGAATTAAAAGACACCTAGAGGATAGGAAAAAATATTTGGCAACTATATGTCAGACCGATATCTGATCTCCATAATCTACAAGGTACTGCAAAATGTCAACAAGAAAAGGATAAGTAACCTAGTTAAGCTTTGGGCAAAGGAGATGGACAGGGACTTCTCTAAAGAGGATATCCAGGCAGCCAAAAGACACATGTAGAAATGCTCACAATCATTAGCTATTAAAGAAATCCAAATCAAAATGACAATGAGATACCATCACACCCCAACAAGGTTGGCCATGGCCCTGAAAACACAACAGAACAAATGTTGGAGAGGCTATGGAGAAATTAGAACTTTCCTACATTACTAGCGGGATTACAAAATGGTGCATCCTCTTTGGAAAGCAATCTGATGCTTCCTGTAAAAGCTGGAAATAGATATACCATTTGACCCCATAATCCCATTGCTTGGAACATACCCTACAGAAGCAAGGGCAGTCACACAAACAGATAAATATACATGAATGTTTATTGCAGCACAGTCCACAGTAGCAAAAGATGGAATCAACCCAGATGCCCAACAACAGATGAATGGATAAACAAACTTTGTTATATATACTCAATGGAACACTATGCAATGACAAAGAAAAACAAAGGTTTTAGGAAGTATCTGATTACCTGGTTTCAACTGGAAAACATGTTGAGCGAAATCAGTCAGCGGCACAAGGACTAATATTGTAGGAGATCCCCTACCACAAAGATTTGAAAATGTACAGAACTAAAAATTCTTTGAAGGCTGCAAGGTGGGGCAGGAGGGATGGAGAGGGTTCGTTATAGATTAAATAGTTGACAGAAATTTGGCTGGGTGAAATCAGTGACAGCACACATTAGAAAAAAAGATCAGTTTAACTGTACTTCAACTGAACCTGAAAACTCTTCCAATCTTAACCCGATATTGCAATGATAGAGCAGCATGGTTGTGGATCTGGGGACCATGCTCTCAGGGACATAGAGGCCTATTGGCATAACTAGTCTATTGTTAACAAACAGGTGAGTGATGTCTGGTATCTTCAAAGCTAGCAAGCTGCTATCTGAGATACACCAAATTGGCCCAACTCAGCTGGTACAGAAGATCACCAAGGACAGCAACAACATGAGGGAAAATGAGCCCAGAAGACAGAAAGACTCACATGACTGGGTGACTACATCAACACGTGACCAGAAGAAACAAATGGTGCCCAGCCATCACCAATGACAGCTGTGATGAGACTTACAATGTTGAGTCCCTGTGGCAACACTAGAAAAAGAGGAGTGCACTCTAAGAACACCACTAAAAGACCACACTTGATGGTCAAAGGCCTGGGAGTTCCCCTGGGAGTGCAGCCCCTAGACCTAGTACTGCTCCTGATCATAGATCATTACTGAGGGCAACCCTTCGTATAGGAATGGAATGGACTCGGGGACAAAGAGTGGACCATATTGTTTGTGCACTTTATGATTCTATGCATCTATAAGATGTCATCCTACTGGCCTTACTAGAAGGGAGTAGAGTGGTTGAAGAGAAGGGAACAGGAGATTGTTAAGAGGATATGACATGTATGGAATGGAAAGGAGGAGTGTGCTGTCACCGGGCAAGGACAGCAGAGGGAGCTGCAGATAGGCGAGCATGCCAATTTGAATTGTCTTGCAAATTTTCACTCAATCACAATAAAATAAATAAAAAATAAAAAAAAATTAAATTTCAGTATTAAGCTAATTAATCTTGACTGGAGTTGGTTGATCAAATGCTTCAGACTCTGATTTGTCTTTCATTTGGACATAAACTGAATGCAACTGTTTGAGATGCCACCCAGGTGAGTTACTACTGACAAAATGGCTGTCTTTCATTTGTCATGATCAAGGCCATGTATATTTTTGGTGCTTCACACAATTATATTGACTATAGTAAAAAGGAAATTCATGCCACCAGAATCACAAGTACCTAATCGACAATGAATAAGAGGCATTTAGGCAAAGAAAAGCACATATGTAGTAACAGTTACAGCAAAGCAAGAAACATACATTGTGGGCGAAACAAAGAGAAGACAAATGAGTCAACAACGTGGACCTAATGTAGCTTGGAGTTGATTTGAAAAAGTCCCACGCCAGATAAGAACTGTTTTCTTACATGTCATGAATTATGTTTAACTTTTGCAATTTAGCCAATTGAGGTTTAAGTATATTTAATTAAATTAAATCATGAAGAAAAATTATAAATGTATGTATACATTTTGATGACTTGTTGAAAAGTGAATTAACTCAATGCTCAGATGTCTATTACCTGCTTCATTTGTACTTTTCTCTCTGTTCTCTGTTATCTACTTTGATTTTCTGTCAAATCACCTTGTCATCTCATACAAGATGTGGCAATTAAGTTCACAAATTTGCCACTTGAGTTCATGAAGTTGCCACTGTTGGCAGCACTGTACAAACAAGTCAGTGAGGTTTCATAACCTTGGTGTATCAGAGTCTCACAGCTGTGTTTGTGTCAACATGTAGTGGTGTCTCATTGAGTGGTGTTCATTATTGCTGTTGCTTGTTTTTGTGTGCTGTTGCAAGAATGTAGGAACTTGAATTAGAGCAATCAACAAACACTAAATTTCTTGTTAAACTTGGAAAAAGTGGAAGTGAAATCAAGAACATGTTAGTCAAAGTTTATGGGGACAATGACATGAAGAAAATGGCAATGTCAAACAGATTAAATGTTTTTCTGAGTGGAAAAGGAAGCGGCCAGTAACGAGCAGAACTGATTAAAAAAATTACAAAAATTCAGGAAATTGCACATCAAAATTGTCGGCTGACTGTGAGAAGAATAGCAGTCCAAGCAAGCATCAATAGAGAAACAGGAAAATCTTAGCTGAAATCTTGGCCAACAATTCATGGCTCTTGCATCACAATACACCAGGTCACATGGCACTGTCTGTGAGGGAGGTTTTAGCCAGTGAACAAGTAATTATACTGTAACACCCTCTCTACTCACCTAATCTGGTCCCCAATGACTTTCTTCTTTACCTGAAGATAAAGGAAATAATTGAAAGGAAGACATTTTGTTGACATTCAGGACATCATGAGTAATACGACAATAGCTCTGATAGCTATGCCAGAAAAAGAGTTCCAGAACTGCTTTCAAGTGTAGAGTAGTCACCGGCATCAGTACATAGCTTCTCAAGCGGAGTACTTTGAAGGTCACTGTAGTGATACTCAGCACTGAGGTATGTAGTGCTTTTCCTAGGATGAGTTCAGGAAATTGTCAGACCTCATATGACTTGTTATTTTTTTAATTAGTTTACTTTTGTTGTTGTTTTAAATATATACCTATTCAACAGTTTCTACTTGTACAATTCAGTGACACTGATCTTACTTTTCAAGTTGCACAACCATTCTCATCCTCCTTTTGTTACTTGTTCCTCCTCCATTAATATAAACTCGCTTTTACCTAAATTTCCCACTTAATCTTTCAAGCTGCTGTTGTCAATTTGATCTCACAGCATTCTTAAAAGAGCACAATGTTCGTGGCTAACATTCTTCACTTGTTAAGCCAAACTGAAAGCTAGACATTTTATACACAAAATTATTATCTTCCATGTGAATTTATCATGTATGCATCCGCCAGAAGTTGACAACAAGCAATTTTAAGTCACCTTAATCCAATAAATAATTGGCATTATTTTAAGTACAACTTCCAGTCCTTATAAGCTTAGTTTTTACCTGGTTCATTTGCACTCCCAGATTGCATTCCCTCAAAAGCTTTAACAGCAAGTTAGTGAATTTGAAGCTCTGGATTCTCCTAGTCCCATAAACTTTCTAAATCTCCCCTCACCTTCTTAAACCTTAGTAGGACTCTTAGAACGGACAAATATCTTAGGGACAAAGCAGCTCCAAACACCAAGATTACATCCCTGCGCTTCTCTTCATTTTTATGTCTTGATTCACTGATTTCTTAGTTCCTACGCAACTCTCTGAAACAGTTAAACCGAGATTAAGATTTTTCAGATGTAGTGATTTTTAGTTGAAAGATTGTTCCAAACTCTCTAATCAATCACTATAAAAAACAGAAATTCATTCTTACTACTTCTATTTTAGTCAAACTTTTGAAAGCCAGAACCTGAATAAGGTGGAAACTTAATCAGAGAAGGAAAATTCAGGTTTCATTTTCCACTAATAGAGGGTGGTAAAAAAAAAAACTTGTGAAACCTTGAAAATCAGGCCAGTGCCTTGAGTTCTGACTGTCACAGATTTCACTATATTTTTACTAAAAAAAAATCAAATCCATAAACATATACAGAAAAATAGTTAAACGAACTTTCATTTTCTTATCACCCAGATGGAACAATTAACTTACAGCCAATATGTTAGCTTAAAAACCCACTGCCGTCAAGTCAGATCCGACTCATAGCAACCCTAGGGGCCAGAGTAGAACTGCCCCATAGAGTTTCCAAGAAGCACTTGGCGAATTTGAATACATTAACTTATTAAATTTAAAAATTAGAAGTGAAACAATATTAAAAACATGTCAAGTAAAAGTGGTTAATAAGTGATAGAAGTATAAAAATGAATTTCAGATTTCTAAATAATCACTGATATTTGTTTCCTTTTCAGTCTTAAAGCATTATTTCACAAGAAATTGTTGATTTTCCATTACAAAGTCTTTTTTATTAATATAAAAATATTGTAATCTTGGACGAAGTGTGGCAGACTGTCAGAGTTGAAAGAGATCATTATTTCAGAGCGAACTGAGATGCTGCTCCGTCTGCTAATGATGAAAATAATGATGGCAGAGAGCATAATAATGATAATTTAGAAGCAACAATTTGAAAGTAACTTTAAGGATACAAAATTTTAAGCTTACTGGTGCAGAAGGCATCCAAATTCTATCAGGCATGCAGGGACTTAAGGAGTGGGCATGGAGCAGGTATTACTGCTTCCTGGAATTTGTACTTAACAGAAAACTATCAGAAATGCTGAAAGCAGTGAAGGGAAACAAAACCTGTGAAATGAAAATACCAGTGGAAAAATTCACTGCAGAAATTTACCAGACTTCACTGTTCTGCATGACTACTCCTTTTCTGAAAAGAAATGTTTTCTAGGGAAATAGCTAAGTGAAAAAGAAGGGTTAAGCTTTTTTAAGTCTGAGCAAATTTTGTTATGGACCACTCTCTGTTACCATGAGCTCTAATGTGGTCTGTATACAAAAGTGGTAGCAGCAAAGGCAACTTACTCACTGTTCACAGGCATCACAGTGGAAACAGAAAAAGCTTACACAAATTATACAGTTTTAGCAGCCTGTACTTTTGGTAACAGTCCCAGCCAGCAGTATGGAGAATTTACTGGTATTTGATGAGTCTATTGGCCTCATAGGGGCATAGCTGTTTTCCCACTCACACGTGGAGACAGAAACAATCCATGCTAGACATTGAGCAGAAAGAATGAGCAAGGCCCTTCCCCCACCACAGTTCTAACGGTGGCAGTGCTCGTGGGGCTGCGGGGATTCCCTAGTCCACGTCTTAGACTTCTCATGACCAAATGAGGAATGCAACAACTCAGCCTGAACTGCTTGTTTCCAATAATAGTTATGAATTTGTAAACTCTAAGGTAGCTAATCTAAAACTTGCCTGAAACAGTGAGACAGAAGCAAATGGCATTTGTCCTTTTGATAAACAGCTCAGTGACTTTTACCAAGTAGAGAGCAAAGACTCTAGAGAAGTTCCTGGGTTTTCTCCAATTTGAGCACATAAATGACCTAACTACATTCTTTGGATCACTGGGCAGGGTAGGGAATGGGATATTTTTCTGCCTAAACATATAAATCAGGCTATCATAGCATGAGAATTAGAATAAGAAATTAAATGCCAGTAAGTGATTTTGAATCATTTCTTTCTTATTCCAAGGTCTGTGATGTTCAAACCATTTCATCTCATCTCAGAAATGAGAGAACAGAAAGAAACATGACCTATTCAAATTATATAACTTGAATATTCAGAAAAGTTTGATACTTTATTAGATACTATGCTAGAGAGGGGTGTGACAGCAAGATTGGAAGTCACTGATGCTTCACAAATGATAATGATAACAAACTAGTAACAAAGATTTTAACCTCTCAAAAAGCTTTTATAATCAAATGCAAGTCTGGCATCAAAGTCAGCTAGGAAAATGATATCCATTCAAGATCTGTGCTGATAAGTCACTTGAAATAGTTTTTGATATAATTATCTTCTTTTGTGCATTAGTTATAGTTAACCTATACATGTAATTTCAATTTAATCAGTCATTGTATATTACAGAATTAGTGTTCGATAATTACTTATCTGCTCAACTTAGTAATAAGTTCTTGGTACGAGTGCTTTATTTTTTATGTAAGTTTGTTTCGGCATGCCCCTATGTGCCACAAAATCTGTGACGAAATAACTGTCAAAAATTTATTACTTATAGGGATTTTTTATTTGTGGTCGTAATTCAACAACTTACAAGATGAAATATCAACAATAATATTATGCCGATAAAAAAGTTGTCTTCTCACATGTATCAGAGAACATAAAACTCTCCTATATGTCTTAAGATAAGCAGCCTTTGGTACCTGTAAAGTGGAGAGTGAATTTTTATAACCTCTCTCTAAATGTTTTAATTATTTTAATAGTAATTCTTTAAACTGTGATTTTTTTTTTTTAATTTTGTGCAATTTCTAGAACAACCTGACCCTTAAAATGACACTGCTTTGGGGACTAAAACACTGAAGTATGTTCAGAATAAATTACATTATACATAGAAATATCTCATGAACTTTTAGTTTTACGATATTTTTATAATAGCTGGAGTATAATGTTAATTAACTAGTTATAAAATGCATTCCATTTAATTTTTTTTAAATATGTGCACAGACATTTATTAGAATTCACATGTATTATCTCTAACAGGGAAGTCCTCACTTGAAAATAGAAGTCTTCCACAAAACAAGATGAATCTTTTCCAAAAGCCATACTCATAAATGAGTCCAAAAAGCAGTGTCACTTTAAGGGTCAGGTTGTATCTAAGGAAAATATATTCAGTTCTATTCACTGGATTAGAAGTAGTGCTTATTTCAGTAGAATATCTGCAACACATTTTTAAAATATTTGGTTGTATTTTAGGTTAAAGTTTACATAGCAAATGAGGTTCCCATTTGGCAACTTTAATACAACTTGTTCCGTGACATGGGTTACAATCTTTGTAACGTGTTGACATTCTCATCAGATAATACATTTTACTTATTCAGTTCCAACTGATCTAGCTTCTCTTCTCCTCCTAGCCTTCTCATCTTTGTTTTTGGGTAAATATTGACCATCTGGTCTCATACAGCTGATCATTTAAACCATCCTGTTATTTGTCTGAAAGTTGATCTCCAGAAGCGGCTTCAGTCTCAAGTATAAAGGGTATCTCACTGTGATAGTCTCAGACTTTTCTGTAGACTCTATGGGTCCAGTAGGTCTGACCTTTTGTAGGAATCTGTATTTTGTTCTAAGTTTTTTCCTTATTCTCTCTGGGATGTCCCATTGTGTTCCTGGGAAAAATGGTAGATAGTGGCAGCCAGGCCCATCTCAGGTTAAAGGAGACTGTGGTTCATGTGGGCAATTAGTCCCAGGGGTAGTGTCTTCTTTGAGCCTTTGGTTTTCTTCATTCTCTTTTGTTCCATATGAGTACAAACTAACAGACATCTCTTAGACGGCTGCTCACAAGTTTTTAAGATCTTAGACACTACTTACCAAGTATGAATCTAGAACATTAATTTTATGAATACTTATGCCAATTGACTAAGTTACCCTAGGAGGCTTAAGGTCCTAAGTCTTTTGCAGACTTTTCATTCTTTAGAGTTGCATAGAGTTCCATTTTATGTATGTACAACAATTGGTTTATCCATTCAGCCATCGATGGGCACTTAGGGACTTTCCATCTATTGTCAGTAATGCTGCAATGAAAGTAAGTGAGCTTATGGATATTCGTGTCACTGCTCTTTCATCTCTTGAATATGTACCTAGGAGTGGGACTGAGGATGCTGAAGTATTTCTAATTATAGCTTTCTGAGAAAGCACCATACCACTTTCCATAATGGTCCCACTATTTAATAATCTCACCAGCAGTATATAAGAATTCTAATCTCCCCACAACCTAAATAACATTTGCTATATATATATGTATATATTTTTTTTTATCAGTCAGTGCCATTTTTTGCAGGGATGTGGTGATATCTCATTGTAGTTTTGATCTGCATTTCTCAAAAGGATAAGGGAACTAGTGATACTATTGCTTCTGTCAGTTAGAACCTGGCTGAAAGCAAAGGTACTGGAAAGAGGTTGACTTGTGTTTTATTGACTATATGAAAGCTTTGGACTGTGTGGATTGTAACAAATTACGGATAACATTGTGAGGAATAGGAATTCCAGAAAGCTTAATTGTGCTCCTGTGGAACTTGTACATAAATCAAGAGGCAGTTGTTCACACAAAACAAGGGAGTACTGTGTAGTTTAAGTCAGGAAATTTGTGCATATGGGTTGTATCCTTTCACTGGACTTATTTAATCTGTGTGCTGAGTAAATAATCTGAGAAGGTGGACTCTATGAAGAAGAGTGCATACCAACCTGCGTTATACAGATGACACAACTTGCTTGTTGAAATGAGGAAGACTTGAAGTACTTACTGATGAAGATCAAAGACTCTGGCCTTAAAAATAGACTGCATTTCAACATAAAGACAATAAAAATCCTCATAAATGCACCAATAAGCAATAATATGATAAATGGAGAAAAGACTGAAGTTGTGAAGGATTTCATTTTACTTGACTCCACAATCAACACTCATGACAACAGCAGTCAAGAAATCAAAACACACATTCATTGGACAAATCTGTTGCAAAAGACTTCTTCAGAGTTTTAAAAAGCTAAGATGTCACCTTGAAGACTAAGGTGTGTCTTACCTAACAAATAATGTTTTAATATGCATTTGAAAGCTGGACAATGAATAAGAAAAAAATCAAAGAAGAGTTGATACCTCTGAATTGTGGTACTGGTGAAAAGTATTGAATATAACATGGACTACCAAAAGAAGGAACAAATTTGTCTTAGAAAATGCGTAGACAGAAAACCCTTAGAAGTAAGAATGGTGAAACTTCATCTCACATGTTTCAGACTTGTTATCAGGAGGGATCAGTCCCTAGAGAAGGCTACAAGGACTTACAGTTAGTTCAAGAACACATTACAGAGTAAGTGCTACAAACCTCACTGTTTCATATTACTTTGGTCACCTTCAGTGTACTCCCCCTAGGGAAGCCATGCACCAATGCCAGCACCAAGTCCACCCTTCAAAACAATTTTAGAATTCTTTTTCTGGAATATCCATCAGAGCTCTCATCATATTACCCTTGATGCTCTGAATGGCATCAAAATGTCTTCCTTTTAATGTTTCCTTGATCTTCAAACAAAGAAAAAAGTCATTGGATGCCAGATCTGGTGGGTAGGGATGGTATTCCAATACAGTTATTGTTTACTGTCTAAAAACTCCATGACAGCCACACAATTAAGTTAGCAAACTTGCCACCTTGCCACTGTGTACAAAGGCCGTCCAAGAAAGAGATCTAAAATTGCTTTGAAGGGTGAACTACTTGCTGGCATCAGTGCATAGCTTCCTAAACGGAGTATATTGAAGGCGACTGTAGTGATATTCAGCAACGAGATATGTGGCACTTAGAATAATTAAGTTCATGGGTTTAATTGTCAGACATCGTATTACACTTGGTGAAGCAGAGAGTCAGCAAAAAAGAGAACAATCTTTAACAAGATGGGTTGACACTGTAGCTGTGACAATGGACTCAAGTATAACAACTGTGGGGATGGTGTAGGCAAAGGCAGTGTTTCATTCTGGTGTACTCAAGGTTGGAATTGGCTCAATGGCACTTAACAACAACAATGGCTAGTTATCACGAACATTTCATTTTCAATTTGTTACAGTTCAATATTTCATAATATTGTTATCATCCCCTTTATTTAAGTTGGCTCTTTTAATGCCATTTATTTCATTTCTTATTTTAGTTATTTGCATTTCCTCATTGTTTTTCCTTTGTCAGTTTGGACAGTGGTTTGTCAGTTGTATTGATCCTCTTAAAGCACCAACTTCTAGTCTTGCAGATTCTATTGGTTTTCTTTTTTTGGTTTCTGTTTCATGTATTTCTGTTCTAAACTTTATTATTTTGTTTTCTCTGGTAATTTACTATTTGCTAAAGTTGCTGGGTTATATTATTGATTTGTTGCCTTTTTTAAAATGTGTGAATTTATTACTATTAATGTTTCTATGAGAACTGCTTTTGCAGTGTCCCAAAGGTTTTGGCATGCTGTGTTTTTATTTGGCTGGCAGTCAAGCTCTTAACCACCGAGTCACTGGAGCTCCAAGAAACTTTTAGTTGCACTTTTCATTTCTTCTATTATCCAATAACTTTTAAGTATGTGTTATTCAGTTTCCATGTATTTAGTCCCCCCTCCTCACTCTCATTTTTCACTTAATTGATTTCTTGTCTTATAGTGTTATAGTCAGAGAAGATACTCTATTATTTCTGTATTTTTCAAGTTACTGAGGCTTGCTTTGTGGTCTAAAATATGGTCTAATCTGGAGACTGATCCATGAGCATCAGAGAAAAGTTGATGCCTTGTTTTGTTGAGTGGTATGTTGTCTGTGAGAGTTGGTTGATTGTATTATATACATCATCTGTATCTTTGAGTCTCTTCATAATTGCTCTCATTCCATCCTCAAAGTTTGTATGCACAAGGCTGGCCCACCAACTTGGTCACCTGTGACTTGTGCACTCTCTCTGCAACCACCCAACAAACAGCAGTGTTTACACACAGCTCCCAATCCAGAGACTAGAAACAACACTCCCTACCCCCATGCCCCAGCGACCAACCAGACAGACGCATTACTTTATCTGCAATGCCAGTCACATCCTAACAGGCACAATGAACACTTCTGTCAAATGACAAGCAGGATATCCTAGTGCTCACATGCAGCATCTACCTGGCTGCAACATCACATATCATACATTCAACTGGGCCGTCTATACTTGCACAGGAATACCTTAATACCCCATCACCTACTGAGATGCCAGTATGTGCCTGTGCAACTAGACTATCCTTTCAATTTGGGCAGCACTCCCTTACAGTGGATATGCAAACATCTTGCCCTGACTTCCAGAGGATGCACTAACTGCTAGAACAAACCCTGAAGGACTCTACAATCCTCTAAGTGCTGTGGAGGGACCTTGACCACCCAGTACTTGTCACCCACAGTCGGGACAAGAATTTACTTTCTATGTCTACTCAACTCAATAAGGGAAGACCTATGAGCCTAATCACAGAGGAGTCACACATGTCAGAGTGCATTATGCACAGTCAGAGATAACACCAAAGGTTCATGTAGACCAGAACCACAAAATAACAATTAAAATAATACAAAGGAAGAAAGTCATTATGAAATGAAAAAACAAATTTTGGGATGTATGAAAAGAGATTTTAAAAATCAGTAAAAAACAAATACAAACACAATCATGAAAAAATATATTAGTAAATTAACACCTTAATGTTTTGAAGACAGCAGACTATAAAATAGACTACATTGACAAACAGGCTAAAATGGCTTTGCACACAGTGAGGAAAAAAACAGCAGAAAGTCTTCCTGAGGGGAAAAAAATCATAATAAAACTACCTGATAAGGTATTCAAAAGACTTATTTCTAGGTTCCTCAAAGGGATGAAGGAAAGCAGATAAAACCCTAGAACCCAGAAAACAAAAGACAAAATAAACAATGAGCAACCAAACCAAAGCAGCAACTAAAAATCCAAAGGATCTCTTGCTCCACTTTTGGCAGAGGTATAAATGGTGCGTGTTGAGATGTGATAGGTATTGCTGATGAGGTGATGTACCTGTCTGCAGGATACAAGCTTGAGTGCAAGGGGCATCCTCACTGGTCACTAGGTTATGAGTACTGTGGGTGTACACCGGTTGCCAGGTTGTCAGAATAGGGTTGCATGGGTGTCTGGACAGGAGGCACAAGGGCTTGCATTACTGGTTGCCTGGGTAATTGCCACCAGAGATTTGGTTGGTGGTACTGCCAGAGGATGCACTGCTGACATGGAGTGGGGCTATTGGGCATGGAACCTCCTCACCACCGTCACCACCACCAGTGCTCTCCTCCTGCTGGTGGAAGTGGCTGTAAGTCTCAGATCATGAAGGGTGTGGTGACCAGGAAGGGAGGGCTTGTGCTGCCGGTTGGCCAGAAAGGGCACGTGGCGGGGTAGGCATACCCCGGGTCACTGGGAAGTTAAGAGAGGGAAGACTGTGCTGGCCTGATAACTAGTATGGGCGCTGGGGCACTCATTCCTGAATTAAGCCAGCTATCAGGACCCACCCTGGACCAAAGTGTGTCATGGGAAGGAGGGGAATCTGGAATCCAGTAAACAAGTCTTTGCTACACCAGTGCTCCTCCCCTTTGTAGGCAGCTCCAGACTGAATGACCAGGGATTGCTGCTGGTGAGTAGTTATATCCCTATTTTCTGGCTCCCTCACTGCTCTGTGGTTGCCTAGATCCCTGGAACTCTTGCTCACTTTCCTGTATTTTCCTCCTTAGATGTGATTCATTTCTGCTCATCTTGCTTTACTCCAAATTTGTCTACACAATAGCTCTATTTCCTACTGGAAGTTTTATGTCTTTGCCTTCTTGTGCTCCTCACCCAGGAATGCTTCTTACTTTTCCTTTAGATGGCCATGCTGTACTGAACCAACTAGTAGGGTGTCTACAATCCATAAATATCATCATTCACTTTTTTCATCCAGTTGCACCTTCTATTCAATGTTTAATCTAATTATTCATCCTTTTTTGGGTGCTGAAGTTTCCAGCGCTGTCATCTGTACTTGTTTCACTTGGTTTCCTATGTCTCTGTTGCAGAAGGATGCTTGGTATGTCTTACCAGGCCACCATCTTGGGCCATCTTTGCCATATTTTTTTAGTCTGTGTCTCTCACAGGAAACCCTGGTGGTGTGGTTAAATGCTGCATGTGTGTTTCAGTTACCCGGTATGACTCCAACAGAAAACACCATGAGTGGAAGGCTTTATGAAGACAAGTTTTATTGACATGGCCTTGTCAACTGCAAATCCATTTGTGAGTTATAAATCCACTCGGTAAGAGAAATTATCACAGTCTAATAGATTGAGGCCATGTCCAGTGAGAGCACCTTGGCATAGGAAACTTAGGTTCAAAGGATGTGCTCTGCTCTCGTTGCTGCCTTCTTGTGTTGATATGAGGTTCCCTACTTTGCTTACTTCTCTCCCTTACATCACACAAGCTGGTAGTTTGAGTTTACCTTCACCAGCATAACTCCTGCCTGTTTTCCCTGATCAACATTACACAGGCAGGATTCACAACACAATGGGAGGAATATTGGGACACACAGCTTAGTTGAAATGACACATATGTATTTGGGTGAACATAATAAAATCCATGGCACTCCACCATTTGCCCCCCCCCCAAAAAAATATCATTAGAAAATTAAGGGGGTTAGAGTCAAGATAGTGGACTAGACATAAATGTCCTCAATTCCCTCTGAAAGCTAAGGCCTGAGTTGATAATTGAATGGAACACTTTGGACACACAGGGAGCCCTAGGATATGCCATGGAGCTGTCAGACTGGACTACACAACACGAAATGGGAAACTACCTCTCTCTGACAAGGCAGAGCACTGAGCTCCACTCCTGCTGACTCATCACTTAGGCAGATTTCAGGTACTGATGATTCTTTCCTTCTTTTTTTTCTTATCCAGGAAGCAGGGGACAGCATGAGTCAGCGAATATACTGAACTGCAGTGCTAAAATAAACAGCATTTACCACAGAAGAGACACAGTGTGTGGGATAGCCACATGTTGAGAGCCCAGCTGCTGAATGAGGACACCACCTCACCACCTCCATCCTCTCTTTTCTGAGCTACACCATAAATTGTGCTGTTTCATAGAGGGGAGGACAACTTGGTCAGGACACCATCTTGGTTGGCTGAGAGGTGGAATCACCCACCCAACCAGAGGTCTCAACAGGGGATAAAGGCCAAGCTGAGAAACAGCACCAGTCCAGAAAGCACTTTTCCAGCAGAAAGGCTGTATTTACCACAGTGTTACGTTATAGGTAAGGCCAGGCTGAGGATGTCAACAAAGCAGTAACCCATCCCTTCAGCATCAGGGGATCACTGGAGACATAATTCAGTTGTCAGCCAGAAGGCGGGGCCTGCAAGACCTGATGGCCTGATTTTGGCAGCTGTCGCATGACTCCTAAGTTTGTAAAATAAGACTGCCTGGAGAAATAACTGCTGAGCAGTTATCTCTTTCAGCCTTTACTGACATACATCATAGGCTCAGTAGATGGCCCCTCACTGACTCCATAAGTTGGGCACCATCTTTACAAGAAAGGAGACGGAGCTTGCCACCCCAAAGAGTATACTGGGGCCGGTCAACTAAAGTACACAGAGGCAGCTGGTGACCAACTCTCCTCTCAGAACTGTGCCTCAGCTCCTGCTGAGGTAACACCATAGAAACTAAACAGCCTCTACGTGGCCTAAGGGCAACAGTCCACCTCTAAATATTTAAAGAAACAACCCACCAACCCACCATGGGTCTGGAGACCTCCAAAATAGAGAATAAAAAAACTCCCCAGATGAAGAAGGATTTCTGAAGCTATCAGAAGATGAGTAAAAACAATTATATATAGAAACCTCCTAGAGATTAAACAAAATGTAGCAGAGCCAAGTGGAAAAAAGGAAGCAAGCTGTTTGTAATGCTGGAACATCAACATCCTGAAATCCAGCAGATCAATAACAAAATTAAAGAATTACAGATCACACTTCAATCCAAGGCTCAAAGAGCAGAATTGAGGAGATGGAAGTCACTCTAGTGACTGGCCCACTGGACTCTTCGGGATTTCAGTCTTCGTCTCCTATCTGACAAAGATGGCACTCAACTTATGTAGTCACTGGGGAGCCATCAAGTGACCCTAAGATGTGGGCAGTAAAGGCTGGAAGAGATGCTGCTGGGCCACTCATCAGTTATTTCTCCAGAGAGTATTATTTTAAAAATCAACTTAAATTGGATAAAAGAGCTAAATATAAGATCTAAAATGATAAAGCTCATCCAAAATAAAATAGGGTCAACAATGGAAGTTTTAATACACAATATAGACAGACTTCAAAATCTAACAGACAAAGCACATTCATCAGAAGCAAAAATAGATAAATGGGAATTAATAAGAACTAAACATTTCTGCTCATCCAAAGACTCATCAAAAGAATTAAAAGACCACCTACAGAATGGAAAAAAACATTTGGCAACTCTATGTCAGACCAACACCTAATCTCCATAAACTATAAGGTACTACACAATATCAATAAGAAAAAGATAAACCATCCAATTAAGCAATGGGCAAAGGAGATGGACAGGCCCTTCTTTAAAGAGACAGTCCAGGAAGCCAAAAAACACATGCGGACATGCTCACGATCATTAGGTATTAAAGACGTTCAACTCAGAATGACAATGAGATACCATCTCACCCCAACAAGGTTGGCCATGATCCAAAAAAACACAAAACACTAAATGTTGGATAGGCTGTGGAGAGATTGGAACTCTCCTACACTGCTGGTGGGATTTCCTCTTTGGAAAGCAATCTGGCACTACCTTAAAATAATGGATATAGATATATCACTTGACCCAGTAATTCCACTGCTTGGAAAATATCCTACAGAATCAAGGCCATTCACACCAGTTGATATATGCACACGAACATTCGTTGCAGCACGGTCCACAATAGCAAAAAAGATGGAATCAACCCAGATGCCCAACAACAGAAGAACGGATTGGTAAACTCTGGTCTATGTACTCAATGGAGCACTATGCATTGATAAAGAACAACAATGACAGCAGAAAACATCTCTTAACCTGGTTCCAACTGGAGGACATTGTGCTCAGTGAAAGTAGTCAGCGACAAGCACAAATATTGTATGAGACCCCTAAGATAAAAACTTAAAAGCAGACTCATGGGTAACAGAAAAGACTCTTTGACGACTACAAGGGTTGGACAGGCGGGAGGGCGAGGGGAGTGGGTTTAGATTAGATAGTTGTTAGAAATTTGGTTGGGTGAAATTGGTGACAGCACACATTAGTAAGATCAATATCAATGGCACTTCAACACAACTTTTGTACTCCTCTCATCTTAACCCAATATTGCAAAGACAGAGTATGTACATTTTTATTCAATCGTAATTAAAAAAATAAAATGTCTTTCTGGGGAAAAAAAAAGCTAGGAACTGTCCAACAGCTTCCCAAATCAGTAAGACCAACATGTGGGGCAGGCCCCACCTTCCTGCTGAGAACACAAGCACCTCTTCAGATGTCCCCAGATGCTATTACATGTTTCAAAGCAGGGAGGGGTTACAACCTTGCTTTCATCATCAGCCTGGTCCATTCGTGAGGTAACACTGTCCTAAATACAAACCTTTCTGCTGGAAAAGCTCTTTCCAGTCTGGCACTGCTTCTCAGCTTGGGAATTAACTTCTTCTGAGGCCTCTGGTGGGGTGACTCCACCACCCAGCTGATCAAAATGGCATCTTCCCAAGGTGCCTTTCACACTGCCAAACAGCAGAATCTATTGTGGATCTCTGGAAAGAGAAGGTGGGTGGGCTGTGGTGTCCTGAATCAGCAGCCAGTCTGTCAAAATGTGCCTGTCTCACACACTGTCTCTCTGCTGCAATGTACGTTGTTTACTTTAGCACTGCAGTTCGGTGTATTTGCCAGCTCATGCCCAACCTCTGCCTCCTGGATAATAAAAAAAAGAAAAAAAAATGTGGCAGTACCAGCAGTCCGCCCAAGCTGCGGGTCAGCAGTAGCTGGGCTCAGCATGCACTGGCGCATGCCAGAAAGAAGTTTCCCGTTTAGTGGTGCATAGTTCACTCTGACAACTCATGCTGTATCCTATGGCTCCCTGGGAGTCCAGAGTATTCCATTCAATTATCAATCCAGGCCTTGGTTTTCAAAGGTAAGTAAGGAGACATATATCTAGTCTGCCACTTTGGCTCTGCCCCCAGAATTTTTTCATGTATCTAGGGACCTCTATATCTGTGAAAACAGTGACTACTTACAAATGCCATACCTGAAATAATTAAAAAGAAATCAATTGAAATTTTGTAGGAAACTCTTAAGTATCCTAGCATTACTGTCTCTAAAGTGCCCTTCCTTGCATGTGACAGCAACAGAAGACATGAAGTGTGAAATTAAGAAAACTCATTTTATTTACATAAACTGAAAATGCATTGGTGCAAGGAAAAAAAGTTCTACCATACCCTCAAATACTCAAACTCCCAAATTAGTATAATCCGAGTTTTCAATGTGTGCCTCTTCACATTTGATCTTATCCATTTTTCAGCAAAAAAGCTGACCACCGTAGTCAGTTACCATCAATTCTTGTTTTATTTATTTCAATAACGAGCAGCTTTGTTCATCATGATGTTAGGGGTTTCATGATAGAGTGTGACTTAGGTGGATTCTCTGCTCCACTTTGCAAACTGAAACTACATTCGTAAGTACTCCTACCCATGAGTTCTCAACTATGTTAAGTGTATTTCAGCCTCACATCTACTTCCTTTCTCCAGCTTTCATACATCCTCTTAACAATCCCAGTTTTCCAAGTTCAATAATTTAACATACCTTATTTACAAGCACAAATTATTTCTCACATAATTTTATCATGACCAATTCTATATCCAAGTATGTTTTATCAATTATTTCCTAATTTCAACTGTTTCTTCACTATAGTAAAATATAGATCCTTTCTAATCAACACTGTTACCCAATAGGGCCACAGAGAGTTTAGTAAGATGGCTAATTACAATATCAGTATGTAAAACCAGTGTATTTCAAAATAAAATTAATAATTAGTTTGTAACACAATGGAAGATCTAATTTACAAAAAATAGTACATACATAAAGCCTAAGAAAAAATTAAAAAATGTGAATACTTCCATGGAGAGATATCATAAAGATATGTTGTTGGCAGGTGCTATCAAGTCAGTTCCAATTTACAATGTACAACGAAAGAAAACTTTGCCCCATCCTACACCATCATTAAAATCATTGTTGTTTGAACTCATGTTGCCACTGTGTCAGTTCATCTTCCTGAGCTTCTTCCTCTTTTTCGTTGACTCATCACATTATCAACCATGATGTTCTCCAGAGACTGATCCTTGTGATAACATGTCCTAAGTATTTAAGATGGTATTTTGCCATCCTCTCTTCTAAGAAACATTGTGGCTATTTCCTCCAAGACAATTTCATTCTCTTGATTTATATTCCTAGGTGCTATCAAGTTGGTTCTCACTCACTGTAACCCTGTATACCACAGAACAAAATACTGCCCAATCCTGCAACATGCTTACGATCCCCGTTATGCTTCAGCACACTGTTGCAGCCACTGTGTCAATCTATCTCATTGAGGATTTTCCTCTTTTCTGTTGAACTTCTGTTTTACCATGTATGATGTTCCTCTGCTTTATCAAGTTCTTCTCAGGAAACTGATACCTTCTGACAATGCATCCAAAGTATGTAAGACTTGCAACTTAGGAGCATTCTGGTTACACTTCTTCCAAGACGAATTTGTTCATTCTTTTGGCAGACCATGGTATATTCAGTATTCTTCACCACAACCAGAATTCAAAGCATCAGCACTTCTTTGTTCTTCCTTATTCACCGCCCAGCGTAACAATACTTACGATGCAATTGAAAATACCATGGCTTGTGTCAAGCATACCTTAGTCTTCAAGGTGACATCTTTGCTTTGTGACCCCTTAAAGAGGTCTTTTGCAGCAGATTTACCTAAAGCAATACATTTTTTGATATTCTGACTGTTGCTTCCAGGGGTATTGACTGTGAATGCAAGTAAAATGAAATCCCTGACAATCTCAAACTTTTCTCCATTTATCATGATGTTGCTTATTGGTCCAGTTGTGAGGAATTTTGTTGCGGTTATTATCATTATGTTGAGGTGCAATCCATACTGAGGACTCTGGCCTTTGATTCTCATCAGTGAGTGCTGCAAGTCCTCTTCACTTTCAGCAAGCAAGGTTGTGTCACCTGTATAACACAGATTGTTTATGACTTTTCCTGCAACCATAATGCCTCATTCTTCATTATACAGTCCAGCTTCTGACATTATTTTCTCAGCATAAATACTGAATAGAGATGGCGGAAAGTTACAACCCTGACACAAACCGTTTTTGACTTTAAACCACTCAGTATCCCCTTGTTCTATCCAAACAGCTGCCTCTTGGTCTATGTAAGACTCCTCACAAGCACAACTAAGTGTTCTGGAATTCCCATTGTTCACAATATTATCCATAATTTGTTATGATTCACACAGTCAAATGCTTTTGGGTTGTCAATAAGACACAGGTAAACATCTTTCTGATATTCTTTGCTTTCAGCCAGGATCAATCTGACGTTAGTACATCCTCTTCTGAATCCATCCTGAATATCTGGTAGTTCCCTGTCGATACAGTGCTGCAACCACTTTCTAATGATCTTCAGGAAATTTTTATTTACACGCAATAATAATCACATTGTTCAATAATTTCTGCATTCACTTGGGTTACATTTCTTGGGAATATACGTAAACATAGATCTCTTCCAATCAGGTGGTCAGATAGCTGTCTTAGAAATTTCTTGGTATAAACAATGAAGCACTTTCAGTGCTTCATTTGTTGAAACATACATTTGTTGAAACATCTCAATAGATATTCTGTCAATTCTTGAAGGCTTGTTTTTCACCAAAGCTTTCCATACTGCTTGGGCTTCTTCATTCAGTACTATCAGCTTTTGATCTTGTGCTGACTCTTGAAATGGATGAACACTGACCAATTCTTGTTGGTATAGTGACTCTGTATTCCATTCATCTTCTTTTGATCCTTCTTGTGTCATTTAATATTGTTTCCTGTAGAATCCTTCACTATTACAAAACGGGGCTTGAATTTTTTTCTTCAGTTCTTCTGGTACTGACTGATAATATTGAGCTTTTTCATCACCTCTTTCCACAAATGTAGTCAGTTTGATTCTTGTGTATTCCATCTGGTGAGGTCCATGTGTATGGTTTATGATAGTAAAAAAAGATATCTGCAATGAAGCCCCTGGTTTTGCAGAATTCTATGTTGCAATCTCCAGCGCTGTTTCTATCACCAACAGTATGTTTTCCAACTGCAAGTCCTTCTTCTTTAATTTGAACTTTCACATGCCAGTCACTTGTAATTATCAATGCATCCTGATTACATGTTGGATCAATTTCATACTGCAGAAGTTGATAAAATCATTAATGTTTTTATCTATTGTTTTAGTAATTCATGCATATACTTGAGTAGTAGTTGTATTAACTGGTCTTCCTTGTAAGCATGTGGATTTTATTCTATCACTGACAGCATTATATCTTAGGGTAGATCTTGAAATGTGTCTCTGAGAATGAACACAACACAATCCCTCTTCAAATTGTCATTTCTAGAATAGCACACCACATGATTGATACACAAGAGCCAACACCAGTCCACTTCAGCTCACTAATGCCTGAGATATTAAAGTTTATGCATTCCATTACAGCAACATACAAGCTCCCATGATAAGACTGATACGTGGAAAATTCCTTGGTAATCCATGGTATATTCAGTATTTTTCACCAGCATTATAATTCAAAGGCGTGAATTCTCCTTTATGCATCCATATGCATTGCCCAGCTTTTGCATGCATATGAGATGACTGATAATACTATGGTATGGTTCAGGCATACCTTAGTTCTCAATGCAACATATCATTTGATTTCCTCACTGCTGCTTTCATGAGTGTTCAGTATGGACCTCAGCAAAATGAAATTCTTAACAAATTCAATATTTTCTGTGTTTATCAAGATGTTTATTGCTCCATCTCTGTTTTATTTACACTGAAGTGTAATCCATACTGAAAGCAAAAGTCTTTGGTCTTCATTTTTTCACTTCATTCTTTCACTTTCAACAAGCAAGGTTATGTCATCTGCATTGTTAATGACACTTCCTCCTCTCCTAGTGCTGCATTCTTCTATGTATAGTGCAGATTCTCAAATTATTTGCTCATCATGCAGATTAAATAAATTTGATGAAAGGCTGTAACACTGATGTACATCTTTCCTCATTTTAAACCAAAAATATCCCCTTGTTCTGTTTGAATGACTGCCTCTTGTTCTAGGTATATAAAGCCATGAAGGAGTCAAAATAAACTTTGGAAAATTCTGTGTTCTCTATAAAAAATATTTCAAAAGTAGAAGCACATATATTTCTAATAAATGAATACAGGTATCTATTTGATTCTAATCAAAACCCAGTTTGTTAATTTTCTTACATTGTTTATACATTTTTGACTGTTGTTGCTGTAAATTTTACAAATCCAAATTGACGGCACTTGGCTTTGCAAGAATCTTCTCTAGCAAAACCAGTATTTGTAGGTTATTAGAGAATTGCTTTTAAAAATACTGTAAAGTAGTTGTACTATACCAGATACTAAAAAGTACCATAAAATCACAGCAATTAAAAATGAGCAGTAATGGTTCATAATTAGGCATATTTAACTGAAATAATGAGTCGCCATGAGTCGGATCTGACTCGACGGCACTTGGCTGGCTTGGCACATTCAATACAAATAGTCATTAATTACATACTGAACACTAAAAAGCCAAGTGCCGTTGAGTCAGATCCGACACTAGACAAGCGAATTCTGTTTCACTCCAAGTAGAAGAAAATTCATACCCAAATGTCTTAAGCAAAAGATTAAGGATGACTTAAGGGAGAGCTTAAAAAGTGTTCATTAATATCTTATGATATCACAAAGAGCTTTTCTATTTCTCTTTTTCATCACCTTTCTCTTCCCAAAAGTTTCCAGACTCAGACAGCTTTCCCTCATGCTTTCAAGACAGTTGTTGAAACAATACATCCTATCATCCATCCATCCACTGCTATCTAGTCAATTCCAACTTACAGCAACCCTATAGACAGAGTAGCACTGCCCTACAGAGTTTCCAAGGAGTACCTGGCATATTTGAACCGCTGACTTTTTGGTTAGCAGATGTAGCACTAATCCACTATGCCACCAGGGTTTCCTACATATCCTATATAGACAATTATTTAACATCACTCAGAAAATCACAAGAGCTTCTTTACCAGAAGATATAGCAAAAAATCTCTGTACAACTGCTTTTCTCCCGTTCAGAAATTTATACACAAATTGTTTTGTGCCTTTGGTTGCAATCCCCACCATGTGTCAGCACTTTTCCCTTTCCTTTGCCACCTTGAGTTCTCTGTATCCATTTATCCTCTTTTCCCTTTCTGCCTTCTAGTTTTTGGTTTTGGACCTGGTATAACTTTTTAAGGAAATCTTGGTTGCATAGCAGTTAAGAGCATCAACTGCTAACCAAAAAGTTGGACTTTGAATCTACCAACTATTCCTTGGAAACTGTTGAGGAACTCTACTCTGTCCTGTAGGGTTGTATCAGTCAGAAATCAAGTCCACAGCAACAGGTTATATCTTTTTGATAAAATAAAACTAAAACCAACCAAATATCACTGAGCTGATTCCAACTCATTGGGACCCCATGGGCAGCACCTATGAGTTTCAAAGTGTTTTCAATTTCTCTGAAATCTTGGAAGATCAATAGGCCTTTTTCTGAAGGTATGTCTGGGTAGACTCAAACTGCTAACCTTTGGGTTAGTAGCTGAGCTTTTAACCATTTGCACCCATGAGAACTATTTTTAATCAAATAGAAATAATGAATCTAATCAATGTGCTAATTAGCTTAAGCCATTTACTCTGTGGATAGAGTTTATAGACAGGGCTTCCCTCATATGACATAGATATTGTATAATTATTCCCTATATGGCTATTTGGAAAACCTGGTGGTATAGTGGTTAAGAGTTATTAGTGCTAGTGGAAAGGCTGATAGTTTAATTGGAAACCCTATGAGGCAGTTCTACTTTGTCCCATAGCGTGGGTTTGAGACAGGAAAGATTCAGTGGCAATGGGAGTTTTTAGTTATATAGCTATTGTCTAAAATAGCTTATATCTCTAGAAATAATACCAGCCATTCAGATTGATAACTGATTTTTAAGTTTAGTTATATTATTTTGTGATTAAATGTTTAAAAAGGCTAAAATATTTTCCAGAGAAAGAAATTTTTAAAACATATGATGTGATGAATTGCTGATGACTTGATTCTGGTTCACAGCAAACCTGTTGCAAAGAGCCACAGGTAAATCTGAACTGTTAACCTTTTCAGGAGGTTGCAGCCCAGCTCTTAACCAATGACCTAGTGGGGGTAAGGGTGAGGGTGGGAGGTTGGAATATCTCTTCTTTTAATAGTAAAACCAACTGATGACTATGTGGAAAAACTGGTGCTAGAAAGCAGAAGAGAATATCTGCCTAATGACTTAAATTTTCCACTAAAATCAGGGATAAAGTTTACATAATGGGCATACATATAAGGTAATAAGATTAAAAACTCAGAAGAAAGAGTGAACGATACTAGGAACTAGAGCAACAGAAGATGGAGTTGATAGGGCCTCTGAAAATTAAAGAACAAAAATTCTATTTAGTTCTAGGTACACAGTAGTAGTATTATTCTATCCAAAAATAATTTTAAATTACTACCTAGAAATGGAGATATAGTATATCTGACTGAAATTTACAGAATAGCTGCAATGCACAGATAGACTGGACAACAGAACTGAGTATAACAGTAAGAGATTGAGTCAAGTCATAGATGATGAAATCTGGACTGGACAGAAAAGAAAATAACTTGAAGTGAAATAACATATAAAAAAGGAATTGGATACTGAGAAGAAAAAAGTGGGTACTGATTTTGAAAGACTGATAAGGCAGCAAAAATAGACTATGTTCAAAGAGTACAATATTGATTTCAGAGCTGTCCAGTTTTCAGGAAATGAGTTTTGGGGTGTGGCTATGGCATTGAGGCTACTTAAGTAGCGTATGAATGAAGCCATTCAAATGTAACTGGAATTCATACAACTTTCAATGTGTCTTACATAGGCTACTCCAAGTTTAACTCAGTGTCGTTCTAAGTGTTTTTTTTTTTTGAGTGTAGCATAAACAATTTCTCCTAGTCCTAGATTACCTATACTCTATTTTTCAATAATATATTTAAAGATATGGACATAGTCATCAATGGAACATGAATCCCTAATCAATCATTATAGTTTTATGAATTTATGCAATAACTCACCCATTAATTCTTTGCAGAGGAACCCAAATGGCATAATGGTTAAGAGTTTGGCTGTTAACCAGAAGGTCAGCAATTCCAATCAACCATCTGCTCCTTGGAAATCCTATGGGCAGTTCTATTCTGTCCAACAGGGTTACTACAAGTCAGAATCCACTTGATGACAATGGTTTTTGTTTTTTGGCATTTGTCAGAGAAGAGATATAAAATATAACATGAATGGCTGTTCTCTTGAAGAGCAAAGTATATGTTATGACTATATTTTGAAGGAATACACAGAACATACTCAGTTGGAGAACAATGAAAAAAGTAGAAACCAGAAAAAGAATAAAAAAGGAGAAATATAAAGTAACTGAAGTCGAGACCTGCGCCTCAGTCACCCCAGGTATTTCTGTTTCTTATCTAACCACTCCCATGCCTTGCTTAACCATGTTGTTAGTTTGTTTTGAAGAAAAATACCAGGTATTTCAACAAACCAAGGCTGAAGTGATAGATATGAACCAACCTGAAACTGACCACGCCCATGGATGATGCGCAGTCCAGTTGAGTTGTACCTGAAAATAATTTCAAGACATGTCCTCCCCACACTACCCTCTGCAGAAACTATTCCTTGATCATGCTCCAAAAAAAAAATTCCTAGTGCTGTCGAATTGATTCTGACTCATAGCAACTGAAAACCTTGGTGGCATACTGGGTAAGTGCTGTGTCTCATACCAAAAGGTCAGCAGTTTAAATCTGCCAGGCACTCCTGGGATCCTCTATGGGGCAGTTCTACCCTGCCCTATAGAGACACATGAATCGATCATGCATTTTGAACATGGAGGTTATGACCACTGAGTGCACACTGCCTCCATCCAGAATTATCTATGCATGAAGTTTCCTAGAAAACTGATGAATATGTATAACTTTCTAGATGAAAGTCCTCATAAAGGCTATAACCTGACCTCTGCTCAGGGAGTCAGATCTGGGCAAATCCCCTAATTCTTTGGGATTCTGCTCTACAATAAACTACTTTCTCTTCCCTCAGAACTCGGAGTGTTTAGTCTCTTGGCTTTACAGCACACCAAGCAAGGGCCCAACTGGTCCGACAAGCTTCTGGGAAAACCAGAGGCTGTAGGGAAAGTTGATGTTTTACTCCAGAGAAATACGTTAAACATGGATTTTAAAACTGTCGATTAAGATTAAACTCATAATTCTCTTAATCAAAGAGGAAAGAAAATGGTTTTACTGTCTAAAAACTATTCTAATCAGGAAAATAATCATACAAATGATCACTAATGGTGGGCAATTTAATACGCTACAGAAGAGCTTGAAATATTAAACCTAATATATTCTCTGAATTTTCCAAAAATGAAAAGGATAAGTTATAAAAATTAAAAATGGAATAGTAAAGTTTATATAACCTTTAATGGTAAATGCTGAAAATACCACTAGTAAAATAATCCATATAATTCTAGGATATACATATCACTCTTCATTTCTAGTATTTTACATTTACTATCTATTCAGCATCAAGCAAGGAGGGTAACAGCATCAGGTAAGCAGGGTAAAGAGTGAACAGCCTCCACTTGTGTGTCAGTGAAGGCTTGCTTGTTGTTGTGATGCTGGAAGCTATGCCACTGGTATTTAGGTATCAGCAGGGTCAACCATGGTAGACAGGTTCCAGCTGAGCTTCCAGACTAAGACGGATTAGGAAGAAGGACCAGGCAGTCTACAGCTGAAAAGAATTAGCCAGGGGAAAATTTATGAATAGCAGATGAATATCATCAGATATGGTACCGAAAAGTGAGCACCCCAAGTTGGAAGACACTCAGAAGACGACTGGGGAAGAGCTGCCTCCTCAAAGTAGAGTCAACCTTAATGAAGTGGTTGGAGTGAGGCCTTTGGGATCTTTGTTCACTGATGTGGAAGGATTCAACATGTGAAGAAACAGCTGCAAACAGCCATTAATAATCAGGACATGGAATCTACAAAGTATGATTCTAGGAAAACTGGAAATTGTCAAAAAATGAAAGGGAGTGCATAAACATCGATATCCTGGATATTAGTGAGCTGAAATGGCCTGGTATGGCCATTTTAATACAACAGTCGTATAGTCTACTGTGCTGGGAATGAAAACTTGAAAAGGAATGGTATTTTCATCACCAAAAAAAAAAAATTCAAGATCTGTCCTGAAGTACAATTCTGTCAGTGATAGGATAATATCCGCAAATCTATAAGGAAGACCAGTTAATATGACTATTATTCAAAATTTACACACCGACCACTAAGGCCAAAGATGAAAAGACTGAAGATTTTTACCAGCTGCTGTAGTCTAAAATTGATCACATGCAATTAGGATGCACTGATAATTACTGGTGACTGCTGTGCAAAAGTTGGAAACAAAGAAGAAGGATTAGTAGCTGGAAAATATGGCCTTGGTGATAGAAATAATGCCAGATATCACATGACAGAATTTTGCAAGACCAAGCACTTCTTCACTGTAAATACCTTTTTTAAGCAACACAAATGGTGACTGTACACATGGATCTCACCAAATGGAACACATAGGAACCAAATTAACTACATCTGTAGAAACTGACAGTGGAAAAGCTTCATATTGGCAGTCAGAACAAAACCAGATGCTGACTGTGGCACAGATCACCAATTGCTCATATGCAAATTCAAACTGAAATGAAGAAAATTAGAAAAAATCCACGAAAGCCAAAGTATGACCTTGAGTATATCCCTCCTAAGTATAAAGACTACCTCAAAAACAGGTTTGATATGCTAAACACTAATGACCGAAGACCAGATGAATTGTGGAATGTCATCAAAGATATCATCCATGAAGAAAGCAAGAGCGTATTAGAAAGACAGGAAAGACAGAAAAGACAAGACTGGATGTAAGAAGAGACTCTGAAACTTGCTCTTGAACAAGCTAAATGAGCAGCTGAAGCAAAAGGAAGGAATGGCAAAGTGAAAGACCTAAACAGAAGATTTCAAAGAGCAACTTGAGAAGACAAAAGAAAGTATCATAATGAAATGTGCAAAGAGCTGGAAATGGAAAACCAGAAGGGAAGGACATGTTCTACATTTCTCAAGCTGAAAGAACTGAAGAAAAAATTCAAGCCTCCTGTTGCAGTATTGAATGATTTTATGGGAAAATACTGAGTGATGCACGAAGCATCAAATGAAAATGGAAAGAATATACAGAGTCACTGTACCAAAAGAATTGGTTGACATTCAGCCATTGCAAGAGGCAGCTTATGATCATGAACCATGGTACTGAAGGAAGAAGCACAAGCTGCAGCAAAGGCATTGATGAAAACAAGACTTTGGGAACTGACAGAGTACCAAATTAGAGGCTTCAACAAATGGATGCAGCACTGGAGTTGCTCACTCCTGTATGCCAAGAAATCTGGAAGACAGATACCTCAAAAACCAACTAGAGAAGATCCATATTTGTATTCACTCCAAAAAAAAGGTGATCTAACAGAATCCCGAATTTGTATAACAAGATAATTAATATTGCATGTAAGTAAAATTTTGCTGAAGAGCCTTCAAAAGTGTTTCCACAGGGAACTACAAGAAACTGAAACCAGATTCAGAAGAGGACATGGAGTGAGGGATATCACTGTTGATGTCAGATGGATCTTGGATCTAAGAGAATAGCAGAGAAATGTTTGCCTGTATTTTATTGACTATGCAAACACATTCCACCGCATGGATGGTAACAAATTATGGACAACACAGTGAAAAATGAGAATTCCAAAACATTTCATTGTGGTTCTTAGAGAACCTATGTATAAACCAAGAGACAACTGTTAAAACAGAACAAGGGAATACTTCATGATTTAAATTCAGGAAAGGTATGTACAGGGTTGTATCCTTTCACCATAGTTATTGAATCTGTATGCTGAGCATATAATTCAAGAAGCTAGACTATATGAAGAAGAATGCTGCAGTTGCCTGTGAATGTACTGCAGAAACCACTTTTGAGTGATCTTCAACAAAATTTTATTTGTGTGTGATATTAATGATATTGTTGGACAATTTTTGCATTAGGTTGGATCACCTTTATTTGGAATAGGCATAGCCTATAGACCACAGTCTTTAGTCTGAATTACCTCCTAAAACAAAGAAAACAAAAATCCTGACAACTTGCCAATAACAAACATCATGATAAATGGAGAAAAGATCAAAGTTGTCAAGAATTTCATTTTATTTGGATCCACAATCAACACCAATGGAAGCAGCAGTCAAAAATTCAAATGATGTATTTCACTGGACAAGTCCATTGCAAAAGACTTCTTTAAATTATAAAAAGTAAATATGTCACTTTGAGGACTAAAGTTTGTCTGACCCAAGCTATGATATTAGCAGTTGCTTCACGTGCATTGGACAGTTAGACAATAAAGAAAGCCAAAGGAGAATCAATGCTTTGCATTATGGTATTGACAAATACTGTTGAATACACCATGGATTTCCAGAGGGACCTACAAATCTACCTTGGAAAAAGTATCAGGATGCTCTTAGAAGCAAGAATGGTAAGAGTTCATCTCACATACTTTGAATATGTTTTCAGGAGGGACCAGTCCTTAGAGAAGACATCATTTGGGTAAGACAGAGGATCAGTGAAAAAGAAGATGACCTTGAATGAGATAGATTAAGACAGTGGCTGCAACAATGTGCATAACAACCATTGTGAGGATGGCATAAAGCCAAGCTGTGTTTATATCTGTTGTACATAGTTTTGCTATGCTTCAGAACCAACTTGAGAGCATCTAAACATATGCATATAGTAAAAATGTTTCAGGAGAAGTTGGTTTATTACTCTGAGTAAAGATTATATTTCAAGGGGAAATGTCTAATACCGGCAATAATGAAATTTTGATTACATGATGTTATGTGTTGTCTTTTGGCAGAATAAGTTTTTTATTAAAAGATGTCATTCTCTTTAAATATTTTTAAATTTTCATGAGATTAAGATGGCAATATAAAACTTGAAAGTCTAAAATACCAAGGTTTTTGTTTAAAAAAAAAATCTGGAAAAATTTTATTTGTCTGGGTCTATGTGATAGTCACATATCCACAGAAATGCACTGATCTTTCTTACATAGACATTCTAGATAAAAGAGTAAGATGCATATAACAGAAAATGGTTATTACCTGAAGATGAGATGGAATCAGTGAAGACTTTTTTCTTAAACAGTATATGAACTGGAAAGTCAGCAACAGATAGAAATCTATACAGGCATTGACTCTGTCATAAGCAGTGAATGAAGTACCAGAATGAAGAATTGGCATTCAAGAGATCTATTTAAGATCCATTCATTCCTTAATTTAGAAATATTTATTGAATTCCTACTAGGATCGTTTCACTTTTCAAGGTAGTAAGAAACAACAGTGAACAAAACAAAACAAAACAAAAGATTCTTATGGAAGCTAACATGCCATTTAAGAGAAAGTAAACAAAGCTGTATATATATATAATATAATATTTGGCAATAATAAATACTACAAAAAAGTAAGTTAGTTAAAGTACTATCTGCTGTTGTGTTAGGCTCTATGAAATGAGAATGTTAGGGAGGCTAGAGGAGAAATAAGTGTCCTTTTCAGTACTTAATGTGTGACCTCAGCAATGATTCTTCATCTTGATAACGATCATTTAAACAAGTAGCAGTAGTTGATTTCAACTTCTTGTCTTTCCAGAAACCGCAGAAATAGTCTTCTCAGGCCTCTTAGAGATAGCAATATCAACCAGCTAGCATCTCCATGGTTCTATCCGTACATGGCCCCACCTTGACACCAGAATACTAAAGCCGGACAAACAGTGCTGGCTTCACTGAGTTTAGGAAATCTTACTTTATAAAACTCACCCCTTTATCTTGTGTTCCACTACCATCTTCCTGATATATATCTCCATTGTACATGCCTTCCATTATCTTTAACCATTCCATGGTAGTGGTGACCTAATTAGATATTTCTATTCACTCTACATCCATCTCGATTCCACGCTGAAGGTAAAGTGGCTGATTAAATACCTATACTGAATCATGTCACCTACTGATCTCCGTGCCTCTCTTTAGAGAACAGATTAAAATATTTAATATCACCTATAAAATCTTGCAGCATCTGAACCTTGTCTGTCACTACTGGTTCATTTTTCAATGTATCTCACCTGAATTTTTTATTTCATCACATTCAGCATTCTTTGAGATCCCTAATTGTTCCATGTACCATTCAGGACCTATGTATAGGCTGATTGTTCTGCCTAGAATGCACTTACCTTCCTGGGAGCCTAACCAGTTATCCAGGACCCACTCTGCAAATCTCAGAATCAAATTTCACATCCACAGAGAGGTCTTTCCTGGATCCTCACATTTCATCCACCCTTCTTCCTACAGGCTCTTTGGGCATATTAAGAGCTTGACTGCTAACAAAAAGTTCGGCAGTTTGAATCTACCAGCTACTCCTTGGAAACACTATAGTGTGGTTTTATCCTGTTCTATAAGGTTAATGTAAGACAGCAACAGCTTTGGTTGGTTTGTTGTTGTTTTCTTTCTTTTTTTGGTTATAGCATGATGTACATTTCTTCAGCTTCTGACTTTGTTTGTGTTCTGATCACTCACATAACACATTCAAACAAGAATGTTACAGACTGGATTCTGTCCCCCAAAATATATGTTGAAAATGTCCCTGTGGAGAAAACAATCGTTACTGGTGTTATCAGCTGAGTTAACACGAAGCCATGCTGAAGTTGAGTAGGTTCTAATCCTGGAAGACTGGTGTCCTCGTGAAAGAAAAAGGAAATACACAGACACAGTGAGACAGAGAAAGAATCCCATGTGAAGCTGCAGCTGAAAGGAAGGTTTTAAAGAAGCCAACAGAAGCTAAGAGAACAGCATGAAACCGTTCTCTCAGAGCCCTTGGAAGGAATGACCAACACCCTAATTTCTGATCCCCCACTCTAAAACTGGAAGGCAATGATTTTTGTTCTTAGAAGTCATCTACCCATGACCATCAAGCCAATTCCAGCTTGTAGGAACACCGTAGAACACAGTAGCACTACCATTAGGATTTCCAAGGCTGTAAATAGTTAGGGAAACAGATTGCTGTATCTTTCATCCTAGGAGAGACTGGTGGATTCAAACCAGTGATCTTCCAGTCAACAACTGAGCATTTTATCACTCTATCACCAGAGCTTCTCTAAGTCATCCAGTTTGTGATATGTTTTGGCAGAACTAGGAAACAATGCAAAGAATAAACTCCAATCAGTGTCAATTAAGTGTCAGAGCTCAAAACACAAACTAAATTTTACAGTGCAAGAGGTTTTATGACCAAAGGTTAATGCATGCTCTGACCGGAAGTTACATCAAAGCATTCAAAAATACATTCAAGGTTTTGCAAAAGACTCATTTTCTCTGGGAACACATTAGGTTTTGAGCCCTGGTGAAACAGTGGTTAAAAACATGGAGGCTAACTAAAAGGTCAGCAGTTTGAATATACCAGTTATTTCTTGGAAACACCCTGGGGCACTTCTACTCTGTCCTATAGGGTCACTGTGAGCCCGAATTGACTCAGTGGCAGTGGGTTTGCAGTTTTTGGACACTAGATTAACAATAGTTAAGTAACAGACTTACTACTGGACTTCTCAAAATAATTTATCTGTTAATTTTGATATTAAAGTAGTATATATTTTAAAAGTTAAAATAATATGGAGTATGTTTCAATTTTTGTGGGATGCTAGCATCTCTTGGTAAAGTTAAAAAACACACTATATTTGCCTTATGGGACTATTGGTGATTACTATAAATTTAGGGAAAATAAAAAATCTACATATTCTAATTTAAGAGCCCTGGTGGTTCAGTGGTTAGGAATTATGTAGGAGAAATGACCTGACAATTTGCTTCCATAAATATTACGGCTTAAAAAACCTTATGGGGCAGTTCTACTCTATGCTATGGGTTCTCGATGAGTTAGAATTAATAGGATGGCACACAACAATAGCAAAAATATATCCCATATTTGGATAGATAGTTTGTAAAATATGTAAAATAAAACAAATAAGTTCACATTTTCTAAACTATATGAAAAATCTTGCATGTAATTTAAGCCATTTGATAAACCAATATTGAAAAAAATGTATGCACATAAATTTAAATTTGTTAGACAAATGAGTGCAATTTGATTTAGCTCTTGATATTTAACTTGCTTTTGTTTGTTGTTGGTATTGCACAATTTATTTTCATTTCCCTCAGTTTTTTTGAACTTTCCATATTTTATTTCATTGACATCACAATAAGGTAATACTGACACTGGGCAATAGAATAAACATTTATAAAGCATTTAATAAAATGTTACTATAAATTAGGACTGATATAGATTATTAATATGTCCATGAGGCAGGACTGACATGGTAGTTAAACATATAGTGTGATTCCTGTAGCAACAAAGACACAAAAGAACAAATGAATTCATTATATATGACATCCTAGGAGAAATCAAGCAGAAAGGTAAGAAATTGGACTGAGCTACAGAGAAGAGAGGGCAGGACCAGAAGTACCCAGAACTGACCAGACCTGACCCAACAGGAATTAGCACTCCGTGGGTGGATTGCACACAGTGAGTGTGGTGAGGGGAGTAGGGGCATTTGGAAAGTGCCTTCCATAGCAAAAGACCAAATGCCTCTCACCTCTATTATGTTCAGCATCTAGCAGCCATAGTCCAAATACAACATCTATCCACCTACAGGCCTTAAGGAACAGGGACACACTTTCTTAACAGATGCTTATGTACAACTGTCCCCCACTGCCTTTCTCAGTGCATGCAGCCAGTTACCTTTGTCTATACCAATCACTCCTGCCCATCTAGGACTGTATGAGAGAACAAGCACCACACATTTGGTGACTGACTAACTGGAGATCTGAGCATAATATATGCAAAAAAAGTAAAAGAATCCCTGGGATCACATGCCTAGTAACAGCTCTAAGCACCTGCTAATGGGACATTAGAGCTCCAAAGGCACCAATAATCAAACTAGCACACATGACCAGCCTATTTAGAGATTTCAAAACAAAAGAAAAAAGAAACCACATCACAGTAATCAAATATAAATAAATACAAAAAGTTACTGATGGCTCAGAGGCAACAGTCAATATCAAGCCACATAAAGAACCAGACCATGGTGACTTCAGAAAGCTCCCAAAACAAAGATTCAAGAAACGTCCCACAAGAAGAGAAATTTCTGGGATTATCAGAGGTAGAATAAAGATTAATATACAAAACTCTTCAAGAGATCGGGAAAAATGTAACAGAGCATAATGACAAACAGGCTGCAAGAAACTGTAGAGAGAAAGCAAGAGGAAATTCAGATGACTAATTATATAATTACCTCATTAGAAAGTCTAAGGAACAGAAATTGAAGTAATGAAAGTCAGAATTAGTGGGACTAAAGAGAAAACACTTGCCACAAAAATATTTCAGAAAAAAATCAGATAAAAGAATTGGAAAACAAAAACTCAGAAAACCAGAGTTACATTGAACTCTATCAAGAGAAATTATCTATGAATTTTGAAGTACCAGAACAAGTGGAAATAACTATACGAAGAACTGTTGAAGATTTCTTGAGAGAAAACTTCATAAAAGATGAAAGAATACCTACCCAAGACTCTCATCAAACTCTACACAAGGTAGATTCTCAAAGAAAGACACCAAGATGTTTAGAAGCAAATTTGAGAAAAATAAAACCTGCCGGGGACAAATGGAAAATAATCTACAAAGAAGAGTCAGTATGACTAAGTCTGAACTACTCAGCAGAAACCATGCAGGCAAGAAGATAACAGGTAACACATACAAATGCTTGAAGGAAAAATTTGCCAGCCAAGAATTATATATCCAGCAGAACCGTCTCTCAAAATATAATGACAAAATTAGGACATTTCCAGAAAAATAGAAATTTAGGGACATGCAAAAACCAAACTGAAATTACAAGAAATACTAAAGAGAGTCCTATGCTTAGAAAATCAATAACACCAGATAACAACCCAAGACCTGAAGGCAGGATAGAGCAACTAAGTGTCAATCCAGATAGAAAAATCACAAAATTAAATCAAAGATAAACACTGAAAATAGGGAAACAAAGATGTTATTATGTAAGAGATATCAAAATTATAATTAAAAGGAAGGAAATAAAAAGAAACGTAGCTATATGTCATTCATACAGGGAGCAAGTCAAGACAATACAAAGAGATTAAAGAGTGATTTAAGTTTAGAAAAACAGAGGTAAATATTAAGGCAACCAAAAAGGAAACAAATCCTACACATGAAAATAAAAACACAAAGTCTCAGCAAATACAAAACCAACAGCAATGAAAAAAACTGAAAAGAAAACACATAAAGGAAAATAACTTAGCACAGAAAATTAATTGGAACAAAGAAATTGTCAATAACACACAAAAAAGTTCATCAGAATGACAGCACTAAGCTCACATAGATATCTTTAATTCCATGAGTGCAAAATAGGTTAAATGCACTTACAAAGAAATGAGACAAAGACTGGATTGAAAAACATGATCTGTTTGTATGTTTCCTACAAGACATGTCTTAGACTTAAAAACACAAACTAAAACTCAAAGGAACAGCATTCAAAAAGAATAGGAGTGGCAATATTAATTTCTGACAGAACAGGCTTTAAAGTAAAATCTATCACATTAGCTAAAGAGCCAAGCCAAGTGCCGTCGAGTCGGATCCTAACTAATGATGCAGAGTTTAGTACACTGGGGAGACACAGCCATATTAAATATTTACACACCCACTGACAGGACTGCAAAATACATAAAACGAACTCTAGCAGCACTGAAAAGAGAAATAGCGTCACAATAGTAGGAGACTTCAACACAGTGAAGGACAAAATATCCAGAAAGCAGCTCAATAAAAACACAAAAGGTAACAATGTCTTATTCTGTTATACAAATGCAATCAAAATTTAGTAGTACTTTTTGTGACAAAATTAAGTTTTAAAAATTTCCTTATACTATTTGCTGAAATGCATCAAAGAGTAGAAACATGTACTATATTAAGCAAAAGTGAGGAGATTCACTGAGGGTAATACAATTCAAAAATTGGGGAAACACAGGGCACAGGGGAATCTACCAAATTGCTTCAAAGCATGGAAGGAGAGGTATGCTTTTATAGTAAGGAAGGGGAAGGGCAGTACATGATGGTCATATGGTCACGAGTAGGTACAATTCTACTCTCAACCACCTTCCTAGAACATGTTAAGTAAACTCATTCTCCTACAGTCACATGCCTGACCTACAACCTTACTTACTTAGAGCTGCTAGCCTGCATTCCCGGTCCTCACCCTTATTTACTTACAAGTGGCAAGAACCAAGTCAGTTAAATAAGATCATTGACAGGGGACTAGGGTTTTTTTTGTCCCACCTAGTCAGAGGTCCAAGGCCACACGCCTATGAATGGGAAGAAGCTGAGGTTATAGTCTCAGGAATTTGTAACAGAATTGAGTTTTATTTCAAGTGCCCCAGTTTTAGAGGTTTGCTAGCCCATATGCATAAAACATAACTCTGAAAAATATAGTACTATCAGTATTACCAAAGAAAAAATAGTATTCTCTGTCCATCTCTTCTCCTAGTTTCTCTCTTCATATTTTTAATGGTTTAGTTGTTTCTTCTAATATTTATTTTCTTATTTCTAAATTTGGCTGGCTTGGCTATTTCTAAATTATATTTGAATTAATATAAGTGGGTATATACATTTTAGTTATTATCCAATAAAAGGGATTAAAATTTTTTTCTTTCCCACCATTATTTAGTCTTCTCTACTCCCAATATACTTACATGAATGGTATTCACACATTGTTAACATAAATATTATTTGTCATTAATAATCTCTATTGACCTTGAATGGTTTGGATCTCTTGGAAATAACTGTCACACATTTCTGTGTGTATTTTATGCACTTTTTTCTGTTTTTTTAATCAAATCTATTTTCCCTCTATTTTCCAGTTTCTTTTGTTTGTTTCTTGGCTTTCTTGTTTGTTCACCTTGGAAAATCTATCAAACACTGAAGGAAACATTGGTGAAGTAGTGGTTAAGACCTACAGTTGCTAACCAAGACTGGCAATTTGAATCCAGTAGGCCCTCCTTGGAAACCTAACAGGGTAGTTCTACTCCATCCCATAAAGCTGCTGTACGCTGGAATCAATTTGATGGCAGTGGGTTTGGTTTAGATTTATTAAACACCGAGATCTTCGTGACTCAGAGGTCAGGAGCTACAGCAAGCTATGGTTGCTAACCAGGAAGACTGGCAGTTAGAATCCGAAAGCAACTCCTTGGAAATTCAATGGCATAGTTCTACAGAGCAGTTCTACTCTGTCCTGAGTGTCTCTATGAGTCTAGATCAACACAAAGACAAACGGTTTATAAAAGATTGTTATCTAAGGATTTATCAACCCTTAATAGTGTTCTCTTCTCATATGTCTTTAGCATTCATTGTACCATTAAACCTTCCGTGGCTGTGTCCTGCAAGTACTAGCTAGCAATTGTCTTGCTTCTGGGTGTTCTCTGGACTTGTGTCTGTAATTTACGCAGGGACAGATTCAACTGAAACTTCTGCCCTATGAAACAGCCCTCAAATAATTATCAGTGGAATTTGGTGGATAAATATCCTCCCCCTCTTTTTTTCTTCTCTGCCATCAGATAGGAATAATCTGATATCTCCCAGAGATACATGGCATGTAACCACTACACCACCAGGGTTTCCACATAGATTAAACAGTAGAGAAGAAATGGGTTAGGTGAAGGGAGTGACAGCCTGCAGTAGAAGAGAGGTTAGCACAGTTGAACTATACAAAAAGCAGAGAGGTTTCCTAAATACATCCCAACATTTCAAATGACAGAGTAGAAATGACAGGGGTCTGGGGACCATGTTTCCATGGACATCTAGGTTGATAGGTGTTTTAGTTATCTGGTACTGCTGCAAAAGAAATATCATGAGTGAATGGCTTTACCAAAGAGAAGGTTATTCTTACGCAGTCCAAAGTCAGGATGTCTGCTCCAGAAGAAGGTTTTCACCCTTGTTGGCTCTCAAGTCCCTCTGTTGCATCAGTCTTTGCTCAGGGAGCATCCTGGCACACAGGAACCTCAGGTCTGAAGTATGCAGTCTAATCCTAGTGCTGCTTTCTTGATGGTGTGAGGTTCCGAACACATTGCTTGTTTCTCTTTCCTTTTATCCTAACCTACAAGGGATAAAACGATAAAGGGTAGTGCAAGGCACATTCCAGGGAAATTCCTTTTATGATGGAGCTGGGAGGTAACCTTAGGAAGGGATTTACAGTCCCACCTTAATTCTCTTTAACATACAGCATAACAAAGTCACAAAATGGAGGACAATCACATAATACTGGTAATCACAACCCAGGCAAATTTCTATACATACTTGTTTGGAAGGGCACAATTCAATCCATGAAAATTGGCATAACTAAATTTTTTTTTTTAGGAAAATGTTCTTCAAACCACTTTGATGAGTGGCATCTGGGATCTTAAAAGCTAGCAACCTGCCATCTAGGTAGCATCAATTGTTCCCAATACATCTGGAGCAGAGGAAAATCAAAGACACCAAAGACATGAGGAAAATATGAGCCCAGGAGACAGAAGAGGCCATATGATCTGGAGACCAGGTCAGCATGAGACCAGAGCATGCGACCAGAAGAACTAGGCGGTGCCTGGCCACCACCAGTGACTGTCCTGACAGGGAAAACAAGGTCGTACCCCTGACGTAGCAGGGAAAAAAATGGGGGTCCGGATCTATAACTCTGTTAAGAGACCAGATTTTATAGCCCAACAAACTAGAGGGTCCACTAACGACATGGTTTCTAGATTCTGTGTTAGCCCAGTGCTGAAACCAGTCCTGAAGCCAACTCTTCAGACAAAGATTGACCTGGACTATAAGGTATGGTGTCATGCTGGCAAAGAGTGTGCTTCTGGGCTTAAATATATATAAGAGTTGCCAAAGCAACTCTTAACCAGTGGAGAGATGAGAGGGTAAAAGGGAAAAAGAGTTGGTTAAATAGGTTTGGGAAGTACAGAGTAGAAAGTAAGATGGTGCTGTCACAGGGCAGGGAGAGCAGTTAGAACTGCATAATGGTGATTGACTTGGACTGTAAACTTTCACTTAAAGCATAATAAATTTTTTTAAAAACTCACAAAATGTGAGACTGTATAACTGTGAAAGGCTTCATTACCAAATAATGACGTGGATAGTTTAAACAAAATTAATTGGATAATAAAAATGTTCCTGTTATTTTGGCTTGACATACTAATTCAATTGAAAATACATCTAGATAAAGAATTTTTAGACACAAGCTAGCCAATTTCTACTCATAGTGACCCTACAGAGCAAGCTAGAACTGCCTGAGAAGGTTTCTAAGGCTGTAATCTCTAGAGAAGCCAAGTGTCACATCTTTCTTCTGTGGAGTAGCTGCTGGCTTCCAACAGATGACCTTCGGGTTAGCAGCTGAGTTGCTTAACCACCGTGTCACCAGGATTGCTGAAAATGAGTGTACTACTGAGTATTTAATAAAAATTACTTTAAAAAAATGTTTCAACTTTAATTCTTAGTAAGAAATCCTTAAAAAAATTATTTTGGGAGTAGAAAGATTCAACTCTGAGATTATAATTTGCATGTCTATTTAATAAATTCCTTTATTTTCAGGTTAATTATTAATGAAAGGTGTTAAAAAAATATCCTTTTTTGGCTATCAATTGGCTTTCTATCCATGCATTTAAGAAAATGTACTTAAAGTATTTTTTTTTTAAGTACTTTAACTTGATTTTAAATCCACTGCAGTGAATGAAACCCTTTTAGTTGGTGAGCAGTCACTTGACAGCTGAGATTACTTTTATGGACATTTCGTTTTCAACTAAGCCTTTCACATCTGTCTCCTATCCACCAATTATAATTTCAAAATGATCATAATTCTGAATTTGACTGTAGAAGAATAAGATTAAGTGATTTAAATGCATCAGTCTGATTTTTGTTCCATGCAGTATATATTTATAAAGCTTTCTCATGTTTAAGATATAAACTATGAAATATACTTTATTTGTAAATTAGATACACCATAAGAGTTCCAAAACTGTTACATATTTATGCCCATCCAGAAATCAATGTCAGATTTAAGATCAAATTTATTAAAAGTGAACTACTCAGGAATACAGGGAAAATGAACTATTCCATAATCTTTTTCCTATCTGCAGTATCTTGAGAAAGGGCTAATTCACATCATTAAAGGAGAAGAAATAATTGAGATAATAATTCCTTTAGTGAATAAGATTGTCAGTCTTTGATGACACTTACATGAGAACTGTATTGAAATTTAATTTGTAATGTAATGATTGCTAAGAGATGAGTGCTTCATTTAAGCTATGTATGTCAACTGACTACAGAAATTTGCCCATAATCAGCTGTTTGAACGAGTGATGAGGAGTTTAGTATACATTTTTCATGTATGAAGCTGCTTCTACAAAGCTACACACATATATATTTCTATATGTTCTTTTGCTTCCTGGAAGACACGTAATTAAATTTTGAAACTATTTCAAATACCTCAATTTTTTTTCATTATCTAGTTTTCACCTGTAACAGCCATACATTTTTAATTAAAATTTCACTCACATACACAGTAGATATTTTCCTCACAAATATAAAGTTAGAAACATGCCTCTCCATATTTTCAGTTAGTGTAACAAGAATGTTGTATAAAAAATCATAATAATGTGTTCCATTATGTAAGTACCTGTGATATTAGGAGCTCCAACACATGTTAAGTATCATGCTAGCTGACCTAAGTAACTTGGGGATGACTGTGCAGAAGTACATGCACACGTGTGTGAAGGAATAGACTGAAAATTTCTTTTTTTTATTTTAACTTGTGAAAATCTATTAAAATGAAGCCTGTAACGTTACAAAGACATACACACATAATATCTTTCCAAAACCTGGGAAAAAGCACTTTACAGAGTCTATATTGCTAGCCTCGTTGAGACAAGTATCTGTATCTGTTGATTTCAAGTTGATTCCAACACATAGTGACCCTCCAGGACAGAACAGAATTGCCCTATGGGGTAGAACTGCCCAATAGAGTTTCCAAGGAGCACCTAGTGGATTTGAACTGCTGACTTTTTGGTTAGCAGCCATAGCTCTTCACCACTATACCACCAGGGTTTCCAATTAGGACCATGTATTTAAGGAAAATGAACATTCTGGCCCTAGAAAACCAAAAGAAGTAGCTCTCCAGGTAATCTCACTGGCTGAATGGCATTCGTCTGCACCCAAACTTAGTATAATCTTAACTAAGTAATGTTAGCTGAGTAACATTAAGTGATTTTCACACTATTTTCAGCATTTCTTAACTATTCCATTAAGTAAAAGTATATAGATCACACTGTAAACTTCAAACCTGTCTTCTGAAAGTCAATAGGTAGCATATGAGTTCAGATGGTGTGTTTTGTCTGGTCTGACCCCCTCTGAGGAAGCTGAATGTTTGAGTGACAGATGTTGCACCTGAAAACTGATCCTTGCCATTGGACTCCTGCACAAAGTGTGAGCTAAAGCACATGTATTAGCATCCAAACATCTCAAAGGAGGAGCTCTGGTGGTGCAAGGATTAAAGCACTTGGCTTCTAACTGAAAGGTTGGCAGTTCCAACCTTCCAGCTGCCCCATGGGTTGATTTTTCACCTTTATCAGGGTTGGTTTTATGGTTTTTGAGACTCCTGTATTACATTTCTTGATATGGTATGTTGCTTCTTTATTGTGTTTCACGGCTGCCCCTATGATCCTGCTTAATAAACTATATACAAACCCAATTTTGATTGCTACCAGTCTTGTCAACTTCCTCTTCATCTGGAAGGACTGTAACAACTGTAGTGCATCCCCCTTTTTAATATGATGACATCATAGTTTATGTGATATGATCACTAGATCGTTTCTTTCACTATTATAGATTTGATTATGTTTGGAGCCTTCCTTAAATGAGTAGGATTCTGGATAATGTGTCCTAAAACATAAAGTCAGTGGTTTTGTTCTTCCAAGCCAAGAGATTTTTTTCAGTATTTCTTGTAGCTTTGGTTTGGTTTTTACAAAGTCTCTGAGTTTCTGTTTATCTGCGAATCACTTAATTTCATTTTCATTTGAAAGATACTTTTGCAGGATATATAATTCTTGGTTGGAAGTTCTTCTCCTTCAAGGCTTTGAATGTGTCATGCCACTGTCTCTGTGCCACCATTATTTCTGCTGAGAAATCTGACGAAAGCCTACAGGGTTTCCCTCTGAATGTTAGCTTTGCTTTGATTCTTGCTGCCTTTAAGAGTTTCTGCTTGTTTCATTTTGTTAAGCTTGACTAGAATATGTCTTGGAGTCTTTCTTTCGAGACTTATATTGAGTGGTGTTCGATATGTATCTTGGATATCTATATTCTCTTCTTTCATAATTTCTGGGAAGTTTTCTGTCAGCACCTCAGCAACAATACTCTATGTGTTCTCAGGTGTCTCGCCCTGTTCAGGAACTCCATAGAATCCCACATGCTTCTTAATGGTTCTTCATTTTTCTTGTTTCTTTTTTCTGGTTTCTGCTCGTAGATGCTGGAGTCAGTAGCTCTGTCTTTCAAATCAGAAATTCTCTTTTCCATTTGTTTGTTCTATTTTCTTGGCTTTGAATTGAAGTTTCTATGTCCTCAATTTTCTTCTTGAAGTGTTGGATTTCAGAGTACTGATGTTCCATCAGATCAAACAGCTTGCTTAACTTTTTGTTTTGCTCTGCTGCATTTTGTATAAAGTCTAGGAGGGCTCTATATGTAATCCTTTTGTATTCACCATCTGAGGGTTTCAGAAAAGGTTCTTCATCTGGGAAGTTCTAAGGTAGTTTCTTTTGGGGGCTTTCTGATGCCATGGGTGATTTCCAGGTTCCTGTCTTCTCCAAAATTTGTTGCTTTTGGAGCTTCATGTGGGTCAATAGAGGCTGGGAGACATGCTGTGAAGATGGACCATAGTTGTTTCTATAGGCCATCTTAAAATGAGAAGTAAAAAGGATTGACCACTTCCAAACTCAGTCAGGTTTTAAGGTGTATACGTCCGTCTTCCCAGCTGGCAAAGTAAGCACCTCTATATTGAACTCCAGATGTTATAAACTAGCTCAAAATACAGAAAGGCTACTGGCCTGCTGGCCTCTGCTATCAGGTCCCAGCTGTAAGTGATGTTGTATAGAATTCTGCTTTTCTACTGGAAAAGCGGTCTCTTCTGGGTAGGCATCACCTCCCAGCCCAGGAATTAGGTCCAGCTGAGGCTTCTGTGTGGATGAATCCACCTCCCAGCAAAACAAGATGGTGTCCTGCACAAGCTTGCCAGCTGGCCAGGACCAGGATCCCAGCAGAAAGAGAGGCCAAGAGTGCCAAAATGTCCACAGTCTACAGCCTCTGCCACTGGGCCCCAGCCCCAGGCGACACTGTGCAAAACACTGCCTCCCTACTGGAAGAGCACTCTCCCCAAGGCAGGTGCCATCTCCCAGCCTAGGAACCAAGTCCAGCTGGGGCCTCTGCCTGGGCTTCTCCATTTCCCAGTGGATTCAGATGGTGTCCTGCACAAGCACATCTGTACGGCTACCACATGGCAGAGGCAGAAAGATAGAATAGAAGAGCCGAGATGTATAGAGTCCAAAGCCAGTCTCTCAGAGCCTGGCAATTATGCTTGCCAGTCCCACCAGCAGTGTGCCCCAAACCAGCAGCTAGTCAAGTCCCAGCTCTTCCTGCTGGCCAAGACAGAGGAAAAAAAATCAAAATGGTGAGTTACCTTCAATCTGTGCAAGCCTGTGCTCACCTAAAGTGGGGTCAGTGAAAGAGAGGAGGTTTTGCATTTAGTGATATTAAGTCCAAATTAACAGCCCTGTGCCACATCCCAGGGCTCACTAGGTGTCCAGAAGTCTCCATTTAATTATCATTTCAGATCTTAGTTTCCAGAAGGATTTAGGGAGACGTGCATTTAATCCACCATCTTGACTCCTCAGCTGAAAATTTCTTGAAAATTGAATTTATCTGGATGATTTTATCAATACACGGACATTACAAACTTTACTCTGGAATTTAGCTCATTGTTGTAAAATGGAAAACATTAATTTTATACACATGTGAGTTTAGGAATATACAGATAGAGGTATAAATAAAATAACTATATTTGACACATAGAAGGAACCTCAGAAATATCTGATTTCTAAATCAAATTTCCCACCATCTCTAAAATATGCCCACCAAGCATTTAACAAGATAGTGAAACAAAAAACAAAACCAGTTGCTATTTAATTGATTCCATATCACAACAGCTTTCTATAATAGAACTTCCTTACTGAGTTTCTAAGTCTGTAATCTTTACAGATGAAACCCGGGTGACGTAGGGGTTAAGTGCTACATCTGCTAATCAAAGGGTTAGGAGTTTGAATCTTCCAGGTGCTCCTTGGAAACTCTAACTAGCAGTCCTACTTTGCCAAATAGGGTCACTATGAGTTGGAACTGACTCAATGGAAGTGAGTTTGGGGCTTTTTGGTTTAGACTTTACAGAAGCTGACTGCCATACCTTTCACCCCAGATGATAACTGGTGGTTTCAAACTGCGTGCCTTCCAGTAGCAGACCAGTACTTAACTGCACCACCAAGATTCCTTCACTGATAGAGAATCTTATCTTTATCCCCAGTCAGATCATGACTATCTACAAATGAATTTTTAAAGCAATAATTTGGAATAGTTACTTGTAAATCTTAGCTACACAATGCATATATGTTGAACTGACTGAATTTTTCTTTATCATAAAAGTGATGAATATATTTAATACTCTGGTTATCATTCAAAATCCAAATAAACATGAATATACAGATATTCATATTCATATTTATTTCCTGTAAAAAAACTACACAAGTTAACAATAATAGATAAGTAAATAAGCAATTAATTTGGACAATGGATGTATAAAGTAACATCTCCATTCCGGAAAAAATAAATGATCACTTTGCAGTGGAGATATATAGAACTGATAGTGAAATATAGAGGTGATAAGACAGGAAACAGCTACAATGCTGTTTTCTAATGAATATCTACATAAATCAGACAGGGAAACAGACAAAGGAATACTGGTGGCACAATGGTAAAGCTGCTAACTGAAAGGCTGATGGTTTCCCCCAACCCAGAGGCTCCACACCGGAGGTCTGATGATTCCTGTAAGATGACAGACTAGGAACCCTATAGGGCAATTCTGCTCTGTCACATATGGTTGCTGTGAGTCAAATATTGGCTTGATAGCACAGATCAACAGCATATTTCAAGAAATTCAAATAAAATTAGATAGAGAAATCCCAGCCAAGTGCCGCTGAGTCACACAGATAGAGAAATAGGAATAGGAATAGGTAGAGAAATAAGATGTTTAAAAATAAATTCAATATATCAGAATGCTAAGGAGCTTTAGATAGGCAAACCATCCGCCTCGTAACTTGGAGAAGTACTCTTAAAATAGGCAGCACTTTTCGTTTCTGAAGTACTCAAGTCAATTGCAGAGCTTAAATCAACTGTCTAACTGTAGGTAGTAAGAAGTCCCAGTGGCATAGTGATTAATGTGCTTGACTCTGAAAAGTCAGGTAGTTCGAACCCACCAGCTGCTCCATGGGAGAAAGATATGTGAGTCTGCTTCTGTAAAAACAGCCTTTAACACCTTATGGAGGTAACTGACTCTATCTCTTAAGGTCTCTATTAGTTGGAATGGACTTGAAAATAATAAGAACTATCAGTAGTACTAAGATTTATATAATAGATACAGATGAGACATCAAATTTTGACAGAATAAAAAGAAAGAAATATAGAGAAAATACCTACCTTGATTAAAAAATATTTTTTACCACCTGCAAAAGTAAAGCTTTTTGATTACTTACCAATATGTTTTTAGCTAAATTCCAAGCACAGATTTGGGAAAACTCAGTTGGATAACAGAGTACTAACTTGTCTACCACATTATGTCTTGCTTCCTCACGTGTCTTCTATAATTTATAAATTTTTATTCACCATTTGATGTATAATAGCTGATAAAATACTGCACAGAGAGCATATTTATAGGCCTTGGGGATACAGAAGTGAACAAAGCAGGAAAAGCTGATGTTCTCATAAAGCTTATATTCTAGTGTGTGTGATGGTTAATAAAACAACAACAAAAATAATAATGTCAGGAGGTGATTGATTGAAGGAAACTGATAAGAACCTGGAGAATGACAAGTACGCTGTAAGTTTTAAAAAGCGATTAGGGTAGACTTCCCTTGCGAGGTGACTTTTAAGCAGAGAACAGTAAATTCAGTGTCTCTGAGATAGAAACGTAACTAAGTTGTATTTTCAACTTTTGTAGCTGCCAACAGGGAAATTAGATAAGTAGACAGAAAACACACAACGTGGATGTGTACAAGACAGTTTACTAGGGCCAGTGATAGAATGAGACATTCATTACTCAAAATCTGTCCTCTCTGTAGAGGACTAATTTGAGGCACAGAATTCAACTTTCAGTTCCAAACTCGTCTGCCAGAATTTTCAGCCTCTGATATCTTGTAACAACCAAGGCTGGAGATAGTTAAAGAAAATTAACACTCAATATTGCTGGTGAGAATTTGGCCAGAAGTTTCTAATAAACTTGTAACAACAGAGAAACATTGACACAGCAGTCCCATCTTTAAGATTCTTCTTCAAAAATGAAGACACTGATATACAAGCACAGTAACAGTTATTACACAATTGTTACAAAACAAAAAGCTGTAGTGTATTTTACTCAAACAGAGAAATTTATAAAGCTTAGAGTATCTAGCAAAAAGAAAAAACCTATTTTGGCAATTTTTTTTTTCCTCTTTGGGGTATAATTTAACTCCGACTGCATATGATACAGAAGCCCTGGTGTGTGTCGTAGTGGCTTAAGTGCTACATCTGCTAACCAAAAAGTCAGCAGGTCAAATCTTCCAAGTGCTCCTTGGAAACTCTACGGGCAGTTCTCCTCTGACCTCTAGAGTTGCTATGAATCGGACCCAACTCCATGGCAGTGAGTTTGGTTAGTACATGATACATAGCATCTTGAAATATAGCACTTTATAATTTTCAAGCCAACTTTGTTGCATTGTATTATTTCTTTGTGATATCAACACTGATAATTAGATAGTATCTCTACTTTAAAAACAAAGAAATTGATAATGGTAAAATAAGTGATTACCAAACCTGCTTCACAGTAGGTTCAGGGAGCTTTCAGAAACACTAATTTTCAGGTTTCATACAAGACAATTAAATGAGAATCTGGTAGGAAAGGTAACAATATATTCTTCATCGTTATATTTTAAAGATGCTCTTATATTAAAGCTCTAGTATCAACTGTTAGAGCTCTGGCTGATGGTGCAGTGTTTAACCAGTTATCTATGACTCCTAACCAAAAAGCGGATAGCTCAAGCCCACCAGCCACTAACTGGAAATCTTTTGTCCTACAGGTTGCTATGACACAAAACAGACTTAACTGTGATGGATACATAGTTGTTGTTCTCTGCCAACTAGAAGCACCTAATAATGACAGCAACAATGTTAACTAGTTTTAGAACACTGGAGTAAATGACTTAGGGAGTCTATATATAGATGAAGCTAGCAGGTTAAAAGAAATGTTTATCATGTTAAACCAGAATAGAAACTATTGAAACTATTGTTTTATCTTTTGGACTAAAAGTAAAACTTAAATATGGTGGATTGAGCTCATTTCAATTTTGCCAGATGTCAAACCCGAAAATTTGGATATGTATATCATATACTTGTTAATGTAAAGAAGAAACTGAACTCTTTTCATACCAGAAATGAAGTGGAAACACAAGAGAAAAAGCAATAAACAAAATGCTACAAAGGCCTTGAAGAGTTTTCATTCTGGATATAACCAGTGGTGGCCAACAGTATGAGAACTGACCTCAGTGTTGGAACAGAAGGCATACTCTGTCCAGGTGAGTGAGGAAACACAAATTAATAGTTATGTATGGAGACTAAATTATGAATGGGTTATCATTTTCAGGGAAAGTATTAAGAATCTCTTTACTCACAAACCTAGGCAAATGCTGAAAGAAAAAAAAAAGATGAAAGAAAAATGAGACATCAGGGAACTCTTTGACCAGCCAAGTGCAGGATTCATGACAAAAGAAATTAATATATAAACAGAGTCTGAACCTAGAATACCTAAAAGCACTAAAAGAAATAAAATCCAACTGCAGGGTCACTTTTAAATACAGAAGCACTGAGGTACTGCAAAGAAAAAAACAAACAAAAACAAAATCTCATACGGTGAAAGAATGGAGCCTTGGTGGTACTGTGGTTGAAGAGCTTGGTCGCTAACAAAAAGTATCCAGTTGAAATCCACCAGTCTTTCCTTGGAAACCCTATGGGACAGTTCTGCTCTGTCCTAGAGAGTCACTATGAATCAGAATCTCCTTGACTGCGATGAGTTTGGTTTGGTTTTAATGATAAAAGAATATATTTAACAAGAAGGAAATGGAGCCCAGAAGGAAGTAAAATCCTGAAGAATAATTGGAGAGGGGTGCAGGGAACAGGAAACTTGCCATTACATAAGTGAGAGGTAAATGTATATACATGTAAAAGAAAGCTAATGTATATATTTTAAAACGAAATGGAAACCAAATGTAAGAGGCCACTACGTGCACATGGAAGGAAAACTCAGAAGCCAAACTCACTGCCATCAAGTCCATTCAAACTCATAGAGACATCACAGGACAGAGTAGAACTGCCCCATAGAGTTTCCAAAGAGCACCTCGTGGATTTGAACCACAACCTTTTGGTTAGCTGCTGTAGCACTTAACCACTATGCCACCAGGGTTTCTACTTGGGAGGAAAGAACAGAAATTAAAGTTTTCTAGGGCACCATTTCTAAGGCAAAGTAGATGATCAGTGAGAAAGAAGATGACCCTGAACAAGATGAAGAGACACAGTGGTTCCAACAATGGGCTTAAGCACAAAAGCAATTGTGGACGTGGCACAGGACCAGGCAGTATTTCATTCTGTTGTGCATAGGGTTGCCATGAGTTGAGACCAACTTGAGGGCACCTAACAACAGGACACCTTTATTGCCTAAGTATGAAATCATTAAATTTACTTTAGAGTTTGCCTATTTTAAGGTCAAATAGCATGCTAAAATTTAAGCATATATGACCTGCCAATTGAGTTCACAAACTCATCGTAAGTAAAAGTGCTACATACCTCATTGCTGAGTATCAATATGGTCACCTTCAAAGTACTCCCTTTGGGAAACTATGCACCGACACCCGCACCTAGTTCACCTTTCAAAGCAATTTTGGAACTCTTTCTGGAATGGTCATCATAGATGTTGTTGTATTACCTTGATGTCCTGAATGGCATCCAAATGTCTCCCTTTCAGTATTTCCTTCATCTTCAGATAAAGAAAAAACTCACCGGGGGTCAGATCAGGTGAGTAGGGAGAGTGTTCCAATACAGTTATTTGCTTACTGGCTAAAAACTCTCTCACAGACAACTATACACTTAAGATTGCAAACTTGCCACTGTGCCCCTGTGACAGTGGCCATTCCTGAAAGAGTTCCAAAATTGCTTTTAAGGCTGGGCTAGGTGCTGGCATTGGTGCTGTTTCCCAGCAGGAGTACTTCGAAGGTGACCATAGTGATGTTCAGCAGTGGGGTATTAGAGCTTAGGACAAATAAATTTGTGGACTTAATTGCTAGGTAACATGAACTAAAATAATAAAAATAGTATATGAATTATGTAAAAATCCGAATTAAGAAAAGAAATAAATTAAAATATAACCACTAAAATTGAAAGAAAAGAATACCAACAATGGCTTAGTATTTGAAAACATTAAATAAGTACATAAGAAGATACGCAGCAGTCAACGTAAACATACATCAAATTAAAAAGAAATTAAACTCTATTCAAAAATGATACAGACCCTCAGAATATACCAAAAGAAAAATCGAGTTATTTTCTATTTTTAAAAATCATGATGAAACAAAGAATTTTAAATAAAAATGAAAAAATAAAACACATAAAATACTAGCCAAAAGAAAGCTGGCATCTCATTATCAATACTGAACAAAAGAGATTTCAGCAAAATGGAAGAGAGATCTAGAGATTAATGAATGAATTAACGTAAAAGGGGCATTACATCATAGTGACAAAATGTTGTGGAACATGTTTGCTCTTAACAACATAACTGAGTATATACTGAAAGAAGACAATGGAGAAATTGATAAATCCATGTTTGTAGTGAGAGATTTTAAAAAACTACCCTTAAAACGAAAATCAAATAAGAAAAACAAAACACTAAATACACAGCAAATTTGGACACCACACTGTGTGCAATAGGTGCATAAATATCTTTGCACAACAATAAAATACTATTACTTTCAATAATCAAACTCGAAACACAAAATTTGAACTTCATTGGGTTATAAAGCAATTCTTAAGTACCAAATTATTGACATCATATACATCATGTTATCTGGGAAAAAAGAAAATACAACAAGCTGTATGTATGTGGAGACCTTCCTCTTCTTTGAGGGCACAGCAAAACTGCATTTACAGCCTCCCTGGCAGTGAGATGTGGCTGTCTCTAAGCTGTCTGCAATGGAATGTGAACATAAGTGACAAATTCATTTTCCAGGCCTAGCCTGCTTCTCCCTTCTGCTGGATGAATGCAGATTAGCATACAGCACTATAGGATGGTGTAGTCATAAGTGGCAGACATTCTTAAATCACCATGTGGAATACAGTCGTGCCGCTGACACCTGGTGAGCAAGAAATAGACATTTGTTTGATGGTAACACTTAATTTTTGCTATCTTTTTATAGAAGGCCACCCTTCCATAATACAAATAACAGAAAGAGAGCACTAAGATTTGAAATTTAAAAATACACTTTTAAATAATTCAAAATTCAGAGGTAATCATAATGGAAACATTCACATCCGAATGAAAATGAAAATCTATAAAATGTGAGAAATTCAAGCCAGAGACACTTAGAGTGCAATAGCTATATTATTTATATTTGAAAAAATTAAATATATAAAATTGATAATCTAAGCATTCAGCTCAAGAACAATGGAGAATATAAATGAAAAAAGAAATAATCAAGATGAAAGCAGAAATTGATGACATAGAAGGAGCAGAAATAGTAGTATCAAAATATCAAATGGTAGTTCTTTGAAATAATGTTTCTTTCTCCAAGTCAATAAAGAATACCTTAAGAGATTAAAAAAAAATACAAGAAGCGAAACATCAGTTTTAAGAAAAAGCTGTTCACAAAGATAATACCATGAATTAATGATATCTTTTAAAAGTGATGTTTATTTAAAGTTCAAGAAATGGATGGTCTAACGTATATCAAATATAAATCTAATATTTTAAGTACATTACAATTTATAAAAATGATATGTCTTATTTTATATATCTAGTTAAATGTGATAGTAATATTTGAAAATACTTGGAAAAGTCAATAAAGGAAAAGAAAAATATAGTAAAATTTATTTAGCAGTATAGATGTAAAAAGCACAGCTGAAATAACAAAAAATCACTAACATAAATACACACACACACACACGTATGCATGTACGTATTTACATACCCACACCACGATCAAATGGATTTACTGTTAGGAATGCAAGAACATTCATTAATTTTACCACATGAACAAGTTATAATTGTAGCAATAGCTAGAAGAAAAAAGTATTAGGAAATAACAAAAGCTCATCCATACTTCTAATTAAATATAATTGGAGGAAAAAAAATTTAACCTGATAAAAACTGTCTATCAAAAATCTACAGTGAACATCAATATGATAAAGGTGCTATAACAATATAGTCTTTAAACGGCAATGCAAACAAACTAGAAAACTCAGTCATGGATTCTATTCAACAGGATATTTACTGGAAGTCCAAAACAGGCCAGTAACTGTATAAAAAGGAATTAGAGACACAGAAATTTGAAAAGAATATTTATACTTTTACAATAGTTTTCTGCAATACAATTGTTAATATGAAAGACAATGCAACTTACAGACAAAACAACACGGATAAGCAAAATTACTACATTTAAAATTAAATACTTAGAAAACCAAATTTCAAAACAAAGTTTAAAAAAATTTGATTCATAGAAAGAGCAACTCAAGTAGTGTATATGAACAAATCTAGCTAAATATAAGGAAGATCTTTATTAGTTATTCATTTAAATGGTTGACAGACATATAAGAAAGCCAAAACCAAACTCACGGCCAACAAGTTGATCCTGACTCACAGTGACCCTACATGGCAGGGTAGGCATGCCCCGTAGTGTTTCCAAGGAGTATTTGGTGGATTTCTCCATGTCAACTTTACAGTTAGCAGTCTTGCACTTAACCACTACACTCCAGGATTTGCAGCATATAAGAAGCCCTCAAAACGTAAACAGAATGTTAAAAATAGATGTATACATGGGAAGCCTCAATATTATAAAGGTAATGTGTATCTTAAATGAATATTTTTTTTTAATGCTAATATCATTGTAGAATTTTACAATTGGGCCCTAAATTTGTTGGAATAAAAAAGGAAATAGAAATGAGGATTTTTTAAATAATGTGTCAAATTAATTTCAGCACTCCAGAGAACTTTTTCATATTGCTCTCATTTTCCAATGCTCCCATATTCTTCTGACACTCTAATATCCTTAGAATGCATTCCTTACTTATGTTAGAATGATCTGAATTGTTAATATTTATTGTGACCCAGAGAATTTTTGAGTTCAAACTAGTCATTTAAGTCTCTATGACTCAAATTCATTATCTAAAATAGGATTTTACTGATCTTTTTTATTTATTAATTACAGTAAAAGAATAACATTTCTAACATCTATCGATTATCTCACCTATGATAAAGACTCACTGCCTCCACCCTTGTCACCAACACAGTTGTTTTCTTCTGTAGATAATTCTATTTTTAGGTCTTTGTAACAGGGGTCTCATATAATATTTGTCCTTTTGACACTGACTGATTTCATTCAGCAGGATCTCTTCCAAATGAGACCATGTTATGAAATGTTTTCTAAAATCATCATTGTTTTTTTTATCATACCGTAGTGTTCCATTGAGTATATGTATCATAGTTAGTTTATCCATTCATCTGTTGATGGGCATCTGGGTTGATTCCATCTTTTAGCTATTGTGGACTGTGCTGCAATAAACGTTTGTGTACATATGTCTGTTCATGTGACAACTTTTATGTCTGAAGGATAAATTCCAAGCAGTGGAATTATACAATCAAATGGCATATCTATTTCCAGCTTTTTAAGGAAGCACCGGATTGCTTTCCAAAGAGGTTGTACCATTTTGCGATCCCATCAGCAGTGTAGGAGAGTTCCAATTTCTCCACAGCATCTCCAGCATTTGTTGTTTTGTGTGTTTTAGATCATGATCAACCTTGTTGGGGTAAGATGGTATCTCATAATAGTTTTGATTTTAATGTCTTTAATAGCTAATGATCATGAGCACTACCACATGTGTCTTTTGGCTGCCTGGATATTGTTTTTACAGAGTGTCTGTCCATCTCCTTCACCCACTGCTTGATTGGATTACTTGTACTTTTTTATGTTGATCTGACATATAGTTGCTGCATATTTTTTCCCATTCTGTAGATGGTATTTTAATTCTTTTGATAAAGTCTTTGGATGAGCAGAAGTGTTTGATTCTTAGTAGTTCCCATTTATCTATTTTCTCTTCTGCTGGTCCTGCTTTGTTTGTCAAATTTTGACGTCTGTTTATTTTGAGCATTAAAACTTCCATTGTTGATCCTATATTATTTTGGATGAGTTTTGTCATTTTAGATTTGATATGCAGGAACTTTATCCAATTTGAGTTGGTTTTTGTATAAGGTATGAGATGTGGGTCTTCAATTTTTTGCAGATGGATATCCAATTTTGCCAGCACCATTTGTTAAACAAATCGTTTTTACCCCAGTTTACAATTTTAGGGCCTTTTCTGAATATCAACTGTTCATAGGAGGATGGTGGCATCTTTGGGGTCTCAATTCTGTTCCATTGGTCTATGTGTGTCCTTTTGTACCAATACTAGGCTGTTCTGACAACAGTGGCAGTGTAATAGTTTCTAAAGTTGGGTAGTGAGAGGGCTCTCAGTGTATTCTTCTTCTTCAGTAGTGCTTCACTTATCCAAGATTTCTTTCCTTTCCAAACAAAGTCGATGGTTTGTTTTTCCACCTCATTAAAAATGTCTCCAGAATATGTATTGGGATTGCATTATATAAGTGGATTGCTTTGGGTAAAATAGATATTTCACGATGTTGAGTCTTCCTATCCATGAGCATGGTAGATTACTCCATTTATATAAGCATCTCTTAGTTTCTTGCAGTAAGGTCTGACAGTTTTATTTGTAAAGGTCTCTTATTTCTCTAGTTAGCTTTATTCCTAGGTATTTTATCTTCTTGGGGACTATAGTAAATGGTATTGATTTGGTGATTTCTTCTTTAATAATCTCATTGTTGATATAAAGGAATCCTACTGATTTACTTATGTTTATCTTGTACCCCAATACTTTGCTAAACTCCTCTATTAGTTCCAATAGCTTACCTATGGATTCCATTGGATTCTCTATATACACAATCATATCATCTGCAAACAGGGAGATTTTTACTTCTTCATTGCTGATACAGATGACCTTATTTCTGTGTCTTATCTAATTGCTCTGGCTAGAACTTCTAGCACAATGTCAAACAGAAGTGGTGGGAGTGGGCATCCTTGTCAGTTTCCATTCTCAGAGGGAATCCTTTCACCATTCAGGACAATGAAGGCAGTTGTCTTTCCATAGGAGCTACTGACTGCGTTGAGGTATTTCTCCTCTATTCCTATCGTGCTGAGAGTTTTTAGAATGAATGGGTGTTAGACTTTGTCAAATGCCTTTTCTGCATCAATTGACAAAATCAGATGATTCTTACCTTTTGTGTTATTTATGCGGTTGATTACAATAATTGTTTTTCTGTTGTTGAACCAGCCTTGCATCCTTGGAATGAAACCAACTCGATCATGATGAATTATTTTTTTATATGCTGTTAAATTCTATTGGCTAGAATTTTGTTGAAGATTTTTGCATCTAGGTTCATGAGTAATATGGGTCTGTAATTTTCTTTTTTTGTGGGATCTTTCCCTGGCTTTGATATCATGGTTATGCTGTCTTCATAGAACAAATTTGGGAATATTTCACCCCTAAAATTTTGGTAGAATTTGGTAGTACTCTATCTCTAAAAGTTTGGTAGAATTCTCTGGTGAAGCCATCTGGGCCAGCACTTTTTTGTGTTCGTAGAATTTTTACGACTTTTTGAATCTCTTCCTTTGTAATAGGTTTATTAAGTTGATCTACTTCTGCTAGTGATAACTTTGCTGTGTGATGTGAATCTAGAAATTTGTCCATTTCCTTTGGATTTTCACACCTGTTGGAGTACAGCCTTTCATACTATTCCATTATGATATTTTTTATTTCAGCTGGGTCTTTTGTAACAGCTCCCATCTCATTTCTTAATTGTATCTTCTGCTGTTTTTCTTTTCTAAGTTTAGCAAGTGGTTTATCAGTTTAGTTGATCTTTTCAAAGAATCAGCTTTTGGTTTTGTCCTTGATTTCTTTTATAACCCAAGACTTTTTGAGCAAAGTGTTGTTCAGTTTCTCTAAGTTTGAATTTCTACCTATGATTCTTCTGTTATTGATTTCAACTTTTATGGCTCTATGGTCCAAGAAGATACTTTGCAGTAAATCAACGGTTTGAATTCTATAGAGAATTGCTTTATGACCTACCACATGGTCTATTCTGGAGAATGTCCCATGTGCGCTGGAGAAGGTGTACTTATCCGTTGATGATTAAAAAACCTGTATATGTTGATAAGATCAAGTTGGTTGGTTGTTGCAATAAGATCTTCTGTATCTTTACCAAGCTTTCTTTCTGGATGATCTATCCATAACTGAAAGGGGAATGTTGAAGTCTCCAGAAAGTTATGGAATCAAACGAGAATGAAAACACCTCCTATGGGAATCTATGGGATACAGTAAAAGCGGTGCTCAGAGGTGGTCAGTTTCTCTCTATAACTGCAAATGTCCGGAAAGAAGAAAGGGCCCAAATTAGCTTTGTTGAAGATATTTGCATCTAGGTTCATGAGTGATATTGGTCTGTAATTTTCTTTTTTTGTGGGATCTTTCCCTGGCTTTGGTATCAGGGTTATGCTGGCTTCATAGAATGAATTTGGGGGTATTCCATCACTCTCTGTGGTGTGAAATAGCCTCAATATTATCAGAGTTAACTCTTCCCTAAAAGTTTGGTAGAATTCTCTGGTGAAACCATCTGGCAAGGACTTTCTTTGGTTGGTAGATTTTTGATGACTATTTCAGTCTCTTCCTTTGTGATAGATTTATTAAGTTGATCTACTTCTCCTTGTGATAATCTTGGTGAGTCATATGAATCTAGAAATTTGTCCATTTCCTCTAGGTTTTCAAACCTGTTAGAGTACAGCCTTTCATAGTATGCTATTATGATATCTTTTATTTCAGCTGGGTCTGTTGTAACAACTTCCATCCCGTTTCTTAATTGGGTTATTTGTATCTTCTGCTGTTTTTCTTTTGTAAGTTTAGCCAGTGGTTTATCAATTTAGTGGATCTTTTCAAATAATCAGCTTTTGGTTTTGTTAATTTTTTCAATTGTTCTTCTGGTCTCTAATTCATTTAGTTCTGCTCTAATCCTTATAATCTGTTTTCTTCTAGTGTCTGAGGGGTTCTTCTGTTGCTTTGATCCTTGCTGCCTTTAGAGGCATCTGTTTATGTTTCATTTTATTAGGCTTTATTATAATATGTCTTGGCATCTTTCTTTTGGGGTCTAGCTTTTGTGGTGTTTGAGAAACATCTTGGATACCTGTGTTCTCTTTGCTCATAATCTCTGGAAAGTTTTCTGTCAGTATCTCTACAGCAATACTCTCTACATTGTCATCTGTTTCGCCTTGTTCAGGAACTCCAATTAAATGTAAATTATTCCTCTTAATGGAGTTTTACATGTTTCTTAATGCTTCTTCATTTTTCCTATTTCTTTTCTCTGATTTCTCCTTACAAATGCTGGTGTCAGTTGCTCTGTCCTCAAGGTCACTGAGTCTAACTGCTGTCTGTTCAGTCCTACTCTTTTGACTTTGGATTGAATTATCTAATTTTGTAATTTTGCAATTGGTCTAATGTATTTCAGATTATTACTTTTCCATCAGTTCAGATAGCTTACTTAATTTTTTTTTCTTCTGCTGTGTTTTGTTTAATCTCTAGGAGGGTTCTATATATAATTCTTTTGTACTCAACCTCTGATAGATTCAGAAAGGCTTCTTCACCTGGGAATTTTTTTCAATCCTTATTTAGGGAATTTTCTGGAGCATTTGAAGGCTACTTCTTTAAATGATTAATTGTGGTCTGCTGCCTGCATGACATCTAGACACTATTTAATTTCTCTGGTATTAGATCAAAGAGAACTGTTGGTAACCAGCTGTCTCTAACACTCTAGTGATTTGCCCCAGGTGGACTCTCTCAGGTGGCAGTCTCTGCTTATTGGGTGTCAAAGGTGCCACCCTGCTTATGGAGAAACTGGGGGCTGTCAGCCAACCCTACAATGTTTGTCAGAGAAGGGTGGAAGGAAAAGATGCTGGGCCTCTCAATATATAGATCTCCAGGCAAATACTTAGGCCCCTGAGCCTTAAAAGTAAACTTCCTTCTATGTGAAGAACTGTCCAGGTGTTGAATAGGAGATGTCCAAACATACTGGCCTGAAACAGGCCATCAGGAGCAGCAGACTCTGCCTTTCGGCTGATAATGAAAGTACGTTACTGGCCATTTGCAGAAGCTGCAATTTTCCAATAACATGAAACAACAGAAGTGGTGTTCAGACGTTCACTGTCTCATTTTTGAGAGGGGAAATCTAGTTCAATACTAGTGCCTAGTCAAATATGCCAGGTCCTAGAGCTCCTCAGTTTTTCAGTGCTCCATATAAATAGCATTCCAGGCCTTATTTCTCAGAGGGAAATCAGGAGACGTGTAGTCTACTCTGTCATCTTTTAATGAATCATTTTTCTAAATTTCCCTCAAGTACTCAGAATCTGTGATTTTTTTTTAAAATCTTTGTGTTACATCTATACAGAGGACAAAGTACTGCCTTTTAAACCAGAGCCTACCTCTCTTAAGGAGTAGAGGGATCAGTCAGTTTGTCACACTTGTTCCATGAACTTAAATAAATGAAACAGTATTCTCAACGCTACTACTTGGATCCCAAGTTGCTTGTCTTTTGCAGATGATTAAAGTGTATGTCTACAGCCTTCAAAGACTGCACAACAAAATGCATACTGGAGAATGCAGCAGTGCTCTGATAGCAAAGTCACCATAGTGACATAGTTGCTGATCTGTCCCGAAGACTCTTTCAAAGTGTACATTTTTTCCAAGATTGTTAGCCAAGATTCTCAAATTTTATGAGGCAAAGAATTCTAGGGGAAGAAAAAGAAATTTAAGAAAAATGTGTGATAACACTGTGTTTATGCAGGGAAAAAAAAATATCTGAAATTTTAATTAATTTTCAAGAGAGCAAACATCTGTCTTCTTTCTTGTTTGTAGAATAAAAGGTATTTATTTACAAACTGTATCTCCCTTAATGTAAAAAGTAATTCATGATAAGCCTTACACACCTGGAATACACAAGTGAACACAGAAAAGAAACATGAATGTCACATATTCCTTTCTATTACACAGATATTTATTTCCTGTTTTAATTATTTTTCAAGAAAATGACAGCATTTTGATATACCTAGGTGAAGGTTTCTTGAAACAAGAATAATTTATTTAAACTTGGAAGGTTTCTGGAATTATTTAAAAGTACATCTGATAATTAGTAACTTACATATAAATTTTAGATTTAAACTGATATCTGGCAAAGAATTCTTTATTCTGAAGCTACATATTTAGTTACAATGAATGAATGAATGTATTGAAAACAGTGAAATGTAAGGCATAAATAAGCTGGTATATCTTCAGTAATAAACACTAGCCAAACATACACAGTTAGTAGAGAACAACAACCATAACAACAAAAACCATTGCCATGGAGTCAAGTCCAACTCATACTGACACTATAAGACAGAGTTGAACTGCCCATAGGGTTTTCAAGTTGCAGCTGATGGATTTGAATCATGGACTTTTTGGTTAGAAACCAAGCTCTTAAGCACTGTTCCACCAAAGTTCTATTCAGTAAGGAGTACTACTCTGACCAATAGGTTCATAATGCATAAGAAATGTCTTGATGGCAGTGGGTTGGGTTTGGTTTTTGGAGTTTCTTCATTCATTGAAAACTCTGGTGGTGTAATCATTAAAGTGCTATGTCTGCTCACCAGAAAATTGGCAGTTCAAATCTGGCAGGTGCTCCTTGGAAATTCTATCAGGCATTTCTATTTCTGACCTATAAGGTTGCTATGAGTCATCATTGATTAGACTTTACTGGTTTTTTTTTTTTTTGTTTTGTTTTTGGTGTAGTCTCTCCTTTGAGTTCCTGGATACCACAAAAGGTTAAGCACTTGGTTAGTAGCTGAAAAACTGGTGGTCTAAATCTACCCAGAAGTGCCTTGGAAGATAAGCCTGGTGATCAGCTTCTGAAAGCTCAGAGCCTTGAAAACCCTATGTTCCACACGCATGGGGGTTGCCTTGAGTAGCAATAAGTTGGACAGCTACTAAAATCAAAAACACTTTCTTTGTTATTTGTTTGTTGGCCTATGGAGTGTCAATTTATTTTTATATTTAATTTCACTTAATGGAGTCTAGGTTGATTTCAAGGACTATCTATTTACAGTGATGTAAAATTCCTGCTTTGATGTGTAATTAGCTATTATTTTAAGCTTCTATTTTACTTATTGCTGTCACCAGTTAAGAGGTGTCAATGTAATTTATGCATCTTTATTAACATTCAAATATACTCTGTTTATTGAATGCACTACCTGAAAATTAATGCAGCAAAAGGCTTTCTACTATCAAGGACATTTCTGAATCACTGATTATACACATCGATTGAGAGCATCTTAAAAACTCTATTGAAGTGGAAGAGTGGCTGATGCTTCTGGTTTTATGTTCTGTTTTCAATTTTCAAAATATTATATGCCATTCAGTTACAATTTAAGATTTTTCTTCCAATGTTATCACTGCTAAGTATTTGGAATCAATTAGATTGCAAAGGTTTCTGAGTCCTCTGTACCATACTGAGGTGGAAGGGGCACACTACGGTTAGATTTGGCCCCATAAATTCTCTTCTATATCATCATTCCTGTGGAATTCTCAGAAATCCTGGTGGTGTAGCGGGTTAAGTGCTACATCTGCTAACCAAAAGGCCAGCAGTTCAAATCTGCCAGGAGCTCCTTGGAAACGCTAAGGGGCAGTTCTATTCTGATCTCTAGGTTTGCTATGAGTCAGACATGACTCAATGGCAGTAAGTTTGTTTTGTTTTTCTAGGAATTATTGGTAATTCACAGCTATACGTAGTGCAGAATTTTATCAAAACACACGCACATGTGCACACAGCAGTATCTAAAGACATGGCTTGTTTGACCTGAATCAAGGATTGTGGAATCAATTTGGTGTTCACTCCTTCCAGAAGGTTGACTAGTCTTTGTGGCATACCACAAATTGAATATGGTCAATCAAACTTCAAAATCAACTTCTTTCAAAGCTCTTAATAGCTGAATGAAATCTAATGAGAGATGCATGATGGCAAATAAGCCAGATATAAAGTTTAAAATGTTACATTAAATTCCATGAACACATTGTGTTAAAATCATTCTCAATTTTACAACTAATGTTCCCAAATCTATGGATGCAGTAGATGGCATGAAAACTTTAGAACTTGGTTTTCTTTGTCCTATGCAAATGCTACTTCCAGAATGTCATGAGACAAAATAACTTATTATTAAGCCAAGCCAAGTGCTGGCTTAATAACTTATCATTAACTAATTAAAAATTATATTTTAAATAAGCAGAATGGAAGACTGTGAGACAGAATCAGCTTTAACTCAGTTCTAAGTACTCCTCTCTTCTCAGTGAAATTTTAACAGTGCTTTAATTCAAAATCTATCTGTTACACAGTATTTATGCATGTAAAGCTTTATGTTTTCACTTTGAGCAAAAATCTTCAAGTTATTTTATGAATATGATTTCTGTTCACGGAATCTATGTTTGAAATGGAAGCTAGCAAGGAGAGGGAGCCATTTAACAACTTATTTATTAAAAAATATCAATAGTATTGTACTGTTTGCTAGGCACACTGATAGGCAAAGTAATTCATTGGAGAGATGGAAAAAGAGAAACAAGTATTTCTCCCTTGAAGTAGACAATACACTGGATATATCTAGATGAGTTTCTTTCTTGCCATTACTTACTTAAAGTGAGGTCCCATCATTCACAGCTGAAACCTGGAAGTTTTGAATAATTTAAATCTTTACTACAGTCTTCAGAAAAGCCGTGATTATGGGTTTGCATGCCTGAATACATTTCAAATGTTCCTGTAAGTCTTTTTTTTTATTATTTATTTTTAAATTCTCTTCTTCACAGTATTTTCAATTTATAGCAACTTCTAAAACTGCTACTTCTCTCTCGTACCAGGATAGTTCACTCCGTCCCACTGTGACAGACCCAAATCTTTCTTCTGAATCCTTGCAAATATGACCTGGTATGCAGAGCTCTCTAGCAAACATGGATTACCTTCCACTCTGATCATCTTGTAAGAACCAGCCACATCTACAGTCATAATCTTCCCATTACACACAGTCTATGAAATAAAATTATCTATATAATAAGAATTCATTTAGAGACTTCTAATGGGGCAACCGACTTGTGAACCACTGATACACTCTATACAGCAAAATGAGGGTCCATGATGCCTATACATTTGCTTACCCCCTGCTTCTTTATTGACAATAGCAAAGAGTCTTTTTGTGCTGCTAGAATGAGAAAGAACCACAGTTATCTAGCAAAAGTATTTGTTTCCAATATGGTCCATGTGTGTGAAGAGGGATGGCAGGGTCCTAGGATTCCATTTGCTTTGAGAAAGTCTGCTGTCGTTTGCCTCCATTCCCCCAATACAGTGGTGAAAGAGGACATGAAAGTCTTCCTTTTACCTAGGAACCTCTTTTCTTTCTTTCCACACACAACTAGCGTTACAGCCTCACATCCAATATTTACCTGTGATTATGGAGATTTTTTTTCTCATTATGCCCATTAGCTGAGTTGTGTTTTTTAAAGATCGTAGTCCTAAAAGGTCTCAGTCTTACCTCTCCGAGTCTTCCTCCCCTGTCATACCGCCTTCTGAAACTCACATCTTTTCATCACCTGAATCACCTCCATTCTCAACTTATTCTTTTATGCTATTTTCACTCCTCCTCTGACTTTTAGCTGAAACCTAACTCTGTCTTGTGTCATGGATTACTCAGTGAGGTTCTAAAATGAAAGCTATTTTCTCTCCCACACATTATCCTTTCCTGAATTTGGAGGAAAGTTCATCTTTGTGCTTCATTATAGTGACCAAATGATTCTCTCCTTCCTTCCCAAATCCTAAATCTGAGTTTCATGTCAAAATGGTTAATTTGGTCATACCATTTGGTGACAACAATATCCATAATTCTTCTTCTTCCTTTTTTCTTTAATTCTTTGTTGATTAGATAGATAACTGGTCAAAACAATAAGAACAGCAAAGCATTGGTGATGATAGCTTATGGATAAGTGTAGTAAATGGCAGCAATGTAATAAGGGGCAGGATAGAGGAACTGGAAAAACAATTCCAATTTCTTATAATGTATACTGCTACAAGTTTCCTGCATTACCTGGTAGCTGAGATAGTGGTATTTGAAAGTGAACTTGGGTTAACTGTAAACATATACTGCATAGCCTAGAGTAATCACTAAAAACAATTTCAAAGAAGTAGGAATTGCTATGCTAAAAGAGGGGAGAAAATAGGATTATACAAAATGATTAATTAAAACCAGAGATGACCAAGAGTGGAACATAAAAAGAGGAAAAAAAAATGGACAGTTTTAATAAGTACACCCAAAACCAAAGCCTCAGCTGCCAAGTTGATTATGACTCATAGCAACTGTATAGGACAGAGTAGAACTGCCACCATAGAGTTTCCAAGGAGCATCTAGAGGATTTGAACTGCTGAGCTTTCTGTTAGCAGACGTAGCACTTAGCCTGTATACCACCAGTGTTCTAGAAAACAAGTATAATAAACACTGACTTTAAATGTGAACGATCTATCTACATCAACTGAAACAGAGACTATTAGAGTGGATTGAAATAAAATAAGATGAACTATATGTTTCCTACCAAAAAAAAAAAAACAAATTATAAAATCACAGACAGAATATGCCGGGAAATTCCCCTAGCAAACAGGGCCGAAAACAGGGCAAAGATAAGAAAACAAAGACAAGTGTAAGGGAAAGTGTTGGGGGGCGCGGCTAATGACCCTCCAGGTTGAGAGCTCAGTTTTCCTGTGGTCCCACATATTTATTGTAAAACGAAGGCAGAAAAAGGAAAACAATAACCATGAGTTGATATTAGCTCATGCAAGACATTTTTCTTTCCACAAGGAAGCTCAAGTATAGGTTAAGATGTTCTCAGAGACTTCTGGCAGAGCATTCAGGGTGGTTTTCCATCTTGCCTAGAAGCACAGTGGTGCCTCATTTATCAAAGTTCATATCAGGAACAGTCTCTGATGCATTTAGTAGGCTAGGTGTACTTTAATCTATGAATAGCATGCATTATAGCAAAGCCTTTAAGTAAGTTCCCACATGGATACACTTAAAGAGATGGAAAAAGGTAGACCACAGTATTACAAATCAAAAAAAGAAAAGACTAACTCTATTAATTTCAAATAAAGAAGACATCAGAAGTAGGAAAATTAGCCGGGATAAAACAGGTCATTTCATAATGGTAAGAAGGCAAATTCTCCAAGAAGACATACCAAATCAAACCCATTGCCATCAAGTTGATTCTGGCTCATAGCAACCCTGTAGGACAGAATAGAACTGCTCCATAGAGTTTCCAAGGAGGGCCTGGTGGATTAGAACTGTCAGCCTCTCGGTTAGCAACCAAGCTCTTAAACACTGCTCCACTAGGGCTCCACCAAGAAGACAAAACAATCCTTAATATGTAAATACCTATACAACAGAGAATCAAAATATTCAAGACAAAACTGAACAGAAATGCAAGCATAAAAAACTACTAAAAAGTTAGAGACTTTACCACACATCTATCAGTAATGGACTGATGCAGCAGACAGAAAATCTGTAGGAATATAATTGAGCTAAATACTACAATTAATCAACTAGCTTAAGCTTACATGGAACATTCATCAAGATGGACCATATTTTAGGCATAAAACACACTTAGATTTAAAAACTAGAAGTCATACACATAAATCATTTAATACACAAGGAATTAAACCAGATATCCGTAACAGAAGTATCACTGGAAACTATAAAAATATCTGGAAATTAATCAAAATACTCCTAAATAGCTGTGATGAGTTCAAGATCTGGGGACTGAACAAAGAAAAGATAGGACCACCAGATTATAACATCATACCAAAAAAAAAAAAATCTTATTGGTCTATACTTGAATTGGACTACGTTAGAGAGTAAGATACTCCCAGGAGGAGACCTACAAGAAATAGCAACCGCAGACCAGCACCCCAAAGAGGAAAGAGGCAAAGGAACTCCTAAAGGTAGAAAGGGAAAACAAAGGGCTTGGAACATACACATCTAGGTAATGTTGCTAAGCAACAAAAGGAGGTATAGTAAAATAATTACACTTAAATTAGCACCTAAAAAATTACTTTGGAATAAACCTAAAAACAATGCACAAAATCTTTTTTGAAGAAAGCTACAAAACTTTGATGAAAAATATTAAAGAACATAAGTGGAGAGACCTAATATTCATGGATAGCAAGATTCAGTGTTATTAAGACATCAGTTTTTTTTAATTTGAACTATAAATTGAATGTGATGCTGAACAAAATTCTAGAAAGTTATGTTTTGGGATATTGACACACAGATACTAAAATGGATAGGGTAAAGACCAGACTAAAAGTAAACTGAACCAAATCATTGCCATTGAGTTCCTTCTGACACATAGCAATACTACAGGACACAGTAGAATTGCCCCACATAGTTTCTAAGTCTGTAAATTTTCATGGAAGCAGACAACAAATCATTCTCCCTGAAAGCAACTGGTAAGTTTGAACCAATGACCTTCTTGGTTAGTAGCTAAGTACTTCAGTCACTGCATCACCAGGGCTATGAATACAATGTTGAAGAAGTACAAAGCCAGAACATTGACACTATCTGGCTTCAAGACTTACACTAAAGTTACAGCAATCAAGACAATGTAGCACTGGAGAGTGACAACACAAATAAGAAGCCCCAGAATTAGACTTACACAAATAAAATCAAGTGATCTTTGACAATCAAACAAAGGTAATTCAATAGAGAGAAGATAGACTTTTCAGCAAGCAGTGCTGGAACAAGTGAACATCTAAAAAACCAAAAAAAAAAAAAAATTAGACACAAACCTTTCATTATTCACAAAGATTAACTCAAAATGGATTAGAACCCTAACTATAAAACACAAAATAAAATTTCTGGTAACTTTGGGCTCCAAGATGAGTTTTTGGATATGTTATCAAAAGTACAATCCCTTTCCCCCCCCCAAACACATTTATAAGCTGATCTTTACTAAAATTAGTATCTTCTGCTGTATGAAAGATTCTGTGAAGACATCGAAAAAACAAGCCACAAATGGAGAGAAACATTTATCAAAAATACATCTGATAAAGGACTAGTATCTAAAATATATAAGGAATAACTAAAACTAACAACTTAATTAAAAAGTGGCCCAAAGATCTGAACACACATCTCACCAATGCAAATACACAGAGGGAAAAGAAGCAAAAGAAAATAAGCTCAACATAATGTTGTTAAAGAACTGCAAATGAAAACAGTAATGAAAAACTCTACATATATATGACAGAAATCTAAAAACCTGAAAAAGCCAAATGCTGGAGAGTATGTAGACAAGAGTAATTCTCATTCATTACTGGTAACAGTGCAAAATGGTGCAGCTACTTTAGAAAATAGTATGAAAGCTTCCAACAAAGATAAATACAGTCTTACTATGCCATGAGTCGGATCCAATTCGACGGCACTTGGCTGGCTTGGCTACTATGCCATGCAGCAAGTAAACTCACATATATCCAAATAAATAGACAACTTATGTACACACGAAAGACCTAAAAAGACATATTTATTGAAACTTTGTTCATAATTGCCAGAAACTTGAGCAACAAAGAAATCGTTCAAAAGAAAAGAATGGTTAAATAGTGACACATCCAAACAGTAGGGTATTATTCATTGATTTTTAAAACAAAATGTCCTCAAGTCATAAAAAGACATGGAAGAAGCTTAAAGGCATTTTACTTAGTGAAAAGGTTACATGCTGTATTATTCCAACATATGACATCCTCCAAGTACAGGGATTTTTCTTTTGTTGGTGTTAGGCTGTGGTCTTTGATCTTCATCAGTTGTGCTTCAAATCCTCTTCACTTTCAGCAAGCAAAGTTGTGCCATTTGCATGTTGAAAGTTGTGAGTCTTCATCCACTCCTGATACTGTGTTCTTCATGTAGCTCTGCTTCTTGAATTATTTCCTGGACATACAATTTCAGTAACTATGGTGAAAAGATGCAACCCTGATGCACACCTTTCTAGACTTTAAACAACAGACTATTGATCTGTATGTACAAGTTCCTCTTAAGCACATTTAAGTGTCCTATTAGTCACACGTCTTTGTATAGTCAATAAAACACAGATAAACATCTTTCTGATATTGTCTGTTTTCTACCATCATCAATCTGACATCAGCAGTGATATCTCTGCTTTCATGTTCTCAGCTGAATCTAACTTGAATTTCTGTTTGTCCATGGATAACTGCAACTACTTTTGAATGATCTTTAGCAAGATATTACTTGTGTCTAATGACATTGTTCAAAAATTTTGGGATTTTGGTTGTGTCACTTGTCTTTGGATTGCAGACTGTAGACCACAGTCTTCTGTATGGATTATACCTCAACATCAAGAAAACAAAACTTCTCCTAGCTAGACCAATAAAAAATATCATGAGATGCTCTCAGGGGACATTGAGGCCAATTGGCATAACTAGCCTACTGCTAAGAGGGTCTTCTCCATCCCTTATTGGTGAGTGGTGCCTGGAGTCTTGAAAGCTAGCAAGCTGCCATCTCAGCTGGAACAGATGATCATCAAGGACAACAACGACATGGCAGAAAGAGAACCCAGAAGACAAAAAGACCTACGTGAAAGGGTGACTACATCAACATGTGACCAGAAAAACCAGATGGTGCCTGGCCTCCACCAATGGCTGCAGTGATGTGGTTCACAATGTTCAGTCCCAGTGACAACTCGAGAAAAAAAAGGGATGCACCCTGGAAACACCACTAAAAGACCACAACTGATGATCCAAAGGCCTAGGGGTTTTCCTGGCCGCCTGGCCCCTAGACTGATGCTGCCTCGATGATAAATCTTTACTGAGGTCAACTCTTTGGACAAGAATGGATTGGACTCAGGGACACAGAGTGACCGTATTGTGTGTGCACTTCATGGCTCTGTGCATCTATAGGATGTTGTCTTACTGGTCTCTTACTAAAGAGGACTGGAGAGGGTCGAGAGGATATAACACGTATAGAACAGAAAGGAGGAATGTGCTGTCACCGGACGAAGAGAGCAGAAGGAGCTGCAGATAGGCAGGCACGCAAATTTAAATTGGATTGTACGCTTTCACTGAATCACAATAAAAAAAAAATTAGAAATGGAGAAAATATTGAAATCACCAAAGATATCATTTTACTTGGATTCACAATCACCAGTCGTGGAAACAGCAGTCAAGAAATCAGAAGATACACTGCACTGGGCAAATCTGCTACAGAAGACCTCTTTAAAGTGCTAAAAAGCAAAGATGTCACTTTAAATGCTAAGGTGTGTGTCATAGATTGAGTTGTGTCCCCCCCCCAAATATGTGTGGCCATGCAGCCGGGCCACAATTCCCAGTATTTTGTGATTGTCCTTCATTTTGTGATTTTCTTATGCTGTGTGTTAAAGTATTAGGGTGGAACTGTAGATCCTTTCATAGGATTACCTTCTGCTCCACTGCAAAGGGAGTTTCCCTGGAGTATGACTTGCCCTACTCTTGATCCTTTCCTCCTACAAGACACAAAAGGAAAGGGAAGCAAGCAGAGAGTTGGGAACCTCACTCCATCAAGCAAGCAGCACCCGGAGAAAAGTGACTCCTTCAGACCAGAGGTTCCTGCTCCAAGATGCTCCCTGGACAAAGACTGATGTAATACTGGACTCTCCTCCAGAGCTGACAAGGGGGGAAACCTTCCCCTAGAGCAGACATCCTGAATTTGGGCTTGTAGTCTACCAGACTGGGTAAGAATGAACTTTGTTTTGTTAAAGCCATCCACTCTATGTTATTTCTGTCAGAGCAGCACTAGCTGATAATACAGTGTGCTTAAATCAATTCATGGTGTTTTCAATTACCTCATATGCATATAAAAGCTGTACAATGAATAAAGAAGAACTGACTGCTCTGAGTTGCAGTTTTGCTGAAGAATAGGGAATGTTGGTGAAGGATAGGAAATATACCAAGAGTTGCCAAAAGAAGAAAATTTGTCTTGGAAGGAGTGTGGCCAGAATGTTCCTTAGAAGCAGGAATGATGAGATTTCCTTTCACATATTTTGGACACGTTATCAAGAAGCAGCAGTTCCTGGAAGAGGGCATTATGCTCTTTAGTGAGGATCAGTCAAAAAGAAGACTTCCAGAAGATGGATTGGGACAGTACTGTAGCAACAGTAGGCTTAAGCATAATAACAATCAAAAGGATGGTTCAGGACCAGGCAGTATTCCATTCTATTGCACATAGGGTCAGTATGAGTTGGAACCAACTCAGTGGCACCTAACAACAGTAATGTGACATCCTGGAAAGACTATAAGACAGTAAAAAATTTAATAATAATAATAATAATGATAATAACTGATTTCCAGAGGTTTGGGCAGAGGCTAAGTATGACGGATGAGGAGGTGGAGCTTAGGGCTTTCTCAGAGCAGTAATACTGTAGTGTATGATATGGTAAATGTGGACACGAAACATCACTCATTTTTTTTTTAATTTTGTGTGATTAAGTGAAAGTATACGATCCAAATTAGATTTCCATGCCCACCTATGTGCAGATGCTTCTGCTCTCCTTGTCCAGTGACTCCTCCTGTTCATTCTATACATATCATATCCTCTTAACAATCTCCTGTCCCCTCCTCTTCACCCTCTCCTCTCTCTTCTGGTCAGAGGCCAGAAGGACAGCATCCTATAGATGCATAGAGCCGTAAAGTACCTATACCAACTGGTCACATCATGTCCCTGAGTCAGGTTCATTCTTGTCCTAAGAGTTAATCTCAGTAATGTTTTCCAGTCATGGGTAACAGCAGGTCTAGGGGCCATGCTCCCAGGGGAAACTCCAGGCTGCTAGTCCATCAATTGTGGTCTTTTAGTGGAGTTCTTGAGGTGCACCCCTCTTTTTCTCACATTGCCTCTGGGGCTCAACATTATGTGCCCCATCACGGCTGTCTTTGATGGTGGCCAGGTACCATCTGGTTCTTCTGGTCCCATGATGATATAGTCACCTATTCTTATGGATCCTTCTGTCTCCTGGACTCTTTTTCCCTTGTGTCTTTGTTGTTCTTGGTGATCATCTGATCTGGATGAGTTGGAATCATTTGGTGTACCTCAGACAGCAACTCGCTAGCTTTTGAGACCCTAGATGACACTCACCAATACGGGGTGCAGAAGACTCTCTTAGCAATAGGCTAGTTATGCCAATTGGCCTCCATGTCCCCTGAGTTCACAGCCCCCCAGACCCTTACTCCTGCCTTTCTGTCCTTGCATTATTGGGTTAAGATTAGAAAAGTTTTCCATTTATATTGAAGTCCAGTTATGTTGATCTTCTTTATACTATCTGTGATCAGCCCTCTCACTCCCTCCCCACCCTCACAGCCATCAAAGAGGCTTTTCTTCTGTACATATGTCTATTTTTAAGTCCTTATTGTAGGGGGTCTCATACAATATTTGTGCTTTGTCTGCTGACTGATTTCCATCAACATAATGTCTTCCAGTTGAAACCAGGTTATGAAATGCTTTTTAAAATCATCGTTGTTCTTTATCATTGCATAGTGTTCCACTGAGCATATGTACCACAGTTTGTTTATCCATTCACCGGTTGTTGGATATCTGGATTGGTTCCATCTTTTTTGCTACTGTGGACTATGCTGCAATAAACACTTGTGTATATGTATCTGTTAGTGACTCTATATGATCTATTCCAAGAAGTGGGATTACTGGATCAGATGGCCTATCAATTTCCAGCTTTTTAAGGAAGCACCAGATTACTTTCCATAGAGGTTGTACCATTTTCCAAGGCCACTAGTAGTATAGGTGAGTTTCAATCTCTCTATAGCCTCTCCAGGATTTTTTTTTTTTTTTTTTTTTTTGGACCATGGCCAACCTAGTTGCAGTCAGATAGTATCTCATTGTAGTTTTGATTTGGATTTCCCTAATAGGTAATGATCATGAGAATTTCCTCATATGTCTTTTGGCTGCCTGGATGTCCTCTTGGGTGAAGTGTCTGTCCATCTGCTTTGCCTATCACTTAACTGAGTTATTTACCTTTTTCTTGTTGATATTTTGCAGTAACTTGTAGATTATGGAGATCAGATGTTGGGTCCAACATGCAGTTGTCAAATATTTTTTTCCATTCTGTAGGTGGTCTTTTGATGAAGACTTTGGATGAGCAAAAGTGTTTGATTCTTAGTAGATTTCATGTATCTATTTTCTCTTCTGTAGATTGTACTTTGACAAAACATCACTCATTTCTTAAAACCCATCAAACTGTACAACACAATGACTAAGTCCCAATGTAAATTTAGACTTTAGTTAATAGTGCTGTATCAACATGTGTATATATTTTAGCAAATGTACCACACTAACATGAGATATTAAAAAGAGGGGAAAGAATGAGGAAGGCAGGAGTCCCTTGTTAGCACAAAATGTTAAATGTTTGACTGCTAATGGAAAGTTTGGGGTGGGTAATATGGAACATTTTGAATTATCTAATTTTATGTACACGTAAGGCTGCTCTTAAAATTTATAGTAAGTAAGGGAAAATGTATTGAGAAGACACTAGACATTTAAAAGTATTCATGACCCTAGTAGGGCAGGAGAAGAAACTGAGAGATCACTGTTATTAATATCCTATTGCAGCAAACTCTTTGAAACTGCTCTCTCTGTTCCAAGTTTCCAATTACTCTCACAGTTATCAGAGTTGCTTTAAAACAAATAGCACAATTGGGTGGCCTTAAGGAATAGAAATCTATTTTCTTACGGTTTAGGAGTCTAAAAGTACAAATTCAGGGCTCAACTTCAGGGGAAGCTGTCTCCATCAGCTTTAGGGAAAGGTCCTCATCTCACCTTCTTTAGTATTCTCAGCATTTCCTTGAGATGTCTCTTCCCTCTATTTATGTACATGTCTTTGTGTCTAATCTTCTGAGTTTGTATTTCAAAAGTGATTAAAATAGACTATACTTTATTCAAGACTCAAAGACATATCCTGTACTGATCTGACTTTACTGACATAACAAAGAAAATCTTATTCCAAACTGGAAATGAGTCCACAGGTATTATTTTTACTGTAAGTTACCATCAAATAGATTCTAATTGTTACTTCCAAGTGTGCAGAGTTTTCCCATTCCCATCGAGTTGCTTCCAACTCATAATGACTCTACAGGATGGAGTAGAACTGTTCCACAGTGTTTCCAAGGAGCGCCTGGCAGATTCAAACCACTGATTGATTGGTTTGCAGATGCAACACTTAACCACTACGCCACCAGGGTTTACAATGTATACAGGGCAGAACTGCTATATAGAAATTATGAAGCTACAACCTTTTGGAAGCAGATTGCCAGAGCTGTCTTCTAAAGATTCTCTGGATGAGTTTGAACCACCAACCTATCGGCTAGTAGTTGAGCACTTAGCTCTTTGTGCCACCTGAATAAACAAATCTTAAAACTTGGGCTGCTTGGCATGCATGATATGGCTAATTACAAACCTAAATTAAAATTCTATTTTAAATTAAGCTGATGCTAGATTTGATGACTGCCTCTTCAACAAAACACAAGTTGACTTTCTATGAAAGTTTTAATTGTTTGTGACACAAGCCCTGTAGAATCCCAGGCCTTAGCTTATGTAACTAATCCTGCTATATTAGTTTTTCTCTGCAATTCATCCAAAGAATGCCTAGGCCCTAACTCTTTCCCTCCTTGCCAGAAGGACAATGTTTACATTTCAAAAGATTTGAAGTCAGAGTTTGTTTAGTTTTATTCCTAAACAAATTGTTGACTTTTACATTTTAAGGACTCCAGCTAAGGTTAAACCAGCCTACCACCACTCCCTAAACCTCCGTATCAGGAATGGTTGTATGACTTTCTTTAGAAATATTGCTTTGGACAGTTCATTTCAGGAAGTAAGAGATTGATATTTGCCTAGAAATTGGTGTCAAAAGTTTGTAGTTTGACAACCCCTTCTAAACATTTCTTCCTGCCCCTGTACTCACCTTGTTGATATGAAATCATTTTGCCTATGTTTATGCTGCCTAACAAATGTCTCATTGCTTTCCCTATAAGGCAGAACAAAAGTTGGCTCTTGTTTGAGTGCCCATCTGATGATCCATTTTGCAAAGTGATCTTATTCCCAACCCCCCCTTCAGTAAAATTCTTTGTTACAAATTCTAGCACAGTGGCAGTCTAGTGTTTTCACTAGGACATGTTTTGGTGATCATGAAGGGACTCTAAGGAGATTTTTACCTCTGCAACTTCCAAGACAGAGAGAAATTCACAGTTTCTGGCATTGAGCAAGGGCCTCTTGGGCCTGTCTGTTATGCCTAGAATCCCAGGAGTTGTAATGGGTAAATACCTGTTGGGTCTGAATCTACTTATTTTGAGTAAAGGCTCCCTAACTTTCTTGGAAAATTTGTCTTCCTCTTTTCTCCCTTTCTTTTAAAATGGAACATAAATTTATTTGGTTTTAGGTATTTTATAATCTTGCTTAGAGAGCTACAGAGCATGGGAAACCACAGCTCTGCAGTATTCTTCTTTTTTTTTAAAAAAAAAAAAAAAAAGAAATATTAGCCCACTCTGATACATTGAAAGCTCTGATCTTTTGTTTGAAAAGCTCTGGAAACTAACTTGAAACCACCTCTGGAAAGATGGGAAGTGCCAGATCTAACAGTAATGTTGAGCCTTCTCTGAAAATCCCTTCTTATTATATAAATAAGCACTAAGGCTTCTGTTTGCTTATTTTTGTCTATTTGGCATGATTTGATAAAAGACAGTTTGTTTGAGGGCCCACTTTATGGGACATTTAAAGTTTTTAGGTTAACATTCCTATGCAGTGAATTAGAGCAAAAGATATCCTAGACAAAAATATTTCATTGCAGCATTTTTTTAATTTTTCTGACAGGCAATTTGAGACCTAAAAATGGCATTAACAAAGTAATATAAACTTTTACAAAATTATGTTTCTAAACTGACTGAACAGATTAAGACATGCAGGATACAATTTCAGAGTTTACTTAGAAAAATCAATAATTAGGAAGCTTGAGCTCTGCTGTACGTACAGTCCTGTTTCAGCTTCCTCTGCCTCCCTCAGGCACCGCTTCTCTGTGTCCTCTTTTGCCCCTTTGTACAGCTGGAAACTCTTTATCTGAACTGCCTTTCTTCTCATAAGGAGAACCTGCTAAAGATTCGAAGCCCAAAAGCCCGGAACTAGACAGATCAAAATTAAGACTTCAAAAAAAAAAAATGTCCAGAAGCTGGGAGTCCAAATTCAGAAAGATGAAAGTCAGAAAGTGCAGAGCCTGTTCCCAAAATGCTTTTTAAAATTCTCCCTGGAGAAGCTGGAGTGGACACTAGAGAAAATCCAACCAATGCTATTGTTTCTGGCATCCTTTGGACTTGTACAGAGCTATATAGCATTGCTGAAGATTTTCTAGATTTACGTAAGGACTCTCAAAGATTCTCTAAAGAATTCAAGTTCCTTACTAACGCTTAGTCAAGCCAGGATATCTGATTTATATCAACTAGTCCATAAATTAGTTAACTCTAGGGAAGACAAATTGTGGCTAGAATGCACTGAATGGAAAAATCCACAAGATATTATATGATGCAATTTTTAAGGCCTTTTCCTCAATAAAATTGAAAGAGCACAAGTCCATTGTTGTGTACAAGGCAAAGGCGAAGTGTTTATGATTATCAATTCCTATTATTTCAAGTTTTCAGAACATTTTGAGTTGAATGCTCTGATGAAGAAACAAAATGAATCTTTAACGCAGTATTTATTTCTGGCCCCCAAACTAAGATTTCATCCATAGTTAAAAGGCACTATTTGAATTAGAAGGTTGTTCCTACTATGGAAATGGATCCTTTAGCCCATGAACTTCCTGAGACTTCAGAAACAAAACATACTGCTCAAGGTAACAAAGCATATAATTTAATGGCCTTTCAATTACCACAGGAGTCCCGGTGGTGCATTGGTTATCAGCTCTGCTGCTAATGAAAAGGTTGCAGTTCATATCCATCAGCCATTCTTTGGAAACCCTACGGGACAGTTCTAGTCTGTCCTATAGGATCATTATGAGTAGGAATTGACTCTATGGCATCATTTTTTTCTTCTTTTCAGTTACAATAGCTACAAGGGCACACTAAGAAAATACGAGCACACCAGACAAAAGGAGTGTCCCAAACTAAGGCCATAGGAAGAACTTACAGAGAGCTATTCTAATGAAAAAACTAGTGCATTTACAAAACAGAAACTTGTAAAACATCAACAGTTGGTTCAATCTAATGAAACTGAAGCAGAAAAAGTCAGGCTGTTATCAGGACTGACACTAAACCATTGCTAGGACACAATACCAAAATTGTTCTTCCTAAATTTTACATGTTCTTATAATGAGGACAAGCTGTCAAGGATTTCTTATTTTTCTTTGATCAACAATCAATATCCATGGAAGCAGCGGTCAAGAATTCAAAGGAATACTGTCTTAGGCAAATTTACTTCAAAAGTCCTCTTTAAAGTTTTGAAAGCAAAGATGTGACTTTACAAACTAAGATGTGCCTGACCCAAGACATAGTATGTTCAATTGCCACATGTGCATGAGAAGCTAGACAATGAATAGGACTGAAGAGAAGTTGTTGTTTTTGAATTATAGTATAGGTAAAAGAAGACTGAATATACCATGGACTGCCAGAAGAATGAACAATTTGTGTTAGAAGAAGTACAGAAAAGATATTCCTTAAAAGTGAGGATGGTGAGGCTTTGTCTCATGTACTTACGACATGTCAGGAGGGATGAGTCTCAGGAAAAGGATACTGTCAGAGATTGAATTGTGTCCCCCAAAATGTGTGTACCAATTTGTTTAGGCCATGATTCCCACTATTCTGTGATGTTCAAAAACCAAAGCAAATCCACTGTCACTGAGTGGATTCCAATTCATATGACCCTATAGGTCAAATCTTGCTGGGTAGCAGTTTGTTAGTGAGACATAACTTGTATTGTGCCTTGAAGCAATCTCTTAAATATAAAGGAAAAGGAAGCAAGCAGAGGGTAGGAAACTGCATACCACCCAAGAAAACAGTGCTGGGAACAGAGTGTTTCCTTTGAACCCTGCACCTCAGAAGCCTGCAGTCCAGAGAAAGATTGATAACAAAGACCTTTCTACAGAGCCAACAGAGAAAAACTTCCCCTAAAACTGATGCCCCAACCTGTAGCCTACAGGACTATGACAGAATAAAATTGCTCTTTGTTAAAACCATCCACTGACAGTATTTTGCTGGGGGCCAGCCTCGACAGGGTCTGGGATCATGAAGGGATGAGTGGCGTCAGTGAAGAAATGAGACTCAGACAACCAGAAATCTGGAGGTCGCAAGTCTGTTAAGGTCTGTCTTTCTTTATTTTTTATATAATCAGTGAGGTGACGTGATTTCACCCTGCTCTTTGACCACGTAAGCTGTTGGCTAGTAAGGAACTGATACCTCATGGACTCTTTTCAAGTTAATCATTAGGGCCTTCTAGATAATGGCCTGAGACAGTGGTCTCTTTTCATGTTAATTATTAGGGCCCTGTAGGTAATGGCCTAAGACAAGTATACTGTGATTATAATCAACAGTGAAAACAAAGCTATGCCTTGAGCTCAATCAGCTCTATCTATGCCTTGAGGTTAAAGGTGCAGGAAGAGGGGTAGACTCATTCAAAGGTTATTATCTGGCTGTCTCTATTTTTTTCTTCTTTGCTCTTATTTTATCTCTTCCTGTGGGGACATTAAGCACCTACTGTCCCCCACCCTATGCCTCTCTTAATCTGTTCTAAGAAGGATATTTCTTTAGTATTTATTCATTTGCCATACCAATTATAATAAACTTGGGAGTCTATCCATCTTCCTGATGCAGGGAGTGGGATGTCTATATCTAAGGGCTGTGCGGGGGATCGTCCCTGGTGAGCTTCCCAGGGCATTCCTGCAATCTTGTATTTCACATATGGAGGGGGATGTGCAGTTGGGGGAAGTCAGCAGGGCCGGACCAGCCTCGGCGTTCCCGGGCTGGGCGTGCTGTGTCGGGATTCATTCCTCCGAGCTCTTTTCTCTAGGAACTCCCATTCAGGTTTCCTCAACGTTATTTCATAAGCTGAGGGGGTTGTAAAGCCCCTCTTAGAAGGCATCTTCCTTAATCCTTGTGCCCCGAGATGAGAGGGTACTTTTGAGGAAGGTTTAATTAGGATGCAAAATATTATGAGAGAGAGTACATCCAAAAATATGCCAAGGGTGAGATGCCTCCACCTGCCATCACGTAGGCATGTAGCTTTGCTTACAGGGGCTTCTGTGGGTGATGGGCCTTGGCAGCATTTGTTAGAGCAGTATCAGATAACTAAAACAGACATCATGCCTGATAAAGCAGACGCTCAGTGAAAAAGAGGAAGACTATGACATAAATCGACACCGTGGCTGCAACAATGGGTCCAAGGACAGCACTGATTAAGAGGCCAGTGCAGGCTCAGACAATGTTTTGTTTTGTTGTACATAGGGTCCCTGCAAGATGGAACTGATGCGTCACCATCTAACAACATAATACTGATGAGCACTCAACATAAGAATAGTACAGAGTATAGAAATAGTGATGGGGAAAATTTTCTGAGGCAGTTGATTTTGTGGCCACTCAGTGCCTTATCTGTCCTTGTTAATCCTGGGAAACACCTTAAGAATTCCCGTGAGCAAGACTCTGTTCCTACTGGACCTATGCTCAAAAGGCAGTCAGATTTTATTCAGCTTCTACTTCTGAGTGTTTATAAATGTGTCTTAGTGATCTATTTGTTGTATCTCATACTGGGTAGAGACTTTCCCTTGCTGACAGGCCACTGCTTCTTTTGTGTCAAAGGAGCTCCTCAAAACCATAATGCCAACTAGGGGAACCACCAAAATTTTTTGAAATCATCAGTGAACTCACTTTACTAGGCAAATTATTTTAAAAAATTATGCTTAGTTTTCCCCATATACCAGAGATTACATTGGCCTTATCACCTGCAGTCCTCTAGATTTATAGAAAGAACTACGGTATAACCAAAACTCAATTTGTTAAACTTTCTGAGTCACTAGATTTGCTGGGGACTAAAGTTCTCCCTTTTGTACTTTTAAATTTAAGAAGTATTCCTTTTGAATTTCATAAACTTACTCCAGGGCACAGTCCATGATCCTTCCCTATATTGCCTCTACAAACTCTAATTTTATGCAACTTGAATTATTAATGTATTATCAATCTTTAATCCAACATTTAAGAAATATTTTTCATACATTAAAGAAGCACTTGAGAGGCAAAAACCAGATTCTCCTCCTTTAGTTAATATTACCCCAAGAGATAACATTTATTAGAAAAGGCACCAACTAAAAGATTCTTGGAACCCCACTGGAAGAGACCTTTTCTTATCCTTTTAACTAGAAGTTGCACTGCTAAACTAGAAAAAATTAACTTTCAATTCATTGATCACGGTTGAAGAAAGTGAAAATCCCTATTTGGACTTGCCAGCCAGATGGAGATTTGAAACTCAGACTGGAGCAGCACTCCTGTGAGACGAGGTAAGCAGTTTGAAAGCCAAGCGGCTAACTTCAAAATCACAGAACAAGATCACATGCAAGCTGCTGAAATCTATGAACTCTAGTTCTTCCCTGTGGGTGTCTTAGTCATCTTAACTGTTTTTGCTCACTTGTGGAGTTATTTATTAGTAACTTTAGTAATCATTAAATATCTTTGATTTCTAATCCAGAAGTTAAACTGTTTTTATTCTTTATAAATGTAATTGAAATTGTGATGCTTGTTTAATGTCTGTAACATTTAAATAGTTTTATCTCCCTATGTTCATCCCCTAATGATTTGCTAGATGGGAAAAAAAAGAATATATTTTATACTCATTAATATCTCTTTGCTTTACCAATAATAATTTCCCCTTTTTATTTGTTATAACCACCACTTATGCTTGGAAAGAAAAATACTTTTATCAAGCTAGCTCAGTTGGTTGCCAGAAATGACAATTTAACAGAATGTTGGATGTCATTCTACCCATGATCTACAGAGGACCACATGGTCTTTCTTACTGTACCAGTCCTAGACCAAGCTCTCGCCTAATTTTGCTATGGATTTTGAAAAACTGCTTAAACAGGCCATCTGTGGCAAACTATGGCTATCCCTGGAGCTGTCTACTTGTCTATCAGCTCCTTATTTCAATCTTACCCATGCATGGATAAAATATTTTACTCTGTCCACTTTATTTGGCTTGGCTGGCTGTCCACTTTATGATGCTTTAAGTTATCTCTTAATACAAGTCAACTATATTAGAACTAATCCAAGTCTATTCGTGCTATGTGTGTCAAACTTTGAGATTCCCCTAAATTTTGGAAAATTATCTATTTGTGATGTTTTACTAACCGCAAACCAGCTTCCAGGTGTCAATCAGACCGTTCCATTTCCCGATATTCAAACCAGAAAAGGATGTTATATGAACCCCATTTGGATATATATTTTTATGTGGAAGATTAGCTTATTTGAGCTACAAGTCTGTATGTGGGTTTCACTATGTTTAGTTTGTTGGAATACAACAGGCCAACATACTTAGGGATCCTAGGAGTGCTCATGAGCATCCATTCATGTAATGACAGCTTACTATGAAACAGAGATTTGAAATTAATATATACACAAAAGAGAGAACTCATCCTTTTAGACAATATTATAGCTGATTACTAGGGATGTGGATGGTCCTTCTCATGCGCTGTTATATCATGGTTTGGGATTGGGCAATTAAAATGTCCATTTGCAAGCTATCTACTACTATTTCTAAAATTGGTGATAGTATTGCTAATGGAATAACTGTACAACAAAAACCTTAAGAGTTCTCAGTGCAAGTTGTGTTGGACAACAAAATTGTCTTAAACTTTCTTTTAGCTCAGAAGGCAAAGGTTTGTGATATCACCAATGTTTTTTGCTGTTCATGGATAAATACCACTGGAGAAGTAGAACAAGAAATTTTTATGATATGCCAAATGCCTTCTGGTAACATACCATTCCTTTCATAATATTGCTTCCTTCCTTGATCTTTTTAGCGGTTTCCCCAAAACATCAGGTCTGGGATACACTTCATTCTACTAACCTATCTCCTTCTTTTAATCATTGTAGTTATTATTATAAGACTTGTTAAATACATACGCACGATAGTTCTCATTGCCACAGCCAACCCTCAAGGTACATCATTGTAATACGAATTATATATTTATAAGAGACTGATTTTACTGAGGAAAACTAAGTTTAGCTCACTGATCAAATCCTTTGAAAAGGGCCAAGCTATTCTCCTAAGATGGCTTTGCTTAAAACACTTAACCTGACTGAAGACCAACACATCCTGAGTGTGAGAACCAAAGCTACGGTAAGGTGAAGTCTGATGGCCTGAACACTAGAGGATAGGTTCCCACAATCTTATCAGCTGCCTGAAAAAACAAGCCACCCAGAAACTGAGCATCTCAAGGTCTAAAGTTTATGCAAAAAAACTATCCTAGCCATTCTACAGACTTCAAAAATCCAAGTCCTTGAAGAAACAGACAGCTCCATCATGGGTATTATCTTGAGTGATCTGTGCCAATTAGTGATGTCTTCATCAAAGGGGCAATGTGAATATGTAAACTGCAAAAATGGGACTGCTTAGCATGATTGAAATACTTAATCTGAGACATAAATTGAAATTCTATTTTAAATTAGCTGAAACTAGGTTTGAAGCCTGCCTCTACATTCTACAAAAGACAAGTTGGCTTCCTGTGAAAGTATTGCTTGTGACACAAAGACTGTAGAGATCCTTCCCAGAGGTCATGCAACTAATGCTCTCAGCCCATTCTTCCAGGATGCCTAAACTGTAACTCACTCCCTTCTAGCTGAAAGGCAACGTTCACATTTCAAAAGATTTGAAGTTAGAGCTGGTTTAATCTCCTTTCTAAACAAATAGTTGACTTTTACATTTCAAGGACTAAAGTTGAATCAGCCTACCATCACTCACAAAACCTCCACATGAGCAATGTTTATATGGCTTGTTTTAGAAATACTGCTTTGGACCATTTGTATCACGAAGTAAGAGACATGTACTATTTTGCCTTATTTTCGCTACCTGATAAATATATGAGAAATGCATCACCAGTCTCCCTGCAAGGAAGAACACAACTGCTTCATGTTTGACTGCCCATGTGATTCTCCATTTCAAAAAATGATCTTATATGGCTATTCCCTTAAATAAAATTGCTTGTTACAATTTCCAGTGGAGTGTAAGTACAGGGTTTGCACTAAGGCATATCTAAGGACTCCTTCCCACAGATATAAAAAACCAAATTTGTTGTCATCAACAGACACAGAAAAACAAACCTGATGCCATCAAGACATTTCTGACTGATAGCAACCCTATCTTTCAAAGAACTTCTCCATAGGGTTTTGGAGGAGAAGCTAATGGATTTGAACTGCTAACATTTTGGTTAGCTCTGAGTCACAGTGCCACTAGTACTCCTTCCAAAAGTATAGGGGTTAGAATATCAACACATATTTTTGGAAGACACAATTTCATTCTTAACGCACTCCATCTGGTTTCCCTTACTTGGTCCCTAAAAGGTTTCTGCTTTAACTCTACTACACAATGATAACAACTGTGTATTTCCAACTAGACCCTTCACTCTTGAATTTAACATCTATATACAACTTTATGTCTGCTATCTTTATGGACATTTTAAATTCAGTTTGGCTAAAACTCTTACCTCATCTTACTCTCCATGTAACTAAGAAAGGCAAATTTAAAATTTCAGTTTCTCTGGTGAAAATCCAGAAGTTATTCCTGACCCTTTTTTCGCTTTTACAAGTTTTACTCAAGCAATTAGCCTATTCTTTTGGTATCATCTTTCAAATAGATACAGTTACACCTTCAAAATATAACGCAGATTTGCTTCCAAAGCACCATAATAAAGCAAATGTTGCAAAAAAGCAACTTACATGAATACTTTGGTTCCCCAGTGCATACAAAAATTATGCTTACAACCATGGTGGTGTAGTGGTTACGTGCTACATCTGCTAAGCAAAAGTTGGCAGTTCAAATCCACCAGGCACTCTTTGGAAACTCTAAGGAGCAGTTGTACTCTGCCATATAGGGTCACTATGAGTCAAAATAGACTGGATGACACTGCGCTTGTTTTTTTTGGTATAGTACAGTTTAAGTATGCAATAACATTATATATAAGAAATATTGTGCATACGTGAGTTAAAAAAGCACTTTATTGGGAAAAAATATTAACCATCATCTGAGCCTTCTACAAGTTATCTTTCTGGCTGGTGAAGGGTCTTGTCTTGATGTTAATGATTGCTGACTGATCTATGCAGAAAGTCGCTGTGACAATTTATTAAAATAAAGCAACAATGAAGTCTGTCACATCAACAGACTCTTCCTCTCAAAGATTTCTGTGTCACATGTGATGCTGTTTGATAGCATTTTATGCATAGTAGAACCTCCAGCCAAATTAGAGTTAATTCTCTCAAGCCTCCTGTTGCTTTATCAGGTAAGTTTAAGTAATTTCTAAATTCTTTGTTTTCATTTCAACAATGTTCATAACATCTTCACCAAGAGTAAATTCCATCTCAAGAAACCACTTTCTTTGTGTATTCACCAGAAGCAACTTCTTATCAATTAAGGTCTAGCACGAGACTGTACCAGATTAGCCACATCTTAAGGCTGCCCTTCTAATTCTAGCTCTTTTGTTATTTCCACTACATCTGCAATCACTTCCTCCTCTGAAGCCTTGAGACCTTTGAAGTCACCCATCAGGGTCAAAATTAACTCCTGTGAAATTGATTAATGTTGATATTTTGACTTCCTCCCATGAACTACAAATGCTTTTAATGGCCTCTAAAATGGTGAATCTATTCCAAAAAATTTACTTTTACTTTGCTCAGATTCTTCAAAAGAAACATTATTTATGGCAACTATATCCTTATCAAAGATTTTTCTTTAACAGTAAGACTTGAAATTTGAAATTACTTCTTGATCCATAGGCTGCTACATGTTAGTAGGCATGAGAACAATGTTAATCTCCTTGTACACCCCCGCCAGAACTCTTGGGTGACCAGGTACACTGTCAGGGAGCAGTAATATAATATTTTGAAAGCAATCTTTTTTTTTCCCTCCTGAGCAGTAGCTCTCAACAGTGGGCTTAAAATATTAAGGAAAGTGCATTGTAAACAGACGGGCTATCATCTAGGCTTTGTTGTACCACTTACAGAGCACAGGAAGAGTATGGTCATGGATTGAGTTATGTACCCCCAAAAATATGTGCAGTCATGTGACTGGGCCACAATTCCCAATATTTTGTGATTGTCCTCCATTTTGTTACTTTCTTGTGCTTTTTGTTAAAGGATTGGTAGGAACTATAAATCCCGTCATAGCATTATCTCCCTGTTCCACTGTAAAGGGAGTTTTCCTGGAGTATGGCTTGCCCCATTATTAATCCTTTCATCCTACAAGAGATAAAAGAAAAGAGAAGGAAGCAGAGAATTGGAAACCTCACACCATCAAGAAAACGACAACTCTGGGAGAAGTATGCATCTTCAGACCTGAAGTTCCTGCGCCAAGATGCTCCCTGGACAAAGACTGATGCAATACTGGACTTTCTTCCAGAGCCAACAAACGGGAAAGCCTTCCCCTGGAGCAGACACCCTGAATGTGGACTTGTAGCCTACCAGATTGTGTAAGAACAAACTTCCCTTGTTAAAGCCATGCACTTCATGGTATTTATGTTACAGCAGCACCAGCTGACTAAAACAGAATCTAGTACCAGGAGTGGAGTGCTGCTCTAGCAAATACCTAAAATGTGGGGGCCATTTTGAAACTGTGAATGGGTAGAAGATTCAGAAGGAATAAAGAAGGCACAGATAGTGAAAATCAAGCAGCAGAGGACAGGCAACAGCAGCAGCAACAACAGCAGAACCAGAGGCAGCACTGGGGCTGACCCATGAAACCAGAGAGCTGAGTGCCTGTGCACAGAATTTTCCTCATGGAGTGGGGTGACTCCAGGCACCTGAGTCGGTGGGACTAAACTTGCTGACCCACAGAGCGAGAAAGCTGAGTGCCTTTGTACAGGTGCTTTCCAGCAAGAGTGGGGTGTCTTTGGCCACTTGAACCAGAGGAGCTACAGAGCTTTCGAACACTTGGTCGAGCAGAGCAGATGTGGGCCTGAGGCCTGAGCCATGTGGCCATAAGAAGCAAAAAATAAAGAAACAAACAACATGAGAAGCTGAGCTGCCTCAGTCTCAAAAGGTATGGCCAGGACCTCAAGGGTCTGAAACAGCGGGACCATGGTGTCCTGTGTTTGTATGGGTAAAATTGCCACTCCTTTGGGCTTAGGGTACACGTGAAGCCAATGGGGCAGAGTGTATGTCCAAGCAGGCCTTGAAGGCAAAGTTGTAGCACAGGGCTGGGGTCTCCACTCAGAATCCAGGGAATGTGGCCAATACCTAGAGTCTGGAGGACAGAGGTATCATGTAAAATGTCTCCAAAAATGTAAGAGTATTTTCAGAGCTTTGAGGGCTAATACAATGAGTACTGCTGACTTGCCTTTTGCCTGGTAATACCTTCTTTCCCTACAATTTCCCCCATTTGTAATAAAATGTCTAACATGTGCCTGTTCTGCCATGATAGCTTGTATTCTAGGTTTCATAGATATAAAAAAAATTTAAATTTTAGACTTAGAACTGATTTAAGACTTCTGTCATACGGGATGGGCATGATTTTGCTATCACAAGATGAATGTGCCCTGTTTCAATTATGTGATTTTGGGGGTGTCAAAGGGGGGGATGTCATGGACTGAGTTACATCCCCCCAAAAATATGTGTACCTGTGTGACTGGGCCATGATTCCCAATATTTTGTGATTGTTCTCCATTTTGTTATTTTCCTGTGCTGTATGTTAAAGGATTAGGGTGGGACTGTAAATCCCTTCATAGCATTACCTCCATGCTCTACTGTAAAGGGAGTTTTCCTGTAGTATGGCTTGCCCCACCCTTAATCCTTTCCTTCTATAAAAGACAAAAAGAAAGAGAAGCCAGCATAGAATTGTGAACCTCACACCATAAAGAAAACAACAACACTGAGAGAAGAGCACATCTTTCAGACCTGAGATTCCTGCACCAAGATGCTTCCTGGACAAAGACTGATATGACACCAGACTTTCCTCCAAAGGCGAAAGCCTTCCCCTGGAGCAGACCTCTTAAATTTGGACTTGTAGCCTACTAGACTGTGTAAGAATAAACTTTTCTTTGATAAAACCATCCACTTTGTGGTGTTTCTGTTACAGCAGCGCCAGCTGACTAAAACAAGTATATTTAGCATAATTCTGAAAGGCCTTAAAATTTTTGGAATCTTGAGTGAGCACTGGTTTCAACTTAGTTACCAGCTGCATTAGCCCCTGGAAAGGAAGTCAGCCTATCCTTTGAAGCTTTGAAATTAGGCATTGACTTCTATTCTTTGGCTATGTTAATACTAGGTAGCACATTCTTCCAACCTATGGCTGTTTCATCTACACTGAAAATGTGTTGTTTAGTGTAGCTGTTTTCATCAATTATCTTAGCTAGATCTAGATGATTTGTCACAGTTTCTAAGTCAGCACTTGCTGTTTCACCTTGCAGTTTTATGTTATGTGTGAGAAACGTTTTTGGCACCCCAGACACTGCTCTGGTTTCTCTTGGCAACTCGTGGACCAGCATATACCACTGGCTAGGAAACTGCCTCAGTGGTAGAGGCAGGACATCTTATCCGTTTGTTGCAGGAAAAGCAGGAGTTTACAAATAACTGTTGAACAAAGCTCCAGGGAGCAAGGGTCACTCTCACCACCATTAATTGCTAGAGGAAGGGCCTTTATTTCCGGCTCATAGAATGCAATGGACTGAGTCCAGAAATGGCTGCCTTCCTGGTCCCGCTAAATTTCAGAGTTTATAAATGCTTTACAGAAAGTTCAAACAAAGAAATTTCCATACAGCATTCCTATTGGTATTAATAGTTTCACAAATTATCATTCTGCCTTCTAACTGGTGTTAACATGGTTACAAAGATAAAGATAAGCAAATTCTTTAGCAGGGAAGAGGGGACTCTCCTTTCTCTGAGGGTCGAACTGCTCACAGGAAACACTTACATGGGGGTTTTCTTTGCTGACACTTTTCATAAGGCTATAACTCTTCAGGTTGGAAACCCTCACGCTTCTGATATTTTAGGAAAGGCTATAATTCTTCAGGCTTTCCTCTCTCACCTTATGAGGTTACCAATAGGCAGTAACCAGTGCCTATTTCTGATGAACACTCAAGAAATCCAAGTCAAATCTCATTAGTGAGAGCAAGGTTTTGTTAGTCAATTTTGCACAATTGGGCACCTGAGCCCACAATGGAAGCTGGTCAGAGAAGGTGCTCCAAATAGCTCTTTATAAGCCTTTTTCATCTTCTAACTCACGAGTCCAGAAGAGTCAGTTCCTCATTGGCTGAGTACTATGGGATTAACAATGTCCCCCAGAAGATGCCTATCGTGACATTCCATCTCCTGTTTGCCCCTGAACTGGTTTCCTCCTGTCCCATCCTCCCAAGTTCACACCTTCTTTTAGGTCATCTAGAAACTTCTCATCTTGACTTTTGCTCTGAAGGTGGACCATTTGGAGTTTTATTTCGCACAGGTATTCCCTTTTTTCTTTTTATACTTGTTGGTATCATCTTCATTGACATTTTTCAAACTTTTCTAGTGTCTGTTGACTTTTTTCCTCATAGAGAGTGTCATCTGTGTGAGTTTTTAATAGTCATAAGTTGGTTTGGGGGCATGCATGGGGATCTGTTTACTGATGGCCTTTTCAGTTAGTCTTTGGGCCAGCCCTCAGACACACAGTATAATACGACATTTAATAGCTGTCAAAACTTCTGCTACTATGATGAGAGGTCAGCATGCAGACAGCCATATTTTTCCATTTATCAAACCACCTTTCTAGCCAGTCAATGATAGGGCTGCAGATTCTAGTGTTTTCTGATGATTTATTGGCTAAAGTTTTTAATCTTTTAGGACCTTTGTGATAGTTCTATCAGGAGCTGTGTTGTCAGGAATGAAAGTAGGACACTTGTCTCCCGACCTTACACATACCCCTCACTTTTTGTCAACATCAGGTCTAATGCTATCTTATTTTCTCAGGCCATCTGGATAGTGGCATCTAACTGACTAGCTACCCCTTGTAAGGTGTTTGTAGTATAGTTCATGAACCTTTGCTGGTTGTAGTAAATGTATTTAATCCAGTCTATATTTTGTTTATTGTAGACCACCAGAAGAGTGCTCTCCAATCCTGCAGCTATTTGATTTCTAGACTTAAACTCATTGGGTACCCCCTAAGGACCCCAATGGAGTCTATGTAAATAGGTGGATCAAAGGATTCAGGGAGAGATCTCTGGACCCAGAAATCTCTCTCTATAATCCTTTCCAGGAGTGGGAGGGTGACAGACTATCTGTCCATCCCCTAGGACTGGTCATCCAGCACACATCAGACCACGTGGGTGTCTTAAGCACCCAGAAAACATCGGGGGTTGCGAGAGGAAAATAAGTAACTAGCAAGGTTTGGGGTCAATAATATGCTTTATTTAATCACACCATACACTCACAGTTAAGCAAAGGAGGGGGAGGTGCTAGCACGGTGACACAAAGCACTCTTATTCACATTACTTAAGAATGTGAAGGGAATTTCCAGCTGGACCAGAAAACATGTCCCAGCCCAATCGGACAGCAGTAAATCTCGGAGGTTCCCTTTTCACAATATCACCACACATTTGCCTGGGGTACTCTGAGGGCCAAATAATGGCCACTGCTAGGCTCACCAGTGACATTTTGGATGTGGGCACAAGTGGTCAATTCTCTTATGTGCACTGTGAACTCCACTCCCTACCCTAAAGGACAAGAAGGGTGGTTCATCCTCCCTGTTGAGAATGAAGGGACTGCTCTTGGGTCTGAACTTTGTAGTGCAGGAAAGAGCAATGACAAGCACTTACAGGTGTTGTTTCCCCAAGCATCCTTGCCTTGGTACAGAGCCAACATGCAGTGCATTCCCATCAGATCTGAGTCCCAACCAAGGAGAAGGGAACCACCTGTGCCTGTGGTCAACCAGCTGTGCAGGCATAGCAATCACTTTTGTAGAAAGCTTGCACTGAGTATTTGATCCATTCTACCCAGGTGTTCGTAGTTCCATATCTTATCTCTATATTCTGCCTTAAGTCTTTTACTTCAATTGCTTCTTCTCTTTTGGGGTCCTTGTAGAGTGACTGGGAATCATCAGTGGTCAGTGAAGTGGGAGTGGCCTGGGAAATAGGTACTGGGGCAGTGATTAATTTTAGCCTTAGTCTACCTCAGGGGTCTGTTCCCACTATGTCTGCCCCCAATCCATATATCCCAGTAGCAACTGGTGGCCACTGATCTAAAGTGGCTGGGTTATTAATGGATAGCAAGCAGTAAAGGGCTGCAATTTAATTCTTTACAGTTGAGGAAGGTTTCATCCTTACATAAGTGTATCTTTTCTATAATCTCTTCCAGGAGTGGGAGGATGACAGACTATCTGTCCATCCCTCAGGACTGGTCATCCAGCACACATCAGACTACGTGGGTGTCTTGAGCACCCAGAAAACATCGGGGGTTGCGAGAGGAAAATAAGTAACTAGCAAGGTTTGGGGTCAATAATATGCTTTATTTAATCACACCATACACTCACAGTTAAGCAAAGGAGGGGGAGGTGCTAGCACAGGGACACAAAGCACTCTTATTCACATTACTTAAGAATTCTTATCTGCATTTACATTAGTTGAGAACTCTAAGCTGCATTTGTTAAAACCCCACAGTTCCACCAGGTCTCACAGGGACTGCAGTGGTCATGTCAAAGCATTATGTCAACACACTCACTTCCCTAAAAGCAGGCTTCACTCTAAGGAATTTAAGGATTGGCTGTGCTCTCATCGTTCTGACCTCTGGAGAATCCAAAGTAGACTTTTACGGTGACAAGATGTCCAGGGCTTGAAGCTCAGAAATCAGAGAAAATTGTTATTTTAGTAGTGGGAAAAAGCCAATTCTTTTTAACATTAATGTTCTTAAAAATTTCATAAATTAACCCAGAGATGACACCATCTTCCTATGAACAGCTGATATTCAACAAAGGCCCTAAGACATTAAACTGGGGTAAAAGCAACCTCTTCAACAAATGGTGCTGGAAAAATTGGATATCCATCTGCAAAAAATTGAAACAAGACCCATATCTCACACCTCATACAAAACCAACTCAAAATGGATAAAAGACCTAAATATCAAATCTAAAATGAAGCTCATTTAAGAAAAATTAGGATTCACAGTGGAAGTTTTAATACACAACATAGATAGACTTCAAAATCTAACAAACCACAATCAATGGAAGAGAAAATAGATAAAAATTTCATAAATTAAACCATTAAACTTTTGTCAAACAAAACTTTTGATCAATCAAACATTTTTCAATAAACTTTTGTAATACATTCCTTAAACACTAAAAGCAAACTCACTCATCAGGCTTGGCCAAAGTCAAGTGCTGTCGAGTCATTAGGCTTATCTAGGATATATATATGTATATGTGTGTGTGTGTGTGTATATATATATATATATTCTAGCTGTTTGAATAAAGGGAACAGTATATTACCAGATATTTATTACCCAATTATCCTAAAGTCTAAGGCTGACATAAGCTTGTTTATTAACCACTCCAGGTCTTTAACTCTTAAGGTTTTATCAGTTGGCTTTTAGAAATTGCAAAGTTTCTGTTTAGCTAACCAATTACTGATATATACAGAACTTTAAATTTGGTTAGGGTTTGGATTTATCCAATTTCTGATAACCAAAATAAAGCAGGATTTTTATCTGCTATCTGTCTTTTAAAAAGCTCTCCGCTCAAACATAAAGGGTTTGTCAAGAGCTTTCCCGGGCCTATGATTTAGGGCTGATCTTGCCCTGTCAAATTAGCTTTTTTTTTTTTTTTTTTTCCCTTCAGCCCAGTGACTGTATGTCCAGATCCACTTGAAATTTGGCTTTCATATCCATTTTAGCTCAGACTCTCCCCAACCCTGATCAGGAGGATCAGAGCATGGAAGACCTTTTCTCACCTGCCAAAAAAGTTCGGAATTAAAACAAGAAGTATCTTAAAATTAGACCAGGTGAAACTTACATTGGTGATAACAAGGCATAAAACACTTAATGAGCAAAGACTGCCTTATGGGGGTGAGGAGGGGAGAAGACAAATGTTTAATAAGACACCACCATGTGGCTCAAGGCCAAACTTGTCAAGTCTTGCACAGATATTAAACACTCAGTCCACAGGGATTAGACACTTTTCACAAAAAATTACAAATTTTAGGTCCCCATAAACAGCTTGTGTATATACAACAATAAAAAAGATGTTTCCAAAATCTCACAAAGCAAATACAAAACCACACTAACAATGCATTTACCTTATCAAACATAGGAGGCCTCACTTTTTCACACACACACCCAGCTTCACCAGATACACATTCTGTTCCTTTCTTAATTAAAGTGAGCTTAGTGAGTGCTTTTCTGAGCTACATCCTCAAAGTTTTGGCACTCAGCCAACCCATCAGTCATACCATTATACCGATACACACATTGAACTGGCTTTACCACACTCAAACCTGGAAAGAAAAGTCAGAGGGCTTGCCCTGCCACAAACAGGAAAAAAAAAAAAAAAAACAGAAGATACATCCTTGCCAGAAACTAGCACATTCCCATCATAAAGTAAAGAAGAGAAGGGGAAAGAACTCCCCTGGAAAAAAAGACCAGACTCTACCCTACTCACCAGACACATTCAGCAGAGGGAAAAATTGTTTAGGGGACCAGTCTGCCAGGAAAAAGCAGGCTGGTGGAAAAAGCAGGCTCTGGTCCCAAGGGTCATGCTCTTCGAAAGGTGGCATTCTACCATTCACATACAGGACTAGGGTCTGGCAGACCCAGCCTTCACTGGAACCAAATTGGGGCCAGAATACTGATTGTGTACAAATTGGTTCCTTTGGCCAAATGAAGCAGCAATATTTAATCATCTTTCCTCTATCCTTATCCCAGGTCCAAGAATTATCTCCCTGAACTCTCAACATCCACCCTAAGGGACTGTCCAAAGGAATGTTCTTGGGAGCTTCTCCTGCTCCCTTCCTTTCCCCCCCTAGGTCTAAAACTCTGGTTTCCCATTTTCTATCAGTCTCAGAGTTTGGTGCCTGAATTTCCCCATGTGTTCAACCCCCTTTCCCTGGAGGTTTCTTGCACACTTTGAGATTTGCTTTGTCCATCTCCGGGCCATCTCCCTCGGCAGAGGACAGAACCACGGATCGGGACTCCCCACTCACTTTGTATCCAGGATACTTCTCAGTCACATGCACACACTTGACCTCCGGAAACGTCCAACCACCAGGGCAATTACTCACACTCGGATCATCTCGCCCTGGCAGAGCACGTAGTTGCCTGATTGCCAAGGTGGTTTGTTTTCTCCCACTTGATGTCTCTTTGGCCAACTTCCAGACAATGGTCTTACGTTTATTCTACCTCTCATGAGAGTCGGGGCACCTTGAAAACGCAGCCTGCCAAAACCAAGGTGGGACACATCTCCCTGTTCACCAAGGCTGCCACCGCAAGTGGGTAGAAAATATCCTGGGGGAGCCCCCAAAGTTTGTGAGAAACATTGTTGGCACCTCATCTACTGCTCCGGTTCCTCTTGGCAATTGGCGGGCCAGTATAAAGCCCCGCCTATGAGGCTGTCTCAGCAGTCAGGCAGGCCGCCTTATCCCTTACAAGGTCACCAACAGGCAGTTGCCAGTGTCTTTTTATCACCAACGCTCAAAAAATCCAATTCAAATCTAACCAGCACGAGCAAGGCTTTATTAGTTAATTTTACAGAACTGGGCACTTGAGCTCACAAGAGAGGCTGCTCAGACGGGCTTGCCAAACAGCTCTTCACAAGCCCTTTTTCTCTTCTAACTCACGTGTCCCTCCCCCAGTTCCTCATTGGTGGATACTATGAGGTTAACAATCTCTCCCAGACATCCCCTAAATCTTAACATTTCACCTCCTGTTTTCCCAAACAGGTTTCCCCATTCCCCTCTTCACTCCTTTTAGGTTACCTAGTAACTTCTTATCTAGGCCTTTGTTCTGAAAATGGACCATTTGGAATTTGATTTCCCACATTATGGAGATAGCTGCTTTCATTAAACCTCGTGAAACAACCTCTGCTAGATTCAAAATTTTCTGTTGCAGCTTCTTCATCTCTTTCAGCCTTCAGAGAACCGAAGTGACTTAAGGGAATTTTGTGAGTCTGATCTTCAGTTTTGACTACTAAAACTTTCTCCTTACCAGCAATAAGACTGTTTTTCTTTCCTGTCATTCATGCGCTCACTGATTTTAGCATTTTTATTTGCCTTCAGGAACTTTTCCGTTGCTGTCACAACTTAGACAACTTAGGTAACTGTTTGGCACAAGAGGCCTGGCTTTTAGCGTGTGGTCGCTTTTGACGTACATTCCCCAACAAGCTTTTTGTTTCAAGCTTTTAATTTAAAATGAGACACATTTACTGTTATTTGTGCATGAAATAAAGAGCCCTGGTGGCTAAATGGTTGCACACCTCACTGCTAACCAAAAAGTAAGTAATTAAAGTTACTAGCCACTGTGTATGAGAATAGACCTGGCAATCTACTTCCTTAAGAAAAATTGTTGTTAAGTGTCAGTTATCAAGTCAGTTACAACTCATAGCAACCCCGTATACAACAGAGCGAAACACTGCATGGTGTGTTCCCAGGGGACATGTCCATAATTGTTTTTATGCTTAAGCCCATTGTTGCAGCCACTGTTTCGTTTCCTCTTGTTGAAGGTTTTCCTCTTTTTCACTGACCCTCTACTTTACCAAGCATAATGTCCTCCAGGGACTGATCCCTCCTGACAATTTGTCCAACGTGTGTATGTCAGATGAAGTCTTGCCATCCTGCGTCTTCTTTTGGCAGCCCATGATACAGTCAATATTCTTCTGTGACACTGCATTTCTAGCACAATGTCAGTTCCCGGCACACAGGTCAACATAACTGGACTACACCACAAACTGAAAGGTTTTCTAAATTCAACCCAAAATTTCAAAGGATAGAGTAGCAGGAGTGGGGGTCTGGAGACCATGTTTTTTCAGGGAACATTGAGGCCAATTGGCATAGCTAGTTGTTAAATACCACAGTGAATGGTTTTAACAAAGGAAAGTTTATTCTCACACAGTCCAGTAGGCTACGAGTCCAAACTCAGGATGTCTGCTCCAGGGAAAGACTTTTCCCTTTGTCAGCTCTGGAGGAAAGTCTGGTATTGTACCAGGCTTTATCCAGGGAGCATCTTGGCGAAGGAAACTCAGGTCTGAAGGATGCACTTTTCTCCTGGTGCAGCTTGTTTGATGTTGTGAGATTCCTAATTCTCTACTTGCTCTCTTCCCTTTTATCTCTTGTAGGATGAACAGATTAAGGGTGGGGCAAGCCATACTCCAGGGAAGCCCCCAATGGAGCAGGTAGGTAATCCTATGAAGGGATTTATAGTGCTGCCCTAATCCTTTATCATACAGCACAGGAAAATCACAAAATGAAGGACAGCCACAAAATATTGGGAATCATGGCCCAGCCATATGGCTACACATATTTTTGGGGGGACACAATTGAATCCATGACACTAGTCTTTTGCTAAGAGAGTCTTATGCACCACATGTTGGTGAGTAGCAGCTGGGGTCTTAAAGGCTAGCAAGCTGCCATCTGAGGTACACCAAATGGTCCCATCTCATCTGGAACAGACAATGACTGAGCACAACAGAGGCATGACGAGAAAAGTGTCCAGGAGACAGAGGGACCCATAAGAACGGGAGACTGTGTCAACATGTGACCAGAAGAACCAGATGGTGACCGGCCTCCACCAGAGACAACCATGATGGGGCACACAATGTAGAATTCTTGAGGCAATGCAAGAAAAAGAGGTGTGCAGCTCAAGAACTCTACTAAAAGACCAGAACTGGTGGTCTGAGCCTGTAGTATCCCCTAGGAACATCATCCCTAGGCATGTTGCCGGCCCTGACAAGAAACCAGTACTGAGGTCAGCTCTTTAGATCAGAATGGACTGGACTCGGGGACACAGTATGACCGTATGGCATGTGTACTTTATGTTTCCATGTATTTATAAAAGGTTGTCCTACTGGTTTCTCTCTAGATGGGAGAGAAGAGGATGGCAAGCAGGAGACAGGTACTTGTTAACAGGATACTAGAAATACAGAATGAAAAGGAGGAATGTGCTACCACTGAGTGAGCAGATGAAGCTGCAGATAGGCAGGCAGGCAAACTTGATTTGGATTGTATACTTTCATTTAATCACAGTAGGAAAAAAAAATGTCAGTTCTTCTGTTGTCTTCCTTATTCATTGTCCAGCCTTTGCATGCATATAACATGACTGAAAATACCACAGCCTGGGTCAGGTGTACCTTATTCTTCAAGGTGACACCTTTACTTGTCAACACTTTAAAGAGGTTATTTGCAACAGATTTTCCCAGTGTAATGTGTCTTTTGATTTCTTGACTGCTGCTTCCAGGGACACTGATTGCAGAACCAAGTAAAACAAAATCCTTTACAAGCTCAATCTTTACTCCATTTATTGTGATGTTTTTTGGTGGTTCAGCTTTGAAGTTTTTATTTTTGTGATGTTGAAACGTGATCCATCAACTAAAGCCTAAGAAAACCATAGGGCCGTTTATGTTCTGTTCAGGGCTGCTATGATTCAGAATTGACTCAACCCTCTTCCCTCTCAAAAATAGCAACAACTGCTAAAAACACTTTCGCCAGATACACCTTGGCTCCATGTATCACTTTTTTTAAGTCTTCTGTACAAATGTCACCTCATCACACAGTATTTAAAATAGCACTCCAGTACCCCATACCCCTGTCTTCTAACTTATTTTTTCCATAACACTTAACACTATATGATACACTATAACCACTGCCTACTGCTGTCAAGTCGGGTCTGATTCATAGCAACCCTAAAGGTCAGAGTAGAACTGCTCCATGGAGTTTCCAAGGATTGCCTTGTGGATTTGAACTGTCAACCTTCTGGTTAGCAGACGTAGCACTTAATCCACTATGTCACCATGGTTTCTGTGATATACTACAGTTATTATTTATTGTTTATACACCATGTTAGTATATAAATTCTGAGAACAGGCATTTTTTCCTGTTTTTATTTATTTTTTTCTTCTAAATAATATACTCCCAAAATCTAGGACAGTTCCTAGTGAGCCTTAGTGTCTCGAAAAATATTTGCTAAGTAGTTGAATAGATAAGTGAGCCTCAGCAAAATTTGATCCATGAAAAAATGAGAGATTTGTGCAAATATTTAAATTTGGTATTCACATAGTCATATGTATCCTTTATAAATATCCAAGGTCTAATAGGTAAGTTCTTCTCAAGAAAGCGTAGCACTAATAAAAACCTAAGTGAAAATGTTTGTTTTCATTTAACAATAACTAAGCCTTTATCATATTGTAGACAAATTTCCCATGTAGAATTATAGATAATTTATGGAGACACTGTGCCCTTAAGGAGGTGGAGCATAATTTTTCACTTCAGTGTAGGCTGTGCATAGTTAACTTCCTTCCAAAAAGTATAGTATGAAAGGATGGGAGTGACAGTTACTTCACAATGGTGAAACCTGACAACTACTGTATCAGTCAGTTAGTACTTGACTGTTATGTGCTGTATCCTAATAATAAGCAATAAACTCAGTCTAATCGTGAGAAAAAAGTCAAACAAATTCCAGTTGAGTGGAGGAACATTCCATAAAACCCCTAACCAAACCAAGCCTGTTGCTGTCAAGTTGATTCAAATGCATAGTGACTCCACTGAAAGACAACTTCCCCACAGGGTTTCCAAGATGCAGCTGGGGAATTTGAACTGCCAGTCTTTTGGTTAGCAGCTGTCATAATCACCCAGGGCTGCTATAACAGAAACACCACAAGTGAATTGGTTTAGCAAACAAATGTTTATCTTCTCACAATCCATTAGGCTAGAAGTCCAAATTCAGGGCACTAGCTCCAGGAGATGGCTTTATCTTTCCCTGTCTATTCTGGAAGAAGGTCCTTGTCATCAGTGTCTCTGTGCAGAAAACTTTGTTCCAAAAGACATGCTCTTCTCCCAGTGCTACTTTCTTGGTGTTAAAATCCCATGTCTCTCTGCTCACTTTTTTCTTTTATATATCAGAATAAATTAACTTAAAAACTGTATCTGACTTTGTAGATACCATCAACACAATTGCTGCTAATCCACTGGATTAATATCATGGTGATAAAATATACAACACATAGGAAAATCACAATAGATGACAAAATGGTGGATAATCACACAATACTGGGACTCATGACTTGTCAAGTTGAGAGAAATTTTGGGAGGACACAGTTCAATCTACTGCAGCAGCCAAGATCTTAAACACTTTATCACCACAAAACTGTAGAGATCATCAAAAAAAAACAAGAAAGAAAATTCTGAGAAACTGTTACAAAGCAGAAGAAGCTAAAGAGAGATGGTGACTAAAAGTAATATGATATCCTGGATAGCATTATGGAATAGAAAAAGTAAAGTAAAACCTAAAGAGGTCTGGAAAAAATATGAACTTTGGTTAATAGCAGTGTGTCAATACTGTTTCATTAACTATGAAAAACGTGCCATACTAATGTAAGATATTAGCAATAGAGGAAACAATGCATGGGAAGTATATGGGAACTCCATACTGTTTTAATGGATTTTTTAAAATCTAAAACTGTTCTAAAATAAATAAATAAATATTTAAAACTGTTTTAAAATGCATAATTTTCACTTATTACAATTCCTTTTGAAAAAATGCATAAACTCTTGTGGTTTCTAGTGGGTTAAGTGCTATATCTGCTAACCAAAAGGCCAGCGTTCAAAGCTGCTAGATACTCCTTGGAAACTCTATGGGGCAGTTCTACTCTGACCTCTAGTGTTACTGTGAGTTGGACCTAACTTGATGGCAGTTAGCTTTTTTTTTTTTTTTTGAAAAACATATACTCCAGTGTTACACTGCATCAAAATTTCAAGATTTTTAACTGCATAATGATGATTTAATGTAATACTACAGAACAGAATGTTATAAAATAATGGCAATGTCTTATACTGGACTATCCAAAATAGTAGTCAGATGTGGCTATTAAACATTTTAAGAAGGCTAATGTCACTGAGAAACATAATTGTTAATTGCATAGAATTTTTATTACTATGAATTTAAAGAATCACGTGTAGCCGGTATTACATTGGGAATATTGTAGATTTAATCAGTTACATGTTGGCCACAAAAGTTTTGACATTAGGATGGTTTGTTAGTTCCAGTATGATTTTTGTTTTATCCTTTTATTTTATAGTAATAAGAGCATACTTTCCTCAACAAATATAAATAAATCATAGACGCACATTTACCTTAAATCATTATCTCTTATTAAAAAATACCCCGAGGCAGGGAAAAGGTGACCAAATAGACAGGTGCCTGTAGTCATTCCTCCTATAACAAAAACCCAAAGCAACAGGTGAATTCCACATCTATGATAATCTATGAAGTCTAATCATCAAAGACAAAACTGAAGAATTAGATGAAGTGGCAGATGAAATAATAACTCAAAAGTAGCAGAAATGGGGAAATACAGATCACAGAATCACTAGAGCCTTGCTAGCTGAGTCTGTGCAGGCTATATGGAGTGAAACAAGCAGAAATATCCAAAGCTGAGGCCCATCACCTTAGGGCAGCCAAGTAGCAGCAAATCTGTGTGCACCTGCAGAATCAAACAAGAATGAAACTAGACCTACAAAAGTTAAGTGTAAACATCTAACCTGCCGCTCATGGGGGCAAAGTGACAACCCCAAAGCCAGGAACTCAAGGTTGGTTGGAAGCTCTGCCCCTTCATCCAGCAGTGGTGTCATGGTTCCACAGACTTTCAGTGCCCTTCATCCTACCCTAGTCCCTTGTGGGCAGATTCAACACTGCATATCATTAGCATAAAACAACAAGGTATAAGTCCATTTTCACCTACAGAAGCCAAGGAAGAGCTGATAGTACATGGCACTTAATGCCACCCTGCCCTCTAAGCGGTGGTTTCATCCACCCATGCCATGAGTCTGAGAACCAGCAGTATCATCCATTCCATCTAGCTAGCCATGACAGAAGTCTGAGAACTAGTGGTACCTCTCAGTCCTTTCAAACAACAGCATCAGATGCCCAAGGACCAACTGCACTGCCCTCCAAGGCACATGCTATGGAAGAGTGGGCATGCCCACCATCAAGCCACCTGGGGGTAGCTGTCAGCCCCTATCTTGCTTCACACATAGACCACCTACTGCAACCAGAGACCTATGCCTGCTCTGAATAGCACTATACACCTTCAACTGCAGGTAAGAGTTTGCACTGTGTACTTGGTGACCAATGACCTGGATACCGGTGCCTTGAATAACTGTAGCCATGCAAGAAAATGGAACAGATTATTGGGATTACACACCAAGTAGCTGTTCTGACCCTTTGGAGACAGGGTGTGAGAGCTCAAAGGGTCCAACAACTGAAGTAGCTCACATGCCCAGCCCAGTTGAGCATAACAAAACAAAACAAAAATGCATGATGCAGTTAAAAAAATACAATAAATAAATACAGTAAGTTATTGATGTGTTGGAGATAACAATCAATATCAAATCACATAAAGAAGTAGGTCAAGATGGCTACAGCAAGTGACCAAAGGGAACAGCCAGAAAACCTTCCAGAGGAGGATTAGGCAATAGAACTACTACTTAAGAAACAATTCAAAACACTAATATTCAGACACATCAAAGAAATCAGGAAGGGGACAAAGCAAAACTCAGAGCACTCTAAGAAATGCACAGACAAAACAAAAGCAGAAATAAGGAAACCAATGCACAAAGAAAATGATAGCATGAACAGGTTGCTAGAAACCATACATGGACAACAACTAGAAATCCAAAAGATCAACAGTAAACTTTCAGAATTAAACACAGCAGTAGGAAGCACAGAAGTAGAAGTGAGCCAATGGAAAGCAGAATTAGTGAGATAACAGATAAATTCTTTGACACCAATTTACTGAGGCAAAATCAGAAAAAGAAATGAAAAAAAAAATGAACCATAAAATTAAGGGGGATGCTACCAGGAGGAAAAGCATGTAAGTGATAACAGCGTAAGAACAGAATAGAAAACACAGAGATAAAACTAAAGATTAGCTGGCAGAAAACTTCCCTAATAACATGAAAGATGAGCATATGTCTATTCAGGAAGCTAAACAAACCCTGTAAAAAATGGGCCCCAAAAGACAGTAACCGAGACATATCAAAACCAAGCTTACCTAAACCCAAGACAAGGAAAGTGTATTAAGAGTAGCTAAAAGGTTTTCCAGTAAGGATGTTCTATTGTTGACAGCTAACAGTAGTGATATTTATGAAGTTATATTGGCCATATTTATCACTTTTTTGATTAGTTTTGTTGACAAATAGCCCTGAAAAGTTACATGATTCCATAATACATAGAAACTATTAAAGTTCATTATCAAGATAAGCATTCAAGCATTCTGTTCAGCAAACATTTTGTGTTATGTGATATTTATGATGTGTGTCATCACCCCATTGAAAGAGCAATCCAACATTTAATGAAAAAATGAGACAAGTGAGTCTGTTGTCAATCAGACAATGCCTGTGTGTCAATGAATCACATGTTCTAATGAATACATCACCATCATTCATCAGAGTGTATGTGAGAAATCATCCCAATCAATTTCTTGCTAGGCACAAGAACTGAGCCTTTTGTCAACCACAGTTTGGCAGATTTTGCATCTGGACTTGAACTTTTACCTTACAAAATTGTTTTAACTCAAAAACTGAAGTCCGGCAGCCATAGATTGCCCAGTGCATTTGCTGACTGCATTCTGGAGCAATTGGATGTTGACCCCGCTTTGGGCTGAAAAATCATCTTCAGCAACAAGGTCCATTTATGGATGAATGATTTTGTTTACAAACAAAACTGTCCCATTTGGGGCCATAAAAATCCAGTGGAGATTCAAGAATGTCCACATCATCCCCCAAAACTTACCATTTGGTGTGGATTTTGGTCTGGTGGACTGGCCCTTATTTTTAACAAGATGAAAGAGGAGAGTGTGACTCAGTGGGGAAAGATATCAGACTATGATAACTGATTATTTTTGGCCCCATTTGGAAGGCGCTGTGAAGTTCTTTCCCACACATAATGCCATCAAATGTACTTCAAAGTAGTGAAACAATTAAAAACTGCATCAGGTTCAAAGGTAGGATACTGTTGTTGGATGTTCTTTCAGGAATAAGCAAAAAGTCACCTAGGGAGGAGCCTATACTTTTCTTGTTTTTATTTTGATATGTAGAATTGTTAGTTTCCTTTGTGGCTCCTTAATATGTATGCCTATGTTTCTAAATTTAAATAATAATCTTTTATTTCCTTATATCACCTTGACTTTCCCTCTATATGAAATATCTAATGACATCTTATTTTAGTTCCTCTTTATATGCCAGCCAGCCAAGTGCCGTTGAGTCGGATCTGACTCGTGGCTTTATATATATGTATCTATCTATATACACATATATATATCTATATACACATATAGATAGATACATATATATAAAATAATGTTTTCATCTTTCACACAACGTTATCTCCATTCCATTACTTTTAGTATTTTAGCTTTGACCTATTTTTATCATTTCTCTATCTGAGTTGATATCTAGGTACTCTGACTTACATTCCACTTTTGATTGTTATCTAATGTTACTGATTTTCTAACCAAAGGACTCTTTAGTATTTCTCATAATTTTTATTTCGTTTTTGAAAATTCCCAAAATTTCTGTTTATCTGGAAATACCCTAATGTCACCATCAAATTTGAGAGATAGTTTTGGTGGATATAGAATTCTATGCTGGCAATTTATTTTCCTTCAAAGCTTTATACAAGTCATACTACTGCCTTTTTGCCTGCATGGTTTCTGTTAAGTAGTCCAAGCTTAGTTTTATTGGTCATAAATTGTAAATAATTTTTTGTTTATCTCTAGTCACTCTTTGAATTCCCTATCTTTGTTTTGGCAAGTTTGATAATATGTCTTGGGGACTTTCTTTTGAGATACACCTTGTGAGAAGTTCTATGAGCATCCACTTATTCATAGGCTATTCCTTTTTATACAGTCCCACATAATCCTTAGTATTTCTTCACTGGATGTCCAGTGCTGTTGACTATAAGGACTGGGAGGCACCACCACTTATCCCTAGACCCCTGTTGTGGGTGGTTATATGGTTTAGGTGGAGCCACTAGTCCTCTGGTTCCACCTGTGGGTAGTCCAGGGCCTGAACTCAGTGTCAAATGTCAGGAGCCTACCCTTCTACCACATAGCTGATACACTAAAATTAGACTTTAGGTATATACCCTACTGCAATGTGCTAATGAAGGCTTATGCTATTGTACTGGGCCCACACAGACCTATGCAGTGGTGAAAGGCATTCAGGTCTATGGAACCCTTATGCTTGTGCCTAGGCAAAAGAACTATTTCTACCCTGAGTTCTTGGCTTAGGTGAACAGGCATAATATCCTTGGTTTTTCATTTGTTTCCTTTCCAAGGCTTGGAAAATGGCTGAAGGCAAATAAGGGTTCCTACTTCTGGCCCAGGGGATGCATCAGTCTCTGAGGATGGCTCAATTCAATGGACAATAGAAGGAAAGCAGGTAAAAGGGAGAGAGGTTTATGCCAAAAGAGTTCTTTAGATCTGCACATAGTAAGTTAGACACAAATTATTTATCTTTTGATGATCTAATATTTCATTTAACTGATTCTAAAGAGAAGAGTATACTCTCTGCCACAAGGTCTTTCCTGATATGGAAAATATATTTTGGATGCCACTGCTCTCTTGACTGAGCTCTTGACAGGGGACCTAGCCTGTGAGGTGCCAGTTCCTGCTGAATCAGGTCTGGTTACTCCTGGCTGCTTCTAAAACTTCTTTTCCTTTCATGTCGTTTAGTCTTATTTCTCAACTTTGTCTTTGATGTTCAGGGCTCCTAGAATGACTTGTATAATTAATTCATCTGTCTTTTTCAGATCTTTGCTGTAACAGACATCATAGGAAGAGTTTGACTACATTACTATCTTGGCCCCACCTCACCACAGGAGAATCAATAATACTAAGCTCTGACTACTCATTAGAAACCATGCAGGTAAGAAAGAAATTTGATGACACATATAAAGCCTTGAAGGAATAGATCTTCCAGCCAAGAATTATACATTCAGTAAAACTGTCTCTCAAATATTATGGTGAAATTAGGTCATTTCTTGTTAAATAGAAATTAAGGGAATTTGTAAAAAATTGAATCCAAATTATGAGAAATATTAGAGACAGTCCTTTGGTTAGATAATCAATAACATTAGACAACAATCCTCTAAGACTAAGACACAGCACAGAATAACAAGTTATCAGCCCAAATAAGGAATCCAGAAAAAAAACCAAATCAAAGGTAAAAGAAATTGAGGAATCTGAGATGTCAATGTGTAAATAATGACAATACGAAAACAGTGTAGTCATAGATAATCCATATCTAGAAGAAGTCAAGGCAGAATCAAGAAATAAAAGCTTCATTTAAACTTAGAAAAACAAAGGTAAGTCTCAAGGTAACCACAAAGGAAGGTAATGAAAGTACCCATCAAAGTAAAAAAAGAAGAAAAACATAAATACACAGTAAACACAAAATCTACAATAATTAATAAGTAGAAAAAAATGGAAGAGAAAGAACTCAGCACAGAAAATTAAGTGTAACAAAGAAACTGTCAATTCTCCCACATACACAATAGGTCAAAATGACAGCAGTAAATTCCTACCTATCAATAATTATTCTGAATGTAACTGGTCTAAACATACCAGTAAGAGACAGACAGCAGCAGAATGAATAAAGAAACATGATCCGCCTATATTCTATCTATTAGACACAAGATATAATTAAACTAAAACTAAAAGGATGGAATAAAAGTATACAAAGCAAACAACAGAAAAATAACAGGAAAGACAACACTAATCTCCAGTAAAATAGACATTAAAGCAAAATCCACATGAAGAATAAGGAAGGAAACTATATAATGATTAAAGGGTCAATACAACAGAGAGATAAAATCATAAAAAATATACATGCACAAGACAGGACCCCAAAGTACATAAAACAAACTCTAACAACATTGAAAAGAGAAATAGGCAGCTCCACAATAATAATAGAAGATTTCAACACACCACTGTTGGTGGAGGCCAGAAGACCTAGAAAGAAAATCAGTGAAGAAACAGAAGAACTAAATGCCGCAATCAATCAACTTAACCTCACAGACACATAGAGAACACTCCACCCAACAGTAGCAAAGTATACTTTTTTTTTTTTTTACTAAAAAAGGAAGATTCTCCACAATTGGCCACATTTTAGACCACAAAGCAATCCTTAACAGAATCCAAACATCTAAATAAAAAAAAAAAAAATCTTTTCTGGTCATAATGTGACAAAAGTAGAAATTTGACAGAAACAGCAAGGAAAAATATTAAAAACATGGAAACTGAAAAGGACCTTGCTTAAAAACTACTGGGTTGTAGGAAAAAAACATCAAAGGTGGTATAAGTAAATTCATAGAATCAAGTGAGAATGGACACACCTTATCAACACATTTAGGACACAGGAAAAGCAGTGTATAAAGATCAATTTATAGCAGTTAATACACTCTTCAGAAAAGAAGGACCAAAATCAAAACTCTAATGGTACAATTTGAAGACATAGAAAAACAGCAGCAAGGCAAGTTTAAAATTAGAAAAATAGGGATAAATATTAAGGCAGCCTTAAAGGACATTATCAATACATGAATCAAAATAAAAAACAAACAAACAAAAATATAAGTCTCAGCAAATACAAAAACTACTAACACTGAAAAACAGGAACAAAAAAACATAAGGAAATAAGACTCAGCACAGAATATTAAGAGGAACAAAGAACTTGTCTATAGTGCACAAGAAAAGATATCAAAATGACAGCATGAAACTCATATCTATTGATAAGCATGCTGAATGCATTCAATGCACCAATTAATAGATGGAGAGTGGCAGATATGATAAAATATTACAATCCATCTATTGCTGCCTATAAGAGACAAACTTTAGACTTGAAGACATAAACCAAAAAACTCAAAAGATGAAAAAAAAAGTAAACAACATTCGGAAAGACTAGAAGTAGCAATATTAATTCTCGATAAAATAGACTTTAAAGTAAAATGCACCACACTGGATAAGAAAGGACACTATAAAATACTCCAGGAAAACATAACCATACTAAATATCTATGCACCAGATGACAGGGCTTCAAAATAAATAAAACAAACACCAGTTACACTGAAATGGACACCTCCACAATAACAGTAGGAGACTTCTCACTACTTTCAAGGAAGGATAGTACATCCAGAAAAAAAAGCTCAAAAAAGACATGGAAGATCTGAATGCCACAATCAATTCATTTAATGTCACAGACATAATACAGAACACTCCACCCAACATCAGCCAGGTATACTTTCTTTTCCAGTGCACATGGACCACTCTCCCGAATTGACTACTTGTTAGGACATAAAACAATCATTAGCAAAATTCAAGCACTGAAATTTTACAAAGCATCTCTCAACCATAAAGCCATAAAACTAGAAATCAATAATGGATAAAAGGAAGGAAGGACATGGAACCTGAACAACACCTTACTCAAAGGCTACTGAGTTTTAGAAGAAATCAAGGATGGAACAAAAAAATACATGGAACCGAATGAAAATGAAAATATATCCTGCTAGAACCTTTGGGAGAGAGCAAAAGCAGTGCTCAGAGGTCAATTTATCTCAATAAACGCACACATCCAAAAGAAGAAAGGGTCTAAATCAAAGCATTAGCCCTACAACATGAACAAGTAAGACAAGACCAGCAAAGTAATCCCATGGGCACCAGAAGAAAGCAAATGATAAAAATTAGATCAGAACTAAAAGAATTAGAGAATAGAAAAGTGATTAAAAGTGTTAACAAGACCAAAACCCGGTTCTTTGAAAAGATCAACAAAATCGATAAACCATTGGCTAAACTGACAAAAGAAAAACAGGAAAGGAAGCAAGTAACTCAAATAAGAAATGAGATGGGTGATATTACAACAGGCCCAACTGAAACTGATAAAATCATAAAACAATGCTACAAAAATTGTATTCTAACAGAGTTGAAAACCTAGAGGAAATGGACAAAATATCTGGAAACACACTACCTACATAAGCTAACACAAACAGAGATAGAACATCTAAGTAAACCCGTCACAAAAAAAGACACTGAACGGGTAATTAGAAAAACTCCCAACCAAAAAGAGTCCCGGAAAAGAGTAAACACCACTAATGCTAAGTGTATTTTGGAGTATAGTAAATGATAGCATACTCCCAAATTCTTTGTATGAGGCCAGCATAATCTTGATACCTGAACAAGGTAAAGACAGCACAAAAAAGGAAAATTACAGACTAGTATTTCTCATGAACACAGCTGCAAAAATTCTCAACAAAATTATAGCCAATAGAATTCAACAACATACCAAAAAAATAATTCATCATGACCAAGTGAGATTCATACCAGGAATACAAGGGTGGTTCAACATCAGAAAAATCATAAATGTAATCAGCCATATAAATAAAAGAGAAGACAAGAGCTACTTGATTTCAAGTGACGTAGAAAAGTTACTTGACAAAATCCAACACGTATTCATGTTTAAAACTATCAGCAAAACAGGAATAGATAAGACCATGATTCAGCATAATAAAGGACATTTATATATAACCAACAAGCAACATTATTCTAAATGCAGAGAGTCTGAGAGCACTTCCCTTTAGAACAGGAACTGGACAAAGATGCCCTTTATCACCGTTTGCATTCAACCGTGAGTGGGCTAGATGTTCTAGTCAGAGCAATCAGGCTAGAAAAAGAAATAAAGAACATCCAGATTGGTAAGGAAAAAGTAAAAGTATTTCTATTTGCAGGTGATATGATCTCATACACAAAAAGCCCTAAAGAATTCACAAAAAAATCTACTGGACGTAATAAAAGAGTTAAGCAAATTATCAGGATACAAAATAATTATGAAAAACTAAGTTGAATTCCTTTACAGTAACAAAGAGATCATCCAAGAGGAAATCACCAAATGTACAATAGCCCCCAAGAAGATAAAATACATGAAAGTAAGTCTAACCGAGACGTATAGGACCTATACAAAGAAATTACAAGACGCTACTGCAAGAAAGTAAGAGAAATCTGTGTAAGTGGAGAAAACTGCCTTGCTCGTGGGTAGAAAGACTCAACATCATGAAAACGTCTATTTGCCCTAAACCAGTCGCCAGGAGTCGGATCCGACTCGACGGCACTTGGCTGGCTTGGCAAGCTATAGATGCAATGTAACGCCAATAAAAATTCCAGTGGCATTTTTCAATGAGATGGAGAAACAAACCACCAGCTTCGAAGCAAAGATGCCACAGATAAGTAAAGTGTTACTGAAGAATAAAAACAAAGTGGGAAGGTTCCAAAGTGATTTTGGAACCTATTACATTGCCACAGTAGTCAAAACAATCTGGTACTTGCACAAAAATAGATATATTGACCAATGGAACAGAACTGAGAACCCAGATATAGCATCATTCCTGCGAACAGCTGGTGTTTGACAAAGGCCCATAGTCTAAAAACTGTGGAAAAGGCAGCTTCTTTAATGGTGTTGGCATAACTGGATACTCATCTGTAAAAAAATGACACATGATCTATATCTCATACCAGATACAGAAACTAAGTCAAAATAGATCAAAGACTTAACTATCAAATCCAAAATGATAAACGTCACGGAAGAAAAAATAGGGCCCCTGTTAAACAGTATAAACAGACTACAAAATGTTACTAACAATGCACAAACAACAGAAGGAAAATAGATGACTGAAACTCCTAAAACTCCAACAATTACGCTCATCCAAAGACCTCCCCCCAAAAGTGAAAAGGCAACCCAATCAGCACCTGATCACCATAATTTTTAAGATACTACAAAGCCTCAATGTTTTAGTCAGCTAGTGCTGCTCTAACAGAAATATCATGAGTCTATGGCTTTAGCAAAGACAAGTTTTTTCTTACACAGTCCAGCAGGCTACAAGTCCAAGTCCAATGGTGTCTGCTCCAAGGGAAGGCCTTCTTTCTCTGTCATCTCTGGAGGAAGTTTCTCTCATTGCATCAGTCTTTGGTCAGGGAGCATCTTGGTGTGGGAACCTCTTTTCGGAAGGATGCACTCCACTCCTAGTGTTGCTTTCTTGATGGAATGAGGTTCCCAATTCTCTTCAAGCTTCCCTTTTATCTCTTGTAGAAGAAAAGGTGATGCCAGCCACACTCCAAGGAAACTCCCTTAGTAAGGGTGTTGCAGTTCCATCCTAAATCTCTTTTAAAGCAATTCTATCTATTAGCCACAGGCAGAAATTAGGATTTATGGTACAGGAAAATCATAAAATGGAGGGCATGCACAGAATCCTAGGATTCAAAGACCAACCAAAGTTTCCACACATTTTTGGGGAGGGGGCACAATTCAACCCATAACTCTCAACAAGAAGACAAATAACCCAAATAAAAAACAGACAGCATGTGTGCAAGTTTTTGTATGGCTAATTGACTTGTATTGTAAACTTTCACTTCAAGCATGATAAAATATTAAAAAGGGAGAGATAGAAAAGATTGACTCAACATGTACCCTAATCTCATATATTGAGGCCTGCTGCATTAGAATAACTGCTTCTAGTCCTCCCTCCTAAACATCATAGACACAGGGGTTATATAGCACAGAAGAAAATCACATCAAATGACAAAATGATGAACAATCACACAGTATTCGAAATTATGGTCTGGTCAAGTTGATACATGGTTTTTTAGGGGACATAATTTAAATGAGAATCTAAGAAACCCACCTACCTTGTTTATAATAAACAAGAGAATGCTGTCATCGTATTCAGTGTTTTGTGCAACACCATTAAACATTTCTATTTGCCCACCCTCTGAGACATTAGCTCAAACAAACAAAAACAAACCAATCCTGTTGCCTTTGAGTCAATGTGAGCTCATAGTAACATTACAGAGCCGAGTAGAACTGCCCCATAGGGTTTCAAAGAGCAGCTAGTGGAGTGTTAAATGCTTATGCTATGTCCTAACAGTCTCTTCATTATTTGAGACAGAGAGAAGACAACTTTTTTTTTTTTTTTAATTTCCATTGATACAGTGTTATGGAATATTCTGAAATGTTTAGTTAGGATAACTGCTTTGGCATTTTCCTAAGCCAACTTCTGATAAGAATTTCCCCATCAACTGTGCCATTTATTTGAGGAAAAAGACTGATTGTTTAGAGAAAAACCAGTAATTCTGTAAGAACAATTCTACTTAATATAATCAGAAAAAAAGCTTAAAATAAGCATGTGCCTGAAATATTTATCCAGAAAAACACACACCCTTTCTTAGATACTAATACTAAGATACATATATACTTTTAAAATGTGTTCCCTCTTAAAACTCGACTTGATGGCACTTGGCTTGGCCCTTAAAACCTTTTTCAATGTATGGCCCTACCCAATGGAAAGTCCTAGTACACAAAATAATACCTATATTTAAGATTGGGGTTTTAGCTCTGTACCTTTGCAATTTTATTTTTAGTAAGACGGATAATACCTTATAGGGCTCAGAGACAACCAAAATAAAATTTGTAGCTTCACTGGAAATTAGGTAAAACAACTGAGAATGAGCAAAAATTTCATACTTTTCAAATTAGAATATGGGTAGTGAAAATTAATTTTGGTTAAAGATGATATCTGGTATTACAAACATGTATTTTACACTAAAATGAGGTAATTGATTCTCTAGATTATTTGAGAGGTTTAGAAAATAAGTGAAAAATTCTGGAAAAGATTAATTATGTCAGTTTTAAAATACAGATGAGGTCTGACAGTTAGGTTCACGAACTCATCTTGAAAAAAGTCCTACATACTTCATTGCTATATCTCACTATAGTCAGCTTCTATGCCCTGATGCCAGCACTTAGCCTACCCTTTAAGCAATTTTGAAACTCTTTCTGGATTGGTTCTAAGAGCTATCTTTATAGTATCCTTGATATCTTGAATGTAACCAAAATGTCTTCCATTCAATATTTCTTTTATCTTCGGCTAAAGAAAAAGATCACTGGGGACCGGATCAGGTAAGCAGATAGGATGTTACAGTGCAGTTATTTGTTTACTGGTTAAAAACTTCCTCACAGACAACTATGCAATTAAGTTCATGAACTTGCCACTGTGTACAGTGGTCATTCCAGAAAGAGTTCCAAAATTGCTTTAAAGCGTGAACTAGGTGCTGGGGTCAGTACATAGTCTCCCAAGGGGAATGCTTCAACGGTGTCTGTAGTGATAGTCAGCAATGAGGTATGTAGCACGTAGAACAATTAAGTTCACAGACATAATTGTTGGCTCTTGTAGGGCGTATATAATCACTAGTGTCATTATTTTGTATAAGAAAAATTTTATTTCCACAGCAGTCATATGAGGAAGGATATGACAGATATATAACAAAATTATGTTAGGGTTATGAGAGTTATAATGAAAACGTTTGGCCTTGGGGTAGGTTACGATAATTAAGGTATCTAATCTAATGCTTGGATCAAGAGGCAGTCATGAGAACAGAACAAGGGGACACTGCATGGTTTAAAGTCAGTGAAGTCGTGTGTCAGGGTTGTATCCTTTCACCGTACCTTTTTAATCTATATGCCCAGCAAATAATCCAAGAAGCTGGATTCCACGATAAAGAATGAGACATCGGGATTGGAGGACAACTTATTAACAACCAGCGTTATGCAGACGACCCCACCTTACCTGCTGGAAGTGAAAAGGATTGGAGACACTTAGTGATGAAGATCAAGGACCACAGCCTTCAGTATGGATTGCACCTCAACATCTGAAAACAAAAATCTTCACAAGTGGACCAGTGAGCAACATCGTCAAAAATGGAGAAAGCATAGAGGTTCTCAAAGATTTCTTTTCACTTGGGTCCACGATCAACATCCATGGAAGCAGCAGTCAAGAAATCAAAAAACACATTGCACTGGGAAAATCTGTAGCAAAGGATCTCTTTAAAGTATTGAGAAGTAAAGATGTCACCTTAAAGACTAAAGAGTACCTGACCAAAGCCTTGGTATTTTCAAGTGCATCATATGCATGTGAAGGCTGGACAATGAACAAAGAAGATAAAAGAATTCTTGCCTTTGAATTGTGACATTGGAGAAGAATGTTGAATGCACCATGGATTGCCAAAAGGATAAACAGCTGTGTTCTGGAAGAAGTATAATGAGAGTGCTCCTTGGAAGCAAAGATGGCAAGACTGCGTCTTGCATACTTTGGACATGTTGTCAGGAAGAATCAGATCACCTATGTATCTGAATACATTGCTAAGTCTTGTTCACACAGAATGGTAAATCAGAATTAGTTTATCTAAGTGTTATAATTTAATTCACAGATATTTATGTTCAAGGAATTAGAATGCAAGTGAAATATTCTTGACATAAAATCTTTAATAACATAAGCTGACTTTTATGATTGTTACTTTGCTTTTTTGATCATGGAATGTGTATGATATTAGATAGAAGACTAATACTATGGAGTATAAATTTCTGTTAAAATCAAAATCATAGCACTTCAATGATATCCAAAAAGTCCACTGAAAAGCTTTGTATTGAAATTTCTTTAGGTTAGTGACAGAAGATGACCTTTTCCTATTTTGCTTCCTATTGATATTTCCAATTGTCTCTACTTATCAAGCCTCATATATCTCAAAGAAACACAAACTCTTAGCATGTACCCCCACCCCTTCCATTACATGTGCATCTGTGTGTGCACACAAATTCCTTCAGAGACAAATTTGCTTAATATTTCTAACTTTTACTTGCTATTCCAAATGTATCCTACTTACCTCTACATAGTTCCTTTATAGTTATACATCTAAAGGACCCCTGGTGGTGCAGTGGTTAAGAACTTGGCTGCTAATCAAAAGGTTGATCGGCAGTTAAAATTCACTAGTTGCTTCTTGGAAACCCCATGCGGTAGTTCTATTCTATCCTACAGGGTTGCTATGAGTTGGAATTGACTGGATGACAATGGGTTTGATGTGTGTGTGTGTGTGTGTGTGTGTGTCTAATACTTCTACCAATTATCCTAAATCCACCAATTTTTCAGTAACTCAGTGTTTCATCAAGTTCATCTGTTTTTCTTACATGCCATTATTTTTCCCCATTTACAGGCTGTCCTTTAGTTACGAACAAGATTTGTTTCTATGTTTGTCTGAAATAAAAAAACATATCCATTGTCATCACAATTTGATTTTGACTCATAGCAACCCTGTAGGACACAGTAAAACTGCCCCTTACAGTTTCCAAGAAGTGCCTGGTGGATTCAAACTGCTGACCTTTTAGTTAGCAGCCAAGCTCTTAACCAGAGCTTCAAGTCTATCTTAGAAAGCCGAATTTGTAGATAAGTGGAAAAAGTGCATACAATTCTTGTTTAGTATCAGTCAAATGTTTTTCTTAGTACATAATATGTGTTTCACATTTCCATGCATCTACTTAAGAAATGCTTGCAAACCACGCAGTGTTTCTGTGTCACAAAGTAGTGTGTATGTTTATTATGATCCATTCCTTGTATTTAACTCAAATTTTAAATATAACAGGCTTTATAGTAGTCCATTCTTAAGTTCGAGTTGTCTGTAAGTTGGATATTTGTAACCCAGGGATTGCCTGTGTATTTTATTCATTTGCATAATGTATAAATTCTTTAAAGCCATCTTTAATGCTAAAATGATGTTAGTCTAAGTCTTCCGTTATCCTTGCCTTCCTCTCTGTTTAAATTCTTATATTACTTCAATGGATTGAATGTGTTCCCTAAAAAATCTATAACGATTTAGGTGTGCTGTAACTGCCGGTATTGTGTGATGTTCCTCCGTGCTGGAATTCCTGCCTTTATGAGGTTAATGAGGGTGGATGGGCAGCAGTTGTGTTGGTAGAGCAAGATGCAATGTGTAAGTTTCTTTGTGCCTTGAGGTGGTCTCTTGAGACATAAAGGAAAAAAATCTGGCAGAGAGAATTGGGAACCTTGCACCATCAAGAAAGCAACACTGGGAGAAGACTGTGTCTTTCAGACCTGAGGCTCCTGTGCCAAGATGCTCCCTGACCAAAGACTGATGCAACACGAGAGCTGTCCTCCAGAGCTGACAAGGAGTGAAAGCCTTCCCCTGGAGCTAGCACCCTGAATTTGGACTTGTAGTCTACTGGGCTGTGTAAGAATAAGCTTTCCATTGTTAAAGCCACCTACTTCGTGGTGTCTCTGCCAGAGCAGCACTAGCTGACTGAAACAATTACTAGACTCTAAAAAATGTTTTCCTGCAAATCTGCTCTACTGGACACCAATTTCCAGTTCCTCAAATCTTTCATGATTCACCGTTAGTACTTGACTGAAATGACTTTCTGAGTTCACCATTGACTACTCAGTTGTCAAATCCAATAGCCTGTTTTCAAATAGGAGCAGAACAAAGAAAAATTGGATAAAGGATCCACTGGAAAAAAAAGCACTTATGCATTAGGTAAGGTGACACTAGCTGCAGTGGTAAACAAATCTGAACATACATAATGGATTAAGCAGAATCGTTCACTTATTACCCTTACAAGTCTACCAAATGAGTGTTCTTTTTTGGTGTATAGCTCAGCTCCAGGAATTGAGCCAGGGACCAAGCATTTTCTACCTAGGTTGATACCATTTTCAGGATATGAAACCAAGGTCACTGTGCTGATCTGTATGGAAAAGGTCATCAGGTAAAAAACCAAAGATCACAGAAGAAAGTGTATGAGAGTTTTTTATGGCCTGACCTGAAAAAGTATGCATCACTTCTACTCATTCCATTGAGACTAGAATTCAGGTTTTGGCCAGAAATACCTGCAAAAGACGGTGATAAATATAATCTAGCTGCATCTAGAAAGATAAAAAATATATACATTTGGTGAACCTCTGGCCAGTTTATAGCACATCTAGATACTCCTTCTGAGATTTTACTTCTTCCATCCACATAGTTATTTTTGAAAATCTCTCATTAAGTGTCTCAAATGGGACTTGTCTGTTAATGGCCCAATCACCTGCTTTATATATTTTTATCACTAAAGGTGAAGACAGAAATACTTCATTATAAAAAGCAAAAATACTATTCATATAGTTAACCAAACATGTTGACTTTGGACTCCAGTTAACACGTACAGCCTGTATTGATTAGAGAAAAGACAAATGGCTCGTCTACTGTATTTAGTTCTCACTAACTGCTAAATCAGCCACTCTTCTATTGACAGGTAATTGAATTTGTTACATGAATAACGTAACATTTTTCTATATAATACTCCATTTCTTTTTGGTTTTTGGAGACTTTAAGTACCTATTTTTGAATACATTTTGTGTTTCAACTATTCTATGATTATTTTATTACTAATCACTGTTAGCATAATTTTAAAAAATGTATTTACTATGGCTGTACCTTGCTAACTATAAAGATAAAGGAAAATAACTATTAGTCTAGCTTAATTATTATAAAATTCATACATTTGGTAAAACAGAAATTAATTTCAGCATAGTTAATCCAGTTAAATTGTATTTATTGATGAATCCTTGATAAGATTCACAAATCTCTCCTTATATTTTTCAAGAATCAAAACAGTATTGTTAGAATTTATTCCACTTAGATTTTCTTAAAACAAAGGATGTATATTTGTTCTGGGCAAGCGAGAACTGTACGAAAGTTAATTTATTGTTCAAAATTTCTTTAAAAATTCATAACCACAAAAGATAAGTTTTATTTACCACATCAAGTTTGAAGGTTTGGAAAATATTAAAAATTACTTTCTTAATGATTACTTGAAAAAGACTTTCAACTTCTATTGAATGAAATTTTTACTAGCTCCATTTCAATTGAATAATTACTCTTTTCCTAAGAAGTTTTAAGTTCACCCCCTGTTGCATTTGATAGTACTTCCAAATTTAAACTATACAAAGAATGAATCTGAGAAAATAGAATCCCTTATCAAAAATATAATATCATTTGTGAAAAATGTCCTTATGGAGCTAGATAATCCTATAATTTTAATAAGACTGGAATTATTCAGAGATAGCATTATATTTTCTGAAATAAAAAATAATATAAATTGTTATCTTTTAATTTAATTTAGTGACAGATTTAGATCTGGCACAAGTGTGATATTCTTATCTATTTCATAGCCATCAATTTCTGCTTTAATACATGATTCAATTTAACTGTGCAAAATTCATGACTGAAAACCAATTAAATTATGGCTACAGAGACCATACAGCTTTCCTTGCTTTGGAAAGTATAAAATTATACTAGCCTTACACTGGTATCATCATTAAAAAGGCCCCTTTTATTTCAAAGTATCCCAAGTTTGAATAACTTGCATACTTACTGTTGGATGACACAGTATATAGCTGCTTTAATTGTGAAAAAATAATTTTAATTAGTTGTAAGTATTATACTTTGTATGTGATTTAATGTCAGGAAAGATATACATTAGGTTTATATCCTTTCACCATAGTTACTCTATCTGTATGCTCAGCAAATAATTTGAGAAATTGGACGATATGAAGAAGAATGTGGCACTGAGGTTGGAGGAAGACTCGTTAATATCCTGCAATATACAGATAATACAGCTTCACTTGCCAAAAGCAAACTGGACTCAAGGAATTTACAGATAACATCAAAGACTATATCCTTCAGTATGGATTACACCGAAACATAAAGAAAACAAAAATCCTCACAGCTGTACCAATAAGCAGCATCATGATAAATAGAGATAAGATTAAAGCTAGCAAGGATATCATTTTACTTTGACCACAATCAACAATCACGGAAACAGCAGTCAAGAAATCATATGATGTATTGTATTGGGCAAATCTATCACAGATGAACAGTTTGAAGCATTAAAAAGCAAAGATGTCATTTTTAGTACTCTGGTGTGCCTGACCCAAGCCATGATTTTTGTTTGTTTTTTAATTGCCTCAAATACATGCAAAAACTGGACAATTAATAAGGTATAGCAAAGAAGAATTTATGCCTTTGACTTACAGTGTTGGCAAAGACTACTGATTATGCCATGGACTGCCAGAAGAATGAGCAAGTCTGTTTTGAAAGAAACTCAGCTATAGTACTCCTTGAAAGGAAAGATGGTAAGATTTTATCTCGTGTACATTTTATCAGAAGGGACCAATCCCTAGAGAAAGTCATCATTCTTGGTACAGGGTCCATAAAAAAAGAGGGAGACAGTCTATGAGATAGATGGACACAGTGGCTGCCACAATGGGCTCAAACGTAACAATGATTGTGAAAAAGACACAGGTCTGGGCATTTCATTCTGTTATACATAGGGTCACTATGAATTGGAAATGACTCAACAGCACCTAAAACAACAACAATAAAAACTGAATGAATAAATCAGAGAATCAAGTGCATTATCTTAAAACTTCTGGCTAGCTTCAGAGTTGTGGAGCTGGTAAATAAGCAACGGTTCAGTGACAGACAAGAGAAGCCAAATTACACTTGGGTTTGGGGATCTCAATAACATCATGAAGTAATCCAGTTTAGGAGGGATATTTACTGGTGACTTTACAGAGGAGTATGGAATAAAATACACTACCCAGATTTGGGATAGGAACCAAGTTGGACCAAAGGTATTGCTGCTTCGCAAAATCTTGGAACAATATGAATGTTGTTGTTACTTGTAGTGTATAACTATCACTAGTCTGTCAGTTTGTCATACTGTGAGGGCTTGCATGTTGTTGTGATGATGGAAGGTATGCCTTGTATTCATATGCCTGGTATTCATATACCAGCAGGGTCACCCACAGTGGACAGGTTTCAGCTGAGCTTTCAGACTAAGACAGACTAGAAACAAAGATCTGGTGGTCTACTTCTGAAAAGAATTAGCCGATGAAAACCTTATGAATAGTAGCAAAATATTGTCAGATATAGTGCTGGAAAATTAACTTCCCAGGCTGGAAGACACTCAAAAGATGACTGGGACAAAACTGCAAAGTAGAGTTGATCTTAATGATGTGGTGGAGTGAAGTTTTTGAGACCTTCATTGGCTGATGTGGCACAATTCAAAATGAGAAGAAATAGTTGTAAACATCCATTAACAATTGAAACATGGAATGTAAGCCCAAGAGATAAAAAGTACAGCCTTGAGTATATCCCACTTGAGTTTAAAGACAATCTCAAGAACAGATTTGATGTTAAGCACTAAGGACCAAAGACCAGATGAATTGTAGAACGACATCAAAGACATCATCCATGAAGAGAGCAAGAGGTGATTAAAAGGACAGGAAAGAAAGAAAAGACCAAATTGGATGTCAGAAGAGAATCTGAAATTTGCTCTCGAACACCCAGCAGCTACAGTAAAAGGTAGGAAGGACAAAGTAAAAGAACTGAACAGAAGACTTCAAAAGCAGCTTGAAAAGACAAAATAATGTATTATGACATGCACAAAGAGCTGGAAATAGAAAACCAAAAGGGAAGAACACATTCTGCATTTCTCAAGCTGAAAGAACTGAAGAAAAAAATCCAAGTATTTAGTTGTGATAGTGAAGGATTCTACAGGGAAAGTATTAAATGACTCAGGAAGCATCAAAAGAAGACGGAGGGAATACACAGTCATACAAGAATGAACTGGTCCATGTTCAGCCATTCCAATATGATCAGGAACCAATGATACTGAAAGAAGACGAAGATACATTGAAGGCACTGGGAAAAACAAGGCCCAGGAATTGATGGAATATCAATTGAGATATTTCAGTGAATGGAGGCAGTTCTGGAAGTGCTCACTCATCTATACCAATAAATTTGGAGGACAGTTACCTGGCCAACCAACTGAAAGAGATCCGTATTTATGCCCATTCCCAAGAAAGGTGATCCAACCTAATGTGAAAATTACTGAATAATGTCATTAATACTACATACAAGTAAAATGTTGTTAAAGTTCATTCAAAAGTGGCTGCAACCGTATATTGACAGGGAACTGCCAGATAGTCAAGTTAGATTCAGAAGGGGATGGGGAACCAGAGATATCATTGTCGATGTCGGATGGATCTCGGCTGAATACCAGAAAGACGTTTACCTGTGTATCATTGGACTGTGAGAATCATAACAAATTATGGTCAATGTTATGGAAAAATTGGAATTCCAGAACACTTAATTGTACTCATGAAAAATCTGTATACAAATCAAGAGGCAGTCTTGTGAACAAAGTAGGGGACACTGCACAGTTTCATCTCAGAAAAGGTGTGTGTCAGGGTTGTATCCTTTCACCGTACCTTTTCAATCTGTATGATGAACAAATGATCTGAGAAGTTGGATTATATGAATAAGAATGAGGCATCAGGATTGGAGGAAGAATTATTAGCAACCTATTTTATGCAGGTGACACAACCCTGCTTGCTGGAAGTGAAGAGGATTTGAAACAGTTACTGATGAAGATCACAGAGCACAGCCTTCAGTATAGATTATACCTCAATACCAAGAAAACAAAAGTCCTCACAATTGAACTTATAAGCAACAGCTTTATAAATGGAGAAAGGATTGAGATTGTCAAGAATTTCATTTTGCTTGACACCACAATCAATGCCCATGGAAGCAGCAGCCAAGAAATCCAAAGACGCATTGCTTTGGGAAAATCTGCTGCAAAGGACCTCTTTCAAGTGTTAAAAAGTAAAGATATAACTTTGAAGACTAAAGTGCTTTGGACCCAAGCCATGATATTTTCAGTCACATCATACGCATGCAAAAGATGGACAGTGACTTAGGAAGACAGAAGAAGAATTGATGTCTTTGAATTGTGGTATTGGAGAATACTGAGAAGAATATTCTTCCAAAAGAACAAACAGATCTGCTCTGGAAGAAGTACTACAAGAGTGCTCCTTGAAGGCAAAGATGGCAAGACTGTGTCTTGCATATTTGCACATACTGTCAGGAGAGATCACTCCCTGGAGAAGGACATGTTTGGCAGAGTGGAGGAGGGTCAGCAGAAAAGAGGAAGACCCTCAACAGGATAGATTGACACAGTGGTTGCAACAATGGGCTTAAGCATAAAAGCCACTGCGGGCATGGTGCAAGACCTGGCAGTGTTTCATTCCGTTGTGCATAGTGTCACGATGAGTCGGTGCTGACTCAAAGTCCTAACAACACAGCAACATAGTATGTAAAATTGAGATGGGGCTATTGGACCTCTTCTAACTTCATGAGACGGAAGAAGAATCAAGATCAACAGCCCTGTGGTGATTCCTATTAAGTATATGTCAGACATACCTCCACAGTCAACCTTTCTACCAATTCTAACACCAACTGTGACAATCTCTACTTCTCTACTGAGTTCCATAATTCATTACAAGAGCCTCACAGAACTCACAGACCATACGTTTATGGAGTTTATTAGGGAAGCAACAAGTCACAATTTAGGTTAAGGAATGCTCAGGATGCAGCGCCTGGGTCAGGACAGCTTCATCTCAGCCGTTCCAGCAGGCATGCCTCTCTCTAGCCCTTTATCCTCTGCTCTGCTCATGCAAGTGTTAGAAATCTCTTTTAGTTCATCTAAGAAGTGTCCAGAGGCACTTCACTCCATGAGGAAGGCTCCTGCTTGAAAGCACTAGTTTCTGCTTGCTAGGCTGGAAAGCCCACTACACAATCTTCTCCCAGTCTCCTGGTTCTGCTACCTCTGCTGCTACTGTTCCTCTGCCACTGCTTCTTGCCATCTGTCTTCTCTCTGGTGTTTCTGACTCCTAAATCTAGGAGGTTCTCAGCATGGGAATCCTATGTTCAAAGGACACACTTTACTCTTCACTCTTTCTTTCTTGAGTGGTGGTAAGATCTTCCCTCCTCACCTTTGGGATGGCTCATTTTAAGCCTAAGGTATAGGAAAAGTGACTAATCTCTTTGTTAGACTTCTACATATCTTAGTCATATGGTTCTAGCTCTGTGTGTCATGCAACCAATTTACATTATTAACCAGCTATGGGCCACAAGCACCTTATTTGCATAGTCCTACCCAGTCATTTTGTGGGAGCTACAATGTTTGTGGCTAGGAGGACCATATTCAGTAATTCATCACGTTGTAACATGAAGTCAGTTCTGTCTCATGGTGACTCCATGTGTGCAGAGTAAACTCCTGGTTCACAGGGCTTTGAAAGCTGTGACCTTGTGGAAGCAGATCTCCAGCCCTGTCTTCTGAAGTGCCTTTGAGTGGGTGTGAACTGCCAGCCTCTTCACTAGTAGTTGAACACTTAAACATTTGTGCCACCCAGGGATCTGTTGTATGAATTGTTATTGTTGGTGCATGCTGTTGATTATTTGATTCCAACTTATGGTGGCTGTGTACTTCAAAGTAGAACTGCTCCCTTAAGTTTTCCTAGGCTGTAATTTTATGGTAGCTGATTGCCTATTTTCTTCCACAGAGTGCTGATGGGTTTGATCCATTGATCTTTTAGTTAGCAGCCTACTGTTTTACCACTGGGCTACCAGGGTTCCTTTATAGTATGAGTAGGCAAACATTAGAAGAGAGAGCACATTGGAAATCACTAGAATTTCTCTAATTTCAGAAAATATTACATTGAAAATCATGAGGTGAAAAATCTCTCTTTAATAATCATGGAGATTTGAGAGTCAGGGTCTTGATCATCATCAAATCCTCTTAGGATAATCAACTTCACGGTGGCTATAAAAAGAGTGGCAGCTCGGATTGCTGTATTTTTGAAGTGACCACAATTTTACAATAAGTATATCAGTCACTGTGGAATGAATGAAGCTGGGTGATTGATATGACAGATGCTTTTCATCTCCATTTTTCTATCAGTCAAACCATCCCCGTTTCCTTTTTACCTACAGTACTGACATAATGTCATTAAAATTCACTAGTCTTCTACCATAACGTAGTATGGAAAGCTTGCAAAACTTTTACTCTCTTATCACTTTGGCATTATTCCCTGGCAGAAGGAAAGAACATCACCAAACTCCTGGAAGTGTAGTAGGTGTACTAGAGGTGGTGAAGAAACCTTCAAAATACAAAGTTCAGGAAATTCATTATAATTCCAGGAAACCTAATGGTATGGAAGCACCCAAAACAATGGGCAGAGTCAAACTGAAAATGGCAGATAACAAAAGCTGAATAGCAAATTAATATATTTGAATTTGTGAAATGACAGAAGTTATAGAAATACAGAGAGGTGGAACAAGCCAGTGCCCTGAAGGAAATTTCTGAAAAGCCATTCCAAAGGCTCTTTCCCAGAGCCTCTATGACCCTGAAAATTCTCTGTAAATACTCAGGCACTTTAGCATTTCTAGCAGACAGCTGTGTTAGAGACAGAACTTAGATTCAGGTGGTATACATTAACTTAGCCATAATGATTGTTAAAATATCGGGGCATTCCAGTACTGGTTGCAAGCTATGCAGCCCAGCAACTAAAGAGTGACTTCTTGATACCTCTAGGACTCTTTGTCTGATGCTTTTCTTTGGGAGTTCATCGCCATTCTATGGTTCCTGCAAACTCCTCTATGCCTTCCTAATTTGAAGGTGTGCTAGAATGTATGACCTATGGAGAAGCTACAATTTAATCAGCTTTGGATCAATTTTTTTTTGGCCGTAAAATAGCACCACTTTGATTTCCTAAGCAACGGCACGGTTAGTATTAAGAATGCAATTGTTAGATGCTGTCAAGTCAGTTTGATTTTATCTTTGGATAGAGTAATTTGCATTGTACTTATTTCTTGTAACATTAATGTTTCTGTTATTGACATATTTTATGGCTTGTTGTATTAAATGTTAATTCAAATAAGCAGGATAGGAAACATAATTACCATGATTTATGCTCACTTTACTCTGTCCTCTTAGAAGTGCTATCATATGGATCAGAGCAAAAGTATATTAGACACACGAAGTTTAATTTTCAGTGCATTAGCAGTTGCACAGTGAAATCAACTTAAATTGGATTCTGTTTGAAAATAATCAGTGATACTAAAAAAATGTATATTTAAATTATGTTCACACCTTAATTATTGTAAAATACCTGTCATGTTTTATGAGAATCATTGTAACATTATAGGAAGAGTAATAAAGTATCCACTTAAGTTAAAGTAATGACTGTCATGGATTGAATTCTGTCCCTGCCCAAATATGTGTAGCCATGTGGCTGGACTCTGATTTTCCTCCATTTTATGATTCTTCTGTGCTGTATGTTAAAGGATTAGGGTGGGACTGTAAATCCCTTCATAGGATTACCTGCCTGCTCCACTGTAAAGGGAGTTTCTCTGGAGTATGGCTTGCCCCACCTTTAGTCCTTTCCTCCTACAAGAGACAAAAGGAAAGAGAAGCCAGCAGAGAACTGGGAACCTCACACCACCAAGAAAGCAGCACCGGGAGAAGAGCGTGTCCTTCATATTTGAGGTTGCTGCTCCAAGATGCTCCCTGGACAAAGACTGATGCAATACCAGATTTTCTTTCCCCCAGAGCCGACGAGGAAAGCCTTCCCCTGGAGTGGACATCCTGAATTTGGACTTGTAGCCTACCAGATTGTGTAAGAATAAGCCTTCCTTTGTTAAAGCCAAACACTCTGTGGTATTTCTGTTAGAGCAGCACTAGCTGACTAAAATAATGACAAAAAAAAATGACTTATCGTAATAGTTTTGTTCCAGTGCAAAAGTATTTAACAATTCTTTGTTCTAAACAATAGAATTTCCATGAATAATGAAAACAAAGATACTGCCTTCCTAACAGGTAAAAAAAAACTACATGAGCATTTGTGCTGATAATCTTGTAATAAAAATTGACTTTACTAGGAGATGAATATGCCTATTTTTACTTTTCAATTCACTGTAGTCCGTTCATATCATCCTCCACAGGTCCCATATTTTCAGTTATGTTCATAATACTGACTTTAAGTGACTAGTATGTTGTAACCACAAGAGAGAGTTAGAAAGTTATGATATTCTAAACTGAGAATATATTGGATTTTTCTTTAAAGTTTCAGTCAGGGAAAGATGTCAAAAAGCAAACACTAGAGAGATTTTGCAATAAGAAAAAGTCACAAGAAAACTAATCTTTAATAAAGTTCACTCAGGAACTATTCTTCAGGGCCCGTTTATTCAGATTCTACAGAAAATGAAGTGAAGACTTGGCTTTTGTTTGACTGTGACAGTAACCTTTGCTCAGCATAGACACAACCATAGAATGCACCATTACATTTTATCTGTTTTCAAGTATGGAATATTAAAAATATAAATATGCACTAGGAGGTAGGTAATAAGAATGATCACCACTTTGAAATTTATTATATTCAGAAAAATGCTGCTAACTTTTAAAAAAAAATTATCCTAAACTAGTATTGCAATAAAACCATAGCTACTGGAAATACTTCCTTTATTTCTTGTTATGAGACAATATTTATATAAATTTTGTGAGGAGTGCTAGTTTCTCCCTCTCACGGTATTTATTTATTTTGAAATATCTTCCAAGACTATGTATTTTAGAATTATATCTCTCTATTTCTGCCCAGTCTTGCCTCTCTAATAAATATATATGTTCTTGAATTTCAAGCGTAACTATTTTCAGCAAGCAATCGCCCCCCATAAGCACAATCTTTGTGAATTATGTGATGAACCTCATGAGACTTGAAAATATTAAGTGATTATATATAGGAAGACTACCAGTTAAGTTTATGAACGCATCCTAGAAAAAGTGCTACATACCTAATTGCTGAATATCACTATGGTCACCTTCAAAGTATTCCCCTGGGGAAGCTATGCACCAATGTCAGTGCTTAGTTCAGACTTTGAAGCAATTTTGGAATTCTTTTTTCTGGAATGGCCATCAAAGCTGTCCTGATGTTGATGCCCTCAATGTCATCAAAATATCTTCATATCAAAAAAAAAAAAAAAAAAGTCACTTGGGGGCCAGATTGCCATGCAGGAGATGTGAGTTTGATTCCCAGCAAGTGCACGAGGTCTGACAATTAGGTTTGTGAACTTGCCATCATGCCCTTATGTTGGCAGTGCTGTATAAACAATTTAATAAGGTTTCATAACCATGGTATATCAGGGTCTTACAGGTGTATTTGTGTCAACATGTGGCAGTGTCTTGCTGAGTGGTGTTCATTACTGTGGTTGCATGGTTTTGTGCACCATCACAAGAATGTCAGAGTTTGAATTACAGCAACAAACATTAAATTTCTTATTCAATTTGTCAAGAGTGGAAGAGAAATTAGGGATGTGTTAGTCCAAGTTTATGGGAAAAATGCCATGATGAAAACTACAGTGTACAAATGAATTAAACATTTTTCTGAGGAGAGAGAAATCACCACTGATGAAGAGAAGTTAGAGCTGCCAGCAATAAGCAGTACTGATTAAAACACTGCAAAAATTCATTGAACTGTGCATCAAAATCTTCAGCTGACTCTGAGAAGCAAAGCAGACCAAGTAAACACTGATAGAGAAACAATTAGGAAAATCTTAACTGAAAATCTTGCCATGAGAACTGAAAAGCCAACCTCGTCCCAAAGAAGTTTGTCAATGAACAAAAGCAAAGGAGAGTCAAAATTTCCCAAGACCTTTTAGAGAGACAAGACAATGTTTTGGGCCGTGCTACGACTAGTGATGAAACACAAAATACAAACATGACCCCGAAAGAAAACATAAAAGTGCACAATAGAAGTCAGCCAATTTTCTGGGACCAAAAACGTTCCATCAGTCCAAAGCAAGAATCAAAATGACATTGCTAACTTTTTTTTGGTATTAGAGAGATTGTTCATTATGAATTCATACCATCTGGACAAAGAGTTAACCAAGTTTACTATTTGGAAGTACTAAAAAGGCTTCATAAAAAAGTTAAATGAAAATGACTTGAACTTTTCACCAATAATTCATAGCTCTTGCATCACAACAATGTACGAGCTCATAGTATACTGTCTATGAAAGAGTTTTTAGCCAGTAAACAAATAAATGTACTGGAACACCCTCCCTACTAATGTCATCTGGCCCCCAATGACTTTTTTTTTACCCAAAGATAAAGAAAATATTGAAAGGAAGACATTTTGATGACATTCAGAATGTTAAGGGTAATACAGCAACAGCTCTGATGGCCATTCCAGAAAAAGTTTCCAAATTGCTTTGAAGGGTGGATGAGGCACTGGCATCAGTGCATAGCTTTCCAAGGGAACTACTTCAAAGTTGACCATAGTGATATTCAGCAATGAGCTATGCAGCACTTTCTCTAGGATGAGTTCCTGAAATTAACTGGCAGGCCTTATACTTAATGTCTGTCAGTGACTTGTTGGTGTGAGTTTGAACAGGTTTCAGAGGAGCTTCCAGACTAGCATGAACTAGGAAGAAAGGGCTGATCATGTCCTTCCAAAAATGAGCCAATGAAAATACTGCAGATCACAATGGTCCAATCTGCAGCTGATCACAGGGGTGGCACACAACTGGGCATCATTTTGTTCTATCGTGCATGGGACCTGACTCTGCAGAAATTAACAACAACCACAAAATTTGAGAATCCACTAACTGAAATGAGTTAGGAAACTTGCCCTAGAGGAACACCAGAGACTATTGCCCTTGTAACACTATACTCTTTTTTTAGTTTTTATTTTTTTATTAAATAAAAAATGAAAGTGTACATACTCTGTGTTTACAATATTGGGTTAAGATAGAAGGAGTACACAAGTTGTGTCGAAATCTCATTAATATTGATCTTACTGATGTGTATTGTCACCAATTTCACCTAACCAAATTTCTAACAACTATCTAATCTAAACCCTTGCCTTCCCGTCCTCCCACCTTCCCCACCCTTGTTGCCATCAAAGAGTCTTTTCTGTTATGTATGAGTATGCTTTTAAGTTTTTTATCATAGAGGTCTCTTATAATAATTGTTCTTCTGTTGCTGACTAGATTCACTCAACATAATGTCCTCTAGTTGAGAACAAAATGAGAGATGTTTCCTGCTATCATTGTTGCTCTTTATCAGTGTATAATACTCCATTGAGTACATATACCAAGGTCTACCCATCCATTCTCCTGTTGTTGGGCATCTGGGTTGATTCCAATTTCTTGCTATCGTGGACTGTGCTGCAAGGAACATTCATGTGCATGTGTCAGTTGGTGTGAATGGCCTTGATTTTGTAGGATATATTCCAAGCAGAGGAATTACTGGGTCAAATGGTATATCTGTATCCACTATTTTAAGGTAATGTCCAATTGTTTTCCAAAGAGATTGCACCATTCTGTAATCCCATCAACAGTATAGGAGAGTTCCAATCTCTCCACAGCCTGTCCAACACTTAGTGTTTCGCGTTTTTTGGATCATGACCAATCTTGTTGGGGTTAGATAGTATCTCATTGTCATTTTGATTTGAATTTCTTTAATAATTAATGACCATGAGCATGTCCACATGTGTTTTTTGGCTGCCTGGATCTCCTCTTTAGAGAAGTGCCTGTCCATCTCCTTTGCCCATTGCTTAATTGGATGATTTGTCTTTTCTTATTGATATTTTGCAGAACCTTATAGATTATGGAGATCAAGCATTGGTCTGACATCGAGTTGCCAAATATTTTTCCCATTCTGTAGGTGGTCTTTTAATTCTTTTGATGAAGTCTTTGGATGAGTAGAAGTATTTGATTCTTATTAATTCCCATTTGTCTATTTTCTCTTCTGCTGAATGTGTTTTGTTTGTCAGATTTTGAAGTCTGTCTACATTGCATATTAAAACATCCACTGTTGACCCTATTTTATCTTAGATGAGCTTTATCATTTTAGCTTTTATATTTAGGTCTTTTATCCAATTCGAGTTGATTTTGGTATAAGGTGTGAGATATGGATCTTGTTTCAATTTTTTGCAGATGGGTATCCAATTATGCCAGCACCATTTGTTAAAGAGACTGTTCTTACTCCTGTTCAAAAATCTTAGGACCTTTGTCAAATATCAGCTGTTCATAGGAGGATGGTGGCATCTCTGGGATCTCTACTTTGTTCCATTGGTCTATATGTCTCTTTTTGTACCAGTACCAGGCTGTTTTGACAACTGAGGCAGAGTAATAGGTTTTCAAGTCAGGTAGTGAGAGGCCTCCCAGAAGTCACCTTTCAACCAAATGATAGATTGGCCTATAAAATAAGTAATACCACTCATGAGCATGGTGCTTCTCAACATAATTGTCTAAATGGAACAAAGTGGTTAACATTTAACCTAGAGCAAACTTTGCCTGGTCCTGCCCCCTCTTCATGATTCTTGGTGTGCTCTAGACCATTGTTATGGCAACTGTGCATTTTCAGTTCCTTCCAACCTAGAGGGAGCATCTTTTAGCACTATGTTGAACATGCAACATATCTGCCGTCCTGAGCTACTTAAGTTTAGACACTATTGATAGGGTTAGCAAGGGAACCTGATCTCCCACATACCAACAATTATTCGAGGCAGTTTGTGATGCAAATATAACAGTTCTTCCTGGCGGTTGTGAAACAAATCTAACAATTCCTCCTGGCAGTTGTGGAATGGCCACAGGAAGCCTCAAACCCTGAATCAGGAATCAAGCCACTACCTCCCCCTCCCATGTATGACCTCACCACCTGGTTTGCCAATAAAAAGAACCCCCAAAATCTATACAGGGTCTTTCTCCATTCATGGACACTAAATTGTTCTCTTTGGAACTTACTTTCCTTCATAAACTTTCTCACCATTTGCTACCCAAACGGTTGCATCCTCATGTGCTTTGGGACAAAGGGAGCCCAGTTTGCCTCCTGTCTGGACACCTGACTTTCTAGCCCAATCTCTGAAACCTAAGCCAGATCACTCAGAGTCTAATCAGTTGCAGGACCTTGGTATTTTGGTGCTGAAACCCTAGACCCAGTTCCTCTCAATCTCAACTTTTCTTTCTGCTGGTGAGTGATGGGAACCTCTGGGGAGGAGCTGCCGTTACCGCATGTGGGGACCCTTCTCTGGGTCACTCTCAATTTAGGTGCCTTCCACGTTGCCCTCTTGTGAGTGACTCCTTTGGGCCCTATCTAGGCTGACAACGAGGTATGGCATTGCCTCTTTTGTAGGACTCCTCCAACAGCTGCCTACCTGTTTCATCTCAGGTAATCAGATCAAGTCCCAGACCAGGTCCCTGACTGATTGGGCCTTCTCATCAAACATCACCTCTCATGCCCCCTGCCCCCATTTTTCCCTTTTAACTATGCCCCCCAGAATTTTAATCTCCTGAAGGACTTTCTACAGCAGGCTAAAGGGCCCTCTTGTGGGGTGTAACTCCCCTCTGAGTTTTGGTTCTAATGCACTCTCTTCGTAAAATCCTTTAAGTTGGCCAGATGGATGCTCCTAAGAAACCGGTGTGTTGGGATGCCAGAAACAAAGACATATGGAAAAAACACACTCATCTTGGGAGCTACCTACAATGGAGGGATGCCTTAACTGGTCCAGTCTGGAGGACAATTTCTAGGGCATAGGTGTCCAGGAGATCTGGCTCGGGGACCCAAGAGGAAGGCAGTGGGACTCTTCCCTATGAAAGCCTTGGAGAAGGGTGGAGAAACACTTCCTGCTCCTCCTCTTAATTTTGGCTTAGTGATGGCTGGGAAGCCAGCCTCACAAACCCAACTCCCTTGTCAGGCCCTGCCTAAAAGATGGAGCCTAAGAAGTCCCAGCACATCCTGTCAAATCTCCTAACAACAAACTAGAGCGATCCTACCCCAATTCCAGACTCTGCAGCCAGCCAGGTCTCCTGGAACAATTCCTTCTGGCACATCTGACAAGGACCCCAAGTGTCTCCAGGACCCCCCAATAACAGTTTCTTGATCAAGAGGAGACCCCTGAAATCAGCTGGAATCCCTGAACCCCAACAAAGATGAATGAGCCACACTACCAAAAGGACCAGACAATCAGCCACTAGAACATTTTGACGCCAAGCTTTCTCCTGAAGTAAGTGTCTACTCTGGCATATCAACAGGTAAGGAAATAAGGAAATCTTTATTTTTTTGCTTCTTCAGCTTGTGTCTCTTTCCTCCATGGTACAGCTACCCATATTTTTCACTCGTGTTTTGTCTTCTCTCTTTTTCAAATGGGGACTGAGGACCTATCACCCTCAATTGTGTCAGCCTGCTTTTTATTTTGCTTTGTTGAATTTTGGGTTTTATTTTGGGGGGCCATTCCCAGACACCCACTTTGTAATAAGTCCTAGGGAAAAGTCTCATAATACCTAGACATTTGGTAAAAAAAAACAAGATGTGCCCACAAGGCCTTTTGTTTGGGTCAGATCCCCTCACCCTACTCTGTTTTCTCCAGCCATTTCCTCAATCTAGAAAATGGAATCTGCTGGTGCTCTGTCTTCTTGGGCCATTCTTCTTCTTCTTCTTTTTTTTTTTTAATTGTGATCAAGTTAAAGTATGCAGTCCAAATGAAGCTTCCATGCCTGTCTATCTGTAGCTCCTTCTTCTCTCCTTGCCTGGTGACAGCACACTCTTAACAATCTCCTGTCCCCTCCTCTCCACCCTATCCACTCCCCTCTAGTAAGAGGCCAATAGGACAATATCCTGTAGATGCATAGAACCATAAAATGCACACACAATATGGTCACTCTGTGTCCCTGAGTCTAATCCATTCCTGTCCTAAGAATTGACCACAGTAATGATTTATGATCAGAGGCAGCATCAAGTCTATGTGTCACACTCCCAGGGGAACTCCCAGCCCTTTGAACCATCAGTTGTGGTCTTTTAGCACAGTTTTATGGTGCACCCCTTTTTTCTCTTGTGTTGCCACTGGGATTCAAAATTGTGAGCCCCATCATGGCTGTCATTGGTGATAGCTGAGTACCACCAATTCTCTGTTGATATAGTCAATCATTCACCTGAGTCTTTCTATCTTCTGGGTTCTTCTTTCCTCATGTTGTTCTTGTCCTTGGTAATCATCTGTTCCAGCTGAGCTGGGACAATTTGGTGCACCTCATATGACAGCTTGCTAGCTTTTAAGACCTGAGAAGCCACTCACCAGAAGAAGAATCTCTTAGCATTAGGCTAGTTATGACAATTGGCCTCAATGTCCCCTGAGAGCATGGTCCCTGGACCTCCGCTCCTGATACCCCAACCTTGCAATATTGGCTTAAGATTGGAAGAGTTTTCAGGTTATGATGAAGTCCAGTTAAAGTGATTTTCTTTCTAATGTATACATATGTTTTTTGAAGAATATAATTCAACTCATGACATGTATTTACATACGTTTTATATATGTTTGTGTTGGCTTGGCTGTGTATATATAAATATATACCCATACACACACACATACATATAATTTCTATCTTCATTATTTTTGTTTTATCTTAATAACTAAAGCACAATTTTATATTTTCCAGGTAAATTTGACCTTAATTACCTTTGTCACATTGGAGAATATCAAGTATTTTCACACTTTTTGTCATCAACTTCACATTGACTCAGGAGTATGTGATACCACTTTCTGTGCTAGGATATTTATGTTTTTCAAATTTCTCTTTAGGTGAAAATCTATAGCTCAAGTTAATTTTTCATTCAGAAACTTATATAAATCTTGTTTTGTGACTTTGGTTATAACACCAACAATGTGTCAGCATGCTACTGCTTTCCCCCCAGGATTCTTGTGTCCATTCATACAGCTGCTGTCCTTTTCTCCCTTCTCATCCTGCTTTTGGACAGGAATCATGCATTCGGTCTCATATAACTGATTAAACTGAGAATCACATTTTTCACATGTATTATACTTTGTTATAGACCTGTCTGATCTTTTGAAAATTTGGCTTAGGGAATAATTTCAGTTCTTGTTTTGTAGAAAATCATAGAGGCCAAAATTTTGGAAGTTCCTCCATTCTCTGTCAAACCACTAAGTCTGGTCTTTTTATGTGTATTTTAATTCTGTTCTACACTTTTCCCGTGTTCTGTCCAGGACTGTCTGTTTAGCTCCCTGTCAGTGCAGGCATTCGTGGTACCTGGCCACCATCTAGTTCTTCTGGTCTCAGGCTTATAGAGTATCTGGTTCATGTGGTTCTTTAGTCCTTTAGGCTAGTGTTTTCCTTTTACCTTTGATTTTCTTCATTATCTTTTGTTCCAGGTGGGATGGGACAAATAGGTGCACCTTAGGTGATTGCTTACAAGTCTTTAAGACCGCAGACAGAACTCCCCAAAGTAGGACATAAAACATTTTCTTTATTACCTGATCTAGACGTCCCCTAAGGCTAGGGTCTCCAGGCCCTGGCCCCAACTACTCAGCCCTTCAAAGTGTTGGATGTGTCTAGGAAACTTCTATGCTTTTGCTTTGATATAGTTCTGCTGACATCCCCTATGTTGTTTATTGTCCTCTTCACCGAAGTTGTCTTTCGTCTGCTATTAGTGATCTCCCTTGCCTCCTCCTCGCCACTCTCATAAACACTAAAGGATGCTTTTCTTCTGTATATAAAGCTTTTATTGAACTTTTAAAATTATTGTCTCATGCAGTATTTATCCTTTTGTGGCTCATTGATTTCATTCATCAAAGTACCTTCCACATTCATTCATATTGTGAGATATTTTGCAGATTCACTATTGTTTTTGTTATTTGATAGTATGCCATCATGCGTATGTCCCATAATCTGCTTACTCATTCATCTGTTGATGGACATTTAGATTATTTCCATCATTTTACTACTGTGAATAGTGGAAAAATGAACATGGATGTTCATTGTAGGTGATGGCATCTACTGTAGCTAAGAAGTACACTCTTGATCACTATCATTTTGTATCTTATAATCTGGTCCAGTTGTTGGTGAAGACTTCACTTTGGGAATGAGTTCATCTCTGGGCTAACAGAGAATCCAGGGGCTTTGGCTTATGAGGACCCTCCAGTCTGTTGGACCGTCAGTGTAAGAACCCTTGATGGTTCTTATTTCACTAAGATATATTCCTAGAAGTGCAATTGCTGGATTATGTAGTATTTATCTAGTATTTCTATTTCCAGCTTTCGAAGGAAGCATCATACAATTTTGCATAGTGGTTGTACCATTTTACATTCCCACTGTCAGTACTTAAGGGTTCCAGTTACATCACAGCCTCTCCAACATTTGTGATATTGTGGGTTTTTTTTTTTTTTATTACTGCTGTTATTATTGGGGTGACATGGTTTCTCAAGATAGTTTTGACTGAAATTTTCTAGTTGTGAGTGATTGTGAGCATTTACTCATGAATCTGTTAGCCACCTGAATGTCTTCTTTGGTGAAGTGTCTTTCATATATTTTGCGCATTTTTTAAGTTAGATTTGTAGTTGTTGTTGAAGTGTTGTAGTATCTTGTAGATATTAGAGATAAAAATCTTCTCAGATATGTCATAGCCAAGGTTTTCCATTTTCCAGTCTATAGGCTGTCTTTTCACTCTTTTGGTGAGTCTTTCAATAAGTGTTTGATTTTTAGGACCTCCCAGTTATCTAGTTTCTCTTCTGGCTTTGCACATTGTTATGATAGTTTGTAAACTAGCTTTTTTAGAATATTTTGTTGTGCTTTAAGTGAAAGTTATCAATCCAAGTCAATTTGTCATTAAAAAAACCAAAAAACTTCTAATTCAAACTGTTCTGCCCATCCTGTGACAGCACACTCCTCCTTTCCACCCTGTATATCTCATGTCCATTCAACGAGTTTCTGTCCTTCTCCACCATCTCATCTGATCTTTCTGGACAGGAGCTGCTCAGTTAGCCTCAGGCATCTACTGTAGCCAAGAAGCACATTCTTGATCAGTATCATTCTGTATCTTGTAATCTTGTCCAGTCATTAGTGAAGACTTCACTTTTGGAATGAGTTTATCTCTAGGCTAACAGAGAATCCGGGGGCTTTGTCTTATGAGGACCCTCCAGTCTGTTGTACCAGCAAGTCTGGTCTACTCAACAGAGTTTAGCATTTGCACCCCATTTTTTTCCCTCTATGTCAGGGACCTTCCACTTGTCTGTCGGTTTTTCATTCTGTGGGGGCTTGCATGTTGCTGTGATGCTGGAAGCTGTGCCATCAGTATTCAGAAACCAGCAGGGTCACTCTTCGTGGACAGGTTTCAGAGCTTCCAGAGTAAGACAGACTAGGAATAAGGACTTGGAAGTCTACTTCTGAAAAGAATTAGTGAAAACGTTATGAATAGTAGATGCAGTGTCAGATACAGTGTCAGAAAATGAGCCCTCTAGGTTAGAAGGCATTCACAAGAGGATTAGGGAAGAGCAGCCTCCTCAGAACAGAGCCGACCTGAATGATGTGAATGGTAGCATTTGAGGCCTTCATTTGCTGATGTGGCATGATTCAAAATGAGAAGGAACAGCTGCAAATGTCCACTAATAATAAAACCATGGGATGTACAAAGCATAAACCTAGGAAAATTGAAAATCATCAAAAATGAAATGGAATGCATAAATATCAGTATTCTAGGCATTAGTGATCTCAAAAGGACTGGTATTGCCGTTTTTAATTGGACAATCATATGGTCTATGCTGGGAATGACAACCTATGAAGGAATGGTGGCACGTACATTGTCAAAAAGAACATCTCAAGATCTATCTTAATTACAATGCTGTCAGTGGTAGGACAGTATCACTACGCCTAAAAGGAAGGCCAGTTAATACACGTTATTCAAATTTATACACCAACCACTAAGAACAACAATGAAGACACTGAAGGTTTTTACCAGCTTCTGCAGTCCAAAGTTGATTAAACATGCAGTCAAGATGAATGGATAATTACTGGTGATTGAAACTCAAAAGTCAGCAACAAAGAAGAAGGATCTATAGCTGGAAAATAAGGCCTTAGTGATAAAAATGACACCAGAGAGTGCATGATAGAATTTTGCAAGACCAATGACATCTTCATTGCAAACACCCTTCTCACCAACATAAATAGTGACTTGATGGCAAATGTCAAGGAATCTATTGTGTTCCATGTCAGGGCAGTCGTTGGTGGTGGTTGGGCACCATCTAGTTCTTCTGGTCTAATGCTGATGTAGTCTCTGGATTATGTGGCCCTTTCTGTATCTTGGGCTCATATTTTCCTTATGTCTTTAATATCCTTCATTTTTCTCTGCTCTAGGTGGTTCAGGATGAAATGATGCTTACTTAGATGGCCACTTGCTAGATTTAAGACCCTAGATGAATAAATCTCTTTTGAGACGTAAGAGAGGAGACAGCATGGAGAAACGGGACCTCATGAAACCAAGAATAAAGAACCAGAAGGGGAGTGCACCCTTTAGATGCAAGTTTTCTGCACTGAGAATTTCCTAGACCAGGGAAAGATTGATGACAAGGGCCTTTCCCTAGAGCCAACAGAGAAAGGGAGCCTTCCCCTGGAGCTGACTCCCTGAATTCAGTTTTCCAGCTTCCTAAAGTGTGAGAAAATAAATTTAAGTTTCCTGAAGTCATCAAGGTGTGGTATTTATGTTACAACAGCACTAGATAGCTAAGACAGTGTCAAACTAGCAAAAACCAAACCCATTTCCATTTAGTCAACTCATCTCCAACTCATATGACCCTATGGAACACAGTAGAACTGCCCCATAAGGTTTCCAAGGCTGTAACTTTTAGAGAAGGAGATTGCCACCACTTTCTTCTGGTGGATTTGAACTGATGAACTTTGGTGCATAGTCAAGTGCTTCAACACTGTACCACTCTTTGCTCCTTTGATGCTGTAATATGAATACCATAAATGGATTTTTTTGTGATTAAGGGAAAACATAAAATCCAAATTAATTTTGCATATCTGCCTTTCTGAAGCTCCCTCTGCTCTTTTTGTGACAGCACAAGATTGTGACAGCACAATCTTCCTTTTCATTCTGTTTGTAGTATCCTCTGAACAATTGCTGTCCCCTCCTCTCCACTCTTTTCTCATCCATCTAGAAAGAGACCAGTAGCACATCATCCTATAAATGCATAGAGCCATAAAGTACACACATCTTGGATCCAAAGGATGTCCTCCTCTTGTGTCACATTGTATCCCCTAGTCCAGTACATTTTTGTCCAGAGTTGGCCTCATTAGTGTATTCTAGACAGGAGCAGCAGCAGGTTTAGGGGTCATGGTCTCAGGGATTCCCCTGGGCACCAGACCATCAACTGTGGTCTTTTAGTAGAGTTCTTGAGCTGTACCCATCTTTTACCCATGTTGCCACATGGACTCAACACTGTGAAACTCATCATGGCTTCTTTGGTGGTCACCGTGCACCATCTAGTTCTTCTGGTCACATGATGATACAGTCACCCATTCACATGGGTCCTTCTGTGTCCTGATCTCTTTATTCCTCGTGTCTTTGTTGCTCTCAGTGATCATCTGTTCCAGATGAGTTGGGACCATTTGATGTACCTCACACACCAACATGAAGTACAGAAGACTCTCTTAGCAATTGGCTAGTTATGCTGGTTGGCCTTGATATCCCCCAAGATCATGGTACCCAGATACTGCCCCTGCAACCCCATTCTTGCAATATTTGGTTGAGATTAGAAGAGTTTTCAGTTTATTCTGAAGTCCAGTTAAATTGATCTTCCTACTATGTGCTGTCACAGCTTTGACATAACCAAATGTCTACCAAAAACCTATTCTATGATCAACCCACTTCTCCCTTCCTGATGCTTGTAGCCATCAAAGAGAATTTTCTTCTGTATACAAGTCTATTTTTAAGTCCTTATACTAGGGGTGTCACACAATATTTTCCTTTTACTGCTGACTGATTTCACTCAGCATAATGTCTTCCACATGAAACCAGGTTATGAGATGCTTCCTAAAATCATCATTGTTCTTTATCATTGCATGGTGTTTCACTGAGTATATATACCATAGGTTATCCATTCATCTGTTGTTGGGTGTCTGGATTGATTCAATCTTTTTGCTATTGTGGATGTGCTGCAATAAACATTCACGTGCATGTATCTGTCTGTGAGACAGTATTTGTTTCTATAGGATATAATCTGAACAGTGGGATTACTGCATTAAGTGGTATACCTATTTCCAGCTTTTTAATTAAGTGCCAGATTGCTTTCCAAAAAAGGTTGCACCATTTTGAAATCCCACCAGCAGTGTAGGAGAGTTCTGATCTCTCCACAGCCTATTCAGCATTTGTTGTTTTATGTATTTTGAATCATGGCCAAACTTGTAGGGGTGAGATGGTATCTCATTGTAGTTTTGACTTGGATTTCTCTAATAGGTAATGATTGTGAGCATTTCTTCCTGTGTCTTTTGGCTGCCTGGATGTCCTCTTTAGTGAGATGGCTGATCATCTCCTTTGCCCAACACTTAACTGGGTGATTTACTTTGTTGATATTTTGCAGGACCTTGTAGATTATAGAGATCAGATGTTGATCTGACATACAGTTGCCAATATTGTTTTCCCATTCTGTAGGTGATCTTTTAATTATTTTGATAAAATCTTTGGATGAGTAATGCATTTGCATCTTAGTAGTTCTCATTTATCTATTTTCTCTTCTGTTGATTGTGTGTTTTTTGTCAGATTTTGAAGTCTAAGTTGTGTATTAAAACTTGCATTGTTGACCCTATTTTTTCTTGCATGATCTTTGTTGTTTCAGGTTTGATATTTAGGTCTTTCATCCAATTTGAGTTAGTTTTTGTGTGAAGTGTGAGATATGGATCTAGTTTCAACTTTTTTGCAGATGGATATCCAATTTTGCCGACAACATTTGTTTAAGAGACTATTTATTCCCCAATTCATAATCTTAGGGCTTTTGTTGAATATTAGCTATTCATAAGAGGATGCTGGCGTCTCTGTTTCTCATCTCTGTTCATTGGTCTATATGTCTGTCTTTTGTATCAGTACCAAGCTCCTTTGTCTACTGTGGCAATGTAACAGTTTCTAAAGCCAGGTAGTGTGAGGCCTCCCACTGTGTTCCTCTTCTTTAGTAGTTCTTTACTTATCCAGGGTTTCTTACCTTTCTAAACAAAGTCATTGATTTGTTTCTCTATCCCATTAAAAAAATGACACTTGAATTTGTACTCAGATTGCATTGCATATATAGATCACTTTGGGTAAAATATATGTTATCACAATGTTAAGTCTTCCCATCCACGAGCAGGGTAGGTTTCTCCATTTATGTAAATCTGTTATGGTTTCTCGCAGTAATGTCTTGTAGTTCTCTATGAAAAGGTCTCTTATTTCTTAGTTAGATTCATTTCTAGATATTTTATCTTACTGGGAGCTATAGTAAGTGTTATTGATTTGGTGATTGTTTTCATTAATAAATTATTTGTTGGCATAAAGAATTCTACTTATTTACTTATGTTTTTCTTATATCTTGCTACTTTGCTGAACTCTTCTATTAGCTACAGTAGTTTACATATGGCTTCTTTAAGATTATCTGCATGTATAGTCATATCATCTGCAAATAGGGAGACTTTTACTTCTTCTTTGCCAGTGCAGATGTCCTTTATTTCTTTGTCTTGTCTAATTGCTCTGGCTAGAACTTCTAGTACAATATTGAATACAAGTGGTGAGATTGGGCATGCTAGTCTGGTTCCCGTTCTCACGGGTAATTCTTTCAGTTTCCATTCAGGATGATGTAGATGGTTGGCTTTGCATAGATGGCCCTTACCACATTAAGGAATTTCCCCTCTTTTCCTATTTTGCTGAGAGTTCTTAGCATCAATTGGTGTCAGGCTTTGTCAAATGCCTTTTCTGCATCAATTGACAAAAATCAGGTGATACTTATCCTTTGTGCTATTCATGTGGTTGATAATATTAATTATTTTTCCAACATTGACCCAGCCTTGCATCACTGGTATGAATCTAATTTGGTCATGATGTATTATTTTTTTTGATACATTGTTGAATTCTGTTGGGTAGGATTTTGCTGAAGATTTTTACATCTAGGTTCATGGGTGATATTGGTCTATAACTTTCAATTTTTGTGGAATCTTTCCCTGGCTTTGGTATCAGGGTTATGCTGGCTTCATATTCTGTGAAATATTTTTGGTAGTATTGGAGCTAATTCCTCTGTAAAAGTTAAGTAGAATTCTCCCATGAAGCCATCTAGGCCAGGACTTTTTTAGTTGGTATTTTTTTGATGACTTTTTTCAATCTCCTCCTTTATAATGGTTTATTAAGTTGTTCTACTTCTCCTTGTGATAATTTTGGTAGGTAATCTGAATCTCAAAATTTGTCCATTTTGTCTAGGTTTTCAAATCTATTAGAATACTCTGTTACAATACTTTTGATTTCAGTTCAGTCAGTTGTGATGTCTCCCATCTCATTTCTTATTACGGTTATTTGTTTCCTCTCCTGTTTTTCTTTTGTGAGATTAGTCAATGGTTTGTCAATTTTGTTGACCTTTTCCGAAAACCAGCTTCCTGTTTTGTTGTTTTTCAACTGTTCTTCTATTCTCTCACTCATTTATTTCTGCTGTAATCTTTATTATCTGTTTTCTTCTGGTGACTGAGGGGTTCCTGCATTGCTCTGTTTCTACTTTTCCAAGTGCAGGGTTAATTCTTTGGTTTGGTTCCTTTCTTCAGGTAGGATATGTACATTTATAGAGCTAAACTGACTTCTGAGCACTGCTCTTGTTGTATCCCACAGGTTATGGTAGGATGTGTTTTCTTTCTCATTTGAATCCATACATTTCTTTGTTTCATCCTTGATTTCTTCTATAACCCATAGATTTTTGAGCAGGGAGTTGTTCAGTCTCCATAAGTTCAAATTTATAGCTATGGATTTATATGCTATTGATTTCAACTTTTAGGTGTCTATGGTCCAGTAAGATGCTTTGCAATTATTCAGTGGTTTAGAATTTGTTGAGATTTGCTTTACATCCTAACACATGGTCTATTGTGGAAATGATTCATGTGCATTGGAGAAGAAAGTGTACGTATCTGTTCATGGTTGAAAAGTTCTGTATATGTTGCTGAGGTCTAGTTGCTTAATTGTCACAATGAGATCTACCGTATCTTTACTGAGCTTTTGTATGGATGATCTGTCCACTACTCAAGTGGAGTGTTATCTATCTCTTTATTCAGTTTTGTCAGTGTTTGTTCAATCTGTTTAGATGTTCTGTTATTGGGTCCTTCAGTACTTAATATTGTTATGTCCTGCTTATGTATTGAACCTGTCAGGAATATACAGCAACCATCCTTATCCATAGTGGTGGATTGTATATTAAAATATATTTTTTCTGAGATTAGTATTGCCACTCCTTCTCTCCTTTGTATGCTGTTGGCTTGGTATATATTTTTACATCCTTTAATTTTTACTTTGTTCATATCTTTGAGTCTAAGATGTGTTTCTTGTAAGCAATATATAGACAGATTGTGTATTTTGATCCAGGGTGTCACTTGTTACCTTTTTTTTCTATTGTGAAAGGTTACAATTCAAATTTGCATGCCCAACTATCTGCAGTTCCCTCTGCTCTCCTTGGCAAGTGACAGCACATGTCTCCTTTCTGTTCCATACTCGCTTTCTCTTTATTGGAGCTGTCCACTTACATTCAGTGTAATTATTGCTAGGTGCATGTTTAGTGCTATCATTCTGATGCTTTTATTTTTGTGCTGCTTATGCTTTCTATATTGCTCTTAATATTTTCTTCTGGGTCATTCTTCTTTATGAGTTGGCTTTTCAATCTTTTTCAGTGTTGGTTTTGTTTGGTGAGGCTCCTGTATTATCTTTCTTTTTTGATACGTCACACTGCTATTTTGCTTTGCAGCTACCTCTATGATCACCCTTACTATTGTAAGTTTAAACCAGACTTTAACTTCTACATATCTTTTTAATATCCTCTCCATCTGAAAAGGTTGTAACTACTGTAACATACCCCTCTTTTTAGTGTGATGATGTCATAGTTTTTTGTGATATGGTCATTAATTTCCTTCTTTTAATATTGTAGCTTTGTGACTTCCTTAATTGAGTAGGATTCTGCATGCTGTGTCCTCCATTGCCCACTTACATATACACTTAATGTTTTTGTTTTTCTAAGCAAAGAACTTCTTTCAATATTTCTTGTAGTTTTGGTTTAGTTTTCACAAATTCTCTGAGCTTCTGTTGACTGCATATGTCTTAGTTTCATCTTCATATTTGAGAAACAATTTTGTATGACATATAATTCTTGGTTAGAAGCTTTTCTCCTTCAAGTTTTTGAATGCATCATCCCACTGCCTCTGTGCCAACATCATTTCTGCTGAGAAGTCAGACAAACTCTACAGCACTTACCTTTGAATGTTAGTTTTCTTTGAGCCTTGCTGCCTTTAAGCACCTCTCTTTGTGTTTCATTTTATTAAGCTTATTTATCACATGTCTTGGTGTCTTTCTTTTGGGGTCTGATTTTTGTGGTGTTTAATGAGCATCTTGGAAATCTATGTTCTCTTTTTTCGTAATTTCAGGAAAGTTTTCTGTCAGAAATTCTACAATAATACTTTCTGTGTTTTAAGCTACCCCTCCCTGTTCTGAAACTCTGATTATTTGTAGACTATTCCTTGTAATAGAGTCCCATATGTTTCTTAAACTTCTTCATTTTTCTTATTTCTTTTCTCTGATTTTTCTCATAAATGTTGGTGTCAGTTGTGCTATCCAGATCATTAACTCTGACTTCCATCTCCTTCATTCTGCTCTTTTGGTTTTGCATTGAATTGTCTAATTCTTTAATTTTGTTATTGATCTGCTGGATTTCAAATCATTAATGTTCCATCAGTTCAAATAGCTTGCTTAATTTTTCATTTTGTTCTGCTGCATTTTGTTTAACCACTAGGAGGATTGTCTATATAGTTGTTTTGTAGTTGACCTCTGATAGTTTCAGAAAGGTTTGTTCATCTCTGAAGTTTCTTGTTTCTTTATCTTGAGAGTCTTCTGGAGCCATGGATTCTTTAAATGGTTAGCTGTGGATTGTTGTCTTTGTGCCATCTAGACACTGTTCGGTTTTCCTGGTGTTCCCTCAGCTGGAGCTGAGGCATGGTTCTAAGAGGTTAGTTGGTTACCAGCTGCTTCTGTGTATTCTAGTGACTGGCCCCAGGTGGGCTTTCTTGGGCAGTAGACTCTGCCTTGAGGTTGGCAAAGATGACATCCTACTTTTGGAGTCACTAAGGGCTATCAGCCAATGTTATGATATGGATCAGTGAAGAGTGGAAGAGATGCTGCTAGACCACTCTGCAGTCACTTCTCCAGGTAGTCTTATTCTAAAAAGGTACTTTCCTGCTAAGTGAGGATCTATCCAATCACTGCTGATATCAGTCAGGCCCTCAGGTGTGGCAGACCTCACCTTTTGGCTGACAATGAAAGCACCCCATAGGCTGTCCCCAGATGCTATTACGTGATTCAAAGCAGGGAGGGGTTACGGCCATGCTGCCATCCTTTGCCTTGCCCCACCCATACCTCTAGGCACCACCATCCTATACACAGCTTTTCTGCTGGAGAAGCGCTTTCTGGACAGGCACTGCTTCTCAGTATGTGTTTAAGCCCCTGCTGAGACCTACATTTGGGTGATTCCACCTCCCAACTGACCAAGACGGTGGCCCACCCAAGCTGCCCTTACTGCTGTGAAACAGAAGAATCTGTGGTGCAGCTCAGAGAAGAGAGGGTGGAGGGGCAGTGATGCCCTCAGTCAGCAGCTAAGTTCTCAAAATGTGGCTGTCCTAAGTGTAGTCTCTCTGGTGTGCTATACACTGTTTACTTAAGCACTGTAGTTCATCATATTAGTTGGTTCATGTCCAGCATCCACTTCCCAGATAAGAAAGAAGGTGTCAGTACCTGCAGTTCCCCCAAATGTTGAGTCAGCAGAAGCAGGAGCTGCCTCATCTTTGAGAAGGGTACTTACCCTATTAATGGTGCATAGTCCAATCTGACAAACTTATACCAGATTCTAGGGCTCCCAAGATGCCCATACAGTTCCATTCAATTATCATTCTAGGCCTTAGTTCAAAGAGGGAATTAAGAAGACATGTTTCTAGTCTGCCATCTTGGCCCTACCCCTCATGGATGGTTTTAAAGAACAGAAATTTATTGACCTTACAGTTCAATAGGCCAGAAATCTAATTCAGGGCATCTGCTCTACGAGAAGTCTCTGGATAAGATACTTGTCTCATCTTCCATAGCCATGGCATCCCCACTGGTGATCTCTATGTGATCTCTCTCTTTCCCCCATTTATGCTTATTTGCTTGTTTTTCTGTCTAATCTGCTCTTTTATTTACATGTCAAAAGTCTTTAGATTTTAGACATACCCTACACTGATGAAGCTTCATTAACAAGCCAAAGGAAACCTTATTCCCAAAATAGGTTTTCATACACAGTTATAGTGGTTAGGATTTCAACACATCTTTTTGGGAGGATACAATTCAATCCATAATGATAGGCAAACTTTCCTACAACATTTTGCATCATTGAGACTATTTTATGCTGTGTGAACATTTTCTGTACTTAAAAAAATCATATACATTTAACCTTAAGACCTCTATCTGTTGTCACAAAATAGGCAATGTTTTACATTATGAATACACATTAAGCTTTGGAATCAGTAGACTTATGTCATTTCTAACACTTACTGATTATGTAACTTCAGTCTCTGTTGATAAGTTGTATTATTCATATCAAACAAGATATAAGTTAAATTGATTTCATACTATATAGTAGTTGCAGGTACTATAGTGTACTTTATGTATTAATCAATTTATACATCTTAATTGCTTCATTGATAAAAACTTAGGAAACATTAACAGTGAACAATTGTTTTTACCCAGTGACTAGAACCTTTAAGAATATAAGGACTTTCTTCTCTTCTAAAGCTGTAAATGTAGTCTCTTAAAGGTGCTAGGCATGTGGCTGGTAAACACATGTGTCTGTTATATTAAAAACTTCATCCTTTACCCAAATCCTTTTGTTAATTTTATCTAATGATTTCAGGCATATTTTTAAAAACTTCTTTATGAGAAGTCTAACACATTTTATAGACATTTTCTCAAATGTAAGTGTTTGATAGAGTTGATGGCTGACTTGGTTTGTCCCACTTTAAATTTACTCAGTAGAATATTGTAATTACATGCTGGTGTATTTCTGAAAAAGAAAGGAAACATAAGCACATGGATCAAGACAATTCAGTTTATAAGAATTTGACAGCAAATATTCAGGTAACATGTCCTATCATTTTTCCATTATCTCTATACTCACCAATTTTTTGATATTGCCCCTATGTGACCAAAAAAAAAAAAAAAAAAAAAATACACTGCAGTGGAAAAAAATTCTAACCTAGAAGCTCTGTCTTATAGAGTATATATAGGGTTTTCTAGGCTTTAATCCTTAAGGAAGCAGATTTCTAGACCATTGTTCTGCAGTGCTGCTGGGTGGGTTTCAACCACTAACTTTCGGGTATATGGTTGAACACAAACCATTTGTGCCACCCAAAGACCTCTACATATGACACATCTTTGTATTTGCTGCAGTATCTATAGAGCCCTTAAGAAATCTCTGTTTAAGCGAAATACTTAAGTTAGCCTCATACATACCAAACTTTATGGTTGAGAATCAAACTAGCTATGACTCTAGTGCTCTTAAGTAGCTGTTCCAACTGTCCTCAAAGTAAACTATAGATTCAGTTCCAGCTGCATCCTAGCTATGTTTCATTCAAAATGGGTTCTAGATATTAGTTTAGTGTTGCAGTTGTGGCACTCCACACTATCTTAATCACATCACTGATTCCTGTGACCCTTTTTTATCCTGATTGCCCACCATTCGTTGAAACCTTGTTATTCTGTCCAACAGTCCAGTCAAACTCCAGAGCAGGGCCATTGTACATAGATGCTTGATACTCACGTGTTTGACCCTGAATCTTTTTCTCATAGATAGGCCAAGATAAATATCTTTCCTCTACATGTTACTCCTAGCCAAGCCAAGCCAAGTGCCATCGAGTCCTAATGATAACCAAATAGATTTGCTTCTACAGTGTACCATTTTCTGTCAGATTGTCCATGGCAATACTAAGGATGGCTCTTTTTGCTCTCTGCCTCAGATTCTCCCTGCCATCGCAAGTCTGCCCTAATACTGACTGCTTGTTTCTCTTCCTATTTCCTAGTGTTGATGATGACTCATCATAGCTGTCCCATCTTATTTGGCTTCAACTTCAAGATAAATTTTTCTGACAAACTGAGCCTTTGATATTTTTATTTATTTTCTTAAATATTGTATAATAAGATAAATTATTTTCTTTAAAAAGTAATCAAGTCTCTTACAAAAGGTAATGGTATCTTTAACAAGCTAACTTCATGTGCATGATACCTGTGGGCATCACAAGGTCCCATGCCCTGTGCTTCATTTAATGTTTTGCTGTCATCTTCTTGAAATTCCCATTTACTTTATTTTCAATCTTGTATTTTGAAATGAATTCCAATGGAACATTGGAGCATGACCAGGAGTAAAGAAGATAGAGACCTCTTCTCATACAATGCTCATAACACAGAATTCTGGTGGATGCATGGTGGTGGGAATTTAGTGGTGCTGAAAGCAAGTACAGCCAGCCCCACTATCTGCTGTTCCACATCCACTGATTCAACCAAAAGAGGATGCAAAATATTTTAAAAAGAAGGAGACAAACAGAAAGGGAAGAAGGAAGAGAAGAAAGGAGGGAGGGAAGGGGGAAAGAAGAGAAGAAAGAAATAAAAAAACAAAAACAAGTTTTTCCCATTTTTCCCTAAACAATACAATATAACAATTATTTACACAGCAATTACATTGTTGTCCAGAAACTGGCAAGTCATTTCCTACTCAGGTGTCATAAATAATCTAGAGATGATTTTAAATATATGGGAAAATGTGTGTAGGTTATATGTAAATGCTACATTATTTTATATAAGAAATTTGACTCTCCTGGTTTTGGTATCCTCGAGTTCCTGGAATCAATCCTCATGGATACCAGAGATATCCATGTACAATAGGCTTGGTAACTATACCTATGCAGAATCCCCAACAATCCAGATAATCCACACTTTCCTGTTAAAACAAGAACTTTTTTCAAATGCTGAAAACAATAGCAATCTAAGAAATATGCATTACAAAGGATACCGTTCGTATTCTTTCTTATTTTTTTTACTTCTCTGTGTTGGCCAGATATTTGTGCTGAAAAAATGAAATAAAAGGGAAAGACATGCCACCTCAGTTTATTTTTCTTACAGCACTTTCTTATCAGTAAACTGAAGGTAGAGATTATAAGGAAAATGTATGTGCATCAGGAAGAGCAATAAAAATTGTTCAGTGAGATTTGTGCAGCACCTTCAATTTCAGTAAAAACAAAATACATATGTGTGTACAAGCTATCAAACTGTATCATTTTGGTGATTCTGCATATAAGCTAAGTGTTTTTGTATTTGCCCTTAAAGCCATTACTGCACATTATAAAAATTAACATGAATATCCATGCTATTAATTTCTTGATTTACACATTTCACTTAAAATGACATTAAATAACAAAGAAAATTAGTACAGATTGTAAGAGAGATTGCGGAATGAAAAAACTGTATTTTAGTTCCCTTTATGCTTTTTTCCCCACTTTTTGAACAAATGGCTCCATATTCTCATTTTCCACTGTATTCTTCTAATTATGCAGTCAGCCTTTTCCTTATTGAAATATTTCCTAATTTGAATGTGCTACTCATATTAAAAGTGATTAATCTGGCATTTTTCAGTGGTCACAATGCACTGATTATAATAGTTAGCTTTCTTTCTTCTCTGGGAATGTCCATCGTTGACAAAAATACACTTGCTAGCTTCTGTGTTCTCATATTTTTGTTCCCCTTACTTTACTTTACTTCACTTCAGTAAAGTACTATATAAAAAGTAGCAGTGTTTCTCTTGATCGGTGAGATGTCTCTGTCTTCTAACCAATGCTTCTGTAGCAAACTCTGTGTCCCAGAGACTTAAACACATTGATGCCTCTATTGAGCAATTTTCTTCATTTAATGTCTCATCTTCAGACAGCACAAGAGGATAAACTGATTGGTTATTCACGGGTAGTATCACTGTTGCTACACACAACTTGCTAACTCTTTATAGCCTTTCTACACTCGGTGGGATAAAATAAAAAATATCCTAATATATATTTTCTCTGCTGTTTCACCTCAAGCATTTTACTGCTATCTTTTCCTCTAACTGTATGGATATTTTTATAGATATGTCTAGGTTTAGAGTAAAAATTAGGTTCCATAGTCGGATTGTTTATCTTGTGGTCTCTTCTTTGCCTTTCTAATCCTAGGAAACCTCGAACAGTATGTCTTAGTCTTAGACTATAACTCGTAAACTAAAATCAATTTGCCCTTCTGTTCTCTATTTTAATCTCAGCATTTGAATGATAGTTGCTAGCTCTTTTGAAAAAGTTTTTTAAAACATACACCATCTGTTATCTGCAGGTTATCTGTTTTCTCTTTAATATTAGAATGACATTTGAACATCTGCTTAAAACCTAGCTTAATATGTTATATGCTATGGATACTTAAAATAAATTAAGGAGAAAGGAAATAATTTTAAATAGAAAAAAGAAACCCCTCTTTTAAAGTGTTCAACACGATTCATTACTCAAATGGTAAAATTAGTATGCATAACATGCACATTTCTGAATTCTATTCAATTTTTAGAGTGACCTCTAGAGTATTAAGCAGATAATGCAATTCACTCTAAAGAGACAATGACACCAACGTTTGTCTTTTTTTTCTTTAAAGTAAAAGAACATGACATTGAGGTAAAAATATAGTGCACTTCACATTTACTTTGAATGCACAAATTGTTTGGCAAACAACTTAAAGAGTCAACTTTTCAAGCAAAATGTGAAAGCATAGTATGATAGGATGTGAGAGCAGATCCTTCACAGACAGTCTGGGTAGGTAGTAATCTTAACTCCTTTACTTTCCTGCAGCATGAGTTAATAAATATACTGAATTTTCTGTTCCACAATTTCCTCATCAGAAAATCAAGATAACTAGAACTGATCTCCTAAGTATATTGCAGTAGTCACATAAGTTAATATTTTTAAGTCACTAGAACAATCACATGAGGTGCCCTGGTAAGGCAGTGGTTAAAGCACTTGGCTGCCAACCAAACGCACTAGCTGCTCTTTGGGAGAAAAAGTGTAGTGGAAGTCTGCTTGTATAAAGATTTATAGGCCCTGAAAGCATATGGGGCAGTTCTACTCTGTCCTATATGGTTGTTGTAAGTCAGACTCCAGTGGTAGTGAGTTTTTAGAATAAGATTGTAATAACTGATAGTTGTGTTTGAGCACATAAAATTTAAGATTAGTGTATTTGTAATGGCTAAACATACAATTCTAAATGAATAGATAGTAACGGCTCCAAAAATTGACAACTTAGTCTATAATAAAATGACTGTCAAGTACTATGGTGATTTTAAGATTTTATCCTTCTAATTTTATATAATTTAAAAATGTTGCATAATATATTAAGTACTCTGTAAATGTACAGTTCAGATTGCAGTGTATTTAAATTGGATATGCTTTGTCAGATTGGTCGATTTATTAAATTCACAATAGTTGTGTAAATGCGATAGACTCAGAATGCCAAAGACATTTAGAAATTTTAGCTGACCCATAAAAGTCATGAGACTGACACATGTTGTAAGTAATGACGGTGAGATACAGATTCAGCCTTACTGCTGAATATGTTTGCCTAATCACATTAATTTCCACATAGCTTGGTATTTACCATAATCAAGTGCTCAGATGCTCCAATCAGCAGTGGAAAATTTCCCAGTAAGACATTAATTTCTGACTTTGAGTACCTCACTTCTATCCTCTGTCAAACTAAATAGGGCAAAATAAACGGTATTTTTTTCACATTCATGCTAAGAAATAGACACGGCCAGGAAGACAACAAAGATAGATAAAAGCAACTTGAAACTGCTTCCTGTGTGTCATTTCTGAGATAAGGGGAAGTCACAGCTCCTTGTATCCAAAATTGTGGCTACAATTCTGTCCAACAGGGGCTGAAGAAAGGTAATCAGTATACTAGAAATTGATCAAACCCAGTGTTGTGGAGTTGGGTCCGACTCATACTGACCCTAGAGGTCAGAGTAGAACTGTCCCGTAGAGTTTCCAAGGAGTATCTGGTGGATTTGAAATTCTGACCTTTTGGTTAGCAGGCATAGCACTTAACCCACTACACCACCAGGGTTTCCCTAAATTTTATATATATATATGTATATATATATACACACACACATATATGGTATAGTATATAGGTGTATTTGTATATAATATATATACATACACCTATATACTATTGTGTATATATGTATTATATATATACACACATACAGAGAGAGAGAATAATTAAATTATTAATAGAAAAATCAGATTGGGAATTATATGGAAATACCATTGTGAATTGTGATATATTTACTCACATAAAATCCTGAGACTGTGATTTTCTGAATGCCATTGCTTGTAGACAAATATGCCAATTTTTTGAGCTATCTACTCCTATATGATTCTATCTTCAGCCCTTATAAGCAATATTAGTAGCATGAACATTAATCTTAAATTTTAGGTACCCAAGCACATATATCAAATACTACATTCCTGTAATTGTTATGGTCACTTTAAAATATTGTGATTGTTGTAATGTGTTTACCAGCCCAGTTCTAGTTATTTTTTGATGAGAAAACAGAGAATAAGAGAAGTAAGCATTTAAATTAATTCATACTATGGGCAAGTGAAAAATTTAGTAAAATTTCCTTCAGTACTACAATACACACTTAAAAAAATTACTGTGCTGTAAGTGAAAGTTTACAGTTTGAGTCAGTTTGTCATGCAAAAACTTACATTGTTATGCAACCTTAGTTACTCTCCCCACACTGGCAGGACACTGCCCGTTTCCACTCTATATTTCTCATGTCAGTTCACCAACTCTTGTTGCCTCATCCCAGTTAGCTTCAGCTCTCTACTTAAGCCAAGGAGCACATTCTTCAGTATCATTTTGTGACTTATACTCCAGTCCAATCTTTAAAGAGTTGGTTTTGGGAAATTATTTCAGCTCTGGGCTAACAGAGAGTCTGTTACAGGGACCCTCTAGTCCTTCAAACAATCAAGAGTAGTCTTTTTAATAGTGTTTGAGTCCGCACCCCGTTATTTTCCCACAAAGACAAGGACTTTTTGATGTGATCACTGTCAGGATAGACATCTGTAATAGCTGGGCACTGTCTACGCTTCTGTTCTCATGCAGACATTGTCACTGGATTTTGTGGCCCTTTCTGTCTCTTGGACTCGTATTTTCCTTACATCTTTGGTGTTTGGCTTTGCTCCAGATGGGTTGAGATCAATCGATGATTCTTAGATATTGCTTTCTTTTAAAATCCCAGATGTCACTCACCAAAGTGGAATGGAGAATATTTTCTTAATAAAATTTGTTATGTCACTTGACCTAGGTGTTCCATGAAATCATAGTTCCCCAGGCCACTGTTCATGCTGTACTGTCCCTAGAAGTATTTGGTTATATTCGGAAAGCTTCTTAGCTTTTGGTTTAGTTCACTTGTGCTGTGTATTGTACCTCCCTTCAAATAACGTAATTCTGGTCTACTGTAAATAGTGAATGGAAACTCAGGTGGTATAGTGGTCAAGTGTACAGCCGCTAACCTCAAGGTCAGCAGTTTAAACCCAGGAGGTGCTCCTTGGCAACACTATGGGACAGTTCTACTGTGTTCTACAGTGTCACTATGACTCAGTGACACTGGGTTTGGTTTGGTTTGTGGTTATAATTAGCAAATACCCTTCTCTTTCCTTCCCCATCTTCATAATCATCAAAGACTATTTTCCCCTATGTTAAACCATTTCTTAAGTCATTACAATGATGGTCTTCTACAACATTTGTCCTTTAGTGACTGATAATTTCACTCAGCATAATGCATTCCAAATTCCTCCGTATTGTGAGGTATTTCCAAAATTCATCATTGTACTTTGTCATTGTATAAGATTAAATTGTGTGAATATGCCATAGTTTGTTTAGCCCATTTATCTGTCATTGCCATGTAGGTTGATTTCTTCTTTTTGTTATTGTGAAGAGTGCTGTGATCAATATTAGTGTACATGTATCTATTTGTGTGATGGCTCTTATTTCTCTAGGATACATTCTAAGAATTTGGATAACTGAATCATGTGGTATTTCTATCTGTAGCATTTTTAAGAATGTGCCAAATCAATTTCGAAAGTGGTTGTACCATTATACATTCTTATCAGCAATATATAAAATGTTGCAGCTTCTCCACAGTCTCTCTAATATTTATTATTCTGTGATTTTTGGATTAATGCCAGACTTCTTGGGGTGGGATAATATCTCACTGAAGTTTTGTTTTGAATTTCTCTAATGGCAAAAGATTGTGAACACTTCCTCACACTTCTGTTAGCGGAGTGAATGTCTTCTTTGATGAAGTGCTTGTTTACATCCCTTGCCAATTTTTTAATTGGGTTGTCTTTTTGTCATTGAGATTTTGCAGTATCTTGTAGATTTTTAGAGATTAAATGCTGGTCAGATTTTTCATATCCAATTTTTTTTTCCCAAAGGGCGAAGTCTTTGGATGAACATAATTGTTTGATTTGGGGGAGTTCTCAGCTGTTTTCCCTTCTTGTGTTTGTGCACTGTTAATAATAATTTGCATTATTTTTTATGTCATGTATTAGGGGTCCCAGCTCTGTCCCTAACCTTTCTTCAATAGTCTTCATCGTTCTAGGTTTCATAGCTAGGTCTCAGATCCTTTTTGAGTTAGTTTTCATGCATGGTGAGAGACATGGGTTTTGCTTAATGCTTTGGAGACAGATATTCACTTGTGCCAACACTGTTAACAAAGCTACTGTCTTTTTTTCAGTTTATGAACTTTGAGCCTTTGTCAAATATTGGCTACTTAAAGGTGGATGATTTTATGTCTGGATCCTCAATTCCATTCCATTGGTCTATGTATCTGTTGTTATACCAGTCGTCAGCCTGTTTTGACTACCATGGCTTTGTGGTCAAAAGTTGGGTAGTGTGAGGCCTCTCATTTTGTTTCTCTTCTCCAGTAATGCTTTACTTATTCATGGCTTCTTCCCTCTCCATATGAAGCTGGTGATTTCTTTCTCCATTTCATTAAAGAATGCTATTGAAATTAGGTTTGTGATTTCGTTTTATCTACTGATTGCTTTGGGTAGAATAGACATTTTCATGATGTTGAGTCTTCCTATCCATGACGAAGGTAGGTTTCTCCACTTACGCAGGTCTCTTTTGGTTTCTTGCAGTAATGTACTCTAGTTTTCTCTGTATAGACTTTTTACAGCTCAGGTTAGATTTTTTTTCCTGAGTATTTTATTTCGATGGCAATGGGTTTGGGTTTTATTGATGTCCTTGTTATTTTGTCTTTTGGGAGGGGGTTACTGAAAATGGTATTGATTTGGATTTCTTCTTTGATGTTACCTTTGTTGGTGTAGAAGAATCCAACTAATTTTTGTATGTTTATCTTGTATTCTGATCATTTACAGAACTCTTGCATTGGTTCTGGTAAGATTTTTGTGAATTCTTTACAGCCTTTCTATGTATAACACCACATCATCTGCAAGGACAGATAATTTCGCATTTTTATTGTCCATTTTTATACTTATTATTTATATTTTAATCTAATTGCTCTAGCTAGAACCTCCAATACAATGCTGAATAAAAGTGATGACTTGTCTGGTTCCTGTTTTCAAGGAAAATGTTTCCAGACTCTACATTTAGGGTAATGTTGGCAACTGGCTTTGTATAAATGCCCTTTATTATGGTGAAGAATTTCCTTTCTATTCCTATTTGCCTGAGAGTTTTTAACGTGAATGGGTGTTAGACTTTGTCTAATGTCTGATTATTAAAACAAATGTCCCTTGTTTCTTGTTCTATTTATGTAGTTGATTACATTGATTGCTTTTCTAATGGTGAACTATCCCCACATCCCTGACATGAATCCCACTCCATAACGGTGAAGTTTTTCACTGATAGGCTGTTGAGTTCTGTTAACTTGAATTTTGTTGAAAATTTTTGCATTTAAGTTTGTGAGAGATTATTGGTCTGTAATTTTACTTTTTGGGGGGGGTGTCTTTATGGCTGGCTTGGCTTACCTGCTTTTGGTAGCATGGTTATGTTAGCTTCATGGAATGAGTTTGGGAGTATTCCATCCTTTTCAATACTCTAAAATATCTTCAGTAATAGTGGTGTTAATTGTTCTCTAACTGTTGGGCAGAATTGTCCAGCGAAGCTGTCAGAGCCAGGGCTTTTCATTGCTGGGAGTTCTTTATTTTTCCAATCCTTTGTTTTATTAAGAGTTAATTTAGTTGTTCTACCTCTGTGTTAGTTTTGGTAAGCAGTGTGTTTCTAGAAATTTGTTTTTTTCTTTTTCAATTTCAGTTTGTTCAGTTGTGGTATCATCCATCTCATTTCTTATGTGAGTTACTTACTTCTATTTTTCTTTTGTTGGAGGCCAGGCTTTTTTTTAAATAGATCTTTTCGAAGAAACAGCTTTTGGTCTTAAGACTTTCAATCTTTTTCTATTCACCAATTCATTAGTTCACTGTAATTTTTATTATTTGCTCTCTTCTGGTGCCTGAGGGGTTCTCCTGTTGTTCTCTTTCTACTTCTTCAAATTGCAGGGTTAATGCTTTGATTTTAGTCATTTATTGTTCTTGAATGTGTGCATTTATTTAAATAAATTGACTTCTGAGCACTGCTTTTGCAGTAGGATGTGTTTTCATTCTCATTTGAATCTTTGAATTGCTTTATTCTGTCCTTGATGTCACCTATGAACCTTGATTTTCTATTGCTAATTTTTGCTTTTACAGTTTTAGTGTCTGAATATGAGGTCTAACAATTAAGTCTGCAAATTTAATTCTTCTAAGTGCTACATACCTTACTGCTGAATATCACTATGGTCACTTTTGAAGTACTCCCTTTGGGAGCTATGCTCTGACACTGGTGTCTACTCTACCCTTCAAAACAGTTTCAGAACTCTTTCTGGAGTGGCCATTGCTCATGTTAGCAAGGTGGTAAGTTCATGAACTTAACTGTATAGCTGTCTATGAGGGAGTTTTTAGCCAGTAAACAAATAACTGTCTCACCCAATCTGGTCCCCAGTGACTTTTTTCTTTACCCCAAGATAAAGGAAATATTGAAAGGAAGACATTTTGATGACATTGAGGACATCAAGGGTAATATGACAACAGCTCTCACAACCACTCCAGAAAAAGAATTCCAAAATTGCCCTGAAGGGTGGACTAGACACTGGTGTCAGTGCATAGCTTCCCAAGAGGACTACTTCAAAGGTGACCACAGTGATATTCAGCAATGAGGTATGGAGCACTTTCTTTAGGATGAGTACATAAATGTAATTGTCAGACCTAGTAGACTTTGCAAATTTTTGACGCTTTGGATTTTGCTAAGGCTTGCTATATGGCCTAATACATGGTCTATTCTGAACAATGTTCCATGTTCTTGGACAGGGAAGTGTACTTGGGACTGCTGTTGGGTAGAGTGCTCTCTGTGTCTAGAGATCAACTTGATTGATTGTGGCCTTTAGCTCATCCCTGTCTTTATTGACCTTATATTTGGATGCTTTGTCCTTCACCAAAAGTGGTGTGTAGAGGTCTTCTACTATTATTGTGGACCTGTCTATTTTTCTTTTCAGTGGACAAAGGATATGAACAGATTGTTTACTAAATAAGACATACAGACAGTTTTTTCCCCCCAATATTTAAACCTTTTCTTGAGTCCTTCTAATAGTGGTCTCCTACAATAGTTGTCCTTTGGCAACTGACTACACACTGTATAATGTCTATCAGATTCCACCGTTTTATGCAGTGTTTCTCAAATTCATTGCTGTTCTTTACCATTGTGTGGTATTCCAGCAATGGTTTACCTATCCGTTCATCTACTGATGGATACTTAGATTGATTGGATCTTTTTCTTACTGTATTATTTTTGAATACTGTCTTAGGCTGGGTTTTCTAGGGAAGCAAAACCAGTAACACATGTAGGTACAAGGTAAGATTTATAATATATATATATATGTATATATATATATACAGACAGATAGATAGATACAAATATAGGAAACAGCTCACGTAATCACAGAAGCTGAATGTCCCAAGCTCTGGCACAAGCCTCACGTGTCCACGGAAGCTGAGGAACCCAAGGTCAGCAAGTCAGAGACCAGAGTTGTAGATCACCGGTTGTGTAGATCAGTGGATCCCAAGCTGGTGGCGAGACGAAGTGACAGAGGCTGGCGAACCCAGGATCGGCAGGTCAGGGAGCAGGACTGGGCAGAGGCTGGTGAGCGCAGAATTGGCAGGTCAGGGAGCAGGACTCTCAAGTGCCGACTGTAAGGACTGATGAGTCCAACAGCTGCTAGCTCAAGTCCCGCAACCAGATGCTGGAACAAGAGAGCAGGAGCTCCTGGCCACGTGAGCAATCAGCAGCCGTAGTCCAATGTCACGAGATGAGAGCTGAGGGGGAGGGAGCCACCACAAACCCCACCCTGCCACTTAATACAGCAGCCAAATAGGTAGTAGCCAAGTTGACATAATCCTGAACCACAAATACTTACTTGATTTATGCATTTTTCTATCCTTTCAGTTTTAGTTTGTTTTTAAGTGTAATGTGTCTTCTGTAGGCAGCATGTAGATGCATCTTTTTTTCTAAATCCAATCTGCCAGTCTCAGTCTCTAAAGAGACTGTTGCATTTAACCCATGTATCAGTGTAATTATTGATAGGGATGTGTTTAGTGTTGTCGTTTTGATGTATTTTTGTATGTGTTGTTAACTTTTTGTTCCACTTAATTTTCTGTGCTGTGCTGATCCCTTTTTCTTTGTGTGTTTTCCTTTCATTTTTTTCATTTTTGTTGGTTTTACGTTGCAGAGACTTCATGAGTTCCTTGCTTTTACTTCGATAAGTAAAGATTGCTAATTTCCTCTCCAGTTATCTTAATATTTACACTGATTTTCCTAAATTTAATATTTTATTGGTTTGTATTGCCTGGAGTTCTCTTTCTCCCTCTTTTTTTGTTATAATGCCATGTTTTGCATACTGATGTTTCTGTTTATGTATTTTCAATGGTTTGCATTTGATTTCTCTTCTTAATTTCTCTGTCTGAATCAATAGCCAGTTGTTCTGTTTTACATTCTAGTCTTGGATTATTATCTGCTTTTATTGATTTTGTAACTGAAAGACTACCTTTAGTATAGCCAAGCCAAGTGTCGTGTCCTAATTCTTATTTGAGAGACAATTTGAACTGATATATAAGTCTTGGCTAGCAACTTTTTTCTTTCACTGCTTTTTGTATCATCCTATTGGCTTGGCTATTGCTTTCTTGCCTGTATGGATTCTGCAAAGTAGTCCAAGTCTAGCCTTACTGACCTTCCTTTGTATTTGGGTTTATAGATTGTTTTTCATTTATTCCTAGGCACTTTTAAAATTATCTCCTTGTCTTTAGTTTTGGCAATGTTGACTCTAATATGCCTTGGTGTCATTCTGTTGGGATCTACCTTGTGTGGGGTTTCTTGCACATCTTGGGTAGATATTTTCTCATCTAGATAATATTGGGGACAGTTTCTGTCAACACATCTTTGACAATTCTATCTTTATTTTCTGTTGTCCTCCCCTATTCTGGTTGCAATCACTTGTAGATTATTTCTCTTCATAGAGTCCCACATAATTCTTAGGGTTTCTTTATTGTTTTTAGTTCTTTTATCTGACTTTTCCTCAAATATGTTGGTGTCAAGTGTTTTATCTTTAGTCTCACTAACTCATCCTTTCATTGCCTCAATTCTTTGACTTTCTATTGAGTTGTCTAAATTTGTCATTTTTATTATTAATCTTCCAAATTTCTACTTCCTGTCTTCTTGTTTTTTCTTGAAGTCTGTTCAAGCTTTCATTATATTCTGACGTATTTTGCCACATACCTTTCCTGATCTCTTTAAGAGTTCTAAATATTAATGTTTTTTTTGTATTCTGCCTCCAATAATTCTAGGAAGCTCATTTCATCTGGGAAATTTCTTGATTCTTTGTTTGGGAACTTCCTGAAGTTGTCATGTTCTGCCTTTTTAAGTGATTTGGTATTGACTGTTGTCTCTGAGTCATTTGTGAGTAGTCATATTTGTATTTTTTATGTTTGCTTATTGCACTCATGTTCTGATTTTGTTTTGTTTTAAGATGTCCAGATGGGTTAGTTGTGTGTGCTAGTTTGTTTATTGGCATCCTTGAATCTCTAACATCCTGTCACCATGTTATTAGAACTGTTACTATACATGCAAGCCTATAAATCTATTTACTTTTGTTTATGTCTTCAGTTCAGGTGTCCTGGTAGTCAGCCTCTAAGTGTGTGGTGCAGGCTCTCTCCTGTAGTCTTAGAAGGGTAGGGTGCTGAGTGCAGGCATAGATATCTGGAGGTACAAGACAGGCAGGGGCCGCCAGCTGCCATTCAGTGTCTGTAAGGAAAGCATGTCCCATTATGCTTGAATCTAGGCAGAGGAACTGTTTTAGCCCGGACTTTCCAGCTTGGGGCAGTCAGCAGTTGTCTTTTTCCTTCCCCCAGTTTGTTAAAATGTTCCCTCTCCTAGTCAGTGGGAATGGCTTAAGGAATACATAAGGGATTCTACTTCCAGTCTTGGAATGAGTCAGTCTGTGCAGTCCAGTTCAGTGCAGAGAAGGGAGACAGGCAATGGGAAAAAGGGAGAGATGTTTGTTCTGAAAGAAAGTTTTAGATCTGGGCGTGGTAGGTTAGATGGAAGCCGATTATGTTTTGACTTTCATATGCCTGTTTTCACTAGCTGTGGAGATGTAAGTGATTCACTGCTGCTTATTCTCTTCCACCGAGGAGGACACCCTCTGAACACCACTGCTCTGCTCACCATGCTAGTTGCATTGGATTTCCACTGGGTCAGATCTGGCCAGTCTTGGTTACCCCTGGACATAGTCTCTCTTCTCTGTCACTCAGTTTGATTTCTCAATTTTTCCTTTGATGTTCAGGGCTCTTAGAATGTCATTTATAGTCAAGCCATTTGTTCTTCGGGGTCTTTGTTGTGTTAGAGGGATCACAAGAAGCATCTGAACACATCCACAATTTATGTCCACTTCTCAAACTGTCTTTTCTCAAAAGTACTTTCTGTTTTTATGTCTTATGATTTTTATTACACTTTTAAATTTCTTCCTTATCATTATTTTTTGCATATTTTTTTTGTTTCTGAAATAAATCCAGATTATGTATTTGCTTATAAAAGTAATTACTTTTTCCAGTGTTTATTTAATTTCAATCTTTGTAAACATAAGTAGAAATTGCATGACAGTTTTACTCCTCTCTTATTGTATACATATGTTTTTGTCTTAAGAATATCAATTTACACTTTTTCTTAATCTTTAAGTAACATATTGAATCTTTGTCTTTACACAGATCTTTTCAAATAAGTCATTTTATTATTTTATTAGTCTTTTGTTTTTCACCTACTTTGTTACTTTCTGCTTTTGCTTTCATTAATATATTTCTTTGTCCATTTGTGAGGGTTTTTGTTGTATTCATGTTGGGATGGAGTCTGTAATAGAGTCTGGAGTCTTTGATCATCATTGTCAGTAAGTGCTTTAAGTTCTCTTTATTTTCAGCAAGAAAGTATGTCACCTGCATATTGCAGCTTGTCAGTGAATCTTCCTGCAAACCTTCTTCCAATTCTAATGCCTTGATCTTCATTTAGTCCAGCTTCTCTGATTATTTGCTAAGCGCACATATTAAATAAGCTTAGTGAAAGGGTGCAACCCTGATGCACATATTTCCTGACTTTAAACCATGCAGTATCCTCTTGTTCTGTTTGAATGAGTGCCTCTTTGTCTATGTACAGGTTCCTCATGGCACAATTATGTGTTCTAGAATTCCTATTCTTTGCCATTTATCCATAATTTACTACGATCCATATAGTAGAATGTCTAGCAAAGTCAATAAAACACAGGTAAATATCTCTTTGGTAGTCAATTCTGCTAGCCAGGACCCATCTATTATCAGCAGTGATGTTCTTTCTTCCACACTATCTTCTGAATCTGGCTTAAATTTCTGTCAGTTCCCTGCTAACATACTGTTGCAACGACGTTTGAATGATACTCAGAAAACTTTTACTTGCATGCAATATTTATGATATTGTTGCATAATTTCTGCATTGTGCTGAATCACCCTTCTTTAGAATAGGTACAAATATGGATCTCTTCCAGTCATCTGGTTGGGTATCTGTCTTCCAAATTTCTTGGCATAGACATGTGAGTACCTCTAGCGATGCATCTGTTTGTTGCAACTTTTGGTATTCTGTCAATTCCTGGCGATTTGTTTTTTTCTTAATGTCTTCAGTGCAACTTACGCTTCTTCCTTCAATACCATTGATCCTTGATCATATGTTACCTCCTGAAATGGTTGGATATTGACCAGGTCTTTTTGGTATCGTGACACTGTGTATTTTTTCCACCTTCTTTTGATGCTTCCTATGTCTTTCAATAAGTTGTCCATGGAATCCTTCAATGCTGAAACTCTACTTGAATATTTCTTCCCTTCTTTCAACTTGAGAAATACTGAGCATATTCTTCTTTTTGATTTTCTAATTTCAGTTCTTTGTGCACTCATTATATTTTGTCTTCTTAAGCTGCCCTTTGAAATCTTCTGTTTAACTCTTTTACATCATCATTTCTTCAGTTTTATTTAGCTACTCAACATTCAACAGCAGCTCTTAGAGTCTCTTCCATCATCCATTTTTGTATTTTCTGTCTCTGTAATGACCTCTTGCTTATACCATATATGATGTCCTTGATGTCCTTCCACAGCTCCTCTAGTCTTCAGTCTTCAGTGTTCCGAAGCATCATATTTGTTCTTCTGACAGTTTCTAAATTCAGATGTGATATACTGAAGATTATGCTTTGGCTCTTATGGACTCATTTTATTTTTTTTCCAACTTGAACTTGAACTTGCATATGATCAACTGATAGTCTGTTCCCCAGTCAGCCATTGGACTTGTTCTGAGTGATTATATTGAGCTTGTTCACTGTCTGTCTCCACAAATATAGTTGTTTTGATTCTTGTGGATTCCATCCCGGAAGGCCTACATATGTAGTCACCAATTATGTTGTTGAAAAGTTATTTCCAGTGAATAAGTCTTTGGTCTTCCAAAATTCTACCATGTAGTCTCTGTTGTCTTTTCTATCACCAAGGCCTTGTTTTCCAACTATCAACCCTTCTTCTTTGTTTACAATTTTCACATTCCAGTCACCAGTAATTTTCAATCCATCTTAAGTGTGTGACCAATTGCAGACTGGCCAAATGTTTAAATTTCTTCATTTTTGGCTCTAGCGTTTAGTGTGTAAACGAGTAATAGCCCTATTAATTGAAAGCAAGCTGTGCAATGGAACTGAGTACTAATATCACATAAAAACTCCACTGATCCTATCCTCTCCATGTGGATATTGAAAGAATACGAGAGAAGAATCCTTAGTAAAATACATGAAAACTCTGTGCTTTAATATTCACTTCGCAATTAATTTCAAAAAAGAATTTCAGCAAAGAAACAAATCCAGTACCTGCAGTCTAAGTATCTGGTTACTTATTAAAAAGAAACTAAAAGAAGGGAAGCTTAGAGTCCTCAAATTTAGACCTAGTAACTCATAAGTATCTTGAAAATTACTCTGAGGTGTTCTCAGTTTGACAAATGGTCTTCTGGATATTTAGAACTACATTCTTGAACTATTAAATGTTCTAACTATTGTTCTTGCGTGCATCATCACCTAACCAGTCCACTCTCTGACTGTCATCAGTGCCATTGTCCTGAAACTTTTCTCTAAGCACATTACTTCCATGATTCAAAATACTCTTCCTGTTTGCCACTGTTTACATTTTAATTTGTACATTGCCTTTACCCTGACATTCAGATTCTAGGCACATTTACTCCAATTTACCTTCAGAGTCTTTCTGCCACACTGAACTTATATGACTGTCCACATTTGCCCTTTCCTTACTCAGTGGTTTTGAACAATTTTTTTTCTAGAACTCTTTCTTCATCTTTGCCACTGAATAACAGATAAATATTTAACATTACTAAAGAAGTACCTTAAGTGTAACTTCTCTAAAAATCTTCCCATATTATTGATATGGAATAAGAGCTTTACCACAGATTTCTACACACATTATATGGTAACATATATTTCTTCCAGTAATAACTGAGCATTTTAAATTCAAGAGCTGAAACTCATATTTGTTTATATTTTCATCCACTAACCCAAGGCTAAATGTTCTTAATAAAACCTTCAGTTCCCAATGAAAATTCTTAGATTTCATCCAAAATGTGAATTAAATATTGTGTTTAGTAACAGATTATAGGAGTAGGAAGGAACACTTGATTTTGATTGCTTAAAACATTTGGATAAAGCATATCTAAAAATGAATTTACTTTTACTCAAATGCAGTTATGTAAAATTACAGTCATGATGTGTCTATGAATTGATGTAATTGAAAAGCTACACAATAAAAAATCCTTCCTCTGGATCCTAAAAAAAGTCCTATAACATATATAATAACCAGTAGAAAATGAACTGAAGTTCTAGTTTTATACATTAATGCCATGAGTGTTGTTGAAATGAAGCATGGTATTCATAGTTTAGTCGTCATCTAGAAGAACAGAACTTTTTTTTATTTTTTGTGAATGTCATGGATAGAATTGTGTCCCCGCAAACGTATGTGTAGCCATGATTCCCAGTATCTTGTGACTATCCTCCATTTTGTGGTTTTCCTATGCTATATGTTAAAGAATTAGGGTGGGACTGTAAATTCCTTTATAAGGCCACCTTCCTGCTCCACAGTAAAGGCAGTTTCCCTGGAGTATGGCTTACCCCACCACAATCCTTTCAGCCTGCAAGAGATAAGAGGAAAGAGAAACAAGCAGAGATTTGGGAACCTCATACCATCAATAAAGCAGTACTGGGTGAAGAGTGCATCCTTCAGAGCTGAGGTTCTTGTGCCAAGATGCTTCCTGAACAAAGACTGATGCAATACCAGACTTTCCTCCAGAGCCAACAAGAGAAAAGCCTTCCTCTGGAGCGGACACCCTGAATATGGACCTGTAACGTACCAGACTGTGTAAGAATAAACTTTCCTTTGTTAAAGCCATCTACTCCATGGTATTTCTGTTACAGCAGCAGCCCTAGCTGACTAAAACAGTGGGTAAAATAACTAAATCATAGCTTCCATTCTCAAAACTAGTAAGTAATTTTGATAAACTTTTGCTTTTATGTAAAGCCAAAAATTATGTTACAATAAAATGTAATTGATATTATTTAACTTTCTGTTCTTAAATGAAAGAAACATGGACCAGGGTTTATTTTTTCAAATTCATCCACAAATTAACCATTATCACACTTCCTAAATGTCAAACCCAATCCACTGATTCTCGGTCTCAAACCCTGTTATTTTTTCATTCACTTTAAGATTTTCATATAGTCATTTTTTACTTTAGTTTTAATTTTTATTTTTTAAACCTCTGTTTTTCTCTATTCCACTGTTTGTTTGCTCCCCCACATCCCAACTTTGTGCTCAATATGTAACCAGTCTTTCTTTGGAAAGTCACACATGCTTATGAAAGGTCATATTTATAGGTAAAAATGCTTGTGTTATTGTTTTTTTAGGTAGACTGATAATAAAATTCCTGTGAAACTCTAAAATAGTTTTAGAGTCCTATAACATAGGAAAATATACTCTCAAATTTACCACTATTGGATTTTACATGTGATTACAACATATGTTTTTTTGCTTAGCTAATATTTACAGATTACAAAGTACAAATCCAGAAGTTCTGTTTTTAAAAAGTCACTGTCATCAGCTGTGGGGTGGTGGAGAAAAGGTGATGGCTTACTCATACACCTCTTAATTCCCTCTGAAAACTAAGGCCTGGATTGATAATTAAAGGGAGCTTTCTGGACACCCAGTGAGTCCTAGGACATGGCATAGGGATGTTAGTTTGTACTACATGCCACTGAACAGGAAACTTCTTTTCTTTCACTGACTCACACCCTTATTGAATGGCCGGCTCCTGTGGACCAAAGGTAACCGGCAGTTTTAATGTTTTTTTCTTTTGTGGCTGGCAGGTGGGAGATGGGCTTAACTGGCAGAAAAGCTCTTTTCAGACTACCACAATAGATTCAGCTATCACACAGCAGGAGTTACCCAAATAGAGGCCTCCTCAGGGATGAATTCCCAGACTAGGAGGAGTACCAGCCCAGGGATCACTTCTCCAGCAGAAAAGCTGTGTTTAGCACAGTGTAGCCTTAGGGGTGGAGCCTGACAGGAGATAATAGTAGGAAAATAGCCTGTCAATACTTTGATCTATATCACAGCATCTGGGGACAGCTGAAGAGATGCCTTCATTGTAAGTGGAAGGAGGGGCTTGAACACCTGACAGCCTCACTGATTTTGGAAGCAATCACATAGCTTTTACCTCTCACAGTAAGAATGCCTAAAGAAATAACTGGGGTGCAGCCTGATGGCATCTCTCTTCCAGTCTTTACTGATGCACATCATAGGGTCAGCTGACAGCTCCCCAGTGACTCCATGAGTAGAGTGGTGTATTTGACAGCTACGAAGCAGAGACTGCTACTGCAGAGATTCCACTGGTCCAAGTCACTGGAGTACACAGAGGTGGCTGGTGCACAACTTATTTCACAGAACTGTGCCTCAGCTCCTGTTAAGGCAAAACCAGAGAAAATAAACAGCCTTTAGGTATCCTAAAAGCAACAAACCCTAGCCAGACATTCAAAGAAAAATCCACCCATGGCTCCAGAAAACTCCCAAAATAAAGAACCAAGGAACTTCCCAGATGAAGAAGCATTTTGAAATTATTGGAAGTCAAGCACAAAACAAATACAAATAGAGCCCTCCTAGACATTATACAGAATGCAGCAGAGAAAAATGAAAAACTAAGCAGGCTGTTTGAACTGATGGAACATGAGCATTCTGAAATCTGACAGGTCAATAACAAAATTACAGAAGTAAACAATTCAATTTAAAGCCATAAGAACAGAATTGAACAACTAGAAATTAGACTTACTGACCTTGAAGATAGAGCTATTGACACCAGAAGTTATGAGGAGAAATCAGAGAAAAGAAACAATAAAAATGAAGAAGCATTAAGAAATACGTGGGACTTTATTAAGAGGAACAATTTACAATTAATTGGAGTTTCTGATTGGGGGGGACACTTGAGAACACAGAGAGTACTGTTGTTGAATTGCTGACAGAAAACTTCCCTGACATCATGAAAGAAGAGAACATAGATATACCAGGTATGTATCAAATGCCACAAAAAATAGACCCTGAAAGAAGACATCGAGACATGTTATAATCAAGCTTAATGAAATGAAACATAAGAGAAACTCTTAAAAGCAGCGAAACTCAAGGCAAAGGTAACATTCCGAGGGAAGTACTGTAGGTTTTCTTGTGACTTCTCGGCAGAAATGATGTTGGCAAAGAGGCAGTGGGATGACACACTCAAAGCCTTGAAGGAGAAAAACTTCCAACCAAGAGTTACACATCCTGCAAAACTGACTTTCAAATATGAAGATGAACTTAAGACATTCGCAGATAAACAGGAACTCAGACATTCTGTAAAAACTGAATCAAAGCTACAAGAAATACTGAAAGAAGCTCTTGGCTTAGAAAAACAAAACCATTAACTCTATATTTAAGAAAGCAATGCAGGACACAGCATCCAGAAACCTACTTAGTTAGTGATGGCAGAAACTCATTTAAAACTATGATATTAAAAGAAGGAATCCAGTGACCATATCATGAACGCTATTATACCATCACATAAAAAGAGGGATATCCTACAGTAGTTATACTCCTTCCAGATGGAGATGAGTTTAATAAGATATGCAGAAGTTAAAATTAGGTTTAAACTTAGATTATTAAGGAGGATCATAATGGTATCCACAAAGTGCAATAAAGATGCAGCTTATCAAAACAAGAAACATAACACAGAAGTCTAAAACACAAAACCAACACTGAAAACGGTGAAAACTCAATCCATAAAGAATGACCCAGAACAGAATATGAAGAGGAACAGAGAAAACACCAACACAAAAATAAACATATCACAATGCCAGCACTAAACACATACTTGTCAATAATTACACTGAATGTAAATGGACTGAATGTGCCAGTAAAGAGACAGTGAGTGACATCTTGGATCAGAAGACATGACCTATCTATATGTTGCTTACAAGAAACTCACCTTAGACTTAAAGATACGAACAAAGTGAAAATTAAAGGATGAAATAATATATACCGAGCTAATAATATAAAAGAAAAGCAAGTGTGGCAATGCTAGTCCAAGATAAAGTAGATTTTACTGCAAAATCCGTCATTGTGGGCAAGGATGGTCATTGTTTATGTTTGAAAGATTCAATACACAAGCAGGACTTAACAATGTTAAATATTCATGCACTCAATACTAGAGCATCTAAAAACATTGGAAAACACTGATTACATTGAAAAATGAGATAGATCACAATAATAGTGTGAGACTTCAACACTTCACTTTCAGTATTGGACAGATCTTCTAGAAAAAAAGCTCAGTAAAGACACAGAAGATCTTATTGCTATAATTAACCAACTATACCTCATTGATATATGCAGAACTTCATAACCATCAACAGATAAATACACCTTGCTCTCCAGTGTACATAGAATGTTTTCCTGAACAAAACATGTGTTAGGACATAAAACAAATCTCAACCAAATCCAAACCACTGAATTACTGAAAACATATTCTCAGACCATAAAGCCATAAACATTGAAATCAATAGCAGAAAAAAACAGACAGAAACAGAAATTCATGGAAACTGAACAACACTTTGCTCAAAAAGCCATCAGTTACAGACGAAATCAAGGATCATATAATGAAATTTTTGAATTCAAATGAGAATGAAAACACTTCCTACCAGAACCTATGAGATACAGCCAAAGCAATGCTTAGAGGTCAATCTATCTCTATAAATGCACATATCTGTAATGAAGAAAAGACCCAAAGCAAAGAACTAACCCTACAGTTTGAAGAAGTAGAAAGAGAACAAAAGAGGTACCCATCAGGCGCTAGAAGAATACAGATCATAAAGAGGAGACCAAAACTAAATGACCTAGAGAATAGAAAACAACTGAAAAAATTGATAAGATCACAAGCTGTTTTTCTGAAAAGATCAACAAAATTGACAAACTACTGGCTAAATTTACTAAAGGAAAACAGGAATGGAAACAAATAACCTGAATAAGAAATGAGATGGGTGTCACAACCAATCCAACAGAAATGAAAAGTATCATAACAGAATATTACAAAAGACTGTCATCTAACAAATTTGAAAACCTAGAGGAAATGGGTAAATTCCTAGATTCATATCACCTACCAAAATTATCACAAGACGAAGCACAACAACTTAATAAACCCATCACAAAGGAAGAGATTGAAAAAGTCATCTAAAAACTACCAACTCAAAAAAGCACTGCCCAGATGGCTTCACTGTGGAATTCTACCAAACTTCTAGAGAAGAGATAGTTCCAATACTAGTGAGACTATTTCACAGCATAGAAAGGGATGGAATACCCCCAATTTCATTCTGTGAAGCCAGCATAACCCTGATACCCAAGCCAGGCAAAGATTCAACAAAAAAGGAGAACTATACACCAATATCATTTATGAACTTAGATGCAAAAATCTTCAACAAAATCCTTGCCAATAAAATTCAACAACATATCAAAAATGATTCATCACGACCAAGTTGGATTCATACCTGGGATTCAAGGCTGGTTCAACATCAGAAAAACAATTAATGTGATCAACCATATAATTAATCCAGAAGATAAGAATCACCTGATTTTGTCAATTGATGCTGAAAAAGCATTTGACAAAGTCCAACATCCATTCATGCTACAGACTCTCAGCAAAATAGGAATAGAAGGGAAATTCCTCATTGCAGTAAGGGTCAATTATACAAACCCAACATCATCCTGAATGGAGAGAAACAATTCCCCTTGAGAATGGGGACTAGATAAGGACACCCACTCTCGTCTCTTCTATTCAACATTGCACTAGAAGTTCTGGCCAGAGCAATTAGACAAGACATAGAAATAAAGAATATGTGCCTTGGCAAAGCAGAAGTAAAAATCTCCTTATTTGCCAATAATATGATTGTATATGCAGAGAGTATTAAAGAATCTGTAAGTCAACTACTCGAAGAGTTCAGGAAAGTATCAGGATACGAAGTAAACATAAGTAAATCAATAGGATTCCTTTGTAGTAACAGAGATCATTGAAGAAATCACTAAATGAATACTATTTACTATAGCTCCAAGAAGATAAAATACCTAAGAATAAATGAAACTAAAGAAATAAGACACTTATACAAGGCCTTATGTGCAAAAAACTAAGAGAAACTTTCATAAATGGAGAAACCTACCCTGTTCAAGGATAGGAAAACTTAACATTGTGAAACATCTGTTTTACCCAAAGCAATCTACACATGCAACGCAATCCTAACACAAATTCCAGTGGCATTTTTTAATAACATGGAGAAACAAATCAACAACTTTGGGGAAAGAGAAGAAAACCTGGAGCAGCAAAGCACTACCTAAGAAGAAAAGCACACTAGGACACCTGTCAATATCTAACTTTAGAACTTATTACACTGCCACAGTAGTCAAAACAGCCTGGTACTGGTACAAAAAGAGAAATATAGACCAATGGAACAGAGTTGAGACCCCAGAGATTCCACCATCCTCCTATCAACAGTTGATATCTGACAAAGTCCCTAAGTTTGTAAACTGGGATAAGAAAAAGCGTCTTTAACAAATGGTGCTGGCAAAATTAGATATCCATCTGAAAAAAACTGAAACAAGACCATTATCTCACATCTGACAGAAATATCAACTCAAATTGGACAAAAGACCTAAATATCAAACCTAAAACATAAACACTATGTAAGAAAAAATCGGTTCACAGCTTAGACTTCAAAATCTGGCCAAAAAAAAAAAAAAAAAAGCACGATCAACAGAAGAGAAAATACATAAATGGGAACTGCCAACACTCAAACATTTTGCTCATCCAAAGCCTATCAGAAGAATTAAAAGACCACCTAAAGAATGGGAAAATATATTTAGCAACTATATGTCAGATTGATGTCTGATCTCTGAAATCTCCAAAATACTGTAAAACACCAACAACAAAAGGATAAATAACCTAATTAAGTATTAGGCAGCGAAAAGAGGATATCCAGGCAGCGAAAAGTCACATGCAAAAATGCTCATGATGATTATATGTTAAAGAAATTCAAATCAAAACGATGATAAGATACAATCTCACCCCAAAAAAGGTTGCCCCTAAACAAACAAACAAACAAAAAAACAAAACAAAAAATGCTAGAGAGGCTGTGGAGAAATTAGAAATCTCCTACAATGCTGGTGGGATTGCAACATGGTACAACTTCTTTTGAAAGCAATCTGGCACTTCCTTGAAAAGCTGGAAATAGACATACCATTTGATCCAGTAATCCCACTGCTTGGATTATGTCCTACATAATCAAGGGGAGTCCCATGAGAGATATATGCACACAAATGTTTATTGCAGCACAATGCACAATAGCAAAAAGATGGAATTAACCCAGATGCCCACAGTAGATGAATGGATGAACAAACTATGGTATATATACTCAACAGAATACTACACAATGGTAAAGAACAATGATGATTTTAGGAAACATAACCTGTTTTCAATTGGAAGACATGGTATTGAGTGAAATTAGGCAGCGACACAGGACAGATGTTGTATGAGACCCCTACTATAAGGACTTAAAAACAGACTCAGATACAGAAGAAAAGACTCTTTGATGGCTGCAAGGGAGGGGAGAGAGGAAGGGAGAAGATCGGTTATAGATTAGACTGTTGATAGAAATTTGGTTGGGTGAAATCAGTGGCAGGATACATTAGAAAGAAAATCAACTGGATTTCAACATAACTTGAAAACTCTTCCAATCTTAACCCATTATTGCAGGACAGAGCACCAGGGGTGTAGGTCCAGCGACCATGCTCTCAGGGAACATTGAGGCCAACTGGCATAACTAGCCTATTGCCAAGACAGTCTTCTGCACCCCATGCTGGTGAGTGGTGTCTGGGGTCCTAGAAGCTAGCAAGCTGCCATCTGAGGTACATCAAATGGTCTCAACTCAGCCAGAATGGACGATCACCAAGGACAATAATGACACAGTAGAAAGGGAACCCAGAAGACAGAAAGACCCACATGAATGGGTGACTACATTAACATGTGACCAGAAGAACCAGATGGTGCCTGGCCATCACCTTCAACAAACACAATGGGGCTCACAATGTTGAGTCCTAGTGGCAACATGAGAAAAAGAGGGATGCACCCTGAGAACTCCACTAAAAGACCACAATTGATAGTCCGAAGACCTGAAGGTTCCCCTGGGAGCATGGCCCCTATACTGATGCAGCCCCTGATCTTAAGTCATTACTGAGGTCAATTCTTAAGACAGGAATGAATTGCACTTGGGGACACAGAATAACCATGTAGTGTGTGCACTTTATGGTTCTATGCATCCATGTGATGTCACCCTACTTGCTTATTAGAGCAGAGTGGAGAGGGTGAAGAGGAGGAAACAGGAGATTTTTAAGAGGATATGATATGTACAGAATGTAAAGGAGATGTGTGCTGTCACCAGGCAAGGAGAGCAGAGGAGCTGCAGATAGGCAGGCATACAAATTTAAACTGGATTGTACACTTTCACTTAATCACAATTAAAAAACAAATTATTGAGTTGTAGAAAAACTCAAGGATAGAATAAAGAAATTAATAGAATCAAAGAAGAAAGTATCCTTTTGGAACATTTCAGACACATCAAAGGTATTAATCAGAGGTCCACTTATTTCAGTAAATGCACATGTCTAAACAGAAGAAGGAGCCCAAATCAAAGCTTTAACCACGCAACTTGAACAACACAAAAGACATCAAAAGAACTCCTGGATATGACCAGAAAGAAAATAATCAAAATTAGAGCAGAACTAAACGAATTAGAAAACAGAAAAACAATTGAGTTAAAAACACAAAACTGTTCTTTGAACAGATTAATTAGACTGAGAAATCACTGGCTAAAGTGCCAAAAAAAAAAAAAAAGACAGGAAACATTATTCAAATGAGAAGTGAGATGGGTGATTTCACAAGCAATCCAACCAAAATTTAAAAATCATAACAGCATACTATGAAAAACAAATATGAAAACCTAGAGGAAATGAACAAATTTCTAGAAACATAGTATCTTTCTAAACTTACACAAAGAGAGATAGAACAATTAAACTTATAACAAAAAAAGAAATTGAAAAGGTCACAAGAAAAAAACAAACAAACCTGACCCTGAAGGCTTCACTGGAGAATTGTACTAAACATTTTGAGAAGAGTTAATACCACTATCACTAAAAGTATTTCACAACATAGAAAAAAGAAATACTCTCAAACTCATTTGATGAAGCGAGCTTAAGACTGATACCAAATCCAGATAAAGACACCACAAAAAACAGAAAACTACAGTGTGACATTTCTCATGAACTTAGATGCAAAAATCCTTAATAAAATTCCAGCCAACAAAACATAACAACAACAACAGGAAAAAATTCACTATGACCAAGTAGGATTGACAGCAGACATGCAGGGATGGTTCAACATTAAGCAAACAAAAATACTGATGTAATGAACCACATATATAAAACAAGACACAAGAACCACTTGTTTTAACAATTGATGCGGAAAGATCTTAGACTAAGTCTGACACACATTCATGTTAAAAATTCCCAGCAAAATTGGAAGGAAAAGGAAATTACTTAAAAGGATAAAAGGCATATACAAAGCCAACATCCTAAATGGAGACAGTCAGAAAGCATTCCCCTAGAAAACAGGAACCAGACAAGGGTGCCCTTTATCACTACTTCTATTCAACATTATTCTGGAGGTTCTAGCCAAAGTAGTCAGGCAAGTAAAAGAAATAAAGGACATCCAAATTAGTAAGGAAGAAGTAAAAGTATCTCTGTTCACAGATAGTATGATCTTACACTTAGAAAATTCCTAAGGAACACACACACAAAGAGACAGCAATGAACTACTGGAACTAACAGAAGAGTTCAGCAAATTATCAGCATACAACAGGACACAAGACAACCAGTCAAAAAAAGTTGGATTCCTCTACCCCAAACAGGAAAATGTCAAAGAGGAAAACACCAATGAATACCATTTACAATAGCCCCCAAGAAGATAAAATATTTAGGAATAAATCTAACCAGAGACATAAAAGACCTGTACAAAGGAAACTACAAGACACTAATACAAGAAGTCGAAAAAGACCTACACAGGTGTAGAAATCTACTTTGTTCGTGAATACAAAGATTCAACATTATGAAAACAATGCAATATCTATCCAAATTCCAATGACATTTGTTAATGAGATAGAGAAACAAATTAATAACCTCATATGCAAAGGGAAAAAGCTGTGGATAAGCAAAGCACTGTTGAAGAAGAACAAGTGGGAGGCCTCATGCTACCTGACTTTAATATGTATTATTTTGCCACTGTAGTCAGAACCACCTAGTACTGGCACACCAGATGCATAGGCCACTGGAACAGAATTAAGAAAACAGACATAAAATCATCAACCTGTGAGCAGCTGATATTCAACAAAGTTCTAAATTCTGTATATTGGGGAAAAGGTAGTCTCTTTAACAAATGGTTTTGACATAACTAGATATTTATTTTTAAAAAATGAAGCAAAATTCCTATCTCACACTTGGTACAAAAGTTAACTTAAGATGGCTCAAAGACCTAAATATAAAATCTAAAACAATAAAGATCATGGAAACAAAAATAGAGACAATTCTGAGAGCATAAACAGAATATAAAGTATTACTAACAATTCACAAACACCAGAAGAGAAAGCAGACAGCTTGGAACTCCTAAAAAGCAAACATTTATGCTCAAAAGAGGAAAAAGACTGCTTACAGACTGGGGAAAAAAAAAATTGGCTACCATAAATCTGATCATCATGCAATCTCCATAATCTACAAGATACTGCAAAACCTCAACAAGAAAAAGAAAAATAACTCAAAAAACAGGCAAAGGATATGAACACACACTTCACCAATGAAGACATTCAGGAATCTAGCAGATACATGAGAGAGCTCTCTATCATTAACCACTAGAGAAATCCAAATTAAAACTACAATGAGGTAGCATCCCACACTAACAAGGGTGGCGTTAATCCAAAAAACACAAAATAAATTTTGGAGAGGTTTTGTAGGAACTGGAACACTTATACATTGCTGTTGGGAATGTAAAATGATACAACCACATTGGAAATTAATTGGGTACTTTCTTGAAAAGCTAGAAATAGAAATACCAAACAACTCAGCAATCTCACTTCTTGGAATATGTCCTACAGAAACAAGAACTGTCATACAGATGGATACATACATGCACATCAATGTTTATTGTAGCACTGTCCACAATAGCAAAAACAGGGAATCAACCTAGGTTCCTAAGAATAAATAAACAAACTTTGGTCCATTCACACAATGCAATATTACACAGCAATGAAAAGCATCAGTGAATTTGGAAAACATCTCACAACATGGAGGAATTTGGAAGACATTGTGCTGAATGAAATTAAACAGTTGCAAAATAACAAATATTGTATGAATCACCCATTATAAGAACTCAAGAAAAGGTTTAACAAAGAAGAGATCAATCATTGATGGGTACTAGGGTTGGGAGGGAGGAAGGGGGGTAATAATCTCATACTAGATAAGAAATGTAGGTGAAGGGGTGAACAAATCATGGTAGAGATGTCAGTAAAATTGGACTAAACCAGTGCCACAGTTTAAAGTTGTGCCACCATGTGCAATGGCCATTCCAAAAACAGTTTCAAAATTGCTTTGAAGGGTAGACTAGGTGCTGGCATCCGTGTGTAGTTTCCCAAAGGAAATACTTCAAAGACAACCACAGTGATACTCAGCAATGAGGTATGATGAAGTGCTTATAAGCACTGAGTTTGTGAACTTAATTGTTATACCTTGTACAGTGGAACATTTCAAGGGACAGAGTAGCAGTGGCAGGGGTCTGGAAACCATGACTTCAGTAGACATCTAGGTCAACTGGCATAATAGAGTTTATCATTAAGGTGTTCTGCATCCCACTCTGGTGAGTGGATCTGGATCTTTAAATCTATTGAATGGCTGTCTAAGAAAACTCAAGCAGTCTCAACTCACCTGGAACAAAAGTAAATGCAGAACATCAAAGACATTAGGGAAACATGAGACCAATAGACAGAAAGGTCTGCAAAAAGCAGACACTACATCAACAAGAGACTGGAAGAACTAGATAGTGCGTGGCTGCCACTAATGACTCCCTTTACAGGTAACTCAGCAAAAATGGAGTGGGAGTAATCTGGGGTGCAGAACTCAAACTTTAGTGAAAGGACCAGACTCAATGATTTACAAAACTAAAAGGTATGACAAACAGAAAGATATGACCCCTGTACTCTGTGTTAGCCCAGAATTGAAATCATTCCAGAAACTACCTCCTCAGATAAAGATTGAACAAAAATATAAGAAATGAAAGGATAATGGTGAAGAGCACGCTTCTTGGCTTAAGTAGCTACAGGAGACTATCTGGATGGTCATTGTTCAGAAGCAGGATGAGAACAAAGAACGGAAAAGGAGACAACTGAATGAATATGCAAAATTCAAGGTGGAGGCAAGGGATGTGTTGTCACAGTGTGGGGAAGGGGAGAACAGCCAGGGTCACAAAACAAAGTGTGTGTAAGTTTTTACTTGAGAAACTGACTTAAATTGTAAACTTTCACTTAAAACATAATTTTACAAAATTACTAAAAGGTAAGTCCCTTCCCCTGCCCCCCTCCCCCAAGCCCTCTGAGTTTTGCTTGTTTTTATTTAATTCAGAAGAAAAGTTTTTTTTTGGCAGGGGACATGTAGCAGATGGATAAGATTTACCATCTCTTCCTAATATTTTCTAAAATCTTACTCTGACTTCAAAATAACTTATTCTGTGGTTTTCTCTTCAACACTGTAGTTATCATACTTAAAAATTTTTAAAAACTTGGCAGAAATTTTGAGCCAGAAAAATACACAAGTGACACATAAACCAATTACATAGTCTCATTTAGAATTAGTTGTTTTAAGTTGATGCAATTTAGCCATCATTTCTTTATAAAAAACTGCAAAATATTTAAATTTCCACATAGTGTGAAATTTGCATATTTCTATTTACGATGAGAGATTCTAATTCTGTTTCTGTTTCCACTTGCATTAAAAGCATAGAAGCATATCTAAGTTAAAAACTGTATCATTCACACCAGTGTTATATGCAAAACTACTCATTATAGTGTTTCTTTTTTTTCCCCTGTCTAGTCAAGTTTCTGGTTCTCATTTTATTTTAGCCCTAACTACAAGTAAACAGTAAATTTTTATAGGTAACTTCTTCACAAAAATATTTTTGCTGTCAGAATGACCACAGGACTGGGAACTAAAAGTTCTGCATTAAAGTTTGGATCTGCCACTAATTATCCAGATAGTGTTCAGCAGCTGCTCAGCATCTCTGGATCCCAATTACCTCATCAGCAAAGCAAAGTTAAGATTTCAAACACTTATACAATTATTCTGGACTCAGTGTGGTTAACATACGTGAAAACGTTTTGGAAAGAAAAAAATGTTCTGGAAATATGAAACGCTTTTCAAAAATTCTTGAGTGAAAGTGTTGGAGAGCTTGACCCAAACATCTTAATTATATCAGTTCACCTTTTCCTTGACTATATAAACCCAGCTCTAATTCACACAGCAACTTGCAGATACAGGTCATATTCTGCATTGTGAAAAGCATTGTTCTTTTGTAAAAGACCCAATTTTTGCATCACTTCAGGCAAAGAAAATACATTACTGATACTTGAAGAAGCACTAGATCAATAAGCTCTAAATCAAGCATTTCAGAATTTATTGAGTACTTTAATGCTACCAGTGCAATTTTAAAATATCCCAGGGTCCTTTACAAAGTAGTGCTTATATTCATACTGATCAGTTTCTCTAGAACAAAAGTGCATGTCTATTTCTCTTCACAAAAGAATAAGAAAAGGAAATAGGATTGTTAATGACCATAAATTGCATTGATAATAGTTTAATATTAACTTCTTATTACTTGTATAGCGATGACTTGCTATTATATATAAGGAAATACTGGTGGTTTAGTGATTAAATGCTACATCTGCTAACCAAAAGGTCAGAAGTTCGAATTCTCCAGGTGCTCTGTGGAAACTCTATGGACCTCTTCTACTCTGTCCTATAGAGTTGCTGGGGATTGGAATTAACTCAACGGCAGTGGGTCCGGGATTTTTTTTGTATTATGTATAATATATATATTTTATAACTTGATATTATATGTATAATACAAATGTAAAATCACAAATATTTTTTTCAGGAAAAAATATTTTTCCTAAAATCTCAACTTGATCTTAAAACAAATTTAAAATTATGTATATACATAAATATATTTTAAAAAGAAAAATAAATATTGCTGTTGCTCCCATTCCAACTCATAAGGGCCATATAAGACCGAGTAGAACTGTCTTATAGGGTTTCCAAGGAGCAGCTGATGAATTTGAGCTGATGACATTTTGGTTAGCAGCAGAAAGTCTTAATATTTTGACACAATAGAGAGATAGATGATTGATTGACAGATAAAGAGACAACAGACAGAGATAAGGAGATAATCTACATGTTTCTATCTGTATCATATCTAGGTAGTTGTGTCTATATAGTAGCTGTATCTTTATAGATAGATAGATACATATCTATATCTAGCTATCTATATCTCTCTCTATATGTATATATGGCATCCTGGTGGGAGAGCAGAAACTCTATGTGTCAGTACTGTAGGGTTGCTGTGAGTTGGAATTCACTTGAAGGGAACTAGTTGTGTTTTATTTTTAATGTGAAAAATCATGATAGAAGTGAAATCTTAGAGGAAAACTGACTCACGAAAATGACAGAAATTGACGTAAATTATTTTTTCTGTTTCTGCAAAGTAGCCAAAATATTTACAGATATGTATATTAATGTTGGTAGGCACAAGTTTCTGGGGACATTGTAATCGATAGCACTGGTTGTAAATAAAAGTGACTGAATAAACTAAACAGAAGTAACAGGGATTTAAAGAAGGAAGGGGATACTTTTCCTCACATAAAAATAAATTCATTGGTAGGTAGGCTGTTGCAAGCATTAATCCAGCTAATTAATAATATCATTAACAATTTAGACTCTTGCTTTCTTTTTTTCCAATGTACTTTTGCTCCCTACTTGCAAGTAGACTTCTCCAGAGCCTGGCATCAAGACTGATAAAGACACTATAAAGCAAGAAGAGGGCAGGGGCAGAAGCAAATGAGACTTTTATCCAGACAAATCATTCACTGTTTATCAGTAAGTGAAGGAAAAATATGTCTAAGCCTTTCAAGCTGACTTCTGCTTTTATGTTCACCTAATCTGTTAGAATTGAGACAATGGCCAATTTTGGCCACAACTGAGATAGGCATGTTTTGAATATTTTATTTCTGCCTCAGCATTTCAAGATTAGCAGCAGAGTCATGTTGGGAACTGATGTTGGATTGTGTAACCAACGATGCCTCCCACAAGTGTTGTAAAAAAAGAAAATATTGCAATTTAAAATTTACCTATCTACATATGAACAAAGATTCATTCACAAGGAACGTCAACTTCAGCACATGTGATTTTATGTATTACAGAACTTTGCCTGGTCCTGTGACAACTTCATAATCGTAAATGTTGGTACCTTTGAGTTCATTGCTATGGCTACTAATATAGCAATTAATCTTACTGAGGCTTCATCATTTTCACTGATTACCCACTTTATCAGACATGGTGTCCTTGTACAGCTACTGGATTTTTAAAAATTGTTTCCAATGATACGATGTGTTCAAAGTAAGCTGGCAGAAGTCTTGCCAACCTCACTTATATGGAACATTCCAGTTACATCGATGAAAGGAATACACAGTCATTACAGCAGAAAGAACTGGTCAATGTTCAGCCATTGGAAGACGTAACATGTAACTGGGAACTTATGGTACTGAAGGAAGAAGTCAAAGCTACACTGAAAGCATTGGCAAAAAACAAGTCTCCAGGAATTGATGGAATATCAATTGAGATATTTCAACAAACAGGAAGTTTGTTGGACAAACTGGAAGTGCACACTCATCTATACCAAGAAATTTGGAGGACAGCTACCTGGCCAACTTACTGGAAGAGATCCCTCTTTACACCCATTCCAAAGAAAGGTGATCCTACTGAATACGGAAATTACCGAACAATATTATTAAAATCGCACACAAGTAAAATTTTTCTCAATATCTTTGAGCAAAAGTGACTGCAACAGTAGATTGAGAAAAAAACTGCCAGAAGCTGAAGCTGGATTCAGAAGAGGATGTGGAATCAGGAATATCATTGCTGATGTCAGATGGATCTTGACTGAAAGCAGAGAATACTAGAAAGATGTTTACCATGTTTCATTGACTATGCAAAGTCATTTGACTGTGTGGATCATAACAAATTATGGCTAATGTTGCTTAAAATGGGAATTCGAGAACACCTAATTGTGTTCTTAAGGAATCTGTGTATGGATCAAGAGACAGTCGTGAGAACAGAACAAGGGGACACTGCATGGTTTAAAGTCAGGAAAGGTGAGTGTCAGGGCTGCATCCTTTCACCATAACTTTTCAATCTATTTGCCAAGGAAGTATCTGAGAAGCTGGATTATACAAAAAAGAACAAGGCATCAGGATTGAAGGATGAGTCACTAACAACCTGCCTTATGCAGATGACACCACTTTACTTGCTGGAAGTGAAGAAGATCTGAAACATTTACTGATAAAGATTAAGGACTTCAACATCAAGTAAACAAGTACCCTCACAACTGGAGACCAATGAGGAACATCGTGATAAATGGAGAAAGGAAAATGAAAGGATTTCATTTTACTTGGGTCCACAATCAATGCCCATGGAAGCAGCAGTCAAGAAATCAAAAGACATATTGCACTGGGAAAATCTGCTGCAAAGGACCTCTTTAAAGTATTGAGAAGTAAAGATGTTACCTTGAAGACTAAATTGTGCCTGACACGAGCCATGGTATTCTTAATCACATCATACACATACAAGAGCTGGACAATGAATAAAGAAGACAGAAGAATTAACATCAGTGAATTGTGGTGCTGGAAAGAATGTTGGACCACCCATGGACTGCCAAAAGGACAGATTTGTTCACAAAGAAGTACAAACTGAGTGCTCCTTGGAAGCAAAGATAACAAAACTGCATCTTACATACTTTGGGTACATTGTAAGGAAGGATCAGTCCCTGGAGAAGGACATCATGCTTGGTGGACTGGAGGATCAGCAAAAAAGAGGAAGACTTTCAATGAGACGGACTGACACATTGCTGACAGTAATGGGCTTAAGCATAAAAACAATTGTGGACATGGTGCAAGACAGCGCAGTGTTTCTTTATGTTGTGCATAGGGTTCCTATGAGTTGGAACCTACTTCAACGGCACTTGGCTGGCTGGCAGATGGCACCTAACAACAACCACAACATCTTGATGAGGTCTATGTAACTTGATATCGCCTTAAGCCAATCTATTTTGCAATATAAAAGAGAGATGCTAGGCAGAGAGATGGGGGCCCTCATGCTAATAAGAAAGCAGTGCCAGAAGCAGAGCATGTCCTTTGGACCTGAGATTTCTGCACTGAAATGATTCCAGATCAAGGAAAGACTAATGATGAGGATATTCCCCCAGAGCCAATAGAAAGAGGAAGACTTCACCTGGAACATATGCCTTGAATTTGGACTTGCAGCTTAGTAGACTGTGAGAGAATAAATTTCTTTGTTAAAGCCATCCACTTGTAGTATTTCTTTTATACACATATATATATATATTTATTATGATTGAATGAAAACGTACATTCCCATATAAATGCGCATGCTAACCTATATGCAGCTCCCACTACTCTCCCTGCCTGGTGTCAGCACACACTTCTCTGTTCCATACATATCCTATCCTCCTAACAGTCTCCTATCGCCTCCTTTCCACCCACTCCCCTTCCTCCAGCAAGAGGTCAGCAGGATGACATCCTATAGATGCACAGAACCATAAAATTCCCACAAGATATGGTCACACTGCGTCACCAACTCCAACCCATTGCTGTCCAAAAAGTTGACCTTCATTATAATTTATGGACAGGGGCAGCATCAGGGCCAGAGGCCATGCTCCCAGGGGAACCCCAAAGCCCCTGGACCATCAATTGTGGTCTTTTATTGGAGATCTCAGGCTGCACCCCTATTTATTCTCTTGTTGCCAGTGAGAGTCAACTTTGTGAGCTCCATCGTGGCTATCACTGGTGGTGGCTGGGCACCATCCTGTTCTTTCCATCATGAGTCAATGTAGAGACCCATGGGTCTCTCTATCTTTTGGGTTCTCTTTGCCCCATGTCATTCTTGTCCTCGGTGAGATTCTGTTCCTGTTGAGTTGGGACCATTTGCTGTACCCTCAGATGGCACCTTGGCAGCTTTTAAGACCCAGACGCCACTCACAATGAGGGTGCAGCGAGTCCTCATTAGCAGAATGCTAGCTGTGCCATTTGGCCTCGATTTTGCCTGAAAGCGTGGTCCCCAGCCCTCCGCCCCAGCTACTCTGTCCTTGCAATATTGAGTTAAATAGGAGGAGTACTCAAATTGTGTTGAAGTTCAGTTATTATTAATCTTCTTTCTAATGTGTGCTGTCACCGATTTCACCCAACCAAATTTCTATTAACTATCTAATCTAAACCCTCCATTCCTCACCTTCCCTCCCTCCCCACCCTTGCAGCCATCAAAGAGTCTTCTTCTGTGCATGAGTCTGTTTTTAAGTTCTTATCATAGAGGTCTCATACAATATTTGTCCTGTAATATTTCTGTTACAGCAGTACTGGAAGACTAACACAGTTGTCTAAGTATCTCTCTTCCAGATTTCCTGACAGAGGAAAGTAATCAGTTCAAGTATTTCATATACTTGTTGAAGCATCTCAGTTGATATTCTGTCAATTCCTGGGGCCTTGTTTTTAGGGAGTGCCTTTTGTGCAGCTTAAATGTCTTCTTTTCATACCAGCAATTCTTCATCATATGCTACCTGCAGAAATGACTGAAGGTTTAACAATTCTTCATGGTGCAGTGACTCTACGTATGTTTTTTATCTTCTTTATATGCTTCCTGCATCATTCTATATTTTTGCCTATAGAAAATTTCAGTAATTCAATCCAAGACTTGAATTTTCTCTTCACTTCTTTCAGCTTTAGAAATTCTGAACATGTTTTTCCTCTTTTGTTTTTTAATTCCAGATGTTTGAAATTTTCATCATAACACTTTATCTTCTTTAATCTCTATTTGAAATCATCTGATCAACACTTTTATTTCATCGTTTCTTCTGCTTACTTTAGCTACTTTGTGCTCAACAACAAGTTCCAGAGTATCCTCTGAAAACATTGGTCTTTTTTTTTTTTTTTTTTTAAATAACCTTCACTTTCTTCCACCTTGAATTTCTTCACCTTTCCACAACTCTTCTGGTCTTAGATCATTAGTGTTGAGTGACTCAAATCTGTTCTTGATGTAGTGTCTAAATTTAGGCAGAACATATTCATGGTCATATTTCATTTCTCATGGACTCATTTTGATTTACTCCAACTTTAATCTGAACTTGCACATGAGCAATTAAAGGCCTGTTCAGTAGCCATCAGAATGTCTTTGTACATATTTTTCAACCCCACGCAATTAAGGTATGTAATTATCTTCTAAGTTATCTTTTTTTCCAATGATACTTAATAATCTTGCCACTATGAAAAAAAAGTTCAAATTTGGTGGTGGCTGTAAACAATATGAGACTTAAAGACTTAGTTTGGAGGATTGTTTCTAAATAAAAATTTTTTAAGTATTGTCCTTAAAAACACTTCAGCCACCAACTCAAAGACTATAAGATAAGTTTTGTTTTGTTCACAAACGTCTAGTTCTTTTATTCCAACAACATGTTATGATTTCATTTTTCCACCTATTTCAAGTCATCCATGACCATGTAACACTTTCTGATCCCTTGCCGTGTGACCCATAGTGAATGAAAAATTCTTTCTAGGCCCAGCGACGTGAGGCTTGTCAATGTTAGTTTTCACCATTGGAAAGTGAGTGGAAATGATAAATTCAACACCTATGCATAAGTTTTAAGAGTCATTATAAACTTTAGCCTTTTAAAACATTTTCAGTATAAACACATGACCTAAAATTACTTTATGAACTTCATTAATATCAAAAGAAAATATAATCTTTAAGAAATACTCATGATGGGAACAAAATGCAGAATCTCTGAGTTAGCATGAAAAAAAAAGAGGTGTGCAGCTCAAGAACTCTATTTTTAAAGGACAGAATTGATGATCTGACAGCTTGGAGGGTCCTCTGACATGGCCCCGAGACTTGCGCTGGTCATGATCCAAAACTAGTACTTAGGTCAACTCTTCAGACAAGAATGGACTGGACTCCGGAAAACAGTGTGAGCATGTGGTGTGTGTACTTTATGGTTTTATACATTATAGCAAGCTGTCCTACTGGTTTCTTTCTAGATTGGAGAGGAGAAGATGGAGAGGAGGGGACAGGTATTCATTAAGAGAATACTAGAAGAGTGAAAAGGAAGAGTGTGCTGTCACAGGGTGAAACGAACAGACAGAGTTACAGATAAGAGGGCACACAAAATTGATTTGGATTGTATACTTCCAATTATTCCTGATAGATACATAAATATATATATATATTTAAAAATAGAAATACTTAGTAAGCAAATTCTCAGAACTACATGTGATTCTTGCTGCAACTATTCAATTATCTGACTACATTTTCCTGTGGGGAGATGTTCACATCCAGCTGAACTCTGGGAAGCTATTCCTAGGTGGTTTGTACAGACAGAATATAGATGGTCCATAATCAACAGCAGCCAAAAACCATCCACTTCAGCTCTTTCTCTCAGTGGCATTGAGTCAGGATAGATAGAGACTCTCTAGCCGTACGTGTGCATGGCTGTGTTTGATTACTGAGTCTATTGGCTGAACTGTACAAAATAATAATTCTGGATGGTCAGTCACATCAACCATTTTTTCCAGCCCATCCTCACTGACCTGAATGAAGTTTCATGTCAACTAGCAGCTTGGCCTCACCGTGATCATAGAGGAGGTAAGAGTTACCCGACTAATTCTAAGATATGATAAACATTATTATACTCATCTGTGGAAATTTTAGGATTAAAGAAAACTTTATGAAGGTGTTTAGCTTGTGTACTTTACATGCTGGCTTATTTTGAGGAAGAGACATGTACACTAAAAAACAAATTTAAAGGATTTTGATTTATTTGAGTCTGTGACTTCAAATGACCTTGTATTCTTAATGTTACATCTACACAGTATAAAAACATCTGAATGGATGTTATCTGTCAATGGACTGAACCATAACCCTTCAAAATATTCATCAACTTAGCTGGCCATGATTGCCAGTATTGTGTGACTGTCTACCATTTTGTCATCTAATGTAATTTTCCTATGGGTTTTAAATCCTCATTCTATGATGTTAATGAGATGGGATTAGTGGAAGTTAAGCTAATGAAGAAAGATTCAACCTACAAGATTAGATTGTGCCTCAAGTTAATCTTTTTTGAGATGTAAAAGAAACATAGGGCACTCATAGCACCAAGAAAGTAGTGCCAGAGACAGAGTGTTTCCTTTGTACCAAGGCTTCGTGCACTGAAGAAGCTCTTTAACTGGGGAAGATCAGTGACTAAGACCTTTCCTCAGAGCCAATACAGAAAGAAAGTCTTCCCTTGGAGCCAGCATATTGAATTTGGATTTCCCAGACTGTGAGGGAATAGATTTCTGTTTGTTAAAGCTGTCCATTCATGGTATTTATGTTATAGGAGTTGTAGATAACTAAGACAGCTTCTAAATTATTATTTAGATATTATTTTATTCCTTGGGAATATATGTATATATCTTTCTTTGGAAATTCTATTCAAATATTCCTTAGAGAGTTACATTAATTCATTTTGTAATGCTGATTAATGTCACGAAAAAATGACTAAGAGTATAATATTAAACAGTTACAACTGTAAATAACAAAACTGTTCTTTTAAATGCTTTTTTTTTTTAATGTATTGACCAGAAGTATGTACTATGTTCAAATGAGCTATGTGTTCACAGACAGGCTACGTAAAATTCTGACTAACTATAATTAAGTTTGTATAGGAAGGATAACTGTAGAAATAAATAGAAATATAAATTCAATAAAAATTATCTACCCAGAGTGATGCAATTGTTAAGTGCTGTCAAGTCAATTCCAACTCCTAGTGACCCTATGAACAACAGAACGAAACACTGCCCAGTCTTGTGTCATGTCCACGATTGTTTTTATGCTTAAGTCCATTGTTGCAGCAGCTGTGTCAGTCCATCTCATTGAGGGTCTTCCTCGTTTTTTCCTTACCCTCCACTCTACCAAGCATGAGGTCCTTCTCCACGGACTGATCCTTCCCGGAAACATGTTCAAAGTATGCAAGATGCAGTCTTGCCATCTTTGCTTCCAAGGAGCACTCTGGTTGTACTTCTTCCAGAACAGATCTGTTGGTTCTTTTGGTGGTCCATCATACATTCTTGCATTTGTCTCCAACACCACAATTCAAAGGCATCAATTCTTCTTCTGTATTCTTTGTTCATGGTCCAACTTTCATATGCATATGATGCAACTGAGAATACCATGACTTGGGTCAGGTGCACTTCAGTCTTTCAAGGTGACATTTTTACTTCTCAGTACTTTAAAGAGGTTCTTTCCAGGAAATTTTCCCAATACAATGTGTCATGTCTTTTCATTTCTTGACTGCTGCTTCCACAAACATTGATTGTGAACCCAAGCAAAATGAAATCCTTGACAACTGTAATCCTGTCTCTATTTATGATGATGTTGCTTACTGGTCCAATTGTGTGGATTGTTGTTTTCTTGATATCGAAGTACAATCCATACCGGTTTGTGGTCCTTGATCTTCATCAGTGTTTCAAATCTTCTTCACTTCCAGCAAGTAAGGTAGTGCCATATGTGTAACGCAGCTTGTTAATGTGTCATCTTACAATCCTGATTACTCCTTCTTCTTCTTCGTATAATCCAGCTTCTTGGATTTTTGTTCAGCATACAGATAGGAAAGGTATGATGAAAGGATACAACCCTGGTGCACATCTTTCCTGACTTTAAAACATGCAGTTTTCACTTGTTCTGTTCTCACGACTGTCTCTTGATTCAGATACAGATCCTTAAGAACACAATTACATGTTCTGGAATTCCCATTTTACACAATGGGAGCAGCCACCATTTGTTTTTTGGTGGAGACTTACTTGTTGCTGTGATGCTGAAAGATATGCCACTGGTATTTAGGTACCAGCAGGGTCACCCATCGTAGACAAACTAAGACAGACTAGTAAGAAGGACCTGGCAGCCTACTTCTCAAAAAAAAAAAATAGCAAAAACAATTACAGAAATCATGTGTACTATATCAAGAACTAGCCAGCATTTTTTTTCCTATTACAAGGACACTTTTCTCCTCCAGTCATTCGACAAGAAACTTTAATTAATTAATATAAAATTATGGAGTTCCTTTAAAGCAATGTCTTTTATTTCATAGGAACAGCAATTGTCTGTGGAGGTCACTAAAACTTCAAGGATTTTGATCAATGTAATGATCTTATTCACACATCTCTTTGTTTTTTCATTTATTGTGGAATGTCTGATATCTTTGAGTCTTTTGTCAGTTTTCACTGAATTGGATAATTTTGTCTAGAAAATCATGATGATGATTGTAAAAGTAACTATTACAGAAAATGTCTAACCTCAGAATTAATTTTAATGAGATGCTTCACCACTTGTTTTAGGTAACAGAATTTGTTAGTTACGATGTTACAAATTTAATTCAGCATTTTGTTACTGAAAAAAATTTCTTTGTTCCGCATTACTTCATTACATTCTTAAATTTGTCTAGGTAACTACGCATTGAAGATTAAGAATATGATAGAAGTTTACAAAGAGAAATATCAGAACAGATTTTGTTTGTAACAAAAGAAGATAATGTAGTAAAGTTTGGCTAAATCAATAATAAATTGCAATATATTAATTTTATAGTAGTGTGTATATAATATCTTAGAATACCAACTAGTCACCTATGCACAATTATAAATTATCTAGTACCCTAAATGCAGTAACTTCATGGTTCTTATTGATTTTACCTATAGATGCAACATGACTATAATCAGTTAAGTCAGGTACTGATTTAATATTCAGGTAAGAAAGCTTACTTGAGGCAAATGTTATTTTATTACTTTAATGTTGAAAATAGAAAGAAAGGTCTGTCATCTTACTGGAAAAAGCAGGAGAACTGAATGATGTAAAAATGAATAAACTTCACATACTGCTTAATACCAATACTGCTAATGAGGATCTCTAGAAGTTTGATTACTCTTTTCAAGTCACTTTCACATGAGTGTAGAAACTTTAAGGGATAAGACTAAATGATGTCCAAAAACATAATTTAAAATCAGTGTATGTATTTTCAAGGCATACTAATTTTGTTTCATGATTTGAACTTATTCACCTTAGTTGTAGGCCAGGTTGATTAATCACAGTGATAAATGTAATTTAACCATTCATTTCACTTTCATTCTTAATCCCTAGTTACAGTTAAATCATCTCACTGAAGGAAAACAACCTGGATGCAGTCATCTGCCTTAATAAATGCAGAATAAAGTTGCTAAATATTATCTATTTCAAAGCTTTTCCCTGATTTTGTTGTTTTCTGCCATTATTTGGGGGGCTAAGTGCTTGAACTTGTTTCCTGGATGTTTTCACCATCTATACAGATTAAAAATAAATTAAAAGAATTACATGGTCCCATTGAATAATCAAGACAGAGGTACAGTTTCAAAGGGGAACTTCAGCAATTATTCCTCTCCTTTTGTTTTAGTATATCGTTTGACCAATATCCTATCCATAACTGGACATCTTTCATAATTTAAAACCTCTGTACAGTGTATTCTCTTCTCAGTGACTGTTACATGTTTGAAGACAAGTCTATGTCACTAATGTATATTACTAAAAGTCACATGAGACAGTTATGTTCAACTGGGGCCTCCTGGTGGAAAAAGTAGAAATTAGTTTCTGTTTTTCCTGTTCCCTTGCTACGCATAATAATTTTTGTATGACTCAGATGTGACTAGAGATCTCTCTCATCCACACAGATCAAGATAAATTTACCTAAGCAATTCAAGAATTTTTGTTAGGAACAAATCATGGGCCACCTCTATTACTTTTCTATGTGTAACTTCTTTTTTTTTTTAATTTGATATGACTGAGTGAAAATGTACATTCCCGTATAAATTTACAAGCCCACCTACATGCAGCTTCCACTGCTCTCCCTGTCCGGTGACAGCATGCTATTACTCTCTGCTCCATACATGTCTCAACTCTATGTGTAACTTCTGATGATCTTTCTATTTGGGCTACAGCCTTCTATGTTCTGACTTGTAAGAATTCCAATTAAATTGAAGACACTAATCCATTATCAGTTTTAAATGCTATTCATGTTTTCTATTGTCTACCCATAAACATTTCTGATGATAACCACGATGCTTATTGTTAAATAAAATTTTGGCAAAATTAAATGAACCCAATTTTTGGTTGTATGATATCTATTGCTCTTTAAGAAACCTTTGAAGTATGAAATACAGAGGAAAGGTGTTGGGAAAAAATGGGCAGTGAAATGGGGGAAAAAAAAAAAACCTAGATACATAACTCACACCTTACAAAAAGTTGACTTAAAATGAATTATATACCTTAATATAAAATATGAAATCGTATGATTCTAGAACAAATATAGAAGAAACACACATGACCTTGGATCTATTTGGTGACGGATTTTTATCTATAACATAAAAACCACATTCTGTGAAAGAAAAAAAAATAAGTGAAGTAATATTAGAATTATAAATGTCTGCTCTGCAAAAGATACTCTTGAGATGACAAAAGATGAACCAGATTGAGAGAAATGGTAAGACCCACTTTGAAGAGACTTTGACAGTTCTTATAAAAATTTACATGTCCTGCCATACAATTCAACAACGGCATTCCTAGGTAATTACCTGCTTTGAAATTTATGTCCACATCAAAACTTCACGTGGATTCAAAATTGTCAAAAACTGCAAACAACTAAAATGTCCATAATCAAATTAATTGGTATATCCATATAATGGACTCCAAGCCAAGTGTCGTCGAGTCAGATCCGACTACTATTCTGCAACTAAAAAAATAATTAGCTATCAAGTAATTTAACAAAGTAGATAAATATGAAATGAAAATTTTAAGTGAAAGAAGTCATTATAAAAATGCTATTTATGTATCTTCCCACTTACATAATGTTCTCGAAAAGAAAAAATTAGAGATAGTAAAAACTGATGTAGTTTTCAAGGGTTGAGGGAAGGGTATGAATATGGTGAAAAACGGAATTTCTTTGGTCAGTGAAACTATTTTGTGTGATACTGTAATAATAGACAAATACTTCATGTCATTGTGCACGTTTCAAAACCCGTTGAATAGCACAAAGAGGGATCCTTAATGTATGCAAATTTAACAAAATCATTTAGGAGGTTAGGAGATTACAGACCCACTCTATTTTAGTCAATATCCCTGTATCCATCAGAATAACTGACATTTTATCTGTGAGGTTAATATTCTTGTGATTGTAAATCATTAATTTTCATAGTTGTACAATATTTCATAGTGGCAATATATCACTATTTAATTGTTCTACTAGTGTTATAAATGGAGACATTGCATTTCTTTACAAAATTATGGTAAATATTGCTTCTATAAATGTTCTACTGCATGACAGGTGATAGAGGTAAAGACACATTTCTATTCTCTATCTGAGTTATAGAAGTGTATTCATAGAAGCTTTGCAGATAATAACATACAGATTTTCAAAATGATACGCCAATTTTCATGATTGTCAATAGGGTACTTATATGTCCAGTTGCTCCATGTCCTCTCCAAACCTTAGTATGTCTACATTTTATTTTAACCATTTTGCTGAAATGTATAATATTATTGCTGTTGGGTTAGGATTTCCTAATGACTAATGAAGTTGAACAATTTTTTCATGTTTATTCATGTATCTTCTATGAAATCTTTGTTTAAAAACCTGCACATTTTCTTTTTGGCTAAACTTTTTTTTCTTGTTGATTTGTAGGTATTGTTTATATATTCTGATACAAGACTTTTATTGGAATTAAGTTTTGGAAATATTTTCTCCCATCTCCCACTGTACAAGTTTGCCTTTTTATTTTGTTTATCAAGGATGGGTGAAACAGATGTTGTCCAGATAGTCATTTACACCTTAACGCATTTCTATTGTTATGCAGGCTTTCCATGCCACTCATTGGCCTTTCTCCTTGAGTGTTTGTCTCAAGATATCTGGAGTTCTAACATGATGGCTGGTTTCTCCCAGAGCATGTCTTTCCAGGAGAACAATACTGCCAGTTGCTTAAAGGAAGTTACGTTTGTTTGGAAGAACATTGTTTCTGATACACTTTAAGTATTATGCAGTTACAAGACAAGTCCATTCTTCAAGAGGATAGGAAATAAACTATTTTTCAATGAAGAGAAGAATGACCATTTTCAGCCATCTTTAGTCTACCATATACAATTGTGTTCATAGTTCTGTCGCAAAGTCACTATTTTTTTTTACTTTTATTGGATTTTCCCTGTGGTCATTTCTAATCCTTCAGTCTCATGACCCTCTATCTCCACACCCAACTGCAGAAAAACCACGGATCAGTTTTCTGTCACTAGAGTTTTAATTTCTGTAGTTTCATATAAATATGAATGTGTAATATGTGCTTTTTCTCTGCCTTCTTTCAATATGATTGTTTTAAGGCTCATACATGTTCTGTGGACATCAATAGTTACTTTCCTTTTAATAAGTAGGTAACATTTATTGCACAAACCTATTGCCAATGAGTCACTTCTGATTTGCAACAACCCTATGGGGCAGAGTAGAAACTGAAGGATTCCCAAAGAGTTGTTGGTGGATTTGAACTGCTGAACTTTTGGTTAGCAGTAGAGTTTTTAACCACCGTACAACCAGAGCTCCTCTCTTTCACTGCATGGAAATAATTAAATGAGAGTGAAAATGTACATTCCCGTATAAATTTGCAAGCCCACCTATATGCAGCTTCCACTGCTCTCCCTGTCCGGTAACAGCACACTATTCCTCTCTGCTATCAAAAAGGACCAGTCACTGAAGAAGAACACTGTGATTGATAAAATAGTGGGTCAGGGAAAGAGAAGACAACTCTCAACAAGATAGATTGACACAGTGACTGCAACAATGAGCTCAAACAGTACACAGGGTTGACATGAGCCTGAAACAATTTGTCAGCTTCTGACAACAACCAAAAGAAAAATAACATAATAAGTGATTGCTGATCAAATATTGTTGATCTTTCTTTGTGTCCTTTTATTTATTTATTTATCTAAATTATTTTGGATATTTTAGAACTTTTGTATTTTCATATGAATCTTAAATTCAGCTTGTCTCAGGAAAAAAGAGAGTTGGGGTTTGGATTGGGACAGCACTGAATCTACAGATCAATTTAGGAAGAATTGCTATTTTTAAAATATTGATATTTCTAAACCATTATGTTTCTTTATTTTTTCCCAGCAACGTGTTTTAGTTTTCAGTGTGCAAGTCTTACACATCATTTGTCAGATTTAGCATTTCATATTTTTATATGAAAACTGTTTCAGTGGCATCTTACAAATTTTGATAGACTGCATTTTTGTTTTTATTCCATACAAACACTTTCAGATTTCTCTTTAGATTTACAGATTAACTCTATGCTTTTCAGAAGTGCATTATCTATATTTGAAATATTTGATATTTTTCAGATATCTTTCTGTAATCAATTTATGAGTCAATTTAGTAGTTGTTAGTGAACATACTTTGTATGATTCAGGTATATTTTAAGTTTATTGAGATTTGTTATATGTATAAGAAGTTCTATGGGTATGTGCTTCAAGTCTAAAGCTTTATCAAGTGAATAAATTATTGAGATCATTATGTCTTCTGGATGGACTTGTCATTAAGAAATTTTCTTTTTAATAGCTGCTAAAATTCTTTCCTCTGAAATAAATTTTGGTCATTAATATAGCCATTTCAGCTTTCTTTTCACTAGTATTAGTATGATATACCTTCAGCTATCTTTTTGTCTTTAAGCTCTTTGCGTGTATTTTTATATGTAAAGTGCATTTCTTGTAATCATGACCTTTGGACTATTTTCATTTCTTTTTTATTGGTCTCATTTGTCTTTTGTTCCATTTTGCCTCCTCTTCTACGTTTTTTTTTAAGATTTTTTTCATTATTTTGTTTTTTGTGACTAAGTGAAAGTTTACAATTCAAGTCAAATTACCATATAAAAACCTGTATACACACCTCTATGCAACTAGCTCCTCTTCCAACTCTGTGACAATACACTCCTGCTTTTCACTCTGTACTTCCAATATTTATACAGCCAACTTCTGTCCCCTCCTCTGCACCTTCCCATCTCATTTCTGTACAAGAGCTGCTCCAACAGTCTAATGTCTTATACTTCAGTCCAAATTTTGTCTGAAGAATGGTCTTTGGTACTCGTTTCAGCACTGGGTTAGCAATGAGTCTAGGGACCATGTTCTCAAGGGACCACCCGGGATGACGGACAATTAAGTCTGGTCTTCTAAAAGAGTTCTAGATGTGCAACCCCATTTTATTCCTGCTACGTCAAAGATTCTACATTGTGTTCCCTGTTAGTCACTGGTGGTAGCTGGACACCATCTACTTGTTCTGGTCTCATGTGGATGGATACGGCCCCTTCTGTCTCCTCCTGTCTTTGATGTCATACATTCTCCTCTGCTCCAGCAGAACTGGGCCAGTTGATGCTCTTTAGATGGCATATTGCTAGCTTTTAAGACTCTAGATGGCACCTGTCAAAATGGGATGCAAAACATTTTCTATTTATTCATTCATTTGTGATTGAGTGAAAATGTACAGCCATCCAGTTTAAATTTCCATGCGTGCCTATGTGCAGCTCCTACTGCTCTCCTTGTCCAGTGACAGCACACTCCTCCTTTCTGTTCTATGCATGTCATGTCCTCTTAACAATCTCCTGTGCCCTCTTCTCCATCCACTGCATTCCCCTCTAGTAAGAGGCCAGTAGGATAACATTCTATAGATGCGTAGAACCATAAAGTGCATACATGATATGGCGACTCTGTGTCACCGAGTCCAATCTGTTCCTGTCTGAGGAGTTGACCTCAATAATGATTTATGGACAGGGGCAGCATCAGGTCTAGGGGCCATGCTCCCAGGGGAACCCTGAGGACTTCAGACCATCGATGCGATCTTTTAGTGGAGTTCTCAGGTTCTACCTCTTTTTATTCCTGTGTTGCTACTGAAACTCAACCTTGTGAGCCCCTTCACAGGTGTCAGATGTGGTTCTTTTGGTCATATGTTGTTGTAGTCACCTAGTCATGTGGGGCTTTCTGTCTTCTGTGTTCTTTTTACCCCATGTCATTGTTGTCCTTGGTGATAATCTGTTTCTGCTGAGTTGGGACCATTAGATGTACCGCAGATGTCAGCTTGCTGGCTTTTAAGACCCCAGGTGCCACACACCAATATGGGGTGCAGAAGACTCACTTAGCAATAGGCTATTTATGACAATTGGTCTCGATGTCCCCTGATAGCATGGTCCCAGGACCCCCACCGCTGCTACTCTGTCTTTGCAATATCGGGTTAAGACTGGAAGAGTATTCCGGTTATGGTGAAGTCCAGTTGAATTGATCTTTTTAATGTGTGCTGTCACTGATATCACCTAACCAAATTTCTGTCAACTATCTAATCTATAACCGACTTTCTCCCTCCCTCGCAACTGTCAAAGAGTCTTTTCTTCTGTAAATGAGTCTGTTTTTAAGTCCTTATAGTAGGGGTCTCATAAAATGTTTGTCCTCGTGTAGCTGCATAATTTCACTCAACATGTCTTCCAATTGAAAATGGGTTATGAAATGCTTCCCCAAATCATCATTGTTCTTTATTATTGCATAGTGTTCCATTGAGTATATATACCATAGTTTATCTATTTCATCTGTTGTTGTGCATCTGGGTTGAACCCACTTTTTTGCTATTGTGCACTGTGCTGCAGTAAACATTTGTGTGCATGTCTCTGTTCGCATGACGGCCCCTGCATCTGTAGGACATATTCCAAACAGTGGGATTACTGGGTCAAATGGTATATCTATTTCCAGCTTTTTAAGGAAGTGCCAGATTGCTTTCCAAAGAGGTTGTACCATTTTGCATTCCCACCAGCAGTGAAGGATTCTCCACAGCCTGTCCAGCATTTGTTGTTTTGTGGTTTGGGGCTCATGGACAACCTTTTTGGTGTGAGATGATGTCTCACTGTAGTTTGATTTGAAATTTCTTTAATAGTTAATGATTATGAGCATGTCAGCATGTGCTTTTTGGCTGCCTGGATATCGTCTTTAGAGAAGTGTTTGTCAATCTCCTTTGTCCATCACTTAATTGGATAATTTTTTTCTTATTGATATTTTGTAGTATCTTATAGATTATGGAGATCAGATGTAGGTCTGACATAGAGTTGCAAAATACTTTTTCCCATTCTGTAGGTGGTCTTTTCATTCTTTTGATAAAGTCTTTGGATGAGCAAAGTTTTGTAGTTCCCTTTTATCCATTTTCTCTTCCATTGATCATGCTTTGAGAGATTTCAAAGTCAGTCTACGTTGTGTGTTCAGACTTCCATTGTTGATCTTATATTTTCTTGGATAAGCTTTATTGTTTTAGGTTTGATACTTAGGTCTTTTACCCAATTTGAGTTGGTTTTTCTATAAGGTGTGAGATATTGGTCTTTTTTTCAATTTTTTTGCAGATGGATATCCAATTTTTCCAGTACTTTTTGTTAAAGAGACTGTTTTTACTCCATTTTAAAATCGTAGGGTGTTTGTCAAATATCAACTCTTCACAGGAGGATGGTGGCTTCTCTAGAGTCTCAATTCTGTTCCATTGGTCTATATGTCTCTTTTTGTAGCAGTACCAGGCTGTTTTCACAGTGGTAGCACTGTAATAGGGTAGCGAGAGGCCTCCCAGTGTGTTCTTCTACTTCAGTAGAGCATTATGTACCTGGGGCTACTTCCCTTTTCAAACAAAGTTGGTGATTTGTTTCTCCATCTCATTAAAATTGTCACTGGAATTTGTATTGGGATTGCATTATATAAGTAGATTATTTTGGGTAAAATGGACATTTTCACAATGTTAAGTCTTCCTATCCATGAGAAGGGTAGGTTTCTCCATTTATGTAAGTCTATTTTAGTTTCTTGTAGTAAGGTCTTGTAGTTCACTTCTAAAGGTCTGTTATTTCTCTAGTTAGATTTATTCCTAGGTATTTTATCCTCTTGGAGGCTATAGTAAATGGTATTGATTTGGTGATTCCTTCTTTAACAATCTCATTGTTGGTATAAAGGAATCCTACTGATTTACTTACATTTATCTTGCATCCTGATACTTTTCTGAACTCTTCTGTCAGTTTGAGTAGTTTACTTATGGATTCTTTAGAATTCTCTGTGTATACAATCATATCATCTGCAAATAGGAAGATTTTTACTTCTTCTTTGCTGATACAGATGCCCTTTATTTGGCCTTGTCTAATTGCTCTGGCTAAAACTTCTAGTACAATGTTGAATAGGAGAGGTGAAAGTGGACATCTTGTCTAGTTCCTCTTCTCAAGGGAATTTGTTTCAGTCTCTCTCCATACAGGTGATGTAGGCAGTTGGCTTTGTATAAATGGCCCTTATCGCATTGGGGAATTTGCTATCTATTCCTGATTTGCTGACAGTTTTTAGCACGAATGCATTTTGGAATTTGTCAAGTGCCTTTTCTGCATCAATTGGCAAATTCAGGTGATTCTTGTCTTTTGTGTTATTTATGTGGTTGATCACAGCAGTTGTTTTTCTGATGTTGAAACCACCTTGCATCCCTGGAATGAAACCAACTTGATCATGATGAATTATTTTTTTTATATCCTATTGAATTCTATTGGCTAGAATTTTGTTGAAGATTTTTGCATCCAGGTTCATAAGTGATATTGGTCTATAATTTTCTTTCTTTGTGGGATCTTTCCCTGGCTTTGGTATCAGGATTATGCTGGCTTCATAGAATGAATTTGGGTATATTCCATCCCTCTCTGTGGTGTGAAATAGCCTTAATAGTATCAGAGTTAATGCTTCTCTAAAAGTTTGGTAGAATTCTCTGGTAAAGCCATCTGGGCCAGTACTTTCTTTGGTTGGTAGATTTTCGATGACTTTTTCAATCTCTTTGTGATAGATTTATTAAGTTGATCTACTTCTCCTTGTGATAATCTTGGTGAGTCATATAAATCTAGAAATTTGTCCATTTCCTCTAGGTTTTCAAACCTGTTAGAGTACAGCCTTTCATAGTATGCTATTATGATATCTTTGATATCAGCTGGGTCTGTAGTAACTACTCCTATCTCATTTCTTAATCAGGTTATTTGTATCTTCTGCTGTTTTTCTTTTGTAAGTTTAAGCAATGGTCTATCAATTTTGTGGATCTTTTCAAAGAACCAGCTTTTGATTTTGTTAATGTTTTCGATTGTTTTTCTATTCTTTAATTTATTTAGTTCTGCTCTAATCCTTATACTCTGTTTTCTTCTGGTGCCTGAGGGGTTCTTCTTTTGCTATCTTTCTACTTGTTCAAGATGTAAGGTTAATTCTTTAATTTGGACCCTTTCTTCTTTCTGGATGTGTGCACTTATAGAGATAAACTAACCTCTGAGCACTGCTTTTGCTTTTATCCCATAGATTCTGGTAGGATGTGTTTTCATTCTCATTTGAATCCATAAATTACTTTATTTTGTCCTTGATTTCTTCTACCAAAGGCTTTTTGAGCAAAGTGTTGCTCAGTTTCCATAAATTTGAATTTCTACCTTTGAATTTTCTGTTATTGATTTCAAATTTTATAGCTCTACAGTCTGAGCAAATCACTTGAGTATTATAGACAGCTGGTGACCAACAACTCTCTTAGCTCCAGTACCAGTGAAATCAAACAGTGTCTAGATGGCATGCAGGCAGCAGACTGTAATTAATCATTTAAAGAAGCAGCCTTCAATATCGTGGTTGAGTGTTTTCATGTGCCTTCACAAGAATGCTCAAGCTTCTGTTATAGCACCAAACAAAATATTAAATTTCTTGATAAGTCTTGGCAAAAGTAGAAAAGAAATCAGGGATGTTAGTCCAATCTGTGGGGATAATACCATAAAGAAAGCAGCAGTGTACAAATGGATTAAACGTTTTTCTGAGGGAAAGAAAATGTCATTGAGAAGACAGAATGGCCAGTAATGAGCAGAACTGATGTAAACATTGCAAAAATTTGTTCAATTGTGAGTCAAAATAGTCAGCTGACTGTGAGAAGCATGGCAGACCAGGTAAACACTGATAGAGAAACAGGAAAATCTTAACTGAAAATTTGGCATGAGAAATCTGTGTTCAAAAATGGTTCCAAAGCAGATCACCAATGAATAAATGCAAAAGATAGTTAAAGTTTGCCGAGACCTTTTGGAGAGGCAAGGCAATGTTTTGGGCCATTATCACTTGTGATGAAACACAGGTGCACGAATACTAGGCTGAAACAAAGCATCAAAGTGCACAATGGAACTCAGGGAATTTTCGACGACCAAAAAAGTTCCATCAGTCCAAATCAAAAGTCGAAATGATGTAGCTAACTTTTTTGATTCAAGGGGATTGTTCATTATGAATTTGTACCAACTGGACAAATAATTAAACAAGTTTATTACTGGGAGGTGCTGAAAAGGCTACATGAAAAAGTTAGATGAAAAAGGCCCAAAGTTTTCATCAACATCTCATGGGTCTTGCATCACAATACACCAGCTCACACAGCACTGTCTGTGAGGGATTTCTTTTTTTAGCCAACAAACAAATAACTGTATTGAAACACCCTCCCTACTCATCTGATCTAGCCCCCAGTGACTTGTTTACCTGAAGATACAGGAGATTTTGAAAGGAAAACATTGTGATAAAATCCAAGACATCATGGGGAACACAATGACAGCTCTGATGGTCATTCCAGAAAGAGTTCTAAAACTGCTTTGAAGGGTGGACTAGGTGCTGGCATTGGTGCATAGCTTCCCAAGGGGAGGACTTTGAAGGTGACTGTAGTGACATTCAACACTGAGAGATGTAGTGCTTCTTCGAGGATAAGTTCACAACCTTAATTGTCAGACCTTATACTTTTTGTCATATTCATGCAAGTGTGTACTATACTGTTATAGCAAAAGTGAATGAACTAGAGCTATATGTACAAAGATGAACACATCTCACAAATATGATATTAATCCAACAGCAAGTTGAAGAAAAAATATGAGCAGTGTATTCTATTTATACAGTATACATAATTGTGTATTGCACAGGGATTCATACTCACATAGAGAAAATTATATCTATCCATAAAATTCAATGTAAATTGGAAACATCAAATGTATGATCACCAGCTATCTCTAAGTAGAAGGAAAGGCAATGTGTTCAATAAGGCAGGAACGCCCAGATGGGCTCAACTAGATTTGAAAATTGTACTATTAAGAAAAAAGATGACTTCTTTCCCTAGGTTATAAATAATTCATTCACACTTATAAAACAACATAACTGTGTATCACAATTAAAATAAAAGACTTGTGTGTACAAAGGCATAGGATTTAAATTATAATTGTGATATACTTCATTAAATTATAAATTTATAGAATCCTGTAATTGTCTAGTTCAAAAAAATAAAGTTTACAATTGGAGAGCAGAGAAATAGGGAATTTATAAAATCAAATAGATAATGAATATATGATAAATTATTCATAGGTGATGATAAATTTAAAAATGAAGGATATTTTCAACTAATTGGAGGAATTAAAGAAATTAAAAATAACAGCAAAGGCCCATGCCAGACACTTCCTTGAGCATTAATGGCCAATTAACCTAGAGACAATAAAAGCAACATGAAAAAAGGAAATAGTTTTGGATAGAACAAGAAAAGTTCACTTAGTTATTATTGTTAGCTCTGGATTTTGTCAGTTCCTTAGTGAAGCTAGTTTTTAACTTTCTTATATCCTTGGAGCCTTGTAGTAATGTTATTTTAAGAGAATAAAACTTACACATTGTTCTCCATCAACAAGGTAGAAGTATTCCTTCTTATCTAATTATTTTTATTCATCTTCATAAAGTTTCAATTAAAGAAATTTCTCCACCAGTTATATTGAAAACATTTCTGAACTAATACAGTAGAACCAACAAACAGAGTTTGTTTACTGGTGCTGACATAGGACAGACAAACAACCAGCAAAGAAGTTACTTAAAGTAACATTTCCCAAACTGTACTCCATACCACCTGAGCTCCCTCTAGATAATAACAGTTATACATATGTTTAGAAAGATTGGTCATATGCATTTTAGAAACTTGAGTAAACAAATTTTGATAGGCTTCAGGCCTGTATGAATTTTTAAAGCCTTTTATGTGAGGTCTGACAATTAAGTCTGCAAACTTAATTGTTTTAAGTGCTACATATCTCATTGCTGAATATCACTATGTCACCTTCAAAGTACTCCCACTGGGAAGCTATACATAGATGCCAGTGCCTAGTCCACCGGTCAAAGCAATTTCGGAACTGTTTCTGGACTCTCCATTGCATACAATGGCATGGTGACAAGTTTGCAAACATAATTGTGTAGTTGTCAGTGAGGGAGTTTTTAACCAGTAAGCAAGTAGCTGTTGGAACACCTTCCCTACTCACCTGATCTGGCCCCCAGTGACTTTTTTCTTTACAAGTAGATAAAGGGAATATTGAAAGGAAGACAATTTTGACGACATTCAAGACATCACAGGTAATACAGCGACTGCTATAATGGCCATTCCAGATAAATTACTTTGAAGAGTGGACTAGGCACTGGCATTGCTGCATAGCTTCCCAAAGGCAGTACTTTGAAGGTAATCATAGTGATATTCAGCAATGAGGTATGCAGCACTTTTTAGGGATGAGTTTGTGAATTCATTGGCAGTCCTTGTATACTATCATACAGTATGAATCACTGAGGTTAGGGCAAGTTCACTAGAGTACACTTACTCCTCAAACCTATGTGATGATGGAGTTATTTTTTAATCAAGTACTTGTTAATATCTGTATTATCTGAATGAAGCAATTCCTAGTGCATTCACAAATAAGTTTACCAAACATTTTAAAGTTTTAGAAATTGTGTCAAAAAGCTTTCATAGTCATTCAGAGGTTTATGTAAAATGTTCCACTTTAGCTTTCATTCTACATAAAAGCTAAAAAATGGTGCTTTCAATCTCTTCAAATCAACTTATTGTTATCATTATTTCCAGGGTCTAGAAATGATTTGAACTTACAGAAAAATATGATAACACATGGAAAATTTTCTACCAAATGCAAAAATGGAATACACCAAAAAATGGATTAGAACTCTCTTTTTTAGAATCCTTTCAAACTGGCCTCATGATTCCCTTTAAGATATATATATACCTCAGCATGAAAAGAAAAAACAAAACAAAAAAAACCTCTAGACTACACCAATAAGCAGCATCATAAAAAAACTAAGAAAATAACGAGGTTTGCAAGCATTTCATTTTACTTGGACCCACAATCAACACCCAAGGAAGCAGCAGTCAAGAAATCAAATCATAGCATAGTGTTCCACTAAGTACATGTAGCATGGTTTATTAACACATTCATCTGTTGATGGGCATCTGGTTGATTCCATCTTTTTCCTATTGTGGACTGGGCTGAAATAAACATTCATGTACACGTGTCTGTTTGTGTGACAACTTTTGTTTCTGAAGCATAAACCCCAAGTAGTGGAATTACAGGATCAAATGGTGTATCTGTCTCCAGCTTTTTAAGGAAGCTCCAGACTGTTCTCCAAAGACATTGCACCATTTTGCAATACTACCAGCAGTGTAGGGGAGTTCCAATTTCTCCACAGCTTCTCCAGCATTTGTTGTTTTGTGTGTTTTGGATTATGGCCAACCTTGTTGGGGTAAGATGATATCCCATTGTAGTTCTGATTTGGATTTCTCTGATAGCCAATAAGTCGGATCCAACTCAACGGCACTTGGCTGGATAGCCAGTGATTATGAGCATATTCTCACGTCTTTTGGCTGCCTAGGTGTCCTCTCCAGTGACGTGTCTGCACATCTCCTTTGCCCATTGCTTAATCACACTATGCTATGATGAAAAACAATGTAGATTTTAGAAAACATCTCATAACATGGTTTCAATTGGAAGATACCACCCTGAGTGAAATCAGTGTCAAGAGGACAAATATTGTATGAGACTCCTGTTATAAGGACTTAAAACTAGAATTATCTACAGAAGAAAATAACTGTTGGCTACAAAGTTGGGTGGGGTGTGAGGGTTTATCATATATGAAATAATAGATGTTAGAAATTTTATTCATTTACTGTAATTAATAATAAAAATTTTAAAAGATATTAAAAATAATTATGATGAAACCTTATAATAAATGAATTTTCTCTCTCCTACCAAAAAAAGAAATCAAGTTAATTGGCAAGTCAGCTGCAAAAGACTTCTTTAAAGCTAAAAAGAAGAGATGTCATTTTGATGACTAAAATGCAATTGACTGAAACCGTCATATTTTTCAATTGCTTCACATGAATACGAAAGTTGGACAATAAAAAAAGGGAAACTAAAGAAGAATTGATATCTTTCAATTGTGGTATTGGTGAATAATATTGAATATATCATGGTCTCCCAGAAGAATGAACAAATCTGCCTTGGAAGAAGCACAGCAAGAATGCTCCTTCAAAGGGAGAGCGGTAAATGTTTCCTCACTTAATTTGGACAAATTTTAAGGACATCCAGTCTCTAAAGAAGGATACCATGTTTGCTGAAGGAGAGGGTCACAGAAATGAGAGGAAGACCCTCTGGTTACCTATGACGACCAAGATATAGAATTCACCCTAAAAGTTGACTAATGAAGACTCGTCTTTATATGTATTTTGTTATTGTTATCTGTAGTCAAGTAGACTTTAAGTTAAAGTATCACTGTGTATGACTTAATAAAAAGTTGTCCAGTTTGCATCAAGGCCAATTGGCATAACTAGCCCATTGCTAAGAGAGTCTTCTACCCCCATATTAGTAAGAGGAGTCTGTGATCTTATAGAAAGCTGCCATCTGAGGTACACCAAATGGTCCCAACTCATCCAGAACAGGTGATCACTGAGAACAAAGACATGAGGAAAAAAGAGCTTAAGAGGTAGAAGAACCCAAGTGAGTGGGAGACTGCATGAACATGTGGTCAGAAGAACCAAATAGTGACTGGCCACCACCAATGATAGCCATGATGAGTCCCACAGTAACATGAAAAAGAGGGATACAGCTCAAGAACTCTACTAAAAGACCACACTTGATGGTCTGACAGCCTAGGGCATCCCCTGGGAGCATGGCCTGTAGACCTGTTGCTACCCCTGACAAGAAAACACTACTGTGGCCAGCTCTTTGGACAAAAAAAGACTGTACTCAGGGGTACAATGTGACCATATGGTGCGTGTACTTTATGGTTCTATGCATTTATAGGAAGCTGTCCTACTGGTCTCTTTCTAGATGGGAGAGAAGAGGGTGGAGAGGAGGGGTTATGAGCTTGTTAAGAGGGTTCTAGAAGTATTGAATGAAAAAGAGGAGTGTGCTGTTACTGGGCAAGGAGAGCAGAAGGAGCTGCAGATAGGTGAGCATGCAAAATTAATTTGGATTGTATATTTTCACTTAATCACAAAAAAAGTCCAGTATGACAGTATCCTCACAATTCTCTCTGTTTCCTCTCATTGTTCCAACTGCAGTCAATATATTTCATTGACAGTAACAGCATTCATAAAGAACTTTTATATATCATTCTTTAATTGTTGCCTAACCACTCCTTGGAAACTCTATGGAGGCAGTTTTACTCTGTCCTACTATGGTAGTAATGGGAAGGCTTTCTCTGCCAGCACTGGAGGAAGGTCTGTGTCGTCAATCTTCCCCTGAACTGGAAACTTCTGAGGCTCAGTCTTTTCCAAAGGATGTGCTTAGCTCCTGGTACTGGTTTCTTTCTGATGGCATAAGGTCCCCAAATATATCTGCTGGCTCCTCTCCTTTATATTGCGAGACCACCTCAAGACACAAAACAAACTTATACATTGAATCTTCCTCTAGCAACACACAACTGTCACTCACCCACCTTCATTAACATCATAGAGGCAAGAATTCCAACATGGAAGGACATCACACAATACCAAGAATTGTGGCCCAACCAAATTGCTACAGATTTGTTGTCATTGTTAGGTGCCATTGAGTCAACGCAGTTCAATCTGTGACATCGAATGATCACACAATCATGGCCTAACCAAGTTGATACATACATTTTGGGGGGACACAATTCAATGATATTCAACACTTTGCCCCATCACATCCTTGCAACATATAAAACATATTCATTACATCATAACAAAAGTCTTAGTTCTAAGTGCAAAATCCAAACTTACTCTTCAGTTGTGAAATCTAGAACACAAATTGTCTTCTTTCAAAACACAGCAGCAGAACAGGTAGGCAATTCCGTTACAAGCTGCAGCAATTGCAGGGAAAGAAGTCAGAACAGTAACCAAGCAGATTAGCAGAATACATTATATTAGCTCTAAAGTTTTCAAAATAATTCCTTGTTCTCAGAGGCCATTCATATACTAGTCTTGCCCTTCAGGGCAGGTATTGGCCACACTCTCTGGATTCTGAGTAGAGACCACGCAGCCTGGGGCTTTCCCTCCACCTTCGAGCTCCACTGGGGCAGCAGCATTCTCTTAGTCGAACTGAGCTGAGATCTTACCACTTCAGCCCAACAGACCTGTTCTTTTACCTGCTGGGCATAGCACCCTGCCCCTCAGCTTTAGGCCGTGGAGCTGGCCCCATCCTGCTGGCACTTGTGAACAGCAGCCCCACACTCCTGAACCGCGTTGATGAAGACCTGACTCTTTGAAACCTGGGAGGCCATAGCCCTACTCTTTGAAGCCCCTGAGGTCACAACCATACCTTTTGAGATGGAGATAGCTCAGCTTCTTGTGTTCCTTGTCTCATAAGCTTCTGCTTCTTGTGGCTCTGGGACATACACATCTGCCTATTCAGGCAGGCAATTATTTAATTATTTCAAAACTCAGTAGCTTCACTCAAGAGTACGTGGAGGAACTCCACGGTAAACCTCAACCGGAAGGCGCTCGGCTTTCTTTCTCTGTGAGTCAGCAAGCCTAGCTCCACCGATAAGTGGCCTGACACAACGTACTTCTCCAGGGAGCCTCCTTTGAACAGGCAGGCAGTTCACTCACTCTGTGGATTGGCTTTAGTGCCGTTTTACGTGGTATCCTGGTTCTGCTATTGCCACTTCTCTGCTACTGCCTGTTCTCTGCTGCCACTTCTGCTGCCAGTCCACTGCTGCTACTGCTTCTGTATCATCTGCAGTGTAATAGTTCTCCTTATTTTCTTCCAAGACCTCAAACTATCCACAGTTCGAAAACTGCTTCCACATTTTACGTGTTGGTTAGAGCAGCACCCCACTTCTATTATCATACATTTTGGGGGGGACACAATTCAATCCATGACACAGATGATCATTAAGTTTCTTTGCTGCTTGAATATTTTATGTTTCTGCCAAAAACTTACCTCAGTATTTCCCGATGGCAGTGGGTTTGATTTTTTGTTTTTTTAGGGTTATATAGGAAACCTGATACCATAGTGGTTAACTCTTAAAGCTCCTAGCTAAATGGATGGCAGCTCAAATCTACCAGGTGCTCCGTGGAAAATCTATGGGGCAGCTCTATTCTCTTCTATAGGTTTGCTGTGAGTCAGACTCGGCTTGCTGGCAACAGGTGTTTTGGGGGGGGGGGTAGATTATAAAATCTAAATAATCATGGCTTTCGGCTGTTTTAAGCATATTAAAATCTTAGATATACTATTTTACTGTCACATAGATGGATATCAAATGTGACTAAACCATTCATTCCAAAGTTGCATAAGTGTAAGAAATGCTTAAGTCTTCCTAACAGATTCAAAAGGCTTTTTATATAATCTTTGAAAAGTGTGTTTAAATTTCTGGAAATATAATTGACTACCTCCACCATAACAGCATTATCTCATTTAGATGAACCAAGCTATAGAGAGAAACATTGTTTAAAATTACCCTGGAGTAAAAAAGTTCTTGCAATGAAATGCAATGCTATTAGTTTTGAGAACAAATGTGGAGTATTGGTATAGTCATGTAGATAAATGAGACAAAAATGGAAAGACACAGCTTAGGAAATAGTTGGAAAGAGAATATCTAACAATTTATGGTAAGTCAGTGTAATATAATGGAGTTTAAGCATTGTGAGTAAATAAAAGAATTTGAAAATAACAGAAATCTCTGGTATTCTTTCTTTGTGAAATAGTTTTTTTGGTTTTGTTGTTACCTAGAACAGGGCTCTTGCAGTGACATATTCTTACACATCCTTGCCTAGAAAAGGGAAAACTTGCTAACATGTCTATATGTTGGGTTGCAGGGCCAAGAAGTGGGCAAGACGAGGTAGAACTGTAGCTGTAATTCACAGAAATTCAACCAGCATCATCTCTACTATGTATAGACGATTGCAGAAAAGGATTTTATTTCTCTTTACACCTACGTAGTCTTCATAAAATGGTCCCCAAATTTCTAGAATATTCTGCCTTTTCTCCCTGAAGTAACAAAAAATTGTGCATAATGGAAATAAAGTAATGTGGATAAAGGGGAAGTGAAAAACCAAGATAAAAGCTAAAAAAATGTTTTATTCAGGAATTAACAAGGAACAAAATAGCACACAGTAAGCACCAGCTGTGGGAAAAGAGTGATGAACTGCAGATAGGAAACTGTCCTTATTAACATTTCTAAATTAATCTGTTTAAGATTCACTTTTCACAAGCTTTGATTTGGGGGGACAAAGGGCTGAACAAATATTTTGAAGTGAGAAACCCAACAGTTTTTAGTATATTCATGTGTATGTTGCAACAATCACCACAGTCAGTTTGGATATTTTCTTCATCTTAAGAAATCCCAGATCTTTTAGTTTCAGCCCTCTAGTACTGCCTTCAGTTTAATCACTGTTTTGTGCCTATTCTTATGCCACTACTACATTGTTGATGACAGTTGCTTTGTAGTCAATTTTGAAAGCTGATATACATATTTAGCTATTCTAGATCCCTTACAGTTCCATATGAAATTTAATGTAATCTTAAATTTATACAAAGTCAACTAGAGCTCTCATAGAAAATGCATTCAATCTGTAGAATAGAATGGAGAATATTTCCATCTTCACAATGTTAAGTCTTCTGATTCATGAACATAAGATGTTTTGTCCTCTTATTTAGATTTTTAATTTCCTGCAAGTATTTTATTGTTTTCAGAATGTAAGTTTCATATTTGTTAAACTTATTAATACATATTTTTTTACTATTATGGTATTGTGAATGCAATTTTTTTCTTAATATCCTACTCAGTAAGTTCACTAGAGATGCATGATTTTTTAAAAAATATTGATTTGGTTTCCTGTTACCTTGCTGCACTTATTAGTTCTAATAGCATTTTAGTGGATTCCTTAGGATTGTCTATATAAGATCCTATCATCTGCAAGCACAGACCATTTTAACTCCTCCATTGTAACCCAGATGTCTTTTTGATACTTTTTCTTGCTTAATTTTCCTCCAGTACAATGTTGAATAGAAATACTGAGAACACATATTCTCCTTTGATTGCCTGTGTCTTCTTGAGTCAGTTTAAACTGTTTCTTTCTATGAATTTGAAATCTTTGTCTAAGTTATCTAATGTGTTGGTTAAAATACTTAATGATGAAAGATTAGGTGTTTGCTTCCTAAGTTCAGAACAAGGTAGGAATGCTCACTCTCCCTATTTTATTCACTATTAAAACATTTAAAAATATTTTTCTGTTTTAAAATTCTAGTCTTTTTTTAATGATAATGGTATTCATTGTGCTAGTGTGAGCTGAATTTGTATATAAGTGTATTGTCATTCATGCTGAAATGTTCCAAGAAGTAAATGTATTTAATGTATATTAAATCAATTTGGGGATGAGGTAAAATGTAAATAAATTAAAATGTTCTCATGCCTCTCAGAAGTACACATCACATGTTTATTTCATCTGTGTTAGACAAAAGCTTCTTAGGTGACTAATTTTGAGATACCTGTTAATTATCTGAGCATATGTTTCAACATCGCTAAGCACTCAACACTTAAAAGCAACACCCACTTACTGTAAAAAAGACGATCTAGATATAACATCAATCATAAAACTATTCTTCTACTTCTAGTTGGCTCCAAGTTGAAAGACTTTTTTTTGTTAAGCATTTTTCCGAGGAAGGGAACAAAGGGAGCCAAAACTCCATTGAGATAATGTCTCTCATAAGGCTCCATTTCAAGTACTCAATCTTGCTTCCTGGTAGAAAGCCACATAAACAGGGTTAATCTCAGTGTTGTATTCTCACTAGGCAGATATAAAAGCAACAATAATTGTCCAGGGTGGAGCAGTACTTAAGTGCTACCCCTGCTAACCAAATGGCTGGCAATTCAAATCCACCAGGCACTCTTTGGAAGCTCTACAGGGCATTTCTACTGGGTCATCACGAGTCAGAATTGACTTGACGGCACTGGGTTGGGTTTGGTTTTATAGGATTGATGATCAGAACTTTCATGATGCTATTTACTTGACACCCCCATCATCACCACCCCACAAATTACAGCATGGCTAACTTCATACCAGTTCTACTCTCCAAATTTAGTTGTATCAGATCATGAGGTTTCCTACTCACTGGTTCTTTATCACCTAGAATTCAGTAAGAGCCACGTGCTTTTAATTAATAGCTTGTTAATTCTATTAGTTATCTTGGCAGAAGAATGTTTGAAAACACTACTATCTAGGCATTGACTTATTGGACTTCACTGACAAGGCTTTGTTAACTCTCAGATGCTCAGTTTAAATGCACTGACTAATTGAAGCCCATGGTTAATGTATTTAAACTTTTGTTTGCTGAATGAAATAAAAACATTACGCCGCTAATATTCTATAAATCCTAATACAGCTTCTTTCAACAAAAAATACCCCAGATCTTACGTTTAAAAATATGTTGATACAACACTTAGTGAGAAAGAGTTTTAATCTAAGTTTGGAACAAACAATGATTTAAAAGATCAAGACTGAAAGAGTGCAATCTCTTCAAATATTCTCATTCGACATGTAGCTGGACTGTCCCCCAGCATTGTCATGGATTTAATTATGTCCCCCCAAAATACATGGAACAATTTGGCTGCATAATGATCTCCAGCTTTGTATGGTTCTTCTCCCTTTTGTGATTTTTCTGTTATAAAACCTAATTTCTGCCTGTGTTTAAAAGTGCAAGATTGGATTATATTAGAGAGGATTGGAGTGAAACTAATACTCTTACTGAGGAAGTTTCCCTGGGGTGTGGCTTGCACCAATCTTTATCTTCCAAGAGATAAAAGGAGCAAGCAGAGAATGATAGACCACATAGCATCAAAAAGGCAGCACCAGGAGCAGAGTACATCCTTCAGACCTGTATGGAAATGCTCTCAGACCAAGGAAAGACTCATACAACACAAGGACCTTCCTCCAGAGGTAACAGGGAAATCCTTCCTCCTAAGCCAGTGCCCTGAACTGGGACTTGTAACTTACCCAACTGTGAGAGAATCAACTTTTCTTTGTTAAAGTCATCCACTCATGGTATTTCTGTTAGAGCAGTATTAGATGATTAAGATAAACATTAACCTAAAGAAGGCTGTGGCTGGTGTAGCTGAAAGTGGTACATTGACTGCAGCTGATTCTTTGATAAAATATTTCCCTAATTCTTTGTACTCTAGATGTACTTACCTCACTGACTTCACTCTAATGGTCGTGTGTATGTGTATATATACGTATACATACATATATATGTATATATGTGTATACATATATACATGTGTATGTGTATATGTGTGTATATATGTATATATGATATGTATGTATATATATATTTTCTATAATAGTCTCACCAAAGCAGTTTTGTTGACATCATATTCAACCTATTATGCCTTATTGTAATTATACAGCAACATCTTACTTTGTATTTCTACTAATTAATCCTGGTATAACTTTTTCTTTCTATACAACCTGGTCACTTTCTGAGCATGTCACCTAGCACAGTACACTATCCAGAGAGGGATGGTGACACATAGGGTTAAAATCCGACTTAGAGATCACTCAGTCTGATGTCTGATCCATTTTGCTCACCTCTTGTCTTAGTCACCTGGTACTGCTCTAACAAAATACCACAAGTGGAAGGTTTCATAAGGAGAAGCTTTTATTGTCACAGTCCACAGCCATTCATAAGTTACAAATCCATTCAGTATGAGAGATCATATATAGATCAGTCTCGTAGGCTGAGTCCACATCCAGTGACAGCAACTCGGCACAGAAACCTCAGGTCCAAAGGACGTGCTCTGCTCCTGGTGCTTCTCTCTTGGTGGTATGAGGTTCCCAACTACTTCTACTCACTTCTCTCCCTTATATTCCACAAGCTTGTAGCTTGAGACCTGCCTCACTAACACAGCTGTTGCCTGTTCTCCATCATCAATCTTATAGAGGCGGGATTCACAACACATGGAAGGAAAGGCACCATATTAGGTCTCAGAGCCAAATCAAATCAACACAGATATCTTTGGGGAGACACCATTCAACCCATGACACCTCTGTAAACAACTGTGAGAATTAAACCCATGAAACATGTTTAAAATACTGGCATGTTGTAAGTGCTCAGTAAATGTTGTTTTTAATGTTTTTTGTTTTGTTATTGTTAACAAAGAGGATTATTTAGCACTAACTATATGAGGAAATCCTGGTACCACAGGTTAAGTGCTACAGCTAATATCCCAAAGATCAACAGCTGGAATCCACCAGACAGTCCTTGGGAACTCTATGCAGAAGTTGTACTCTGTCCTATAGGATTAGTATGAGTAAGAAGTGACTCGATGGAAATGAGTTTGGTTTTATAGATTTTTATATGCAGGATCATGAGCCCTAATGGCACAGTTATTCAGCTGCTAATCAAAAGATGGGCAATTCAAATCCATCAAACACTCTACAAGAAAAACATGTGGCGGTCTGCTTCTGTAAAGATTATAGCCTTGGAAACTTTATGGGATAGTTCTACTCTGTCCTCTAGGGTTGCTATGAATCAGAATCAAAGTGCAACAGATTTGACTTTTTTATATTAGGGACTAAGTAGCCTTCTGAAGGTCCAACAAAACTTAACAAGACTCATAGTATTGCATCAAATGCCAAGGCCATAGATAATAATAAAATATTAATTTGGCTTCCAGCTGACTTCTTGATCATTTCCCTAAACGTACATTTATCAGTTCTTTGAATAGTGTAAGTTCCTAAAAGTTCAAAAGCTTTTTTTGTTCCTTGCTATATGCCCAATAACTCTGAAAAAGTTTATGAATATACTAGATTCTTAGTAAATATCCTCTTAATTATCTAACAATTTTATTCCTTAAGGAGCCCTGGTGGTGCAATGGTTAATCACTCAGGCACTAATCAAACAGTGGGTAGTACAAATTCATCAGCATCTCCAAGAGAGAAAAGATCTGGCTGTCTGCTGCTATAAAGAAGACAATCTCAAGAAAACCTCTGAGGCAAACCTGAACTATTATCACATAAATTCAAAATGAGTCAGAATCAACTCAACAGAACACAAGGGTAGCAATTATTTTCCTTAAGAAACCCTGAGTATAGAGTGCATGTTGGGCCAAGAAACTGGGAAGTCCTGGCTTTTTCATGAAAAATAGTAGCATAAAACATTGGCAAAACATTTGATCACATTTCTATTTCATGCTGATTGATACATAAGAGGAGACACAGACTTTGCTAAAAACCAACTTTTAATTTTAGACCAAAAGCTGTAGGTGAGATTTATTTTCTCCTTATTTACCGGCACTTATAATTTCTATGAAGAGAAAATATTGCCCCTTTTAATAAGAAGAAATCTTCACGTTAGTAAGTTAAATGACAATTTATGACTTAATCCCCTAATACATTCTAAAACTGAAAACAGTAGATGCTGTAAAGTTTGTTGCTCTTCTTTCATCAGATCTCTGAAACTGAGATAACATTTGGTACCCGTGATATCCAGGATAATCAATTAGTCCAGATTTATATCATCATCAGAGATTCCAGATGGAACTATCCATGGCCAGATGGAAACATATTATACTAATCCTTCTGAGGATTATTTCCCCAAAACCTTGTTGCACTTCTTGGGAATACATGCAGAACATCTTTAGACATAATCAAGTACTGCCTAGTATTTTCTTCCTTCCAGGCCCACATTCATTTAAGGCTCAAATGACAAAATTAGGTGAGTAAAGGAAAAGCAGGGTAAGAAAAGGGAACATAAATGAGAAAGAGACAGAGACTCTTTTTATAAAATTTAAGGCATAATGGATCAAATTTGCATAACCACTTCTTTCCAGATGGGGAGAATCTTCTGAACATTAAAAACAGCTAACTGTATTAACTATACTGTATTAGATGAACTACAACAGTGAATGAAACCCAGAACAGCTGAAATCGCAAGAATAAAGTTTGACCATGGCATTGATAACAAGAATACCCTGCCTTTAACTCATGTGGAAATCCTGGTGGCATAGTGGTTAAGTGCTAAGGCTGCTATCCAAAATGTTGGCAATTTGAATCCTTCAGGTGCTCCTCAGAAATCTGATGGGGCAGTTCTGCTGTGCCCTACAACATCTCTAGGAGTCAGAATTGACTTGATGGTAATATGTTTGATTTTTTTAGGTTATTAACCCACATGTAGCACGTCACTTGTTTCTTTAAAAGGTAGAAAATAGGAAATTGGGGAAAAAGTCCAACTGTCCAATCCACTGTATTTTCATATCCCTCGCAATACTGAAATAATCTTACATGGTACTGTGTTTACTTGTAGACTATTCTCCCACTGACATATAACTACCATGCAGGCATAATGTCACCTAAAATAAACAGTGATTTATTCAAAAATTTGTTTGCTGCAAGTACTGCCAATTAAGTTCACGAACTTATCCTAGAGAAAGTGCTGAATATCACAATGGTCATCTTTGAAGTACTCCCTTGGGAAGCAAGAACCAAGGCCAGCACCTACTCCACCCTTCAAAGCAATTTTAGAACTCTTGCTCTGGAATGGCCATCAGAGCTGTAATCATATTACCCTTGATGTCTTGAATGTCATCAAAATGTCTTCCTTTCAATATTTATCTTAGGGTAAAGAAAAAATTCACTGGGGGCCAGATCAGGTGAGTAGGGAGGGTGTTCCAACACAGTTGTTTACTGTCTAAAAATTCCCTCATAGACAACTATATAATTAAGTTGGCAAACTTGGCAGTGTGCCGCCATGTGCAATGGCCATTCCGGAAAGAGTTTCAAAATTGCTTTGAAGGATTGACTAGGCGCTGGCATTGGTGCATAGCTTCCCAGGGGGAGTACTTGGAAGGTGACTGTAATGATACTCAGCAGTGATGTATCTGGCACTTAGAACAGTTAAATTTGTGGGCTTAATTGTCAGACCTCATAAAGTTTATTTAATTAATAACATTAATTTAATAGTTAATATATGGAGTTCCTTGTATATACTGCATTTATGAAAATCAATGTGTATGTGTATATAAACTAAAATTCTAATACACTTTCTGGTGATGGATTACGTGATTATTATTTCTCTGTGCTTTCTTGTTGATTCTGACATAGTAACTTTATTAAAATTCTGCAATTTACAGATTATACATTGATAAACTTACAATGTCAGAGCCATACAACAGGTTACCTTACTTAATATGATTTTAATGGTTATACTATTGCAGGATAACAATGAGTGTATATCCTATACACTTTGGGTACACTTTTCTCTCACTTTTATTTCCTACTTTCAACTTTAATCAGGGAAATACCTCAAATTTCCTATGTTTTTTTTAAAAAGAATTTATTATGTTTTAAGTAAAAGTTTACAATCCAAGTCAATGTATCATGCAAAAACTTACACACACATTGCTGTGTAACTCTAGCTACCCTCCCCCACCCTGTGACAGCACAGTCCTTTCCACCCTGTATTTCCTGTGGCCATTTGTTGTAGTCATCAACTGCTGCTGTAACAGAAATACTATTAGCAAATTACTTTAATAAAGAGAAACACACTGTCTCACAGAAAAGTAGGCTCAAGTGCAAATTCCAGGCATCAGCTTCAGAGTAAGACTATCTCTGTTGGCTCTGGGGGAAGGTCCTTGTCAATCTTCCCCTGGACTGAGAGTTTCTGAGGCTCAGAGACCCTGTGTCCAAAGGAAGCAGTCTATTGCTGGCACTGCTTCTTTCCTGGTGCCATCAGATCCCTCTCTCTCTGCTTGCTTCTTTTTCCTTCATACTTGAAGACATTGCCTCAAGGTACAGTACAATCTCACATGTTGACTCCTGCCCCACCAACACAGCTGCTATCCATAGCCCCTCATTAACATCATAGAGACAAGATTTACTACATATAAGAGAATCACATAATATCAGGAATCATGAACCAGCCAAACTGCTACACATACTTTTTTGTGGGAGGGGGACACAATTCAATCCACGACACCATTCAACCAGCTGTTTGTACAGCTCTGCCTTCTCATGTGGTTTCTGGGCAGGAGCTGCCCAGCTAGTCTCATTTATCTACTTGAGCCAGGAAACATATTCTTCACCAGTATTTTACATCTTATGTTCCAGTCCAGTCTTGGTCTGTAGAGTTGGCTTGAGAGTTCTGGGACCATCAATCTTGGACCATCAAGTCAGGTCTATTTAATACAGTTTGAGTTCTGCACCACATTTTCTCCCACTATGTCAGGGACTTGAGGTTGAACCATGCCTGCATCACTGCCATGGTGAATTAATTTTCTGGTACGTTGTCGAGTTTGATTGGTTAGACTTTTGTTGAAGACTTTTGCACTAAGTTGATGAGAGATATTGGTCTGCTGTTTTCCTTTTATTGTGGTGTCTTAGTTTTGGTATGAGGGCTATGCTGGCTTCACAGAATAAATTTGGCAGTGTTCCACTTGTTTCTACACTCTGAAATACCTTTAATAATAGTGGTGTTAATTCTTCTCTAGAAGTTGAGTAGAATTTTCCAGTGAAGCCTTAAGGGCCAGTGCTTTTTCTTGCTTAGGAGTATTTAATTATCTTGTCAGTCTCTTTTTTGTGAGGTTTATTTAGTTGTTCTATTTTGTTTGTGTTAGTTCGGGTAGGGAGTACATTTCTAAAAATTTGTCCATTTCCTCTCGGTTTTCAAATTTCTTAGAGTACAGTTTTTCATAGTATTCTGTTATGATTTTTTTCTTTTTCTGGTTGGGTCTGTGGTGAGATTACCCTTCTCATTTTTTTATTAGGGTTATTTGCTTCCTTTCTGCTTTTCTTTTCTGAGTTTGGGCAATGGTTTATAAATTTGGTCTTGTTAACTCTCAAATCATTTTAATATTTTCTAATTCATGTAGTTCTGTTCTAATTTTTATTATTTGCAGTAGGTGCCCAAGTGGTTCTTTTGCTGCTCTCTTCCTACTTGTTCAATTTGTAAGGTTAATTCTTTTATTTGGGCCCTTATTTCTTTTTGAGTGTGTTCATTTATTGAGATAAATTTACCTCTGAGCACTGCTTTTATTGTATCCCAAAGTTTTTGGTAAGGTATGTGTTCATTGTTGTTTGATTCTGTGAATTTCATCATCTCTTCTTGATTTCTTCTATAACCCAGTAATTTTTGTGCAGGGTGCTGTTCACTTTCCGTGTGTTTGCTTTTTTTCCTTCACATTTCTTTTTATTGACTCCTACGTTTATGGTTTGATCATCTGAAAATATGCTTTGTAATATTTTGATGCTTGGAATTTTGTTACAGCTTGCTTTATGGCCTTGTATGTGGTTTAGTCTGGACAGGGTTCCATATGTGTTGTTTTTTTATTTTGATGTATATGATTGATAATTTCTTTTGTGGTTATTTTAATATTTACCCCAAATTTTCTAAATTGACTCGACGGCACTTGGCTTTGGCTTCTGTTCTCTATGTCACCCCAAGTTCTTCTCCATGTGAAAGATCTCTGACTACATTTTCTTTTAAGTCTCTCTTTTTTTGTTATAATGTTTACATAATAACATCTCTATTTCTCTACTTTCAGTGTTTTGCCTTTGATTTATTTTTGTGAGTTCCCTATTTCAGTTGATATCCAGTTGCTCTGATCTGTGTTCTAGTCTTGTTTTGATACCTGATGCTACTGGTTTTCGAACTGGAAGAATCCCTTCAGTATTTCTGGTAATTCTGGTTTGGGTTTTGGAAATTCTCTAAATTGTTGTTTATCTGGAAATACTCAGATTTCATCATCACATTTGATAAACAGTTTTGTTGTACAGATAATTCCTTGTCTGTCAATTATGTTCCTTCAAGGCTTTGTATATGTCATCCCATTGCTTTCTTGCTTACATGGTTTCTGCTGAATAGTCCATGCTTGCTCTTACTGACTCTCCTTTGAAGACTATTTTTCTTTTATCTCCAGCCACTTTTAAAATTGTCTCTTTATCTTTGATTTTGGCAAGTTCAATTATAACATGTCTTTGTGTCTTTCTTTTGGAATCTACCTATATGAAAGTTAATGAGTGTCTTGGTTAGGTATCTGATCTTTAATGATACCGGGTAAGTTTTCTGTCAATAAATTTTTTAAAATTCTCTCTTTTCTTTTCTGTTATCGTCTCCTATTTTTATACTCCAATAATTGGTAGATTATTCCGCTTGGCAGAGTCCCAGATAATTCTTAGTGTTTCTTATTTGTTTTGTTTAACTCTTTTATTTGATTGTTTTCTCCTCAAATATGATGGTGTCAAGTGTTTTATCTTCAGTTTCACTAATTTGGCCTTCCATTGCCTCAGATGCATTCCTTTGACTTTCTATCCAGTTGTCTAATTCTGTAACTTTAATATTTAATCTTCTAACTTTCTACTTCTTGTCTTTGTATGCTTTCTTGTAACCTGTACAATTTGTCATTATCCTCTGTTGCATTTTTTCTCATGTTCTTCCTGATCTCTTGAAGGTGTTCTAAATATTAATCTTTCATATTTTACCTCCTGTAATTCCAGGAAGTTCTCTTAATCTGGAAAACTTTTTGTTTCTTTGTTTTGGGTGCGTTCTGAATCCACTTTGGTCCATCTCTGTTGAATGTATTTATTTTATATTTGCTTACTTTGTTCTACCTTCTTATTTTTAAATTTCTAAATAGGCTTATTACGTGTTTTAGCTTGGTTACTGGTGCCTTTGAAGCTCCAATGTCCTGTCACTGTGAGGTTACAGCTGTTACTGGACATGTGAGTACAGGAATCTATTTACTCTTCTTGTATGGATTCAGCTCAGGCATCCAAGTAGTCAGTCACCAAGTGTGTGGTGCAGCCTCTCCCCTACTATCCTAAATGTGCAGGGGTGATTAGTTCAGGCATAGGTATCTAGCTGCAGGTAATGAGAAAGGCAGGGGTTAACAGTTGTCCCTGAGCAACTGTGAGGAAGGTAAGTCTCCTTCTGTATACTTCTAGGTGAAGGCACTGTTTGTGCCAAGAATTTTTACTCAGGGTAGTTGGCTTTTTTTCCCTTACCTCTGTTTAATTATCCCTTCTCTGAGTCTAGGAGAATGGTTCAGAGTGAGCATAAGATGTCCTATTTTTGGACAAGCAGTAGGACATTTTATGGACTCTAGCACAGTGTAGAGAAGGGAGTGAGAAGCTCTGGGAAAAGAGAGAGAGGTTTATCTTACACGAAATTTTTATTTCTGTGGGATAGGTTAGATAGACGTAACATACCTTTTGATGATCAATTGTCATTTTTCACTGGTTCTGGAGGCATGCATGAGCTCTCTGTTGTTCAGTCTGTCTCACTGAGGAGGGTATCGTCTGACCACCACTGTTCCTGCTCACCACATTCACTGCAGCTAACAGCCAGAGACTTAAGTCTGGCCAGTTCTAGGTACTTCTGGATTTACTTCCTTTTCCCCTTTGTTTAGTCTGATCTCTCAACTTTCCCTTTGATATTCAATGTTCCTAGAATGTCATATATAATGGACCCATCCATTCTTTGCATCTTTGCTGTTAGCAGGATCTCAGGAAGTACCCGACTATTTTTCCATCTTGGCCCCACTTCTCAGATCTTTTTTAAGTGCTTTTTCTCTTCAACCTAGTCCTGTCATTGTGAGATTACAGCTGTTACTGGACATGTGAGTACAGGCATCTATCTACTCTTCTTGTATGGATTCAGCTCAGGCATCCAAGTAGTCAGTCACCACGTGTGTGGTGCAGCCTCTCCCCTACTATCCTAAATGTGCAGGGGTGATTAGTTCAGGCATAGGTATCTAGCTCCCTTCTCTACACTGTGCCAGAGTCCATAAAATGTCCTACTGCTTGTCCAAAAGTAGGACATCTTATGCTCACTCTGAACCATTCTCCTAGACTCAGAGAAGGGATAATTAAACAGAGGTAAGGGAAAAAAAGCCAACTACCCTGAGTAAAAATTCTTGGCACAAACAGTGCCTTCAACTAGAAGTATACAGAAGGAGACGTACCTTCCTCACAGTTGCTCAGAGAGAATATGTATTACAATAAAGGAACTTGAAAGACTTAAAAACTTTTGTTACAGTAGTAGTTATAATGTATTATATTTCATTCAAATGAATTTCTTGAGTAAATATTCTGCCTCTGAAATTATACAATATAACTTTTCTGCTACATCTGAACTTTGAAAAGAAAATTTAAAGACCTTAATGTAGATAAGAGTGAAATTTTTGTATTTATGAAAAAATAATAAAAGTAATCTTATTTCAGGAAATATTACACAAAAGCAGGAGAGGAAGGTGGGGCCAAGACAGCAGACTAGACACACTTTTCTTCAACTCCCTCTGTGAACTAAGGCCTGGAATGATAACTGAATGGAGCAACGTGGACATCCAGGGAGCCCTAGGATCTGGCATAGGGTTGTCATATTGGACTGTGTCAGTAAATGGGAAACCACCTCTCTCTAAACTGAGGCAGCACACACTAAGTCCTGCTTCAGCTGACTCACCATTTGGGAGGACTGCAGGTACTAGAAACTTTTTTGTTATCTAGGAGGCAGGGACTGGGCATGAGTCAGCTGATACACTCAACTCCAATGCTTAAATAAACAGCATGTTGAGAGCCAGCCTGCTGACTGAGGGCACCACTGCCCCTCTGCTCTTTTGTTTCTGAGCTGCACCATAGATTGTGCTATTTCAAGGAAGGAAGAACAGCTCAGCTAGGATGCAATCTTGGTCAGCTGGGAAGCAGAGTCACACACTTGCAGGCCTTTGCTGAGACTGATGTTCATGCCAGGAAACAGGACCTGTCTGGAAAGTGCTTCTCCAGCAGAAAAGATGTGGTTAGGACGGTGGAGGCACTAGAGTTACGGGTAGAGCCTGGGAGAGGATGGCAGCAAGGTTGTAATCCCTCCCTGCTTTGAACCACTTCATGGCATCTGGAGATGTTCTATGAGGTACTTTTGTTGTCTGCTGGAACAACAAAGATTCAGAAGGACAAATGAATCAATTATGTATGGAATCCCAGGAGCCCTGAATATCAAAAGGAACATTGAAAAATTGGACTGAGTGATGGGGAACGAAGTGTAGGTACAGTAGTACCTAGGACTGGCCAGACTTGACACACTGGGAATCAGTTACAGCCAGCATGGTGAGGAGAGTGATGGCATTTGGAAAGCATCCTCTTCAGCAGGAGACTTTAAGCTGAATCCATGTATACCCCAGAACCGGTGAAAACCAGCACTAGATCATTAAAAGTTAAGTGGTTTGCTTCTAACCTATCACGTAAATGGATCTACGTCTTACTTTCTGGCTAAACCTCTGTCTCTTCTCCTGGCACTGTCTCCTCCCCTCTCTGCACTGTGCCCAGCTCTGGATTCCGAAGCCGTTAACTGATCCAGAATTAGGACTACACAAGACCACTCTGAGCCATTCTCTGAGACTTGGCCAGGGAAAAATTTTAAAAATGGGGAGAAAATGTACTGATTTCACTGAGCTGAAACTTCAGGGCAGAAACTGTTATTTCACCTAGAATTAAACATGCAGGGACATGGCCATCCTCACAGACGCTCATGGATGGATGTTAGCCCCTGGACATTCTCAGTGCCTAAGGCCATATACGTGTGCCTATACCAATCACTTCTGTAAATCGAGGACAGTAAGGAAGAGCCTCCACTGTGAACTTGATGATTGATTACTTGAACACCTGTCCTGAATCCACACAAGAAGATTACAGAGGACTCTTGGGGTCAGATGTCTAGTAACAGCTCTAACCACTTGGTGACAGGACATTAGTACTTCAAAGACACCAATAACCCAACTAGCACACATGACCAGCCTATTTAGACATTTCAAAACTAAACAAAATAATAAGCTAGAATAAAGTAAGCAAACAAAAAAATCAATAAATTCAACAACATACTGATGATTCAGAGACAACAGTCATTTTCAAATGACTTAAAGAGGCAGACCACTATGGCTTCAGAAAGCTCTCCCAAAATAAAAACTCAAGTAATTTTCAGATGAAGAGAACTCACTTGGAGTTATCAGAGGTAAAATACAAAGGATTAATACTTAGAACTCTTCAAGAAATCAGCAAAGAAATGCGGTAAAATGCAGCAGAGCATGACAAATTGAACCGTCTACAAGTAAGCATACAGAGACAAGAAGTAGAAAGTCAGAAGGTTAATATAATCACAGAATTAGATAACTAAATAGAAAGTCAAAGGAGCAGAACTGAGGTAATGGAAGGCTAAATTAATGATACTGAAGATAAGACACATGACACCAAGATAGCAGAGGAAAATATAGGAAAAAGAATTTAAAAGTATCACAAACACCATGAAATATGTGGGACTCTATCAAGAATCACTGTGAGTGACTGAATTACCAGATTAGATTAGAAGGCAATAACAGAAAATATAGAGAGAATTGTTAAAGTTTTGTTGACACAAAACTTTCTTGATATCATGAAAGACTAGAAGATTTGTATCTAAGATGCTCATTGAACTCCATACAAGGTAGATCCCAGAAGAAAGACAACAAGGCATATTATAATCAAACCTGCCAAAACTAAAGATAACAAGACAATATTTAAAAGCGGCGAGGTATTAAAAAAAAATAATCTATAAAGAAAAGTCAGTAAGATTAAGCTCAGGCTATCCAGCAGAAACCATACAGGCAAGAAGAAAATAGGATGACATAAACAAAGCCTTGAATTGGAAAAAAAAATTACCAATGAAGAATTAAATATCCAGTAGAACTGTCTCTCAACTATGATGGCATAATGGTCATATTTTCAGATAAACAGAAATTTAGGAAACTTGCAAAAACCTAAACAAAATTACAAAAAATAATAAAGGGAGCCCTTTAGTTAAAAAAAAATCACTAACATCAGTTAACAAACCAAAAGTAGAACATAGAAAAGAGCAATTGAATATCAATCCAAATAGGTAAGTCACAAAAATAAGTCAAAGGCAAAACACTGAAAATAAGAAAACATGGGTGTCATTATGTAAACACTATAACAAAAAATGGGGACTTAAAAATATATAGTCATGGATCATATGGAGATAGTCAAGGTGATATAAAGAAATTAAAGCCTGGTTGAACTTTAGAAAATGAAGCAAATACTAATGTAATCACAAAAGAAATTATCAATCTTATGCATCAAAATAAATAACAAGAAATACTTGACATCTCAGAAAATGTAAGACCACCAACAAGGAAAAAGATGATAAAACATGTAAAGAAAAACAATTGAGCACACAAAATTAAGTGGAACAAAAAAATTGTCTCCAAAGCACACATACACACAAATGACACAGTACTAAACTCATACATACCTTTCAATTATTACACTGAATGTAAATGGATTAAATGTACCAGTGGAGAGACGAAGAGGGGCAAACTGGATAAAAAAAACACAATCCATCTGTATGCTGCCTAAAAGACATAACACTTAGGCTTAAAGACACCAACAAACTAAAACTCAGTGGATGGAAAAAGAAATATCAAGCAAACAATATCAGGAAAGAGCAGGATTGGCAATGCTTATTTCTGATAATACAGACTGTATAGTAAAATCTACTGCATTGGATAAGAAAGGACACTATATAATGATTAAAGCATCAGTAATCCAAGAAGACATAACCATATTAAACACTTACTCACGGAAAAGGGCACCAAAATACACAAAACAAACTAACTGCACTGAAAACAAAAATAGACAGCTCCACATTAATAGTAAGAGATTTCCAACATTTACCACTTTTACAGAAAGACGGAACTTTCAGGAAAAGCTCAATAAAGACACAGAAGTTCTATACGCCACAATCAAGCAACTGGACCTCATAGATATATACAGGCTACTCAACCCAACAGCTACCAAAAATATTTTATTTTCCAATGCACGTGGAATATTTTCCAGAATAGACTACATACTAGGCCACAGAGCAAGAATTAACAAAATTCAGAGCATCAACATATTACAAAGCATCTTTTCGGACCATAAGTATGTAAAAGTAGAAATCAATAAAAGAAAAACCAAGGGAAAAATAATCAAACACATGGAAACTGAACAACATCTTGCTCAAAAACTAATGGGTTGTAGAAGAGATTAAGAATCAAATTAAAAATAAAAAAATGACAGAATCAAACAAGAATGAAAACAGATCCAACCAGAACTTTTGTGTTACAGCAAAAGCAGTGTTCAGGGGTCAATTTATTTCAATAAATGCACACACTCAAAAAGCCGAAAGGGCCCAAATCAAAGAATTAACCCTGCAACTCAAACAAGTAAAAAGAAAGTATTAAAAGAACAACTTGGGCACCAGAAGAATGCAAATAATTAAAATTCAGACAGAATTAAATGACCCAGAGAATAGAAAAATGACTAAAAGAGTTAAAAAGACCAAAAGCTTGTTTTTTGAAAAGATCAACTAAATTCATAAACCATTGGCCAAAAGAAAAACAAGAAGCAAATAACCTGAATAAGAAATGAGATGAGTGATTTCACAACAGTTCTAACTGAAATTCAAAAAAATCGTAACAGAATACTATGAAAAATTGTACTCCACGAAATTTGAAAACCTAGAGGAAATGGGCAAATTGCTAGAGACACACTACCTCCCTAAGTAACACAAACAGTATAAATAAATAAACCCACAACAAAATAACAGATTGAAAAGGTAATTTAAAACTCCCAGCCAAAAAAGCTCTAACCCTGATGGCCTCACTGAAGAACTGACCCAATTTTTAGAGAAAAGTCATAGATATTTCAGAGCCTAGAAAAAGAGTACTGCCAAATTTATTCTGTGAAGCTAACACAACCCTCATACCCAAACCAAGTAAAGCAAAGCCAACAAAAACTAAACCCATGGCCATAAAATTGATTCTGGCTCATAGCAACCATATAGGGCAGAGTAGAACTATCCTATCCTATAGTTTCCAAGGATTGCCTGGTGTATTCAAACTGCTTAACATGCAGTAATCAGATGTAGTACTTAACCACTACACCACCAGGGTTTCTAAACTACTAAAGACACTACCAAAAAGGAAAATTACGTGCCAATATCTATTATGAAAGTAGACGTAAAATCCTCAACAAATTCTAGACAATGAAATTCAAAAATACATCAAAAAATTAATTCACCATGACCACGTGGGATTCATACCTGGGATGCAGGGATGGTTCAATATTAGAAAAACAATCAGTGAAATCAACCACAGAAATAAAGCAAAAGACAAGAACCACTTGATGTTATCAACTGATGCAGAAAAAGCATTTGAAGATGACCTCCTGGCAGCTAACAGATACCTCTAGAAATGCTCACTGATATTAGCCATTAGAGAAATCCAAACCAAAACTTCAGTGAGATATCAACTTACATCAGTAAGGTTGGCATTAACCTAAAAACCACAAAATAAATGTTTGAGTGGCTGTGGAGAGACCGGAAGACTTCCCTTTCCAGATGAAGTTGATGATTTGTTTCTCCATTTCATTAAAAAATGATGTTGGGCTGTGTATTGAGATTGAATTGAATCTGCAGATCACTTTAGGTATGACAGACATTTTCACAATGTTGAGTCTTCATATCTGTCAATAATGTAAGTTTCTCTACTCAGGTCTCTTTTGGCATCTTGCATTAGTAACTTGTAGTTTTCTTTGTATAGGTCTTTTACACCTCTGGTTAGATTTATTCCTAGGTATTTTAGCTTTTGGGTAGTGATTGGAAATGATTTCCCCTTTGATGATCTCTTTGTCGGTGTAAATGAATCTGATTTTGTAAGTTCATCTTATATCCTGATAATTTGTTGAACTGTTCTATTATGTCCAGTAGTTTTTTTGTGGATTCTTTAGGGATTTCTGTGTATAAGATCATGTCATCTGCAAATACTTTTACTTCTTCCATACCAATTTGGGTGCCCTTTATTTCTTTATCTTGCCTGATTGCTCTGTTTAGAACTTGGATGACAGACGTTGAATAAAAGTGGTGACAAAGAACATCTGTGTCTGATTCCCCTTCTCAAGGGGAATGCTTTCAGCTGATATTTTCCCAGTCTATAGGTCGTCTTTTACTCTTGAGTCTTTGGATGAGCAAAAGTGTCAGAGTTCAAGGAGTTCCCAGTTATTTATTTTCTCTAGTATTTGTTCATTATCAGAAATATATTGTAGTTTGTCTATGCCGTGTATTAGGGCTCCCAGCATTGTCCTTATTTTTTGTTCCATGATCTTTATTGTTTTCCATTTTATATTTAGGTCTTTGATACATTTTGATTTAGTTTTTGTTCATGGTGTGAGATATGGGTCTTGTTTCATTCTCTACTTATGCCAACATCATTTTTTTAAAGAGATTGTCTTTTCCCTGGGAAACCCTTGTGGTGTAGTGGGTTAAGTGCTACCACTGCTAACCACAAGGTCAGCCGTTCAAATCCACCAGGTGCTCCTTGAATACTCTGGGGGTCAGTTATACTCTGGCCCCTAGGGTCACCATGAGTCAGATCCTATTCAACGGCACTTGGCTTTGGTCTTTTTCCCAGATCGTCAAATATCGGCTGCTCATAGCTGGATGATTTTATCTCTGAATTTTCAATTCTATTCCATTGGTCTATGTATCTGATTATTATTATTATTTTACCAGAACCAGACTGTTTTGACTACTGGGGCAGTGTTATCCCAGAATAGAAATCATTTCCAAAGCCAGATCTTCAGAAGAAGATTTGACTAGAGTATAAGAAATGAAATGATACTGGTGAAAAGTGTGCTTCTTGGCTGAAATATACACTTGAGACTAAGTGGGAAGTTCCTGTTCAGAGGTCCAATGAGAGGGCAGAGGCTGACAGGAGCTGGTTGAATGGACACAGGAAATACAGGGTGGAAAGAAGAAATGTGATGTCATAGGGTGAAGTGAGCTGCTAGATTTACACAGCAGTGTGTACAACTTTTTTGTTTTAATCACAAATTGACTTTGATTGTTAACTCTCACTTAAAGCCCAATAGCCAAGCCAAGTGCTGTCAATCGGATCCCAATATAATACTTTAAAAAGACAGGAAGAAATGACAGGAAGGAAAGAAAAGGCCAAAATGGATGTCAGATGAGATTTCAAAACCTGCTCTTGAACATCAAATAGCTAAAGCAAATGAAAGAAATGATGAAATACAGAAGGGTTTAAAGGGTGGCTCAAAAAGACAAAATAAAGTATTATAATGAAATGTGCAAAGATCTGGAGTTGAAAACCTACGGGGGATAGCAATTGAGATGATTCAACAAACAGCTGGAATACTTGAAGTACTCACTCATTTATGCCAAGAAAACTGGAAGACAGCTTGCCAACTGTCTGGAAGAGACACATGTTTACAACTATTTCAAAGGAAGGTGATCCAACTGAATGTTGAAGACATCAAACAATATCATTAATATCACAAAGTAAAATTTTATTGAAGATAATTCAAAAGAAGTTAGAGCAGTACATTTGCAAGGAACTGCCAGATATTCAAGTAAAACTGGAAATAAGATATAAAACCAGTGATGTCACTGCTGATGTGAGATGGATCCTGACTGAGGGCAATGAATTCCAGAAAGATATTCACCTGTGCTGTAATGCCTATGTAAAGGCATTTGACTGGATCATAACAAATAATAGATAAGATTGAGAAGAATAGGAATTTCAGAGCATTTTATCATGCTCATAAGAAATCTGGAAGTAAATCAAGACACAGTCATTGTAACAGAACAATGATACTTTGTGGTTTAAAGTCAGGAAAAATGTGCATTAGGTTTGCATCCATTCACTGTAAGTACTCAATCTGTATACTGAGCAAATAATTGGGCAAGCTGTGCTATACGAAGAACCAGGCATCATAATTGGAGGAGGACTCATTAACAACTTGTAATGCTGAGATGCCATAACCTTGCTTGCTGACAACAAAGAGGATTTGAAGCTCTCACTGATATAAATCAGACTACAACATTCAGTGTGGATGTCACCTCCACATAAGAAAATAACAATCTTTACAACTGGACCAAGAAGCAACATCATGGTAAATGGATCAAACACTGATGTTGTCAAAGATTTCGTTTAATTTGAAGCCACAGTCAACACCCATGAAAGCAGCAGTGAAGAAATCAAGTGATGCAGTGCATTGAGCAAATTTACTTCAAAAGACGTCTTTAAACAATATAAAAGCTAAGATGTCACCTTGATGACTAAGGTGCGCCTGTCTGAAGTCATAGTGTTTTCATTTACCTCAGGTGAATGCAAATATTGGGCAATGAATAAGGAAGACTAAAGAAGAATTGAGGCCTTTGTGTTATAACGTTAGTAAAGAATATTGAATACAGCATGGATTGCCAGAAGAAGGAAAAACATCTGTCTTCGTAGAAGTACATCCAGAATGTTCCTTAGAGACAAGTGTGGTGACACTTCATCTCACATACTTTGGACATGTTATCAGGAGGAACTAGAGAGTGAAAAAGAGGGAGACTTTAATGAAATAGACTGACACAATTACTGAAACTATGGGTTCAAACTTAACGACAGTCATGAGGATGGTGCAGGAATGGGCAGTGTTTCCTTCTGTTGTAAGAAGGATTCTTATGAGTCAGAATCAATCTGAACCCACCTAGTAACAATAGCTGCCAGACCTTGGATCAGGTTTCTGTGGTTTAGAGAAGAGTAAGTTAAATCTTCCTGCATTTGTACAGTTTACAGTCTGATAGAACAAAAGCCAAGCCAAGCCAAGTGCCATCAAAAAGCAATTACTGTGCACACTAAGTGACAGTATGGTTGTGAAGAATAAGTATGGCAAAGGATACAAAATTTTTAGGGTAGTTCTTAGCATACAAGAAGAACTAGGAACACATCTCTTTGTGAAGTTGTTACTGATCTACCCTAAAAAACTCCTTTCCACTGATACCTCTCCATTCATGCTATCTAGGTCATCTGGTGCTGCTATAACATAAATACCAAAAGTGAATGTTTTTAACAAAGAAAAATTCATTGTCTCACAATCTGGTAGGCTCCAAGTCCAAACTTAGAGCATCAGTTCCAGGAAACACCTTTCATTTAGCTGGCTTTGGAGGACGATCCATCAATCTTCCCCAGGTCAAGGAGTTTCTCCACAGTAACCTCAGGTCAAAGGACATGTTCTACTGATGCTGCTTTCTTGGTGGTTTGAAGTCCCCTGGTCTCTCTGCTTGCTTCTCAGTTTTAAATTTCAAAATACATTTTTCTTAAGGTGCTATCTAATCTTACAGACCTCACCATTATAACTGCCACTAATCCATGTTAGAAACCCTGGTGGTATAGTGGGTCAAGTGCTACGTTTGCTAACCAAAAGGTTAGCACGTCAGATCTGCCAGGCGCTCCTTAGAAATTCTGTGGTGCAGTTCTACTCTGACCTCTAGGGTCCCCATGAGATGGATCCAACTTGACGGCAGTGGGTTTGGGTTATTTTTGGTTTTAATCCACATTATTACATCACAATGATAGTATTCACAATGTAGAGGAAAATCACATCAGATGACAAAATGGTAGACAATCATGAAATACTGGGAATCATGACCTAGCCAAGTTCACAGGTGTTTTGTGGAGACACAATTAAATTTATGACACATGCCATGACACTTATCTTCCTAATGTGGTATTGGTATAGTAGACCAAGGCAAAGTCATCAAATTATGATACCTTACACACGAGTCGGATCCAATTCGACGGCACTTGGCTTTGGCTAACAAGAATTAGTAAAACTCACAGCCCAGATATAAAAATTTGGAAAAATACTACTTTGCCACTATTTCTTGCCTGAGAAAATACATAAGCTTACACTGGGTGTAAGGTGGAGGGTGTTATGAATTGAATTGTGTGCTCCAAAAACATGTAGTGAAATCTTGACCCCTGTGTCTGTTTATGTAAGATTTTCTTAGTTATGTTAAAAGGATCATACTCAAGTAGGGTTAGTTCTGCATCAAATTACTTCTAAGTTATAAAAAGAGCCAAATAAGGAAAAAAAAAAGAAAGACACGTTCACAGTGGAAGACATAAATCTTATAAAAAACAGTGCAAGCCTAAGAAAAGCAAAGAAATGTGGAAGGACAAGGACTACCAAGAAGAAAGAAACTGACACTGTAGAGATCTTGATATGGATTTTTAGCTACCAGAACCATGAAAAAATAAATTTCTGCTCCTTAAAATCACCCATGGGTGGTATTTGTACTATACGAGCTAGGTTTTTAAAATAGAGGGCAAGAAAAGTATCAGAAGTGAGTAAAAATCTTTGGAAACTTGAGATTAAAGGGACTAGTGCCAGCTTTCCATATGGACACTTGGGAGGCAGCAGGTTCACTGTAGTACCCATGCCATCCTGGGAGACAGACAGACAGATGGACGGACGGACGGACGGACGGACAGACAGACAGACAGACAGACAGATAGGTAAGTGAAAGGAGATAGATAAGTGGAAAGGCTGGTCTGGATGCTGGGAGTAGTGGAGAGCACAGCTCAGCTTGGTGAAGATTCTGTGAGCACAGAATAGTTTCAGGGAGCAATCAGATTTCCTTCATTTCTAGAGGAAGGTATGGATGTGACTTGAAAGCAGTGAAGCACCCAGAGACTTAAATGAATCACAGAATTATGGTAAGAGAAAGAACAAAGGGGTACTCCATTATTGGACCACATGTTCATGGGCAGGTTGAGAAGAGAAACATCTTTTCTTACAAAAAAAATGTTTCATATTTTTAATCGCATTTTAGATGAAAGTTACCATTCAAGTCAGTTTCTCATACAAAAACTTACACACTGCCATGTGACCCTACACTGCTACCCTCCCTACACTGACAGCACACGCTTCATCTCCATTCTGCATTTCCCATGTCCATTTCATCAGCACCTGTTCCCCTCTGTTCTCTCATCTTGCCTCCAGAAAGGAGCTGCTCAGTTTGTCTCCTGCATCTACCCAAGCCAAGAAGTACACTCTTCACAAGTATCATTTTATGTATTATATGCCAGTTCAACCTTTGCCCAAGGAGCTGACTTCTAGAATGTTTTCAGTTCTGGGCTAATAGGAAATTCAGGGCTATGTCTACTAGGGGCCTTCTAGTTTGTCAGACACTCAAGTCTAGTCTTTTTACTAGAGTTCAAGTTCTGCACCCCACATTTTTCCCACTCCTTCAGGGACTCTATTGAATTCCCTGTAAGAACAATCTTAAGTGGTGGTCTGGCACCATCTAGTTTTTACAGTGTCATGTTGATGTAGTCTCTGGTTTATGTGGCCCACCTGTCTCTTGGGCTCACACTTTCCTGTGTCTTTCATATTCTTTAGTCTCCTTTGATCCAGGTTGGTTGAGATCAATTTTTACTTCTTAAACGATCACTTGCTAGCTTTTAAGACCCCATACACCACTTACCAAAGTAGGACGCAGAATATTTTAATAAACTTTGTTATACTAGTTGACCTAGATATCTCCTGAAACAATGGTTCCCAGACCCCCAACCCTGCTATTCCGTCTGTTAAATATCTCTAAGCTTTGGGTTTAGTCCATTTGTGCTGACTTTTCCTTTACTGTGTGTTGTCTTTCCCTTCACCTAAAATAATCTTTGTCCATCACCTAAGTAGCAAATACTCCTTTTCCCTTCTACATGCCCCTTGTAACCATCGAAGAGTGTTTTCTTCCGTATTTGAAGCTATTTGTGAGTCCTTATAATAGCCAGCCAAGTGCCGTCGAGTCAGATCCCACTCATGGCCAGATCCGACTCATAGCGACCCTAGAAGCCAGAATAGATAGTGGTCTCATGTTTATCTTTTGCAACTGACTAATTTCACTCACCTTATAATGCCTTCCAGATTTTTTCATGTTATGAGATGTTTTCCAAATTCATCATTGTTCTTTATTATTACATTGTAGTCCATTGTGTAAATATACTATAATGTACTATAATGTGTTTATCCATTCATCCATTGATAGGCACCTAAGTTGATTCCTTCCTTTTGTTATTGTGAGCAGTGTTGTGATGAACAATGGTCTGCATGTACTTATTTGTGTGTTGACTTTTATTTCTCTAGGAAATATTCCAAGAAGTGGAATTGGTGGATCCTATGGTATTTCTATTTCTAGCTTTTTAAAAAAGCACCAAACTGATTTCCACAGTGGTTTTACCATTTTACAGTCCCACCAGCAGTACATAAGACCCTACATAGCCTCTCCAACATTTAATATTTTATGTTTTTTGGATTAATGCCAACCTTGTTGGGGTGAGATGTTATCTCATTATAGTTATAATTTGCATTTTTTCAGTGGTGTAGTGGTTAAATGCTAGCTCTGCTAACCAAAAGGTCATCAGTTTGAATCTGCCAGGTGCTTCTTGGAAACTCTGTGGAGCAGTTCTACTCTGTCCTGTAGGGTCGACAATGACTAAACTGCAGTGGGTTTGATGTTTTAGTTTAACGGCTAGTTACCACAAGCATTTTGTCATGTATCTGTTAACCCCTTGAATGTCTTCTTTGGTGAGGTGCTTGAAAGTGGAAGCATCTTAATACACATGAGCTGAAGTTGTAAGCATGGACAATAATTAAACTCAGCAACATAATGCCATAAAGCTACCTTAAATCAATAGGTCTTAAAAATCACTCTGTGTATAGGAATCAAGGACAAATATTCTGAACTGACACAGTATAAACCTAGAATGATGATGTTTGCCTGAAATTGGCCAAAAAATATTGTTACTTTTTTTGTCCATCTGAGATTTCTGGCCTGTGATTTTGAACCTAAAACCATATTCATCATTACATTTATTGTTATTCACAGTTGTATAAGAAATTCTGAATTCAAAATAATTCTAGTTAGATACTACAAAATGGCTATTAAGAAGTAATTTTCTTTCATATTGAAAAATTGGAATCTGCTTCCAATGAACTCTGGCATGATAAAAGACTAAAAATGGTTAACAGGATGCTGTAGCTTTAAGGCAATCTAACATCACATTTAGCACTGGTGATTAAGTAACAAGGCACTGATTGGTCCTTAGAGTAACATACATTGATAGATTAAGTGTCAGAACTGAAAAACTGCACTTTAGATCACATCGTGGCAAACTTAAGAAGGCTTACATCACAGCATAGTTACAGCCTCTTACGTGCTAAAATTAGTTAACTTGAAAACAACTGTGGTTACTCTTGATTGATGTAATTATTTTATTTTTCCCTTCAGCTCTTATTCAATAATTAGCAATATCTAATAAAATAATACATCTAAGAAAATAAATTACTAAACAAATTTAAATCTTGCATTTAATTATTTCATTTACCAAAGGATATTATATAAACTGTAAGTAGTAGATTTGACTTTTGATTCAATGATTGGTGAACTCCACAAAAGTATTTTCAATAATAAAATGTGAGAAGAAATGCCTGCTGAAGAATACATACCATGCATGTGCAATACATTTAAAGGGTTGACTGCTCAGTCTTGAATCTATCTACCAACAGCAAAGGAAATAATATGCTTCTTGAAGGACTGAATAACTAGTATACACCAATCCTATCACAAAGACTGTTTCTTATTCATTCCTCATATGTTGTGCAGTTCTTTCTATAACAAAACACACGTAACAACATATAATTATAGCCCGCTGTCATTTCCCTATGTTTTAGTGACCCAGTAGGGAGTCTGGCTTATGTATAATGAAGATATGAACTGTCTCCAAACGTTCTCTAAAGACATTTTCCTATTTATTTCAATTCTTGGCCATCTGCTGTCCTGATCTTGATATTCACTTACTACTCATCCCTTGTCAATGTCCCATCATAATGACTGACATCAATCAGAGGTTTCATTGGTCAGGACACAAGAGACCCTACCTCTGTAATCAATTTTCCTTTTGAGATTTTAGACCAGTCATGATCTTGAAACACAGAGTTGAATCCTCTTTCTATATTTTGTGTGACTGCTCAGTACAGGTTATGGTTTTTCCTGTTCTTAGTTTCCTTCCTACATTTCCCAGACTATCTGACTCACTCTTAAAGAGACATTTTTTTTTAATAATTCATAAAATCACAACGAAGATCCACTCTTTGGACATGAATGGATTGGACTTGGCAATGCAGAGTGACCATATTATGTATGCACTGTATGGTTCTATACATCTATAGGATATCAGCCTGCTGACCTCTGGTTGGAGGAAGGACAGTGGTTGGAGAGGAGGGGAAAGGAGACTGTTGGGAGGCTGAGACATGTATGTCACTAGATATGGAGAGCAGTGGAAGCTGCATATAGGTGGGCATGTAAATTTATACAGGAATGTACATTTTCACTCAATCACATCAAATAAACAAATAAATAAATAAATGTAAGTACTTAGTTACATTTTATTCATGATTTTTGTATTCCTTTAAGCTGTATTTAAGTACAAAGACAGGTCTTAAATGTTAATGGTTGTATATTGTTTCATCCAATTAAAAAGATCAGATATAGGCCAGGGTTCTGGCATAGCTCGAAGTAAAATTTACCTCAAATTCTCAAGTGTTGACTTTGGTTTTACCCTTAGGCTGTCTCTTCATTATGGCCTCCAGTAACCATCAGGACACATATTTCCTCATTCATATCCGGAAGAAATTGTATCTCTTTCCATAATCTTTAAACAAGACTCCTGAAGTTACTCTAATGGTTCATTTTGTAGATACACCTATTATTTTGTATTACTGTGGTGAGGTGGATACGATTAGCTTACTTGGTTTACACCAGTAAAGACCTAACCCTGGAGTTGGAGGTGGAGATCACTCTATCCAAATCACATAGCTCACCTATTAGGGTAAAACTGAATGGTAACTGGGAAGGTAATCACAAGATGTTCTATGGTCCACCTCTGCGTCTACCTGCCAAGCATCTATTCATTCTTTGCAAACCTTTATGGCTATATGAAGCACGTGGAGTTCACAGGAAGACTGATAAGCCTTCCGGAGTCCCTCAGTTGTTATAAAGCTAATACAAGTTGTTGCCAGAAGTAGACAGCCCAAAGCTTCAAACAGCTGTACCTCTGTTCTGAGAGGTCTAGGGCCTTTTGGCGTATTTTGCTTTCTTTGTTAGGCCTTCGTCATACACTTCTCTGTGTTCTAGTGATGACTGATTAAATGAGGATTCCTTTTCTCACAATAACTGCATTATCCCATAATTATGTAACTCATATTTTGAAATGAGAAGGATTGAAGGCAGCATATACAGTCCACTGGTCACAGCACATATAATAGGAGGGCAATAATCTGGGGACTCCAGCTTGGCAGTGTATTAAATTCTTTGGTCTGTCAATCTGGCAGCCTCCAGTTTTGCTTTCTTGAAGAAAATCCCTTATTCATTGTGTTCCATAGCTGCTTCGCGGTTAGGCACAGACATGATGTCTTTCTGGAAGCTGAACCAGTTTAGTAGTACTTTTGTTTATAGAGTTCTGACACCCAAAAGATTGAATAATCAACCAGTGTCTATCATCCCCAAATGAAGACACGTTAACATGTAGTCTGCTATGGTAGACTGAATTGTTTCCCCCATTTCTTTATTCCACCCTCTACCCATGTATCTTGTAATGTGATTTTGTAGTTCCTCCCACCATAGGCAGAGGACATATTCCAATCTCACTGATGTTTGTGTTCTCACCTAACTTGTTTTGTCAGTGGTATGTTGGTGGACTTAACATGAGCAAAGGCTTGAAATGTACTTCCCTATAAGCCAGGTTTCTGCTTCCATCATAAGAAGAATATTCCTCAGAAAGTCCAAAAGTCTCATAAGAATAATCAGGACAGCAACTCATGGCCTGGAGTCAATCAAAATGAGCACACCTTATACCTGCCTTGCCCAAAAGCCACTGTTACTGAGTTGTTTCTGACTCATAGCAACCCTGTAATGAAACTGAGAGAGCTATCAGTGAGAAATGAAGGATTATTATTGTGTGCTAATAAGTCAGAAGAGTTTCTTACACAGCATTGTACTTTCTTTACATAGTATCAAAATTGCTACCTAGAACTGGAATATTGTCAAACTAAAATTTTAAAACTCTTTGCATTTGATGTGAGACAACTGCCAGGGGATAGAATAACTACTATGGAAGACTGTAAACCTAGCTAAAAAACTATTAAAGGATACTGTTTATGTGGTGGCTAAACATTTGTAAAACTATTGCCTGTAATAATTTGGAAAATAGGAAATACATCTAATGATCTGTGGCCTTGGGAAAAAGGATACCTGCATGTTAAAAGCATGAGCTGATTCCTGAATAGTTGCATTTGATGAAGTATTATTTTAAAAAGGAAACAAAATAAAAAAAAATTAAATTAAATTAAACAAATATTATCCACTTCTTTGAGTGATTCGCGCATAATGACCCTGTAGGACATTGCAGAACTGTCCTATAGGGTTTCTAAGCAACAGCAGAACAGCAGCTGTGGCTCTTAGCTCCTGTGCTTCCAGGTCTCCTTAGAGTTGGGCAAGTTCAAGGGAAAAAAAATGTACCTCTTGCAAACAAAATAAAGAGGGACTAGAGAGAACCCAGAAAAATCTGAAACTTACTCGGTTTGCAAATAAAATTCAACCCCAGCTCCAGTGAAAAATTCAAGTTAATATGAATACTGGGGGGTAAGCAGGTAAGGGCATGCACAATAAATGCAACTGGAGACATAAACCAAGAAAAGATGGTATGGCCATCATCTTTAAAAATAAACAGATTGATAAATAGATGAATTAATGAATATGTTGATAGGCAGATAAGCAAGCAAACAAACAAATAAATAAACAGTACTTTTTAGGTCTAGCTTTTCTAGAAGCCACTATGATTCAATGACTCAGGTGCAAGCGATTCATCAGTGAAGTGTTACTGGAAGAAAGCAGCAAGGGAGTGACTATTAGGAAGTAAGACAATGGAGCAGGAGTGCAGACTTGGCCTGATACACTGGAGAGAACTTTGTGCATAAATTAACATTTCAAAGTTCTTCTCTTATTATGGCAAGAAATTAGGTTTACTTTTGTATATTACTGAGATTTGGGGTAGTCTGTTTCACCACATTATTGTAGATACAAAACTGACTGCTATAATTACTTCAATACTTGGTAGCACTAGTTATCAGTTCTATGGAACTGATAGGACATTATGATGTCCTAGCCAAAACGAAAGTTCACGTTGATTTACCATTTCTCAGTCTCTTAGCCACCAATTCAGTGTTGTGACGATCCCTCCTATACTCAATTTGACTTTTAGTGAAAATTTCAATAGGAAGTACAATTACTGGGACAGATATAAAAGGTTGTTTTACCCCTGCCCCAAATGGTAACTTCACTACTTCTGTTGTCTCTTTGCTTTGGTTTGCCTTTTTTTTTTTTTTTTTAATTGTCGTATACAATCCAAGTTAAATTCACGTGCTTACCTTTCTACAATTCCCTCTGGTTTTCTTGCCTGGTGACAGCACACTCTTCCTTTCCATTCTATACATGTCATATCGTGCTAAGAATCTCCTATCCCCTCCCCTTCACCCTCACCTCTGCCTTCTTGTAAGAAGCCAGTAGGACAGCATCCTGTAAATACCTAGAGCCATAAAGTGGACACTCAGTATGTTCACCCTATATCCCCAAATCCAATCCATTCCTGTCCAAAGAGTTGACCTCAGTAATGAATAATGCTCTAGGACAGCAACAGGTCTAAGGGCCATGTTCCAGAGGAAGTCCTGGGGCACTGGACTGTCAATTGCGGTCTTCTGGTGGAGTTCTTAAGGTGTACCCTTTTTTTGTGTTGCCACTGGGACCCAACATTGGGTGTCCCATTGCAGCTGACTTTGGTGGTGGCCGAGTACCATCTGGTTCTTCTGATCACATGCTGGTACAGTCATCCATAAACATGGGTCCTTGTGCCCTCTGGGCTCTTTTTCTAGTGTGTCTTTGTTGACCTTAGTGATCATCAGAGTCAGTTGAGACGTGATCATTTGGTGTACATCAGATGGCAGCTTCCTAGCTTTTAAGACACCACTCACCACTATGTGGTGCATAAGACTCTCTTAGCAATAGGCTAATTCTGCCAATCACCCTCGATGTCCCCTGAGGGCATGGTCCCTGGACCCCCACCACTGCTTCTCTATTCTTGTGATATCAGGTTAGAAATAGAAGAGTTTTCAGTTTATGTTGAAGTCTAGTTTAGATAATCTTCGTTATGGTGTGTGCTTTCACTGCTTTCACCCAACCAAATTTCTATCAACTATCTAATCTATATGCATCCCTCTCCCACTCTCCCTACCCTCCCTTGTAGCCATCAAAGAGTCTTTTTTTTTTCTGTATGTGAATCTGTTTTTAAGTCTTTATAGTAAGGGTCTCATGCAATGTTTGACTTTGTGTTGCTAACTGATTTCACTTGAACATAATGTCTTCCAGTTGAAAACAGGATATAAGATACTTCCTGAAGTCATCATTGTTCTTTATTATTGCATATTGTTTCATTAAGTATGTGTACCATAGTTTACTTATCCATTCAGCTGTTGCTGGGCTTCTGGGTTGGTTCCATCTTTTTGCTATTGTGGACTGTGCAGCAGAAACATTAGTGTGCATGTATCTGTGCGTGTGACTGTCCTTAGTTCTGTAGGCAATATTGCAAACAGTGGTATTACTGGATCAAATGGTTCATCTATTTTCAGCTTTTTAAGTACGCACCAGATTGCTTTCTAAAGAGGGTGTACCACTTCGCAATCCTACCAGCAGTACAGGAGCGTTCCAACCTCTGCACAGCCTCTCCAGCATTTGTTGTTTTGTGTTTTTTGGATCATCGCCAATTTTGCTGGTGTGAGATGATGTCTCATTGTTGTTTCGATTCAGATTTCTTTAATAGCTAATGATCATGAGCATCTCTTCATGGGTCTTTTGGCCGCCTTGATGCCTTCTTTAGTGAAATGTCTGCCCATCTCCTTTGCCTATCACTTAGTTGGGTTATTTAACTTTTTCTTGTTGATATTTTGGAGCACCTGATAGATTATGGAGATCAGACAATGATCAGATATATAGTTGCCAAATATTTTTTGTCATTCTGTGGGTGGTCTTTTAAATCTTTTGATAAAGTCTATGGAAGAGCAAAAGTGTTGGATTCTTAGCAGTTCCCATTTATCTATTTTCTATTCTTTTCATTGAGCTTTGTTTTTTAGATTTTGCAGTGTGTCTAAATTGTGCATTAATCCTTCCATTGTTTATCCTATTTTTTCTTGTATAATCTTTATTGTTTTAGGTTTGATATTTAGGTCTTTTATTCAATTTGAGTTGGTTTTTGTGTAAAGTGTGAGGTATGGGTCTTGATTCAATTTTTTTTTTGCAGATAACCAATTTTGCCAACACTATCTGTTAAAGAGACTGTTTTCACCCAGTTTAAAGTCTTAGGGCCTCTGTCAAATATAAACTGATCATATGTAGATCACTTTGGGTAAAATAGACATTTTCACAATATTAAGTCTTCCTGTTCATGAGCAGGGTATGCTTCTCCATTTATGTAATTCTCTTGGTTTCTAGCAGTAAAGTCTTGTAGTTCTCTTTATATAAGCATATTGTTTCTATAGTTAGATTTATTCCTAGGTATTTTATCTTCTTGCAGGCTACAGTAAGTGGTATTGATTTGGTGATTTGATCTTGAATGATCTCTGTTGGTATAAAGGAATCCTATTGATTTTGTTATATTTATTTTGTAACCTGATACTTTGCTGAATTCCTCTATTAGTTGGAGTAGCTTACTTATGGAGTCTTTAGGGTTCTGTGTGTATAGAATCACATTATCCACAAATAGGGAGATTTTTACTTCTTCTTTGCTGATGTGGATGTCCTTTATTTGTCTTGTCTAATTGCTCTGGCCAGAACTTCTAGTACAATGTTAAATAGAAGTGGTGAGAGTGGGCATCCTTGACTAGTTCTGGTTCTCGAGGGGCCTTCCTTCAGTCTCTAGCCATTCAGGATGATGTTGGAATTTGGCTTTGCATAGATGTCACCAAGTGTCTTGAGAAATTTGCCTTCTATTCGAATTTTGCTGAGAGTTTTTAGCGTGAATGGGTGTTGGACCTTGTCAAATGCCTTTTCTGCATCAATTGACAAAATCAAGTGATTTTTGTCTTTTGTGGTATTTATGTGATTGGTCACATTGTTTTTCTGATGTTGAGCCAGGCTTGCCTCCCACATATGAATCCAACTTGGTCACGATGAATTATTTTTTTGGTATGTTGTTGAATTCTATTGGCTAGTATTTTGTTGAAGATTTTTGTTTCCACTATGTTCTTGAGTGATAGTGGTCTGTAAATTTCCTTTTTTGTTGGATCTTTCCCTGGCTTTGGTATTAGCGTTATACCAGCTTCATAAAATGACTTTGGTAGTATTCCATCCCTTTCTATACCATGAAATAGACTCAATAATATTGGAGTTAACTCTTCTCTAAAAGCTTGGTAGAATTCTGTGGTGAAGCTATCCGGGCCAAGGCTATTTTTTTGGTTGGTAGTTTTTTGATGACCTTTTCAATCTCTTGCTTTGTGATGGGTTTATTAATTTGTTCTACTTCTCCATGTGATAATTTTGATAGGTGATAAGAATCTAGGAATTTGTTCATTTCCTTCAGGTTTTCAAATCTGTTAGAGGACAGTCTTTAATAGTATTCTGTCATGATACTTTTGATTTCTGCTGGATCTGTTGAGATTCCTCCCTTCTAATTTCTTATTCAGGTTATTTATTTCCTCTTGTGTTTTTCTTTGGTAAGTTTGGACAATGGTTTGTCAATTTTGTTGATCTTTTCAAAACACCAGTTTTTTGGTTTTATCAATTTTTTTCAACTGTCCTTCTATTCTCTAATTCATTTAGTTCTGCTCTAATCGTTATAATCTGATTTCTTCTGGTGCCTAAGGTATTCCTCTGTTGCTCTTTTTCTATTTGTTAATGCTACAGTGTTAATTCTTGGCTTTGGGTGCTTTCTTTCTTCCAGATATATGCATTTATAGAGATAAAATGACCTCAGAGCTCTGCTTTGGTTGTATCCCGTAAGTTCTGGAAGGATGTGTTTTCACTCACATTTGAATCCATAAATTTTTTTTATTTCACCCTTGATTTCTTCTACAATCCATGGCTTTTTGAGCAGAGTGTTATTCGGTTTCCATATGTTTCAATTTCTATCAAAATTTTTTCTGCTATTGATTTTGACTTTTATGGCTTTATGATCCGAGAAGATGGTTTGCACTACTCCAGTGGTCTGGATTTTGTTGAGATTTGCTTTGTGAGCTACTATATGGTCTATTCTACAAAATGCTCCATGTGCACTGGAGAAGAAGGTATACTTATCTGTTGGTGAATAAAAAGATCTTTATGTGTTCATTGTCACAATAAGATCTGTGTCTTTACTGAGCTTCTTTCTGGATGATCTGCCCATTACGGAAAGAGAAGTGTTGAAGACTCCAACAATTATTGTGTCATAATCTATTCCACTTTTCAATGTAGTCAATGTGTGTTCAATGTATTTAGGTTCTCTCAGATCCGACTCGTCGGCACTTGGCTTGGCTTGGCTGGTATTAGGTGCATAAATAGTTAATATTGTTAAATCTTGCTTGTGTATTGAACCTTTCAGCAGTATATAGTGGCCATCCTTGTCCATGATGGTGGATTTTACATTAAAATCTATTTTATCTGAGATTAGAATTGCCATACCCATTTTTTTTTTTTTTTGGAAAATTGTTAATATATATTGTTCCATCCTTTACTTTTCAGTTTGTTCATTTCTTTAAGTCTAATGTATGTTTCTTGTAAGCAACATTAGATGGGTGTTGTGATATCTTGATCCAAGATATCACTCATTGTCTCTTTACTGGGGCATGCAGGCCATTTACATTCAATGTAATTATTGACAGGTATCTGTTTAGTGCTGTCATCTTGATGTGGTTATTTTTGTATTTCTTTTTTCTCTGTTGCTCTTAATGTTCTGTTCTGGGACATTCTTTATGTGTTGAATTTTCATGTTTTTCTGTTTGTTTAGTGTTTGTTGAGATTCCTGTATTGCATATCTTGTCTTGAAGTGTTGCCTTGTTATGTTTTGTGGCTACTCTTATAATGTCCCTTAATAATCTAAGTTTAAACCTAACATTAGCTTCTACAAATCTTATTAATTTCATAACCATCCGAAAAAACTATAACTACTGTAGTGTATCCCTCTTTTTATTGTGATGGTATCTTTGTTTTCATGTTAATTTCACTGGTTTCCTTCTTTTCATGCTGTAGCTCCGACTGAATTTTGTGCCTCTCCTAAGTGAGTAGGTTTCTGTATGTTGTGTTCTGCTTTGTCTCCTTAAATTTATAGTTAAGGGTTTTGTTTCTCTAAGTAGAGAGACCCTTTCAGTATTTCTTGTAGTTTTGGTTTGGTTTTTGCAAAGTCTCTGAGCTTCTGTTTATCTGCAAATGTCTTAATTTCATCTTCGTATTTGAAAGACAGTTTTTCAGGATATATAATGCTTGATTGAAGTTTTTATCGTTCAAGGCTTTAAATGTGTCATCCCACTGCGTTTGTGCCAACATTGTTTCTGCTGAGAAGTTAGATGAAAGTCTACAGGGCTTTCCTCTGAATGTTAGCTTTGTTTTGAATTCTGCTGCCTTTAAGAGTTTCTGCTTATGTTTCATTTTATTAAGCTTGATTATAATACATCTTGAAGTTTTTCTTTCAGGATCCACTTTCCATGGAATGTGATACACATCTTGGATATCTATGTTCTCTTCTTTCATAATTTCGGCAAAGTTTTCTGTCAGCAGTTCAACAACAATTCTGTTTTCAGCTATGCCTCCTTGTTCAGGGATTCCAATTAATTGCAGATTGTTCCTTTTGAGAGAGTCCCATGTGTTTCTTAGAGTTTCTACATTTTCCTTATTTATTTTTTTCTCTGACCTTTCTTCATAAATGCTGGTGTCAGTAACTTTATCTTTCAGATCACTGATTCTAAGTTCCATTGAGTCAAGTCTGTTTTTATCGCTTTGAATTGAATTTTCTAATTGTGAGATTTTGTTACTCATCTGTTGGATTTCAGAATGTTGATGCTTCATCAGTTTGAATAGCTTGCTTAATTTTTCATTTTGTTCTGCCGAATTTTGTTTAATCTCTGGGAGGGTTCTATATACAAATTTCTTGTACTTGATCTCCAATAGTTTCAGAAAGACTTCTTCATCAGGGAAATTTTTTGAGTCAGAATTTTGGGAGTTTTCTGGGTCCATGTTTGAATATTTTTTTAAGTGGCAGGCTATGGTCTGTTGCTTGTGAGACATCTAGAGGCTGTTTAATATCTCTGGAGTTGCCTTAATAGGGGCTGAGCTAAAGATCTGAGAATAAGGTTGGTCATCAGCCACCTCTTAATTCTCTTGTGATTAAATCCAGTGGACTGTCTGTCGGGGCAGGCTCTGCCTCCTGGCTGGCAAAAATATCACCTTTCTTATAGAGACACTAGGGGGCTGCCAGTTGATCCTGTGATGTGGGTCAGTGAAGGCTGGAAGAGATATGGTTAGGTTGCACTGTAGTTATTTCCCTAGGCAGTTTTAATTTGAAAGTAAAAAGCTATCTGTGTGTTGACTCAAGTATGGCAAGCCCTTCCTTCGGATTGACAAGGGGGTTCCTCCCCCGCCACCTCCAGGCATAGCAAGCCCCTCCTTCCGGTTGGGAGATGCTATACTGTTGGTCACTATAGGGACGGCCATAAAGCGCAGCCAATGCTGCTGCTGATGACACCCCTGGGGTGCCGACTTGCTAAACAGAGCTCCTGCCCTGGAAAGTACTCCCTGGGCTGGCACTGTTTCCCAGCCTGAGAAACTGCCATTTGTAAGGGCTCCAAATGTGTTACTCTGCCTCTCAGGCATGCGCTAGTGACATGGTCAAGCTACCCCTCCCACTGAGAAAGAGGCAAATTTATGGCAGAGTTCCCCAGAGGCAGGGGTGGGGGGACTGCAGTTTCCCCACTGCAGAGTTCTCAAAGTATGGGTAGCCCCACCCAATGTGTTTCTGGTGTGGTACACACACTTCACTTCAGGATTGAGTTTAGAGTAGTCTTGGCTCATGGCCCCTGGCCAGCCAAGAAAAACAGAAAGAAAGAAAAAGTTAAAAGTGTCCAGTATCTTCTGTAGTGAGAGATGTCCACCCTGCTGGATCAGGATTCAGTGGTAGAGAGGAATTTTTCCACTAAGTGGTATATAATCTCAAGAGACAGTCCTATGCTTTGTCCTAGTGGGTTGCTGTGTGTCCAGAAAGCTCTATTCCATTATCACTCCAAGTCTTAGTTTTCAGAGGGAATTCAGGAGACGGGTGTCTACTCTGCCATGTTAACTCCCTGCTTTGGTTTGCTTTTATGCCCTTCTGGAATAGAGACTCAAGTTGGTCCAAACCTATCCACATCACAGTTCTGTAACTGCAGCCATTGGTGATTGCATCTACAGACAGGCAGCACTTTCTTAGTTGAGTTAGAAAAATGCTCCTCTGTCTGAGGCTAACTGTACCTATTCATTTATCACTTCATGGAATTTCAAATGGTTACCCCAAATCCTAATATTCTGATTTTTTCTAAGAATCCTGCTCTATATAGAAGCATATACACACTAGCACCCAGATTGTACTTTTTAAATATCTAATAACTACTGTTATATCTAAGCATGCTTCCATCAAAGATACAATTTGTTACTTTTTAAAAAATGTTTAGCATATGTTTTTGCAGAATATCAAGGTTTTACTTGGCAAAGGCTGGAACTATTTTTTCTAGATTAGATACATTATTTCTTGACCTGTGGTAGCCATTGTCGTATTTCCATAACAATTAGATTTTTTTATTCAAATAAGATAACAATATAGATTATTCTAATAATTAGTATCTTCTCAATACTAATTGACTCAGCAACACTGGGTTATTAATATGATATAGTGCTTATGTGTTATGACTGTTAACCAAAACGTTGGCAGTTTTACTCTGTGAGGCTGTCCTTGGAAACTGTGTGGGGCAGTCCTACTCTGTCCTATAGAGCAGCTACAAGTCAGAATGGATTCCATAGTAATGGGTTTATATATTTAAGTATCAGAGTAAATGTGAGAAATTATTATTATACCAAAGTTCTTCATGTATACTAAACCAAAAAAGAAACGTTGCTATCAAGTCAGTCTGACTTATGGTAACACCAGGAGTTGAAGAGTAGAACTGTGCTCCAGTAGGGTTTTGAAGGGTTTTGAAGTCTGTGGACTATTGGGAGCAGATCACTAGGCCTTCCTTGTGAGGTGCCTCTGAGTGGGTTTGAACTGTCAACCTTTTGGTTAGCCATTTGAACCACCCCAAAACTCCTGCACATACAAAGATCCCAAATAATGCCAGAAGGTTATTTGTCAAAAAAAGAAAATCTTAAAGTACAAAGACCACTAAAGTAGGGACTTAGGCATTTAAAAACAGGCAACAAAACCATCACTGTACAGTGAATTCTGATTGATAGGAATGCTATAAGACAGAGTAGAACTGGCCCGTAACATTTCTAAGGAGTACATGGTGGATTTTAACTATAGATTTTGTAGTCAGCAGCCAAACTCTTAACCACTGAGCAACCAGAGCTCAGGAAAAACAGAACAGTAAGATATCTTTTTTAAAAATATAGATATACAATATACTGTAGCTACAAAAGAAAGCCCTGGTAGTGTAGTGGTTAAGTACTAAGGTCAGCAGTTCAAATCTAACAGGAGCTTCTTGGAAACCCTATGGGGCACTTCTGCTCTCTCTTATAGAGTTGCTATGAGTAGGAACTGACTCAATGGCAACAGGTTTGGCTTGGCTGTTTTTGATTCTAGTTATAAAATGATCATAAAGATAGTTTCACATGATACAGCTAGGAGAAAAATCATCCCATCATAGACATTGTGGCTAAAGGTAACCCCTGACTTATGATGTGGTTCTGTGTCAAAGACTCCATCGTAAGTTGGTTCTGACATAATTTGAATACCTTTTTTCAGTTTTAATTATTATCACCTTTTATTATCAGTATCTTTATAAATTTCATTCTTCAATATCTGTGAGTAAACATCTGAGAATAACATCATCAAGTTATGTGTTGCAGCATTGTAGGTAGTATATATTACTAATGATAAGATGCACCAAACAGAAAAAAAAGAAGACAGTAATAAGTCAAGTTCAATCTTTAGTAAAATGACTGTGGCAGAGAGAAGCAGATGATGAGTCAGATAAATGTGGTTTTGTCAATTTTTTCAGGATGCCAAATAAAATATAAAACATCCAATTAAATTTGAATTTCAGATAAACAATTTTATTTAGAATATGTTCCAAATATTTCATGGGACATATTTTTCTGAAAAGTAAAATTTTGCTGCGTAGTTATCTAGTGCTACTGTAACAGAAATATCACATATAGAAGGCTTTAACAAACAGAATTTTAGTTTTTGACAGCTTAGGAATCTAGACATTTAAATGCAGAGTGGTAGCTCAAGGGGAAACTCTCTCTGTTGGCTCTGAAGTAACATCTTTGTATCTTTGAGCCTCTGCTCCTGGGTAATCTCCACATGGCTTGGCATCTCTCTTCACCCACCTCTGCTTCTCTCACTTGCTTGTTTAATTTTTTATATCTCAAGAGAGATTACTCAAAATACACCTAATTGTACCCCATTAACAGAATAAGTGATCTAATCCTCATTGAGATAACCTACTCCTGCCATATTAATATAACAAACATAACCCATTCACGCATGACATTTTAACCACTGGCAGAGAGAAGGATTTACAACATATATTTTGGGTACACACAATTCAATCCACAGCTTCCTACCTTTTGGTCCTCTCAAATTCAGGTCCTTGTCATATGTAAAATACATTTTCCTCATCATTTCAAAAGAATGTCTTAAATCAACTCTAAATTCAAAATCTCATTTTCTGAATTACATAGGTGAGACTTTAGACATATTCCATTCTGGGGCAAAACTCTTCATATGTAAGCCTGAGAAATCTATACTACAAATTATCTCTTTCCAAAGTACAGTGGTGGAGAAAGCACACGGTAGACTTTTTCATTGCAAATGGAAGGAAAGAAAAGACAGCAAGCTCTGAAACCAAAAACCAAACCCACTGCCGTCAGGTTGATCCCAACTTAGTCATCCTATAGACAGAATATAACTGCCCCATAGACTTTCGAAGGAGTGCCTTGTGAGTTTGAACTGCCAACCTCCTGGGTAGCAGCAATAGCACTTAACCACCGTGCCACCAGCAAGCAAGTCCTAAGCCAAATAGAACAAATTATGTTAGCTCTCAAATCTTGAAAACAACCTTCTCTTCTCTGAGATCACCTAGGCAACGGTCTCAGCCTCCAGAGGGTGTTGGCTACACCTGCTGTGTTCTGGGTGGAGGTACTTGGCCCTTCCTGTCGGTGTCACTTTCCAGGTCCACTGGAATGGCAACTTTGCTCCCTCCACTTTAGAAGGCCCTGCCATTCTCCCAGATCATCATAGTGGAAACCATGCCTCCAGGGCCTCAGTTCCCATTCAGCCCCTTGGACATAGCAGCCCCATTTTCACAACTTTGAGCACTGATCCCCTCCCTCAGCATACCTTACCTGCACCCCCCACTCCAGAACCAAGTTGGTGAAGATGTGACTCTTTGAAATCCATGCTGCTGTGGCCCTACCTTTTGAGATCCAGGGGACTATGGTCACACCATTTGAAACCAAAAACCTTACTCCTTCCAGCAATTCAGCTGATCTTTGAGCTGCTCAAGGATGATATTTTTCTTTTCTTGGAAGAAAACAGATACAGCTCATTTGACCTGTTTTCTGCTTCTAGAATTTCAAGAGGTAGACAGAGTTCTTTCCTTTTGTTCTTTTTCTGTGCTCTCAGTCTAGCCTGATGGGTTTTCTGCTGTGGCATTTCGTTAGATCATTCAGTCACAAGGTTAATGTCTTTAAGTAAACATTGTATAGCCACATGCTTGGTGAACATTCTAGGACACGTGTCTTTAGTTTATACAGCAGAATTTTCAAAATTGTTAGGTTCTGTTTGTCACTTTGCACAGTTCATTTTTAAGTCCATTTCTTTCCTCTTGCATTTTACCTGTAAGCAGCAAGAAGAAACTGTGTGATTCTCTTAAGACCTTGGTTAGAAAGCTCATCACCAGATACCCAAGTTCATCATTTACAAATTCCGTCTTCCATCAAACATTTGAATATAATTCAGACAAGTTCTTTGTCACAAGATAAAAGCACTGCCCTTCTTCCATTGTCCAATTACTTGTTTTCTTTTAAATCTTCACCAGAAACACATTTAACATTCACATTTCTAGCAACATTCTGGGACTGGCACCTTATGTGTTCTCTAAGACAATGGAAAATTTCCCTATAGCTCTTCTCACTGTCTTCTGAGCCCTAACCAGAACTGCCTTTGATTTCCATAATTCTACCAACAGTCTCTTCAAGGCAATACCAGTTTTTGCTATTAACCACAAATGAATACCTTAAAACTCTTACAGAATCTAACTACTATACAGTTCCAGAACTGCTTCTATATTTTAGGTATCTCTTACAGTAGTACCCCCTCTTTCTGGTGTCAAATTCTGTTTTAGTTATCTAGTGTTAGTGTAACAGAAAACCACAAGTGAAAGCCTTTAACAAACAGAAATTTATTTTCTCACAATTTAGGAAGTAAGAAGTCTGAATTCAGAGTGCAGCTTAAGAAGAAGGCTCTCTTGGCTCTGGAGGAACGTTCGTGTCTCTTTGAGCTTCTACTTCTAGGTAATCTTTATGTGGTTGGGGACCTCTCTTCCCCATCTCTGCTTCTCACTTGCTTGTTTAATCTCTTTTATGTCTCAAAAGAGACTCACTCAGGATCACCCTAATCCCGTTTCACTGATGTAAAAAACATATCCTAATCCTTGTTGACATAACCTAATCCTGCTTCCAATACCTTGGTGGCATAGTGGTTAAGTGCTGACTCCTAACTAAAAGATTGGCAGTTTGAATCCACCAGGCACTCTTTGGAAACTCTACAGTGCAGTTCTACTCTCCTATAGGGTCTCTGTGAATCAGAATTGACTCAGTGGCAGTGGGTTAATCCTGCTTTATTAATTTAACAAACACAAGCCATTCAGAAATTGGATTGTAACTACATGAAACAGTTAAGATTTATAACACATATTTTTGGGGGCACATTTCAATCCACAACAATTATGAAACCTGACAGGTTGGTTGATCATACTATGTCCGGTATTAGAGCCACTTCAAAGTCTTAGTCTTTTATTTCAAATGGGGTAGAAAATAACAAAGTATTTATAATTATGGAAAGACATGATCTGTCTTACATTTTAAAGAATTCATGCTGTCTATAGTTGGGAGTAGGTTAAAAGGAGAAATGCACGAAGAGCTGGCAGAATACTGCAATTACTGCCAAGCAATGATGACCCTAGGATCTTGGAGTGTGAGTGGTGCTTAGTGGTGTGATTCTGGATTTATTTCAAAGGAGATATAAATAGAATACACTAATGAATAAATGATAAAGCATGAGAAAAAGAGAGGAACCAAGGATGGATACAAGTGTCTTTCTTGGATCATTTGTTGTTGTTTTACCCCTTGTCAGCTAAAAGAAAGGTGTTTCTACACACTAAGATAAGAAGTATTAGAGAAGGAGAAAGTGTGGTGATGAAAAAGGTAGTTCTATTCTGGATACATTAGGTTTGAAGACATCAATGTCCATCCAAATGGAGCTGCCAACTTGGTGATTTACACAGTTGGATCTGAAGACAGAAGTATAAGCTGAAAACTAAAATTCAGAAACAATGATTTCATAGATAATATTTAAAGTCATGGGCCTGAGTGTAATTGTTTGTAATGATTTTAGAGTTTAAGCCTCATTCTCCTTGCCATCCTGAAGCATGTGGAGCTTTGATCCTAGTTACAAGTCAAATCAGCACGAGAAGTGGGTAGTCTTGGAAAAGACACATGTTATCTTTGCCAAGCTGCTACCTTAGTTGAGGTTACTGTACAACTTTCAACAAGAGAAGGTTAGTGTCCTAAAAACATTGCTATAAAAAAACTTCTGGTAAATTTATACATTACCTCTGAAATAAAAGGAGATGATGGGTACCTGGGAAACAGCAGATCTACATAATACCTTCATAAACTGAGTTTCAAGAAATTATTCCTTTTACTTTACAATTTGCTATTTTCTTTTTATAAATTCCAAACCTATGATTTTTCTGGGGTGGGGGGGCTTAGGTGTGTATCAATGATTTATGTTGTTATACTAACAATACTTCTAACTGCACTCTGATGATTTATAGTTTTGTACCCTGAGAACCATGATCTTTCTGTGCCTTTTTCTTACTCAGTATAAATACCTTTCATTTTATTACATTTTCATATACAAAACAGCAAATGATAAACTGAAAACTTAATTACATTATTAAAATTCAAAACTATGATTTGAACTGAGTTATGTACTTAACACATCACAAATATCAAAGATAATGTATGATAACAATACATCTCTGGTAACAAATTAACATATCTGAATCAAATGTCCCTAAGATTTCCAGAAGATATTGACTGCAAAATTCTTAAACAACCTTATGGTCTAGTAGAATTAGAAATACAAGATGAAATATTTTCTCAGTACTTTATGAAGTCTTCAATATGGTAATAGCCTTTGTGAGTCTCCAGAGTTTTCCAAATCTATTTGGTTGTATTTTGCAGCACACATTTAAAAAAAAAAAAAACCCTCTAAAGGCACACTCTAGATAATACACCTTTTTAAAACATTACTAAAACAAAGATTATAAAAACCAATGAACAAGCAGAATTATTTAAAATATTCATCTATGAACCTATTCATTTGTTTGAAGCATACACATACTTCAATAACAAAAGTGTTAAGACTTGATAGATGATGATGACAATAGAGTGACTGAGAGATATAATACAGATGTAAGTATACTGTTTGCTCATACAATGGTACTTAATCATATCTACAGTGTTGGTTAAGAGATCCCTAATGAGTGTGGCTGCTGACCTAAAGTCTGAAGGCTCAGGTCCACCTAAAGGCACTTAGGAGGAACGTCTGGTGATTTACTTCCAAACAGAAAATGCCATAGAAGATAATTCTGCTCTGACACACATGGGGTTGCCATGAGCCAGAATCAACTGGTAGCTGGTAATGTATCAGGTGATAAAGCAAATCATTTTGTTGTATAAACTTGTACTTATAATTTGAAAATACTGCATAGTTTGATTTATAGTGTACACAAGCCTCTGGGTAGTCACTACGGTTACAGCCATAGAACCATGATTTTGGAAGGAACTTTTAGGTTGTATGTCCTATCTTGCAATGCGTAAGTTATCTTCACAATATCACTGAGAGATGGTTATTCACTCTGTTTTGCCAGCCAAGATAAGTGCCATCGAGTTGGATCCGACTCACGGCGACCCTAGGGGCCAGGGTAGAACTCTGTATTATATTAGTCATATGTTAATACACTTAAATGCAAATTTTTGAGTAAGACAGATCTGAGCTTAAATTTTGGATATATCATTAACTTGGTTATAGAAACATCAGTTCCTCAGTGATATATAAATAATAGTACTAACTCAAAGCATGTTTTTTATTTTTTAAGATTAAATGGAAAAATCTACACAAGATACAGAAATTTATTCAAGGACTGACACATTAAGTTCACATACATTTAGTATTATTATGAGTGTTACTAATGTTTCTAAGTTAGCAATCCTTCTAAATTTCTACAACTAAAGAAGAAAAACAATGTAGGATGATGATATCAGATAACCGAAAATAGATACAGTTAACAATACTGTTTTTTTATCCATCATGCTTGGTAAAGTAGAGGATCAATGATAAAGAGGAAAACTATCAAAAACATGGATTGACACAGTGGCCACAAGAATGGGTTTAAGCATAAAAACAACTGTGAATATGCCACAGGACCAGGTAGTGTTTTCTTCTGCTGTGCATAGGGTTGTTGCAAGTTGAAACCAACTTGAAGACATCTAACAACAACCCTGCCTTACGGGATTTAGTTGTATTAACTTATTTGATTATTATGTGCTGTTCATACTATTTAAAACCCCATTTACAGATGACAAAACAGAGGCACAAAGTTATTACTAAACGACCGAACAGGGAATCAAACCTACCACCACTGGTCTCCAGGATCTCATTTCTTTGCTCCTATTACTTGTACTTCTCTACCTAGAAGTGAATGACAGATAGCTTAAACAGGTTATTGGAAAATAGATGAAATGTCACTAAGAGCAAGAGAGACACCAACGAATTTGAGTCATGAAGCTAGTCTAATATAAGAAAATAGCAGACTTAAAGTCTTCAGTGATAGAAGGGGAGCTTGGTGAGTAAAGGATGAGGGTGGGGAGTAAGAAGGTAGTCTGAGTAAAATGATAATTAGTACTCAATCACTCCCTCTTAGTTATCTAGTGCTGCTACAACAGAAATACCACAGGTGGGTGGCTTTAACAAAGAGAAACTTATTTTGTCACAGTCCAGTGGGCTACAAGTCCAAATCCAGGGTACCAGCTCTGGAAGAATTCTTTTTCTGTTGGCTATGGAAGAACATCAATTTTCCCTTTTCATTGGGAGCTTCCAAAGTGAAGGGATTGTGGGTCCTTTCCAAAGGAAGTATTCTCTCCCCACGCTGCTTTCTTGGTGTACAAGGAGTTTCCCACTCACTCTGCTAGCTTCTTTCTCTTAAATCTCAAGAGATTGCCTCAAAGCACAAAATAATCTTAGACCTTGAGACCTGCTTTACTACCAACTACCACACTTCTTCCCTCATTAACATCATAAAGGCAGGATTTACAATATGGAGAATCGTGGCCTAGCCAAATTGTGACACACAGTTTTGAGGGGACATAACTCAATCTATGACATTCCATGAATTTCGAGAAAGCACCCCCTCAAGCTCCTAAAAGCTCAAAATAGACGAAGATCTTATTCATAAAACTGAAAGCAAACGCCCTGCTGTTGAGTGGATTCCAACTCCTAGTGACCTTACAAGATAGAGCAGAACTGCACTATGGAGCTTTCAAGGATATGAACTGCTGACTTCTTGGTTAGCAGCCGTAGTTCTTAAGCACTATACTATGAGGGTTTCCCATCTTAGTCACACTACCTTGCAAAATGAGACATTATAATTTTAAAAAATTCTAACTTCTCCCTACAACTTATTCACAAAGGGTCAATTTTCTTTAGAGTAGGGAGAGCAAAGTAAGAGGAAAACTGTGAAAGCCATCCTAACTTTAGCTCACTTACAAAGGTCAAATGTTTTTGGTTTTAAACACACATACACATCATCCATATTAAAGCATCCCTGGGTGGTGCAAAGAGTTAAGACCCCCAGGTGGTAATGGAAAGGTTAGAGGTTTGAGTCCATCCACAGACACCTCAGAAGAAAAGTCTGGTGGTCTACTTCTGAAAAAAATCAGCCACTTAAAACCCTATGGAGCATATTTCTATTCTAATATGCAAGGCTGGGATTCAGAATCTACCCAAGGGCTCACTTTTATTTATTTATTTTTAACCTCTCTTCAGTTAAAAGACTACCCATCTCTACATCATTTCACATAGACTTGCTGTATATTAAGGTTACCAGTTTCTAAACCTGCAAAGATTTTATAGCAGGGCAAGAATATAATCTAGCTCGAAAAATATGTGAACATGGAGAAAGACTGAACTGCTTTCCTGAGAGTTCGTTATGCAAATAGAAAGGAATCAGGAAAAATGGTGGTTGGCATGCAACTCCCTAGGTGTTTCACTTTATTGAACACAGGTGAAAATAGGAGTTGTTACAACCCTAGGCTGACCTAAGAGAGTTAGAATCTGGTGAAAGGGAGAGGAATAGTCACAATATCTATTTCACACGAGACATGAGGAAGAAAACAACTTACCTCCAGCATAACTGACACTAAGAAGAACTGAAACCCTGAAGTGAGAGTTCTGATTTTACAGCAGTCTGATGAGAGTTTTGCTAAAATCACCACACCAGTGTCGATAACAACAACTTTAAGAATACTGGCCAGGACATACCTGTTACCATCTCTAATATAATTCTCCAGGACTGGGGGCTGTAGAAGCATGTGGTAAGTATTTCCTAAAGTATTTTAGTACGTACTTTACTGAACTGATTTGTGTCTCTCTATGTGTGAACTTGACTAGGCCACAATTCCTCGTTTTCTGCAATTTTCCACCATTTTGTCATCTGATGTGATTTTTCTACATGTTGTAAATTCTACCTCTAATGGTGTTAGTGAGGAAGGATAAGAGGCAGTTACGTTAATGAATCTAGACTCAATCTGTAAGATTAGGTTATGTTTTAAGTCAATCTCTTTAGAGAGAAGCAAGCAGAGAGACAAGTATCTCAAACCATAAAGAAAATAATATGGAATAGGTCAGTCCTATGGACCTGGAGTCCTTAGGGACTGGGAGTCAGCCAACAGAAAGAGAAAACATTCCCTTGGAGCTGAAGCCCTGAATTTGGACTTATAGCCTAACCCAAGCCATGGTATTTTTAATTGCATCATATGGGTACAAAAGCTGGACAATGAACACCGAAGACAGAAAAAGAATTGATGCCTTTGTATCGTGGTGTTGGAGAATGTTGAATGTACCATAGACTGCCAAAAGAACAAACAGATCCGTTTTGGAAGAAGTACAACCAGAGTGCTTCTTGGAAGCAAAGATGGCAAGACTTCATCTTACATACTTTGGACATGTTGTCAGGATGGAGCAGTACCTGGAGAAGGAAATCATGCTTGGTAGAGTTGGAGGGCCACCAAAAAACAGGAATACTATTGATGAGATGGATTGACACAGCAGCTGCAAAAATGAGTTTAAGCATAAAAATGATCATGGACGTGGCTCAGGACCAGGCACGTGTTTCATTCTGCTGTTCATAGGGTTGCTATGAGTCAGACCAACTTGACGGCATCTAACAACAGCAACAGCCTACCAGACTATGAAAGAATAATCTTCTGTTTGTGGAAGCCATCTGTTTGTGGTATTTCTGATATTGCAGCACTAGGTGACTAGGGCAGTGACATTTTTATAGCATCAAAACAAAAAACCAAACCTACTGAAGTCAATTCTGACTCACAGTGACCGTATAGACACAGTAGAATGCCCCTACCAAGTTTCCAAGATTTGAACTACTGACCTTTTGGTAAGCAGCTGTAGCCCTTAACTACTACACTGCCAGGGTTTTCTTTATAGTATTAGCTTAGCTCAAAAAATTTTAAAAAGTTGCTATCAAGTAGATTCCAACTCATAGTGATCCTATGGAGCCTGTAATATTTACCTAATACAATTTTCTATAATCTTGAGCAGCTGAGAAACTTAGTGAACAGTACACTCAACTGGAGAGACTTTTTTTTCTAAGAAACACTTCTAATCACTAAAAAAGTATGCCACGTTACAGACTACTTACCTAAGTCATCTGAACTTGCAAAAGAGAATTGTTTTCCCAAATGTAAAATATTCTTCACACCATTTCTTCACCTTTTCTTATCACAGTAACTGGAGTTTTTTTTTTTTTTTGTAAGAACAAACATTTTATCTGTAGAATCACCGTAAAATGATCTTGAATTTATAAGACCCTTTTTGTTCTGGTAATTGATAAAAACTTCAACATCCATAACTGATGTTTTTCAAACAGAGTTGGTTAGGAAAAGGTTGGAAGTTTTACAGTCTTGTTAGCTCTGTGCTTACTGCCTAAATAAAAAACTGTTCACTTTATAGTGAGTTTGACAACTCTCATTACAGTTACTGTAGTACAACTACCATGAGCATGAGATAAATCGATTTCATGAAAATCATTCTGAAGATGTGAAACATCTAACACTATCAAGAGTACTGTAATAAATTAAAAAGTAATGCATACTTCACAAATATATTTATCCATTTATTGATGCATGCAAGTTTACATGCATACACACATTTATCATATGTTTATTAAGCAGATAAAGTACTAAGTGTTTTTCTATGTCCTGGATAAAAAGATAATAGTAGTAATTGCTCTTCTGAACTGAGGGTAGAAGACAGAGAAACATGGTGCTCTGGTTAAAATGCTGTGGTATACAATTTCATATTTGGTTACTATTTTTGGAGCAGTAAAATCTTGTTTTCAAATTCTGACTCACTCTTCCCTAATTTTGTGACTCTGTTTAAATGACTCTGTTTAAGATTTCTCTTTATTAAAAAAAAGCTTCTTCTGCCTTCAAATAATCACAGTAATATCACTTAACATTCTGCAGGTTTGGAAGAATTAGATGAAATAAAATGTATAAAAAAGAATAACACTTGTCTGACAGTTACATGTTTTCAATAATTTATATAAAACAAATACTCCAAAGTAAAAAGTAACCAATTTAAACGTAGTGAATATTCTGATAATCTATGGCATCATTAATGTGACACAAAATTACACATTTATTGCTATTTTGATGATTTCAACTTTCATACCATAAAAATGAAAATGTCTGTAAGTATTCTAGGCTAAAATTACAGTAGCAGATAATACAAAATTAAACCATTTTAGATGTAAAACTTTAGACAATATGATACAAGAAGCCTCAGTCTCACCCAAGATAACTCATGTTGTCCATTTGTGTTTACTACTTTGAAATACTTTCACACAACACTCCTTTTCATATACAATGTTATAAAGTAGCTCAAAATTAAGATTGGTCCCATAATTGAAAAATTACAGAAGAAATCACAAAAAATATTTCTCTACTCTTTTGTTATGAGAAAAGTATTCAAATCAGCCCCATTTGTACGATAGGTATACGATTTCCTTTTTTAAAAATTGACAACATTAATTAATTAATTAGCTTCTGTTCCTTCACATGCATTCACTTACACATACAAAGTTGTAGCCTAAAACTGAAAATGTGTTTCATTAGATGATGTGAATCTATGGTTCTAAAAGTTACAGTCTTCACTATTTTATACCCTTTTTGATGAAATCTCAAAGACTGTCTTTTAAGCTGTCAAACAAGATTTATAAAAGAGAGGAAGGAGAGGGAAATAAATAACCACAACCATAGAAAGAAAAGCAATCCTCTTCACCATGAAGGAATGCACAGAATGGGCATAGTTCCAGACTCATCTGGGCAATCTTTTTCTCTTAGAAATGGAATCTGAGCCTACATTAGAGATCAGTCATCACTGTTAAAACACAGATCAAACAAAAGAGCCAGAAACAAAAAATTACATCTTTAATATGTTAATGTTTATTTGATTGCAAGTTACTGAAACCAAAGAATTTGATAAGAGAGAACTCACCAGGTCCAATGAAATACTGCACCAACCAATCTTCAGCATCTGCTTGTTTCAAACACTATTCAAAACTTCAGATCATTAGCAAAGAGATGAAAGAAGGTTATGTCAGGAGTGTTAGCCTATGTTGTTACTTTGTAATAACTTCAAGACTGGGTCATGTAGACACAAATGTGGCTCCCAGGGGAAACAAAATCATGTGTTAAGGAAGAAAGTGGGAATTGCAAGATTCTGTAAGGCAAGCCAGCCAAGTGCCGACGAGTCGGATCTGACTCAAGGTGACCCTAGGGGCCAGAGCAGAACTGACCCCTAGAGTATTCAAGGAGTGCCTGGTGGATTTGAACTGCCGATCTTTTGGTTAGCAGTGGTAGAACTTAACCCACTACACCGCAAGATTCTATAAAGCTATCTTAAGTGGTGGCTACTACACAACTGGTTATGTTCAATCAACTGATTAATTAATTATACCATCTTCAGACCAAATGCAAGAATAAGATGTTGTATACAGAAAAACAATTTCTTCTCTGTAGAGCACTAAAGGAAAAAAATTGCGATACTGTCGATTCCTACTCATACGGACAGTTCTACTCTGTCTACTGTGGACGCTGTGAGTCAGAAATGATTCCATGGCAGTGTGGTTTTTAAGCTACTTATGAGCTCTGGTGGCGTAGTAGCTAAAACTCACTGATAATCAAAAGTTCTGCAACTCAAATCCACCAGCTTCTCTTGGAAACCCTATGGGACAGTTATACTCTGTCCTATAGGGTCACTATAAGTCAGAATTTACTCGGTAGCACGGGTTTTTATTTACAAGGTTTGACAACTAAGTTCACAGAGTCATCCTAGAAGAAGTGCTACCTACCTCATTGCTGAATATCATTATTGTCACCATCAAAGAACTCCCCTTGGGAAGCTATACCCTGACACCAGCACCTAGTTTATCCTTCAAAGCAATTTTGGAACTCTTTGTTCGGAACGTCCATCAGAGATATTATCACATTATCCTTGATGTCCTAAATGTCATCAAAATGTCTTCCTTTCAATATTTCCTTTATTTCAGGGTAAAGAAAAAATTCATTGACGGCGAGATCAGGTCAGTACAGAGGGCGTCTAATACAGTTACTTGTTTACTGACTAAAAATTCCTTCACAGACAGTTGTAAAATTAAGTTCACAAACTTGTGATAATTGAATCATGTTTTAGAAACCAAAAATTCCACACTGAATACAAAGTATTATTTCCAAGACACTTCTGCTATTCTGCTGAGATATGTCAGTTAGAGATAATAAAAAACAAAGACCCCTTCACCATCCACAAAACAAACAAACAAATACCCTTGTAAAATTTAACTGACTGGTGAGACAATCAGTTTGTTTTTTCCATCCTTGTCAAAAAATATGTGAATACAAGTTAGGGAGAGGTTGTCACTACATGTTCTTCCAATTTTCCTCTTTCAAAAGACTAGTGTTTTCATTGAGAAATTTAGAGGCATATCGAAAATTGTATTAGCCCCTTGATGTCACTGTGCCTGAAGTTAGAGATCTCCCACTGAATTTTCCAGTGTAAAAATCAGTAAACTCTCCTTTCTTCTTAAGTCAGTTATTTGAAAACAGAATATCTTGGCAGTTCATATTCTCCCTTACTTAACACTAAGTCCTTATAGGAGAATCCTTACTTTTTTCAGTTATTAAGCAGTGGGTTTTACATACTTACTAGTATAGATTTTGTTTATAATTAAGCCATTTTCTAGTGACAGTGAATGACTGATAATCATGGCTTCAGAGGGTTCTAGTTATAAACATTTTGTTAAATGCCAAACAACTTTCTCCCCTCCCAATGGACAGGGAACCAACTTTATTGAACATCTTTACCTGCTTGACTTCCTTTTTATTAAAACATACATATATATTGTGCTTTAAGTGAAAGTTTACAATCCAAGTCAATTTGTCATACAAAAACTTATACTCCATGTAACTCTAGCTGCTCTCCGCACCTTGTGACAGCACACTCCTCCTTTCTACCCTTTATTTCCCATGCCCATTCACCTACCTCCTGTCCCCATCTGCCTTGTCATCTTGTCTGTGGACAGAAGCTTCCCAGTTAATCTCCTGTATCTACTTAATGCTAAGAAGCACACTTTTCTCTACTATCATTTTATGTCTTATAGTCAGGTACAATATTTGTCTGAAGAGTTGAGGTCAGGAATGGTTTCAGTTCTGGGCCAACTGAGAGTCCCAGGGGCCATATCTTTCAGTGACCCTCTAGTCTGTTGGAACATCAAGTCTGGTCTTTTTAATAGAGTTTGAGTTCTGTACCCCATTTTTCTGCTGCTACATCAGGGACTCTGTTTTATTCTCTGTCAGGAAAGTCATTGGTAGTGGCTGTGCACCATCTAATTCTTCTGGTCTCATGTTGATGTAGTCTCTGGATTGTGTGGCCATTTCTTGGGCTCATATTTTCCTTATGACTTTGAGGTCTTTCATTCTCCTCTGCTCCAGGTGGGTTGAGACCAATTGATGCTACTTAGATGGCCACTTGCAAGCTTTATTTATTTATTATGATTATGATTGAATGAACATGTATATTCCCATATAAATTGCATGGCCACCTATAAGCAGCTCCCACTGCTCTCCCCGCCCGGTGACAGCATGTTCTTCCTGTCTACTCCATACATGTCTTATCCTCCCAGCAATCTCCTATCCCCTCCTCTCCACCCACTCCCCTTCCTCCAGTAAGAAGTCAGCAAGACAACATCGTATAGATGCATAGAACCATAAAGGGCACAATGATATGGTCACTCCGTGTTGCCAAGTCCAATCCATTCCTGTCCAAGTGTTGCCCTCCATTATGATTCATGGACAGGGGCAGCATCAGGGACAGGAGCCATGCTGCCAAGGGAACTCCGAGGCCTGAGGACCATCAATTGTGATCTTTTAATGGAGCTCTCAGAGTGCACCCCTTTCTGTTCTTGTGTTGTCAGTGAGACTCAACTTCATGAGCTCCATCACAGCTATCACTGGTGGTGGCTGGGCATCATCCAGTTCTTCCCATCACAAGTCAATGTAGTCACCCACTCACGTGGGTCTGTCTTGTGGGTTCTCTTTCCTCCATGTCATGTTGGTCCTTGGTGATCATCCATTTGTGCAAAGTTGGGACCATCTGCTATACCCTCAGATGGCAGCTTGGCAGCTTTTAATACCCCCAAACTACTCACCAGTGTGGGGTGCAGAGGGCTGTCTTAGCAAAACACTAGTTGTGCCACTTGGCCTCGGTTTCCCCTGAAAGCATAGCCCCCAGTCCATGCATAGAAGAAAAGACTCTTTGAAGGCTGCAAGTATGGGAAGGGAGGGAGGACCAGGGGGGAGGTTTTAGATTAGATAGTTGCTAGAAACTTGGTTGGGTGAAACATGGGACAGCACACATTAGAAAGAAGATCAATATTAACTGGACTTCAACATAACATGATTACTCCTGCCATCTTAATCCAATATTACAAGGACAGGTAGAAGGTTTTCATACAGAAACTAGAGTTCAGGAGGTTTTAAAGGAGTGCCTCTTGGAGCCCAAGTAGGGCAGTGGTTGTAAGCATGGCTACTAACTAAAAGGTCAACAGTTTGAATGCACCAGCTGCTCCTTGGAAATCCTGTGGGATAATTCTACTGTGTCATATAAAGTCTCCATGAGTTAGAATCAACTTGACAGCAACAGGTTTTGGTTTAGGATCAACATCTGTGAGAGAAAGAACTTGGGTGGAGGTAGAAATGAGCTGCAATGTCATCTCAGCTTAAGATTCAATGTCAACTTTGTGGGGAGTACTGAAGATGGAACGGTATTTTACTATTGTCTTCAACTGCTGTTAGAGGTCCTGGCCTTCACTGGATATAGAAATTTGTGACAGGTCTGGTAGCTGAGGGGTGTTTGTTAATGGTATACACAGTACCTGAGGAAATACATTTTTAATTTCTAAAGACATATGTGGTGTCATCTCGTAATGACACCAATATTGTCATTTAATATTTTGCATATTTTTTAAGAAAGTTTTAAGCTCCTAAGGGCAAATGGTATACCCAAGATTTTTTAAGTTTCAATTTATTCTACTCTAACCTGGAGTTGCAGTCTTGTCTGTCAATTTGCATAACTAAGCAAAGTATTACAAATCAAGAATTTCTCTTTTACTGCCTTTTTTGTTACACTCAGAGGCACAAATGTCTTCTGTACTTGCTGGAGGCAAGAACTGAACAGGACTAATTGAAGCCTCACTGGTCTTTGCTGTTAGAGGACTCTATCCAGGATTCTACACCATTTCTGTCAGAGAGCTCGTGGTGTTGACATATGTTATTACTGTTGGTGTTAACTGTGAGCACTTGGTTACACTGGTATCTTCTGTGTTTCTCCATTATAAAGTTACTCTATTTCTTCTTTTAGTTCATTAAAAAGCCTGCTTATCTATTTTTAATTATACTCTGTATGTAATTACTCACTCTGCCAATCTATATAGATATGTATTATTTTACTTCAAACTTGTCATATGTATTTTGTTTTATAGTTCATGTTTTCAAATTGGCAAGCCATAGAATAAGTTGAGAACAGAAGGTGTGAATTTACTCAACACATGAGTCTAGTGTTTTGTGAAGAGACCTGAAGATTTAGTATAAATGTTCCAAATATTTCACGTAGTATGTTTATGCTAAGTATTACTTATTTATCTGAAAGTCATATTTAACTAGGTGCCCTGTATTTATGTGGCAGTCCTATTCTAGCAGGACAGAGCTCATTGACACTTAATAAGTTACTTAGAATATAAGGTATCATCTTATACAAACTTAAGATTATGAAATAAGATTTGCAGCTCCCACACAAACAAGAGGGTTAATCAATTTCTACTGAAAACACGACTGGAAGTTATATTTTATTAGGAACTCATAAATACCTGAAATTTTAACGTGTCTCTAAAAGTGCTTGTTACCCAAAAAACATAGGGAAGCCTCATTGAAAGTCTCTGGTTACTGTTCATGTACTTTGTAAGTCTAGACTCGAAGATCAGTGACAACTACAAAGGGAAAGACCATTATCCCTCCATACACAGGCTATGCTAGTTGCCTATAGAATCCCTACAGACATTCTATTTGGGTTGTCCTAATTTCCATCACCGGAATCTGGCTTGTAATTGCTGTTGCTGTTATTAGCTGCTGTTGAATCAGTTCTGAGTCTTAATGACCATATGTACAAGAGAACAAACACTGAGTGGTCCTGTGTCACACTCCCAGTCACTGCTAAGTTTGAGCCCATCACTGCAGCTACTATGCCAGTTGATCTTATCGAGGGTCTTCTTCCTTTCTGCTGACCCTCTACCTTACCAAGCATGACATCCTTCTCCAAGAAATGTCCTTTCCAACAACATGTCCAAAGTACATCAGACGAAATTCTCACCATCCTTTCCTCTAAACAGCTCTCTGGCTCTACTTCTTTCAAAATAGACTGTTTTTTTCTTATAACGCATGTGCACGCATGCACGCATGCACACACACAGACACACCTGTTGCTATCAAGTGAATTCTGACTAACAGTGACTCTACAGGACAGAGTATAAGTGCCTCATAGGGTTTCCAAGGAACAGCTGGTAGATTCAAACTGTCAACCTTTCATTTAGCAGCCATACTCTTAAGCACTGCATCGCTGATCTGAAAATGGCCAAACTTGTTACCATTCAACTCATAGTAACCCTGTAGGACAGACCAGAACTGTCTCATAGGATTAAGGAGTGCTTGGAGGATTTGAACTGCCAACCTTTTGGTTAGCAGCCATAACTCTTAACTACTATGCTGCCAGGTCTCCCAAATTTGCCTTTTAATCAAAATATGATTTCTTATAATGAAACTTTTTAAAAATCTCCTTCACTTTCAACTGTCATAGGAAGACATTCAGAAAAATCTATATGGCACTCCATGATAGATTCAATATATTTTGCCAGTACTGTAATTCAAAAGCATCAAGTATCCTTTGGTCTTCCTTATTCACTGTTCAGCTTTAACATGTATATAAGGTGAAAAAAAAAATACTGTGCTTTGACTCAGGTGCATCTTAGCCTTCAAAATGATACCTTTGCTTTTTAACACTTGATAGAGGTCTTTTGTAGTAGATATGTTTAATTCAGTGAGTGGTTTGATTTCTTGACTGCTGCTTCTGTGGTGGTTGATTGCGGATCCAAGTAAAATAAAATACAAGTTTCATCTTTTCTCTGTTTATCACAAAGCTTTTAATGGTCTAGTTGTAAGGATTTTTATTTTTTTTTTATTTTGAGATGTAATCCATTCTTGAGTCTTTGATCATCATTAGTAACTACTTTAAATCCTCTTGCTTTAAGTAAACAACTTTGTCTCATCTGATACAATCTATTGTTAATGAATATTTCTCCAGTTATAATGCTGAAAACTTCTTCATATAATCTAACTTCTTGGATTATGTGTTCAGCAAATAATTGGATTTTGGTTCCTTTCTTAGGTAAAGAGAGGGGTTAAGGCCTTAAAAAAAAATCTAAACCCACTGCTGTTGATTCGGACACATGGAGACCCCGTAGCAACAATGGGAAAGTTTCAGAAAGCCTTTGTTTCATTGGTAACTCAAACTGAAATTTAGAGAAAAAATTATCAAAATCCAGATGAATGTCTGTCTAAATGAGTTTTTCTTTTATATTTTTTCATTTGGAAATTTTAGGTGGTTGTTTTGGTATTTCTACTAAAGTCATACAACCAGAATTCCAAACCCATTGTTGTTGAATTGCTTCTGACTTGTAAAGACCCTATAAGACAGGGTAGAACATCTCTGCAGGGTTTCCAAGTCTGTAAATCTTTATAGAAATAGACTGCCCCATCTTCCTCCTACAGAGTAGTTGGTCGGTTTGAACTGTGGACCTTTCTGTTGTAGGTGGGCTCTTAACTGCTGTACCACTTGGGCCCTCCAGAGTCATATTAGAAAGCAGGGAGAAAATTAAAAAAGAGTTTATGCCAACTCAAGGAGAGCTATATTGACAGTATAAAATCAGTGATATTGATAAAAGTGTTAGAGTACTGACGCTGTTAGCTGCCATCAAGTCAGTCCTAGACTTGCAGATATCCCGCATACAACAGAACTGAATGCTATCCAGTCTTGAGCCATCCCACGATCACTTGCGCATTGAACCATTGTGATCCATAAGGTTTCATTGGCTGATTTTTCTGAAAATTACCAGGCCTTTTTCTCCTATTTTACCTTGGTCTGGAAGCTCTACTATAATATGCAAGCTTCCACTGAAAGACAGGTAGTGGTTGTGCATAAGGAACACAAGCAGCTGCAGCCATAGCATAGAAAACAGTGGTAGAAAAGAGGAAGTAAATCAGTGACAATACCTCAAAGACTGTGGTGCTGGCAGATGCGGCAAGTACTGTGGACCACAAAGAGGAGACCAGAGAGGCCTCAACTAGTCCCGGTGAGGACTTGGTTTCAGCAAGCACAGCAGCACAGCAGAGATTTGTTCATTTGGGGGCAGCAAAAAAAAAAAAAAAAAGATAGTAAGAGATAAGCTCTATAATATTTTGTTTAGCTATGAAAATTGATGGACAGGACTGGATTTCCAGGTTATGGTTGGTAAGTCTAAATTTTCAATCTTGGGTTCATGATTGGCCTTTAGGAGCTTGTGTTCTTTTTGAGAAACAGTATGAGTCGGATCCGACTCGACGGCACTTGGCTTGGCATGCAAAATACTATCATATGACAACGTGGAGCCATTTTTCAGAGGAAAAAAATTCAAAAGTTTCAGTAAGTTTTCAGGTGACTCATCTTAGTCATCTAGTACTGCTTTAACAGAAATAACACAAGTAGATGGCTTTAAAAGGAGAAATTTTATTTTGTCATAGTCCAGAAGACTGTAAGTTCAAATTCAGGGTGTCAGTACCAGGGGGAATATTTCTCTGCTGGTTCTGAAGGGAGGTTCTCACCATCAATATTCCCCTGGACTGGAAGCTTCTGAGGAGCAGGAACTCCAAGGTCCTTTCCAAAGGACATGCTCTCCTCCCAGCTCTACCTTCTTGGTGGTATAATGTTCCCAAATCTCTGCCTGCTTCTCATTCCTTTTTATCCCAAAGATTGCCTAAAGGCACAATACAATCTTACACATTGAGTCCCCGCCCCACCAACAAAACTGCTGCCCATCACCCTTCATTAATGTCACAGAGGCCAGATTTACAACATATAGGGACATAACACAATCCTGAGAATCACCATCTAGCCAAATGGCTACACAAGTTTTTCGAGGGGACACAATTCAATCCATGACAAGCCTCATGATTCCACAACAGAGTCCATTCAACATAATAATCACACCTGAATTATACTGCTAAAGATAATTTTCAGGAGGTGGAAAAAATTGCTAGGTTTCGTGTAATTCCTCAATTATATGTCACCATTATAGCTTGTCTTAGAGTACAAATGGAAAAATTTTACTGAGTGTATACATTTATTATCTTTATATACATTTATTATCTTTACTAGTTTAGTAAAGATACCCAATGTTTCAAAGAGTGCATAAGTAAAAATAAATTACTGAACCAAATTGTGTTCGAAATAGCAAGGAAAAATAACATAATTATGTTTTGTTTAATGCATTCTGTAAGGTAAAGCATAGCAATTTATTTTACTACTTGTAATACATAGAGGTATTTATAATAGGTTTTCTTCCAGAAACTTATCTGTCAATCTCCAGCTCATTAACATTAGCTATTAATATTGGTTTCAGGAAAGAACTTTAATTTTTAATATAATGTAAGCTAAGTTTTAGCCCATATTTATACTTATGAAAATATATAATTGTCTTCATTGCATACAGAGGTAAAGGATCATAAAAATGACCATGCAAGAGGCAATCACACAAAGCACACAGTTGTCTTTGTAAACAATGAAAAATAATAACATTTAAAAATGTTTATCCAAACATTAAAAGATAGAGAGGAGCAAAATGGCAGCGAGAGCAGCCACATGCTCCTGTATACCCACAGAAACACCAAAAAAACAAAACAAAACAAAACAAACATAAGGCAGAAACTGACAAAACCAACTCTGTCACAAATATGGAAGCTAGTCAAAGAGTTACAGAAACTAAATTAACACTAAATCAGGAAAAAGCTGATGTATAAACAGTAGAAAGACTTTGGATTTCTACTGATCTATGGTCTTCCCTGGCTATGTGTGGCCTCATTATAGTCAGTGTAGCCTGTCCTGTCAAAGAGGGAGCCTGATTTCTGTCTTTAGAAGGAGCAGAGCAGATTATACTTATACTTTATTGAGTATGTCTATTCTAGTCTGTCTGGGTGCTGCCTATAGGACTGACGCAAGGTCCTCAGGGGAGTGTTACCTGTCTCAGAGCACACACAGAGCCGAGGGCAAGCAGGTAATAACTGCACTATTTCTAGCCTTCTGGGGCTAGAGAATGCAATTACAACAAACAAAGGGTGTCTAAGAACTAGAGAGGCAAGAGAGGCATTTGTTCAGAAATTAAGGATTTCGAAAAACACCAGATAGATGGGGAGACCAAGGAAGCCATATACTTGCCCAATGCAAGATGCATGAAGAAATTACTTCTTAAGATCCTGTACTTTCTCCTGGAGTTGATCCCTAGGCTCAGGCCAAGCCTAATGAAGTGTTGAAGGATGCCTTGCACAGTGCCAATCCTTAAAACTTGGGAGAAGTATTTTTGTTTTTGCCTCCATCACTGGGTAAATACAAGAAATACAGACTCAGTGTCCACACATTTCCAGGAGGGTCGTTTTTGTATAAATTAGAAGTCAGTAAGTAAATGGACAACCTTCAACTATAACAAAACAAACAAAAAACAAACCTGGAGAAGGAGAAGAATGTGAATTTCAGAATTCCCATGTGATAATACTTAAATATTTTGGTTTCAGCACAAAAATAAAAAGAATAGAGAGTAAGGAAAAGATGGCCCATTTAAAAAACAAAGTGAAAGAAATGAATTCATTGAGGCAAAGATAATGAATACAGTAAACAAATTCTTTAAAACAACAGTGTTAGATATGTTAAAAGAGTTAAAGGAAATCAGGAAAACACAAATGAACAAAACAAGAGTATCAATAAAGATACAGAAATTACAAAAAAGCAATCAAAGAGAAATACTGGAGCTGAAAAATTCAGTAACTGTAATATAAAATTCACTGGAGAGATCCAACATTATTTGAGCTGAAAGAAATAAGAATCAGGAAACCTGTAAACAGTACAATTGAAATCAGTGTCAGAGGAACATATTGAAAAATATTGAGAAAAGTGAATAAAAATTAAGAGACTTGTCCATCTCTATCAAAGAAACCAATACATATTATGGGACTTCCAAGGGAATGAGAGAGAAAGGGGCAGAAACAATATTCGAAAAAAGAATCACTGCAAACTTTCCAAATCTGTTGAAAGTTGTGAATCCATGCTTTCAAAAAAAAAAAAAAAAAAAAAAAAGGGCAAGAAACTACAAGCAGCATCAACTCAACAAGCACTCCAAGAAAAATTATAATCAGACTCTGTAAATCAACAATAAATAGAGAACCCTGAAAGGAGGAACAGAGAAGTGAATCATCATCTACAAGGGACCTTCAATATGACTGACTACTAATTTCTCCTTAGAAACCAAGAAAGCTAGAGGACAGTAGGATGATACACTTAAAGTGCTTAGAGAACAGATCTGTCAGCCATAACTTCTAAATCTCACAAAATTCTCCTTAAGAAATGAAGGTGATGATGAATTACTAAACACAAAAAGTAAAAATAATAAAGCTTTTAAAAGAAAATGTAGAGAACAACTTGGAAACCTAGTTTTTATTATTATTATTATGACTGAGTGAAAATGTACATTCCTGTATAAATTTACATGCCTATTTTTTGACAAGATATTCTTTGATATGACACCAAAAATATTAGTAACAAATAAAAAGCAGACAAACTGGACTTTAGTAAAAGGATACACTTTTGTACATCTAATGAATTTATCAAGTAAGTGATGGGACAATCTACAGAACAAGAGAAAATATTTGCTAACCATATATCTTATAAGAGTTTAATATCCAGAATGTATAAGGAATTCCTACAACTGAATAACAAAAAGAGAACCCAACTGAAAAAAACGGCAAAGGACTTGCATAGGCTCTTCTCTAAAAGAGATATACAAATAGCCAGTAAGCGCAAGAAAAGATCTTCAGCATTTCTAGCCACTATGGAAAGCAAAGCCACAGTTAAGATACCACTTTCCACTCTCTAGGAGGGCTATGATCAAAAAGAAATAGAAAATGACAAGTGTTGGTGAGAATGAGGAGAAACTGGAAACTTTATTCATTGCTGGTAGAAATAAAACACGGTATAGCCACTGTGGAAAACAGTTTATGACAGTTTCTCAAAAAGTTAAACATTGATTGTTATTTGACCCAATTGAGTCGGATCCGACTCGACGGCACTTGGCAGTTCTTTTCCTAGACATCTGCCCAACAGATTTGAAAGCCTCAAACATAATACACGTACATCAATGTTCACTGCAGCATTATTCACAATAGCTCAAATGTAGATATCAAACCTACTGTTGCCAAGTTGACTGTGACTCATAGCTACCCTATAGACAGGGGAGGACTGTCCCACAGTTTTCAAGGGGTGTCTGGCAGATTTGAACTTCTGATCTTCAGATAGCAGTTGTAGCATTTCACCACTGTGCCACCAGGTTCCCGTATGTAGATACAGCCAGTGTCTGTCAACAGATGAACAGATAAAAGGCAGGTGTACAGAAACAATACTGTTGTTGCTGTGAGTACCATCCAAGTTGGTTCTGACCCTATGTGAAACAGAATGAAACACTGCCTAGACCTGAGTCATTTTCAAAATTTTACTGTGTTCGAACCCACTATTGCAGTCACTGTATGAACCCTTTTCCTTGAGAGTCTCTCTTTTCACTGACTCTCTATATTACCAGACACTATGTTCATCTCCAGGGACAAGGCCCTCCTGATAACATACCCAAAGCACGAGACTAATTCTCACCAGTCTCTCTCCTAAGCAGCATTTTAGCTACACTTCTTCTAAGACAGCTTTGCTCATTCTTCTGGCAAACCATGGCTTATACAGTTTTCTTTGACATAATCATAATGGAAGGCATCAATTCTTCATTGTTGTTTAATCACTGTCCAGCTTTCAAGCACATATCTTTGTCCTCAAAGTGGCATTTTTGCTTTTTAACACTTTAGAAAGGTCTTTTGAAGCAGATTTGTTGAATGCAATATATCACGTGATTCCCTGGCTTCTGCTTTCAAGGGCATTACTTGTGAATCCAAGTAAAATACGTTCCAGTAAAACTTCAATATTTTTTCAATTCATCATGATGTTTCTTACTGGTTCAGTAGTGAGGATTTTTGTTTTCTTTATGCTGCAGTGTAATCCATACTACAGTCTGTGGTGTTTGATTTTTGACAGTAAGTGCTTCAAGTCTTCTTTGCTTTTAATAAGCAAGATTGTATCATCTGCTTCTCATAAATTGTTACTAAGTCTCCCTCCAATCCTGATGCCCCATTCTTCTTCATACAGTCCAGCTTTTCTGATTACTTGCTTAGCAAACAGGTTGAATAAATACAATGAAAGGACACAACCGTGACGCACACCTTTCCTAATTTTAAACCACACAGTATCCCCTTGTTCTGTCAGAATGACATCCTCTTGATATATGTACAGGTTCCACATGATCACAGTTAAGTGTTCTGAAATTCTCACATCTTGCAATATTATCCATAATTTTTTTATGACTCACACATTTGAATGTCTTTGCATAGCCAATAAAACATACTCTAGCCAATAAAATAGCCTGATATTCTCTGCTTTCAGTCAAGATCCACTTGATATCCTTTGTTCTACATCCTCTTCTGAATTTCACTTGAGTCTCTGGTAGTTCCTCATCAACGTATTGTTGCAACCATTTTTGAGTTGGAATAATTTTTAGCCATAAAGAGAAATGAAGTTCTGATACATGTTACTACATGTATGAATGAACCTTGAAAATACTATGCTCAGTGAAATAAATCAAACAAAACATACCCATACTGTATGGTTTCACTTACATGAAATATATAGATTAGGCAATTGCATTGATACCAAAGCTTAGTAGTGTTTACCAGGGGTTAGGAGGGAGGGATAAGTTTGGAGTTAGGGCTTAAAAGGAACTGAGTTTATCTTTGGGGTGATTAAAACCATTAAAAATAGACAGATTCACAGCATAGTGAATTCATCATGACACTGAATTGTGCACTTATAGTTTTAAAAAAGCAAATTCTTATTTTATATATGCATATATATTACCACAATAAAAATGTAAAAACAGTATCTTAAAACTGTTTTACCATAAGCTATAAATGCACAGGAAAATAAAAAAAAAAAGAAAGCTAATATTTACTTTGTATGGTACAATCTCAAAAATCAGCAACACTAAGATTTCTAATATTCTTTGTTAAATCATGGCAAATACAGTTTGAACAATGTGTGCAGTCTTCTCTTATAACTTACAGTATTTTTAAATGTCACATGAGTTTATCAGGGAAGAGAAGTAGACAACGAAACTATGGTTTGCTTTCTCTATGTGAACTAAATGACAGTTTCTTTTTTCAAACTATGTGACTGCTGATTGATTACGATGTCCATCTGTTATTTATATAGTGGTTTATAGACTGAAGAGGTAGCGATGATGTTTGTACTTTACACAATTATTCACAGTTAATACACCATGGTAAGTGAATTTATGCCATGTCACTAGGGTGTGGGATAGGTTAACTAAACCAAGGTAACTGAAATTTGTGCACACTGGAACAACGTAAACCTAGGACTGCCTGTATTTACCACTGCTAAAATTAGGGGAGATTTTAAGTTTACCTAGTAGTAAACAAGTTCCTCATTAGTGGATCATGTGGCTCAGCAGGAGTAACCAGAAAGGATAACTTATGGAGGATTTAGCTTCTGCCATTATAAGCTTGACAAGAACCCTCCAAGAACTCAAGTAAATACATAAATAAAAACAGTACGCTTGCCATGTAACCACAGCTTCAGACCAGTGTCCCAGCTGCGCCAACCACAACGACACCGACAAGCCTCTTTTATAGAGAAATTCTGGAATTCTCACAACTTCTTTACCTCTATATTTGATGCTATAGGGTCTCTATGAGTCAGAACTGACTCAACAGCAATGGGTTTTCGGGTGGTTTTACCAGCAAGAAAGCCCAGCAAGGCATTATACAACTTTATAGAGTCCAGTATTCAACTGGAACATTAAGCCCATTACTGTTTGAATAAATATTAGCCAAACACGTTTCTCCCTTCTCTCTGCAAAACTGACAGTTGGTAAGTCTACAACTCTTGTCCGTCATCCTTAATTACAGACATCTTATCCCATCAAGCCATCTTGTACTTTAGTTTCACAGGATTACATCAGTTCCTTCTACACAGAATACTTTTCACTCATATTATTTTCCCGTTTGCCAGATGAGTGCTATATTCTAAAATACTATTTTCCCAAACTGTAGGTGAATACTATGCTCATACTTTGTACAACTACAGTCCATGTGCATTTCTTCTATACATTCATTTTAGTTTCATAGAGACAAAAAAAAAAAAAAACAGTTTTAATGGACTAAAAAGACTATGAATTTTTTTTTTAATCCAGTGTGTATGCTGAGAATTTACAAAATCTGAAACTTCTTAGCAAAGAAAAAAGTTGTAAGAGAAGTGAGGAAAAATGACATCTTTTCTAAAAACTATGGATGCTTTAAATGGTTTGTTTTGTTTTCATATAAACACAAGATAATTTATTTTCCTTGAGGCAGATACTAAAACTTTGCTATTGTGCTCTACAGGGAAAAAAACTTATTCTCAGTAGTCAGGTACCAGTGTTAACTTCTTTTATTTGACATTACCAGAGTTCAAAGATTGTTGTAAATGTCAGCAATCAAATCTACAAAATATGTCTCTGAGGATGGGATTAGAAAGCAAACACATCCTGAAGTCAACTGTTAAATTCCAATGATATCTTTCTATACACCAGCAAAACATCAAGCAGCTTAGAATCAAGGAAAATCCACTCTAATTGACACTTACTACTAAAGGTCAGTCACAAGGAATAACTAGACCTGGGTGCAGTGCCCAGAGAGTCTAATCCTCTTCTTGTTTTGCAATCTTCAAGTAGAATCCCTTAAGAGACACTGCTTCTCTATGGGTACTGTAACATCAAAGCAATGAAGGTTAGCACAGACAAGTATTAGGATACAGCATTGAGAGGGAAGCAACTAGGAAATAGGACTCAAGAATCACAGTGCACCAGATCACCACTTTCAGGTTAAGGTTGGAGTGAGGAGTTATAGCTCAGTGTCAGTGTCATAGTCAGATGATACTGAAAAATTTCACAATCAAGTCATTTAACTGGAGTGAAGAATTCTCAGATCATATCCTAAACCTTGTAATTATGTGACAAGTGAAATTACGTGACAACTTTGTAATTACGGTCAAGCAAAAAATCTTGACCAAAGCTTGGATTTTGAGGGGCAACTGAATAGTGTTAAAAGTCCTGAGGCATGGTCCACAGACTAATTCACATAAATCAATATTTTCCCTATGGAAAGTCTTTTCTGAAGGCCTAGGTGTCATATCCCTTTGCCATCTTTTAAAAATTAAATTAAAAGTAATATAAACTTAAATAGAAGTATACATATATATATATATATACACAAATTTTAAAAGCATGGTATGTTTAATACCAACTGCTTTGTAAAAACTCTTTTACCTGGAGAAATGCAATATTTTGCTTTCAAGACCCACGTCTGCATGATTCAGTCACTAAGGTAAATATTTAGTTCTGAAAACTACTTTAAATCAGTATCCCAACTGATTAAATTCTTTGGCACTAACAGTTTAATAATGTCTAAATAGTTTATTTTAGTTGGCTACAGTGAATGTTTCACTTTAGTCAAGTGGTAAAACTTTTATCAGCTTTTTTTCTCAAATAAAATAATTAACCTACAATGTGGCAAGAGTTTTTATTTGCTATTTATTAGGGATACAAATATGAATAAGAAAGAATCCCTACCTGTAATGGCTTAAGTTCTAGGGAATTTGAGAGATAGAGGGAGGTGGAAGCAGAAGGCTCTAAGATCAACACTGAAGGAATCAAGAAATGGACACAGGTATTGTCTTTTTAGACAGGTAATTGGAGTATAATAAGGAAGCTGTTCCATGCCCCATACAGGCAACACATTCTTACAAATCATGCTAATCAGCATGTTAGATTAATAGCTGTGGGACTGTTGGAACAGAAATGGAAACCACAATAAGGCTGGTTACTATGAAAGGGAGGTCAAACATTCTTCTAACTTCCCACTTCTTCATCATTCCATTCACTACTTTTCTGGTAGATTTGGTAATTCACTTCAAAGGCCATAAAAAAAACTCACAGACTACGCTCACCATTACATAAAGGTAACAATTCAGAAGTAACAGGATACATTCAAGACGTACTTCAGGGTAAATGTCAGAAAACTCTGGATATAATTTAGATAAAAAGTTTTATGGGAAAGGTCTGAAAGGACTCCCAAGGCAGAGTATATCTCTCCATTAGGCAATTAGGGCAGCTTCAGACAAGTTCCTCCCTGGAACTTTCTCAGTGAAACTCTTCTTTTTATTTCTTTTTATTTATTATTATTATTGTGATTGAGTGAAACTATACAATCCAAATTAAATTTGTATGTCCACTTATCTGCAGCTCCTTCTTCTCTCCTCATCCGGTGACAGTGCACTCCTCCTTTCTGTTCTAAATATGTCATGTCCTTTTACCAATCTCCTACTCCCTCCACTCCAACGTCTCCTCTCCCTTCTAGTAAGAAGTCAGAAGGACAGCATCATACTGATTCATAGAACCATAAAGTACACACATCGTATGGTAAAATTGTGTTCCAGAGTCCAATTCATTCCTGTCTGAAAAGTTGACCTCAGTAATGTTTTTCTGGTCATGGGCAGCAGCAGATCTAGGGGCCATGCTTCCAGGGGAACTCCCAGGGCTTTGGACCATCAATTGGGGTCCTTTAGTGGACTTCTTGAGGCACACCCCTCTTTTCCTCGTGTTGCCACTGGGACTTGACATTGTGTTCCCCCTCGCAGCTGTCCTTGGTGGTGGCCAGGCACCATCTGGTTCTTTAGGCCACATGTTGATACAGTCACCCATTAATGTGGGTCTTTCTGTCCTCTGGGCTCCTTTTCTCTCATGTCTTTCTTATCATTTGTGATCATCTGTTCCAGCTGAGCTGGGACCACTTGGTGTACCTCAGGCAGCAGCTTGCTAGCTTTTAAGACCCAATTGGGGGTACAGAAGACCGTCTTAGCAATAGGCTAGTTATGCCAATTGCCCTCCATGTCCTTTGAGAGCCTGGTCCCCAGACCCCCTCCCCTGATACACTGTCCTTACAGTATTGAGTTAAGATTAGAAGAGTTTTCAGTTTACGTTGAAATCTAGTTAAATTGATCTTCCTTCTACTGTGTGCTGTCACTGCTTTCACCCAATGAAATTTCTTTTCCACTGTCTATGACCAGCCCTCTCCTATCCTCTTCCCTTGCAGCCTTCAAAGAGTCTTTTCTTCTGTACATGAATCTGTTTTAAGTCCTCACAGTAGGGGTCTCATACAATATTTGTCCTTGTGCTGCTGACTGATTTCACTCAGCATTGTCTTCCAATTGAAACCAGGTTATGAGATGCTTCCTAAAATCATCAACTGTTCTTTATCATCGCACAGTGTACCATTGGGTATATGTACCACAGTTTGTTTATCCATTCACCTGTTGTTGGGCATCTGGGTTGATTCTATCTTTCAGTTATTGTGGACTGTGCTGCGATAACCATTTGTGTGCGTGCATTTTTTTCTGTGACTGCCTTGATTCTGTAGGATATATTCTGAGCAATGTGATTACTTGATCAAATGGTGTATTTATTTCCAACTTTTTAAGGGAGCACTAGATTGCTTTCCAGTGGGGTTGTATCATTTTGCAATCCCACCAGCAGTGAAGGAGAGTTCCAATTTCTCCAGAAGCTCTCCAACATTTGTCGTTTGTGTTTTGGTATCATGGTCAACTTTGTTGGACTGAGACAGTATCTCATTGTAGTTTTGATTTGGACTTCTTTAATAGCTAATGATCCTAAGCATTTCCTCATGTGTCTTTTGGTTACATCGATGTTCTCTTTAGTGAAGTGTCTCGAGATCTCCTTTGCTCATCACTTATTTGAGCTATTTAACTTTTTCTTCATTTTGTTTTCATTTTAACTGAGTGAAAGTTTACAATAAAATTCAAATTTGCATGCCTGCCTATCTGCAGCTCCCTCTGCTCTCCCTGCCTAGTAACAGCACACTCCTCCTTTCCATTCCATACATGCGATCTCCTCTTAACAATCTTCTGTCCCCTCCTATCCACCCTCTCCATGCCCCTCTAGTAAGACGACATCCTGTAGATGCACAGAACCATCAAGTGCACACATGATACGGTCATGCTGTATCCCTGAGTCCATTCCATTCCCATCTGAAGTTGACATCAGTAATGATCTATGATCAGGGGCAGCATTAGGTCTACAAGCCACACTCATGGGGGAAGTCTCAAGCCTTCAACCATCAACTGCAGTCATTTAGTGGAGTTCTTACATTGCACCTCTTATTTTCTCGTGTTGCCACTGGGACTCAACATTGTGAGCACCATCACGGCTCTCATTGGTGGTGGCTGGGCACCATCTGGTTCTTCTGATCACATGTTGATATAGTCACCATTCACATGGGTCTGTGTTTTAAGCTCTTTTTCCTTCATGTCATTGTTGTCCATGGTGATCATCAGTACCAGGTGAGTTGGGAAAATTTGGTGTTCCTAAGATGGCAGCATGCTAGCTTTTAAGACCCCAGACACCACTCACCTATACAGGATGCAGAAGATTCTCTCAGCAATAGGCTAGTTATGCCAACTGGCCTTGATGTCCCCTGAGAGCATGGTCCCCAAGCCCTCGCCCTTGCTAATCTGTCCTTGCAAGATTGGGTTAAGACTAGAAGAGTTTTCAGGGTCTGCTGAAGTCCAGTTAAATTGATCTTCTTTCTAATATGTGCTGTCACTAATTTCACCCAACCAAATTTTTTTTCAACTATCTAATCTACAGCCAACATTCTCCCACCTTTGTAGCCATCAGAGTCTTTTCTTCTGTACCTGAGTCTATTTTTAAATGCTTATAGTAGGGGTCTCATACAATATCTGTTCTTGTGCCAAAGAGTGATTTCACTCAACATAATGTCTTCCAATTGAAACCAGGTTACGAGATGCTTCCGAAAGTCATCATTGTTCTTTATCATTGAGTAGTGCTCCATTGAATATATATACCATAGTTTGTTTATCCATTCATTGTTGGGCATCTGGGTTGATTCCATCTTTTTGCTATTGTGAACTGTGCTGTAACAAACATTCGTGTGCATGTCTGTGTAAGGGTGACTGCCCTGGGTTCTGCAGGATACAATCCGAGCAGTAGGATTACAGGGTCAAATGGTGTATCTATTTCCTGCTTTTTAAGGAAGTGCCAGATTGCTTTCCAAGGGGTTATATCATTTTGAAATCCCAATAACAGTGAAGGATAGTTCCAGTTTCTCCATAGCCTCTCCAGCATTTATTGTTTTGTGTTTTTCAGATCATGGTCAACCTTGTTGCGGTGAGATGCTGTGTCCATGTAGTTTTGATTTGAATTCCCTTAATAGCTAATGATCGTGAGCATTTCCACATGTGTCTTTTGGCTGCCTGGATATTCTCTTTAGAGAAGTGTCTGTCCATCTCCTTTGTCCAGTGCTTAATTGGGTTATTTATCCTTTTCTTGTTGATATTTTGTAGTACTTTGTAGATTATGGAGATCAGATGTTGGTCTGACACATAGCTGCCAAATATTTTTTCCTTTCTGTAGGTGGTCTAATTCTTTTGATAACGTCTTTGGGTTAGAAAAAGTATTTGATTCTTAGTATTACACATCTATTTGATTGTGCTTTGTTTGTCAGATTTTGAAGTCTGTCTAAGGTGTGTATTGAAGTTGACTAATTTTTCATGCATGAGCTTTACCATTTTAGGTTTCATAGGTCTTTTATGCAAATTGAGTTGGTTTATGTGTAAATTGTGAGATATGGGTCTTGTTTCAGTTTTTTGCAGATGGATATCCAATTTTGCCAGCACCATTTGTTAAAGAGACTGTTTTTCTCACAGGTTACAGTCTTAGGGCCTCTGTCAAATATCAACTGTTCATAGGAGGATGGTGGTATTTCTGGGGTCTCAACTCTGTTCCATTGGTCTATATGTCTCTCTTTGTACCACAGGTTATTTAGACTACTGTCGCAGCATAATAGGTCCTAAGGTAGGGTAATGTGAAGTCTCCCACTGTGTTCCTCTTCTTCAGTAGTGCTTTACTTATCTGAGGTTTCTTTTCCAAACAAAGTTGGTGATTTGTTTCACCATCTCATTAAAAAAAATGTCACTTCAATTTTTATTGGTATTGCATTGTATATGCAGATGGTTTTGGGTAAAATAGACATTTTCACAAAGTCAGGTCTTCCTATCCATGAGCAGGGTAGGTCTCTCCATTTATGTAAGTCTCTCTTAGTGTTTTGCAGTAAGGTCTTGTAATTTTTAGTGTTTTGCAGTAAGATCTTGTAATTTTCTTTATATATCTCACTTATTTCTCTAGTTAGGTTTATTCCTAGGTATGTTATCTTTTGGGACTACAGTAAATGGCATTGATACGGTGATTTTTTTCTATAATGATCTTTTTGTTGGTATAAAGGAATCCTACTGATTTACTTATGTTGATCTTATATCCTGATACTTTTCTGAATCTTCTATTAGTTTGAATAGTTTACTTATGAATTCTCTGCATATACAAACATCTGCAAATAGAAAGATTTTTACTTCTTTGTCGATGCAGATGCCCTTTATTTCATTGTCTTTTCTAACTGCTGTGGCCAGAACTTCTAGTACAATGTTAAATATAAGAGGTAAGAGTGGGCATTCTTGTCTAGTTCCTGTTCTCATAGGGAATTCTTTCAGTCTCTATCCATTCAGGATGATGTAGGCAGTTGGCTTTGTGTACATGGCCTTTATTGTTCAGAGTTTTTAGCACGAACGGGTGTTGGACTTTATCAAATGCCTTTTCTGCATCAATTGACAAAATCAAGTGATTCTTATCTTTGTGTTGTTAATTTGAGTGATCACATTAGTTGTTTTCTGATGTTGAACCAGCCTTGCATCTCTGGTATGAATCCAACTTGGTCATGATGAGTTATTTTTTTATATGTGGTTGAATTCTGTTGGCAAGGATTTTGTTAAAGATTTTTGCATCAGGGTTCATGAGTGATATTGGTCTGTGATTTTCATTTTTTTTGTGGGATCATTCCCTTGCTTTGGTATTGGGTTATGTTGGCTTCATAGAATGAGTTTGGGTGCATTCCATCGCTTTCTATGCTGTGAAATAGTCACAGTAGTATTGGAGTTAACTTTTCTCTAAAAGGTTGGTAGAATTCTCCAGTGAAGCCATCTGGGCCAGGGCTCACTTCAGTTGGTAATTTTTGGATGACTTTTTCAATCTCTTCCTTTGTAATGGGTTTATTAAGTTGTTCTACTCCTTGGATAGTTTTGGTAGGTGGTATGAATCTAGGAATTCATCCATTTCCTCTAGGTTTTCCAATCTGTCTCAGTACAGTCTTTCATAGTATTCTGTTATGGTACTTTTCATTTCTGTTGGATCTGCTGTGACATCTCCCATCTCAATTCTTACTGAGGTTATCTGTTTCCTTTCCTGTGTTTCTTTAGTAAGTTTAGCCAGTGGTTTGCCAATTTTGTTCATCTTTTCAAAAAACTAGCTTTCAGTCTTATCAATTTTTTCAACTGTTCTTCTATTGTATCATTCATTTAGTTGTGTTCTACTCTTTATGATCTGTTTTCTTTTGGTGCCTGAGGCATTCTCCTTTCTACTTGTTCAAGCTGTAAGGTTAGTTCTTTGGTTTGGGTCCTTTCTTCCTCCTTGATATGTGCATGTATAGAGAAAAACTGGCCTCTGAGCACTGCTTTGACTGTGACCCATAGGTTCTGGTAGGATGCATTTTCATTCTCATTTGAATTCATAAATTTCTTTATTTTGTCCTTGATTTCCTCTATAACCCATGGCTTTTTGAGCAAAGTGTTACTCAGTTTCCATTTCTATGTTTTTCCTGCTTTTGATTTCAACTTTTATAGCTTTATGGTCTGATAAGATGCTTTGTAATAATTCAATGGTTTAGATTTTCTAGAGATTTGCTTTATGTCCTAACACATGGTCTATTCTGGAAAATGTTCCATGTGCATTGGAGAAGAAGGTGTACTTACCTGTTGACGGGTAAAATGTTCCGCGTATGTCAATGAAGTCTAATTGGGTAACTGTGGAAATAAGACCTTCTGTGTCTTTACTGAGCTTTTTTCTAGATGATCTGTCCATTACTGAAAGTGGAGGTTTGAAGCCTCCAACTATTACTGAGGAGTGATCTATTTCATTTTTCAATGCAGTCAGTGTTCAATGTATTTAGATGCTCTGGTATTGAGTGCATAAATATTTAATATTGTTTAGTCCTGCTTGTATATCAAAACTTTCGGCAACAGTGACTGTCCTTGTCCACGATGGTGGAGTTTACATTAGAATCTATTTTATCTGACATTAGCATTTCCACACTTGCTCTTCTTTGTTTATTTTTAGCTTGGTATATATTAGCTAAGTGTCATTGAGTTGGATCTGACTCATGGTATATATTTTTCCATCCTGTAGTTTTCAGTTTGTTCATATGTTTAAGTCTGAGGTGTGTTTTTTGTAAGCAACATACAGATGGGTCATGTCTTTTGATATAAGATTGTCACTCATTGTCTCTTTATTGGAATGTTCACTCCATTTGCATTTAATGCAATTATTGATAAGTGTCTGTTTAGTGCTGTCAGTTTGAAGTATTTATTTATGTTTGGTGTTTTCTCTGCTGCTCTTCATATTCTGTTCTGGGTCAATCTTCATTATAGGTTGATTTTTTACCTTTTTCAGTGTTGGTTTTATGTTTCTTGAGACTTCTGTATTATGTTTCTTGTTTTGATTTGTTGCACTGTTAATGTGCTTTGCAGCTACCCCTTTGATTTGCCTTAATATTCTACCTTTAAACTGAATTTTAACTTCTGCATATCTTTTTAACTTCCTCTCCATTTGAAAGGACTATAACTACTGCAGTATATCCCTCTTTTTAGTGTGATGGTGTCACAGTTTTCATGATATGATCACTGGTTCCTGACTTTTAGTATTACAGCTTTGAGTTTTGTGCCTTCCCTGACTCAGTAGGTTTCTGGATGTTGTGTCCTGCATTGCCTCCTTAAATATACACCTAATGGTTTTGTTTTTGAAGCCATAAACTTCTTTCAGTATTTCTTATAGCTTTGACTTGGTTTTTAGATAGTCTCTAAGCTTCTGTTTAACTGTGAATGTCTTAATTTTATCTTCATATTTCAAAGGCAGTTTTGCAGGATATATAATACTTAATTGGAAGGTTTTCTCCAAGACTTTGAATGTGTCATCCCACTGCATCCTTGCCAACACTGTTTCTGCCGAGAAGTCAAACAAAATCCTATGGAGCTTCCCTCTGAATGTTAGCTTTGCTTTGAGTTTCATTGCCTTTAAGAGTTTCCGCTTACATTTCATTTTATTAAGCTTGATCATAATATGTCTTGGTGTCTTTCTTTTGGGTCAAGTTTTTGTGACATTCGCTACATGTCTTAGATATCTATGTTCTCTCCCCTCATAATTTCAGGGAGGTTTTCTGTCAGCATTCAACAACAATACTCTGTTTACAGCTATCTCTCCCTGTTCAGCCAAGCCAAGTGCTGTCGAGTCTGATCTGACTCATGGCGACCCTAGGGGCCAGTTCAGGAACTCTAATTAATTGTAGATTATTCCTCTTGATAGAGACCCACATGTTTCTTAACTGATCTTCATTTCTCCTATTTCTTTTCTCTGATTTCTACTCATAAATGCTAGTGTCAGTTGTTTTATCTTGAAGGTCACTAAAACTGACTTCCATCTCAATTCTGCTCTTTTGGCTTTGGATTGAAGTGTCTAGTTCCATAATTTTGTTATTGATCTGTCGGATTTCAGAATGTTGATGTTCCATCAGTTTGAATAGTTTGTGTAATTTTTCATTTTGCTCTGCTGCATTTTGCTTAATCTCTAGCAGATCTCTCTATATAATTCTGTTGTACTTGATCTTTGATAACTTCAGAAAGGCATTTTCACCTGGGAAACTTTGATTATTTGAGAGTCCTCTGGAGCCATTGTGGACTGTTTCTTTAAGTGACTGGTGGTGGTCTATTGCCTTTAGGCCATCTACAGGCTGTTTAGTTTCTCTGGTGTTACCTTAACCAGAGCAGATGCATAGTTCTGAGAAGGGAGTTGGGTACCAGTCATCTCTGTATACTCTAGTGAGTGGCCCCAGTGGACTCCCTTGGTTGGCAGACTCTACCTCCTGGCTGGAAAAGACACTGCCCTACTTATGGAGTTATGGGGAACTGTCAACTGAACCTATGATGTGAGTCAATAAAGGCTGGAAGAGTTGCTATTGGGTGGCTCAGCAGATATTTCTCCAGGCAGTGTGATTTTAAGAAGCTAAAAGCTATCAGACAGCTTCCAAAATCAGTTAGGGCATCAGGTGTGGCAGGCTGAGCCTTCTGGCTGACAACAGAAGCAGCTCTTTGGCTGTCTCCAGATGTTATGATGTTGTTCAAAGCAAGGAGGGGCCACAGCCCTGCTGCCATCTTTAGTCGAACCCACCCATAAGGCAACACTGTGCTAAACACAGTCTTTCTGCTCAAAACATGCTCCCTGGACTGATACTCCCTCCCAGCCAAGGAATTAGCCCCTGCTGAGGCCTCCAGTTAGATGACTCTACCTCCCAACAAACCAATATGGTGTCAAAGTCAAGTGCCCCCCCCCACTGTGAAACAGTAGAATCTAAGGCACAGCTTAGAATAGAGAGGTTGGACTCACCGTGGTATCCTTAGTCCACTGCTAGGTTCTCAAAACGTGGATATCCCACACGCTGTCTCTCTGTTGCACCACATGCTGTTCGCTTCAGCACTGCAACTCTATGTAGTATCTGCTGGCTCATGCCCATTCCCCACCTATTGGATGACAAAAAGAAAAAAAAAATAAAAGCATCAATATCTTCAGTTTGCACAAGTGGTGACTCAGCAGGAATGGGGCTCAATGAAACAGAGGAAGTTTCCTGTTTAGTGTGATGTAGTCTGATCTGACAACTGCATATTCTGTCCTATGGCTCCGCTGGATGTCCAGAAAGCTCAGTTCAATTATCAATCCAGGACTTAGTTTTCAGAGAGAATTAAGGAGATATGCATCTAGTCCACCATCTTGGCTCTGCCTTCCTCAGTGCAACTCTTGCACAGCTCTCCTGTTGATCAGAAATTCTGAGCCTTTAAGTTCCAGGGATTTTATAGCTGAGTTCATGCAGTTCTTGTCAATTAAAAGGTGGACTACTTAACCAATGCAAGTAAGAGTACCTACTGTACCAGACTCCCTAGCCAATCCCAGTAAAGTTCAACTTTATCACGGGTCGTAAGTTAATCAATCTTTGGAAGCTGTCTAGTAGAACAGTAAACCAACCAACCCCTGGAGCCACTTACGCAGACAGTAAATCAACCAATCCCCTGAAAGACAGCAGCCTGACTAATCATTTCGAGAGAATCACAAACATGGGGCAGAAAAGCCATACAAGGGAAACTCATTGTATCATTATAGGATCTAATAGAAAACAGCATCCCAAACAATTGTAGATTGTATAAAATTGTCTGAAGTAGATATTGATCTTTACAATGTTAATAAAAATTTAAATATGTTGCCTTTAGTAGAATCTCACCTACAGTGACCCCATAGGACAGAGCAGAACTGCTCCATAGAGATTCCAATGAGCAGCTGGCAGATGTGAACTACTGGTCATTTGGTGAATGGCTAAGCTCTTAACCATTACAGCACCAGGATTCACAATGGTAATAAGTAGTCACAATACGGTTTAGTGGTACCCATCATCATGGTAAAATAATGCACTTATGCTTGTTGAAGCCAATATGGACAGTTGGTAGAGTTGTTCAAATGTCATGCAGACAGCACGATCTTTTACCTTTCAGTTTTATCCACTGCTACATTCTTAGTCACCCTGCTGTCTGTCAATTAGTCATGCTATAGCAGTTTAACTGTTGCTGTGATGTTAGACGCTATGACACCAATATTCCGATACCAGCAGGGTCACCCAAGGCAGACAGATTTTAGCTGAGCTTCCAGACTAAGATAAACTAGGAGAGGGACCCAGCAATTGACTTCTGAAAAGAAATAGTCTGCAAGAATGTTACGAAAAGCATCACAATTTTTTCTGATATGATATTGCCAGAAGACGAACCTCCAGGTTGGACGGCACTCAAAGACAACTGAGGAAGAACTGTGTTCTCAAAACAAGGTCAACCTTAATGACTTGGATGAAGTCAAGTTTTTGCAATTTTCATCTGCTGATGTGGCATGACTCAACATGAGAAGAAATAGCTGCAAACATCCATTAATAACTGGAACAAGGTATGTATGAGGTACAAATATATAAAAATTGGAAATCACTAAAAATGAAAGGAAACACATAAACATTGATTTTCTAGGTATTGAGCTGAAATGGACTGGTATTGGCTATTTTGAATCAGATAATTATACGACCTACTATGCCAAGAATGACAACCTGAAGAGGACTGTTGTATTCATCAACAAAAAGAACATTTCAAGATCTATCCTGAAATATAATGCTGCCAAAAATAGCATAATATCCAAATACCTACAAAGGGAAGACTAGTTAATACAACTATTATTCAAATTTATGCACTAAATACTAAGGCAAAAGATTTTTAAAAAATGAAGATTTTTACCAGCTTTTACAGTCTGAATTTGATCTAAAATGCAATCAAGATGCATTAATAATTACTAGTGAATGGAAAGAGAAAATGGAAGCACAAAGGGTCAGTAATTGGAATGTATGGCCTTTGTGACAGAAGTGATACCATAGCTCACATGACAGATCCTGGCAGGGCTAACAAGTTCTTCATTACAAATACCTTTCTTCACCAACATAAACTGTGAGTGCATAAATGGACCTCACCAGATTGACTACATTTATGGAAAGAGACAAGAGAAAAGCTCAATATCATCAGTCAGAACAAGAACAGGTACCAGCTGCAGGACAGACCACCCACTGCTCATATGCAAGTTCAAATTGAAACTGAAGAAAATTACAACAAGTCCACAAGAACTGAAGTACAACCTTGAGTATATTCTATCTCAGTTTAGAGACCATCTCAAGAACAGATTTGATGTGTTTAACGACTGAAGATAGATGAGTTGTGGAATGACATCAAAGACATTATACATGAAGAAAGGAGTGAGCCAAGTGCCGTTGAGAAGAGGTCATTAAAAAGACAGGAAAGAAAGAAATAATCAAATTGAATGTCAGAACAGACTCTGAAATGCTCTTTAAAGTTGAATAGCTAAAGTAACAGAAAGAAATGATAAACTAAAAGAAATGATCAGAAGATTTCAAAGCCTGGCTCAAGAAGACAAAGTATTAAAATGATATGTACAAAGAACTGAAGCTAGAAAACCAAAAGGAAAAACACATTTAGCATTTCTCAAGCTGAAAGAACTGAAGAAAGATTCAAGTCAGAGAATTGTCAGAAATTCAGCACAGATTCAAATAAGGACGTTCAACGAGGGATACCACTGGTGACATCAGACGACTTGTGGCTGAAAGCAGAGAATACCAGAAATATTTTTACTTATGTTCTATTGACTGTATAAAGGCATTGACTGTATGGATCACAACACATTATGGATAACATTGCGGAGAACGGGAATTCCAGAACACTTAATTATGATCATGAGGAATCTGTCCATGGATGAAGAGGCAGTTGTGTGAACAGAAAAAGGGGATGCTGCACGGTTTAAAGTCAGGAAAAGTATATGTCAGGGTTGTATCCTTTCACTATACATTTTCAGTCCGTATCCTGAGCAAATAACCCGAGAAGCTGGATTACATGAAGAACGAGGCATCAAGATTGAAGGAAGACTCATTAACAACCTGTGTTATGCAAATGACACAATCTTACTCACCGAAAATGAAAAATACTTGGAACTTCTACTGATGAAGATCAAAGACTATAGTCTTCCAGTATGGATTACACTCAACATTAAGAAAACAAAAATCCTCACAATTGTACTAATTAGCAACCTCATGATAAATGGAGAAAGACTGAGGTTGTCAAGAATTTCATTTCACTTGGATCCACAATCCACATCCACGGAAGCAGTAGTTAAGAAATCAAAAGGCATTGCATTACGAACATCTGCTGCAACAGACCTCTTTAAAGTGTTGAAAAGTAAAGATGTCACCTTGAACACTAAGGCATGCCTCACTCAAGTCATGGTATTTTCAGTGGTATCATATGCATGCAAAAGCTGGACAATGAATAAGGAAGACAAAAAAATAACTGATACCTTTTAATTGTGGCATTGGAGAAGAATATTGACTATAACATTGACTGCCAAGAGAATGAACAGATCTGTCTTGGAAAACAACCTGAGTGTTGCTTAGAAACAAAAATAGGAAGACCAGGTCTTACATACTTTGGACGTGTTGTCAGGAGGAATCAGTCCCTGGAAAAGGACATCACGCTTGGTAAAGTAGAAGATCAGCCAAAAATAGGAAACTCCTCAACAAGATGGACTGACACAGTAGCTGCAACACTGGGCTCAAGCACACCAGCTATCATGAGGGTGATGCAGGACCAGGCTGTGTTTCATTCTGTTGTGTATAGGGTCACTATTTGTCTGAATTGACTCAACAGCTAGCAACAATGCATCCTTAGTATTATAGCTTGCTTGTAGCATACTGGGTGTTCAATAGCCTTTATTGTTTGCTGTCGCATAGCAGCAGGAGTTAGGATTTAACATTAGATTTTTCTTAATCTGTACTTCATGGTGCTGTATTTAGATAAATGTATCTTGAAGGATGAAAATCAAAACTAATATCTATGCCTTGACATCACTTTGTGGGCCCACTGAAAATTACTATTCCTTTAACAGCCATATGGTCCTAATACATGAAAGAAAATGTGTCATTTTAGGGTAAAGTTAGAATTTTAACATATCATGGCTTGATAATGAATGTTACCTATTGCAAAGTGTTCTCTGAAATGAGAGACATGTGCATGAGACTGACATGTACTAAATAACATTTCAGTGACATTTAAACACATGAACCAAAAAGCAAAGACCATTGCCAATAAGTTGATACTGACTCACAGTGACCCTATGGAAGAACCCGGTGGAACAGGTCCCATAAGGGCTTCCAAGGAACAACTGGTAAATTCGAACTGCCAATCTTTTGGCTTTTAATCACTGTATGACCAGGGCTCTTTTAAACACATGGCCAAAAGTTATTTAAGTATCGTCTACTCTTTAGATTATATCAAGTAGACATGTCAATTTGCTGTTATTTTGCCTTTTATAATCTCACTAGTACTTGCTAATCTCCTTTTATAGAAGAAAAGGAAGGATTCTTACTAGAGGCTTTGTTGGGCAAAAGTATCTAGTTAAAGTTTTAAAATCTTTTTTTAATTTTTAATTTTTGTACCTAACATCTATTACAGTGACCGTAGTATTTATTTTTTATATTAATTAAACTACTTTTCCTAAAAATATTTATTTTAATAAGTTCATTTAATAAAAAATGAACAGCTCAATAGGAGAGACTTGGACACCCTTAAAATTGTAAAGCAATATAAAAATCCAAAGAGATAAAATTAGTCCATAATTTGTCATGAAACATAACGGAGATATCAAGAGCAGAGGCTGACCTAGTGTAGGATAAAAGTCTTCTTCAAAATGATATAAAGACTTAAAAAAAGGAGTGGTCTGAAAGGGATTTCTAATTCCTCTTCCTGAACCTCTGCAGCTTACACTGCTTGTCCAAACAACAAACCCACTGTGTTCACTATCCCAGAGATTCTTCAATCCTGATTGCCTGCCCAAGTTGACCTACAAAGGCTGACACCCTTTGACTTTTTATTGTCTACCTGGTTGTTATTGTCTTTTAATTTTGACCCTATTACTAGTATACAGATACACTCTAAACTGCTTGACTTGTCATGAACTATATCTTCCCTTTGATTTTCTGTTCCTCTGTTCTCAACCCTGTATTAGTTTTCTCCCAAGACTAAGATGGGCCTTTTGTTTCCCAAAATATACTGTAGTCTGCTAGAGTTATCAGTATACATCCAATAAGTTGCAACCCAGAGGGACAATTCTAATGTCTATGTCATAGTATAATTATCTTCAGATGTAAAACTTACCTTGACAGTAAAAACAACTAAAGGTCTCCCTGGCAAAAACCTTTTATAAGGCTTTATACTTTGTCATGGATTGAACTGTGTCCCCCCCCCCCCCCAAAAATGTGTGCAACCATCTGGCTGGGCCATAATTCCCAATGTTTCATAATTTTATTATGGCATACACCCAAATCTTTGCCTGTGGCTAACAGACAGAATGATTAGGGTGGGATTGCAAGACCTTTGCTAAAGGAATTTCCTTGGAACATGGCCTGTAATACCTTTTATCTTGCAAGAGACAACAGAAAAGCAAGCAGGTGCGGGGACCTCATACCACCAAGAAAACAGTGCTGGGAATAGGGCGCATCCTTAGGACAGGAGTTTCTTGAACTAAGATGTTCCCAAGGGAAAACTTATGACAAAGACATCCCTCTAGAGCCCACAGAGAGAGAAAGCCTTCATCTGGAGCTACACCCTGAATTCATACCCTGAATTTTAGAAGCAGTATGGGGAAAGATTAAGCCAAGTCTGCATAATACAAAGAGGAGACAGCGTGACTACAATATGAAAGTAATTACTGGCACTTTGAAATTATTTACTTTTCTCTATTGCTTCAGACACAAAGCACAGACGCTCCATCGCTTCACTCCTGAAGCCACAATATTGTTTCTTTCTTTCTTTAGTCCTGCTGGTCCTGATAAGTCATTTAAACCAGTCTTATTTATATAACAGTTTGTGTGATAATGGGTTGGGGGTGACGAAGAGAGTGACTGAAAATTGTGGACCCACAGTTTCTAGATATTTGTCCTGCATTCTTCTGTGATAGTAATTAGTTTACTAGTAGTTCACATTTGTGGTGATTGCTTTCAAAATTGGATCTAACAGATCTAAAATGTAGGAAGAAAACAAAGATAAAAGGGAAAGATTTAACAGGATGGGAAAAGATGAGCTATGTGAAGGTCTTCAGGACCAAGAAATAGGTCCTAAATTTTACATCAGCATCTATTTTTTCCTTACCCATTTATTGTTAACCTTTCCCAAAGAGAAATGCAATCTTTGCTTAAAGACATTCTGAGTCTGTTTTGTATCAAAATTTCAAAGTAAAGCAATAAGTAAAATAAGCTGTAAGGGAAGTTGAAAGGAAAACCAGAGAGCACAAACAATTATTGTCTATATTTCTTTCAAAGAAATGACAAGGTATATACATCAAGTGATTTCACCTTCATGTAAGTATGCTAATTATATAATAAATAGTCAATATAAGACACCAATTATAAATAATAAAAACAGAAATGTTCTATCCTGCTAATGTGTTCATGTTTCTTATAATTCTACCTCTTGAATTCTTTTACTTCTGTTTACTATAATTTTAGTACTCTATTTTAGATTGTAAGTTCCAAGAAGGCAAGGTTTCAGATTTCAGATTCTGATGTTCATTGTGTATCAGATTTTGAAACCAGTGATAGCTGCGTAAGACATTTTATTTTAATAAGGGATATTCACCACACCATTTGCTTTTACAGAAAGCTCTTCCCACAAATATAGTGGCTTATCCTTGTATGTGCTTCACTGTAACTGAGGCATTTAAAATTTCAAATGTATTTCTTTGCCTTATGTTGCCATTAATACAGACACAAGGCATTCTGTATTATATTTTATTAGGAGGATTACTAGTCCAGCATGACGGAAAAAAGTCAAGTCATTTTCACTGTCATCTATATAAATCATATTACAAGTGCTTAAAACTTCTACCCTATATACACAGAGCATCTTTGCATGGCATTCTCATTTGGCTGTTTATTAAGAAAACCAACCAAACAAAAATTCTGGTTCACAGGCAAAATTTACACTTGACAGATAGCAAAAGATAAATAAAACTCAGGAAAGAATTGTTTCCTAAGCATTTTGTATTTTCAGATTCTTCTACTCCAGAACTGTGTGGTATCAATTAATGTTGTTATATTATTAGCTAAGTCTTTTCCCACTTCTGGAAAATTAGACAACAGATGATATTCCCACCGCTACCCTCCCTGCTTGCTAACATTTGGAGGAGAAATTGTAACTGATTTTGCAGCTCACTTGAGTGACAGTCTGTTTGCAAAGGAAGTGTTGGAGTCACCAGGATCTGAGACTATGGATTTGGGTTTCAATTTACAGAGAAGCATCCCTTCATTGGTTCCACAAAGAATGCTGGATGTCAGATTACAGAAAAAATGTACAGCAATGCTAAAAGAAGGAAGAACTCTACTGTTTCAGTCTGCAACAGCCAAAAAAAAACTGAGAATGTTTGCTCACTGATATGAAAGTTTTTTGTTTTTTTATTTGTTTTTTTCCCTGAAACAAGGACTTTTCAGTTAAAAATAAATTCTCTTTTGGGTAAGTGACAGATTTTGAGTTGTTACTCTAACTTAGAAAATCTATGACAAGGAAATAATTAGTCCTTTTGTCCTAAAGATGAGGCAATAGTCAAATAAAAAAATCTCTCTCTTGGGGGTCACATGAATGTTTCATTTATATAAATCAATATCTTTCCAACAGTGTCTCATCTGGACAGGATAAGCTGCAGGAGAACATTCTTGCCAAATATCAAAGGAGTTATTCATGATAAAATTTTTACCCCAGATTTTCTCCCAAACCCCAACACTATGAAAAGAGAGAAGAGAGTCTAACATACCACACTGATTTGTCTACCCACAACCACAAAGAAAGTTTGTAGCTGAGAAGGGGTTTAGGTTGTCGGTTTACCACTGCTACCTATGGAACCCTGGTTTGACTGTAACATACCCTCCCATTTTAGAGTAGATGTATGTTCCCCCGGGGGGGTAAGGCTTGCTGAGTAGTGGGCTAGATGTTACCCTTTGCTGATTTCTTCACATAGGTACCATGCTGCTCTTACAAACTACATGACAATATGCGATAGCCTCGTGCTCAAGCAGAGAGAGCTTTGTCCACCTGTAATTTTAAAAATAAAATTACTGGTCTGTGTTTCAGACTCACAGTACCAGAGTTGAGGACTACAAATAGTTTTAATCATCTAACAGAAATGCCACAAGAGGATGCCTTTAAAAAGATAGATTAAGTCACCATCTAGTAAGCTAAAAGTCCAAATTCAAGGAGTCAGCTCCAAGGGCAGGCTTTCTCTGCTGGCTCTAGAGGAAGGTTCTCATTGTCAAACTTCCCCTGGAACGGAAGGTTCTGAGTCACAAGGACCCCAGTCCTTTCCAAAGGACATGGTCAGCAACAGACACTGCTTTTTCATGGTATGAGGTCCCCAGATCTCTCCATTAGCTTCTTTCCTTTATATCTCAAGAGGCTGCCTCAAGATACAAAACAATCTTACACACTGAGTCCTGCCCCACCAACAAATTGCTGCTCATCCTCCCTCATTAAAATCATAAGGGCAGGGTTTACAACTGAAGAAACATCACACAATGTTAGGAATCATGGCCCAGCCAAACACCCACATACATTTTGGGGGGAAAACAATTCAATTCATAAGACTTATTTATATTAATAAGGCAAAGACTACATGACCTATATATATTCCTATAGTGACAAGCTTTAAATATCCTGGCACTGTTACTAATCTCATTCTTTTTATAAATAATATCACTCATACAAATCTAGATATAAATGATCACTAGAATACTTATGTGTATGAAGAAGAATTTGAATATCAGCTAGTGACTTCTTAAATTGACACAAAAGAATGATTCATCACATTGAATCACTGTTTGCCGATCCAATTGTCTTTATGCATTGTTTATTCAATACAACAGTATTATTTGTGTTAAGGCAAAATCAATAGAGTCTGCAAAAACAGATATGATAAAATAGTAAACAATGTCAACTAGGTATGCTCACAGCACTAACTGATCTCTACTTTTGTTATAAATTATCATTTCTTCTTGTGGCAATATTCAAATAAGCGCTCTAATCACAAATATAGATCACATGAAGCCAGTCAGCTGCTATGTTTCGTCTTGCCAAGAATAAGACTATACATATAAAATGTCAGTGATACTCGATTATTTGGGTTACAAAATCCTTTTATGATATGCCTGAAATTGAGATGGCACTGTGACTACTAAGGAGTCTTTTCAATCACCCTCTATACACGCAAAAGGTGGACAATGAAGGAGGAAGACAGAAAAATTGATGCATTCCAATTTCTGCATACGTAAAGAATATTGAATATACTGTAGACTGCCAAAAAATGAACAAACTAGTTTTAGAAGTACAATCATAATGTTTCTTAGAAGAGAGGATGGTGAGACTGTAGTTTGCTTGCTTTGGATGTGTCATTAGGAAAAATCAAAGACCAGAGAACGACACTGTTGGTAAAACAGAAAATCAGGACAACAAAGGAAAGCCTCAGCTAGTGGTCTGATACAATAGACGTAACAATGGACTCAAATGTACCAAAGATTAGGTTGATGACACAAGATCAAGCAATACTTCCTTTGGTTACAGGTAAGGTTTGTGAGTCAAAGACTACTATGGCAAATTACAAGAGTCATTTCTATTTGCATGCAATCTCACTCACGTTCTCTTCTCATGTCTTAGTAACCAGAGCATACTTTAGTCTTTTGTATAAACCTCTCAGAAATTTACATGTTGAATAAACAGTGCATAAAGACAACTAGATGGGCAAGCAATGATTCAGTGTGATGATAGTGGCAAAAGTCTGGTGGGAGTGGAGTTGAGAATATAGCACGGTTGACTGCTCATCCTAAACTATCCTTTTGCTTTTTGTGTGATCTAGATTCTCCGATTCTGGTGGTTTTCTGAGCCCAAGAGCCTCACTTTCTCCTTGATTCCTTGAGGTACTTACTATCTCTTCAATACATTTTTCACTAATTCATATGAAGTTGGTTTCTATTGTCAAATAAGAAAATTTGTGAATTTAGCTGTATCAGCAAGAGACTTTACTGCGTGGAACATTTTCATTTGCAATGCTGCTCTAAATAACTATTAGATAGCTTTGTCACAGTGCCTTGAATTGTCATTGTCACTGTTACTACATGTCACTGTACATATTACAACACATAACAGAATGAAGTCTCGCATTATCTTTGTAACAATAACTTGGAATATTATACAGAAGAAAGTAGAATGTGAATCCAAAACTTCTAGAGCATATATATTGCACGGCACCCTTATTTCCAGATTAACAAAATCTGTGGTCATTAGTAAGAGGGAAAGGGAGCACAATCATGCCTTGAAAATGTTGTTGGAATTATCCTAAATCAGAGACTTGTGTGTAAAACATGCTTGTAATTATTTTTTAATGATTTTATACTAACTTTATTAGGAAACATTGCAGAGATATTTAAGAGTAATCATTCAGATGTACTTATGATACAGCTGGTGTATATTAAAAAAGTATAAGAAACTTCATAGTAAGAAGAAATAATTTATGATTTTTTTAAAAGCTGAAAGTATTTGCTTAACAATCTCCAAACCATCAGTTACAACGGTTGAATTTCTAAAAACACTTGATTGCCTCTTTACTTTATTAATTTAATGTTATTCAGTGAGATGACAGCAAGCTCTAAAAATAGAAAAAAAATGATGACTGATAAAGAAAGACAAACAGATTCAAAACCAAACCAAATCAGTTGCCATCAACTCTATTCCAACTTACAGCAACCCTACGGGACTGAACAAAACTGTTCCACAGGGTTTCCAAGGGCTCTAGAAGGAACTAGGGCTTGTAAAGTGCTTAGCACGGTGCCTGACCTCTAATATACATTTGATGTATATTATACTCCTATACTGGCTCTGGTCATGCAGTGGTTAAAGGCTTTGATTGCTAACGAGAAGGCTGGCAGTTGAAATCCACCATCTCTCCTTATAATCAACTTGCCACACTATGGATGACTTGTCTATTTAAAAGCTTGTTTTTCACTCCTCTGGGAACTATTCTTTTTATTACTATTTTTTATTTATTTGTCTATTTGTTTCACTGTGCTAACATGAAAACTACAGAGAAATTTAGTTTCTCATTCCACAATTCACACAGATTGTTTAGTAATACTAGTTACTATTTCCACAATGTTTCAACACTCTCTTATAAAATAGACACCCTTTTAATTACAAAACAAAAGCTAGTTGCAAGTGACAGAAAACTTGATTTTTTTTTAAAAAAAGTGTTTAATGAAAATGCCAGACATTGGCAAAAATGTGGCAGAAATAGAACTCTGACATACTGCTGATATGGGTGTGGATTGTTATAGCCACTATGGAAAATTGGCAGCATCTACTAAAGGTAAAAATAGGAAGACCGGGAGTCAAGACAGCAGACTAAACACACGTCTCCCTAATTATCTCTGAAAACTAAGACCTGGATTGATAATTAAATGTTGCTTTCTCAAACCCAGTGAGCCCTAGGACATGCCACTGAATGGCAAACTTCTTCTCTTTCACTGACTCCCACGCTTGTTGAATGGCCAGCTCCCATAAACTAAACTTAACTGGCCTTTTTAACTTTATTTTCCTTCTGTTGACTGGCAGGCAGGGGATGGGCTTTACTGGCAGGAAAGCTCAGCCTCACTGCCGACGTGATATGTGGGAGGAACAGCCACATTTTGAGAGCCCAGCTACGGACTCAGAGCACCCAGCATCTCCACGATTTCTTTCCAGACCTCTGCCATAGATTTGGCTATTGCACAGTGCTCAGGAAAGCTTGTCTGGGACACCTTCTTGTTTGACTAGGAGATGCAGTGACCCAAATGGAGGCTTCAGCAGGGGCTAATTCCCAGTCTGGGAGGTAGTGCTAGCAGAAAAGCTGTGTTTAGCAAAGTGTAGCATTACGAGTGGGTACTGTTGGGGATGACAGCAGGACAGTAGCCTGTGTGTACTTTGATCTACATCACAGCATCTGGGGATGGCTGTAGAGGTGCCTCCATTGCCAACCAGAAGGAGGGGCTTGCACATCTGACAGCCTGATTTCAGAAGCTGTCAGATAGCTTTTACCTTTCAAAATAAGACTACCTAGAGAAATAGCTGTGGTGAAGCCCAATGGTATGTCTTTGAGCCTTTAATGACCCGCAACATAGGGTCTCCAGTGACTCCATAAGTAGGGCTGTGTCTTTGCCAGTCAGGAGGTGGAGTCAACTACTCCATAGATTCCACTGGATCCAGTCACTGAGGTGACTGGTGGCTTGTAATCAACTTTCTTCTTAAAATGGCGCCTCAGCTCCTGCTAAAGCAACACCAGAGAAACTAAACAGCCTCCAGATGTCCAGAAAGCAACAAACTCTGCCCAAACATTTAAAGAAAAATCCACCATGGCTCCAGAAAACTCCCCAAATAAAGAACCAAAGATGTTTCTAGATGAAGAGGCCTTTCTGAAACTATCAGAGGTCAAGTACAAAAGAATTATCTGTAGAGCCCTCCAAGATATTACACAAAATGCAGCAGTGCAAACTGAAACATTAAGCAGGCTGTTCAAACTGAGGGAACACCACCATTCTGAAATCCAACATATCAATAACAAAATTACAGAATTAGACAATTCAATTCAAAGTCAAAAGAGCAGAATTGAACAACTCAAACTAGATTTACTGTCCTTAAAGACAGAGCTAATGACACCAGCATTTATGAGAAATCCAAGAAAAGAGACAAAAAGACTAAAGAAGTACTAAGAAACATGTAGGAATCTAGCAAGAAGACAATCTATGATTAATTGGAGGTCCTGAACAGGGACGCATACCTAAAAACACAGAGTATTGTTGTTGAGCTGCTGACAAAAAATGTCCCTGAAATTATGAAAGAAGGGAACATAGATATCCAAGATGTGTATCAAATGCCACAGAAAAAAGACCTTGAAAGAAAAACACCAAGACATATTATAATCAAACTTAAAATGAAACATAAGTGAAACTGTTAAAGGCAGTGAGACTCAAAGCAAGGCTAACATTCAGAGGGATATCCTGTAGGCTTTCATCTGATTTCTCAGCAAAACTGATACTGGCATGGAGGCAGTGGGATAACACATTCAAAGCCTTGAAGGAGAAAAACTTCCAACCAAGAATTATATATCCTCTAAAACTGTCTCTCAAATATGAAGGTGAAATTAAGACATTCTCAGATAAACAGAAACTCAGAGACTTTGTAAAAACCAAATCAAAGCTATTGAAAATACAGAAAGAAGCTCTTGGCTTATGAAAAAAGCAAAACAAAACATTAACTCTATATTTCAGGAGACAATTCAGGACACAACATCGAGAAATCTACTCAGTTAGGGAAGGCATAAAACTCAATCGAGGCTATAATATTAAAAGAAGGAATCGAGTGATCATATCATGAAAACTATGATACCACCTCACTAAAAGGAGGGATATACTACAGTCCTTCCAGATGGAGAGGATGTTAATAAGATATTTAGAAGTTAAAATTGGGTTTAAACTTAGATTATTAAGGGGGACCATTGGGTAGCCACAAAGTACAATAAAGATGCAACACATAAAGAAATGTAATAAGGAGTCTCAACAAACACAAAACCAACACTGGAAAGGGTGAAAAAATAACCCATAAAGAAGAATGTTCCAGAACAGAATAGTAAGAGCAACAGAGAAAACATTACACAAAAATAAATACAGCAAAATGACAGCACTAAACACACCCCTATCCATAACTGAATGTAAATGGACTGAATGCTCCAGTAAAGAGACAGTGAGTGACATCGTGGATCAAAAGACACAACCCGTCTATATGTTGCTTATAAGAAACTCCCCTTAGACTTAAGATATGAACAAACTGAAAATTGAAGGATGGAAGAATATATACTAAGTTAACAATATACATAGAGAGCAGGTATGATAATACTAATCTGAGATAAAATAGCTTTTAATGTAACATTCACCATCATGGACAAGGATGGTCACTATTTATTATTGAAAGGTTCAAGCAGGACTTAACAATATTAAATATTTAAGCACCCAATACTAGAGCATCTACATACACTGAAGAAACACTCATTACTTCAAAAAATGTGATAGATCACACTCTACAAATAATAGTGGAGGACACAGAAGATCTTATTGCCACAATTAATGACCTAGACCTCAATGACACATACAGAATTTCTTTATCCATCAACCGATAACTCCACCTTCTTCTTCAGTGCACATGGAACATTTTCCAGAATAGATCGTGTGTTAGAACATAAAGCAAATCTTAACAAAATACAAACCACTGAATTATTGCAACACATCTTCTCAGACCATAAAGCTATAAAAGTCAAAATCCATAGCAGAAAAAACATAGACAGAAATTGGAACTCATGGAAAATGAAAAACATCTTGCCCAAAAAGCCATGGGTTATAGAAGAAATCAAGGATGAAATAAAGAAGTTTGTAGATTGAAATGAGAATGACAACACTTCCTATCAGCACCTTTGGGAGACAGCCAAAGCAGTGCTCACAGGTCAATTTATCCCTATATATGTACATATCCTGGAAGAAGAAAGGACCCAAACCAAAGAATTAACCCTACAGCTGGAACAAGCAGAAAGAGAGCAACAGAGGAACCCCTTAGGCACCAGAAGAAAACAGATCAAGATTAGAGCAGAACTAAATGAGTGAAAAACAACTGAAAAAATTGATCAGACTGAAAGCTGGTTTTTTGAAAAGATGAACAAAATTGACAAACCTTTGGCTAAACTTACTAAAGAAAAACAGAAAAGGAAACAAATAACCTGAATAAGAAATAAGATGGGAGATGTCATGACAGATCCAACAAAAATCAAAAGTATCATAACAGAATAGCATGAAAGACTGTACTGTAACAGATTTGAAAACCTAGAGGAAATGGACAAATTCCTAGATTCATATCACCTACCAAAATTATTACAAGGAAAAGTAGAACAACTTAATAAACCCATCACAAAGGAAGAGATTGAAAAAGTCATTAAAAAACAACAACAACAACCAAAAAAAGCCCTGGCCCAGATGGCTTCATGACAGAATTCTACCAAGCTTTTAGGGAAGAGGTTAACTCCAATACTACTGAGACTATTTCATAGCATAGAAAGGGATTGGATACTCCCAATTTCGGTCTATGAAGACAGCATAACCCTGATACCAAAGCCAGGGGAAGATCCAACAAAAAAGGAGAACTAAACACAAGTATCATTTATGAACTTAGATGCAAAAATATACAACAAAATCCTTGCCAATATAATTGAACACCATAACAAAAAAATAATTCATCATGACCAAGTTAGAGTTATACCAGGGATGCAAGGCTGGTTCAACACCAGAAAAACAATTAATGTGATCAACAACATAAATAACAGAAAAGATTCACCTCCTTTTGTCAATTGTTGCAGAAAAGGGATCTGACAAAGTGCAACACCCATTCATGCTAAAAACTCACAGAAAAACAGGAACAGAAGGGAAATTCCTCAATGCAATAAGGGCCATGTATACAAAGCCAACTGCCTACGTCATCCTGAATGGAGAGACACTGAAAGAGTTCCCCTTGAGAAGAGGAACTAGACAAGGATGTCCACTCTCACCTCTCCTATTTAACACTGTACTAGAAGTTCTGGCCAGAGAAATTGGATAAGACCAAGAAATAAAGTTCATCCACATTGGCAAAGAAGTAAAAATCCCACTATTGGCTGACGATATGATTGTATATGTAGAGAATCCTAAAGAATCCATCCATAAGTAAACTACTCAAACTGATAGAGGTGTTCAGCAAACTATCAGGATGCAAGATAAACATAAGTGAATCAGTAGGATTCCTTTATACCAACAAAGAGATTATTAAAGACGAAATCACCAAATCAATAACATTTAGTATAGCCCTCAAGAAAATAAAATGCCTAGGAATAATTATGGAGAAATAAGAGACCTATACAAAGAGAACTACAAGACCTTACTACAGGAAACCAAGACAGACTTAGATAAATGGAGAAACTTATCCTGCTCATGACTTAACATTGTGAAAATGTGTCTTTTACTCAAAGCCATCTACATACACTATGAAATCCCAATACAAATTCCAGGGACATTTTTTAATGAGATGGAGAAACAAATCATCAACTTTGTTTGGAAAGGGAAGAAACCCTGGACAACTGAAGTATTACTGAAAAAGAACATACTGGGAGGGCTCTCACTACCCGACTTTAGAACTGACTACACTGCCACAGTAGACAAAACAGCCTTGTAATGGTACAAAAAGAGACATATAGACCAATGGAGCAGAGCTGAGACCCCAGAGATGCTGCTATTCTCCTATGAACAGTTGATATTCGACAAAGCCCCTAAGATTTTAAACTGGGGTATAAACAGTCTCTTTAATAAATGGCCCTGGCAAAATTGGATATCCATCTGCAAAAAATTGAAACAAGACCCATATCTCACACCTTACAGAAAAACCAACTCTAATTGGATCAAAGCCCTGAATTTCAAACCTAAAATGATTAAGCTCATGCAAGGAAAAATGGGATCAACAGTGGAAGTTTTGGTATACAACTGAGACAGACTTCAAAATCTGACAAACATAGCACAATCAACAGAACAGAAAATAGATAAATGGGAACTAATAAGAATCAAACACTTTTTCTCACTGAAAGACTTTATCAAAAGAATTAAAAGACCACCTACAGAATGGGAAAGAATACTTGGCTACTATATGTCATATTGACGTCTAATCGCCATTATCTACAAGGTACTGCAAAATATCAACAAGAAAAGGATTAACAACTCAATTAAGTGTTGGGCAAAGAGGATGAATAGACACTTCTGTAAAGAGGATATCCAGGCAGCCAAAAGACATATATGGAAATGCTCACAATCTTTAGCTATTAAAGAAATTCAAATCAAAACTACAGTGAGATATCATCTCACCCCAACGAGATTGGCCATGATCCAAAAAACACAAAATAACAAACGCTAGAGAGGTTGTGGAGAAACTGAAACTCCTTTTAAAGCTGAAAATAGATATACCATTTGACCCTGTAATTCCAATTCCTGGAATATTTCCTACAGATGCAAGAGCATTTACATGAACAGAAACAGGCACGTGAATGTTTCTTGAAGCAAAAGGATGGAATTAACCCAGGTGCCCCAAAACAGATAAACAAACTATGGTGCATATACTCAATGGAACACTATGCAATGATAAAGAATAACGATGACTTTCAGAAGCATCTCATAACCTGGTTTCAATTGGAAGACATTATATTAAGTGAAATCATTCAGTGGCACAAGGACAAATATGTATGAGACCCCTACTACAAGCATTTAAAAACAGACTCATGTACAGAAGAAAAGACTATTTGAAGGCTGCAAGGGAGGGGAGAAATTGGCTGCAGATTAGATAGTTGACAGAAATTTGATTGGGTGAAATCAGTGACAGAACACATTAGAAAGAAGATCAATTTAACTCGACTTCAACACATCCTAGAAACTCTTCCAATCTTTTCCCAGTATTTCAAGGACAGAGTAGCAGGGGCAGGGGCCTGGGACCATGTTCTCAGGAGACATCAAGGCCAACTGGTATTACTAGGCTATTCCCAAGAGACTTTTCCATCTCTTATTGGTGAGTGGTGTCTGGGGTCTTAAAAGCTAGCAAGCTGTCATCTGAGGAACACCAAATGGTCACAACTCATCTGGAACTGATGATCACCAAAGACAACAACACTATGAGGGAAAAAGAGCCCAGAAGACAGAAGGATCCTTGTGAATGGAAGACTGTATCAATATGTGACCAGAATAACCAGACAGTCCTCAACCACCACCAATGACAGCTGTGATGGCATTCACAATGTTGAGTCCCAGCGGCAACATGAGAAAAAAAGTGTGTACCCTAAGAACTCTAGTAAAGGACCACAAGTGGCAGTCAAAAGCCTAAGAGTTCCCCTTGAAGCACGGCACCTAGATCTGATCCTGCTCCTGATCATAGGTCATTACTGAGGTCAACTCTTTGAACAGGAATGGATTACTGAAGGACACAGAGTGACCATATCATGTGTGCAGTTCAAGATTCTATGCATCTACAGGATGTCGTCCTACTGGTTTCTTACAAAAGGGGAGTGGAGAGGGTGGAGAAGAGGGGACAGGAGACTGTTAAGAGAATATGACTTATATGGAACAGAAAGAAGGAGTGTTCTGTCTCTGGGCAGTGAAGAAGAGTGAGGCACAGATAGGCGGGCATGGAAATTTGAATTGTATTGTAAACTTGCACTCAAACACAATAAAAAAAAAAAGAGATGGCCATCAAGGAGATGGACTGACACAGTGTTACAATGATGGGCTCAAGTGTAGCAATGATTGTGAGGATGGTGCAGGACCAAACAGTGTTTCCTTCTCTTGTACATTTGGTTGTTGTGAGTTGGAACTGAGTTGACAGCACCTAGCAAGAACAACACTGTAGATAAATATGTATCTACTCTGACCTGTTAATCACATGCCTATGTACATACTCAACATAACATAAATGTATTCACATGTAATTGCATCAAAAGATGTTCAGATACGTTGAAAGCACTATTATGCATAACAGCCTCCAATTGGAAATGTCCCAAATAGTCATCATTAGGAAAAGGGATAAATTGTAGTATATTTACAAAATGGAAAGCAGAATATCACTAATAATAAATGAAGTACAACTACACATGACAATGGATACCCTGATAGCAAAGTGGTTAAGTGCTACAGCTGCTAACCAAAACGTCAGTAGTTACAACCTTTCAGTCATTTCTTGGAAACCATATGGGGCTGTTCTATTCTGTCCTATAGGGTCACTATGAGTTAGAATCCACTCTACAATGGGGAATAGGTTTCTTTCTTTTTTTTAAAATGAAAATAAGAATGCATCTCACAAACAAATTATTGAACAGAAGAATCAAAACCAAAAATGGAGTAAATTCCATTTATATAAAACACGAAATGTGGCAAAACTAAACTACAGTGTTAAAACACAAGATAGTGGTTATATCTGGAGGTTACTAGTTGGAGAGAAACATAGAGTAGCTTCAGGGGTAATGTGCTGTTTCTTTATTTGGGATTAAGTTATACAGGTTTATTCAAATTGTAACACTTCATTATTGATGATCCTTTAAGGAAAAAAAAAAATAACTCTGACTAAACAGGGCATTATTGACTCACACAGTTGAAAAGCTCACAGGTAGCACCAGTTTCAGTTAACCTTTCCCTCAGGTACAGTCTCCCCAGTCCTCAGCTTTGTTCTTTTTTGCATTGGATCATAGGGTCTACGTGGCATGAAGTGCATTCTATTTGTTCAAACCCTTTCCTTTTGAAAATAGATAAGAATTGACTCATCCCACATAAATGTCTTGTCTACACAGACTATTTTCAGCTCTGTAGCCATTCTTGTACTAATCAACAGAACCACTAGAAATAAAATGTGGTGATGATCAGATTCTCTCAAGTAACTTTTTCCCAAAGGTTGGTGAAGGGTTATTTCATTCCAAGCTACATAGATAAAAGATGACAATAGAGATCTTGCTTTAAGAAACAAACAAATAAATACCATGATTCTCATGAGAAACAGAGTGAATGGACATTTGAGGCCAGGATAGTCTCTGGAACAATAGAAAGCAGATTTGGTTTGACCACAACTCAGCTCTTGTATGATGGGGTTAAACAAAGAATTGGTTAATTTTTAGTGTTTTAATGCAAAGATTTTAAGCACCTGTACCTTGGGTAAGATGCCTAGATTATCTACAGCATCATGACTTACAGCTGCCTGATGAGATTAACTGCTTCCAGTTCCCATGGTGGCTGAGGTATGTTAGCAGAGATGATTCCTACTTGTGATTCCACTGTGTTTAAAAATCTGAGAAAGCCTTTTTTGGAGACTAGTTAGAAGTGGTGAAGTTCAGTTTATGGTGAAGGGAAAGCTGGTATTAATTATAGGTGCACAATATGATTAATGTAATTGGTATCACTAAGCAGTATATCCAAAAAGAGGTGAATTTATAAATGTACTCTACACATATTCTCTATGTTTATATATACATTATGTGTTTTACGGATAAAGGAAGCTGATGACACTATCTATCTAAAAACACTCTATGGGCCTTTACATGGTTTGGAGGTTAAAGCCCATGATTTTGTGGGATATCCCAGTCAACTGGCCTAAAATTGATATTAGTGCTTCTGTTATACCTCCTAGCTCATACTGTAGTACCTATAGTCTTACAAGCTTGAGGGCAGCCATCTAAGGCACAACAATTTATCTCTATTCACTTGGAGCAGCAGAGGAAGAAGGAGGGTCAGGAACCAAAGGAAGAATTGGAATGTGGGTCTCATTGCTTCTATGAACAACTTCCTCCTTTGTCATGCGACCAGAAGAACAGGATGATGCCTTGCTGCACTTGCTAAATGTTTTCATCAAAAAGTCTGTGGAAGAAATCTGATTATAAAGGAGACAAATGTGGAAAAAAATTTCATGTTCTCATGCTATTCCGACTTTTTGGAGATATTAAGGATTAATGACCCTCGGAAACTGTTGTCCCAAAGACATGTTTAAAGCCTAAACTGAAATTATACCATAAAGTCATCTTTAAACCAAACAACAGTTTAGCTCAATTAGTTTAAAATGTCTGTCTTATGGCTTGTGCTCTTTGAAGAATTCCATATGTGATCAAACTAACAACAGAACCCAAAAGATTAAATATGAAGTTTAGGTGGTCCTCAGTTTGTATTAGTGATGGTGAAATAATTTGGAAACTGATATAGGGAAAGGAGGTGGCATGACTTGAAGAATGTAACCAATATCACTGAACTGTACATGTGGAAAACTGTGGAATGGGTGTATTTTTTTTAATGTATATTTTCACCCAAAATTTTTTTACAAAGCTAAGAAAAACAGAAGAGGAAACAAAGAACAGCTATCACACAATAGTGGAAGTGATGAAAATATCAAATGAGAAAACAAAATAAAAATCTTCCAAGGTATCATATATATACTATCTGTAGAGCACAACCACAACAAACACACACAAATGAGCAGGACTCTCTGTGAAACTTTTTAACAGTTAAACTATACATACGTATACAGCAGTTAAACCATACACACACACACACACACACACACACACACACACACACACACACACACACACACACACAAACACACACACACACACAAACACACACACACAATGGTTATGGTTAGATGTGGCACAAATTTTTAAAACCATTTAAAATCAGTATAAATGTAGCATTCTGAAAAGATGAGACACTGAAAGCAGAGCCAACACAGTTTATGTACATGAAAGGGGAACCTGAAATAAAATAAAGGGAAAGACAGAGGAAGGGTAATATTTAAACAAATCAAGAAGTTTCTCTTTTGTTTAAAGAAAGATTTTTGCGTGAAAATTGCCCTGGTTCCCTGAGTACACGGAAGGATTAATAAAAAAGGTCATTTAATTAGACATATCCAGGAGAAAATTTTGAATTCCAACAGTAAATACAACGTCTTATAAGCTTCCAGAAGAGCAGATAACTTTCAAAGGAAAGTCAGACTAATATTTGATTTATTTCTAAGATTAGAACTTGTAAGTCCATGAAATATTATCTATTCAGACAAAATGGAGTTTAGATCCAAGTTACTATTTACCTGTCAGTAAAAAATAAAGACCTTTTGAGATACATGTGGATATAGAAGTATATGTATAGTAAGGAAAACAGTCATGAAGATACAATAACCAAATGACAACACAATAACCAATGCAGAACTAAGACACTGTAAAAAATAAGGACAACAGTGGGGGGAAAACTGGTGAGTGATGAATCTTGTAATTTACACAATTGCTTCTAAATGGGAAGCTTTATTATGACGAGGTAATTGTAAAAATGCTATAAAATACGGCTTCTTATAGAAATGAGACAAACAGTATGGTAAAACCTAAAAATTATTTTAATGAAAGCTAGAACACTGAAGATATGCAAGAATCAAATGGGAGCAAAAGCACTGTATTATAGTAGAAGAATAAGATGCAGCAGAAACTGTTGGTAACCACTTGGTGTCTTTTTTATTTACCAGCCTTAGTAATAGAAACTGAATTTTAACCTGGCCAAAACCAAAAACTAAACCCATTGCCAGCAAGTCAGTTCTGACTCATCTGGTACCCAAATAAAAAATGAGTTTCTGTCACCCCTTGCAATGAATAAGCCCTGTAACCAAAGGCTAGCCAGAGATGTACATGGAGGTTTTGCTTCTTGTTTTTGTTCTTGTTTGTAGAGAAAGCAAAACTAATTTTCAGCTCATAGTGACACTATGTGACAGAGCCCTATAGGCTTTTCTAGGCTGAAATTTTTACAGAAGGAGATCATCAGCTCATGTGCAGCCACTAGGTAGTCTGGAACTGCCAACAGTTTTTCAGAAGACTACAAACTGCTTGCTGACTGAAATGTGAAGAAAAAACTATGACTAGATTCCCCTCTCTCTTTCTCCTCACCGATGCCCGGACTATGGCAGCTGGAAGTCCACCAGGCAATGTACTGACACTGAAGAACAAGAACATGAAGTTAAACAGGAAATGGAAAGAGAAAATTAACAAAAGTTATGCTTAAAATAATGAAAAACAACAAAACAATACAATGGCAGATGAAACACAAATGTTTTTTAAAATAAGAAATCTAATAGACAAAAAGGAATAATGATTAGAAGGAAAGAGCTAAAATAAACATATGTATCTACACGTACATATAAAAACGAGATTGCACTAGAGATCTTAAGGAAAATGTTGTATGAATTATGAGAGCCTCATAATGTCTTATTTTCAACAAGAATAACAAAATAAAAAATCTTGGAGATACAGATTATTTTCAGGCAAATTCATGTTATCAAAATTGGCCAAGTAGAAACCTTTAACAGAGAAATTATAAATGCTACTAAATTTCTACAGATAAAAATAAATATATTGTTTACAACTGAATTTTACTATAGTATTTTAAGTGTTACAAAAACAAGCAAAAATAAAATAGAAAGCACCCTAGAAATTTATTTAGAGAATAGTGGTGGTATGAAACATGGACCATTTATACTACTAAATATTATGAAATTATTAAAATGATTTAGCTGTATCTTCATTGATGGGGCAGGCTTTATATGATACAGTAACGCCTGAGAAAAGCAGTTTTTAAGGAAGAATAAAGCTTTATTTTCCGGAGGCTAGGAGTCTGAATTTAGATGCTAACTCCAGGGAAGGTCCTTCTTAGTCTGTTTCAGTTTTCACTAGCTGTTTATAATCCCTAGTGTTTTCACAGTTACATGTGTCTCGGTCTTCTCATGGCATCTTCTCCTGTGTATGCATCTATGACAACTTTGTGGTTGAGAATCACCATAAATCCAAATCCAGAAAGCTGAAATCAATGACATTCTCACTCTCCAACTTCATCATTTCTAATACTAATAACCCACACAGCACTTTTTCTGTCTGAAGTCATCCAGGGTTAGGGCAGACCTTAAGAGTTAACAGGATACTACCTCTAGGTTTGTTAATTCCTAGACGGACTCAACTCACAGAATGTATTATACTTATGACTACTGGTTTCATTTTAATAAAAAAATATATATCAAGATCATCATGAGGAAGAGATGCATGGACAAGTTGTGGGAAGTTTTCAAAATGCCAAGCTGCTGTGTCTCAGTGAAGGCAAGTTACCCTCCTTCCTATTACCAGAGAGTTCTCTGAGCCTTAGTGTTCTGGGCTTTTGTTGGCAAGCCCTGTAGGATGAGCTAAATCATGTTTTCTGAAGTTACTTGATATTGACCTTTCAGATAGAAGTCCTTTTTTCATCCGACCGGTACCCACTCACCAGCATAAATTTTTTAGTGTGGCCTGGAAGTACCAGACCAAGCACTTCCAGTTATTCCAAGGGTTATTATTTCTCAGAGCTAACAAAGCCTGTATTACTTTGGGTAAAATATCCCTCAGTGTCTCTATGTATCTCTTTTCTCCTTTCATGAAAGAATACTCAGAAGGGACTGGATTCAGGATTCATCCAACTTCTATCTAACTTAATTAGCATAACAAGAGAAAGACTATATTTCTAAAGAGGATCAATGATGACAGTCATAAACCAAACAAAAACCCACTGTCCTCAGATCAATTCTGACTCATAGTGACCTACAGCTCAGAGTAGAACTACCCCATAGGGTTTTTAAGGAGTGCCTGGCAGATTTGAACCACCAACATTTACAGTCAGTAGACATAGTACTTGACCACTATGCAACCAGGGTTTCCAATAACAGTTATCTCAAACCACCACTGCTGTCATGTCAGGTCTGATGCATAGCAGTTACAGTGGTTGGGACTTCAACATGTATTGGGGGGACACATTTCAGTTCACAACAGTGTGTAATAGAAATTTTAACTATTCATTACACAGTTTATCTAAAAGATTGAAAAGAAATTTAGGGCAAAACGGAGGCAGTAAGGAAACAGACGTAGTTGGTTATTGCATTAGTTTCCTCTTGCTGTTACATTGAATATTACCATACGTTTAGTGCCTTAAAAAAATGCAAATGTATTCTCTTAGAGTTGTAGACAACAGTAGTCTAAAAATCAAATTACCATCAGGCTGCATTCCTTATGGAGGCTTCACGGAAGAATCTGTCGTCTTGCCTTTTCCATCTTCTTAGAAGCTACCTGCATGCCTCGACTCCTGGCTTCTTCCTTCATCTTGAAAGCATATCAGTCCTATCTCTGCTTCTCTATCACTCTTTTTTTTTTTTTTTTTTTTGTCTTCATCCTCCCAGTCTCCCTTTTACAAGGACAGTTGTGATTACATGGAGTCTACTCAGAAAATCCCGAGTAATGTCCCAATCTCAAGATCATACCTGCAAATTCTATTTTGCAATGTAAGGGAACATATCTACAGGTTTCAGTGATAAGAACTTGGATAGCTTTGTTGTTGTTGTAGTTGTTAGGTGCTGTTCACAGTGAATCTATGCACAACAGAACAATACTACCCAGTCTTGAGACCACGTCCATAATCATTTTTAGGCTTAAGTCCATTGCTGAGGCTGCTGTGTCAATCCATCTCAAGGGTCTTCCTCTTTCACTGACCCTCCACTCTACCGAGCATGATGTCCTTCTCCAGGAACTGATCTTTCCTGACAAGTGTGTAAGACACAGGCTTGCCATCTTTGCTTCAGAAGCACTCTGGCTGTACTTCTTCCAGAACACATCTCTTTTTCTTTTGGAAGTCCATGGTACATTCAACATTCTTCTACAACACCACAATTCAAAAGGCATCAATTCCTCTTTTGTTTTCTTTGTTCATTGTCCAGCTTTTGCATGCATATATGATGCAACTGAAAATACCATGGCTTGAGTCAGGCCAGTCACTTCAGTCTTCGAGGTGACATCTTTACTTTTCAATACTTTAAAAAGGTTCTTGGTAGCAGATTTTCCCAATGCAATGCATCTTTTGATTTCTTCACTGCTGCTTCCATAGGCATTGATTGTGGACCCAAGTAAAATGAAATCCTTGACAATCTGAATGCTTTCTCCATTTATGATGATGTTGCTTACTAGCCCACTTGTGAGAATTTTTGTTTTCTTGAATTTGAGGTGCAATCCATACTGAAAGTTGTGGTCCACTTCATCTTCATCTGTAAGTGTCTCAAATCCTCTTCACTTCCAAGAAGTAAACTGGCGTCATCTGCAGAATGCAGGTTGTTAATGAGTAGTCCTCCAATCCTGATGTCTTGTTCTTCTTCTTATAATCCAGCTTCTTGGATTATTTGCTTGGCATACAGATCTGAAAGGTATGGTGAAAGGATATAACACTGATACACACCTTTCCTGGCTTTAAACCATGCAGTGTCCCATTGTTCTGTTCACACAACTGCCTCTCGATCCATATACAGATTCCTTAAGAGCACAATTAAGTGTTCTGGACTTCCCAGAGCACTAAGGGGAGGGCATAGCTGGCCTGTCACAACAATCAATAACTTCATTGCATTAATGCAATAGTATAAACTGGCCTGAAAATATTTTTTAAATACCCTCATTTTTTTTTTTCCTTCTCATCTGTGGAGAAATCTGTATAATATGAATGCTATATACTCAAAGCTACAAATAAAGTGTGGACTTATAGTCAGGACAATGTCATCAGCTTTCAAGTATACAGATTTTCCTAACAGAAACTTTACATATATATATTCATACATTATTTATATTACACTATGATATAATATATTATATGTCTATTTCTAGATATGGAAACCCTGGTGGCATAGTGGTTTAAGTGATATGTCTGCTAACCGAAAGGTCAGCAGTTCAAAACCACTAGGCACTCCTTGGAAACTCTATGAGACAGTTCTACTCTGACTTCTAGGGTCACTTTGAGTCAGACACACCTTGATGTTAGTGGGCTTGGGCATATCTACATATAAAGTCATATAGATAATTTAAAAAAATGAAGAAATAAACTGGTTCAAAATTATTTCTGATTAATTTAATACAATAAAACACTAGTAATCAATGACAAATGCAAATTAAGTATGAAATTTTCATTTTCATTGAAGTTATGCTACAACACTGAAAGTACCTTAATCATGTTAATTATGTCTCATTATATTTTCATTAAATATATTATACAGTATATAACTTTAATGCACCTAACACATTTCATTTTAAGAAAAGACAATCTTAACACATCAGGCAGAATTTGTAGCTGGCATCATTTGTTAGAATTACACTAGTCTCTATACAAATAAATGTTTTGATCACAAAATTCAAAACCATAATTAAACTGTGATAAAAATCTGTGGTAAATTACAGGATATATATAAAAAAAGGAAAACCTCTACTTCAAGCTCTATACTTTTGATTGGCTGCTATTGATATCACTTATCAGTAAATACAGTATATAGAATTTTGATATTGGAAAGAGATTGGTGATTTTATAAGTTAACGTTTTCACTTAATAAATCAGCAGTATGATTAAGGCATGGAAGATTCAGTGATTTATTCAAGTTTATGCTACAGTGTCATAGAATAGGAAAACTTGGTTGCACAGTGGTTAGAGCTGCTAACCACAAGTTCAGAAGTTTGAATTCACCAGGTACTCCTTGGAAACTATGGGACAGTCCTACTGGGTCCTACAGGGTTGCAATGAGTAGGAATCAACTTGGCAGTGGAATTTGGCTCACGGAATATCTCTAATTATGGCATAGAACTCTCATAATTGTGACATTTTCTTTCTGAATAGAACATAAAATCCCATTGAAACACATTATTTTTACATTTGATGACTTGAGATTTAAATACTTAGTTTACAGAATTATCTTCTTCTAGGTTGTTTCTTCAAGATATATTGTAGTTATATAATAATATATATAATGTTTTAAAAAATGCTGAAGAAGCAAATTTAACTAAACACCTCTTAATGCAAACAATATGATTATATATATGCCCCAAATACTAAATTTTATAAAACCCAAAATCAAACCCACTGGCACTGAGTCGATTCTGACTCACAGTGACCATAGAAGACAAAGTAGAACTGCTCTATAATGTTTCCAAGTAGTGCCTGGTGGTTTCAAATTTGTGATCTTTTGGTTAGTAGCCACAGCATGTAACTACCACACCACGAGCGTTTGCAAATTTTGTAAAAGATAATTAAAATTCCATAGAAAAATAAACTATCCATGGAAAAGCATCTAACACATAAAGCCCTAAGGACTCCATGTAGAAGACATTAATGTGACATTAAATATTATTACATTTGTCTTAAATGATCATGTGTTTAGAAAACTATCATGAGTAAATGTGTTTTCCACATGTAACACTCCTTATAATAACAAACTTAATGAAAAGTTATAGTTTATATATTTCTAAGAAACGCAGTTCATTGGTTTATTATATATGTCCACTGTTACAGAAAATAAATTCAAAATTTTCCCATTGAAAGACATGTTTTTGAAGTAATCTAAAATCACCTGAAAGGTGATTCCTGTAAAATAATGAATTTACAGTAAACAATAAAATTCAGATGGGCCTTTGGCATTATCCCTACAGTCTCTTGCCAAGTGCCGTCGAGTTGGATAACGTGATAAATCAACAATTAGTACAGAACTATGTAACCGTCAATGACAAAATTTATATACTGGAACGTATTTGTCATATGTTGGCTTGAGATAAACACAGATGTAACTGTGACTTTTACACACACTTGTACTTGGCTTAGCTGTATTATCCCAGGAGTGCCCCTATCCTGCATCTGCCTAAGGCATGCCTGTGGCATAGATTGCTATTTTAATCAATCAATTAATGACTGAAATTCCACAAACTGCAAATTTCCTTATCCCTAAAGTAGGATTAATAACAGTCATTATTTTGTACAGGAATTTTAAGAATTAAGTAAGTGTACATAAATTTCTTACTATCATTAGTAAGTATGTGAACTATGATAGATATTATTCACACACCAATTGATTTTTCTACTGAATGCTTATGAATAGATTCACTTGTTCGTAGATTTTCTGAGGTTACTGAATATTTGGAATTTCATTTAGGCATAGCAACAACTGTGAGTATGGCACAGAATCAGTGTTTTCTTTTCTCACACATAATGGTTGTTTATGAATTGGAATGGACTTAAGGGCATCTAACAACAACAATAACTATATTAGCCATTGTAATCCTGTAGAAGACTTACCCAGTCTAAACAATGGACAAACATATGGAAATTCTGTAGATAGATGATTGATGGACTGGTAAATAGAGTTATGCATTGTTTAAATGGGCTATCTGGTTTCCTCAGAATTTTAATGGTACTCAAACGTTGGAAACACATTGATGACTCAACGTCTATTGATGACATATGACTCTTCTTAGTAAGTTTGGTTAAGTGTTCATGTTTTCATCATATTGTAATATTTTAAGTGAAAAAATTCATTCTCTGCAATAGCATTTTATAATGAATTGAATGTAAAACAAAAATAAACATGTAGTTGTCTTAGTCACCTGGTACTGCTCTAACAGAAAATACCACAAGTGGAAGGCTTCATGAAGAGAAACTTTATTGTCACAGTCTGGTAAGCCACAAATCCATTGACAAATTACAAGTCCATTCAATGAGAGATGTTATCACAGTCCAGTAGGCTAAGTCCAAATCTAGTGAGAGCATTTCAGCACAGGAACCTTGGGTCCAAAGGACGTGCTCTGCTCTCAGCACTCCTTTCTTGGTCAACTTCCTCTGCTCACTTCTCTCCCTTTTATTCGACAAGCGTGTACCTTGGGTTCTGCCTCACTAACACAACTGCAGCCCATTCGCCATCATCAATACCACAGAGGCAGGATTCATAACACATAGGAGGAATGACACGATACTGGGACTCCTAGCCAAGTCAAATCAACACATATATTTTTTGGGGGACACAATTCAATCCATGAAATCAGTGAATTCCCTTATAATTAACATATTAAGAGTTCAAATACTATAGATCTATTTTTATAATCAGCCTACTGGGTTAAGTGCTACATCTGCTAATCAAAACGCTGGCAGTTCAAATCCACCAGGTGCTTCTTGGAAACTCTATGGGGCAGTTCTACTCTGACCTCTAGGGTCGCTATGAGTTGGACCCAACTCAATGGCAATGGGTTTGGGTGTGGGTAGTTTTTTCTATATTCAAAATAGTTTCTAAGGAAATACACTTAAATGCAAATGTATTTCTATAAATACATTACATATTAATCCTCTTACAAAAATATAACCCAAAGCAAAAAACCTTATAGTTTCACTCCTGTGTCTTTTCCTAGTAAGGAAATGTTACAGTGATTTATTCCCACTATAGTCCTCAGGTTCAGAACTCCATATAGTAACATATAAATGCAGTCTTCTATCTTTCTAAACCCTAGAAGAATGGATCTGATTTTCTAAATTTCTTAATATCACTGTGAATATTACAGAAAAGTTGTATTTTTGAATTTTCATACACTATTCCATTTGTTTTTAGACTTTTTATTTTAGAACATTTTGAGATTCACAGAATAATTGTGAACATCATTCTGAAAGTTCCCATCTATTCCACTTCCAGTTTTTCCTATTTTTAACATCTTATTTATTATGGTACATTTGTTTCAATTAAAAAATTGTACCTGTAACAGCCAAGTGCTTGTAATATTAATTACTTATTATCAGTTGAAGTCCAAACTTTATTCTACTTTTGTTAGTTTTTACCTAATGTCATTTATTTATTCATCTATCTATCTATCATCTATATATCAATCTATCTATCTATCTGTTCCAAATTCTTATAGAGGACACTGGTTGGGCTCCTCTTAGCTGTGATAGTTTACACTTAACATTTTCAACTGATATTCCAATTGTCTTATTTTTAAATTTTTTACTCTTTAAATGTTTCTTGCCTTTTGAAGTATTAAACTGTATGGAAGTAAATACACTTCTGTGTTCTTAAGAGTACTGTGAACTTCATTTTATGTTCATCTTGTCTTTGATGATCCTCTCAATTAAATTTCAAATTTATTTTGTATGACAGAGTTTTTCAAATGCCTCTTCCATTGAGAATTAATTGATCTTCTCATTTTTTAACTCAGATTAGTTCATATGTTGTTCTAGCAAATAATCTGTCTCAATTTCAATGTCTCTGCCAATAAAATATTATAAAATTTATTTCTAAATTATTCATAAGCATAAGCACAGCATTTTTACTAGTGCTTGTAGTAGAATCCTAGTATGAGTAAACATATAATGTCATCCTACTGAGTCTGTTTCAGTTCCTAATGCTGAAAATATAATGCTGAATACTTGTTAAAAGCCATTCAAGAATTTGTCTCTGCCCATAGTTTGCTCTGTAGGACACATAGCAGAAAGAAAACTGAAATTTGAAGGTAGTGGCATGAGAAGTCACCATGGAAATATCTCTGCAAACATTTATATTGAAAGAGAAACATAAATACATTAAGATTTTATACACAGCTTTCTAATTAAATGTGGTTAGGTTGGTGGGTAAGTGCTATGGCTGCTAACTAAAAGGTTGTCAGTTCAAATAGAGTTCAAATCCTCAGAAACTCTATGGAGCAGTTCTACTCTGATCTATAGGGTCCCTATCAATCAGAATTGACTTCATGGCAGTGGGTTTTTTGGGTGTCAGTTTAATAACAATAATTTAAAAGTTCTTAGTGGCTGAAAGAATGAAGAGAGTCCTCAAAACCCCCAATAACTGGCTCATCTAAAATATTACATTGAAATTTTTAACCCAAAGATTCCATACAAAAAATATACTCAGAGATGCCTGGGAAACAGCACTACACTAAAGAAAGTTGGCATTTCAGATGGAAAGAGACTATCTGAACAATCAAAATATACTCACAGTGAACTCACATTCAACTCAAACTGTTGCAGGAGGAAGTCAATGTAAACAAAATATAATAAAAATTATTGTTTTAAGTACAATAAAGGAGATTTTAATGTCTTCTTTCTTTAGCCTTCTTTCATGAATGATTTCAGTCTTAAATACCCATTTTACAAAGTCAGCATATTTATAGTTCCAAACCACTTTAATTTCAAAACAAAATTAAAATCCTAAACACAAACTACTAATCTCATTATGAATATAGATGAAGAATATTAATTAAAATATTAACAAGTTGAAGACTGAATTTTTTCAGAAAAATACTAAGAATAGAGTTCTCATGTCAATGGCAACCAGCAGTTTAAAGCGACAGAAATCCTGCAGTAACTTCCTTTGTTCAGTTTTACTAGCATGGTGTTCTTTTTTGTCCAGGTCTGTGTCCAGCTGTACTGGCCTTGTATGTGTCAGCAGTGTGCTTATGAGGTCTGTGCATTTCTCTAACAAGCTCCCAACTCTACTGGAGATTTACTGAACTACTGACACTACAATAAATGTGGTTTCTGTTTAAAATATTTAGAACTGGTTCTGCTGTTTGCAAGGAAGAATCATGACTGACACAAGCTGTTATAATACCTATTCAAATATCTTAAAATTGCAGGCCATCTATCAGTAGAATTCATTACACCATCGAATTTAGTGTGAAAAACCATATGATTAAACTGGTAACTCCAAAATGATACTTGATTATACTATAGATACTTATACTAAAACTTAAGCAAGATATAATTAGACTTCATACCAAAAAGTAAATGACAATAGAGTCCAAGGACTGCATCTTATGGAAATAATACCAGCAGTGTGTGGTAATGAATGAATAAAGATACATATTGCAGTAATTTTCATAATTACAAAAAATGCAAACAAAGCAAATGCCCTTCAGGAAGACAATGGTTAAATCCAGGATGGTGTATCTACAATGGAATGAATATGGCAAGTACAGAGTAGAAAGGAGGAGCATGCTGTCAAGAGGGGCAGAGAGAGCAGCTAGAATTACATAGAGGTATGGGTGCAGTAAGGAAGGTAACACCATGAGGAAAGGAGGGTAATACCATCAGGTAGGGAGGGTAACAGTATTAGGTAAGGCAGATAACAGCATACGCTAAAGAGGGGAACAGCATCAGGTAGGGAGTGTAATAACATCTGGTAAGAAGGGTAACACCATCAGGTAAGCAGCGTAACAGCATCAGATTTGATGTGTTGATTACTAATGACTGCAGGCCGGATGAACCATGGAATGACATCAAAGACATCATCCATGAAGAGAGCAAGAGGCTATTAAAAAGACAGGAAACAAAAAGACCAAATTGGATATCAGGAGAGACTCTGAAACTTCCTTTGAAATGTTGAGCAGCTAAAGCAAAAGGAAGAACAGTGAAAACAGAAAATTTCAAAGAGCAGTTTGAGAAAACAAAAGAAAGGATTACAATGACATGTGCAAAGAGCCGGAAATGGAAAACCAGAAGGGAAGAACACATTTCTGTATTTCTCAACCTGAAAGAACTTCAGAACAAATTCAAGCCTCGAGTTCCAGTAATGAAGGATTCTACCGGGAAACTATTACACCACTCAGGGAGCATCAAAAGAAGATGGAAGGAATACACAGAGTCAGTATACCAGAGAGAACCGGTCGATAGTCAGCTATTTGAAGAGGTAGCATATGATCAGGAACCAATGGCACTGAAGGAAGAAGTCAAAGCTGCATTGAAGGCACTGGCAAAAAACAAGGCTCCAGGAATTGATGGAATATCAATTGAGATATTTCAAACAGATAGATGCAGCACTGTGTTTACTCATATTTATGCCCATTCCAAAGAAAGGTGATCCAACCAAATGTGGACCTTATTGAACAATATCATTGATACAACACACAAGTCAAATTCTGCTCAAGATCATTCAAAAGTGACTGCAACAGTATATTGACAAGGAACTATGAGAAATTCAAGCTGAATTCAGAAGAGGACATGAAATCAGGAACATCATCGCTGATGTCAGATGGATCTTGGTTGAAAGGAAAGAATACCAGAAATATGTTTACATGTGTTTCACTGAATATGCGAAAGCATTTGACTGTGTGGATCATACTAAATTATGGCTAACGTTGCAGAGAATGAGAATTCCAGAACACCTAATTGTGTCCTTAAAGAATCTGTATATGGATCAGGAGGCAGTCATGCAAACAGAACAAGGAAACACCGTATGCTTTAAAGTCAAGAAAAGTATGTGTCGGGGTTGTTATCCTCTCATACATTTTAATCTGTATGCCGGGCAAATAATCCGAGAAGCTTGATTATAAGAAGAAGAATGAGGCATCACGTTTCGAGGACAACTTATTAACCACTTGCGAGATGAGGCCGACACCACCTTACTTGCTGGAAATGAAGATTTAAAACACTTACTAATGAAGATCAAGGACCACAGTCCTCAGTATGGATTGCACCTCAACACTGGGAAAACAAAAATCCTAACAACTGGACCTGTAAGTAACATTGTCATAAATGGAGAAAAGATTGAGGTTGTCCAGGATTTCATTTTACTTGGGTCACAATCAATGCCTATGTAAGCAGCAGTCACGAAATCAAAAGATTCACTGCATTGGGAAAATCTGCTGGAAAGGACTTTTTTACGTATTCAAAGGTAAGACAAAAATGCCCCTGATGCAAGCCATGGTATTTTCAATTATGTCATATGCATGCTAAATCTGGACAATGAACAGAGAAGAGAGAAAAATAATTGATGCCTTTCAGTCGTGGTATTGGAGAAGAATGTTGAATATACCATGGACTGTCTAAAGAACAATAGATCTGATCTGGAAGAAGTAGAACCAGAGTGCTCCTGAAACAAAGATGGCAAGCCTGTGTCTTAGATACTTTGGACATGTTGTCAGGAAGGATCAGCAGCTAGAGAAGGACATCAGGCTTGGTAGAGTGGAGGGTCAGCAAAAAAGAGGAGATGAATTGATACAGTGGCCACACCAATGGGCTTAAGCATAAAAACAATTGTGGACATGGTGCAAGACCAGGCAGTATTTTGTTCTATTGTTCACATGGTCGCTATGAGTCAGAACTGACTCGAAGGCACTTAACAACAACAACATATTTATAACATGAAACATCATGAATGCATTTTAAAAAACATGCCTGTTGATTCCAGTTCATCTGGAATGATACCATTAGATGTTGTTGAAGGAACAAAGATACAGAGAAATGTATAAAATAAAATATTAGTATTTTAATCAACACAAGACAGAAAACCAAAAACTCACTGTCATGAAGTCAATTTCGACTCATAGCAACCCCATAGGAGACAGGTGAATTGCCCTATAGAGTTTCCAAGGAGTACCTGGTGGATTTGAACTGCCTACCCTTTGGTTAGCAGATGTAACACGTAACCACTATGCCACCAGGGTTAGGAAACAGGGACGGATTAATGGAGTTATGTAGTTGGAACTGGTGGAAAATAATAACAGATGTAGTTTTTAAAAAGATGACACGAACACAAAAGTAAAATAACAGCAAAATGTGAAGCAGCATGAATGACACGATTCCTTGCATGTAATTTGTGTGCATAAAGATGCCACACTTAAAACAAAAGCTATATTTTTCCCAGATCATAAGCATACGGAGCTGCATTGTATGAGAAACTACTGAAAGAGTTGAAAGTGTACATGCTTCTGGGAGTGGAACTTGGTGGAGAGCGTGGCCAGATAATTACTATTTGTTTTTGCTGCCATTTTTATTATTAGCTGTTGGCATTTTTTTTTGACATTTTAAGCTAGGTACATCTGTTATTTTAATAAAATAAACAAACACAAACAGACAAGAACTTAAAAAGAAAAACAAATGTTATTTACCTAAGTTCTACATCTTATTCTAATGTCCTGTCTACATTTAACTAAGTACTGAAAAATGCGAACTAAAACATAAATTATGGGAAAAAAATAAGCTCACAGTAATGAATGTATTTTAATTAGCAATTTTACTTCACAGAAAAAGTAAAACATGCACAACACATACACATGTGGATAAGCTTAACTGTCATAAACATGTGGATAAGCTTAACTGTTTCTGCACTTTAAAATATTTTTCCAGCCAAGAAAACTATACTTTTCATCACTTCTGTCTCTTATTAACAAATCACATTTTATTACTCAGCTACTTCCTCCTTCAAGACTTTCTAAATTTCCTCAATACAGAATTATTTTCTAATTTTTTTAAACTCCCATAGAAAGATAACTTGTACCTCAACTGAAGACTCAAGATACTGCTTTGTATGGATAGCAGTTCAGTCTTCATAAGTTGGCTGAATAAGTTTCCTTTGCCTCTCTAGATGCCCTCTCTACCCATATCTACCCTCATCTCTGCCCTGAAGGATGACCTGCATAGATTTTGTCAGTGAGCTCTCCAGTGGGACTCTTAGCAGATTAGGAGAGAAAGAAAAAGGATGCAACAAGGAATCCTCACTCCTTTCACAGGATATCATCATAAATTAGCAGTATTTTGTAACCTGAGATCACTGCTCTTCTCCACGTAGTCTCCTCTGTAAGACTCTACCCTTCATGTAACTGCTTCCTCTCCTCATCACTTCAGTTCTAGGGCTCCTCATCACCTCAGTTCTAGGGTTGCTCACACTGAATCTCTCCTATATTAGACACATTCTTCTTGTTGTGTGCTGTGGAATCAGTTAAGACTTATAGCTACCTTATGGGACAGAGTAGAACTTCTCCATTGGGTTTCCTAGGCTGTATTCTTTACAGGAGCAGATCAGCAGATCTTTTCTCCCTCAGAGTAACTGGAAGGTTCAAATCTCTGTCCTTTCACTTAGAAGCCAAAAGCTTAACTATTTGCATCACCAGAGCTCCTCTGTTAGATCCACTACATTGTGAAAGTTAGTTTTGTGAATAAAACATTAATCTACCCTAGTGCAAATGTGGAATCTGTTTATCTTTGGTATCTTGACTGATGAATGGGAAATTGTAATTTCTTTTGAAGATAGAGAACTTTTCCCAGGCATCTCTTAAAATTTGTAGTCCAAGACATATTTTTTTTCAATGTAGTTGATAATTAATGAATATATACTGAATTGCACTGGAAACAACCTTGGGGTTAACATATTACTCATGTTTTATATATAGGTCAATGCTTTAAATATAATTTTAAGAGAACCATGTATTTATTTTTCATTTAACCAACTGCACAGATAATGTAAACAGTTTCTTTTGAAAATACAGAGCCTCCCATCAGAAAAAATAAAATTAAGCTATCTAAAACAATCTAAAGAATGTCATTCTGAGGATACTATAACAGACCAAACTGAAACAAAAAGGATCATAAAAAGCATTATGAAATAACTACATTCCAAGAAATAACTACATTCCAAAAAATCTGAAAATCTAAAGGAACAGACAAATTTCTAATAACACACTACCTACTCAAGCTAACCCAAAATGATGTTGAAAATATGAACAGACCCATAACAAGAGAAACACTCAACACAAAAAAACCCAGGCCCACCTCAGTTCTCAGGAGAATTCTACCAAACATTTAGAGAACAGCTTGCACCAGTAGTACTCAAACTACTGCAGAATACAAAAATGGAAGCAATATGTCTGAATCCATTCAATGGAGACAACATAACTCGATACCAAGACCAGGCAAATACAACACACACAAAAAAGAAAATTACAGAACAATATGTCTCATGAATACAGATGCAAAAATTCTCAAAAAAAAATTATAGCCAATAGAATTCAGCACCAAAATAAATAATAATATACCACAATCAAGTAGGATTCATAGCAGGTGTGCAAGGGTGATTCAACATTAGAAAATCAATCAACATAACCCACCATATAAATTACAAAAAAAAGAATCACAAGATTATTTCAACAGATGCAAAAAAGGCTCTGAAGGAGTCCAACACCAATGCTGATTTAAAAAAAAACAAAAACCAAAAACCTCTCAATAAAATAGGCATGGAAGAGATGTTTCTCCACATAATAATGGGCATTTATGCAAAGTCAATGGCCAACATCACTTTTCTTCTTTTTTTTAATATTTTATTGCACTTTAAATGACAGTTTAAATCCAAGTCAGTATGACATAAAAAATCCCACACCCACACCACTTTGCCACTCTAAATACTCTCCCCACTCTGAGACAGCACACTCCTACCTTCTAAACTGTACTTCACATATCCAATCAACCAACTTCTGTCCCCCCAACACCATCTCATCCATTTTATGATTTTCCTATGCAGTAAATCCTAGTATCTGGCTGTGGTTAGTAGATACAGTTATGTTAAAAGAAGATCAGGGTATGACTGCACCTTCTTACTCAGGGAGATTCCCTGGAGTGGGACTTGCACCACCTTTTATCATTTTATCCTATAAAAAATAAAAGGAGAAGAAAGTAAGCAGAGAGTTGGGTACCTCTTGTTATCAAGAAAGCAATACCAAGAGCAGAGCTCATCCTTAGGATCTGAGGTTCCTACACCAACATGCTCTAAAACCAAAGCAACACAAGGGCCTTCCTCCAGAGTGACCAAGAAGGAAAGCTTTCCTTCCCCTGGAGTGGAAACCTTGACTTTGGGCTTGTAGCCTGCTAGACTGTGATTTGCTAAAGCCATCCACTTGGTGGCAGTTACTGTCAGAGCAGTACCAGATCACCAAAAACAGAATTTGTCACCAACAGAGTGGCTTACACTACCTTTTATCCTACAAGAAATGAAACAAAAGGGAAGCAAGCAGAGAGTTGGGGACCCATGCCATCAAGAAAGTAACATCGAGAGCACAGCTTGTTATTCCATCTGGAGGTTCCTGCACCAAGATGCTCTCAGACCACAGAAAGACTTCTGTAACACAAGACCTTTCTCCAGAATGAACAAAAAGGGAAAGCACTCCCCTGGAGAACACACCCTGAACTCAGACTTATTACAGCCTACTGGACTGTATTAGAATAAAGTTTTCTCTGTTAAAGTCATCCACTTGTAATTTCTGTTAGCACAGTACCAGATGACCAAAAGTCTGTCAAAAATTATTTTCTTCTGTGCTTAAATCTTTCCTTCTTGTTGTTGTTAGGTGTCACCGAGTTGGTTCCAACTTATAACGATCCTGTGAACAACAGAATAAAACACTGCCCAGTCTTGCACCATGTCCACAACCGTCTTTATGCTTAATCCCACTGTTGTAGCCACTGTGTCAATCCATCTCGTCAAGGGTCTTCCTCTTTTTTGCTGACCCTCCACTCTACCAAGCATGATGTCCTTCTCCAGGGATTGATCTTTTCCGTAAGTCCTTATAACAGTGCTCTCATTCAATATTTGTCCTTTTGTGACTGACTCATTTCACTCAACATAACGTCTTTAAGATGACTCTGTTGTTTCTTAAGATCATCATTGTTCTTCATCATTTTACAATATGCCATTGTGTGAATGTACCACAGTTTGCCCATTCATTCGCTGATAGGCGCCCAGATTGATTCCATCTCTTTGCTGTCAAGCATAAACATTTGTGTGCATTATCTGCCCCTGTGACAGTCCTTAGGTCTCTGAGACATATTTCAGTAGATGGGATTGCTGGATCATATGGTATTTCAATTTCCAGCAAAAATACCAAGTTCATTTCAAAGTGGTTGTGCTATTTTACATTTCTACCAGCAGTGCAGAAGTGTTCCAGTCTCTCCATAACCTCTCTGATATTTATTATTTTGTGTTTCTTGGATTAATGCCAGCCTTATTTGGGTGAGACAGTATATCATTGTAGTTTTGATTTGGATTTCTCTAATGGCTAATGATCGAGAGCATTTCCTCATGTATCTGCTAGCTACCTGGATGTCTTCTTTGGTGATATGCCTGTTCATATCCATTGCTTATTGTTTAACTGGGTTATTTGTTTTCAACAGCTTGTAGATTATGGAGAATAGGTATCCGTAGAGCTCATGGTAGCCCCAAATTCTCTCCTAGTCTATAGGAAGTCTTTTTACTCTTTTGGTGAATTATTTAGATGAGCATAAGTGTTTGATTCTTAGGCATTCCATTCATCTAGTTTCTGTACTGGTGTTTGTGTGCATTGTTACTAATATTCTGTAGTGTGTTTAGGCCATGCATTAGGTCTCCCATTCCAGAATTTTCCCCTCCCCCCCTTTTTTAACTGTGATCTTTATTACTTTAGATTTTACATTTAGGTCTCTGATCCATTTTGAATTTGAATTAGTATTTGTACATGTTGTGAGATATGGATCTTGTTTCTTTTTTTTGTTTTTGGCACTTGAATATGTAGTTGTACCAACACCATTTTTCAAAGAGACTGTCTTTTCACCAGTGTATGGATTTTTGACCATTGTAGAATATCAATTGCTCTTAGGTGGATAATGCTATATCTGATCTCAATTCTGTTCTATTGGTCTACGTATCCAGTTTTGTACCAGTACCAGGCTGTTTCACTATGTTGGCTGTGTAATCATTTCTAAAGTTAGGTAGTGTGATGCTTCCAACTTTGTTCTTCTTCTTTAGTAATGCTTTACTTACCCATGTTTTTTCCATTTCCATTTGAAGTTGGTGATTTGTTTCTCCATCTTATTAAAAAATGTCATTGGAATTTGTATTGGGGTTGCATTGTAACATAGACTACTTTAGGAAGAATAACTATTTTCCTGATGCTAATTCTTCCTAACCATGAGCAAGGTAGGTTTCTCCACTTAATGTAGGTCTCTTTGGGTTTCTTCCAGTAGAGTCTTGTGATTTTCTTGTATAGGTCTTTTATGTCTCTGGTTAGATTTATTCCTAGGTGTTTTATTTTCTTGGGAGCTATTTTAAGTGGTGATTTCCTCTGTGGTGGTCTCTTTGTTGGTGTAAAGAATCCAATTGAGTTATGTATATTTTATATCCTGATACTCTGCTGAAACCTTCTATTAGTTCCAATTTTTTTTTGTGTGTGTGTGAATTCTTTAGATTTTTCTGGGTATAAGACCATGTCATCTGCTTAAATAGAGATACTTTTACTTCTCCTTTACCTTGCCTGATTGTTCTGTCTACAACCTCCAAGACAACACTAAATAAAAGTGGTGACAATGCCCATCTTTCTCTGGTTCCCATCCACAGAGGAAATGCTTCCAGCTTCTTTCCATTTAGGATGGTGTTGGCTATTGTCTTCACATAGATGTACATTATGTTGAGAAATTTCCCTTATATTCCTCTTTTGGCAAGAGTTTTCAATATAAATGTTTGCTGTACTTTGTCAAATGCTTTTTCTGCATCAACAGATAAAATCACATGGTTCTTGTCTTTTAGTTATGTGGTTGATTAAATTAACTATCCCATCCCTGCAGCCTTAGATGGTTCCCATTTGGTCATGGTGAATTATTAGTATTAGTAGTAGTATTTTTTGGTATGTTGTTGAATTGTATTGGCCGGAATTTTGTTGAGGATTTTTCCATCTACATTCATGAAAGGTATTAGTCTGAAGGTTTCTTTTTTTGTGGTGCTTTCCCCTGGTTTGGGTATCAGGGTAATAGTAACTTCATAGAATGAGTTTGGGAATATTCTATCCTTCTCTATGCTCTGGAATACCTTCGGTAATAGTGGTGTTAACTCTTCTCTAAAAGTTTGATAAAATTTTCCAGTGAAGCCATCAGAGCCAGGGCTTCTTATAGTTGGCAGCTTTTAAATTATCTTTTCAAACTCTTCTTTCATGATAAGTTTATTTAATTGTTGTACTTCTGCTTATCCTCATTCCAGTAGTGTGTTTCTAGAAATTTTCCAATTTCTCCTAGGTTTTTGAATTTATTAGAGTACAATTTTTATAGTATTCTGCTCTGATTCTTTTAATTTCAGTTAGATCTATTGTAATATGGCCCAACTAGTTTCTTACTCAACTTATTTGCTTTTCCCATTTTTCTTTTATAAGTTTGGCCAATAGTTTATCTGTTTTGTTGATCTTTTCAAAAAACAGCTGTTGGTCTTGTTAACTCTTTCAGTCATTTTTCTCTTCTCGAGTTCATTTAGTTTTGCTCTACTTTTTATTATATGTTTTCTTCTAGTGCTTAAAGTGTTCCTTTGCTGCTCTTTTTCCACTTCTTTGGGTTAATTATTTGATTTTGGCCCTTTTTTCTTTTTGGATGTGTGCATTTACTGAGATAAACTGACCTCTGATTACTGCTTTAGCTGTGTTTCACAGGTTCTGGTAGGATGTGTTGTGATTCTCATTTGTTTCTATGATTTTCTTTATTCCATCCTTGATTTATTCTATAAAGCAGTCATTTTCGAACAAGGTGTTCAGCTTCCATGTGCTGAATTTTTTTCCATCTTGTTTTTCTTATTAATTTCTACTTTTATGGCTTCATGGTCTGAAAATAATACTTTGTAATATTTCAATACTTTGAATTTTGTTGAGGAATGCTTGGTGGACTAATATGTGGTCAGTTCTGGAGAATGTCTCATGTGCATTGGAAAACAAAATATACTTGGCTGCTGTTGAGTGGAGTGCTCTGTAGACGTCTAAGAGGTCAAGTTGGCTAATTGTAGCATTTAGATCTTCTGTGTCTTTATTGAGAAGTTTTCTACATATTCTGCCCTTCACTCAGAGTGGTGTGTTAAAGTGTCCTACTATTATTGTGGAGCTGTCTCTCTCTTCAATGTAGTTAGTGTTTGTTTTATGTATTTTGGAGGCCTGTCACTGAGTGTCTAGACAATAATATGTTTATGTGCTCCTGGATTACTGATCCTTATATAATGTGGTGGATTTTACTTTAAAGTCTATTTTATCAAGATTAATATTGCCACTTTTGATCTTTTTTGATACTTTTTTTCCATCCTTTGAGTTTTAGTTTCTTTGTGCTTTTGCACCTACGGTGTGTATGCTGTTGGTAGCTTACAGATGGGTCAGGTTTTTTAATCCAATCTGCCACTGTCTTTTTATTGGTGCATTTTATCTATTTACATCCAACCTGGTTATTGATAGGTATGAGCTTTATGCTGTCATTTTTTGTCCTTTTTTATGTGTTGTAGACAATTCCTTTGTTCCATTTAATTTTCTACATTGAGAATTTTTTCTCTGTGCATTTTTGGGGTTTTTTTTGCCATCTTTTTCAATGTTGGTGGTGTAGTACTGAGACTTCGCATTTTTCTTGTTTTTATTTTGATGCACTGGAATGATAGTTTCCTTAGAGGTTACTTTAATATTTACCTCTATTTTTCTGAATTTAAACTAGTCTTTAGTTTCGTTATATCATCTCAACTTCATCTCCATATGAAAGATCTATGTCTTTTTTTCTTTTGAGTCCCTCTGTTTTATTATAATGTTAAAAAAAGGACAGGACACTTTTGTTGAGTTGGCACTTGACTGGCTTGTTCCCTGTTTTCATTGTTTAGCCTATGATTATTTTTGTGATTCCTCTATTTTGGTATTCTGGTCTTAGGTTGTTACCAGGTGTTACTCATTTTCTAACCAAAGGACTCCCTTTGGTATTTTATTTTTGGTTAGGTTTTTGTAAATTCCCTAAATTTCTGTTTATCTGGAAATGTCCTACTTTCACCATCATGTTTATGAGACAATTTTGCTGGGTATATAATTCTTGGCTGGCAATTATTTTCTTCAGCCAAAAAAAAAGCCAGGGTTGTCAAGTCAGATCCAACTTACGGCAACCTTAGAGGGTTTGTATATATCATCCGTTTCCTTCTTGCCAGTATGGTCTGCTCAACATGGACTGAGCTCACTTTTATCAGTTCACCTTTGTAGGTTATTTTTTATTTCCCCTAGCCACTTTCAAAAGTGATCCTTTATCTTTAACTTTGGCAAGTTTCGTTATAATATACCTTGGTTTCTTTTGGGATCCATCCTGTGTGGAGTTCAAAGAGCATTCTGGATGGGTGTGTTCTCATCTTTGATGAATGTTTTAGTCAGCTAGTGCCACTCTAACAGAAATACCACAGAGTGAATGGCTTTAACAAAGGAAGATTTATTCTTACACAGTCTGGTATGTTGAAGTCCATATTCAGGGTGATCACACAGTCTGGTAGGTTGCAAGTCCATATTCAGGGTGACCGCTTCAGGGAAGGCTTTCCCCTTGCCAGCCCTGGAGGAAAGTCTGGCATTGCATCAGTCTCTGTCCAGGGAGCATCCCGGCACAGGAACTTCAGGTCTGAAGGACGTGCTCCTCTGCTGGTGCTGCTCTCTTGATGGTAACGAGGCTCCCAATTCTCCTTGTTTCTTTCTCCCTTTTTATCTCTTGCAGGCTGAAAACATTAAGGGTGGGGCAAGCCATACTCCAGGGAAACTCCCCTTACACTCCTACAACAAAGCAAGGAAGTAATCCCATGCAGGAATTTACAGCCCCACCCCAATCCTTCAACATACAATTTAGCGAAACCACACAATGGAGGACAGTCCCAAGATACTGGGAACCATATCCCACATTTTTGGGGGGACACAATTCAACCCATGACTTCCCACCCTTTGACAATTCAAAAATCACATCACAAAAACATTTAACACATTCATCTCACCATAGCAAAATTATGTCCATCCATACAACAGAAGTCTTATATAAATCAGTTCCAAGTCTAAAATACAAAAATTCTTCTACACCTGTGAAACTTAGAAGGTAAGCTATCTGCTTCTAAAGGCACAATGGCAGAACAGGCACAGGTTAGACATTCCATTACACATGGGAGAAATTTCAGGGAAAGAAGGCATTAACAGGCAACAGGCAAGTCAACAGAATACATTACATTATCCCTGAGAGCTTTGGAAATACTCTTACATTTTCTGAGACATTCTACACAACAGCCCTTCTCTCCAGACTCTAGGTATCAGCCACACTCTCTGGTTTTTGAGTGGAGACCTCCATCCCTGTGCTACAACTCTGCCTTCAAGGCCCACTTGGACATAAACTCTGCCCCATCAGCTTTAGGAGCACCCTAAGCCCAAATGAGTGGCAATTCCACCCTTACACACACAGGACGCCATGGTTCCACCCTTTCAAACCCCTGAGGTCATGGCCATACCTTTTGAGACTGAGGCAGCTCAGCTTCTCACACTGTGTCTTTTCAGCTTCAGCTTCCTATGGCCACACGGCCCGGGCCTCATGCCCACATCTGCCCTGACAGTCAAGTGTTCCAAAGCTCTGTCGCTCCACTGATTTAAGTGCCCGGAGGAAACCCACTCTTGCTGGAAAGCGTCCTGCCCAAAGGCACTCAACTCTCTCACTCCGTGGCTCAGCAAGGCCAGCTCCACCAATTCAAGTGCCTGCAGGCAGCCCGTTCTGCGAGGAAACTCTGTGCAGGCACTGACCACTCTCCCTCCACGAGTCGGCTCCAGCGTTGCCCCTGGCTCTGCTGCTGCTGCTGCTGCCAGTCCTCTGTTGTTTCTCACCATCTGCACCTTCTTCATTCCTTCTGAATCCATTCACAGTTTCAAAGTGGCTTCCACATTTTAGGTATTTGCTAGAGCAGCACCCCACCCCCATGGTACCAATTCTGTTTTAGCCAGCTAGTGCCACTCTAACAGAAATTCCACAGAGTGGATGGCTCTAACAAAGGAAGATTTATTCTTACACAGTCTGGTAGGTTGTAAGTCCATATTCAGGGTGATTACACAGTCCGGTAGGTTGCAAGTCCAGATTCAGGGTGACCGCTCCAGGGAAGGCTTTCCCCTTGTCGGCTTTGGAGGAAAGTCTGGCATTGCATCAGTATTTGTCCAGGGAGCATCCCGTGGCATAGTTGGCATATGGTGGTCAGGTTACTGATGAAGTCTTGACTCATGTTCATCTCACAGTGGGTCCAGTGGGTCGCTGAACCCATCCTGTAGTGATTTCCCCAGTTCCAGAATGCATAATTGGAATAGATATACCCAGCAATTGGCAAAACTCTCACATTGGATCCCTGACAAGCGGAGTGAGAGCTATTATGGTGGGAAGAGCCAAATGGAAGTCACTAGAACTGTCACTGCCTAGGAAAATAGTGAACCAAAAGGAATATCGTATTCCTGGAGGGACTGCTGAAATTCCTGCCACCATTAAGGACTTGACGGACGCAGGGGTGGTGATTCCCACCACATCCCCATTCAATTCGCCTATTTGGCCTGTGCAAAAAATGGATGGATCTTGGAGAATGACAGTAGATTATCGCAAACTTAACGAGGTGGTAACCCCCATTTCAGCTGCTGCTCCAGATGTAGTTTCACTGCTTGAGCAAATTAACACATCTCCTGGTACTTGGTATGCAGCTACTGATCTGGCTAATGCTTTCTTCTCCTTACCTGTTTCCAAGGACCACCTGAAGCAGTTTGCATTCACCTGGCAAGGCCAACAATACACTTTCACTTGCCTGCCTCAGAGCTACATTAACTCTCCAGCCCTATGTCATAATTTAGTCTGCAGGGAACTTCATTGCTTCTCTCTTCCACAAGATGTGACACTGGTCCATTATATAGATGACATTATGCTGATTGGACCTAGTAAGGAAGAAATATCAGTGACTCTGGACTTATTAGTTAAACATTTGCGTGCTAGAGGGTGGGAAATTAATCCCACAAAAATTCAGGCATCTTCCAACTCGGTGAAATTCCTAGGGGCCCAGTGGTGTGGGGCATGTCGTGATATCCCTTCTAAAGTGAAGGATAAGTTATTGCACTTGGCTGCTCCGACAACTAAAAAAGAGGCACAGCGCCTAGTGGGTCTCTTTGGATTTTGGAGGCAACATATTACTCATTTGGGTGTGCTACTTCGGCCTATTTATCATGTGACTAGAAAGGCTGCTACTTTTGAGTGGGGCCCAGAACAGGAGAAGGCTCTGCAACAGATTCAGGCTGCTGTGCAGGCTGCCCTGCCACTTGGGCCATACGATCCAGCTGAGCCAATGTTGCTTGAGGTGTCAGTGGCAGATACAGATGCTGTTTGGAGTCTTTGGCAGGCCCCTATTGTCGAATCACAGCACAGACCTTTATGATTTTGGAGCAAAACTCTGCCATCCTCTGCAGATGACTACTCTCCTTTTGAAAAACAACTTTTGGCTTGTTACTGGGCCTTAGTAGAGACTGAACGCTTAACCATGGGACACCAGGTCACTATGCGTCCTGAGCTGCCTATCATGAACTGGGTATTGTCTGACCCACAGAGTCATAAAGTTGGACGAGCACAGCAGCACTCTGTCATTAAATGGAAGTGGTATATGCGAGATTGGGCCCATGCAGGACCTGAAGACACAAGTAAACTGCATGAGGAAGTAGCCCAAATGCCCATGGTCTCCATTCCTGTAACATTACCTCCTGTCTCCCAGTTTGCACCTATGGCCTCAAGGGGAATTCCTTATGACCAGCTGACCGAGGCAGAGAAAACTCGTGCTTGGTTTACAGATGGTTCTGCGCGATATGCCGGCACCACTTGAAAGTGGACAGCAGCAGCACTACAGCCCCTTTCTGGGACCTCCCTCAAGGACAGTGGTGAAGGCAAATCCTCCCATTGGGCAGAACTTCGAGCAGTGCATATGATTGTTTACTTTGCTTGGAAGGAGAGATGGCCAGACGTGCGGCTGTATACCGATTCATGGGCTGTGGCCAATGGCTTGGCCAGTTGGTCAGGGACTTGGAAGGAATATGATTGGAAGATTGGAGACAAGGATTTATGGGAGAGAGGTATGTGGATAGACCTCTCTGAATGGGCCAAAGAAGTGAAGATATTTGTCTCTCATGTGAGTGCTCATCAAAGAGTAACCTCAGCAGAGGATGAGTTTAACAAGTGGATAAGACGACCCGTTCTGTAGGAACCAATCATCCTTTTTCTCCGGCTACCTCTGTCATTGCTCAGTGGGCCCATGAACAAAGTGGTTATGGTGGCAGGGACAGTGGTTATGCATGGGCCCAGCAACATGGACTCCCGCTCACCAAGGCTGACTTGGCTACAGCCACTGCTGAGTGCCCAATCTTCCAGCAGCAGAGACCAACACTGAGTCCTCGATATGGCACTGTTCCTTGAAGTGATCAGCCAGTAACCTGGTGGCAAGTTGATTACATTGGACCGCTTCCATCATGGAAAGGAAAGCATTTTGTCCTTACTGGGATAGATACTTACTCTAGAAATGGATTTGCCTACCTGGCACAACATGCTTCTGCCAAAACTACCATCCGTGGACTTACAGAATGCCTTATCCACCGTCATGGAATCCCACACAGCATTGCCTCTGATCAAGGGACTCACTTCACAACAAATGAAGTGCGGCAGTGGGCCCATGCTCACGGAATTCACTGGTCTTACCATGTTCCCCATCATCCTGAAGTAGCTGGCTTGATAGAATGATAGAATGGTCTCCTGAAGACACAATTATGCTGCCAGCTAGGTGGCACTACCTTGCAGGGTTGGGGAAGTGTTCTACAGGAGGCTGTGTATGCTCTAAACCAGCGTCCAATATACGGTGCTGTTTCTCCTATTGCCAGGATTCATGGGTCCAGGAATCAAGGGGTGGAAATGGGAGTGGCACCACTCACTGTTACCCCTAGTGACCCACTTGCAAGATTTTTGCTTCCTGTCCCCATGACCTTATGCTCTGCAGGATTAAATGTCTTAGTTCTGACAGGAAGAATGCTGCCACCTGGAGACACATCAATGACTCCACTGAACTGGAAGCTAAAATTGCCACCAGGCCATTTTGGGCTCCTTGTACCTCTGGATCAACAGACAATGAAGGGAGTTACAATACCGGCCGGTGTGATTGATCCTGACTATAAACATGAAATTGGATTGACATTACATAACGGAAGTAAAGAAGAGTATGTTTGGAATGCAGGAGATCCCTTAGGACGCCTCCTAGTACTACCATGTCCTGTGATTAAGGTCAGTGGAAAACTACAGCAACCCAACTCCAAAATGAGTGATAATATCCCAGACCCTTCAGGAATGAAGGTTTGGGTCACCTGACCAGGCAAGGAACCACGACCAGCTGAGGTACTTACTGAGGGCAAAGGGAATACAGAATGGGCTGTAGAAGAAGGTAGTTCTAAATATCAGTTACGGCCCCGCAACCAGTTGCAGAAATGAGGACTGTAACTGCTATGAATATTCCTGCTTTGTATGTATGTACTGGATATTTTGTTTATTTATGAAACATAAGATGTAAGTGGGTTAATGCATTTTCAGTTGTACATGTGTTAGTTATATCATGTTGACATAAGTATGACTTTGTAACTGCACTTCTTCAGAGACTGTGCATGGTAAGGTGAGATGTGTGCAGAGGCCAAGTTGACAAGGGGTGGACTATGGTGGTCAGGATTATGTCAACTTGTCTACTACATATTTGGCTGCTGTATTAAGTGGCAGGGCAGGGTTTGTGGTGCCTCCCTGCCCTTCGGCTCTCATCTCACGACCTTTTACTACGGCTGCTGGTTGCTCACGTGGCCAGGAGCTCCTGCTCTCTGGTTCCAGCGTCTGGTTCCGGGACTTAAGTAGCAGCTGTTGAACTCATCAGTCCTTACAGTCGGCACTTGAGAGTCCTGCTCCCTGATCTGCTGATCCTGGGTTCACCAGCCCCTGCCTGCTCCTGCTCCCTGACCAGCCGATCCTGGGTTCACCAGCCTCTGCCTGCTCCTGCTCCCTGACCTGCTGATCCTGGTTTTGCCAGCCTGTGTCGCTTTGTCTTGCCACCAGCTTGGGATCCACTGACCTACACAACCGGTGATCTAGAACTCTGGTCTCTGACTTGCTGACTTTGGGTTCCTCAGCTTCCGTGGCCATGTGAGGCTTGTGCCAGAGCTTGGGACATTCAGCTTCTGTGATTACGTGAGCTGTTTCCTATATTTGTCTCTCTCTCTCTCTCTCTCTCTCTATATATATATATATGTTATAAATCTTTCCTTGTACCTACACGTGTTACTGGTTTTGCTTCCCTAGAAAACCCAGCCTAAGACAATGATATATGGAAAGTTTTCTGTCAACAAATCTTCAAGCAATTCTCTCTGTATTCTCTACTCTCTCCCACTCCTCCATTTGGGTATTCCAATCACTCTAGATTATTCCTTTTTATAGAGTCCCACATAATTCTTAGTGTCTCTTGATTCTTTTTTAAAATTATTTAAATCTTATTTTTCCTCAAATATGTTGTCATATTCTTTATCTTCAATCTTACTAATTCAGCCTTTAATTGCCTTAATTCTGCTCCTCAGACTTTCTTCTAAGTTGTCTAATTCTCTAATTTTATTAGTAGTTTCCCAATTTCTAATTCTTGACACTGTATACACACTTGTAGCTTGATCAATTTGTCATTGTGCTCTGCGGCATTTTGCCTCATCTCCTGCCTCACCTTTTGAAGAGTTCTAAATATGAATCTTTTGTATTCTACCTGATAATTCCAGGAAGTTCTCTTCCTATGGAAAATTTGATTGAGAACTTTCTGAAGGAAACATGGTCTGAATTTTTAAGTGATTGGAAATTGTTGTCTCTGAGCAGCATTAAACTGCATTTATTTATTGTTTGCTTACTGTAGTCCAGCTTCTTATTTTCAAATGTCCAGATAGACTGGTTGTGACAGTTTGGTTATTGTTGTCTTTGAAGTTCTAATGTATTGCCACCATTTGCTTAGAGCTGTTACTAGACTTCAGAGCTCAAGAGTCCTTCTATTCTCCTTATATGTATTCATATATAGGTGTCCAGGTGTCCAGGTAGTCAGTCATCATGTGTGTGGTGCAGGCTCTTACCTACTGTCCTAAATGGACAGGGGTGACTGGTATAGGCACTGGTGTCTAGGTGCAGCCCCTGATAAAGGCAGGGAGTTAACAGCTGTCCCTGAGTGCCTGGTGGGGATGACATGTCCCCTTATGTCTGCATCTAGGTGAAGGAACCATTTCTGCCCTGATTTCTGACTTAGGAAAGCTGGCAGAATTGTTTCCCCTTTTCCATTAGTTTGTTAAATAGTTCCTCTCTGAGTCTCAGAGAATGGCTAAGAGCAAACTTAAGGAAACCTACTTCCAGTCCAGATAATGGTGTCAGACTCTAGCATTGGGCACAGTGCACAGAAGGGAAGGGGAAGGGGCTGGGAGAAGGGAGACAGGCATATCTCAAAGGAAAGAATTAGATCTCCATACAGTACATTACAAGTGAAGGCTTCACTTTCAACAGCTGGGTGCTGTTTCCCACTCGTTCCAGACATGCAAGTGTACTATCCAGACAACTCCTGTTGAGGAAGATGCACCACTTGGCTTACCACAATGGTTACATGCATTTCCTGGCAGATCAGGTCTGTGAACATCCTATGTACTTCTTATGTTACTCTCCCTTCCCCATTGCTTAGTCCAATTTCTTAGCTTTCCTTTTGATGTTCAGAACTCCTAGGATGTCATATGTACTTAACTCATTTGTTGTTTTTGGTGTTTCTTGTTAGAGAAGTCATGGGAAGCACCCATCTACACTGATATCTTGGCCCCACCTCCCAATATCATACTTAGTGGAGACAGGCTAAAAACATTCTACTTAATAACAAGAACAAGAAGAGGATTATTATTATTAGTTTTTATCATTACTTGTACTTAACATTGTGCTGGAAGTCCTAGCTAAAGCAAGAAGGCAAGGAAGTAAATGGTGGGGGGGGGGGCACGTCCTAATTGGTAATGAAGAACAAAAACTGTCCTTATTTGTAGATGATATGATACCACACATAGAAAATCCAGAAGACTCCATAAGAAAACTACTGGAGCTAATAGAAAGATTCAGCAGTTTAGCAGGATACAAACCAAATATCAACTGGATTCCTATATATCAACAAAGAGAATGATGAAAGGAAATAGGAAAGCAATGCCATTTACAATAGGCCCTAAAAAATAACATACATCAGAGTAAATCTAACCAGGTACATAAAAGACTTATACAAAGAAAATTACAAAACACTACTTCAAGAAATTGAAAGAGATCTACATAAAAGGAAAAACATACCATGTTGATGGATAAGTAAAGTCAACATTATGAAAATGACAACTCTACCAAAGCAATTTACAAATACAACACAATCTCAATCCAAGTATCAACAACATTCTTTAAAGAGATTCAAAAACTTATGATTAACTATACATGGAAAGGAAAGAATCCCAGATAAGTAAAGCAATACTGAAGAAGAAGAAAGTGGAAGACTTGTAATATCAGAGCTCACAACCCATTCTACAGCTACAATAGTCAAAACAGCCTGGTCCTAGCAGAACAAGATACATTTAACCAACAGAACACAATTGAGAGCCCTGATGTAAATCTATCTACCTATGATCACCTGATCTTTGACAGAAGGATCACCTGACCTTTCCCCTGTATCAAATGGGGGAAAAGACAGTCTTTTTAACAAATGGTGCTGCCCAAACTGGATGTCCATCTGCAAAAAAATGAGAGGCCCATATCTCAAACAAAAACTAGTTGAAACTAAATCAAAGATCTAATACAAAGCTAAAAACTATAAAGTTCACAGAAGAAAAAAATAGGATCAATACTAGAAGCCTGAAAACATGTCTTTAACAGTATACAAATCATATCCAACAACAAGCGAACTCCAGGACAAAAGCTAGATAATTGGGATCTTTTAACAGATGAGCTTAAACACTTAAGCTCATCAAAGAACTTCACCAAAGCAGTAAAAAGAGACCCAAAAGATTGGGGGGAAAAACTGCTATTATAAATCACACAAACTTTTAATCTCCAACTAAAATCTATAAGAAAATCCAATACCACTGCAAAATAAAGACAAACAATTCAATTAGAAAATGGGCAAAGGAAATGAACAACATATCACCAACGAAAACATTCAAATGACCAACAGACCCATGAGGAAATGCTCAAGATCATCAACCATTAGAAAAATGCTAATCAAAACCACAACAATATACCCATCTTCAACATTACTGGCATGAATCATAAAAACAGCAAACAACAGATATTGAAGAGGCTGCAGGGAGACCATAATTCTTCAGCATTGCTGGAAGGACTGCAAAATATGATATAACCATTTTGGAAAAAAATACTACACATCCTCAGAAAGCTAGAAACAGAAGTATCATATGATCTAGTAATCCCCCTTTTATGAATCTGTCTTAGAGAATGAGTCATCAAATGAACAGACATATGAAATACAAATACTGTATGAGACAACTGTTGTTAAAACTGATGAAAAGACAAACACACACACACACACACACGAAAATCTTTGATGGTTATGAGGAAGAGGAGGTGTAGGGATGAGAAAAACACTAAATAGACAATAGATACGTGTTAACCTTGGTGAAGGGTAAAACAGTACATAATACTGGGAAATAACATGACTTGTACAACGTGAAGTCATGGAAGCTCCACAGACAGACCCAGACTCTCTGAGGGACTCAAGTGCTGGGCTCAGGGCTCTGGAATCATAATCTCAGGGGACATCTAGCTAAACTGGCATAACATAGCATTCTACTTTGGTGAGTAGTGTCTGGAGTCTTAAAAGCCTGTGAGTGCCCACCTAGGATATTCCAGTGGTCTCACCCCTTTGAGAAAAAGAAGAGTGATGAAAACTGAAGATGCAAGGGAGAGATTAGCATAAAGGACTAACAGGCCACATCTATAAAGGCCTTTAGCAGACTGTCTACTATGACTAGATGGTGCCTGTCTAACACTATTGACTGCTCTGACAGGAATTACAACAGAGGGTCCCAGATAAAGGTGGACAACAATGTCAAACAAAATTCTAACTCAAAATTAAAGACCATCACGGCTATCACTGGTGGTGGTCAGGCACCGTCCAGTTCTTCCAGTCCCAAGTCCATGTAGGCAACCACTCATGTGGGTCTGTCTATCTTCTAGGTTGTCTTTAACCTATGCCATTTTGGTCCTCAGTGACCATCCGTTCCTGCTGAGTTAAGACCATTGGCTGTGCCCTTGGATGGCAGCTTGGCAGCTTTCAAGACCCCAGATGCCACTCACCAATGTGGGGTGCAGAGAGTCGTCTTAGCAAAACGCTAGTTGTGCCAATTGGCCTTGATTTCGCCTGAGAGCATGGTGCCGACCCCCAGCCCCAGCTACTCTGTCCTTGCAGTATTGGGTTAAGATGGAAGGACTATTCAACTTATGCTGAAGTCCACTTAATATTGTTCTTGTTTCTAATGTGTGCCATCACCAATTTCACCCAACCAAATTTCTACCAACTATCTAATCTAAACCCTCCCCGCCTCGCTCTCCCTCCCTCCCCTTCCTTGCAGCTGTCAAAGAGTCTTTTCTTCTATACATAAGTCTGTTTTTGAGATCTTATCATAGGGGTCTCATACAGTATTTCTCCTTTTGTAGCTGACTACTTTCACTCAACATAATGTCTTCCAGTTGAAACTAGGTTATGAGATGTTTCCTGGAAGCATCATTAGTCTTTATCATTGCATAGTGCTCCGTTGAGTATATATACCATAGTTTACCTATCCATTCCTCTGTTCTTGGGCATCTGGGTTGATTCCATTTTTGCTGTCGAGGACTGTGCTGCGATAAACATTCTCGTGCATGTGGCCATTGGTGTGAAAGGCCTTGATTCTGTAGGATGTATTCCAAGTAGTGGAATTACTGGGTCTAATGGTATATCTATATCCATTTTTTTAAGGAAGCGCCAGATTGCTTTCCAAAGAGGCTGGACCATTTTGCAACCCCACAAACAGTGTAGGAGAGTTCCACTTTCTCCACAGTCTCTCTAGCATTTGTTGTTTTGTGTTTTTTTGGATCATGCTCAACCTTGTTGGGGTGAGATGGTATCTCATTGTAGTCTTGATTACAATTTCTTTAATAACTAAAGATCGTGAACATGACTGCATGTGTTTTTTGGCTGCCTGCATCTCCTCTTTAGAGAAATGTCTGGCCATCTCCTTTGCCCATTGCTTAACTGGATGAGTTATCTTCTTCTTATTGATATTTTGTAGTATCTTACAGATAATGGAGATCAGGCGCTGGTCTAACAGAGTTGCAAAATATTTTTTCCCATTCTGTAGGTGGCCTTTTAATTCTATTAATAAAGTCTTTGGATGTGCAAAAGTGTTTGATTCTTAATAGTTCCCATTTATCTATTTTCTCTTCTGTTGATTGTGGTTTGTTTGACAGATTTTGAATTCTGTCTACGTTGTGTATTGAAATTTCCATTGTTGTTCCTACCTTTCTTGGATGAGCTTTATCATTTTAGGTTTGATATTTAGGGTGGAGAGGAAAGGAGACTGTTGGGGGAATGAGACATGTATGGAGCAGAGAGGAATAGTGTGTTGTCACCGGGAAGGGAGAGCAGTGGAAGCTGCATATAAGTGGGCATGTAAATTTATATGGAAATGTACATTTTCACTCAGTCATAATTAAAAACAAAAAAATGAAAGACCAGACTTGCTGGCCTGACAGACTGGAAAGACCCAAGAGTATGGCTCCAAAACACCCTTTCAGCACAGTACTAAAATCACTCCTGAGGTTTATCCTTTAGCCAAAGACTGGACAAGCTCATAAAACAAAAGGAGACTTAAGGGGCAATACAGCCCAGAAGCAAGAACTAGAAGGCAGGAGGGGGCAGTAAAGCTAGTAGTAATGAAGTCAAAATTGAGAAGGGTGAGTGCTGATCTGTTGACCTGTTGTGGGGTTGTTAACCAATGCCATATAACAAAATGTGTACTGTTTAATTAAAGACTTGTTTTTTCCTGTAATCTTTCATCTAAAAGGCAATTTCACTACAGGGATAAAAGATAGATTCCCCTTTTAATCATAGGTCTGTATACAATACAAACTTCTGTAGTTTTTTTTTTTTCTTAATTTCTTGTTTTTAACAGATGAAAGTTAAGAACAAAGTATGGTATTTCTCATGAGTAAACGACACTTGGCTTGGCACATAATATACCAATTACTGTGAAATAACAGGTATCAATGCATCAATAATAGTGTTTATTTTTCATAATAAATTGAAATTCTAAGTCTGGAAATCACTACCTGGTATCTTTACTTTATTACATTTACCCCTTATATTTACTAATGATGCTTCCAAGAGATACTTCTTACAATATAAGTCCCTCTAGTGGCATTTAAGGTAAAAGTTGTAATATACAGTTTTAATTTTTCTTAGTGCTTGGGGAACACAGTAAATAATTTAAGAACTTACTAATAAAATTGATATTTAGAAGTAATGGTACCATTAGCCATTTCTTTGCTGCCATATTAATTCACTCTGGTGTGTTGGATTAATTTTGTGATTAACAAATATGAAGATTAGATTTTCTCCGCCTTGAAAGGGAAGCTTGACATTAAGGGGAAAACCATATTTCTTGGATGCTAGGTGCTTAGCTATTAACTCATTTAGTTTGATCAGTGGTGAAATTATAAAATAGGTTTTATCATTTTCACTTTAAAGAGAACATAGTAAACAAAACAAAAGAACTCTTTAAGCCACATATCTTAGTTACAGGTTTATCTAATCCTTTTTTTTTAACTACAGATTTCAATTAAAATAAAACTTTAATACTTAAGAGGAAGAATAACATACGAGCAAAGATTTTTGACTGTTAATTCTAAACTGACAAGCAGGAAATCAATACTAAGTTGTAAAAAGCTGAGTGAGTCAAAAATTGGTCTTTAATCAAATAATGTATTGCAGATGTTTTACTCCAAGGTAAATTTAAAAGTATTTTATACAATTTAAAAATGAAATTTAGACTGATAATTCAGTTTATTCTATTCATGGTGATTATTTGCACTGATTTCTGGTGAAATGATGTAAGAGAAAACTAATACTAACAAATATCAATCCATGTCAGTCTAGAAAGTAAAATATATAAAACTTGTGTAATAGGACCTTTTTTTTTTTTTAATGATAATCACGTTAAAAAGACAACACAAAGATGTAGAGTTGGTTGGGAAATCTATTTTGGATTTTTTTTCAATTTTTCCAGAAAAATACTATAGAATATCAAATTGTTGACACTTCTACTTTTTTCATATTTTAACTAAGGCAAAACCTCTAAATTATAATCATAGTGTCCTTTTGGCCTCCATGTTATTTACCTGGTTAATATTTTAATATCATAAGCTTATCAAATGATTTGCCTGTTACCAACTGTTACCAATCTTCCCCCAAACTGGCACTCCTTTGGAGCAATAAAAAAAATAACTCCCCTCTTTCAGTATGATTGCCTACCTAAAACGCACTGTGTGATGCTGATTTTTTCTCTGCACTATAGATGAAACCTCAGATAAAATCTGTAGTCAGCTGATAATCACAAAGCATTATCAATTAAGGGAACAGATTTGGTGTGGATTGTCCAGGATGCAGCAAATGTTTAAAGCTGACTTTTTTTTTTTTTTTTCATTGCATACTACAGAGATCTTCCATTGCTAGGGATTTCTTACCCATCCTGTTTCCTTGATATAACATGTATCTTTTCCAGCTAGTTGCATGCAATTGCCAACTCTCCCCTCTGGACTTTTAACTTTGTTACTCCAATCTCTCCTAACAGTCATATCCCAGACTGTCTAGGTACTCTTATTAGGCAAATTTAAGACATAATGAAGCCCACAAATGATCTGCGGGGAATCTCACATTTATCCTTCCAGCCTGGTTAGTACAGAGATTTCTAGTCTGAACATGTATTCTACTAACCCAGGCTGTTTCATCATGTTTCACAATCTTTAGACACTAGGTTAACGTTTCCAACAAGATCGTCATCAGAACTCTGCGTAAGTCCACACTTACTAGGCTTGTAAAGAAGGGGAAGTAACTACTCAGTGTACTTCAGTGATGGCAATTTCCTGTATCTTTTTTCTTTCCCCTTCCTTTATATTACCCAAACTGCATGTGTTAGAAGGTACAATTTGTTGACTGGTGTTGGTCAGGGGAAAGGACAGTGGAAAATGAAGACTACTGATTTTCAGCATTGTAAAATTATAGTCGTAGCATTGGGATAGCATCAGAACCTGCCTAACTTCATCAAAGATAATGAAAATCATTTGCAGTACAAAGCTGATTCCTCTGAGGTGGAGGTCAGATATACCTCACTCTTCAAACTTTTTATCAGTTCTGACACCAGCTGTTCCTCCCGTGACACTCTTCACTTCTCTTTTAGGTTTGCTAATCCATTCTAATGCCTACACCAATGTCACAGGCCATACTTTACAGTGAAGTGGTTTCCTAAAGAAGCAACAGGGTAGAACTTGGGATCAGGATAAACATGACACAACTCAGGATAAGGAATCATGTAGAAAAAGTGTCCCATGTTCAGTATAGGCATCCTCTCAGTCCCCTCAAGACACATTCCCCTCCACCGAGAGTGACCTGAACTATTCACCAACAACTCATGGCTCTTGTGTTATGACAATGTACTAGCTCACATGGCACTGTCTGTGAGGGCACTTTTAGCCAGTAAACAAATAACTGTATTGGAATATGCTCCCTATTCACCTAATCTGGTCCGTAATAACCTTTATACTTTACTCCGACTTGACAGCACTTGGCTTGGCAAGATAAAGGAAATATTGAAAAGAAGACATTTTGGACACCATGTGTAACACGACAATAGAATTCTAGAACAAGAATGCCAAAACTGCTTTGAAGGATGGATGAGGCACTGGACATGCATAGCTCCCCAAGGGGAGTACTTCTAAGATGAAGAGATATGTAGCACTTTTTCTCAGATGAGTTTGTGAACTTAATTGTCAGACCTTGCATAACCAGAAATTATTGACACAGAGAACAGAAAACTAGTAGATACCACCAAAAAATGGTTCTTTCAAGTAATGTACAATATTGACAAATCTTTAGCTAAACTGAACTAATACAAGGACTGAAACAATAAAACACTGAAAAGAAAATACAGCGCTAAATATTCACGACTGAGTTTTGCAGCGGATTTTATTTTTATTATGACTGAATGAAAATGTACATTTCCATATAAATTTGCATGCCCACCTATATGCAGCTCCCACTGCTCTCCCTGCCCAGTGACAGCACACTCTTCCTCTCTGCTCCATACACATCTTATCCTCCCAACAATCTCCTATCCCCTCCTATCCACCCACTCCCCTGCCTCCAGTAAGAGGTCAGCAGGACAACATCCTATAGATGCACAGAACCATAAAGTGCACACATGATATGGTCACTCTGTGTGGCCGAGTCCACTCCATTCCTGTCTGAAGAGTTGACCTCCATTAAGATTTATGGACAAGCACAGCATAGAGCCAGGGGCCCTGCTCCCACGGGAACTCTGAGGCCCCTGGACCATCAACTGCAGTCTTTTAGTGGAGATCTTAGGGTGTACCCTTTTTATTCTTGTGTTGCCACTGACAATCAACTTTGTGAGCTCTGTCACGGCTATCACTGGTAGTGGCTGGGCACCATCCGGTTCTTCCAGTCACAAGTCAATGTAGTCACCCACTCACATAGATCTCTCTGTCTTCTGGGTTCTCTTTCCCTCATGTTGTTTTGATCCTTGGTGATCATCGGTTTCTGCTGTGTTAGAACCAATTCCTCAGATGTCAGTTTGGCAGCTTTTAAGACCTTAGATGCCACTCACCAATGTGAGGTGCAGAGGGCTCTCTTAACAAAATGACTGTTGTGCCAATTGGCCTCGATTTCCCCTGAGAGCATGGTCGCCACCACCCCACCCCAGCTACTCTGTCCTTTCAATATTGGGTTAAGAAGGGAAGAGTAATCACGTTACGCTGAAGTCCAGTTAATACTGATCTTTCTAACGTGTGCTGTTGCAGATTTCACCCAACCAAATTTTTGTCAATGATCTAATCTAAACCCTTCCCCCCTTACCCTTCCTCCCTCTCCTCCCTTGCCACTGTCAAAGAGTCTTTTCTTCTATGCATGAGTCTGTTTTCAAGTTCTTACCGTAGGGGTCTCATACAATATTTGTCCTTTCATCATTGACTACTTTCACTCAGAATGATTCCCTCCAATTGAAACCAGGTTATGAGATGTCTCCTAAAATCATCATTGTTCTTTATCATTGCATAGTGTTCCATTGAGTATCCACACCATAGTTTACGTATCCATTCCTTTGTTATTGAGCATCTGGGTTGATTCCATCTTTTTGCTCTTGTGGGCTGTGCTGCGATAAACATTCTCGTGCATGTGGCCATTGGTGTGAAAGGCCTTGATTCTGTAGGATGTACTCCAAGTAGTGGAATTACTGGGTCAAATGGTATATCTATATTCCGCTTTTTAAGGAAGCACCAGATTGTTTTCCAAAGAGGTTGCACCATTTTGCAACCCCACCAACAGTGTAGGAGAGTTCCACTTTCTCTGCAGTCTCTCCAGCTTTTTGTTGCTTTTCGTTTTTTGGATATGGTCAATCTCGTTGGGGTGAGATGGTATCTCATTGTAGTTTTGATTTGAATTTCTTTAATAGCTAATGATTACGAGCATGTCCACATGTGTTTTTTGGCTGCCTGGATCTCCTCTTTAGAGAAGTGTCTGTCCATCTCCTTTGCCCATCGCTTAATTGGATGATTTATCTGTTTCTTGTTGATATTTTGTAGTACCTTACAGATTATGGAGATCAGGTGTTGGTCTGACACAGAGTTGTCAAATATTTTTTCCCATTCTGTAGGTGGCCTTTTAATTCTATGAATAATGTCTTTGGCTGATCAAAAGTGTTTGATTCTTAATAGTTCCCATTTATCTATATTCTCTTCTGCTGTTTGTGGTTTGTTTGACGATTTTGAAGTCTATGTTGTGTATTAAAACTTCCATTATTGTTCCTATTTTTCTTGGATGAGCTTTATTGTTTTAGATTTGATATTTGTATCTTTTATCCAGTATGAGTTGGTTTCTGTATAAGGTGTGAGATATGGGCCTTGTTTCAACTCATTGCAGATGGATATCCAATTTTGCCAGCACCATTTGTTGAACTGTTTTTACCCCAGTTTAAGGTCTTAGGACCTTTGTCAAATATTAATTTTTCTTAGGAAGATGGTATCATCTCTGGGGTCTCAATTCAGTTCCAGTGATCTATCTGTCTCTTTTTGCACCAGTACCAGGCTGTTTTGACTACTGTAGCAGTGTAATAGGTTCTAAAGTCAGGTAGTGAGAGGCCTCCCAGTGTGTTCTTCTCCTTCAGTAGTGCTTTACTTATCGGGCCTTCTTCCTTTTCCAAACAAAGTTGGTGATCTGTTTCTCCGTCTCATTAAAAGTTGTCCCTGGAACTTGTACTGTGATTGCATCATATAACTATATTACTTTGGGTAAAACAGACATTTTCACAATGTTAAGTCTTCCTATTCATGAGCAGGTAGGTTTCTCCATTTATGTCTCTTTTAGTTTCTTGTAGTAAGGACTTGTAATTCTCTTTGTAAAAGTCTATAATTTTTATGGTTAGGTTTATTCCTACATACTTTATTTTCTTAGTAAATTGTGTTGCTTTAGTGATTTCTTCATTAATAATCTCATTGTTGGTATAAAGCAATCCTACTGATTTACTTATGGTTATCTTGTATCCTGAGGCTTTGCTGAACTCTTCTATCAGTTTGAGTCATTTACATATGGATTCTTTAGGGTTCTCTGTGTATACAATCATATCATCTGCAAACAGGGAGGTTTTTAGTTCTTCTTTGCCGATGCAGATGCCCTGTATTTCTTGGTCTTGTCTAATTGCTCTAGCTGGAACTTCTAGTACAATGTTGAATAGGAGAGGTGAGAGTGAGCATCCTTGTCTAGTTCCTGTTCTCAAGTGAAACTGTTTCAGGCTCTCTCCATTCAGGACAACATCGGCAGTTGACTTGGTATAAACAGCCCTTATTGCATTGAGGAATTTGCCATCTATTCCTATTTTGCTGAGAATTTTCAGCATAAATGGAGGTTAGACTTTATCAAATGTGTTTTCTTGCAGTGGATTTTTTGATACTACCCCCAAAGCATGAGTAACTTACGAAAATATTGAAACTGGGATGGGTGGAGCCAAGACGGTGGACTAGACACACATTTCCTCAACCCCTTCTGAAAACTAAGGACTAGATTCATAACTGAATCGAATACTGTGGACAGGGAGCCCCTAGGATATGCCATAGGGTTGTCAGGATCACACACCACTGAACAGGTAACTAACTTTCTCTGATGAGGCAGAGTACGCTGAGCCCTGCTCCTGCTGACTCATGCTTGGGCAGATGGCAGGTACTGATGCTTTTCTTCTTTTTGTTATCCACGAGGTGGGGCAGGACACAAGCTGGAAAATATGTTCAACTGCAGTGTTAAAGTAAACACTGTATAGTGCAGCAGAGAGACAGTGCATGGAACAGCCACATCTTGAGAGCCGGGCTCCTGAGGGCCCCAGTGCCCCTACACTCTCTTTTCAGAGCTCCACCACAGAATCTGCTGTTTCATGGCAGGAAGAGCAGCTCAGCCTGGACACCATCTTGGTCAACTGGGAGACAGAGACATCCAGCTGGAGGTCTCAGCAGAGGCTAATTCCAAAGCTGAGAAGCAGTGCCACTCTGAAAAGCATTTTCCCAGAAGAAAGGCTATAGTTAGCATAATGTTACCTTATGGGTATGGCTGGCTAAGGATGACAGCAAGCCCATTACTCCTTCCTACTTTGAACTACATCATACTGAATAGAGACAGACTGAAAGAATTACCCTTGAGAACCAGAACTAGACAAGGATGCCTACTTTCACCACTTCTATTCAACATTGTACTTCAAGTCTGGCCAGAGCAACTAGATAAGACAAAGATATAAAGGGCATCCACATCAGCAAAGAAGAAGGAAAAAAATCTCTGTATTTGCAGATGATGTGATTATATATGGAGAGAACCCTAAAGAATCCATACATAAACTACTCAAACTAACAGAAGAGTTCAGCAAAGTATCAGGATATAAGATCAATATAATTAAAATCAGTAGAATTTCTTTGTACCAACAAAGAAATCATCAAAGAATAAATCACCACATCAATACCATTTGCTAAAGCTCTCAAGAAGATAAAATACGTAGGAGTAAATCTAACTAAAGAAATAAGAGACCTCTACAAAAAGAACTACAAGACCTTATTGCAAGAATCCAAGGGAGACTTACATAAATAGAGAAACTTACCCTGCTCATGTAAACGAAGACTTAACACTGCAAAAATGTCTATTTTACCCAAAACAATCTACATATACAATGCTAACCCAATACAAATTCCAGTGTCATTTCTTAATGAGATGGGTAAACAAATCACCAACTTTGTTTGGTAAGTGAAGAAACCGCAGATAAGAAAAGCACTACTGAAGAACAGAAATATAGTGGGAGGCCTCACACTACTTAACCTTGAATCTACTACACTGCCACTGCAGTCAAAACAACCTGGTACTAGGATCCTGGTACAAAAAGAGACATATAAATGAATGGAACAGAGGTGAGACCCCAAAGATGCCACCATCCTCTTATGAACAGTTGATAAACAACAATGTCCCTGAGATTGTAAACGTGGGTAAAAACAATCTCTTTAACAAATGGTGCTGGCAAAATTGGATATCCATCTGCAATAAATTGAAACAAGACCCACACCTCACACCTTGCACAAAAACTAACTCAAATGGGAGCAGAGACCTAAATATCAAACCTAAAATGGTAAAGATCATGCAAGAAAAAATGGGGTCAACAACAGAAGTTTTAATACACAGCTTAGACTTCAAAGTCTGACAAACAAAGCATGATCAACAGAAAAGAAAATAGATAAATTGGAACTACTAAGAATCAAACACTTCTGCTTATCCAAAGACTTTATCAAAAAAATTAGAAGACCACCTACAGAAATGGGAAAAAAATGTTTGGCAACTACATGTCTGACCAACGTCCAATCTCTATAATCTACAGGTACTACAAAATATCAGCAAGAAAAAAGCAAATAACCCAATTAGACGATGGATGAAGGAGATGGACAAAGATACACGAGGAACTGCTCAAAATCATTATCTATTAGACAAATCCAAATCAAAACTACAATGAGATACCATTTCACCCCAGCAAGCTTGGCCACGATCCATAAAAACATAAAACAATAAATGCTGGAGAGGCTGTAGAGAGATCAAAACTCTCCTACACTGCTGTTGGGATTGCAAAATCATACATCCTTTTTGGAAACCAATCCAGTGCTTCCTTCAAAAGCTATAAATGGATATACCATTTGATCCAGTAATCCCACTGCTCGGATTACATCCTACAGAACCCAGGGCAGTCACATGAACACAGACATGCACACGAATGTTTACTGCAACACAGTCCACAATAGCAAAAAACGGCTTCAACCCAGATAACCAACAACAGATGAACTGGATAAGCAAACTATGGTACATATGCTCATGGAACACTATGCAATGATAAAAAACAATGATGATTTTAGGAAGCATCTCATAACCTTGTTTCAATTGGAAGACATTATGCTGAGTGAAATCAGTCAGCGGCACAAGGACAAGTATTGTATGAGATCCCCACTATAAAGACTTAAAAATAGACTTACGTGTAGCAGAAAGGTTTCTTTGATGGCTGCGAGGGAGGGGAGGGCGGGAGAAGGCTCGTCGTACATTAGTTGATAGAAATTTGGTTGGGTGAAAGCAGTGACAGCACACAGTATAAAGAAGACCAACTTAACTGAATTTCAACATAAACTGAAAACTGTTCTAATCTTAACTGAGTATTGCAAGGACAGAGTAGCAGGGGTGGGGGTCTGGGAACCATGTTCACAGGTGACATAGAGGCCAGCTGGCATAACTAGCCTATTGCTAAGACATCCCGTATTGGCGAGTGACATCTGGATTCTTAAAAGTTAGTAAGCTGGCATCTGAGATACACCAAAGAGTCCCAACTCATCTGGAACCAACAATCACCAGGAACAATAACGACATGAGAGAAAATAGTGCAGGAGACAGAAGGACCCACGTGAAGGGGTGATTGTATGAACATGTCACAAGAAGTAAATGGTGCCTGGCCACCACCAAAGACAGCCATGATGGGGCACACAATGTTGAGTGCCTATGGCGACATGAGAAAAAGAGGGGTGCCCTTCAAGAACTCCACTAAAAGACCACAAATGATGGTCCAGTGTCTTGCGGGTTCTCCTGGGAACATGACTCCTAGACCTGCTGCTACCCCTGAGCAGAAAACATTATTGAGGTCAACTCTTCAGAAAGGAATGGACTGGACTCGGGGACACAATATGACCTTATGATGTGTGTGCTTTATGAGTCTATGCATCTATAGGATGCTGTTCTACTGGTGTCTTACCAGAAGGGAGAGAAGAGGATAGATAGGAGGCGAGAGGAGATTGTTAAGAGGATACGATACATATATAATGAAAAAGAGGAGTGTGCTGTCACCGAGCAAGGAGAGCAGAAGGATCTGCAGATAAGGTGGGCATGGAAATTTAATCTGGATTGTATACTTTCACTTAATCATAGTAAAAAATAGAGAAAATGGACTTCATAGATACATATATATATATATATATATATATACTTTGTGCTCCAAAGGATATTACATAAAAAGGACAGATCATGAAATGGGAGAAATCTTGCATATATCATATACCTGATAAAGTAGATGTACCCAGATATAAGATCTCCAGACCTTTATCCAAATAATACATAAAAACAGCCAATAAATACATAAAAAGGTAGTCACTATTAAAAGGCATTAGGGAAATATAAATCAAATCACAATGATACACATTTTCATGCATCTTAGGATGGCTATAATAAAAAAGACATAATAACAAGTGATATCAAGAATATCATGTAACTGGTACTCTTGATACATAGCTAGTGAGAACAGCAAATAGTAAAGCCACTGTGGAATATATTCTGGCAATTTTCTCAACCCACCAATTCTACTACTAGGCAGATACCCAAAAGAAATAAAAACATATTTCTAGGCAAATACTTCAGCACAAATGTTCATAGGAGCATTATTCCTAATGCTTCAAAAGTAGAAGCAACCCATATGTGCACCAACTGATGAAGAGTAAATGAAAGCAGTAAACCCATACAATGGAATAGTATTTAGCAAAAAAAAAAAAAAAGAATTTAGTACTGATACACATGAGGATAAACTTTGAAAACTTTTTTATAAGTGAAAGAAACCAGACATAAAAGGACACTTATTGTATGACTCCATTCACATGAAATGCCCAGAACAGAAAAATCTATAGAGACAAAACATAGATTAATAGTTCCGGCACTTGGCTTGGCAAGACTGGAGTTAGAGAACTGGGGAGAAAACTGGGAGTGACAGCTAAGCAGTGCAGAATTTGTACTTGGAGGATGAAAACGTTCTAAATTTCATTGATGTGTTTGTTGCAGAACACTTAAGTATATACAAAAAATCACTGAATTGTACAATTTTAATCATTGTATTGTAGGGAATATTAGTTGGGAGGATGAGACATGTATGGAGCAGAGAGGAATAGTGTGCTGTCACTGGACAGGGAGAACAGTGGAAGCTGCACAGAGGTAGGTGCGTAAATTTATAAGTGAATGTACATTTTCACTCAGTCGTATTAAATAAAAAAATAAAATATATATATATATATATATATATACACACCAAAAAAGTACATGATGTGTGTACTTTATGGGTTTATGCATCTATAGGATGCTGTCCTACTGGTGTCTTACTAGAAGGGAGAGTAAAGGATAGATAGGACAGAAAGGAGATTGTTAAGAGGATATGACATATATATAATGAAAAACAGGAGTGTGCTGTCACTGGGCATGGAGAGCAGAAAGATCTGCAGATAAGGCAGAAAATAAATTTTCAAGATTGCATAATTAATGAATATTTGCCTTCTCCAATTGTTTACTGCTGTATACTCCCCACCATGAGGCATCCTCACAATGCCACCAGACCAATCTTCTTCCATATGCTGCTATATATATATATTTTTAAATAGCATAGTATCCTTATGAAAACACTGATGGTGGAGGGAGGCACAGTCAACAGCGCAAAGGGATGAATTGTTTCCATATTCATCCTATTGGTTAGATTTATAATGTCATTAAAACAGATTTTTCTTTCAATTTTTAAATTGCATTGAAGATAAACATAGAAATCTTAGTTACAGTTATAGAACAGAATATAAATGTCATATCTGAAAATCTAAACTAAAACTTACAAAGAATAGGTTGAATGGGCAGAGACAAAACGTAGAGAGCCATCATGACTACATGGCCCTTAGGAAGACAATACAGGATGGATTAGCTGAAACCAGGACGGACAAATGCTTAAGGACAACACAAGATGAAACAAGTCTCTGCTCACTGGTGTGAGCAGTGCAAGACTAGACTTCTCTAACACCACCACCTCAACTACCACCACCACCAGCAGCAAAATTTCTTTGTAAACATAGCCATACTCTGGAGAAAGGAGTATCCCCTAAAATAATCAAATGACATTTCTGACAGAATAGAACACTAAAGTAAAAACTGATTTCTGAGAAAATGTTATATTTCTACATGAGCTTTTAGAATAAGGTTGAGATTTGCTAACCTAGAATAACAGATATCATAGTCATTTTTAATAATTTACCCCAGTGAGAATTCTAGAGCTTCTTAGTCATTACTCTGATTAACTTACCTTCTTAGCACATGTGATAGTTAAGATTGTATGTTAACTTGGCTAGGCCACGATGCTCAGTATTGTGGCAGCCATGTAGTGTTTCAGTCACCCCCACGGTGGAATTGGCTGAGTGGTACCAGCAGGGGTGGGGCTTGTGGTGACTCACCATTCCCTCAGCTTCATCTTCCCACCTTTTGCCACCTACTTCCTTTCTGCTCACTGTGCCAAGGTTTTTGACTTACTGTGGATACAGAAGCTTCTCTTGTTTACTGACCTCCTGTTTCTGGGACTTGAAGTGTCAACTAATCTGTCAGTCTTCATAGCCTGCAAGTAACAATCCTGTTCCCTGAACTGCTGATGTTGGGTTTGCAGCCCCTGCAGTTACATGAATCAGGCAAAACTGTCCAGTCTTGCCCACCAAATTGGGATTCACCAGCATTCAGAGCTTAAGAGAAGGATCCCCACTCTCCAACTGCCAACCTTGAGTTCACCAGCTTCCAAAGCTGGGTGAGGCTTGTAACTTGGGAAGATTGAGCCTCTACAATTTCATGAGCTGTTTCCTTGATATAAATTTCTCTGTACACATATTTACACACTAACTGGTTCTGCCTCTCTAGAGAATCCAGCCTAAGACACCACCCAAAGAGGAATACTTGAAGTTTTGAAATAAGGTTGAGCACACTGAGATTGTTTTTTATAGCTCTATAATGATAAATAAGACAGCACGAATGTCAACCCTGACAAACTTTGAAAAAACAAAACAAAACTGTATAACTTGATTGACCTTAACTTTATCTTTGACTAGCCTGAACTTCAGTATCAAGAAAACAAAAATCCTCACAATTCGACCGGTATGCAACATCATGATAGACGAAAAAAGGACTGAGGTTGTCTAGGATTTCATTTTACTCAAATCTACAATTACTGCCAATGGAAGCGGCAGTCAAGAAATCAAAAGACACATTGCACTGGGAATATCTGCTGCAAAGGACATCTTTAAAGTGTTGAAAAATAAAGATACCACCTTGAAGACTAAGTTGCACCTGACTTATGCCATGATATTTTCGATGGCATCATATGCATGCAAAAGCTGGAGAATGAGTAAGGAAGACAGAAGCAAAATTGATGCCTTTGAATTGTGGTGTTGGAGAAAAATATTGAATGTACCATGGACTGCCAAAAGAACAAACAGATCTGTTCTGGAAGAAGTACAAAAAGAGTGCTTCTTGAAAGCAAGGATGGTGAAACCATATCTTATATACTTTGGACATGTTGTCAGGTGGGATCAGCCCCTGGAGAAGGACATCATGCTTGGTAAAGTAGGTCAGCAAAAAAAAGGAAGATCCTCAACAAGACAGACTTACACAGTTGCTGCAACAATGGGCTTAAGAAGAAAAATGACTGTGGGCATGGCATAGGATGGAGCAGTGTTTTGTTCTGTTGTGCATAGGGTAGCTATGAGTTTGAACTGACTCAGGGGCACCTACCAACAACAACAAGTTTGAACTTCATACGGGTTTTAATTATCCAGGCTTCCCAATTTTTAGGGTCATTCTGTTCATCTTTCCCTTGCTTATCCAGGCAATCATTAACGCTTGCTTCTCACTGTAGAAGTTAAAGAGCTGACATTAACAGGCCTTATTTTTCTAATGCATCAGATTTACCTGAAAATCTTTTCTCTACAGCATTCTCATGTGTTGTCAATGTTCCTTTTAACCCTTACTTGATCCCAGTATCACCAATCATAATCCTCATCATTTCCTTCACTTGTTGACTTTCAAGTACTCCTTTTTCAAACACACCTTGAAGATTCCGTGTTTTCTTCCACAAGCCAAACAAAACCTGCTGCTGTTGAGTCAGTTCTGACTCACAGCCACCATACATACAGAGTAGAACTTCCCCACAGAGTTTTCAAGGACTGCTTGGCAAATTTGTGCTGCTGACCTTCTAGTTAGCAGCCATAGCACTTAATCACTAGGCCACCTGGGTCTTCCACTAGAGGTACACAAACTCTGAACAGGGGCAGATTATCTGATAAACAAGGTAAGCACAGGATTACTTAGGCTTACATGCTAATCTATAGCAAACAATTTCACATGGTTTTCACTTTTATATGACTCCATGAAATCCATGTGACAGTGTTCACTACTTATTAGTAAGTAAACACAAGTAAGCCTGTGTTTACCTTGTTTACTGGATAATCCAACCCCGACTCTAAATCACTATCTTTAAGAGATAAATCTGTTTTACCTCACTAATATTAGTATCAATATGAAATCACACAATCTAAAACTTCAAACATAAAACATAGAATATTTCATTTTAGGTCCCTAGAGAGTTTATTGTTTACCAAAGATTCCAACATTTAAACTCTTTTCCTGGAAAGAGCTCACCAACAAACTCAGCATAAAAAGTCTGACCTAAATTTCTTCTCATGCTTCTGCAAGCTCTATCTCCAAACCTAAGGTTTTAGAATATGAATTGTTCAGGTGTAACACTGACATTGTGTTTGTATCTAACTTTTCAGCAATACAGGCATAAGGATAAAGGTGAGTATAACTAATATCAGTTGTTACTAGTAGTCAAACTGTGTATATTTCATTTAAATTACAAGTTTCTTTATGCATAGTTTTCTTAAGTACAAGGAAACTTGTTGACATGTCAGCCTGATGATCTATTCTATACCCATTATCCATAAAAGAGTTATTTACTAGAGAGAATAGAGAGCCAGCACATGACTGGAAAGAATTTGGCAGCTTCTAGACTTTATATTCATATTCCAAGAATCCATTAGAAGAAAATACTTTTCAGAAACTTAAACGTACGAATTCTGCTAAGGTTTCATCCATAGAAATCTAGAAGTAGAAAGCTGCGTTATTACTCATTTATCCCTAAAAAGGCAGGTGAAAGGATTGGTAAGCACTGTCTAAAATATTCACAAAACATGATCAATATCATAGTTCAAGCCTTGAAATACTGTCAGCATATTTAAACTCAAAATATCAAATAACTTCCTCTGCATGTCAGCTCTTTGAATGACTAAACGTAGAAGAGATGGAAAAGAAGGGTTGTAGCAGTGCCTCTGTAGTCCTTATCATAATTAGAATTTCTAAAGAAGCTATCTTTTAACTAGTTTCACTAACTGATGACATCTGCCCTTTTCTGATCCAAATTTACCTTAACACAGAATATTAAACTCAGTATATTCAAGTATCCTTGAGTAGTACCTAAACTAATTTCTAGGAAAAATTCCACCTCAAGAATTCTTTGGATCCAACCTGATAGAGAACAGGACAGGCTACCACGACTAAGACAAATATACATGACATAATATATGTCACACTCCTAAATTTTTGTGGTAAGATATTAACGATTTGTTTTCTCATAAATCATATTTATAGTGAATAATGTAAAACATAGAACCCCTTGTGGTGTACTGGTTAAGTGTTATGGCTGCTAACCACAAGATGGGCAGTTCAAATCTGCTAAGCACTCCTTGGAAATTCCATGTGGCAGTTCTATTCTGTTCTACAGGGTCGCTACAGTCAGAATTGACTTGATGGTAGTGGGTTTGGATTGGTTTGGTTCATGTAAAATACGGCATTCCAATCACTAGTGTCAATTATAATATTCAACTAACTGAAAACTGACACTGCAATTCTCATGACATAGTTGTTATTGGAAAATGTTCTTTAATGGATACTTTTTCCTTCTTTAAATTTCTCTAGAACATTTGTGAACATATTTGAGTTATACCAACACAAAGGTTCTTACATGATTGTTTTATCAGAGTTATACAGACATATCTTTCCTAAATTCAATTCAACTTAAATTACGATGTAATTCCTTAACTGTATGGCTCTGGTATCTTTTACATCATAATACAACAACTATTCATTTGAGCCTTAAGTCTTCAAAAATTTACTGATTTTTTTTTTTTTTTATTTACTATGACTGAGTGAAAATGTACATTCCTGTATAGATTTACATTCCCACCTATATGCAGCTTTCACTGCTCTCCCTGTCCGGTGACAGCACACTATTCCTCTCTGCTCCATACATGTCTCATCCTCCCAACAGTTTTCTTTCCCCTCCTCTCCACCCACTCTCCTTCCTCCAGTCAGAGGTCTGCAGGATGATAATTTTTTCACAAATGCCCCCAGATATTGCAAGGGGGATAGAATTTTTAAAACAAACAAGTTGAGTTTCCCCTGAGAAATTTCAGGTGATCAGGCAAATAAATGCATAAATTACAGAAATATATAAATATGAAATTGGTATATCTGTGCGCTGTAACGTATTTAGTCAGAATGCAACTGGTGGTACGGAGGAAGTTCACCTAATACTGTAAGTGAATACAGTTTCAATTACATGAGCCAATAGAAATCATGTCTATTTCTCTTAGAAGTCAATGAAGTAAATTTATTTCCAAGGAGAAATTTTAAGCTTTTTAAAATTGTATTATGAGAACTAGATAGTCAAAACTAATTTGCCTCTCATTTTTACTTCAGTTCATTGCATTACGTAACTCATACTGAGTGCCTGATACAATTTTTATATCTTCTTAAATTAGCTTTTGATGTTTACCTTGTAATTGCCTTGTTTTACACGTTTCTTAACTGTGTAATTTTAAAGCTGCAAGAGCTAGAAAGGTAATCTGTTTTAATCCTCTGAAGTTTCCTAAGGATTAATTTAGGCTGAGAGATTAACAGTGATCCGACTAAGATTACATGTCTAGTTACCACAGAATTTAGATTAGAAGCTAGGTCACCTGAATCTCAATACTTTGCTTTATTTATGCCACTTTTCTAAAAAACGAGATGTTGACAAATTACACGATGAGGCATGGAGTAAGGGAGGAAGAGAAGAAAATGAAAGGGTGAAAAAAGGCAGAAAATTAGGAAAGGTTTCAAGTTTTACTTTCTTAAAGTTTAGACATACATTTTTTAAAGACTGTAACACTCAAAGCCATGACCTTAAGTTGCAAATGTTTTTCTTTTGACAATTTTTGAACAAAAAAATATGGGATCATGCAAAAATAAAATGTTTAAAATGCAACACGACATGTATATTTCTTTGAGTCACTGGCATAGGTGTATTTTGAGATCTAAACATGAGCAAGTATATCCATATAAACACTTGAAATCAATGAGAATCACTCTTACCTCTCTTGCTATTTCCTAGACAGGTTTGTTTTTTTTTTTTGAGGTGAGAGCTTTTTTTTTAATTTAATAACTGAGTGAAAATATACATTCCCATATAAATTTACATGCCCACCGATATGAAGCTTCTACTCCTCTCCCTGCCCGGTGACAGCACATTATTCCTCTCTGCTCCATACATGTCTCATCCTCCAACAGCCTTCTTTCCCCTCCTCTCCATCCACTCTCCTTCCTCCAGCCAGAGGTCAGGATGATATCCTATAGATGCACACAACCATAAAGTGCATCCAACATATGGTCACTCTGCATTGCCAAGTCCAATCCACTTGTGTCCAAAGAGTGGACCCTCGTTATGATTTATGGGCACGGGCAGCATCCAACACAAGAATAAAAAGGGATGCATCCTAGACAGGTGTTTTATAACCTAATGTCAGCCACCCAGGTCTTCACATAAACAACCCTTCTGATTATTTAGCTCAATGTGGGTTTTGACTCATCAGGAGGAACAATATACCAATGAATATAATTTTAATTTCTTCTTAAAATACTAACAGACTGAAAAAACATATGCATGTGTCTATTATTTGTAAAGTTAGGGAAGCAACAGCGTCAGCTTATAATTAGTGTTAAACCTGTTAGGTATGCCATGTTTATTTGGCCAACAGGATGATCTCATATTTTTATCAATTTGTTTGTGTTTTCAGGAAAATCACATTCCTTGGATTCCAAAAGATGTCCAGTTTTATTTGTCCCAGTTTGCTGTCCAGTAAACCACTGAAAAATTAGTAATTTGAAGTAATAATTGGCTGTCATAGTTCTATGAGTTCACTGGGTTTAACTGGCCAATATATTCTCAGGTCTCTCCTACTGCTGGGGCTGAAATTTTCTGAAGAATCATCTGGCTGAGCATATAAGATGGCTCAGTTACATGGCTGGGCTTCAGTACATACAGTCAGCTGCTCAGCTGGTGTCTCCAGGTGGCTTGGACTTCTTACGAGGTCTGATAATTCAGTTCACAAATTTATCCTAGAAAAAGTGTTACATACCTCATTGCTGAATATCACTACAGTCACCTTTGACGTATTCCACTTGGTAACTTATGCATAGACACCAGTGCCTAGTCCACGCTTCAAAGCAATTTTGGAGCTCTTGCTCTGGAAAGGCCATCAGAGCTATTGTCATATTACCCTTGATGTTCTGAATGTCACCAAAATGTGTTCCTTTCATTACTTCCTTTATCTTTGGGTAAAGAAAAATGTCATTCATGGGCCACATCAGGTGAGTAGGTAGGGTGTACCACTACAGTTGTTTATTAACTGGATAAAAACTCCCTAACAGACAACGCCATGTGAGCTGATGCCCTGCGGTGATTCAAGAGCCATGAGTTGTTGGTGAAAAGTTCAGGTTGTTTTTGTTTAACTTTTTCATGCAGCCTTTTCAGCACTTCCAAATAGTAAACTTTGTTAGCTGTTTGTCCAGTTGCTGCAAATTAGTAATGAACAATCCTTCTGATATCAAAAAAAAGGTTGCAACATCATTTTGACTCTTGAATTGGACTGAGGGAACATTTTTGGTTGTGAAAAATTGTCTGACTTCCATTGTGTACTTTGCTGCTTTATTTCAGAGTTGTACGGGTATACTCATGTTTCATCACCATGGTAACAGGACCCCAAACATCATCTTGCCTCTCCAAAGGGTCTTGGCAAACTTTGACACTCCTTTGCTTTTGTTCATTTGGTGAACTCCCTCAAGATGATTTTTGCACACACCTTTCTCATACCAAGATTTTCATTTAAGATTTTCCTGTTTCTCTGCCAGTATTTACTTTTTCTGCTATGCTTCTCACAGTCAGCCAACGATTTTGATGCAGAATTCAACAAATTTTTGCAATGGTTTCATAAGTTCTGCTCGTTACTTGGCTGCTCTGTCCCCGATTCATCAGCAACACTTTTTCTCTCCTCAGAAAAATGTTAATCTATTTGCACACTGCTGTTTGCTTCATTGCACTATCACCATAAACTCTGACTAATATGTCCCTCATTTCACGTCCACTCTTGCCAAGTTTAACAAGAAATTGAATGTTAGTTTTTTGCTTTAATTCAAGCTCCAACATTCCCATGATGGCACACAAAAACATGCAGCAAGAATAATGAATGCCACTCAGCAAGACACAGCCACACATCAATACAAACACAGCTGTGAAACACTGATATACCAACGTTATAAAACCTTACTGAGATGTCTGTACAGTGGTGACAACATATATGCACAGTGGCAAGTTTTCAAACTTAACTTTCAGACTTCATGGGGAATATTTTCCAAGAGAAAAGGCTTCTCATGACCAAGACTTAGATGCCTCAAAATATCCCCAGCATTCTAACAGGTCAAACACTTTGTTAAAGCCACCAGTCTAGATTAGAGGATATGGAGATTTGAACTCCATCTTTTGAAGTGAGAACTGTCACGTGTTTTCGACGAGGAAGCAATTGATAGCAGTCAGTTTTAGATAATATATGCCAAAAAAGGTACCAACAGTACTCTCACATAGTTGTAAGTTCTTCCAAGGACTGTATGGGAATGGGCTATAAGGGACACATCAGACCAAGTCATTTGTCAGTAAGAAATTTTGATCTCTTGATCAAATAAATAAATTGTGGAAATAAAAATGCAATTTTGATGCAGTTCTTCCTACAAGTTTCACTCTACCAAATCAATAACTATGAATACAGCCTGCATATTTTAGGTATAAATGATTACATACTATTTACTTTAAGAGTCCCGATATTGCTACTTTGGAGTTTTAAAATGGTTACAACATAAATCAATTAATCACTAACTTTTTTTTACATTTTATTTTTCTTAACTACCTTGGCTTTCTTACTACTTCCAGTAATTTTCAATTAAAGCAAAAAATTCAAGATAATTATTTGTGTTATTAGTTGCCATCAAGTCAATGGCAACTCATGATGACTTTGTATATGCAGAGCAGAACTGTGATACATAGGATTTTTCAGGTTGTGATCTTCTGGAAGCAGATTACCAGGCCAGTCTCTAGAGTTGCTCTTGGGAGGTTCTGAGCCAGAAACTTTTGGGTAGTAATTGATGGCTTAATCATTTGTACCACCTAGGAACAGTATTACCAAAAAGCCCCAAATCAAACCCTGTATCACTGAGTCAATTTCAACTCACAGTGACTTTACATGACAGAGTAGAACTGCCCCACAGTGTTTCGAAGAAGGGATAGTATAAGGAGACATACATTTTCAATGAAAAATATACATTAAGCATATTTTCTATATACACAGATATTAAAAACAAAGAACACTCAGTTTTTGCACATTAGTTTTATTTACCATATTCTGCTATGCTTATTTGAACATTTTTTCTAGCAGAAACACAGGTATAACATGAAGTTTAATTGTATTGTTTCATACCAGAGAATTTTGTTCCAAAAGTATTTTAAGAATAATCTCAACATGTTTTACACAGTCTACCAGCATGCAGTAATACCCTCAGTTATATGACTACTTTCTTTGCCCGGTTATTCTGAAAATCTACTGTACATATTAATGTTTTTATCTTCCAAATATTGATGGAAAATCACACTCTATCTTATGGTTGGTATGAGTTGTGTCCAGGGGTATTATCAGTTATATTAAGAGCAGCATAAGTCACTGTAGAAGAAAATGTTTCATGATAAGCAATTCTATTAAAATTCTTCTTTAGGAATATTTTCAAAATGCTTTCCATCTTACACACCTACAAATATTCTCACTTGCTCAATATAACATCTTACCTTTCTAAATATCACCAAATTTATCTACTTTGAAAATGCAAATCAGTATTGCAATTACTTTTTTACTTATGGGACTATTTACTTAATATTTTATCTTACCATTTTACTGATATAATTAATAGTCTTGTTTATTATTAAATTTTAAAGCATTCACACAAATGCAAAATTCATTTTGGCAATCAGGAGTTTTCATTGTGCAAATCAGCTGAGTTTTAGATTACTCTGGATCTGTTCCTAATGTTTCTGTTGCTGTCAAATTACCACTTGAGGAATGTTGTCCTGGTTCATCAACAGGGTAATGTTACACATGCATACCTGTAATCCTAAACAACAGTGCATATTTATATACACATATACATATGTATGTATACACGCATATGTGTACACATATACATATGTATGTATACATGCATATGTGTACACATATATATGTATGTATACATGCATATGTGTACATATATACATATGCATGTATATATACATGTGCACACACATATACATAGGTGTGTTACATACATGTGTACATATATAAATATAAATGTAGATAAGTGTATTTGTATTATTTATTTGCTAAACTGAATGGTAGCTCTAGGGACATATCATAGCTCATTCCATGTATGCCAAATCAGCTCTTGCATAAAAAGATAAATACATGTGGGTTACCTACTAGGTGAAGTTACTGTTTTCATATCAGTCATTACTTGATGTGGAAGGTGATGGTGAGACAAGGATTTGAAGAGAAAATTAGTGTAAGGAGAACAGAAATTCCATGTCTCAAAAAGAAATTACACCAACTTGAAGCAAAATGACTGGTAAGTGTGGTGCTCAATATGCTTTACCATGCTGTATCTTTATCTAGGATTCAGGTTCAACTGAGGTTGCTTGTTTTTTCTCTTTGCTAACAGTAAAGAATAAAAGTGTAAAAATTCACAGTAGCACAAGAGACAGGACACTACCTAAACAGAAGTATGGATAGATTTCCAGAAGATTGCTAGGACAGTACAAAGCAAGCTACATGTAACTGATGTGCTAAGTACATGAGTCATAGGATGTCATCTGAAGGAAATTTTATTTCGATTTCCTAATACACTAATGTCCCTTAACAGAAACTCTGGTGGCGTAGTGATTAAGTGCTACATCTGCTAACTAAAAGGGCAGCAGTTCAAATCCACCTTGGAAACTCTATCGAGCAGTCCTACTTATCCTATAGGGTCACTATGAGTCAGAATTAACTTGACAGCAGTAGGTTTTGTTTGTTTTCTTAAATGTGCCTTAAAGTTATTTTAAGCGGGTAAGAAAATTCTTCCCAGCCCCAGAATACAAATTTGGGTGTATTTCCTGAGTATTCTGTTTTAGACAATAAATGGTCACTGTGATGGTTAGGTTTGTGTGTCAACTTAGCTGGACCATGATTCTCAGTGTTTTGGCAGTCATATGACACTGCGATCACTTCTAGGATGAGATTTCAAATCATATGATCACTTCCATAATGGGATCTGCTATAAGTAACCAATCAGTTGAAAGAGAATTTTTCTTGGGCACGTAGCCTTCACTGAATATAAGTGGACGTTCTGGCAGAGCTTCTAGGTGTTTGCTCACTGTGGATCCTGCAGCTGGTTAGTGTAAGTCTGACCTCCAGTTCTCAGGACTTGATCCAGCAGCTTACCTGAAGTCTAACCTGCCTATTTTGGTATTCATTAATCTTGGAATTTGTTGATCTTTGCACCTGTGAGCAAGAGTCCTCATGTCTGACCTGCCAATCAGTCCTTGTGGCTACATGAATTAGGAGCCACATTTATCTTGACCCAAGGTATTGGGATATTCCAGCGTGTACAACCGTATGAGGCATTTCTTTGATACAAATATATACATATTCTTTACTGGATTTACTTCTCTGGAGAACTCTGCCTGACATTTGGTACCAGGAGTACAGAGTTGCTCTAACAAATACCTAAAATGTGGAAGTCATTTTGAAACTGTGGATAGAAGCTGGAGGAGTTCTAAAGTACCTAATAAACAACTGAATTACCTTGAAGAAACTATTGGTGGAATTATGGACATCAAAGACAATTTTGGTTAGGATATGGAAGTGAGGAGGACTGTTAAACCTGACAGTTACAGTGAGAAATAGCAACAGACCCAAGAGATCAGCGTGAGACAGCATTCAGGCAGACCCAGGGAAGAGACAGATGAACAATTTTGTGCAGATGGCTTCCTGGATGAGTAGGGTGACTCCAGGCACTTAGCGGCATCAAGGAGTTTTGGAACACTTACCAAGCAGGGCAGATGAAGGAAGGGAAGTAAATAGGCTGAGAGGTAAAGAAGCCATGAAGCTGAACAAATAAGGATCACAGACAGCAGAGTTGCCTCAGTCTCAACGGGTGAAGTGGACCCTCAGATGGATTAGGAGACTGGGGCCATCCAAAGCAGATCTGCTAATCAGTGGGCCTGGAAGATGCAGCTGAAGCTCCCAGTTGAAAGGCCTCTATTCAGAATGAGGAGAGTGTGGAAGGCTGGGCCATTGCTTAAATGGCCTCTGAGAACAGAGAATTATTTTCAAGCCCTGATGGCTAATATATTCTGCTGATTTGCTTGCTGCCTATTATCTCTTTCTTCCCTCCATTTTCTCCCACTTGTAACGAGAATGTTTAGCTAGTCTCTGTTCTACCACCATACTTTAGAAGCAGATAACTTGCGTTCTTGATTTCACAAAGAAATTTTTGTATTGTAAACTCAGAGTTGATTTAAGACTTGTTACAATATGATGGGAGAATGTGTTTTACATGTGATAATGACATGAGTTTTGGGGACCAAATCGTGGAATGTTGTAGATTGAACTGTGTTCCTCCAAAGTGTTTGTCTACTTGGCTGGTCCACGATTCCCAGCATTATGTAACTATCCACCATTTTTTCACTTATGATTTTCCTGTGTTGTAAAGCCTGCCTCTATAATGTTAATGAGTCAAGAATAGACGTTGCAGTGTTAATGAGGCAGAACTCAATCTACACAATTAGGTTGTTTTTTCAGTCAATTGCTTTTGAGATATAAAAGAAAGAAGCAAGGAAAGAGATATCGAGACCTTGCAGTACCAGGAAGAAAGCACTGGAAGCATAGCACACCCTTTGGACCTGGGGTCCCTGAACTGAGAAGCTCCTTGACCGGGGGAAGACTGATGACAAGAACCTCTGTCCAGAGATGACAGAGAAAAATGGCCTTCCTCCTACCAAGGGAACTGGTCAATTTGTGCTTTGACAAGGAGGGTCATGTTTTTAAATTAGAATAAGGGCCAATCCCACAGAAGATTTGAAGATCTTTACTACTAATATGAAGAATCTGGAGCACAGCACATCCTTTGGACTCAAAATATCTGTTCTGAGAACTTCCTAGACACAAAAGAGTTTTAATACTAAACATGGCAAGAACCAACTTAGAGAAGGTACAGCCCAGCAGCCCAGAAAAATAGCAGCAGCAGTACTAGCAATGAGAACCATGGAACTAGCAGATGACTGTGGCTGACTTCCCAGTAACTACAGGGCAAGAGAGAGCTGAGTCCCTTTGGGCAGGAGGCTTGCCAGCAAAGCAGGGTTCCTCTAGGCACTTGGTGGAATTAAAGACGCCTAACATTTGCGTGGAGTCGGATCCAATTTTGACAGCACTTGACTGGCTTGGCTAACACTTGCCTGAGCAGCAAAGAGCTGACAGTGACCCAGAAGCATACACTGCCAGTGACAAGGCCAAGAGAAAGGCCACCAGTCTAAGAGCATGGCCAAGAAGCTGATAGGAACTGGTTGTAAGCTGTTCTAATGGACTAAGTGTATCTTTTCTCTTGAGTTGTGCCCTGTTACTTCCAAATTGGCCTTGTTACTTCTCTAATTAACTACATAATCCTAAGTATGGTTTGTGAGTTCTGTGTGGCTGTTACAACAAATTATTGATAAGACAACTTTGTAGGATCTATAATTCTTGGTCGGAAGTTTTTCTCCTTCAGGGCTTTGAACATTCATCCCACTGTTTCCTACTCAACATCGTTTCTGCAGAGAAGTCAGATGAAAGCTTGGCTGCCTTTAAAAGCATCTGTTTATGTTTCACTTATTCATTTATTAAGCTTGGTTATAATATGTCTTGGTGTCTTTCTTTTGGGGTCTAGCTTCTGTGGTGTTCGATACATGTCTTGGATAACAATGTTCTCTTTGTTCAAAATCTCAGGAAAGTCTTCCGCCAGCATCTCTACAGCAACACTCTCTAGAAAAATTGTCTATCAAATATGATGGTGAAATTAAGAAATCTGCAGATAAAGATAAGCTGAGAGACTTTGTAAAAACTAAACCCAAACTACATGAAATACTGAGACACTCTTTGATAGAAAAACAAAACCATTAAATGTATATTTAAGGTGGCAATTAAGGAAACAGCATCCAAAATCCTGCAACAACTACACAGTTAGGAAAGTCAAAAATTTAATCAAAGCTACAATACTAAAAGAAGGGAATCAGTGATCATATCATGAAAACTATGACACCATCACACTGAAGAGAGGGATATACTACAGTAGTTACACTCATTTCAGAATGGAGAGGAAGTTAAAAACGGTTTTAATCTTAGTATGTTAAGGGAGATCTTAGATTGTAGCTGCAGAGCAAAATAACAATGCAACATATCAAAACAACAAATGCAATACAGGAGTCTTGACAAACACAAAAACCAACACTGAAAAGTCAACTCATAAAGAAGAATGACCCATGACAGAATTTTAAGAGCAATACAGAAAATATCAACATAAAAATAATTACATCAAAATGACACGATCAAAAGACATGATCCATCTATATGTTGCTTACAAGAAGCACACCTTAGACTCAAAGATACGCACAACCTGAAAATTAAATGATGGAACAGTATGCATCAAGCTAACAATATATGAAGAAAAGCAGGTGGCAATACTAATCTCAGATAAAAGAGATTTTAATGTAAAATCCACTATTGTGAATAAGGATGGTCTCTATTTTTTGCTGAAAGGTTCAATACTCAAGCAGGACATAACAATATTAAATATTTACACACTCAATACCAGAGCATCTAAATACACTGAACACTGACAACACTGGAAAATGACATGGGTCATTCCACAATAACAGTTGAAACCTTCAACACTCCCCTTTCAGTTATGGATAGATCATCCAGAAAAAAGCTCAGTAAAGGTACATCAACCAACTTGACTTTATCCACATATACAGATCTTTTCACCCATCAACAGATCAGTATACCTTCTCCTGCAATGCATATGGAACATTCTCCAGATTAGACCATGTGTTAGGTCATAAACCAATTCTCTACAAAATCCAACCCATGCATTTACTGCAGAGTATCTTCTCAGACCATAGAGCCATAAAAGTTGAAATTGATAGCAAAAAAAAATCATAGGTAGAAATTCAAACTTATGGAAACTGAACAACACTTTGTTCAAAAAGCCTTGAGTTATAGAAGAAATCAAGGACAAAATAAAGAAACTTACAGAATTGAATAAGAACGAAAACATATCCTAACAGAAGCTATGGGATACAGCAAAAGTGGTGCTCAGAGGTCCATTTATCTCTATAACTGCACATCCTGAAAGAAGAAAGGGCCCAAATTAAAGAATTAACGTTACAGCTTGAACGATCAGAAAGGGAGCAACAGAGGACACCCTCTGGCACCAGAAGAAAACAGATTATAAAGATTAGGGCAGAACTAAGTGATAAGAGAACAGAAGAACAGTTGAAAAAATTAACAAAATCAAAAGGTGGTTCTTTAAAAAGATCAAGAATTTGATAAGTCATTGGCTAGTCTTACCAAAAAAAAAAAAAAAAAGGAGAAGATACAAATAACCCAATTAAGAAATGACATGGGAGATGTTACAACACACCCAGCTGAAATAAAAAATAACATAACAGAATACTATGAAAGACTACTTTTAACAGATGTGAAAACCCAGAGGAAATGGACAAATTTCTAGATTCATATTACCCACCAAGATTATCACAAGGTGAAGAAGATCACCTTAATAAATCTATCACAAAGGAAGAGATTGAAAAAGTCATCAAAAATCTGCCAACTAAAAAAAGTCCTGGTCTAGATGGCTTTACTAGAGAATTCTACCAAACTTCTAGAGAAGAGTTAACTATGATACTATTGAGGCTATTTTACACTGTAGAAAGGGATGGAATACTCCCAATTTCAGTCTATGAAGCCAGTGTAATCCTGATACCAAAACCAGGGAAACATCCCACAAAAAAATAAAATTACAGAAAAATATCACTCACAAACCAAGATGCAAAACCCTTCAACAAAATCCTAGCCAACTGAATTCAACAAAATAATAGAATTAAAAAAAAAAAAAATCATCATGATCAAGTTGGTTTCATTCCAGGGATGTAAGGCTGGTTCAACATCAGAGAAACAATTAATGTAATCAACCACATAGATAACACAAAAGATAAGAATCACCTGATTTTGTCAATTGATGCAGAAAAGGCATTTGAGGAAGTTCAATACCCTCTCATGCTAAGAACTCTCATAAAAATAGGAATAGAGGGGAAATTCCTTGATACAACTAGTGATATCTACACAAAGCCAACTGCCTTCATCATCCTGAATGGTGAAAGACTGAAAGAATTCCCCTTGACAACAGGAACTAGACAAGGATGCCCACTCTCACCACTGCTACTCAACGTTGTATTTGAGGTTCCTGCCAGGACAATTAGACAAGACAAAGAAATAAAGGGCATCCATATTGGCAATGAAGAAGTAAAAAGCTCCCTACTCACAGATGATATAATTGTATATATAGAGATGGGTAGAGAATCCTAAGGAATCCATAAGTAAACTCCTGGAACTAATAGAGGAGTTCAGCCAAGTATCAGGATACAAGATAAACAGAAGTAAATTAGTAGGATCCCTTTATACCAAGAGTTCATCAAAGAAGAAATCACCAAGTCAATACCATTAACTATAACCCCAAGAAGGTATAATACCTAGGAATAAATCTAACTAGAGAAATAAGAGACCTATACAGAGAGAGCTGCAAGGCCTTACTGCAAGAAACCAAAAAAAAAAAAACTTACAAAACTGGAGAAACCTATCCTGCTCATGGATAGGTTAACATTGTGAAGATGTCCATTTTATCTAAAGTGATCTACTTACACAATGCAATCCCAATACAAATTCCATTGTCCTTCTTTAATGAGATGGGGAAATATATCACCAACATTGTTTGGAAATGTAGAAACCCTAGCTTAACAAAGCACTACTGAAAAAGAGGAATACAATTTGAGGCCTCACACTACCTGATCTCAGAAACTATTACACTGCCACAGTCATCAAAACAGCCTAGTACTGACACAGAAAGAGGCATTTAGGCCAGTGGAATAGAGTGAGAACCCCAGAGATGCCACCATCCTCTTATGAACAGTTGATATTTGACAAAGGAACTAAGATTGTAAACTGGGATAAAAACAGTCTCTTTAGCAAGTAGTGCTGGGAAAATTGGATATCCAACTGCAAAAACTGAAAGGAGACCCATATCTCACATTTTACACAAAAACTAACTCTAAATGGATCAGACCTAAATATCAAACCTAAAATGATAAAAAATATTGCAAGAAAAAAACAGGTTCAATGATGGATGTTCTAATACACAGCTTAGGTAGACTTCAAAATCTAACAAACAAAGCACGCTTAACAGAAAATAAAGGGAAACTACTAACAATCAAACACTTCTGTTTATCCAAAGACTTTATCAAAAGAGTTAAAAGACCACCTACAGAATGGAAAAAAATATTTAGCAATTACACGTCAGACTGTTGTCTGATCTCCATAATCCACAGAGTTCTGCAAAATATCAACAAGAAAAAGTTAACTCAATTAAGTGATGGGCAAAGGAGATGGGCAGACACTTCACAAGAGAGGACATCCAGGCAGCCAAAACATACATGAGAATATGTTCACGATGACTGGCTATCAAAGAAATTCAAATCAAAACTACAGTGAGATATCATCGTACCTCAACAGAGTTGGCCATGATCCAAAAAACACAAAACAACAAATGCTGGAGAGGCTGTGGAGAGACTTGAACTATCCTACACTGCTGGTGGGATTTCAAGTTGGTATAACTTCTTTGGAAAGCAATCTGGCACTTCCTTAAAAAGCTGGAGATAGATATACCATTTGATCGTGTAATTCCACTGCTTGGAATTCATCGTTCAGAAACAAAGGTTGTCACACAGACACACACATGTACACAAATGTTTATTGCAGCACAGTCCTCAATAGCTAACAGATGGAATCAACTCAGGTGCCCATCAATAAACAAACTATGATACAGATACTCAATGGAACACTACACTATGATAAAAAACAATGACGATTTTAGAAAACATCTCATATTGTGGTTTCAACTGGAAGATATTATGCTGAGTCAAATCAGTCAGTGACAAAAGAACAAATATTGTATGAGACTCTTGTTATAAGTACTTAAAAATAGAGTTATCTACAGGAGAAAATAACTTTGTTGGCTATAAGGGTGGGGGCTGAGGGTTCATCATAGGTAACTGACAGACATGAGAAATTTTATTCATTTACTTAATAAATAATAAAAATTAAACAAAAGAAAAGAAAAACAAACTATTGAATGAAGCAAAGAAAGATAATGCCTTGGGTAAGGTGGCTAGTGTCAGAAACAGTAAAAAGGTTAGAGTAGAGATATGTCTGACTTCTGCCTCTTAGGAATCAGCTTTGTTGATCTTGGTGGTCTTGTAGAGTCAGATGAGTTCTGATGCTAGTGATTAACACAAGGAAATTTAAGAGCACAGAAAAAAAAAGTTACTTGAAGTTAGTGGCTTCTTTCTTTCTGCTTCTGGCATAGGTTGAACACTCACTTTTTCTCCCCAGGAATTGATGTTATAAATTTTGTAGAGATCTTCATCTCTGCCAACCTTTCTCATGCAGTTCCCTTGAACTAAGAACATGCATCTGTATTCCAGATGGACCCTTCTGACTCATTGTAGAATTGATATTTATCTCCTGTTTTTTCTTCTATTCATTGAGGAATTCCTCAGGAATTTAGTGTCTCCACAGATTGAACTAAAGTTGACCCCACAGAATGCTCTCTCTCATACATCCCACTCACTATCTGCCCAACAAATTAATATTTAGACTACTACCACTGCAATCCTTTTTTTTTTTCCAGATAGTTTTGGCTTTCTCATATGTGATAATATGTATTTTTCAAAACAACCACAACAAGGTCTTCAGTCTCACATGTTTTTCCTACAATATATGTTCACTTAGAAAGTTACATGGAGGGCTACATGGGCTACATGGCGGGGCCAAGTGTATACATTCTAAGTGAAAGTCCCAGTTAGCATCAATTACTGGAATTGTGAGTGAAAATGCTTTGAATTATCCAGTCTTGGAGTCTTCTGAGAAGAAGATTCAGACACTGTACAACAGAACAAGACTTCCCTGCCGTATCTTCTCTGAATTGCTTACCCATAGGGTCCAAAAGTATAATAAAATGACTGTTTTATGCAAGGGACTTACAGAGTTGTTTGTTACTTGGCAATAAAAAACTCAAATACCAGGAGTGAATCAAGTACTAGTACTTTATGTCTTTTCTTTGCAGCAAGACAGTGAGTGTTTTCACAGAACTTTCTTCATAATCTTTCCAGTCTACGCTTTAATCCTTCCACATACTGTTTTTTCATAGTAGATGCATCTCAGGGACATTGAATGAGTTTGGGAACACTTCACAAATGTACATAATAATCTAGATTTGCACACTCTTGTCCTCTGCGAATTGAAGGACCAACCTCTAAATATATGGATTTGTATGCATGAAGACAAGGGACCCTAAAATGGAATTTCTTTCCCACAGAATAAATAATTATTTTGTCAGATGAGGGTGGATTTGCAGTTAGGTAGCCTGATATCTACCTAGGGAACCTGAAGTAAGCTTTTGGTCAACTCTCAATGCAGAAAAGAAGCCTGATCTGTGAAAAGAATTATAATATGGGAGAATACCTACATTGGATAATTACATTAACTAGTCCTTCATTTAGAAATGCAAATGGAAAACCGAGATAGCCAGTTTCTTGTTGAAAATAAATCACTCTATATTTCTACCTTCTGCTCATAAAAACAGTAATTTCATTGAATAAACATCTGAACTTAGATAATAAATACATTAACTATCCTAATAGTTATTCTTCTACTGAACTCTTCTTGCCTTCCAACAACCCATTTTTCCATCTTCTAAAGCCAGCCCTCTGCTGATCTCAGTCCAAGTGGTTCCCACAGTGACTAACCTATCCCTTGGTATCAGGGCAAGCACGTAAACTACGCCTGAAGAATAAGAATTTTGCCTGCTCCCAGTAAAGGTTATTTGTTTAAATCCCTTCACAGTAGAGCAATCATATCCATGAGTGTCATTCTGTTTTTAAGTCAGTTGGAAACACGTTTATGCAACTTAGAACCAAAAGAAGCTTGACTCATTGATTGCTCCTTAATATCAAAGAAGTCATTATTGCTATAAATCAGTAACAACATGAACTACTATAAAAATGGACTGTTTAGACATTCAGAAAAGGTATTATGACTCTAACATAAGACTATTAAATTTTTCAAACAATAGGAGTAGGGAATAGAACCAACAAAGTCTTCAAAACTTGATCAGATAGAAATGGACTTGGAAAATATGCAATAAAAATAGACACATAAACTTCATACTACGAGGTCATTTTATCTATGTAATATTCCAAGGAAAGAAAAAAATAAAGGTGGATTGGTATAAAAATAAATAATAAAAGGAGAGGAATGTTTTCCAGAGAAAAATAAATGTGTTTTTTTTTTTTTTCCACATTGGAAAAAAGCTAAGCCTGTTGCTATGGAGCTGATTCCAACTCGTAATGACCCTATAGGTCAGAGTACAATTTTGTCACAGGGTTTCCAAAGAGCAACTGGTGGATTTCAACTGCCAAGATTTTGAATAGTGGCTGAGCTCTTAATCACTGTACCACCAGGGCCCATCAGGTCTCGTAAAAATTGATCAGGAAGAATGATTATATAGAAAACTCTAATCCTAAGTACATTACTTTGAATTTAAGTAAACAAAATATAATTGGCATATCTTTAAAAGTTTTCAAAAAGAGAGAAAAATGAAGGGCATAATTTATTAAAGCAAAAATCACTGACATGAGACATCTCATTAGCAATGCTAGATGACAATAGAGCACGACTTTGAAATTCTGAGAGCAAGTAATTTTCAATCCAGAATTACATACTTTGCCAAACTATTTATGTGTAGTAGGAGAATAATAAAATGTTCCAGACATGCTAGACAATAATACATTTTTCCAAAATGTCAACAGTCTGTGTTTATAATCCATACGTGTCTAACGGAAAAACAAACAATAACTTACTCAATGATAGACTCCTGGTTGGGAAGGAATATGTAAAGTTGAACTATTCCAAAATTATAATAATAATAAAAATAAAAGTTCTTGTTAATAAACATTAATTTATCCCCAAAATAACAGATAAATCTTTCTGATGTTCTAAAGAACACAATTTTCTATCACAAAATACAAACAAAAAATTTCAGAAAAAAAACAGTGAAAGTCTCTAGAAGGTGCATATGGTTAAGGAATCAATTACTAGCCATGAAAGCCGGTGATTTGATCTCACCCAGACGTGCACTGGAAGACAACCTGTAGACCAGCTCTTTGAAAGTCACACACTTGAAAACTCCATGAGGTAGGTGTGCTCTGCACACACATGGTTGCCGTAAGCCATAATCAGTGGATGGCAACTAACAACAACAAACATAACATTTGGCTAAAAAGATTAATACAAGGCAAGATGCTGTAAAATTAATGGAGTTTTAGGGAACTGTTTATTTAATGTGAGCCCTTGGACAACTATTTTTTTTTCTAATTTTTCATTTTTTTATTTAACATGACTGAGTGAAAATGTACATTCCCGTCTAAATGTACATGCCCACCTATATGCAGCTTCCACTGCTCTCCCTGTCCGGTGACAGCACACTATTCTTCTCTGCTCCATACATGTCTCATCCTTCCAACACCCTCCTTTCCCCTCCTCTCTACTCACTCTCCTTCCTCCAGCCAGAGGTCAGCAGCATGATATCCTATAGATGTACAGAACCATAAAGTGCACACAATATATGGTCACACTGCATTGTCAAGTCCAATCAACTCCCGTTCAAAGAGTGGACCTTCGTTACAATTTATGGGTAAGGGCAGCATCAGGGACAGGGGCCATGCTCTCAGGGGAACCCCCAAAGTGCTGGACCATCAATTGAGGTCTTTCAGTGGAGATTTGAGGATGCACCCATTTTTATTCTTGTGTTGCCAGTGAGGCTCAACCTAGTGAGCTCGATTGTGGCTATCTCTGGTGGTGGCCAGGTACCATCCAGTTCTTCCGGTCTCAAGTCAATTAAGGCACCCACTCATGTCGGTCTCTTTGTCTTCTAGGTTGTCTTTACTGCATGTCATTATAATCCTCGGTAAGAATCCGTTCCTGCTGAGTTCGGACAATTTGCTGTATCCTCGGATGGCAGCTTGGCAGCTTTTAAGACCCCAGACGCCACTCACCAATGTGGGGTGCAGAGAGCTGCCAGTTGGCCTCGATTTCACCTAAGAGCATGGTCTCCAGCCGCCTGCAACAGCTACTCTATCCTTGCAATATTGGGTTAAGATGGAAGGAATATTCAATTTATGCTGAAGTCCACTTAATGTTGTTTCTAATGTGTGCTATCACCGCTTTCTCCCAACCAGACTTCTAGCAACTATCTAATCTAAACCCTATCCCCCTCACCCTTCCTCCCTCCCCTCCCTTGCAGCTGTCAAAGAGTCTTTTCTTCTATACACAAGTCTGTTGTTGAGATCTTATCGCAGAGGTCTCATACAGTATTTGTCCCTTTGTCACTGACAACTTTCACTCAACATAATGTCTTCCAGTTGAAACCAGGTTAGGAGATGTTTCCTGGAATCGTTATTCTTTACCATTGCATAGTGCTCCATTGAGCATACGTACCATAGTTTACCTATCCATTCTCGTGTTGTTGGGCATCTGGGTTGATTCCACCTTTGCTATTGTGGACTGTGCTGCGATAAACATTCTCGTGCATGTGTCCGTTGGTGTGAAAGGCCTTGATTCTGGAGGAAATAGTCCAAGTAGTGGAATTACTGGGTCAAATGGTATATCGATATCCATTTTTTTAAGGAAGCGCCAGATTGCCTTCCTAAGAGGCTGGACCACTTTGCAACCACACCAACAGTGTAGGAGGGTTCCTCTTTCTCCACAGCCTCTCCAGCATTTGTTGTTTTGTGTTTCCTGGATCATGGCTAATCTTGTTGAGGTAAGGTGGTATCTCATTGTCATCTTGATTTGAATTTCTTTAATAACTAAAGATTGTGAACATGTCCGCATGTGTTTCTTGGCTGACTGGATCTCCTCTTTAGTGAAGTGTGTGTCCATCTCCTTTGTCCATCGCTTAATTGGATGGTTTATCTTCTTCTTATTGATATTTTGTAGTATCTTATAGATTTTGGAGATCAGGCGTCAGTCTGACATAGAGTTGCCAAATATTTTTTCCATTCTGTGGTGTTCTTTTAATTCTAATAATAAAGTCTTTGGATGAGCAAAAGTGTTTGATTCTTAATAGTTCCCATTTATCTGTTTTCTCTTTTGTTGATTATGGTTTCTTTGACAGATTTTGGAGTCTGTCCTCACTGTGTATTAAAACTTCCATTGTTGTTCCTACCTTTTCTTGGATGAGTTTTATCGTTTTAGGTTTGATATTTAGGTCTTTTATCCAGCTGGAGTTGGTTTTTGTATAAGGTGTAAGATATAGATCTTGATTCAGTTTACTGCAGGTGGACAACCAATTTTACCAGCACCATTTGTTGAAGATACTGTTTTTACCCCAGTTTAATGTCTTAGGGCCTTTGTCGAATATCAACTGTTAATAGGCAGATGGTGTCACCTCTGGGGTCTCAATTCTGTTTCATTGATCCATCTGTCTGTTCTTGTACCAGTACCAGGCTGTTTTGATCACTGTGGTGGTGTAGTATGTTCTAAGGTCGGGTAATGAGAGGCCTCCCAGTGTGTTCTTCTTCTTTAGTAGTACCTTAACTTACCGGGGCGTTTTCCCTTTCCAAACAACATTGGTGATTTGTTTCTCCATCTCATTAAAAAATGATGCTGGAACTTGTATTAGGATTGCATTATATAAATAAATTCCTTTGGGTAAAATAGACATTTTCACTATAGTAAGTCTTCCTATCCATGAGCTGGGTAGGTTTTTCCATTTATTTAAGTCTCTCTCAGTTTCTTGGAGTAAGGGCTTGTAGTTCTCTTTGTAAAGGTCTGTTGTTTCTCTGCTTAAATTAATTCCTAGGTACCTTATCTTCTTAGGGGCTATTGTAAATGGTATTGATTTGATAATTTCTTCCTTAAAAGTCTCATTGTTGGTATAAAGGAATCCTACTGATTTACTTATGTTTATCTTGCATCCTGAGACTTTGCTGAACCCTTCTATCAGTTTGAGTACCTTACTTATAGATTCCTTGGGGTTCTCTGCATATACAATCATATCATCTGCAAACAGGGCTACTTTAATTTCCACTTTGCCGATGCAGATGCCCTTTTTTTCTTGGTCTTGTCTAATTGCTTTGGCTAGAACTTCTAGCACAATGTTGAATAGGAGAGGTGAGAGTGGGCATCCTTGTCTAGTTCCTGATCTCAAGGGAAAGTCTTTCAGTCTCTCTCCATTCAGGATGAAGTGGGAAATTGGCTTTGTATAAGTGGCCCTTATTGCATTGAAGAATTTGCCATCTATGCCCATTTTGCTAAGAGTTTTTAGCATGAATGGGTGTTGGACTTTATCAAATGCCTTTTCTACGTCAATGGCCAAAATCAGGTGATCCTTGTCTTTTGTGTTATCTATGTGGTTAATCACATTGATTGTTTTTCTGATGTTGAATCAGCCTTGCATCCCTGGTATGAATCCCAATTGCTCAGGATGGATTGTTTTTTTTCATATGTTGTTCTATTCTATTGGCAAGAATTTTGTTGAAGATTTTTGCATCTAGATTCATGAGTGATATTGGTCTGTAGTTATCTTTCTTTGGTGGGTCTTTCCCTGGCTTAGGTATCAGAGTTATGTTGGCGTCATAGAACGAGTTTGGGAGTACTCCATCCCTTTCTATACTGTGAAACAGTCTCAGTAGTATTGGAGGTAACTCTTCTCTAAATGCTTGGCAGAATTCTGCAGTGAAGCCATCTGGGCCCGGACTTTTTTTGGTTGGCAGAGTTCTGATGACATTTTCAATCTCTTCCTTTGTGATGAGTCTATTAAGTTGTTCTGCTTCACGTTGTGATAATTTGGGTAGGTGGTATGAGTCAAGGAATTTGTCCATTTCCCCTAGGTTTCCAAATTTGTTACCGTGCGGTTTTTCATAGTATTGTTATATTTTTCATTTCTGTTGTATCTGTGGTGACAACTCCCCTCTCATTTCTAATTTGGGTTATTTGTTTCCTTTCCTGCTTTTCCTTAGTAAGTTTAGCCAGTGGTTTGTCAATTTTGTTGATCTTTTCAAAAAAACAGCTTTTGGTCTTTTCAAATTTTTCAATTGTTTTTCTATTCTCTAATTCATTTAGCTCTGCTCTAATCTTTATGATCTCATTTCCTCTGGTGCCTGAGGGGTTCCTCTTTTGTTCTCTTTCTACTTGTTCAAGTTGTAGGGTTAGTTCCTTGATTTGGTTTCTTTCTTCCTTCCAGATGTATGCATTACATCTGGATGTAAACAGCCCTCTGAGCACTGCTTTGGCTGTATCCCATAGGTCCTGGTAGGAAGTGTTTTCATTCTCATTGGAATCCATGAATTTCTTTAATTCATCCTTGATTTCCTCTACAACCCATGTGTTTTTGAGCAAGATGTTGTTCAGTTTCCAAGAGTTCCACTTTCTATCTATGTTTTTGCTGCCATTGATTTCAACTTTGATGGCTTTATGATCTGAGAAGATGCTTTGCAGTAATTCAATGCTATGGATTTTGTTGAGCATTGCATTATGGTCTATCACATGGTCAATTCTGGAGAATGTTCCATGTGCACTGGAGAATAAGGTGTAGTTGTCTGTTGATGCGTGGAAAGTTCTGTATATCAATGAGGTTTAGCTGATTAATTGTGTCAATGAGGTCTTCTGTATCTTTACTGAGCTTTTTTCTAGATGATCTGTCTAGCAATGAGAGTGGAGTGTTAAAGTCTCCCACTATTATTGTGGAGTCATCTAACTCTCTTTTGAACATAGTCAGTGTTTCCTCGACATATTTAGGTGCTCTGATATTAGGTGCATAAATGTTTAATATGGTTAAGTCTTGCTTGTGTACTGAAACTTTCAGCAATAAATAGTGTCCATCTTTGTCCACGATGGTGGATTTGACATTAAAATTGATTTTGTCTGAGATTAGAATTGCCACCCCTGCTCTTCTTTGTTCATTGTTAGCTTGATAGATATTCTTCCATCCTTTAATTTTCAGTTTGTTCCTGTCTTTAGGTCTCAAGTGAGTTTCTTGTAGACAATATATGGATAGGTCATATCTTTTGATCCAAGATGACACTCGGTGTTTCTTTACTGGAACATTCAGTTCATTCGAATTCAATGTAATTATTCATAGGTATGTGTTCACTGCTCCCATTGTGATATGTTTATTTTTATGTTGATGTTTTCTCTGTTGTTCTTATTAGTCTGTTCTGGGACATTCTTCTTTGTGAGTTGATTTTTCACCTTTTTCAGAGCTGGTTTTGTAGTTGTTGAGACTCGTGTTACATTTCTTGAAATGGTATGATACTTCTTTGTTGTACTTTACAGCTGCCCCATGATCTCCCTTAATAAACTATATATAAACTCAATTTTAATTACTACCAGTCTTTCTCTCCATCTGGAAAGACTGTAACAACTGTAGTACATCGCTCTTTTTATTATGATGACACCATAGTTTTCATGATGATCACTGGATTGCTTCTTTGCATATCAAAGCTGCGATTGACTCTGGAGCCTTCCCTAAAAGAGTATTCAGTAGTGTGTCTTTCTAAAATATAAAGTTAGTGGTTTCGTTCTTCTAAGCCAGAGCCAAGAACTTCTTTCAATATTTCTTGTAGTTTGGGTTTGGTTTTTACAAAGTCTCTGAGTTTCTGTTTATCTGGGAATGTCTTAATTTCATTTTCGTATTTGAAAGATAGTTTTGCAGGATATATAATTCTTGGTTGGAAATTCTTCTCCTTCAAGGCTTTGAATGTGTCATACCACTGTCTCCATGCCAGCATGGCTTCTGCTGAGAAATCTGTTGAGAGCCTACAGGGTTTCCCTCTGAATATTAGCTTTGCTTTGAGTCTTGCTGCCTTTAAGAGTTGCTGCTTATGTTTCATTTTGTTAAGCTTGATTATGTCTTGGAGTCTTTCTTTTGAGATCTATATTGGGTGCCGTACGATATGCATCTGAGATGTCTATATTCTCTTCCTTCATGATTTCTGGGAAGTTTTCTTTCAGCAGCTCAGCAACGATACTCTCTGTGTTCTCAGATGTCTCACTCTGTTTGGGGACTCCAATTAATTGAAGGTTGTTCTTCTTAATAGAGTCCTACATGCTCCTTAATATTTCTTCATTTTTCTTGTTTCTTTTTTCTGATTTCTGCTCATAGATGCTGGCATCAGTAGCTCTGTCTTCCAAGTCAGAAATTCTTTTTTCTATTTGTTCTATTCTGTTTTCTTGGGTTTCAATGGAAGTTTCTATGTCTTTGATTTTGTTCTTGATCTGTTGGATTTCAGAGTACCGGTGTTCCACCAGATTGAACAGCTTCCTTAATTTTTCATTTTGTTCTGCTGCATTTTGTGTAAGGTCTAGAAGCGCTCTGTATACAATCATTTTGTATTCACTTCCTGATGCTTTCATAAAAGTTTCTTCATCTGGAAAACTCCTTGGTTGCTTTGTTTGGGAACCTTCTGAAGCCATGGGTGATTTCTTGTATGCCACAATTGTCTGTTGCTTTTTGGGTCCCATGTGAGTACATAGAGGCTGGAAGAGGTATTGTGAGGATGGATTGCAAACGTTTCTCTAGGCTGTCTTAAAATGTAAAGTAAAAGGTATCTGACCACTTCCCAAGTCAGTTAGGTTTTCAGGTGTAGAGGTCCCTCTTTTCATCTGACAAAGTAAGTGCCACTATACCCAACCCCAGATGATAATAAACTAGTTCAGAATACAGCAATGCTACTGCCCTGTTGGTGTCTGGTGACACAGCCTAGCCTTAGGCGACACTGCGTCAAGTACTGCTTTTGTGATAGAAAAGCGCTCTCTTGTGGGCAGGCTCTGGCTCCCAAGCTAATAATTAGGTCCAGCTGTGGCCACCGTATCCAAGATGGCATCCTCCACACAGGCAGCAGACAGAGGGGCTAAAGGTGCTGAGAGGTTGTGGTTCCTCTGCTTCTGTTGCAGGGCATGCAACGTAGGTGACACTGGGAAAATTACTGCTTTTCTGTTGGAGAAGTGCTGTCCTGTTTGCAGGCGCTGGCTCCCAGGCTATGAATTAGGTGCCGCTAAAATCTTGGTACCAACATGGCGTCTCGCACACTGACTGCGGAATTCTGTACAAACCCCACTGATGAAAATATACAACAAAAGTCTTCAAAGTGGCTAGATTAACAAAGTCCTAAACCTGGCTCTCAAAATATGGGAATTTCACCTGCCTATCCCCCCAGCAGCACGTCTGAGTCTAGCCGCTAGGCAAGACTCAGCTCCGCCCCCCAGCCAAGACAGAGAAAAAAAGTTCAAAATGGTACGTTAACTTTCCGTCCATGACACCCAAGGCTAGCCAGGGGCTGGAGTCAGTGAGAGAGAGGAGGTCTTTCACTGAGTGGTATGAAGTCCCAATTAACAGCCCAGTGCCGTATCCTGAGGCTGATTAGGTGATTAGAAGGCTCCGTTTGATTATCAATTCCCGTCTTGGTTTCCAGAGGGATATAAGGAGATGTGTACTGAGTCCGTCATCTTGACTCCACCCCCTGGACAACTATATTAAGAGGATTGGTATTTAAGATTTGTTGTCATTCTTTACAGGTATAATTACCACTGCGTCAGCACATGATACTCCTCAATTATTGACTGTCTTGTTATTCAACAATTCACACTTATGACAAGAGTAAAAAACTACTATGTATTTTGTGTATACTACTATTTTGTGAATTAATGACATATGCCTGGTAGTAATTAACACCAAGATGCAAGGTGAGAGTACTGCTGGCTATGATGGGCAAGATTATGTGGTAACTTGGTTGGACTGTGGTTTGGCAGCTATGTGTTATTATTAGTTCCCTTCAGTCAGTTCCAACTCCTAGCTGCCCTATGTACAACAAGATGAAATACTTACCAGTCCTCCCCCATCCTCACAATTTTTGATAAATGTAAGCCAATTGTTGCACCCAATGTGCCAACTCATCTCATGGACAGTCTTCTTCTTTTTTGCTGACCCTCTACTTTACCAGCCATGATATCCTTCTCCCGGGGTTGATCCCTCTTGACATGTCCAAAATATATGATACGTAGTTTTGCCATCCTTGCTTCTAAGGAGCACTCTCGTTGTACTTCTTCCAAGGAAATGTGTTCATTCTTTTGACTGTCTACAGTATATACAATCTTGTCCAGAACCACAATTCAAAGGTGTCAGTTCTTTGGTATTCTTCAGTCACATGCATAGACGGCAACTGAAAATACCATAGGTTGAGTTAGGCACACCTTAGTCTTTGAGGTGACATCTTTATAATACTTCAAAGAGGTCTTTGCAGAAGAACTATCTAATGTAATCATTTGAAACTTTGATTTCTCTTTCCATGGATGCTGATTGTGGAACCAAGTAAAATGAAGTCTTTGGCAACTTTAATCTTGTTTCCATTTATAATAATGCTGCTTATTGGTCCAGTTTTGAGAATCTTTGTTTCTTTTTGTTGAGGTGTAATCCATACTGAAGGCTGAGGTCTTTGATCTTCATCAGTAAGTATTTCAAGTCTTCGTCACTTTCAGTAAGCAATGGTTGTGTCATCTGCATAGCACAGGCTGTGTCATCTGTATAGCACAGGCTGTGTCATCTACATAGCACAGACTGTTAATAAGTCTTCCTCCAAACCTGATGGTCTATTGTTCTTCATATATTCCAGCTTCTCACATTATTTGTTCAGTGCACAGATTGAACACATATGGTGAAAAGATACAACCCTGATGCACACTTTTTCTGACTTTAATCCAGGCAATACACTCTTCTTCTTTTAGAGTGACTATTTCATGATCTGTATACCAGTTCCTCCTGAGCATAATTAAGTGTTATGAAATGTCCACTTTTCGTAATGTTATCCAAAATGTATTATGATTCACACCACTGACTTAGAATAGTCAATAAAGCACAGTTAAACATTTTTCTAGAATCTCTGCTTTCAGCCAATATTCATCTTATGCCAGCAGTGACATCTCAATTATTTCCTCTCCTGAATCTGGCTGAATTTGTGGCAGTTCCCTGTTGACACATTGCTGCTGCTGCTTTTGAATCATCTTCAGCAAAATTTCACCAATCTTATTAATGACATTGTTCAGTAATTTCTGCATTTGGCTGTTATGTAGTGACAGTGTTATCCTCCACTTTGTGATCTGATGTGGTTGTCCTCGTTCTTAGCACAATGTTGATTTTCACATAACCACCTCAGCGCTGGAACCAATAAATGAAAAGTGGCACCTGTTAAGATGCCTTACAGTAAAAGCCTAGAGCTCCTCAAAGACAATGTTGACAGAATTGTGGAAAACAAAGGAAATTCTAACGAGGGATTCAGAATGACATATGGAGAGCTATAGAGGAAGTCCCTATTATCCTGAGGTCTTCTTGAGTTGGAATAGACTCACTGCCAACTAATAACAACAACATTAACTATTCAGAAACCATTTGGTATCTACCAAAAAAAGAAAAAACAAGTTGGATGTGAACAGTATGAACAAACACTGAGTGACTTGAGCTATTTTGGGTAATTTATTCTCTAAGCCTTACATTCTCATAAAGCTATTCTGAAATCAGATAATGCCTGCAGCTTGTCTAACCCATAGTAAGATGTCAATAAATGTATAATGTTGCTCCTGTTATTATTTTTATTATAGGCCACTGATGAAAAAGTTCCATCTAGGATGCTAGCCCTAATTACTTCGATTTCACATTTCATTCTTTTAAAAAAATCCTTTACATTTTAGTTTTTAAAAGGTATATTATCCTGTGGGGATTTTATTTTAAAATAAGTAGGAGAATGCTCACGTTTGTCACGTATAAACTTAATTTGTTACAGGGTAGTCATGACACAGCACACAGGTAAGAACCAAAGACATTCCATTCAGATCTGGAGAATCAGGTTAAAGTTGGTCCAATAATTAAAGTCCAAATCTCCAGTCTTTGGGCATTTACCTTTAACAGTTGTCTCAGGAGGAATGCTTGAAGAATAAGACCCTTAATAGCTGCGGTTGGAGGTTGGCAGTGGTGAATAGAATCTCCTATGAAGCCTCCATCAGAAGCCTCAGTACTTTGATGAAGGTAAAGGATGTGACTGACAGACTGTTTTATACCTCTGTTTCGCTGTTTGGGAAGGCCTAGTTTTTTCTTGTGGCTTAGGAATTGTTTTGCTAGGATAAGATTCTTCCAAGCAATGTGTAGCTCTCACTGCATCGGGGTATGCTTCACCATAGGTTTATGATGGGGATGCATGTTGGGTGTCTCAACATAGATAAACTAAGGGCTATGCCACATCATATCACAGTTAAATCACATCAAGTCTACAACAAAGTATCTCAGCAGGATATTAAAAATTATTAAGAAACAACAGAACATTACAAAGAGAACTACAGGCCCTTACTACAAGAAACTAAGAGAGACTTAGATAAATGGAAAAACCTACCTTGCTCATGGATAGGAAGACTTAACATTGTGAAAATGTCTATTTTACCCAAAGGAATTTATTTATATAATGCAATCCCAATACAAGCTCCAGCATCATTTTTTTAATGAGATGGAGAAACAAATTACCAATTTTGTTTGGAAAGGGAAGAAGCCCTGGATAAGTAAGGTACTACTAAAGAAGAAGAACACACTGGAAGGCCTCTCATTACCCGACCTTAGAACATACTACACTGCCACAGTGGTCAAAACAGCCTGGTACTGGTACAAGAACGGACAGATGGATCAATGGAACAGAATTGAGACCCCAGAGGTGACACCATCTGCCTATGAACAGTTGATATTCGACAAATGCCCTAAGACATTAAACTGGGGTAAAAACAGTATCTTCAACAAATGGTGCTGGCAAAATTGGTTATCCATCTGCAATAAACTGAATCAAGATCTATATCTTACACCTTATACAAAAACCAACTCCAACTGGATAAAAGACCTAACTATCAAACCTAAAACGATAAAACTCATCCAAGAAAAGGTAGGAACAACAAAGTAATTTTTAATACACAATGAGGACAGACTCCAAAATCTGTCAAAGAAACCACAATCAACAGGAGAGAAAGTAGATAAATGGGAACTATTAAGAATCCAACACTTTTGCTCATCCAAAGACTTTATTAATAGAATTAAAAGAACAACCACAGAATGGGAAAAAGTATTTGGCAACTCTATATCACACTGATGCCTGATCTCCAAAATCTATAAGATACTACAAAATATCAATAAGAAGAAGATAAACCATCCAATTAAGTGATGGGCAAAGGAGATGGACAGACACTTCACTAAAGAGGAGATCCAGGCAGCCAAAAAACACATGCAGACATGTTCACAATCTTTAGTTATTAAAGAAATTCAAATCAAGACAACAATGAGATACCATCTCACCCCAACAAGATTGGCCATGATCCAGAAAACACAAAACAACAAATGCTGGAGAGGCTGTGGAGAAAGTGGAACCCTCCTACACTGTTGGTGGGGTTGCAGAATGGTCTAGCCTCTTTGGAAGGCAATCTGGCGCTTCCTTAAAAAAATGGATATCAATATACCATTTGACTCAGTAATTCCACTACTTGGAATATATCCTACAGATTCAAGGCCTTTCACACCAACGGACACATGCACCAGAATGTTTACCGCAGCACAGTCCACGATAGCAAAAACATGGAATCAACCCAGATTCCCAACAATAGAAGAATGGATAGGTAAACTATGGTACATATACCCAATGGAGCACTATGCAATGATAAAGAATAACGATGATTCCAGGAAACATCTCCTAACCTGGTTTCAACTGGAAGACATTATGTTGAGTGAAAGTAGTCAGCGACAAAGGGACAAAAACTGTATGAGACCTCTACGATAAGATCTCAACAACAGACTTGTGTATAGAAGAAAAGACTGTTTGACAGCTGCAAGGGAGGGGAGGGAGGAAGGGTGAGGGGGGTAGAGTTTAGATTAGATAGTTACTAGAAATCTAGTTGTGAGAAAGCAGTGATAGCACACATTAGAAACAAGAGCAACATTAAGTGGACTTCAGCATTCTTAACTCAATACTGCAAGGATAGAGCAGCTGGGGCGGGGGGCGGGGGACCATGCTCTTAGACGAATTCCAGGCCAATTGGCACAACCAGCGTTTTGCTAAGAGAGCTCTCTGCACCCCACATTGGTGAGTGGTGTCTGGGGTCTTCAAAGCTGCCAAGCCGCCATCCAAGGATGCAGCAAATGGTCCCAAGTCAGCAGGAATGGATGCTTACCGAGTACCAAAATGACATGCGGTAAAGACAACTGAGAAAACAGAGACCCCCAAGTGTTGGTGCCTACATTGACTTGGGACTGGAAGAACCGGATGGTGTCCGGCCACCACCAGTGATAGCCACGATGGAGCTCACAGAGAGGAGTCTCACTGGCAACACAAGAATGAAAAGGGGTGCATCATGGGATCTGCACTAAGAGACCTGAATTGATGGTCCAGCGGTTTGGGGGTTCCTGAGAGCATGGCCCCCTGCCCTGATGCTGCCCTTTCCCATAAATTATAACAAAGGTCCACTCTTTGGACAGGAATGGATTGGACTTGGCAATGCAGAGTGACCATATATTGGAAGCACTTTATGATTCTCTACATCTATAGGATATCATCTTACTGACCTCTGGCTGGAGGAAGGGGAGTGGATGGAGAGGAGAGGAAAGGAGGCTGTTGGGAGGATGAGACAGGTATGGAGCAGAGAGGAATAGCGTGCAGTCACCGGACAGGGAGAGCAGTGAAACCTGCATATAGGTAGGCATGTAAATTTATATATGAATGTACATTTTTACTCAGCCATATCAAATAAAAAATAAAATAAAATAAAAATTATCAGTCTCCGTCCATTTGCAGCTTAGCTTAAATGTTCAAGTCATGAATACATGATTTGGTATGACTACATTATAATTGTGTTATAGGTTGAATTCTGTCCCCCAAAAATACATACCAAGCCAAGTGCCGTTAAGTCGGATCTGACTCATGGTGACCCAAAATACATGTTTCAACAAAATACATGTTCTAAACTTTATGCTTGTGGTTATAATCCATTGTGAATCAGTGCAGGATTAGTGTATGGTATATTTGAGTCAACCTCTTTTTGAAATATACAAGAGATTAAAAAAGTGAGCAGAGCAGAGACTGGTTAACATAGATGCCAAGACTGATACATAACTCCAAGGAACCAGAAAGCAGAAGCTGAAGAGACAAAGATCTTTTCCTGGAGCCAAAAGAAGAGGAAAAACAGGGGGCAGAGTCAAGATGGCAGACTAGACACACATCTCCTTAATTTTCTCTGAAAACTAAGGCCTGGAGTAATAGTTAAACAGAGCCTTCTGGACACCCAGTGATCCCTAGGACACAGCATAGGGCTGTCAGTTTGGACTACATGCCACTGAACGGGAAACTGCTTCTCTTTTGCTGATCCCCACCCTTGTTAATGGGCTGGCTCTCCCAGACTGTAGGTAACTGGCATTTTTAACTTTTTTTCGCTTGTCTTAGCTGGCAGGTGGGTGTCGGGCTTAACTGGCAACAAGGCTCAGGTGCACTGCTGATGTGATCAGCTGACAGAATAGCCACATTTTGAGAGCCTGGCTCTAAACTCTGAGCACCTTGGCACTTCAACCTTGTCTTTCTGAACCTCTGCCATTGATTCTTCACAGTGGGTTGGAGAGCCTGTGTTGGAAGCCATCTTGTTTGACTGGGAGGTGGAGTTACCCAGATGGATGTCTCAGCAGGGGCTAATTCCCTGGCTAGGAGGCAGTGCCAGCTTGGGGAATGTACAAAAGTTGTGTTTAGCACAGTGTAGTTTTATGGCAGGGGCCAAGCAAGGGATGACGGCAAGGCAGTAGCCTTTCTGTATTTGAACTAGATTACAGCATCTGGGGATGGCTACAGAGGTGCCTCTATTACCTGCTGGAGAGAAGGGCTTGCATACCTGACAGCCTGACTGACTTTGGAAGCTATCAGATAGCTTTTGTCTTTCAAAGTAAGACTACCTAGAGAAATAAAAGTGGTGCCTCTATTGCCTGCTGGAGAGAGGGGCTTGCACACCTGACAGCCTGACTGACTTTGGAAGCTATCAGATAGCTTTTGTCTTTCAAAGTAAGACTACCTAGAGAAATAACAGTGGTGAGCCTGACAGCATCTCTTCCAGCCTTTACTGACCCACATTTTAGGATCAGCTGACAGCCCCCAGTGACTCTGTAAGTAGGGCCATGTCTTTGTCAGCCAGGGGCGGAGCCTGCTATGCCACAGAGTCCACTGGGCCCAGTCACTGGTGTACACAGAGGTGACTGTTGATCACCTTCCTTCTTAGACTGTGCCTCAGGTCCTGTTAAGCCAACACCAGAGAAACTAAACAACCTCAAGATGCCCCAAAGCAACAAACCCTGGCCAGACACTTAAGGAAAAATCCACTCATGTCTCCAGAAAGCTCCCAAAAGAACCAAAGGCCTTCCCAGATGAAGAAGCCTTTCTGAAACTATCAGAGGTCAATTACAAAAAAAATTATATAGAGAGCCCTCCTAGACATTATACAAAATGCAGCAGATCAAAAGGAAAAATTACGCAGCAAGATGTTTGAACTGATGGAACACCAGCATTCTGAAATCCAAAAAATCAATAACAAAATTAAAGAATTAGACAACTCAATTCAAAGCCAAGAAAACAGAACAATTGGAAAACAGACTTTCTGACTTTGAAGATAGAGCTAATGACACCAGCATTTATGAGGAGAAATAAGAGAAAAGAAACAATAAAAATGAAGAAGCATTAAGAAACATGTGGGAGTCTATCAAGAGGAATAATCTATGATTAACTGGAGTTCTTGAACATGGAAGGATACCTGAAAACACAGAAGACTTTGTTGCTGAGTTGTTGACAGAAAACTTCCCCGAAATTATGAAAGAAGTGAACACAGATATCCAAGATGCATATCGAACACCACACAAATGTAGACCCCAAAAGAAAGACACCAAGACATATTATAATCAAGCTTAACAAAATGAAACATACACAGAAACTGTTAAAGGCAGCAAGACTCAAAACAAAACTAACACTCAGAGGGAAGCCCTGTAGGATTTTGTGTGACTTCTCAGCAGAAATGATGCTGGCACAAAGGCAGTGGGATGATACATTCAAAGCCTTGAAGGATAGAAACTTTCAATGAAGAATTACATATCCTGAAAAACTGTCTTTCAAATATGAAAATGAAATTAAGACATTCCCAGATAAACAAAAACTCAGAGACTTTGCAAAAACCAAACCGAAGCTACAAGAGATACTGAAAGAAGCTCTTGTCTTAGAAAAACAAAACCAGTAACTCTACATTTTAGGAGGCAATACAGGACACATCATTCAGAAACCTACTCAGTTAGGGAAGGCACAAAACTCAATCAAAGCTATAACATTAAAAGAAGAAATCCAGCGATCATATCATGAAAACTATGATATCACCACCTTAAAAAGAGAGATATACTACAGTAGTTATAGTCCTTCCAGATGGAGAGGAAGCTAATATGTAGAAGTTAAAATTGGGTTTAAACACTGATTATTAACGGGGACCATAGGAGTAGCCTCAAACACAATAAAGATACAACAAATCAAATTAAGAAACATACTATAGGAGTCTCAACAAACACGAAACCAACACTGAAAAGGGTGAAAAATCAACCCATAAAGAAGAACATCCCAGAACAAAATATTATGAGCAACAGAGAAAACATCAACACCAAAATAAATACATCAAAATGACAGCACTAAACACACAGCTATCAATAATTACACTGAATGTAAATGGACTGAATTCTCCAGTAGAGAGATGAGTGATATCTTGGCTCAAAAGACACAACTATATGTTGCTTACAAGAAACTCACCTTAGATTTAAAGATAAGAACACACTGAAAATTAAAGGATGGAAGAATATATACCAAGCTAACAATATACAAAGAACAGTAGGTGTGGCAATACTAATCTCAGATAGAATAAATTGTAATGTAAAATCCACCATCATGGACAAGGATGAACACTGTTTATTGCTGAAAGGTTCAATACACAAGCAGGACTTAACAATATTAAATATTTATGCAGCCAAAGCTGCAGTATCTAAATACATTGAAGAAACACGGACTACATTGAAAAATGAGATGGATCAGTTCACAGTAATAGTGGGAGACTTCAATATTTCACTCAGTATCGGACAGATCTTCTAGAAAAAAGCTCAATAATGACACAGAAGATCTTGCCAAGTGCTGTCAAGTCAGATCACAGAAGATCTTATTGCCACAATTAACCAACTAGACCTCATCAATACATAAAAACTTTCTACCCATCAGCAAGTAACTACACATTCTTCTCCAGTGCACATGGAATATTTTCCAGAACAGACCCTGTGTTAAGACATAAAGTAAATCTCAGGAAAATCCAAACCACTGGATTATTGCAAAGCATCTTCTCAAACCATAAAGCCATAAAAACAGAAATCAATAGCAGAAAAAACATAGACAGAAAATGGAACTCATGGAAACCGAAAAATATCTTGCTCAAAAAACCATGGGTTATAAAAGAAATCAAGGATGAAATAAAGAAATTCATGGATTCAAATGAGAATGAAAACGCTTCCTATGGAACTTACAGGAGTGACAGCCAAAGCAGTGCTCAGAGGTCAGTTTATCTGTATAAATGCACACATCCAGAAGGAAGAAAGGGCCCAAATCAAAGACTTAACTCTAAGCTTGAACAAGTAGAAAGAGAGCAACAGAGAAACTCCTCTGGCTCCCCAAGAAAACACATATAAAGAGTAGAGCCAAACTAAATGAAGTAGTGAATAGAAGAACAGATGAAAAAATTGTTAAGACCAAAAGCTGTTTTTTGAAAAGATCAACAAAATTGACAAACCACTGGCTAAACTGACTAAAGAAAAACAGGTAACAAATAACTTGGATAAGCAATAAGATGGGAGATGTCACAACAGATCCAAGAGAAATAAAAAAATACCATAACAGAATACTACAAAAGACTGTACTCTTAACAGATTTGAAAACCTAGAGGAAATGTACAAATTCCTAGATTCCTACCACCTACTAAAATTCTCACAAGGTGAAGCAGAACAACTTAATAAACCCATCACAAAGAAAAGACCTTCCCCTAGAGCTTTGAATTTAGACTTTTAGCCACTTAAACTGTGAGAACATACTTTTCTGCATGTTAAAACCATCTGTTACACCAATACTAGAAAACAAAGAGAATTTAGCAGACAAATGTCTGATGTGGCCCTAACAGATACCTACAATGTGGAAGCAGTTTTGGAATTGGGTTCTGGGTGGAGGCTTGAAGAGTTTTAAGATGGCTGTCACTAAAAGCTAGATTGCCTTGAATAGACTATTGATAGATCTGTGGACAACAAAGGAAATTCTGCTGAGGAGAGCTATAGAGAAAGTCCCTATCATCACTGTCTTAAGCTGGGTTTTGTAGAGAATTAAAACCAGTAAATATAAATATGCAGAGAGATTTATATTGAAGAAATGACTCATGGGGTTGGAAAGGCTAGAGATAGTCAGGAGACAGGCTTCTCCTGATTCCTGTAACCACAGGAACCTATGAAACCAAGATCAGCAGGTCAGACACTAGGGCTCTTGCAAACATGATCCCAAGATTGATGGACCCCAAAATGGCCAAGTAAGGCTACAAGTAAGCTACAAGCTCAAGTTCTAAGAAATTGAAATCAGTCAAACAGGAGCCAGCTGCAAGACTGATAGCAAGCAAAAGCCTGTTAAGTTTTGACAGGAAGTCCACTTATATCTGATGCAGACCACATGCCCAAGGAAACTCTCTTTCAACTTATTGGCTACTTTCAGTAGATTCCATCAGAGAGGTGATCACATTACATCAAATCTCTTCATGAAAGGGATCACATCATCATATGACTGCCAAACTACATAATAACTGCCAAAACATTGAGAATCATGGCCCAGCAAGGCTGACATACAACCTTAACAGTCACAATGTTAAGAAGTATGTACGGTGCCAGCAAAAGAATTTTACCTAAAAACACACACATTAAATATGCTTCATATGAGGCTTTAAAAAGATCAGGTGAGTTGGTATGATGTTCCAATACAGCTGTTTGTTTGCTGGTTAATAACTTCCTCATAGACAACCACACAATTAAGTTCATGAACTTGCCACCTTGCCATTGTATGCAATGGCCATTTCAGAAAAAGTTCTAAAATTGCTTTGAAAGGTGCAGTAGGCGCTGGCATCAGTGCATAGCTTCCTAAGGGGAGTACTTCAAAGGTGACCATAGTTTGATATTCAGCAACGAGATATGTAGCATTTAGAAAATTAAGTTCGTAGACTTGTTAGATCTCATAGTTTTAAACATGCAAATTATTTTTTAATTTTATTTAATAATTTTTGGTATAATCTGAGAATACAAAAAATACCTTCTGAAAAGAACTGCTAAAATTCACTTAATAGCTTCATCAATACTGCAACATATTGTTTAAATAGGCTTTTTAAATGTAAATTTTCTACCTGTATAAATAGGCACATAAGTCATTTTTAATGAGCCTGATCCGACTCGATGGCACTTGGCTTGGCTGGTGCTGCAGTGGTTAAGGCACACAGATGCAAACACAACCCAAAAAGCCCACTGCCACCAAGTTGATTAAAACTCGTAAGGTTTAAATCAACCAGCTGGTCAACCCAAGAAAGACTCTGGCAGTCTGCTTCCAAAACAATTATAGTTTTGGATACCTTATGGGGCAGTTCTTCTTCAGTTTATTACACAGTATTAGAATTGACTCAACAGAAATGAGTTTTGGTTTACAAAACCACGTCTAGTTATTAATAGCAAGAACTACTATCCAAATCATTAGAATGTCCTATCCTTCCTTCCAAATACATATGGAAATCCATTCACTCCTTCTCTGTGTTACCACTATAAGTGAAGCTGCTACTGTTTGAAGGAAAAGAGAAAAGTAGTGGCCAAGGTCTATTTCTTCTTTCTGTTTATACCCTTTCCTGCATTAAAAAGAACAGAAAGCACATTCTTTAAAATGTAGAAACTACTATTCTGTTACTAGTTTATGATCTCCATACTTTGGCTTCATCATCTGTAAAACAAATTCAATAAAAGCACCTATCTCATAGTGCTGTGACAGTTATGTGATCTAGCCTGTATAATACACTTAGAATAGTATGAAACAGATACGTATTCAGTACTAGAATGTAAGAGCTAAGTCAGCAGGCCTTTTCCTGTTTTGTTTATCACTTTAATGCTGCGCCTTGAAAAGGTCCTCCAAACGAAACACAACATGTGAGAGCTGAGTAAACACGAGCTACCAGCCTGAGAGACAGACGAGGGTTAAGAAAGACTTTAAGGAAAAAAAAGAAGGAATTTTCTCCAAGACTCATAAATGTGCAAATGTTGGGCTATGAGGAGGGAAAAAATGAAGTCATTTGGGAACTTAACATACAATTGAGGAGATTCAGTGAAAGTATTTCTTGTTCTGAGCTTCATTTCATAGAATTAGATAAATTATACACATACATACATCAGTAGATACACAGTTGCACCCACAGCTTCATAATTGTGTACATCTGGGTTACACTCAGGGATTGAGAGGGATCATGGTAACTACCATCACAGCTTCTAGTTCCAGACTGTCTGTGTTCACATCCTTGCTTTACCACCTACTGGCTCTCCTGGGTGAGTGTGGGCAAGTTCTGTGCTTCAGCATTCTAATCTATAAGATCAATACCAACTATTTTAGAGTGGTATTTTTAAGATTAATTGAATTAATATGTGTAACTATTACTTGTAACAGATATTTGTACTTGGAACAGTGTCTGGCATGTAGAAAACACTACAGAGGTGTTTGATAAGTAATATAAAATATACTTTTTCTCTTTTATGATATTTTAAGATTTCTTTAAGAGACATTGACATTTTTATTGGATTTTCTTTTCTTTTTTCTTTGCCGCTTATGACAAAATAAATTCTACAAGGATACTGTCAAGTGACAAAACTCATACAAATGTAACTGTGGTGAACAGTTGCTCTGGCTTTCAAAGTGCCCTCATTTTTTTAAAATCATACTAACATGAAAAGGAGACCTGGTTGTCCAGTGGTTAAGAACTTGGATGCTAACCTAAAGGTTGCTGATTTGAATTCACCAGCCACTCCTTAGAAACCCTCTTAGTGACCAGGGTCACTATGAGTTGGAATCCACACAAAGGTCTGTTTGTTTCTTAACCTGAAAAAGACTTCTGACGACATTTTACTTGTAAATAAAAAAAGGAAAGGCAAACACTAAAACCAAAAACCAAACCAAAGCCAGTGCCATCTAGCATCTACAAAAAGTGTCACTGTTTCTTTGACAAATCTCTGAAACTTTGTGACTGTTACTGAGTTCCTCATGTTGCTGTAATTATGTGTAGTGCGGAAACCCTGGTGGCTTAGTGGGTTGAGTGCTATATCTGCTAACCAAAAGGTCAGCAGTTCAAACCTACCAGGTGCTCCTTGGAAACTCTATGGCACATTTCTGCTCTGACCTCTAGGGTCACTATGAGTCACACTTGACTGGACAGCAGTGGGTTTGGTTTCTGTTTTTGGTGGGGGGTAGTATAGGAGATACAGTTCGCATATCAGGGTTGATAGCAGCTCCTGAAGTATTTTTAAAGTTGAAATATCCAAAAGCAGACACTTAGACAAGCAATCCTATAAAGAATTGAAATAACTCTTAAGGATGTTACCAGTTTCTCTCAGAGTGATTACTTTTAATGTGTCTTGAGCAGCTTAAAGTAATATGCAAAAAAAAAAAAAAAAAAAAAATGGACTATCAAGCTAGCTTTGAAGAGAGTGTAAACATAAGCATTAAAAGAATTATTGTTCAAGGGAGCTTCATTTTTGTTCATCAAAACTATGACTGTATGTGGCAGAATTTCTATATTAAGAACCAGCTATTCTTGTAACAAGTCACACTAAGTGTGTTCTCTTGGTGTTTATACAGTTTTCAAAGAACTTTATTTTCCACCATTATCATGTAAGTACTGAAATTAAACATATATATATGGTGGTGCTATCCAATATGGCTTGCACTGTCCTGTACGGCTATTTAATTTTAAATTTTTCAATGTTAACTAAAACTAAACATTTCGTTCCTTAGTCACAATACCACATTCAAGCTATCAAGAGCCACTTGTGGCTAATTGCTAATTGTATTGTATACTATAGTTATAGGATATTTCTAACATTAAAGAGAATTCTATTAACAAAAACCAAACCAAAGCCATTATCACTGAGTCAATTCCAACTCACAGAGCTCTATTAGGAGTGAATGTACAGCACTTGATTAAGATAAAAATATATAATCTTAGTATTTTATTCAAAAATTCAACATATTCTCAAGTAAGGACATGTCTTTCTTACCACTGGACAGAAATACACAAAACCAAGCAAGAATACGCTTTCAATTTCTTACATATTTTAATCTATGATGCAAAATTTAGCATAAACAAATAAATCAATTATGGCCTTTTCTATAAAATTAATATCTATGACAATCTATGACAATCTAGTATTTGCATTTTCTTTTCCCCCATTAATTTATAAGATAATTATTTTCATTTATAAAAGTAGCAAAGATATTTCAGTGTAATTCTACATACTATGAACCTCACTATAACTCTACGAACTATGAATGGAAGTTAGCACCAATATGTTAGAGGAGTCTCACATAAGCTCCATCAATGAGAGCTAGTTTTCAAAGCAGTAAATGACCATTTTCATAACAAGTCACTCTATGCACAATGTTTATAATAAATATTATTCATATGTTGTGATCTATATACTTTTAAAGACTCAAATGCTAATGATAGAAATATTTAATGATCTCTAACAAATAGAACAGAGGCCATTAGTTACATTCTTACAGTCAAAATGTGTATTAAATTTTCCTTCATGAAAAATTTAATGAAGTGTCAAATTTAACCAAATGGTTAAATATAATTATTATTTAAACACATAATTATTTAGTAGATGTGTTTTGTCAGATTGTAAAAGCAAGGTTGTCTGCCTTTTGAAGACTTTTTAAGGACTTTAGGAAGACTGGGTATGTATGTATAGAAGGTAGACATGGATATAAAGACCCATAGGCCATTTGTCAAACAATCAGTGTGAGTCCTATAAAATTTATTTTTGATATTATAGTAGCTATAAGGTGGTCTTAGAAAATGACTATATTCTATGTCAATATTTTAGTATCTCTAAAAAATGAGCATACCATGATAAAATGGTACACAGCCCCTCATGTACAAGTTTGGAAATATTTAAGGGATTACTGGGCTGCGAAAATTTACTCACAACTATGATGAGATTTGTTTCAATACCTGTTGATTTTTTATCAAGTTTAACAGAACACAATAAAAATACAGCGTCCAAAATTTAAATATTGTACATAATTTCAAATTAAACTGAAAAATTACAATCAGCATTTTTGTGAAAGGACTTTATTCACCAAATTCAGCCTGAGAATCTTCAAATGATACTTCATTCTATCTCCAGCTTGACTGTAGTAAAAGAGTATGTGTTGCCTTACTAATGTCAATAATAATTCAAATGTTCAGCTGACAATGGTTATTTATATGGACACATCACTAATAAAGCTAACATGTAAGTGTTTGACATATCCAAGTGTCGTCTGTGTAAAATCTAGTTTCCCCCTTTCCTGAAGCAGGGCATAATGTATCCTAACACAGGTAAAATGGATGACAAGATACCTTGTCTATTTTGACTGGTAATAGTATAACCAATATAACTAATAATATAGCAATATTCCACTGACCTTGTCAGGATTATACATAAATATTTTTTTAAGGCAGTTTTACTTACATTATTCTGTTTAATATTAAAAATACTGTCTTTAAAGTTATTTATAATAATTTGTGAAAACAAAGTTGTTTCAACAAGATAGCCAGAAAGGTAAACTGAAAATATATTACTAGTAAAGTTGAAATAAATTTAAATGTATCATTAAAAATAATAGCTTACATAATTTAGCTAAAATTACTTCTATAAGTATCTGTTGCTATGGAGATCATGCATTAAATTTCATTTAAAAACTCCACGGTAGTTGAAAACTGTTTAAGTGTATGGCCATTCTGTACAGCCTTTAATATACTATGGTACTTACTCTTAGCATATGTTCATGTAGTGGCATTCAGGGTATGAACTGTTCATCTCAAGAAAAAGTTTAACTTAAGGAAAAGCAATAACCATAGAGCTAACTGCCTTATGGGGTGATGGTATATGATTTCTATACCGCACTTGCTCTTTCCTCCTATACAATGATGATAATTTGGAACTTCATTATGGGATCACACATGACAATTTGTGTTGGGGATAACTCATGTGTCTGCACCCTTCGCTGTAATATAAATATTTTTGAGTGGTAGGAACTAAATCCAAATTATCTTTGTACTTTTCTCATAATGCTGAGTACAAACTCACATGAAAACCACACCTTATAGATGGTTACTTAATTAGAAAAGTGCTAGAAAGTATATTTTTTCTGAATTAAAAAATACACACACAGAGAACAAATGTATCCATAAGATATATATCTTCCTCTATATTTTGCTATAAAATACCATACAAAACAATAACAAAATGTAATATCCAGGATCAACAATACAATTTTTGCAACCTCCAATTGATTTATTTATTTTTTTCCTGTGAGGTTAAGATTTGACATGCTAAAAATAAAGTGAAATGCCCAGCATTGTTCTGAATATTCTCTTTTAGAAAATATTAACTATTTCCTAACATCAACTGAAAAATTATGAGATAAATAATACATGCCTTTCTCTCTAGTTATATATTTTCTAAAAGGAAAGAGACTATATTGAACTTTGTGGGCCCCCCTCACATCCGTCATTTGGATATTAAAATGCATAGTTTCATCTTTAATTTATTTATGTATTAAATAAAAATAAACTATATTCTAACAGTGTTGCCCATAGCATATCTCTTTGTATTTTATACTTTAAAAGAACAAAGACTTAGAGAATGCATATACTCTTAATACTAACCTAACACTTTCTTATCTGATGTTTTCACATATTTGAGGATCAACATACTTTTTACTTATGTTTCTTCTTCTGTAACTTTAGAGAACGCAAATTCTATTTATAAATGGATTAATTTACTTTTCTACTAGAATAATACACGTAAGAGTTTCTCCATCCTTGAAACATGCTGAACATTAAATATGATAATCTTGCTTCTTTTCTTCCAAAGGAATTAATTGCAGGTTAAGTCTCTTGTCTTTGCATCATTTTAGATAGCAAACAGTATTTATTAATACTATTATCTGTATTATAAATGAAAACTTAGGCTAATTTTTAGTCTCATATATATCCTTTATTTCATTAAAAAAAAAAAAACTGAACAATTCTTACCTGGATCCAAGTAACATATATCATGAAAAACAATGGTCTAAGGCCATACAAAATAATTCTGAACAGTATAGTACTGTTCAGTATAGTACAGTTCAGTACAGTATAGTACCATGAAACATAAATGCTTTCCTGAATATGTGTATGGTTCAGATACAAATGCCAGTAAACCTACATGAATATTGCATCTGGTTCCTGAGTGACATATAATTTTAAAACTGTCACAAGAGCAAATACATCAACACTGATAGAAAGTAAAAAAAAAAAGTACATTCTTACTAAGTACAATTGCTCCTAATGCACCTGATAAATATGACTATATTTTAAGAGTTAAATTTTTAAAACAAATTATTTTTACTCACAGCCGGTTTCTTGTAAACACTTCCCTGACCTGGATGAAAAGAACTGACCACTGAGAAAGAGTATAACAAACTTTTTAGCATGAATATGCATATATATGTGTACTTTATATATAACACACAAATGGCTATGGTAACTTTTTACTTTCATATTTTGTAGCTGACAGTCAATCAAATCCATGGAATCTCAGTATAGTCAGAGGGCATGATAACTATATTTCAGTTCATCTTCTTTATTTTTAGACAATAGTGTCTATGCATATCTAAACATATGAATCATGTTTTATTATCATTGTAATATTCAGAAAAATCTTGTAGTTACCTTTTCGTTAAAACTCAAATCAGAACATGACCAGCAATAAACTGACCATGAAATAATATGTCATTGTCTACTATAACTGTTTTAAACAAAAACGTTTCATTTAGGGGGAATTTAAGTGTGGGATCAGGTAGAGGTAGAAACCTGGTTTGATCGAGCTTATTTCAGATTGTACCATGATTTGTAACCAAGACTGAGTCCTAGAAAATTAACCTTAATTTGCCTTGGCCTTGCTTTCTTTATTTCCTTCTGTACCTCCCTCTCTAGAATCAGTATCTTCTAGTCTGATTTTAAATGAAACTTACTGGTGTTCTATTTATAACGTATTCTCTAAAAAAAACAACAGTGAAGCAAAACTAACATCAATATATATTTTTAAAATCTTTTCATGCTAGCAACTATTTTTAAATATCTTCCATCCAGTGTTCAGTTTGGAAATTTCTTGCAAGTCTGGTTTAATTAACAACAACAACAAAAGGCAAGTTTTGAAAAAGATTAGCATGGTTTACATTTTTGTTACTTATATCTTCCTTCAGTTCATTAGAATATAGATTTTTTTTAAATACATATTCTCTGGAATAAGACTTTTCTGTTGGTGAGTTTTAATAAATCTTTATGGATTTATTCAAGTAACCCTGGTGACAGCAGTGGTTACCTTGGCTGCTAACAGAAAAGGCTGGTGGTGGAACTCACCAGGCTTTGCGGAAGAAAACTGCGGCAGTCTGCTTCGGCGAAGATTTACAGCCTTGTAAGCCTGATGGAACACTTCTGTTCTGTCCTGCAAGGTAACATAGTCAGAATCACTCCACAGCAATGGGTTTCATAGACTTAGTGTAAGAGAATATTAAAAATGAAAATTTAATTATAAAAACATGAAAATACATATTTTTGATAATATATGAAGATATTTTGAATAAAAACATAGTATATATCAGTAAAATGAATCATTAAACACTTGTAAGAAGGTAATTTATTTAGATATGATTATATAGCATTGTATAGCAATGCTGTTTAGTTTTACAACAGTGTGCACACTCTAAACTGAGTTTGCAAATACCCATGTGATTAGTCATTATCAGTAAGGGTGGTAAAAATAGTAGTAGTAGAATCAGATTTTCCTACATTAACATCTTATAAAGTCCGTACATGGTTACTTTTTTAGAAGTGGTTTGCAGACTTTAAATAGGCACGGACATATTTAAAGACAGGCACAGTATGCATCTGAGATGAGGGCGCCAAGTACAGCTGCCAATCAGAAATATTCCTCACAGCCTCATAATCAGCTGCATTTCACACATTTCTTCATGCAGCAGAATTTTAGAGCTGGAGCATCTTTTGCTTTCCTTCAATGTATTTTAAGGCATTAATTGAACCCCTTTCAACTTTTGTCTATGACACACAATCTCGCAGTGTTGAAACACATCAAATAGACTAGAAGGCTTCTTTCTCTTAGGCAAAGGTTGACCTTTTGCTCCATACATTGCCCTACTATCTCCTTCCTGCCTCTGTGTCATTTCCCTCCCAAGCCCTCTGTCCACTTGGAAAACATCTTCTATCCTTTATAAAACCACTTTCTCTCTTCTCAATTGCCATAGACTACACTGTCACGAGTTCTGAGGTGTTTTCAAGCACACTGTGACTGCCTAAGTCCCTTCAAGAAAAAAAAAATGATAAAACGAGAGTAGCATTACAAAAATCTCTGCACCAGAGGTACTGTTATCTTGGCGCTCCCTCAAGAAACTAGTTGAGTCTGAAAAACGCTCCTGCCTGCTTTAGGCTCCCCGTGAGCAGAGCCGCCTCCAGCGGCGCGCAGCCGAGGCATTTGTGTTGTCAGCTAACCCCCTCTAGCGCCACACTGGCAGCATCCACGCCGCGCTTAACCGAGCTCGGCGCCGCTCGCCGCTCAGGCTCTGCCCCGTGAGCCCGCCTGGCTGCAGGGCGACAAGGTGCGGACAGCAGACGCGGGACACCCCCCGGCTCCACACACTCCGTAGCCCGGCCCCGGGACGGCGTCCGTGCGGTTCCGCCCACGACCCAACGCCACGGTTGCCGACCCACCCGACCGCGGGCAGGGCGTGGGCCCCGCGGCGTGGGGGCCGCGCGGGGCGGGCCGCGCCTCGGCGCCTCCGTGCCACCCCGCGCCGCCTGGCCCACGGGCTGCTCGGTGCTGGCGGCCCGACGCCTGCATGCCGGGGGCGCACGCGGCCTCCGCGCGGAATGTCAGCGCCTGCTGCTGCGACGATTCTCGTGACCTCCACCACGAAGTCACCGCCGCACGGCGACGCCAGTACCTCAGGGAGCACCGGCAGTATTCATCCTGTGACTCCCCTCCGCCCTTTCTTTCCTCCTGCCGCTTTTCTAGCACTCGGAATAGTGGAGGCGCCACAAAGCAGCCTCTGACCCCGTGGCAAGTTTGGCCGACTGGCGCTGAGCAGCGTTCGGCGGACCGCAGCCGCCAGGGACGTCGCTCCGCAGCGGGAGCGCTAGCCCGCGGCATCCACCTCCGCCGGCGGAGGAAGCCAAGGGAAAGGCGGCGTCGGCCGCTCGCGAGTCCTCAGACTGTGGACGCCGCTACTGTTCCCGCCGCGCAACGGGGGGCAAAGTGCTTAGGGGACTAGGTGCGGCCTCAGAAATGCCCCGAAAGCAGCTGCCACGGCCGCAGGGCAGCGCAGACGCGGCCGAGTCGGAGGCGCCCGTGATGCCAGCCTCTGCCCTAGCCGCCCAGGCGCGGGGCTGAGAGCGCGGTTCGGCCGCGCACGGGGGCCGCGTGTCTGTGGACACGACTCCTGGTGCCGGCTTTCCCCGCGCAGGCCAGTGTCAAGTTCCCCCGGCCCCCCACCCCACTCAACAGAAGCTGCGCCAGTCCTGCTTCCGGCCGGGCAAGCACCCACCTCGGTCCGGAGGCACTGGGGCCTCCGGGGCCTCCGGGGCCGCCCGCCCCACCTGGCCGCCCTTCCCTCTGCCCGCCGCGAGGCGCCCTCCCCGCCCCCACGCTCCCCTCCCCCAAACCACCGCCGGAGCTCGCTCCTGCGCGCGCGCTCTCCCGGGCCCGAGTGAGGAGTCCTCGCGCGAGCGGGACGCGCTGGCGGATGCAACTCCGCTCGCCTCTCGCAGCCTGGAGCTCCCCGGCGCCGCAGGCAGCGTCCTCCTTCGGAACAGCTGCGCCTGCACCTGGACAGCCTGGACCCTTGTGCCCTGCCCCCGGGGCCTCGCGCAGGGGGCGACCCCGGACACCCCCTGTGGGCAGGTTGGAGGAGGAAGAGGAGGAGGAGGAGGAAGAAGACGTGGACCGGGACCCCCCCCCCCCCCACGCAGGACACCTGGCTGCTCTGCTCGCACTTGTTTTTAAGAGGAGGCGAAAAGAGCTTGGAGAGCCATGGGGGGCTGCGAAGTCTGGGAATTTCTTTTGCAATTTGGTCTTTTCCTGCCTTTGCTGACAGCCTGGCCCGGCGAAAGCAGTCAGGTCTCCAGCAACCAAGGTAAGGGACCCGGACAGAAGCGGGGTGCGGGGAGGGATGATCTGAGGACTGGTTCCCGGGTCCTCTCCTGCAAACGATAGTCCCAGGGTCTGCTGCTCTGGCCTTACTTCACGAAGGGGGCAAGGGTGAGCCCTGTCTTCACCTCCCGGGATCGGCGACCCCACGAGTTGCCGTCCCTTGCTCTTCCAGATGTCTTTAAACAGCTGCGCTAGTATCAGCAGCACCTGGGTCGCACCGCTGGCGGCATCGCTGCCCGCTGCGCTGTCTCCACAGGAGGTCAAGTTCAGTGGCGCAGACTTAACAGAGACTTCTGATTCTTGGCGGTCGCACATGGCGAGGAAACGTGTAGATGCTCTCACGTCTCTTTAAGAAAAGTCGCGCCACTGTACCCTGTGGCCACATATCATCAGCCAGTCGCTGCCAGTGACTCGCAGCTGCACCCGCCCAGCTGCAGCCTGATACCCCATCCATGTAGCATCCAGACCCAGTGTAGACTTGCTGGAAAAAATTTCTAGATCCAGATGTTCACAGCCCCGTGTTTGTGGTTGCGGATATAGTTTTAGATATCCCATTTGTAAAGTTAAGTCACTGGCGTTCTTTTCCGGAGGCTTGGTGTTTTTATATGTACAGTGGTGAAGTGAAAGTCGGGACGGCCAAATGGAAAGCAGTTAGACAGTTTGAAAATGGTAGTTTATTTAAACAAACTTTAAGGAACATACGTTGGTGGATTTTGGCTGCAGACATTAAAAGATCTATAAAAATGATACCTGCATATGCTAAACGCTCTTAGACTAGGTGGTGAACAGCTATAAAAGTTTTCCCGTATGTACCTGGCTGAATGCTCACACCGGCACTCTGATAACCATCAGTGTCACCTGTTATTTCACACTTTCCTCAACACTTTACGTATAAAATGGCTGTAGTCAATTGTAATTTTCATTTAACATGTACTATATATTTGCACTTGGCTTGGCTGGCATATATTTTAAAGGGCCCTAAAAGAATTCCTAGATATAAAAATGGAACTGAAATGAAAAAGAGCACTTTTTTTTTGAGAGGGGAAGATTAACAGGGAAGGTAAAAAAAAACCTTTTTTCCTTCCATAAACGTATATATAATATTTTATTTAGAAATAGAAGTTATTCAGAATCGATATTCAGCTCTCATTTTTACAAGTGGTACTTTTGGCATGAATTTCTGTTATTTTTTGTTTGTTTTTACCTGCAGAATGCAATAACAAATACATATATGAATTTGGAAATCATCACATCCTTCATACTTTTGAACGTATATCACATAACTGTTAACTGTAGTGCTCTATTCTCTTTAATGTAGTGGTGTATACTTTCACTTCACATTCCTCATTTGTTTCCACGGACTACTGGTATTGAATACTGAGGATTAGTTACTTATTTGGGATCTGTAAAAATAGGAGATTGCCATAAAACAACATGTAATTATTTACTTGGCCTTCATTCCTTAATTGGGAGAAGAGAAAAAAATTGGAAAGTCACATATTCATATTGTACTTCATGTTAATAAGTGGGGGTAGTAAAGAGTCAAGAACTTTGACACTGAAGTTTTAAATTTTTATTTCTTGCATTAATGCTCCTAAGTTGACATTTATTTGTCTAGTGCCTATGATAGGCTTTGGGGATACTGACATAGATAAAACAGGTGTTTGAATTTCACAATGCCATTCCATCAAAAAAATTGTGAAATACACCAGTATGACCTCTTAATTCATATATTTAATTATACAAAGGTGTTACTAGTTAATCTCTAGCGGTAATATGTTAATGACTTCCGATACTATTTTACCTAAAGTGTATGCCAAATATATATATTTTTTGTATTTTTATCGATTAATTTAATGTTAAACTCTTTATAGTGTATTCTCAGTTAGGTGAGATTATTAAAGCCCTTAATTTGAATTTGTATCAATATACTAAAAAGCACAGGGTATGCATAAGAACATACTTGAATAACATAGTACCTAAAGGGTAAATTGGTTTAAAGAGTTCTCTAGTAGATTATAGAAAAAAGTGTGATCAGATTTTTCTCATCAGATATCATTTATAAAATGCCTTCTATAGTGAAAAGTCATAAGTGATTAGAAATTATCCCTGATAATGCATCAAGATAATTTTAACATACTGAAATAATCACATTAACTAGTGGTTAATACAATACCAAACTTATGAACGTTATTCTGATAAACACTTCAGGAATATATTTTTAATTTGTGGTTTTATAATGGATAACATGAATTAAAACATCCATTTTTAAACACAAAAAACATGAGGCATTACTGAATTATTAAAGTAGTATGAATACAAATTGGTAAGAGTTATATGTAAAATATATATGGTATTTCTACAAGTAAAAATAAATATCAGTAATATTAATGTTTAGTATCAAGGAGATGATTTCCATGTTTCTAATGATTTCTCTTTCTAAGGGTTAATGGGAATTAATATATTTTTGAAACATTATTTTCATGGAGGTTAAAATTTAATTTTTGTGTAACCTGCCTTGTCTAAAAATATTTACAAAATAAAAATTTTAATGTAATTATCTGTTGTCAGTATTGTTAGTAGGTACAGTCGAGTTGGTTCCAATTATCAGCAACCCTGTGTGTAACAGAATGAAACACTGTCCAGTCCTGTTCCATCCTCACCGTTGTTGCTATGCTTGAGCCCATTGTTGTGGCCCTTTGTCTTTGAAGGTCTTCCTGATTTTCTCTGACTTCTGCTAACCATGATGCCCTTCTCCAGAGACTGTTTTTCCTGATAACATCCTATGTGAGACAAAGTTTCACTGTGCACACATCAAAGAAATATTCTGGCTCTACTTTTTCAGAGACTGATTTGTTGACTCTTCTGGCATTCCATGGTGTATGCGGTATTCTTTGACAACATCCTAGTTTGTTATGCATGAATTCTTCAGTATTCTTTATTCATTGTCCAGTTTTTGCATGCATGTGAGGCACTTGAAAATACCATAGCTTGAGTCAAGCACTCTTTAGTCCTGAAAATAACATCTTTACTTTTTAACTCATGGCTACACTAGGTGCTAGGGTAGAACTGACCCCCAAAGTATTCAAGGAGCATGGAACCGACTCAAAGGCACTTGGCTTTGGCTGGCTTTTACTTTTTAACACTTGAAAGGGAACACCTGCAGCACGTTTGCCCAGTGCAACACATCCCTTCATTTCTTGACTGCCGTTTCCCTGGTCTTTGATTGTAATTATCTGTTTTACCAAGTTATATATATATAATCCTTCACAGATCAAATGAATGGATTAAACCCCCAAAGCAACGTCTGCCTCAATCCCTGAATTTTCAATAGTTGAACCAAAAAAACCCAAACCTGTTGTTGTTGAGTCAATTCCAACTTGTAGCAACCCTGTAGACCTGTTCCATAGTATTTCCTAGACTATGTAGAAACCAGACTGCTACTTCTTTATGTTGAGGAGCTGGTGGGTTTGAACAACTGGCCTTTCAGTTAGCAGACAAGTAGTTTAAACACTGTCCCACTAGGACTCTGTAGTTTGGAAGGATAAAATGAAGATAATGCCAATAATTTAACTACCTCATTCATTTTGCATAGTCCTAAGAATAAGTTGACAATATGAAAAATTTCCTCTCTCTCTTTTTAATTTTACTTCCATGCAGTTTCACAGAAAAAAACAAACAAAAAGCAAAAAAACTAGCTCACATTAAATATTTAGTACACACACTGTCTTAAGACATTGGTTAACAGTCCGCATCAAGTCAACACTCTCCCTTGTCGAGTTTGGGTTCCTTCTTACTAACTTTTCTGTCCTCTCACATCTCCTCTTTTCTTGCCTCATAACTGAAAATACCCTCTATAAAGCCAACATAAATCAATTTGACTTCCTTCTCCTATTGCCTAAATATCCTTAAACTGATCAGAGTGAAGAAATGTTTACTTGAACACTTTATTAAGTAAGTGAAAACATGATTCATGTTCAGATCTTTTTCCATTAATTTTGTCTCTTTAAAATCATGGTTTAATTAGGTGTTGTCAATTTTTATTTTTTAAAAAAGCACTTGACCTGCTAAAGATACATACCTTTTACTTTTCTACCGAACATTTATGAGTATAAAAAGTAGTCTTACTGCATATGTAAGTTAACCATGTGTATCAATTACATTGATTACTCGCCACCAGGGGTCCACTTCTTCAAAGATTATCCTACTTTTACATACAATACTGCTATAGTCTGAGAGAGTTAATCCACTTCTTAGTGTATGGCTTATGTTTCCAAAGATAATCAAAAGGATGCTCAAATAATTCATGAAATCAGCATATGGTTTGGGTACATGACTCTAGTGAGCTCATTTACTGCTTCCCCCTCCCCCCGCCCCCCCAGGTAATTCAGTAACAACAAATGAAACAAAAACAAGATAGCAGTCTCACCAGCTGGTTTCACTGAAGTTATTAATTTGAGCTGATTGTGTGTCATCTGTAAATGAACATACCCAGGTAGAAAAATATCTGCTTAAAAAAAAGGCCTAAAATGAATTGAACTGCTGTAAATACGGTTCTAGCACTGTAAGGTTCATCATTGTTCTTATATTGACAAAACTGAAAAAACTGGAGAAACTGTCTTAGAAAGTTAACAGATGAATTCTAAATGGTGAAAATATTTAAAATTATGTTACATAATAAAAATTAAAAAAAGAAAAATTAGATGATTTATGAAAACTATTTCTGGAAGATCACTTTTTAGTGACGTTAGTTTTCATGGGCAAACTATTCATAGTTGGAAAGGTCCAAAAGATTGCAATTACATACCTTCTTATTAACCATAAATATAAGCAAAGTCTAAAATGCATTTCATTATGAAGTTACAAATTGAAATTCATAAGTCAATGTATAATTAATTGTTGTGATCAACATTCAGACTAGAAAAAGAAAATGTAGACAACAGATTTAGCAGCTGGTCATTTAAGTATTGTTTACTCTGAGAATGGTATAAGAATATCTAAAACAATTGATGTTGCACAAAAATTATGTGTATTCAGTAGCGATCTCTTCATTGAATCAAAAGTAACTTAGAAGAATTCTGCTATTATTAGCTGCCGTCAAGTCAGCCCCCAACTGGTAGGGGCTCCATGCACATTGCCCCTCGCGATCATCTCCATAATCACTTTTGGATGAGACCAGTGTGATCTGTAGAGTTTTTCGTTGGCTAATTTTTGGAAGTAAGTCACCAGGCCATTCTTTTTAGCCTATCTTGTCTGGAATCTCCCCTGAAACTTGTTCAAAATCACAGCAACAGCAAACACCCACTGACAGACAGGTGGTGGCCATGCCTGAGGCACATTGGATAAGAATCTGATGAGGTCTCTTTCATGGAATATGAGCCTTCTACCACCAATGCAGAAAACCTGATAATACCCTTATGTATGGATTTTCCTAAACGGGATGATAATGTATATAATTAGACAAGGCAGATTAATAATCAAATTTCGTATTTCTTTAGTTGCGCTCATGGCAACCCTAGGGGCCAGAGTAGAGCTGACTTGTCGGATCTGACTCGGTGGCTGTGGGCTGTGCTTTAGTTGCACATTTTTCTTTAAGGAATCTGGGTTGATTTCATATATATAAATACTAGAAAATAGAGAAGAATGTCTCTTCACTAATCATTGCTTACTATAAACTCCTTATGTACAAATGACATACATTTCTTTGTTTCCCACTACCAATTCTCTCATAGTTACCACATCTCATCACATCCTCCCTGGCTGTCTTCCACTTACTCTTCCATCTGCTGTCTGCTTGCCTCTCTTTTTATCTCACTGTCTTACTTTCACATGCCTACACACACATTAACACACGTACACAAATCCCAGCAACATAGGAACACATCTACCCACTTCAGCTGGCTACACACTAATTTTGTCCCAAATGGTTAAAAAAATTCTAGCTTGCACCATAAACCAGTGTTATCACAACAGTTAAAGGTTAATTCATTGTGTCCTTACTCAGCATTTCTTGGGAATGTAAAGATAGTGGAGATCAATATACACACTTTATAAAGAAAAAAACCTGTTGCTGTTGCATAAGTTCTGACTGACAGTGACTCGAATAAAAATGGATTTACTTTGTCCCACGTATGTTGTGAATTATATAATGAAACTAGTTGTGTACACAAGAATTAAATTGCTCATATATCCGCAGTGTTTGGACCATCTTACAATTTTGTTAGACTAGCATTATTTCTATAAATAATGGAAAATACATTATTTTGCCTTATTTTAGATGCATTTTAATCTAAAACTTGGATACTGGAGTAAAAAGACATGCTTTCTGCCTTCATGGAACATATTTTCTAATGTGGAAGACTGCCAAAAATTGTACAGATAAGTAAAATGATAAAAGTTGGTAGAATTTTTATGGAGGAGGCAGTGAAGCCTCTGAACAGAGAATAACAGGAGGAATACACTATTTGAAGAGGCTGATTGGAAAATCAAAAGGCGTGTCTAAGGAGATGAAGCTCTCGAAAGTTTTTCACCACTTAAGTCAATGAAACAACATTTTAACCATATAGTAGCTAGTGAGCAGGAGATGACTGAAAGCTCTCAAAAGCAGAATTGGGAGTATGATACAGTGGTAAAGGAGAGGAGTAATGGTAGCCTAGGGACAGTGGTGGCAGTGGAGATGAAGAAAAGTAGAGGAATTTGAGGTAGATTTTGGCAGTAGAATTTATGAGGCGATCTTGCTCTCACAGACAATTGTAACGTATTCAAAATGTCTGTCATTTTCCAACCTAAATAAATTTTGCATTATCCTATAAAAATGACCATGATATGTAATTATTGGTAAGTAACAGATAATAGAAGGGATGATGTAGAACAAAAACAAATAGCAAGGGTAGAATGTCCACTACTAAAACAATCTTAGTAATTCTAACTTTGCTATTTCAAAGAATTGTACATAATGAGCGTTCATTGATGATACAGTGAGTCACCAAATGCAACTGTGCGTTTCTCAAATAATGTTCTGCATATAGTTATTTTTTGTTGGAGTGGATGATGACAGAAGAGGGTATGGACTTCATAAGGTGATAAAACTATACAACAGAGTCTACTTTTTGGTTAATGAAGTGTAACATTTGAAAGTTGGGCTTGTGTACGAGTTTTATTTAACTCATGATGAAATTACTGTTATTGAAAATAAAAAAACCTTTAAGTGATACTGGATTTAAAATAGGTATTTTATTGAGGTAGTTTCCATTAGCCTTCCATTTAAACAAAATACGGAAGGGAGGAAAAACAAACAAACAAAACAAAACACCTATTTTAATTCCCCAAAACCAAACCCAGTGCAGTCAAGTTGACTCTGACTCATAGTGACCTCATGGGCTTCCAAGGCTGTAAATCTCTATAGAAGCAGACTGCCGCATTTTTCTCCCATGGTGCTGCTAATGGTTTTTAAAATCAGTATCATTTAAATTAAGAGGAACAAATAAGAATCTATGAAGCTTTTAAGAGACTTAAAAGATGAGATTTTAGGACATAGGGTATTTTGGGGGGTAAGGGTAAGATAAGGAATTTATCAGCTGAAGAACAGTAAATTCTATGTTTAAAAGAGTTCCCTGATCTGCTAATTACTTAGTAACTTGAATTCCCATTTAATAACACTAGATAAATGTAATTATTAAATATATATAATTATAAAAAGGTCTAAGTTTAGCAACATTTCTGTATATTTACTGTATATTTAGAAAAGTCATTTAAACATTTTCAAATATTTTTAAACATGTACATAAACATGTGGTAAAGGTTTCTAAGTGTATTGTCCAGTGAAAGGTTTGCATTTAGTTTCCACGTCTGGCGGAAACAGTTCCAGTTTTTTTAAAATTAGGTTTATAATCAAGTAGAAAAACTCTTGAAAATATTTACTGTATGATAATAAAGTGTACCATTGTTGGCAACCAGGACTTGTATAATATTTTTGCATCATTTAGTTGAAATTAATATTTATTATTTCATTACATTTTATATTCAAAGTTAAAAGAAAAAAGATAAATCACTTAGCACACATGTATTAAGCTTCTTTATCTATTAGGTGTTATGTTAGGTACTGAAGCTTTGATGGACATTATGCCCTGTGTCCTCTAGAAACTCAGTGTGCTCTGTTGATGTTATGTGTCTTTGAGTAATGAGATGTACTTTTCAGTTACTTGATGGTTTTTATGAGATGAAGAATTTCTACTTAATAAATGAAGTTATGTCAAAAGAGAAAGGGTTGAAGAAGTAGTACACAACTTTTGAGGTGCTTTATTTGTAAAATTGTTTTCTGAGAAGTGCTAACATTAATTTTATGAAAAATGTGTTCTTTTTAATTGTAAGAAAAGAAAACAAAAGTATACATTGTATAAATGTGTAAAAGAAATACTTCACACATCTGGTGTCTTTCACGGACTGACTTATGTCATGAACTTTGAGATTTTAACATCTTCTGATACTTACAGGTAAAAACTGTAGTGCAAGTTTCCAATTTCAAATATTGGTGATAATAAGTTTTAACCAAATTTTGGAGTGAGAATTAGTAAGTAAATGTTTTCACTGCATGTCCTGAAAACATTGTAGCTACTTTCCCAGGATATTGCTGTGTCATCTGGCTGTTGGCCTGTTTTATGATCTACACTTAGTAGAAATAATTGAAAATTCATCATTCTGCCTCCTATTTTATGTGGTCACTTTAGGTGAAAAATTCATACTGATTCTTCGTTTATCATAAAACGTACAAGACAATATCTCTTTGGAAACTGGGTGTTCAGGAGGTTGATTTTATGTGTTCATTTATTTTTTTGATGTTAAATGTTTCTTGTCCTTGTGGTTAACTAGATCTAATAAAATGTATCACCGCGTCTGTATGCATTAATATGTAATATGTGTTGATTTTATGAATTTACCATTAACATAAAATAACTTTTTTCAGGTGATTGTACTTACAGTTTGTGGTAAAGAGATGTTGAAAATAGAGACGTTCATAGTACATGAGTTTAATATCTAGAATGAAGAAAAGCATTTAACTTTTATTATAAAAACTTGAAGCTCTGTGGGCCAGTGGTTAAGTCCTATAGCTCTTTACTAAAAGGTCAGCAGTTCTGATCCATGAGGAACTCCTTGTAAACTCTATGGGAAAGTTCTGCTCTGTCCTATAGGGTTGCTGCGTGTTGGAATTGACTCGACAGCAGTGGATAATCACAGTTTAAAAAAGCAGTATTTAGGAATTTGGCTACTTCTGAAGATTATAATTAGATATATTTCAAGTTAACAAAGAGAAGTATTTTGAGTACCAGCGAATGAGATGACATGGCATTAGTATGTGTACCAAGTGAGAATTATGGCTAAGTGAACTAATTGCCCCCAAATTTAGTTAAATTATATCTTAACATCACCTTTATTTTTACTTTTAAAGGCATAGCTGTTATTTTTTATGCTGATGAACTTTAATACTGCTAAAGATAATAGAAGTTAAATGTATAATTAGAAAAATAAACTGTAGAGGCCAATAAATAAATTATTCTCAGAAAAGACAACTGAAATTAATTTTTAATACAATTCAGTAGCTATATAGCTATAGACATAATAAGATGAAAGGCAAATAAGGGTAAGAAAAAAGTTGAATTTTGGTACTGTTTCTAAAATGAGCTTAGCTCTACAATATGTGTATACTCATTGAACTTCTAAATGAAATTTATTGACAGCTACTAAATCTCATTACTGTACTGTTTACAGGACATAAAAAAAGCATCACTGCTCCTAACATCTGAGAGCTTAAAACTTAGTGAGGCTATTTATATGTCAGTGACTAATTAAAATATTAATTTACATATCAAAGTAGTATTTATTGAATATTCTGTAGATTTGCTTACCGCTTATAACTACTGTTTAATACCAAACATTTCCTCCCACTGCCCCTCTGGATTTCAAATAAGTTTAGATAACATGTATTTTTTGAAAGGAAGTGAAAACAATTAGTAGCTGACATTACCCGAAGAGGGAAAAAGCTGAGCAAACTGATAGACATTGTATAGTATCATCAATGAGTTTTGCTCCTTTCTGAGATGAAATAAAACCTGTGCATTGGTCCACGTCTTAGTAGTCAACATTGTACTTCAGTGAGGGAGCAAGAGAGAGAAGGGATAAGAGAGGGAGCAAAGAAAAGTTTAGAATACTGGGACTTGAATGAAGAAAGTTTACTTTCTATTTTGTTTGTTCAGTTTTAATGAGAGATTGTTAGGAAAAGGATCTCATTTTTTATCTAAAAATAAACCAGAAACTTTGGAAATGTATATTGTTGGATATGGTTTAAAAATAAGTTAATGATACATAACATGGTTTTAAAAAAAAGTTAAAACTGACATGCTTCAATTTTACTATTATTTTTATGACACTATTAGAGTACTAAAGTATTCATAATATAATAACTTCTTGTACTATAGATTATAGTATAACACAGAATCACTTCATTTTGTAGATTGGAAAAACTGTCATTCACAGTTTAAAATAACAGTTTGCTTTTTTTGAAATAAAAATTATTTGTGTAAGAATCTATAATTTACTAGTTTATGGCAGATATTCTGTATATAAATGCAGCTTTTTGATTTTTTCTAAATTCTATTTATTTTCTTTCTGTTGAGCACATATACACCAAAACATGCACGAATTAAACAGTTTATACACATACAATTTAGTGACATTGATTACATTCTTTGAGTTATGCAGTCGTTCTCACTCTCCTTTTCTAAGGTCTTCATACCTCAGTCACATAAATTCGCTGTCCCTTAAGGTTCATATCTAATCTTTTGAGTTGCTGCTGTCAGTTTAATACCATATGCATAGATCTTAAAAGAGCGTCATGCTCAAGACAGTCCTTTTTTACTGGTTAACTAAACTGTTTCCCAGTTTTAAGATGACTTCAGGGTATACTTTTAAAACTTTTTAAGTTTTAAAAATTATCTCAAGTCACTAGCTTCAGGGGTTCATCTACCCTTCATGGCTTCAGAAAGTATAGATGCCATGAAAATTTTAAATTCTTCATTTTCTGATCAAAATCTTCCATAATGGTTGTCTGGCACCATCCGGTTCTCATCTCATGGTAAACCCTTTGCCGTCAAGTTGATTCTGACTCTAGGGGACAGAGTAGAGTTTATAAGCCCCATAGAGTTTCCAAGGAGGGCCTGGTGGATTTGAACTGCTGACCTTTTGGTTAGCAGCTGTAGCACTTAACCACTACACCATCATGATTTCCATCTCGTGGTAAAAGAGGCAGTTATTCATGGAGGAGGCTAACCACCAATTCCATGTCCACCTCCTTTACCTAACTCCCTGTTTTCCTTTGTTGCCATAGGCGAGTAGAGACCAATTATGAGTACTTAGATTGCTACTTGCAAACGTTTGAGACCTCAGGCACTGTGTAGTAAACTAGCTAGTAGAACAGAAGCACTATAGATGTTATTAGGTCAATTAACTGGGGTATCCCGAATGAAGCCATGACTAAACCTACACACCAGAGAATCAAATCCCATGATGTGTTGGCTTGTATGTAAGCAGTCTCAGTGGCTATTTATTCTTCCTTTGTTGTAAATACATCTGTCACACAACTTTGTCAGTTCAACCTTTCAAGGGTATAACACATAATGATAGCAATGGCAGTAGTTGGTTATACAACTGTATCCTTAATCAGTGCAGTCTCTCCATCACCATTAACTCCTCTCTTGCATCTCTGCTAACCACTAGTAAACTTTGATCTTTATTCAGTTGCCTTTTCTTATCTTTTGATGTTAACTGAGGTCAAACAATATTTGTCCTTTTGTGATTGGCTTATTTCAGTAAGCAGCATGCCTTCAAGTTCCATCCATATTGTACTTTGTTTCAGGACTTCATTTTTCCTGCTTGCTGTGTAGTAGCGCTTCATATGTGTTGTTACAGAACCATGTTATCCAGGAACTTAGAATTGAAGAATTTGTTCTAAAGGTTAGATTTCTATAACTTTGAATAATTTATTGAAACTAAATTATAATCTGCTGCCTCCCTGAAGATGCTACTAAGCCTTAAAAGCAGAATAAAAGTGTTGGCATGTTTCTATAGTAAGTACTTCTTCATTGTAATGTTCTGTAGCTGTCTTTGGAATTTGTTTACTTTTAGTTTTACTACTTACACACTTCAGTTCTTAATCTGTGTGGTTTTTAGATATATTTTTCTATCACCCTCAATTTTGCTCCACAATGTAAAACTATCCTTCCAATTTTTATATGAAATGTATTGACACCTATTGTCTCTGCACTCCGCTGTACACACAAAATAAAAAAAACAACAACAAGTAGGTCACTGCCCCTAATCTTTGAGAATTTAAAACTTAGCGAATTGAGACAATTTGTATGTCAGTAAACAATTAAAATGTTAATTTACATATCAGTCATATTCCACAGATATGTTTACATTTTTAACTCCTGTTTAAAAAGATGAAAAGGTAACATTTCTCAAGGATCTGTGAATTAATATATGGAAACATTGAGAATAAAAACTAGTTTACTATCTTGGTCATGGCTGTGTATTGGCAATCACTTTCTTTGACTACAGGAAATGTAATAAGATCTGCGATCTGACATTAAGGACAGTATTATAAACATTGGAAATATAGACCTGAAATTTAAATACTAGTAATGTAGCAAAGATAAAATAAATGAAAATAATACTACATTTGACAAGCAAATGAGAAGTTTCAGTTATATGTGGTAAATAAAAATGAGTCTTGCAGTTGTTGGTACTCATCATCATTAATTTTTGAAAATAACAAGATAATTAACATGAACAACTAGTCCAGAGACCTCAATATTTAAATATCTTTGAATTAATTATCTTGTGTATAAACATTAAAAGAACATGTGACTAGTGGCTTAGACTGAACATAAAACTTCACAGTAAGTATTACACCCTTTTTTAATGATTGAATGAAAATGTACATTTTCCATATAAATTTACATGCCCACCTATATGCAGCTCCCAGTGCTCTTCCTGTCCAGTGATAGCACACTCTTCCTCTCTATTCCATACATTTCTTATCCTCCCAACAATCTCCTATCCCCTCCTCACTACCCACTCCCCTGCCTCCAGTAAGAGGTCAGCAGGATGATATCCTATAGATGCACAGAACCGTGAAGTGCACACATGATATGGTCACTCATGTCGCCAAGTCCAATCCATTCCTATCCAAAGAGTTGACTTCCATTATGATTTATGGACAGGGGCAGCATCAGGGCCACGGCCTTGCTCCCAGGGGAACTCCAAGGCCCCTGGACCATCAGTTGCAGTCTTTTAGTGGAGATCTCAGGGCATACCCCTTTTTATTCTTGTGTTGTCAGTGAGACTCAACTTTGTGAGCTCCACATGGCTATTACTTGGTGATGACCAGGAACCATTTGGTTCTTCTGGTCACAAGTTGATGTAGTCATCCACTCACGTGGGTCTGTCTGTCTTCTGGGTTCTCTTTCTCCCGTGGCATTTTGGTCCTTGGTGATCATCGGTTCCTGTTGAGTTGGGACCATTTGCTGTACTCTCAGATCGCAGCTTGGCAGCTTTTAAGACCCCAGACACCACTCACCAATGTGGGGTGCAGAAGGCTCTGTTAACAAAACACTAGTTGTGCCAGTTGGCCTTGATTTTCCCTGAAAGCATGGTCCCCAGCCCTCTGCCCCAACTACTCTGTCCTTGCAATATTGGGTTAATATGGGAGGAGTAATCATGTTATGTTGAAGTCCGGTTAATATTGATCTTCTTTCTAATGTGTGCTGTCACAGATTTCACTCAACCAAATTTCTGTCAACTAGTCTAAACCCTCCTCCCCCGCTCCCTCCCTCGTCACCCTTGCAGCCTCCAGAGAGTCTTTTCTTCTATGCATGAGTCTGATTTTAAGTTCTTATCATGGGGTCTCATACCATATTTGTTCTTTTGTCAGTGACTATTTTCACTTAGCATAATGTCCTCCAACTGAAACCAGGTTATGAGATGTTTCCTAAAATCACCGTTGTTCTTTATCATTGCATAGTGTTCCATTGAGTATATATACCATAGTTTACCTATTCATTCCTTTGTTGTTGGGCATCTGGGTTGATTCCATCTTTTTGCTATTGGGGACTGTGCTGTAATAAACATTAATGTGTATGTATCAGGTGATGTGAATAGCTATGATTCTGTAGGATATATTCCAAGCAGTGAAAGTACTGGGTCAAGTGGTTTATCTATATCCCACTTTTTAAGGAAGTGCTAGATTGCTTTCCAAAGAGGTTGCACCATTTTGCAATCCCACCAGCAGTGTAGGAGAGTTCCAATTTCTCCACATCCGCTCTAGCATTTGTTGTTTTGCATTTTTTGGATCATGGCCAACCTTGTTGGGATGAGATAGCATTTCATTGTAGTTTTGATTTGAATTTCTTTAATAGCTAATTATTGTGAGCATGACCACATGTGTGTTTTGGCTTCCGGGATCTCCTCTGTAGAGAAGTGTCTGTCCCTCTCCTGTGCCCATCACTTAATTGGATTATTTATCTTTTTCTTATTGATACTTTGTAGTACGTTATAGATTATGGAGATCGAGTGTCAAGTGATACACCTTTTTAGAAAAATTTAGTCAACTTCTAGAAAATTACTTAGCAATGGGGTGGCTTTAGAAATATGACACAAATTTTAAATTTTGTTTATTTAACTGATGATTTTACCTTAATTGGAGGTAAAATCAATAGTGCCAGCATAGTTTGTGTTATTTAAAAATTAAAATGTTTCTTTAGTAATTTTTATTTCCTACCCTTTTAAATTCTTGTTTTATTGTAGTCTCTTTTATAATTCTGCTAAATACTTGTTTTTAGCAGGATTTAAGAAGTTTGTAATTGCTGGTGTTCTTTAATATTTATCTTAAGAAATCAAGTAAGTTTCTTTTTGGTAGGGTACTTATTAGTGTGTGAGGAATTCGCCTCTAAAAGAACACAGGGATAGAAATTGCTGTGAGATTGGTATTTTTAAACATAAAAATCCATAGAAGATTAATCTTGGTTACCTGCTGACATTTAGAACTGTACATTTAGAATGTCAAAAAGCACTGAAAACTGTCAATCTAGTTTTTTAATTACAGTAATACTCTTATTTTTGAATCCAGTCTTCCCCATATATGAAAGATAGTTTCTTAAAAAATAATTAATTGAAATAATAACATCATTTCATAAGCCTGGTTGACTTTAAAACAATTGATTAATTGAAAACAAAAGTACAGATATGCTGAAAAGCCTGAGGGATTTCTCATTGTTTTGCATTTATCTAGGCTTGCTGTTATTATTACTGCCATTATCATCATTGTAATACAGTAGTGTAGTCATTTTTTAAACTTATGAAAATAATCATCTTTATAAGGTATATAATTTCTGGCTTAATATATTTACCCTCCAGCAGTTTCACAGTAATTACAGTATGATTGCTCATTGGCTTGCAATACAGTTTATTTAATTCTATATCAGAGTATATATAGATCACGTATTTTTTAAAGTGTGTTTTTCCCATAATAGATTATTTACCTAGAATTTCAAAAGCTGACTTACAATCAGATTGTACTTGTTTGATGATACTGTCAGAGTTTTCTTGCCTTAATTGTAAATGATTGAGATTTTATATACATGTCTCTGCACATACACAGTAAATTCTAAAAAGCAGTTAAATAGAATGTTGAAAAATTTTCATGTCTTTGATCCATTAATTTCACGTTCATGAATTTTAAATTTTAGGGAAATTAATGGATAAAACCAGGGCAAGGGTTTATATGAAATAATTTTCTTTTCAAATTTATCTACAATACTGAAGAATTGGAATTATAGTAAGTGCCCCTATATGAAAATATCTTCTTAAAGAGATAATTTCACTTTTTGGAAAAAAAATTCTTTAACAAGAAAATGTATACCAGCAGGAACCTCAGATTCCTCTGTGTAAGGCAAGTGAAGAAACTTATTTTGCTACTGAGAACGAATATGAGAGAAGTGATCAGGAGAACAAGGAAAGAAGGTTTGCAAGAGGAGCAAATCTGATGGAGTTTTCTGGGGTTACTAGTATAGAGTAGCTAGAGGGACATTCAAGGAGCCCTGGTGGAGTAGTGGTTAAATGCTCAGCTACTAACAGAAAGCTGAGCAGTTTGAAACTAGCAGCCACTCTGTGGAAGAAAAATATGGCCGTCCATAAAGATTATAGCTTTAGAACTTTCTGAATCAATTTTTCTCTGTCCTTTATGGTTGCTATGAGTGGGAATCTAAACTCTTCAGCAGTACTTTTTTTTCTTTTTTTAAATTTAATGAAGGGGATAATTTCAAAACAATGATGACTATTGTTTTATTTGAAGTTATTCACATGGTAAATTTGTTAACCACCTGTAGCTACCTTCACTCTGAAAACTGTGTTCAAGTCTATTATGCTCCAGAAAAATAAGAACATAGAAAGTAGGAGTAAAAATTCTCTGAGGAAAGATCAATTGCAGCTGTCACAAATTTAAAATAAAGAAAAGTTCCTGGAAGATAACAGGGACAAAAATATGAGAGCTAATTTTTATCAGAAATGGATTATCAAGTGGAGATACAAATACTTGAAGAGAGGACAAGTTAAATAACTTGAACCTCTTAAAAATTAAATATGTATGCTCATCAAGATACTTAAAAGAGTAAAAGACAGCCTACAAACTGGGAAAATAAAACTTTGAGAATGACATATCTAATAAAAGTCTAATTTGTAAGATATGTAGAAAAACTTCAACAGCTCAACCAAAAGAAAGACAAACAATCCAGTTAAAGTATGAGTAATGGACATGGACAAACATGTCACCAAAGAGAATACTCAAGCAACCAGCATGAAAGATGTGTGTTGTCATGAGGTATTACCCCTTGCTCTCAGGGCTGTTCTGACTCGTAGCAACCTGAAAGGACAGCATAGAAAACTGCCCTTAAATGCTTTCCAAGAGGAGGTTGTAGTATCTGAACTGCTGAGCTTTTAGCAAACAGGCTCGTAACCACTGTGCCACCAGGGCTCCCATTTGTCATTAGAGAGGTGCAAATCAAAACTACAATGAGCTACTATATCACCCCTACAAAAATGACATTGATTAAAATGATAATTAAAAAGAATGCTGGTAAGGAAGTGGAAAGATTGGAACCCTTATCCACTGTTGGTGAGATTGCAAAATGATACAACCGCTATAGAAATGGTATGATGCTTCCTCAAAAAGCTAGACGTGATTGTCCAGCATTCCCACTCTTAAGTATGTATGTATGTAGTTTAGAAATGTAACAAAAAGACTCTTTGTCTACATGAGTAGAACACATGCACAGCACACCTGTGTTCATTGTAGTCTTACTCAGAATAGCAAAAAGATGGAACAGTGTAAGTACCCATCATCAGATAACCAGATAAAATGTGGTACGTACACACAGTGGAATACTCTGTAGCCATAAAGATAATTATGAATCTTCTTAATGTAATATGAATAAATGTAGAAAATGTTATGCTGGGTAAAATAAGTCATTAAACAAAACTCCATTGCCATCGAGTTCACTCCAACTTATTGCAGCCCTTTTAAGATAGACTAAAACTACCCATAAATTGGTGGTTTGGTTAGCTGTCACAAAAGGACAAATATTTGATGACCACTTCATAAAAAGACATGAATAGTTGTATACCCAGAGACCAGCCCTAAGTGGTGGTTAGCAGGGATAGGTGGGAGCGGAAGAAGGGGAAGCACTCTTGAGATAGTAGACTCTTGTTATTTGTGGTGATGGGAAAGGTGACATTGAATATGGGTGAAGTACACAGTCTGACCAAGGCAAATAATATCATTAAGGAATGCACAAGAGAAAAGAATATTTTTCGTAAAGGGTGCAACAGATACAATTTTGTAACAATAACAACAACAACCAAAAAATATGTGTGTGGTTATGCAAATACATATCTAGGCCTACACGTGTATGATTATGAATATATGGGTAAATATTTGAACACAGAGAGATGTGTCTGTAGACATACCTACAAATACATATGTGCATGTACATGTATATTCTGATGTCTGATAAATCACATGGGGACACAGTTACGGATACGTCTTAGACATAACCAAATGCCTCATGAGGTTGATTTTCTAAGTCTGAAGACTTAGGACTATAACTCAGTTAATTGAGGAACTTAAAATATATGTTGTACATCCCAGTGTGGTAAGTAGTGTCAGGGGTCTTAGAAGCTAGAGAGTAGCCATTTAAGATACAAATATTGATCTCTTTTGTCAGTAACAAATGAAAGAGAAGGAAGCCAAAGACATGGAGAAGAAAGTCTGTAGTACTCATTGTCTACATGAAACTCTGCCTCATCTACCCTGATACTGGAAAAATTCGATGATGTCTGGTTGCTAACCAAAAGGTCAGCAGTTTGAATCTGCCAGCTACTCTGTGGAAACCTGGTGGGGCAGTTCCCCTGTGTCCTACAGGGTTGCTATGATTTGGAATTGACTTGCTGACAACAGGTTTGTTTGAATTTGATCAGGGCCAGAATGGATGGACCCTGAAGAGACAAGAATGTGGAACAAAACTCAGATTCTTAAAATTTCAGGCTTGTTGGTCTGGCTGAGACTAGAGTACTGTCAGAGCTGTCGCCCTGGGATGCTCTTAACCTTAAATTAAAATTGTCTTTTGAAGTTATCTTTTAGCTCAATAGTAGACTTTCTTACAAAAGATGTCACCTAGAAGTAACGAGCTCCTTTAAAAAATCGTCTCAATGAGAACCAAACCAAAAAACACAAACCCACTGCCATCAAGTCAATTCTGATCCTATAGGTCAGAGTAGAGTTACCCCATAGAGTTTCCAAGGAGCACCTGGTGGATTCAAACTGCGTGCCTTTTGGTTAGCAGCTGTAACACTTAACCACTGTGCTACCAAAGTTGTCAAGTGATCAAAAATTACTACAAAGAAAATATAAGAAGTTAAGGGAGTAGGGAAGCTATAGTAGTAGAAATAGTACAACCAGAATGAAATGAATGAGAATTATGATACGCTGTGAAAAATATAACAGATATCACTGAATAATTTGTATAAATATTGTTAATTGAGAACCTGATTTGTTGTGTAAACTTCACCTTAAACATACACACAGACACACAAGAATATGTATATATTAAAAAAAAAACGTGGTAGAATGCAAGGGAGTTGAGTGGGTAGCTCTTTGCCCTCAAAAGGCGCTCTGAAGCCCCACAGCGTTTCATGTAATAACGTGAGAGGCACGGGCATGTATCACAGCATTTCATGCAATAAGAGGCCCCGTTCAGGCACCACAGAGTTTCACAGAATAACTTGAGAGGTCCGTCTCAGGCACCACGGCGTTTCATTGTGATAACTCGAGAGGTGCATCTCTGGCGACTGAATGGTGACAATGTTTTTAACGTCGACAATCTTAACAAATAGAAAGGAATTACCAAGGAAAATAAAAAAAAAAAAAAATTCCTAAAAAACCCCACAGTAGCATATCGAAAAGGGTAACACTCCTAGTGTAGAAAGATAAAAGGACCGTCACTTGTGGTAACACAGGAATGACTACCCTAAAAAGGATTTTATAAGGTGGTGTGGAAGTCAACGTTAAGAAATCTAATATTATAATAAATTACATAAAATACATGGGTGGCGTTGACTGAGTAGATCAGTATGCCTCGACATACGGTTTTCTGTGAAAATCTTTAAGTGCCTTTGTGCAGGAGTCTTTCTAGCCAAGAGTGGGGCTGCGGAATACTTGCCCTGGCAGGCCAGATGTAGGCCTGAGGCCCAGGCCACATGGCCATAGAAAGCAGAAGCTGAAGAGACAAAGAGCAGGAGAAGGTTATCTGCCTCAGTCTCAAAGTGTGTAGCTGTGATCTCAGGGATTTGAAAGGGTGGAGCCAGCCAGGGCTTTCTGTAAGGGTGGAATTGCCACTCAGTTGGGCTTGGGTGCACCTAAGGCTGAGGGGGCAGAGTTGCTGTCCAAGTGAGCCTTTCTAGGCAGAGTTGTAGCACAGGGCAAGGGGTCTCCACTCAGAATCCAGAGCCAGCCAAGCCAAGTGCCGTCGAGTTGGTAGAGAGTGTGGCTAATACCTAGAGTCTGGAGGTCAGGGCCAATATGTAGAATGTCTCAGAAAGTGTATTTTCAAAGCTTTGAGGGCTAATGTCATGTGTTTTTTTATTGTGATACATGACCTGACAAACCAAGGATGCACTTCGGGAATTGTTTCATAAAATACCATACAAGAAACAATTACAGAGCGTAATATTTCAAATACTCTGTTTTGTAAGATGTAGAAATATATAAAATGTTAAAATATATTATTTGTATACATTTGAGTATAAAATCATTTTAAAGTAGCTGTAAGAAACTTGCCTAATACATGCAAAATTATGTTGAGTTGCTAGTTTGCCTGAGGGAAAAAGTCCTTGAGTGCAAAGTTCAAAAAGAAAACAAAAAGCAACAAATAGTGCCTGATACTGTGGGAGGATCCTTGATGGTGCTGAAGTTAGCTGCTGGGCCACAAACTGAAGGGTTGCAGTTTGAATCTTGGAAACCTTGTGGGGCAGTTCTGTATCTAATAGGGTTGCTGTGAGACAGAATTGACTTGAAGACATTGCAATTTGAGGTTTGATGTTATCAGATTTCAGCTAAGGGATGTTCTACAAAGACATTGCTGTCTACTATAAAAGCAGTACATTGACAGTGGACTGCTAAAAATTCAAGCCAGATTCAGACAAAGAGGAGAAACAAAGGATATTTGTTGATGTTAGATGAATTATGGCTGAAAGCAGAGAATACTAGAAAGATGTTTACCTGCATTTTATTGACTATACAAAGTTGTTTGAGTGTGTGAATCATAACTAATTAATGATAACATTTCCGATTATGGGAATTCCAGGACAAAAACATAATTGTGCTCATGGAGAACCTGTACTTAGACCAAGGGGCGGTCATTCACAGAACAAAGGAGTATGGTTGGTTTAAAGGTTTGACTTCTGATCAGGGGAAGCATCAGGTCTAGGGGCTATCCTCCTAGGGGGACCCCGAGTTATTTGGACCATCAGTTGTGGTCTTTTAGTGGAGTTCTTAGGGTGTAACCTTTTTTTTCTCATGTTGCTACTGGGACTCAACATTGTAAGCCCCGTCATGGCTGTCATTGATGGTAGCTGGGCAAGATCGAGCTGGTTCTTTTGGTCACATGTTGATGTAATCATCCATTCGTGTGGGTCTTTATGTCTTCTGGGCTCTTTTTCCCTCATAACATTGTTGTCTTTGGTGAACATCAGTTCTAGCTGAGTTAGGACCATCTGGTGTTCCGTGGATGTTAGCTTGCTAGCATTTAAGACTCCAAACACCATTCATCAACAGGGGGTGCAGAAGACTTGCTTAGCAATAGGCTAGTTAGGCCAGTTGGCCTCAGTGTCCCCTGAGAGCATGGTCCCTGCTACTCTGTCCTTACAATATTGGGTTAAGATTGGAAGAGTTTTCAGGTTATGCTGAAGTCCAGTTAAAGGAGTTCCATTTCTGTCTAGTCCTAAAGTTCCATTTAGAACTAAATCAGAGAAGGTAGTGTGGTGTCTATTTAATATGACAGCATTCCCATACAAAATTTATAAAGGGCAAAGAAAAAAACAAGTATCGATGTCACCTGTGTATCTTTTATTTGTCTTTTCTTCTTCTGCAGCAGACATTGGTTAAATATGTAAGTGGATTTTAGAACTGGAGAACAGACAGTGATGACAGATAGTTGATTGACTTCTACTCTTATGGATGCCTAGAAATGGCTTACCCGTTTGCCCTTTGTTCCTAGAAATAAGCCATGAAATCGTGATTTCCACCCAAAATGAAAATAGGGGAATATCTTAGTAAAAGTGAAAGATACGGACTTTGTTTCCATAGCTCCATTACTACTGAGTTCACTGACTGTATTTGTGGTAACAATCAACAAATCGTTGCCTGGTACACAGCAAAGAGTTGACTTTTTTTTTTTTTTTGCAATTCTAATTACATACTCTCACTGGCAAATGAGTTTCAAGCAAGGTATATTTTGAATGACAACACTTCAGATTGAAAGGAATTGTCAAATAGTGACTCAGAAAACTGATTGGGGTCACTAGAGCTAGGAAATAGATTTTTGTGTCATCTCATAAGCAAAGCTCCAGACTCAGATTACATTTCTTAGCTGTGCTTTGAAGGTGAGAATCCATCCTGGTCCAAAACTCCAATGTTGTAAAAGATGACAAAGTATGGCACAGAGACCCCAAACCCTGTACATTGTTTTAGGCTAGTAAATGTCATCTGATTATAAGGAATACTTGTGTTTAAAAGCTGTGAAGTTGCTTTTTAAAAACTTTTCACTGGGGTTGAGATAATTATTTTACTTTTTTTACTTTTGTAAAATGTTTATAAAAGGGAAAATGTAAGCCCACATGGAAGAAACAAAAAGGAATTAAAAACAGTTATTATCCCATTTTAGAGATGAGGAAAAAAAAAACAGAGTATATGTAATTGCAACCAGTCCCAGTTGATTTGATTCTAACGCAAGGTAACCTTGTATTTCAGAGTAGAACTGTGCTCCACAGGGCTTTCTATTGCTGTAGTCATTTGAAAGTAGATCACCGGACCTTTTTTCTGAGGTACCTCTGGGTGAATTAGAACCTTCAACCTTTTGGTTAGCAGCTGAGCACTTACCAGAGGCAGATCCAGAACCCTGGACGGTTTCATTACTGTCTGATATCTTTGTCTTAACCACTACATCATAATGGCTTGCTGTTAGAATCATACCAGTAATAGCTGGATTGGGAGGGTTCTGTGCTGTTCAGAGGAATCCAGGTGGTGCAAGTGGTTGAGCACTCTACTACTGAATAGGAGATTGGTGTTTTGAGCTCACTTAGGGGCACCTCAGAAGAAACATGGCAACCTGCCTCTGAAAGGTCACAAGCTTGCAAACCCTGTGGAGCACAGTTCTACTCAGTAACGCATGAAATCACCGTAAGTTGGACCTGACTCAGCAGCCACCAGTTTTCTTTTTTTGTGATTTTCAAGAGGTAGTGCTTAAGTGGTGTGAATGGTTAATTGTTTGTTTACTAACCAGAAGGCTGGCGGTTTGAACCCACCCAGAGCTTCCTTGAAAAAAACGTCTAATGTTTTGCTTTAGAAAGTTCCCAGTCCTGAAAACTTTACAGAGTGCAGTTCTGCTCTGCAATAAATGTGATTCTTGGCTCTTTTTTTTTTTTTGGTGCTCTCCAGAACTACTCAGGAAAAAAGATGTGCCAGAACTGCTGATAAGTTTTAAATATCATTGAGTGTTTAGCATTTGGTGAGTGCTGCTTTTTAAAATTAGGTACGTAGCAAATAATGGCATTGTGAGAGCTATCTTCTCTTCAAGGGGAAATAGAGGCAACTTTTGCTTCCTGTCCCCTTGTTCTTTTTGATGTTCTAATTTGATGACTGGACTCCTGTATTAAGTATTTATGAGTAGCATACATAGCAAAGGCAGTGTATTTGAAAAAAAACACATTTCCTTTAGTTTGAGGTAGTGCATCTAAATTTTTTTTTTAGATAGCTTACTCAATCATGACTGTAGTTCTCGTAACCTTTTCACAGGTATTTCAACTGTGACTCAGTATCTGTCCATACACTTGCACACATACAAACCTGAAACACTATGGTGTTTTCTCTGTAGAAGTAAGTTCTTCTGTCACTAGCATAGAGTGGTTCACATAACCCAAATTAAAATAAAAAATGCATATAGTTTTTTTTTTTTTTTTTACATTTTCTACTATGTTTCAGGTTATATTAAGTAATGCAAATATAACTTGCCTGTAGTTATTAGGAAAATCAGGTGTAATTTGAATTTAAAATAAGTGGTTAGCATTGGGTCTCTACTTACATATTTCTCTGAAAAGCTTCAAATATCTTTTATATTCAGCAGTTTCCTCCATTATATTCACGTGTAAAAACGTATCTTCAGTTAGTGGAGGATTGGATATATTAGGAAAAGGAAACAAAAAGACTTAAATGCTTTTCAGCTGTGCATATAAATTTAATTCTACTGCTTTATCTTTTTTATTCCACTTCTGTAAGTATTATAAATTACTATACTTATTTTACTAATGGAATTTATGTGGACGTTAAGTTACTTGGTAAAGCTGACAGGGCAGATTAGTAACCAGAAGGGAAAAAGAAAGCAAGCATTAAGCCTGCTAGATTTGTGTAGTTTCTAAATGGGAAGGAAAATTTCAAGTGATTCCTAGAATATTAAAAATGCAAAAATATTAAACTTAAAATACTTCGCCTTTATATTAATGTCTGGAAAAGTTTCAAAAACACTGGACCCGTATCCCTTATAATTAATGAAATATTTTAAATAACAGATGAATTCTTTTAAAAATCATTTAAAGGAGGAAATCTCATCTGGGTTAGATGACTACTACAGGAAGGAAACAGGCACAACTCTAATCAAGTCTTTTTGTCTCATTTTTCTTCATATATGCTTCTTGTGCGTGTAAGACCTTTTCCTATGAGCCTTGGCCTCTCTGTTGATCATTTGTTTGTGTACCAATTTGTCATGATACGTTTAAGCTGTGGGACTCTGTTCAAGCAGCTTTGATTAATAAGAAGTAATGAAAGTCTAAGTACCTAATGAGAGGTCGGGTGGTCTGAGTCTTCAGCCCAGATCCTCATGTGTATTACTTCTGACTGATTGCCCCCTTTTCTGATTTTGCATAATGACTTTAAGATACTAGTGTGTAGAAGAATTACTTACAGTGCTTGATCAAAAGATAGATTCTTGAGTCCCACTCTTGATGTGTTGGATTTGGTGTTTGTCTTAGTTACCTAGTGCTCCTGTCACAGGAATACTGCAAGTGAATGACTTTAACAAACAAAACTATTTTGTCACAGTTTAGGAGGGTAGAAGTCCAAAATCAAGGTGCTGGCTCTAAAGGAAGACTTTCTGCCAGCAGTCGGGGAAGGTTCTTGTCTTTTGAGCTTCTGTTTTCTGGTTCCTTGGAGATCTCTGTGTGGCTTGGCGTCTGTCTTCCCCCATCACTGCTTGCTTCTCTCTGCCTAATCAAGTGGGTTTGTATGTCAGAGGTGATGGGCATATGACACACTCTATACTGACAGAGCCTCGTTACCCTATTCCTGGATGGTATGATAACTGCAAGTATAGGGACTAGGAATTACAACACATGTTTTTGGGAGACACATTTCAGTCTGTGGCAGTGTGTTTGAGATGGTGTTGAAGACTTCATTTTTAATAAGGACCTTACATAATTTAGATGCAGATAATTTGAGAAACCCTGACCTAGTAATCCTCATCTATATCCACTTGAGCAGTTTGTTTTTAAGCAATAGGAATTAACATAAGCAGAAAGAAAATATGTGAAACATTGGATAAGTCACAGACTCAAAGAGACTTGTATAGAATCAACTTATAAAAGGAAAGGAGACAGATCAGCAGCCAGGAGCTAGGCATCAAGAAGTAATCATCTGTCTCAATCAGCTGAATTGATTTCAGTTATTGAAACTTTTTTTTTTTTTTTCCTGTCCACATATTACTGAACTCAAAATTTCAGTCTGATTGGCCTAGGTTGGGTCATCTGCCACTGCATCATGAAAAGAGTAGGGGTCCTGGATACATTATTGTTGTTATGTCCTGTTGAGTTGATTTAGACTCATAGTGGCCATATGCACAACACAGCAATACTGCCTCATCCTGCACTGCCCTCCCAATTGGTCCTTCGATTGAGTCCGTTGTAGCAGCCAGTGTCAGTCCCTCTCGTTGAGTATCTCGCTCATTTTTCATTGACCCTCTACCAAGTGTGATGTCATTCTTCAGGGACTAACCCCTCCTGACAACATATCCAAAGTAGTCTTGCCATCCTTGCTTCTGAGCAGCACTCTAGGTGTGCTGCTTGCAAGACAGATTTGTTTATTGACTCTGGGATATGTTCATTTTTCTTCACCAACACCACCGTTCCAGGGTTTCAGTTCTTCTTTGGTCTTCCTTATTTGTTGTCCAGCTTTTGCATGTGTATGAGGTAAGTCACAAATGCAAAGTTATGGAGAAAACCTGCAGATAGCATTTTTGAGAGTACTGGTGAATACTTGGAAACAGGAAGAGACTGTGAGGAGTGTTGTAGGAAATGAAGAAACAGAGACTGGTGCCAGGATTTGAGGAATATTGAATAAATTTGAGTGATTTGTACTTTACTCTGACAAGCCAGAGGTTCTCAACCTTGGCTGCATGTTAGAATGGCACTGAGAGCTTTTGAAAAGCTACCCAGACTACCTTTGTAAACACATTGTTGACAATGAATTTTGAACACGTTTCTTCTGACTTCCTTAGACACTAACATTATTAAGCAAGTAATAGGCCCTCAATAAATACTGGTTGGTTGACTAATCACAGCTGCTAACTTTTGTTAGTTATTGGAACTACCCAAAAGTAGTTTTTTATTTATTTCAGTTAGTTTGATGTGAAGAGGAAAGCTTTCTCTCATTGTTGAAATATTCCATTTTGATAAGGTTGTGCTATAACTGAAATTAAGATTTGTAACATAAATGATGATATATAGCTACTAATGTATTTGCTAATGATTACTTGATAAATATTCAAAGAATGGATTATTTAGTAAATAGCATATCCATGTATTCACCACCATATCACCATTTTAGCATCAGCATAAGGCAAACTCATTTTTGCTCTGATTTTGAAGATGACATTCAAGTTAGTTCCCTGTTTCCCTTTCATGGTATGAATACCTTATTATTGCTAGTAATGCTGCATACAGATTTGATTTCTTTTTAATTGGTACTTCAAAGGTTAAAAAAATGAAAATAATCTTTAAAAACTAGTAGAAATAGTTTAATCAAGTCATAGATTTGCACCACTTTGTAAAGCAATTTGACACTTCTTTAAAAACCTAGAAATAGAAATACAGTTTGATACAGTAATCCCACTGCTCAGAATATATCCTACAGAAATAAACGCGGTCACATGAAGAGATACATGCACACAAATGTTTATTGCAGCACTGTCCACAATAGCAGAAAGATGGAATCAACCCAGATGCCCATCAACAGATGAGTGGATAAACAAACTGTGGCACATACTCGGTGGAACAGTACGCAGTGATAAAGAACACTGTTGATTTCAGGAAGCATTTCATAACTTGGTTTCAACTGGGAGACATTATGCTGAATGAGTAAAATCAGTCAGCAGCTAAAGGACAAATACTGTATGAGACCCCTGCTATAAAGGCTTAGAAATAGACTTAGGTACAGAAGAAAAGTCTCTTTGTTGGCTACAAGGGTGGGGAAGGAGGGAGAGGGTTGATCATAGATTAGATAGTAGATTGTCGCTGCCTGCGACCCCCGGAACCCGCCCGGGGCCCCAAGCAGGAGACACCGAATGCAGGGAGACAAGAGAGGAACAACAACAACTTTATTTTTCTGGGCTTCGGCTTATATACCGAGCCATGTCCAATAGGCATTCAGTTTGGCATGGGGTGAGGGCGGCTTTCTCTTCTAACTGGCTGCAATCATCAGGCCATCATGGGCGTCACACAGGGGCTGACGTGGGGAGGCGGGTTTACTCAGGGCGCGGTCGGGTGTCTCGGCGCCATCTTCAAGGCGCGGCTGCGATGTGGGCTTCCCACATCTCCCCCTTTTTGTTTTAATAAAAGCAAGGTACAAGGCAAGGTATCGCAAGAAACGCCTGGCTTGGGTCATCCTAGCCCAGAACTTCTCTCTTACCCGTCATCAGGCCGGCTGCAGCAAAAGGCAGGGGCCCTGTCTTAGGTTGAGGGAGCCTGGCTGGAGGTTGCCCGTCATTGACTGCTTTCAAGCATCTGTAACCACACCTGGCTACCCTGAGTGTCAGCTGCCACTTCAGAGTAGGCCTGTACCAAAAGGGAGTATTTGATCTCCTGTGGTTTCTTATGGCGACATAGACAGTAGCAGCCTACACCGATGGCCAATATGAAGAGGAATACTATCCCCACAAGACCAGCCCATTCCTTTGTCAGCACGCCCAATTGAGACCAAAACCCTCGCATGATTGAGGCCAATGAAGCGTCCACTCGGGTGGAGTTGACAGACATTATGGCATTACGCAACTGAGTGATAAGCGCCTCAGTCTCTTTGGACCAATTTCCAGTCAATTGTTGAGACAGAGTTCTAGAGAGATAAGCAGCCCTGGAGATGTTGTGAAAATGAACGGGAGTGACGCAGACGCTGGCTAGGCGCCACTCACAGCCCAGCTGCACTAGCTGGGTTAAACTGTCCACTTGCTCTTGAACTAAGTCTACACGGTGATTTAATATGTGAATGGCTCCCAGAAGTTTTCCATTAACTGCAAGCTGTGTTTGTAGCGTTGTAGCGGTGTTTTCCGCCATTTGATTAAGGGCGTCGGCTGTTTGCACAGTTTGAGTCAAGGCTACTGCAGCAGCGGCTGCCGCAGCGACAGAGGCAGTAACTGTCGCAACAATGGCAGCGGTAATTCCAAAGTCTCCTTTGGAGCGCAAATGAGTTGACAGTGACGATCGGGTGTTCTGCACTGGCCATGGTACGTAGCGAGGCAACCTACTGTGTCTGCGCCATCAGTGTCCACAGCATCAGCGTTGGAAGCTTCATTGATTAGCAGAGGTGTCAGCAGTAATGACAGGGGTAGGATTTTCAGGAGAGTCATCAGCGGAGACATCATGCCTGACTAGTCGGATCAATCGGCTGGGAACCCAAATAGGAGCTTGGGAGTCCTGCGGGAAAATACAAACAGCTCCTCGGGTGATAGTGACAACTGGTGCTGGACCCTTCCATTTGCCAGAAAGGGTATCTTTCCATATAGCTGTTCGTGGAGGGGTTTCCGCCGCACCACTATGGCGCTCTGCAGCGGAGCGTCCCTCCTTATCCAAAGTTAAAAAATTTAGTGTAAACAGGGCCAGGGCCAGCCTGTTCTGAGGAGTGTGTCCCTGCCCAATTCCCCTTTTTTGTTTTAATAGACAGGCTTTGAGGGTTGAGTGAGCTCTTTCAACTATTCCCTGGCCCTGGGGATTGTACGGGATGCCATGGGTGCAATGCACACGCATGGCTTGCAGGAAATTTTGGAACGGTAGGCCGGTGTAAGCAGGTGCGTTGTCTGTTTTAAGACTGAGTGGGGCACCCCAAGCTGCCCAAGCTGTAAGACAGTGGGAGATAACATGCCGGGCTGCCTCGCCTGTGTGGGCTGAAGCAAAAATGATACCAGAATAGGAGTCTACAGAGACATGAACATATTTTAATCTGCCAAATTCTGGAATATGAGTGACATCCATCTGCCAAAGATGGCAGGGACGAAGGCCTCGGGGGTTCACACCCACCGAAGGGGTTGGCAAGTGAGGTGCACAGGCAGTACAGTTGCGCACAACGTCACGAGCTTGTTCTCGAGAGATACCAAAGTGACGTGAAAGGGTTTGTGAGTTGACGTGGAATTGATCATGAAAATTTTGCGCCGGTTGTAGGGCCGAAAGGATGATAGGCATGCGGGTTAACTGGTCTGCCATTGCATTACCTAGTGTAATTGGCCCAGGGAGGTTTTGGTGTGCTCGGTGCTGAACAATGAAAAAGGGGGAGTTGCGATTTAGAATAATTTTCTGGATGTCAGTAAACACAGCAGCAGCAGGCGAGTTGGAGCAAATGACCCCTGTTGCTTCCAGAGCTCTGACTGCATTAACCACATATGCAGAATCTGAAACGATGTTGACGGGGTCGGTATTGTTCTGCAGAGCCAGCTTAACTGCCTGTAACTCTACCAACTGCGCTGAACAATTTGGGAACAAGTATGTTTGGGTGGAGTGATTGGGAATGACAATGCTGCCAACACCAGAGTTGGAACCATCGGTGAAGATGGAGAGAGCATTTGGTATAGGCTTGTCAGAAGTACAGCACGGGAAGATGATTGGATGGCTAGCACTGAACTGGAGCAGAGGGTCTTTCGGGTAATGATTATCGATTACTCCCGAAAATGAACATAAAAGGACGGCCCAATCATCAGAGGTTGTCACAAGGGTCTGTATTTGGGTTCTGTTATAGGGAGTAATTAACTTTTCGGGGTGACGTCCAAAGAATTCGACAGCTTGGGACAGTCCGAGCGAGGCCATTCTTGCCACAGCGCCCGGGTACCATTCAATACTGCGCTGCGGGGAAATGCGGGGGTGAACCCATCGAAGGGGGCCACCCTGCCATAACACCCCTGTGGGCTGGCAAGGAGTGGGCAAAACACAGAGTGTGAGGGGGGCGTCAGGGTTCCTGCGCTTTAAGGCAGCGGTGGAAAGGGCTGCCCCCACTCTTTTTAGGGCCTCCCTTGCTTCTGGAGTTAACTCGCGAGGGGAAGCCAACCCCGAGTCGCCCTTAAGAATGTCATACAAGGGGCTTAGCTCGGAGTTTGAGAGAGAGAGATATGGGCGGACCCACTGAATGTCCCCTAAAAGTTTTTGAAAATCATTGAGTGTATGCAAGTGATCCACTCGTAACGTGAGTTTTTGAGGGGCGACAGTTGTAGGTGAAACACTAGCTCCCAAAAACTCCACCACCTCTGTCTTTTGCACTTTGTCTGCTGCAATAACAAGGTTAGCTGCCTCCAAGGCCTCCTTGGGTATCCGCTCTGGTTAGATCTCCACCCAATTTATTCCAGGCGCTCAGCGTTAAATGACCCGAGACCAGGAACCAGGGGGCCACTTCCTCCACTGCTGAGAGGAAAGTTTTAAGGGTCCCCTGTTTAATCTGAATGCCCCTACATTTTAATAGTTCCTTTAAAGGCACAAACAGCCTCTGGCTGCTTGGGTGATTCCCCATTATCTTCCCGGTAAATACCGCTCCAGTAAATACTGACCCAGGTAAATACCTGCTCTGGCTGCTTGGGTGATTCCCCATTATCTTCCCGGTAAATACCGCTCCAGTAAATACTGACCCAGGTAAATACCTGCTCACCCGTCCAGGCGTCCCCGCGGTGAGGGTTGCAGTCCTATCCCCTTCAGGTCCCTGTCCGGGCGCCAAATGTCGCTGCCTGCGACCCCCGGAACCCGCCCGGGGCCCCAAGCAGGAGACACCGAATGCAGGGAGACAAGAGAGGAACAACAACAACTTTATTTTTCTGGGCTTCGGCTTATATACCGAGCCATGTCCAATAGGCATTCAGTTTGGCATGGGGTGAGGGCGGCTTTCTCTTCTAACTGGCTGCAATCATCAGGCCATCATGGGCGTCACACAGGGGCTGACGTGGGGAGGCGGGTTTACTCAGGGCGCGGTCGGGTGTCTCGGCGCCATCTTCAAGGCGCGGCTGCGATGTGGGCTTCCCACAGTAGATGGAAACTTGATTAGGTGAAAGCAGTGACAGGATACAGTAGAGAATAGATCAATTTAACTGTACTTCACCATAAACTGAAAGGTGTTCTAAACTCAACCTAATATTTCAAAGGATAGAGTAGCAAGGACAGGGGTCTGAGGACCATGTATTCAGGGGACATCAAGGCCAACTGGCATAACTAGTCTGTTGCTAAGAGAGTCTTCTTCACTCCAAATTGGTGAGTGCATCTGGGGTCTTAAAAGCTAGTAAGCTGCCATCTGAAGTATACTACATGGTCCCAACTCATCTGGAACAGATGATGAACAAGAACAAGAAAGACATGGGGAAAAAAGAGCCCAGGAGACTGAAGGACACATTTGAATCAGAGACTATATGGACATGAGACCAGAAGAACCAGATGGTGCCTGGCTCCTACCAAAGACAGCTGTGACGGCAGACACAATGTAGGCTTCTTGTGGCAACATGAGAAAAAGGCATGTGCTTTCCAAGAACTCAGCTAAAAGACTTGAACTGATGGTCTGACAGCCTGGAGGATCACCTAGGGACATGGCCCCTAGACCTGCTGCTGTCCCTGACCAGAGCCAGTAGCGATTCAACTCTGCAGACAAGAATGGACTGGATTTGGGGACACAGTGTGATGATACGGTGTGAGTACTTACGGTTCTAGGCATTTGCAGGAGGCTGTCCTCCTGGTCTCTTTCTAGATGAGCGAGAAGAGGGTGGAGGCAGGTACAGATACTAGTAAGAGGATACTATAAGTAGAGAGTTAAAAGGAGGAATGTGGTGTCACTAGGTGGTGAGAGCAGAGGGAGCTGCAGATAGGTGGGCATGCAAAACTGATTTGGATTGTATATTTTCACTTAATCACAATAAAAAATGTCATAGATTTGCTGTTTCTAAAGTTAAGAAAACAAAGAAACACAGTAAAAAATGAAATTAGGAACAGAGTGATTGGCCTAAAACAAATTGTCGGTTAAGTATACCTACGCTGACCTACCAACTACTTTTTTCAGATATTACATGTAATTTCTTCCAGTAATCTTCAATATATTTTTATGTAATTATATTTTGTATATACATATATGTATACATATATACACATGTATACACCTATATGTATATTCTGTAAATAAATGTATATATATAATTTCCAAGACTTGTTTTTTTTCCCATAATACAGAAGTACTAGGTGGGAGGTTTTCATTGTTAGAGTTTTTTTCTCTCTGAATCACAGTGTTTGTATTCAGCTTTAAAAATTGAACATTAAAGTATAATAAATGTAGTTACAATCTGTTTCACTTTCAAGTAAGAATTTGATTTTAAATTGGATTTTTTGATACTTTTATTGTGGAGATACAGCAATAATCAATATCATAAGTTTTTGAAATAATGTGGAACTTTCTTTTTCATATTGGTATTTACTGATTTGAGTAAATAGTTAAATATGATAGGAATTTAGTAGTATACAGAAGGCTGTAGGTCCTTTAATTTTAATTATAGGTCTTTAATTTTTGGCTAGGTGAAATAAGGCAGATAATTATTAAATGGCTTATCCAAGATCCCTTGACTGTTGTTAGCAGAGTTGATACCAGAACTTGTACAACACACTGGAACAGCCATGTAAGATATAAAATGAGAATTTTTAAAACGTCACAATGAATATGATGGGATAAGCCTGTCGTTTCTGAATGAAGATACATAATGAACTTTATCAAGGAAAACTATGCAAAATGTTGCTAATGATTCCACAATATTAAGGTGAAGTGTCAGTAATGATTCTCATACTACTTAACCCTGTCTGATACTACAAGTCCTGTCTGATGCAGGAAAATTATGTAAAAATAACCTTTACAATATAATCAGGTGATGGCTTACTTTAAATAAACTTTTTCATTGCTCAGTCATACAGCATTTGAGAAATGGCTCTCATCTGTATGAGTTTATCTGTAAACAGGATACTCATATCCCTTTTCCAGTTCCTTCCAACTGCAGAATCACTTTTCTCAGCCAGGGTCCTGATGCATAATTACCATACAAAATCAGTTAGTCACTGCCATCGAGTCAATTCTGACTCAATTAGACAGAGTAGAACTGTCCCATAGTTTCCAAGAAGCACCTGTCAAATTAGGCAATTAATATTTAACGTAGGTTTTGCTAACTTATTGAAATCATGGGAAAACTTATGAGTAAGCTTAAGGAGGTTATAGCCTTTTTCCCAAGTACTAGACAAGAATAAGTAGATTGGCTGGCCAATACTTCTCTTTCTCTGGCCTTGGGCAAACATTTTAATCTTTTTTAGCCTTCTTGGTAGTGTACTGATAATACTTTCCAGTTGTTTTTCAGAGTTGTTATAACAGTGGCATTTATTTTGTCAAAACATTTTGAAATTGAGAAGTACTTGCACAGTTGTTTCACAGAAGTTCTTGAATATCATTCCGTTGTTGATCAAGTCATTTAATTCTTTGTCCCACATTTAATAAACAAACATTAATTAAATTACAGAAACTGAGATTCATGTTGATGTTAAAAAGATGAGCTGTTCTGTCTTTCCAGTCAAAAAAAGAGAAAAATAATATGTGAAGAAAGGGCTGGTTGTGTCCAGGAACCACTGTCACAGTGACTGGTCTCCCTGAGCCCAGCTGCAATATCTGACAGTGTGCCGTGGTCTGTGTTGCCAAAGTAAATAATCTGTTCCTAGGTTTTCAGATTAAAATCTGGTGAAAAGGAAGGAAAGGTGCTATGGATTGAATTGTATTCCTCCAAAGTGTGTGTCAACTTTATTAGAACATAATTCCCAGTATTGTCTGATTGCCCACTATTTTGTCTTCTGATGTAATTTTCCTACATGTTCTGAATCCCACGTGTAGAATGTTACTGAAGAGGGTCAGAGCAAATTATGTTAATGAGGCAGGGTCAGAGTAAATTGTGCTAGTAAGGAAGGACCCAATCTAAAAGGTTAGGCTCCGTCTCTTTTGAGGCATAAGAGAGAAGCAAACAGAGAGATGGAGGAACCTTGTTTAAAAAAAAATGCCATTGAGTCGATTCTGTCTCAAAGCAACCCTGTAGAACAGAGCAGAACTGTCTTATGGAGTTTCCAAGGAAATTGGTGGATTTGAACTGCTCATTTTTTGGTTAACTGCCATTGCACTTAGCCATCACACCACCAGGGTTCCCAAGGGACCTCACATCACCAAGAAAATAGTGCTGTTAGCAGAGCGTATCCTTTGCAACGAGGGTGGCTGTGCAAAGAAGCTTCTCAATCAAGGGAAGACTGATGACAAGGATCTTCATTCAGAGCCGACAAAAAGAAAGCCTTCCCTTGGAGCTGTTGCCTTGAATTTGGACTCCTTGCCTACTAGACTGTGGAGAATAAATTTCTGTTTTTTAAAGTTTACCACTGTGGTATTTCTGTTATGGCAGCACTATGTAACTAAGACAGAAGACTACCATTTTGCATAGATTGCACACACTGTTATTCCTTGTATCAATCCTAGGAGGTAAATACTATTATTATGTCCATTTTTCTATAAATGAGGAAACTAGGGCACACAGAGGTTAAATAACTTATCCAAATCCACTTAGATAAGGCAAGAGCATAAAAATAAAAACGTGATGTGTGCAGGCATCTAGGTGGACAAATAAGGTGAGAGGCCAAGAAGAATTCATTCATACAGAGATCAGAAGACAGTGTTGACTTTTCATATTGGCTCTTGTGCACAAGCTAGAAATGTGTCCTGCATCCTCAAGTTGTGTTCCAGAAATAGTTTCTCCGACTAAAAAGTTCAGATCTTTTGATCAGAGAAGGGCAAAATAATTTAAGATAGTAATTATAATTCAATGCAATGATTATACACAGGTGTGATTGTCAGGATTGTGTCAGTTTGGCTATTCCAAGTTTGGTTGGTGTATCAAGTGGCAGGGCAGGGCCCATGGTGGCTTCCTGCTCCTCAGCTCTCATCTGTCTGCCTTCCACCACGTACTGCCAGTCTGCTCATGTTGCCAGCTCCTCCAGCTCTCTTTTTTGGTGTCTGGTTCCTGGACGTGAACTAGCAGCTGTTGGGTTGACTAACCCTTACAGTTGGGGCTTGAGAGTCCGTTCCCTGACCTGCCTATCTTGGGTTTGACAGCCTCTGTGGCTCTATCTCACTGCCAGCTTGGGATCCCCTGACCTATACAACCAGTGATCTAGAACTCTGGTCTCTGAGCTGCTGACCTTAGTTTCAGCTCCCGTGGTCACATGATGCTTGTGCCAGGGCGTGGGACGTTCAGCCTCTGCAGTTGCATGAGCAGTTTCCTTTATATGTAAATCTCTCTTTGTACTTTGTATATAAATCTTTCCTTGTACATATACGTGATATGGTCTTGCTTCCCTAGAAAACTCAGCCTAAGGCAGTAGAATTTCCTGGGAGGATAAAGAAAGGTGGGGGTGATTTATTCTGCATGGAGGAGTCAATAGAGGCTTTTCACAGGTGATAAAGCTTAGGTAGAGTCTTGAATGACATCATTTATGATAAAGGGGAGTCAGTAGTGAAACTCTTTCCCAAAAGATTGAAGACACCATTCAAAGATTCAGAGAGAGTGAAAGAGCTTGACATGTCTGTCTATGAAACAGCAACTAATTTAATATAGTTGTCATGGCAAGGGACAGGAGTAGGGGCATGAAAGGGACCAGGAATGATTGGAGATGGAGGGATAATTGAAAAATGAGTCAATCCTGAACTGTTTTTCAAAGAAGCGTGTTCCAATAATATTTTAGTTTTGACCACTTACTTCTCAGTGACAGATCATTTGATCACTTTTGGTATAATTTTGAATAAAGACATTTTATTTCCCTTACTGTATAATTAAAATGTAATAAAAACAACTGGAATCAAAATACATGTTAAGTTTCAGCTTTTTTGAAAATACATTTAAATTAAAATTATTCAAGGAAAAATTATTTTCTACAATTAAAAATGTATTTTAATGTATCAGTTAAAATGTATCTGATGTGACAGGCAATGTAACATTTTAATTTTTGATGTCAAATTTGTATTAAATTTTTCAGTGGTTTTGTTCTGTAATAGTCACATTTTTGTTCTAGATGATGAGATAATCACCCTGAAATTATGAGTACTTATCTGCAAATAACACATTTTGTGTGTTGTAAATCCCTCCTCCAGTAAATGAATAGTTAATTATGCACAATCTTTTTCATTGTTATTAGGTGACTTTGAGTCAGTTTCAACTCACAGAGACCTTGTGTACAGCACAGTAAAACATTGCCTGGCCTAGCTCCATCCTTATGGTAGTTGCTGTGTTTGAGCCCACTGTTGCAAACACTGTTGCGGTCTATTTTGTTGAATGTCTTGTTCTTTTCTTGCTGACCCACTTTACCAAGCATAATGTCCTTCTGCAGGGATTGGGCCCTCCTAATAACATGTTCAGAATATATGAGATGAAGTTTCCCCACCCTCGTTTCTAAACAGCATGGTGGCAACTTTACTTCTTCCAAGATAGATTTGTTCTTATGCTCTTCATGGTGTATTCAGTGTTTTCCACCAACACCATAATTTAAGGACATCAGTTCTTCTTTGGTCTTCCTTATTTATTCATTGCACAGCTTTCACATGTGTATGTGGTGATTGAGAATACTGTGGCTTGGATCAGGTGCACCTTGAAGTGACATCTTTGCATTAGAATACTTGATAAAGGTCTTTTAAATTACATTTGCCCCGTGAAATACATTATTTGATTTCTTAGCTGCCGCTTCCATGTGGGTCAATTGTGGACCCAGGTAAAATGAAATCCCTGATAAATTCAATTATTTTCGTCATTTATCATGATACTGCATATTGGTCCAGTTGTGAGTATTTTTGTTTTCTTAATGGGAGATGTAGTCCATGCTGAAGGCTGTAGTCTTTGATCTTTTTCAGTATGTGCTTCAAGTCCTCTTTATGTTCAGCAAACAAGATGTGTAATCTGCATATTGCAAGTTGGTACTGAGTTTTCCTCCAATCCTGATGCTGCTCCTATTATAGCCTGGCGTCTCTTTGTTTAGTGTACAGTGTGGTGAACAGACACAACCCTGACACATACCTTTCATGGTTTTAAGCTGTGTAGTCTCAGTTTTCTCTTTGAAGAGCTGCTGCTTTGTCTGTGCGTATGTTCCTCATGAGCACACTCAGGTGTTCTGGAATTCCCATACTTCACAGTGTTATCCGTAATTAAATATGATCTTCATAGTTGAGTGCTTTTGTGTAGTCAATAAAACATAGGTAAACAGTTTTCTGATTCTCTCTACTTTCATCCAAGATCCTTTTGACATCCATAGTGATATTCTTTGTTCTACCTCTTTGGGATCTCTTGCATTTTCTTGATGCACTGCTGCAGTCATTTTGTAAATTTTCCTCAGAAAAATTTTATTTATGTGTGATATTAACAATGTTTGATGATTATTCTATTGGATAACTTTTCTTCCAGTCATTTGGCCAAGTAGCTGTCTTCCAAATTTCTTGGCATAGACGTGAACAATTTCAGCCAAGCCAGCCTTTTCAGAAGTGCATCTATTTGTTAAAGCATCTCTCTAAGCTAAGCTGGTATTCTGACAATTCTTGGAGCCTGTTTTTTTTTTTTTTTTTTTTTTTTAAAGCTTGGATTTCTTCTTCATTACTGCAGGTTGTTAATCATCTGGTATCTCCTGAAATGGTTGAAGGTCGACCACATCTTTTTGGTACAGTACTTGTTATATTCCTTTCATCTTATTTTGATGATTCCTGTGCTGTTGAATATATTGCCCATAGACTCCTTCCGAATTGCAACTCAAGGCTTGAATGATTTTCTTCCACACTTTTAGCTTGAGAAATGCCCAGTGTAGTTTTTCACTTGTGGTATTCTATCTGCGTATTCTGCACATTTCATTTTAATACCATAGTTTTTCTTCTCGAGCTACCCTTTGAAGTTACCTGTTTAGCTCTTCTACTTTGTTGTTTTTCCCTTTCCCTTTCCCTTTCCCTTTCGGTACTCAGAATTCAAGACCAAGTTTAAGAGTATCTTCTATACTCATTTTGGCCTTTTCTTTCACAAATGACCTAAACGACCCTTTGCTCTCGTGTGTGATATCCTTGATGTTTTCCTGTAACTTCTGGGCTTTGGTCAGAAGTTTTCATTGTATGAAATCTGTTCTTGAGATGCTGTTTAAATTCAGGTGGTATATACTGAGGGTTATGCTTTGGCTCCCATGAACTATTTTAATTTTTATCAGTTTCACCTTGAACTTACATATGAGAAATTGATGGTCTGTTCCTCATTTGGACCCTGGCCTTGTTCTGACTGATGATATTGAGCCTTTCCATCATATATTTTTATAAATGTAGTCAATTTTATTGCTATATGTTCCATATGGCAAGGTTCACTTGAATTGTAAGCATTTATGTTATTGTAAAAAGGTACTTCCAGTTAAGTCATTGATCTTGAAGAGTTCTAAAATGCCATCTCTAGCATTTGTTTTGTCACCGAGGCCATGTTTTCCAGCTACATATTCTGTTTCAACTTTCATATTCCAATGACCAGTAGTTTTCAGTGTATTTAATTGTGTATTTGATCCATTTCAGACTAAAAATTGATAAAAATCTTCAAGTTCTGTATCTTTGGTATTAGTGGTTGGTGTATAAATTTGAACAGTAGTCATATTAACTGGTCTTTCTTATAAGCATACAGATGTTTCCATATTACCAGCAGTGGTGTAATTCAGATGGATCCTGAAATATTCTTTTTGACAATAAATATGAGACCAGTCCTCTTCAGTCACAGTCCATTTCAGTTCAGTAAACCCTAGGATGTCTATCCTCAAGCATTCCATTTCATTTTTGACAATTTGTAATTTTCTTAGATTCATACTTAGTACATTCTGATTATTAGTATATATTTACAGCTGTTTCTTCTCATTTTGAGTCATGTGGTGTCAGCAAATTTAGCTTCTGAAAGCTTTACTCCATCTACATTATTAAAGTCAACTGTACTTGGATGAGGCATCTTTTCCTCAATTGTAATTTAAGTGCCTTTCTATCTGAGGGGCTTATCTTCAGGCATTGTATCAGACAATGTCCAGTTGTTATTCATAAGTTGTTATTCACTGGCCAGTTTTTTTAAAGGTAGATTGTCAGGTCCTTCTTCCTAGTCTGTCTTAGTCCGGAAGCCTGTCTACCGTGGGTGACCCTGCTGGTATTTGGGATATCAGTACTATAGCTTCCAGTATGGCAGCAACAGAGAAGCCTCCACAGTAAGAGAAAGTAACAGGCCAGTTGTGGTCTAAATCCTTGCTGTGTTTTACCCTTTTAATGTAACTCTTCATGTGAGGCCAAAATTAGTCTATAATTTATGCATTTAACACTTAGTATCTCATTAAATCCCAAAGCTTTTAGAAGATGGTAGTTAAGAAGTTAAGAAACATCGTTTTGTTGTTGTGCACCATCCAGTTTGTTCCAACTCTTAGCAACCTCAAACTTAAGAAGACGTAAGTCATATTTCAGCATGCTCTCTCTGGAAGTAAAAAACATCTAATACCAACTAAGAGTCATTAGTATCGGTTAAAAAACACCTGCTGTAAACTAGGAAAGACATAATAAAGATTTTTAAGGACTTTTCACCATGAGTTGGATCCGACTCTATGACTCTTGCCTGGCTAGGAGGTTGTCTTGTTGTATAGAGCCACTGTAATAGAAATAGCACAAGTGGATGGCTTTAACATACAGAAATTTGTTTTCTAACAATCTGGAAGGCTAGAGGTCCAAATTCAGGGTATCAGTTTCAGGGAATGACTTTCTCTGTCAGTTCTGGAGGAAGGTCCTTTCTATCATTTTTCCCCTGGACTGGGAGCTTCTCCATGTAGAAACCCTTGGTCCAAAAGATATACTCTGTTCCTGGCACTGCTTTCTTGGTCATTTGAAGTCCTTGACTGCTCACCTCCTGTGACTCTCTTGTAAGATATAAGTGGTTCAGATTACACCCCACAGAAACTCCTTTACATTGGATCAGGGATATGACCAGAGTGAAAGTATTACATTCTATTCTAATCCTTTTTAACATAACATAATGTTGCATAATTAACCACAAGGGTACAGTAGGATTTGCAGCGTGTAGGAAGATTGTATCAGTAACCAAATGGGGAATGCTGGGAATCATGGCCTAAGCAAGTTGACACATTTTTATAGCAGACACCATTGAATTCATGGTAGAGGAACACTGGTGGTTCACTAGTAGAACTTTCACCTTCTATGCGGGAGACTAGGTTTGATTCCTGTGCAGTGCATCTCATGTGCAGCCACTCATTTGTCAGTTCAGACTTCCATGTTGGTATAGTGCAGAATAGGTTTCAGCAGAGTCTGCAGACTAAGGTAGACAAGGAATAAAGGCCAGACAGTCTACCTCTGAAAATCTAACTGTTCAAGGGAATGGTGGAGGTCCAAGCAGCATTTTGTTAAGCTGACTATGGTGTTGCCATGATTTGGAAACCAGCTGGACAGGAGTTAACAAAAAGCTTGTTTAAGATTTGGGAGTATGGTTCTAATTCTTGGGTGGGTCATTGATGTCATAGGTGCTTGCCAGTCATTCTTTGGCACAGTGATGTGAAGCTAATGACAGGATTCAAGGGGAAAGAGTAATTGATTCAGTTCTTTCAAAAAAATCAATTTTGGGCCAAGTGTAAAGAGTGGAGAAATGGGCCAAGAGTTGATAAAAGGAGACCAGTTAGGAGGCTATTGCCATTATTTAGGAAAGAAATTATGGTAATTTTTATGTGAACAGTAGCAATGAGAAGTGAAAGAGTAGATGGGTTTGAGAAGGTTTTGTACTAGCCATCAGTTGTTCCAACCCCAAAGTATTGTGTGGCAGTTAGCTCACAACTCGTTGGCCAGAGTTAAAGCTCTGGTGGTAAGTAGGTAAGCATTCAGCTGCTAACAAACAGGTTGATGGTTCAATCCCACCAGCTGTTTTATGGAAGAAAAGACCTGGCAATCTCTCATAAAGATTTCAGTCTATAACTGGAACTAGTAGACAAGTTCAGCAAAGTATCAAGATATAAGGCAAACATAAATAAATCAGTAGGGTTCTTTTGTACCAACAAAGAGATCACCAAAGAAGAAAAAAACAACTCAATACTATTATTTCCTGTAGCTCCAAAGAAGATAAAATACCTAGGAATGATGAGTAGAGAAATGAGAGCCCTATAGAGAGAGAACTACAAGTACTGCAGGTAACCAAAAGAGACTTAGATAAGTGGAGAAACCTACCCTGCTCATGGATAGGAAGACTTAACATTCTGAAAAATGTCTGTTTTACTCAAAGCAATCTACGTATACAAGGCAATCCCAGTACAAATTGAAGTGTCATTTTTTTTAATGAGACGGAATAACAAATCTCCAACTTTGTTTAGAAAGAGAAGAAACCCTGGATAAGGGAAGCACTACTAATGAAGAGTAACACAGTGGGAAGGTTGACACTACCCAACCTTAAAATCTTTTACACTACCACAGTAGTTAAAACAGCCTGGTACTTGTACAAAAAGAGACATGCAGACCAAAAGAGCAGAGATGCCACCATCTCTTGTGAACAGTTGATATTTGACAAAGTCCATAAGATTCTAATCTGGGGTAAAAACAGTTTCTTCAACAAATGGTGTTGGCAAAATGGGCTACCCATCTGTAAAAAACTGAAACAAGATCCATTTGTCACACCTTACACAAAAACTAACTCAAATAAATGAAAGATCTAAATGACAAACCTAAAAGAATAAAGATCATGTAAGAAAAAATAGGGTCAACAATGGAAGTTCTAGTACACAGCTTAGATGGATTTCAAAATCTGACAAAGCACAATCAACAGAAGAGAAAGTAGAAATGAGAACTACTAAGAATCAAACACTTTTGCTCATCCAAAGACATTATCAAAAGAATTAAAAGACCACCTACAGAATGGGAAAAAATATTAGCAACTGCATGTCAGCCTGACCTCTGGTCTCCATAATCTACAAAGTACTGCAAGATATCAAGAAGAAAAATGTAAATAACCCAATTAAGCGGTGGGCGAAGGAGATGGACAGACACTTCACCGAAGAGGACATCCAGGTAGCCAAAAGACACATGAGGAAATGTTCATGATCATTAGCTATCAGAGAAATCCAAATCCAAATTACAATGAGACACTATCTCACCCCAACAACATTGGCCATAATCCAAAAAAAAAATCAAAACAACAAATGCTGGAGAGGCTGCGGAGAGATTGGAACTCTCCTATACTGCTGGTGGGATTGCAAAATGATGCAACCTTTTTGGAAAGCAATCTGCCACTACCTTAATACATTGGACATACATATACTATTTGATCTGGTAATTCCACCTTTTGGAGTATATCCTACAGAAATTAAGGCAGTCACATGAACAGATACATTCACACGAATGTTTATTTCAGCGCAGTCAACAGTAGCAAAAAGATGGAATCAACCTAGATACCCATCAGCAGATGAATGGGTAACCAAACTGGTATGTATACTTAATGGAACGTTATGCAATGATGAAGAACAATGATGATTTTAGAAAGCGTCTCATAACCTGGTTGAGTACATTATGTTGAGTGAAATCATTCAGCAGTAAAAGGACAAATACTATATGAGACCCCTGCTGTAAGAATTTAGAAATAGACTTACATACAAAAGAAAAGCCTCTTTGATGGCTGCGTGGGTGTGGAGAGAGGGAGAGGATTGTTCATAGATTAGTTGATAGAAATTTGGTTAGGTGAAAGCAGTTACAGCACACAGGAGAAAGTGGATCACCTTGACTGGGCTTCACCATAAACTGACAGCTTTTCTAATCTGAACCCAATATTGTAAGGGTAGGGTACCAGGGGCGGTGTCTGGGGACTCTGCTGTCAGGGAACATGGAGGTCAATTAACATAACTAGCCTATTGCTAAGAGAGTCTTCTGCACCCCGTATTGGTGAGTGCTGTCTCTGGGGTCTTAAAAGATAGCAAGCTGCCATCTGAAGTACACCCAAATGATCCCAACTCATCTGAAACAGATGATTGTCAGAGAAGAATGAAGACATAAGGAGAAAAGAGTCCAGGAGACAGACAGACCCATGTGAATGGGCGACTGTATCAACATGTAACCAGAAGAACCAGATGGTGCTGGGCCACTGCCAAAGACAGCCATGGTGGAACACACAATGAGAAGCACACAATAGAGCTTTTCTAAAGAGGAGTGCAGCTCAATGACTCTGTGGCCTGGGAGGATTCCCTAGAAGCAAGGTCCCTAGACCTGCTGCTGCCCCTGTTAAGAAAACTACTGAGTTCAAGTCTTCGGACAAAAGTGGACTAGATTTGGGGACACAGTGTGACCGTATGATGTGTGTACTTTATGGTTCTATCCATTTATAGGATGCTTTCCTACTGGTGTCTTTCTAGATTGGAGAGGAGAGAATGGAGAGTCCAGCAGCTTTGGCAAGGAAAACAGAAGGATCTGCAGATAAGGCAGACGTGCAAAATTGATTTGGGCTGTATATTTTCACTTAATCACTGTGTGTGTGTATGTGTGTCTGTGTGTGTAAAACTAAACACCAAACTCTTTGCTGTCAAATTCATTCTCACTGATGTTGACCCTTCAGGGCAGGGTAGAACTGCCCAGTAAGGTTTCCAAGGAGCACCTGGTGGATTTGAACTGCCAGACATTTTGGTTAGCAGCTGTAGCTTTTAATCACCATACCATGAGGGGTTCCCAGTGTATCCTTAGTCCTCTTGTAATTGAATGAGGCTATGTGACCAGATCTAGCTAGTGAGGTTAGATGAGAAGTAGTGTGCATGTTGCTTACTTAGGAGTGCAGCATTAAGTCCCAATGTAAGACCCTCCAGAGATTCATTTTTCATCTTTAATAGAGACCGTTAATGATGAAGATGGTGACTCCCACTTGGCTGTGGTTTCTTAGAAACTACTATGATCGGGATGTCCCTGCAGACCCACAGTGGAGATGTAGCTTGAGGGAGATGGTAACATTTATTTTTTCAAGTCCATTGAAATTTTGGAATTTCTGTTGGAAACTTGGATAACGTTTAATCTTTCTAATACCGCTAGAAGGCAGAAATTATTGAACAGTATCATTAATATGCAGGCAAAATTTTGTTAAGTACCATTCAAAAGTGGCTGCAGCAGTATATTGACAGGGTTCTGCCATCTGCCAGAAATTCAAGCTGGATTTAGAACAAGTGCAGCTAGGTGCATCATTGCTGATGTCAGGTGGATCTTGGCTAAAAGCAGAGAATACCAGAAGGATGTTTCCCTGTGTTTCATTGACTGTGGGAATTCTAGAACACTTAATTTTGTTCATGAGGAATCTGTTTGTGGATCATGAGGCAGTTACTCACAGGGATACTGGGTGATTTAAAATCAGGAAAGGTATGCATCAGAGTTGTATCTTTTATCATACCTAGTCAATCTGTTTCCTGAGCAAGTAATCCAAGAAGCTGGACTATATGAAGAGAGCTTGGCATCAGAATTGGAGGAAGACTCATTAACAACCTGTGATATGCAGATGACACAATTTTACTTGCTGAAAGTGAAGAGGACTTGAAACAGTTACTGATGAAGATCGAAAATCATAGTCTTCAGTATGGCTTACACGTCAAAACAAAAATCTTTACAACTGGACCAGTAAGCAACATTATAATGAATGGAGAAAAAATCTGAGATGGTCAGTGACTTGGCCTCACAGTCAACACCCATGGAATCTTCAGTTTAGAAGTAATATTCATTGCACTGGGCAAATCATCTGCAAGAGATCTCTCTAAAGAGTTAAAAAGCAACATTGTCACTTTGGGACCTGCCCCAAACCATGGTGTTTTCAGTCCACTTATTATATTCATGTGAAAGCAGGACAATAAATAAAGAAGATGGAAGGAAAATTGATACTTTTGAATTGTGATGTTGGCAGAGAATATTGAATATATCGTGAACAGTCTAATGAATGAACAGTTCTTGTCTTGGAAGAACCGGAATGCTTATTTGAAACAAGGAAGGTCATTCTTCTCACATACTTTGGAAGTACTATCAGGAAGCGTTAGTCTGTGGAGAAGTACATCATGCTTAGTAAAATAGAGTGTCAGGTGGGTTGACACAGTGGCTGCACTTAAGCTTAACAACAGGTAGGAGAATGGTGGATTACTAGACAGTGTTTCATTCTCTTGTACACAGGGTTGCCATCTGTAGAAACAAGTTGAAAGACACCTAACAACACAGCAGAGTCAGCACCCTGAATTCAGACATTTAGCCTCCTAAATTGTGAGAGAATAAATTTCTGTTTGTTAAAAGCCACCCATTTGTGGTTTTTCTGTGTTAAAAGTATCACAATATTTTAATTAGCATTTTTTTATTAGAATGGTGAGATGAGGCTTTCCATCTATCTTGAGATTTGTCTCATAAAAGAAGATATGATACACTACTGCAGATCTGAGGCATAGGCATTAATCAAAATACAGAGCCAGGAGTGCTGTCAATCTTAAATAGAAAAATGAAAGACCTCTTCCCAGCCTCAATAAAATAATAAAACTTATACAAGCAATAGGAGAGATTTTGACTACTAAACCAATGTGAGTGTTATCTGCCTGTTTGGATTGAATCGTGTGTACAAAAATGTGTTGTAAATCTTAACCTTTATACCTATGGTTATAATTCCATTTGAGAATGGTTTTTCTTTGTTAATGAGACAGTATTAGTGTAGGGTATGTTTTACATCTATCTCTCTCTTCTTTTTAGGTTTGTTATTTATTCATTTATTTTATTAAATAAAAAAATATTGGTACACAAGCTGTGTTGAAGTCCCATTAATACTGATCTTCTTACTAATGTGTATTGTCACCAATTTCACTCAACCAAATTTCTAACAACTATCTAAACCCTTGGCCCTCGCCCTCCCGCCCTCCCCACCCTTGTAGCCATCAAAGAGTCTTTTCTGTTATGTATGAGTCTGCTTTTAAGTTTTTATCATAGGGATCTTGTATAATATTTGTCCTTCGGTCACTGACTAGTTTCACTCAACGTAATGTCCTCAAGTTGAGACCAAATTGAGAGATGTTTCCTGCTATCATCGTTGTTCTTTATCATTGCATAGTACTCCATTGAGTACATATACCAAAGTTTACCCATCCATTCTTCTGTTGTTGGGCATCTGGGTTGATTCCATCTTTTTGCTGTCGTGGACTGTGCTGTGATGAACATTCATGTGCATGTATCGGTTGGTGTGAATGGCCTTGATTCTTTAGGATATATTCCAAGCAGAGGAATTACTGGGTCAAATGGTATATCTATATTTATTATTTTAAGTTAACACCAGATTGCTTTCTGAAGAGGTTGCACCATTCTGCAATCCCACCAACAGTGTAGGAGAGTTCCAGTCTCTCCACAGTCTCTCAACATTTAGTGAAGAACATTTTTCTGATCATGGCCAATCTTGTTGTGTGAGATGGTATCTCATTGTCGTTTTGATGTGAATTTCTGTAATAATTAATGATCATGAGCATGTCTGCATGTGTTTTTTGGCTGCCTGGATCTCCTCTTTAGAGAAGTGTCTGTCCATCTCCTTTGCCCGGCGCTTAATTGGATGATTTGTCTTCTTCTTGTTGGTATTTTGTAGTACCTTATAGATTATGGAGGTCAGGCATCGGTCTGACATAAAGTTGCCAAATATTTTTTCCCGTTCTGTAGGTGGTCTTTTAATTCTTTTGATGAAGTCTTTGGATGAGCAGAAGTGTTTGATTCTTATTAATTCCCATTTATCTGTTTTCTCTTCTGATCAATGTGTTTTGTTTGTCGGATTTTGAAGTCTGTCTGTATTGTGTATTAAAACTTATGTTGTTGACCATATTTTATCTTGGATGAGTTTTATCGTTTTAGCTTTTATATTTAGGTCTTCTGTTTTTTTTTTTAATCCAATTTGAGTTGATTTTTGTATAAGGTGTGAGATATGGGTCTTGTTTCAACTTTCCGCAGATGCGTATCAATTATGCCAACACCATTTGTTAAAGAGACTGTTCTTACCCCATTTCAAAATCTTAGGACCTTTGTCAAATATCAGCTGTTCATAGGAGGATGGTGGCATCTCTGAGGTCTTTACATTGTTCCATTGGTCTGTATGTCTCTTTTTGCACCAGTACCAGGCTGTTTTGACAACTGAGGCAGTATAATAGGTTTTAAAGTCAGGTAGTGAGAGGCCTCCCAGTGTGTTCTTCCTTTTCAGTAGTGCTTTACTTATCTGGGACTTCTTCCCTTCCCAGATAAAGCTGATAATTTGTTTCTCCATCTCATTAAAAAAAAATGTCACTGGAATTTGTATTGGGATTGCATTATATAAGTAGATCGCTTTGGACAAAATAGACATTTTCACAATATTGAGCCTTCCTATCCATGAGCAGGGCAGATTACTCCACTTATGTAAGTCTCTCCTAGTTTCTTGTAGTAAGGTCTTGTAGTTTTCTCTGTAAAGATCTCGTATTTCTCTAGTTAGATTTATTCCTAGATATTTTATCTTATTAGGGGCTATAGTAAATGGAATTGATTTGGTGATTTCTTCATTAATAATTTCACTGTTGGTATAAAGGAATCCTGTTGATGTAGTTATGTTTGTCTTGTATCCTGATACTTTGCTGAATATTTCTATTAGCTCCAATAGTTTACTTATGGATTTCTTTGGATTCTCTTTATAAACAATCATATCATCTGCAAAGAAGGAAATCTTTACTTCTTCAGTGCCAGTACGGATGCCTTTTATTTCTTTGAGTTGTGTAATTGCTCTGGCTAGAACTTCTAGCACAATATTGAATAGAAGTGGTGAGAGCGGACATCCTTGTCTAGTTCCCATTCTCAAAGGGAATTCTTTCAGTCTTTTCACCATTCAGGATGATGAAAGCAGTTGGCTTTGCATAGATGCTACTGATTATATTGAGTAATTTCCCCTTTATTCATATTTTTCTAAGAGTTTTAAGCATGAATGGATGTTGAACTTTGTCAAATGCCTTTTCTACATCAATTGACAAAATGAAGTGATTTTTATCTTTTGTGTTATGAATTTGGTTGATTATATTAATTGTTTTTCTGATGTTGAACCAGCCTTGCATCTTGATCATGATCAATGATTGTTTTTATATGCTGTTGAATTCTATTGGCTAGAATTTTGTTGAAGATTTTTACATCTAGATTTATGAGTGATATTGGTCTGTAATTTTCTTTTTTTGTGGGGTCTTTCCCTGGTTTTGGTATCAGAGTTATGCTGGCTTCATAGAATGAACTTGGAAGTATTTCATGTCTTTCTATGGTGTGAAATAGTCTCAATAGTATTGGAGTTAATTCTTCTCTAAAAGTTTGGTAGAATTCTCTGATGAAGCTATCTGGGCCAGGACTTTTTTTGTTTGGTAGATTTTTGATGACTTTTTCAATCTCTTCCTTTGTAATAGATTTGTTAAGTTAATCTACTTCTTGTGATAGTCTTGATGAGTCATATGAATCTAGAAATTTGTCCATTTCCCCTAGGTTTTCAAACCTGTTAGAGTATAGCTTTTCATAGTATTCTGTTATGATATATTTTATTTCAGTTGGGTCTATTGTAACATCTCCCAGCTCATTTCTTAATTGGGTTATTGGTATCTTCTGCTGTTTTTATTTTGTAAGTTTAGCCAATGGTTTATCAATTTTGTTGATCTTTTCGAAGAACCAACTTTTGGTTTTGTTAATTTTTTCAATTGTTTTTCTTTTCTCTAATTCAGTTAGTTCTGCTCTAATCCTTATAATCTGTTTTCTTCTGGTACCTGAGGAGTTCTTCTGTTGCTCTCTTTCTACTTGTTCAAGCTGTGAGGTTATTTCTTTAATTTGTACTCTTTCTTCTTTCCGAAAGTGTGCATTGATAGAGAAAAACTGACCTCTGAGCACTGCTTTTGCTGTGTCCCGTAAATTCTGGTAGGATGTGTTTTCATTCTCATTTGAATCCATAAATTTCTTTAATGTGTCTTTAATTTCTTTTATAACCCAAGGCTTTATGAGCAAAGTGTTATTCAGTTTCCACAAGTTTGAATTTTTACCTATGAATTTCCTGTTATAGACTTCAGCTTAATAGCTCTGTGGTCCGAGAAGGTACTTTGCAATAAATCAGTGGTTTGGATTTTATAGAGAATTGTTTTATGACCTAACATATGGTCTTTTCTGGAGAATGTTCCATGTGCTTTGGAGAATAAGGTGTATTTGTCTGCTGATGGATGAAAAGATCTGTATATGTTGATAAGGTCAAGTTGGTTGATTGTTGCAATAAGATCTTCTGTATCTTTACTGAGCTTTTTTTTTCTGGATGATGTATCCTTAACAGAAAGGAGAGTGTTAAAGTCTCCAACTATTATTGTGGAATGATCAATCTCATTTTTCAGTGTTGTCAGTATTTGTTCAGTGTATTTAGGTGCTTTGGTATTGGGGGTGTAAATATTTAATATTGTCCAGTCTTGCTGGAGTATTAAACCTTTCAGTAATAGTGACCAGCCTTGTTCACAATAGTGGATTTTACATTAAAATCCATTTTATCTGAGATTAATATTGCCACACCTGCTCTTCTTTGTGTATTGTTAGCTTGATATATATTATTTAAACCTTTAATTCTCAACCTGTTCTTATCTTTAAGTCTGTGATGTGTTTCTTGTAAGCAACATATAGATGGATCATGTCTTTTGATCTAGGATATCACTCACTGTCTCTTTACTGGAGTGTTCAGTCCATTTACATTCAATGTAATTATTGATAGGTATGGGCTTATTGGCATAATTTTGATGTAATTACTTTTCTGTTGATGTTTTCTATATTGTTTTTAATGTTCTGTTCTGGAGCATTCTTCTTTATGGATTGTATGAGTGTTGATTTTATATTCGTTGAGACTCCTGTATTGCTTTTCTTAATTTCAAATAATGTATTAGTAATCTGCTTTATGGCTACATGTATTATCCCCCTTAACATATATTTATTGAAATCAGTTTTAGCTATTTTATAAGTCTGAAACTTTCTCTGCATCAAGAACAACTATAACTATTGTAGTGTATCCCTGTGATGGTAATATAGTTGTCATGATATGGTCATGGATTACCTTATTATAATACTGTAGCTTTTGGCTTGTTTTGGTGAAGTTTTGTGCTTTCTTTAACTGATTAGAAATTTGAATGGAATGCCTTGAATTATCACCTAAAACATACATTTAGGGAAGAGCTTCTTTCAATATTTCATGTAATTTGGGTTTAGTTTTTATGAAGTCTTTAAATTTCTCTTTATTTTCAAAAGTCTTAATTTCACCATTATATTTGATAGACAGTTTTGCAGGGTAAGTAATTTTAGGATGAAAGTTTTTCTCATTCAGGGCTTTGAATATGTCTGCCCACTGTTTTCTAGCCAGCATTGTTTCGGCAGAAAAGTCAGATGAAAGTCTACAGGGTTTCCCTCGGAATGTTAGTTGTGATTTGAGCCTTGCTGTCTTCATAAGCTTCTGTTTATGTTTTAGCTTATTAAGCTTAATTATAATATGCCTTGGCATCCTTCTTTTTGGATCTAACTTTTATGGTGTTCTGTAAACGTCTTGAATACCTGTGTTCTCTTTGCTCATAATTTCAGGAAAGTTTTCTGTCAGCATCTCTACAGCAAAGCTCTCTATGTTGTCATTAATCCTCCCTTGTTCAAGAATTCCAATTAAATGTAAATTCTCCTTCTTCATGGAGTCCCACGTATTTCTTAATGCTTCTTAATTTTTCTTATTTCTTTCCTCTGATTTCACCTCATAATGCTGGTGTTAGTTACTTTGTCTTCTAGGTCATTGATTCTAACTTCCATCTGTTCGATCCTACTCCTTTTGCTTTGGATAGAACTATCCAATTCTGTAATTTTGTTATTAATCTAATGTATTTCAGATCATTGATGTTATAGCATTTCAAATAGTTTACCTAATTTTTCCTTTTGTTGTATTGCATTTTGTTTAATTTCTAGGAGGGTTTTATATATAACTCTTTTGTATTCAACCTCTGATTCAAAAAAGGCTTCTTCATCTGGGAAATTTTTTGAATTTTTTGAGCACTTGAAGGCTGTTTCTTTAAATGATTAGTTATGGTCTGCTGCCTACGTGCCATCTAGATACTATTTGATTTCCCTGATAATGGATTTAAGAGAATTGTTGGTCACCATCTGTCTATTACCCAGGTGGACTCTGAAGGGTGGAAGACTTTGCTTATTGGGTAGCAAAGAGTCTGCTCTGTTTATGGAAAAACTGGGGGCTGTCAGCCAGTCTTACAATGTGAGTGAAACGAAAGAGCTAGGAAGAGTTGGGGCTTTTCAGTAGAGAAGTGTTCAGGGAGAAATACAAGTCTCTCAGCCTTAAAAGTAAAGTGCACTTCTATGCAGGGAGCTGTCCAGGTGCTGAACTGGGAGCTGGGAGCTGTCCAACAGGCTGGCCTGAACAGGCAGTCGGGAGCAGCAGACTCCACCTGCCAGCTTGTAATGAAAGTATATTACTGGCCACTTGTGGAAGCTGCAGTTCTCTGTTACAATGAAACAGCAGAAGCAGAGGTCAGAGGGTCTCTGGATCATTTATGAAAGGAGAAGATTAGCCTGATACTGTTGCCAGTCAAATATGTTAGGTTCTAAGGCTCTCTAGATATTCAGTGCTCCATAAAAAATGTCATCCAGGCCTTAGTTCTCAGAGGGAACTGAGGAGACGTCTGTTTACTCCTCCATCTTATAACGGAACCCCAAGTCTATCTCTTTTGAAATATAAAAGAGGTTAAACATACAAGATAGCAGAGATGGGTGAAGATAGATGCCATGCCATCGGGTGTCATAGGATGGAAACTAAAGAGAAGAATGCCTTCACCCAGAGCCAACAGAGAAACAACGCCTTTCACTAGAACTGGCACCTGGATTTGGACTTCTAGCTATGAGAGAATAAATTTTAGTTCATTAAATTCATTCACTTGTGGTATTTCTGTTATAGTAGTATGAGATAAATAAGACACTGCTGTTTCTATGATCTACTATATTGTAGTAATCAGTGTAAGAAGGCAAGGATTGGAGCTATCTTCTGTAAGAGAAAAACAGTGAGGTAGCTGCTCTCCAGATGTTTCCAAGGATTGTGTCCTGCACAGTGTCACTTCTCTCCCTAATCCCTGTTTCTTTAGCTGTGCCTTTACAGTTTACAATTGCTATGTTACTCCTTTGTAAAACAACCTAAATTTAACTTTATACTAAGATTTTCTCAGTAATTAAACCGTTACATATGGTGATGAGTCTTTGACCTGAAGGTGTTACTGCACCTTAACTGCTTTTACTTTTTCTCCTTAGAAAATCTTTAATTTTGTTCATGGCGTGTCTTCCTAATGTCTTGTCCTGTTTCAGTATAAATTGGGAGAATTCACCAAAAAAGAAAGGAGCCGCATGACTTTGTCTAAGTTGAAATATTGCGGCCCAAGTATACTTATTTGTTTAGCTTCATGGGTTGAGGGTTGTTTGCTTTGCATGTGATGACTGTTTACTCTTGAAATACATTTTTTAATATGTCAGGCTTTCTGTGCACTACAGTGTTCAACTAATGTCTTTAAAATTTGGTGCAATTATAAAAATGTGGCATTCTCTGTTAGAATCACAATTGAAAAACAGATAACACTACTTTCATCATAGCTGAATTCATCTTAGCTTCTTCTGTGCATCTCTGTCTGTGTGGGATGTCCTTTGTGCAAGTCAGTACATGTTCTCTGTCATTTGCAGCATCTTGTCAGAGTGACTCGATGACACTTGGCTGGCTTGGCTGTCAGAGCAGAGCTGTCAGTACACAGGGTTATCACTGTTCTAATATTTTTGTTAATGAAAATACAGTATAGAAGAGGATGAAGTGGACAGGTCGAAGAGTTAAATCAAGTCTTGATCAAGCTGTAACCATTATTTTATGTCTTAGCCAGATTTTTTTTTTCAGTCTTGTAAGAATTAGGATTTCAAGACATGATATTCAACGAAAAATGAACGTAATAAAATATTTTGGAACATGATAGCTGAGAGAGTAAAGAAATATGAATATGTCATATATGTTGTTTCAAACACAAATGGTCATTTAAAAATGCTCAAGTTATAAATTGGAAGTATTTATAGAAATTTATTTAAGGACATATGATTTAGTTCAAGTCAGTTAGGAAAAGAAGTGTGTTTGTCAATTTTGTGAGGTAATTCTGCCTGTGGGTTGGCAGTGAATGAATAAAAGTAATAGTAATGAGGTTGGATTTTAGCATACAGAAATCATGAACTCCCTTTATAACCAAAAGAGACTTGACTGTAAATGTTCAGAATAGAGCACTTCTGTTAGCATGAAGAGCAGGGATCTGTTAGTGAGTACAGTTATCACTTGAATTGATAGCCAAAATGGGCTAACATGAGTTATGTGCATTATGTTATAAATAAACCCTGAAACAGCCTTTGTTTATGATGTAAAACCTTGAAAAACTGTTTAACAAAAAAAAATACTTACCTATGTTTGCTTTTCTAATGCCTTCTTCTGTAACGTATGTTTTCCATTATTTTTTAAAGAAGCTAATGTTATTGCTCAATATGTATACTCTATGTTCATAAAAGTATAATGTAAATATATTTACATTCAGATAAAATGCACCAAGTCTGTCAAAATCTGATAGGTTCTTTCCCTGTGAATAATTTTTGCTTAAGCCTAGAGCCATCTGAGTCCTACTTGTACACACAATTATCCAAATAACTGTGGATGCAGTGGCTTTGCTGAAACATTGGCACTCAGAACATTAGCTCACCTGTGACTCTGGTGGTAGGTTAACCTTATGTATTCGTTCTCATCTCTAGTATCTTTTGTCTAATTCCTGCTACAAAATATTAGTGATTTTCTCTTGATGCAAGTCCTGTGCCTGAGTTCTTGAGTCTGTAAATTTGATCCCCAGTTACTTTTCCTGGACAATTTATATTTAAGTACCAGTGCTTTGGTCTTTTTGTGTAACTGTAGTTAACTTTATCCTGACTGACCCATGGTGAAATATAAAAATGTATAATTTTTTATATTACTACTGTTCCTTTCTCAGTTGTTCATATTTAAATTGAGCCTAGTCTCTGGATTATTTGCCCCTGTCTCTAATCATACTGACATTCTCTGCTTTTATTTTCCAAAGTAAAAAGTCTGCTGTAGTCTTGTTTATCTTACAGAGATGTCAAATATGATGAAGCATTTATGAGGTTATAAAGTTGAGTATACAGAGATGCAATTGTGTCTAGAAGATCAGAATATTTGAAAAATAATTCACTTAAGGGATTTAAAATTTTAAGAAGATCTAATTCTGGAAGATAACCAAGATGTCTTTACAGGAAACCTGCATTGTTCCTATGCTGAAATCCTATTTGTTGTTATTGATCTGTTTGTTTAAGGTTAAAGTTATTGAATAACTGTGTTATTATCCAGTTTAAAATTGTGGCCCAATTTTTATCAGGGGACAATGAAATTCTTATGAAATATGAGAGTGCCAGGTCAGCTTATGAAGATTACTTTTTGTAAACCCTGATCATTACTTCAACAGAGCTTGACTTCTAATGATAGTACACGAGGGGACATGGATAGAAAGAATACATGAGAAAGATTGAGACAAGCAGCAAGAAAGAAGAAATAGCAATTGAAAGAAGTCAACAAAGATGATACTGGAGGCATAATTGTGTTGTAACAGAAGCTGATCCTCAATTCATCCACTCTTGTGAGGCCAAGTGATTTAAACAAGATGAATCATAGAGTAATTAAGGCCAAGTGTGAACGTGTAGAGATAAGAGAAATAAAATATGTTGTATATTATATGAAGGTGGATTCATTTGTCATGTACTACTCCCTCCCAAACACTTAGCACAGAAGCTGGTACAAAGGCAAGACCTCTATTTTTTAATTAGTGGATGAACTTTTAAAAATGTGCAAAAAATGACTTTTAAGAAGTAGCTGTTATGATCAAAGAAGAAAATTAACTTTTAGATTTTAATGGATTTGGATTCTTTAGATAGTATAATTAAGTGATAGCATGTTAAAAAAAAAAAAAAAAGTAAGTTGCAATTTTTCAAATACAACCAGTCTGTAAGACTTTAAGGTGGGCTTGAATAAGACTTACTGCTTTGGTAAACAATTGTGTTAGGGTTAATCTCATGCTGTGCTGAATTAACTTTCATTCAGTAGTGTGGCTCTTGTGCTGTAATAAAAAAGATTTATTATCTGGGTTGAAATGCAAACAGAGTGCTCACATCTGTAACACCGATGATTCTTTCTGCTGATGTCTGTTTCAGTGTCTTGGTAATTGCCCCAAATACATTATTAAAGATTTTTTTTGTCTTACTTCTCTGTTTGTTCTGCCTGCCTTAACTTTCCAACAGCCATCAATTAATTCTAACAGTAAATTTCTATTTTTTTCTAAAATGAAAGCTCATTTATTATATCCTATTACTTTACTAGTTTTTTTTAAATTTTTTTAATTTGATATGACTGAGTGAAAATGTACATTCCTGTATAAATTTACATGCCCATCTCTATGCAGCCTCCACTGCTTAATTTGAGTTACTAGGAAAGAGGAACCTAGCATGTTTCTTTATATTTTCAGTGGATCATAATGTTAAATAATTTGTTAGTATAAAAAGTAGGGTTCTTCTGGACACTGAGTTATTTGTTTTATACAAAATGCTTTTGTTGACCTGTTTCAGAACTGGCTGTACAGTGCAGTTATGGACCCATAATTCATTGTAAAAACTAGGGAAAGCCAAACTTGTTATAGACTGCAGTGATATATTTGGACATCTATTTGAAATGTGAGTGATAGATCTTTAAACTTTTCCATAGTACTTGAGAATAAAAATCATAGAGATACAAAGTTATAGATCTATTGGCTCCTGAAGAAGTCAAAGTAACAAAACTTCTATCTACTACACAGTGTTAATCAAACTGTGGTTGTTATTCACAGGGTCAATAGAAAAATAGAATAAATACAATTGACAACAGTAGAAAATGTTAAATTACATCAGAGATACTAAGGATAAGCATTGCTTTGTAAATTTTGTTTTGTTTCTGTATATACTGATTTTAATATAGATGATTTTTTGGTTGTCAGTAACAAGCAGGGTTGAAAGCTGCTACTGTTAGCAATGATTCTCAAATAGTATATGGAAGAATTACCCGAAGGGCCTATTTTAAGAAGAAACAATTAAAAAAAGAAGCAAATAGAAAAATGAAGATCGCCTGTTTTCAGGAGACCAAATTCTAATCCAGTAATGCTGAGGCGAGGCCCGGGAATATGCTTTATTAACACACCTCCCAAATCATCCTACTGTGGATTGCATTCATGCCACATTTTCAAAATAAATACTCTCAGGAAAATGGAGAAAAGAGCCTATAAGCCTAGACAATACTTCTTTGGAGGTAAAGGAAAATATTTTGTGTGTTAATTGCTAAACTAAGCCAAAAAGACTGGGAGAAAAATGAATTAGAATTCGTTAAATGATTGTGCATATTTGATATGTGGAAGGGATGCACAGTAGCTCCTTTAGTAACAAGATTCCACACTGAGTTCAACAACAACAACAAAATTTAGAATAAAATGACTCTCTTTTTTAGTATGATGTGCCAAAAAATAAACTATGAAGTGGCTCTGTCACTCATTAACCAATGTCTTATCTCTTATTGAAAGTAACTTATTGTACCTTGCTAAAGCTAGAGCTGGAGAAGGAAAAAGTCCTATGGCTATTCTTAGATGGTGTTGGAGTGACTCTTTGGGTCTCATGGTTAGTTTTTTGGCTTGTAGTTATGAAGGTCCCAAGGAGCACATGGTGTTTGTGTCTTATCTCTACAGTAGCAGCCTCTCTTCTTTGATCCTGCTGTAGCTCACTTAGGGTGAACCTCAGTCCTTGACTCCTGTTCATCAGACCAGTGCTGACTGAGATCTCTTTCATATCTGATTTATCTCTTATTTTTCTCCTAAATTCCAACTAGTGGAGTGAGGGTCAGTTTATTTTTGCCTCAACTATATTATGTAAGACAACAGTATTTGATAGTATATATAAAAACAGCAGTACCCCAAACTGGTTATATATATACTTATATATTAAATAGTAAATAAATGTATGTATTTATATGTATAAAATTTTACCTGGGTTCCATTATCACATAAAATACTATAGCTCATTCTTGATAAATTATTAATTAAAAATACTAGTAACTAACACTAAATATAATCAATATTTTTTTGTATTTATCAATTTCCTCAACCTGTCCTTGAAGTGAAAAAATTGTAAGATAGTTTTGGACATTTCTTAAAAGGTAAATTGACGCCATAGTTCTTTTTCTCTTCCAAAATGGTGAGAGGACAAAAGTAGAACTCTAAGGAATCCTGTAAATATCAAGATCTGTTTTAATATTACTCTTGTGATGAATAGAGAGAGGAGCCCTGATGGCATCGTGGTTAAGTCTGGTAATTGTAAGACCGGCAATTCAAACTTAACAGCTTCTCTGAGGGAGAAAGATGAACAGGTCGGCTTCCATAAAGATTTACAGCCTTGGAAACCTTACGGGGCAGTACTGCTGTGTCTTACAGGGTCACTATGAGTGTGAACTGACTCCGCAGCAGTGGGTGGGGAAGAATAGAATAATGCTTTTCTTAAGAAGTAAGAAGTCGTACACTTGTAGAACTGGCTGTATGTGTTGTAACTAAATAAGTAGATATATTAGTATGAATTATAATCAATAAAATGATGAGATGCTTAAATTAGCAATTCATAAGATTCTTAAAATTGTAATCACTAGGAAGAAAATAGTGCATGAAATTCTTTGTGTTACATCTGCTAACAAAATGATTGGCAGTTCAGCTCCACCGGATGTTCCTTGGAGACCATATGGAACAGTTCTCTTGTAGGGTCATTATGAGTCAGAACTGACTCAATGGCTACGAAGTTTAAATAGGCTACGGAGTTTAAATAGATTAAGGGATTATTAAGTATTGAAATGTGTCCCCCCAGAATAATGTGGTGTAAATCCCAATCCTGATATTTGTGGATATAATCTCAATTTTGAATGGGTTTTCTTTGTTATGTTAATAAGGTCATTTCAGTGTGGATGTACTTTAAATAGTGTAGGGTATTTGTCCTCAGTTTTGAGATATAACAGCAGCAGAAGGCGCAGACGCTAGAAGCACCTATGAGGACAGACGGATGCTGAGGCACAGGAAGGTCATCAAGGAACCAAGAATAGAAGCTAGTAATAGGTAAGGCACTTTCTCCAGGGCCAACAGAGACAGAAAGCCTTCCAGTAATGCAGTTTCTTAGTCATCTGGTACTGCTGTAACAGAAATACCATGAGTAGATGGCTTTCAAAAAAAGAAATGTTGTTTGTTGCAATCCAGTAAGTGAAAAGTCCAGATTCAGGGTATCAGCTCCCGGGGAGGGCTTTCTCTGACAACTCTGGAGGAAGATCCTGTTGTCAGTCATCTCCTGGACTGGAAGCTTCTGAGACACAGGGACTCTAGTTCTTTCCAAAGGATAAGTTTAGCTACTAGCACTGCTTGTTAGTGATACGAGGTCACCAAACCTGTCTACTGGCTTCTCTCTTTTACAGTCTGAAGAGTCTGCCTCAAGGCACAAAACAGTCTTACACATTCTTACTACATCAACTCAACTGCTGCCCATTGTCCCTCATTCACATCGTACACGCAGGATTCACAGCATGGGGGAGCATTGCCCATCCACTGGAGATATTTTTTAATAGCAGCATTAAGAAACTAAGACAGGGATAATTTACATGGTACAGAGAGAATTATTTACACATTCTAGATGCCTGAGAACTATGTATTCTCATAGGAAACCAAAATACAAGTTTTCCTCAAAAGGTATACAAAAAAGCTATTGAAAATCCCTCAATAGTTTGATTTGTTCAGGTAATACGGGGGTAAGTACAGTAGAAAAAACCATGTCCATTCATTCAGCACACATTGTTGATTATATATTAGATAGTTATTCTGTCAGATGCTGACATGAAGATAGGAAATTTTGTTGAGACATGTTTTAAGGTGCCGAGTTTTTTTAAACAGGAAACGTTTGTCACTTTGAGTATTATTAGTAATAGAAAAGGTATTCATTCATTCCACATAAGCTTGCAATAAACAGATCACCTTTCAAGATAATTTTGTATTTTCATGTGTATGAGCACACATCCTTATTTATACATATATTTTATTAAATCCATATTCATTACATGAATTCATAAATTCATTAGTTCTTAATATACCTTTACCCTAATGAAATTACACTCATGTGTATTAAAATTCTAAACTGATGGTAATGATTCTAGATTAATTTTTCAATTATTCTTTATATTTTAAAGTTTTGTGAAAACTGTAGTCAACCGCATTAACTGTTACCAAAAAACTTGTACCAACATAAGTTTGAAAGTTATTTACAATTTTTTTCCTTTTTTTTTTTCATTATCATTGAATAAAAACATATGATATACTTTACCATGCTGTGCATATAGGTGACACTGAGTTGGTTCTAATTCATAGAGACCCTATATACAACAGAATGAAACACTGCCCAGTACTGTGCCATCCTTACAATCATTATTATACTGCAATCCATCATTGTAGCCACTGTGTCATTCGATCTCACTGAGAGTCTTCCTGTCCATCACTGACCCGCTATCAGTGCCAAGCATGATGTTCTTCTCCAGCAGCTGGTCTCTCCTGATAACATATCAAATGTATGTTAGATGAAATTTTGCTGTCCTCATGTCCAAGGAGTATCCTGGTTTGTTTCTAAGATAGATTTGTTCTTTTGTCAATCCCTGCCAATCCATTTCAGTATTCTTCACCAGCACCATCATTCAAAGGCATCAGTTCTTTGTTCTTCCTTATTCAATATTCAGCTTTCATGTGCATAGAAGGCAATAATATAGCTTGGGTCAGGTGTACCTTGGTCCTCGGGTAACATCTTTGCTATTTAATACTTTAAAGAGGTCTTTAGTAGGAGATTTTTCCAATGTAATGAGTCTTTGGATTTCCTGAGTGCTCCTTTCATGGGCATTGATTGTGGATTCCAGTAAAAGGAAATTCTGTACAACTTCGGTATTTTCTGTTTATCATGAATCTGCTTATAGTCCAGTTGTGAGGTCTTTTATTTTTTTATTTTAAAGTGTAATTCATACAGAAAATATGTAGTCTTTGATCTTCATTATTAAGTAATTCAAGTGCTCTTCATTTTCTGTAAGCAGAGTTATGTCATCTACATAATGAGTCTTCTCCATGTAATCCAGCTTCTCAAGTCATTTGCTCAGCATACAGATTGAATAGGTATGGTAAAAGGATACAACCCTGATGCACAACTTTCATGACTTTAAGCCATGTGGGGTCTCCTGGTGTTGTCTGAACAACTGCCTTTTGAAACGTGTGCAGATTCCTCATGAACACAATTAAGTGTTCTGGAATTCCCGTTATCTGAAATATTATCCATAATATGTTATGATTTACACAGTCAAATCCCTTTGCACAGTCAATGAAACACAGGTAAACATCTTTCTGGTATTTTCTGCTTTCAGCCAAGATCCATTTGACATCAGCAATGATATTCCTGGTTCCACATCCTCTTCTGAATCTGGTTTGAATTTCTGGAAGCTCCCTATCAGTATACTGTTGCAGATTATAACAAATTATGGATAACACTGAAGAATGGGACTTCTAAAACATTTAACTGTGCTCCTAAGGGACCTGTGCATAGACCAAAATGCAGTTTTTCAAATAGAACAAGGTGATACTGCCTGGTTTAAAGTAGGGAAAGGTTTGCATCATAACAAATTATGAATAATATTTCAGACAATGGGCATTCCAGAGCCCTTAAGTGTGTTCATGAGGAATCAGTACATTAATTAGGAAGAAGTTATTGAAACAATACAGGGGGATATTGCATGATTTAATGTCAGGAAAGATGTGCATCAGAGTTGTATCCTTTCACCGTATCTTTTCAGTCTGTATGCCAAGCAAATAATCTGAGAAGCTGGACTCTATGAAGATGAAAGGGGCATGACTCATTTGGAGGATGACTCAGTAACAACCTGTATTATGCGGATGATGTAACCTTGTTTGCTGAAAGTGGAGAGGGTTTGAAACACTGATGAATATCAAAGACAACAGGCTTCAGTATGGATTGTACCTCAACATCAACAAAGCAAATATGTACAACTGGATCAGTTGTTGCAGATTTCATTTTACTTGGTTCCATAGTCAGTGACCATGGAAGCAGCAGCCAAGAAATCTAGAGATGTATTACATTGGGGAAATCTGCCGCAAAAGACCTTTTGAAAGTATTGAAAAGTAAAGATGTTGCCTTGAAGACTAAAGTGTGCCTGACCCAAGCCATGGTATTTTCAATCATATCATGTGCATGTGAAAGCTAGACAATAAGGAAAATAGTAGAAGAATTGAAAACTTTGAACTGTAGTGCCAAAGGAACAAGCAGAACTGTTCTGGAAGAAGCGAGGATGGTGAGACTGTCTTACATAATTTTGACATGTTGGGAGTGATCAATCTCTAGAGAAGGAAATCATGCTTAGTAAAGTATAATGTCAGCCAGAAAGTGGAGGGCCCTCAACAAGATGAGTTGACACAGTGGCTGCAACAATAAGCTTAAGCATAAAAATGATTGTGGGCATTGTGCAAGACCAGACAGTATTTTGTTTTGTTGTGCATAGGGCTTGCCATGAATTGTATCATGTCCCCTCAAAAATGTATGTATTGATTATACTTGGTGATGAGTTCCAGTGTGGTGTGACTCTTCCCATGTGTTGTAAATCCTGCCTCTGTGATGAGGGAGAATGGACAGCAGTTGTGTTGGTAGGCAGGATTCAGGTTACCAGCTTGTGGGATATAAGGGAGAGAAGTGAGCAGTGTAAGCTGGAAACCTCACACCATAAAGAAAGCAGTGCTGGGAGAAGAGTGCATCTTTCAGACCTGAGGTTCTTGTGCCAAAATGGTCCTTGAACAAAGACTGATGCAATGTGAAGACTTTCCTCTGGAACAGACAAGGGGGGATCCCTACCCCTGGAGCAGACATCTTCAGTTTGGGCTTGTAACGTATTGGACTGTGTAAGAATAAACTTTTCTTTAACCCATCCACTCTGTGGTATTTCTGTTAGAGCAGCACTAGCTGACTAAAACAGAATTTGGTACTAAAGGAGTAGAAGGGCCTTTGGGCACTTATCAGTGGAACTAGGTGAGAGAGCTGAGTGCCTGGCTGAGTGCTTGTGTGCAGGAGGCTTTCTGGCAGAGTTGGGTGCTTCAGGCACTTAGATTTTTGGGGCTCCTGACCGTATGCTGCCTTCTAAAATGGTTGTTGGGTGGTTCTTTTTGATACAGTGACTGTGCATTCCCTTCTTCTTTTGATGATTTCTGCAGTGTTCAGTGTGTGATTTAAATACATAATCCAAAACCCATTGCTGTTGAGTCAACTCGAACTCATAGCAACCCTGTAAGACAGAGTAGAACTTTACATAGAGCTCCTGGTGACTCGAACTGCTGACCACTATACCACCAGGTTTCTCTACTTGTGTATACGAGGTCTGACAGGTCTGCAAACTTAATTGTTCTAAATGTTGTGTACCTCATTGCTGAATATAACTACGGTCACCTTTGAAGTACTCCCCTTGGGAAGTTATGCACCAGTGCTAGCGTGCAGTCCACCCTTCAGAGAAATTTTGGAACTCTTTCTGGATTGGCCATTGTACACGGTGGCATGGTGGCAAGTTCACGAACTTAATTGTAAACAAATAACTGTATTGGAACACCCTCCCTACTCACCTAATCTGGCCCCCAATGACTTCCTTCTTTATTTTAAAATAAAGTAAAAATTGAAAGGAAGACATTTTCAGGACATCAGGAGTAATAAAATGACAGCTGTGGTGGCCATTCCAGAACAAGAGTTCGAGAATTGCCTTGAAAGTTTGACTAGGCATTGGTGTTGGTGCGTAGCTTCCCAAGGAGACTACGCCAAAGGTGACTGTAGTGATACTCAGCAATGAGATATGTAGCACTTCTTCTATGATGAGGTAATGAACTTAATTGGCAGACCTTGTATATATATATATATATATATATATATATATATATATATATGTATGTGTATAAGTTCTATATGTGTGTGCATGTGTATGCACATATATATAATTTTTTAAAACCTGTTCAAGAATCCTTTGAGATGAAGTGAAGTGAGAAGCTTGTTATCCTTAAACTATATGGTATATTTTGTGCCAAAATGAAGACTTTTTTAAGATCACCTGTATAGCTTTATTCTTTTATTTTCTGAAGTTAATAATGCAGTTCAAATACAGATGAATAAACAGGGGTCCAGATATTTTTGAGTGTCAAAACTATAATTTTGATTTTTGGTCTACATATCTGTCTTAGGCTGGGTTTTCTAGGGAAGCAAAACCAGTAACACGTGTAGGTACAAGGTAAGATTTATAATATATATATATATATATATATATATATATATATACACACAGATAGATAGATACAAATATAGGAAACAGCTCACGTAATCACAGAAGCTGAATGTCCCAAGCTCTGGCACAAGCCTCACGTGTCCACGGAAGCTGTGGAACCCAAGGTCAGCAAGTCAGAGACCAGAGTTGTAGATCACCGGTTGTGTAGATCAGTGGATCCCAAACTGGTGGCGAGACGAAGTGACAGAGGCTGGCGAACCCAGGATCGGCAGGTCAGGGAGCAGGACTCTCAAGTGCTGACTGTAAGGACTGATGAGCCCAACAGCTGCTAGCTCAAGTCCCAGAACCAGACACTGGAAGAAGAGAGCAGGAGCTCCTGGCCGCGTGAGCGATCAGCCGTAGTCCAGGGTCGCGAGATGAGAGATGAGGGGCAGGGAGCCACCACAAACCCCGCCCTGCCACTTAATACAGCAGCCAAATAGGTAGTAGCCAAGTTAACATAATCCTGACCACCACAATATCACAAGAATTTCTTGTCCCATAAGAATTTGAAAAAATGGATGTTTCTTAGAGGAAAATACATGCCTATCACAAGTTTGAGCTGTCTTCTTGAGTAGCCTTCAAAGCTGAAGTAAATAAGACATGAGGGTTAGCTTCACAGTCTGCTTTAATTAAGAAATTACTGACCAAATACAAATGTCCATAACTTTCTGTTGTAAGATTTGTTCATTACATTGGCCAACGGAGCAGGTTAGTTGTGAAATCCTGTAAAATTCAAAGATAGTCACTTAACAAGTGCTAGCTTAAATGTTTTATTGTTTAAGAGAAATTTGGGTAACTCTGGTTTAGCATTTGTTCATTTCACACTGAGGGAAATGAGGCAGTTAAATAGGGCTCTTTTTAAAAATCGGTTTAACATAAAGTTTTATGGTATTTCAGAATTTTTAATGTATTTTAAGGTATTTGTTTTGTTAGTTTTATGTTAGGAAAAGATTTGCATAAAATCGTGTAATTGTTAGGCCTGCCATGGTGTGTTTCTTCTAGGTGCTTGTTAGAATCCTTCAAGTAGAATCCAAGGAAGTATATGCAAGATCTCTGTAAAATCTCACACAGAAATCACATTTTTTTCCTGTCACTCTCCTCACACCACAGGCTGCTGTGCTTCACCTCACCTTTATGCTTTTCTCCTACTTTGCTTTTAAGAAGATTAGCCAAGCCAAGTGCCCTCGTGGCCTTAAGCAGAGTAGATTAAGACAGTTCAGGCCTGGAGATCTGCTTCTGAAAATTAGACAATTAAAACTGCTTTGATGACAAGAGAAGATCATCTGATATAGTGGGGAAAAAAGACCCATACGATGGAAGACAGAATGCCAAGTAGCTGCAATAATGGATTTGAACGTACTGGTGATAATGAAGATGGTACAGGATTGGGCACTGTTTTCTTTTGTTGTGCCTGGTGTCTGCCTGAGTTGGATCTGACTCAATGACAACTAACAACTGAACTTAGTGGTTAAGTAGTTGCGCTTCAAATTAAGACTAACTGGTGTTAAATTAAAATGCTTTAGCCTTTTCTAGCTTTGTTTACTCGAATATATTTAAATCTTTCTCGGAGTTGGCTTTAGCATTCTGGAGGTAGTCATAGGACTTAAAAACAAAAACAGAAATCGTAAATTAGGTAATATGTGTAGTACGTGCTTAGTAAAGCACTTGATGCAGGAATCATTCAACAGATGTTGTCTAAATTTATTTAATAAGGTAAAGAATTATAAAATGAGACTCTTAAATTCAGCTGAAATCCCAATACCAAGAACAACATATAGGTGCCAATACCTACGTTCCTAGTACTAGACTGTCTCATGTGCAGATCGTGCTTAGAAAATTTTTGAAAACTTACGTTTACTGTATTAGAGATCACCAGGTTCAACTATTGTAAATGATTGACTTTGGGGAAATTGGAAGGAATTACATCTCAGGGTAGAATGGAAATGTTTATTACAGGGAATTTCAAAGGGACTACTCAGAGCTCAATATGTGTTCCCAGTAATTTGTGGAAACATAAGGATGGTAGAGGAATTTGTGCTAGATGCCTGGAGACAGAAGAGCAGAGGAGAAAATAGATGTTTCCAGAAAGGAACTCTGCATATGCTGATAATTAGGAGACACAGGTACAGATTTCCACATCCTAGATGTGGACAGTTAAGAAAGGGACAGTCCAGGGACCCTTTAAAATGATAATGCCTCAGCTGCTCAGATGGGTTCTTACGGGGTGATGTGATTTAGGTGCTGTGGAGGAAGTCAAAAATAACCAGCTAGAGGAGGCACTGCCTTCTTGGAAACTGCAATTTGAGGTTCTCAGCAGGAGAATTTCCTTGAAATTGTATGTAAGAAAATATCAACTTTGAATGTCTTCTAATCCAGAGAGCACTAAAGCCAGATCAAGACTGAACCAGCCCTGAAAAACAATACCCATGTAATCTGGTAGCATAAGAAACCATCTAAATTTACGAGGTGGGAGGAGAAGCAAGATCAGCAAGAAGTAGATTTCTGTGAACGGAGGTCAGACATGACTTTGCTGTCCAACGCTTTCACCTTTTCCGACACTAACCTCTTCCCCACAGCACTCTCTGCTTCTCTGCTGTGTTCAGTAATTTGTTGCAGTGGCCACATGGAAATCATAGACCATATTCTCAATTATGTGATTTTTTAGAGAAGCAGTAGGCTGTAACTTGGGAAAGGATCACTTGGAAGTAATCAGATACAACTCAGGAGACAGGATACAGTTTTCATTCAGGACAGCATCCAACCAAGATGACTCTTAACTTCTCAGCTGTGTCCTGCAGGCATCCAGGCTTTTTCTTGGCAGTGCCTTGCTTGGGGAAGTTGAACAGTTCTTTATTTTTGCCAGCAAGTGTCTGAAGGTACTCTATTCTGCCAGCAAGCATCCTCCCCCAAGGCACTTAGGTTTCTTGCTCTGTTCATTGGCGAGCCTCCTCAAGCTGCCTTGAACTGATCTCCTGGTTCTTGCTGCTTGTGCTGCTGTGGCTTGTTCTGTTACTGTGCTGTCTAGCATCATCATTCATTGTGATTCACCATCTTCAGTGTTACAGGTTTTTGTCTTTCCTGTGTCTGGGAGGTTCTTGGTGCAAAGACCCCGGGCCCAAAGGGTGCACTCTGTTCTAGGCTCTTCCTGATGATAGTGAGGTTCGCTTAACGTGTATGAGCTTGTCCCTTATGTAAGCATACTCATTGCAATTTAAAAGCGTAGTCTTCCATCAGACCACAAATTGATCAACCTGCCATCCATTTACATAGTTATCAACCAATTCCCACAAGGTCACTGAATCCTGTTGGGTGATTTTTATACACCCTGTTTGCACAGTAGACTAACTAGTCTCTCTGCAAGATTGTGGCCTAGCAGATCATCTTGGCAGAACTAGAAACCCAAGGTCAGAAGAGCCACATATAATAGACATTCATTGCACTGCAACCCTCTGTACTTCATCACTCACCAGCTCACCTTGACCCTGATGGGTCTGAAAAAGCAGCCAGTAAGTATCGTCTAAGGAGTAGAATCTTAACATATGCTTTCATTACTACAGACCTCTAGACTGTAAACAAAATCAAGTTGATGCAAGAGGGAAGTACAAAGTTGTAAGAGTTTTTAGTTTTGATTATTTTCTTAGACTAAATTTACTGAAATATGGCATATTAACACTAAAAAGACATGGTAACAATATTATCTGTCTGAGATTTCATTGAGGGGTGGAACAACTGGCTGGTAGTTTTTTGATGATACACTGTGAGAAAAATGAAATCCTTGACAACGCCAATCCTTTCTCTGTTTATACATACTCATATATATATATTTACCTGTTTGCTTAAGTGAGATCATATGACATTTGTCTTTTTACAGCTGACTTACTTCACTTAATATATTTTCAAGGTTCATCCAGGTTGCAGCATGCTTCAGTACTTCATTTTTATTTGTGAGTGAGTAGTATTCCATTGTATGTTATATACGAGAGTGTGTTTATCCATTCATCTGCTGTTGGATATTTCATTTGTTTTTACCATTTGGTTATTGTGAAAAGTGTGATAATAAAAATTGATGTTCAGGTTTCTCTTTGTACTCATCATTCACTTCTATATGACTAGGATTGAAATTTCTAGGTCATATGTTATATCTATGTTTAGATTTTTAAGGAGCCACCAACTAGTTTTCCACTATGGCTGTACTATTTTTAATTTCATCCCACAGTGGATGAAGGTTCCATTTTATCCACAACCTCATGAACACCTATTTTCTATTTTTTTGATCATTATCATCTTGTATTTCCTTTTGATTCTTTCTGGGGTCTGTCTCTTTATAAATTAACCATCTGTCTCAACATTTTTTCATTAAAGTTCTTAGCATCTTAACAACTGATATTTTGAATTGTGTGTCTAATTGCAGTATCTGATATCATGTCTGAATTTGATACTGATGCTTGTTTTTCTAGGTTTTTTTTTTTCCTTATCTTTTTTTCTTCTCCATGGCTTTTGTCATGCCTTGTGCTTTTTATGTTGAAACTCAGACGTTTTGTATCGATGCTAGGAACTGAGGTAAATAAAATTCTTTACCATAAAAGATTTATGTTAATTTTACTAGTAGTTGAACTGTGTTGAACATTTGCTGTAGTTGTAGGTAGGTGCTAGAGGCCTTTGGATTCTTGTAGTGTTTTTGTTTATATTTTGGCTCTTGACATTTGGTTTCTTTTAAGTATTCTTCAGAGACAGTCTGAGTTTGTAGCTTCTCAGGTATAATTGTACTTTTTTAAAAATATTATACTGGATCCTTGTTGGTATGGTGGGAAGATGATGGGGAGAGAAACATTCTATAGTTTTATGGTTAAATTTCAGTCTTTCAGTGGTCCTGTGATTCTAGGCTATGGCCTAGAATGATGAATACAAAGAGAAACCTGTTTTTTTTTAATAATAGATGAGTTCTTTTTTCTTTTTTTTTTTTACCTCGTAGATGACACAGGAAGGCTACAGGTAGCTAGAGTCAGAGGAATGCCAAACTCTAGCTGAGATAAGGTTCTGCTAAAGATCTTTATGTTGGAAAATAGGACTTCGTTATGGAGATAAATCTGGGTTTACATCTCAGTGATTATTTGTCATTGTTGTTAGCTTTAGTGAGCCCCCAACTCATGGAGTCCTCATGCATAGTGGAATGAAAAGCTGCCCATTCCTATGCCATTTCCATGATTGGTTGCAGAGTGGACTGTTGTGATCTGTATGGCTTTCACTAATTGATTTTGGGAAGAAAATTGCCAGGCCTTTGTCTCCAATCCATCTTAGCTTGGAAGCTCTGCTGAAACCTATTCAGCATCATCATATCATGTAAGCCTCCACTGACAGATGGGTGGTGGTTATGTAGGAGGTGCATTGTTAGGATATTGAACTTCCTCTTCCATATGGAAGGTGAGGATTCTACCGCTGAAGCACTAAATGCCGCCTGATGATTGCCTTGGTCCCCTAAACTCCTACCTCCACGAATTTCTCACTTTTAGACTTTCATATTCATCCTTCATGAATTCATCAAAGTCACTGTTTCAGTGCTCTTACCACACACATTTTTGAATGCATGTTAATGTTAGTCACTGTTCTTCAAAAACCTGAATAAAATACTGCCGGGAGCCAGCCCCGGCAGGGTTTCGGGACCACGAAGGGGTTGTGTGGCATCAGCGGAGGAGGAAAATAACGAGTCTGAGACAGGAAAGAGTTTTGGAGAATGGCAGCCCCTGAGGTCTGTCTTCCTTTATTTTTTATAGTTGAGGTGATGTGATTTTCACCCTGCCCACTGACACACAAGCAGTTGGCTAACTTGAGGTCACGTGATTTTCACCCTGCCCCCCCCCCAATCAAGCTATTGGCTAACTTGAAGCCTATACCTCGAGGTCTCTTTTTTTTTATGTTAATTATTAGGGCCTTCTGGATAATGGCCCAAGACAAGTGGCATTTTTGCATATTAATCATTAGGGCCTTCCAGATAATGGCCCGGGACAAGTAGTCTCTTTACAAATTAATCACTAGGGCCTTCTAGGTAATGGCCTGACCTTGAGCTCAACTAGCTCAGTGCTTCAAGGTCAGGAGGTGCAGGAGGAAGGGGGATGTGCAGTTAGGGCAAAATATTATCAAGGACAGTATGGCCAGAAATATGTCACGGGTAAAATGCCTCCACCCGCTGTCACATAGACCTGTAACTTGGTTCACAAAGGCCTTTGTGGGTGACAGAGCTCGGCAAAATACTACTCGTATAAAGTACTTAAAAATAAAGTGGCGGTGAACATTTAGTAAACTTGCCCAAATTTCTAAAAATTACTGACTTAGAAGCCATTGAGTTTACCTTGCTCAGAGAATTACACTTCAGTAATTGATACAGTATTGGACTCATATTAATATGAGCAAGTATTGCTGATTTTCCTAGAAGGTTAATACTTAGCTTGCTCCAAAACAACACTAAAATGTTATATATTGTAAAGAAATGCTACCATACTGCTATTGGTGGCATTATGAAACAAAGCTAAAATATCTGGTCACTGTTACAACAGATGGCCCAATTTGTAAGTATGTATTTTTATGTTAAATTTTTCTTTGCATATTTGTCTTGCAAGTGATGTTTTTTGAGCATACTTAAGTTGAACAAAAAAATTCTGAGCATCTCTCAAGTGACCAACCCTATGCTTCTGTGGCCTTGCAGGATCTCAGTGCTTACCTCTCAGGCTTTTTTGTCTCACCACTCCATCTCTTAACCTCAGTACTCAAGGCCTTACCAGATTTGTTTCAAGTTCTCAAACATGTTAGACTGCTTGGGCCCTCTGATGGGCTGAGATTCTCTCATCCTGATGACTACCTACTCAACCTCAGTCTGTTTACATGGCATTTTCTGTGGGATGCCTCTTCTGATAGACTGTGCCTAAGTGGCAGTGAAATGCCACAATTAATGGGCCTTCTAGTAATACTGGGGGACCCTGGTGGCTTAGTAGTTAACTGCTGTGTCTGTTAACTGAAAGGTCAGCAAGTTCAAATCCACTGGACATCCCTTGGAAACTCTATGGGACAGTTCTCCTCTGTCCTCTAGGTTTACTGTGAGTTGGAATCAACTAGGTGACAGAGGATTAGTCATACTGTGTGTCCACAGCCAAAAAACCTGACTCCATCTTAATGATATTTTCAATTACTTGTCTCCCTGAAGAGAGTAAGTTTAATAACTTTAGATACTTGGGTAGCTTTGCTCATCAGTGTTTTTATAGGACCTAAAGCAATACCTAATGTGTTTATAGTTGCTATTGTGTGCCATCAAGTCACTTATGACTATTAGTAGCCTAGTGGGACAGAGTAAAAGTATCCCTTGTTGATCTTCTAGGCTATAATCTTCAGGGGAACAGATAGCGAGATCTTTTCTTCTATAGAGCCACTGCGTGTATTTGAACCACTAACCTTTTTATTTATTCCCCAGTGCTTAACTGTTGTGCCATCAGAGCTCCTGCTGACATGTGTCAAACGAAATACAAATCCTGTTGCCGTCAATTGATTCTGACTCATAGTGACCCTGTAGCCCCATATGGTTTCCAAGAAGCAAAAGATGAATTTGAACTGCCAACATTTTGGTTAGTAGCCTGAGCTTTAACTACTGTACCACCAGGGCTCCTCTGATGTATACAGGCACTCAAAAATATTTGTGAAATGGAAGGATATAGAAGTTACTTTTCACACTACTTAATAATTTGAAGTTGAGTTTGCTACGTTCTGGATCGTAAAAGAAGTTTACCATTAAAAGAATATATAGATATAAATGGCATATGATACATATGTTAAAAAAAAAAAAAAAACAAGGCAGGAGAGTTATAAACTAACAATTAGAATAACTAATTCTGAGTAAAAGCAAGAAATCATTGAATTTGAAATAGATCTCAAAGAGAAGAATTAAAAAAATTCATCTTAAAAAAAATCACTTCCTGTGATCTGCTTGCTGTGTGCTTGTTGCCCTTCTGTCCCATGTTTATCTGAGTGCTTAGCATAAGGTTAATGAAGGTGAGGATAGGGAAGCAGGTGAAATGGCATGGCATGTTGATGTTTCTCCTGTGGTTAGCTTTCACCTGGCTGCGGAGCCATAACCAGAAGGTTAAGGTGTCCTAACAGTTGGCTTGTGGTATTATGTTTTATTATGAAGCTTTTTATTTGTAAGATGATATGCCATTTATTTTTCTGTAATCCAAATAACTAGGATATCATTCTCTTAATAGAGAGGATATCAGATAATTGCCACTGATCCTATGGTCACAGTAACCTGTGTCTTGCTGATGAGTGTCCTTTTGGCTCCCCTGCTTGGAAAAGTGAAGACTCTTTAATAATGGGATATTATGACTCTAGAGGGCCCTCCGCTGCTCTTTATTCATAGTTTGTTCCTCTAAGACACAAAGTCATGTCAAAATTTATAACTGTGTTTCATGACAGTAATAGGTATAGGGATTTACTAATATTTTTGTTGTTCTAATATATCTAATGTCTAATAGAAATAATTTTACCCTGTTTTAATTTATGTGAAAATCAAATCAAATAGGAATCCTGTCAAAGGTATCATTCTGACCACTTCAAGATGAAAGTGTCTTATAAGTAGAATTCCTATATATAACTTCAGAGATGTTGTAGCCACTTCTATAGCTCTTTAAACATGCTTTTTAGTGCTTTGATTTTTTTTTCCTTAGTCCTTTTCCTACCTCAGTGTCATAATACATCCTTTTCTGTGTAAAGCTCACCCCTGATTTACTTTATTCTAGGTAGACGATTCCTCCTGTCCATCGATCTTTGTTCTTTTATTTGAAATAGTCTTCAGCATATTAGTCCGGGAATGAAAATACGTCTCCCTGAGAAGTTTCCACTGAGATTTCTTTTGCTTTATTTGGTGAATTTCCTGAATTACTATGATTTTAGTAGCTTTTTTCTTCTTTTTTCCCCCCTTTCCCTATGCAGTCAGGACTTGAGAATCATTATTGTGACTTTGCCAAGTGCATTAACTCTGTTATAGCAATTTCTTTTGACACAATCTGATACAAAAGCAAAAAGTTATCATTTGTTGCTGTTAGAACACTGAAATTACAATCTCAGGATTTAAACTACTCTCTCTCTCCAGTGTTCTCTTTTTAATACTTTGCATCTGTTAAGAGATACTGTATTTTTTTATGCTTGCTGTGAGTTAGCCAATCTTTTACTACATTTTGAGCCATTAAGTAACTGCAGTTATATGTGTGTAGCTGTTTTATTCTGTGTTCTGTTCTTCATTTTATAAAACATTACATTTTGCTTCATATAATTTAGGTGGTTTCTGAGCGCTAGATATGGGGTTTGGGAAGGGTATGGAGATTAAAATGTTAGAAGTCTGACATGAGTCCTCCCTGGGCTAAAATCAGTGTCACTGGAGTTCTGTTCTTTCTGGAAGCTCTTGGGAAGTTTACATTTCCTTTGCTTTCCAGCTTCTGGTGGCTGCATACGTTACCTGTCCCATGGTTGTGTTTCTCCATCTTCAGTATCAGCACGATTGTATCTTTCTATGGCTTTCCTCTATAGTCATATCTTACTTTGGCTTTCTGACTCCCTTTTTAATTTTTGTAATGCTTTTTACTGTAGTCAAATATGCACAACCAAATATTTTCCTATTTAACAATTTCTACATGTATAATTTGGTGACATTCATGTCATTCTTCTTGTTAAACAACCATTATCACTATTCTTGTCAAATTATATCTTTCTCTGTTTTACTAAGCATGATGTCTCTTTACTAAGCATGATGTCTTTCTTCAGGGATTGATTGCTCCTGACAACATGTCCAAAGTATGTAAGACATAGTTTTGCCATCCTTGCTTCCAAGGAGCACTCTGGTTGTACTTCTTCCAAAATAGATCTCTTTCTTCTTTTGGCAGCCCATGCTATATTCAGAATTCTTTTTGGTGGGTGGGCATCCATTATTCTGTTTACCATAACCAGTTTATAAGTTGACAGATTCATTTTGAGGAATGAAGAGTGAGTTAGGGATGGAATACAGATTCCTACTGTTAGGCAGGTGTTGGTGCTGGTTACTGAAATAAGAAAATGGTATACTGGTGCCTGTTTTTTGGAAAAACAGTAAACACGGTAGATATAAACATGTTAGGAACCTCTGGATTGTGTGTGCTGCATAGCGGGTGATCTGTGTTGGAGGTGCTGCTTAGAGATGGACAGCTTTTAAGTAACAGTTGAAAGCCTAAAACTAATAAATTTTCTCAGAAAAGTATGAAGATAGAGAAAACAAAGAGAATCCTGAGGAATGTACATTTGTGCATTATGCAAAATATAGCAGTAGTGAATTATATGGTGACATAAATTATTGAGGCAAGAGAAAACTATTACCATTAAACTAAGTTAAACTGTTTGTATTCAGGAAGAAATGTTTTTAAGTTTTTTAAACTTGTCTCATACTTGATCAAGAAAAATAAGGACTGCAGTCTCTATTTCTGTAAAGGGCAATTTAAACAAGAAGTAACTTGACCAACCAATTGAGGATTCTACAAGGACTGCCAGTTAAGTTTATGAACTCATCCTCAAAAAAGTGTTACATAGCTTACGGCTGAATATCACTACAGTCATCTTTGAAGTACTCCCCTTTGGAAGCTATACACTGACACCAGCACCAAGTTTGACCTTCAAAGCCATTTTGGAACTTTTTTCCTGATATGCCATCAGAGCTGTTGTCATGTTACCCCTGGATGGCATCAAAATGACTTCCTTTCAATATTTCCTTTAACTTTGGGTAAAGAAAAAAGTCATTGGGGGGCCAGATCAGGTGAATAGGAAGAGTATTCCAATGCCGTTATTTGTTTACTGGCTAAAAACTCACTTACAGACAATTGGACAATTAAGTTTGCAAACTTTCCCCCATGCCACTGTGTGCAATAGCCATTCCAGAAAGAGTTCCAGACTTGCTTTGAAGGGTGGACTAGGTGCCGGAATCAGTGTGTAGCTTCCCAAACGGAGTACTTTGAAGATGACCTTAGTGATATACAGCAATGAGTTCTAAATAGCACTTGGTACGATTAAGTTCACAAACTTAATTGTCAGATCTTGTGTGCATAAGATTTAAATTCTTCCCCAAATCGTAAGGTGTGGTTGGCAAGTGTCTTTCTCTGTTCTTTCTTGTAGTTGTGTAAAATCAATCCATAGTAATTGAATTTATTTTACTCACATGTAAAAATTTTATTGAAAGACATACAATAATTAAAGAAAGCCTGCTGATGAAATACATTTTTCTTGCAAAGTATCAAACTTAACCAAAACCAAAGCCATTGCTGTTGAGTCTATTCTGACTCTTGGCAACCTATAGGATAGCATCGAACTGTCCCATATGGGACAGAATAGAACAGCCAATAGAACTGGCTTCCAAGGAGCTGGTGGATTTCAATTACCAACATTTTGGTTAGCAGTGAGCTCTTAACCACTGTTCTGTCAGGGCATTACTGTATTAGACTTAAGCCTTCTAAAATTTAAGTGGCAAAAAAAGGTTAAAACTATGATAATAATACATTGACCTAGTAAATAGTGGTAAAAGTGACAAAATTATAGTTGGCAATATATATATACATTTGAAAAATAGTTTACTGACTTGGACAAACAGTGTTTCTTTAGTGCTATTCAAATTTGAAAGCTTAAAAGTGGGTATATAAAATTCTTTATTCTTTAGATAGAAATGGAAGAATTTAAAAAATTAAAAGAGGGTCATTCCTTTCTCCTAATTTAATACTCTCCAATCATTGATTGGTAATTTGATCTCTTGAATGGATTTACCTACAGGGAAGGAGGTTCTGTGGAGAGACTCATCATCAGTGAATAAATGGTCATTTTCATTTATAAGTTAGTCTCCTGTGTGCTTGGTTAGCAAGAAATCAGTCTCCTAAAAAATTATCACTTTCCCTGTAAGGATAAAAATTGAGCTGTTCAGCCATGAAAACTGAGGACAGCATTTGGATTATAATGACATTATGAAATGAGTTTCTTACCTCATGCAACTCTTAGTATAATCCATGCATTGGGTAATCAATAAATTAAGAAAACTGAGCGATTTCTTATGAAAGTGCACAGCTACTTACTTATGCTTAATTATACTTGAGAAATCTTATGGATAAAATGCCAAGCCAAACCATGAGTCGGATGGATAAAATAGTCTTCATTTAAGTAAATGTTAAATGCCATCATCATTTGTGTTTTATTTATTGTACAAGATACTGTTGATAAGCAATTTAAGTATAGCACTTAATGATTTTCCTTCCCTGCAGGCTAAAGATGATAATGCCTGCTTTTATTTTATTTTATTTTTATTTTTCTGCCAACAATAAAACTTCCATCTGTCATTCTTCTCTTCTGTGTACTGAAGCCATGCTGTTCTTGGCATAGGGCACCTTTGTAAATGTTTCATTTATGAACCATTCCTCTTCCTGACTCCACTGCAGTACAGAAATATGCCACAAAAGATCAGCTGTCTTGCCGTTCATTAGCTTCTAAATCTGGCATTACTTTTGCTCTGTCATTTCCGTAGTAGATTCCAATAGAAAGTTGTCCTGCATAAGTCTCATGATTTTCTTTATCAAATAATTGTGCTACTGTAAATGATATGACAGCTGTTTGTGTTAATATTTTATACGTCTTCACATTTTCATTGCTCATTTATGTTGTTATAGACTATTCTGTTGTATAAGTGATAATATTCACTAGACTAGTGCAATCCAGTTTAGCTGTTCAGAAGAAAAAACACGTTCTGTAGACAGTCAGGAGTGTTGAAATTATGGCAAAAGGGTTATAAGATTAAATTTTGGTTTAAATTATTCTTTTATAGCATCTCCTTAAATTATATATTATTATATGAGTAGATTATCAAGTTTTTTTATTTTTACATTTTTTTTAATTGTGACTGAGTGCAATGCCCGCCTATCTACAGCTCCTTCTGCTCCCCTTGCCTTCCGTTCTATACATGTCATATCCTTTTAACAAGCTCCTGACCCCTCCTCTCCACCCTCTCCACTCCCCTCTAGTAAGAGGCCAGTTGGACGTCATTTTATAGATGTGTAGACCATAAAGTGCACACATGACATGGTCACTCTGTCCTCAAGTCCATTCCATTCCTAGCTGAAGAGTTGACCTGAGTAATGATTTCTGATCAACGACAGCATCAGGTCTAGGGGTCATGATCCCAGGGGAACCCCCGGGTCTTCAGAACATCAATTGTGGTCTTTTAATGGCATTCTTATGGTGCACGCCTTTTTTTCCTCATGTTGCCTCTGGGACTCAACATTGTGAGTCCCATCACAGCTGTCATAGGTGGTGGCTGGGCACATTCTGGTTCTTCTGCTCACATGCTGATAAAGTCACTCATTCACATGTGTCTTTCTGTCACATGTGTCTTTATATCTTCTGGGTTCTTTCTCCCTCATGTTGTTCTGCTTGGTGATCATCTGTTTAATCTGAGTTAGAAACATTTGGTGTACCTCAAATGGCAGCTTGCTGGCTTTTAAGACCCTTTTAAGACTCACCAATATAGGATACAGAAAACTCTCTTAGCAATAGGCTACTTATGCCAGTTGGCCTCAGTGTCCCCAGAGAGCATGGTCCCTGGATCCCTGCCCCTGCTATTCTGTCCTTGCAATATCAGGTTAAGATTGGAAGAGTTTTCAGGTTATGTTGAAGTACAGTTAAATTGATCATCTTTCTAATATGTGTTGTCACTGCTTTCACCCAACCGAATTTCTATCAACTATCTAATCTATAACCAAATCTCTCCCTCCCTTCCTTCTGCCTCTCCTTGTAACTATCAGAGTCTTTTCTTCTGTACATGAGTCTGTTTTTAAGTCCTTATAGTAGGGGTCTCATATAATATTTGTCCTTGTGCCACTGACTGATTTCACTCAACTAATGTCTTCCAGTTGAAAATAGATTAAGAAATGCTTCCTAAAATCATCATTGTTTTCTTTATCATTGCATAGTGTTCCTTTGAGTATATGTACCATAGTTTGTTTATCCATTCATCTGTTAGGCATGTGGGTTGATTTCCAAATTTTTGCTGTTGTGGACTGTGCTGCAGTAAACATTTGTGTGCACGAATCTGTTCATGTGACTGCGCTTGATTCTGTAGAATATATTCCAAGCAGTGAGATTACTGGATCAAATGGTATATGTATTTCTTTCTTTCTAAGGAAGCACCAGATTGCTTCCCAGAGAGGTTGTACCATTTTGCAATCCAACCAGTGGGGTAGAAGAGTTCCGATTTCTCTACAGCCTCTCCAGTATTTGGTGTTTTCTGTTTTGGATCGTGGCCAGTTTTGTTGAGGTGAGATGGTATGTCATTGTAATTTTGATTTTGATTTCTCTGATAGTTAATGATCACTTCCTCATGTGTTCTTTGGCCGCCTGGATATCCTCTTTAGTGAAGTGTCTGTCCATTTCCTTTGCCCAACTCTTTATTGGGTTATTTATTCTGTTCTTGCTGATATTTTGCAGTACCCTGTAGATTATGGAGAGCAGATGTCAACCTGACATAGTTGCCAAGTATTTTTTCCCATTATGTAGGTGGCCTTTTAATTCTTTTGATAAAGTATTTAGATGAGCGAAAGTGTTTGGTTCTTAGTAGTTCCCATTTATCTATTTTCTGTAGATTGTGCTTTGTTGATCAGATTTTGCAGTCTGTCTAAATTGTTTATTAAAACTTCCACTATTGATCCTCTTTTTTCTTGTGTGATCTTTATCATTTTAGATTTGATATTTGGATATTTTATCCAATTTGAGTTGGTTTTTGTGTAAGATGTGATACATGGATCTAGCTTCAATTTTTTTTTTTTCAGATATACATCCAATTTTGGCAGCACCAGTTCTTAAAGAGACTGTTTTTACCACAGTGTACCATCTTAGGGTGTTAGTCGAGTATCATCTGTTTGTAGGATGATGGTGGCATCTCTGGAGTGCCCCTGGTCTATATGCTTACTTTGTACGAGAAACAGGCTGTTTTGACTACTGGGCAATGTAATAGGTTCTAAAATCAGGCAGTGAGAGGCCTCTCAGTGTGCTCTTCTTGTTAAGTAGTGCTTAGTGTGTCTGGAGTTTCTTCCTTTTTTTAAGCAAAAGTTCGTAATTTGTTTCTCCATCTCATTAAAAAATGTCACAGGAATTTGTATAGGGATCACAATATATATGTAAATTGCTTTGGGTAATACAGACATTTTCACACTGTTAAGTCTTCTTATCCATGAACAGGGTTGGTGTCTCAATTTATGTAAGTCTCTCTTGGTTTCTTGCAGTAAGGTCTTATGGTTCTCTTTGTAAAAGTCTCTTATTTCTCTGGTTAGATTTATTCCTATGTGTTTTTTCTTTGGGGCTATAGTAAATGGTATTGATTTGGTGATTTCATCTTTAACAATCTCTGTTTTGGTATACAGGAATCCTGCTGATTTACTTCTGTTTAACTTATATCCTGACACTTTGCTGAATGCTTCTATTAGTTTGAGTAGTTTACTTATGGATTCTTTAGGATTCTCTGCATGTACAATCATATCATCTGCAAACACGGAGATTTTTACTTCTTTGCCAATGCAGATGCCCTTTATTTCTTGGCCTTGTCTAATTGTTCTGGCCAGAACTTCTAGAACAATATTGAGTAGGAGAGGTGAGAGTGGGCATCCTTGCCTAATTCCCATCCTCAAAGGCAATTCTTTCAGTTTCTTTCCATTCAGGGTGATGTAGGCAGTTGGCTTTGTATAGATGGCCTTTATTGCATTGCAGAATTTCCCTTTTGTTGCTACTTTTCTGAGAGTTTTTAGTATGAATGGATGTTGGACTTTATCAAATGCCTTTTCTGCATCAATTGACAAAATCACGTGATTCTAGTCTTCTGTTATTTATGTGGTTGATCACATGAATTATTTTTCTGATGTTGAACCAGCCTTGAATCCCTAGTATGAATCCAACTTTGTTGTAATCATTTATTTTTTTATATGTTGTTGACTTCTGTTGGCATGGATTTTGTTGAAGATTTTTATATCTAGATTCATGAATGATAGTGGTCTGTAATTCTTGTTTTTGTTGGATCATTCCCTGCCTTTCATATCAGGGTTATGCTGTCTTCATAGAATAAAGTTGGCAATATTTGACCCTTTTATATGCTGTGGAATAGTCTCAGTAGTATTGGAGTTAAGTCTCCTCTAAAAGCTTGGTAGAATTCTGTGGTGAAGCCATCTGGGTCAGGGGTTTTTTTGGTTGGTAGTTTTTTGATGACTTTTTCAATCTCTTCCTTTGTTATTGGTTTATTAAGTTGTTCTACTTCTTGTGATAATTTTGGTAGGTGATATGAATCAAGGAATTTGTCCATTTCCTCTGGGTTTTCAAATCTGTTATAGTCTTTCATAGTATTCTGTCATGATACTTCTGATTCTTGTTGGATCTATTGTGACATCTCCCATCTCATTTCTTACTGGGGTTATTTGTTTCCTGTTTTTCTTTTGTAAGTTTAGCCAATGGCTTGCCAATTTTGTTAATCTTTTCAAAAGACCAGCTTTTGGTCTTATCTATTTTTTCAGTTGTTCTTCTGTTCTGTAATTCATTTAGTTCTGCTCTCATCTGTATGGTCTGCTTTCTTCTGGTGCCTGAGAGGTTCCTCTGTTGCTCTCTTTCTGTTTGTTCAAGCTGTATGGTTAATTCTTTGGTTTGGGTCCTTTCTTCCTTCCAGATGCGTGCATTTATGGAGATAAATTGACCTCTGATCACTATGTTGGCAATATCTCATAGGTTCTGGTAGAAAGTGTTTTCATTCTCATCTGTATCCATAAATTTCTTGACTTCATCTTTGATTTCTTCTATAACCCGTGGTTTTTTGAACAAGATGGTGTTCAGTTTCCATTAGTTCAAATTTCTGTGTTTTCTCTGCTACTGATTTTGACTTTTATGGCCTTATGGTCTGAGAAAATGCTTTGCAGTAATTCAGTGGTTTGAATTTTGTTGATATTTACCTTATGTCCTAACCGATGATCTATTCTGGAGAATGTTCCCTGTACATTGGAGAAGGAGAAGAAGATGTAGTTACATAGATACAAAAGATACTGGACAGATCTGTCACTGCCTCTGTGCCAGCATTGTTTCTGTCAAGAAGTCAGACAAAAGATACAAAGTTCTGTATATGTAGATGAGGTCTCATTGATGAGATCTAACAATAAGATCTGTGTCTTTACTGAGCTTTTTTCTATATCATCTGTCCTATACTGAATGTGGAGTGTTGAAGTCTCCCACTTTTATCGTGGAGTGATCCACAATAATATCTCTGGTATCTTGTAGCCTTGTTTTGGTTATACAAAGCCTCTATGTTTCTGTTTATCTGCAAATGTCTTAATTTCGTCTGCTTGTTTGAAAGACATGTTTGCAAGATGTATAATTTTGGGCTGTAAGTTTTCCTCCTCCAAGGCTTTGAATGTGTCATGTCACTGCCTCTGTGCTGCATTGTTTCTGCCAAGAAGTCAGACAAAAGATATAAAGATACAAAATTCTGTATACGTGGATAAGGTCTAATTGGTCAATTGTAGCAATAAGATCTTTGGTGTCATTACTGAGTTTTTTGTAGAAGATCTGTCCAATACTGAAAGTGGAGTGTTGAAGTGTCCCTCTATTATTGTGGAGTGATCCATCTGATTTTACAATGTATTCACTTTTTTTTTTTTTTTTTGATGTCTTTAGATACTCTGGTATTGAGTGCAGAATATTTAGTATTGTTAAGTCCTGTTTGTGTGTTGAACCTTTCAGCAATAAATAGTGACTGTCCTTGTCCACAGTAGTGGGTTTTACATTAAAATCTATTTTAGCTGATAGTAGTATTGCCACACTTGCTCTTCTTTGTATATTGTTAGCTTGGCATATAATCTTTCATCCTTTACTTTTCAGTTTGTTCATATCTTTAAGTCTAAGGTGAGTTTCTTGTAAGCAACATATAGACTGGTTGTGTCTTTTGATCCAAGATATCACCCGTTGTCTCTTGACTGGAGCGTTCAGTCCATTTACATGGCTAATTAAATTACTGTTGAATTGATAGGTGTGTGTTTAGTCCTGTCATTTTGATGTATTTATTTTTGTGTTGGTGTATTTTCTGTTGCTCTTAATTTTCTGTTCTGGGTCGTTCTTCTTTATGGGTTGATTTTTCATCTTTTTCAATATTGGTTTTGTGTTTATTGAGACTACTGTGTTGTTTCTTGTTTTGGTATGCTGCATCTTTATTGTGCTTTGCTGCTTCCCCTGTGATCCCCTTTAATGATCTAAGTTTAAACCCAGTTTAGGTTCTGCATATCTTATTAATTTCCTCTGTATCTAGAAGGACTATTACAACTGTAGTATATCCTTCTTTTTAAAGTGATGGTGTCTTAGTTTTCATGATATGATTACTGAATCCCATCTTTTAATATTATGGCTTTCATTGAGTTTTATGCCTTTCTTAGCTTAGTAGGTTTCTGGATGTTGGGTCCTGCATTGCCCCCTTAAATATAAGAGTTAATGGTTTTGTTTTTCAAAGTGAAGAGCTGCTTTCAGTGTTTCTTGTAGCTTTGGTTTGATTTTTACAGAGCCTCTAAATTTCTGTTTATCTGCAGATAGCTTAATTTCATCTGTATGTTTGAAAGATGTTTTTGCAGGATGTGTAATTCTTGGCTGGAAGTTTTTCTTCTTCAAGGCTATGAATGTGTTGTGTCACTGCCTCTGTGCCAGCATTGTTTCTGCCGAGAAGTCAGACAAAAGCCTATAGAGCTTCTCTATGAATGTTAGCTTTGCTTTGAGTCTCACTGCATTTAAAAGTTTCTGCTTATATTTCATTTTGTTAAACTTGATTGTATTATGTCTTGATGACTCCTTGGGGTCTATATTATGTTGCATTTGATATACATTTTGGATATCTGTGTTCTCGTCTCTCATGTTTTCTTCTTTCATAATTTCAGGGAAGTTTTCTGTCAGCAACTCAACAACAATACTTGCTATGTTTGCAGGTATTCTTCCCTGTTCAGGAACTCCAATGAATTGTAGATTGTTCCTGTTGATAGGGTCCCATGTGTTTCTTAACGCGTCTTCATTTTTCATGTTTCTTTTCTTGGATTTCTCCTCGTAAATGCTGGTGTCAGTAGCTCTGTCTTAAGGTCAGTAAGTCTAGCTTTCAGTTGTTCAATTCTGCTCTTTTAGCTTTGAATTGAACTGTCTAATTCTGTTATTTTGTTACTGATATTTTGGATTTCAGAATGCTGATGTTCCATCAGTTCAAACAGTTTGCCTAATTTTTCAGTTTGCTCTGCTGCATTTTGTACAGTGTCTAGAAGGACTGTCTGTGTAATTGTTTTGTACTTGACCTTTGATAGTTTCAGAAAGGCTTCTTCATCTGGGAAGTTCTTTGATTATTTGGGGAGTTTATGGAGCCATGGATTAATTTTAATTTTTTTATTAATTACAGTAAAAGAATAAAATATCCAACATCTATCAGTTATGTCATCTGTGAGAAACCCTCAGCCCCCCATCCATCCATGTAGCCAGCACAGTCATTTTATTCTGTGGATAATTCTCTTTTTAAATCCTTTAACAGAGGTCTCGTACAAAATTTGTGATCTGTTCCAAATGAGACCATGTTATGAGATGTTTTCTAAAATGTCATTGTCCTTTATCATAGCATAGTATTCCATTGAGTATATGTACCATAGTTTGTTTTTCCATTCATCTGTTGATGGGCATCAGGATTGATTCCATCATTTTGCTCTTGTGGACTCTGCTGCAACAAACATCCATGTACATGTGTTTGCTTGTGTTACAACGTTTGTTTCTGAAGGATAAATTCCAAGCAGTGAATTACAGGATCAAATGTTGTATCTATTTCCAGTACTTTAAGGAAGTGCCGAATTGTTTTCCAGAAGAGGTTATACCATTTTTCAATCCCATAAGCAGTGTAGGACAGTTCCAGTTTCTCCACAGCCTCTCCAGCATTTGTTATTTTGTGTTTTTTGGATCATGGCCAACCTTGTTGGGGTGAAATGGTATCTCATCATAGTTTTGATTTAAATCTCTCTACTAGCTAGTGATTGCAATTCTACATGTTATCTTTTGGCTGCTTGGATATCCTCTTTAGAGAAATATCTATCTCCTTCATCCATTGCTTAATTGAATTATTTATCCTTTTATTGTTGGTATTTTGTAATTCTTTGTAGATTATGGAGATCAAACATCGATCTGACATATAGTTGCCCATTTTTTTTCCCTTTTGGTAGGCGGTCTTTTAATGTATTTGATGAAATCTTTGAATGAGCAAAAGTGTTTGATTCTTAGTAGTTCCAAGAAAAAATAGGATCAATAATGGAAGTTTTAATGTTTTTTTTAAAAATGTTTGGTTAGGGTTTGTTGCTTATGGGACGTGTAAAGGATGTTTAGTTTCTCTGGTGTTGCTTTACCAGGAGCTGAAGCACAGTTCTGAGAAGAAAGTTGAACACTATCCACCTCTATGTACTCCAGTGACTGGGCCCAGTCACTGGGGTAGCAGGCTCCACCACCTGGCTGGCAAAGAGACAGCCTTACTTATGCAGTCACTGGGAGGCTGTCAGCTTCCCCTGTAATGTGGGTCAGTAAAGGGTGGAAGAGATACCTTTGGGCTGCACTGCAACTGTTTCTCTAGGAAGACCTATTTTTAAAGGTAAAAGCTGTCTGACTGCTTCCAAAATCGGTCATGCTGTCAGTGTGGGAAAGCCCCTTTTCCAGGCTGGCAATGGCGGCACCTCTTCAACTGTCCCCAAATGTTGTGATAAAGTTCAAGGGATAGGCTACTACCCTTCTGACATCCCCTGTAGGGCCCTACCCATAAGGCTACACTGTGTTAAAAACATCTTTTTTTTTTGCTGGAAAAGCACTCCCTAGTCTGGGACTGCCTGCCATCCTGGGAATTAGCCCCTGCTGAGGAGTCTGGTTGGGTAACTCTGCCTCACAGTTGAACAAGATGGCATCCTGCTCAAGTTGTTCCACCCATATGAAATAGCAGAACCTATGGCAGAGGTCTGAAAAGAGAGGATTGAGGGTCTGGGGTGCTCTGAGTCTGGAGCTGGGCTCTGAAAATGTGGCTGTTCCACCTGCTGTTAACTTGAGCACTGTGGCTCTCTGTATCTGCTGGTTTATCCCCTCCCCCACCTGCCAGCCAACAAAAAGGGAAAAAAACTTTAAAAATGCCAGTTACCTTCAGCCTGAGGGAGCTGGCCAGTTCAACCAGAGCAGGACTCAACCATAGACAAGAAGTGTCCTGTTCAGTGGCATGTAGTGCCACTATGCAGCACCCTAGGGCTTACTGCGTGTCCAGAAAACTCCATTTAATGATCAATCCAGCCTTTAGTTTTCAGAGGGAGTTAAGGAGATGTTTTCCTAGTCTGCTACTTTGACTCTGCCCTCTCCAGATTATCAAGTTTTATGACCTGAGAACCATGTTACTTGACAAACTGAATTCTGAGTGTTCTTTAACAGAGTTTAATTAGCTGCTTCAGGGAAGTCTTCAGTATTGACAGTTCAGTTGCACCATTTTTAGAGACTGAATGAGCTATGGTATGCATAATATTGCTGGAATCAGCTCAAGAGAAGAGGTGGAGAATCTAAGAACCCATGTTGCTGTTAGATCTCCCGTGTAGGCTCCTAGAGTGAACAATTCGAAAAAGAATCACAAAGAGGGAAAGAATAGGCTATTGCAATTCATGACACAACAAGATAACTTTGCTCTGTTACTCTTATTTTTACTAAGAAGGGTGGCTAACAAGATCCGAATCTTTTTAGGAGCAGGTTAGTATAAATACTTAGGCCTAGACGATTACTTGATTTAGTCCTGAAAAACTTGTAGTGACTGGTAGTAAAATAGTGACTCCTCTAAAATCCCCCAAGTGCACGATAGCAGAACCACAGATAAAGATCAGTAAGCAAATAGAAGCTGTTTTCTAAATAGTGGCAATTGGCTTGCTGTGATACTAAGTTGATATTTTACGAATTCTCTTTCATTATATTTCTGTGAAGAATTACTTATGTGGTACTATTTAATGTTGCCATAAAAGAGTCACAGTTCAGTGTCACTTGGATGTTAACCTAAGTTAACTTGGATATTGTTGTATTTGGTGCTATTCAGGTAATATAACTTATAGTGACCTTATTATGTGCAACAGAACGAAACTCTGTCTGGTCTGGTCATTCACACATCACTACACTTGAGCCTATTGTTACAACCCCTGTGTTACTCTATCTCATTGAGGATTTTGCCCTTTTTGACTGACTCTACCAGCCTTGACCTCGTTATCTGTGGACTGGCCCCTCCTGGTAACATGTTCAAAGCATGTGAGATGAAGTCTTCCCATCCTCAAACTTCTAATGAGTATTATTGCTGTGCTTCTTCATTTATTTGTTCTTCTGATAGACCATGGTATATTCAGTATTCTTCAACAATACTGTAATTCAAAGGCATCAGTTCTTCTTTGGTCTTCCCTATTCATTGTCCAGCTTTCATATACATATGAGGCAACTGAAAGTACCAGGGCTTGGGTCAAACTCACCTTCGTCCTCAAAGTGACATCTTTACTTTTTAGTGCCTCAAAGAGATCTTCTGCACAACACAGTATGATTTCTTGACTGCTGTTTCCATGAGTATGTATTGTGGATCTAAGAAAAGTGAAATTCCTGTCCATTTCTATATGTTCTCCATTTGTCATGTTGCTGCTTATTGGACCACTTGTAAGAAATTTTGTCATATGTTGAGGTGTAATTCATACTGAAGGATGTGGCCTTTGATCTTCATCAATAAGTGCTTCAAGTTCTCTTCACTCTTAGCAATTAGGGTTGTGTTATCTGCATATCACAGGTTGTTAATGAACCTTCTCCAATCCTGATGCCATGTTATTTATCCTGTAGTTCATCTCAGTTTATTTGCTCAGCATACAGATTGACTAAGAAAGTCGAGAGAATACAACACTGATGCACACCTATTCTGACTTTAAATTGTACAGTATCCCGTTGATTCTGTTTGAATGACTGACTGTCAGTATGTGTGCAGATTCTGGATGAACACAGTTAGCCTGTGGAATTCTCATTCTTCACAGTGTTGTCCGTAACTTGTTGTGATCCACACAATTGAATGCCTTTGCATACTCAATAAAACACAAATAGACATCTTTCTGGTATGCTCTGCTTTCAGCCATGATCTGTCTGACATCACCAGTTACATCCCAGGTTCCAAATCCTCTTATAAATCTTTCTTGAATTTCTGGCAGTTGCCTGTCAGTGTAGTTCGAAATTTTTCTTCTATGTGATACTAAGATTGTTCAATAATTTCCACATTCTGTTGAAACTCCTTTTCTTTATGTTAGTTGGTCAGGTGGTTCTCTTCCAAATTTCTTGGTGTAGACCAGTGAGCACTTCCAGTGCTGCATCTGTTTGTTGAAAATATCTTAGATGGAATCATCATTCCTAGAGCCTTATTTTTCACTAGTGCCTTCAGTGCAACTTGGACATCTTCATTCAGTACCATTGGTTCTTTGTGATGTGCTACCTCCAGAAATAGTTGAATGTTAAGCTGTTCTTTTTGGTGCAATGACTCTTTTATTTCCATGTCTTTTATTGCTTCTTACATTGTTTATTTTCCTTGTAGAATCTTTCACTATTAGAACTTTCACTATTGGAACTTTCCGCATAAGAAATGACATGTATATTCATCCCTTTTGGTTCTGTCACCAGGTCTCTGCACATTTCATTGTAACTACTTTATCGTCTCAGACAACCCTTGACATCGTCTGTTACCGACTTCATTTCTCCTTGCACTTTAACTGCTCTACAGTTATGAGTAAATTTTAGAGTCTCTTCTGACATCCATTTTGGTCTCTTCTTTTTCTTTATTTCCTGTCATTTTACTGACTTCTTGGTTTCTTCATGTATGAAATTCTTGATGTCATTCCACATTTCCTCTGGTCTTCAGTCATTAGTGTTCAGTGCATCAGATTTGTTCTTGAAATTGTCTCTAAAATCAGGTAGAATGTATACAAGGTTGTACTTTAGCTTTCATGGACTCGTTCTAATTTTATTCAACTTCAGCTAAAAACTATATATGAACAATTAATGGTTTGTTTCACAGTTGCCCCCTGATCCTGTTCTGAGTAATGATACCGAGTTTTCCCATATTTTCTATCCACAGGTGTAGCTGATTTGATTCTTGTGTACTCTGTGAGGTCCCTATGTGTAGCCACCATTTATGTTGTTAAAAAAGAATAATTGTAGTGAAGAATTCTCTGGTCTTCAAAAATTCTGTTATGCACTCTGGTTTCTGTTGCCAAGACCATATTTTCCAACTACCAGTACTTCTTCTTTGTTTTCAACTTTCATATTCCAAAAAACAGCAATTATCAATGCATCTGTTTTTTTAACTCTAAAAATTATGGTTTGAATTTTCTGATTGTCCATTAGTGAAAATTGCTAGAGACTTATTTTGATTGTCAGGATATTTGCTAAGTAAAACCATTTGTCAAGCTGATTCTGACTCAGGACAAATTCATGTGTGTCGGTGTAGAACTGTGTTTTGTAGGGTTTTCAGTGAATGATCTTCCTGAAGTAGATCATCAGACAGTCCTTCTGAGGCACCTCTGGGTGGACTTGAAACTCCTTTTTTTTTAAAAAAAAAAAAAAGATTGAATGAAAATGTACATTCCAATATAAATTTGCATGCCTGCGTATATGCAGCTCCCACTGCTCTCCCTGCCCGGTGACAGCACACCCTTCCTCTCTGCTCCTCACATGCCCTATGCTCCCAACAATCTACTATCCCTGACTCTCTACCCGCTCTCCTTCCTCCAGTAAGAGGTCAGCAGGACAACATCCCATAGATGCATTAAACCATAAAGTGCTCACATATCAATGCATCTTTATTGCATTTTGATCAACTTCATAGTGCAGAAGTTGATAAAAAATCTTCAATTTCTTTGTCTTTTGCCTTAGTGATTGGTGTATAAATTTGAATAAAATATTTGCAATTGATTATTCCTTGCAGGTGTATGGATAATCTATTACTGACAATGTTGTACTTCAGTATAGATCATGAAATATGACACCATTCCTCTTCAATTTGTTACTCCCAACATAGTGCACCTTATGATTGTTAAATTCAAAATGATCAATACCGGTTGATTTTAGTTCACTAATGTCTAGGATATCAGTGTTTGTGTGTTCCTTTTAATTTTTGATGATTTCCATTTTTCCTAGATTTTTACTTCATACATTTTGCATTCCTACTATTAATGGATTTTTACAGCTGTTTTTTCTCATTTTAAGTCATGCTTCATCAGCAAATGAAGGCCCTGAAATCTTCATTTCATCCATGTCATTAAAATCAACTATACTTTGAGGAAAGAACTCTTTCCTAATTGTATTTTTAGTGTCTTCCAACTTGAGAGACTTGTTTTCTGGGATTGTACCTGACAGTGTTCCACTGCTATTCATAAGGATTGCACTGGCTGACTTTTCCCAGACGTAGATGACCAGGTGCTTTTTCTCAGTCCGTGTTAGTCTGGAAGCTCAGCTGGAACCCATCTGCCATGATTAACCATGCTGGTATTTGAATACCAATAGCATAGCTTTCAGGGTCACAGCAACACATGAACCCCCATAAGACAAAGTGACAGACATGTGGGAATGTCAAATTAGATAAGCAGGAAGAATGTGGAAAACAGTCATAACCTTTTGTTTGATACATAGTTTGGAAATTACAGAAACAAATTTAAGACTTTTTTCTGTCATTTCGTATTTCTAGTGACTGAATCTTAGATTATAAAAATGTTTAGTTCTTATAAATATGTAATTCAGTTTTTGTTTTGTTTTGTTTACCACTCTAACTCAAAAACTACTTCCCTGGAAACAAATTAATGTCATTTTTATTTACTTTTTTTACTTCGTGTTACTTGGGAGAATATTCTACGTGTTGAAAATTAATTTTTTCTGCTACACCTAGGATGCATTTTTACAGTCTTTTCATTCCTGGTGTTTCATTGGTTATAGAGTTATAGCAAGCTATGTCTAGTAACCAAAAGCTGCTCTTTGGAAACCCTGTAGGGCAGTTTTACTCAGTCCTGTAGGGTCACTGTGAGTCAAAATTGACTTGATGGAATTTTTGTTTTTTAACTCCTTCCTTGGCCCTTTTATAGAAACTGAGATAAGTTGTCCAATTACTAACAGTATTGCTAGTGATGTTGACGTAGCATTTGATGTAGGGCTATGAAAACTAAAAACAAAGATAGAGTTACTCATCTCCAGTCTAAAAGACCATGACTGCTATCTGGTTTCATGAGGCAAAAGTGGAAGATAATAAGTTACCTAGCTTTTTATAAAATATTGTCTTGTTTCTGTAGATTTACATGTAATCAACTGTCCCTACTCTCTAATATCTGCATTTGGGACAAACATATGCATGATTATCTGATAGCTACTTGGCAAAGACTGACCTCTTCAGACCTGTGACAGTTACCTTTTTAAGCAAACTAACATTTCAGGGGTAAATGGCTTTTAAAGGACGTGTTAACGAACCTCTGTAAAACCTGCTAATACTGCCCAAACTTTTCCTACTCCTTTGTTTGACTTCCTAAACCCAGATGCTGCCATGTGTTTTTGGAATACAGTTAGACTGTGTGTTCCCTGATGTGTGAATCCTTGATTGAATAATAAATCTCTGCAGTATGCATACCTCAGATCACTACAATAAATGAGTATCACAGTAAAGTGATTTTATGATTTCCCAGTGCATATAAAAGTTATGTTTACACTATACTGTAGTCTGTTAGGAGCCTTGGTAGTGCAGTGCTTAAAAGGTTGGCTAATAACCAGAAGGTCAGTAGTGTCAATTCCAAGCATCCCTGGAAACTCTTTGGAGCACTTTTACTGTCTCTTACAGGGTTGCTGTGAGTTGGAATCAGTCAATGGCAAATGACTTTGGCTTTTGATTTAGTAGTCTGTTAAGTATGCAATAACATTATGTCTTAAAAAAATAAGATTCATACCTTAATTAAAAATACTTTATTGTTGAAAAATGCTATCATCTGAGCCTTCAGCAAGTCATATTCTTTTTGCTGGTAGAAGGTCTTGCCTCTATGTTAATAGCTGATGACTGATTAGGGTGATGATTGCTGAAGTTGTGGTGGCTGGGACACTTTGTTAAAATAAGACAACAATGAAGTTTGCTGCATCAGTTAACTCTTCGTTTCACAGAAGATTTCTCTGTAGAATGCAGTCGTGTCAGTAGCATTTTACCCATAGCAGAATTAGTTTCATAATTGGAGTCCCACCATTCAAACCCTGCTGCTGCTCTATCAGCTAAGTTTATGTAGTAATCTAAATATTTTGGCATTGTTTCAGTGATGTTTACAACATCTTTACCAGGAATAGATTCCATTCCAAAAAACTACTTTCTTCACTTATACATAAGAAGAAACTCCTCTTCCATTAAAGTTTTGTCATGAGATTTCAACAATTCAATTACATCTTCAGGCTCCACTTCTGATTCTACTTCTCTTTCTGTTCCACCGCCTGTACAGTTATTTCCTGTACTGAAATCTTGAGTTCCTGAAAGTCATTCGTGAGAGTTAGAATCTCTTCCAAATTCCTTTTAATGTTATTTTGAGTCCTCTCATAAATCATGAGTGTTCCTAATGATATCTAGGATGGTGAATCATTCTCCAAAATGCATTCAATTTGTTTTGTGGAGGTCCATCAGAGAAACCACTGTCTGTTGCACCTATAGCCTTACAATACCCACTGCCACTGAGTAAATTCTTACTCTTCAATGACTCTATAGGACAGAGTAGAACTTTCACATATAATTTCCAAAGAACAACTGGTGGATTTGAACTACTGGCTTTTTTGGTTATCAGACTTAACTACTACACCACGAGGGTTTCCACAGCTTTACAGAATGTGTTTAAATAGTAAGACATGAAAGTCAAAATTACTTCTTAATCCATGGGTTACACAATGAGTATTGTGTTAGCAGGCATGAAAACAACATTAATGTTCTTGTACCTCACCATCAGAATTCTTGGATGACCAGGTACATTGTCAGTCATCAGTAATATTTTATAAGGAACTTTCTTCTGTGTAGTAGTTCTCAACAGTGGGATAAAAATATTCAGTAAACTAGGTTGTAAGCAAATGTGCATCCTCAGTTTATTAGTCCAGTTATAGAGCATGGCAGAGTAGATTTAGTGTATAATCCTTAAGGATTCTACAATTTTCAGAATAGTAAATGAGCATTGGCTTCAACTTAAAATCACCATCTGTATTGGCCCCCCAAAAGAGTCAACATGTACTGGGAAGCTTTGAAGTCCGATATTGATATCTCCTCTCTACCTGTGAAAATCACTATTTTGTCTTCCAATCTAAGGCTACATGAAAAATCTATTTTTTTAGTGTAAACACCTTCATCATTTAGCTAGATCTTCTTGATAACTTGCTGCAGCTTCTGTGTCAGCACTTGCTGCTTCACCTTGCACTTTTATATTATAGGGACAGCATCTTTCCTTAAATTTCATGAATCACCTGCTTCTAGTTTCAGACTTTTCTCTGCAGCTGCCTTACCGCTCTCAGCCTTCACAGAATTGAAAAAAGTTTTTTCTCTGGATTAGTCTTTAGCTTAAGGAAATGTTGTGGCTGGTTTGATCTTCTATCCAGACTGCTAAAACTTTCTGCATATCAGCAATAAGGCAGTTTAGCTTTCTTACCCCTCTAGGTGTGCTCACTGGAGTAGTATTTTAGTTTCCTTCAAGAACTTTTCCTTTGCATTCACAGTTTGGCTGTTTAGTCCAAGAGACTTAGCTTTTGGCCTGCTGTGGCTTGCAACATGCCTTCCTAAGTTTAACCATTTCTAGCTTTTGATTTAAAGTGAGAAACCTGTGAGTCTTCTGTCACTTGAGCATTTTGAAGCCATTTTAGGGTTATTAATTGTCCTAATTGCAGTATTGTCTGAGGGAATAGAGAGGCTCAAGCGAGAGAGATGAGATGGAGTATAACTTGGTCAGTGGAACAGGGAGAACTTCCACAACATTTGTCTTAAGATTGTTTGCCATCTTATACAGGCATAATTAGTGGCACCCCAAAGCAATAACAATAGTAATATCAAAGATGACTGATTACCATGACAGATATAAGAATAATGACAAAGTTTGAAATACTGAATTACCAGAAGTCACAAAGTGAACACATGCTGTTGGGAAAAATCGGACCCCAGTAGATTTTCTTGACTCAGATTTCCTACAGATCTTCAGTCTGCAAATAATACATTATCTGCAGAGCACAGGAAAGTAAAGTGACATAAAACAACATATGTTTGTGTTATTTTTAACTTTTTTATTCTCAAAATTCTTTTACAGAATTTTGTCCTTTTGGAATAGCAATTTAATCCAACTTACTTTAGTAGTTATTTGTTGCTTTCCTAGTTTGTAATTTGTAAATAATGGCATTTTAATATTACTTTTTTAAAAAAGCTTACATATTTGGATAACTATGACAAGTGAGTTGACACACAAATCCTAGAAGTTTGAGTGAAAAAGTGACAGAAGGTACCTTTGAATGTAAATGTGTCCTGTATAGAATACCTTTCTGTATTCTATAAAGTCTAACAGAGTCCTGAATATAATAATAGTTTGTTGAAATAGTGTTAAAGTATCTTTAACATAAAATGAAGCAACATTTCTGTGACTCCATTTGCCCTTAAGAGGTTAGTTAAAATATGTCTCTATTATGTCAGTGTTAATGTAATTGAATACCCCCCACAGAAATTCAAGAAACGTTTTCCCTTCTGTTTTCAAGAGAGGAAAAGAAAAAAGGCCTGAGTTTCCAACTTAGTCTATAAATTTTGTCTTAGATTCTAACTCACTTTTTTTCACTGTCAGTGAAAAACTACTCTTGTTTCTTTTTTAAAGTAAGGATTTCTTCTGTAATACAGAAATGGTTATTCATTGAGATGGTCATTATATTTTCAATAAGATGTTCAAATAAGTAATCAATCTTTTTTTAGAGCTATAAATGCAATAATTTAAATGCATTTCAAACATGCAGTTTCATAGTAATCTTATACGAAAAATTATGAAGTGTCAAAAGCCCATGGAACACCAGTGGAACATGTAAGAAAGGATAGAACTAGACTCATGGGAGTGTCTTTGACACATTGGAAACAATCGAGCAGGGTCAGTGGTTTGTGCTAAAAAGATAATAACTTGTGTTTAAGAGATAAAAAACTCATAATAAGTGTTAAATAGAAGACTAGGAAATCCAAAACTATTTAAACCCCACTGTTGAAACACACGCAAATAATACATTCCTAAACAGAGCTACCCAATGCTAAAGATGACAAAATGGAGAAATTGCCTTATTGTTAAATAAGCTAGTGCCAAATTTCCTTTCCTTGTATTATTATATTTTAGATATGGGCATAACTGAACAATTTGATGGAGAAAGCTCAACTTATAAGGTGACCAGGGTTAATGGCCTTATTCATGGGCCCTGTAGTAATTCTGAAATTTAGTGACCTTGTGATGGGTCAGAGTCACATCTGTGTTCTCCTTGGGTCTCTGTGATAAACTCTTGTGTCTAAAGGCAAACTGTCAGAATGCTGTAAGACTGAAGCAGATAAAACTGTCTCAGATAAGATGTTAAAGAGGTTCTTGGAAATCATAAAGTAGGAATATAAGAAAGCAAATAAGAGCATTATGAGTTATATTTTTATTCAAATATTAACCATTCATTATTTAGATGATGTTTTCAGCAGCAATTCCTACTCAGTAATATAACTTGCATTCCAAATGATGGTAACGTAGTTCACTTGATTTATATTTCACCAATTCTTTTAAGTAGAGTTTTACAAATTGAGAATGTTTTGCCTTTTTCTATTTAAGGTATAGTCAAGGAGAACAGTTTCTCTTTTTTAGTTTATTTCTTCCGTCAGAACTATAAAGGAATGATTTCCCCCCTCCCACAAAAAGGACAGAGACAGAAGTTTGAACATGAATTTTGAAAAAGAGATCTTTTAATAGAGTACAGATTTGTGGGGTGTGAGTTAAGAAGTTCTGGATTTGATTTTATACTCTTACGTTGAGAAAACTACTTAAAAAAGAACCCACTGCCGTTGAGTCTACTCCAACCCATTGTGACTCTGTAGGATAGAGTAGAACTGCCCCATACAGTTTCTAAGGAGCACCTGGGGGATTTGAACTACTGACCTTGTAGTTAACAGCTGTAAATCTTAACGACTACACCACCAGGGTTTCCTCCTTAACCTTACTATGTTCACATTACTGTATCTTTCAAAATAAGATGTCTGTATTTAGATACTACTGAACTGGTAGGTAAAATTAATCATGGAAAACACATATTCAGAACAACAAGTATATTTAAGAGATCATGATACTCTTTGGGAGATGTTGCTTTAAACAAATACTAATGCATTGATATAGAAAAGAAAATATAATAATCCTGTAATGAAAGCAGTTTATGTTTGAGCTTTTTGGAATTAAGTATCGATTTTTTTTCCATATGTGAGGAGAGATAGCTGTAGTATATTATTGTTGTTGTTGTTGTTAGGTACTGTTGAGGTGGTTCCTAGTCACAGTAAGCCTGTGAACAACAGAACACTCCGTGGTCCGGCACCGTGGCCGCTATTGTTCTTGTGCTTAAGCCCATTGTTGCAGCTGCTGTGTCAGTCCATCTCCTTCAAGGGCTTCCTCTTTTTTTGCTGACACTACTTAACAAGCATGTTGTCCTTCTTCAGGGACTGATCTCATCTGACAGCATGTCCAGAGCATTTTAGATGAAGCCTTGCCATCCTTACTTCAAGGAGTACTTTGGTTGTGTTTCTTCCACAACAGTTCTGTTTGTTCTTTAGGCAGTCCCTGCTATGTTCAGTATTTTTCTCCAACACCACATTGAAAGGTGTCATTTCTTTCTCTGTCTTCCTTATTCATCATCCAGCTTTCACATGCATGTGATGTGACTGAAAATACCATGGCTTGGGCCAGTCTTACCTTAGTCTTCAAGTCTCTAGATCTGAAAATAAAAAGTTGGTTTTTCTCAGTCAGAAATAGGCAGTTTTGTCAAAACTGAACTAATATGATAATTTGAATGTCAATTAAAAGTAAGCATGGCATTCAAGTATACTGCTGTAAAATTTAACATAAAAATGCATGTTTAATTATACACCTGTCATTTTCAGTAAGCTAATACTGTGTGTTATCAGAACACGTTATTAGAAAAGACTAGACCCTAGAGAAGGATATCATGCTTGGGAAAGTCAGCAAAAAAGAGAAAGAGCCTTAAAACAAGAGGGTTTGACATAGTGGGTACAACAGTGGGCTGAAGTATAACAATGGTTGTGTGGATGGTGCAGGATCCAGTAGTATTGTGGTCCGTTGTACATAAGGTTGCTATGAGTCAGAACTGACTGGATGGCATGTGACAATGGCAACAAGTGTGGATAGTTGTGATTTCAGAACAATTTTGTTTGCTTATTTGCTTGCTTTCTAAGAATTATGAGAGGTCATAAAGTGTGTTATAGTTAATAGAACATGGAACAGTAGAAGCCTGAACTAGTAAATTGCTACCGAGTGACCTAGTAACTTATATCATCTTTCTAGGCCTTGTTTATAAAATAATGTCTCTAAATTGAACAATGCTCAATTTGCTCAAATGCTGTTCTTTGTGGTTTCAGTCCTTTGGAGAATTCTTCAGACATGCTTTTACTATTGTCGGAGCTTTCAAAGATACTGACAAATTTTTTAGCTTGATTCACATATTTGATTTGAAATTTTAAAAAATATCCCCGAGGTAACAGATGCTTTCTGTAGTGGGTTGATTTACCTACTCCGTGTTAAGTTTTTTGGAATAAATATGTAAATGTTAATTTTGTCTTTTTTTATTATATGTTTTGAATAAAGGTGTTCTTCTATTATGCATTTTAAACCAACATGCTAAATATTTTGAACTAATTTCCCCTAAGTTTACTAATGGGAATCGGGATAAGGACTAGATAACTTTTTCAAAGCCAATAAATTAATATTGAACTTTATTATCCAAAACCAAAAAATAAAAAACTTGTTGCCATTGACTTGATTCCAACTATTATTCTCATGTTTAACCCAATACTATCAAAGCTTTTATCATTTATTATTTTTTAGAGCACAATGACTAATTTCTATAATTTCTAAAATACTGAATAAAGCAAGTATCGATAAATTAAGAGATATTCGGAGAGAAAGACAATTTCTAACATTAATAGGAAAATGATATGTATGTCTACAAGCATAGCCTGTGCATTGTGTTGCTTTTTAAAGCATATTTTCACAACTACTAGTCCACTTCTATTTGTTCTTTGGCTTATCTAATTTTTTATTTATTATTCTATGTATAGGCAAGTATGCTGTTGTTTTTAACCTTTAGCTGTTAAGTGCTATGACTACTAACCAAAAGGTTGGCAGTCCAAATCCACCAGGCCCTCCTTTGGATACTCTATGGGGCATTTCTCCTCTGGCCTGTAGGGTTGTTGTGAGTAGGACCCGACTGAATGGCGCTGGGTTTAATCTTTAGCTAAGTATCAAGTACTGGTATTACTACATTTACAACTTTATCATTAAACTGTTTTTTAAATTACTGATTTCTCATTGAAGTTAATCTTGATTTTTTTTTTCCCCTTCCAACTGAGTTAGTAGTTTTTTTGCATAAGTTGGATCCGGCTTGACGGCACTTGGCTTTGGCTGGCACTCTGGTAGAGACTAGGTAGCTTTTGTGTAAAGCCAGCAGGAGGAGCTCTCACCTTACTGGGTTCAGTGTAATTAGTGTGCTTGAAAACTTGATTTTGTAGAGATTTTTGTATGTGAAACAAATAGTACAACTAAAACATTTACCTCATGATGGTATTAAAAGCTCAGAATGCTTAATTTTATTTGAATATAAAGATACCAGTGTGTGAAATGTAGATTTTTTTTTTTTTTTTAACATTTATTTCTCTTCAGTTTTAAAAGATATGGCTATAGGTTACAGGAGCCCTAACAGTGCTGTGGCTGAAGTGCGAAGTGCTAACCAAAAGGTTGGCAGCTAAAACCTACCAGTTGCTCCACAGGAACCAGAAAGATACCAGAAAACCAAGTAGGGCAGTTCTCAGTCTGCTCTGTCCTCAAAAGGACAACAGGTTTTGTTTTAGTACTGTAGTTGCAGTTTAATGAGGCAAATAAAGCAATTAGGTAAATCTTGCTTCTTGAAAACACTAAGAAACAACAAGCAAAAATGTTTCCTAAGGACTTAGGCTGATGTAGGTTAATGGACATCTCTAAAATTTTATTTTGAAATGAATGTATTTCAAAGTTTGCATTGATAAATACTGAGAACAAAGCAGCTTAAACTCTTTTTAGAAAGAATAATGGTTATATCAGTTAATCGTTTGATTCATATTTTCTGTATACATTCTGTGATAAAGAAAACTTCTATTGACAGACTTTGACATATAGTAGGGGTTTTAAGTACTGTCCCCTAATAATCTCTCAGTTTAAATGTTGTGATTTATAGACAGTAATGATGAGTTCTGTGTAGAAAACATTGATGAGGAAATAGAATTAGAATTTATGCCGATGTGTAATCAACAAAAATAATAAAAAATGTTTCTGTGCATCTGTACAAATAGAGAAAACAATTGAAGTTTTATAAATTAAAAAAGAATAAAAAATACTTTTTATAAAAGGTTTTAAGCAGGACATTCAGGAGTTAGTTTGCTTGGTTAGAATCCAAATTCTATCACTCTGTGTTCTCAGGGGAAATTATTTAGCCTTTCAGATCTCAGTTTTCTCATCTGTAAATTCTGCATTTAAGGAAACAAAAAACAAACAAACAAAATAACAAGTCCATGAAGAATATATAATCTTTGTCTCAATGACTGTGAATTGCTATCATCATTTTATCTGTCTGCTCAGGAAATAATGATGTATCCAACGATACTGATGTGCTAGATGAGTGACATTAATCCCTTGAGTGCTCAAAAGTAGATAAGGTACTGATATTACATGCTTCTGAGCTTTTGTGAATAGTATATACCATAATAACTTTCACTAGATATAAGATAAACTTATACAGTGACACCTTTGAGAACCAGAACTGCCTTGTTTTTCCAGACCTTGCAAGTGTTCTGCCTTTGACAAGGTACAGTCTTACTACTTTGGTATTACTCATTTGAGTGGAAAATGTTTCTGTTTTCCTTCTTTGATAGGTTTTTGCCTTATACAAGTCCCGGCATTCACATGTTTAATGTAGTTTTTAATATTTAATCAGTGATACTTCCAGCTTTTTCTCTGTGAAGTTATTTTTCCAACTAAAGAGCACAAATGTTATTGTATATGTGTATATAGAGATACATATGTCATCTTTTACTGTACTTTCTATTTGAATTTCTAATCTGTTAATTCCAGGTTTGTTAGAATTGTGTATTAATATGGAGTAAATTCAACAATAAAAGCAACTTTTAAAAAAGCTGCTGTCCTTGTCTGCTTGCATGTCTTTTTGTGAAGAAATCAAACTGTATATTGCACTGAGCAACTCTGCGTTTGGAAAGCCTTTGGTAGATGTATTATTTCATTAGGAGTAGCCTAGTTTAGTTATCCCTTCTTCATTTATTAATTACAATGTTTCAAGAAAGAGAAATATTCTTTCATTAACCAGGTTAGTACTCAGTGGTAGCTCATAATAGAAAAATAAAACTGTTTGCATTTGTTAATTTTGTTTACCAATTTTTTAAATGATAGTTTCTGAAAAGAGTGAACATGAAGTATATTTTGTCATTATGACAGTTTAACATTAGTGGCCTTGCGTGTGATAAACATATCCAATTTTCAACAGTGTAAGCCTATGTAAGTTGGTTTCTAAGGCTTTTTGGTATGAACCTAGTAGCCATTAAGAGTACCCTTGTTTTCTGGTATGATAAGGAACAACTTGTTGGACTTACTAAAATGGTAGGTAGATGGATGGGTAGATAAAGAAGAATGAAACCATAGGTCCACACACAAATCTGTATATAAAACTTATAACAACTTTTTTCATAGTGTGCCCAAGTTGAGATTGGCCCAAGTGTCCATCAGCTAGTGAATTTCATAAAATATAACACTTAATTTTCTGCAACAAAAAGGAACTTACTGTTGATACATGCAGTAATGTGGGTGAATCCCCTACACATTATGCTAAGCAAAAGAAGTCAAACTCTGAAGGCTACCTACTATCTGATTTTTATGGAATCAGAAAGGTTAACACTGTAGGGACATAAATCAGATTAGGGCTTTGAAGTGATTGACTACAAAGGATCGCAAGAAAACTTTCTGAGGTAATGGAAGTACTCTGGGGTGTAATTGTGGCGGTAATTAATAGGTATATGGCTTTGTTGAAATGTCTAGAACCACACACTTAAATTGGTGAATTTCATTGTAAGTAAATCATACCTGAATAACTCTCAACAGAGGTAATAAGTGAGCTGTAAAACTGGCCTAGCAGCAGTGTGTGATCTCCTGCAACCTCGCCAGGAGAAAGGACAACAAAAATCAGTAGCACAAGACTGACTCTCATGAGGATGGAGGCCAGGCAAGCCACTAATCTCTGCCACCTTTGCTAATTCTGACACCAACTACCCTTAGTACAGTTCTCTGTACTTCTCTTCTTGGTTCAATAATTCATTGCAGTGGCCACACAGAACTCACAGACAATATGATTATGGAATTTATTAGGGAAATACAGAGAAGTTCAGGTTAAGGAACACTGAGGATACAGTTCTTCCATCAGGACAACCTCTTCCCAGCCTTGCTTCAAGGTATGTGCCAGGCTTTTGCATAAAGGCACTCAGCTTTTAATCTTCTTGGACAGTGAAGCTGACCTTGCAGTTTCCTGTGCAAGGTCTCTGCTGATAGTCACTTCTCATCGTCTTCAAATTCAGTCTGCTCTTTCTGTCTCACTTGCTCCCTCTCTGTCTTGCTTGCTGTCTTTCTGTCTCCTGCTTCCAGAAACTTTTCAGCACAGGGATCCTAGGTCCAAAGGATGTACTCTTAGTTTCAGGATGTTCCTTGATGGTGGTAGGATCCTCTTTCTACTTGATTGGCTCTCTTTTAAGGCAAAACTGACCAGTTTCCTTGGTAGGCCACAAATAAAGTATCACACGTTCTCACTGAATCACTTGGGTGGGAGTTACAAAAGTATGGGAGTTACAAGAGATGCCCCACAAAAGCAGTCTGTTACACTGCAGGGACTTATAGATTAAAAGAAATGCCAACCAGTTATAAAGCATGAAATTTATCGTGATCTCCTATTAAAATAATACACACACACACAAAAAAACCCAGTGCCATTGAGTCAGTGCTGACTCATAGCAACCCTATGGGACAGAGTAGAACCACCCCATAAGGTATAGTAAATGCTGAGTAGATATTTGATGATATAAAGGAATTACTATTTATATTAGTGAACTAAGATACTAGTTTTATTAAAGAAGATACTTGGAGATACATACTGCATGTTTTACACATGAAATGATGCGATTGTAATTTGCTTTGAAGAAATCAAGCAAGGAGGAAGTAGTTTTATATGTATGCATGCAACAGAATTGGCCATGAGTTGGTAATTATTCAAATTGGGTTATAAGTACATGAGGACTCATTATTCTATTTTCTCTACTTTTTATGTTTGATATTTTTCTATAAAAATTTATAGCCATCTATTGGAATTAACTCCACAGCATTTTTCCTCCCTCCCTCCCTCCCTCCCTCCCTCCCTCCCTCCCTCCCTCCCTCCCTCCCTCCCTCCCTCCCTCCCTCCCTCCCTCCCTCCCTCCCTCCCTCCCTCCCTCCCTCTTTTTCTTTTTTTTCCTCTCTTTCTTTTTTTTCCTCTCTTTCTTTTTTTTCCTCTCTCTCTCTTACCTCCCTCCCTCTCTCTTTTGGATGTTAGAATTTAGCAGTACTAAATGAATACTTCATAATGTGTAAGTAGAGTAAATAGACTTGAAGAATTCACTGATGAAGATCAGAGACTGCAGAGATGGGTTGACACTGTGGCTGCAACAATGGAGTCAAGGCAAAGACTGAGGGATACCACAGGGCAAAGCAGTTTTTCCTTCTGTTGTACCCAGGGTCCTTGTGAGTCTGAACCAACTCTATGTCATCCAGCAGCAACAGAGTTTAGCCCAGAAACGATAGCTTCATGGTTAACCATGTATAAATTGAATGTATCATAATGATTCAAATAAGAAAAATCATAAAATATTTCAGTAGGTGTTAAATAGCAGATGCCACTCCTGTTTTCCAAGATCATTCTTTTATAAATGACAGAAAGAAAGAAAGAAAGAAACAAACAAAAATCTAAAAAAGACAAAGAACTAAAATATGTGATAAAATACCAAGACATTGTTTCTCAAAATGGATCTGTAGTCTCTTGTAGTCCAAAACATTTGAGGATGCTATTTAAAAATAAAGATCTACTGAATACTGGCAATATGTGTATACTAGTTGAAAACATCATAAAAAACCTTCCTAGTTTATTTCAGTTTATTTTTCTAGCCTTGATTTCTACTCTCTTACTTCTTCAAAACAATCTTTTACGCTAGCGCCCACTCCAGCCACTAAGAACCTATGTAGTCATATCTGTTACTTAACAGAAAGAGTGTCTTTTGGGGAACAACAACAACAAAAAAACTCACACCACATCTGGCTGAAGGTACTTGCAGTCTAGCACAGCTCATGTGTACATCCTTCATGAGGTCTTCACAGACCTCTCCTCCCAACTATAAAGAAAACCAAGTTGTTGTGGAGTCAGTTTTGATGCATAGCCACCCTGTAACCAAACCCACTGCCAGTGAGTCTATTCTGACTCATAGTGTTGCCACAGGACAGAGTAGAACTGCCCCACAGTTTCCAGGGAGCACCTGGTAGATTTGAACTGCGAGCTTCTGGTTAGTAGCATGTAGCTCTTAGCTGCCACCAGAGTTTCCAGCCACCCTGTAGCCTAAGTTAAATACTAGGATATTGTTTTAGAATTTCACAGATTATGATCTAATTATTTGTGTATGTGACTGCCTTTTTGACCAGATTATGAGCTACTTTTGCTCAGGGAAAAAGAATCATGATTTTATTATAATTTATCTGTGGCAATTACCATTCAGTGTACTACTGATTACCCACAATGCTGATGTTATCTGTACTTTACAGAGACTAAATAGAAAGCTACAAATCATAGCTTTATTCAGAGTGAATTATTTTCCTACTTTTCCGTACCTGAAAGGGTATTTAATAACAGAAAAGTGTAGAAGCTAGCTTTAATACAGCATTTTTCTTTCTTCAAAATGGTGATATAAAAAAGACTGTAGGCAAGTGACAAAAATATTAAAATGGTAATTATATCAATGAAAAAGAACTTCTGTTAAATCTCAGTTATTCAGTTTTGTAATTTATTTAGCTCTGTTCAGCACAACTATACATATTTTAAAAATTAGAATTACGCTTTACATTTCATCATTACTTAACATTAAGCATTCTGTACTAACATTATATGTATAAATCCTTTCAGAAAGTAATGTACCTTATTAAAGCTAATGCAACTAATAATAGTAAGGGTAACCCACCTCAGTTAACTTTAATGATCTAAATAACTTTAACCTATTTTTTCATCAATTGAGTCATTCATGCAAGTCTTTTTCATTTATTTAATTTCAGTTGTGTTGCTTGATACAACAATGGTGCTGGGAGAACTAGGATGGAAAACATATCCATTAAATGGGGTAAGTTTATTTTTATTTTTTAATTGTCATCCTTGTGAACATATAAGTTTCCATCATAATAAAGCAACAGTAAACCTTTAACTCTTTTTGGGATAAATTTTAACATGTAACTGAAGCCTCATATAAGTTTAGAATGCAATTTAAGTTGGTAAACAGTGAGAATTATATGTAAATGAAACATCTTTGCTTTCTTGTAAATTAGTAATTTTTTGTGTGTGATTGAATGAAAGTTTACAATTCAAATTTGCATGACCGCCTATCTGCAGCTCCCACTGCTCTCCTTGCTCAGGGACAGCACGTTCCTCCTTTCCTTTTCGTACATGTCATATCTTCCTGACAATCTCCTGTCCCCTCCTATCCAGCCTCTCTGCTCCCCTCTTGTAAGAGGTCAATAAGATGACATCTTATACGTGCACAGAACTGTAAAGTGTACACATGATATGATCACTCTGTCCCTGGATCCAATCCATTCCAATCTGAAGAGTAGAATTCAGTAATGATCTATGATCAGTGGCAGTGGCAGCTTTAAGGGCCATACTCCTAGGGGATCTCCCAGGCCTTGGGACCATCAGTTGCAGTGTTTTAGTGGAGTTCTTAGGGTGGACACCTTTTTTTCTTATGTTGCCACTGGAACTCAACATTGAGAGCCCCAGCATGGCTGTCGTTGGTGGTGGCCAGGCACCATCTGATTCTTCTGGTCACATATTGATATGGCCACCCTTTCACTTGGGTCTTTCTACGTTCTGTGCTCTTTTTTCCTCATGTCATTGTTGTCCTTAGTGATCTTCTGTTCCAGCTGAGTTAGGACCATGTGGTATACCTCAAGTGTTAGCTTGCTAGCTTTTAATACCCCAGATGCCACTCACCAATATGGGATACAGAAGACTCTCTTAACAATAGTCTACTTATGCCAGTTAGCCTCAGTGTCCCCTGAGAGCATGGTACACAGACCCCCACACTTGCTACTCTGTTCTTGCAATACTGGATTAAGATTGGAAGAGTTTTCAGGTTATGTTGAAGTCCTGTTACATTGATCTTCTTTCTAATGCGTGCTGTCACTGCTTTTACCCAACCGAATTTCTATCAGCTGTCTATAACCAGTCCTCTCCACCCCTCCCTCCTCTCCCTTGTAGCCATCAGAGTCTTTTCTTCTGTACGTGAGTCTGTTTTTAACTCCTTATGTCAGAGGTCTCATACAATATTTGCCCTTGTGCCTCTGACTAATTTCACTCAACGTAGTATCTTCCAATTGAAACCCGGTTATGACATGCTTCCTAAAATTATCATTGTTCTTCATCATTGCATAGTGTTCCATTGAGTATATATACCATAGTTTGTTTATCCATTCTTCTGTTGTTAGGCATCTTGGTTGATTCCATCTTTTTGCTGTTGTGGACTGTGCAGAAAGAAACATTCCTGTGCATGTATCTGTTCATGTGACTGCCCTTGATTCTGTAGGGTATATTCCAGGCAGTAGGATTACTGGGTCAAATGGTATATATATTTCTTTCTTTTTAAGGAAGCGCCAGATTGCTTTCCAAAAAGATTGTATATACGATTTTAAAACCCCACCGGCAGCATAAGAGAGTTCCAATTTCTCCACAGCCTCTCCAGCATTTATTGCGTTGTGTTTTTTGGATCATGGCCAGCCTTGTTAGCATGAAATGATATCTCATTGTTGCTTTGATTTGGATTTGTTTAGTAGCAACTAGTGATCATGAGCATTTCCACGTATGTCTTTTGGCTGCCTGGACATCCTCTTTAGAGAACTGTCTGTCCATCTCCTTTGCCTAATGCTTAATTGGGTTATTTATCCTGATGCTTTGCAGTGCTTTGTAGATTAGAGATCAGATGTTGGTCTGATAAACAGTTGCCCAATATTTTTTCCCATTCTGTAGGTGGTCTTTTAATTCTTTTGATAAAGTATTTGGATGAGCAAATTTGATTCTTAGTAGTTTCCATTTTCTATTTTCTCTTCTGTTGATCGTGCTTTGTCATATTGTAAAGTCTGTCCGTGGTGTGTATTAAGACTTTCATTGTTGGTCCTATTTTTTCTTGCCTGATCTTTATCATCTTAGGTTTGATATTTAGGTCTGTTTTCCAATTAAAGTTGGTTTGTGCATAAGGTGTGAGAAATGGATCTTGTTTCAGTTTTTTGCAGATGGATATCTAGTTTTGCCAGCACCATTTATTAAAGAGATTGTTTTTGCCCCAGTTTAGAATCTTAGAAGACTTTGTAGAATATCATCTGTGGTGGTCAGGATTATGTCAACTTGGCTACTACATATTTGGCTGCTGTATTAAGTGGCAGGGCAGGGTTTGTGGTTGCTCCCTACCCCTCGGCTCTCATCTTGCGACCTTTCACTAGGGCAGCTGGTCGCTCACGTGGCCAGGAGCTCCTGCTCTCTTCTTCCAGCGTCTGGTTCCGGGACTTGAGCTAGCAGCTGTTGGACTCATCAGTCCTTACAGTTGGGACTTGAGAGTCCTGCTCCCTGACCTGCCGATCCTGGGTTCACCAGCCTCTGCCCGCTCCTGCTCCCTGACCTGCCGATCCTGGGTTCACCAGCCTCTGTCCGCTCCTGCTCCCTGACCTGCTGATCCTGGTTTTGCCAGCCTCTGTCGCTTCGTCTGCTGCCAGCTTGGGATCCACTGACCTACACAACTGGTGATCTAGAACTCTGGTCTCTGACTTGCTGACCTTGGGTTCCTCAGCTTCTGTGGCCACGTGAGGCTTGTGCCAGAGCTTGGGACATTCAGCTTCTGTGATTACGTGAGCTGTTTTCTATACTTGTATCTATCTATCTATCTATCTATGTATTATCAATCTTTCCTTGTACCTACACGTGTTACTGGTTTTGCTTCCGTAGAAAACCCAGCCTAAGACATCATCTGTTCATAGGAAGATGGTGGCATCTCTGGGGTCTAAACTGTGTTCTGTTGGTCTATATATCTCTTTTTGTACCAGTCCCAGGCTGTTTTGACTATTGCGGCAGTGTAATAGATTCTAAAGTTGGATAGTGAGAGGCCTCCCAGCGTGCTCTCCTTCTTTAGTAGTGGTTTACTTATCTGGGTTTCCTTCCCTTTCCAAAGTTGGTGATTTGTTTCTCCATCTCACTAAAAGATGTCACTGGAATTTGTGTTGTGATTGTAGTGTACATGTAGATTGCTTTGGGTAAAATAGACATTTTCACAATGTTAAGTCTTCCTATCTATGAGTGGGATAGGTTTCTCCACTTATTGGTTTCTTGCAGTAAGGTCTAGTAGTTCTGTTCCTATAGGTCTCCTGTTTCACTAGTTTGAAATATTCCTAGGTATTTTTCTCTTCTTGGAGGCTATAGTAAATGGTATTGATTTGGTGTTTTCTTCTTGAATAATCTCTTTGTTGGTATAAAGGAATCCTTCTGATTTGTTTACATTTATCTTACATCCTGATATTTTGCTGAACTCTTCTATTAGTTTGAGTAATTTACTTATGGATTCTTAAGGATTCTTGCATATACAATCATATCTGCAAATAAGGAGATTTTTTACTTCTTTGTTGCTGATGCAGATACCCTTTATTTCTTTGTCTTGTCTAGTTGCTTTGGCCAGAACTTCTAGTACAGTGTTGAACAGGAAAGTTGAGAGTAGGCATCCTTGTCTAGTTACTGTTGTCAATTGGAATTCTTTGAGTCTGTCTCCATTCAGGGTGATGTAGGTAGTTGGCTTTGTGTAGATGGCCCTTACTGTGTTGAGAAATTTCCCCTCTATTCTTATTTTCTGAGAGTTTAGCCTGAATGGGTGCTGGACTTTGTCAAATGCATCCATTGACAAAATCAAGTGATTCTTATCTTTTGTATTATCTGTGTGGTTGATCACATTAATTGTTTTTCTGATGCTGAACCAGCTTTGCATCCCAGGAATGAATCCAGCTTTGTTGTGATTAATTATTTTTTGATGTGCTGTTAAATTCTATTGGCATGGATTTTGTTGAAGAGTTTTGCATCTAAGTTCACGCGTATATCACTCATGGTCTGTAATTCTCCTTTTTCGTTGGATCTTCCACTGGTTTTGATATCAGGATTATGCTGGCTTCATAGAATGAATCTGGGAGTATTCCATCCTTTTCTATACTGTGAAATAGTCTCAGTAGTATTCTGTGATGCAGCCATCTGGGCCAGACCTTTGTTTGGTTAGTAGTTTTGGGGTGACTTTTTCAATCTCTTCCTTTGCGGTGAGTTTATCAAGTTCTACTTTTCCTTGTGATAATTTTGGTAGATGATATGCATCTAGGAACTTGTCTGTTTCCTTTAGGTTTTCAAGTATTCTGTTATGATACTTTTGATTTCTGTTGGATCTGTTGTAACATGTCCCATAGCATTTCTTATATGGGTTATTTATTTCGTTATTTTCCTTAGTAAGTTTAGCCAATCGTTTGCCAATTTTATGGATATTTTTTAACAAAACAGTTTTTGGTCTTAATTTTTTTCAGTTGTTCTGTGCTCTCATTTAGTTCTGCATCAGTCTTTATGATCTGTTTTCTTCTGGTGCCTGAGGGGTTTCTCTCTTGTGCTCCTTCTACTCGTTCAAGCTGTGGGGATGATTCTTTGGTTTGAGTCCTTTCATCTTTCCAGATGTGTCTGTTTATAGAGATCACCTGATCTCTGAGCACTGCCCAGGAAATATCCCAAAGGTTCTGATAGGAAGTGTTTCCATTCTCATTTGAATCCATAGATTTCTTTATTTCATCCTTGATTTCTTCTATAACCCATGGCTTTGTGAGCAAGTTGTTGTTCAGTTTCCATGAGTTCCAATTTCTATGTATGTCTTTTCTGCTACCGATTCTGACATTTATGGCTCTATGATCTGAGAAGATGCTTTGCAGTAATGTTAAGTCCTGCTTGTGCATCGAACCTTTCAGTAATAAATAGTCAACTTCCTTGTCCACTGTGGTGGCTTTTACAATAAAAGATATTTTAACTGATACTAATATTGCCACACCTGCTCTTCTTTGTATATTGTTAGCTTAGTATATGTTCTTCCATTTTTTAATTTTCAGTTTGTTCATATCTTTAAGTCTAAGGTGAGTTTCTTGTAAGCAACATATAGACTGGTTGTGTCTTTTGATCCAGTATGTCACTTGTTGTCTCTTGACTGGAGTGTTCAGTATGTTTACATTCAGTGTAATTATTGATACGTGTGTGTTTAGTCTTGTCATTTTGATATATTTATTTTTGTGTTGTTGCATTCTCTGTTTCTCTTAATTTTCTGTTCTGGGTTGTTGTTCTTTATGGGTTGATGTTTCATGCTTTTCAGTGTTGGTTTTTTGTTTGTTGAGACTTGTATGTTACATTTCTTGTTTTGATATGCTGCATCTTTATTGTGCTTTGCGTCTACCTCTAAGATCCCTCTTAATAATCTAAGTTTAAACCCAATTTTAACTTCTACATATCTTATTAACTTCCTCTCCACTTGGAAGGAGTATAACCACTGTAGTATGTCTCTCTTTTTAATGTAATGGTATCATAGTTTTCATGATATGATCACTGGATCCTTTCTCTTAATATAGCTTTGATTGAGTTTTGTGCGTTCTCTTACTGAGTAGGTTTCTGGATGTTGGGTCCTGCATTGCCTTCTTAAATATGCACTTAATGGTTATGTTTTCTAAGCCAAGAGCTATTTTTGGTATTTCTTGTAGCTTTGGTTTGGTTTTTCTAAGGTCTCTAAGGTTTTGTTTATCTGCAAATGTCTTAAATGTATCTTCATATTTGAAAGACAGTTTTGCAGGATGTATTTCTTGGTTGGAAGTTTTTCTCCTTAAAGGCTTTGAATGTGTCATCCCACTGCCTCCATGCCAGCATGGTTTCTGCTGAGAATTGAGCCAAGCCAAGCCAAGTGCCGTCGAGACAAGCCTATAGGGCTTCCCTCTGAATGTTCGCTTTGCTTTGAGTCTCATTGCCTTTAAGAGTTTCTGATTATGTTTTACTTTTTGGGTCTTTTTTTGTGGCGTTCAATACACATCTTTGATATCTGTGTTGTCTTCTTTCATAATTTCAGTGAAGTTTTCTGTCATCAACTCAAGAACATTATCCTCTGTATTTTCAGGTATCCCTCCCTGTTCAGAAACTCCGATTAATCTTAAATTATTCCTCCTGATAAAGCCCCACATGTTTCTTAATGCTTCTTCATTTTATTGTTTTTTTTTCTCTCATTTCTCCTCATAATTGCTGGTGTCAGAAGCTCTGTCTTCAAGTCAGTAAGTCTAGTTTCCAGCTGTTCTGCTCCTTTGGCTGCCTTGAATTGAGTTGTTTAATTCTGTAATTTTGTTACTGATCTGTCAGATTTCAGAATGCTGATGTTCCATCAGTTTGAACAGCGTGCTTAATTTTTCATTTTTCTCTGCTGCATTTTGTATCATGTCTAGGAGGGCTATATATATAATTCTTTGGTATTCAACCTCCAACAGTTTCAGAAAGGCTTTTTCATCTGAGAATTTCTTTGGTCCTTTCTTTGGGAGTTTTCCGGAACCATTGGTGGATTTTTGTCTCAAGTGTTTGGCTAGGGTTTGTTGCTTACATGACTCTAGAAGCTGATTATCTTCTGTTGTGTTGCCTTAAGAGGAGCTTATTCTCAGTTCTGAGAAGGAAGTTGATCACCAGACACCTCTCCTCCATGACTGAGCCCAGTAAAATCTTGATGTAGCAGGCTCTGCCTCTTGGCTGACAAAGACACAGCCCTACTTATGGAGATACTGAGGGGCCATTAGCCAACCGTATCATGTGGGTTGGTAAAGGCTGGAAGAGGTGCTGTCTGGCTGCACTGCAGTTATTTCTCTAGGTAGGCTTATTATTAAATGTAAAAGCTTTTCTGACAGCTTCCAAAATCAGTTAGGCTGCCAGGTGTGGGAAGTTCCTCCTTCTAGCTGACAACAGAAGCACCTTGTCAGCTGTCTGTAGATGCTGTGACACAGTTCAAAGTAGGACAGGCTAGTTCTGGCCCTACCCATTGGGCTACATTGTGCTAATCACAGTTTTTCTGCTGGAAAAGCACTCCCAGACTGGGACTGCCTCCCAACCTAGGAATTGGTCTCTGCTGAGGCCTCTAGTTGGGTATCTCCACCTCTCAGTCAAACAAGATGGCATTCCCGTCAAGCTGTCCCGCCCCTGTGAAACAGCAGAATCTATGACAGTGGTCTGAAGAGAGAGGGTGGATGGGCTGTGGTGCTTTGTGTCCAGAACCAGGCTCTCAAAAACTGGCTATTCTACCCACTGATTACTTTAGCACTGCAGCTCTGCATAACTACTGGTTAAGCCCATCCTCCACCTGCTGACCAACTAAAGGAAAAAAAGTTAAAAACTCCAGTTATCTTTAGTCAGTGGCAGGTTCTGCAAAAAACAAGCAGTTTCCGATTCGGTGACATGTATTCCAAACTGACAGCCCTATGTCGTATCCTAGGGCTCACTTGATATCCAGAAAGCTCCTATTAATTATCAATCCAGGCATTAGTTTTCAGATGGAATTACGGAGATGTGTATCTAGTCTGTCATCTTGACTCTGCCCCCCTATACTAGTAAATACTTTGTAAATGTGTGGTAACCACACATTTGGTGGTTAAGTACCACCAAATATGGTACCACATGTGTGGTAACATATTGACACAGTGGTTAAGTACTTGGCTACTAAACGAAACCACTTTGCTGTTCAGATCCACTCAGCAGCTCTGTAGGAGAAATACCTGGCAACGTGCTCTGTAAAGATTACGGGGCTGCACTACTCTGACACATGTGGTTAGTGTGAATTGAAATTGCCTCATGAGCACTTAGTAAGAACTCACATCAATATTTTCTTTAGAAGTAAATTTTTATATACAAATTCAAGACACTTTATACATTTTTAACTAATTTGGTGATCTCAATAATCTGTGTAAACAAACTTTAGATTATTATATCATCAATCAGTATTAACAATTTAGTTTTTGTTAGAAACCCTAAGTTCATTCAACCAGGATACAGTTTTTTAATTTAGCGGGAGAGTACATTTTATTAGGTTTTCCTAACTTCTAAGTACCTCTTTTTATGCAAATAATGCACACTTTCTGTGTTTTTTGGCCAACTACATTCTGACCTAATGAGGAATTCTTGTGTGAGGTATAGTTCATAAATACTTTATGCTAGTGTCTTTTCTTTCTTTTAACAGTAAAATATAAAAAGAAAATTAGCATAATAGCACTTATGAAAATACCTCATAGGAAAGGTGCAGTTTGCAAACAAATGTGCAAAGCATGTAGTGTTTGTGTAAAAATACATTTCTTCCATTATTTGTGGAAATTTGATTCTGAAACAAGTTGAGTCAAATGTGCTTCATCTTTCTTAAAAATCTGTGAAATATTTGTTTTAATATAACATTTCATGGGAACAGTTACTCATTAAACTTGTAAATTTTTTAAAACCTCTGTGAAGAGTTAAATCATCCTTTATTCTTTTAACAGGCAGTTTGCGTCTTTAGATTTGTTGCTTTTATGGTCTGTGATTTTACTTTCCCAGAAATTATAGTTTTATCCTAATAAACCTTTCATCATATCATTCCTTAGGGAAATGTTCTTTTAAACTATTATGCTTTCATCTTCGTTATTTTATTTTTATCAAGATGAATAAACATGTATTTGTTTAGTGTATTTAATAGACATTTTAGTGAGCTAGTGCTGTTCAAACAGAAATATCAGAATGGATGGCTTTAACAAAGCAAAGTTTATTCTTACAAGGTCTGGTAGGCTACAAGTCCAAATTCAGGATGTCCACTCCAGGGAAAGGCTCTCCCTCTTGTTGGTTCTGGAGGAAAGTCTGGTATTGTCTCAGTCTTTGTCTAGGGAGCATCTTGGCACAGGTACCTGAGGTCTGAAGGATGCCCTTTTCTCCCGGTGCTGCTTTCTTGATGGTGTGAGGTTCCCAATTCTCTGCTTGCTTCCCTTTCGTTTTATCTCTTGTAGGCTGAAAGGATTAACGGTGGGTCAAGCCATTCTCTAGGGAAACTCCCTTCACAGTCTAGCAGGGTGGTAGTGCTATGAAGGGATTTACATACAGTCTCACCCTAATCCTTTAACATACAGCACAGCAAAATCACAAAATGGAGGACAGTCACAAAATAATCAGAATCATGGCCCAGGTACATGTCTGTACCTGTTTTGGGGGAAACACAGTTCAATCCATGACATCAATTCTGATGTAGTCACCTAGTGCTGCTCTAATAGTAGTCACGTTTATCATAACTATTGTCAAAAAATGAATGAAACCCTTCCCTAGAATTTTCTTTGAAGATAGGTGTATTTCTTTCTTAGTATACAAATAGAAGTTATGAGAGTTTACCTAGAATTAGGTAGTTGAGTGTCTTCACTGGTGCTGCTGCAACAGAGATGTGAGTGGATGGCTTTAAAAAGAGAAATTTTTATTGTGTCACACAGTGCACTAAGCTGTATAAATCCATTCAATATGAGAAGGTTTCACAGGCCAGTAGGTCAAGAGTCCAAATGCAGTGTGAGAGCATCTTGGCACTGGAACCTCAAGTCTAAAGGATGAGCCCTGCTCTCAGTGCTGCTTTGTTGGTGGTGTGAGGGTCTCAATGCTTGGCATAATTCCCTTTCCTTTGATCAGCTAAGAATACCTCAACAGTATCCCAGCTGGTAGAGTGAGTCCTCTAACCCTAACCCTCGCTATCACAGCTGCTGCCCATTCTCCCTCATTACCATCACAGAGGCAGCATTCACAATACGTGGGAGAGATCACACGATGCTGGGACTCAGTGACTAAGTCAAATTCCTACACAGACTTTTGGGGGAAATAAAAAGCAATCCATGACATTTAGCAAGCCCTATTTTTCTCTGCTGTGAAAAAGTGAACAAAATGTTTTAAAATCACGTTACCAGTGGGTCATGTAGTCAAAAAAATCATGTGAAAAACAGCAAGCACTCATCCTCTACTCAAGTGATCATATTTGTGTTTACCAGGTTGCTTTTCAGAGTCATCTAGTAACCAGGAGACACAGGGACTTACAGAGCCACAAACGAACTGGCTACTATGCTTTTTCTGTTGATTTTGACATTACGAAATAGTTGCTATCACAATATGATGAACATGTTTTATAACAAATTTGGATGAAACTCTGAATCAGAGAAAACAGAGGTGAATCCAAGGCAGTGACACAAAACAGATTACATAAATACTTTTTTGAAAAAAAACCCTACAATTTCAAAGTTTTTGTCTTTTATTGAAGGCTAGATTATTGGTAAGAACGGAACTTTAATGCTGTTTAGAGCTTAAAAAAAAAAAGACAAAAATGTACCAGAATGTGAAGAAGAGAAATGATCTGCGTATCAGTATAGCTTAAATAATTTCAGAGCTACAGAATTCATTAGTTTATAAAATCTAAGTTAATAACTGTGTCTAATTATTGGACTTTTTGTACTTATTTGAACATTGTACAATTTTTTCAGGTTCTTAGGCTTATTATGTCATGCTCTTTTGAATGGCCATCTTTTATTTTTTTAGAAACTTTTTTTTATAAATACATCATGTATAGAAAACACAAGTTGGAAGTTTTATGATGGAAAGTATATCTGGTTTCTTACATGAATAAATTATTTCCTAGGAATTACTTTAGAACTGATAAATTTTCTTTCCATAGAGGTTGAACTAAGATATTTTTGAGGTCATATACTATATGATATAAATAAAAGTGATTTAGTAAGTGATTTTATAGATTTGTGTAACTCAAAATGGCACTTCCATAGCTGTATCTTGCTGACGTTGTTCCAGGGATAGTTGTTGTGTTCATAGAATCTGTTCTGACTCGTAGCAAACCTGTATGAACAGAAGTGCTGCATAGGATGTCCTAGACTATAATCTTGATGGGAGCAGAACACCAGATCTTTTCTTCTGCTGAGCAGCTGGAGGCTTGGAATCACTAACCTTTTCGTTAGCGGTAGAGCACTTAGCCATTGTGTCATCAGGGCTCATGCTTTTAAGGGTAGGCATTCATAACAGAACTGTGTGCAAACTGTTATTAGTCATTTGAATAGGAGACAAATCTGGTTAGTGATTATAGAAAAAAGAGAAGTAGTCCTGACAAAATGATTTTTGGGGCTTGCAGAGATTAACACAGATTGTCTTTTCTGAAATTCATTTTCTAAACTCTCATTTGTGCAAAGATTTTAAATATATTTATTTTACTGTGACAAACTCTCTGTGCTCCTATGAAACAACTATCCTATTAGTATGATTAAGACACATGGTTCTACACTCTCAGGGTATTTTAATACACAGATAATCTTACATAACATTAAGGCCAAATAAAGCTTCTTCAGATAGTTTTTAGTAATATTTTTTGAATAAATAATAAAATTTATTACTTAATAAATTGTTTCCATTAAAATTTAAAAAGTTCTGGTCAGGGTATATTGAGGTGGGGAAGGTTGTACATAAGCTTTGTCTTTTGAATTGTGATGGAGTTTCATGCAGGCAGCAAAAGCATATGCAACATAGCTTCTAGGCAATGGGAATGGCTTTAGCAGAGGCATAGGATGTTATGTGTATGTGTTAAGTTTTTGGAATTTTGAGAATCATTTGGCTGGAATATGGAAAAGTGTGAGACTATGATGGAAAATCAAACCATAATCATTGCCTGAAACTAGATTTTGAAAGATTTAGAATTTCACTAAATTAATCTAGGTAGTGCATTTTTAGCCCCAAGAAGTAAGCAAAAATAAAAACTTCCTGTATTTACTTAAATAACAAAAGGTTACAGAAGGTTTCTTGTGTTCAAGACCCTTGGTAAATAAAGTCACCTTATAAAAGAGGGCTCAGAATACAAGTGACATGACATTACTGATCAGGGAGAACAGGGTGAATTAAATAATTATATTTGTGTAGAGATTGACAATTTTAGAAGGGAATGTGTCAAAGACTTTGTGAATTAATGGTGATAATCCTTAGCATTGTGCTATCACTTTAAGATGTCAACTTTATGTCTGTATAATTAAAAGTTTGAAACCTTGGTGACACAGTGGTTAAGTGCTGCAGCTGCTTACCAAAAGGTCAGCAGTTCAGATCCACCAAGTGCTCCATGGAAACTCCATGGAGTAGTTCTACTCTGACATATGGGGTTGCTTTGAGTCAGAATCAGCTCAAAGGCAGTGACTTTGACTGTAGGAACTTTATCCTATATGTGTCTGTTCTATCCATCTATCAATACGATATAGTAAGATAATAAAGTTAGAGTAGTAGCTAACATATTACCACAATAATCAATTAAAGAAAGTTACATAGTTAAAGTATTTGACATACCAGCATAGAAGTTATAAAGTGTTTCACAAACATTAAATATTGATATATGAGGTCTGACAATTAAGTTCAAGAACTTAATTTTTCTAAGTGTTACATACCTCGTTTCTGAATATCACACTGTGGTCACCTGTGAAGTATTCATCTCGGCAAGCTATGCACCAACACCAGCAGCTAGTCCACCCTTCAAAGCAATCTTGGAACTCTTTCTGGAACTTCCATTGCACACGGTGGCACTGTGGCAAGTTCACAAACTTGATTGTATAGGTGTCTGTGAGGGAGATTTTAGCCAGTACACAAATAACTATATTGGGACACCCTCCCTTTTCACCTGATTTGGTCCCCAAAGACTTTTTTCTTTACCCAAAGGTAAAGGAAATCTTGAAAGGAAGACATTTTGATGACATTCAGGGTATCAAGGGTAATATGGCCATTCCAGGAAGAGTTCCAGAGTTGCTCTGAAGGGTGGACTAGTGGCTGGTCTCAGTGCATAGCTTTGAAGGGGAATACTTTGAAGGTGACTTCAGTGATATTCGGCAATGAGGTATGTAGTACGTTTTCTAAGATGAGTTTGTAAACCTAATTGTCAGATCCCGTATGCCCTGGCTTTTCTGTTTGTGATGAATGACTAAAAATCCAAATCCACTGCTGTCTAGTTAATTCAGCTGATACCCAGTTAATCTAAAAATCTTACTCTGTACAAAATGTAAGGACCTAAGAACCCATGTAAATTTTGAAAATCTGTTGGAAAGTTTGGTTGTGTTTAAGAAGTCATGCTGTTTTTAATGCTAATGAGAAAACAAAGAAACAAGAAATAGACTGCTCCTGCGGCAGCTTTTACACAATAAAAAATTAAAATATTTATCTCCTGAATATTCCTGTGATTTTGAAATGTCTGTGAACCCAAACTTACATAAATTTTCTTAAAATGTTGAACTTTTTTGTTTATTCTTGTGCTTGTGCCGTTTTTCTTTTTTATTCAGAGTCAGTCTATAGCTTTACAAAATGGAGGTAGAATACAGTCATAAGAAGAGTTCATTATGATATTCAGTATTTTTAAAAATACAGTAGTAGATCAGGTTCCATTCAATGACACATAGCAGTGTGTATGACATTTTGAGGACTCTTGGCTTCATATTAACTGTTTTGACTGTTTTATTGATACTATGTGTTTTCGTTAATCGAAAGATGCTGAATCATTGAGTGTACCTGACTTTTTGATAGGTTGTATAGAGTTTTTTTTTCCCCTTGTTCCCTCCCACAAGCCTCACCAAAGAATTTAGTGGTACATACAGAGTACCACTAAATACATCCCAGAGTTCCCACCAGGGTCTCTCGTTACATATGTGTAACAAAAATTTTCAAAATTTTTATTTTTCCTCTGAGAGATTCAGCCACTTCATACAATACTTTGTCAAAATGGTAATTGGTGGCATGTACCCCTTATTTCCAGCAGTCATAAAGGCCCCTGTCTTGTGGCAGCACACACTATCCAGTGGTACAGAAGCTTCCCAATGAAGCTTCAGAGGCAGAAAAAGTACTTGGTGACTATACTAAAACATAAGCACAAAAGTCACAGTAATTACCAAAAAAAAAAACTTTGAAAAATATATTGAAAAAGTCATGATTTAATAACATTTTGTTTCCTTTGAGCTTTAGTAATCATGTTTTTTATCTCTTAAAATTTAATAATTTGTGTAGCTATGTACTAGTCATTATGGATGCACATGAATAATACTTGATATTTAAAATACAGCATTTAATAATAAAAGTAATCCCCTAAATATTATTTAATACTTACATTCGACAGCACTTGGCTTGGCTGGCTACATAATCTTAATGGAAGAACTATTTTTTTTTAATTGTGCTTTAGAAGAAGGTTGATGGAACAAGTCAGTTTCTCATTAAACAGTATGCATCTTTTTTACGACGTTGGTTAACAACCACAGGGCATGTCAGCAGCTCTTGATCTTGCGTTTTCGGTGACCCGCTTTCTTGTCTCTTCCTGCCTTATAGTCCTTACTTCTGGGCTGGTGTGCTCCTTTAGTCGTGTTCTGTTTTATAGGCCTATCTAAACTTTGGCTGGAGGGTGAACCTTAGGAGTGACTTCATTAGTGAGCTAAAAGGGTGTTTTTTGGTTTTTTTTTTAGCGAGTTTTATGTTTTTTTCCAGCTCTCTCTGTGACTCTCTGTTGTGATCCTTGTCAGAGCAGTGAATGGTGGTAGCTGGGCGTTGTCTAGTTGTACTTGACTCAGTCCAACGGAGACCATTGTAGATGTGATCTATTAGTCCTTTGGAATAATCATTTCCTCTTGTATTTAGCTTTCTTCATTCACCCTTGCTCCCAAAGAGATGAGACCAGTAGAGTATCCTAGATGGCTGCTCATAGGCTTTTAAGACCCCCAATGCTACTCACCAAAGTAGAATGTAGAACATTTTTGATAGCAATGTTATAGGACAGAGTAGAACTGCTCCATAGTTTCCAGAGTGTCTCTGGTGGACTTGAACTGCTGACCTTATGGTAAGCAGACATAGCATTTATCCACTACGCCACCAGGGTTTCCTTTTATAAAAGTGTATTATGTCAGTTCAGCTAGATGTTCCCTGAGACCATTATCCCTACAGCCATCAGATCAGCAGTTCAATCCCTCAGGGAGCTGGATGTATCTATGGAGCTTGTGTCCATGCATTATACACATCACGTTGGCTTCCCCAGAAATTTGTACTATTTTACCTTTTATCAGAGTTACCACTTAATCTATTGTCTTATTTAGTGTTGTCATATTTCTGCCCCTCCTGTCCCTCCTAACTAATAAATACTGATTCTTTTTGTGTGTAAACCTTTTCAATTTTTACAGTAATGGTCTCACATAGTATTTGTCTTTTTATAATTGATTTATTTCACTTAACGAAATGCCCTGCAGATTCATTCGTGTAATGAAATGCTTCATAGGTTCATTATTATTCTTCATCATTGTGTAATTCTCTGTTGTTTATATGTAGCATAGTTTACTCATTCGTTGTTGATACACATCTAGTTTGTTTCCATAGTTTTGCTGTTGTGAACAGTGCTACGAATGGGTGTGTATTTGTATGACACCTTGTATCTTTTTAGGATATATTCCTTTGAGTGCCTTGCTGGACCACATGGTATTTCTGTTTCTAGATTTCTAAGGACACTGTATATTGTCTTACAAAATAATTACATCATTTTGCATTCTGACCAGCCATGAAATAGTGTTGGTGTGTCCCCACAGCCTCTCCAGTATTTACTTCCTGGTTTTTTGGGTTTTTTTTTATTTATGCCAGTAATGCTGGGGTGATAGGGTATCTCATTGTGGTTTTGAGTTACATTTCTCTAATGATCAATGATATCTAACAATTTCTCATGTGTATGTTAGCTGCTTGAATGTTTTCTTTAATGAAGTGTCTGTTTCATTGCCCATTTATAAATTGTATTATTTGTCTTTTTGTTGTAGAGATGCTGAGTTTTCCTGTAGATTTTAGAAGATTATGCCTTTGTCTGATTAGTAATAGCCAGTAGTTTATTCACAGTCTATAGGTTCTGTTTTTATTCATTTGGTGAAGTCTTTTTATGAAAATAAATGTTTAATTTTTAGAAGATCTCAGTTATTTAACTTATCTTCTAGAGTTAATTATGGTTTGTATCCTGTTGATGCTGTGTATTAAGGTGTGTAGCATAGATACTATTTTTTTCTTGTAAAAGCTTTATAGTATTTTGGCTTTATATTTAGGTCTTTGATCCATTTTTAATTAGGCTTTGTATATGGTGTGAGGTACGCGTCCTGTTTTGATTTTTTCCTTTCTTTTTTTATAGCTAGACATCCAGCTTTGCCAGCACAGATTGTATTTCCCCCATTTGATGGATTTTGGGCCCTTGTCAAAAGTCTGGGTCCTGAACTTCATTCCGTTGGTCAATGTATTTGTCGTTGTGCAAGTATGAAGCTGTTTTGACACTGTTATTGTATAGTAGATTATGAGGTCAGTCTGTGTGAGTCCTACTATTATATTTCTGTAGTGCTTATCTAGGGCTTCTACCCTTTATGTAGGAAGTTAATGATTATTTTTGCCATCTTTTTGAAGGATGTTGTTGATATTTGGATCAGGATTACATTATATTTCTAATTTGCTTTTGATAGAATTATCATTTTTACAGAGTTGATTGTATCTGTTTTCCTGTTTGTTTGTTTGTTTTTTACAGTAGTGATTTTTAGTTTTCTCTGTATTGGTCTTTTACATTCCTAGTTTAAATTTATTCCTAAGTATTTTATTTTTTTAGGGGCTATCGTAAATGACATCTTTTCCCTGATTTCATTGTTCTCTTTATCACTGTATAGGAATCCAGCTGACTTTTGTATGCTTATCTTCTATGGCCCTACTCTGCTGAACCTTTGTTAGTTCCAGCTGTTTTCTCATGTAGTCTTTTGAGATTTTTTTGTACAGTACAATATCATTTGCAAACATGGACAGTTTAACTTATTCATTACCAGTTTGGATGCCCTGTATTTTTCTTGCCTTTTTGGTCTGTCTAGGACTTCCAGCACAGTGTTAAATAGAAATGGTGACGAAGGGCTTCCTTGTGTTTTTCCTGTTCTTCAAAGGAATGTTTTCAGACTCTCTCCATTAAGAATATTAGCTGTTGGTTTACTTTAGATGCTCTCTATTATGCAGAAATTTTTTTCCTTCTATAACTCTGTTGCGAACAGAACTGGGTACACTGCATGGTTTAAAGTTGGGAAAGACGTGCGTCAGGGTTATATCCTTCCACCATACCTTTTTAATTTCTATGCCAAGCAAACAGAGCAGCTGGATTATACGATGAGTAGCAAGGCATCGGGATTGGAGAACTACTCATTAACAACCTGCATTATGCAGATAACACCACCTTACTTGCTGGAAATGAAGAAGACTTGAGGCATTTACTGATGAAGATCAAAGACCACAGCCTTCAGTATGGATTGTACCTCAACATCAGGAAAATAAAAATCGTCACCCCCGACCAGTAAGCAACATTGTCATAAATGGAGAAAGGATTGAGGCTATCAAAGATTTCATTTTACTTGGGCCCACAATCAATGCCCCTGAAAACAGCAGTTAAGAAATCAAAAAAGCATTACACTGGAAAAATCTGCTGTTAAGGACCTCTTCACAGTTTTCAAAAGTAGGGATGTCACCTTGAAGACTAAGATGCACCTGACTCAAATCATGGTTTTTTAGTCGCGTCATATGCATGTGAAAGCTGGACCATGAACATAGAAGAAAGAAGAAGAGTTGATGCCTTTGAATTGTGGTGTTGGAGAAGAATATTGAATGTACGATGGACCACTAAAAGAACAAACAGATCTGTTCTGAAGGAAGTACAACCAGAGTACTTCTTTGAAGCAATGATGGCAAGACTGCGTCTTACATACGTTAGACATGTTGTCAGGAAAGATCAGTCCCTGGAGAAGGACATCATGCTTGGTAGAGTGGAGGGTCAGTGAAGAAGAGAAAGACCCTCAAAAAGTACTGGACTTATGCACAAAAACAATTGTGGACAGAGCACAAGACCAGGCATTGTTTTCGTTCTGTTGTTCATAGGGTCAGTATGAGTCGGAACCGACTCGATGGCACCTAACAACAACAGCAACATACATATTTTATGGAAAGTTTTTTTCATCAGGAAAGGGTGTTGGACTTTAGCAAATGCCTTTTCTCTGTCAAGATGATCATATTCTTTTATTTATGTAGTGGATTATGTTGAATGACTTTCTAATGTTGAACTATCTTTGCATATCTGATATGAATCCTGCTTGGTTGTGGTGAATAATTTTTTTTTTTTTAATATGATGTTGAGTTCTACTGGCTAGAAATTTCTTGACAGTTTATGTATCTGTGTTCATGAAGGATACTGGTTTGTAATTTTCTCTTTTTTTTGTAGTGTCTTTGCCTAGTTTTGGTATCAGGATTATGCTGGTTTAATAAAATGAATTTAGATGCATTGCTTCCTTTTCTATGTTCTAAAATAGTTTGAGTAGTACTAGTGCGAGCTCCTCTCAGAATGTTTCATGAAATTCTCCAATGAAGCCATCTGAGCGAGGGCTTTTTCTTTGGATTCTGATTACCTTTTCATTCTCTTCTTTTTATTGTAGAGATGTTCAAGTTTTTAACATAATTTTGTTTTACTTTTGGTATGTAGTGTGTTTCTGTAAGTTTATCCATTTTCTTTAGGTTTTCAAATTTGTTAAGAGGATAATTTTCATGATAATCTGTTCTAATCCTTTTTATTTCGTTTGGTGACCATAAATATTTTGAAAAATGGTACATCTAGAGGTTTTCGTGTAGAATTCTTTCTTGCTTGCTTTTTCGTAAACCACATTTTCATGACATGATGTAACTTCTCTGTAAAACCACAAACAAAATTAAGTACATTCCCAATTGTCACAAATACTGTGTAGTTGGCTGAAACATTAGTTTTACTGGTGATCTTATTAATATTCACCAGGTGCTAGTTTCTTGCAGTGAATTCTTAGGGAAATTTTCACATTCTCTTCATTTCAATCACTATCAATAGCATTTGACTTATTTTCAAGGCCATTTCTTCCCCAAATAATAATGTTTCATGCCTTTGTTGGCATCACATTATTCCTTATAAGTCAATGAAAGAGAACTTGAGAGCTTTCCTGATGAGTGCAGGTTGAGCAGTAGACCATGACACTCTTGAAGTGGGAACTTGGAGAAATTTAGTTCTCATATCTTGGTTTTACAGGAGGCACAGTGTAAATTTCTGATCCATAATATTCAAAGTATACTGAGTCCTGAGTCTCAAAAATTCACCTCTTCTTGAAATTATAGAAAATGCAGTTCTTATTTAACTCTTAATGATGTATATTTCCTTTCAATGTGTTCCTATGATATACCTGAAGAAGTTGTAAATTTAGATGTGTGAATTCATTAAAATAGGAGAGTGAAGAAAAATAACTAAGGTGCTAGATGTATCTATTGCTATGAAACAAATCATCCTGGAATTTAGGCACCTCAAATTCTCTTACTACTGCTTATAAGTCTATGGGTGAACTCTGCCTGAGTGGTCTTTCTGGTTTAAGCCAGGCCAGGCTGATCTGACTGAATTTATCCTGTGTCAGCTAGCAGGTGCAATGGGGAAGGTAGGTCTAGAGCTGTCTGATCTTCATAGTCTCCAGAAAGCTATAGTACTACTCTTGACTTGTTGACATGATAATAGCAGAGATCTGCAATACAGTGAAAACTCCCAAGTTTTCTATCACAGACTAAAAATAACTAAGAGTTGTGGTTGAGTAGATCCCAATGCATTGTGACCTCATGTATGCCAGAGTAGAGCTATGCTTTGTAGGGTTTTTAATGACTGACTGTTTGAAGTACATCACCAAGCCTTTCTTTGGAGGTACCTCTGGATGGACTTGAACCTCCAGTTGTTCATTTAGCAGCCAAACATGTTAACCATTTTTACCACCCAGGGATTCCTAACATGGATTCAGTAGGTAAGGAACTAGATTCCATCTCTTGGTGGAAGAACTTGAAAAAGGATATTGGAAAGGGCACAACTACAGGGAAAGGTGAAGAATCTGGTCACTTGTTGTAACCATCCAACCATACCAGATGATAAATATATGTTAAATCCATTATAAATTACATAATGAACACAAACAGAAGAATAAATTGACCAACAAATGGAAAAGAACCAAAAAGAAAGAGCTGAATAGGTGCAAAAACACAACGTCTCATAAAAGAAATGTATAAAATGAGGAAGATTAATGTTTAGTAAAAGATGTTTTTTTAAGTTGGTACAGATTTTGAGAGAAAAGCCTGTGAATTCCTACAAACACAATATAGACTAAATGAAAGAGTAAAATACAGACTACTTTCACCTGCCATTTTCTCAACAATTCACTTGAAGATCTTTTACATCTGTGTAAATTGCATTTTACACTCAGCTGGATGTTATTCCTTGATTTCTTATTCTCATACTACTTGAACACATTGCATCAGTTGAACTATATCAAACCTATATCACAACTGTTTACCATAACACAAAATAAACTCTTTAAAAAAAAGATAAAATGCACTTTTAGAGCAATGCAATTCATGATTGTACTAGAGGAAAACTCTTTGACTAAAAGAACCTCTAGTGTGATATGTAAATGCTTATATCCTGACCACACATAGTGTAGTATGCACACACACAAAAAAGTTACAGACTAACAAAGAATGAAATAAGTTACTGGCATTAAACATTTATATTGCATTGAAAAACAACAAATACCACCCTGAAAGGGAACAAATTAGACTTCCTGTAGGAGCAGGAGAAAAGTGGGGTACAGAACTCAAATTGAAGTAAGAAGACTAGACTTGATAGTCTGACTGAGACTGGAAAGACCCTGGAAGACATGGCTGCTGGATTGTCTGTTACCCAAGAACTAAAACCATTCCTGAAGCCAGATCTTCAGATGAAGATGTAGACTGGACTGTAAGACATCAAATGATGCTGGTGAAGAATGTGCTTATTGGCTCATGTAGATATATGAAACTAAATGGGCAGCTCCAGTCCAGAGGTGAGATGAGAAGGCAAGTGGGCTGGAGCTGGTTGGATGGATACTAGATAATACAGGATGGAGAGGAGGAGTGAGCTATTGTGTTGTAGGGAGAACAACTATGGTCACATAACAATGTTTGTATAAGTTTTTGTATGAGAAACTGACTTAAATTATAAACGTCCACTTAAAACACAGTAGAAGATTTTTTTTTAAAGGGACACCCAGCCAACATGGCACTTTACATACATGCACCTTAACTAATGCCTGAAAACAGTGAGTTGACAGATTAGTAAAGCAGACACAAAAAGTGACTTCAGATCTCAGAATATCAAATGGTGAGTTGAGGAAGCAACCTGAGACCATTTGGAAGTAGAGGCTTTACGAAGCCAGCAGGAAAACAGAGACTCATGGATTGATGATCCCCTGTTAGCTGGCATAGGTCAATGTGACCATTTGGGGATAGCATTAAAAAACAACCTGGAGTGAGGAACCTGGACAACAACCACAGGGAAAGCACAGCTGGTAGAAGAGATTCTGTGTAAACAGTCCTGGAAAGAAATGGCAGGGTAGGTAGGACATGGCCAGGGATGAGGCACCCCTGAAGAAGGGGAGGAAGCACAGGAGTGGTATAGCTTTGAAGTCAGGGAACCAGGAAGAAGTATCTCTGGTACAGAGCAACACAAATTGAGTCATTGGAATCTTAGAGAGGGAGAAAGTATAGATAAGGAGTGCACATTTGTGGGAGAGTAAAGGGAAGGATGGGAATAGAATTGGTCTGATTTTTGGTAAAGAGAAAAATCAGCAGAGTTAATAAGAGTTCTGTCCTTGCTGGTGAGTGTAAAAAGGGAGGAAAGTAGGAATTAATGCAGGATTGCTGGTGAGGGCCACCTAGCCATTTACATAGGAGATATCCTGCGAGGAGTCCTCACAAAGAGAGAAAATTCAGCCACTTCCCTCGCCACCCCCTCAAAACCAGCTATACTGGCAGTAATCCACTCCTGTTCCTTCTGCCTCTCGTTTCTTCCCCTACTAGACATGCCTTCCATCTGCATCAGTGTGTGCCCTGAGATGCAAAACGCCTGAGCCAAGATTCTCAAATACGGTCCCACTCACCATCCCTCACTTAAGTGCAAGAGGCTGACAAAGATGCACATGTGCTAAAGCACACAAGCTTGTTTAAACCTTCCACCACTCCCTGAGGCACAGACCATCTGTGCAAACCCATGCAGGCTTCTTCACTTCACCCCTCATCCCATCCTGGACATGGAGGCCTCTGAACCTTACCATTCCTGCCCCTACCCCCAAGCTGAGCAGGACTCTATGTCATGCCTTACCAAGCACCCCTAGCTAGACCATTCTGCACCCTGCTGTGCCACCACCCACAGCAGAGTGAGATTCCATGCCTTTGTCATCTTCCCCCTTCATCTACATGGGACGCTATGCCCTCTGCTGCTGACTTATACCTGGCCATGTTGGCCTCTGCACTGTATTCTGTCTGTTCTCTTCTTTAGGGATTTCAATAACTGCTTGTGGCAACATAGAGGGAGCACTTTATCGTGGCAGACTTGTGAAAGGGACCTAACTACCCAACAACACCTTGTCCTTACATAGAGGAAGATACATGTTCACATGCCAACAAACAGTCCTCCAAGAAGAGTCATGCATACCTACTGATCTTGGGAACACAGTGTTTGTGCAACCAACCAGTGAGAAGAAAGCAAACTTATCAAGAACCCCAGATGTGTACATCACCAGATAACTGGCACACAGACCTGTATCACAAAAGAACATCGATTAACATAATATAAAGGAAAGTAATCAATATTAAAAAAATTAAAACTCTAGATATAACAAAAAACCCTCAAAACATTATAAAAGGCTAATAGATATAAAATCAGTAAAGAAATATATAAACAAATAGAACCTTAGTTCCTTGAATACAGCAGTCAGTTACAAATTGTGCAAAGAAACAAGATATGATGGCTAAGGCAAGTGAACAAAAGAAAGAGATAACAGTCTTTGCTGAGTAACAGTTGATAAGATCTATTTGACAAGGAATTTAAAAGATTGATACTTAGATTTCCTAAAGAAATAAAGGAAAACATGAGAAAAACCTTGGAAGAATGGAGGAAAACAATACAAGAACAAAATGATAAATTCAGTAGAGAAGTAAAAACTATACAAAAACAATAACTAGAAATTTGTAAGATTAGCTGTAACATTGGAAATAAATAACTCAGTGGAAAGACACAGAAATATAATCAATATAATCAATGGAAGAAACAATCGGTAGAATAGAAGACAAATCCCTTGATACTAAATTATTTAAGGAACAAGCAGAAGAAAAGTTCAAAAGAAAAAGAAGAATCTTTGAGGGTTATGTGGGACACAATCAAGTGGAATATTATACATATTGTAGGAGTTCTGGAAGGAGAAGAGCAACCAGTATGGAGAGATTTTTGAAGATATACAGGCAAAATAACTTCCTGAATATCATGAGAAATGTGAAGATTTCCTTCCAAGAAGTTCAACAAACTTCATTCAGGATAGACTTCAAAAGCAGTTGACCAGGACACACATAATCAAAATTTTCAGAACTAAGACCAAAATAATTTTTTTTGAAAGCAAGACAAAAAAAGCAAAATATCATTTACAATGGAGACTCAGTAAGAATAATCTTGGATTTCTTGTTAAAACCATGCAAGCAGCAAATCAATGGGATGGTATATACAAAGCACTGAGAGAAGATAACTGCCAGCCAAGAATCATGTAAACAGCAAAACAATGTTTCAAGATGATGGCAAAATCTAGGTCTTTCCCAGATAAGTAAACAGCAAAAAAAATATGTGAACAATACAAACACACACACACGAAGAAGCAACAAAGTGGCAGCAATAAATCCATACCTATAGATAATTACACTGAATGTAAATGGATTAAATGATTAAATGCACTAGTCAGGAGGCAGAGAGTGACAGCAATGAATTGAAAACAAAAACATGATTCATCAGTATGCTCTAAACAAGAGACACACTTTAGACACAAAGAAATGAAAGTCAAAGAATGGAAAAAAGTATATACCAAGCTAACAGTAACCGAAAGAATGCAGGAATAGCAACATCAGTATCTGATAAAATTGGCTTTGAGTTAAAATACATTAAAACAGACAAAGATACTGTAAAATGATTAAAAGGTCAGTACACCAAAAAATATGAAGTTTATAATCATTTATGCCCCAGTGCTACAACTAGAAAAATTGTAAAACAGATTCTTAACAGAACTGAAGAAAGAAGTAAACAATAATAGTAGAGATTTTAACGTACCACTTTTGATAATGTAAAGAACAACTAGAGGGAAGATCAGTCTACATACAGAACACCTAAACTACAGTACCAACCAACTAGACCTCACAGACACACGTAGAACACACCACCAACAGTAGAAGAACACATATTCTTCAACAGTCAGATAATGTTCTTCAGAACAGATCATATTTTAGGGCATAAAGCAAGCATCAGAAAATGTTAAAAAGAATGAAATTATAGAAAGCATTTTCTCTGTAATGATGTTAAATTAGAAATTAATAATATAAAGAGCTATAAGTAAATACATGAAAATTAAATAACATATCACTGAAAGACTATTGGGTAATAGAAAAAATCAGAAGTAAAATTGAGAAAATACTTGAAAATGAAAATACAGCATACGAAAACTTTAGGATGCAGCAAAACCACGGCTTAGAAGGGTGTATATGCATATATGCATACAGTGAAAAAGAAGATCCTCAATAACATGATAGCTTGACCAAATAGAAAAGAAGAAAAAAGATTAAAGCTACAAGAAGTAAGAAAATACTGAAGATTAGAGAAGAAAAAAATGAACAGAAAAACAATAGAACCAACAAGACTAGAAGTGGGTTCTTTGAAAGAATGAGTAAAATCAACTAAGCACTGGCCAAATTTACTAAGGAAAATAATAAGAGTATTCAAATCACCAAAATAAGAACTGAAGTTGGAAACATAACAGCAGGTATGTAATTGACATAAAGAGTATCATCGCAGATTATGAAAAAGTATATTCTAACAAATTTGAAAACTAACAAGAAATGGACAGACTTCTAGAAACAAACCACTGACCTAAGTAACAAATACTGGTGGAAAACCTAAACAGATCCATAACAAAAAGAGATTGAAGATGTCATTGCATTCCCAATAGGAGATGGGTCCAAGATGGTAGAATAGTCACATACATTCTGTGATCTCTGTAATAGCAATGAACCAGAAAAACAACTGAATGGGTTATGTAGAATATTCTTGGAGCCCTAAGCATCATGGAGAAAGCTGGGATTAGACTGGTCATTGAGAGGTGGGGACTGCAGGTCCATGAGCACCTGCATCGGCCAGAATTAGCCTTATGGGAATCTGTCAGCACAACAAATGGAACCACAGTGTGAAAAGAGCATCTTTCTCAGCAGGGAAGCTGAGGTTCAAATGGTTGTACCTGGAGAATTGCAGAGGACTCCCACTTGAGCATCGTAAGCTAAGTACTTGCAAACTCATGTGAATCTGGGACTTTTCTTTCTGGGACTGTACTTCTTCCTTTCCCCAGAACTTCCCCTTGTTTCTCTGCACTGTGCCAAGCATCACATTCTGATGTGCCATGTAGGCCAGAAGTAGGAATCCTTACTCATGCTCTGAACTGTTCTCCTGGACTTAGAGAGCAAACAGTTTAACAAATGGAGGGGAAAGTGAGGCTGCACCCTTACTGTGGAGACTCAAGGCAGAAACAGCTCCTTTGCTTAGGTGCAGAGGTTGTTGCCCCTTCCTTTGTTGGTGGGTGCAACCAGCAACCTGTGGCCACACTAATCTGCCCTCCCCAGCTAGAACTCTTGGAAGCAGCAGGCACCACACAATTGGCAGCTGCACTACCTGGGCTCACAAGCTGAATACACACAGGAAAAGTAAACCAATGCCTGTGTTTGCATTTCTAGTAACAGTTCTACCACCTGGTGATAGAATGTTAGAATTTCTTGGTTCCAGTAATCAAACTATCTCACACAGTCAGCCTATGTGGACATATGAAAACAGTATATATGTAAACAAGGACTGCCAATTAATTTCATGAACTCATCCCAGAAGGAGTGCTACATACCTCATTACTGAATATCACTACAGTTACTTTTAAAGTACTCCCCTTGGGAAACTATGCATTGATGCCAGTGCCTAGTCTGCCCTTCAGAGCAATTTCAGAACTCTTTTATCAGTATGGTCATCAGTGCTGTCATCATATTACCCTTGATGTCCTCAGTGTCATCAAATGTCTTTCTTTCAGTATTTCCTTTATCTTTGGATGAAGAAAAAATCATTGAGGGCCAGATTAGATGAGTGTGTTGCAATACAGTTATTTGTTTACTGGCTAAAAACTCCCTCATAGGTAACTATACAATTAAGTTCATAAACTTGCCACCTTGCCATTGTCATAATGGCCATTCCAGAAAGAGTTCCAAAGTTGCTTTGAAGGTGGATTAGGTGCTCAATGTATGCCTTCCCATGGGGAGTACTTGTAGTGACCGCAGTGATATTCAGCAATGAGATATGTAGCACTTACAAAAATTGAGTTTGTGGATTTAATTGTCAGACCGTGTGTGTGTGTGTGTGTGTGTGTGTGTGTGTGTGTGTGTACATACATGTATGTATATACTGATATATATCATATATGTGTGTATACATACACATACATGTGTGTGTACAGTTTTAGGCTGATTATATGAGCTAGTTTGATTAGCACATGTGTATGTTTGTGTGCATACAACACAGTAAGAAAATAAATAAATTATAACTACTTCCTTGTGGTTCAGAGATAGCAATCAATATAAAATCATTTAAAAACACAGACTACTGTGGCTTTATAAAACTCCGAGAAGAAAGAATCAAAGAATTTTCCACGTGAAGAGGAGTTCCTGAATTATCAGAGGCAGAATACAAAAGATTAGTGTTTAGAGCTCTTCAGGAGATCAGGAAGGAGATTAAGCAGGCTGCAGGAAATACTTGAATAACGATCTGAAAGTCAGCAGATTAACAAAATTACAGAATTAGACAATTCAGCAGAAAGTTAAAGGAACAGAATTGGGCAATGAAATGTGAAATTAGTGAGACTGAAGATAGAGCAACTGATATGAACATATTTGAGGAAAATTCAGATAAGAGAACTTAAAAAAATGGAGGAAAACTAAACGTTATGTAGAACTTTATCAAGAGGAACAATTTATGAGTTACTGGCGTACGAGAACAAGGGAGGATAACACAGAATGCAGGGAGAATTGTTGAGAAGTTATCCAAGATGCTCATCAAACTCCACACAAGATCCCAAAAGAAAGATACCAAGACGTTTTAATCAAACTTAAGAAAAAGATAAGGAGGCGAGGCCAAGGTGGCGGACTAGACACACATCTCAATTCCTTCTGAGAACAAAGACCTGGAATGATAACTGAGCAGAGCAGTGGACATAACAGGGAACCCGAGGATCTAGCATAGTATTGACAGATTTGACTAAGCACAAATAATGGACTAAAGTACTCCTCTCAGAGCCAGCAGCTGCTGACCCTCCTTCTGCTGACTCTTTGTTTTGGAGAACTGTAGGTACTGACATCTTCGTTATCCAGGAAGTGGAGGCAGGCACAAGCCAGCAAATATGCTAAACAGTGTATAGTGTAGCAGAGAGACAGTCTGTGGAATAGCCACATATTGAGAGCCGTCTGTTGACTGAGAGCGCCACCTCCCCTCCAACTTCTCTTTGGTGACCTGCACCACAGACTTCGCAATTTCACGGCAGGAAGGGAAGTTTGGCTGGATATTATCTTGGTGAGCTGTGAGGTAGAATCACCCAGCTAGGGGCCTTAGCTGAAGCTGATTCTCCAGTGGAGTAGTAGCCCGTCTGGCAAGCGCTTCACCAGCAAAAACATGGTGTTTGAGACAATTTGTGTCCAGATTCACAAGTGGGGCCTGTCAGAGGACAGCAGGAATGCCATAACCTCTCTGTACTTTGAACCATGTCATGGCTTCTGGGGATAGTCAGTGTAGTGTTTTGTTGTCAGCTGGAAGGTGGAGGCTGCCACACCTGACGGCCTGTTTTTGGGAGCCGTTGGATAGGTCACCAGTTAGAATCAAAGTTCCCTTTTAAATAAGATCACCTAGAGAACTGACGGCTAAGAGGCCCAGCAGCCATCTGTTCCAGCTTTCATCGATGCACAACCTAGGGTTGGCTGATGCTCCCCCAGTAACTCCATAAACAGGGCACCATCTTTTCCAGCCGAGAGGCAGAGCCTGCCATCCCACAGTGTCCAATTTGGAGCCAGTTACTAAAGCACATAGAGATGGCTGGGGACCAGGTCCCCTCTTAGAACTAAGTCTCAGCTCCTGTGAAGGTAGCACCAGAGAAATTAAACAGCTTTTATATAGCACACAGACAACAGACCATAGCTAACCATATAAAGAAGCAGTCCAACATGGCTCCAGAAAAATCCTAAAATAAAAAATCAGAAGCTTCCCAGAGAAAGAAGCCTTTCTGAAACTATTGGAGGTCGAGTACAAAAGAATTATATAGAGAGCTCTCCTACAGATTAAACAAAAGACAACAAGAATAAAATGAAAAGTTAAGCTATTTTGAACTGATGAAACATCAGCAGTCTGAAATCTAGCAGATAAGTAAGAAAATTACAGAATTAGACAATTCAGTCCAAAGCCAGAGGAGCAAAACTGAGGAGGTGAAAGTCTGACATAGTGACCTTGAAGATAGAGCAACTGATACCAGCGTTGATGAGGACAAATCAGAAAAAGAAATAAAAAAAAACTTTCACTCAGTCATAATAAATAAAAAAATAAGGAAGCATTAAGAAACATGTAGATTCTATTAAAGAGAAAAAATCTATGAATAATTGGACTTCCTGAATAAGGAGGGATAGATGAAAATACAGAGACCATTGCTGTAGAGTTGCTGTTTTAGTCAGCTAGGGTTGTTCTAACAGATATACCACAGAGTAGATGGCTTTAACAAAGGAAGGTTTATTCTTAAACAGTCTGGTAGGCTACATGTCCAAATTCAGGATGTCCACTCCAGGGGAGGCTTTCCCCCTCATTGGCTCTGAAGGAAAGTCTGGTATTGTGTCAGTCTTTGTTCAGGGAGCGTCTTGGCGCAGGAGCCTCAGGTCTGAAGGATGTGCTCTTCTCCCAGTGCTGCCTTCTTGATGGTGTGAAGTTCCCAATTCTCTGCCTGCTTTCCTTTCCTTTTATCTCTTGTAGGATGAAAGGATTAAGGGTAGTGCAAGCCATACTCCAGAGAAACTCCCTTTACAGTGGAGCAGGGAGGTGATCTTCTGAAGGGATTTACAGTCCCACCCAAAATTGAGGACAATCATAGAATACAGGGAATCTCGGCCCAAACAAATGGCTACACCTATTTTTGGGGGGGATGCAATTCAATCCATGAGAGTTGCTGACAGGAAACTCCCCTGAAATTATGAAAGAAGAAAGGATACCCAAAATGTGTATCAAACACCACAAAAACTAGATCACCAAAGAAAGACATCAAAATGTATTATAATCAAGCTTACTAAAATGAACCACGAGCAGATATTCTTAAAGGCAGTGATGCTCTAAGCAAAGCTAACATTCACAGGGAAATCCTGAAGGCTTTCATCTGACTTCTTGGCAGAAGCAATGTTGACAAGAAAGCAATGGGATGACACATTCAAAGCCCTGAAGGTGAAAAACTTCCAACCAAGAATTATGTATCTTTCAAAATTGTCTTTCAAATATGATGGTGTAATTGAGACATTCACAGATAAACAAATGCTTAGAGACTGTAAACACCAAACCAAAACTACAAGAAGTACTCAAAGAGATTCTTTGCTTAGAAAAACAAAAAACATTAAGTATATATTTAAGGAGGCAATGCAGGACATAACATCCAGAATGCTACTCACTTAAGGAAGTCAATAAACTCAATCAAAACTACATTATTAAAAGAAGGGAACCAGTGACCACAACATCAAAACTTATGACATCACCACACTAAATAGAGGGATATATTACAGTAGGTAACACCCTTTCAGATGAAGAGGAAAATAAAAAAGACGTGCAGAAGTTAAAGTCTGGTTTAAACTTAGAATAGTAAGGCGGATCAAAGCAAAATAGCCATGTGACATATCAAAACTAACAGTATAATACAGGAGTCTCAACAAACACAAAACCAACTGTGTAAAAGATGAAAAGTCAAACCATAAAGAAGAAGGACCCAGAAATGAATATTAAGGAAAACATCAACAACACAAAAATAAATGCATCCATATAACCGCACTAAGCACATTCCTATCAATACTTACACAACATGTAAGTGGAGTGAATGTTCCAGTAAAGAGACAGCGAGTGACATCAGGATCAAAAGACATGACCTATCTATATGTTGCTTACAAGAAACATAGCTAAGAGACAAATATATGAACAAACTGAAAATAAAAGAACACAAAAATATATACCAAGCCAGCAACATACACAGAAGAGCAAGAGTGGCAATACTAACCTAAGAAAAAATAGAGTTTAATGTAAGATCTGCCATTGTGGACAAGGATGGTCACTACTTGCTGCTGAAAGATTCATTACATATGCAGGATGTAATAACATTAAACATACACTCAATGCCAAAGCATCTAAATACATCAAATAGTGACAACAATGAAAAATGGGATGGATCACTCCACGATAACACTTGGAGATTTCAGCAGTGTACTTTCAGTAATGGACAGATAATCCAGAAAAAAAGCTCAGTAAAGATACAGAAGATCTTATTGCAGCAGTCAGCTAGATCTCATTGACATACATAGATCTTATTGCAGCAATCATCTAGACCTCATTGACATATATAGAACTTCTCAGCCATCGACAGATAAGTAAACCTTCTTCTCCCACGCAAATAGAACACTTCGCAGAACAGAGCACATGTTAGCACGTAAAGCAAGTCTCAACACAGTCCAAACGACTGAATTATTGCAGAGCATGTTCTTGAACCTCGAAGCCACAAAACTTGAAATCAGCAGAAGAAAAATCACAGGTAGAAATTGGAACTCACTGAAACGGAATACTACCTTGCTCAAAAACCTATGGGTTATAGAAGAAATCAAAGATGAAATAAAGGAAGTTATGGATTCCAATGAAAATGAAAACACATTGTACCAGAACCTATGGGATACAGCCAAAGCAGGTTTTAGAGGTCAATTTATATCTATAAATGCACACATCTGGAAGGAAGAAAGGACCCAAACCAAAGAATTAACTGTACGTTTTGAATGAGTAGAAAAAGAACAACAGAGAAACCCTTCAGGCACCAGAAGAAAACAGATAATAAATATTAGAGCAGAACTAAATGAAGAACAATAGAAAAAAATTAACAAAGCCAAAGGGTTCTTTGAAAAGATCAACAAATTCATAAAATTACTAAAGAAAAACAGGAGAGGAGACAAATAACCTGGATAAGAAATGAGGTGGGAGATGTCACAACAGACCCAACTGAAATCAAAAGTATCCTAACAAAATACTACAAAAGACTCTAACAGATTTGAAAACCTAGAGGAAATGGACGAATTTCTAGATTTATATCACCTACCAAAATTATCCCAAGAAGAAGTAGAACAACTTGATAAATGCTTCACAAGGGAAGAGGTTGAAAAAAGCAATAAAAAAACTGTCAACTAAAAAAGTCCTGGCCCAGATGGTTTCACCAGAGAATTCTATTGAACTTTTAGAGAAGAGTTATATTCAGTAATACTGAGGCTATTTAACAATATAGAAAGGGATGAAATACTCCCAAATTCATTCTATGAAGCCAGCATAATCTTGATACCAAAGCCAGAGAAACATTCCACAAAAAAGAAAAATTACACACCAATATCGCTAATGAATCTAGATGTAAAAATCTTCAACAAATTCATAGCCAAAAAAATTCAATAACATATGTAAAAAAAAAAATCACTGTGACCAAGTTGGATTCATGCTAGGGATGCAGTAGGGCTGGTTCAACATCATAAAAATAGTTAGTGTGATCAACCACATAAATAGCACAAAGATAAAAATCACCTGATTTTGTCAATGGATGCAGAAAAGGCAATTGACAAAGTCCAACACCAATTCATGCTAGAAACTCTCAACAAAATGGGAATAGAGGGGAAATTCCTCAATGCAGTAAGGGTCCTCTGTGAAAGCTAGCTGGCTACATCGTCCTGAATGGTGAGAGGCTGAAGGAATTCCTCTTAAGAACATGAACTAGACAAGGATGCCCACTGTCACTACTTCTATTCAACATTATACTAGAGGTTCTAGCCAGATCAATTAGACTAGACAAAGAAGTAAAGGGCATCCGCATCGGCAAAGAAGAAATAAAAATCTCCATATTTGCAGATGATATGATTGTATATAGAGAGAATCCTAGAGAATCCATAAGTAAACTCTTAGAACTAGTAGAGTTCATCAAAGTATCAAGATATAACCCTAAGTAAATCAGCAGGATTCCTTTATACCAACAGATTATCAAAAAAGAAATTGCCAAATGAATACAATTTACTATAGACCTAAAGAATATAAAATACCTAGGAGTGAATCTAACTAGAGAAATAAGAGAGCTATACAGAGAGTCCTGTAAGACCTTACCGCAAGAAACCAAAAGAGACTTATATAAATGGTGAAACCTACCCTGCTCATGGATAGGAAGACTTCACATTGTGAAAATGGCTGTTTTACCCAAAATGATCTACATATACAATGCAATCCGAGTACAAATTCCAGTATCATTTTTTTAATGGGATGGAGAAAGAAATTACCAACTTTGGTTGAAAAGAGAAGAAACCTCAGATATGTAAAGCAATCCTGAAGAAGAGGAACACCATGTGAGGCCTCACACTACCTAACCTTAGAACCTGTTACACTGTTGCAGTAATCAAAACAGCCTGGTACTGGTACAAAAAAGAGACATGTAGACCAATAGAACAGAGTTGAGACCCCAGAGATGCCACCATCCTCTTATGAGCAGTTTATATTTGACAAAGGCCTACGACTGTAGATAAGTAAAAACAGTCTCTCTAACAAGTGATGCTGGCATAATTGGATATCCATCTGCAAAAAACTGAAACAAGACCCATATCTCACACCTTACACAAAAAACTCACTCAAAATGGGTCAAAGACCTATATATCAAACCTAAAACAATAAAGATCATACAAGAAAAATTAGGGTCAACAAAGGAAGTTCTAACACACAGATCATACAGACCTGAAAATCTGACAAATAAAGCACCATCAACAGAAGAGAAAGTAGACAAATTGGAATTACAAAGAATCAAACACTTTTGTTCATCCAGAGACTTTATCAAGAGTTAAAAGATCACCTACAGAATCGGAAAAAATACTTGGTAACTACATGTTGGTTCAATGTGTTATCGCCATAATCTACAGAGTACTGCAAAATATCAACAAGAAAAAGGGAAATAATGCAATTGAGTAGTGAGCAATGGAGATGAGCAGATACTTCACTAGAGAAGGCATCCAGGCAGCAAAAAGACACATGAAGAAATGCTCAAGATCTTTAGCTGTCAGAGAAATACAAATCAAAACTACAATGAGATACCATCTTACCCCAACAAGCTTAGCTATAATTCAAAATCACAAAACAACTGGTGCTGGAGAGGCTGTGTAGAGGTTGGAACTTTCCTACACTGCTGGTGGGATTGCCTAGTGTTATAACATCTTTAGAAAGCAATCTGGCACTTCCTTAAAAAGCTGGAAATAGATACACCATGTGATCCAGTAATCCTACTCCTTGGAATTTATCCTACAGAAACAAAGGCTGTCACACAAACACATACGCACATGAATGTTCATTGCAGCACAGTCCACAATAGCAAAGAGATGGAATCAACCCAGATGCCCATCAACAGATGAATGGATAAGCAAACTATGGTATGTGTACTCAGTGGAATGCTATGCAATGATTAAAAAAAAAATGATGATTTTAGGAAACATCTCATAACCTGGTTTCAATTGGAAGACATGCTGAGTAAAATCAGTCAGTGGCAAGAGGAAAAATGCTGTACGAGACCTCTGCTGTAAGGGCTTAAAAACAGATTTATGTACAGAAGAAAAGATTCTTTGCTGAAAGTGTAGGGGGCAGGAGTTGATCATAGATTAGACAGTTGATAAAAATTTGGTTGGGTGAAAGTAGTGGCAGCACACAGTAGAAAGTAGATCAACTTAAGTTGACCTCGACATAAACTCAAAACTTTTCTAACCTCAACCCAGTATTGCAAGTATAGAGTACTAGGGGTTGGTTCTGGGGACCATGTTCTTGGGGGACATCGAGGTCATTTGGCATAATTAGCCTATTGCTAAGAGAGCCTTCTGCACCCTATATGGATGAACGGCGTCTGGGGTCTTAAAAGCTAGCAAGCTTCCATTTGAACTGCACTAACTAGTCCCACAGATGATCACCATGAACAACAAAGACTCAAGGGAAAAAAGGCCCAAGGGAGAAGGACCCATGTGAATGGGAGACTATATCAACATGTGACCAGAAGAAACAAATGATGCCTGCTCACCACCAAAGACAGCTGTGATGGGGCACACAATGTTGAGTCCCTGTGGCAACGTGAGAAAAGCAGGGGGCAGCTCATGAACCCTACTGAAAGACCACAGTTGGTGGTCTGACGGCACAAGGAATCCCCTGAGATCATGGCCCCTCAGCCTGCTGTTGCCCCTGTCTAAAAAACACTACTGAGATCATGTCTTCAGACAATAGTGATCTAGACTTGGGGACATAGTATGACCGTATGAGAGAGGTCTTTTATAGCTCTATGCACTTATAGGATGCTATCCTACTGGTCTCTTAGTAGATGGGAGAGGAGGGTGGAGAGGAGGGGGCAGGAGTTCGTTAAGAGGCTATGACAAGTATAAAGTGAAAAGGAGGAGTGTGCTGTCATGGGGCAAGGAGAGTAAAAGAGCTGTAGATAGGTGGGCATGCAAAATTGAGTAGGATTGTATACTTAATCACCATTAGAAAAAAAGTTGAGATACTTTCAAAGAAAATTATGGTTGAAAGAAAACCTACAAAGAAGAGAAAGGAAGACTAAGCTTGGACTGCTCAGAAGAAACCATGGAGGCAAGAAGGCAATGGGATGACATATGTAAAGCCTGGAAGGCCAAAAATTGCCAACCAAGAGTCATATATCTTACAAAATTACTTCTCAAATATGATGGCAGATTTAGGACATTTCTAGATAAGTGGGAGTTCAGAGAATTTGTGAGAACAGACTGAAATTACAATAAATGCTAAAGGAAGTTCTTTGATTAGAAAATCAATAAAATCAGATAAAAATTCTAGGCTATAATGAAAAATAGAGCATCTAAATAGCAACTCAGATAGTGAAATTACAAAAAATAAATGCAAAGCTAAAATACTAAAAACAGGGAAGCAGAGAAGTCAGTATGCAAAATACGACAACACGGTATCAAAAAGAAGTACTGAATAATGTACTCATGCATCTTTCATGTGGAGAGGAGGTCAAGGCAATGCAAGAAAATGAAAGAATGATTTTAATTTAGAATACCAGAGGTAAATAGTTAAGTAACCACAGAGGAAGTTAACAATCCTAAACATCAAAATAAGAAAATCAAGAAGTCTCACTAAATATAAAATCAACAATAATGAAAAGGATGAAAAGAAAACCCATAAAGAAAAATGATGTAGCATAGAAAATTAGGTGCACCAAAGACGATTAGGTTGGGATTGCAACACACTTTGCTTAGAGAGTTTCCCTGAAGTGTGTCTTTTACCACCCTTTATCCCTTCATCCTTTGGGAAGCCATCATTGTTTGCCTCTTTATGTGACTTGGTATTAACTGTTTATTTTCTTAGCCATCAGTAATTTGTTTTACTTATGTTTTCTTACTGTATTCTTCTTGTTTTGTTTTGAAATCTCTGAATAGACTGGTTATTTGAGCTGTTTTGGTTATTGTCACCTCTGAGGCTCTAACTTGTTGTCAGTAGGTGGTTAGAGCTGTTTGCTGGGCATCTGATCCCAGAGTCCATTTACTTCTGTTGTATGTATTCAGCTCAGGTGTCCAAGTTGTTGATCACCAAATGTGTGGTGCAGGTGCTTCCTTCAGTCCTAGAAGGGCAGGGTTGTTTGCTGTACTCACAGACATCTGGCTGCATGGGCTGAGAAAGGCTGACGGTGACAACCATCCATGAGTGTCTGTGAGGAAATCATATCCATATTCTTCAAAGCTTGTAGAAAATTTGGTTTTGCTGCAGGACTATGGGTGCTTGCTGTTGCTTGCAGAGATGAGAGTCGTTAAGGTTCATAGACCCTTTATGCCTGTGTCTGGCCAAAAGAACTGTTCTGCCCTGGGTGGCCAGCTTAGGGGAGCCACCTGCCGTTTGTTAAATTCATCCCTCTCCAAGTAGAAGAGAACAGCTCTGGGCATGCATTAGGGTTTATACTTTCTGCCCAAGGCATGCTTCAGTCTCTGGAAGCAGGTCCAGTGGAGAGAAAGGAGTAGGGGAAAGCATTGGTAAAATGTAGAGTTTTATTATGAAAGAACGTTTCAGATGCATGTGTGTTAAGTGGTTAGGTTTTGATGATGAAATGTCACTTTTCACTGATTTTTAATGCATGAGTAGGCTTCCTGTGACTCCATCTCCCCCACTGTGTAAGATACTTTCCAAATGCCACTGCTTCCCTCACCTTGCTTGCTGCTGCTGATATGCCTGTGACGTGCTTATTCTTGTTGTGTCAAGTCTGGTTGGTCTTAGGTACTTTTGGACCTACCATCTCTTCCCTGTTGATCAGTCTGATTTCTCAGTTTTCCCATTGATGTTCAGGGCTTCTAGAGTACCATATGTAATCAATTCATTTGTTTTGGGGGGATGTGTGTTCATTTGTTGCATTTGTTGTTAAAGGGATCACAGGAAGCATCTGAGTACTCCAGCATCGTAGCCCTGCCTCCCCAACAATGTAATTAAGAGCATATAGGCAAAACTCACTGGCAACATTATTCTCAGTGGAGAAATACTGAGAGCCCTCTCCTTCAGAACAGTTATAACACAATAATGACCACTGTCACCACATTTATTTACCATTGTACTAGACCAGTAAGAAAAAAAAAGGGAAATAAGGGGTATCAAAATTGCTCCTTGAAGTAAAGCTGGTGAGAATACATCTTATACTTCATAGAAGTGGCAGGAGGGATCAATTCCTGGAGAAGGATGTCATAGTTGGTAAGGTAAAGGGTCAGCAATAAAGAGGAAGACCCTCACAAAGATTGATTGACAGAGCAGCTGCCACAGTGAGCTCAAGTGTAACAACAATTGTGGACATAGGACAGGACTGGGTAGTGTTTTATTCTGTTGTAACTATGAGTGTGTACCAACTTGACAGGATCCACAAACAACAGCAAATTGGAAAACAAGTAATATTGTATCTGTGTGCAGACAGTGTGATTATTTACGTAGAAAATCTCAGGGATTTGAAGAGAGACATACTGGATTTAATAAAATACTCCAGTAAAGTAGCAGGATACAAGATAATCACAGAAAAATCTGTTATGTTCCTTTACACTAAATGGACATCTCCAGAAGGAAGTCATTTATAATTGCCCCCAAATGATTGAAGGCCTAAGAATAAACCTAACGAGACCTATACAGTAAAAATTGTAAAGCACTACAGGAAGAGACTAGATTGATGTTCATAAATTTAAAATAAATAAATAAATAAATAAACAAATAAAAAATAATCCATGTTCTTTGATTGGGAAACTTAATACTGTGGAAGAATCACCACTGCTTAATCTAGAGCTATAAGGCATTTACTGAAACACAAAGATATGTCACCAGCTTCATATGAAAATGAATGTGACCCTAAATAAACAAAGCAGTGTTAAAGAAGAACAACAAAGCAGTAGTCCTCAGTCTCCTTGGTCTCAAAACATACTGTATAGGCACAGTAATCAAAATAACATAGTACAGGTTCAATGACAGACAAATAGACCAATGGAGTAGAGTTGAGAACCGAGAAATAAATTCACCCATTTACAGGTGTCTGATTTTCAACAAGGCATTAAAATCCATTTAATGGGGCAGAAACAGCCTGTTTACTGAATTTACTGGAAAGACTGGATCTCTGTATGCAGAGAAATGAAACAGAATCCATTCCTAACAATATAAACAAAAACTAGCTCAACAGTGATCAAGGAACTTTATATTAAAACCAAGACTATGAAGTTACTGAATGGTAATGCAGGAACAAAGTGTGAGACCTATTTTTTTTTCCTTAATAGATTGCCAAACATAATTACTAATATACAAGCAACAGAAGGCAAGCCAGATAAGTGGGACTTCCTAAAAATGAAATACTTAAACACTTGTAAAAAACTTTTAACGGAGTGAGTAAAAAGAAAACCTGCTGATTAAAAAAACTTTGGGAATGATACACCTGATAAACATCCAATCTCTAAAACATATAGAAAACCTCAAAACTCAACAACAACAAAAAGGAACAACTCAATTTTTTTAAAAAAATGGAGGGGGGCAGCAATTGATATGAGCAAACATCTCACCAAAGAAGACATTCAGGCAACTAACAAACACATGAAAAAATGATCATGGTCATTGCCCATTGGAAAGATGCAAGTCAAAACTACAGTGAGATACCATCTTATCCTTCCAACAATAGCACCAGTCAAAAAAAAAGAGAAAGTACAAATGCTGGTAAAGTGGCTGAAAAGTTGAAATTCTTATCCACTGCTGTTGGATTGGAAATTGATTCAACCATTTCAGAAAACAGTATGGTACTTCCTTAAAAGGACAGAAAAAGAAATAGGATCCAGCAATTCCATTCCTAAATATAATACCCAAGAGGGCAAACTAGATCTGAACAGATATGTACTTACCTATGTTCATTGCACCATTGTTCACGATAGCAAAAAGGTAGAAATAGTCTAACTGCCTATCAACAAATGAATGGCTAAGCAAACTCTGGTGAACACCCAAGATGGAATACTATGAAACTATAAAAAATACTAATGAGAAGGAAGGGCCAAGATGGCAGAGTTAACAGACACATCTTGTGACCTCTTGAAGAACAAAGGTCCAGAAGAACAAATGAATCCAGAAATATGATATCCTGGAAGTTCTGAACATCACAGGGAAAGGTAAGAAGTCAGATTGAGCAATGAGGAGGGAGAGTAGCTCCAGAAGTGCATGGGATTCTCTGGAAGTGACCCACTGGAAAATGGCTGAAGCCATCATGGTGAGCTGTGGCCACATGGCTATAGGGCATCCTCCTCAGCAGGAGAAACTTACTGGAAAATCCACTAGCACCTTCACAACCTGTTAAAAACAACACTAGATTGTCAAAAACTAAGCCTTTGCATGTAAACCCCCATGCTCTGCAATCTAAATCTTTGCACCGAGATAAACCATTCTCCTTTGTCCTAGTGCTTCCCCCTCTTTTCACTGCACCTGCTTCTGGACTCTGACACCATTAAGAGAGCTGGAAATAGGACTCCTTAAGCCTGACCTGAACCGTTCTCTGAGACTAAAAGAAGGAGCAATTTAACAGATGGGGAAAGGGAAAAACATGGCCTGAGTCTCTTAAGCCAGAAAGTCAGGGCAGAAACTGATTCAGAAATAAGAGGATATACCGTCCTCATAGGAGATCAGGGATGATTGTTAGCATCCTGCTTTTCTTAGCAGCTGTAACCAGATTCCTGTGCCTACAGAAATCACCCCTGACCATCTAAGATAATAGGCAAAAGCCTGTACCATGCACTTGGTGACTAACTCCTTAGACATCTGAGGTGAAAAATAAAACTAAAAGGAATCTTGGGCTCCCATGTGTAGTAACAACTCTAACTACCTGGCGATAGGACATTAGAGCTTCAAAGGCAACAGTAACCAAGCTATCAAATATGACCAGCCTATTTGGACATTTCAAAACAAAATAAAATAAACTAGAACATAGTAAGCAAACATAAAATAAATGAATACAATTTAGTAATGGATCAGAGATGAGTCAATTTGAAATCACTTAGAAGAGCAGGCCATAATGTCTTCAGAAATCTCCAATACAAAGAATCAAATTTTTGAGAAGAGAACTTCCTGGAATTTGTGGAGATAAAATACAAAAGATGAATATTTACAGCTCTTCAAGAGATCAGGAAGGAGATGAGGCAAAATGCTGAAGAGTATAGTAATAACAAATTGAACAAGCTACAAGACAGCATATAGCGGGAAGATTTAGCAATTCTTAAAATTACAATATTGGACAATTCAGTACAAAGTCAAAGGAGCAGAACTGGGCAATGGAAGGTCAAATGAGTGAGATTGAAGATGCAGCATGTGACGTTGACATATTTGAGGAAAATCAGATAACAGAATTAAAAAAAAAGCAAACACTAAGAATTATGGGGGACTCTATGAGGAGGAGTAATTTATGAGTGACTGGTATGCCAGAAGAGAAAGGGATAACAAAAAAAATGCAGAGAAGATTGTCAAAGATTTGTTGACAGAAAACTTCCTTGATATCATCAAAGATGATATGGTATCTATCCAAGACATTTACCAAATCCCACACAAGGTAAATCTAAAAGGAAATACACCAAGGTATATTATAATCAAATATACCAAAATTAATGATAAGGAGATACTTTTAAAAGTGACCAGGGACAAATGAAAAACAACCTGCAAAGGAGAATAAGACTGAGCTTGGATTACTTAGCAGAAATCATGCAGGCATGAAGCTGTAGAATAATATATACAAAACACTGAAAGAAAAGAAGTTGTGAGCCTGGAATTTTATATCCAGTAAACTGTGTCTCAAATGTGATGGTAAACTAAAGACATTTCCAGATAAACAGAAATTTGTGGAATTTACAAATTACAAAGTAGAATTATAAGAAATACTAAAGGGAATCCTTTGGTTAGAAAATTAGTAACATCAGGTAACAACCTAAGACTAGAACAAAGAACAGTGCAACTGGAAATCAACTCAAAAAAGGGAATCAGAAGAATAAATGACAGGCAAAACATTGAAAACAGGGAAATAGGGATGTCATTATGTAAATATTATAACAAAAAAGACCTACAAGAAGCTACAAACAGATCTTTCATATGGAGAAGTAAGGGTGATGTAAAGAAATTAAAGACTTGTTTAAATTTAGAAAACATATTAAGGTAACCACAAAGCAAGCCATCAATCCTACACATCAAAGTAGAAAACAAGGAAAACATGAAGTTTCAGCAAATATGAAACCACCTGCCTTGAAAACTATAAAAATAAAACACTTAAAAGACTGAGCACAGAAAATTAAACAAAGCAATTTTATAAAATGCACAAAAAAGACACCAAAATGACAGCACTAAACTCACATCTATCAGTAATCATGCTGAATGTAAATAGATCAAATGCCACAGTCCAGAGACAAAGGGGGCGGAATGCAATAAAAAACAAGACTCATCTATATGCTGCCTGTAGGAGACACATCATAGACTTAAATATGTTGAAAAAACTAAAACTCAAAGGATGCAAAAGAATCAAGCAAGCAACATTCAAAATACAGCAGGAGTGGCAATAGTAATCTCTGCTATAATAGACTTTAAAGTAAAATCGACCACATTGGATAAAGAAGAGCATTATATAATGAATAAAGACTCAAGACTCCAGAAGGACGTAACCATATCGAATATCTATGCACCTAGTGACAGGGCTCCAACATACACAAACTCTAATTTTGTCAAAACAGAAATAGAAAGCTGCACAATAATAGTAGGAGCCTTCAACAAACCTCTTTCAGTGCAGGACAGAACATCTTAAATAAATAACCAGATATAAATTACGAAAGGTCTTCATGCCGCAGTGAACCAATTTGACCTCATAGACATATAGAATACTCCACCTAACTGCTGTCAACTATACTGTTTTTTCCAACACATACGGAAAATTCTCCAGAATAGACCAGGTATTAGGCCATAGGGCCATAAAAGTAGAAATCAATAAAAGAAAATGCAAGGGAAAAAAAAATCAAACACATGGAAGCTGAACAATATTTTGCTAAAAATGATTGGGTTATCAAAGAAATCAGGGAGAGAATAAAGAGAAATAGTGTGCTGTCATTGGACAGGGAGAGCAGTGGAAGCTGCATATAGGTGGGCATGTAAATTTATACAGGAATGTACTCAGTCATATTAAATAAAAAAAAGAGAGAAAAAAGAAATTCACAGAATAAAGTGAGAATGAAAATGCATCCTACCAGAAGCTTTGGGACACTGTAAAAGCAGTACTCAGAGGTCACTTTATCTCAATAAATGCACACATCCAAAAAGAAGAAAGGGCCAAAATCAAAGAGTGTAGTAACGAAGAGAGCAGCAAAAGAAGCCCTCAGGCACCAGAAGAAAGCAAATATTTTATCAGAGCAGGAGTCAATTGGAGAATAGAAAAATGATTGAAAGAGTTAACAAGATGAGAAGTTGGTTGCTGGGAAAGATCAACAAAATCAATAAACCATCAGCCAAACTGACAAAAGAAAAACAAGAGAGGGTACACATAATTTGACTAAGACATAAGATGGGCAATATCACAGCAGACTCACCTGAAATTAAAAGAAGTATCAGAGAAACTTCTCATCATAATATAGGGCATTTATACAAAGCCAACAGCCAACATCATCCTTAAATGTGGAGCATCTGAAACCATTCTACTTGAGAATTGGAATCAGAAAAAAGGATGCCCTTTATCACTACTTTCATTTAACATTGTGCTGGGCCTTGTAGTCAAAGAAATAATGTAAGATAAAGAAATAAAGCACATCCAGATTGGAAAGGAAGGAGTAAAAGTATCTCTATTTGTAGGTGATATGATTTTCTAAACAGAAAACTCTTAAGGAATCCACAAAAAAAAAAAAAAAAAAAAAAAAAAACCTGCTGGAATTAATAGAAGAGTGCCGTAAAGTATGAGGATATATCATAAACATACAAAAATAAGCTGGAATCTCTACATCAACAAAGAGAGCTTCAGAGAGGAAATCACCAAATCAATACCATTTAAATTACCCCCCAAGAAAATAAATTACTTAGGAGTAATTCTAACCATAGATGAAAAAAACCTTTACAAAGAAACTTAACAGGGCTGTACTCCAGAAAGGCAAAAGAGACCTACATTAAGTAGGGAAATTTACCTTGCTCTTGGATAGGAAGCTTCAACATTGTGAAAATGTCTGTTCTGCTCAAAGTGATGTATAGATATAATGCAATCCCAATACAGATTCCACGGGCATTTTTTAATGAGATGGATAAACAAATCACCAACTTCGTTTGGAAAGTGAAGAGGCCCTAGTTAAGTAAAGCATTAATGTATGACAAGAACAAAGTGGAAACCTCACACTATCTGACTTTAGAACCTTGTACACTGCGCAGTAGTCAAAATATACTGGTACTGGTACAAAAACAGATATATAGATAATGGAACAGAACTGAGAATTAAGTTATAACATCTTCTGCTTACGACCAGCTGATATTTGACAAAGGCTCAAAGTCTTAAAACTGGAGAAAAGGCAGTCTCTTCAAAAACAGTGTTGGTATAACTGGATAGCAATGTGTTACAAAGTGAAACAAGACCCATATGTCACACTATGCACAAAAACTGACTTAAAAGGATCAAAAACCTAAACATAAAATCTAAAAAATAAAGATCATGGAACAAATAATAAGGACAACTCTGGAAACCCTAACACAACACATAAACAGAATACAGAACATTACTAACAGTGCAGAAAAAACAGAAGAGAAAATAGGTAACTGAGAACTCTTAAAAATCAAACACTTATACTTATCTGAAGGTTTCACCAAAAGAACAAAAAAAAAAAATCTACAGACTGAAGAAATTTTTGGCTATGACACATACAGTCAGAATCTAATCTCCGTAATCTACAAGGTACTGCAACATCTCAGTAAAACAGAGACAAATAACCCAATTAAAAAATGGGCACAGGGTATGAACAGGCATTTTACAAAGGAATACAGCCAGGCTTCTATCAGATACATGAGGAAATGTTCAGGATCGTTAACCATTAACAAATTCCAGATCAAAACTATAATGAGAAACTGTCTCACCCCAACAAGGCTGGCATTAATCCAAAAACACTCAGTATATGTTAAAAAGCGTGTGAAGAGACTGAAACACATAAACCCTGCTGGCTGGGATGTAAAACGGTACAGCCACTTTGGAAATTGATTTGGTGCTTTCTTTCATAGCTGTAACTAGAAATATCACATGATTCAGCAGTCATACTTCTTACAATATACCCTAGAGAAACAGACTTTCACATGAATAAGTAATACACAGCAGTGTTTTTTGGAGCACTGTCCATAACAGCAAAGAGATGGAATCAACCTAAGTGCCCATCAACAGATGAATGGGTAAACTATGATACAGTCACACAGTGGAATGCTACGCAATGATAAAGAACAGCAATGATCTTGGAAGACATCTTATAATATAGAATAATCTGCAAGGCATTTTTTGAGTGACATTGCAAAAGGACAAATACTGTATGACACCACTGTTATAAGGACTCAAGAAGAGATTTAAGAACAGAAGAAAATAGTCTTTGATGGTTATCAGGGTAGGAAGGGAAGGAGAGTACTCTTCATTGATTAGATTGTATGTAGGAATTTGGTTAGGTGAAAGGAGTGACAGTACACAGTAGAAAGGAGGTAAACACAGCTGGATGATACCCAAAGCTAAGAGATATCGTAAATATATCCTAAAATTTCAAAGGGAAGAGTAGCAGTATCAGGGTCTGGGGACCATGGTTTCAGGAAACATCTGGGTCCATTATCATAGCTAAGTTATTTCCTGAGATATTGTTCTGTATCACCATTAGTGATTGGCACCTGAGGTCTTAAAAGCTAGTAAGCAGCCATCTAAATAGCTTCAGTTCATCCCAACCCACCTGAAGCAGAGGAGAATAAAAGACATCAAAAACATGGCAAAAATATGAGGCCAAGAAATAGAAGGGGGCAAATGATACGGAGACTACATCTGCATGAGACCAGAAGACCTTTATGTTGCGTGGCTACCACCAATGACTACACTGGTAGGGAATGCAACGTAGACTACCTGGTGTAGTGGAAGATAAATGGGTATGCAGAACTATAACTCTATTAAAAGACTAGACCTGATGGATTGACAGACTGGAGGGTTCCCTGAGGACATGGCCCCCACTCTGTTAGTCCATTGCTGAAACCAATCCCAGAGCCAACTCTTAAGACAAAGTTTGGACAGAATTATAAGATACAGAAAAAAAGTTTCATTCTTGGTTTAAATATATACATGAGGCTTACTGAGCAGCTTCTGTCTAGATGTGACATGAGAGGGTGAAGGAGAAAGGAGGTGATTGAGTAGATGTAGGAAGTACAGAGTAGAAAAGAGGATTGTGTTGTCACAAGGTGGGGAAAGCACCTAGAGTTGTGTAGCTCTGTGTGCAAATTTTTGTATTGACAAATTGACTTGGATAGTAAACTTTGAATTAAAGCAGAAAATAATAATAATAATAATGAGTTCTAAAAATATACTATATTGTGGATGGTCTGACATTGTGCTGAGCGAAATCACAAAATGACAAGTATTGGATGATTACACTATTATAAAAAGACGAAAATAGGTATATATACAGAAAGCAACATTCTTTGGTTTTACCAGGGATGGAAGGGAGAAGATGGTTAACCACTTTCTAGATAGTATATAATCGTTTGTTTTGGTGATGGAAAAGGCATTACCCAATAAGAATGATGTAAGCACAATTTGATTATAGTAAAAGATGACTCTAAAAATGCTCAAGACTAAAGGGATAATTTTGGTAAAAGCTACCATATATACAATTTCACAACAACAGTACAAAGAAAAATTACATAGATAAGTAAGCTTTCCTATATATGTATGGGTGTTTTGTTAGGTAAATACACGTATACCCACATTTGTGTGTACTTTATATATATTCATATGTAAAATAAAGAACATAAGAGGTGTAGTTACAGATACTTGCTAGATATAATCAAACATCTTGTGGGATTAGGTTACTAGGTTTCAGGTGTTGAAGAGCATAGTCTCAGTATAACTTGTTATTTGATATAAAGTAGCTTGCAAAGATACTGTTTTCGGAGGCAGGACCAGGGTGATGGAGTAGTCAGATGTTTCCTGTTGCCACTCTTACAACAAAGACCTGAAAAACCAAGTGAATCGATTATATATGAGAATCAGGAGCCGTCAACATCAAAGGTGAATTTGTGAAATCAGACTAAATGGCAGTGGGAGGGAGACATGGTCCAAAAGCTTTGGGAACTGGCAACCTGGAAGGCAGATCAGCTAGCATGCACAGTGAGGCAGCCAATGTATGGGATGCCTGTTCTACACTGAGAGAGTCCAAGCAGTGCAGAGACAACTCAGGTCTTCAGAACCAGTGAAAAGCTGCATTCAGTTTACAAAAGATAAGTGTGTGTATCTAACCTACCTCATGAATCAAAATACACTGTTCAGGAAAAACTCCTCTCCCATTTTCCTGTCTCTTCCTGATTCTGTACCAAGCCCCAGGCCATTGCTGCGTCCCCTGGACCAGAAGTAAGACCCATCGCACTTCCTGAGCCATTCTTCCAGCCTTAGGGAAGGAACAAATGAACAATTGGGGAAAAAATAATCTGCCAGCTCCCTAATCCAGGAATTTAGGGCAGGCACAGCATCTTTGCATAGGCACAGACAGAAGGGTCTGCAAATTTTGAATGCCTTTTACCCCTGCATAGACCTGTGTGGTACCATTTCAGCAGTATAGTCTTTCATTAGGACAGTAAAATAGGGTGTACACCTGAAAGTTAACTTCAGCTTTGTCAGCTACATGACAGAGTGATAGGTTCAGAACATTTGAAATTACTCTACCCAGTAAATGCTGTCCTCGCTGTCCTCAAGACCACTATATCATGGTCTTGAAAACTGTGGCTCCACTCATGCCACCTAGCCACCAGTAAAAGTGGTCCAAAGTTAAGTGATACCTCCTAGTCCATACAGCCAACAGCACTGGGGCCCATAGTGAGACTGCAAACCTACCCATTGTACTCTAGGGAACAGCTTTGGCATTCAGGGTCAGCTGTCATTCCCTTGTTTTGCTCAATGTGTGACGCTGCATTGCAGCCAGATATCTGCCTACTCCAATCATTCCTGCCTGTTTTACACTGTAGGTGAGAGCCTATACCACACACTTGGTGACTGAATACATGGGCACTTGAGCTGAATTCATACAAGAAAAGTCAATGGACTGCTGACCCTCCTATAACTAGCAGCAGATATAACCAGCTGGTGACAGGATGCTACAATTTCAAAGGTGTCAATAATCAAGCAAGCTAACATAGCAGGCTATTTGGGCATATTTAAACAAAACAAGAATCTAGGTCACAGCTATAAACAAACATAAGTACATTAACTGATTGATGGGCTCAGAGATAAAAGTCAGTATGAAATCATATAATGAGGCAGACCATGAAAGCTTCAGCAAGCTCTCAAAACAAGAAATCAGGAAATCTGGAATAACAGAAGTTCTTCAAATTAGTGAAGGTAAAATACAAAAGATTATTACACAGAATTCTTTAAGAGATCAGGAAAGAAATCAAGCAAACATGGAATGAGCCAAGGAACAAAGCAGTAGAGGAACTTAAGAAGATTAGATGAAGGACATAATGAGAACTTTAACAGACTCTGGGAATCAACAGAGAGAAGTGAACAGAAATTTAGATTAACAGTAAAATTTGAGAATTAGAAAACTCAACAGAAAGTATTAGGAGCGTAACTGAGGAAGTAGAAGTCATAATTAGTGAGATTGTAAGTAAAGCATTTGACACAGGCTTATTTGAGGAAAAATCAGATAAAATAATTTTTTAAAAAATGAAGACAAACTGAGAATTATGTGGAACTCTATCAAGAGAAGTAATCTACAAGTGACTGGAGAACCAGATGGGGAGGGGGGCAAAAGGAAATACAGAGAAAGTTGTTGAAGATTTGTTGGCAAAAATACTTCCCTGATGTTACGAAAGATGAGAAGATATCCGTCCAAGACTTTGAGCCCCACACAAGGTAGATCCCGAAAGAAAATCACCAAGACATATTGTAATCAAACTTGACAAAACTATAGATGAAGGGATAATTTTAAGAGTAAATAGGGATAAATGAAAAGTCATCTATGAAGAACAATCAATAAGATTAAACTTGAGTATTCAGCAGGAACCATGCAGACAAGAAGGTAATGGGAAGACGTCCAACTTGACAGCACTTGGCTTTTTGGCTTTTGAAGGAAAAAAAAAAATGCCAGTCGAATTATATATCCAGCAAGACTGTCTCTTAAATGTGATGGTGAAATTAGGATATTTCCAAATAAACAGAAGTTTAGGGAATTAGCAAAAACCAGAAACAAAATTAAAAGAAATATTAAATGGAGCTCTGGTTAGAAAATCAACACCAGATAACCAGAAACGAGAACACAGCACAGAGGTTAACCTAGATAGGGAAGTCACAAAACTAAATCAATGCTAAAACACTTAAGATAGAGAACAAGAGATGTCAGTATGTAAAAGGTGTCAACAATAAAACTAGGAGGATCAAAACTATAGTCATAAATCTTTCATGTGGAGAGGAAGTCAAGGGATTATACAGAAACAAAAGATTGGTTTACAATTAAAATAGTAGGGGTAAATACTAAGGTAGCCACAAAGGAAACTAGCAATCATATAAAATAAAATAAGAAAGAAAAACATAAAGACTCAAAAATACAATGGCAACACCAAGGCAAAAGACAAAATACGTAAATAAAAATGACTCAACACAGAAAATTAAGTGGAACAAAGAAACTATAAACAAGAAGCAAACAAACAAAAACACTTTAAAATCAACCACAATGGATAATGAAGGACATTGTATAATGATAAAAGGGTTAGTACACCAAGAGGGCATAAGAATGATAAATATTTAGGTACCCAATGAAAGCCGCCAAGTAGCCAATGAAAGGGTTCCAAAATACATACATCTAATAGAAGTGAAAAGAGAGACAACTCAGCAATAGTAGTAGGACTTCATACCACTTTTGACAAAGGACAAACCATCCAGAAAGAAGCTCAATAAAGACACTCGATAAAGACACAATAAACCAACTCGATCTCACAGACACACATAGCACACTCCATCCAACTGAGGTGAACTGTAGTTTCTTTTCTAATGTCAGATCAAATTTATAGATATTCTTAGTGCTTTAGTAACTACAGTTTTATCTTTTAGGTTTTTTTGATGGTTTATGTTTTCAGTATTGGAATGCTTGCTTACAAATTGATTGTATTTAAATTTTTGGTTTGTAATATGGGTTTTGGAAACCATGGTGGTATAGTGATTAAGTGCTACATCTGCTAACCCAAAGGTCAGCAGTTCAAATCTGCCAGACAGTCTTTGGAAACTATGGAGCAGCTCTACTCTGTCCTGTAGGTTTGCTGTGAGTAGGAATTGACTTGACAGCACTGGCTTTAGTATGGGTTTTAAGAAATATGATTTAGTATTGCAGTCCATCGCAGAGGCTGGGGGCACTTTGCCCGTGGTAACTGGAGCAATGTTTGTATTTGTCACCTTTCATCAGGTTACGTGAGGAACCTCTGGTTTTCCCATGTGACCCAGAATAAACAAAACAAGCCCATCAGAGTTCTCTACGTATCATACGGGAAAGCTGTAATTATGCTTGTAAGCTTTATCTCCCAGAAAAAAATGGGAAAGCAAGGCAAAAATTTTAAAAATACTGGCACATCTAGGAAGTATCACCTGATAAAAATGCATAACCCTACGCAACAGTGAGACTCCAGCTGTGGTTGCTTAAGTCTCCCCCATTTCACAAGGGACCCATTTTGGTGGTAAATGCTTTGGGACCAGAATAACACACTACTTATGAGGTCCTGCAATGGGCCAGAGGCATAACGTTGTCTAATTTACTGACATACCAATGGTGATGAAAGGGTTTTAAAAGATGTTAATATGAGCTCCCTTTACTTAAGATGCCAGTCTGTAAAAAACAATTTTAAACCAAGTAATAGTAGTAATAATGGAAGAGAAGACACTATTTTGAGGCAGGCCAGGAAGTATTAAAGCACTAAAGACCATTGAAAGTAGAATTTCCTTGAAGAAGAGTCCAGGGGAACTCCTGAGCAGCAGTCATGCATCATGTAGAGCTGCTGGCTGACTTTTATCACCTTCCCTGTATACAGGGACTTCTTAGGAACAGGTGAATGCATTGTTTATTGGGTTCCATAAATTTTTTAAATAATACCTGAGCAGTATAATTTTTGTCATTTCTCTCTCCATCATCTCAGAATATTCCCTTCTGTATTGTATCCTCTGGGGGAAGGAGGGAGTTAAGGGTTATTGCCTTATTTTCCAATTGAAAGATCATATTAAATAATGATAAAATATATTCTGTAATGAGGAAAAGAAATAAAAAAGAAGCAGGTAGCAATTATTTTGAAATCAGACCTGAAATATTTACTTACAGATGTCTGTGGATATGTAATTAGCCTCAGATTCTCTGGGCAGCTGAAAAATTAGTATGTATTGATTTTATTTTTACAGTAACTTAAGTTCTTTAATGTATAGTTGTAATAATATTTCTCCCTTAAGCACATTTTAGAACTTGCATGGACTTAGTTAAGCCAGTTATCCTTACACAACATAGTCATCTCTTAATTCTCTACTTCGTTACATCTACAGTAGCCTCCAGCAGGCTGAAACTAGTAGAACTAGATGGTACTTGTCTACCGCGAGTGACTGACTGCTGTGACAGTGATCACAACAGGAGTTCCTGTACAGAGCTGGAGGAAAATTCAGAATGAAGTTCTAACTCGAAAAGAAAGACTAGATTTACTGGCCAGACAGAGACTGGAGAAACCCTGAGAGTATTTTTCAGTAGTTTCTTTCATGAATCTTCCTACCTTTTTGTCTGTGGATATAAAGCTATGCTGTGAAGTCTTTCTGAAAAATTGTCCTTAGTTTTGTTATCTGGTGCTGCTGTAACAAGTCAGCGGCTTTAATGAACATAGATTTATTTTCTTCCAGTTTTGAAATTTGGAAGTCGGAATTCCGGGAACTGACTCTAGGGGAAGGCGCTGTGCTCTGAGTTTTAATCCTCGCCTCCACCCCTTGTTTGCTTGCTTCCTAATCTATTGTTTTTATAATTCAGAACTTATTGGGTTAAGACATGCTCCATATCAGTATAACCTTATTAACGTAACAAAGAAAACTGCTTCCAAATGGGATCACATCCACAGGTGTAGTGATTAGAATTATAGTGATTAGAATTCCAAAGCACATTCTGTGGGCATCCAGTTCAACCCATGACATCCATTATCTCTCCTCCTACCAACCTCCACCATTCCTTCTTAACTTTCTCCTGTTGGTTTTTTAAGGGACAGTAGAATATTCATCTCTTCTGGATATAAAAATTAGACAACCAAAGGGTGAATGCAAAAAATATGTATGTCTTTGGTGTACCTGGAACTCGGTGCATAATATGTCACAATATTTAAAAGTCTGTCTCCTGAGTAGACTGAAGCTTTGTTGGAATGGATTGGATCTTTCATCTGTGAGTCAGACAGAATAGTGCCTGCCACATGACAGGTGCTCAGTAAGTTTGTTGACTAGAATAAATTGATGTACAAGGAAGTAGTTATTTTAGATAAGATATTCTGTAAAGGGATGTGTTTTTCAGCTCTAATTGGCACTGAAATAGTTTGTTAGGAATGTAGGCAGTATCAGCTGTGAATGAAAAAGGACTGAATGGCTGTGAAAATGGAACTGTGTTCTTATTCATCATTGGCCTTGAGTATACATAGAAAAGTTTACACATCTGTTCTCATTCTTTTTTAGTAATCGAATTAATTTGCTCATTGTTTTTTCACTAAAAGGGAAGTTTAAAAGTGGAAGGGGAGGATACTTACCTAGGCAATAAAAAGACTATAAAAAGGCTATGAGCTATTTAGTCAACACTAATCAAGACATTATGTGCTTTCAAAGAGTTAATGACCGATTCAGAACAGTTGATGATCTGAATCACATCTGGAAAACATTAACTCCAGATGATTATTAATCCTGCACCTTGTTATTAATATGAAAATTAAAAAAAAATGAACCATGTGGATTTTTAATGGTTGATAGATGGACTGAGAATTTATAATTAGCCAGTCAAGCTGTAAAAAGCATAGGTCAGCACTGAACGTTAAATACTTCTTATACTCCATATTCCATTCCGTTAGTATTTTGAACTAGTGTACCATGTAAAGCAAAATCAGTTCTTAAAATTACTTGACTTTGAGTTTTTTTTAAGCAAAGCAAAACCTGTTCTGCTAATACGAGTTCTGACAAGTCCACAAACTCAATTGTTCTAAGTGCTACATACTGAATATCAGTATGCTGAATATCACTACTGTGACCTTCAAAGTACTCCCCTTGGGAAGCTGTGCACTGACATCAGGGTCTGCCCATCGTCAAAGCAATTTTGGAACTTGTCTGCAATGGCTATTGCACATGGTGGCACAGCGGCAAGTTCACAAATTTAATTGTATAGCTGTTTGTGAGGGAGTTTTTAGCCAGGAAGCAAATCACTGTATTCAAACACTCTTCCTGCTCACCTGATCTGACCCGCAGTGATGTTATTCTTTACTCGAAGATAAAGGAAATATTGAAAGAAAGACGGTTGACATTCAGGAAATCAAGGGTAATATGACCACAGCTTTGATGTCTATTCCAGGAAAAGAGTTGCTTTGTAGGGTCGACTGAGCTCTGTCATCAGTGTATAACTTCAGAAAGGGAGTACTTCAAAGGTGATAGTAGTGATATTCATCAGTGAAGTATGTAGCATTCTTTTTAGGATGAGTTCGTGAACTTAATTTTCAGTGCTTGTACATGTTATTGCTAGTCTTTGTTTCTCCCATAATTAGCAGTATTCAGGTACTCACTGATTTATGACTTATGGTTTATTTCTGTTGTACTGATGTAACTATTAATAATGCTTCACATACTTTTAAAAGTTTCCTGGTTTGGATGATGAATTAAATGATCACTCTCATATTAATTCGGGTAATGCAACTGATGACAAATAAACTACTGAATGCATAATAATTTACAAAAAATAATTTAAAAAAATGATTTCTCATTCTTGTAGTAAAACAAACTCATCATTCTCAGCTGTCAGGGAACATGGAGAATGAGGCTATGGAGTGTGTAACCCTGCTTTTTAAAAGCATTAGTTCAAAAGTAGGACACAATACTTCTATTCATATTTCAAAGGCAACCAAGCTTCCTAATCCTACAGTAGAGCCTGGGAAATGTAGGTTAGCCTGGGAAGAAGATGACATTGATTTTAGCTGAATAGACTAAACTTCTAGTTGTCATCCAGTACCATCCAAATTTTTTTGTTTGTTTCCTGTTAATGAGGCTGCAATGCATCTAGCTATGAAAACTACAATTTCTAACATAGTGCATCTAGTTATGATCAAAAGACTATGTTCAATTCCATCTAATATAAATAGAGATGTTTTGTGTAATTTTCAGGGAAGCAGCATAAAATAACCTCCTTCAACTACAGAATAAACCTTTTTGCCTGATACTTGCCCCTTTGCTGTCTGGATGAGGATTCTGTAGCATCTTAACCCTAATATGAATTTGAAGATAAAATTATGTACTAAGATGACAGAGTTCTATACTGTACAGCCATTATAATGGTTACTATTGGGTCATCTTGGCTGGGCTAGGATTCCCAGGGCTTGTTTGTGATCATTTCCATGATTGCATCTGCTGTTAGTAGCCAGTCAGTTTAAAGGGAACTTCTGTGGCGGTGTGGCCTGTATCTATATATTAGCAGACATTCTGACTTTTGGCTTACTCAAGATCTGGTGGTTGACTCCTGTTACTCTGACTTCCTACTGTTAGAAGTTGAGCTGTTAGAACTTGAGCTTATCCACAGATCTTGGAATTCATTGGTTTTCACAGTCTGAGAGCAGGAACTCTGCTCTCTGACTTGCCAATACTGGGTTCACCAACCCCTGTGTCCAGCTAAATTGAGAGAAACCTCCACCTGAGACACAGACTCAGAACATTCCAGCCTCAAGAATTGTGTCATCGATTTCGTTGATATAAAATTTCTGTATATATTTATATGCTTTACTGGTTTTGCTCTCTTGGGAATGCAGCCTAAGACAATCTTTAAATTATTTTTATAATAGCTTCAATTACATGGGACAGTTGCATCTTGTAGTATTGAGTAACAGAAATAACAAAGTATTTCCAATCTTAATTTTATATGGTCATGCTATAATAAACAAACATGAAAGGATGTGAACGCACTTTATTTTTTAGCTTTTCAAAGTTCTACTAAAATCATAATTTGTGAAGGCAAAGTCAGGATGCTAGACTGGGTACACATGTCCTTAATTCCCTCTGAAAACTAAGGCCTGGATTCATAATAGAACAGAGCTTTTGGACACAGAGTGAGCTCTAGGACATGGCATAGACTGTCAGTTTGGACTGTGTGCCACTAAGTGGGAAACTTCCTCTCTCTTGCTGAGCCCCACACTGTGTAAATAGCTGGCTCACACTGACTGAAGGTACTGATGCTTTTAACTTTTCTTTCTTTCTGTTGGCTGGCGGATGAGAGATGGATGTGAGCTGGCAGCTACGCTGACTGCAGTACTGAAGTGAACAGCGTGTGCTGCAGTGGAGAGACAATATGTGGAATAGCCAAGTTTGAGAGCCAGGCTGCAGATTGAGGATACTACAGCTCCTCCACCCTCTCTTTTCGGGAGATCCATCCTAGATTCGGTTGTTTCACTGCTGGTGGGGTAGCTTGACTGGGATGCCATCTTGTTTGGCTGGGAGGTGGAGTTACCCAACTGGAGGCCTTGGCAGAGGCTAATTCCCAGGCTGGGAGGCAGTGCCAGTCTCTGGAACACTTTTCCAGCATTAAGGCCGTGTTTAGCTCAGTAATGCCTTATGGAAAGTGTCTGGTGGGCGATGGCAGTAGTGCAGTAGCCACGGCTGAAGAGGTGCCTCTGTTGTCAGCCAGAAGAAGGGGCCTGCCACACCTGATGGCCTGACTGATTTTGGAAGTTGTCAGATAGCTTTTAGCTTTTTAAAATAAGACTGCCTGGAAAAATAACTGCTGTGCGGCCAGACTACATCTCTTTCAGTCTTTAGTGACTCACATCATAAGGTCAGTTAACGGCCCTCCATTAACTCCATAAATAGGATGGTGTCTTTGCCAGCCGGGAGGGAGAGCCTGCCATGCTAGAGAGTCGACTGGGGCCAGTCACTAGAGTACACGGAGGTGGCTGGTGACCAATTCCCTTTTCAGATCTATCCCTCAGCTTTTGTTGAGGCAACACGAGAGAAACTGAACAAGCTCTATATTTCACAAAAACAATAAGCCATCACTGAACATTGAAAGAAACATCCAACCACGGCTCCAGAAAACTCCCAAAATAAAGAATCAAAAAACTTCTCAGATGAAGAAGCCTTTCTGAAACTATCAGAGGTCTAGTACAAAAGAATTATACATAGATCCCCTCTAGAGATTAAACAAAATGCAGCAGAGCAAAATGAAAAAGCAAGCTATTCAAACTGATAGAACATCAACATTCTGAAATTTGACAGATCAATAACAAAATTCCAGAATTAGACAATGCAGTTCAAAGGGAAAAGAATAAAACTGACAAACTGAAACTCAGACTTAGTGACCTTGAAGATAGAACAACTGACACCAGCATTTATGAGGAGAAATCAGAGAAAAGAAACAAGACAAAGGAAGAAGCATTAAGAAACATGTGGAAGTGTACATTTCCACTCAGTTATATTAAATAAAAAATTTAAAAAAAAAAGAAACGTGGGATTCTATCAAGAGGAATAACCTACAATTAATTGGAGTTTCTGAATAAGGAGGGACAGCTGAAAACACAGAGAGTATTGTTCTTGAGTTGATGACGGAAAACTTCCCTGAAATTATAAAAGAACATAGATATCCAAGTTGTGTACCAAACGTCACAAAAAATAGACCCTCCACCAAAGGCACCAAGGCATATTATAATCAAGCTTAATAAAATGAAGCATAAGCAGAAACTCATAAAGGCAATAAGACTCAAAGCAAAGCTGACATTCAGAGGGAAGCCCTGTAGGCTTTTGTCTGACTTCTTGGCCAAAAGACGTTGGCATGGAGGAGGTGGGTGACATATTCAAAATCTTGAAGGAGAAAAACTTCCAACCAAGAATTACATATTCTGCAAAACTATCTTTCACATATGGAGATGAAATTAAGACATTTGGCGATAAACAGTAGCTTAGAGACTTTGTAAAAACCAAACCAAAAACTATAAGAAATACTGAAATCAGAAGCTCTTGGCTTAGAAAAACAAAACCATTAAGTGCATATTTAAGGAAGCAATGCAGGACTCAACATCCAGAAACCTCAGTTAGGGAGGGCACAAAATGAAATCAAAGCTATGATATTAAAAAAGGGAACCAGTGATCATATCTTGAGAACTAAGACACCATCACATTAAAAATAGGGATATGCTACAGTAGATACAGTCTTTCAGATGGAGAGGAAGTTCAAAAGTAAAGCAGAAGTTAAAATTGGGTTTAAAATTAGAATATTAAGGTGATCATAAAGATAGCCATAAAGCACAGTAACAATGCAACAAATCAAAACAAGAAACATAGTACAAGAGTCTCAACAAACAGCACTAAAAAGGATGAAAATACAACCCATAAAAAAGAATGATCTAGAACAGAATATTAAGAGCAATAGAGAAAACACTAACACCAAAACCAAAATAAATACATCAAAATGACAGCTCTGAACACATGCCTATCAATAATTACACTTAATGTAAGTGGACTGAACGCTGCAGTCAAGAGACAACAAGTGCCATCTTGGATCAAAAGACACGACCTGTCTGTATGTTACTTACAAGAAACATACCTTAGATTTAAAAGATATGAACAAACAAAATTAGAGGATGGAATAATATATGTCAAGCTAACAATATACAAAGAAGAGCAGGGGTGACAATACTCATTTCAGATAAATAGATTTTAATGTGAAATCCACTGTTGTGGACAAAGACAGTCACTGTTTATTGCTGAAAGATTCAATACACAAGCAGGGCTTAATAATATTACCTATTTATGCACCCAATTCTAGAGCATCTAAAGTCATTGAACAAACACTGACTACACTGAAAAATTAGATAGATTACGCCACAGTAATAGTGGGAGAATTCAACACTCTACTTTCAGTAATGGATAGATCGTCCAGAAAGAAAGCTCAGTAAAGGCACAGAAGATCTTATTGCCACAATTAACCAATTAGACCTCATCAAAATATACACAACTTTCTATTAATCAATAGATAACTACACATTCTTCTCCAATGCACAGAGAACGTTTTCCAGAGTAGCCCATGTGTTAGGACATAAAGCAAATTTCAACAAAATTCAAATTACTGAATTATTACAAAGCATCTTCTCCCACCATATCATAAAAGTCAGAATCAGTAGCAGAGAAAACATAGGTAGAAACTGGAATTCATGGAAGCTGAACAGCACCCTGCTTAAAATGCCATGGGTTATAGAGGAAATCAAGGATGAAATAAATTTATGGATTGAAATGAGAAAGAAAACACTTCCTACCAGAACCAGTGGGGTACAGCCAAAGCAGTGATCAGAGGTCAGTTTATCTCTATAAAGGCGCACATCCGAAAGACAGAAAGGACTGAAACCAAAGAATTAGCCCTACAGATTGATCATCTAGAAAGAGAGCAACAGAGGAACTCCTCAGTCACCAGAAGAATGCAGATCATAAAGAAGAGAGCAGAAATAAATGAATGATACGATAGAAGAACAATTGAAAAAAAATGATAAAACCAAAAGCGTATTTTTTTGAAAAGATCACCAAAATTGACAAACCATTGGCTAAACTTACTAAACAAAACCAGGAGAGGAAACAAATAACCTCAGTAAGAAATGAGATGGGAGATATCACAACAGATTCAACAGAAAAGTATCATAACAGAATACTATGAAAGACTGTCCTGTAGTAGATTTGAAAACCTAGAGGAAATGGACAAATTCCTAGATTCATATCACCTACCAAAATTATCACAAGGAGAAATAGGACAGCTTAATAAACCCAACACAAAGAAAGAGATTGAAAAAGTCATCAAAAAACTACTAACAGAAGAAGTCCTGGCCCAGATGGCTTCACAACAGAATTCTACCAAGCTTTTAGAGATGAGTTAACTCCAATACCACTAAGACTATTTTACATCATAGAAAGAGGTAGAATACTTCCAATCTCATTCTATGAAGCCAGAATAGCTCTGTTACGAAATCTAGGGAACGATCCCACAAAAAAGGAAAATTACAGACCAATATCACTCATGAATCCACATGCAAAAATATTCAACAAAGTCCTTGCCAACAGAATTGAACAATAAAAAAATAATTCATTATAACCAAGTTGGATTCATGCCAGGGATGCAAGGCTAGTTCAACATCAGAAAAGCAATTGATGTGATAAACCACATAAATAACTGAAAAGATAAGAATCACCTGAATTGTCAATGGATGTAGAAAAGGCATTTGACAAAGTTCAACACCCACTCATGCTAAAAACTCCCAGCAAAATAGGAATAGAAGGCAAATAAGGGGCATCTGTCTAAAGCCAACCACCTACATCATCCTGAATGGAGAGAGACTGAAAACTCCCCGGGAGAACAGGAACTAGACAAGGATGCTCACTTTCATCTCTTCTATTAAACACTGTAGTAGACGTTTTGACCAGAACAATTAGAGAGGACCGAGGAATAAAAAAGGCATCCCCATGAGCAAATAAGAAGTAAAAATCTCCCTATTTTGCAGATGATATGGTTGTATATGCAGAAAATTGTAAATAACCCATAAGTAAACTACAGGAACTAAGAGTTTGGCAAAGTATTGGGGTATAGGATAAACATAAGTAAATCAGTAGGATTCCTTTATACCAACAAAAATCATAAAGGAAGAAACCAATCAATGCCATTTACTATAGCTCCCAAGAAGATAAGATGCCTAGGAATAAATCTACCTAGAGAAATAAGAGACCTATACAATGAGAACTACGAGTCCTTGCTTTGAGAAACTAAGAGAGACTTACATAAATGGAGGAACCTACCCTGCCCGTGGATAATCGGAGAACTTAACATTGTGAAAATGGCTATTTTTCCCAAAGTGATCTACATATACAATGTAATTCAATATGAATTCTAGTGACATTTTTTAATGAGGTGGAGAAACAAATCACCAACTTTGTTTGGAAAGGGAAGAAACACCATATAAACAGTATTACTGAAGGAGAGGAACACAGTGGAAAGCCTCTCACTACCTGACTTTAGAAACTAGTACACTGCTATAGTAGTCAAAACAGCCTAGTACAAAAAGACACAGAGTTATGTACAAAAAGTACAAAAAGAAACAGAGTTATGACCCCGGAGATGCCACCATCCTCCAGTGAACAGTTGATACTCGACAAAGGCCTAAGACATTAAACTGGGGTAAAAGCAACCTTTTCAACAAATGATGCTGACAGAATGGATATCCATCTGCAGTAAATTGAAACAAGACCCATATCTCACACCTTACACAAAGACCAACTCAAATTAGGTGAAAGACCTAAGTATCAACTAAAACAGTAAAGATCATGCAAGAAGAAATAAGGTCAGCAATGGAAGTTTTAATACACACCTTAGGCAGACTTCAAAATCTGATCAACAAAGCATGATCAACACAAGAGAAAATAGATAAATGGGAACCACTAAGAAATCAAACACTTTTGCTCATCTAAAACTTGATCAAAAGAATTAAAAGATGCACCCCTTTTTATTCTTGTGTTGCCAGTGAGACTAGGAAGGAGAGTGGGTAGAGAGGAGGGGAAAGGAGACTGTTGGGAGGATGAAACATGTATACAGCGGAGAGGAATAGTGTACTGTCATCAGACAGGGAGAGCAGTGGAAGCTACATATAGGTGGGCATGTAAATTTACACGGGAATGTACATTTTCACTCAGTCCTATTAAATAAATAAAAAAAAAAAGAATTAAAAGACCACCTACAGAATGGGAAAAACTATTTGGCAACTATATGTCAAATCAGCATCTGATCTGCATAATCTACAAGGTACTGCAAAATATCAACAAGAAAAGAATAAATAACCCAATTAAGCATTGGACAAAGGAGATGGCCAGACATTTCCTAAAGAGGACATCCAGGCAGCCAAAAGACACATGAAGAAATGCTCGCGATCATTAGCTATTAAAGAAATCTGAATCAAAACTACAGTGAGATAACCTTCTCATCTCAACAAGGTTGACCATGATCCAAAAAACACAAAGCAACAAATGCTGGAGATGCTGTAGAAAAATTGAAACTCTCCTACACTGCTGGTAGGATTGCAGAATGGTACAACTCTTTGGAGAACAATCTGGTGCTTCCTTAAAAAGACGGAAATAGGTATTTACCATTTGACCCAGTAAGCCCACTGTTCAGAATATATCCTACAGAATCTAAGGCAATCACAGGAACAGATACATTCACATGAATGTTTATTGCAGCACAGTCCACAATAGCCAAAAGAGGGAATCAACACAGATGCCCAACAACAGACAAATGGATAAACAAACTATGGTATATATACTCATTGGAACGCTATGCAATGATAAAGAAAATGATGACTTTAGGAAACATGTCATAATCTGGTTTCAACTGGAAGACATTATGTTGTGTTAAATCAGTCAGTGGCACAAGGAAAAATATTGTATGAGAGCCCTATTATAAGGATTTAAAAACAGACTCATGCACATATGAAAAGATTCTTTGACGGCTGCAAGGAAAGGGAGTGAGTGATGGAGAGGGCTGGTTATAGATGATAGAATTTGGTTGGGTGAAATCAGTGACACCACACATTAGAAAGAAGATCACTTTAACTGGACTTGAACATCAACTGAAAACTCTTTCAATCTTAACCCAGTATTGCAAGGATAGAGCAGTGGGGTGGGGGCGTCAGGGCCCACGCTCTCAGGGAACATCGAGACCAATTGCCATAACTGGTATATGGCTATGAATGTCTTCTGCATCCCACATTGGTCAGTGATGTCTGGGGTCTTAAAAGCTAGCAGGCTGCTGTCTGAGGTACATCAAATGGCCCTAGCTCAGCTGGAACAACTGATCACCAAGGACAACAAAAACATAAAGGAAAAAGAGCCCAGAAGACAGAAGGACTCAGCTGAGTGGGTGAGTGTATCAACATGTGGGCAGGAAAACCAGATGATGCCCAGCCGCCACCAATGACAGCCATAATCGAACACACAATGTTGGGCACCTCAAGAAAGCCCACAATTGATGGTCCAGAGGCCCTGGAGTTCCCCCTGGGAGTGTGGGCCCTAGACCTGCTGCTTTCCCTGATATTGAGGTCACCTATTCCTACAGGAATGGATTGGACTCAGGGGCAGAATGTGACCATATGATGTGTGCACTTTATGGTGCTGTGCATCTATAGCATGCTATACTACTGGCCTCTTAATAGAAGGGAGAAGAAAGAGTGTAAAGGAGGGAATAGGTGATTGTTAAGAGGATATGACATGTACAGAATGGAAAGGAGGAGTGTGGTGTCACCGGGCAAGGAGAGCAGAAGGAGCTACAGGTAGGTGGGCATGCAAATTGAACTTGGATTGTATTCTTGCACTCAATCACAATAAAAAAGAAAAAAAAAGTAAAAATAAATAATAAAAAAATAAGAAAGCATAATTATCTACTATATTTGTGTTTACATATGTATTTTAGTGCTTATAATTGCAGTGAATTATAACTAAATGAGACATAAAATCAAAAGAAAAAACAAATCTATTGATGTCAAGTCATTTCTGACTAAGTGACTCTATAGGACAGAGAGTACAGCTTCCCTGCAGAGTTTCCAAGGGGTGCCTCGTGGATTCAAACTGCTGATCTTTTAATTAGTAGCTATAGTTATTAATCACTACACCAATGTGGTTTCCAAGTATGATTCAATGTTGATATATTTTTCCCCCCAACAATCTCGATAGGGCTTACAATGTAAGCCCTATCAAAGAGTGACTTCACTATTCCTTCCCAAGGTTAAAGATAGAAACAGTAAGCAGAATCTGCTTTTATTAGAATGTATAATAGATGTTATCAGGAACTGATCTAAAAATTTTGAGGATCCTGATTCAAATGATAGAAAATGTGACTCGGAGAAGGAAGAACTGTTGATATTTTTCCAGAAGAGTTCACTCATTTGTGCTTTTATCCATATATTTATCCTTCTATCCAGCCAGGAACTGTATATTGAAAGCCTGCATGTATTGCTCTAGGATTAAAATAATTGACATAGATACGGTTCCTTGCTCTTACAGACATTAATCAAATAATTGTATAAGTATAAAACTGTAATGTGGTAAGTCTACATTTTATGAAGGTGAAATCCTACTGGAATTTAAAACAAAGGATGTATTCTAGTCAGGGAAAAAAAGTCTACTGCAAGTGATTATAGAGGAGAAACAAAGGATAAGTATAGTGCTAACAGGAGAAAAGCAAGAAAGAAAACTCTTCTTAGGGAATTGAAACATAATTTTCAAGTCACATTAGTTGAAATGAGTGATGGAGCCTCCATATAACTCAAAATCAGAGAGAAAGAGAGCGATTCAGTGAGAAAAGAGACAGAGAGAATGAAATAGACGTATTAACAAGCCAAGGTCTTATAGGCCATGTAAGGCATATTATCTTTGGACCACTCTCCTTGAATGCTGCCAGACTAGTTAGAAAGATTCAACCCAAGAATAGGGATTTAATACGCTACTTTGGTATTGTTATGTGTATGGCAGCAGAAGCTGTCATGATCTGGTGCCGTTAAATATTAACACAGCTAACTTGCACTGCTGTGATTTGTTTCTATAGATGTACACGAGTGTGTGTTGTTGCAACAGTGTGCTCTCACAAAACGTCGTATGATGGCTTCCAGCAACTTGAGAAGATTTCAAATCTCTAAGCACCCAATTATAATTCTTTGCCAGAGTAGGGATAAAATTTCAGTGAAGAAAAATGCATAAAATAAATATTGTTTACCTTGTTATTACATCTCAGCCCTCAGTATCTGACATTAATTAACGGCACAGAGTAGACAGTCAATAAATATTAGTTGATTAAGTGAAAAAGTGACTAAATGGATTAATTTAATATAATCTATATTTAAACATAATTAAATATAATCTATATGTAGAAAAACATAAATTATTTACTTCCAGAACACTTAACTTGTTATTAGCATTGTCCTTAATTAAATTTTGACATGTCATCTGTCATCAGGTTTAAGACCTTTAAGGATTCTGTTTTTATTATTTCACTGAAAATCTAGGAAGTAGTTGAAACTTGCCTCAGAGAAAAGCTGTGAATAGCGCACTTAAAGTGTGCTGCCTGTATTTTCTTACTTAAGGTTTATTTCCAGCATTTTGCTTCTGCATGGGAAGAACAAAACAAACAAAAAATAGGTATAAAAACCAGGGCATACATCAGTGTACAAAAATCAGTTTTATTTCTATGTACTGTTAAATAAAAAATAATATTTTATAATTGTTTTCAGTAACATTAAAAACAAATACCTAGAGATAATCTTAGAAAAGAGGTTCAGGAGTACTTTGCATTGGAAACTACAAATCATGTTTAGAGAAAATAAAGACATGTATAAAAAGAAACTTTCCTGGTCTAAGAATTACACTGTTATGTGGTCATCAGCTCTCTCGTACTGCTGTGCAAATTCATTAAATACAATGCAAATGAATGTCTCAGCTGATTTTTCTTCACTGTGTAAGTTCTAAAATTTTTATACGAATTCAGTTGAAAATACTCACTCAAAGTAGGTATATGACTTATTTGGAAATACTGTTTTCTCAAGAAAATCTTAGTAGATGTTGGTCAGATGATTTCATGTAATTACAGTTACAGATATCACATGGTAGAAGAGGAAAACCAAAACTGACACTCGCTCTATGTTTTGGCCCAAATGTACCACATTATAGCTTCTAACAGGTTGTTGACCAGACCTGTCCACATGACCCTGAACAAAAGCCGTAAGTGAGATATGTAGGAACATTCATGGCATAATGGGTGAGCCTTTTCTCTGTAATACCTGCTGAGTTCTGTCTGCTTTTAATTTAAAGACTTGTGTTATTTTTTGTTTCTGTTCAAGAAAATTCTCAGCTATCATTCCTTTATATATCTCATTTTTTTATGCCATAAGAAAATGTTACAGCCTTTAATGTATTCTCTGTATTTCTTAATGACTCTTATAATTTTTAATTCTCTCTTTATAGGCCAATCAGTATAAATTTTCAATAATGAATTTTAATTTATGGTCTAAATTACAGATCAATTTATGTGTTTAGCCTATATCTTAAATGTATTCCAATTTGTATATATATGTGTGTGTGTGTCTGTGTATACACACATGAATTCCTATTAATTAATTCCTATTAATTAATTAATCAATTAATTCCTATTAATTAATTAATTAATTCATAATATTTTAATTGGCTGTTGGGACATTGTCTTCCATTTGCTTCATTTCACTCATAAAGGAATTTACTCAGTGTTTGCATCATTCATATCTTAAATATGCTTTTAAGCCTTATCCAACTGCAATATTAAATTTATTTCATCTTCTGTATTCACGGTATATTTCAATTACTGATTTTTATCAGCTCACTTCTCTGGTGTTTCTTCAGCTTGGTTCAATTCCTTCCTGCTTAGCTAAGCCTTCAGATTGCTCAGTACCCTTTTTAAAGCTTTCTCTCGTGTACTGAAATGGGCAACAAAGTGTTAATCAAACCCTGGCTCAAGAAGTAAGCTTGGCCCCTGTGTTTGGTCTCTTGTGTAACTTTGTTATTTACCCAGAGGAGTTAGAACTAGCCACCACAGAGTCTGTTTGACTAAAGTTGCAGCAAACCTGTGGCTTTACGTCCCCTCGTTGCTCAGTGTTTGTGTTCGATTTTCCTTCCGTGAGTGTGAATGTTGTTTTTCGTCCTGGCTGTATGTTTGGACTTCTAGTCTTATACTTTCTCTACCACTTCTCTGTAATGAACACAGAAGGGCCGTCACATCATGGGAACGCGGTGTAATTTTGGCAAAGACTTCACTTGCACCTTGGCTGAGGGCTTCTGTGCTTGTTGTTGACTTTCATATAATAACTGCTGTTAAAGAATTAGTTTTTAAGTGTAAGCCATCTATGTAAATTTATAGAATCAGCCTTTTTACAAAAAGACATTCATAATTATTTTTTTAAAAAAAAGCGTAGGCATGTATGTATTTAAAGCTCCATTGCTGTTGAATTGATTTTAGCTCATAGTGACCCCACAGGACAGAGAAGAACTGTCCCTTGGAGTTTCCAAGGAGCACCTGCCATATTCAGACTGCCAGCCTCTTGGTTTGCAGCCGTAGATCTTAACCATGTATGTCCTTAGTCATTTTAAAAACTACCACTAAACTAAGATCTGTATTCCCTCAACATACTGTTTGGGGTTTGGGGAGAACTAGGCAAAGAATTTTTGTGGTTTTAATTGTAATCAAGGAATTACTGTTGTGTTTAAAAATACATTGTTACACCCTGCTGAGATCTGTACATCTCTCTGTCTCTCTCTCTCTCTCTCACACACACACACACACACACGCACACTGTTCTCTTTCTGTTTATTAAGGATCTGTTTATGTTGAGTGGTGATCTTGCATATGTGTATTAGCAGATTGAGTTTCTTTTGGAGGGTAGCATTTTGTTTACTCATTATTTTATTTGCTTTGTGACAGATCCTGTTGGTAGTACACTTGACTACACCAGATAAAGCCAGTGCTGTTGATCCTTTTGTCAGGTTTGTACCTAGGAAGCAGAAGGGATACTATTCAGTTATAAGTACATTTTTGTATGTACTTAGCCCTGCATTGGGCCTTCTGTTCAGAGACTTGTTCACTGTTTAGAAATGCACTCTGTACTTCAGGAGCCTATTGCTTCTGTATACAAGTAAATGCATTATTTGTCCCTGAGCAGATATTAACAAATGTAAACAGAAGCTTTAATATAGCAACATATACAGAGAATAGCAAAATAAAGGGAAAGGACTAACAAAAATTGCAATGTATGATTCATTGACTTGTTTTCTGTAACACTTGTTAAAAATAGGTTTCAAAAGTCAAAAATACTTTGTGAATATGCAGATTTATGATATGCATGATCCCAGAAATCTTTGCAGAAAATCTCAATATCCTCTTATGTATGAATCTGATCATTTCCAAAGCCATAGAAACTGTAGTATAGGGGATAAAGTAATTTTCATTGATGAGATAGGTAATTCAAAATGTCTTCTTCCTTAATATGTTTCTTTTATTCCCCAAAGTTGAAGATTTCAAAACTTACCAATGGTTGAAAAGGAGAACTGTTAATTTATAATGGTTAGGCTTACTTAAAAAAACAAAATAAAAATAAAACCTGTTGCCACCTAGTCAATTCCAACTCATAACAACCCTATAGGACAGAGTAGAACTGCTCCATAGAGTTTCCAAGGAGTACCTGGTAAATTCAAAGTATTTACCTTTTGGTTAGAAGGTATCGTGTTAATCACTATACAACTAAGGTTTCCTTCAGCTGCCTTGGCCAAGTGCCTTCGAGTTAGGCTTTAGAAAAAATCAGCATTGTTGAAGTTACCTATTTTAAAAGAAGCGCTGCTAAAGAAAGAAAATACTGACACTAATGATACATAGCTGAAATTTAACTCTTAACTAGGGTAGTGCCTAAAAGTGTTTCTTTCTTTACGTATGTTTAGCTGTTTATATTTATTATCCAAACTTTTAAAAATATTGTCTACGTAATTAATTGAAATATCTATAACATGATGAATATTATTACTGGGAGCCCATACTAAGAATGAGAAACTGGTTCATGTTGAAATGGAAAAACATAGATGATGGAAGAAATCTCTTATGACATAATAGAGGATAGTTTTGCTGTCTCAGCAGTACCTCTCCACCTTCTCTCTCACCTCACTCCCACTATCCCTTAGTTTATTTGGGGAGTCAGAGTGTTGACTCGTAATTTAAGTGGATTCTTTTATTGCTGGTGTTTTTCCATTAGTAAATTATTTAAATCTGTGACCTTGTTATGTGTCCATGTAAAAAATAATAGATTTCAGTGACTAGTTAAAAAGTGTAACCTAATAAGGAATTATCATACATTAAATCAGTACATTAATTTTCATGGTGCTATAAAATGTATACTCATAGTTTAAAATGGAACAATTTGAAAATCAATTGCTTAGACTGATTCATTGTACAGTTAGTAAACTGTGGTTCAGTGTCTTTACCTCTTTGAAGTTCATACCTGTTGGACAGTTCTCTGATCTGTAGAGTCACTGTAAGAATTGACTCTACACCAATTTTTTTTTTATACTTAGGCTTTAAAACTGACAACTTAGGCTTTTTAAAAAATTATCCCTGGTTATACAATGGTTAAGAGCTTGCTTGCTAACCAAAAGGTCAGCAGTTTGAATATACCAGCTACTCCTTGGAAACCCAGCAGAGCAATTCTTCTCTGTCTTGTGGTATCACTATTAGTCAGAATAGATTCAATGGCAGTGGGTTTGCTTTTTTTGGATTATGTGTGTAAATTTAATCCTCTTTGGAAATAAGATTTTCATTATGATGTTAATGAGACCATATCATTGTAGGCAGTCTTTAAGCCTGTCACTGTTGAGATATAACCAAACTGATGAGGCAGAGAGAAGGAAGGAGAGATGAGGAACCGTAGATGCCAGCCCACATAAAATCCTCCAAGGAGCGGGGAATAGAAACAAAAGATACAACTCCCAACGACCCAGCAGAGCTTGCAGAGAGAGTCTTCGACTAGAGCTCTGAAGTCCTGAATTCTAGTGTCTTAAACTATGACAGGAAACCCTGGTGGCCTAGTTGTTAAGTGCTACAGTTGCTAACCAAAGGCCTGGTGTCTTCAGTCAACCAAGTGCTCCTTGGAAACTCATTGAAGGCCGTTCTACTCTGTCCTGTAGGGTTGCTATGAGCGAAAACTGACTTGAAGGTACTGGATTTGGGTTTGGTTAGGAAACTGTGATGAAATTAATTTCTTATTTGTGAAATCTACTCACTTGTATTTCTGTCATAAATCCTATTGCTGTTGAGTGAGTTCTGACTCATAGTGACCCTGTGGGACAGAGCAGAAATACTCCTAGAGTTTCCAGGAGCACTTGGTGGATGCAAACTGCCAACCTTTTGGTTAACAGCCATAGGTCTTATCCTCTACACCACCAGGGTTTCCATTTATGTCGTAGTAAAGTGAAACTAAGCCAACACTTGAAGTTTTGAGTAAATTCAGTCTCATGAAGAAGAATTGGAAGGCTAGGGAGAGTTAAACACAGTAGGAAATTATGCACAATAGCAAAAAAAAAAAAAAAAAACTAATAAGTATGTACTGAAAAAACAATTGCTTTTTGTCTTCTTAGTGTTCCATTTTAAACAGTAGTTCTGGTGTTATGGAAAATGCTGTCCATAGTGAAATCTGAAGAAATTCTATTAGGTACAAGCCAGAGAATAATGAAACAAAGGGATATGGGCGACATTTTACCTATACTGTTTCTAACTTCAGGAAATAATATTTGCAATATAGACGTGATCTTCAACAGTCCTTATCTACATCTTGACAAGCTTTTGAATTGATGGAAACATGTTAATTATTTTTCTTTAATTTTTAGTGGTCATGCAGGTGCATCCTCTAGTGATTCTATCATCAGTTCTAGTCTAAGATTCATGGGCTGTTGAAATAATCATGAAAGCTGATTCCTTTTCAAGGATGAAAGTGGATGCTATTCGTAATTAAGATACTAGGTTTAAACAGTACATTCCGTCATACTAACCGTCTATCTGAAGATCTTGTATTGGTTGTTGGGATAATTGTATCTCTATGTGTCTGAGTATAGGAAAAAAGTATTGATCAGGCATGATTTTTCTCAGTCATGGTTAATGTTTCATAATAATTGAACGTACGAGATAACAATAAATCATTTAGGTGACTGTACACTTGATGTTACCAATTCTGTGAAATCCCACGGAAGGGAAAAACTACATAAGTAAGTTAAAGTAAAATGTAAGAGTTACTGACTTAGTCTTCTGGTATTGATCTAACAGAAATACCACAAGTGGATGGCTTTATCAAAGAGATATTATTCTCTTACAGTCCAGTAGGCTTCAAGTCCAAATTCAAAGCATCAGCTCCAGGGGATGGTTTTCTTTGTTGGCTACGGAGGAAGATCTTTGCTGTCTATCTTCCCCTTGACTGGGAGCTTCTGAGGCACAGGGACCCCAGGTCCAAAGGACACTGTCTCCTTCTGACACTGCTGCTTTCCTGATAGTATGAGGTCCACTCCTCTGTTAGTTTTTTTTTCATCTGAAGAGACTGCCTCAAGGCACAATACAGTCTTACTCACTGATTGCTGACCCACCAACAAAACTGCCACCCATTCTCGCTCATTAACATTTTAGAGGCAGGATTTACAACAGAGAAACATCACAGGATACCTGGGGTCATTCCCTAGCTAAATTGCCTAACACATTCCTCACAAAGTTATTCTGGGGGGACACAGTTCAATCTATGACAGCTACTATCTATTTAATTAAAAGTTTATATGTGACATATTAAATACCTATCATGTATACATTTCTTTTGTGTCCCAGTTGCTTGAATTACTGCAGGTAAAATTAAATAGTGATGAAAAACATTAGCATTTCATTCAATATGTTTTGGATTTAAATTTTTGATAAAGCTCCATGAATACTGGTGATGTGTCTTGGGGGAAAAGGGACAGTATTTGCTTTTTTGGAGTCTCAGTTTCAAATAACTGCCAATTTGATTATATAAAATTATCTGTTGAATCTCATAATAAAGTATATTTGGATACATTTAAGTTTTTAAGTACTCGGAGCTTTATATATATACAGACACACATATTCATATATATGTGTATATGCAGACATTGATTCTGACTCATAGTGACCCTATAGGACAGAGTAGAGCTGTCCCATGGTTTCCATGGAATGCCTGATGGATTTGAACTGCAGCCTTTTGGTTAACAGCTCTAATGCTTAATCACTATGCTACTAGGGTTTATGTATGTGTGGATAAATGAAAATAGAGGAGGAAGAAAGAAAATAGTGAAGACAAAATGCGTAAGAATAAAGGAAATGAGGAAGGAAACAGGCAGTCATCTGTCCTAAAAAGATGTAATTAGTGACAACAAGCATGGAATAAGATGTTTGATTTTGGAAGTATTTCATTGTCTATAGGGTGTTACTAAATACAAAGCTTTGCAGGCAGTGTTTTGCCTCAGGAATATGGTTTGGAATGTACCAAAGTGATTAAACTTCCTGCTCATCTCTGTCAGTCATGGCACTTCAAAGACTGATTTCAGAGAATTGCTCTTTATGAGAGGGAGGACAGGAGGAAACATTTGAAAGAACAAGTGATTAATGGCATTATTACTGAGCCCTGTAGCCTGTAGCTATTATTCAAAATCTGGAGTATTGGTGTGAAAATAGAAAGGGAAAAAGGAAAAAGAAGAATATCTGTGAATTTCCAAATTATGACTGTCTGACCCAGAAATGCCTTTATATAACAGACTACAAGTCAAAGGTGTACTTGACTTACTGGCTGGATAGCAAGTAATGATCAGGGTTACATTCAACTACATATTTGGCTGGAAGTATAAAAGAGCTAATTCTAATTTTGTTACATAAATTTGACACTTATGGACCAGAGGCAGCATCTCAGGAGAGCATAACACACATGAAGAAAAAGGTCTTCAGTAAGACAACATAGTTTTTGTCAGTTCATTGAAACTCCCAATAGCCGGGAGAGTTTAAAGGTTTCTGCCATGGACACCTTAGGGTTGACCCAAGTGTGTTGAAGCATACCAGCAGCAGACCCAAGCATCTGCATATCATAATGAGAATATGGCACATACGTATCAAAGAAGGAAAAGCCAGGTGAGTATACAGGACTGCCAGTTCAGTGTGTGAACTCATCTTAGAAAAATTGCTACATATTTCATTGCTGAATGTCACTGTGTTCACCTTCACAGTACTTTCCTCACAAAGTTACGCACTGATGCCAGTGCCTCATCCTCCCTTGAAAACAATTTTGGAATTCATTTCCTGGAATGGTCATCAGAGCTGTCATTGTGTTACCCTTCATGTCCTGAATGTCACCAAAATGTCTTCCTTCCAATATTTCCTTTATCTTCAGGTTAAAAAATTCACCGGGGCCATATCATGTGAGTAGAGAGGGTGTTTCAATACAGTTATTTATCTGCTGGCTAAAACTTTGCTTGTAGACAACTATACAGTTAAGTTTGCGAACTTTCCACCTCACCATCATGCAAAATAGCTATTCCAGAAAGAGTTCCAAAATTGCTTTGAAATGTGGGATAGGCACTGATGTCACTATAGTTCAAGGCCAGTATTTCGAAGGTGTTCATAGTGATATTCAGCAATGGTATATGTAGCACTTAGAGCAATTAAGTTCACGGACTTAATTGTTGGACCTCATAGATGTTCAGGCTTGTGAGGGTAACACACACACATGCACACATGGAAACCCTGGTGGCAAGTGGCCGATAGCTATGACTGCTAACCAAAAGGTCAGTAGTTTGATTCCCCTAGGTACTCCTCAGAAACTCTATGGGGCAGTTCTGCTCTGTCCTGTAGGGTCTCTATGAGTTGGAATAGACTCAATGGCAAGGGCTTTGGTTTGGTTATTTTTTTATATCCACATGTATGTATCTGTATGTGTGTATATGTGTGTGTGTATGTATACATATACATATGTATACGCACATATACTTTGGAAACCCTGCTAACATAGTAGTTAAGAGCTATGACAAATAACCAAAAGATTGACAGTTCAGTTCCACTAGGCACTCCTTGGAAACTATGGGACAGTTCTGCTCTGTTTTATTGGTCACTATGAGTCAGAATTGACTTGATGAAAATTAGTATATAAAAAAATATGTATTACAGAACTTTATGTATAGCATGACATTACTTTTAAAAACCTACCAGTGTTATTGGCACTATGTATGTATATACAATGGTCGACATGAGTCGGATCCGACTCGACAGCGCTTGGCTTGGCATGTATGTACAATACATGCAAAGTTCTAGAAAAATATTAGGTAAATGTCTTCCAATTGGTTAAACAGTGGAAATCTGATTACCTCTTGGTGATTAGGTTAAGGCATCTCTAGAAGATGACTTCTGCTATTGTACTTCATGTTCTTTAAGGAAAAGTAAGCAGTAGTAGAATTATAGATGATATTCACATTCATTTTTAATGCTTATTTAATAAGCAAAGGAATGCTTGAACCTCTGTAAAGGAACAAGATCATTAAAATCTTGATGTACAAAACTGGATAAAAATAAAGCACATAATTTATCACTTAAGCTCATATCCTGGAAAGAACAACAGCCTTCCTGTGTTGCCAGATGGATCAGAATAGTGTCTAATTCCTAAAAATGGATGAGGGTAGGTTAGGTGGGAGAGGAAAGGGGCATATATTACCCAGTTTCTGTTGTCAGAGAGTTAAAGGAAGATCCAATTTTCATTTTCTGGGTATGATTCTCCAAATACAGTTTATAAGATGTTCTAAGTTGCTACTGATTACCTAATGAAAGTTATATAAATAATGGTGTTACAAGTTATTTGGCTATGACTGCTTCAATGTACTAGTATTTTATTCCATTTATCTATTAAATATATGGTCTATATAGTACCACTGGGGCTCTGGTGGCTCAATAATTAAGAATTTGTCTGCTAACTAAATGCTCAGCAATTCCTAATCTGCCAGCCCCCCTTTGTAAACCCCATGAGGCAGTTCTCTCTTCTGTAGAGTCTCTGTAAATTGAAAGCAACTTGATGACGGCTGGATTTTATATGGTACCACAAAAAAGGTTTTAGCATTGTCCTGGGGGGAGGATTAAAAATATATATAGTTGTACTCGAAGTTACTATATGGCTTAGTACATATGCTGGAGATAATTATGCCAGTGTCACAAAAGGTACTGATACTTGAATACAGCAGCGTATTACACAGAAACACAATGAAAAGTTAGGAAGAAAGAGTTAAATGAACTAGGGCGATGGAGAGTTCTTGGCATACTGTAGCAACTAATGCAATTGCTGCGTCTGGAGGTTTGTGGCACACTTTTAGAGTATTAATTGACTCACCATGAACCAAATTGGATTTGCTGATACAAGTAGTTTTCGATTTTTTTTATTTTGTAAACCCCAAATCTTATATTAGTATGGCAGCCTTAAGACCTTGGGAAAATATTTCATCAGAAGCCTATTAATACCCAGCATGAGAAACACAGACAAGGGAATTAACGTGTTCTCCATTAACCTGAAGACTCGGTGCAAAGTCAAGCACATGTATGGCACAGTTATTTGAAAACAGTGTCAGTCTTTTCCAGCCAGGAAAACAAATCTCCCTAGTTATTTAAAATGGGATAATATATATGAAGTCTGACAATTCAGTCTGTAAACTTAGTTGTTCTAGTGCGACCTACTTCCTTGCTGAATATCACTGCAGTCACCTTCAAATACTCCCCTTTAGAAGCTATACACTGATGCCAGCACCTAGGCCTCCCTTCAAAGCAATTTTGGAACTCTTCTGGAATGGCCACTGTACACAGTGGCAAGATGGCAAGTTCACCAATTTAACTGTATGGGGGAGTTTTTAGCCAGTAAACAAATAACTGTATTGGAACACCTGCCCTACTCACTTGATCTGGCCCCCAGTGACTTTTTTCTTTACCCAAAGAAAAGAAAATGTTGAAAGGAAGTCATTTTGATGCCAATCAGAACATCAAGGGTAATGTGATAACAGCTCTGATGGCCATTCCAGAAAAAGAGCTCCAATATCATTTTGAAGGGTGAACTAAGTGCTGGTGTTGATGCATAGCTTCCCAAGGGGTGTACTTCAAAGGTGACCTTAGTGATATTCAGCAGTGAGGTATGTAGCACTTTTTCTAGGACGAGTTCTCAAAGTTAATTGGCAGTCCTTGTATGTACATACACATGTACACATGCATGTGTATGTACGTATACATATGTTAGAAGGATTGAAGAAATAAAAGAAGTGGATGTATAAAAAGATAAGTAACTGCCAGAAGCTGATGTTACCTCTGGAGATGGAAGGACAGAAGACAAGTGGTTACTGAGAACTCTTCATAGGGTACTTCTGTGGACTTTTGTGTTGTTGCAATCACTGACTTGACTTTCATCAAGAAGAGCTCACACACTTGCCAGTGATACAGCGCTCCTGAAGCTCAGAATCATCTGAGGGTCCCATCTTCATCCATGCCACTACTAACATCCACATTGCTAGCTGCCAAGAGTTGCCAAGAGCCAGAGCCCATGAGCTCTGTGCTGCTGAGACTACTGATCTGCCATTGCCTTTCTTGCCTGAGCAAGAAGCAGAAGAGAGAGAAATTTTTTTTTTCTCTTCTTGGTTTTGACCACCTGCTAGTGTCTCTCCTTGGCAGCATCTAACTGGAAACCAGCTGCAAGGGATCCTCATAAATTCCAGTGACTTGCAATTGCTTGCTTTGTAGTTAGCAGCTCTTAAACACTGACAGTTAGCTTATTAATTACTGAAGATTCCCAGCCCAACTCTGGATAACACTGAATACTAATAAGTTCTTTCTTATATTTAGCTAAAAATCTGTTTCCCCAAGGTTTGTGATATTCATAAATATGGTAGGTGTACCCTTGGTGTGTTTCTAGAAAGTATCAATTAAACAGGTGTACAGGATAGGGCACTATGTTGTGGCAAGTCACCCCAAAGTTCAGTTAGTCCTTTTTTAAAATCTGTACCTTTTGGGCACAGTGACTGTTTTAGTCAGCTAGGGCTGCTCTAACAGAAATACCACAGAGTGGATGGCTTTAACAAAGAAAGATTTATTCTTACACAGTCCAGTAGGTTGCAAGTCCATATTCAAGGTGTCCGCTCGAGGGAAAGACTTTCCCCTTGTCGGCTCTGGAGGAAAGTCCGGTATTGCATCAGTCTTTGTCCAGGGAGCGTCCTGACGCAAGAACCTCTGGTCTGAAGGACACGCTCTGCTCCCGGTGCTGCTTGCTTGATGGTAGCGAGGTTCTCAAATTGTCCTTTGTTTCTTTTTCCTTTTATTCCTTGCAAGCTAAAAGCATTAAGGGTGGGGCAAGCCATACTCCAGGGAAACTCCCCCTACAGCAGGAATTCACAGCCCCACCCTAATCTTTTAACATACAGGTTAGTAAAACCACACAATGGAGGACAGTCCCAAGATACTGGGAACCATATCCCAGCCACGTGGCTGCACACATTTTTGGGGGGACACAATTCAAACCATGACAGTTACTTAATCAGTAGTAATCAATTTACTGTCTTTGCAAAATCATCCTGTGTTTCTATTTCATATGCAGAAAGACGTTACGAAGACTTGACAGATGGCTTTGCAAAACTTTGGTACATTTGGGACTGCTGTGTTGTGTTGAAAGTGAGAAATATTCTAGGGAGGGAAGAACAGGGAGAGAGTGATAGAGATTTGGAAATCCATAGGATTCTTTTTACTTAAGGATTTTGCTTCTGTAGATACTTTCCCTTCGTGCCAGCTTCTGCATTGCTTAAAAGTTTCCATAAAATACACTGTAGTATTTCACATGTTTAAAATAATCTTTTCACAGTAAACCCCATTCTACAACTTCACCTTGTCTGTGTCTTCTAGCCAGTCTCCATTTCTTGGCTTGTGTTCTCACAGTCTTTCTTTCTTTGTACTCACTTCACTGAGACTGTTCTTGTCAAGTTCACTAGCTTCATTTTGCAAAATATTATTGTCAGTTTGCATTTCACTTGCCCTCTAAAAAAGAGTTGGCAGAAGATCATTGCCATTCCTTTGTTTTAAGAATACCATCTTTGGATGGAAGTGCTGTTTGCCAGTGATTAAGAGCTGTGGCTGCTAGCCAAAAGATTGGCAGTTTGAATATACCACCCTTTGCTTAGAAACCCAAATGTGCAGTTGTCTTTGTCCCATTGGGCAAAGTTGGAATCTGCTAGACAGCAATGGGTTTGGTTTTCGTGTGTCTTTCCTTGGGTTTTGGCTTTTGTACACACAATGGGATAATGAAGAATGATCTCATCTACTTACTTGCTTAAGAAACAACAAAAAAAAAAAAACATTAATTTTACAGCCTGTTAGTGCCTTGGCTGGCTGTTAATGTAATTGTTGTCTGCATATTTTATACCTGTAAAAAGTTGAATTGGCAGAAACTGTGTTATAAATATATTTAAAATAACAACTACAGTGAGCAGCTGCTGAGCCTGCTTATGTACAACCAGACATCTCATGTAATTTAGGCTCTCTGTTCAGAAATTTAGGATCATGTTTTCCTGGGACATATTAGTTAGTTGACCTAGCATTGAGTTTAGTGCTTCTATTCTGCCTCCTTCTTCACTGGGTAGTGCTTGGAGTCTTAAAAGCTTGTGGAATCCAGCGTACAACAATTGTTCTTCATTCATGTGGAGCAACAGAGAAAAAAGTACAATCAAGAATAGGAGGGAAAAATGGAATATGTGTCTAATTGCCTTGAACAGCAAATGCTTCCTTTGAAATGAGACCAGAACTGTATGGTGACTGGCTACCATTACTGAAGGTTTATAGCAAAGATTCTATGAAAGTATATTATTCAAAAGGGAGAAAATGCAGAACAAATTTTAAAATTCTCAGGGAACCAGATTTCTGCATCCATGGAGAATGTATAACGTTTTTAAACAATTGCCCTGAGTCAATCTTTAAATTTTAGACCAAAAATATCCTCTGGACTATTCTTAAAATGAATGCCTCAGTCTGGTTTTGCATAGTTCACGTATGGCCGAGAAGGATCACTGGCACAGACCCAGATTTTTTAAGTTGTGGTGAACAAGAAAGAAAGCCAGAATGGAAAAATTATAAAAATTATAAACCAAAGGTCTGCTAGAAACTTATCTCCCTCTTAGAGCACAAGGGCAGCATACTTACTGCATAGCAAGGAAATCTCTTGCTCTCAGATTCTGAGCACAGTCTGATGCTGTCCTGAGCTGCTAAAGACAGCAACCAATCTGGGCTGCTTTTGTGTGGATAGCTCTCTTACGTTCCTGCCAGGAATCCAGTCTTCTACATCAGGCTCCTGAAAGGGCTCACTCTACCTTTCCACGTCTCCAACTCCGGCTCTTCGGTGCCTAAAATTTCTCCCATACATGCTACTGTACCAAATCAGCCGAATTATAAAACTTAAGATCTGCTCCTGTTTCACTTCACTGGCCTTCACTGAACTGGTTTCAAACAGTTTGAAGCCCTGTAAAACAAAGCACCCTTTTTTTTTTATTATATTGTAGATGAAGGTTTACAGAACAGATTAGCTTCTCATTAAACAATTAGTACAAATATTATTTTGTGACAGTGGTTGCCAACCCCAGAGCATGTCATCACTCTCCTCTTCTTGACCTTGTATTCCCTATTACCAAGTTTCCTGTCTGTCACAGATTGAGTTGTGTCCCACCCCACCCCCAGCCCCCCGAAAATGTATGTAGCTGTTTGGTTAGGCCATGATTCCTGGTATTTTGTGATATTTTTATATGGGGTAAATGCTACCTCTCTGATGTCAGTGAGGGAGGACAAGATGCAGTTGTATTGTTGGGGCAGTGTGTAGAACTGTGTTGTGCCTTGGGGAGTCTCATAGGATATAAAAGGAAGGGGAGCAAGCAAGAGTTGGAGATCTCATGCAGTGCCAGGAGCAGAGTAAGTCTTTGGACCTGGGGTCCTGCACCTGAGAAGCTCTGAGTCCTGGGGAGGATTGATGACACGGACCTTCATCTGGAACTAGCAGAGAAAGCCTTCACCTGGAACTGATGTCTTGAATTTAGACTCTTAGCCTACTTTACTATGAGGGAGTAAAATTTCTCTTTGCTCAAGCCATCCATTTGTGATATTACTGTTACAGAAGCACTAGATGACTAAGAAAAAATATGATCCTGAGAGTGGAGTGCTGTTCTAACAGATACCAATGAGGAAGCAATTTTGAAACTGGTCATGGATTGAAAACTGAGAATGAACTGAGGAGAACTGGTAAGACCCAGGGAAGTGCAGATGGGGAGAAACAACAGCAGTGAACTGGCAATGGAGAACTAGGAAACAGGTTCCAGACAGCACTGGAGCTGACCCACAGAGTGAGAGAGCTGAATGCTATTGTGCAGGAGGCATCCTGGCAGAGTGAGGTGCCTCTGGGCCCTTATTGGTGAAGCTGCAGAACTTTGGAACACTTTCCCTAGCCGGGCAGTTACAGGCATGAGCACCAGACCAAGAGGCCACAGGAAGCAGAAGCTGAAAAGAAAAGGAGCTCAAGGAGCTGAGCTTCCTCAGTCTCAATCTATGTGGTCGTGACCTCACAAGTTTCAAAGGGTGGAGCCATAACCTCTAGTGTTTGTAAGGATGGAGTTGCCATTCAGCTGGACTAGACAAATGGTGTACCTAAAGCAACACTAGATGACTAAGACACCGTCCCTTACAATTGACTCATCCTTGCTTCTGGGCTGGTGTGCCCATTTTGTCTCATTTTGTTTTATGTACCTATGTAAATCTTTGGCTGAAGAGTGAACCTCAGGTGTTACTTTATTACTGAGCTAAAAGGGTTACTGGGGGTATATTCCTGGAGAACAAAATAGTTGAGCTTATAAAGGATGTCTGTTCAGTACTCTCCTCTTTTAGGAACCTTCTGTGTGGACTGAAATTGACAATGGCAGTGGAAACTTAGATAGGAAACTTAGGGAGCAGTAAATTTATGTTTCTAGGAGAGGAGCCATTTGGGAATGGAGAGTATGAATAGTTGCACAACTTGAAATATAATCAGTATCACTGAATAGAACGTGTAGAAATTGTTAAGTGTGTGTTTTTCTGTATATATTCTCAATGAAAACAAAGAAAAGTGAATTATATAAAAATTAATTTAGAGATTTTTCTCAAAATTATATCTTTCTCCCTGTATTCCTCAGGAATGCCAGGCTTTTGAATTGTGCCAATTAGATGCCTAAAAAGAATCTAAAAGCTAGGTATAAGGAGAAATTATTAATTTATCCTCACCTGCCCAAAACAAAACAAAACACCCCTAGTTTTTCTCATCCTGTAATTTGGAGCAATAATTCACCTAGTTGCTCAGGCAAGAAATACAGAAGTCTGCTGTGATTCCTCTTTACCATCAACATTGAGCTTTAATTTGACATCTTCCTAACATCTTGACCACTATCATCATAATACTGGCCCAGAAATAGTAAGACAACTAATCTGTATTTTTTTTTTTTTTCAACGTTGTACTCTATAGTTCCTTCTCCCCACAGTAACACTTTTTTCTTTTTGTTTTTTTTATTATGACAGTGAAAATGTACATTCCTGTGTAAGTTTATATGCCCACCTATATGCAGCTCTCACTGCTCTCCCTGCCCAGTGACAGCACACTATTCCTGTCTGCTCCATACATGTCTCATCCTCCCAACCGTCTCCTTTCCCCTCCTCTCCACCCACTCCCCTTCCTCCAGCCAGAGGTCAGCACTTTAGAATAGGGTGTATCAACACTTCGAGCAGCTTTCTTTCGCTCTTAGACATTCACAGGATTTTGTCCATCCTCTAACGTTCTACTGGACTAGACAACTATTCTCCAGCGCTATCATCTGTGTCTCCTTTGATTGTTTACTCGTCACATGCTGGTCTTAATTGTTCCATGAACATGACTTTAAACTTGCTATTCTCTCTACAGAGCGGTCCCAGTCTTTGACATGTTTTTCACATGGCTCCTTCCCATATGATCGAGGCTTCTACTCAGATATTACCTCCTTAGAAAGGCTGTATTTTACTACTCTTTCAGTTAACCTTCCCAGTTCCTCACTACCCATTACCCTCCACTCTTTTTTCTTTCTGAAACTTGTTTACTGCCTGTATTTTTGTAAGAATGTAGGGACTGTGAAATCTACGTTGGTTACTGCAGTGTGTAGAATAATACTTATTCCATGAAACCAAACCAAACCCATTGCATTTGAGTCAATTTTGACTCATAGCAATCCTATAGGACAGAGTAGAACTGCCCTATAGTTTCCCGGGAGTTTCTGGTAGATTCTAATTGCATGATAGTTAGCAGCTGTAACTGTTAACCACTAAGCATTCAGGGTTTCCTCCTTACCCATAGTAGGCATATCATAATTTGTTCATTGAAACATCACTGCTTTTCCTATTAGATGATGTTTCTCCACCATCAGTATTTTATGCTTCTAAATGCCATACAAATTGTTTCATATATGTTCTTAAAGAGTATAGCAGCTTCCCCCCCCCCACACACTGTATTGTTATTAACATCTTGCACTTATGTGACACATTGGTTACAGCTGATGAGAAGATACTTGTTTATTGTTATTAACTAAAGTCTGTAGTTTACGTTAATGGCAGCTGTATTTAGGAGGCAAAAATTGATGCTACATTATTCTGTTTCTTTTTTAATGGTCGCCTGCAGTTCTTTAAAATGGCTATTACATTAAAAGATTAGCCTTATAAACATCTGATGCATAATTGGAAGTATCATTTGTTTCACTGCAGTTGTTAAAATGCTCTTGGATCTAATATTGTATTCATAGAAATTAAAATATTAATAAGTTAAATGTTTCGTTTAAAACTCATATTTTCTGATTATGTCAGAAAGTGCTATTTTTAGTTGCTCATACTAATATATATATATTTTTTTAATTCAAGGATACTAAAAGCTCCATCTCTCTTACAAGTAAAAATCCCACACAATGTAAGAATATAGTCCTTTTTAAAATTTCAAAGGCTTTAACTTCTTAAGAATATTTACTTTATTAGAAAAATTATAGGTATACATAGTGAAATATGAAAAACACACAGTGACTTTATTATAACAGTTTCCTGTGAGTGTGTTTATGCAATAGAGCAGGAAGACTTGACCTTTAGTGATAGCTGTAAAAATGTATTTTTTTAATTTCTTTTTTTTTATTTAATATGACTGAGTGAAAATGTACATTCCCGTATAAATTCACATGCCCACCTATATACAGCTTCCACTGCTCTTCCTGCCCGATGACAGCACACTATTCCTCCCTGCTCCATATGTGTCTCATCCTCCCAACAGTCTTCTTTCCTCTCCTCTCCACCTACTCCCCTTCCTCCAGCCAGAGGTCAGCAGGATGATATCAAAATATTAGAAGTTAATAATACCTATGTTTAATATTTGTTGTAATGTGATGCTGGGAAAATCTGTATCTGTTTTATATTATTTCCTGTAATTTTTATTTGTTGTAAATATTTCATAGTATAACTAAATTATTAAAAATAAGAAATATGATGATACCATGTTCTTTAAATAGATCTGTAGCCAAGTAATGGATAGCTGTGTGCATGACTTGAGTGTTTCAGAGAAGTTAAAACGTTTTTTCACTTTAAGATTTTTACATACTTATTTCAGCATATACATGAATTTTTTTTAAAAATTCCCTAAAATTCCTTGTTTTCAACTTCTTACCAGTTAAATAAAATAGGACTTGCACGGTTAAAGAAATCCACTGTGTATCAAGAGTGAGAGAGACACACATTTGAAAACAGGAAGTCTGTTATAGAGAAAGTGCTACAACTGTCACAAAGTGATTGTTTACTTTTATGTGATGTACAATCTTGTGGTAAAAAGACAAAATATGCAATTGATTGTTGAAAGTTGTACTGTAGTATAGTATAGAATGAATCACACAATACACAAAATCCTAAAGATGCAGGTCTTTAGAAAAATAAACTTTTTTACATTTTTGAGAAGTGAGAAAGAACATTCTTGAGTGCATAATAAGTTTGATTTGCAGGCGTACATTTTTGGTAAGATACCCAGAGGTCTTAGAACATTGTCCAGGATTCTCTGGAGTTAATTTAAAGTATCTTTATGAAATATTGCATCTCTCAATTTAGATTCCTATGAATTTCAACATAAGATATCTAAAACAGAAAGTAGCCATTTAAAGTAATTTAAAAGATTTTGAAAAGAGGTAGAACATAAAGTAAAATACACTTTAAAAGAAAACAATATGATTTACCTTCCAAAACTTTCTCTGCTTTCTTATTTCACAATTACTGTGAAGGACATCAGTTTTCTCTTGTGTTTTTAGCCCTAAATCGTTGTTTCTAATACCACTCAGTCTGTCAGTTATACAGTATGTGTGTTTGTGTATGTTTATAGTCTTTAAAATACTGTAAATATCTAATATTTGGTTGCCTTAATGCACATTCCTATTGTGTTTAAAGAAATGAAATGGCTAAAGTTAGATGAGTTACTAAAGAAATAATTGCTAATCACTAGTAAAACAGCAGATATGCCCTCGTGAAGTTTATACTACTTAGAGGATACATATAAGCATAAGCAGAAAACTCCAATGTTGTGATATAAATGCTGTGATTTGAGAAATACAATATGCTGTGAAATAAAATGTTGTAATTTGAGAAATGCAAGGCATTGTCAAATAAAAGAGGAGGCACTAACTATAGAGCTCAACAGGTTCCTTCAAAGTAGTATTGGATTTGAGTCATGAAGTATGGGTTGGATTTAGCCAGGAAAAAATAGAAAAACTAAGATTTTCCAGATATAATCATAAAGTTATAAACAAGGAGAGCACAATCACATACAGAAACTAAACATGTTTTAATATGATAGAGGCTTGTTTTTTGAGGTAAGCAGAATGAGATCATGGAACTGGAGAAGTATCAAAGAGCGGTTTTGATACATTAAAGAACAAGAATTTTTATCCTAAGGGAGCGAATAATCCAGTTCACATTTAAGCAAATCACTGTGGTTCAGTGATCTTACTTTTCATTGTTCGCTATGCAATTATTTTTATGGAAGCCTTCACTAATCTCCCAAACATGGGCATATTCCCTTCTATATGCTCTTTTAGCGCTTTAAACTTCACCTTTAGAGCACATGTTGCAATTGTAGTAAAATATGAGGTTAATTGCTCAATGTCTGATTCCTGTCCAGGATTATAAACTCTTTGATATTAGACAAAAGATAATCTGCTAGATTGTTGCTGTGTATCCTCAGCACCTATTCCAGTGCTTTTTGCACAGTAGGTTCTCAATAAATATTCACACAATGAGTGACCTAGATACTAAGTACTATTAAGTAATATAAGTACTAAAGTGCTCTAAGTACCACAAATAGTTTTCAATATTAATGATTTAGCTAAAGACAACCAAGAAAATCAGTAATGATTTTAACTTCTTTTCTTTTTCTTTGCTACCTACTGTAAGGCATTTATCAAATATATTGCAGGCCTTTTTATGCCAAACATTTTGATGGAAACTAAGGAAGATCACTGTAGTGAGTGAACAATAAATATTTTAAAAAACTAGTAGCTATAGGTAATTGAAGTGAGTTGTGTAAGTATGTTCAGTGACATTAGAAGTACAGATAAAGCAATATTGAGTTCTTCCTCCCATCCCAACATTGTTGTTGTTTTGTATGTACGGATCCCATGCTCTCATGAAGATACTCTAAGTAGAGCTTTTTTAAAATATGAAATTGTCATTGTTGTTGTTATTGGGTACCATCAAGTAAATTCCAACTTATATTGACTCTAAGAAACAACAGAAGGAAATACAGCATGATCTTGTGCCATCTTCGTAATCGTGGTTATGCTTGAGCCCGTTGTTGCAGCCATTCCGTCACTCCATCTTGTTGATATCTTTCTCTTTTTTGGTGACATGCTATTTTACCAAGCATGATGTCTTTCTAAGGGACTGGTCCCTCCTGATAACATGTCTGAAGTAAGTGAGACAGACTCTCACCACCTGCATTTCTCGTTTCTCTTTCTTATTGTGATTAAGTGAAAGTGTAAAATCCAAGTTAAATTTGCATGCCCACCTATGTACAGTTCCTTCTGCTCTCCTTGCCCAGTGACAGCACACTCCTCTTTCCCATTCTATACATGTTATATCATCTTAACAATCTCCTGTCCCCTCCTCTCTACCCTCTCCTCTTCCTTCTATAAAAGGCCAGTTAGGACAGCAGCCTATATAGATGCATGGAACCGTAAAGGGCACACATTCTGTTAGTCATATTGTGTCCCTAAGTCCAATCCATTCCTGTGAGAAAAGTTGACCTCAGTAATGATTTATGAGCAGAGGCAGCAGCAGGTCTAGGAGCCATGATCCCAGAAGAACTCCCAGGCCTTAGACCATCAATTGTGATCTCTTAATGGAGTTCTTGAGGTGCATCCCTCTTTTTCTCATATTGCCACTGGGACTCAGCGTTGTGTGCCCCATCATGACTGTCACTGGTGGTGGCCGGGCACCATCTGGTTCTTCTAATCACATGTTGATACGGTCACCTGTTTATGTGGGTCCTGCTGTCTTCTGCGCTCTTTTTCTCTCATGTCTTTGTTGTCTTTGGTGATCACCTGTTCTGACAGAGTTGGGACCATTCGGTGTACTTCAGATGGCAGCTTGCCAGCTTTTAAGATCCCAGAAGCCACTCACCAATATGGAGTGCATAAGACTCTCTTAGCAACAGGCTAGGTATGCCATTTGGCCTCGATGTCCACTGAGAGCATAGTCCCCAGACCCTTACCCCTGCTACTCTTTCCTTGCAGTGTTGGGTTGAGATTAGAAGAGTTTTCAGTTTATGTTGAAGTCCCGTTACATTGATCTTCTTTCTAATGTGTGTGTCAGTGCTTTCACTCAACCAAATTTGTATAAAGCATATAATCAGTAACCAGCCCTCTCTGGCACTCCCTCCCCTTCCTTGCAGTACTCAAAGAGTCTTGTCTTCTGCACATGAGTCTGTTTTTAAGTTATTATAATTGGGGGCTCATACAATATTTGTCCTTTTACTGCTCACTGACTACAGTCAACAAAATGTCTTCCAGTTGAAACTAGGTTATGAGATACTTCCTAAAATCATCATTGTTCTTTATCGCTGCATAGTGTTCCATTGGGTATATGCACCATAGTTTGCTTATCCATTCATCTATTGTTGGACTTCTGGGTTGACTGCATCTTTTTGTTATTGTGGACTATGCTACAATAAACATTTGTGTGCATGTGTTTGTTTGTGTGATTGCCCTTGATTCTGTAGGATATATTCTGAGCAGTGGGATGACTTGGTCAAATGGTATATCTGTTTCCGGCTTTTTAAGGAAGTGCCAGATCACTTTCCAAAGAGGTTATAAAATTTTGCAATCCTACCAGCAGTGTAAGAGATTTCAAATTTCTCTGCAGCCTCTCCAGCATTTGTGGTTTTGTGTTTTCTGGATCATGGCCAACCTTCTTGGGGTGAGATGATATCTTATCATAGGTTTGATTTGGATTTCTGTAATAGCTAATGATTGCGAGCATTTCCTCATGTGTCTTTTGGGTGCCTGAATGTCCTCGTTGGTGAAGTGTCTGTTCATCTTCTTTGCCCAGTGCTTAATTGTGTTATTTATCCTTTCCTTGTTGATATTTTGCAGTGCCTTGTAGATTATGGAGACCAGATGTTGGTCTGACATATAGTTGCCAAATATTTTTTCCTATTCTGTGGGTTGTCTTAATTTTTCTGATAAAGTCCTTGGATGAGCAAAAGTGTTTGATTCTTAGTAGTTCCCATTTATCTATTTTCTTTTCTATTGATCGTGCTGTGTTAGTTTTTGTAATCTTTCTGAGCTGCGTATTAACATTTTTCTACTGTTGACCCCATTCTTTCTTGCAAAATCTTTATCATTTTAGGTTTGATATTAAGGTCTTTTATCCATTGAGTTGGTCTTTGTGTAAGGTGTGAGGTATGGGTCTTGTTTCAGATTTCTGTGGATGGGTATCCAATTTTGACAGCACCATTTGTTAAAGAGATGGTTTTTATCCCAGTTTACAATCTTAGGGTCTTTCTTGAATATCAGCTGTTCATAGGAAGGTGGCAGCATTTCTGGGGTCTCAACTCTGTTCCACTTATGTATATACATATCTTTTTGTACCAGTAGCAGGCTTCTTTGACTACTGTGGCAGTGTAATAGCTTCTAAATTTGGGTAGTGGGAGACCTCCCAGTGTGTTCTTCTTCTTCAGTAGTGCTTTGCTTATCTGGGGTTTCCTCCCTTTCCAAACAAAGTTGGTGATTTGTTTCTCCATCTCATTAAAAAATGTCACCGGAGTTTGTATTAAATTGCATTGTATATGTAAATCGCTCTGGGTAAAATGGCCGTTTTTAGAATGTTAAGTCTTCCAATCCATGAACAAGGTTGGTTTCTCCATTTATGTAAGTCTCTCTTGGTTTCTTGCAGTTAAGTCTTGTAGTTTTCTTTGTATAGGTCTCTTATTTCTCTAGTTAGATTTATTTCTAGCTATTTTATCTTCTTGGGGGCTATATTAAATGGTATTGATTTGGTGATTTCTTTAATGATCTCTTTGTTGATATAAAGGAATCACACTGATTACTTGTTTATCTTGTATTCTGATACTTTGCTGAACTATGCTAATAGTTCCAGTAGTTTACTATGTGTACTTTACAATTCTCTCTGTATACAACCATATTATCTGCAAATAGGGAGATTTTTTTTCTTCTTCTTTGCTGATGTGGATGGCCCTTATTTCTTTGTCTTGTGCAATTGCTCTGTCCAGAACTTTCAGTACAATGTGGAATAGAAGTGAGGAGAGTGGGTATCCTTGTCTAGTTCCTGTTCCTGAGAGGAATTCTTTAAGTCTCTCTCCATTCAGGATGGTATAGGTAGGAGATTGGTTTTGCATAGATACCCCTTATTGTGTTGACGAATTTGCCTTCTATTCCAATTTTTGTGAGAGTATTTAGCATGAATGGGTGTTGGATTTTGTCTAATGCCTTTTCTGCTTCAATTGACAAAATCAGGTGTTTCTTTTGTGTTATTTATGTGATTGATCACATTAATTGTTTTTCTGACATCAAACCAGCTTTGCATCCCAGGTATGAATCCAATTTGGTCATGATGAATTATTTTTTTGATATGTTGTTGAATTCTTTTGGCAAGGATTTTGTTGAAGATTTTTGTACCTGGGTTCATGAGTAATAGTGATTTTCCTTTTTTTGTGGGATCTTTCCCTGGCTTTGATATCAGGGTTATGCTGGTTTTATAGAATGAATTTTGGAGTATTCCATTTGTTTCTATGCTGTGAAATAGTCTCAGTAGTATTGGAGTTAATTCTTCTCTAAAAGCTTGGTAGAATTCTGTGGTGAAGCCGTCTGGGCCAGGGCTTCTTTTGTTGGTAGTTTTTTGATGACTTTTTCAATCTCTTCCTTTGTGATGGGTTTAATAAGTGGTTTTGCATCTCCTTGTGATCATTTTGGTAGGTGATATGAATTTGGGAATTGGTCTGTTTCCTCTAGGTTTTCAAAACTGTTAGAGGACAGTCTTTTGTAGTATTCTGTTACAATGCTTTTGATTGCTGTTGGATCTGTTTTGACATCTCTCATTTCTTATTCAGGGTATTTGTTTCCTCTCCTGTTTTTCTTTAGTAAGTTTAGTCAGTGGTGTGTCAATTTTGTTGCTCTTTTCAGAAAAACAGCTCTTGGTTTTCTAATTTTTTTTCAGTTGTTCTAGTCTGAAATTCATTTACTTCTGCTCCAATCTTTATGATCTGTTTTCTGCTGGTACCTGAGTTGTTCCTCTGTGTGGTGGTCAGGATTATGTTACCTTGGCTACTGCATGTTTGGCTGCTGTATTAAGTGGCAGGGTAGGGCCTGTGGTCGCTTTCCACCCCTCAGCTCTCTTCTCTTCGCCTTCCATAACCTACTGCTGGTAGTCTGCTCACATAGCCAGCAACTCCTCTGCAATTCTCTTATTTCTCCTCCAGTCTTTATGATCTGGTGCCTGAGGTGTTACTCTGTTGCTCTCTTTCAACTTATTCAAGTTGTAGGGTCAATTCTTTGTTTTGGGTCCTTTCTTCCTTCTTAATGTGTGCATTAATAGAGAGAAATTGACCTCTGAGCACTGCTTTGGCTGAATCCCAGAGGTTCAGGTAGGATGTGTTTTCATTCTTACTTGAATCCATAAGTTTCCTTATTTCATCCTTGACTTCTTCTATAACCGATAGCTTTGTAAGCAAGGTGTTGTTCAGTTTCCATGAGTTCCAATTTCTATCTATTTTTTTTTCTGGTTTTTATTTACTTTTATGGCTTTATGGTGGCAGAAGATGCTTTGCAGTAATTCAGTGGTTTAGATTTTGTTGATATTTGCTTTATGTCTTAACACATGGTCTATTGTAGAAAATGCTTCATGTGCATTGGAAGAAGGTGTAGTTATCTGTTGATGGATATAAAGTTCTATATCTGTATATCACTGGGTATCTAAAAAACTCCATTCAATTTTCAGTCTAAGCCTTAGTTTTTAGAGGGAATTAAGGAGTCATTGCGTCTAGTCTGCCGCCTTGACTCCGTCCTCCACCACCTGCATTTCTCAGGAGCATTTTGACTATACTTTGGCTTCCAAGACTGATTTATTTGTTACTTTGGCAGTCCATGTTATATTAAGTATTTTTTGCCAACACCATCATTCCGTGGAATCAGTTATTCAGTTTTCCTTATTGATTGCCCTAGTTTCGTATGCATATGAGGCAAATGAAAACTCCATGGCTTGGATCAGGTGCTGAGTATTCCCTAAAATGATATCTTGGTTTTTAACTTCTTTAAAAAGAAGTATTTTGTAGAAAATTTCCCCAAACGAATGAATAGTTTGATTTTGTGACTACTGATTCTCTGGGTGTTGTTTACAGATCCAAGTGAAATGACATCCCTGACAACTTCAATCTTTTCTCTGTGTATTATAAAGTTACTGATTGGTCAGGTTATGAAGATTTTTCCTCTTTTATGTCGAGGTGTAAGGCATAATGAAGACTGTCGTACTTGAGCTTCATTGATAAATGCTTCAAGCCCTGTAACTTTCAGCAAGCAAATTTGTTTCATCTGTGTATCAAAGATTGCTAATGACTCTTCCTTCAGTCTTGATGCTGTGCTCTTCTTTATATAGTTCAGCTTCAGTTTGAATGCCAACACACATCTGACCCAACTTGGAACCATGCAGTATCCTCTTGTTCATTTGAATGACTACCTCATCCTAATTACAGCTTCCATGTGAGCACATTTAAGTGTTCCAGAATCCCTGTTCTTTGCAAGGCTATCCATAATTTGTTACGGTCAACATAGTCTATTGCCTTTGCATAGTCAGCAGAACACAACTAAACTTCTTTCTGTCATTCTTTACTTTCAGCCATGATCCATTTGATATCCCTGGTTCCATATCTTCTCCTGAATCTAGCTCGAATTTGATCTTCAGCAAAATTTTACTGTGTGTAATGCTAGTGATTTTTTAAAAAAAAATAATTTCTGTGTTTTATTGAATCACATTTTTTGGAATAGGTATAAATATGAATCTGTTCAGGTACCTGTCTTCCAAATTTATGTCCTAAACAGATGAGTAATTTCACGAGTGTATCTGTTTGTTGAAACATCTCGGTTAGTATTCTGTCAGTTCCTGGAACCTTGTTTTTTACCAATGTTGTCACTGAGCTTAGACTCTTTACTTGAATGATTGAAGATCTACAAATTCTTTTTGGTACAAGGTCTCTGAATTCCTTCCATTTTCTTTTGATGCTACCTGTGTTGTTCAGTATTTTGCCCTTACTGTCTTTTACTATTGTAACCTAAAGCTCAAATTGTTCTAACTTATGCACCAACCACTAAGGACAAAGATGTAGAATAGAAGGCTTTTACTAGCTTCTGTAGTCTGACATTGATCAATCATTCAAGTAGAATGCATTGATAAGTACTGGAGATTGGAATGAAGACGGTGGGAACAAAAGAGAGGAATCTATAGCTGGAAAAAGTAGCCTGGTTAGTAGAAACAATGCTGAAGATCACATGGTAGAATTTTGCAAGTCCAAAAATATCTTCATTGTCAACACGTTTTTCAACAATGCATATTATGGCTGTAGACAGATGAAATGCACACAAATCAAGTTGAATATATGTGTTGTACATTTGTGGAAAGAAATAGTGGAAAACCTAAGTATCATCAGTCAGAACAAGGGCAGATGTCCACTGTGAAATAAACCATCACTTGTAAGACCACGTTGAAGCTGAAGAGAATTAGAAGAAATCCATGAGAGCCAAAATACGACCTTGACTGTGTTGCAGCTAAATTTAGATATCATGCCAGGAATACTTTTGATGCATTGTTCACTACTGACTAAGAGCAGATGAGTTACAGAATGATGTCAAGGACATCAAACATGAAGAAAACAAGAGATCATTAAAAAGGCAGGAAAGACAAAAAAGATCAAAATGGATGTCAGAAGAGACTCTGACTTACTCTTGAAGTTCAAGTAGCTAAAGCAAAAGGAAGAAATGAAGTAAAAGAGATGAACAGAAGATTTTAAATGACAGCTGAAGAAGACCAAGTGTTATAATGAAATGTGCAAAGACCTGGAATTAGAAAACCAAAAGGGAAATACATGTTCTGCATGTCTCAAGCTGAAAGAACTGAGTTAAAAAGTCAAACCCTGAATTGCAGTAGTGAAGGATTCTTTTTAATTTATCATTAGTAACCTGAAATGCCAGGAGATACTAAAGACAGCTCCTTTTTATTGACATTCTTAAAGTCTGCTTAATTTCATTGTTCAAAGATAAGTGAGTGATTGTTCAGGAACATTGTAATTAAAAATGAAATACATGTTTAAATGGACATATTAATATAATTTTAGGAAACTTGTGCTTTTTATAGTTTTCTTTTAAAAGTCATTCTAGGTATCAACATTAGCCACAACTAAATTGATAGAAAAAAATACCTGCATTCAAATAGAATAACTTATAATTTTGACTTGGAAAAAGCAAATATTGTGCTGAAAAATTTCTGGCACTTTAGCTCTTTAGCTTACAGTTTGTGGATTAAAAAGCAAAAACAACCACAACAACAAAAATGGTGGAGTTTTAGAGAATTCAGGTTAGTTAAACTTTGTGGAGTGTAAGAAAAGAATACGCCATGTGTTTTTGAAAGAGATGAGTAAGTATAGGGCAAAGTTTAGTAAAATTCCCATCCAAGGGAAAACATCATGAATAAGAAAGGAAAACATGTGAGAGAATATGCTGTTTACCATGAATATTTTACAAAGTTTAACTTTTTCTTCCCTATTTCTGTTACTGAAACAGAAATTAAATGCTGGAAATGCCGTATGTGTTCATAACATCATCTAAATTCTCTTATACCTTAGGAGGAACCTATGAGAGATGAAATTAAATTTTATTTCAGAAAAAAGTACTATGAAAATTCAGTAAAATATGGAAAAATATGTTAAATTTGCATGAAGAAAGCAAAAGGTCATTAAAAAGACAAGAAAGGAATGCTCAAAATGGATGTCAGAAAAAATATGAAACTTGTTATTGAATGTAGAGTAGTTAAAGCAAATAGAAAAAATGGTGAGGTAAAAGAGCTGAGTAGAAGATTTTAAAAGGCAGCTAGTGAGGACAAAGTAAAGTATTTTAAGTGAGCAACTAGTAGAAAAAGATCGATATCTTTGCCCATTCCAAAGAAAGGTGATTCAACAGAACGTAGAAACTATTAAACATTATCACTAATAGCACACACAAGTAAAATTTTGCTGAAGATCATTCAGAAATGTTTGGATCAGAACACTGACAGAGAACTGCCAGAAATTCAAGCCAGATTCAGATGAGCAAATGCAATGAGGGATATCATTGCTGATTTTAAGTGGATCTTGGCTGAAAGTGGAAAATATCAGAAAAATGTTTGCTAGAGTGTTATTGACTATGCAAAGGCATTAGACTATGTGGATAATAACAAATTATGGATCACACTGCAAAGAATGGGAATTCCAGAACACTAAATTGTGCTGACATGGATCCTGTTCATGAGACAGCCATTGAAAAGAACAAGGTGATACTCTGTGGTTTAAAGTTGGGCAAAGTGTGTGTTAAGGTTGTACCCTTTCAGAATACTTATTTGGTCCATGTGCTGAGCAGATAATCGGAGAAGCTGGACTATGTGAAGATGAGCGTAGCATCTGGATGGGACGAAGACTTTTTACCAACCTTCAGTATGCTGAAGAAAAAAACCTCACTTGCTGAAAATGAACAGGACGTGAAGCACTTGCTAATAAAGATCAAAGACTGCAGCCTTTAGTGTTAATTACACTCAGCATAAAGAAAGCAAAGATCCATGTAACTGAACCAATAAGCAACATCGTAATAAAAAGAAAATATCGAAGTTTTACTTATTTGTATCTTATTTCTCTTGGAACTACATTCAGTGCCCTTGGAAGCAGCTGTTAAGATATAAAATGAGGGGGGCAGGGCCAAGATGGCACACTAGATGCATGTCTCCTCATTTCCCTCTGAACACTAAGGCCTGAACTGATAATTAAAAAGAGCACTCTGGACACCCAAGGAGCCCCAGGATGTGGCATAGGGTTGTCAGATTGGACTACACGCCACTAAACAGGAAACTACCTGTCTCTAACAGTAGGCAGCATGCACTGAGTCCTGCTCTTGCTGACTCACCACATGGTCAGGCTGCAGGTATTGATGCCTTTTTTGTTATCTGGGAGGAAGAGAATGGGCATGAGCCAGCAAATGTGCCGAAATGCAGTGCTAAAGTAAACAGTGTATAGTGCAACAGAGAGACAGTGTGTGGGATAGCCACATTTTGAGAGCCCAGCTGCAGACAGAGGGCATTGCTGCCCCCCACCCTCTTTTTTCTAAGCTGCAGCATAGATTCTGCTGTTTTATGGTGGGAGGGGCAACTCGATCAGGATACCATCTTGGTAGGCTGAGAGGTAATGTTACACAACTAGAGGACTCAGCAGGGGCTAATTCCCAAGCTGAGATACAGTACCAGTCTGGAAAGTGATTTCCGGCAGAAAGGTTCTGTTTAGAACATTCTTACCTTACAGGTGGGGCCTAGCTGTGGTTGGCAGCAAGGCCGTAACCCTTGTCTATTTTGAATGATGTCATAGCATCAGGGGAAGACTGAAGAGGTACTTCTGTTGTCAGCCTGAAGGCAGGGACTGCCCACGTGATGGCCTTACAGATTTTGGCAGCTGTCAGAAAACCCCCAGCTTTTTAAAATAAGACTGAATGGAGAAATAACTGCTGAGTGGTCTGGTGGCATCTCTTCCAGCCTTTACTGACCCATGTCATATGGTTGGCTGACAGTCCCTGGTGACTCCATAAGCAGTTGCTGTCTCTGCAAGGAGGCAGAGCCTACCACACCAGAGAGTACACTACTGCCAGTTGCTAGAGTACACAGAAGTGGCTGGTGACAAGTTCCCTTCTCAGAAGTATGCCTCAGCTCCTGTGAAGGTAACACCAGAGAAATTGAATAGCCTCTAGGTGGCATGAAGGCAACAGCCCATTTCTAACCATTTTAAGAAACAGTCCACCAAGGATCCAGAAAGTTCTACCATAAAGAATCAAACAGTTTTACAGATGAAGAAGCCTTTCTGAAACTATAAGATGTCAAATACCAAGAAATTATAGAGAGCCGTACTAGAGATTTAACAAAATACAGCAGAACAAAATGAAAAATTAAGCTGTTTGATCTGATAGAATATCAACAATCTGAAATCCATCAGATCAGTAACAACATTATAGAATTAGACATTTCAATCCAAAGTCAAAAAAGCAGAATTGAGGGGATAAAAGTCAGACTAAGTGACCTTGAAGACAGTGCAACTGACACCAGCATTTATGAGAGATCAGAGAAATGAAATAAGAAAAATGAAGAAGGATAAAGAAGCATGTGGTAGTCTGTAAAGAGGAATAATCTATGATTAATTGGAGTTCTTATAATTAATCTATGATTAATTGGCAGTCTATTAAGAGGAATAATCTATGATTAATTCGAGTTCTTGCAGACAGAAAACTTCCCTGAACTTACAAAAGCGAACATAGACTTCCAAGATGTGTATCAAGCACCACAAAAAAATAAACCTCAAAAGAAAGACACCAAGACATATTATAATCAAGCTTAATAAAATAAGGCATAAACAGATTCTCTTAAAGGCAGTGAGGCTCAAAGCAAAACCAACATTCAGAGGAAGGCCCACTAGGCTTTCATTTGACTTTTGGCAGAAGTGATGCTGGCAAGGAGGCAGTGGGATGACACATTCAAAGCCTTGAAGGAGAAAAACTTCCAACCAAGAATTATATGTCCTGCAAAACTTTCAAATATGAAGATGAAATTAAGACATTTGGTGATAAACAGAAGCTTGGAGACTTTGTAAAAACCAAACCAAAACTACAGGAAATACTGAAAGAAGGTCTTTGCTTAGAGAAAAGAAAATCATTAAGTGTATATTCAGAGAGGCAGTGCAGAACACAGGATCCAGAATCGTACTCAAGGAAGTCATAAAACTCAATCAAAGCTACAGTATTAAGGAAACCAGTGATCATATCGTGAAACTATGACACCATCACACTAAAAAGAGGGATACACTACAGTAGTTGTAGTTCTTTCAGATGGAGAGGAAGTTAACAAGATACACAGAAGTGAAAATTGGGTTTACACTTAGAATATTAAGGGGCATTATGGGGTAGCTGCAAAGCACAATAACAATGCAACATATCAAGTGAAGAAACATAATACAGGAGTTTCATTGACCACAAAAGGAACACTAAAAAAGATTAAAAGTCAATCCATAAAGAATGACCCAGAACTGAATATTAAGAGCAACACAGAAAATATCAACAGAAAAATAAATGCATTAAAATGACAGCACTAAACACATTCCTAACAATAATCACACTGAATGTAAATAGAGTGAATGCTCCATTAAGGCTGTGAGTGACATCGTGGGTCAAAAGACATTACCTGTGTGTATGTTGCTTACAGGAAACACACATTGGAGTCAAAGATATAAACAAACTGAAAATTAAAGGATGGACTAATATACAACAGGCTAACAACATACAATACTAATCTCAGATACAGTAGATTTTAATGTAAAATCCACCATCGTGGACAAGGCCAGCCTCTATTGCTGAAAGGTTCAATGCAGAAGCAGGACTTAACAATACTAAATATTTATGAATTCATTGCCAGCGCATCTAAATATATCCAACAATTGCTAAATATGTTGAAAAATGAGGTAGATAACTACACAATAATAGTGGGAGACTTCAACACTCCACTTCCAGTAATGGACAGATCATTGAGAAAAAGGCTCAGTAAAGACTCAGAAGATCTTACTGCAACAATTAACCAATTAGAACTCATTGACTTACATAGAACTTTTTATCCATCAACAGATAAGTACATCTTCTTCACATGGAACATTTTCCAGAATAGACTATGTGTTAGGACATAAAGCAAATCTCAACAAAATCCAAACCACTGAATTATTGCAAAACATCTTCTCCAACTGTAACGCCCTAAAAGTCAAAATCAATAGCAGAAAGAACATAGATAGAAATTGGAACTCATGGAAACTGAACAACACCTTGCTTAAAAAGTCATGGGTTACAGAAGAAATCAAGGATGAAGAAAAAGAAATTTATGGAATCAAAAGGAAATGAAAACAGATACTACCTGAACGTACTGGACTGAGCAAAAGTAGTGCTGAGAGAGCAGTTTATCTTTATAAATGCACACACCTGGAACGAGAAAAGGACCCAAATCAAAGAACTTAGGAACAGCTTGAACAAGGAGAAAGAGAGCAAGAAATGAGCCCCTCAGTCACAGAAAGAAAACACAAACTAAAGATTAGAGCAGAAATAAATGAATTAGAAAGTAGAAGGACAATTGCAAAAATTTAAGAAAAAACAAAAGTTGTTTTTGGAAAAGATCAACAAAATTGATAAACCAAAACTTACTAAAGAAAACAAGATGAGAAATAAATAACCCTAATAAGAAAGGAGATGGGAGATGTCATAACAGACCAAACTGAAATGAAAAGTATCATAACAGAATACAATGAAAGACTGAAAACCTAGAGGAAACGAACAAATTTCTAGATCCATATCACCTAACAAAATTATCACAAGGAGAACTGGAACAACAATAAACCCATCAGAAAGGAAGAGAAGGAAAAAGTTGTCAAAAAACTACCAACCAAAACAGTCCTGGCCCACATGGCTTCACTAGAAACTTCTACCAAGCTATTAAAGAAGGGTTAACTCCCATACTATTGAGACTATTTCACAGCATTACAAAGGGATGGAATACTCTCAAATTCATTCTGTGAAGCCACCATAATCTTGGTACCAAAGCCAGTTAAAGATACCACAGAAAAAGGAAATTATAGACTGATAGAATTCATGAACCTAGATGCAAAAATCTTCAACAAAATCCTTGCCATTAGAATTCAACAAAATATCAAAAAAATAATTCATCATGACCAAGTTGGATTCATACCAGAGATGCAAGGCTGGTTCAACATCAGAAAAACAGTTAATGTGATCAACCCCCTACATAAATAACACAAAAGTTAAGAATCATCTGATTTTGTCAATTGATGCAGAAACAACATTAGACAAAGTCCAACACCCATTTATGCTGAAAACTCTCAGCAAAATAAGAATAGAAGGCAAATTCCTCAATGTAACAAGGGGCATCTGCACAAAGCCAACTGCACAAAGCCAACTGCTTACATCATCCTGAATGGAGAGAAACTGAAAGAATTCCCCCTTGAGGATGGGAACTACACAAGGATGCCCACTCTCACCACTTCTATTTGACATTGTAGTAGAAGTTCTGGCCAGAGCAATTCGACAAGACAAAGAACTGGAGGGCATCCACGTCATCAAAGAAGAAGTAAAAATCTGCCTATTCCCAGATGATATAATTGTATACATTGAGAGTCCTAAAGAATCTATACGTAAACTGCTGGAACTAATAGAAGAGTTCAGCAGTGTATCATGAGATAAGATAATGTAAGTAAATCAGTAGGATTCCATTACACCAACAAAGAGACCATCAAAGAAATCGCTAAATCAGTGCCATTTACTATAGCCCTTAAGAAGGTAAAATACCTAGGAATAAATCTAACTGGAGAAATAAGAAACCTGTTCAAAGAGAACTACATGATCTTCCTGCAAGAAACTAAGACTTGCATAAATGGAGAAACCTACTCTGCACATGGATAGGAAGACTTAACACTGTGAAAATGGCTATTTTACCCAAAGCTATCTAAATATGCAACACAATCCCAATAAAAATTCCAGTGTCATTTTTTAGTAAGATGGAGAAAGAAATCACCAACTTTGTCTGGAAAGGGAATAAACCCTGGATAAGCAAAGCACTATTGAATAGTGGGAGACCTCACACTATCCCACCTTAGAACCTATTACACTGACACAGTGGGTGGTTAAAACAGCCTAGTACTGGTACAAAATGAGAGGTATAGATCAATAGAACAAAGTTGAAACTCCGTAGATTCCACCATCCTCTTATAACATAGTTGATACTTGACAAAGGCCCTAAGATTGTAAACTGGGGTAAATGCATTCTCTTTAATAAATTGTGTTAGCAAAATTGAATATCCATCTGCAAAAAATTGAAACAAAACGGATATCTCACACCTTACACAAAAACTAAGATGGATCAACACCTAAATATGAAACCTAAAATGGTAATCATCATGCAAGGAAAAATAGGGTCAACAGTAGAAGTTTTAATACACAGCTTAGACAGGCTTCAAACTGACAAACAAAGCACAATCAATAGAAGAGAAAATAAATAAATGGAAACTGCTAAGAATCAAACCCTGTTGCTCATCCAAAGACTTCTATCAAAATAATTAGAAGACCACCTGCAGAGTGGAAAAAAATAAATGTTTGGCAACTACATGTCAAACTGACGTCTGACCTCCTTTATGCACAAGGTACTGTAAAATATCAACAAGAAAAACGTAAATAACTCATTTAGACAATGGAGAAAGGAAATCCACTGACATTTCACCAAAGAGGACATCCAGATAGCCAGAAGACACATGAGGAAATGCTCATGATCATTAGCTAAGCGGGAAATCCAAATCAAAACTACAGTGAGATACCATCTTACCCCAACAACCTTGGACATGATCCAAAAAACATGAAGCAGTAAATGCTGGAAAAGCTGTGGAGAGGTTGGAAATGTCTTACATTGCTGGTTGGATTGTAAAATGGTACAACACCTATGGAAAGCAACTTGTCGTTTCCTTGAAAGCTGGGAATAGATATACCATTAGATCCAGTAATCCCACTGCTTGGAATATATTCTACAGAATCAAAGGCAGTCACTCAAACAGATACATGCACATAAATGTTTATTGTAGCATAGTCCACAACAGTAGAAAGATGGAATCGATTTGGATGCCCAACAACAGATGAGTGGATAAACAAACTATGGTACTTATACTCAGTGGAATGCTATGCAATACTAAAGAACAGTGATGACTTTAGGAAGCATCTGATAACCTGATTTCAGTTGGAAGCCTTTATGCTGAGTGAAATCAGTTCGTGGTAAAAGGACAAATATTGTAATAGGCTTAGGCATGGAAGAAAAGACTCCTTGATGGTGGCAGGGTGGGGAGGGACAAAGAGGGCTGGTCATAGATTAAATAGGTGATAGAAATTTGGTTGGGTGAAAACAGTGACAGTACACAGTAGAAAGAAGATAAACATAACTGGACTTCAACATAAAGTGAAAAATCTTATCTTAACCCAATACAGCAAGGGTAGAGTAGCAGGGGCAGGGGTCTGTAACCATTATCTGAGGGGACGTTGAGGCCAATTGGCATAACTAGCCTATTGCTAAGAGAGTCTTCTGGTGAGTGGCATCAGGGTTATAAAAGACAGCAAGCTGCCATCTGAGGAACACCAAATGGTCCCAATGCAGCCGAAACAAGTGATCACCAAGAACAAGAAAGACACAAGGAAAAGAGAGCCCGGGAGACAGAAGGACCCATGTGAATGGATGACTGTATTAACACGTGACCAGAAGAACCGATGGTGCCCGGACACCACTGAAGACAGCTGTGATGGGGTACAGAATGTTGAGTTCTGTGGTAACATGAGAAAAAAAAGGGGTATACCTCATTATCTCCACTAAAAGACCAAAGTTGATGGTCTGGAGGCCCAGAGGTTCCCACAGGAACATGACCTCTAGACCTGCTGCTCCCCCTGACCAGAAAACATTACTGAGGTCAACTTTTCAAACAGGAAAGGGCTCAACATGGGGACCTAGTGTGACCATATGGTATGTGTATGTTATGGTTCTTTGCCTCTATAGGATTCTGCCCTACTGATCTCTTACTAGAATAAGAGGAGAGGGTAAAGAGGAGGGGACAGGAGATTTTTAAATATAGAATGAAAAGTGCGAGTGTGCTGTCACTGGGCCAGGAGAGCAGAAGGAGCTGCAGGTAGGCAGGCATGCAAATTTAATTTGGATTGTATACTTTCACTTAATCACAGTAAGAAAAAAAGATATAGAATGATATACTGCATTCACGAAATTGGCTGCAAAAGATCTTGCCCGAACTACGCCACGGTATTTCTGGTTACTTCATGTCATATACGTGTGAAAGCTGGAAAATGAGTAAAGAAGACCAAAGATTGACGCCTTTGGATTATAGTTCTGAAGAAGAATATGGAATCTCCTTTGGCCTACCAGAGTAATACACAAATTTGTTTTAGAGGAAGTACAGCCATAATGCTGTTTAGCAGTGAGGGTGGCAAGACTTCATTTCACATACTTTGGACATGCTATCAGAAGAGACCAGTTCCTTAGAAGTATATCATGCTTGGTAAAGTAGAGGATCAGTTTAAAAGAGAAAGGCACTCAGCAAGATGTTTGAACACAGTGACTACAATAATTGTCTCAAAAATACCGGTGATGGTGATGATGATGCAAGACTGAGGGATACTTTATCTTGCACTGCATGTGGTTTTTATGAGTGGTAAATCACTAGAGTGCTCCTAATAACGACAATGCCATGTGTCTGTTAGAAAGACAGAAAACATTAGACAAAAGTAATTATTTTCATTGCCAGAAGCTTTAAACATTAAAATTATGTTAATATAAGGTATATCTACATGTTTTTTCTTTAAAGAAAATGTTACAGACTTAACAATGTACAACTTTTTAAAAACATCATGAAAACATAATTTCTGTAATTTTTAGAGGAGAATGAGGGAAAAATAAGTAAAATTAAATAGTATAGAGAATACTTAAAAATTTAGTATAAGAAAAGTATCACAGATATTCAAATGCATATTACTCTAGTGTTTTCTTAAATGATACATTCCATTGATTATTGTTTCAGTGTCTGTGTTTTAATTTTAATGATACACTTCATGTGACCAATGTTGCATATAATCGTTTAGGCTAATTTAGTTCATCAAGATCTGAAGAAAACCATTTTTCTCTACTAGATGTTATATGGGATTAGGAGAATGATGAATAAGAATGGTAAAATGGCTGTCATTGGCTGGAGTAGGAGGTGGTGAGTGAGCATGGTAAATACAAAGAGATCTTGTGTGACTACTGCCATGCTAATGTTTTCCATTTTAATTCTCATTGAAATCTTGTATATAAGAAGATATTTTGCACAACATGCTTAGGATATAACAACCAGGATTTAGATACAAATGTCTTACTATAATACACTTTTTTTGCGTTATGCTACCATAGCTGTCTCACATGATGTTAATATTGTTAGCAATAGCAGTAGTGATAATAGCTATAAGTGATCACACACATTCGAGTGCTTACTGTGTTATAGACACTGTTCCCAACACTTTACATATTTTAAGTCTAATGTAAATCATATGAAACAGGTACTTTGAAATCAAATTTTAAAGATGAGAAAAATCTGGGAAACAGGAGAAATTACTGTTGTTTGTATGTATATAAGTATTGAATTGTTGGCTTCTAAAAATTTGTAAGTGCTTTGGAGATCCAGGCAGCCAAAAAACGCATGCGGTCATGTTCATGATCTTTAATTATTAAAGAAATTCAAATCAAGACTACAATGAGATACCATCTCACCTCAGTAAGGTTGGCCATGATCCAAAACGCACAAAACAACAAGTGCTGGAAAGGCTGTGGAGAAAGTGGAACTCTTCTACACTGTTGGTGGGGTTGCAAAATGGTCTAGCCTCTTCGGAAAGCAATCTGACGCTTCCTTAAAAAAATGGATATAGATATACCATTTGATCCAGTAATCCCACTACTTGGAATATATCCTACAGAATCAAGGCCTTTCACACCACTGGACACATGTACAAGAATGTTTATCACAGCACAGTCCACGATAACAAAAAGAAGGAATCAACCCAGATGCCCAACAACAGAGGAATAGATAGGTAAACTGTGGTACATATACTCAATGGAGCACTATGCAATGATAAAGAGTAATGATGATTCCAGGAAACATCTCATAACCTGGTTTCAACTGGAAGACATTATGTTGAGTGAAAGTAGTCAGCGACAAAAGTACAAATATTGTATGAGACCCCTATGATAAGATCTCAAAAACAGACTTATGTATAGAAGAAAAGACTCTTTGACAGCTACAAGAGAGGGGAGAGCGACGGGGGGTGGGGGGGGTTAGATTAGATAGTTACTGTTAGTATTTCCTGTGTTGTTAGGAAAGATCAGTCTCTGTAGAAGGACATCATGCTTGGTAAAATATGGGGTCAGTGAAATAAAGGCAGACCCTCAATGAAATGGATTGACACAGTGTCTACAACAGTGAGCTCAAGCATAACAACATTTGTGGGCATGCTGCACCACTGGGCAGTTTCATCATGTTGTGCATAGTCACTATGAGCCAGAGCTGATTGGGTGGAATCTAACCATAGCAACTGTTTTCTATTTGATTTTTTTTCTCGTCCCTTCTGTGTCTCTGCCATTCCCTTTTCCTTCTCCCCTCTCCCTTTCTCTGTTTCTATTGCAGTCATCACCTACTAAATTATTTTGATGATTTTTACCATGGTTGAGGGAACCCTAGTGCCATAGTGGTTAAGATCTGTAGCTGCTAACCAAAAGGCCAGCAACTGGAATCCACCAGGTGCTCCTTGGAACCTCTATTAGAAGCATTTTACTATGCCCTATAGGGTTACTATGAGTCAGAATTAACAGGGGTTACAGAGTTTTAATGGTTGAGAATTATAATTCTTAGAGATTTGAAGTAAAAAAATGCTGTGATTTATAGATACTGTTTCTAAATCAGCACATAAATTAGAGGTTAAAATAGGTTTTGAAGGAATAAAACAACTAATAATATGCTTTTCAGACTGATTAAAAATTATATTTACATGTTAATTTTTTCTGATTTCATGTTACTTAAATGTAACAAAGTAACACTTTGAAACCCTTGGCTACCTGGAGAGCTTTCCATGGCAAACTAAGACAGGCTGCTCTGTTGACAGCAGTAAGTGTGTGAGGTTGCTGCTTCGTGGGCATTGGCTGATGGGAGACAACTCACAAGACAATAAAGGTACCTGAGTAGGAAATTCATTAAAGATCATGTGTGTTCAAAATTAATTTGAGACCTCTATAGAGGTTTTTGAAATTGAGTTTGAATAATAGTCAAAATAATTCATAGTTGGCTTTAAAGTTCTTCTTTTTCATTTTATTATGATTGAATGAAAGTATACATTCTCATATAAATTTGCATGCCCACCTATATGTAGCTCCCACTGCTCTCTCTGCCTGATGAGATCACACTCTTCCTCTATGCTCCATATGTGTCTTATCCTCCCAACAATCTCCTATCCCCTCCACTCCACCCACTCCCCCACCTCCAGTAAGAGGTCAGCAGGACGACATCCTATAGATGCGTAGAACCATACAGTGAACACATGATATGATTACTCTGTGTTGCAAAGTCCAATCCATTCTTGTCCAAAGAGTTGACCTCCATCATGATTTATGGACAGAGGCAGCATCAGGACCGGGGGGCTTCCTCCCAGGGAAACTCTGAGGCCCCTGGACCGCAGATTGCAGTCTTTTAGTGGAGGTCACAGGGTGCTTGTGTTGCCAGTGAGACTCAACTTTTTAAGCTCCATCACAGCTATCACTGGTGGCCGGGCACCATCCGGTTCTTCTGGTCGATGTAGTCGATGTAGTCACCCACTCACATGGGTCTGTCTATCTTCTGGGTTCTCTTTCCCCCATGTCGTTTTGGTCTTTGGTGATCATCTGTTCTTGCTGAGTTGGAACCATTTGCTGTACCATCAGATGGCAGCTTGGCAGCCTTTAAGATCCCAGATGCCATTCACCAATGTGGGGTGCAGAGGGCTCTCTTAGCAAAACACTAGTTGTGCCAATTGGCCTCGATTTCTCCTGAGAGCATGGTCCCCTGTCGCCAGCCTCAGCTACTCTGTCCTTGCAATATTGGGTTAAGATGGGAGGAGTAGTCATTCTATTGTTAAAATCCAGTTAATATTGATCTTCTTTCTAATGTCTGTTATCACAGATTTCAACCAACCAAATTTCTATCAACCATCTAATCTAAACCCTCCCCCCACCCTCCCTTCTTCCTCACCCTTGCAGCCGTCAGAGTCTCTTCTTCTATGCATGAATGTGTTGTCAAGTTCTTATCATAGGGGTCTCATACAATATTTGTCCTTTTGTCGCTGACTACTTTCACTCAGCATAATGTCCTCCAATGGAAACCAGGTTATGCAGTGTTTCCTAAAATCATTGTTGTTCTTTATCATTACATAGTGTTCCATTGATTATATATACCGTAGTTTACCTATCTATTCCTGTGTTGTGGAGCATCTGGGTTGGTTCCATTTTTTTGGTGTTGTGGACTGTGCTGCGATAAACGTTCACATACATGTATTGGTTGGTTTGAATGGCCTTGATGCTGTAGGATATATTCCAAGCAGTGGAAGTACTGGATCAAATGATATGTCTATATCCAGCTTTTTAAGGAAGCACCAGATTGCTTTCCAAAGAGGTTGCACCATTTTGCAGTCCTACCAGCTGTGTAGGAGAGTTCCAATTTTTCCACAGACTCTCCAGCATTTGTTGTTTTGCATTTTTTGGATCATGGCCAACCTTGTTGAGGTAAGAATATACTGCATTGTAGTTTTGATTTGAATTTCTTTAATGACTAATGATCATGAGCATGTCCGCATGTGTTTTGTGGCTACCTGTATTTCGTCCTTAGAGAAGTGTCTGTCCATCTCCTTTGCCCATTGCTTGATTGGATTATTTATCTTTTTCTTATTGATACTTTGTAGTCCCTTATAGATTATGGAGATCAGGTGTTGGTCTGATATAGAGTTGCCAAATATTTTTTCCCATTTGTAGGTGGCCTTTTAGTTCTATTAATAAAGTCTTTGGATGAGCAAAAGTGTTTGATTCTTAATAGTTCCCATTTATTTATTTTCTCTTCTGTTGTTTGTGGTCTGTTTGACAGATTTTGAAGTCTGTCTACCTTGTATATTAAAATTTCCATTGTTGTTCCTACTTTTCTTGGATGAGCTTTATCATTTTAGATTTGATATTTAGATCTTTTATCCAGTCTGAGTTGGTTTTTGTGTAAGGCGTAGGATATGGATCTTGTTTCAGTTTATTTCAGATGGATATCTGATTTTGCCAGCACTATTTGTTGCAGAGATTTTTTTTAACTGAGCTTAATGTTTTAGGGCCTTTGTCAAATATCAACTGTTCATAGGAGGATGGTGTCATCTCTGGGGTCTCAATTCTGTTACATTGCTCTGTTTGTCTCTTTTTGTACCAGTATGAGGCTGTTTTGACTACTGTGGCAGTGTTATAGTAGTGAGTGGCCTCCCAGTGTGTTCTTCTTCTTCAGTAGTGCTTTACTTATCCAGGGTTTCTTCCCCTTCCAAACAAAGTTGGTGATTTGTTTCTCCATCTCCTTATAAAATGTCACACGAATTTGTATTGCGATTGCATTATATAAGTAGATTGCTTTGGGTAAAATAGATTTTTCAGTGTTAAGTCTTTCTGTCCATGAGCAGGGTAGGTTTCTCTGTTTATGTGAGTCTCTCTTAGTTTCCTGTAGTAAGATTTTGTAGTTACCTTTATAAAGGTGTGTTATTTCTCTGGTTAGATTTATTCCTAGGTATTTTATCTTCTTGGGGACTACAGAAAATGGTAATGATTTGGTGATTTCTTCTTTAATAATCTCATTGTTTGTGTAAAGGAATCACACTGATTTACTTATGTTTATGTTGTATCCTGAGACTTTGCTGAACTTTTCTATCAATTTGAGTAGGTCACTTATGGATTCCTTAGGATTCTCTGCGTATACAATCATGGCTTTAAAGTTCTTTTACTTAGAATTGGTATATATTTCACATTTGCAAAATGGGCTTGGACATATGTATAAAATATAAAGTATCACACTAACAAGAAATAATCAGGTGCTTCAGATTTATTTATGGAATGTAGAAATCAGTGTGCAAACCATGTGCAAGAAACAATTTTCAAAGAAATTTTGTACTGACTCCCATGAAGGTTAATATTTGAGCTTATAAGGCAAGTGACCAGAAACTCCTATCCTGAAGTTTCAGCATGGTAGGAAAACAAAAGTTTATGGCTATAAAATTTTTAAATCACGTATTAGTATGATATGGAAAATGTAGTATTTTTCTTTATAATCTCTAGAAAGGTAAATTAAAAAGTTAGTTTCAAATCTTGCAGCATAACATAATTTATAGAGTTGAACATAAATTGTATTGATTCTATAAGAAGGGTCTTCTAGAAATACCAATTTCAGAGATATTTTGCATTGGTATATTTTACTGATCTTCATCCTAATTGTATAGTCAGTTACTCAATAATATTTATTCACTTAAACATGTTCGAATTCCATCTGGTATGTGAGTGATGTCCTAAAAGCAACTGTAGTGATTTGAAAGCATAGTGTATGACTTTTGAGTCATTATTTTATTTCCTATTCGTATATACTTGGACATTTGACAAATGAAAATTGTTTTGTTTCTTTAAGTTATAATACTGAATAATAGCTTTCATGTGCTTCTGAATTCATTTTTAAAGAAAATATAAATACATGAACCGGAAAAGATTACTTTCATAAAGTATCCATGGTGCAGTTTGTTAATATAAGCAGGCAGATTTTGTAGTTAACATAAAGTGAAATCTGAATTATTCATTATTCACCCTACTATACTTTTAATAAGGAAAATATGGACAAGAATAAAATGTAGCCATTATTAATTAATGGCTACATACTCGTTGTAGCACTTGAGGATTTTATATACATTGTTTACATTAAAATTAACCTTAAATATTTAGACTTCTCATTAGACGTTAGAATACTACTCTAAAAAACTGGAATAAATATGAAGAAATATCATGAACATTATTCAAAGTTGGAGAATCTTTCTGAGGAATGACAAAAGCATATATATTCAAGTATGAGAGCAAAGACTAAATTTACACTTCCCTATACATAATCCGACTCGACGGCACTTGGCTTGGCATACATAAAATGCATAAGTTTTATGAAGAATCCAGCTAAAGTTTCTGACTTAATAAAAGATTTTCTAGAAATTCACAAAATTAATTTTATCTATGAAAGAATGTTGCCTCATGCTTAAAAACATCTAATTTAAGCACTTCATCCAATTTAGCTTTAGGAACTTTTTTTAATATATATGTATGTTTTTAAATGAGAGAAATCATCTTTTATGTGTGTGTGTACGTCCACTGAAGCTGGAATGACAATTAGCTTTAATAACTTCTAGATATTGGATAGTATTTAAAGTTTCAAACATATAAAAATCTATGCCTTTGGCCAAAATAGAAATATGTGCCCATCTCTAATAGCATTTTTAGTAACATTTTCTCACTTGACAAATCACTTGGCTGTAAGCTCTTTGTGATAATAAGTACATTTAGGTGTTTTAAAATTTCTATTCACTTTAATATGTGTTATTGTGCTTTGTAGAAGAAAAGGAGTCCTTTAAATGGCAGTATATTTCTGATACAGTATATCTGAAGTTTGTGAATTTCTCTTTTGCCAGTTATGTAGTTTTATTCAAATAATCATTTAAAAAACTAAGTTTAACATTGTATTATATGTAAATGCTAACCCTGACAACCTTACAGAGAAAATTAGAAAAGTACATTATCCTGGAATTGACAAAAATTCCTCATTAAAGAGCATTTAAAATACTTACACTACAAGACAAGTTAAGGGAATGGATAAAACAATGGAAGTCAGTTTTGTCTTTTGCTGCTTAAAAACACTCACTGCTGTGGAGTCAGTTCCAACTCATAGCAGCCCGAAGGACATAGTAGAACTGCCAGAGAGCTCCTGGTGGATTCTATCTGCCATCGTTTAGGTTAGTAACGAAACTAGCTCATAAGCACGATGCCACCACATTTTTCTGTGCTGCTAATAAATCTTGTTAAATTTTCGGTGAAAAAATTTCTAAAATCATTTACCAAAACAGTATTTTTTTATTATGATGGAGTGAAACTGTGCATTCCCGTATAAATTTGCATGCCGTCCTATGTGCAGCTCCCAGTGCTCTCCCGGGAGGTGACAACACCCACTTCCTCCCTGTTCTGTACGTGTCATATCCTCCTAACAATCTCGTATCCGCTCGTCTCCACCCTCTCCCCTGCTTCCAGTAGGAGGTCAGCAGGACAACATCCTGTAGATGCATAGAACCATAAAGTACACACACGATATGGTCACTGTGTGTCACCAGTCCAGTCCATCCCCATCTGAAGAGTTGACCTTCCTTATGATTTGTGGACAGGGTCAGCATCAGGACCAGAGACCCTCCTCCCAGGGGAAACCCAAGATGCCTGGATCATCAACTGCGGTCTTTTAATGATGATCACAGGGTGCACCAGTTTTTATTATTTTGCTGCCAGTGACACTCAACTTTGTGAGCCCCATTGTGACTATCACTGGTGGTCTCTGGGCACTATCCAGTTATTCCAGTCACATATCAATGTAGTCCCCAACTCGCGAGGGTCTGTCTTCTAGGTTCTCTTTCTGTCGTTTTGGTCCTTGGTGATCATCTGTTCCTGTTGAGTTGGGATCATTTGTTGTATCTCAGATGGCAGCTTGACAGCTTTCAAGACCCCAGACACCACTCACCAATGTGGGGTGCAGAAGACTCTCTTACAAAATGCAAGTTGTGCCAGTTGACCTCAACTTCCCCTGAGAGCATGCTCCCTGGCCCCCCGCCCTAGCTACTTTGTCCTTGCAATGTTGGGTTAAGATGAGAAGTGTTATCATGTTATGTTGAAGTCCAGTTAAAATTGATCTTCTTTCTAATGTCTGCTGTCACTGATTCCATCCAACCAAATTTCTATGAACTATCTAATCTATACCCCACCCTCTCCTTCCCTCCTTCCCCACGCTTGCAGCCACCAGAGTCTTTTCTTCTATGCATGAGTCTGTTTTTAAGTTGTTATCATAAGGTTGTCATAAAATATTTGTCCTTTTGTTGCTGACTACTTTGACTCAATATAATGTTCACCAGCTGAAACCAGGTTATAAGATGTTTCCTAAAGTCATCATTGTTCTTTATCATTGCATAGTGTTCCATTCAGTATATATACCATAGTTTACCTATCCATTCCTCTGTTGTTGTGCATCTGTGTTGGTTCCATCTTTTTGCTATTGTGGACTGTGCTGCGATAAACATTTGTGTGCATATATCAGTTGATGTGAATGGTTTTGATTCTGCAGTATATATTCCAAGCAGTAGTATTGGTGGATCAAATGGTATATCTATATCCAGTTTTTTAAGGGAGCACCAGATTGCTTTCCAAAGAGGTTGTACCACTTTGCAGTCCCACCAACAGTGCAGGAGAGTTCTGATTTCTCCACAGCCTCTCCAGCATTTTTTGTTTTGTGTTTTTTGGATCATGGCCAACCTTGTTGGGTTGAGATGGTGTTGCATCGTAATTTTGATTTGAATTTCTTTAAAGCTAATGATCGTGAGCATATCTGCGTGTTTTTTGGCTGCCTGAATCTCATCTTTAGAGACGTGTCTGTTCATTTCCTTTGCCCATCACTTAATTGGATTACTTATCTTTTTCCTACTGATATTTTGTAGTACCTTATAGACTATGGAGATCAGGTGTTGATATGACATATAGTTGCCAAACATTTTTTTCCCATTCTGTAGGTGATCTTTTAGTTCTTTTGATGAAGTCATTGGATGAGCAGAAGTATTTGATTCTTAGTAGTTCCCATGTGTCTGTATTTTCTTCTGTTGATTGTGCTTTGTTTATCAGATTTTGGAGTTTATCTGTGCTGTGTATTAAAAATTCCATTTTTGATCCTATTTTTTCTTGGATGAGCCTTATCGTTTTAGATTTGATATTTAGATTTTTATCCAGTTTGAATTGGTTTCTGTGTAAAGTGTGAGATACAGGTCTTGTTTCAATTTATTTCAGATGGATATCCGATTTTGCCAGCACCATTTGTTGAAGAGATTGCTTTTAACCTAGTTTACTGTCTTAGGGCCTTTGTCGAATATCAGCTGTTCATAGGAGGAGGATGTGATCTCTGGGGTCTCAACTCTGTTCCATTGATCTATCTGTATCTTTTTGTGTCAGCACAAGACTACTTTGACTACTGTGACAGTGTAATAGGTTCTGAAGTTGGGTAGTGAGGCTGTTTTGACTACTGTGGCAGTGTAATAGCAGTGAGTGGCCTCCCAGTGTGGTGTTCTTCTTCAGCAGTGCTTTACTTATCCAGGGTTTCTTCCCCTTCCAAACAAAGTTGGTGATTTGTTTCTCCGTCTCCTTATAAAATGCCACAGGAATTTGTATTGCGATTGCATTTTATAAGTAGATTGCTTTGGGTAAAATAGACATTTTCACAATGTTAAGTCTTTCTATCCATGAGCAGGGTAGGTTTCTCTGTTTACATGAGTCTCTCTTAGTTTCCTGTAGTGAGATTTTGTAGTTCCCTTTGTAAGGGTGTGTTATTTCTCTGGTTAGATTTATTCCTAGGTATTTTATCTCCTTGGGGACTACAGAAAATGGTAATGATTTGGTGATTTCTTCTTTAATAATCTCATTGTTGGTATAAAGGTATCCTACTGATTTACTTATGTTTATGTTGTATCCTGAGACTTTACTGAACTTTTCTATCAGTTTGAGTTTACTTCTTCATGTACAATCATATCTGCAAATACAATTCTTAATGGAGGTAGTTATATGTGATTTTAATTTTCTTTCTAAGTAGTTTAATGAGAATATGTTACCGTCTAAAGGTAATTCAAGTTTGTGATAATTGAAAACACTTATTTTTATTTTCCAGACTGCATATGAATAGAACATATTAACTAACTAGGTAAATCATTTCATATGGTTATATCTAGTATCATTTTAAAATAACCTTTTTTATTTATCATGATAGTAATTTTTTTTCTAAATCTATGCTTTTCATTCCTTGATGGTCACAAGGGTGGGGAGGGAGGGACAGGGGTAATCAGTAACTAGATAGCAGACAAGAATTATCTTAGGTGAAGGGAAGGCATGCAAGATAAGTCAGCACAGCTGGACTAATCTAAAAGCTAAGAAGTTTCCTGAATACAACCAATCACTTCAAGGGACAGAATGTCAGAGATAGGGATCTGGAGACCATGATTTCAGGAGATATCTAGAACAATTGGCGTAACAATTTATTAAAAAAATTATTCTGTGTCTGAGATCTTAAAAAATTATTCTGATGTCTGAAGTCTTAAAAACTAGGTTCAGGCCATCTAAGAAGTATCATTTGATGCCAACCAATCTGGAGCAAAGGAGAAAGAACATCAAAGACACAGAGAAACTGTACGCCCAAGAGACAAAATGGGCCACCTAATCCAGAGACCCATTAACCTGAGAGCAGAACTAGATGATGCCTGGCTACCACCAATGACTGCCTGACAAAGGAAAATAACAGAGAAACATCAAGTACGGAACTCAGAATTTGATAAAAACAGGAGACTTAATGGTCGGACTAAGACTGGAAAAATCTCTGAAGATGTGACTCCCACACTCTCTGTTAACCCAGAACTGAAGTTAGCTTTTCAGACAAAGATTAGACTGGACTATAAGACATAAAATGATACTTGTGAAGAGCATGCTTCTAAGCTCAAGTAGATACAAGGAAGCTTCTGTCTGGAGGTGACATCAGGAGGCAGATAAACAAGAGGTGCCTAAATGTACATGGGTGGAAAAGAGGAGTGTTCTGTTACATTATAGGGAGAGCAATTAGCATCATATAAAAATATATATACAAATTTTTGTATGAGAAACTAGCTTGAGATGTAAACTTTCACTTAAAGCACAATAAAAATGTCTTGATTAAATTTTGAAACTTAAAAACTTTGTTTTATTAAATAAAAAAGATGAAAGTGCACATACTCTGTGCTTACAATACTGAGTTAGAGAGGAGTAGTACACAAGTTGTGTCGAAGTCCCATTAATATTGATCTTCGTACTAGTGTGTATTGTCACCAATTTCACCCAACCAAATTTCTAAAAACTATTTAATCTAAACCCTCGCCCCTAATCTTCCTGCCCTCCCACTTTCCCCACCCTTGTAGCTGTCAAAGAGTCTTTTCTATTATATATGAGCATGCTTTTAAGTTTTTATCATAGAGGTCTCATATAATAATTGTCCTTCTGTCGCTGACTAGTTTCACTCAACATAATGTCCTCCAGTTGAGACCAAATTGAGAGATGTTTCCTGCTATCATCGTTGTTATTTACCAGTGTACAGTACTCCACTGAGTATATATACCAAAGTTTACTCATCCATTCTTCTGTTGTTGGGCATCTGGGTTGATTCCAACTTTTTGCTATCCTGGACTGTGCTGCAATTAACATTCGTGTGCATGTAGCAGTTGGTGTGAATGGCCTTGATTTTGTAGGATATATTCCAAGCAGAAGAATTACTGGGTCAAATGATATGTCTGCCAAGCCAAGTGCCGTCTAGATCCATTAGTTTAAGGTAACGCCAAATTGCTTTCCAAAGAGGTTGCACCATTCTGCAGTCCCACAACAGTGAAGGAGAGTTCCAGTCTCTTCACAGCTTCTCCAGCATTTATTGTTTTGCATTTTTTGGATCATGGCCAATCTTGTTGGGGTGAGATGGTACCTCATTGTTGTTTTGATTAGAATTTCTTTAATAATTGATGATGAGCATGTCCACATGTGTTTTTTGGCTGCCTGGATCTCCTCTTTAGAGAAGTGTCTGTCCATCTCCTTTGCCCATTGCTTAATAGGATGATTTGTCTTTTTCTTATTGATATTTTGTAGAACCTTAATGGATTATGGAGATCAGGCATCGATCTGACATAAAGTTGCCAAATATTTTTTCCCATTCTTTAGGTGGTCTTTTAATTCTTTTGATGAAGCCTTTGGATGAGCAGAAGTGTTTGATTCTTCTTAATTCCCATTTATCTATTGTCTCTTCTGCTGAATGTGTTTTGTTTGTCAGATTTTGAAGTCTGTCTGTATTGTGTATTAAAACTTACGTTGTTGACTGTATTTTATCTTGGATGAGTTTTATCATTTTAGCTTTTATATTCAGGTCTTTTATCCAATTTGAGTTGATTTTTGTATAAGGTATGAGATATGGGTCTTGTTTCTATTTTTTGCAGATTGAGATCCAAATATGCCAGCACCATTTGTTAAAGAGACTGTTCTTACCCAGTTCAAAATGTTAGGACCTTGATCAAATATCAGCTGTTCATAAGAGGATGGTGGTGTATCTGGAGTCTCTACTTTGTTCCATTGGTCTATATGTCTCTTTTTGTACCAATAACAGGCTATTACACTGTGACAGTGTAATAGGTTTTAAAGTCAGTTTGTGAGAGGCCTCCCAGCATGTTGTTCTTTTTCAGTAGTACTTGACTAACTCAGGGTTTCTTCCCTTTCCAAATAAAGCTGATAATCTGTTTCTCCATCTCATTAAAAAATGTCGCTGGAATTTGTATTGGAGTTGCATTATATAAGTAGAGTGCTTTGGGCAAAATTGACATTTTCACAATATTGAGTCTTCCTATCCATGAGCAGGACAGATTACTCCACTTATGTAAGTCTCTCTGAGTTTCTTGTAGCAATGTCTTGTAGTTTTCTCTGTAAAGATCTCTTATTTATCTAGTTAGATTTATTTCTAGGTATTTTATCTTCTTGGGGGCTATAGTAAATGGAATTGATTTCGTGATTTCTTCATTAATAACTTCATTGTTGGTATAAAGGAATCCTACTGATTTAGTTAGGTTTATCTTGTATCCTGATACAAGTAGGTTTATCTTGTATCCCAATAAAAGTAGGTTGCTGAAGTATCCATGATTGTTCCACATTAAGCATGGCTAATCTCAATGTAAACCTTGGATTAGAATAACTGAAAAATATGAAAAATTATCAGAGGTATTTTTGAGATTTCATCTGAAAGTTATATTTAAATCACTGTGCAGAATCACAACTCAGAATCCAGTTGAAAGAGGCCTCTATTGGCCTAAATTGGGAAAGTTTGAGTATCAAAAAATAATAACAATAGTTGGTTGAAATATGTTAAATGCATTAAAACTTCGTGAGTTTACTTTATGTCATAAAATAGAAATGAATGGAAGGAAGGAAACAGTGAAAAGAGAATAGGAAAAAAGCCTCATTTGTTGCTTTTTGGAATGTCTGTTGAGGGAGTGGAGTCAAGATGGCAGATTAAACACACGTCTCCCTAAATCCCTCTGTAAACCAAGACCTGAATTAATAATTAAACGGAGCCTTATGGACACCTAGTGAGCCTTAGGACATGGCATAAGGCTGTTAATTTGGGCTTCAAACCACTGAACGGAAAACTTCCTCTCTTTCTCCGACCACTGCTCTTTGTGAGTGCTGGCTTTCATGGACTCAAGGTAACTCATCATTTTAACTGGTTTTTATCTGTCTTAGCCAGCAGGTGGAGCTGGGGCCTGACTAGAAGCTAATTTCAGATGCACTGCAGGTGGGATCGACAGGCAAAATTGCCATATTTTGAGGGCCCAGCTTTGGACTCTGTGCATCTCGGCACCTTTGGCCTCTCTTTCAGCCTCTACCATAAAGTTGCCTGTACTGAGGCAGGCAGGGAGCTTGTGTGGGATGCCATCTTGTTCCACCAGGAGGTAGATTACCCATATGGAGGCCTCAGCTGGACCTAATTCCTAGGCAGGGAGGCAGCACTTGCCCCGAGGAGAGTTCTACACAGTGTTACCTACAGCAGGGCAGTAGCCTTTCTGTATTCTGAACTAGTTGATAACATCTGGGGTTGAGAATAGAGGTGCTTACTTTGCCATATGGGAAGAGGGACCTGTACACCTGAAAGCCTGACTGACTTTGGAAGTTGTCAGATACCTTTTACCTTTCATTTTAAGATAGCCTAGAGAAACAACTGTGGTCCATCTTCACAGCATCTATCCAAGCCTTTATTGACCCACATGATGCCCAAAAGGCAACAAACTCTAGATAAAAGTGTAACAAAGACATCACCCAAGGCTTCAGAAGGCCCCCAAAAGAAAGCACTAAAGAAATTCCCGGAAGAAGAAAACTTTCTGAAACTATCACAAGGTGAGTACAAAAGGATTATGTATAGAGCCCTCCTAGACCTTATACAAAATGCAGCAGAGCAAAATGAAAAATTAAGCAAGGTGTTTGATCTGATGGGTCACCAGTACTCTGAAATCCAACAGATCAAAAACAAAATCAAAGAGATAGAAACTTCAATTCAAAGTCAAGAAAACAGAATGGAACAAATGGAAAACAGACTTTCTGACCTAAAAGACAGAGCTACTGACTCTGGCATCTACGAGGAGAAATCAGAAAAAAGAACCAAGAAAAATGAAGAAGCATTAAGAAGCATGTAGGATTCTCTTAAGAGGAGCAATCTATGATTAATTGGAGTTCTTGACTGGGGTGAGACAACTGAGAACACAGAGAGTGTTGCTGCTGAGCTGCTGACAGAAAACTTCCCAGAAATTATGAAAAAAAAAGAATCTAGATATCCAAGATGGATACTGAATGCCACTCCACATAGATCTCAAAAGAAAGACTCCAAGACATATTATGATCAAGCTTAACAAAATGAAATGTAAGCAGAAACACTTAAAGGCAGCAAGACTCAGAGCAAAGCTAACATTCAGAGGGAAACCCTGTAGGCTTTCATCAGATTTCTCAGCAGAAACAATACTGGCACAGAGACAGTGGCATGACATATTCAAAGCCTTGAAAGAGAAGAACTTCCAACCAAGAATTATATATCCTGCAAAACTATTTTTCAAACATGAAAATGAAATGAAGACCTTTGCAGATAAACAGAAACTCAGAGACTTTGTAAAAGCCAAACCAAAGCTACAAGAAATGCTGAATGAATCTCTTGGCTTAAAAGAATGAAACCACTAACTTTATGTTAAAAAATGCAGGACATATCACCCAGAAACCTACTCAGTTAGGGAAGGCACCCAACTCCATCAAAACTGTAATAGTGAAATAATCCAGTGATCATATCGTGAAAACCAGGATGTCATCATATTAAAAAGAGGAATTTACTACAGTCATTATAGTGTTTCCAGATGGACAGGAAGTTAGTAAGACTGGTAGTAATTAAAACTGGATTTATACATAGTTTATTAAGGGGGGCCATAGGGGCAGCCATAAAGGACAATAAAGATGCAAAATGTCAAATCAAGAAATGTAATACAGGAGTCTCAACAGCCATGAAACCAACCCTGAAAAAGGTGAAAAATCAGCTCACAAAGTCGAATGTCTCAGAACATATTAATAGGAATGACAGTGTAAACAACACAAAAATAAATATATCACAATGACAGCACTAAACATATACCTATCAATAATTACATTAAATGTGAATGGGCTGAGCACTCCAGTCGAAAGACATCGAGTGACATCTTGGATCAAAAGACATGACCCATCCGTATGTTGCCTGCAAGAAACTCACCTTAGACTTAAAGATATGAACAAACTGAAAATTAAAGGATGGAAGAATATATATCAAGCTAACAATAAACAAAGAAGAGCAGGTGTGGCAATTCTAATCTCAGATGTGAAATAGATTTTAATGTAAAATCTACCATTGTGGACATCGATAGACACTGTTGCTGAAAGATTCAATACATAAGCAGGACTTAACAACATTAAACATTTATGCACCTAATGTTAGAGCACCTAAATACATTTAAGAAACCCTGACTGCACTCAAAAATGAGACAGATCAGTCCACAATAATAGTGGGAGTCTTCTACACTCCACTCTTAATATTAGACAGATCGTCTAGAAAAAGAGCTCAATAAAGACACAAAAACTTTACTGCCACAGTTAACCAACTACACCTCATCGACATATACAGAACTGATAACGTCTGTTGAAGTCCTTAGGAGTCCCTGGATGGCACCAAAGTTTGAGTTGTCAGTAACTGAAAAGTTGTCATTTCAAATCCACCCAGAGCAATCTTAGAAAAAAGACCTGGCAGTTTAGTTTCAAAAGATCATGGTCATTAGAAACCCTATGTAGTTTAGTTCTACTCTGAAACACATGAGGTGACTATGAGTCAGAATCAAGTTGGTGATTATCATTAAACTGGAAATTTTATATTCAAGGAAATAAATCAGCATTTATGACCACTTTCCAGTAGGAACCCTATTCCTTGGTAGCCAGATGGTCAGTTGATGAAGCAGTACTCTTTATTACAGAAAAATGACTCCTACTAAATACAGAATAATAACCATTTTTTAGCACCTATTGAAATAATTCAGCAAAGCTTGTCTAAGGAAGCTAAAATCAGTCAGTGATATTTGAATGAAAGAAGTGTTCAGACTGAAAAAAGGTAGGAGATGAGACCAAGATGGTAGAGTAGACAGATGCTTCCGATGACCCCTCCAACAACAAAGACCAAAAAGAACAAATGAATCCAGTTATATGACATCCTAGGATTCCCTAACATCAAATGGGAAGTTGAGAAATTGGACGGAGCAACAGGGAAGGCAAAGTAGCTCCAGAAGTACATAGGATTCAACAGACCTGTCCTGCAGGGAGGTGGCTACAGCTACTACAAGGTAAACCAAGCATAGAGACCGGTCATAGGAAGCTCTAAACAAAAGGGGAAGCATGCTGTATGTGGAAATGCTGTATGGGCATTCTGTATGGAGGCGACAGCAAGAATAGAAACGTGGTGAAAGTTCTGGATTTTGTATGGCAACATGATATGGTGTGTAAAATTGTTCATAATTCACAATAAAAAATATTGAACAAATGAAAGTGGCCAGGATAAATTAAAATACATGTACAGGATATCATCCTGCTGATCTCTGGCTGGAGGAAGGAGAGTGGGTGGAGAGGAGGGGAAAGGAGGCTGTTGGGAGGATGAGACGTGTATGGAGCAGAGAGGAATGGTGTGCTGTCACTGGACAGGGAGAGCAGTGGAAGCTGCATATAGGTCGGCATGTAAATTTATACAGGAATGTACATTTTTACTCAGTCATATTAAATAAAAAATAAAATAAAATAAAAAAATAACCTACAAAGGAAAATCAATAAGACTAAGGCCAGACTACTCAACAGAAACTATGGGGACAAGAAGACAATGTGATGACACACGAAGGCTTACTTGAAAATAACTGCCAGTGAAGAATTATGTATCTATAACAATTGTTTCTCAAATATGATGGTAAAGTTAGGACATTTTCAGATAAACAAAAATTTAAGGAATTTGTAAAACCAAAAGAAAATTACAAGAAATACTAGAGGGGATACTTTGGTTAGAAAATTAGTAACATCAGATAATAATCCAAGGCCAGAACATGGAACAGAGTAACTGGATAGCAACCCAAATAGCAAAATCACAAAAATAATTCATAGGGAAATAGAGAAACACAGATGTCACTGTTTAACATTATAACAAGACAGAGGAACTCAAAAGAAAATGTAGTCGTAAGTCATGGCGACATAAAGAAATTAAAGACTGGTGTAAATTTAGAAAAGCAAGAATAAATACAAAGGAAACTATCAATTCTGTGCATCAAAATAATAAACAAGGAAAACATGAAGTCTCAGCAAACGCAAAACAACTACCATTGAAAATGATGAAACAAAGACACATAAAGAAAAAAAGACTCAAGAAAAGTAGAACAAAAGATTTGTCTGTAATACACAAATTATCAAAATGACAGCATTATCAATAATCGTACTGAATATAAATGGATTAAATGTACCGATAAAGAGACAAACAGTGACAGATTGGACAAAAAAACAAAAAACACCTCTCTATATGCTGTCTAAGGAGACACATGTTAGACTCAAAGATACAAACAAACTCAAAAGATAGAAAAAAATAAATCAATCTAACAACATTCAGAAAAGAGCAAGAGTGTCAATATTAATCTCTGTACTTTAAAATCCACGACACTGGGTCAGGAAGGAAATAACATAATGATTATGGAATCAATACTGCAGAAGGACATAGCCATGTTAAATATCTGTGCACCCAATGACGTGACCCCAGAATACAAACAAGCACTAACTGCAGTGAAAACAGACAGCTTCACAGAAATAGTAGGAGACTTCAACTCAGCACTCCCAGTGTGGGACAGAACATCTAGGAAAAAAACTCAATAAATATAGAGACAATCTAAATGCCGTAATCAACTAGTTTTCCATCATAGACGTATATAGAACACTCCACCCAACAGCAGTCAAGTATACTTTCTTTTTCAGTGCACATGGAACATTCTCCAAAATTGATCAAAAAACAATCCGTAAAAAAATTTGAAGTATTAAAATTTTGCAAAGCATCTTTTCACAATACAGAGCCATGAAAGTAGAAATCAATGACCGAAAAAAGAAGGAAGAATATTAATAAAATGGAAACTGAAAAACACCGTTATCTAAAATAACTAGGTTATAGAAGAAATTGAAGATGAAATACAGAATTATATAAAATGAATGAGAATGAAAACACATCCAACCAGAATCTGTAAGACACAGCAGAATGAGAAGTAATGCTCAGAGGTCAGTTTATTTCAATAAAGGTACACCATCCAAAAAGAAGAAAATGCTCAAAAAAAAAAAAAACTAAAACTGGAACAAGTGTAAGCAGACAGCAAAATAGTCCTTGAACACCAGAAGAAAACAAATAATAAAAATCAGAGCAAAATGAAATAAATCAGATAATAGAAAAATAATCGAAAGAGACCAAAAGTTGGCTTTTTGAAAAGACCAAAAAGATTGATAAACCATTGGCCAAACCAAGACAAGAAAAACAGGAAAAGAAGCAAATAACTCAAATCACAGATAGATGGGTGATACCACAACAGATCACCTAATTTTAAAATAATCATAGCAGAATACTCTGAAAAATTGTATTCTAATATAAAGTCCAAAACCTAGCGGAAATGGACAAATTTCTAGAAACACGTCACATGCCCAAACTAGCCAAAACGGAAGTGGAACAGTTAGATAAGCTCTTCAGGAAAGAAGGTTGAAAGGTAATTTAAAAACTCCCAACCAAAAAAAAAATCCAGGCCAAGAAGGCTTCACTGGAAAATTCTACTGAACTTTTAGAGAAGAGTTAACACTGCTGTTGCTAAAGATATTTCACAGTATAGTAAACAATAGAATACTCCTAAATGCATTCTACGAAGTTACTATCAGCCTGATACCAAAACAGGGTAAAAATAACACAAGAAAGGAAAATTATGGGCCAATATCTCTCATGGATTTAGATGCGAAAATCGTCAACAAAATTCTAGCCAACAGAACTCAACAATATATCAAAAAAATAATTCATCACGACAAAGTCGGATTTGTATGAATGATGCAGGAATGGCTCAACATTAGAAAAGCCATTTATTTAGTCAACCACATAAACAAAAGTCAAGAACTATTTGATTTTATCACTTGTTGCAGAAAGGAATTTGACAGAGTCCAACACTCAATTCATGTTAAAAATTCTCAGTATGATACAAGTAGAGTGAAAATTCCTCAACATAATAAGGTACATCTACCCTGGTCTCTAGGGTCGCCATGAGTCAGATCCAACTCGACGGCACTTGGCTTGGCATGCAAAGTCAACAGCCAGTATCATCATAAATGGAGAGAATCATAAAGCATTCCTCTTGGTATTAGAAACCAGACAAGGATGTCCACTGTCACCACTTTTATTCAGCATTATCTTGGATTTCTAACCATAGCAATTATGGTAGAAAAATAAATAAAGGGCTTCCAAACTGCTAAGGAAGAAGTAAAAATATCTGTATTTGCAGATGATAGGATCTTATACACAGAAAAGCTTGAAGAGTCCACCAAAAAAAATCTACTGGAGCTAACAGAAATGGTACAAAAACAGATACATAGATCAATCAACAGATACATAGATCACTCACCTAGGAGCAGCAGATATTTGACAAAGGCCCAAAGACTGTGAATTGGGGAAAAGATAGTCTCTTCAACAAATGGTGTTGGCATAACTGGATTTCCAACTGCAAAAATAAAATGAAACAAGACTCGAATCTCACACTGTCTACAAAAACTAACTCAAAATGGATCAAAGAACTAAATATAAAACAATAAAGATCAGGCAAGAAGAAAATAGGGACAGCAGTGGTAGCCCTAATTCACCGTATAGACAGACTACCAAATATTACTAACAATGCTCAAACACCGGGAAAGAAAACAGCTGGGAACACCTACAAATCAAACACTTATGGTCATCCAAAGACTTCACCAAAAGAATTAAAAGACTGCCTACGGAGTGGGAAAGAATTTTTGGCTACCATAAATCCAGCTGGCGTCTAATCTCTGTAATCTATAAACTACTGCAAAGCTTGAACAAAAAAACCCACAAATAACCCAATGAAACAGTGAGCAAATCATATGAACAAGTACTTTACCAAAGAAGACATCCAGGCAGCGCTGTCCTCAATAGCAGAAAAGTGGAATCAGCATAGATGCCTGTCACCAGATAAATGGGTACACAAACTATGGTACATTCACACAGTGGGTTAAAATGCAATGATGAAGAATAATGACCATCTTCGGAAACATGTCATAATGTGGAATCATCCAGAAGGCATTATGCTGAGCAAAATTAGTCATTTGAAAAGACCATTATATTAAGGACATAATAAAAGGTTTAAACAGAAGAACCTAGTTTTTGATGGTTACAAGGATGAAGAGGGAAGGAGACGGGTATTGATAGATTAGATAAAAAGTGGGTTAGCTCATGGAAATGATAGCTTGCAGTAGAAGAGAATCTAGCACAATTGAATACACCAAAAGCTAAAAGGCTTTCTAAATGCAACCCAACATTTGAAGGACCGAATATCATGGACATGGGTCTGACATAGTAGTTTGAGGGGACATCTAGGCTAGTTGATATGACTAAGTTTCTTTTAAAGAAAATGTTGTGCAGACTAGTTTGGTAAGAAAGGTCTGAGGTCTCAAAAGTTAGGAAGTAGCCATCTAAGAGGCATCAGTTAGTCTCAACCCACCTGGAGCAGAGGAGAATAAAGGACATCAAAGACATAAGGAAAATAATGAGCCTAGGAGAAAAAAGGTGCCATGTAATTCAGAGACTGTATCTACGTGAGACCAGAAGAACTAGATGTGCCTGGCTGTGATCAATTATTGATCAGCCTGGTAACATAACATAAAGTCCTTAATGTAGCAGGAGAACAAATGGTGTGCAGAATTACAACTCTATTTAAGCACCAGACTTAATGATCCATCACACTGGAGGGTCACCTGAGAACATCGCCTCCAGATTCTGTTAGCCCAGAGCTGAAGCAGTGCGTAAAACAACTCTTTAGACAAAGATCAGACTAGAGTATAAGGAACAGAGTGGTGCTGGCAAAGAATGTGCCTCTTGGCTTAAATATATACCCAAGGCTGTCTGAACAGCGCTAGTCGAGAGATGAGCCGACAGAGTGGATTGGGACAGGAGTTGGTTGAATGGATATGGGAAGTATAGAGTGAAAAGGAGTGTGTTGTCATGGGGGAGTGGAGGATGGAAGAGGTTGGAGGGGAGGGCGGGCTGATTTTATTTTAGGGTCTATCCTATATGGGGTTTGCTGAGCTTCTTGAATGGGAAGCTTTTCATCTTTTGTAGTAAACTAATTTTCTGTCATCAGTTCTTCAGTGATCTGCTCTTTGTTGTCTACCCCTGTTCTGGAACTCCAGTCACTGAATTTTTGCTTTTAATAGTAACTCACATAATTTTCAGAGTTGCTTCATTTTTCTTCATTCTTTTGGTCTGATTTTTCCTCAAGCAGAAATGTGTCTAAGTGCTTACATTTAATTTTGCTAATTCTGTGTCCCATCATTTCACTCCTGCTCCTGAGCCCTTTGAGGACACTGTCCATTTTCTTGTTCATGTTTTCTGGTTCATGATTTCTAATTCTTATTTTTTTAATGACTTCTAGTTATGAATTTATTTTGGCATTTTGTTCCTGTATTATTTTCATAAATTATTCCATGAATTTGTCTACCTTTTCCATAAATTCAACTGTTTTTCCTGGTTTTTGTCTGCTTTTTGATTCAACTCTTGGATAGTCTGAGTTTTGAATTCCCTGTCAAGTAATTTTACTGTCTTTTATCCTTCTAGGAAGCCATCTGGTGCTTTATTTTTGATACCCTGGAACTTTCTTGTCCTGTTTTTTTTTTTTTTTTTTTTTTTTTTTTAATATGTTTTGATACTGTCTGCTGTATTTGGGCCATTCAGTAGTTATTTTCTTTATTGATTGTATGTATGTCTGTTTCATCTTGCTCTTTTCTTTTATTTAATTATGTTAGAGCAGGAAGGCTGTGTGTTCTTTGTTGCTTCTTTGTCTGTCGTATCTTTTTACATCCTTGTCCAATAGGCAGAGCCATTTGCTCGGCTGTGGTCCAGAGGGTGATCTGTTTCCTGCTGGGGGCTCCTGAAGGTGTTTTTATGCTCTCTTCATCTGTGGATCTCCTGTGTGGGTAGGGTGAATCTAAGCAGCAGTGACACTACACTTCCCAGCTGTCTGAGCCACCTTAGCTAGCCAAGAAACATCAGAGGAAGAGCAACGGGGAAAAGGTGGGGTTGAGAAAGTGTGCTTTGCTCGCCACCAGGTACTTTTTCCTCTGCTGAGACTTCTAAATCTTCTCTCCCGTGCTCCGTGTCTTCCTATCCCTGACGGTGAATCTGTGCTGAGTCAGCTGAAACAGAACTTTCTCTTATATCTCTTCTTTCACTCTGTGTCGTGGATCAGATTGTGTCCCCCCAAAATAGATGTAGACATGTGGCTGGGCCATGATTTCCTGTATTCTATGATTGTCCTCCATTTTGTGATTTTCCTATCCTGTTAGTTAAAGGATTATGGTGGGACTGTAAATCCCTTCACAGGATCACCTCCCTGCTGCACTGTAAAGGGAGTTTCCCTGGAGTAGGGCTTGCCCCATGCTTAACCCTTTTGTCTTACAAGAGATGAAAGGGAAGCAAGCAGAGAATTGGGAACCTGCGCCAAGGTGCCCCCTGAACAAAACTGATACAATACTGGACTTTTCTCCAGAGCTGACAAGCGGGAAAACCTTCCCCTGGAGCAGACTTCCTGAATTTGGACTTGTAGCCTGCTGGACTATGTAAGAATAAACTTTCCTTAGTTGAAGCCATCCACTCTGTGGTATTTCTGTTAGAGCAGCTCTAGCTGACTAAAACACTTTTTTGTCACTAACCTTTTCCACTCAATTTTTGGCTAAGATATCTATCTCTTCCTTTGACACTTTGCATTCCAGAGTTGACATTTATCTCTGCTTACTTAGATTTTTGGGGTCTTTTCTATGCAGGAATGGAGTAATCCATCTACCTACCCATAGTACCATGTTGGCTGAAAAAGAAAGTTTCTCAGCCACTGGACAAGTCTTTATTCTTCAAGCCTAGCTTTTCTGATATTTCAGAGGAAACATAAGCTTTTCACAAAGTCTCTTGAACTTATTGGGACATGCACTGCAAACAGTCTCCCTTAGAGTTTACACCCTCTAATAGCTAAGAAATTTCAGAGTTTCATCTGTTGTCTCAGTTACTTTTAGTCTCCCTCTGCACAATCATAGGTCAAGAGTCAGCTAAGTTTTGAAGAATACCTATATGTATATTTTCATCCATCCCTTTGGTTGCTTTACTACCCAGTCCTGGCAGCTCTGAAAACTAAAAAGTGCAAATTCTGATTTTGCAATCATTAAAACTATACCTTTTTCCCTTAACCCTTAGACCCTCACATTCTGCCTTTTCATGCAAACTGTGGACAGGGGAATGTTCTCTGTGTGGGTATGGGAGCAGGGGTGTCATGGATTGACTTGTGTCCCCCTGAAAATATGTGTAGCCATGTGGCTGGGCCATGATTCCCAGTATCTTGTGACCGTCCTCTATTTTGTGATTTTCCTGTGCTGTATGTTAAAGGATTAGGGTGGGACTGTAAAGCCCTTTATAAGATCACCTCCCTGCTCCTGCTCCACTGGAAAAGGAGTTTCCCTGGAGTATGGCTTGCCCCACCCTTAATGCTTTCAGCCTGCAAGAAATAAAAGGCAAGAGAAGCAAGCAGAGATTTGGGAACCTCATACCATCAAGAGTACCATCAAGCAGCACCAGGAGAAGAGCACGTCCTTCAGACCTGAGGTTCCAGCACCAAGATGCTCCCTGGACAAAGACTGATGCAATACCAGACTTGCCTCCAGAGCTGACAAGGGGGAAGGCCTTCCCCTGGAGCAGACATCCTGAATATGGACTTGTAGCCTACCGGACTGTGTAAGAATAAACCTTCCTTTGTTAAAGCCATCCACTCTGTGGTATTTCTGTTAGAGCAGCCCTAGCTGACTAAAACAAGGGGGCTGCCAAAAATGTGCAGCTCCGCCACTGTTACTCCCTTCCTTTAAGGGTCTTGTTTCCTTTGATTTGTGCCTCTTTGAAGTCTCCCAGTGGTTCCTCAGGTGCATCCCTTCTCTCAGATTGTATTGTTATTATTATCAGAAGTTTTAGTCCAATACAAACTATTCTTCCAATATCAGGAGCTAAAAATATTCGACTGTAGTTTTTCAAAACTACCTTTTCATTGACTAAAGCTTAATAAAACCCCTCATAGCGACCGTGTAGTAACATTCAAAGCTAAATGGACTTTGAAATTTACTTTACATTTTAAGAATTCTTTTGCTTTTGATGGTCCCCAATTTCACAGTTGTGACTGTGACTATTGTGACTTCCTGTTACTTTTACGTTCTGTCACCATTTCATGCAGATCTTCTTATTTATATCCTTATTTGTTCCTAATCAGTTCTGAATATCTTTAATATCGTACCAGATGACCAAAGAATTTAGATTTTCAACATTTTTTGCTTTATTTTTAGATCGAATAAACATTTCTCCAGTAGAGCCAGGGATGGAGTGCCTGTGCTTAAAACGTACACCTCCCTAGCAACTTAATAATGGGCACTAGAGGAGGTTATGGCGTAATTGTATTTTGTGATCTGTATATTAGGAAGAAGCTTTGTTTACACCTCCTGAAAGCTTCTCAGTGCTCTGGTAGTGCAGTGATTAAGAGTTCAGCTGATAATGGAAAGGTCAGCAGTTTGAATCCACCAGTCACTCCTTAGAAATCCGATGAGACAATTCTAATCTGCCCCTTTGACTTGATAGGAGTTAGAATCGCGTTGATGACAACAGGTTTAGTTTTTTGTTTGGAGAGTCTCTCAGAACCAACAAGCACATTGACAACTCTTTCCCGTGCCCATCACTAAGCCTGAAATATGTACAATGTGTTAGATTTGGAAATATACTGAATAGCACCCAGTATTTGTAATGGCAGCTTAACAGAAATTTTTGCTGTTTTCCTGTTGTAAGGCTATCCCACTGACATGTTTTATAATTTTCAATGTGAACCAATGTTATCTAAAGTATGCACAGAACAGAATAATATGCTTTGCCCCAAATAGGAGCCATATATTCCATACAACTCCTTGTAGGAATTTCTAATTTAAAGTAACATTCTAAAAAGCTTCCAGTATTTTTTAATTATACAAACACCCCAACTAGCAACAGCTGCATACATATACACTCATGTATACACGCACATGCACATATCATTTAATTTTTTTTTATTTCAGAATCTCCAAAATGTATTCGGGAAATTCTTATTGGTTACTTAGTTTTCATTTCTTTGTGTAGTCTGTGCTAAACTGTTCTGTATGGCCATTCTAGTTCGTTTCATTCTCTCTGTGTGACCTTATCATAAACTGTTTTCTGTTAAAGCTCTATTCCCCCCTGGCAAACTAGGCACTCACTAGGAACATTAATACACTTTAATAACTATCTAATTGTGCTAATCCTTTTCTTTTCTATGATACATGTGTATACTTAACAGTGTTCATAAGCTTGCTGTTGCGTATTACTTCATTTGTTTATTCACCTTAATAGTTAGGCAATCCAATTTGCTTAAAAAATTCCACCTTTTTCTTCTTAAACTATAGTTCATACTCTCTCTTAAAAGACATTACTTTAAATTGCTTAAAACACTGATGCCAAGCTAAGTGCCGTCGAAAAACACTGATATTTAACATTTAATTTTTTGCTAGCATAGGTATGCATTTGTATGCCCCGATAATCTATTTATTTGATGTAATCCTCCAGAGGAAAAAGGAGTACACATATGCTAATATGTCATTTTTCTTCTATTACTGTGCTTCTGGCCTGTAGACCTTACATTTAATGACTAACTCATAGAAGGTTAAGGATACCTTTATTTCAGTGTATTTATGCCTGGCTTATCTGTCATATCTTTGAAATGTCTTTTCTAGGGACTGTGCTTTAGTTCAGCAACATAGTTTGACCTGGTTCTTCTTTTTTTTCCTCACACAATCTGCATTTTTCTTTTTGAATTCTTCTTGTTTGTATGAAATGACAACCCCGTAGGTAGAAATTTTTGAAAGTCTTGTGGAAAAATCAAGATAAACTAATGTTACTGTTATCCTGTGTTTTAACTTTTACATTTTCAAATTGAAAAGAAACGATTTTACCAATGATTCTCGTACAATCTCCTGATTATCATGTTGATGGATAAATTGGAAAGCTTCCATTTACTTATATAACATGACGTTTATGTCATCTTGTCTTCTCTTTTATAGGCTGTCCCAGCCAGCTCTCTCTAGCACACTTCCAGTTCAGCAGACTTTCTGATTGTTCATTGTTCAGTGACCTTCAGTGTCTTGTGTGGTGAACACCTTCACGTTAGACAGTACTGTCATTAAACCGTAGTTACTGATCTCCCCCCAAAGCTTGTATTGTTTGTTCATGCTTCAAGTTATTAGTAGAGTTTACATTTCAAAATGAGGACTATATTTTCCTGGTTTAACAAATTTTATTCATGGGTGTGGAGGGGATAAACTTGAATGTATTTAAGCCCTCCAAAGTGTGGGTAAATAGAATACTTCACTCTGATTAGGTCATTTTGATTTTAAATTCAATATCCTGGGAGATAGTGATAATTTCTATCAGATTTTCTGTCATTTCATCTTTAGTCTTCATTTCTATTTATAGAGTCTCTTCTTAATGATTGAGTTTGAATTAAGTCTTTTTCTACCATGATTATTAAAGAAATGATACGAATACATTTGGAATACCTAATTTTAGCTGTCAGTTACCATTTTTTATAAAGCTAGTTCCTGAGAACTGATTTTTTTTCTAGCATAGCATAGTGGCATTAGAAATAACTGGGTATCGATTTTTATAATAATCAGACCAAATATATCAGGTAGAAATGAATATGTCTACTGGTATGATTTTATTAAGTTACATATCAAGTTAACTAGAATTTTATTTCATGTGTTACTATGTCATACTGACATGATAAATGATTATGGAGAATATTTCTAAAAATTGATAATTTTACACAGTTTAACAGTGTTTTCAAGTATTGGTAAAGTTTGGATAAAAATTGCAAATTTAAGAGTAGGCAGTTTGGAATGTAGGTGAAATTGAAATGTCCTAAAAAAATTAACTACCATAGAAGAATCTCATAATTAAAATGACCATTTTCTAGACTTTTACACCTGAATTATAAAATATTCCTTAAATATGATAATTTTAAATATTATATTTGTTCTTAACATTATAATATGATTTTTGTTAATTCTTCTTTTATATACAAGCACCATACCAAATGGAGAAGAAATGCCATTTACAATTTATTTCCACCATTGATCGTAACATGGGGATTCATATAATAATGATTATGTAGTGAATAGCCAACCCTGTACAAATGATCTAGTAAAGTTAAGTACATTTAGATTGATGCTTACTGTTTTAGCAACCTCTCTTCTTAAAATATTTATTGCAATGTTCATTTTCACTAAACCTGAATACTGTAATTCTCTTACCAATATTACGTAGTTTTGGGAAACAGCTATAACAAATCAGTAGCTAATTACCTGCCGGACAGTCAGTATTGAGGGAAAAATATTAATCCAAAGTATCTTTTTTATTTGTTGTGTTAACTAATTGCACTGATCATTTGAACAATTTAGGATAGTATATTGCTGCCAAGATAAGTTATTTTTTTATTTCAAAGTTAAAAGTGTAATTAGTAATATTTTCATTTTGGGTAAACATTTATATATGTAACTGCTCTGCTGTTCAGTACACACTGAAGTAATTCTTATTTAATTTTATTAGACAATATATTTTACTTTTCAAGATTGTATACGAATATATCATACTTAAATATTGTTGATGATCTAACTTATAGCATATCAAAAGTCAGAGGTTGTCTTGAAGTATCACATTCCATTTTGTTTGAAGAGTACCATCCCTGAAATTCAGCTTTCCTTAGAATTCATGTACATGTATCTGTATTCTAAGGATGCTTCTAGTCTAATTCACAGTGCTTATTTTTAAACACTTCTTATGAATTAATACAATGTAATTATATTCATCTTGAGGAACAGATTTCTGATTTAATGTGGGAAGAGTCATTAGTGAAAATGAATACTTAATGTCATACCATATTTTACCTCACTGTGCAAAGTTGCTAAAACAGTATGGAAAAAAAACCTCCTAAGGAAAATTTGATATAGATTTCCTATGCTTTTCCAGACCTATTTTCAACACTGCTAAAAGGGGGGAAAATTCCAGAAGGCACTGAAGAGACCACCTCACCAGACCTGATGTTACTTCTCCTCTGGATGTACATGCTGCAGCTCCCTAGGAGCCAGGTTGGAAAAGTTTCTAGGAAAACAACATATTCATTAATAATATATATTTTTAAGTAAAAAAAAAAAATTCTTTTTCAATGACAGTTTGACTTTTAAGGCCCCAGAATTATTGTAGTATGTTAAAAAGCTCACATTTTAGTTTAACTGTAACATTTATTTCTTCTTACTTTTTAAAACTAATCAATGACAGAAAAATCTGGCTTGTCAGAAATAACTGGAAATGTAATTGTTTTAAAGTATGCAATATTAGTTGACTAAAAAAGTCAGTATTTGGTATGGTGCCATCATCTTTTAAAAGAATATCAGGTGGTTGTTAATCCATTATGATGATAGAAGAAGTTTTAATTGTTACAAAACTTGTGCCAAACATTTCTGAAGATCTTCTATGTATCCTACATGAATGACAGTAGGTAGTCTCTGTAATGTTATTTTTTGTCTCCCATACTTTCATCTAAATAAATTTATACAATGATCTAAATTGTAAAATAAAAATTTAGAAGTAATAAGTATTTATAAAACATTGTTTATTTCCTAACAGATTTATTTCCTTACAGATTATAGGCCAACAAGTTAGCAAAAACTCTTGAAGGGAATGTTTTTTTCTCTATGACTAATCTCAAAACATAAATTTAAGACTCTGTTTACTTTTGCAATCATTATAAATTTAGAACATTGAAATACAGTATGGACAGATGAGTTACTCTTTTACTGGAGATTGAATATAATGAGTCTAAATAATTATTTTAAAAATTATAGTCAAGACTTTTTAAAGATATAATTGCCTATCGATAATCAAGTTATAAACATGAAGAATGGAAAAAATATTTAAGTTTGACTAAAAGAATATAAATAACTAATAAATTAATTATTTTAAAAAGGTCCAATAAAATAATCCCTTTGACATTTAAATTCTGAAATACTACCAAACAAAAAGTTGCTTTTGAGTTGATTCTAACTCACAGAGAACCTATAGGGCAGAATAGAACTGCCCCACAGGATTCTGAAGGAGCAGCTGGCAGATTCAAACTGCCAACGTTTTGGTTAGCAGCCAAACACTTAACGAGTGTGCCACCAGGGTTCTTCAATATAATAGGAACATAAAACCCAGAGATTACTTTGTGTATAAGAGCTAGTGTTAAAATAACATGTATCTACTTCTCTGCTGAATAAAAATGTGATATTTTTAGAGTTTAGGAATCTCCTGAATTGCTTCAATTATCTCACTAATTTTGTTAAAAGAAAAATATAGACAGTAATTCATACTTCATTTATAGCCTTTGTCACTTTTTGCATTTTATTACATTTTCTTTAAAAAAAAACTTTGTATTGTTACTCTTTCTTTTCCCCTAGCATTACATAGTAAATACCTTTAGAGAAGTGATTATATGTCAATAGTCTATTTGTCTTTCTGCCTTCCACAAAGTTTAATACATTTGTTTTCAAATATTAATCACGTCACAATGTTGCTGATAGAAATAAGCATACGAAGTCACACATTAAGGAAATACTTAGCAGAAAAAATAAAAAGGAGGGTTTCATTGACTTGTTTGAACTTAGGTTGTTGGTTCCTAACAGTTTGTATTTATTAATTTAAAAGAATTTCTGTGTTCATCTGCCTGGAAACAATCATATAAATCAACTTGAGTGTATATAGCTACTCTGTTTTCTTAATGGTCTAAAAGAGATAGTGGTAATTTGGATGGATCTAGAATTATTGTCAAAATCATATTTAAAAGTCTGATATATTTTTACTTTACATTGAGTAACATTAATCTCAATGAGACTGAACAGATGAATTTATAGCATTTAAGTATAAAGTGGAAGAATAATGTGAGTTCTTTATCTTTAATAATGGAAACACCGCTGACCAACTTTGACTGCTGTAGTTTATGTTTAGTTTGAAAAGCCAAATTGAAAGGGGAAAAGAAAGGAGTTATTAAGAGGAAACAGTAATTTCTAATGAGTTGAGATAGAGGAAAAAAACCTGTATAAACCTATTAACCAGAACAGATTTGATGCATTGAACAGTAATGACTGAAAACCAGATAAGTTGTGGAATGACATCAAAGACATTATCCATGAAGAAAGAGGTCATTAAAAATACAGCAAAGGAAGAAATTGGATGTCAGAGGAGACTCTGAAACTTGCTCTTGAATATTGAGTAGCTAAAGCAAAAGGAAGGAATGATGAAGTAAAAGGAGTGAACAGACATTTCAAAGGGTGAATGGAGAAGACAAAGTATACTATTATAATGGCAAAGAGCTGGAAACAGAAAACTGAAAGGGAAGAACAGACTCTGCATTTTTCATGCTGAAAAAAGTGAAGAAAAAAATTCAAGCCTGTAGTTGGCAATACTGAAGGATTCTACAGGCAGGCTATTAAATGACTCAGAAAGATAGAAGGAATACACAGTCATATACGGTCGACATTCAGTCATCTCAGGAGGTAGCATGTGATCAGGAACTAATGCAGTGGTACTGAAGGAAGACACGGAAGCTGCATGGAAGGCATTGGTAAAAAAACAAACAACAACAAAAAAAAACAAGCCTTCAGGAACTGATGAAATATCAACTGAGATGTTGCAGCAAATGGATGCAGCTCTGAAAATGCTCACTTGTCTGTGCCAAGAAATTTGGAGGACAGCTACCTGGCCAACTGACTGGAATACGTCCATAGTTATGCCTATTCCCAAGAAAGGTGATCCAACCAAGTGTGGAAATTATTGAATCATTACCATCACATTGAAGTAAAATTTTGCTCGAGATCATCAAAAAGGAACAGCAATGATATATTGGCAGGGACCTGCCAGAAATTGAAGCCAGATTCAGAAGAGGATGTGGAACCAGGGATATCATTACTGATGTCAGATGGATCTCACCTGAAAGCAGAGAATATCAGTTTTTTTGTTTGTTTGTTTTTAACCTTTGTTTCATGGACTATGCAAAGGAATTTGACTGTGGATTGTAACAAGTTATGGATAACACTGCAGGTAATGGGAACTCCAGAACCCTTAATTATCCTCTAGTTGTGCAAACAGAACAATGGGACCTTGGATGGTTTAAAGTCAGGAAAGGTGTGTGTCAGGTTTATATCATTTTCAGTCTGTATGCTGAGCAAATAATCCAAGAAGCTGGCTATATGAAGAAGGAGACATCAGAATTGGAGGAAGACTCATTAACCACCTGTGTTATGCAGATGACACAACTCTGCTTTCCGGAAGTGAAGAGGATTTGAAACACTGATGAAGTTCAAAGACCACAGCCTTTAGTATGGACTGCACTTCAACATCAAGAAAACAAAAATTCTCACAACTGGATCAATAAGAAACATCATGATAAATGTAGAAACTATTGAAGTTGTCAAGGATTTCATTTTACATGGATCTGTAATCAACCCCCATGGAAGCAACAATCAAGAAATCAAAAGATGCATTGCATCGGGAACATTTGCTGCAAAGGACCTCTTTTGAGTGTTGTAAAGTCACACCTTGAAGACTAAGGTGTGACTGACCCAAGACATGGTATTTTCAATTGTGTTATATGCATGTGAAAGCTGGACCATGAATAAGGAAGACAGAAGAACTGATGCCTTTGAATTGTGATGCTGGAGAAGAATATTGATGTACCATGGACTGCCAGAAGAACAAGCAGATGTGTTCTGGAAGAATTACAAGAAGAATAGTCCTTGGAAGCAAATATAGTGAAACTGTGTCCCACATACTTTGGACGTGTTGTCAGGAAGGATCCATCCCTGGAGAAGGGCATCATGCTTGATGGAATGGAAGGGCAGTGAGAAAGAGCAAGACCTTCAGTGAGATGGATTGACAAGGGCTGCAATAACAGTTCTAGGTATAAAAACAATTATGGGCATGGCACGGGACCAGGCAGTGTTGCACTCTGTTGTGTGTCAGGTTGCTATGAGTTGGAACCAACTTGTTGGCAACCAACAGTGACAACAAGCCTCTTAATAAATAATTTGAATTAATGTCTTAAACTTTTTCCTTTTTTTTTTTTTTTAATTGAAGATGAAAAAGTAATAGATCAGCTTCAGGGCTACAGAACGATAGGGAAAGAGAAGCAAAAGTGTTACAAATACCTTCTGCAAAGGAATGAATGTGTCTCCAGAGAGACTGTGGGAAAGCATCATAGCCCTTTAGAACAGTCTGGGTTTCAAAATCATTTAGTTCACCCCTCTTATTTAATACAAGTTAATTATTACTATCATAACAGCTTCAGGGGCTGCTCACCTCTTCCAGCTACTCAAGTGGGAAGGAGAACCATGAACAAAAGCACAAGGCTGACTCTCATGAGGTGAACACCAGATAGTCTGCTATTCTTTGCCATCATTACTAAGTCTGACATTAATGAACCAGCCCTCATACTCTCTACTTCTCTTCTGGGTTCCATGATTCATTGCAGTGGCCACACAGAACTCAAAGACCATGCTCACCATTATGGTGTTTTTTAGGGAAGTTAACAGTTACTATTCAGGTTCAGCAACACTCAGTGTGCAGTTCTGTCAGCACAGCTTCTTGGCAACCATGCTTGCAGGCATGCCTCTCTGTGGACCTAGGGCTCTCCACAAAGGCATTAAGCTTTCTCTCTGTGGGCCAGGAAGCCCACTGTGCTTCCCCATCCTTCTCGGCTACCTTGGTCGTGGTGGGCTTCTCTTCTCTGTTCTGGAATTGGTTCTCTTTTAAGGCAAAACTGACCAGTCTGCTGGGTGGGAGTTACAAGACTATGGCTTGAAAGTACTTACTTGGAATACTAAGTAATTTATCACATTGCAGATACACAAGGAACCATGGTGATGTAGAGATTAAGTGCTTGTTTGCTAATCAAAAGATTGGCATTTCAAAAACACCAGCCTCTCCACAGAGAACAACCTGGTAATCTTCTTGTATAAAGATTATAGCCTTCTATGCAATGATAAAGAACACCGATGACTTCAGGGAACATCTCATGACCTGGTTTCAACTGGAAGACATTATGTTGAGTGAAAGTAGTCAGCAACAAAAGGACAAATATTGTATAAGACCTCTATGATAAGATCTCAAAAACAGACTTGTGTATAGAAGAAAAGACTCTTTGACAGCTGCAAGGGAGGGGAGGGGGGGAGGGCTTAAATTAGATAGTTGCTAGGTATCTGGTTGGGTGAAATCGGTGATAGCACACATTAGAAACAAGAACAATGTTAAGTGGACTTAAACATAATATGAGTACCCCTTCCATCTTAACCCAATATTGCAAGGATAGAGTAGCTGGGGCAGAGGGCGGGGGACCATGCTCTTAGGCGAAAGCGAGGCCAATTGGCACAACTAGCGTTTTGCTAAGAGGACTCTCTGCACCCCACTTTGGTGAGTGGTGTCTGGGGTCTTAAAAGCTGCCAAGCTGACATCTGAGGGCACAGCAAATTGTCCCAACTCAGCAGGAACGGATGCTCACCAAGGACCAAAATGACATGGGGGAAAGACAACCCAGAAGACAAAGAGACCCACATCAGTGGGTGCCTACATCGACTTGGGACCGGAAGAACCCGATGATGCCCGGCCACCACCAGTGATAGCTGCTAAGGAGCTCACTAAGTTGAGTCTCACTAGCAACAGAAGAATAAAAAGGGATGCACCCTGAGATCCCCACTAAAAGACCTTAATTGATGGTCCAGTGGTTTCAGGGCTCCCCTGGGAGCATGGCCTCTCGCCCTGATGCTGCCCTTGACCATAAATCATAATGAAGGTCCACACTTCGGACAGGAATGGATTGGACTTGGCGATGCAGTGACCATATATTGGATGCACTTTATGGTTCTGTACATCTATAGGATGTCATCCTGCTGACCTCTGGCTGGAGGAAGGAGAGTGAGTGGAGAGGAGGGAAAAAAGAGACTGTTGGGAGGAGACATGTATAGAGCAGAGAGGAATAGTGTGCTGTCACCGGGCAGGGAGAGCAGTGGAAGCTGCATATAGGTGGGTATGTAAATTTATACAGGAATGTACATTTTCACTCAGTTATATTGAATAAAAAAATTTAAAAAAAAGATTATAGCCTTGGAAACCCTATGGGTCAGTTCTACTCTGTCCTATAAGGCCCCTGTGAGTTGAAATCAACTCAGTGGCAATGGATATGGGTTTCTTTTTAATTAATGTATCCACAGACACACACACACACACAAATGCTATTGAAAATTGAATAAAAAAGATGGGTAGGCAGCCTGTGTTTTGCTAGGGAATGTTATTTTTGTTAACTGCCTTGGAGTTCATTCTGAGTCATAGTGACTCTCTGAACATAGGAGGAAACACTGCTTGGACTAGGCCATATTTAGAAAGAAGTGGCTATATTTGTGTCCTTTGTTGACTAACTTTATCAGTCCGTCTCACTGAGGGTCTTTCTCATTTTCAGTGACCGTTATGGGATCGTTGTGACTTACCTCCACGGCAATGGGTTTGGATTTTTTGTTCCAATTTCACCAAGTATCATGTCTGTCCCAAGGAACTAGTCACTCCTGATAGCATGCCCAAAGCGTGTGAGATAAAGTTACACCACCCTTGCTTCTAAGAAGCATTCTGACTATACTTCCTTCCAATTTTGTTCTTTCTTCTAGCAGCACAAAATACATTCAGTATTCTCTTCAGTCATTCATTTTCTATCCTTTGCGTGCAGGTGAGAAGATTGAAAATACCATGGATTGGGTTAGGCACACATTAGTTCTCAATGTGACATATTTTCTTTTTAACACATTAAAGATGTTCTTTTTAGAAGATTAGCTCAGTATAATATGTCATTTAACTTCTTGACTATTATTTCTATGAAAGTTAATTGTGAATCCAGGTAAAATGAAATCCTTGAAGACTTCATTCTTTTTTCTGTTTATCATGATGCTGCTTTTTGTTCTATTTGTGGGAATCTATGTGTAGAGGTTCCATTCATATCGAAGGTAGTAGATGTGGGTTCTTCATCAGTAAGTGCCTCAAGTCCTCTCTACTTTCAGCAAGCAAAGTTGTGTCATCTGCATTTTCCTCCAGGCTTGATGCCCCATTCTTCTTCATGGAGTCCAGCTTCTTGGATTATTTTTTCAACATACAGATTGAATAGTTATAGTAAAAGAATAAAACCCTGATGCACACTTTTCTTAATTTTAAACCACATAGTATTACTTTGTTTTCTTCATTTGACTGCCTCCTGGTCCATGGACATGTTCTACATGAACATCAAGTGTGCTTGAATTGTTTCTTTCAGTGCCATTGGTTGTTGATCATATGTTACTTTCTTAGATGGTTGAATGTTGACCAATTATTTTTGATTGACTGACTCTGTATTCCTTTCATCTTCTGTTGATGATTTCTGCGTCATACACTGTGTTGCCCTTAAAATCCTTCAGTATTGCGACTCAAGAGTTGAATTTTGTATTCAGTACTTTCACCTTGAGAAATGCCAGGCATGTTCTGCCCTTTTGGCTTTCTAGCTCCATGTTTTTGTACTTTTTGTTATAATACTTTTGTCTTCTTGAGGGGCCCTTTGAAATCTTCTGTTCAGCTCTTTTACTTCAATGTTTCTTGTGTTTGCTTTAGCTATATTCAAGAGCAAGCTTCAGAGTCTCTTCTAGTATACATTTTTTTTTATTTTCTGTCTTTTAATTACCTTTTGCTTTCTTCATTTATGACGTCCTTATACAACTTATCTAGTCTTTGTTCATTAGTATTCAAAGCATCAAACCTATTCTTATGTCAATAAAACAAGTCACACAAAGTCTTTGGGATTCCCATTGTATATAAGGGAGACTGTTGGCGTAGTACATAAAAGCTATGTCTGTTAACCAGATGATAGGTAGCTTCGATCTACCTGCGGCTTCCCAGAAACCATAAAGGGCAGTTCTGCACTGTACTATATGGGGTGACTGTGAGTTGGAATCAACTTGATGGCAGCGGATATGGGTTCAGGTTAGTGCACATAAAAATTATATTCATACTGTAATATGGCCTATTAACTGTGCAATGGCATTGTCTTAAAATACATACCTTAATTTAAAAAATGCTTTATTGCTGTAAAAACATGATAAGCATTATCAGAGCCCTTAGCAAGTTATAATGCTTTTGCTGTTGTATGTCCCTGCCTTGGTGTTGATGGCTGCTAGCTGTCAGGTAGGTGGTTGCTCATGGGTAAGGTGGCTATGGCAGTTTATTAAAGTAAGGCAACAATGAAATGTGCCACATTGATTGACTCTTCCTTTCATGAAAGATTATTCTATAGAATGCAATGCTGTTTGCATTTAACTCACAGTAGAACTTCTTTAAAAATTGGGTTTGGTCCTCTAATTCCCTGCTGCTGTTTTACCAACTCAATTTATGTAATGTTCTAAATTCTTTGTTGTCATTTTAAGTGCTACCACTGCTAACCACAAGGTCAGCAGTTCAAATCCACCAGGCGCTCCTTGAATACTCTAGAGAGCAGTTCTACTCTGGCCTCTAGGGTCGCCATGAGTTGGATCCGACTCAATAGCACTTGGCTTGTTATCTTTTTAATGATGTTTACAGCATCTTCATCAGGAGATTCTGTCTAAAGAAATCACTTTCTTCACTCTTAAAGAAGAAACTCCTCATCTATTAAAATTTTGTCATGACATTTTAGTGGCTCAGTCACATGTTCTGGTTCCACTCCTGATTCTGTTTTTTTCTTTTTCTTTCTTTTTTTTTTTGCTGTTTGTTACTTCCTCTACTACAGTCTTCCTTAAGGGTTGTAATCTCTCCTGACTCCTGTAAATATTGATATTTTAACCTCTTCCCATGTATCACAAATGTTCGTAGTAACATCTAGAATGGTGAAGGTTTGGGGTTTCTTTTGCCCCAGTCTATCAGAGGAATTACTATCTTCGATAATGGTAGCATTATTATGAATTTTTTTCTGAAATATCAAGAGTTGAAATAAAAATCACTGCTTGATCCATGGGCTACAGAATGGATATAGTGCTATCAGGCTTAAAAACAACATTAATCTCCTTGTATATCTTCATCAGAGTTCTTTGGTCACCAAGTCCATTGTCAGTGAGCTGTAATATTTTGAAAGGAATCATTTTTCCTGAGTAGTAAATCTCAGTAGTGCCTTTAAAATATTCAGTAAACCATGTTGTAAACAGATATGCTATCATCCAGGCTTTGTTGTTAAATTTATAGAGCACAGGCACAGTTGATTTAGCATAATTCATAAGGGCCCTAGTATTTTCAGAGTGGTAGAAGGGGCACTGGCTTCAACTTAAAGCCATGAACTGAATGGGCTCCCAAGAAAGAAGCCCTGTCCTCTGATATTTTGAAGCCAGTCATTGACTTCTTCTTTTTAGCTAAAAGTCCTAAGTGACATCTTCTTCCAATATAAGACTCATTTGCCTACATTAAAAACCTGTTGGTCCATTTCACCCCAAGGTTGGCCATGATCCAAAAAATATAGAACAACAAATACCGGAGAGGCTGTGGAGAGATTGGAACTCGCCTATACTTCTGGTGGGATTTCAAAATGGTACAACATTTTTGGAAAACAATTTGGCGCTTCCTTAAAAAGATAGAAATGGATATATCATTTGATCTGGTAATCTCACTGCTTGGAATATATCCAACAGAAACAAAGGCTGTCACACAAGCAGATACATGCACAGCAATGGTTATTGCAGCATAGTCCACAATAACAAAAAGATGGAATCAACCTGACTGCCCATCAACAGATGAATGGATAAACAAACTATGGTACCTACACTCAGTGGAACACTACACAATGATAAAGAATTATGAAGATTTTAGAAAGCAATTCATAACCTGGTTTCAACTGAAAGATATTGTGCTTAGTGAAATCAGTCAGCAGCAGAAGGACAAATATTGTATGAGACCCTCTACTATAAAGACTTAAAAGTAGATTCATGGACTGAAGCAAAGATTTTATGATGGCTACAAGGATGTGGAGGGAGGGAGAGGATTGGTCAAATATTAGATAGTTGAGAGAAATTTGATTAGATGAAAGCAGTGACAACACACAGTAGAAAGATCAACTTAACTGGACTTCACTGTAAACTGAAAACTCTTCTAATTTCAACCCAGTACTGCAAGGGTAAAGTAGCAGGGGCGAGAGTCCAGGGACCATGCTCTTGGGGCCAATTGAAATAACTTGTCTATTGCTAAGACAGTCTTCTGCACCCCATCTTGGTGAGTGGTGTCTGCGGTCTTAAAAGCTAGTAAGCTGACGTCTGAGGTCACCAAATAGTCCCAACTCATTTGGAACACAGGATGACTGAGAACAACAAAGACTTCAAGGAAAAAGAGCACAGGAGACAAAAGGACCCATGTGAATGGAAGACTATATCAACATATGACCAGAACAACCAGATGGTGCCGTACCACCACTAAAGACAGCCATGATGGAGCACACAATGTTGAGTCTCTGTGGCAACATAAGAAAAAGAGGGGTGCAGCTCAAAACTCTACTAAAAGATATTTTGTTTATTCTCCCTGGTGGCCTGGGAGATCTTTTGGGAGCATGGCCCCTAGACCTGTTGCTGCCCCTGTCCAGAAAACCCTGCTGTGGTCAACTCTTCAGACAAAGTAGACTGGACTCAGGGACACAGTGTGACCATATGGTGTGTGTACTTCATGGTTCTGTGCATTTATAGGATGCTGTCCTACTGGTCTTTTTCTAGATGAGAGAGAAGAGGGTCAAGAGGAGAGGACAGGAGATTATTGGGAGGATACAAGTATAGAATGAAAGGAGTGTGCTGTCAGTGGGAAAGGAGAGCAGAAGGAGCTGAAGATAGGCTGGAATGCAAAATTGATTTGGATCTTATGCTTTCACTTAATCACAGTAAAAATATTTTACAAAAAGAAAAAAATCTGTTTAGTGTAACCCCTTTTTCAGTGATCTTAGCTAGATTTTCTGGGTAACTCGCTGTAGCTTCTATATTAGCGTTGCTGCCCAACTTTGAACTTCTGTGTTCAAGAGACAGTTTCTTTCCTTAAACCTCATGAACCAGCTTCTCCTCAATTCAAATTTTTCTTCTACAGCTTCCTCACCTGTCATCATTTATAGAACTGAAGACAGTTAAGGCCTTACTCTGGACTAGACTTTGTATTAAAAAATATGATTGTTTAGCTTTTATATCACTCATGTACTCACTGGAATAGCACTTCTAGTTTTCTTCAAGACCTTTTCCTGTTCCTTCACAGCTTGGTTAACTGGTGCAAGAGGCCTAACTTTCAGCCTGTATTGGCTCTCAACATGCCTTTCTCGATAAGCTTAATTATTTCTAGCTTTTGACTTAAAGTAAGAGAATATGCAACTTTAACTTTCACTTGAACACAAAGGCCTTTATAGGATTATTATATGGCCCGATTTCAATATCATTGGGTCTCAGCAAATAGGAAGCCCTGAGGGAAGAGAGAGAGAGAGATGAGGGGATGTCTGGTCAGTGGAGCAGTCAGAATATGCATTTACTAAGTTCAGTGTCTTCTATAACAATTACAAAGGTAACATCAAAGATCACTGAGGACAAATCACTGTACTACATATGATAATAATGGAGAAGTTTAATATATTGCAAGAATCTCCAAATTGTGATGCAGTGACGTGAGGTAAGAGTATACTATTGGGGAAAATGGTGCTCATAACTTGTTCCATGCCAGGTTGCCACAATCCTTCAAATAGAAAAAAAAAAAAAAAAAATGCAATGTCCATGAAGTACATTCAAGATATGACTGTATTGCAGGCTGGATCTTGAAATTTTCTTTTGGATAATTAATGTAACACCATTTCTCTGCAGTTTTCATTCCTAGCACAGTAGACCTTATTATTGTCTGATTCAAAATGGCCAATAACAGTCCGTTTCAGCTTGTCAGTAGAGTATGGACTTCCATGCACTGTTTCTTACTTTCTTTCTTTTCAAACGTATTCTGAAAGTGTACAATCCAGTATAAATTGGAATGCCCACTTATGTGCAGCTTCCACTGCTCTCGTCCAGTGACAGCACAGTCCTCCTATCCATTCTATGCATGTCATATCCTCCTAAAAATCTCCTGTCCCCTCCTCACAACCCTCTTCTCACCCTCCAGTACAAGGCCAGCAGGACGACATCCTTTAGATGCATAGACCCCTAAACTGCACACATGATAGGGTCACTCTCTGTCACCGAGTCCAGTCCATCCATTCCTGTCTGAAGAGTTGACGTCCATTATGATTTATGGATAGGAGCAGCATCAGGACTAGGGGCCACACACCAAGGGGAACCCCAAGTTTCCTGGACCATCAATTGCAGTATTTTGGTGGAGTTCTCAGGATGCACCCCGTTTTATTCTTGTGTTGCCAGTGATACTCAACTTTGGGAGCCCCATCACGGCGATCCCTGGTGGTGGCCAGGCACCATCTGGTTCCTCCAGTCACATGTTGATGTAGTCACCCACTCAAGTGGGACTTCCCATCTTACAGGTTCTCTTTCTCCCATGTCGTTTTGGTTCTTGATGATCATCTGTTCCTACTGAGTTGGGACCATTTGGTGTACCTCAGATGTCTGCTTGCTAAATTTTAAGACCCCAGACACCACTCACCAATATGGGGTGCAGAAGACTCTCCTATGAAAATGCTACTTATGCCAAATAGCATGAATGTCCTCTGAGAGCATGGTCCATAGACCCCCACCTGTGACACTCTGTCCTTGAAATAGTGGGTTAAGATTGGAGGAGTATCCATGTTATGTTGAAGTGCAGTTAAATTGATCTTCTTTTCTAATGTGTGCTGTCACTGATTTCACCCAACCAAATTTCTATCAACTATCTAATCTATAACCAACCCTCTCCCTCTCTCCTCCCCACCCTTGCAGACGTCAAAGAGTATTTTCTTCTATACATGAGTCTGTCTTTAAGTTCTTTTTGTAGAAGTCTCATACAATACTTTTTCTTGTGCCGCTGACTACTTTCACTCAACATAATGTCTTCCAGTTGAAACCAGGTTATGAGATGCTTCCAAAAATCATCATTGTTACTCATCATTGCATAGTATTCCATTGAGTGTGTATACCTAGTTTATCCATCCATTCGTCTGTTGTGTATCAGGATTGATTCCATCTTTTTGCTACTGTGGACTGTGCTACAATAAACATTCATGTGCATGTATCTGTTGGTTTGAATGCCTTTGATTCTGTAGGATATATTCCAAGCAGTGAGATTACTGGGTCAAATGATATATCGATTTCCATCTTTTAAGGAAGCTCCAGATTGCTTTCCAAAGAGGTTGTACCATTTTGAAATCCCACAAACAGTGTAGGAGGGTTCCAGTTTCTCCACAGCCTCTCCAACATTTGTTGTTTTGCATTTTGTTGATCCTGGCCACCCTTGTTGGGGTGAGATGATATCTCATCCTGGTTTTGATTTGAATTTCTTTGATAGCTGATGATCCTGAGCATTTCCGCATGTGTCTTTTGGCTGCGTGTGTATTCTCTTTAGAGAAATGTCTGTCCATCTCCTTCGCCCATTGCTTAATTGGATTATTTTTCCTTTTCTTATTGATATTTTGTAGTACCTTATAGATTATGGAGATCAGATGTCATTGTGACATGTAGTTGCCAAATTTTTTTTTTTTCCCATTTCTGTAGGTGGTCTTTTAATTCTTTTGATAAAGTCTTTGGATTAGCAAAAGTGTTAGATTCTTAGTAGTTCCCACTTATCTATTTTCTGTTGGTCATACTTAGTCAGATTTTGAAGTCTGTCTACATTATGTATTAAAACTTCCATTGTCGATCCTCTCTTTTCTTGGTATTTAAGTCTTTTATCCAATTTGAGTTCTTTTTGTAGAAGGTGTGAGATATGGGTCTTGTTTCAGTTTTTTTCAGATGGATATCCAAATTTTCCAGGACCATTTGTTAAAGAGAATACTTTCACCCCAGTTTAAAGTCTTAGGGCCTTTGTCGAATGCCAGCTGTTCATAGGAGGATGGTGTCATCTCTCGGGTCTCAACTCTGTTCCATTGACCTATCTCTCTCTTTTTGCACCAGTACCAGGCTGTTTTGACAACTGTGACAGTGTAATGGTTTCTGAAGTCAGGTAGTGAGAAGCCTTACAGTATGTTCTTCTTCTTCAGCAGTGTATTACTTATCTGAGGTTTCTTCCCATTCCAAACAAAGTTGGTTATTTGTTTCTCCATCTCATTAAAAAATGTGACAGGAATTTGTATTGGGATTGCATTATAGAAGTAGATTGCTTTGGGTAAAATAGCAATTTTCACAGTGTTAAGTCATCCTATCCATGAGCAGGGTAGGTTTCCCCATGTATGTGTCTCCTAGTTTTGTTGTAGTAAGGTCCTGTAGTTCTCCCTATAAAGGTCTCCTATTTCTCTAGTTAGATTTATTCCTAGGTATTTTGTCTTCTTGGGAACTATAGTAAATGGCATTGATTTGGTAACTTCTTCTTTAATGACGTATTTGTTCGTGTAAAGAAATCCTCCTGATTTATTTATATTTATCGTGTTTCCTGATACTTTACTGAACTCTTTTATCAGTTTGAATAGTTTACTTATGAATTCTTTGGGATTCTCTGCGTATACAATTATATCTGCAAATAGGGAGATTTTTATTTCTTCTTTGCCAAGGCAGATGCTCTTAATTTCTTGATTTTGTCTAATTTCTCTGGCTAGAACTTCTAGTAAAGTGTTGAATAGAGAGGTGAGAGTGGGCATCCTTGTCTAGTTCCTGTTGTCAAGGGAAAGTCTTTCAGTTTGTCTCTATTCAGGATGATGTAGGAAGTTGGCTTAGTATAAATGGTCCTCATTGCATTGAGAAATTTGCTTCTATTCCTACTTTGCTGAAAGTTTTTAGCATGAATGGGTGTTGGACTTTATCAAATGCCTTTTATGCATAAATAGACAAAATCAGGTGACTCTTGTCTTTTGTGTTATTTATGTACTTGATCACATAAATTGTTCTACTGATGATGAACCAGCCTTGCATCTCTGGTATGAATCCAGCTTGGTCATGATGAATTATTTACTTGATATGTTGTTGAATTCTGTTAGCTAGTATTTTTCAAAGATTTTTGCATCTAGGTTCATAAGAGATGTTGGTCTGTTGTTCTCATTCTTTGTTAGGTCTTTCCCTGGCTTTGGTATCAGGGTTATGCTGGCTTCATAGAATGAATTTGGGAGTATCCCATCTCTTTTTATGCTGTGAAATAATTTCAGTAGTACTGGTGTTAACTCTTCTTTAAAAGCTCAGTAGAATTCTGCAATGAAGCCATCTGGGCCAGGGCTTTTTTTGATTGGTCGGTTTTTGATGACTTTTTCCATCTCTTCCTTTGTGATGGGTCTGTTAAGTTATTCTGCTTCACTTTGTGATAATTTTGGTAGGTGATCTGAATCTAGGTCCATTTCCTCTAGGTTTTCCAATTGTTAGAGTACAGTTTTTCATAGTATTTTGTTATGTTATTTTTGATTTCTGTTGGATCTGTTGTGACATATCTGCTCTGATTTCCTATTTGGATTTTTTGTTTCCTTTCCTGTTTTTCTTTAGTAAGTTTAGCCAATGGTTTGTCAGTTTTGTTGATCTTTTAAAAAAAAACAACTTTTGGTCTTTTCAGTTATTTCAGTTGTTCTTCTGTTCTCTAATTCATTTAGTTCTTCTCTAATCTTGATGATCTGTTTTCTTCTGATGCCTGAGTGTTTCCTCTGTTGCTTTCTTTTTACTTGTTCAAGCTGTAGAGTTAGTTTGATTTGGGCTCCTTCTTCCTTTTGGATGTGTGCATTTGTAGTGATAAATTGACTACTGACCATGGCTTTGGCTGTATCTCATAGGTTCTGGTAGGAAGTGTTTTCATTCTCATTGGAATCCATAAATTTCTTTATTTCATTCTTGATTTCTTCTGTAACTCATGGCTGTTTGAGCAAGATATTGTTCAGTTTGCATGAGTTCCACTTTCTGTCTATGTTTTTTCTGTTATTGATATCAACTTTTATGAGTTTATACTCTGACAAGATGCTTTACAGTAATTTAGCGGTATGGATTTTGTTCAGATTTTCTTGATGTCCTAACACATGGCCTATTCCGGAAAATGTTCCATGTGCACTGGAGAAGAAGGTGTAGTTATCTGCTGATGAATAGAAAGTTTTGTATATTTCATTGAGGTCTAGTTGGTTAATTGTGGCAGTAAGATCTTCTGTGTTTTTATTGAGCTTTTTTTCTAGAAGATCTGTCCAATACTGAGACTGGAGTTTTGAAGTCTCACACTGTTATTGTGGAGTGATCTATCTCATTTTTGAATGTACTCAGTATTTCTTCAACATATTTAGGTGGTCCAGTGTTGGGAACATACATATTTAATATTGTTAAGTCCCTGATTGTGGATTTTACATTAAAATCTGTTTTGTCTGAGATTAGTATTGCTACACCTGCTCTTTGTATATGTTGGCTTGGTATATATTCTTCCATCCTTTAATTTTCAGTTTGTTCATATCTTTAAGTCTAAGGTGAATTTCTTGTAAGCAACATATAGATGGGCCATGTCTTTTGATCCAAGATGTCACTCGTTGTCTATTTACTGAAGAGTTTAGTCCATTTACATTCAACATGATTATCATTAAGCGTGTGTTTAGTGTTGTCATTGTGATGTATTTATTTTTGTGTTGGTGCTTTCTCTGTTGCTCTTACTGTGCTGTTCTTGGACATTCTTCTTTATGGATTGATTTTTCACCCTTTTCAGTTTTGTTTTTTTGTTAGTTGAGACTCCTGTATTATGTTTCTTCATTTGATATGTTGCATCTTTATTGTGCTTTGTGCCTACCCTTTTGATCCCCCATAATAATCTATGTTTAAACCTAATGTTAACTTCTACGTATCTTATTAACTTCCTCTCCATCTGAAAGGACTATAGCCACTGTAGTACATCCCCCTTTTTAATATGATGATATCATAGTTTTCATATTATGATCACTGGAACTCTTCTTTTAATATTATAGCTTTGATTGAGTTTTGTGCCTTCCCTAACTGAGTAGGTTTCTGGATAATGTGTCCTGTATTGCCTTCTAAAATACAGAGTTAATGGTTTTGTTCTTCTAAGCCAAGAGCTTCTTTCAGTGTTTCTTGTAGCTTTGGTTTGGTTTTTACAAAGTCTCTATGTTTCTGTTTATCTGTGAATGTCTTGATTTCACTTTCATATTTGAGAGATAGTTTTGTAGTATAAACAGTTCTTAGCTTGAAGTTCTTCTGCAAGGATCTGAATGTGTCATCCCATTGCCTCCATGCTAACATTATTTCTACTGTGACGTCAAACAAAAGCATATAGGGCTTCCCTCTGAATGTTAGCTTTGCTTTTAGTCTCACTGCCTTCAAGAGTTTCTGCTTATGTTTTATTTTGTTAAGCTTGATTATAAGATGTTTTGGAGTCTTTTGAGATCTATATAGAGTGGCATTCGATAGGCATCTTGTATTCTTGTATTCTCTTCTTTTGTAATTTCAAGTAAATTTTCTGTCAGCAGCTCACCAACAATATTCTCTGTGGTTTCAGGTGACCCTTCCTGTTCAGGAACTCCAATTAATCATAGATTCTTCCTCTTGATAGGATCTCACATGCTTCTTAATTTTTATTGTTTCTTCTGTCTGATTTTTTTCCCCATAGATGCTGGAGTCAGAAACTCTGTCTTCCAAGTCAGAAAGTCTATTTTCCATTTGTTCAATTGTGTTCTCTTGGGTTTTAATTGAATTTTCTATTTCTTTGATTTTGTTATGAATCTGTTGGTTTTCAGAATACTGGTGTTCCGTTCTTTCAAACAGCTTGCTTGATTTTCAGTTTGCTCTTCTGTATTTTGTATAATGTCTAGGAGGGCTCTATATATGATCCTTTTGTACTCACCTCTGATAATTTCAGAAAGGCTTCTTCTGAGAAGTTAATTGCTTCTTTCTTTTGGGGGCTTTCTGGAGCCATAGGTCAATTTTTCTTTACGTTTCTGTCCAAAGTTTGTTGTTTTGGGGGCATCTAGAGATTATTTAGTTTCTCCGGCATTAGCTTAACAGGATCTAAAACACAGTCTGAGAAGGAAGGTGATCACCAGCCATGTTTATGTACTCCAGTGACTGAGCCCATTGGAATCTCTGGGGTAGCAGTCTCTATGCCTGATGGCAAAGAGATGGCCATATTTATGGAGTCACTGGGGGCCATCAGCTCACCCTGTGATTTGGGTCAGTAAAGGCTGAAAGAGATGCCATCAGGATGCACCACAGTTATTTCTCTAAGTTGGCTTATATTGAAAGGTAAAAGGTATCTTACAGCTTCCATAATCAGTGAAGCTGTCAGATGTGCAAGCCCCTCTTCCCAGCTGGCAAAGGAAGCACCTCTGTATCCACCCCAGAGGCTGTAAACTAGTTCAAAGTATGAAAAGGCTATACCCTGCTGTCATCTGCTGTCAGACCCCACCCATAAGGCCACACTGTGCTAAACACATCTTTTTCTGTTGGAAAAGCACTCCCTAAGCTGGCACTGCCTCCCAGACTGAGAGTTGGCTCCTGCTGAAGCCTCTGTTTGGGTAACTTTCCCTCCCAGTCGAACAAGCTGGCATTTCACACAAGCTCTCAGGCTTGCTGTGGAATACCAATTCGATGGCAGAGGTTCAGAAAGAGAGGGTGGAGGGGCCGACATGCACAGACACCAGAGCAGGCTCCCCAGTGTGACTATTCTGCCTGCTGATCCTGTCAGTAGTCCTGCTGAGCTTTGCTGCCAGTTAAGCCCAAGCTCTGCCTGACCAGAGGAAAAAAAAAATGGCCAGAACTGCCTCCCAGCCTGGGAATTAGTCCCAGCTGAGGCCTCTGTTTGGGTAACTCCACCACCCAGTTGAACAAGATGGCATTCCACACAAGCTCTCCTACCCACTGGGAAATAGCTGAATCACTGCCAGAGATTCGCAAAGAAGAGGGTGCAGGGGTCGAGGTGCAGAGTCCAGAGCCAGGCTCTCAAAATGTGGCTTTCCCACATGCTAATCACATCAGCATTGCAGCTGAGCTTTGCTGCCAGTTAAGCCCAAGCCCCACATGTCAGCTAAGACAGAGGAAATAAAGTTAAAAGTTACCTTCAGTCCACAAGAGCTGGCATTCACCAAGGGTGGGGCCAGCAAAAGAGAAGACTTTCCCATTCCGTGACATGTAGTCCAAATGGAAGGGGGTGTAGTCCAAAGTGACAGCCCTATGCCATGTCCTTGGGCTCACTTGGTATAAAGAAGACTCTGTTCGATTGTCAGTCCAGGCCTTAGTTTTCAGAGGGAATTAAGGAGATGTGTTTCTAGTCCTCCATCTTGACTCAACCCCCTTCCATTTCATTTCTGACAGCTTTGTATTTTCCTAGATTCATATTTTATACATTCCACTTTCTATTTACTGAGTTTTGTAGCTGTTTTCATTTTTGTGTTGTGCCACTTCAGTAAATGAAGGTTCCAGAAGCTGTATTCCATCCATTTCATTAAGTTTGACTCTACTTTGAGGAGGCAACTCTTCTCCAGAAGTGTTTTGAGTCCCTTCTGACTTGAAGGACTCATCTTCTGGCACTATATCAGGCAGTGTTCCACTGGTTATTCGTAACGTTTTCACTGGCCAGTTTTTTTGGCATTAGATTGCTGGGTCTTTCTTCCTAGTCTGCCTTCATCTGAAAGTTCTGCTGAAACCTGTGTATAATAGGTGACTCTGCTGGTAAATGAAATATCACTATTGGTGACATGGCTTCTGATAGTGTCGTGCATCAGAGCAATGTGCAGAACAACAAACTGTCATGTGAGTAATGGATCATCAAATGAAAATAAAGGCAATAGTAAAGTAAAGCTGTGATTCTGGAAATTGTCATTGAAATCTAAGAAAAATGAAATATGTAGCTCGTGTTCACTAAAATTACTGTTATTGTAGTATCTCCAGTTATATTATCTTCTCAACATATAAATATGCTGCAATATATTTATGCTTTTCTATTACTGAGTAAAGTACTCATTTCTCTATAAAATCCTTTGAAAAATTATGTGTGTGTTTTGTCTTCACTACCTCACCATTAGAGAGCTGTCTCTACTCATAGTCTTTCATAAAACCAGTTTAGTCAGGCTTTTATGTAGCTGCTTCATCAAAATAACTTAAGATAATCTGTAACATTCACACTGTCTAATTCAGAAGTGAGTTTTCAGGTTTTATTGTACTGGAAGTATCAGAATTTCTCACATGGCTTCATGGTATCACTTGTTTCTCTTCTACTTTTCCTGTTTCTGTGGCTGGTTTCTTCAGTGGTCTTATGACCACTAAAATCTCATGACTTTAAATCTAAAGACTTCTGGATTTATGTTTTCAGTCTGATCTCTTTACTGAACTCACAATATATGTGCAGACTTATAGCTACTCAGTTTGAGTGTCTGTCAGGGACCTTACACAAAACTGAGGTTCTTATGTATCCACCTCAGCCTGTATTTCAAAATAGGATATTCCAGCCTTCTGATTACTCTAGACACATTTTGACTTCCAGTTTTTTCAAACTCTGTAATTAACAGTAAGCCTTTGTGACTTTAAAATACTCAGAATCTAGTTACCTTGTACCATCGTTAAAACTAGTTTGTACTCTTAAGATCATCGTCTTTTACTTGTATTAATAAAATAGCATCCTGATGAATTCTCTCATCCATAATGGCCTCCAAGAGTTGATACCCACTGCTATTGAGTGAATTCTGACTCACAGTGACCCTATAGACAGAGCAGAACTGCCCTACAGGGTTTCTAAGGGGTGCCTGATGGGTTTGAACTGCTAACCTTTCTGTTAAGAGCCATAGCATGTAACACCACCAGGGTTTCTAGAGCTGATAAGTTCCTTGATATGAAGTAGTCCTATGTGTCATCACTCCCTACATTGCCTGGATTGTACAGTTGTGCAGGCAAAAGTAATGAGCAGCCAACTTGTGTATGACCGAAGCTGACAATGCTGATCGAAACAGATATTGATGATATCTGAAGATATTATAGGCCCCCAGTTTATTCTAAGAAGCAGTACATATGATTAGCCATAAAAATGCAAATACCAACTTCTGTAGCCTTGGGCAAGTTACTTACCAAGTCCATGTTGAGTTTCTTCATCTGTGAAATATCTGAAATTTTACCTACATTTACAGGTTTTTTTTGGGGGGGGGTTAAATAAAACAATAAATGCAAAGCAAATATAACAACACAGCATAAAAATGTAATTATGGATATATATTTAAAGTTAGATTTTTTAAAATTATATAATTAATAACTTGTACAGGTTTTCTTTGAGAGCTTAAAATGTAGTTTAAAGGCTACACAAAAGTGAAGGAGTGAAAACTAATAATGGCTAAAACCATTATCGTTTGATTGCATGGGAATAATGCCCCCCCAAAAGTATGTGGAGGAGAGGAAACCTGGCAAAACAATAGCTACTCAGTATTTCATAAATTTTTTCATGTGATTTTTTGAATGGACACCTATTTATGCTTTAGGTAGATTATTTTCCTCAAGCTCTTAAAAATTAGTATAATCTGACTGCTGTCAAGTCAGTTTTGACTCCTAGCAATACCATGGGGTTTCCAAGGATGTAAATCCTTACAGAAACAGAGTGTTTTCTCTGGAGCCACTGATAGTTTTAAATCATCAACCTTTTGGTCAGTAATCAAACACTTTAATCACTGCCCCAGAGCTTTTTCAGAGTAAGTGTACAAGGGTAGTACTTTATGCCCATTTATACATCTGCAAAACAATCAAATGCTCTTTCTATTATTGTTTGTCAAGTATCACCTAAAGGAAACTAAATTTCTTTATTGCTAAACCGGAGCAAAATAACCAAACCCATTGCTTTCTAGTCAATTCCAACTCATAATGATCCTGTAAGACAGAATGCAACTGCCCACATAGGATTTCCAAGAAGTGACTGGTAGATTTGAACTGCCAACTTTTGGGTCCATAGTAGCCAAGCTCTTAACCACCGTACCACTAGGGCTCCTCTTTGTTACTTTTCAGTGTGTATATTGTTACAGTTCATGTCAGACCTTGGTGTAAATTTGACTGTTTTAAAATACGTTTGGAAGCTTGTGTATCAGTGCATTATTTTGGTATTAGGAAGTACTATAATAAATCTTACTGATGATGATGTTTTCTTTCCCTGAAAATAGGAGAAGAAATACTACGTATTTTGAAAGGCAGTCAACTTTAGGTGAGAAATGCCAGCAGGTATTGAAAATGTAATTACATTTTTATAAAATTTAATTAAATAGGGACTTGTTTATATAAGTTCATGGAGGAAGGAAAGGATTAATATCTGATTAGCGGTCTTTCCTCAATCTTGAGAGCCATATCCTTGTACCAAAAATAAAAGGAATCTATAGGAGTGTACCAGATACAAGATAAGTGAGAATCTGGCCAAGTACTATTTATCGAACCAAAGACACATGTTTGATTACTGAGGAAAAATTAACTAGACTTGACACACCAGAGAATCGGAAGAATACAAGCTGAAGGAGCCCAAGAGTGAATGGGTTCCTTGAACTGAAGTAGTTTTCCCTTACTCTGTGTTGCTTCTTTTGACTGTATGCTTTTTAGATTCTCAGGGAGGAGGTTTGGAATGCATATCTGGATATCTTCTTCTGTTCTATTGCATGCAGTGTTTTGCTGTATCTTACATAAAGCTAAATAAACTTGGTAGTGGATGAAATATGTTGTGTCTGTTACACTCAAGAGTTAATTCAAACTGAAGAGGAGTGCTACTGATTGACAGAGAAGCAGCTATAGGTGGTTTTCATTTTTAAATTTTGATACTAATATGGAAGTTAATTGAATGTATGGAAATGTAAATGAGTATAAAAGTAAAAGTAGTTATTGGGTAGTAACAGTATGTGATGAATGGAAAAACAGCACAGTGTGTCTGGTAAGAACATGGTTTATGGATTCAGTACACTGCTCCATTATTTACCATTGTACAAAGTTAGCTAAACTTTCTGCTTCAGTTTCTTTACCTCTAATAGTTAGCTCTTTAGTAATTACTGACCTCATGACATTGTTTTGATAATGAAATGGGACACATTATGGAGAATGTGTATAATAAACAATGCTATATAAAATTATCAATTAGCACATGAAATTCCAACTATCATTAATAGAAATTGTAGGGGCATTATACAGCACTAAAATAGTTAACAGTTTCAATGATTAAAAAATTACTGAAAAGGGAGAAAAGAGAGACTTGGTAAATTTATTTTATTCATGAAATATCTAACTTAGTACAAATATGGTTTTAAATATTATTTTCTTATTTTACCTGATAGTTGAATGCTTACACTTCTTTTGTCCATTAACTTTTCCTCTGCTGCTTGCTTACTCTTTCTGAGACATCTCATGTATGTCTGCCATAATGACAGAAGGTTAGATACTTACCAGAATAATTTCTACAGCCTGGAACTTTTTCCAGAGCCCAAGGAGTACAATCCAAATTGCGTACTTGAAATTCAGCAACCTTAATAGTAGATGCATTGTGTTCTCCCCTTCCCCCCAAATGTATCCCTTTCTTTAAATGTCTGCTAACTAATAAAGTTTTGTTAGTCTAACCTCAGGTTTTAAACTTTTAGTGTCTTTCTGTTATCTGCAGTAACTTTGTTTCACTAGATTTGTAGGTTTATGGCAACCTAACCTTCTCTCCTACTGTTTTGTCCATTGGCCTCACATCCCAACCACAAAAGGCAGCTTAGTGTCCTGTGGATATAATTTCTTATGTGCTTTTCTCAACCTATTAGGGATTCATTCTGTCATTTTCTGGTATGTTATTCAGCCAGAATTATTCATGCATTACCCCAGTCTTGGATGCTAGCACCATTTAGCCCAAGTTACTCAGTTTGCATCTGGACCACTGTAAATCCTCTGCACATTGCCGGTGTACCGTGACTGCCTTTTTTGTTCTCTGATATGTGGAGCTGTAATTCTTTCCTTTATCAGGTTGCAACTTTATAAAATCAGAAACTGTCTTTTTCTCAACTGTAATATATTCGTTCATGGAAATATGACTGTAGTAATTGGATTATTGAAATTGGTACAATTAAACAGTGGCCATTGAACAAAAGCAACTAATCATCATTGTTAGAATTAATCCTCTAAAGATGCCTTTAATCCTTAATAACTAGCTGATTCTCAACTACTGAGCCTTCTGACTGTATAAAATCTGATTTTATAAGATTTGAGAATAACCATTTTCAGAGTATGTGTCCAAGTTCAACTTCATTCACATTTCATTACCTGTCTGCTTTTATGTATACACATCACATTTGCCATTATCCATGGTAGTATTGGAGCTCTGGTGATGCAGAGACTGGAGAAACAAGTATGGGTCTCAGACACCCCTTTATCTCAGTACTGAAGTCACTTTTGGGGTTCACCCTTCAGCCAAAGATGAGATGGGCCTGTGAAAGAAATAATAGTACCTGGATCTCAACCGTGTGTATGCGGCTAAATGGACACAGCAGCCCAGGGGCAAGAATGAGAAGGCAGGAGAAGAAGGAAAGCTGGGTGAATGGAAATGGGGAATACAAGGTGGAAAAGGAGGGGTTTTTGACACATTGTGGGGTTAGCAACTAATATCATTAGAAATATTTATATCGTTTAATAAGGAACTAATTTGTTCTGTAAACCTTCACATAAAGTGCACACACACATGAACGATAGGACCTTTCAGTAGACTGCCAGGCCTGTGTTCCAAGTGGCCTCTGGTGGTCTCAAACCTCTAACTTTGCAATTATTAGTACGACACTTAACTGTTGATGGCACTAGGGACCCACTCTGTTATTAATGCTAGATACATAATTCTTTGTTGAGGTCATTCAGATATTTCAGGAAATTCTTGTCATCTAGACGCAAGCAATATAATAAAAAATAATACTTCTGGTTCACATTGTATCGTATTTTGTAACTTACCAAGTATTTTCACATGTGGAGATATCCTAAAATATCTTTATATAACTCCATGAAGTAATATTTTGTATTCTGTATTTCACAGATTAGACTCTGGAGATCATGAAAGTTTAATTAAACAATGGAAAGTCATACACATTCACTGGTTAAAGTCTCATCTTTTGGCTGAAATTTCCCAGGTATCATGCCACTCTTCTTTTGTTTTCAAATATGGAAAATATGCACTCAGGAGTACATTGTAAATGTAAACTGGGTATCAGAGTCCATATATTTATAGCAATACAGAAACAGAAGAGACCACTATGACCCAAGTGGTCATGAAAGTAGTAAAGAACTAAGTCCCGTGAGCTGAATTTCATTTCTTAAATAAGATTCAAATTTATTCATTAAATAATAAATGCCTGCAACATGTCAGGCCCAGGTAAAGGTCCTTGTCCTCCTGTAGCTTACAAGGGAAGCAGAAAACAAACCAATGATCTCAATCTTATACCTCTGTATAAATTATGTCTGCCTGCCTGCCTGCCAGCCTGCCAAGTTGTGGAAACTGCTTTGCAGGAAATTGCCGACTGATGAGTATATGAGGTCTAACAATGAAGTTTGCAAATGCATCCTAGAAAAAAAAAAGCAACATACCTCATTGCTGAATATCACTACAGTCACCTTCAAAGTCCTCCCCTTGGGAAGCTGTGCTCCAACACCGGGGCCTAGTCCACAGTTCAAAGCACGTTTGAAACTCTTTTTCTGGAAATGGCCATCAGAGCTGTCACATTACCCTGGATGTCCTGAATATCATCAAACTGTCTTCTTTTCAATATTTTCTTTATCTTTGGATAAAGGAAAAGTTATTGGGGGCCATATCAGGTGAGTAGGGTGGGTGTTCCGATACAATTGTTTGTTTACATGCTAAAAACTACCTCACAGACAGTGCTGTGTGAGCTGGTACATTGTCATGATGCATGAACTGTGAGTTATTGGTGAAACATTCAGGTTGTTTTCATCTAACTTTCTCATGCAGTCTTTTCAGCACTTCCAAGTAGTAAATGTGGTTAACCATCTGTCTACTTGGTACAAATTCATAATGAACCATCCCTCTGATATCAAAACAAGTTAGCAGCATTGCTGTGACTCTTGATTTGGACTGACAGAACATTTTTGGTCATGCAGAATTGGCTGACTTCCATTCTGCATTTTGGCATTTTGTTTCAGGGGCATGTTGGTACACCTATGTTTCATCACCAGTGATGACATGGCCCCAAATATTGTCTTCCTTCTCCAAAGGGTCTGTGCCAACTTCGACTCTCCTTTGGTCCTCCTGGACCATTTTGCACACACCTTTCTTGTGCAAAGATTTCAGTTACGACTTTCCTGTTTCTGTATCAATGTTTGTATGGTCTGCTGTGCTTCTCATAGTCAGCCAATGATTTTGATGCACAACTTGATGAATTTTTGCAGTGTTTTTGTCAGTTCTGCTTGTTACTGGCTGCCTTGACCTCTCTTCCTCAGGGATGCTTTCTCTCCCCTGATAAAAACACTTAATCTATTTGTACACTGCCGTTTACTTCACTGCATTATTTCCATAAACATGGGGCCATCCCCATGGCATTATCCTCCCATATCCTGCTTCAGGGACTAACATGTCTCTGGTTTCACTTCCATCCTTGCCAAGTTTAACAAGAAATTTAGTGTTTGTTGCTCAATTCAAGCCCCAACATTCTCATGTTGGCTCACAAAAACACACAACAAAAATAGTGAATGGTAGCAAGATGCTGCCATATATTGGCACCAACACAGCTGTGAGACACTGATAGTCCAAGGTTATGAAACTTTAGAGAATTGTCTGTACAGTGTTGCCAACATAAGCACACAGTGGCAAGTACATAAACTTAACTGTCAGACCTTGTACATATGTAGAGATAGTAGTAAGGAAAGGGGGATATGTAGATTTGTCTGATTAGAAACTAATTTGTAATTTCACATATAGTGGTTACAGCAGACACTTTGAATGAATGGGCTGTTCACAGACTAAAATTCACCAGCTATGTCTAAACTGTCATACCCAAACTTATATGCAGAATTTTATTTATTTGTTTTTGGGTGTCTGGGAAATAAGAACTACTGAAAAAAAAGGGACAGAGAGAAAAGAAGAAGACAAAAAAAAAAAAAAAAAACTGTTGCTGTTGAGTGTGACTGATGGTGAACCTATAGGACACAGTAAAACTGCCCCATAGCCTGGTGCACTCAAACTGCCACCCTTTTGACTAACAGGTGTAGAACTTAACCACTATGCCATCAGGATTTCCAAAAGAACTAAAGGTGCCAAAACAAGAGTAGACCTATTGTTTCTTCAACAACCTAGGAAACTGGGGTGTACTTGGTACTAGTAGGGGCAGAGAAGACAGGTGAGGAAGACAGAGAATCCTGACACGCAAGGTTCTCTGAAAACTGAATCCCTTCTCATTACCTGAGCTAGCTGCTTGTCTCCATGATGTACCCGGCTATGCTAGGAAGAGGCTATCATTAAATATTCATCTTTACATCCATCCAAATGGAGTGTAAATTGTGGTCCAAGCCTTCTCTAGTATGGCCCTAAAATCTCCATTAGCACAGGGGCTAGTAAATGTTTTGTAAACTTATTCTGTTCCTGAATGATCAAATTCAAATCCAGGAATTACAGAATTTTCCACATTCAATGTTTTTTCACTCTGCCGTGATGCAGACTTAGGTTTCCCATGCTGTATTGCATGTCAGTCAGAGTATATATAGTTTTTAAATGATAAATTGAATTTTTTATTTAATTAGTGTTTATATAAATAGACAGTACATGTATACATAGTGTTTATATCATTGAAAAACTCCAAATTATCAGAATTTTATTTACTTCTAATTTAAAAACTAAACATGAACTTTATCATCCGCCTCATAAGATGTGCTTTCCAAATCACTTATTAAATTATACAAGTAATATATGCTAGCAGTAAAATGCCCAAATAGTATGAAAACCCGTGAAAGAAAATGTGAAATTTTCCTACTCCGGCTTCCTGTCTTAAGAGTTCACTTCTGTTAAAAACCAGGTATTTTCCCAAATCTCTCTCTGTATCTTTTTTTTTAAAGTCGGCCTGTTTTATCCATTTGATACAGATTACTTTTATCTCAAAATATCACAGACATCGCCTTCTATAAACAAGTATATGCGTGCAAATCTGTCTTATATTTGACAGTCTCTACTCTGCATCCAAACCATTAGCAAATCCTGTCAGGGCAATCTTATAATATATCTCAAATCATAATGTACACTGCTACCATCTTAATCCAGGTCCTGTCTCCTCTTACTGGGACTATTTCATTTTCACATCACAAGAGTATCCCTTCTTCACTTGACCCTTGCAGTGTATTGTGCAGATAGCAACCAGAGTGACCCACTCAGGATGTAAGCCAGATCTTATCTTCCCTCCTGCCAGAATCTTTCAGTGATTTGTCATCTTAAGAGCAAAAACTAAAATCCTCTGATAGCCTTTGAGACTCTCAGCGATCTTGCCTTCCTAGCTGTCTCTTTGAAATTATTTCTCAGTGCTTACAACCTTGCTTGCTACACCATAGTCACACTGGCCCATTGCTGTTTTTCTCAAGATAAACTGTGCTTGTCCCCAAATTGTACACTTTGATCTGTGTATTTCCTCTTCCTTTTTATAATGTTCCCTCGGATTCTCACTTGGCTGGACCCCTCACTGAGGGCTGACATATCACTGTATCAGAGACCATGCCCCCTAACTAACACACATAAAAGAACATCCCACTTACTCTCAGCTCCCTTAACTCACCTCATTTTATTTATTCCATGGTAGTTATCACCATGAATACTGTACATGTTCTCATATTTTTATTTGCTTTCTAAACAAGCTACTACCCGGTAAGAGTTCCATGGAAGCAGATAATGTATCCTATTTTTTCACTCTCATGGGTCCCAAATCTGGAGCACCGTCTGACACATAATAGGTTCTCAGTGTGTGTTGATTGAATGGACCATTAAATGATTTGGATGACTAATGAGCTATATGATATCTACAGAAGAATAAACCAAACCCCATTGTCCTCAAGTGGATTCTGACTTACAGAGACCCAATAGGACCGAGTAGAGCTGTGCCATAAGGTTTCCAAGAAGTACCTGGTGGATTCGAACTGCTGACCTTTCAATTAATAGCAGTACCATTTACCCACTATGACACTGGGGTTTACATACAGTATCTATAGTATATATTAAAATATAGATCAAATAAAATTTACCCATTCACTTATTGTAGATATTTTGGTTGTCTCTGAATTTTCCTGTTAAAAATTCTGCATAGTGAACATTCTTAAGAAGTATTTTTGTAGAATATATTTTTAATAGTAGAAGTAGTGCACAAAGGGTATAAAGCCTTTAAATTTATACATGTTGACAAGGTGCCCTCAAAAAGACAGAGCACATGTATCTTTATAATACTGAGCATTTCTCTCATGGGCATGTTATGTCTCTCAAATTTATGCAAGCTTTCATATATTTCAATGTGAATTTTATTGGTGTTTGGGAATAGACTTGATATTTATTCATACTGTTTATGTTTTCTTCAATGTCTATGCAAGAAATAAGACATTCAGTAATGTATATCTTTTAAGGAAGCAGGAAAAAATAGTTTTTAATATGTGAAAAATTTCCCTAAATTGTGAATTTTAGGAGTGTTTGTGTTCAGTACTGTCATCATTATACATAGTGTTTTTTAACCTAGTTTTAAGACATTGTAAGATTAATTATGAGAAGGAATATGTGAGCTAAGAAGAAAATACTATGCTGGTTCATCTACAGATAGAAGTAGAAATTAGAAAATAATGGTGATATTCAACCACTTTTTATTGATATTTTTTACTTTAATCTTAGCAGAAGGAACTCAATGATGAAATATATATATAGCCAATAAAATGTCATTTTATTATCCATGTCAGTAAGTCTGGTATTTTCTTGCCTTCTCAAGCATTATGCTAATGACTTTTCAGATGAATGCATTTTAATTAAGAAAACAGGAGTGGGCTGAAGAAGTGTTACTCATAAGTAGGAGCAAATGCAAACTGTGGTTTGTATGATATAAAAAATGCTTTAAAGAAATCAGCTGAGGAATCATTTGCTGGTTGCTCTGAGGGATGAAAGTGTTTAAAATGTCCATAGTTATGTGAATCAGTATTCAGTAGGAAATGGAGTAAACACGCTCTGCATTCCTGAGCACATGTTTTAGCAGGCCAGCATCAGAAGATTGCTGAATGGAAAATATGTTCCATGCTGTAGAAAATACATGCAAAGAAAATGTGGGTCATTATTTAGTAAGTCTGAATCTGCACAGTGTCTTCCTAAGGTGTCTAAAGAAGTAATAATAGATACACATAGAAAAGTTGCTTAGAGATTTGCAATTAGAAGAAAATTCTCCCTTCTTTTCTTGCTTCCCCCTGGAAGATTACTGAGAAGTACATAATAAGGGGTACATATCGACGGCACTTGGCTTTGGCTATGAGATGTTAACTAATCCTAATGTAGTGAATTAGAAACTTAAGGATATAAGGCATATCCAGCCAGCTATGAATATTACACTGTCTATACTACTGTTACCAAACCCAGACCAAACCTGTTGCCTACAAGTCAACTCTGATTCATAGCAACCATTTTGGACAAAATTGAACTACCCTGTAGATTTTCTGATACTGAAATCTTTATGCAAGCAAACTGCATGATCTTCCTCCCCTATTGTGGCTAGTGGCTTCAAGCCACCGCCTTTGTGTTAGCAGCTGAATGAAGAACCACCGTGCTACGAAGGCTCCTATATGTACTGCTAGTAACAGCTCAATTCAAATATAAGTGAGTCCCTACCCCCTCCAAACTAGAATGCAACTGTCATATCGATGAGGTTCTGCAAGGAGAACTGTGTACTCAAGGCACAGATGGTATTTTAATTCCTTCTAGTTGAACGTCATGATTGGAATGAAAAGGAGAAAATGTGGAGTAAACAGCAGATTACAGAGCTTGGAATTCCATATAGGGGGGTTACTTGCAAATTAGAACAGACGTTTTAGAAAGACCTAGGTCAGCTCATTCAGCAGGAAAATTATCTCTCTGAATCAGGAAGTTAGCAAAATGAAATTTAATAAAAACGGATAAAAAAAATTATCCTGATAATTTCACAAACCGAGTAAGAAGAGATAGTATAGATTATGGAGAAGTTGAACTACAGTAATAAGAAAAATAAAAATGCGATGACATAAAAGACTTAACTGTCAGTATATTGAATAGACAAGGAAAACTTCTCTGTTGGAAATTTCTTTTAGTAAATGTATACTAGGAGTAATAAGAGGGAATTTCTGATTAGAAAATAGTAATACCATGGCACCGGGAGTGTAAAACATCAGACTCAAAAGGGAAATAAATCTATGAAATAAGTTGGAATCTATGAAGAAAAAAATTGACAATACGGAATAACTAATGACATCACCGTATTATACACACTCACTCATACACCTGTTGCTGTTAATTCTGAGTCCTAGGAACTCCATGGGACAGAATGCATCTACCCCATAGGATTTCCAGGGAGAAGCTGGTATATTCAAACTGCCAGTAGCCAAGCTCATAGCCACTGTGCTGCTAGGGCTTCATGTAATACACCAAACCAAAAAAATTCTGTTGCCCTTGAGTCAATTTCAACTCACACTGACCCTATAGGACGGAGTTGAACTTCCCCAAAGGATTTCTAAGGAGTGGATAGTGGATTCAAACTGATGACATTTTAATTAGCAGCTAAGCAGTTAACCATTTTCACCAGCAGGGTTCCTAACAAATTATATACAACGGTTCTCAGTTTTAAAATTTGAATCAAGATCAGACACAAAATGGGGCCTATAGTATCTGGAAGGTTTTCAGGTTTGCAGAATCATGCTCTCCTTACTATTTCTCCTTTTTATTAAAAATTTAGTGGTAATTGCCAAACATGAAATAAAATTATATAATAAACTCCCACATTTCTATGATTCAGTCTCTGCAACTGTGTAATATCTTTAAAAAAATGTTGAGATCAAATTCGTACATAAAATCAGTCCTCTTAAAGCAAAAAAAAAAAAAGTAAGTGATTTATAGCATTTTCACACGGTTGTGGAACTACCAGCTCCATCTGGTTCCAAAAGCTTAATTACTTTTGGTTAAACTATCCTATTTTATAATATAGAGAATCTGTAACAAGGAATCAGAATAACTGAAAGAATCAGTATAAGCTATTAAAAGTCAGTCACATTTCTAAATTCCTGTAAACATACAACTGATTGGTATTGGGACCAAATATGGAATCCTTGAGACAAAATAACCAGGTCACATCAGATTTCTTAGTAAGTAGTTAAGTCATTCCATCACTCATCTATATTTTGTTGTACTGTGATGGCTTCTGCGTTGCTCTGGTGTTGGAAGCTATACCACAGATACCTCAGATACAGAGTAGACAGATTTTACCAAAACTTCCAAACTACAGTAGACTAGAAAAAAGGATCTCGTGATCTACTTCTTAAAATTGGCCAGTGGAAATCGTATGAGAAGTAGCAAAATACAATCTGTTAATAGTATTGAAAGTTGAGCCCCTCAGAGGAGGACACTTCCAAATACAACTGGGAAAGTGCTACCTCTCGTAAGTAGAGGTAATGCTGATGTGGAATGACTCAAAAAAAAAAAAAAAGCTGAAAAAATCCATTAATAACTGGAACTTGTAATGTAGGAAGTATGAATCAAAAAAGAAAAAAAAAATTGGAAGTGGTAAAAAATGAAATGGAATGCATCAGTGAGCTGAACTTGACTGGTATTGGGCATTTTGAATCAGAAAATCATAAGGTCTACTATGCCAGGAATAAATGAAGAGGAATGGTTTTCTGTTCATCATTAAAAAGAACATTTCAGGATCTGTTCTGAAGTACAGAACTGTCACTAACAGGATAGTATGTATCTGCCCACAAGGAACACTAGTTAAAACAACTGTTCAAATTTACAAGCCAACTGCTAATACCAAAAATTTTTACTACCTTCTCAAGTATGAAACTGATCAAAGAAGCAGTAAAGCTGCATTGATAATTACTGGTAATTGAAATCAGAAAGTTGGAGACAAAGAAGGATTGGTAGTTGGAAAATTGGGCCTTGGTGCTCGAAAAGACACAAGGGGATAGAATTTTGTACTATCATCAACATAAACAATGACTGTTGATGTGGATCTTATCAGATGGAGTACATAAGAATCAAATTCACGATGTCTGTGGAAAGAGAGGAAACCCTCATGGCACAGTGGTTAAGTGCTGCATCTGCTAACCAAAAGGTTGGCAGTTTGAATCCACCAGGTGTTCTTTGAACACTCTATGGAGAAGTTCTACTCCAGCCTATGGTGTTGCTATGAATCTGAATTGAGTCGATGGTGGTGAGGTTTTTTTGGTGGAAAGAAATAATAGAGAATCTAAAAATCATCAGTTATAACAAGGCTAGGGCCAGTTATAGAACAGGGTCAGTTATGTGTATACAAGTGTAAGTTGAATCTGGAGAAACTTAGAACAAGTATACGAGAGCCAAAGTACAACCGTGTGTGCATCTGTCAGAATTGAGAGACAATCACAAAAATAGATTTGATATATTGACACTAATGACTGAGGACCAGAAGATTTGTAGCATAACATATATGAAGAAAAGATCATTAAAAAGAAAGAAAAGACTAAAGTGAGTGTCAGAACAGATGGTAAAACTTGCTCTTGAATGTAGATCAGCTAGAGTGACTGGAAGAAATGAAGAAGTAAAAGAGCTGAACAGCAGATTTTAAAGGGAAGGTAAAGAAAACAAAGTAAGAAACTATAATAAAATGTGCACAAACCTGGAGTTAAATAAGCCAAAGAAAAGAACGTGTCTAGGATTTCTCAGGCTGAAAGAACTAAAGACAAAACTCAAGCCTTGAGTTTCAATATTTAAGGATTCTGTGGAAGCATCAAAAGTAGGAAGGAACACACAGAAGCACTGTATGAAAAATCGACTGTTCAAATGTTTAATGAGGTAACATTATCAAAACCAATGGTACAGGAGGAAGAATTCCAAATTTCACTGAAGGCATGAGTGAAAAACAAGACTCCAGAAATAGACAGAATGCCAACTGTTTCAACAAATAGGCTATACCGTTAGAAGCACTCCCTTGTTTATGCCAAGAAATTCCGAATTTATTGGTCAACCTACTGGAAGCAGTTTGTGTGTTTCTTTCCAAAGGAAGGTGTTCCAACAGAATTTATAAATTACAGAACAGTATCACACACAAGTAAAACTATGATGAGAATAATTCAAATATGGTTGCAGCAGTACATCCGTAGGTAACTTCAAGAAATTCAAGTCTGATTCACAAGAGGACATGGAACAAGGGATGTCAGATGGACCTTAACTGATAGCAGAGAATATTAGAAAGATTTGTACTTGTATTTTATTGGCTATGCAAAGGCATTTGACTTTTTGGATCATAACAAATTTTGGATAACATTGCAAAGAATGGGTAATTCTTGAACACTTAATTGTCCTCATTAGGAACCTGTACATAAGACCAAGAGACAATCATTTAGACAGAACAGGGGGATAATGTATAGCTTAATATCAGGAAAGATGTGCATCACGGTTGTAGCCTTTCACCATATTTATTCAGTTTGTGTGAGGCACATATAATCCTAGAATCTGGGCTATATGAAGAACAATCAAGTTTCAAGTTTGGAAGAAGACTCACTAATAACCTGCAGTATGTAGATAACACAGCCTTGCTTGTTGAAAATGAAGAGGAAGTACTTACTGGTGAAGATCAAGAACTGCAGCCTTCACTATGGGTCACACTTGAGTATAAAGAAAATGAGGAAGACTCTCAGTGAGATGGATTGACACAGTGTTTCAACAATGGGCTTAAACATAAAAACAATTGTGGATGTGGCACAAGACCAGGCAGTGTTTCGTTCTGTTGTGCATAGGGTTACTATGAGTTTGAACAGACTCGACAGCACCAAACAACAAAAATATAAAACAAAAACTCTCTCAGCTGGCCTAATGAGCAACGTCCTGATAAACGCAGAAATATTTGCAAAGTTGTCAAGGATTTCATTTTATTTGGATTCACAATCAATGCCCATGGAAGTAGCAGTCAAGAAATCAAAGAACGTATTTTGTTTGACAGACCTACTGCCAAAGATACCATGCAGTATCCCCTGTTCTGTTAAACTACCTGTCATAATGCGGATACTCAAGGCCAGGAATATTGATGTGTGATTTGGGCAGATTCAACAATGGAGGCACAGTAGGTGTAGTCGTACCAGCTTTATTGGTGCACTGGTGGCAGACAGGTACAGCATTCGGTGGTCACAACTGCCTCATGGCACAGCGACCTTATATACAGGCTTAGACAAAGGTGGCTACCAGCCGGATACATGAGCTTCAAGGCCTGGTTGGTTATAAACAAGTTATGCAGCTATTGCTGAGTCACTCTCAGTTAGAAGACCTGCTATCTGGTGAAAGGCCTGGGCTGCTGAGTCACTTTCTGCTGGGGGGTATGGGCAAAACAACCTTCCGTGTTATCCCCACACTCCACCCCAGAGGGTGTTTGGTTCACTGTACAATCTACACAGTAGTTCTTCCATGAAGGTTCCTGGGCAAAGCATGGGGCTGTATTGATCCATAGGCCACTGCAATATTACAGGCAACAACACACAAGCACAGGCCCACAGGCCACCCCCAGTACGGTAACTAGTGTGGCCTGCCCAGTATATCCCAATTTATGCCACCATTTGGCCAGGGGACCCCCAGCAAGGCTAGCAATAGACTGTCTCCTCTGTCAGTTGCTGTAATGCTTGGCTAAAATTTACTTGCATTTGGAATGTCAGTGCAACATTCCATATGGAGAAGAGCACAGGTGACCCTTGGGCTGTGGTCAAAATATCCAAGGCCATGCAGTTTTGCAGTACCGCTTTTCAGAGCTGGTACATCTCATCTAGTAGGGTCGAGGCTTGGTGTGAGGCTTTCAGAGCCCTGGTGGTGTGTAGCGCCAGTGCTGTCATCTATGTCTGGGTAGCTGTGGTAACAGCATGAGGCATAAACAAGGCTGATGGATAATACCACCATGCGGTACACTTTACCCAAGGTGGATATCGCAAAGCATCCCAGTTTCTGGGCCTACTAGGCAGAAACTTCAAAATATGGCCCGATGTGTATAGCTGTTACCACGTACACCAGCCAGTACAATTAGAGGGCAACTAGGGCCACCCAAGAGAGCCACAAACCCGCAGACTTCCCCATGGTATTGGGTAGGCTTGTGCCTTTTGCTTTTCCACTTTTTTCTCACCTATCATTTGATATCATTTTGTGGGCAAGGTTCTAGCACAGGCCCACAGGAGTCCATCCAACACAAGCTTCCCTCTAGAGTCACCTGCTTTATGCACAGGGGGGCTTTGTCCCACAGATTGGTCACCTTGGCTGTGAGCCACCCTAAACAGTCTCAGTTGGCATACCCTACCCAGGGCTGGGCCTGGTTTATTTGCTGTCTTACCGGGAACTTCATATGTTCCCAGGTGGCAGTCCACAGGGGGCTGCTGTGCCCCAATTCTTGCAGCCATGTCTAATTTTCTCTAGTGGCAGGGTTAATTCTCCAGGGGATGCCTGTCGCAGCACTGAGTGGCATCTCAGCACAATCCCAGCATGCTAACTGGATGGAGACCTCTACTAAGATATGAGTCCAGTCAACCAAGGTTTTTCCAGTGGCTAGCCCATGGCTGCAAAGGCGAGGCTAGAGAAACCAATAGAGAGAGGTCTCTCCCATCTGGTAAAATACTGGCCACTTGTCCATCCTGGAACAAGAGGATAATCGCTGGCAAGGGGGCTCTCCCTGGCTTCTCATAGCAGACCTTAGCCCCTGTATCGGTAGTTTGGACAAGTACAGGCCCTATGTGTCTGGACCAAACACATAGTACAAATGCGTCTTTGAGAATGGTGGGCACACCTGCAGGAAAGGATACTGTAATCTTTGGAGGTTACTCACTAAGTATGCAAGTACAGGCATTAAACCCCTCTCTTCCCCAATCCTCTGTGGCGACGGTTAAACCAGTCCAAGTGAAGGGCTCTACTTTCATTTTCCAAGGCCATGTGCACTAGGTAGTTTCTGCTCCGTGTAGGACTGTGGGAGCTGGGAGGAAGATGTTCCATAAGCATCCCTTGCCTGCTTTAGAAATTCTGCTGTTACAATCTGCAGCTCTATAGGTGCAGCCACACAGTGAGTGATCAAATCCACTGAGGCTGTTTGCCCTGGGTGGAGGCGTGTGTTTAACATTTGTATAAACTGGCACAGCCTGGCTCTCAGTATTCCTCAGAGTACCATCTGGTGAACTCAGACAGCTTGTTTTAGTATACCATTATACCCCCCTATCATCCTTGTGGCCTGCAGATAATAGGGGGTGTGGAACTTCCACTGGACCAGTTGTTCTTTGGCCCACCACTGCACCAGATGCCCAGTAAAATGAGTTCCATTGTCTGATTCAATTAGCTGGTTACACCTGTAGCTGGCGCTGCTGTATGCATGGATGGTGCTACTTTATTTAGCTCACAGAAATTAACTGACATATACCAGGAGCCATCAGGCTTCTTCCCTGGCCATACTGGAGAGCTGAAAGAGCTTTGGGCCAGACTTAGTATTTGCACTTGGTACAACTCTTCAGTAGTTTCCTTAATTTCCTTATGTCCCCCTGGGAGGTGATACTGCATCCCATTCACAACCCACCTAGAAGCAGGCAGCTCCACTAGGTAGCTTGGGCTCGACCCTGCATTACAGCTTTGAATGGCCTTGAGCTGCAGTCTGAATTTCCAGACTGTTGTTTGCATCATCTGGTCGTGCAATTTGTCTACTCCTAGAATATGTTGTGGCACTGGAGACACATAAACTCTCTAAACCCTAGGGGGCAAGCGGCCAGTAGCTGATGGTAACTGGACCTGTCATACCTGCATGGTTTGGCTGCCATATCCATCACTTGTAGGGGCCCAGAGAACGTTTCAGAGTTCCCATGGATTAGATGGTGATTGGCCTCAGTATCTATTATTGCCATGATGTCTTGCCCATTTGAAGAAGATCACTATTGGCTAATTCTACATAGGGCCTCTGGTTCCCAGCAGGACTCTCACTCCCCATGTGGGGACCTTGGCCTAGACTGTAGGCAAACTGCAAGGTAACTGAGTCACCATGGTTACTAGGGTCCTCCAAATAATCACAGAGCTGTATGATTCACGCCCCTCCTTGTCCCGCCTGGTGGGAGCCACCATTCATTTCTCAGTTCTTCAGTTTAGGGGTGGCATAATGCTGTTCAGATTTTAATTACTGCCGCAGCTCTAACAGCACTCCATTAGGCTTCTTGTCCACTTTTTACGGCTGACACCTGCTGCCGGCAGATCAGCCCACATCTGTGACTGGGTTAATTTGAGGGGTCCTTTTTCCCTTTGGAGCCTCTGTTCCCTGTCTGATACCTTCAGAGCCTGCACCACGTGCTTCTGTCAAATTGCTTCAGCCTCCCCCTAATCGGCTGTCACCCGAGATACCTTGGTAATACATCAGTTAACATAGGGGTCCAGGACCGCCATCAAGGACCTAAACATAGAAGCAGGAGCTGTTTGCGAAAGAATTTCCTGCATACCTGGTGTAAATATTTCTTCACTAGGTCCCTGGGTATTTAAGCTATAGATGGCATTTTTCATGCCAAGTTCCTGTGTGGCATTTTGCAGCTCTGTGTATGACTGCCATTTGCTAGGTACCCTGGGTAGGTCACTGGCATTAGGCCACACAACCCAGATTGCTACCATCAGCCACTCAGAGAGTATAAGTTATCATCTTCAGCATGCAGATACTGCAAACACTGACAAAAGGAGGGTTGAATAGTAATGGATGCCAATTTCTCCATTTCCTCCCAGCATAATAGTTTCTGTTCCTATTCCCACAGCTGCAGTACCCAGGCATCAAGTGACTCACCCCCCTTCTGGTGAAATTCATGGGCTAAAACCATCAACTATGACTGAGTATATTGCCTAAACCAAATGATCCACAATCTTGGCTGGGGCATTGCCACCTCGTGGACATTGGGCTTTATCTTTCATGGCTACCATGGGGTGAGCATGCTATCCCCTCCTCCTCAGAAACCCTTCCTCTTCATCCTAGGAGTCCACTGTGATGGGGGAGCTTGTGTAATCTAATGCCAGTGACCTAGCTGGAGTACTTAGTCCTGGTCAAAACAACCTCCCCTGTTATTCGTACACTACCTCTTTGTCTCTGCACATGTTCTGAATGAGTTCAACTGTTTTGGAATTCTGTTCTTTGCCATTTTATCTATCATTTGTAAAGTGTGTTCTCTAGTGTTATTTAATAAATCCATTGTATGCTCATGGCATACAATCCATAGGCATGCTCATGACTCAACTGTTTGACCCTTTCATCCAAACTTTGCACAGGCTTCATTGTAGGAAATATGATAGAGTTATGATATAATCCTTCTGCGTAATTTGGTTACTTTGGTGATCAGTTCCTAAGGTTGATTTGCATCTTGTCTGTCCTTCTGCAGGAGACTAGGATGTCAATCAGTACTTTTAGTTTCAGTCCATGTTTTGAGTTAGATATTGACTGAGCTGAAAATACCATTTTGTTTTATTTCGTTGTTGACACTTAACATTAACCTCAGCCCTTCTAATTACTTTCGCTCCTGTAGTTCACTCTCTAAATTCCTAGCAGTACTACAGAAACCAGTTCAACTCTTCCACGTGTATGATACTATAATTTGCCACAGGTAAGAATGTTAGTAATTGGGATTTTCAGCATGCCAGAGTTTATCTCACTAGCAACTGAATTTGTGTTGCCAGCTAGTAATTCAGTTACGTGATTATATCTGGGAACTGCATTCTTAGCATTGGTTCTCATACGCACTGTCTCAGTTTCACTTCCCCTGAGGAGTGCTGAAAGAGTAACTGCAGTATACTCAGTTTATTCAAGAGATGCAAGGAGTACAGGTAGGGGAGGAGAAGTGATACCAAAGGGGGGGAAAAAAGAAAAAAGGTTAGCATAAAATAAAGGGTCTTGTATTAAGCTAGTTACTACATGAGTAACTTTAGTTTACTCCCCCAGGGACATTTAGAGACGGGATATAAAGCACAGGTCTCATACACAAAATTGTTTGAGTTATTTGTTGAGGGCTTTTCCTCTGGGGAAGGTAAATTTTCAGCACTGTGACCTGATGTGTGCCCAGAGTGCTTGCCTTTTGCAGTTTTGTGTAATAAAAGCCCTCATGCACAGAACTGATGTTAGCTAGAGCACTCTGAAAGGTCGGAGGAAAGGAGCAAAGCACTGGCAGCATCTGTTACTGGGAGGAAGTGAAATTAAAGTTAACTGATGTCGGAGCAGGAGAGCATTGAATGCCATTGAGGAAACTGTTCAGACTTTATCCCCTTTGAAGTTTTCTTGAGGAAGATCTTAACGTAAGAATTGTGCTTTAGGCAAGTTACGCTAAAGCTGTTAAGTGATATATTGGAAGATACCCATTGAATTAGGTAGTGTGGTAGAGAGTTTAAGATGAGAAGTTTGTGTTCCCATGGGAACACTGTAGAATGTGAGATAGGGGACAGCGGTAACCTGATCTTCCGTTTCCATTTCTGACTGAAACCTACACCTAGTCTTAACACTAATGCCACTATTGAAAGTTTTCTGTAGATAAGACAGTTTTCTGAGCACTCTTCAGCAAAAAAAAAATATTTCAAATAAACGAAAGGATTGATTCTTAAAAGAAACTGATCACTATGGAGGGCAAATATCCCCCAGGTTATTTTTCTGTGTTTCATTCTGAAGAGTCCCAGAATTTTTTTCCTTTCATCTTTAAACTTAAATGCTTTTTTTTAATATAAGGCAAATTAGCCTTGTTCATGCAGAAACAGTTTTACATAGTGTCATGGAGGGAATGTGTCCCCCTAAAAATTTGTGTAGTAATTTGGCTGGGCCAGGATTGCCTGTATTCTGTGAACTGTCCTGCATTTTGTGATTTTCTTGTGCTGTAAATCCTAATATCTGCCTGTGGTTAACAGAGTGGATTATGTTAGAGAGGATCAGGTAGGGTTGCACTGTAAATACCTTCCCAAGGTCACCTCCTTGCTCCATTGGAGTTTCCCTGGGTTGTGGCTTGTACCACCTTTTGTCCTTTTATCCTACAAGGGATAAAAGGAAAGGGAAACAAGCAGAGTTGAAGACTTCATACCAGTTAGAAAGCAGCACTGGGAGAAGAGTGTGTCCTTCAGAACTGACAACCCTGTGCCAAGCTGCTCCCCAACCACAGACTGATGCAACACAAGAACTTTTCTCCTGAGCCAACAGAGGGCAAGGTCCCCCCTGGAGCATACACCCTGAATTTGGACATGTAGCTTACTGGACTGTTTTCTTAAAAAAAATAATAATTTCCTTTGTTAAAGCCATCCACTTTGTGGTATTTCTGTTAAGAGCAGTAGCAGCTGACTAAAAGACAAACAGAGACGCAACATTTTCCTTTCCAGAATTTCTAAATCTGCTCCCCTTGTTCAGTTACTTCCTATACACTTTGAACATCATTTAGAAATCTGACATTCCTGGTAGTGGTTTGATAAAGACAAAGGAACAGAAATTAGATGAATAAGAGAAAAATAAATGAAAAAGAACAAAGAGCTAAAGAGTAATTTTCTGAATAATTTGGAACTCAGCAACAGATTAATGACAACTAAGAAACTGTTTTTGTACTTTAATCATTAAACTGGAAACATTTATTTGTCATTTGCACATATAACACCAAATTTATCTCTTGCTGGCTTATGTAATTCAAATTAACCCAACTCAGGTTAGTTCTCTTCCCCCAGCACACCAGCTATAATACTTTGCAAGCAACTAACCAAAAAAACAAACCTGATGCTATCCAGCCAATTCCAACTCACAGTGACTCTGTATAACAGAGTAGAACTGCCCTGCAGAGTTCCCAGGAACAACTGGTGAATTTGAACTGAATACCTCCAGAGTTTTCATTACAAACCCTTAGACATATACAAATATTTTCTAAACTTATATTCAAAATTTGTTACTAGGTCAGCTGTAAGTCAGATTTAGTCTTTCTTTTAGTTAATTCTCTGCTAGTATTTATGTTTTATTGGAGAAAATCCAGTGAAAAGACTTCCTTGGGGCTCAGCAGTATGCCAGACATGCATGTGTATTTGTGTGAACACTTTAGAAACAACTTGAATTTGTTGCCAGAAAACTCATCAGCTATCATGCAGTAGATTTCTTATTTGTTTGTTAAACAAAGCAAGCAGATATTATGAAATCCCAAATAGTGAGAAAAAAATGCTGCAACTTAGGTTATAGTCTCTGCTATGTATAAAGTGGAAAAGAATATGTGTTAAATCATTTTGTACAATACTCTAGATAATATTACAATACTTCCAAGATATTACAACCTTATTCCCCAGCTTGCCGAGAATAAAAGTAAGCTATATGTTTTCCTACGGCCCTCTTCCAGCCGTAATTCCAAATGTGTAGGAGGATTTATTAATGTGAATTCTGATAATTAAGTCTATGAACTTAATTGTTGTAAGTGCTGCACACCTCATTGCTGGATATCACTATGCTCACCTTCAAAGTCCTCCCCTTGGGAAGCTATGCACCAACACTAGCACTTAGTCCAACCTCCAAAGCAATTTTGGAACTCTTTCTGGAATGGCCATTGTACAGTGGCAATGTGGCAAGCTGAAGTTTTTAGCCAGTAAACAAATAACAGTATTGGTACACCCTCTCTACTCACCTGATCTGGCCCCCAATGACTTTTTTGTTTACCCAACGATAAAAGGAGTATCAAACGGAAGACATTTTGATGACATTCAGGACATCAAGGTCAGTATAATGACAGCTGTGATGGCCATTCCAGAAAAAGAGTTCCAGAGTTTCTTTGAAGGGTGGACTAGGCACTGGCATGGGTGCATAGCTTCCCATGGGGAGTACTTCGAAGGTAACCACCGTGATATTGAGCAGTGAAGTGTATAGCCCTTTTTCTGGGATGAGTTTGTGAACTTAATTGTCAGTCCTCATACATCGAAGTCAAGCAGTCTTCCTGCTGCTTTCTAGAAGAAACATGGCCCCCGGACAACGGAAGACCCTGTCGTCGTTGCTTCTCACAGTGAGTGGTTTTAGTTCAGTCCCACATTATCATCACTGGTCCATGCGGGCCAGCTCTCTTGCTACCCCTTTCTTTTCATTCCTGTCTCCTCTTTCTGCATACTTGCTACTTACATTCCCCTGCTTTCAATATAGACAATCATTTTCTTGTGTTTGCAGTGTAAACCTTTAATTTGTATATATTTTTAACAACAAAGTAATTGCTGTTGATTTGATTCCGATTCACAGCAGTCCCACACATAGCAGTCAAACTGTGCTATGTAGAGTTTTCAGTGGCTGTAATTTTCTGAAACTGTATCACCATGCCTTTCTTCCATGATGCTGCTAGGTGGATTTGAACTCTCAGTCTTTTGGTTAGTAGCTGAACACAAATCCTGTGTGCCACCCAGGGACCTGATTTTAGATAATGTGAAATGTTTTGAATATATATTACTTTATTTTTCATAAATGACTGCACCACAGGTCTTGTTTGAGTCTTACGGTATTTCCACCTCTGTTTATGATCTCTGTTGTTGCTCATGTACGTTTATGGTTTTGACTCTAAATGTAGTAGTTTGTTATTTGATTCCTCTACATTTTACTTATTTTCATTGATCGCCTCTAACTTCTAGTTACCACATACCATTCTGAGGAACATATTTACACATTTGCAATTGTGGACATATTTTTCATTTCTCTTGAGTATATGTATATGTTAGTGTGAATAAGTGTGTACCTGCCATAGGGAGTGTATGTACTTAATTTGACTAAGTGCTACCTGATTGCCCTCTAGAATAACTTCAGGAATCTATTCTTTCATAAACAGTGTATGAGGCTTCCTGCTTACATTCCTGCCAATAATTGAAAAGATAGAACTTTTCCAGTTTTACTAATCTAATAAGTATAAAATATTATTTCAGTGTTGGTTCTGCTTGTTTAAACTTTAATAACTTTGTATATATCTGCAGATATTTGTGACAGTTTTAGGTTTCTTCTGAAAATTGTCCTTCTGTCTTTTATATTTTTTTTTTTTCTTTAAAGTTTGTCTTTTTATCATTGATATGTAAGACTCCCTTATGTAGTCTAGGTATTTTTCCCCTCACATGTTTTAATACTGAAAATAACTCACTGAAATCTGTTTCCTATATTTAATCATGATGTTCTTTGTTGAATAGAAATTCTGATTTTGATATAATCCAATTTACAAATTTTTAAAAGTATTTCGCAGTCCTAGGTCACAAAGATGCTTGTCTGCACAATGTTGTGTTAGCGTTTTGCATGTACATTTCACATTTAGATCAGTTTTCTTTGAGGACTGATCTTATTATAAAGGATTATGTAACAATACAGTTTTATATTCCTGTGAATGGTGAGCCACTTTTTCTATTGAACAGCTCATCAGTTCCACCATGAGTTAGTATGCAGCATTTATTTTATACTTACTCCCCTTATAAATGTAGTATACTCTTCTGAGCTCCATATTCTGTATCAAGATCCTGATATTGTAATACTACTCAAGATTTTATTAGTATGGAATTATATCAACAATAGGACAATTATCACTTCAGAATCTTTTAATTTGTTTTCAAAATAACTCAGGTGATTTTGAAAAGTTGTTCTTTCTTACAAATTTTGTAATTTACTGATTTCCTTAAAACATATTGAGCTGATGTTTTGATTAGAATTGAATTTATAGATCAGTATGGGAGTAATAAGCCCACAAAACCTAACCCCACTATTGTGAAGTCAATTCCAACTCATAGTAACCCTATAGAACAGAGCAGGACTGTCTCATATATGAAATTGCTGAGGAGAGCCTGGCAGATTTGACTGCTGACTTTCTGTTTAACATCCATAGCACTTAACCACAGTACTGCCAGTGATTTCATATGGGTAATACCAAAACCAAACCAAACTCACTGCTGTCAAATAGACATCTTTATACCCTGTCAAGTATTGATGTGCTTCCATTGATTTATTAACTTCGCTTGAAATTCTGAAAAAAGATAACTGACAAAGCAGACTTACAGGATTCCAGACCTAACACAACAAAGCAGACTATAGCAATATGCTCCTGAAACTGAGAGACAATAGTTTAATAATGGCAATAATGGCACAAATAAGAATTGACTGTTCCTTAAAAGTTGAGTTGACTTCAGTTTTTAAGTAAATATGGCTAAGAATTTATGGGGGAGAGGTTTGATTTTTTTTTTAACTATAGTAAATACAATTTTGATTTTTTCATTAGCACAATTAGATGAGCCTCTTAGAATTAATTAAGATACTAGTATTACGTGATAGACCACTGTATTTTAATAAGAATTTTTAGTATCTATATTGCATAATAATTTTACATAATTAAAGTCTTATTAAAACATGATTTTCAGTCATATAAAACTTATGTCTGCTTGATTCATTCTAAGAGGCTCATCCAGTTCTGATAATAAAAGTAATAACTATATTTAATATTTTAAAATAATTGTACAAATCCCTCTTGAATGAAAAGTTACAGAAATGAAAACAAAACAATAGGAAGCAAGACTAACTTATGAACATGAATATAAAATCCTAGTGATACAGAGGAAAGAAGTTAAAGCTGCACTAAAAGCTCCAGGAACTGATAGACTATCAATTAAAATGTTTCAACAAATGAATGCAGCACTGGGGGCCCTCAGTTTATGCAGAGAAAGTTCTAAGACAGGTTTTTGGCCAACCAACTAGAAGAGATCTGTATTATTTGCTCTGATTCCAAAGAAAGAGGCTCCAACAGAATGTGGAAATTATTTAACAACATCATTATCATCAGAGGCAACTAAAATTTTGCTGAAGATAATTTGAAAATTGTTGTAGCAGTTCATTGCTAGATATTCAAGCCAGATTCAGAGGCAGATGTGGGACAAAGTATATCATTGCTGATGTCAGATGGCTATGAACTGGTAATAGAGAATAACAAAAATATGTTTACAAATGTTTTATTGTTTATGCAAAGGCATTTGACTATGTGGATCGTAACAAATTATAGATAACATTGGGAAGAATGGAAATTCTAGAACAAACATAATTGTCATCCTGTGGAAACTAGACCTGACATCAGACCAAGAGGCGATCGTTGGATCAGAACGAGGAGATAGTGTGAGGTTTAAAATAAGGAAATGTATACGTCAGGGTTGTATCATTTCACCATACTTACGCTGGACAAATAATGCTCCACATACAGATTGAATAAGACCATATGAAGAAAGATGTGGCATCAAGAGTAGAGGAAGACTCAGTAACAGCCTGGGATTGGCAAATGATACAAACTTTCTTGTTGAAAGTAAAGAACAGTCCAGCACTTCCTGATGAAGTTCAAAGACTACAGCCTTTAGTACAGATCACTCCTCGGTATAAAACAAGATTCCTTATCACTAGACTAATAAGCAACATCATGCTAAACAGATAAAACATGTAAGTTTTACTTGGATTTCAGTTTACTTGGATCCACAACTAACACTCATTTAAGCACCAGGAAAAAAACAGACAATGGAATGTGTTTGGCAAATCTCCTGCAAAAGCACTCTTTAAAGTGTTAAACCTAAACATGTCAGTTTGAGGACAAAGGTGTGACTGACCCAAGGCATGCTATTTTAAATCACCTTAAATGCATGCAGAAGCTGGGCAATGAATAAGGAAGACCAAAAAAGAAGCACTGCTTTTGAATTATGGTACTGGTGAAGAATATTTAATAAACTGCAGACTTCCAGAACAACAAACGAATCTGTCTTTGAAATCTAGCCAGAATGTTCCTTAGAAGGGGGGACAGTAACCCTCTGTTCTCATGTATTTTGGACATATTATCAGGAGCAACCAGTCACTGGAGAAGGATATCATGTTTGATAAAATAGAGGGAATAGACAGAGAAAAAGAGGAAGACCCTCAGAGGGATAGATTGTCATACTGTCTGCAGCAGTGAGCTCAGACATAGAAAGGGTTTAAAAGATGCTGTGTTACTGAACAGTGTATTCTTTTGCTGCACATGGGGGTTCTGTGAGTCCAATCCGATTCATTGGCACCAAACATAAACACATATAATAATAGGTAATATATAATCAATATGTTACATTTTGTATATTTACATATGAATTTTTCAAGATTAAAAATTATTTCACATTCCATGTTTTCTACTTTTTAGTAGTCTGAGTATTTTTTAAGACATTAAGTGCCTTTTATAAAATGTATTTTGTTTGTTGAGTAGCAGTATATAATCCAAAGCAATTATTTTTTATTGTAATTGAGTGAAAGTGTACAATACAACTCAAATTTTTCATGCCCACATACGTGTAGCTCCTACTACTCTCTTTCCGTGGTGACAGCACACTCCTCCTTTCTGTTCTATACGTGTCACATCCTCTTCAGTCATATTAAATAATAAAAAAAAAAGAAATGGGAAAAAAATCTCCTGTCCCATCTTCTCTACCCTCTCTACTCCCCTCTAGTAAGAGACCAGTAGGATGACATCCTATAGATGCACAGAATTATGAAGTGCACACACAATGTGGTCACTCTGTGTTGCCGAATCCAGTCCATTCCTCTGAGAGGAGTTGACCTCAGTGATGATTTATGAATAAGAGCAGCATCAGGTCTAGGGGCCATGATGGCCTTTGGACCATCAATTGTGGTCTTTTAGTGGAGTTCTCAGGGTGCAACCCTTTTTATTCTCGTGTTGCTATTGGGACTCAACTTTGTGAGCCCCATCACGGATGTCACTGGTGGTGGCCAGGTGCCATCTAGTTCTTCTGGTCACGTGTTGATGTAGTCACTCATTCACATGTGTCCTTCTGTCTTTTAGGTTCTTTTCCCCAATGTCATTTTTGTTCTTGGTGATCATCTGTTCCTGCTGAATTGGGACCATTTGGTGTACCTCAGATGACACCTTGCTAGCTTTTAAGACCCCAGACGCCACTCACAAATATAGGGTGGAGAAGACTTTCTTAGCAATAGGCTAGTTATGCCAGTTGGCTTCGATGTCCCCTGGACCTCTGCCCTTGCTACTCTGTCCTTGCCATATTGGGTTAAGATTAGAACAGTTTTCAGGTTATGTTGAGGTCCATTTAAGTTGATCATCTTTCTAATGTGTGCTGTCACTGATTTCACCCAACCAAATTTCTATCAACTATCTAATCTATAACCAGCCGCCTCCCTCCCTCCTTCCCTTGAAGCCATCAAAGAGTCTTTTCTTCTGTACGATAGTCTATTTTTAAGTCCTTATACTAGGGGTCTCATACAGTATTTGTCCTTTTGTTGCTGATTTATTCCACTCAGCATAATATGTTCCAGTTGAAATGAAGTTATGAGATGCTTCCTAACATCGTCATTGTTCTTTAACATTGCATAGTGTTCCATTGAATATATGTACTTTAGATTATTTATCCACTCCTCTGTTGTTGGGCATCTGGATTGATTGCATCTTCTTGCTATTGTGGACTGTGCTGCAATATACATTCGTCTGTGTGTATCTGTTCGTGTGACTGCCTTTGCATCTGTAGGATATATTCCAAACAGTGGGATTATTGGGTCAAGTGGTGTATCTATTTCCAGCTTTTTAAGGAAGCACCAGATTGCTTTCCAAAGAGACTGTACCATTTTGCAGTCCCACCGGCAGTGTAGGACAAAGCAGTTTTGCACGCCTGCCTATCTGCAGCTCCTTCTGCTCTCCTTGCTCATTGACAGCAATCCGTTCCTTTTCATTCTACACTGCTAACATCCTCTTAAGCTCCTGTTCCCTCCTGTCCACCTCTCTCTTTAGAAAGAGACCAGTAAGACAGCCGCCAATAAATGCTAAGAACCATAAAGTACACACACCACTTAGTCACATTGTCTCCCCAAGTCCAGTCCATTCTTATCCAAAGAATTGACTTCAGTAGTGTTTTCTCGTCAGGGGCAGCAGTAAGTCCAGGGGACGTGCTCCCAGGGGATCCTCCAGGCCATTGGAACTTCAATGCTTGTCTTTCAGTAAGGCTTTTGAGCTGCACCCCTCTTTTTCTCGTGTTGCCGTAGGGACCCTACATTGTGTGCCCCATCACAGCTGTGTTTGGTGGTGGTAGTCACCATTTGGTTCTTCTGGACACATGTTGATACAGTCTCTTATTTACATGGATCCTTCTGTCTCCTGGATTTTTTTCCTCATGTCTTCATTATTCATGCTCATCTGTTCCAGAGGAGTTGGGACCATTTGGTTACCTCGAATGGCAGCTTACTAACTTTTAATATCCCAGAAGCCACTCACCAATATGGGATGCAGAAATCACTCTTAGCAATGGGCTACTTATGCCAGTTGGCCTGAATGTCCCCCAAACACAAGGTCCCCAGACCCTTACACCTGCTACTCTAACCTTGCAATATTGGGATGTGATTAAAAGAACTTTCAGTTTATGATGAAGTTAAGTTGATCCACTTTCTACTGTGTGCTGTCACTGCTTTCACCTAAACAAATTTCTATCAACATTCTAATCTATGACCAACCCACTCCCTCCTTCTCCACCCTTTTCTTCTGTAATAAATATATTTTAGTAGACCCCGTATAGTAGGGGTCTCATACAATATTTGTCCATTTGCCTCTGCCTAATTTCACTCAGCATAATGTCTTCAATTGAGACCAGGTTATGAGATGCTTCCTGAAATCATTACATAGTGTTTCATTGATTTTATGTACCATAGTTTGTTTATTCATTCATCTATTGGTGGACACCTAGATTGATTCCATCTTTTTTGCTATTGTAGACTGTGATGCAGTAAACATTTTTGTGCATGTATCCATTCATGTGACAGCCTTTGTTTCTGTAGGATACATTCTAAGCAATGGGATTACTGGATCAAATGGTTTATCTATTTCTAGCTTTTTAAGAAAGTACCATATTGCTTTCCAAAGAGGTTGTATCATTTTGGAATCCCACCAGCAGTGTAGATAAAGTCTGATCTCTCCACAGCCTCTCCAGCATTTGTTGTTTTGTGGTTTTGTGGCAAACCATTTTGGGGTGAGATGATATCTTGTTGTAGTTTTGATTTGGATTTCTCTGATAACTAATGATCATGAGCATATTTTCATGTCTTTTGACTGCCTAGATAACTATTTTGCCCATCACATAATTGGGTTATTTCTGTTTTTCTTGTTGATATTTTACAGTACCTTGTAGATTAGGGAGATTAGGTGTCTGTCTGACAAGTAGTTGCCAAATATTTATTCCCATTCTGTAGGTGTGTTTTAGTCAGTTAGTGCTGTTGTAACAGAAACACCATGGAGTGGATGGCTTTAACAAAGGAAAGTTTATTCTCACACGGTTTGGTAGGCTACAAGTCCAAATTCAGACTGTCCACTCCAGGGGAAGGCTTTCCCCTTATAGGCTCTGGAGGAAAGTCCAGTCAGTCTTTGTCCAGGGAACATTTTGGCATAAGTACCTCAGGTCTGAAGGATGCGCTCTTCGCTCTTCGGTACTGCTTACTTGATGGTGTGAGATTCCCAATTCTCTGCTTGCTTCCCTCTCCTTTTTATCTCTGGTAGAATGAAAGGATTAAGGGTAGTGCAAGCCATACTCCAGGGGAACTCTCTTTCTGTAGGTGGTCTTTTAACTCTTTTTGATAGTCTTTGGATGAGCAAAACTGTTTGATTCTTAGTAGTTCCCATTTATCTACTTTCTGTTGCTCATGCTTTGCTTCTCAGACTTTGAAGTCTGTCTAAACTGTATATTAGAACCTCCACTATTGACTGTATTTTTTTCTTGCAAATCTTTATTTCAGGTTAGATATTTAGGTCTTTGATCCATTTTGAGTTAGTTGTTATGTAAGGTGTGAGATATGGTATTTACATAGCATTGTATGTATAGATTGGTTTGGGTAAAATAGATATTTATACTATGTTAAGCCTTCCTATCCATAAGCAGAGTAGGCTTCTTCACTTATATAAGTCTCTTTTGGTTTCTTGCAGTAAGGACTTGTAATCTTCTGTATATAGGTCTCTTATTTCTCTGGTTAAATTTATTCCTAGGCATTTTATCTTCTTGGGGGCTGTGATAAATGGCATTAATTTGGTGATTTCTTCTTTGATTATCTCTATGTTGATATAAAAGAATCCTGGTGATTTACTTATTTTTATCTTATATCCTGATACTTTCCTGAACTCTTTTATTAGTTCCAGTAGTTTATTTGTGGATTTTTCAGTATTTTCTGTATATACGATCGTATTATCTGCAGTTAGGGAGATTTTTAATTCTTCTTTGCCAGTGCAGATTCCCTTTATTTCTTTGTCTTGTGTAATTGCTGTGGCTAGAACCTCTAGTTCAGTGTTGAATAAAAGTGGTAAGAGGGGACATTCTTGTTCCAGTTCTCAAGGGTAATTCTTTCAGTGTGCCTCCATTCAGGGTGATGTAGGTGGTTGGCTTTGTGTAGATGCCCCTATTGCGTTGAGGAATTTGCTTTCTATTCCTATTTTGGTGAGAGTTTTTAGTGTGAATGGGTGTTGGACTCTCTCAGATGCCTTTTCAGCATCAATTGATATAATCAAGTGGGTCTCATCCTTTGTATCATTGATGTGGTTGATCACATTAATTGTTTTTCTGATGTTAAACCATGCTTGCATCCCTGGTATGAATCCAGATTGATCCTGATGAGTTATTTTTTTTGATATGTTTTCACTTCTATTGTCTAAGATTTTGTTGAAGATTTTTGCATTTCGGTTGATGAGTAATCTTGGTCTGTAATTTTACTTTTTAAGAGACTTTTCCCTGGCTTGGTATCAGGGTTATGCTGGCTTCATATAATGAATTTGGGAGTTTTCCATCTCTTTCTATGCTGTGAAATAGTCTCAGTAGTATTGGAGTTAACTCTTCTCTAAAAGCTTGGTAAAATTCTGTGGTAAAGTCATTTGAACCAGGGCTTTTTTTTGGTTAGTAGTTTTTGAATGACTTTTTCCATCTCTTCCTTTGTGATAGGTTTATCAAGTTGTTCTTGAGACGATTTTGGTAGGTGATACGGATCTAGGAATTTGTTCATTTCCTCTAGGTTTTCAAATCTGTTAGAGTGCAGTCATTTGTAGTATTCTATTATGACAGTTTTGATTCCTATTGGATCTGTTGTGATGTCTCCTATCTCATTTCTTACTTGGGTTGTTTGATTCCTTTCCCATTTTTCTTTATTAAGTTTACCCAAAGGTTTGTCAGCTTTGTTAATCTTTTTCAAACAACCAGTGTTTGTTGTTATCAATTTTTTCAATAGTTCTTCTGTTCTCTAATTCATTTAGTTCTGCTCTAATCTTTATGATCTGTTTTCTTTTGGTGCCTGAGGGGTTCCTCTGTTGCTCTCTGTATACATTTTCAAGCTGTAGAGTTAATTCTTTGGTTTGGGTGTTTTCTTCATTCTGGATTTAAGCATTTATAGAGATAAATTGGCCTCTGAACACTGCTTTGGCTGTATTCCGTAAGTTATGGTAGGATATGTTTTCATTCTGATTTGAATTCATAAACTTCTTCATTTTGTCCTTGATGTCTTCTATAACCCATGAATTTTTGAACAAGGTGTTGTTCAGTTTCCGTGAGTTGCTGCTTCTATTTTTTTCTGCTATTGATTTTTACTTTTATGGCTTTATGATCAGAGAAGGTGCTTTGCAATAATTCAGTGGCTTAGATTTTGATCAGATTTGCTTTATGTCCTAACACAGGGTCCATGTGCACTGGAGAAAAAAGTGCGGTTATCTGTTGATGGATAAAAGTTCTGTATATGTCGATGAGATCTATTTGGTTAACTGTGGCATTAAGATCTTCTGTGCCTTTACTAAGCTTTTTTCTAGAAGATCTGTCTAATACTAAAAGTGGAGTGTTGAAGTCTCCCACTATTATCATGGAGTGATCTATCTCATTTCTCAGTGTAGTTAGTGTTTGTTCAGTGTATTTACATGTTCTGGTATTGGGTGCATAAATATTCAATATTGTTAAGTCCTGCTGGTGTATTGAACCTTTCAGCAATAAATAGTGATCATCCTTGTCCGTGATGATAGATTTTACATTAAAATCTATTTCATCTGAGATTAGTGTTGCCACACGTACTCTTCTTTGTAAATTGTTAGCTTTGTATATATTATTCATCCTTTAATTTTCAGTTTGTTCGTATTGTTAAGTCTAAGATGAGTTGCTTGTAAGCAACATAGAGATAGGTCATTTCTTTTCATCCAAGATATCACTCATTGTCTCTTTACTGGAGCATTCAGTCCATTTACATTTGGTGTAATTATTGATAAGTATGTGTTTAGTGCTGTCATTTTGATGTATTTATTTTTGTGTTAGTGTATTCTCTGTTGCTCTTAACTTTCTGTTCTCGGCCATTCTTTGTGGGTTGATTTTTCATCCTTTTCAGTGTTGGTTTTGTGTTTGTTGAGACTCCAGCATTACATTTCTTGTTTTGATATGCTGCATCTTAATTGTGCTTTGTGGCTACCCCTATGTTCTTTATTAATAATCTAAGTTTGAACCCAGTTTTAACTTCTACATATCTAATTAAATTCGTCTCCTTGTGAGGAGACTATAACTACTGTAGTATATTCCTCTTTTTAATGTGATGGTATCTTAGTCTTCATGATATGATCACTAGATACCTTATTTTAATATTATGACTTTTGTGGAGTTTTGTGCCTTCTCTAACTGAGTATGTTTGTAGATGTTTTGTCCTTCATTGCCTCCTTAGATATACACTTAATGATTTTTTTTTCTTCCTAAGCTAAGAGCTTGTTTCAGTATCTCTTGTAGCTTTGGTTTGGTTTTTACCAAGTTCTAAATTTCTATGTATCTTGGGAATATCTTAATTTCATCTTCATATTTGAAAGACAGTTTTGCAGGGTATATAATTCTTAACTGAAATTTTTTTCTACTTTAAGGCTTTGAATGTGTCATCCCACCACCTCGGTGCCAACATCATTTGTGCCAAGAAATGAGATAAAGGTCTACAGGACTTCCGTCTGAATGTTAGATGTACTTTGAGTCTCACTGTCTTTAAAAGTTTCTGCTTATGTTTCATTTTGTTACTCTTGATTACAGTATGTCTTGGTGTCTTTCTCTTGGTGTCTAAATTGTGTGGTGTTCGATACACATCCTGGATATCTACATTCTCTTCTTTCATAATTTTAGAGATGTTTTCTGTCATCAACTCAAGAACAGTGCTGTCTGTTTTCAGGTATCTGTCCCTGTTCAGGAACTCCAGTTATGTGTAGACTGTTTCTCTTGATAGAATCCCACATGTTTCTTAACTTCTTCATCTGCCTTGTTTCTTTTCTCTGATTTTTCCTCATAAATGCTGGTGCCAGTAGCTCTGTCTTCAAAGTCAAAAAGTCTGTTTTTCTGTTGTTCAGTTCTCTTTTCTTTGCTTTGTATTGAATCTGCTGTTTCTTTGATTTTGTTATTGATCTGTCAGAGTTCAGAATGCAGATGTTCCATCAGCTCAAACTGCTTAAGTTTTCATTTTGCTCTACTGTATTTTGTATTATGTCCAGGAGAGCTCTATATATGATTCTTTTGTACTCAACCTCTGATAGTTTCAGAAAGTCTTTTTCATTTGGGAAATTCTTTGATTCTGTATTTTGGGAGTTTTCTGGAGCCATTTTCAAATATTTCATTAGGGTGTGTTGCTTTCTGGACATCTAGAGGGTATTTATTTTGTGTGGTGTTGCATTAACGGGAGCTGAAGTGCAGTTCTTAGAAGGAAATTGATCACCACCCCCTCTATGTACTCCAGTGAGTGGGCCCAGTGGAATCTCTGGGGTAAGAGTCTTCACCTCTGGACTGGCAAAGACATAGTCCTCCTTATGGAGTCACTGGGGAGCCATGTCTGACCCTATAATGTGGGTCAGTAGAGACTGGAAGAGATACCATTGGGCTATACTGCAGTTATTTTTCAAGACAGTCTTATTTTAAAAAAGGTAAAATCTATCTGACCGCTTCCAGAATCTGTCAGGCTGTCAGGTGTGGTAAACCCCTCCTTCTAGCTGTCAACAGAGGGGCCTCATCAGCTGTTCCCAGATGCTGTGATATAGTTTGAAGTAGGATGGACTACTGATCTGCTTTCATCCCCTTCTGGGCCTGTTCCGTAAGGCTACACTCTGTTAAACACAGCTTTTCGGCTGGGAAAGTGCTCCCTGGATTGGGGCTGCCTCACAGCCTAGGAATTAACCTCTGTTGAAGCCTCTAGTTGGATGTTTCTGCTTCAAACAAGATAGCATCCCGGTCAATCTGTCCCACACCCACGAAACAGTAGAATCTATGGCAAAGAAAGGAGAAAGGACTGTGGCGCTCGGAGTCCAGAGTCTGGCTCTCAAAATGTGGCTGTTCCACCCACTGATTACTTTAGCAGTGCAGGTCTGTGTATCTGCTGCTTGAGCTGCTCCCCCACCTGCTGGCCAACAAAGAGAATAAAAGGTTAAAAATCTCAATTGCCTTCAGTCTGCAGTAGCCAGCCAATTTAACCAGAGCGAGGATCATCCAAAGACAAGCAGCTTCCCATTCAGTGGCATGCAGTCCAAACAGACAGCCCTGTGCTGTGTCCTGGGGCTCACTGGGTGTCCAAGAAACTTCATTTAATTATCAATCCAAGCCTTAATTTTCAGAGGGAATTAAGAAGATGAGTGTCCAGTCTGTCATCTTGATTTTGACCCTTGTCAGTATTTTTTGATGCATTTAGATGCTTTGGTATTGGTACATAAGTATTTCATATTGTTAAGTCCTGCTTATATGTTGATACTTTCAACGCCAAATAGTGACCATCCTTGTCCACAATAGTGGATTTTACACGGAAATCTATTTTATCTGAGATTAATATTGCCACTCCTGCTCTTTTTACATCATTAGATTGACATGTATTTTGCCATCCTTTGATTTTCCCATTTGTTCATATCTTTGAGTCTACCGTGTGTTTTGTGAAAGCAACACACAGATGGATAATGTGTTTTGATCCAGTCTATCACTCTCTGTGTCTTTATTGTAGCATTCAGTCTGTTTACATTCAGTGTAATTATTCATAGATATGTGTTTAATGCTGTTGTTTTGATGCATTGATTTTTGTGTTATTCATATTCTTTCTGTTACTCTTAATATTCAGCTTGTGTCATTATTCCTTATCCATTGACTTTTCTTCTTTTTCAGTGTTGGTTTTGTGTTTGTTGAGACTCCCATGTTATATTTCTTGTTTTGATATGTCTCATTGTTATTTTGCTTTGCAGTTACCTCTGTGATCCCCCTTAATATTCTAAGTTTAAACCAGACTTTAACTTCTGCTCAGCTTTTTAATTTCTTCTCTATTTGAAAGGGTTACACCTAATGTAATATATCCCTCTTTTTAGCATGATGATGTCATAGTTTTTATTTTAAGATCAATGGTTCCCATATTTTAATATTTAATATTAGCTGTGATTTGCCTAATGGAATAGGATCCTGAATGCTGCATCCTACATTGCTTCCTTAAGTGTACATGTGATGTTTTTGTTTTTCTAAACAAAGTTTCTTTCAGTGTTTCTTATAATTTTGGTTTGTTTTTTAGAAAGTCTCTAAGCTTCTGTTCATCCGTGAATCCTTAATTTCATCATTATGTTTGAGAGACAGTTTTGTAGGATATGTAACTCTGGGTTAGAAGTTTTTCTCCTTCAAGGCTTTGAATGTGTCATCCCACTGCCTTCTTGCCAACATCGCTTCTGCCAAGAAGTCAGATGAAAGACTGCAGGACTTCCCTTTGTACATAGCTTTGTTTTAAGCCTCACTGCATTCAAGCGTGTCTCTTTGTGTTTCATTTTATTAAGCTTCATTATAATATGTCTTGGTGTCTTTCTTTTGGGATCTGTTTTTGTGGTGTTTGATAAGCACCTTGGATATCTGTGTTCCTTTGCTTCATAATTTCAGGGATGTTTTCTGTCAGCAATTCTACAGCAGTACTCTGTATTTTCAGCTATCCCTCCCTGCTCGGGAACTCCAGCTCTTCATAGATTGTTTCTCTTAATAGAGGCCCACATGTTTCTCAATCCGTCTTCTCCTTTTTTTTATTTCTTTTTTCTGATTTTTCCTCATAAACGCTGATGTCAGTTGCTCTGTTGTCAAGCTCCCTAATATGGCTTCCATGTCCTCAATTCTGCTCTTTTAGCATTGTATTGAATTGTCTGATTCTGTAATTTTATTATTGATCTGCTTGATTTCAGATGGTTGATGTTCTATCTGTTCAAATAGCTTACTTAGTTTTTCATTTTGTTCTGCTTCATTTTGTTTAATCTCTATGAGGGCTCCATAAATAATTCTTTTTTTTTGTACTTGATCTATAATAATTTCTTAAAGGCTTCCTCATCTGGGAAGTTCTTTGGTTCTTTCTTTGGGGAGTTTTCTTGAGCCAATGGGGACTGCTTCTTTAAATGGTTAGCAATGGACTGTCATCTTTGTGTCTTCAAGAAGCTGTTTGGTTTCTCTGATGTTACCCCAACAGGTGCTGAGGTGTCATTCTAAGAGGGGAGTAAGGGCACTACTAGGGTTGTTCACCAGTCACCTATATGATCTGTAGTGACTACTCCCAGGTGTACTCTCTGGGATTGCAGGCCCTATCGTCTGACTGCAGAAAGTGGGAGTTACTTGTTGCAATTCTCTGTTGTTATGACAGTTGAGCCTATTTTGCAGCTTAGGGAATGGCTGCCACCCCATTCTGGTGCCGGGGCCTGCTGCACCCTGTAGGTGTGTTTGTCTTAAAAATTGCTTGTTTCCTGAGAGGGGCTCTGTGCAGTGTTGACCTAAAGCAGCTGGGCCCTCAGGTGGCAGGCTCTGCCTCCTGGCTGGCAAAGATGGTGCCCTACTCATGGAGTCACTGGGAGTGACATCAGCTGATGCTTTGGTGAGGGTAAGTGAAGAGTGAAGGAGGTGCTGCCACCCCACTCAGCAGTCAGTTCTCCAGATGGTCTTATTTTAAAAAAGTGTTTCATTGCTGAGCGAGGAGCTGTCCATCAGGTACTGAAATCACTCGGGCCCTTAGGTGTGGCAGGACCCACCTTCCAGCTGACAATGAAACTATTTCATAGGCCCTCCCAGATGCCATTACAAGGTACAAATGAAGGGAGGGGTTAGGGCCTTGCTGTCCACCTCTTCCAGACACCCCCTCCCCCCATAATTCTAGACATGGTCATCTTAAACACAGCTTTTTTTCCTGGAGAAGCACTGTCTAGACAGGGACTGCTGCTTAGCGTGAGAATTAGCTGAAGCTGAGACCTCTGGCATGACTGACTCAACCTCTTTCCTGACCAAGAAGCCTTCCCACCCAAGCTCTCCTTCTTACCATGAGACAGAAGGATCTGTGGTGAAGCTCAGAGAAGAGAGGCTAGAGGGGCACTGGTGTCCTCAGTTGGCAGTCAGGCTCTCAAGATGTGGCTATCCCAAGCACAGTCTCACTGCTGCACTATATGTGGTTTACACAGGCACTGCAGTTCAGCGTATTAGTTGGCTCATGCCTGGTCCCTGCCTTCCAGATAACAAAGAAAGCATCGGTACCTGCAGTCATCCCAAATGATGCATCAGCAGAAGTAGGACTGCGCATGCCACTGCCTCATCTTCAAGAGAGGTAGTTTCCCACTTACTGGTGCTTGGTCCAGTCTGACAATCCTACACCAGATCCTAGGACCCTCAGGATGTCTGTCCATGGTTCTCCATTCAGTTATCATTCCGGGCCTTAGTTTTCAGAGGGAATCAAGGAGACATGTTGTCTAGTCTACTATCTTGGCCCCACCCCCCAAGATGAAATTTAATGACTGAATGTCATTGTTTCTTTGGACTGTGTCACAGTACTTTTAAACTTTATTAAAAATTCTTTATGTAGAATTACTAAGTTGGTGGTCTAGACACCTTCCTAGAATCCATAAATATATTGCCTAGTTTTTCACTAGTCATGCAGTGATTTTTTTCTTTTTTCCAAGAAGCATGTGTTTGTTTTTTACTGGTAACTTTTTTGGATTATTATGTTTTAATTTTTATGCTTATTGATAACATGCAATTTTGTAATAATTGTTTTCTTTGATTATTTGAAGATTCAATGTTTTTCCATTCCTTTTGATTTTTTTTTTTTTTTTTTTTGTAAGCAATGTTAAGAGTGGGACTGAATACTGAAGATAGTAAAAGTGAATTTGTTGAACGTAAAGAAGATTTTGGGAAAAAAATAGTAGATCCACAGCTAATATATGGTTTGCAGTTGGATGTTATCATGTGTGAGAACCTTTGTGTTTCAAAAGTAGATATCTAACAATTATTGTTTGGTCACTGACATGTATATTTTGTCATGTCATGCACTTTTGTTCACCTGTACTGTATTGTGTTGTGTAGCCCCCCAAATGTGTATCAGTTTGTTTGGTCATAAGTCCCAAGTGTGATTTCTTTCCCATGTTTTATGAATGCTTCCTCTATGATCATGAGGGAGAATGGATGGCAAGTGTGTTAGTAAAGTGGGACTCTGTCAATAAACTTAGAGTATGTTGAGATAATCTCTTAAGAGATAAAAGTAAAAGGAAGTAACTAGAATGTTGACAACCTCGTTCCACCAGGAATGCATCATTTGGACCTGAAGTACCTGTGCCATGATGCTCTCATATTGAATTTGGACTCCTAGCCTACTAGACTGTGATAACTTTTCATATTGAATTTTGACCTAGCCTACCAGGCTGTGACACAATAAAATTTCTCCTTTCAAAGTCATCCATTTGTGATATTTTCTACTATAGCAGCATCAGTTGAACTTATGAAGTTTTCTCCTTACACCCCATATCACCCATTTTTTTTTTGAATTTTTGTATACATTCGACTATATTCCTACATTATCAGGTATATGTATTCATTAATTTTCCTACCAACTTATAAACTTATGCATTTAGCTTAATTTTTTTACTCTATTGCTTTAAGTATATCTTATCCATTAAATATATTTTAGAGATAGTGCTATCTCAATTTGAATGCAAGCATCTTGAATGTGGGAACCATACTCATTTGAGTATATGAGATCTGTCGGTTAAGTTAATTAATTCATCCTAGAAAAAGCACTGAATGCCTCATTGCTGAATATCACTACAGACACCTTCAAAGTACTCCTCTCGGGATGTTGTGTACTGATGCTAATGCCTAGTCGACACTTCAAAACAATTTTGGAACTCTTTTTCTGAAATGTCTGTCAGAACAGTTGTCATACAAGGTCTGACAATTAAGTTCACAAACTCATCCTAGAGAAAGTGCTTTGAAGGATGGAATAGGCAATGGTGTTAGTATGTAGCTTCTCAAAGAGAATGCTTCAAAGGTGACCATGGAGAAAGTCAGCACTGTGATATATAACTTTTTCTAGGATAAGTTCTCAGACTTCATTGTCAGAAATTGTGTGTAGCAGTCAGCTTAATTCAGAGTTCTTTTCAATTTTTAACTAACCAGAAAATGTACATTGCTTTGCCTATTGGTTTTATGAATAGTGAAATTTCTTAGAGAAAAACTGTCATATAAGCAAACATGTGCACACACAAATGTATGTATATTTCCCATGTGTCTGGAGAATATTTTCATGTATCAGGTATTCCATAAATATTTATTGATAACCACCTCATGTTCTTCTGTCTCTAAGAATATTATATAAATGAAAACTATACATAAAAATGAAATTTAGGTGGCACAGTGGTTAAGAGCTAGGGCTGCTAACCAAAAGGTCGGCAGTTCAAATCCACCAGCCATTCTTTGGAAACTCTATGAGGCAGTTAGTTCTGTTCAGTCCATAGGATGGCTGTGAGCAGAATCCACTCAGTGGCAGTGGAGTTTTGATATACATAAAAATGACAGTCATTTTGTTGGCTACAAAGGACAAAAGTACCTAAGAAAATCTCTTCCATATAATGTATTACAAAGCTGAAAGATTTTTGTTCCCAAAATAACCTTAAACTTTTCTGATAGATCATAAGATTTTTGTTGCTATACTAACAGCATTTTTTTTATTATTCTGTGAAGTATCATGTGTGATATTTAAGGGTAGTTTTTTGTTGTGTCTTTTTTTTACTTGAAGTTTGCAAAGCAAATGATTGTTAATCATCATTTTTTTTAGTTAAGTTCAAACATTCTTTTGCTTTATTTTCCAGAAGAAAAGAGGAATAAAACTTTCTCTAAAGGTTTTTTGAGACAACAGGATAAGTTTATTTTATTATCTTAGGTATTGCATAGAATGATTGATACCACTAAAAGCATATCATTCTTTTAAACAGTCTTATAGGAAAACACATCTAAGCTACACTGTAGTAATTAATAATTTGTGAGATTAATAATGTAGTGTAGGGGACAGTTTTCAATATATGCCAACAGTTTGAAACTTTACTTTCAACTACTACTAACTTTATGTTTTAAAAGTGTTTTAACAATTGAAAATTAGTATCACAGTTATTTTGAAGGAATCGTGTCAGTACTTTATTATTTTCCCATTATAAATGCACTTGCATGCTGTGTTCAAGAATGGTGAAATACAGTATGCCACAAAAAAGTAATTACTGTAATTTACCATAATTTTATTCAAGTCAAACATTTATCTGGAAGAAGTCAGTGCACACAAATCTCAGTTGGAAATCATGAAAGTGGCTACTGATCATCAGATATAAGTTGATATGTGGAATTCTAATGTCAAGAAAGTTTTAACCTTCCATAAACCATTATGATACAGCTGAAGTTTTAGAGAGTTACAATGTTAATTGAATATGAGGGTACAATATATTTGGGGAAGAAAAAAAAGTCAAAGTAGACGTCATTGTGAAATTTGAAGCACCATGCGCTAGAACGTAAATTAAGACAGATACATAATTCACCTTACTGTGAATGATTCTCTACAAATTTATTTTCCCTGTTACATGTCTGTAAAAGAAACAATTGAAACAAGCTATTTTATTTCTGCTTGAAGATTGAGATTTTGATTTCAGCCAAAATACTCACAAACTTTTCTTTGTCATGTTGTTCTTGTTAGTTGTTACCTAGTTAGCTCCAACTCATGATGACCTTGTGTAACAGAAGGAAACTTTGCCAGACACTGTGAAACCTTTATGGTTGTTTATATGTTTCTGTCCATGATTGTGACTGTTATACCATCTTTTTGAAGGTTTTCCTCATTTTCAGTAACCCTCCACTGTAGCAAACATGATGTCCTTTTCTAGCAATTGGTCTTTTTGGTAATGTATCCAAATAAAGTGAGACAAAGTCTTTCTATGTTTACTTCTAAGAAGCATGCTGATTGTGTTTCTTCATTCTTCTGGCAGTCTAAGGTGTAGACGTTAATACTTTCCATCAGCACCGTAATTTTATTAACAAAACCCTTCTGTTTTCCTTTTTCATTATTCAGCTTTGACATTCATAAGAAAATTCCATGGTTTGGGTCAGGTGAACCAGATCATTAAAGTGATGTTTTCTTTCTTTCTTTTTTTTTTTTAAATTTTAAAAAGGTATTTTGTAGCATATTTGATGAATGAAATATGTAATTTTATTACTTGAGTTTCACTTTAATGGACATTGATTATTGATCCAAGTTGAATGAAATTGTTGACATCTTCACCTTTTTTTTTTCCTATTTATCATTACATTGCTTATCAGTGTGGTTATAAAGCCCCCTTTTTTTTTACATGTTCAGGCATGCATAACTGAAGACTTAGACCTTGTTCTTTGACCTTCTTTAGTAAACAAGTCAAATCATTTCCATTTTCAGCTATCAAAGCTGTGTCATCAGCATACCATAGGTTGTTAATTAGTCTTTCTCCAAACATGATGCCACATTGTTTTTCATCTGGCCTGTTTCTTGGATTATTTCTTCAGCATACAGATTGAACACATAAAGTGAAAGGATACAACTCAACCACGTACCTTTTCCAATTTTGACCACACATTATCCCCTTGTTCTTTTTATATGGTTGCTTTTTAAATGGTTGCTTCTTGATGCATACGTATACAGGTTCTGCGTGAATGCAAGTAAGAGTTTGCCAGCCAGCCAGCCAAGTGCTGTTGAGTCGGAATTCCTTTTGTTTATAATGCTGTCTGTTATATTTTATGGTCCACATAGTTGAATGCCTTTCTTTCTTTTTTTAAAATACACAGGAGGTGGGACTAAGATGGCAGAAAAGCCATATGCACCCTGTGATCCCTATAAGAACAAAGATCCAGAAAAATATCAGAATGGATTATAGAGAACATTCTAGGAGCCCTTAATATAAGGGGTGAAGCTGAAAGATCAGCCTGGGTGACAGGGAAGAGAGAGTAAGTCCAGAAGCATCTAGGTTGGATGGACTTAGCCCAGTGGGTATCTGCACCCCACAAGGGGACCAGCTACTGCCAGCAAAGTGAATGGAGTGATGGCATTTTGGGAGCATCTTGTTTAGTGGGGAAGCTAAGCCTCTGATAGTCATGCCTACAGAATCAGACAGAAATCCCACTGAGCATCAAAAGCTAGGTGGCTGTGAACTCATGAAGATCTAAACTTTCTTTCAGCCTATACCTCTCCTCCTTTCCCCAATAGTTTCTTGTAACTTCTCTGAACTGCACCAAGCATCATACTCTGACTGGGGCTGGAAATGGGTCTGCTTACACATGCCCTGAGCTATTTTGTCAGCCTTTGAGAAGGAACAATTTAACAAACAGGGGGAAACAAAGATAAAAGAGGTCTGCTAGTCCTCCTGAGATAGGAACTCAGGAAAGAAACAGGTCCTTAGACTACGTACAAACAACTGTCATCCTTCTTCTTGAATCAGTGCACACAACCAGAAATCTGTGTCTATACTGATCTTCCTTCCCCAGATAGAATGTGGGAAAGAAGAGGAACCATGCACTTGCTGGATAACTGTCTGGGCTCCTGGGGTGAATACATACAAGAAAATTATGCTTGGGCATACATGCCTAGTAACAGTTCTAACTACCTAACAGTAGGACAATAAAATTTCTAAGGATTCTGCCCCTGTCCATAAATCATAATGAAGGTCAACTTTTCGGACAGCAATGGGTTGGACTTGGTGACACAGAGGGACCATATTCTGTGGGCACTTTATGGTTCTAGGCATCTATAGGAAGTCGTCCTGTTGACCTCATACTGGAGGAAGGGGAATGGGTGGAGAGGAGAAGATAGGAGACTGTTGGTAAGGTAAGACATGTATGGAGCAAAGAGGAAAAGTATGCTGTCACCCTGCAGGGAGAGCAGCGGAAGCTGAATATAGGTCAGCGTGCAGATTTATATGGGAATATACATTTTTTTGTTCAATCATAATAAAAAGTTAATAAATAAAATTAAAATTTCTAAGGTTCCAGTAATCGAACTAGCTCACATTATCAGCCTATAGGGTTGAGTCGGATCCAACTGGACAGCACTTGACTTGGCTTGGCATGAATATTTAACAACAAAATAAATTTATATACATATGTAAGAACACAGTAAGCAAGCAAAAGTAAAATACAACAATTTTCTGATGGCTTGGAGACAACAGTCAATATCAGACCATTTGAAGAAGCAGATCACTATGGCTTTACAAAACTCCCCCCAAACAAAACCAATTATTTTTCCAAAAGATGAGATGGCAGAGTAGATGGATGTTTCCCATGACCCTTGAACAACAAAGACAGAGAAGAACAAATGAATCCAGCACATATGGCGTCCTAAGAGCCCTGGACATCAAAGTGAAAATTGGGAAATTTGAGCAACAGGGAAGGAAGAGTAGCACCAAAAGTACATTGGATTCCACAAACCTGATCTGCTAAGAGGCAGCTGCAGCTACTGCATAATGATCTGAGAATGGAGATTGGTGGGTGGGTGTCCTCCTCAGCAGGAATAATTATCTGAATGATCCACTCATTCCTCTAGAACCAGTGAGAAACAGCACCAGATTGTCAAAAGCTAAGTCTTTGTGTGAAACCTACCATGTGCAGACATAAATCTTTCCTTCCAGATAGCCCTTTGTTCTTTGTCCCAGTGCTTCCACTTCCTTTCTGTGCACTGCATCTGGTGCTAGGGTATGAGATCATTAACTGAGCCATAAGTAGGACTCCTCAAGCCCTGACTGCCCATTCTTCGCCTCCCTCTGCACTGTGCAGAGGTCTGGAGTCTGACACAATTAACTGATCTGGAAATAGGACTCCTTAATCCCACCCTGAGCCATTTGCTGAGATCAGAATGGGAAAAGTTTAACAAATTCAGGGAAGGGTGGGAAAAAATTCTGAAATCTCCCCAAAGCTGAGAAATCAGGGCAGAAACTGTTCCTTCACCTAGGTAAGGGGATATGTAAGGGGATATGCTATCCTCATAGAGATGTAAGGGGATATGCTATCCTCATAGAGACTCAAGGATAGCTGTGATACCCTGCCTTTCTCATTGGCTACAGTATGACACGAATGGCTAATCCAGCAACACTGAACATCTGGGACAGTAGATGAGAGCCTGCACCACACTCAGTGACTACCTGACACCTGATATGAATCCATATAAGAAAAATAAATGGACTCTTAGGCTCCAGTGTCTAGTAACAGCTCAAATCACCTGGTGAAAGGACACAAAATCTTCAAAGACAATAGTAACCAAACTATCATGCATGACCAGTCTATTTGTACATTTCAAAACAAGAAGCTAGAACACAGTAGGCAAAGAAAAAAATAAATAAGTACAATTTACTAATGGCTCAGAAACAACAGGTCATATCAGCCCGCTTGAAGAAAGATACCACGATTTCCTCAGAAAGCTCCTAAAACAAATAATAAAATTTTCCAGAGGAAGCGAACTTCCTGGAATGATCAGAGGTAGAATGTGAAAAAATTAATATTTAGAATTCTTCAGCAATTGATGAAGGAGATGATGCAAAATGCAATAGAGCATAAGGACAAGTTGAACAGGCCTCAAGAAAGCATAGAGTAGCAAGAATTAGAAATTCAGAGAATTAATACTAAAATTACAGAATTAGACAACTGAATAGAAAGCCAAAGGAGTAGAAATGAGAAAATGGAGGCCCAAATCAGTGAGAATGAAAACAAAGCATGTGACATCAATGTATTTGAGGAAAAATCAGATAAAAGAGTTTTAAGAAATCAAGAAACACTGAGAATTGTGTGGACTCTGTGAAGAGGAATAATCTATAAATGATTGAAGTACTGGAGCAGAGAGGGAGTAGCAGAAACACGAACAGAATTATCAAAGCTTTATTGACAGAAAAATTCCCTTGTATTATGAAAGATGCCTATCCAAGATGCTCATTGACTTCCACACAAGGCAGATCCTGAAAGAATACACCATGCATGTTATACTTAAGTTAGCCAATAGTAAAAATAAAATGATACTTTTAAAAGTGGCTAGGGATAAATAAAAATAACATACAAGGAGAATCAGTAAGACTAAGTTTGGACTCCTCAGTAGAAACTAGGCAGGCAGGAAGTCAATGCGATGTCATATACAAAGCCTTGAAGGGAAATAATTGCCAGCCAAAAATTACACATCCAGCAAAATAGTGTCTCAATATGATGGTGAAATTAGAATGTTTCCATATAAACAGAAACTTAGGGAATTTGCACAAACCAAACCAGAATTACAAGAAATACTAAGGGTGTCCTTTGGTTACAAAAACAATGACACTAAGTAACAACCAAAGACCAGAATACAGAACTCAGCAACTGGATATCAACCCAAGTAGAGGAATTGCAGAAATAAATCACAGGGAAAACACTTAAAATAGCAAAACTAAAATGCCATTATGTTTGCTGACTCGACGGAACTTGGCTGGCTTGGCAAACATTATAACCAAAAAAGGAACTAAAAATGTAGTCACAGATCTCTGATATGAAAGGAAGTCAAAGTAATGTGAATAAATTAAAAGCTGGTTTAAATTTAGAAAAACATAAATATAAAGAAAACTATTCTATGCATTAAAATAAGAAAAACATGAAATCTCAGCAAACACAAAACAATGAACATTGAAAAAGATGAAATGAAAACAAATCAAGAAAACAGACTCAGCAAGAATATTAAATGGAACAAAGGAATTGTCTACAACTCACAAAACATTGTAAAAATGACATCAGTAAGCTCATTCCTATCAATAATCATGCTGAATGTAAAGGGTCTAAATCCACCAATAAAGAAATGGAGAGATGGAAGATCAGATACAAAACACAATCCACTATATGCTGTCTACAGGAGACACACCTTAAAGACATGAACTAATTAAAAGTCAACACGTGGGAAAAAATATGTGAAGCTAATAACATTCAAAAAAGAGCAGAAGTGGCAATATTAATCTTTGATAAAATAGATTTTAAAGTGAAATCTACTACATTGGATAAAGAAGGACATTGTATAATGATTAAAGAATCAATACTCCAGGAGATCATAACCATATTAAATATCTGTGCAACCAATGACATGGCTCCACAATCCATAAAACAAACACTAACTGTGTTGAAAACAGAAATAGACATCTCCACAACAATAGTAACAGATTTAAACACTCCACTGTCCGTGAAAGACAGGACATCTAGAAAAAAACACAGTGAAGACACAGAAGATCGAAATGCCACATTTAACCAAGTTGAGCTAATAAAAACAAACAGAACACTGCACCCTACAGCAGACTAATATACGCTCTTTTCCGATGCACGTGGAACATTCTCCACAACTGACCATATATTAGGCACAAAGCAGTCCTTAACAAAACTCAAAGTATTGAAATATTAGAAAGCTTCTTTTTTAAAATCAATAACAGAAGAAAAAATGAAACACAAGAAAACTGAACAACACCTTGCACAAAAATGACTGGCTTGTAAAAGTCAAGGATGGAAAAAACAATTCATAGAATCAAATGAGAATGAAAACAAATCCTACCAGAATTTATAGGACACAACAAAAGCAGTGTTCAGAGGTCAGTTTAGCTCAATAAATGCATACATCCAAAAAGCAGAAGTGGCCCGAATAAAATAATTAACTCTACAACTCGAACAAGTAGAAAGAGAACAGCTAAAGAATCCCTCAAGTACCCAAAAGAAAATAAATAATGAAAATTAGAGTTCAACTCAGTGAATTAGACAATAGAAAAATGATTGAGTTAACAAGACTAAATGTGGACTTTTTGAAAAGATCAAAAAATTGGTAAGCCAGTGGCCAAACTGACAGAAGAAACACAGGAGAGGAAGCAAATAACTTGAGTAAGAAATGAGATGGATGATGTCACAGGATACCCAACTGAAGTTAAAAGGATCATAATAGAATACTATGAAAAATTGAAATCTAACAAATTTGGAACCCTAGAGGAAATGGACAAATTTTTAGAAACATAACACCTTCGTCAGCTAACACAAAGAGAGGTAGAACAACTAAATAGACCTATAACAAAATAAGAGATTGTAAGAGTAATTAAAAAAAAAAAATCCAACGAATAAAAGCTCTCAATCTGAATGTTTCAGTGGAGAATTCTACCAAACTTTTAGGGACAAATTAACACCACTATTACTAAAGATATTTCGGAGTATAGAAAAAGATAGAATGCTCCCATACCCATTCTAGAAGCCAGCATAACCCTGATACAGAATCCAAGTAAAGGTTCCACAAAGAAAGAAAATTACCAATCTCTCTCATTAACTTCAATGCAAAAACATCCAATGAAATTCCAACCAGTAGAATTCAGCAACATATCAAAAAAATAATTCACCATGACCAAGTGGCATTCATACCAGGGATGCAGGAATGGCTCAATGGTTGCAAAAAGAATCAATGTAGTCACACACATTAATAAAACAAAAGATAAGAACCACTTAATTTTATCAATTGATGCAGAAAAAGTATTTGAGAAAGTCTAGCCCCATTCAGGTTAAAAACTCACAGCCAAATAGTAGAATGGAAATTCCTCAACAAAATAAAGGGCATTTATACAAAGCCAACAGCCACCATCCTTCTAAATGAAGACATTCTGAAAGCATTCCCCTTAAGACCAGTAACTAGACAAGGATGTTCTTTGTCTCTTTCTGTTGATTATTGTAGTTGAGGTCTAGCTAGAGCAATCAGGCTAGAAAAACAGATAAAGGGCATCCAAACTGCTAAAAAAGTAGCAAAATTATATATTTCTTTGCACATGATATGATCGTATACACTGAAAACCTAAAACATCTGCAAAAAACTACTGGAATAACAAGGGTTCAGAAAAACATCGGGATGCAAGATAAACATATGAAGTCTGCAAATTATGTCTGCAAAGTCATCCTAGAAAAAGAGCTACATACCTCATTGCTGAATATCACTACAATAACCTTCCAAGCCTTAGGAAACTGTGCACTGATGCCACCACCACTCTTCAAAGCAATTTAGAACCCTTTTCCTGGAATGAAATCAGAGTGGTCATCATGTTACCTTTGATGTCTTGAATGTTAACAAAATGTCTTTCTTTCAATATTTCCCTTATCTTTGGGTAAAGGAAAACATCACTGGGGGTCAGATCAGTTGAGTAGGGAGGGTGTTGAAATACCATTATTTGTTTACTGGCTAAAAACTCCCTCCCAAACAACTGTACAACTAGGTTCACAAACTTGCCACCTTGCCACTGTGGGCAATGGCCCTTCCCAAGAGAGTTCCGAAATTGCTTTGTTAGGGGGACCTAGACACTGGTGTCAGTACATAGCTTCCCAAGCGGAGTGTTTCAAAGGTGACCATAGTGATATTCAACAATGAGGTGTGTAGCACTTAGAACAATTAAGTTTGTAGGCTTGTCAGACCTTGTACGAAATCAGTTGGATTCTTCTGCACCAACAAAGGGAATGTTGAAGAGGAAATCAACAAATCAATGTCATTTATAGTCACTCCCAAGAAGATAAAATAATTAAGAATAAATCTAACCAGAGCAGAGATGTAGAAGATGTATACCTATACAGAGAAAACTGCAAGACAGTACTGCAAGAAACCGAAGGGGACCTACGTAAGTGGAGAAACCTACCTTGCACATGGATAAGAAGGCTCAACATGGTGAAAATGTCTGTCCTACTCAAAGCAATCTATAGCTACAAAGAAATCCCAAGGCAAATTCCAGTGGCATTTTTTTATTGAGATGGGGAAGCAAATCACCAACTCCACATAGAAAATGAAAAAGCCCCAGGTAAGTAAAGCAATATTGAAGATGAAGAACAAAATGAGAGGACTCATGCTACCTGACTTTAGAACCTTTTACACTGGTTTATTAGACAAAACAGTCTGGGACTGGTACAACAAGAGATACATAGATCAGTAGGATAGAATCGAGATCCTGGACATAAAATCATCCACCTATGTGCAACTGATATTTGACAAAGGCCCAAACTCTGTAAGCTGGGGAAAAGTCAGTCTCTTTAACAATGTTGGCATAACTGAACATCCATCTGCAAAAAGGAAACAAAACCCATATTTCATATCATACACAACAACCAATTAAAAATGGATTAAAGGCTTAAACTTTAAATCTAAAATGATAAATATCATGGAAGAAAAAAATAAGAACCATGCTGAGAGCCCTAATACAGGGTATAAACAGATTATAAAATGTATAAACACCAGAAGAGAAAATGGATAACTCTCAAAAGTGGAACATTTATGCCCACTGAAAGACTTCACAAAAGAGCAAAAATATGACCTACAGATGAGAATTTTGCTTACCACAAATCCCATCAGCATCTGATGTCTGTAAGGTACTGCAAACACTCAACAATAAAGAGACAAATAATCCAATTACAAAATGGTCAAATTGTATGAACAGGCACTTCTTGAAAGAATACATTCAGCTGGCTAACAGATACATGAGAAAATGTTCTCAAATCATTATCCATAAGATAAATACAAATTAAAGCTACAATGAGATACCACTTCACCCCAACAAGCCTAACCCAAAAGACACAAAACAATAAATGTTGGAGAGGCTGTGGAAAAACTAGAATATTTGTGCACTACTGGTGGAAATGTAAAATGGTACAACCACTTTGAAAATTGATCTGGTGCTTTCTTATAAAGCTAGAAATAGAAATAACATATGATCCACTTCTTGGAATGTATCCTCAGGGAATAAAGAGCTGTCACACAAATAGATATATGCACACCAGTGTTCACCGAAGTACTGTTCCCAATAGCAAAATAATGGAATCAGCATAGATGACCTTCTATGAAAGAATAGATAAATAAACTGTATATTTGCACACTGGAATACTGTGATAAAGAACAATAAATATACAATAAACAACAGTGAATTTAGGAAACATGAAATCAAAGACTCTGAAAGATGTTATTTTTAGCAAAATTAGTCAATTGCAAAAAGACAATACTGTATGAGACCATTATTAAAAGGACTCAGTTGAGTTAAAATCAGAAAACAACATTCTCTGATGGTTATGAAGGTGGATAGGAGGGAGAGTTATATTCACTAATTAGATAATTAACAAAAACTATTTTAGGTGAAGGGAGAGATAAATAATACACAGAAGGAGAGAGGTTAGCACAAATGGACTGAAGTCAAAGGTTAGAAGTGTTATAAATAAAGCCAAACACTTCCAGGAACAGAGTATCAGGATCTGGAAACAATATCTTCAGAGAGATATTTAGGTACATTTTCATAACAGTTTATATTTAATAAATATTCTGCATTCCACTTCAGTTACTGGTATCTAGGGTTTTAAAAGCTAGCAAGAAGCCATCTCAGAAGCATTAACTGGTATCAGCCTGCCTAGCACAAAGGAGAAATAAGAGCATCAGTGACAGGAGAGGAATTTGCAAGACCAAGAGACTGAAAGGTAAAGATACAACAGAGAGAATATCACCTTGAGACAAGAGAAGTAGAAGGTGCCCTGCAACTACTAAGGACTGCCCTTTCAGAGAATTCAACAGAGTCCCTGATGAAGCAGAGAAAACATGGGATGCAGAACTGGTACTCTAATAAAAAGACCAAACTTGATGTTCCGATGAATTGGAAGGTCCCCAAAAGACATGGCCCCTTAACTCTCTGTTGACCCAGAACTGAAACCATTCTGTAAGCCAGCTCTTCAGACAAAGACTGAACTGATAGATAAGATATACAGTGGTACTGGTAACTGGTATGCTTCCTATCTTGGTACATACTGGTGACTAACTGGGCACCTCCTGCTAGGAAGTGACAGGGAACATAGAAGGTGGGTGGGAGCAGGTCAAATGGACATGGGAAGTATGCATTGGAGGGGAGGAGTATGGTATCACATTGCGAGGAGAGTTGCTAAGGTCACATGGCACAGAGTGTTTAAGTTTTCGTGCAAGAAACTGTAATTATAAACTTTCACTTGACACAATTTAAAAAAAAAAGAATATTTTTCTGATATTCTCTGCTTTCTGCCAAGATACATCTGGCATTAGTATTGATATCCTTTGTTCCACACATTTCCTAATCCAACTTGAATTTTTGGCAATTTCCTGTTGATGTGCTGTGGTTATTTTGAATTGTATTAAGTAAAATTTTGCTGCTATGTTATATTAATGATATTGTTTGATAGTTTCTCTGTTTTTCTGATTACCTTCCTTTCTAATGAGTACAAATATTAATATCTTTCAGTTAGTGGGTCATGTAGTGTCTTCCAAATTTCTTGACATAGATGAGTAAACGTTCCTAGCATTGTTTTGGTGAAACACGGTGTTGTTGCTGAGTTGCTGACAGAAAATTTACCTGAAACTATGAAAGAGGACATAGATATCCAAGACATGTATCAAACGCCACAAAAACTAGACCATAAAAGAAAGACACCAAGGAATATTATAATCAAGCTTAATCAAATGAAACATAAACAGCCTTTCTAAACGGCAGTGAGGCTCAAAGCAAGGCTAACCTTTGTCTGACTTCTCAGCAGAAACAATGTTGGCAAGGAGGCAGGGGGATGACACATTCAAAGCCCCAAAGGACAAAATCTTCCAATCAAGAATTATATATCTTGCAAATAAGAAGGTGAAATTAAGACTCGCAGATGAACAGAAGCTTAGAGACTTTGTAAAAACCAAATCAAAACTACAAGAACTACACAAAGAAGTTCTTAGAAAAACAAAGCCACTAAGTGTATATTTAAGGAGGCATTGAAGAACACAGCATCTAGAATCCCACTCTGTGAAGTCACAATACTCAATCAAAGCTAAATGGTTTAAAGAAGGGAAACAGTGATCATGAGAAATATGACACCATCACACTAAAAAGAAGAATATACTGCAGTAGTTATAATTCTTTCAGATGGAGAGGAAGTTAAAAAGATATGCAGAAGTTAAAGTTGGGTTTAAACTTAGAACATTAAAGGGGATCGTAGGTGTAGCCACAAAGCACAATAACTGCAACAGATCAAAACAAGAAACTTAAGACAGGAGTCTCAGCAAACACAAAACCAACACTGAAAAAAAGACGAAAACTCAACTCATGAAGAAGAATGACCCATAACAGAATATTAAGAGCAACAGAGAAAATACCAGCACAAAAATAAATACGTCAGAACGACATCACTAAGCACATACCTGTCAATAATTTCAATAAATGTAAATGGAATACTCCAACAGACAAAAAGTCATATCCTGGATAGAAAGACATGACCCATCTGTATGTTGCTTACAAGAAGCACACCTTAGACTTAAAGATGAACAAACTGAAAATTAGCAGATGGACTAGTATATACCAAGGTAACAATATACAAAGAAGAGCAGGTGTAGCAGTACTAATCTCAGATAAAATAGATTTTAATGTAAAATCTACCATCGTGGACAAGGATGGTTGTTATTTATTGCTGAAAGGTTCAGTACACAAGTAGGACTTAACAATGTTAAATACTTACGCACCCAATAATAGAGCATGTAAATACATCGAATAAACACTGACTGTGTTGAAAAATGAGATAGAACACCCCACAGTAATAATGGGAGACTAACACTCCACTTTCAGTAATGGACAGAACATCCAGAAAAAAGGCCATTAAAGACATAAAAGGTCTTATTGCAACAATTAACCAATTAGACCTCATCAACATATACAGAATTTTTAATCCATCAATGGATAAGTACATATTTTTCTCTAGTGAACATGGAACATTTTCCAGAGTCGATAGTGTGTTAGGACATAAAGCAAATCTCAACAAAATCCAAACCATTGAATTATTGCAAAATGTCTTCTCAGACACTAGAGTCATAAAAGTTAAAATCAATAGCAGAAGAAACACAGATATAAACTAGACCCCATGGAAACTGAACAGCACCTTGATCAAAAACATGGCTTATAGAAGAAATCAAGAACAAAATAAAAAAAAAAAAAAAGAAATCAGATGAGAATGAAAACACATCCTACCAGAACTTATGGGATACAGCCAACGCAGTGCTCAGAGAGCAATGTATCTCTATAAATGCATGCATCTGGAAGGAAGAAAGCACCCACACCAAGGAATTAAACCTATAGCTTGAACAAGTAGAACATGTGTAACAGAGGAACCCCTCAGGCACCAGAAGAAAATGGATAATAAAGATTGTGGCAGAACTAAATTAATTAGAGAACAGAAGAACAATTGAAAACATTAATGGAACCAAAAGGCTGGTTTTTTCGGAAAGATAACAGACTGATAAACTACTGGCTAAACTTACAAAAGAAAACCAGGAAACAAATAACTTGAATAAGAAATGAAATGGGAGATGTCACAACACACGCAACTGAAATCAAAAGCATTGTAATAGAGTACTACAAAAGACTGTATTGTAACAGATTTGAAAACTTAGAGGACGTGGGCAAATTTCTAGATTCACATCACCTACCAAGCTATCACAAGGAAAGGTAGAACAATTTAACAAACTCATTATAAAGGAAGAGATTGGAAAAAGTCATCAAAAAACTATAAACCAGAAAAGTTCTGGCTGAGTTATCATCACCAGAAAATTCTACCAAACTTTTGTAGAGGAGTTAACTCCAATACAGCTGAGACTATTTCACAGCATAGAAAGGGAAGGAATACTCCCACATTCATTCTATGAACTTCGCATATCCCTGATACCAAAGCCAGGGAAAGATCCTACAAAAAAGGAAAATTACAGACCGGTTTCACTCATGAACCTAGATGCAAAAATCTCCAACAAAATCCTTGCCACTAGAATTCAACAATGTATCAAAAAAATAATTAGTCATGACCAAGTTGGATTCATACCAGGGATGCAAGGCTGCTTCAACATCAGAAAAACAATGTGATCAACCACATAAATACCACAAAAAGCAAGAATCACCTGATTTTGTCTATTGGTGAAGAAAAGGCATTCTACAAAGTCCAATACCCATTCATGCTAAAAATTCTGAGCAAAATTGGTAAAGAAGGGAAATTTCTCAACTCAGTAAGTGGCAACTATGGAAAGCCAACCGCTTACATTCAACTAAATGGAGAGAGGCAGAAAGAACACCCCTTGATAACAGAAAATACACAAGGAGGCCTACTCTCATCACTTCTATTCAACATTGTACTAGAAGTTCTAGCCAGGGCAATTATACAAGACAAAGAAATAAAGTGCATCCACATTGGCAAAGGAAAAGTAAAAATCTCTCTGTTTGCAGATAATATGATTGTATATGCAAGGAATCCTAAAGAATCCATAAGTAAACTACTCAAACTAATAGAGTTGAGCAAAGTATCAAAATATAAGATAAACATAAGTAAATCAGTGCAATTCCTTTAGACCAACAAAGAGATCATCAAAGAAGAAATCACCAAATCAATACCATTTACTACAGCCCCCCCCCCCAAATAAAATAGCTAGGAATCAATCTAACTAGAGAAATAAGAGACCTGTACAAAGAGAATTGCAAGACCTTACTGCAGGAAACCAAGAGAAACCTACATAAATGGGGAAACCTAGCCTGCTCATGGGTAGGAAGACTTAACATTGTGAAAATGTCTATTTTATCGAATATGATCTACATATACAATGCAATTCCAATACAAATTTCAGTGACTTTTTTTTATGAGTTGGAGAAACAAATCACCAACTTTGTTTGGAAAGGGAAGAAACCCCAGATAAGCAGAGCACCACTGAAGAAGAGGAACACAGTGGAAGGCCTCACACTAACCAACGTTAGAACCTATTACACTGCCACAGTAGTCAATACAGACTGGTAGTGGTACAAAAAGATGTACAGACCAATGGAACAGAGTTGAGACCCCAGAGATGTCATCATCCTCCTAAGAACAGGTGATATTTTCAGAGGGCCTAAGATGGTAAACTGGGGTGAAATCCATCTCTGTAACAAAGGTGCTGGCAAAATTAGATATCCATCTGTAAGAAATTGAAACAGGATCTGTCTCTCACCTCTTACACAAAAAGCAACTCAAATGGGATAAAAGAACTAAATATCAAACTGAAAAAAATGAAGCTCATGCAAGAAAAAGTAGGCTCAATAATGGAGGTTTTAATACACAACTTAGACAGACTTCAAAATCGGGCAAACAAAGCATGATCAACAGAAGAGAAAATAGATAAATGGGAACTACCAAGAATAAAACACTTTGGCTGATCCAAAGACTTTTTCAAAAGACCTAGAAGACCACCAACAGAATGGGAAAAAATACAAAGGGGTGCACCCTGAGATCTCCACTAAAAGACCTCAGCTGACAATGCAGAGGCTTCAGGGTTCCACTGGGAGCATTGCCCCTGGCCCTGATGCTGCCTTTGTCTATAAATCATAACGAAGTTCCATTCTTTGGACGCGATGCAGAGTGACCATATATTAGATGTACTTTATGGTTCTGTGCATCTATAGGATATCATCCTGCTGACCTCTGGCTGGAGTAAGGAGAATGAGTGGAGAGGACGGGAAAGGAGACAGTTGGGAGGATGAGACATGTATAGAGCAGACAAGAATAGTGTGCTGTTACCAGGCAGGGAGAGCGGTGGAAGTTGCATATAGGTGGGCATGTAAATTTGTACGGTAATGTACACTTTCACTCAGTCATAATAAGAAAAAAAAAAGATATTTGGCAACTTTATCAGACCGACATCTCATCTCCATAATCTACAAGATACTACAGAATATCAACAAGAAAATGATAAATAACCCAATTAAATGTTGAGCAAAAGAGATAGACACTTCTGTAAAGAGGATATCCAGGCAGCCAAAGGACAGATGTGGAAATGCTGACAATCATTAGCTATTAAAGAAATCTAAATCAAATCTGTGATGAGATACCATCTAATCTCAACAAGGTTGGCCATGATCCAAAAAACACAAAACAAATGCTGGAGAGTCTATGGAGAAACTGAAACTCTCCTACTTTGCTGGTGGGATTGCAAAATGGTGCAGCCTGTGTGGGAAGCAATTTGGCACTTCCTTAAGAAGCTGGAAATAGATATACCATTTGATTCAGTAATCATATTGCATGGAATATATCCTACAGAATTGAGGGCATTCACACAAACAGATACACCCACATGGATGTTTTCTGCAGCACAGTCCACAATAGCAAAAATATGGAATCAAACCTGATGCCCAATCATAGACGAATGCATAAACAAACTATGGTATATATACTTGGTGGAACACTATGCAATCATAAAGACCAAGGATGATTTTAGAAAGCATCTCATAACCTGGTTTCAACTGGAAGGCATTGTGCTGAGTGACATCAATCAGCAGCCAAAGGGCAAGTATTGTATGAGACCCCTAGTATAAGGACTTGAAAATAGACTTATGTACAGAAGAAAAGACTCTTGGGCAGCTACAAGGATGGGGAAGGAGGGAGAAGGCTGATCATAGGTTAGATAGTTGATAGAAATTTGGTTGGGTAAAAGCAGTGACAGCACACAGTAGAAAGAAGATGAACTTAACTGGACTTCAACATAAACTGAAAGCTCCTCTGATCTTAACTCAGTATTGCAATGATAGAACAGCAGGGGTGGGGGCTGGGGACCATGCTCTCAGGGACATCAAAGCCAATTGGGATATCTAGCCTATTGCTTAGAGAGTCTTCTGCACCCCATAGTGGTGAGTGGCATCTGAGGTCTTAAAAGCTAGGAAGTTGGCATCTGAGATACACTAAGCAATTCCAGGTCTTCCAGAACAGATGATCACCAAGTAAAGAAAGATATGAGGGAAAAACAGCCCAGGAAACAGAAGGACACGTGTGAATGGAAGACTATATCATCGTGTAACCAGAAGAACCAGATGATGCCTGGCCACCACCAAAGACAGCTGTGATGGGGTACACAATGTTGAGTCCAGTGGCAACAGAAAAAAAAGAGGAGTGCTCCTCAAGAACTCCACTGAAAGACTGAAGTTGGTGGTCTGATGGCCTGGGCATTCCCCTGGAAGAATGGCGCCTAGACCTGCTCCTACTCTGGAGCAGAAAACATTACTGAGATCAATTCTTTGGACAGGAATAGTCTGGACTTGAGTACACAGTGTGACCATATTTTGTGTATCCTTTATGGTTTTGTGCATCTATAGGATGTTCTCCTACTGTCCTCTTACTAGAATAGAGAGGAGAGGTTAGAGAGGAGAGAACAGGAGATTGTTAAGAGGACACATCAAGTATAGAATGAAAAGGAGGAGTGTGCTGTCACTGGGCAGGGAGAGCAGAAAAAGCTACAGATAGGTGGACATGCAAATTTAATTTGGAGTGTATACTTTCACTTAATCACAATTTAAAAAATATAGGTAAAGAAAAAGGCCATGTGTGGCCAGGTCAATTGAGTAGGGAGAGTGTCCTTATACAGTTACTTGTTTGTTGGCCAAAAACTCCCTCATAGACCGTGCAGTGTGAGCTGGTACATCGTTGTGGTGCAAATCTCATGAGTTGTTGAGAATAATTTCAGGTCCTTTTCATCTAGCTTTGCTATGCAGTCTTTTCAGCACTCCCAAATAGTAAATGTGATTAACTGTTTGTCCAGTTGGTACAAATTCATAATGAACAATCCCTCTGATATGAAAAAAGTTTAGCAACAATATTTTGACTGTTAATTTGAACGGACATAACATTTTTGGTCGCGGACAATGTGCTGACTTCCAATGTACACTTTGATGCTTTGTTTCAAGGTCTTATTGATAACACATGTTTCATCACCAGTGATAACATGGCTTGAAACATTGTCTTGCCTCTCCAAAAGGTCTTGGCAGATGTTGACTTTCCTTTGCTTTTGTTCACCAGTAAGCTCTTTCAGTACCATTTTTGTGCATACCTTTCTCATGCCAAGATGTTAAGATTTTCTGTTTCTGTATCAGCGTTTGCTTGGTCTGCTGTGCTTCAGTGTCCGCTAATGGTTTTGAAGCAAAATTCAATGAATTTTTGGAATGTTTTTGTCAGCTCTGTTTGTTACTGGCCATCCTGACCTCTCTTCATCAGTGGCGTTTTCTCTCCCCTCAGAAAAAGGTTTAATCCATTTGTACACTGCTGGTTTCTTTAAGGCATTATTCTCAGAAACATGGACTGTCATGTCCCCAATTTCACTTCCACTGTTGCCAAGTTTAACAAAAAATTTAATGTTGATTCATTGCTCTAATTCAAACTCTAACATTCCCGCAACAGCACACTGAAGCATACAACAATAATAATGAATGTCACTCAGCAAGAAACTGCCACATGTTGACACAAACACAGATGTGAAACACTGATATACCAAGGTTATGAAGCCTTAAATTTGTACAGTGCTGTGAACATAAGTGCACCATGGCAAGTTCGCAAAGTTAGTTGTTAGACCACATAAGACAAAATAATGAAGATGAATATTTGTTGTCTGTTTACTGCTGAAGTAGTTAAGTGTGATATTTGGGGTATCATATTTATTAATTAAGTAAAAAATCAAAACTTTTAAGGATATCAGTTATGGCTTTCTGGCATTCAGAAGATGGATTCTCTTTAAGAATTTTTCTTCTTGAATATATGACAGGCTTTTGGGGGGAAAGAATCATTCTCTTTTAATGTAAATTATCCTTCTTCCTATAATATTTTTGTTTTGCAATAGAACAAATACTCCAAAAAATAATACACTTATTCTCAGCAGTTGTCTTTCAAATACACCATTGTGGTTTCCTTTTTTGATTAAATGTCTTTTTAATGCTAATAAAAATGTTTTATGTTTGCCCAAAGTGAAATATAAATGTATCTGCACATGGGCATACATATATATATATTTTTCGTTTCTTGTTTTATTTTCTGAAACTAGTTATCGTTTAAATACAGAACCTTCACTTTTCTGCTGCAAAAACAGATTCATGTTATTAACTACATTCCTGGCAGCAGAACTCAGGGCATTGATTTTCTAAGTGTATGCCAGTATATGTATTGACTTGAAGTGAATTTTTAAGTGATTCAAAGGAAAATGCCACTTTAGAATAAGAAGGTCCTTTAGGAAGCTTTTCTTTGGCAGAGAATATTAGATGATTTTCCAGGTGCTCTCTCTCAGTGGTTTTGGAGCCCTAGTGACATAGTGGTTAAGAGCTTGGCTGCTAACCAAATGTGGGCAGTTTGAATCTGCCAGTCGCTCCTTGGGAACACTATGAAGCAGTTTTCTTATATCCTGTAACATTGCTATGAGTTGTCATTAACTCAGCAGCATTGGGTTGATTTTTTAAAAAATACTTTAAGCCAGTTCAGGTTATATAATGAAATGCCTATGTATATTGAACAACTTTAGTTTACCTGGTCTATGAAAAAGAGTTCTTTTCATTTTCAACCACTCTGCTCTGTAATTCTTACAATAAAGTTGAAAGATATTTTCTTCCTTCCCTGGCTCCCTTTCCCACTTAAATTTGTAAGAAACCTGACTGATAATTATGCGATTTTGAAGATTTCATTGTCTTTTCTTCATTTTATTTGTAGTCTCTTCATAGATTGTCTTTAGCTTTAAAAACTTAAAGAATACTGAGAATAGACTTAGTTCTTTATAATTTAATCACTGATGTAATGTTAGCAAGTTAAAGTCAACATTTGGTGTTTTAGGATTCTATGTCTTTGAAAAGACTCCTTGTTGTATTGTATTTCCTTTGCATGTTTCCAGTTTATATATTTATCGTAACTACATTTTGAAGAAAGAAAATACTGCCCATACGTTGTTTCTCTCTGTTTTTGCCTGTACTTAGAATCAGTTACAAATGAAGGCAGGAGTAAATTTAGGGCTTACTAATTTCAGTACTAGAATGTGTATTATTACTGTAAGTGATTTTTCTAAAGAGGGACAGTGAAGAAAGCAACTCTACACACTCTACATTAGAACTCTGTAAACACTTATTCATAAGAAATACAGATAAAGACCAGTATGTTTTCCTGTAGTTATTTCAGCCCTCAGTTTTATTAGAACACCAACATATTTAAAGTTGGTATTCACTGATTATTTTTTTATCCCTAAATTTTGTCCCTAAATTGCATAGGGTCCTAGGTATCTAGGATATTTTCTCTTATTTTTCTCTCTGAAGAGACAGAGGTGAGAATGTTAGTCTGAGGTTAATTGGTCTACAAGTTTTCTTGGGCTGCGAGCTTTGAGTGAATTATCAGGATTTATCACTGCCCTTTAAAATCATAATTAGTTTTGCAGCAGCCATTATATGTGAGAAACATCTTATCTGCCTTTATTTTAGACTTTCAGAATTTAATTTTGGAATAAACATTTATATACCTGTTGAATTCTAAAGGATTTCAGAGGGAAAAAGTCAATTTTTGAGGGATTTACATTAGAACTTTAGAAGATATGGGTCAGTTTATAAGAATATTCTCTGGATATTTTTTGCATATAAACTTCTTTTGATTGCCTTTGTCTCTGAGAAAACAAAGCAGTCTGATTTCATAATGATGGCCATTTATTCAGGAATCAGTTTCCTTATTCTAATTTTCTGACCTCAAAAAGAATCCAGCTTTTAATTCAGTTTACTATGGAAACAAAAATTCTCTACATGTGAGTGGGTATGAGTTTGTAGAAAACTTTTAAGTAAGATGGATTAAGTACTGTCCATTTTGTACTTCCCATCACTTCTAAAAACAGTCACTTAAAATGAGTCTTCCCAAAATAACTTCTAAAGCAACCAAAACCTAAACTCACTGCTGTCAAGTCCATTCTGAAGATACCCACTAAAAAACAAAAATCAAAACAAAAATGTTGCCTTCAAGTCTATTCCAACCCACAGTAAGGGCAGAGTAGAACTGCCCTATGTGGTTTACAAGGAGCACCTAGTGGATTTGAGCTGCTGATCTTAGTTAGCAACTGTAGCTTAACCAGTACACAACCACGATATCCACTAAGCAAACTAAACTCATTGCCATTGAGCCATTTCTGACTCATAACAGCCCTACTGGTCATAGGATTTCCAGGAGTATCTGGTAGATTTGAACTACCAACCATTTGGTTAGCAACTGTAGCACTTACACACTATGTCAACAGGATTTCTAGATATCCACTAGGGGAGAATTATTCTTAGGAACTGTAAAGCTCTAAGGTATAGGCATGCATTTTTGGTAACTTCCGTTTTGTACTGCATATATCCAGTTGTTAAAAGTTTTTGTCCTATTTAAAACAAACACATATACATAACTTGCTCTCTACCTGTGAAGTATTCAAAAGTATAAAGCTTGGTAACTGTAGAAAATTACATGATGCCAGTAATCAAAACTGTCATTAGTGCTGCTATTAAGATTGTCAACTCTTTTGGCCGCTTGCTTTTACGTAATAGACCCTGAGCCTGGAATAATCCAACTCTAAAATCTCGTGTTTTAATTTTCTTAATATTTTTAATGTAAGACACAAGAGCAGCATATGACAATTTCCTGTTACATAATGTAGTCAAGTATTCAATAAAGCAAAGGTTGGATTCTATATGCTTCTACAGCATAGACTGTATCTTGTAAATTATGTTCTTATAGCTTGGGTGAGTAGAACAGAGAAGTTTTGTGTCTTACAGTCATCTATGAACCCTTTTCTTTGAATTAAGGAGCAGATAGATGAATTACAAAGTGTTAGATGGAAAAGTTTTGTCACTTGATGGGTTCTGCTCAATGAATAGTTTTAGGTAGGCAAGAATCGGTTGACTTTCAAAGGTTTCTGTCTTTTATATGCATCAAGGGCACCTTGTGGAATGAATCTGGGACAACTACTTATGTATTGCATTTCCAAAACTTTTGCACAGATGTTAACATATTTGATCCTCATCAACTCACTGAAACAAGTGATAAAAAATCTGATGCCTCAGAATAGGTCATTATTCAGTGTCACCTGGAACATGTGCTAGAACCACACTAGCTTCCAACATCTAGTTATTGTCATTGTAAGTTCTGAATATTATGTCTCATTTTGTAACCAAAATTCAGATGCCAAGCCAGCATGGGGATTAAATTTTATTTTGTAGTAACTGCATGCTGTGTAATAACTAAGTGGAAAGAGACTGTCCACACGGGGCTGCCAGTTAGGGGATAAAGATTAAATATTGATATATCACCACAGGTAATATAATGCAACTCCTACTTGTCTCGTTTGTCAGTTTGTCATGCTGTGGTGGCTTGAGTGTTGCTGTGATGCTAGGAGCTATTCCGCTGGTATTCATATACCAGTAGGATCACCCATGCAGACAGATTTTAGCTGAACTTCCAGAGTAAAACAGACTAGGGAGAAGGACCTGGCAGTTACTTATAAAAAAGAATTAGCCAGTTAAAACCTTATGAGTAGCAGCAGAACATTGTCAGATATAGTGTCAGAACATGATCACCCTGTGTTAGAAGACACTCAAAACACAACTGGGGAAGAGCTGCCTCCTCAAAGGAGAGTTGACCTTAATGGCATGGATGGAGTAAAGCCTTTATTTGCTGATGTGATACGACTCAAAATAAGAAGGAACAGCTTCAAACATCCATTAATAATTAGAACATGGAGGGGGCAGAGTCAAGATGGCAGAGTAAACACACCAATCTCTCATTCATATGGGTCCTTCTGTCTCCTGGGCTCATTTTTCTTCAAGTCTTTGATATTCTCAGTTATCATCTGTTCCATATGGGTTGGGACCAACTGATGTTCCTCAGATGGCAGCTTGGTAGCTTTTAAGACCCCACATGACACTCACCAATACGGGGTGCAGAAGACCCTCTTAGCAAAAGACTAGTTGTGCGAGTTGACCTCATTGTGCCCTGAAAACGTTGTTGGCAATAATCCCCAAACCACAAAACAACAGGCGCTGGAGAGGCTGTGGGGACGCTGGCGCTGGAACCCCCCTGCACTGCTGGTGGGAATGCAAAATGACACAACCACTTTAGAAAGCAATTTAGTGCTTTCTTAAAAAGCTAGAAACAGAAATACCATCTCACCCAGCAACCCCCAGTCCCCTGTCCTTGCTACTCTGTCCTTTACAGTGTTGGGTTGAGTTTAGAGAACCTTTCAGTTTATGGTGTAGTCCAGTTATGCTAATCTGCCCTCTGTTGCATACTGTCACTTCACTCACCTAACTGAATTCCTATCAAGTATCTAATTTATGAACAACCATCTCCCTCCCTCCCCACCCTTGTAGCACAGAAGAGTCTTATTTACATAAGTCCATTTTTAAGTCCTTATAGCAGAGGGCTCATACAATACGTGTCCTTTTGCACGTGACTGATTTTACTCAGTATAATGTCTTCTGGTTGATGCCAGGTTATAAGATGCTTCCTAAAATCATCTTTGTTCTTTATCATTGCATAGCATTCCATTGAGTGTATGCACCGTAGTTTATCCGTTTATCTGTTGATGGGTACCTAGGTTGATTCCATCTTTTTACTGTTGTGGACTACTGCAATAAAATTTGTTTGCACATAACTGTTTATGTGACAGCTTTTGTTTCTATGTGGTATGTTCCAAGCAGTGGGATTACTGTATGAGATGGTATTTCTATTTCTAGCTTTTAAAGAAAGCACTAAGTTGCTTTCTAAAGAGGTTGTGTCATTTTGCGTTCCTACTAGCAGTGCAGGAGGGTTCCAGTCTCTCCACAGCCTCTCCAGCATTTGTTGTTTCGTGGCTTGGGGACTATTGCCAACCTTGTTGGGGTGAGATGGTCTGTCACTGTAGTTTTGATTTGAATTTCTCTAAGAGCTACTGGTAATGAGCATTTCCTCATGTGTCTTTTGCTTCCTGGATTTCCTGTTTGGTGAAGTGTCTGTCCATGTCCTTTGCTCATTGTTTAATTGGGTTATTTACCTTTTGGGGGTTGATATTTTGCAGTACCTTATCAAATATGGAAATCAGACCTTGACCTGATGTGTAGTTATCAAATAGTTTTTCCCCATTCTGTAGGTAGTCTTTTAACTCTCTTGATAAAGTCTTTGGATGAATAGAAGTATTTGACTTTTAGTAGCTCTTATTTATCTATTTTCTCTTCTGTAGTTTGTGTATTGTTGGTCAGATTTTGTTGTCTGCATAAGCCATATATTAGAATTTCAATTGTTCCACTGGAATTTATATTGGGATTCCAGCATAATATGTAGATTGCTTCAGGTAGGATACACATTTTCACAAGGTTAAGTCTTCCAACTGATGAGCAAAGTTGATTTCTCCACACATGTAATTCTCTTTTGGCTTCTCACATTAGGGTCTTATGCTTTTTCTCTGTATAGGTCTCTTGTTTTTCTGGTTAGATTTATTCATAGTTATTTCATCTTCTTGGGGCTATAGAAAATGGTATTAATTTGGTGATTTCCTCTTTATCCTGTTGTTCGTGTATTCATTTATTTATGTTTACCTTGTATCTTGATACTTTGCTGAACTTTTCTACTAGTTTCAGTAGTTTATTTATGGATTCTCTAGGATTCTGTGTATATGATTATATCATCTGCAAATACAGAGATTTTTACTTCTTCTTTACCAGTGCAGGTGCTTCTTATTTCTTTTACTTGTCTGATTGCTCTGGCCAGAACCTGTAGCACAATGTTGAATAAAAGTGGTGACAGTCGGAATCCTTATATAGTTCCCATTCTCAGGGGGGATTCTTTCAGTCTGTCTCCAATCATGATGATGATGGTGGTTGGCTTTGCATAGATGACCCTTATTACATTGAGTATTTTCCATTCTATTCCTATTTTTCTGAGAGTTTTTAACATGAATGGATGTTGGAATTTGTCAAATGCCCTTTCTGCATCAGTTGACAAAATCAAGTGATTCTTATCCTTTGTGCCATTTGTGTGGTTGATTATATTAATTGTTTTTCTGATATTGCATCAGCCTAATATCCCTGGTATGAATCCAACTTGATCATGATAGGATTTTTTTTGAAGATTTTTGCATCTAGGTTCATGAGTGATATTGGTCTGTAATTTTCCTTTTTTCATGAGATATTTCCCTGGGTTTGGTATTAGGGTTATGTTGGCTTCATAGAATGAACTTGTTATTGTTCCAATATTTTCTATGTTGTGATGTAGCTTCAGTAGTTTTGTAATTAACTCCTCTCTAGAAGTTTGATAGAATTCTCTGGTGAAACCATCTAGACTGGGACTTTTCTTGGATGGTTGTTTTTTGATAACAAAAACAATCTCTTATTTTGTAATGGTTTTATTAAGTTCTACTTATCCTTGTGATAATTTTTGTAGGTGATACGAATTTAGAAACTTGTCCATTTCCTTGGAATTTTCAAATCTGTTAGAGTATAAATTTTTTGTAGTCTTTTGTTATGATATTTTAAATTTCAGTTGGGTGTGTTGTGACATCTTCTGTCTCATTTCTTGTTCAGGTTATTTTTTCTCACGTTTTGTTTTTGTGAATTTAGCCTGTGATTAGCCTATGATTTATCAATTTTGTTGATCTCTTCTAAAAACCAGCTTTTTGTTTTGTTAATTCTTTCACTTGTTTTTCTATTATCCAATTTGTTTTGTTCTGCTCTGATTTTATTAATGTTTTCTTCTGGTGCCTGAATGATTTGTTTGTTAGTTCCGTTCTATTGTTCAGGTTGTAGGGTTCATTCTTTGGTTTAGGCCCTTCCTTTGTTCTGGATGTGTGCATGTATAGAGCTAAATTGAGCCTATGAGCACTTACATTGCTGTATCCCATAGGTTCGGGTAAGTTGTGTTTTCATTCTCATTTAATTCTGTCTTCGTCCCCTAGTACTTCTCTAAAAGAAAATACCACAAATGGAAGGCTTCACAAGGAGAAACTTATGTTGTCACAGTCTGGGAAGCCACAAATCCAATTATGCATTGCAAGTCCATTCAATATGACAAGTCATCACAGTCTGGTGAGCTGAGTCCAAATTTATGGAGAACATCTCAGCACAGGAACCTCAGGTCCAGAGGATGTGCACTGCTGTCAGGGTTGTTTCTTGGTGGTATGAGGGTCTACACTTCCTCTGTTCACTTCTCTCTGTTATATCCCACAAGCGTGTAGCGTCAGTAACACAACTGCAGCCCATTCTTCATCATCAATATCACAGAGGCAGGATTCACAACACAAGAGAGGAATGGCACCATATTAGGACTCCTAGCCAAGTCAAATCAATGTATACATTTTGGGGGGGACATAATCCATGGCAGAGTCCATAAATTTCTTTATTGCATCATTGATCTCTTCTATAATCCATGAAAATTTGAACAAGGTGTTGTTCAGTTTCCATGAATTTGACTTTGTACCCATGTTTTTCTGCTCTTTCAACTTTTATGGCTTTATGGTCTGAGAAGATGCTCTGCAATAATTAAGTCATTTGGATTTTGTTGAGACTTGCTTTATGGCCTAGTATGTAGTCTATTCTGGAGAATGTTCCATGTTCATTGGAAAAGAAGGTGTAGTTATCTGTTGTTGAGTAAAAAGTACCGTGTATGTCAATAAGGTTGAGTTGGTTGACTATTGCAGTAAAGTCTTCTGTATCTTTATTGAATTTTTTTTCTGGATGATCTGTCCAGTACTGAAAGTGGAGTGTTGTAATCTCCTCCTATTATTGTGGAGTGATCTCTCTCATTTGTCAATGTTGTCAGCATTTGTTTGATCTATTTAGATACTCTGATACTGGGTGCATAAATATTTAGTATTGTTATATCTTCCTTTATATATTGAACCTTTTAAACAATAAGTGACCATCCTTGTCCATAATGGTGCATTTTACTTTAAAATCTATTTACGTGAGATTAATATTTCCATATCTCCTCTTCTTTGCATGTTGTTAGCTTGGTATATATATTTCCATGGCTTGATTTTCATTTATTTGTATCTTTGAGTATAAGTTGTGTTTCTTGTAAGCAGCATATAAAGGAATCATATTTTTGGATGCATCCTGTTATTTTCTGTCTCTTTATTGCAGATTCAAACCATTTACATTCATCATAGTTATTGACATGTATGTATTTAGTGCTGTCATTCTGGTGTCTTTATTTTTGTGTTGTTGACATTTTATTTGCTCCACTTGATATTCTGCGCTGGGTTGTGTTTCTTTATGTATTTTCTTTTGATCTTTTGCAGTGTTGGTTTTGTGCCTGTTGAGACTCCTATATTATGCTTCTTGTTTTGATATGTAGCATTGTTAGTTTATTTTGCCGCTACCTCTTTGTTTCTCCTTAATGTTGTAAGTTTAAAACAATCTTTAACTTCCATATATCTCCTTGACTTCATCTCCAGCTGAAAGAGCTATGAGTACTGTTATAGTGTGATGATGTCATAATTTACGTGTCTAGATCTCTGTTTCTCTACTTTTAATATTTTAGCTTAGATTAAATTTTGTGACTTCCCTAAGTCCTTCCCTGAGTAGGACTCTGGATGCTGTGTCATGTATTGCATCCATGAGTATACACAATAACCATGAGGTTATTGTTTTTTTTAATCAAAGATTAAATTTTGTGACTTTCCTAAGTCCTTCCCTGAGTAGGACTCTGGATGCTGTGTCATGTATTGCATCCATGAGTATACACAATAACCATGAGGTTATTGTTTTTTTTTAATCAAAGAGCTTCTTTCAGTATTTCATGTAATTTTGTTTGGTTTTTGCAAAATCTCTAAGCTTCCACTTATTGAGAATGGTTTAATTTCACTTTTCCAGAATATATAATTCTCAGTTGGATATTTTTCTTGTTCAAGGCTTTGTGGCATTCCCATTGCCTTCTTGCCAACATGGTTTCTGTCCAGAAGTCAGAGGACAGCCTTAAAGGCTTCCATTTCTACATCAGTGTTGATTTACACCCAGCTACCTTTAAGTGCCTCTCCTTATGTTTCATTTTATTAAGCTTGATCATAATATATCTTAGTGTCTTTCTTTTGGGGTCTATATTTTGTGGAGTTTGATAAGCATTTTGAGTAGCTATGTTCTCGTCTTTCGTGATGATAAGGAACTTTTCTGCTGGCAACTCTTCAGCATTTCTCTCCGCGTTTTCTGCCATCACTCACTATCAGGAACTCTGATTACTTGTAGATTATTCCTCTTGGTATAGTCCCACATACTTCGTAATTCTTCTTCATTTTTCCTGATTTTTTTAAATCATATTTCTCCTCATGAATGCTGGCATCTGTTGCTGTGTTTTCAGTCTTACTAATTCTGCATTCCATTTCCTCAATCCTGCTCTTTTGGTTTTACACTGAGTTGTTTAACTCTGTAATTTCATAATTGACCTGCTGAATTTCAGTTTGTTGATGTTCTAGAAGTTCATATAGCTTACTGAATTTTTCATTTTGTTCTGCTGTGCTTCGTTTAATTTCTAGAAGGGCTCTATACATAATTCTTTTGTATTTTACCTCTGATGATTTCAGGAAGACCTTTTCACCTGGGATTTTTTTTTTTGGGGGGGGGGAGTTTTCCACAGCTGTGGTAGTCTGCTTCTTTAAATAGTTAGATACCAGTTGTTCTCTTTGTGCCATCAAAAAGCTGTTCAACTTCTCCAGTGTCTTTTCTGCTGAGAGAGGCACTATCCATTGGCAGCTGGGCCATCAGGGTTGTGGGCCCCACTTTGACTGACACAGATGGTGACCTACTTGTGGAGTCTTTACAGTGCCATGTCAGCAGGTGCTATGGTGTAGCTCAGAGAAGGGAGGAGGGAAGGGCACCACCACTTTTGGCTACCAGCCACAGCTATATTTTCTAGGTGTGAATGTCTTAAAAACAGCTTTTCTTTTGGGAGAGGCACTGTCCAGCAGTAACTGTTTCCAAGTGGACCCTTAGGGGTGACAGGCCACACCTCCTGACTGACAAAGATGGTGACATTCTTATGGAGTTTCTCAAGGCCCACATCAGCAGACACTGTGGTATGGCTCAGAGAAGGGAGTGGGGAAAGGATGGTGCTGAACTTGGCCACCAGCCTCTTCAGCATTATCTTGGTGCAGTTGTCTTAAAAAGTGCTTTTCTGAGGAAAGGCATTACTCAGCAACTACTGGCACTTCACAGCCTGGCCCTCAGGGATGGCAGGCTCCACCTCACAGCTGGCTAAGATGGTGTCCTGCCTGTGCCACCTCTGCTGTGATATGGCAGCAGAATCTATGATGCAGCTCAGAAAAGCGAGGAGGGGAAAGAAAGGCACTACTACATTTGGCTGCCAGCTGTTGCTGGGTTCCCTAGTTTTGATTGGCTTAAGCACATCCTCTCTGCTGCAAGAAACATTGTCTACTCAGGTCCTGCAGCTCAGCATGACAGCCTCATAAACATGGTAGCCCCAGTCTCACTCTCCCAGTTGGCAAAGATGGTTCCATACCTGTAAGCCTCTGCACTGCTGAGCCAGCAGAAGTTCAACAATTTGTGCTGCTGTCTTATCTCTGACAAAGGTAGTTTTCCTCTTGCTGTCACTCTGTCTCATCTTATAACCTTCTGCATGATATTGGGGCTCCCAAAATATCTATTCTCTTCCATTCGATTGTTTTAATTGGCCTTGGTTCTCAGGAGATCATGGAAACTTGTGACAAGTCTGCAGTCTTGGCCCCTCCTCAAAGTTTGTTTTTTTAAAACACTGGTTTGTAATTTAAAAGTATTTAAACATATACTGTGTGAGCCTCTATAATCTTTATTCTTGCCTTAGATCTCATGATTTTTAGAAGGAGGCTTAATTTATAATACTTGAATAACCTATGTGTATAATTTATAACCTTATATTTATATAGATATAGATCTTTCCAAAGCCAGATTTTGCCTAAAATTTGATACGATTTCAACAAGTGATGTATTAATATTTTATAGTAAATTTCATAGTCTTTAGATGCTATGATCAGTATTAAGTTTTTGTTTGAATGAATCAAATTGAAATTTTAAAATCTAAGTTGATTTACTTTTTATATTATTGGATAAGATGAAATTTATCTGTGGACTACTTTTTTACCTTTGTGTCTTTCTCCTTTCTTTGTTGAAATTAGAGAAGAAAATTGTTGTTCATGAAAAAGTAGCCCAAACTTAGGTGATGCAATATTTTGTAATTACTCTTATGCATTGTCTTATGAAGAATCACGTTTCTAGTTATCTGTGTATTTTGGTACTTATTTGTTGGTACTGATCAGCTTTAATTTGAAAAGTGCATGTTGTTTTCTTTTCATTCCTAACCCCACTATTCATCTGAAATTTTTTCCTCTGCTTTCATACCTGATATATTTTTTTATTGTGCTTAAGTGAAAGTATACAATCCAAATCAGTTATGCATACTCACCTATCTGCAACTCCTTCTGCTCTCCATGCCCAGAGACAGCACACTCCTCCTTTTCATTCTCCTTTCATTCTCCTTTTATCCTCTTAACAAGCTCCTGTCCCCTTCTCTCCACCTACTCTCCCTAGAAACAGACCAGTAGGACAGCATCCTGTAAGTACAAAGAACCATAATGTAAGCATACCATATGATCACTTTGTGTCCTCAAGTCCTGTCCATTTTTGTCCGAAGTGTTGACTTCAGTAGTGTTTGCTGGACAGGGGCAGCAGCAGTTCTGGGGGCCATGCTCCCAAGGGATCCCCTAGGCCATCAGGCCATCAGCTGTGGTCTTTTAGTGGAGTTCATAGGGAGCACGCCTCTTTTTCTCATGTTGCCACAGATGCCTAACATTTTGTGCCCCATTGCGGCTGTCTTTGGTGGTAGCCAGGCACTATCTGGTTATTCTATTCACATGTTGATACAGTCACCGATTCACATGGGGCCTTCTGTCTCCTGGGCTCTTTTTTCCCTCATGTGTTTGTTGTTCTCAGTGATCATTTGTTCTGGATGAGTTGACAACTATTTGGTATACCTCAGATGGCAAATTGCTAGCTTTTATGACCCCAGACACCACTCACCTGTATGGGGTGTGGAAGACTCTTTTAGCAATAGACTAACACATAGTGGCCTGACTATCCCCCAAGAGCATCATCCTCTGAGCCCATCCCTGCTACTCTACCCTTGCAGTATTGGATTGGGAGCAGAAGAGTTTTCCGTTTATGTTGAAGTCGAGTTCAGTTGATCTACTTCCCACCATGTGTTGTCACTGCTTTCACTCAACCAAATTTCTGTAAACTATCTAATCTATTACCAAGCCTCTCCCTCCCTCCTCACCCTTGCAACTGTCAAACTGTGTTTTTTGCTGTACATACGTTTATTTTTAAGCCCTTATAGTAGGGGTCTCATACAATATTTGTCCTTTTGCCACTGACTGATTTTACTCAACATAATGTCTTCCAGTTGAAACAAGGTTATTGTATGCTTCCTATAATTATCATTGTTCTTTATCATTGCATAGTGTTCCATTGAGTATATGTATCATAGTTAGTTTATCCATTTATCTGTTAATGGGTATCCAGATTGATTCCATCTTTTTTCTATTGTGGACTATGTTGCAATAAACATTGGTGCACATGTATCTGATTGTGTGACAGCCTTTGTTTCTGTAGGATGTATTCCAAGCAGTGGAATTATTGAGTCAAACGTCATGTCTATTTCAGGGTTTTTAAGGAAGCACCAAATTACTTTACAAAGAGGTTGTACCATTTTTCAATCCCACCAGAAGTGTAGGAGAGTTCTGATCTCTCCAAAGCCTCTCCAGCATTTGTTGTTTTGTGTTTTTTGGAACATGGCCAACCTCGTTGGGGTGAAATGGTATCTCACTGTAGTTTTGATTTGGATTTCTCTAATGGCTAATGGTTGTGAGCATTTTTTCATGTGTCTTTTGGCTGCCTAGATGTTCTCTTTCATGAAGCGTCTGTCTATCTCCTTTGCCCATTGCTGAATTACATTATTTTCCATTTTCTTGTTGATATTTTGCAGTACCTGGTAGACTATGGAAATCAGATGTTGGCCAAGTGTTTTTTCCCGTTCTGTGGGTAGTCTTTTTAAGTCTCTTGAGAAAGTCTTTGGATGCTCAGAAGTGTTTGATTCTTAGTAGTTCCCACTTATGTATTTTCTCTTCTGTTGTTGGTGCTTTGTTTCTCAGATTTTGTGGTCTATCTGAACCATGTATTAGAACTTCCATTGTTGACCCTTTTTTTTTCTTGCATGATCTTTATTGTTTCAGATTTGATGTTTAGGTCTTTCATGAATTTGAAGCTAGCTTTTTTGTAAGATGTGAGATATTGGTCCTGTTTCAGTTTTTTGCAAATGGATATCCAGTTTTGCCAACACCATTTGTTAAAGAGACTGTTTTTACCCCAGTTTAAAACCTTTGCGCCTTTGTCAAATATCAACTGTTCATAGGAGGGTGCTGATATTTCTGAGTTCTCTGTCTTGTTCTATTTGTCTGTAATCTGTTTTTGTAACACTACTAGGATATTTTGACTACCATGGCAGTGTAACAGGTTCTAAGGTCAGGTAGTGTGAGGCCTCCCACTGTGTTCCTCTTCTTCAGTAATACTTTACTTATCTGAGGTTTCTTCGCTTTCCAAACAATGTTGGTGATTTGTTTACCCATGTCATTACAAATGACACTGGAATTTGTATTGGGATTGCATTGTACATGTAGATCACTTTGGGTAAAATCAAACTTTTCACAATGTTAAGTGTTTCTGTCCATGAACAGAATAGGTTTCTGCACTTATGTAAGTCTGTTTTGATTTCTTGCAATAAGCTCTTGTAATTATCTTTGTATAGGTCTCTCATTTCTCTGTTTAGATTTATTCTTAGATATTTTATCTTGGATGATATAGTATAGTGTGTTGATTTGGTGATTTTCTCTTTGATGTTCTCTTTGTTGGTGTAAAGGAGTCCTACCGATTTACTTATGTTTATCTTATATCCTGACACTTTGCCAAACTCTTCTATTAGTTCCACTTTCTTTAGCATCTCTGTGTATACAACCATATCATCTGCAAATAGGGAGATTTTTACTTCATCTTTGCCAGTGTGGATGCTTTTAGTTCTTTGTGTTGTCTAATTGCTCTGGCTAGAACTTCCAGAACAGTGTTGAATAGAAGTGATGACAGTGGGAATCCTTATCTGTTTCCTGTTCTCAGGGGGAATTCTTTCAGTCTCTCTCCATTCAGGATGATGTAGGCAGTTGGTTTTGCATGGATGCCCTATATTGCACTGAGGAATTTCCTTTCTATTCCTATTTTGCTGAGAGTTTTTAACATGAATGGCTGTTAAACTTTGTCAAATGCCTTTTTTACATCAACTGACAAAATTAGGTGATTCTTGTCTTCAGTAGTATTGGAATTAACTTCCCTCTAAAAGTGAAGCCATCTACACCAGAACTGGTTTGGGTTGGCAGTTTTATTATTATTATTACTTTTCTAATCTCTTCTTTTGTGATGAGTTTATTAAGTTGTTCTCCTTATCTTTGTGCTAATTTTAGTAGGTGATGTGAATCTAGAAATTTGTGCATTTCCTCGAGGTTTTCAAATGTGTTAAAGGACAGTCTTGCCTAATATTCTGTTACACTGCTTTTAATTTTGGTTGGGTCTATTATGATGTTTCCCATCTCATTTCTTAATTGAGTTATTTGTTTCCTCTTCTATTTCTCTTTCGTAAGTTTAGCCAGTAGTTTATCCATTTTGTTGATCTTCCAACTTGATGGCACTTGGCTTGGCTTTCAAAGAACCAGCTTTTCTTTTTGTTAATTTTTTCAATTATTTGTTTGTCCTCTAATTCATTTAGTTCAGCTCTAAGCTTTATGATCTGTTTTCTTCTGGTGCCTGAAGAGTTTCTTTGTTGTTCTCTTTTCATTTGTTTAAGTTGTAGGGTTAATTCTTTTGTCAAACCTAATATTTTTTTAAAGGAAGCTGTGGAATATTTATTGAATTTCTGTTTTACTTTTCTCTAAAAAACAGGTAAATTTCCATATTTTCATCGAATTAATCTCAGCTTTTAGGAGATTTTATTGTTTGGTGAGGATGAATAATAGTAATTTTTATTAGTATTCCAAAAATAGCCTAAAGTCAGTAAAATATAGTTATTCAGACTGACTTTATTGATAACATCTCTCTATGTTCTTTGTATTTTTTTAAGGCTACCATAGCAAATCACCACACACTGAGTGGCTTAAAACCACAGAGATATATTCTCTATCATAGTTCTGGAGGCTAGAAGTTCTAATCCAATGTTCAGTCAGTTCAGTCAAGGCCTGTTCCACCAAAAAACTCTGGCAAAGAATCCTTCTTTGTCTCTTTCTAGTGTCTGGTAGCTGCCAGCAGTACTTGATGTTCCTTGGCTTATAGACACATCACTTTCATATCTACTCTGTTGTGATTTGGCATTTTCCCTGTGCAACTGTCCCAGTGTCCAAATGTCCCTCTTCTTATGAGTACAACTTTTACTTAGTTTAGGGCCATTGTTGTTCCAGTATGAGCGCATCTTATCTTGGTTGCATCTACAAAGACCTTATGCTGAAATAAAGACACACAGGTTCTGGGTAAATATGAATTTTGAGCAGTATTCAACCTAGACTCCTAGAAGGGGAAAGAGAAGCTGAGGCAATGGTTAATATATGCATTCTTTGAGAAAGAAAGTCAGTTCAGAGTAGAAATCTAGTCAAAATAGTACTAATCATTAAAAGTGTCTTAGAGCCTCTCTGTGGGAAAAAAAAATGCTTGGCATTTTGGACACTGTTTTTAGTAATGTTCAGTTTTTGTTATTCCCAACCTAGTGAACAGTTATATTTTAATAGTTTGCAATTTAAAGGAGCTATGACAGTACTGGTTTGCCTTTAAATTTAAGTGTAAGAATAACAAGTCTGATGACATGCTAGGATGCAAGTCACTTAGATGTGTAATCTCTTGTAAGTCTCCTTGAGATTATTGGACCACTCCTGACAAATAGTGTGTATATTTTGCAGGTTACTTTCATAGTTGCAAAGGAATGAAAATTACTTTTTCTGAATAATCAACCTCTGAATTTCAGTTAAGCAACTGACAAATGAAATTTTTAGGTAGACGTTACTTTTTAAGTTTGCTGATAACGTCAAGTTCTCTTTTTGTAAAAATTCGTAGTATATTGTTAAAAGTACTTGATGTCATTAGTTCTTTAGGTGGTAGGAAGTAGTCAGTCTCTTAAAAACTGTACTAATTGAAATTCAACCAGCCTTCACTAGGTAACTTTCTACAGCCAATTAAAATAAGAAACTAAACACACTGTGTTAAATAATCATATTATAAACCTCGCAAGCATGGTGTCAAGAAATAGAACTCTAATTCAGTGCAGGAAACAGTTTATAATTTTCAGTATATACTAATGAAAATGAGAAACTCTAATATAATATTACATTTTCTCTTAAAAGCTCTAAGTTACCAGAATGTTTTCCAGTCATTGAAAATTCTGAATCGTAGCTTTGTAATACAATTCGAATATAAATTTATAATATAAAATCATGCATGTTAGATGTGTTAAAACTGACAATACTGATTAATTTCAAAGTACTAGAAGGACTTCACTGAATTTTGCAAAAAGGATAGACAAAGTGTTCCTATGCAATTAAGGAGCACAATGTTTGCATGTAAACACATGGAAATGAAAATAATCCAATGATCCAGCTCAGCATAAAAGCTAATCTGCTTAAAATGCTTACAACCCATCAGAAATACTTACAACACCCTCTTGTTTGGCTCTCCTCTGTCTGTCTGTGGTCATGACTTTGTATGCTTCCTGTGATTCCTCATCCAGTCCCTGTAGCTTACCCTAACATTCCTGTGCCAAAGTATTTCAATGTGCTGTTACCTTTTCCCCCATATCTCCGGAAGGCTCAGTGTCTCACCTCCAAGGTAATGCTTAAATGTCACTACTTCTGTAAGGTCTTTCCTGGCTACTTTATTTAAAATTGCGACCCTTTTCTTCTCTATTTTCCTGCCTATATTTTTTCCCAGTGTGCTTTCTATCATATTAATCAATTCACACATTTACTGTTTTCATTGTATAGCTTCAGAAGGTAAATCCCAAAAAGACAGGCAAATTTTGTCTGAATAGTTTACTCCTGTGTTCCTAGTATCCAGAGTATATGTATATATATAGATATATGTGGATGTGTATGTACATGTATATGCATTATGTATGTGTATGTGTATACAAGGTCAACAGTTAAGTCCATGAACTTAGTTGTTCTAAGTGCTACATACCTCATTGCTGAATATCATTATAGTGACCTTCCAAGTATTCCCATTGGGCAGCTACACAGTAATGCCATAATCTAGTCCACCCTTCAAAACAATTATGGAACACTTTCTGGAATGACCATTGCACATAGTAGCACAGTAGCAAGTTTGTGACTTAATTTTATAGTTGTCTATAAAGGAGTTTTTAGCCAGTGAACAAATAACTGTATTGGAACACTCTACCTACTCACCTGATCTGCCCCCCAATGACTTTTCTTTACCTGAAGATAAAGAAAATCTTGAAAGGAAGACCTTTTGTTAACATTCAGGATGTCAAGGGTAATATGACTACAGCTCTGACAGCCATTCCAGGAAAGAGTTCCCAAATTGCTTTCAAGGATAGTCTAGAGCCTGGCATCAGTGCATGGCTTCCCAAGGGGAGTACTTCAAGAGTGACCATAGTGATATTCAGCAGTGAGGTACATAGGACTTTTTCTAGCATGAATTTGCAGGCATAATGGTCAGTCCTCATATGTACGTGATGCGTGTGCATATGCGTATACATCTGCATGTGCATATGCGTGAAACTAAACCATTTTCCAAGGAGTCAGTTCTGATTCATGGCAACCCCACATGTTTCAAAGTAGAATTGGGCTCATAGAGTTTTCAGTGTTTGATTTTTCAAAAGTAGACTACCAGGCCTTTCTTCCAGGGCACCTTGGGGTGAAATTGAACCATAAATCTTCTGATAAGTTGCCAAATACTTAATCATTTGCTCCGCTTAAGGACTCTAGAATAGTGCCTGATAAATATTTCTTGAATAATTCTAAGGGCTTTTGTTTGTCTCTTTTCTTCTAAATTGCCGTGCAAATATTTGATTGAAAACTGATAAGCTAACTTCAGTTTATAGTATTGAATGTGAGGACAGATGAATAACTAGAGTGTATTTGTCATGAGTGTAGTTATTTTGATCAGTAGATGCTATGGATCCGACTCAACAGCACTTGGCTTGGCATGTTACATTTTTGTAGTGTGCCAGAAACTATTTTAGCTGTTTTGTATATATAAACTCATTTGTACCTTATAACAATTCTAAGAGACTGTAACTTTTATCATATCTATTTCACAGTTGAGGGAATCAAAGATAAAATTGCCATTGGTTACACAACTGATGTGTAGTAAGTAAAAATTCACAGAAGGGAAGCTTGTTCCAGAATCCACATTCTTAACCAAAAAAGAGCTCATTGTTAAATGCTACAGCTGCATTATTGCTTTGCATATCATTACATATATCCTTTGTATTCATTTTTCTTTTCCAAAACAGAAAATTTGTAGATTAGCCATTTCTGTTTAATCAGTATAGTTCTACTTTTTCTTTTTTCTTCCTTTTTGTAGTGGGATGCCATTACTGAAATGGATGAGCACAATAAACCTATTCACACATACCAGGTATGTAATGTCATGGAACCGAACCAAAACAACTGGCTTCGTACAAACTGGATCTCCCGTGATGCAGCTCAGAAAATTTATGTGGAAATGAAGTTCACACTGAGGGATTGTAACAGCATTCCATGGGTCTTGGGGACTTGCAAAGAAACATTTAATCTATATTACATGGAATCAGATGAGTCCCATGGAGTTAAATTCAAGCCAAGCCAGTATACAAAGATTGACACAATTGCTGCTGATGAAAGTTTTACCCAGATGGATTTGGGAGATCGCATCCTTAAACTCAACACTGAAATTCGTGAGGTGGGGCCTGTAGGAAAGAAAGGATTTTATCTGGCTTTTCAAGACATTGGGGCATGCATTGCCCTGGTCTCTGTACGTGTTTTCTACAAAAAGTGCCCCTTTACTGTCCGTAACTTGGCCATGTTTCCTGATACTATTCCAAGGGTTGATTCTTCCTCTTTGGTTGAAGTAAGGGGCTCTTGTGTGAAGAGTGCTGAAGAGCGTGACACTCCTAAGCTATATTGTGGAGCCGATGGAGATTGGCTGGTTCCCCTTGGAAGGTGTATCTGCAGTACAGGATATGAAGAAATTGAAGGTTCTTGCCATGGTAAGAAAGAAATATTTAAGCTTGCATACATACATGTAAATGATTATTGTAAGGTAAACATGTTTATTTTCAAATAATAAACTTTGAATACCATTACAGGAGAGTTTTACAAATTCATTCATACTAACTCAAAGAAATTTTTTTTCCCTCATCTCCTGGGAAAGGTATATGGAAACATAAAATAGAATACTGTGATATGTGTACCTCGCTGTCAGCTTCAGTAAAGTAATGAAGCAATATTAATTGCTAGTGTTCATCTTATTTTTATAAAAGAAAGCAATGACAACAATAGAAAAGCAAAGGGGATTTCCCTGATCATTACATCCAGGTGGTTTGTAAAGAATATCATAGTCTGAAAATAATTCCTTCTTTCATATTGAATTCCAGTAGTTTATTAGTACTTATAATGTGAAACTATACTTACATAAATGAGACTTTTATGTATGTGTTATTTCAAAGGTTTAATGTGTTGTTTATAAAGTGTTCTATCTTTGGTGTTAACTAATGACCCCATCAGGTCTTCATTTATTCTTTGCTATTAAATATAACTTCACAATATATAAAACATTAAGCTTTTTATTTAAATGGTAGTAGTTGCATAAGGTCTAATTCATAGAAAATATTAACATACTATGATGTTAATAAAGTTTAGAGCTATATTTTTTACATTGTTATGACAATAAAATGCCTAAAATGTTTTAAGTGAAACACTTTTTTTTTCATTTGGGTCGTTTTTGTGAGGTCTTATTCATCTAATTATACACATAGACAGGTCTTCATTTTTATATATATCTTGTGACAAATAATCTGTATCAGTTTAATCAAAACAAAAACCTAGAAACTAAGTATTTCCTGGTAAATTATAAAATACTACAAATATTTCCCTCTAAATGGTAAATTACATATGTTGTCACTGTTTGGTACTGCATTGAATTTTTTCACTGTTTGTTGTTGCTGTATTCACAGTCTTTGAAAGGTAGTAAAATAAAAGCGTAAGTAAAAACTTTTTTGTATGTTTATAAAGGTTGTGGCTAGTATATGTAAATTTTTTAAGGTGTCATCTATTTATAAAATGCTTAACTTCCTGAATATTGGAAAGTTCCCTGTCATTTCCAATGATGGTTACGTTTGGTCATTTCAGAATGTTAATATTTATGTGAGGAGTCTTTAGATTTATTTTTAGTATTTTTTTAATTAAGTATGAACTGGCTTCCCTCCCCCTGTTTATTCATTCGAGTTTATCAATAAAGATTGAATACAAAATGTTTGTTCTCCTATAGCAAAGATTTAGAATGGAACAAAAATAAGCCACAAGTTATTCTTTCAGGGAGGAGTCCTTTAAAATATTTTACACTGATAGATGCTCTAAAGAAAAACTTCATGCGTTAAATGAGGTTGAAAAGACAAAAAAAGCTAGGGATAAGATATATTATGTGTAGTAACCATAAAAGTCATCGTACTATCACAGCTTAATTAGAAGTAAATGGGCAAAAACAGGAATTTTAGCAAATATTTTAACTTGTTTCATAATTAATCTAAATTATTTACATTATTAGTTGTTAGCACTAAACTGTCATTAGCTGTTAGTTTGAAATTGTCATTGACTGCACAATTGAAGGTAGTGAATATCCAATGGTTTCAAGTTTTTTACTTTGTATATAAGGACTGCCAATTAAGTTCTCAAACTCATCCTGGAAAGAGTACTACATGCCTTTTTTGCTGAATATCATTACAATCACCTTCCAGGTACTCTTCCTGGGAAGCTATGTACTTACACAAGTGCCTAGTCCACCCTTCAAAGCAATTTTAGAACTCTTTTTTTCTGGAATGGCTGTCAGAGCTGTCGTCATATTACCCTTGATATCCTGACTGTCATCCAAATGTCTTCCTTTCAATATTTCTTTTATCTTCAGGTAAAGAAAAAAGTCATTGGGTAACACATCAGGTGCGTAGGTAGAGTATTCCAGTACAGTTATTTATTTACTGGCTGAAAACTCCCTCACAGACAACTATACAATTAAGTTCGCAAACTTACCCCTGTGCCACCGTGTGCAATGGCCATTCCGGAAAGAGTCCCAAAATCGCTTTGAAGGGTGGAGTAGCTGCTGGCGTTGATGCACAGTTTCCCGGGGAAGTACTTAGAATGTGTCCATGGTAATACTAAGCAGGGAGCTATGTAATGCTTAGGACAGCCAAGATTGTGGACTTCATTGTAGGACCTTACACTTGCTCTGTGAAATTTAATTATTGTTTATAGTCCTTAAAGTTTGCTTAACTATTGGGCAAGACAATTTTGGATAGAAAAAAGCACCACTTTATCTAGAGGCAGTGTCCACTCATCTGTTTTCATATTTTGTTATCTTTATTATTATATATACTATATATAATATGTAATATATATTATTATTTATGTATTATTATTTGTGTATTATAGGAAGATGAAGGATGGGCACAGTGCGAGGGTCCATCATCTTTCTGTAATGGATAACAGAAACGTTAAGAATTGAGCTTGAAATTCTAGACCTATTGCTTAAAAATGAAGTAAAAACCCACTACCATCAAGTCTTTTCCAACTCGTATCCATACAGGACAGAGAACTCCCCCAGAGAGTTACCAGTAAATTGGGTGGATTTGAACTTCTGACCTTTTGGTTACCTGCTGTAGCACTTAACCACTAAGCCACCAGAGTTTCCAAGCTATGACTTACTAACTGTGAAACTATAAATATGATAGTGAGTATAATCAGCTAATTGTAAAAAGTACATGGAAGAATTTTTGAAACAAGTATATGTGCCTGGTTTCTTTCAATTTAGAGGCAGCCAGCTGATATAATGGAAACAGTGGACACCACTGTAGTTAAGTGCTATGGCTCCCAACCAGAAGGTCAACAATCCAAATCTGCCGGGTGCTCCTTGGAAACTCTGTGGGGCAGTTCTACTTTGCCTATACAGCTTTTATCAGTTTGAACCGACTCACTGGCATCAGATTTGGTTTTGGGGTTTTAATTGATACAATAAATTACTAGTTACAAACAAGGGGCTCAAAGTGGATCTGGAGTCCTCCTTTTTAGAGAAATGTCTTATTCTGCCATCTGCTACATCTTAGAGTATTTGTTTATGCATGTGTTCTCAATGGATGCTTCAGATTGTCCTCTTATTTCCTCTGATCATAACTTTTATTATTGCTTCTTTTTCTTTCAATCAACAGCTTAATCTCACAGCCGAATCTATGACTGACACACAAATAAATGTCACATTAAATGGAATTTTTATGGATAAACCATAGCCTCAAGTGGTCATATGGCAAATGTAATATATTCTGGGTCTCACAGCACATTCTGGTATCACAGAATATCTGGTATCACAGCACATAATTTGTACTAATTTTTTGTGTGTCTGTTTACAAGGGCTGTCAGATAAAAGAGATGTGGTAAAAATTTAGAGATGTAAGTGTCACAAGGCACTGAGAAGCAAGCTAAATTGAGTAATTAAGGTTATTATTACACCCATGGAGTGCTCAGTTTCTGTTCAATTCTTTGTAAGAGATTTCCTTCAGAGAGGGTTGCAGTATTTTAGATCTGGAAGACTTAGAAAATATTTTTGTTCTTCACTGTGTAACTCAGGATAGTAATATACTAAGAGCAAAATTTAATTCCCTGGGCCAGCCATCCAGTAACTAAGGCCAACATGGAAACTAAAGCACAGATCTTCCTCAGTCTCTCAACCTAGACTGTCACTTTTCTTTTTCTCTTCCTTCCTCCCTCCTCTCCTCTCTTTCTTGTTCTCTTTCTCGTCTTCTTACCCACTGGCTCTCTTTTCCTTCCTCTCTTTCTCCCTCCTTCTTCTCTCCTGCTTCTCTCTCCCACTCCCCATCTCTGTCTCTCCCCTGTCAGTCTCTCTTTGTCTCACTTTCTCTTCGCTGGCAGTCATACCCCTACCTCAATGCTTTAACTTTTTTTCCCTGCCAAACACAGAGCAGAGTCGTCTTATTATCAGTTAGGTGCTTTTTGCCCTTTGTTGATTTTTTGGAGTCTAATATGGCTACTCTTGGAAGAACAATGGTGTCTCACATCTGTCCTGAACTTCCAGCTGCTGAGAATGATAGAAAAATACGTGAAGTTCTCTGGAACTGCTGCTAGACATGATGAGTAGGAAAATTTATAGTGAGGTTTTAGGGATTTTTATAATTAACTTGAATGGGTCTGAGAACTCTTGATCAACTATAAAGCAAAGACAGAATAAGCTGTTTTAAAATAGAATGAATACCCATATCGATCCATTTTATTCACGTCTAACTAATGTATATTTACTTGCACTTAAATATTTTAATTTATTATGGTATTTTACCATAAGAATGTTTTTATTTGTGATTACTTTTTTCCATGATGTTCTTAAGGCATATCTGTATCTAAATTGCAGAAGTACAAAAGAGAAAAGCATTATTACTCTTGCTGTATGAGATTTAAAAATACAAAAACACTATAGCAAGCAAATATGCTAAAATTTAAAACCAAATAAATAATTTAAGTTACTCTACCCACTATAAGCAGCATTTTATTCTTGACTCAAAAATCAACTTATTTATCATAAATGTTGTTATTTTATTTTATAGATCCATAATCAGAAATGTCTTGCTAGGACATACTAATGTTACAGATTAATTTTTTGTTTATTATCTTACTGAATTTCTTTCACTTATGTCCAGCTTTCCTAAATGCTTATATTAAAAATAGCATTGATTCCTAAAGTACTAATTTGTATCAAATGGCCTTTTACTTTATGTATCTAGGAGTATTTTAATATAATGGAAGGAGTACTTAGAAACTGTTAGCAGGTACAACTGAATGCAACTTTTGTTCTTTTGTGTGAGTTCTGAAGTGACAGGAATACCAAATAAGCCCCCGGTGGAGACTGATTTAGAGTAAATCTCATTAAGGTAAAAGCACTTGGTCTTGGAAGTATTAGAAACAGGGTTTGATATTTTACACTTACTTGCTGGAAGTTTTGGAATTACCTAGATACATACTTTAAGGTTTTAGGTATCAAAAGATATAATTTAACAAAATAACATTTTGGCTGTGGGAATAAAAGCTCTGAAAGACTGAGAATTTTGAAAACTTTCCCTCTTTCGGATCCGACTTGATGGCACTTGGCTTTGGTTCTCTCTTTCTAGAAATGTGATTTTATAAATATTTGTCTTCTAATACTGCTTTAAAATTTGAGAGGAAGGGAGAACGGCAGTTCTCAGACCACTGAATTATTGTTCATGGAGGCGAATGGGCTACATGGTGTCTTTGGTGACATAGCTATTGATTTGTTCTCTTGAAGAATGTTGTTATTAAGGCTTCATGGCATAGTCTTCTGCTGTAGCTGGGAAACATTCATGCTCTGTGTTTGTGATCACCTGTCTAATCATTTTATCAGAGATGACTGTGGAAGCAGAGAGCATAAAGAAATTTGAGAAACTAGAATTTGCTGACATTAAAGAAGGAGGTTTGAGGATATGATGAAAAGCTGAAGGGTAAGATTGGAATCATAAAAAAAGGACAGACTTATTGGCCCAAATAGTATTTTCACTTTCTAAAAGTGCTCACAAACTAAATATAAACTCTTAAAATACAGCTTTTGATTTCAAACAAAGCTTCAAAGCAATTCCAGACTTTCATGTGGTTTGAGAATAGGATGAAATCAAGAAGCTCAGAGGATTCAAAAAATAGAAGGTATTATTTCCAAGAAAAACAGAAAAAGTTAAGTACTTATGTTACCATTTGTTCTAGATTGGTTTATTTTTTTCTTTCCTCCTTTCTTGGCGTCTCTGTGTTTTTAACCTGAAAAGGGCTCTCTCTCTCTCTCTCTCTGTATGTGTGTCTGTGTTCTCACCATTTGTTTTACTCTCTACTTCTGGAATTCCTAAGCCTCTGAAGTGCTTCTCTCCAGATAGTTCAATCTCTAAAGTACTCATTTCTAGGCTATGTAATTTCACTTTGTGCCTAGTTATGATTTTACCTCATTTTTTTAGCTTTTTTTTCCTTCACAAGTATATTTTTAATTCTTCTGGTTCCATTTCTGCCTACTTTGTTTTATAATTTATTTTTCAGTTTCATGGAGGTAATTTTTTATGGATTTTAATATCACATTCAATAGGTTTTAAAAATAGGTCTAAATTAATCTTTTAATTTTATAGTGTGTTGACTGTACTTATGAGCATCAGTGTTGATCCTGTGATTTGGAACTGTTGTTTGTACTCTAACTTGTCTGAAAAAATTTCTTTTCTTTTTTTATATTTGAAGATTTTGAAACTTCACTAACCTAGCTCATAGAGATCTTAAATATTTAAAATATTTAAAAAAGTAAAGTGATTTACTTACTAATTCAAATTAGTATTCCTGGTTTACAGGTGTGACCATTCCATATAGTGATTCAGAGACCCAGAATTCCTGCATTTCGTGGAACCAAACTCTTAGATATTTATTATCTATACTCAGGTCACAAGTGGGAAAAAAGAGAGTAGAAAACACATGTAGTGTTTAACCACCTCAGATATGAAGAGGCACATATCACCGTGTCACATACAAACAGTGGAAGCTAGTTATATGGGCTCTTCTATCACAAACAAAGTCTTGCCACCAAGTTGATTCTGACTGACAGCTACCCTTTAGGGCAGAGTAGAACATCTTCATAGAGTTTTCCGGGGGCATCTGGTGAATTGAAGCTGCCAGGCTTTTGATTAGTAGCCAGAGCATTTAACCGCTATACCACCAGGGTTTCCAATGCTTAGATGCATCTAAGGGTGGTGTGCTGTTAAATGTTGTCCTCGGCTCAGTACCCATTTTCTAGCAACAGTTCTGTACCGTAGAAGAGGAAGTCTAAATTTTGTTTGGCATGGTTGTCTCAGTAACTGTCTGCCATTTTGCCTACAACATATTCAAGTCAATTTTTATATATATGATAATGCAAAGTTCTCCCCATAGGGTTCAAATTCATCTGCTAGTCATATGCTAAACAGATCATCTCCCTCAACACAAAATATATGATGATGAGAATAAATAGCGTACTTCCATTAAGAAAAAAAGAATAATGAAAAGCACATAGGTGTGACTAGTACACTGTAACTATAGAATCCTTCTGGGCAGTTACTGTGAAGATCTCTGTCTTAGCAAGCTAGTGTTTCTTATTAAAGAATACCACAAATGGATAGCTTTAACAATCAGAATTTTTTTTTAATTGAGTTTCTTATTTTTAACTTTTTATTATGATAAAGCGGAAGTATACAATCCAAGGCAATTTTGTATACCCGCCTTTCTTTGAATGGGGTTCTCTAGGGAAACTAAACCAGTAGCACGTAGACATACAAAGATTTATATACAAAGTACAAAAAAAGGATTTACATATAAAGGAAACAGCTCACACAATTGTAGAAGCTGAATGTCCCAAGTTCTGGCACTAGCCTCACATGCCCATGGGAGCCAGTGAACCCAAGGTCAGCAGGTCATAGACCAGAGTTCTAGATCATTAGTTGTGTAGGTCAGTGGACCCCAAGCTGGTGGCAAGACTGCGAGATCTCTGCTGATTCATGGAGCTGCCAAGACTGGCGAACCCAGGATCAGCAGATCAGTGAACAGGACTCTTAAGCTCTGGCTGTCAGGCTTAATGAATCCAACAGCTGCTAGTTCACATCCAAGAACCAGATGCCAAAAGAGAGCAGGAGCTGCTGGCAACATGAACAGACAGGAAGTATGTGGTGGAAGGTGGAGAGATGAAAGCTGAGTGGAGGAAAGTCACCACAGGCCCTGCCCTACCACTTGATACAGCAGCCAAACATGGAGTTGCCAAGTTGGCATAATCCTGACCACCATAGTCCACCCCTTGGCATCTGCACACATCTCCCCATACCATCCATAGTCACTGAAGGAATACAATTGTAAAGTCATACTTATGTCTAATATGATGTAATTAACACATGTACAACTGAAAATTCACTAGCCCGTTTATATCTTATGTTTCATAAATAAACAAAAATACCTGATACACACATACAAATCAGGAATACTCATAACAATTACAGTCCTCCTTTCTGCCACTGGTCATATGGCTGTACCTTCTTCTACAGCCCATTCTGTATCCCTTTGTCTTCAACAAACACCTCAGCTAGTCATGGTTCCTTGCCTGGTGAGGTGACCCAAACCTTCATTCCTGAAGGGTCCAGGCTATTAGCAGTCATTTTGCAATTGGGTTACTGTAGTTTTCTGTTGACCTTAATCACAGGACATGAAAGTACTAGGAGGAGTCCTAAGGGATCTCCTGAATTCCAGACATACACTTCTTTACCTATGTTGTATAATGTCAATCTAATTTCATCTTCATAGTCAGGATCTGTCACACCAGCCAGTATTGTAACTCCCTTCTTTTTCCGTTGATCCAGAAGCGTGAGGAGCTCAAAATGGCCTGGTGGCAATTTTAGCTTCCAGTTCAGTGAAATTGTTGATGTGTCTCCAGGTGGCAGCATTCTTCCCTTTGGAACTAAGACATTTAGACCTGCAGAGCATAAAGTCATGGGGACAGGAAGCAAAAATCTTGCAAGTGGGTCACTAGGGGTAACAGTGAGTGGTGCCACTCCCATTTTCACTCCTTGGTTCCTGGACCCTTGAATCCTGGCTATGGGAGAAACAGCATCATATATTGGATGGTGGTTTAGAGCATATATAGCCTCCTGAAGAACATTACCCCAACCCTGCAATGTATTGCCACGTAGCTGGCCGTGTAGTTGTGTCTTTAGGAGGCCATTCTGTCATTGCATCAGGCCAACTGCTTCAGGATGATGTGAAACATGGTAAGACCAGTGAATTCCATGAACATGGATGGGCCCACTGCCACATTTCGTTTGTTGTGAAGTGAGTCTTTGGATCAGAGGCAGTGCTGTGTGGGATACTATGATGGTGGATAAGGAATTCTGTAAGTCCATGGGTGGTAGTTTTGGCAGGAGCATGGTGTGCTCGGAAGGCAAATCCATATCCAAACTAAGTATCTATTCAGTAAGGACAAAATGTTTCCCTTTCCATGATGGAAGCAGTCTAGTGTAATCAGCTTGCCACCAGGTTGCCAGCTGATCACCTTGAGAAATAGTGCCATGTTGAGGACTCTCTGTTGGTCTCTGCTGCTGGCAGATTGGGCTCTCAGCAGGGGCTGTAGCCAAGTCAGCCATGGTGAATGGGAATCCATGTAGCTCAGCTCATGCATAACCCATGTCCCTGCCACCATGGTCACTTTGTTTATGAGCCCATTGAGCAATGACAGGGGTAGCTAGGGAAAGAGGATTACTGGTTCCTACAGAACATGTCATCTTATCCACTTGATTGTTGAACTTGTCCTCTGCTGAGGTCACTGTTTGGTGAGCATTCACATGAGACACAAATATCCTTACGCCTTTGGCCCATTCAGAGAGGTCTATCCACATACCTCTTCCCCATAAATCCTTGTCTCCAGTTTTCCAATTGTGTTCCTTCCAAGTCCCTGACCAACTGGCCAACCTGTTGGCCACAGCCGCACATCTGGCCATTTCTCCTTCCAAGCACAGTGAACAACCAGATGCCCTTCTCAAAGTTCTGCCCATTAGGAGGATTTGCTTTCAGCACTGTCCTTCAGGGAGGTCCCAGAAAGGGGCTGCTACTGTCCAATTCCAAGTGCTATGGGCCATGTTGCAATATTCCTTCTAAAATGAAGGATAGGTTACTGTACCTGGCTGCTCCAGCAACTAAAAAGGAGGGACAGTACCTAGTGAGACTCTTTGGATTTTAGAGGCAACATATTCCTCATTTGGATATGCTGCTTCAGCCTATTTATCATGTGATTCAAAAGGCTGCTACTTTGGAGTGGGGCCCAGAACAAGAGAAGGCTCTGCAACAGGTTCAGTCGACTGTGCAGGCTCCTGTGACACTTAGGGCATATGATTCAGCTGATCCAATGGTGCTTGAGATGTCGGTGGCAGATAGAGATGCTGTTTGGAATCTTTGACAGGCCCCTATTGGTGAATCACGGCACAGACCTTTAGGATTTTGGAGCAGAGTGCTGCCATCCTCTGCGGATAACTACCCTCCTTTAATAAGCAGCTTTTGGCTTGTTACTGGGCCTTAGTAGAGACTGAATGCTTAACCATGGGACACCAAGTCACTATGCATCCTGAGCTGCCTATCATGAACTGACCCACGGAGTCATAAAGTTGGACAAGCACAGCAGTACTCTATTATTAAATGGAAGTGGTATATATGTGATTGGGTCTGTACAGGACCTGAAGACACTTGGAAGTGGCCCAAATGCCCATGGTCTCCTCTCCTGAAACATTATCTTCCATTTCCCACTTTGCACCTATGGCCTCATAGGGAGTTCCTCATGACCAGTTGACTGAGAAAGGGAAAAGTCATGCCTGGTTCACAGATGGTTCTGCGTGATTTGCTGACACCACTCAGAGGTGGACAGCAGCAGCACTATGGCCCCTTTCTGTTTAGGAATGAGATTTTTATTGAGTTTTTAATTTGTTTTGTTATGATTAAGTGAAAGTATGCAATCCAAATCAATTTTGCATACTCACCTCTCTAAAGCTCTATCTGCTCTCCCCACCCTGTGACAGCACACTCTTCCTTTTCACTCTTCTAGTATCTTCCCAAAAAACACCTGTCCCTTTATCTCTCCCCTCTAGAAAGAAATTCATAGGATAGCCTTCTATATGTGTATAAAACCGTAGTACACACACAACATGCTCACACTGTGTCCCTGAGTCTAGTCCATTTTTTGTCTGAAGTGTTGATCTCAGTACTGGTTTCAGGTCTGTGCCAGCAGCAAGTCTAGGGGGTCATGTTACCAGGGGGCTCTCCAGGTCATCAGACCATCAAATCAGGTATTTTAGAACTCTTGATGTGCACACCTCCTTTTCTCTTGTTATATCAGGGACTCTACATTGTGCCCTTATCAAGGCTGTCTTTGGCGGTAACTCGGCACCAGCTGGTTCCTCTGGTCTCATGCTGATGTGGCCTACCAGTCATATTGGCCCTTCTGTCTCCTGGGCTTGTTTTTCCTCATGCCTTTGATGTTCTCAGTCATCATGTCTTCTGTAGATTGTGACCAGTTCATGTTCCTCAGGTGGTAGCTGGCTGGCTTTTAAGACTCCAGATGCAACTCACTAATATGGGGTGCAGAAGATTGTCTTAGCAAAAGGCTAGTTATGCCAGTTGACCTTGATGTCCCCTGAAAACACAGTCTCTAGGCCTACATCCTTGCTGTGCTATCCTTTGAAATGTTTGGTTGAATTTAAAAAACCTTTTAGTTTATGTTGCAGTCATTTATGCTGACCTGTCTTCTACTGAGGGCTGTCATACACTTCACATACCCAAATTCCTGTCGACTATCTGTGAACAACTCTTTTCCTCCATTCCCACCCTGCTAGCTGTCAAAGAATCTTCTTCAGTGTATAAGTGCTTTTTTAAGGCATTAGAATAGTGGTCTCATAAAATCAATACTCGTCCTTTCGCAACTGACAGTTTTCACTAAGCATAATGTCTTCTAGGTGATAGCAGGTTATGAGATGCTTCCTAAAATCATTATTGTTCTTCATTGTTGCATAGTGTTCCATTTTGTATATGTACCACAGTTTGTTTATCCATTCATCTGTTGATGGGCACCTAGGTTGAGTCCATCTTTTTGCCATTGTGGACTGTGCTGCAGTAAACATTCATGTGCATGTATCTGTTCATATGACAGATGAAGGTCTATTCCAAGCAGTGGGACTGCTGGTTCATATGATATTTGTACTTCTAGCTTTTTAAGAAACTGCCAAATTACATTTGCATTCCCACCAGCAGTGTAGGAGAGTTCCAATGTCTCCAGAACCTCTCCAGCATTTGTTATTTTGTGTTTGTTGAATTACTTCCAATGTCAATGGGGTGAGATGATATCTCACTGTAATTTGGATTTGGATTTCTGTAATAGCTAATGATTTTGGTGTCTTTTGGCTACCTGGGTGTCTTTGGTGAAAGTTCTGTCCATGTACTTTGCCATTGTTTAATTGGGTTATTTGTCTTTTTCTTGTTGACATTTTGCAGTACTTTGTAAACTATAGAAATTAGATGTTGATCAATATGTAATTGCCAAATATTTTTCCCATTCTGGAGGTAGTCTTTTAAGTCTCTTGATAAAGTCTTTGGATGAGTAAAAGTGTTCGACTTTTAGTAGATCCTGTTGACCTATTTTCTCGTTTGTTGGTCAGATTTTGTAGTTTGTCTAAGCCATATATTAGAACTTTTGTTGTTGTCCCTATTTTTCCTTCCCCTAATTTTTATTGTTTTAGGTTTGATATTTAGGTCTTTGACCCATTTTGATTTAGTTTTTGTGTAAGGTGTGAGATATGGGTCTTGTTTCAGTTTTTTGAAGATGAATATCCAGTCTTGCCAACACCATTTGTGAAAGAGACTGTTTTTACACCAATTTGAAACTTTTGGGCCTTTGTCGAATATCAACTGTTCATAGGAGGATGGTGATATTTCTGGGTTCTCTATTCTGTTCCATTGATATAGTATATTTCTGGTTTTGTGCCAGTACCAGTATGTTTTGACTACTGTGGAAATATAATAGGGTCTATGGTTGGGTAACACAAGGCCTCCCCTTGTGTTCCTCTTTTTCAATAGTGCTTTACTTATCTGGGGTTTCTTCCGTTTCTAAACAAAGTTGGTGACTTTTTTCCTCCATATCATTAAAAATGACATTAGAGAGGTATAGTCAAGATGGTGCACTACACACACGTCTCCTTACTTCCCTCTGAAAACTGAGGCCTGGATTGATAATTAAATAGAGCTTTCTGGACGCCAGTGAGCCCTAGTTCATGTCATAGGGTTGACAGTTTGGACTGATACCACTGAACAGGAAACTTCTCTTTTGCTGACCCCCGCCCTTATTGAATGGTCAGCTCCCGTGGACTGAAGTATCTGGGAATGGCTAAAGAGGTACCTCTGTTGTCAGCCAGAATGCAGGACTTGCTGATCTCACAGCCCAACTGATTTTGGAAGCCATCAAATAGGTTTTACCATGCAGAAAAGACTACCGAGAACATAACTACACTGAAGCCCGACAGCATCTCTTCCAGCCTTTACTGACCCACATCATAGGGTCAACTGGTGGCCCACCAATGATTCCATAAGTAAGGCCATGCTTCATCCATCCAGGAAGTTGACCCCACTACCACAGAGATTCCACTGGGCCCATTTACTGGAGTACATAGAGGAGGCTGGTGATCAACTTCCTTCTCAGAACTGTGCCTCAGCTCCTGTTAAGGCATCACCAGAGAAACTAGACAGCCTCTAAATGTCCTGAAAGCACAAAGCCTGGCCAAACATTTAAAGAAAAATTTACCCATGGCTCCAGAAAACTCCCAGAATAAGGAACAAAATACCTTCCCAGATGAAGAAGCCTTTCTGAAACTACTGGAGGTTTAGTACAAAAGAAACATGTATAGAGCCCTCTTAGACATTATACAAAATACAGCAGACCAAAAAGGAAAATCAAGGAAGCTATTTGAACTCATGGAACACCAGCATTCTGAAATACAGCAGATCAATTACAAAATTAGAGTTAGACAATTCAATTCAAAGACAAAAGAGCAGAATTGAATAACTTAAAATTGGACTTACTGACCTTGAAGATAGAGCTGCTGACACCGGCATTTATGAGGAGAAATCAAAGGAAAAAATGAGAAAAATTAAGATGCATTAAGAAACATGTGGGATTCTGTCAAGAGAAATAATCTGTGATGAATTAGAGTTCCTGAACACAGAGAAATAGATGAAAACACAGAGTATTGTTGTACAGTAGGTGACAGAAAACTTCCCTGAAATTATGAAAGAAGAAAACAAAGATATCCAAGGTGTATCAAACACCACAAAAAATAGACCCTAAAAGAAAGATACCAGGATGCATAATCAAACTTAACAAAATAAAGCATAAGCAGAAACTCTTAAAGACAGTGAGACACAAAGGAAAGGTAGCCTTCAGAGGGAAGCCTTCTAGGTTTTCACCTGACTTCTTGGCACAAGTGATGTTGGCACAGGGGCAGTGGGATGATACATTCAAAGCCTTAAAGGAGAAAAACGTCCAATCAAGAATTATGTATCCTACAAAACTGTCTTTCAAATACGAAGGTGAAATTAAGACATTCACACACAAACAGAAACTTGGAGACATTGTAAAAACCAAACCAAAGCTACAAGAAATACAGAAAGAAACTCTTTGCTTAGAAAAGCATAACCATTAGGTGTATATCTAAGGAGGCAATGAAACATACAGCATCCAGAAACGTGCTGAGTTAGGGAAGGTACAAAACTCAGTCAATGCTATGACATTAAAAGAAGTTTGAGTGATCATATCATGAAAACTGTGATACCATCACATTAAAAAGAAGGATATGCTACTGTAGTTATAGTCCTTCCAGATGGAGAGGTACACAAGATATGAAGAAGTTAAAATTGTGTTTAAACTTAGATTATTAAGGAGGACCATCAGGATAGCCACAAAGCAAATAAAGATACAACATATCAAAACAAGAAACATGGGAGTCTCAAAAAAACACAAACCAACACTGAAAAGGATGAAAAACCAACCCATAAAGAAGTATGACTCAGAACAGAGTATTAAGACCAAGAGAGAAAACACCAACACCAAAATAAATACATAAAAAATGACAGCACTAAACACATACCAATCAATAGTTACACTGAATGTAAATAGACTGAATGCTCCAGTAAAGAGACAATGTGTGACATCTTGGATCAAAAGATATGACCTGTCCATATGTTGCTTAGAAGAAACTCACCTTAGACTTAAAGATATGAACAAACTGAAAATTAAAGGATGAAAGAATACATACGAAGCTAACAATATACAAAGAAGAGCAGGTGTGACAATACTAATCTCAGATAAAATAGATTTTAGTGTAAAATCCACTACCATGGACAAGGATCTTGCTGTTTATTGCTGAAAGGTTCAATACACAAGCAGGACTTAACAATATAAAATATTTATGAACCCCGTACTAGAGCATCTGAATATATTGAACAAACACTGACTACATAGAAAAAAGTAAGATAGATCACTCCACAATAACAATGGCAGACTTCAACACTCCACTTTCAGTATTGGACAGATCTTCCAGAAAACAGCTCAGTAAAGACACACAAGATCTTATTGCCACAATTAGCCAACTAGACCATATCAACATATACAGAACTTTTTAATCCATCAACAGAGATAACTACACCTTCTTCTCCAGTGCACATGGAATGCTTCTCAGAATAGACCATGTGTTAGCACAAAGCAAATCTCAACAAAATCCAAACCACTGAATTATTGCAAAGCATCTTCTCAGACAATAAAGCCATATAAGTTGAAGTCAATAGTAGAAAAAAACATAGATAGTATTTGGAACTCATGGAAACTGAACACCATCTTTCTGAAAACGACATGGGTTACAGAAGACATCAAGGATGACATAAAGAAATTTATGGATTCAAAGGAGGATGAAAACACTGCATAACGGAGCCTATGGGATACAGATAAACCAGTGCTCAGAGATCGATTTATCTCTAAAAATACACACATCTGGAAGGATGAAAGGGCACAAACAAAGAACTAACAGTACAGCTTGAGCAAGTAAAAAGAGAGCAACAGAAGAACTCCGCGGTCACCAGAAGAAAACAAATCATAAAGATTAGAGCAGAACCATCAATTGTGCTCTTTTAGTGGAGATCTCAGGGTGCACCCCTTTTTATTCTTGTGTTGCCAGTGAGACTCAACTTAGGGAGCTCCATTGCAGCTATTGCTGTTGGTGGCCAGGCACCACCCGGTTCTTCCAGTCCCAAGTCTATGAAGGCACCAACTCATGTGGGTCTGTCTGTCTTCTGGGTTGTCTTTCCTCCATGTCATTGTGGTCCTCGGTGAGTATCCGTTCCTGCTGAGTTGGGACCATTTGTTGTGCCCTCGGATGGCAGCTTGGCAGCTTTTAAGACACTTTATGGTTCTATGCATCTATAGGATATCATCCTGATGACCTCTGGCTGGAATAAGGGGAGTGGGTGAGGAGGAGGGGAAAGGAGACTGTTGGGAGGGTGAGACATGTATGGAGCAGAGAGGAATAGTGTGCTGTCGCTGGGCATGGAGAGCAGTGGAAGCTGCATATACATGGGCATGAAAATTTATATGGGTATGTACATTTTCACTCAGTCATAGGAAGTAAAAAAAAATAAAGCAGAACTAAATGAATTAGAAAATAGAACAACAATGGTAAAATTGATAAGACCAAAAGTAGGTTTTTTGAAAAGACCAGCAGTTGACAAACCATTGACTAAATTTACTAAAGAAAAACAGGAGAGGAAACAAATCACTCGAATAACAAATGAGATGGGAGGTGTCACAACAGAAATCAAAAGCATCAGAATACTACAAAACATGTCCTGTAACAGATTTGAAACCTAGAGGAAATGGACAATTTCCTAGATTCTTATCAGCTACCAAAATTATCACAAGTTCAACAACTTAGTAAACTCATCACAAAGGAAGAGATTGAAAAGTTCATCAGAAAACTACCAACCATAAAAAACCCTGACCTGGATTTCTTCACCACAAAATTCTGCCAAGCTTTTAGAGAAGATGTAACTCCAATACTACCAAGATTATTTCCCAGCTTAGACAGGGATGTAATACCCCCAAATGCATTCTATGAAGTTAGCATAATGCTGATACCAAAGTCAGGGAAAGATCCAACAAAAAAGGAGAACTGCAGACCAACATCAGTCATGAACCTAGATGCAACAATGTTCAACAAAATCCTTGCCAATAGAGTTAAACAACATAAGAAAAAAAATAGCTCATCACAACCAAGTTGGATTTGTACCTGGAATGCAAGGCTGGCCCAGCATCAGAAAAGCAATTAATATGAGCAACCACACAAATAACACAAAAGAATCACCTGCTTTTTTCAATTAATCCAGAAAAGGCATTTGACGAAGTTCGACACCTATTCCTGCTAAAAACTCTCAGCAAAATGGGAACAGAAAGGAAATTCCTCAATGCAATAAGGGGCATCTATGCAAAGCCAACTGCTTACGTCATCCTGAATGGAGAGAGACTGAAAAAATTCCCTTTGAGAACTGGAACTAGACAGGGATGCCGACTCTTACCTCTTCTGTTCAACATTGTACTAGAAGTTCTGGCCAGAGCAATTAGACAAGACAAAGACATAAAGGGTGTCTGCATTGGCAAAGAAGTAAAAATCTCCCTATTTGCAATTGGTATGATTGTATATGCAGAGAATCCTGAGGAATCCATAAGTAAATGACTCAAACTGATAGAAGAGTTCAGCAAAGTATCAGGATAAATGTAAGTAAATCAGGAGGATTCCTTTATACCAACAATGAGATCATTAAAGAAGAAATCACCAAATCAATACCATTTACTATAGCCTTCAAGAAGACTAAATACCTAGGAATAAATCTAACTAGAGAAATAGGAGAACTATTCAAAGAGAACTACAAGAGCTTACTGCAAGAAATAAAGAGACTTACATAAATCAAGATACCCTGCTCATGCATAGGAAGACTTAGTGTTGTGAAAAGGTCTATTTTACCCAAAGCAATCTACATATACAATGTAATCCCAATACAAAATCCAGTGACATTTTTTAATGAGATGGAGAAACAAATCACCAAACTTGTTTGGAAAGGGAAGAAACCCCAGATAAGCAAAGCAATACTAAAGAAGAACACACTAGGAGGCCTTTCACCACAGGACTTTAGAACCTATTACTCTGCTACGGTAGTCAAAACAGCCTGCTACTGGTACAAAAAGTGACATATAGACCAACAGAACAGAGCTGAGATCCCACAGGTACCACCATCCTCCTGTGAACAGTTGATGTTTAACAAATGCCCTACGATTGTAAAGTGGGTTAAAAACAGTCTCTTTAACTAAAGGTGCTGGCAAAATTGGATATCCATCTGCAGAAAATTGGAACATGAACCATATCTCACCCCTCTCACAAAAAGCAACTCTAATTGGATAAAATACCTAAATATCAAACCTAAAACAATAAAGCTCATGCAAGAAAAAGTAAGATCAACAGTGGAAGTTTTAATACACCACACGGGCAGACTTCAAAATCTGTTCAACAAAGCACAATCAACATAAGAGAAAATAGATAAATGGGAACTAGTAAGAATCTAATACTTGCTCATCAAAATACTTTATGAAAATAATTAAAAGACCACCTATAGAATGGGAAAAAATATTTGGCAACTATATATCAGACTAATGTCTGATCTCTGTAATCTACAAGGTACTGCAAAATATCAGCAAGAAAATGATAAATAACCCAATTAAGCTTTAGGCAAAGGAGATGGACAGACACTTCTGTAAAGAGGATATCCAGGCAGCCAAAGGAGAGATATGGAAATGCTCACGAACATTAGCTATTAAAGAAATCCAAATTAAAAGTACGGTGAAATATCATCTCAGCCCAACAAGGTTGTCCATGATCCAAAAAATACAAAATAACAAATGCTGGAGAGGTTGTGGAGAAATTAGAACTCTTACACTGCTGGTGGGATTGCAAAATGATGCAACGTCTTTGGAAAGCAGTCTGCCACTCCCTTAAAAAGCTGAAGATAAATAAATGATTTGATCCAGTAATCCTAATGTTTGGAATAAATCCTACAGAATCAATGGCAATCACACGAACAGATACATGCACAGAAATGTTTGTTGCAACACAGTCCACAATAGCTAAAAGATGCAATTAACCCAGATGCCCAGCGACTGATCAATGGATAAACAAATTATGGTATATATGCTCAGTGGAACACTATGCAATGGTAAAGAACAACGATGATTTTAGGAAGCATCTCATAACCTGGTTTCGATTGGAAGACATTATATTGAGTGAAACCAGGCAGGGGTACGGGACAAATAGTGTATGAGACCCCTTCTATAAGGACTTAAAAACAGAGTCATGTACAGAAGTAAATACTCTTTGACAGCTGCAAGAGAGGGGTGGGTGGAAGGGAGAGGGTTAGTTATAGATTAGAGAATTGATAGACATTTGGTTGGGTGAAATCAGTGACAGTACACAGTAGAAAGAAGATCACTTTAGCTGGACTTCAACACAACATGAAAACTCTTCCAATTTTAACCCAATATTGGAAGGATAGAGTAGCAGGGGTAAAGGTCTGGGAATCATGCTCTCATGGGACATCAAGGCCAATTAGTATAACTAGCCTATTGCTAAGTGAGTCTTCTGCACACCATATTAGTGAGTGGCCTCTGGGATCTTAAAAGCCAGCAAGCTGCCATCTGAAGAACACCAAATGGTCCCAATTCAGCAGGGACAGACGATCACCAAGGACAAAAACTATCAACATGTGACCAGAAGAACCAGATGGTGCCTGGCCACCACCAATGACAGTTATGATGGGGCTCACAAGGTTGAATTCCAGTGGCACCACGAGAGAAAAAGGGGTGCACACTGAGAACTCCACTAAAAGACCACAATTGGTGGTCAAAGGCCTGAGGGTTCCCCTGGGAGCATGGCCCCTAGATCTGACGATGCCCCTGATCATAGATCATAGATCATAGATCACCTCTTCAGATAGGAATGGAATGGACTCAAAGAGATATAGTGACCATATCATGTGTGCACTTTACAGTTCTATGTGTGTGTAAGATGTCGTCCTACTGGCCTCTTAATAGAAGAGAGTGGAGAGGAGGGTACAAGAGATTGTTAAGAGGATATGACATGTGTGGAACAGAAAGGAGGAGTGTGCTGTCACCGGGCAAGGGGATCAGAGGGAGCTGCAGATAGGCGGGTGTGCAACTTTGAATTGTATTTTAAACTGTCACTCAATCACAATTGAGGGAACAGAAAAGTAATTTCAAAAAAAAAAAATGACGCTGGAATTTGTATTGGGATTGTATTTTCTATGTAGATCACTTTTGGTAGAATAGACATATTCACAGTGTCACAATGAGACATTTATTCTCTCTTAGTTTGTTGTCAAGGACAAATTCAGAATGCCAATTCCAAACGTAGGCTTTTTCTCTGTTGGTTCTGTGGGTTCCTTGTCACCCCTTCTTCCCTGTTTAATTGCTTCTAATTTCAGGGACCCAAGGTCCAAAGATGCCCTTGATCCTGACTCTTCTTCCTCGGTATTTTGAGGTCCTTATCTCTCTACTGCTTTAGTCTCTTGTAAAATATAAAGTGATGCAGGCTATAACCCCAGGGAAACACACCTTACATAGGATCAGAGCTACAACCTATGGTTGTTGTATTCATCCCAGTCCTCTGTAACATAACCTAATGTTGCCTCATTAACTACAGATAGAGATTAGGATTTGCAACACATAGGAAAATCATATCAGATCACAGAATAGATCTACACAATGCTAAGAATCATGGCCTACTCATGTTGGCACATATTTTGGGCGAACAAAGTTTGATCCATGACAATCCCCAACAAGTCTATACACTGATTCAATAAGATACTTTGATCCACTGTTCTCAGTAGCTCTTAACCCTACTATTTGTGAGCTTATTTTTTTATGCACAGCCATTTCTGAAGTACTTACTGGTAGCTAAACAGCCATAAGTAGGTTATACTTATGACCATCATTGGGGGGGCTTGTATATGGCTCCATCAATAAAATGCACAATCTGGGTGGTTTATGGAACAGAATTTTATTTTCTCACATTTATGGAAGTCAAAAGTCTGAGATCAGGGTTTTGACTATGTTGATTTATTCTGAGACTTTGAGGGAGAATATGTCCCGTGCATCTCTCCTAGCTCCTGGTAGTCCTTGGTGTTCATTGACTTATAGCTGCAGAGTTACATAGAGTCTTTCATCTCTCTGTCTGTTTCTGTGTGTCTTCTTTTATAACATACCAGTTATATGGGATTAGCATTCACACTGCTCCAGTAAGCTCTCATGTTAACCTAACTTATAATATCTTGCTGTGCTATTGTTGGGTAGTCTCAAATCAATTCCAGCTCATAATGACCCTGTGTAACTGACTAGAACTGCCTCATAGGGCTTCTTGGTCAAAATCTTTATGGAAGCAGATTTCAGGCTCCTGTGGAGCTGCCAAGTGAGTTCCCACTGCTAAGCTTTCAGTTAGCAGCCAAATGCTTAACTAATTTGCTGTAAAGGTTCCTTGAGAGAGCAAGATACCATCTTAAAAGATCCTGTTTCCAAATATGGCATGTTCATAGGTGAAAGAGATAAGAATTTCAGTGTATCTTTTTGAGGGATACATTTTAATGTATAACAAATACCAAGGACTATTTTCTGACTACAAGAACAGTTGGGCTAGATTCAGGATTTGTTGGAAGTAAGATACTCTAAAAAGTAGAGTACTCTTTTGTTCTATTTGAAGAAACAATGTATTTTTCATACATAGCCATTGTTGTCATCTAGGGTCTTGCTCTCATCTCTGTCTAGTGAGTCAAGGAAGACAGCACCTGTCTCTTAAACACCTTGTCATAGACTTGACACAGAAGTCGTATCCACAGTTGCAATGTCAATAAAATAATCATTAGAGTGAAAGTTTTGCACATTAATCTTTGATACTAGACTCCATTCAGTACAGGTAATCAGGATCTTTCCTTCTGAGTAACAGACAAGCAGTAAGCATTTAACTAGAAATAAAGTGAACTAAATGTGCCAAATTTAATATTAAAATAATTTCCGTTAATTCAAACTTCATTCTTTTTCCATAGAAATAAATAGTATTCAACTACCTTGAAGAGATACGATTACTTCCACATCACATCCTCAAAGAACAGCAGGAAATATTTGGGGTAAAACTTCCACTAGTATATTATGTAGTATTTTGAAGTTAAATAATGAAAACATTTAGAGACAATTTAAAAAATACCATTTTATAAAAGTGCAATATTATAATAAAATAGTATACTTAATACATCCATAAATAATTCAGTCATACTCCTTGTATGATAAACACTACACATAGTAAAATTATTGATGTAAGATATTGGAAATAATAGGGGCTAAATTAGTGTTATGTATGTAGAACTAGGAAACCCTTAGTCATGTAGTGGTTGAGTGCTCCATCTGCTAACCAAAAGCTGACAATTCATATCCTCCAGGCACTCTTTGGAAGCTCTTCGGAGCAGTTCTACTCTGTCCTGTAGGGTCACTATAAGTCACAATCTACTCAACAGCAGTGGGATATAGAACAGTCATTGGAGCTAGAGAAGTGTAATTGTGTATTATGAAAGAAAATCTAGTAATTTGCGTTTTTAGGATAACCAAATGTCTTACCTCTGGAAAAGTATAGTTAAAAGGAGACAAGATCTCTAAATCAGCTCCCAAGTAAGACCGAGGGAAACCCTGATAGAAAAAAATGGGTAAGTGAAAAAAAAAAGGAGGTTGAATAATATAGCATCATGAAGCATTGCCGTAAGTCAGAAAGAACTCGATGGCAGTAGGTTTATTTTGTATATATAAATGCATTTAAAATATTTTTATTTGATATGGTGTTATCATTTGGGAGAAGAAGCATTCTTCATTTATGCTAACAATTACTGATTTTCTGGGAATGATAAACTCAGACATACATTTTGATGATATTAAGGATGTCCCCAATATCACCCAAGTGGGTGTTTGTGAATATTACTTCTAATAAGAACTAAGGGAATAACTTCTGTTCTCAATTATGCATAGAACCTTTTAAAGAAAAACTTGTTCTTTTTTAGACTTCATTTTGTTTTCCTTTCAGAATATAATAATATACAGTGGGACATTTATATTTTAAATAGTTTACAATCATGATTGTGTATAAAAAATAAGTTCTCTTAACCAGTTCCTATTTCCAGTCTGAGCTTTGTACAAACTATCTTAGAATGGGTCTCAATAAATAAATCGTAGTCTCGGTGTCATGGATCGAATTGTGTCCCCCCAAAAATATGTGTAGCCATGTGGCTGGGCCATGATTCCCAGTATCTTGTAACTGTCCTCCATTTTGTGGTTTTCCTATGCTGTATGTTAAAGGATTAGAGTGGGACTGTAAATCCCTTTATAAGATCACCTCCCTGCTCACTGTACCAAGAGTGGGGGTGCTACTCTAGCAAAAACCTAAAATGTGGGAGCCATTTTGAAACTGTGAATGGATAGAAGATTCAGAAGGAACGAAGAAGGCACAGATGGTGAGAAACAACAGAGTGGCAGCGGCAGAACCAGGGGCAGCGCTGGAGCCAACCCATGGAGCGAGAGAGCTGAGTGCCTGTGCAGAGTTTTCCTCAAAGAATGGGGTGCCTCTGGGCACTTAAATCGGTGGAGCTGGCCTTGCTGACCCACGGAGTGAGAGAGCTGAGTGCCTTTGGGCAGGGCGCTTTCTAGCACGTGTGGGGTGCATCTGGACACTTGAATTAGTGGAGCTACAGAGCTCTGGAACACTTGCCTGGCAGGGCAGATGTGGGCCTGAGGCCTAGGCCACGTGGCCATAGGAAGCTGAAGATGAAGAGACAGTGTGAGAAGCTGAGCTGCCTCAGTCTCAAAAGGTATGGCTATGACCTCAGGGGTTTGAAAGGGAGCAACCAGGGTGTCCTTTGTTCGTAAGGGTGGAATTGCCACTCATTTGGGCTTTGAGTGCTCCTAAAGCTGATGGAGCAGAGTTTCTGTCCAAGTGGGCCTTGAAGGCAGAGTGGTAGCATGGGACTAGAGGTCACCAGTCAAAATCCTGAGAGTGTGGCCAATACCTAGAGTCTGGAGGGCAGGGCCGTTGTGTAGAATGTCTCAGAAAATGTAAGAGTATCTCCAAAGCTTTGAGGACTAATGTAATGTGTCTGATGACTCACTTGTTGCCTGTTAATGCTTTCTTTCCCTGCAATTTCTTCTATTTACAATGCAGTGTCTAACTTGTGCCTGTTCTGCCATTGTACATTTAGAAGCAGATAGCTTATCTTCTAGGTTTCACAGATACAGAAGAATTTTTGTATTTTGGACTTGGAACTGATTTAAGACGTCTGTCATATGAGATGGACATGATTTTGCTATGATGAGATGAATGTCTTACGTGATGTGATTTTTGGGTTGCCAAAGGGTGGGATGTCATGGATTGAATTGTGTCCCCCCAAAAATAGGTATAGCCATGTGGCTGGGCCATGATTCCCAGTATCTTGTGACTGTCCTCTGTTTTGTGGTTTTCCTGTGTTAAAGGATTAGGGTGAGACTAACAGCTGGTAAATCCCTTTATAAGATCACCTCCCTGCTCCACTGTAAAGAGAGTTTCCCTGGAGTATGGCTTGCTCCACCCTTAATCCTTTCAGTCTGCAAGAGATAAAAGGAAAGAGAAGCAAGCAGAGAATTGAGAACCTCTCACCATCAAGAAAGCTGCACCAGGAGAAGAGCACATCCTTCAGACCTGAGGTTCCTACACCAAGATGCTCCCTGGACAAAGACTGATGCAATACCGGACTTTCCTCCAGAGCCAACAAGGAGGAAAGCCTTCCCCTGGAGTGGACACTGTGAATACGGACTTGTAGCCTACCAGACTGTGTAAGAATAAACTTTCCTTTATTAAAGCCATCCACTCTGTGGTATTTCTGTTAGAGCAGCCCTAGCTGACTAAAACACTCAGTTTTACAGGGAACTGTAGAGTGATGATAAATTTAAAGGGGTAGAGATTTCCAGTTGCCAATTGCTCTGTTCAGGAACTATTATCATATAAAGAAGCATCTAGTAACAAGAGTTGATGGGAACTTGGGTGCATAGAAAAGCCCTGTTTATCTCCAACATCAGACAAGAAAAAAAGCATGATTTATTCTCATTATTTGACAATACCAGAAGTGACTACTACAAAAAAAAAAAAAAACATGAAAACCTCTTGAAAAATGGAAACTCTGTTCCAGTGGGCTCAGATAAACAGCCACTGTCTGGGATGGAGGTCTTTGAACAGGATCATGAAAGTTTTTTGTCTTTTTCATAAAATGATTAATATCAATGTTTCTTTATTTTTATTCCTGTTTGAAATTAACTAATTTTCAGGTTAGCTTAATTTCCTTCACACGGGGGCAGGGGGGTGTGAAGTTTATGTCTTTATCTGTTGACCAATTAAATATTTTTAAGTAAGATTTAATCTAAAAAGCCTGTTAATTTAGAAAACTTAGCAATGAATTATGTAAAAGCTTTTCCTAAGATTCACTACTTATTTAATAATTTAATTTTCACTTCTTAAAGTCTGATTGTAAATGTGTATTCACATTCAATTATAAATTGTTAATATGTAATGTAATGATTATGGCTAAGAAAATCCTATGAAAAATGTCTATTCTCTCACATAGGGTCACTGTGGGTCAAAATCAACTCTATGATGCCTAAAAACAAGTGTTAACTAGTTTGTTATATCTATGAGACAGCATAACAATTTGATTTGTTAGTATAACCAACTAGACTTAAATAGGCAGTTTTTTTAATTATTCTATAAATAAATGGCATACTTAAGTCAAAATTTTTTTATTTATAATTGGCACTATTTTTTTTAATTTTCTGGTGTCTATGGGCTTCATCATATACATGACTTCTGTACTTATGTACTTATGTACTTATTCATGAAATGTTGTAATAATGCTTTTCCTAGATAAGCCATCTTGGATTCAGTAAAATAAATGTAATTTGTCTTATTGGATTACTAAATTAAGCTTGAATTATATATATGTGTGTGTGTGTATACTTGTATATCTATATAATATGTATTTGTTACATATGTACCTATATACCACGCCTGTTGCTGTTGAGTTGATACCTACTCACAACAACCATATAGGACAGAATAGAAATGCCACACAGTTTTTTCAAGAAGTAGCTGATATATTTGGTTAGCAGCTAAGCTCTTCATCACTGTGCCACATCAGGGCTCCAAATTTCACACACACACACACATGTTCGCACGCATACATGCACACAGAACACACACATACACAGTTCTAAATATTTATGCCAGCCAAGCCAAGTGCCGCTGAGTCAGATCCGACTTAGTGGGATCCAATTTATATGTATAGAATATATAGTTTAATTTATTAAATGTTATGCTGAATATAGTCTATCTTATTAAGTGAATTAAAGTTGTTTTTGAGTGCTGTAAAATGAGTAGAATAATTCGACAGGCATACTTCCATTTTTTAGTAAAGATTTAAATACTGGGGGGCATAGTCAAGATGGTAGACTAAACACAAGTCTCCCTAAATCCCTCTGGAAACCATAGCCTGAACTTATAATTAAATGGAGCCTTCTGAACTCCTAGTGAGCCCTAGGACACAGCATAAGGCTGTCTATTCGGACTACATACCACTGAGTGGGAAACTTCTTCACTTTTGCTGACCCCCACCCTTGTTGAGTGCTGGCTCTCATGGACTGAAGGTAACTTGCCATTTTAACTTTTTTTTCTGTTTGTCTTGGCTAGTGAGTGGGGCTGGGGCTTGACTGGTGGCAAGGCTTGGACACACAACTAATGGAATCAGCGAGTGGAGTCACCACATTTTGAGAGCCTAGCCTTGTAATCTGTGCACCTTGGGACTTTTCACTTCTCTTCTCTAATCTCCATCACTGAATAGCCTATTCTGAGGCTGGTGGGGGAGCATGTGTGAGAAGCCATACTGATTGACTGGAGGCAAAATTAATCATATGGAGGCCTCAGTTGGACCTAATTCCCAGGTTGGGAGGCAGTGCCTGCATGGAGAGCACTTTTCCAGAAGAAAAGCAGTCTACTACACAGTGTGCCCCAACAGCAGATGATGGCAGGGGCAGTAGCCTTTCTGTATTTTGAAATAGTTTACAGCATCTGGAGTCAGATATAGAGGTGCTTATGTTGCCAGCTGGGAAGACAGAATTGCATACCTAAAAGCCTGACCAATTTTCGAAGCTGTAAGATGCCTTTTACCTTCCACTATAACTGCAGTACATTCTGACAGCATCTCTTCCAGCCTTTACTGACTGACATTATAGGGTAAACTGATGGCTACCCAGTCACTCTGTAAGTGGGGCCATGTCTTTGTCAATCAAGAGATGGAGCTTGCTATCTCAATATACCACTGAGCCCAGACATGGGAATACATAGAGGTGTCTGGTGATCAGCTTCCTTTTCAGACTGAGCTTTAGATCCCACTAAGGTAACACAAGAGAAGCAAACAACCAGAGAAAACAATCTCCAGATGCACCAAAAGCAACAAACTTTGGACAGAAACTTAAAGAAAAATTCACTTATGGCTTTAGAAAGCCTACCAAAGAAAAAAAAAAGAACTTCTGAGAAGAAGAAGCCTTTTTGAAACTATCAGAGGCAAGTACAAAAGGATTATATAGAGAGCTCTTTTAGACATTATGCAAACTGCAGCAGAGCAAAATGAAAAGCTAAGCAAGCAGTTCGATCTGATGGAACACCAGTACCCTGAAATCACAAATCAGAAACAAAATAAAGAGATAGAAAACTCTATTCAAAGCCAGGAAAACAGAATGGAAAAAATGTAAAGTAGACTTTCTGACTTAGAAGACAGAGCTACTGACTCCAGCATCTATGAGGAGAAATCAGAAAAAAAGAAACAAGAAAAATAAAGAAGCATTAAGAAGCATGGCAGACTCTACTAAGAATAACAATTTACAATTAATTGGAGTTCCTGAACAGGGCAAGAGACCTGAGAACACAGAGTATTGTTGCTGAGCTGCTGACAGAAAACTTTCCAGAAATTATCAAAGGAGAGAATCTAGATATCCAAGATGCATATTGAACACCACTCAATATAGATCTCAAAAGAAAGACTCCAAGCCATATTATAATCAAGCTTAACAAAATGAAACATAGCGGAAATTCTTAAAGGCAGTGAGACTCAAAGCAAAGCTAACATTCAGAGGGAAACCCTGGAGGCTTTGGTCTGATTTCTCAGCAGAAACGATGCTGACATGGAAACGGCGGAATGACACATTCAAAGCCTTGAAGGAGAAGAACTTCCAACCAAGAATTATATATCCTGCAAAACTATCTTTCAAATATGAAAATGAAATTAAGACATTCTCAGATAAACAGAAACTCACAGACTTCATAAAAACCAAACCAAAGCTACAAGAAATACTGAAAGAAACCCTTGACTTCAAAGAACAAAACCATTAACTCTATATTTTAGGAAGAAATACAGGACACATCTTCCAGAAACATACTCAGTTAGGGAAGGCTCCAAACTCAGACAAAGCTATAATATTAAAAGAAGGGATCCAATGATCGATCATATCGTGAAAAATATATATCATCATATTAAAAAGAGGGATGTACTACAGTCATTATAGTCCTTCCAGATGGAGAGGAAGTTAATAAGACTTGTAGTAGTTAAAATTGGATTTAACAAGATTATTAAGGGGGATCATAGTGGCAGCTGCAAAACACCATAAAGATGAAACTTATCAAATCAAGAAACATAATACAGGAGTCTAAACAACAACAAAACCAACACTGAAAAAGGTGAAAAATCAACACATAAAGAATGTCCCAGAACAGGTAAATAAGAACAACAGAGTAAATGACAATACAAAAATAAACATATCACAATGACAGCACTAAACACATACCTATCAATAATTACATTGAATATGAATGGACTGAACACTCCAGTAGAGAGACAACGAGTGACATCTTGGATCAAAAGACTTGACCCATCCATATGCTGCTTACAAGAAACTCACCTTAGACTTAAAGATATGAACAAACTGAAAATTAAAGCCGAGAAGAATATATATCAAGTTAACAATATATAAAGAAGAGCAGGTGTGGCAATACTAATCTCAGATAAAATAGACTTTAATGTAAAATCCACCATTGTGAACAAGGATGGACAGTATTGCTAAAAGGTTCAATACACAAAAAGAACTTAACAATATTAAATATTTATGCACTCAATACTACAGCACCTAAATATATCAAAGAAACACTGACTACCCTGAAAAACGAGGTAGATCACTTCACAGTAATAGTGGGATCCTTCAACACCCCATTCTCAATATTTGACTCATCATCTAGAAAAAAAGGTCCATAAAGACACTGAAGATCTTATTGCAACAATTAACAAACTAGATCTCATCTACATATAACAAACTTTGTCCACCATCCGTTAACTACACCTTCTTCCCCAGTGCACATGGAACATTTTCCAGAATAGACCATGTGTTAGGACATCAAGCAAATCTCAACAAAATCCATACTGCTGAATTATTGCAAAGCATCTTCTTCAGACATAAAGACATAAAAGTAGAAATCAATAACAGAAAAAACATAGATAGAAAGTGGAACTCATGGAAACTGAACATCTTGCTTAAAAAGCCATGGGTTATAGAAGAAATCAGGGATGAAATAAATTTATGGATTCCAACGAGAATCAAAACACTTCCTACCAGAACCTATGGGATATAGCCAGAGCAGTGCTCAGAGATCAATTTATAAATGCATACATCCAGAAGGAAGAAAATACCCAAACCAAAGAACTAACCCTGCAGCTTGAACAAATAGAAAGAAAGCAACAGAGGAACCCCTCAGACACCAGAACAAAACAGATCATAAAGATTAGAGCAGAAATAAATGATTTAGAGAACAGAACAACTGAAAAAATTGAAAATATCAAAATCTGGTTTTTTGAAAAGATCAATAAAATTGACAAACCCTTGGCTAAACTTACCAAAGAGAAACAGGAAAGGAAACAAATAACCCAAAGAAAAAATGAGGAGTTGTGAAAACAGATCTAACACAAGTGAAAAATATCATAACCAATTACTATGAAGTATGGAAGACTGTAACTAATTTGAAAACCTAGAAGAAATAGACAAATTCCTAGACTCATATCACTTACCCAAATTATCACAAGGTAAAGCAGAACAACTTAATAAACCCATCGCAAAGGAAGAGATGGAAAATGTCATCCAAAAACTACCAACAAAAAAGTCCTGGCCTGGATAACTTCACCACAGAATTCTACCAAACTTTTAGAGAAGAGTTATCTCCAATACTACTGAGACAATTTCACAGCATAGAAAGGGATGGAATACTCCCAAATTCATTCTACGAAGCTACCATAACCCTGATACCAAAGCCAGGGAAAGACCCAACAAAAAAGGAGAGCTACAACACATATCACTCATGAATCTAGATGCAAAACTCTTCAACAAAATACCTGCCAATAGAATACAACAACATATCAGAAAAGTGATTCATCATGACCAAGTTGGATTCATACCAGGGTTGCAAGGCTGGTTCAACATCAGAAAAACAATTAATGTGATCAAACACATAAATAACACAAAAGACAAGAATCACCTGATTTTGTCTATTGATGTAAGTCCAACACCCATTCATGCTAAAAAACTCTCATCAAAATAGGAATAGACAGCCAGTTCCTCAATGCAATATGAGACATTTACACAAAGCCAACTGCCTACATCGTCCCAAATGGAGAGAGACTAAAACAATTCCTCTGGGGAACAGGAACTAGATAAGGATGCACAGTCTCACCTCTCCTATTCAACACTGGGCTAGAAGTTCTAGCCAGGGCAGTTAGACAACACCAAGAAATAAAGGGTATCTGCATCAGCAAAGCAGAAAAATTTCCCTATTTGCAGAAGATACAATTGTGTACACAGAGAATCCTAAGGAATCCATAAGTAAACTACTCAGACTGATACAACAGTTCAGCAAAGTCTCATGATACAAGATAAACATAAGTAAATCAGTAGAATTCCTTTATACCACCAATGAGATTATTAAAGAAGAATTCACCGATTCAGTACCACTTACTATAGCCCCTAAGAAGACAAAATACCTAGGAATAAATCTAACCAGAGAAATACCAGATCTTTACAAAGAGAACTACAAGTTACTACAAGAAACTAAGATAGACTTACATAAATGAAGAAACCTGCCCTGCTCATGGACAGGAAGACTTAACATTGTGAAAATTTCTGTTTTACCCAAAGCAATCAGCTTACATAATGCAATCCCAATACAAATTCCTGTGACGTTTTTTAGTGAGATGGAGAAACAAATCACCAACTTTGTTTGGAAAGGGAAGAAGCCCAGGATAAGTGAAGCACTACTGAAGAACACACTAGGAGGCCTGTCACTACCAGAGTTTAGAACCTATTACACTACCACAGCAGTCAAAACAGCCTGGTCGCCAAGCCAAGTGCCGTCAAACAGCCTGGTGCTAATACAAAAAGAGACAGATAAATAAATGAAACAGAATGGAGACCCCAGAGACGACACCATCCTCTTATGAACAGTTGATATTTGACAAATATCTTAAGACATTAAACTTGAGTAAAAACGATCTCTTCAACAAATGGTGCTGGCAAGATTGGATATCCATCTGCAATAAATTGAAACAAGACCTATACCTTACACCTTATACAAAAAGCAACTCAAACTAGATAAAAGACCTAAATATCAAATCTAAAATGATCTAATCCAAGAAAAAAACAGGATCAACAAAGGAAGTTTTAATACACATTGCAGACAGACTTCAAAATCTGACAAACAAAGCACAATCAACAGAAAATAGATAAATGGGAACTACTAAGAATCAAACACTTTAGCTCATCCAAAGACTTTATCAATAGAATTAAAAGATCACCTACAGAATGGGAAAAAATATTTGACAACTGTATGTCAGACTGATGTCTGATCTCCATAATCTATAAGGTACTATAAAATATCAATAAGAAAAAGATGAATGATACATTTAAGTATACATTTAAGTAATGGGCAAAGGAAATGGACAGGCACTTCTCTAAAGAAGAGATCCAGATAGCCAAAAAACACATGTTGATATGCTCACGATCATCAGCTATTAAAGAAATTCAAATCAAAACTACAGTGAGATACCATCTCACCCCAACAAGGTTGGCCATGAGAAGCTGTGGAGAAATTGGAACTCTCCTACCCCTTTGGTGGGATTGCAAAACAGTGCAACCTCTTTGGAAAACAATCTGGTACTTCCTTAAAAAGATGGAAATAGATATACCATTTGACCCAGTAATTCCACTATTTGGAATTTACGCTACAGAATCAAGGCCATTCACACCAAGTGATACATGCACAAGAATGTTTATTGCTGTACAGTCCACAATAGCAGAAAGATGGAATCAACCTAGATGCCCAACAATAGAGGAATGGATAGGTAAACTATGGTATATATACTGAGTGTAACACTATGCAATGATAAAGAACAATGATTATTTTAGGAAGCATCTCATAACCTGGTTTAAATTGGAGGACTTTAGGTTGAGTGAAAGTAGTCAGCAGCAAAAGGACAATTATTGTATGAGACCCCTACAATAAGAATTTAAAAAACAGACTTATGCATAGAAAAAAAGACTCTTTGATGGCTGCACGGGTGGGGCAGGAGGAAAGGAAAAGGTGAGGTATAGATTAGTTGATAGAAATCTGATTGAGTGAAATCTGTGACAGCCCACATTAGAAAGAAGATCAGTTTTAAATGGACGTCAACATAGCAGGATTACTCCTCCCATCTTAACCCAATACTGCAAGGACAGTGTCTTAGTTACCTGTTACTGCTCTAACAGAAAATACCACGAGTGGAAGGTTTCATGAGGAGAAGCTTTTATTGTCACAGTCTGGTAAGCCACAAATCCATTCCTAAGCTACAAGTCCATTCAATACGAAAAATCATCACAGTCAAGTAGGCTGAGTCCACATCCAATGAGAGCATCTTGGCACAGGAACGTTGGGTCCAAAGGATGTGATCTGCTCTCGGTGCTTCTCTCTTGGTGGTATGAGGTTCCCAACTTCCTCAGCTCACTTCTCTCCTTTATGTTCCACAAGCTTGAATCCTGCCTCACTAACACCACTACAAACCATTCTCCATCATCAATATCACAGAGGCAGGATTCACAGTACATGGGAGGCAGGGCACCATATTGGAACTCCTAACCAAGTCCAATCAACACATACATTTTGGAGGGGCACAATTCAGTCCATGACAGACAGTAGTTGGGGTGGGGGGCCAGGGGACTATGCTCTCAGGGGACATCGAGTGCAACTGGCATAACTAGCGTTTAGCTAAGAGAATCTTCTGCACCCTAATTTGATGAGGGGTGTCAGGTGTCTTAGAAGCTGCCAAATTTCCATTTGAGCTACACCAAATTGTCCCAGTTCAGCAGGAATGGACGATCACCAAGGACCTAGACAACATGAGGGAATGAGAACCCAAAAGACAGAGAGACCCACATGGGTGGGTGACTACATAGACATGTGACTGGAAGAACCTGATGGTGCCCAGCCACTACCAGTGATAGCCGTGATTGAAATCACAAAGTTGAGTCTCACTGGGAGTAGGAGAATAAAAAGGGGTACACCCTGAGATCTCCACTAAAAGACTGCATTTGATGGTCCCAAGGCCTCAGCGTTCTCCTGGGTGCGTGGTTTCTGGCCCTGATGCTGCCCCTGTCCATAAATCACAATGGAATTCAACTCTTCAAAGAGGAATGGATGGGACTTAGCAAAGCAGAGTGACCATATTGTGTGTGTACTTTATGGTTCTGTGCACCTATGGGATGTTGTCCTGCTGACCTCTTACTGAAGGCAGGGGAGAAGGTGGAGAGGAGGGGATAGGAGATTGTTGGGAGGATATGTCACGTACAGAACAGAGTGGAGGAATGTGCTGTCACCAGGCAGGGAGAGCAGTGAGAGCTGCACATAGACTGGCATGCTAATTTATATGGGATTGTACATTTCACTCAATCATAAAAAAGAAGATGTAAATATATAAAATTTTAAAGAACTTAAATAATTTCAAAATTTAAATGATAATTTAGAATTATAAATAACCAAGCCAAGCCAAGAATTATAAATAAACCAGGCTAAAAATCTTATCCTTGCTTTTTGACACTTTGAACTCAAGAAAAACGATTACAAATTTATATGAAATGAAGTGTAGAAAGTTATTTGAAAAGAACAGTAAAGGAGAATAATAGTACCAGCACATATTAAATCTATTCAAGAGAAAAGATTTAAAATGTGTAGCATTAACCCCAAAGGAAACTATTATTAATAAACCAAAACCGACACAGCCCACTGCCAACAAGTCAGTTCCAACCCCTAGAGACCCTATAAGTCAAGGTAGAACTGTACTTGAACTGAATACCTTCTTTTTAGCAGATGTAGCGCTTAACCAGTACACCACCAGAGGATAATACCAAATAAAGCGAGACAGACTAAAATTACGTGAAATAGTTTGATCTATGCTGAGCAAATAATTGGAGAAACTGGACTATCTGAAGATGAATGAGGAATCAGGATTAGAGGAAGGCTGTGAAGAAAAAAGGCAGACCCTCAACAAGATGGATTAACACAGTGGCAGCAGCCATGGGCTCAAACGTAGCAGTGACTGTGAGGATGGCACAGGAACTGACAGTATTTTGTTCTCTTGTACATGGGGTTGTTACCAGTGAGAAACTACTTGAGGACACTAGAAACAACCAATTATTATGGCTTGAGCCAAGAAAGTTAGAAGACAGACACCTGGGTACTGGACTGGAAGTAATCCATATGTATGCGTATTCCCAAGAGAAGTGGTCCAACCAAATATGGAAATTATTGAACAATACCATTAATATCTCATGAAAATGAAATTTTTCTAAAGATCATTCAACAGTGACTGCAGCAGTATATTGACAGAGAACTGCCAGAATTTCAGGCTGAATTCAGAAGAAGACATAGAACCAAGAATACCATTGCTTGTGTTGGGTGGATCTTGGCTAAAAGCAGAGAATAGTAGAAAGATGTTTACCTATGTTTTATTGACAATGCAATGGCATTTGTCTCTGTGGATCATAACAAGTAATGGATAACACTGGAGAATGGGAATGTCAGAATATTTATTTGTGCTCATGAGTAATCTCTGCATGTATAAAGAGGCAGTCATTTGAACAGAGCAACGGGACAGTGCTTGGTTTAAAGTCAGGAAAGATGTGCTTCAGGATTGTATCCTTTCATTATACCAATTCAATCTATCTGTATGCCAAGCAAATAATTTGAGAAGCTGGACTATATGAGGAAGAACAAGAAATAGGGATTGGAGGAAGACTTATTAACAATCTGTATTACATAGATGACACAATCTTGCTGAAAGTGAAAAGAACTTGAAGCACTTACAGATGAAGATCAAAGACCACAACTTTCAGTGTGGATTACACCTCAACATCAAGAAAGCAAAGGTCTTTACAACTGGACTAGTAAGCAACATCATGATAAATGGAGAAAAGATTGAGGTTGCAAGGATTTCTTTTTATTTGGATCTACAACCAATGTCCATGGAAGCAGCAGTTGAGAAATCAGAAGTGTTGAAAGATGTCATCTTGCAGACTCAGAGTGTGCCTGACTCAAGCCATGGTATTTTCAGTAGCATCACATGCATGCAAAAGCTGAAGATGAATTGATGCTTTCATATTGTGGTGTTGAAGAAGAGTGTTGAATACAGCATGGACTTTGAAAAGAACAAATATATCTGTTTTGGAAGATGTCCAACAAAAGTGCTCCTTGGAAGCAGAGATAGCAAAACTGTGTTTTACTTTGGGCATGTCTTCAGGAGACATTGGTCCCTGGAGAAAGACATCGTGCATAATAAAGTAAAGGGTCAGCAAAAAAGAGGAGACCCTCAATGAGATGGATTGACAGTGGCTGCAACAATGGGGTCAAGCATAACAATGATTGTGGACATGGCACAGGGACCAGTCAGTGTTTTGTTCTGTTATACATGACACCACTGTGACTCAGAACTGTTTTGACAGCACTTAATAACAACATGGCAAAATAGATCTTAAACTACGTGGCAAGAATGAGTGGATTGTTTCTTGTATTTAACATATGGGAGGACTAGATGGATTATTTAATAGAATGTTTTTTACTTTGTAGATATTGAGATTGGGGATGGTTAACAAACAGTGATTTATGTGGGAAAGCAATACTGGCAACTCTGTCTAAACCCGAGTAGTCTGCGTCACAATTAAATACAGTTTGCTTTAGAATATGGGGTAATTAAAAACAAAAGAAATTTTATTAATTTACTCATGTGAATTAAACTTTAAAGCAAAATTTTTTTATTGTTTTGTTTGTATTTCATGAAGGCACCCTGTAAGTATTAAATATGAATTCTGGCCAGTCAAAAGAAAATGGTAAATTATTTCTTGTACTATGTAATACCATAATAGCAAGGATCAGCAAAGCATAGCTTACTTGCTACATACAGGTTTTTGAAGTAACTTTTGGTTGGAAAACAACCACATTCATTTATACAAGGACTGACAATTATATTTACAAACTCATCCTAGAAAAAGTGCTACATACCTCACTGGTGAATATCAATACAGTCGCCATGAGTCGGATCTGACTCGATGGCTCTTGGCTTGGCTGGCATATTAGAAGACTCCCTGTGGGAAGCCATGCACTGATACCAGTGTCTAGTCCACCCTTCAAAACAATTTTGAAACTCTTTTTCTGGAATGGCCATCAGAGCTCTCATTGTATTGTGCTTAATGTCCTATCATCAAAATGTCTTCCTCTCAGTATTTTCTTTATCTTTGGGTAAAGAAAAAAGTCATTGGGGACTGAATAGAAGAGAATGAAGGACATCAAACACAGGACAGTATGAGCCCAGGAGACAGATGGAGCCAAGCGATCCAGAATCTATACCAGCATGAGACCAGAAGAACTAGATGGTGCTCAGCCACCCTCAATGTCTGCCTTAAGAGGCAATATAATGTCAAAACTCTGACACAGTGGGAGAAAAATAAGAGATGCAGATCTAGAATTATATTAAAAGACCAGACTTGATGGTCCATCAACCTGGAGGGTCCCCTGACAGTGTGGTACCTGGTCTCCTATCCTAGGCTGAAACCAGCACCAGAGACAACACTTACACAAAATTGGACTGGACTGTAAGTCATGAGGCTGTTGGAACAGCTCTCCTATAGTAATCAGATGGGAGGGTAGAGAAGAAAGGACAGGACTAGGTTGAATGAATATGGAAAGAACAGAGTAGAAGGAAGGAGTGTACTGCCACAGGCCTGGAATAATAGATGGAGTGATAGAGGGGTCTCTGTATGGTCTTGACTATGTCAGACTTACTTCATTTGTAAACTTTCATTTAATCACAATAAAATATTAAAAAAAAAAAAAAAAAAAAAAACAGGCATTGGGGCCCAGATCAGGTTAGTAGGCAAGACATTTCGCTACAGTTGTTTACCATCTAAAAACTCCCTCACAGACAACTACACATTTAAGTTGGTGAACTTGTCACCATGCCATTGTGCACAATGGCCATTCTAGAAGGAGTTCCAAAATTGCTTTGAAGGGTGGACTAGGTACTGGTATCAGTTCATAGTTTCTCAAGGGGGAGTATTTCAAAGGTGACCATAGTGATATTCAGCAATAAGATATGTAGCACTTAGAACAATTAAGTTTGCAGACTCAATTGTAAGACCTCATATATTGCTCTAGCTATTTTCAAGCTATGATGGCATATTTGAGTAGCTGCTGCATAAACCATATGGCCAATAAAGCCTAAAATATTTATTACATGGTTCTTTACAGATAACATGTGCTAACCTTCTGTTATAGATGTATATTATTGCTATTAGGTGCTGTAGAGTGAATTTTGACTCAAAATGAGCCCACATGACAGAACAATGCAGTCTCGTAATGTTCTCTAGGTTGTAATCTTTATAGAAGAAGATCAAAAGATCTTTTGACCCACAGATTTGCTAGGTAGATTCAAACTGCCAACTTTTAGAAGCCAAGCCCTTAACTGAATATATCTAGGAAATGTGTGGAAAATAGTTAAACCTGTCATTTTGAGGCAGTTACTCATGTGTAGCATTTTTATAATTAAACATAGAATAAAACCCTTGTAGAAACTATGTTCCTTAAAAGTTAGCAATCTTTTATGCATTTACTAAAGCATCTATGCTAAGAAATGTAATTTCAAAGACATTTAATACAGGACTTCATATTTACTTCCTATATTTCTAGGAAAAGATAGACTTACTAAAATGTAGTTATCTGAGAGAAAAAAACTTAGAGAAAAGCAAAAATTGTAGATGAATGCTTATATATATTTACATTTAAGTTAGTGTGTGTCTTTCTAAGGGATATGTTAGTTCATTGCTGACTGGTAGTTCATGACAGACACCCTTCTCAAGAATTTACTTTCATAGTGACTTGTTAATTCTTTCATTCTGCAACTTTTGACTCATATCATGGTAACCTAAAAAAACAAGTCCACTGTCATTAAGTCAATTCCAACTCATAGTGACTCTATAGGACGGAGTACAGCTGCTCCCCATAGAGTTTCCAAGGGGTGCCTGAAGGATTAGAACTGCTGACCTTTTAGTTAGCAGCTATAGCACTTAACCACTATACCACCAGAGTTTTTGCACCATGGTAGACACTCAAATTATATTGTTAATGAATTGGTGAGTTGATATATGTTTTTCTATAAAACAAACAAAAATGATAAGTAAAATTCAGATTATCTCTCACTTAGAAATTAGAAAATAGTATGTATACCGTAACAATCAGATAATTTATGACTGGTTCACATTTCTTTCTTCCTGTTTTCAGATTAGATTAGACTTTCAACATTGCCAGTGGGTGTTTAAAACTACATGATGTATGTGTAACAGACACATATTGCACACCTGTAAAATTCTGGAAAGTGGTAACTTGCTATGAATTGCCAATGCCTAGATACTTAAGAGCCTTGTCATGCAGTACTATTTGGTGAACTGTGCTGTTGCTTTTCTGAAGGGACATATTGTTAGAGAACATACTTTTGTGCACTTTTGTTGTGAATAGTATTTGAAATTTTCAGCAAGTTGTTGATTCTTGATCAAGTCTCTTTTTTTAAAAGATAATGTCCAAAATTAGCAGTGTATCATGCCTGTTTAAGGTGTAAATAAAAACCTTTGTTTTCATCTAAAGCAATCGTTTCAAATTATAAAAAACGTGTTATTTGTAGTACTCTGTGAGGATGATATAAACCAAAGGATTAGAGGTTTATGTTTATCTAGATGCACCTCAGAAACTCTGGTGGTGTAGTGAGGTAAGTGCTATGTCTGCGAACCGAAAGGTCGGCCATTCAAATCCTCTATGCGCTCCTTGGGAGCTCTTTGGGCAGTTGTATTCTGACCTCTATGGTCGCTATGAGTTGGACCTGACTCGATGGCAGTGGGTTTGGCTTCTTCAATTTAGAGGCACCTCAGAAAAAAAGTTTGATGCTCTACTTTCAAACAATTAGCCATCAAAATCCTTAGGGAACACAATTCTACTCTGATACTTGTGGAGTAGCCATGTGTTAGAATCATCTCAACAGCTGGATTTTGGTATACATGTGTAGAGGACAGCAATACAAAGGTAGAGTTCTCAGCTCCCATGCAGGAGACCTGAGTTGGATTTCCAGTCAGTGCTTTGCATGCACAGCCACGTCTGACAATGGAAGTTTATGCATTGCTATGCTGTTAAACCCTGGTGGCACAGTGGCTAAGTGCTACGGCTGTTTACCAAAAGGTAGGCAATTCAGTCTGCTCCTTGGAAACTGTATGGGGCAGTTCTTATCTGTCCTGTAGGGTCACCGTGAATCAGAATCGACTCAACAGCAGTGGATTTGGTTTGATTTCAGTGGAGCTTTCGTGCGAAAATGAACTACTATGAAGAAATGCTTGGGGATCTATCTTAGCCATCTAGTGCTACCATAACAAAAAATTCCTCATGCAGGTGGTTTTTAGCAAAGAAAAACTTATTTCTGCATAGTCCAGCAGGCTACAAGTCCGAACTCAGGATATCACTTTCAGGCGAAGGCCTAAAAGCCTTCTCTCCCTGTTGAGTCTGGAGAAAGGCCCCTGTGCCACATCAGTCCTTCCTGGGGCACGTCAGAGTAGTAACTTCATTCAGGTCCAGTGAAGGCACTCTGCTCCTGGTCTTTCTTTCTTGATGGTGTGAGATCCCCTACTCTCTGCTTGCTTCTCTGTTTATCTCTTGTAGGATAAAAGGATAAAAAGTAGTGCAAACCCCTCCCAGAAAAAAGTCCCTTTATGTTGGATCAGGGAGATGACCTTAGTAAGGGGGTTACAGGCACACCATAATCCTTGTTAATATAATCCAATTTTACCCTATTAACTACAGGTGAGACTAGGATTTACAACATAGGAAAAACACAAAATGGACGATGGCCAGACAATACTGGGAATCATGACATAGCTGCCTCTCTACAGCTCTGCTCCCACAGTCTTGTGACAGCACATCCCTCCTTTTCCCTCTTTACTACTAGTACCCTCCCAACAAATACCTGTCTCTTCCTCTCTGCCCTCTCTTCTCCACTCTAGAAAAAGATGAGTAGGACAGCTTTCTAAAAATGTATAAAGCCATAAAGTACACATACCACGTGCTCACTCTGTGTCCCCGAGTCCAGTCCATTCTTAGTCTGAAGTGTTGACCTCAGTGGTGGTTTCAGGTCTGGGGCAGCAGCAAACCTAGGGGCCGTGTTCCCAGGGGACCCTCCACATTGTCGGACCATCAGTTCTGGCCTTTCCATAGAGTTCTTGATGTGCACATCTCTTTTTTTCATGCTACATCGGAAACTCTACACTGCGTCCTGTAACAGTAGGATGTGTTTTTGCATGTATCTTCAGCAGTGCTCCTTCCTAATTTCTTTTATTGTATTTTGTCATTCACTTCTGTTTTTGTTTTTCCTCTTTCTGTAACTACCCCACTACATTTTGTCCTTTGAATATATCAATACATGTTAGATGATAAATATTTAATCATCATATTCATTTATATTTGAAGTCTTATACTGTGCAGTAGATTAAACTTTCTTATAGTCTGTAGTTTTATTATCCCATTTTTATACTTACTGTGCTTAAAATATGTATGTAGATATACATGCTCAAATTCATCACAACTAAGGATTTGGAAAACTTATTTCACATTAAATCTCAAAAAAAATTTTTAGTGTCTCGCTATTGACATTATCACATCCTTCCAATGAATGAGCTACATCACTCTATTTGTCATTTGAATAGCGGTCCTATTCTTCAAATGGAAATGGAAAACCTCTTCCCTCTCTGCACCTCTCCCTCCATCACCACCCTCCTTACCCTCCTTTCCTCTTGCCCTGACTCCTTTTTTTGGGTTCTGTCTTCCATCCTATAATAGGTCCTGGGTTAATTAACTATGCTGACTTGGAAGAAGTATAACCAGAATGCTCTGTAGAAACAAGTGATACTGCGTCTCATACACTTTGGACATATTATAAAAAGGGATCGTTCCCTGGAGTAGGACATCGTGTCTGGTGAAGCAGAGGATCAGAGAAACAGGAAGGGCCTCAGTGAGATGAATTGGCACAGTGGCTGCAACACTAAACTCAAGCACGGCAACAACTGTGAGGATGAGACAGGAGTAGGCAGCGTTTTGTTCTGTTGTGCATGAGATCACTAGGAGTCAGAACTGACTTGATGGCACTTAACGGAAGTAATAACGAGACAAACATTTTATTGGAAATAATGGAGATAATAATTGTTTGTTAATACATCTTTGCTTTCAGTATGTTTCTTTTTTGTGCATATGTCTGAGCATTCTTAGGATGGTACCATGAGCTGTGAAACATAAACATTAGTGGCATACACATTGCAATGATGTTTGGTAACTGGAAAACACATTATATAAAACAAATGCATATACTACTACTACTGAAATATTTAATATTGTCCATCACTGCATGTGAAATTGAAATATCTCTTTAAATTAATATTACTTCAAATGGATGATGACCAAAGTTTGTAGCAGTGCCCAAAGGAAATAGCAGTGCCTTTTTGAGAGAATTTTCCTCAATATGATAATAATGAATGTTTAGTTATTTGGTGTCTGTTGACTGTGAAGCAGGAGTATTTAATGAAAATTAATTTTTCTGTGACAGCTTGATTGTTTCCCCAGAAGGCCAACGTTTCAGAGTTTGTCTTACATATATTAATAAACAGCATGAAAGAGTTAATTCTGATGAAAATGATGCCTGGTTCATTAGTAGATCTACTGACGCCTCCAAGGATGTGTAAAACGAACTGAAGATTATTGATAAATATTATTGGAGTAGAAAATAATTATCAAATAATTGACGTATTTGTCAACATTTTTAATTCCTTTTCACATAAACATATGGATTAAAGTTGGTTGAAGACAAAGACAGTAAAAAAAAGAAAATATTATTATAGGTCAAGAGTATTCTAAATGAAAAGTCTCACTAATTGAAAAAATCTCATAATATATAAAAAGCAAAGTATATGTTAAACTGGAAAAATCAGTTAAAAGTTAACAATTTAAAATGTTTTTTTTTTTTTTTTTTTTCCAACTCTGTCAGTTATGCAGAGTACTAGTACAGGAGTAGAGTGTGAGCAATTTTTATACCCACCTGTATTCTTTTTTCAAACAATGTAGGAGAGCTTGGATTAGAGCTAATTCAGCTTCTTGATAGAGGTAAACCATCAGGATCTGTAGAGGTAAACCATCAGGATCTGTCTAAAACATCTCGTAAATGCTAAAATAAAGTTGCTTTTAGAATAAAATAGTAGCTGCTGTAAGGACATAGGAGACATTAAAAGTATTCCCAGCTGAACACTCTAACAATTATAATGTTGAAAAGAAAATATAATTATGATTAAATAAAAAGTGTTCTTGAAGGGCTGTTAGCTTAGGATGATACTCAAAATAGAGCAGTTAAAATGTACAAAATTCAGTTTTAAATCAAGAGAAATACCATAAAATGTAACAGCTTTAAAGAAGTGCAATAAAGTACATATTAAAATGTGCAATTTGTTAGTTTTAACACATGCGGGTAGCTCTGAAACTAAATGTTTCTTGTGTACCTTTCTGATACTTCTCTCTCTGCTCCTTCTAGAAACCAATCATGGATACACCTTCTGTGGCTATACATTAGTTCATACTTTCTAGAATTTTGTGTCAGCGATACAGTATAGTCTTCCTTGTCTAGCTCCTTTAATTCAGCATGTTTTGACATTTATTCAAGTACTCTCATGTATCAATAGTTTATTATTTTTTTATTGCTGAGTAGTATAGCATCTTATAGATGTATCACATTTATTTATCCATTCACTTATTGATGAATATTTGGGCCATTACCTGTTTTGGGCTATTATAGATAAAAAACCAAACCAAACCCATTGCTGTCAAGCTGATTCTGATTCCTTTGACCCTGTATGTAATTCCTTATATGTGAATATGTCTGTGTTTCTCTCATTTGAATTCCTAGGAGTGGAATGTCTGGGTCATGTGGTAGATGAATAGAACCAAACCTACTGACATCAAATTGATTCTGACTCATAGAGGCACTGTTAGGATAGAGTAGAACTGCCCTGTAGGGTTTTCAAGGAGCAGCTGGTAGATTTGAACTGATAACCTTTGGTTAGCAGCCTAATGCTAAGCCAGTGTGCCACCAGGGCTCCACAGTATACATATTATTATTATTTATGTTGAAGTGCTTTCCAAAGGGGCTGTTCCATTTTACATTCCTACCAGCAGTTTCTGAGAGTTCCACTGACTGCTTATCCATGCCAACACTTGATGTGATCAATCTTTATGATTTTCTACATTGTAAAGTTCCTGTATGGTATCTCTAGGCAGATTAATTTAGATTTCTCCAGTTACTAACGATGTGGAATGTCCTTTCATGTGCTTATATGTCATCCATGTATCTTCTTTTGCTGAGATGTCTGTTCATATATTGACTTTTTGTGCTTATATATCATGCAAATATTTTCTGTACTGAAGTGTCTGTTTAAAACTTTTGGCCATATTTTAAAAACTATACTTTAGATAAAGATTTAGAGAAGACTAGTTCCTCATTAAACAGTACACATACTGTTGTATGACATTGGTTAACAACACCACAACACGTCAACACTCTCCCTTCTCAATCTTGGACTCTTTATTACCAGCTTTCCCATCCCTCTTGCCTTCTATCCTTGTGTCTGGACTAGTGTGCCTCTTTTGTTTCATTTTATTTCATGGGTCTGTCTATCTTTGGCTGAAGGAGTGACTTCATTACCCTTCGGTTTTTCTGGTCTGTCAGGCCAGCATGTCTGATCTTTGAATTAGAATTTTGTTCTCCATTTTTTTCAGCTCTACCTGGTACCCTCAGTTGCAGTCCCTGTCAGGTCAGTCAGTGGTGGTGGCCAGGCACCATCTGGTTATACTGGACTCAGTCTGTTGGAGTCTGTGTTAGATGTCGTCCGTTAGCCATTTGGACTAATCCTTCCCTTGTTTCTTTAGTTTTCTTCATTGTTCTGTGCTCCCGAAGAGGTGGGACCAATGGAGTATCCTAGATAACTGCTCACAGGCTTTTAAGACCCCAGACACCACTGATCAAAGTCAAACTCAGAACATTTTCATTATAAACTATTTTATGCCAGTAGAGCAAAGTGTTCCCTGAGAGCATGGTCCCCATCTTTTATTCATTTTTAATTTTACTGAGATGTGAGAATTTAGTCTACATTCTCAAAACAAGTTATAAGATCGATGATTTGAAAATATTTTTTTCTGTGACTTTCATTTTTTTAAAGAGGCTCTTTCAAAGAGCAAAAGTTTCCAATTTTTATTAAGTCCACTTCCTTCCCTCCCTTCTTTTATGGATTATGTTGTATCTAAGAATTGTTTTCCTAAATCAAAGCCACGACGCTTCTAATTTTTTCCTACAAATTTTATAACTTTAGGTTTTAGATTTAAATTTATGATTAATTTTGACTTTTTTTTTTATATGGTAGATAGATGTCATGGATTGAATTGTGAGCCCCCAAAAATATGTGTAGCGGTGTGGCTGGACCATAATTCCCAGTATTTTGTGATTGTCCTGCATTTTGTGATTTTCCTATGCTGGATGTTAGAGGATTAGGGAGGGACTATAAATCCCTTTTTAAGACCACCTCCCTGCTCCACTGTAAAGGAAATTTCCCTGGAGTGTGGCTTGCCTCACCCTTAATCCTTGCGTTTTACAAGAGATAAAAGAAAAGAGAAGCAAGCAGAGAATGGGGAGCTTCACACCATCGAGCAAGCAGCACCAGGAGAAGAGCGAGTCCTTCAGACCTGATGTTCCTGCGCCAAGATGCTCCCTGGACAAAGACCGGACTTTCCTCCAGAGCCGACCAGGGGGAAAGCTTTCCCCTGGAGTGGACAACCTGAATTTGAACTTGTAGCCTACCAGACTGTGTAAGAATAAACTTTCCTTTGTTAAAGCCATCCACTCTATGACATTTCTGTCACAGCGGCACTAGATGACTAAAACAGTAGATATGGATAAAAGTTGATTTTGTGTTCATTCCCAAAAACCAAACCCACTGACCTGGAGTGAATTCTGACTCATAGCGACCCTATAATACAGAATAGAACTGCCTCGTAAAGTTTTAAAGGAGCACCTGGCATATCTGCACTGCTGACTTTTTGGTTAGCAGATGTGGCCTTTCACTATTACACCACCAGGGTTTCCTTGTGTTCATTATGGGTGTCCAGTTGTTTTAGCCCTACTTGTTAAAAGTTGTCCTTCCATTAAATTTATTTTGCTCCTTTGTTGGAATTAAATGAAGTGTGTGTGTATGTGTGTGTGTGTGAGAGAGAGAGAGAAAGTCTATTTTTAGACCCTGTTTCATTGTCCTTTTTGTCTTTCTTTATACCAGTACAGCAGTGTCTTCATTAATCTAGGTGTATACAAAGCACTTGGCTTGGCATACTAAAGCTGGAAACCTTGGTGTCTTAGTGGTTCAAAGGGATGGTTGCTAACCCAAAGGTCAGCAACTTGAATCCACCAGGCACTGCTTGGAAACTCTATGGGGCAGTTCTCCTCTGTTCTGTAGGATAGCTATAAGTTCCAATCAAGTTGACAGTAATGAATTTGATTTCGTTTATACTAAATCTCTAAGTTAGGCTATTCTAGGTCCTGTGCAATGACACATTTCCACATTAATTTTAGAATGAGCTTGTCAAGTCCTATAAAAAAAAAAACTCGGTATTTTGGTTGAATTTGAGTAGAATCTATAGATCAATTAGGGAGTGTGTTGAATCTATATACATCAATTTGGTGAGAAATGACATCCTCACATCAAGTCCTTTGACCCATGAGAATATTGTGTCTTTTCATTTCTTTAGGACTCCTGAATTCCTATTAGCAGTATGTCTTTTGGTTTTAGTGTACAGCTCTTTCACAATTGTTTGTAAGATGTATGCCTAAGAATTTCATTTTCTGATGTTATTTAAATATTTTGATTTAGGCTCCAAATGTTTGTTGGTCATATATGGAAATACAATTTGGTGTATAGATCTGGTATCTTATTCTTCCTAAACTCATGTTTTCATTCAAGACTGTGCATATAGAGTCCATAGATTTTCTGTCTCAGGTTTTCATGTCATCTGTAAATAAAGTAGTAGATGGAGACAAATTTGTAATGTAACATATGTAGATCAGAAAAAAAGCCTCAAATTAGTGACCTCAATTTCCAATTTAAGATAACAAAAAAAAAGACTAAATGAAATCTAAAACATAAAAATGGAAATAAACATGTGAATGGAAATCCATTAATTGCTTAATAATTTTGATAGTTTTTAAAAATGTCTTTTTAGTTTAAAATGTTTTCCTAATTCTATTTTTATTTCTTCTTTAACTGATGAACTATTTACATATATGTTGTTTGCTTTCTAAATATTTGGAAGATGTCCAAACACCTTTATCCTACTGATTTCCTATGTGGTACCTGTGTAATCAGTAAATGTATGTTGTATGGCATGAATGTTTTAATTTTATGAATTTATTGACATCTTTTGTTTTTATTTTGCCCAAAATATCATCAGTCTTGACAAGTCTTCCATTTGTAACTGAAAAGAATGTGTGCTCAATGATTCTTAGGTGTATCATTTTAAAAATGATGAAATTGCTCATGGTATTAAAGCCATACAGAAGAACCTTCTTACTGGTTTTCTGTGTACTTTTTTCTATCAGATATTGAGAGAGTTCTTGATGCCTGTATATTGAACTATAATTATGTGTTTATCTGTTTCTCTTTAGTGTTCTATGTATTTTAGCTTCACGAACTTTTAAAGCACTAATTACACACACAAACATTTACGATGGTACCATTCTTGTTAAGAAAAGATTCTCTTCATTTCTATTAATATTCTTTGCTCTGAAGTCATATTTCTCTAATATTAATAAGGCTACCCTTTCATATGAGTCATATTAACATGGTAAATGTTTTTCTGTTGCTGAATTTATATTTCAAGAGGCGTTCTTAAAGACAGCACATAGGGCCTATTGGTTTTAGCTAGTCCAACAATTTCTGTTTTATAGTTGAGATGCTTAGACCATTTAACTTTAATGTCATTATCAATATTTCTCAATTTAAACATATAGTATTTCACCCTTTGTTTCTATTTGCCGATCTTTTTTGGTCTCTCCCCTCACTTTTAGCTTCCTTTGGAATAAATTGATTACCTTTTATTGCCAAGAGCCAAGTGCCGTACCTTTTATTACTTTTGCTTTATCTCTATTGTTGATTTATTTTTTCCTTTTTTTTATTATGATTCAATGAAAATGTACATTCCCATATAAATTCACATGCTCACCTATATGCAGCTCCCACTGCTCTCCCTACCCAGTGACAGCACACCCTTCCTCTCTGCTCCATATATGTCCGATCCTCCCAACAGTCAACTATCCCCTCCTCTCCACCCACTCCTCTTCCTCCACTAAGAGGTCAGCAGGATGACATCCTATAGATTTATTTTTAGTAACACTTTTTTGCGTTATTTTAGTGCTTGCTTTAATTTGTAAGTTGTCATTATGCATCACAGTTTCCCTGCGAGTAGATGTTATACTACTTCATGTATGGTAAAAGAATTTTACAGCTGTATACTTCCATTTCCCCCTTTCTGGACTCTGGTATTGTTCTCATATATTCTATTTGTACGTATGTTACAAACCTCAGAAACTGTTACTATTCTTTTTGCCTTCAACATTTATCTTGTAAGATATTTATAATAATAAAAGTACTTACATTTAGCCATGTAGTGATTTCTGATGGTCTTCATTCCCTTTTGTAGATTTGAATTTCTATCTGGTGTAATTCCTACTGCTGAAGCATTTCTTTAGTACAGGTTTATTGGTGATAAATTTTTTCAGCTTTTGTATATTTGGAGAAGTCTTTATTTTTCCCTCATTCTAGAAAAATATTTTTGCTAAATATAAACACTTCTAGGTTGAGAGTTTCATGTGTGTGTATGTGTGGTTTCCTTTCAGCAGTTGAATGATGCTGTCTTGCTGTCTTTTAACCTGAATTATGTGCGGTGAACAATGTCATACGTACTTTAGTTATATTGAAAATAATGCATTGTTTTTCTTTGTTTAGTTTTAAGATTATCATTGATTTTAAGCAGTTTTATTATGATATGTCTTAGTGTAGTTTTCCTTGCGTGTGGTGTGTGTTTGATATTCTTTAGATTTTTTGGATCCATGGTTTTATAGTTTTCCTTAAATTTACAGTCTTGGTTTTTTATTTATCCAATTACTATTTTTTTGTCCTCCCATCCCTTTTGAGGATTCTACTTGTGTCTATTGTTGGATGGTTAAAATGTCCTGGGGCCGTGGTGGCACTGTGGTTAAGTGTTCAGCTGCTAACCAAAATATCAGCAGTTTGAATCTACCAGCCATTATGTGGAAATCCTACTGGACAGGTCTACTCTATCCTATAGGTCACTGTGAGTCAGAACTGAGTCAGCAACAATGGGTTTAATATTTTCCTGTGGTTTCTTGATGCCCTGTTCATTTTCCCCAGTACTGAAGCAAGGCCTTCCTTAATACTCAAACTGACAGTCCATAAATTATGAGCGCTTTCTAGTCTGGGTAGTAGAGACAGGCACTATTTTTGGCCTTGCATGAAGTACCCTTCCTTCTGTTAGGTGGTTCTGTCTCCAACCTAAGGAGCCCTGTGTTTAAATACCGAGATAATAACAGAAAGATTGGCAGTCTGAACCCTCCAGCCACTCCACAGGAGAAAGGTGTGGCAGGCTGCTCCCTTAAACATACATAGCTTTGCAAACAATTGGAGAATTTCTTCCCTGTCCTATAGGGTCATTATGAGTCAGAATTGATTCAACAGCAATGAATTGTTAATTTTTTTATCCCACCTTCGGTAGTTTCTTCTCACATGTGTGTTGATTAACACTAGGTCAAATATTCAAGGGGCCCTCTGGAGATGTGCAGAGTTTTTCATTTTCCTTCTCTGCAGTACTCTGCCTTGTGAACTTTACTGCATTAGCCTCTTCAGACTTCCGGCTCCGTTTTGTCAGCTCTAGGAGGCTGCCAGACTCTCCCTGGTTTACCTTCTTTGTCCTGCAGCTGGGGTGTTTTCTCTTGGTGGTAAGCTGGAATGATCCTAAGGCTGACCTTTTCTCAGTCTTCTCTCTCTGGGATCATATATTTTGTTCTTCTATTTGAACTACTTCCGATGAGAGTATAAATCTATACTACATGATGTTACACCATTGTGGCCAGAGAAAGAAGTCTTAAGAGGATAGATTTAATTTGCATAGATTTTTAATGGAGTGTGTGTATATACACACACACAGTGTGCACGTATTTATATTGTGTGTGTATATACATATATGTATAGTTATGCTTTTTTGTCTTTCCTATTAAGTGTATATCTATCATAATTAGCTATGTGCTTATTTTAATGTGTGTAATTAGAGATGAGTGAATAAAGTTAACATGTTTAAATATAGATATGATAATTTGAATTACTGGTCTCCAATTCTTCATCTCTCTTTATGTTCAATGTTCTTTCCCTTCTAACTGTGCAGTTCTTCCCACTAAAGACCAAGCTTACTTCCAAACCCTTGGCTTTACCATTAGCAATATAACTTGTTTTATCCAGTGGATAAAACAGTGGCCTCAGTTACAGTGTGCCAATTCTGAACCAATGTCTCAAGAGACATATTTGTTTTGTCTATACTTTTGTGCCTCTGCCAAAATTATGAGATGAGATTTCTTAGTATTTGCTGGAGTGTACTGAGCCCAGACTCATGTGAGGAGCCAAACCCAGTCAGATCTACAAATTAAAGCAAGTCAGCCTGCCAGAACTAGGCTGGAGCACCTGACCCCAGCAAACCCCAAAAATAAATTCCAGGAGTTGAGAAAAAAATAGATGGATCCACTGAGAATAATAAGATATGAATAATGCATACAGAAGGCTAACAAATCAGGTCAATATATCAAAATGACAGGATAGTATGTCATGTAACCCTGGCCAAGGTAGAAAAGTACATCACTGTAGGGTGGTTCAGTTTGCAAATGTCTTAAATGAGCCTGCGGAATAGCTGAGAGTGTTAGAACATGGGTTGAGAGCCAAGAAAATTCAGAATATGTGTATGTAGAACTATAACAATACCAAAAGGATAGAAAAATAAACATTTAAATTATTACATAAACAATATCAGTACCAATTGTTGTGCAGTCTCTGCTGACTCATGGTGGGACCATGTGTTTCAGAGCAGCTCTTACTGCATAAGATTGTTAGTGGCTGATTTTTCAGAAATAGATTCAAGGCCTTTCTTCCAGGGTACACCTGGCTGAACTGAGAGCTCTGAACTTTAGGTTAGTGGCTGAGCATGTTAACCCCACACCACTCAGGGACTACTATGATGAACAGTAGAGATCCAGAATTGAAAAATGTATATGTCTTTTACTCAGACTCAAGGGATATAAGCTTTATACATTGCAAAAGAAGAGATCCACAGGAAGACATCTACAGTAGTGCAGTAAGGCAAGTTCTTCTAGCAATATGTGTAAAAAGTGACTTACATAAACAGTTACTTGTTGAATGGAATCTAATTAAAGTATTATTAAAATCCACATTCAGAGTTTATTATTTTAAATGTCTTTAAGAAAGTATAATGTAATCACTAGAAGAGTTTATTCTTAAATTATTGTCAACAAAGCTTTTCCTAAGTTTAATGAATCACAGGTTCTAAAATCCCTTCAGCACAGTGATCTAACTCTTACGGTCTGTCTATTAAAACTGAAGAGACTTTGGTGGTGCCAAGATGGCATTCTAGACACACACCTACTTAATTCCCTCTGAAAACTAAGGCCCAGAATAATAAGTGAATGGAGCAGTGTGGACTTTCTTGGAATCCCTGAGTGACAGGGAAGGAGGCAAGGCAGTGGCACACTGAGTCCTGCTTCTGCTAATGCAGCGTTTGAGGGGACCGGAGGTATGGACACCTTCTTTGTTATCTGGGAGGCAAGTACTGGGTCTGGGTCTCCTGCACTTCTGTGTCTGGCACACTAATGCTCTGAACTGCAGTGCTTAAGTGAACAATGTATACTGCAGTGGAGAAACAGTGCTTGTGAGAGCCAGATCTTGAGAGACTGGCTTCTGATCAAGGGTCTCCGTGCCCCTCCCTCCTTTTCTGTGCTGCAGCATAGACTCTGCTGACTCATGGCAGAAAGAGTGGCTCAGGTAGGACACCATCTTGGTCAGCTGAGAGGTGAAGTTAGCTATGCCTGAGGTCTCAGCAGGAGCTAATTCACACAGTGCTTGTCTGGAAAGTGTTTCAGCAACAGAATAGCTGGTTTAGAGATGATCATATATAGGGATTGTGATGGATCCTGGTGGCTGAGGAAAGGAGTGCCCTAACCCCTCCCTTCTTTGAGCCACGTCATAATGTCTGGGGAAAGACTACGAGGCACCATCATTGGCACCTGAGAAGTGGGGCCTGGCACCCCTGAGGGCCCATGTGCTATGGGCAGCTGCTGGACAACATCTCTCTCAGCAGTAAAGCATATTTTAAAATAAGACTGGCTAGAGAATGCAGCAGTGACAGAAAAGTGAGTGGGGTGCTTATTGAACACCACTTCACTGATCCACATCATGGCAATGGCACCCTCCCCCCCAGACTCCATATGTAGGGCACTGTCTGCCAGCCAGGAGGCAGGGCTTGCCAATCCTGAGGGCCCAGCTCCTCTTGGCACCTGCTAGATTATGCTCCTCTCAGCAAAATAAAAACAGTTTTAAGTTTAATGCATCTAGAGCACAACAGTCCCTGGCAGCGAGTGTGGTGGCATCCTTCTCGCCGCCCCTCCCTGAGCTACACCATAGACTTGACTGATACAATTACGAAGAGTTGCCACAAGTAGCTCACCACCATTAGCAGCCTGGATATGGGGCCTACTGCCCCTGAGAGCCCAGCTGGTGCCAGTCACTAGAGAACACAGAGCCAGCTGGTGACCAAACCTAGCAGTGCCCATATTCCCCTCTTAGATCTATGCCACAGCTCCTGTTGGTGTAACACTAGACAAATTGAACAGCTTCTTGATGGTGTGAAGGCAACAGTCAATAATTAACCATTTAAAGAAGCAGACCACCTTGGCTCCAGAAAACTCTCAAAATAAAGAATCCAAAAACTTCCCAGATGAAGAAGCCTATCTGAAATTATCAGAGGTAGAATACTGAAGCATTACGTATGGAGCCCTCCTAGAGAAGAAACAAAATGCAACAGGACACAATGAAAAAATAAGTAAGCTGTATGAACTTCTGGAACATCAGTGATCTGTAATCCAGCAGATCAAAAATAAACTTACAGATTTAGACAATTCAGTGAAAGCCAAAAGAGCAAGATTGAGGATTTAGAAGCAGAAATAGTTAACTTTGAGATAAAGCAACTGACACTAGCATTTATGAGGAGAAATCAGAGAAAAGAAACAAGAAAAATGAATAAGCATTAAGAAGCATGTGGAACTCTGTCAAGAGGAAAAAAATACAAATAACTGGAGTTCCTAAACAGGGAGGGACAGCTGAAAATACAGAGAGAATTGTTGAAGACTTGCTGACAGAAAACATCCCTGATATTATGAAAGAACATAGATATCCAAGATGCTTATTGAACACCAAAACGCAGAGCCCAAAAGAAAGACACCAAGGCATATTGTAATCAAGCTGAATAAAATGAAACATAAAGAGAGGCTCTTAAAGGCAGCAAGACTTAAAAAACAAAACTAGCATACAAAGAGAAGCTCTGTAGGCTCTTGTCTAACTTCTGCACAGAAACTGTGTTGGCCAGAAAGCAGGGGGATGACACATTCAAAGCCTTGAAGAAGAAAAATTTCCAACCAAGAATTATATATCCTGTAAAATTGTCTCTGAAATGTGAAGGGGAAATTGAGACATTTACAGAGAAACAGAAGCTTGGAGACTCTGTAAAAAACAAACCAAAACTATAAAAAATACTGAAAGAGGTTCTGTATAAAAACAAAAGCAAAAAATGTATACTTAAGGAGGCAGTGCAAGACATGGCATTCAGAATTCTGTTCAGCTAGGGAAGTCACAGAGCTCAGTCAAAGCTAAAATATTAAAAGAAGGGAACTAGTGAGCTTAACACAAAAACTACGACATCATCACAATATAAATAGGGATATATAATAGTAGTTATAACCCTTTCGGATGGAGAGGAAATTTTGAAGATATACAGGGATAAAAGATTGCTTTAAACTTAGAACATTAAGGAGGATCAAAGAGGTAGCCACAAAGAAAACTAATAGTGTGACATATCAAAACAAGAAGCATAATACAGGAGTCTCAACAAACACAAAACCAACACTGAAAAAGATGAGTAAACCCGTGCATAAAAATGACCCAAACAGAATATTAAGAGAAACAAAGAAAACATCAACAACACAAAAATCAATGCATCAAAATTATAGTAAAGAACACATATCTATCAATAATTACACTGAATGCAAATGGACTAAATGCTGCAATAAAGAGACACAAGCTGACAGCCTGGATCAAAAGACATTATCTGTCTATATGTGGCTTCCAAGAAATATACTTTAGGCTCAAAGATATGAACAAACCAAAAATCAAGGATGGAAGAATGCATACCAAACTAGTAACACACAAAGAAGAGCAGAGTGGTGATACTAATCTCAGATAAAATAGATTTTAATGTAAGGTACACCATCGTGAACAATGATGGTCACTATGTACTAATGAAAGGTTGAATAACTAAGCAGGCTGTAACAATATTAAATGTTTATCCACTCAATACCAGAGCATCTAAATACATCAAACAAATTCTGACAACATTGAAAATCCCCACATAAATAGTAGGAGACTTCAACATTCCACTGTCAAATCATCCAGAAAAAAACCTCAGTAAAGATACAGAAGATATTGATATGACAATCAACCAACTAGACCACGTCAACATATACATACTTTTTACTGAACAACAGATAAGTACACCTTGTTTTCCAGTGCACATGGAACATTCTCCAGAATAGACCACGTATTAGGACATAAAACTAGTCTCAACAAAATCCAGTCCATAATTATTGCAAAGCATCATCTTGGACCATAAAGCCATAAAAGTTGAAATCACCAGCAGAAAAAACATAGATAGAAAACTGAACTCCTGGAAACTGAACAACATCTCACTCAAAAATCCATGGGTTATAAAAGAAATCAAGGACACAATAAAGAAATTTATGGAATGAAATGAGAATAAAAACACATTCTAACAGAGCCTATAGGATACAACAAAAGTAGTGCTCACAGGCAATGAATGTCTATAAATGCACATATCTGGAATGAAAAAGGGCCCAAACCATACAATTAACCCTACAACATTAACAAGTAGAAAGAGGGCAACAAAGGAACCCATCAGACACCAGAAGAAAACAGATAATATAGGTTAGAGCAGAACTAAATGAATTGGAGAATAGAAAAACAATTGAAAAACTTAAGAAAACCAAAAGCTGATTCTCTGAAAAGATGAACAAAGTTAATAAACCATTGGCTGAACTTTCATAAGAAAAACGGGAAAGGAAACAGTAACCTGAATAAGAAATGAGATGGGAAATTCATAACAGATGCAACTGAAATCAACAGTATTGTAACAAAATACTATGAAAGATTGTACTCTAACAGATTTGGAAGTGTAAAGAAAATGCATAAATTTCTAGATTCACATTCAATACCAAAATTATCACAAGGAAAAGTAGAACAACTTAATACACCCATCACACAGGAAGAGATTGAAAAAAATCATCCAAAAACTATCAACCAAAAAAAGTCCTGGCCTAGATGGCTTCACTGAGAATTCTACCAAGCTTTTAGGGAGAAGTTAATTCCAATACTACAGATGCTACTTCACAGCTTAGAAAAAGATGGAATACTTCAAAATTTGTTCTGTGAAGCCAGTGTAACCCTGGCACCAAAGCTATGAAATGATCCCACGATAAAGAAAATTACAAACCAGTACCACTCATGAATCTAGATGCAAAAATCTTCAACAAAATCCTAGCCAAACGTATCAAAAAAACAATTCATCATGACCAAGTTGGATTCACAGCAAGGATACAAGGCTGGTTCAGCATTAGAAAAACAATGTAATCAACTACGTAAATAACTCTAAGAATAAAAACAACCTGATTTTGTCAATTGATGCAGAAGAGGAATTTGACAAAGTCCAGCACCCATTCATGTTAAAAAGTCTCAGCAAAATAAGAATAGACAGTAAATTCCTCAATGCAGTAAGGGGCATGTATCCAAAGCCAGCCATCTACATAATGCTGAATAGAGAGTGACTGAAAGAATTTCCCCTGAGAATGGGAATGTGACTAAGAAGCCCAGTCCTCACCACTTCTATTCAAAATTGTTCTAGAGGTTCTAGCCAGAGCAATTAGACAAGACAAGGAAATAAAAGGCATCCACATCAGCAAAGATGAAGTAAAAATCTCCCCATTTGAGACTGATATGATTATATACACAGAATGTTAATGAATCCATAAGTTGACTACTCAAATTAATAGAAGAGTTCAGCAAAATATCAGGATATAAGACAAACATAAGTGAATTGGTAGGATTCCTTTACACCAGCAAAGAGAACATCAACGAGGAAATCACCAGATCAATACCATTTACTATAGCCCTTGTCATGGATTGAATTGTGTCTCCCCAAAAATGTGTATGTTGATTTGACTTGGTTAGGGGTTCCAGTATGGTGCCCTTCCTTCCATGTGTCGTGAGTCCTGCCTCTGTGATATTGATGATGGAGAATGGTTTGCAGTTGTGTTAGTGAGGCAGGACTCAAGGTTGTGGAATATAAGGGAGAGAAGTGAGCTGAGGAAGTTAGCGACCTCATACCATCGAGAGCAGAGCACGTCTTTGGACCCGAGGTTCCTGTGCCGAGGTGCCCTCACTGGATTTGGACTCAGCCTACCGGACTGTGATAAATTCTCCTTCTGAATGGACTTACAGTTTGTAAATGGATTTGCAGCTTACCGGACTGTCTCAATAAAAGCTTCTCCTCATGAAACCTTCCACTCGTGGTATTTTCTGTTAGAGCAGTACCCGGTGACTAGGACAGCCCCCAAGAAACTACGATTCCCAAGAATAATTCTAACCAGAGAAACAAGAGACCTATACAGAGCAAATTACAAGACCTTAGTCCAAGAAAACAAGAGACTTATGTAAGTGGAGAAACCTACACTGCTCATAGATAGGAAGACTTAACACTGTGATAGAATCTGTTTTACCCAGAGCGATCTGTGTATACAATGCAATCCCAATACAAATTCCAGTGTCATTTTTAAAAATATTTACTTATTCTGATCGAGTGAAAATGTAAAATCCAGTTAAAATTTGCATACCCGCCTATGTGCAGCTCCCACTGCTCTCTTTGCCCAATGACAGCACATGTCATATCCTCTTAACAATCTCTTGTCCCCTCGTCTCCACCCTCTCCACTCCCCTCTAGTAAGAGGCTAGTAGTAATACATCCTATAGATGCATAGAACCATAAAGTGCACACACGATATGGTCACTCTGTATCACCCAGTCCAGGTGGTTCCTGTTTTTGGCATTGACCTCAGTAATGATTTATGGACAGGAGCAGCATCAGGTCTAGGGGCCATGCTCCCAGAGGAACCCGAAGGCCTTTGGACCATCAATTGCAGTCTTTTAGTGGAGTTCTCAGGGTACACTCTTTTTTATTCTCGTGTTGCCACTAAAACTCAACTTTGTGAACACCATCATGGCTGTCACTGATGGTGGCTGAGCACCATCTGATTCTTCTGGTCACATGTTGATGTAGTCACCCATTCATGTGGGACTTTCTGTCTTCTGAGTTCTCTTTCCCCCATGTTGTTTTGATCCTCGGTGAGTTGGGACCATTTGGTGTACCACAGATGGCAGCTTGCTAGCTTTTAAGACCTTGGATGCCACTCACCAGTATGGGGTGGAGAAGACTCTTAGTAATATGCTGGTTATGCCAATTGGCCTCCATGTCCCCTAAAAGCATGGTCCCTGGACCCCTGCCCCTGCTACTCTGCCCTTGGAATATTGGGTTAAGATTGGAAGAGTAATCATGTTGTGTTGAAGTCCAGTTAAAGTGATCATCTTTCAACTGTATGCTGCCACTGATTCACCCAACCTAATTTCTATTAACTATCTAATCTATAACCACCTTCTCCCTTCCTCCCTCCCCACTCTTGCAGCCATCAGTCTTTTCATGAGTCTGTTTTTAATTTCTTATATTAAGGATCTCATACAATATTTGTCCTTGTGCTGCTGACTAATTTAACTCAACATGCAGTCTTCCAATTCAAAACAAGTTATGAGATGCTTCCTAAAATCATCATTGTTCTTTATCATTGCATAGTATTCCATTGAGTATATGTGCCATAGTTTGGTTACCCATTCATCTGGCATTGGGCATCTGGGTTGATTTCATGTTTTTGCTGTTGTGAACTGTGCTGCAATAAACATTCGTGTGCATGTATCTGTTCATGTGAATGCCTTTGACTCTGTAGAATATATTCCAAGCAGTGGGATTACAGGGTCAAATGGTATATCTATTTCCATCTTTTTAAGGAAGCGCCAGATTGTTTTCCAAAGAGGTTGAACCATTTCGCATTCCCACCGTAAGTGTAGGAGAGTTCCAGTTTCTCCACAGCCTCTCCAACTTTCATTGGTATTTTGGAACATGGCCAACCTTGTTGGAATGAAATGATATCTCATTGTAGTTTTGACTTGAATTTCTTTAAATAGCTAATGATCATGAGCAATTCTATGTGTGTTTTGCCTGTGTGAATATCCCCTTTAGAGAAGTGTCTGTCCTCCTTCATCCATTGCTTAACTGGACTACTTATCCTTTTCTTGTTGATAGTTTGTAGTAGTACGTAGATTATGGAGAGCAGATGTCAGTCTGACATATACTTGCCAAATATTTCTTCCCGTTTTGTAGATGGTCTTTTATTTTGATAAAGTCTTTGGATGAGCAAAGGTGTTTGATTCTTAGTAGTCCCCGTTTATCTATATTCTCTTCTCTTGATTATGTTTTTACAGATTTTGAAGTCTGTCTGTGTAGTCTATTAAAACTTCCATTGTTGATCCAGTTTTTTCTTGGATGAGCTTTGTCACTTTAGATTTGATATTTATGTCTTTTATACAATTTGAGTTGTTTTCTGTATAATGTGTGAGATATGGGTCTTGTTTCAATTTTTTTGCAGATGGATATCCAATTTTACCAGCATCATTTGTTGAAGAGATTGTTTTTACCCCAGTTAAAATCTTATGGCCTTTGTCAAATATCAACCGTTCATAGGAAGATGGTGGCATTTCTAGGGTCTCACCTCTGTTACATTGGTCTATATATCTCTGTTTGTACCAGTACCAGGCAGTTTTGACAACTGTGGCAGTGTAATGGGTTCTAAAGTCAGGTAGTGAGAGGCCTCCCAGTGTGTTCTTCTTCTTCACTAGTGCTTTACTTATCTTTATTTTCTTCCCTTTCCAAACAAAGTTGGTGATCTTTTTCTCCATCTCTTTAAAAAATGTGTCTGAAATTTGAATAGGGATTGCATTATATAAGTAGATTGCTTTGAGTAAAATAGACATTTTCACAATGTTAAGTCTTCCTATCCATGAGCAGGGTAGATTTCTCCATTTATATAAGTCTCTCTTAGTTTCTTGTAGTAAGGTCTTGTTGTTCTCTTTGTTAAGGTCTCCTGTTTCTCTAGTTAGATTTATTCCTAGGTATTTTGTCTTCTTGGGAGCTACAGTAAATGGCATTTATTTGGTGATTTCTACTTTGATAATGCCTTTGTTGATATAAAGGAATCCTACAGATTTACTTATGTTTATCTTGTATCCCGAGACTTTGCTGAACTCTTCTATCAGTTTGAGTAGTTTACTTATGGATTCTATAGGATTCTCTGTGTATACAATCATATTATCTGCAAATTGGGAGGTTTTTATTTCTTTGCCAGTGCAGATGCCCTTTATTTCTTTGTCTTCACTAATTACTGTGGCTAGAACTCCTAGCACAATGTTGAGTAGGAGAGGTGAGTGTGGGCATCCTTGTCTAGTTCCTGTTCTCAAGGGGAATTGTTTCAGTTTCTCTCCATTCAAAATGATGTAGGCAGTTGGCATTGTATGAATGGCCCTTATTGCACTGAGGAATTTGCCTTCTATTCCTATATTGCTGAGAGATTTTAGCATGAATAGGTGTTGGACTTTATCAAATGCCTTTTCCGCATCAATTGAGAAAATCAGATGGTCTTGTCTTTTGTGTTATTTGTGTGGTTGATCACATTAATTGTTTTTCTGATGTTGAACCAACCTTGCATCCCTGGTGATGAATTATTTTTTTGACTTGATGTTGAATTCTATTGGCAAGGATTTTGTTGAAGATTTTTGCATCTAGGTTCAGGAGTGACATTGGTCTGTAGTTTTCCTTTTGTGTTGGATCTTTCCCTGGCTTTAGTATCAGGGTTATGTTGGCTCTGTATGATGAAACTGAGAGTACTCCATCCCTTTCTATGCCATGAAATAGTCTCAGTAGTATTGGAGTTAACTCTTCTCTAAAAGCTTGGTTGGATTCTACAGTGAAGCCATCTTGGCCAGGGCATTTTTTGGTTGGTGGTTTTTTGATGACTTTTCAATCTCTCCCTTTGTGATGGGTTTATTAAATAGTTCTGCTTCACCCTGTGAATAATTTTGGTAGGTGATATGAATCTAGCAATTTGTCTATTTCCTCTAGGTTTCCAAATATGTTAGAGTGTAGTCTTTCATAGTATTCTGTTATGATATTTTTGATTCCTGTTGGATCTGTTATGACAACTCCTCTCTTGTTTCTTATTTGGGTTATTTGTTTCCTTTCTTGTTTTACTTTTATAAGTTTAGCCAATGGTTTGTCAATTTTGTTGATCTTTTCAAAAAAAAAAACAGCTTTTGGTCTTTTCAATTTTTTCAATTTTTTTTGTTCTCTAATTCCTTTAGTTCTGCTTTAATCATCATAATCTGTTTTCTGTTGACTGAGGGGTTCTTCTGTTGCTCTTTTTCTACTTGTTCAAACTACAGGGTTAATTCTTTGTTTTACATTCTTTCTTCCTTCCAGATGTGTACATTTATAGAGATGAACTGAACTCTGAGCACTGCTTTGGCTGTATCCCATCCATTCTCGTAGGATGTGTTTTATTTTAATTTGAATCCATAAATTTCTTTATTTCATCCTTGATTTCTTCTGTAACCCATGATGTTTTGAGCAAGATGTTGTTCAGTTTTTGTGAGTTCCAATTTCTATTTTTTTTCTGCTATTGATTTGGACTTTTATGGCCTCATGGTGGGAGAAGATGCTTTGTAATAATTCAGTGGTTTGGATTTTGTGGAGATTTGCTTGATGTCCTAACACTCGGTCTATTCTGGAAAATTTTCCATGTGCACTGGAGAAGATATAGTTATCTGCACATAGATAGAAAGTTCTGTCTATGCGGGTGAGGTCTATTTGGTTAATTGTTGCAGTAGGGTATTCTGTGTCTGTACTGAGCTTTTTTCTAGAACACCTGTCCAATACTCAGAGTGGAGTGTTGAAGTCTTCCACTATTATTGTGGAGTAATCAATCTCATTTTTTGAATATAGTCAGTGTTTCTTTGATGTATTTAGATATTCTAGTATTGGATGAATCAGTATTTAATATTGTTAAGTCCTGATTGTATATTCAACTTTTCAGCAATAGAGTCCATCTTTCTATTCTATCTGAAATTATTATTGAAACACCTAATCTTCTTTGTATATTTTTAGCTTGGTATATATTCTTCCATCCTTTAATTTTAAGTTTGTTCATATCTTTAAGTCTAAAGTGAGTTTCTTGTAAGCAATACATAGACAGGTTGTGTCTTTTGATCCAGGATGTCACTCATTGTCTCTTTACTGGAGCGTTCAGTCCATTTACATTTAATGTAATTATTGACAAGTATGTGTTTAGTGCTGTCATTTTGATGTATTTATTTTTGTGTTGATGTTTTTTTCTGTTGTTCTTACTATTCTGTTCTGGGACATTCTTCTTTATAGGTTGATTTTTCATCCTTTTCATTGTTGGTTTTGTGTTTGTTGAGACTCCTATGATTCTTCATTTGATATGTTGCATCTTTATTGTACTTTGTGACTACTCCTATAATGCCCCTTAATAATCTGTGTGTCAACTGTTAAGGTTTGTGAACTGAGGGGGTCTAGATTTCCAGTACTAATTAAATTCAATTTAGGAACTTTCTCAAATGATATTTGATTAAGGAAATTTCCTTGAAATGTCTGGGTCACAGGAATATTTCCATATCAGCATTCAGTTCGAGTAGCATTTTACAGCTTTAATAAGATTTACAGTATATAATCTTATCCAAAATGAAGACTTTATATAAATGTTTTTTAACTTGTCTCTTTGCTATTTTTCTTTTACTTGTAGCTAGTAATTGATACTTGCAAATGCTTTCAGATTAAGTTTCATGAAATATTGTCATGTAACTCTTTAATTGATATAATAAATATTTTAAAATATTTAATATGCACTGTAATTCGTCTTGTTTTCATCATCTAAACCAAACAAAATCAAACCCCTTGCCATCGAGTTGATTACAACTCATAGGAACCCTAGAGGACAAAGTAGAACTGCCCCGTAGAGTTCCCAAGGAGCTCCTAGTTGATCCAAACTGTCAACCTTTTGGTTAGTAGATTGAACAGTTAACCACTATGTCATTGGGGTTTCCTCTAATTTCTCAGACTCTAATCTCTTACTCACAAGATACTCCTCCCAAATAAACCATATTTAGGTTGGCAAGGAGTTCATTCTAATACTTTTTTATCTTTATATTTTACCTGTAGATATATTTTATGATCTGATTTAATATAAATATATACATACAAACTTAGTGAAATATTAGCTATATGTAAGTGGGCAAGATTCAAAACTATTATCAGAAGTACATTTTTCAATTTTATATTATACAAACTTTAGAAGAAATAGTTTAGATGTTTGTTACTATGTACTGTTTCTTTTAAAAAATTTTATATTCGTTTACATAAAAAAATCCTCAAATAGGGAAATATCCTTCTTTTTCTCTGCTGACAAGTTACAAAATTCAATTATGCATAAAGATAAATATGAGTCTGAGTAAGGAATCATAAGATCAGCAGAATAAATCTATTGCAACATTTACATTTCACACCCTGAAATTGACTTTTTATGCATTTTAATGGAGGCAATATTTTGAATTTGAGTACATTACATAGGAAAGCAAAATGTCAAAGCTTATCCTTCTCAGAGTTCACCATGTCTATCATGTATGTACTCTTTTTATTTATATATATTTGATACTTGTGTACATTTGATATTTATATATATATATATCACACACATTCCTTGCCTCATCGAAATACAGTAGTTTATTAACTCTCCTTGTCTCAGCACTTTCAAAACTCTTATTTTTTCCAAGGCTGAGAAATAATAATAAAGTATTTGGAAATACAGTAGCTCACCAACATTTTAAAGAAAGAATATATTTTATTTAGTAAATTTGGGAGGGTCTTTAAGGTAACCCCAAGTTTAAAAGTTTTTTTTTTTAATCACTTAATTTTGTATTACCCCAAAAGTCCGTTCTTTCTCACTGATTGCTATTGCTGTGTAGGTTGGGACCTTTGGAACTGACAAACCCTGCAAAACCATTCCTTGAATTAGCTGACCTCAACTGTTAAGGTTTGTGAATTAGGGGTCTAGACTACCAGTACTAATTAAATTCAAGGTGAGTGGCGTCTGGGGTCTTAAAAGGTAGCAAGCTGCCATCTGAGGTACACTAAATGATCCCAACTCATCTGGAAGAAATGCTCACCAAGAACAACAATGACATGAGGGAAAAGGAACTCAGGAGACAGAAGGCCCCGTGTGAATGGGAGACTGTACCAACTTGTGATGAGAAGAACCAGATGGTGCCTGGCCATCACCAAAGACTGCCTCGATGGGGCACACAGTGTTGAGTCCCACATCTCCTTATTTCATAAGGTTGAGATAAGGAGAGTTAGTAAATAAACTATCCTATTATGATGAGGCAAGGAATGTGTGTGAGATAGATATATATCAAATATATATATCCCTTTCTTTTAGTTAAAATATTTCCCTTATGAAACTGTCTGAAGGCCTGTTCATTTCTCATTCTGTTAGAATAATTTGAATATCAAAGTTCTAATACAAATTAACTTACTGTGTGCCCCATCAGGTGGCTTATGGTTAAATGCTAAGGCTGCTAAGCAAAAGCTCATCAGTTCAAATCCACCAGGCACTCCTTGGAAACTCTGGGACAGTTCTACTCTGGCCTATATGGTTGCTATGATTTGGAATCAAGACAATAGAAACAGATTTGTTTTTTTGTTTTATTGTGATGAAATGAAAGTATACAATCCAAATTAAATTTGCATGCCCACCTGTCTGCAGCTCTTTCTGCTCTCCTTGCCCAGTGACAGCACACTTCTTCTTTTTGTTCTACGTATGTCGTATCCCCTCCTCTCCACCCTCTCCTCTCCCTTCTAGTAAGAGACCAGTAGGAGAAGTTTTGTTGTGTTACTGTTCCATCTGCAATGTTTGTGCTGCTGGAACCTAGAATAAGAATGAGGCAATAGATTACAGAATATGGCCTAATTTTTAAAATATATACCAAATTCATTCAAGTGGTAAAATGTACATGTATTTTCCTTATGTTTAATTTATTATGTCTTTGAAGCTGGCTGTAGCCAAAATATTGATTCCAGGCTTTGGAAGGGTGAGAATGTTGATTATCACTTGCTGTCACATAGACTCTGGCTCAGACTGACACCAAGTATATCAGAGTACAACTGTGCTTCAGTGAGTCTTCAGTGGCTGATTTTTTCTTTTATTTTTATTGTGATTAATTGAAAGTATACAATCCAAGGTAATTTTATATTCCTACCTTTCTACAGCTCCTACTGTTCTCCTTGTCCAGTAACAGTACACTCCTCTTTTTTATTCTATACATGTCATAGCCTCTTTTTTTTTTATGATTGAGTGAAAATGTACATTCCCATATAAATTTGCATGCACACCTATAAGCAGCTTCCACTGCTCTCCCTGCCTGGTGACAGCACACTCTTTCTCTCTGCTCCATAGATGTCCCATCCTCCCAACAGTCTCCTTTCCCCCCTCTCTACCCACTCTCCTTCCTCCAGCCAGAGGCAGCAGGATGACATCCTGCAGATGCATAGAAACATAAAGTACATCCAATATATGGTCACTTTGCGTCACCAAGCCCAATCCATTTCTGTCTGAAAAGTGGACCTTCATTATGATTTATGGGCAAAGACAGCATCAGGGCCAGAGGCCATGCTCCCAGGAGAGCCCAAAACTGCTGGTTCATCAATTACACTCTTTAAGTGGAGATCTCAGGATGCAACCCTTTTTATTCTTGTGTTGCCAGTGAGACTCAACATTGTGAGCTCCATCACGGCTATCACTGATGATGATCGGGCACCATCCAGTTCTTCTGGTCCCGAGTTGATGTAGACACCCACTCATGTCTTCTGGGTTGTCTTTCCCCCGTGTCGTTTTGGTCCTCGGTGAGCATCTGTTCCTGCTGAGTTGGGGCCGTTTGCTGGGCCCTCAGATGGCAGCTTAGCAGCTTTTAAGACGCCAGATGCCACTCCCCAACGTGGAGTGCGGAGACTCCTCTTAGCAAAATACTAGTTGTGTCAATTGGCCTCAATTTCCTCTAAGAGTATGGTCCCTGGCACCCCACACCAGCTACTCTGTCTTTGCAATATTGGGTTAAGATGGAAGGCATACTCAAGTTATATTGAAGTTGACTTAATATTGTTCTTGTTTCTAATGTGTGCTATCACCAATTTCACCCAGCCAAATTTCTTTCAACTATCTAATCTAAACCCACCTCCCCTCTCTTGCAACTGTCAAAGAGTGTTTTCTTCTATACATAAGTCTGTTTGGGGGTTCTTATCATAGGGGTCTCATACAATATTTGTCCTTTTGTCATGATTACTTTCACTCAACATAATGTCTTCCAGTTGAAACCAGGTTAAGAGATGTTCCCTGAAATCATTGTTCTTTATCATTGCATAGTGCTCCTTTGAATATATATACCATAGTTTATCTATGCATTCCTCTGTTGTTGGGCATCTGGGTTGATTCCATCTTTTTGATATCGGGGTCTGCGCTGTGATAAACATTTGTGTGCATGTCTCCATTGGTGTGAATGGCCTTGATTCTGTAGGATATATTCCAAGTAGTGGAATTACTGGATCAAATGGTACATCTATATCCATTTTTTTAAGGAAGTACCAGATTGTTTTCCAAAGAGGCTGGACCATTTTGCAACCCCACCAACAGTGTAGGAGAGTTCTACTTTCTCCACAGCCTCTCCAGCATTTGTTGTTTTGTGTTTTTTGAATCATGGCCAACCTTGTTGGGGTGAGATGGTATCTCATTGTAGTTTTGATTTGAATTTCTTTAATACCTGAAGATCATGAACATGTCTGCATATGTTTTTTGGCTGCTTTGATCACCTCTTTAGGGAAACGTCTGTCCATCTCTTTTGCCCATTGCTTAACTGGATGATATCTTACTGATATTTTGTAATACCTTATAGATTATGGGGATCAGGCGTCAGTCTGACATATAGTTGCTGAATATTTTTTTCACATTCTGTAGGTGGCCTTCTAATTCTACTTATAAAGTCTTTGGATGAGCAAAAGTGTTTGATTCTTAATAGTTCCCATTTATCTATTTTCTCTTCTGTTGATTGTGGTTTGTTTGACAGATTTTGAAGTCTGTCTCTGTTGTGTATTAAAACTTCCATTGTTGCTCCTACTTTTTCTTGGATGAGCTTTATCGTTTTAGATTTGATATTTAGTTCTTTTATCAGCAGTTCAAATCTACCAGGTGCTTCTTGAATACTCTGGTGGTCAGTTCTACCCTGGCCCCTATGGTTGCCATGAGTCAGATCTGACTCAACGGCACTTGGCTTTGGATCCAATTTGAGTTGGTTTTTGTATAAGGTATAAGATATGGATCTTGTTTCGATTTATTGCAGATGGATATCCAATTTTGCCAGCACCATTTCTTTAAGATACTGTTTTTACCTCAGTTTGATGTCTTAGGGCCTTTGTCGAGTATCAGCTGTTCATAGGCAGATGGTGTCCTCTCTGAGGTCTCAGTTCTGGTCCATTGAGCCATCTGTCTGTTCTTGTACCAGTACCAGGCTGTTTTGACTACTATGGCAGTGTAATAGGTTCTGAAGTCAGGTAATGAGAGGCGTTCCAGTGTGTTCTTCTTTAGTAGTACTTTACTTATCCAGGGTTTCTTCCCTTTCCAGACAAAATTGGTGATTTGTTTTTGCATCTCATTAAAAAAATGATGCTGGAACTTGTATTGGGATTGCATTATATAAGTAGATTGCTTTGGGTAAAATAGACTTTTTCACAATGTTAAGTCTTCCTATCCCTGAGTAGGGGAGGTTTCTCCATTTATGCAAGTCTCTCTTAGTCTCTTATGATGCTGGAACTTGTATTGGGATTGCATTATATAAGTAGATTGCTTTGGGTAAAATAGACTTTTTCACAATGTTAAGTCTTCCTATCCCTGAGCAGGGGAGGTTTCTCCATTTATGCAAGTCTCTCTTAGTTTCTTGTAGTAAGGGCTTGTAGTTCTCTTGGGAAAGGTCTGTTATTTCTCTGGTTAGATTAATTCCTAGGTACTTTATCTTCTTAGGGGCTATAGTAGATGGCATTGATTTGATGATTTCTTCCTTAACAGTCTCGTTGTTGGTATAAAGGAATCATACTGATTTACTTATGTTATCTTGTATCCTGAGACTTTGCTGAACTCTTCTATGAGTTTGAGTAGTTTACTTATGGATTCTTTGGGATTCTCTGCATATACAATCATGTGATCCACGAATAGGGAGATTTTGAATTCTTTGCTGATGCAGATGCCCTAAATTTCTGGGTCTTGTCTAATTGCTCTGGCTGGTACGTCTAGTACAATGTTGAATAGGAGAGGTGAGAGTGGGCATCCTTGTTTAGTTCCTGTTCTCAAGGGAAAGTCTTTCAGTCTCTCTCCATTCAGGATGACATGGGCAATTGGCTTTGTATAAATGGGCCTTATTGTGTTGAGGAATTTTCTGTCTATGCCTATTTTGCTGAAAGTTTTTAGCATGAATGTGTGTTTGACTTTATCAGATGCCTTTTCTGCATCAATGGAAAAAATCGAGTGATTCTTGTCTTTTGAGATATTTATGTGATTAATCACATTAACTGTTTTCCTGATGTTGAGCCAGCCTTGCATCCCTGTCATGAATGCAACTTGGTCATGATGGATTATTATTTTTTTTTATACATTGTTGTATTCTATTGGAAAGAATTTTGTTTACGATTTTTGCATGTAGATTCATGAGTGATATCAGTCTGTAGTTTTCCTTTTTTGTTGGGTCTTTCCCTAGCTTTGGTATCAGGGTTATGCTGGCTTCATAGAATGGGTTTGGGAGTACTCCATCCTTTTCTGTACTGTGGAATAGTGTCAGTAGTATTGGAGACAACTCTTCTCTAAAAGTTTGGTAGAATTCTGTGGTGAAGTGATCTGGGCCACTGCTGTATTTGTTTGGTAGTTTTATGGATGACCTTTCCAATGTCTTCCTTTGTGATGGGTTTATTATGTTGTTCTGCTTCACCTTGTAATAATTTGAGTAGGTGATATGAATCAAGGAATTTGTCCATTTCCTTTAGGTTTTCAAATTTGTTAAAGTGTTTCATAGTGTTCTGTTATGATATTTTTTATTTCTGTTGGATCTGTTGTGAGAAGTCCCCTCTCATTTCTAATTTGGGTTATTTGTTTCCTTTTCTGTTTTTCTTTAGTAAGTTTAGTTAGTGGTTTGTCAATTTGTTGATCTTTTCAGAAAACCAGCTTTTGGTCTTTTCAGTTTTTTTCAATTGTTTTTCTATTCTCTGATTCATTCAGTTGTGCTCTAATCTTCATGATCTGTTTTCTTCTAGTGCCTGAGGAGTTCCTCTGTTGTTCTCTCTCTATTTGTTCAAGCTGTAGGGTTAGTTCCTTGATTTGGTTTCTTTCTTCCTTACAGATGTGTGCATTTATGGAGTTAAACTGACCTCTGAGCACTGCTTTGACTGTATCCTATAGGTTCTGGTAGGAAGTGTTTTCATTCTCATTGGAATCCATGAATTTCTTTATTTCATCCTTGATTTCTTCTATAACCCATGGTTTTTTGAGGAAGATGTTGTTCAGTTTTGAAGAGTTGCATATTCTATCTATGTTTTTTTCTGCTATTGATTTTGACTTTTATGGCTTTGTGATCTGAGAAGGTGCTTTGCATTAATTCAATAGTATTAATTTTGTTGAGAATTCCATTATGTCCTAACACATGGTCTGTTCTGGAGAATGTTCCATGTGCCCTGGAGAAGAAGGTGTAGTTGTCTGCTGATGGGTAGAAAGATCTGTATTATTGATGAGGTTTAGTTGGTTAATTGTGGCTTGTTTCTAGATGATCTGTCCAGTATTGAGAGTGGTGTGTTTAAGGCTCCCACTATTATTGTGGAGTGATCTAACTCCTTTTTGAGTGTAGTCAGTGTTTCTTTGACATATTTAAGTGCTCTGATATTAGGTGCATAGATATTTAATATAGTTAAGTCTTGCTTGTGTACTGAACCCTTCAGCAATAAATAGTGTCCATCTTTGTCCGTGATGGTGGATTTTACATTAAAATTGATTTTGTCTGAGATTACAATTGCCCCACCTGATCTTCTTTGTTCATTGTTAACTTGATATATATTCTTCCATCCTTTCATTTTGAGTTTGTTCTGTCTTTAAGTCTCAAGTGAGTTTGTTATAGACAACATATGAATGGGTCCAAGATGTTACTTGTCATGAGTTGAATTGTGCCCCCCCAAAAATATATGTAGCCATGTGGCTGGGCCATGATTCCCAGGATCTTGTGACTGTCCTCCATTTTGTAGTTTTCCTATGCTGTATGTTAAGGATTAGTGTGGGACTGTAAATCACTTCATAGGATCACCTCCCTGCTCCACTGTAAAGGGAGTTTCCTTGGAGTGTGGCTTGCCCCACCCTTAATCCTTTCATCCTGCAAGAGATAAAAGGAAAGAGAAGGAGCAGAGAATTGGGAACCTCACACCATCAAGCTAGCAGCACTGGGAGAAGTGCATGTCCTACAAACCTAAGGTTCCTATGCCAAGATGCTCCATGGATAAAGACTGATGCAATTGATCAAACTTTCCTCCAGAGCCAACAAGGGGAAAGCCTTCCACTGGAGTGGACACCCTGAATATGGACTCGTATCCTACCGGACTGTGTAAGAATAAAGCTTCCTTTGCTAAAGCCATTCACTCTGTGTTATTTCTGTGAGAGCAGCCCTAGCTGACTCAAACATCACTCGATGTCTCTTTACTGGAGCATTCAGTCCATTCACATTCAATGTAATTATTGATAGGTATGTGTTCAGTGCTGCCATTGTGATATGTTTATTTTGTGTTGTTGTTTTCTCTTATTCATTTTTCTTGTTTCTTTTTTTGATTTGTCCTCATAGACGCTGGCTTCAGTAGCTCTGTCTTCCAGGTCACAAGTTCTTTTTCCATTTGTTCTATTCTGTTTTATTGGCTTTGAATGGAAGTTTCTATGTCTTTAATTTTGTTCTTGATCTGTTGGATTTCAGAGTACTGATCTTCCATAAGATCAAACAGCTTGCTTAATTTTTCTTTTTGTTGTGCTGCATTTTGTATAAGGTCTAGAGGGGCTCTGCATATATTCCTTTTGTATTCACCTTACAATAATTTCAGAAAAGTTTCATCTTCTGGAAAACTCCTTGGTTGTTTCATTTGGGGGCCTTCTGAAGCCATGGGTGATTTCTTGTTTGCCTTTTTCTCAAGTGTCTGTTGCTTTTTGGGTTTTATGTGAGTCAGTAAAGGCTGGGAGATATACTGTGAGGATGGACCACAGATGTTTCTCTAGGCTGTCTTTAAAATAAAAATAAAAGGTATCTGACCACTTCACAAGTCAGTCAAGTTTTCAGGTGTAGAGGTGCCTCTTCCCAACTGGCAAAGTAAGCACCTCTATATCCTATCCCAGATGATACCAACTAGTTCAAAGTACAACAATGCTACTGCCCTGTTGGCCTCTGCTGACAGGGCCTGGCCTTCGGTGACACTGTGTAAACTACTGCTTTTCTGGTAGAAAAGCACGCTCATGTGGGCAGGCTCTGGCTCCCAGGCTAAGAATTGGGTCCAGCTATTGCCGCTGTATCTAAGATGGAACCCTACAAATGATTGCTGCCTCTTCTGTACAAACTACCCTGTGGCAGAGGTGGAAAGAGGGGCTAAAGGTGCCAAGACATAGTGAGTCCTCCACCTCTGTTGTCGGGCCCCCACTGTAGGTGACACTGTGTAAACTACTGCTTTTCTGTCAGAAAAGCACTGTCCTGTGGGCAGGCACTGACTCCCAGGCTAAGAATTAGGCTCTGCTAAATCACTGTATCTGACAAGGCGTCCCACACATAGGCGCTGCAGCTTCAATACAAACTACACTGTGGCAGAAGGAAAAAGACAGGCCCAAAGTGGCGAGATGTACAGAGTCCTAAGCCTGGCTCTCAAAATATGGCAGTTTCACCTACCAATCCCACCAGCAGTGCATCTGAGACTAGCCTCTAGGCAAGACCCAGCTCCACCTGCCGGCCAAGACAGAGAAAAAAAGTCAAATGGTGCATTACCTTAAGTCCATGATAACTAGGGCTAGCGAGGAGCAGGAGTCAGCAAAAGAGAAGAGGTTTTTCATTCAGCAGTAAGAAGCCCAAATTAACAGCCCTGTGCCATGTCCTGGGGCTCACTAGGTGACCAGTAGGCTCTGTCTCGGTTTCCAGAGGGATATAGGAGACGTGTGCTTAGTATGCCATCTTGACTCCACCCCCATCATAACCTCTTAACAAGTTCCTGTCCCCTCCTCTCAACCCTCATCTCTCCCATCTAAAGAGACCAGTAGGACAATGTCCTATAAATGCATAGAACCATGAAGTACACATGACATATGGTCACATTGTGTCCTCAAGTCCAGTCCATTATTGTCTGAAGACCTGACGTCAGTAGTGTTTTTGCATAAGGGCAGCAGCAGGTCTAGGGATCATGCTCCCAGAGGATACCCCAGGCCATTGGACCATCAACTGTGGTTTTTTAGTAGAGTTCTTGAGTTGTGCCCCTCTTTTTCTTGTGATACCACAGGGACTCAACATTGTGTGCCCCATCAAGGCTGTCTTTGGTGATGGCAGCACACCATCTGGTTCTTCTGGTCACAAGTTGATACAGTCTCTCATTCATATGGTTCTTTCTGTCTCCTGAGCTCCTTTTTCCTCATGTCTTTGTTGTTCTCAGTAAGCATTTCTTCCAGATGAACTGGGACCATTTGGTGTACCTCAAATGGCAGCTTACTAGCTTTTAAGACCACAGATGCCGCTTACCAATATGGGGTGAAGAAGACTTTCTTAGCAATTGGCTAGTTATATCCATTAATATCAATGTCACCCAAAGAGTATGGTCCCCAGATCCCACCCCTGCTACTCTATCCTTGCAATATTGGGTAGAGATTAGAAGAGCTTTCACTTTGGTGAAATCCAGTGAAGTCAATCTACTGTCTACTGTATATGTCACTGCTTTCACCTAACTGAATTTCTATCAAATATCTAATCTATTACCAACCCTCTCCCTCCCTCCTGACCCTTGTAGCCATCAAAGAGTCTTCTGTGCATACATCTATTTTTAATTCCTTTTAGCAAGGGTCTCATACAATATTTGTCCTTTTGCTGTTGACTGATTTCACTCAGTATAGTGTCTTGCAATTGAAACCAGCTTAGGAGATGCTTCCTAAAATCATCATTATTCTTTATCATTGCATAGTGTTCCATTGAGTATATATACCATAGTTTGTTTATCCATTCATCTGTTGATGGGCATCTAGGTTGATTCTGTCTTTTTGCTGTTGTGGAAGTGGCTGATTTTTTTGGAACCCAGGGCTTTGTTTTGAGGCACCTCTGGATGAACTCAATCCTTCAGAATAGAGTAGTATCAAAAGCATTGAACTGTTTTGCAATACTTGCAGTTTTTCTGTATTAATTTGCTTTGATTTCACATAAAGAACATTGTGATTTTTATGACCACCAACAGTAAGAATTATGAAGAAATCATTCTTAGGCTTCAGAATTATTTTGCATATCTTGACATATTTTATTTCTAAATTGATCTGAAGCCAAGCCAAGCCAAATTGATCTGAAAGAAATTCTAAAAACAGCTAGATACTTGAGATTCTTAAACACAGAGTTCAAAGTATAAAATGAACAGAAAGATAGCTAGTATTTGTATTTTTATCAGCTGAGATAAGCTCTAGACTGTAAGATACGTGAGAGAATCTAGTCTACACTATCAAAACATTTTTGTAAATGACACAAAAAAAATGTTTACTTGATTCACTTAACTGGCATCTTTTATGAGTCATTTAAAAATACTACGTTGACTAAGGTTGTATCTGCCTGTGAAGAATTCACATTTGCAAAAATTAACACTTGCAGAGCTGCTTCCTAGTTACTTACTGGCTCACTATCTGTTTTTCCCCGTTTAGTATTAGATTATTTCAAATAACTCTTTATTCTAGTTTGTTTAACTTGAAAAATTATCTTTAAAATCATGAGTTATTGACTGCAGTTTCTCAAACACCTGCGAAATGGGATTCTCTTGTATAACAATAAGCCTGTGTGTTGGTTATGACTTCATTGGAAATAAGGCCTCCATAGCTGTAGTTTTCAGAGGCAGCAGTGGTTAATGTTTAGTGATGAACTGTTCAGGCTCTGGAGTTACACTTCTGAATTCACAGCACCATTCTGCTACTCATGAGCAAGTTTTTTCAGCTTCTACCAAACACAAGGTTAATGGTACCTAAATCTTAAGGTTTGACTGAGGATTAAATGAGATAATGTGCACAGAGGATTTAACACAGCACTTACCATATCACTGCCATACAAAATTTCAGATGTGTGTTTATAAAAAGGAATTTAAAATGCTACTAGAAAGGAGAGAGAGAGAGAGATTGAGATTGAAAGTTTGAGATTAAATGGGTGAGGGCTAAAGGAAGAATTGGTTTACAAACGAACAAAAACGCTATAGTACTAGTGTTTCGATACTGTGCAGAAAAACTTTTTATCTGCTTCTGACAAGTGAATGTTTTAATGCTGTCTGAAGAGTAGTGTCTTAGTAGAATTTTAGCTATTTTTAGTCTGTAAAAAATTGGCATGAATAAATGTTAACAGATTAATGAAACCTCTGTCTGAAAACAACTTAATCTAGTTGCTTGTTTAATGTCCGAAAACTCAACTCTCTAATACTCTCTGATGAACTCTGTTTCTCTTAGAACTATAAGGAAATAGCTTTTGTCCCAATGGTATTCTGCCTTTAGAGAACGACTATTTTTATTTACATCCCCTTGTGGCTAAAACTAGTACTATGTGGTTGAAATAAAAATATCTTTCTGATGACCCATTTCTGTTTCTAATAGGTCTGAATCAAGAATGATATGCAACGTAGACATAAATTTCTTTCCTTTTAAACTGATTCGTAATTCCCATATGCCAGTAGCCACAGTAGAGTTTGGTGTCGAGAATACGAGTTAAAACTGTCAGTAGCCAAATTTTCTTTTGTTGTTATTTAGTATTTTAAACATATCTAGCATCATTTCAGAAACTCTGTCGGCATAATGGCTCACCAAAAGGTTGAAAGTTCAGATCCACCAGGCACTCCTTGGAATCTCTATGGGGCAGTTTTGTGCAGACCTGTAGGTCTGCTGTGAGTCAGAATCACCTTGACAGCAGTGGGTTTGGATTTGGTTTAGCATCATTTCATAATTTTGGTAAGTTTTATTTATATATTCCTAAAGTGAAAAATAAAGAATTTACAGAGGATGTGAAATGTATAATTAACATTGTTTTGTTTGTTCTTAAAGAAGAGATTGCAGAAAATGATTGTGTATAAAGGAGAAAGCTGAAGACGAAACTCCCTAGCTTTATAAATTAAAGACTAAATTACTGCTTTTACATCCCAGATGAATTTCTGAAACATATTTTACCACACTTACATATCAGTTTCCTAGTTTTCAAAATGAAGATACTTCTGTTTCTGTTACCAGACAAACTCCAGGTTCAGCCCACCTGCCACAAAGTCAACCTTTAAGACAGGAAGTTGGGTAAAATAATCAAAGGTTTGTTACATGCAGGCATGAAAAGGACAGGGGGAATTTTCACCCCCAGAGCCTGTCTGCCTTTGTCAGGCAAGTTCAGGGTTTTCATAGTTGATAAAGGTAGGCAGCTTGGCTAGTCCATGTTGTGTGGTTGTCCACCATTCTGTAATCTGATCTATCCAGGGGGCAGGCATCGGGGGTCTAGAGGCTCTTGGTTGGTTGTCACCTGAGCCAGGGTGTCCTTGAACTGGCACTTCCACTATTTGATGATCCTAAGGAGAAGACTGTAAAGGCTGCAAAGATTTCATCTCAATGGCTCCTAAAACTTAACGTGTGATTTCCTGAGCCAGGTAGTGCTAGGAAGCCAGCAATCTTAAGAAAAACAGGTAAAGAAATAGAATCAGTACTGACTGCCTACTTCAATCCCCCTATTGTTTGAAATGGCACTTTTCAGGTATCCAGTTTTATTTCTACTGTTGGGGGGGGTTAAATGAGATAATTTAGATTAAATACTGAATATTAAAAATTTGCCGTTGAGTCAGTTTGATTCTGACTTGTAGTGACCCTAGGATAGAGTAGAACTGCCCCATAAGGTTTCCAAGGTTATAATCTTTATGCAAGCAGAGTGCCGCATCTTTCTCCCACATAACAGCAGATGGGTTTGAACCACCAACTTTTGGTTGGTAGCTGAGTCCTTTAACCACTGTACAAAAAAAAAAAGAAATAGAAGAAAACAAAACACTGACATTGAGTCAATTCCAACTCACAGCAACATTATAGGTCAGCGTAGAACTGCCTCATAGAGCTTCCAAAGAGTGCCTGGATTTTAACTTAAAGATGACACTACGAGAGTATCCGCTATACCTATAGTGCTTGTTGACAGATAACTCCATAAAAGTGTCTTCCATTCTTTTGTCATCTCTTGTAGGTTATGTAATCACTATGAATATCAAAACAGGAAATTTATAGTTGTGTCATGGATTGAATTGTATTCCCCAAAAACGTGTGTCAGCTTGGCTAGTCCATGTTGTGTGGTTGTCCACCATTCTGTAATCTGATACGATTTTCCTATGTATTGTAAATCCTACCTCTATAATGTTAATGAGGTATGGATTAGCAGCGGTTACATTGGTGAAGCAAGATTCAATCTCCAAGATTAGGTTTTGCCTATCTATTTTGAGATGTAAAAGAGAGAAGCTAGCAGAGAAACAGTGGGATATCATAACCACCAAGAAAGCAAAACTGGGATTAGAATGCATCACAGGATCTGAGGTTCCTGTACTACAGAAGCTCGTAGACCAAAGGAAGATGGGTGATGGGGACCTTCCTCCAGAGTCATTAGAGACAGAAAAAGTTGTCCTGGGGCTGGCAGCCTGAATTTCTATTTCTAACCTACTAAACTGTAAGAGAATAACTTCTTTAAAAAAAGAAAAAGAAAACTCTACTTGTGGTATTTCTGTTACAGTTCCACAAGATAACTAAGACAAGTTGTGAACACTTCATGCATAGAGAAGGACTGTCTGTGTTACAATAGCTGGCAGTAGAGTGCCTCTCTCTCTGTCTCTTTGTTTTCAAGGAAAAAAAACAGAAATTTTTTTTTTCTTACAAAAATTACAATGCTGTTTCCCAATCAAATGCTATTTCCAAGGGACCTTAAAAAGATGAACTTTTTGATTTAAAATTTTGATAAAAATAGAAAACCATTCTGTGGTTTGTTGTCATTGTGGTGTGCCATCATGTTGGTTCAGACTCAGAAAGACCGAGTGTGGCAGAGTAGACTTGTCCCATATGGTTTCCTAGGCTGTAATCTTGGCAGAAGCAAATTCCTTGGTCTTTCCTCCCATGCAGTCTGATTGACTCCATGGCACAAAAAAACAAGTCTTATTTATAGATGTTATTTTATTTTAAGTTCCTGAAAAGGCTGCTGTAACTAGAAATAATGTAAGTCAAGTGTTATTTCTCACATAAGCAGTCAAAACCAATTAATAAAATATTTGTATTTTTATGAATCTTTACCAAATATAAAATTTACGTCATCCCTGGTGGCACAGTGCTTAAAGCACTTTATTGCTAGACAAAATGTCTATAGTTTGAGCCAACCAGTTGCTGATGGGAGCAAGATGTGGGAACTGGCTTTCATGAACACTTATAGCATTGGAAACTCTATGGGCAATTCTACTTCTCCTATTAGGTTACTATGATTGAAATCAATTTCAGGGCAATAGATTTGGTTCAGGTGGGTGTTTTTCACATAACGAACCCGAGTAGAGGAGTGGTAAAAGTGCTGTGCTGCTAGCAAAAGGTCAGCAGTTGGAACCTACCAGTTACAATGCAGGAGAAAGATGAGACAGTTGGCTTTACAACCTTGGAAACTATAGGGCACTTCCACTCTGTCCGTTAAAATCACTAAGAGTTAAAATTGACTCAGCAGCAGAGTTTGGCTTTGTCACTAAGAATTTTCTTTCGTTCTTGATTTTTTCTTCCTTAAGTGTAAGCATTTTGAACCAATCATTCAAAAATAAGTTGTAAATTAAGTATAGCAATTTTACAAAGTAAAAACAAAACGTTAGAAAAGTGATTTAGTTCTAATCTACCACTATTGTGGTTATGTCACATTTCTTATTAAAAAAATAAAATAAAAATAAAACTCTAATATTGACAGGAGAATCCTACTGCACTTTTTGACTAATTGTATGTACACAATTAAAATATTGAATTATCTAAATATAAACTTAGGAGAATAATTTGGTAAATGTGTTTTCCAGAATCTGTTATTACAACTGTTAACTTTGAATATGCATATTGCAAGAGCAAGAAATAATAACATTATTAAAATAACATAAATCTCCTATGATGTCTTAAAAATGATTTAATACATGTATCTGAAAAATTAATTTGAAGATAAACTGGAATAAGGCTTAGAAATAAATTGTAGGAGACACATTGACATTAAATTCTCAAAAACTATTATGTTTAATGAAAGAACTGATAAAGATTGTATTCTGAAGTGCAGAAGAGTACATAGTGAATGATATATAAACTTTTAGAAATTGCAAACTATTCTATTCTGACAGAAAGTGGACCACTGATTGGGAGGGATAAATTACAAAGAGGTACAGAAACTGATAAAAGTGGTGATGATTTTTTTTCTCTGATTACATTCTTTTTTATTTTATGTCATTTTACTGTGATTAACTGATAGTATAACAATCCAAATTAAATTTGCATGCCCACCTACCTACAGTTCCTTCTGCTCTCCTTGCCCAGTGACAGCACTCTCCTCCTTTTTGTTCTATATATGTCATACCCTCTTAACAATCTCCTGTCCCCTCCTCTCCACCCATCCCCTCTAGTAAGAGGCCAGTGGGACAGCTTTCTAAGGATGCATAGAACCATAAGGTACACACACCAGAAGGTCACGTTGTGACCCTGAGTCCAGTTCATTTCTGTCAGAAGAGGTAACTCCAGTAATGATTTCTGGTCAGGGGTAGCAAAAGATATAGGGGCCACATTCCCAGGGGTACCCCCAGGCCTTTGGACCACGAATTGTGGTCTTTATTGGAGTTCTTGAGGTACATCGCTCTTTTTCTTGTGTTGCTACTGGGACTCAACATTGTGTGTCCCATCACGGCTGTCTTTGGTGGTGGCCAGAAACTATCTAGTTCTTCTGGTCACATGTTGATAGAGTCACCCGTTCACATGGGTCCTTCTGTCTCTTGGGGTCTTTTTCCCTCATGTCTTTGTTGTTCTTGGTGATCATCTGTTCCAGCTGAGTTGGGACCATTTGGTTTACCTCTTGATGGCAGCTTGCTACTTTTAATACCCAAGATACCACTCACCAATATGGGGTGCAGAAGACTCTCTTAGCAATAGGCTGTTTATGCCAGTTGGCATCGATGTCCCCTGAGCGCATGGTCCCCCTACCACTGCATCTACTACTCTATCCTTGCAATATTGGGTTATGATTGAAAGAGTTTTCAGTTTATGCTGAAGTCCAGTTAAATTGATCATCTTTATAGAGTGTGCTGTCATGGTTTTTGCCGACCCAAACTTCTATCAAATATCTATCTGTGACCAGCCCTCTCCTTCCCTCCCTACGTTTGCAGCTGTCAAAGAGTCTTTTCTTCTGTACATGAATCTATTTTTAAGTCCTGTAATAGGGGTCTCACACAATATTTGACCTTGTGCCACTGACTAATTTCATTCAACATAATACCTTCCAGTTGAAACCAGGTTATGAGATACTTCTTACAAGTATCATTGTTCTTTATCATTGCCATATGTTATATGTACCATAGTTGGTTTATCCATTCATCTGTTGGGCATCTGGGTTGATTCCATCTTTTTTGCTATTGTGAATTGTGCTGCAATAAACATTTGTGTGCATGTATCTGTTCATGTAACTGACCTTGATTCTGTAGGAAATATTCTGAGCAGTGGATTTACTGGATCAAATGGTATATCTATTTCCATCTTTTTAAGGAAGCACCAGAGTGCTTTCCAAAGAGGTTGTACCATTTTGTAATCCCACTAGCAGTGTAAGAGAGTTCCAGTCTCTCCACAGTCTCTCCAGTATTTGTTGTTTTGTGTTTCTTGGATCACGGTCATCCTTGCTGGGGTGAAATGGTATCTCATTGTTGTTTTGATTTGGATTTCTCTAATAGCTAATGAGTATGAGCATTTTCTCATCACTTAATTGGATTATTTACCTTTTTCTTGTTGCTGTTTTGTAGTTAATTGTAGATTATGGAGCTCAGATGTTGGTCTGCATGCTGTTGCCAAATATTTCCCATTTTTGTAGGTGGTCTTTAAATTCATTTGATAAAGGCTTTGGGTGAGCCAAATTGTTTGATTCTTAGTAGTTCGCATTTATTTTCTCTTCTGTTAATTGTTCTTTATTCACCAGATTTTGAAGTCTGTCTAAACTGTGTAATAAAATTTGCATTGTTGATCTATTATTTCTTCATGACCTTTACCATTTTAAATTTGGTATCTAGGTCTTTTATCTAGGTTGAGTTGGTTTTTGTGTAAGCTGTGAGATATGGTATTGCTTCAATTTTTTGCAGATGGATATCCAATTTTGCCAGCACCATTTGTTAGACTGTTTTTACCCCAGATTACAATCTTAGGGCCTTTGTCGAATATCAGTTGTTCATAAGAGGATTGTGGCATCTCTGGTGTCTCAACTCTGTTCCTTTGGTCGACATGTCTCTTTTTGTACCAGTGCCAGGCTGTTTTAACTCCTATGGCTGTATAATAGGTTCTAAGTCAGATAGTGTGAGACCTCCCACTATGTTCCTTTTTGTTAGCAGTGCTTTGCTTATCTGGGGTTTATTCCCTTTCCAAACGAAGTTGGTTATTTGTTTCTCCATCACATTAAAAAATGTCATGGGAATTTGTGTTGGGATTGCATTCTATATGTAGATCACTTTGGGTAAAATAGCCATTTTCACAATGTTAAGTCTTCCTATCCGTGAGCACGGTAGGTTTCTCCATTTATGTAAATCTCTTTTAAGTTTCTTGTATTAAGGTCTTGTAGTTCTCTTTGTATAGGCCTCTTATTTCTCTAGTTAGATTTATCCCTAGATAGTTTTTCTTCTTGGTGACTATAGTAAATGGTATTGATTTGGTGACTTCTTTTTTGATGATCTCTTTGTTGGTATAAAGCAATCATACTGATTTACTTCTGTTTGTCTTGTGTCCTGATACTTTGCTGAACTCTTCTATTAATTCAAGTAGTTTACTTATGGATTCTTTAGGATTCTCTGTGTATACAATCATATCACCTGCAAATAGGGAGATTTTTACTTCTTCTTTCCCAATATGGATACCCTTTCTTTGTCTTGTCTAATTGCTCTTGCCAGAATATCTAGTAAAATGTTGAATGAGAGAGATGAGAGTGGGCATCTTCCTCTAGTTCTGGTTCTCAAGGGGAATTCTTTCAGTCTCTCTAACAAAAAGGAACATGTAAGTGATAGTCTTCGCATAGATGTCCCTTTGAGGAATTTCCCTTCTGTTCCCATTTTTCTGAGTTTTTAGCATGAATAGGTGTTGGACTTTGTCGAATCCCTTTTCTGCATCAAGTGACAAAATCAGGTGATTTTTATCTTTTGTGTTATTTATATGATTGATCACATTAATTGTTTTTCTGATGTGAACCAGCTTTGCATGCCTAGTATGAATTGAACTTGGTCATGATGAATTGTTTTTTTGATATGTTGTTGAATTCTATTGGCAAGGATTTTCTTGAAGATTTTTGCATCTAGGTCTGTAATTTTCCTTTTTTATGGGATCTTTCCCTGGCTTTCATATCAAGGTTATGTGGCTTCATAAAATGAATTTGAGAGTATTCCATCCCTTTCTATGCTGTGAAATAGTCTCAATAGTATTAGAGTTAACTCTTCTCTAAAAGCTTGGTAGAATTGTCAAGTCAAGCCATCTGGGCCTGCATGGTTTTTGGTTGGTAGTTTTTTGATGATTTTTCAATCTCTCCCTTTGTGATAGATTTACTAAGTTGTTCTGATTCTCGTTGTGATAATTTTGGTAGGTGGTATGAATCTAGAAAATTGTCCATTTCTTCCAGGTTTTAAAATAGGTTAGAGTACAGCCTTTCATAGTATTCTGTGACAATACTTTTGATTTCAATTGGGTGTTTTATAACATCTACCATTTCATTTCTTATTCAGGTTTTTTGTTTCGTCTCCTGTTTTTCTTTCGTAACATTGTCAATGGTTTATCAATTTTGTTGATCTTTTCAAAAACCCAGCTTTTAGTTTTGTTAATTTTTTCAATTTTTCTACTGTTCTTTAGTTAATTTACTTCTGCTCTCATCATCTTTATCTGTTTTCTTCTGGTGCCTGAGGGATTCTTCTGTTGCCCTCTTTCTACTGTTCAAGCTGTAAGGTTAATTCCTTGGTTTGGTTGGTTTGGGTCCTTTCTTCCGTCTTGATGTGTGCATTATAGGGATAAATTGACCTCTGATCACTGCTTTGGCTGTATCCCATAGATTCTGTTAGGATGTGTTTTCATTCTCATTTGATTATCCATAAATTTGTTTATTTTGTCCTTGATTTCTTCTATAATCCATGGCTTTTTTAAGCAAAGTGTTGCTCAATTTCTGTGAGTTTCAATTTGTGTCTATTTTTCTGCTATTGATTTTGAGTTTTATGGCGTTATGATCTGAAAAGATGCTTTGAAATAATTCAGTAGTGTGGGTTTTATTGAGATTTGCTTTATTTATTTCCTTTGGCAACACATGGTCTATTCTGGAAAATGTTCCACGTGCATTGGAGAAGAAGATATAGTTATCTGTTGATGTATAAAAAGTTGTGTATATGTCAGTGGGTTCTAGTTGGTTAATTGTCACAATAGGATCTTCAGTGTCTTTACCGAGCTTTTTTCTAGATGATCTGTCAATTACTGAAAGTGGAGTCTTAAAGTCTCCCACTATTATTGTGGAGGGATCAATCTCATTTTTCAATGAAGGCAGTGTTTCTTTGATGTATTTAAATGCTCTAGTATTGGGTGCATAAATATTTAATACTGTGAAGTCCTGCTTGTGTATTGAAACTTTCAGCAATAAATAGTGAGCATCCTTGTCAGCAATGGTAGATTTTACATTAAAATCTATTTTATTTAAGGTTAGTATTGCCATACTTGCTCTTCTTTATATATTATGTTGGTATGTATTATACCACCTTTAAATTTTCAGTTTGTTCATATCTTTAAGTCTAAGGTAAGTTTCTTGTAAACAACATATGGACAGGTCATGTCTTTTGATCCAGGATATCACTCACTGTCTCTTTATTAGAGCATTCACTCCATTTATATTCAGTGCAATTATTGATTGGTATGTATTTAGTGCTGTCATTTTGATGCATTTATATTTGTGTTGGTGTTTTCTTTATTGCTCTTAATGTTCTGTTGTGGGTCATTCTTCTTTGTGAGTTGACTTTTCATCTTTTTCATTGTTCATTATCTGTTTGCTGAGACTCCTGTAGTACATTTCTTGTTTTGATATGTCACATTGTTATTGTGCTTTTCAGTTGCCACTATGATCCTCCTTAATTTGCTAGGTTTAAACTCAATTTTAACATCTGCATATCTTTTGAACTTCTTCTCCATCTGGGAGTATAAGTACTGTAGTATATCCCTCTTTTTAATGTGATGGTGTCATAGTTTTCAGGATATGATCATTGGTTGCCTTCTTTTAATACTGTAAACCTTAGTTGAGTTTTGTGACTTCTCTGAGTGGGTTTCTGGATGCTGTGTTCTGCATTGACTTCTTAAATATAAAGTTAATGGTTTTGTTTTTCTAAGCAAAGAACTTCTTTCAGTATTTCTTGTAGTTTTGTTTTGTTTTATACAAAGTCTCTAAGCGTTTGTTTGTCTCCGAATGTTTAATTTCATCTTCATATGTGAGTGACAGTTTTGCAGGATACATAATTCTTAGTTAGAAATTTTTCTCCTTCAGGGCTTTGAATGTGTCATCCCGCGACCTCTGTGCCGACATCATTTCTGCCAAGAAATCAGACAGAAGCCTACAGGGTTTCCCTCTGAATGTTAACTTTGCTTTGATCCTTGCTCTCTTGAAGTGACACTCTTTATTTTGTGTTATTAAGCTTGATTATAATATGCCTTGGTTTCTTTCTTTTGGGGTCTATGTTTTGTGGCATTAATACCTGTCTTGGATATCTATGTTCTCTTCTTTCATAATTTCAGGGAAGTTTTCTGTCAGCAAGTCAACTACAATACTCTCTGTGTTTTCAGCTATCCCTCCTTGTTCTGGAACTACAATTAATCACAGATTATGCCTCTTAATAGAGTCCCACATGTTTCTTAATCCCTCTTCATTTATCTTATTTATTTTCTCTGATTTCTCCTTGTAAATGCTGGTGTCAGTTGCTCTGTTGTCAAGGTTATTGAATCTGACTTCCAGCTTCTCAGTTCTGTTCTTTTGTCTTTAGATTGAATTGTCTAATTCTGTAATTTTGTTGTTGATCTGTTGGATTTCAGATTGTTGATATTCCATCAGTTCAAATAGCTTGCTTAATTTTTGACTTTGTTATGCTGCATTTTGTTTAATCTCTAGGAGAGCTCTGTATATAATTCTTTTGTAGCTGAGCTCAGATAGTTTCAGAAAGGCTTCTTCATCTGGGAAATTTTTGTATTTATTTTGGGAGTTTTCCAGAGCCATAGCAGGCTGTTTCTTTAAATTGCTTGTGATGATATCTTACCTTCTGGCCATCTAGAGGCTGTTTTGTGTCTCTCGTATTACCTCAAGAGGAGCTGAGGTGTAGTTTGAGAAAGGAATTTGTCACCAGCTGACACTGTGTATTTTATTGACTGGCCCCAGTGGACTCTCTATGGTAGGAGGCTTCACCTCCTGGCTGGCAAGGACAGTGCCCTACTTGAGGAGTCACTGGTGGCTGTCAACCAACCCCATGATGTAGGGCAGTAAAGGGTGGGAGAGTTGCTTCACGGCCACTCAGCATTCATTTCCCCAGACTGTCTTATATTAAAAAACTAGGAATTGTCCAACAGCTGCCACAATCAGGCATCCCATCAGATGGGGCAGTCCGCACCTTCTAACTGACAGCAGGAGTACCTCTACTGATGTCCTCAGATGCCATGACATAGTTCAAAGTAGAGAGGGGTTACAGCCTTGCTGGCCTCCTCAGCCAGGCCCTACCCATACTGTAATACTGTGCTAAACACAGCCTTTCTGCTGGAAAAGCACTTTCTGCATTGGCACTGCTTTTCAGCTTGGGAATTATCCCTTTCTGAGGCCTCCAGTTGGGTGACTCTGCCTCCCAATGGATGAAGATGGCATCCTCACCAGGCTGCCCTTCCCACTGTGAAACAGCAGAATCTATGGTACCTCTCAGAAAAGAGAGGGTGGAGGGTCAGTGGTGCCCTCAGTCAGCAGCCAGGCTCTCAAAATGTAGATATGCCATGCAGTATGTCTCTGCTACACTGTATGCTATTCCTGTTAGCACTGCAGTTCAGCATATTTGCCGGCTCATGCCCATCCCCCGCCTCCTGGATAACAGAAAAAAAGAAGTGTCAGTACCTGGGATCCATGCAAGTGGCAAGTCAGCAGGAACAGTGCTCAGCATTTGCTGACTTGTGCCAGAGAGAGGAAGTTTGCCATTTAATGGTTTAGTGGTGTGTAGTCCAAACTGACAACTCTATGCTGTATCCTAGGGCTCTCTGGGGATCCAGATTATTCTGTTCAATTATCAATCTAGGCCTTAGTTTTCAGAGGGAATTAAGGAGACATGTGGCTAGTCTGCCATCTTCTCATGATGAAACTTTTTATCTTGATTATAAATATTATTTTGTTAAAACTCAGACAACTGTGTGCATTGACTACACCTTATTTTACAGAAATTATAACACACTGAAGTTGGCCAAAAAAAATGAATGCTATTTTTAACTCACTGGTTTTGAAGTAAATGAATATTTAAATATACATATATTAAATCACTGTGGCTTCGTCCTCCTTAGTGGCATAATTCTGTAGTACAAATACCACAAGTGGATGGCTTTCACAAAGATAAACTTATTCTGTCAGACTCTAGTAGGCTGAAAATTCCAAATTCACAGCTTTGGCTCTCTGTGTGAACTCTGGAGGAAGGTCTTCCTCATCAGTCTTTCCCTGGATTAAGAGTTTCATCAAGCAAGAACCCTGTGTCTAAAGCCCAAAGTATACTGCTTTCTTGTTGATTTGAGATCCCTAACTTTCTGCTTGCTTCCCTTTTATGTCTTGTAAAATAAAAGGTGGCACAGGCCACACCCCAGGGAAACTCTACATTGGATCAGAGATGTAACCTTAGTAAGGGTGTTACTATCCTACCCTTATTCTTTTTAACACAAAATTAGAACTGCAAAATGTAGGACAAGTATACAGTACTGGGAATTATGACCCAGGAAAATTTGTAAACATATTTTTGTGAGGACATAACACATTGGAGATGTGTTAAGGTGTAGTCAATGCATACATAAGGTGTAGTCAATGCATACAATTGTCTGAATTTTAACAAAATAATATTTATAATCAAGATAAAAAGTTTCATCATGAGAAGATGGCAGACTAGCCACATGTCTCCTTAATTCCCTCTGAAAACTAAGGCCTAGATTGATAATTGAACAGAATAATCTGGATCCCCAGAGAGCTCTAGGATACGGCATAGAGTTGTCAGTTTGGACTACACACCACTAAACCATTAAATGGCAATCCATAACACATTGGATTAAAAACTAAAATAAACAAAAAAGTAATAATAATGTGTCTTTAAGTCTAATGAAGATATGATTATGGTGGAAGTGTTAATTGTTTAGGTTTTGGATAATTAATTTTATAATGCCTATCTAGAAGAATCATCAAAAGTATCTCTTCCCTACTGTTTGAAACAGTAATTCTACTCCTATATAATAGCCCAGTGGAATAATCCAGAAGGATAAAGTGACACATAAAAGTATCTTCTTCTCAGTATAGGCTATTTATTAGTTTTGAGTCTTAGTGCAAATATTCAGCAGTGCAATAAATTCCTCATCTCTTTATTTTCCCCATATCAATCTGAACCTATTATTGGGTCAGAAATTCAATCTAAGTCATTTTTACTAACTTTACACAATTTTGTGACGTTTTCAGATTCTCACATAATGTCTGTGTATTGGGGAGTACCCCAAAATCATTTGCAATCGGTCTACAATGGACTAAATCCCAATCTCTACCATCCACGGTTCTGGCAGTTTCTTACACCTCTATGAAAAATGCCATTTTTGTGGAGCATGAGATACTCCATATACCTAGAAGCTAACCTATTTGGTGCATTGAGCAGCCACCCATTTGATGTTTTCACAATGTCCAGAAAAAGAACTGTGAGCTGAATTTATATGCCTACTTCTTCTGTAACCTTCTACCAGTCTCCTAATATCTTTTCCTCCTTCTCTGTCTTCTACTTCCAGGGTATCAAACAATCTTTCAGTAAATTTGGATATTATTTCAAATTTGGAATTAGAAGTATTTGTGGTATCTAATTGGTACCTTGTATATGACCCTGCTGAATTTATGTTAGTGAAGAATTGTAAGTAAACTAAATACTTGATAGTCATAAGAAATGAATAAGAAAATATGGTATATCCATAAAATGAAATAAGGTCATTTTAAAAATTAAGAAATAGAAACAGAATAAAAAATTATACTACTATATGGAACTCAGTAATAATCATGTATGTTATTTGTTATGATCTGAGAAACCACAGGTTTTCAGGTGTTTTATAAATATGTAGGTACTTTAGGTGCATGTAGGTGATTTATCTTACAGAATCTTTGTGCATTAGTTGACAACAACGACAAAAGGTATAATGTGGCCAATTCCAATACAAAGAGTAAGAGAATATGGATCAACTGTAATTGTTAGGTCATCTTTATTATGAAACTCAAGTAACATAGAAGGAGGGCCTGGGTAGTTTTGAAGAAAAAGTAAAGTGTTCCTAGGAATGTGCTGTACCTCAGCCAAAGAACATGGATAATCCTGAGCCAGGGGTTGTTTAGGGAGCTGTAGGAGACTCAGTACTCTTGAGAAGGGATACTATCAGCTGGTTCTACCCAGAAGCAAACCTTTTGCTCTTGAGTCACTTCCAACTCATAGATCGCAATTTAAACTTGACTAAGTTATCGTCTTTATAAAAGTTGTATATTAATCACACCCATTATAGTTAAAGCATCCTAGGTATGCACTGATGTAAATCAAATCACTCTAAGTAGAGGAAAACTTACAGATAATAGACAAAACTTTATGAAATTTTGCAACATATTATTTGCACAGTGTAAATGAAAAACTAGAGTCTGTTACCAAGAATAAGCAATGAAGCAACACCCTGAATTCGTCATCACATTTCTAATGAATCTTAAAGAAAATGTAGTAGTGATACTTAAGACAAATTTATTTAAAAGTCACTGGTAAGCAGACTGAAAGCCATACTTTGGCTCTCATGGACTTCTTTTAATTTTTCTGCTTCAAAATAAATTTGCATATGGACAATTATGTTCTCTTCCAAAGTTGGTCCCTGGCCTTGTTCTAACTGATGGTATTGAGCTTTCTATCACCTCTTAATACAGCTGTAGTCCAATTTGATTGCTGTACATTCCAACTGGTGAGGGCCAAAAGTACAGTTGCTTTTTTTTTTTATTTTTTTTTATTTTTGGTCTTTAACAAACAGAAGTTAATTCTCTTACAGTTTAGGAGGGCTGAAGTCTGAATTCAGGCTTCCAGCTCTGTGAGGGAAAGCTTTCTCTTTTTGTCATCTCCGGGGAAAAGTCTTTGCCATTAATGTTCTCCTGTACCTAGGAACTTCTTAGCACAGGGATCCTGAGTCCTTAAGTATGACCTCTGCTCCCTGTGCACTTTTTTTGCTGGTGTGAGGTTCCAGCCTCTGTTCACTTCTTTTACCTTTGGTATCTTGTAAGATAAAAGGTGGTAATAGGCCACACCCTGCAGAAACTGCCTTCCATCTGATTAGGGCAGTGACCTGAGTAAGGACATGACATCCCACACTACTCCTCTTTAAGATGACCTAATTTTGCCGCATTAGCCACAGGCACAGACTAGGATTTACAACACGTGGGAAAATTACATCAGTTCACAGAATGGAGAACAGCCACACAATACTGGGAATCATGGCCTAGCCAAGTTGACATGTATCTGGGGGAGACACAATTCAGTCCATAACAGCAAAAGGATTCCTCATCCCCAACCACAGTGCGTCTCCTCAAGTCAGGTAGCCAAATCAGTTTCTGATTTCTCGTTGTTGTACCACGACCTGTAAGTTCTACAGTTTTGGGATGTGATGGGGTAACACACAGCTTACGTTTTTGAAGTAAGGTGTTTTAAATGAAGAAGTAGCTTTGCAAAATTTTGTCATTCTACTTGTAGCATCGTTTCTATCACCAAGGCCATACTTTCTTATTACTTATCCTAGTTATCCTGGCAGCCTAGTGGTTAAGTGCTGTCTGCCAACTAAAAGGCTGGCAGTTCAGATCCCCCAGGCCCTCCTTGGAAACTCTATGGGGCAATTGTACTCTGACCTATAGGGTCACTATGATTCAGAATCAACTCGAAGGCAGTGGGTTTTTGTTTTGTTTTGGGGGTTTATCCTTGCTCTCTTTTTTTTGTTTGTTTGTTTTATAACTTTCACACTCCAATCACCAGAAAATATCAGTGCATCTTGAGGGCATGTTTGATTAATTTAAGACTACAGAAATGGGTAAAAGTCTTCAATTTTTTTCATCTTTGGCTTTAGTGGTTAGTGTGTAAATTTGAGTGACAGTCATATTAATGTCTTTACCTTTAAGGAGAATAAATGTCATTCTACCACCAACAGCATTTTCCTGCAGGATAGATCTTGAAATATTCTCTTTCTCACCAGGAATGTGAAGCCATTCTTCTTTATTTTCTCATTCATGGCATAGTAGCCCATGTGATTGTCCAATTCAAAATGACCAATACCAGTCCTCTTAGGCTCACTAATGCACAGGATATTGATCTTCAGGCATTCTTTAGGCATTTGACAACTTCCAATTTTCCTAGATTCATACTATGCACATTTCATGTTCAATTATTAATGGATAGTTATAGCTATTTTTTTTTCTCATTTTGAGTCATGCTACCTCAGCAAATGAAGGTTCTGAAAGCTCTGCTCTATCAACATCATTAAGGCTGTATTTTGAGTGTATTCCAACCACAGAACTCTCCTTCAGCACTATGACAGCCAATATTCTACTGCTATTCGTAAGGCTTTCGCTGGCCAGTATTTTTGGATTAGCATATTCCAAGATTGACAGGTAAGCCACTAGCTCAAGTCCTGGAGGTCAAAAGACTAACTCAAGAACTGGAGGTCCAAAGACAAAAGAGAGGCAGCTGCTGAGTCCACAACAAGCCAAAAACCTTGGCAAGGCGAGCAGAAAGGAAGCAGGTGGCAGAAGATAGACAGATGAAGGCTGAATGGGTGGTGCGCCACCATCGGTGCTGTCCCTGCCAGTACCACTAACAGATTCCATTGTGGGGGTGATCACAATCTTATACAGTTGACAAAAACTGAAAATTATGGCCCAGCCAAAATGACACACAGTCAACACCTTGTCACATTTGTTCCTATCTCCCCAAACCATAGGTAATCTCTGAGCAAACACGATTGCCAAGTCATACTTGTGCCTAATATGATACTGCTAACACCTGTACAACTGAAAATGTACTATCCTCATTTATGTCTTATAAGTAATGAAAAGTTAGATCCATCCATACAAAACAGAAATTCCTATAACAATTACAGTCCTCATTTCTGCAACTGTTCATATAGCCATAACTGGCATTAGAACTACGTTCTTCCACCACACATTCCATATTTCCTTTGCCCTCAGCAGGCACCTCAGATGTTCACAGTTCTTTGTCTTGTTGGGTGACCCAAACTGTCACTCCTGAAAGATCTGGGCCAGTATATCATAGGTCTCAGGAAACAGAGGGTTATTTTCAAAGCCCTTATGGCTAATGTAATATGTTCTGCTGACTTGTTTAATGCCTATTATCCCTTCTTTTCCTACAGTTTCTTCCATTTGTAGTGGAAATGTCTAGATTGTGCCTGTTTTGCCATTATACCTTCGGAAGCAGATAATTTTCTATTACAGATTTCACCCATGAAGCGGAGTCTTTATGTTTTGGACTTGGAGTTAGGACTTTAATTATGATATAAATATGTTTTGCATGCTTCAAGGATATGATGTTTTAGGGTCGAAGGGTAAAATGTCATGGATTGAATTGTGTCCTGAAAAAATGTGTGTGGCAATTTGGGTAGGCCAAGTATGCCAGTATTGTGTGATTTTCCCATGTGTTGCAAATCCTTCCTTTATGATGTTAATGAGGATGGATTCATGGCAGTTGTTTTGGTGAAGCAAGATTCATTCTACAAGATTGCTCTGTCTTGAGGCAATCTCTTGGGAGATGAAAGGCAAGCAAGCAGAGACTTCGGTATGTATACTACCAGAAAAGAAACACCAGGAACAGAGCACATCCTTTGGACTAAGGATCCCTGAGCATAAGCAGCTCCAAGTCCAGGGGAAGTTTGATGACCATGACCTTCCTCTGGAGCCAACACAGAAAGTCTTACACTGGAATCGATGCCCTAAATTTTGATTTATAGCCTAGTTTGCTGTGAGGAAATAAACTTCTCTTTGTTAAAGCAAACCACTTGTGGTGTCTCTATTAGAACAGTATTAGATGACTAAGACAATGATAAAGGAAAAAAGATTAAAGTTGTCAAGGGTTTTACTTAGAGTCTACAATCAACACCCATGGAAGCAGCAGTCAAGAAATGAAACAGTTATTTTTACATTTTATTTTGATTATGACTGAGTGAAAATGTACATTCCCGTATAAAGTTACATGCCTACCTATATGCAACTTCCACTGCTCTCCCAAATAAAATTTTTTTTAAAAAAGAAAATATTTTCAAACTGAAAAAGAAAAAAAGAACTGAAGCAGCTTATTGCATTGGGCTTGCCTGCTGCAAAAGACCTCTTTAATCATTAAAGCAAAAATGGACTTTGTGGACTAAGGTGTGCCTGACCCAAGTCACAGTATTTTTCAGTTGCCTCATGCAAAAGCTAGATAATGAATAAGAAAGACTGAAGAAGAATAATTGCTTTGAATTAGGACATTGGTGCAGAATATCGACTGTACCATGGACTGCTGCAAGAGTGAAGAAATTTATCTTGGAAAAAGTACAGTCTCAGATCTTGGACGCAAGGATAATAAGAGTTCATCTCCCGTACACTGGACATATTATCAGGAGTAGAAAGTCACTGGAGAAGTGCTTTATAGTTGGGAAATAGATGGATTTTCACAGTGGGTGCAAAAATGGATTCAAATTCAGTAAGATGGATGTCACAAGACCAGACAGTGTACATAGGTCACTATGAGTTGAAGCTACTTGAGTGCATCTAATAACAATCACAATGTAAACCAATGAATAAGTGAAAACATTCTGTTTTTAACCATAAAAGATAGTAACGATATGATCATGCTTAGCTGAATAGAGTGTGGGAATGCTGAATATATTGTATAAAATATATGAGAATAATAGATGTTGAAGAATATCAGTTCAGACAAAATAAAACTTAATTGATAAATTGAAGACAGATAATCAAAATGTGTGTTCAATTTGTGGAAATAGTGTTGGCTTCAATAAAATACACATTAGGAAATAATCCCAAATGAGAGCTCCTACAGCATTCAAGAAAATGTAAGAGCAGGAACGGATGCTCACCGAGGACCAAAATGACATGCGGTAAAGACAACAGAGAAGACATAGAGACCCACAAGAGTGGGTGCCTACATTGACTTGGGACTGGAAGAACCGAATGGTGCCCGGCCACCACCAGTGATAGCCACGATGGAGCTCACAGAGAGGAGTCTCACTGGCAACACAAGAATAAAAAGGGGTCCATCACGAGATCTCCACTCAAAGACCTGAACTGATGGTCCAGCGGTTTTGGGGTTCCTCTGAGAGCATGGCCCCCGGCCCTGATGCTGCCCTTTCCCATAAATTATAACAAAGGTCCACTCTTTGGACAGGAATGGATTGAACTTGGCAATGCAGAGTGACCATATATTGGAAGCACTTTGTGGTTCTATACGTCTATAGGATATCATCTTGCTGACCTCTGGCTGGAGGAAGGGCAGTGGACGGAGAGGTGGGGAAAGGAGGCTGTTGGGAGGATGAGACATGTATGGAGCAGAGAGGAATAGTGTGCAGTCACCGGACAGGGACAGCAGTGGAAGCTGCATATAGGTGGGTATGTAAATTTATACATGAATGTACATTTTGACTCGGTTATGTTAAATAAAAATAAAAAATAAAAATAAAAAAATGTAAGAATAAGGCTATTATGCTTAGGTTCTAAAACAAAATTATGGTAAGTATTTTGTGAAATAATGAAATATTAAAGATGATACATAAGGTGCATGTATTTGTATTGGAGTTAATAAATCAAATAGTATTTTCTAAGAATTATTATGAACTTAAAGACCAATTTTGAATTTCAGAGAGTGTATATGTTCAGTTGTCTACGTAATTCTTTTTAGACTGATTGCTTACCCCAATTTTGCCCCTCTATGTAGTGCAAATGGTTAATATGTTCAACTGCTAACCACAAGATTGGAGGTTTGAATCTACCTTGGGACAGCTTGCAAGAAAGCTTTGGTGATCTACTTCTGAAAAATCAGCATGTAGAAACACCTATGGAGCATAGTTCCGTTCTGGCACACATGGCGTCAGCATGAGTTTGAATCAACGACGCAGCAGTTTTTTATTTTTTTATGTCATGTCTTAAAATTACATTCTTCAACCTACAATGTAATTCCACTATCAACCAACAGCTGTGTTAGAGTTGATTCTGACTCATGGTGATCCCACCTGTGTCCAAGTAAGACTGTGTGCCCCATAAGGTTTGCAATGACTGGTTTTTCAGAAGTGAACCTCCAGACCTTTCTTTCAGGGCACCTCTTGATGGACTCAAACCTCAGAACTAACAGAAACTGAGGCTATTAACTGTTGGCACCATCTGTGGCCTCCATCCCAATCCGTATACGACAAGTTTTAATTTGAGCCTCAAATTGTCCCCACTGACAAAAATTAAAATATAATCCATTTCTGAATTATAACTGTATGTTTGTATGACAAAAGTCATCTGATTCTAGAAAAATAGTATTGTGCCTTCTAACCTTTAAAGATGTGAACAAATCAAATTTCTCTTCCTTGAGCAAAGTTTTCCAGTCTTTGCAATTATCGCTGCCATGGATGTACATTATCACAACCTCCATCTTTGCACTTTTTGTAGACTTAAAATACAATACTGTGATTCGTGTAAACGCCGTATGAGTGGTTTGTTCATCCGATTTTCTAAAGAGAAATTTCAGTACCCATTAGTATCTGCTTCAATTTTTGCAACAGCAAGTGTGTTCTTTTAAAGGCAATACCGTGTTTGAAGTCTGCGGCAGCAGTAAATTGTTGTCATAAAGATTTAGAATTCATTTGTGTCTGAGCAGACAGCCTTTCCCTTACCTGATTGCTTAAAATCTTCCAGGTTTAGCTATTATTTTTAGTAAAATGCCGACACTGGTTGTTTTCAAAGTAGGAAAGCAATCTATTAGAAATAATGCACATACACTCACAGTACTGATTTTAGGTTCCAAATTAAATTGGTTATGCAGTTTAATGAAGAGGTCCGCTTGTACTTTCCTTTGAACTTCGCAGGGAACTCGTATCAACTAAAGCCCTACAAAACACTTGGAAAACTCCCTTGACAATGGTTATATTGTTTGAGTGTTTAAAATTCCTTTGAAATAAATAAAACTATGTATTTTAGCATGCAATTGTATTTTTTCAGAATAAAATGTTTGAATTCTAAGAATAACTTAAACAAACAAATCCTGCTCTTTCTTTTTAACACCTTAGTCTTTTTTGTTTTGTTTTGTTTTTTGAACTCGAAATTGTGTCAGTTGAGATTTAGACTTTCTGCAAAAATCCTTTGGAGACAAGTTAAATAAATCTTTATCTGGGATAATTTTGGTAGGTCCAAGGCACCCCCCCTCTGCTCTTCCCCCCAAAGAGGGACACAAACAGTATAGCACTTTCCACTCGTATTTTGAATCTTACACTACAAGCGTCGTACCTTTTCATCAATCCAAGTCCCTCAGCCGGTGCTTTGCAGATACAAATTTCTATTTTATATCGAATGCATGGTTGAGAAGTAAACTCTAGTAGTACATAACTTTAATAACCCCCAGGAGTTTTTGTCACAATGGTTAAGGGCTCAGCTGCTAAACAAAAGGTCAGGAGTTTGAACTGCCAACCTCTTGGCTATCAGTCACAGCTGAAGTATAAAAACGTGGCATAGAGAATAACTGTACGTCTTAGGTTAATCAGGAACCATTTCTTTGAGAATATGCAAATCTGAAGAATAGAAAAGCGCTACCAGGATGAACAGTAAGGGTGCAAGTCCGCAAGCAGAAAGGATATCGTCATATATTTGTAAAAGCCTTTAGGAAGGATTTCTTTAGCTTTTTAAGAGGAGACGAATGTGTCAGTAGTGCAGTGCATAATGATGGGGGTGGGAAGAGATTAAATTGAAAAGGTAAGATGAGAATGCCCTAGACTATGTACAGTGCTGGTGAGTTTGGATTTTGCTATATGTGCTTTTGGAATCTAATAAAATATATTAAATGGTGGAAGTAGGGGAATTACATGATTTGATAAGAGGACAGTGCATTATAAGAAACAAGAAAGAAATCTGTGAGCTCAGACTATTGTAGACTAGATGGGAGATCATTCTGGAGGCAAAGGAGAGTGTCAGTGAAAAGAAGTGGGACATTTCTGAGATTATATTTGTTGTCGTTGTACGTTATTGACGCAATTCCTATTTGGAGCCTCTCTATAAGACAGAATGGAACTGTCCCATAGATTTCCTAGGCAGTATGTAATCTTTATAGAACCAGATCACCATGTCTTTTCTTGCACAGAGCAGCTGGTGGGTTCCAGCCACACAGCTTTCAGTTAGCAGCTGAGTTCTTTACCATTGCTCCCCCCAGGACTCCTTTGAGATAGTTATTAGCTGGTCATTAAATGGTGTAGTTCAGAAGGTGGAAAGAAGCATTTGGGGGTACCTTGAATATTGGATAAGAGGAGAAAATGAGACTAATCTAGAAGAAGAGGTAATAGGTAGTGGACAAACTACTTTTAATTAGGGGAAATAAAGATTTTAACTTTGAGACTTTAAATGCGAAACTGCAGTGGATAAGTCAGGTGGAGCTATTAAGCTGTGTATGTAACAGCCTAGGTAGGCTAGAGATATTTATCTAGTAATCAAAAGCACTGAAATAGTTTTTAAAATTTGAGAATAGGTGTGCTTAATTAGGAAGAGAGTGTAGAGACAGAGAAGATGGCCCAAATCTCAGTACTTAATTTGGCAAACTGGAAGGATTTAGGAAGAAGACTGGAAAGAGTTAATGAAAAAAAGGAGAGAAACCAAAAAAGCATGGTGCCACTGAAATGTGAAGGAAGAAAAAATCCACATTTGTTCACCTGTATTGAGTGTGGCAAAAAAGTCAATTAAAAGGTGGAAATGTTTCATCAGTATATGGAATGTGTCGGATTTGGATGACCTTGAAATCAAATTTTGGAAGTGGTAGAACACAGCCAGTTTAGATTATATTAAAGAATGAATGGGGGATGGTGAAATAAATTGAGTATCCATAGTAAAATTATGAAGCATAGAGATATTTAGTGGGAATGGGCTTGTCAGAGTAATAGATTGGTTGTTTTTTTTTTTTTTAAACTAGGCAATAGTAGATTACTGTGAGTATATTTTTTTAGATATATACTGTATGTATATAAATAATTTCCCAATTTGACGTTTCCTTTTGGTTTGAGTTTTAAGTATCTTGAAGAAATAAGATAGATTTTGTATTCATTAAAATTTACATGTGTCAGGTAGTACTGAGTTAAGAGAAAAAGTGGCATCTGTTTGCTACAGACTTGGAGCTTTTGATCCTCAGTGTTTTGTTGCAGCCAGGGGACACTTTGAAGTAAGCTGTTAGGCAAGAAGTCCTTGTACTATAATAGGACACTGAGCAAATTGCAGTCTTAAAGTGAGACCTTGTAGCCTTTATAACGATAAGTTCAATAAAACTGCAGAAGACAATGAAGAGGAAACAAGACTCAGAAAGAAAAGGAAAGGGCACAGTAGAACAATCCAAAATGTGACCCCTGCAGGAAGAGCCGCAGGTGAAATGAGAACCACATCTGCTAATTATAATTATGATAATAGTAATGATGCTATTTATTACAAATATAAATCAGCACTTAATTCTTGATGTTCACTCAGAAATAATGAGTTTAAGCATTTTCAAGTCTAAAATCTTCAAATTTAATAATTTTCAGTTACTGTCCATTTAAGTCTGAAGCCTCAGTAGAATGGGAAAATTAGTGACTGAAATACAGCCATCTTACAATATAAATGAGCAAATGTTATACAATGAAAATTCTGACAAGAACTGTGAAGTAATATCCTAATATAGCTCATGTTTTATGACATACGATAGCACTATTATATTTGAGATTTTATGTCAAAGTAGTGTGTTTAAAAAGAAAAAGCAGACAAAAGACAACCTTTATTAAGGTCCACAAGCCATTTTCAATTTATCACAGCTTTTGCTCTTAAAGATAGAAAGCTTATTATGAATTCTTGATGATATGGGAATTTGAACTCCTTGGAGTATTTTTCATATTATTATTTCAAGCTTCTTTCTCTGATCAATCCTAATTGATTTTACCTAGCTATTACGATCCAAAGACTCATGTTCTCCCTAGGGATGATTCCTGAAATAAAATAATTTAATTCTTTGGTTATGTGAAATCCTTCAGAAATAATGTATTTTATAATCAGCAAAACCAGAGAAGTGATGCAGTTGTATATCATAAAGTAGGGAATTAACTGTTTGTCCTGTGAGACTTTCATGTCTTTCATGTTGCCCATGGGTTCAAAATTGTATGTCAACAATAAATATATTGTGGCTCCGATGTTTAGAATCTAATGCTGACGCTTCTGAAAGAAGATCATACTACAAGACTTCTTCACCAAGGAATCTAATAATCTTTACACAGATAACTTTTTCATTTTGTTTTCCTTCTTTCTCCAGTTAATCATTGTTGTATTTTTATTTATAAACTGTTGAAACAAATTAGCAGACATATTAGCACATTGCTTTTAGTTTCTTTTCTCTGTACCAACAATTCCTAGGCAAAGTCATCTAAATGGATGAGCCTGCCACTCTTTGGGTGCCCTTTACAGTGCTACTATGCGTTCCTACAGCATCACATTTACTGGAAACCCTGGTGGCATAGTGATGAAGTATTATAGCTGCTAACCAAGAGATCAGCAGTTCAAACCCACGAGCCACTCCTTGGAAACTCTATGGGGCAGTTCACTGATTCAGTGGCATCTAACAACAACATATGCATTCCTACAGTACTATATTTACACCTGTCTTAGAGCTTTTTTTTTGGTATTATAATTTTCACTAGACCATTAACACCTTCAAATCAAATACCTTCCCCAATTCTTGCTAATTCTTTTCCATCTGAATTAATATCGGGAGACTGCATATAGTACTGAGAATTTTTAATCTATTTGACATTATTCCTAGAAACCCTGGCCACTCTCTTGTTAGCAGCATGTGAATTGCATACTTTTTATACCAAGATGCAAGCCAACTAGGAAAGGATGATTTTCTATGACTGCCTGTTCACAAGCCCACACATTTTCATGATCTGAATCTGTTTCAGTACCAATGTTTGTCTTTTTAGTTACTAAGTGAATTGTTAGCTTACACCTCAGGCAAACTAGTTTAATGGGTCTTGCACCTATAAATAAACCAGGGATATCCTCCGACTCGACGACACTTGGCACTTGGCATCCAGAATGCAATGACAAAAATGCAGATTGCTGGTCTTGCTATTACCTCACTTGCCTTGAATACCTGATGGACTCTCAGCACCTCTCTCCCACCCTTGGAGAGAAATGTGTCTGTCCCTAGTATTTGTTACATATCTCTTTATCTCCAAACTCTCTGTGGGATTGGTAAACCAATTCTAAATGGCTATCTCTTTGGTTCTAACCATTAGTGAACTCACCTGCTTTCAAGTAGGTGAGGTTACTCCGCAGGAGAGGCTGTAAACTATAGATATATATAAACACGAGACTAGACTCTAAGTAGAAATGCCTGGACTCAGGTACATCCAAATCAGATATGTAAGATCAGATATACTGTCCTGTGTACAATCAGATCAAACTAAAATCTCAACAATTCACTTACAGGTCGTGTTCTCTGCGGCAAGCAATCTAGGGCCCGGTGTCAGGACTTGGCCCAGCACAATAGCTACCTGCCAGCTTGATCTCAGCAGGTGAGCCCTCAGAGAAGACAGTAGGCAGCAGAATGGCAAAGTGAAATCCCTGCAGGAACCGCTGACTGACCTGAGCGATACTTTGATCTTGTATTTCATTCTTTCTTGTTTAATATTATAAACCAGTCGATCTCCCCCAGGAAAAAACAGCCTAGACATTTATTGTCTGCTTTTGAAATTCTTGATTCTGTGGAATTGACCTAAGGATCTTACCTTCTAGAAATTGTGAGATAAAGACAAGAGAGCTCAGGTCTCAATCCTAAATTAGTATCAAAGGGAATATGTAATGTTCATCAAGTAGCTATGCAAACAGTCTGATTCTGCCCTGGCCGAAATAGCGAACTAGTTGTATTTTCTCAAACCAGAGCTGGTCTGTTCTCCTCTTTTGGAACGTTAGTCAGTCACATAGCCAAGAATCATACCCTAATCTACTAAATGAGAATATGGTAGATGCTTGTAAAATGTAAGTACATCACTCACTACATGTATTAGGAACCCTGCAGACCCTTTCAAGTACAAGGACATCTTCAGTGCTAAGATTCGCCAGCAAATCATGAGAGAGCTCTAACTGGTCTTGTACCAAATTTCAAGGCTGCAGCATGATAGGCTTTATAGGATCGCACACTCATTGAACTGAATACTTTAATTCTAATTGCTTTGACTGTCTGATTCTCAATGCTCATTGCTATCAGCTTTCATTCGCGATCAAAAGCATCTCAAATTGAACAAATATGAAAACCAGAAAGTCTTTATTATAAGGTTTGTTTAGATGCTTTGCAGCCTTTTTTAACATATGGCGCATGAAGAAGGTAGTAATTGTTTAGCCCTGGGACAAACATGACTCTGTTGTTAGAGATGATTGACTCAGGTTCTGCTCAGAAGTTTTAGTGGTTGAAAGCATCAGTAGCTACACTAATTTGAAATCCATTGTCTATATGCAATGTTTTAAGTGCTACATCTGCTAACTAAAAGCTCAGCGGTTCTAATTCATTAGGTGCTCCTTGGAAACATTATGGGGCATGTCTACTCTGTCCTAGAGGGTCACTATGAGTCAGAATCAACTCAACAGCAGTCTGTTTATGTGCACTGCTAAGTTACTTGGTACGATCTTCATTTCTCTTTACAGACTTTTCCTCTACATCATCTTACCCTGTTTCTCCACTGTACCTATCCCTAGCCACATACTGTCTCCATATATTTAACAAAGTTTTATGGCCCATACTTTTGCAAGTATTGTTTCTCATACCAGTCCAATCTTTTCAGTGAGCAAACTCCTAAATATCTTTTAGGATTTGGCGAGATGTTCACAACATATTAAAATATTTAGAGAATAAAGGAAAGAAAAAGGGAGGTATGAAAAGAAAAGAATGAAGAAGGGAGGAAAAGAGAGAAGGAAGAGTGGAGGGAGGGAGAAAGAGAAAAAGTAATGAAAGAAGAAAGAAAAAGAAATGCAAAAGAGAACTGAAAACCAAACAAACTACAAACTACAAACAAACTACATTCTAAGATAAAAATCTTGCTTTTTTAGGTGGTATACAGATTTAATCAACTTCTGACCTTGAAATAATTATTCAGCTATACCTTAAAGTTTACAAAAATGTAATGAAAAAGTGAAATAAACTACAAAAAGTTTGGTGCCCTCAATTTTTTAATTGAAGTATGCGTATTAAGGTGCACACCAAATTTTGTTGAAATCAACAAAGCAATAAGCCTTCAGAAACTCTTAAGAAAAATGCTTCTCATGTGGATAAACTCAAGAAGGTTATTGTTATAAATTGCATGTATTTTAAATATGTAAGTATTTATGTAGATATGGATATAGTCCAATAACTAATATTCTATGGATGGCACTTAATTTACTCTCTAGTGATCTATTCATACCAGTTTTGATAAATTACAGTATATTAAGACTTCAAGTAGTATGTAAAGTAATATCTAAAACTTCACTTGACGATAACATTCAGTAGTGTATAGTTAATGAAAGATAGTCCTCTTCCCCATATATACTGCTTTAGTCACCTAGGGCTGTTCTGACAGAAATACCACAGAGTGGATGGCTTTAACAAGGGAAAGTTTATTCTTACACAGTCCGGTAAGCTACAAGTCCAAATTCACAACGTTCACTCCAGGGGAAGGCTTTCAACTTTGTCAGCTCTGGAGGAAAGTCCGGTACTGCATCAGTCTTTGTCCAGGGAGCATCTTGGCACAGGAACCTCAGGTCTGAAGGATGCGCTCTTCTCCTGGTGCTGCTTTCTTGATGGTGAGGTTTCCAGTTCTCAGCCTGTTTCTCTTGCTTTTTATCTCTTGCAGGTTGAAAGGATAAAGTGCGGGGCAAGACATACTCCAAGGAAACTCCCTTTACAGTGGAAGAAGAAGTGATCTTATAAAGGGATTTACAGCCCCACTCTAATCCTTGAACACACTGCATAGGAAAACCACAAAATAGAGGACAGTCACAAGATACTGGCAATCATGGCCCAGCCACACGGCTACACATATTTTTGGGGGGACACAATTCAATTCATGACAATACCATTCTAAAGAAAATATGGGAATGTTTCATAACTCCATGTGAAGTTCAATCAAGATTATTTCCCTAACAGATTGTTACATGAACTGTTAATTACAGCGTGATTAAGAAGGATTGGAATGTCACAGAAATGATAAATTGCTAAAAATAGCGTAGAGCAGTAGATCACATAGTTACATAAGCTTTTTATGAAGGGCACAGAGTGAAAATCTGTTCTGTGTGTTTCATTTTTCATTGTCTCCCTATGTTTTAATTCTTCCCAGTGATTAAATAAAACACAAATTTTTAGCTGAATATTAGCCCAAGTAACACAGAAAAAAAAGTCTAAAATTCTAAAAAGCTAATTCCATAGTTTTCTGATTAAAAAGAATACATGAGCTTTACAGAAATGTTGTAAAGAACAGTAAAAATGAATAAACAAATTACCCATAATCCCATCACACAAAGACAATGCCCTTACCTATATGCTGTTCATATAACTATAAAATAAGGAGCCTGGTTGGCATGAATGATTTGAAATTGGCTGTTAACTGAAAGATTAGCTATTTGAAGTCACACAGTGGCTCTGCAGAAGAAAAGTCCTGACTGTCTGACTCAATGAAGATCACAGACAGGAAACCCCTCTAGAGCAGTCCTGCGCTGTAACACATGGGTTCACTGTGAGTCAGGCACTGAATTGATTCTAGCTAACAACAAAACAAAAATCATTGCTGTAGAGTCATTTCTTATCCATAGCCACCAAATATGATAGACTAAAACTTGCCTGTAGGTTTTTAAGGATGTAATCATTACGGAAGCAGACTGCCACCTTCTCCCAACAGAGTGGCTTGTACTTTCATACTGTCACACTTTTGGTTAGCAGCAAGGGCTTTAACTGCTGTGCAGCCAAGGTTCCCTCTAGGAAACAACAACAAATATAAAATGGTAATATTTTTCCTTCCATTTCCCTGAACTGCAGACAGTGTCTGAATGTCTAGATGTGGGCCAGTAATGTGAAATTTGCCTCCAAAAATGGAGGGTTCTGATAGAAAATTCCAAGGCAGAAGCAAAGGAGTTTATTAGGGAGACTTATGGAAGTGCTAAATGATGGATGGCTATAGGGAAAAAGCCTATGTCCACACCTTGCAGTGGGAGGGTAGAGGTTTTATAGTGACAGTGAACAAAAGTGACTTCATGCCAGGGACTTACAAAAACTTGACAGCAAACTGTAGTGAACTAGTGGACCAGATGATGGTGTTCATGTTCAGCCTCAGAGAGCCTGTTACTCCTTCAGTCCATCCCTAGATGCTGGTTTTCACAATCTGAAATACTCCCTAACTTGGGCCATAATATGAGAGACTCTTTTATCTCACCACATGAACAGATGTAAAAGTACGGTTGAGCAGTTACCATGAGGTGCCCATGCATGTGCAAGGGACAGAAAAAGTGACTGCAGGAAAGGGGGAAGACTTCTTTGATAAGGAGACACAACTGGGAGAAAGAAGACAGCCCAGTTCCCAATATCCTTATCAGAGCACGTTCTGAGTTCAAGGCCTTAGGCATCCTAGAGGAGAGGTGTAAGGGGCAACCCATTCCCCCCAGCAGTCTACCCCCTGACTGTCATCAGGGTGGCAGAAAAAAAAAAAAAAAAAAAGCAAAGCAGTACCAAGTCCTAGCATGCCCATCACCCATTTTAAACACTGTCTCGTGGTTTGGCACAAAACCCTGGTGGTTGCAATGTGTGTGCACCATTTGAGGCAGCGTTTAATGAGGGTAACTAGTAGGATAGTAGGAATATTCCTGTTAAATTTATCAGGTCTGACTGAAGGAGAGCTCCCAAACAGTAACCCATTGTGGCTCAATCCAAGCCAAGTGAGTAGATCAAAGGGCTGCATGTAAATGTGTAAAACATATCTTGATTCATTTATGTAGAAACAGTGTATTTCTCCCAACATGGCACATTATATCAACAGTACACATTTCAGTACAAATAATAAAAAAGCTCTCTTTCTCAGCACAGTTAAACTAGGCATTACCATTGCCAGATGTGGCTAATTCAGACTTGGTATAATCAGTGTACGTTGAACCACCTGCATGTCCAGAGTAATGTCAAAGCCAGTCTTCAAAGTGCCATACTCAGAGCCAAACCATTCAGTCCACAGAGAGAAATTTCCTTCTAAAGTTGCAGCTCCCCACAAACAGCTAACACACTTCAAAAGACGCTCACTCACCATGAGGAGGGAGTCACCTATAGTCACTCACCACATGATCTCCTTAGTTACCAGTACATATTCAGTCAATCCATGGGATGTCCTCCTTTTTGACAATCAGCTGGAACAATGTGAGGAGGTGAATCGTCATCTCAGTTCAGATATTGACAGTGCCCATAGTTATTTTGATTGAGAGCTCTACAAAAGCCTGTATCATTGGGGCTCACGGGTGAGGGGCCTGTTCTTCATTGTGAAATAATCTGAGAAGAAAGAGGGACAAAATTAACAACATCTTCTGACATGGATTGAATTGAGTGTCCCCCAAAATATTTGTTGTTTGGCTGGGCTGTGATTCCCATGACTGTGTAATTTGTTCACCATTTCATAACATTTTCTTGCTAAGTGCCATGTTGTAAATTCTGTCACTATGATTGAATACAATGGATTAGCAGCAGTTATACTGATGATGTTTACAAGATTATAGTGTCTTGAGCCAGTCTGTTTTGAGATATCCAAAAGAGAAATCAACAGAGAAACACTGGGACCTCATACCACCAAGAAATCAGGATTGGGAGCAGAGCTCTTCCATTGGACCTGAGGTTCCTCTACTCTCAGACCAAGGAAAGACTGATAGACACTTCGTAAGGACTTACTTCCATGTCCAACACAGAGAGAAAGCCTTCCCGTAGAACTGGTGCCTTAAATTGGGACACGTAGCCTGCTGGACTGTAAGACAATAAATTGCTCCTTGTTAGAGCCATCCAGTTGTATTTCTGTTATAGCAGCACTGAATGTCTAAGACCCTCCTCCCCGATCCTATATCTTCCATGAAACCTAAGGTTAGTGTTGCCTGGGTATAGTTACCCAGCATGTCTTGCCCTGGTCTTGAGGCAGTAACTTCTGTGGGAACCCAGGTCTTTTGTCTACAACAGTTGTATACAAAAGAAACATATTTTACAGAATAGACAGTTTGACCAAACATATGGCACAAATATGAAATGCTTTTGCAGGAAATTGCTGCATTGAGACCCCAGACTGCTTGCTTGAGACGTATAGCTCAGAATAAGATTGATTTGTACCCTCCCATCATCTGTTTAAGCCTGCCTATCTGCCCCGGCCCACGGGACAAATCAACGAAAGGACGAGGGGAAGCCTGTGAAAGTAAAGCAGGAAAGGCGGAAAAATGAAGGCAAGACAAGATTCTGATCAAGCCTCAGTTTTATTATTAAAATGAGGTATATTTATAGCAGTAGGAATAAAGGGAGGGATCAAGTGACGTAGGGATGGAGTGACATTTGGAGTGAGGTAGTTGTCGGCTGGGGATTGGATATACATAGGACTAAGGCAGTGACATCAGGCAGGAACTTTTTCGCGCGCGCGGGCCTTTTGAATTTCGCGGGCGCGGGCTTTTTCAAGCTTGGTGCGCGCGGGCTTTTTCAGCCCTACAAGCTTCCTGTATGTCGGGGTCTGGGGGCTCTCCCATGGCTCCCGACATCTCCTCCCTTTTGTTTTAATTGATGGGAGGTGGGCTTTAACTGGGCGAGGAGGTATTGACCAAGGCTCCTCCGTGTAGAACTTATGGCTCTTGGTATCTTTTGAGGAGGAGAGGCAGAGCCATTTTGATGTTGAGATAGATACCAACCTCTATGCAAGCCAGGTGTGCCCCAGGGAAACGTAGAGGAGTTAGTGTTAACTTTCCCTTGCAATGCTTTGCTTCGCACTCGTCCCAGTACCCATACCTCTCTTGCCGGATTGGTAAGGAGGTAAGCATGCCTCTACTTTTCATGCTGTCCCCATGGGGAGGAAGCTAGGGTACCCCATTTCAGTGGCATAAGCTTCATCAACTGCCAGGCGATGGTAGTGAACTGGAATAGGTTTAGCTTGTGCAGCATCTATTTGTTGTTTGATGAAGCTTGTTATTCTTCTGAATGCCCAAGGGCTGAAGGTCAGGAACAGTAATATTCCTAAAACAGGGCCAGCAAAACTGAGAAGTAGATTAGTAAGCCATAAAGTTCCAGTAAAGTTAAAATCAAGCGGTCCTGAGCTGCTTCCCCATTCTCGTTGTCTTTGATTTAATCGCTCTCTGAGGTTAGTCATAGTGTCCTTAATGACACCTGAATGATCTGTCTTTGTTACATGGTTTAGAGGAACTAAATCTTTCATTTTTATCATAATACTTAGTAAAGGAGAAACTTAAGAGGTCTGAAGAAGGTGTGGACCATTTCCAATTTCCATCACTTGAGGTAACGCAACTCCATTTGGCGCAGAAGTAGGAATCGGTTGTCCTACAGTGAGCGCCTTTATTACAGTTGGGGCAAACATAAAACCCGAAGTTGCGCACGTTTTTAGAGGCTTATTCTTTTATGCGTGGGATGACATCTTTAAGGCAAAAGGAAAGGTCAGGCCACCAAGTGTTTAAGGGTTTGGTGTCACTAGCATTATAAAGTATGGAATTATCATTTAGGTTTATAACAGCCCATTTAAGGCTAAAAGGAGCATGGGGGTTGGTAGGGGCAAATCCTTCATATGTAGGAAAAATGATTAACAAGAAGGTTAAAAAGCTTATCTGTGATGGATTGTTGACTTCCATATCGCAGAGTTTTCTCAGCATTTCACTCCAGCAATGCCGGACACAGGTGGCCTTCACAGCCTACAAAAGAGGAGAAGGCTTCTCAGGGGTATTTTCCCTGGAAATGGGGTTATCATTGATGGGCTTAACAAGACGTTCGGGTAGCCACCGAGGGGCCCCTTCTGGAGTATCATACACACATGCGTGGCCTCTTCCCCAGATAAGAACCGGATCAGGACCGTGCCATTTATGGGTTATGGGATTTTTCCACATAACCTTGGCATATTGATTTTTAGTCTCTTGATGCCAAAGGCGATCTGCCACAGATTTTTCATTAAGATCTAATTGTAGGAAATTAAGGATGAACAATGCATGATTTAGGAGGTTACGAGGGGAACCTTTAGTGGAATAAACAGTGTTTGTCTTAAGTTTGGATATGGTATACTTAAGGGTCCGGTGGGCTCGCTCTATTATGCCCTGTCCCTGAGGGTTATAGGGAATGCCAGTTACATGTTTGATCTGGAATTGACTACAGAAATTTTTAAAGGTTTGTGATGTATAGCCTGGTCCATTGTCGGTTTTGATTTGTTGGGGCTTTCCCATGATGGCAATACATTGGAGAACATGTGCTATAACATTTTTAGAGGCCTCACCACTGTGGAGGGTGGCATGGAGGAACCCACTATAGGTATCAATGGTCACATGGGCATATTTGAGGTTACCAAACTCAGGAATATGGGTAACATCCATTTGCCAGATTTCATTGGGGAGCAGGCCCCTTGGGTTAACTCCTAGGTGGGGGAGAGGCAGAAGAGTTACGCATGCAGGACAGTTTTTAACAATTTGTCTCGCCTGTTCTCTAGTAATCTTAAACATAAGGCGGAGTGTATGAGCATTGAGGTGGTGAAGAGCATGAGCCTGTTGGGCTTTAGTAATGGGCTCTAGGGTAGCTGAGAAAACCAAGTGTGTTTGTTTATCTGCAAGGTTGTTGCCTTCGGAGAGGGGTCCTGGAAGGTCAGTATGGGCACGCAAGTGTCCAATAAAAAAGGGGTGTTGTCTTTTTAGGATGAGTGCCTGAAGTTGTTGAAAAAGAGGCACAGCGTTAGAAGATGATTTGATATAAGGAACAGTTTCCAACACTAGGACTGAGAGAGCTATGTAAGCACTGTGGGTGTAAAGATTGAAGGGAACATCATGTAGTATTGTGAAGACCTGTAAGATAGCGAAAAGCTCTACAAGCTGGGCAGACCTGTAAGGAGACTGGACACTGTTTTCCTGTGAGTCTATAACCCACGCAGCAATACCAGAGGAAGATCCATCTGAAAAAACCAGGGAGGCTCCTTTCAAGGGCTGAGTAGATGTTATTTTGGGGAAGATGAAGGGGTGCCTCTGGGCAAACTGGAGGAGTTTGTGTGAAGGATAATGGTTATCTATAGTACCCTGGAATGTGACTAGGGTAATTGCCCAGTCATCATCATTCTGAGAGAGCCAGTCTGTTTGTTCCTTGGTGTAAGGAAGGATAAGCTGATCAGGGTCCCTGCCAAAATGCTGGCGGCTCTTTTCTCGGCCTAGTCTTATAAGTTTGGCCACTAGGGAGGGATAGGTGAGGAGAACTTTAGTCAGGGTGGAGGATAGGTGTATCCACAGGAGAGGGCCATTTTGCCACAAAACCCCCGTGGGTGTATGTAGTGTGGCACAGACAATAAGGGCAAAGGGCTGTTCGTAAGTTATGAAGGTAACCTGTTGTTGCTGTATGGCCTCTTCAACAATGCGAAGGGCCCTTTTTGCCTCCGGATTGAGGTAGCGGGGAGAGAGGGGGCTGGCATCTCCATGTAGAGTATCAAACAATGGTTTTAATTCCCCAGTTGTAAGTTTGAGGTATGGTCGGAGCCAATTAATATCTCCCAGGAACTTTTGGAAATCATTAAGTGTGTGTAGATGAGAGGTTTTTAAGTGAAGCTTTTGAGTGGTGATTTGATTATTATTCAATTCGAAACCGAGGTAATAATAAGGGTCAGCAAGTTGTATTTTGTTCGGGGCAATTTGAAGTCCAAGGGAAGTTAGTTGGCAAGTTAGGTCCTGACTGCACCTAAGTACCTCTAAGCTGGAGGCCCCCACCAGTAAAATATCATCCATGTAATGAATGATATAAATGGAAGACCACCGACGCCTAAGAGGGTCTACAGCCTGAGCAACAAATTTTTGACACAGAGTGGGACTATTGGCCATGCCCTGAGGGAGAACTTTCCACTGATAGCGCTGCATTGGTCCTTTAAAATTAATAACTGGGAGGCTAAACGCAAAGCATTCTCTATCAAGTGGGTGAAGAGGGATAGTGAAGAAGCAATCTTTGAGATCAATAATGATTTTAAAGTAATCAGCTGGAATGGCGACGGGGGAGGGGAGTCCAGGTTGGAGAGCCCCCATTGTAAACATGGTTTTATTAATTTCTCTGAGGTCCTGAAGGAGTCGCCATGACCCATTTTTCTTTTTTATCACAAATATAGGAGTATTCCAAGGAGAGGTAATTGGTTCTAAATGTCCAGCAGCCAGCTGTTCCTGCACTAACTCTGTGGCAGCTGCGAGTTTTTGCTCAGTCAAGGGCCATTGATCTACCCACACTGGAGACTCAGATCTCCACTTAATTTTATCAGCGTGGGGTGCAGGGGAGTCAATGGCCACTACGAAAAATTTTCGCTTCCCAAGCCTGAACGATTATTTTTAGGCGTTATAAGAAGAGGCTGCTTCATGCCTTGATTATTCTTTCCCAATCCCTGTCCCGGTAGGAAGCCCAGATTAAGCATCTGTTGGGTAACTATTTCATTTGGGCTACACATGATGACCCCCAGCTGGGATAAGACATCACGACCCCACAGATTAACAGGCAAATCCGGAACAATGTAAGGTTGAACTTGTCCTGAGTTACCCTCAGAGTCCCTCCAAGTAAGAATTTTTGAGCTTTGCTTAGGATTGACAGACTGACCAATGCCTTCAAGATGAGTTATTGAGGTCTCACAGGGCCAGTTGGAAGGCCAATATTTAGCTGAAATTACTGTAGCATCAGCTCCTGTGTCCATTATTCCTTCAAAGGCTTTGCCATCTAACTGGAGAGTAAGTTTTGGTCTATCGGGTGTGACTGGTTACATCCAATATGCATTTGAGGACCCGAAGGCGACGTCAGGCCGCCGGGGAACTAAATGCCTACGGGGTGTGGGTAATAAAGGGAGCAACAAGATTTGAGCTATTCTTTGACCTGCATGTATGGATACCGGCCCTGAGGGGGCAGAAGCTAAAAGAGATATCTGTCCTGTATAATCATTGGCAATGACTCCTGGGAGGATCTGAAGACCGGCCAGATAGGAACTGCCTCGCCCTATTATCAATCCAAACGTTTCTGGGGGTAATGGTCCTCGGACCTCTGTAGGAATGACCTGAATGCCCTGTTCAGGGGTTAGTATTGCACTGATGGCGGAACGTACATCCAACCCTGCACTTCCAGGGGTGGCGCGACAGAGGGAGCTGAAACCTGTCTCTGTGTCTGCTTTTGGGGAACAAACCTGAGTGCCCCTAGGTTCTGTTCCAAGGGTGGGGCCAGGGGCTGGCCCCGCTGGGAGTTTCCCTGTTTCGGGGGGAGAGGCTGACCGTTGATGTCAGTTTTGGAATAACAATCTACAGCCCATTGCTTGCCTCTTTTGCATCGGGGGCACACTGAGGTGGGAGGCCCACGATTTTGTTTTCCCAGGGAACATTCGCGCACAAAATGGCCAGGCTGCTTGCAATTAAAACAAGTTTTTTGTAATGAGCTGGGGTTCAAGCCCTTAAGCGCTGCTCCTATGGCAACGCCGATAGCATGAGAGGCTCCAATACCCAAACAAAGTCGGACATAATCGGAGAGATCTCCTCTGCGATGAGGTCGTAGGGCTTCTTGGCAAGAGGGGTTAGCATTTTCAAAGGCAAGGTGTTTGATAAAGGCACTGCCAGTCTCACCTTCTCCCACTAGCCTTTCGGCAGCATCGGTTAGTCTGCTGACGAACTCACTATATGGCTCATCGGGTCCCTGGCGGATGTTAGCCAATGAGGTGGTGGCTGCGCCCTTGGGGGGGAGACGTTTCCAGGCTCTAAGGCCGGCGTTTTGTATTTGTGATAATAAACCAGGGGGAAAATTTGCCTGTTTCTCATTGGTGTCATATGGAGCCCTCCCCAAGAGTTTATCTCTCGTCCAGGTGCGGGAGGTCCGGCTTTCTCCGTTACGCTGGGCCGTCTCCCGGCACAGTTCAGCAAATTCGGTACGCCAGAGAACAAAGTCTCCCCCTGATAAACAGGCCCGAGCCAAGAAATGCCAATCATTAGGTGTAAGCCATCAGTCACTAAGGCTCTCAAGCAATGCTATACTGTAAGGGGCTGTCGGGCCGTAGTTATTGACAGCCGCTTTTAAGTCTTTAACATGTTTCACATTTAAGCGGCGATATTTCTGGGGGCTAAGGCTGTCAGGTTGGACAGCATCTATATCAGGATTCTCAGTTTCTTCCTCTTCTATCCCAGGGCTTTCTTGCTCTTCCTCACTCTCTATTTCAGTCTCTATCTGCCCGTGCTGGCTACGAGTTACCGGAAAGGTGAGGAGAGTCCTAGGACGGCCTGGGGCACCTTTTGACACATTGTTCCCGGATCGAGTTTTAGGATCCTGGGCTAGGCGGAGTGAGTTAAGCTCTTGCTCAAGGGCTTGGAGCTCCTTTTGGAGATCTAACTGTCTGTGTCTGCGAGCTACAAGTTTTTCTAGCGTTGATATATCTTGATCAAGGGAGTTTTCAGTCCATCGGGGAGGACAGCTGGGTTCCAAGCCAAGGGGTGGGGCGGTCAGGTTAGGAGGGCCTGGAGGATGAGGAGGAGGTCTCTGAAAGGCAGGGGCTGTAAGGGTATAGGGGTAGGCATTCTCATGGTAATGAGCAGCATTTTCTTCAAGAGTGGTCTGACCCTCAGGGGACAATGGGTTAGAATCGGGTTTATCAATGAAAGCTCTCAGGGACGGGTAAAGCCCCTCGGGGGGGTCAGTATGACTCCCTTGCGGGGGTGTGTGTGTTCCAAAGGCTTGAGGTTCTTCTGGAATATCAAGAGAAACTGAGGGGGGACAGGACCGTTCTTTCATAACCTTTTCACCCATCTGGGCGAGATGTTGAACATCAGGAGCATTATGAGAGCTCTGGAGGACATCATTTATCAAATTCCAATAAGAAAAACAAGTGACTGGGACCTTCTCGGGTCCGAAAGTTTTATAATAGTCATTCAGACAATCTCCAACCCGTTTCCAGATTTGCGGGCTGATGGTGCCTTCCTCTGAGAACCACGGACAAATGTCTGATAGGAACATAAAAAACTGAGCTAAGTCTTTCTTTTTCGCCTTAATTTTCCGCCTATCCAATGATTTTTCAATGCCGGTAAGAAACAAGTCATGCGAACTTAATTCCTGCCCCATGTCTAACCACCACTTACCTCTTCAGACCAAACTCGCAGGGCGGCTACTCCCGCGGTGATCAGGACAAGTTTGACTCACGGGCAGCTTTTCCCGTGGAAACTTCAGTCGAGCGAGCTCACACCCGGTGCGGTCGCTCAGGACGCCTGGCCAGGACTTCCTTCTCCGTGGTGGGTTTCTTTCAGCAGCTCCGTACCTCGGGCCCCACGTTGAGGCACCAGTTTTGCCCCGGCCCGCGGGACAAATCAACGAAAGGACGAGGGGAAGCCTGTGAAAGTAAAGCAGGAAAGGCGGAAAAATGAAGGCAAGACAAGATTCTGATCAAGCCTCAGTTTTATTATTAAAATGAGGTATATTTATAGCAGTAGGAATAAAGGGAGGGATCAAGTGACGTAGGGATGGAGTGACATTTGGAGTGAGGTAGTTGTCGGCTGGGGATTGGATATACATAGGACTAAGGCAGTGACATCAGGCAGGAAGTTTTTCGCGCACGCGGGCCTTTTGAATTTTGCGCGCGCGGGCTTTTTCAAGCTTGGCGCGCGCAGGCTTTTTCAGCCCTACAAGCTTCCTGTATGTCGGGGTCTGGGGGCTCTCCCATGGCTCCCGACACCTATCAAAGTGTTCAATTGGCCTTATAGCTTGGGGATGATATAGAGCTTAAAGAATTCACTCAAGATCCAATGGAAGTCTTTCAATAAGATCAGATTGTGTGTCATATTAGTGGGGAATAATTCTCAGTATTTTGTCAGCTGTATAAGGTGATCACTTCCCTGTTGAGATTTGATACATAATCAACCCCATGATGGAATCTGCTTTGAGTAGCCAGTCAGTTGAAGGGGAGTTTCCTTGGGTATGTGTGGGCAGACAGCCAGGCAAAATTTGGGGGGCTTTTGTTTGTTCTGGATCTTGTAGTTGGGCTGCTGTTCATCTGACATTTTTAACGGGACTTGAGTTAGCAGCTTAGCTGAGATCTTGCCTGCCAATCTTGAAATTTTTGAACTCCACAGCCAGTGAGCAACAGCCCTACTCTCCAGTCTGCTGGTCTTGCTACATGAATAAGGAGAGGCCTCTTCCCTGACCCACTGAATAGGGATGTTATAGTATTTATAATCATGGAATCCATTTTATTGTATAAATCTCTCCCCCCCATCTCTATCTCTGTGCTGTCTGACATTTTCCGATGATGATGACAATCCACACATATAGGCCTAATCTAGGATATTGTGGAATCTCCATGGGCCATCCATTCTTAAATCCAGGAGTTAATCAGTTGCAAATTTCTTTGCGCTTATTTAGAGGATACTTCAGCCTTTGCAGCCGCTTGCAGAAGTGATCTTCTCAGTAGTTATTTTCCTCTCTCAGCATAGGGAACCTCCTGGCAACTAACCATGTAAGTTACAAAAGTTTATCAGGAGCAGAACTGATTTTTTCCCAGGTATCTCATCCCTATAGGTGCTTGTTTTCTATGTCAATCTGAGGGTTGTCAGTTGCCAGATAGAATGATCTGGCTATTATCTGTGGCCCACTTCACAGTTTCTGTCATCTCCTATAAAATGGCCCTACCTGTAGCAATTCCCCTCAGGCTTATAGGCAAATGCTCACAGAAAATACGTTAATACAACAACATCAATACATGAAATCAGGATTTGTAAAGGCCCTGCAGTGATTTATCTGTAGTCAAGCATTGACAAAGGTCTCAATAACAGTGATCTCAGACTCAAACTTTTCCTCACTTTGGTACTGGGTATTACAGAGATCAGTCATCTGTGCAATTGTATCTAGACACCCAAGATGTGCAATTCATTTCCTTATTGACCTTTAATTGTATCATAAGATCTTTGGTCCTTCCTGGTGACAGAGGAATGTAGACTTAATCTTCAGTCTTTATGGGGTCTCAGAGGCAGATCTGGGCAAAGTTGACAGACTTTTCAGTCATTCACAGAACCATGCTTCCACCGTTGCATGATAGCATGGAGCAGGCCCTCCTATTATAGTTTTCCCCCAATTATTGTAGGTGTAACTATATTGTTGTTGGATTATCTTGGTAACGACAGTTACCACAGAATCTGGAGAGGCTTTTACAGTCCCTTCAAGGCCACTCAACACAAACTATTCTGAAGAGTTTTTTACTCCTTTCGTTTTTTCTCTCTGCTATTTTAACTTTTGGTTTTGCTCTGGGTGTTACAGAGTGCTTGCAGCTCCAGAGGTCTGATTAGCCCCTCCAGCTTCTCCCACCCCTTTGTTGGTGGGCTTTGAGCAATGGCTAAGGGATTGTTCCCATCTGTACAAAATGGCAGCCTACTGCTTCTTGTTGTTCGTTATGTTTGTAGATCTAGATATTCAGCAGTCATGGCCACTCATAACTGCCTCACATACCTTTCCAAATGTAACTCTCCACACACACTTCAGCAGCTTAGGGGCACTTCAGTGGCCAGTTGAACAGACTAGAACAGCTGCCACCCCACAGTTGCTATGCCTTCTTTTGCATAATTTTGAAGGTGAGCATCCGCACACAATAGGGTTATGCCACTTGGTGTTTTCAGAGTGTCTTTGAGTTTGCACAAGATGTCTTTGTATCCACATAGCATAGACACGTGGATGTAGCTGGCTAACCAACATTTTAACCTGAAAAGACTTCAGTCCCACTTGCCTGTGAGACTGAAGAAAGACTTGCACAGCAAATGAGTTTCTTAGAGAGACTGGGTGACTGCAAGAACAAAGGAGACCTCTGTGCAATGTGGGAGGGCACAGGTTTTATAGTGGCAGTGAACAATAGTGGCTGCCTACCTGGGGTGTACTTAAGGATGGCTTAGCAAACTTTAGTGAACTATTGGACTACATGAGGGTGCTCAGTTATGGCCCACAAGCATGTTTCTGTTTCATTGATGCTGCCCATTTTGAATCTATTTTTATGTTTAGTTTCAGTATTCTTTCTGGTTTTCCTTCTATCAGAGGGACTGCTCCTTCTTATACTATTTAGTTATTCCTGCTCTCTTAAAGAAAATAAAAATAAATGAACAAAGAACAACAACAACAAAAAAAAAAAAAACACCTCTAAATATTGGTAGGTTCAAGCCGTTTTTATTCCCTATTCTTTCCTAGAATAACTATGCCATTCAATAATTTTAATGTCTTCATATACTGATAACTTGCCTCTTAAGCTGCTTAACATTTCCACATAGGTGTCTTTAAGAGCCATGTAAAACCTAAAATGTAAGTTTATTAAACAGAAGTCTCAGAGTGAATAAATACAATAAAAGCATCCTTCCTTGCCCACACCATGTTTTAAAACCATGCAGTATACTCTTGTTCTGCCTCTTAATTTATATAAAGCTTCAGCATACACACAGCCAAGTGTTCTAGAATTCTCATTCTTTTCTTGCCATTTACAATTTATGTTCCATACAATTGAGTGCCTTTACTAAGTCAATAAAACTCAGGCAAGCCTATATCCTAGAATTCTCTGCTTTCAGCCAAGGTTCATTCGACACTAGCAATGATATCCCTCATTTTATATTCTCTTCTTAATCCAGCTTGAATTTCTGGCATTTCCCTCTTGATATGTGGCTACAGTGATTTTTGAATTCTTGTTACTGTCATTAGGTGACATTGAGTTGGTTCCAGTTCATAACAACTGTATTTACAACAAAGCAGAAGACTGCCTAATCCTATGCCATCCTCAAAACCTTAGTTTGATCACACTGTTACTGTCATTTTGCTTGATCACACTGTCACAGTCACTATGTCAATCCATCTGATTGAGGATCTTCCTGTTTTTTGCTGACCCTCTGCTTTTCCAAGCCTAATGTCTTTCTCCAGGAGCTGATCTCTTCTGATAACAAATTCTGAGTATATGAGATGAAGTCTCACCATTCTTCCTTCTGAAGAGCATTCGAGCTGTACTTCCTCCAAGACAGATTTGTTTGTTCTTCTGGCAGTCCATGATCTATTCAATATTGTTCACCAGTAGCATACTTCGGAGGCATCAATTTTTCATCAGTCTTCTCTATTCATTGTCCAGCTTCTAGATGTATATGAGGCAGTTAGTATCATCATGCTTTGGGTCAGGTGCACCTTATTCCTGAAAGTGAAATCTTTTGCTTTTCAGTGCTTTAAGGAAGTCTTTTGCAATAGCTTTGCCCATCTGATTTCCTGACTCCTGCTTCCATAGGTAATGATTGCTGATACAAGTAAAATGAAATCTTTGATAATTTCAATATTTTCTTTGTTTATCATGATGTTGCTTATTGGTCCAGTTATGAGGATTTTTGTATTGTTGATGTTGAAGTGTGATATATACTAAGGGCTGTAGTTTTTGTTCTTCATCAATAAGTGCTTCATTTCCTCTTCACCAGGACACACAAAATTGTGTCACCTACATATCACAGGTTGTTAATGGGTTTTCCTATTTTCTCTTCTATGCACTTTATAGTTTTCTGCTTTATATTTAGGTCTTTGATCCATTTTGAAATAGCTTTTGTATATGATGTGAGGTATGGGTCGTGGTTTATTTATTTATTTTTGCAGGTGGACGTATAGTTTTGCCAGCAAAGATGGTCTTTTCCCCATGTGATGGACTTTGGACTCTGGTCAAAGATCCGGTGACTACAGATGGATGGCTTTACACCTGGGTTCTCAATTCTGTTTCAACGGTCAGTGTATGTGTTTTTGTGCCATTGCCAGCCAGGTTTGAACTACCATAGCTGTATGGTAGGTTCTGAGGTCAGATAGTGTGGGTCTTCCTACTTTAATTCTTCTTCAGTAGTACTTTACTTACATAGTGCTTTTTCCCTATCCATAAAAAAATGATAAATTTGTCCATATATGTAAAGAATATTATTGGTGTTTGGATTGGGATTGCATGGTATTTGTAAGTCATTTTTGTAGAATTGTATTTTTTAAAATGTTGAGTTACCTACACAGGAGGGTGGCATGTTTTTCTGTTTATGTAGATCTCTCATGATTACTTTCAGTAGTGTTTTGTTGTTTTCTTTGTATAAGTCTTTTATATCCTTTGCTAGATTTATTCCTAAGTATTTTATTTGGGGGGCACTATTATAAATTGAGTTACTTTCCTGATTTTCTTTTTATCATTCTGTTTATTGACATACATGAATTGAATTGATTTTTGTATGCTTTTTATCCTGCTAAACTCTGCTGAATCTTGCTATTAGTTCCAGTAGTTTACTTATGGGCTCTTTTAGGTCTTGTGTGTTGTTTTAGTCACTGTGAAATTGGTTTCAGCTTGCAGCAATGCTATTCCCAACAAAATGAAACTCTGCCTGGTCCTGTACCATGCCTACAATCATTTTTATGTGCAGGTGCATTGTTGCAGCCAGTGTGTCAGTCCATCTTGTTGAAGGCCATTTTTTCCCCCTGACCCTCTACTTTGCCAAGCATGACATCTTTGTCCAGTGATTGATCCATCCTGAAAGTATGTCCAGTGTAAGATGCAGTCTTACCATTCTTGTTTGCAAGGAGCACTCTGGTTGTACTTCTTGAAAGAGAAGTCTGTTGGTTCTCTTGGCAGTCCATGGCATATTCAATACTTTTCTCCAACACCGCAATTCAAAAGTGTCATTTCTTATGTCTTCCTTATTCATTGTCCAGCTTTCACGCAGATATAATGTGACTGAAAATACCATGGTTTGGGTCAGGCACACCTTAGTCTTCAAGGTGACATCTTAGCTTTTCAACACTTTAAAGACGTCTTTTGCAGCATATTTCCCTAATGCATTGCATCTTTTGATTTCATAACTGCTGCTTGCATTGGCATTGATTATGGAACCAAGTAAAATGAAATCCTTGCCAAACTCAATCCTTTCTCCATTTGTCATCCTGTTGCTTACTGGTCCAGTTGTGAGAATTTTTGTCTTCATGTTGAGGTGCAATGCATATTGATGGCTATGGTCTTTGATCTTCATCACTGAGTGTTTCAAATCCTCTTCACTTTCAACAAGCAATGTTGTGTCATCTGCATAATGCAGGTTGTTAATGAGTCCTCCTCCAATCCTGATGCCTCGTTCTTCTTCATGTAGTCCAGCTTCTCAGATTATTTTCTTGGCATACTGATCTAAAGGTACAGTGAATGAATACAACCCTGACACAACACTTTTCCTGACTTTAAACCATGTAGAATCCCTTTGTTGTATCCTAACTACAAATTTCTCATGAGCACAGCTAAGTGTTCTGGAATTCCCCTTCTCGGCAGTATTATCCATAATTTGTTATTGTTCATACAGCTGAATGCCTTTGCATAGTCAACAAAATATAGGTAAACATCTTTCTGGTATTTTCTGCTTTCAGCCAAGATCCATCTGACATCAGCAATTGTATCATTGGTTCCATGTCATTTTCTGAGTCTAGACTGAATTTTTGGAGGTTCTCTGTCAATACACTGCTGCAGTCACTTTTGAATAATCTTTAGTAAAATTTTACTTGTGTATAATATTACGTATGTTGTTCAATAATTTTGGCATTCATTTTGATCACTTTTACTAAGAATAGGCATAAATATGGATCTTTTCCTGTTGCTTGGCATTCAGTTGCCTTCCAAATTTCATGGCATGCATGAGGGAGTATTTCAGTGTTTCATCCTTGTGATGAAACATCTCAGTCAATGTTCCATGTCTTCATGGAGACTTGTTTTTCCCCAGTGCCTTTAGTGCAGGTTTCACATCTCCCTTCAGTACTGTTGTTTCCTGGTCATATGTTACCTCTCGGAATGGTTGAACATGGACCAATTCTTTCTGGTACAATGATTCTGTGTATTGCTTCCACCTTATTTTGATGCTTACTATGTCAGTTGATATTTCCACTGAAGAATCTGTCACTATCACAACTCAAGGCTTGAGTATTTTCTTCAGTTCTTTCAGCTTGAGAAATGTGAAGCATGTTCATCCTTTTGGTTTTCTGACTCCGGCTCTTTGCCCTGTTATTATAATACTTTGCTTTGTCTTCTCGAGTCTGCCCTTTGAAGTTCTCAGTTCTTTTACTTCATCATTTTTTCCTTTTGCTTTAGCTACTTGATGTTCAAGAGCAGTTTTCAGAGTCTTCTAATGTCCAGTTTGGTCTTTTATATCTTTGTTGTCTTTTTAATGACCTCTTGATTTCTTCGTGGTTGATGTCTTTCTTTGATGTCATTCCACAACTCATCTGGTCTTTGGTCATTTGTGTTCAACGGTCTCTAAATTCAGATAGGATATACTCAAGATCACACTTGGCTCTCATGGACTTGTTCTAATTTTCTTCAGTATCAATTTGAACTTGTATATGAGCACTGGTGGTCTTTTCTGCAGTCAGGACCAGGTCTTGTTCTGACTAATGATATCAAGTTTTTACATTGTCTGTTTCCACAGATTTAGTTGATTATATTCTTGTGAATTCCATCTGGTGAGTTCTGTGTTTATGCTGGTGAAAAAGGGTATTTGCAATGAAGAAGGTATTGTTCTTATAAAAGTCTGTTATACAATCTCCTGCATCATTTGTAACACCAAGGCCATATTTCCCAACTATGGATCCTTCTTTGCTTGCAACTTTTGCATTCCAATCACTAATAATTATGAATGTGTCCTGATTGCATGTTTGATCGATTTCAAACTGCAGAAGCTCATAAAAAAAAAAAAAACTTTAGTTTCTTCATCTTTAGCCCTAGTGGTTTGTGCATAAATTTCAATAATAGTCATGTTAGCTGGCCTTTGTCATAGACTTATGAATAGCATCCCATCAGTGACAGCATTGTACTTCAGGACTGATCTTGAAATGTTCTTTTTATGAGGAATGCAACAGAATTCTTCCAGTTGTCATTTCTAGTATAGGACACCATAGGATTATTCGATTCAAAATGAACATTACCAGTCCATTTCAGCTCACTAATGCTGAAGATATCAATGTTTATGCATTCCATTTCATTTTTGGCAATTTCCGATTTTCCTATATTCATATTTAGTGCATTCCATGCTCTGATTATTAATGATGTCTGTTGCTATTCCTTCTCATTTTCAGATATGCCACATCAGCAACTGAAAGTCCCAAAAGCTTGACTCCACCGCCATCATTAAGGTCAACTCTAATTTGAAACAGCTCTTCTTCCCCAGTTGCCTTTTGAGTACCATTCAACCTGGGAGGCTCATTTTCTGGTACTATATACATTGCTATTCATAAGGTTTCCACTGGTTAATTATTTTCAGAAGTAAACTGCCAGATCCTTCTTCCTAATCTGTCTTAGACTGGAAACTCAACTGAAACCTGTCCACCATAGGTGACACTGCCGATGTCTAGATACTGTTAGCATAGCTTACAATATCACAACAATCAAACACCAAGACCACCACCACAACACCACCACCACTCCAGTATGACAAACTCACAGACCAGTGAGGGTAGGTTTTGTATGTTTAGTAATATATCATCTGCAAATAGGGACAGTTTAGCTTCTTCATTACCTATTTGAACGCCCTTTGTTTCTTTTTCTTTTCTAGCTGCTCTACCTAGAGTTTCTTGCCCATTGTTAAATAGGAATGGTGATAAAGGGCATCTGTGATGGTTAAGAATGTATTAAGATGTGTGTCACTGTCATGAATTAATTATGTGCCCCCCAAAATATGTGTAGCCATGATTCCCACTTATTTTATGGTTGTCTTCCATTTTATGGTTTTCCTATGCTGTATGTAAAAGGATTACGGTAGGACCGTAAATCCCTTCATAGGATCACCTCCCTGCTCCACTGTAAAGGGAATTTCCCTGGATAGTAGCTTACACCACCTTTTATCCTTTCATCCTACAAGAGCTAAAAGAAAAGGGAAGCAAGCAGAGAGTTGGGAACCTCACACCACCAAGAAAGCAGCACTTGGAGAAGAGCATGTCCGTCAGATCTGAGGTTCCTGCACCATGATGCTCCCCAAGCAAAGACTGATGCAAAACAAGGATTTCTTCCAGAGCCGACAGTGGGGAAAGCTTTCCTCTGGAGCAGACATCCTGAATTTGGATTTATAACCTGCTGGACTATGTAAGAATAAACTTCCTTTGTTGAAGCCATCCACTCTGTGGTATTTCTGTTAGAGCAGCACTAGCTGACTAAAACAGTCACTTTGACTAGGCCATGATTCTCAGTGTTTTGGCAGTTGAGTAATGTTGTGGTCACCACCTTGTTGAAATATGCTGTGGCACCAGCAGTGGCAGAGTCTATGTGGTGGTTTATTGCACTCTCAGCCTTAATTTCGCTGTCTCTGTCACCTACTTCTTGCCTGTTCAGCTTGCCAAGATTTTGGCTTATTGTGGATTCAGCAGCTGCCATTCTGTTGTCTTCTGATACCCAGTTCTTAGGATTTAATCTAGCAGATTATCTATCTGTGTTGGGATTCACTGATCTTCACAGCTTGTGAATGAGAGTTCTGTTCCCTGACCTGCTTATTCTAAATTCACCAGTCCCTATAGCTATGTGAATCAAGAGAAACCTTTCAGTCTTCCCTGCCATATTGCCATTCTCCGACCTTCACAGCCTGTGAGTGGGAACCCTGCTCTCTGACCTGTTGATCTTCAGTTCACCAGCTTCTATGAACATGGAATGACTCAGGACTTTGAATGTTTCAGCCTCTAAAATTGTGTGAACTGTTTCCTCTGGATAAATCTCTCTCTGTATATACTTACACAGTTGACTTGTTTTGCTTCTCTAGAGAACTCAGCCTGAGACAGCATCCTTCTATTATTCCTGTTCTGAAGGGGGATGTTTTCAGCCTGTCTTCATTAAGAATGATGGTGATTGTTGATTTTGCTTAGAAGCCCCTTATGATGTTGAGAAATTTAGCTTCTTTCCCTTTTTTTACTGAGAGTTCATTTTCATCAGAAATGGATGTTAGAATTTGTAGAATGCCTTTTGTACATCAATTGAGATGGTGATGTCGTTTTTTTCCCTTTTATTTATGTGGTGAATTATATTGATTGAGTTTCTAATGTTGAATCAGCCTTGCATACCTGGTATGAATCCCACTTGATCAGGGCATATATTTTTTCATATCCTGTTAATTATATTGGTGAGTATTTTGCTGAGAATATTTGCATCTATATTCATAGTCTGTAGTTTTTTGTTTTGTTTGCATCTATATTCACAGTTCGCAGTTTTCTCTTTCTGTGGTGTCTTTGCCTGGATTCACACAGCTATACAGACTGGTGAACCTAGAATCAGGGAACAGGAGTCTTAACAGCTGTGAAGATCAGTGAATCCCCAAGATTGACAGATGAGCTGCTAGCTCAAATCCAAAGAACTGAGTGTGAGAAGACAAGAGAGTGGCACCCGCTGAATCCACAGCCAACCAAAACCTTGGCAAGGTGATGCTGGCTTTATAGAATAAATTTGCAAGTATTCTTCCCTTTCTTTTCTGTGTTCTAAAATATTTTGCGTAGTACTGGTGTAAGTTCTTCTTCTGGATGTTTCATAGAATCCTCCAGTGAAGCCATCTGGACCAGGGCTTTTTATTGTTGAGAGTTTTTGCTTTACTACCTTTTCAATCTCTTCTCTTGTTATGGGTCTGTTGAGATTTTCAACATCATTTTATGTTGGTTTATGTAGGCAGTGTGTTTCCAGCAATGTAATGGACTATTCTTAACACAATTAAGTATATGTACCAAAAAACCTTGTTGTGAAAATGTAGAGGAAGTAAGAACTAAGTTGTTCAACACTTTGATAGATGCCCTCACTGTAAGAATAAACGCTATTTAAAAATGGGAAGGAATACATAATTTTGTTATTATTCAAATGCTTATTATCTGTCTAGAAACTGCAAGATAATAGAGAAATAAACAGTGTAAGTCAATAAGAAACTTTAGCAATGTCACTGAGCACAATTAATTTACAAAGTCAGTAATGTTTCTATTAGCCAACAGGAAACAATTCAAAGTTAAAATTTAAAGAAAGATTCAATTTACAATATCATAAAAATATAAAAAACTTAAAGAAACAGCAAATGCTGCATAAAATTTAGAAAATAGATATAAAACTTTACGGAAAGACAAAAATCAAAATCTAGATAAGAAAAATATACCACTGTAATAGTTAAGAACCTTCACTACTAAAACATGCCAAGCCTAGCCAAGTGCCGTCGAGTCAGATCCGACTCATGGTGACCCTAGAAATGTTAATATCACAGACAAGTAAAATTTTGCTAAAGATTATTCAAAAGTGACTGCAGCAGTATAATGACAGAGAACTTCCAGAAATTCAAGCTGGCTTTTGAAGAGGACATAAGAATAGGGATATCACTGGTGATATCAGATGGGTTTTGTGTGTATGTGTGTGATTAAGTGAAAGTACTTGGCATACAATCCAAATTAAATTTGCATGCCGGCCTATCCGCAGCTTATTCTGCCATCCTTGCCCAGCGAAAAGACACTCCTTTTCATTCTATATATGTCATATCCTCTTATCAATCTCCTGTCCTCTCTTTTCCACCCTCTCCTCTTCCATCTAGAAACAGACCAGTAGGACAGTGTCCTATAAATGCATAGAACCATAAAGTACACACACCTCATGGTCATATTGTGTCCCTGAGTCCAGTCCACTTTTGTGCAAAGAGTGGACCTCAGTAGTGTTTTCTGGTCAGCGGCAGCATCAGGTCTAGGGACCTATAGTTTCTCTGCTATTAATTTCTGTTTTTATGGCTTTATGATCTGAGAGGATACTTTGCAATAACTCGATGGTTTGGATTTTGTTGAGACTTGCTTGTCCTAACATATGGTCTATTCTGGAAAATGCTCCGTGTGCATTGGAGAAGAAGGTGCACTTATCTGTTGATAGGTAAAAAGTTCTGTGTATGTCATTAAGGTCTAGTTGGTTGTCTCAATAAGATCATCTGTGTCTTTACTGAGCTTTTTTCTGGATAATCTGTGCATTACTGAAAGTGGAGTGTTGAAGTCTCCAGCCATTATTGAGGAGTCATCTCTCTCATTTTTCAGTGTAGTCAGTGTGTATGTGATGTATTTAGATGCTTTGGTATTGGGTGCATAAATATTTAATACTGTTAAGTCTAATTTTTTATTCAACTTTTCAGCAATAAATAGTGATCATCCTTGTCCACAATGGTGGATTTTACATTAAAGCCTATTTTATCCGAGAGTAGTATTGCCGCTCCTGCTCCTCTTTGTATGCTGATAGTTTGATATATATTATTCCATCCTTTCATTTTCGGTTTGTTCACTCCTTGGAGTCTAAGGTGTGTTTCTTGTAAGCAGCATATTGATTGATTGTGTCTTTTGATCCAGGGTATCACTTGCTGTCTGTTTATTGGAGCATTCTGTCCATTACATTCAGGGTAATTGATAGGTTTAGTGTTTAGTGCATTTTGATGCATTTATTTGTTTGTTAATATTTTTTATTTTGCTGTTAATATTCTGCTGTGGGTCATTCTTCTTTATACGTTGACTTTTCATCTTTTTCAGTGTTGGTTTTGTGTTTGTTGAAACTCCTGTATTATGTTTCTTGTTTTGATATGTTGCTCTGTTATTATGTTCTGTGAGTACTCCTGTGATCACTCTCAATATTCTAAGTTTAAACCAGATTTTAACTTCTGCGTATCTTTTTAATTTCCTCTCCATCTGAAAGGACTATAACTACTGTAATTTATCCTCCTTTTTAGTCTGATGGTGTTGTAGTTTTTGTGATATGATCACTGGTTCCCTTCTTTTAATATTGTAGCTTTCATTGAACTTTGTGACCTCCTTAAGTGAGTAGGATTCTGGATGCTGTGACCTTCAGTGCCTTCTTAAATATACACTTAAAGGTTTGGGTTTTCTAAGCAAAGAGCTTCTTTCAGTATTTCTTGTAGTTTTGATATGGTTTTACAAAGTCTGTAAGCTTCTGTTTATCTGCAAATGTCTCAATTTCATCTTCATATTTGAGGGACAATTTTGCAGGATATATAATTCTTGGAAGTTTTTCTCTTTTCTATGACTTTTTAAATTTATTTTTATTATTTATTACTGTAAATGAATAAAATTTCGAACATGTATCAATTATCTCATCTATGATAAACTCTCACCCCCGACCCTTGTAGCCAACAAAAGTTATTTTCTTCTGTAAATAATTCTGTTTTGAAGTCCTTATAACAGAAGTCTTATACAATATTTGCACTTTTGCCACTGACCGATTTCACTCAGCATAACATCTTCCAATTGAAACAATGTTATGAGATACTTTCTAAAATCTATGTTGTTTTTTATCATAGCATAGTGTTCCATTGAGTATATGTGCCATTCTTTGTTTATCCATTCATCTGTTGATGGGCATCTGGGTGGATTCCATCTTTTCACTATTGTGGATTGTGCTGCAATAAACATTCATGTGCATGTGCCTGTTCGTGTGACAGCCTTTGTTTCTGAAGGATAAACTACAAGCAGTGGAATTACAGGGTGACATCATATATCTATTTCCAAGTTTTGAAGGAAAGTGTCATCCCAGTGCCTCCTAGCCAACATTGTTTCTGCTGAGAAGTCAGATGAAAGCCTATGGGGCTTCCCTCTGAATGCTTGTTCTGCTTTGTGCTTTGCTGCCTTTAAGAGCATCTGTTTTATGTTTCATTTTATTAAGCTTGTTTAGAATATGTCTTAGTAACTTTCTTTTGGGGTCTGATTTTTGTTGCATTCAATACACATCTTGGAAATCTGTGTCCTCTTCCTTCATAATTTCAAGAAGTTTTCTGTCAGCAACTCTATAACAATACTCTGTGTTTTCAACTCTCCCTCCCTGTTCAGGAACTCCAGTTATTCTTAGATTATTCCTTTTAATAGAGTCCCACACATTCCTTAATGTTTCTTCATTTTTCTTATTTCCTTTCTCTGATTTCTCCTCATAAATGCTGGTGTCAGTTGCTCTGTCTTCAAGGTCACTAACTCTGGCTTTCATTTCTTCATTTCTGCTCTTTTGGTTTTGGATTCAATCATCTAATTCTATAATTTTGTTACTGATCTGTATTTCAGATCATTGATGTTCCATGTGTTCAAATAGCTTGCTTAAGTTTTCATTTTGTTCTGCTGCATTTTATTTAATCTCTAGAAGTGCTCACTATATAATTCTTTCATATTCAACCTCTAGCAGTTCAGAAAGCCTTCTTCATCTGGGAAGTTTTTGACTCTCTATTTTGGGATTTTTCTGGAGCCATGGCGGACTGTTTCTTTAAAAGTTTAGCAATTGACTGTTGCCTATGTGCCATCTAGATACTGTTCACCTTTTCTGGTGTTACAACAGGAGCTGAGGTGTAGTTCTATTAGGGAAGTTGTTAACCAGCTGCCTCTGTATACTCTAGGGACTGGCCTCAGATGGACTCTCTGAGGTGGCAAGTTCTGCTTTGGGGCTGGTAAAGACAGTACCCTACTTCTAGAGTCACCAGCAGGGAGGGCATCAGCTGACACTGTGATGTGAATCAGTGAATGGTGGAGGAGATGCTGCCAGACCACTCAGCAGTCCCTTCTCCAGCCAAGCCAAGTGCCATTGAGTCGGATCCAACTCATGGCGACCCTAGGGGCCAGGGTAGAACTGATCCCAAGAGTATTCAAAGAATGCCTGGTGGATTTGAGCTGCCGACCTTGTGGTTAGCAGTGGTAGTACACCACCACAGGCAGTCTTAATTTAAACAGGTGCTTTACTGCTAAGTGATGAGCTGTCCAACAGTTTCCAAAATCAGTCAGGCTCTCAGGTATGGCAGTCCTGCCTTCCAGCTGACAATGAAAGCACCTCATATGCCATCCCCAGATGCTATGATATAGTTCAAAGTAGGAGGGAGTTACAGACTTCTTGCCATCTCTCTTGGGCCCCACCTATAAGGTACCACTGTCCTAAACATAGCTTTTCTGCTGGAGAAGTGTTTTCTAGACAGGTACTGCTTCTCAACTTTGGAGTTAGCCCCTGCTGAGACCTCTGGTTGGGTAATTCTGCCTCCAAACTGACCAAGGTGGCGTCTCACCTGAGCTGCCCTTCCTTCCGTGAAACAGCAGAATCTATGGTGCAACCCAGAAAAGAGAGGGTGGAGGGGCAGTGATTACCTCAGTCAACAGCTGGGCTCTCAAAATGTGCCTATCCCATGCACAGTCTCTCTGCTGCACTATACACTGTTTACTTAAGCACTGCAATTCAGCATATTGGCTGGCTTATGTCCAGCACCCTACCTCCCAGGTAACCAAGAAGTTATCTGTAGCTGCAGTCCTCCCAAACAGTAAGACAGCTGATGTGGGATTCAACATGTGGTGCCGGGTGTTAGAGAGGTAGTTTGTGGTTTACTGACACATAGTCCAATCTTACAACTCTATGCCAAAACCTAGGTCTCCCCAGGTGTCCACACTGCTCCAGGCAGTTATCATTCCAGGCCTTAGTTCTCAGAGTGAATTGAGGAGACATATGTCTAGTCCACCATCTTGGCCCTGCCTCTGATCTCAGATGGATTTTGACTGAAAACAGAGAATAACAGAAAGATGATTACTTATGTCTTATTAACTATGCAAAGATTTTTGACTCTGTGGATGATAACAAATTATAGATAACATTGCGGCAAATTGGGATTCCAGAACACTTGACTGTGCTCATAAGGAATCTATACATGTATCAAGAGGCTGTCATTTAAACAGAGCAAGAGGATACTACATGGCTTAAAGTCAAGAAAGGTGTACATCAGAGTTGTATCTTTTTACCAGACCTTTTCAGTCAGAATTCTGAGCAAATAATCTAAGATGTTGGACTATATGAATAAAGAGAATTTAGGATTAGAAGAAGACACATTAACTTCATATGTTATGCAGATGACACAACCTTGCTTGCTAAAAGTGAAGAGGATTTGAAACACATAGTGCTATAGATCAAAGGCGACATCCTTCAGTATGGATTGCTCCTCAATATCAAGAAAATAAAAATCCTCAGAATTAGACCAGTAAGCAACATCATAATAAATGGAGAAAGAATTAAGGTTTGCAGAGATTTCTTTTTACTTGGTCTACAATCAACACCCATGGAAGCAGCAGGGAAGAAATTAAAAGACACATTGCATTGGGAGAATCTGCAGCAAAAGGCCTGTTTAAAGTGCTGCAAAGTAAAGACGTCACCTTGAAGACTAAGGTGTGGCTGACCTAAACCATGATATTTCTAATCATAGCATATGTATATAGAAGCTGGGCAATGAATAAGGAAGAAAATTGATGGCTTTGAATTGTGGTGTTGGAGAAGAATATACCATGGACTGCCAAAAGAACAAAAAGCTTGTCCAGGAAGTACAACCAGAGTAATGCTTAGAAGCAAAGATGATGAGACTGTGTCTAACACACCTTGGACATGCTGTCAGGAGGGATCAGTCCCTAGAAAAGGACATCAAGCTGAGTAGAGTGTCAGTAAGAAAGAGGAAGACTTTCATCAAAATGGAATGACACAGTGGCTGCAACAATGTGCCTGTGCATCGAAACAATCGTCTACATGGCACGGGACAGGACAATGTATCTTTCTGTTGTGCATAAGGTCTCTATGAGTTGGAACATAAGGTCTCTGTGAGTTGGAACTGATTCAGTGACCCTTAGCAATGGCAATAAAATACATCATCAGCATTGACAATTTAATATATATTTTGTGTGAATCAGCAAAGGATCAAGAATATCCAACAAGGGAGTCAAGATGGTGGACTATGCACACGTATCCCTAAATTCCTCTGGAAACCAAGACCTCAAATGATAACTAAATAGAGACTTCTGGACACCTAGTGAGCCCTAGAACATGACATAGGGCTGTTAATTTGGACTTCATACCACTGAATGGGAAACTTCCTCTCTTTTGCTGGCCCTGGCTCTCAATGAGTGCTGTCTTTCACAGATTGACGGTAACTGGCCATTTTAGCTTTTTTCCCCTCTGTTTTGGCTAGTGGGCAGAGCTCGGACTTGACTGGCAGCTGATCTCAGGCCAGTGGGATCAGCGGGCAAAATTGCCACACTTTGAGAGCCCAGCTTTGGACTCTGCATCTCGGCACATTTGGCCTCTCTTTCTGTCTCTGCCAATAAGTGGCCGGTTCTGTGGCAGGTGGGGAGCTTGTGCAGGATGCCATGTTGTTCCACTGGGAGGTGAATTACCCATATGGAGGCCTCAGTTGGACCTAATTCCTAGGCTGAGAAGCAGCAGCTGCCTGGAGGAGAGCGCTTTTCCAGCAGTAAAGCAGTATTCTACACAGTGTTGCCTATGGCTGGGGCTCAGTGTCAGAGGCCAGCAAGGCAGTAGCCTTTCTGTATTTTGAACTAGTTTATAACATCTGTGGTTGGATATAGAGGTGCTTACTTTGCCAAATGGGAAGATGGACCTGAACACCTGAAAACCTGACTGACTTTGGAAGTTCTTGGATACCTTTTACCTTTCATTTTAAGACGGCCAAGAGAAACAACTGTGGTCCATCCTCACAGCAAGTCTCCCAGCCGTTATTGACTCACGTGGTGCCCCAAAAGCAAAACCCTCTCAATAGAAGTGTAATGAAGAAATCACCCTTGGCTTCAGATGGCCCCCAAAAGAACGAAGCAAAGAACTTCCCAGATGTAGAAACCTTTCTGAAACTATCAGAAGGTGAATACAAAAGGATTATATAGAGAGCCCTCCTAGACCTTATACAAAATGCAGCACAGCAAAATGAAAAAAATGAAGCAAAGTGTTCAATCTGATGGAACACAAATACTCTGAAATCCAACAGATTAAGAACAAAATCAAAGACATAGAAATTTCAATTCAAAGCCAAAAAACCAGAATGGAACGAATGGAAAATAGATTTTCTGACTTGGAAGACAGAGCTACTGACTCCAGCATCTACAAGGAGAAATCAGAAAAATGAAAAGAGAAAAATGAAGAAGCATTACGAAGCATGTAGAACTCTATTAAGAGAAACAATCTACAATTAACTGGAATTGCTGAACAGGGTGAGACACCTGAGAAAACAGAGAGTATTGTTGCTGAGCTGCTGACACAAAACTTCCCAGAATTTAGGAAAGAAGAGAAATAGATATCCAAGACGCATATTGCACTCCACTCAATATATATCTCAAAAGATAGACTCCAAGACATATTATAATCAAGCTTAACAAAATCAAACATAAGCAGAAACTCTTAAAGGCAGTAAGGCTTAAAGCAAAGCTAACATTCAGGGGAAAACCCTGTAGGCTTTCATCAGATTTCTCAGTAGAAACAATGCTGGCACAGAGACAGTGGCATGATACATTCAAAACCTTGTAGAACTTCCACTCAAGAATTATATATCCTGCAAAACTATCTTTCAAATATGAAAATGAAATTAAGACATTTGCAGATAAACGGAAACTCAGAGACATTGTATAACCCAAACCAAAGCTACAGGAAATACTGAAAGAATCTCTTGGCTTAGAAGAACAAAACCACTAACTTAACATTTTAGAAGCAAATAGAGGACACATCACCCAGAAATCTACTCAGTTAGGAAAGGTTCCAAACTCACTCAAAGCTGTAATAGTGAAAGAAATGATCCAATGATCATATCATGAAAACTATGATGTCATCACATTACAAAGAGAGATGTACTACAGTCATTATAGTACTCCCAGATGGAGAGGAAGTTAATAAGACTAACAGTAATTAAAATATAGTTTATGCATTTTTTAAGAGGGATAATAGGGGCAGCCATAACGCACAATAACAATGCAACATATTGAATCAAGAAATGTAACATAGGAGTCTCAACAACCACAAAACCAACTGTGAAAAAGGTGAAAAATCAACTCACAAAGAAGAATGTCCCAGAACAGATTAATAAGAACAACAGAGAAAACATCAACACAAAAATAAACATATCACAATGACAGCACTAAAAACATACCTATCAATAATTACATTGAATGTGAATGGACCAAATGCTCCAGTAAAGAGACATCGAGTGACATCTTAGATCAAAGACATGACCCATCCATATGTGGCTACAAGAAACTCACCCCAGACTTAAGAGATATGAACAAACTGAAAATTAAAGGGTGGAAGAATATATATCAAGCTAATAACACAAAGAAGAGCAGGCGTGACAATTCTAATCTCAGATAAAATAGGTTTTAATGTAAAGTCTGCCATCATGGACAAGGATGGACACTATTGCTGGAAGGTTCAATACACGAGCAAGACTTAACATATTAAATATTAATGCACCTAATATTAGAGCACTTAAGTACATCAAAGAAACACTGACTACACCCAAAAATGAAATAGATCACTCCACAGTGATAGTAGGAGACTTCAACACTCCACTGTCAATATTGGACAAATCGTCTAGAAAAAAGCTCAATAAAGACACAGAAGACCTTATTGGCACAATTAACCAACTAGACCTCATCGACATAAACAGAATTTTCTATCCATCAGCAGACAACTACACCTTCCTCTCGAATGACAAAGAACAGCGACGATTTTAGGAAACATCTCATAACCTGAATTCAATTGTAGGACACTATGCTGAGTGAAACTGGTCAGCGGTAAAAGGACAAATATTGTATGAGACCCCTACAATAAAAACTTGAAAACAGACTTGTTCATAGAAGAAAAGACTCTCTGACAGCTGCAAGAGTGGGGAAGGAGGAAGGACGGAGGCAGGGAGGGTTTAGATTAGATAGTTGATAGAAATTTGGTTGGGTGAAATCGGTGACAGCACATGTTAGAAAGAAGATCAATATTAACTGGACTTCAACATAACATGATTTCTCCTCCCATCTTAACCCAATATTACAAGGAGAGAGTAGCTGTGTCAGGGGGCTGGGAACCATGCCTTCAGGGGAAATTGAGGCCAATTGGCATGACTAGCATTGTGCTAAGACAGCCTTCTTCACCCTACATTGGTGAGTGGCATCTAGGGTCTTAAAAGCTAGAAAGCTGCCATCTGATGGCACACCAAATGGTCCCAAGTCAGCAGGAACAGATGATCACCAAGGACCAGGACAATATGTGGGAAAGAGAACCCAGAAGACAGAGAAACCCACTTGAGTGGGTGACTACATTGACTTGTGACTGGAAGAACCAAATGGTGCCCAGCCACCACCAGTGACAGCTGTGATAGAGCTCAAAAGTTGGGTCTCACTGGCTACACAAGAATGAAAAGGGGTACGCCCTGAGAGCTTTACTAAAAGACAGCAATTGATAGTCCAGGGGCCTCGGGGTTCCCATGTGAGCATGGCCCCTAGCCCTGATGTTGACCCTGTCCTTAAATCATAATGGAGGGCAACTCTGCAGACAGGCATGGATTGGACTTGGCAACACAGAGTGACCATGTCATGTGTGCACTTTATGATTCTATGCATCTATAGGGTGTCATTCTGCTGACCTCTTAATGAAGGCAGGGGAGTGGGTGGAGAGGAAGGGATAGGAGACTGTTGGGAGGATAAGACATGCATGGAGCAGAAAGGAAGAGTGTGCTGTCACTGGGCAGGGAGAGCAGTGGAAGCTGCATATAGGCAGGCATGCAAATTTATATGGGAATGCACATTTTCACTCAGTCAGCAGTACTGATTGCTGTTTTATGGTAATAAAAACCAGCCTATTAAAATAGATAAATGGATGTGTGGAAAAGAAGAGAGGCCTTAGAGAAAGGCTTGAGTGTAAAAGGACACACAGTATATGACAGGGGTGACATTATAAAACAATGAAAAGACCCGTCATCAAATGCCACTTGGACACTGACAGTTCAGGTGCAAATGACTAACCAAAATTCCTTCTTCACATAGTACATTAGGTTCAAATTGAGAACACCAGAAACCTAATGTGAAAATTAAAAACACCTATTATGAAAATTAAAAAACATAAGAAACCTTTGAAAAAATAGAGTAGCTGTGATGATAGGGTGCAGATGGATTTTTTTAAAAGAACCATGAAGATACACTATTAAAAAAAAAAATCAAACATTGATTTAATTAAAATCTGAAAGTTGTATAAAATATAAAAACATAAGAAGTTAAAATATTGCCCACACTCTGAAAACATTTTTATTTCATATCGTGTGAAAAACATAAAAAAAGTACCTAAACTAGTTAACATTACTAGAATCTGGATGAAGGGCAATGTTTTTTTATTTCTTAGTAAAATTAAAGAGATCTATTCCATATAAGGAAACCGTGGGAGAATAGTGGTTAAGTGCTACAGTTGCTGAGTAGGAGGCTATGGCTTCAAATCTACCAGATGCTCCTTGGAAACTGTATGAGGAAATTCTACTCTGTCTGTAGGGTCCCTATGAGTCAGAATTGACTCAATTGCAGTGAGTTTGGTTGGTTTTATTCCATATAACAGTAATCTCATACCTAAAAATCAACAGTAATTTTTAGCAAAGTGGATATGTGCAATAATTCACTGCACTGAGTCTATTCCAGCTCGTAGCAACCCTACAGGACAGAATAGAATTCTTCTATAGAGTTTTCAAGGTGCAGCACCTGGTGGATTTGAACTGTAAACCTTTTGGTTAACAGTGGTAGCACTTAACCACTACACCACTACAAGGGTTTCTGAATATGTACAGTAATGTTCATTTTAAAATAGGAAGAGTGCAGAACATGCATAATAATCACTTAGAAGGAGGATGAATAAAATTGATTTATCCATACAGTATAACTGTTAACATTAACTTGATCTTTGGGTATCCGTAAAGATAAGCCTAAAACCGTATTTTAGAGAAAAAAAAGAAGTTTGCAGAAAGTTACATGCAGTGTAATAATGTATATTTAGAAGAGCAAAAACAATAATGTGTATGTTTGTGGATATATAATATGTGTTAAAGTAAGAAGAAACTCTTAATATGGGAATGATACATACCAACTATAGTGCAATAGTTTACTGAGAGACAGAATTGGAAGGAGAATGGATTGGAATAAAGCTTTAGCTTTATCTGCATCATACGTGTTTTTAAGCAGAAATGTGTCTGAAGCAAATACTCCAAATGTTAGTATTTGCTTAAGTTTGAAAGTGGGCACATGGATGTATGAGTTATTGCTTTTGTACCTTTGTGTATTCTTCAAAAGTTTATGTTTTAAGAAAGGACTTTAACATATTTAATGCCAAGCCAGCCAAGTGCCATCTTGAAAGATTTCCCCTCTCGTTTTTACCAAGTTATATTTTTGCTGTTTGAATCAAAAGAAAATTGTACCTTCATAGTCATCAATTTTTTAAAAATAACCTGAGAATTTTCACTCATTTTTCAAATTTTTTACTTTTATAAAGACCAAAATTGTCCAAAGTGCTAGCAAGCTGCTCCATGTGACAAGAGGATCTATGATTATTTTTACTAAAATTGATATTCAGCATATTATATGTCATGAATCGAATGTTTTCCCTAAAAAAAAAAAAACCTCTAACTCCTGGTATTGTGTGATGTTCCTACATGTTGGAATTCCTGCCTGAATGGTGTTAATGAGGATGGATGGGCAGCAGTTGTGTTGGCAGAGCAAGATTCAATGTGTAAGTTTGTTTTGTGCCTTGAGGTAGTCTCTTGAACTATAAAGGGAAGAATCTGGCAGAGAGATTTGGGAACCTCACACCATCAAGAAAGCAGTACCAGAAGAAGAGCACATGCTTCAGACCTGAGGTTTCTGTGCTGACATTCTCCCTGAACAAAGACTGATGCAACACAAGGACTTTTCACTAGAGTCAACAAGGAGGAAAACATTCCCCTGGAGTGGACATCCAGAATTTGGACTTGTAGCCTACCGGACTGTGTGAGAACAAACTCTCCTTTGTTAAAGCCATCCACTTTGTAGTATTTCTGTTAGAGCATCACTAGCTAACTAAAACACACAAAAGTCACAGTACTCACCAACACTGCTATTACTAGTTATGTGACCATGAGGAAATTGCTCATATTCTTGGAGCTAGACTCTCCTATCTTTAAAATGATAATAACGGTGCCTACTTCATAGAGTTGTGATGAGAATTAAATGATACGTTACTAAGTGCCTGGCATATTATATTTTTAAAAAATATCTTGTGCTTCAAGTGAAAGCTTATACAGCAAATTAAGCTCCCATTCAACAGTTTTTATGTAAGTTTTTCCATGACATTGGTTAGAACTTTCACAGTATGTCAGCATTCTCATTATTTTCATTGCCCCTCCTTGCCTTATCATCTTTGCTTTTGGGTAAATATTGACCATTTGGTTTCATATAGTTGATTGTTTAAAGGATGGAATTACTCACGGGTAATGTTGTTTCTTTTATAAACTGTCTATTATTTGGCTGAAAGTCAACCTCCAGGAGTGACTTCAGTTCCATGTTCAAAAGATGATAGTCTTGGGGGTTCCTCTAGTTCCTCAGTCCAGTAAATGTGGTATGATTTAGAAATTTGAATTGTGTGTTACATTTTTTCCATTCTAGTTCTGTCTCTCATCAGAACTGCAGGTCGTGGTAACTAGGCACCATTTAGTTCTGGAAAGAAGTCAAGAAGATCCTTTGGTTTGTGCGAGCTATTAGTCCTGTACGCTAGTTTCTTCTTTTAGTATTTGATTTCCTTCATTTCTTCTTTGCTTCAGACAAGTAGAGATGAATAGTTTTATCTTAGGTGGATACTCTCAAGCTTTTAAGACCCCAGTTACTACTCACCATACTGGGATACATAACATTATTGTTAATTTTCATTTTTTTTGACCTTCCACTTTATCAAACACAATGCCTTTTTCCAGGGAGTGGTCCCTCCTGATAATGTATTCAAAGTACATTAGATGATTAGATGTAGTCTTTCTATCTTCACTTTAAAGCATCATTCTGGCTATATGTCTTCCAAGACAGATTTGCTCATTCTTCAGGCTGTCTGTTCTTGTCATGGATTGAATTGTGTCCTCCAAAAATATTTGTCAACTTGGTTAGGTCATGATTCTTAGTATTGTATGATTGTCTATCATTTTGTCATCTGATGTGATTTGCCTGTGTGTGTAACTCTTTTCACTGCGATGTTAATGAGATAAAGTAGTAGCAGTTATATTGATAAGATCCACAAGATCAAATAGTGTCTTAAATCAGTGTGTTTCAAGATACAAAAGAGAGAAATGAGCAGTGAGACAGGGTAACCTCATGTCACCAAGAAAGTTGCACTGGAAGCAGGGTGCATTTCTTGGACCCAGGATCATTGTGTCGTGTGTCTGGAAGCTCCTCAGACAGGTGACGATTGATGACAAGGACCTTCCTCCAGTGCTGACAGAGAGAGAAGGGCTTCCCTTGGAGCCGATACCTGAATGTGGACTTGTAGCCTACTACATTCTGAGGAAATAAATTTCTCTTCATTAAAGCCATCCACTTGTGGTATTTGTATTTTAAGAGTACTATATGACTAAGATAATTGTATATTCAATATTCTCCACTGATAATGTAATTTAAAGGCATCAGTTTTTCTTTGATCTTTCCTATTCATTGTCCAGCTTTTACATGCATATAAGACTAAGGGTGCACTTTAGTCTTAAGGTGACATCTTTGCTTTTCACCACTTTAAAGAGGTCTTTTGTAGCAGATTTGACTAATGCAAGTATGTCATTTGATTTCTTGATGACTGCTTCCGCGGGTGTAGGTATCCTTTATTCATACATACCTGTCAGTGTCTTTGTTTACTTCGATCAAGCTGTGCTGACTTCCTCTATATTGTGCATTGCCTTTACCATCATTGGAATAAAGACACTGGTGGCACAGAGGTTAAGTACTACATCTGCTAACCAAAAGGTTGGCAGTTGAATCCACTGTGTGCTCCTTGGAAACTCTATGGGCCAATTCCACTCTGTCCTATACAGTTGCTACTCAACATCAGTGGCTTTTTGTTTGTTTGTTTCCTTTACTCTTTAGTGATTCTCCCTCAGTCCCCCATTTATCCCTGGTTTCCATCAAACAATGATACTTTCTGTGTGTGCAACTGTTCTTGACTTTTTATAATTGAGTAGGACCCAATTGTTTTAGTCAGCTAATGCTGCTCTAACAGAGCAGATGGCTTTAACAAACTAGATGGCTTTAACAAAGGAAGGTTTATTCTTGCATAGTCCAGTTGGTTATAAGTCGAAATTCAGGGTGTTCGCTCCAGGAGAAGACTTTCCCTCTGTCAGCTCTGGAGGAAAGTCCTTGTGTTACATCAGTCTTGGTTCAGGGAGCATCTTTGTGCAGAAATCTCAGACCTAAAGGACACATACTACTCCTAGTGTTGCTTTGTTGATGGTGTGAAGTTCCCAACTCTCTGCTTGTTTCCTTTTCCTTTTATCTCTTGTAGGGTAAAAGGATATAAGGTGATTCAAGCTACACTCCAGGGAAGCTCTTCTGACAGTGGTGAAGGGAGGGGACTCTTGGAAGGGATTTACATTCTCACTCTAATCCTCTTTAACATAAAGCATAGGAAAATCACAAAATGGAAGACACTCATAGGATATTGGGAATCATGGCCCATCCAAATGGCTATATATATATATTTTAGGGGGAACGCAGTTCAATCCATGACACCAATGTTTGTCCTTCAGTGTTTGATTTATTTCACTGTGGCATAATATCCTCCAGATCCATCCATGTCATGTTTCATGGATTCATCATTATTCTCTATCATTGCATAGTATTCCGCTGTATGTAGTATCACAGTTTGTTATCCATTCGTCTGTAGATGGGTCCTGAGGTTAGCATATTTTTGATGTTGTGAACAGTGCTGCAGTGAATATGAATGTGCATATGTCTGGTGTCACTGCTCTTACATATCTAGGATATCTAGCTAGAAATGAGACTTCTAGATCATAAAACCTACTGCTTTTGAGTCAATTTTGACTCATAGCGGCCCTGTAAGACAGAGTGTAACTGTCCCATAGTTTCCAAGGAGTGCCTGGTGGATTTGAGTTGCTGTTGTTTTGGTTAGCAGACATGGTACTTAACCGTTATACCACTAGGGTTTCTCACTGCATCACACGGTTTTTCTACTTCTAGCTGTCTGAGAAAATGTCATCCTAGTTCTCTTGTTTTCTACAGTGGTCATACCATTTTATGTACAGTCCCCACTGGCAGTGCATAATACTTTGAATCTCTCCACAACCGTGTTCACATTTGTTGTCTCCTGTGGTTGCTGTTTGTTGTTTGTTTGTTTCTGAATGCTAGTTTTTTTCAGGGTTAAGATATCACATTGTAGTTTCGATTTGTACCTCTAGTAACTAATGATCGTGAGCATCTTTTCACACTTTTGTTAGCTACCTAAATGTATTCTTTGGTGAAGTGTTTGTTCATGTCTTTTGTCTAATTTTTTATTAAATTGTTTTTTTCATGCTAATTTGGTAAAGTTTTCTAAATATTTCTGAGATTAAAACTTTATGAGATATGTTGTTGGCAATTTTTTCCACCTAGTCTTAGTTTCTCTTTTTATTCTTTTGGTAAAATCTTCTGATGAATATGAGTATGTAATTTTAGGAGATCCCAGTTACTTGATTTATCTTCTTTTGTTCGTTCATTATTATTTGTGATTCGTAGGCTGTTTATGCCAAATATGAGGTCCCCTAGTTTTGTGTCTGTATTACCTCACAGGAACTTTATCTTTGATCCATTTTGAGTTAGTTTTGTCTTGTGATGTTAAGTATGGCTCTTGTTTCATTTCTCTATAAATGAATATCTTGTTTTACCAGCACTAATTGTTAAAGAGACTATTTCTCTCCAATTAAATTGACTTAGACCCTTTGTCAAAGATCAGTTTCCCCTAGATGAACGATTCACTCCTAGGTTCTCAATTATGTTTCATTGATCTATGTGTCTGTCATTGATTTAGTGCCAGACTTTGTCGAGATTGGGTGGTGTATGGCATCCTACTTTGTTCTTCAATATTGATTTAGGTATTTGGGGCCTCTGCATGTAATGTTGAGATTAGTTGTCTCATTTCTTTAAAGAATGTTGCTGGTATTTGGATTGGAATCACATTGTATCTATAGATCACTTCAGATGGTATTGGAATTTTCACAATGTTAAGTATTCCATCCCATGAATATGGAATTATTATTATTTTTTTTAATTTATATAGGTTTCTTGAAATAGTGTTTTGTAGTGTTCTCTGTGTAAATCTTTTATGTCCCTGGTTAGGTTTATTCCTAAGTATTTTATTCTTTGGCAGGCTATTGTAAGTGGCATTTTTTTCTTGATTTCTTCTTACACATTTTCCTTGTTAGTGTAGAGGAACCCCACTGATTTTTTTGCGCATTGATCTTGTACTCTGCCAATTTGCTGAATCATTCTATTAGTTCCAGAAACATCCTTGTGGTACTTCTGGGATTTTCTATGTATAGGATCATGTCATATGCAAATGGGGATAATTTTCCTTTTCAAATTGGATAAATTTGTTTACCTTTTTTGCCTTATTCTTTTTGCCTTATTGCTTTGGCTACGACTTACAGTACAATGTTGAATAAGAGTGGTGATAATGGGCATCCTTGTCACATTCCCGTTCTCAAAAGAATGCTCTCACTGTTTCGCCATTGACAATAATGTTGGCTCTTGGTTTTGTGTATTTGCCTTTAATGATATTGAATAATTTCCCTGCTATTCATATTTTGCTGAGTTTTTGTCAATAAAAGGTGTTGACTTTCATCAAATACCTTTTCTGCATCAATTGAGATGATTATTTGATAATTTTCCTTTATTTATGTTGATAACATTGATTTTCTGATGTCGAACCACGTTTGCATTATCCGACTCGACGGCACTTGGCTTTGGCTGTGACGTATGATGTTTTTTGATATACTGTTAAATTTTGTTGAGAATGTTTGTGTCTCCATCCATGTAGTTTTCTTTTCTTGTGCTGTGATTGCTTTGGTATTAAGATTATACTGGCTTCATAGAATTAATTTGGGGGTATTTCTTCCTTATCTGTATTCTGGAATAGTTTAATTAGAAATACGGCACTTGGCTTTGGCTAACAGAAATACTGTTAGCTGTCCTCTGAATGTTTGTTAGAACTCCCTGCTGAAGTCAGCTGGTCAGAGCATTTATCGTTGGACAACTTTTTCTTTCTTTGTTTTGTTTTGTTTTAGGATGTTGTCTTCTTTTGGTATGAGTCTATTTAGATTTTCTACTTCTATTTATGTTAGTTTGGAAGGATATTTCTAGAAATTTGGCCATTTTTGTAGGTTTTTAAATTTGTTGGAGTACTATTTTCATAATAAACAATACAAATGAAAGTGAGAATGGTAAATAAAACTCACTGTGTATTTTTAATAGCCATCATTTCATATACGTCCTGCAGCAATCCTAATTGTGACACAATATTGGCTGCAAGTATTCCCTAAGCTCTTCACCCTGGTTTATTTTTCTTTATAACATTTTTCAGTAATACATATATGCACACACATGTACAAACACACTCAAGCACACTGTCATTTCTTGCTGTTGTCTTCCCAGTGGCATTTCAGAAGAAAGGAAAACTGTACATTTTCTTCATTGCTGTTTCCCTGGAACATAGGAACATAATATAAACTCAATAACTTAATCAGTAAGTAAATAAATGGGAAAAATAAAAACCTCCATTGCCATTGAGTCTATTCCAATTCATTGCAACCCGTAGGACAGAGTAGAATTGCCCCATATGGTTTCCAAGACTGTAAATCTTTATAGATGTGTACTGTCACATATTTTCCCATGATGCAGCTGAGTTTTAATTACCAACTTTTCAGTCAGCAGCTGAGCACTTAAGCAAAAATTGCATCCCTCGAGCTCCTTAGTGAATGAATACTACAGTGTGTATAAGGTAGCCTACATAAAACAATTTTTGAAAAGCCTGATGCCATCGAGGTGGTTCTGAGTCATAATAACTCCAGTGGACAGAGAAGAACTGCCCCATAGGCTTTCCAAGGAGTGACTGATGCATTAGAACTGCTAGCCTTTTCATTAGCAGCTGTAGCTCTTAACCACTGAACCATCTGAATTAAAACTTAGATTGTTGTTCAGGATAGTAAAAAATCATTTGTTGGTACAGCCTTATTAAAAAGAGAGTCTGAAAGCCAACTAAATCTCTTGGGGAAAAAAAAAGAATGTGTGCCTGAAGTCTAGAGATAAGAACAACATTGTGTACATTATGGAGGAAAATTATTTTAAAATCTACCATGAAATGTGTTTGAAATATCCTATTTTTAAAATAGTAGGATAGATTGTTAAATAGTCATTTCACATAAGTTTAATTGGAAGGAAAAAGCAGTGATCATTAAGTAAACACATTCACTGAAAGCAAGCTTTATCAAGGTAACTTAATTTTCTTTCTGGAGGAGTCACTGAAGAAGTTCTATAATTAATGTCAGTTTCAGGGAAGCATTTTGTAAAGAAATTTACAAAAAGACTTACAGACAAATGAAGGAATAGTTAAGCTCTAGAGCTGTTGACTAATGTATCCAAGTCTGCTCTCCTGAAATTCTCTAATGTGAGTTACAGAGCTCTACACATAACATGCTTTAGTTTGATCAATACGGTTGATAAAGATGTGAAATATATTTTTGTTAAAATCAAGATAAATTCAAATAAGGCACATATAAATAGTAAATAAACCAAATATAATGAATGCCTAGATGAAAACTTATTTTGACACTCTCAATAAAAAGAGCTCATGAACAAGAAGAGTGAGCTTAGACAGTGTATCTAAGTATGCTATGACTAAGTATGTTGAGAGGAGAGAATTATTTATGCTTGGGAGAGTGACTCAGAGAGAATGCAGTAATTGAGTTGTGACTTAGTGAAAGGGTAAGGCTTTATAAGCAGGAACTGGAATGAATGCTGTTGAAGGTGGAGGAAACTGCGTGAATAAAAGCATAGAGATGGTGGCACATTTTATTAACAAATGACTATGACAGCCAGAGATCAAATTAGGAGAATTTTGAATGTCGCTTTGTGGAGCTTAGACTTTATTTGTTAAACAATGACATTGAGAGTAATTGAGCTTAAAGATTATTCTTACAGCATGATGAAAGATTAGTGAGAGACTTCACAGGAAAGACAACTGTTCTTGTAAAAGGTAATCCAGTTCTGAGCAGTGACATTAGTGATGGATGTAAGAAAAATTGTAGGGGCAATTCATTAGAATTATAATGTTTATACATAGCAATTCATTCATTTGACAAATATTTATTGATTGGAAAATACTGGAGATAAAACCGTGAATAAAATCAGGCAAGAATTCCTCATCAAAAATCTTATTTCTAATAGTTAGAGAAAGAAAATGAGCAAGATTATATTATTATGTAATATATAATAAGTTAGATGATATTAAATGCTCTAGAAAGACATAAAATAGTGAAGGAGGAAGAGGGAATTTGCAGTGAACTTTTATATAAGATAATATATATCTCACATTTGAGTGAAGATCTGAAGGAGGTGAGGGAACCACTCTTGATACAGACAAATTTTCGTGGTAGAAGGAAAAGCATTAACAAAGACTCTGAGGCAGAAGCCTGGTGGGGAAACGTAGGTGACTGAGTAGGACGTGAAATCAGAGTTGCTGAAGGGCCACCTCCTACAGTATTTTCTAGACCAGTATAAGGGCTTTGATTTTTATTTGGGGGTTGATAGGAGCCTTTGTACATCTGTGAATAGAGGATTTTTTTTTTTTTTTTTTTAATAACCAACTTGTGTTTTAACAGGATTGCTCTTGAAACTGGATTGGAAATAAATTGAAGAGTGCAAAGTGGGAATAGTACAACTAGTTAGATTGGTAGGATAGGCACCTGGAAACTGAGAAACACCACCCTGGCAGTTAAAGTTGAAGTGAACAATTAAGCTCACTGTTTGTCTGATGAATCTAGTAGAGAAATCAGAAAAAAAAATAACAGATTTATGGTAATAAGGTTGATTTGGTTAACACTGGATTTTAAGTGGAGGTAGTGATTTCAAGTGAGTGCTTAGTAATTTTGATGTACAAGTTGTTTGCACACAGTCTATCAACTAGAATACATTATTTAGACAAATGTTTGGAAACTCATTGAAACTTCATATTAATTTGAACAGGAGCAATGGGATTAAGTAATGGCAACTGTATTTAAGTGTTTTGCAAGCTGTCACATGACTGATTAGATTTATTCTTTCCTGACAAGTGATCCCATGTACTGGATGCAGACCACGGTGGTGTGATATCATGGGACATAAGACAAGTTTGAGTCTTAGCATCACACAGAGGTTCATGGTGAGAACTTTAGATCTAAATGAGACAGCAAGATGGACTCTGGATACCAATGCAAACATGATGTTTTTAAAAAAATAGACTTTGGAGAAGATTTTCAACGAAGTGTGAACAGCAGACGTGTTAGAAGTAATTTATCTACCAATTTCAGACAGACTCAGTGGCTTTTTATAGCCTCTCAGTGACTCTTGAATTTTAATGTTATCAGAAAGCAAAAGACACAGCCAGTACAAAGCTGTAGAAGAGAGTGTTAAAGCGAGAATATGTGGCTTATAGTAAATTTTCAGTTATCTATCAAAAAGGATATGTTTTCAAAAAACGGAATATGTTGTTTTGCAAAGTGTTAGTAATTACTGGTAAACTAGAGTGGAGATTCAGGAAAGAACGAGTAATTAGAGTTAATAACCTCTACGGTATTTTCCAAATCTAAAAATAATGAGACCATGATACTGCTGCTTATTTTGAGCACAAAGATTGCCTGTGATCTTTACTTGACGCCTTTCATGATTCTCTTTCTATTTTTTTGTTTATTTATAACTCCCCATAACCTGAGACAAGAAGCACTGAAGATTACTGCTAATTTGTTGGGTTCTATACACGGAGAGAACTGTACCATAAAGGCATTAGTGTACTATATTGCAGTCTTACTTTTTAGGAATTAAAAATGTGAGTCTCAGCATAACCTTGTAATTCACTCAATAAATGTATGTACTAATAGAGAACTTGAATTGACTTAGTCATGGTATGAAAAATTCTTTTGATTGGGCTTCTATTGATTGAAAATATGGATCTTGTCAGGAAAAATAAGTTTATCAAGGAAACATGTCCTATGGTACTATTTCAGACAGGCTTATCAAGGCCCTCAGAGAACTGTGGAAATTGAGAATGGCAATACTCCACTGGAGGTAATCTGAAAAACAGTTAATAAGCTATGTATCATTCATTAATTTATCACTAAGTAGGCTTAATACAAACAACTACTGGGACATGTAGAGTTGAAAAGTAGCACTAGAGAGCTGCTTTTTTTCTCTAATAAATTGAACAAAGAAACACTTAGAAATCTCCTCTTTAATGAACTACAGTACATGTGTTTATATATAGCCTAGGGTTTCTGGTGCTTGAGAATTCACCCTTGCCCTCCGGGAAATTGCTGTTTTGAAGGTAAAGTGTAAATAATGGTTATAACACAAAACGTATATGCAATGTGTGATATGAGTGGTATACAATGATGTGTAAAATCCTATCTGCATTCACCTTTATCAGGGATTTAAAAAAAAAAATCAAGGTACCTAAACCTTATCTAATCCAGAGCCACGGAATCAGAAACTCTGAAGAGAGGTTTTGGGGCCAAGCCAATCAACGGCCGTTGAATCGGATCCTACTCATGGTGACCCTAGTGGCCAGGGTATCAGAATGAAAAAAACTTATTTGACATTAGATGTAGTACCCCACAGTTATGCATAAACACTATAGTAATTTCCTAGAGGGAGTTTCGCTTCCAGTTACTTCACTGGTTCTTAATCTTGGCTGTACATTGGAGTTGTTGGAAAACTTTACTAATACTTGGAACTTACCCAAGAGATTCTGGAGTCATTGTCCTGATTACAACCTGAGCATTTGGGATTTTTAACAGTCAAATATAGCAGGTAATATGTTTGAAATGATATAACCTGTTTATAAGACCATTCTTGATACCATAAATCATGTACTCCATCCACCAGTCATAGTGAACTACTTTCAAACTCCAAAATAATCATGAAATTATCATCATTAGTTGCAACAGTCAACATTTACTTTTTATATGCTCAAAGCAAAAACCAAGCTAATTACTCTAAAGTCCATTCTGACTCATGGCAACCCTATGTATGTCTCAGATACTAACACCTTTGTTGTTTTAGGTGCTGTTGAGTTGCTTCCAACTCATACAACCCTGTACACAACAGAATGAAACACTGCTGGGTCCTTGCCATCCTCATAATTGTTGCTGTGTTTGAGCCCACTGTTGCAGCCAATGTGTCATTCCATCTCATTGAAAGTCCTCTTGTGTTTTGCTGACCCTGTACGTTATCAAGCATGATGTCCTTCTCTAGGAAGTGGTCTGTCCTGCTAACATACCCAAAGTGTGTAAGACAAAGCTTTGCCATTCTCCCTTTTAATGAGCATTCTGGCTATACTTCTTCTAAGATGTATCTGTTTGTTCTTCTGGCAGTCTATGGCATGTTCACGCTTCCCCAGCACCATAGTGCAAAGGCATTAATTATTCTTCATTCTTCCTTATTCTTTGTCTACTTTTCAAATGCATATGAGGCCATTGAAAATAACACGATTTGGATCAGATACACCCTAGTTCTCAAAGTGACGTCTGTGGTTTTAACACTGCATAGTGGTCTTTTGCATCAGATTTGCCCTATGCAACACATTGTTGTGTTTTTTTTATTATTATTATTTCTAGACTGCTATTTCCATTGTCTCTTTACAAATACTTTACAAGTATAGCATTTGTTTAATCTTCATGAGAAATTATATTATCTTGGGAAATATCTGGTTCAATTGACATGATGTATTTTCTAAAGAAACTATTCTGCATCCTACTTTGGTCAGTAGCATCTGGGGTCTTAAAAGCTCACCAGCAGCCATCTAAGATAAAATACTCAATTTGTCTCACCCCATCTGGAACAAGAGAGAATGAATAAAACCAAAGATGCAAGGGAAAGGTTAGTGCAAAGGACTAATTGGTTAAGAACCACAGCCTCCACCTAACTGAGTCCAGTACAACTAGATGGTGTCCAGCTGTTATCACCAACTGTTCTGATGGGGATCACAATAGAGGGTCCCGGACAGAGATGAAAAATGCAGAAAAATAATTCTAACTCATGCACACAGAAAGAGGCTTAGATTTATTGGTCTGGAGAATCCTTGATAATGTGGCCCTGGAAAAGCTTTAACCTCAGTAGTGAAATTACTACCGAGGTTCACTCGTTAGTCAAAAATTCGATAAGCCCAAAAAATAAAATGAGACTAAATGGGCACACCAGCCCAGGGGAAGGGTTAAGTACGCAGGAAGTAAGAGGAAGCTGGTAATATGGAATCCAAGGTTGAGAAAGGGAGACTGTTGGCATGTCATGAAGGTGGTGACCAGTGTCACAAAACAGTGTGTCTATTAATTATTTAATGACAAACTAATTCGCTTTTTAGATCTTCATCTAAAATACAGTTAAAAAAATGAAGTGAATGCTGTTAATGTTTCCATTTTATAGATGAACAGAGTTACAGTGTCTTTTCTCATGCCACTCAACTAGTAGGTGGCAAAACTGAGATTTATACCCAAGCATTCTGGCTCTAGAGTGCATACATTTAACACTGTATAACCCACCTATGGCTATACTCTCCCATGCCTCCCTCATATCTAGTGTACTCTATCGCAGATGTTCACACTGCCTTCGAATACCTTTCTCTAATCTCTTCCATGATTTTTACTTGTTTTTTAGGTCACAGCTCAAATATCACCTCCTTCAGAATATACTTGCCTGATATGAGAAATGATGCTTCTGTTGTACCAGCTGTCAAAGTGGCTTTTGTTGCCAAAATTAGTGCATGGTTTCCTTGAGGGAATAAACTGTGCCTTACAGAGTTTTGTGTTCTTAATAGCTACCTTAGCAGTGTCTGGAATATAGCAGCATCTCAGTATGTAGTGAATAAATTCATGACGAAATGGTGAATTCATTGTTGGATATATGAGAGCAAAGGTAAATTTTGGTCTTATAAATAAATTTTATTAGTTGAATTGGTTGATGAGGAAATCAAAGCCAAAAATGTGTCAGAGGCCAATGTAAAGCTTTCTGACTTCTTAGCTAAGGCATTTGGATTCAATCTGAAGACAGCAGGGAATTACTGAAGACTTTAATAAGAAAATCTTGTGATGCCTCGCATGGTAACCAGCAGAATTTAGATAAACGCAGTAGGACCACCTGGTAGAACCTGTAAGCGAGTATTAACATCCCAAAGCACCCTGGATACAATACCGTCTCTACCCAGGGAGGTCCACTTTTATTTATCTACGGATCTAGCGAAAGGCAAATCTATGTGGGCACAGAAGTGAGGAAAACGCAAGAGAAGGAGTGATGCTAAACCCAGATGCCCCAGAAGATGTAAACGCATAAAGTGGTCAATGAGTGATAGATGCAGCAACCATAAAGATGGGGCAAGTGTTGTAAGGAATGTAAGAGAAGTTCAGGATGAAAGCTACAAAAATGGAAAGGAAACTAGGGTTCTTTTTTTGATGATGCTGATTGAATTGAAAGGGGGACATCCTGGAACTTTAAAAGAACCTAGAAATCTAGGTATCAATAAAGGGAGTAAATTTTCTGTGGTGAACCTGCAGTAAGTATAGAGTAAGTGTCGGCCATCTATGACTCATAAGCCAAGCCAAGTGCCGTCGAGTCGAATCTGACTCATGGGTGAACTAAAAATGATATTTGTATTTCTGGATTTGAGAAAAATCAAAAGAATATTTCATTATGTGAAAATTATGTAACCTTCAAATTTAGGTGGCCACAAATACAGTTCTGTTGGAACACAACCGCACTTGTCCAAGAAGTATTGTTTATGACTCTTGATCATGCTACAGTGACAAAGGGAAATTATGACAAAGAATAATATGGTCTATAAAGCCTAAAACAGTAACTCACTGGCCTTTTCTAGAAAGCATTTACTGAAAAAGGAGAAGTTAAAGTATAAGGATCTCTAAGAAGCCTTACATCGAATATTACAATAGCCTCTGAATGAAGTAATAAATGTTTTATTATGTAGTCTTTTTAAGGTGGATCTGTGAATGTTACTGGCATCTTAGGGTACAAACAGCAGTGGGTATAGAGTTAAGAGTGGAATATTCTGTCAAGGCTGGGAACTCTGCATAGAGGTGGCATTTGGGTAAGTTTCATCTGGAGAAATCTAGGAAGCCAAATTGAACCATTCTGTGGGACAGGAAGTAGAGAAAGCTTTGGAATGTTTCTACATTAAGGTAGAACCAATGAATGAGCCAGCATTAACAAGACTTAAAGGAGAACATAATGTTCCTGTGTGGTGCAGATATTAATGTCTTCATGTGCTAACTGAAAGGTCGAAGGTTTGAGTTACACCCAGAGAAAGCTTGGAAGAAAGACCTGGCAGTCCATTTCCAAAAGAATCAGACATTGAAAACCTGAAAATCTTGTGGAATACAGTTCTACTCGGACACACATGGTGTTGCCATGACTCAAAATCAGCTCAGCAGTAACTGGTTTCTATTAAAGGAAACATAGGAATTGCTTTCTTGAACACAGTGAAAAAAAAAAAGAAAGAAAACAGAATGTCAGACCATTGCTGTTGAGTCAATTCCACCTCATAGCTACCATATAGGACAGAGTAGAACTTCCCTGTAGAGTTTCCAAGGAGCATCTGGTGGGTCTGAACCACCTACCTTTTGGTTAGTAGCCACAGCTCTTAACTGCTATGCCACCAGGGTTTACCCATTAACTAACGCTAAGGGAGCAGTTACACAGTTTTGAAATTCAGGAAGAGAGTGGAGAATAAGGAATCAAGAACCTAAGAAAGTTGTGCAAGGGATGGAAGAGCAAAGCATTCTGGGCTGGGGTACAATCAGCGCTTTGATACTGATTGTCCACATAGATCTCTCTTTGATTAGATCAAGGTGGACCTCCCGAGATGGAGATGAAATTGTATCCAGGATGGTTTGGAATGTTAAGACTTATTTACAGGTTCTCCCAAGTGTTCCCACTGGGCTTACCTAAAACCTGCTGGTCAGAATTAGATGTGTCGTGTGGCTCCATTACTTCTCTCTGCAACTTGGATTTGTAAGATACCCAAATGCAGTTCCCCATATGTCATTTAAGTATTTAACACAAATCTGATAATGTAGATGGGTCAGACATTATGTCTTTAATTTTATAGTTACAGTATCAAGGATCATGAAGTAAAGTACTTGTCCAGAGGCCTATTTATCATGTAACTAATAAAATTTAAGCTTCAGAGTGCCCCATTTTGATGGACCTTCCAAAGTCCTGTATCTTAAAGAGAGTCACATATAATTTCCATACCAACAAAATCTTGATCAGCTCATGTGTTGCATCTAATCTAACCTAGGTGGAAGAAAGTCAACGTGGAGCTTCAAAGCCAGTGTTCAGTTCCATCATGCTGCCTGCTGGTTGCTTTTGTGTCTTTCGTGGCTGTGTGGTAACCATTTGCTATAGAGGGCATCCTGTAGGTGAGCTGACAAAATTCTAAACAAGGACAAAATAGAAAAAAACACATAGACACAAGAAGCAGCAATTCCTGGTATAATATTTGACAAACAAAAACAGATTAGAAAAACTATCTGAATCATTTGAGACAGTCGATAAAGTACTGCAGAGTTGCTTTTTCTTTAGAATGTGATTTGTAACATGAATGGCTAAAATTAGGTTTCCAGATGCCTGTCTGATATACACAAACACGTCATTATCACAGTACTACTGAAAATAAGTATTACTAGCTAGAGAAAAAAAAAAGTTGAGTTTCAGCTTGCAAAGAAAGGAAATTTCTGTTTCACTGTATTTTATTTTCCCTTTAATACAGTTTAATCAGTGCCTCATTATAGAATGGCATAAAGTATGATAAAACAGTCACTAAACTGATTTCATGACTAAGTTAAATAGGAAGAGGAATAAATGTTGACTTTCGAAGTAGTTTAATCATCATGCACAGAAATGTATTTTATTTTTGAAAAGCATCCTGAATGTAACAGTTACAAAACAAACGTGATGGAAATTTTTATTTTAATTAGCACTTCAGAAAGGTATTATTCTCAGAAAAATGAAATCTTTTTCTAATTTTTATCTGATACTTATAATTTTATTTAGCCTATGCTTTTACGAGTCTGATTCCACAGAGATTTATAGCCTTGGAAGCTCTGTGATACAGTTTCACTTTGTTCTCCAGGGTTGCTATGAGTCAGAATTGATGGCAATAGTTTATTATATGGCAGTTACATTGCTTTCTTTAATCATTTTTCTCAAGAATATTTCATTATCAAATTTATACAAATCTTTATGCATGCACACAGGAATGCATGTGCAAATGTGTGTATGTGTTTAAAGTTTGCTTTTACTACTAATTAGTTATAGTTACTTTTTCTTTTTTTCATGAATCTTTGAGACTAATGAAACCTTTACCTACTTCACTGCCTTCTCCACCATTCCCCTCCCCTCCCCAGTTTTCTTCTGTGGGAAATGTGATGATTCTGCTTGGTTGTATTTTTGAAAATATGAATGTAAATTATATATATGTAAGTAGTTGTTGTAAAGGAATGGGGCCAACACATTTAATTACTTTTCTCCCACAAAATGTAGAAAATGAACTGCTAAAAAGCACCAAACCAGAGGTACACTCTACAAGAACTTGTATTAGAATGTCCTGGGTTGCTTATTCATAAATTCAAGTTCTTATGTCCTACAGAACCCCTGTGGGTTTGGACTGAGATATGCATTTTCGACAAACTCCTGAAGTGGTTCTTATTCACAGTGAAATTTGAAACACAGGATTATATCTAGCCTACCTTATTTAAGTCCTAGGAGTGTGACAAATGTCATTATGATATAGCTGCAAGAATAAAAGAATATTCATCTATAGAGAGAACTCGGGAAATCTCAGCTTAAGAAGACTGGTAATTAAGATTCATGAATAGAAAATAGTTTGTGTGTAGAAGGATTTTGTCTGGGTCATTAATTTTTAGAAAGGTTTATAATCTTTTAGGAATTGAATTCATCTGGAAATACACAAGGGTTTGCTAACTGACACTAAAATGAACAGCTGAGTGCTTGAGTGTGGTAAGAGACATTAAAAAAACAGAATAGGTTGTTAGATAAAATGTAATGTTGAGGAAAAAGTGTCCTTCAGGAATCTATTTCCTCATAAAACATTTGAAAATGATTTTTCTAATAACAGACCATATATGCAGCTTTTTCTCAAGTCTATAATTACATTAAACAGCATTCTCATATTTTTCTTTTATTTGTCTATTTTACAGATAGCTTGTTTCTTCCTAAGGGGTGACAATAACGAAAAGTGTGATATTAAAGGTATAGCAAAGGGTGTGAATAAGGCACCATAGAAAACTCGTTTTGCAGTTTATACTTGGGAAAGTTTTGATATGATATTTAGTATGCAATTTTAATAGTTCATGCCACTTATACATATTTTATACTCACAATATAATTTACCTAATATTAACAGTTTATAATGCAAAAAAATTAAAATATAATCCAGAAAACAGCATTAATACAATTTAATATTACTGTAACCTGGATACATTACTCCCTGTATTTTGATTATTTAAGTTGATTATTATTATTTTCATTTAAATGATAATTCATATGCTCACCCTCAATTTGGCATTCTTACCTATCAGTAGATAAAAAGCCTTTTATCATCATCCCATGACAGGTAGTAGAAGCAGTATCAGACAGATGAGAAGTGTCCTCCAGTTTCTGTTCTTACACTTCTCATCACTTCTTGTTCGTGGGTGGCCTTTTGGTTACAAAGGACCTTGTAATAATTGGAAACACACCTAGACAGATCTGTGCTTCTACCATCTTAGTTAAGGTTATTGCTTAGATTGGGACCCAGCCTTTACGGAGAGTTTTCTATCAATAGTGTAAATGAATATTAAAATGGTAGAAAAGTTTTACCATAATGATTAAAACCTTCACCTCAATTTAAACACAAAAGTGAGTCTACCAGTTGGCATCCACATTTACTTGCTGGATGATCTTGGATAACTCATTCAATCTCGCTGATTTTCAATTTCTTGTCTGTTAGATTGGAATACTAAAAGTCCTTTAATTCTTTACTTACAGATTTGTTGTGAGGAATGATCAAGATAAGACATTTAGTATAGTATATTATATATAGTTTGTGCTGTTTTAACTGCTGTTATCATGACAACAGCATCTATGACTAACACCTTTGCTTCTTCTAGATAAATTACAGACTTTCAATAGGGAAACTGGAGAAGTATTGTAAGGGCAAAAGGGATATGTGTGATCATTATCCCTACCTGCTGCCTCGTTCAAAGATAAGAAAATGCGAGAGGTAAGCAGTTCATTCAGACAATTAAAAAAAAAATACTAGAGCCACCACTGATCTGTCAGTTTGTCATACTCTGTTGACTTGTGTGTTGCTATGACGTTGGATGCTGTGTCATGAGGGTTTCAAACACTAGCAGAGGCACCCATGGTAGACAAGGTTCAGTGGAGTTTCCAGGCTAAGAAAGACTAGGCAAAAAAGCTTGACAACCTACTTCAGAAAATTAGCCATTGAAAACCCTATGCATCACAACAGAATATTGTCTGATAGATTGGTTAAAGATGAAGCACCTAACTTGGAAGGCACTGCAAGTGTGAAGACTGCTGTTTTAGTCAGCTAGGGCTGCTCTAACAGAAATACCACAGAGTGGATGGCTTTAACAAAGAAAGATTTATTCTTACACAGTCCGGTAGGTTGCAAGTCCATATTCAGGGTGTCCGCTCCAAGGAAAGACTTTCCCCTTGACGGCTCTGGAGGAAAGTCCGGTATTGCATCAGTCTTTGTCCAGGGAGCGTCCTCACACAAGAACCTCTGGTCTGAAGGACGTGCTCTGCTCCCGGTGCTGCTTGCTTGATGGTAGCGAGGTTCTCAAATTGTCCTTGGTTCTTTTTCCTTTTATTCCTTGCAAGATAAAAGCATTAAGGGTGGGGCAAGCCATACTCCAGGGAAACTTCCCCCATAGCAGGAATTCACAGCCCCACCCTAATCTTTTAACATACAGGTTAGCAAAACCGCACAATGGAGGACATTTCCAAGATACTGGGAACCATATCCCAGCCACATGGCTGCACACATTTTTGGGGGGACACAATTCAAACCATGACAACTGCCAATTAAGTTTGCAAACTCATGCTAAAAACAGTGCTACATACCTCATTGCTGAATATCACTACAGCCACCTTCAAAGTACTGCCCTTGGAAAGCTGCATACCCACGCCAGTGCCTACTCCACACTTCAAAGCAGTTTTGGAACTATCTTTCTGGAATGACTATCAGAGCTTGATATCCTGAATGCCATGAAAATGTCTTCCTTTTAATATTTCCTTTATCTTTCGATAAAGAAAAAAGTCCTGGGGGCCAGATCAGGTGAGTAGAGGCAGTGTTCGAATACAGTTATTTGTTTACTGGCTACAAACTTCTTCACAGACAACTGTACAAGTCAGTTTGCAAACTTGCCACTGTGCCACTGCACACAATGGCCTTTCCAGAAAGAGTTCCAAAATTTCTTTGAAAGGTGGACTAGGTCCTGGTATAAGTGAAGAGCTTGCCAGGAAGAGTACTTCAAAGGTGACTGTAGTGATATCCAGCAATGAGTTATGTAGCACTTAGAATGGTTAAGTTTCTGGACGAAATTGTGAGACCTCGTACACTGTGGCCATAACAGTGGATTTTAATATACCAATATTCTTGAAGATATTACAAAAATAGACAGTATTTCTTGCTGTTGTGTACGATATTGCCATGAGTCAGCAATAACTTGGTGTCAGCTAACGACAACAAAAATGTGTATGTTGTCAAAGTATATTATTTTGTATATTATTTTATTCTATCTTCAAACTGGATCCCTAGCACACTTCACAACTTCTTTTGACTTAATTTCTGTCACTTAATTTTTTAATAAACCAAATCCATTACCCTAGAGTCAATTCTGACTCATTGCAAGCCATTAGAGCAGAGTAGGACTGCCATATAGAGTTTCTATTGAACTTGAGCTGTACACTGTTTTTTTATGATTGAGTGAATATGTACATTTCCATATAAATTTGCATACCCATCTATGTGCAGCTGCCACTGCTCTCCCTGCCCGGTGACAGCACACTTTTCCTCTACATTCTATACATGCCATGTCCTCCTAACAATCTCATATCCCTTTCTCTTCACCCTCTCCCCGCCTCCAGTAAGGGGTCAGCTGGACGACATCCTATCGATGCATACAACCGTAAAGTGCACACATGATATGGTTACTCTTTGTCACCAAGACCCATCCATTCCTGTCTGAAGAGTTGACCTCCATTATGATTTATGGACAGGGGCAACATAAGGACCAGAAGCCAGGCTCCCAGGGGGAAACCCAAGGCCCCTGAATCATCAGTTGTGGTGTTTCAGTGGAGATCTCAGGGCGCACCCGTTGTTATTCTTGTGTTGCCAGTGAGACTCCACTTTGTGAGCCCACCTTGCCTGTTGCTGGCGCTGGCCGGGCACCATCTGGTTCTTCGAGTCACGTGTTGATGTAGTCACCCACTCAGTGAGTCTCTCTTTCCCAATGTCATTTTGGTCCTTGGTGATCATCTGTTCCTGCTGAGTGGGACCATTTGGTGTACCTCAGATGGCAGCTTGATGGCTTTTACGACCCCAGACACCACTCACCAATGTGGGGTGCAAAAGACTCTCTTAGCAAAATGCTAGTTGTGTCAATTGACTTCGAGTTCCCCTGACAGCATTGTTCCCCGCCCCCTGAACTGTTCACTTTTTTGTTAGCAGCTATAGCTCTTAACTACTATGCCATGGAGATTAAAAGTTGTAATGTGTAACTTCAACTTATTCCAACTTTTCTAGTGGAGGAAGCTATTAGGAAAAGTGTCTTGTGTCAGTTACCTATTGCTTTGTTACAAACTACCCTAAAACAGTAACAATTTATTATTTTTTACTATTATCTGAGTTGATTGGACAGTTAATGTGCTGGCCTAACCTGGGCTTGCTCAGGCAGCTGTGTATAGCTGATAGGTTAGCTGGAAACTGGACTCAGGTGAGGTGGCTATGACAATGGTGTTTCTCTCTGTGGTCACTGCTCCCCCAGGAGACAAAACCAAGCTTCATTACATGTTAATGACAGTATTTTAAGGGCACAGACCACTTTGAAAGGATGTTTAAGGCTTCTGCTTGGGTCATGTTTGATCGTATTATGTTCACTGAAGAAAATCACATGAACAAGACCACAAGACTACAAAGGACAGTGATACCAAGAGGACTGGTTTATTGAGAGTTGTTGTTATAAGCAGCTGCCATGACTATCACTACCACTATATAGAGATATAGAGGCAGAGATATATACATATATACATGTATGTGTGTGTGTGTGTGTGTGTGAGAGAGAGAGAGAGAGAGAGAGAGAGAGAGAAGGAACATACCTTAATATGTATATGAGTAGGATATTTTTAACACTGTTCACAGGTGAGATAGACATAATTTTTTTCTTCTACTTGACTCATGAGAGAAATTTCTGTGTGATTTTTTAGATTGCAAGAGCAATTTGAACACTCTGATGATAAAACATTACTTTACACCCTGATTCTCTATCATTTGTAAGCAAGAAAGTTTTTATCTGCTACAAAAAACAAGATGAATTATCTACTTTTATTTTGCTCTTGGGCTTACTATGTGTTGCATTCTCATTTTTCCCAAATAATGATATTGACCTTTTTATGGATTTCCTATTTTAATTCAAACCACGTTTTTCAACTGTAAGAAAATTAGAATAATTTATAGAATTTAAATGCAATACAGCAAAAAAAAAATTGTAAGGATTTTAACTTTGTCATTCTTAAACTAAATCTGTATTTTCTCTTGATGAACATTAACATGTATACATATACCAAGGTGTACATTTTTATGCATAGTATACATGCATGTAAACTCACATAACATGTATATCAAGCAATTTTATCATTATTTTCAGTATAGATATTCAAATTATTACAAGATAATTTTAGGCCTCTAACTTATATAAAGCTCAAAATAAATCACAGACTGAATTTCTGCTCAGTTATTATTTTTTTTTATTTAACATGACTGAGTAAAAATGTACATTCATGTATAAATTTACATGCCCACCTATATGCAGCTTTCACTGCTCTCCCTGTCCGGTGACAGCACACTGTTCCTCTCTGTTCCATACATGTCTCATTCTCCCGACAGCCTCCTTTCCCCTCCTCTCCTCCCACTCTCCTTCCTCCAGCCAGAGGTCAGCAGGATGATATCCTATAGATGTATAGAACCATAAAATGCATCCAATATATGGTCACTCTGCATTGCCAAGTCCAATCCATTCCTGTCCAAAGAGTGGAACTTCGTTACAATTTATGGGTAAGGGCAGCATCAGGACCAGGGGCCATGCTCTCAGGGGAACTCCAAAACCACTGGACCATCAATTGAGGTCTTTTAGTGGAGATCTCAGGATGCACCCCTTTTTATTCTTGTGTTGACAGTGAGACTTCTCTCTGTTAGCTCCATCATGGCTATCACTGGTGGTGGCCGGGCACCATCTGGTTCTTCCGGTTCCAAGTCAATGTAGGCACCCAGTCTTGTGGGTCTCTCTGTCTTCTAGATTGTCTTTACCACATGTCATTTTGGTCCTTGGTGATCTGCTCAATTATTTTTAACTTGCAACTGGAATCATTTTCTATTCATTTCCTTAATTATTTAAAAATCGGTAACTTAATTCTTATTTAAAGAGAACTAGTAGAAGTTACTTGAGCAAATCTTCTAGAAGATTAGTAAGATTGTTTTTATGTTTTCATATTTGAAATGCTTTTCCAAAAACAGAATAATGCTGGAGGAAAAAATATTTTTCCGATCTCAGTTGAAATCTAACCTTAAGGGCTCAGGATTTTCATTGTACAACTGGGGAGAAATTGTCTTTGCTTGAACGATGGAGTCTTTGGAGCAAACCCTGAGAACAGAAGACAAAGAAAAAGATAAGTCTTCAAGTAAAATATACAAAAGTGAATCTAGTGTAGATTAAGAAAAATACTGTTCTCATGGCTGTAGGAGGAAAGAGAGAAGGACCATAGAAGATAGTGAAACAAATATACACCTTTAAGTATCTGATTTTCAGTTATTGAACCCTGTATCTGAGAATCAACCTTCCCCTAAAGTTAGTTTTCTGGATAATAATAGCTTATGGAAAAATGAAACCAACTGTCTCAGAGGAAAAAACATTTATTTCTCTTGCATTCCTGTTGTTTTGATTGGAAATCAAACCTCTGACTCTATAGGGCAGTCCTGTCTCTTGGGGAAGATTATCATTTTATGATTAGATAACCATAACATGTATTGCAATTCCTGTAAGATATTTGACTACATAGAGTTTTATGTTATCAGACATTAAAAAGAATAAAGTATTTCAGATGTAGCCTCATCAAAATGTTGCTATGTACAGACATGGAAAGATAGCACTTTTCACTAACATACATTTCTGAAACCATTTAAAAAAGATAATCATAAATTAACTTATATTTTCACCTTAACAACTTGATTGCAGTGTGTTTTACTCCTAAACAAGAATTTGACATCAAATTCATTGTAGATTATTGTACATATCAGATAATTTAGATCACTATAAATCTGCATAATTACTGAAATTCACTTCTCAAGTGCCATAAAATAGACAAATGTATTGAGCACATCCAGGGTAAAATAAGATATAATCTTTATTGAACTGCTCTGTGTTCAAAATCCTAAATCAATAATTGTGTCATCTAATTTTCTGTTAGATAGCACTATCATCATCCTCTTATTATACACAAGAAAACTGAGATTAACTAACCAATGTAGCATAGATAATAACACCAAAATAAATAATTTTAAGCACAACTATTAAGCATTTGGCTACTAGCCAAACAGTTGGGGATTCAAACCGCTGCAAAGGCACCTAGGAAGACAAGCCTGTTAATATGTTCTGGAAAGCTTACAGCCTTGAAAACCCTACGAGTCAGTTCTACTCTGCACATATAAGGTTGCCATAAGTCAGAATCAACTGGATGACAACTAGCAACATCTCAATTTAAGGAAAATAACGTTGTTATTGTTAGGTGGTGGTGTTAGGTGCTGTTGAGCCAGTTCTGACTCATAACAACCGTATAGAACAGAGTAAAGCTGCCCCATAGGGTGTCCAAGGCACCTTTGCTAGATTCAAACTGCCAAACTTTTCGTTAGCTGTCATAGCTCTGACCTACTACACTGCATTTTATCACATAAAATAATTCCATTGTTTCATTAAATGAATCCATACCTAATATGTTGTAAAATAATGCATAAATATTAAATAGGCACTTAGTGATGATTGTGGTAGTTTTCTAGCATTGAGGAAGGCTATTATGTGAGTAAGGGATACCTAGGTATCAGATGCAAAAATTTCAATGAATTTCTTTATCTTTATTGCGATTGAGTGAACGTATACAATCCAATATAAATTTGCATTCCCTCCTATGTGCAGCTCCCAGTGCCTCCCTGTCCACTGGCAGCACACTCCTCTTATCTGTTCTATGTGTATCGTATCCTCCTAACAATCTCCTGTTCCCACCTCTTCACCTTCTTTCCCTCCTCCAGTCAGAGGCCAGCAGGACAACGTCCTATAGATGAATAGAACCATAAAGTGCACACACGGTGTGATCACTCTGTGTCATCGAGGCCAATCCATTCCTGCATGAAGAGCTCACCTCAGTAATGACTTATGGACAAGGGCAGCATCAAGACCAGTAGTCATACTCCCAAGGGAACCCCAAGGCACCTGGACTGTCAAGTGTGGTCTTTCAGTGGAATTCTCAGGATGCACCCATCTTTATTCTCGTGTTGCCAGTGAGACTTAGCTTTGTGAACCCCATCACGGCTATCACTGGTGGTGGCCAGGCACCATCTGGGTCCTCCAGTCACATATTGATGCTGTCATCCACTCACATGGGTCTCTCTGTCTTCTGGATTCTCTTTGCCCCACGTCGTTTTGGTCCTTGGTGATCATCAATTCCTGCTGAGTTGGGACCATTTGGTGTACCATGGATGGCAGCTTGTTAGCTTTTAAGACCCCAGATGTCACTCACCAATATGGAGTGCAGAAGACTCTCCTAGCAATTGGCTACTTATGCCAATTGGTCCTGGATATCCCCTGAGAGCATGGTACACAGATTCCTCGCCCCTGCTACTCTGTCCTAGCAATATTGGGTTAAGATTGGAGGAATAATCATATTATGTTAAAGTCCAGTTAAATTGATCTTTCTATTGTGTACTGTCTCTGATTTCACCCAACCAAATTTCTATCAACTATCTAATCAATAACCAGCCCTCTCCCTCCTTCCCTACTCACCCTTGCAGGTGTCAAAGAGTCTCTTCTTCTCTACGTGAGTCTGTTTTTAAGTCCTTGTAGTAGGGGTCTCCTGCAATATTTTTCCTTTTGTCACTGACCACTTTGACTCAACATAATGTGTTCCAGTTGAAACGAGGTGTCCTAGTCACTGAGTACTGCTCTAACAGAAAATACCACGAGTGGAAAGTTTTATGAGGAGCAGCTTTACTGACACAGTCAGATAAGCCACAAATCCATTCATAAATTGTAAGTCCATTCAGAATGAGAAATCATCACAGTCCAGTAGGCTGAGTCCACATCCAGTGAGAGCATCTCAGCACGGGGACCTCGGGTCCAAAGGACGTGCTGTGCTCTCGGTGCTTCTCTCTCGGTGGTATGAGGTTCCCAACTTCCTCAGCTCACTTCTCTCCCTTATATTCCACAAGCTTGAGTCCTGCCTCACTAACACAACTGCAAGCCGTTCTCCATCATCAGTATCACAGAGGCAAGATTCACAACACATGGGAGGAAGGGCACCATATTGGAGCTCCTCAAATCAACACACACATTTTGGGGGGGACACAATTCAATCCATGACACCAGGTTATAAGATGATTCCTAAAATCATCATTGTTCTTTATCATTGCATAGTGTTCTATTGAGTATATATACCATAGTTTATCCATTTGTCTGTTGTTGGACATCTGGGTTGATTCCAACTTTTTGTTATTGTGGACTGTACTGCAATAAACATTCATGTGCATGTATCTGTTGGTGTGAATGCCCTTGATTCTGTAAGATATTTCTGTAAGATATTTCAAATAGTGGGATTAATGGGTCAAATGGTATATCTATTTCCGTCTTTTTAAAGAAGTACCAGATTGCTGTCCAAAGAGGTTGTACCATTTTGGAATCTCACCAACACTGTAGGAGAGTTCCAATTTCCCGACAGTCTCTGCAGCATTTGTTGTTTTGTGTTTTTTGGATCACAGCCAACCTTGTTGGGGTGAGATGATATCTCGCCATAGTTTCAATTTGAATTTCTTTAATAGCTAATGATCGAGAGCATTTCTGCATGTGTCTTGTGGCTGCCTGGATATCCTCTTTAGAGAAGTGTCTGTCCGTCTCCTTCGTCCGTCACTTGAGTGGATTATTTATCTTTTTCTTATTGGTATTTTGTAGTACCTTATAGATTATGGAGATCAGACATCTGTCTGACATACATTTGCCAGATTTTTTTTTTTTTTTCCCCATTCTGTAGGTGGTCTTTTAATTCTTTTGATAAAGTCTTTGGATGAGCCAAAGTGTTTGATTCTTAGTAATTCCCATTTTTCTATTTTCTCTTCTGTCGATCGCGCTGTTTGACAGATTTTGAAGTCTGTTTGTGTTGTGTATTAGAACTTCAATTGTTGATCCTGTTTTTTTCTTGGATGAACTTTATCATTTTAGATTTGATATTTAGGTCTTTTATCCAGTTTGAGTGGGTTTTTGTATAAGATATGAAATATGGGTCTTGTTTTAATTTTTTGCAAATGGATATCCAATTTTCCCAGCACCTTTTGTTAAAGAGATTCCTTTTACCCCAGTTTAAAGTCTTAGGGCTTTTGTCAAATATCAACTGTTCATAGAAAGATGAACATCTTTCTATGGCACCTTTGAGGTCTCAGCTCTGTTCCATTGATCTATCTGTCTCTTTTTGTACCGGTACCAAGCTGCTTTGACAACTGTGGCCTGTAATAGGTTCTAAAGTCGGGTAGTGAGAGGCCTCCCAATGTGTTCTTCTTCTTCAGTAGTGCTTTACTTATCCAGGACTTCTTCCCTTTCCAAACAAAGTTGGTGAATTTGTTTCTCCAATTCATTGAAAAAATGACACTGGAATTTGTATTGGGGTTGCATTATATAAGTAGATTGCTTTGGGTAAAATAGACATTTTCACAATATTAAGTCTTCCTATCCATGAGCAGTGTAGATTTCTCCATTTATGTAAGTCTCTCTTAGTTTCTTGGAGTAAGGTCTTGTAGTTCTTTCTATAAAGGTCTGTTATTTCTCTAGTTAGATTTATTCCTAGATGTTTTATCGTTTGGGGGCCTATAGCAAATAATATTGATTTGGTGATTTCCTCTTTAATGATCTCACCATTGGTATAAAGGAATCCTACTGATTTACTTATGTTTATGTTGTATCCTGATACTTTGCTGAACTCTTCTATCAGCTTGAGTAGTTTACTTATGGATTCTTCAGGATTCTCTGCATACACAATCATATTATCTGCAAATAGGGAGATTTTCACTTCTTCTTTGGAAATGCAGATGCCCTTTATCTTGGTCTTGTCTAATTGCTCTGGCTAGAACTAATACAGTGTTGAATAGAAGAGGTGAGAATGGGTACCCTTGTCTAGTTTCTGTTCTCAAGGGGGATTGTTTCAGTCTCTCTCCATTCAGAATGATGAAGGCAGTTGGCTTTATATAAACGGCCCTTATTGCATTGAGGAATTTGCCATCTGTTCCTATTTTGCTGAGAGTTTTTAGCGTGAATGGGTCATTGGACTTTACCAAATGCCTTTTCTATATCAACTGACAAAATCAGGTGGTTCTTGTCTTTTGTGTTTTTTATGTAGTTGATCACATTAATTGTTTTTCTGATGATGAACCAGGCTTTCATCCCAGGTATTCATCCAACGTGGTAATGAGGAGCTTTTTTTTTTTTTATTTTTCGTATGTTGTTGAATTCTGTTGGCGAGTATTTTGTTGCAGACTTTTGCATCTAGGTTCATAAGTGATATTGGTCTGTAGTTCTCCTTGTTTGTTGAGTCTTTCCCTGATTTTGGTATCAGGGTCATGCTGGCTTTATAAAATGAATTTGGGAGATTCCCATCCCTTTCTATGCTTTCTAGTCTTAGTAATACCGGAGTTAACTCTTCTGTAAAAGCTTACTAGAATTCTGCAGTGAAGCCATCTGAGCCAGGGCTTTTTTTTTGGTTGGTAGTTTTTGGATGATTTTTTTCAATCTCTTCCTTTGTGATGGGTTTATTAAGTTGTTTTACTTCACCTTGTGATAATTTTGGGAGATGATATGAATCTAGGAATTTGTCCGTTTCCTCTAGGTTTTCAAATTTGTTAGAGTACAGTCTTTCATAATATTCTGTTATGATATTTTTTATTTCTGTTGTATCTGTTGTGGCATCTCTCTCATTTCTTATTCCAGTTGTTTCCTTTCCTGTTCTTCTTTAGTAAGTTTAACCAATGGTTTGTCAATTTTGTTGGTCTTTACAAAAAGCAGCTTTTGTCTTATCAGCTTTTTCAGCTGTTCTTCTATTCTCTAACTTGTTTAGTTCTGCTCTAATCTTCATGATCTGTGTTCTTCTGGTGCTTGAGGGGTTCCTCTGTTCTCTCTACTTATTCAAACTGTATGGCTGGTTCTTTGGTTTGGGTTCTTTCTTCCTTCCAGATGTGTGCATTTATAGAGATAAACTGAACCCTGAGCAGTGCTTTGGCTGTATCCCATAGGTTCTGGTAGGAAGTGTTTTCATTCTCATTTGAATCTGTAAATGTCTTCACTTCATCCTTGATTTCTTCTATAATCCATGGCTTTTTGAGCAAGATGTTGTTCAGTTACCATGAGTTCCAATTTATATCTGTGTTTTTTTCTGCTGTCAATTTGTAGTTTTATGGCTTTATGGGCTGAGAAGATGCTTTCCAATAATTCATTGGTATGGATTTTGTTGAGATTTGCTTTATGTCCTAACATATGGTCTATTCTGGAAAGTGTTCCATGTCCACTGGAGAAGAAGGTGTAGTTATCTGCTGATAGATAGAAAGTTTTTTATATGTCAATGAGATCTAGTTGGTTAATTGTGGCTATAAGATTTTCTGTGTCTTTAACTGAACTTTTTTATCTAGAAAATCTAACACTGAAAGTGGAGTGTTGAAGTCTCCCACTATTAATTATTGTGGAGTGATCTATCTGATTTCTGAATGCAGTCAGTGTTTCTTTGATGTGTTTAGATTCTCCAGTATTGGGTGCATAAATATTTAATATTGTTATGTCTTGCTTGTGTATTGAACCTTTCAGCAATAAATAGTGTCCATCCTTGTTCACGATGGTGGATTTCACATTAAAATCTATTTTATCTGAGATTAGTATTGCCACACCTGCTCTTCTTTGTATATTATTATCTTGGTATGTATTCCTCCATCCTTTAATTTTCAGTTTGTTCATATCTTTAAGTTTAAGGTGAGTTTCATGTAAGCAACATATAGACAGGTCGTGTCTTTTGATCCACGATGTCACTCGTTGTCTCTTTACTTGGGTTTTCAGACCATTTACATTCAACGTAATTATCGATAGGTGTGTGTTTAGTACTGTCATTGTGATGTGCTTATTTTTGTGTTGATGTTTTTCTGTTACTGTTACTATTCTGTTCTGGGACATTCTTCTTTATGGGTTGATTTTTCACCCTTTTTAGTGTGGGTTTTCTGTTTGTTGAGACTCCTGTATTACGTTTCTTGATTTGATACATTGCATCTTTATTGTACTTTGCAGCTACTCCTGTGATCCCCCTTAATAATCTATGTTTAAACCCAATTTTAACTTCTACATGTCTTATTAACTTCCTCTCCATCTGAAAGGACTACAACTACTGTAGTACATCACTCTTTTTAATATGATGATATCATAGTTTTAATGATATTGTCACTGGATCGCTTCTTGTAATATTATAGCTTTGATTGAGTTTTGTGCTTTCACTAACTGAGTAGGTTTCTGGATGCTGTGTCCTGTATTGCCTCCTAAAATACAGAGTTAAGGATTTTGTTCTTCTAAGCCAAGAGCTTCTTTCAGTATTTCTTGTAGGTTTGGTTTGGTTTTTACTAAGTCTTTGAGTTTCTGTTTTTCTGTGAATGTATTAATTTCATTTACATATTTGAGAGATAGTTTTGTAGGACATATAATTCTTGGTTGGAAGTTCTTTAAGGCTTTGAATGTGTCATCCCATTTCCTCCATGCCAGCATCATTTCTGCTGAGAAGTTGGATTAAAGCCCACTAGGTTTCCCTCCGTGTGTTAGCTTTGCTTTGAGTCTCTCTTTAAGAGAAACTCTTTAAGAGTTTCTGCTTATGTTTGTTAAGCTTGAGTGTAATATGTCTTGGAGTCTTTCTTTGGGGATCTATACTGAGTGGCATTCTATATGTATCTTGGATATCTATGTTCTCTTCTTTCATAATTTCAGGGAAGTTTTCTGTCAGCAGCTCAACAGCAATACTCTCAGTGTTTTCATCTGACTCTCCCTGTTCAGGAACTCCGATTAATCATAGAGTGTTCCTCTTAATAGGATCCCACGTGCTTCTTAATGCTTCTTCTGATAGTCTCAGAAAGCCTTCTTTATCTGGGATTTTTTAAAATTCTTTCTTTTGGGGGCTTTGTAGAGCCATAGTTTAATTTTTCTTAAGTTTCTGTACAAAGTTTGTTGCTTTGGGGGCATCTGGAGGTTGTTTAGTTTCTCCACAGTTAGTTTAACAGGATCTACAGCACAGTCTGATAAGGAAGGTGATCACCATTCACCTGTATGTACTCCCGTGACTGGCAAAATGGAGAACAACCCCACAATACTGGGAATCATGACCTAGCCACATGGCTACACACATTTTTGAGAGGACACAATCCAATCAATGAAAACAGTTTGTTTCAAGGTTGTGTGTGTGTCTTCCTGTTGCCTTCTTGTCTGCACAATTTCTGCTGTTTATTTTTGTAGTGATTTTTTTCAGTTTTCTCACTCTCTCAGAATGCTTTCTTAGTCTTTGGTGTTAATGAGTGATGATGATGTCTTGGTGACTTTCTTTTGGTGTTCTATCATATATAGGTTTGTTAATCTTCTTGGTTGGTCCGCTATTCATCTTTCGTGTTAAGGAAGTTTTCTGTCAGCAAATGTTCAGTGATCCTCTCTATGTTTTTTTCCCATCCTAGAAGTCTGATCACATGAGAATTTTTGCTTCTGATTTTATGCCACAACATTTACATGGTTTCTTCATATTTCTTCATTTTGACTCAGATTTTTCCTCAAAGTGATATAGGAATATTTGTTTTCAGTTACACGGATCCTGTCTTCCATTGTTACATGCTTGTAAAATCTTCTATTGCACCATCCATTTGTGAAATCTTGTTTTTAGTCTTTTGTATTTCTAATTGCTGTTTTCTTCTCTGATTTTTAATGGTTTGTATATGTTTACATTTTGTTCTTGTATTATTTTCCTAAGTTCTTCTATTTTTTCTCTTTTCCATAATTTTGTGTGTATTTTCTATGTATTTTTTTCAATTTCTTTGCTTTTTCTTTTTTGTCTCTATGTCCTTCATCTCTTGGAGAACGCTGACTATTACAGTTTTGAGTTGTCTACAGATATTTCCTGTGCCTTTTCTCCTAGAAGGTCGTCTGAAGTTGTATTTTCAGTGCTTTGTGGAGCCATCTTATTTTTGCTTTTAAGTATGTTTCGATATTGTCTCTTGTTTTCTGGACATTTGGGGATTATTTTTCTCACTTATTGATTGTAGATTTTTGTTTGTTTGTTTGCTTCATATTGCTTTCCTGTTTTATTTGGTTATGTCTGTGTATATGATTTCTTTTTTCTTTTTCTTTGGTTTGTTGGTCATTCTTTGTTGTCACCACTTTGTCCAGTGGGGCAGGGTTTCTTGCACTGCTATCATGTAGTAGACCAGGGCTAGTAGGATGACATTGTGGGGATGGGTAGTTTGTGGCATGCACCAGGACTGTTTGGTCATGCTAGTGGCCCTGCAAGGCAGGGTCAAGTGGGCTATGAGTGCCACTTGGTGGTGTGGCACTTAGCACATGGTACAGATAGACATGGTGGATGACAGAGGATTAGATACCTTTGGCTAAGTTAGTGAGAAAAGAGATAACAAGAGAGAAAAGCAGAAGAAAAAATGGAAAAAAATTAATGTATTAATGTGGTGTCATAGGATTTGGTAGGTGGGGGCAGGACAGAGTAGCAAGGCCATATGATGGTGGCTGTCTAGTGTGGTGCTTCTGCCCAAGTTCCATGTGGTCTTTTACCTTCTTTCATTTCATATTTAATTATTTTTGTCAGTCTAACACATTACTCCATTGCTGTTGAGTCAATTCTAGCTCATAGCAACTTTATGGGACAAAGTAGAGCTATCCCGCAGTGGTTCCGAGGAGTGCCTGGTAAATTCAAACTGTCAACTTTAGTTAATCCTTAACTCTGATGCCACCAAGATTTCCAGTCTAAGTGAAGCTTTGTCAATCTTATTGATCTTTTTAAAAAACCTATTTTCAGTGTTGTTGATTATTTTCCTATTTCGCTGTTTTTAGTTTCATTTATTTCTGCTCTTTTTTTTCCTTTCTGATAAGTTTACACTTAGATTGTTCTCTTTCTAGTTCTTTAAGTTGTAGAGTTAGACTACTTGAGATTTTTCTTCTTTTTTATGTAGGCATTTAGTACTATAAGTTTCTAAGTACCACTTTTGCTCCATCTTATAAGTTTTGGTATGGTGTACTTAAATTTTCATTTGATGCTAAGAAATTTGTGATTTCTATTTTGAGTTCATTGATTGTATGTTGCTTAATTTGTATATGCTTGTATATTTTCCACATTTTTTTCTGTGAAGCTATTTGATGTGTAAAAAAATAATAAATAAATGAAAATACACATGGAACACAGATGTTCGTACCCATGAAATAATTCTCTAAAACTCTAATGGACTCCTAGGTGTGACATAAATGGTTAAGCGCTGGACTACCAGTTAAAAATTTGGTTATTCAAACCCAACCAAAAGCACCTCAGAAAAAGACAGAACAGTATACTTCCAAAAGATTATGGCATTGAAAATTTGACAGCACAGTTCTACCTAGCATACACCGAGTTACCTTGAGGTTGGTGAGTTTACTCAATGGCCACTAACAACAGCAACAAAAATGCACTAATGAGAAAAAATTGAGAACATCTCAAAACTTTACTTTTTTAGTATAAATTTTATTTTTGTTGTGATTAAGTGTAAGTCCAAAATCCAAGTCAATTTGCCATATATAACCCTGAACACACTCTTCTATGCAGCTCTATCTGCTCTCCTCACTTTGTGACAGCACATTCCTCCTATCTACTCTGTATTTCCAATATTCATCAACCAACAACTTCCCCCCTCACCTCTAGAGAGAAACTTGTTGGACAGTCTCAGATATATATATTTAAACCAAGTACATAGACTACTTGCATCTGGTCTTATAGTCCAGTCTACGTTTTGTCTGAAGAGTTTGTGTCAGTGCTGGTTTCAGCTCTGGGCTAACAGCAAATCCAACAGCCATGTTCTCAGGGGACTCTCTGGCATGTCAGACCATCAAGTCTGGTCTTTTCATAGAGTTCTGCATCTGTACTCCCCTTGTGCTACATCAGGGGACTCTGTATTGTGTTCCCTGTCAGGGCAGTCCTTGGTGGTGGCTGGACACCACTGAGTTCTTCTGGTCTCATGCTGATGTACTCTCCCAGTCATATAGACCCTCTGTCTCCTGCATTCATCCTTTCCTGGAGTCTTTGATGTTCTTGATTTTCATCCACTCCAGATGGGATGGGTATTAAGACCCCTGGCACCACTCACCAATATAGGATGCAGAATGTTTTCTCAGAAAAAAAACTAGTTATGCCAATTGACCTCGATGTTCTCTGAAAACCGTGGTCTGCAGACCTTTGTCCCTGCTACTCTGATCTTTAAAATGTTGAGTTTTATTTAGTAAACCTCTTAGCTTATGGTGTACTCCACTTGTGCTGACCTCCCTTCTACTGTGTACTGTCACTCCCTTCACCTAACCAAGTTAGTGTTGACTATCTAGTGTTGAATAACTTCCTTCCCAACCCTTGTAGCCATCAAAGATTATTTTCTTCTGTGCATAAGCCTTTTCTTAAGTCTTTCTAATAGTGGTCTCATACAATATTTGTCTTTTTGCAGCTGATTAATTTCACTCAGCATAATGCCTTACAGATGATTCCAGGTTATGAGATGTTTCCTAAAATCATCTTTGTTTTTATCATTGCTTAGTGTTCCATTGCATATATATTCTATACTTTGTTTATCCATTCATCTATTGATGGGCACCTAGGTTGATTCCATATTTTTTCTATTGTGGACAGTGCTCCAATAAACATTCATTTGCATGTATCTGTTCATGTCCTAGCTCTTATATCTTTAGGATATATTCCAAGCAGTGGGATTGCAGGATCACATGGTATTTCTAGTTCTAGCTTTTTAAAAATGTTGCAAATTACTTTCCAAAGAGGCGGGATTAAAGCCAGACTTGTTGGCAGTTCAAATCCAACAGATGCTCCTTGGAGACTCTACGAGGCAGTTCTACTCTATATGGTCGCTATGAGTCAGACCCAACTCAGTGGCAATGGGTTTAGTTGGGGTGCGACGGTATGTAGTTTTGATTTTGATTTCTCTAGTGGCTAATGATCATGAGCATGTCCTCATGTGTGTTTTGGCTCCCTAGGAGTCTTCTTTGGTGAAATGTCTGTCCATTTCCTTTGCCCATTGTTTAACTGGGTTATTTGTCTTTTTCTTGTTGATATTTTGCAGTACCTTGTATATTATGGATATTAGACATACATCAGATTCTTGACTGCCAAATATTTTTTTCCTAGTCTTAGGCAGTCTTTTTACTCTTTTGATAAAGCCTTTGGATGAGCATAAGTGTTTGATTTTTGTTAGTTTCCATTTATTTTCTCTTCTGTTGTTAGCACATTATTAGTATATCTCTATAGTCTATTTATACCACATATAGGGTTTCCAGTGTTATCCCTATATTTTTTCCATAATCTTTATCATTTTAGATTTGATATTTAGGTCTTTCAAACATTTTAAGTTAGTTTTTGTGCAAGGTGTGAGATACAGATCTTGTTTCAGGTTCTTTTGCAGATGGATATCCAGTCTTGCCAGCACCATTTTTAAAGAGACTGTTCTTTCCCTAGTTCATGGACTTTGGGTCTTTGTCAAATGTCAGGTACTCACAGGTGGGTGGTGTTGTTATAGATTTTCTATACTGTTCCATTAATGTAAAAGAGGACTGCCAATTAAGTTTGTGAACTCATGCTAAAAAAAAGTGCTGTGTACCTCTTTGCTAAGTATCACGACAGTCACTTTTGAAATACTCCCCTTGAGAAGCATGCATCGAAGTCAGCACTTAGTGCACCCTTGAAAGCAATCTTGGAGTGCTTTTTCTGGAATGGCCATCAGAGCTATAGTCGTGTTACCATTTATGTCCTGAATGTTGTCAAAATGACATTCAGTTCATTCCTTTCAATATTTCCTTTATCTTCAAGTAAAAAAGTCATTGAGGGCCAGATCAGTTGGGTAGGGAGGGCATTCCAATACAGTTATTTGTTTAGTAGCTAAAAACTTCCTCACAGATAACTATACAATTAAGTTTGTGAACTTGACCACCTTGCTGCCATGCACAATGACCATTCTAGAAAGAGTTTCAAAATTGCTTTGCAAAGTGGATTAAGTGCTGGCATCAGTGCATAGCTTCCCAAGGGGAGTACTTCAAAGGTGGCTGTAGTGATATTCAGCAACGAGGTATGCAGCATTTAGAACAACCAGATTCATGGACTTAATTGTAGACTTTTGTATCTGTTTTTGTACCGGTAACTGGCTGTTTTGACTACGGTGGCAGTGTGATAGCTTCTAAGGTTGGGTAGCGTGAGACCTCTGCCTTTGTTCTTATTTTTCAGTAATGTTTTGATTGTCCAGGGTTTCTCCCCTTTCCAAACAAAGTTGGTGATTTGTTTCTCCATCTCATCAAAAAAATGGCATTGGAATTTGTATTGAGATTGTAGTATACTTCCAGATCACTTTTGGTAGAATAGACATTTTCACAATGTCAAGTCTTCCTATCCATGAGTAAGTTAAGTTTCTCCACTTATGTAAGTCTCTTTTCTTTTGATTCCTTTGTATAGGTCTATTACATCTCTGGTTAGATTTATTCCTAGGTATTTGATCTTCTAGGGGGCTATTGTAAATGATATTGATTTGTTGGTTTCCTCTTTTGTTGTCCCTTTGTTGGTGTAAAGTAACCCAACAGATTTATTTATGTTTATCTTACATTCTGACGCTTTACTGAACTCTTCTATTAGTTCCAGTAGTTTACTTATGGATTCTTTAGGATTTTCTGTGTATAGTATCATATTGTTTGCAAATAGGGATACTTTTATTTCTCCCTTACCAATTTGGATGTGCTTTATTTCTTTATCTTGTCTGATTGCTCTGGCTAGAACCTCCAGCACAGTGTTGAATAGAAGTGATGACAATGGGCATACTTGTCTGATTTCTGTTCTTGGGGGAAATCCTTTCTGTTTCTCTTCATTCAGGATGATGTTGATGGTTTGCTTTCCGTAGGTGCACCATATTGCAATGAGGGTTTTCCCTTCTATTCCTATTTTGCTGAGAGTTTTTAACATGAATCAGTGCTGGACTTTGTCAAATGTCTTTTCTTCATCAATTGATAAAATCAAGTGATTTTTATCCTTTGTGCCGTTTATATGGTTGACCACGTTATTTGTTTTTCTAATGTTGAACCATCCCTTCGTCCCTGGCATGAATCCTACTTGGCTGTGATGGATTATTATTATTATTATTATTATTATTATTATTATTTGATACACTTTTGTATTCTATTGACTAGAATTTTGTTGAGAATTTTTGCATCTAAGTTCACAAGAGATATTGGTCTGTAAATTTCATTTTCTGTGCTGTCTTTATCTGGTTTTGGTACCAGGGTTATGCTGTATGCTGGCTTTATAGAATGAATTTGGGAGTGTTCCATCATTTCTGTGATGTGAAATGTCTTTAATAGTAGCAGTATTAACTGTTCTCTAAAGGTTTGGTAGAATTCTCCAGTGAAGCCAGCTAAACCAGGACTTTGTTTAATAATTTTTTGTATTACTTTCTCTATCTCTGCTTTTGTGATACATTTATTATTGTTCCACTTCTGCTTGTGATAGTTTTTTAAGGTAATATGATTCTGGAAATTTTCCATTTCCTCTAGGTTTTCAAAACTATTACAGTACAATTTTTTATAATACTCTATTACAATTCTTTTAATTTCAGTTGGTCTCTTGTGAAATCGTCCATCTCATTTCTTATTTGGGTTGTTTCTTCCCTCTTGGTTTTGTTAAGTCTTTCAATTGTTTTTCTATTCTTTAATTCATTTGTTTCTACTCTAATTTTTATTATCTGTTTTTTTCCTAGTGCCCAAGGGATTCTCCTGTTGTTCTCTTTCTACTTGTTCAATTTGTAGGGTTAATTCATCGATTTAGGCCCTTTCTTCATTTTGGATGTGTACATTTATTGAGCTAAATTGACCCATGGGTGCTGCTTCTACTTCATCTTATAGGTTCTGGTGGCATTTGTTCTCATTCTCATTTGATTCCAAGAATGTCTCTATTTCATCCTTGATTTCTTCTATAACTAAGAAGTTTTTAAGCAAAGTGCTGTTCAGTTTTCATGAGTTTGAGTTCCTGTGCATGCTTTTTCTGCTATTGATTTCTACTTTTATGGTTTTGTGGTCTGAGAAATCACTTTTCAATATTTCAGTTCCTTGGATTTTGTCTAGGGTCACCATGAGTCAGATTCAACTTGACGGCACTTGGCTTGGCTGGATTTTATCAAGACTTACTTTATGGCCTAAGCTGTAGTCTCTTCTGGAGAATGTTCTATGAGCATTGGAAAAGAAAGTATACTTGTCTGTTGTTGGATGTTGAGTTGTGTATATGAGTTTGACTTGGTTGATTGTTGCAATAAGCTCTTCTATATCATTATTGAACTTCTTTCTGGACGTTTTGTCAACTACCAGAAGTGGTGTGTTGAATTCTCCTACTATTAACTATGGAGTGATCTACCTCCCCTTTTCAGTGCTGTCAGTATTCACTCAGTGTATTTAGAAGCTGTGTTGTTAGGTGTGTGAATATTTAATATTGTTTATCCTTCTTAGATATTGACTCTTTAAACTATGAGGTAGATTTTACTTTAAAGTCTATTTTATCAGAGATTAATGTTGCCACTCCTGCTTTTTTTTTTACTTGTTATTAGCTTGGTACATATTTTTCCATCCTTTGAGTTTCAGTTTGTTTGAATCTTTGAGTCTAGTGTGTGTTTCTTGTAAGCAGCATATAGATGGATGATGTTTTTGAACCTAACATTTGCTCTTTGTCTCTTCACTGGTGTATTTAACCCATTGGCAGTTAGTGTAATTATTGATAGGTTTGAATTTACTGCTGTCATTATGTTGCCTTTTTTGTGTGTTGTGGACAGTTCCTTTGTTCCACTTAATATTCTCATCTCAATCATTTTTCTTTATAGGTTTTCTTTTTGTCCTTTTCAACTTCATTTTCATATTTCTTGAGACTACTAGATTATATTTCTTGTTTTGATGTGTAGTATTATTAGTTTGCTTTGAAGCTACCTCAGTATTCCACCCAGTGAACTAAGTTTAACCCAGCTGTTGACTTCTTTGTACTGCCTTGACTTCCTCTATGAAAACATTAATTTGTCCTCTTTTTAGCGTAATACTGTTATAATTTACATACTAAGATCTCTGTTTCTCTGTTTTTAGTGTTTTAGCTCTTGTTGAGTTTTGTGGTTCCCTATCCAAGTTGGATTCTGGATGCTGTGTCCTAACTTGTATCCTTGATTATATATCTAATGTTATTGGTTTTCAAATCAAGAACTTCCTGCAGTAATTCTTCTATTTTTCATTTGTTTTTTTTGAAACTTCTCTCAGCTTGTATTTATCTGGGGATATCCTAATTTCCTTTTTTCCTTTGCTTCACCATCATATTTCAGGGACTGTTTTGCAGGATATATACAAAGTCTGACAATTATGTTCACAAAAAAGTGAATGTATCTAGAAAAAGTGTTACGTATCTCATTACTGATTATCACTATGGTCACCTTCAAAGTACTCCCCTTGGGAAGCTATGCACCAACACAAGCACCTAGTCTACCCTTCAAAACAATTCTTGATCTCTTTTTCTCAATGGCCATCAGAGCTGTCATCGTATTACCCTTGATGTCCTGAGTAGCATCAAAATGTCTTCCTTCTAATATTTCCTTTATCTTCAGGTACAGAAGAAAGTCATTGGGGGCCAAGTCAGGTGAGTAGGGAATACAGTTATTTGTCGACTGTCTAAAAACTCCCTCACAGACCGCTATACAATTAAGTTTGCAAACTTGCCACCATGCCACTGTGAGCAATAGCCCTTCCAGAAAGAGTTCCAAAATTGCTTTGAAGGGTAGACTAGCTGCTGGTGTCAGTGCATAGCTTCCCAAGGGAAGTACTTTGCATATGACCATGATGATACTCAGCATTAAATTAAGTAGCACTTAGAACAATTACATTCTTGGGTATAACTGTTGGACCTTGCAATTTGGGCTAGAAGGTTTTTGTTTGTTTGTTTGTTTCCTTTAAGGGATTTGTATGTGTCCTCCCACTGCCTTCTTGCCAACATGATTTCCACTGAGTAAATGGAGCTCTATGTTAATTAACTCCTTTGTAAATTAGCTTTGGTTTGAGCCAAACTGCCTTTAAAAGGCTCTCCTTTTATTTTATTAAGTTTGATTATCTTTCTCTTGGGGTCTGTCTTTTGTGGAGTTTGATAAGCATCTTGGGTAGATATCTTCTCATCTTTCATGTTGTTATGGAAGATTTCTGTCAGCAAATATTCAAAAATTCTGTCTGGATTTTCAGTTATCACTCCATGTTCTGATATTCCAATCACTTGTAAATTTTCCTCTTGATAGAGTCCCACATAACTCTTAATGAGTCTCTGTTTTTCTTAATGCCTTTATCTGATTTTTCCTCATAAATGCTGGTGTCTTTTGCTTTATCTTCAATCTCAATAACTCTGCATTCCATTTGCCGTGATCCTGCTCCTTTAATTTTCTGTTGACTTATCTAATTCTGTGATTTTATTGTTAAAATCTGCTGAATGTCAGATCATTGTTCATCTAGCAGTTCTTGTAGCTTGTTTAATTTTTTATATTGTTCTGTTGCACTTTGTCTAATCTCCATTTTGATGTCTTGGAGGGATCACTATATAACTCTTCAGTATCCTACTTCTCATAATTGCAGGAAGACTTCTTCATGTGGGAGATTTTTTGATTCTTTGTTTTGGGAGTTTTCTGAAGCCATGGTAGTCTGTTTCTTTAAATGTTTAGAAATTAGTTGTTGTCACTGAGCCCGCAGAAAGCTGTCGTGATTTATTTGCTAGGTAGCTGTCATTTAACATAATTTTGTTTTGACTTTCCAAGTAGTCTAGTCATTTGTGCTACAGCAATTATTAGAGCCTTAATAATTCTGATGCCCTATCATCAGATGGCTGGAACAGTGACTGCATTGAGAAAGGGAGTAGGAATTGCTGGCTCCAGGGAGCTGGCAGAACTCTTCTTCTAATCCTACTTTTATTTCTTTTTCCAAGTATGGGAGACAAATTCATGGCATATACATAAAGTATCCCACTCCTGGCCCAGGTAGTGTGCCAGAATTTAGAGACTAGCAGAGCAGAGAAAGGAGGGAGGAAAAGCTGGAAATAAGGAGTGAACTCAGTGTGTAGGAAAGGTTTGAGCCACAAGAGTTGGTGAGCACTTAGATTGTGACACTCCAGCTCTGTACATGCACGGATCTGGCAGAGCTCAGATTCTGTCCCTCCCTTTGTTCCCCTCTCTGATTCTGAGAGAAGTTCAGGGTACACATGTAAATGTCTCGCTTTTGACCCAGGTAGTGCACCAGAATTTACTATCCAGTGTAGAGCAGATAAACTAGAAGGGAAAAGCTAGAGATAAGGAGAGAAATCAGCACATAGGGAATATTTGAACCATGAGGGTTTTTTTAGCACTTATCCGACTCGACGGCACTTGGCTATCTTGTGATTCTGCAGTGGATGTCTACAATCTGGAACTCAGGAGAGCCAGCAGAACTTTTCTTCTACCCCTCCCTTTGTTTTATTCTCTGGGAGAAAGGCTCAGGGTATGCATGTACAATGTCCCACTTACGGCCCAGGTTGCACACCAGAATTTATCCCCTGCTATAGTTCAGAGAAGGAGAGTAGAAGGGCTAGGGACAAGGAGGGAAATTAGTGTATAGGAAAAGTTTGAGCCACATGAGTCTGTGAGCATGGGGATTTGGTGCTCTGGTTTCCCACTGAGAAAGACGCAATCTTCTTGCTCACTATTGCTTCATTTGGCTGCCTGATGCTGCTGTGTTCTATAGGTACAGCTATCTTCAGCTCAACTCTGTCGTTGAGAAAGACACACTCCACTCAGGCACCACTGCCCTGTCTGGCTGTGAGCCCCAGCAGTGCTCTTGGGCACAGCTGTTCCAAGCTCAGCTTTGCAGCTGAGAAAACTGGGCTTTGCTCCTGTGCTGTTGTTTTGCTCCCATGCCAGCCAAAGCAGGCCCCTTTGTGGCTGCCATTCCACTTCTGAGAAAGGTAGTTGTTCCCCTCCCTATTAACCACTCCAATCTCTCAGCTTCCCACATGATCTTAGGGCTCCTAAAATGTCCTATTTATTTATTTTATTTATTTATTTTTTTCCCAAGGTCTTTATTGTTAGAAGGATCAGAGGAAACTTGTGGCTTGTTCACCATCTTAGCCCTGCCTCTCCTTTTACTTTTTTTAATTGACTAGGACAGTTTTTTCAAATTAATATTACGTTTACTTAAGTGATTCCAGAAATTCATAGTAAATGTTCAATCAATGTTTGTTGAGTGAATACATAATGTTTCCTTTTAGAACTTTGTAGTTCTAATAAGTAAAATCCAGGAGGTTATATATATATTGCATATATTTTTCTAGATAACTCCTTGTGGTTTGTTTCTTATTTTGACTGTTTTTCCACCCAGCATAAGCATAATGGAATATCTGGTGTCTACTTTTCTAGGAATTTCTGCATTTTTTTTTTCTACAGATAGAATCTTCTTTATAGAATCTTTACAGAAGAAAATATTTACCAAGTAATATCCAAAGTGAAAATTTATAAGATGGATACAAAGATTTATCAGTTTATGAACTAAGTGTAATTTATGTGTGTTTGTGTTTGTGTGTGTGTGTGTGTATTTGGGTATTAAAAAGTCATTTATTCGTTTACTTGAGTGGTTTATCTTGGGATTGCTTGGTTATAGTAATCTTAGAGAAGGGAAGAGTTTTATAAAATACTTACAGAAAAGTCCTTCAGAACACATGCTAGTGTTCCACAGGGACTGAGTTTCTGTTGATAAAACACAAAAAGAGGTATATTTATCTTATCAAAATAACTAACTCATAGCTCCTACTTTTTCTTGCTTTTTGCAGTATGCTGCCTCACTGGGGTCTTCTCAGCACAGCAAGTACCAGTCAGCTATTTAGGGCCTCTGGGTATTTTGAGATATAGATAACGCACAAGTATGTATTTTCATTTTTTTCTTTTCCTTTATTGTGCTTTAGGTGAAAGTTTGTTTTCCTATTTTTAGCTGAAATTAATTCTAAACCAACATTTAACATGCCAGAGATCTTAATATTTCTGCCCAAATATAACCCAGATCACTGCTGCAACAAGTGATGCATATCCAGTGATGGTTAAAATCATCACCATGTAACATAAATTGATTTGAAATTGAAAATGGAATATAGAAGTAGAGAACTGGGATACCATTTCATTAAGTAAAGACAGAAAGTTTATCTATCTTTTTATATCAGGAGCGCTAAGAAAAATGATAGCTAACACAATGCATTTTTCTAGACTAAGGACTTTTTTCTTCTCCACAATATATTTTGATGTCCTTCCCTTTTTTTTTGCTTAGTTACTTTTAGTAAATTATAGTAAAATTTTAATTGCTAATTATTATTTAGTATAACCTGCCTTTCATTATCCACATGACCTAGGCAAAAAACAAAAAATGTAAAAAATATACTTTACATTATCAATGCACATCATATAATTCCTTGAATATTAAATATATTCAGCAAATATTTATCTGGTGTTGACGTGTTCTAAGCAATGTCGTTTTACACATGAAATAAGAACATGGAGAACACATAATTCCTGATTTACAAAGCTTCAGATTCAGGAAAGGAATCAAATATTTTCTGTATTATTCATTTTAATTTTAAAGTATGTATGAGACATATAAAGATTGTAATTGATCAATGGAAGCTTGTTCTTGGATCCAGTGCTAAACAGGGAAGCCTCTTTTTATGTTTGAAATTCCTGCTGGCATAGTTGGGTAAGGACCAAGTCTGCTAACCAATAGGTTGGCAGTTCAGTTCCGCTAGGCGCTCCTTGGAAACCCTATGGAGCATTTTTATGCTGTCCTATAGGGTCACTATGAGTCAGAACTGACTCAACAACAATGAGTGGCTTATTAATGTTTAAATCTTGAGGTCCTTTTTTTTTTAGCTACTGTTCAGTCAGCCCCTGACTCATGGCAAACCCATGTGAAGCAGAACGAAACACTCTTCAGTCCTGTGTCGTCCCTGTGATTGTTTGCAGATCAGGCTGCTATGATCTGTAGGGTTTTCAGTGACTGACTTTTCAGTTGATAGATTTTAGGTAGTTTTTGAAGAACTTAAAAAGACTGAAATTGTCTAGAAAAAAATAAAAAATAGAAGAAAAGAAACAATGGGAGAATGAAAATCAAGATCAAGAGCTCACAGCTGATTCTGATTCCCAGAAGGCAAAGGTCAGATATACTTTCTCTCTCAGCCATCTTTACTAGTTCTAACACCAGCCACTCTTCACATGGCACTTTCTACCTCTTGCTAGCCTTGATAATTCATTCAAGTGGTCGTACAGAAGTTAGAGACAATACTCATGATTGTGGGATTTATTAGGGAAGCAATAGGAACACTCAGGATACAGTTCTTCCATTGGGACAGCCTCTTCCCAGTTGTGCCACAACTGGCCTCTCTTTCTCAGCCTCTCTACTGCCCAGACAAGAGTTAGGAAGCTCTCTTAACTCTGCCTATATATGCTGAGAATCACCCAACTCTGCCGGTAAGCCTCAGCTTAGAAGCATTCAGTTTTCTTGTAAAGTCAGCTATCTGGCCTTTGCTGGTCTCTCCTGCCACCACTTCTATGTCACCACTTCTCATCATCTTCGGTGTTACAGTTCTTCCCCCCTCTGTCTCCAGGTTCCAGAAGCTTCTCAGGGAAGGGATCGTATATCCAAAGGACTAACTCTATTCTTGGATCTCCCTCCTTGATGGTGGTAAAATTCTCTCTTTTCTCCCTCTGGACTGGCTCTTTTCAAGCCAAGCAGGATGGCAAAACTGACCATTCCTCATGGTGGACCACAATTACCCTATTTGTACAGTACCACTCAGTCGCTTGGGTGGGAGTTACAAGATCATGGTGAGAAGAGCTACACAAAGTGATTATTATACTGCAGATGTTACAGACAACTTTAGAGGTAAACGGAAGGGAACTAAGGAAGATCTGTGACATAGGAGGTGGTTGGACTATGATGATAGAGCCTTACAAAAAGCTGAAGACTTGAATATAGGTGTAGGAATGAAAAAACTCAGTCAGCTAAAGGTGAATAAATATTTCCTGAAATGTCTAAGACATAGGAGTATGAATTTCTACTACTAATAGTTTGCATATAAAAAAGAAAATTTTATCTGAAAGTAAAGAAGTCAAAGTTTCCACAAACATGTTTTCATAACTGAAACTCTAGGGTTGGTATTTCCATATAATTACTTGCATAAGTCATTTAAAGTCAGAAAAAGTAAGGACATTTCTAAAGTTAGAAGATACTTATTTCTAGGAACTTTGTCACCTTGCTGAATAAACGAGCTCTATTCATTAGGAAATTATTCCCTTTAAAGATTTCTTCAAAAGATACCTGTTTGGCAGTCTAAAGAAGATACATCATATAAAAGCTGTAAACATATTAAAGTATTTCTGGCAAAGTAAACACACGTTTTGAATCAAATATAAAAAGTGGGCTTTATTAAAAAAATGTTTTTTGAATTGCTCATGCTGAAGAATTTGAACCTTTCAAAGCATTTACTAACAGCCTCAGTTTTTATGATTAAATATTATAACTAAATATGTAATTAAAATAATAAAGTAGGAGAAAGAAAGTATGTATTAATGGTTTCTGCATGTACTATAATAATGATGTTTTTGGGGAGTGTGGCCTTTGTGTTTCTACCATATCCTTAGCTCTTTAATTAATGCTGTTAGTTCTTGCTCTTACTGTTTCCTCTTTCTGGGATGCTCTGCATCAGATTGTGGCATGGCTGACTCCTTTTTCATCATTCTTATCTAAAACCAGATGCCAAAGAAACATTCTCTGAGGATCCAAGCTAAAAGGCCTTCCATCCTCACCTCTCCACTGAGTCACTCTGTCACATGTCCTCAAAGGTGTAATCGTTAACTAGGATTATGGTAGTCATCCATTTGTTTGTTTGTTGTATGAATCCAGTAACTAGAATACAAGTTCTACAAAGCCAGGGGCTAAGTCATTAAAGTATTGCTGTTGTTAGAATAGTTGAATCGGTTCTGACTCATAGCAACACTTTGTAAATTAGAACAAAACTCTGCCCAGTCCTATGCCATACTTAGAATCCTTGCTGTGTTTGAGTCCATTATTTCAGCCACTGTGTCATTCCATCTCAGTGAAGGTCTTCCTCCATTTGCTGACATTTTATCAAGTATGATGACCTTCCCCAGAGATTAGTCCCTCCTAATAACAAGTCCAAAGTACCTGAGACAAAGTCTAACCATTACTGCTGCTGAGAAAAGCGTTCTGGCTGTATTTCTTCCAAGACAGGTTTGTTTGTTCTTCTGGGAATTTGTGGTATCTTCAATATTTTTTGCCAACATCACCTTTCAAGTGCATCAATTCATCATCAGTTTTCCTTCTTAATCATCCAGCTTTCACATATATACGAGGTGACTGAAAATACAATGGCTTGGGTAGGGTTCACCTTAGTCCTCAAAGGGACATCTTTGCTTAACACATTAAAGAGATTTTTTGCATGATGCAGTACTTCTTTTGGTTTCCTGGATGCTTCTTCCATAGGTGTTTGCATATCCAAGTGAAAAGAAATCCTTGACAACTACTGTCTTTTCTCCATTTTTCATGATGTTGATGATTGGTCCAGTTTTGAGAATTTTTGTTTTCTGTATGTTGAGATATAGCCCATACGGAAGGCTGTGGTCTTTGATCTTTATCAGTAAGTGCTTCAAATTTTCTTCACTTTCAGCAAGCAAAGTTCTACCATCTGCATACCACATGTTGTTAATGAGTCTTCTTCCAGTCTCGATGCCCCCATCTTCTTCATATAGTCCAGTTTCTTGTATTATTTGCTTCACATACAGGTTGAATAAGTGTGGTAAAAATATACAATCCTGACATGCACTTTTCCTGATTTTAAACCATGTAGTGTCCTTTTGTTCTATTAGAAAGACTGCCTCTTGGTCTGGTACAGATTCCTCATGAATTAAGTGTTCTGGAATTCCCATTCTTCACAGTATTATCCATAATTCATTATGGTCTACCGTTAGAACATACTAAGTATTAAATATTTTCTTAATGAATGAGGAAAAACAAAGAAACTTGTATTGTCTTTTATAATTAGCATTTGCACAGATGAAATAATAAAGACCTGGCACTTTACTGATGTGGAGTGGCTACATCCAGGAAGCAGATTCCAAGTTAGAGATCTTGGAGATGGAAGCCCATGGGACTACAACACAGCACTCATGTTCTCTGAACCAAAGCAACTCAACCATGACATCTCATGTAGACTGTCTACATCAGTTGTAACACACATTGAAAACAGTGTGGCATTAATAATAAATTATTCAATTTTATGTGTAATTTCCTTGTAAAATATTACATAATTGAGGAGACTAATAACTGTAAAATATTGTAAAAATCCTTGGCTGGTCTTGTATTGAACCTGGAGACTGAGGTTTATTTTCAGATCTTGCCCAGGGGACTGAGCAAGATAACATCACAGTTCCTCTAACAATCAGCCCCCATGATTCTGGCTTACCTTGTGGCCCAACCTAAGCACCCCCCTAACCCTCTGACTTGAGATGGTGACATCACCTACCCTGTGATTCCAGACTGCCCAGGGACAGACCACTGTCCAGGTAACATCATGGTTCCTGGACGAGCCACACTGTGACTAGTGACTAAACCCCAACCCTGGGCACCTGAATAACACTGTTTTTTTTTTTTTTTTATCTGTAACCCTTACTTCTTCCTATAAAAACCTCTGACTTGCAATGAGATGTTAAGATAGTTTTTAGGGTGCTAACTCACCAGGTTCTCAGATTGCAGACCATCTGAATAAAGCACAGTATCTCCCAATCTCTATGTCCGGCTTTATGGAGATGGGCAGCATGAAGCAGCCACCAGGTTTTCCAATAACAGAATTACCATTATCGCTCTAATGTTACATATTTCTGCTAGGCAGAAAAGAGACATAATACCCAACTGAAACAGTGTTAGTGACTATTCCTCAGGTAATATTGATAATGATGATGACTTTGAATTACTGTATTACTATATTACTCTTTCCCCTTGGTAGGAAAAACAAATATTTTGTAAATAATTTGTATTTGTCCTAAAGGCACTATGTGTACTCAAGGAGATTCTTGCGTATAGAACAAATGGAAAAATGTTTGAGAGATATTATTCAAAGTCAATCTTGATTGTAAGAAAACTGGTATCTGAATAGTAGGCTGAAACCTACCCTGAGGGTAGAGAAGATGTCCAAAACCAAAAACCAAACCCACTGTTGTTGAGTCAATTCTGACTGACAGCGACACTATCGGACAGAGTTTCCAAGGAGCACCTGGCAGCTTCACACTGTTTTCGAAGATATTTAGTGTGGCTTTTTATCCACAGTGCTTTGTTTTTATCAGATGCTGAACAAAGCACTGTGGATAAGAAGCCACACTGCTTTGTTCAGTGGCTGATACGCTAAATGCACTAAAAATTTCCTGTAAAATAATGGAACTTACTAATAAAACACTTTAATTGTGTGATTTAATGAGTCTAAAGAGGCCTGAAATTTTTAGAAACTTTGTTGGTATAGTTGTTAAGAACTAAGGCAATTACATGAATGGTTGGCAGTTCAAATCCTACCAGATGCTCCTTGGAATCTCTATAGGGCAGTTCTGCTGTATCCTATAGGGTCACTGTGAGTCAGATAGACTCAGTGGCAGTGGGTTTGGTTTTGGGTCTTGTGAGATGTTTGCCATCAATTTATAGCATTAACTTCATTAATCTAGACTTGTAAGCAGTGATCATGATGATTTTTTTTTACCCAAAGTATCTCATCATTAATCATCCCACTAGAAACATGAGGCTAGAGTCCTCTTATGGTCAATGATCCTGACCAGCAAGGAAATATGCCCAGTTCTGCTGCACATAATAACTTAACAGATCATTCTTTCCAAACTTCACATATCCTCCATCATTCCTTCTTCAGTTTGCTACCCTTTTCACACCTTGCCATTCTCCACTCCTCCACTAAAATCATTGAAGTTAATTATTTATAGTATTGTCATTTATCCCTTCACTATTTAGGGACAGAAGTTGAGAGTCATGATTTAGGCAATCATAACTAACTGGAATAATTTAAACGTTCATTTGGTTATTATAGTTTTAAATAAAAAAGTATCTTTATTAATGAATAATGGAATTTACAAATCACTTATTTTTATATAAATTATTGTGGGTCATGTTAAAAAATAATTCCAGGAAATATAATTGTCCCAATACCAATGGAAATATTTTGCTTGAATGTCAAGTCAACTGCTACCAAACACTTCTTAATCTAACCTTAAATTTGCCTATGGGCACGGTACCAATCAGCACTTAAAGTAAGTATAATTTTTTTCTTAGGCTTAGGAGCCACCTATGATGTGTCTTTTCTCTCAGTATGTGAGCTGCAGATTAACTTTGGCATCAAAAGTTTTTTAACTACTTGCAGTGTAACAGAGAGATTCCCTCTTCTAGTTACCCTGTCTTCTGTTACCTTTTTATGAGACACTGCTCTCTCTTTTACCTATGGCATTGCATCATACGTAAGACTTAAATGTATAGTTAAAATAATAAATTATAGATGTATGATATGCACATCCACTGAGAGAAGGGTTTCTTGCCAGCCAAATTGTGCATTTTTAATCAAACTCATTTATTCACCTTTACTCCATGTTTCTTTGTAATAGAGGCTTTATAAAATGAAGCCAAAGCCAAGTGCTGTCGAGTCAGTAATGAAAAGGATTTCTTCAATGAGGCAGTGTTATAAATTGTCCCATAATTATAATTTTTCCATAATCTAGTATCTTTCGAAAGTTCCATTTTTTATCCCTAAAAGAGTTACACTTTTAACCTATTCAGTCCTATTTTTCTTTTACCTGTTGTTTTTATTTGTTGTTGAGCCAGTTTTCAATCCCTTGTGTGCAGAGTAGAACTGCACCATAGAATTTTCAAGGCTGTAACTTTTCAGAAGCAGAACTCTAGGCCTGTCTTCTGAGGCACAGCTAGATGATTCAAATAGCAAACTTTCCAGCTAGTTGTCAAGTGTTTAGCTCTTTGCACTACCCGGGGACTCCATTCTATCATCAGCAAGGAATAAGTGGAGTCTAAAGCAAAGGAAACCCTGCGGGTGTAGTGGCTGAGTGCTATGTCTGCTAAACAAAAGTTCAGCAGTTCAGATCTGCCAGGTGCTTCTTACAGACTTTATGGAGCAGTTCTTATCTGTCCTGTAGGATCACTATGAGTTGGAATCAACTCAACAGCGTTAGGTCTTTTTTTAAGGCAAGGAAGACAATGTCTTCTTATTCTTCCATGTCCTCCTTAAAATGTTGGGACTATGAAAGTGTAGGATGCAGTCTGAGTAATTTGTGCTACAGCAACGGAAATACACCAACTATCAGCTCTATGGAGAAGTTGTACTTTGTCTTGTAAGGTGTTTATGAGTTGAAATCGATTTGACGGCAGTGGATTACATCATTACAAAACATTACAACTAGCAGAAAGACCTTTAAAAGGACTAAGGCATGGGTGTGGCTGTAAAACTAGTTTCTGTGTATTTAACTGTTTTTCTGAGCTAGACCCCAAACACTAGAATTTAGGAAATACAGCCAATTTCTTCTTCATTTTACCACAAATAAGGGGCAGGAGATAGCAGAAAGTGCTTTTATACTTTCACCCTCTCCTACATATGTGTCAGCTACGACTATTATTTTTGAGAGTAATCTAGACACTTTACAAGTCCTGTGTTGTTAGTGTTAGGTGCCACTGAGGCAGTTCTGACTCACAGTGACCCTTTGTACAACAGAATGAAGCACTGCTCGGTCCTTTGCCATCCTCACCGTCATTGTTATGCTTCAGCCTGTTGTTGCAGACACTGTGTCAGTCCATTTCTTTAAGGATCTTCCTCTTTTGCACCTACCAACCATGATGCCTTACTCCAGAACTGGCCCTTCCTAAAAACATGCCCAAAGTACCTGAGACAAAATCTTCTAAGAAGCTTTCTGGCTGTACTTCTTCTGAGACAGATTTGTTCATTCTTGTTGCAGTCTGTGGTATATTCAGTATTCTTTGTCAGCATCATAGTTCAGAGACATTGGTTCTTCTTGGGTCTTCCTTGTTCACTGTCCAGCTTTCACATGCATATGAGGTGATTGAAAACAACGTGGCTTGGCTCAGGCACCAAGTAACACCTTTGCTTTTCAACACTTAAAGAGATCTTTTCATTAGATTTTTCCAGTGCAGTAGGTCATTTGATTTCTTACTACAGCTTCTGTGAGTGCTGATGGTGGATCCAAGTAAAATGAAATCTTTGACACTTCAATGTTTTCTGCATTTATCACGATGTTACTTGTTGGTCTAGTGGCGATGAATTTTGTTTTCCTTATTGTGATGTATAATCCATACTGATGCTGTGTTCTTTGGTCTTCAACAGTAAGTGCTTCACTGTCAGTGAGTAGCGTTGTGTCACCTGTGTATTATAGGCTGTTAATGAAACGTTCTCCAAACGTGACATCGCCTTCTTTTTTATGTGGTCCAGCTCAGCATACAGATTGGATAAATATAGTGAAAGTATACAGCACCTTTCATGATTTTACACCAAGTGGTATCATCTTACTCTGTGAGAATGACTGCCTTTTGGTCTATATACAGGTTGCTTATGAGTACAGTTTTTAAATATTGTATTAATTTTCTATTATTGTGCTATAAATTATCACAAATTGTGCATTTATTATCTCATGGCTTTTTGTGGGTCAGACAGATCTTAACCGGGTTCCCTGCTCAGAGTGAAATCAAGATATTGGCCAGGATGTATTCGTATCTGGAACTCAGGATCCTCTTTCAGGCTCATCACTTTGCTGGCAAAATTTAGTACATTGTGGAAATAGTACTAAGATCTCTATTTTTGTTGTTTGCTGTTGCCTAAGGGACTTAGCTCCTTAGAGTCCACCCTCAAGACCTTCCCATGTGATTATTTCAATAGGTAATTCACAAAATGGGTGTTTGCCTTGTCTGAAGCCAGCAGGAAAGTCTCTCTTACTTTTAACCTCTTTTTTCAAAGTAAGCCTGGGTGGTCTTTTACAGGTTGTACCTAATTACATCAGATCCACCAATGAAAGCTTCCCCTTTTATTAACTTAAGAGTCAACTCAGGAACATTAATTACATTCAATACTTTCAATGCAAATGAAATCTTATCATATTTATAAATCCTGCCTACAGTCAGGGAGTGGGCAGCACTTTCAGGTCTTGTATACCAGAGAAGATACGAATCTTGGAGACCATCCTTAATATCCTACCTATCTCAAGCACTATCAATAGTTCTGTGCTAATACACCAAATTACAATAGCACAAAACTGCTTGTTCTCTAGTCAGTTCCTACTCACAGTGAACCTGTAGCACAGAGAAGAACCTTTCCATGGGATTTCCAAGGAGCAGCTGGTGGATTCAAACTGCAACATTTCAGTTAACAGCTGACCACTTAACCACTTGTGCCACCAAGGCTCCATGTTAACATATACATTTTAAGTGTGAACTTTACTAGATTTTAATATGAGTGTGAACTTTATACATGCAAAACTTAAATTTATGCTGTATTGAAATAACAAACTTTAAGAATACTTTTTTCATATGTTGTAAAATATGAGATTGTAGACATTCAGAAATGACAACGTTACAATAAATGTAATTCTTAAAATTTTTTGTTAAAATGGTTTTATAAAATTAAGCCATTCATTAACTAATGAACTTCTTTTCTGATAAAATTAACCTATTTTTAATATGAAGTTCTACGCTAACTTTCATACGTTTATGTATGTGGCATTTCATGAGGCTATCATTTATTTTGCTGATCCTCCCCCTTCTTTGGCATTTGGATTGTTTCCAATTTTTTTTTTCAGGTTGCAAATGATGCGTCAGTTAACATACTGTATTAGTGTATGTGTGCATTCACTTGGGTTTATGGATACACTATAAAATTAGAATTTCCATATCAATGAGCATATACATTTCAGGCGTTCCTTTTCCTTTTTTTTTTTTACTGTGATTGAGTGGGGATTACAGGTGTAGTCACAAAGCACAATAAAGGCACAACATATCAATACAAGAAACGTAACATGAATATCATGTCTGTCTTACCGAATCCCAGTACACCAGATGTTTCCAGAGTATCATAGATTGAATTGTGTCAACTTGATTAAGCTATGGTTCCCAGTATTGTGTGACTGGTCTCCAAATTGTGATTGTAATTTCCCTATGATTATAAAATTTAATCTCAGCCTGTAGTTCATGAGGAAAGATTAGATTAGATTAAAGAGGATTAGAGTGTGACCCTTTCTAAAGTTATATCCCTGATGCCAAGTAAAAGGAGTTTCTCTGAGTTGTGGCTTGCACCACCTTTTATCTTACAAGAGATGAAAGGGAAGCCAGAAGAGAGGAGGGAAGTCATATCACCAAAAGAGCAACATCCAGAGCAGACCATGTCCTTTGGACTCAGGATTCCTGCATGGAGAAATTCCCAGCCAGGGGAAGACTGATGATAAGGACCTTTCTCCAGAGGCTACAGAGAAAGCTTTCCCATAGAGCTGATGCCCTGAATTTGGACTTCTAGCCTTACTGGACAATGAGAAAATAAATTTATCTTTGCTAAAGCCATCCACTTATGCTATTTTTGTTATAGAAGCACATATGACTAAGACACAGAATGTGTCTTGGATTCATTACAAGAAGCAGATGGTACACCTAAACAAACGTAGATCCACTTTTGAGTGTCTCCTCAAATCGAGAAGGTTGTCTGAGGACATATGACAACTTTTCCACTGGTAATGTACTTTGAGCTCTGGGTGAAGGACTTAAAGTGGTACTACCTTCTGCTGCCCACTCCCAGGCCAGGGATATTTAGTTAGGTGGACTGACAACTTCTGGTAAGCAGGCTGCCCACTGTTACCATAGTTGAGAGGACAGTGAAAATTCCTCTCCCAGATATTCTCATAACCCCAAATCTGCTCAGCATACGACTTGGAAAGCAAGGTAGATTTTTCCCACGCTACCACTCTGAGATGTATGTGTGCTGTTGGGGGAGGAGTGAGGTTCAGGTACCTTGACACTAAGCCTGAGGTAGTTTCTCTTTAACCCTACTGATATTGAGACAAGCAATTAAGCTTGGTGGGGTAGAGGTGTCATAGTTTGTTCTGAAGCCTGAAGATGCTAGTAGAGGGATAATTTGGGAAGACCAAAGGCTCCAGGCTCATCAAGAGGACTGTTTCCTCATATTCAGTATAATAAAAGATAACTTAATGCAGTCAAGTAATCACTTCTGCTGACCAAACTGTACATATTTTATGCTTATGTCTGGTAAGAATGGATTGAAACTGACATGTTTATACATCTCTGGTGGAAATATACATTAAAATAACTATTTCTGGACAGAAATTACTAGTTTTAACAAGAGACTTTCCAAAGCTTTGATCTTGTGATTTAGTTTCTATTCTAAAAGTATACACACAGATTGAATTTTATGTTTACCATAATAGTCAAAAATAAATAACTTGTATGCTCAAATCTGAGAGATTGTTTACCCACATTATGATATATCCTAATGGCAGTGAAATTTTTTATTCAGCTATTGACATTACATCTTAAAAATGTAACATTGAGGAAATTCTGACTACAGATTAATAATGGAAAATTTAGGGCATGAAACTGATGTATGTCAAAGTCATACCAGTTTTTAAAAGTTTGCATCAAACATTATGAAAGAAAATTCATTAAAATGTAAACAATGTTTGTCACTATGTATTAGCATTTTATTTGATTATTTCACACTTTACACATATATTCTTATGTCTGCAATTTCCATGTAATGAACTTTGATTTGAGTGTGAGAACAATCTAAAATTCTCTATTACAAAATATATTTATGACTGAGATATGCGATTCACTCATGCAGTCAGTGACAACCAATGCAACCCACGTGTGCCGAGCAGAATTGCTGCATAGGGGTTAAAGGCTGTGACCACTCAGAAGCAAATCACCACACCTGACTTCTGGGGTGTGGGTACTACCCACAAAAAGTATGCCACCACTTTAGATCTTACTCTCAAATATGAAATTTCCATTTGTATAGATTTTTTCAGCAAACACGTTCACACAAATTTGTAAACACACGTATAGTTACTATGAATCATTGTAACAGTTAAATATGGAAAAATCTAAGTATCAGTATAAAAATGGTTAAGTTAAAATATTGTATACACATATATAGAATTCTATTCAGCCACTGTAGAGAATGAGATGACTTGGAGGTTGAGAGCTTTTCATGATATGGAGCAAAGTGAAAAAGAACAAAGCAAAGTAAGTAGTATAACGGTATCAGTAGTGTAAATCCCTTTTTGCATAAAATTAGTGTGTGTTATGCGTTTATGGGTGGTTGTAAATGCCTACAAAATATCTTGCATTTGTATATCAAATGGTAAAATGTGTCTTCAAGGGTTTAGGATAGGTGTGGCACTCTTTATTTCTTAAAGATGTAAACTTAAAAAAAATAACGAAGAGTCCCTGTTATATTTAGAAAAAGTTCAGCAATTCCTTAGAGCAAACTCAACTCTCTAATGTCCCTGAATTTGTTATAGAGTAAACCCATGCAGTTTTACCCTACATTTCATGCAATGCAAAATTTCACAAAAGCAAACTTTCAGTTATTTATGATGAACAATTGAATATATTGCTGAATTTGTCTACTCCTCCTTCACAACAAGAAGTATAGAATAAAATATTCTTAAATTTTTCAGGTTATGATTCTCAGTATAGCCCTTATTCAACTTGCACACATTACAGTCCATCCATTATTTATTTATTTAGTTTAGTTTATAATTTTTTTTTCATTATGATTAAGAGAAAGAATAAAACCCAAGTCAGTTTTCATGCCCACCTCTCAGCAACTCTGTGTGCTCTCCTCACCCTGTGACAACACTCTGCTCTTTTTACTATTTACTTCTATTATCCTCTTAATGAACACCTGTCCCCTCCTCTCCACCCTAACCTCTCCCCTCCAGAAAGAAACCAGTAGGACAGCCTCCTATAAATGTATAAAACCATGAAGTACACACACCACATGCCCACTCTGTCCCCAAGTCCAGTCCATCCTTTGTCAAAATTGTTGACCTCAATACTGGTTTCAGGTCTTGTCCAGCAGCAAGCATAGGGACCATGTTCTCAGGGGACCCTCCAGGTTGTTAGATCATCAATTCTCATCTTTAACCATTTAGTAGAGTTCTTGATCTCCACACCTCGTTTTCTCATGCTACATCAGGAACTCTACATGTGTCCCTTATTAAGGCTATCTTTGATGGTAGCCAGGCACCATCTAGTTTCTCTGGACTCATGCTGATTTAGTCTCCCCATCCTCTCCAGCATTTGTTGCTTTGTGTTTTTTGGATTATTGTCAACCTTCTTGGAGTGAGATTTCACTATATTTTTTAAAAAATTGTGATTAAGTAGAAGTATACAATCCAAATTAAATCTTCATGCCAGCTCCTTCTTCTCTCCTTACCCTGTCATAGCATGCTCCTTCCTTTCATTCTATACGTGTTGTATCTTAATAGTCTCCTGTCCCCTCCTCTTCACCCTCTCCTGTAACAGCTAGAAAAAGACCAGTAAGACAGCATCCCATAAATACCTAAAACCATAAGGTACACACACCACATGGTCACAATGTTTCCCTGAGTCCAGTCCATTTTTTTTCATAGAGTTGACCTCAGTAGTGCTTTCCGGACAGGGGCAGTAGCAGGAGCCATACTCCCAGGAGCAACTTCAGGCCACCGGACAGTCAGTTGTGGTTTTAATAGAGTTCTTGATGTCCACCCTTCTTTTTTTCCTGTCCCCACTGGGACTCAACATTGTGTGACCCATCAAGGCTGTCTTTGAATGTGGCCAGGCACGATACAGTTCTTCTGGTCACATGTTGACACAGGCCCCCATTCACATGGGTCCTTCAGTCTCCTGGCCTCTTTTTCCCTCCTGTCTTTGTTGTTCTTGGTGACCATCTGTTCTGGATGAGGTGAGATCGTTTGATGTACTTCAGGTGGCAGCTTGCTAGCTTTTAAAACCCCAGCTAGAACTCACCACCATGGGGTACAGAAGACCCTTAGCAATAGGCTAGGTATGCCAGTTGGCCTCAATGTGCCTCAAGAGCCTAGTCCCAAGACCATACCCCTGCTACTCTATCCCTGAAATATTTGCTTAAGATTAGAGGAGTTTTCAATTTGTTTTGAAGTCCAGTTAGAATGATCTACTTTCTACTGTGTGCTGTCACTGCTTTCACCCAAACAAATTTCTGTCAACTATCTAATCTATGACAAACCCTCTCTCTCCCTCCTCACCCTTACAGCCATACAACAGTTCTTTCTTCTGTATGTAAGTCTATTTTTAAGTCTCTGTAGTAGGGATCTCATACAGTATTTGTCCATTTTGCTGCTGAGTGGTTTCACTAGAAAAATGTGTTCCGGTTGAAATCAGGTTATGAGGTGCTTCCTAAAATCATCATTGTTATTTATCAGTACAGGAATACCACTGAGTATAGATAACACTGTTTGTTTATCCATTCATCTGTTGATGGGCATCTCGGTTGATTCCATTATTTTGCTATCATGGACTGTGCTGCAATAAACATTTGTGTACATTTATCTGTGTTAGAGCCTTTGTTTCTGCAGGATATATTCTGAGCATTGGAAATACTGGATCATATGTTATTTCCATGTCCAACATTCTAAGGAAGCACCAAATTGTTTTAGAAAGAGGTTATACCATTTTGCAATCCCACTAGAAATGTCGAAGTGTCCCCATCTCTACACAGCCTCTCCAGCATTTGTTTTGTGTTTTTTGGGTTGTGGCCAACATTGTTGGGGTGAGATGGTGTCTCACTGAAGTTTTGATTTAGATTTCTCTGATAGCTAATGGTCATGAGCATTTCCTCGTGTGTCTTTTGGCTGCCTTAATGTCCTTTTTGGTGAAGTGTCTGTCTGTCTCCTTTGCCCATTGCTTAATTGGGTTATTTACATTTTTCTTGTTGATAATTTTCAGTACTTTGTAGATTATCATGATCAGATGTTGATCCAACATGTAGTTGACAAATATTTTTTCACATTCTGTAGGTGGTCTTTAACTCTCTTGATCAAGTCTTTAGATGAGCAAAAGTGTTTCATTCTTTGTAGTTCCCATTTATCTATATTCTCTTCTGTTTATCGTGCTTTGTCAAACTTTTAAGTCTGTATAAACTGTCTATTAAAACTTCCATTTGGGGCTATATTTTTTTCTTTCATAATCTTTATCATTTAGGTTTGATATTTACGTCTTTAATCCAATTTGAGTTAGTCTTTCTGTAATGTGTGAGATACAGATCTTTCAATTTTTTGCAAAATGAGTATCCAGTTTTGCCAACACCATTTGTTAAACAGATTGTTGTTACTGCAGGTTACAATCTCAGGGCCTTTATCAAATATCAACAGTTTATAAGAGGATGCTGGCATCTCTGGTGTCTCAACTCTGTTCCATTGGTCTATATGTCTCTTTTTGTACCAGTATGAGGCTTTTTTGACTGCTGTGACAGTGTGATAGTTTCTGAGGTCAGGTAGTGTGAGGCTTCCTTGGTTAGACTTATTTGTAAGTATTTCTTTATTTTTAGAGGTTATTATAAATGGTAATTGTTTTCCTGATTTTCTTTCCTTCATTCTCTTTATTGATGCCTAAGAATTGAACTGATCTTTTGTATGTTTATCTTTTATCCTGCTAAGCTGTGCTGAATTTTTCCACTAGTTCCAGTAGTCTTCTCATAGAGTTTTTTGGGTGTTCTATGTACAGTCTGTATATTTTCATATCACCAGCAAATATGGACAATTTTACTTCCTCCTTACCAGATTAAATACCCTCCCTCCATTTTTTTTTTCTTGCATTATGACTCTAGTTAGGATTTTAGCACAATGTTAAATATATGTGGTGATAAAGGACATCTTTGTCTTGTTTCTGTTCTCAAGGGGAATGCTTTCAGTCTCAAGAATGATGTTGGCTGCTGGTTTTGAATGGATGGATGTGCTTTATTGTGGCAAGAATTTCCCGTCTATATCTACTTGACTTAGAGGCATTATCAGGAATGGTACTGGACTTTATGAAATGCCTTTTCTGCATTGATTGAGATGATCATGTAGTTTTTTTTTTTTTTCCTTTATTTATATGGTGGATTATTTTAATTGCTTTTCTAATTTTGTACCATCTTTGCATACCTGTGGTATATTCTTTTTTAATATGGTGCTGAGTTTTATTGGTAACAATTTTGTTGAAAATATTTACATCTATGTTGATGAGAGGTATTGGTATATAATTTTATTTTTTTGTGGGGTCTTTTCCTGGTGTTGGCATCAGGGTTATGTCACTTTATAGAATGAATTTGGAAGTAGTGCTTCCTTTTTTATGTCCTAAAATAGTTTCAGTAGTACTAGTGTAAGCTCTTCTCTAACTGTTGGGTGGAATTCTCCAGTGAAGCTGTCTGGGTCAGATTTGAAGCCATATGGGTCAGATTTTTTGTTTTTGTTGTTGTTTGGGGAAGTTTTAAGATTGCTTGTACAATCTCTTGTTATGGGTCTCTCAGATTTTCAACATCATTTTGTATTAGTTTGGGTAGGTACTGTGGTTTTAGAAATTTGTCTATTTAGGTTTTCAAATTTGTTGAATAATAGTTTTTCACGGTAATCTATTATGATCCTTTATACTTTAGTTGGGTCTGTTGGAATGTTCCCTGTTTCTTATTTGAATTATTTGCAACCTCTCCTGTTTTACTTTTGTCTATTTTACCAGCAGTTTGTTGATTTTCTTGACCCCTTCCAAAAACAAAATTCTGGTTTTGTTGATTCTTTCAACTGTTTTTTTTTTTTTTTTTTAATTCTCTATTTTACTTTTTTCTGCTTTGGTCTTTGTCATTTCCTTTCTTCTTGTGCCTGTGGGATTCTTTTGCTGTTCTCTTTTGTTTGTTCAAGTTATACAGCTAATGTTTTGATTTTGTTCATTTCTTCTTTGCTGATATGTGCATTTGTTGCTATGAATTGACCTCAGAGGATGGGCTTTGCTTTGTCTTAGAGGTTTGGGTATGATGCATTTTCATTCTAATTTGAATCTAGGCATCTTTATTTTTTATTTTTTTATTCCATCTCTGATGTCTTCTATTACACAGTGGTTTTTAAGCAAAGTGTTATACAGTTTCTATGTAACAGAATTTTTGTCTTTGCTCTTCTCATTGTTAATTTCTACTTCAATACCACTGTCTTCAGAGAAGATACTTTTTATTATCTCAGTGTTTTGAATTTTTTGGAGGGTTGCTGTGTGGCCTAAGATTTAGTCTTTTCTGGAGAACATTTCTTGTGTACTGGAAAAGAGGGTGTACTTTGCAGCTGATAGGTAGAGTACTGTATATATGTCCATATGGTCATGTTGGCAAGTTCTTCTATATCTTTGTTGACTTTCTTACTAGATTTTCCTTTACTAAAAGTGATGTATTGAAGTCTACTATTATGTGGAACTCTCAATTATTCTCTTCAGTGCTGTTAGAGTTTTTTTTTTTAATTTTTTATTTAATATAACTGAGTGAAAATGTACATTCCCGTATAAATCTACATACCCACCTATATGCAGATTCCACTGCCCTCCCTGCCCAGTGACAGCACACTATTCCTCTCTACTCCATACATATCTCATTCTCCCAACAGTCTCTTTTTTCCCTCCTCTCCACCCACTCTCCTTCCTCCAGCCAGAGGTCACCAGGATGACATCCTATAGATGTACAGAACCATAAAGTGCATCCAATATATGGTCACTGCATCGCCGAGTCCAGTCCATTCCTGTCCGAAGCGTGGACCTTCGTTATGATTTATGGTCAAGGGCAGCATCAGGACGAGGGGCCATGCTCCCAGGGGAACCCCAAAACCACTGAACCATCAATTGAGGTCTTTTAGTGGGGATCTCAGGGTCCATCCCTTTTTATTCTTGTGTTGCCAGTGAGACTCAACTTAGTGAGCTCCATCGCGGCTATCACTGGTGGTGGCTGGGCACCATCCAGTTCTTCTGGTCCCAAGTCGATGTAGACACCCACTGATGTGGGTCTTTTTGTCCTCTGGGTTGTCTTTCCCCCATGGCATATTGGTCCTCGGTGAGCATCCATTCCTGCAGAGTTGGGACGATTTGCTGTGCTCTCGGATGGCAGCTTGGCAGCTTTTAAGACCCCAGGTGCCACTCACCAACTTGGGGTGCATAAAGCCCTCTTAGCAAAACGCTAGTTGTGCCAATTGGCCTCAATTTCGCCTAAGAGCATTGTCCCCCGTCCCCTGCCCCAGCTACTCTATCCTTGCAATATTGGGTTAAGATGGAAGGAGTACTCATGCTATGTTTAAGTCCACTTAATATTGTTCTTGTTTCTAATGTGTGCTATCACTGATTTCACCCAACCAGATACCTAGCAACTATCTAATCTAAACCCTCCCTCCCTCCCCTCCCTTGCAGTTGTCAAAGAGTCTTTTCTTCTATACACAAGTCTGTTTTTGAGATCTTATCGTAGAGGTCTCATACAGTATTTGTCCTTTTGTCGCTGACTACTTTCACTCAACATAATGTCTTCCAGTTGAAACTAGGTCATGAGATGTTTCCTGAAGTCATCGTTGTTCTTTATCATTGCGTAGTGCTCCATCGAGTATATATACCATAGTTTACCTATCCATTCTTCTGTTGTTGGACATCTGGGTTGATTCCATCTTTCTGCTATAGTGGACTGTGCTGCAATAAACATTCTTGTGCATGTGTCTGTTGGTGTGAAAGGCCTTGATTCTGTAGGATATATTCCAAGTAGTGCAATTACTGGGTCAAATGGTATATCAATATCCATTTTTTTAAGGAAGTGCCAGATTGCTTTCCAAAGAGGCTGGACCATTTTGCCACCCCACCAACAGTGTAGGAGTGTTCCACTTTCTCCACAGCCTCTCCAGCATTTATTGTTTTGTGTTTTTTGGATCATGGCCAACCTTGTTGGGGTGAGATGGTATCTCATTGTCGTCTTGATTTGAATTTCTTTAATAACTAAAGATCACGAACATGTCCACATGTGTTTTTTGGCTGCCTGGATCTCTTCTTTAGTGAAATGTCTGTCCATCTCCTTTGCCCATCGCTTAATTGGATGGTTTATCTTCTTCTTGTTGATATTTTGTAGTATCTTATAGATTATGGAAATCAGGCGTCGGTCTGACATAGAGTTTCCAAATATTTTTTCCCATTCTGTGGGTGTTCCTTTAATTCTATTAATAAAGTCTTCAGATGAGCAAAAGTGTTTAATTCTTAATATATCCCATTTATCTATTTTCTCTTCTGATGATTGTGATTTGTTTGACAGATTTTGGAGTCTGTCCATATTGTGTATTAAAACTTCCATTGTTGTTCCTACCTTTTCTTGGATGAGCTTTATCATTTTAGGTTTGATATTTAGGTCTTTTCTCCAGTTGGAGTTGGTTTTTGTATAAGGTGTAAGATATGGATCTTGTTTCAGTTTCTTGCCGATGGCTATCCAATTTTGCCAGCACCATTGGTTGAAGATACTGTTTTTACCCCAGTTTAGTGTCTTAGGGCCTTTGTCGAAGATCAATTGTTCATAAGTAGATGGTGTCATCTCTGGGTCTCAGTTCTGTTCCACTGATCGATCTGTCTGTTCTTATAACAGTACCAGGCTGTTTTGACCACTGTGGCAGTGTAATATGTTCTAAAGTCAGGTAATCAGAGGCGTCTCAGTCTGTTCTTCTTTAGTAGTACCTTGCTTAACCGGGGCTTCTTCCCTTTCCACACAAAATTCGTCATTTGTTTCTCCATCTCATTAAAAAATGATGCTGGAACTTGTATTGGGATTGCATTATATAAATAAATTGCTTTGGATAAAATAGACATTTTCACAATTTTAAGTCTTCCTATCCATGAGCAGGGTAGGTTTTTCCATTTATCTAAGTCTCTGTTAGTTTATTGTAGTAAGGGCTTGTAGTTCTCTTTGTAAAGGTCTGTTATTTTTCTGGTTAGATTAATTCCTAGGTACTTTATCTTCTTAGGGGCTATCGTAAATGGTATTAATTTGATAGTTTCTTCCTTAACAGTCTCGTTGTTGGTATAATGGAATCCTACTGATTAACTTATGTTTATCTTGTGTCCTGAGACTTCACTGAACTCTTCTATCAGTCTGAGTAGTTTCGTATAGATTCCTTGGGATTCTCTGCATATACAATCAGATCATCTGCAAACAGGGAGATTTTAACTTCCTCTTTGTCAGTGCAGATGCCCTTTATTTCTTCGTCTTGTCTAATTGCTCTGGCTAAAACTTCTAGCACAATGTTGAATAGAAGAGGTGAGAGTGGGCATCCTTGTCTAGTTCCTGATCTCTTTCAGTCTCTCTCCATTCAGGATGACGTGGGCAATTGGCTTTGTATAAATGGCCCTTACTGTGTTGAGGAATTTGCCGTCTATGCCCATTTTGCTAAGAGTTTTTAGCATGAATGGGTATTGGACTTTATCAAATGCTTTTTCTGCATCAATGGACAAAATCAGGTGATCTTTGTCTTTAGTGTTATTTATGTGGTTAATCACATTTATTGTTTTTCTGATGTTGAACCAGCTTTGCATCCCTGGTATGAATCCCACTTGGTCATGATGGATTATTTTCTTGATATGTTGTTGTATTCTATTGGCAAGAATTTTGTTGAAGATTTTTGCATCTAGATTCATGAGTGATATCGGTCTGTACTTCTCTTTCTTTGTTGGGTCTTTCCCTGGCTTGGGTATCAGGGTTATGCTGGCTTCATAGAATGAATTTGGGAGTACTCTATCCCTTTCTATATTGTGAAATAGTTTCAGTAGTATTGGAGATAACTCTTCTGTAAATGCTTGGTAGAATTCTGCAGTGAAACCATCTGGACCCGGACTTTTTTTGGTTGGCAGTGTTTTGATGACCTTTTCAATCTCTTCCCTTGTAATGGATTTATTAAGTTGTTCTGCTTCACGTTGTGATAATTTGGGTAGGTGGTATGAGTCAAGGAATTGTTCCATTTCCCCTAGGTTTTCAAATTTGTTAGTGTACAATCTTTCATAGTATTCTGTTATGATATTTTTGATTTCTGTTGCATCTGTGGTAACAATCCCCCTCTCATTTCTAATTTGGGTTATTTGTTTCTTTCTCTGCTTTCCTTTAGTAAGTTTAGCCAGTGGTTTGTCAATTTTGTTGATCTTCCTGTTAGAGTTTTTTAAATGTAATTTGGTGCTCCATCGTTGGCATTTAGATGTTTATTATGGTATGCCTTTATGGTGTATTGTGCCTTTAGGCTTTTTTAAGCTTTGTCTCTTATGGAAGATTTTTGTTGTTGTTATCACTGAGTGAAAATGTACATTCCCATATAAATTTACATGCCCACCTATGTGCAGCTTCCACTGTTCTCTCTGCCAGATGCATCTATAGGATATCATCTTACTGAGCTGTGGCAGATTTTAAAGTCTATTTTATCTGAAATTTGTATTGCCTCTCAGTCTTATTGATAGCTGTTTGCTTTATATAAGTTTTCTATCTTTTGATTTTTAATAACTTTTACATCATTGTTTCTAAAGTGTGTCTCTTGTAGATAGCATATTGATGGATCTTGTCTTTGTGTCCATTTCATCATTCTCTGTCTGTGTGTACATTTAGCTCATTTACATTCAATCTAATTATTTATAGATAAGAGTTTATTCCTTTAATTTTGGAGTTCTTGTTTTTGTTTTGAGTGCTGTCATTTTCCTTGTTCCTACTGCTTTCCTGTGCTGAATTCCTTTTGTTGTGAATTTATTTTTAATTTAGTTTGGTTTTGTAGATTTTGTTTTTATTGAGACTTTGTTTTTCTCCTTTATTTTAATGAGTTAATGAGTAAGTTTGGTAGCTGTCTTCATGGTTACCTTGAAATTGACCCTTGTCTTCCTAAGTGTGAGCAAGTCTGTTACTAGTTGGCATTGCCCTACACTCCTCTTCATTTGAAAGTTCTACATCTGTACCATTTTTCCCTCTTTTTTTTGTACTGGCCTTGTTGTCATTTACAAATTAAATTGCTTGGTTTCCTTTTGCAGTTTGGCTGGAGGTTGGATACTCCATTGGAGTTCATTTAAGAGGTTGGTATCTGGCTGGTATAATCATGTCCTAGATTCACGCTGTGGTCTTATGTCAAACCAAAGGGCTTGCTTTAGAAATTCTTGTCAGTTTTGTTTGATTGTTACATATTCCCATATACATATATATTTTAATCTGGAAATGTCTTAATTTCACCATCACGTTCTTGAAACATATTATTCTTGCTTGGAATTTTTTTCTTTGTAGGCGTTATACATATCATTTCATTGCTTTCTTGCCTCTGTGGTTTCTGTCTAGTAGTAATCAAATCTTAGTCTTATTGTTTCCCCTCTGTGACACTTCATTTTTCTCAAGCTGTTCTCAGGATTCTTTGTCTTTCATTTTAGCATCTGTTATTATAATATGCTTTGATGATTTTCTTTTGGTGTCTGTCTTACGTTGGACTTGTTGAGCTCCTGGTTGGTCAGCTATTCATTTTTCAGATATTAGGGATGTTTTATTTCAGCAAGTGCTCATGATCCTCTCTGTGTTTTCTGTTTTTTCCCCCATTCTGCAACACTAATTACTGACAAATTTTTCTTTTGATTGTATCCCGTGTAATTCTCAGGGTTTCTTTATTTTTCTTCATTGTTTTTTCTTACTTTTCCTCAAAGTTATTTTCAAGTGTTTGTCTTCATTTTCACTGATCCTGTGTCTTCCATTGCTTCAGACTTACTCCTCAGCCCTTTTATGACACCACCCATTTCTGAAATCTTGTTTGTTGTTATTGTTTGTTGATTTCTAATTGTTATTTTTGTGTGATTTCCAGTTATGAAATTATTTTGACATTTTGTTCCTGCATTACTTTCCATTTTGGGGGTGTCTGTATTTTTCATGAGTTTGTCTTTTTATTTATTTATTTTTTGAAAGTTTTGCTTCAACTCTTGGGTAGCTCTGAATATTAGAGATTTAAACTCCCTATCAGGTAGTACTAGTATCTTTTCTTCTACTAGAAGATCTTCTGGTGTTTTATATTGGATGTCTACTACTCAGTGCAGTTTTTTTTTTTTTCCTATATATGTTGTGATATTGTCTGCTGTCTATAGTAGTTATGTTCTTCATTTATTACTAGCAGATTTGTCTGTTTCACCTGCTTTTTTATTTTATTTTGTTATGTCTGTGTGGCACAGAACTTTCAATGGAGAAACATTTCTAATATAATAGTGGGAGGAGAGGTGGCGCCAACAAAGCACTATATACAGAAACATCATACTATGTGTCCACAGCAATAATCCATAAAACAGAGACAAAAGGCAGTCTTAGAACCCTAATCATCAAATGAAGAGATAAAGAACTCAGTCAAGCACTGAATGGAATAGGAAATTGACAGAGAACAGACAGCAAGAAGAGATATGTGCAGAGGTTCCCTATCAGTTCATGCAGCATGGATTTGCCATCTTGGACTCCTGTTGGAGATCAGTAGACAGGGAATATGGCAAAGCAGCTTCATAGAGCTCCCAGCAAGAGACAGAGCACCCAATAAACTGCAATATATACCTATCCATCCCCTATCCTTCTCCCTCATGCTCTACCTCTGCCATTTCCTAGCCAGCTGCAGTCAGTTGGTAGACCGGGAGGTACAGAGTCAGTTCTGCTTGGATTCACCCCCCCAATCAGACTGTGGCAGAGGGGATTGTGGGAAAATAGCTTCACAGAGCACCCAGTAATTTGGCAATATGATTTCCTACCTCCCCACCTGTCTTCTCCCCAGTTGGCCTCCAAGGCTATCTATTGGCCTCAGTTTCTTGATCAAGAGGCACTGGTTCTGGCCCCATATTACTTGGATTCAGCACACTCACACTTGCTGGCTCCATCAGTGCAATTCGTTTGTTGCCTTCTTCCAGTTCTTAAGGTTTCTTTCTGGCTTCTCACCACCTCCCCTTCCTTTCTCTTGAACATCTGGTTCCATATCCCAGAGTTCCTTCTTCTTGACAGCTAGGATATCGCTTGCCTGGACAGTGTCTCCACATTGGTGGGATTTTGGGGTCTTTTTTTTCTCTTTTGCTTTCTTTTGTTTGTTTTTTTTCTTACTCTTCTTAAGGTTTGGAAGCTTCTTTTAGCTAGGCTGCACTGCTTGACTTGGGAGTCACCTCCCGTCTGCACTGTTGCAATGGTGGGATCATAGTGGGCACTCCTTGTGATTGTTGTTCTTTCTCATTTTTTCATTTTAGTCTTCCTTCATTTCTGAATCTGTTGTCACTCTATACTTACTTTCTTATCCTGTCTCCTGAATGCATGGCTCTGAGTAACAGCTCTGCCCCTTCTAGCCAGGCTGTACTTTGCTACCTGAGCCACTCATCTGTCTTCACAGCTTCATTGGTAGCATCTCTCCTGGCTTTGCTTTCTTTTGTTAAATTCTATTTATTTATTTTTTCCTCTTTTTTTAAAATTTCTTTTTTCTCATTTCTTGATCTCTTATCTCTCCATTCCAATGGCAAGCTCCCTTAGAACTTTTTGTGTTTATGGGCATTGTTTGTTTGGTTTTGGATCACATTTCTCTCCTCTGTCTCTTCTTTCCCATACCCATCTTAGCTCTACACATCAGAACCTTCCCCATTGTTCCTGTCTACCAGTACTATGCCCTGAATATGAATTTCCGAGCAGCACAGGCATTACTATCAAAACCTGCCCTGCTCTGATTTCTGGTGCTCTTGTAGGCCCCAGTATATGGCAAAAACAACCCATTATATCCCCTACCCTTCAGCTGGAACTGCCCTGCTGCACCACAGTGGAGAAACGGGCTCTGTCCATTGAACAAAGAAGTGAAAGTTATCATGCCCACAGACAAGCAAATGACATAACCAAAGAAAACAAAAAAGAAGGCAAAGCAAGATAGCAAATCCACGCTTCAATTAACTGATAGGAAACCTCTGCATGTGTCTCTTCCTGCTGTCTGTTCTCTGTTGATTTTTTATTCCATTTGGTGTTTGACTGAGTTCTTCATCTGCTTGATACTTAGGGTTCCAGGACTGATTTTTGCCTCTATTTTACAGGTCTTTGCTGTGGACAGATGGTATAGTGCTATTGCATATAGCACCTTGTTGGCTTTACTCCTCCCCCCATTATTAGACTACAAATGCTTCTCCATCAAAAGTTCTCCACCTTTTGCATGTTCTGTAAAGCCCTTTCCTTACCAGGTAAAATGTAGCTACAAACAGAATTTTAAATTGCTGCAGACCACATCCTATGTTTTTTGCATTTACCAGTCTCATTGCCTGGAATTCCTCTTGATTCCTATTTTCCAGCCTCTTCTAAACCTAATTGAGAAAACCATGGTGGTATAGTGGTTAAATGCTACAACTGCTAACCAAAACACTGGCAGTTCAAATCAATGAAAAAGTATTCCCAGCTAATCCTAGTGAGCTTCAGTTATGTATTAATTTCTTTGTTCTTGTTACATGTAATTGGAAAGTCTTCTTTTTAATGTTTAATTGGTTAAATTTTTAACTTGAAATGTGAATTTTTGCATCCTAATTTACAGATCTATTTTCCATAACGCATTTATGTAATTGCTGTAATTATAGCCAACAAAATTCTCACAAATCTTCCATTAGTTCATAAGACAGTCTAGGGCATGGGCTTTGTAAAATAGATGCCGTTAACCTCCTAGTGACCAATGTAATTTTGTGTACCAGAAATATGTTAAATGCATGTTAATGATACAGTTAATATCAAAATAATTTATACCACACACTTTTCTTTTCTTGTGACTGAATGACAGTATACAATCCAAAATAAATTTGTATGTCCACATAACTGCAGCTCCTCTGCTTTCCTTGTCCAGTGACAGCAAACTCCTCCTTTTTGTTCTATATATGTTGTATCCTCTTAGCAATCTCCTGTCCCCTCCTCTCCACCCTCTCCTTTCCCTTCTAGTAAGAGGCCAGTAGGACAGCATCCTATAACTACATAGAACCATATAGTATACACACCATATCGTCACTTTGTGTCCCTGAGTCCAATCCATTCCTGTCTGAAGGTCAGGTGGTGTGAGGCCTGCCACTGTGTTCTTCTTCAGTAGTGCTTTACTTATCCACAGTTTCTTCCCTTTCCAAAATGGTTGGTGATTTGTTTCTCCATTTCATTAAAAAATGTGACTAGAATTTATATTGGGATTGCATTGTATAGGTAGATTGCTTTGGGTAAATTGGCATTTTCACAATGTGACATCTTCCTATCCTTGAGCAGTGTAGGTTTCTCCATTTATGTAAGTCTCTTTTGGTTTCTTGCAGTAAGGTCTTGTAGTTCTCTTTGTATAGGTGTCTTAGGTTGGGTTTTCTAGGGAAGTAAAACCAGTAACACGTATATGTACAAGGAAAGATCGATCGATCGATCGATCGATAGATCGGATGATCGATCGGATGATCGATCGGATGATCGATCGATTGATAGATCGGATGATCGATCGGATGATCGATCGGATGATCGATCGATTGATAGATCGGATGATAGATCGATCGATCGATCTTTCCTCATACTTTGTATGTATAAATCTTTCCTTGTACATATACGTGTTACTGGTTTTACTTCCCTAGAAAACCAGCTCACATAATTGCAGAAGCTAAACATCCCAAGTTCTGGAAGAAGCCTCATGTGGCCATGGGTGCTAGTGAACCCAAGGTCAGCAGGTCAGAAACTAGAGTTCTACATCACTGGTTGTGTAGGTTAGCAGATCCCAAGCTGGTGGTGAGACAGAGCTGCAGAGGCTGCCGAACCCAGGATTGGGAGATTGGGGAACAGGAATCTCAAGTGCCAGCTATAAGGGTTGATGAATCCAACAAGTCCAGGAACCAGACGCCATAAGCAAGCAGGAGCTGCTGGCTACGTGAGCAGACCAGCAGTAGATGGTAGAAGGCCAGCCAAGATGAAAACTGAGGTGTGGGAAGCCACCACAGGCCCCACCCTGCTACTTAATACAGCAGGTAAACATGGAGTAGCCAAGATGATGTAATCCTGACCACCACAGTCCACCCCCTGTCAACTTGGCATCTGCATATATCTCACCTTACCATCCATAGTCTCTAAAGGAATACAATTATAAAGTCATACTTATGTCTAACATGGCATAACTAACACATGTACAACTGAAAATGCACTAGTCCATTTACATCTTATGTCTCATAAGTAAACAGAAATATCAGATACACACATACAAAGCAGGAATACTCATATAACAATTATAGTCCACATTTCTGCAACTAGTCATGTGGCCATAACTGATATTTACAACTACCTTCTTGTACAACACATTCTGTATTCCCTTTGCCCTCAGTAAGCACCTTAGCTGGTCGTGGTTTCTTGCTTGGTGAGGTGATCCAAACCTTCATTCCTGAAGGGTCTGGAATATTAGCAGTCATTTTGGGATTGGATTGCTATAGTTTTCCATCTACTTTAATCACAGGACATGGTAATACTAGAAGGCGTCCTAAGAGATCTCCTGCATTCCAAACATACTCTTCTTTACCTCCATTATGTAATGTCAATCCAATTTCATCTTTGTAATCAGGATCCATCACACCTGCCAGTATTCTAACTCCTTCCTTTGTAGATCCAAAGGCACCAGGAGCCCTGGTGGCAATTTTCGCTTCCAACTCAGTGGAATTGTTGATGTGTCTCCAGGTGGCAGCATTACTCCCTTTGGAACTAAGACATTTAACCCTGCAGAGCATAAGGTCATGGGGGCAGGAAGCAAAAATCTTGCAAGTAGGTCACTAGGGGTAACAGTGAGTGATGCCACCCCCATTTCCACCCCTTGATTCCTGAACCCATGAATCCTGGCTGTAGGAGAAACAGCACCATATATTGGATGCTGGTTTAGAGCATAAACCACCTCCTGGAGAACATTTACCCAACAGTACAAGATATTGCCGCTTTAGCTGGCCATGTAATTGTGTCTTCAGGAGACCATTCCATCATTCTATCAAGCTGCTGCTTTAGGATGTTGGGGAACATGGTAAGACCAGTGAATTCCATGAGCATGAGCCCACTACCACACTTCATTTGCTGTGAAATGAGTCTCTTGATCAGAGGCAATGCTGTATGGGATACCATGATGGTGGATAAGGCATTCTGTAAGTCCACAGATGGTAGTTTTGGCAGAACCATGTCATGCCAGGAAGGCAAATCCATATCCAGAGTAAGTATCTCTTCCAGTAAGAACAAAATGTTTTCCTTTCCATGATGGAAGTGGTCCAATGTAATCAACTTGCCATCAGGTTGCTGGCTGATCACCTCAAGAATAGTGCCATATCGAGGACTCAGTTTTGGTCTGTGCTGCTGGCAGATTGGGCACTCAGCAGTGGCTGTAGTCAAGTCAGCCTTGGTGAACGGGAGTCCATTTTGCTGGGCCCATGCATAACCACCATCTCTGCCACCATGACCACTTTGTTCATAGCCCATTGAGCAATCACAGGGGTACCTGGGGAAACAGGATGATTGGTTCCCATAGAAAGTGTCATCTTATCCACTTGATTGTTAAACTTATCCTCTGCTGAGTGCTCATCCTTTGATGAGCATTCACATGACACACAAATATCTTTACTTTGGCCCGTTCAGAGATGTCTGTACATATACCTCTCCCCCATAAATCCTTGTCTCCAATCTTCCAATCATGTTCCTTCCAAGTCCCTGAGCAACCAGCCAAACCACTAGATACAGCCCATGAATCAGTATACAGTTGCACATCTGGCCATCTCTCCTTCCAAGCAAAATTAACAACCAGAAGCCCTGCTCAGAGTTCTGCCCATTGGGAGTAATTTATTTCATCACTGTCCTTCACAGAAGTCCCAGAAAGGGACTGTAGTGGTGCTGCTGTCCACTTCTGAGTGGTGCGAGCATATCGCACAGAATCATCTGTAAACCAGGCACAAATTTTCTCTTCCTCAGTCAGCTGGTCATAAGAAACTCCCCATAAGGCCATAGGTGCAAACTGGGAGATGGAAGGTAATGTTACAGGAGTGGAGACCATGGGCATTTGGGGCACCTCCTCATGCAACTTGTATCTTCAGGTCCTGCACAGGCCCAGTCTCGTATATACCACTTCCATTTAATGATGGAGTGCTGCTGTACTCATCCAACCTTATGACTCTGTGGGTCAGACAACACCCAGTTCATGATAGGCAGCTCAGGAAGCATGGTGACTTGGTGTCCCATGGTTAAGTGTTCAGTCTCTACTGGGCCCAGTAACAAACCAAAAGTTGTTTTTCAAAAGAAGAGTAGTTATCTGCAGAGGATGGCAGAGCTTTGCTCCAAAATCCTAAAGGTCTGCACTGTGATTCACCAATGGAGGACTTCCAAAGACTCCAAACCGCGTCTCTGTCTGCCACTGACACTTGAAGCACCATTGGATCAGCCGGATCATATGGCCCAAGTGGCAGAGCAGCCTGCACAGCAGACAGAACCTGTTGCAGAGCCTTCTCTTGTTCTGTACCCCTCTCAGAAGTAGCAGCCTTTTGAGTCACGTGATAAATAGGCCAAAGTGGCACACTCAAATGAGGAATCTGTTGCCTCCAAAATCCAAAGAGACCCACTAGGTGTTATGCCTGTTTTTTAGTTGTTGGAGAAGCCAGGTGCAGTAACATCCTTTACTTTAGAAGGAATGTCACGACATGCCCACACCACTGGACTTCTAGGAATTTCACTGAGTTGGAGGGTGCCTGAATTTTTGTGGGATTGGTTTCCCACCTTCTAATATGCAAATGTTTAACTAGTAAGTTCACAGTCACTGATATCTCTTCCTTACTAGGTCCAATCAGCATAATGTAATCTACATAATGGGCCAGTGTCACATCTTGTGGAAGTGAGAAGCAATCAAGTTCCCTGTGGAATAAATTATGACATAGGGCTGGAGAGCTAATGTAGCTTGAGGCAGGCAAGTGAAAGTGTATTGCTGGCCTTGCCAGCTGAATGCAAACTGCTTCTGGTGATCTTTGGAAACAGGTATGGAGAAGAAAGCATTAGCCAGATCAATAGCTGTACACCAAGTACCAGGAGATGTATTAATTTGCTCAAGCAATGAAACTACATCTGGAACAGCAGCTGCAGTGGAGGTTACCACCTCATTAAGTTTGTGCTAATCTACTGTCATTCTCTAAGATCCGCCTGTTTTTTGCACAGGCCAAATAGGCAAGTTGAAAGCGGATGTGATGGGGATCACCACCCCTGCAGCCTTCAAGTCCTTAATGGTGGCGGTAATTTCCTCAGTCCCTCCAGAAGTGTGGTATTGCTTTTGGTTCACTATTTTCCTAGGCAGTGGAAGTTCTAGAAGCTTCCATCTGGCTCTTCATAGTATAGTAACCCTCACTCAATTTGTCAGGGATCCAGTGTGGGAGTCCTGCCAACTGCTGAGTGTATCTATCCCAATTATGCATTCTGGAACTGAGTAAATCACTACAGGATTGGTTCAGGTACCCACTGTACCTACTGTGAGACCAACATGAGCCCAGACTCCATTAATAACCTGACCTCCATATGCCCCCACTCTGACTGGTGACCACAGTGACATTTTGTGTCTCCTGGAATTAGTGTCAGTTCTGAGCCAATATCCTGTAGTCCCCGAAAAGTCTGATTGTTTCCTTTTCCCCAGTGAACAGTTATACTTGTAAGAGGCCATAGATCTCTTTGGGGAAGGGCAAAAGAAATATTAACAGTATGAATTTTTGGCAGGGTATTAGAATTCTTCCTGAAAGGGACCTGGCTTCCCCTTCATTCAAGGGATTGTGGGTCCTTAAACTCATTCAAGTCTAGGAATTGATTGAAGGACCATGACTCTCTATTCTGGCAATTTGAGTTAGACTGCTGTTCACCTGACCTAGAATTCATCCTTTCATACAGATGAAGTAAATATTTAGTAGGCTGATTATCTGTTTCACTCCTAGGGACACCGTGACTAAGTAGCCAATTCCATGTGTCCATACGTATCAGACTATTATGATTACTACTTTGCCTCAGCTGTCCATTACTGTAAGCACGCCTACCTTGTCTTTATCTATTGACTGCTACCACTTGACCTCTACCACCAAGGGGTCCAGTCAGTCCCACTGTAGTTAGGCATCTTAATGCAGTTAGAGCAGCTCCCACTGTCATATCTGATTTACATAAAATGGCAATCACAGCAGTCTTCAAGGATCCTAGAGCTCCCTTCACAAATTTGTTTCTTATAGTTGTGGTAAAAGTTGTGTCCTCTGGACATTCTATGTATGGATTTGAAGGTCTAACTGAATAATTCCACTCTAACATACTAATTTCCCTAAGCCTTTGGATACCCTTTTCTACAATACACCAGGACAGGTCTAGCAATTCAACTTGATCTAGTGTAGGCCACAGCATTATCTGTGCTTCAGCAATCCAGCCAAACAAACTGTTAGGTCGTTTCTTAACTTCTCGAGCTGAAACACTGAATGAAGAATCTGTACTAAGTGGACCCATGTCAGGAAATTCAGACTGATCCAATTTTATGTTCCTTGCATCATTATCCCACACCCTTAGCAGCCATTCCCATGCATATTCCCCAGGTTTCTGTCTGTATGTATTAGAAAAGTCAAGTAGTTCCTTTGGAGTATAGCATATCTCCTCCTGAGCCACACTTTGTACTTAACCTTTTGGGGCTTGCTTGGACTTAAATCTAGTTACAGGTCTAGAAGCCACAATCAGTGGTATGAAAGTGTTTTTAGAACCTTCAGCATCCGCCTTAGGCCATTCCCCAGGCAATGACTCAGGCAGGGGATCTTTAGAGGCAGTGGGGCTACAGCTAATCACATTAGATTGGAGTGGAGGGGATAATGGCTTTCCTGGGCATGACACTTCAGCAGACAAACATGTAATCCCTTCACATGGGTGTAGTTCTGACTGCAGGAGTGAGTCACTGGACGTTAGGGGCTCAGTGTCCCCAGCTTCCTTGTCATCTGTGCATATGTCTCCATTCCAAGTTTCAGGGTCACATTTTTTCCCCATCAATGCCCTCATTTTAACTTTAGATACTTCCCAAGGCTGGCAATTGAACTGCTGTTGCAATTCTGCAATTCTGAAGATAAGCGTCTGGGTTTGGCTTTCAGCAGTATCTGCCCTCCTATTACAAGTAATGAGATTTTCTTTTAAAGCACAAGCGGAAGCTTTGAGATCTCTTACAGAGCATGAGAGCTTTGATTCCAAAGCCCTGAGCTCATCTCTTTCTTTCACCAGTTTATCTAATGCAAGTAGGACCAGCCAACCAACTTCCTTATACTTCTCATCCTCACATAATTCAAAAAGTTATGACACATTTTTTACACCCTGAGCATCACCTTTCACCAATATCTGATCTACTGGTGTTGCTATTTTGTGGATGTGTACTGCCACCACAGCCCATGGACTAGCACAGCACTCTTTACTGGTAGGAGCAAGGTTATCAACAGTGTTACTATTAGCCAAACTCCAGAACCACTTGAAAGGATTCATTTTTACAATTTTGTTTCCCTAGAACCACCCCACTCCTGGTACTAAACTGTCTTAGGCTGGGTTTTCTAGAGAAGTAAACCAGTAACACGTATATGTATAAGGAAAGCTTTATATATATAAAGTGCAAGGAAAGATATATATATATATACACATATATATATGTATATACAGGAAACAGCTCACACAATTGCAGAAGCTGAACGTCCCAAGTCCTGGCACAAGCCTCACTCGGCCACAGGAGCTGGTGAACGCAAGGTCAGCAGGTTAGAGACCAAAGTTCTAGGTCACCGGTTGTGTAGGTCAGCAGATCCCAAGCTGGCACTAGACGGAGCTGCAGAGGCTGCTAAACCCAGGTTCAGAAGGTCAGGGAACAGGACTCTCAAGCGCCAGCTGTAAAGATTGATGAATCCAACAACTGCTAGTTCAAGTTCAGGAACCAGATGCCAGAAGCTTGCAGGAGCACTGGCTACATGACAGACTGGCTGTAGGCGGTAGACGGGGGAGAGATGAGAGCTGAGGGGAGGGAAACCACCACAGGCCCTTCCCTGCCACCTAATACAGCAGCTAAACATGGAGTAGCCAAGATGACATAATCCTGATAACCACAATAGGTCTGTTATTTCTCTAGTTAGATTTATTCGTAAGAATTTTATCTTCTTGGGGCCTGTATAGTAAATAGTATTAATTTGGTGATTTGTTCTTTGATGATCTCTTTGTTGGTATAAAGAATCCTGCTGATTTACTTATGTTTATCTTATATCCTGATACTTCGCTGAACTCTTCGATTAGCTCCAATAATTTACTAATGGATTCTTTAGGATTCTCTGTATATATAGTCATATCATCTGCAAATATGAAGATTTTTATTCCTTCTTTGCCAATGCAGAAGTCCTTTTATTTCTTTGTCTTGTCTAATTGCTCTAGCTACAACATCTAGTACAGTATTGAACAAATTGGTGCAAGTGAACATATTTATCTTGTTCCCTTTCTCAAGGGGAATTCTTTCAGTCTCTCTCCATTCTAGATGATGTAGGCAGTTGACTTCGCATAGATGGCCCTTATTCCATTTAGAAATCTCCCGTTTTCCTATTTTGCTGAAAGTTTTTAGCATAAATTAGTGTTGGACTTTGTTGAATGCCTTTTCTGCATCTGTTGACAAAATCAGGTGATTCCTATCTTTTGCGTTCCTTGTGTGGTTGATCACATTAGCTGTTTTTCTGATTTTGAACCAGGCTTGCAACCCTGCTGTGAATCCAGTTTGGTCATGATGAATTATTTCTTTGATATGTTGTTGCATTCTATTGGCATGGGTTTTGTTGAAGATTTTTGAATCTAGATTCATGAATGATAATTGGTCTGCAATTTTCTTTTTCTGTGGGATCTTTCCCTGGCTTTGATATCAGGGTTATGCTGGCTTCATATAGTCTCAGTAGTATTGGAGTTAACTTGTCTCTAAAAGTTGGGTAGAATTCACTGGTAAAGCTATCTGAACCAGGTCTTTTTTGGTTGGTAGCTTTTTGATGACTTTTTAAATCTCTTCCTTTGTAATGCGTTTATCACGTTGTTCTACTTCTCCTTGTGATGATTTTCATAGGTGGCATGAATCTAGCAACTTTTACATTTTTTCTAGGTTTCAAATCTGTTAAGAGTACAGTCTTTCATAGTATTCTGTTAAGATACTTCTGATTTCAACTAGGTCTCTTATGACATCTCCTATCTCCTTTCTTATTCAGGTTATTTGTTTCCTACCCTGTTGTCTTTTGTAAGTTTAGCCATGGGTTTATCAATTTTGTTAATCTTTTGAATAAACTAGCTTTTGGTTTTGTTCATTTTTTCAATTGTTCTTCTGTTCTCTAATTCATTTTGTTCTGCTCTAACCTTTATTATCTGTTTTCTTCTGGTGCCTGAGGGGTTCTTCTGTTGCTGTGTTTATACTTGAATGTTCAAGCTGTAGGGTTAATTCTTTGGTTTAAGCCCTTTCTTCCTTCCAGTTGTGTGCATTTATAGTGACAAACTGACCTCTGAGTACTGCTTTGGCTGTATCCCCTAGGTTCTGGTAGGATGTGTTTTCATTCTCATTTGAATCCCTAAATTTCTTTATTTCATCCTTGATTTCTTCTGTTACCAATGGCTTTTTGAGCAAGGTGTTGTTCAGTTTCCATTAGTTCAGATTTCTACATGTGTTTTCTCTGTTATTGACTTAGAATTTTATGGCTTTATGGTCCGAGAAGATGCTTTGCAATACTTTAGTGATTTGGAATTTGTTGAGATTTGCTTTATGTTCTAACATATCATATATTCTGCAAAATGTTCAACGTGCATTGGAGAAGGTGTACTTAGCTGTTGATGAATAAAAAGCTCTGTATATTTCAGTGAGGTCTAGTTGGTTAATACAACACACTTAGCTCTCATTTTTTAAGTCTTTGTTTCTGAAAACATCACAGTGGCTATTTGTCAGTCTAAGGATATCACCTAGGAAAGTTCTTAGAATTTCGTAGGAAAATAATCCATTTCCTAGCTTGAGTAAACTACATGTCATGGATTGAATTGTGTCCCCCCCCCCCCCCAAAAAATGTGTAGCTATATAGCTGGGCCATGATTCCCAGGATCTTGTGCTTGTCCTCCATTTTGTGGCCTACCTATGCTGTATGTTAAAGGATTAGGGTGGGGCTGTAAATCCCTCCATAGGATCACCTCCCTGCTCCACTGTAAAGAGATTTTCCCTGGAGTATAGCTTGCCCTACTCGTAATCATTTTATCCTGCAAGAGATAAAAGGAAGGAGAAGTAGGCTGAGAATTCAGAACCTCACACCATCAAGCAAGCACCGGGAGAAGAGCGCGCGTTCTTCAGACCTGAGGTTCCTGCCCCAAGATGCTCCTTGGACAAAGACTGATGCCATACCGGACTTTCCTCCAGAGCCAACAAGGGAGAAGCCTTCCCTTGCAGGGACATCCTAAATTTGGACTTGTAGCCTACTGGAATGTGTAAGAACAAACCTTCCTTTGTTAAAGCTATCCACTTTGTGGTATTTTTGTTACAGCAGCCCTAGCTGACTAAAACACTACAGAAAATTGTTTTGGTACTTCAAATTTTATGCATAGTTCCACATTACCTTTGAGATATTTTAAGGTTGCAAGATACATGGTTTGTCAAAATATTTCACTTTGAAATTAAAAATTTATAACTGCCTCTTGAACTTTGCTTAATATGACCTAGCATATTAAATTTTTATAAATAAATAATTCTGTTATCAGAATATAATTTGCCAAAATTATAAATATGACCTAATATGAAAGTTCAATTCTATCTGTAAACATCAGTGCAGGTGCTCAATCTTAAGAAAAATGGCTCTTCATTCTCTTTTCTCACACAAAAAAAAAACATTATTTAAGTGATTAAGTTGAAGAACTTTGACAAATTGGGTGACAACATTTATGTCAAACTTAAGTAGTGCTGCTATGACCCTAAAGTTGCATATCTCAGGGTCAACTGTTCATGCATAGTGACTCTCTGAATAAATGACTGAGTATATCCTTGTGCAAGTTCCTGTAGGAGTACTGAAGTGTCCAGTGCTCTATGATACGTATTTTACATACATTAGACAGCATGTTAGCTTATTTCTACCCTAATATAATACATTTCACAGATTTATATTTCACTTGTTTAAAGAAGAAGAAAGAAAGGAGAAGGAGAAGAAGAAGAAGGAATGTTGTCATCAAATTAATTCTGACTTATTGGGATCCTATATAACAAGGGTAGAATTGGCTTATAGAATTGCCAAGGCTGGAGCCCTATGGCTCAGTAATTAAGAACTCAACTGCTAACCGAAAGGATAGCTGTTCAAACCTACTAGCAGTAACTCCTTGGAAACTCAATTGGACAGTTCTACTCTGTCCTGTAGGTTTGCTAGTGTCAGAATAAATGCCAACTCAGCAGGTCTTTTTTTAATCTTTTATGGAAGCAGACTCTCACATCTGTCTCCTGCAGAACAGCTGGTAGGTTTGAATACTGAGCACTTAACCACTGTACAAGAAGGGCTTCTTATTTATAGACCTTAATTAAGAATTTCATTGAAAATAATTTTAAACACAAAGAAAATGGGATAATGCTATCAGTTAAATGTTGCTGAATATGATTGAATTTGTTGTTAACTGTTTCTTTGTACTTTATTATCTATTTTACATCGCAGAAACAAAATCAAGCTTTGATCGTTTTTATTTTTACTTCCTAAAATGCAATTTGAATGTGTTTTATTAATCTCAATAAAATAGAGAAATTCTTTCTTTGAATTTGATGAAATGAAAAATTTCAATTTGATAGCTATTTACTTATACTCATTTTACATATTATTCATTTTATATTAGTATTATTTTAACTTTCTCTGGAAATTATTGAATAATGCAAAATCCATATGCAGCATAGCTTCTTAAAGTTGAACTGTAGTATTGTCTGCTTCATTCTGGGTTTTAAATTTCTTGTATCTGCTGAATGTCATGGCTTATCCCTTCCAGGATTTATATTCAATTACACTTTAGATATATACTGAGGAAGGCTTCCTCACATTATAGTTTATCTGTATTTTTTCATAACACAGCATAATCTTGAAGTAACTTTAATTTTGAAATATAGAATTTTTAAATTACACATACTAAATAAATATCTCAAGTTATTAATGTAGCCAAGCCAAGTGCCATCGAGTCAGATCTGTTATTAATGTAGATTTATGATATTAAACTTATTATGTTTCTACCTTCTTCCATGATACACTAAGAAAAAATAAAAAAATATTAAGTTATAAGAGTTTAGTAAAAAAAAAATCAAATCAAACCTTTTGCTGTCAACTCAGGGACTTAGTTGTTGTTAGGTACTCTCAAGTTGATTCCAACCTACAGCAACCCTATGCACAACAGAACAAAACAATACCTGGTCCTGTACCATGCCCACAATCATTTTTATGCTTAAGCCCATCGTTGCAGTCACTGTGCCAGTCCATACAGGGACTGATTCTTCTGACAGCGTGCCCAAAGTATAAAAGGCAGTCTTGCCATCCTTGCTTCCAAGGAACACTCTAGTTGTACTTCTTCCTGGTCAGATCTATTGTTCTTTCAGCAGTCCATGGTATATTCAATATTCTTCTTCAAAATCACAGTTCAAAGGTGTTAGTTCTTCTGTCTTTCTTATTCATTGTCCAGCTGTCACATGCATAAGATGCAATTTGACTTGGGTCACACACCCTTTAGTCTTCAAGATGAAATCTTTTTTTTCAGCACTTTAAAGAGATCTTTTGTAGTAGACTTTCCCAGTGCAGTACATCTTTTGACTTCTTGACTGCTGTTTCCATGGGCATTGATGTATCCATAAAGATATGTCATAGGGAAAATAAAAATGTTTTGTACATGGGAAATTATTATTTATTCAGATAAACAAATTTTAGTGAATGATTAGTTACACATATCTAAAATATGCATCAATAATTTATAACTTCTTAAGTTTCTATTTTAAAGTATGATTGCATTTTATTTGAGTGATTTTAAAAGAAATTGTTGTTGTTAAGCATCCTTGAGTCATTTTCAACTCATCGCAACTCTGTAGTTGTCATGCTAGTTGCTATGTTTGATCACATTGTTGCAGTAGCCGCTGTGTCAGTTCATCTTTTCTGCAGGCCCTCTAGTTTGCAAAGCGTGATGTACTTTTCCAGGCACTGGGCCAACATGATAACATGTCCAAATTGCATGAGACAAGGCCTCCCATCCTGGCTTCTAAGGAGCATTCTAGCTGTACTTCTTCCAAGACGGTTTTATTCATTCTTCAGGACATCCACGGTTATGAGTATTCAGTACTCTTCACCAGCACTATAATTCAAAGTCACCAATTTTTATTTGGCCTTCCTTATTAGCTGTCCAGTTTTTGCATACTCTTATGGATTGAATTGTGTCCCCTATGTCAACTTGACTAGGCCATGACTGTGTTTTCTTTTAGCTGTTTTGTCATATGATGTGATTTACCTGTTTTTTAAATCCTGCCTCAGTGATAATAATGTGAACCCTGGTTGCACAGTGGTTAAGAGCTCAGGCTACTGAACAAGAGTTCAGCAGTTTGAATCTACTAGTTGCTCCTTGGAAATCCTGTGAGGCAATTCTACTGTGTCCCATAGGATCACTAAGAGTTGGAACCAACTCAGTGGGAGCAGGTGTGTGTGTTAGAGTCATGATATTAATGAGGCAGGATTACAGACAGTTATGTTAATGAGGCATGGCTCAACCTATGTAACTATATTGTACCTTGAATCAGTCTCTTTTTAGACATAAAAGAAAAGTGAGCAAAGAGACAGGGAGACTTTGTACCACCAAGAATGAAGAACCATGAGGGGAACGTGTCATTTGGATCTGGGACGCATAAACTCAGAAGCTCCTAGACCAGGGTAAGATTGATGACCAGTGTCTTCCCCCAGAGCTAGCAGAAAGAGAAAGGCTGCCTGTGGAGCTAGCACCCTGAATTAGGACTTCCAGCCTTCCAGGCTGTGAGAGAGTAAATTTATTTTTGTTAAAGCCATTACCTTGTGGTATTTCTGTTATACAACAATCCCCCAAACCAAACCCACTGCTATCAAGGCGATTCTGACTCATTGTGACCCTATAGGACAGAATAGAACTGTTCCATAGAGTTTCCAAAGAGCACCTGGCAGATTTGAACTGCTGACTTTTTGGTTAGCAGATGTAGAACTTAAACACTACAGCACCAGGGTTTCTAATTCTGTTATAGCATCAGCAAATAATTAAGGCACATACATATTAAGTGATTGAAAGTATCTTGGCTTGGGTCAGGCTAACCTTAGTCCTCAAGGTGACATTTTTGCTTTTCAACATTTTAAGGGGGTCTTTTATGCAGGTTAGCCTGATAAAACACATCATTTGATTTCTTGATTGCTGCTTGATTGGGGTTTGATTGTGAATTCAAGTAAAATGAAATCCTTGAAAATTTCAGTATTTTCTCCATTTATCATGATCTTGTTTTTTGGTCCAGTTTTAGGGTTTTTTTTTTTTTTTTTTTTTTTTTTTTTATCTTGAGGTATAACCCACACAGAAAGGTGTAGTCTTTGATCTTTATCAGTAAGTGCTGCAAGTCTTCACGTTCAGGAAGTAAGATTGTATCATCTGCATATTGCAGATTGTTAATGAGTCTTCCACTAATCTTGTTCTTCATGTAGTCTAGTTTCTTGGATTATTTGCTCGGTAGAAGGAGGGAATAATCATGATGAAAGAATGCAACCCTGACACACATCTTTCTTGATTTTAAACCATACAGTATCCACTTGCCCTGTTCAAACTATTGCTTCTTGGTCTATATACAGGTTCTGCCTGAACATAAATAAATGTTCTAAAATTCTTATTCTTGTCATTATTATCCATAGTTTATTATGATCCACACCACTGAATGGCTTTGCATAGTCAATAAAATGCGGATAAATCTCTTTCTGGAATTCTGTGCTTTCACCAAAGATCTATCTGATAGCAACAGTATCCCTTGTTCCACATTCTCTTCTGAATCCGGCTTGAATTTCTGGCAGTTACCTGGCAACTGACTGCTGCTACCACTTTTGAATTATCTTCAGCAAAATTTTACTTGTGTGTGATGCTAATGATAATTGTTTGATAATTTCTGCATTCTGTTGAATCACTGTTCTTTGGAATATGTACAAATTTTGATCTTTCCAGTGAATTGGCCAGGTAACTGTCTTCCAGACTTTTTTGGTGTAGATTTGTCAGCACCTCCAATTAACAGTATAGTATTACTAGTAGAGAAATAGGACTCATTGTTTTTAGCCTCCCTGCAAAACATGTTGAGAGTAACAAGAAGGAAAAAGAAACACATGTTTTGTTTTACTGTGGACATGTCACCAAGGAGACTTGCTTTTTTGTGCAGATATTTCCTTTCCCAGACAGAAATTACATAGCCTTTGTTTAAGAATGCCCATGGTGGTGGTGGTGGTGGTGGGAAATTGGGTAGCTTAGAAAAGCCAGGATTCTGCTGTCCGTAGGTGAAGTGAATTCTTGGAAATTGAGAAGGACCATAATGCTGCACTTTGGCTCAGATTCTCCTCTATTCTGCTGCACTGTAACGGGCACTAGCAGAGTTTTGATGGCTAAGATATGTTTGACCCTGTAACAGAGTTGTATGTCTGGAAACGGAACTTCAAGTTTACCAGCTGGCCTGAGAATGGCAGCAAAGGTCCCAGTTGCTAAATCTAATCTTACGACACTATGACCAGATCAGAGATTGGGATGGTAAGAATCTCAGATGAACTGAAAACTGGCTTCTTTTCACAACATTTCTGGTGTCTGAAAGAAGCCAGGGACATTGATGACCTTAATAAAGGAGAAAGAGCCGAAGTGTCAAGCAGGTCCATGTTAAAAATCAGGTTTAATTGAATTTAAAAAAGGACAAGTAAAGAAATAAGTTGTTTTACAGGTAGGAATGTGGAGCAAATAAATATGTTCCCATTGCAGGGTCTGTATATTAAATTATAATGTGTCTACTGCTTCCTCACTTAGACTTCATTTCAAGTGAGCAATACTTTCAGATACTTCTGTCAATTCTTTCAGACCAAAGAAAAGCTTTCACTAGTCAGATATCAGGGATTCTGCAAATGAAATCTCTTTATGATTCAGTGCAATCATCATTATTGTACTTTTCCTTTATTCTGTTAGCCAGTCCAAAGAAATTTAAAAATGTGTATACTCATTTCCTGTTAAAGCATTTTTTAGTTGAGGAAATATCTGTACAGGCTCAGTCACTTGCCAAGATTACAGAATTAATAAATGACAGCCTATGTCGTTATAACTTGATAGGCAATTGATCTTACCTTTTTTGGCAAGTATAGAGCAGAGTTTATCTGTATGAAAAGGTCGGACAACCTTTCTGGAACTCATTCTGCCTATATTCTTAGATCTCCAGAAGTTCAGTGTTCCATGACCGTCAAGTCTGCAGAAACATGCCTAAATTTCAGCTTTTTGATTAACAGTTACTTTTGTGCCTCGCTTCTGTCTTGTTTCTCACTTTTTTGCATCTGATGGTATAGATTTCTTGGAATGTGAATGTATTTTGTATTTGATGTTTCTGTTTCTTCTGCCTCTGTCCTTCACCTACAGCTTCCTTTTAGTCCCCCTGATCTTCCGGGTTATTCTTCGCCTGAGATCTCAATGCCTATCATGTAGGAGACTGAGTTTTCCCCCATCCTTGTCTTGCTTTGATTGTCAGCCCATATTGTTTCCTTGTAGTCTCTGTGTCCCTAGATTCTCTGCTGTAAAAAAGGCATGGGGGCAGTATCTGACCTCCAAACTTTGACAAGAGGGAAGAATTAAGATGAACAGCCCAAGGCTGATTTGTAAGAGCCATGCTACCTCTGTCAGCCATCTGTACCAATTCTGACACCAACTATCCCTCTCACAGCACTTCCTACTTCTTTCCTGGGTTTTATTATTCATTGAAATAGCCACACAGAATGCACAGATCATACTCACAATTATGGGGTTTACTGGGGAAGTAACAGGTTACAGTTCAGCCTCAAGAACACTCAAGATACAGTTCTTCCATCACGACAGCCTCCTTCTAGCAGTGCTTGCAGGCACACCTCTTGTTGGCCTTCAGCATCTGCTAGAGCCACTCTGTCTTCTCTCCTTACGGGTCAGGAAGCCCACCACACAGTCTCCTACTGCTGGGTCTCTACTGCTACCGCTTCTCACTGTCTTAGTGTTGTGTCCCTTTTTTTTTTCTCTCTCTTTCTCTTGATCTTCTGCTTCTAGGAGCTTCATACCGCAGGGATCCTAGGTCCAAAGGACGTGCTAGCTCCGGGCGGTCCTTCTTTGGTTGAGTGGTATTTTCTTTTTGCTATCTGTGGGGTGGCTCATTTCAAATCCAGTATGATGACAAAACTGACCAATACCTTTCATAGGCCACAGTGATCATATTTTACAGTCCTGCTCAATCAAGTGAGAGTTACAAGACCATGGCTAGAAAGGCCACATATAAGTGTCAAACACCATCCCACTCCACCAAGATTAGTCTACTTTCATGTCCAGTATTCCTTACGGAGATGGTCCTAGCTTGAAACAGCATCTAGTTATGATAGTTCAGATTCTAAGAGAGTTTGGAGAAAAGGCTTCCAGGTGATTGAGCATGGCATTTTTCCAAGTGTAATATTCAGTGTTTTACAGCCATTTAATCTCTGCCCAGGAGAAATCAGTCCCTGGAGAAGGGCACTATGCTTGGTAAAGTAGAAGGTGACCTAAAAAGGGGAAGATCCCCAACAAGATGAATTGACTCAATGACTGCAGGGGTGGGCTCAAGCACAGATTCTGAGGATGGGGCAGGACTGAGTAGTGTTTCATCCTGTGGTATGTAGAGTCACTGTGAGTTGACACTGAGTTGATGACATGTAACAACAGTAAAGCTCTGACCAATCATAATAGATGCCGGTCTTAGGGCAAGAGTAGTTTGCTGGATCTTGGAGAGAATACAACAAGGGAAACTGAGTCCAGCATGGCACAGCGGTCACTGGAGAAGCTTGTGTAGTGCATATTTGTTAGTAGAGAAGTATTTCATATTTTAGCTACCTAGAAGTCTACACCAGTGAGAAATGATTGAATATAAGTCAGGCTCCTACATGTCTGAAAAACAAGGATCAATAAATAAATAAATAAATAAAACCTAAGAAACTATTAGTAAAAATTAGTTAGCATACATCAAACCTACTAAAGAGATGCTGAATATGACATGATGGTTTTCACAGCCTGCTTTTCTAGCTATTGGTGACAGAAGACTTCAAATTTTAGAACTTAAATGGGACCTGGGTCCACTGTCTTTGGAGCTTATTTTTTCCTTATTTTTTTCCTCATCCAGTATATGTCTCTAATGATGAAATATCAGTGGTCTAAAAATTATGCAAAATAGATTTAACCTTGGTATTCTTCACAAAATGTGGAAAATTTCAGAGCCTCAAAAATCTGTGTTATTTTCTACTTCTGCACATTACTTGCGAAGGGAGCTACCACATGGATTGAAATAAAAACTATTCAGATTTAACCTATTATGGATCTGGGTATTTCTGAACTTTATGATATACATATAGTAAAGCTTTTCACCACTATTCACATGTTTTATAACTGTGCTAGTTTTTTCCTAGGAATGTATGGAAGTACAAAAGTGATTTTGCAACTACAAACACTTAGAAAATGTGAGTGATTCATAAGTTTCATGTTATATCTGACTTCAAAAACTGATGGAATGCTACTTTAATTGAAAGCATACAGGAAGATTATTTTCACCACTTCACAATTAAGGAATAGACCAGTATAAATTATATTGAAATGTCTGTGTTTAATTGCTGAGTAGTGCACTGCAATTAGTAGTTTAACTAGTAATTATTTTAATATTACATTTAATTATTGTAATTTCCATTCATATCTTATATCCTAGTAGACTGTCATCAAGGACCTTTCTCACAAAACTATTATATTCACCTTGTGCCAGAAAACAGAGAATAACCAATTTGTTTACCCCAAATTACTTGAAAGACTCTGTTTGCCGTTCCATTTATTTCAAAATGAAATAAGTTACTAAGTTTTTAATCTCTTTGGTTAGATTTTTTTGACAAGCATATTTTATAAAAATATACTGTGAAACCCTTTAAAATTAAAATGAAAATAATGTGAATTCTTTGTATGTGAATTATTTCATACATTTATGATAGATCACAGTATAAATTCATATTTTTCTATGAAGTGTATCACTGTAAAGAGACACAGTGAACTTTTGTACTCTCACTTAGAACATGTGCCATTGTATTTAGCTCTGTAAGTATGTAAGTTACAATATATAAGACTGGGCAATTCAAAATATGGAAGGGAAAGGGCAATCTACAGTAACTAAAAGCAAATTCTAATTTACTGCCTCGTATGACCCAAGTTTAATTTGTTTACATTTCTCAAGAGAAACACCTGTTTATCATGTTCTCTTTGACATTGTACATATAAACCTGAAACACTGTGTTTCAGTTTGGGTTATGGTGTCATTACTTCAGTTTTAAGCATACTCTACCTGAAATTGGAATTTGTAACGGATTCTTTGGCTTAAAATAAATTATTACAAGTGAAAACAATTTCTGAAAGCATAAATATATGATTTATATTTTAAAACTTCTATGTCAGATGGTATGGGAAACAGAATCCAGGAAAATTATAAAGATCGTAATTTTAGCACTGTGGAAAGTGTACAGTTATACTTTGTAGAGAACAGAAGAGCTACATATTGATAACACTGGCTATTGCCATTAATAATTATACTGCTACTTACCATTTATATTTGGTTGGTTTAGCCATTTGCCAAAAACTTTATAAGTATAATTCAATTTAATCTTCATGATATCCCTCTTCTCAATTTAAAAGCCCTATTTTACTGGGACAGTACCAAAAAGAAGAGGAAAAAAAAAAACAGTGCCATCAAGTCAATTCCAACTCACAGCAACCCTTGTAGGATAGGGTAGAACTGCTTCATAGTGTTTCCAAGTGGCACCTGGTAGATTTGAACTGCTGACCTTTTGGTTAGCATCCACAGCACTTAACTACTACACCACCAAGGTTTCTACTGGGACATTACACACAAATAAATACTGTCTCAAGAACACTGGGCTATCATTTCCCATCCTGAACCAATTTCAGTCAGTAGAGTGATTTGCAAAGTGGGTTACTCCTTGAGGTCTCCTAAAAAAGGTGAAAGATTCCAGAGTATCAGAAACCTATGCCATTTTCCTCTCTGTACATTGTTTCCAAAAGGGGCTGAAGCTGAAAACAACAACATTAATACCTATTTTTCTAATGGGCAGAGTACTACAAAAAAAAAAAATCAAACCTACTGCCATCTAGTTGGTTCTGACTCATAGTGACCCCAGAGGTCAGAGAATAACTGCCCCATAGAGTTTCCAAGGAGTGCCTGGCAAATTTGAACTGCTGAGTTTTCGGTTAGCAGACATAACTCTAACCCACTTTTGTGATGTTGGGAAATATACTCAACTTCTCTAATTTCAATTTTCTGTTTTGTGATGTTAGGCTAGTATCTATCATAAAGTATTAATGTATAGAATATATGAGAATAATGGCCATATTCTACTCAGTTTGGTCTCACACTGTACTCATGAAATGTTAACTATGTAGTATTTGAATATTTTAACTGTATAGCCATACATTATTCTTGCCATCAAAATAGTTTTCCATCTGATTGTGTCTCAGAATCTGGTTGAGTACTTTAAGGGAAAGAAATATGGAAACTTTAAGGAAGACAAATACCCAGACTCTGTCTTTATAGTTTCTTCACTGGTGAGTGATGATGTATGGTCTGAAAGTTGACTTCTTGGGATAAAAAGACTCAGCTGACTATAATCAGCTGAAAAGTTCTATAATATCTTCCCAATTAAAAAAATCATTTTAATGTATTACTTTGTTAAAAAGGATTTTGTAAAATGTAATATATTAACACATGTAACTACATAAACAAATAGAAAAACTTCCCTGGAAAGCCAGAGCTTTAATTCACAAATTCTTACCATATTTATTCTTTCTTTAACAATACTTGTATAAACCCAGATCTAACTATGGGCCAGTCACTGTGTAAAGCAATGGGGATATTGCAGTGAATACTAAGTGGGAGTGATGAGAGAGGAGAAGGTATAGAAAAAAATATGGATAATCAAATTGAAATCCCAGCTGCTGCTTCATCAGCATCTGAGCAGCATTCCTGAACTGCCAAATGCAAGACATTGGCATCTTTCCTTGATTGTGGACTTTAGGACCTCCCCCCAACCTGCAATCTGTGCAGAAAAAGAAGATATCTTCAAAGGTGGTTTGTTTTACCCAGTGTGGGTATCATCATCATCATCACTTAGATCAGTTACTATCATTCTCTTCTGAGGATATAAAAAAGACTAGCTACTAATGTTATTGTTGCCCTAACTAATTTAAAGTGTAAATACTTAGTAGGAGAAGCTGTGTGGGAGAAGCTGTGTTAAAATACTGAGCAGTTCTATTAAGACTTGTCTGGCTATATCCAGAGGATATACAAGGGTCAATGTAGATCTTGTAATTAGACAAACCTAGAATCATTTTCAATTTTACCACTTACCAGTAGTAGTAAATAGAATCACAATAAGAGAAAAATAAATACCCAAATCTTTGTGGCTTACCACTATCAAAATGCATGCAGCTGTGGTTCCCAGGGAAACCCTTGTGGTGTAGTGGTTAAGTACAGTGGCTGCTAACCAAAACGTCAGAAGTTCAAATCCACCAGCTGCTCCTTGGAAACTCTATAGGGTAGTTTTACTCTGATGTATAGGGCTGCTATGAATCAGAATAGACCTGACAGCAGTGGATTTGGCCTTTCTGGCTGTGGTCCACAAGGAAACCCTGGTCGTGAAGTGGTTAAAACTACAGCTGTTAACTAAAACATTACCAGTTTGAATCTCCCAGGCACTTCTTGAGAACTCTGTGAGGAAGATATATTCTGTCCTATAGGGTCACTATGAGTCAGAATCAATTCAATGGGAGTGTTTTCTGTTGCTGTTGTTTTGTTCTTTAACTGTCCACAAGATGATTAAGGAATCTACCTAGGCTCTTAACATCTCATTACTTCACCTTCCTGTGGACCCTCAAGTCTTTTTCACCCAGCTGTAGGTCAGGGTAAGAGAATGGAAAAGGACCAGTAGCTTATTAACTATCATGGTGTAAATGTGGCAGAATTATCTTTATTTGTTGGCAATAACCATTCACACAGACCTATGTTATAAAAAAGTAAGCTAAGAAATATAATCTCTGGTTGAATTATATCTGTTTCTCATCTGTAACTGAATCTTTTGTAAAAGTATAGATTTTGCAGAATAGTTTGCCACCTTACCAAAATAACAATGTAACTTTAAAAATTAATTCAAATAATCCTCATTCCTGATTGAAAAAATTATACTTATAAAGCTATGTAGTAAGTTAATTGAGGTAATGTACATAAAATATTTGTCATAGAGTCTAGCATGATATAATTTCTCAATATATGGTACATTCTATAATTGTCATATATCTGTCATATATTGTATTCATTTATCCTCTGCATTTCATATACATGAAATATGCAGTTTGTCCTTGAGGAAGGTTATGTAATATTGTCTTGAGGAAGGTAATATTCTATCTCTTTTTTGTAATTTCTGTTTAAATTATTTATTGTAGAAAATAGAAGAGCTAGATATTGATAACACTGGCTATTGCTATTAGTAATTACACTGCTACTTATCATTTATATTTGGTTGGTTTAGCCATTTGCCAAAACTTTATATATATATAATTGAATTTAATCTTCATGACAGCTCTATGATTCTGATATTCCTCTGCTCAATTTGAAAGCTGTATTTTACTGGGACATTACCAAAAAGAATTGTATGAGTATTTGCTTTAGTCATCTAGGGCTGCTCTAACAGAAATATCACTGAGTGGATGGCTTTAACAAAGGAAGATTTATTCTTACATAGCCTGGTAGGCTGAAAGTCCATATTCAGGGTGTCTGCTCCAGGTGAAGGCTTTCCACTTATTGGCTCTGGAGGAAAGTCCAGTATTACATCAGTCTTTGTCCAGGGAGCATCCAGGCGCAGGAACCTCAGGTCTGAAGGACGCGCTCTTCTCCCGGTGCTGCTTTCTTGATGGTGTGAGGTTCCCAGTTCTCTGCCTGCTTTTCTGTCCTTTTATCTCTCGTAGGAAGAAAGGATTAAGGGTGGCACAAGCCATAATCCAGGGAAAATCCCTTTACAGTGGAGCAGAGAGGTGATCCTATGATGGGATTTACAGCTCCACCCTAATCCTTTAACATACAGCATAGGTAGGCCTCAAAATGGAAGACAAGCACAAGATACTGGGAATCATGGCCCAGGCCACATGTCTACATATATTTTTGGGGGGACACAATTCAATCCATGACAGTATTGCATGAGTATTTGTATGAGAATTGTGTGAATATTCTTTCCTGCAGGAGTAGAGACATCAAATACTTCCTTTTCATGTATAGGCCCTCTGGCAGAAAAAAGCAGCTTATTTTCTGGAATTAACAAAATGGTTCTTCTCTGTCAGTAACTTTAGATGGGGCATGCATAGAGTAATGGGTTCCCTCTGGGTTTCCCTATATTATGGACAGGACATGCTCAAAGCTGACTTGTAGAGCACTAGAAAATCTACCCCAGTCTGAATACAAGGTCTCCACTCTGAGCTATCATTTGATCATTCAATAAAGTTTACTTTATTCTGTGGTCTAAAATGCATATTTGCTGTTAACAAGTTCTAGTTCATTGTACTAGATTGATTATCTTGTGTTTAACATCATACTTATAAACTATAGAGCAGTTTCATATCAATATTAAAATTCTTCAGTGCCAGAGCAAACTATCAGACAGTTTCTATTACTAGAACATTGACAATAAGTATTTCCAAAATGTTAGTTGGTGATTTGAATAAAATTTAATATTTTGAAATAATACCAAAAGTAAGCAATAACTTTTAATCACTTTCCATTCTCATTATAATTCCTGTGGTAGCAACTATTTTCTCAGTTTTGTAAAATGGAATAACAAGCAACAATTTAATGTCAATTGACATTGTACGTTAAAGATCGTATTGCCACATTAATTTATCTTCAAAGTGCATAAAAGTTAGTGCTAGGCATTTATTTATTTTGAGTTATTAACATTTCTCCGTTATTAAAATCTTGTTACCTCTTTGTGGTTTCAATTACTGAAATATAAATAATAAATAGAAAAAATGTCAAATATGTCTCATTCTGATTAGTATCACAATTGTAAACATCTTGTAGTCTTGCTATATAAATCATTATTCCGGCTTTCATATTTTAAAAGCCTTCAAGAATATTTCTGTGAAGATTTACATAAAATAATAAAGTTGAGAGATAAGAAAATATATATGAGAGTGGAGTCAAGATAGTGGACTGGATGTACATCTGTTTAATTCCTTCTGAAAACTAAGGGCTAGACAGGTAATTAAACAGAGCCTTCTGGACATCCAGTGAGCCCTAGGACACAGCATAGGGTAGTCAATTTGGACTACATGCCACTGAACAGGAAACTTCTCTATCTCTGACTCCTGCCCTTTGTTGTATGGCTGGCTCTTGTGGACTGAAGGTAACTGGCATTTTTAATTTTTTGTCTTTCTCTTAGCCAGCAGGTGGGGGTTGGGTGTAACTGACAGCAAAGCTCAGCAAACCTGCTCATGTGGTTAGTGGGAGAAATAGCCACATTTTGAGAGCCTGGCTCTGGACTCAGAGCACCACAGTACCACCACCCTCTTTTTCTGAACTTCTGCCATTGGTTCAACAGTTTAGCAGCAGGCAGGACAACTTGTAAGGCACACCATCTTATTCTACTGGGAGGCCAGCTACCCAAACAGAGGCCTCAGCAGGGGCTAATTCCTAGGCTGGAAGGTGATGCTAGCATGGGGAGCAATTTCCCAGCAGAAAAGTTGGATTTAGCACAGTGTAGCCTTACAGGTGGGGCTGGGTAGCAAATGACAGCAGAGCAGTCGTCTGTCCATACTTTGAACTAGATTACAGCATCTGGGGACAGATGTAGAGGTGCCTCCATTGCCAACTGGAAAGACAGACTTGCATACCTAACAGCATGACAGATTCTGGAAGCTGTCAGATAGCTTTTACCTTTCAAAATAAGACTACCTAGAGAAATAATTACAGTGCATCCTGATGGCATCTCTTACAGCCTTCACTGACCCACACCATAGGGTCAGCTAATGTCCTCCAGTGGCTCCATAAGTAGGACTGTATCTTTGCCAGCCAGGAGATGGAGTTTGCTAACCCAGAGATTCCACTGGGCCCAGCCACTGGAGTACATAGAGGTGGCTAGTGATCAAATTCATGAGCTCCTGCTAAGGTAACACCAGAGAAACTAAACAACCTCTAGATCCCCAAAAGCAACAAACTCTGGCCAAGTATTTTAAAGAAAAATACACCCGTGGCTCCAGAAAGCTTCCAAAAGAAAGAACCAAAGAACTTCCCAGATGAAGAAGACTTTTTGAAGCTATTAGAGGTCAGATACAAAAGAATTATGTATACAGCCCTCTTAAACACTATACAAAATGCAGCAGAGCAAAATGAAAAATTAAGCAAGCTGTTTGAACTGAGGCAACACCACCATTCTGAAACCTGACAGTTTGATAACAAAATTAAAGAATTAGACAATTCAGTTCAAAGCCACGAGAAGAGAATTGAACAACTGCATAACAGATTTTCTGATTTGAAGCCGGAACTATTAACACCAGAATTTATGAGAAGGAAGCACAGAAAAGAAACAAGAAAAGTGAAGAAGTATTAAGAAACATGTGGAACTCTATCAGGAGGAATAATCTAAGATTACTTGGAGTTGCTGAACAGGGAGGGACACCTGAGAACACAGAGAATATTGTTGTTGGGTTGCTGACAGAAAACTTCCCTGAAATTATGAGAGAAGAGAACGTAGACATCCAAGATACAAATCAAATGCCACACAATATAAATCCCTAAAGAAAGATAACAAGACACATTATAATCAAGCATAGCAAAATGAAACATAAGCAGAAACTCTTAAAGGCAGTGAGACTCAAAGCAAAGCTAGCATTCAGAGGGAAGCCCTGTAGGTTTTCATCTGACTTCTCAACAGAAACGATGCTGGCACAGAGGCAATTGGATGACACATTCAAAGCCTTGAAGAAGAAAAACTTCCCACCAAGAATTATGTACCTTGCCAAACTTTCCAGTATGAAAATGAATTTAAGACATTCACAGATGAGCAGAAACTCAGAGACTTTGTAAAAACCAAACCAAATATACAAGTAATACTAAAAGAAGCTCTTGGCTCAGAAAGACAAAACCATTAACTCTGTATTTTAGGAGGCAATACAGGACACATCATCTAGAAATCTACTCACTGAAGGCACAAAATTCAATCAAAGCTATGATATTAAAAGAAGGGATCCAGTGATCATATCATGAAAACTACAATACCATCACACTAAAAAGAGGGATGTACTATAGTAGTTACAGTCCTTCCAGATGGAAAGGAAGTTTATAAGATATGTAGAAGTTAAAATTATGTTTAAACATAGACTATTAAGGGGTATCATAAGGGTAGACACAAAGCACAATAAAGATGCAACATATCAAATCAAGAAACATAATGTAGGAGTCTCAACAAACACAAAACCAACACTGAAATGGGTGAAAAATCAACACATAAAGGAGAATGTCCCAGAACAGAATAGTAAGAGCAACAGAGGAAACTTCAACACAAAAATAAATACATGAAAATGATGGCACTAAACACGTATCTATCAATAACTACACTGAATTTTTAATTCCATTCAATTATTGCAAAGCATCTTCTCAGACCACAAAGCCATAAAAGTCAAAATCAGTAGTAGAAAAAACATGGACTGAATGCTCCAGTAAAGAGACAACGAGTGCCATCTATGATCAAAAGACATGATCCTTCTATATGTTGCTTACAATAAACTCACCTTAAATCTAAAGATATGAACAAACTGAAAAATAAAAGGATGGAAGAATATATACCAAGCTAATAATATACAAAGAAGAGCAAGTATGGCAATACTAATCTCAGATAAAATAAACCTTAATGTAAAATCCACTGCTGTGGACAAGGATGGACACTATTTACTGCTGAAAATTTCAATACACAAGCAGGACTTAGCAATATTAAATATTTATGCACCAAATACTAGAGCATCTAAATACATCGAAGAAAGACTAACTACATTCAAAAATGAGATAGGTCACAGCTCAATAATAGTGGGAGATTTCAACACACCACTTTCAGTATAGGACAGATCTTCTAAAAAAAACTCAGTAAAGACACAGAAGACCTTAATGCAACAATTAACCAACTAGATCTCATTAACACATACAGAACTTTCTATCCATCAGCAGATAATTACACCTTCTTCTCCAGTGCACAGGAAACATTTTCCAGAATAGACCATGTGTTAGGACATAAAGCAAATCTCAGCAAAATCCAAACCATTGAATTATTGCAAAGCATCTTCTCAGACCATAAAGCCATAAAAGTCAAAATCAATAGCAGAGAAGACACAGATAAAAGTTAGAACTCATGGAAACTGAACAACAACTTGCTCAAAAAGCCATGTGTTACAGAAGAAATCAAGGACAAAATAAATACATTTATGAATTCAAAGGAGAATGAAAACACCTCCTGCCAGAACTTACAAGAGACAGCTAAAATAGTACTCAGAGGTCAGTTCATCTCTATAAATGCATACATCTGGAAGGAAGAAAGAACTCAAATGAAAGAATTAACCCTACAACATGAACAAGTAGAAAAAACAACAAAGGAATCCCTCAGGCACTAGAAGAAAGCAGATCATAGAGATTAAGACCAGAACTATATAAATTAGAGAAGAACAATTGAAAAAATTGAAAAGACCAAAAGCTGGTTTTTGGAAAAGTTCAACAAAATTGATAAACCGTTGGCTAAAATTATTAAAGAAAAACAGGAAAGGAGACAAATAACCTGACTAAGAAAATGAGATGGGGCATGTCACAACAGATCCAACAGAAATCAAAAATATCATAACAGAATGCTATGGAAGACTGTAACAGATTTGAAAACCTAGAGGAAATGTACAAATTCCTAGATTCAAATCAGCTACCAAAAATTATCACAAGATGAAGCAGAACAATTTAATAAACCCATCACAAAGGAAGACATTTAAAAAGTCATCTAAAAACTACCAACCAACCCTGGCCCAAATGGCTTCACCACAGAATTTTACCAAGCTTTTAGAGAAGAGTTAACTCCAGTTCTACTGAGACTATTTCACAGCATAGAAAGGGATGGAATACTCTCAAATTCAGGCTGTGATGCCAGCATAACCCTGATACCAAAGCCAGAGAAAGAGATAACAAAGGAAACTTTGTTATCACTCATGAACCTAGCTGCAAATATCTTCAACAAAATACTTGCAAATATAATTCAACAACATATCAAAAAAATAATTCATCATGATCAAGTTAGTTTCATATCAGGAATCCAAGACCGATTCAACATCAGAAAAACAATTAATGTGATCAACCACATAAATAACACAAAAAACAGGAATTACTTGATTTTGCCAATTGATGCAGGAAAGGCATTTGATAAAGTCCAAAACCCATTAATACTAAAAACTCTCAGCAAAATAGGAATAGAAAGCAAAATCCTGAATGCAGTAAGGGCCATTTATAGATAGCCAACTGCCTAGATCAACCCGAATAGAGAGAGACTGAAACAGTTCCCCTTTAGGACCAGAACTAGACAATGATGCCCACTCTCACCATTCCTATTTCACATTGTACTAGAAGTTCTGGTCAGAGCAATTAGACAAGTCAAAGAAATAAAGGGCATCCACATCAGCAAAGAAGAAGTAAAAATCTCCCTATTTGTAGATGATGTGATTGTATATGCAGAGAATCCTAAAGAATACATAAGTAAACTACTCAAACTGATAGAAGAGTTCAGTAAAGTATCAGGATACAAGATAAACATAAGTAAATCAGTGGGATACCTGTATACCAACAAAGAGATTATTAAAGAAGAAATAAGCAAATCAATATCATTTACTATAGCCCCCAAGAAGATAAAATACCTAGCAATAAATCTAACTGGAGAAATAAGAGACCTATATAAAGAGAACTACAAGACTTTACTACAAGAAACTAAGACAAACTTACTTAAATGGAGAATCCTGCCCTGCTCATGGATACGAAGATTTAACACTGTGAAAATGTCTATTTTACCCAAGCCAAGCCAAAAGCAATCTACATATATAATGCAGTCTCAATACAAATTCCAGTGACATTTTTTTAATGAGATGGAGAAACAAATCACCAACTTTGCAAAGGGAAGAAGCCCTGGATAAACAAAGCACTACTGAAGAAGAACTCCATACTGGGAGGCCTCTCACTACCTGATTTTAGAATCTGTTACACTGCCACAGTTGTCAAAACAGCCTGGTACTAGTAGGAAAAAGACATATAGACCAATGGAACAGAGTTGAGACCCCAGAGATGTTACCATCTTCCTGTGAACTACGGATATTCAACACAGGCCCTAAGATTTTAAACTGGGGTAAAAACAGTCTCTTTAACAAACGGTGCTTGCCAGATCCATGTCACACCTTACACAAAAATGAACTCAAATTGAATCAATGATTTAAATATCAAACCAAAAATGATAAACTCATCACAAAAAATAATGTCAACAATGAAAGTTTTAATACTCAATGTAGACAGACTTCAAAATCTGACAAACAAAGCATGATCGTAAGAGAAAATAGGGAAACTATTAAGAATCAAACACTTTTGCTCATCCAAAGACTTTATTAACAGAATTAAAAGGCCACCTACAGAATGGGAAAAAATATTTGGCAACTACATGTCAGACCGAGGCCTGATTTCCATAATCTATAAGGTACTACAAAATATCAATAAGAAAAAAGATAAATCATCCAATTAAGCAATGGGCAAAGGAGATGAACAGACACTTCTCTAAAGAGGAGATACAGGCAGCCAAAACCACATGCTGACATGCTCACGATCATTAGCTATTAAAGAAATTCAAGTCAAAACTACAATGAGATACCATCTTACCTCAACGACGTTGTCCATCATCCAAAAAACACATAACAACAAATGCTGGAGAGGCTGTGGAGAAATTGGAATTCTCTTACACTGTTGGTGGGATTGCAAAATGGTTCAACCTCTTTGGAAGACAATCTGGCACTCCCTTAAAAAAACTGGATATATATATACTGTTTGACCCAGTAATTCCACTGCTTAGAATATATCCTACAGAATCAAGGCCATCACAGCAACTGATACATGCACACAAATGTTCATCACAGCAATTCCACAATAGCAAAATGATGGAATCAACCCAGATGCCCAACAACTGAGGAATGGATAGGTCGACTATGATATATACACTCAATGGAACACCATGCAATGATAAAGAACAATGATTGCAGTAAACCTCTCATAACCTGGTTTCAACTGGAGGACATTATGTTGAATGAAAGTAGTCAGTGACAAAAGGACAAGTATTATAAGAGACCCCTACAATAAGAGCTTAAAAATAGACTCATGCACAGAAGAAAAGACTCTTTGACGGCTGCAAGGGTGGGGAGGACGGGCAGACGAGTAGGGGAGGGTTTAGATTAGGTAGTTGATAGTAGTTTGGGTGAAATAGGTAATAGTACACGTTAGAAAGAATATCAGTATTAACTGGACTTCAACACAACTTGAGTACTATCTTAACCCAATATTACAAGGACAGAGTAGCTGAGATAGGGGGCCAGGGACCATGCTGTCAGCAAAATCGAGGCCAATTGGCACAACTAGCATTTTCTAATGAGGGCTCTCTACACCCTACACTGGTGAGTGGGGTCTGGGGTCATAGAAGCTGCCTAGCAGCCATCTGAGGGTACACCAAATGGTCCCAACTCAGCAGGAATGGATGATAACTGAGGACCAAAACGACATGGGGAAAGAGAACCCAGAAGACAGAGAGACCCATGTGAGTGGGTCTCTGCATCGACTCATGACCAGAAGAACTGGATGGTGCCCGGTCACCGCTAGTGATAGCCACGATGGAGCTCACAAAATTGAGTCTCACTGGCAACACAAGAATAAATAGGAGTGCCCCCTGAGATCTCCACTATAAGATCACAATTAATGTTCCAGGGACTTCGGGGTTCCCCTAGGAGCATGGTCTCTGGCCCTGATGCTGCCCCTGTCCATAAATCATAATGAAGGTCAACTCTTCGATTAGCAGTGGATTGGACTTGGTGACACAGAATGACCATACCTTGTGGGCACTTTATGGTTCTATGCATCTATAGGATGTCATCCTGTTGACCTCTTACTGGAGGAAGGGGAGTGGGTGGAGAGGAGGGGATAGAGGACGGTTAGGAGGATAGGACATGTATGAAGCAGAGAGGAAGAGTGTGCTGTCACTGGGCAGAGAGAGCAGTGGGAGCTGCATATAGGTGAGCATGAAAATTTATATGGGAGTGGATGTTTTCCTTCAATCATAATTAAAAAAAAAATAGGTAAATGGGAACTACTAAGAATCAAACACTTGCTCATCCAAAGACTTTATGAAAAGAATTAAAATACCACCTACAACATGGGAAAAAAGCTCTGGCAACTGTATGTCAGACTGAAACCTGATCTCTATAATCTACAAGGTACTACAAAACATCAACAAGAGAAGGATAAGTAATCCAACTGAGCAATGGGCAAAGGAGATGGACAGACACTTCTCTAAAGAGGATATCCAGACAGCCAAAAGACACATGAGGAAATACTCACGATCATTAGCTACTAAAGAAACTCAAATCATAACTACTATGAGATATGATTTCACCCCAACAAGTTTGACCATGATGCAAAAAAACACAAAACACCAAATGCTGGAGAGGCTTTAGAGAGATCAGAACTCTCCTACACTGCTGGTAGGATTGCAAAATGGTACAGCCTCTTAGGAATGCAATCTGGCACTTCCTTAAAAAGCTAGAAATAGATATCCCATTTGACCCAGTAATCCCACTGCTTGGAATATATCCTACAGAAGCAAGGGCATTCACACAAACAGATACACGCACACAAAAGTTTCTTGCAGCACAGTCCACAATAGCAAAAAGATGGAATCAACTCAGATGACCAACAATAGATGAATCGTAAAATAAACTATGGTATTTATACTCAGTGGAACACTATGCAATAGTAAAGAATAATGATTTTAGGAAGCATCTCATAACTTCATTTCAGTTAGAAGACATTATTTTGAGTGAAATTAGTCAGCGGCACAAGCACAATTATTGTATGAGACTCCAACTATAAGAACTTAAAAACAGACTCATGCACAGAAGAAAATACTCTTTGACGGCTGCAAGGGATGGGAGGTAAGAAGAGAGAGGGCTAGTTACAGATTAGATAGTTGATAGAAGTTTGTTTGGGTGAAATCAGTGACAGCACACATTAGAAAGAAGATCAATTTAACTGGACTTGAACGTAACTTGAAAACCCTTCCAATCTTAACCCAACATTGCAAGGACCAAGGACCAAAGACCATTGCAAGGGCAAGGATCAAGCTCTCATGGGATATCGAGGCTAATTGACATAACTAGCCTATTGCTAGGAGAGTCTTCTCTACCTCATATTGGGGAGTGGCATCTGGGGTCTTGAAAGCTAATAAGCTGTCGTCGAATGTTCCCAACTCAGTAGAAATAGATGTTCATCAAGGACAAAAAAGGGCATGGAGTGGGGGTAAAGCCCAGAAGACAGAAAGATCCACATGAATGGATGACTACATCAACATGTGACCAGAAGAACCAGATGGTGTCTGGCCACCACAGTGACGGCCATGATAGGGCTAACAAAGTTGAGTCCCAGTGGGGACAGAAGAATAAAAAGGTGTGCACCCTGAGAACTCCACTCAAAGATCACAGCTGATGGTCCAAAGGCCTAGGGGTTCCCCTGGGAGCATGGTCCCTAGACTTCATGCTGCTCCTGTTCATAAATCATTACTGAAGTCAACTCCTCAGACAGGAATGGATTGGACTCAGTGACACAGAGTGACCATATAATGTGTGTACTTTGTGGTTCTGTGCGTGTCTGTAGGATGTCATCCTTCTGGTGTCTTACCAGAAGGGAGTGGAGAGGCCGGAGAAGAGGGGACAGGAGATGGTTAATAGGATATGACACATATAGAACAGAAAAGAGGAGTGTGCTATCACTGGGCAAGGAGAGCAGTAGAAGCTGCACATAGGCGGGCATGCAAAATTAAACTGGATTGTACACTTTCACTCAGTCACAGTAAATACTCAAAAATATTAGCTTTAAAATGTAATGTTAGTATCAAATACAGTGCTAAAGATATAGCATATGTTTCTAGTTTTACTTTCAAAATCATACTTGTCCTTAAAAAAAAAAAGCTAAATGTAATCGTAATCATCTGCTAACCAAACTACATCTCTTAACATTTTTTGTCATATTCTCAGGGAATATATACAATAATTTAAATAACTGTTTAAATTAAAATTTAACTTCCATATTTGAAAGTTCTAAATTTTAGGCATTGTACTAATTAAAGAAAAGCAGTAACATTTTGATATTAAAAGAAGAAAAAGAAAATACACTTTTATTTTAAGAAGCGACAATAATTTATGTGTGTACGCCATAAAGAATATTAGACAATTCACAAAAATTGAATCTATAACAAATCCCCATAATTACAGTCAAACTAAAACCAAACCCAAAGCCATCAACTCAATTCTGACTCCTAGCAACCTTATAGTTCAGAGTAAAACTGCCCACATAGAGTTTCCAAGGAACAAGCACCTGGCAGATTTGAAATGCCAGCATTTGGTTAACAGAGATAACACTTAACCATTATGCCACCAGGGTGTCTAATAATTACAAAGAAATGTAAATGTATATCAAAGATAAACTACATAGAAAAGTACTAATTAAAAGATATAAAAAAAATGCTTTGAATGAGTAAACTATCAAAATTGCCATTATTGTTCTATTTTGCTTCCTGGCAGTCAAAACAAACAGAAAGATATAACCAGTTATAATTACTGTTACTTTTTTTATGAAAGAGGGAAATAGATGAGGTCTACAAATGAAAAAAAAAAGTGTCTGGATTAAAAAATTTATTTTGAAAACCAGGAAAAAAATTGTGGATGTTATAATATTAGTTGTGGTGAATTAAGTGAATGACCATCTAGGTGAAGACAAAATCCCATTGGCTCATTTTTTTTTATAATAAAATAATCGCTTAACACTTTTATGATATTACATGATAGTTACTTGATTACAATTTATATCTACTGCCACACTTGTAGCTGTTGGGTACAAAAATTTACCTTATGTGTGCTGTATGACATATGCCAAGGCTTTGCTCATTATAAGTATAATAAATATTTCTTAGTATTGAATAATTAACAAAGTTTATGCAAGGAAAATAAATAGAAGCTAAGTTAGAGGAATGTATGCAACTAATGTATCAAAAAAGAAAGAATTCATCAAAGTAGACAGTAGTTATTAAGTAACATTTGTGGATGTGAATAATGCTCTAAAATTGCCAGTTTCATTTATGTCAAATTAAAATATTGCAAAGACAGTCTCAAATAAATATCTTGTTTAAGAACATGAATTTAGAAAATACAAGTCATAAAATTAAAGAACAAAAATAACATTTTAATGTATAGTATTACAGTTTACTTAGAACTAAGTTCTCTGTGGGACAGTTCTACCCTGAACTGTAGGGTCACTATGAGTTGGACACGACTAGAGAGCAGTAGGTTTAGAACTCAGTTTAACGCTTCATCTCTAGGACCTGGCACAGTTGTCACATTAATCTTTTAAGGTGGCATCATTTATTTTTTTATTGTGATTAAGTGAAAGTATACAATCCAAGTCAATTTTGTATGCCTGCTTATCTGCAGCTCTATCTGCACTCCTCACCCAGTGACAGCACATTCCTCCTTTCCACTCTATACTTCTAGCATCCTCTTACCAAACACCTGTCCCCTTCTCTCCACCATCTTCTCTGCCATCTAGAAAGAAACTGGTAGGACAGCCTCCTATAAATGTATAAAACCATAAAGTACACACACCACATACTCACACTGTGTCCCCATATCCGGTCCATTCTTGTCTGAAGTGTACCGGTTTGCAGTCAGGACCAGGAGCATGTCTGGGGCCATGTTCCCAGGGGACCCTCCAGGCTGTGGATCCATCAGTTCTGGTATTTTATTAGAGTACCTGAACTGCATCCCCCCTTTCCCTCATATTGCCTCCGATACTCTATGTTGTGTTCTCCTTCATGACTGCATTTGATGGTGGCCGGGCACCACCTGGCTCTTCTGGCGTCACACTGACAGTTTCCCATTCATACGGGTTCTTCTGTCTCCTGGGTTCTTTGTTCCTCTTGTCTTTGTTGTTCTTGGTCATCATCTGTTCTAGATGGATTGGGACCATTTGGTATATCTCGGACGGCACCTTGCTAACTTTTAAGACCCCAGACATAAGGTGGCATCATTAATGTTCTCTGTTATGGAGAAGGAGGACACTGAGGCACAGAAAGATCAAGATCTCAAACCTAGCAAGTAGTGGGTGTAAGATCTGAACCAAGTCTGGCTCCTAGGTACATGCATTTATCAGGCTTTTAACCCAGGCCTCTAAAACAAGTCACTTTATTTGGCTACTATTCTGTTTCTAGTACTGTTAGAAGTGATAAATCTTAAATTGTTGCCTTAGCTTTTCATTTGTATGGTTATATCTTCTTTCTTATGTCTCAGATCTGGAGAGGCAACACAATTTATGGGAGAAAAGAAACAATTTCACGTAAAATGTGGAAAACAAACTAAAACAGAGAATTCTGGGTAGCTTTGAAATGAGTTGATGGCATGGGCCATGATTTGTAGCATGCTATGTTATACTATGTGCAATATCATTGCCTTAGTTATAATGAAGAAAGTTAGTTGAACCTCTAAGACTGTTTCTAGGGTCCTGTGGCAAAGAGGAGTTTCTTGTGGTGAAAACAGTTCATACCCTCAGGCACTAACCCAAAGGGTGGCAATTCAAGTTCCTCCAGAGATGTTCTGGAAGAAATCCCTTATGTTGTACTTTCAAAAAATCAACCATTAAAAACCTGGGAAGTACAGTTCTACTCTGATACACCTAGAGTCACCCTGAATGTCCATGAAATCGAAGGCAACTGGCTGTGACAAAAAAGTCAGTAAAGTAGTAAAATATGACACTTTTTGTTACAATTCTACAAGAAAGGAAGAAAGGGAATATGAAATAACTTGGAGTCTACATCCTGATTTACAACACAATCTCTATGTCCAGCAGAAAAAAGAGGTAAGTGTTAGTACTGTTCTGTCCACCATTGATGAATGTGTTTACTGCTGTTTGGTAATTACTGACAAATTGGTCACTTCTACTGTTGATGTTACTATCAGAGTGCAGGTTTATTGAATTCTCATTAACATAACAATAAAATTAACATCCATAAAATACCTCAGTAAGAATTTAAGAGTTTCTGTTCATTTGGGAATGTAACAAAATGGGCAGAAATTTTGCAGAAGTGTGTGTAATAATGAAAATAAAAATAAAAAATATTTGTAGTAGTAGTCAATCAGTGACCTGAGACTTCAGACTGTTGATTACTGGCTTGCTCATATGTTAATATGAGTAATTATTCCAGTGAATTGAAGCTGAAAGTCAAAATACATACTCATTAATTTAGTTTAGTCTCCCTTATTGTTAATCAGTTGGAGTGGCTATTTGCAGCAAGCCCACCCACAGCTTTCCCATCATGCCCTGCCAATCATAAAACTTCAACGTTCCCACCAACTTTCCAATTTTTATTAGATATACATTTTTGATCATTGAAAATCTTAAGCATGTGTCTTCAAATGAGACATGTATGGAGCAGAGAGGAATAGTGTGCTGTCACCGGACAGGGAGAGCAGTGGAAGCTGCATAGAGGTGGGCATGTAAATTTATACGAGAATGTACATTTTCACTCAGTCATATTAAATAAATAAATAAATAAAAAAGAAGCAATTGTCAGAAATCTGTTTCGTATTGCAAATAGTTTGTGTTTTGGTATTCACAAATACTTTCACCTATTGTTCACTTATTGAAAGATTAGATATCAATAAATGTCTTTGACTAGTTAAAGAAGATACTGTATATCAAATCCTTTTTCCTGCTTGTTAGCCACCTGTATAAAATTTCCCAGCCTCTTTATGTGACTGGTAGGGTTATGCAGTCGCTGGAATGCAGATTAAAGTGACATTTACCAATGCCAGTTACAGGTCATTAATGTTAGCTGACAAATTCCCTTTCATCTTTGTTTTCACACAGTGATGAAAAACACTGCGGCTACAAGGTACGAGACGCAAAAATGGAAAGCGTCTAGATTCTCCAGTGAACATGTGGAGCAGTCTTACTGCTCACATAGGACTGTATAATGAGTGAAAATTAAACCTGCAGTGTCAACTAAAGAGTTTACAATTAAACCTTTAGTGTAAACCAATTAAGCCAATGAGTTTTAAAGGTTCTTTTTAACAACCTTTAATCTGCCTTGACTAATATACCTGAGATAAGCAGAAGATTGGTTTAAAAACAAAAAACCATTGCCGTCGAGTCGGGTCCGATTCGTAGTGACCCTTAGATTGGTATTTGGGGAAAACTAAGTACAAAGGAGTCTCCTCATATAAATGCATATTTTAGGTGGCGTAAAATTCACTATATACTGTCATGGTTTCTGATACCACTATCAAATTGGTCAAAGCTACTGTACCACGACTATAGTAAGAACTAGTGAAAGTTTTTTTTTTTTTAAAGTTAATAGAAGTTGTTTTTCAATTCAAATTTAGTCTCATGCCCTATATCAGAATAAAAAGTAGCAACAGTCATCTAGGGATCAAAACATACATTAAATGTAGAAGATACATATCGCATAGTGGAGCTTAAATGTCTCTAAGCAGTTTTGAGGTACACAAACAATAGTAGCGGCAAAGTCGATTATTTCTGGGGTTTTACAGTTTTTGTTTTTCTGATAATCACCCAGACAATTTAACAATGAGAATATAATGGCAGCCGTCATTTTTGAGTGCCTCCTGTGTGACAAGGTACTCTGCAACTGTATCATACACATTATCCTACTTAATGCTCATAAGCTGATTGGAAAAGGGGTCTGAGAGATTGTTTAATTTGCCCAGATGGTGTAGCCCTTACTCGATGGCACTTGGCTTTTGGCTTGGCTAAGATTCATCTCAGGCCCATGTTTTCCAGAGACAGCATTTTTTTTTCTGCGTAGTATCGTGGAAGAGAATGGGATCAGCTAACAGCAACCCAGGTTTACAGCTGAAATAACAAAAGGCACATGCTTCAAATATTTGTCCTTTGTTTTCAAGAAACTCTGAATTATTATTCTGTACATTTTCAAAGTGATATGCTGGGAATTACTCTTTCTTTCCCATTTTAAACTGTTTGGTTTGAAGTGTCTGTATAAGTTAGACGTCATTTCCTGTAATTCTCTCTCGATATGCACTCCCCTGATTGCTCCTTTCCTAAATATTGCTTTGGAAAAGTTAAAGTGAAATTTTAAATGGCCCAAAAGAGAAAATGAGACAAATGATTAAAATAACGGTTTCTATTATGAAATACTTTATAAAACCAAAAAACTCCTTGCTGTTGAGTTCATTCCAACTCAGCAACTGTATAGCTTTTAGTCCGTTAATAAACATAACCAAAAAAAATCCAGTGCCATGGAGTCACTTTTGAGTCATAGCAACTGTACAGGACAGAGTAGAACTGCCCTATAGAGTTTCCAAGGAGCACCTGGCAGATTTAAACTGCCAACTTTTTGGTTAGCAGCTGTAGCATTCAACCACTATACCACCAGTGTTTCCTTCTGTAATATTTGGTTAATAATAAAGTTATTATCTATTAATGAAAAACTATTTTATAATGTACCATTCACATTTTCATGTTATTCCAGACATACTGTCTGTGACTTGTAATTATTTAGTGCAATAGATGAATTATGTATCTTTATTTTTAGTCAATTCAAGATTTAATAGTACACTTTTAGAAGAATAATTTTTTAAATGTAAAAACAGAAAAATATGAAATACATAGAGATAAAATCAAGTTAATGAGAATATATTAATTTGTAATGAACTTTTTGGATATCTAACCTAGACGCTTTATTTTTACAAAGGAAAATTAAAAGACATAAGTAGCTTTTCTAAAATGTCCCTGTTAGTGAGCACAGCATCAGGTGAAAAATCTGGTCCCTGAGTCTCAATGAAATATCTCTTCCTTTTCAGCTGGTCGGCTGTGGGCTGAGTAAGCCGTGCGTACTTTTTACTCATTTTTCATTTCCAAGTAAGTTAAAATAAATGTTTGACTGGGAGTCAAGTTACTACCTTGTTGTCAGTAGGTCTTCTCTACATGCCACCTAGAATCCATATCCATCTATGATTAGTTGTGTTTGTGTTCTTTTTCCCAGCTGGGCCAGATTCCAGCCCTCCTCCTTAAAGTGCAATGTGTAGGACACACCTGCTCACTAACAAGCTTTTTCTTGACACTAGAATTTTACTTTTAAGCTTCTGTTTTACAAGATGAAAGTAACCATTTTTTAAAAGACATGTATGAATGACCAAGCTTACACAGTTAATTTATGTTTTCATAAGAGAATGAAAATAAATTAACAAATTCTTTCCCTGAGTTTATTGCAAAAACTTTCGGTAAATATCTTGCTCTCACCATCATTTTATTTTGGGCAGAATGTAGTTCTTCAGTCAGTCAGACCTGGATTCCAGTTAAGTTCTGCCACTCACTATTTTGCACAGTCTTCAACAAATAGCTGAAATTCTCTAGATTTTGGTTTCCTTATATATAAGAAGTGGAAATAATTTTATCTGCCTGTGAGAACACCTCACTTTTCTTTTGCTTGTCCTATCAACTTTTTTGACTAATAAACTGACATTTCTAGACTCCTGGAACTAGATAGTGAGGAGCCTTACCCCCTTCCACCTGGACTGTTTTAACAGTTTGTACTGTCCCCCAGGGTACTGAGCCACCATCTCAGAAGCCACAAATGCCCTATGACTACTGTACTGGAGAGCCACGTGTGCCACTTTCTGTCACTGGTCTATGTGCTAGGCTACTTTTACTCAGCATTAAGGAAAAAAACATTTTGAACTGCAATTTACCATGTGTTTTCTCATTTCCCTCTATTTTTGTCAACTTCAAAATGTAACTGCTACATCCAGTAAAGCTTCCTCTAAATAAAATGTCTAGGTAACTATATGTGTTTGCCTCCCTTTGTCTCTTACACATTGCTAGCAGATTTCCTTTGTTAAAATAGTACATTGCTTCTCTTTTCAAGAACTTCTGACACACATGTGAGTTCAGTACATGAAAAGAGAAATGTTTTATACAGTAAGAAAAAAGGTAGAGTGTCCAGTAAATTGTTAGAGGCTACCAAAAATAAAGTTCTATTTATACCTCACACATTACACCGGATGCACCAACTATAGAAATGTAAAAAATGACAAAGAACCTAGAAGAAACAAGGAAAAAACTTTATTTAGTAGTTTCACAGTGGGGAGGGTTTTCTGACTACAACATAATAACCAGAAGCTATAAAATAACTATTTTCTGACATGTAAACTAAAAAAAAATAAAAACTCCGTAAGTCTAAAAACCCTCAAGCACTCAAAAAAATAAAAAACAAAAACAAAATGCAAACCCACTGCCACGGAGTTGATTTCAGCTCATAGCAATAACTATAAGGTAGAGTAGAAGTAGCGATAGGTTCTCAAGGTTGCAGTAAATCTTTACAGAAGCTGACTGCCGCATCTCTGTTCCATGAAGTAGCTGGAGGTTTCACACCCCTTTCCTTTCTGTTAGCAGCTGAGTGCTTTAACTAGAAAGCCAAACCAAAAACTGGGAATATATGAGGCTTTCACAGAAGGAACACAGATTTCCTAAATATACACAGTTCCTAAAAATGGATATGGGAAGCATTGGAAATCCAACAGAAAAATAGACAGAAAATTGTAAACAGATAATTTGTAGAAAATAAAACACAACTGGCTAATGAGAACAGAAGATGTGCAAAATTATTTATAATTCTGTAAGTATGTTCCTGGGTGGCAAAACAGTTAAGCACTCAATTGCTAAAGGAAAGGGTGGGGTTTGAGTCCACCTGGAGGCTCCTTAGAGCTAAGGCTGGCAGTCTACGTCTGAAAAACCATTTACTGAAAACCCTGTGGAACACAGCTCTACTCTGACACACCTGGGGTTCCCATGAGTCAAACTGACTTGATGGCAACTTTTTTTGCATATGTGAACATACATACACACATGCTGTTGTTTTTGGTTGCCCCAGAGTCATTGTTTTCAACTCGCAGAGATCCCATGTGCCACAGCAAAATTGCCCTAGAATATTTTCTTGGCTGTAATGTCTATGGATTCAATTTGCCAGGTCTTCTCTCACATGGAGCCACTGGGTAGATTCTAACTGCCAATTTTCCAGTTAGCAACAGAGCACTAGCTCTGTAAGGCAGTTTAGTGCATCACATGAGGTTGCTATTAGTCAGAAATTCGTTCAACATCATGTAACAATAAAAGGTGCAAAGCAGTATATGCACAAAGTTGTTCAGTGTAGCATTGTTTATAACACCACTCCCCAAGAAAAACAATTGCTATGGTCACCTGTTACATCAGAGTAGAGCTGAGCTACATAGGACTTTTAATGGTTGATTTTTCTCTGGAAATACATCACCAAGCATTTCTCCCAAAAAGCACGTTTAGATGGACTCTGACCTCTAGCCTTTTGTTTAGTGGCTAAACCTGTTAACTATTTGCACTATCCAGAGATTCCTACAATATGCAAATGTGGCAAAATAAAGCCATATCTCTACCAACAGGGAATTAATGCATCCATGGCTGGCATACAATAAATATGCCTATAAAAATGTGAAACATTATGTTCACTTCTGTGAAACATTCCCTGGTTGTTGTTGTTGCTAGGTGCCATCCAGTTGGTTCTGACTCACAGCGACACTGAACAACAGAACGAAACACTGCCGGTCTTGCGCCGTGTCCACAACCATTTTTATGCTTAACCCTATTGTTGCAGCCACTGTGTCAATCCATCTCCTCAAAGGTCTTCCTCTTTTCCGCTGACTCTCCACTCTACCAAGCATGATGTCCTTCTCCAGGGACTGATCTTTCCCGACAACATGTCCAAAGTAGGTAAGACACAGTCTTGCCATCTTTGCTTCCGAGGAGCGCTCTGGTTGTACTTCTTCCAGAACAGATCTGTTGGTTCTTTTGGTGGTCTATCGTACATTCAACAATCATCTCCAACACCACAGTTCAAAAGCATCAATTCTTCTTCTGTCTTCTTTGTTCATAGTCCACCTTTCACATGCGTATGATGTGACTGAAAATACCATGGCTTGGGTTAGGTGCATTTTAGTCTTCAAGGTGACATCCTTGCTTTTGAATACTTTGAAAAGGTCCTTTGCAGCAGGTTTTCCCAGTGCAATGCGTCCTTTGATTTCTTGACTGCTGCTTCCAACGGTGTTGATGGTGGACCCAAGTAAAATGAAATCTGACAACCTCAATCCTTTCTCCATCTATGACAATGTTGCTTACTGGTCCATTTGTGAGGATTTCCCTAACATATCTTATTTTCAAAATGTAAGCTGCAAAGCAGAATAGATGGTGGCACAATTTTTATAGATAATGATTTAAAAGAATATGTAAGTATATGCTTGTTTAATCACAAAATGTCTCCAAAAGTAATCAGTAGTGTTGGTTGGCCCATGGAAATGGAGTTGGGGGATGGGAGCAGGCATGAGGGAAATCATTTTCACTGTAGATCCTACATTCGTTTTGGATTTTGAGTAACATGAAAGTATTTCTTATTTCAAAGATAAGTTTGCCAGCTCCTCAAAATGTTAAACACAGAGTTACCATGTGACCCAGCAGTTCTACTCCTAATTATCTGCTGTTGTGTGCCATCAAGTCAATTTTGACTCATTGTGACCTTGTATCACAGAAAACTGCCCCGTAGCACTTCCTAGTGCCACTAGGGCCCCTCCTACATAGCCACCCACAAAAAATGAAAACATTTCTGCGCACATACTTGTATACAAATTTTATAGCAGCATTATCTAAAAGCTAAAAAGTGAAAACATTTGAAATGTCCACCAGCTGATGACTAGATAAAATATGTTGTGTCCATGCAATGCAGTGTTATTAGACAATAAAAAAGGAATGGACTACTGATAGATGCTGTGACGTTAAATGAACTTCAGAATCAGTATGCTGAGTGAGAGAAGTCATATATAAATTATCTATATGGCATGATTTCATCAATATGAACTGTCAAGACTGGGTAAATCCATAGACACATAAAGTAGAGTCATTTTTCAGGAATATGGAAAGCAAGGGATCGTGCATGCCTGCCATGCTACATTGCTTTTGGAAGACGATGACAATATTCTAAAATTAAATTATAATGATAATTGCATGACTTTATAAATGTATCAAGGACCACTGAATCACACAGTTTAAACAATTGAACTTTATGATACGTAAATTATATTTTTATCAGTAGAGCTGATAAAGATAACTCAATTTAAAACTTTAACCTAGCTTATGAGGTAAAGTTGTTCCTCTAAAAAACATTTTATGCCTTTGTGTCAAGCACTGTGCTAATTAGGATATGCAGCAAGTAGCCCATAGGTCTTCCCTGAAAACCATCATTGCCTAAATAGGGTGAAAAATTGGGTGCAAAATAAAAGGCTCTATAGAAATTCCATAATAAAGGAGCATATACAACAGAAGCCCAGAATAAGTAAAATTTCCTGGAGAAGCTGGGAAAGACTTCGTACAAAGAGATGGCATTTGAACTTTCCCTGAAGATTGTAAGAATTTCTCTAGATACTGAATAGTGGTGAAGGGATTCATTGCAACTCTGTGAAGACATCAAAGTCAGACAAAAAAAAAAAAAAGTTATTTGATGTTGCAGTACAAACTGGAGACTGGGAGAGCTGTGAGGTCATGATGGTAGACAGGCACCAGACTGCAAACCAAACCAAAAAACCATGGCCATCGAGGTGATTCCGACTCATAGTGACCCTAGACAACAGAGTAGAATTACCCCATAGAGTCTCCAAGAAGTGCCTGACAAATTCAGACTGCAGCCTTTTGGTTAGTTAGGTATAGCAGGTAACAACTGCACCACCAGGGGAAACCCCAGAACTTTAGGTGAAAGTTTACAGTTCAAGTCAATTTGCTTTATAAAACCTTGCACACGCACCCTCGGTTCAACTCTAGCTGCTTTCCCCATCCTGTGACCACACACTCCTCCTTTCCACTCTGTGATTCCTATATTTCATGGGGATTTTCTTGATTCTGCTGGACAGGAAGGCTGGATTTCCAGAGACTAACTATAGCCTATACTACGTTATTTATCATTTAATGAATGCTGGCTTTATTGTTTCTCATTGTCTTTATTTCCTCAATTAGATTATAAATCCCTTCATGCCTAGGATCTTCTTCTAGTTGCTAGCAGGTCATTCCCTTTAAAGTGAATTTAGGTGTTTTCTATTTTAAAAAATTTTGTTTTAAACTTATATTCTTGATTTTCAAATAACACTACATGATATTTTATTTAAGTACCAGAACTGTTACTGAACATAAAAGACCTGAGTTCCCCTCACTAAGTTTGGCCTATTCAAAATATAGCAGGATACCTTTTCTCGTGTCTGTAACCTTTGTATTCCTAGTGGGTACCTCCCGTATTGTGCCGTACAAACCTAAGTAAATTGCATGCTAGGTAAAAGCTTCCACCGTGTTACGCACCACAGGAAGCAGCAAGAAAGGAGTGTTAGTGGAAAGTCAATGGAGAGTCAGTAGGAAAAGGAACTCATAAAAACAATATGCCAGTTATTACCAACAGTTAAAACCAACTAGATAGCAGCTGTTTTCATTTAAAATCAATCAATGAATGCTGAAATAGCTTAGTCAGCATGAACCGTTGATATTTTCAGGGTTTTTTTTTTTTTTTCTCTCTCTCACTTCCATTCTAGTACGAGGTTAGCTAGGGAACTGCCCTGAATTTGCTTCAAGAAATGAAACAAATCTTATTGCATTTAGATTCTGTTCACCCATATCCTCAAAATGTGTCTACATTTCTGAAAAAGAACATACCTAAGAATACAATGTTTTGCTCAAAATCAATTTATAATGTGACATTATAGACTCATGAGATCTAAGAATTGGTGGACACATTTTTCAACAAGCCTATCCTCCCACCCCATATGTCTTTGGGGCCACAGCTTCAATACTGACAGAAAATGCACCATCGTATGAGTTAGCCCACACAATTTCATAGTAGTTTCGTTCAACAACTTATTTCCCTGACTTTGCCAAGAATGTGTGGACAAGGTAAACATTAACAAGCTAGCGCGTTTCTGATCCTGCTCTTGGGACCTTCACCTTACCCTCTAAATACTCCCAGTTATTTGTGGAAATTCACTGGAGTTAAATTAAAAATGCACTGATGACTCTGTTTTCTTGGCTACGACAAAGTCATCATTCTCTTTTTCTACCTATTCTCCTGTTGAAGACTGTGATGGAAAACAATTGTAGGATTCACTTGACACTTGTTACGGTTTAGGGGCTGACAGAGGGCAACCAGAGTGACAGATGATATGCCATATTCATGATGTCCTCTTTGTTCTGTTGCACTTAATATACTCCTTTTTAATTATTGGTTCACTGTCAATTTTTTTGTTGTTGTTAGAATTTAAGATCCTTTAGGGAAATAATGGTGATGTGTTTGATTTGGATCTCAGGTGTTTGCTGAATCAATGAAGGACTCTAAGCTTTCATGTTCATCCAAAATTATGCATTTTTCACTTTTCTTTGGGTGAGTTACTTTCCCAGAAAAGATTACCTCATCAAGTATGTAAACAGTCCTCTTTCAGTCTCTTTTCTTGTAAACATGCATAGTAAATGTACAGTGACAACTATTTAGGCTTAAATTAGAATCTGTGTTAGATTTATAAGATTAGTTTTGGGTAAAACCGAACTACTTCCTATGGTTCTATTTCAGGCCAGTGGAGCTAAACAAGTAAGTCTTCCACTTTGAAATTAAGGAAGAGTGATTTTACGGGCTTAAATATACAACTTCATGAACACTTTCAAGTTAAATTTGAAAGATATTTCAAAGAATTGCAGTCAATAAAAACACATTAATTAGAATAAAAAATTGAAGATGTTAAAAACTGCTGCTTTTTCTGGTTCTGTGTAGTACTAGGTGTTTTAAACCTGGAGAAGAAATCTAACAACACAATCTTGAGAAACAGTGACCTTGGAGATGGGTATGTTAAAAAGTATTAGCATACATTCATTAAGTGTAGAATACATACTCAGCAAGAAGAAGATCCAATGATAGATGCCAACAGCAGCGATGGTCAGCAGATGATCCCAGCCTTATGAAGTTTTTGGTCTAGTGAAGAACAGATATAAAGATAGGCTTACTAAAATAATTAGTGATAATTGTGATAAATGAAGAAGTGGGAATAGCCTATGCTAACAAGTTCAACCAAACTAATCATTGGAACTGGATGGGCTGGGATGTTGTGTTGAAATCACATCAAGAAACATATTTTAGATGATAACAAATGAAACTCTACAAGGTGTTAAGAACCATTGAAATAGTTTTTATTTCTCTCCTCTTTAGGGGTTGAAAATATAAATTAAATTTTATTTTTATAATCTTTAGCAATATGGGATACTTTGCATATTCATTGCACTTAATACCACCATGTGAAAAAAGGTAAAATTATCCTCCTTCCTAGGATGAAACCAAAACCAAAAAACGTATTGTCGTTGAGTCAGATTTCCAAAGAGTGGCTGATGGATTTGAACTGTTGACTTGTTGGTTTGCAAGCAAACTCTTAACCACTGTGCCACCAGAGGCCCCATAAGGATAGAGTGATGAAGATATTTTCAGTTAGGATAGGCAGTGGTCACAAATTACTTAGACATGGTAATGGTAATACCTCTGTGGTGATAAGTTGTCTTGTACGCAACTCTCTTTTAGGATAAATTCCAGATGTCTGACCACGATCACACAATAAATGGCAGAATAAAAAATTAAACAGAAGTCTGTTGGAATGTTGCGTCTGAATCACTTTCTTTTTAAAAATTATTTCCTGAGTTAAGCCTTGTCATTCCATAGTTCATTGTTTTTGTTGTTTTACTTTGGAAACCCAGAAATATTATTTCACTGAAATAAACTCATAAGAGGAAACTGGAATTCAGAAAGATACAATGACTTTCTCAGAATCTTACTGATCTTAGATCCAGTTGTCATAATTTTCAGGAAGCACTAAAAACTGTATGACTATTATTATGTACAATGATATTTAAGCAAATAATTTATAGGATAGTGAGAAGATAATGTTTTTCATGGAAATTTTAGTATTGAAGATTTTAAAAAAGTTTTGAAGAGTGATTTACATTTGAAAGCAATATAAATGAGTCAGCATCTGGGAGCCCTTATGGTCCAGTGGCTATGAGCTAAGCTGCTAATTAAAAGGCCAGGAGTTCAAACTCACCTGTTGCTCTTTAGAAACCCTGTAGGGCAATTCCACTCTATCCTATTAGGTTGCAATGAGTCGGAATTGACTTGATGACAGTGGATGCTTTGTTTTTCTTCTGGTTTTAGTAATCATCTGTAAGACCTAGTGAAGACTGCTTCAGTCTTTCCTACAGATTAAAACTCTGAGTTATATACCCCAAGATTTTCATCATGTGTAGATTTACAGGTTATATGCAGTGGCAGTAATGATCTATTTACAAACGTACAGTTTTTGTATACAACTTTGTTTCTATTTATGAATTTCTTCTTCGGATGTTATAAAATATAGTCTTTGAATTAAGTTTTTGAGATCTATTATTTTGGTGCTCATTTGCTGTGAGTGAATTTTTTAAAAATTGTATTTGACATGTACCAAGTTAAATACTTGTTTTCAGCATTTAGCATAATAAGAAATATGTGCTATCATAGCTTCAATTTTCTTGCCAAGTAGAGAGTGACAGCTGTGTGGCAATATGTAATGCATATTTGCATCTACAGATAAATTGGAAGGAAGGAAAAACAGCTCTGGGTGGGCAGGTCACTGTAATTTAAATGAATCGTTAAAATTATATTTTTCCCTAGAAACAAAAATGTAATTGCTTTTCTGGTTAGATGCACACTGGAAGGCCTTAGTTATATTATTATAACATATTTTTTTTTGTCAATTTACAACTTTCCCAAGATCCTTTGGATTTTTCATTTTTGTTACTCTTCTGCATCCAAACCACATGCACTTGTTCTTGAACACGTCTTCAAGATATCTGAGTAAATTTATCCCTGAAGGACAGAATCACTCAGTGCCTAGTATTGCAAGAGCAGCTTCACTCTTCATCATTTATCCCACTGGCACAGGAGAGAGTCAAAGCTCTAAGCAGGCAGTCACTTAGGGAAGTTTCTTATGTTTGTCTGTATTGAGAAAAGGTTACTGCACTGAGCTCGTTGTTTTAAAAGTACGTTTTCAAAGTGAAATGTGTATCTTTATTTTTTTGTTTTATCATGAATTGTAGCACATTTGGCCATCTTCAAGAACATATGCGAGTTTCTTAAATATAGCTTCAAACTGTGTTTCAGTGGAGCTGCTTGAAACTTGAAATTCCCTCAGGAGTATTTCATTAGTAGATTATAAGCAGTTCATAATGATACTATATTTATTTGGTAATTTGCATGAATAACAAAACCCAGAAATTTTTAGCCTCCAACTGTTCTTACTCTCAATGTGTGTATAAGTGACTGTTTTGATATTTTATTTACTGGTACATCTTTTTTATTTTATTTTTATTACTATTATTATTTAATTTTCAAACTTCCAAGAGGTTAGCCTGGGTCAATAATTTGTAAGAAGGCTGCCAGTGATTAAAAAGCCCAAAGACTTGTAAGTTCTTTGACATTAAGTAAGTACAATCCTACACTGGATGTGAATAATGGCATTTGCAATTTAAAAAGTATGAGAAATAAGTAGAGTATCTCTGGTGATCGTTCATTACTACAACAGGTGCACCTATCACAGCAATCAGAAGTTTGGGAATACCAGAGAAGAGAATAGCAAAATGCTATTTTTCTAGAGTTTATATGAGATTTTCAGAATTTTATTGTTTCAAAGGTAGTTGTAGTTTTAGTTGTCCCCTAGTAAATGCATGAGTAAGTTGACCTTGTGTATGGTGCTTAAGCAGCTATCACGGATTGAACTGTGTTCCCCCTAAATATGTCTGTGGCAATTTGGCTCCATCCTGACTCTCCTATTATGTGATGTTCCTTTATGTTTTAAATCCTGCCGACGGCACTTGGCTTGGCTGGCCTATGATGTTAATGAGGAAAGATGGGCAATAGTTGTGTTGGTAGGGCAGGACTCATTGTATAAGACCGTATTGTGTCTTGTGGTAATCTCTTGTGACACAAAAGGAAGATGCTAATGGAGAAATCTGAAGACCCCATACCACCAAGAAAGCATTGCAAAAAGCAGAGTGCATCTTTTGGACAGAACCAGGGACCCTGCACCTCAGAAGCTTCCAGTTCAGGGAAAGATTAACACAAAGACTTTCCTCCAGAGCCAGCAAAGAAAGCCTTCTCCTGGAAGTGACACCGTAAACTTGAACTTGTAACCTACTGGCCTGTGACAAAATAAAATTTCTCTTTTTAAAGCCATCCACTTGTGGTATTCCTGTTAAAGTGTGCTAGATGACTAAGACAGCACATAGTCTAACATTCTGGATGAGACCATTCACTATCAGGGGGTTTCTTGCTAGCCTAATTTGATATTTTAACAAATACTTAGTCCATTTCTAAACAGTACTTCAATCAGTACACGTAGTCCCTAGTTTAGCACAGGTTTCCATTCCAATGACTGTCCTAAGTCGGTTCTGACATTAGCCAAATATCCTTTTTCTTAAAGTTTTCAGTATTACTTCCTTTTATTGTGTCTTCATAAATCCATTCCTTATTTGTCTTCTGGCTTGGCTGGCTATTTGTCTTCCAAAAAAATTCATATCCAGTGCTGTCAAGTAATTTTGACTCATAGGGACCCTACCGATCAGAGTAGAACTGCCCCACCTAGTTTCCAAGGAGCACCTGGTGGATTTGAACTGCCACCCTTTTAGTTAGCAGATGTAGCACTTAACCACTATGCCATCAGGGTTTGTCATTATTTGTCTTGGGGAGATGGAGACATTACATATAAACTTAAAGGTGTTTTTTAACAAATCCCCAAAAATACCAAACCCATTGCCATTCAGTCAACTCTGACTCATGGAGATCTTATATAAGAGAATAGAATTGCCCTCTAGGGTTTTCAAGGAGTGACTGGTGAATTTGACTGCTGACTGTTGGTTAGCAGCCTGAGGTCTTTGCTCTGACTATGAGGGAGAGTTAGAGGACATTGACATTTTGTCAATTGCAGTATAAATCCACTTGTCAAAGGTTCTGTGTCTTCTATATTATCCATGGGAATGGGCAGGGCATTTCTAGTCAGAAGATTAGTGACAGTTGTCTGTATGCTCCTTTTCTTTCTTTATTTTTATTTTCATATATTTCACACTAACATCTGACTGTTTCCTCAGTCTTCTGACTTTCTGACTGATTTCTTAATGTACTGAGTTTACCCAAGTGGGTAAGGGTTTGAGTCCATATTTCTCAAGCAGATGAAGCCTCTGATTTACTTAGTAAAAACCTGGGCAAATCCTTTCACTGTAAAATTTTTTGAAAACTTCTTTCTCTTTCTCATTACTTCGTTTTTCTATAGGATTTTTTTCCTCTTCAAAAATCCATTAAGTCCCGACCTGTGGATCCTTCTTCTGCAAGTGAACATCTGAGAATGGTAACATCAGCAAATTAGGTGTTACAATATTGTTTGTGGTACATATTCCTAGCAATGAGATGTTTCAAAAAGACTGTAAGTGTAATTTGTCATAACTTGAGTAGTAAGTCCAGAGGCTGTTTGTATGTCTTATGTTTTTGTTCAAAGAACTTAGACATGGATCCTTGTCTTCTTTGTGTGGTCTTTCTGCTACATATGTCCTTAGGTGTTTTCTTTCTGTAGCTTATGCCATAATGCTAAATCATTCTCCTCCCGAAGTATTACTGTTATATACAATCAATAGGACAGTGTCCAAATTCCTGTAATGATTCATGATGAAATTTGTGTGTATGTTTTCTCCTCTATCTAATCATGCTTCTTCCACCACTTGTCTGTTAGTTTGTTGTACCATGGTGGTTCACATGTTGATGTGATGCTGGAAGGTATGACACCTGTATTTCAAATACGAGCATGATCGCCCATGGTGGACAGGTTTCAGTGGAACTTCTAGACTAAGATGCCAGCCAAGTGCCATCGAGTCAGATCCAACTCATACTAGGAAAAAAGAACTTGTAGTCTATTTCTGAAAACCTTAGCCAGTGAAAACTTTCGGAATGTCAGTAGATCATTGTGTGATACAGTACTGGAAGCTGAGCCCTGCAGGTTGTCAGACACTCAACGTGTGAAAGGGTAGAGCTAACTCTTCAAAGTAGAGGGAGCTATAGTGAAGTAGATGGAGCCAAGCTTTCAATACCTTGATTTACTGATAGGACATGACTTAAAAGAAGAAACAGCTACAAACACGTATTAATAATCAGAATGTAGATTGTACAAAGTATAAATCTAGGAAAACTAGATGTTGTCAAAAACAAAATGGAATGCATAAAGATCAATATCCTAGGCAATACTGAGATGAAATGGACTAGTATTGGGTATTTGGAATCAGACAATCATATGGTCTACTATGCCAGCAATGACAAATTAAAGAGATACGGTGTCACATTCATAATCAAAAATACATTTCAAGATTAATTCTGAGATACAGTGCTGTCAGTGATAAATAAAACAATATCCATGCAGCTACAAAGAAGACCAGTTAATACAAATGAAATTCAAATTTACACCTGACTGCCAAGACCAAAAATGAAGAAATGGAAGATTTTTACGAACTTCTGTGGGCTGAAATTGATCAAGCATGCATTCAAAGGTGCATTGATAATTACTAGTGATTGGAATGTAAGAGCTGGAAACAAAGAAGAATGAGTGGTTGGAAAATATGGCCTTGGTGATAGAAATGACACCAGAAATCGCCTGATAGCCTTTTACAAGACTTTTACATTGTAAATACGCTTTTTCACCAACATAAATGGTGACTATGCACAGGGACCTCACCAGACAGAATACACAGGAATCAAATTGACTTTATCTGTGATGAGAGATAAAGAAGGTCAGTATCATCAGCCATAACAAGGCAATGGGTTGACTACAGAATAGACCATCAACTACATGCAAGTTCGAGTTGAAGCTGAAGAAAATAGAGCAAGTCCACAAAGCTGAAACAGGATTTTGAGTTATCCAACATGAATTTAGAGACCATCTTGAGTACAGATTAGACACAGTGAACACCAGAATCAGAAGGGATGCATCCTGAGATCTCCACTAAAAGACCTCAATTGATGGTCCAGCGGCTTTGGGGTTCCTCTGAGAGCATGGCCCCCGGCCCTGATGCTGCCCTTACCCATAAATTATAACAAAGGTCCACTCTTTGGACAGGAATGGATTGGACTTGGCAATGCAGAGTGACCATATATTGGAAGCACTTTATGGTTCTATACATCTATAGGATATCATCCTGCTGACCTCTGGATGGAGGAAGGAGAGTGGGTGGAGAGGAGCAGGAAAGGAGACTGTTGGGAGGATGAGACATGTATGGAGCAGAGAGGAATAGTGTGCAGTCACCGGACAGGGAGAGCAGTGGAAGCTGCATATAGGTGGGCATGTAAATTTATACAGGAATGTATATTTTCACTCAGTCATGTTAAATTAAAAAAAAAAAAAAAAGATTACAGCCAAGAAAGCCTTATGGATCCATTCTATTCTGTAATGTCTAGGGTTACCATGTGTCAGAATTAACTCAGTGGCAAGAATTTGTTGTTTTTTGTTATGTTTTATTAGGTTATAATTTAGAAATTATTATAAAATTAAGATGAAATCAAAATGTCTCATTCAAAGGAAACAGTTTGTTCAAGCTGTTCCTCAAACATTTACTTCTTTGAAGTCAACGTTCTTGTGCCTGATGGTAGAATTAGCTTGCATTTCATACCTCTGCTTAGCAATGTCGTTTCTTTGAGACATAGTCATGTAACAAAATGCCTATGACCTTCACATTGGATTTACTCTTTTTTTTTTGGAAATAAGATTATTTTAATGGATTTCAGAGTCACGTGCTATTATATATCATCTTGGTTTGGTGAACGTAGAATTGTACTTAATTTTTTGTGTTCCAATTTCTTACTAGGTGGTTAATACCTTTATAAAACAAAATATATTTCAATGAGAAGAAAGCATAATGCAGATATCTTTAAGCTGATAAAATTCTCCTGACATCAGAGAAAATGAATGATTCATTATTAGCTTGTATGCATCATTTCACTGCTACATACATACACTAATGAAAAGCTGAAACGTTGTTTTATTAGATTGCTTTATCCAGAGACAGATTTGTTTTTCTGTCAGTGATGATCTAAAAAAATTCATTAACAGAATTAACGGTATGACATTCTTTATATATGTCTATGGAAGTGAAATCCAAAATCAAATCATATAGGAAATATATATATATACTATATGATATTTACTACTATACTACATGATGTATACTATATCATATATATGTGATACCAATAAAGCTAAATCTCCCTTTTATTAAAGTAAAAACGGCAATAATGTTATTTGAAGCTGTAGTTTAAAAATTGCATATAAAATGTTATTTATTTACACTCTTCATAGACAAACCCTTGTCCATTTGTAAGTAAAATTTTTCCTAGAATTGATTATTTTACCTGACTTAGGATAAGTCAGATGCCGCTTTTAAGTCTGATACCGAAATACTGATATATGGAACTTTTATTTCATAATTTACCAAAGTTAAATGAATAAAGCAAAATAGGTACAAATACAGAGTATCTTGATAGTATAAAGACATCAAAAAGTTAAGTAAACAGAAACTCAAAATTTAATAGCTAATGATCTAGATTTGTACACAGAGAAATAGTTAAGTGGAATAGCTTTACATGTGTTGGGGTGACCTTTATCCTATAGTTTCTATTGTTGAAAAAATTTGTTGTAATAGCAAGCATTAAGAGAAAATATTTATATATGGTTTGGATTCTTATTTTGGGAGTATAAAAATAAACCCTGAAATGTGAACAGATGTTTATATTAAACTATTCATAGGATATTTTTAATACTTTAAAAAAAAATAAAAAAGTGACTGTAAACTTTCACAATAAAACTAGTTACTTGAAATGTGAGAAATAAGTAAATACCAGCTCAAATACATGATACCATTAGTTGTAATACTTAGGTTATATTAAAGATGTGTTCTCTTTAAAAATCTATTAATGTAATTAAAAATTCCTTAATACATTTCTATGTTGAATTATTTGTGTGTATGATAAGCTAGCTTCTTTTATGGTTTTGATTTTTATGCTTCATATAATACTACTCCAAAAAGAGATTACAGTCTGCTTCAAGGTTCATGTATAGGTTGTGCAATACTTAGGTTATTGCCAACAATACCGTCCTTCCCTTGAGTTTAAGAAAGTTTGAAATGCGCAGCTAAAACAAATATAGAGCTGGGCTATTAAGACACTCACATAAAAAAATGAAACTGAAAACATAGAAGCCGTGGTAAAATTTAAGTGAGTTATTGAAGTGTTCAGCCATGTGGTGATGGTGCTGGGGCAGCCAGTTTTAGGAATGTGTATAAGTCCCATGATAAATCAGTAGAGAGAACAATCTGTTTGAAAAATCAGGATGGATCCAGCCTGTGGATATAATGATCAAGTGATCATTGTGGCTTAGAAAGATGGTAGCTTGCTATATTTTCAAAAATGATTGAAGTATAATCTCTTTTTAAATATCTTAATGTGCTTTAAGTGAAAATTTACATTTCAAGTTAGTTTGACATAAAAAGAAAATCCTTACACACATATTGTTATGTAACCCTAGGTTTTCTCTTGCACTGTGACAGTACACTCCTTCTCTCCACCTGCTGTTAGTCCTAAGTCTGTTCATCCAGCTCCTGGCCCTTTCTGCCTTCTCATTTTGCCTCCATACTAGAGCTGCCTGCTTAGTCTCATGTATCTACTTAAGGTAAAAAGCACACATTTTGCCAGTATAATTTTATGTTTCCTACTCCAGTCCAATCTTTGAGGAATTAACGTCCTGAATGGTTTCAGTTCTGGGCTAACAGACAGTTAGGGGGGTCACGACTTCAGGGGACCCTCCAGTCTGAGAGACCATCAAGTCTGGTCTTTTTACTAGAGTTCAAGTTCTGCATTGCACTTTTCCCCTGCTAAGTCAGGGACTCTTTGTTATGTTCCCTCTGAAGGGTGTCACTGATGGTAGCTGAGGATCATCTAGTTTTTCTGGTTTCCTGCTGATGTAATCTCTCATTTATGTAGCCCTTTCTGTCTCTTTGGTTCACATTTGCCTTATGTCTTTGGTGTTCTTCATTCTCCTTTGCTTCAAGTGGGTTGGGAAAAATTGATGCTTCTTAAATGCCAGCTTGTTATCTTTAAGATCCTAGACTTCACTAGCCAAAGTGGGATGCAGAACATTTTCTTCAATAACTTGGTTATGTCAACTGACCTATAAGTGTCCAAGCTCCTGCTCCTGCTGCTCTGGCCCTTGAAGTGTTTGGTCGTATTCAGTAAACTTAGCTTTCGGTTTAGTATGGTTGTGCAGAATTCCTGTCACTTGAAATAATTCTTCTCAACTGTCTACCTAGTGTTGGAAAACCTGGTGGTACAGTGGTTAAGTGCTACAGCTGCTAACTAGTAAGTTGACAGTTCAAATCTAGCAGGTGCTTCTTGGAAACTGTATGGGACAGTTCTACTCTGTGCTATAGGGCTACCATGAGTCAGATTCAACTCAACAGCTGTGCATTTGGTTTTTGTTTTATCTAGTTAGTGAGTACCACTCCCTCCACCCTTGTAACCTTCCAACAATATATTCTTCTGTGTTTAAGCCATTTCTTGAGTACTAATAATAGTAGTCTCATACATTTGTCCATTTAAAGCAACTAATTTCACTCAGCATAATGTCTTCCAGATTCCTCCATATTATGTTTTCCAAGTTCATCATTATTCTTTTTCATTGTATAGCATTCTATTGTGTGACTATACCACAGTTTCTTTATCCATTCATCTGTTGATGGGCACTTATATTGATTCTATTGTTTTGCTATTGTGGGCAGTGGTGCACTGAACATTGGTATGCATGTATCTGTGTGACAGCTTGTATTTCTCTACAATATATTCCAAGAAGTAACGTTGCTAGATCCTGGGTTGTATCGATCCCTTGGAATATATCTATCAAAGAAACCTTGACCATGACCCTTCCTGTTTTCTGATCAAAGTAATTAAGACAAGGATATAGAAAAAATGAGCTGCAAAACCCTGAGCAGTTCATGTGCACAGTCACCAGCACATGTTCCCATGTTGACTCTTTGATATAGAACAGGCTAATACAACACCCACAGGGTAGGAACCCACCTTGCAGTTGCTGATGTCTGTAACAGCAGACCTCAGTGGCAACATATTTTCACCAGCTCCGTTGGACAATCAGCCTAACCTGATTAACATTATGATGCACCTCTCTGTACCAGAGCTGTTACAACAGGGGGATGGGCATCCACAAAAAACCTATCTCCCACAACCAGCGTGCAGTTAACAGCCAGTCCAGCTTGGTGCCACTGGATGCAGTACTGCTGTTCCAGTCTGTAAGTTTCACTTTGATGAATAAACTCTTGTCTCTTGGATTGTCTCCAGGTTGGTTTTTTGGTCTCTTGGCAACCATGTATTGAGAAATATTTTCGTTGTTGTGAATAGATCCTAACAATCCAAACAATTGGCAAGCTAGCCAGGAGACTGAAAAAACAAAATATCTCAAGTGACATGGCGGGGAAAATGAAACTCCACTGGGGTAAATGCCAGAGTGGCCTTCAGCCTCCATGTTTGGTTCCTTGGCCCAGCTGGTGGAAAACTCTGTGCCAGTGTGTGAGTGGGGGATGCCCCCAAAATGTCACAAAGGCTGCTGGAACTCCTATAGGGAGTTAGGGTCGAGAAAGGAAACAGGATAACCATGCACAGATTGCCTCAGTTGTCTGGCCTTTGCTGTGCTGCCTGTGTTGCTACAGAAGCAGAGATAGTGTCAAAAATCAAACTGCAGAAGTGAAAGAAGAACTACAACTGGAATGGGAGGCTAGGCAAGTCCAAAGCCAGTTGATAAAAAACTTTATTAGTTAAAATCAGATTGGGAAAAATATGAGACCTAGTAAAACTGAATGAAAATCCAGAATGCTTGAGCAAACTTTATTTCAAATTACAAGTTGAAAATAATTCCAGTATTTTTTATTAATTGTGATCGTATTAAAATTTTGTCAATCACAGTTTTTGCTATTTTTCTGTAAACAATTAACCATAGTATCTCAACAAAGATTTTAGATTTGTGAAAAGAACTGTGACTCAAGATATCCAAAACTCTTATGCAGATACATAAAAGCTTCATGAAATTTGTTTCCTCTTTCAGAGACATTAGGGTTATATTTTCATTGGTTGTTTCAGATAATTGACCTAATGTTGTTAGTGTTTCTATTCTACTTCCTAGTTCACCATATAGTGCCTGAGATCTTAAAAACCTGATGGTATTCAATTACTACTGGGCGAATTTGATTGAAGATTCTATAGTAAGATCATGATCCAGAATTTTAAAAAGCTGTGAAAGATACATGTCATTCTTCTAAGATCTAAATGTCTGACTTTCATGGACATTGAGGTAATCTACACAGGCTATGGCATGTAGATACCTTTTAAACTGTAACCTTTAGAGAAAACTGGTTCCTAAAGCCACTTGAGTCAAATGATGTTCCAGATAAACTAGTTTGGCTGTTTCACTCTGGATGTTCTGTTTTGTAAACATAAGGGAAAATGAGAAAAATCCCCTATGTACAGCCTTTTATGGCCCTCTATCAGAACCTCAGACCCCACTCTCCTGATACGTAGAGGAGACATTTAGGTTGTTTAATATAAAGAGAAATCTCGGTGGCAAAGGGGGAAAAAAAAGAAAGAAAGAAAGAAAAAAGAAAGCCGAATTGTTGTCAATAGCTCTCTGATGCCCCTCCTTGAGGTAACCCAGTTGTCCCCCAGATATCAGGATTTAGATCATCTCACCAGCTGGTGAATTGTGACCCTGATCAGCACAGGTACTATTGGAAATGAGGCCACAGACAGGTGGAGTGTCCTCAGCACCCTAAAACAGGACACCTAGTTAACTTCCCCACAGTCCTAGATGGACAAACCCTCCTAGAAGGATAATGATTCTCTTGGAAGAGGGGTCTGAAGAGACAGACCACTGACAGTGCCCTGAGACCCGCCTGGCTCTCGACCACACCACTGACATCTCCATGGGGGAAACCAAGGGTTACACTCAGTGTAGAAGTTAAGGAGATTGAATTTGACTTATAAATGAAAGCTACCTTCTTCTTAAATTGCCCCCATGGGCCCACTCTCCAAGTGGGACTGTGTAATTACTGCTTAGATTAAAAATACAAAGTGAAAAGTTTGCTCTTGTGCCTGATGGGGTCACAATCATGAAGATGTTTCCTTCTATATGTCCCCTAAATGTCCTGTTGTGTTGCTGGGACAAAAAAATTACTAAGTAAATGGTGATATACTACTGATTTATTCTATTACTAATTGACAGCACTTGGCTGGCAATCAGGTTTTAGGATCCTGTAAATAAGATCTGTATTTTCCAGATTGCAGTAGCATCAAATAAAGTTCCATGGGTCCTAACCGATACCCAGTAATTGTAATCCTGGTCCTTACAGATGATTAACATTGTCAGTGAGAGATTTCTACTCAGACAGACTGGCCTGCATCCTTATTCTGCATGAAACAGATACAGAAAAAGATCTCCATCCACCTTCCCATAAAAATTATGAGTATGAAATCTCTCAGAGGAAGCTGAAGTAGACAAATTAGTCTATATAAGAAACTTGCTAAAGACCAAGACAGAAACTTTCACAGTAAACTAATCTCATAGATATGAATTGTTATAATAGTATGGTAGAGACTGATAGGGTTAAAAGTATTGTTTAAAAATTCTTACCTGATCTCTCAGGCTGATGGTAAACTATAAATTTACACTGACTAAACTGGAGACTGTGAGGTTATTGTTTTTTTTTCAGAACCTGCTCAAGGACCTGAAACTATTCTTCTCAACCACTGACTGGAAAGCTACAAACCACCACCCAGATAACATCACAAAACAATCCTGCCCCCCTCCCCCCAACTCCCTAGTATACAGTCTGGGATGGGGTGGGGTGGCTGCCTGCTTTACAAAACAGCAGGAGACTTCCTGATACCATGGAGGTGGTTATGGGTCTGTAGATAACATGGTTGACCATACTTGTCATATAATTGGACTGACAGGTTCATGTGGGGGCAGACTTTCTCCCCTTTGCCTAGAGGAATATGCTACTCGGTTTCTTGAGTTTGTGCACGTTGAGGATCCTCTTACGATGTGGTCTGTGTTGTTGCTGCAGACTCTGGTTACAATTCACTAATGCCCAGGCTCGAGGGATAATGTTGAAAAACAGTGGCTAGATTGTAAGGGCCATTTAGGATTTCGGGGTGGAGTACATGGAACCAGAACAATAACACCCTATAGTGATCCCTTGGAGTGTAGCTATCAAAGAAACCTTGTCCACAACCCTTCATGCTTTCTGCTCAAAGTAATTATTTCTGGTCAAAGGATATTGAAAACAGGAGCCCAAACCCCAAGCAGCTCATGTGCGTATTCACTAGTGCATGTTCCCATGCTTAACTTACCCTTTGATGTAGAACAGGTTATTACAATACCCACCAGACAGAGACCCACCTTGAGCATTTCATCATCTATCTGTTTGTTGCTTGAATGTCTTCTTTAATAAAGCACCTGTTTGTATCCTTTGCCCATTTTTTTATTTGTGTTATTTGTCTTTTTGTTGTTGAGGTTTTACAATATCTTGTAGATTGCAGAGACCAGACATAGATTAGGTTTGCTGTATCCAATCTCCCCACCCCCCCCCTCAGTTTGTAGGTTGTCTTTTTATTCCTTTTGTGAAGTCTTTGGATAAGCATGTTTGATTTTAGAAATTCCTAGTTATCTATTTTCTCTTCTGGAGTTTGTGCATTGTTCGTAATATTTTGTATGCCACGTATTAGGGCTCTGTCATTGTCTCTATTTTCTCTTCCTTGATCTTTTTCATCTTGGATTTGATATTTAGGTTTTTGATCCACTTGGGTTAGTTTTTATGCATGGTATGAGACCTGGGTCTTGTTGCTTTTTTTTTTTTTCAGATGGATATCAAGTTATGCCAACACCATTGGTTAAAGAGGTGGTCTTTTCCCCAGTTAGTGAATGTTGGGACTTTGTCAAATATCAGCTACTCATAGATGGATAATGTTATGTCTGGATTCTCAATTCTAATCCATTGTTCTGTGGATCTGTTGTTGAGCCAGTACCAGGCTGTTTTGACTACTGTGGTGGTGTGCTAGATTTTAAAGTCTGATAGTAGAAGGCCATTGGCATTTGGATCGAGATTTCGTTATATCTATAGATCACTTTGGATACAATAGAAATTTTCACAATGTTAAGTCTTCCAATCTACGAGCAATATATGTTTCTAACATATGTAGATCTCTTTTGGTTTCTTGCAATAATGTCTTGTAGTTCTCCTTGTATAAGTCTTTTACATCTTTGGTTAGAATTATTGAGTATTTTATCACTTTTGTGGCTTTTGTAAATGATGTTGTTTTGGTGGTTTCCTCTTTGATATTCTCTTTGTTGGTGTAGAGGAATTGAACCATTTTTATATGTTTACCTTGTATCTTGATCATTTGCTAAACTCTTCTATTAGTTCCAATAGTTCTTTGTGAATTCTTTTGGGTTTTCTGTGTATAAGATTTTATCATCTGCAAATAGAGATACTTTTACTTCTTCTTTACCAAGGTAGATGCCGCTTCTTTCTTTTCCAGTCTAATTGCTCAGGTTAGAACTGCCCACACAATGTTGAAGAAAAGGTAATCCTTGCCTGGTTCCTGTTCTGAAGGAGAATGCTTTCAGGCTCTCTCCTTTTTAGAAGGATTTTGGCTTTTGTTATTGTGTAGATGCCTTTTATTACACTGAGATATTTCCCTTCTAGTCCTATTTTGCTGAGACTTTTTTTAATATGAATGTGTGTTGGACTTTATCAGATGCCCTTTCTGCATGAGTTGCTAAAATCATGTGTTTCTTGCCTTTTTGTTTTATTTATGTGATTGGTTACATTGATTGTTTTTCTCATGTTGAACCATACCTGCTTTCCTGGTGTGAATCCTTCTTAGTCATGATGAATTATTTTTTGTTTAATTCTACTGGCTAGAATTTTGTCGGGAATTTTTGTGTCTGAGTTTGTTGGTCTTTAAGTTTACTTTTTGGTGGAGTCTTTTCCTGGTTTTGTTCTTCAAGGTTATACTGGCTTCACAGAATGAGTTTTGGAATATTCCATCCTTTCCTATGCTCTGAAATACCTTTAGTAATAGTGGTGTTAACTTTTCTATCCAAGTTTGGTAGAAATCTTTAATGAAGCTATCTGGCCCTGGCTTTTTGTTGTTGTTGTTGGGAGATTCTAATTCCTTTTAATCTGTTCTTTTGTATAGGTTTATTTAATTGTTGCACCTCTGTTTGTGTTAGTTTAGTTTACATAGTGTGTTTCTAGAAATTTGTCCATGTCTTCTAGGTTTTCATATGTATTACAGTACAATTTCTTGTAGTATTCTGTCATGATGGTTTTTTTTAATTTCACTTGGGTGTGGTGTGGTATCACCCATCTCACTTTTTATTCAGACTGTTTCTTGCTCTCCTGTTTTTCTTTTGTCAGTTTGATCATTGGTTTATACATTTTTTCGGTCTTTTCTAAGAGTCAGCTTTTGATATTCTTAACTCATTCAATCATTTTTCTTTTCTGTATTTCATTTACTTTTACTCCAATTTTTCCTGTTTGTTTTCTTCTAGTGCTGAGGTCTTCTTTTGCTACTCTCTATTTGTTATAGTTGTACAGTTAATACTTTAATTTGGGCCCTTCTTTTTGAATGTGTGTATTTGTTAAGTTAAATTGATCTCCAAGCACTGCTTTTACTGTGTCTCAAAATGTTCTCGTAGAGGGTGTTTTCATTCTCATTTGATTCTGTGAATTTCTATATTCTGCCTTGATTCCTTCTATAAACAATAGATTTTGAGTTTTGTGTTTTCTTTGTACTTTAAGCTAAAATCTGCTGTATAAGTCAATTTGCCAGACAGAACTTGCATGCACACCGCTATGTAACTGTAGCTGCTCTCCCCACCTTGTGACAGCACACTCCTCTTTTCTGTACTGATTAAACCAGTTCCTGTCCCCCTGCACCCTCTCATCTTGCTTCTGGACAGCAGCTGCTCACATAGCTTCATGTATATACTGAAGCCAAGAAGCACACTGTTTGTCAGTTTCATCATGTATCTTATGATCTCATGCTGATATGATCTCTGGCTTATTTGCGCTTTCTGCCTCTTAAGGTCATATTTTCCTTATGTCTTTGATGTCTTTCAGTCTACTCTGCTCCAGGTTGGTTGGGACCAACTGGTAGCACTTAAATGGCTGCTTGTTAGCATTTATGACACCAGATGCAACTCACTAAAGTGGGATGCAGACACTTTTTAAAAAACACTTTGTTATGCAAATTGACTAGATGTCCTCTGAAACCATGATCCCCAGTTCCTTTCTCCTGCAACTCTGTCCTTCAATATGTTGGGTTATATTTAAGAGACCTCTTAGCTTTTGGGTTAGTCCAGCTGTGCTTTTCCTCTTGTCATCTAACCCAATTCTCATCTATTGCCTAGTAAATAAATTCCTCTCACCCTCCCTTCCCACCCTTGTAACCATCAAAGACTGTTTTCTTGTGTGTTTAAACCCTTTCTTCAGTCTTATGATAGTGGTCTCATACAACATTTGTCCTTTCACAAATGACTGATTTCATTCTGCATAATGCCTTTCAGATTCTTCCATGTTATGAGATCTTTCCCAAGATTATTGTTGTTCTTTGTCACTGAATAGTATTCCATTATGTGAATATGCCATAGTTTGTTTATCCTTTCATCTGTTGATGGGCACCTAGGTTGACTTCATCTTTTTTGTGTTGTGGACAGTGCTACAATAAACGTTGGTGTACGTGCATCTATTCATGTGACAGCTCTTATTTCTCTAGGATATATTCCAAGGAGTGAAATTGCTGGATCCCATGGTATTTCTATTTCTAGATTTCTACAAAAGTGCCAAAGTGGTTGTAGCATTAACCCAGTAGATTTTGAACAAAATGTTATTCCGTTTCCAGGTGTTTGATTTTTTTTCCTTGTTTTTTTTGTTATTAATTTCTACTTGTGGTCAGAGAAGATGCTTTGTAATATTTCAATGCTTTGAATCAACGGCACTTGGCTTGGCTTGAATATTTTTAAGCTTGCTATATAACCTAATAAGGAGAATGTTCTGGGTGTGTTAGAAAAGAAAATATAGTTGACTACTGTTAGGTAGAGTATTCTGTATATGTCTGTGAGACCAAATTGGTTGAATGTGGCATTTAGATCGTTTGTGTCTTTATCAAGCTTCTATTTGGATATTCTGTCTTTCAACAAAAGTGATGTGCTGAGGAGAAATACAGGGTGGAGAGGAAGAGTGTGCTGTCACAGGAAGGAGAGAGTGGTAGCGTATATAACAGTGTGTGTGTAAGTTTTTATATGACAAACTGACTTGGATTGTGCACTTTCTCTTAAAGGACAATATGGCACTTCAAAAAAAAATTTTAAAAGTGGTGTGTTGAAATCTACTATTTTTGTGGAGGTGTCTGTTTCTTTTTTCAGAGTCATTAGAGTTTGTTTTATGTAATTTGAAGGCTTGTCATTGGTTGCATAAATATTTAATACAGTTTATGTCCTCCCAGTGAATTGATGCTTTAATCTTTATATAATACCCTTCCTTGTCCATTGTAGCAGATGGTACTTGAAAGTCTTTTTTCTCAGAAGTTAATATTGCTACTGTTTTTTTTTAATGTTGTTTGCTTGATATTTTTTCCCATCTTTTGAGTTTTAGTTTGTATCTGTAAGTCTAAGGTATATCTCTTGTAAGCAGCACATAGATAGATCTTGTTTTCTTATCCAAAATGCTGTTCTCTTTCTCTTTAATGGTGCATTTAATCCATTTACATTCAGTGTAATTACTGATAGGTACAAGTATAGTACTTTCATTTGGATGCGTTTTTGTGTGTTGCTAAGGGTTTCTTCATTTTTCTTAGTGTATTTTCATTGTTTTTTATTTTGATGTGTAGGAATGTTGCTTTCCTCTGTGGTTACCTTAATATTTATCCTTATATTTCTAAGTGTAAACTGGACTTTTTTTTTTTTTGTTCTGTATCACCTTGACTGCCTCTTCATATGCAAGATCTATGATTACATTTTTATTCCCTTTTTTTAAAATAATGTCAACTTTTATGTAACATCTCATTTTCTCTATTTTCAGTGTTGTTGCTTTGAATTCTTTTTGTGATTTCTTTACCTGTTTTAATGTCTGTTTGCTCTGTCTTGTGTTCTAATCTTGAGTTGTTGAGTGATATTATTGATTTTCTAACCAAAAGATTCCTTTTAGTATTTCTAGTAGTTTTGCTTTGGTTTTTGTCAGTTCCCTGAATTTATCTTTATCTGAAAGTGTTCTGGTTTTGCCATCATATTTGAAAGACAGTATTTCTGGATATGTATTTTTTGGCTGGAAATTTTTTCTTTGAAGGCCTTATACATGTCATCCAATTGCCTTCTTGCCTACGTGGTTTCTGCTAACTGACCTACTCTGTGGATAACGTTTTCTTTATTCCTAGCTGCTCTTAGTATTCTCCTTTTATTTTGGTTTTGGGAATTTAATTATGTCTTGGTGACTTTATTTAGGAATCTATCTTGCATGCAGTTCAATGAGCAACTTAGATACATATCTTCTAATCTTTCAAAGCATCAGGGGAGTTTTCCGTTGACAAATCTTTAACAAATAAATCTTATTTACTGTTATCCACCCCGATTTAGTATGCCAGTTGTTCGTAGATTACTACTCTTGATAGACTGCCACAGATTATTCCTCTTGATAGAGTCCCACATAATTAGTGTTTCTTCAGTTTTTAAAACTCTTTTATCTGATTTCTCTTCAAAGATGTTAGTGTCAACTTATTTATCTTTAGTCTCAGTGCTTCTGACTTCCATTGTGCAGTTATGTTCCTTTGACTTTTTATTGAGTTGTCTAATTCTGAAATTTTATTATTAATCTTCTGAATTTCTTTTGGAAACTCTGGTGGTATAGTGGTTAAGTGCTATGGTTGCTAACCAAAAGGTTGGCAGTCTTAATCCACTAGTGTTCCTTGGAAACTCTGTGGGGCAATTCTACTCTGTCCTACAGGGTCACTATGAGTTGGAATCAACTTGATGGCAGTGAGTCTGTTTTTGTTGTTGTTGTTGTCTTTCTGTGATTTCTTGAAGCCTGGTCGGTTTGTCATTATGCTCTGCTCAAAATTTCTTAAGTTCCTCAACTGTTGTGCCTGTCTTTCTTGGCTTTTTCTCATTTTTGCGTGATGTCCTTCCTGATGTCTTGAACAGTTCTGTATGTTAATCTTTTGTATGCTGTGTCTGGTAATTCCAGGAAGTTCTCATTATCTGTAATATTTGTTGATTCTTTATTTAAGAGCTTTCTGAAGCCATCGCTGTCTGCTTCTTCATGTGGTTTAATATTGCCTGTGGTCTTAAAGCCATCAATAACTTATCATACTTATATATTTTATATTTGCTTACTGTGTCCCAGCTGCTTGTTTTGTTTTTAAATGGCCAAATAGCCTGGTTATGTGACCTAGTTTGATTATTGGTGCCTTTGAAGCCATAACATCCTGTAATCAAGTGGTCAGAGTTGTTACTAGGTATTTGAGCTCAGGAGTCCATTTACTTTCCTTCTATGTTTTCAAGGTATCCAGGTAGTCTGGCACAAAAAGTGTAGTACAGGCTTTTACCTGCAGTCCCGGATGGGCAGCAATCATTGGTGTAGGCATAGTGCCTGACTGCACACAGTGAGAAAGGCAGAGGGCTGACAGCTTCTCCAGAGTCTGAAGAACGCATGTCCATGTTCCTTAAGGAATGTGGGTGGGTAGGTTTTGTAGCTGATCTATGAGTGCCCAATGCTCTTGGCTATAAGGAGTGAAAAGTACCACTTATTCTTGGACCTGTGGCCTGGATGGAGCTACCAGTTCTTGGGGCCCTTCTGTGGGTATGTGAGGACTCTGCTTAATAGACAGCTCATTGTCCAATGTGAAGAGTCTACCTTTTCACCATATAGATGATACAGTAAAAATAGGGTATATATTCTGTTGTACTTTGCTAATGAAGTTCTGTCCTGTTGTAGCGAGTTCACACAGGTCTAAGCAGGGGTGAAAAACCATCAGAGTTTGTGGACCCCTTCTGCATATAACTAGGCAAAGGAACAGTTTCTGCCTTGAATTCCTGGCTTCAGGAAGTCAGCAGATTATTTTTCCTTGTTTGTTAACTTATTACCTCTTCACATCTGGGAAAATGGTTCAGAGCACTGTAAGATGTCCTACTTCTGGCCCAGGGGATAAGTCAGGCTCTGGAGCCAGCCCACACCCAAATGCAGAGTGGGAGGAGGACAGGTAGGAGGAAGACAGATTGATCCCAAAGAAGTTTTTTATCCCTGCATGGTAAGTTAGATGAAAATTACTTTTCTTTTGTGTTTCTAGTGCACATTTTCACTGATTCTTGAGGTGCGAGTAGACTCTCTGCTGCAAAGTCTTTCCCCATGTGGAAAACGTATTTTGTAATCACCAGTGCTCCCCCCATCCCACTGGCTTCAGCAGATCTGGCCTGTGGAATGCTGATTATCATTGAGTCAGGTCTGGCTACTCCTCACTGCTTCTGAAACTTCTTTTCCTCTCCTGTTGCTCAGTCCAGTCTCTCAAATTTGTCTTTCATGTTCAAAATCCTATAATGTCATAAAAAATCGAGTCATCCATTTGGGGGTTCTTTGCTATCGCAAAGATTACAGGATGCATCTGACTACTCTGCCATCTTGGTCCTGCCCTGTGAATTTAAATTTTAATTTACAGTGGGCTATGAGGATTCATTTACACCACAGAAACTGGCGCACACTATAAATTAGAGTCCACCTTCCTCCAACAGCCAGTTATACATTTAACAGCTGACAGTTCCAGAGACAGAGACAGACTAAAATAAAATAAGATTGATTAGAAGGTCCTAGATTTCTGACAGCTTCCTAATTCAGGACTCTAAATCCTTCAGAACCAATAGTGTTTATTTCTGTGAAATGTTTCCATAGAATTCTAATTGCTCCCATGCTTGCATCATGCCCGTTTGACTTGAAATTTAATTCCCACTGCGCCTGAAATCATGTCTAAGCCCAGAAAAGGAACATCTCAAATTATTAACGGATTGCCACTAACTGAATCAATATAAATGGAAGATGAGGAATCTGAGGATGGAAATTTATCAAATTCATGTGAATGTCTTATATGTAGACAAATGCAAGTATGTGCCTTTTTAATGACCCCATATAATTCATATATTGAATATCTACTATGTTGACACACAGCTAGTTTTTTTTTTTAATAAGCATTTTAATGTCAATCTGATTATCACAAGAGGAAAGTTAGAGAAAGAAGAGAAAAAAAATCTTAAAGGTATTTTATAAAAGATTTTTGTTTTCTGAATGCAGGGTTGTGACAAGTTTCTGCCATTAGAGGCACAGAAATTAAGGAAAAGTCAACTATGATTAGTCAGCTTGTTTTATAAAAGTTAAGGATTATGCTAACCTACATTTCCTTCCTTGGTCATTTCTAGTTTTGCTTTCAAACTGCTTCCTCTACTAGGGCCTCCAAATGTCTTGTCACAAAACACTTTTTGAAAAGCTTACTTTACGACATTATTTTTGAAGAGTAGAGACCATTCCTTCATCCTGCTACTCCACCTGAGCTTCTGGTTACAGATACAGTATAATATTCAGTGATCCTGAGATAATCTCATTAATCTTAACAAAACATACCTAGAAATGTGTGCTTAAACCTGGTAATTACTAAAAGCCAGTAACTACAATCTTTAGCCTTTACCAAAGTCGTCAGAAATTTTAAGGTTATGTACAAAATGCTAACAAAGGAACATGATTTCTTTCAGATCTGTTGTTTGACTTGCTGCTTACTGGAAGCATCTTTACTAAAATACAGTGACTGACCTACTTTTTTAAGGCTTTGCAAATCTTAATTGGAAGCAGTTTGACTCCCCCAAGTGCCAAAGAAATATTTTACCTCATTAAAAGAAGTCCAGTGGTATTACTTACAGAAATACTTTGTTATAAAGGATCCTTGTGGAAAGACACGCTTTTAGGCTATAAGATTTAAAGACAGACGTGAGAAACCAATGCCATGATTGCTTTATGTTAATTTAAAAAGCGTCACCAGAAGAGATCATTATTTTCTCTTTGGACTAGAAGTCGAATGATAGTTCAGGGCAAGTGTTAACATTTAGCTGAGAAAATATTTATTTTAGGCATATACAGAAATATGCTTCTTTTGATTACCTCAAGCTTACTGCATAAAGTATGGAACATGGATAGACTCATATAGAGGAAACTGACTCAATTGAACAAGCTTTTTCTTTTCTTTTTTCAGCATACTATTTCATACTAGTATGAAATTGAAATGCTCCAGTACCATATAAGTAAATAGAAATGTTTCTAGAAAATTTAACATCATACCTATTATTACTATAAATAGTTTAAGTAACTTTCTTTCATAAACAAGAACATAGAGAGAGTATTCATTGGGAAGAAATATGGAGCTGTATAATTTGCCTTCTGGTTTGTAAGCAATCCTTTAAGGCCTATTACATTTTGGGGCTGCTTACCAAAAGGTCAGCAATTTGAATCCAGTTAAGCACTCCTTAGAAACCCTACAGGGCAGTTCCCTTCTGTTTTGTTGTGTCACTATGAATCAGCATTGACTCAAAAGAAACTGGTTTGAGTGTTGTTGTTTTTAACTTTTCTAAATTTCGCCTAAGTACCAGGTTATTTATTCACCCTTTCCTGTAAGAATAACTGAAATAATGGATATAAAGCACTTATAATCATCTGTATAAATATACAAACAACTAAAGTGAAATACGTATTTGTAGGTAATACTTCTGAAACATTTAAGTGGTTAAGTTTTAATGGAATCACAGGCCACTGATCAAAAGGTTCAAAGAAGGACCTCAGAAACACACTCACACATACACAGACATGTTTATGTTTCTTTCACTGAATTTCAAACCCACATATAAATGATTTCAGATTATTTGAGAGTATTCATTCCAGTTGTAATAAGGACATAAGTAAAGGCCACTGATGTCATTCTTCTCTGTAGAAGACTGAGAAACGGCTTCAATCAGAGCCACACATCCCACTGTGGTTTGGTTTGATGAATGTGTTATAAAGTGAGATTTATTCAAGATCAAATAACTGGCATGTTTGCACCCTGTGAATACATGGGATGGAAAAGAAAAAGAAACCCTAACTTGATGCAATTATGGGATTCCCAACTACTTTAGAAGACAACTTTTTTAGCCTTCACAGTGTTGCTAGGCTCTTAAACTTTTGAAAAGACTGTTTTTCTTTGACTTAGAACTGAGACGTGTTGATTCAGACCCGGTGACTGCTTTAATCTGGTAATAGGGATTGTAGCTCTATAGTCTCTGAATCTAGCACATAGTTCTTACAGTTTGGAATACTGCCCAGGAAAGCTAACTCCAGGTGCAAGGTGTTCCCAGAGAGCAAAAGAAAACAATAATTTTGCAGCTTTTCATGAACAGATGTTTCAGGCTATAATGAAGCAAAATAAAAATACAAAATTCATCCAAGAAGGCATTTCTTTTGGTGTTTAGCACAAATGATTATTCATCTCTACAAAACTAACTCCAAATAGTTACATAAAAAAACCAAAGTAAGAAATCACTTAATACTGAGTCAGTAGGAAACAGCTTTGTGTAGGAAATTATATCTACATATCCCATACCAAAAGATGGCAGATTACTTCCTATTACGCTCAAATAGGTTCTGCAAATGTTACATCTGGTCTGCTTTGTGCTATGTACTGAGGAGTCATGGAAACTGAGAGCACTCACCTGTGTCAAAAAAGTTCTTGAAGTAATACAGGTTAACTAAATCAAATCCATGAGAATTAAAACTAGATTTTAAACAAAGTTCTGCTGCTGTTCAAATGAGAAATATTAATTTATTGAAAATCACTCCATAAAAGCACAAGAAAGAGGACCACTGAAGAGAGGAAGAGCAGGAAATCAACAAAAAGCATAGATTTGGTTTCAGAATCCCACCACCCATCTCTCAGTTTCTTGTACGGAAGCAGCTTACATGTTGTCATGATGCTGGGAGCTAGACCACCATTCCAAATAACAGCAGCTTCACCGATGAGAGACAGGTTTCAATGTCGCTTCCAGATTAATACATACTAAGAAGAGAAGCATGGCAATCTACTTCTGAAACCTAACCAGTGAAAATCTTATGGATCACAGCAGAACATTCTCCCACTGACTGACTTCAGAAACATCATCAGAACATACTGATCGCAAGAGGAGGACTTCATGCTTGGTGAACAGAGTGCCAGTGAGGACATAGGAGACTCTTAACGTGATGGATTGACACGGTAGCCACCATGTGGATTCAGCATGCTGGTGAACGTGAGAAGGAGGCAAGACCAGGAAGTGCTTCAATCTGCTGTATTTAAGGTCTCCATAAGCCAGAGTCAAACTGGTGGCAGCTAAGAACAGCAGCACCATGGGAAACAGAATAAAACAACCCTCATGATAAAAATCAAGAAACTTGAAGAATGCTGAAAAAGGGAGAGAGAAAGAGAGAGAAACAATAACTCCAAACAATAAACAACAAAGACCACTCTATGATGATGATGAAATACAAAAACAAATTCACTGGCGACCAGTTGTTTGCAACTCATGGCAATCCTATAGCACAGAGTAGAACTGTCTCACTGGATTTCCAAGGCTCCTCTTTGTGGAAGCAGACTGCCACAACTTTTTCCCAAAGATAACCTAAAAGGTTTCAACTGCTGATCTTTGAGCACATAACCACTGTATTTCCTTGAGGAAAGGGTTATGAAATTCTGCAATTTACCATACTTTTGTGCAAATAACAAGTGCCGTCTACATTTGTTTGCAAGCTACATCCTCTCCTTATAAGATATTCTCATAAGTGCTTGCCTTATGCTAATTTTTCTACAGTATTTTTTTAAAGGCATACTGACACTTCACTTAGGAAATGCTTGAAATGGGGAGGGTACAGTTGGCAAACTAATGTAGAAAGCACATATTATCTGCACAAAAAATACAATTATCTGCCTCTGTACTAATCTGTTCAGTTAGAAAACTGGATTAACTTCTTGAATGTAGAAACAGTAATTTCCCAAACACTAAAAAGTGTATTTTTATTCAGATATTTTGAGATTTTTCTTTTTTCTACTACCTAAAGTTTTATCCCCATTGAAATTTGCGAGCTATAAATATTCAGAAATCATTTCCTGAATGGATAATTTGTACAAAGTTTAAGTGGTAAATTCTGTGTTAATTATACACAGTACAAGCGGTAATGGAAGCTCAAGGCTGCTCATTTGATAAAAATAAATATTTTTTGGTATCTGACAAAGTGGATCTTCTGTGTTTTTTTTTTTTTTCTCTCTCTTTAAGGTGGAGGGGACAATGCATTGAAACTATCACTCATTTCCTCAACCAATCTTTGTGGTTTGTTTGTTTGTTTGTTTGTTTCTTAGATTATACGCGTTTTTGCAGTATGTCTGCAGAATTTTTCCAACATTCTCTAAACATCTTGGGTTTTCTCATTTTCTTCATTTGCTCACAGTTACCATCTGCCAAATTGGATTTTACAGTTCTTCTGCATATGGATAGTTTAAGCTAACTTAGTTTTTCATTATAAATTGGTTTGATCCCATTCAGATTTTATCCAATTTTTATAGTACCATGTTAACTTTTTTGTTAGTATCTGTGCCTTATTCAATTATACACATATTTCAGATTAACTCAGATTTTCTGGCTTTTTCTTCAATACCGCTTATAACGTGTTTTCCATAGAGTTAAAATATACACTTTGCCTTATATGTACCACTCAAAAATATCCTATTTCTCAGTGTCTTGGCTTATTGATATATTACTTCAGGATTAAGAAATTCTCTAGTCATTCTCGTGTCACTGTGCATATTAATTAACCTGACACTAGGGGGATTTTAAGGAATATAGACATGAATAATGCCGTAAATATTTAGTTTCTTTGTTTTAATTTTTATTGTGATTAAGCGAAAGTATACAATCCAAATTCATTTTGCATGCCCACCTATCTGCAGCTCCTTCCACTCTCCCCAACCAGTATCTAGCATCGTCTTAACGGGAAACCCTGGTGGCACAGTGGGTTAAGAGCTATGCCTGCTAACCCAAAGGTCAGCAGTTCAAATCCGCCAGGTACTCCTTGGAAACTCTAGAGGGCATTTCTACTCTGACCTCTAGGGTCACTATGAGTTGAACCTTAGTCAACAGCAGTAGGTTCAGCTTTTTTGTTGTTGTCATCGTTATCCTCTTAATAAGCATCTGTCCCCTCCTCTCCACCCTCTTCTCTCCCATTTAGAAAGAGACAAATAGGACAGCCTCCTATACATGCATAGAACCTTAAAAGTACATACACTACATGGACATACTGTGTCCTTGAGTCCAGTGCATTCTTGTCTGAAGAGCTGACCTCATTACTGGTTTCTGGTCAGGGACAGCAGCAAGTCTAGGTGCCATGTTTTCAGGGATCCTCCAGGCTTCTTCCTCTGGGACGTTTTTGGTTCTTTATTTTGGGAGTTTTCCAGAGACAAGGTAATTTGCTTCTTTAAATGGTTAGAACGTATGGCAGAATGTATGGTTCAGCTCAGCGAAGAGAGGGAAGAGATGCCCTGATGCTCTTGGCTGGCAGCTGGGCTCTCAAGGTTTGCCTGTCCCAAGCACAGTATCTCTGCTGTGGTATACAGTGTTTACTTAAGCATTGCAGTTCAGCACATTTGTGTGGCAGACTCGCAGGCTCAGCAGACCCATTCCTTGCTTCCCAGATAACAAAGAAGATGTCTGTACCTGCAGTCTCTTGAAATGATGCCTCAGCAGAAACAGGTCTCAGTGTGCCTCTGCCTCAGCTCCAGCAGTGGTAGTTTCCTGTTTCCTGTTTCTCCGTCCAGTCTCACACTACACCAGATCCTGGGGCTCCCAAAATGTCTACGTTGCTCCATTCACTTATTATTCTAGTGCTTAGTTCTCAGAGGGAATAGAGAAGACATGTGTTTAACCTGCCATCTTGATTCTACCTCCTCTAAAGTTTCTGATAATAATGTTTATTGTAGCCCATGTATAGTTTCTTACGTAACTGCTAAAAGTGAAATGTATTTCTATTTTCCTCCCTGTAGTTTGTCTTTTTTATACCTAAACTTTCTTTTTTTCTAGTAGGAAGGGCTAAATAGTCTTCTGAGAGCGTATGTTGCTGCAGAAGTTTATTGTTGCTATAATTATTGTATTGTAACCTATCACATTGAACTTAATTTGCACAAAATAATCTTTTATTAGAAACCATGGTGATGTAATGGTCAAGTGCTGTGTCTGCTAACAATAAGTCAGCAGTTCAAATCTGCTCCTTGGAAATACTATGAGGCAGTTCTTGTCTGACCTGCTGGGTTGCTATGAGTCAGAATCTACTCAGTGGCAATGGGTATCACTCAGCAGTTAATTCTTCCACAATTTCATGGAGAGAAATAAGTAAAAACAACTGTAAAGCAACTGGTACTGCAATGACAGATTAAAACTGCCATAGTTGAGGAGAAAAAGAAATGGTAGTTGGAAAAGCAGCATTATGTAACTCCCAAATATGTGCTTTGCTTAATTTTTAGACATGTATAAAGCAAAACATACAGAAGTCTTTATTATTTGGACACACATACTGTAACTTTTAGAAATATAAAGGAAAAAATGGCTATAAGTATTAGTGCTTTATAGATATGGATTGGTGGGTATGTGGGTGGGCGAGTGGGTGGATAGAAGGATGGATGACTAGATGGAGATGAAACTGAAAATGTACACATATCAATGTACCAGAAGATTTCTATAAAATTAGAAATAGACTAAAGTCTACTTAGAATAGATATTAGTCATAGTAATGATTAAATTGAACCACAACAAGAATAAATTGAACATAAGTATATAATATTATATTTCTGGTGCCAGTAAAATTATAATCAATAAGGGTGAAATATGGAACTCTCAGAATTTTCATCATAGTTATTTTTTCACAATACCACAAACATTTAGTTCCTTAATTCCTCCAAGGAAGGACACACACACACACACACACACACACACACACACACACATGTATATATATATATATATATCACCTTATTTGTAGCCAGCAGGCCGAGATCCAACCAGATGCCTTGTGTATTTCCAGGAAATCTGCTAGGATATTAGCAACAATCATGTAATAGATTAGAAAACTTTTCAGGGCATGAGAAATAATGAATATTCTTTTAGTCTATTGCTACTGCTAAAATAATAAGCAAAAAAAAAAAATGCTATCTTAATCCAAGTGTGTGGCTATCTGCTTATCCATTAGTATACAGCCCGCGTGTGTCAGCAGATCAACCCGAGAAACAGCCAGTGGTGGTTTCAATTATAATTTAAATACCTGTCATGTTAAAACACAACTAGCAGGTCCCCATCAAAAATTTTTTAGAAAAGCAGTCCTGAAATATATTACATTCATAAGTAATGTAGTCCAAGAACAATGTAATACTACACATGTACAAGAAATTTGTGAATGCCGGAGAATCAGCTTGGTAATTATGGAAGAAAATCAATATATTTTAACTAGTTATAGAGATCACTTATTAATCATAACCTTTATTATGCATGCATTATCCATATTTTAAATAGATACAAATATTCATTAATTCATTAACCAATATTTGATGGAGTCTTGGCAGGTGTCAGAGACTTTTTCAGGGTCTTTAGGTACACTTATGGTACTTTTGTAGAAGGGTTCTTAGGATTGATTAAAGTGCTGCACATCAAGTTAAACTTTAAATCCTTTTCATATTTTGATTATTATTTGTGGGGTTCCCAAATTATGAGGGGAGGCTTAGAAAACTGTTCAACCATTCACTCAAACTATGTGTTTATAAACATTTTACTCTTGGCCTTGTATTAAGAAACTCTGGAACTCTTGGCACAATGGTTAAAAGCCCTTCTGCTACCTGTCAATTCTGGCAGTGCAAATTGACCAACTGCTCCTCGGAAACTCTATAGAGCAACTCTGTTTTGTCCTATAGAGTCACTATGAGCTGGAAGTGATTCGGTAGCAATGTTGTTTTGGTGGTTAAATTTAGTAAGGTAAACGGTTTCCAACATTATGATGTTTAAGAAGTTATTAAAAAGTTTTCTTGTTCAAAACTCTTCTTCAAAATATTATGCCTAGTAAATCCATCAGATACCACAGGGCAAATATTACATGATTCCACTTAGATGAAATATCTAGAATAAGAAATGCATAGAAACTAAAGATTATTAATATCTTTCAGGGGCTGTTGGGAAGGATGAATAAGATGGTAGTGCTTAGGGGGTGCTAAGTTTCTATAAATTGTGATGAAAATTTGGAAATGGATTGAGACGATGTTTGTACAACACAGTGAATTAAAGACACTTAATTGCACATATAAAAATAGCTGCAATGGCAAATGCTTTGTTATACATATTCTATTACAATAAAGGAAACCCTGATGGCATAGTGGTTAAGTGCTACATCTGCTAACCAAAAGGCTGGCCATTCAAATTCACAAGGTGCTCACTGGAAACTCTATGGGGTGGTTCTACTCTGTCCTATAGGGTCACTATGAGTTGGAATTGACTCAGAAGCAGTAGGTTTGGTTTGGAGCTTTATTACAATAAAAATTTAAAAATATTTTTTTTTCAGCTGCTTATTTCACTGCCTGAAATGACATTGTAAAGAAATAATTCTCAAAAATCACAGCCCACCTTGCAGGAATTAATATATTAAGCTATAATCAGTTTTATTCTTCAATCTTTTAGACAGTTTATTGGATGACTTTTCTGTTAGTAAATTGAGAATGCAAAGCTGAGCATGGAACTAATACTGACTAAGGAAAGGAAGAAGGGACAGTTATAGAGCATAGGACATCACCTGGAGAGTATGGGTCTCAATGGAGATTTTTATCTATAAAAGTGGTTGAGTGCATATGCAAGATAAGTTAACAATGGCTAGTTGATTTATGCTTTCTCCCAGTTTTAGCTACTAAATTTAAAAGAGATAACTCAATAAAATATATCAAGTATCATTTGCCCTGGAGGATATTATATCCTGGTTACTTAAGGCAACAGTTTTTCCTATTGTTACAGTGTAACAGCATTATAAAATTGTATAATTTATGCAATTATAAAACAAAACACTAGATAATGTTCTCTTCGACCCATACATAGTGATTAAATGGAGATTAGATGATTGAAGGTGTTATTAAAAGCATTCCATAATTGGCAAATTTCGAGATTTCTCTTAAAAGGGGAAATGGGAAGAAATACTGGAATCACGGCATCCACAGCCTGATTAGTATGACTGAAACAGACAGGTGGATAAAGTAGGGAAATGATGAATGTTGGGCCTGGAATACTTGATTAAGCTGTGGTACAAAAAACATTTGAGAAAAAAGTTGCTCAAATTTTAAATGAGGAGTTTTTTAAAAAACATATATTTAAAGCAGTTTTAAATTGATAGAACAAATTAATATAAAATAGCTATGACAATGTTGCCATTGTACACTGAAAAACATTAGTAACCTATGACATGCAGATGACACACCTTACTTGCTGATAATTAAGACAAATAGTTAAAGTTCAAAGACTACAGCCTTCTGTATGAATTATACCTGAACATGAAGGAAACAGAAATTCCCCACAACTAAAGTGATAAACAACATCCTGATAAATTAAGAAGAAATTGAAATTGTCAGTGTTTTCATTCTACTTGGATCAACCATCAACTTCCACAGAAACAGCAGTCAGGAAATGAGACAGCATAGCGTATTGGATAAATCTGCTACAAAATGACTCCTTAAAATTTTAAAAAGCAAAAAGATCACTCTGATTAAAAGGGTGCATGTGAACCAAGCCATGATCCAACTGAGCCAAAAGTGAAAAAGGAGGACAGAAAATAATGCATCCAAATTGTGATGCTGCCAAAGATTATTGAATATATCATGGACTAACAGAAGAACAAACTAATCCATCTTAGATGAAATATAAACAGAAGGTTCCTTAGAAGCAAGGGTGGTGAGTCTTTGTCTTGCTTTTCCCTTGAATAAGTCATCAGAAAAGACCATCCTCAGAAAAGTACCAAGATTGGTAAAAGTAGGTCAGCAAAAACTAGAGAAATCTTCATTAAGATGGATCAACACAAAATAGCCACATCGATAGCCTCCAACACTGCAATGCTTATGAAGATGATACAAAAGTAGGCAGTGTTTACGTCTGTTGTGTACCAGGTCACCGTGAGTCAGAGCCAACTCGCAGCAGCTAATGACAAAGATTATGATAGGCTTTAAAGCGTAGTTTATTCATAACTACTTTATCTTCTGTTTTCCTAGGAAAAAGTTATTATCAGGATCCTTAAACCAAAAAGCTAACCCTATTGCTATGGAGTCAATTCTGACTCAAAGCAACCCTTTAGGACAGAGTAGAACTGCCCCACAGAATTTCCAAGGAGTGCCTGAGTAGGTTCAAACTGCTAAGTTTTTTATTATATTTATTAGAAAAAAGTGAAGTCGACAAAAAATTTAAGATGACTCTAAAGACTCTTGAATGCTTATATTTAAGTGTTACGAGATAGAGTTACAATTATCATATGTATGTCTATAAGTGATATATAAACAAACACAGTGTGTTTCATAAAATTTGTCTAAACACGCAGACCGGGAAATCAGAAGTGATATTTCTGATGTTTCTAGTCTGGGACTGGCATAATGGTTTTCACCTTTGAAACTTGTATTAAAAATTGAACATTAAGAATTGCTATTTTAAAAGTACAAAACTTATGAGAATATCATGAATGCCTGTACTTCCTAGGAGATCAGAAAAGCTAGAAGTGTCTTCTCCAATGACGAATTTAATTTGTACCCAAGACGGAATTCTGTATTTTATTCTTTTAAGCACATCAATGTAATTCAAGGTATTGATTGCATAGCAGATTAATGATACCGGCTATGGTATATAAAGTCCGGTTAATAGCTCTGAGGGTCGTATTAGAAAAGCTGGCTTATCTTTGAACTGAAGAAAACTGCTTTTGCTTTTGTTGTTACCATAAAGCTAAACACACTCTCGCACATACACATATAGCATAAGGAAGAAAATGGATAAAATCATTCAAAAGCTAAAACAGACCAAGGATGATTTAATACGAGATTTTTATTTCATATCCATTACATTTAATGGTTCTTCGCTGCATGAGGTGTTTTATCAACATAAGGTAACTACAACTCTTTCATAATACTTTCTGAAGTTGTATGTTTAGACTTATTTCGTATTTTTTCACATAAAATTGTTTTTGAAACTTTACTCAGTAAACTAGATCAGAGATTCCTCAGCTCAGATGAATGTTAAAATCATATACCCAAACCAAGCCCCTAGGGTTGCCATGAGTCGTATCCGAGTCGCCGGCACTTGGCTTGGCTGGCTAAACCAAACCCACTACCATCAAGTCAATTCCTACTCACAGTGACCCTGTTCAACAAAGGAGAACCGTCCCAGAGAATTTCCAAGAAGCTGAAAGTAGATCGAAACTGCTGACCTTTCTGATTAGCAGCCAAGTACTTAACCACTGTGGATCCAAGGCTCCATTAGAATCATGTAGAGAGTCTTTTGGACAATGAACAAAAGAAGACAGAAAAACAGTTGATGCCTTTGAATTATGGTGTTGGAGAAGAACGTTGAATGTACATGGACTGCAAAAAGAACAAACAGATTTGTTATGGAAGAAGTTCAAAACAAGTGCTCCTTGGAAGCAAAAATGGCAAGATTATGTCTTATATACTTTGGACATGTTGTTAGGAGGGATCATCATGCTTGGTAGACTGGGGGGGTCAGTGAAAAAGAGGAATACTCTCGATGAGATGGATTGACACAGTAGCCACAAAATGGGCTTACACATAAAAATAATTGTGGACATGGCACAAGACCAGGCAGTGTTTCGTTCTGTTGTTCACAGGGTTGCTGTGAGTTGGAACTCACTTAATGGCACCTGACAACAACAACAGAGAGCCTTTAAAAACCACTAATAGCTATGCCTCATCTCCTACGAGATTCTGCCATCACTGATCTGGTTAGTATCTTGGTAGCTGATATCTTTGCAGAGCTGCCCATGACAATCTTGTGTGTAGGCAGGTTTGGGAAAAATTGAGAGAAATCAAATATCATTATCCCAAAATATAAGAAAACATTTCAAAAATATTAATATTGCATTTGGTTTAAAGCAGTCAACCAGGTGAAATCATCTATTATTAAAATTATTCATTTTAATGCCATTGTACTGCTATGTTATTACTCAGAACTGAAGAATCAATAAATGTCTCCTGAGTTCAGAAAAGGAATCATTGCTCTAAGAAAAAAAATGCATTCATGTCATGAAAAAAATTGATTAAAGCTTTCAGTGTTACTGATTTTTCCATATATTTGAATTAAAAAATAAATCAAGAAGTAGATTACAGATTAAATAAAAATAGAAATTTGAATAATAGCTTGAATAAATGAATATTGACTAATGTTTTAAACTTCAAAATGTGTTTCAAGATTTCTAAATATAACTGATCACATGAACCATAATTTAAAAATATTTAGATTTATTATTTTATGAAATGCCAATTTTTAGTGTCTAGCCAGAATTTTATGAAAAAAATATAAAATATGAGTGATTTATTTCATCTTCTGACTTTTCCCAGTACCTAGTGCTGTAGCATTGTTTGAGATATATGTGTGTGTATACATGTGTCAGTGATTTTCTTGAGCTGTTGGGTGGTGGTGGTGGTGGTGGTGGTGGAGGCAAAGTGTGCTACCTGAATACTAATGACTGATCAACTTTAATCTCATGTGGGCTAAGTTTAGTTATTCCAAAAATATATTTTTGTATTTATATCAAAAATTTTAAAAAATGTTGGCTCCGATTTTTCATTTTATAAGACGTTGAGTGTAAAATTTCTGTTCTTTCCCCCAACCATCAGAGATGTAACTCAAATGACACATAAAAACTGGAAATACATATATTTGAGTTATTTACCAGTATGTCTAACACCTACGAAGATACTCAATGATGACACAGTGTTGCTTCTTAAAGCTGGATTACTTGTGCTTAAAGCTTGTTTTGTTTTTAATGCATGTTAATTTCAATCTAAAAGAAATTGTTCAGTGAATGTTCTCCCATCTGAAGTCTCCAGAACTTATGGTCACACACTGCTGAGAAGGGTTGTAATCTACTGGAATTAATGTTATTTTAATACTTCTTTGGAAAGGTATCTGATGACCTTGACTGCCCCTCTTAACCATGTAGTACTTCCAAGGAACCTGATGATCCTGGTATAACTTTTCACTTTTCTTGTGCTCAGTCCTTGGTCATGCTCAGTCCTCTCTATGGAGTTCTGTAAGGTGTGTCTTTTTATCAGATTAATATTGCATAAAAGGTAACAGTGCACGAAGATGAGTTAGTTGACCAAGCTGCTCTGTGAGTGAGTGGAGTGGATCTGTTTTCTGTTATTTTGAAGGTCACAGAGACTGCTGGTAAGCAGACAGTTTGGATCTGGCCTGAGGAAAGGGACTAGGGAACCTCAGGATGTGCTGTCATTCACCTGTCCTGAATGCCTAAGGATGGACTCCGGGGTACGTTCATTTCAGGCAGCAAAAGGCAACAATGGGATGTTTGTGAAGAGACCTTCCTGCAAGTTCTCCTTAAGACTGACTGACTAATGATATCTTGGACTGAAAGGGCCAGGCTCAGCAAGGTGACTAACACTCTTTTTTTTAAGTTTATATTTTTTACTGGCAAACTGAGTGAACTTGGGAAAGTCACTTAGTCTATGTAAAGCCTATAAAATTCAGATCCAGTTGTGCATTTTAGTTGTAAAATTTTGGCTGGCAGAAATATGTGTTATTGAATTGAAAGTAAACAATGCGTTATTAAAATTTTGTTGGAGTAAGTCCTCCTAAACATCAATATTTATCCAATCATTCTTAATTATTTAATATGCATTTCAAAAGTCCATTAGAGCAATGCCTTTCACACTGTAAAATACACTCAAGTCACCCTGGAATCGTGTTGAAATTACAAAATCTGATTCACAGTGTACTGATGACAACCTAAGATTCTGCAGTGCTCGCAAACTACCAGGTGATGCAGATTTGGCTAATTTGGCTACAGAGTCTTGCACTCTGTCTTGAGTAGCAAGAGGTGAAAGATCTGATACTTTTTATTGTATGAGTAACTAGACACTTCATAGGAACTTCTGGAAAAATTCAGCCCAATCATAGATAAAATGGAAAAAAAAGTTTCAATGCATTGCTAGCTTTGCCAGGAAGTAAAAGAAGCTTCCAAAAGTATGTGCACACACACGTGCATGTGCGCGCACGCACTCACACAAGCACACACACCAGCAAGCTAAAACCACAGCTAGAAGCTGTGAGTGGTAAGAATAACAGAAAAGCAAGACTGTGCTGATGCCAAAGCTGGTATCAGCGCTGCATCTTGGAGTTAAAACCTTGGGTTCCTAGGGGGATAGCAGATCTGGACTTGAAATTTCTCCAGTGAAACAAGAATCTTCAAAGGAGATAAAAGTGATCTTAGTTTGATGAAAGTCAGACACTCCCTAAAGAATTATTTACATGTTGTTTTTTGAGGAAAACCCATTGTTTTCAGAGTCTTATAACATCTACTGTTATGCCTTTAAGATTCCCAGAATGACATTCAATGAAATGAGCTCCTAAATTAATGGTACTCAGGTATTATGAAACCAAAACATTAGTCAACAGAAATTGAAAAGTCATGATATCACAATAGCCTAGACATTATGTAAAATAAAAACTACAAGACGAATGTACTTTTTTCCTCCCAATGTACCTGCTCAAGCAGTTTAATGTGATTTCTGGCTATTGATTAAATGAGATTATTTTCCTGTGATGAAACCATTGAAGGACTTATGTAGCATTTGAAAACTACCAAACTGATTGATAAACTACTTTGTCTATTGATACAGAAATTTAAGAAAACACCAAGCATGAAAATATTAAAACTGCTAGCTAATTAAAATATTGTAATTAATAATAATTTGATTTCATAAAATCAGTTAAAATATGTCACCTACTTTATTAATTTTCTATTGCTGCAAAACAAAGTACCACACACTTAGTGGCTTAGGGAGCCCTGATGGTGCCGTAGTTAAGACCTTGGCTGCAGACCTTTTGGTCTGCAGTTGGTACCCACCTGCTGCTCCTTGGAAACTGTATGGCGCTGTCCTCCTCTGTCTTATACAGTTGCTATGGGTCAGAGTCAACTCCCAGGCAACCAGTTCAGCTTTGATTTTAGTAGCTTCACACACCACACTTTTATTAGCTCATTATTTTGTAGGTCAAAAACCAAGCATGGAATAACTTGGCTGTCTTTTCAAGTTATCACAAGGCAAAAATTAAGGTGTTGGCTGGGTTTAGTTCTTGCCTGCAGGACCTAGGAAAAACTATTTCTAGTCTTGTACTCATGGCTGTCTACATTCAGTTCTTTACAGTTATAAACGGAAGTCCTTGTTTTCTTTGCTATCAGCCATGGTAATCTGTCATCTTATAATGGAGTTTCACACTTTTGTCATCTCCCCTCCTCCATCCTCAAGCCAACAGTGGTGCCTCAGGTTATTATTGTGCCTCAAATATCTATTTTTTCTTTATCTGACCACTAAACCCATACTAAAAGGACTCATGTCATTTTGAGCCCTAGTGACATAGTGATTAAAGTGATAAGGACTGCAAACTGAAAGATCATCTGTTTAACTACCAGTAGCTTCACAGGAGAAGGATGCGGCAGTTTGCCCCCTAGGGACATAGAGCCTTGGAAAGCCTAAGGAGGCATGAGTCAGCATTGACTTAACGCAGTCAGTTTGAGTTTTTTGTTTTGTTTTGTGATTATACCAGGTCTACTCTCATAATTTCCCTTTCTTAAAGTCAACTTTGTCATGTATCACAACCTAATTACAAGTGTTAAATCAGTCATATTCACAACCCCGAGGATTCAAGAGAGCACAGATACCAGGATTTGGGGAATCTTGGAGACTATCTTAGAATTCTGCTTACCACGTCTAAGTTGTGCAATGGAGAGAGTAACTTGATTGTTGATTTTGGAGTAGTGCTTGACGTGCTATTCATACATGCTTTTTATAATAATTTAGGAAACATGGAGTACCAGGTGGATTTGAACTGCTGACCTTTTTCTTAGCAGCTGTAACACTTAACCACTACACCACCAGGGTTTCTGTAAATCGTATATTATTAACAAATATCACTTAAATACTTAGAGATTATTTGGTTTAAATAGACTTAATACAAATAGTAAAATAATAGAAATCATTGCATAATTTTCAGTTATAAAGACTACTCATTGTCTGTCATCATTACCATTTTTGGTGATCATCTGACCGTTGTGGCCAATGGAAAAATACATGAGAGATGTTGAGGAGAGGATTACCCAAAACAGAGGCAGAGACACACCAGTCCAAGGTTCCAAAGAAGTTTGTTGGAAGAAAAAGAGAGTCGGGTCTGAGCCGAGTGGCTCAGCCTAGCACCCCCTCCCTTCCCCAGGAGGGCAGGATTTTTTATAGTTTAAAAGTTTTAATGAGGTAATGTTGGGTGAGAGAGGTTGATGATTTGATAAGGAAAGAAAGAGCAGTAGCAAGAAAGTCTGGTTAGGAGACTTATGCTCTGAGGAAGGAAGAAGTGTTAATTAGAAGGGAAAGGGCCAAGGTTTGTTTAAGGTAAAGATTTTGATAAGGGATCCAGCCAAGTGCCACCGAGTGGGATCTGATAAGGGAAGAGCTTCCAATTAGGAGAGTGAGGAAGAAAGGCTCAGTTTTTTATGGTTATACTGGGTGGGGCCTACCAGGCTGTTTTCAGCTGATGGCAAGTCCGATCGTTGGATAAGAGGATCTCCCTGAAGGACAGAGTCCTCTCAATGATGTCTCTGAATTTCAGGGACAGTTCCCTCAAGAAAGAAATAATGAATATCAATAGATGGAGAAAGGAGGGAAATCTATAGTTACGTGCAATAATGTAGCTCTGTGTCTGGAAATAGAAAACCTGGTAGTGTAATGGTTAAGAGCTACGGCTCCTAACCAAAAGAGCAGCAGTTCAAATCAACCAGATGCTCTTTGGAAACTCTGGATCAGTTCAACTCTGACCTTTTGCTATGTCCATTGTTATTAAGATAATTAGCTGAAAAGTATTTAAAAATTGGATGATTTAGCAATTATTTGTGAAATTGTTAAGGAAAGTCAATAAATAATTTATACAAAACAATAACCAGTTTAAAAATAATCAAATATGCAGGCCCAGTCTTATCTGATTTCAGCGGTTAAACACTCAGTACTTCGATGGGAGATGGAAGTATTTTTTAAAAGCACAAGAAAGAGATTATTAAAAGGAGACAGTTAAAAAACAGCTTTTTAAAATAAAAATAAAAAATTTAGACTAAATGGCATACTAGATTACACAAATTGAATAGAAAAGTGAAATGGAAGGTAAAACTCACGGAATCTTTCAGAATATAGCACAGACAGGCAGGGACATGAAAAATATGAAGACATATAAAGTAAGAGGAGAAATTTCCACAAGTAACCATATAGTACCAGAGGTGTAGAAAATGGAGAGAATGGATCAAAGTACAGATATTTGAAGGCAAGATAATTAAGATCTTTCCATAGCTCATGAAAGATAATCAACAGATTCAGGAAGCTTAATTATAATAAAAATTGACTCGACGGCACTTGGGTGGCTGGCCATGTACACAAATGTAGGCAAAACTTCACACCCAAACTAGGAATGTATACCTACAAAAGAATGTCTATTGACAGGTGGGAAGTTCTCAGAACTTTAAAACAAGCCAGGCATACATAAAATAATATCTTTAAAGTGTTACAAAAGTATAACCATGAGAACTGTTTTAAAGTATGATTGTTAAGTAACCAAGTAGTGAGGGAACTCTGTCCCTGGAATTCAGGGAGGTTGTCTTATCCAATGATCAGAACTGCCCTCAGCTGAAAACAGCCTGGTAGACCCCACCCTGTATAATCGTAATTATAACTTTAAGGCTGTCTTCCCAACCCTCCTAATTGAAAGCCCTTCCCTTATCAAAATCTTGACCATAAACAAACTTTAGCCTTTCCCCTTCTAATCAACACTTTTTCCTTATTCAGAGCATAAGTCCCTAACCAGAATTTCTTGCTACCCCTCTTTGCTTTTCAAACCATAAACCCCCTCACCCCGTACTATCTCACCGAAACTTGAAAACTATAGAAAACCTGACCTGCTAGGGAAGGGCAGGCTGAATCACCCAGCTCAGACCCCACTCTCTTTCTCTTCCAATAAACTTCCCTGGACCATTGGACTGGTGTAGCTCTGCCTCAGTTTTGGGCCATCCTCTCTCCAACAAGTAGCTGCCATCAAGTGGATGCTAACTGGTGGCAAACCTCCAAGTGTATCAGAGTAGAACTTTGCCCCATAGAGCTTTCAGTGGCTGAGCTTTTGCAAGTAGATGACTACACCTTTTTTCCAAGGTGCCTGAGGGTAGAATCAAGCCTGCAGCCTTTCTTTTAACAGCCAAACATATTAACTATTTTCAATATCCAGGGTTAAAGAAACTTCCGTTTGGGAGAAAAAAAAAAATCCCTTCACTTAATAGAATTTGTACTGGTCTTCGTGAAGAAGATGGTAAGTCATACTGGAAAGAAGGACAGCTGAAAAGAAAGTATGAGTCTCATTCATGAGTATATGTTTGGGAATGCCATCAAAAGAATTTTATATTACATGAAAAAGCCATCTCTAAAATTTAAATGCTTTAATATTAAAAAGTAAATTAAACATGAGACATTAAAATATCAACACTTTTGTATACTAAAATGTATCTTGAAATATCATATTTATGAATTCAGTGCAGTGATAGATGGCAGAGACTCATTCCTTTTCAAGTCCTTTGGAGGGTTGCAATTTTAAATATGTTTTGTACTATTGTACTACCTTTTTGTGTTCCTGTTGTGGGTCTTAGAACCCTGAGGCACAGTGTTTAAAAACTCTGCTACCAACCAAAAGATTGATGGTTTGAATCCACTAGCCACTCCTTGGAAACACTATCAGGCAGTTCATTTCTGTCCTATAGGGTTGTTCTGAGTTGGAGTTGGCTCAGTGACAGTCGATTTTGGCTTTTTGGTTTGTGGGACTTACCAAAAACAAACTCACTGACATCAAGTTGATTCTTACTCAAGAGTGATGCTAAAGGACAAACTAGAACTTCCCTGCAGGGTTTTCAAGCTATAATCTTTAAGGAACAGACTCCCACATCTTTCCCCTGTAAAGCAGCTAATAGAACCAGAGATACCATTTCTGATGTCATATGGATCTTGACTGAAAGCAGGAAATACTAGAAAGACATTTACCTGTGTTTCACTGACTATGCAAAGTCATCTGACTCTGTGGATCATAAGTTATTGCTAACATTGCGGAGAATGGAAATGCCAAAACACTTAATTCTCCCTTAAGGAATCTACACATGGGCCAAGAGGCATGCCAACAGAACACGGGGACACTGCATGATTTACTGTCAAAAAAGGTGTGCATCAGACTTGTATCCTTTCACCACACCGTTTCAGTCTGTATGCTGGGCAAATAATCCAAGAAGCTTGACTATGTGAAAAAGAACAAGGCATCAGGATTGGAGGAAGACCCATTAACAACCTACATTATGCAAATAACACAACCCTGCTTGCTGGAAGTGAAGAGGATTTGAAACACTTACTAATGAAAACCTGTATGGATTGCACCTCAATATCAAGAAAACAAGAATTCTCTCAACTGGAACAGTAAGCAACACCATGGTAAATGGAGAAAGGATTCAGGTTGTTAAGGATTTCCATTTTACTTGATTCCTCAGTCAGTGACCATGGAAGCAGCAGTCAAGAAATCAAAAGACACATTCCCCTGGAAAAATCTTCTGCAAAGGACCTCTTTAAAATATTGAAAAGCAAAGATGTCACCTTGAGGGCTGAAGTGTGCCTGAGCCAAGCCACAGTATTTTCAGTCGCATCATACGCGTGTGAAAGCTGGACAATGAATAAGAAAGAATTGATACCTTTGAACTGTGGTATTGGAAAAGAATGTTGAATGTACCACGGACTGCCAAAGAACAAAAGATCTATTCTGGAAGAAGTACGACAAGAGTGCTCCTTGGAAGCAAAGATAACGAGACTGTGTCTCACATATATGCTTTGGACATGTTGTGAGGAAAGATCAGTCCCTGGAGAAGGACATCATGCTTGGTGGAGTGGAGGGTCAGCAAAGACAGGGAGACCTTCAACAGATGCGTTGCCGCAGCGGCTGCAGCGATGGGCTCCAGAATAAAAACGAGGGCAGGCACGGTGCAGGACCACGCAGGGTTTTGTTCTGTTGTCTATAAGGCTTCTATGGATTGCAACTAACTCGAAGGCATCTGACAACAGCATACTTTAAACATTTTAAAAGAATTATATGAAAGAAATTTAAATGATAGGACTAAAAGGTTTATAACAAAAATAAATGAATTCATATATATCCCTTTCTCTATTCTCTGAGGGTTATCAAGAATTTCTCTTTTGGCTTTGGTTTTTATCTATTTTTAGGTAAATAAAGTATATACTGTATCAATTTTAGACGTCTGTTACGGTAGATAAATACTTCTTGCTGAGTGCCTTCATCCTCAAATGTTGTTAGATACATATTCATTATTTCTATTGTTACAGTGCTTTAAATGTTGTTTACTGCTGGACCACAAAATGTACGAGGAAAAAGAAAGTTTTCTCTACAGATTTTTTTATCCTGGAATTAATAATTGCTTCATGTGACTTTTAGTGTGATTTCAGACCCAAAGAATTCATTGTTATCAAGTCAATTCTGACTCATAGCAATGCTATAGGACAGGTTAGAACTGCCCCACTTAGGGTTTCCAGGCAGCAGCTAGTGGGTTCAAACTGCTGACCTTCTGTTTATCAGCCAAGCTCATAATCAGTAGTTTCCTTTAAATATGAAAGTAAGTTTTCTCACATATCTAACTGCTCTGGAATGTGTATTTTAATATTTTTTCCATTCAAGTTAAACATTACACATTGTACCACTGCTGCTTCTGTCACCCTCCCACTCTCTGCTCCTCCCACAAACTCTTTTTCCTGTAGGTTACGTGTTACTGGGTTTTGTTTGTTTTAATGTTTTTTACACTGTTATTGTCTTGAGTATTCCTTTTGTTCATTCTTGGATTGCCTTTGACTAATCCTGTATTTATAGATCCCATGTCTTAATCTTCCTGTGTTAATTATCTCCTATTTTTATGTAGCACATCTTCCCAAAGCATCTGGAGAAGGAGGGTGTAGAATATAAATGCTGAGTCTGCATATCTGAAAGCGTTTTTATGTCCATATCATTCTTTATCCAATAAAGAAGAAAAATATCTCTCTAAATTCATGTTAAGCTTAGTCTTTTCATTTTTAATTTACATTGAAAATATATTAATTGTACAACATAAACAACAAGACAAGACAGAACAGCACACAAAGAAACGTAACTCTTCTGCTCTAAAATTCTAACCTATAAGGGAGTTTATGCTGTATTGTCTGTGTCCCCTCAATTTATCTTGGAGATCTTTGTCCATATGCGTGATATACCCTCTAATTGTACATTTTTATGCTATTCCTTTGTACAAAAATTCAGCGCAATGTTGTCAGAGTCAATACTTTCTATTGCCCTCGTTGTTAGCTGTCATGGATTCAGCCGAATAACAGAACAAAACCTTGCCTGGTCCTTTGCCATCTTCCTGCTCCCTGACATACGTGAGTCCACTGTTGTGGCTGTTGTGTCGGTCCATCTCATGCATCCACACTTGTTTTTGCTGGCCCTCTGCTTTACCAAATATTATTACATACTTTTCCACTGATTAGTCTTTCCCGATGATGTTTACAAAGAGAGTCCAAGTTTCACCATCTTCACTTCTAAGGAGCATCTTGGTTGTATGACTTCCAAGATTAATTTATTTGTCCTTCTGGTAGTCCATGGTATCTCATTAATGAGTCTTAATGCTTTCTAAATATTCTGTAATTGTAGACTTGCTTTTCTGTTGTATCTAAATGCGTTTTATTTTTATGACTTTTTGACAGCACTGGCTTTTGGCCTGGCTTTAAACAGTAAGGTTTCCCCCTACCCCATATATTCAAAATGTTTATTTAGACTTTTTAGTTAACAACCATGTTTCCTGTTTTCCTTACCTTTTTTCTATCTATTTATATCTCTATTTTTCTAGTTTTATTTTTAAGACAGCTTACTAGTTAACCTTTGGCAATGACAACGTTAAACAAAGCCTTTTAAATGTACTGTGCTAAAGCCCTGTTTTATAATTATAGTACACTCATTCTTTCTTATGAAGGGATTTTTTTTTTCTTTAATCAGAGGTTATTGGAAGAAATTGGCAATTTCCAATCAGTCTTGAAACTCTACTGTGTGTATGTATCTGATATTTTGTATCAAAACACATTTATTGGAGAATTAATTTTTTAAGTGTGAAGATTGTTTTTGTTAGATAAAACAATCCAGCAAAGTGATCCTGATTTTTACAAAGCAATGTTCAGATGCAGGCTGTATTTTAGAGAATAACAAAATGCATCATATAAGATGTCACACTTTCTAACTGCTTTTAGCATGTAGAAAGGTTTCCAGAATGCTTTGATGAATATTCTATCATGATGACCTTGTAGGGTAAACCCCCTTACATTGGTTATGGAATCAAAGCTAAGCATTACCATGGAGTATGTATGAGACAATGAAAAGTCTCAAAAATTATCTGCTATTCTTTTTTTGTACCCATATATATACATATATATCTTAAAGACTTTCATTTAGTACATGGATTATTAAAATGTTTCACTGTGTTTTCAGTAAAAACCTACACAGCAAATCAGGTCACCATTTAACAATTTCTACACAAAGTCATTCAGTGACATGGGCTACATTTTTCACAGTGTGTCAGCTTTCTCATTATTTTATTTCTGGTTGCACTGTTTCCAGGAATCTAGTTTCCTTGCCCTTTTGCCTTTTTGTCTTTGTTTTTGGGGAAATGTTGGCTGTCTGGTCTCATATAGATTATTTATAAAAGAGCGAGAGTACTCATGGATGATACTGTTTATTTTATGAGACAGTCTGTAATTTAGCTAAAAATATGACTTCATGGATTAGTTTTATTTCAAGATTTAAACAGCATCTCAAGGCAATAGTCTCAGACTACTTTAGTCTCAGCAGGTTCAGTATGTCTGGACTTCTTAAAAATTTAAGTTATGTTCCACGCTTTGCTCCCATTCTGTCAGGATCCATCAACTGAGCTCCTTCAAATGGTCAGTAGTAACAGCTGGGCACCATCTACTCCATCTGGTCTCAGAGTAGATTAGGTTATAGTTCATGTAATCTATTTGTCCTGTGGATTAATTTCTTCTCTGACTCTTTGGTTTACTTCTTTCTGTTTTTCTCTGGACAAACATAAGACACCAGTAGTTATGAGGGCTGCTTGCAACCTGTTAAGACCCTAGATTCTAGTCACCAAATTACAATGTACAACATAAACTACATACTATATTATGCCAACTGACTGCTTTGTCCCATCAAACTATGGTACTAAGCCTTCAGACCCCATAAACAAATCCCACAGGGTGCTTTATATGTGCCCATATGTATATACACGTATACCTACCTATATTCTTACATGTATACATAAATACACATGGAATCATACTCTTTTTTTTTTTTAGTCATTGGTGCACAATCGAGTACATCATAGTATTTACTTAAATGTCCTTTTTATTTATATACTTCTTAAATCATTTACCTTGATCATGCTGTGCACAGTTCACCCACGTTTGGTGTTATATTCCTCATCTCCAGAAATAACAAGTATTCTACTCTCTAGAGATTAATCTTCTTCCCACTGCTACCTGTTTCTCGGGTAGCCACGAGTGATTATTGTTTTCAGTATATAGACCTATTCCTGACTTTCTATAATAGCGAAATCACAAAGAATTTGTTTTCTGACTTATCTCACTCAGTGTAATGCCCTCCAGATTCATCTATTTCATATTAGGGATGCATGCCCAGCCAAGTGCCGTCAAGTCAGATCTGACTCATGGCGACCCTAGGGGCCAAAGTAGAACCATTATATATATGTATCACATTTTATTTATTTAATCATCTATTGACAGGCACTTATATTGTCTCCATCTTTTTTTCTCTGTGGACAGTGCTGCAGTGAACATAAGTGTGCATGTGTTTAATTGTATCTTTAGTATTGGATCACTGAGCATATACCTAGAAGTGAGATTGCTGGATCATAAGGTAGCCCGAGTACTGATTTTTTTGAGAAAGGTCCATACTGTCTTACACCAGTTGTTGTACCATGATACAGTCCTACAAGAAGTAAATAGGGCTGCAATCTCCCCACATCCTTGCCATCCTTCTGCTATTTTTTTGATCAGTGCTGTTTTAGTAGAGGTGAGAGAGTGTCTTATTGTAACTTTGATTTACGTCTCTCTAATGGCTAATAAGGAAACTCTGGTGGTGTAGTGGTAAGTGCTATGCCTGCTAACCAAAAGGCTAGCAGCTAAATTCTGCCAGGTGCTCCTTGGAAACTCTATGTGGCAGTTCTACTCTGACTCATAGGATCACTATGAGTCGGACCTGACACGACAGCACTGGATTCTGGGAATGGCTAATAAAAGCAGGAATCTTTTCATATATTCATTGGCTGCTGGAATGACTTTTTTGGTGACTTTCCTTCTCATATACCCTGTACATTTTTTATGCAGGTTGTTTGTGTTTTTGCTATTGAATTGTTCAAGTTTTTAATATATTTTAGAGACTAAATATCTATCAGATATGTCATGCTAAAAGATTTTTTTCTGAGTCTGTCCTTTGGTTCTTTTGATGAACCTACTTTTTTACTTTTTATGAGTTTGTAGTTCTATAGTTTGACTTCTGTGTTTATACATGAATGATTGTGTTTGATTATTTTAAAAAAATTAGTTTCTGCATTATTGTTGCTATGTTTTCTTCCATGAACTTTATAATTTTAGCTTTAACTTTTAGGTCTTTGATCCATCTTGAGTTAGTTTTCGTGTATGAGTGAGCTATGGGACTTTTTTGTTTGCTTGTTTAGATGCCTGTCAGCACCAGTTGTTAAAGCAACGTTTTCTTTCCCATTGTATGAATTTTGATCTCCTGGTCAAAATCAGTTTCCAATAAATGGATGGATTTATTTCTGCATTCTAGATTGTATTCTGTTGATCTATCTCTGTGTACATCATTGAACTCCACCCAAAAACCCACTGCTGTTGATTCCAACTCAGAACAACTGTGTAGGTCAGAGAACTTCCCAATAAAGTTTCCAAAGAGTGCCTGGTGGTCATTCAACCAGTACCAAGCTATTTTGATCTCTATTTTGAGATTAGGGAGTATGAGGCCTCGTATTTTGTTGTTGTTCTTCAGTAATGCTTTGACTATTCATGGCCTCTTACCTTTACATGATAGCTGGTGATTATTTTTCCATTTCAGTAAAGAATATTGTTGTAATCTGCATTAGGATTGCAATGTATCTATTTCATTGTATCAGGATTTCTTAGAGTAGTATTGACATTATCACACCGTTAAATCTTCCACAAACATGGATTGGCTTTCCATTTATGTAGCTCTCTTTTAGACTCTTAGAATAGTGTTTCATAGTTTTCCTTGTGTAAGTATTTTACACCCCTGGTGTAAAGAAGGCTATTATAAATGATATTGCTTGCTCTTGAAAACTTTTCAAATGATTCATTCTCAGGAACAGAGTTAAGATCAACATTCTGAAATCCAGCAGATCAATAACAAAATTTCAGAATTAGACAATTCAATTAAAAGTCAAAAGAGCAGAATTATGAAATGAAAATTAGTCTTAGTGACCTTGAAGACAGAGCTACTGAAACCAGCATTTATTAGGGAACATCAGAGAAAAGAAAGTAGAAAAATGAAGAAGAATTAAGAAACATGAGGGGCTCTCTCAAGAAAAAGAGAGAGCTCTATGACTACTCACAATTCCTGAACAGGGAGAGATACCTGAAAACACAGAGTATTGTCGCTGAGTTTCTGACAGAAAACTTCATGAAATTATGAAAGAAGAGAACATAGATATCCAAGATGTGTATCAAATGCCATAAAAACTCAACCCCAAAAGAAAGACAGCAAGAATAAAGCTTAATAAAATAAAACAGAAACAGAAACTCTTAAAGGCAACAAAACTATAAGCAAAGCTGCCATTCAGAGGGAAGCCCTGTAGGCTTTTTTTCTGACTTCTTGGCAGAAACAATGTTGGCATGGAGGCAGTGATATGACACATTTAAAGCCCTGAAGAAGGAAAACTTCCAACTGAGAATTGTATATTCTGCAAAATTGTCTTTCAAATGTGTAGATGAAATTAAGATATTCACAGATAAACAGAAGCTTAGAGGCTTTGTAAAAAACAAATAAAAACTACAAGAGATACTGAAAGAAGCTCTTTGCTTAGAAAAACAAAACCATTAAATGTATATTTAAGAAGGCAATGTAGGACACAACATACAGAAACCTATTCAGTTAGGAAAGGCATGAAATTCAATCAGGGCTACAACATTAAAAGGGCACCAGTGAATGTATGATGAAAACCAAGGTACCATCATGTTAAAAAGAGAGATATGCTACAATAGTTATAATCCTTTCAGATGGAGATGAAGTTAATAAGATATGTAGAAGTTAAAATTGGGTTTATACTCTGATTATTAAGGGGGGCCAAAGGGATAGCCGCAGAGCATAATAACAATGCAACACATTGAAACAAAGATTGTAATACAGGAATCTAAACAAACACAAAACCAACACTGAAAAAGATGAAGATTCAACTCATAAAGAAGAATCACCCACAACAGTATATTAAGAGCAACAGAGAAAACACCAACAAAATAATCAATACAACAAAATGAGAGCATTCAACACACACCTATCAATAATTGCAATAAATGTGAATGCTCTGAACACTTCAGTAAAGAGATAAGTGATAACTTGGATTAAAATACAAGACTCATCTATATGTTGCTTACAAAGAACAAACCTTAGACTTAAAGATATGAACAAACTGAAACTGAAAAGGTGGAATAATATATACCAAGCTAACAATGTACAAAGAAGAGTAGGTGTGGCAATGCTGATTTCAGATAAAAAAAATTTTAATGTAAAACCCACTATCATGGACAAGGATGGCCACTATATATCGCTGAATGGTTCAGTAAACAAACAGGACTTAACAATATTAAATATTTGTTCACCCAATACCGTAACATCTAAATACATCAAACACTTACTACATTGAAAAATGAGATAGATCACTCCACAATAAAAGTGGGAGACTTCAGCACTCCACTTTCAGTAATGGACAGATCACCCAGAAAAAAGCTCAGTAAAGACGAAAAAGATCTTATTCCAACAAGTAACCAATTAGACCTCACTGACATACACAGAACTTTTTATCAACTAGTAGATAAGTTCACCTTATTCTCCAATGTACATGGAACATTTTCCAAAATAGACTATGTGTTAGAACATAAAGCAAATCTCAACAAAAATCCAAACCACTGAATTACTACAAAGCACCTTCTCAGACCATAAAGCCATAAAAGTCAAAATAAGTAGCAGAAAAAATGTTGATAGAAATTGGAACTCATGGAAACTGAACAACACCTTGTTCAAAAATTCTTGGGTTATGGAATAAATTAAGGATGAAATAAATAAATTCATGGATTCAGATGAGAATGAAAACACTTCCTACCAGAACCTATTGGATATATCCAAAGCAGTGCTCAGAAGTCAATTTATCTCTGTAAATGCACATATCTGGAAGGAAGAAAGCACCCAAATAAAAGAATTAACCCTACAGCTTGAACAAGTAGAAAGGGAGCAACAGAGGAACAACTCAAGCACCAGAAGAAAACAGATCATAAGGATTAGAGCAGAAATAAATGAATTAGAGAATAGAAGAACATTTCAAAATATTGATAAAACCAAAAGCTGGTTTTCTGAGATCAACAACATTGACAAACCATTGGCTAAACTTACTAAAGGAAAACAGGAAAGGAAACAAATAATCCAGATAGGAAATGAGATAGGAGATGTCACAACAGAGCCAACAGAAATCAAAAGTATCATAATAGAATACTATGAAAGACTGTACTCTAACAGATTGGAAAACTTAGAGGAAATGAACAAATCCCCAGACTCATATCTCCTACCAAAATTATCACGAGAAGTAGAACAACTTAATAAACCCATCACAAAGGAGAGATTGAAAAAGTCATCAAAAAAACGCCAACTGAAAAAACTTCTTGCTCAGATGACTTCACTGCAGAATTCTTCCAAGCTTTCAGAGAAGAGTTAACTCCAATACTACTGAGATTATTTCACAGCATAGAGAGGGATGAACTACTTCCAAATTCATTCTATGAAACTGGCCTAACCATGATACCAAAGCCAGGGAAAGATCCCACAAGAAAGGAAAATTACAGACCAAGATAACTCATGAACCTAGATGCAAAAATGTTCAACAAAATTCTTGCCAATAAAGTTCAACAAAGTATCAAAAAAATAATTCATCGTGACCAAGTTGGATCCATACCTAGGATGCAAGGCTAGTTCAATATCAGAAAAACAGTTCATGTGATCAACCACATAAATAATGTAAAAGATAAGAATCACCAGATTTTGTCAATGGATGTAGAAAAGACATTTGACAAAGTCCAACACCCACTTGTGCTAAAAGCTCTCAGCAAATTAGAAATAGAAGGCAAATTTCTCAACTCAATAAGGAGCATCTACACAAAGCCAACCACCTACATTGTCTTGAATGGAGAGAAACTGAAAGAATTACCCTTCAGAATGGAAATTAGACAAGGATGCCCAGTCTCACCACTTCTATTCAACTTTGTACTGGAAATTCTGGCCAGAGCAATCATACAAGGCAAAGAAATAAACAGAATACACACCAGCAAAGAAGTAAAAATCTCCCTATTTGCAGATGATATGATTGTGTATGCAGAGAATACTAAAGAATCCGTAAGTAAATTACTCAAACTAACAGATGAGCTCAGCAAAGTATCAACATATAAGATAAACATAAGTAAATCAGTGGGATTCCTTTATACCAACAGAGATCATAAAGTAGAAATCACCAAATCTATACCACTTATTATAGCCCCCAAGAAGATAAAATACCTGGAAATAAATCTAACTAGAGACATAAGAGACTGTTTTAGTCAGCTAGGCTGCTCTAACAGAAATACCACAGAGTGGATGGCTTTAACAAGGAAGGTTTATTCTTACACTGTCCGGTAGGTTGCAAGTCCATATTCAGGGCGACCACTCCAGGGGAAGGCTTTCCCCCTGTCGGCTCTGGAGGAAAGTCCAGTATTGCATCAGTCTTTGTCCAGGGAGCGTCTTGGCACAAGAACCTCTGGTCTGAAGGACGCGCTCTTCTCCTGGTGCTGCTTGCTTGATGGTAGCGAGGTTCTCAATTGTCCTTTGTTTCTCTTTCCCTTTTATCTCTTGCAAGCTGAAAGCATCAAGGGTGGGGCAAGCCATACTCCAGGGAAACTCCCCCTACAGCAGGGCAGGGAAGTAATCTTCTGTGGGAATCTACATCCCCACCCTGATCCTTTAACATACAGTTTAGCGAAACCACACAATGGAGGAGAGTCCCAAGATACTGGGAATCATATCCCAGCCATGTGGCTACACATATTTTTGGGGGGACACAATTCAAACCATGACAGAGACCTATACAAAGACCTTACTGTGAGAAACTAAGAGAGACTTAGATGAATGGAAAACCTCCCTGCTCATGGATAGGAAGACTTAAGATTATGAAAATGTGTATCACAGCCAAAGTGATCTACATATCCAGTGTAATCCCAATACAAATTTCAGTGACATTTATTAATGATATGGAAAAAGACACCACTAACTTTGTTTGAAAAGGGAAGAAACCCCAGATAAGCAAAGCACTACTGAAGAAGAACACTGTGGGAGGACTCTCACTACCCAGCTTTAGAGCCTGTTACACTGATGGGGCCCAGAAACCACCAATGCTAGTCATGATGGGGCACACAGTGTCGGTTCTCAGTGGCAACATGTGCACCTCAAGAACTCCATTAAAAGACTGCATTTGATGGTCCAAAGACCCAGAAGTTCCCCTTGGAGCATGGCCCCAAGACCTGCTGTTACCCTTGATTATTAATCATTGCTGAGATCAACTCTTCATACAGGAATAGATTGGACTCGGGGACACAAAGTGACCATATGGTGTGTCCAATTTATGATTCTATGTATCTACAGATTGCCATCATACTGATCTCTTACTGGAAGGGAGAGGAGAGGGTGGAGAGGAGAAGACAGGAGATTGTTAAGAGGATATGACATGTATAGAACAGAAAGGAAGGGTGTGCTGTCTCCGGGCAAGGACAGCAGGAGCTGCAGATAAGCAGAAATGCAAATTTAACTTGGATTGTATACTTTCACTCAATCACAATTAAAAAAAAATGGTTCATTCTCATATATTTAACAAATTCATCTACAGATTATATTGATACACACTACATCATTCTTATACCTGAAAGTAAATATTCAGCATATTCTTTATTTCTTTCAAATATCCAATGTAGAAATCCTGTGAGAATTATTTTAATATAGTTATATTACTGACCTGTCTATAGTTTCGCACTATGGACTTTTGCCTTCATTTGGAATCACTGTCTTTGAATATTGACTCCCCTGTCCTGGTTTCTGTGACAAAATTTTGTTAGTTTTAGCCTACCCCCTTTTGCAGTATCTTTAGATAGTCTACTTTCAACCATTCATTAAATAATGGTGTTTTCTGAAATTCTCAACAATGGTCCTTTTTTATAAATCCACATACTGCCAGGCATATCATCCACTTTCATTATTTCCAGTATAATGTGTATGATAATGTCTCCCAAACCATATCCCCAGCCCGTCTCTCTCTTGAACTCCATTTCCAATAATCCCCATCCTACTGGGAATGTCTGTTCTATGTGGCCATACTCAGGCAACTCAAACTAAATCTGTTCAAAACTGTACTAATCTTTTCACATCTCCGTCTCTGCTTGCTCCTTCCCTGCTATATTCCCTGTCTCAAGCAGCTCACACTGGCAGCCATTTATTAACTAAACAGAAATTCAAAAGTGATACTTCCTCTAGTATTTTTCAACTTCAATTTTCTACATATCTTATAGACTATACTTCTCTTTAAAAGCTATTGCCTTTTCATCATGTCATGGATCGAACTGTGTCTCCCCAAAAATGTTTGGCTAGGCCGTGATTCCTGATATCACGTGATGTTCCTGTATGTTGTAGTTCCTGTCTCTATGATGTTAATAAAGGAGGATGGGCAGTGGTTTTGTTAGTGAGGCAGGACTCAATCCATAAGATTGTACTGTGACTTGAAGCTATCTTGGGATATAAAGGAAAGGGAAGCAAGCAGCGAGTTGAAGACCTCATACCATCAGGGAGGAAGCAGTGCCAGGAGCAGAGCGCGTCCTTTGGAATTGGTTCCCTGCATCTTAGAAGCTCCCAGTCCAGAGAAAGATTGACAACAAGGACCTGCCTCCAGAACCACAGTAAAAGACTTCCCTTGGAGCTGATGCCTGGAATTGGGAGTTTTGCCTACATTTATGTGAGAAAATAAATTTCTCTTTGGTGAAGCTATCCACTTGTGGCATTTCTGTTACAGATAACTAAGATAACATCCTTAGATCATAAATTTTTAATTTTGTCTTGGTTTTACTATTTTCAAATTATTTCCTTCTATAAGTTTACCTGTCAGAATATTTTTTCTAAAATACAAAGATGTTAAGAAAGAAAAGAAAAGTATTTCCAGTGATTGGGATGATATAAATTGCTTTTTCAATAAAAAATTAATTAGTAAATTTTGAAATGCAAGTCCTATTTGTCATTCTGTTGCTTACAATCCATAGGGCAAAATAATCTTGTCTTAAATTCCTAGTCTGACTGTAGTAAAATTCAAAAGACTTTGATACGGCATGATGGCATCATATGTTATAATCATGCTAAAACATTTGTTTACTTTTCCTAAATCTCTGAGACACGTCTTCTGCTGAGGAAATTCAGCTCATTTTAATTACCATAGATGTTATCTCTACTTCCTGAAAAGGTTTCCTTACATAAATTTTCGATAGAAGGAATTACAGGTAATATTTATACCTTGTTACTTTTTTTTATTATTGAGATTGAGTGGAAGTATATAATTCAGTTTAAATTTGCATGCCTGCTAATCTGCAGCTCTTTCCACTCTCCTTGCCCGGTGACAGCACACTCCTCCTTTCCATTCTATACATGCTATATCATTTTAACAATCTCCTGTCCCCTACTCTCTACCCTCTCCAATTCCTTCCAGTAAGAGGTCTGTATGACGACATCCTATAGATGCATAGAACCATAAAGTGCACGCATGATGTGGTCACTCTGTGTCCCCGAGCCCAATCCGTTCCTGTCCAAAGAGTTGACCTCAGTAATGATTTATGATCAGAAAGGGTATCATTGGTCTAGGGGCCATGTTACCAGGAGAACCCCTGGCCTTCGGACCATCACTTGCAGTCTTTTAGTGGAGTACTCTGGGTTGACTCCTTTTCTTTCTCGTGTCGCCACTGGGATTCAACACTGTGAGCCCCATTGTGGCTATCATTAGTGGTGGCCAGACACCATCTGGTTCTTCTGGTCACATGCTCATGTAGTCACCCATTGACATGAGTCTTTCTGTCTTCTGGGTTCACTTTCCCCTGTGTTGTTGTTGTCCTTGGTAATCATCTGTTACAGCTGAGTTGAGACCATTTGGTGTACCTCAGATGGTAGCTTGCTAGCTTTTAAGATCCCAGATGCCACTCACCAATATACAGTGCAGAAGACTCTTAACAATAGACTAGCTATGCCAATTGTCCTTGATGTCATCTGAAAGCATGGTCTCCAGACCCCTGCCCCTGCTACTCTGTCCTTGCAATATTGAGTTAAGATTAGAAGAGTTTTCAGTTTATGTTGAAGTCCGGTTAAACTGATCTTCTTTCTAATGTGTGCTGTCGCTGATTTCACCCAACAAAATTTCCATCAGCTATCTAATCTATAACCAGCCCTCTCCCTCCACCCCTTCCCTTGCCGCCATCAAAGAGTCTTTTCTTCTGTACATGAGTCTGTTTTTAACTCCTTATAGTACGGGTCTCGTACAGTATTTGTCCTTGTGCTACTGACTAATTTCACTCAACATAGTGTCTTCAGTTGAAACCAGGTTATGAGACACTTCCTAAAATCATCATTGTTCTTTATCATTGAATAGTGTTTATTGATATACCTTGTTACATTTGAACAAAGTAACAAAGTCATTTTCACTGGTGGATTGTAGACATTATAGTGTAGACAATCTCTCACATGAGTACCTACCCTGCCTCCCTTATGTCCTTTATATTAATTTTGTGTTTGTTGACTTTTCTCTTTCTCCGCTATGACCTTCTTGAGGAAGGAAACTATGTCTTTTATTTCTGTGTTTTCTCCACAGCACACACTGCCAGACACAAGATAGGCATTCAGTAAATGCTTATTGATTTAATTAATGATTCTCTTAAGGATTGTATTTCTTGTTATGAAGATGTTTTACTAGAAGAAAAAACTACAAAAATCTTTTTGGAAAGTACAACCTTCTCTTTTATAGTAAAAAATACATTTTTTAATGTTTTTATTTAGTTGAGTAGTTAGTTATTTAATTACACATATATAATACCACATAAACATGAATCAAATTTCTAGTATTATAAAGTAATTGTGCAAATTTAGACTGGGGACTTTCTTCAGGATACATTTCCAGGCCTCCAGATAATCAAGCTCATAAAGATACAGGGAAAGACTGAGAAACTGTCGTAGACCAAGGGTGACATGACAACTAGGTACCATGTGATACCTTAGGTTAAATCCTAGTACAGGAACTAGAAACACTGTTGAAATTCAGATAAGTTCTGGGGTTTAGTTAATAGCTGGGCACAATATCAGTTTCTTAGTTCTGACAAATGTACCGTGGTAATGCAAGATCTAAGATGCTCCTACAAAAGTAGAAAACTTGAGCATACTATTTTTACAATGTTACTGTACATCTAAAGTAATTCCAAAATAAAAAGTTTATGAAAAATGTGCAGTTGTGACTTATAAAATTATTTTATTATCAGCATGGCACAACATACAGATTTTCTGAACACTGTATACACTTAAAACACCTTCCAGTAAAAATATGCTCTGGATGTTAAAAATGTCTAGATGATTATTAGAATAGTTGTTATGATGCACATTTCTTTTTGATGTGTACTGTTTCCAATGTGATTGATTTTCAGCTGAGGGGTCTTAATGTTTTCATGGCCACATGCTACAGTGTTAATGATCTGTCTTATACCATGAGTCGGATCCGACTCGATGGCACTTGGCTTTTGGCCTATACCAAAATTTGCAGAAAATATTTTTTACATGTTTTGGCAAAAATTTGGATTAAAATACTCACCTTGAAATCAATGGACAGTTATACTTACTTTTGTCTACCTGAATATTGTGAACCATTTTCCATTTTTATATTTTTATAATCCCTCACAGCAATACATGTTTCAACAATTGATCTTTTCAACTACTACAAAAATGAAACATTCCAATTTCTGATATCAGGGGACTTATTTGAGTGGTAGGGAAGCATACATTTGTTTTGCCCTTTTATTAATGTTTTGCTGGAGGGCAAGTGTCAATGTAGCCACTTTCATTTTTTAACCCTCTTGCTGAAAGTGCCTGTAGGGAAATTCTGCACATGGGCTTCTTTGATGGTTCTTTTCATTTTATCTCCTGCTGTGACTTTGACAGTCAGAATGGCAGTAGGAAACAGAAGTAGAAGAAGAAACCTGAAGGAAATGTTACAGCTTCATGCTGTGAATGTAGAAGATGACAGGTTTTTTTTCTGGCTTGCTTCCTCTGGCCCATGACTGAAAGAACAGTTACCAGGCTACAGTGCTAAGAGGTAGTAATGAGAACATATTTTCTCATGCTGGCTACATAGAAGATTTTAATGTCTATGGTCTTCCCAAGTCAGTCTGAAACTGAGACTAAAAATGGCTGTGGCTGAATCTAAAACCCTGTGTCTGGAAATTGGACTTGACAGTTTTTATGCAGTAGGCATGTTATAAGCATTTATTAATGTTTATGACATATAGATTTCCCTTGTATGCCATTACATCAGCAAGTCTTTAATCTGTCCATTTGTCTATCACTCTGCCAATATATTTTTTAGAAAAAAATTATGAAATCACTGTATTGGATTTGACCTTATTTCTCTCTAGAGTTCTCGCCAACTCTTTGTTAGACAGTGAGGAATTATATTTTCACTAATAAGGATCCATGGTAATATGCAATAGCTGTAATATCTCCTATTGGAAAATTCACAAATTACCTTTAAGGAGGTTTGGAAATGTAAAATTTCTTAAATTTACAATGAATCTTAAGAAATAGTTAAGAGTAAAATTAGTTAGAATAGAAATTTGGAAGACTTAGCTTCTGGTGCTTATAAAAAGGGAAAGTAGGTTATTATTGTAGCTTACATATTATGCCACATATATAATATATATGTACTATAGCTTAGGTAAAATATTGTTATTTTATTAAATTCACACCTATTGCATAGATATGATATGCTTAATTTTCATAGTGTTTGGCCTGTAATAATTAAATGTGTTTAAGATTAATACCATTTCTCTCAAGTTAAATGAAATTAATCTCATTCATTTTTTTAGAAAAGTTTAGAAATGTGTCTGGAAAACACAAGATTCTAGAATTTTATTAAGTTATATACAGTCATTCCTGTATTTTTAAAAGTGGATTATAAAAAATAAAAGAAAATATCATGTATTATATGTATATCAAAAATTTTAAGTTATAAAAATGGTCAAATATATTTGATAAAAAAATGAAATATTGTCTCTTGAATATAGTTTTCTTTAGAGTAGGGACTTAATAAGTGTGCAACCAAACTACTTCTGCCTTACTTTTTAGAAGATCAATTATGTCTAAAATTACCTGTACAGTAAACATATCAAGAAGACAAAAAAATGCCGGTATATTCACAGTTCAGAACAAAACACATTGACTTTGTATTTTTGTTTATCCATAGAATTGATTCATCCTTTTTCTTACTTCAAAAGTATTTTTGACTCCAGCTCATGGAATTGATGTGTATAAAGCATATTTTCTTAAAATAGTAGAAACTTTCCTCAGAGAGGTTACAAATAGCCTTCTTGAATTCTAAGAATTGAACTTAAATCTTCCTTAAAAGTCCAGTAGTGTTAAATTCTGACTTACAATTTATTTTTTGTAAGAAATCTACATTTCACTCCTAGGTTATAATGAATATTGGTTTGTGAACAACAAAGTAATTATCCTTTCATCTAATGTTGAGAAGGGTTTGTCTTACAGATAAATTTCCAGAAAATTTCTTGCAATTGGAAAATTCAAAAGTAACAGCAAGAAAGAATGTCCTGCTCAAACTAAAAATTTGGTGTCTGGGCTAAATAAAAACCCTTAAACCTTCATGAATACATTGATTATTGGAAGGGAATTTTCATTATTGTAAAATCATTTTCCATGGTTCTTTCATGTTACAGAACACCTTGCAAGCTGCTTGTGTTTTAGACTATCTTTTCAGGAATATTTAGCATCATTGGACTAAAGAGATAGTAGTGTCCGCCTCTGTAGCAGAAGTCAGGCTTGTTTACTGTCCAGTTTAATGAAGCTAATGTATCATTCTGGGGCAAATATTAGGCCGGCATCTGTCCAATTATAAAAGACTTAAGATCCTCCAGTTGAGAATTCTTTTCTCACTGAGCATGCAGACATCACCTCTCTCTGTGAAAATGGGGCTTGGGGATCAGCACAAATGCTGATTCTATGGTTGCTTCTCAAACCAAAAAAAAAAAAAAAGAAAGAAAACCCATTTCCACTCAGTCAATTTTAGCTCATAGTGATCGAATAGGACAGAGTAGAACTCCCCAGAGTTTCCAAGAGGCAACTTGTTGGTGTATTTGAACTGCTGGTATTTTTTTCTTTTTCCTTTGTTATTATGATTCAATAAAAATATATATTCCCATATAAATTTGCATGCTCACCTATATGCAGCTCCCACTGCTCTCCCTACCTGGCGACAGCACACCCCTCTTCTTTGTTCCATACATGTCCTACCCTCCCAAGAGTCTCCTATCCCATCCTCTCCACTGGGACTGCTGATATTTTGGCTACCAGCAGTAGCTCTTAACCACTGTGCCACCAGGGCTCTGGTTATCCGTATACCTGTGAAAAATAGGGTCCTTTGTCTGTCACTCGATAAGTCTGTGTCTTTTTCCAGCATGCATGAAACCGAGGTAGTAGAGAGATCAACTTGCAGGGAGAGTAAAACCTCAGACCCTTCAAAATTCTTAAAATTCAGTTTGTCTTCTATCAGTCAAAAAAGGTATTCTCTGTTAGTATCTCCTCCTCTTACCTCTAACCTCTTTCATTCATCATCTACTCCCATAGTCATATTATTCTTTGTAGTGTATATTACTGATTAAAAACTTATGGCTGCACATTTTTATTGATTAAAATACAAACTTTAATTACTTCAGAAATTCATTATCTAATATTTTTAAAGCACACACTGCCTACACTCTAGGTACTAAGATAAATGGTAGGCATGGAACTGGCCCAATAAGCTTAAGGGGAAATAAAATGCTTTCAACTGGAACTTACCAATTGTTGGCCTAATACACCTTTCCTATGTTGTCTTACATTGTTATTCAAACATGCTATTCTTCAGCAACCTGTATTGTTCTTGAAATAGGTCCTATGGTTTTCCTGCCCTATACTTTTGTTCATTTCTTTACCTGAATACTATGCTTCTGGATCTTTGTCTATTAAGAAACATTCTATCCTCTAAAGCCCTATTTTAATTTTCCATAAACAGTTGTCACTGAGTTGATTCTGACTCATAGCAACCCTATAGGACACAGTGGAATGGCCTTATAGAGTTTGCAAGGCTATAATTTTCATAGGAACAGACTCCACTGACCTTTTGGTTAGCAAATGAGCACTTAACCACTGCACTCCTATAGCTCTTCATTTAATTACAACTTTTTTTATTACTTTTACCTTTTAATCTCACTTATAAGTGGCATTTTTTTCTCCATTTGTATCACACTCACTTTCAATGTAGCTATTTCAATACATTTAATTTTCTGTGAGGTGATAGCTACTTGAGGAAATATGAAACACACTGTATATATTTAAGTCATAGTTTCTCATACTTGGTGTGTGATCAATAAATTTGAAATGAATAAGAGACTAAATGCAGTATAAGGAACATTCAAAGCCTCTCAACTGAAGATGAAAACTACTTTTTAACTATCATGGTCTGCCTGGTAAATGCAATGAATAGATGCTCCTTCTTCCTTCAGACCTGGCCATTTGAGCATAAATACATTGAGTCTATGTAAGACCTGCTGGATTTAGATTTACTGTCTGACTGAGACGCTTAAGAGTTTGTAACATGTAATTAATTAACTGAATCATGAATATTGTTGTTATGTGCTGCCCAGTCTGACTCATAGTGATCCTTTAGAAACATGAATATAGGCAATCAATATAGGCAATCCTTGGAAAGTTTCATACTAAAATGAAAGAATTTATTTTCATTTAATAATACAAATAGCTCTTTTGCATCCTTATTAAAATTGTTATAAGTGACTTTAATGTTGTTTTTTTTAATTACCTTCAAGTAAGTTGCAGCTAATAATGATGTTACATAAAACAGAAAAAAATATTTTTGCATCTTCTGTCACCTTGGGATTCTTCATCTGTTTAAGTCCATTGTTGTGGCTACTGTTTCTGTGAACCTCACTGAGTGTGTGCTATCCCTCTATTTTACCTAACATGGGGTCCTTTTCTATTTGGTCTTTCCTTTGGTCTCCAAGGAAGCGATCATAAATTTTGCCATCCTAACTTTGAAAGACAAATTCAAATTGAGTGAAAGTAGTCAGTGGCAAAAGGACAAATATTGTATGGGACCCCTACGATAAGAACTTAAAAACAGACTCATGTATAGAAGAAAAGACTCTTTGACAGCTGCAAGGGCGGGGAGGTGTGGAGGGAGGGATAAGGTTGGTTATAGATTAGATAAGTTGATAGAAATTTGGTTAGGTGAGATCAGTGACAGCACACATTAGAAAGAAGATCAATTTAACTGGACTTCAGCATAACATGAATACTCCTCTGGTCTTAACCCAATATTGCAAGGACAGAATAGCAAGGGCAGGGGTCTTGGGACCATGCTGTCAGTTGCCATAACTAGTGTATTGCTAAGAGAATCTTCTACACCGCATATTGATGAGTGGTGTCCGGTGTCTTAAAAGCTAGCAAGCTGTCATCTGAGGCACACCAGATGGTCCCAACTCAGCAAGAACAGACGATCACCAAGGACCAAAATGAAATGGGAGAAAGAGAACCCAGAAGACAGAGAGATCCACATGAATGGCTGACTACATCAACATGTGACCGGAGGAACCAGATGGTGTCTGGCCATCACCAGTGATAGCCAAGATGGGAGTCACTGGCAAGACGAGAATAAAAATGGGTGCACCCTGCGATCTCCACTAAAAGCCTGCAACTGATGGTCCAGGGGCCTCAGGGTCCCCCTGGGAGCATGGTCTCTGGTCCAGATACTACCCCTGTTCATAAATCATTACTGAGGTCAACTCTTTGGACGGGAATGGATTGGACTCGGCAACACAGAGTGACCATATCGTGTGTGCACTTCATGGTTCTATGCATCTACAGGATTTCATCCTAATGGCCTCTTACTGAATGGGCGGACAGGATGCAGAGGAGGGACAGGAGATTGTGAGGAGGATATGACATGTCTAGAATGGATAGGAGGAGTGTGCTGTCACCGGGCAGAGAGAGCAGTGGAAGCTGCACATGGGCAGGCATGCAAATTTAACTTGGAATGTATGCTTTCACTCAATCACAATAAATTTACATGTATATAAGAGAACTAACAGGCAACAAAGCCCACTGACATTGAGTTGATTCCAACTCATAGTAATCCTATAGGACAGAGTAGAACTGCCTCACAGTTTCTAAGGCGTTTCTGGCAGATTAGAACTGCTGACCTTTTTGGTTAGCAGCTATAGACGTTCGTCACTGCACCACCAGATTTTCCATTAAAATACAGAGAGAGGCTAAATTAAAAGACTATTGTTGTCTCTAGTTTTGACACAAGAGATAGATGTAGGTTGAATAATAAGTAAAATAAAACTTTTCATATTGCCTTGACCTGTGATATAACATTTACTCCATCCTTGTTTTGAGATGTCATTGAGCCAGTTCCAACTCATAGCAACCCTACGTACAGGAGAGCAAAATGTTGCCCAGTCCTGCGCTGTCCACAAATCGTTTTTATGCTTGTTCCCATTGTTGCAGCCACTGTGTCAATCCATCTCCTTGAGAGTCTTCATCATTTTTGTTGACTCTCTACCAAGCGTGATGTCCTTCTCCAGTGATTGATCCCTCCTGACATGTCCAGAGTAAATAAGACATCATCTCTCTATCCTTACTTCTAAGGAGCACTCTGGTTGCACTTCTTCTGGAACAGGGTTGTTTGTTCTTTTGGCAGTCCCTGGTATATTCAGTATCCTTTGGCAATGCCACAATTCAAAGTTGTCAGTTCTTCTGCCTTCATTATTCATTGTCCAGCTTTCTCATGCATAGTCAGTAAAACACAGGTAAACATTTTTCTGGTATTCTCTGCTTTCTGTCAAGACCCATTTGACATCAGCAATGATATACCAGGTTCCATGTCCTCTTCTGAGTCTGGCTTGAATTTCTGGCAGTTCCCTGTTAATATATCGCCACAGCTTCTTTTGAATGACCTTTAGCAAAATTTTACTTGTGTGTGATATTAATGATATTGTTCGATAATTTCTACTTTTGATTGGATCAGCTTTCCTGGGAATAGTCATAAACAGGAATCTCTTCCAGTTTGTTGGCCAGTTAACTCTCTTCCAAATTTCTTGGCCTAGACAAGTGAGCATTCGTAGACAGTGTTGCATTCGTATTCCAGTGCTTGTTATCCTTTATCTCAATTTCATGCATGACTAATAGTTTGCTAAAGCTTTCAATAAGAATAGCTTTAATGCTTAGTTCTTTTCTGCCTATATTCCTACTACATTGCCCATTGTCCATTTCTGTCCCTCTAAATAAGAGGACAATAGGTAGGAAGGCCAACTCAGTCACTTTAGTTTTGTTTTTTCCCCCTCAAGTGAGATAAAGTCCGGGCCTTCTAGATGGAGTTACAAAACCATGCTTGAGCAACACTTTCTTTAATATCTTCTATGAATTCTCTCCTAATGTTACTCCACCTGCCTTATATTACACAATACTACCAAAATGCTTTGCTTTGGGATTTAGAGACATTGCTATTGAGAAGAATTGTGATTGCCTAATGGTAATGTTAAGACTCTGAACAAGCTAATAGCACAGTTTTTAAAGGCTCACCCCTGTTATGTATCTAATCAATTTTTAAACTAATGATACAAAGAGAGGAAGATGAGTGTAATTAGTGTACAGTATAGATACAACCCCTTCAATCTGATAACTATTTTACGTATCTGTTTTAAATATCCATTTCTCTGTGGTGCATAAAATTCCTCGTAAGATCACTATCGACATACAGCTGTTACGTATCATATTTTTGTTCAGAGTGCTTTACAGGCATTAAATAATTTTAAACATAATTCTGGACAATTTTAATTACAATGGCATGAAAAGTTTAAGAACAAAAGTAAAATAATTCATTCCTTCCATTCACTCAGGGATGAAATTACTCCTTGTCATTATTCAACTCTTTTATCCCCCAAATTGTTATTAATAATACAAAATCAAAGCAGTGCCTTTGAAAGATTTACTAAGCACAACACAAGTCACATTTTAAAAGATTATAAAATGCATGCTTAAATTATCAATCTAAATAAAATGCAAATTTCAAGCATAATTGATATTTGATGAATGTTGATTACAAGTCTCACTAATGGAGTTCAAAGATTAAAAAATTTAGTAACCTAAATTTTTCTCCTTTAAAACTTCTGGCAAGCATTGGTATGTAATAAAATGCTCAAAGTGTTTTTTAATACCTAATCTCTTTGATTAATTATGACATGTAAAATCTCATCTTATTTCATGGATTCTTCCAAGTCCGAGAAGAACTCTGTTCCCTGAAGCTAGGCCACAGGTAATCAAAATTAAACTTCCACTTCTGGATGCATGAGAAATTGCAATTATGACCAATACTTTCAAAGTTGATCTAAAGAATTTAAATATGTTGTCCCAGTAATTTAGACTATTGTTTTTGCTTCTAACAGATATTTAAAAAAATAAACACTAAATAAGTAATTATGTTACATTAAGATTTACACTTAGTTTCTTCAGTTGTCATACATGTAAGACACCTGAAATGTAAATGGAATATTGTAATAATAATAATAATAATTAAAGCATAATGACTCTTCTTCTATGGATTCTTAGTTTGGATGTTTTTAGAAGACCAATATGCATTGTATACAGGGAATGTTTTTCACTTTGTGATATTCATTATTTGTGTTGATCAAGCTGTAGTTAAAATGTAATATTTTAATTTATCATAAAAACTGGGATAAAAACTGTATTTAAACTAGCACATATTGCAAAAATAAAATTAGTGGATTTTTTCCTTAAAAGTATTAAATGAATTTTTATTTTCACCTTTTGTTCTATTTATATTAATTTACCCCATTTAAAAAGTTCTTATTGTTGAACAGTAAGTTTATAGCAACTGTTATAGCACCTCAACTACTATTGTGCATCTATGTAAACAAATGTTATGAACACTTAACTCTGTTCTTTTGGAAAGGCTAGGTAAACTGCAGAGAACAATCCTCAAAGAGGTGCTCTTTCGACTGGCTGACTGGCCCTTGAAGAGATATAAACCTGGCATCAGGCATGATACAGCTGGCCATAGCTATCTGAATTAGTTCAGGCAATTTAACTAGGATATACATAATTTATTCATGTTATTAGATTATATCCATGCTTGGCTGGCACAATAAGTGGTTATACAAAGAAACAAACCTAGCTCAGGATGTGATCAAAGTAAACTAGCAATTATACTATATTCCACATATAAAGTTTTCTCATAGGTTTTAATGATTTCAGGCTGTAATTCACCACTCATCTGTCATCTTGGTGTACTACAATGGCTTGCATGTTGTGATACTGGAAGCCAAGCAACCAGTATTTCAAATGCCAGCATGGTCCTCCACAGTGGATAGGTTTTAGTTGAGATTCCAGAGTAACACAGACTGGGAAGAAGCTAGCAGATTACTTCTGAAAAAACTGAACAGTGGAAGTCTTACAAAAGAAGTTCTGGAAAATGAGACTGTCAGGTTGGATGGCACTCAGAAACTAGGAGTGGGAAGAGCTGTGTCCTCATAGCAGTGTCAACATGGATAATGGGGATAGTACAGAGTTTTCAGGACCACCTTTCGCTGATGTTACACAACTCAAAATGAGAGCTGCTGCAAACATCCATTAGTAATCAGAATGTGGAACTTATGAACTATGCATCCAAGAATATTGGAAGTTCTCAAAAGTAAGGGATAAATAAAGATCAATATCCTAGGGGTTAACAAACCAAAAAAGATGGCTATTGTCCATTTTGAATTAGAAAATATGATGCTATACTATGCAGAGAATGAAAACTGAAGAGGAATGACACTGCATTGATTGTGAAAAGAATATTTGCAGGTCTCTCCTGAAGTACAATATTGTTAGTAGTAGGATAATATCCATAAGCTTACAAAATCCCTGGTAACATAGTGGTTAAAAACTATATCTGCCAACTAAAAGATCAACAGTTCAAATCCACCAGATACTCCTTAGAAACTGTAGGAAAGTTCTGCTCATCTATAAAGTCACTATGAGTCAAAAGTGACTTGATAACAATGGATTTTTTTTTTTTTTACAAGGAAGACCAGTTAATGTGACTATTATTGGAATTTACACAGCAACCATTGAGGCCAAAGATGAATAAATTCAAGATGTTCACCAACTTTTGCAGTCTGAAAGTGATCAAATGTTCAATGAGACCCAATGTTAATTACCAATGATTAGAGTACAAGAGCTGGAAACAAGAATAATGATTAACAGCTGAAAAATACGGCTGTAGTGATAAGACATGGTGCCAGATTTTGCATGATAGAATTTTGCAAAACTCACTTCTTCATTGGGTGTAACTTTTTTCTACAACATAAATGGCCACCATACACACGGACTTCACAAGAATACACAAGAATCAAAATTGATTACATCTGTGAACAGATACGTTGGAGGAGCCCCAAGTCGTCAGTCAGAACAAGACCTGAGGTCAGCTGCACAACAGACCATCAGTTGCTCATATGCAAGTTCACAGTGAAGCTGAAGAAAATTAAAACAAGTCCACAAGAGACAAAGTACAAACTTGGGTATATCACACCTGAATTTATAGACCATGTCAAGTATTACGAGTCTAAGTATTGAATTTTTAGAAAGTATAGGCTATCTAATACATATATATATATCCTACACATCGAAGGTTGCATTCTGTAGCTTTGATACTTGAGATGGGGCCAAGATGGCAGAGTAGTATAACTGCATTTCCTGGGTGCTGTATTGTATATATGAATATATATGCAGCACATAAAAACATGTATACATATAACTATACTCAGAAAAACACCTATGCGTACTTGTCCATTTATTTCCAGACGTCTTCCCATACCCATAGCACATACTTATCTACTAATGTAGCCTCTCACGTATTTTTTGGTTGTTATTACTCTTGTTGGAAAATTGATAGCCCTACTTTACCAAAAACCAAACCCATTGCTATCAAGCTGATTGTGACTCATGGCAACCCTATAGAACAGAGTAGAACTGTTGCGTGGAGTTTCCCAAGAGGGGCTGGTGGATTTGAACTGCTGACCCTTTGGTTAGCAGCCTATGCCACCAAGATTTCCGCACTTACTTTACCAAAACCAAACCATACCAGCTGCTATTAAGCCTATTCCAACTCATAGGGACACTATAGGACACAGTAGAACTGCCCCGTGGAATTTCCAAGGAGTGCCTGAGAATTCCAGTTGCTGACCTTCTTTTGGTTAGCAGATGGATATCCTTACATACCTCTGAATGTCATTTACCTTGGTCAGGTGGTGCTGACTTACTTCATGTTATGCACTGTCTTTCCTGTCATGAGAATTAACACATATAATGTGTGCTATATAAGTCAGAATCAACTGGAAGGCAATAGGTTTTGTTGTTCCACCTCCCTACCCATCAAAGGTTGCCTTCTGTGCATATACCTATTCTTGACTTTTTACAAAAGTGATAAGAAGCAGTATCTGTCCTTTTGCATTTAACTTATTTCACTCAGCATAATGTCCTCCAGATTGACCCATTATATTTTCTCAGACTCATCATCATTCTTCATAACTGCATAGTATTTCATTGTATGTACCACTCTTTGTTATCCATTTTTCCACTGATGAGCAGTTGTTCACATCTGTGAACCAAAAGGTCAGCAGCAGTGAGGTAACAACTAATGAAGAGCCTTGGTGGGGCCCTGGTTAAGAGCTCCACTGCTACCAAAAGGTTGGCAGGTCAAATCCACTGGCTGCTCCTTGGAAACTCCATGGGGCAGTTCTACTTTGTCCTGTAAGGTCTCTATGAGTTGGCAACAACTGAATGGGAATGAGTTGGTTTCCCCGCCCCATGACTGATAATCATGTTTTCATGTGTTTTTTAGCCACCTGAATGCCCTCCTTAGTGAAATAACTATTCACATCACTTGCCCACTTTTTTTTTTTTTTTTTTTTACAGGGTTGGCATTAGGTTTTTGAGTTTTTGATGTTTTCCATGTATTTTAGAGATGAGACTTTTGTCAGATATGTAATTACCAAAGGTCTTTTTTCCTAGTCTATAGGTTCTGGTTTTATGCTTTGGTAGTCTTTTATGAGTCTAAGTATTAAAATTTCAGTAAGTACAGGCTATCTAATATATACATATATATTGTTGTTTGTACATTTTTGCTTTTGCCCAAAATTAGCGCTCTACAGCTTGGTCCCTATGTTACATCCCAGGAATTTTATAGTTTTAGCTTCAACATTTAGGACTTTGATCCATTTTGAGTTTGTTTTTGTGTTATAGTATAAGATGTGGGCCCTGTTTCATTTTTCGATGGATAGATACTCAGTTTTTCCAGCATTTAGGAAAGACGCCTTTTTCCTCACTTAATACTCTTTGGCCTTTTTTAGCAGATCAGCTATTCGCAGGTGGATGATTTGTTTCTGGGTTCTCAATTCTGTTCCACTGGTCTACATGTCTGTTTTCATACCAGTACCAAATTCTGTTGATTATTGTGGCTGCACAGTAAATTCTGATGTAAAAAATGTGAGGCCTCTCACTTCATTCCATTTCTTTTGCCAACTGCCACTGAAATCCCCATACTAGGCTGTTTTGTTTTGTTTTAAACATTATTACACTACTAAATATGTTTTGGACTAGTTAAAATATTTACATTTTCTCTGTGTGCTTAGACTAATTAAAGTTCTACCACTTAGAGCATTAATGAAAAAACTGTCTACCACACATTTCTTTTTGAACAATTACATGTGTCTATCAGTAACATTTTGTCTAGCATTCTTTTTGGTCTACCAAAAAGAGTGGCTTGCTATATAGTAGAGCCTGCTTTCCATATAGAAGCTGAAATGCCAGATTGTTACTGTCTATGCTTCCCTGGCAACATGGTACCAGAAGTTATATGGACTGTACAAATGTGAAGTGCTACAGGAATTATTATTACTCTTTCTGCTGATAGGTAATGATAACTTTGACAGCTCCTTCTAATTTCCAGAAAGGAGAAGTTCTAGCTTCAGTATCTAGTACTTCATGTTTGTGGTACAGTGCTTAATGCTGTGGCATCTAGAATCTAGACCTAGCAGAGTTGAAAGAGGTTCTGTCCAGTAGTTTTGGATGTAGACTTGTAATTGGGTTACATGAATTTCTGAGATTCCATGTGTTTACTGTGTGAGCTTAATTCTCAGAAATTATTATTCTGTCTACATTAAACAAGTTTTTTCACAGCTTTAACTAAAGGTTTAATGCTATTCAAGTTAATGAAAATTAATGGGTCCAAAAACCTATACGGAGACTATCATTGGTAACCATTATTTTGAGTGATTTCATATTTTATATGGTTTATGTGGACTGTTAGATTCTGGAAGTTTAAACTGTTTTATTACTTCTCTTCTGATATATTTTAATGTTATTATGTCTCTTAAAATTATAAAAACAGCTGTAACACACAACCCCTACTGTTATCAAGCTAATTCTGACTCATAGCAACCCTGCAGGACAGAGTAGAACTGCCCCATAGGGTTTCCAAGGAGAAGCTGGTGGATTTGAACCACAGACCTTTTGGTTAACAACTATAATATCTAACCATTATGGCACCAGGGTTTTCAGAAATAGCTATAGGCTAGTTTAAATCTTATTTAAAATGAATAATTTTATATTTTTTGTCTAAGTGATCAATACTTTAAGCTAACAGAGAGAATGTAAATATTTTAACTAGTCCAACTATATTAGTTTTAATAATATATGTCTGTAAAACTGTATGGAAATTTCAATAGTGTTTGGTGAAAAGAGATGGAAATTTCATAGTAAATTCGCTTGACATATTATGTGTATCAATTGAGAGTTTAAAATATTATTTTATGTTAGTTGAGGATATATTGTATTCACATGAGATGTATCGTTCCATGCAGCCATGTGATATTTTGGAAATCTTTACTTCATGATTAAGTAATTAACTCTACCCTGCTTTCTCCTCTCACAGTCAGTTAGCTATCAGATTCCATTGTTTCTGCTTTCATGATACCATTTCATATTTCTTCATTCTCCGACTACTACCCAGTCCTATTTCAGGCCTGTGTTAAGTCTTTCTGGACTTTTATTTAATGGATCTTATTTTCTTCAGTTACGTCTGCCTCCAAACCATTCTACACTTTAAGACCAATTTAATCATTCATGAGCAGAACTGCTATGAACAATTTTTGTTCTCTCCACCGTCAGCTAACTTGAAAACAAAATCCACAGCATAACATATAAGACCCTCTGCACTACAGTCTTAGTTCACATTTTCAAATATATTTCATTTATCATTCTCTCATATTATACAGAGCTACAGCAAAACAGACTATTTTATTGTTGTTTATGTTTATCTATCTTTGCTTGTGCTGTTACCAGTGGTGGCACGACCTTGTTCCTATCTACAATACCTCTTGAAGGTACCACACATATACCAAGATCTCTTCCTCTACCTCCACACCCTTCTGAAGAAATTGTAACCTTACTCTACTCTGAATCTCACAACAGTTCACCTAAATTACACATTGTGGGTTTGTAGTGTATCATAATATCATTTCTAAATCCAGTCACGTACTTTGGGATGACATACCCCTGACAGTACATCTTCTGCAGTACATAGGTATTGTCTTTTCCTTATAAGGCATGTGATAAGAATTTGTTCATGAACTGATTTAGGATTTTGGTAAATTTCAGGTTGCATTTAGATGACAGAGCAATGGAAGTTAGAGCATGTCTGACTGTAAGGATACAGGGAAAATGCCTGGATCTGGTAATCAGTAGAGAAGACTCAGGATGTCTGGACTGAAATGAGAGACTAGAAGTGACTGTTAGTGCATGCGTCATTGTGACCCATCCAGGTACAAGTACTGCAGAAGATAACTTTCCCTAGCATCAGTGAGCACCTTTGTGTGGAATGAATTATCTAGAAAGTAGTAGGTAAAGAGCTTCATAATGGCTGTTGAAAGGTTATTATCTTTTGGTTATTAAAGATTTATTTGAAAATGTATTCTTAAGTATTCAGTACAAATTGCCATGTGTCTTGTCTATGTAATACAAGTTTTCAGTGCAGTCTATTTTAATTCAAAAGTACAAGATTAGATTTCTGCACATTTATGAAAATATTAGTAATATCTCTTCCATTTAGAATAAACTTGCTTTGTAAAGACTATATTTCTTTAATATTGAATATGGGTGCTTTTTATTGTAGAAAAGCAATTACATTCACAAAGGAAGATTTAAATTCAATTGAACAACTATTTGGTAATACCATCTGTTGTTATTATATGCAAATAGGTAAGTGCTGCTGTGAAGGACACTAGATGTAGCTCTTAATCCTAAATGCTTACACACTCTATAAACAATTTTACTTAAAAATACATTTATAATTTTAAAAAAATATATTGATAATAATTAGGAAAGCTTCTGTCCTTTCACCCACTGTATTTAATGTAGAAAAACAAAAACATGTACCATTTTATTTAACAAAGTGACACATTTGTAGATGTTGGTTTTAACGAGGGAAACAAGATACTACCTGTGATTTTATATCCTCAGTTGATAGTTTCTCAAGTAAAGGTGGAAAGAGAGATTAGAATAGAGGCTAGAATGGTGTTCTCTTAATTTTTTTTAAGGACATTTACTATGATTCTGAAAATATTTTAGTACAACTGTTTTAAAGGAGCCCAGGTGTTGCAGTGGTTAACAGCGTGGCTGCTAACCGAAAGATCAGAAGTTCAAATCTACCAGACACTCCTTGGAAATTCTAAGGAGTGATTCTGCTCTGTCTAATAGGGTCTGTTTGAGTCAGCATCAACAGCAGCAGATTTTATTGTTTTAAAAGACTGCTTTGAAGAATGATTATGTATATTTTAGTGCCAGAAGAGCTATACGTAGTTGTACAGGATACAGTCTGCATAACTTTAGGGTTTCTGTATTCCTCGTATAGACTATGTAATTCTGCAGTAACAAATGACCTGTAAATCAGAGTGGATTAACATAATGAAATTTCATTTTTTGCTCATGCTGTATGACCACTGTTGGTCAGCTGCTACTCTATCACATGTCCCCTTTGTGTGGGACCACAGTATGAAGAAATACTTTGTTTTCCAACTTGCTGCTCATAAGGAAAGAGGAAAACAAACAAATAAGCAAAACAGTGAAACATACTCAGGCTCATAAAGCTTCTACTCAGAAATAGTACTGGACAGAGCAGTTCAAATAAATGCTTCTAAATTCAGCAATACAGGGATCCATAGCCCTGCCACAAGATAACGCAGAGAACATTGGTTAACAATAATGTAATCAACCAAAGACATCAGTCCCATACACTAAGATGTAAATGGCACCACCTGGGTATGCACAATGCTGTGGCCCTGGGAAGCATCTTTTGTCTGTATTTGTTTTAAAGTCGTGTAATATATTCAATGTTGGCCTGAACTTAAAGAAAAGAGAGAGAAATTTAAGGAATACAGAGGGTTAATTCTAATAAGAAAACAAAATCACATATGTCTTTCTTTAGTACTTCTGAGCATCATTGATCTTTGCACATCCTGTCATCCTGAAAGAAACAAAAGGAAAAAAACTAAGGTGGTGGCTAATCATCTTCCTTCTGCCCAAGAAATTCTACGTAGGGACAGCCTCCTTACAATGAGGACTCAGTACTTACTATTCACTCTGACTCTAAAATATTTATGTTTGGATCTTCCTCTAGATCCATTACAATTTGTTTTTCTAACTTTCCTATATACGAAGATTGGAAAGCCTGGTGGTGTGTTGATTAAGAGCTGCAGCTGCTAACCAAGAGGTCAGCAGTTTGAATGCATCAGGTGCTCCTTGGAAACTCTAATCTGCACTAGAGGCTCTCCATGAGTCAGAATCAACTTGATGGCAGTAAGTTTTGATTACACGTGAAAATAAGGATAATTCCATTTTTTAAAAAATTTATTTTTAAAAAAAACCACTATTAAGATTAACTGGAGAATTGACTTAAATGTATCATCAATTTTGAAGTTCAAAATCTAAACTAAGGAACATTAAACAGTAAATAACTGTTATGAGATGCTTTGTAGAATGCTTTATCCAAGTCACGTTGATATATAAAATGTGTAAAACACATAGTATCATTTATTTATGACTAATTCTAATTGAAAATAGGCTTCAAGAACTACCACATATTGAGACAAGCAAATCCATTCTATTTTCAGGTAACCATCTTTAGTTTCATGACAGCGACTTTAATACTATGAAGTTTTAAGAATTTATTTCGTTACTACATAACTTATGCTTTTAGACTTCAACTTTCTCTTTGATTTTAGAGATAAAATACTTAAATAATAGCTGGTGATCTTAATATGCAAGCAGTCCCCAGGTTACGAATGTCTGACTTACATACAACCCATAGTTGCATGTACCACCAACCCCTGTAAGGCTTGTTGTATAAAGAAATTAAAGAATATACAACGGTTCTTAATAACAAATGGCCACATCAAAACATAATTTTTCTTACTCTATTATGATGTAAAAGATGTTTTACTGTATCTGGATGTGTTTATGCACAGAAAAATATACTGTATACTATACACTAAAACAAACATTTGATTAACTGCCATTAGGTACAACAAACTGTACCTAGTTATTCCAATTTAAATAAAATTATATTTAAAGACAGATTTTGGAACAGAACTTATTCACAAAAAACCTACTTCTAGTAGTTTTATTTTGGATTCAAGCCAGCCAAGTGCCATCGAGTTGGATCTGACTCATGGTGACCCTAGACTTACTTAGTAAAAATGATCTACTTTATCACTTAATTTTAAATCAAGTCTATTCATTCCACTCTTCTCAGATGTTGGCATATACTCTTAAAATAGTTTATAGTTTTCCTGACAGAATTGGAAATATTAGTTGATCATTTATTTTATAAAGTTGTTATAAATATCATTTTTTTCTGAGACTCCAAATATAGTGTCTGTAAATTCTGACATTCATCCTTTCATTTTCCCCAACAAGTTGCTTTACTTTACTGTAAAGAACCCTTTTTTCTAGATATGTAGAATGGCATCCTACATGGGGATCAGATTATTATGTATAGCAACATTCCTGTGCCAGCTGGGGCCTTTGTTACACTCTAAAATTGTCCACCATAATCCGAGTTTCCTCCACCACCGAAGCATGTTGTTCTTTCTTCTTGGGTCTCCGGATGAAGTTGTGTTTAGTGGCCATGTGATGTGAAATGTGTCCATCTTTGAGCACTCAGATTGCATTTAGTATTGTAAGACAGGTGCTAAAGCTTGACATGTGAAAGATACATGGGACCGACACAATGATAAATAGCAGATTCCATTCTCTATTTCATATTTTTTTCTAGAATACACGTTGATTCAGTGCAGTGGCTGACAGAATTTCTTTAAGACTGAAATAGTCATACTTCTTTTTCTCCCCTTCACACTCTGCCTGTTACTTCACTTTTATTTTTTATATCTGTATCACTTCTTCTCCACATCTAACTGAAATCTCATTGGTATTTTGAATATATAATTCAATTCCATTTTGTACATATTTAAATAGGAGACTTATTCTAGCTTCCTTTTACAAACTCATTCTCTAACACATAATCTCATTTCCAGTTGATTAAGATTTGTAACAACCCTATGTACAACAGAAAGAGACACTACTTGGACTTTTGCCGTCCTCACAGCAGTTATTGTGCTTGCAACCACTTTGGTAATCTGTCTCATTGAAGGTCTTCGTGTTTCTCAGTCACCTTCTACTTTACCACACGTGATATCCTCCTCCAGGGACTGCTCTCTAGTTATAACATGTCCAAAGTACATGAGAAGAAGTCTCACTATATTCTAAGGAGCACTCTGTCTGTACTTCTTCCAAAACAGGTTCATTTGTTCTTCTGGAAGTCCATAGTATAGTCACTATTCTTCCCCAGCACTATAATTCAAAGGCATCAACTCTTCCTTGATCCTCCCTATACACTGTCCAAAATTCATGTGTATATGTGGCAATCAAATACATACACTATGGCTTGAATTGGTCATACCTTATTCCTCAGAGTGACATCTTTGCTTTTCAATGTTTGAAACAGGTCTTGTAATAGACTTGCCCAGTGTGGTGCATTATTTGATTTTTTTGACTCCTGTTTCCATAAACTTTGATCTTAGATGCCAGTCAGTTGAAATGCTTGACAACTTCAACCTTTTCCCCATTCATCATGATGAATTGGTCCATTTGTGAGAACTTTTCTTTTTTAGTTGTAAACTTATTGAAAGTTTACAATCCAATTTTTATTTTCTTTATGTTAAAGTTAAATCCATCCCTGAGGCTGTAGTCTTTGATCTTCATCAGTAAGTGTGTCAAGTACCCTTCACTTTCACCAAGCAGGTTGTGGCATAGGCGTATGGCAAGATCATTAATGAGTTTTATTCCAAACTTGATATTAAATTCTTCTTTGTGTAGTCTAGTTTCTCAGATTATTTTTTCAATGTGTAGATCAAATAAGTGTGGTGAAATGATATAACCCTATTTCATACCATTCTTGACTTTAAACCACGCATTGTCTCCACGTTCTGTTCAAGCAACTGTCTTTTTGCATATGCGCAGGTTCCTGATGAGTACAATGCATTGTTTTGGAATTCCCATTCTTCACAACGATATCCATTGTTACGATTGACATAGTAAAACAATGATCAATAAAACAGTAAAAATGCTTTTCTTAGTTACTCTTTGCTTTCAGCCAGAATCCATCTGATACCAGCTATGATAACCCTTATTCCAAGTCTTCTTCTGAATCTGACTTAAATTTCAGTCAGTTCCCTGTCAGTGTATGGTATAATCAGTTCTGAATGATCTTCAGCAAAGTTGTACTTACATATAGCATTAATGTTATTGCTCAATAATCCCCACATTTTGTTGGATTATTTTTCTTAGTTAATAGACATACGTATATATTTCTTCTAGTCATTTGGCCAGGTAGCTATCTTCCAAATTTCTTGGCACTGATGAATAAGAACTTCCAGCACTGCATTCATTTCTTGAAACATTTTAACTGATATTCTAGAGCCTTAATTTTGCCCAGGGTCTTTAGTGCAGCTTGGACTTCTTCCATTGGTAACACCAAGTTCTTGATCATATGCTACCTCCTGAAGTGGTTGAACATCAACCAGTTCTTTCTGGTATGGTGACTCTGTGTATCCATCTTCTTTTGATGTGTCCTGTGTTTTTCAATATTTTGCACAAAGAATCTCTCAGGATGGCAACTAGAGGCTTGAGATTATTTTTAGTTCTTGCAGCTTGAGAAATGCTGAGGTTGCTATTCCCTTTTGGTTCTCTCAATCTAGGTCTTTGCATATTTCATTATAATGCTTTGTTTTCTTGAACTGCCCTTTGGAATCTGTTCAGCTCTTTTACTTCATCATTTCTTCCTTTAAGGTTCAAGAGAAAGTTTCAGAGTCTCTTCTGATATCCATTTTGGTCTTTTCTTTTTGACTTATCTCTTGCTTTCTTCATGTGCAGTGTTCTTGATGCCATTCTACAATGTGTCTGGTCTTCAGGCATCAGTCTGCATTGTATCAAATTTATTCTTGAGAAAGTCTCTAAATTTAGGTGGGATATACTCAGAGTTGTACCTTGGCTTTCATGGACTCATTTTAATTTTTCTCATCTTCATCTTGAAATTGTGTATGAGCTTTTCACAATCTGCTCCAGAGTCATCCTCTGACCTTGTTCGGACTGAGGTTTTGAGCTTTTCCATTGTCTCTTTGCACAGAAGTAGTCAATTTTATTCCTGCATATTCCAGTGAGGTTTGTATGTATTACTGACATTTATATTGTGGAAAAAAAAAATTGCAATGAAGAAGTTGTTGGCCAGGCAAAGTTCTATCATGTGATCTCTGACATGATTTCTGTCATCAGGGCCACATTTTCTGACTACCAGTCCCTTCCTCTTTGCATCTAACTTTCATATTCCAGTCACCGATAATCACCAGTTTGTCTTGATTGTTTGATCAGTTTTAGCTGCAGAAGCTGGTAAAAATTTTCCACTTCCTTGTCTTTGACATTAGTGTTTTATACACATATTTTAGTAGTAATTGTATTCACTGGTTATGCTTGTATACATATGTATATTATTCTATCACTGACAGTGTTGTACTTCAGGATAGTTCTTGAAATGTTCTTTTTGATGATGAACAAAATTCCACTCTTTTTCAATTTGTAATTCCCTACATAGTAGGTCACATGATTGTATGATTCAGAATGGTCAACACCAGTCCATTTCAGGTTACTAATTCCTAGGACATCAGTGTTCTATGTATTCAATTTCATTTTGATGATTTCTGCTTTTCCTAGATTCGTGCTTTACCCCATTCCATGTTCCTATTATTAACGAACTTACAGCTATTTCTTCTCACTTTGAATTATACAATATCAGCAAATGAAGGTACTGAAAGTTTGACTCTATACATATCTTTGAAGTTGACTACTTTGAGAAGGCATCTCTTCCCCAGTTGTATTTTGAATGTCTTCCAGCCTCAGGAGCTCATCTTCCACCAAACACTCTGTGGGACAAAGTTTTGACATCTGCTTCCATAAAGACTTGAAACCTGTGACGCAGTACGTATGAGTCAGAATTGGCTCAACAGCAATGGGTTTGGGTTTGATAACGAATGAAAGATAGGAGAGGAAGATAAGCTTGATTTTTTTTTCCCAATCACAGAAAACATAGTTGGAAGACTAATACATTAAGAAGAATGATATCAGTGGGTAGAGTAAGGGAGAAAGATGGCCAGGAATCAAGTTAGCTATGGTTATAACAGGCTAGAGATAAAGAAGGTAGGAATAGTAAGAATGCAATGGAAGAAAAATATGAGCAAAATTTATTACAAAGATGGTACCAGTGGTTCTTAGAACCAGTTTTATCAGGCACCTAGATGAATTTGGAAGGGGATTTGGTTGCATAGTGGTTAAGCACTTGTCTGCTAACTAAAAGATAGCAATTCAAACCCATTAGCTGCTTCATGGGAAAAAGATGTGATAGTCTGCTTTTGCAAAGGTTACAGCCTTGGAAACTCTGTGAGGCACTTCTACTCTGCCCTACAGTGTTGCTATGAGTCAGAATCAGTTCTAATCCATTCATTGGCAGTGGTGGGTAATAGTTGACTTTAGAGCAATAGCTGACTCTAGATCCAAGTCTAGTGACTGAGAACAAGAATTAAAATTGATTACAGAGTAGAAACAGAATTAGCTAGATAGGTAGTAGTTGATGACGAAACGGAAAATGATTAGTTTTGCTCCAGATCCAATATGGTTAATTATCCATCAAATAAGATGACTTGGAGATAATTTATTATGAGGCTATATAATTTGCCAGAAGCTGAAACCATGGATATCACCAATAATGATTATGGAGGAGGAAAAAAAAAAAATAGAGGCACGTTTGGAGAACTATAAATTAAAATTAAGGAGTCATTACAGAAAAATAACAAGAACACTGTACTATCATAAAAGCGAAAGCAAAATATAAGGAAGTTAACATGTTCACCATTGTCCAGTATAAATGTTTTAAGTTAATTATTTTCTTTATTGTTAAATATTTAGATTATGTTGTTTAGTACTGAAAAAATACCACAATAAATATCTTTGAGAAAATAATATAATGCTGGATATAGAAGTATGTGTCTATGACACTCATTTAAAGTTTTGTAAAAGGAGCTAATGACTAAGGACATTGAGATGTGGAAAGTGAGTTTATCATATGCCTATGTTCATGATATGCTGTCTACACTGGACCATGCAATCTCCCATTCCTTATTCATTGATTGATTTCCTTTTATCTTCAATCTCTACTTCCATTCGTTTCCCTTTTTCCCTACTACAAGATACGGTTCTATTCCTTTTTTTGTACATGGACATGTAAGCACACATCTTTATTTTGTGTGTGTGTATTGTAAAAGTACACAAATGATACAGTGCTATAGCCTTCATTTTTTTTGTTTTTTTATCTGCAGTAAGTTTTTAAACATCTATCCATTATGTTTTATGTAGATCTACTCTATGACCTCTGAGTGATAAATGATACTGCATTTTGTTCAACCAGTATTTTAAATTCTATTTCCCGACTAACACACTCCCCTAGACTGCCTACAGCTCTGTACCCCAACATCAGTGCTAAGACAGACTTCCCTTTCCATGCCCTTAGTAGACCTGTATGAGATCTTCTTTGAGATATAGACCTTGAAGATGGAATCATGAATCCTATGGTAAACCTATACCTAATATGACTAAGTACTGATTGCTTTCCAGAGTGGTAACACCAGTTCTTGCTCAGTGCAGCAGTGCCTGGGAGTCCCAGTATCCTCAACTGCCACAAACATTTGGCATTACCCAGCTTTCTAATTTTCCCATTTTGACAATTGTGAGGTAGTAGCTCAAGGTTGTTTTAATTTCCATTTATTTAAATACCAATGAGTTTAGGCAGCTCTCTATATTCTCATTAGTCATTTATGTTTCTTCTACTCTGGCCCTTAGGGTTGCCATGAGTTGGATCCGACTTGACGGCACTTGGCAATGTGATTTGATTTTTAAACCATTAAACATATATCTAACAGAATTCTAGTATTTTCTCATTGTTATAAGTATTCAGAACTTCTCTTATTCTTTTAATAGAATTTTCTATTATTGTCTCTAAAGATCTTGTGTTTACTGGGCTTATTCATAGATCTTAAAGTTTGTAATACCTATCGTGAATGCACCTATTTTATTTATTTATTTTTTAACATTTTATTGATTTAGGTGAAAGTTTACACAGCAGTTTAGTTTTACAGTCAATAGTTCACATACAGATTGTTCCATAACATTCTTTGCAGTTCCTTCAAAGTGTCAGCATTTTCCTCATTTCCACCCTGGATTCTCCATTTTCATTTGTCCAGTTTCCCTGTCCCTCTCTGCCTTCTCACATTTGCTTTTGAATAAATGTTGCTCTTTTGTTTGCACAGCTGATCTCAGGAGCCCATTCCTCACAGATATTATTGTTTATTTTATAGGCCAGTCTATTATTTGGCTGAAAGGTGGCCTCCAGGAGGGGCTTCGGTTCTAGATTAGAAAGCTATCATAGGACAATAGTCTCAGATTCCTCTGGTCTCTATCAAACCAGTAAGTCTGGTCTTTTTTATGAACTTGAATTTTGTTCTACATTTTCACCCACTCTAACTGGGCTCTTCTACTGTATTCCTGGTGACAGTGGCCAAGAGTGGTAGCTGAGCACCATAAAATTCTTCTGGTCTCAGATTAAAGTAGGCTATGGCTCATCTTGGCAATTAGTTCTTTGAACTAATCAGTTTCTTGAGTCTTTAATTTTCTTCACTTTCCTGTGCTACAGATGGGAAGAGACGAATAGTTGTATCTTAGATGGCCACTACAAGCTTTTAAGACCCCAAACACTAATCACTAAATTAGGATGTAGAATATTATCTTTACAAACTGTGCTATGCCAGTTGACCTAGATGTCCCCCAAGACATCTAGCATTCAAATCCAGTAGCTAAGTCCTACAAGGTGGGTATGTATAACAGTTTTCAAAACTGTTCCCCCCTGTTCAGTGTAATATTGAGGTAGATAATGGAGAAAGGTATTTTTTGGCTTGGCTTCACTGATAGCCTTTAACAGTGTGGTTTCCATCAGATGATAAATGTGGAGGTCAATTTGTAAATAAGCTAAGGAGGTCATGGGTGCTGGAAAGAATGCAGCATGCCAATGGAATATTCTTTTGAAAGCTTGCAGGAAGACATTGGTTTGACTGAGTATGTAGCAAGCTAAATGGGACACAAGGATCAAAAAATGTGAAAAGTGTAGGAAAAAGAGCTACATTTTACCTATATCTCCTATGCAGTTCAAAACTGTTTCTGGCACAGGGAAGTCTTTTAACAAATATTTGTTGAATTAATGAATAAATGAGCTACGAAGACCAGTTGGGAAGCTATGTACTTTCTGGTCTAGAGTCCTAAAACCCTCAACTGTGCAACTATCTCAGAAATACATGACTCAAGTGGAATGATGTACGTGAACTATGATTTTACTTATTCTAAAATTGCTGATTAGTACGTATACATGGAGGAAGTACAAAATGCTGAGACACAACTTTAAGCAAAAATAATCAATCTTACAGTTAGACACAATGCTATTTTCTTTTATTATTAAACTAAATTTGATTCACTTTTATGCAATGAATAGTTATCATCATAAATTTGTACACATCTCTTTTGATCACATAAAAGTGTCATATCCTAAAATAAGTGAATTGGTCTAGAACTTAGAGATGCACTATTGTTGTAGTGTCTGTCACTATCTCAACTTACTTTCTTTGGATAATATCATGGTCTAGCTACTGCCCTATTGTTCAAATGACCAGTTAAATAGTACAAGCAAATTGTTGTTATTTCAGGGAATGAAGAGTATTTACATTTTTATCACCCCAACAGCATGCTATTCTCATGACTTTGACCTTGGGTTACTGATGATCTGAAAATGATTTATGGTCAACAAAAGCAAAATTATTTCATAAGCTTATAGATTTTCCATGAGACATGACATCATGCCTCAGTCCGACTCACTAGAGTTGGCCATTTCCTATTACTCCTAATATCATACACTCTATAAATATATTGAACATGGTTTAAGATTATCTTCCAAGTTTTGAACACTCTTGGACTTCAGTTCTGAGAAGTGAAATAAACTATTTAGTTTATTTAAATGTAAATGTCATCAACTGTAAAATAACTTTTTGCAACAAATGTAAAATGTCATCAACTACTTTTGAAATACATAAAAATATAAATGTCAAAAGTGACTTATCTAGAATATTTTGAAAATGTGATTTATATCATGTGAATGTTGTAATGAATGTTTTTTAAGACTTTTAAAAAATGTGAACTAAAGTATTTGGTAGAAAAAACATTTTTGTTCTTCCAAAACCACTCCCAAGATTCAGACAAATATGAAAAAATATGAAATATATATCAAGTGTTCTCTTGTGTATAGTAAACAAAGAGGCCACTGGATATAATGACTTAATCTAACCCCCAAATATGTCAAAATATCAGGGAGTAAGCTTTTTAAAAAAAAAAAAATACTCACACTGAATTACTGTTTTATCATGAAATAGCACATTACCTAGACTCTTAATTATGCCAGTATTTTCAGCCAGCTTTTACTTACACACACACACACACACACACACACACACACGATTATCAGTGTGTTTCTCCTTCAGGTAAGTATAGTTTATAATTCATAGAGGAAGTGAAAATAATTACTAATTTAAATATGTAGATTGTAACACTTAACTTCCTGCCAAAGTCACATATGACACATTTAAACACAAATGTGTAAAGTGTGGGTTTTTTCTGAAATGTTCATTTTTCCTTATTCATAGATACTTGTCAGTATACGAAGTAAACTGTGCAAGTCTGTGCACAATAAATACTGTGCTTTTTGGTAAAAGCATAAAATACTTTACTTTATGACTTAGTTATAAAGGCTATCAGATATATATCACTTTAAGGTTGGATAAATTAAATTTAATAAAGTTGAACTTGGCCAAAATAAATAGGATGTTTATCATCACTAGAATATTTGTTAAATTGATTTTGATGCGGAGGTCAGTAATAGACACACACTGATTCATGATACTTCCTGAAAAGGCAAATGGAAAAGCTAGGTTTATGGCAAGAAAACCACATATATTTAAGGCAACTCGAAGCTTTCTCTCTTGGGTGACACCTCTATTTGATGGTTCCAATGCACAATGGCTACCCTGTGCTTTGACCCTTACCTCTGAACACAGTAATTCATCTAAGAACAGAAGCTTGGCAAAGCTGGGCCAAATAGAACTTTTCTCATTTAAAATTGAAGCTTGGAATATATAGTTGCTGAATATGACCATACCCCAGATAAAAGGCCCACAAATTTCTGATATAAAGAGCAGCTGGGGGTGGCCTGGTCCCTGTTTACTGGAAGCTAAATATAATGTCCTAGTGTTTTCTCAAAAAATTACATACTAGGTCACAGGACCAAGATTGCAGTCTACTCACACATCTTTTAGATTTCCTCCAAGAACTATGGCCTAGAAAAACAACTGAATGGAGCAGAGTGGACATTTTTGGAGCCCCAAGAGCAGGTGAAGGGTTGTGAGATTAGACTGGGCAACAGAAAGGGAAAAACTACCTCTGTCAGAGGCAACACAGCAGCACAAATAGTCCTGCTTCTACTGGTATGGCAGATGAGAGGCTTACAGGTATGAATGCCATCTTTGCTAACCGGGAGACTCGGACTAGAACTGCTGAGCCTGAGAGTGGGGCAGGTGCCAGCTGCCATGCTGAGCTACAGCACTCAAGTAGTGTCTCTTACAGCAGAGAGGCTGTACTTAAAACAGTCACATCTAGAGAACCCAGTGGCAGCTGGCAGCAGAGGGTACCAGCGCCCTTCCCACCCTCTTCTCTGAGCTGTGCCATAGATTCTGCTGGATCAACACAGGAGAGGTGGCTCAGGCAGGATGCCACCTCAGTCAGCTGAGAGGCAGAGTCAGCCATGCATTAGGGCTTGGCCATGGCTGGATGCCACACTGAGTGACAGTACCTGACCGGACAGTGCCTCTTCAAGCAGAAAAGTGGTTTTTTAAGACAATCATACGTAGAGAATGCAATGGCGGCTGGCAGCCAAGTGTAGCAGATCCCTTACTGCTCCCTGATTTGATTCACATCATAGCATCTGCAGACACAACCCCTAAGAGACTCCACAGGTAAGTTGCCATCTTTGTCACCTAGGATGCAGGGTCTTCCATCTCTGAGCACCTGGCTGTTTCCGGCTGCTGTTAGGCAACATCTCTTTCAGCAGGAAAGCTGTTATCCAGTAAATCATATCTAGAGAACACAGTATTGACTGGTGGCTGAGTGTGGTGTCTCCATTTCCCCTCCCTCACTGAGCCATGTCATAGCATCTACTGACATGTCCCCTAAGAGACTCCATAAATAGGTTGCCATTTTTGTCAGCCACGAGATGGGGCTTGCCACACCTGAGGGCCTGGCTATTACCAGCTGCTGCTAAACAGTGCCTAACTCAGCAGAAATGCAGTTTTTAAGATAATTGCATCTAGAGAACACAGCAGTGAGTGATGGCCAAGTGTTGTGGCACCTTTCCCTCTTCCCTTCTCTGAGCTATGCCATAGTGTTTGCCAGCATAACTCTGTAGAATCTGCACAAGTAGGTCACCTTCTTTGTCAGCCAAGAGATGGGGCCTGCCACCCTTCAGGGCCCATCTGGGGCAAGCCACTGAGCTGAGCAGCACTGCTGGGTTGTCAACAGAGATGCTGTACTGAAGAGAGAATGCACAAGTGACTAGTGGCCAAATCTAGCAGTGCCCTACTCCCTTCTTAGAGCTATGCTGTAGCTTCTGTTGCTGCAACACCACAGAAGCTGAACAATTTTCTGATGGCACAGAGACAACAATAAATATCTAGTCACTTAAAGAAGCAGACTACTTTGACTCCAGAAAACTCCCAAAATAATCAAAAAACTTCCCAGATGAAGACTTTCTGAAGTTATTGGAGGTACAATACAAAAGAATTACGTAGAGTCCTCCTAGATCGTAGAAAGAGATTTTAAAAAGTACAGAAGAACAAACTGAAAAATTAAATAAGCTATATGAATGGCTAAAAGAGCAATGATTTGAAATTCAGTAAACCAGTAATAAAATTACAGAGTTAGACAATTCAATGGAAGGCCAAAAGAGCAAAATTCAGGAAATGAAATGCAGAATTAGTGAGATTGAAGACAGAGCAACTGGCACCAGCATTTGCGAGGAGAAATCAGAAGAAGCATTAAGAAAAAATGAAGAAGAATTAAGAATCACATGAGACTCTATCAAGAGGAACAATTTATGTGTAACTGGAGTTCCAGAACAGGGAGGGATAGCAGAAAATACAAACAGATTCTCGAAGAGTTGCTGATAGAAAACTTTCACCACATTACAAAAGAAGAGAAGATAGCTATTCAGGATGCTCATCAAATTCCACAAAATGTATACCCCTAAAGAAAGACACTAAGATATAATGTAATTGAGCTTAACAAAATAAAACATAAGGAGAGGCTCTTAAAGACGAGTGGACTTAAACAAAAACTAATGTACAAAAGGAAGACTTGTAGAATATCCTCCAACTTTTCAGCCAAAACCTTGTTGGCAAGAAGGCAATGGGATTACACAAACAAATCCTTGAAGGAAAAAGCTTCCAACCAAGAACTGTACATCAAGCAAAATTGTCTTTCAAATATGATAGTGAAATTAAGACATTTTTAAACAAACAGAAGCTTAGAGACTTTGGAATAACCAAACCAAAGTTACAAGAAATATTGAAGGATGTTCTTTGATTAGAAGTCAGTAAAACCAGATATATACCCAAGGATGTAAAGCAGAACATAGCATTAAGAATCCTAATTAGTTAGGGAAGTCACAAAGCTCAATAAAGCCAAAATATTGAAACTAGGGAAACAGAGAGTTCAACATGTAAACTATGACATTACATTATAACGAGGGATATGTTACTGTATTCATACCCATTTCAGATAGAGAGGAAGTTAAGAAGATAAAAAGAAGTTAAAGATTGACTTAAACCTGGAGCATTGGGGGGAACAAAGGAGTAGCTGCAAAGCAGACTAACAATACTATAAATCAAAACAAGAAACACTATAAATACTATAAATCAAAACAAGAAGTCTCAACAGACACAAAACCAACACTGAAAAAGATGAAAAGAAAACCCGTAAAGACAAATGACTGAGAACAGAATACTAAGTGAGACAAAGAAAATGTCAACAACACAAAAATTAAGGCAGCAAAATGACAATACCAAATACATATCTATCAATAATTACACTGACTGTAAATTGACTGAATGCTCCAATAAGGAAACAGAGATTAAGAGTCCAAATCAAAAACACAATCCTTCAATATGCTGCTTACAAGAAACACCTTAGACTTAAAGATATGAACAAATTGAAAATCAAAGGATGGAGAAATATATACCAACCTAACAACATGCAAAGAAGAGCAGGAGTGGCAATATTAATCTCAGAAAATAGTTTTTTAAGTAAAGTCCATCATCATGGACAAGGATGGTTACTATCTATTGTTTAAAGGTTAAAGACTTAAGGAGGGTATAACAATATTGAGTATTTATGCATCCAATATCAGAACATCTAAATACTTCCAACAAATGCTAAGAACATTCAAAATGAGATTACTCACTCCACAGTAATAGTAAGAAGCTTAAACACTCCACTTTCAGTAAGAAACAGATCATCCAGAAAAAAAAGCTCAATAAAGATACAGAAGATCTTATTGCAACAATCAACCAACTCGACCTCGCAGGCATATAAAGAACTTTTTACCCAACAACAGACAAAGGCACATGGAACATTCTCCAGAACAGACCACGTATTAGGCCGTAAAGCAAGTCTCAGAGAAATTCCAAGCCACTGAATTATTGCAAAGCAGCTTTTCAGACTGTAAACCCATAAAAGTTGAAATCAATAGCAGAAAAAACTTAAGCAGAAATTAGAACTCATAGAAACTGAATAACGCCATGCTCAAAAACACGTGAGTTATGGAAGAAATCAAGGATGCAATAAAGAAATTCATAAAATCAAGTGAGAATGAAAACACATCCTACCAGAACCTGTTGGATACAGCACAACCAGTGCTCAGCAGTCAGTTTTTCTCATAAATGCACACATCTGGACTGAAGAAAGGGCCTAAACTAAAGAATGAACCATACAACTTAAACAAGTAGAACGAGAACAACAGAAGAACCCCTCAGGCACCACAAGAAAACAGATAATAAAGATTAGAGCAGAATTAAATGAAATATAGAATAGAAAAACAATTGAAAGAATTAACAAAACCAAAAGCTGGGTTTTGAAAAGATCTACAAAAATGATAAACCATTGGCTAAACTCACAAAAGAAAAACAGGGAGGAAATAATCCAAATAAGAAATGAAGTGGGAGATGTCAAAACAGACCCAACCCAAATTAAAAGTACCATAACAAAATGGTATGAAAAGTCATATGGTAGCAGATTTGAAAATCTAGAGGAAATGGACAAATTTCTACATTCACATAACCTACCAAAATTATCACAAAGAGAATTAAAGCAACTTAATAAACTCAAGAAGAGATTGAAAAAGTCATCAAAAAACTATGAACCAAAAATGTCCTGGCCCAGACTGCTTCATGGGAAAATTCTACCAAACTTTTATGGAGGAATTAATTCCCATACTACTGAAGCTATTCCACAACGTAAAACAGGACAAAACATTCGAGATTCTATGAAGCCAGCATAACACTGTTGCCAAAGCCAGTAAAGACCCCACAAAAAAAGAAAATTACAGACCAGTATAATTCAAAAACCTAAATGCAAATATATTTGACAAAATCCTAGCAGATAGAATTCAACTATATATATATATACATATATATATGTATGTATATATAAACTTCATTTTGACCAAGTAAGATTCATACCTGGGATGCAAGCCTGGTTCAACATCAGAAAAACAGTGTGATCAACTACATAAATAACACAATGAGTAAGAATCACCTGACTTTGTCAGTTGATGCAGAAAAGTCATTTTGACCCACTCATTTTAAAAACTCTCAGCAAAATAGGAATAGAAGGGAAATTTCTCAACACAATAAGGGACATCTATGCTAAACCAAACACCAGCATCATCCTGAATGGAGAGAGGCTGAAAAAGCTCCCCCTGAGAACAGGAACTAGACAAAGCTGCCTACTGGCACCACTTCTATTCAACATTGTACTAGAGGTTCTGGCCAGAGCAATCAGACAAGAAAAAGAAATAAAGAGCATCAGCATCAGTAAAGAAGTAAAAATTTCCCTATTTGCAGATGACACAATCATATACACTGCAAATCCTAAAAAAATCCATAAGTAAACAACTGGAAGTAATTGAAGAGTTCAGCAAAGTATCAGGATATAAGATAAACATAAATGAATCAGTAGGCTTACTTTACACCAACAAAGAGATCATCAAAGTGGAAATAACCAAATCAATACCATTTGCTATAGCACCCAAGAGGATAAGATACCTAGCAATAAATCTAACTGGAGATATAAGGGACCTATATAAAGAGAACTACAACATCTTACTACAAGGAACTAAGACAGACCTACTGAAATGGAGAATCCTGCCCTGCTCATGTATACAAAGACTTAACATTGTGAAAATGTCTGTTTTACGCAAAACGATCTATATATACAATGCAATCCCAATACAAATTCCAGTGTCATTTTTTAATGTGATGGAGAAACAAATCACCAGCTTTGTCTGTAAAGGAAAGAGATTACCTAAGAAATTACCTAAGAAATACAGTGGGAGGCCTCACACTATCCAACCTTAGAACTTATTACATTGCCACAATAGTCAAGACACCGTGGTACTGGTACAGAAACAGATATATAGATCAATGGAACAGAATAGAGAATCCAGAAATAATAAGAACAATTGATACTTGACAAAGGTCTAAGGTTATAAACTGGAGTAAAAACAGTCTCTTAACAAATGGCATTGGAAAAAATGGATACCCATCTGCAAATAACTGAAACAAGATCCATATCTCATACCTTACAAAAAACTAACTCAAAATGAATCAAAGACCTGAATAGCAAACCTAAACTGATGAAGATTATTGAAGAAAAATAGGGACAACAGTGGAGTTCTGATACACAGCTTAGACAGACTACAAAATCCTACCAACAACAGAAGAGAAAGTAGATAAATAGGAACTACTGAAAATCAGTAAATTATGCTCATCCAAAGTTTTTATCAAGAATGTTAAAAGACCACCTATGGAATGGAGAAAAATATTTAACAACTACATATCAGATTGATGTCTAATTATAAATATCAACAAAATATCAACAAGGAAAAGACAAATAACCCAGTTAAACAATGGGCAAAGGACATGGACAGACACTTCACCAAAGAAGATATTCAGGCAGCCAAAAGACACACGAGGAAATAATCACAATCATTAGCTATTAGGTAAATCCAAATCGAAGCTACAGTGAGATGCCTTCTCAACCCAACAAAATTGGCAATAATCCAAAAAACGTAAAACAGCAAATGCAGGAGAGGCTGTGGAGAGATCGGAACTCTCATGCACTGCTGTTGGGAATGCAGTATGTTACAGCCTCTTCAGAGAGCAATTTGGTGCTTTCTAAAAAGCTAAAAATAGAAATACCACATGATCCAGCAATCCTATTGTTTGGTATATATCCTACAGAAATAAGGACTGTCACACAAACAGATACATGCACAAGAATGTTTATTGCAGCACTGTCCACAGTAGCAAAAAGATTGAATCAATCTAGATGCCCATCAACAAGTGAATAGATAGCCAAGCCAAGCCAACTATGATATACATACACAATGGAATGCTATGAAATGATAAAAAAATGATGATGATCTTAGAAAGCATCTCATATCCTAGTATCAACTAGAAGACATTATGCTGAAAGTAATCAGTCAGCTGCAAAAGAACAAGTATTTTATGCCAACCCAAGCCAAGTGTCTGAGACTACTATTATAAGGACTTAAAAAATGACTTACACACAGAAGAAAAAACTCTTTGATGACTCTAAGGGTGGGGAAGGAAAGAGGGGGTTGTTTGTAGATTGGATTATTGATAGGAATTAAGTTATGTGAAGAGTATGGCAAGCACTCAATTGAAGGCATAGTCGGCACTTGGCTTGGCTGGCAGCATTAATAGACTACACCATAAACTAAAAGGTTTTTTTAATTTTTACTCAGCATTTCAAAGACTAAAATAGCAGGGACAGGGGTCTGATGACTGTGTTTTCAGGTAACATTAAGGTCAATTGGCATATCTAGCCTTTTGCTAAGAGGGTCTTCTGTATCCCGTTTTGGTGAGTTGGGTTTGGGGTCTTAAAAGCCAACAAGCTGTCATCTGAGGAACATCAATTGGTCCCAATCCATGTGAAACAGATGATGACTGCACCTCAATACCAGGAAAACAAAAGTCCTCACAACTTGACCAGTAAGCAACATTGTCGTAAATGGAGAAAGGATTGAGGTTGTCAAGATTTCGTTTTACTTGGATCCACAATCAATGCCCTTGGAAGCAGCAGTCAAGAAATCAAAAGACATTGCACTGGGAAAATCTGCTGCAAAGGACCTCTTCAAAGTATTGAAAAGTAAGGATGTCACCTTCAAGATTAAAATGGGCCTGAAACAAGCCATGGTATTTTCAGTTGCATCATATGCATACAAAAACTGGACTGTGAGCAAAGAAGACAGAAGAAGAATTGATGCCTTTGAAATGTGGTGTTGGAGAAAAATGTTGAATGTACCATGGACCACCAAAAGAACCAACCGCTCTGTTCTGGAAGAAGTACAACAAGAATGCTTCTTGGAAGCAAGGATGACAAGACTGCATCTTACCTACTTTGGACATGTTGTCAGGAAAAAAAAGTCTCTGGAGAAGGACATCATGCTTGGTAGAGTGGAGGGTCAGCGAAAAAGAGGAAGACCCTCAACAAGATGGAACTACACAGTGGCTGCAACAATGGGCTTACACATAAAAACAATTGTGTACGTGGCACAAGACTGGGCAGTGTTTCATTCTGTTGTTCATAGGGTTGCTATGAGTTGGAGCCAACTTGACGGCACTTAACAACAACATTTATAGAGGGCCATCCTATTGGTTTCTTCCAAGATGCGAGTGGAGAGGGCAGAGAGGGTGGAGAGGAGGGGACAGTTGTTCATTGGAGGATACCGGTAGTCAAGAGTGAAAAGAAGAATGTGCTGTCGCAGGGTGGGGAGAGCAGATGAAGTTGTAGAGAGGCAGGTATGGAAACTTGAATTGTATACTTTCACTTTATCATAATAAAAAAGTTTATGTTCCACATTTATTTACTTATTTTGCCAGTTTGAATTTTATTACCTTCAAACAAAAAATCATAGATAGATTTTTCTCATTTATCCTCATAAATCAATAATTAAAACAATTTCCTTAGGGGAAAAAATGTTTCCGTGGACATTCCCATACAATATTGACTTTTCATTGCACATACATTTAAGATTATAATTTCGCATCATAGACTTGCTTTATCTAGAGGGGAGCAAATGTTAAAAGTATATTTGAAAGGTATACCGATAAGATTGTATATTTTACAATGACTTTTTTTAGAGATTGGTTTATGCTAAGTAACAAAACTTGAATAGTCTGAGTGTTAAGCATAGTATCTTTGTTTTACCAAAAACTGAATGACTGTCAAGAATGCTTAAGATCACTATGAACCTTGAGCCAGAATCAACTCCACTGGCAGTATAACCTTAGGGCCAGAGAAAGCAAAACACCACACAAAGCTTTTTCATAAAGACATTTAAATATAGCTAATCCCTACACTTTGTTTCTTATAGAGAAAGTAAATTTTAAGTACATTTTAAAGTACATTTTAAAAGTACTTTATTTTCTCTTGAAGTTTTAGATTGCTTTCAATGTTATTTTTTTAACTGCTTATGTTATTTTGAAGGTTCAACTGAGACAGTATTCATCTCATTTGTTCTCATTTATTAACACTTTGCATGCTTTCATATATATTTCTTTAATTTTCATATATGACCTTAGTAGTAGGTATTCCTATTCCTGTTTTCAAATAATGAGTTATATCCCAGCAGATTAAATGTGATTTTTCCAAATATCATCACGTTATTTCATTCAGATATACAGCAAAAATTAGTATGGTTCTATAATCTTGAAAACAAGCATAAGAAAGCAAATAAATACAAATCACAATGGATATACAATTTTCGCTAATAAATTATTAAATAATTTTTAATTGTTAATAGTAATTATGATAGGAAGCTATTTTAGTCAGCTAGTGCTGCTGTAACAGAAATACCGCAGAGTGAATGGTCTTAATAAAGGAAAGTTTACTCTCACGCAGTCCAGTACGATCTAACCCAGGATGTCCACTCCAGGGGAAGGCTTTGTCCCATGTCGGCTCTGGAGGAAAGTCCAGTATTGTATCAGTCTTGTCCAGGGAGCATCTTGGCACAGGAACTTCAGGTCTGAAGGACGCGCTCTTCTTCCAGTACTGATTTCTTGATGGTGTGAGGTGTCCACTTCTCTGCCTGCTTCTCTTTCATCTCTTGCAGGATGAAAGGACTAAGACTAAGGGTGGTGCAAGCCATACTCCACGGAAACTCCCTGTACAGTGGCACATGGAGGTGATCTTATATAGTGATTTACAGTCCCACCCTAAACCTTCAACATACAGCACAGTAAAATCAAAAAATGGAGGATAATCATAGAACATAGCGAATCATGACCCAGCCACATGGCTACACATATTTTGGGGGGGACGCAATTCAATCCATGGCAGAATCCCTTACTTTTGTGTAACGAATCATTAGCACCTTTTGGCTAGAAATTTATATATAAATATATTGTTCATCATTGCTAATTATTCCCACTATGAATTTATCCTAAAAAAATTATAAATGAGCATTTTCTTACAAAACTATTCATCTTTTCATTAAAATGATAAGAAAATGGAAACCTAATGGAAGACCCTCAACAAGAAGGGATTGAAACACCAGCTGCAACAGTGAGTTCAAATCTGCCTACTGTTGTGTGGACTACACAGCACTGGGCAGCGTTTGTTATCTATGGGGTCACTCTGACGTAGGGAGAACATGCTCAGCATTTCTTAGGCTCAACGAGCTGAAAAAATTCAGTCTTCAAGTTGCAGTACTGAAGAATTCCATGGGAAAATATGGAACAATGCAGTAGGTATTAAAAGGAGACTGAAGGACTGCGCTGAATCAATGTAGCAAAATCAGTCAATATTCAACAATTTCAGGAGATGGCACATAAAGGAAATAGCAAAAAACACGGCTCCAGGAGTTGCTGAAATGTCTCAACAAACGGATGCAGCACTACAACTGCTCACTTGTGTGTGTCACAAAATTTGGAAGACAAATTTCTGATCATTCTCCTGAAATAGATCCATAGTTTGTGCCCATTCTGAAGAAAAGTCATCCAATAGAATGCAGAAATTATCAAATATCATTAATATCACACACAAGTAAAATTTTGCTGACAATTATTCCAAAGCTGTTGTAGCAGCTCATCAACAGGGATGCCAGAAGTACAAGCCTGATTCTAAAGACGACACAGAATGAGGGGTGGGATTGCTAATGTCCAGTGGATCTTGGCTAAAAGCAGAGAACACCAGAAAGATGTTTATCTCTCTTTTTTTTTTTGGATTGACTATGCAAAACCATTCCATTGTATGGATCATAACAAATTGTGGATAACATGGTTAGAAATGGGAATTCCAGAACACTTAATTGTGCTCTTGTGGAACCTGTACTTATACCAAGTGGCAGTCGTTCTAACAGAACAAAGAGATAATACATGGTATAAAGTCAGAAAAGGCATGTATCAGGGTTATGCTATTTCACCATACCTATTCAATCTATGGAAACTCTGGTGGCTAGTGGGTTATGTGCTACATCTGCTAACCAAAAGGTCAGCAGTTCAAATCCGCCAGGTACTCCTTGGATACTCTATGAGGCAGTTCTACTCTGAATTACAGGTTTGCTATGAGTTGGACCCAACTCTAAGGCAGTGGGTTTAGTTTTGGTTCTTATTCCGTCTGTATACTTCGCAAATAATTTGAGAAGCTGGACTATATGAAAAACAATAGTGCTTCAAAACTGAAAGAAGACTAACAACTTGCAATGTGCAAATGACACATCTTGCTTACTGAAAAATGAGGAGGTCTTGAAGTACTAATACAGGTAAAAGACTACAGACTTCAGTATGGATTGTATCTCAACATACAGAAAACAAAAACTCTCACAACTGGACTGATAGATAAGCGGCATCATGATAAAAGAAGATAGAAGTTGTCAAGGATTTCATTTTACTTGACTCCAAAATCAACATTCATAGAAGCAGCAGTCAAGAAACTAAAATGACACATTTGTGCTGAGCAAGCCTGCTGCAAATTAACTCCTTAAAGTGTTTAAAAGCAAAGATGTCACTTTGAGAACTAAACTGCCTGACTCAAGCCATGATATTTTAATCACTTCACATGCATGTGAAAGCCAGACGCTGAGTAAGGAAGACTTCATAAAAATCGATGTTTTTGGATAAAGACATCAGAATTGATTTCTGTTGGTAAAGAATATTGAATATGAGGTTGAACAAATAAGTGTGGAAATTCATCCTAGAAAAAGTGCTACATACTTCATTGCTGACTATCACTACAGTCACCTTCAAAGTACTCCCTTAGGGAAGCTACGCACTGATGCCAGTGCCTAGTCCACTCTTCAAAACACATTTTCTAGGATGAGTTCACAAATTTAATTGTCAGACCTCATTGGACAATAACTCTGATGGACATTTCAGAGAAAGAGTTTTAAAACTGCTTAAAAGTGTGAACTAGTTGCTGGCACCAGTGCACAGCTTCCTGAAGGCATTGTTTCAAAGGTGGCTGTAGTGATGTTCAGCAATGAGTTATGCAACACTTTTTCTGGGATGAGTTCACTAACCTAATTGACAGAACTTGTGTATCCCATGAATTTCCAGAAGAACAAACAAATTTATCTGTGAAGAAGTACAGCCAGAATGCTCCTTAAAAGCGAAGACGGCAAGACTTTGTCTAATGTTATCCAGAGAGAGTAGTCCCTGGGGATGGATATCATACCTGGTAAAGCAGAAGATCAACCAGAAAGAGGAAGTCCTTTAACAAAATGGATTGACTGCATGGCTGCAACAATGGGCTCAAGCACAATGATTATGAAGATGGCAAGGACCAAGTGATGATTCATTCTGTTGTGCATAGGGTGACTATGAGTCAGAACTTAATTCCATTGCACCTAACAACTTGGAAAAGACTTGATAGCGCCTAGCAACAATAACAATGCATTCATGTATTAAAATACCACAAAACCACAAAGATTATGTAGAAAACTACTTAATAGTATAGAAAGATGTTAATTTTATTAAATGAAAAATAAGTTTTTAGTACAGTGTATATATGTTTATATACACATATGTTTACAATCTATGCATATTCACAAACAAAAGTGTTTTTTACACAGAGAAACTATTGAAAGAAGATGTTAGCAGATGTTTTTTATCAGTTCGATTAAGAATATCTTTTGACATATCTTTGTACATTTTCTGTAGTGAACATGAATCTCTTCTTATTAAATTATAAAATTTATTTTACTGATTGTATTAAATGTAGATATTTTCATTTACCATATTCACTTGAACACTGTAAAAAGAGGTATGACTACACATCATTTCTGAACACCTAGAACTGGAATAAAAGTTTTAATAGCATTAATTAGAATCACTTCACTTAAAACATATTGGACAAAAGTAAAATTATGGTGCTGTTCAGCTATATTTTATGGTCTGAATGCATTTTATGAATTTAGAAAAAGTATGTCAAAATCTAAGTGAAAGTCTTATGACTGTGAATTTAAGGCTAAAATAAAGGAATATCTCATAAAAGTTTTTCATGTCTTTACTCATTCATGTCAGAACAGCAAATTTAAATAGGGTTGTACTTTAAGTCGATATATTTTCTCTTCTTTACTTAAAAGTAATGTCCTCATATGCTATTTTAAGGATATTAATCATGATGAGCAATGTTTTTTGCGTATATGTGTATATTTTGTGAATACACAGGCAGGGACCTATGTGCTTTCCTGGCCATAAGTTTAGTTAATATCCTGTTATGTCAGCATGGTAAATTTGTTCAGACTCCAAACCTCCCTTTTTCATTAAATCAGCTAATAGATGTCTAAGACAATGTATTCTGCAGCAGCTGACATGCCTTCAGCAGCAGTGCAGCAACAAGAGTTTCAAAGACTTTTGTCACGGCTTAAACTGAGTCAGCTGTACTTCTCAAATAATAACAACTACCTCATTGTCTAACTGAAGATGAAAGCATATTTTGTGGGGAAAAAATACAGTGAGATATACAGGATTTTATATAGAAACATACAAAAATATATACCTGAGATGATTTTCTGTGTCATTATTTTGAAATAATGGAGACACACTTCTGCTCTTGTATCTCTCAAACCAATCATACTAGACTTTTTTAATATCTTGAAATTATGCAACTTGTACTTATAAAAGCAACACTGTATCATGGTTGTTTTAAAACAATGACAATGATAGAAGAAATCAAAGATGAAAAAAGGAAATTTATGGAAACAAAAGAGAACGACAACACATCCTTCCAGAGTCTATGGGATATAGCAAAAGCAGTGCTCACAGGTAAATTTATCTCTATAAATGCACACATCTGGAATGAAGAAAGGTCCCAAACCAAAGAATTAGCACTACAGCTTGAACAAGTAGAAAGAAAGCAACAGAGGAACCATTCAGTCACCAGAAGAAAACAGATCGTAAAGAGGAGAGCAGAACTAAATGAATAAAGAATAAGGGAACAATTGGAAAAAATTAACAAAATAAAAATCTGGTTCTTCGAAAAGATCAACAAAATTGATAAACCATTGGCTAAACTTACAACAGAAAAACAGTAGAGGAGATAAATAACCATAATAAGAAATGAGATGGGAGATGTCACAACAGACCTAACTGAAATAAAAAAATATAACAAAATACTGATGAAAGACTGTAACAGATTTGAAAACCTAGAAGAAATGGATGAATTCCTAGATTTATATCACCTACCAAAATTATCACAAGGAGAATCAGAACAACTTAATAAATGCATCACAAAGGAAGAGATTGAAAAAGTCATCAAGAAGCTACCAACTAAAAAATGTCCTGGGACATATGGCTTCACTGGAGAATTCTACCAAACTTTTAGAGAAGAATTAATTGCAGATCTATTGAGGCAATTTCACAGCATAGAAAGGGATAGAATACTCCCAAATTCATTACGTGAAGCTGTCATAACTGTGATACCAAAGCCAGGGGAAGATCCCACAAAAAAAGAAAATTACAGACCATACCACTGATGAACCTAGAGGCAAAAATGTTCAACAAAATCCTAGCCAATAGAATTCAACAACATATCAAAAAAATAATTCATTATGACCAAGTTGGATTCATACCTGGGATGCAAGCCTGGTTCAACATCAGAAAAACAATTAATGTGATCAACCACATAAATGGTACAAAGGATAAGAATCACCTGATTTTGTCAACTGATGCAGAAAAGAAATTTGACACAGTCCAACCCCATTCATGCTTATCACTCTCAGCAAAACAAGAATAGAGGAGAAATTCCTCAATGCCATAAGGGGCATCTGTGCAAAGCCAACCACCTACATCATCCTGAATGAAGAGAGACTGAAGCAATTCTCCTTGAGAATGGGAACTAAACAAGAATGCCCACTGTCACCACTTCTATTCAACATTGTATTCGAGGTTCTAGCCAGAGCAATTAGACAAGACAAAGAAATAAAGGGTATCTGCATCAGCACAGAAGAAGTAAAACTCTGCCTATCTGCAGACGGTATGATTATATATGCAGAGAATCCTAAAGAATCCATAAGTAAACTACTCGAACTGATGGAAGGGTTCAGCAATGTCTCAGGATACAAGATAAACACAAATCAGAAGGATTCCTTTATAGAAACAATGAGATCATCAAAAAAGAAATTGTCAAATCAATACCACTTACTATAGTCCCCAAGAAGATAAAACGCCTAGGAATACATCCAACCAGAGAAATAAGAGACCTATATAGAGATAATTACAAGACCTTACTTCAAGTAACTGAAAGAGACTACATAAATTCAGAAACCTACCCTGCTCATGGATAGGAAGACTTAACTTTGTGAAAATGTCTATTCTACCAAAAGTGATCTGTAAGTATACTACAATCTCAGTACAAATTCCAATGACATTTTTTAACGAGATGGAGAAACAAATCATCAATTTTGTTTGGAAACGGAAGGAGTTATTTCCAAAGGGAAGGATAAGTAAAGCATTACTAAAGAAGAGGAACACTGTGGGAGGCCTCACACTACCTGACTGCCACAATAATCAAAACAGCCTGGTACTGGTACAAAAAGAGACATATAGACCAAAGGAACAGAGTTGACACACCAGCATGGGGAGAGTGGGATTTCCCTAAGAAGCTAGAAATAGATATACCATTTGACCAAGTAATCCCACTGCTTAGAATATATCCTACAGATGCAAGGGCATTCATACGAACAGATATATGCACATGAATGTGTATTGCAGCACAGTCCACAACAGCAAAAAGATGGAATCAATCCAGATACCCAACAACAGATGAATAGATAAACAAACCATGGTACATATACTCAGTGGAGCACTGTGCAATGATAAAGAACAATGATGATTTTAGGAAGCATCTCATAACCTGGTTTCAACTGGAAGACATTATGTTGAGTGAAATTAGTCAGCAGTACAAGGACAAATATTCTATGACAACTGTACTTTAAGGACTTGAAAACAGGCTCATGTACAGAAGAAAAGACTGCTTAATAGCTGCAAGGGACGGCAGGGAAGGAGAGAGAGAACTGGTTATAGATTACATAGTTGATAGAAATTTGATTGGGTGAAATCAGTGACAGCACACATTAGAAGAAGATCAATTTAACTGGACTTCAACATAAATTGAAAACCCTTCCAATCTTAACCCAATATTGCAAGAACAGAGTACCAGGGGCAATGGTCCAGGGACCATGCTTTCAGGGGACATCATGGCCAATTGGCATAACTAGCCTATTGCTAAGGGAGTCTTCTGTACCCCATATTGGGGAGTGGTGTCTGGGGTCTTAACAGGTAGCAAGCTGCCGTCTGAGGAACACTGAATAGTCCCAACTCAGCAGGAACAGATTATCACCAAGGACAAAATCGACATGGGGGAGAGAGCACCCAGAAGACAGAAAGACCCATGTGAATGGGTGAGTACATCAACATGTGATCAGAAGAACCAGATGGTGCTCGGCCACCTCCAGTGACAGCCATGATGGGATTCACAATATTGAGTCCCAGTGGCAGTACGAGAATGAAAAGAGGTGCACCCTGAGAACTCCACTGAAAGACCACAACTGATGGTCTGAAGGCCTGTGGGTTTCCCTGGGAGCATGGCCCCTAGACCCAATGCTACCTCAGATCATTAATCACTACTGAGGTCAACTCCTTGGATAGGAATGGATTGGGCTCAGTGACACATAATGACCATATCGTGTGTGTACTTTATGATGCTATGCATCTATAGGATGTCATCCTACTGGCCTCTTCCTAGAGGGGAATGGAGCGGGTGGAGAGGAGAGGACAGGGGATTGTTAGGAGGAAATGACTTGTATGGAACAGAAAGGAGGAGGGTGCTGTCACCGGGCAAGGAGAGCAGTAAAAGCTGTACATAGGCAGGCATGTGAATTTAAACCAGATTGTACACCTCCACACAATCACATTAAAAAAAAAAAAGTGACAATGGAGTTGTGATGTAACTGTAAACCAAGGAACACTGGCAGGTTCCAGAAACTAGGAGAAACATGATAGTATCTCCACCTAGAATCTTCAGTAAGATCATGTAGCTGCTGATCCCCTAAATTCTGGCTGCTAGCTTCCAAAGCTGTGCAACAATAAATTTCTATTATTTTAGGGCATTCACTTTGTGGTACAGTGTCTTAGCAGCTCTAGGAAATGAATAGATACTGCTTAGTCTGGAGACTTTTAGCCTCTTTCCTGTCCATACAGTTTTGGGAACCAAAGATTGTTTATAAGATTTTAGCACTTCTAATCCAGACTGGTAGCTTTCATGGCAATAAGCTTCAAAACTAGGGTATTTGGTGTCAGGTGGATTCCGACTCTTGATGACCACATGTTATGCAGAGTAGAACTGAACTCCATTGGGGTTTCAAGGCCTTCTGTGGTGCCGCTAGGTGGGAACCAAACATGAACCTTTCAGTTAGTACTTATGAATTAACCTTTTGTACCACTCCAGGACCTTGGCAATAAGATCACAACTCTCAGATAACTTGTCTTTTTATCTGCTACACTCTAATCTCTTCCATGCCTCATTATCCAAACCCAAAATTCCTTTTGAGACATGCCTTTCTCTCTAGACTTAATTACCGTACTTTGAGCTTATCAGACGTCTTGAGAGAGCCATGCCTTTAGTATTTTTTCCTTGAGCCTCTTTTCTCCAACTACACTTTTTCTAAGGATTTATTGGATGCCGAAATAATCGTATTAGAGGTTTTAAGGCAGTTTGTGGTGGCCTAGATCTTGAGTCAGCCTTTGCCACTCAAAACATTCCTCACTGGATGTAGATAAGAAACAGAGGATTCTCTCAACCCTAATAAGACAAGAATATTTGGCTGTATCCCTTTTTGGTTTCATTTCTTCTTGGTAAACAGCCAAAATTTTCTAAGCTTCTCTCTCTCACAAGTTTGTCCCATTTAACCAATAGCATACCAGATACACTAGTTACATTTGTTTCCCAAGCTTTTCATGTAAAACTACAAACTACTTCAATGCATCACCAACTTACTAAATGTTTCACCACTGCAGGAAATTAACTGCCATCTTTCTAGCCTTTAGTAACTTTTTTTTTTTCTGGCCAAAGAGCCAAAACCACATAGTTTAGTTTTTGTTTCTTTGTTTTGTTTTGGTTGCTATTAAAGAAACTAGTTATTTTTATATCTGTAATAGGCCTTCTATCTTAATTAAGTTACAGTGCATTTACAAATTATCTCATATCACCCTTTTAGAAAACAAATAATGATGGCAAATTATCACCATGACAAAATGTTTCCACTTTCACATATGGTTGATGATCACATGGGTGTGTGTTTCTTAAGTCCATATGCTTAAGTATTTCTTAACAAAAGATTGAGGATAAGTTATGTAAATTATTCATACTTTGAGTACAAAGTTCTCATTGTATGAGTACAGTCTGTATTACGGAATGAAAAATCTCCAATATACATTAGGTAAAAAAGCAAGTTGGTAAAAACCTATTTAAGGTATGGTAGTGGTAGCTAAAAAAAATATACGGCCATGTGGACATATATAAGTTTATAATTGCATTGAAAATAATCTGGAAAAATATAGACTGCATAATTAACAGTGGCTGATGATATTAAACAGACTGAGATTAAGGAGGCAAAAGTAACACTTCTTTTAACTGTATTGTCTTTTTTTTTCTTTGTTTACACTCTGCATATACTCATTACTTTTTCCAAGTAAAATAAAAAGATTTAATTTGTAAAACCCAGCAATGGCAGCACTTTTCTACCACAATGGTATTGTTAAACTCTGTTTTGATAGTGAAAATTCTAGGAAATCTTCAGTGGGGTACCCATAAAGTTCAGAAACATAGGTGAATACGTACTCATATAAAATCATTAAAGACAACTTCTATTTTCAAAAAAAAAAAAAGAAAATCATATTGTGTGTGTTTTCAGACTTTATAATCACTCTGGTTTGATATAGACAAACGACTATGAGTGAAGTCATCAATAGAACAAATGCTTAGTAAATACTTGTTTAAAATTGTTTAAGGAATATACCTTGGAAATGCTGAGTGTGCTTGCAGAATGCAGACTCATTCCAGTCTAGAAAAGTTAGATCAGATTAGGGTTACTGCCTAAAATAAGGTCATTAGCACAAAGGTAGGACAATGAGCAGTGAGATGAAAACATGTTTACTGGAATTTATGTTAGTCATTAATAATGCTGTCTAGATATTTATTAGGCATGTCTATGTCATGATTAAGGCCTAAAACAGGTAAAGTGAAATAGAATTCTAGTTCTATCACTTTAAAAGGGCAAATGCAGCTTTGGAAATGTCCTGTATCTCTCCTTCCACTTCTTATCACAAAGTCTTTCATTTGAGTCTTCATATACTCTCCTTTTTGGAAAACAGAAATTCTTGGGTTTTGATCCAAGAGAAGCTTATAAGTATCCTAGGCCAATTTTTTCTATTTCAAATTTAAGTTCATTTTATGGACTCTTAAATTAAGAAACTTTAGCTTCTATCAAATAAATCATTTCTACTTTTTCAGCAATAAAGAACCATTATTTTACAACGCATGTAGATTTGCAAACAATTCATATGCTGTTCTTCAAAGATTTCAGTGTTTCCTACTCATATAAAGCTTGCTTCAAGGTCGGTAACACTGTATATAAGGTGGAGGAGAGTCTGATTATACCTGAACAGAAATGCTAGAAATCATGAGAAGTTTACCAGGCCTTGAAAAACTTCCTTCCAGGCAGTGAACAGGGTCAGAAGGAAATGTGTATGAGGACTGGGGGGATCTGAATCTCCACAGGGTGTCAGTAAGGGTGTTACGATGCTGACAAGAATAGTACACAACAACCAAACCTGTACCTGTAGGTCTGACTCTGCTGTTGTGTGCTGTTAGGTTGATTCTGACTTGTAAAGATCCTTTTAAGACAGTACAGGACTACTGCAATTGTTATCTAGGGAGTGGCTGGTGGATTCGAACTTCTGACGTTTTATTAGCAGTCTGAACTCACTACCAGGGCCCCAGATGCTATCATGCCCCAGTTCATATCTTTTCACTCCTATTATTTTGGAGTGCACTCGCCTAACTTCCAACTTGCAGTACAGTTTTACCATCAGCACCCACCTTTATGTTTGTATGATGATATTCCTTCTCTTGGCTGGAGTCTGTAACCCTGGTGACATAGTAGTTAAGTGCTATGTCTGCTAACCAAAAGGTCAGTAGTTCAAACCTGCCAGGCAGCTCCTTGGGAACTTGATGCAGCAGTTCTATTCTGACCTATAGGGTTGCTATGAGTCAGAATTGACTTGATGGTGGTGGATTTGTTTTTGTTTGTTTGTTTGTTTTTTCATTTGGTTGGATTCTACTTTCTGTGGAATTGTGCTCTAGGTGTAGCTTTCAATGGATGACTGGTGAGAAGTGGTATATAAACACTCCAACGAACTTGCCCCTTTGATGGGTTCACTTAGATGTGTGTTCTACTCCTGCTCTCATAGTTTGCCCAACAGGATTAAGCTCATCACACATACTAGTAGTTGGCTTGAAAACTTTCCCTTTATCTGCTGTCATCATTTCCTTGTCTCATTAATACCCTCTCCCTGAACACACATACGTACTCACATGCCTTCTCAAGTCTTCTTTATCTTTCAGATGAACAACTTCTTTGGGATTTCTGCAGAAACCTAAATTAAGATAACACTATTGTCTTCACTATTCCAGATCAGTTTCTTGGAATAGTTTGAAGAGAATATGATTACAGCACAAAGTGAGAAAGATTTACTTTTCAGTTGAAAGTCATTTTCAATGTAACCTAGTGTCTGAAACATTGCTGCAATTGTAATGTTCTGTACAACAAAACCTTGCCTGTGAGTGTTTAATCTCCCTGGTACTGTCACTTCTGTCTAGCATACCTCTGATTCTGGATTCAGTTTAACTCCTACCTCTCATCTGCTTCCTGTCCTAACTTTCCGCTCCTGAATGCTAGCCTAATAACTACAACACATCCTTCCCCAGCTCCATTGCTGCCAAGTCTGTACAGGATATGACATAGATAGCACTCTGCATTGCTCAGCAGCATTGTGAAAGGCCCTAAAAGAATAAAATGAGACTAGTAAATGCTTTGCTTGGTCCATAGAAACCAAAGATTACATCGAGAAAGAAAATAAGGGTATTAAAAAAAATGCTTATAATGAAAAGTCTTTAAAACTAAGACTTAATGCTGAAAGTGCCAGTGTCTGAACAATCATTGAATTCCTGTAACATTAAAATCATAACTGGAGAAGTAGTTTCACTGGCTTGAAAGTTGATATTTACATACGTGCATATTCTTTCACTTGCATGATGACTGCGATTCAGAAGGGTCTAGCATTTATTCACCCTCCTCTTGCTGCCGTTCTCTCCCCAGCTGAACAAATACCCAAACCAAAGTTAGTGCTGTACATTTGATTCTGGCTCGTAGCAACTGCATAGGACCTGCCAGAGTTTCCAAGGTTATATATCTTTACAGAAGCAGATTGCTGCATCTTTCTCCCATGGAGCCACCTGTAGTTTCAAACTGCCAACTTAGCAACGGAGAGCTTTGACCACTGTGCTGCAAGGGCTCCTTCCAAGCAAACACAAGTTCTTTTACATCCTGAATGCGTTTGTTTAACTGCTGTTGACCAGAGTGCACTGGATAAGCAGAACATCTACTCGATGTTGTTGGTCAGGAAAATTGAGACAAGAAAGTTAGAGGGAAGAGCTTGCATTCCTCTACTTCTGCCTTAGCGAGTGGCAAGCATCTTCCTGGATACGAAGCTTGTGATGAGCCATCTCTAGAATCTATGATGCTTTTCAGACCATGGAATATGGGGAAGGAAATTAGACAAAATGATTTTCTAGGAATTGTTTTTCTTACTTTCGTTCATAAACATAGAAATGGGCTTATGTCATGTTGTGATTTTCAATCCTGTCTGTACGTCAAGGTAATCTGGGGAACACTGGGAATCTGTCTTCCAGAGATTCTGATTTAATTATCCTAGGAAATGACCAGGGAACCAGTAGGCTCCAAAGTTATTCATATGATTCTAATCGTCATCTGGGATTGAGAAGCATTCGTGAAAGAAGATAGGGTGTCTGATGGCTGGAGCACTGATATTGTTAACAGGGCAGTCTGAGTTCTGCTCCTGGTTTTGACACAGTGGGCAGTCTGAAAGTCTCTGTATCATTAACTCAATTCTTTACCTAATAGGCTTGTTGGTGAAATTGAGCTCTCAGATTCTTTCTACTTTAAGGACCTGTGACCCTAATTACTTCCTTGTAAATAGAAACTAAAGTTTAATTCCATACATTGACATATACTATAAGAAATATAAATAAGTATCTGATATTGTCTCCAACTTCAGCAAATTCATTTGCTAGGGGAAGTAACTAGAGATGGTCCTAAGTTAACTTTAATACAGAGTTTGATTGATAAAAAATAATTATGAAGAAAAATGACAATGAACAGTTTCCTTCTAACTTGAAAAATCTCGGTGTCATAGAAAAGGTATGATTTGAGATAAACCTCAAGTAGGGGTACTGTAAATTAAAAGTAGCACTTTCTAGAACAAATAAATAAATAAACTGAGTCTGTGTATTGGAGGCCTAGAAGTACAGTGTTTAAGAGCTTGGCTGCTAACCAAAAGGTCTGCAGTTCAAAACTACCAACCACTCCTTAGAAACACTATGCGGCAGTTCTACTCAGTCATGTTGGATTACTGTGAGTTGGAATTGACTTGACAACAACAGATTTTACTCCTCATATTAAAAGAATAAGAAAGTAATTAGGTTCATATTAATCGGACAACAGAAAAGAATTTACTATGTCTGTCCGGGAACAAAGTTTAAAAGATCTTAAAGATCAGATACTCATTCAAGTGTAAGAGAAATAACACAAGTTTGGTGTCGGTGTCAAAGAGCATTACATTTCACATTTGGAAGAGTATTTTCCAAATGTCCCCCAGGCTCCTGAATATGTCATATCTGCAGAGATGTTTTAATAGCACTAACCAGGAATAAAATCATGTCTGAACCCATGAGGTCTTAACCACCACACCATACTGCATCAGGGTTCCATCTACATTGTAGTGAGAAAAATTCCTCCTGCATTATAAACTTGCTGTGAACAGTTGAATGAAATAGTAAAGTGTGTGTAATGCTTCGCTGCATGCCTAGTACATATTAAAGGCCTAATAAATTACGTATTTCTGTCCTGTGGTGCTTTCAGATTGGCAACTTCTGTGCCTATGTTCCTTTCAGCAATGCAGACATGCTCACTCAGCATTTTAACCTATACTGCTTAGTTAGACCCTGATTAACAGTTTCTATTATTCAGATTCTTGATGTAATTTCTCAGCTTTCTCTAATTTGATTCAATAAATTTTTACTGAAAACTTACCAGTGCTCAGTAGGCCGTATATCAGATCGTTTGTTGGGTGTTAGGTGTTACAGAGATGAATATATTGAGCACTGCACTCCAGGAGCCTCCAATCCAACGGCAGAAATAGATTTATTCATAAATGTCTATTATAAGGCCAGTGTGAACATAGCTTGCTGGAGGTTGAGAAGAGCAGCTGTGAAAATTTGACAGTTGCATGCAGTTTATTTTTTAATTAGGCTTAGGTCGAGTCGGATCCGACTCTACGGCACTTGGCTTGGCTAAGTATGATGGCTAGTTTAAGCTGGAAACTTTTGGCAAAAAGTCTAAAGTACTTTGGTTGAGGAACTAGCCATGAGTTATAATCAAACTGTCTCTTAGGAAATAGAGGAAAACATGTCTAATCACAGTGTGTGGATTCTATCTGTCTTTCAACAACTGTATAAAAGAAAATATAATTATCAGTGGGAAACTGTGTTGCATTTCAATAAGAGTGCATCGAAGATACCAAAATATATTTTCTAGAATTTAATAAATAAAAATATCATTTCCTCCAATAAGTTATCAGGCATTAAATCTTGTTAATTTCTCTACAGTCTTTTAACTCAAGTCACTGATGTAGTTTATCCCTTAAACACATCTTGAAAAATGAAAGCACTGAAAACATGTCTCAGTCTTTTGATTAACATTGTTTGTTTTTTCTTTATATTTAAATGATTTATTAGAGAATTTGGTTCTTTGCAAAGCTATAGTTAATATGGAAAAATAAAGGTTGCCTGAGGCCTAAAGTCTATTCATACTTTTTACAAAAAGTTGAATTCTTACCTGGGGTAATTTTATCCTCTATACACGTCTATAAAAGTCACCTGATTCTCATTAGCTTATCCCTCAGATAAAATGTAACATGCAAACATCAGGTCATTATTTATTACTTAAGAAAAGTAAGCCAGCCAAGCCAAAAACATATTGATAAAATGTAATTATTTAGTTTGGAAACACACTTGAAAGAAAAATTCCATAAAGTAAATATCAAGTCCTACTTTTGTCATTTTATAACCTTACACATTACGTGAACATAATTATGTCATTTTTTACGTAACACTGTTATTGTAATTAAACTGTTTTCGTCTTCTGTTCCACTGTAATACCTCAGTGTTCTCATCTAGAATGCCATAATACATATTAAGTAAGGTTAAAAATGGCTTCAAATCTTAATTAAGGAAGTGCTATTATATACAACAACACACAAGCTTTACATTTCCCAATGCCCAGTAAAGCCATAAATACCTCACTGCCTGAATTAATATTGGCACGCAGGCACACAAGGGCCAAAATCTTCATTACCACCTCATAAGTTTTGATTGCTCTTCATTGGCAAGTTGCTTTAACTAGGCACTCTAATGGGTACACACATAACCAGACGTGCTGACGATGTAGCTTTTCCATCTGAGGGTTCCAAGCAAAAGAAACCTTAAGGAGTTGATGGAATAATGAAGAGAATGGCATTTTATGAAGTAACGAAGTTTACTGAAAGGCTGGAGATATAAATGGATGTTGTCCCTCGGACACCACTCTTATGTATGTTCTACACACACACACACACACACACACACACAATCTATGGTACTCAAAATACAGGCTTGATTCCTTTGAGCAAAGATCTTATGTATAGCAGAACAAAGAGAGAACTGCTGAAATTGATTGATAGCATTCTGAGGAAATTTGAAATCCAAGATCTGATAGGGCAGCTAGAGGGCATCTCAGAAAAGGAATTAAGGAATATGGCCTCTGCATTGAATACAGAAACAAAAAACAAATGCAGACCCATTGCCATCAAATCAGTTCCAATTCATAGAGACCCTAATGGACTGAGTAGAACCACCCCATAATGTTTCCAAGGAGCACCTGGTGGATTCTAAGTGCCAACCTCTTGGTTAGCTGTTAATCACTATACCACTGGGGTTTGCCGCCAGTGAGTAGTAACAATAATTTACTGATAGTTGAGCCGGAAAATAATTGAACCTGCCTTACTGTTTGAGTCATATTTACTTACTGAACAAATACTGAGAATATTCCTATTGCCAAACACTTCTAGGCACTACAGAAAGGTCACAAATAAAAATGGTAGTTTTTTGTGCTCATAAGAATAGATAAAAATTGAAATAATGAATAAAATAAATTCAAATTTAATAATATGCAGAAAGTATGAATATATGATGTGTTAGGGACTAACCAGTTGTACGATTGGTCCTAAAGCACAACTACCTTTGGTGTATTCCAAAAGAGTCAAAAAGATCACTGTTACAGGTCCCAAATAAGGGAGGAAGTGAAGGACTGGAGAGGTAAGTAAGGGTCACACCTTACAGAACCACACTTTAGCTGTGTAAGAAGTGTGGATTATATTGACAATCCAATAATAACAATTAGAGTGATCAAGCAACAGAGTAAAAGTAATTGGCTTTAGAATTTCTGCACCTAAGTGTTGATTTACAGTTTTAAAAGATTGCTGTGACTATAGTGTCAAAACTATATTATAAGGTGGTGGGAACAAAGATAGAAGCAGAGAACTAGTTAGAAGTTATCATGAACTGAATTATGTTCCCCCAAAGATGTGAGTAGCCATTTGGCTAAGCCATATTTTACAGTATTGTATGACATTCACACAAAGTCATACAAATGTAAGTCTGTGAACTTTGTTGTTCTAATGCTACATAGCTCATTCCTGAATATCAGTATGGTCATCTTTGAAGTACTCCTCTTGGGAAACTATGCACGAATGTCAGCACCCAGTCCACCCTTCAAAGCAATTTTGGAACTCTTTCTGGCATGTCCACTGTCCATGACTACATGGTGGAAAGTTTGTGAACTTAACTGTATAGTTGACTATGAGGGAGTTTGGGGCCAGTAAACAAATAACTATGTTGGAATACCCTACCTGCCCACCTGATCTGGGCCCCAGTGACTTTTTTCTTTACCTTAAGACAAAGGAAATATTGAAAAGATGACATTTTGATGACATTCAGGACATCAAGGGCAGTATGAGAACAGCTCTAATGGCCATTCCAGGAAAAGAGTTCCAAGATTGCTTTGGAATTGCTTTAGAAGGGTAGACTAGGTGCTGATGTCAGTGCATAGCTTCCCAAGGAGTACTTTGAGGGTGACTGTAGTGATATTCAGCAATGAGGTATGTAGCACTTTTTCTAGGGTAAGTTCTTGAACTCAACTGGCTGTCCTTGTATATGCTATTAACTTTGCCTCTGTGATGTGAATGGAGGAGGATGGGTGGCAGGAGTCAGTGTGTAAGATTGTGTAATGCCTTGAGGCAATTTGTTGAAATATAAAAGAAAAAAGCTAGCAGAGAGACTTGGTGACTTCATACCACCAAGAAAGCACTGCAGGAACAGATCACATCCTTTGGAAAGGACCCAGGTCTCCTGTGACTCACAAGCTACCTGTCCAGGGGAAGACTGATTACAGGGACCTTCCTCCAGAGAAAGAGAAGGCCTCGCCCTGTAGCTGATTCCTTGAATTCGGACTTGTAGCCTACTACTGTGACGAAATAAATTTCTCTTTGTTAACACCATCTACTTGTAGTATTTCTGTTATAGCAGCACTAGATGACTAAGACAGAAAGTGCTGTAAAAATTCAGGCAAGATATGATGGTTTTGTGGCCTTGGGTGTAGAGTAGTGGAAACGGACATAAAGTGACAGATTTAGCATCAATTTGGAAGACAAACCACAAGTGCTGACAGTGATTTGCCTGCTATAGGAAGAGACCTTTTAGGATGTTGGCCATTTATACAGCTTGTTTATGAGGGTATAAAAGTTATCACAAAATAAAATAGTGGCCCTAATTTTAAACAGAAACATAGTACCACTGTCTGAGAAGAATTACAATTAGCTCTGAGTATGATACCTCAAGAAGAATGAAAGGGAGAAGAGAAAGATCTATAAAAGTCTATATGAAATGTATAGCGGAAGAGATCTGTGAAATGACTGTGGTGAGGAGGAAAAAAGAAAACTAAATCTAGAGAGTACAGAGGCTTAAGTTCTAAATTCAGCTCTGCTACTAAACCAAAGTGTTATCTGAGCAATAAGCTTTATGTTTCTCATATTCTGTCTCCTCTTTTATAAAACATCAGTGATGTGGCAGAAGATTATCTCTGTAGTCACTAACAGCTCACATATTGGCTAAACTCTTAAGTCTTTTGGTTTGAAAAACCTCTGAGATAAAAATTATACAATTATATTGTCTAAACAATTTTTGTCCACTAAGCAACAGAATAGTTTAAACTTAGGAAACAGTCTATAATTAGAAATTTATTAAAACATTCTAAAATAGGCTAGTGAATGTTGCCCATATGAAAGTCAATGCTGTTTAAAGAATAATAAAATTATGAAATACTTGCCCAATTCATTCCTTCTTTAAAAAATAATTAATTTGCTGGTACTAGTCCCCCAAAATATAGAAGGGATGCACACAATCACTATACCAAGAAGAATGGGTCAACATTCAACCATTTCAGGAAGCAGCACATGATTGCAAAACAATGGTAGTGAAGTAAGAAATCCGAGCAGCACTGAAGGCAACCAGTAGAAAACAAAACTCCAGGAATTAATGGAATAAATAACAATTGAGATGTTTCAACAAATGGGTGCAGCACAGGAGGAGAACACTAGTCTATGCCAAGAAATTTGGAAGACAGCTACCTGGCCAACAAAATATTCCCAAGAAAGGTAATCTGACCAAATGCAGAAATTATCAACCAACATCACTAATATCACACATGCAAGTGAGATTTTGATAAAGATCCTTTAAAAGCAGCTACAGTAGTATATCAATAGGGAACTTCCAGAAATTCAAACTAGATTCAGAAGAGGATATGGAACCAGAAGTATCATTGCTGATGTCAATGAATCCTGATTGAAAGCAGAGAATACCAGAAATAATGTTTACCTATGTTTTATTGGCTATGCAAAGGCCTTTGACTGTGTAGATCATAAAAAATTATGGATAACATTGTAAAAGATGGGAATTCCAGAACACTTAATTGTGTCCACAAGAAATGTGTACACAGATCAACAGGGAGTCCTTCCAAAAGAACAAGAGGATACTGTATGGTGTAGAGTCAGAAAAGGTATGCATCAGTGTTGTATTTTTTCATCAGACCTATTTAATCTGTATGTTGACCAAATAATCTGAGAAGTTTTACTTTATGAAGAAGCATGGGGCATCAGGATTGAAGGAAGACCTGTTGATAACCTGCGCTATGCAGATGACAAAACCTTGCTTGCTAAAAGTGAAGATGACTTGAAGCACTTACTGATGAAGATCAAAGATTACAGCATTCAGCACGGGTTATCATCAAGAAAACAAAAATCCTCACAACTGTAATAATAAGCAACATCATGATAAATGGAGAAACAATTGAAGTTGTCAAAGATTTCAATTTACTTGGATCCAGAATCAACACCAGTGGAAGCAGCAGTTAAGAAATCAAGACACATTGCTTTGGGCAAATCTGCTGCAAAGAACCTCATTAGAGTGTTACAAAATGAATATATCACCTTGAAGACCCAAGCCATGGTGTTTCCAGTCACCTTATTTCTGTACAGAAACCCTAGTGGCGTGGTGGATAAAAGCTGCTAACCCAAAAGTCAACAGTTGAAATCTATCAAGTGCTCCTTGGAAAGACTATGGGGCAGTTCTTTTCTATCTTATAGGTTTATTCTGAGTCAGACTACATGACAAAATGTTTTTTTTTTCCTCCACTCGTGCAAAAACTGGACAATGACTAACGAAGACCAAGGAAAAATTGATGCCTTTGAATTGTGTTGGCAAAGAATATTGAATATACCATAGATTGCCAAAAGAATGTCTTGGAAGAGGAACAGCCAGAATGCTCCTTAGATGCAAGGATGGTGAAACTACATTTCACGTACTTTGAACATGTTATCAGGAAGAATCTGTCCCTGAAATAAAGGACATCATGTTTTGCAAAGTAGAAGACCCTCAATGAGATGGACTGACACAGTGGTTGCAACAATAGGCTCAAATATTCTTTGCCAGATGTCATCTTTGTTCACTAGGAGACTGGGACTCAGAGAGACTGGCAGGGACCATCTGCCATGCTGAGCTGCAACACCTGTCTAAGTAGCATCTTTCACAGCAGAGAGGCTGTTCTTAAGACAGTCACATCAAGAGAACCCAGCAGTGTCCGGTGGCCAAGGATATCAGAGCCCTACCTCCATCTTCTCTGAGCTGTGACATAGATTCTCCTGGCTCAGCACCGGAGAGGTGGCTCCTGTACGACACCGTCTTAGTCAGCTCAGAGGCAGAGTCAATTGTGCGGGAGGGCCCAGCTGAGGCAGGGTGCCACAATGAGCAGCAGTGTCTGACTGGACAGTGCCTCTCCCGGCAGACAAGCTGTTCTTAAAGACAATTGTCGCTAGAAAACATAGTGGCAGCTGGCAGCTGAAATTACAAGACCCTATGGCAAGAAATCAAAAGAGATTTACGTAAGTGGACGAAGCTACCTTGCTTATGGATAGGAAGAGTTAACATTGTGAGAAAGTCTATTTTATCCAAAGCGATCTACATATACAAGACAATTCTCATACAAATTCCAGTGTCTTTTTTTTTTTTTTTTTAATGAGACAGAGAAACAAATCACTAACTTTGTTTGGAAAGGGAAGAAACAAACCCCAGACAAGTAAAGCACTACTGAAGAAGAGAAATGTGGTGGGAGTCCTCACACAACCTGATGTTAGAACCTGCTACACTGCCACGGTAGTCAAAAGAGCCTGGTACTGGTACAAAATCAGACATATAGACCAATGGAACAGAATTGAGACCCCAGAAATATCACCACCCTCCTATGAACAGCTGATATTCGACAAAGGCCCAAGCACTGTAAACTGGAGTAAAAACAGTCTCTTTAACAAATGGTGTTGGCAAAATTGGATATCCATCTGCAAAAAGCTGAAACAAGACCCATGTCTCACACCTTAAACAAAAACTAACTCCAAATGGGTCAAAGACCTAAATATCAAACTTAAAACAATAAAGATCATGCAAGAAAAAATAGGGACAACAGTGGAAGTTCTAATACATGCCTTAGACAGCTTACAAAATCTGACCAACAATGCACAAACAACAGAAGAGAAAATAGATAACTGGGAACTACTGAAAATCAACCATTTAGGAGAGTTCAAACACTACCTAGAGAATGGGAAAAAAATATTTGGCAACTACATATCAGATTGACATCTGATTTCCGTGATCTACAAGGTATTGCAAAACATCAACAAGAAAAAGACAACTCAATTAAACAATTGGCAAAGGATATATACAAACCCTTCGCCAAAGAAGACATCCAGGCAGCCAAAAGACACATGAGGAAATGCTCACTATCATTAGCTATTAGTGAAATCCAAATCAAAACTGTAATGAGATACCATTTCACCCCAATAAGTTTGGCCGTAATGCAAAAAACACAAAACAGCAAATGTTGGAGAGACTATGGGAAGATTACAACTCTCCTATTCACCTAGTGGTAATGCAAAGTGGTACAACCTCTTTGGAAAGCAATTTGGCACTTTTTTAAAAGGCTAAAAATAGAAATACCCTGTGATGCAGTAATCCCACTGCTTGGAATATATCCTACAAAATAAAGGTGGTCACACCAACAGATATATACATACAAATATTTACTGTAGCACAGTCCACAATAGCAAAAAGATGGAATCAACCTAGGTGCCCATCGACAGGTGAATAAGTAAACAAACTATGGTACATATACATAAGAGAACACTCTGCAATGTTAAAGAACAACAATGATTTCAGGAAGCACCTTATAACCTGATTTCAACTAGAAGACATTACGCTGAGTAAAATCAGTCAGATGCGAAAGGACAAGTACTGTATGAGATGTCTGCTAGAAGGACTTAAAAATGGTCTTATGTACAGAAGAAAAGACTCTTATGGCTACAAGTGTGGTGAGGGAGGGAGATTAGATAGTCAATAGGAATTCAGTTAAGTGAAGGGAATGACAGCTCACAGTAGAGGGCAGATCAGCGTAACTGGACTACACTATAAACTGAAAGGTTTTCTAAACCTAACATTTCAAAGGGCAGAGTAGCAGGGACAGGGGTCTGGGGGGCATGTTTTCAAGGAATATCAAAGTCAATTGGCATAAATAGTCTTTTTCTAAGAGAGTCTTTTGCACCCTATATTGGTGAGTGGTGTCTAGGATCTTAAAAGATAGCAAGCGGCCATCTGAGGAACACCAAATGGTTCCAACCCATTTGGAACAGTTGAGAATTCGGAACATAAAAAACACACGGAGTAATGAGCCTAGGAGATGAAAGGACCCATATGAATGGGAGACAGCATCAGCATGAGACCAGAAAAATCAGGTGGTGCCCAACTACCACCAAAGGCAGCCATGATGGGTGACACAATGTAGATACCCTGATGTAGCATGAGAAAAAGAAGTGTACAGTTCAAGAACTCTACTAAAAGACCAGAAATGATGGTCCAACAACCTGGAGGGTCTCCTGGGAACATGGCTCCCAGACTTGCTGCTGGCCTTGACCTGAAACCAGTACTGAGGTCAACTCTTCAGACAAGAATGGTCGGGACTTGGGGACAGAGTGTGAGCATGTGGTGTGTGTACTTTATGATTTTATACATTTATAGGAGGCTGTCCTACTGGTTTCCTTCTAGATGGTAGAGGAGTGGGTGGAGAGGAGGGGACAGGTGTTCATTAAGAGGATACTAGAAATAAAGAATGAAAAGGAGGAGAGTGCTTTCACACAGTGAGGATATCAGATGGAGTTGCAAATAGGTGGGCATGCAAAACTGATTTGGATTGTGTACTTCACCAAAGTTATAATATAAAAAAGATGGAAGGAATGCACAGAGTCATTATACTAGGAAAAACTGGTCAACATTCAACCATTTCAAGAGCTAGAACATGATCAGCAATCTATGGTACTAAAGGAAGAAGTTGGAGCTGCATTTGAAGGCACTAATGAAAAACAAGGCTCCAGGAATTGATGGAATATCATTGAAATGTTTTAACAAATGGATGCAGCAGTGGAAGTGCTCACTCATCTGTGCCAAGAAATTTGTAGGACTGCTACCTAGCACTGACTAGGAGAGATCCATATGTATGCCTATTCCCAAGAAAGATGATCCAAAGAAATGTGGAAATTATTGAACAATATTATTAATATCACATGCAACTAAAATTTTGCTCAGATCATTCAAAAGTGACAGTATACTAACAAGGAACTGCCAGAAATTTAAGCCAGATTCATAACAGGATGTGGAACCGGGGATATCATTACTAATGTCGTATGGATCTTGGCTGAAATCAGGGGATATCAGAAAGATATTTACCTGTGTTTCATTAACTATGCAAAGGCATTTCCACTCTGTGGATCATAACAAGTTATGGATCACATTGCAGAGAACGGGAATCCGGAACACTGAATTGTGCTCATGAGTAGTCTGTAATAGATCAAGAGACAGCTGTGCAAACAGAACAAGAGAAAACTGCGTGATTTAAAGTCAGGAAAAGTGTGTCTGAGTGTTGTATCCTTTCACCACACATTTTCAATCTGTACACCAAACAATCTGAGAAACTGGGCTATATGAAGAAGAAGCAGACATCTAGATTGGAGGAAGACTCATTGACAACCTGAGTTATGCAGATGACACAGTTTACTTGATGAAAGTGAAGAGGATTTGAAACATTTATCAGTGAAGATCAAAGACCATAGAAGTCAGTATGGATTGCACTTCAACATAAAGAAAACAAAAATCCTCACAACTTGATCAGTAAGCAACTTCATGATAAACGGAATGGGGAAAGGTTGAGGTTGTCAAGAATTTCATTTTACTTGGTTCTGCAAGCAATGCCCACGGAAGCAGCAGTTAAGATACACTGTATTGGGAAAATCTGCTGCAAAGGACCTCTTTGGAGTATTGAAATTAAAGATGTCATCTTGAGGGCTAAGGTCTGTCTGACACAGGCCAGTGTGTTTTCAGTTGCATAATACACATTGAAAAGCTGGAGAATGAATGACAGAAGAAGAATTTATGCTTTGAATTGTGGTGCTGGAGAAGAATATTGAATACACTATGGACTGCCAAAGAACAAACAGATCTGGAAGAAGTACAAATGGAGTTCCTTGGAAGCAATGATAGCCAGATCACTTCAGGAGGCATCAGTCCCTGGAGAAGGACATCATTCTTGGTAGAGTGGAGGATCAGAGAAAAAGAAGATTCAGAACAAGCTAGGCTGATACTGTGGCTGCAACAATGGGCTTAAGCATAAAAATGATTGTGGGCATGGCTCAGGGCCAGGCACTCTTTCATTCTCTTCTGCATAGGGTCACTATGAGTCAGAACCTACTTGAGGGTGCCTAACAACAACAACAGCAGCATGTTTCAGCACTAACTTTTAAGCTTGTAGAAACTCTAGTGATGCCATGGTTAAGTGTTACAGCTACTAAACTGAAAGTCAGCCGTTTAATTCACCAGGTGCTCCTTGGGAATTCTGTTCTGTAGGGTCACTATGAGTTGCAATCAATTCAACAGCAATGGGTTTGTTTTTTTCTTTTAATTAGGCTTTTTTTAATTGCGAACAAATATGAAAGGTAATTATCAGTGTATAACTCTAATGTAAATCTTTGATTTACTTCAATCAGAAAATTATGTTATAGCAACATTAAACTCATTTGTCTCAAACAAGAACTCTTATTCTACTGAGATGGAAGATGTAGAAAACTTTCTTTCTTACAAATTACCTTTCTATCACAAAGACAATCCAATAACCTGTCTTTGTTTTGTTTGCTATGTGGTAATATATGCAAAACTATATTGAATAGTTTTAATATTGAATATTTTGTTAAGATTAAACTTCATAAATCTTAAACAGTTTGTTAAAATTCTAAAATGCACTTTTGATCATATAATCTTATTTATTAGGCATAGTTACAGTATAATTCTCTTTTTTAGAAAATGTCAATCCTTTTATAATACATGGAACCAGAATATTTGGATAGCCATTATAGCTATTTTCTTGAGCATTTTGGATATGAATGAGTATTTGGTTTTTTTCATGGCACTGTGTATTTTTGTTAGCTGAGTGCTCTGTTTGAGCACCTGATGGATTAGAGCTACCAATCTTTTCAGTTAGCAGGTGTAGCACTTAACCACTACACCACCAGAATTTCCAAATAACTAAATAAGTTAAAATAAATAAATCCATAAATGCGTGTTTCCATTGTGTCCATTCTGATTCATAGCAAATGTGTAAGACAGAGGAGAACCACCCCATAGAGTTTCGAAGAAGCACCTGACCTCTTGATTATCAACTGTGTCACTTAACCGCTGGTTGCTGTTAAGTGCCCTCAAGTTTACTGTGACTTATCAAGACCTATTTATGTATAACAGAATGTACTATGGACCATTCCTATGCTATCCTCACAACTCACCCTCTGTTTTACCAATTACTTCTTCAGGAATTGGTCCCTCCTGATAACATGCTCAAAGTAAGCAAGACAAAGTCTCATCCTTCCTCCTTCTGAGGAGTATTCTGACCATACTTCCTCTAAGATGAGTTTGTTTGCTTTTCTGGCAGTCATTCAACATCTGGATCCTAAAAGCTAGCAAGCAGTCATCTAAGTAGCATTGCTTGGCCCCAACCCACATGGAGCAGAGGAGAATGTGGACACCAAAAACATAAGAAAAATATGAGCCCAAGAAACAGAAAGGGCCACATAATCCACAGACTACATCTGCATGGCATAAGAAGTGAATGGTGCCTGGTACCACCAATCACTGCCCTGACAGGGAACACAACAGTCTCTCATGAAGTGGGAGAAAAATGGGGTGCAGAACTCAAACTGTATTGAAAAGCCCAGACTTGATAGTCCAACAAACTGGAAGGTCCCCAGAAGACATGGTCCCCAGACTCACTGTTAGCTCAGAGTTTGAAACCATTCCTGAAGCCAGCTCTTCAAACAGAGATTAGATTGGACTATAAGACACAAAATGATACAGGTAAAGAACGTGTTTCTTGACTTAAGTAGATACATGAGACTGATTGGTCAGCTCCTATCCAAAGACAAGTTGGCAGGGCAGAGGAGGTCAGGAGCTAGTTGAATGGGCACAGAAAATATAGAATGCAGAGGAGAGGTGTGCTGTCACAGGGCAAGGAGAGCTGCTAGAGTTACACAGCAAAGTATGTATAAGTTCTTGTTGGACAAATTGATCTGGACTGTAAACTTTGACTTAAAACTGAATAAAATTGTTCTTTTTTTAAAAAAAAAAAGGACCACAATTAAAATGTGCCAGTTCTTCAGTCTTACTTGTTCCTATGGTGATATATTTCATCCAATAAAAGTTCATGAACATTTTGTGTCAAAATCCCCCAAATCTATCTACAATGATAAGGTAACATCAGTGAGAATATTTAGTATATTTAATAATTATTTTTAAATTTCATTTCAGGTTTACCTTATTCTTTGCCCAAAGCTTAATTAAACTCATTTAAAAATATAGAACAGAAATCAAATTCACAGGAAAAGACCAAACTTAATGGTCTGACAGAAACTAAAGGAATCCATGAAACTATGGCCCCCAAAGAAAGATAAGAAAAAGATCATAAATAAATAAAGATCACATTTATCTTTACAATGCCACTTTGTCTTCTCTCCACCCAAACCCAAAGAAACCTACTGCCTTCGAGTGGAACTGCTCCATAGTTTCCAAGGAGTGCCTGGCAGATTGGAACTGCCCAGCAGAAGTAGCGCTTCATCGCAACACCACAAGGGTTTCATGTCTATTTGTTTTTGTTACATGCTCCCAAATCCATTTCAACTTATAGAAACCCAAGGTGACTGAGCAGAACTTCCCCACATGGTTTTCTGGGCAATGGTGGTGTCGTTGTTAAGTACTGGGGCTGCTAACCAAAAAGTCGAATCCTCCAGGCACTCTGTGGAAACTCTGTCAGGCAGATCTATCGGGTCGCTATGTGTCAGAATCGGCTTGACAGCAACTGTTCACATCTTTACTGGAACAGGTTATCAAACCTTCTGCAGAACTGCTGATTAGGTCCCAATTGCAGGCTTTCCGTTTAGCAACAAAACTCAGAATTGTTGTGCAAGCCAGGACTCCTTTTCATTCTTATTTTGTTGTTATGTGTTTCTTGTCTGAATCTTTGCTTCGGTTTCCCACACAATCTCCTTGCTTCTTGTCTCAAAATTCTTCAGCATATTTAGTACACTGCCAGAAGAATCTACTTTGTTAACTTGTGTTCCTTTGTTCAAAAACTTTGGTGTCCTTTGGAATACATATAAAATTCTTTAGAATGTCTTATAAGACTCTTGATAAGCATGCCTCATGAACTGATGTGTATCTCCTTTCTTTCCACTGCCAACTTTATATATATATATATATATATACATATATATATATATATTTGTTTATTACGACTGAGTGAAAATGCACATTCCCGTATAAATTTACATGCCCATCTATATGCAGCTTCCACTGTTGTCCCTGCCCGGTGACAGCACACTATTCCTCTCTGCTCCATACATGTCTCATCTTCCCAACAGTCTCCTTTCCCCTCCTGTCCAACCACTCTACTTCCTCCAGCCAGAGGTCAGCAGGATGATATCCTATAGATGCATAGAATCACAAAGTGCATCCAATATATGGTCACTCTGCATCACCAAGTCCAATCCATTCGTGTCCGAAGAGTGGACCTTCGTTATGATTTATGGGCAAGGTAGCTTTTTATCCGACTTGGTTTCCTCACTGTGATAGGAACATTCTAACCTCTTTTCTCCCCATTGTTCTTCCTGTTCTACCTTTCCAGAGGATAGAAATCCAGTTAAAGTACCACGTTTCTAGGCTAAGCAATTAATTTTAGCTACTCCACCTCTTATTAATATCATCCTTCTTGAAACTCCAGGCATTTATTATCTGTGCCATTCATGAGATATTTAATCATGTAATATCTCATATTTTCATATAACTTGAGTTTATGTTCACCTCTTCATAAACTGGCTTGTCTATAGCCTGTGACCCAACACTTTGTTGTTATATGCTGAGTGAACAGTATTTACAGGCACTTACACATTCACCAATATTATCCTGCTTAAGAATAATCAAAAGTGATTGTACTTAAAAATGTAGTCTTGTCTAACTGGTTACTAAAATAGCCCCACTATTTTTTATATTAGTTCTCCAGTTTGTAGAGGTGAAAATAAAGGGGGAGAATTATAAGTGCATATAAATTAAAATATGCAGTCAAATGTGGGAGCTGAATATGTTCATCAACATGGTAATTTGAGACAAAATTTCTAAAACTGCAGGCTTCAAAACAAAAGTGTGTTTTACAATTTAGAAACAATGTTCTAAATAGTCAGTGTTTGGATATTATACTTCCTTGATAATGGATATAAAAACATGTTATCCAAGTTGTGTTTTGCAAGATTTTTGCAATTTTACCAAAAAGTGTATCAGAAATATTTATAATTTAGCAAATTTAAGCCAAAATGTCAAAAATTTGGTTTCATGAATCAGAGAATATCAAAGACCGTTAATTAGTTATTCACCTATTCACCTGGGAAATATATATGGAGCAGCTAATACCCACTAACTATCTGTATTACAGGATGAGAATTTAAAAGCAAAGATAGTTCCTTCTTGCAAACATTCATGCTCTGGTAGATCACAGAAGAATATTAGTCAGTATAGTGCTAGAAGAGGAATTGCGTAGGTTGGAAAGCACTACAAATTCACAGTGGTGAAAACAATGGACTCAAGAATGCCAAAAATTGTGAAGATGGTGCAGGATTGGACAGTGTTTTTGTCTGTTGTACGTGGCATCACTATGACTCGGAGGCAACCGGAAGACAACAATTATTATGTAATTTACAGTGTAGTTAAGAAGACATGCCTGTTTATACGAAATAAGAAACAGCAATCATCAAAATGTGGAGTTACATGATAATTGTAGTAGTGGGGAGGTAGAGATAAATGTGGAGAAATATTGCCATGAATGTCTTCATATGTTCAACATGTGTTTATGTTTATGTGCATAAATGTATGTGTGTTTACATTTGTGGACGTACAGACATTTATATGATGACAAGGTTTTTATTTGGAAAAAGTTTGGGTTGAAGCATCAGAGAAAACTGTCTTCAGATCCTGGTTAAGTCATATGTTATCTCTGTGACTTAGAGCAACTCTTAAAACCTCGGCCTCTCAATCTAAAACGAATATATTAGTACCAACATTATTGAATTTTTGTAAGACTTGAATAATATCTGGAAAGCAGCTATTTACAGTGGATAGTACATTGCAGTAATTATACCAATTATCAATTTGTTTCATAACTTTTCTAAATAATAAAGTTATTTTCTTGCTTAGAAAAATTTTATGGTGTATTATTTAAAATTTTAGTTAGTTTTTGCAACATTCAACCACAGAAATGCCACAAACACATGACATCAGGGCATTTACAATTGTCAGATTGAAGAATATGCTGCAAGTTTGTTGTTAAGCCAGCAAAGGATAGAGTTGTCATACTTCACTGAGGTGTCAGAGGTACCTGAGACAATGGGCAGTGATGAATGAGTTTGATCAAAATGTTCAAATTGTGCATACAAGCTATTTTATGATTATTCTGTTTTCAGTTCTACATGAAATATCTTGCTTATTTTTCCTAAAAATTGAGGTAGCTGCATAAAGTACTTTTTAATGAAAAAATGTTTCAGAATACATTTTGATAAAAGAATAAAATGACTAATAGAATACAACATCATTATTTAAAACCGTAACTGTCAAACGGAAGCACAAGAGTGGTTTTTATTATAACAGTTATTTATAATCCAAATACTTATTACTGCTTGTCTTTTCAAAGTTATGATTTACTCTGTCATTTTTTATATATATTGTTTTAAGGGAAAGCTTACAATCCAAGTCAGTCTGTCATACAAAAACTTGCACAGACATTGCTATGTAACTCCAGCTGCCCACCCTACCCTGTGGCAGTACTTTTCTCCTTTCCACTCCACTTCATGTGTCCACTCAGTCAGCTCCTGTCCACCTCTGGCCTCTCATCTTGCCTCTGAACAGACGCTGATCAGTTAGCCTCATGTATCTGCTTAAGCCAAAAAGCACACTTTTCACCAGTATTTGTCTCCTGATATGTCAAGAACTCTATGTAGTATTCCCTGCCAGAGCAGTCATTGATGGTTACTGGGAACCATCTAGTTCCGGTCTCATACTAATATAGTATCTGGATTATTTAGCCTTTTCCATCTCTTGGGCTTCTATTTTCTTTATGTCTCTAATGTGTTTCATTCTCCTCTACTCCAAGTGGGCTGGGACCAATTGATGCTACTTAGAAGACCACTTACTAGCTTTTATGGCACTCACTGAAGTGGGATGCAGAACACGTTCTTAAACAACTTTGTTATAACAATGACCTAGATGTCCTCTGAAACCATACTTCTCAGACTGCTGACCTTGCTATACTGTCATTTGACATATTCAGCTATATTTAGGAAACTAGTTAGCTTTCAGTTTAGTTTACCTGGCATCCCTTCTACTGCATGCTGTCCTGCCCTTCACCTAACTCAATTCCTATTATCTAATCAATGAATGTTTGAAAGTGGTTAAGTGTTGTGACTACTAACCAAAAGGTTGGCAGTTCAAGTTTGCCAGGTGCTCCTTGGAAACTCTATGGGGCAATTCTACTCTGTTTTGTAGGGTAGCTATGAGTCAGAATTGACTTGATGGCACTGAGTTTAGCTTTTTTGGGGGGGTGTGATAATCAAGGAATAGCCCACTCCCTCCATCTCCACCACTGTAACCATCAAAGACTGTTTCCTTCTGTGTTTAAACGTTCTCTTCAGTCCTTATAATAGTGGTCGCATACAATATTTGTCCCTTTGCAACTGCTTAATTTCTCTCAGCCAAATGCCTTCCAGATTCTACCGTGTTATGAGACGTTTCCCAAGATTGTCCTTGTTTTTGTTATTGCACGATATTCCATTGTGTGAATATACCATAGTAGTATTGATCCATTCATCCATCGATGGCCACCTAAATTGATTCCATCATTTTGCTATTGGTGTGCATGTATCTATTTATGTAACAGCCGTTATTTCTCTAGCATACATTCAAAGAAGCCAGATTGCTGGGTCATGTGATATTTCTTCTTTTTTTTATTTTTTTATTTTTTATTTTATTTTTTTTTATTTAACATGACTGACTGAAAATGTACATTCCCGTATAAATTTACATGCCCACCTATATGCAGCTTCCACTGCTCTCCCTGTCTGGTGACAGCACACTATTCCTCTCTGCTCCATACATGTCTCATCCTCCCAACAGTCTCCTTTCTGCTCCTCTCCACCCACTCTCCTTCCTCGAGCCAGAGGTCAGCAGGATGATGTCTTATAGATATACAGGACCATAAAGTGCAACTGAGCATATATTGATATTTCTTCTTTAAAAATAAAATACACTTTAGTGCTTTAAGAAAATGTTTACAATCTAGATCAACTTGCCACATGAAACCCTCCACACACACCACTATGCAGCTCTAATTGCTTCCCCTGTGACAGCACACTCCTCCTTTCTCCGCTGTACTTCCTGTATCCGTCCAACCAACTCCTGTTCCCCTCCAGCCTCTCATCTCACTTCTGGACAAGAGCTAATCAGACAACCTCGTGTGTGTGTTCAAGCCAAGAAACACATTCTTTACCAGAACCACTCTGTGTGTTACAGCCAAGTCCAATCTTTGTCTGAAGAGTCAGCTTCAGTACTAGTTTCAGATCTGGGCTAGCAGTGAGTCAAGGAGCCGTGTTCTCAGGGGACCCTGTAGTCTGATGAACCATCAAGTCTGGTCTTCCAATACAGTTCTAGTTCTACGTACCCAATTTTTTCTGACTACATCAGGGACTTTAATTTGTGTTCGCTGTCAGGGCAGTCATTGGAGGTGGCCAGGTACCATCTAGTTTTTCTAGTTTCATGCTGATGTAGTTGCCCAAACATTTGGCCCCTTCTGTCTGCTGGGTTCCTATTTTCCTCATGTCTTTGATGTCCTTCATTCTCCTCTGCTCAAGGTGCACTGGGACCAATTTTTGGTACTTAGGTAGCCATTAGCTAGCTTTTAACACAGCAGACACCACTAATCAAAATAGTATGCAGAACATTTTCTTAAAAAAAAAAGATATGCCAGTTAGCCTAGATTTCCCCTGAGACTGTGGTCCCCAGACTCCTGTCGCTACTACTCTGTTTTTCAAAATATTGAGTTATATTTGGACAACATTTTAGATTTGGGTATAGTCCAGTTGTGCTAACTTCCCTTTTATTTCACACTGCCGCTCCCTTCACCTAACCCAGTTCCTATCCACTATCTAACCACTTCCTCCTTCCCCACCCTGATAATCAACAAAGATTATTTTCTTCTGTACTTAAACTTTTTCTTATGTCCCTTTAATAGTAGTCTGATGCAGTATTTGTCCTTTTGCAACTAATTTCTCTCAGCCTAATGTCTTCCAGATGACTCCGCATTGTGAGGTGTTTCCTAGGATTATCATTTTTCTTTATCGTTACATAGTATTCCATGGTGTGAGTATACCATAGTTTGTTTATCCATTCATCTGTTAATGGACACGTAGCTTGAGTCTATCTTTTTGCTATTGTGGACAGTGCTGCAATAACCATTGGTGTGAATATAACTGTTTATGTGACAGACCTTATTTCTCTAGATGTATTCCAAGCAGTGGGATTGCTGGATCCCATGGTATTTCTGTTTCTAGCTTTTTTAAGAAAAGTGTCAAATTGATTTCCAAAGTGGTTGTATTATTGTACATTCCCAGTCAACAGTGTGGAAGAGTTCCAGTCTCTCCACAGCTTCTCTAATATTTATTGTTTTGTGTTTTTTTGGATTAATGCCAGCTTTGTTGAGGTGAAATCGTATCTCATTGTAGTTTTGATTAGAATTTCTCCAGAGGCTAATGATCATGAGCATTTCCTCATGTATCTGTTGACATCCTGAATGTCTTCTTTGGGGATGTGCCTGCTCATATTCTTTGCCCATTTTGTCTTTTTCTTGTTGAGGTTTTGCAGTACCTTATAGATTATGGAGACTAGACCTGATCAGATTCTTGGTAGACCAAAATTTCTTCCCTGTCTGTAATGTTGTTTTTTCGGAAACCCTGGTGGCATAAAGGGCAAGTGTGAAGTCTGCTAACCAAAAGTTCAGCAATTCTGATCCAGCAGGAGATCCTTGGAAACTCTATTGAGTGGTTCTATTCTCTCCTATCGGGTCACAATGAGTCAGAATTGACGCAACAGCAATGGGTTTGGTTTGGTTTTGATGTATTTTTTTTTTTTTTACTCTTTTGTAAAAGTCTTTGGATGACCTTAAGTGTTTAATTTTTAGGCATTCCTATTCATCTATTTTCGGCTGTTTGTTAGTAATGTTTGTTAATTTGTTTATGCCATGTATTACAGCTCCCAGCATTGTGTCTATTTTCCCTTCTATGATATTTATCGTTTTAGATTTTATATTAGGTATTTAATCCATTTTGAGTTACTTTTGTGCCCGGAGTGAGATACAGATCTTGTTTCTTTCTTTTTATTTTCTTCTGTTGCAGATGTATACACTGTTTTGCCAACACTATTTGCTAAAGAGACTGTCTTTTTCCCAGTTTAGAGACTTTGGACCTTTGTCAAATATCAGCTGCTCATTGGTGGATGATGCTGTCTTCTATCTCTGACTTTTCAGTTTTGTTCCGTTGATGTATGTATCTGTTATTAAACCACTACCACGGCAGTGTAATACGTTCTGAAGTCAGGTAGTGTGAGACCTCCCACTTTGTTCTTCTTCTTCAGTAATGCTTTACTTCTCCAGGGCTTATTCCATTTCAAAACAAAGGTGGCAACTTGTTTTTCCATCTCATTTAAAAAAATGGCATTGGAATTTGTATTGAGATTGCACTGTACCTATAGACTGATTTCGGTAGAATAGACATTTTCATGATGTTAACTATTCCTGTCCAAGTTTTTCCAATTATGCAATTTTCTTTTAATTTCTTGCCGTAGAGTCTTATTATTTCTTTCCATAGTTCTTTCATGTCTCTAGTTAGACTGCATCTTGGAAACTATTGTAAATGGTATTGATTTGGTGATTTCCTCTTTGATGGTTCTTTTGTTGGTATAAAGAAATCCAAATTACATATGTATGTTTCTCTTGTATTCTGATATATTGAGAAACTCTTCTGCTAGGTCCAGTAGTTTTTTGTGTGAATTCTTTAGGGTTTTCTGTGTATAACATTATGCCAAGCCAGCCAAATGCTGTCGAGTCGGATCATGAGTATAATATTATATCCTCTATAAATAGAGATACTTTTATTTCTCCCTTACCAATTTGGATGCCATTTATTTCTTTATCTCGTCTGATTGCTCTGTCTGGAACCTGAAGGACAATACTGAATAAGATTGGTGATAACAGGCGTCCTTGGCTGTTTCTTTTTCTCAAGGGAAAAGTTTTGAAACTCCCTCCATTTGGCGTGATGTGGGATATTGGCTTTGTATAAATGCCCTTTATTATGCTGAGGGATTTCCCTTCTCTTTCTATCTTGCTGAGAGTTTTTAACATGAATGGATGTTGGACTTTTGTCTTTTTAGTGTAACTGAGTGAAAGTATATAATCCGAATTAAATTTGTATGCCCACCTATCTGCCGCTCCCTCTGCTCACCTTGCCCAGTGGCAGCACACACTTCCTTTTGATTCTACACGTCACATCCTCTTAAAAGTCTTCTGTCCCCTCCTCTTCACCCTCTCCTCTCCTTTCTAGTAAGAGGCCAGTAGGACAGCATGCTGCAGATGTATAGAACCATAAAGTAGACACACCACATGGTCTGTTTGTGTCCGAGAATCCAATTCATTCCTGTCTGGGGAGTTGAGATCAGTCATGATTCCTGATCAGGGGCAGCTGCTCCCAAGGGAAGTCCTAGGACTTCAGACCATCAACTGCAGTCTTTTAGTGGAATTCTTGAGGTACACCCCTCTTTTTATTGTGATGCCACTGGGTCACACAATGTTGTGTGTGGCTGTCACTGGTGGTAGCCAGCCACCATCTGATTCTTCTGGTCACATGTTGGTCACCCATGCATACGGCTCTTTCAGTTTTCTGGGCTCTTTTCCTCCATGTCTTTGTTGTCCTTGGTGATCATCTGATGTGGTCAAGTTGGGAGCATTTGGTGTACTCAGGTGGCAGCTTGCTCGCTTTTAAGATCCCAGATGCCACTCACCAATATGGAGTGCAGAAGACTCCCTTAGCAATAGGCTAGATATGCCAATTGGCCTTGATGTCCCAAGACAGCGTGGTCCTTGGACCCCAGCCCCTGCTACTCTATCCTTGCCATATTGATTTAAGATTAAAAGACTTATCAGTTTATGTTGATGTCCAGTTAAGTTGATCTTCTTTCTGGTGTGTGATTTCACTACTTTCACCCAACCAAATTTCTATCAGCTATCTAATCTGTAACCAACCCTCTGCCTCCCTCCCTCCCTCCCCTCCCTTGTAGCCATCAAAGGGTCCTTTCTGCTGTACATGAGTCCTTATAGTAGGGGCCTCGTATAATATTTGTCCTTGTGCTGCTGACTGATTTCACTCAACATAATGTCTTATAATTGAAACCAGGTTATGAGATGCTCCCTAAACTCATCACTGTTCTTTATCATTGCATAATGTTCCATTGAGTATGTATACCATAGTTTGTTTATCCATTCATCTGTTGTTAGGCATCTGAGTTGATTGCATCTTTTTACTGTTGTGGACTATGCTGCAATAAACATTCATGTGCATGTCTCTGTTCATGTGACTGCCCTTGGTTCTTTAGGATATATTCCAAGCAGTGAGATTACTGGGTCAAATGGCATATCTATTTCCAGCTTTTAAAGAAGCTACAGACTGCTTTCCAAAGAGGTTTACCAGTTTGCAATCTCACAAGCAGTGTAGATGAGTTCTAATTTCTCCACAACCTCTCCAGAATTTGGTGTTTTGTGTGTCTTGGATCATGGCCAACCTTGTTTGTGGTGGTGGTATCTCATTGTAGTTTTGATTTGGATTTTTTTTTAATAGTTAATGATCATGAATGTTCCCTCATATGTCTTTTGGTTGCCTGAATGTTCTCTTTAGTTAAGTGTCTCGCCATGTACTTTGCCCAGTGCTTAATTGGGTTATTTAACGTTTTCTTGTTGATATTTTGCAGTGCCCTGTATATTATAGAGATCAGACGTCAATCTGACATTTAGATGCTAAATATTTTTTCCCATTCTGTAGGTGGTCTTTTAATTCCATTGATAAAGTCTTTGGATGAGCACAAGTGTTTAATTCTTAGTGCTTTCCATTTGTCCATTTTCTCTTCTGTTGATTGTGCTGTGTTTGTCAGATTGCTAAGTCTATCTAAGCTGTGTATTAAAACTTCCCTTGTTGATCCTATTTTTTCTTATATTTTATCATTTCAGGTTTGACATTTAGGACTTTTATCCAAATTGAGTTGCTTTTTGTGTAAGATGTGAGATATAGGTCTTGCTTCATTTTTTTACAGGTAGATATCTGATTTTACCAACACCGTTTGTTAAAGAGACTGTTTTTACCCCAGTTTACAATCTTAGCTCCTTTGTCAAATATCAACTGTTCATAGGAAGATGGTGACATGTCTGGGTCTCAACTCTATTCCATTGGTATATATGTCTCTTTTTAATCAATAGCAGGCTGTTTTGACTATGGTGGCAGTGTATAGGTTCTAAAGTCAGGTAGTGAGAGGCCTCCTACAGTGTTCTTCTTCAGTAGTACTTTGCTTATCCAGGGTTTCTTGCCTTTCCAAACAAAACTGGTGATTTGTTTTTCCATCTCATTGAAAAAATGTGCCTGGAATTTGTATTGGGATTGCACTGTATATGTAGATCACTTTGGGCATGGTAGACATTTTTGCAATGTTAAGTCTTCCTATCCACGAGCAGAATAGGTTTCTCCATTTATATAAGCTTCTTGTGTTTCCAGCGGTAAGGTCTTGTAGTTCTCTTTGTATAGGTCTCTTATTTCTCTACTTAGTTATATTTCTAGGTATTTTATGATCTTGGAGGCTATACTAAATAATGTTGATTTGGTGCTTCCTTCTTTAATGATCTCCATTGGTATAAAAGAATTCTACTGATTTACTTATGTTTATTTTATATCTTGATAGTTTGTTGAAGTCTGCTACTAGTTTAAGTTTACTTATGGATTCTTCAGGATTCTGTGTATACAATTGTATCATCTGCAAATAGGAGACTTTTACTTCTTCTTTGATGATGTAGATGCCTTTTATTTCTCTGTCTTATCTACTTGCTCTGGCCAGAACTTCTAGTACAATGTTGAAAAGAAGCGGTGAGAATGAGCATCTTTGTCTAGCTCCCATTCTTACGGGAAATTCTTTCAGTGTCTCCACATTTAGGATGATGTAGGAGGTTGGCCCCTTATTGCATTGAGGAATTTGCCTTCTATTCCTATTTTGCTGTGAGTTTTTAGCATGAATGGGTGTTAGTCTTTGTCAAATGCCTTTTCTGCATCAATTGGCAAAATCTGGTGATTCTTATTTTTTGTGTTATTGGTATGATTGATCACATTAATTGTTTTTCTGATGTTGAACAAGCCTTGCATCCGGGCATGAATCCCACTTGCTCATGATGAATTATTTTTTTGATACAGTGTTGAATTTTATCAGCAAGTGTTTTGTTGAAGGCTTTTGTATCTAGGCTCATGAGTGGTATTGGTCTGTAATTTTCCTTTTTTGTAGGATGTTTCCATGGCTTTGATATCAGTGTTATTCTGGCTTCATAGAATGAATTTGGAGTATTTGGAGTATTTGAAGTATTCCATCCCTTTCTATAGTGTGAAATACTGTCAGTAGTATTGGAGTTAACGCTTCTCTAAAAGTTTTGTAGAATTCTCCAGTGAAGCCATCTGTGACAGGACTTTTTTTGGTTTGCAGATTTTTGATGACTTTTTCAATCTCTTCCTTTGTGATAGATTTATTAAGTTGATCTACTTCTCCTTGTGATTATCTTGGTGGGTGATATGAATCTAAAAATTTGTCCATTTCCTCTAGGTTTTCACGCATGTTAGAGTGCAGTCTTTCATAGTATTCTGATATTTTTTATTTCAGCTAGGTCTGTTGTAACATCTGGCATCTCATTTATTAATTGGGTTATTTGTGTCTTCTGCTGTTTTTCTTTTGTAAGTTTAGCCAATGGTTTATCAATTTTGTTGATCTCTTCAAAGAGCCAGCTTTTGATTTTGATAATTTTTTCAGTTGTTCTTCTACTCTCTAATTCATTTAATTCTGCTCTAATCTTTCTGATCTGTTTTCTTCTGGTGTTGAAGGTTTCCTCTGTCACTCTCTTTCCACTTGTTCAAGCTGTAGGGTTAGTTCTTTGGTTTGAGTCCTTTCTTCCTTCCAGATGTGGGCATTTATAAACTGACCTTTGAGCACTCCTTTGGCTGTACCCCATAAGTTCTGGTAGGATGTGTTTTCATTCTTGTTTGAATCCATAAATTTATTTCATCCTTGATTTCTTCTATAACCCATGGCTCTTTCAGCAAGGTGTTGTTGAGTTTCCATGAGTTCCAATGTCTAAAAATGTTTTTCTGCTATTGATTTTGACTTTTAGGGCTTTATGGAAGATACTTCACAATAATTCAATTGTTTGGATTTTGTTAAGATTTGTTTACACCCTGACCCGTGGTCTATTCTGGAAAATGTTCCATGTGTATTGGAGAATAAAGTGTACTTATCTATTGATGGATAAAAAGTTCTGTATGTGTCAGTTAGGTCTGATTGGCTAATTGTCACAATAATATCTTCTGTGTCTTTACTGAGCTTTTTTTTCTAGATGATCTTTCCATTACTGAAAGTAAAGTGTTAAAGTCTCCAACTATTGTTGTGGAGTAATCTATCTCACTTTTCAATGTAGTCAGTGTTTGTTCCATGTAATTAGAACCTCTGGTATTGGGTGCATGAATATTTAACATTGTTAAGTTTTGCTTGTGTGTTGACCTTTTCAGCAATATATAGTGGCCATTCCTGTCTGCCATGGTGGATTTTACATTAAAATCTGTGTTATCTCAAATTAGTATTGCACACTTGCTCTTCTTTGTATACTGTTAACTTGGTATATATTATTGCATCCTTTAATTTTCAATTTGTTCATATCTTCAAATCTAAGTTGTGTTTCATGTCATTACTTATCTATTTACTGGAGTTTTCAGACTGTTTACATGCAATGTAATTATTGATAGGTATGTGTTTAGTGCTGTCACTTTGATGTATTTATTTTGGTGTTGGTGTTTTCTCTGTTGCTGTTAATATTCTGTTCTGTGTCATTCTTTTTTATGTGTTGACTTTTCATGTTTTTCAGTACTGTTTTTGTATTTGTTAAGACTCCTGTATTACATTTTTTGTTTTGATGTATTGCATTTTTGTAGTGCTTTGCAGTTACCCCTATGGTATCCTTTAATAATCTAAGTTTAAATCCGATTTTAACTTCCGCATATCTTATTAACTTTGTCTCCATCTGGAAAGACTATAACTACTGTAGTATATCCCTGTTTTTACTGTGATGGTATCTTAGTTTTCATGATGCAATCACTGGATCTCTTCTTTTAGTATTATAGTTTTGAATAAGTTTTTTGTCTTCCCTAACTGAGTAGGTTTCTGGATGCTGTCTCCTGCATTGCCTCCTGAAATATAGACTTAATGGTTTTGTTTTTCTAAGCAAGGAGTTGTTTTCAGTATTTCTTGTAGCTTTGGTTTGGTTTTTACAAAGTCTCTACATTTCTGTTTATCTGTGAATGTCATCATTTCATCTTCATATTTGAAAGACAGTTTTGCAGGATATATAATTCTTGGTTGCAAGTTTTTCTCCTTCAAGGCTTTGAATGTGTCATATCTCTGCCTCTGTGCCAAGATCATTTCTGCCGAGAAATCTGACAAAACCCTGCAGGGCTTCCCTCTGAATGTTAGCTTTGCTTTGAGTCTTGCTGCCTTTAAGAATATCTGTTTATGTTTCATTTTATTAAGCTTGATTATAATATGTTTTGGTGTCCTTGGGGGGGGGTCTGTTTTTTGTGGGGTTCAATACATATCTTGGATATATGTTTTCTTTCATAGTTTCAGGGAAGTTTTCTGTCAGCCACTCAACAACAGTGCTCTCTGTGTTTTGAGCTATCCATCCCTGTTCAGGAACTCCAGTTAAATATAGATTATTCCTTTTGGTAGAGTCCCACGTGTTTCTTAAGGCTTCTTCATTTGTCTTATTTCTTTCTCTGATTTCTCCTCATAAATGCTAATGTCAGTACCTCTATCTTCAAGGTCACTCAGTCCATTTTTCAGTTTGTCAATTCTGCTCTTTTTCTCTTTGAATTCAATTGTCTAATTCTGAAATTTTGTTACTCATCTGTCAGGTTTCATAATGTTGATGTTCCATCAGTTCAAATAGCTTTCTTATTTTTCATTTTGTTCTGCTACATTTTGTTTATTCTCTAGGAGGGCTCTCTCTATATATAATTCTTTTGCACTCGTCCTCTGGTACTTTCAGAAAGACTTTTTCACCTGGGAAGTTTTTTGATTCTTTATTCTGAGAATTTTCTGGAACCATGGTCTGATGTTTCTTTAAATGCCTGGAAATGGTTTCTTGCTTATGGGACATCAGAGGCTATTTAGTTTCTGTGGTTTGGGCTTAACAGGAACTGAGGTATAGTACTGAGAAGGGAATTGGTCACCAGCTACCTGTTTGCACTTTAGTGACTGGTCCAAGAACACTCTCTGATGTGGCAGTTTCCACCCCCTGGCTGGGAAAGACACTACCCTATTTCTGGAGTCACTGGGGTCCCATCAACCCACCCCATGATATGGTTTGGTAAAGGCTGGAAGAGATGTCATTGGGCTGCACAGCAGTGATTTCTCCTGGCAGTCTTTAAAAAACTAAAAGCTACCTGACTGCTTCATGAATCAGTCAGGCCATCAGCTGTGGCACACCCCTCCTTCTGGTGACATTGGAGGCAGCTCTTTGGCTGTCCCCAGATGCTATGATTCATTTCAAAGTACAGAGAGACTGCTGTACTGCTGTTGTTGCCTGCTGGGGTCTACCCATGAGGCAACACTGTGCTAAACACGGCCTTTTGCTAGAAAAGTGCCCCCAGACTGGCACTGTATCCAAGCCTGGGAATTAGCCCCTGCTAAGGCCTCCAGTATGGTAATTCTTCCTCCCTGCCAAACAAGATAGCTTCCTGGTCAAGCCACCACTGCAGAAGATCCAAATCTATGGCAGAGCTCCTAAAAGAGAGGGTAGAGGGGCTATGGTGCCCTCAGTCCGCTACCAGCCTCTCAAAATGTGGTTATTTCATACACTGTCTCTCTTCTACAGCACTCAATGTCAACTTCAGAACTGCAGGTTAGCATAGCTGCCAGCTCATGTCCGTCTCCTGCCTGCTGGCCAACAAAAAGAAGAAAAAGTTAAAAGCACCAAATACCTTTGGTCCACACAAGCTGGCCTCTCAGTGAGTGGAATTCTTCAAGAGAGAGGAAGTTTCCTGCTTAGTGGCATGTAGTCCAAACCGACAGCCCTATGCTGTGCCTTAGGGCTCACTGGATGTCCAGAAAGCTCTCTTCAATGATCAATCCAGGCCTTAGATTTCAGATGGAATTAAGGAGACGTGTGTCTGTTCTGCCATCTTCACTCTGCCCCTACCTGGATTGTATTTTTTATCTGATTTGCCACTCTCTATGTCTTTATTGGTACATTTCAGCCATTTATATTCATCATGATTATTGATAGGGACAAGTTTAGTGCTGTTGTTTCGATGTCATTTTTGGTGCATTGCAGAAAATTTCTTTGCTCCTTTTAATTTTCTATGCTGATTAATTTTTTATGAGTCTTTATTTTCATTGTTTTCAATGTTGGTGGTTTGTTTTTTCTTAGATTTCTTTTCTGTTGTTTTAAGTATAAGATTGTTAATTTCCTTTGTAGTTACTTTAATATTTACCCTTACTTTTCTAAATAGAAATCAGTCTTTACTTTTTTTATATTGCCTTGACTTCCTCTCCATATGAAAGATCTATGAGTACATTTTCTTTACGTTGCTTTTTTTAATTATTATATTTATATAATGACATCTCTATTTCCTTGTTTTCAGTGTTTTGCCTGTAGTTTAGTTTTGTCATTTCACCATTTGGGTTGATGTCGAAATGCTCTGTTCTGTGCTCTGGTCTTGGGTTTTTACTTGACGTTATTGACTTTCTAACTAAAGGACTTCCTTTAGTATTTCTTGTAATTTTTGCTTGGTTTTTGCAAATTCCTTAAATTTCTGTTTATCTGGAAATGTCCTAATTTTGATTTCATATCACCATGAGTCAGATCCAACTCACTGGCACTTGGCTTGGCATTTGAGAGTCGGTTTTGGTGGATACATAATTAATTCCTGGCAATTATTCTCCTTCAGGGCTTTGTATATGTCATCCCATTGCCTTCTTGCCTACATGGTTTCTCTTGAGTAGTCTGAGCTTAGTCTTAATTGATTCTGCTTTGTAGGTTACTTTTTGTTATCTCTCGCCACTTTTAAAATTTTCTCCTCTTCTATACTTTAGGCAAGTTTGATTATAATATACCTTGGTGTCTTTCCTTTAGGTTCTACCTTGTGTGGAGTCCAGTGAGCATCTTGGATATGTATCTTCTCATCTCTCATATCAGGAAGTTTTCTGTCAATAATTCTTAAACAATTCTGTTTGTATTTTCTGTCACCCCCTTGTTCTGGTACTCCAGTTACTCATAAGTTACCCTTCTTCATAAAGTCCTACATAATCTTTGTATTTCTTCACTTTTTACATTTTTTTATATGATTTTATTTTCAAATATATTCCTGTCACATGCTTTATCTTCAGTCTTACTAATTCAGCCTTTCAGCACCTCAGTTCTGCTCTTCTGACTTTCTATTAGGTTGTCTAATTCTGTAATTTTATTATTTTCTGAATTTCTAATTCTCCCCTCTATATGCTTTCTTGATGCCTGTTGAATTTGTCATTATGCTCTACTGCATTCTGCCTCACCTCCTTCCAGATCTCTTGAGGACTTCTAAATATTAATCTTTTGTATTGTAATTGTGATAATTCCAGGAATTCTGTTTCATTTGGAAACTTTCTTGGTTCTCTGTTTTGGGAGCCTTCCCAAGCCATCATGGTCTTTAAGTCATATGATATGGACTGTTGTCTCAGAGCCATCACTAAGTTGTTGAATTTATATATTTTATGCTTGTTTACTGTGTTCTACCTTTTTGTTTTGACATGTCCAAATAGTCTTGTCATGTTTGTTAGCTTGGTTATTGGTGCCTTTGAAGCTCTAATGTCCTATCACTATGTGGCTAGAGCTGTTAGTATACATGCAAGCCCAAGAGTCTATTTACTTTTCTTTTATGAATTCAGTTCAGGTGTCCAGCAGTCAGTTACCAAGTCTACGGTGCAAGTTCTCCTCTACTGTCCTAAATAGGCAGGAGTATTTGGTGTAGGCACAGATATCTGACTGCAGACATACAAAGAGACAGGGAATTAACAGTCATCCATGAGTGCCTGTGAGGATAGCTTGTCCCCTTATGTCTGAATCTAGGAGCTAGAACTGTTTCCACCCTGAATTTCTTGCTCAGGGCAATTGGCTTTTCTTTTTCTTTTTCTTTTTTTTTTTAACCTGTTCTCCCAGTTTGTTAAATTGTTTCCTTTCTGAGTCCAGGAGAATGGCTCAAGACAGGAAATAAGACAAGGAGTCTTATTTCCAGTTCAGAAAATTGCAACAGCCTCCAGAGCTGCACATAGTACAGAGAGGCCCATCTGAGATAGGTACCGTTACGATTCTTATTTGAGAAAACTGATTCTCAGAAAAATAAGGTGCCTGAAGTGACAGAAGTAGTAAATAAAAGAAATAAGAATCACACTTAGATAATCTAGTTTCAAAGTTTACAGTTTTTCTTATTATACAGTTAATTTTCATGAGAATAACAAATAAAATATCTACTATGTATAGAGACACAGAATGTGGCTCATTCTGAAAGCCTACACATTTTATGTGATTTTGTTGTAACTACATGGCTACATAACTACGTGACTCTTACAGTGACTCATTGGTTGTGTTCTGTTTGGAGATATTTGCATTTATTCATAGAAATAAATTGGCTTTAAAGTAAACGGGCTTTAAAAACATGAAAAAAAAAGAAATAGTTGAAAGAAAATACAAGAAACTGTTGTTTTACTGGATATACAGGAATAAAAACCTGTGATTGTTGTTGTTGGGTGCAGTCCAGTTAGTTGCAAGGCATAGTAATCCTATGTATAACAAAGCAAAACACTGCCTGATCTTGGGCCATTCACAATCGTTGTTAGGCTTGAATCCATTGTGTCAGTCCATCTCATTGAAAATCCATTTGTTTTTTTCTTTGACCTCCGCTTTATCATGTATGATGTTCTTCTGCAGGGATTGGTCCCTACTGATAACATGTCTAAAGTGTGAGAGATGAAGTCTTGCTCTTCTGGTATCTAAGTAGCATTCTGTTTGTACTTCTTCCAAGATAGATTTTTTTTTTTTTTTTTTATTCTCCTGGTCCCCAAAATCCATTGCAGTAGAGTCAATGCTGACTTATATATTCTTCTAGCGGTTCATGGTAAAGTCAACATTCTTAGCTAATATCATAATTCAAGACATCATTTGTTTTTCAGTGTTCTTTATTCACTGTCAACTTTTCACATGCACATGAGGAAACTGAAGATAAAGTGGCTTGGGTCTGGTACACTTTTTTCCTTAAAGTGACATGTTTGTTTTGTAATATTTTAGAGGTCTTTTGTAGCAGATTTGCCCAATGCAATGTGTCATTTGATCTTTTAACTGTTGCTTCTGTGACGTTGATTGTGAATCCAAGTAAAATTAAATTCTTGACAACTTCAATATTTTTTCTGTTTATCACGATGTTGCTTATTGGTCCAGTTGTCATGAATTTTATTTTCATTATCTTAAGGGAAATCCATACTGAAAGCTGTAGTCTTTGCTCTTCATCAATAAGTACTTAAAGTCCTCCTCACTTTCAGCAAGCAAGGTGTGTCCTTTGTATATTGCAGGTTGTTAATGAATCTTCCTTCATAGTGATGCCCTGTTCTTCGTAAGGTACAACGTCTGAGGTTCTTTGCTTGGCATACAGATTGAATTGGTATGGTGAAAGGATCCAGCCCTGACACAGACCTTTCCTAACTGTAACCCATGCACAATCCCTTTGTTCTGTTCAAAGGACTTTCTCTTACTCTATGTACCAATTCTGCATGAGCAACATTAAGTGTTCTTGAATTTACATTCTTGGAAATATGCTCCATAGTTTATAATGATCCACACAATCAAATGCCTTTGTATAGTCAATAAAACATGGATAAACATCTGACATCAGCAATTATCTCTTGTACCAAGTCTTCTTCTGAATGTAGCGTGAATTTCTGGCATTTCCCTGCTGATGTACAGCTGCAACCATTTTTGAATAATCAGTGAAAACTGATGTGTGTGAGATATTAATGATATTGTTTGATAATTACTTCATTTGGTTGGCTCACCTTTCTTTGGAATGGGCACAAATATGGATCTCTTCCAGTGAGTTGGCCAGGTGTCTGTCTTCCTACTTTCTTGTCATAGAAGAGTGAGAACTTCCAGCAATGTATCCATTTGTTGAAACACCTCAATTCATTTTCAGTCAATTCCTGGGGGCTTGTTTTCTTCCAGTGTCTTCAGTGCAATGTAGTCTCTTTCCTTCACTACCATCAGTTCTTGATCTCATGCTATCTCCTGAAATGATTGAACACCAGTCAGTTCTTGGTACAGTGACTGTGTATTCCTTCCATCTTCTTCTTCTTTTTTTCTTTAAAAATAAATTTTATTATGTTATAAGTGAAAGTTTATAATCTATGTTAGTTTGACATATGACACTCTGAACTCACATTGCTGTTCTACTCTAAGCACTCTCTCCTCCTTCACCACCCCTGTGGCACCACACTCCCCCTTTCCACCCTGTACTTCACATGTCCATTTGACCAAGTTTTATCCCCCCTCACCCTAACATCTCACCTCCAGCTATGAGCTTCTTGACAGCCCAATGTATACATTTAAGCCTAAAAAGTTGTTTGTCACCAGCATCACTCCATGTCTCAGATAGCCCAGTTCAGTCTTAGTCTGGAGAGCAGATTTGGTGTTGGATATGGTTAAGTGATGATAGAGAGCCAGGACCATGTCCTCAGAGGAAATGACAAACCATCAAGTGTGGTCATTTGGTAGAGTTCTAGTTCTACACACTTATGTTTCTTCTGCTACATCGGAGGCTCCATACTGTGCACTCCATCAGGGCAGTCATTGGTGGTGGCCGGACACTGTGTGATTCTTCTAGTCCCACACTGAGGTAGTCTCTGGATTATATGGCACCTTCCATCTGCTGGGCTTCTGTTTTCCTCCTGTTCTTGATGTCCTCCGATTATCTCTGCTCCAACTGATGCTACTTAGAGATGGCAGCTTTTTAACTTTTAAGACCCCAGGCGCCACTTACCAAAATGGTATGCAGAACTTTTTCATTAGGAAGAAAAAACGGGTATTCCAATTAGTCTAGATGGTCCCTGAAACTGTGGTCCCAACCCTTATCCCTGTTAGTCTGTCACTCCAAATAGTTGGGTTGTATTTAGGAAATTATTTAGTTTTGATGCAGTTCAGTTGTGCATACCTCTCTTCTAGTGCATGCTGTCACACCCTTTATCTAACCTAAATCCTAACCACTATCTAATTTATAGAAATCACTCTCCCTACTCTTGTAACCATCAAAGATTATTTTCTTCTGTGCTTAAATCTTTGTTGCACCTTATAATAAAGGTCTCATACAATATTTGTCCTTTAGTGTATGGCTAATTTCACTCAGCATAATGTCCTCCAGATGGTCCCACATGATCAGATATTTCCCTAAATTGTTGTTCTTTATTATTGCTTAGTATTCCATTGTGTGAATATACCATAGTTTATTTAACCATTCATCAGTTGATGGACATCTAGGTTGGTTCTAACTTTTTGCTATAGAGCTGCAATAAACATTGGTGTGAATGTATTTGTGTGGTAGCCCTTATTTCTGTTGGATATAATCCAAGGAATGGGATTGCTGGATCATATGGTATTACTATTTCTAGTTTTGTAAGAAAGTGTCAAATCAATTACCATAATTGTTGTACCTTTTTACAAACCCACCAACAGTGTAGAAGGGTTCCAATCTCTCTACAGCATTTATTATTTTATGTTTTTTGGATTATTGTCAGCCTTGCTGGGGTGAGATGTTGTCTCATGGTAGTTTTGATTTGGATTCTATGATAGTTAGTGATCATGAGCATTTTCTTCATATATCTGTCAACATCCTGCATGTCTTCTTTGGTGAAGTGCTCATTCATGTCCTTCAGCCATTTTTTAATTGAGTTATTTGTCTTTTTCTTATTGTGGTTTTGCAATATCTTGTAGATTAGAGAAATTATTAGATGCCTATAGGAACTGCAGTAGTCAAAAATTCTTTCCCACTCTGTAGGTAATCTTTTTTCTTTATTGGTGAAGGCTTTGGGTGAGCATAGTGTTTGATTTTTAAGAGTCCCCAGTTGTCCATTTTCATTTTTGGTGTTTATGGGTTGTTGGTGATATTCTGTAGACAGTTAATGCTATGATTTAGGGCATCTAGTATCATCCCAATGTTTTCTTCCATGGTCTCTGTTGTTTTCATTTTTGTATTTAGGTCTTTGATCCATTTTGAGTTAATTTTTGTGCATGGTGTAAGACATGAATCTTGTTTCACTTTTTGCAGACAGATATTCGGTTATCCCAACACTGTTTGCTGAAGAGACTGTCTTTTCCCTGGTTCACAGCCTAGGGCCTTTACCAAATGTCAGTTGCTCATAAATGGATGCTATTATATTTGGATTCTCAATTCTATTCCATTGGTCTACATGTCTGTTTCTGCTCCAGCACAAAAATGTTTTGAATACTATGGCAGTGTAACAGATTTTAGCAGGTAGAATGAGGCCTCCCACCTCATTCTTTTTCTTCACTAATGTTTTACTTAGCCAAGATTTCCTCCCTTTCAGTACTGTTGGTGATTTATTTCTTCATCTCATTAAACGATGCCATTGGAAATCAAATGGGAATTGTGTCGTATGTATAGACTGCTTTGGGTAGACTAGACATTTTTACAATGTTAAGTCTTCCTATCCAGGAGCAAGGTAGATTTCTCCACTTAGATCTCTTTTAGTTTCCTGCAGTAGGGTCTTATAGTTTTCTTTGTATAGGTCGTTTACATCTCTGGTTAGATTTATTTCTAGGTATTGTATCATCTTGGGAGCAACAGTAAATAGTAATGATTTCAAGATCTCCTTTTTGATTGTCTCTTTGTTGATGTAAAGGAATCCAACTGATTTATGTATGTTTATCTTTTGTTGTGTATTAGGGTTTTCTGTGCATAAGATCATGTCATTCAAAATAGTGATACTTTAACTTCATCTTTACCTGTTTCAATGGGCTTCATTTCTTTATCATGCCTGATTTCTCTGGCTAGAACCTACAGAACAATGTTGAATAAAAGCAGTGACAATGGGTATCCCTGTCTGTTACCTGTTCCTTAGGGAAATATTTTCAGCTTTTCTCCATTTAGATTGATGTTAGCTGTTGATTTTGCATAGATGCCCCTTATTATGTTGAGGAATTTCCCTTCTATACTTATTTTGCTCCAAATTTCTAGTATGAATGGGCATTGGGCTTATCAAATGCCTTTTCTGCACCAATTGATAAAATCAAGTGGTTCTTGTGTTTTGTTTAATTTATGTGATTGATTACATTAATTGTTTTTCTAATAATGAATCATCCCTGCCTCTCTGGTATGAAGCAGACTACTTGGTCATGGTAACTTTTTTTTTTTTTTTGGTGTGTTGTTGAATTCTGTTGGCTAGGATATTTTCCAGGATTTTTACAGTTAAGATCATGAGAGATATTGGTCTGTGATTTTCCTTTTTTTGTGCTATCTGTACTTGGTTTGGATATCAAGGCTATGCTATCTTCATAGAACAAATTTAGGAGTATTCCATCCTTTTCTATGCTCTGGGATAGCTCTAGTCTTAGTGTTGTTAACTCTACGCTGAATAGATTTCATTTACATTTACCTCATAGTCTCCTCTATTAACCCCAATTTAAACCAGTCTTTAATGTCATTGTATCACTTTGGCTTCCTTCCCATCTGAAAGATCTAAGAGCACATTAACTTTTCACTCTTTTACATATAATGTTGTTGTAATTTAAATCCTCAGAGCTCTGATTTTCTATTTTTAGTAGTTTGGCTTTGAATAACTTCTGTGGATTTCCTACCCTGATGATATCTGGGTGTTCTGTCACATGCTAAATCTTTGAATGTCTATCTGATAGTATTGATTTTCTAACTGAAGAAATTCCTTCAATGTTTCTTTTAGTTTGGTTCGCTTTTGCAAATTCTCTAAACTTCTGTTTGTGTGTGAATGTCCTAATTTCAGTTTCATATTTGAGAGACAATTTTCAAGGGCATATAATTCTTGATTGGCAGTTTTTGTCCCTGCTCCTCCTCTTCAGGGCATTGTACATGTCATCCCATCATCTTCTTGCCAGCGTGATTTCCACTGAATGATCTGAACTCAGTCTTAATAGTTTTCTGTTATAAGTTATTTTTTTTGCTTAAGCCTAACTGCCTTTAAAAGTTTCCCCTTTTTGTTACTTTTATTAAGTTTGATTGTAATATGTGTTGATGTTTTTCTTTTGGGATCTAGCTTGTGTAGGGTTTAATGAGCATCTTGAATGGGTATCTTCTCATCTTTCATAGTATCTGGGAAATTTTCCATTAGGAAGTTTGTAACAATTGTTCCTGTATTTTGCATTATCCCTGCTTGTTTGGGTACTTCAATCACTGATGAATTATACTTCTTCATAGAATCTCACATATCTCTTAGTGATTCTTCATTTTTTTAAAATCTTGTATGATTTCTTCTTATGTATTCTGGTTATTCATTACTTTGTCTTTAGTCTTGCAAATTCTGAGTTCTGTTTCCTTGATCCTACTCCTTTAACTTTCTATTGAGTTACCTAGTTACGTAATTTTATTGTTAATCTGTCAAATTTATGATCATTGCTGCTCAAGAACTTCTTACAGTTTATTTAATTTTTCAGTGTTCTCTGCTGCACTTTGTCTGACCTCTTTCCTGATATCTTGCACAGCTCTGTACATCATTATCTTATATTCTACCTTCAATAATTGCAGGATGTCTTCTTTGTCCAGGGAATTTGTTCATTCTTTATTTTGGGAGTTTTGGGAAGCCATGGTAGTCTACTTCTTTAGATGTTTAGGAACTGATCGTTGTCTCCAAGCCATCAGAGAGTTGTAATTTACTTGTTTTATTATTGTGCTTTAAGTTGTATCTATAGACATTCAAGTCATTTGAGCTGGTTTGATTTTTGGAGCCTCAGTAATTCAGATAACCTGTTTGGTATGGCTCTTTTGGGCTTGGGCCAGCATTTCTCCGTGTGGTCTGGTGACCTTCTGGTCCATGACTTTATTGTCCTGTGCTGCAGTCAACTGTGTGGAACAGCTGACCTTGGCCCAGCACAGCATGTACTCACTTACCTGGTTGCACACTAAAACAGTGTGTACACCACCACCCATCACTGTCCCATCCTGCACACTCCCCCATGCCACCACACCACCTCCCTTGTTCATGTGCTTCCCTGCTGCTGCCCTGGTCCATTTGATCCTAAGCCTCTCCTGTCTGTATGGCCCTGAACCCAGTCAGCCCACTCCATCCTGAGCCCCTCTGGTCCATGTGGAAACCTTCAGTTCTGCACAGTATTGCTTAGCCTGAGGCTGGCCTCCTTTCTTAGTCCCAACACTGCTCCATCCTATGTGGCATCTCTCAGCCTTACACAGGGGCTCTTCTTGGCTGACAGATGTGCTCCTGTGCTTAGTTCACTTCCAGCTAGCACAAAGTCTTTCTGTCCCGTGACATGTTGTTTTACCTGGGGCAGCCCAGCTCTCCTACATCGGGCATGGTGCTTCCTTGCTTAGTTCTCTCCTGTTTCGTTTACTGGTCCAGATACTTGCTAGTGGTACCTCCCTTCCTGTCACCCAGTCCATTCTTTCAGTTTTTTTAAATCTGGTATTCAGACCTGCTGCCAAGCCAGCCAAGTGCCGTTGAGTCAGACCTGCTGGAATGTTCAATTTAGTCCACTTTGTTGATTTATTGTTCTTAATTGTTAGAGGAATCAGCAAGGATGTGTGGCTATGCTGTTGTCTTGGCTGTACCTCCTTTCATCTTCTTTTGATGCTTCCTGTGTCATTTAACTTGAGACTTCCATGTTTTCTTCAGTTCTTCCTTCTTTAGATACGCTGAATATGTCCTTTCCTTTTGATTCTCTAACTCTAAATCTTGCATATTTCATTATAATGCTTAATTTGTTTTCTTAAATTTCTCTTTGAAATTATCTCTTCAACTCATTTACTTCACCATTTTTCCTTTTGGTTTACCTATTCTGATTTCAAGAGAAAATTCCAGAGTCTCTTCTGGCATCCATTTTGGTCTTTTCTTTCCTTTCTGATTTTTCAGTGACCTCCTTATTCTTCATATACGATGACCTGGATGTCATTCCATAACTCCTCTGGTCTTCAGTCATTAGTGTCCAGTGTGTCAAATCTATTCTTGAGATAGTCTCCAAATTCAGGTGGTGTGTACTGAAGACTGTGCTGGCTCTTGTGGCCATGTTTTAATTTTCTTCAGCTTCACCTTGAACTCACATATGAGCAATGGATGGTCTGTTCCTCCGTCAGCCTCTGGCCTTGTGCTGACTGATGATACTGAGCTTTTCTGTCTCTTTTCACATGTGTAGTCAGTTTGATTCCTGTGTGGGCCATCAGGTGAGCTTCATGTGTATATTCATTATTTATGTTATTCAAATATCTATAGTGCAGAAGTATTGCAAAAATCTATCATGTGATCGCCACTATTGTGTCTGTCACCAAAGCTGCATTTTCTAGCTATTATTCCTTCTGCTTTGTTTCCAGTTTTCACATTCTAGCATTAGTAATTATCAATGAATTTTGATCATTCATGTTTGATCAATTACAGACTGCTAAAGTTTATAAAAATCTTCGATTTCCTCATCTTTGATCTTAGTGGTTGATATATAAATTTGAGTAATAGCTGTATTAACTGATCTTCCTTGTAGGTATATGGATATTATCCTATCACTGACAGCAATGTACTTCATGATGGATCTTGATTTTTTTGTTTGTTTTTTATGGTGAATGCAGCACATTCTTCTTTAATTTATTGTTTCTCTGTATAGTATGCCATATGGTTGTTGTCATATGGTTATGGCCATATGGTTATGGCCAATATCAATCTATTTTAGCTCACTAATACTAGGATATGTTTGCTCTGCCTTTGGCTTTTGGTGACTTTCAATTTTCCTAGATTCATACTTTGTATATTCCATGTTCCTATTATCAATAGATGTTTGCAAATACTCTCTTCTCATTTTCAGTTGTGCCATAATAACACACAAAGATCCTGAAAGGTTGCCTCCACTGATGTCATTAAAGTTGATCCTACTTTGAGGAGGTAGCTCTTCCCCAGTTGTATTTTTAATGCTTTCTAACATAAGGGGTACATCTTCTGGCACTATTTCAGACAATGTTCCATTGTTATTCATAAGCTTTTCCCTGGCTAATTTTTCCAAAGTAGGCCAACAAGTCCTTCTTCCCAGTCTTTCTTAGTCTGGAAATCTTCACAGAAACCTGTTCACTGTGGATAACCCTGCTGTTAATTGAAATATTGGTGGCATAGCCTCCAGCATCATAGCAACATGAAAGCCACCACAGTGTGACAAACTAACAGATATGTAGGAAATCTGTGATTGGGCAACAAAAATTTAAATAATATCTCACATCAGTGTACTTTTAAATACAGTGGTAAATTCTCCAAGGACATTTTTTAAAAATATGCTAAGTGTAAAGGAAGTAGCATTAAATGTAGGTTTAAGTATGACTGACTGAAATATACTTGTAAGCTCCTCCTGAAGTAAAGATCAAATTAGAAGATAAGTGTTGGAACATGTAAGAGATGATCTGTGTTTATAGAAAATAATATAGTTAGCTTTTAATGTGCTAGAATTAATTTCACATTAATTAAAAATGCAAATTTAAATGGTGTCTAATTATTAATCATAATTAAAAATAAAAGTGGGATCTAATCCTAATCTGAAACTGTTAATATACACCTTTTGATCTTCATATTTTACCTTAAATCCCCAAACAGAAACACCTACAGTATTCTCATACTGGAAACAAGCTTAGATATTTAACTTTGCTTTTTACCAGTTTCGGACTAGTGGAACAATTTTTATGTTACATTTCATTTGGTATTCTTGATACATCTCTATCCCTTCAATAAATGTGCATTTTTCACATAATCTTTAATGAATAAGTTATGAGAACATGAATGAGGAAAAAGAGGCAACAGATCTAGTAAATCTATTTTGTGTTTGTAAATGGCAACTTACGTGGGTTTGCCAAAATATGCTCCAGTTTATTTTATAAATTACTGGATGATAATAGTCGACAACCTTACGTGTGGTTTCTAGGTTGATGCCTCCTCTTTACCTAACCAAAGTTTAAAACTTCATTGGGATTTGAGCAGTGCACTACTTTTTGGTTTAGCTCTCAGTCTTTGGTATTGTAAGTAAGACATGAGCCCCATGAGAAATTTTGGAGCAACCTCAGAAATTTATAAACAACTTCTTGAGGTTGAATTGTTGAATTCTGTCTTAGTCATCTGGTACTGTTGTCACAGAAATACCACAAGTGTAAGGCTTTTATTGTCTCACAGACCAGTAGGCTACAAGTCCAAATTCAAGGCATCTGCTCCAAGGGAAGGATTTATTTGCTGGTTCTGGAGAAAGATCCTTCTTGTCAATCTTCCCCTGGACTGGGAGCTTCTGAGGTTCAGAGACCCCAGGGATCCTTTCCAAAGAATGTGCTCTGCTCCTAGCAATGCCTCTTCCTTGATGGTATGAGGTCCCCAACTCTCTCTTCTAGCTTCTTCTTTTGTATCTCAAGAGATTTCCTGAAGTCGGAATACAAATCTTACACACTGAGTCCTGCCCCACCAACACAACTGCTGCCAGTCTTCCCTTATTAACATTACAGAGGCAGGATTTACAACATACAAGAACATCGTACAATACCAGAGATCATTGTTCAGACAAATTGTTAACATATCTGGGGGAGATGGGGAGATATAGTCGACTCTACGACACTTTCCCAAACCACTCTCAAAAGTAGCTGGTTATTCTCAGTATTTTCACTTTCACTGATGCTTTTCTTTTTTGTGCTGTTCGATGGCACTTGGCTTGGCTTGGCTGGCCTTGAGTAGAAAGCTGGGGCTTTGTTTTTCTCACTGTACTGTACAGTTGTGATGTTTGATCAGCATCCAAGCTAACTTGATGCACTAAGCTAACTAGCAAGACGGGAAAAACAAAACAAAACAAAACAAAACCAAAAAAACATACAGCCATCCTATCAGAAGCACAGCTTAAGTGAGTGACAGACAAGGGTCCACTAAAATATTTGGCTTCTGTGGGCTCTTGCTACTGGCCTCTACTACCACATAATAATTTGTGAGTTGGGTCAAGAGCAAAATGAGAAAAGAAAAAGAAAAACTAGAGATGGAAGTCCCACATTTTCTTGGAATATTAAGCAGTTTTCTAGAACTGGAGCCAAAATTAGCAGATTTGCCCTGGAACTCTCTTGGTCTGCACCTGCTGCACACTTTCAGCTTCTAGGCCACTCAGTTCAGGCCAACGGTTAAGAATGGTAATGCAAAATTCATTGCTCATTTGATGGCACCTCAAATTTTGAACTTCTCTAATCTTTTTGCTTCTAATTTACTCTTCAAAGTTTTCAGATGGCTCTCAAATAGCTGATTGTCATGTTTTATGCAGATTTTATAGCTTTATTAAGTGGAGGAGTCTGAGTGCAGTGTGCTTTCTCCATCTAACCCAGAACACAGCCCCTTCCTCTTATTCATTAGGATGGAAGTCATGTAAATTGCAGTGTATTTGGTTTGGTTTAGTGGTTCTTCTGCTTGGTAATTCAACAAGATGTCCTGCTTTAAACATTTTTTGGTGATAGTAAGTTGGAACTGGAAACCCTGGTGGCATAGTAGGTAATTGCCACATCTGCTAACCAAAATGGTGTCAGTTCTAATCCACCAGGTGCCTCTTGGAAACTCTACAGGGCGGTTCTACTCTGACCTATAGGGTCACTACAAGATGGAATTGACTGAGAAGGAATTGACTCTAAGGCAGTAGCTTTTGGCAAATTAGACTTAATGAAAGATTGTTTTATGTACATTATGTCATGCGATCTTTATAGTATCCCCTGCAAGGAAGGTTAGATCAAATATTTGGTGTACAATCCATGTGTTCATTACTTATATGCTAGTCTTTGATGACTTTTATTTGAGTTTTATTTGAGTTGCTCCTTGGAAGAAACAAAATATTCATGCTTATTTTACCCTTGTTCTCACTTTGTATTGTATTTTTATTTTTAAATTCCTCCATATTCCTATCTATTCTATGTATGTGACAGGGAAATTTAATTTTTATGACTGCACAACAGCATCTAGAAAAACAGTAATGATAGTGCTTTGCCAGTTTCTTAAGTTTCTTTCATGAATTTTAATGTTTTGAGAAATGATGTAGATCACGTTATACTGAAAAGACATTTAAGTTTATTTAAATTTACAGAGTGTTGAACACCAATGAGGGAAAAGAAACTATATTAATAGCAATTCCTTTCACACAAGACACAGTCTATATTTCATCACATGGTGAGGTCTGCCTAGCATAATATGTCAGCTGGAATTTCTCATGGACCTTTGTCTTCAGCTTCTCTAATAATAGGGATAAACCTAAAAGAAAGCCCTGGTGGTGCAGTGGTTTAGAACTTGGCTGCTAACCAAAAGGTCTGCAGTTGGAACCTACCACCTGTTCCTTGAAAACTCTGTAAGGCAGTTCTATCCTGTCCTGTAGGGTTATAACTCTAGCAAATCAACTCTACAGCAATGGGTTAGGTTATTTCTGTTCATTTTTAGAAATATACAGCCTAACTATCCACTTGTTGTTAATAAAGTCTGAGTAAAGGACAGGTTATATATTTCTTGATTTTTGTCTTTATGGAGATACCAATTTTTAGATGTGTCTGTGTGACTGATAGTGCTTTAATACACTTTTTTATAAACAATTACTTTGACTTTTATAACATGTAGCACATATTTCACTGTCATTTGGTTGCTGTGTGTTCTCAAGTCAACTTTGATTCATAGAGACCCCACATGGCAAAGTAAAATTGCCCCTTAGAGTTTTCTAGGCTGGAACCCTGATGATGCAGTAGTTAACAGCTTGGTTGCTGACCAAAAGGTCAGCAGTTCAAATCCACCAGCCAAAACTTGGAAGCCCATGGGGCAGTCCTACTCTTTCTTATAGGGTCACTATGAGTCAGAATCAACTTGATGGCAATGAGTTTGGGTTTTTCGGTTTAATCCATACTGAAGCAGGTCAGTTGGTCTTCCGCAGAGCCAACATGTGTGTTCAAACCACCTGCCCTTTGGTTAACAGCCAAATACTTGACTGTTAATACCACCAAAGTTCCTCAAATTATACACATATATTTAAAATACAAAACTATATTGTTTATTGTTTTATTTTATTCTGTGACTCTTAGGTTTTCAAAATCTTTTTAATGATTGAGTACTCTAAAAGATGGTAGCTATTGTTGTTGCTTTTATCACTAATTGTCATGGCGTCAACTACAACTCATGACAACCACATGTGTTCAGGGTAGAATTGCTTCACAGTGTTTGGGGGGCTGTGACCTTTCAGAAACAGACTGTCAGAACTTTTTTCTAATGTGCCCTTGGATGGGTTTGAACTGCCAGCCTTTCAGATAGTAGTTGAATGCTTAACTGTCACTGAGAAACTCCAAAACTACGTGTTTTAACTTATATTAGTTAGCGTATAATTTTTCAGAATATGTCTATGTTTTATATTGTATAGATTCATTACTAAATTTCCTTGAATTTATTCTTCTAATATATTGGCTTTTTTTTCAGTAGGTGCTTAGCAGGAGCAAAGAAAGAAATCCTCTCATAAATACTTCATAAACAATTTTTTTATTATCCTCAACTAACTATACTCAGTCCAGCTATACATTTAGAAATTCAATAAAGTGGTGATTTCTGTTAAATATAGTTGATGGGATATATTAGTTTAGCTCCATTCCCTAGAGAGACTTCACAGTTATGTATAAAGGTATTTAAAAGATTTAAGCTGGCAAGAATGAAAATGAGAGGGTGAAGGAAAAATACAGCAGATGAAGAGAGGCCAATATGTCAACAAAATTTCAATAGATGAAAATCTAATGAGACTGACAACTCAGTTAACAGTGGAACCTGTTATGACTGCTTGTAGAGAAAGAAACCATGGTATGCTTTTCTGCTGGGTGCACATCAGTGAGTGAAATTGTTATATTAGAAGACATGTCTGTGTTCACCTATAGTAGAGAATTCCAAACAATTGTCCAAAATATCAGTTTGAATTTCTCTATGACAATATGAGAGTTGAGGTTGCTCCATATCTTCCTAACACTTGGTATTGTGTATCTCTTCTACCTTAGTCATTCTAGTGCATGTATAGTGCTAGTATTGCATCATACTTTGTAATAAGTTTATTGTTATCTTTATTGTTGTGAGAATACACAGAAGACAAACATGTGCCAGTTCAGTAAAAACACTTCAATAAACCAGTTATATCAACTATGCTGCGCAGTCATTATCAAGTTCAGTTGTCATATTTTCCATCTATATAAACCAAATGCAAGGCTACCTACACAATAATAAGTTTCTTATTATCTTTATTGTTGTGAGAATACACAGAACAGAAACATGCACCAGTTCAGTAAAACTACTGCAATAAAACCAGTTACATCAGTTATGTTGTGCAGTCATTATCAAGTTCAGTTGTCGAATTTTCATCTTTATAAACCAAACGCAAGGCTACCTACACAATGATTCCCCTCATGCCCCTCCCTTCTGCACTGGTAACCATTGTTTAACTCTAACCACTGCACTTTTGCCTGTCATAGATGTTTCATGTAAGTGAAATTACACAATATTTATTCTTTTGTGATCACTAACTTCACTCAGCGTATTTTCAAAGCTCACACATATTGTGGCTTGTGATGGGACTTCATTTATCTTCATGGTAAATTAATATTCCATTATATGTATATGCCACATTTTGTTTATCTACTTATCTTTTGACAGACATTTGTGTTGCGTCTACCTTTTGGTCATAGTGGAAAGTGCTGCAGTGAACACTGGTGTACATATGTCTGTTTGCATTGCTGCTTTCAAGTCTCTCGAGTATACAAAAAAGGACGGAATTGCTGGGTCTTTTGATAGCTCTGTTTAAATTTTTAAGTAAATACCAAAATGTTTTCACAGCAACTATACCATTTTGCATTCCCACCAGCAATTAGTAAGGGTTTTTGTTTTCCCTACATTCTTGCCAACATTTGTTATTTCCTGTTTTTATTTTTAATCTGAGTTTACTCAGTGGGAGTAAAGTTGCATCTCACAATGGTTTTGATTAGCAACTCTGTAATGGTTAGTTAGAATCAACTTGACAGTGACGGGTTTTAGTTTGATGGCTAATAGTAGCCCTGGTACCACAGTGGATGAAACTTTCTGCTATTAAAAGAAAGGTTTACAGTTTCAACCTACCAATCACTACACAGGAGGAAGATATGGAAGCCTACTTCTGCATGGATTACAGTCTTGGAAACCCTATGAGACAGATTTACTCTGCACTGTAGGGCTGCTGTGAGCCGGAATCGACTTGGCTGCAATGGGGTTTAATGGCTCACGGCAGTGAGTGTCTGTTCCTGTGCTTGTGGGACATTTTTATAGCTTCTTTGTTGAAATGTCTGTTCAGCTCTCTGTCCATTTTTTTTTTTTTTTTTAAATTGGAGTGTTTGCCTTTGCTTTTAAAGTTACAGCAGTTCTTTGTTTATTCTAGATGTTCAGGAATAGATACCTAATAAGCAAGGTAAGCACAGAATTACCTATGCTTATTTATTAATCTGTAGTGCATAATTTGATGTGGTGAGAAACAGGTGAAATTTTGCACTACAGATTACTAAGTAAACAAATTAAGCCCTTTCAATAACTTGCTTACTGTAAGCCAATGCATAGCTTGCTTGCTGATTAATCTACCCCTGTTAATATTAAAACTTTACTTGGTATGTGGTTCTTAATTTTTTCCCCCAGTCTGTAGTTTGTGTATTTTATTAATAAAATCAATTGATGTTGTTGGGGAACAAGCAGCATCTGGACCCAAAGTCAGTTGTGTCCTCAAAAGGCCAAAGAATTACTCTGGAGCCTGGTGATCGTGGCATATAGTCTATTAGGGGAGGTTACTGACAGGATGGGCAAGGATGGTCACTTGCCTAACAAGGGACACAAGCTTACAGATCCTTCAAGCTAGGGCCAAGACTTTTTGTTTTCTCTCCCAAGTCTTGCACAGCCAGTGTTCCAGGCACTTCACATACAGGCCCAACTATTTCACCGCAGTGTGAAAGATGGGGATATCACATACTTGCACAAAGTTAGATAACTTTCCAAATACTGATCTTTTCTGAAATCTAAAGAATGGCTGAACAAATTCAGATAGGATTATCAATTTGATATTTGAATAAAATTTCCAAAACACTTTATTTATTGCGTATTTCCTGCATTTAGAGCCTATTTAACCTTTTTTTTAAAGTGTAAAATGCAGTAAATTTAAAAATATAAAATGTTTACATAAAACCAAGAACCTTCCCAATCTATATTCACTGCTCAGAGATAATCATGGTTAATCTTAAAACTGTAAATTATTACCCATCAAGCTGGTTCCTCCTTACTGTGATCCTACATGACTAGGGTAGGATTTGTCCGTAACATGTTTTCCTAAATTGTAATCTGTATGACAATGGGTCACCGAGTCTTTTCTCTAATTGACTTCTGTAAGGATTATACTATGTACATTCTTCCGTAACTTGGTTTTTAAAATCTTAATGCTCCAGATTTTTTTTACCCTCCTTTTGTCCCTAAAGAATCCCTCAGTGTTGGCCACCATCCCTTTCACACTACTCTAGGCCTTGTACCTTAGCCTGAGTATATCCCAGACATGCTTTGGGGAAGAGCAAAGCTGACTCCAGTAGGAGAGGATGCATATAGCTTAACAGTATTACCCTACAAGTATACAGAATCTCTTATTTTGTTGAGATTTCAATTATCTGTTTTGTCTTTTGTTGCTTTTCTTTTTAAATGTAGTGTCATATCTAAGAATCTGTTGCTGAAGACTAGGTTCCCAACTACGGCTACTATGTATTCTTCTAAGAATTTTATGTTTTAGTCACATATTTAGGTCTTTGATCATTTTTAATATGTTAAGTATGGGTCTAACTTCTAACTGACAGATGTGACAGCCTTTGGCATGTGGAAATCCAGTTTTCTGACTGCCATTTATTAAAAAGATTATTCTTTCTCCTTTTGATGGATTTAGTACTCTTGTCAAAGATTAATTGATTGTAGATGTGTGTGATTTTAACACAGGAGTGTCAATTCTATTTAAAGTATTTCTTTGTGTAATTAGGAGTATTATTTCAAAAAAAAGACTATAAATGAAAGTGCAGCATAAAGAGAATCAGAAAAACAAAACTTCAAGGTAACTTAGGAAGCCTGATTTCTGTTTGTGGTCACTGTGGCATAATATTTACTGCCTAAAGTAAACCATCCAAAGTATCTGCAAGTAAATGGCAAAAAAATATTTTCAAGATGTAAGACCTAAAACAATGAAAGACAGGGATCCCTGATAGATGAGAACAACAATGGAGGGCCCTATAATCGTCCCCCCCTTTTATTATGCAGATAGATTTTCCACATTACATCATGGGGAAGGAGATGTGGCTGACAGAACTCAGCTGAATCCCTCTGTGGTCTGAGAAAACAAGCATCAGAGTCCAGAGAGTCCAAGGCTGCTGGATATCACAGAACAGTCTGAGTGTAGAATGCATTTCAGAAACAGATTGCCAGAATTCTGCAGAGACTCTCCCCAAGTACTCATCTGAGTTTCCTTAATAACCTAAAAAAATCAACAAAAGAGAGAAAATGGAATTATAAAACTATCCAATTAATCCCAAAGAGGACATAAAAAGAGAAGAAATGGAACAAAGAATAGATGGGACGAAGCAAAAACAGATAACAAGATAGACTTAAATAATTTATGTCACTAATAACATTCTAAATGTAGATGATCTAAAAACTATAGCTACATAGTACAGGAGATTGTCAGATTGGATTAAAAAAACAAAAGCCAACTATATACTTCCCACAAGAATGTATTTTAAATATAAAGACATAGGTTAGAAATAAAGGGACACAAGAAATCTTTACATATTTTCAACATATTATTAATGGTTACAGTTTTATATATATACATGAAAACTTAACAAAGTGTTCTCTTTAAACATGTTCATATGTCAATTGTACCTCAGTAAAGCTTTCAAATATAGTATGTTATGTATAGAGAGAGACAAGAAGCCTAAAATTTCTGTAGCAGTAAGTTGCAAGCTTGAAAAAAATAGGTATAAGCCTGATTGTGCAGAAATTTAAATGATATGTTGAGTATGGACTGTATTCCCTAGACCAAGTCTTGGCAGACTTTGTAGAAATGGCCAGATAGTAAATGTATTTAGCTTTGTGGGCCAAGAAGCAAAATTGATGATATCATGTATTTACTTCACCACTTAAAAATGTAAAAACTGTTTATAGCTCAAAAGCCGTGTAAAAAAAGGCAGTAGGCCCATAGTCAAAGGTCATAGTAAGCAAACAGTGTAGAATAGCATGTTAAGAAGCGTACACACTCCATAAACAGTGAAATAAAAAGTGATAGAAAAAGGAAAATGTATTTAACAGAGTAGCTTAAAGGTTCTCAAAACATAGGTGACGATACATATATTTAACGAAAATATTAGCAAAAATAAAAATCTAAAGCCACCAAATGAATAGATATTGTCATGTACAATTTTAGAAGTTTATAGAGTGATACTTAGGCTTGTCAAGCATAAACTTGTTTGGTTTTTAGCAAGGTAGTCAGAGCAAGTAAGATTTTATAGCATTCATTTAGAACCAGAGAATTGGAATTAACAATTATGATTTTAATGTTTGTTCATGGTTAGAGTCCAAATCTTTAGATTTAAGGCTTCTTCATAGTTAGAGTCTGAGGTCGAGGCAGGGCCTAAGTCTCACCAGGCTCTCAGTGTTCATTTAGAGTAAAAGACTAGAGACCGAACCCTTTGCCTCTGCCTTTCCCTTAGAGAGTAAGCAGGAACTTGGGGTTTATGTATGAAATTCTCACCTTGGCCACACCAAATAACGACAGTGTAACATCAAGACTGGCATGTTATGCCTTTTCTTCCGGGACAGAGATGAGCCAAATGATGCATCCTGTCTTTCAAGGTGAGAGATTAGGGGTGTTATTTGGCTTTAGGTCTCAATGCCAGTTTACAAAGATTGTTATGTCTGCTTTTTCACAGCACACCAGGCCAGACTTCACATAACTTAAAGGTTGTTTATGTTTTTTACATACTTCACATGATTCTATGTTTACAGGCATAGGTTAAATTTTTTTCTAAAAAGACTTTCTAGTAACGTACAAGTTTCTAAAGACTTATGATTAACATTAGAGAGCCTCAAGAAGGTAGACATAGTTCTAAGTTCACATTGTGAGTGCTTATATATATGTATTTTCAAAACATAATAGTGCCTTATGCCTTATTGAATGTGAAATCAGTATAGAAACATACAGAATAGGTATGTAGGATGCTCATGCCATTTATGCGGCACTTGGCTTTATGCCATTTATGGAGTTACAGGGTTGCTTTGAATGGGAATCGACTCAACGGCAATGGATTTGGCTTGGGATTCTTTTAGCAATTTCATATCAGACATTGATGAATTCATCCTTTACTCATTCACTGGTCTTCCGGGCATCTGTAAACATCGAACATACAACTGTGAAATGTTTAAGTGTTGGATTCAGAATGCGCGTTGCGCGCTGTGACTGCAAAGTCACGTGGCGGTCACAGGAGCGGAGGGGCGATGTGATAGAACAGCTACAGTACCGCCGAAGCTGCAAAAGAAGGGTGTGTCTTACACCCTTAATATGTCCTCTGTAAAAAGAAAGGTGGCAGCCTAAAACAATGGTTTTCTAATATTTTGAACAACAGAGTCCTTAATTTTAAGTGAAATGTTTAACTGAACCCCCCAGTATGAACGATATAGAATGTTTTAATAATTTAAATAAATTGAAATTTTCAAGATTTTCTCTTTACAAAGGCAACTTTGATATACGCAAACATTTAACTGAGGGTTAGGATTGAGAATTATAGCCCCGAGATCTATTTGTGTTTTTTACATTAAGCAGAAAGCCAAATCTGCATGTGCGGAGGCCCGCCATCAACCTTGTAGACAAAGTCACGAGCCCCTGTAAATGACGGGCTGAAGCATCTCACCTGTGACATGTTTTCTAGCCTACTGCCCTTGATATTAATTGGCTTCCTAATTAAATTTTCTTCAAAAAGATACCCCCTCCTCTCCTGGCACAAGGATCAGGGGAGATGCCTTCTGAGAGGGGCCCTTTACTACCCCCTTGGTTTATGAAATAATATTGGGAAAACCTGTACAGGAATTTCTGGGGAAAAGAGCTCAGAGGAATGATTTCTAACACAGCCGGCTTGAGAGCAGCGAGGCGGGCCCAACCCCTGCTGACTTCTCCCGGCTGCTCACCCCTGCCCTCACATGAGATAAGCAAGCTTGCAAGAAGGCCCCGAAGGGCTTTCCAGAGACAACTCCCCTTCCACTCTTTCTCAGCTCTCACTCTTACTTCAGGAAAATAACTAGATTCCCAAGTTTATTACATTTGGTGTTGGGCAAACAGACAAATACAAAAGAAATGCCTTTCTTAGAGTAGTTTAAGAGAAACTTAGAATAAGGAACAGTGGACACCCATTGTCCTTACAGGAAGAGATAAGGAAGAGCAGAGAAGGAACAAATAGAGACTATAACTTTTAAGATGGGTTTGTCCTCTCTTCCTGCTTAGGTTTAGTTAATAGAAGTCTACGATTAGTTTTGCTCCAGCTGTTAATTATAAATCACAAATATGCCTGTCTCAGACCATTCTTTAGAGGACCCTAATGGTTAACATAAAAAAAGAATAACAAAGTGTTTGCTTTTTACTAACTAACAGAGAAGACCCTAATAGTCAACAAAAGAAGAAGACCACTGTCTCTAACCATTGTTTAAAAGATCTCAATAGCTAACATGAAAAGAGACACTAGTCTCGGGCCATTATTTAGAAAACTCCAGTGATTGACATGAAGAGACCACGAGGTACCTGCTTCTTGCCTAGCCAATCACCGACGTGGTCAAAGTACTACTGCCTTACCAACTATAAAAAGATAACAATAAACTAAGACGACCCTTCTCTCTTGCTCTCTGGGTCGGGCTGCCATAAACCAGAAAAGTCTTTCCTGTCTCCTTTATTCATTTCCTCCCGCGCCTCTCCCTCCCTCCGTGCGGGACCCTGAAAAGTGTCGTGGCTGGCTCCCGGCATGCATGGCATAATAATTTCAAATGGCAAGATTTTTTTAAATAGTCAGCTCACTTTGAAGTATTAGAATAAATATCTTTGAGTCACAACTGAATCACTTTCAAGTTCCTTAGCAGATTCTCTATCCTTATCATAAATATAGCAATTAAGCAAGCAAACAAAAGTATAAATTTATAGTGAAATAAATTATTCTGTGATCAGTACATGCACTGAAAAGGCATGCTGATTCTCAGCAGGAAGTTAGTTAGGCCAGTACTCGCATGCTGTCAAATTCAATTATGCAAACAAATAGCTATTGAACACCTACTTTATAATGAGCACTGTGCCAACCTACAGTTATGGAACTTACAGCCATTAAACAAGTAATTACCAAGTGGTATTAAAATACTCCAAGACATTGATCTATACTAGAAACTCAAGAATGGCTTCCTAAAAGAGCAAGATGAGGGAGGCAAAATATGGGGAGGTAGAGAAGCAGAGAAAAAGGCCCAAAGCAGAGGAAAGACTGTGATAAGTGTATAGAAATTTAAAAGTCCGGCTGCAATTCATGTATTCATTCACCAGATATTTATCAAGGGTTGACTAATGCCTGCCTTAGATGTTTTCGATGCTGAGATACACTTTAGTAAACAAAATAAACAAAAATCTCTCCCTCCACGGCAGTTAAGAGCTTGGCCGCTAACCAAAATGTCAGCAGTTCAAATCTACCAGCTCACCTTGGAAACCCTATGGGACAGTTCTATTCTCTCCTATAGGGTAGTTATGAGTTGGAATCAACTCAGTGGAAATTTTTTTTGGTAATTTTGAGTAGCGGAGTAGAGCATACAATCGATTTTTTATTAAAGCCAAGCCAAACCAACTGCCGTCAAGTGGGATCCGACTCATGGTGATTTTTTATTATTATTATTTTATATGTCAGTTATTGATAAAGTCTTCGGAGACAGATGAAAACAGGAAAAGATAATATGGAATATCAGGTTCAAGTGTGGAAGAGGTTGACGTTTTAAAAAGGGATTAAGAGAAGGCTTCATTGATACAGTGAGATTTGAAATAAAGATCTGACACAGAAGTGGGAGCGAGCTATTCAGCTGGCAGGGAAGCAGCAAGTGTTAAAAGGTTTTGTGGCAGGGTTATTCTTTTTGAGTGCCTAAGGTTCTGAAGAAAGGCAGTGTGTCCGAAGCAGATTATCTGAAAGGAAGTGCTAAAAGATGAAATTTGAGAAATTGTGCGACAAGAATGAGTGGGGAACAAAATTTGTGCAATGCCTGATAGGCATTTCTCAGGTCACTGATTTTTATTCTAGGAGAAATGGGAAGTTACTGAAGGATTTTGAGCCCAGAAATATGATCTAATGTATGTTTTATTGAATTTTGTGGCTGCTGAGTTGGAAATGGACCACAAGAGTACAAAGACTGAAACAAGGTCACAGGGGAAGGGAGTAGCCTCATCTAAGAGAGCAGAGGGGTAGACAGATCCAAACTGTGAGCAAGTGGAATCCAAGTTCAGTATTTTGAACCATATCTTAAAGATAGAGGGGGGAGTCATCACAGATTTTTAAGCAGGAGAATGCCATGAACAGACTTCTGTGCTGAAAACTACAGTATTCAATATGGTAGCCATACTAGATTATTCGACAACTAAAGTGTGGCTGCTTGGAATTGCTCAAGTGTGCAATACATAGCCTATTTCTAAGACAGTTTACAATCAACAAGAATTTAAAATATTTCAGGATCTTAATTATGTGAAAGGCATTATTAAAATTAACTACAATGTTCTTTTCTAGCTCTCTTTCTGAAGTGGTTAATAGAAAATGTAAATTATATGTATTTTTATAAGCTTTATAATTTTATTGGACAGAGCAAAAGTAGAAAATCACTTTAACTGCAGAATGAATAAAAGTGGGCAAGAAGGGAAGCTGAAAGACCAGTTAGCAATCTGTTCTCTAGATCAGTTTGAATTTCAGCGTTTGTAAAACAGTGGTTAGGAGCTCAGTTGCTAACCAAGAGGTCAGCAGTTTGAATCCACCAGGTGATTCTTGGAAACACCGTTGGTCAGTTGTACTCTGTCCTATAGGGTCACTAGGTTTGGTTTGATAGCATATACATTACTACTTAAATTAAAATGGTTTAGTCTAAAAGGTGACCCCAAAGGCCTTGAAAATAACATTTAAAATAGCATTGGAATATTCAAAATGTAAATTACCTATTTAATTGTGCTTTCTCTATAAATTGGTTGATTTATAAGGTTTGTAAAATAATGCAATAGAGCAAATAAATGTCACTGAAATTTCTAGATTGGTTCTACTTTTAAAAATATCTGGTAAACTTTGGCAAACTTAACCAACAGAATACATTCGGTTACTTTAAGCTGAATAAATGAATAGAAACAGTTATTTTATTAAAAAGAATACATATATAAATTCAATTTATTGAATGTCTTATGATCTGTTGTCTTGTACCCACTGAACTGAAAGATTGAATTTGGAATATAAATTTTCTTGAGAATATTTTAATCATGGAAATGTTAGTAGAGTTAGTTACATATAATTCACATACTTTATTTTTACACAAATAATGAGTATAAGTTTTTCTTTACCTAACCCACCCTTCCCTCACAAGATATTTTTGTAAGCATACTATTACAATTTTTTTATGGTCATGCAAATGCAAATGTATACAGTAACATAAATCAGTAGCACCAAGTGACATATAAAGCTAATGCTATTTTAAATTTTTTTCTAAGTTATAGAGTGCATCTGTGTACACGTGTTTGTGTGTGAGAGCATGCACACCAATGTATGCACACTCCACTTCTTGTGGTTTGTATCTACTAGAAGAGAAGCACCAATAGTACATAAAAAACAAAAACAAAAATGAAACCCACTGCTGTCAAGTCTGTTCTGACTCATAGTGACCCTGTCAGAAACTGTAGAACTGTTCCACAGAGTTTATACAAACACCTGGCAGATTTAAACTGCTGAACTTTTGGTTAGCAGCCATAGCAGTTAACCACTAGGGCACCAGGGTTCCCCAAGGTGCCATTGAGTTGGGCCCAACTCATAGCATACTACTAATATCAGTGGAATGACTTTTATTTAGATCTGTAGTAACATTAATCATCCTGTGTACCCAGAAAAATACAGTTCTTTTACTTGATCAGATTTAGGTATGAATTTAATATACATTACAAACACTGAGTGGCAGATATTTTTCTCTTTCTTTTCTAAATTTATAGAGAACGTATGCATGTATTTTTATTTTTAAATTAGGCTTTTTATATGTTTTTAAATAAGGTACTTCTTAAACTACATTTTATTAAGTAAGTAAATGTGTTTTAAAAAGTGTGGTCCAGTGTTGCTTCATACTCCCTCCCAGAATGACTCAAAACCATGCCATTTACCACCAGTTGTGGGTATGCGTACATTTTGAAAAGCACTGTTAGTGTGTGTGTGTGTGTGTTAAGATGTACCCTTTGAAATTAGTGAGATCAACAGAAATGTGCTATTACAGTTGTATTACTAACTTTAAATAACCGGTTTCATTCATTAATATTAATAGATACTAGCTTTTCTGTGTGTGTGCGACATTGACCGCAGAGATCCTAAGTGTGTAAATAGATTAAAATTTGTTGTATGTGTACAAATAAAAGAACTCTGGCAGTAATAAGTAAAAATAATTGTGTGTGTGTGTGTGTTTTCACAGCCTGCAGACCGGGATTCTATAAAGCATTTGCCGGGAATGTAAAATGTTCTAAATGCCCGCCACACAGCCTAACCTATGTGGAAGCAACTTCTGTCTGTCAGTGTGAAAAGGGTTATTTTCGAGCTGAAAAAGACCCACCTTCTATGGCATGTACCAGTAAGTCTATCCATTTTGCATTTGGAAATCTTATTTTCAGCCTTTTTGATATCTTTGTTCTGAATTTTTGAAAAGGGGGGATGAGTGGAGGTGCTCCAAACCCTACACTGTCAGTCTGGTATGTCTTTTACAACAGTCTAGGGAAAGCTTTTGTCTCCTTCTTCACAGCAAAGGTGCTTTTCAGCAGCTTGCAAAAAGTACATTCACTTTTCACAATTCACATTGATCCTGAACACTGCAGTACCACTACTGTTTAAGGGGCCTAGCAAACTTTCCCTAATTGTAACCTGTCCTTAGAAAATTAAAGCAGTTTCAGTGGATGAACAAAACTTCTGTTCTTTGCCTCAATACTTGATCATTTCAAGGCAGGTTAATTCAAGAGCAGTGAACTTCACCATGTGGGGATGCTTCCAGATGACACTGTAAAAGTTATGTTACACAGAAAAGTTTAAGTTCCCTTGACATTTTTATTTAAATAAAGGTATTTTTTAGTTTGTCCACATTTCACTACTGACTTTCTCTGTATTTTGGCAATTAGAAGCTGTAAAATATTAAACTGTTTGCATTCTTCTGTTATTAAATGTTATGAAATTATATATTTTAAAATAAAGGCGAACATATCAATGCATTGCTAAGCTATGCAAAAATGTCACTCTGGTATAGTTATAAAATTCTTTTTGAATACATGCATAAGATATTGTAGTGAAAATCTACCCTTCTTCAATATGAATTGATATGAAAATATTGTTTATCTTATGTAATTCCATAGAGGCAAATATAGGTTGGAAATTATATAATGCTACATATTCCTTAGAGACAATGGTGGGGCTGTCCTGTTTTTAAACTTAACTAACGCAGCTCGTAGACTTGTCTACAATAATATAGAATTTTCATATGAAATATTTTATGGAATACTTTTAATAAATAAAATATGTTCATTAGCATTTTTTTGTTTTCTGATTGTAAATGTTGAATAACTAGATTCTTCAGAAAATTGCAGCCTTGGAAATTACCTTTTTTTTGCCCATTGTGGTCAAGCTGATTCTGACTCCAGTGACCTTACAAGACACAGTAGAACTGTCTTAGAGTGTTTCAAAGGAACAGCTGTTGGGTTTCAATTGCTGATCTTTTGCTGAGCCGCTGAGTTGTTTAACCACTGCAATTTAATTTCATAAATATAAAAATGAGAATTATGATAATTTTTCATTTAAACGTATGAACTGCTTTTAGAAAAAACCTTGCTATTGCTTTACTTATATAAATCTTCCTTCATGATTACTCTAAATTATTGTATTATGCTACGGATAACACATTCCAGCTTAAGTGGACAGCAGTGTTTCAAATGGCTACTGTCCTACAGGTCACTATCAAATCCTGTATCAGAAATAGAACAAAGCTTCCCAGATAAGAACAGAAAACAAATTCCTTTAAGAAACTGTTTTAGGACATCATTAAGGAAGAATTTATAAATTTAAGGTGTAAAATGATTCCCATCAATGTAACCCTTTAATGAAGTAGAAGAATAGGTAACTGGGAAAGCTTATAGTTAGTTCTTAGAACTGAGAGCCTAGTTAAAGACAGATAACATGGGATATAAGTAGGCCTATGTGCCTGGTAATCATTGTTGAATCAGGTACTGTACTTACCACCACTTGTTGTCAGTTTGTCGTAATGTGGTAGTTTAATGTTGCTGTGATTCTGGAAGCTTTGTCACTGGTATTTCTAAGACCAGCAAGGTCACCATTGGTGGACAGATTTCAATGGAGCTTCTGGACTATAATAGACCAAGAAGGACCTAGCAGTCTACTTCTGAAAAGACTGACCAAATAAATGCTTATGAATAGCAACAAAACACTGATGTAGTGTTGAAAGATGAGCCCCTCAGGCTGGAAGGCACTCAAAACATTACTCAAAACATGAGAAACAGCTGCCTCCTCAAAGTACAGTTAACTTTAATGATGTGGATAGAGTCAAGCTTTGGGGACCGTTACTTTCTTATATGTCATGACTCAAAATGAGGAGAAACAGTTGCAAGCATGCCTTAGTAATAGGAACATGGAATGTATGATACAATGAATCTGGGAAAACTGGAACTAGTCAAAAGTGAAATGGAACACATAGAGATGGATTTTCTAGGCCATCGTCACCTAACTGGTCCTAGCCATTTTGAATTTGGACAGTCGCATCGTCTATTACACAGGGAATGACAAATTCAAGAGGGATGGCATTGTATTCGTCATCAAAGTGAACATTTCAAGATCTATCCAGAAATAAATGCTGTCAGGGATAAGATAATATCCATATTACTTCAAGGAAGATGTCTTAAGATGATTGTTATTTAAATTTGCACACTAACCAATGAAGCCAAAGATGAGATTGAAGATTTTTACCAACTTGTACAGTCTGAAATTAATAAAGCATGAAATCAAGATGCAATGATAATTAGGAGTCATTAAATGTGAAAGTTGAAAATGAGGAAGGCTGGTAGTTGAAAAACACAGCCTTAGTGATAAAGATCACATGATAGACTTCTGTAAAAACCAACGTCTTCATTGCAAATATCTTCTTTAACCAGCATTAATGGTGACTATATACATGGACTACACTGAAAATACAGGAATCAAATTTACTAAATCTGTGGGAAGAGATGAGAGGAAACCTCTCATCATTAATCAGAACAAGGGCAAGAGATGACTGCAGAGCAAACCTTCAATTGCTCATCTGTAATGTCAAGTTGAGACTGAAAAAAATTAAAACAAGTCCGCCAGAGCCAAATCACAACCTTGAGTATATCCTACCTAAATTTTGAGACCATCCCAAGAATAGATTTGACACATGGAAGACTAGTGAATGAAGGCCAGACAAGTTGTGGGAAGACATCAAAGACATCACACATGAAGAAACAAAAGGTCATTAAAAAAACCAAAATGCATGTCAGAAGCGACTCTTAAACTTGTTCTTGAACATGTAGTAGCTAAAGCACAAAGAAGTAAAGATGAAGTGAGGTGAACTGAAGATTTCAGAGAGCAGACAAAGTTAAGTATTATAATGAAATGTGTAAAGATCTGGAGTTAGAAACACAAAAGGGAAGAACATGCTAAACCATTTTCAAGCCAAAAGAACTGAGGAAACAATTCAAGCCTTGAGATACAGTTTTAGAAAATTCTATGTACAGAATATCAGATTGTACAGGAAACATCAAGAAGAGAAAATAGTCATCATACCTGAAAGAACTGGCTGACATTCAACCACTTCAGGAGGTAGCATGTGATTGAGAACTGATTGTACTGGAGCAAGAAGTCCAAACTTCATTGAACACATTGGCAAAAATCAAGGGTCCAGGAATTGGCAGAATACCAATCAAGATGTTTCAACAAATGGATGCATACTGGAATGCTCACTTGTTTATGCCAAGAAATTTGGAAGACAATGACTGGGCCAACCCACTGGAAGAAATTTATGTATTTACCCACTCCAGTAAAAAAATTATCCAACACAGTACAGAAATTGTCAAACAATATCATTAATACATGACACATAAATAAAATTTTGCTGAAGATAATTAAAAAAAAAAATGATTGCCATTTTTGGGAACTGCCAGAAATTCAAGGTGAATTCATAAGAAGACATGGAACAAGGGGTATCTTTGCTGTTGTCAGATGAATCTTGACTAAAAACAGAGAATTCCAGAAAAGATGTTTACCTGTGTTTTATTGACTATGCAAAGACATTGAACTGTGTGAATTATGACAAATTATAGATAACCTTGCCAAGAACACGAATTTCAGAAAACTTGGTTGTGCTCATGTGGAACTTGTAAACAGAGTAAGATGTAGTTGTTCAAACAGAGCAAGGGGATATGCTATATGGTTTAAAATCAAGAAAGATGTGTCGGGGTTGCATTCTTTCACCATACATACTCAATCTGGATGCTGAACAAATAATTCAAGCAGTTGGACTCTGTGAAGAAGAACGTAGCATCAGAATTAAAGGAAGATTCAACTAAAAACCTTCCATATGCATGTGGTGCAACTTGCGTACTGCCAGCAAAAAGGACTTGAAGCACTTACTGAAGAAAATCAAAACTACAGCCTTTAGAGTGGATTACACTTCAACGAAAAAGAAACAAAAAATTCTCACAACCAGACTGACAAACAATATCATGATAAATGGAGAAAGATTGAAGTTGTCAAGGATTTTGTTTTACTTGGATCCACAATCAGTGCCTGCGTAGGATAAGTCAGGAAATCAAATCACAAATCTCATTGAGAAAGTCTGCAAAAGACTTCTTCAAAATATTGAAAAGCAAAGACGTAACTTTGAGGACTAAAGCGTGCCCCTCATATGCGTGTGGAAGGTAGACACTGAACAAAGAAGACCAAAGCGAAATTAATGCATTTGAATTCACGTTGTTGACAAAGCCAGAAGAACAAACAAGTCTGTTTTGGAAGAAATATAGCCAGAGTGCTGCTCCTTGGGAGTGAGGATGGTGAGACTGAGGTCCCAGGTACTTTGTACACCTTGCCAGGAGGGACCAGTCCCTCGAGAAGGGTGTTATATGTAGTTAACTGGAGGGTTAGTGGAATAGAGAAAGACCCTCAATGGGATGAATTGACACAGTGGCTACAACAGTGGGCTCAAACATAGCATGAATGCACACTATTTTGTTCTGTTGTCCGTAGGGGCACTATTAGCACCAGCTTGGTAGCATCTAACAACAGGTACAGCTTAACATGTAGTGTTCTTGTTTGTTTTATTTTTTTATCTCCTATTTTTTAAGCTTGATATCATAGCATGTTTAAAAAATGCTGTCTTGCCATGCTAAGAGGAATGAGAGAATGGTTTAATTCTGGTGATCATTGGACAGAGCTTCAGACAGGATAACAGAATGCTTTATTGCATCAATAATAATAATAATAAATATAAAAGCAGAGAACCTCGAAGAAAGGTGAAATGTGGAGCAATAGGTAGGTCTGCTGAACCCAACCATCGGGAGCTCCACTATGCAAGGATTCTGTCTGCTAATCTTTGAGACTTTACACCTTATTTTAGCAAAGCAGCAGCAATCTGTACTGGTAAGTGCACCATGTTTTTGAGACAAATTGTCTCATTGTGAGTCTTGGTTTCTATCCCTACTAACTGTATACCACATTAGCATAGAGCCCTGGTAGCACAGTGATTAAGCACTTGATGCTTAACCAAAGATCAACAGTTCACACCCACCATCAGATCCATGGAAATCCTATAGGGCAGTTCTGTGTTCTATAGGGTCACCATGAGTCGGAATCAACTAGATCATAACTTTTTTTAAAATTTCTTTTTTTGAGCTTTCTACCATGGGCAAATCAGCTTACATCTCTTTATCTTATTATACCTTCTTTAGTGATAATTACAGTCCATACCTTATAACTTTGGCATAATGGTGAGTAAGTTAATATTGGAAAAGTGTCAGGACCACCCAGTACACGGTAGGTACTGCATAAACGTTTGTTAAGTAAAAGACCTGTTCTTTTCATCATTGGAAATAAAAAACCCAGTTCCACTGAGTTGGTTCTGATTCATAATGACCTTACAGAACAGAGTAGAACTGCCCCATCAAGTTTCCGAGTAGCACCTGGTAGATTTGAACTACTGACGTAGCACTTAACCACTATACCACCAGGTTTCCAACTGTCAGACACTTATGTTGATACTGCTATGTTAGGCTCTCAGCTTGTGTCCTTTGTGTTCCTGCTAACTGATGAAATAATGTATACAATTCTTAAAAACTTTATACATATAAAAATCGTGGTGGTGTAGTGGTTAAGTGCTACATTTGCTAACCAAGACTGGTAATTTCTTTTTTTTTTTTTTATTTTATTTTATTTTATTTTTATTTAACATAACTGAGTGAAAATGTACATTCACGTATAAACTTAACATGCTCACCTATATGCAGCTTCCACTGCTCTCCCTGTCCGGTGACTGCACACTATTCCTCTCTGCTCCATACATGTCTCATCCTCCCAACAGCCTCCTTTCCCCTCCTCTCCACCCACTCTCCTTCCTCCAGCCAGAGGTCAGCAAGATGATATCCTATAGATGTATAGAACAGTAAAGTGCTTCCAATATATGGTCACTCTGCATTGCCAAGTCCAATCCATTCCTGTCCGAAGAGTGGATCTTTGTTATAATTTATGGGAAAGGGCAGCATCAGGGCCGGGGGCCATGCTCTCAGAGGGACCCCAAAACCGCTGGACCATCAATTGAGGTCTTTTAGTGGAGATCTCATGATGCACCCCTTTTTATTCTTGTGTTGCCAGTGAGACTCCTCTCTGTGAGCTCCATCGCGGCTATCACTGGTGGTGGCTGGGACCATCTGGTTCTTCCGGTCCCAAGTCGATGTAGGCACCCACTCTTGTGGGTCTCTCTGTCTTCTCGGTTGTCTTTACCGCATGTCATTTTGGTCCTCAGTGAGCATCCGTTCCTGCTGACTTGCGACCATTTGCTGTGTCCTCGGATGGCAGCCTGGCAGCTTTTAAGACCCCAGACGCCACTCACCAATGTGGGGTGCAGAGGGCTCTCTTAGCAAAATGTTAGTTGTTCCAATTGGCCTGGAATTCTCCTAAGAGCATGGTCCCCCACCCCCTGCCCCAGCTACTCTATCCTTGCAGTATTGAGTTAAGATGGAATGAATACTCAAGTTATGCTGAAGTCCACTTAATGTTGTTCTTGTTTCTAATGTGTGCTATCACCGCTTTCTCCCAACTAGATTTCTAGAAACTATCTAAACTAAACTCTCCCCCTATCACCCTCCCACCCTCACCTCCCTTGCAGCTGTCAAAGAGTCTTTTCTTCTATATACAAGTCTGTTTTTGAGATCTTCTCGTAGAGGTGTCATACAGTATTTGTCCCTTTGTCGCTGACTACTTTCACTCAACATAATGTCTTCCAGTTGAAACCAGGTTAGGAGATGTTTCCTGGAATCATCGTTATTCTTTATCATTGCATAGTGCTCCATTGAGTATATGTACCATAGTTTACCTATTCATTCTTCTATTGATGGGCATCTGGGTTGATTCCATCTTTTTGCTATCGTGGACTGTGCTGCAGTAAACATTCTGATGCATGTGTCCATTGGTGTGAAAGGCCTTGATTCTGTAGGATATATTCCAAGTAGTGGAATTACTGGGTCAAATGGTATATCAATATCCAATTTTTTAAGGAAGCGTCACATTGCCTTCCAAAGAGGCTGGACCATTTTGCAACCCCACCAACAGCGGAGGAGGGTTCCACTTTCTCCACAGCCTCTCCAGCATTTATTGTTTTGTGTTTTCTGGATCATGGCCAATCTTGTTGGGGTGAGATGGTATCTCATTGTTGTCTTGATTTGAATTTCTTTAATAACTAAAGATTGTGAACATGTTCGCATGTGTTTTTTGGCTGCCTGGATTTCCTCTTTAGTGAAGTGTCTGTCCATCTCCTTTGCCCATCGCTTAATTGGATGGTTTATCTTCTTCTTATTGATATTTGGTAGTATCCTATAGATTATGGAGATCAGGCATCAGTCTGACATAGAGTTGCCAAATATTTTTCCCATTCTGTGGGTGTTCTTTTAATTCTATCAATAAAGTCTTTGGATGAGCAAAAGTGTTTGATTCTTAATAGTTCCCATTTATCTATTTTCTCTTCTGTTGATTGAGGTTTCTTTGACAGATTTTGGAGTCTGTCCTCATTGTGTATTAAAACTTCCATTCTTGTTTCTACCTTTTATTGGATGAGCTTTATCGTTTTAGGTTTGATATTTAGGTCTTTTATCCAGTTGGAGTTGGGTTTTGTATAAGGTGTAAGATATGGATCTTGATTCAGTTTATTGCAGATGGATAACCAGTTTTGCCAGCACCATTTGTTGAAGATACTGTTTTTACCCCAGTTTAATGTTTTAGGGCCTTTGTTGAATATCAACTGTTCATAGGCAGATGGTATCATCTCTGGGGTCTCAATTCTGTTCCATTGATCCACCTGTCTGTTCTTGTACCAGTACCAGGCTGTTTTGACCACTGTGGCAGTGTAGTATGTTCTAAGGTCGGGTAATGAGAGGCCTCCCAGTGTGTTCTTCTTCTTTAGTAGTGCCTTACTTATCCAGGGCTTCTTCCCTTTCCAAACAAAATTGGTGATTTGTTTCGCCATCTCATTAGAAAATGATGCTGGAACTTGTATTGGGATTGCATTCTATAAATAAATTGCTTTGGGTAAAATAGACATTTTCACAATGTTGAGTCTTCCTATCCATGAGCAGAGTAGGTTTTTCCATTTATCTAAGTCTCTCTTAGTTTCTTGTAGTAAGGGCTTGTAGTTCTCTTTGTAAAGGTCTGTTGTTTCTCTGGTTAGATTAATTCCTAGGTACTTTATCTTTCTATGGGCCATTGTAAATGGTATTGATTTGATATTTTCCTCCTTAACAGTCTCGTTGTTGGTATAAAGGAATCCTACTAATTTACTTATGTTTACCTTGTATCCTGAGACTTTCCTGAACTCTTCTATCAGTTTGAGTGGCTTACTTATAGATTCGTTGGGGTTCTCTGCATATACAAACATATCCTCTGCAAACAGGGAGATTTTAACTTCCTCTTTGCCGATGCAGATGCCCTTTATTTCTTCATCTTGTCTCATTGCTCTAGCTAGAACTTCTAGCACAATGTTAAATAGAAGAGGTGAGAGTGGGCATCCTTGTCTAGTTCCTGATCTCAAGGGAAAGTCTTTCAGTCTCTCTCCATTCAGGATGATGTGGGCAATTGGCTTTGTATAAATGGCCCTTATTGTGTTGAGGAATTTGCCATCTATGCCCATTTTGCTAAGAGTTTTTAGCATGAATGGGTGTTGGACTTTATCAAATGCCTTTTCAGCATCAATGGACAAAATCAGGTGATTCTTGTCTTTTGTGTTATTTATGTGGTTAATCACATTAATTGTTTTTCTGATGTTGAACCAGCCTTGCATCCCTGGTATGAATCCCACTTGGTCATGATGGATTATTTTCTTGATATGTTGTTTTATTCTATTGGCAAGAATTTTGTTGAAGATTTTTGCATCTAGGTTCATGAGTGATATCAGTCTGTAGTTCTCTGTCTTTGTTGGATCTTTCCCGGACTTAGGTATCAGGGTTACACTGGCCTCATAGAACGAGTTTGGGAGTACTCTATCCCTCTCTATACTGTGAAATAGTCTCAGTAGTATTGGGGATAACTCTTCTCTAATCCTTGGTAAAATTCTGCCGTGAAGCCATCTGGGCCCGGACTTTTTTCGTTGGCAGTGTTTTGATGACCTTTTCAATCTCTTCCTTTGTGATGCGTTTATTAAGTTGTTCTGCTTCACGTTGTGATAATTTGGGTAGGTGGTATGAGTCAAGGAATTGGTCCATTTCCCCTAAGTTTTCAAATTTGTTAGAGTACAGTCTTTCATAGTATTCTGTTATGATATTTTTGATTTCTGTTGCCTCTGTGGTGACAACTCCCCTCTCATTTCTAATTTGGGTTATTTGTTTCCTTTCCTGCTTTTCTTTAGTAAGTTTAGCCCGTGGTTTATCAATTTTGTTGATCTTTTCAAGAAACCAGCTTCTGATCTTTTCAATTTTTTTTCTATTCTCTAATTCATTTAGCTCTGCTCTAATCTTTATGATCTCATTTCTTCCAGTGCCCGAGGGGTTCCTCTGTTGTTCTCTTTCTACTTGTTCAAGCTGTAGAGTTAGTTCCTTGATTTGGTTTCTTTCTTCCTTCCAGATGTGTGCATTTATGGAGATAAACAGACCTCTGAGCACTGCTTTGGCTGTATCCCATAGGTTGTGGTAGGAAGTGTTTTCATTCTCATTGGAATCCATGAATTTCTTTAATTCATCCTTGATTTCCTCTATAACCCATGTTTTTTTGAGCAAGATGTTGTTCAGTTTCCAAGAGTTCCACGTTCTATCTATGTTTTTTCTGCTATTGATTTCAATTTTGATGACTTTATTATCTGAGAAGATGCTTTGCAGTAATTCAATGGTATGGATTTTGTTGAGCATTGCATTATGGCCTATCACGTGGTCAATTCTGGAGAATGTTCCATGTGCACTAGTGAAGAAGGTATAGTTGTCTGCTGATGGGTGGAAAGTTCTGTATATATCAATGAGGTTTAGTTGGTTAATTGTGTCAATGAGGTCTTCTGTATCTTTATTGAGCTTTTTTCTAGATGATCTGTCTAGTGATGAGAGTGGAGTGTTAAAGTTTCCCACTATTATGGTGGAGTCATTTAACTCTCTTTTGAGCGTAGTCAGTGTTTCTTCGACATATTTAGGTGCTCTGACATTAGGTGCATCAATATTTAATATGATTAAGTCTTGCTTGTGTACTGAACCTTTCAGCAATAAATAGTGTCCATCTTTGTGCATGATGGTGGATTTGACATTAAAATTGATTTTGTCTGAGATTAGAATTGCCACCCCGCTCTTCTTTGTTCATTGTTAGCTTGATATATATTCTTCCATCCTTTATTTTTCAGTTTGTTCCTGTCTTTAGTTCTCAAGTGAGTTTCTTGTAGACAACATATGGATGTGTTGTGTCTTTTGATCCAAGATGATGCTCAGTGTCTCTTTACTGGAGCATTCAGTCCATTCACATTCAATGTAATTATTGATAGGTATGTGTTCACTGCTCCCATTGTGATATGTTTATTTTTATGTTGATGTTTTCTCAGTTATTCTTATTAGTCTGTTCTGGGACACTCTTTTTTGTGAGTTGATTTTTCACCTTTTTCAGAGCTGGTTTTATACTTGCTGAGACTCATGTGTCAGATTTATTGAAATGGTATGATACATGATTGTTGTGCTTTACAGCTGCCCTATGACCCCCTTAATAAACTATTTATAACCTCAATTTTAATTACTACCAGTCTTGCCATCTTCTTCTCCCTCTGGAAGGACTATACCGACCGTAGTACATCCCTCTTTTATTATGATGACACCATAGTTTTCATGATGATCACTGGATTGCTTCTTTCCACATCAAAGCTGTGATTTACTTTGGAACCTTCCCTAAATGAGTAGAGTATTGAGTAGTGTCTCGTTCTAAAATATAAAGTTAGTGGTTTCGTTCTTCTAAGCCAAAGCCAAGAACTTCTTTCAGTATTTCTTGTAGTTTGGGTTTGGTTTTTACAAAGTCTCTGAGTTTCTGTTTATCTGGGAAAGTCTTAACTTCATTTTTGTATTTGAAAGATAGTTTTGCAGGATATATAATTCTTGGTTGGAAGTTCTTCTCCTTCAAACTTTGAATGTGTCGTGCCACTGTCTCCGTGCCAGCATGGTTTCTGCTGAGAAATCTGAAGAGAGCCTACAGGGTTTCCCTCTGAATGTTAGCTTTGCCTTGAATCTTGCTGCCTTTAAGAGTTGCTGCTTATGTTTCATTTTGTTAAGCTGGATTATAATATGTCTAGGAGTCTTTCTTTTGAGATCTATTTTGGGTGGTGTACGATATGCATCTGAGATGTCTGTATTGTCTTCCTTCATGATTTCTGGGAAGTTTTCTGTCAGCAGCTCAGCAACAATACTCTCTGTGTTCTCAGATGTCTCACCCTGTTCAGAGACTCCAGTTAATCGAAGGTTGTTCCTCTTAATAGAGTCCCACATGCTTCTTAATGTTTCTTCATTTTTCTTGTTTCTTTTTTCTGATTTCTGCTCATAGACGCTGGCCTCAGTAGCTCTGTCTTCCAAGTCAGAACTTCTTTTTTCCATTTGTTCCATTCTGTTTTCTTGGCTTTGCATGGAAGTTTCTATGTGTTTGATTTTCTTCTTGATCTGTTGGATTTCAGAGTACTAGTGTTCCATCAGATCGAACAACTTGCTTAATTTTTCATTTTGTTCTGCTGCATTTTGTATAAGGTCTAGAAGTGCTCTGTATATAATCAATTTGTATTCACTTCCTGATGCTTTCATAAAAGTTTCCTCATCTGGAAAACTCCTTGGTTGCTTTGTTTGGGAGCCTTCTGAAGCCATGAGTGATTGCTTGTATGCCACAACTGTCTGTTTTTTGGGGGGTCCCATGTGAGTATACAGAGGCTGGCACTCTACTGTGGGCAGGCTCTGGCTCCCAAGCTTAGAATTAGGTCCAGTGGCAGCCACCGTATCCAAGATGGCGTCCTCCACACAGGCAGCAGACAGAGGGGCTAAATGTGCCGAGAGGTAGTGATTCTTCTGCTTCTGTTGCAGGGCCCCCAACGCAGGCAGCACTGTGCAAAATCACTACTTTTCTGTCAGAGAAGCGCTGTCCCATTTGCAAGCACTGGCTCCCAGGCTAAGAATGAGGTCCCGCTAAAATCTCGGTACCAACATGGTGTCCCGCACATTGACCACGAAGCTCAGCACAAACCCCGCTGAGGCAGCTACAAAACAAAAGGCTCAACGTGGCTAGATTAACAGAGTCCCGAACCTGGCTCTTAGAATATGGGAATTTCGCCTGCCTATCCCCCCAGCAGCGCATCTGAGTCCAGCCGCCAGGCAAGACCCAGCTCCGCTCTCCAGCCGAGACAGAGGAAAAAAAAGTCAGACTGGTGCATTTACCTTCTGTCCATGAGAGCCGGGGCTAGCCAGGAGCGGGAGTCAGCGAAAGAGAGGAGTTTTTTCGCTGAATGGTATGAGGTCCCAGTTACAGCTCTGTGCCGTGTTCTGAGGCTGATTAGGTGATCAGAAGGCTCTGTTTGATTGTCAGTTCAGGTCTTGGTTTCCAGAGGGATATAAGGAGACGTGTGCTTAGTCCGCCATCTTGACTCCACCCAGGACTGGCAATTTCAATCTGCCAGGTGCTCCTTGGAAGCTCTGTGGGACAATTCTACCCTGCCCTAGAGGGTAGCTATGAGGCTGAATCACCTCAATGGCAGTGGGTTTGGTTTCCAGTTTTATATATATATTTAACAAACATAATGTTTATTAACATAAGTGTATGTTAATAATATAGATTATTTTTGTTACTTATAAGTATATTTATATAATACAGTGTATATTAACAATTAATATATAATATTTTCATAGGAATTCTGGCAGTGTGGTCGCTAAGTGCTAAGACTGCTAACCAAAGGGTCAGCTGTTTGACTCCACCAGGCATATAATTATAATATTACATATACACATCCTGTATGACCTGTTTTTCTCTTTTAAAACAAATACTTTGGAAAATCAATCTAATTGGCTCTTGGCACTTCCTCATTTTTAATTTACTTTTCCTTCTATTTCTTTCGATTTTGGTTTTTCACCAAAACCAGAATCTGGTTTTTCACCAGATTTTTCTCCTTCCTCTTCAAATAAATTGTATAAAATTCAACAGTTCTGTGCCATTTTTTGTGTTAGAAAAATTGTTATTCTGTTCATCATTTAACAGACATCTATCTCTTTTAAAAAATAAAAACTGTCAAGAAATTGTTGTCTCATGTTCACCTGCCTAATTTTCTAACCTTTGCTTTCAGTTTTGTTGCTGATTTCTCTGCTTTTTCTCACTATTCTGTTTGTTTCTTTGACACCTTATCTTTTTGTGTTTTCATTCTGTCCCATGGCTTCAAATATCCCCTGTGTACTGATAATGCCCGTAGTTTTATGTGTATCCAAGTCTTCTCTCCCGGGGTCTAAAATCTTCTAGCCAAATGATTGTGGGATCTGGCATTTGGTAATGTCCTATGGAAACCTACCTGTATCTCTCATTTTATATCCTGGTGTACTCCCTGTATTATTAAACTTCTTGACTTTAGAGATGCTGGGAATGTTCTTATCCTTAGTGCCTGGTGTTTCTTCTCCTTGAAGTGCTGTCTTCTGAGTCTTCTCATAGCTGTTTTGTTTTTGCCATTCAGGCTCAGTTGTGACCTGTCATGCCAGGAATTTCTCAATCACTCTTTTCAAAAACCAAAACAAAACAAATCCCTGTCAGTTACTCTTTATAACATCACTGCTTTTATTTTTTATGGAATATAACCTTTTATTTTTTATGGAATATAACCCTTTGCAAATATCTGGTTTAACTGTATACTTGTTTCCTTGTTTATTGTTGGTCTATCCATATTGGACTATGAGGACCATGTGGCAGATATGTTTTTTTTCTTTATTATAAAGCCAGCCCTTACAATATTATTGATAAATATTTGATAAGTGATTAAACTAATACTTTCAATCTCAACTTGTCAAAGCCAGCTTTATTACTTTTTAATCTCAGCTTGCTCACCCCACACCAGCTAGTTTCTTGTCCTGATGAATCTCCATCTACCCATGAATCCAAACCAGAAAGCTTAGAGTAATAACCTCTCCCTCAACACCGAATGTCCTAGTAGTCACAAGTCCTATTAATCCTACTTTTACCATTCCTTCTATCCGTTCCTACCTGTCAGTCCCTGACCCTACAGGTAAACCCCTTGATAGTCCCCCCATGGGCTAATAAGTTCCTGGCAAGGCTCTCCTTTAGTCTTTCATCCTTCTCAAATACCTTTCAAGCTATTGGAAAGAATTATTTCTAAACACAGACACACACATAAATAAGACAAGAAAACCCTGATCAGATTTACACTTAAAGTCTTTTAAGGCTGAACCCCATTTGCCATTAAAAAATAAAAATGAAAAACCAAATCCATTGCCTGTGAGTTTATTTGGACTCATAGTGACCCTATAAGATAGAAGAGATGCCCTGTAGAGTTTCCCAGGAGTAGAGCACCTGGTGGATTCCACCTGTGGCCCTTTGCTTAGCAGCCGTATAACTTAGCCAGTGCTTCACCCAGGTTTCCACATTTACTATAAGTGTAAGTAAATGCAGTCCATCTAAGGACCAGCCTTGCCCCTCTCTCCCTCTCTAATTAACCTATATTAGAATTCAAAATCATTAGTCTTAATCTCCAATCAAATTAATAATACATTTGCAAATTTGGGCCTCCTGGTTTTTTGTTTTTTTGTTTCTTTAATTCATGTTGTTCCTTTTACATGACATTGCAAATATATAACATAAATAAATAACAATAAATTTAAAATGAAATAGTGAAGTTTCTCTAATATCTTAACCTAGTTCATAAACACTTAACTTTATATCTCATTAGTATATGTTCCATAATTTCAAGGATGAGTTATGAAAGACACTCCACAGTATGAAATCTTGGTCAATTAATGCTGCTTCTCAGAGTAGTACAGAGCCCATAGACCCTGGTGCCTGCCAGGAAGTCTGGTGCCAAAATAACTGTCTAAGGTTTATCCAGGCCAGAAGAGAAAAATACTTACTAAGGTTGGAGAAACAAAGTGAGGCTGTAAGAGTTAGTAAAAAAAAAAAAAAAAAAAAAAAAAAAGTACTTGTAAACAGGAAGGACAGAAAAGGAGAGAATTCAGAGAAATGTAGCAAAGGACTACTATATGGACACATTAGAGGTTGGAAAGTACATAATTCCATGGTCAACACCTTTACTTTGGTATTTCTCATGTATCCAACTATAAAGGGCTTTTTTTTTTTAAGCTACTGAACTGGTACTGTAAGATTTAAGAAGCATAAATATCTGTGTTACCTACTTAGAGAAGTTTGAAACAGAAGTGTACATTGCACACGGGGCTAAGTCTATGAAGCGCCAGTGAGGGTTTTCCTTATTTATTTGGTTTGTTATCACCTATTATGTAATTAGGTACCTTGTGATTAAAAACTATATGTTTTCCAACTTTGTCCTTAATACACTGACAAACATCATGTCTTTGTGTTTATACAGTGACAATGATTGGGATAAATGTGTAAAACTTGGAGTTACTTTGGCTCTAAGACTAGCATTGTAAAACATGGCTTCTTTTTTGCTGAAGTAATTGAGCAATTGAGAAAATAATTGTTTTCATGGCTCTTAATTTGAGTAGAACAAATTGTGCTTGAGGTGCAAAGAGAGAGATGTTCGTATACTCTAGCCAGGTGCCCCACTTTTGGGTGGGTACAGAATGCTTACAGTCCAGGTACGTCCGCTATTGCTTTTTGTCTCCTGTCTTCTATACAACAAACCTCTCTATCTCTCTTACTCATATTTTACATTAAGAAAATTAGCATTCTGGCTCCTTGTTTTTCCATCTCACAACTGAAATAGAAAAGCAAAACCAATTTGTTATGTAATTCTTTGTAATAGTCACTGTAAACACAATGCAGCAACTACAATTCCACAGAGGCCAGAAAGGGAAAAGTTACAAAGATGGATTTTATTATCTCTAGCAAGATGTTGTATTATAGTCCAGACTTGTTTTGTGATAGAAAATAACTCTAAATATTCACTCAGTGTATTGCAATGGTCTGTTTTAAAAATTGAGGTAACCCTGAGACCATTGAATTCACACCTACATGTAATGCATCCTATTTTCACCAGTTGGGCTCACTGACAATGTCACTTGAGTTTCACCATGTTTCTTAAACACAAATACTTGAACTTTTAATTTAGAGGGATTTTTTTTTTTTTTTTTTTTTTTTTTTTTACCGTATCACCTGGGAGAGTTGCCTCTATCAGAAGGTAAATCAACTGGTCCTTCTCCTGATACTGGAAATTTACCACTTGCTGCAGGCTAAATCATGCCTGACCTCTTCAGTAGAACTCAGAATTGTCTCATTCACTATCATCTACTTGTATACAATGGATTAATTACCAAGACGGCATCTGTATTTGTTTCCTAAGGCTGCTGCAATAAAGTACCACGAACTGGACACCTAAAAATGATAGAAATTTATTCCCTTGCAGTTCTTAAGATCAGAAGCCCAAAATGAATTTGCCACCATGCCAAGGTCATATCCTCCCTGAAAGTACTAGGAGAGGAGTCCTTCCTTGCCTCTAACGCCTTCTGATAACTTCAAGCATTCCATGGTACATGAAAGTGCAACTCCAATCTCTCTGCCTCTGTCTTTACATGACTGTCTTCTTTCTGGATATCTTCTGCTTTTATGAAGATATCTCCTATTCATTAGGACTACCTTGCTCCTGTATGACTCCATGTTAGCTTAACTAAATACATCTGATAAGATCCTGTTTTCAGATAAGCTCACATTAATAGGTACTGGGAATTAGGACTTCAGCATGTCTTTATGAGGAAATTTGTTCAACCTCTAAGAGCATCCATAATTTGAAAAAGACCGTCCATAATTATCTCTACAACCTATGCGTTTTCAGAAGAACTTGATTTCCTTTAATCTGTTGATTTATTGTTTTGCCCTTCTCAGTGCCCAAATTATGACAGTCTATGGTATTTGAGTTTCTCTTTTCTACTACTAATGAATATTTAATTAAAAGTAGCTCACACAACACCAACAGGGCTCTGTGTAGGGATTCATGTTTTTTTTTTTCCATCATGTTTGGGGAGCTGGATGATATTTGACTCAAAAGATATATGGCTCAGCCAATCAACAGTTTGTCTTTTAGTGTGCTTTTATTACACTCGTAGTTCTGCCCTTTAACTGTCGACCTGGTCAACTGAAACAAATTTCTACAAGTCTTTCAATTGATTGTTTTATTCTGAAGGATTTAGTTTTATGCATGTGGGGCAACTGATAACTGTTGTTTTATAATGTGGGGCTACAAATACTTTTTCAAGTTTTCCAGTGTCCACAGAACTACGATTTGATGCTCTTTTATTGTTTCTTAGTGAGTAGTGAGATGGCTTTCTGCCCACTGTATTATGGATCTTAATTAGTTAATCTCAGTTTTGTTAAAAACAAACAAACAAACAAACTCCCTCTCACTCTGGCAGTAATCTTAAAGTCATGTGAATTTATCATTAATCTATTATACTGGGTTCTTGCAAAGAATATAGCTTTGAACTGTCTGCCTTTCAATTTTCGGCAAACTTTGATGTAGAGGGTTACGTGAAAACCACACGTTCTATTCATTCCCTTAGTTAAAGAAGGTTCTACTCTTAGGGTAAGCTAGATCATCACAGACTGTGTACATGAGCACAAATACCTCGGTATGAAGATATATACACTATTGCTTAATGCCATAAAGAATGAAGATATTAATAACTGCTTTATAGGCTTGTCGAAATGATTGAATGGCATAAATCATATAAAATAATAAATGTACTCCTTAGAACAAGCTAAGTGTTTAAAAACGTTGGCTGTATTTTTTAAGACGTGTTGTAACATAAAAAAGTGATGAGATCTGCCTGAAGACGATAGGGAGAAGACACAAAGTAGATTAACACCTATTCTACCTACACTGGAACTTGAAGGACAAGTAGGAATTTTCCACAAAGCAAAGGAACAGAAGGTCAGTTCATGAACAGGTGTAAAAAGATATTGTGATGCAGCATAAAGAATCGAGAGAGTATGAAATGAACTGGAACCTCATCATGAGGACACCTGTGAACAAGGCTGATAGGTTTAGATTTTACTCTGGAAATGAATGGAATTTGACCCATTAGTTTTCTTTTCCTTCTTTCTTTTTTCTTTCTCTCTCTCTCTCTTTCTTTCTTTCACAACGAGTTTTATAAATAATAGATGATCTAAAAGGAATTGTCCCAGTCCTCATTCACAGTGCCATGAAAACATGAATGAGTAAAAATTCTCGACTTGTAGATAACACTTTAATTAGTGAAGTTGGTACAATAACATTGGAGAAAACAAGAAGCAATTCTCAGTTATAGTATGTGGGGTGCAAAAGATTGGAACTATGCATCCTGTTGTATGTTGAACAAAATTTACCTTGAGATTTTTCAATTGCTCGTCAATACATAAAATTGTTTTTAAATGCCTTAACATAGCTTTCTTTAAAGACACCTCCTACAAGAAGGCAATGAAGTGCCCACTGATTTCTATTTCATAATGTTATTTTTGACAATACCCTCAAAGCAAAGCATTGCGAAATACTTTTTCGGTATTTGTTTCACAGGGTTTTTTTCCTATCTATAGGCTGCCCAAATATAATGTGGAAGGCGGGTTTTTTAAATAATCTAAATAAGAAAAAGACATATGCAGTATCCTATCACTAATGGACTGCCTGAACATGGCATAATCACTTTATTTTCCTGGCCACATTCCTTTATCTGGATGAATTGATTTAGTTGTTCCTTCCTTGTTCCCAGACCTGAGACTGGTGCTCAGATTTGTGATTATCTTGAATCCACACTCAAATAGACCAACTTTTAATTTACAAATTTTATAAATACTTCACAGAGTGGTTTAGAAAAATAGATTGTGAAATTCCGTTTACAGAGGCCTCTATTAAATACAATTTAGGAATATCATATAGGAAGGACTGTATATTAGCAATATTGATATAGATCAAATTGGTAATTAATAGTAGCAATGCGAAGAATGATACAAATTTTAGAATTTTAAATTGTGTCTGTATGTGGATCTGTCCACTTATTTTTTAGTATAATATTAAAGTTTGGGGCTGTACTTTTTCATGTGTACCTATGTAGTTTTCATTCTTAGTAAATTATACAATCTGATGCTTTGCAAAAACATTTACCTAAACATCTCTAGATGGTTCAATTTTTTTTTTATAGTTCTCTTTGATACAAATTAATTTAGAACTATTTTTCTCTTGTAAACTTACACATATGAATAAACTTACCTTTTATTGGGAAACTATACTATCACGTTCCTGGTAGTCCCAAAATTAATAGCGCATCTAACTGACTGCCAGAGGATAACTTACAAGCTGGTAAAATACAACTTGATGGGCAATAGTCTTTCATGATTTATTATCCTTAGTTTGGTCAAATTTTTTTACTGCCATTATTTAAAAATGCCTCTGTAAACCACCATTAGCTACAGAGTTAACAGGTGTATAGTCACTTTCCACTCAATGTGAATAAATTCTTCTGCTGTTTTATGAGTTAACATATTATTAGAATTATAAATATACCTCTGTAGCAACTGATGCGATGACTGCAATAAGACCCTTAGGCTTGCTTGCTTTCTATACATCAGCCTTCACTAAAGTGTATTTTACAGAATGTTAGAATTCCTCTACTGAACTCATTTTTTCTGTGTGTGACATCTCACAGAAATGAGGATATTGTACAAGACATATTGGGGGAAACACAGTTATGTTTAAAAGCATTTATTTATTTAAAATGAAATAAATATTTTAAATGAAATTTATTTAAAATCATAGAACAGCTGTATTCTACTAGTCTGAAAAAAACATGGAGGGATGGAGAGTCCGATGCTCCACTGGAAAAGGAAGAGACGGCACTACCACAATCTTCTTGTAAATTTTGCTGTTCGAAGACTGTTCTTTAACTCCCTAAGAATGTAAGGAGGAAACACAAAGTTAAAGCAAAAAAAACCGGAAAGAAAATGAGTTTTCTGGATAAAATATTAGAAATAAAATTGCAGTTTTTATGTAAGGCTGATTATATGATGGACTTGAAAAACAGCTTGCTGCAAATCAGAATAATTGCCCTTTTCTCATGAAGTCAGTTTTGAGGGTAAGGGGTAGACAGTTGCTTTTCTTATGTGTGCATTGCCTGTGTCCTTTAAAGAAGACAAAAAAAAAAAAAAAACTTCATAAGGAAATCTCAGAATTTTCAGCACAAATGTCTTCAAAAGGATTATTGCTGCCAATTTTTCTCAATGTGTCATGTAATGTTTGTATAATTTCTAAATGACAACAAAGAAGTCAAGCCACATTCATAAAAACCCAGTGACACATAATCTAGTTGAATCTGAGGATTAAAATTAATTGTCTCTCTTTGTTCTAAGTTCTAAATCTTAGTAAATGATTCACTGCATGTCATTACAGCTTAATATTTGCATGAAATCACAGTTTAGCTGGCATAATTTAACAGCAATTAAAAAGCTATTTAATCGTCATGCAAATTGGTATTAGGGGCCCTTAAGTAAGAAGGGTGTCTGCTTTTTTTTGAGTATCTCCAGGCAGACAGTTATATACTTGCAGATATCCATAACAGAATTGATAACATTGTTTCTATTCATGGAAATATAAGTGAATAATGACTCATGTTTTCCATTATACATGGCAGAAAAGACCAACAATATGAATATGTCATTCTGTAGGAAGACATTATGATAATGATAATGAATCTTTATCTCCCAGGCATAAGTCTAGGTTGGAGGTAAAAGGCAACACTTGTTTCTGAGCTCTAGTTTATAATCTGTTCTGTATTTTCCTTGTAAACGCAGATACTTCTATAATCCCCTAAAGTATGGAATGTGATAAAACCAGGTATGCAGCCACATTTTAGAATAATCGCCCACCCCATTTTGGGGACTAGCTCTAGGTTGAATGGAAATCCTGGTGGTGTAGTGGTTAAGTGCTATGTCTGCTATCCAAAAAATTGGCAGTTCAAATCTGCTGGGTGCTCCTTGGAAACTCTGTAGAGCAGTTCTACTGTGTCATAGGGTTGTTGTGAGTTGCAATCGACTTGAAGCACTGGGTTTTGGGTATGCTAGGTTGTATATGCACAGGTAATTTGGCTTCCCTCCTTGTAAGTTACTGACATCAAGAACCAGCAAAAAAGGAAAAGGAAAAAATATAATAAGAAGTCTTAACATCTCAATTAACTCAATTCACAGTCATGGAGACCTGTAACTAATATTATGCCACTCTCACACCATATAACAGATCTCATTGTGTGCACGTTTGTGTTCATTTAGTCCACGTCCACCACTACCAGCAGCAGGCTCTTTTTAAAATACTTCACTTCCATATATAAAATGTATTTTGAATGTAGAAAAATATCCAGAGCCATTCCAGTAAGCCTAATAATCTTGTATTATCTTGTCCCTTGCTATTTCATAAAACTAATGTTTTCTTCCTCTATACTATCCCCACAGTGATTTTTTTTCAGTTCCATGACTATTTCAGGATCTTTCTTGTCTAAACAAGTACCTTCTACCCTGATGTTCTTTCCACTTCTCTGCACAATCTCCTCGTCACCTGTCCAAGGGTTTCTCAGAATATTACCTTTAGTGGAGTAATATTCACCAGGATAGTTTTTATTCCAGCTTCTTTCCTTTAAATGTCCTTAGCTCTACTAGTAATAATTTAAAGTTTATTCCTCTGTTTACATATGTATGAGTTTAGACATTCTACCAAAATGTAAATAACAAGAAAACACTAATAACATCCAACATCGTAGGCATAAGATCCCACAGAATATCAGGTATGTAAAACAAAGACCAAACCTATTGTCATGAAGTCAGTTCTGATTCATGGTAATCCAGTGTGTGTCAGAGTAGAACTTCACTATCTGGTGTATGCTCATTGCTGTGGAGTGACTTCTAACTCATAGTCACCCTACTGTAGTCACTAAATAAAATACTTATTTCATTAATAAATAGTTTCGTCTTGAAATCCAAGAGAAGCCTTGAACAATCAAAGATCAATCTCAAAATTTAAATTTCTTTTGATGGAGAGGGTGTTTCAGAGAAACTCCTTCCTACACGCCATGCAGCTGTTTTTTTGTTTTTTTTTTTAATTGTACTTTAGATGAAGGTCCACAGAACAATCTAGCCTCCCATCAAGCAGTCAGCACACAGTTTGTCACATGATACTGGCCAACAATCCCGCAACATTTCCCCCCTCCATGACCTTGGGGTCCTGTTGCCTATCCTCCAGTCCTCTCTTGCCCTCCAATCCCTGCCCCCTGCAGGCTGGTGTGCCCTGCAAGTCTCATCTCAGTCAGAAGGACACCTGTAATCCCTGGATGAAGGGGGAACCCAAGGGGATAAAAGTGTGTCCAGATCGCTCACCCTCCCAGACTACTCCCCCTCCCCAGTTCCACCAGGAGAGCAAATCCCATCTCTTCCCCTGAACCGGAAATCTGCTCCACACCTTTTCCTGGTTCCATCTGGGACCCTGCACTGCTGTTTTTGTCAAAGTAATCAGTGACGGCATCCATAAACCCTCCAGCCATGCTGCACTCAGTCCAGTGGAGGTCATGGTAGTTGTGTTCCATTAGCTCCCCAGACCAATCCTTCCCTGGTGGCCTCAGTCTTCTTCATTCACCGTTGTTCCTGAAGGAATGAAAACAATGGAACATCCCAGCTGGCCACCCAAAGGCCATCAAGAACCCAGATGCTACTCACCAAAGTGGAATTTGAAAAAAACACTGTCTCTACAAAGCAGGTGATGCCTGTGGAGTTAGACATTCCCCAAGACCTTGTTCCCTATAGTCCTCAACCAAGCAATTCAGTCACTCAGGAGTTTGGACTTGTCTATGGAGCTTCCATGACCTCGCCTTATATAATAGCGTGCTGACTTCTCCAGTATTCTGTGTTGTCTTAGTCTTCACCGACTCACTAACCATCCATTCTCTGTTTACTATTTTCCAATCCTAACTCCTAGCCTTCCTTATAACCATTGAAGATGTTTTCTTTTTGTGTGTAAACATTTTCAAGTGTTTTTATAGCAGTGGTCTCATGTAACATTTGTCCTTTTGTACTTCACTTATTTGACTCAGCATAATGTCCTCTGGATTCATCCATGTTGTGACATGTTTCACAGATTCATCACTGTTTTTTAATGTTGTATAATACTCCACTATTTGTATGTACCATAGTTGGTTTGTCCTTACATCTGCTAATGAGCATCTAGGTTATCTCCATATTCTTATTATTATAAACAATATACCAGTGAATGTGGGTGTGCACAGTCCTTTCCTGTGATAGCTCTTCTTTGTCTGGAATATATTCCTGGAGGATTGCTAGATTACTAGATTATACAGTATGTAAATAAATAAAAATTTTTAAAAAAGAAAGAAATGACCCCAGGGACACCACTAGTGATTGGGGAAATGTTTCCCAGGACTCATACCACAGTCCATTTAAAAGGTTCAGAGATAGCACACAGTGGCACGTATTCAGGAAACTGAAAATAAAGGACAGCAGAGAGAAGCAGAAACTGAGTAGTGAAAACAATATTAATAAAACTAAAAGAAAAAAGAAAGGCCCCCAGGATTCCCACCAACATGGCTATGCAGACTGGTGAAGTGGCTCCCAAGCCATATAATATAGACTGCATAGAAGAAACAGAGATGACACACAGGTATTCAGGAGACAGAAAAAGAAGATAGAGAGATGATAAATGAGAAAAACTAAAAAAAAAAAAGTAAAAGAAAACAAACATAAAATCCCCAAGGATCCCACCAGCATGGCATCATGGACCAGGGAAGCAGATTCCTAGCCAAACAGTTCTTGGCAATCTGTCAGGAAGAAGAGAAGATGACACACAGCTCCAGGAGTTCAAGAGGCAGGAGAGAGAAAAGGTGAGAGCCAGGAGAGATACAAAAAGAAGCTGAAAACGTTACACTAGCAACAAAGAAATGGCACTAAAGGTGCCAGCTAGAGTGGGTGGGGCAAATCCAAGTGGCATAGAGCCAGCACCAACAGATCAAGCTTGGCCCACTGGGAAGTGGCAAAGGCTGAGCAGGGAGAAGAGGAAAGAGGGTCACAGGGCATATATCACTGGTTACTGGGTGCTGTGTCTCCTGCTGGAAGTTCTATGAAGTTGCTTTCCTGCACTCCAAACCTACTGAACTCTGACAGGAGTCCAAGACGGCAAAGCCATGGAGCATTAGCTCACTTCGTGTTCTCTGTCAGTTATTTTTTTATTATTATTCCATTTGGTGCTTGTTTGAGTTCTTTATCTCTTTATTTGGTGCTTAGAGTTCCAGAATTGATGTTTGTCTCTGTTTTGCATAGTTTTTCAGGTGTTTGCCGTGAGGGATAGTGTGGGGCATCTGTCTGTAGAGCCATATTGGTTCTGCCTCTTCTAAGCAAATTTTCATGGTAGCAGAAATTTAGAATTAGTTTAGATTTCACAAAATTAAAGATTTTAAAATATAACAAGAATACTGTTTTATTAGTATTTATGCAAGAAATTACTTCATAAAAAATTTTTTATGAACTAGTCTTTCAGCAACATAGGTACTGTGATATTTCACATCCACCGCTTAGGATAGTACTTGGCATGTAACAAATGATATAAAACAGAGATCTGAAAGATTCATACAATTCAAAGGATCACTGACACAATTGTAAGAAAACACTGTTGAAAGATGGTGGACTAGACACATGTCTCCTCAATTCTCTCTGAGAACTAAGTCCTGGAATGATATCTGTATGGAGCACTGGACATTTGGGCAGCCCGAGGACCTGGCACATTTGACTAGGCACCAGTATCAGACTAACCTTCCCCTCTCAAAGATGAGCCAGTGGCTGCTGATCTCCACTCCTGCTATTTCACTGTATCAGAGAACTGCAGCTTCCACAGCTGGCTGATAATGTACTTTTGTTGTCAGATAGAAGGCAGGGTATGCTGTTTCTGAAGGTCAGCAGCATTTGGACAGCTACTCACTTGATAATTCTCCACTTTTCAGCAATTGGACAATTCTCCACATAGAAGTAAAGTTTACTTTTATGGTTGAGAGTTCTACGTATTGGACTAGAGATCTTTCTGTTGAGAGTCCCAGCAGCTCTTCCCCATATTCTCCACTGATCCATATCGTAGGATCAGCTGACAGCCTGCAGTGTCTCCATAAGTAGGACACCATCTTTGCCTCTCAATAAGCAGACACTTCCATGCTAGAGAGTCCATGTGGGGCCAGTCACTACAGTACATAGAGACAGCTGGTGATGAATTCCTCTCTTAGAACTACACCCCACCTCCTGTTGAGGTAACACCAGAGAAATCAAACAGCTTCTAAATGACACACAGACAGCATACCATAGTTAATCATATAAGAAGCAGCTCACCCACCTTGACTCCAGAAAACTCCCAAAATAAAGAAAAAATTTCCCAAATGAAGAATCCTTTCTGAAATTATCAGAGGTCAAGAACAAAAAAATTATATACAGAAACCTCTTAGATATTAAACAAAATGCAGCAAAACAAAATGAAAAATTAAGTAAGCTATTTGAACCGATAGAATATTAATAATTTGAAATACAGCAGATGAACAACAAAATTACAGAATTAGACAATTCGACCCAAAGCCAAAAGAGTAGACTTGAAGAGATAGAAGTCAGACTTAGTGACCTTTAGGATACAGCAATTGACAGCAACATTTATGAGGAGAAATCAGAGAAAAGAAATAAGAAAAATGAAGAACCTATAAGAAACATGTGGGACTCTAATAAGAGGAGTAATTTATGATTAATTGAAGTTTCTGAGCAACAGGGGATGGATGACAATACAGAGAGTATCACTGTAGAGTTCCGGGAAGAAAACTGCCCTGAAATTGTGAACAAAGAAATCACAGATATCCAAGATGTGTATTGAATGCCACCAAAATCAGAACCCAAAAGAAGACATCAAGACATACTATGATCAAGCTCAATAAAATGAAATATAAACATAAACAAATGCTTTTAAAGGCAGTAAGGCTCAAAGCAAAGCTAACATTTGGAGGGAAACCTGGTAGGCTTTTGTCTGACTTCTCTGCAGAAACGACATTGGTTAGAAAGCAGTGGGAAGACACATTCAAAACTCTGAAGGAGAAAAACTTCCCATCAAGAATTATGTATCCTACAAAACTGTCTATCAAATATAGCAATGAAAATAAGAAATTTTCAGATAAAGAGAAGCTTAGAGACTTTGTAAATACTAAGCCAGAACTACAAGAAATACTGAAAGAAGCTCTTTGCTTCTTTATATAATACCTTTATCTCAAGAAACTGGCTGATTCTCCCAAAGTCATCTTATTGCCTTCAGTCTCCTCTTTTTCTTCCAAACTATCTCACTACTCTAAATGTGTAACTCTTTATTCTTAACCTGTGGGAAACAACAGCTAAGGGATCTTAGTCTCCCTTAAAGCTGATGAATGAGATTTCTTATCTTCCTAACAGATGTTATATTAAAACTGAAAGATGAACATAGTATGTTTTATATAAATATGGTGTTACCATTCTCGACGGCACTTGGCTTGACTGGCATTCTACTTCAAATTTTGAGAATAGTGATATAAACAAAACCTTCACAGAATTTAAAATAATTTTGGTCATTTTATTTTTCTGTCAACCAGTTAAATATATAAATTAATAATTCCATATCTTTTAGAAATTTCATGCTTTTATACTAAATATTGACAAAGACTTATCCTTTGCCAACTTTCTGAGATGTTCGTAACTATGTGTTCTTTCTGGTTCATATCAGAAAAAAAAGAAAAGAAAAAGGGGTCTAATGAATATAAAAGACCAACACATGTTTATTGATAAACTTAGAGTTTAGCAGCAAAAATCATTATCTTATGCATGTACATTTGTTTTTTAATTGCTTTTCTCTAGGGCCACCTTCAGCTCCTAGGAATGTGATTTTTAACATCAACGAAACAGCCCTTATTTTGGAATGGAGCCCACCAAGTGACACAGGAGGGAGAAAAGATCTCACATACAGTATAATCTGTAAGAAATGTGGCTTAGATACCAGCAGCCAGTGTGAGGACTGTGGAGGAGGACTCCGCTTCATCCCAAGACATACTGGCTTGATCAACAATTCTGTAATAGTACTTGACTTTGTGTCTCACGTGAATTACACCTTTGAAATAGAAGCCATGAATGGAGTTTCTGAACTCAGTTTTTCTCCCAAGCCGTTCACAGCCATTACAGTGACCACAGACCAAGATGGTAAGTTTCACTGCTGTCTTCTCAAAACAGATCGTTTGTTCCCTTTTGGTGCTTAACATCCCTGATGGGCCTCTGCCTACTGTGGTGCAGTTGTTTATGCATTGCCACTGTAACTTTTGGCTCCTTGATCTTTTTCTTTACCATGTTCCAGAAAGATATCTACATAGCATGGTTAATTAGATAAAATGCTTTCCTCTATTGGGTATGCATTTGTGATTTTAATCATATGTCAGTATCTCTTTGTAAATTCATATTATCAGCTAGTTAAACTGAATTTCAACAATTATACTAGCATCCATTTTCCATGTCAAATAAACAAATAGCATGAATGTATTTAATTATAATTCCTATTTACATTGCACATTCCAGTCAACATGCTTAAACTTGATCCCCTTTGAAAACAATTAACAACAAAAAAATATGCAGAATTGTTTAAATGACATTATCTAAGCAAACATTGCATAAAGCAATGTAACTGTCTTAAAAAAAACCTATTCCTTTTGAGTTCAGTGTTCTCTTTATAACACTGTAGATTTTAACTGCAACATAGGCACACACAAACAATACTATGATTTTTATAATTATCTATTCTCTTTTAGTTCCTCATTAACATGGTTCTATTGCAAATTATTCTACAGGATAAACTTCAAAGATTTTAAAACCTCTCGTTTGAGAAGCATTCTGGAATGATATGGATATATAAATGTTCTACAGTACAGAATGCTGATTTAAATCAGTGCACACATGAAACAATTTTATAAAAACTATTGCTGTGCAATAAATCGGTATACAGTGATAGTTAAAAATGTATCAGAAATATTGGAATACTACTCAACAGAAAGGAGTGAACCACTTACATGCAATTGAGATGAACTTTAGGAGCACTATGTTTAGTAAAAAAAAACTTTTTTAAGGCTGTATACTGGGTGACTCCATTTATATAGATCCATAAAATAACATAGAGAGTAGAAGAGATTAGAATTATAGAATTAGAAGAGATTCCAGGGATTTGGGATTTGAGGTTGTGTACTGTGGCTCCAAAGAAAGAGCATCAGAGAGACTTTTAGCAATGGTACAGTTATCTATCTTGAATTTAGTGGTAGTTACATTAAGTTATATATGTAATAAAATCAAATAGACACACACACACACACACACAAGCAGTATATGTTGTAGCAATGTCAGTTTCTTGTTTTGGTCTCATACTAGAGTTAGACAGGCAACATTGGAGGCAGCTAGGTGAAGCACATACAGTATTTCCCTGTAGGATTTTGGTGCAAATTACTGTGAACCTGTAATTATTTTGAAATAAAAATTTGTAAAATGTGCAAGAAGAAATGAATGTTCTACTAAAAACACACATGAAATGCATGTGAATATTTAATTCAAAATATAACATGTTTGCTTTTCTGATATTTTTTAGAAATACATATAATAAATAAAAAGCAAAATTCAAATGACATTCTGCAGTCACTGTAATTTTTCCCTTCATCTGACAAATAGATCCACCCCTAGAAAGTGCTTTAGAGCAGTTTAAAAGGAATTTCTCTTTTTCTTTTCTTTTCTTTTTTCTCCTTAACCTAACATCAACAAAATTCTGTCAGATGTATATTGTGTCATATTTACCTTCAATATAAAACATATAAGGATCTTCTACTCTTCTGTATTTTAGTAAGTTACTTAGATTTCATTTGGAGCAACCTGCACAGAAAGTACAACTCAAGCTTTAGAGATACTCTTTTTCTTTTTTCTTAATTATATTTTAAATGAAGGTGTGCTGAGCAAACTAGTTTCTCTTTAAAAAGTTAATACAGACATTGTTCTATGATATTACTTAACAGCTCCACAATAGGTCAACAATCTCCCATCTCAACCTTGAGTTCTTTGTCACGTGATCCAGTACTTGCCCCTGCCCTGGTGTGCCCCGTAAGTCTGGTTTTGTTTTACAGCCCTGTCCAATCTTTGGCTGAAGGGTGACCCTCAAAGGCTGAAAGGGTTTCTGGAGGCCACACTCTACAGGTTTCTCCAGTGTCTGTCAGAATAGCCATTCTGATTTTTCCTTTTAGAGCTATAATTTTGTCCTACATTTTCCTCCAGCTTGTTTAGGACCCACTGTTGTGATCCCATAAAAGCGGTCAGTACTGTGTAGTTATACTGGATTCATTCTGGTAGCGGCCATTGTAGATATGGTACATAACTCCTTTGAACTTATTTTTTCCTTGCATCTTAAGTTTTCTTCATTCTTTCTTGCTCCCCAAGGGATGAGACCAGTGGAGTATCCTAGATGGTTGCTCACAAGCTTTAAAGACCCAAGATGCTACTCAGCAAAGTAGAATGTAGCCTATTGTCTTTATATACCATGTTGTTCCAATTTAATAGATGTTCCCCAAGACCATGGTCCCCACAGGCCTCAACCCAGCAATTTGTTCCCTCAGGAAGTTTGGATGTATCCATAGAGCTTCTATGACCTTGTCTTGCCCAACTTATACTGGTTTCCTCAGTGTTGTGTACTTAGTCTTATCCTTCAACAGAGTTATCACTTATCTATTGTCCATTTTGTGTTTTTCCATCCCCACCACTCCCCTCGCTGGCAAACATCAAAGATTGTTTCTTTTTATGTGTAAACCTTTTCATGAGTATTTTCCGTATTAATTTCATACACTCTTTGTCCTTTCATGGTTGACTCATTCCATTCAGCATGATGCACTTCAGTTTCCTCCATGTTACAAGACGCTTCACAGAATCATCACTTCTTGTTGCACAATACTCCATTGTGAGTGTATGTACCAGTTTGTTTATCCATTCATCTGTTGATGGGCATCTAGATTGTTTCCAACTTTTTGCTATTATGGACAATGCTGCAATGAACATGAGAGTGCATACGTCTATTGACGTGAAGACTCTTATTTTGTAGCAGCAGGATCATAGCTCTCTAAAGAAGCACCATATTGTTTTCCAAAGTGGTTGGATCATTTTGCATTCCCACCAGCAGCTTATCCATTTGTTTTTTACTGTTTTGATACTTCTCGTGGGTTTGTCAGGGTGAAATATTACCTCGTTGTGATTTTCATTTGCATTTCTCTAATAGCTAGCAATTCAGAACATTTTCTCGTATGTCTATTGGCTACTCAAATGTCTTCTTTGGTGAAGTGTCTGTTCATTTCATTTGCCCATTTTTTAACTGGATTATTTGTCCTTTTGTTGTAAAGGTACTAATTTCCCTTGTGGATTTTAGAGACGAAGCCTTTATCTGATTTATAATAACCCATTTGTTTTATCTGTCTGTAGGTTGTCTTTTTTACTCTTTTCGTGAAATCTTTTGATGAGCGTATGTGTTTAATTTTTAAAAGATACCAATTTTCTAGTTTATCTTCTTGAGGTTGTATGTGGTTGGTTATAGTTTGTATCCTGCTAATGCCAGGTATTAGGGCTTCTAGCATTGATCCTTTTATCTACTAGGAACTTAATTGTTTTGTATTTGTATTTAGGTCCTGTTTCATTCTTGTGCAGATGGACATCCCATTTTCCCAGCACCATTTATTAAAAAGACTGTCTTTTTCCCATTTAATGGATTTTGACTTTTTGCTGAAGATCAGGTGGTGATAGGAGAATGGATTTACATCTGGACTCCTTCTCCTTCTGTCCATTGGTCAATGCATCTGTCATTGTACCAATAGTGGGCTATTTTGATTATTGTGGCTGTATAGTAGGTTCTAAGGACAGGTAATGTGAGTTCTCCTATCTTATTTTTTCTTCAGTAGTCGTTTATTTGTCAGGGGTTTCTTTCCTTTCCATATAAAGTTAACAATAAATTTTTCTATCTCTTTAAAGAAAGTTGTTCATATTTGGATAGAGACTGTGTTGCATTTGTAGATTGCTTTGGGTAGAATTTTCACAATGTTGTATCTACCTATCCATGAGCATGGTATAATTTTCCATTTATGTAGATCTTTTGTGGTTTCTTCAAATAGTGTTTTGTAGGTCTTTTACATCTCTGGTTAGATTTGTTCCTAAGTTTTTCTTTTTTATTGTTGTTTGCTTTTTTTTTTTTTTTTTTTTTTTAGGTGGGAACTATTGTAAATTAAATTGTATTACTAATTTCCTTTTCATCATTTTCTTTATTGGTGTATAGGACTCCAACTGATTCTTGTATGTTTATCTTGCATCTTTCTAATCTGCTGAAGCTTTCTGTTAGTTCCGGGAGTAGTTTTTGTTTTTCTTTGGATTCTGTATGTGTACTATCACATCATTTGCAAATAGGGATGTTTTTACTTCTTCCTTACCAATCTGGATACTCTATTCTTTTTCTTGCCATATTGCTCTAGCTAGGACTTCCAGAAAAATGTTAAAATAGGAGTGGTCATAAAAGGCATCTAACATTTTCCTAGGGGGAATGTTTTCAGCCTCTCTCCATTAAGAATGTTGTTTGCTGTTGGTTTTGTGTCAAACTCACTGCTGTCAATTCCAACCTGTAGAGACCAGACAGTACGGAATAGGATTGCCGCATAGAGTTTCCAAGGAGCACCTGGTAGATTAGGTATCTTCTGTTGAGAAATTTCCTTTCTCTATCTATTTTGTTGAGAGTTTTTCTCAAGAATTGTGTTGGATTTTTTCTCCGTTGATTGCAATGCTCACGTAATGCTTTACTTTTATTTATGTGGTGGATTATGGTGATTGGTTTTCTAACATTGAACCATCTTTGCATAACTAGACACTTTTGAAGTAAAGGGACCCCAGCCTTTTCTGAAACACACTCAGCTTCTGGCACTGTATTTGGTGATATCAAGTGCCCAGATGACTCTGGTTGCTTCTTTCCTTTTTTTTTATCTCAAGAGACTGTCTCAAGGCATAAAGCAATCTTGCACATTCAGTCTACTCCACCAACACAACTGCAGCCAATCTAGCCTCATTAACATCATACAAACAGGATTTACAACATGAAGGAACATCCCGGGAATCATGGCCTAGCCAAATTGTCACACACAATCTTGAGTGAATACAATTCAGTCCATTACAGTGAGAATAATTAAAATATGTCTTCAGATCCAACTTGACAGCACTTGGCTTGGCTAGTGATTTTTTTTTTTATTTAATGTCTATCCTATTTTCATCTTTCACAATACTATGGAAATTTTCTGTTAGCAGTTTTTCAGTGATCCCCTTTGTTTTCCAGCTTTTCTCCATGATCTGAAATTCCAATCATCTGCAATATTTTACTTTTGATTTCTTTGCACATAATTATCATTTCTTCATTCATTTTTCTGATTTTTCCTCAAACAGAGTTGTATATGTATATGTATACATATATTTGTCTTCAATTTCACTGTCTTCCATTATTTCAAAGTTGATCCTCAACCCTTCTATGACACTATCCATTTCTGAAATTGTGTTTCTCTTTCGGATTTCCAATTGTTGTTTTTGTACGATTTCTAGTTGTGAATTTATTTTGGCTTTTTTTTCCTGTTATAGTTTCCTGAATGCTTCCTTAACTTTGTCTATTTTTTCCTCGTGTTTGCTCCTGTTCTTGGATAGCTCTGATTACCAGAAATTTGAATTCCCCGTCAGATAGTTCTAGTGCCTTTTTTTCTTCAGGAAAGTTGTTGAGTATTTTATTTTGGACATCTACTGGAATCGTCCTATCTTTTATTATTATTTTAAATACATTGTGATACTGTCTGCTGTCTTTGGGGCATTCACTATTTATTCTGTGGTTATTGATTGTGGATTGGTTTGTTTTGTCCTGCTTTTTTGTTTTATTTGGTTAAGTCAGAGAAGGCAGGTTGTGCATTCTTTGTTGTTTACTTGTCTGTGTTCATGAGAATTTTACCTTCTTGCCCAAATGGCAGGGCCAGTGGCTCACTTATGGTACAGCAGCGCAAATCCAGCTGAAGGGAAAGGACTGGGATGGATTGTTTATAGCACACATTAGGGTTGACAAGGCAAACCAGGAATCAGTGCTGGGCAGTTACCAATAGGCCATGCTTGTACCTACAGGGATATGATGTACAGAACACCATACAGGTAAGCAGGAAGAAGAGGGGTTGTTGTTGTAATGTACAGAGCTAAAATGGGTATGGGAGAGAAGAGAGAGAAACAGGAACCCAAAACACTGAGTGCTCTGGGATCTTGCAGTTGGAGTGGAGAGATGAGAACCCAAGAAATGGAGAGAAAAAGAAAAGCTCACAAAAAAGAAAGAAAGAGGGGAGGGAGAGAGGGAGAAGGGGGAGACAGATAAATTACCTAGTTAAAATTTGTGGAGGAAATGAAAATAAAGGCCTTCAGAGGTTCCTCCACTGCTGCTTCTAAGACTGGTGGAGTGTTTACCAGGCTGTATGGTATGACCTGGCTAAAAGAGGGATAGATGTCATACAGTGTCAGTTATTAAGGAGAAAGCAAATAAGGTAAGTATAGAGAGATAAGAATTGGGAAACAAAGAAAGACAGGATGCAAAAAAGAAAAAAGTAAAGAAATGCCCCCCAGGGATTCCACTGACACAGGTGGGCAAACTAGAGATGTGAGTTCTAAGTCATACAGTAGAGATGAGCTAGAATGACCTTCTAAGCCACCAAAACCAAAACCAAAACAAAACAAAAACAGAAGGGCAAGAAAAAAAACAGACAACAAAGCACACATACAAAGAAACCCAAGGATTCCACCGGCTTGGCATGTTCAAGTGAGTTATTCCTCAGCTAGGTGGCAGTTCACAGCCTTTTAAGATGAGACAAAGATGGCACATGGAGCCAGGTGTTTGAGAGAAAAGGAGTTAGTGGGAGACATAGAAGAAACCAAAAGAAATGGAAGAAGGCAATACCACCTACAGATAGATGGCACTCAGGTAGTGGGGTGAATCCACATGGCCAATGCCAAAAGAGTTTCCTCCTGACCAACAGACTGTAGCTGGTTGGAACCATAGGAAGCCAATGGGTAGTGGAAGGTTGAGGTTAGGAAAGTGTGTATCGCTGGTTACTGGTTGATCTGTGTCATGCTGGGAACTTCTGAAGGTACTTTTGAATACTCCCCATATGCTGATCTTTGATGTGAGTGGGGCAAAACCAAGTGGCCTGGACACTGCAACCTCTAGCCAGCTGACCCAGTGCTACTAGCCAGGAAGCTTTGTAGGTAGAGCAGCAGGGAGAGGATGAGGGTGGGAAAGTGTGTATCACTGGTTATCAGGTGCTTTATCTTCTGCTGAGATGTCTATGAATCTGCTTTCCTGTGCTCCCTGTCTGCTGATCTCCAACAGGAGACCAAGGTGGTATATCCATTCTGAGTTAGCTGATAGGAGATTTCTTTTCATTTCTTTTCTCATTCTCTATTCTTTGTCAGTTTATTATTCCATTAGTGTTTGGGTGAGATCTTTATCTCTTCATTTGACACTTTGGGTTACAGCATTGACATTTGTCTCATTTTACTTACTGTTTGGGGTCTTTCCTGTGGACGGATGGTGTGGTGCTTCCATGTATGTTGTCATGTTGGCAGGAAGTCTGTGTTAATTATAAAAACCAAACCCACTGCCCTGGAGTTGACCCCAACTCATAGAGACCCTGTAGACACACTAGAACTGCCCCATAGAGTTTCCATGGAGTGCCTGGCAGATTTGAACTACCAGCCTTCTGGTTATCAGTTATAACCCTTAAACACTAGCCACCAGGGTTTCCTTCTTAACTATAGGGTATAAATAAATCATTCTGGGAACCAAATAGTATATTACCTTAAATAAAATACGCATATGCTTACTTTTTCATTATTTTGTTTATGTGTACAGCAATATTTCATTCCAGGATGAGAAGGATGTTACTTAGTCTATTTTTCTGTTTATCGTAAGAACAGAAAATAATTTTTCTTCACTTTTTTAAGTTATTAAAAGTATATTTCTATACAGAACAAATGTATACTAAACATGAAATGAGATATAGTATCTATATGTTGACAATACACATTCTGGGAAAACAACTTCATTAAGTATCCATTCCCAGTGAGTTTACCTGAGAATATCCTTTGATAAAGAATATTAAAAAATGATGACTGCTAAAAATTTAATTGACTTTGTTCAAGATATAAACAACAAGAAAGAATCAAAATATACTTAAATGTTTGAAAAATACATATAGGTCCTACACAAAACAAAAATATTTCCAAATATACACTTACAAACCCAGTGCCGTTGACACTTAAGAAAATATATTTAGTTATAACCAGCCTTATGTATGAGCAACTGCTTTTATGTCATCATTTTCAGAGATACCAGGAGGCCCTTTCTGTTTGTGCTTGAAATTCTGACTATAGGATATCATATCTTTTAGAATGAAAATACTCCCAATCAAGAGTAACGTTAATGACATAATTCAATCTAGGGATGTATTGGCTACTCTTATTGTATTAGAATAGGTAAGTGCCTAGTGTTGGCCAGAGACACCACAGGGAAAATGAACTATCCCAGAGCCAGCCATCCCTGTCGTAATTACAGATAATAATTTTACTGCTAACAGTAGAAGAGATTTCCCATCACTTACCTGTGAGTGTTGTTGGGAATGCTCTTTTAAAGTACTTGAGAAACAACTATCCAAAATGCTCAGATTACACATTATGATTTGTATAGACTGAAAGGACCATAGTAAAGTTTTCCTCATTATCTGGAAGTTGTATATCAGTTTTTATACCCAGATGGAAAAGTTATACTGATGTTGATACACTTAATTTATTCAACATATTTTTAAGTGTCCTTGTGGGCAATGGTGAGGCAAGCTCTTATGAAGTGTATTTAGTCAAGAAGCAGGAAATAAATAATTTCATAAATATGTAATTAGTATTCTGATAAATCCTACCAATGAGAAGGCTAGAGACCTCTGAAAGCATTTATTTTCCATACTCTGTCCTTTAGGGACAGTCAGAATCAACTTCACAGAAAAAGTTTGATTTTTTGGTTTAGAAGATGAAATGAATCTTCCTGAAGAAATTTTATGTATATTGAGCTCCATCCTTAAGGGTGAGCAGAATGTGATTAGGCAAAATTAGACTGAGAGAAAGGAAGTCATTATGACAAGAATAACCAAGCAAAAAGTAGAAACTGGAGGCTAATAATACACCGAGTTTCTAAAAATATTGCAGAAGTACAGTAGGATTTGGGAGAGGACCTAAAGAATTAATCTAAAATTGAGAGAAATGAATAGGTACCTGCTAAATTGTGCAGACTAGTTAGAGAATTAGCCATTTGTCAGAAGATACTGGTATATTATTAGGGTAACAATTAGGGAAAGGAAAACTAGCAGAATAACGCTGTTCATAAGACATTTGTATAAATTATTGTTGGCTGCCATGGAGTCAAATCCCACTCATGGTGACCCCATGTGGAACTTCTCTGTAGGATTGTTAAGGCCATGACCTTTCTGATCAGAATACCAAGCCTGTCTTCTACAGCTCCTCTGGGTACATAAACAAAATATTAGAGATCAAAAAATTTAGACAGTTGTGTTAATTATGTTTACTATTCTATGTAGGCATATCATGAAATTTAAGATTACACAGAAAGAAATTTATGTCAGCATGTCTTCTTTTATGTAGCTCTATGTAGTTGAATGGATGGATGGATAGATGGAAAGAGATATATGTATGTGTATACATATGTATATATGTATGTATATATTCATTAGTGTATGATCAGAAACAAATAATACTGAAGGAAGAAATTGAAGCTGCATCAAAGGCAGGAACCAATGGTACTGAAGGAAGAAGTCAAAGCTGCACTGAAGGCACTGGCAAAAAAAGAGGCTCCAGGAATTTATGGAATGTCAACTGAGATGTTTCAACAAATGGATGTAGCACTGAAAGTGATCACTCATCTATGCTAAGATATTTGGAGGACAGCTACATGACCAACAAACTGGAAGAGATTCAATATTTATGCATATTCCCAAGAAAGGTGATCCAACTGAATGTGGAAATTATTGAGCAATATCATCAATATCACATGAAAGTAAAATATTCCTCAAGATCTTTCCAAAGTGACTGCAGCAGTATCTTGACAGGGAACTGCCAGAAAGTCAAGACGGATTCAGAAGACGACATGGAACCAGGGATATCCTTGCTGATATCAGACACTGGCTGAAACCAGGGAAAAGCAGAAAGATGTTTACCTATATTTCATCGACTATGCAAAGGCATTTGACTGTGTGGATCATAACAAATTACGGATCACATTGCAGAGAATGGGAATTCCAGAACACTTAATTGTGCTCATAAGGAATCTTTACATGGATTAAAAGGGAGTTGTTTGAATAGAACAAGGGGACACTGCATGGTTTAAAGTCAGGACAGGTGTGCATCATGGTTGTGTCCTTTCACAGTATCTATTCAATCTGTATGCCAAGAAAATCATCAGAGAAGCTGGACTATTTGAAAAAGAAAGATGTATCAGGATTGGAGGACGATTTCTTTTTTTTTTTTTTTTTTTGTATTTGTTTTATTTCTTTTATTTTTTATTGTGATTAGGTGAAAGTGTACAATCCAATATAAATTTGCATGCCCGCCTACTTGCAACTCCCACTGCTTTCTCTGCCCGGTGACAGCACACTCTGCCTGTCCGTTCTATACATGTCATATCCTTCTAACAATCTTCTGTCCTCTCATCTCCGCGCCCTCCCCCCAAGTAAGGGGCCAGCAGGACGACAACCCACAGAGGCGTAATACCTAAAGTGCACACACGATATGGTCCGATTCCTGTCCAAAGAGTTGACCTTAGTAATGATTTATGGACAGGGGCAGCATCAGGACCAGGGGAACCCTGAGGACTCTGGACCATCAATTGTGGTCTTTTAGTGAAGCTCTCAGGGTGCACCCCTTTTTTATTCTCGTTTTGCCAGTGAGACCCATCTTTGTGAGCCCCATCATGGCTATCCCTTGTGACAGCCAGACACCATCTGGTACCTCTGGTGATATGTCGATGCAGTCACCCACTCACGTGGGTCTCTCTGTCTTCAGGGTTCTCTTTCACATGTTTCGTTTTGGTCGTTGGTGATCACCTGTTCCTGCTGAGTTGAGACAATCTGGAATGCCTCAGATGGCACCTTGCTAGCTTTTAAGACCCCAGACATCACTCACCAATATGTAGTGTAGAAGACTCTCTTAGCAATAGGTTAGTTATGCCAATTGGTCTTGATGTCCCCTGAGAACGTGGTCCCCGGACCCCTGTCCTTGTTACTGTATCCTTGCAATACTGAATTAAGACTGGAGGAGTATTCATGTTATGTTGAAGTCCAGTTAAATCGATCCTCTTTCTAATGTGTGCTGTTGCTGATTTCAGGCAACCAAATTTCTGGCAGCTGTCTAATCTATAACCACCCTCTCCCTCCCTCCCCACTCTTGCAGCCATTAAAGAGTCTTTTCTTTTATACATGAGTCTGTTTTTTATGTTCTTATCATACGATATTTGTTCCTGTGTCGCTGACTCATTTCACTCAACATGTTGAAACCAGGTTATCAGATGCATCCTAAAATCATCATTCTTCTTTATCATTGCACAGTGTTCCACTGAGTGTATGCATACACACACACACACACACACACACACACACACACACACACACACAGGAGTTTATTTACCCATTCATTTGTTATTGGGCATCTCGGTTGATTACAAATTTTTGCTATTGTGGACTGTGCTGCAAGAAACATTCATGTGCATGTATCTCTCGGTGTGAATGCCCTTGATTCTATAGGATATATTCCGAGCAGCGAAATTGGTGGGTCAAATGATATATCTATTTCCCACTTTTTAGGGAAGCGCCAGATTGCTTTCCAAAGAGGTTGTACCGTTTTGCAATCCCACTAACAGTGTAGGAGAGTTCCACAGCCTCTCCAGCATTTGTTGTTTTGTGTTTTTGGATCATGGCCAACCTTGTTGGGCTAAGATGATATCTCATTGTAGTTTTGATTTGCATTACTTTAGCAGCTAATGAATGTGAGCATTTCTGCATGTGTCTTTTGGCTGCGTGGATATCCTCTTTAGAGAAGGGTCTGTCCATCTCCTTCGCCTATCACTTAACTGGATTATTTATCTTTTTCTTATTGATATTTTGTAGTACCTTATAGACTGGAAATCAGACATTGGTCTGACATATAGGTGACAAATATTTTTTACTTTGTTGTGGGTAATCTTTTAATTCTTTTGATAAAGCCTTGGATGAGCAAAAGTGTTTGATTCTTAGTAGTTCCCATTTATCAAATGTCTCTTCTGTTGATCATGCTTTATTTATCAAATATTGAAGTCTATCTATACTGTGTATTAAAACTTCCATTGTTGATGCTATTTTTTCTTAGATGAGTTTTATTGTTTTAGATTTGATATTTAGGTCTTTTATCCAGTTTGAGTTGGTTTTGGTATAACGTGTGAAATATGGGTCTTGTTTCAATTTTTTGCAGATGGATAGCCAATTTTGCCAGCACCACTGGTGGAAGAGATTGTTTTTACCCCACTGTAAAATCTTAGGGCTTTTGTCGAATATCAGCTGTTCATAGAAGGATGGTAACATATCTGGGGTCTCAATTCTGTTCCATTGGTCTGTATGTCTCTTTTTTTAAAATTTTTTTATTTAATATGACTGAGTGAAAATGTACATTCCCGTATAAATTTACATGCCCACCTATATGCAGCTTCCACTGCTCTCCCTGTCCGGTGACAGCACAGTATAACTCTCTGCTCCATACATGTCTAATCCTCCCAACAGTCTCCTTTCCCCTCCTTTCCACCCACTCTCCTTCCTCCAGCAAAGTGCATCCAATATATGGTCACTCTGCATTGCCAAGTCCAATCCATTCATGTCCAAAGAGTGGACCTTCATTGTGATTTATGGGCAAGGGCAGCATCAGGGCCAGGGGCCATGCTCTCAGGGGAACCCTGAAACCTCTGGACCATCAATTGAGGTCTTTTAGTGGAGGTCTCAGGATGCACCCCTTTTTATTCTTGTGTAGCCAGTGAGACTCAACTCTGTGAGACTCAACTCTGTGAGCTACATCACGGCTATCACTTTTGGTGGCCGGACACCATCCAACTCATGTGGGTCTGTCTATTCTGGGTTGGATAGTTGCTATATGTCTCTTTTTGTACCAGTACCAGGCTGTTTTGACAACTGTGGTAGTGTGATAGGGTCTAAAGTCGGGTAGTGAGAGGCCAACCAGTGTGTTCTTCCAGTAGTGCTTTACTTAGCAAGGGCTTCTTCCCTTTCCAGACAAAGTTGGTGATTTTTTCTCTATCTCATTAAAAAGTATCATTAGAATTTTTATTGGGATTACATTATAGAAGTAGATTGCTTTGAGTAAAATAGACATTTTCACAACGTTAACTCTTCCTATCCACGAGGAGGGTAGGTTTCTCCATTTATGTAAGACTCTCTTGCTTTCCTGAAGTAAGGTCTTGTAGTTCTTTTCATAAAGATTTGACGGCACTTGGCTTGGCTAGTTAGATTAATTCTTAGGCATTTCATCTTCTTGGGAGCTATAGTAAATGGTGTCGATTTGGTGATTTCTTCATTAATAATTTCATTGTTGGTATAAAGGAATTCTACTGATTTACTTATGTTTATCTTGTATCCTGATAATTTGCTGAACTCCTCTATCAGTTTGAGTAGTTTACTTATAAATTCTTTAGGATTCTCTGCATATACAATCATATCATCTGCAAATAGGGAAGATTTTTCTTCTTTACTGATGCAGAGGCTTTTTATTTCTTGGTCTTGTCTAATTGCTCTAGCCAGAACTTCTAGTACAATGTTGGATAGGAGAGGTAAAAGTGGGCATCCTTGTCTAGTTCCCATTCACAAGGGGAATTGTTTCAGTCTCTCTCCATTCAGGATGATGAAGTCAGTTGGCTTTGTGCAAATGGCTCTTACTGCTTTGAGGAATTTGCCATCTATCCTTATTTTGCTGAGAGTTTTTAGCATGAATGCATGTTGTACTTTATCAAATGCCCTCTATGTATCTATTGACAAAATGAAGTGATTCTTGTCCTTTGTGTTATTTATGTGGTTGATCAAAGTAATTGTTCTTCTGGTGTTGAAACAGCCTTGCATCCCTGGTATGAATCCAACTTGATCATGATGGATTTTTTTTTTTTTTTGGATATGTTGTTGAATTCTATTGACAAGTATTTTGTTGAAGATTTTTGCATATAGGTTCAGGAGTGATATTGATCTGTAGCTCTCCTTTTTTGTTGGCTCTTTCCCTGGCTTTGGTATCAGGGTTATGCTGTCTTCATAGAATGAATTTGGGAGTATTCTACCCTTTTCTATGCTGTGAAATAGTCTCAGTAGTATTGGAGTTAACTCTTCTCTAAAAGCTTGGTAGAATTCTGCAGTGAAGCCATCTGGGCCAGGGCTTTTTTTGATTGGTAGTTTTTGGATGAGTTTTTCAATCTCTTCCTTTGTGATGGTTCTGCTTCACCTTGTGATAATTTTTGTAGGTGATATGAATCCAGGAATGTGTCCATTTTTGCTAGGTTTTCAGATTTGTTAGAGTACGATCTTTTGTAGTATTTTGTTATGATATTTTTAATTTCTTTTGGATCTGTTGTGATATCTCCCATCTCATTTCTTATTTGGGTTATATGAAACTTTCTTGTTTTTCTTTAGTAAGGTTAGCCAATGATTTGTCAATTTTATTGATCTTTTTAAAAAATGGATTTTGGTCTTCTTGATTTTTTCAATTTTTCTTGTATTTTCTAATTCATTTAGTTCTGCTGTAATCTTGATGATCCGTTTTCATCTGGTGCCTGAAGCATTCCTCTGTTGCTCTCTTTCTATTTGTTCAAACTGTAGGGTTAATTCTTTGGTTTTGGATCTTTTTTTCCTTCTGGATGTGTGCATTTATAGAGATAAATTGACCCCTGAGCACTGCTTTTGCTGTATCCCATAGGTTGTGTTAGGAAGTATTCTTATTCTCGTTTGAATCCATGCATTTCTTTATTTCATCCATGATTTCTTCTATAACCAATGGCTTTTTGAGCAAGATCTTGTTCAGTTTCCATGAGTTCAAATTTCTATGTTTTTTTCTGCTGTTGATTTTGACTTTTATGCCTGTATGGTCTGAGAAGATGCTTTGCAACAATTCAATGGTATGAATTTTGTTAAGACTTGCTTTATGTCCTAAAACTTGGTCTATTCTCAACAATGTTCCATGTGCACTGGAGAAGAAAGTGTACTTATCTACTGATAGAAAGTTTTGTATATGTCGATGAGGTCTAGTTGGCTAATCGTGGCAGTAAGATCTTCTGTGTCTTTACTGAGCTTTTTTTCTAGAAAATCTGTCCAATATTGAGAGTGGAGTGTTGAAGACTCCCACTATTATCATGGAGTAATCTGTCTCCTTTCTGAATGTAGTCAGTGTTTCTTCAATGTATTTAGATGTTCTAGTATTGGGTGCACAGATGTTTAATATTGTTAATTCCTGCTTGTACATTGAACCTTTCATCACTAAATAGTGTCCATCTTTGTCCACAATGGTGGATTTTACATTAAAATCTATTTTATCTGAGATTAATGTTGCCACTCCTGCTCTTTTTTGTAGATTGTTAGCTTGGCATATATTCTTCCATCCTTTAATTTTCAGCTTGTTCATATCTTGAAGTCTAAGGTGAGACTGGTTTTATGTTTGTTGAGACTCCTGTATTACATTTCTTGATTTGATATATTGCATCTTTATTGTGCTTTGCGGCTACCTTTTTGATCCCCTTAATAAAACTTCTACATGTCTTATTAACTTCTTCTCCATCTGGAAGGACTATAACTACTGTAGTACATCCGTCTTTTTAATATGATGATACTGTGTTTCGTGAAATAATCATTGGATCACTTGTTTTAATATTATAGCTTTGATTGAGTTTTGTGCCTTCCCTAACTTAGTAGATTTCTGGGTGATGTGTCTTGTATTGCCTCCTAAACTATAGAGTTAATGGTGTTGTTCTTCTAAGCCAAGAGCTTCTTTCAGTATTTCTTGTAGCATTGGTTTGGTTTCTGCAATGTCTCTGAGTTTCTGTTTATCTGCAGATTATGTAAATTCATTTTCATATTTTGAAGATAGCTTTACAGGATATATAATTCTTGGTTGGAAGTTTTTCTCCTTCAAGGCTTTGAATGTGTCATCCCATTGCCTCCATGCCAGCATTGTTTCTGCTGAGAAGTCAGACTAAGGCCCACAGAGTTTCCCTCTGAATGTGAACTTTGCTTTGACTCTAGCTGCCTTTGAGAGTTTCTGCTTATGTTTCATTTTGTTAGGCTTGATAATAACATGTCTTGGAGACTTTCTTTTGGGATCTATGTTGAGTCGCATTAGATACGTATCTTAGATATCTATATCCTCTTCTTTCATAAGTTTTCTGTCAGCAGCTCAACACCAGTGCTCTCTGCATTTTCAGGTGTCCTTCCCTGTTCAAGAACTCCAATTGAGCATAGATTGTTCCTCTTGATAGAGTCCCATGAGCTTCCTAATGCTTCTTCATTTTTCTTGTTACTTTTCTATGATTTCTCCTCAGGATGCTGGAGTCAGTAGCTCTGTCTTCCAAGTTAGAAAGCCTGCTTTCCATTTATTCAGTTGTGTTTTCTTGGCTTTGAATTGAATTTTCTATTTCTTAGATTTTGTTATTCCTCTGTTGGATTTCAGAATACTGGTGTTCCGTCAGTTAGAACAGCTTGCTTAATTTTTCATTATGCTCCGCTACATTTTATATAATGTTTAGCAGGGCTTTCTGTATAATCGTTTTGTACTCTGTCTCTGATAGTTTCAGAAAGGCATCTTCATCTGAAAGTTCTTTTGTTCTTTCTTTTGGCCATAGGTGAATTTTTCTCTAAGTTTCTGTCCCAAGTTTGTTGCTTTTGGCCATCTAGAAGTTGTTTAGTTTCTCCATTGTTACTTGAACAGGATTTGAAGTACAGTCTGAGAAGGAAGGTGATCATCAGTTACTCTATGTTCCCCAGCGACTGGGCCCAGTAGAATCTCTGGGGTAGCAGGCTCCACCTCCTAACTGGAAAATACACCACCCCACTTATGGGGTCACTAGGGTGGCATCAGCTATGATGTAGTTCAGTAAAGGCTGGAAGAGATGTTGTCAGGATGCACTGCAGTTATTTCTCTATGTAGTCTTATCTTGAAAGATAAAAGCTATCTCACATCTTCCAAAAGCAGTCAGGCTGTCTGGTGTGCAAGCCCCTCTTCCCAGCTGTCAAGGTAAGCACTTCTGTAGCCAACACCAGATGCTGTAAACTAGTTCAAAGTACAAAAAGACTACTGCCCTGCTCACATCTGCTGCCAGGCCCCACCTGTAAGGTCACACTGTGCTAGGCACAGCTTTTCTGGTGGAAAAGCACACCGCAGGCTGGCATTGCTTCCAAGACTGGAAATTAGCCCCCACTGATGTGTCTGTTTGGGTAACTCTGCCTTCCAGTCAAACATAATGGCATGCCACGCAAGTTCTCCTGCCTCCTGTGGAATAACTGATTCAATGGTGGAGGTTTGGGAGAAGGATGGAGGGATCAGGGTGCACAGAGTCCAGGGCCGGGCTCTCAAAATGTGGCTATTCTGCTTGCTGATCTTTTCAGCAGTGTGACTGAGCTTTGCTGCCAGTTAAGCTGTTTGTTAGCTAAGACAGAGAAAAAAAAAAAACAAGTGAAAACCGCCATTACTGTCAGTACATGAGAACCAGCAATCAGCATGGGTGGGGCTCAACAAAAGAGAAGAAGTTTCCCATTTAGTAGCAGGTAGTCCAAATTGGCAGCCCTGTGCTGTGTCCAAGGGCTCACTGGGTATCCAGAAGGCTCTGTTTAATTCTTAGTCCAGGCCTTAGTTTTCAGAGGGAATTAGGGAGATGTGAGTGTAGTCCACTGTTTTGACTCCATCACTGGAGGAGGATTTCTTAACAACCTGGTTATGCTGATGACACAACCCTGCTTTCTGGAAGTAAAGAATAACTGAAACATTTATTAAGATCAAAGACTATAGGCTTCGGTATCAATTCCACCTTCATTATCAAGAAAACAAAAATCCTCACAACTAGACCAGTAAGCAACAGTATGATAAATGAAGAAAGGATTGAAGTTGTCAACGATTTCATTTTACTTCGGTCTGCTACCCCTGGAAGTAGCCGTCGAGAAATCAAAAGACGCATTGCATCTGGAAAATCTGCCTCAAAGAATCTCTTTAAAGTACTGAAGAGTGAGGATGTCACCTTGAAGATTAAGGCGCATCTGACCCAAGTTATGGTATTTTCACTTGCATCAGCTACATGAGAAAACTGGACAATGAATAAGGAAGACAGAAGAAGAATTGATGCCCCTTAAATGTATGTTACAGAAGAATATAGAATATAACATGAACTGCTAAAAGAACAAACAAATCTGCTCTGGAAGAAGTACAACCAGAGTGTTCCTTGGAAGCAAAGAAAGTGAGACTTCATCTTGCGTATTTTGAATAAGTTGTTAGGAGGGATCAACCCTTCAAGAAGAACATCATGGTTGGCAGAGTGGAGGGACAGTGAAACAGTTGAAGAACCTCTACAAGATGCACTGACACAGTGGCTGCAATGATGGGTTTAAGAATAAGGACAATTGTGAATATAGAATCGTCTAACAATAACAACATGTATATTTATATCCAATTTAAGATATATTCAGGAAATCTAATTAAACAGCCATTATTGAATTGTTTGCTGTTTAGAGTTAAACAAGTATACATTATTTCTTTCTGAATCACTTAGAATTGCTTAGGGAAACATTTCTTAATTCTTCTGATTCCAGTTGGATAAATAGGATTATAATTTAAGACTATGACTCTCATAATTAAGGATCTTTGCAACACACCTTAATTAACCTGACTTCTGCAATCCATAAGAGCTATATTTGCAAGCTTCTATTTTCATAGTTTACTTAAACAGTCTTGTAAGGCGTTTCATTTCGAGAGCAAAACAAGAAAGCAACATCTAGGGGGAATAAATAAAAACCTGACTGTAATCTTCAGAGCATAATAGGAAAACCAAGGTATGGTGTTCAGTAATAAACTTAGATCATAGAAAGTAAAAGAAAATATTAAGCATGCATATTCAAGCTGAAACAAATTGTTTGCATATATCCAGAGATGTGCAAAAGCAGGTACCATTTTCAACGTGAAGGACACACTAAATTACAAACCGATTTTACTGATATTTTCTAAAGGGTCTTTAAACAATTATTGTCAGAGGAGGTTATCCAATTCCTTGGCCTTTTAGCATATGCACTCAACAGCCCTTATCCCTGCTCTTGGTTGGCTATTCTGTATAAGTCAGCCTTTGGCTTATGTTTTGATTGCTGATTTCAGATATTTGCTCTGGCAACAATAAGTAATCAAACTGACATTGAAAACTGATTTGAAATTAAACTTGAGATTTTTATTTAATTTACAGTTACATTTCAAGTTTTTGAAAACACAGTTTACTTCAATCGCTAACCTTTTCAACCTTGCTAGAGAAGGTAATTAGGGACAATGTAAATAATCATTCATTTTCATATCTACATTTTAGTGTATTTTACAACTAGGTGTCTCTCACATTTCTCATTCTGTTTTTGAAAATCTTGACAGTAAATACTCTTATGTCCACAATCCGTGCAAATCCATTTACAATTAAAAATAATAAGAAACCGGTATAAAAATTTAAAATGCTTCCTGAAAACAGGATTCCTTATTCATGAGCCAAAAATATGATGACCTTAAAAAAAGACAATAACAATGATTTTAGCTAAGAGAAATGCTGTATTATTTGTAGTTTTTGTACTTTCTCTGTATAAGTACATTGCATATTCAAAAGCTACAAATATAAAAAGAATAAATTTTTTCTATCTCCTCAGGAAAAGCATTTCTTACCTTGAAAGTACACAGAATATTTTATTTGTGAAAGTTAATTGAAATGTCTGTCTAGTTAATCATAACTAAACAACACTACAGTCCATCCAAATATTAAATCACAATCGATTCTAGATGCTTACAAACTTTTGCTACTGAAAAGCATGCGATTACATCCAATCTTTTCAGTGCCCTAGTGGTACAGTGGTTAAGTGCTATAGAGGCTAATCAAAAGGTTGGCAGTTCAAATCCACCAGCCACTTTTTGGAAACCCTATAAGAAAAAGTTCTACTGTGTCCTAGAAAGTTGCTGTAAGTCAATGGTGACTTGACAGCAACGGGTTTGGTTTGTAGTTTCTTTTTGTGGTATGCATCTTTTAAGTAACTGAATGATAAAGAAAAAGGTCCTTCGACCAGCCAGGCGATGTGTACGTTGACCAAGTGCTTCAGACAGTCACATACAATTCTATAGACATTTCTGACTCACTAAACCACAATCATATTTCTAAGACTTCACCTGCCAACCAACAAGAGAACTTCATAAGGTCGAGGTAACTGTATGACATGATTAAACTACTTACCATAGTGACAGTAAATTAATAAATATCACTTGGCTACATTAAAAGGAATCAAAGATGGTGTGAGTTAAGTTTTCTTTAACTGATTCAGGTAATATTTATTGAACATTGTCAATAAAATTATTTTATTTATTATTATATTGACACTTGTTGAATATTTTCAGTAAAAAAAGTATTGTTCTAGGTGCTGGGGATACGGCAATCAAGGTGAAAAACTAGCAGCTAATAGTGCCTCTGCCGTCACTGATCTTATATTTTACTGTCAAGTAGTGATAGGTGCCATGACTAACTAAACAGAGTAAGAGGTTTAGAAATACTAGGGCGGACAAAAACAAGAACAAACCCATTGCCACTGAGTTGATTCCAATTCCTAGTTACCCTATTACACAAAGTACTGCTGCACCTTAGAGTATCCAAGGAGCAGCTGGTGGGTTTGAACTGCCAATGTTTTGATTATCAGGCAAATATTCTATCAGTGTACCAACAAGGTTCCATAGTGTAGGGGGTCCCTTTTCTGGCAATTCTTTGTTGATGTAAGGCTACTGTCATTCATTAATTATCTTCAGCAGAGTTTTGTTCGTATGTAGCATTAACAATATTGTTTTATAATTTCCACCTTCCATTTGCCCACCAAAAGCAAAGGTGCCACTATGGAAACTAAGAGCTGTCTGACCCCAGCCGTGGCCTTTGCAGTCATGATACAGAACTTGGATAAGAAGAGCTAGTAGTGTTTGAGCTATGGTACTGGCAGAATACGTTGAATACCACGCTAAAAGAAAGAACGAATCAATCTCAGAAAAAGTACATCCAGAATTTTCCTTAAAAGTGAGGATTCTGAGACTTCTTAGGATGTGTCATCAGAAAAGATCAGTTCCTGGATGAGGACATCCTGTTTGGCAAAGTAGAGGGCCAAAGCAAACCAGGGAACCCTTTAGTTCAGTGGACTGACAATAGTCTCAGCAATGGATTCAGACGTATCAAGTGTCATGAAGATGGCAAGAGACTCAGCCATTGTTTTTTGGATATAAGATGCCTTGAGTCAGAGAGGACTGGACGGTAACTAACAACAACACAGGTCCCTTTTACATAGGAAAACAACAACAAAAACATACCTCCTTTCTTGATGATATCACACTGAAGTATCTCGTGAAATGAAGAGACTATATTGAGAATATATTTCAAAATAAATAAAGGAACAAGACTATTCCAGACAGTCTATTACCTCAGGCAGACTATCTCACGATAAAAAGGAATAGTCTTAATTTAAACAGGAATATATCTTGAAAGTAGAAAGGAAGTATTATTGCATACATAATCTTAAATTTGTACTGAATTTCATCCTCATTATAAATCCTCTCATGTTATGCTTGCAAAATTCTCACAATTGCAATCTACACATTTTTTAAGTAGAATTTTCTTTTTTCAGTGATCATGCACTGTTTCAGAAATGTGTTGCCTCCTAAACATGATTTCAAACAGTTAACTTTTAGAATCTTTAGATGTTTTCTTTGAGGAATTGTCATTTATACATTTTGTAGGGAAAGTGACTAAATAGTCTTAAAGTATGAAATAGTAAAACTTTATTGCTCTTTTGATGCCTCTACTACTGCATTAATAATTTTAATGTCATTTTCCCACCAAATCTAAAACATAGAAATTATTTAGTAAAATGCTTTAATCCCTATAAATGATAAATCTATGATATTTAACTAAATTGAGGATAAGTGCATGCCATATTTTGCATAATCTGTAGCTATCATATGATGTGAGGTTCTCCTTTACAGTTGTCATCGCACTGAAGGTTTCCCTTGTTTTCTTCAGCCCTCTACTTTGCCAAACAGGATATTCTTGTCTAGCAGTTGTTCTTTCTTCATGACAGGTCCTGAGTAAATCTAGCAGATTGTTCAGCCCATTTTTCATGATGCAGTTCTTTGTCTTAAAAATGGAAGCCAGTTTTAATTACATGGAATAAACTCTGCCCACAAAACTAGTTGGTTAAATTAGCTAACTGATTCATATGTGGCTAATATTAAACTTTACATTTTTTTTTAATATTTTCTGAAAGTATTTTTTACTTTTCTGGAAAAATCAGTAAGGATTAAACATATGTTAAAATATAAAAATTAAAGCAAAAATGATTTCAAGATCAATGGATTATTATGATCATTATTAAAATGTGACATCTCTTTATAGTTAACAAATACTTAGATTTTATGAAGACTGAAAAATGTTGACCTTCTAATCACATTGAAATTTCACATTGTATTTATAAGTTGGATTTTTTTTCATTTTATGTATTCCTCAGTGCTGGCTTGGCATTCTTCAGTACTTTTGTATTTGGTTTAGATTTTTAAAAAAGTCCAGCTACATAATTCATTGTGCCTACTACAAATTGAAAATGCAGGGTCCTTTGTTTAAAAAGCGCAGAAAATGTGCCATTAACGGTAGTAAAATAAAAAACTGGCTCCTTTCTTCCATGTTTTCTTTTTCTCTCAACTCATCTTGGTATTTTGTATTTACTAATTAATGTCCTTATAATTAAAGAAAATTTGAAATTCTTAGTATGAAATTTGCCATGCATCTTTATATTGTTCAATACCAGTTTTAAATGCAAACATGAAAATTTAATTCATATAAGAAATCACGGAAATTATTGTATTTTTTCCTTTTTTTTCCTTGTTGATAGTCTTCTCTCCCTCCCCACAAGGATGCTTCCAGTAAGTCAGATGGACAAATACAAACCAAATTCAGAAAGGTGGGAAGGAACAGGAGAGGACCCTCTTAGCACATCTGAGAGTACCTTGGTTTATGACTCCATGACGGTGCCAGTTTACCCCTCCCACCAGCTACTGGCTAACATGAGATGCTTCCAAGACCACTGGAGACAGACAGTAACTCAGGAATGTTATCCTTCCTCTGCAGACCCAGCACATTGGCCCAGACACGTGGAGGGCAGCAGTGGTCTTGGGGCAGGTGCACAGCTTGGGAGACTAAGTAGATTTAGAACAGGAGAGTGTCCATCAGAGAACACATCTAGTTGATTTGGAGCTGCACAAAATGTGGGACCTTACCTAAGGCCCTGACTCCAAGCCCCAGAACATGTTCCGTAGTTCCACAAGTTCAAATATAATGTTTAAAAGAAAATCAAGACAGCAACAGCAGAACCTAAGGAACCAGTACAAGCACACAGTCCACACACTAATGAAGCCAACCCAGAAAACACTTACAGAATAATACTGGCATTGTGTTTTTCCATTTACCTCTGGGTGTTATTCAGTAAACTTACAGTGTCAGTGACTGTTATGCACCAAGCACTGTCCTTTATGCCATATAAGGAAAAAAAAATTCTTGCTTGAGGTGTGGTATCTGCTGTGGAACAGCTAATAGTCTTTTATCTCTAAGATTTGGAACTGAGTCAGCCTAAATAAAAAAGTCTGAATTAAACATATAATAGCTGATTCAATTTACTGTTTCAAGAACAGAGTGACCAAAATATTGTATACTAGTGCACTTAGTACACAAATCCTTAAATATGTATAAAATAATTATTAAAGAGCAAAATGACAGGCAGCAAATGTTAACATTTCACTTATGTATATTTATAAAAAGGTGCCTACTTCTTTTCTGTTAGGTGATGAACAAAGCTTCTAGTAATGAAAGACAGAAACAGAATTGAAAATACTTCTGTAATTTTCCTAATGTGATTCTGTTTTGACATTCTTATGGACCTGAGAGTATATTTCATATTTATCAAAACCTTTGTGCTCTACTCTATAATGTCATACGGAGTTACTTCCAAGATATGCTTTGAGCTAGAAAAACAAATTTTCCTGAATATACTTATGACATGGCTTGTTGAAGTTATTTGTCTTCATCCTTTCAAACATGATTCCATTTACAAATTTCTTCAGTGTAGGAGTTATGAACACCCAACTTGAGGACAACTTCTGCTTGCTTGCCATTTAATGTTATGTAAATTTGCCCTTACTTTGCAGCTACTGAACCAACCCCTAAACCAAAAAAAAGTAAAATAGCCAACTACCCTCAAGTCGATTCTAACTTGTAGCATCCCAGCTATCCGTCCTATAGGACGGATAGAAACGCCCTGCCTGGTGGATTCCAACCTCTGACCTTTTGATTAGCAGCCACAGCACTTAGCCAGTGCTGCTTCTAGGGTTTCCAGACCAACCTTCCCTTACAACAAACCCTTCATCACAGTCACCTTCACTGGCTGCATGCGCACTAAAATAAGGCTGAATAAGAACCCTATGTACTCGTTTTGTAACTTGCTCATAAATTCTTGAAGACAAACTTAGGAACACATTCTGTTACTAATCTGGGGTCTACCTGTAATCTCTTATTAAAGCAATTAATTTATTACTACAGGATGATAAATGCATCTTTACAATATGAATAGACATATACTTTCTGTTCCTGTTAATTTTATCTTTTAAAACTTATTTTACTCTTCTGCTTGGTCACTCGAAAGCATTCATTAACTTTTACTTTATGATATTCATGTGAATGAATGTTCACTTTTGTAACTTCTTATTTCAAGGCTGTTTTATGATGAGTGCTTGATTAACTCTATTGTCCTTTGACAAGTGTATCTGACTATTATACCCTGTCTCATAATTTGCTATTTTTTAAGTTTTCTTAATACTTTTCAGAAAGATAAATATGTTGATCAGGTGCAGATATGCAATGTACATTTGAATTCCTAGAAATTGGGAGTAGGTTTCTCAGTCTATTTTTATGAGAACAAATGTTTAATGTGTAGAATATCTTTGAATATTTAAAGTGTTCAACTACTGGTTTTATTTAGATGTTTTACAAAATGGGAGATACTTGTATTAGGAAAAGAACAGTTAAACTCTATTTGAATGCTACTTAACTACATATTTAAATTTAAATTATAACTGACATGCAGAATTGTTTCTTAGAATAAATTATTCCTCTTCTGCTACCTGTGCATATATTAGTTTTACACTTTTTTTAGGTGACAAGTTTCATATCCTTGAAAAGAATCTCAAGATAACATTGAGTTCATCTACTAGGCATAAAGCAGGATACAAATAAACATCATTTTTTAAAATTGGCTTAAAGATTTCTAGGAAAGATGTTCAGTCCTCTTTTTGGGTGGTTTCCCATGTATCTCATCTAAAATCTTTCTGTTGTCAGTACATATATTAGCCTATTTAAATAGAAAAATAGAAAAAAAGAAGCCCTCATTTCAGAAGATAGTAGGTCACCATTCTCTGCATTACCAGTCTTTGTAGACACAAAAGCCATCAATATAACATTTATTTCTGTTAGAAATCCCTACTTATTTCATTTCCAATTTGCAATATTATCAGCCTCACCTCCACTTCTACTGTTCTGCAGTTCCATGTTTGTGGGCTGCCAGAGAAATGTTATGCATCAATGCTCCAAACCTGAATGGGGCCTCAGGAGTACTGATTGTACGTCACACTGAATGTTCTTTAAGGGGTACTTCTTGGATACTGTCTTAGTTATCTAGTACTGCTATAACAGAAGTATCACCAGTGGATGGATGGCTTCATGAAACAGAAATTTATTCACTCAAAGTCTGGCAGCCTAGTAGTCTGAATTCATGGTGTCAGCTCCAGAAGAATACTTTCTCCATCATCTCTGGAGGAAGATCCCTGCCACCAGCCTTCCCCTGGACTAGAAGCTTCTCTATGCAGGTACTCCACTTACAAAGGACATGCTCTGCTCCCAGGGCTTCTTTCTTGGTGGTATGAAATTCCCCCTTCTCTGCACAATTTCCTACACTTTTATCTCTAGTAAGAGGAAAGCTAGTGCAGCTGACGCTCTAGAGAAACTCCCTTTACATTGAATCAGGGATGTGACCTTAGTATGGCTGTTAGTTTCCCACCCTGTTTCACAAAATTACAATCACAGCATGGAGGACAAGCACAAAATGCTGAGAATCATGGCCTAATCAGGTTGACAGTTCTATTATTGTTACACTGTAGAGGAAGGTTTACAGAACAAACTAATTTCTCCTTAAAGAGTATATACATACTGCTTTATGATTAAAGAAATCAAACCAAAAGACACTGCATTGCAAAACTCTCCCTTCTGAACTTTGGGTTCCCTATTACCAGCATTCTTTTCCCTAGTGCTTACCCTCTGGGCTTGTGTGCCCTTTTACTCTCATTTTGTTTTATGTGTCTTCACCTTCTTTGGCTGCAGGGTAAACCTCAGAGATGACTTCATTACTTAGCTGTAAGGGTGTCCAGGGCTTGTACTATCAGGCCTTCTCCAGTGTCTGTCAGGCCAGCAAGTCTGATGACATATTTTGGGGAACACAATTCAGTATGTGAATTTCCCCCCTCCAAAATTCATGACCTTGCCACATGTAAAACACATTTACCCCGTTGTATCATAACAAAAGTTTGAAATCAACTCCAGGACCCCAAACCAAAAATTCCTCTTTATATTTGAAATCTAGAGAACAAGTTATCTGCTTCCAGGATATAATGGCAGAACAGGTACAAGCTAGACATTTCCAGGACAAATGAGAGAAATCAGAAGAGAAGAAGGCATAACCAGCATCCAGCAAGTCAGCAGGACACGTTACATTAGCCCTCAACGTTTGAAAATAATCCTGTTTTCTGAGACAGTATACACAACAGCCCTGCCCTCCGGAGTGTAGGCACTGACTATACTTTCTAGATTCTGAGGGAAGCCCCTTAGCTCTGAGCTTTGGCTCTGCCTTCGAGGCCCGCTGGACAGCAACTCCCTCTCACTCTGCTTTTGGTGTGCCATTCTTCTAGTCCATCCGAGTGGCAGTTCTACCCTTAGAAACATCGGAGACCGTGGCTCCACCCTTGAAACCCCAGAGGTCCTAGTAATCCGACCACCGCTAACAGCTCAGCTTCTGGTTTTCCTTGTCTCTTCAGTGTCTGCTTCCTGATTCCTTGGGCTCTTGGCCCTTGGGCCTCATGTTTGCATCTTTCCTGCTGGGACAGGTGTTCAAAAGTTCTAGCTTCACTGGTAAGTGCCTGGAGGTACCCCACTCTGTCAGTAAAGTCAGTCCTCTTTTCTTGTTTTAATATGCTTTAAGTAAAAGTTTACAGAACAAACTGGTGGCCTAGTAGTTAACTGTTACAGCTACTAACTGAAAGGTCAGCAGTTCAAATCTGCCACGAACTCTATGCGGTGGTTCTACTCTGTCTACAGGATTGTTATTAGTCAGAATTAACTCCAAGGCAGTGGGTTCGTTTTTCTTTTATTCTTTTATTACAGAACCAATTAGTTTCTCATTAAACAATATACATATTGCTTTATGATATCAGTTAAAAAAAAACCACCACATGTCATCAGCAGTCTCCCTTCTCAACCTTAGGTTCCCTGTTACCAACTTTCTTGTTCCCGCCTGCCTTGCTCTGTGGCTCTGTCGGTCAGCAAGCCTAGCTCCATCAGTAAGTGCCTACAGGAACCCTACTCCACCAGGAATTCTCCTGAGTAAAGGCCCTCAGCTCTCTCGCCCCAGGGGCTGGCTTCAGCACTGTCTGGCACTGGTTTCCTGATGCTGCTGCTTCTGGATCTCTGCAGCCACTGGTCCTCCGCAGCCGCTGGTCCTCCACTGCTGTTAGTTCTCACCATCTGCATCTTCTCCAGTGTTAACAATTTTCTTCTGTCTTTCTTCTAAGTCCTCTATTTATCCACAGTTTCAAAACTACTTCCATATTTTAGGTATCTATTAGAGCACCGCCCCACTTGGTACCGAATTCTGTCTTAGTTATCTAGTGCTGCTATAACAGAAATAGCACAAGTGGATGGATTCAACAAACCAATTTATTCGTCATAATGTAGTAGGTTAGAAGTTCAAATTTGGGGTGTCAGCTCCAGGGGAAGACATTCTCTGACATCTCAGGAGGAAGGTCCTTGTCATAAATCTTCCCCTGGACTAGGAGCTTCTCTGTGATGGAACCCCATGTCCAAAGAATGTCCTCTGCTTCTGGTACTTTTTTTTTTTTTGGTGCAGTAAGATCCCTCTTGTCTGTTGGCTTCTCTTCCCATTTACTTCTTATAAGATGAAAGGTGATGCATATGGTACCCCACACTCATTTACACTGGACCAGGAGTATGATCTTAGTAATGGTGTTACATTGCCACCTTAATCCTGTTTAACATAAAATTACAGTCACAAAATGAAGGGCAACCACAAAACACTTGGAATCATGGCCTAATCAAACTGACACATATTTGGGGGGCATACAATTCAGTACATGACAGATAGTTTTTCAAAATAATCTATTATTTCAAGATAATTTATTATTTCAGGACTCTGTCAGTCATTCTTTCGCATGATTGCTGTGGAACTCCTCTCCCAAAAGAGAATGAGAGTCAAGGAATGAGGAAACTTTTCAATATCTTTAGGATTCCACCAAAGTTATTCTGACAGAGCAATAGTGGCTTCAAGGAACAGTCAGGCCAATGGGAAGACAAAAAAACTAAAAACCACCCTAAACAGTTTGCAGCTATTGGTGATAAACAAGTGTTGAATTTAAATTCTCTTTTTTACAGCTCCAATCCTTAACTTCTGCAAATGGCATCCCAAAATATGGAAGTGTGTGTTCTGTAAAAACCATTCGATTTTTAAATTTTAATTTTGGAGAATCCACAAAATGAAATTCCATATTAAAATATTGCAGAGTGAATGGAAGTTCTTGAGTATGACCAAATTGAATCTAATGCAGACATGCTAAATACATGACATCTCTATTCACATTAGCACTTTAAACATAGCATACGTTAAAATGTATTATTTATGTCAGAAAATTTTACTTTAAGATTTCTTCCAAAACTATGCCTTAAATTATTGATTTGATATGATTATAACCATAGCTTCTTGGTCAATGCCATGCCATATAATTTTGTCAATACTTTAAAAGCAAATAATAGATATAACTAACCTATGAGAAAATCATCTATTTCTTTGTTACAAGTAAAATTGTTAATGTGTCATATAAACTGTTACTCATTTTTTTCCTCAAATAAATAATCCATTAATGATAGATGGAACACACACACACACAAAAAAAAAACAAATTAGCTTTTAGACTGACCGTCTCTTTTAATATTTCATTGCTATATCTTTTATCTGGCTTAGGAAGACTATAAAGTTTTAATCACCATTCAAGGCATAGAGCCTCATTCTTGTATTACAATCTAGAATGGACTATCTTTCTTTAAACATTTCTTTATAATTTTTTATTTCTTTATAATTTCTTTACAATTTTTTAATTTCAGTTATCCACTTCATAAATTTGTCTTCATCCTACTCTTTTGTGCCCCCACTCTCAGTGAAGGCAATGAACCCATACACCCTACCTTCAGGGTTCTTTTATACCAGTTATGCTTTGTCAAATTTTCAAGGGAACCGCAGGTAGAATATAGGAAAGATTATCTTTTGACATAAATTTGGCCATTAGGGACTTAATTTTCACAAGAAAATATAACTCAGAGTCCACATGCTAGTATTTATCACCTATGTACTAGACAGCTGAAAAAAAGTAAACAGTCTGGGGATTAAAACAGCCCAACAGACTCTACACTGTCAAAACTTAAGGCATAGTTAAGACAAACAGGGGGTATTTCTGTACTTGATTTTGCTTAAAAGCCCTTTCTTCATTTTCAAGCTTTCATTTTTCAAGTACTAATTGCCTTTCTCATGCTTGCATTTCTTCGCTGAAGTTTGGCTTAGTTTTTATGTGACAGTTTTATTATAAAGTATTGTGACAGGTTTCCATAATACTTTCGAAAATGTCAGTGCACTGAGTTTACCTATATGTTGAAAATGTTATCTGTTGCCGGGATAATGAAAGTGTTACAAAGATGCAAAATATATTGCTGCTCATATGAATATGACATTTTTAAAAACATGGATACTCATCCAAAAACGTCTTTGTAAGCCATTATAAGTATATTTATTACAAACCCACCAGTAAATACTTACATTTCAGAAGCTTTTCTTCCCCATCGATGGTAAGTATAAGTACAATTTCTAGTCAGTGGAACAGCAACAACAACAAAATGGCCTTGAAGAAAAGCTCGTAACACACAAATGGATTTAATATAGGATAAAGAATACATCTCAAACAAATTAGAAAAAGAGTACAGCATTTAATAATTTTTGCTGAGGAAAGAGTATCATTTAAAAGTATTTAGTTAATATTTAACTAAGGAAGTATCTTAAAACAGATTGTAAATTATTAAACAGTCAAATGGTAAAAAAATAAAATCCTAAGTAAATATAGGTGAATAGATTATTAAATAGTGAATAGAGAAGAACAGATAGAAATAAATATGAAACAAAAGACAGATTTAATGCAAATTTCATACATAAAAAGCCATTATAAGGAAAATAAACAAGTTATAACTGAGGAAAAATATTTGTGATAAATAGACCGTTGTAAAAACAGGCCAAGGACAAGAACTGTCAATTCTCCCAAGAAATGTGATAGCCTAAAGTATACCAAAAATTCTCTCCCTTGGCTCAAAAATCAAAGAAGTGCAAATTTAAACAATAAAGATGGGTAATTTTCTTCTCATTGAATTGATATTGTTTGGTTTGGTTTGGTTATTTTTTGTGAAGAGTAATGCTCATGTCACTTGAGGAAATAATTTGATCAAAGCTGTCACGCATTACAGGACTAACTGCAAACCATATAGCAATGTGTGTTTATACTCTTTGATTCTATTATATATTAATACTTAGGAAAGATAAGATGGTCAAAAACTATATGTTCATATAAATATGAATTATTTGTAAGAGGAAAATGTGTAAATATCATAAATTACCAAAAAAAATAATAAAGTGTGTATTGTGTCTATAATACAGATGTTATATTTTGAGGGAGGAAAGTTTATTTGCATGAAGAAAATACTTGCCATATTGTATCAACTGTAAAATACAGAATCCAAAACGCTATATACAGTATCATTCCAATTATGTAAAAATTGATTAGCGTATATAGTCATAGCCAGCCAAGTGCCATCGAGTCGGATCCAACTCGTGGTGACCCTAAGAAAACAAATTATAAAATTTTGAAATGTTGGCCATGGTTTTCACTGTGAAGTGAGGTATTATTTCTCCCTAAATGACTTATAAGGTTCAGGACCTGTTTAGCTATCCGTCCCAAGTTACCACTGCCCCTTACCCTTTTCTTTAACGTTTACCTCTACCCTAAGGAATCCTGGTGGTACAGGGTTAAGTGCTTGGCTGACAACCAAAAGGTCCAAGGTTGCAACCTACTAAACTCTTTATGACAGAAAAATGTGGTAATCTGCCTTGGTAAAAAGGACAGCCTTTGAAAGCCTATGGGACAGTTCTACTCTGTCCTTAGAGGGTCACAAGGATCAGAATGGACTCTATGGCAATTGATTTATATTTAACATAGTGCAGCACTTAGAAACCCTGATGGCTAAGTGATTAAGTGCTATGGCTGCTAACTGAAAGGTTAGCAGTTCAAATCTACCAGACAATCCTGGAGAATTCTATGCGACAATTCTACTCTGTGCTATAGGGTCACTGTGAGTCAGAAATGATTGGACAGCAGTGGATTTGGTTTGCTTGTTTTTAGTACAGCACTTTCCTTGCTCGGTATTTCTATAGCATGTCTGCTTCTACTGAATTGTCAATAATGTTTTATATCCCCAAGGCCTAATACAGTATCTATCATAAAAAAATGTATGCATTAAATAGATGCTAAATATGCAAGCAAAATAAGTGTGTGTGTATAAGATCTGAGAAGTCCAGGAACTTAATTGTTGTTAAGTGCTACATACCTCACTGCTGAATATCACTACGGTCACCTTTGAAGTACTCCTTGGGAAGCTATGCTCTGACACCAGTGCCTGGTCCACCGGAACTCCTTCTGGAATGGACATTGTGCAGGGTGGCATGGTGGCAAGTTCTCAAATTTAACTGTATAGTCTATGAGGAAGTTTTTAGCCAGTAAACAACTGTATTGGAACACCCTCCCTACTCACCTCATCTGGCTGCCAGTGACTTTTTCCTTTACCCAAAGATGAAGGAAAGATTGAAAGGAAGACATTCAGGGCATCAAGGGTAATAAGACGACAGTGGCCATTTCAGAAAAAAAGAGTTCCAAAATTGCTTTCAGGGGTGGACTAAGTGCTGGCATCAGTGCATAGCTTCCCTAGCGAAATACTTTGAAGGTGACCGTAGTGATATTCAGCAGTGAGATATGTAGTACTTATTCTAGGATGAGTCGCAAACTTAATTGTACACTCACATGGGAATTTCTCAAACTGAACCTTTTAAAAGCTTTAATATCATGATGTTTCTGCCTGTTAGTTTAAGTGCTCACTAAGGACAGCAACAAGAAGCATTCTATTCATGGGTTCTTTGTCCTAGAACAGATCTGCAGAAGGCATCCTGTTCAGGTGTTCAGTTGTGTAAACCTAAGCAGGAATATATGGCAAATATACAAGAGAGACTATTGTCTATTTAGTTTTATGGATCTCTGGGGCCCCAAATTTCATATCCTGAGTTCATAGTGTAGTCTGCTATTTACCATCTGCGTTCTTATGAACTTACAACTTATCATGCCTTTTTTTCCCCCCTCTACTGAAATGTCTGATAGTTTAGTCACCTATAAGCAGGAAACAGCTGGTCAGAATTTGATAATCTCTAAGTTCTAGGCCATAAATTATTACTATACAGCTATATAAATTCAGGAAAGTTATTTAGTATTTCTGGAATTTGGATTCTTCATCTATAAAATTAATTTATTGCATTAGACAACATGCTAAGCATTTTAATACTCAATAACTGTGCTCACAATGTTTTCATATCTAGAAGCAAAATTATGTTTGATTCCAAAGACTTAATTTAAGAGAAATAACAAAATAAGACCATTCATAAATATGCAAGAATCTTTTCAACATCTCCACTTGGAATGTACCTCTTTTCTAAAATCTCATTTTAACTTCCTGCACTTATATCTCTTACGGAAGAAGTTATAAGTATGGGGAAGAAAAAAGTCTATAGAGAAAATTTGTTTCTCATTAAACAATTACCACACAAATTGTTCGGTAACATTGGTTGCCAACCCAGTGATACTGTGGTCACTCTCCCACTCTTCCCTTCTTGACCTTTGTGTTCTCCATTTTCATTCATCCGGTTTTTCTGCCTTCTCATCTTTGTTTTCAGGCTGTTTGGCCATTTAATCTTGTATACATGATTGAACTGCATGTGTTGTTGTTTGCCCTATAGGCATGTCTAATCTTTAGCTGAAGGGTTAAATTTAGGGAACTAATTTCTTCATTGCTGAGTTAAAAGGGGCCATACTCTCAGGATTTTCTATAGTCTGGGTTAGACCACTCTTTTGCATTCTGTTTCTTTTTTTTTTTATGATTGAGTGAAAATGTACATTGGCTTATAAATTTGCATGCCCAACTATATGTAGCTCCCACTGCTCTCCCTGCCCGGTGACAGCACACTCTTCCTCTCCACTCCATACATGTCTTATCATCCAAACAATCTCCTACCCCTCCTCACCACCCACTTCCCTTCCTCCAGTAAGAAGTCAGCAGGACGACATCCTATAGACTCATAGAACCATAAAGTGCACACGTGATACAGTCACTCTGTGTCGCCAACTCCAATCCATTCCTGTCCAAAGAGTTGACCTCAGTAATGATTTATGGACAGGGGCATCATCAGCACCAGGGGCCATACTTCCATGGGAACTCTGAGGCCCCTGGACCATCAATTGCAATATTTTAGTGGAGATCACAGGGTGCACCCCTTTTTTATTCTTGTGTTGCCAGTGAGACTCAACTTTGTGAGCTCCATCAGAGCTATCACTGGTGGTGGCCGGGCACCATCCAGTTCTTCTGGTCACAAGTCGATGTAGACACCCACTCACATGGGTGTTTCTTCTATGTTCTCTTTCCCCTATGTCATCTTGGTCCTTGGTGATCATCCATTCCTGCTGAGTTAGAACCATTTGCTGTACCATTAAACGGTAGCTTGGCAGCTTTTAAGACCCCAGATGCCACTCACCAATGTGCGGTGCGAAAGGCTATCATAGCAAAGTGCTAGTTGTGCCAATTGGCCTCGATTTCCCCAGAATGTATGGTTCTAGGCCCCCTGCCCCACCTACTCTGTCCTTGCAATGGCTTAAGATGGGAGGAGTAATAATGTTATGTTAAAGTCCAGTTAATATCGATCTTTTTTCTAACATGTGCTGTCACAGATTTCACCCAACCAAATTTCTATAAGCTAGCCAAACTCTCCCCCCATCACCCTCCTACCCATCCTACCCTTGGAGCTGTCAAAGAGTCTTTTCTTCTATGCATGAGTCTACTTTAAAGTTCTTATAGTAGGGATCTCATACAATATTTGTCCTTTTGTCACTGACTACTTTCACTCAGTGTAATGTCCTCCAATTGAAACCAGGTTATAAGATGTTTCCTAAAATCATTATTGTTCTTTATTATTGCATAGTGTTCCATTGAAAATATATACTGTAGTTTACCTATCCATTCCTCTGTTGTTGGGCATCTGGGTTGAATCCATCTTTTTGCTATTGTGGACTGTGCTGTGATAAACATTCATGTGCATATATCAGTTGGTGTGAATGGCCTTGATTTTGTAGGATATATTCCGAGCAAATGATATATCTAGAGCCAGCTTTTTAAGGAAGCATCAGATTGCTTTCCAAAGAGGTTGCACCATTTTTCAATCCACCAGCAATGTGGGAGAGTTCCAGTTTCTCCACAGCCTCTCCAGCATTTGTTGTTTTGGGTTTTTTGATCATGGCCAACCTTGCTGGGGTGAGATGGTATCTCATTGTAGTTCTGATTTGAATTTCTTTAATAGCTAGTGATAGGGAGCATGTCCACATGTGTTTTTTTTTGGCTGCCTGGATCTCCTCTTCAGAAAACTGTCTGTCCATCTCCTTTGACCATCACTTAATTGGATGATTTATCTTTTTCTTATTGATATTTTGTAATACCTTATAGATTACGGCGATCAGGCATCAGTCTGACATAGAGTTGCCAAATATTTTTTCCCATTCTGTAGGTGGCCTTTTAATTCTGCTAATAAAGTCTTTGGATAAACAAATGTGTTTGATTTTTAGTAGTTCCCATTTAATCTATTTTCTTTTCTGTTGTTTCTGGTTTGTTTGACAGATTTTCAAGTGTGTCTACATTGTGTATTAAACCTTCCATTGTTGTTCCTACTTTTTCTTGGATGAGCTTTATCATTTTAGATTGGATATTTAGGTCTATTATCCAGTTTGAGTTGGTTTTTGTATAAGGTGTAAGATATGGATCTTGTTTACAGTTATTGCAGATGGATATCCAATTTTGCCAGAACCATTTGTTGAAGTGATTGTTTTTACCCCAGTTTAAAGTCTTAGGGCCTTTGTTGAATATCAACTGTTCATAGGAAAGTTAAGTCATCTCTGGAGTCTCAATTCTGTTCCATTGATCTATCTGTCTCTTTTTGTACCAGCACCAGGCAATTTTGACTACTGTGGCAGTGTAATAGTTTCTAAAATCAGGTAGTGAGACGCCTTCCAGTGTGTTCTTCATCTTCAGTAGTGTTTTACTTATCCAGGACTTCTTCCTTTTCTGAATAAAGTCAGTGATTTGTTTCTCGATCTCATCAGAAAATGTCACTGGAATTTGTACCGGGATTGCATTATGTAAGTAGATTGCTTTGGGTAAAATAGACATTTTCACAATGTTAAGTGTTCCTATCCATAAGCAGGGTAGGTTTCTCCAATTATGTAAGTCTCTCTTAGTTTCTTGTAGTAAGGACTTAGTAAGGACTTGTTGTTCTCTTTGTAAAGGTTTGTTATTTCTTTAGTTAGATTTATTCCTAGGTACTTTATCTTCTTAAGAGCTATAGTAAATGGTATCGATTTGGTGATTTCTTCATTAATAATCTCATGGTTGGTATAAAGGAATCCTACTGATTTACTTATGCTTATCTTGTATCCTGAGACTTTGCTGAATTCTTCTCTCAGTTTGAGTAGTTTACTTACGGATTCTTTGGGATTTTCTGCATATGCAATATCATCTGCAAATAGGGAGATTTTTACTTCTTTTTTGCCAGTGCAAATGTCCTTTTTCTTGGTCTTGTCTAACTGCTCTGGCTAGAACTTCTAGTCCAGTGTTGAATAGAAGAGGTGAAAGTGGGCATCCTTGTCTAGTTCCCATTCTCAAGGGAAATTATTTCAGTATCTTTCCATTCAGGATAATGTAGGCAGTTGGCTTTGTATAAATGGCCCTTAGGGCATTGAGGAATTTGCCGTCTGTCATGGATTGAATTGTGTCCTCCCAAAAATACGTGTAGCCATGTGGCTTGGCCATGATTCCCAGTATCTTGTGACTGTCCTCCATTTTGTGGTTTTCCTATTCCGTATGTTAAAGGATTAGGGTGGAGCTGTGAATCCCTACATAAGATTACCTCCCTGCTCCACTGTAAAGGGAGTTTCCCTGGAGTATGGCTTGCTCCACTCTTAATCTTTTCATCCTATGAGAGATAAAAGGACAGAGAAGCAAGCAGAGAATTTGGAACCTGGTACCATCAAGAAAACAGCACTGGGAGAAGCACGCCCTTCAGACCTGAGGTTCCTGCACCAAGATGCTCTCGGGACAAAGACTGATGCAATACCGGACTTTCCTCCTGAGTTGACAAGGGGAAAGCCTTCCCCTGGAGTGGACACCACGAATATAGACTTGCAGCCTACCAGACTATGTAAGAATAAACTTCCTTTATTAAAGCCATCCACTCTGTGATATTTCTGTTAGAGCAGCCCTCGCTGACTAAAACATCATCTATTCCTATTTTGCTGAGAGTTTTTAGCATGAATGCATGTTGGACCTTATCAAAAGCCTTTTCTGCATCTATACACAAAATCATGTGATTCTTGTCTTTTGTGTTATTTATGTGGTTGATTATGTTAATTGTTTTTCTTGCATCTCTCCTATGAATCCAACTTGATCATGATGGATTTTTTTTTGATATGTTGTTATATTCTATTGGCAAAAATTTTGTTGAAGATTTTTGCACCTAGATTCATGAGTGATATCTGTCTTTAGTTCTCCTTTCTTGTTGGATCTTTCCCTGGCTTTGGCACCAGGGTCATGCTGGTTTCATAGAATGAATTTGGGATTCTATACTGTGAAATAATCTCAGTAGTACCGGAAATAACTCTTCTCTAAAAGCTTGGTAGAATTCTGCTGTGAAGCCATCTGGGCCAGGGATTTTTTGGGTTGGTAGTTTTGGGATGACTTTTTCAATCTCTTCCTTTGTGATGTGTTTATTAAATTGTTCTGCTTCACCTTTGTGATAATTTTTGTAGTTGATATGAATATAGAAATTTGTCCATTTCCTCTAGGTTTTCCAATTTGTGAGAGTACTAGCTTTTGTAGTATTCTGTTATGATATTTTTTATTTCTGTTGGACATGTTATGACAACTCCCCTCTCATTTCTTCTTTGGGTTATTTGTTTCATTTCCTGCTTTTCTTTAGTAAGTTTAGCCAATAGTTTGTCAATTTTGTTGATCTCTTCAAAAAACCAGATTTTGGTCTTTTTGATTTTTTCAGTTGTTCTTCTATTCTTTAATTTGCTTACTTCTGCTCTAATCTTTATGATTTGTTTTCTTCTGGTGTCTGAGGGGTTCCTCTGTTGTTCTCTCTCTTGTTGTTCAAGCTGTAGGGTTAGTTCTTTGGTTTGGTTTCTTTCATCCTTCCAGATGTGCACTTCTGGAGATAAACTGACGTCTGAGCACTGCTTTGGCTGTATCCCATGGGTTCTGGTAGGAGGTGTTTTCATTCTCATTGGAGCCCATAAATTTCTTTAATTTATCCTTGATTTCATCTATATCCCATGGCTTTTTGAGTAAGATTTTTTCAGTTCCCATGAGTTCCACTTTCTATCTATGTGTTTTCTGCTGTTGATTTCAACTTTTAAGGCTTTATGATCTGAGAAGAAGCTTTGCATTAAGTCAGTGTTATGGATTTTGTTGAGAATTGCTTTATGCCCTAACACGTAGTCTATACTTGAGAATGTTCTGTGTGCACTGGAGAAGAAGGTGTAGTTGTCCGCTGATAGATAGAAAGTTCTGTTTATGTCGTTGAGCTGGCAATAAGGTCTTTTGTGTTTTTACTGAGCTTTTTTGTAGATTATCTGTCCAATATTGCGAGTGGAGTGTTGACGTCTCCCATTATTATTGTGGAGTGATCTATTTCATTTTGGAGTGTAGTCAATGTTTGATGTGTTTAGGTGCTCGAATATGAGGTGGATTAATATTTAATATTGTGTATTGAACCTTTTAGCAATAGTGTCCATTCTTGTCCACGATGGTGGATTTTACATTAAAATCTATTTTATCTGAGATTAAAATAGCCACGCCTGCTCTTCTTCATTCACTGTAAGCTTGTTGTATGTTCTTCCATCCTTTAATTTTCAGTTTGTTCCTATCTTTAAGTCTAAGGTGAGTTTCTTGTAGGCAACTTATGGATGGTTTCTGTCTTTTGATCCAAGATGTAGTCCAATGTCTCTTTAATGAAGCATTCAGTCCCTCCACATTCAATGTAATTATTGATACATATGTGTTCAGTGCTGTCATTGTGATATATTTATTTTTGTGTTGGTATTTTCTCGGTTGTTCTTATTAATCTGTTCTGGGACATTCTTCTATGTCGGTTGATTTTCACCTTTTTCATGGTTGGTTTTGTGACTGTTGAGACTCCTGTAGTACATTTCTTGATATGTTGCATCTTTATTGTGCTTTACGGCTGCCCCTATGATCTCCCTTACTAAACTATATATAAACCCAATTTTAATTACTATTAGTCTTATTAACTTCCTCTGCATCTGGAAGGACTATAACAGCTGTAGTTTATCCCTCTTTTTAATATGATAACATCTTAGTTTTCATGATACGATCACTAGATTATTCCTTGCACTATTATAGCTTTGATTGAGTTTGGAGCCTTCCCTAACTGAGTAGGTTTCTGGGTGATGTGTCCTGTATTTGCTTCTAAAATGCAAAGTTAGTGGTTTTGTTCTTCTAAGCCAAGAGATCCTTTCAGTATTTCTTGTAGCTTTGGTTTAGATTTTACAAAGTCTCTGAGTCTGTTTATCTGTGAAGGTCTTAATTTCATTTTCATATTTGAAAGATAGTTTTGCAGGATATATAATTCTTGGTTGGAATTTCTTCTCCTTCAAGGCTTGAATGCATCATGCTGCTGTCTCCATGCCAGCATTGTTTCTGCTGAAAAATCTGAAGAAAGCCTACAAGGTTTCCCTCTGCATGTTAGCTTTGCTTTGAGTCTTGCTGCCTTTAAGAGTTGCTGCTTATGTTTCATTTTGTAAGCTTGATTGTAATATGTCTTGAAGTCTTTCTTTCGAGATCTGTATTGAGAGGCATTCGTATGCATCTTGGATCTATGTTCTCTTCTTTCATAATTTCTGTCAGCAGCTCATCAACAATATTCTCTGTGTTCTCAGGTGTCTCACCCTGTTCAGGAACTCCAATGAATCATAGATTGCTCCTCTTAATAAAGTCCCACATGCTTCTTAATGCTTCTTCATTTTTCTTGTTTCTTTTTTCTGATTTCTCTTAATAGATGCTGGAGTCAGTAGCTCTGTCTTCCAAATCAGAATGTCTATTTTTCATTTGTTCCATTCTGTTTTCTTGGCTTTGAATTGAAGTTTCTATCTCTTTGATTTTGTTCTTGATCTGTTGGATTTCAGAGTACTAGTGTTCCATCGGATCAAACAGCTTGCTTAATTTTTCATTTTGCTGTGCTGCATTTTGTATAAGGTCTAGGAAGGCTCTGTATATAATCCTTTTGTATTCACCTTCCAATAGTTTCAGAAAGGTTTCTTCATATGTGAAGTAGTTTGCTTGCTTCTTTGGGGGGTCTTCTGAAGCCATGGGTGATTTCTTGGTTATGCTTTTCTCCAGAGTTCGTTGCTTTTTCGACATCATGTCAGTCAACAGAGGCTGAGAGAGATGCTGTGAGGATGGACCTCAGTTGTTTCTCTAGGCTGTCTTAAAATGAAAAGTGAAAGGTAAAAGGTATCTGACAAGTTCGAAAGTCAGTCGGATTTTCAGGTGCACAGGTCCCTCTTCCCAGCTGGCAAAAGAAGCACCTCTATATATAACCCCAGATGTTATAAACTAGTTCAAAATACAGAAAGCCTACGGCCCTGCTGGCATTTGCTGTTGGGCCCCAGCCATAGGTGAGATGAGTAGAGTACTGCTTTACTGCCAGAAAAGGGCTCTCCTCCAGGCAGGCACTGCCTCCCAACCTAGGAATTAGGGCCCATTGAGGCCTCTGTATAGGTATATCTGCCTCTCAGTGGAACAAGATGGTGTCCTGCACAAGATCCCAACCTGTCACGCACAGGCCAGTTGATGGTGGAGGTGGAAATACAGGGCACAGGCGTTGTGATGCACAGAGTCCAAAGCCGTGCTCTCAAAATATGGCAATCTTGCCCACCGATCTCATCAGCAGTGCGTCCAAGACCAGCCACCAATCAAGTCCCAGCTCTGCCCACCAGCCAAGACAGAGAAAAAAGTTAAAATGGCAAGTTACACTTTGTGCGTGAAAGCCAGTGCTCACCAAGAGCAGGGGTCAGCAAAAGAGAGGAACTTTTCCTCTCAGTGGTGTGAAGTCCAAATTAACAGCCCTATGCTGTGTCCTAGGGCTCACTAGGTGTCCAGAAGGCTCCATTTAATTATCAATTCAGACCCTGGCTTCCAGAGGGAAACCCCTCTTGCCCCTAGATATTCTGGATTTTTTATGAGTTTCAATTTTTTTTTCTATGTTTTTTTTCCCACTCTATCTGGGACCCTCTGCTGAGATCCTTATCAGAGTAGTCAGTGATAGTCACCAGGCACCATCTAGTTGTGTTGAACTCAGTCTGGTAGAGGCTGTGGTAGTTGTGGTCCATTAGTTGTTTCAATTAACTTTTCTTTGTGTCTTTGGTTTTCTTCATTCTTCTCTGTTCCAGATGGTGTGGGACCAGAACATCTACCTTAGATAGATGTTCACAAGCTTTTAAGACCTCAAATTCTAGTCACCAAAGTGGAATGTAGAACACTTTCTTAATTATGTTATGCCATTTGAGGTGGTTGACCCCCAAGACCATGGTCACCATCCCTCACCCTAGTAACTGTGTCAGTCAGTGAGTTTAGATGTGTCTGTGAAACTTCTAAGACTTAACTTTGCCTTGGCCAACCTATGCTCACTTCCAGCATTGTTTCCTATGACAGATAAAAGACAGATTATCTGAAAGGTTTCTCCTGGTGACTTCAATTTGCATAATTATTATTAGAAGGTAAAGAAGTATCTCAGTAATATTTCCTCCTGTGATCAAACCCAAATCATTTTATTAATAACCCACCCACTGACATCGAGTGGGGTCTGACTCATAGCGACCCTTGATGTCAGGGTAGAACTGCCCCATAGAGCTTCCAAGGAGTGCCTGGTGGATTTGAACTGCTGCCCTTTTGGTTAGCAGAAGTAGCACTTAACCCACTACGCCACTAGGGTTTCCAAATTATTAATAATGAGGAGGAAAAAAAATCCTTATGTCTACTTAAAAATTTAACAATATGTTAGTTAAAACCTTGATTATATAAATTGAAACAATAATTTTAATCATTAACACATATTTAAAATCTCTTACTCCCCCTGTTTTATTTCATCTCTTATTATTTCCTTTCCTTCCACCTTTTATCCCATTCTCTGTCTTCTGTCACTTTCAATCTCATGATTTTTTTTTTTTTTTTAGTTTGATTAAACATGCTGGGGTTACCACTTGTCTGGATCATATATTTACGTTTTAAAAGCATACCTACATCACTTTCTTCAAAGTAATTTCTAGGTGCCATTAATTTCATGATGTAATACATTTAAAAATAATTGGTCTATCAACAAGAATTTAAACTCACAAGGACTAGATTTTCTCAGCTTTATATGGTTTTATTTATTCTGCCCTTAGAGCTTTGAACAGCTCTACACACAAAGTACCTGTTTAACCAGCATTTGCTAAATGAAAGAACAAATACCTCTTAGGCTGTAATGAGTGATCAGTACTGCATCCCATTATACGGTGTATATAAGAAAGGAAGACCTTAGTCTAAATGAAAAGACAAGGTTAAAAGATCTAAAAAGGCTAGCAAAGAATAAAAGGAAGTATGTTTTCAGTGCTAAATTATGAGATGTGGATGGTAAATGCTTCAAGTCAGTGAAGGAAAGCTTAATTGAGCTGGGATACTTCCTTAAAGAGCTTTACCCTAAAGGAAGAATAATATTTGAATTGACCTTATAAGGAACAGCCTTGGGATTGTAAAGCTCTGCAGGAAGAACAATGGTTCACAATTTGTTTCTGACAAAGCTGTAGCAAAGCAAATTGCTTCATATCTACCTCTGAAGAAGCCTTTGCTGAATCAATATTTATACCACTATGAGTCTTTCATAAGAGATTTAGAGAATAACACTCATTCAATTCATAAGAAAATTTAGCTTGCAGTACTATAGAAAATGTCTTAGTAACAATAGTGCATTCTGCTTGCTTGTATAGGAGCAATGCTTGATAAAGACTTGAATATCAAAGGTAAGATTTGTCATAAGAAGCAGTTTACTCTTTCAGGGGATTGTTCTTTTAAGGAAGCAAGCTTAGCAAAAAATGGTTTCCATCTGGGAGCAAATTAACTGGCACTGCAGAAAGACAGAGAGTTTTGATAGTGATTTATAAACAGTCAGTAGAGGCGGATACTTGTTGCTTTCCCACAGCACTAAGCACTTTTTGGTCAAGCCCCTAGGATTTAACTGCAGGGTGTTCAGTTATAACACAGTTTTTCATCGATCTGAACTGTTGAGTTCTTAACTGTAGCTTATTTTCACTTAGATTTTCAAATCCATAAATGCCAGTCACAGCATTTAGAAGCTAAAATCATTGGCACAGGAATTTAAATGAAAAGTGATAAATCAAGGCTGCCAGTGGCTACTGTCTCAGCCATATGCAAATACCACAACCACAGTTTTTAATAGCCTTGCATGCTTAATTTCAAATTAAGTGTGACACATTAAGCAGGAAGTTAATTAGTATCTTGAAACAAGTAGTCCGATATTGATTGGAAAGGACATCATAAAGCTGTGTTTTACCTTAACAGAATACCCAGAGTAACTATTAGAAAATAGAGATGTACAGATAACGATTAGTTCAGATGAAAAAAAAAGGGGAGGGGGATATTTATTGTGCATATCATTGGAGGGAGTCAGATACATGAAAAAGGGACCTCCCTCTGAGGATAGCTTTCCTGGTTTTAAAAACAAGTAAATTGATAAATGCATCAGAATATTGATACAACATGGGGAATGTGGGAGGCAGGAGGAAAGGAAGTAGACATATCTCTATATTTTGTGGACCGGATATTAGAATCCCTCTGACTTCTCATGGCAAAAGTGCCAGAATGAACAAGTGCACTTTAAGGGAATATGACCTAAAAAACTAGGAGATACGGTAAGTCACAAAACTCTTGACTAGTCCTTCACTTGTTTTTCTTTATCTGTACTTCCAGGCCCGTATTTTTTCAGGCAGTTACTGAACAGCAGCTTTTCCTTTTAGTAACTTCCCACTTGAATTAAGTTTTCAATTAACAAGAAAATGTTTTGTTTTTTTTTTAAATTTTTTATTTAATATAACTGAGGGAAAATGTACATTCCCGTATAAATTTACATACCCACCTATATGCAACTTCCACTATTCTCCCTGCCCGGTGACAGTACACTATTCCTCTCTGCTCCATACATGTCTCGTTCTCCCAACAGTCTCTTTTTTCCCTCCACTCCACCCACTCTCCTTCCTCCAGCCAGAGGTCAGCAGGATGACATCCTATAGATGTATAGAACCATAAAGTGCATCCAGTATATGGTCACTGCATCGCCAAGTCCAATCCATTCCTGTCTGAAGCGTGGAACTTCGTTATGATTTATGGTCAACGGCAGCATCAGGGTGAGGGGCCATGCTCACAGGGGAAACCCGAAACCACTGGACCATCAACTGAGGTCTTTTAATGGGGATTTCAGGGTTCAACCCTTTTTATTCTTGTGTTGCCAGTGAGACTCAACTTAGTGAGCTCCGTTGCGGCTATCACTGGTTGCTGGGCACCATCCAGTTCTTCCGGTCCCAAGTCGATGTAGGCACCCACTCATGTGGGTCTCTTTGTCTTCTGGGTTGTCTTTCCCCCATGTCATTTTGGTCCTTGGTGAGCATCCATTCCTCCTCAGTTGGGACCATTTGCTGTGCCCTGGGATAGCAGCTTGGCAGCTTTTAAGACCCCAGACGCCACTCACCAACGTGGGATGCAGAGAGTCCTCTTAGCAAACGCTAGTTGTGTCAATTCTCCTTGCTTTCACCTAAGAGCATGGTCCCCTGCCCCCTGCCCCAGCTACTCTATCCTTGCAATATTGGGTTAAGATGGAAGGAGTATTCATGTTATGTTTAAATCCACTTAATATTGTTCTTGTTTCTAATATGTGCTATCACTGATTTCACCCAACCAGATACCTAGCAACTATCTAATCTAAACCCTTCACCCCCCTCCCCCACCTTGCAGCTGTCAAAGAGTCTTTTCTACTATACACAAGTCTGTTTTTGAGATCTTATCGTAGAGGTCTCATACAATATTTGTCCTATTGTCGCTGACTACTTTCATTCAACATAATGTCTTCCAGTTGAAACCAGGTCATGAGATGTTTCCTGAAGTCATTGTTGTTCTTTATCATTGTGTAGTGCTCCATTGAGTGTATATACAATAGTTTACCTATTCATTCTTCTATTGATGGGCATCTGGGTTGATTCCATCTTTTTGCTATCGTGGACTGTGCTGCGATAAACATTCTGGTGCATGTGTCTGTTGGTGTGAAAGGCCTTGATTCTGTAGGATATATTCCAAGCAGTGGAATCACTGGGTCAAATGGTATATCAATATCCATTTTTTTAAGGAAGTGCCAGATTGCTTTCAAAGAGGCTGGACTATTTTGCAACCCCACCAACAGTGTAGGAGGGTTCCACTGTCTCCACAGCCTCTCCAGCATTTGTTGTTTTGTGTTTTTTGAATCATGGCCAACCTTGTTGGGGTGAGATGGTATCTTATTGTCGTCTTGATTTGAATATCTTTAATAACTAAAGATCGTGAACATGTCCACATGTGTTTTTTGGCTGCCTGGGTCTCTTCTTTAGTGAAATGTTGTCCATCTCCTTTGCCCATCACTTAATTGGATGATTCTTCTTCTTGTTGTTGATATTTTGTAGTATCTTATAGATTATGGAAATCAGGTGTCAGTCTGACATACAGTTTCCAAATATTTTTTCCCATTCTGTAGGTGTTCTTTAAATTCTATTAATAAAGTCTTCAGATGAGCAAAGGTGTTTAATTCTTAATAGATCCCATTTATCTATTTTCTCTTCTGATGATTGTGGTTTGTTTGACAGACTTTGGAATCTGTCCATATTGTGTATTAAGACTTCCATTGTCGTTCCTTCCTTTTCTTGGATGAGCTTTATCATTTTAGGTTTGATATTTAGGTGTTTTATCCAGTTGGAGTTGGTTTTTGTATAAGGTGTAAGATATGGATCTTGTGTCAGTTTCTTGCAGATGGATATCCAATTTTGTCAGCACCATTTGTTGAAGATACTGTTTATACCCCAGTTTAATGTCTTAGGGACTTTGTCGAATATCAGTGGTTCATAGGTAGGTGGCGTCATCTCTAAGGTCTCAGTTCCGTTCCACTGATCGATCTGTCTGTTCTTATACCAGTACTAGATTGTTTTGACCACTGTGGCAGTGTAATAAGTTCTAAAGTCAGGTAATGAGAGGCCTCCCAATGTGTTCTTCTTCTTTAGTAGTACCTTGCTTAACCAGAGCTTTTTCCCTTTCCAAACAAAATTGGTGATTTGTTTCTCCATCTCATTAAAAAGTGTCACTGGAATTTGTATTGCGATTGCATTATATAAATAGATTACTTTGAGTAAAATAGACGTTTTCACAATGTTAAGCCTTCCTATCCATGAGCAGGATAGGTTTTTCCATTTATCTAAGTCTCTCTTAGTTTCTTGTAGTAAGGGCTTGTAGTTCTCTCTGTAAAGGTCTGTTGTTTCTCTGGTTAGATTAATTCCTAGGTACCTTATCTTCTTAGGGGCTATCATAAATCAGGTGATCCTTGTCTTTTGTGTTATTTATCTGGTTAATCACACTAATTGTTTTTCTGATGTTGAACCAGCCTTGCATCCCTGGTATGAATCCCACTTGGTCATGATGGATTTGATAATTTCTTCCTTAACAGTCTCGTTGTTGGCCTAAAGGAATCCTACTGATTTACTTATGTTTATCTTGTATCCTGAGACTTTGCTGAATTCTTCTATCAGTTTGAGTAGCTTCCTTATAGATTCCTTGGGATTCTCTGCATATACAGTCATATCATCTGCAAACAAGGAGATTTTAACTTCCTCTTTGCCAATGCAGATGCCCTTTATTGCTTGGTCTTGTCTAATTTCTCTGGCTAAAACTTCTAGCACAATGTTGAATAGAAGAGGTGAGAGTGGGCATCCTTGTCTAGTTCCTGATCTCAAGAGAAAGTCTTTCAGTCTCTCTCCATTCAGGATGACGTGGGCAATTGGCTTTGTATAAATAGTCCTTATTGTGTTGAGGAATTTGCCGTCTATGCCCATTTTGCTAAGAGTTCTTAGCATGAATGGGTGTTGGACTTTATCAAATGCCTTTTTGGCATCAATGGACAAAATCAGGTGATCCTTGTCTTTTGTGTTATTTATGTGGTTAATCATATTTATTATTTTTCTGATGTTGAAACAGCCTTGCATCCCTGGTATGAATCCCACTTGGTCATGATGGATTATTTTCTTGATATGTTGTTGTATTCTATTGGCGAGAATTTTGTTGAAGATTTTTGCATCTAGATTCATGAGTGATATCGGTCTGTAGTTCCCTTTCTTTGTTGGATCTTTCGCTGGCTTAGGTATCAGGGTTATGCTGGCTTCATAGAATGAGTTTAGGAGTACTCAATCCCTTTCTATACTGTGAAATAGTTTCAGTAGTATTGGAGATAACTCTTCTCTAAATGCTTGGTAGAATTCTGCCGTGAAACCATCTGCACCCGGACTTTTTTTGGTTGGCAGTGTTTTGATGACCTTTTCAATCTCTTCCTTTGTAATGGATTTATTAAGTTGTTTTGCTTCACGTTGTGATAATTTGGGTAGGTGGTATGAGTCAAGGATTTGGTCCATTTCTCCTAGGTTTCCAAATTTGTTAGAGTACTGTCTTTTACAGTATTCTGTTATGATATTTTTGATTTCTGTTGCATCTGTGGTGACAACCCCCCTCTCATTTCTAATTTGGGTTATTTGTTTCTTTTCCTGCTTTTCTTTAGTAAGTTTAGCCAGTGGTTTGTCAATTTTGTTGATCTTCTCAAAAAACCAGCTTTTGGTCTTTTCAATTTTTTCAATTGTTTTGCTATTCTCTAATTCATTTAGCTCTGCTCTAATCTTTATGATCTCGTTTCTTGTGATACCTGAGGGGCTCCTCTGTTGTTCTCTTTCTACTTGTTCAAGCTGTAGAGTTAGTTCCTTGATTTGGTTTCTTTCTTCCTCCCACATGTGTGCATTTATGGAGATAAACAGACCTCTGAGCACTGCTTTGGCTGTATCCCATAGGTTGTGGTAGGAAGTGTTTTCGTTCTCATTGGAATCCATGAATTTCTTTAATTCATCCTTGATTTCCTCTATAACCCATGTTTTTTTGAGCAAGATGTTGTTCAGTTTCCAAGAGTTCCACTTTCTATCTATATGTTTTCTGCTATTGCTTTAAACTTTGATGGCTTTATGATCTGAGAAGATGCTTTGCAATAATTCAGTGGTATGGATTTTGTTGAGCATTGCATTATGGCCTATCACATGGTCAATTCTGGAGAATGTTCCATGTGCACTGGAGAAGAAGATGTAGTTGCCTGCTGACCGGTGGAAAGTTCTGTATATATCAATGAGGTTTAGTTGGTTAATTGTGACAATGAGATTTTCTGTATCTTTACTGAGATTTTTCTAGATGATCTGTCTAGTATTGAGAGTGGAGTGTTGAAGTCTCCCACTATTATGGTGGAGTCATCTAACTCTCATTTGAGTGTAGCTAGTGTTTCTTTGACGTATTTAGGTGCTCTGATATTAGGTGCGTAAATATTTAATATAGTTAAGTCTTGCTTGTGTACTGAACCTTTCAGCAATAAATAGTGTCCATCTTTGTCCACGATGGTGGATTTGACATTAAAATTGATTTTGTCTGAGATTAGAATTGCCACCCCTGCTCTTCTTTGTTCACTGTTAGCTTTATATATATTCTTCCATCCTTTAATTTTCAGTTTGTTCTTATCCTTACGTCTCAAGTGAGTTTCTTGTAGATGATGTATGGATGGGTCATGTCTTTTGATCCAAGATGTCACTCGGTATCTCTTTACTGGAGCATTCAGTCCATTCACATTCAATGTAATTATTGATAGGTATGTGTTCAGTGCTGCCATTGTGATGTGTTTATTTTAATGTTGATGTTTTCTCTGTTGTTCTTGTTAGCCTGTTCTGGGACATTCTTTTTTGTGAGTTGATTTTTCACCTTTTTCAGAGCTGGTTTTGTGGTTGTTGAGACTCCTGTGTTACCTTACTTGAAATGAAAGGTCTTTGTTGTGCTTTACAGCTGCCCCTATGATACCCGTTAATAAACTATATATAAACCCAATTTTAATTACTACCAGTCTTGTCATCTTCCTCTCCATCTGGAAGGACTATAACAACTGTAGTACATCCCTCTTTTTAATATGATGACACCATAATTTTCATGATGATCACTGGATTGCTTCTTTCCTTATCAAAGCTGTGATTGGCTTTGGAGCCTTCCCTAAATGAGTAGAGTTTTGTGTAGTAAAGTCGTTCTAAAATACAAAGTTAGTGGTTTTGTTCTTCTAAGCCAGAACCAAGAACTTCTTTCAATATTTCTTGTAGTTTTGGTTTGGTTTTTACAAAGTCTCTGAGTTTCTGTTTATCTGGGAATGTCTTAATTTCTTTTTCATATTTGGAAGATAGTTTTGCAGGATATATAATTCTTGGTTGGAAGTTCTTCTCCTTCAAGGCTTTGAATGTGTCATGCCATTGTCTCCATGCCAGCATTGCTTCTGCTGAAAAATCTGAAGAAAGCCTACAGGGTTTCCCTCTGAACGCTGGCTTTGCTTTGAGTCTTGCTGCCTTTAAGAGTTGCTGCTTATGTTTCATTTTGTTGAGCTTGATTATAATATGTCTAGGAGTCTTTCTTTTGAGATCTGTATTGGGTGGCATATGATATGCATCTGAGATGTCTATATTCTCTTCCTTCGTGATTTCTGGGAAGTTTTCTTTCAGCAGCTCAGCAGCGATACTCTCTGTGTTCTCAGATGTCTCACCCTGTTCAGAGACTCCAATTAATAGATGGTTGTTCCTCTTAATAGAGTCCCACATGCTTCTTAATGTTTCTTCATTTTTCTTGTTTCTTTTTTCTGATTTCTGCTCATAGATGCTGGCCTCAGTAGCTCTGTCTTCCAAGTCAGAAATTCTTTTTTTCTATTTGTTCCATTCTGTTTTCTTGGCTTTGCATTGAAGTTTCTCTGTCTTTGATTTTGTTCTTGATCTGTTGGATTTCAGAGTACTGGTGTTCCATCAGATCAAACATCTTACTTAGTTTTTCATTTTGTTCTCCTGCATTTTTATAAGGTCTGGAAGGGCTCTGTACATAATCATTTTGTATTCACTTTCTGATGTTTTCACAAAAGTTTCTTCATCTGGAAAACTCCTTGGTTGGTTTGTTTGGGAGCCTTCTGAAGCCATGGCTGATTTCTTATGTGCCAAAAGTGTCTGTTGCTTTTTGGGATCCATGTGATTATGTAGAGGCTGGAAGAGGTGCTGTGGGGATGGACTTCAAATGTTTCTCTAGGCTGTCTTAAAATGTAAAGCAAAAGGTGTCTGACCAGTTCACAAGTCAGTTAGGTTTTCAGGTGTAGAGGTCCCTCTTCTCAACTGGGAAAGTAAGTGCCACTATATCCAACCCCAGATGATACAAACTAGTTCAGAATACAGCAATGCTACTGCCCTGTTGGACTCTGCTGACAGGGCCTAGCCTTAGAGAACACTGCGTAGAGTACTGCTTTTCTCATAGAAAAGCGCTCTCCTGTGGGCAGGCTCTGGCTCCCAAGCTAAGAATTAGGTCCAACTGCGGCCACCGTATCCAAGATTGCGCCCTCCACACAAGCAGTAGACAGAAGGGCTAAAGGTGCCGAGAGGTAGTGATTCCTCTGATTCTGTTGTAGGACCCCAAAGCAGGTGGCACTAGGTAAATTACTGCTTTTCTGTTGGAGAAGCACTGTCCTGTTTGCAGGTGCTGGCTCCCAGGCTAAGAATGAGGTCCTGCTAGAATCTCCATATCCAACATGGCGTCCATCACACTGACTGTGAAACTCCGTACAAACGCCACTGACTCAGATATAAAACAACAGGCTCAAAGTGGCTAGATTAACAGAGTCCCAAGCCTGGCTCTCAAAATATAGGAATTTTGCCTGCCTGTCCCCCCAGCAGCATGTCTGAGTCTAGCCGCTAGGCAAGACCCTGCTCCACCTGCCGGCCAAGACATAGGAAAAAAAAGGTTAGAATGGTGCGTTTACCTTCAGTCCATGAGAGCCAGGGCTAGCCAGGTGTGGGAGTCAGCGTAAGAGAGGAGGTTTTTCGCTCAGTAGTATGAAGTCCAAAGTAACAGCCCTGTGCCGTGTCCTGGGGCTGATTAGGTGACCAAAAGGCTCCTTTTGATTATCAGTTCAGGTCTTGGTTTCCAGAGGGATACAAGGAGACGTGGGCTTAGTCCGCCATCTTGACTCCGCCTCCCAGAAAATGTTTTAAGAAAAACCTTGTTCTTTATAGTTCACATGGAACTTAGAAAATACATAGTTCAACCTTCATTTAAGATATTAATGATTAAGAGCATCCTATGTCAGAGACTGTTCCACTTTTATTAAATCAAAAAACACATTAGCCCCATGAGTTATTATTATGTAGATTTTCCAGATGATGAAACTGAAGCACAAACACTAAGTAAATGTCATCTTTGTCTAGTTAAGACATGGAAGGAGTGGAATTCATAACCAGGTCATCTGATTTCAGAGGTCTGAGCTCTTAACCTTGAGGATGTATTGCCTTTTAAAACTTCATCCAGTAAGGAGTAGGAGTCATTCATGATGAAACCCTGATTAATTAATCACGAGCTAATCATATGATGTCTGTTGCTTGTCTACCTATTGCAAACCCAAAACACATCTTCAGCTGAAAAACAAACGTTAAACATGAAGATTAAGATGACTTTTAGCAAACTCTGTAGAAACTATGTTAAGTCACCACAATAAATTTATTGACTTACAGGTGGCTTCTGACTGTTCTTGGAGTACACAAACATTTCTATCCTCTCATTGCAAATATCCTGTCTAAATTTGAGGAGACTTTAAACCAAAAAGGCTAATGATAACTCAAAATTATTATTTTCACTCTAAAAGCACAGGAAAAAAGCAAATATTCCTAAGTTATTTTCATCATATTTGATCTTGATCCTGAAACAATTATTCTGGCTATTAATTAATATCCATATGTTTATACTATCATGAGTTATAATAATAAGGGAAAGAGCAATATGATAAAATAAGACCAGTCCTCATGCTGGATGACGTTTTAGGTAATAACATTTTCTTAGTTCATATAAACTTATAAAGCCAAAACCAAATCCTGTGCCATTGACTTAATGCCAACTCACAGGAATTCCACAGGTCGGGGCAGAACTGCCCCATAAAGTTTCCAAGTGGGCCTGGTAGATTTGAACTGCAGACATTATGGTTAGCAGCTGTAGCACTTAACCACTATGCTGCCAGGATTTTCCCATAAACTTATAAACCCAGTGCCAGCAACTCAATGCTGAGTCATAAGGACCCTATAGAACAGAGCTGAACTGACCCATAGAGTTTCCAAGAAGCACAAGGTGGATTCGCACTGTACCGCCAGAGTGTCCATATAAACTGATAGCCTCTTCAAATTTAAACCGTATGGCCCATTTTATTATAGTGCTACACTTTCCCCTAGTTTAGACTCTAATCAAGGATGAGCAACCCCAGACTGAGTGAAATTAATTGGAGACAAGTAAGATGCTAATATTTCAGGTTAATCAGAATTGTTGGCATCTAGGTTTTACTTACACAGGCTCTCAGGTTTAGAAAAATAAGACTTTCTTCTCTAGAGATTTCAATACCATTGACCAGTACAGCTCATTTCAGCTCATTTGGTTCTACTTTTTTTTGAGGACTGCTTGAAAACTTTATAACTCCAATACAGACTGGTGGCCAAGCTTGGATGATTGGTACAGTATTAGAGAATAGCAATCTTGTTCTGATTTGTGTCAACAACATAAAAAGACTGAACTGTATTCAAATACCAGTTGTCTTAGCTTTATCTTGCTGGACTGCATGAACTCCTCATAAACTAGTTAGAAGTAAGCTTTAAGTGCAGTATGATTATATAATGCAAAGAAAAGTAAAGTTTTTTAAATTTGTATTTCATTTTAATTTTTACAAAAACATAGTTCTGCACATAAAGATTCACTGGAGAGTTCCATGAGATGATTTGCATATAGACAAACTCATTTGCCAAGCCAAGTGCCGTTGAGTCAGTTATATCAGCTATTTACACAAATAACTTGTGCTTTCTACACTTGTTTGCCAACTCCCTGCCCCCGGCGAGGCATACTCATGTGCAGAGTTTTGCACATGCTTCTGTAAAAAAAAAACAAAGAAGCATAGCATACTGATAAATGTAGAAGTCACCGGTTATTTGCATAAAAATATGATGTAGTCCATTCAGCCTTAGAAATTAATAAAGAAATGTCAAGGCACAGAATCAGTGAAGGGGCTGTTACAATCTGTAGACATTGTTTTGTAACCATGGTAATTTGTTATTTTAATGTGGAAATACGTGTTGAATCTTAGTGTCAAATAGGAGTTAGTTGACGACATTTTTTGTTGTTGTGTTTGCTTACTCAAATTGCTAATATGGGTTCCTGTACCAGTACACATTCCACTGCTTTGGAAAAGTAATGAAATAACAAACTATTCCACAACTCAATTCTAACAAATGGGGTTTCTTCTCTCTCTGTTTCCTCTTTTTTTCCTCTCAGAGGCTCTGTATTGGTAGGAAATCTCTTAATGTGTTTTCTGGATTCAGATGCAGTCATTCTCTTATCTTGAGAACAGTATAAAGATATACTATGCCTGTCAATTGGATCTGACTCAACTGCACGCAACAACAACTATTCATAAAGAACTCTAATCCACTCTAGGATTGTTTTAATGATGCCTGTTATATTCCAGGAAACCTGCTGGCAGAGTGGTTAAGTGTTATTGCTGCTCACCAAAAGGTTAGCAGTGCTCCTTGGAAATTCTATGGGGACCTTCTACTCTGTCCTGTAGGTGTGTTATGGGTCAGAATTGATTTGAAGACTGGGTTTAGTTGGTTTGTTTACATTCCAACCACTACCAGAATAATAGTTGAAGATCAATAAGAAGAAAGTAGACAGTAAAACCAAAGCATTACTTATTCACATCTTTTCTGAGGGTACAGATGTGTCATGTAATAGATATTCAAGTAAATGTAGATTACCTGACTGAGGAAAAATACGTGTTCACATTTCATTTCTAATATCATACTCTGAGCCTGTTTTCTTTTGGCACGGGAAAGTTTTGTTTGTTTCTTTTTTTTCCCTTCTCTTAGTTTTTGGGGCAGGGGCTGATTTTCATCTCCTGAAAAAATCGGAGGAGAAAGATCTTTCAGTATAAAAGTTCTAAATATATGAGAACAATGAGGTAGATAAAAATTGAAATATTCTACCACCCAACCACCCAAACCCCCACACAAAGTTAACTAAAAGAAATATTCTACAGTTATTTTGTTGGTTGGTTAGTTGGTTGGTTGGTTTGTCTTCTGAGCATGAGAGAGACTCACAGAGACCTATGTGTGTCTGAGAATGGTAAAAAAGTAAGTGTAGTATCAGTTTGTTCAGTTAGAAATTCATTGAGTTGTAACTAATAGACAACCTAAGTTTCTTAAACAATGAAGAGTTTATAACATATAACAAGAATAAAGTTAGGAGCTTTGCTGGAGGTGGTTCACATCTTCAATGATTAATCCAGGGATTCACGATCATGATTTCTGCTCCATCATATAAAGCATGATGGCTTCCATTCTCCTGATTACAAAAATACAGGCTGCAACTCCAGGCAGGATTATCTGTTTTCAAGGCAGAAAAAAAAGTTGGACAACAAAACAGAAATATCAGCCCACTTTCTCTCTTTTTATTGGAAAAGAAAAGGCTTATCTCACATTCTAGCCAGCAAACTCCTGATTAAATTTCATTAATTATAATTTAGTTCTACAGAGACTGGAAAATCACATTTTGGGCATTTTGTGTCTATACCATGAACTACCAGAAAACTGAAAAAGAAATTATCTTAGGTACCTAACAACAACTGATGAAGATCAAAGACTTTCTGTATGGATTACACCTCAGCATAAAGAAAATGAAAATCTTCACAACTGGACCAGTAAACAACATTAAGATAAATGGAGAAAATACTGAAGTTGTCAAGAATTTTGTTTTACTTGGACCCACAGTTAATGCCCGTCAGTCAATAAATTAAATGACCTATTGCACTGGTAAAATCTGCTGCAAAAACTTCTTTAAAGTGTTTAAAAGAAAGATGTCACTTGGAGGACTAATGTGCACCTGACCCAAACCTTGGTGTTTCCAATCCCCTCACATGCATTGAAAGTTGAACAATCAATAAGGTAGACAACAAGAATTGATGCTTTTCAGTTATGATGTTGTTGAAGAATGTTGAATACACTATGTACTGCCAGTAGAATGAACTGTAGTAAGAATGCTACTTAGAAGCAAGAATGTTGACAACTTGTCTCACGTACTGTGGACAGGAGGGACCAGTTCCCAAAGAAGGATATCACACTTGGTCAAGATGAGCATCAGCAAAAAAGAGGAAGTCCTTCAAGGAGATGGATTGACACAGCAGCTACAACAATAGTCTCAAGCATAACAACGATTGTTAGGGTGGTTCAGGATGGGGCAGTGTTTCATCCTATTGTACACAGGGTGGCTGTGAGTCAGAACTGACAAGCCAGCACCTAACAACAACAATATAGGAGAAAAGGCCAACAGAGCACATACATGGAAGTGAGTGCTGAATAAACAAACACAACATCAGTCATGGTCATGATGCAACTGAGAAAGCTGATTATGATGAAACTTTAAACAAGCTATAAAAAATAATTAAAATATCATTGCATTTCTGCATTTGGAGAAAACAGCTGGAAGGTTATGGTGGTTGGTTGTTGATGTTGTCATGGAGCTGATTCCAACTGATGACAACCTCGCTTTCAAAGGGTAGGACTGCTGTGTAGCATTTTCAAGGCTGAGACCTTTCAGGGGCAGATCACCAGGCCTCTCTCCAGAGTCACTTTTGGGTATCTTCCAACCACAAATCTTTCAACTCAGAGCTTAGTGTTTGAGTCATGTAGGGAAACCTACCAAACAGCTAGCAGTGGCTACTTTTAGGCTATAAAAACATTTTCTTTCTTAAAATTACCTATATTTTGAAAATTCTTTACAATAAAACTGTTTTTGTTAAATCAATGAATTTTTTTGAAGCAGAGATAGTTCTTTACACCATAATGTTAAATAAAAAATTCTATTTTATAAGATGCAGTTTTATTAAACTATATTGTTAATATTATATTCCATCAGATAATACGTAATAAAAAAACATATGGTCTATCTTAAAGGCTTTTCTCTAGGTGAAGAGCTCTTTAAGAATGTTACCTGTGATTCACAGTTCAGTGAAATCCTAATTAAGGAAACCATGTATGCTAGGCAGTGTGGTAAGACAACCATTTTCTCAGATTCACAAAAGACAGGGAATAACTCTGAATGTGTTCTGCTTGTTTTTAAATACAAAGTCATAGAATTTACTTGGACAATCATACTTATCTTGATTGTATTTAAGTTCTGTAACTACTCTCATTATTCTCTCTTCATTTCAATGTACATTCACAATACATGCAAATTCTTAGTGATTGAACATTTAAATTGTTCATCAAATCATTAAATAATTTTAGAACATTTGGACAAATTTTATCTGGTAGAAAAGTTTCTATTGCAAAAGCAGTAGAAAAAAATTCAAGAGGAAATTCCAAGATGCTATATCAGAACAAAAAAATGATATCCTTTAAATTCTTGAATTACATGAAAAACAACTTAGACTTCAAGCATGAGAAGAGTGACTATTTCCTAACTTGTAAATATAAATAATTAATATGAAAATCACTGGAATGACTATTTTAATGGCCCAAAATGTAAAACACTACTTACAAAAGAAAAGAACTGTTACCTAAATGTTATTGAAATAATTGGTTTGATTAGTAAGCAAAAGCTTGCAAAATTATTAATATTTTAACCTATCAAACTAAGCAAGATTAAAAATTTGATACTCGTGAGTTTATTGCAGATTAAACCCATATACAGTTGATAAGAGTTTCCATAGATATAAACCTATTGAACATGTGTTAGCATTATTCATTAAGACACTTTAAAAATGTTTGTACCCTTTGATACTGTAATCTGACTACTAGTAAAAAAAATTATGCACACAAGAAAAAAATTAATTTAATTAAAATAATTTAATTTAATAATTAAATAAATTTACAACCTGAATGTTTAACTAAATAAGAATGCTTTAGTAAATTATAACACTATTAGTATAAGTGTTATATACCTATTACAGTTTTTAAACAGTGAAATTATCATATGATGAAATTTTTAAAAATATACAAATCTGCGTAAGCACAAATCTTTTTGTTTTTTGCAGAAAATAGAGATACATACATACATAAAACAAAAAGCCTGTTGCCATCGAGCCTATTCCAGTGCATAGCAATCCTACAGGAGAGAGTAGAACTGCCTCATAGGATTTCCAAGGAGTGCCTAGTGGATTTGAACTGATGACCCTTTGGTTAGCAGCTATAGCTCTTATACATATCTGGTTGGCATAGTTGGTGTGCATGCCCACATGCACACACACACACACAAAAGTGCTGTCGAGTTGATTCTGACTCATAGCAGCCCTATAGGACCGAGTAGAACTGCTCCACTGGGTATCCAAGCAGTGCCTGATAGTTTTGCACTGCAGACTTTTGGGTTAGCAGGTTGCACTTAACCACTGCTCCACCAGGGTTTCCACACAGACACATATATATGTTGTTATTTATGACGTATGCATAAAAATGACAGTGGAATGATACTAATTACAATCTTAATAGCAGTTTTTTTCAGTTTATGCTCTGAATGATTCTTTTCTTTTTCTTTTTATCTTTTTTTAAAATTTTTTTGCACAGCAGTTTATAATTTGAAAAATAAAATTTTCAACTTTGAATTTCTAACCCCAAGGTTGCTTGTGGTATAGGGGTCAGCTGGGAACATTTCCCTTAGGATATTTTTGAAGCAGCCCTGGCTAGTTCTCTCCAAATGAATAGTTTTTCAAGGGGAAATTTAAGCTATACTTAGGTCAGTTGTCAGATAATATTCACAAGCTCAAGTGTTACAGAAGGTTGTTGATATTCCTTCTTTTTTTTTTTTCCTGTTTCTTCCTTTCACCTCTCACATTCTTCATCTTTCCTTTACCTGTTAACTTTTCCTCCCTTTTCCTGGTTGAATACTGTAGGAATTTGTTTTGACATCTTCCCTGGCTCTAAGTTGCTCACATCTCCCAACCCCAAAGCTTCTATCCAACATTTTTCAAACTTTAATGTGCCCATTAATCACCTGCAACATCTTGTTAAAATGTAAATTCTGAATAATTAGGCCTGGAATTGGGCTGAGATTCTGCAGTCTTCACAAAATCCTGCTGACACTGCTGTGCTTTGAGTAGCAAAGTTGTACAACAGTGGTTCTGAACCTTGGTCTGCACTGAAATCACATGGATAGCCTTAAAAAATACCACTGCCTGGGCCCTGCACCCTAAAAATTCTGACGTGTAAGTCTTAGGTGTCGTCTGAACATTAGGATTTTTAAAAGCTTTGTAGGTACAAACATTGTTATCAAGACACAGAATACCTTTGAAACACTTATTGGTATGTGCATCTTTCTCTCTACCACAGTCCACGTTTACTAAGGGTAGAAACAACACAGTTTTGTGTTATGCTTTTCAAGCATCCTGTTGAATGAATGAAATGAGGTGTGCAAGAGAGAAATGGCAGGTTCCTGTGGTTCAAATAACAGAGAAAACACTAAGGGTGTTAGTTCTTAAATTGAGAGGCTAACCAATTTATTTTTATGATATAATTTTGAATTTTTAATAGTTTTTGTTATTATCTTTTATTAATTAAAATGGTCACTGTTAGTATTTTTCATATTTCAATTCAGTGATAATTTCACAATCTGTTTGCATAAAATATACTTAGAATCTTGCATAGATTGAGTTGTCATTGTTTATGCATTATCAGCAGGAGTGTCATTTTCAGAAAAGGCTATCAGTAATGAAATAATTTTTAAAAATTCAGTGTTTAGACAGACTTTACAATTAAGGAAAGCAAAAATACTCTCAAAAGTATTTTTCCATAAGCTTTATTCATGTAGATTCTCCTACAAATGCTGCATTATTTCTACTTCTCAAGTTCTAAAATATGAAATAGGGGCCCAAGAATGTGCTCATAAAGAATTTCCTTCAGGGGATTTCTTTCATCATTTTTTTCCTGAAGGTTAAGACATCTTTGTTTCTTTATGTTTCTCTTCCAAAGACCTCTTTCTGTGCTTAAAGCATGTTAGCAGTCTTGCCAAAAATTGATATGTCCAATCTTGCTTTGCTGTAGGGTACATTATTGCAGTTGCAGTTCTTCATGCCAGAATATGCTTTTTCTTACAAAGCGAGTCGGATAACACTATTCTTTGAGCAACTTCATTCTGCCTTCCTGACAAATATGCATTTTAGAGCTTCATAGCATAAGTGAATTAGGTCATCTTACCACACCCAAACCAGTTTTAAAAAGTGCATCTAGACTGACTACTTTTGTTCAATTTTCCTAACCATGTGAACTCAGATGCAGGCTTGCCCAGGGGAGCGTCTTCATTTCATTCTCCAGTGTAATGCCACTGAAGGATGTCTCTTCTACAGACTTGAACAGTTTCTCCTTTCTTTTTTGTTTAATCTCTCCACTCACAGACAAGGTGCATAATATCAAAATACATGGTAGATACAATTGCACAACAGAAGCTTTTAGGTCATTCTCTGAATTCCCAGGGGCAAAAATAGTCTATGGCTACTGGTTTAACTTGGTTATTGGTGTCTAACTGCAGGCATCACTGAGGATTCAAAAGAAGTATGTAGCAGGTGACATGGCCTTCCAGATCTTACATTATATTTGGAAATCCAGACACATGCCACTCTCAACTAACACATCTTCTCACCTAGTGAAGTTCCCTGTGCAGTGTAAACAGTTTTCACTCAGCTACTAACCAAAAAGTTGGCTGTTAAAATCCACCCAGTAGCACCACAGAAGAAAAGCCTGGCAAGCTACTTTCTAGCATTACAATCAATCGAAACCCTACTGAGTGCAGCTATACTCTAAAACACATGAGTTAACCATGAGTTTCCCTTGGCTCAATGGCAGTGCTGCTTTTCGTTTGTTTATTGGGGAAAGGAGGAGGTGATGGTGACCAGGACTGAAGTGACCAATATAGCCCACTACTCAAGCTAGAACATCTTAGAAATGGAAGAGGGACCTGTTGGTATTTATACTAGAATACTAAGTGTATACCTAGTCTGTTCAGGCAAATCTGTGGTTGTTAGTTGCTGTGGAGCTGATTCTGACTCATGATGACCCCATGTGTGCAGAGTAGAACTGCTCCATGGGGTTTTCAAGGCTGTGACCTTTCAGAATCAGATCACCAGGCCTGTCTTCTGAGGTGCCTCTGGCTGGATTTTAACTGCTAAGCTTTCAGCTAGGAGTCCAGGGTTTAACCCTTTGTACCACCAAGAAACTCCCTTAGACAAACCAAAATATAAACAATTTGATATGCTGACAGAATGAGTGAGCTTCTGGATTGGCACAGTACTCAATGTGCACCTCTATTCACAAATCTTTTAGTTCTTTCTTGAGTTTAGTCAAATAAATATTATTAAATCCTAAATGTACTGCTACCTTTTTGTGTGCCTTGTCTCTCAGAATGAATTTATGTCATCTAGAGTTAGTCTTGTAATTTATAGTTGTTATGTTATACAACTGAAACTAAGTCAATTAATTAATATCATGTAGTTTCTTTTTCTTTTTTAATGAAAAATACTAATGGCCACTCTTTAAAAAATGGTTGATTTATTTTTATCTTATTTTGATTTATCATGTTTCTTTAAAATATATACAGTGAAAATTAAAGTCAGAATTTAGACCCAAAGGTCGTTAGTTCTCTTTGCCTTACTAAGTAACACATCAATTTTGTGGAGGAATAATGCTGTCATGAATTTGAAACTAATGATTTTATGAGGTACCACAAGGCAGTCTTTCATTGACAACTGTACATTCACTCATTTAATTTTTACCATAAGGATTCCTGAAAATGTCAGTTAAATATTTATAAATCAAGCAATCACCTTGTAAGTGTAAAAGGGACTTTCTGAGAGCTACACATATTGTAACATACTGAATCGTTATTTTCTACCAACACTGTTTTCCTTTGACCCAATCAAGTCCAAACAGTTTTCCAGAGAAAGAGGCAATAGCCACTTACAAAGAACTGCTAAAGTATCTACTGATGCAGCTACCTTGTCGACGGCAATTGACTTGGCTTGGCAATCATTATGGCCAGATGATTGGTTAAGCAGCCCAGCTCCTAGACTCTCACCAGGTTCATGGGCTAGGAAAGAGGACAGTTCCATATACTTTTTAACACTAGAAGGACCTTCAGTTCAGTTGCTGTCAGCAGCCCTGAGGACCCAGTCACTGCTGATAAAAAGCAGAATGGGGATAAGGGATGGACGGAGGAAGGCAAAGAGTAAGTCACAGGAGTGGCAGTCATTGACTTTCCAAGGGCAGACTGCTAGAGATGCCCAGGGAGGGGGGAAAATTATAGAGAATCCCATTTTATTGTGGTCAAGGTGGTAGTATTTTACTGTGATCAGCAGCCACTAATTTGTGCAGACAAGTGTTAAAAAATGCTCCCCTCTCCACCTTGATAACCTCCCAGTCTTTGGTGCCAGCTGCAACTATAGGGAAGAATAATTAGTAATGGCTAGGAATTACTAGAAATTAATAATCAGATCATCAGAGAAAGATATATTTTATTCAGCCATGCTTTATTCCAATGGTCATTAGGTATCCTAAGAAATTGAAAATATGAGTCATTACCAGGCTAAATACATGTATATGTTGCTCCTAAACCTGAGAAATAATTACAATGACAAAATAAAAATTAGCTTGAGAACAGCAACATTAAGTTAAAAACAGTTTGCTAGTTTCTTGTTTATTTTCCATGAACACTTTACCAACAGACCATTTTTGGTCTTTGATTTGGAAATTTGAGTATTTCTAAAGAGTAATTGAGTTTTAAAACACTCTAACAATGTATATCACACTTGCACAACTTCCCAGTGGCTTTTCTTTGGGCAATTTAGAATGTTTCTTAATTAGCCAAGTCACAAAATAAGAACACACAAGTCATTTAGTAAGAAAAGGGTCAGTTTGTTATTACCTTCAGTATATTTTATAAGTATTTTCTTGGAAAAATATATTATTTTTTAATTTGTTAATATTATTTATGTTTTTTTATTATCATGATTGAATGAAAAGGAACATTCCCATATAAATTTGCATACTAACCTACATGCAGCTTCCACTGCTCTCCCTGCACGGTGACAGCCCGCTCTTCTTCTCTGCTCCATACATGTCTTATCTTCCCAACAGTTTCCTATCTTCTCCTCTCCACCCATTCTCCTTCCTCCAGTGTGAGATCAACAGGATGACCTCCTATAGGTGTTTAGAACCATAATGTGCCTACACAATATGGTGACTCTGCATCACCAAGTCCAATCCACTGCTGTCTGAAAAGTTGACCTTCATTATGATTTACGGACAGGAGCAGAGTCAGGGCCAGGGGCCCTGCTCCCAGGGGAACTCTGAGGCCCCCGGACCATCAATTGCAGTCTTTTAGTGGAGATCTCAGGGTGCACCCTCATTTATACTTGTGTTACCAGTGAGACTCAACTTTGTAAGCTCCATCGTGGCTATCACTGGTGGTAGCCGGGCACCATCTGGTTCTTCTGGTCACAAGTCGATGAAGACATCCCCTCATGTGGGTCTCTCTTGTCTTCTGGATTCTCTTTCCCCCATGTCGTTATGGACCTTGGTGATCATCTGTTCCTGCTAAGTAGGGACTATTTGCTGGGCCCTCAGATGGCAGCTTGGCAGCTTTTAAGACCCCAGATGTCACTGACAAATGTGGGGTACAGAGAGACCTCATTAGCAAAATGCTAGCTGTGCCAATTGGCCTTGATTTCCCCTGAGAGCATGGTGCCTAGCCCCCCACCCCAGCTACTCTGTCCTTGAAATATTGGGTTAAGATGGGAGGAGTACACAAGTTGTGTTGAGGTCCCATTAATATTGATCTTCTTACTAATGTGTGCTGTCACCAGTTTCACCCAACCAACTTTCTAACAACTATCTAATCTAAACCTCTCCACTCACCCTCCCACACTCCCCACCCTTGCAGCCGTCAAAGAGTCTTTTCTGTCATGCATGAGTCTGCTTTTAAGTTCTTATCGTAGGGGTCTCATACAATATTTGTTCTTCTGTCACTGACTACTTTCACTCAACATAATGTTCTCCAGCTGAAACCAGGTTAAGAGATGTTTCCTGCTATTATCATTGTTCTTTTATTATTTATGATTTTTTAACATAGAGTGTTCTTATTGTGAATTTCAAGAAGAAAATAACAAATTCAATTGTAGAAAAAGAAAGAACACTTAATACTGCTGGATCAAAAGTATGCTATTTATAAAAGGAAAATGTCACCTGAACAAGTATGACTAACTTGTGGCTACAAGAAAAATAAAGGAAGCCATAAGCAACTTTGGAGTACTGGCAGATTGCTCATCTGAGGAGCATAGGGAAGCCTATAAAGCAAAGCAGGTCAGAGCAGTGGAAGTGCAAACTAAAAATCAGGTAAGGGTTAAACAAAAAGAAAGACCACCTTACAAGGAAAGTCTAAATCTAGGTACACAATACATCACAGGCAGGAAGCTAAGCAGGGAATCAATGAAAACTGGTTACAATCAAGGTAGACTAAGGACGGAAGAAGACAGCAAAGGATAAATGTTTACGGCTGATTTTTACTGAAGACATTACTGACATTTTCACTCCAAAATTTTCTTTAAAAGAAGAAAAGTCAGAGAAATCAGATCAAACATGATCAAATTCATGAATGTTGTTAATCCTACTAAAAGAATAGAAATTTTATGCCCCAAAGCATTTCAAAATAATGTACAGAAGAAATTGCAAAACTGTTGCCCTAAATATTGTGCAAGTAGTTCAACTGATGGATTTTCTTACATGTAAAATAAGTGTTAAGTGTCACACTGGAAGAGTTCTTAAGAAGACTTAATGCAATACAATTAAATCTTAGAAAAGTTTTTAGCACTTTCTAAGTGCTCAAATAACTCTATTTTGATATATAGCAAAACATGTGAATCTTAAACTTCAAGATTAATAAGCAAAGATTGAAACAAACAAAAAAATGTTATCAGGATTCACTGGAGCACAGCTCATACCCTATCATCTGGCTGACCTTTTTCAAATCTTTTCATTTCTCTGAACTTTTACTCTTTGTTTATAAAATGATGAAATTGAACCAGGTCATCTCTGTGATCACTTTTAGCATGTCTATGATTATTAGAACATTGTATTTCAATAATCGTCGCCATGAGTCGGATCCAACTCGACTGCGCTTGTCTTGGCAACAGTTTTATATGATTGACTCTATCAATTATTCATGATCATAAATTTTGAATATTTGTATTTTCATTATGTATCCCTTCATGAGGTTGTGAATTCCACACATTGTACAAATGTGAGTACAAGTTCCCATATCAAAAACTTTTTTGAATACACTCTCGAGGGTAAAATCATGAGTTAAATCTCTACTGCCTTTTGTGAGCACATTGAACATGTTCCACAAGATAAGCAACTCATTCAGTTTCCCCATCTCAGACAGCAAAATTAAAAGATGATATAATCTGACATTTCCTTCTTCCAGTACTAGAGAATTTTTGTCTATTATTAGAATAAAGATATGTAATCCAGTCACTTGGCAATTCCTATGTAGTTGTTACTGGGTATTGTTGAGCTGCTTTTCCACTCCTAGAGATCTCTACTGCAGAAGGGTTTAAAAGTAAAGATGTCACCTTGAAGACTAAGGCCAGCCTGACCAAAGCCATGGTATATTCAGTTGCGTCGTATGCATACGAAAGCTGGATAAAGTACAAAGAAGACAGAAGAATTGATGCCTTACCAATCGTAGTGTTCGAAAAGACTATTGAACATAACATGGACTGCCAAAAAACAAACACATCTGTTCTGGAAGAAGTACAGCCAGAGTACTCGTTGGAAAAAAGGATAGCAAGATTGTGCCTTTCATACTTTGGTCATGTTGTCAGAAGGAATCAATCCCTGGAGGACATCATGCTCAGCAGAGGGTCGAGCAAAAAGAGGAAGACTCTTAAGAGGATGAATGGACACAGAGGCTGCAACGATGGGAGTAAGCCTAGACACAGTCACGGGCATGGCGCAAGACCGGGCAGTGTTCTTTCTGATTTTGTTCATAAGGTTTCTATGAGTCGGCACCTGCTCGAGGACACCTAACAACAATAACAATGATCCTGTGAGCCCCTGGTGGTACAGTGGTTAAGCGTTCTGCTGCTGTGATGGTTAGTTGGCTTCTGGTGCTGTGGGAGGCTTTATTCCAATCTCTGACTTGGGATGTTTCGGCCTTTAGAATTGCATGAAGTGTTTTCTTTATATAAATCTCTTTCTAGATGTATTTATCCATGTTACTGGCCTTGCTTCCTTTGAGAACCCAACCTAAGACAGCTGCTGGGAAAAGTCCATGGTTTGAATTCATCAGAAACTCTTTGGAAAACCTGTGGGGCTGTTGTACTCCATAACATCAGGTCAGTGTAAGTTGGAAAAACACCCCAGCAACAGATTTGCGACTTTTGTTTGGTTAGTAGCAACTATGAGACAGAATTGAACTGCCCATGTGGTTTTCTAGGCTGCAATCTTTACAGGAATAGATATCTGTGTCTTTCTCCTGCAGAGCCTCAGGGTGTGTTGAAACCTCCAACCTTGTGGTTAGTAGCCTAGTACTTAACCCTTGTCCCTCCAAGGCTTCTGCACAATTTCTGTACTACTTTATGTACAAGTAAATGTCCTTATTAGGGTTGTTTGCAAACAAAAGATTTTTTTTCCCCCACTGAAATCATATAGGTTAGCTGAGAAAAATTAAGAAAAACTTGAAATACAGATCAGGGAAGGGCAGACATTAATGTAGTTGTAGAGTCGCAGAAACTAGATAGTTCTTAGAGCGTTGTTGTTCTGTGGATTTGCCTCCAACCACTCCTGTTCTCTCTCAAATCTGTCAGGTTTCAAAGAAAGCAAATAAAGACCCTGATATTCCTACAGTGTGCAACATACTTGTATTTGGCTGAATAGAGTAAGGCATTTGGCAGACTGTCCTAAAAGCATGTTATGAGAGAAATTCCACTAAGGAAGAAGCGAGAGATGGTGGGAGCAGTTGAGTGTTTTCAATACTAGAGTAGTGTCAGAAAAAAGAGCTGTGTTTACAGTTGGTAACACGTGACCCAAATTACATTTGTTAGTTTGTTAAACGTGCTTCTGTGTATGGAGAAGTATGTTTTCAGGTCACTGCTCTATTAGAATTATTCGTTTAAGTACAACTAACTTACAACTACTGTAGGGGAAAAGGAAGGGTAAATGCCCCAGAGAAGGGTGGTTTTCATCTCAATTTCCTTTTCCCTTTCTATGAGTAACTTGAAGTCTTTTTTGTCTTTTTAATACTGCTAAGAGCAAATCTTAGACTTCTCACCAAGTATTCATGTTGCACCATAAGTCTCTCACTGTCTCTCTGATCGCTCTCACCTCATACCACAGCAAACTGCACAATCTACTCCGCTATCAGAAAGAAACCTGAAGAAAGACAAACGGGTAAACCTGGCAAAAATGTCGCCCTCATTCTGTCAAAGGAAATAGAAACTAATAAATGGTTAGAGGCGATGTCAAATCATAAGGCAAGCAAAATAAGAAAAAATTGTAATAATAACAATATTATCACTAGTGTCATTTTATTGGTTAGCTTCACAGAGTGTTTTCTATATGCCAGGTATTACTCTAAGTACTTTGCTTGTATTAAAGCATTTAATCTTCACAACTGTCTGGTTGTAGGAACAGTTCTTATCTTCATTTTACAGATGAACAAACTGAGGGGCAAGGGAGTTAGTAATCAGTCAAGGTTCTGGCAAGAACAGATGGCACACTCAAGAAGACTAGCTAAAACACTTTATTGAACTTACTATTTGCCCAGCAACAAAGGGAGGTCGGGTTAAGGGAACCAGAAGGCGTAGTAAGAAACTGAGGGACTAACATAGCCAGAATCCACTGCCTGAAGGAGAATAAGGAAGAAACTCCATTACTGCAGCCTGGGACTACAAAAGAAGAGGTGTGACCACAGAGAAATGTACCCACGGAAAGACTTCGAAGAGCCAAGGACAGAGAAAGAGGAAACAAATACTGCCAGTTGTCTTTCCTCTTGCCTGCTGCTGCTGTCTGCTGTATTCAGCCTTAACTGATTTGTAAGATAGATCACGTAGTCCACATGCAACAGTTTTCCGGAGCATCTAGCTGGTCATACATAGGTGGAGAAATGTCACAGGGAATCAACCTAACTAGCACGTCTCATTTGTTTGACCTGAATCATGTAACTGGTGAGTACAGAAGCTAGGACTTAAGACTGGGGTCTGAGAAACGGCCTGCCATAGCAGCCACCCTGATAAGAACTGTGATGACAGCCTAACGTTTAAAAAAGCACCATTGACCCCCACTTGTTCCATGAAATCGACAGGCAAAAGAAACTCTTCACCTTTAAAATGTAAATATTTTTCTTCTTTTGAAGTGTTCTCAAATAGCTTTTGTATCCACTTGTAGTCAAGCGAAGACTACCGGATGTACGAGAAGAACAGTTAGTCTCTCTGCCTTCTAATATCTGTGCCTTCACAGAAATCTTGTCAGCCAGAGACTGTCACACGGTTTCCTCCTTGTGCTCTGTGTCACGTACTCCCATAGCTAACACCCTGCTGAAACACAATAGATGGATTCGTTTGCTGCACACTTATGAATGAGCAGCCTTTGGTAACTGTGTGTCAGACTTAGATTTATCTTGGAGAATTCTTTAATTTTTTAGACATAACAAAAATTTTGTCATTAACCATTTTTTAAATGTATAGTTCAGGCACATTAATTACTTTCACCATGTTGTACAGCCAGCACCACTACCCATTTTCCTAAGTTTTTCATTGCCTCAAACAGAAATTCAGTACCTTTTAAATAGTAACTCTTTGTTCCTTCTTCTCTGCAGCCACCGTTGTTGTTATGTGCCGTCTAGTGGATTCTGACTCATAGTGATCCTGTGTACAGCAGAACAAAACACTTTGTGGTCCTGTGCCTTGCTCAGCATGTTGTTATAATTGAGCCCACTGTTGCAGCCACTGTGTCAGTCCGTCTCACTGCACAGTCACTGGTGACCACTAATAAACTTCGGCCTCTATGAATTTAGCTATTCTGTATTTTTCATGTAGCTCTGGTAGTGCAGTGGTTAAGCTATCTTCTGCTAACCAGAAGGTCCACAGCTGAAATCTACCAGTGAGTGTGATCACATAATATTTGTCCTTTTGTGTCTTACTTGTTTCACTTAGCATAACGTTTTCAAGGTATGTATATGTTGTATGTGTCTTCCGTTGTATGTATATAGTGCATTTAGCTTATCCATTCGTATAACAGTGTACCTGTTTCAGTCCCTGCTTTCAAGTCTCTGGGATGTATACCTAGGACAGGTCCTAATAAGTAATGTTTAACTTTTTGAGGAGTAGCCAACAAATATCTGCATGTTTTACATTTCTACCAGCAATGTACAAGGGTTCAAATAATCTCTGCATCCTCACCAACCCTTGTTAGTTTTCATTTTTCTAATAATAGCCATCCAAGTGGACGTGAAGTGAAATGCCACTGTGGTTTTGAATTGTGTTTCCCTGATGACTAAGGATTCTGAGCATTTCTCTCTCTGTGTGTGTGCTTGTGGACCATTTGTATATCTTCTCTGAAGAAAGATGTATTCATGTTGTTTGTCCATTTTAAAAGTTTTTAAATATTGAGTTATAGATTTTTTTGTATATTCAGGATAATAAACCCTTATTAGATATATGGTCACCAAATATTTCCTCCCATTCTGTAGTGTGTCTATTTACTTTCCTGAAACATGCTTTAATGTGTGAGGTTTTTACTTTTGATTAAGTTCAATTTCTCACTTTTTTTTGTTGTTGTTGCTAGTGGTATCGGTGTCATAACTAAGAATCCACTACCCATAGTAAGGTCTTAAAATATTTCCCATTTTTTCTTCTAAGAGTTTTATGACATAAGTTCTTATTGTTAGGTCACTCATTCATTTTGAGTTAATTTTTGTGTATTGTCTGAGATATGTGTCCAACTCCATTCTTTTGCATCTAGTTCTCACAGCATCACTTATTGAAGAAACTAGTCTCCATTGTATGGTGATTTGGAAATCAGTCAGTCATCGATGTATGAGCGTTTCTGAGTTCTCAATTTCATTCTGTATTTCCCATAATTATACTGTTACCAAACTATTTTAATTGCTGTGATTTTACAATACTTCTTGAAATTCAGAAATAAGAGTCCTCCTACTATGTTCAAGGAGCACCTGGTGGAATACCCTAGGGATCAGTTCTACCCTGGCCCCTAGGGTCGCCATGAGTCGGATCCGACTCGACGGCACTTGGCTTGGCCTACTATATTCTTCTTTTCTAAAATTGTTTTGGTGATTCAGAAGCCCTCGAAATTCCATAGAAGACTCAGATTTCCTGTATCTACAAAAATACTTGAAATTTTGGTAGGGATTGCATTGAATCAGTAGATTGTTTTAAGTAGAATTGCCATCTTAAGTCCTCCATTCCATGAACATGAGGTATCTTTGAATTTGTTGTGTTCTCTTTAATTTTTTCATCAATGTTTTACAATTTTCAGTGTACAAGCCTCTCACCTCCCTACTTTAATGTGTCATTTAAGGCACTGTTGTAATTAATTGCTTTGTTAATTTCCTTTTCAGATTTTTCATTACTGATGTATTGAAACACAGTTGATGTTTATCTTATACACTGCACCTTTGCTGAATTTGTTACCTTTACATAGCTTTCTTGTGTACCTGTTTTGGAATTTCTAAGTACAGGATTATATCATCTGTAAATAGAACCAGATCCAAACCCATTGCCATTGAGTTGATTCCCATTCACAGAACCTCTATAAGACAGAGTTGAACTGCCCCATAGGGTTTCTTAGGCTGTAATCTTTATGAGAGCAGACTGCCACGTCTTTCTCATGCAGATGTGGGTTCGAACTACCAACCTTTTTGTTGGCAGCTGAGCATTTTAACCATGCCACCACCATAGAGGTATAAGTCTTTTCTTCTTTTCAATTTGGATGCCTTTTAATTCTTTATTTTGCCTAACTGGTCTGGTTGTGTCATGGTTAAGTGCTATAGCTGCTCATCAGAAGGTCAGCAGTTCGAATTCCCCAGGCACTCATTGGAAACTCTATGGTGGCAGTTCTACTCTGACCTACATGGTCACTATGAGTAGGAATCGACTCAACAGCTATAGGTCATGTCTGACTAGAACTCCCATCACTGAATAGCAATGATGGGAGCAGGCATACTTGCTGCCTGTTTTTCTCCTGATATTTGGGGACAATTCTCACTCTCTTATCATTGAATGTGATGTTAAAAATAACAAAAAGGAAACCCATTGTTGTGAAGTCAATGCCAACTCATAGCAATCCCATAGGACAGAGTAGAACTGCCCCGTATGGTTCTGCCCCATATGGTTCCAAGAAGTAGCTGGTGTATTGGAACTGCTGACTGGTGAGCAATCAAGCTGTTAACAATTGCTCCACCAGGACTCCAAATAGGATGTTGGTTGTGGGTATTTCATAATGCCCTTTATCATGCTGAAAAATGTTCCTTCTATTCATATTTAATAGAGTAATTTTATCACACAAAAGTTTTGGAATTTGTCAGTTACCTTCTCTGCATTGCTTAAAATGATAATGTAATTATTTTCTTTTAATTAATGTAATTATTTTCTTAATATAATGTATTAAGCTGACTGATACTCTTAACTGCACTATCCTGCATTTGAAGGGTAAATCCAACATGGCATATAATATAGTGTTAAATTGGTTTCCTGGTATTTTATTGAGGATATTTTGCATTTGTATTAAGAAGGAATAATGATCTGTAGTATCTTTTCATATGGTGTCTTTATCTGTCTTTGGTATCAGAGTAATGCTCACAAAATGACTAAGTAAATTTACCTTTCTATTTTTTGAGGGTTTGAGAATAACCAGTGTTAACTATTCTTTAAATATTTAGTAGGATTCACCAGTGAAGACAAGTCATCCCCAAGTTTTCTTTTTTGGGAGATGCTTGATCACCGATTTAATCTCCTGACTTGTTATAAATCTATTGAGATTTCCTATTTCTTCTTGAGTCACTTTAGGTTGTATATATGTTTCTAAGATGTTGTCAGTTTCATACAGTTTAACTAGTTTGTTGACATATGACTGTCCATAGTATTCTCTTATAAGCTTTTTTATTTCCAATTGGCTTGGCATGTAAGTAGTAATGTCCCAGCTTTTATTTGTTTGCTTTTTTTTCCCTCTTCTTCTTTGTCATTCTAGCTAAAGGTTTCTTGAAAATTGGCTCTGTGCTAGGATCCTTCTTCAACCCTCAGCCAGTCTTATACTGAGCGTAAGGGTCAGCCTCAGGTGAAGTCATAATTTTTTCTGGGCCTGCATATGGCTTGTTCAGTTTCCTTGTATACAAGCTGCTTTTAAAAGTATTTATTAAAGGTACCCTCTCCCTGATTAAACACTCTACAGCTTAAGAAATGGCAGAGAATGTTCTTCCAGCTCTTTGCACACATCACTATAATACTGTACTTTTCTTCTTGAATAGATCTTTGAAATTTTCAGTTCTTTTACACCATCATTTCTTGCTTTTGCTTTAGCTACTCAGTGTTGAAGAGAAAGTTTCGGTCTTTTCTGACATCTGACCTCTTTAATGATCTGTCTTTTTAATGACCTTTAATGACTTTTTAAATTCCTGTCTTTTTAACGACCTCTTACTATCGTGTACGATGCCATTCCAAAACTCATCTGGTCCTCTGTCACTAGTCTTCAACACATCAAATCTATTCTTGAAATGGTCTCTAAACTCAGCTGGGATATGCTGAAGGTTGTACTTTGGCTCTCATGGACTTGTCCTAATTTTCTTCAGTTTCAATTTGAACTTGGATATGAGTAATCAGTCGCCTCTGCTACAGTTGGTACCTGGGTTTGTTTTCAATGATGATGTTGAGCTTTTCTACCACCTCTTTCCACAGATATAATTGATTTGAGTCCTGTATGTTCCATCTGGCAAGATCCATGTATATAGTCCCCATTTATGTTGGTGAAAAAAGGCATTTGCAATGAAGAAGTCATCTGTCTTGCCTAATTTTATCTATCATGTGATCTCTAGGATCATTTCTATCGTCATGTTCATATTTTTCAACCAGCAGCCCTTCTTCTTTGTTTCCAACTTTGCATTCCAATCACCAGTAGCTATGAATAGCATCCTGATTCCATGTTCCATCAATCTCAGACTGCCGAAGCTGGTAAAAATTCTTCAGTTTCTTCGTCTTTGCCATTAGTAGTTGTTGTGTAAATTTGAATAATAGTCATATTAACTGGCTTTCCTTGTAGGTGTGTGAACATTGTCCTATCACTGGCAGCATTGTGCTTCAGGACAAACCTTGAAATGTTCTTTTTGACGATGAATGCAACACCATTCCTCTTCAAGTTTTCAGTCCCAACACAGTAGACCATATGATTGTTTCATTCACAATGGGTAACATCAGTCTATTTCTGTTCATCAATGCCTAAGATACCGATATTCATGTGTTCCATCTGAGTTTTGATTATTTCTAATTTTCCTGGATTCATATCTTATACATTCAACACTCTTATTATTAATGGATGTTTGCAGCTGTTTTTTTTTTTTTTTTTTTTTCTGATTTTGAGTAATGCCCATCAGCAAATGAAGGTCTTGAAAGCTTAACTTCATCTATGTCCTTAAGGGTGACTCTACTTTGAGGAGGCAGCTCTTCCCCAGTCATCTCTTGAGTGACTTTCAACATGGGATGCTCACTTTTCATCAGTATATCAGACAGTGTTCTACTGCTACTAATGAGATTTTCTCAGGTTAATTCTTTCCAGAAGTAGACTGTCAGAAGTGGTCTTCCTTAGTCTGGAAGCTCAGCTGAAGCCTGTCTATCTGCTGGCACAGCTTCCAGCAGCACAGCAGTATCCAAGCCCTCATGATAGGACAAACTGACAGCCGTATGGGGACAGCTATCCTAGGGCAAAGTATAAGTGTGCCATAGTGTTTCCTAGGCTGTAGTCTCTATGGGAGCTGAGTACCAGTTCTTCTACCTCTGACCTTTGTGATAGCAGCTGAGTGCTTAATCATTGTACCACCGGGGTTCTTCCACTTAGGTCGCACCTCACACAGGAAGGAGCGTAGAATGAAGGAGTGTTCAAGTGACAAACGGAGAGTATTCAACTCAAAAAGCTGTGAAAAGGACAAGAAAATATATAAGAAAAGAATGATGGATTAAACAATACATTTGAAAACAGAGAAATAATGGCATGTATAAATAAATTCTGTGACTGATTTTGAAGAGGAAAAAGAGACCAACAAGTATAATATTTATAAAAAAGGAGAAAGTGCTAATAATTGAAAATTAAAGATGAATTTGAGGAAATAAATGAAATATAAATTAATATTAGCAGAGTGCATTGTAAAAATTTCATATCAAATTCTAAAACTTGAATGAAACATTTTTTCTAGGAAAATCTTAATATCATTCAAAAGAAAGAAGAATTAGAAACATTCTGATAAATGTACATGAAGCAGAAAATTTAATCAAAGGTCTGGATGGTGTCAGAGTTGAATTCTTTAATATTTTAAAGAGAAAGATAATTTATGTAATTTTTAAAAAATAAAAATATATTTCAAATTACTTAAGCTACATCAGACTTATGAAAAGTAACACAATTATTTACATGACTGATGCTTTTTAATATCAGTGCTGACATCGTGAATAGTGTTTCATCCCCAAAAGGCAAAATTGTTTAATATTTGAAAATTATTAATAATTCAAAAGAGAAAAAAATATGACCATGTCATAGGAGGGTCCCAGATCTCCAGATAAAAATCAATATTGACCCAGATTTTAAAAAATTATAATTGACATTCACCCTTCAGACAAAGATTAGACTCGTCCAAAAAATAAATGAGAACAAGTGAGCACACCAGCCTAGGGGAAAGAATGAAAAGACAGGAGGGTTCAGGAATCTCACAATAGGAATCCCAATGTGAGAAAGAAGAGAATGTTGACATGTTGGCAGCCAATGCCACACAATAATATGTGTGTTAATTGTGTAATGAGACCTAATTTGCTCTATGAATTTTCATGTAAAGCACAATAAAAAAAAAAAATTAGAATTGGAAACTTTTGGGAAAATCATTGGCAATATTAAATGTAAGTCAATACCTCCTCAAAGGAAAACAGCATAATAATGAATAAAAAGTCAAGAAACACACAAAAGCAATTATTTTATCTTTAATAATTTATGTTTAAATTAGATTTCAATTTTTATGGTGTTCATAGAGTCACCTTAAAAATAATTAAAAAGAAATTATTAACAAAGCAGAAAATCTTATATATACTATCAAACTCTTTTACAGTGTGACAAATATTTGTCATTAGAATTATATTTCTTATATTATTTAGAATGCATACATAAACTTGTAGTCAAGTATTTTACATTGTGTTACATTGGAAAATGGATAATTTTAGCAAATTCTCAGCCATTCAATGTTTGCTGTTATATAAATAAAGGTTAATACTGGAGATTAAATTTTGTAAAAGCCAGCCAAGCCAAGTGCTGTCGAGTCAGATCCTACTAAATAAGGTATACTGCCACAGCCAAAATGCTTTGTTAGATATTTTGTGAATTATTCCTTAATGTTGACTTGAAATACAACTTTTCAAATGGAACACCAACAAGATTTTTAAAAAGTATACAGCTAGGTAAGTGATGTCACATTACGGATAGACTGACAAGGCAAAATTAATTTTAAAAAGTTTTATATTAACTTTACAGCTTGCTATTTTATATGCAATATTATTGCATGAAAAATAAAATAGGAATAAGTACATCAAGAATATGACAGTGTTTATTGAATTAATTTTATCTTAAATTTGCTTTTTAAACATGTTGGTTTACAATAAATAGGAATTGACAAATGGTGGTATATAGTAGATGTATATTTTAAAAATAAAACTCGCATTAAATCTATTCCAGCTGATATGGACAGAGTAGAACTGCCTCATAGGGTTTCCAAGGCTGTAACCTTTACAAAAGCTGAACAATGAATAAGAAAGATGAAGATGAATCAATGCCTTTGGATTATGACATTGGCAATGAATATTAATATATCAGAGACTTCGGTAAGAGTGAACAAATCTGTCATGGAAGAAGTACAGCCTGAGGGCTCTTCAGATGCAGAAATGGTGAGACTTTGTTTTGCATACTTTGTACACATTGTCCGTGAGACTTTGTCTTATGTAATTTGAACATATTTTCAGAAGGGACCAAACCCCAGAGAAGAACATCATTCATGGCACAGTAGAAAGTCAGTGAAAAAGGAAGTAGCCTTAATGAGATGAATTGACACAGTGGTTGCAACAATGAACTCAAAGCAATGCTTGTGAGGATAGCACAGGACTGGTCTGTGTTTGGTTCGGTTGCACGTTGTGATGCCATGAGTGGGAACCAACTTGATATCTCAGGTCTTTCAGTTAGCAGCCAAGCTCATAACCCCTGTTGCACCAGGGCTCCAAATTTTGAACTTTATTAATTTAATTCCTGTTTAAAATTAAGGTTACAGTCAATCTCTGGGCTTAGTGTTATGTTAATTTTTATCATACAGTTTCCAAGGAGGGCCTGGTATATATGAACTGCCAAACTTGGCTAGCAGCTGTAGTACTTGACCACTGTTACTCTAGGTTTAGATATAACTAAAGGTTCTAATTATTACATCGGTATGCAAACTAAGACTTGATATATTTATATTGATTGAGAAGAGAACAAAATGCCTGTGAGGATGTCTTTTTTCTCCTAACGTAATGGCAACTATAATGAATCACTAATATAACAGTATGGTAAAATCTGGAATATTCCACAATTTTTCACAGCATGCTATTCAGGACCTCTGTTCCATAATGCTGAACTGGTACTTCCAAAATGAGTGTTCTCTTAATGCACAGCATCAGCAGACACAAATCGGGAGATGTTGTTTTTAAAAAAGCCAATTCAGCAGAGAAGTTAAGGTAGTAACTGAAGCATGCAATTAAAATTTATAAACAAAAGGAATACGAGTGTAGATGCAAAACAGGAATCATAAGTAAAACCAAGGGAAGGAAACGTGCAGATTTAAAGAGAAAATATAGAGAGCTGAGGGATGAATGAAAAAAAAACTGGAGTACAGGGCATTTTTAGGGTAGTGAAATAATTCTGTATGTATAATTCTGTATAATGGTGGACACAACGACATTAGCCATCTGCAACAAGTTGACTCTTACTGTTAACTATGAACTTTAGCTAGTAATGTGTCCATATTTTTTCATCAAGTGTAACAGATGCACTGTAGACGTTAGTAACAGGAAAAACAGTGTTTGGTGTTGGGGCACATTTTGGAAACTCTATAGTTTGTGCAAAATTTGTCTGTAAACCTAAAACTGCTCCAGCCTTAGAGAATAAAGATACCATTGTGCTTATTATAGTTATATAATACAAATGGAGTTAAAATGCAGCAGCTCATGTGATACTAACATGCAGTGACCTAGGAAAATGTAGCAAACAGCAGTCAAGTTTTTTCCCCCATGTTTGTCTATTGAGATGGGTTAACTATCAGGATTGTAGTTCTTAGCATATTATAAGTGTATCGTGCTATGAAAACAATACCTTCAAGTGTTTATAATTCACCATCTCAGAGCTTCCTTTCAGACATTTTAGTACTGTAAAGGAATTTCAAAGACCGCTATATTCTCTCACTCCTTTCTCAGAACTCTTGACAGATTTTATAACAAACCTTATCGGATAAGATAATTTAGTCTCTTACCAAAGCATCTTATTTCTATCCCTGTCATTGTCCTCTGGCTTTCCTCCAGTATTGGGAGTTTCAAACTTGTAAGTGACTTTTGAACATTTTTAAGACTAATTTTTATAATGAACAATAATGTTACAATTTCCACAAATCAATCTTAATACAGTTATGAATGTGCTTTTTCCTGAGTACAATCAAGGATTAGATAACAATTATCACTGTGTGAAAGGAATCAGAGCATTTTCTTTCACTTCAGTTGATTATTTCTAGAATAGAGGGGAGACTTAAATAAATAATTACAGTGCAAAGGCTACTTGAGAATTCTTTTTAAAAATGAACCTTACTCTTCGATCCTTCTTTTCTTAACCTTGATACAAATCTAAATTGTGGGATGTGTTAAGAATACATATTTCAGTTCTAGTTACCATATAAATCATAAATTTTCTGTTAATCATAGTAAAAACAATAAAAAATTAGTAATAATAAAGCCAGCCAAGTGCCGTTGAGTCAGATCCGATTCATGGCAACCCTATAATCAAGTAATAAATACAACCATTATTCTCAATCATCCACACATATACGGTAAAACCTGAAAAAGCTGGAACCTGTGTAAGGCGGAGACCTGTCACAGAAGGAAAATTCAAATATTTTTCACTAGAAGGAAGTGATAGGAAAGTGGCAAGACCACACTCTGTCGAAGGAGGAAAACTTGTGACATTTGGAAAAAAAAACTAGGCAGTCCTGCAGAGTCCTAGCTCTCAGATAGATTTCACTACATAGTGAAATATTTTTAGTAAATATTTTACTTTTGAACTATTTTACTCCTTGTAAAATTTTATAAATACAAACATAGCCACTACTTGTTTTCTAAAAGTCAAGAAATTTTAAAAAATCTCCTGCCCCTAAATGAATATAGAACTAGGAACTTAAATCTGTAATTCTGACTTCATTGAATTCTTGATTAACTTGGGAGACTCATTGCATTTTTTTTCCTACTTAGTTTTCTAATGTTGAAGTGATTATAGTCATCAATACATCTTTTAATACACAGAATTCTATGTACTTATAAATATTTTCTCAACTCTTACAAAATTAAGGAGTTTCTTGGAACAAAGATGCTTCAAAATTTATTATTATTATTATTATTAACATAGAAACTGGTGGTATTATCTTCCAAACCCACATTTCTCTTAAAACCCTCAAAAATTTGACTGGGAAGTCTTTCAACTGTTGACCATGCACATATATGACCACATCATGCTTTATACTCCATAGTTTTACTCTTCAAAGATTTTGTGGTCATTGGTAAACATATCCTTCCTTTTTTGGATAAGCTATGTCAATAATGATGACACTGTCCCTTCAAAACTCAATTAAGAACAAAAAAGTCTAGTTTGTAGCCAGATGTCCCAAGAATTGAAATACATTGGTTTACCTACATCAGCACATAAGGGTAATAAATGTGGGAAATTTTGTTTATTTTTTAAGTTGGGAAAGATTATTTCATATTATAAAGCATCCTAGAATGCCAGAAGCATCCATTTGAGAAGAATAACTTTTTTTCTGGTTTTGTTTACTGGCTTTTATCTAAAAGAAATGGTAAGAGCATCAAGTGTCCATTGCATCAGAGCCACTATAGGGAGATCACACCTGTGATGTAAAGTATATTTGTATGATTTGATGTTTTTGTTCCAAAAAACTATGCCTATGGTTTTTTATTCTTTCTAGTTGAAATAAAAATTTTCCCTTTTGAATAAATTTCAAAATCACATACATGTTTCTTGAAACTTGGAAGCCAGATTATCATTTGACTTCTCTACACTTGTGCCTAGGTCATGAAGAAATATTTTATTCAGCATGCTTCATGAAGAACACATGCCCTTCAGGGAACAGTTGAGCTGAGCCTAGTCAATAATAGATTGCTTACTTTGGTTAATTTATTAGCCACCTGTTTTATTCTTACAGTGTAATAGAAAATTAGGATTCCATCGCGATGTATACAACATTTTGTGCTCTGAATGTTTGGAGAAAGATTTCAAATAACATAAAACCTAAAGAGTTTTGACTTAGAATTAACAATGTCTTTCAAAGTGATTAAATAGAAAATACCACTCTTGATATTTCTGTTTACTGTCCTCTGTATTATAGCTGCCTTTTATTACCAAATGTCTGAAATTCATGAAGAAAAGTCCCTGGAGTTTGGCTACCAACTATGTAAAAGATCTTTTTTAAAGTTTACTACAAATGACTCATCTAACCTTTATTTTTCATAATCTAATTCTCCTAGAGAAACCTTTCCACATGTTTTGAGATTAATTTTGTGTTGCATCTTAAACTGATTTTTTCCCCACAACATATTTATGTATACGCATGCATATGCGTGCACATGTGTGTGTATAAAATGTGTTTGTGTGTACATATGCATATATCATGCATCTATCACATATGTATGCGATATGCATGATCTATCATCAAATTGGGGTATGATATTTTTTAATGAATTGCCCTAAAGGCAGAACCCATTCTATTTACTCTTTCCCAAGGTATTCCTAACAGCCATTCTACTTATATTGAAGTATTTCAAAATATATAGTTTCAGCAGAACCTCACTATCTAGAAACAAAAGTTGTGTTGACATAGAAAGTCCATGTTTCTTTTCTGTCTCTCTTATCAAATCCTAAAGTTTGTTCTTCCTTTTTACTTTACAAATTACGGCCACAGAGTAGATTTGTTGTTGTCTTGAACACTGTGGTATTGCTCTTTAAAGTACCTGTCCACTTTGTTTAAAACCCCTGTCGCTGTTTCATGCTTCCACATATCTTTCAAAATCCAACTCAAGCTTGACTTGCTATGCGATGTCTTCATTGTCCCATAAAATAAAAAAATTCTCACTCAGTGTCTGTGACATTATGTGCAAAATTCTGCTGTGCCACCTACTTTATCATCATATAATTATTGCCTTGAATATCGGTTTTATCTGCTACAATATGAATCATATATGAACTGTAGTTATTCATTATTTGAGCTCCACAACCTAGCCAAGAGCATGGCACATCATTTGAACTCAGCGGCTGACTCACTCTAAACTGAACTGTAAAACTTCCTTTACGTAGCCATGAGGTCTTCCTCAGACTTACGATGTCAGAGAAACTTTCAGTGAAGTAGAAATTACCTTTGTGATCTGTATCAACACATTTAGGCTTAAATCAGTACGCAAAATTATGTGTCTCACTTCTTCATACATTTTATTTCTGTTACTTCAAATGCAGGAATTAAAACAAACCACTTGCAAATTAACAAAATGCAATATAAGCCCTCAGTGGGTGAGCTGTAGCTGTGACTCTTATTTTTTGCACAATTTTTTGGAATTTCAGCTCAGAAAATATGAATTCAACTAGATATAAAATTTGAATAAATATACTAGTTTTATTATAAAAATACCTTAAAAATTAGCTCTAACAAGAATCTGGTTATTTAATATGGTTAAAGCATAAAAATAACATGTAAATGTTTCTTCAGCCAACACTCTGTTGGAGCAAAACAGACCGATTTAGTTGTAATACTGATATTTACTTGTCCATAAAAACTTAGAAAAACTACTGTTAGTTTTCCAGTCTGTATTATTGGTACAAGACTGCAGAATAATTTTTTTAAGATGCAAGTGATACTCATCAATTTGATAACTTGAGAGCTAAATAAATACGAAGTACCTCATACATATTAAATAGGTGTGTATTATGTATCTAAATAATAAGAAAACATAAATTTTGAATATGAAAATTGCTTAGTGTACACAGGATATGTTGCATATAACAGCATCAAATAAATAAGGTATTTATACACTGAAAATACATACTGAATTAATTTAAGAATTGCTAGCTTGTTAGTAAGATATTCAAGTATTTCCTATGTATTTAAGTAGATTTCATTACAATTTTATTCCCAGAACTACTCCACTAATTAGAAAAGAAATCTGAATAGAACTTCAATAATCTTTTGTGCAAGTGCTTAGAAAAAGGCATGATCAGCAAACACAGTTTAATGGAAGGAGAATCTTGGGGGAAATGTCTAATACAATTTGTGATGAGCAAAGAAAATACTTCTGGTAACCACCTTTGTAATTTAAAAACAATACAACAAAATAAAAAAGAGATGAGTATTTTTAAAAAGTTATTGGCTTAACTGTTTATACTAACAGTCATGTCATCAAGCTATCAAATAATAACTTCATAATAAAATTTCAAAAAACTTTTTTATGAAAATTCATTAAGAAATAGATTTGCTTCTTTTTCATACTTGCACAGAAATGTTCCAACAAGATCAGAGTAAATTTTGTAGGAGAAATAAAAGGAAGGAGGTGGGAAATGAGGAAAGAGGCAAGCTGGGAAAGACCTGACGTTTACTCCGTGTTGTCAGCTCTGTGTAGGTCAGACCGTCCTAGTCCCACATTTTCAAATTTGCAGTATCATCCAGGTTGACCTTGTCCCTCAGGCTCATCTTTCAGTGTCATAATTCATTCACTTAAACATATATAAAATGTATACTAAATGATGGAAACCCTGGTGGCACAGTGGGTTAAGTACTACGTCTGCTATCCGAAAGCTCAGCAGTTCAAATCCGCCAGGCGCTCCTTGGAAACTCTTCAGGGCAGTTCTGCTCTCACCTCTGGGGTTGCTATGAGTCAGACCCAACTCGACAGCAGTGGGTTTTTGGTTTTTATACTAAATGACAGAAAGAGAAACGTTCACACACCCTAAAAATCATTAGACTTAGGTTTAGGGACAGAAAAGGGAGAAGAAAGTGTCTTACGGTAGAGAGAAAGAAGGCTGAGAGGACACAGAATTCATTTGAATTTCAGCCTGTTTGTTATATATAAATCTTCACAAGTTAAACAGCCAAGTTAAATCATTTCATTTCTGTGTTCCAATGACTTCAGTAGATCTTTATGGATAAAGGCAAAAGTCCCTGATCCTTCTCCTGCTTCAAATACTCTGTAAATTTATCTCTGTCTTCTCAATATTGCATCCGAAGTGTTTATGTCAACATTGTCATAAAACCCAGCTAGATAAACTTATTCAATACATGGAATATTTCCCCATGGTGTATTGAATAACAGCCAAAAGTTGTCTTGGAAGTCATTATTAGTTAACACAAATCAACTTGGAAAGGAAAAAAACCCCTGAATCTGCAAAAGGTAAGCCCACCACAGCTGGCAATCTGATCTATACATTGGTTGTCACTGGTAAGAGAAATATCAGCAAGTTTGAGGGGGAAAAAAAAGGATGCTAGTGAAAAAGAGCTTTGTGAAATATAATGGAATCTTGGATAACCTAAAAATTAAATATCAGCATGTACCACCTTTGTTTTTCTTCCTATAGAAATTTGAAGCCAGCATGTACAGTTTGATTATGATTTTGACAAAAAAAAAGAGAAGAGAAAGAGAGATATTTTCCTAAAAATGTAAGCATGGGCCTTGCTAGTGTTGGTAAATCAGACTTTTTCCAAGGAAAGTCAAATTATTGAACATGCCTGTCTGGTTCAGATGTAACAAGTCTTCAACAAATGGTTATTCTAAACAAATGCATTTTTCATGTGCTGCCTCTTGTAGTTACACTGTAATGTATTTTACTGTACTCATTTTAGGCCTCCAAAATTACTTGTGAGGTGTTTTAAATATAACTTTTATTCTGTAAATATTTATTGGTTTTTGGTTCCCCTAGAAATAACTTCCAAATAGTCCTTCTCTTGCTCCTATCTCTGTGTGTACAAAAGACTATTATAAAATCTGTGTTCTGTGCACGGCTAACCTACTCCGTAGTGCAAGGGGGCATGTGTGCGTGCACGCACACGTGCACACACACACTCTGAGAAAGAGGATGTGTCTGAGTAGTCTTACATTCCTGTAGAAAACTTAATCATCCAGGTGAGGAATCTTGAAGAAAAGAGAAATGGCATTAGATGCCACAGCCCTCCCGACTCTGGCGAGGTGGATGACTTGGTACGCAAGGACACTGCAGTTTCAGGAGTGGAAATGTGTTGCTTCTTACTCTGGTTTGTCACGCTGGGATGTGGGGATACTGATAACTTACATTTGCAGTTCCTCAAAAATAGGAACTAGTATTTTCTAGTTAACATACTCTTCTCATAGAAAAGTATTTAAAATGAATGGTTATAACCCAAACTTCAAATCCTGTGTTTCTTCTTTTCCAAACTTGGCTGTCTTCCTCAAACTCTGGTGAATGTTTCTAGGTGCCTGATCTCCCTGAAGACTTAACCTTACCCGTTACTTGGACTCGGAATCATCTTTTCAGGAATGTTTCTGCTAGATAGAATTGCTACCTACTTCGGATTGAAGTTCCTTTTTGTTTTTGTTTGTTTTCAGTATAGATACCAAGTTGCTCCAGCACTCTTTAGTGAAAAGACCTTTCGCCTTTTGAATTGCAGTGACAGATTCAAAGAAATTCAAATGACTGAATTACATTTGAACTCTTGTTTCACTGATTTATTTGTTTTTGTTTATGTCAATGCCATATTGACATAATTACTATAGCTTTTCAAATCATATCCACTATTTCTACAACTTTGTTCTTTTTCAAGTTTTGTTTAACAGCTATTCTAGGTTTGTTGCATGTTTATATACATTAATTTCTACAGAAACACTCACTGAAATTTTGAGTGGAAATGCATATAGATAGAATCTATACATTAATTTAGGCAGAATAAATATTTTAAGATTGTTGAGTTTTCCAAACCATGAATATGCTTATTATCTCTATTTATCAGACTTTAGTTTCTTTCAGCAGTATTTTGTCGATTTGTTGTTGAGGATTTGCACATCATTAGCTATTCTCACCTAAATGTCCCCCTCCGCCCCATATTTTGTTGTTAGTAGATAGAAATAAATTTATTTTTTAGTATGGACTTTATGTCTCACAACTTTTCTAAAATCACAACTTCTAAACATTACAAGTTTCTGTTAGTTTTTCTATGTATACAATAATGCTATCAGTAAATAAAAATAGTTTTACATCTTCCTCCCTAATAGCTAGGTATTTTATTTCTGTTTGTGCCTTATTATACTGACTCTGACCTCCAAAGCAATACAAAATAGAAGTAATGGGAGTGGATATCAGTATCATGATCCTGATTTGAAAGAGAAACATTCAGCATGCCACTATCAAGTGTGATATTAACTGTATATACTTCATACATATCCTTTGTATACAAAACGTTGAGGAAATTTCTCTGACTCACAGTTGTCTAGAGGAATTTGTTCACAAACGGTGTTGAATATTACCAACTGCTATTTTTTTAAACACATGTTGAATGAGAGGTTTTGTTTCTCCTTATTGTGGTCAGTTATCTTGGTTGATTTTTTTTTTTTAACCCTAACCTTGCATTATAGATTTTTTGATTGCTAAACCAACCTTTCACTCCAGAGATACACTGTGACATATTGTCCTTTTTATATATTTCTGAATAGTATTTGCTAAATTTTTGAAAACTTGTGCATTTATACTCATGAGGAATATTTGTGTAAAAATTTATTTTCTTGTAATGTCTCTGCCAGGTTTTGGTAAAATGAATGTACCAGTGTCCCCCACCCCCCAAAACACATTCTTTTCTCTTTTGTTGTTTTGTATAACATTGTTTATTGTTATTGTTGTTTTCCTTTTTTTTTTTTTTCCATTGATATTTGGCAGAAGTTTTCCTGGAAAGCTAACTGAACCTTATGCAAATATTTTAATGACAGATTCACTTTTGTAAATGTAAAATTATTTGATCTTTCTATACCTTCTTATAATAGTTACAAAAAACTTGTATTTTTCAAGACTTTTAAAAAATTCTTCTTAGTTATCAAAGGTATTTATTATAACTTTATTATGACTTCATTGTAGGCTTATTCGTGTCATCTTTTTAACTTCAGATAATAGTAATTTGTGGGTTTTTTTTCTTTCTTTTTTTTTCTTGATCAGTATTACTGGGATTTAACAATTTTATTCATTCATCTTTTTTCAAAAGATGATGCCTAGGCTAAGGGAATATCAATAACTATTTATCTGTTTTCTACATTATTGATATCTACTGTGTCTGTATTCTTTCCTATTTTCCTGGAGCTTAATGTACTTTCATTTTGCTAGTTCTTAAGTCGGAGCTTAGAACATCGATTTATATGTATATATTTTAGTCCATTTTTACTTTGCAGCATAAACGTTTAAAAATACAAATACCACTCACACATTGGTTTAGATGTATTTCACAAATTTAGAAATACTTCCTTTCCATTATTGCTCAGTTCCAAATGCTTTTTAATTTACATTACAGTTTTTCTTTGGCCAATCACCTGTTTAGAAGTGAATTATTTCGCTTTAAAATATCTGGACATTTTTAAGTATTTTACTGTTTTGGTTTCTAATTCGATTCCTTTTCAGTCAGATTTTATTTTTTAAATTCTATTTTATTTCAGTCCTTCAAATTTACTGAGGTTTGCTTTATAGTTCAGAATATCATCGGCATAGTGAATGTTTCATGAGTACTTGAAACATTTGTGTTCTGCATTGTTTGGTGCAGTGATTTGAAAAATTTCATTTAAGGGAAAAAAATGTGTTTTAAGAGGCTTGCTCATGTCTTCATTATCTTACTGATATCTTTCTCTTCTTGATACAGTTATTGAGGTAAGTTCAAACTCTAATCGTGATTGTTAATTTTCCTTTTTAATTCCGTCCAATTTACTTCAAGGATTTTTAAACTATGCTATTGACTGTATACATAGCAAGGATTGCTATGTTTTCCTCACAAGTTGACTCTTTATTTTGAAATTTCCAGCTCTGCACATGTTAATAATCTTATTTTACAGTCTGTTTTTTGCCTAATACAAATTCAGCCACACCAGCTGTCTTGTGATTAATGCTTGCATGTTGTTTCTTTTTTTATTTTTGCATTTTAAATCTATCTTTTCACTTATATTTAAGTGTGTACCTCATAAACAGCATATAGTTGTATTTTTATCCAATCTGATAATCTCTGGTCTTTAATAGAGTATTCAGACCATATATTCAGTGTAATTAGATATCACTGGGTTTAAATCTTTTTTTGATACAATTATTTTCCATTTTTCCTATTTATTCTTTGTTCCTCATATCCTTCCTTTTTTGATTAAATTGGTCGTTCTTTTTCATTTCATTTTTATCTTTATTGATGTTGTGGTAAAGTTTTTCATTTTTATTTTGTTTTGTATTTTGGCAGTTTTTAAGTGGCTACAGAGATGATCAAAAGCTTTACTCCATCTTATTCTGTGTTTTACATTGAGTAATCATTCAACTGTATAAACCCATTTATCTTCCCATTCATTTTACTATTTTTATCATATTTTTAAATCTATATATATTTTATAAGCCTTGTAAACAGTTATTATTTGGTTTCAAATATACCCACTCCATGCTTATCAGAAGGGTTAGGTTCCAAAGACCAGGTCATTATACAAAAAGTGGGATTATGTGAAAATGGAGGATGACTGCATCAGATCACAAACTGGAGGATTATTATATTATTACATGACTGCTAAATTACACCATTACATAACTTTCAAACCACTGGGAATCGTGGCCCAGCCAAGCTGACACATAGCTTTAAGCATCACTGCCAGCACTACCCTTGCCTTGCCTTTCACTGCTTGTTACTGCCAGACATACATTGTTAATGTGAAAAATAATCAGATAGTCGATTTTTTGTTATTTTCATAAAGTGAAATGTCAGATAATGAGGCAGTTGGTAACTGAGGCATGGCTGTAGTTGGTAGTCTTTTAAAGAAATGACTTAATGGTTTTATGTTTTTCTTCATATTTATGTTTCCAGAGATCTCAGATTCTTCCTGAGTGACTTGGGTTTAGCCTGAGGCACTTTCTTTAATAGTTCTTACAGTGTATATCAGACAATTCACTTAGCTTTTTTTCTTAATCTGAAAATGTTTCCTTTCACCTTCATTTTGAAAAGATAATTTTCCTATTTGTTTAATTCTGTTGACTTATTTTTTTTTTAGTAATTTGAAGATAGTTGTCATGGATTGAACCCAGAAAATGTGTAGCAATTTGAGTAGGGCATGACTCCTGATGTTGTGTGATGCTCCTGTGTGTTGTAAATCCTGCCTCTATAATGTAAATGAGGGAGAGTGAGAAGTGGTTGTGTTAGTGAGTTAGGACTGGAACTATGAGATTATGCTGCGCCTTGAGACAGTCTCTTGGGACTTAAAGGACAAGGCAGCCAGCAGAAAGTCAAGGACCTCATACCCTCAGCAAAGAAGTAGTGCTGTGCTGAGAGCAGACTGCCTCTTTCGGACCTTGGGGTTTCTGTGCCTCAGAATGTCCCAGTCAAGGGAAAGATTTGCAGTGAGGCCCTTCCTCCAGAGCTAACATAGAAAGATTTTCTCTGGAGCTAATGCCATGAATTTGGACTTTTAGCCTGTTTTTCTGTGAGAAAATAAATGTCTCCTTGTTAAAACCGTCAACTCATGGTATTCCTGTTAGAGCAGTACCAGGTGACTAAAACAATAGTATTTCATCATTTTCTGCCTTCAACTGTTTTCTAATATGAAGTCAGCCATATTGTCACTGTTATTTCCCCTATAGGTTATATATCTCTTGGGAAAGGGAACCGAATTTAGAATTTTCTCTTTACATTTAGTTTTCAGCAGCTTAACTAAAATACTCTTAAGTGTGGATTTTCTTTGGGATCAGTAGCTCTTTGGATCTGTGGTTGACTGATTTTCCTTAAATAGGAAACATTCTTGGCTATTATCCCCTTTAATACACAAGCCCTGGTGATGCAATAGTTAAGAGGTCAGCTGTTAATCAAAAGGTCAGTTGTTTAACCCCACAGGTGCCCTGCAGGACAGAGATGTGGTGGTCTGCTTTCATAAAGATTTCAGCCTTGGAAACCCTGTGGGGCAGTTCTGCCTTATGCAGTAGCTGTGAGTCAGAATTGACTGAATGGTGGTGAATTTTTTGGTTTGTTTGCTTGTTTTGTTTCTCTTCAGTCTACTTCATTGTTGTCTGTCTTTTTCTCTTGCTCATCTTCATTTACACTCATGGTAAATTTGCTATGTTGTTCCACAGATCTCTAACGCTCTATCCTGATTATTGTCATCGTCATCATCACACTTGCTATTATTCTCATTACATGCTTCAGTTTTGATGATGGCTGTTTTCTACTTTTAGATTCCCTAATGCTTTCTCTTGCTGTGTCCATTCTGCTTATAGTTCCAATATCTTCATTTCATAATACATTGCTACTTCTAGAATTCCTATTTAGTTCCTTCTCTCTCTTGTTCTCTGGAATAGTATTTCAATCTAAGTATTTTTTCCTATGTTGCCTATTTTCTTTCTAAATTCTTAAGCATATTTCTAACAGCTCTTTCTAAACATTTGTCTGACAACTTGAATATCTGGAATATTTGTAGTTCTCCTGATTTTGGCCTCTCCCTCTGTCTTAGTCATCAAGTGCTGCTACAACAGAAATGTCACAAGTGGGTGGCTTTTACAGAGAGAAGTTTATTCCCTCACAGTCTAGTAAGCTAGAAAGCCAAATTCAGGTCATCAGTTCTAGGTGAAAGCCTTCTCTGTGGGCTCTGGAAGAAGATCCTTTTCGTCATTCTTCTCTTGGTCTGGGAGCGTCTCAGCTTGGCAACTCAGGTTCAAAGGATACGTTCTGCTCTTAATGCTGCTTTCTTGGTAATATGAAGTCCCCAACTCACTGCTTGCTTCCTTTACTTTTTATCTCTTGTAGGATAAAATGGTAAAGGCTGGTACAAGACTCACCCCAATGAAATTATCTTTACAGTAGATCAGGGGAATGATCTTAGTAAGAGTGTTACCGTCTCACCCTAATCCTGTTTAAATGATTCATTCTTGCCCTATTAACCACGAGCAGATATTAGATTTACAACATGGGAAAAAAATCACAAAGCAAAATTCAACCACATAATACTGGAATCATAGCCCAGCCAAATTGCTATATACATTTTTGGGGACACAATTCAGTACATGACAACTTCTAACAGGTTTTTTGTACCTAGGCGTTACACAGTCAGCAAACTTCACTGTTTTCTAGCCCTATTCAGGCTTTCTACACTGCCACTTAGTCTCATGGAAGGAAATGATATGTAACGAGATCTAGCTCTTCCAAATTCCTATCAACCATGGCAGCTCATTAGGTAGCTGTTAAAATTGTGCCTGTTTTCCCTATTTTTTTGAGCAAAATACTTTTTTCTGTGGCAGGGTTTTTTGTCTTCCAACCAATACAAAAACTAGGTAAGTGTATCAAGGGATGTAAATGGCTACTGGTTTCTAGGCACCTTGGGAAGATCTATCCCCTTTTGGCATTTTGTTTATTTGGGCTTCTTTTTTTAACTACAAGACTTCAATGACCTTAAATAAAGATATCAAAAACATAATATTGTTTTGTTACTTTATCTGGTGTCTTCTCATTGTTACAGTGAGAATAATGGCTTACTGCATCTTTCAATATTTAACTGGAAGTGCTTTCAAAAATATTTAAACATTAAATGTTTCAGAGTGGTAATCATTCTCTTTTTACTTTCAAAAATTTTGTAATTTAACACTATGCAATGATAAAGAACAATGATGAATTTAGGAAGCATCTCATAACCAGGTTTCATTTGGAACACATTATGTTGAGTGAAATCAGTCAGCTGCACCAGGACAAATATTGTATGAGACCCTTACTATTGTAACTTAAAAACAGACTCACATACAGAAGAAAATACTCTTTGACAGCTGCAAGGCAGGGAAGGGACAGAGAGAGAGGCTGGTGGTTATAGATTAGGTAGTTGATAGAAATCTGGCTGGGTGAAATCAGTGACAGCAGACATTAGAAAAGATCATTTTAACTGGACTTCCACATAACCTGAAAACTCTTCTAATCTTAACTCAGTATTGTTAGGATTGAGTAGCCGGGTTTGGGGTCCAGGGGCCATGCTCTCAAGTGACATTACAGCCAACTGGTATAACAAACCTATTGCTAAGTGTCTTCTGCAATCCATATTGGTGAGTGGCATCTGGGGTCTCAAAAACTAGCAAGCTGCCATCTGAAGCACACCAGATGGTCCCAACTCAGCCAGAACAGATGATCACCAAAAACAACAAAGAGTAGGTGCCATTGAGTTGGTTCCAAATCGTGGCAACTCTATGTACAACACAACAAAAATTGCCAAAAAAAAAAAACCCTAATAAAATAAACACAATTTGAAAAAATACTCATTGTTATGCTTTAGCTCATTGTTGCAACTACTGTCAATCCATTTCATTTAAGGATCTTCCTGTTTTTCCCTCTCTACAAAGCATGATATCTTTCTCCAAGGACTGATCCTTCCTGAAAACAACGTCCAAAGAAAAGACAATGTCGCCACTGAGTGGATTTTGACTCATAGGAACTCTATAAGATCGAGGAGAACAGCATCCAAGAAATGGTTAGTAGATTCAAACTGCTGAGCTTTTGATTAGCAGTTGGACCTTTAAATGCTGCACCATCAGGGCTACATGTATATATGTATGTGTGTATATATACGTATATACCCAACTCGATGGCACTTGGACCATATATGTGTGTATATACATGTATATAAAACTCTGGTGGTGTAGTGGTTAAGTGTAACATCTGCTAACCAAAAGGTTGGGAATTCGGATTTGCCACGTGCTCCTTGGAAACTCTATAGGATGGTTCTAATCTGCTCTATAGGGTTTCTATGAGTCTGAATCAACTCAGCAACAGTGGTTTTGATGTTTTTTTGGTTTATACACATATATGTGTGTGCATATGTATATATATATTTTGTGATATGTACATATATATAATACATATCATTAAGTACATTGCTATTAGTGATAGGATAAGATCCATACACCTACAAGGAAGACCAGTTAATATGAGTATTATTCAAATTTACTCAAAACCAATATGGCAAGAATGCAAAAACTTAAGATTTTTGTCAGCTTCTGCAATCTGAAATTGAACATGCTATCAGGATGCGTTTGTTAATTATTAGTCATTGGAATGTAAAAGCTGAACACGAGAAGGATGGATAGTTGGAAAATATGGCCTTGGTGATAGAAACAATGCTGGATATTGCACGACAGAATGAATTTGTCAAGATGAACGTTTTCTTCATTGTGAATTCCTTTTTACACTAACATGATGGCTACCATACACATAAAGAAAATTTACTGCCATTGAGTTGATTCTGACTGATAGAGACCTCATACACAGAGTAGTACTGCCCCACGTAGTTGCCAAGGAATGCTGAGTGGCTTTGAACTACTAATGTTCTGGTTAGCAGCTGTAGCACATAACCACTGCACCACTGGGGTTTTTGCTATACACATAGACCTTACCAAATAGGATACACCGGAATCAAATCAACTACATCAGTAGAAAGAAACAATTAAAAAGCTCAATATCATCAGTCCGAACAATGTCAGGTGCTGCATGCAGCATACTGTCAACTGTTCACATGCAAGTTCAAGTTGAAACTGAAGAAAATTAGAACAAGTCCACAAGAGCCAAAGTACGACCTTGAGTATATCTCGCCTAAATTTAAGACCATCTCAAGAACAGATTTTATGCACTGAACACTAATGACCAATGACCAGATGAATGGTGGAATGACACCAAAGACATCATTCATGGAAAAAGCAGGCAGTCATTAAAAAATACAAAAAAAAAAAAGTAAAATGGATGTCAGGAGAGACTCTGAAACTCGCTGTACATAGAACATCATGTAGCTAAAGCAAAAGGAAGAAACGATGAACTAAAACAACTGCACAGGAAATTTCAAAGGCAGTTTGAGAAGACAAAGTATCATAATGACTAATGAAAAAATCTGGAAATAGAAAACCAAAAGGCAAGAACACGCCCAGCATTTCTCAAACTGAAAGAGCTGGAAAAAAAGTTCAAGACTCAGAAGTTCAAATTACAATAGTGAAGATTTCTACAGGGAAAGTATTTAATAACACAGGAAGCAACAAAAGAAGATGGAAGGAACACAGGGTCGTTACACTCAAAAAAATTGGTCAACATTGAAATGGTGTACCAACTGAGATGTCCCAGTAAACAGATTCAGCCCTGGAAGTGCTCGATAGTCTCTGCCAAGCAATTTGGAAAACAGCTACCAGTACTGGCCGGATGTTATCAACATTTATACTTATTCCTGAGAAAGGTGATCCAATGGAAATAAAAAATTATCAAACTATCATTAATGTAATGCCAGTAAATTTTGATGAAGATCACTCAAAAGTGGCTGCAACAATGTATTAACAGAGAACTGCCAGAAATTGAGTCTGGATTCAGAAAAGGACACGGAACCAGGGAGATCATTGCTGATGTCAGATGGATGTTGGCTGAAAGCAGAGAGCACCAAAGAGGTATTTACTTGTGTTTTATTGACTAAGCAAAGGCATTCAACTTTATGGATCATAATAAATTATGGCAACAAAGCAGAGAATGGGAATTCCAGAACACTTAATTGTGCTCATGAAAAATTAAATTTAAAAGGTCATAAAATTAAAAAAGTCTCTTATCAAATGTGCTTGTGTCATTTTGCTGTATTCTCCCTTCATGAGCAACAATAAAACGGAAATACTGTTGTAAAAACAATGACGACAAAAAAATCCATTGTCATCAAGTCAATTCCTACTCATACAAACCTTATAGGACAGACTAGAACTTACCTACAAGGTGTCTTTGTTAGTCATGTAGTGCTGCTGTAAAAGAAATAACACAAGTGAATGGCTTTAACAAAAAAAGGGGGGAGTGGCATCAAGATGGCAGCCTAGACACATGTATCCTTAGCTCTCTCTGAAAACCAAGGCCCGGATTGATAATTAATTAAATGGAGATTTCCAGACACCCAGTGAGCCCTAGAACAATGGCATAGGGCTGTCAGTTTGGACTACATGTCACCGAAAGGAAAACTTCTTCTCCTTCGTGGAGCACCCCTCTTGCTGAATTGGCTGGCTCCCGTGGAATGAAAGTAACTGACATTTTTAACTTGTTTTTCTTTTTGTTGGCCAGCAGGTGGGGATGTACTTACATGGCAGCCCCTACACCCTCTCTAGTTGGACCTCTGCCATAGATTCGGCTATTTCACAGCAGGTGGGACAGCTTGACCACGATGCCATATTGTTTGACTCCAAGGTGAAGTTAACCAATTGGAGGCTTCAGCAGGAGCTAATTCCAAGGGTGGGAGACAGTGCCAGCCCAGGGAGCACTTTTTCAGCAGAAAAGATGTATTTAGCACACTGTAGTCTCATGGGTGGGGCCTGGTAGAGGATGACAACAGGCCAGTAGCCTGTCCCTACTTTGAACTGCATTACAGCATCTGGGGACCACTGAACAGGTGCCCCTGTTGTCAGCCAGAAGGAGGGGCTTGCCACACCTGACAGCCTGACTGGTGTTGGAAGCTGTCAGGTAGTTTTCAGCTTTTAAGATAAGACTGCCTAGAGAAATAACTGTGATGCAGCCCAGTGGCATCACTTTCACCCTTTACTGACCCATATGGTAGAGTTGGCAGATGGCCCCCCAGTGACTTCATAAATAGGGCCATGTCTTTGTCAGACTGGAGGCAGAGCTTACTACCCTAGAGAATCCACTGGGCCCAGTCACTGGAGTACATAAAGGTGGCTCGTGATCACCTTCTTTCTCAAAACTGTCCTTAGCTCCTGTTGAAGGAACACCGCAGAAACTAAACCACTTCTGTTTTGTCCCCAAAACAACAAACTCTAGCCAAACATTTGAAGAAACATTCAACCATGGCTACAGGAAACTCCCCAAATAAAGACTCAGAGAACTTCCCAGATGAAGAAGCCTTTGTGAAACTATCGGAAGTTGATTACGAAAGAATTACATAGAGAGCCCTCCTAGACGTTATCCAGAATACAGCAGAGCAAAATGAAAACTTAAGCAAGCTATTCAAGCTGATAGAACATCAGCATTCTGAAATCTGACAGATCAATAAAAAAAATACAGAATTAGACAATTCAATTCAAAGCAAAAAGAACAGAATTGAGCAGCTGAAAAGTGGATGTACTGATCTTGAAGATAGAGTTACTGACATCTACTGCTGTCAGTGGAAAAGTCAGGAGAAATCAGAGAAAATAAAAAAGAAAAGTGAAGAAACATTAAGAAACATGTGGGACTCTATCAAAAGGAATAATCTACAAGTAACTGGAGTTCCTGAACAGGGAGGGATAGCTGAAAACACAGAGTATTGTTGTTGAGCTGCTGACAGAAAACTGTCCTGAAACTATGCAAGGAGAGAACATAGAAATCCAAGATGTGCACTAAATTCCACACAATACATACTTGAAAAGAAACACACCAAGACATATCATAACCAAGCTTAATAAAATGAAACACAAGGAGAAATTCTTAAAGGCAGTGAGACTCAAACCAAAGCTAACATTCAGAGGGAAACCCTGTAGTCTTTCTTCTGACTTCTTGGCAGAAACGATGTTGGCACGGAGGCAGTGGGTTGACACATACAAAACCTTGAAGGAGAAAAACTTCCAACCAAGAATTATATATCCTGCAAAAGTAAATTTCAAATATGAAGATTCATTAAGACATTTGAATAATAAATTAAGACATTTATTAAGACATTTGCAAATAACAGAAACTTAGAAACTTTATGAAAACCAAACCCAAACTACAAGAAATACTGAAAGCAACTCTTGGCTTAGAAAAACAAAACCGTTAAGTATGTATTTAAGGAGGCAATGCAGGACACAACAAACAGAAACCTACACAATTAGGGCAGGCAAAAAACTCAACCAAAGGTAAAGTATTAAAAGAAGAGATCCAGTAATCATATCATGAAAACTGAAATACCATCACATTAAAAAGAAGGATATATTACAGTAGTTACAGTCCTTCCAGATGGAGAAGTTAATACAATGTATAGAAGTTAAAATTGGGTTTAAACTTAGATTATTAAGGGAAACCATAGAGGTAACCACCAAGCACAATAAAGATGCAGCATTTCAAAACAAGGAACGTAACACAGGAGTCTCGACAAAGAGAAAACCAACACTAAAAAGGATGAAAAATCAACCCATGAAGAAAAATGACCTAGAACAGAATATTAAGAGCAACAGAAAAAACACCAACACCAAAATAAGTACATCAAAATGACAGCAATAAACATACACTTATCAATAATTACACTGAATGTAAATGGACTAAATGCTCCAGTAAAGGGAAAACAAGTGACAACTTGGATCAAAAGACACAACCTGTCTGTACGTTGCTTACAAGAAATTCACCTTAGACTTAAAGATATGAACTAACTGAAAATTAAAGGATTGAATATTATATGCCAAGCTAACAATACACAGGTGGGAAACATGAATCTCAGATAAAATAGATTTTAACATAAAATTCACCAGCGGGGACAAGGGGTCACTATTGCTGAAAGATTCAACACACAAGCAGGACTTAACAATATTAAATATTTATGCATCCAATACCAGAGTATTTAAATACATTGAACAAACACTGACTACATTCAAAAATGAGATAAATCACGCCACAGTGATAGTTGTAGACTTCAACACTCCACTTTAAGTAATGGACAGATCAAGATAAAAGTTCCATAAAGACACAGATCTTATTGCCACAATTAACCATCTAGACATGATCAACATATACAGCACTTTTTAACCACCAACAGATAAGTACACTTTGTTCTCCAATGCACATGGAACATTTTTTAGAATAGACCATGTGTTAGGGCATGAAGCAAATCTTAACGAAATCCAAACCATTAAATTACTACAAAGCATCTTCTCAGACAGTACAGCCATAATAGTTGAAATCAATAGCAGAGAAAACGTTAATAGAAATTTGAACTCCTGGGAACTGAACAACTTTCTCAAAAAGCTATGGGTTGTAGAAGAACTCAAGGGTGAAATAAAGAAATTTATGGATTCAAATGAGAATGAAAACATATCCTACCAGAACTTATGAGGAACAGCCACAGTAGTGCTCAGAGGTCAATTTATCTCTATGAACACATCTGGAAGGAAGAAAGTTTCCAAACCAAAGAGTAAATTCTACAGCTTGAGTAAGTAGAAAGAGAGCAACAGAGGAATCCCTCAGGCACCAGAAGAAAACAGATCATAAAGATTAGAGCAGAACAAAATGAATTAGAGACTAGAACAACTGAAAAAACTTTGATAAGACCAAAAGCTGAAAAGATCAACAAAATTGACAAACCATGGGCTAAATTTACTAAAGAAAAATAGAAAAGTATACAGATAACCTGAATAAGAAATGAAATGGGAGATGTCACAACAGATCCAACAAAAATCAAAAGTATCATAACAGAATACTATCAAAGACTGTATTCTAACAGATTTGAAAACCTAGAGGAAACAGACAAATTCCTAGATTGATATTACCTATGAAAATAATCACAAGGAAAAGTAGAACAACTTAAACCCATCACAAAGGAAGAGATTGGAAAGCTCATCCAAAAACTACCAACCAAAGACAACCCTGGCCCAGATGGCTTCACCACAGAATTCTATCAAGCTTTTAGAGAAGAGTTTACTCCAATACTGCTGAGACTATTTTACATCATAGAAAGTGACGGAATACTCCCAAATTCATTCTAGGAAGACAGCATTGGCCTGATACCAAAGCCAGGGGAAAATACCAGAAAAAAAGGAGAATTACAAACCAATATCACTCTTGAACCTGTATGCAAAAATATTCAACAAAATCTTTGCCAATGGAATTCAACAACATACCCAAAAAATAATCCATCATGACCAAGTTAGATACATACCTGGGATGCAAGTCTGATGCAACATTAGAAAAACAATTAATGCAATCAACTAGATAAATAACACAAAAGATAAGAATAACCAGATTTTGTCAACTGATACAGAAAAGGCATTTGACAAAGTCCAGCACCCATTCATGCTAAAAGCTCTCAGAAAAAAAGGTATAGAAGGCAAATTCCTCAATGCAATAAGGAGCATATATGCAAAGCCAACTGCCTACATCACTCTGAGTGGAGAGAAACTGAAAGAATTCTCCTTCAGAATAGAAACTAGGCAAAGATGATCACTCTCACCTCTCCCTCCACTTTGTACTAGAAGTTCTGGCCAGAGCAATTAGACAAGACAAAGAAATAAAGGGCATCTGCATTCAGCACATAAGAAGCAAAAATCTGTCAATTTGCAGATGATATGATTTATATGCAGAGAATGCTAAAGAATCCATAAATAACCTACTGGAACTAACAGAAGAGTTCAGCAAAGTATCAGGATATAAAATAAATGTAAGTAAATAGGTAGGATTCCTTTATACCAACAAAGAGAGCATTAAAGAAGAAATCACCAAATAAATATCATTTACTATATCCTCATCCCTCCCGGAAGATAAAACACCTAGCAATAAATCTAAACAGAGAAATAAAAGACCTATACAACTAGAACTGTAAGATCTTACTGAAAGAAACTAAGAGAAACTTACATAAGTGGAGAAACCTACCCTGCTCATGGATAGGAAGACTTAACATTGTGAAATCCATCTTACCCAAAGGGATTTACATATAAATGCAATCCCAATAGAAATTCCAGTGACATTTTTTAATGAGATGGAGAAACAAATCACCACCTTTGTTGGTAAAGTGAAGAAACCCCGGGTAAGCAAAGCACTACTGAAGAAGAACACTGGGGGGGAGGGAGGGGGGCTTTCATGAGCTGACTTTAGAACCTATTACATTGCCACAGTAGTCAAAACAGCCTGATACTGGTACAAAAAGAGACATATAGACCAATGGAACAGAGTTGAGACTCCATAGATGCCACCATCCTCCTATAAACAGTTGATATTTGACAAAGGTCCTCAGATTTTATACTGGGGTAAAACCATCTTTTTAGCAAATGGTGCTGGCAAAAGGGGATATCCATCTGCAATATATTGAAACAAGATCCATTTCTCACACTTCATACCCAAACCATCTCAATTTAGATAAAAGACCTAAATATCAAACCTAAAATGATACAGATCATACAACAAAAAAATAGGATCAACAATGGAAGTGTTAATACACAACTTAGACTTCAAAATCTGACAAACAAAGCACAATCAACAACAGAGAAAACAAATAAATAGGGACAACCAGGAATCAAACACTTTTGTGCATACAGAATGGGAAAAATTATTTGGCAACTATATTTCAGATTGACACCTGATCTCCATAATCTACAAGGTACTGAAACATATTACCATTAAAAGGATAAATAACATAATTAAGCATTGGGCAAAGGAGATGGACAGACACTTCTCTAAAGATGATATCCAGGAAGCCAAAAGACACATGCAGAAATGCTCACATTCATGAGCTATTAAAAAAATTCAAATCAAAACTATGATGAGATGTCATCTCACCCCAACAAGGTTGGCCAAGATCCAAAAAACAGAAAACAGCACATGCTGTAGAGGCTGTGAAGAAATTTGAAGTCTCCTACACTGTTGGTGGGATTGAAAAATGGTACAACCTCTTTGGAAAGCAATCTGGCGCTTCCTTAAAAAGCTGGAAATAGATATACCATTTGACCCAGTGATCCCACCGCTTGGAATATAGCCTACAGAAGCAAGGGCAGTTACACAAACAGATACATGCACATGAATGTTTCTTGCAGCACAGTCCACAATAGCAGTCCACAATAGCAAAAACATGGAATCAATTTAGATGCCCAACAACAGATGAATGAACAAACTATGGGATATATACTCCATGGAACATTATGCAATGATAAAGACAATGATGACTTTAGGAAGCATCTCAGAAACTGGTTTCAGTTGGAAGACATCCTGTTGAGTGAAATTAGTTAGCGACACAAGCACAAATATTGTATGACACCCCTACAATAAGAACTTAAAAACAGACTTGAGCCCAGAAGAAAATAAGAGGCCAGTAGGACGACATCCTATAGATGCATAGAACCATAAACTGCACCCACGATATGGTGTCTGTCCCCGAGTCCAATCCATTCCTGTCCAAAGAGTTGACCTGAGTAATGATTTATGGACAGGGCAGCATCAGGACCAGGGGCCATACTCCCAGGGGATCTCAGACCCTGGACCATCAATTGTGGTCTTGTAGTGGAGTTCTCAGGGTGCACCCCCTTTTATTCTAGTGTTGCTAGTGAGACTCAACATTGTGAGTCCTATCACCATCTGGTTCCTCCAGTCACATGTCGATGTAGATGTAGTCACACAGACGTGGGTCTGTCTTCTGGGTTCTCTTTCCCCCATGTCGTTTTGGTCCTTGATGATCATCTGTTCCTGCTGACTTGGGACCATTTGGTGTACCTCAGATTGCAGCTTGGTAACTTTTAAGACCCCAGATGCCACTCACCGATACGTGCAGAAGACTCTCAGAGCAGTAGGCTAGTTACGCCAGTTGGCATCAATGTCCCCTGACAGCATGGTCACTGGACCCCCATCCCTGCTACTCTGTCCTTGCAATATTGCATTAAGACTGGAGGAGTATTCATGTTATGTTGAAGTCCAGTTAAATTGATCTTCTTTCTAATGTCTGCTGTCACTGATTTCACCCAATCAAATTTCTATCAACTATCTAATCTATAACCAACCCTCTTCCTCTCTCCCCCACCCTTCTCTTGCAGCCATCAGAGTCTTTTCTTCTATACATGAGTTTGTTTTTAAGTTCTTATCGTAGAGGGCTCATGCAATATTTGTGCTTGTGCCACTAACTAATGTCACTCAACAGGATGTCTTCCAATGGAAATCAGGTTATAAGATGCTACCTAAAATCATCATTGTTCTTTATCACTGCGTAGTGTTCCATCTCACCCCAACAAGGTTGGTCATGATCCAAAAATCACAAAACAACACATGCTGGAGAGGCAATAGGGAACTTAAGGTTGAGGAAGGAGAGCAATGACATGTTTTGGGGTTGTTAACTCAGGTCATAAAACAATATATATATTAACTGTTTAATGAAAAACTAGTTTGGTCTGTAAAGTTTCATCTGAATTACAATAAGGAAAGCCTGGTGACAGAGTGTTAAGGGCTATGGCTTCTAAACAAAAGGTTAGCAATTCTAATCCATGGGGAGTTCCTTAGAAACCTTATGACTCAGTTCTGCTGTGTGCTATAGGATTGTTGTGAGTCAGACTCAACTTGATGGCAGTGGATTTTTTTTTTCAAGTACAACAGAATAAATATATTTTTTAAAAAGATCTTGTTAGTCTTGCCTCTCCTATTTATTCTTCTCCACTGTCAGCAGTTTGTTTAAATATTGGTATGGGATTATAATCTCACACACAAACTTTCATAAAATAATGAAATTTTATTTTGGATCAGATAACACACATACATATTTTGCATAACACCATGAACATCATTAGGAAAATAAATTTCAAGACTGTTGGATTTTTAAAATCTTCCATGAAGTCCTGCTATGTTATGATTTTTAAATAATTTTACTTTTAAGTAATTACACATTTTACATAATAAGGAGTTGTAGTTGTATTTTTCTATCCTTTCTCTGATGTAGAGCTTTTTATTGTTCATAAAATACAAGGCAAATCATGAAGATATATAACGCCCAGCTTGAAACAGACTACACTAATAACATTCTGCTGACAAATCTTTTCTGCATGCTCTGGAATAGAGTGAAAATTTGAATCTTTTCCTTAAGAGAAAAATAAAGTGATAGCTATAAGGATACATATTATATTCTTTCTACAGAGAGGGGAAATTTGTCTTCCAAAACTTGTAGCCGTTTTCAATTGTTCACTTGCATCAGTCTCCAAAGACATATGTTTGTGGGAGGTTTGGAAAAGGACCCAGCACAGTTTGTGATTATGTTGAATTATAGCAGAAAATAGAGAGTGACAAATGACACTTCTTTAGATCCAAAGGATTCTTCCCTTTTTGCTTAGAAATGTAATGTATTTCTGACCTTGAAGAAGCAGTTTATTTACCATATAATTCTGTGTTCCCGAAGGAAAAAAAATATGAGTTATATCCTCATCGAGGTAATTCATCTCAAAAATTAATTCTCAGAGCTTGGAAGTTATTGCCCTTTAAAAAATACTGTCACACCAAATACATGGGTGACCTGTCACACACATTACACAACTATTGACCTTACATACATTCTCTTTAGTTTGACATTTCATATGATTTCATCTAAGATTCATCACTGTGGAAATGTCAGGTTTAAATGTATGCTTTTATTGTTTGGGGGGGATCAATTTTAGAAATAGTATACTACTTATCTGTTAGCAGTAGGCTTGGATTTATCAGTGTTGAAATGATTCAGCACTAAGTTATCATACTTATTTTTCCAGAGGTTTCCAGATTCCTCTTCTTCCCATCCTGAAAAGTGAATGGGGTTGTCACTTTGAGTTTTAAATGTCAGTAATTCCTTAACTGGATTATAAAACATTAAAACCACAAATGCCTTTAATTTCAGAACTTCTTAGGGAATGAATGGTACAATAGTTAGCCTGACACAGTTTCTATTATTTGGGAAGGTGATGGAAACACTAGTACCACTACTCAGAACCATCAAAAATCAGTGTTTTTAGAGCTTCTTTATCACATAAGTGTTTTGTCTTCCTCAGATTTTCAAAATAAAATTTTCCATAGCGTCTTTTTGTTTTGTTTTTAACAATGTAAGACAAATGGAATTTTAAAGTTCCTGAATGGAGTCTAATATCAAAATATTAGCTGAAAATACAACCCTTTTTTTGTTTGTCTAACTTCTCACAAATAGCATTTGCAGTGCGTTAAAAAAATAAACTGTAAACTTCAGTTGAACAGTGAATTTATGTGTAAATAGACAGACTTTTATTAGTATAAAAATTAGGAGAGTCAACAAAATTATTTGGATAACTACAGAATAGTTTCAAATTATCCAACAACATGTGAAAAACATGTCTCCTGGCAGGGATTGACTACCTAATAGCCAATTCCCAGTGGAGAATAAAAGTGTGGTGCCTTTTGTATAGAAACTGTTAAGACTTCCAAGACAACAGTGACAAACACCACGACTTTCAGAAGCACCAGTTATCACTGAGCAGATTTTCAGTCATGGTGATCTCAGGTGTTTCAGAGCAAAATTGTGCTCTATCTGGTTCTCTTCAGAAGCAGATCGCCAGACTTTTCTTTAAGCCGACTTTGGGGATACTAAAACCACCAATCTTTTGGTTAGTAGCTGAGGGTAAACCATTTGTGCCAGACAGGAACCCTCAAGACAGTGACTTCAGAACCTTAAACCAAGTGCAGGACCCTTCCCTCTAAACATGTAGGACTTCACAAGTTGCACTTCTAGATTCTCTCCATGAAAATTTAACCTCCTAATTCCCTACTCCAGAAACTTGATGTCATTATGTTATTGTTTTCATTCCTATTGTCAGAACTTCAAACACAGTCTATGTAATAGTTAGTTGAAATGCCATTAGCTAAGGAAGAAAAATGCTAAAATACACGAAGTATTATTCTGTTTGACTATTTGTTTCTTGATTTAAAGATGTAGTTTTAATTTTGTGTTGCTAGCTAAAGTAAAAAAGAGAAAAGTAATAAATTTCACTTGATCATTTTTATGCTAACACTTCCTGTTTATGGAAGACAGATCCAGAAGCTTCAAGTGTCTCTCCATCTGTCCACAGATTTGCAGAGGAAAGTTCTGTTAATGAAAATGACAGTACACACACGGTGACCTTTAGAAGTTACCCACAATTCTCAAAATGACACTGCTATCCACGACAAACAAAAAATCATGAGCTGGGTTTCAAGTTCATAACCACTCGCTATCAAAACAGTAATTAATTTAAAAGAAAAGAAACACTACAATATGCCTAAAACACCTTTTTATCTGCTAGAGAAAAAGTGTTAACGAGAAATCATGTTGTAAAATACATTAGGAAATTTATTCTATATGATTCTTGAATTCTAAGTATTTGTGATGATTTAAAACCAAGGAATTGTACTAAAATGCTACTACAGTTTGAACAGTGTGTGTATGTGTGTGTGTGTGTGTGTTTTCTTTTTTCTCTTTAACTGAGTGAAAAACTGAGGTTTTTTTTACTATGTAATACTTTAATTATTGCTTCTGATTCAGTAAAAGGTAATCTTCCTAATAAGAATTAGTCTACATAATGATGTTGCTAAATGGAATATTTAACTAATCAAATTTTTCCTTCAGTCCTGGCATTTATTACTTTCTTTTAAATATTCAAAACAGACTCTCTTATGCTAGCATGTGTATTAATGTTTATTGAAGTTATTCAGGTGAATTAAAAAGAAAATTAGACCCCTTGGGGTATTATCTTCCCTTGTAGTTAAAAAAGTGTTTCAAGGAATGCATATATAAATGTGAACAAAATATCTCACTCTACATGCCTCTATACATTTTCTAAGTGTTTCACCATGAGTCGGCTCCGACTCGACGGCACTTGGCTGAGTTGATAATGCTACTAAAAATGTTTCTGACAAGATATACATCTCTCATGAAAAGACTTCAAGTAATGAAAGGAGTTTTTAAGAGAAATCTAGAATAAATGTGAAATGTAATTTTTACTGTAAAATTGTAATGAAAAAAATTACTGTGCTGATTAATTTTATTAGTTTTATTGAGAAAATTTCATTCTGATAAAAAGAAGGAAATACAAAGTATAAAGGATAACTATTAAAAAGAAAAAGCGTATAGGTGAAAAAACTAAAACTGATATAAATTGATTTGGAATAAAGTAAACATACTTCAGAATGAGGGTTGGAAGAATTTTAAAAAGGCAAAACAAAACAACTCATTGCTATTAGTGGGTTAAATGGAGCTAGATATAGGGAGAGAGAGAGAGAGACAGATGATTGACAGATTTCTAAATCATGAAGTTTTAAAATGCCGTGTCCACAAAACTTCTGAAATGTTTTATTTGTACTTCACGGCAGAGAAGACTCTGGAAATCTGTCCTCCAAAGCGCGTATTTATTTTTCGGTTCAAATCCCCATGTAAAAAAGCACTTTCAGAAGAAGTCTGATAAGACTGCAAAATATAAATGTTCTTTATTGACTTTAAAGAGAATAAAACTGGAAAGAAAATAAACTCCTTCCCACAATAGTACCACAGGGAGAAAGAAGCACTTTGAAATCACAGGAGGAATTACAGATAGTAATATCTCAGCGGCAACATAAAAAGCTGAAACAAAACTGAGAAACACGGCAGCGACTGAGAATTACTTCTTAAAATAATCTGGGTGAGAACAATACTGATGGAAATGTAAATCTGAAGTTTCTTTTCCCTTACTTAATCTGTGGACCGAAGCAGCTTTTCTCCTTAGGTTAAAAACAAAGATGCAGGTTGTGTTGGCTGAGTGACCAGAGCCAGCAAAAAATAGCAAAAAGCTGCATCCGTTCCTAAGAATTTCTAATCTGGTTCCAAACCATGCTCCAACCTTATTTTCCACTGTCCTCACACAGAGCATTCCCGTGCTCAGGTAGATTGTCCTTTTCCCATCTTCACATTTGCACGTGTTCCTCTACCACTCGAGCCACATCCTGAGCATCATCACCACCACCACGAGCATCCTCCGTGTTGCCTTGTGGTGATCGCGGTCACTCCCTGCATCTTTCCGCTCTCCCTAGCCTTGGCTAACATTACTCTTTCTTCCATTTCTGAAATTATATAAATGAAACTACACAATCAGGATGATATGTAAGTTGTTGGATATGTTTTTTTGTTTTGTTTTGTTTTTCTTTTCATTCAACATAATTCTTTGGAGATTCATTCAAGTTGTATCAATAGTCCACTCCTTTTTATTGCTGAGTAGCGCTCCATAGTACGTACATACTTCAGTTTGTTTGACCATTCATCTGCTGGAGAACAACAGAGTTAATTTAAATTTTTGGCTGTAACACATGAAACTGATATGAATATTCATACACAGCTTTTTGTGTGAACCTGTTTCCATTTCTCTGACATAAATGCCCAGAGTGCAATTGCTGTCTCTGTAATAAGTATATCCTTCAATGTGGAAGGAACAGCAAACTAATTTCATTATTATAGGAACATTTATGTTCCTATGACAGAACATGACTGATCCAGTTTCTCTGCGTCACTGCCAGCATTTGAATGTAGACACTTGTTTTATTTTAGCTATTACCTTACACTCGTAATGATACCTCATTGTGGTTTAGTTCCCAGCCTCCTGATAGCTAATGATGCTGAACATCTTTTCACATGCCTATTTTCCATCTGTATATAATTTTTGGTAAAATATCACATTTCATGTCCATTTTCTAATTTGTTATTTGGTGTTTTATTATTGAGTTTTGAGAGTTCTTTACATATCTAAATACTGGTCCTGATTGGGTACGTGGTTTGCAAATATTTTAGCTACATCTACAGCTTGTCATTCCGTCCGCATTACGAGCAAAAGTTTTGAATTTTGATGAGGTTTAATTCTTCAGTTTTACCTTTTCAGCAGCATGCTTTTTGTGGTAAGCATAAGAGTAAAGCGTGAAGACTATCACCTAGTTTTTTTTTTTTTTTTTCCTGTAAGTGCATGTTTTGTTTTCTATTTAAGGCTCCAGTTCATTTTGGTGACTAGAAATTATAGTTGACTTGAGGGCAACAAGTTTGTGGTTTATGAGGTTTAGGTCAATGATCGTTTATTTACTGCCGTGACTACCTAATTGCTCAAGCATCGTTTGTTGAAAAGGCTACCTATGTTCTTCACATAATTGCTTTTGAACCTTTTTATCTTGGACACATGTAGGTATATTTTGAGATTCCCTGTTTTGTTGCATCGATCTGTATATTTATATTTTCTGTCAATACCACACTACTAAAAAGCTAAAACAAAACTGAGAAACACTGCAGCAATTGAGAATTACTTCTTAAAATAATCTGGGTGAGAACAATACTGATGGAAATGTAAATCTGAAGTTACTTTTCACTTACTTAATCTGTGGACTGAAGCAGTTTTTCTCCTTAGGTTAAAAACAAAGATGCAGGTGGTGTTGGCTGAGTGATCTAACTATGCAGTAACTTAATAACAGATGATTCATCTCATTTTATTCTTTTTTGTGTGTATTTTTTTGGTAGCTATTCTAGGGCTTCTGTTTTTTCATATGAATTTCAGAACAAGCTTGTCTGTGACAACAAAACAATTTGCTGAGATTTTGGTAGGAACTGTGTTAATATTATAGACTGATTAGGGTAGAATTGAAATCTTTGCTGTGTTAAGTCTCTCTACCCATGAACATAGTTTATGTCTCCATTTATTTAATAGGTCTTCTTTGTTTCTTTTCTCAGCATTTACCAATTTTAAGCATACAGAGCCACTACATGTTTTGTTATTGTATGCCTAGGTATTTATTATTATTTGAAATGATTTTAAATGGTTCTGAGGTTTTTTTAATTTTGGTTCCCCATACTCAATATTAGTATCTACAGATTTATTGATTTTGATTTTCAGTTGGTATATTGATATTTCTGTGCTGATTTTATAGTCTACCATCTTGTTGAATCTACTTACTAGTTATATAAGGTTTTTTTTTTTTTGATAACTTAAGATTTTCTACATAGAGATAATCATGCCACCTACAAATAGAGATCATTTCTTCCTTTCCACTGGTATGCCTTTTATGTCTTTTTCTTTGTTATTGTAGAAGCTAGAATTTTCAGTTCTGGGCTAAGTAAGAGTCATGAGTGAGCATCCTTGTCCTGATCCTTATGTTAAGGAGAAAACAGTCAGTTTTTCACTGTTAAGGATGATTTTACCCATATGTTTTTTCAAATGTTCTTTATCAAGTAATTGTCATTTATCCCTAATTTGCATAGAGTCTTCATCATGAATAGGTATTAGATTTTATAAAAAGCTGCTTCTATGCCAATTGATGTGATTGTATGATTTTTGTTCATTTGTGTTAATATGGTAGATTACATTACTTTTAAATGTTGAACCAATCTTAGTTACATAGGACAAATTACATTTGGTTTATGTATAATTCTTTTTATACACTTCCGAATTTGTTTTGCTAATATTCTATTGAGGATTTTTATATTTAAATTCACGAGGGATATCAATCTATGTTGTTGCTGGTAGTGCTGTCATGTGGATTCCAACTCTTAGCGACTTTATGTGAACAGAATGAAACACCGTCTGGTCCTGCACCACGCCCACAATGGTTCTTGTGCTCAAGCCAATTGTTGCAGCCACTATGTCAATCCATCTTGTTGAGGATTTTCCTGTTTTTCCCTTGACCCTCTGCTTTAGCAAGCATAATGTTCTTCTCCAGAGATTGAGCCCTCATGACAACACGTCCAAAGTTTGTAAGATGTAGTCTTGCCACCTTTTCTTCTAAGGAGCATTTGGTTGTACTTCTGTAATAGATTTTTTCTTCTTTTGGCAGTCTGTGGTATATTCACTACTCTTTTCCAACACCCCAATTCAAAGGCATCAGTTCTTTCTTCTGTCTTCCTTATTTATTGTCCAGTTTTCACATACGTAAGATGCGATTGAAAATACCATGGCTTGGGTCAGGCACACCTTTAGTCTTCAGTGTGACGTCTTTACTCTTCAGTGCTTCAAAGAGGCATTTTGCAGCAGATTTTCCCAGTGCAATGTGTCTGCTGATTTCTTGATGGCTGCTTCCATGGGGATTGATTGTGGAACCAAGTAAACTGAAATCCTTGACAATCGCTATCTTTTCCCCATTTATCATGCTGTTCCTTACTAGTTCAGTGGTGAGGATTTTGCTTTCTTGATATTGAGGTTCAGTCTATACTGAAGACTGTAGTCTTTGATCAGCATCAGTGTTTCAAATGCTTTTCACATTCAGCAAGCAATATCAGTTTGTAGATATTTTCTTCTTTATTTTTCCACTATGTTTTTCTAGTTATTTTGTTGTTGTTAGGTGTGAAATGTTGTCGAATCAGTCTGAACTCATAGCAACCATATGAACAACAGAACAAAATACTGCCCAGTCTTGTACCATGTCTACAATTGTTTTTATGCTTACCCCCCTTGTTGCAGCCACTGTGTCAATTGATCTTGTTGAGAGTCTTCTGCTTTTTCACTAACCCTCCACTCTACCAAGCATGATGTCCTTCACTGGGGACTGATCCTTCCTGACAGAATGTCCAAAGTATGTAAGACACGGTCTTGCCATTTTTTTTTTTCCAAGGAGCACTTGGGTTGTAATTCTTCCAAAACAGATCTGTTTGTTCTTTTGGTGATCCATGGTACATTTGCTGTTCTTTTCCAACACCACAATTCAAAGGCATTAATTCTACTTCTGTCTTCTTTGTTCGTTGTCCAGTTTTCACACGCATATGGTGTGACTGAAAATACCATCCATGGCTTTGGTCAGGCGCACTTTAATCTTCAAGGTGACGCAGCAACAAGCAAGCCTCCACTGACAGACAACTGGGGGCCGCTCACTCTATCTTTCTAGTTACAGTATTAGATTAATATTTGACTCACAAAATAAAGTGGGAAGTTGTCACTCCTCTTCTGAAAAAGGAAGATATTTTTCTGAAAGAGATTCTTTAAATATTTGGCATAATTCCTCAATGAAACCATTTTGGACTCGGTAGTGTTTTTTGGGGAGTTTTCAAGTATGAAGCCAGCTGTTACAATGGTTAACACACTGTTCAAATTTTTTATATCATCTTGTTGAGTTTCCCTTGTTTGTAATTTTGAGAAATTGTTCTATTTCTTCTAAGTTGTGGAATTTATCAAAATCATTGAATTTTTCAAAGAATCAGTTTTTCTTTTTTTTTCATTGCTTTTCTCTATTTTTGACTTTTTTAATGTAACTGATCTCTGGCTCTAACCTTCTATTCCCTTCCTCTTGGTTGCTTTGTTGTGTGTGTGTTTCTCTTCTTTTTCTAGCTTCTTGAATTTGCAACTTAGATGACTGGTTTAAAATCTTTCTCATTTCTAATACAGGAATCTGGTTGTATAAATTTCCCTCATCACTGCTTTAGCTACATGCCACATATTTTGATATGTTGTTTTTTAGTTTTCACTCATCTCTATGTATGTTTAATTTTGTTTGAGTTCTTCTTTGACTCATGTATTATTCAGCAGTTGGGAGGGGTGTTTGTTTTTTGTTTTTTTAATTCCTATGAGTCGGCTCCGACTCGACGGCACTTGGCGGGCTTTGGCATGTAGCTAAACATTAAATCATTATCTTTTTCTCACTGATGTCAAGTTTTATTCCATTGTGGTTGGAGAATCTATTGTATTTGACTCCATTTCTTTTGAATTTGTTGAGCTTTGTTTTAGGGTCAAGAATGTATTCTGTATCAATAAATGGTCTATACATGCTTGAATAGACTGTATTCTCATACTGTTAGGTGGAACCTTTTATATATATATACGTATATATCTTCAAATTTATTTTTAATTATTCCTACAAAGAAAAAATGACAGACCTAATGAAGAAATGTATTGCAGATCTTATCCTTATTGGACTTGAGTCCTATATTTAATTTAAATCTTAGATATCCCTTGATACATATTTCCTTTTAAAGACTGCTTTGTGCCAAGAATTTTTCAGATTCTACAAATAAAAAAAAAAAGGAAAAGCAAGATGTCAGGCAATTTCACTTATTCCCTCTTCTTTTTATGGGACTTCATTATTTCAATTTCCTATTCCTTCTGAAGTACTTAAAAGTTTTATTGTTGAGTAATTTTTAAATAGAAAGAGATAAAGGAAGTACAGTTTTATTGGAATTTTACAACAATTGTTGTCTAAGATATTTCAGGGTCTCAGAGATTTCTTAGGCCATGGTCTACATGGAATTATCTTCATTTTTCAGATGAAGACATGAGCACACAAAGGATGGTAGTGTTCCTCATTGTAACACATAAAACAGGCTCAGTCTGCATATTTAAGTCTCAGAAATAGCTTGGCGCTTTCTCTTCCTGTAATTACCCAAGATGCAACTAAGATGAACAGCAATGATACTTGGCAACCAGAACTCTGAGATGAATTAAAATAACAATAATAGACACTTAATAACATTTCTCGTTAAATGACATTGTCTCCTCATCTCATGTACTGCTTTTTAAATAACTCAAAATGCTTTTTAAAATGTAAAACAATAGAAAGATTCATATCATGCATAAGTTTGGAATCACAAACTGATGGATTTTGGGAGCATTACAGAGGATGAAATGGTTAAGTTTTAATGCTGTACTTCCACCTGCAGGTGACAATCTTTGACACACAGAAATCAATTTTCAGTTTCCTCAAAGTCACTGCTTTTTTCAAAAAAAGGTTGTGAAATAGTAAACTGCCTGTTTAAGGACCTGGGAAATCGTAAACATTCTTTTCATCAGCACCAGACACTTACTAATTTTGAAGGATACTGAGCTTTAAGTAGACTGAGCTATTTTCTAAGCCAATCTATTTCTCTACTTAATCATTTTCAACTTTTTCTTGTTCCTTGTTTCACTAGGCTAAAAGAGTGAAAAGAAATAAAGCTGCAGGACTTATCCAGGACCTATTTTTAAGAAGCACAGCACAAAGGATACATTATAAAACAAACATGCCAAATACTTTTTTGGCATTTGTTTAACATTTGAGTTATAGACTTTTCTGACTTGTAGAAGAAAGAGATGAGTAAACTTTCAGGAACGCCATGTACCTAGTGATCTTGAACTATAACTGGTGACACAGTAGTTAAATGCTCAGCCACTAACCAAAAAATCAATAGATTTCGTCCACCAGCCACTACATGGAAACTACATGGGACAGTTCTACTCTGCCCTGTAGGGTTGCTGTAGGGTTACTATGGTTAGCTCAATAGAAGTGAGTTTAGTTTTATGTGGATCTCTTAATAATCAAGAAAATGAATCTATCCACCTTGAAAGTTGTTACCACTTTCTAAGAATCATGAGAAATAACAATGCTCTAAGTATTATTAAAATAAAAGTTGAGAAGTGTGGGTACATCCTGGTAATCATGTGTCTACAGTGAGAATGTATTTATTAAGTCACTCTTAGGTCTTTGAAGACTTGGTTTCCTGTGTATGAATGAATACTCCGCTTAAGATAATGTAGCCATCTAAGAACTGAAAGGATTTGTTGATAACTGCACAGGGAAAGTGGTATCAGTGGAAAAGAGGAATGAAGGATGACTTACAAATATTTGGCTTAAGCAACTGAATGTTTAGATGATATAATCATTTACTGACATGGGAAAGACTGACAGAGGAACAGTTTTATTTTGTCTGTAGTAAATTTGAGATAATTCTCAGATTTCCAAGAGAAGTAAAAAGATACCTCAAATAATAGTTGTTGTTTTGTTTTCCCCATCATCAAACTGGTGCAATATATGAACCTTTGAAAGCCTATCTGTGCCCTACAATTTTCTGTCCACCTGTTCCTGCCAAACTATAAAATCCTCCGTGTTTACCATGGACTGGATCTTTTGCCAATCAAAACAAACCCTGGATTGCATAAACATAGTAACCGATCCACAGTAGGTGTACAATTCAAATCTGATGAGTAAAGTTATATACTATATTTACATTGAAAATTTTCCCTTTCTGTCATAAGCCTGATGTCCGTTACCTAACCTAAGATAAGCCCTGTAGCACCTGGAAGGCCTCTGAAATGCACCCTTACCTAAACCTCTTTCTAGTACATACAGAGATCACATGATTCTATTTTTGTTTTATTTTATGTTGTGAACTCCTAGAGCCCTAAGTTGTACTCCAAAGATGCTCATCTGTGGCCTTGGCCTGAAGACTGAAAACTTCTGTTTTAACTCAAACGAATCACTCATTGAACCTTAGAAATGAAAAGGCTGCCAAACTTGTGATTGCCAACCCGAGTGTCACCACAGCCTAAAAATTTCAGTAGCCTTGTGAACACATATATCAAATCCCTGAGGATTTGTCACTTGTCCAGTTTGTGACTTTATCATATGAGTTTGGAAACTGATTTGACCTGATGACTGTAACCACAATACTCCAACCTTTGAAATTTAGTCAGAATTTTTTTTTGCTTGCAAGTGACAGAAAGGCAATAGAAGGGGGTAAGATCTAATAGGCCACTGGGGTGAATTGCACCTAATCGAAAGACTTACTATAAAAACATGTCATCTCCAGGGACTTCAGGGATTAAAATCAGAAATTCAGTTGCTGCTATGATTGTCTCTCAATCTTGGTGCCCTGTGCTCCAACCACCCAGTCTTTACTACTTTAGGTAGACTCTTTTCTCAACAGTTAAAAGTGTAGCTAATGTTCTAAGCCTGACTTAAATCATCCCTGGTCAATAACTTCAGAGAAAAGAGAGGGCTGACTTCCTCCAATCTGCAGTGAGCTAGCAATTTGTGGTTGACCAAGTTTGGATAACATATTCATTCCTAGACCAGTCAATCACTCAATTAAGAGAATGGAGTAAAATAATGAGCTGTCCTATCACAATGATGCATTTAACATCAGGAATTTGGGGGTCAAGCTGATCGAGGTTATATCCTGATTCTGCCACCTACTATATTCATCAACTTGGGCAAGCTATACTATCCTTTTATGAAACAAGGATGCCAATATCTACCTTAGAATAATTGCTAGGGTGAAAAGACATGAGAAAGATTTGTTACGAGGCTTAGGACAAAATAAAGCCTGTTTTGCTATGGGCCTAGGCTGCAGAACTGTGGGCAAACCAACATACTAGTGAGGCAAACAGCAGCTCACAGCTAGCTCCGGGCACCCCCCAGCTAATTACTTCACCTCTATAGAGAAAAAGACCCACATCCAAAAACGAGTGACAAGGACTGTGAGGTGGACAGATGGCCTTCACTGATGCCGGAAAAAGGCATTCAGCAGCCTGGAGCTCTGGTAGCTTAGTACTCATTGAGCCGTGTAAGAACCCAGCCTCCTCTGGGCCAAGTCACAACCTGGGCTTGGAGGTCTCTATGAAATAGTGATAACCTAAATATTTTTGTAATGAAATTTTAACATAGGTAAAATTTTATGAGATGGATATTTACACTCCATCAGAGACAAGTGCTGTGAAAAATCCAACTCTTATTCCACTCTTATTCCAAACAATATAACACAAAGGATTTGGATTATGTATTGAATTTTTTAAAGTAAAAATTCTAGCCCAGCAGTTTCTGAATAAAGACCTGTGTGTGTGTGTGTGCGCGCGCGCGCGTGTGTGTGTGTGTGTGTGTGTGTGTGTGTGGTACGTCCTTGTTGCTTTTGTCTTCCTACACCCACCTGGTATTAGAGTTATCACTGTTATCATTATTGGGGCTCTGGCAGTTCGTATGTGAGCAAGCAGAAATCTAAGAAGTGGCAAGGTGGGTGAGTGGACAGGCACAACTGGTTCATTCAAAAGTGTAGTGAAGTCTAGTGCCTACATTCTTCCCTTTCTTCAATAGATATCTTTAGCCTGTTGGCTTTTGCCCTCATGCATTTCCTTTCATGAACTTTAGATAATTACAGAAGCTCCAGCAACCACAATTCTACACAATCGTACATGTCCCAACCCTAGAAGGAGAAATTGGGTGCTTCCCTTAAATGGTTAACATTTGAGAAAAGTCTTTCTCTGAAGCTCTAAGCTGATTTCTCAATTAAAGCATTCACTGGTAACTGGCAGACAGAACCAGAGTAGACCCATCTTCCTCTAAAACACCTCAGCACCAAATGTGCTAATGAGATCTGCCTTCTCTAGCAAGTAAGGCTGAGAAAATGCCTGTGTGGAGGTAACCAGCAGCTTTTGGCATAATGTTTGTCATAACAATGTAGAACCCTAAAGGGATATGATAAATCAGAAGTGGAGAGAAAGAACTAATTTATATACTGGTATGTTCTCTTTTAAAACCCTAAGTAGGTTCCTCTCTTCCAGGCCTTCATATATTGATTCAATATTCAGTTGTCCAGACATTTTAAACCAAATTAAACCTGGTGCCATCAAGTTAATTCTAACTCACAGTGTAGTTGAGGGGATTCCACTGAATTGCTGTTGAATACGTTAGAGTAGAACTGTACTGAATTCCAAAAATATAAACACATAACATGAGGTTTTCAATGGCTGATTTTCAGAAGCAAATCACCTCATACCTCTAAATTTTTGGTTAGTACCAACCAAAAGCAAAACAAATTCAGTGCTATAGAATCGATTCCAACTTAGAGAGACCCTACAAACAAAATAGAACTGCCCCATAGAGTTTCCAAGAAGTGCCTGGTGAATTTGAACTGCCAGCCTTTTGGTTAGCAGCCATAGCACTTAATCACTATACCAGACAGGGTTTTTGATTGCGCCACTCAGACTCCAGTCAGGACATAGCTATGGAGAAATTAAGGTAGAAGCCAGGAGTGGAACGCAGCAAAAGTGATGCAAAAGTAACATGGGTCACTTATATAGAGATCTTTTATTCCTGATTTACATATACTTTTGTAACTTTAAATAATGACTGGCATATATAAAGACACCATAAATGAGAGGATGATGACAAGATGAGTCTTCTAATATTTTAAGCATACCTAGAGATATGATAGGACACCATGAAATTCATCACAATGTATTGATATAAAATATGCTAAACTTGCTAATTGATAAGATAATGAATATCTGAGTTTTCAGTATCCCCAGGATTAATCTCAAATTAATAATTTTTGGAGGGGGGCAGAGCCAAGATGGCAGATAAGAAACAGGTCTCCTCAGTCCCCATTGAGGCCTGGACTGATAATTGAACAGAACATTTTGGATACCCAGGGAGCACTAGGATACACCATAGGGCTGTCAGATTGGACTACACACCACTAAACAGGAAACTACCTCTCTCTGATGAAGGAGAGCACTGAGGCCTGCTCCCGCTGACTCACCATTTGCGCACACTTCAGGTACTGAAACTTTGTCCCTCCTTTGTTTTTTTATCCAGGAGTTAGGGGATGGCATGAGCCACAAATACACTGAACTGCAGTGCTGAAGTAAACAGTGTATAGTGCAGCAGAGATACAGTGTACGGGATAGTCACATTTTGAGAGGCTGGCCCATGAATGAGGTCACCACTGACACTCCATCATCTTTTTTCTGAGCTACACCATAGATTCTGTTGTTTCATGGCAGGAAGGGCAGCTCAGCTGGGACGCCGTCTTGGTTGGATGGAAGGTGGAGTCACCCAACCAAAGGGCTCAGCAGGGGATAATTGCCTAGCTGAGAAGCAGTACCAGTCCAGAAAGTGCTTTTCCAGCAGAGAGTCTATGGTTAGCACAGTGTTACTTTATGAGTAGGGCCCAGCTGAGGATGGCAGCAAGGCTATGACCCTCCCCACTTTGAACTATATCATAGCATCTGGGGACAGCCAAAGAGGTGCTTCCATTGTCAGCAGGAACGGAGGGGCTGCCACACCCAATGGCCTGACTGATTTTGGCAGCTGTTGTATAGCTCCTAAATTTTTTAAATAAGACTACCTGGAGGAATGACAGCTGAGTGGCCCACCTGCATTTCTTCCAGCTGTTAATGAAGCACATTATAGGGTTGGTTGATGGCTCCCCAGTGACTCGATAAGTAGGGTACCACCTTGCCAGCCAGGAGGCAGAATCAGCCACCCCTGAGAGTCCACTGGAGCCAGTCAATGGAGTACACAGAGGTGGCTGGTGACCAAATCCCCTCTTAGAACTACACCTCAGCTCCTGTTGAGGTAACACCAGAGAAACTAAAGAGCTTCTAGATGTCCTGAAGGCAACAGTCCATCTCTAACCATTTAAAGGAACAATCCACTATAGCTCGGAAAAATTCCCCAAACAGTAAAAAAATTTCCAAATTAAGAAGGCTTTCTGAAACTGTCAGAGGTTGAGCACAATAGAATTATATATAGAACCTTCCCAGAGATTAAACAAAATACAGTAGAGCAAAATGAAAAATTAAGCAAGCTATTTTAACCAATGGAACATCAACAATCAAAAATCCAGCAGATCAATAACAAAATTACAGAATTATACAACTCAATCCAAAGCCAAAGAGCAGAATTGAGGATATGGATGTCAAACTTAGCAACCTTGAAGACAGAGCAACTCACACCAGCATTTATGAGGAGAAATCAGTAAAAAGACATTAAAAATGAAGAACAATTAAGAAATATGTGGGATTCTATTAAGAGGAGTAATCTATGCTTAACTGAAGTTCCTGAACAGGAAAGGATAGTACAAAACACAGAGAGTATTGTTGTTGTGTTGCTAACACAAAGCTTTCTGAAATTATGAAATAAGAGTGTAGATATAAAAGACGTGTGTCCAACACCTCAAAAAATAGATGCCCAAAGACACCAACACATATTATACTCAGGCTTAATAAAATAAAACACAAACAGATTGTCTTAAAGGCAGCAAGACTCAAAGCAAAGTTAAGATTCAGTGGGAAACCCTGTAGGCATTTGTTTGACTTCTTGGCAGAAACAGTGGTGGCAAGGAGGAAGTAGGGTGACACGTTCAAAGCCTTAAAGGGGAAAAAGTTCCAACCAAGAATTATACATCTTGCAAAACTGTCTTTCAAATGCAAAGATGAAATTAAGACATTCACAGATAAACAGAAGCTTACAGACTTTGTAAAAATCAAACCAAAACTATAAGAAATACAGAAAGAAGTTCTTTGCTTACAAAAACAAAATCCCTGAGTGTATATTTAAGGAGACAATGCATGGCATAGCATCCAGAAATCTACTCATTTAGGAAAGTCACAGAACTCAATCAGAGCTATAATATTAAAAGATGGCAACTGGTGATCACATCACGAAAACTATGACACCATTACACTAAAAAGAGGGATATACTACAGTATATATAGTCCTTTCAGATGGCAAGAAAGCTAAAAAAGATATGCAGAAGTTATAACTGGGTTTAAACTTAGAATATTAAGGGGGATGATAGGGGTAGCTGCAAGGCACAATAACAATGCAACATATCAAAACAAGAAATGTAATACAGGAGTCTCAGAAACCAAAAAACCAACACCGAAAAAGATGAAAAGTCCACCCATGGTAAAGAATGACCCAGAGCATAATATTAAGAACAACATAGAAAACACCAACACAAAAATAAATACGTCAAAATGACAGCACTGAACACATGCCTATCAATAATTACACTGAATGTAAACAGACTGGATGCTCCAGTAAAGAGACAATGCATGATATCCTGAATCAAGACACACATCCCATGTATATGTTTCTTACAAGAAACACACCTTAAAGATATGATCAAACTGAAAACTAAAGGATGGAATAATATATACCAAGCTAACAATTTACACCACGGGTGTGGTGATACTAATCTCAGATAAAATAAATTTTAATGTAAAATCCACCATGGTGGACAAGGGCGGCTACTATTTATTGCTGAAAGGTTCAATACAAAAGCAGGACTTCACAATATTAACTATTTATGCACCCAATACCAGAGCATCTAAATACATTGAACAAACACTGACTACATTCAAAAATGAGATAGATCACTCCACAATAATAGTTGGAGACTTCAACCCTCTGCTTTCAATAATGGACAGATCATACAAAAAAAGCTCAGTAAAGACACACAAAACCATCTTGCCACAATCAACAGATAGACCTCATCGACATATACAGAACATTTTATCCATCAACAGATAACTACAACTTCTTCTCCAGTACACATGGAACATTTTCAAGAATAGACCATGTGTTAGGACATAAAGCAAATCTGAACCAAATCCAAACAATTGAGTTATCACAGAGTATCTTCCCAGACCATAAAGCCATAAAAGTCAAAATTAATAGCAGAAAAAAAAATAGATAGAAATTGGAACTCATGGAAAGTGAACAACATCTTGCTGAAAAAGCCATAAACTATAGAAGAAATCAAAGACAAAGTAATTTATGGAATCACATCCTACCAGAATCTATGTATGGGTTACAGCCAAACCAATGTTCAGAGGTCAGTTTATCTCTGGAAGAAAGATCCCAAATCAAAGAATTAACCCTACAGCTTGAACAAGTTGAAAGAGAACAATAGAGGAATCCTTCAGGCACCAGGGGAAAAAAAAAGCAAAAAAAAAAAAAAAAAACAGAGAATAAAGATTAGAGCAGAACTAAAGGAATTAGAGAACAGAAAAACAAGTGAAACAATTAACAAAACCAAAAGCTGTTTTTTTTGAAAAGATCAACATAATTGACAAACTTTGGCTAAACTTACAAAAGAGAAGCAGGAGATGACACAAAATAACCTGAATAAGAAATGAGATGGGAGATGTCACAACCGATCCAACTGAAATCAAAAGTATCATAACAGACTACTATGAAGCACTATATTGTATCAAATTTGAAAACTAGAGGAAATGGACAAATTTCTAGATTATATCACTTACCAAAATTACCACAAGGAGAAGCAGAACAACTTAATAAATCCATTGCAAAGAAAGAGATTGAAAAAGTCATCAAAAAACTACCAACCAAAACAAAATCCTGGTCCAGATGGCCTCACCAGAGAAGTCTGCCAAACTTTTAGAGTAGAGTTAATTCCAATACTATTATTTCACAGCACAGAAAGGTATGAAATATTCCCAAATTCAGTCTGTGAAGCTCGCATAATTCTGAAACAAAAGCCAGGTAAAGATCTCACAGAAAACCACATGAACCTAGATGCAAAAATCTTCAACAAAATCCTTGCCAATAGAATTCAACAACATATCAAAGAAAAATTCATCATGACCAGGGATGCAAGGCTGGTCCAACATCAGAAAAACAACTAATGTGATCAACCACATAAATAACACAAAAGATAAGAATCACTTGACTTTGTCAAATGATGCAGAAAAGGCATTCAACAAAGTCCAGTGCCCATCCAAGCTAAAAACTCTCAGCAAAATAGGCATAAAGAGAAATTCCTCAAAGCAATAAGGAACATCTATACAAAGCAAACAACCTACATCATTCTGAACAGAGAGAGACTTAAAGAATTCCCCTTGAAAACAGGAACTAGATAAGGTTGCCCACTCTCACCTCTCCTATTCCACATTGTACTAGAAGTTCTGGACAGAGCAATTAGACAAGACAAAGAAATAAAAGGCATCTGCATTACCATAGAAGTAAATATCTCCCTATTTGCAGATGATATGATTGTACACGCAGAGAGTCCTAAACAATCCATAAGTAAACTACTGGAGGTAATAAAAGAGTTCAGCAAAGTTTCAAGATATAAGATAAATATAAGTAAATCCATAGGATTCCTTTATACCAACATAGAAATCAACATAAAATACCTAGGAATAAATCTAACTAGAGAAACAAGAGATCTTTACAAAGACAATTATAAGACCTTATTACAAGAAACTAAAAGAGACTTACATAAATCGAGTAATCTACCCTGTTCATGGATAGGAAGACTTAACATTGTGAAAACGGCTATTTTACCAAAAACAATCTACATATACAATGCAATACAAATACAAATTCCTGTGACATTTTTTAATGAGATGGAGAAACAAATCACCAACTTTGTCTGGAAAGGGAAGAAACCCTGGATAAGCAAACCACTACTGAAGAAGAGGTACCCAACTTTAGAACCTATTACATTGCCACAATAGTCAAAACAGCCTGGTACTGGTACAGAAAGAGACATACAGACCAATAGAACAGACCCCAGAGGTGCCACCATCCTCCTATGATCAGTCGATATTCGACAAAGAACCTAAGATTGTATACTGGAGTAAAACCCATCTTTTAACAAATGGTACAGGCAAAATTGGATATCTATCTGCAAAAAATTGAAACAAGATCCATATGTCATACCTTACACAAGAACTAACTCAAACTGGATGAAAGACCTAAATATGAAACCTAAGGCAATAAAGATCATGGAAGAAAAAATAGGGTCAACAATATAAGTTTTAATAAACAGCTTAGACTTAAAAGTCTGACAAACAAAGCACGATCAACAGAGTAGAAAATAGATAAGTGGAACTACTAAGAATCAAATATTTTGGCTCATCCAAAGACTTTCTCAAAATATTAAAAGGCCACCTACAGAATGGGAAAAAATATTTGGCAACTACATGTCAGAGTGATATCTGATCTTCATAATCTACAGCCAAGCCAGCCAAGTGCCGTCATAATCTACAAGGTACTGCAAAATATGAACAAAAAAAGTTAAACAACCCAATTAAACAATGGGCAAAGGAGATGGACAGACATTTCACAAAAGAGGACATCCAGGTGCAAAAAGACACATGAAGAAATACTCATGAGTATTAGATATTAAAGAAATCCAAATCAAAGCTGCAATGAGATACTATCTCACCCCAACAATGTTGGCCATTGATCCAAAGAACACGAAACAACAGATGCTGGAGAGTCTATGAAGAGACTGGAACTCTCCTACACTGCTGGTGGGATTGCAAAATGGAACAACCTCTTTCGAAAGCAATCTAGCACTTCCTTAAAAAGCTGGAAATAGATATACTGTTTGATCCAGTAATATCACTGCTTTGAACATATCCTACAGAATCAAGGGCAGTCACATGAACAGATACTTGCACACAAATGTTTATTGCAGCACAGCCCACAATAGCTAAAAGATGGAATCATCCCAGACACCAAACAACAGATGAATGGATGAATGAACTATGGTACAAATACTCAATAGAACAGTATGCAATGATAAAGAACAATGATGATTTTAGGAAGCATCTCAATTGGAAGACATTATGTTGAGTGAAATCAGCCAGCAACACAAGGACAAACATTGCATGAGACTCCTACCTACTATAAGGACTTAAAACAGATTCATGTACAGAAGAAAAGACTCTTTGAAGACTGCAAAGGAAGGGAGGGAGAGAGGGAGAGGCTGGTTATAGATTAGATAGTTGATAGAAATTTGGTTGGTTGAAAGCAGTGGCAGCACACATTATAAAGAAGGTCAGCTGAACTGGACTTCAACATAAACTGAAAGCTCTTCTAATCTTAATTCTGTAGTGCAAGTTTAGAGTAGCAGGGGCGGGGATCCAGGGACTACACTCTCAATGGACATCGAGTATGACTGGCATAGCTAGTTTATTGCTAAGTGTCTTCTGCACTCCATATTGGCGAGTGGCGTCTGGGGTCTTAAAAGCTAACAAGCTGTGATCTACAGTACAACAAATTGTCCTGAATCATCCGGAACAAACAGCTACCAAGAACGAAGACATGAGGGCAAAAGAGCCCAAGAGACAGAAGGACCCATGTGAATGGGTTAGTGTATCAAAGTACAACCAGAAGAACCAGACAGTGCCTGGCCACCACCCAAGACAACTGTGATGGGGCACACAATGTTGAGTCCCAGTGGCAACACAAGAAAGAGGGTTGCCCCTCAAGAACTCCACTGAAAGACTGCAAGTGATGGTTCAGTAGCCTGGGGGTTTCCCTGGGAGCATGACCCTTAGACCTGCTCCTGCCCCTGATCACAAAACATTGCTGAGGCCAACTCTTCGGACAGGAATGGACTGAACTTTAGTACACAATGTGAGAATATGGTGTGTGTACTTTACGGTTCTACGCATCTATAGGGTGCTGCCCTACTGACCTTTTATTAGAAGAGAGAGGAGATGTTAGAGAGGAAGGGACAGGAGATTGTTAAGAGGGTAAGACATATAGAGAACGAAAGGAGGAATGTGGTGTTACCAAGCAAGGGGAGCAGAAGGACCTACAGACAGGTGGATGTGCAAATTTAATTTGGAATGTATACTTTCCCTTAAACACCAAAAAAAAATTGAAAGTATATACTGGATACATATTTTGTCTTAGTACTATATTCTGAATTCCAAACTATATATGCCCAAAAAAGCCAAACCCACTGCCGTCAAGTCAATTTTAACTCATAATGACGCTCTTAGGACAGAGTCAAACTGCTCCACAGAGCTTCCAAGGAGTGCCTGGTGGATTTGAATTGCCAAACTTTTGGTTAGCTAACATGACATTTAACCACCATGCCACCAGGTTTTCCAAATATATATACCAAAAAATCAAAACCAATATCGCTGGTTCTAGTCAGTTATGATCCTGTAGGATAGAGTAGAACTGCCCCATAGTGTTTCCAAGGAGCAACTGGTGCATTTGAACTGCTGAACTTTTGGTTAGCAGCCAAAGCTGTTAAGTACTGTGCCACCAGGACTCCATGTGGATGAAGTACTTGAATTTAACTGAGACACACACACACATGAAAATTAATCCTTGTTACTACTGAAGCTACTGTTTTTAATAATTGATGTTGTTTTTGGTGCCAGTGAGTCACTTTCAACTCAAAACTACCCATGTGACAGAGTAGAACTTTCCCATTGAGTGTTGTAGTCTATGATGTCTATGATTATAGACAAGCAGTTCTTTCTACCACTAAACTTCAAATCACCCAGTCTTTCAGTTAGCATCTGAGTACTTAACTTTTGTATCACATGGCCCTTTTTTGTAACTACATATGCTTGGATTCTTAAGGAACTGGAAGAAGAAAGAGAACAGTATGTTTCTCAGAGTACTGGTAGATTTTACTGATGTCCCAGTACCCACTGGCACTGTGACAGAACTTTTTTCCAAGATTTTCTTGAATAAATTCTCACAAATATTTTATTGATTACACATTACCTCTTTTTATAACATATGTTCCCAATTTGTCTCTTCTTTTCATTATAAAATTCCAAAGCCTGTTATGGATAATGAGCATCATTAATAAAAGAGACAGAGAGTGGATTCCTGAAAAGGTTGGGTTCATAACCTACCTTACTCTGGTATGATCTCAATAACACAACAGAAGAAAAACCTGTTTCCAAACAGGATCTCACTAGGACTTTCAGTATATTTTTTCGGGGGACAGACTGCAACCTATATCACTCCACTCTTTGGCCTCCCAAAATTCGTGTCCTTTCCATGTGAAAAAGTATTCATCTTTCCAGCATCTCTAAGTCTAAAATCTTCTGATTATCTGAATTAGCTATTAGTAAGACTTTTGGGACAGCACATCCTGGGATAATTTTTTTCTCCATCTGTGGATCTATGAAACCTAGGATACAAGTTACCTAGTTCCAAAGTACAATAGTGGAACAAGCATAGGGTAACATTCCCATTTCAACACAAAGGAATTGGAAGGAAAGAAGGGATCATCCCAAACTGCCTGCTGTTGAGTTGATCCCAACTCATACCAACCGTATAAGTCAGAGTAGAACTGCCCCCACAGAGTTTCCAAGGAGTGCCTGGAGGATTTGAATTCTGGTCCTTTGGGTTGTCAGATGTAACATTTAAGCACTATGACACCAGGGGCTCAGGAAAGTCCAAACGCCATGGAAAATCTCCTTAGTTCTCAAAGATTAAAAAGTGTCTTCTTTTTCCACAGGAAATCAGACATCAGTTTCACTTCCTCGGCAATCCAGGAAGTTGGCCTCACCCTGTCAACATTGTGGGTGGCTTTATTCTTCTGGTACAAGTGGCATTACAAAACCCAACCCTCTGGAATTGGATGCAGTCCACACATTGAAACTGAGGAAGCAAGAGTTCTTCATGTCACCCTCCTTCTTACAGCCCTGCTGCTCTCTGAATGGCCTCCATGATAGTCCTTGCTGTGTCATGGAGGACAGTATGTGTTTGCATCCAAGTAGCTCAGTGATCCATTTCCTGCTTGTATAATTCCAGGAATCAGACAGCTTTCCTTCATTTTTGTACCATTTCTATTCCCTTTAAATTATAGCATTTCTGCTGAGATGATTGATTGGATTTCATAGAGTGTATAATCTTTCCAGAAAACAGCTACCTAGTTGCATCCTTAGTATCCTAACCAGAACATGCCTTCTTAATTTTTATTCTAGAATTTTTCACATTTTCAAGTTCTGCCTCCGTTACACACAAATTATTTCTCAATCTATCTCTTGTCTCCCTTATTTTAGTATAAACAGCAAGGAGAAACATGCCACCTCTTTAAGATCTTGCATAGAAATGCTTTCAGTGGATGTCCAGGTTCATCGTTTATAGCTTCTACTTTTCATAAAGCGTTTCATCATATTTCAGCCAAGTGTTTTGTTGCTTTATAATGCATGTTAGCTTTCCCTGGTCTCCATTAACACGTTTGTTATTTCTTTTTGAAGCCTATCCAGAAGCCCATCTTATGTCTATGTTTTTAGCATCATTCTGCTCATGGCTATAGAAGCTGTCTCCACAGCTCTCAATTCATTCTAACCATTCATTAGAATCCACCTTAATATTCTTAATCATGACAATCTCTTCAAGGTAATCAAGGCTCTTTGCAGTCAAAAACAAACAAACAAACAAAAAACCACTGCCATAGAGTCAGGTCCAACTCATAGCAAATCTAGAGGTCAGAGTAGAACCGTCCCACAGTGTTTCCAAGAAGCACCTGGCAGATTTGAACTGCTAACCTTTATGGTTAGCAGACATAGCACTTAACCCACTAGGCCACCAGGGTTTCCCTTTGCTTTCAAGCACCTGTGAATTTGTTCAGCCTCTCCTCATTACCGATTTCAAAGTCTGTTTCAAAGTTTAATTATTTTCTACAGCAGCAACGCCTCCTGGTACCAAAATGTCTTAGTGTTTTTTGTTTCGTTTTGTTTTAGTTTGTGTGTATGTATATTAAGGGAGATATCTTTCTATAACAAAACCAGTTGTCATTGAGTCACTTCTGACTCATGACAGAGTAAAAATGTTCCATAGGGTTACCAAGAGTGCCGTAGCATTTAACCGCTACCACCTTCATGATTTCCAATATATACACAGAGATTTATTTTTCTTGCATTAAAAATATGTATATATATATCATACTTTAGATGCAGATTTTCAGAACAAACTAGCTTCTCTTTAAACAAATAAAATACACTGTTTTGCAACACCGGTTTCCAACTCCACATCGTCAACCCTCTCCCCTTCTCAAACTTTAGTTCCCTGTTACCAACTTTTCTGATGCCTCCTGCTTTCTCATCCTTGCTCTTGGGCTGGTATGCCCATTTACTTTCCCGTAGTTTTATGATCCTATCTGATCTTCAGCTAAAGGGTGAATTTTTTGAGTAACTTCATTACTGTGCTGAAAAGAGTGTCTACAGACCTAAAAGGGTGTAACTTTCAGGTTTCTCCACTCTGTGTCAGGCCAATAAGTCTAGTCTGGTCTTTTTATAGTGAGTTAGAATTCTGTTCCACATTGTTGTCCACTTCTGTCTGGGAACTCTATTGTGATCCCTGTCAGATCAGTTGGTGGTAGCTGGACACCATCTAATTGTGTTGGAATGAGTCTAATGTAGTACTTGTGGTCCATTAGTCATTTGGGCTAATCTTTCCCTGATCTCTTCAGTTTGCTTCAATTCCCCTTGCTGAAGACAGGGTAGGGATGGGTAGAGTATTCTAGATGGCTGTTCACAGGTTTTTAAGACCCCAGACACTACCCAACAAAGCAAAATGTAGAACATTTTCCTTATAAATTATGCTATGCCAGTTGAACTAGATTTTTCCCAGTACTATGATCCCCGTAGCCCAAAGCCCAATAATCTGGTCCCTCAGGAGGGACCTGATGAAGATCAAGGACTGCAGCCTTCAATACGGATTGTACCTCAACATCAGGAAAACAAAAATCCTCACAACTGGACCAGTAAGCAATGTTGTCACAAATAAAGAAAAGATTGAGATTATCAAGGATTTCGTTTTACTTGGGTCCACAATCAACACCCATGGAAGCGGCAGTCAAGAAATCAAAAGATGCATCGCATTGGAAAAATCTGCTGCAAAGGATCTCTTCAAAGTATTCAAAAGTAAAGACAACACCTTGAAGACTAAAATGCACCTGACTCAAGCCACTGGTATAGTCAATCTCATCGTATGCATACAAAAGCTGGACAATGAACAAACAAGACAGAAGAAGAATTTTGGAGAAAAGTGTTGAATGTACCATGGACCACCAAAAGAACAAACAGATCTGTTCCAGAAGAAGTCCAACCAGAGTGCTCCTTGGAAACAAAGATGGCAGGACTGTGTCTTTACATACTTAGGATGTGTTGTCGGGATCAGTCCCTAGAGAAGGATATCATGCTTGGTAGAGTGGCGTGTCAGAGAAAAAGGGGAAGCCCCACAATGATTGATGCAGTGGCTGCAACAATGGGCTTAAGCATAAAAATGATTGTGGACATGTCACAAGACTGGGCAGTGTTTCATTCTGTTGTTCATAGGGTCACTATGAGTTGGAACTGACTCGACGGGACCTAACAACAGGGAGTTAGGACAGCCTCCATGACCTTGCCTTGTACATGTCATGCTGGCTTCCCAATTATCATATCCTGTCTTTCAACCAAGCCAAAGCCAAGTGCCGTCGAGTCCCAAAGTTACCATTTATCTATATTGTATATTTAGTGTTTTTCTATCCCCACCCCTCCCTTCCCTGATAGCCATCAAAACTGTTTCTTTTTTGCATATAAACCTTTTCAAGAGTTGTTGTAGTAATTGTCTCATACAATATTTGTCCTTTTGTGATTGACTTATTACACTCAACATAAAGCTCTCCAGATTCATCTATGTGGTGAGATGCTTCCCAGAATCTTCATTGTTCTTTATTTTTGCATACTATTATTCATTGTGGGAATGTACTAGACTTTGTTTATTCAGTCATCCATTGATAAACATCTAGGTTGTTTTCATCTTTTGCTTTTATGAACAATGCTGCAGTGAACAGGAGTGTGTATGTCAATTCCTGTGACAGTTTGTATTTTTCTGGGATATATTCCAAGAAGTAGGATTACTAGATCATATGATATTTCTCTTTATAGTTATTTAATCACCATATCATTTTCTGAAATGGTTATTATCGTTTTATATTCCCATCACCAGTGCATTAACATTCTAGTCTCTCCACAGCTAGTCCATCATTTCTTATTTCTTCTTTTTGATCCGTGCCAGTAATGCCACAGTGGTTTGTTATCTTATAGTTGTTTTGACTTGCATTTCCCTCATGGCTAGTGCCCACACATTTCTTCATGTGTCTCTTAGCCACTCAGATGTTTTCTTTGGTGAAGTGTCTATTCATGTCCTCTGCACGTGTTTAATCAGATTATTCCTCTTTTTTTATTTGTAGAAGTGTTGGATTTCCCTGTAGATTTTTGAGATTAGACCTTTGTCAAATTTTTTACACTCAATTTTTTTTCAATTTCAGTCTCTAGGTTCTCATTTTACTCTTTTGTTGAACTCTTTTGAGAAGCGTGAGTGTTTATATTTAGAAGATTCCAGTTACCAACCTTAAGTTTGGAGTTTTTTTGTTGTCGGGTAGAGCTTACACCCTCTTAATGCCCTGTATCATCCTGTCTGTCATTGATTCTATTTTTTTTTCCTTTAACCTCTGTATATTTTTTGAATTTACATTGAGGTCTTTGATCCATTTTGAATTATTATTTTTTTTATTTATTATGCTTTCAGTGAGAGTTTACAATTCATGTCAGTTTGTCCTATAAAAACTCACACACACATTGTGATGTGACCCTTGCTGCTCTCTCCACACTGCAGCAGCATGTTCCTTTCCACCTTGTATTTCTTGTGTCCATTCAACCTGTTCCTGTCCATCTCTCTTCTCATCTCACCTCCATGTAAGCTGCCAATTTACTCCCATGTCTCTACTTAAGCCAAGGAGCACATTCTTCGCCACTATCATTTTGTGTCTCATAGTTCAGCCCAATCTTATCTGAAGGGTTGGCTTCTGGAATGGTTTCAATTACTGGCTCACAGAGAATCAGTGGGTATGTCTTTCAGGAAGGTCTGTAAGACCATCAAGTCTGTTTCCTTTTATCTCTTGCAGACTGAAAAGCTTGAGGGTGGGGCAAGCCATACTCCAGAGAAACTCCCCCCACATCAGAGCAAGGAAGTAAACCTATGCAGGAATTTACAGCCCCTTTAGCATACAGTTTAGTGAAACCACAGAATGGAGGACAGTCCCAAGATACTGGGACTCATGTCCCAGCGACACGGCTGCACATATTTTGGGGGGGACACAATTCAACCCATGATAACACACAAAGCAATAAATGCTGGAAAGGCTATGAGGAAGACTGGAACACTTATACTCTATGTGTGGGAGTGTAAAATGGTAAAACCACTTTGGAAATCCATTTGGTGCTTCATTAAAAAGTTAGAAATAAAAGAAAAACTGTAAGTTCCAGCAATCTCACTCCTTAGAATACAACCTTGAGAAAGAAGAGCCATCACACAAATAGGTATACCAGTGTTCATTTACAAATGCGTACACCAGTGTTCATTTCAGCACTGGTCACAATAGAAAAAAGATGGAGCCAACTTAGGCGCCCATCAGTGGATGAACGGATAAACAAAATATGATATATTTGCACAATATAGTATACTATGAAATGATAAATACCAATCCTGAATTTGTGAAATAGCTCACAACATGGAGGAATCTGGAAGGCATCATGCTGAGTGAAATTAGTCATTTGCCAAAGGACAAATATTGTATGAGTGCACTATCATAAGAACTCAAGAGAGGATTTAAACACAGAAGAAAACATTATTTGATGGCTATGAGGTTGGAGTAGGAAGGAGAGTGATATTTGACAAGAATTATTCTAGGTGAAGGGAGGAGTAACACACAATACAGGAGAAGACAGCACAACTGGACTAAACTAAAAGCTAAGAATTTTCCCAAATATGACCCAAAATTTCAAAGGACAAATTATCAGGGGCAGGAGTCTGGGACCATTGTTTCTGAGGACATCTAGGGTGATCGGCATAATAAATTTTGTTAAGAAAATGGTTTACATCTCACTTTGATGAGCAGAGTCTATGGCCTTAAAAGCCAGCAAGCAGGCATCATTTGATTCCAACCCACATGGAATGAAGGAAAATGAATAACACCAAAGGCAAGAAAAATACGAGCTGCAGACACAGAAAGAACCACATAAGTCAGAGACTACATCAGAGACTACATCAGAATGGAGTAAGATGCTATCTCACTATAGTTTTGATTTGCATTTCTCTAAAGACTAAAAAATGTGAACATTTCCTCATGTGTCTTTGAGCTTCCTGAATGTCTGCTTTGGTGAAGTGTCTGTTCATATATTTCACCCATTTTTTAATTAGGTTATCTATATTTTTGTTGTTGAGGTTTTGCACTACAGCACTTGGCTGCCTATAGAAATTAGATGCTGATCAGATTTGTTGTATCCAAGAATTTTTTCCCAGTCTGTAGTTTACCTTTTTACTCCTTTGCTGAAGTCTGGATGAATACAAGTTTTTGATTTTTAGGAATTCCCTAATGTCTATTTTGTCTTCTGATGTTTGTACACTACTAATAATGATTTTTTATTCTGTGTATGCCATATATTAGGGATCTTAGTGTTGTGCCTGTTTCCTCATCCATGATCCTTATTATTTTAGATTTTATATTCAGGTCTTTGGTCCATTTTGAGTTAGTTTTTGTGAGTCCTGTTAAATATGGATATTGCTTCATTTTTTTGCAGGTGACTATCTAGTGATGCCAACACCATTCGTTAAAGACACTGTCTTTGCACCTTATTAATGGACTTTAGGCCTTTATCAAATATCACCTACTCATAGGTGGATGATTTTGTCTTGATTCTCAATTCTGTTCCGTTGGTCAACATATCTATTGTTTACCAGTACCAGGCTTTTTTGACTACTTTGGCAGTGTAACAGCTAGTGTGAGGCCTCCCACTTCATTCTTAATCAATGGCAATGTTTACTTATCCAGGGTTTCTTCCTTTTCCATATGAAGTTGGTGATTTGTTTCACCATCTCTTTAAAGAATACCACTGGATTTGGGATCAGGATTGCATTGTGTCTACAGATGGCTTTGGATAGAATACACGTTTTCACAGTGTTAAGTTTTTCCATGAGCAAGGTAGGTTTCTCCATTTATGTAAGTCTCTTTTGGTTTCTTGCTGTAGTGCCTTGAAGTCTTCTTTCTATAGGTCTTTCTCTGTTGCATTTATTCCTAATTACTCTATCTTCTTGGGGCCTGTCATCAATGATATTGATTTGGTTATTTCCACTATGTAGATCTCTTTGTTAGTGTAGAGCAATCTAACTGATATTTTTTGTGTTTATCTTGATCTTGATCTTTTGCTGAACTCTTCTATTAGTTTCAGTTGTGGTTTTTTTGTTGTTGTTTGATTTGTGAACTCTTTAGGGTTTTCTGTGTATAAAATCGTTTCATCTGCAAATAGAGAAACATTTACTTCTTTCTTCCAATCTGAATAACTCTAATTTCTTTCTCTATCCTAATTAGTATGGCTTGGATCTCCAGCACAATGTTGAATTAGAGTGGGGATGAAAGAAGGCATCCTTTTCTAGTTTCCATCCTTAAGGTGAATGCTTTCACACTCTTTCCATTTAAAATGATGTTGGCTGTTGGTTTTGTATAAATATTCTTTATTATGTTGAGCAATTTCCCTTCTACTCCTATTTTGCTGAGAGTTTTTACCATGAATGTTACATTTTCTTCAGATGACTTTTCTAAATCAATTGATAAAATCATGTCATCCCTGGCTTTGTTTTATTTATATGATTGATTACATGGATTTATTTTCTAATGTTGAACCACCCTTGCATCCCTGATATGAATCCAACTTGGACATGATAAATTATTTTCCTGATATGTTGTTGCATTCTGCTGGATAGGATTTTGTTGAGGACTTTTGCATCTAAGTGGATGAGGGATATTGGCCTGTAATTTTTGTTTTTAGTGATGTTTTTAGCTCATTTTCATATTAGGATTATGCTGGCTTCATAGAATGAGTTTGGAAGTATTCCATACCTCTAGCAACTGTGATGTTAACTCTTTGCTGAGAGTTTGGAGAAGTCTTCAGTGAAACCATCAGGGCAAGGTATTTTGTTGTTGTTATTTCTTTTTTTTTAATAATTGAAGAAAAATGTACATTGCCATATGAATTTTCATGTTCACCTATATGCAGTTCCCACTGCTCTCCCTGTCTGATGACAGCACATTCTTCGTCTCTGCTCCATGCATGTCCTAACCTCCCAATAGTATTCTGTCCCCTCCTGTCCATCCACTCCCCTTTCTTCAGTAAGAGCTCAGCAGGATGTTATCCTGTATATGCATAGAACCATAAAGTGCCCACAAGATATGGTCACTCTGAGTCACCAAGTCCACTCCATTGCTGTCTGAAGAGTTGATCTTCATTATGATTTATGGACAGGGCAGCATCAGGGCCAGGGGCCATGCTCCCAGGGGAACTCCAAGGTCCCTGGACCATCAAATGCAGTCTTGTGGTGGAGATCTCAGGGTTCACCCCTATTTATTCTTGTGTTACCAGTGAGACTCAACCTAGTGAGCTCCATCATGGCTGCCACTGGTGGTGGCTGGGCACCATTCGGTTCTTCTGTTCCCAAGTCGATGTAGAAACCCACTCACGTGGATTTTTCTTTCTTCTGAGTTCTATTTCCCCCATGTCGTTCTGGCCCTCGGAGATCGTCTGATCCTGTTGAGTTGGGACCATTTGCTGTATGTTATTGTGTTTTTTAATAACATGCTCAATCTCTTTTTTTGTTCTAGGTTATGTAATTGTTCTATATCTTTTTGTGTTAATTTAGTAGTGTGGTAGTTTAGAAGTGTGTTTCTAGAAATCTGTCCATTTTCTCTGTTCTCAAGTTTGTTACAATACAAATTTTCTTAGCTTGCTGTTATAATTTTTTAAATTTTTTATTTAATATAACTGAGTAAAAATGTACATTCCCGTATAAATTTTCAAGCCCACCTAAATGCAGCTTCCACTGTTCTCCTTGTCCGGTGACAGCACACTATTCCTCTCTGCTCCATACATGTCTCATCCTCCCAGCAGCCTCCTTTACCCTCCTCTCCACCCACTGTCCTTCCTCCAGCCAGAGGTCAGCAGGATGATATCCTATAGATGTATAGAACCATGAAGTGCATCCAGTATATGGTCACTCTGCATTGCCAAATCCAATCCATTCCTGTCCAAAGAGTGGAACTTCGTTATGATTTATGGGTAAGGGCAGCATGAGGGCTGGGGGCCATGCTCTCAGGGGAAACCCGAAACCGCTGGACCATCAATTGAGGTCTTTTAGTGGAGATATCAGGATGCACCCCTTTTTATTCTTGTGTTGCCAGTGAGACTCATCTCTGTGAGCTCCATTGTGGCTATCCCTGGTGATGGCCTGGCACCATCCGGTTCTTCCGGTCCCAATTTGATGTAGGCACCCACTGATGTGGGTCTCTCTATCTTCTAGGTTGTCTTTACCCCATGTCATTTTGGTCCTCGCTGAGCATCTATTCCTGCTGAGTTGGGACCATTTGCTGTGTCCTCAGATGGTAGCTTGGCGGCTTTTAAGACCCCAGACGCCACTCACCAACGTGGGGTGCAGAGAGCCCTCTTAGCAAAACACTAGTTGTGCCAATTGGCCTCGATTTTGCCTAAGAGCATGGTCCCCTGCCCCCTGCCCCAGCTACTCTGACCTTGCAATATTTTGTTAAGATGGAAGGAGTACTCAAGTTATGCTGAGGTCCACTTAATGTTGTTCTTGTTTCTAATGTGTGCTACCACTGATTTCTCCCAACCAGATTTCTAGCAACTATCTAATCTAAACTCTCCCCCACTCGCTCTCCCTCCTTCCCCTCCCTTGCAGCTGTCAGAGAGTCTTCTATACACAAGTCTGTTTTTGAGATCTTACCGTAGAGGTCTCATACAATATTTGTCCTTTTGTCGCTGACTGCTTTCACTCAGCATAATGTCTTCCAGTTGAAACCAGGTTAGGAGATGTTTCCTGGAATCATCGTTATTCTTTATCATTGCGCAGGGCTCCATTGAGTATCTGTGCCATAGTTTACCTATCCATCCTTCTATTGTTGGGCATCTGGGTTGATTCCATATTTTGCTATCGTGGAATGTGCTGTGATAAACATTCTGGTGCATGTGTCTGTTGGTGTGAAAGGCCTTGATTCTGTAGGATATATTCCAAGTAGTGGAATTACTGGGTCAAATGGTATATCAATATCCATTTTTTTAAGGAAGCTCCAGATTGCTTTCCAAAGAGGCTGGACCATTTTGCAACCCCACCAACAGTGTAGGAGGGTACCACTTTCTCCACAGCCTCTCCAGCATTTGTTGTTTTGTGTTTTCTGGATCATGGCCAATCTTGTTGGGGTGAGATGGTATCTCATTGTCTTCGTGATTTGAATTTCTTTAATGACTAAAGATCGTGAACATGTCCGCATGTGTTTTTTGGCTGCCTGGACCTCCTTTTTAGTGAAATGTCTGTCCATCTCCCTTGCCTATCACTTAATTGGATGGTTTATCTTCTTCTTATTGATATTTTGTAGTATCCTATAGATTATGGAGATCAGGTGGCGGTCAGACATAGAGTTGCCAAATATTTTTTCCCATTCTGTGGGTGTTCTTTTAATTCTATTAATAAAGTCTTTGGATGAGCAAAAGGGTTTGATTCTTAATAGTTCCCATTTGTCTATTTTCTCTTCTGTTGATTGTGGTTTGCTTGACAGATTTTGGAATCTGTCCACAATGTGTGTTAAAACTTCCATTGTTGTTCCTATCTTGTCTTGGATGAGCTTTATTGTTTTAGGTTTGATATTTAGGTCTTTTATCCAGTTGGAGTTGGTTTTTGTATGAGGTGTAAGATATGGATCTTGATTCAGTTTATTGCAGGTGGAAATCCAATTTTGCCAGCACCATTTGTTGAAGATACTGTTTTTACCCCAGTTTAATGTCTTCGGACCTTTGTCTAATATCAGCTGTTCATAGGCAGATGGTGTCAACTCTGGGGTCTCAATTCTGATCCACTGATTGATCTGTCTGTTCTTGTACCAGTACCAGGCTGTTTTTGACCACTGTGGCAGTGTAATATGTTCTAAGGTCGGCTAATGAGAGGCCTCCCAGTGTGTTCTTCTTCTTTAGTAGTACCTTACTTATCTGGGGCTTCTTCCCTTTCCAAACAACATTGGTGATTTGTTTCTCCATCTCATTAAAAAATGACACTGGAACTTGTATTGAGATTGCATTATACAAATAGATTGCTTTGGGTAAAATAGACATTTTCACAATGTTAATTCTTCCTATCCATGAGCAGGGTAGGTTTTTCCATTTATCTAAGTCTCTCTTAGTTTCTTGTAGTAAGGGCTTGTAGTTCTCTTTGTAAAGGTCTGTTATTTCTCTGGTTAGATTAATTCCTAGGTACTGTATCTTCTTATGGGCTATTGTAAATGGTATTGATTTGATGATTTCTTCCTTAAGAGTCTCGTTGTTGGTATAAAGGAATCCTACCGATTTACTTATGTTTATCTTGTATCCTGAGACTTCGCTGAACTCTTCTATCAGTTTGAGTAGTTTATTTATAGATTCCTTGGGATTCTCTCCATATACAATCATATCATCTGCAAACAGGGAGATTTTAACTTCCTCTTCACCTATGCAGATGCCCTTTATTTCTTGGTCTTGTCTAATTGCTCTGGCTAAAACTTCTAGTACAATGTTAAATAGAAGAGGTGAGAGTGGGCATCCTTGTCTAGTTCCTGATCTCAAGGGAAAGTCTTTCAGTCTCTCTCAATTTAGGATGATGTGGGCAATTGGCTTTGTATAAATGACCCTTATTGTGTTGAGGAATTTGCTATCTATGCCCATTTTGCTCAGTTTTTAGCATGAATGGGTGTTGGACTTTATCAAATGTCTTTTTTGCATCAATGGACAAAATCAGGTGATCCTTGTTTTTTGTGTTATTGATGTGGTTAATCACATTAATTGTTTTTCTGATGTTGAACCAGCCTTGCATCCCTGGTGTGAATCCCACTTGGTCATGATAGATTATTTTCTTGATATGTTGTTGTATTCTATTGGCAAGAATTTTGTTGACGATTTTTGCATCCGGATACATGAGTGATATTGATCTGTAGTTCTCCTTCTTTGCTGGGTCTTTCTCTGGCTTTAGTATCAGGGTTCTGCTGGCTTCATAGAATGACTTTGGGAGTATTCCATCCTTTTCTATACTGTGAAATAGTCTCAGTACTATTGGAGATAGCCAAGCCAAGTGCCGTCAAGTTGGATCCTACTCATGGCGACCCTGGGGGCCAGAATAACTCTTCTCTAAATGCTGGGTAAAATTCTGCAGTGAAGCCATCTGGGCCCGGACTTTTTTTGGTTGGCAGTGATTTGATGACATTTTCAATTTCTTCCTTTGTGATGGGTTATTTAAGTTGTTCTGCTTCATGTTGTGATAATTTGTGTAGGTTGTATACATCAAGGAATTGGTCCATTTCCTCTAGGTTTTCAAATTTGTTATAGTACAGTCTTTCATAGTATTATGTTATGATATTTTTGATTTCTGTTGCATCTGTGGTGACAGCTCCCCTCTCATTTCTAATTTGGGTTATTTGTTTCCTTTCCTGCTTTTCTTTAGTAAGTTTAGCCAGTGGTTTGTCAATTTGGTTGATCTTTTCAAAAAACCAGCTTTTTCTCTTTTAAATTTTTTCAATTGTTTTTCTATTCTCTAATTCATTTAGCTCTGCTCTAATCTTTATGATCTCGCTTCTTCTGGTGAATGAGGGGTTCCTCTGTTGTTCTCTTTCTACTTGTTCAAGCTGTAGGGTTAGTTCGTTGATTTGATTTCTTTCTTCCTTCCAGATGTGTGCATTTATGGAAATAAACAGACCTCTAAGCACTGCTTTGGCTGTATCCCATAGGTTCTGGTAGGAAGTGTTTTCATTCTCATTGGAATCCATGAATTTTTTAATTTCATCCTTGATTTCTTCTATAATCCATGTTTTTTTGAGCAAGATGTTGTTCAGTTTCCCAGAATTCCACTTTTTATGTTTTTTCTGCTATTGATTTCAACTTTGATTGCTTTATGATCAGAGAAGATGCTTTCCAGTAATTCAATGGTATGGACTTTGTTGAGCACTGTATTATGGCCTATCACATGGTCAATTCTGGAGAATGTTCCATGTGCACTGGAGAAGAAGCTGTAGTTGTCCGCTGATGGGTGGAAAGTTCTGTATATATCAATGAGGTTTAGTTGGTTCATTGTGGCAGTGAGGTCTTCTGTATCTTTACTGAGCTTTTTTCTAGATGATCTGTCTAGTAATGAGAGTGGAGTGTTGAAGTCTCCCACTATTATTGTGGAGTCATCTAACTCTCTTTTGAGTGTAGTCAGTGTTTCTTCAACGTATTTAAGTGCTCTGATATTAGGTGCGTAAATATTTAATGTAGTTAAGTCTTGCTTGTGTACTGAACTTTTCAGCAATAAATAGTGTCCATCTTTATCCACGATGGTGGATTTGACATTAAAATTGATTTTGTCTGAGATTAGAATTGCCACCCCTGCTCTTCTTTGTTCATTGTTAGCTTGATATATTTTCTTCCATCCTTTAATTCTCAGTTTGTTCCTATCTTTAGGTCTCAAGTGAGTTTCTTGTAGACAACATATGGATGGGTCATGTCTTTTGATCCACGATGTCACTTGATGTCTCTTTACTGGAGCATTCAGTCCATTCACATACAATGTAATTATTGACAGATATGTGTTCACTGCTGCCATTGTGATATGCTTATTTTTATGTTGATATTTTCTCTGTTGTTCTTATTAGTCTGTTCTGGGACATTCTTTTTTGTGAGTTGATTTTTCACCTTTTTCAGAGCTGGTTTTGTAGTTGTTGAGACTCCTGTGTTACATTTCTTGAAATGGTATGATACATCTTTGTTGTGCTTTACAGCTGCCCCTATGATCCCCCTTAATAAACTATATATAAACCCAATTTTAATTACTACCAGTCTTGTCATCTTCCCCTCCATCTGGATGGACTATAACCACTGTAGTACATCCCTCTTTTTAATATGCTGACACCATAGTTTTCATGATGACCTCTGGATTGCTTCTTTCCGTATCAAAGCCGTGATTGGCTTTGGAGCCTTCCCCAACTGAGTCGAGTTTTGAGTAGTGTGCCATTCTAAGATATAAAGTCAGTGGTTTTGTTCTTCTAAGCCAGAGCCAAGAACTTCTTTCAGTATTTCTTGTAGTTTTGGTTTGGTTTTTACAAAGTCTCTGAGTTTCTGTTTATCTGGGAATGTCTTAATTTCTTTTTCGTATTTGGAAGATAGTTTTGCAGGATATATAATTCTTAGTTGGAAGTTCTTCTCCTTCAAGGCTTTGAATGTGTCATGCCACTGTCTCCGTGCCAGCATGGTGTCTGCTGGGAAATCTGAAGAGAGCCTACAGGGTTTCCTCCTGAATGTTAGGTTTGCTTTGAGTCTTGCTGCCTTTAAGAGTTGCTGCTTATGTTTCATTTTGTTAAGCTTGATTATAATATGTCTTGGAGTCTTTCTCTTGAGATCTATATTGGATGGCGTACAATTTGCATCTGAGATGTCTATATTCTCTTCCTTCATGATTTCTAGGAAGTTTTCTGTCAGCAGCTCAGCAATGATACTCTCTATGTTCTCAGATTCTCAGGTGTCTCACCCTGTTCAGGGACTCCAATTAATCGAAGGTTGTTCCTCTTAATAGAGTCCCACATGCTTCTTAATGCTTCTTCATTTTTCTTGTTTCTTTTTTCTGATTTCAGCTCATAGACGCTGGCGTCAGTAGCTCTGTCTTCCAAGTCAGAAATTCTTTTTTCTATGTGTTCCATTCTGTTTTCTTGGCTTTGCATGGAAGTTTCTATGTCTTTGATTTTGTTCTTGATCTGTTGGATTTCAGAGTACTGGTGTTCCATCAGATCGAACATCTTGCTTAATTTTTCATTTTATCCTGCTGCATTTTGTATAAGATCTAGAAGGGCTCTGTATATAATCATTTTGTATTCACTTTCTGATGCTTTCATAGAAGTTTCTTCATCTGGAAAACTCCTCGGTTGCTTTGTTGGGAGCCTTCTGAAGCCATGAGTGACTTCTTGTATGCCACAAGTGTCTGTTGCTTTTTGGGTCCCATGTGAGTATGTAGAGGCTGGAAGAGGTACTGTGAGGATGGACTGCAGATGCTTCTCTAGGCTGTCTTAAAATGTAAAGCAAAAGGTATCTGACCACTTCCCAAGTCAGTCAGGTTTTCAGGTGTAGAGGTCCCTCTTCTCAACTGGCAAAGTAAGCACCACTATATCCAACCCCAGATGATACAAACTAGTTCAGAATACTGCAATGCTACTAACCTGTTGGCTTCTGCTGACAGGGCCTATCCTTGACGACACTGTGTAGAGTACTGCTTTTCTGGCAGAAAAGCACTCTCCTGTGGGCAGGCTCTGGCTCCCAAGCTAAGAATAAGTTCCAGCTGTGGCCACCGTATCCAAGATGGCGTCCTCCACACAGGCAGCAGATAGAGGTAGTACTGAGAGGTAGTGATTCCTCTCCTTCTTCTGCAGGGCCTGCAACATAGGTGGCACTGTGCAATCTACTGCTTTTCTGTCGGAGAAGCACTGTCCCATTTGCAGGCCCTGGCTCCCAGGCTAAGAATTAGGTCCCTCTAAAATCTCACCACCAACATGCTGTCCCGCACACTGACTGTATAATTCCGTACAAACCCCACTGAGGCAGGGACAAGAAGACAGGCCCAAAGTGGCTGGATTAACAGAGTCCCAAGCCTGGCTCTCAAAATATGGGAATTTCTCCTGCCTATCCCCCCAGCAGCACATCTGAGTCTAGCCACTAGGCAGGACCCAGCCCCGCCCGCCGGCCAAGACAGAGAAAAAAAGTCAAAGTGGTGCATTTACCTCCAGTCCGTGAGAGCCAGGGCTAGCCAGGGGCGGGAGTCAGAGAAAGAGAGGAGGTTTTCACTCAGTGGTATGAAGTCGAAAGTAACAGCCCTGTGCCATGTCCTGGGGCTGATTAGGTGATCAGAAGGCTCTATTTGATTATCAATTCAGGTCTTGGTTTCCAGAGGGATATAAAGAGACGTGTACTTAGTCCTCCATCTTGACTCCGCCCCCTATAATTTTTTAAATATCAGTTTTGTCTGTTATGATATTGCTAACAGCAGGTTAGAGGCAAGTTCCTTATCTTTAGACAATCCAGTGTTACCATCCACTGATTCTGGAGATGTGAGTGGACTCACTACCACAAAGTGTCTCCTGATTTGGAAAACACTTTTTGAACACCACTGCTTGCCTCCCCAGCTTACTCCAGTAAATTCGGGCCACAGGGTGGCAATTCTCAGTGACTCAGGTCTGGCAACTCTTCGCTGCTTCTGAAACTCCTCTCCCTCTCCTATCATTCATACTGAATTCTTAGCTTTGCCTTTGATGTTTAGGGTTCCTAGAATGTCATATATAATTGATTTGTTGATGGCTTTGAGTCTGTCTTGTAAGAAGGATTACAGGAAGCATCTGACTACTCCATCACTTAGCCTTTCTCTTCCATTTTGAATAAGTTTTTGTATATAGTGTGAAGTATGTGTGGCTCCTGTTTCATTTCTTTGCAGATAGACATCTAGTTTTGCTAGCACCACTGATTAGAATGTCTTTTTTCCATTTGTTGGACTTGGAGTCTTTGTCAAAGATGAGATGACCATAGGTAGTGTGTTTGTGTCTGCATTCTCATTTCTATTAGTCAGTACATCTTATTGTAACAGTACCAGGCTGTTGTTCAGTAGTTCTTTACTTATCTGGACCTCTTCACTTTCCATATAAATTTAATGGCTGTTTTTTCCATCTCTTTAATGAATACTGTTTGTATCTTTAATAAATGCTGTTTGTATTTTGATGGTGATTGCATTCTATTTGTAGATTGCTTTGGGTAGAATTGACATTTTCACAATGTTAATTCTCCTTATAAATGAGGAAGATACGTTTTCCTATTTATGTAGGTTTTTTTGGTTTCCTTTTGGCAGTAGGGTTTTATAGCTTTCTTTGTATAAGTCTGTTACACAACCAGTTAGGTTTAGTCTTAAGTATTTCAATTTTGAGGGGGTTATTATAAATAGTATTGTTTTCCAGATTTTCTTTTTATCATTCTCTTTATTGGCTTGTAAGAATGCAGCTGATTTTTGTATGCTTATCTTGTATTGTGCTCCACTGCTGAATCTTTTTATTGTTCTAGCACTTCTCTTGTTAAGTCTTTTGGGTTTTCTATGTCTAATATATCATCTGCAAATAAGGACACTTTTACTTCTTCATTACCAATTTGGATGTCTTTTATTTCTTTTTCTGGCCTTATTGTTTTAGCTAGGACTTCCAGCATAATGTTAAGTAGGGATGGTGAAAAAGGACATCCTAGTTTTGTTCCTGTTTTCAAGGGCAATGCTTTCAGCCTGTGCCCATCAAGAATGATGCCACTGGCTTTGTATAAATGTCCTTTATCATATTGATGAATTTCTCTTCTATACATATTTTATTGGCTACTTTTATTATGGATTGGTGTTGGGCTTTATTGAATGCTTTTTATGAGTCAATTGAGATGGTCATGTGATTCTTTATTTATGTGGTGGATTATGTTGATTGATTTTTAATGTTGAACCATCCTTGCATATCTGATACGGCTCCCATTTGGTTATGGCTTGTTTTTATTACTATTATTATTTTGATATGATGCTGAATTCTATTGGCTAGAATTTTGTTGACAATTTTTACATCTGTTTTCATGAAGGAAGGTCCTTTACTCTGGGTAGGTAGTGTTTTGTTTTTAGAAATTTATTCATTTCCCATAGGTTTTCCAGTTTGTTGGAGTGCAGTTTTTCATAGCATTCCGTTAGGTTCCTTTTCATTTCCTTGGGTATGTAGCAATGCCCCTTATTTAATTTCTTAGTTGAATGATTTGCATCTTCTTCTCTTTTTATTTTATCATTTTGACCAGTGGTTTGCTGATTTTGTTAATCATTTTGAAGAAACAACTTTTGGTTTTATGTTTATTTCTATTTTTCCATTCTCAGTTTATGCTCTGATCTTTCTTATTTCCTTTCTTCTGGTGGCTGTGGGATTCTTTTGCTGAATTGTGTAGCTAATGTTTTGACGTTTTCTTTTTTCTTGTGTGTATCTATTGCTGTAAATTGACTTCTGAGCACTGCCTTTGCTGTATTGCTGGTATGATATGCTTCCATTCTTGTTTGATTTAGGAACTTTATTACTCCATCTATGGTTTCTTCTACTACTCAGTGATTTTAAAGCAGAGTGTTATTCAGTTTCCATTTTGGAAACTGCACTCCAACAAACTGGAAAACCTATGGGAAATGAATAAATTTCTAAAAACAAAACACTACCTACCCAGAGTACAGGACCTTCCTTCATGAAAACAGATGTAAAAATTGTCAACAAAATTTGACTGTTTTCCTTGCTCTTTCTGCTGTTAATTTCTACTTCTATGGTGTTGTGCTCAAAGAATGTACTTTGTATTATCTCAATGTTACAGATTGTTTTGAGAGTTTTTTGTGTCCCAAGATGTGTTCTGTTCTCTCTGTTCTCAAAATATTCCAAGTATGTTAGAAAAGAATGTGTACTTTGCACCTGTTGGGTAGAGTGTTCTATATATGTCCACGAGGTCATGGCATTTAGATCTTCGGTATCTTTGTTGAATTTCTTTCTAGATGTTCTGCCCTTTACCAAGAGTAGTGTGTTTAAATCTCTCACTATTGTGAAGCTGTCAATTTCTCTTTACAGTGCTGTTGGAGTTTGTTTTATGTATTTTGAAACCCTGTCATTGGGTGCATAGCTATTTATTATGGTTATGTCTTCGTGATGAATTGTCTGTGTACTCATTGTGTAATGCCCTTTCTTGTAATTTACAGTAAATTTTATTTTAAAGTGTATGTTATCTAAGATTAGTAGTATCACTTTTTCTCTTTTTTGGTAGCTATTGCTTATCTTTTACCATCATGCTTCTAATGTGTAAGTCTTGTAGTCAGCATATTGATGAGTCCTGTTTTCTTTAATCCATTCTGTTGCTCTCTGTTTCTTTGTGCGTGCATTTAGGTGTTTATGTAAAGTGTAATTATTGATAGATTTGAGTACATTGCTGTCATTTTGTAGTGCTATTTTATTTTTTATTTTTGATGCAAAATAATCTTTGTTCTCAGAAATTTATTTATTTTCAGGAATTTACTCTTGTGATTGCAGGGGGGCTGACGTGTTCAAAATCAGTAGGTCAGACACAACTGTGCCGTTTCCTTAAGTTTTATCTTCCAAAACCTATAGGTCCTATGACAAGAACAACAAAACATGAGGGAGCTCTGGTAAAATATCTATTTACAGTCTCGTGGTAGAATATACCATAATGAAAACTTTTTGCTTTTAAGGCATTCAAATGATTCAATGAGATATAAACACATTATGAAAGGTAATCTGCTTTACTTAAAGACAGCTGATTTAATCACATGTAACTTCTTCATAAACTAGCCTTAGATAAGTGTTTGTCCAGGCAACTGGGCACCATAGCCTAGCCAAGTTGAGACGCAAAATTAGCTAGCATACCCTCTTTACAGTCGGTTCTCTGTTTTCAAGGGTAATACTTTCAAAATTCAGATACATTCATATTATCAATTGATGCTAATTTTTCTAGACAAGGTAAAATATATAAACTTCAGTAGAGTAAGACTTGTATGTATCATTATTACGTCTCTAATGTCTATTGCTGTTGATGTTGTTGCATGCTGTTGGGTCAGTTCTGACTTACAGAAATCCCGTGTGACAGAGTGGAACTGCCCTATAGAACTTTCTTGAATATAAGCTTTTTTTAATGTTTTTTTTTAATTTTGATTAAGTGAAAGTACACAATCCAAGTCAATTGTTCATACCTGCCTCTCTACAACTCTATCTGTCCTACCCACCCTGTGATAGAACACTCCTCCTTTACACTCTTCACTTAAGCATCCTCCCAGCGAATACTTGTCCCCTCTCTTCTTCCCTCTAGAAATAAACTCATAGGTCAGCTTTTATAAACGTATAAAACTATAAAGTACACATACCACATACAAACTCTGTGTCCAGTCCTTTCTTTGCCTGAAGTGTTGACCTCAGTAATGGTTTCAGGTCTGGGGCAGCAGCAAGTCTAGAGGCCATGTTCCCAGGGGACCCTCCAGGTTGCTGGACCATCGATTCTGACCTTTTAGTAGAGTCCTTCACATGCACACTTCTTTTTTTCATGCTACATTAGGGATTCTACATTGTGTCCCCTATCAAGTCTGTCTCTTATGGTAGCTGGGCGCTATCTGGTTCTTCTGGTCTCATGATGATGTAGTCTCCCAGTTATAAGGGTCCCTCTGTCTCCTGGGCTCAGTTTTCCTAGTGTCTGATGTTCTCAGTTGTCATCTGTTCCCAGGAGGATTGGGACCAGTTGATGTTCCTAAGAAGGCATCTTGCTGGCTTTTAAGACTCCAGATGCCACTCACCAATGTGGGGTGCAGAAGACTCTTAGCAAAATGTTAGTTATGTCAGTTGACCTCCATGTCCCCTGGAAACATGGTCTGCAGACCCTTGTCCCTGCTATGCTATCCTTTGAAATATTGAGTTGAATATAGAAAACCTTTGAGTTTATTGTGTAGTCCAGTTATGCTGACATGCCTTCTACTGAGTGCTGTCACACCTTCACCGCACCAAATTCCAATCAACTATCCAATGTATGAACAACCGTCTCCCTCCCTTACCACCCTTGTAGCCATCAAAGGGTCTTTTCTTCTTGCATAGATCCTTTTTAAAGTCTTTGTACTAGTGGACTCATATAATGCTTGCCCTTTTGCAGCTGACTGATTTAACTCAGCATAATGTCTTCTAGTTGGTTCCAGGTTATGAGATGTTTCGTAAAATCATCATTGTTCTTTATCATTGCATAGTGTTCCATTGTGTATACATACCATAGTTTATTCATTTATCTTTTGATGGGCATCTAGATTGATTCCATCTTTTTACTTTTGTGGATTTTGCTGCAATAAACATTTTTGTGCATGAATCTGTTATTGTGACAGCCTTTTTTTTCTGTAGTATATATTCCAAGCCATGGGATTACTTGATCATACGGTATTTCTATTTCTAGCTTAAGGAAGCACCAAATCGTTTTTCAAAGAGGTTGTATCATTTTGCATTCCCACCAGAAGTGTAGGAGAGTTCCAATCTCTCCACAGCCTCTCCAGAATTTGTTGTTTTGTGTTTTTGAGATTAATGTCAACTTCATTGCAATGAGATGGTATCTCATTGTACTTTTGATTTGGATTTCTCTAATAGTGGCACTTTTGATTTGGATTTCTCTAATAGTGGCACTTTGGATTTCTCTAATAGTGGCACTTGGCAATAGCTAATGATTGTGAGCGTGTCCTCATATGTCTTTTGGCTGTCTGGATGTCTTTGGTGAAATTGTGGGCAGGAGATGTTTTCCTCTTTACCGACTGTAAAGAGGGTATGCTAGCTAGTTTTGCATCTCAACTTTGCTCACTGTTTAATTGGTTATTTTTCTTTTTCTTGTTGATATTTTGTAGCGCTTTGTTTTGTTTTCAGTAGATTATGGAAATTAGATGTTAATATGATACATAGTTGCCAAATACTTGTTCCCATTCTGTAAGCAGTCTTTCAGCTCTCTTGATAAGGTCTTTGGATGAGCATAGGTGTTTGACTTTTAGTAGTTACCATTTTAATTACTTTCTGTTCTATTGTTTGTGCATTGTTGGTAAGATTTTATAGTCTGTCTAAGCCATGTATTAGAACTTCCATTGTTGTCTTTGTTTTTTCTTCCATAATCTTTATTGTATTAGGTTTGACACTTATGTCTTTGATCTATTTTTATTTAGTTTTGTGTAAGGTGTAAGATACGAGTGGCGTTTCAGTTTTTTTGCAGATGAATACAGATGAATATCCAATTTTGCAAACAATATTTGATAAAGACACTATTTTACCCTAGTTCACTACCTTTGGCTTTGGCTTGGCTATTCACTACCTTTGGGCCTTTGTCGAATAGCAGCTGTTCATAGCTGAATGGTGATATTTCTGCATTCTTTATTTTGTTCCACTGGTTTATAGTCTCTTTTTGTACCAGTACCAGGCTGTTTTGACTACTGTGGCAGTGTAATAGGTTCTAAGGTTGGGTAGTGTGGGACCTACAACTGTGTTTCCCTTCTTCAGTAGTGTTTTACTTTTAAGGAGTTTCTTACCTTTCCAAGCAAAGTTGGTGATTTATTTCTCCATTTCATTGAAAAATGGCTTTTGAATTTGTACTGGGATTTCACTGTATATGTAGATGACTTTGGGTAAAATAGCCAAGTGCCATCGAGTCGGATCCGACTCATGCCTAGGGATTTCAAAATGTTAAGTCTTCCTATCCGTAAGCAAGGCTTTTGCTGTGTCCCGTAGGTTCTTGTAGGATGCATTTTCATTCTCATTTGATTCCATAAATGTCTTTATTTTGTCCTTGATTTCTTCTGTAACCCATGAGTTTTTGACCAAAGTATTTTTCAGTTTCCATGAGTTCGAATTTCTATGCATATATTTTCTGCTATTGATTTCAAGTTTTGTGGCTACATGGTCTGCTAAGATGCTTTGCAATAATTCAGTGGTTTGGATTTTGTTGAGACTTGCTTGATGGCCTAATATGTGGTCTGTTCTAGAGAATGTTCCATGTGCATTGGAAAAGAAGTTGTACTTGTCGGTTGTAGGATCAAAAGTTCTAAATAAGATTTTCTGTCTCTTTATTGAGTTTCTTTTCTGGATAATCTGTCCATTACTGAAAGTGGAGTGCTGAAGTTTTCTGCTATTATTGTGGAGTGATTTATCTCATTTTTCAGTGTTGTCAGTGTTTGTTTGATGTATTTAGATGCTCTGATATTGGGTGCATAAATAGTTAATACTGTTATGTCCTCTTTATGTATTGAACATTTAAGTAATAAATAGTGATAATCCTTGCCTACAGTGGTGTATTTTACTTTAAAACCTATTTTATTTGAGACTCTGGATGCTATGTCCTACATTGCATCTTTGAGTATACACCTAGTAGTATTGATTTTCTAATCAAAGAACTTCTTTCACTATTTCTTGTAATTTGGGTTTGGTTTCTGCAAAGTCTCTAAATGTCTGTTTCTCTGAGAATTTCCTAATTTCACCATAATATTTGAGACATAATTTTGCAGGACATATAATTCTTGATTGGAAAATTATTTCCTTCAAGGCTTTGTATGTGTCATCGCATTCCTTCTTGACCACATGGTTTCAGCTGAAAATTTTGAGGACATTCTGTAAGGCTTCCCTTTGTACATTAGTTTTAGTTAATTGTACATTGTACATTAGCCTCATCATTTGACAAAATCAAGTGATTGTTGTATTTTGTATTATTTATGTGGTTGATCACATTAATTGTTTTTCTGATGCTGAGCCAGCCTTCCATCCCTGGTATGAATCTGACTTGGTTGTGATGAATAATTTTTTTTGATACGGTCTTTCATTCTATTGGCAAGGATTTTGTTGAAGATTTTTGCATCTAGGTTCATGAGTGATACTGATCTGTAATTCTGCTTTTTTGTTTTATCTTTCCCTGACTTTGGTACCATGGTTGTGCTGGCTTCACAGAATGAATAATTTGGGAGTATTCCATCCCTTTCTATTCTGTGAAATAGTCTCAGCAGTATTGGAATTAACTCTTCTCTAAAATTTTGGTAGACTCCTGTGGTGAAGCCGTCTGGGTCAGGGCTTATTTTGGTTGGTAGTTTTTTGATGGCTTTTTCAATCTCTTCCTTTGTAGTGGGTTCATTAAGTTGTTCCCCTTCTCCTTGTGGTAATTTAGGTAGGTGATATGAATCTAGAAATTTGTCCATTTCCTTTAGGTTAAAGTATTTTGTAGTATTCTGTTGTGATAGTTTTGATTTCTGTTGGATCCTCTGTGACATCTGCCATCTCATTTCTTATTCATGTTATTTGTTTCCTTTCCTGTTTTTCTTTAGTGAGTTTAGCCAATGGTTTGTCAGTTTTGTTGATTTTTTTTCAAAACACAGCCTTTTGGTCTTATTAGTTTTTTCAGTTATTCCTCTATTCTCTAATTTGCTTAGTTCTGCTCCAATCTTTATAATGTTTTCTTGTGGTGCCTGAGGGGTTCCTCTGTTGCTCTCTTTCTACTTGTTCAAACTGTAGGGTTAATTCTTTTTTGGGGTGCTTTCTTCCTTCTGGATGTGTGCTTTTATAGAGATGAATTGACCTCTGAGCACTGCTTTGGCTGTATCCCATACGTTCTGGTAGGAGGTGTTTTCCTTCTCATTTGAATCCACAAATTTCTGTATTTCATCTTTGATTTCTTCTATAACCCAAGGCTTTTTCAGCAAGGTGTTGTTCAGTTTCCATGAGTTCCAATTTCTATCAATGTTTTTTCTGCTATTGATTTTGACTTTTACAGTTTTATGGTCTGAGAAGACACTTTGCAATAATTCAGTGGTTTGAATTTTGTTGAGATTTGTTTCATGTGCTAACAGATTGTCTCTTCTGGAAAATGTTCCATGTGCACTAGAGAAGAAGTTACAATTATCTGTTGATGGATAAAAAGTTGTGTTAATGTCAATGAGGCTTAATTGGCTAATTGTGACAACAAGATCTTCTGTGTCCTTACTGAGCTTTTTTCTAGACGATTTGTCCAATACTGAAAGTAGCATGTTGAAGTCTCCCACTGTTATTGTGGAGTGATCTATCTCCTCTTTCAATGTAGTCAGTGTTTGTGCTATATATTTAGATGCTCTAGTACTGGATGCATGAATATTTAATATTGTTCAGTCCTGCTTGTGTACTGAACCTTTCAGCAATAAATAGTAACCATCCTTGTCCAAGATGGTGTGTGTTACATTAAAATCTATTTTATCTGAGATTAGTATTGTCACACCTGCTCTTCTTTGTATATTGTTAGCTTGGTATATATTATTCCATGCTTTAATTTTCAGTTGTTCCTGTCTTTAAGTGTAAGATGTGTCCCTTTTAAGCAAGGTATAGATGGGTTGTGTCTTTTGATTCAAGACATCACTCATTGTCTTTTTACTGGAGAGTTCAGTCAGTTTACTTTTGTGTAATTATTGATAGATATGTGTTTAGTGCTCTTATTTTGTTGTATTTATTTTGGTGTTGGTCTTTTCTCTGTTGCTCCTAATATTTCATTCTGGGTCATTCTTCTCCTTTGGTTAATTATTCATCCTTTTCAGTTTTCATTTTGTGTTTTTTGAGACTCCTGTGTTGTGTTTCTTCTTTTGATATGCTGCATCTTTATTATGCTTAGCAGTTACCCATATGGTTCCCCTTAAAAATCAAAGTTTAAATCCGTTTTTAACTTCTACATATCTTATTAACATCCTTCCTATTTGGAAGAACTATAACTACTGTAGTACATCTGTCTTTTTAATGAACTGGTACTATAATTTTTATGATAGAATCACTGGATCCCTTCATTTAATATTATGGTTTTGATTGAGTTTTGTGCTTTCTGTAACTAACAAAGGCTGGATTCTGTACCCTGCACTACTCCTTAAGTATAAACTTAATGGTTTTGTTTTTCTGAGCAAAGAGCTTCTTTCAGTATTACGTGTAGCTTTGGTTCAGTTTTTACAAAGTCTCTAAGTTTCTGTTTATCTGCAAATGTCTTAATTTTTTTCTTTGTATTTAAGAGACAGTTTTGCAGGATACATAATTCTTGGAAGTTTTTCTCCTTCAAGGCTTTGAATGTGTCATCACACTACCTCCACGTCAACATAGCTTCTGCCGAGAAGTCAGACGAAAGCCTAAAGGGCTTCCCTCTGAATGTTAGCTTTGCTTCGAGTCTCATTACCTTTAAGAGTTTCTGCATGTATTTCATTTTGTTACATTTGATTACAATATGTCTTGTTGTCTTTAGGGGTCTATTTTATGTGGCCTTCATTACACATCTTGGATATCTATGTTCTCTTCTTTCATAATTTCAGGGAAGTTTTCTGTTAGCAACTCAGCAATGTTCTCTGTGTTTTCAGGTATCCCTTGCTGTTAGGGAACTCCAATTAACTGTAGACTGTTCCTCCTGATACAGCCCCACATGTTTCTTAATGCTTCTTCATTTTTCCTGTTTCTTTTATCTGACTTCTCATAAATGCTGGTGTCAGTATCTCTGTCTTCAAGATCAGTAAGCCCAGTTTCCAGTTTTTCAGTTTTGCTGTTTTGGCTTTGAATTGAGTTGTTTAATTCTGTAATTCTGTTATTGATGTGTCAGATTTTAGAATGCTGGTGTTCCATCATTTTGAATAACTTGCTTAGTTTTTCATTTTGCTCTGCTGCCTTTTGTATAATGTCTAGGAGGGCTCTATATGTAATTACTTTGTACTTGACCTCTGATAGTTTCAGAAAGGCTTCTTCATCTGGGAAGTTATTTTGTTCTTTACTTTGGGAGTTTTCTGGAGCCATAGTTGTTTTTTTAAATATTTGGTTAGGGTTTGTTGCTTATGAGACATCTGGAGGCTGTTTAGTTTCACTGGTGTTGCCTTAATAGGAGCTGAGGTGCAGTTCTGAGAAAGAAGTTGATCACCAGCCACCTCTGTGTACTCCAGTGACTGGGCCCAATGAAATCTCTGGGGTAGCAGGCTCTGCCTCCTAGTTGGCAAAGATGTGTGCCTACTTACTGAGTCACTGGGAGGCCATCAGCTGACTCTATGATGTGAGTTTGTAAAGGCTGGAAGAGCTGCCATTGGGTTGCACCAGTTATCCTTCTATGCAATCTTATTTTAAAACATAAAAGCTATGTTACCACTTCCAAAATCAGCCAGCCTGTCAGGTGTGGGAAGCCCTTCCAGTTTGTAATGGAGTCACTTCTTCAACTGGCCCCAGATGCTGTGACAAATTTCAAGGGACTGGCTACTGCCCTGCTGACATCCCCTGTCAGACCCCACCCATGAGGCTGCAATGTGCTAAACACAGCTTTTTGCTGACAAAGTGCTCCTCACCCTGAGACTGCCTCCCAGCCTGGGAATTAGCCCTTTTTGAGACCTCTGGTTTGGTAACTCCACCCCCAGTCAAACAAGATGTTGTCCCAGTCAAGCTGTCCTGCCCCAACAAAACAGCAGAATCTACTACAGAGGTCTGAAAAGAGAGGGTGGAGGAGCTATGGTGCTTTGAGTCCAGAGCCAGGCTCTCAAAATGTGGCTATTCTACCCACTGCTCACTTTATGACTGTGGCTGCATAGCTGTTGATTGAGCCCCTGCCCCTATTCCCCCATCCCCTGCTGGCCAACAAAAAGAAAAAAATTGAAAATACCATTTACCTTTAGTTTGCAGGAGCCAGGCAGTTCAGCCAAAGTGAGCCGGACTCAGCCAAAGACAAGAAGTTTCCCCTTCAGTGGCATGTAGTCCAAACTCATACCCCTGTGCCATGTCCTGGGGCTCAATGGGTGCCCAGAAAGCTCTGTTAAATATCAATCCAAACCTTACTTTTCAAAAGGAATTAAGGAAACATGTGCATAGTCTACCATGTTGACCTTAACAGTAGGTGTGATTGTTTTAAAACAGCTTTTCTGTTGAGAGACGCACTGTCCAGTCAGGTACTGTTGCTCAGTGTGTGAGCTTGCCCCAGTAGAGCCCACAGGCATGGCTGCTTCCACCTCTTAGCTGTCTAAGATTTGGTCCTAATTGTGCCACCTCTCCTGCGCTGCACTAGCAGAATCTATGGTAAAGCTCAGAAAAGAGAGCCGGGAAGGACACTGTACTCTCAGTCACCAGCTGCTGCTGGGTGCTCTAAGTGTGACTGTGTTAAGTACAACCTCTCTGCTGTGAGATCCATTGTCTACTTGTGTACTGTAGCTCAGCATGGCAGCCAACCCTAGCCAGGCTCTCAGGCTCAGCATCCTCAGTTCCAATCTCTGATTTGACAAAGATGGCGTCCATACCTGTAAGTCTCTCTGCCACCATGCAAGCAGTATTAGGGCCCTTTGCACTGCCATCTTACCTCAAACAGAAGCAGTTTTCCCCTTTTTGCCACTCATTCCAATCTCACAACTGTGCAGTTGATCTTGGGGCTCCCCAAATGTACACTATCCTCTGTCAAAATGTATTTCTAGGACTTAATTCTCAGAAGGAATTGAGGAGATGTATGACTAGTTCACCATCTTGAACCCACCCCAAAATATAATTTTTGTCAGTATAGATTGTCAGGTCTTTTCTCATGTAGCTGGTGGATGCCTTTAAATGGATCACCTCTTGTCAGAAGCTGAACATTTAACTGTGGCACTGCCAGAGCTTCTTTCTCACAGAAAATGTAAAAATAATATGTGTTAAGTGAATTTTATAAATAAAATTATTTAGGGAATATTCTGAATTTTTACTTTCTGTGTAGGGAAGATGTATGTATCCACACAGTAATTCTAGGGGGGCAGCATATGAAATTGACTCCACAGCATCAATGGAAATTAATTTGAGACTGCTTCTTTCAAGGTCACATCCCAGAAACAAACATTTGGAGGAAAGAAAGGTTGTGGTTAAATGAGGTGCATTTTTAGATACAAAAATAATAGCATAAACAAAGCGTATCATGGTTTATGCAAACAATATGTGCCTTCTACATTTATTTGCCAATCACTCTGTCTCCTCTGTGGGGTATTTTCATGACCACAACTATGCCAATTATTTTTTACATGTTGCTGTAAAAAATTAGCATACTACGCTTAGGAAATGCCTCGTGGGGGAAGAGCCATTGGAAAGCAAACACAGGAGTAAGTTGCTTGCATAAATACTATAGCTGTTAGTCATTCCCTTTGACAAGCTTCAATGGTGCATCAACTTCTTTGCTAAAAATTCACATGCTTTTTCAAAGTATTTTTTCAATAGAAAAGACTCCATAAACTTACATTTTTTCACATTTAAAAACTGAATAAAAAGTTGAATCTTTCTGAGAACCACATATCAATACAAGGTATCTTAATTAAGAGAGTATCAAGTTGCAAGTATGTACAGTTAATTCTCTCTATACAGTTTTTTCTGATTTTTGGAAATGTATCAAAAATCTACTACTATCAAATTGATTCCAACTCATAGTGACACTATACAGCAGAGTAGATTTTTCCCATGGGATTTCCAAGGAGCAAGTGATGAATTCAAACTGCTAACATTTTTTTTTAATCAGCTGAGTTCTAAACCACCATGACTCTGTGATTAACTTAAGGCACTGATAAACATTTTAAACTCAGTTTTTTATAGTCTTATTTTTGTGTTTGTGTGTGAAAGAAAATTATGTTACAAACAGACTTACATGTTAATATTAGGTAGTAATATGGTATAAAAATGACAAGGTATAATAGACTAGTATATGGCTTCTTTTATGAAGAATAAAATGGCATAGCCTAACTGCTATGCTTCTAAACTTCTACATTCATCGCTGAAAAATTTTTTATTGCATTTCAGTTGACTATGACACCTGTATATTGACTCTGGGTTCATTATTTGATTTTATAAATTAGTCTTACTTAAAAGTTTAAGACCAAGTGAATATACACACATATTAAAACTTGGCAAGCATCAAATGTGAAATCTTTGTAGATGTAATCTTACTTTCTTCTAAGCTTTTAAAACAGACTTAAATCCACATATAGAATAGAGTGGAATATTTTCTGAATACATAGTAACTTTTCCAGGTGACTTCAGAATCATTACTATACTTGAAAAGGTAATTTATCATTACCATCTTCAAAAAGTATTTTTTAAGCAACTAACTGCGCATAACTGTGCCAGGTGAGCACAAAGTTAAATAAATGTAATTTATGAAATTACATAATACAAGAAATGAAAAAGGTCAGATAAGATATTAAGTCTATCACCATCAGGAAGGCTTTTAACATGCACTGATCAAAGATAAATCCAAGTTTGTCATGAGTAGGTCACAGTGTTTAGGAGTCTGAACATTTTGGATGGGACTGGGGTGAGTAATCATGGGTAGTTTTCCTCTGATGGTTAATGCAGTAAAATTTATAGAGGAGATTTAGCATGAGTCTTTTTCAGGTTCAGGTGGACTGATAATATGATTTTACCGGGGGAAAATCATGAAAAGTAAATACTCTAAAATATTTTAGTAGTTTTTAATAACAGTTTCTTTACAATGTTCCTTTTATATTGCCAATAAAGAAAGTTTACATATTGTAACCCTTTTCTAGTACTTACCTGAATATTGAAGCATATTTCCCATGACTGCTTCATGTATTCTAAAATTTGGTATTGATATAACTTTCAATGTACTATTAACATTCTCTTTCAACTTATTTTATATCAAAATTCCATTTTACTCTTATAATGGATCTTAATAAATGAGAAGGAATATTGCCTTTAGATCTTATCTTTGATTAGGGCCTTAGTTTTCAAAAGCATCAGAATTTCTTATTAAATAAATCAAAGTTTGGTTCATAATAAAAGCTTTTGGGTAAGGTAAACATCAAGAATGTCAGTAATACTTTGACAGTTATAATCACCAGTTATACTTATTTTTCTTATCAATCCCCTCAGGCACATCACTGTCAGCATCACCAACCAGTATTTATTGAGGCAGAAATGTAGAGTATTGTGCAAAACAACAGAGTCAGAAGGATAAATAACATCATTGACAAAATATCTACAGTTTTATGTGTACGTTGCTTTCGTGTTTCAGGTTTTCATGAAATGAAGGGGTGAGCCATGGAGAGAAAACGAAACACATATATGGCAAATGTAATTCCTTGCCTGTCCGAAGACATCCTTTTTTCTTACTATCATAAACAAATATTTATTCGGGTAGTGATGTGTCTAGCACTAACACAAGGAATCCTTTTTTTCCCCCCACTTAAAGCATTTATTTCAGTTAGACTTTTCACTCAACAAAGTCTTCACTGAGAAGAGCTTTATGCTTCTAAAAGGTAGTCTCATGTTTAGTATTCGTGGCCTCCAAGACTCCAGGCCAACATTACATCCCAGGTATGATGGCAAGAAGCAATAATGCTCCTTAAGTTTTCCAGCTACCTTTTAGTATGCAATATTCTCTTAGTTGAGAATGAATAGTCTAAGTTAATCTTGTTTTCTTTTTCAGATTTGGGTCCAAGGGCAGCCATGCAACCTAGTTTTCACAAAGAGTATGTCAGGCAATTCTTATGGGTTGCTTTGGTTTCCATAGTTTTTTTTTTTTTTAACCTTTCTGAAAGTGGAGACAAGCATAGAGGAAGGAACATTGCCTGGTCACTTCCAGTATTCTAGTTTTGGATGCATTTCAGGGAGGATGGGAGATTTAGAAATTCAGCCTTAGTTTTGTGACTCAGAACCACAAAAATCACTCCCGCTGAAAATGGAGGTGCAAAAGGGTAGCTGAACTGGGGAAACATACTTCAGCGATAATATATTTAATTGTTTAGAGTTTAATCAGCCAAGTAATCAGATTAACTGCAGATTAACATAATGTAAAACATCCATTGCCATCAAGTCAATTCCAACTTGTAGTGACCCTGGAGGTCAGAGTAAAACTGCCCCACAGAGTTTCCAAGGAGCACTTGGTGCATTTGAACAGTTGACCTTTTGGTTAGCAGCCATAGCACTTAACCACTATGCAACCAGGGTTTCCTAATGTAATGTAGAACGATTTAAAACACCTATCCAACACAGTATGCATACTAAAAACTTCCTTAAAGTCTTTTAGATTATTTTACACAGAATTTAGCTCCCAAGAAAAGTATTACAGAAAGACCACAATTAAAAGATAGTAAATTAAAACCTATGATTTCAGTGTTTCATGAAACTAATATTTGCTTCAGGCTACCTTAGTGTACACATATCTCAACTCCTGTTCCTTCCTCAGGGGGTACAAATTCAGCCAGAACAATTCCATGATATACAACTTAACAAGTTCCAAGGCATACAATTCTGTTGTAGGACAGCTGTCATCATTGTCTCAGGTCCTTGCGAAATCTTCCTGTATTATTGTTTTTCTCATATGAAGTATGACAGTGAAGTTTGTGAACTTGCCACTGTATGCTACATTGGTAGCACTGTAACAAACAACTCAGTAAGTCTTCATAATCTTGGCATATCAGTGTCTCACAGATGTGTTCACGTCAACATGTGGCAGTATCTTCCTGGGTGGCATTCATTATTGTTAAGTGTTTTTGTGTGCCTTCATGAGAATGCCAGAGCTTAAATTAAAGCAACTATCAAACATTTAATTTCTTATTAAACATGGCAAGAATGCAAGTGAAATTAGGGAAATTTTATCCCAACTTTATGGGCATAATGCCAACAAGAAAACAGCAATGTGCAAAGGGATTCAATGTTTTTCTGAGGAAAGAAAAATCATCATTGATGAAGAGACGTCAGACGGTCAGTAATGAGCAGACTTGATGAAAACGTTGCAAAGATTTGTCAAATTATTCATCAAAATTATCAACTGACTGAGAGAAGCATAGCCAACCAAGTAAGCATCAATAGAGAAACAGGAAAATCTTGGCATGAGAAACTTGTGTGAACGTGGTCCTGAAGGAGCTCAGCATGACCAAAAGCAAAGAAGAGTCAAAGTTTACCAAGACCTTCTGGAGAGGCAAGACAATGTTTTGGGCCAGGTTATCACTGATGATGAAACAGGGGTGTACAAATATGCCCCTGAAACAAAGTGTCACAGTGCACAAATGAAGTCAGCCAATTCCCCATGACCAGTCCCAATTAAAAGTCAAAACAATGTCGCTAATCTTTTTTGATATCAGAGGAATCATTCATGATAAATTTGTACCAACTGGACAGTCAACAAAGTGTACTATTTGGAAGTGCTGAAAAGGCTGCCTGGAAAAGTTAGATGAAAGTGAACTGAACTTTTCACCAACAACTCGTGGCTCTTGCATCAAGACAGTGCACCAGCTCACATGGCACTCCCAGGGAGTTTTTAGCCAGGAAACAAAGAACTGTTGGAATATCCTACATACTCACCTGATCTAGCCTCCAGTGACTTTTTTTCTTTATCTGAAGACAAAGAAAACATTTTGGTGACATTCAGGACATCAAGGGTAGTACAATGACACTCTCATGGCCATTCCAGAAAAAGAGTTCCAAAATTACTTTGAAGACTGGACTAAGTGATGGCGTCAGTGCATAGTTTCCCAAGGGAAGTACTTGTAAGGTGACTGTAGTGATATTCAGCAATGAGGTATGTAGTACATTTTCTAGGATTAGTTCATAAACTTAATTGTCAGAACTCATATCGTTTCTCTGTATGAAGTGATTTTTTTCTTGTCAACAAGATTAATGCTAGGACAGTATCAATTTAGGGAGTCAAAGACAACCTTGGGATGAAAGTGGTGGAATATGAGATGTCAAAGCATTGCAACCTGGCATACATATAAAAAACAAAAACCATCAAATGGATACCAACTCCCAGTGAACCTATAAGACAATAGAAAGGCCCTGTAGGGTTTTCAAGGGTATAAATCTTTGTGGAAGCAGACTGTCGTACTGTTTTCCACTAGAGCTGTTGTTGGGTTCAAACTGCTAATGGTTTGATTAGAAGCCTAGCTCCTAATAATTGTTCTACCAGACCTTGTAAATCTGTGGCTAAGCCTATTTGGTTCCCCACTCACCAACCATTCATTCACTGCCCTTTCAGTACAATTAAACATGCCACTCTCAAGCTCTAAAAATGGACAACACACTGCACGTGTCCAGTGAAAGATGCAGTTGATGCAGTGGGAATCAGCTGGAAAAACTCATTTGGCTCACCAAATAACTCTATACAACCATTTCAGTTTTCAAAAAATACCTCTTGACCAGCTTTCAATTCCAAGGTGACTTGGATCAGGTTATTTTGTTCTTATAAAATAGTGACTAAAAAAAAATCATGAAGCAAATTCTAACACTGGAGCAATTGCATGTGGTTTAAAAAAAAAAAAAAGTGTTCTATTACCTGTGTTAAACTTTCTTTTGTTTCTTGCCATAGTAGCTTTGTAGCAATCCCAAAGGGGTATATTTCACTTCTCATTGATTGGAAAAATTGAGGTCTTGAATTTTGTCATAATTAAATTTTTGGAAAGATAGTGAGGAGAATGTTTAATGAAACTGTAACTACATAAGATTATTTCATCCATTTCTATAATAACTCACAGTGTTCAAAGCTAAGTAGAAGCAGCTTACTCTATGTAATTTAAAATTAAGAGTAGAAGCAAGTGTTTGTTTGAAGTAACTGTTCTGAAATTGTCCCGGATTCCTGGTGGTTTGGTGGTTAAGCATTTGGGCATTAACAAAAATGTCTGCAGTTAAAGTCCACCGGCCACTCCTTGGAAACGCTATAGAGGAGCTCTATCCTATAGGATAGAGCAATTAGTGAGAATTAACTCAGTCATTTGGTTTTATTTGTCTTTTAAATTTTGGATTTAGAAAATAACTTCTGCTATCACAGTGTCCCAATAAAATAAAATTATTAGAAAATGATTCCGTATGATAAAAGTTGGCTAAAGGCATTATTCTGTAAGTATTTAAAGGAAACATGTTTTTGTTCATGGGAGAGGAGGAAGAGAGGTGGAGATGTGAGTAATATTAAGCATTACAAATACGGTTTTCTTATTATTCTTTTTTATTGGTTATCCTTCCTAAAGTGTTCTCTGTTTAACAAATGAGAAGTGAATAAATTGATTAATGAGGCAAAGAACATTAATAAGATGTATTATAAGTTAGCAGTAAAGACTTACAGTTTTATAATGAATGAGTAGCTTCCATTTGACCAGTTGTTCCACAGATAATGGCTATAGGCTATGGAATAAATATTTAAAAAATAAAAGTAAACATTACCTAAGGCTCTGAAGAGCTACTAAAAGGAGACAGATATTTCAAGGGTTTTGATGCTGGAAGAAAGTAAGCTATATTAGAAAATTTCTATTTTAGCAGGTTTTATCCTGAGAGGAGTCCTTAGTTAATGCCATGTTGGGAAGATAAAATGCTACGATCATGAAAAAACAAAAGACACCATCTGAAGCAATCTCAACTGGAAAGCAAAGAATGAAAATGCCACAAGAGGAAGGGTCACAGAGGGGAATCCCCAACTTCTGGGTATGAACTCTAATCTCTGAACTGCATTTGTGTAAGAAAGATTCCACTTGTGGTATTGCTGCAACACTACATGACTAAAACAGCATTCTTCAAAGAAACATATGGAATATAGAGCTTGACAATGTATCATTCACATCATAGGAAGAAATAGAGAGATGTGACCCGAACTTACCAGAAAAGGCAATTGTGAGGTCATCCCCAAAGTGGCCCACATTTTTAAAATAGCAGACAAGCATTTTAAAACAACTATTACAGCTACCTTCAAGAGTGTGAAATGGCCTCAGTAGAAACTCTAAAACTGGAAGATAAAACAACTGCAATTAAAAATAAAAAGGGGGAGTTGATGTTAAGACAGCAGAGTAGTCAGATACTTCCTGTGGCACCTCTTAAAACAAAGACCAGAAAATACAAGTGAAGTGATTATGTGTGAGAGCTTCAGAGCCCTGAACATCAAAGGTAAAGTTGCAATATTAGAGTGAGCATCAGGGAGAGGGAGAGACGGTTCAGAAGCAGCAAGGAGTTGGCAGATATGATCTGCTGGAAACAAGCATACTGCAAGCCAGATGTGCTGGCAAGTGCATCACGAAGCAAGCAGTGTTATTCAGGACCCATTTTCCACAACAGAAGAGACCATGAAGCAGAAAGTATAGTCATGCTTAGAGAATCAGTGAAAAGCAATGCAGTTGGCAAAATTACTTACATCAAACCTACCACTTGGACAAAAAAAAAATGCCTTTGAGAAAAACCTCTTTCTCATTTACCTGCCCCCTTCCCTCCCTCTACTGGATCCAAGCTAGCTTCAGAGACTGACCAGTCTCCTGGGCCAGAAGTACGACTCTTTGTGAACCCTGAGCCATTTGCCCAGCATTGGAAAGGGAAAAAACAAAGAGGAAAAAACTATCTTCCTGCTCCCCTAAACCAGGAGATTGATGTGAAAGCAGTACTTTTGCCTAGGCACAGGCATAAGTGGTCCATAGAGACTGAACATCTTTCACACCTGCAAAACCCGTGTGTATCTGCTACAACAGTGAAGCCCTTACAACCATGTGGTGCAACAGAGTATACACCAGAAGGCTAAAATGGCTTTATCAACTATATGGTAGAGAGGAAGGCTCATGACATTTCACTTACTCTGCCCATTAAGCAAGGTGCTCACCTACCCACATTAGGAATCTGAGAACTCCTGGCTCCACCCACTTGTCCTAGATACCCATGACTTACAGACAACAGCATCAACTGCCAACAGTCCAGCTGCAAAACCCACCCACCTACACACTCTAGGGAACAAGGAAGCACTGTCCTCACAGATACTCAGTGATGGCTGTTAAGCCCTGTAACTTGCTGAACATATGATCTTTTACTGTAGCCAGATCCCTGTGCCTACACCAATCACCCATGTCTCTCCAGGAGAGTAGGTGAGAGCCTCCATGACACACTTGGTAATGGACTACCTGAACAGCTGAACTGAATCTATACAAGAAAAATAAATGGATTCCTGGGCTCGCATACCTAGTAACAGCTCTCATTACCTGGTGACAGGACATTACTGTTTCAAATGTGCCAATAATCAAACTAGCTCACATAAGCAGCCTACATACTAAAACAAAACAAGAAGTTAGGACACAGAAAACAACAATAAAATAAATAAATGCAATAACTAATTCATGATTCAAAGACAACAGTCAATAGCAAGTCACGTAAAGAAACTATGATGCCTTTCCAAAGCTTCCAAAAGAAAGAATAAACAAAAATCTTTCAGATGAAGAAAATTTCCTGGGATTATATGAGACACTATGCTGAAGATTTTCAAGAGATCTAGTAGGAAAGCAGACAAAAACACTTTGGTTAGTGTGTACAAGCAGCATACACACAAAACAGCTGAAGAGTTTGAGACGATTATAAAAGATTGTGATAACAAGTTCAACAGACTACAAGAATCCAAGAGAGCAAACAGAAATCCAAAAGACTAACTGTAAGATTTCCAAATTAGACAACTCACAGGTAGATCAATGGAACAGAATCAAGATCCTAGAGATGACCCATCTGCTTATGAATAGTTGATATTCAACAAAGGCCCTAAGACATTAAACTGGGGTAAAAACAATCTCTTCAACAAATAGTGCTGGCAAAATTAGATATCCATCTGCAATACATTGAAACAAGATCCATATCTTACATCTTATACAAAAGCCAACTCCACCTGGATAAAACACCTAAATACCAATTCTAAAACAATAAAGCTCATCCAAGAAAAAATAGGAACAACAATGGAAGTTTTAATACACAATGTAGACAGACGCCAAAATCTGTCAAACAAACCACAATCAACAGAAGAGAAAATAGGTAAGCGGAAACTATTAAGAATCAAACACTTTTGCTCATCCAAAGACTTTATTAATAGAACTAAAAGGCCACCCACACAATGGGAAAAAATATCTGGCAACTCTATGTCAGACCAATGCTTGATCTCCGTAATCTATAAGGTACTACAAATATCAATAAGAAAAAGATAAATCATCCAGTTAAGCAATGGGCAAAGGAGATGGACAAATCCTTCTCTAAAGAAGAGATCCAGGCAGCCAAAAAACACATGTAGACACGGTCATGATGATTAGCTATTAAAGAAACTCAAATCAAAACTACAATGAGATACCATCTCACCCCAACAAGGTTGGCCATGGTCCAAAAAAAACACAAAACAACAAATGCTGGAGAGGCTGTGGAGAAAGTGGAACTCTCCTGCACTGTTGGTGGGATTGCAAAATGGTGCAAACTCTTTGGAAAGCAATCTACAGCTCCCTTAAAAAACTAAATGGTATAGATATACCATTTGATATACCAAATGGTATAGATACACCATTTGACCCAGTAATTCCACTGCTTGGAATATACCCTACAGAATCCAGGCCATTCACACCAACTGATACGTGCACAATCCACAACAGTTAAAAGATGGAATCAACCTAGATGCCCAACAACAGAGGAATGGATAGATAAACTAGTATATATACTCAGTGGAACACTATGCAATGATAAAGAACAATGATGGTTTCAGAAAACATCTCATAACCTGGTTTCGACTGGAGGGCATTATGCTGAGTGAAAACAGTCAGCGACAGAAGGATTGTATACGACCCCTACAATAAGAACTTAAAATCAGACTCATGCATAGAAGAAAAGACTCTTTGATGGCTGCAAGGGTGGGGAGGATGGGAGGCGAGGGGGGGGAGGGTTTAGATTACATAGTTGTTAGAAATTTGGCTGGGTGAAATCGGTGACAGCACACATTAGTAAGAAGATCAATATTAACTGGACTTCAACACAACTTGAGTACTCCTCCCATCTTAACTCAATATTGCAAGGATAGAGTAGCTGGGGTGGGGGGTGGGGGGCAGGACCATGCTTTCAGGTGAAATCAAGGTCAATTGGCACAACTAGCATTTTGCTAAGAGAGTGCTCTGTACCCTACATTGGTGAGTGGCATCTGGGGTCTTAAAAGCTGCCAAGTTGCCATCTGAAGGTACAGCAAATTGTCCCAACTCAGCAGGAATGGATGATCACTGAGGTCCATAATGACATGGGGGAAAGAGAATCCAGAAGACAGAGAGACCCAGGTGAGTGGGTGTCTACATTGACTCGTGATCAGAAGAAACAGATGGTGTCTGGCCACCACCAGTGATAACCATGACAGAGCTCACAAAGTTGAGTCTCACTGGCAACACAGGAATAAATAGGGGTGCACCCTGAGATCTCTAAGAGACCACAATTGATGGACCAGGTGCTTCAGGGTTCCACTGGGAGTATGGCCCCTGGCCCTGATGCTGCCCCTGTCAGTAAATCATAATGAAGCTCAGCTCTTCAAATAGCAATGGATTGAAGGTCATGACATAGAGTGACCATATTTTCTGGGCACTTTATGGTTCTAGGTATCTATAGGATATCATCCTGCTGATCTCTTACTGGAGGAAGGGGAATGGGTGTAGAGGAGAGGATAACAGACTGTTGGGAAGATAGGACACGTATGGAGCAGAGAGGAAGAATGCGCTGTCACCAGGCAGGGAGAATAGTGGGAGCTGCATATAGATGAGTATGTAAATTTATATGGGAATGTACATTTTCATTCAATCATAATAAAGAAAATCAACCCCCTAAAAAATTTTTTTTAAAATTGAATTACACAAGTCAACAGAAAGACATAGGAACAGAAACGAGACAATGGAATTCAGAATTAATAAGACTGAAGATAAAGCACCTGACACCCACATACTTAAGGAGGTATCAGATACAAAAATTTCAAAATGAAGAAACTCAAAGAATTAAGTGGGACTCTGTGTAGAGGAATAACCCACAAATGTTTGGAGTACTGAAACAGTGGTGATAACTGAAAATACAGGAAGAATTGTTGAGGATATCTCAATAGAAAACTTCCTTTATGTTGTGAAATATGAGAAGATACCTATTGAAACTGCTTCTTGAACCCCATACAAAGTAGATCCCAAAGGCAAGTCACCAAGACATATCATAGTTAAACTTGTTAAAACCAAAGATAAAAAGAATTTTATGAGCAGCTAAAGATAAACAAAAAGTCATTTATAAAGTAAGGTTAATGAGAGTAAGCTCAGACTGCTCACCAGACCCAGGCAGTCAAGAAGGCAATGGTATGACATATATAAAGCCTTGAAGGAAAAAAACTTGCCAATCAGGAATTACATATCCACCATATGGTGTGTGTACTTCCTGGTTTTATACATTTATAGGAAGCTGTCCTACTGATTTCTTTCTAGATGAAAGAGAATAGAGTGGAGTAGAGGGGATGGGTGCTCATTAAGAGGATACTAGAAGCATAGAGTGAAAGGAAGAATGTGCTGTCATTGGGTGAGGAGAGCAGATGGAACTGCAGATAGGTGGGCATGAAAAATTGACTTGGATTGTATGCTTTGACTTAATCACAATTTAAAAAAATAGAAAACTGGAACAAAAGAAAAACATTGTATATCCAACAAAACTGTCTCTCAGATATAATGACAAATTTAGAACATTTCCAGAGAAACAGAAGTTTAGGGAATTTTCAAAAACCAAACCAAACTTACAAGAAATTCTTAGAGGAGTCCTTTAGTTAGAAAATCAGTAACATCCACTAACAACCTGAGACTAGAACACAAAATGGAGCAACTAGATATCAGTTCAGATAGGGAAATCACAAAAATAAATCAAAACTGAAAATAGAGAAATAGAGAGCCATTATGTAAAAGATAACTTTAAAATAAAAACAGGGACTAAAAATGTAGTCATAGATTTTTCACATGGAGAGGAAGTCAAGACAATATAAAGAAATAAAAAATTGGTTTAAACAGGCAAATGGGGCTAAATATTAAGCTAACCACAAAAGAAACTAACAATCTTATGCATCAAAATAAAAAACAAGAAAAATATAAATACCTAGCAAATGTAAAATCAACAATAAACAGAAAGATGAAAAGAAAATATTTAAAAAAATGACAGCACAGAAAATTAAGTAGAGCAAAGAAACTGTCAACAACAACAAAAATAAGTGTGAAAATGACAGCACTAAACTCATACCATACCTATCAGTTACACTGAATGCAAATGGGCAAAATGGATTTTTTTTTAAAAAAAGGTCTGTTTATATGCTACCTGCAAGAGAGACATCATAGACTCAAAGACACAAACAAAATTCAAACTCAAATGGTAGAAAGAAAAATATATATCAAGCTAACAACAATCAGAAAACAACAGAAGTGGCAACATTAATTTCTCAAAAACTAGAATTTAAAATCTACCACAAAAGATAAAGAAGGATAATATCTAATGATTAAAGGGTCAACGCACTGGGAGGACATAACCTTATTATTTATGTACCCAATGACAGGGCTCCAAAATGCATAAAACAAACTCAAACTGCTTTGAAAAGAGATACAGACAGTTCTACAATAATAGTAGGATACTTCAACACATCATTTTCAGTAAAGTAGAGAACATCCAAAGAGAAGCTTTATAAAAGCACAGAAAATCTAAATTCCATCATCAGCTGAATTGATTTCATACACATATATAGAACTCCAACCAACAGCAACCAGGTCAACATTCTTTTCCAGTGTATATGGAAAGTTCTCTAGAACAGACCACTCATTAGGCTATAAACTAAGCCTTAACGGAATCTAAAATATTGAAGTATTTATTACAAATCATCTTTACTTTTGCAAAGCCATAAAAATAAAAATCAGTAACACAGAATGCAAGTGGGTAAAAAATAAAGCACTTGGAAATTGCACAACACCTTGCTAAAAATCTACTGGATTATATAGAAGCTATTAAGGGCAAAATAAAGAAATTCACAAGAATCAGGTAAGAATGAAAACACATCCCACTACAACCTTTGGGACACAACAGAAGCAGTACTCAAAGGTCAGTTTATGGAAATAAATACACAAATCCAAAAAGAATGGCCAAAACATAGCAATCACCCTAAAACTAATAACTATAGACCAACAAAGATGACTTGGGCATCAGAAAAAAACAAATAATAAAAATTAGAGAAAAATTAAATGAAGTGGAAAACAGAAAAACAATTGAAGGAGTTGAGACCATAACCTGGTTGTTTTAAAAGATAACAAAATCAATAAATGGGACAAACTGACAAAAGAGAAATAGGTGAGGAAGCAAACGATGAAATGGATGCATTTCTAGAAACACACTGTATACATTAATTACCACAGAAGTAGAACAGTTAAATAAGCCTACAACAAAAGAAGAGATTGAAGAGGTCATTAAAAAACTACCCCTACCAACAAAAAAACAAAAAGGCTCTGATGACTCTACTGATGATTCTACCCAATATTAATAGGAGAGTTAATACCACTAGTCCTAAACATATTTCAGAACATAGAAAAGAATGGAATATTTCAGAGCTCACTCTATGAAGTCAGCATAACCAAAGTGCCGAGAACTGTGTAAAGACACCCAAGTGAAAAGTTACAGACCAACATCCCTCAAGAACTTAGATGCAAAAATCCTCAACCAAATTCTAGCCAAGTGAATTCCACAATATATCTGAATAAATAAATAACTCACCATGTACAAGTGGGATTCATAACAGGGATGCAGGAATAGTTCAACATTAGAAAAATAATTAGTGTAATCTATCACATAAATGAAACAAAAGACAAAACCAAATGATCTTATCAGTTGATGCAGAAAAGGCATTTGATAAAGTCCAGCACTCATTCATTATGAAAACACCCAACAAAGCAGGAATAGAAAGGAAGTTCCTTAGCATAATAAGGGGCACTTACACAAAGCCAACAACCAACATCATCCTAAACCGAGAATCTGGAAACATTCCTCTTGAGAACAGAAACCAAAGAAGCATGTACATTATCACCACTCTTATTCAACATTGTACTTGAGGTCCTAGTCAGAGCAGTTAGTCTATAGAAAGAAACTAATGGCATCTGAATTTGTAAGGAAGAAGTGAGAATATCTCTGTTTGCAGATATTATAATCTTATACACAGAAAACCCCAAAGAACCCATGAGAGAACTACCGAAACTAATAGAAGAGTTCAGCAAACTATCAGGATAAAAGAAAGCATACAAAAATCAGCTGCATGTCTCTGTACCAACAAACACAACATCAAAGAGGAAATGACGAAACCAATACCATTTACAATAGCCCCAATGAAGAAAAAATACTTGGGAATAAATGTAACCAGAGATTTGAAAAACCTATAAATAGAAAACTATGAGACACTACCACAAGAAACCAAAAGAGACCTATGCAAGTGGAAAAATCTACCTTGCTTATGAATAGAAAGAATCAACATTATGAAAATGTCTGTTCTACCCAAAGCCATCTGTACACAATGCAATCCTGGTCCAAATTCCAATTGCACTTTTTTTTTTAATTGTGATGGAGTTAAAGTATACTACCCAAGTTAAGTTTGCGTGCTTGTGTATCTGCCGCTCCTTCTGCTCTCCTTACCCAATGACAGCACACTCCTCCTTTCTATGCTATACATGTCATATCTTCTTAACAATCTCCTGTCCCTCCTTTCCACTCCCTCTTCTCCCTTCTTGTTAACAGGCCAGTAGGATAGCACCCTGCAGATGCATAGAAACATAAATTGCACATACCATATGATCACTTTGTGTCCTCGAGTCCAAATCATTCCTGTCCAAAGAGTTGACATGAGTAATATTTGTAACCAGGGGCAGCAGCAGGTCTAGGGACCATGCTCCCAGGGGGAAATTCCCAGCCTTTAGACCATCCGTTGTCACCTTTTAGTGGAGTTCTTGAGGTGCACCCCTTTTTATTCTCATGTTGCCACTGGACTCAACATTGTGTGCCCCATCAATGCTGTCTTTGGTGGTGGCTGCTCACTATCTGTTTCTTCTGGTCGCATGTTCATACACTCACCCATTCACATATGTCCTTCTGTCTCCTGGGCTCTTTTTCCCTCATGATTTTGTCATTCTTGGTGATAATCTGTTCAAGATGAGTTGGGGCATTTTGGTGTACCTCAGGTGGCAACTTGTTAGCTTTTAAGGCCCCCAACGCCACTCACCAATATGGGGTGCAGAAGACTCCCTTAGCAATAGGCTGGTTATGCCAACTGGCCTTGATGTCTTCTGAGAGCATGGTCCCTGAATCCCCTCCTTGTTACTCTAATCTTGCACTACTGGATTAAAATTAGAAGAGTTTTCTGTTTATGTTGAAGCCCACTTAAGTTCATCTTCTTTCTACTGTGCGCTACCACTGCTTTCACACAACCAAATTTCTATCAACTATCTAATCTAGAATCAGCCCTTTCCTCCCTCACTCCCCTCCCTTGCAATCATCAAAGAGTCTTTTCTTCGACTGTTTTTAAATGCTTACAGTAGGGGTCTTACACAATATTTGTCCTTGTGTCTCTGACTGACTTCACTCAACTTAATGTCTTCCAATTGAAACCACGTTATCAGATCCTTCCTAAAATCATCATTGTTCTTTATCATTGCATAGTGTTCCATTGAGTATAGATATCATGGTTTGTTTATCCATTCATCTGTTGTTGGACATCTATTTTGATTCGATCTTTTAGCTATTGTGGACTGTGCTGCAATAAACATTTATGTGCACGTATCTTGTTTGTGTGACTCCCCTAGATTCCATAGGGTATATCCCAAGCAGCGAGATTACTGGGTCAAATGGTATATCTATTTTCAGCGTTTTAAGGAAGCACTAGATTGCTTTCCAAAGGGGCTGTACCATTTTGCAATCCCACCAGCAGTGTAGGAGAGTTTCAGTTTCTCCACAGCCTCTCCAGCATTTGTTGTTTTGTGTTTTTTGGATCATGGTCACTCTTGTTGGGGTGAGATGATATCTCATCATAGTTTTGATTTGGATTACTCTAATAGCTAATGATTGTATTTCCTCATGTGTCTTTTGGCTGCCTGGATGTCCTCTTTAGTGAAGTGCCTGTCCATCTCATTTGCCCAATGCTCAGTTGGGTAATTTACTATTTTCTTGTTGATAATTTGCAGTATCTTGTAGATTATGGAGATCTGACATAGAACTGGTATATTGTTGCCAAATATTATTTCTCATTCTGCAGGTGGTCTCTTAATTCTTTTGATAAAGTCTTCGGATGAGCAAAAGTGTTTGTTTCTCAGTATTTCACATTTATCTACTGTCTCTTGTGTTGATCATGCTTTGTCAGATTTTGAAGTCTAAGTTTTGTATTATAACTTCCATTGCTGATACTATTTTCTCTTGCATGATTCTTATCTTTTTAGGTTTGATATTTAGGTCTTTTATCCAATTTGAGTTAGCTTTTGTGTAAGGTGTGAGATACGAGTCCTGTTTCAATTTTTTGCAGATGGATGTCCAGTTTTGCCTGTACCATTTGTTAAAAAGACACTATTTTTACCCCATTTTACAATCTTAGGGCCTTTGTCAAATATCAACTGTTCATAGGAGAATGGCAGCGTTGCTGACGTCTAAGCTCTGTTCCATTGGTCTATGTATCTCTTTTTGTATCAGTACCAGGCTGTAACAGTTTCCAAAGTCGGGTAGTGAGAGGCCTCCCACTGTGTTCTTCTTCAATAGTGCTTTACTTTTTCTGGGCTTCTTCCCTTTCCAAACAAAGTTGGTGATTTGTTTCTCCATCTCATTAAAAAATGTAACGGGAATTTGTATTGGGGTTGCACTGTATATGTAGATCACTTTGCATAGAATAGACATTTTCACAATGTTAAGTCTTTCTACCCACAAGCAGGGTAGATTTCTCCGTTTATGTAAGTCTCTCTTGGTTTCCTACAATAAGATTGTGTGGTTTTCTTTTTTCTTTAGTTAGATTTATTCCTAGGTATTTAATCTTCTTGGGGGCTATAGGAAATAGTATTGATTTGGTGATTTCTTCTTTAATGATTTCTTTGTTGGTAGAAAGGAATCCTACTGATTTGCTTATGTTTACCTTATTTTCTTATGATTTGCTGAACTGTTCTATTAGTTCAATGAGTTTACTTATGGATTCTTTAGGATTCTCAGCACACACAGTCATGTCATCTGCAAACTGGGAGATTTTTACTCTGCTGATGTAGATGCCCTTAATTTTTTTGTCTTGTCTGGTTGCTCTGGCCAGAATTTCTAGTACAGTGTTGAATAGAAGTGGTAACAGTGGACACTCTTGTTTATTTCCCATTCTCAAGGGGAATTCTTTCAGTCTCTCTCCATTCATGATGATATAGGCAGTTGACTTGTGTAGATGGCCTTCTTGCATTAAGGAATTTCCGTTCTATTCCTATTTTGCTGAGAGTTTTTAGCATGAATGAATGTTGGACTTTGTCAATTGCCTATTCTACATCAATTGTCAAAATGAGATGATTATTATCTTTTGTGTTATTTATGTGGTTGATCACATTAATTGTTTTTCTAATTGCTAACCACAGGGTTGACAGTTCAAATCCACCAGGTGCTCCTTGAATATTCTGGGAGTCAGTTCTACCCTGGCTCCTAGCGTCGCCATGAGTCAGATCTGACTTGACGGCACTTGGCTGGCTTGGCAATGTTGAACCAGGCTTGCATCCCTGGTATGAATCAGACTTGGTCATGATGAATTATTTTTTTAATATGATCTTGAATTCTATTGGCAAGGATTTTGTTGAAGATTTTTGCATCTAGGTTCATGAGTGATATTTGTCTGTGATTTTCCTTTTTTGGATTTTTCCCTGGCTTTGGTATCAGGGTTATACTGACTTGAAAGAGTGAATAATTTGGGAGTATTCCATCCTTTTCTATGCTGTGAAATAGTGTCAGTAGTTTTGGAGCTAAGGCTTCTCTAAAAGCTTGATAGAATTCTGCAGTGAGGCCATCTGGACCAAGGTTTGTTTTCACTGGTAGTTTTCTGATGACTTTTTTCCATCTCTTCTTGTGAAGCGTTTATTAAATTGTTCTGCTTCTCCCTGTGACAATTTTGGTAGGTGATAGGAATCTAGGAATTTGTGCAGTTCCTCTAGGTTTTCAAATCTGTTAGAGTATTCTTTCACAGTATTCTATTATGATAATTTTGATTTTTGTTGGATCTGTCGTAACATCTCCCATTTCCTTTCTTATTCGGATTATTTGTTTTCTCTCCTGTTTTCTTCAGTAAGTTTAGCAAGTGGTTTATTAACTTTGTTGATCTTCTCAAAAAAAAAAAACCCCAGCTTTTCATTTTACCATTTTTTCAATTGTTCTTCTGTTCTCTCATTCTTCTAGTTCTGCTCTAATCTTTTTTTATCATTTATTTTTTTTTATTTTTATTAAATAAAAAATGAAAGTATACATACTCTGTGCTTACAATATTGGGTTAAGAGAGGAGTATACAAGTTGTGTCGAAGTCCCATTAATATTGATCTTCTTACTAATGTGTATTGTCACCAATTTCACCCAACTAAATTTCTAACAACTATCTAATCTAAACTCTTGCCCCTTCCCCTCCTGCCCTCCCACCCTCCCCACCTTTGTAGCCATCAAAGAGTCTTTTCTGTTACGTATGAGTATGCTTTTAAGTTTTTATCATAGGGATCTCGTATAATAATTGTCCTTCTGTCGCTGACTAGTTTCACTCAACATGATGTCCTCCAGTTGAGACCAAATTGAGAGATGTTTCCTGCTATCATCGTTGTTCTTTATCAATGCATAGTAATCCATTGAATACATATATCAAAGTTTATCCATCCATTCTTCTGTTGTTGGGCATCTGGATTGACTGGGCTGTGCTGCAATAAACATTCACGTGCATGTATCAGTTGGTGTTAATGGTTTTGATTCTGTAGGATATGTTCCAAGCAAAGGAATTACTGGATCAAATGGTGTATCTATATCCATTATTTTAAGGTAATGCCAAATTGCTTTCCAAAGGGGTTGCACCATTCTGCAATCCCACCAAAAGTGTAGGAGAGTTCCAATCTCTCCACAGCCTCTCAAACATTTAGTGTTTTGCATTTTTTGGATCATGGCCAATTTTGTTGGGGTGAGATGGTATGTCATTATCATTTTGATTTGAACTTTTTTTTAATAATTAATGATTGTGAGCATGTTCGCATGTATTTTTTGGCTGCCTGGATCTCCTCTTTAGAGAAGTGTCTGTCCATCTGCTTTGTCCATTACTTAATTGGATGATTTGTCTTTTCCTTATTGATATTTTGTAGAACCTTATAGATTATGGAGATCAGGCATCAGTCTGACATAAAGTTGCCAAATATTTTTCCCCATTCTGTAGGTGATCTTTTAATTCTTTTGATGAAGACTTTGGATGAGTAAAAGTGTTTGATTCTTATTAATTCACATTTATCTATTTTCTCTTCTGATGTATGTGTTTTGTTTGTCAGATTTTGAAGTCTTTCTATACTGTGTATTAAAACTTCAATTGTTGTTCCTATTTTATTTTGAATGAACTTTATCGTTTTAGCTTTTATATTTAGGTCTTTTATCCAGTTTGAGTTGATTTTTATATAAGGTGTGAGATACGGGTCTTGTTTCAATTTTTTTGCAGATGGATATCCAATTATGCCAGCATCATTTGTTAAAGAGACTGTTTTTACCCCAATTTAAAATCTTAGGACCTTTGTCAAATATCAGCTGTTCATAGGAGGATGGTAGCATCTCTGGAGTCTCTACTTTGCTCCATTGGTCTATATGTCTCTTTTTGTACCAGTACCAAGCTGTTTTGACTACTGTGGCAGTGTAATAGGTTTTAAAGTCAGGTAGTGAGAGGCCTCCCAGTATGTTCTTCTTTTTTAGGAGTGCTTTACTTATCCAGGGTTTCCTCCCTTTCCAAATAAAGTTGATCATTTCTTTCTCCGTCTAGTTAAAAAAATGTCGCTGGAATTTGCATTGGGATTGCATTGTATAAGTAGATTGTTTGGGGCAAAATAGACATTTTCACAATATTGAGTCTTCCTATCCATGAGCAAGGCAGATTACTCCACTTATGTAAGTCTCTCCTACTTTCTTGTAGTAAGGTCTTGTAGTTGTCTCTGTAAAGATGTCTTATTTTTCTAGTTAGATTTGTTCCTAGATATTTTATCTTATTGGGGGCTATAGTAAATAGAATTGATTTAATGATTTCTTCTTTAATAATTTCACTATTGGTATAAAGGAATCCTAGCAAATCCACCAGATGCTCCTTGAATACTCTGGCGGTCAATTCTACCCTGGCTCCTAGGGTCACCATGAGTGGAATCCAACTCGACAGCACTTGGCTTGGCATGGCTTGGCATTGATTTAGTTATGTTTATCTTGTATCCCGATACTTTGCTGAATTCTTCTATTAGCTCCAGTAGTATACTTATGGATTTCTTTGGATTCTCTGTATAAACAATCATATCATCTGCAGAGGGAAATCTTTACTTCTTCATTGCCAATACAGATGCCTTTTATTTCTTTTTCCTGTCTAATTGCTCTGGCTAGAACTTCTAGCACAATGTTGAATAGAAGTAGTGAGAGCAGGCATCCTTGTCTAGTTCCTGTTCTCAAAGGGAATTCTTTCAGTCTTTCACCATTCAGGATGATGAAAACAGTTGACTTTGCATAGATGTTACTGATTGTATTGAGGAATTTTCCCTTTATTCTTATTTTTCTAAGAGTTTTAAGCATGAATCGATGTTGAACTTTGTCAAATGCCTTTTCTGCATCGATTGACAAAATGAGGTGATTTTTATCTTTTGTGTTATTAATATTATTGATTACTTTGTTTTTCTGATGTTGAACCAGCCTGGCATCTCTGGAATGAAACTAACTTGATCATGACGAGTTATTTTTTTTCTATGCTGTTGAATTCTGTTGGCTAGAATTTTGTTGAAGATTTTCGCATCTAGATTCCCGGGTGATATTGGACTGTAATTTTCTTTTTTTGTGGGATCTTATCCTGGTTTTGGTATCAGGGTTATGCTGGCTTCATAGAATGAATTTGGAAGTATTTCATCTCTTTCTATGGTGTGAAATAGCCTCATTAGTATTGGAGTTAATTGTTCTCTAAAAGTTTGGTAGAATTCTCTGGTGAAGCCATCTGGGCCAGGACTTTTTTCGGTTGGTAGATTTTTGATAACTTTTTCAATCCCTTCCTTTGTGATAGATTTATTAAGTTGATCTATTTCTCCTTGTGATAGTCTTGGTGAGTCATGTGAATTTGGAAATTTGTCCATTTCCCCTAGGTTTTCAAATCTGTTAGAGTACAGCTTTTCATGGTATTCTGTTATGATACAATTTATTTCAGTTAGGGCTGTTGTAACATCTCCCAATTCATTCCCTAATCGAGTTATTTGTATCTTCTGTTGTTTTTCTTATGTAAGTTTATCAATTTGGTTGATCATTGCAAAGAATCATCTTTTGGTTTTGTTAATTTTTTCAATTGTTTTTCTATTATCTAATTCATTTAGTTTTGCTCTAATCTTTATAATCTGTTTTCTTCTGGTGCCTGAGGAGTTTCTTTGTTGCTGTCTTTCTACTTGTTCAAGCTGTGAGGTTAATTCTTTAATTTGTGCTCTTTCTTCTTTCTGGAACTTGCATTTATAGAGGTAAATTGACCTCTGAGCACTGCTTTTGCTGTATGCCATAAATTCTGGTAAGATGTGTTTTCATTCTCATTTGAATCCATAGATTTCTTTAATGTGTCTTTAATTTCTTCTATAACCCAAGGCTTTATGAGTAAAGTGTTGTACAGTTCCCACAAATTTGAATTTTTACCTATGAATTTTCTGTTATTGATTTCAACTTTTACAGCTCTGTGATTTGAGAAGGTACTTTGCAATAAATCAATGGTTTGGATTTTATGGAGAATTGTTTTATGATGTAACAAATGTTCTATTCTGGAGAATGTTCCATGTGCTTTGGAGAAGAAGGTGTATTCATCTGCTGATGGATGAAAAGACCTTTATATGTCAATAACGTCAAGTTGGTTGATTATTGTAAAAAGATCTTCTGTATGTTTACTGAGTTGTTTTCTGGATGATCTATCCTTAACGGAAAGGGAAGTGTTAAAGTCCCCAACTATTATTGTGGAATGATCAATCTCATTTTTCAAGATTGTCAGTATTTGTTCAATATATTTAGGTGCTTTGGTATTGGGTGCATGAATATTTAATATTGTTAAGTCTTGCTTGAGTATTGAACCTTTCAGCAATAAATAGTGACCAGCCCTGTCTACAACAGTGGATTTTACATTAAAATCTATTTTATCTGAGACTAATATTGCCACACCTGCTCTTTTTTGTGTATATTATTCCAAACTTTAATTCTCAACCTGTTCTTATCTTTAAGTCTAAGATGTGTTTCTTGTATGCAATATATAGATGGGTCATGTCTTTTGATCCAGGATATCACTCGCTGTCTCTTTACTGGAGTATTCAGTCCATTTACCTTCAATGTGATTATTGACAGGTTTATGTTTAGTGGTGTCATTGTGATATGTTTATTTTCATGTTGATGATTTCTCTGTTGTTCTTATTAATCTGTTCCAGGACATTCTTCTTTATGGATGGTATGAGTTTTGATTTTATATTTGTTGAGACTCCTATATTGCATCTTTTAATTTCAAATGATATATTGTTAATCTGTTTTATGACTACATACATAATCCCCCTTAACGTATATTTATTGAAATCAATTGTAATTATTTTATAAGTCTGAAATTTTCTCTGCATCAAAAACAACTGTAACAATTGTAGTGTATTCCTTTTTTAATGTGATAGTATTATAGTTGTCATAATATGATCATGGATTCCCTTATTGTAATACTGTAGCTTTTGGCTTGTTTTGTGCCTTCCTTAACTGATTAGAAATGTGGATGAAGTGCCTTGAAATATCACCTAAAACGTACATTTAAGGAAGAGCTTCTTTCAATATTTCATGTAATTTTGGTTTACTTTTTATGAAGTCTTTAAATTTTTCTTTATTTTCAAAAGTCTTAATTTAGCCATTATATTTGATAGACAGTTTTGCAGGATAAATAATTCTAGGGTGGAAGTTTTTCTCATTAAGGGCTTTGAATGTGTCTGCCCATTGTTTTCTAGCCAGCATTGTTTCAGCAGAAAAGTTAGATGAAAGTCTACAAGGTTTCCCTTGAAATGTTAGTTTTCATTTGAGCCTTGCTGTCTTCAGAAGCATCTCTTTGTGTGTTAGCTTATTAAGCTTAATTAGTCAGATCCGACTCAATGACACTTGGCTGGCTTTATAATATGCCTTGGCATATTTCTTTTTGGATCTAACTTTTGCAGTGTTTGATAAACATCTTGGATATCTCTTTGTTCATAATGTCAGCAAAGTTTTCTGTCAGCATCTATGCAGCAATACTCTCTATGTTGTCATTAATCCCCTCTTGTTGAGGAACTCCAATTAAACGTAAATTATTCCTCTTCATGGAGTCCCATTAGTGTTTCTTCATTTTTCTTATTTCTTTTCTCTGATTTTATCTCATAAATGCTGGCGTTGGTTACTGTGTCATCTAGGTCACTGATTCTAACTTCCATCTGTTCAATCCTACTCTTTTGGTTTTGGATAGAATTATCCAATTCTGTAATTTTGTTATTAATCTGATGTATTTCAGATCGTTGATGTTCTAGCATTTCAAATAGTTTACCAAATTTTTCATTTTGTTCTATTGCATTTTGTTTAATCTCTAGGAGGGTTTTTTATATAACTCTTTTGTATTCAACCTCTGTTAGAGTTAGAAAGGCTTCTTCATCTCGGAAATTTTTTCAATTTTTTGAATCTTTATTTAGGGAATTTTCTGGAGCCTTTGAAGGCTGTTTCATTAAATGATTAATTATGATCTGCTGCCTGCGTGCCATCTAGATGCTATTTGATTTCTCTGATAATGTATTTAAGAGAATTGTTGGGCACCAGTTGTCTCTATTACTCTAGTGATTTGCCCCAGATAGACTCTCAAGGGTGGAAGACTCTCCTTATTGGGTAGCAAAGAGACTGCTCTGTTTATGGAGAATCTGAGGTCTGTCAGCAAATCTTACAATGTGAGTGAGAAAAAACAGATTTCTCAATACAGAAATTTTCAGAGAGAAATATAAGCCTCTCAGCCTTAAAAGTAAACTGCACTGCTATACAGGGAGCTGTCCAGGTGCTGAATTGGGATCTGGAAACTGTCCAACAGGCTGGCCTGAACAGGCAGTGGGGAACAGCATACCTCACCTGCCAGCTTATAATAAAAGTATATTACCATTACCAGCCATTTGTGGAAGCTACAGTTCTCTGTCACAATGAAGGAGCAGAAGCAGAGGTCAGTCGGTTGCTGGATTGTTTTTGAGAGAAGATTAGCCCGATACTGTTGCCCAGTCAAATATGTTAGATCCTAAGACTCCTCAGATAGTCAATGCTCCATAAAAAATATCATCCAGGCCTTAGTTCTCAGAGGGAAGTGAGGAGACATCTGTTTATTCAGCCATCTTGTAGCAGAAGCCTTTCTGCTCTAATCTGTATAATCTGTTTTGTTCTGGTGACTAAGGGGTTCCTCTGTTGTTCTCTTGCTACTTGTTCAAGCTGTAGGGTTAATTCTTTTGCTTGAGTCCTTTCTTCCTTCCAGATGAATGCATTTACAGAGACAATACTGACCTCTGAGCACTGCTTTTGCTGTGTTCCACAGATTCTGGTACAATATGTTTTCATTCTCATTTTAACTCATAAATTATTTTATCCTTAATTTCTTCTACAAACCATGGCTTTTTGAGCTAGGTGTTGTGCAGTTTCCATGAATTCCAATTTGTATGTGTGTTTTTTTCTTTTATTAATTTCACCTTTTATGGCTTTATGTTCTGAGAAGCTGCTTTGCAATAATTCAGTAGTTTGAATTTTGTTGACAATCTGCTTTATGTGCTAACACATGGTCTCTTCTGGAAAATGCTCCATGTGCACTGGAGAAGAAGGTGTAATTATCTGTTGATGCATAAATAGTTGTGTATAAGTCAATGAGGTCACATTGGTTAATTGTGGCAACAAGATCTTCTGTGTCTTTACTGTTTTTCTAGTTGATCTGTTACTAAAAGTAGAGTGTTGAAATCAACTATTATTGTATATGTCCTTTTTCAATGTAGTCAGTGTTTGTTTGATGTATTTAGATGCTCTAGTATTGTGTGCATAAATATTTAATGTTCTTAAGTACTGCTCATGTATTGAACTTTCCAGCAATAAATAGTGACCATCTTTGTCCACAATGGTGCATTTTACGTTAAAATCTGTCTTATTTGAGGTTAGTATTGCCAATCTGCTCTTCTTTGTATATTGCTAGCTTAGTATATATTATTCCATCCTTTAGTTTTCAGTTTATTCTTATCTCAAAGTGTAAGTTGTGTTTCTTGTAAGCAACATGTAGATGGGTTGTCTCTTTTGATCCAGTATGTCTCTAATTCTGTCTTTACTGGAGCATTCAGTCTATATATATGCAATGTAAGTATTGATAGGTATGTGTTTAGTTCTGTCATTTTGATGTATTTATTTTAGTGTTGGTGTTTTGTATGTTGCTCTTGATATTCTGTTGTGGGCCATTCCTCTTTATAGGTTGAATTGTCATCTTTTTCAGTGTTGGTTTTGTGTTTGTTGAGATTCATGCATTACATTTTTGTTTTGATATGTTGCATAGTTGTGCTTTGTCACTACATCTATAACCCCCTTAATAGTCTAAGTTTAAACACAATTTTAACTTCTACATATCTTATTAACTTCCTCCCCATCTGAAAGGGCTATCACTACTGTAGTATATCACTCTTTTTATGTGATGGTATCTTAGTTTTCATGAAATGATCAATGGTTCCCTTTTTTTAATATTATAGTTTTGATTGAGTTTTTGTGCCTTCCTTAGCTTAGTGGATTCCTCTGCATTGTGTCCTGCATTACCTCCTTAAATATATACTTAATGATTTTGTTTTTCTAAGCAAAGAGCTTCTTTCAGTATTTCTTGTAGTTTTTGTTTGATTTTTACAGTCTCTAAGCTTCTGTTTATCTGTCAATTTCTTAATTTCATTTTCGTATTTGAAAGTTAGTTTTGCAGGATATATAATTATTGGTTGGAACTTTTTCTCCTTCAAGACTTTGAATTTGAGGTTTTTCTCCTTCAAGACCTTGAACTGCCTCTGTGCCAACATCATTTCTGTTGAGAAGTCAGAGGGAAGCTTACAAAGGTTTCACTCTGAATGTGAGCTTTGGTTTGAGTCTCACTGCCTTTAAGAGTTTCTGCTTCTGTTTCATTTTATTAGGATTGATTATTATATGTCCTGCCTTTCTTTTGGGGTCAAGTTTTTGTGGCATTCAATACATGTCTTAGAGGTCTATGTTCTCTTCTTTCATAATTTCAGGGAAGTTTTCTGTCAGCAACTCAGCAACAATACTCTGTGTTTTCAGCTATCCCTCCTTGTTCAGGAACTTCAGTTAATTGTAGATTATTCCTCTTAATGAGTCCCACATGTTTCTTAATGCCTCTTCAATTTTCTTATTTCTTTTCTCTGGTTTCTCCCGGTAAGTGCTAGTGTCAGTTGCTCTGTCTTCAAGGTTGCTAACTCTGACTTCCAGTTCATCAGCTGTGGTCTTTTGGCTTTGAATTAAATTGTCTAATTATGTAATTCTGTTATTGATCTGTTGTATTTCAGAATGTTGACATTCCATCAGTTTGAATAGCTTGCTTAATTTTTCACTTCATTTTTCTGTATTTTGTTTAATTCTAGGATGGCTCTGTATATAATTCTTTTGTACCTGACCTCAGATAGTTTCAGAAAGGCTTCTTCATCTGGGAAATGTTTTTATTATTTTGTGAGTTTTCTAGAGCCATGATGGGTTGTTTATTTAAATGTTTGGCAGTGGTCTGTTTCCTTTAGGACATCTAGAGGCTGTTTAGTTTCTCTGTTGTTGCCTAAACAGAAGCTGAGGAATAGTTCTGAGAAGAGAATTGGTCACCAGCCACCTGAGTGTACTCTAGTGACTGGCCTCAGTGGACTCCCTGGGGTAGCAGGTTCGGCCTCCTCATTGGAAAACTCACCACCCTACTTATGGAGTCCCTGAAGAGCCATCAACCAACCCAATATGTGGATTCGTAAAGGCTGGAAAAGATGCCACTGGGCTGCACAGCAGTTATTTCTCTAGGCAGTCTTATTTTCAAAAACTGAAAGCTATCTGACAGCTTCCAAAATCACTGAAGCTGTCAGGTGTGACAGACCCCTCCTTCTGGCTGAAAACAAAGGCACCGCTTCAGCCATCCCCAGACTCTATGATGTAGTTCAAAATAGAAGGGATCTACTGCCCTGCTACCATCACCCATCAGGCCTTACCCATAAGACAACACTGTGCTAAACACAGCCATTCTGCTAGAAAAATGCTCCCTGGAAAAGCACCACTTCTGAACCTGGGAATTAGCCACTGCCAAGGCATCCAGTTGGGTAACTCCACCTCCCAGTCAAGAAAGACAGCATCCTGGTCAACTACCCTCCCACTGTGAAACAATTTAATCTATGGTGGAGCTCCCAGAAGAAAGGGTAAAGGGGCCGTGGTGCCCTCAGTCTACTTCTGGATTCTTAAGAAGTGGCTATTCTATACACATTCTCTCCAGTGCAGCATGTGCTGTTCATGTCAACACTGTGGCTCAGTGTACGGGTCCACTTATGCCCATCCCCCACATACTGGCTAACAAAAGGAAAAAATAAATAAAAGCACCAGTACCTTCAGTCCATGTTAGCAGCCATTCAGCAGGAGTAGGACTCAGTAAGTTCCCCATTTAGTGGCATGAGTCCAAACTGACAGCCCTATGCCATGTCCTAGGAATCACTGTGTGTCCAGAAATTTCCATTCAGTTATCCATCCAGGCCTTAGTTTTCAGAGGGAATTAACGAAATGTGTGTCTAGTCCGCCATCTTGTTTCCACTGCTCCATTTGCATTTTTGAATGAAATGAAAAAACAAATCACCAATTTCACAAAGAAAGGGAAGAGACCTCAGATAAGTAAAGCATTAATGAATAAGAAGAACAAAGTGAAAAGCCTCACACTATCAGATAATACCGACAAAACAAACAAACCCACTGCTGTCAAGTCAATTCTGACTCACAGTGACCCCATAGGGCAGAGTAGAACCACTCCACAGAGCTCCCAAGGAATGACTGGCAGATTCAAACTGCCAGCCATTTGGTTAGCAGATGTAGCAGTTAACTGCTATGCCACCAGGATTTCCTACCTGACAAAAGGATCTATTATATCTCCACAGTAGTCAAAACAGCCTAATACTTACATAACAACAAATACACAGACCAGTAGAACAGAATTGAGAATCCAGACGTAAAGTCATCTACTGATGAGAAGCTGACAGTGACAAAGCCCCCAAGTCTGTTAACTGGAGAAAAGATGATCCCTCTAACACATGGTGCTGGCATACTGATTTCCACTAGCAAAAAAACCTAAACGGGACCCATACTTTACACCAGACACAAAAACTTACTCAAAATGGGCCAAAGAACTAAATATTAAATGTAAAATGATAAAGATCATGAAAGAAAAAATAAAGGCAACACTAGGATCCCTCATATATGGAAAAAATAGAATACAAAACGTTATTCACAGTGCACAAACACCAGAAGGAGGACTAGATAACTAGAAATAGAACACCTATGCTCATCATAAGACTTCACCAAAAGAGTAAAAAGGCATGATGCATATATTTTTCCCAGCTGCAGATTGGGAAAAATATTTTGGCTGCAACAAATCCAATCAACATCTAATCTCTGAAGTCTACAAGACACTGCACAATCTCAACAAGAAAAAGATGAATGAACCAGTTAAAAACAGGCAAAGGCTACAAAAAGTCAGATAAGTCACATCGCCAGTGAAGACATTCAGGCAGCTAACAGATACATGAGGAAAAGCTCATGTTCTTTAGCTGTTAGACATATAAAACCTAAACTATGAGACAGCTGATCACCTCAACAAAGTCAGCATTAATCCAAAACAAAAAAAACAAAACAAAAAACAAAAAAATAGACAATGTATGTTTCAGAGGTTGTAGGAAGACTGGAACACTTGCACATCCTTGGTAGAAATGTGAATTGGTAGAACTATTTAGGGAATAGATTTGGCACATCCTTAGCAAACTAAAAATAGAACTACCATGAAATGCAATTCTTCTACTTATTGGAATATATCCTAGAGAAGTATTATCCATCATGTGAATTGATATATGCACACCCTTGTTCATTACAGCACTGTTTACAATAGCAAAAAGGTGGAAACAAACCAGGTGTCTATGAATGAACAGATTATGTATATTCACGCAATTAAATACTACGTAATGATCAAGAACAACAACAGCGAAACTGTGGCACATCTCATAACAGATGAAGCTGGAATGCATTGTGCTGAATGAAATTAGACAACCATAAAAGGATAGATATTGTATGAGAAAACTATTGCAAGAATTGGAAAAAAGGGTTTAAGCACACAAGAAAACATTCTGTGATGATTACAAGGGAAAAAGAGTAGTATTCACTAATTAGCTAGTACCAAAGCCAAGTGCCATCGAGTAATTAGGTAACAGGCAAGAATTATTTTAGGTCAAAGGTAGAACAACACACAATACAGGGGAACTCATCACAGCTCAATTAAATCAAAAGCTAAGAAGTTTCTTGAACATAATCAAACACTTTGAGGCACAAAGCTGCAGGGGCAGGGGTCTGGGTTCCATGGTTTCGGGGGACCTTTAGGTCAATTGGCATAAAAATGTTTATTAAGAAAATGTTCTGTATCCTACTTAGGAGGATGGCTTCTGGGTCTTAAAAACTAGCAAGTAGTCATATAAGATGCATTCATTGATCCCAGAACACCTGGAGCAAAGGAGAATGAAAACCGCCAAAGGCTTAAAGGAAATATGAGCCCGAGAAACAGAAAGGGTCACATAAACCAGAGGCACCATCAGCATGAGACCAGCAGAACTAGATAGAGCTCAGCTACCATCCCTGACCTGCTTAACAGGAACACAACACAACAGAGAGCCCTTCATGAAACAGGATAAAAGCTGGGTACAGAAGTTATACTCATGTAAGAAGACTAGACTTGATGATCTGACTAATATTGGAGGGACCACAGAAGACAGCCTCTGGCATCTCTGTTAGCCTACAGCCAAAATCATTTCCCAAAGTCAAATTTTCAGACAGAAATTTGTCTGGACTACAAGGCGTAAGATAATACTTGTGAAGAGTGTGCTTCTTGGCTTAGTAGATACAGGAGATAAAATGGGTAGCTCCTGTCTAGAGGTGAGATGAAATGTCAGAAAGGAACAGGAGCTGGTTGAATGGATACAGAAAATACAGGGTAGAAAGAACAAGTATGCTGTCACGTTGTAAGGAGAACAGTTAGGGTTACGTAACAATGGATGTATACATTTTCATATGGGGACTGAATTGCACTGTAAATTTTCATGTAAAGCAGAATTAAAAAAAAAAAAACGCTTGGTGCCTCTTTACACCCACTATGATAAGTAGTATCAGAAAAAGGAAAAAGAACAAATGTTGGTAAAGATGTTGAGAAATTGATATTGTGAATGTAAAATGATGCAGCCACTACAGAAACAGCTTGCCAGTTCCCCAAAAAAGTTAAAAGCAGAATTATCATTTGTCTTAGTTACCTAGTGTTGCTATGACCCACATATCACAAATGGACAGAGAAAAATTCATACTCTCCCAATTTAAGAGGCTAGAAGTCTGAATTTATGGTGCCAACTCCAGGGCATGCCTTTGTCTCTCCGCCGGGGGAAGGTCCTTGTCATGAATCTTTCAGTCTTCCTCAGTCAGTGGGTCTTCTCAGCGCAGACATCTTGGGTCTAAAGGATATACTATTTTCCTGGCTTGTGTTTCTTGGTCGTATGAAGTCTACATGGCTCTCTGCTCACTTCTCTCTTGCATCTCAAAAGAGACTGATTTAAGGTACGGTCTAATCTCTTAGATTCAGTCCTGCCTCATTAATGTAATTGCCTGTGATCCTGTCTCATTAATAGAAAAGAAGTAGGATTTCAAACGATAAGAAAATTACATTAGATAACAAAAGGGTGGACAATCACCCATTACTGAGAATTATGGCTTAGCTGGTTTGACAGAATTCAATCTGTGACACAGTTTAACCCCCAAATTTTTTTCCTGGTTATATACCTAAGAAACTTGAAAGCAGATATTACAAACAGATACATACAACTCAATGTTCATTCACAATAACCAGAAGGTAGAAACAATACAAATATCTATCAACACATGCATACCCACTAACCAAACCTACTGCCAGTGAGTTAATTCCAACTCACAGAAAGCCTATAGATAAGCAAAATATGGTAGCTTACGTGCAGTGGAATATTATTCAGCCATAAAGAGAGATAAAATTCTGACACACATATGCCATAATATGCATGAACCTTGAATACATTTTGAGTAAATGCCAAAAAAGGCATAAAAATTATGTGATCCCATTTATATGAAATATCCAGAAAAGGCAAATGCCTACAGACTAAAGTATTTTAGTGGTTACCAAGAGCTGAGGAGAGTTGCTGAGTTTCTCTTTGGGATGATGTAAAATTTTGAAAGCAGATAGTGATGAGCGTAATAAATATCATTGAATTGTCCACTTAAAAATGCTTAAATTGGCAAAAGAACTACTGGAAAGTTTTAAAAGTAGACTGAAGATGATAAAAGAGTGAGTGAACTTGAAAATAGATTAATAGAACTTTTTCCAATCTGAAGAACAGAGAGAAAAGACAACTAATATTTCTTCAGCCATGGAACAGCATAAGTACACAGTATCTCAGTAGCTAAAGTGAAAACATCACAGAAGTAGAGGAGTCACAAATGGTACAGAAAAAAAATCTGAAGAAACATCAGCCAAAAATTACCAATTTGATGATAAATTAAGTTTCATAGTTTCAGGAATACCTCATGGCAATAAAAATAAACAGCTAGATGAATGGAGTAGAATGTGAGAAGTTAGGCAAATAACAGGTGACTGGCATGCAAATATCAAAAGCAGAGTACCAAACAAGTAGTCTAATGATCAAATTCAGGAAAGAGCGAAGAGAAAAAAAAATTCTCAGTAGCTAAAGTGAAAACATCACAGAAGCAGAGGGCTCAGAAATAGCGTTAAAAAAAATTCTGAGGAAACACTGGCCAAAAATTATCAATTTGGTGATAAGTAAGTTTTATAGATTCTAGAAGATTCACAAATCCCAAGAAGAGTAAATATAAGAAAAGTCAAACCTTGTAACATCCTAAGCAAACTGCTGAAAACAAAAGAAAATATTGGAAGCAGTGGGAGACAGTAGTTCATAATCTGAGCTGTAAAACTAGCATCAACACATTTAAGTGGATTTAAATAATCTAGCATATATTGTCTGACTAAAATGGGGTTAAATTAGAAGTCAATAGCAGTAAAATGCACAGTAAAAAAAAAAAAGAAGAACCTGTGGAAATTAACCAACACGATTTAAATGTTCCATGGTAAAAGACAATCAAGGAGATTATAAAATATTTAAAACTGAATAATAATCGAAATACATCAAACTGAACTTTACAGGTTACAACTAAAGCAGTGCTTAGAAGGCAATATAGACTTGTAAATACTTACAGTATATTAGAAGAAATATCTAAATCAATGACTCAAATTTAAATTTAAGAAGCTAGAAAAAGAGATCAAAATAAGCTCAAAGTAGAAGAAAGGAGCAATAAAGGTCATAGCAGAACTCTATCCAATAGAAATATGCAATGTGAAAAATTAGCAAAGCCAAAACGGTTCTTTGAAAAGGTGTAAAATACTAATATGCCACTAACAAGACAGAATGAAAGAGACAAAGAGGATGAGTGGAAAGAGAAAAAACACAAATTTCCAATATCAAGAATGAAAGCTAATTTATCACTATTGACCTTATAATCATGAAAAGGATAACAAAGGAATAACATTATGGATAACTTAACACAATAAAGTTAAATATCTTGAATGGAGCAATATGTAAGAGGTCAGGCAAACAACAAGTGACTGATACACAAATATCAAAGAATGAGGGCAAAACAAGTGGTCCAAGGATCAAGCTCAAGAAAGACAGCAAACGAAAAGAAAGTGAAAACATCACAAGTGAAATATTATTAAAAGTTTTCTGTATGCAGGAAGTTTGGTGATTCTTACTGATAGAATCTATAAGTATTTGGAGCTGCCTGGAGAAAACCTCTATTGAAATTAGAACATTTCTATCACCCAGGCATGTGTGCCTATTCTTTGTTAGGCAGCAATCTTGAATAGATGACTAATCTAATTTGACTGAAACCCCTTGGGATAGAAATGAAAAACAAACAGAAATAAAACTACATTTAAAAAAATCAGAGAAATAGAACATATTTTATTCACTAATAAGTAGTTACTTAAGTAATTTTATTGTCTTTAGATGTGTTGAGTCAGTCTGACTCATATTTACCCTGTGCACAACAGAAGGAAATACTGTTCAGTTCTGTGTCATCCTCACAGTTGTCTCTGTTTGAGCTCCTGTTTGCAACCACTGTTTCAGTCCTCATTGAGGGTCTTCCGCTTTTTTGCTGATGCTCTACTTTACCTAGCACGATGTCCATCTCCAAGGACTAGTCACTCCTAGCAACATGCTCAAAGTGTGCGGAAGGTCATCTTGTCATCCTTGCTTCTAAAAAGGATTTGGGTTATGTACACTTCTTCCAAGACAGATTTGTTCATTGTTTTGGCTGCCTATGTTATATCCATTGTTCTTCGCCAAGACCACAATTCAAAGGTGGCAATTTTTCAGCTTTCCTTATTCATTGTCCAGCTTTCACAGGCATACGAGGCAATTGAAAACACCATAACTGTAGTCAGGCACATCTTAATCCTCAAAGTGATGTCTTTGCTTTTCAACACTTTAAATTAGGCATCTTTTGCAGCATATTTTTCCCAGTGCAATGCATCTTCTGATTTCTTAACTTCTACTTCCACAAGTGTTGATTGTGGATCCAAGTGAAATGAAATTTTGACAACCTCAATCTTTTCTCCATTTATCATGATGTTGCTTATTAGCCCAGTTGTGAAAATTTTTGTTTTCCTGATGTTGAGGTGGAATCTACACTTAAGGCTGTGCTCTTTGATCTTCATCAGTAAGTGCTTCAAGTCTTTTTCACTTTTAGCAAGCAAAGTTGCAACATCTGTGTAACTCAGATTGTTACTAAATCTTCCTCTCATTCTGATGCCCCATTCTTCATATAGTCCAGCTTCTTGGATTGCTTGCTCAGCATACAGATTTAATAGGTATGGTGAAATGATACAACCTGGACACACACCTTTCTTGACTTTAAACCATGCTTTAGCTTCTTGTTCTGTTTGAATGACTACCTCTTGATTCGTGTACCAGTTCTTCATGAGCACAATTAAGTGTTGAGGAATTCTGATTCTCCACAACATTATCCATAATTTGTTATGATCCACACAGTTGATGCTTTGCATAGCCAATAAAACACACGGAAACATATTTCTGATATTTTCTCCTTTCAGTCAGGATCCATGTGACATCATCAGAGATATCTCTGGTTCCATATCCTCTTCTAAATTTGGCTTGAATTTCTAGCAATTTCATGTCAATATACTACAGCAGCTGCTTTTTAACGATCAACAAAATATGGCTTATATATGATATTAGTGATATTGTCTGGTATTTTCCAAGTTCCATTGGATCACCTTTCTTGAAAATAAAAAGTATGGATCTCTCCCAGGCAGCTGTCCAGGTAGATGTCTTCCAAATTTCTTTGTATAGATGAGTGAGCACTTCCAGTGCAGTACCCATTTGTTGAAACATCTCAACTGATATTCTTTCCATTTCCAGAGCCTTGTTTTCCACCAATGCCCTCAGTACAGCTTGGAATTCTTCCTTCATTTCCATTAGTTCCTGATCATATGTCATCTCATGAAATGTTTGAACATCAACCAATTATTTTTTGTATAGTGATTCTGTGTGTTCCTTCCATCTTCTTTTGATGCTTTCTTGATAAAATCTTTCAACTTGAGCCTTGAATTTTTTCTTTAGTTCTTCCCGTTTGAGAAATACTGAGCGAATCCTTCCCTTTTGGTTTTCTATCTCCAGGCATTTGTACATAAAAATACTTGGTCATCATAATACTTTTCCTTCTCCAGCTGCCCTTTAAAATCTTCTATTCACGTCTTTTACTTCATCATATTTTGCATTTTGCTTTGGCTAGTTGACACTCAAGAGTATATTTAATTACATATAATAACCAATTGTGAAGGTTATGAAAATATGTGTATATGATGTGTTATTTTCTAGAATTGTTTTATTAAATGTCTATACTACATATTGTGTCCCTGTCAGTGATAGTATATTTGTCATGGATTGAACTGTGTGCCCCCCAAAATGTGTGACTTGACCATTATTCCCAATATTTTAAGATTGTTCTCCATTTTGTGATTTTCTTATGCTGCATGTTACAAGATAAGGGTGGGACTATAAATTACTTCATAAGATCACTCCCATGCTCCACTGTAAAGGGAGTTTCTCTGGTGTATGGCTTGTACCACCATTTATCCCTTCATCTTAAAAGAGATAAAAGGGAAGGGAAGCAAGCAGAGAATTGTGAACCTTACATCAAGAAAGCACCACCAGAAGTAGAGAGCATCCTTCAGATCTGAGGTTCCTGTACCAAGATACTCGCTGAACAAAGACTGATGCAACACAAGGACTTTCCTGCAGAGCTGACAGAGGAAAGCCTTCCCCTGGAACTGACATCCTGAATTTGGACTTGAAAACTATCAGACTATGTAAGAATAAACTTTTCTTTACTAAAGCCATCCACTGTGTGGTATTTCTGTTAGAGGAGCACTAGCTGACCAGAACAATATCCATACGCCTACAAGGAAGGTCAGTTAACGATTGTTCAAATTTAAGCACCAACACTAGAGCCAAAGATGAAGAAATTGAAGATTTTTTTGCCAGTTTCTGCAGTCCAAAATTGATCAGTCATGTAATCAGGATGTCTTGATAGTTACCGGTGATTGGAATGCAAAAGGTGGAAAAAAAGAAGGATCAGTATTGCAAAATATGGTCTTGGTGATACAAACGATGCCAGAGATCACATGATAGAATTTTGCAAGACCAATGACTTCTTAATAGCAAATATCTTTTTTCACCAACACGAAAGGTGACTATACATATGGACCTCACCAGATGGAATACACAATAATCAAATCAACTACATCTGTAGAAAAACGTGATAGAAAAGCTCCATATCAGCAGTCAGGACAAGACCAGTTGCAGACTGTGGCACAGACCATCAGTTGCCCATATGAAAGTTCAAACTGAAATTGAAGACAATTAGAACAAGTTCATGAGAGCCAAAGTATGACTTTGATTATATCCCACCTGAGTTCAGAGACCACATCAAGAACCTAATGACTGAAGACCAGAGAAAATGTGGAATGACATCAAAGGCATCTTCCACGAAGAAAGCAAAAGGTCATTAAAAATACAGGAAAGAAAGAAAAGATCAAATTGGATGTCAGAAAAGACTGAAACTTGCTCTTGAATGCCAAACAGCTAAAGCAAAAGAAAGGAAGGATGAAGTAAAAGAACTAAACAGAAGATTTCAAAGGGCAGTTCAAAAAGACAAAATAGAGTATTATAATGATGTGTGTAAAGAGCTGGAAATAGAAAATCAAAAGAGAAGAACACGTTCTACATTTTTCAAGCTGAAAGAACTGATGAAAAAATTCAAGCCTTGAGTTGCAATTGTGAAGAATTATAAAGAGAAAATATTACATGACTCATGGAGCATCAAAAAGATATGGAAGGAATGCACAAAGTCATTATACCAGAAAGAACTGGTTGGTGTTTGACCATTTGAAGAGGCAGCATGTGACCAGGAACTGATGGTACTGAAAGAAGATGTTGAAGTTGCATTGAAGGCATTGCAAAAAACAAGGCTCCAGGAATTGATGAAATGTCAATTGAGATATTTCAACAAATAGATACAGCACTAGAAGTGCTCATTTATCTATGCCAAGAAATTGGAGGACAGCTATCTAGCCAACTGACTGAAAGAAATCCAGATTTATGCCTATTCCCAAGAAAGATGATTCAGCTGAATGTGGAAATTACAAAACAGTATCATTAATACAACATGCAAGTAAAATTTTGATCAAGACCATTCAAAGGTGACTGCAACAATACATTGACAAAGAACTAACAGAAATTCAAGCTGGATTCAGAAGAGAATGTGGAACCAGGGATATCATTGTTGATGTCAGATGGATCTTGCCTGAAAGCAGAGAATACAAGAAAGATGTTTACGTGCATTTCATTGACACGTAAAGGCATTTGACTGTGTGGATCATAACAAATTATGGCTAATGTTGCACAGAATGAGAATTCCAGAACACTCACTTGTGCAATTAAGGAATCTGTACATAGATGAAGAGGCAGTCGTGCAAACAAAACAAGGGCACACTGCATGGTTTAAAGTCAGAAAAGGTGTGCATCACGGTTGTATCCTTTCACCATACCTTTTCAATCTGTATGTCCAGCAAATATTCTAAAAAGCTGGACTATATGAAGAAGTATGAGGCATCAGGTTTGGAGGAAGACTCATTAACAATCTGAGTTACAAAGGTGATTACAACCTTGCTTGCTGGATTTGAAGAAGATTTGAAACACTGATGAAGATCAAAGACTACAGCCTCAAGCATGGATTGCATGCCAACATCAAGAAAACTAAATTTCTCACATCTGAGCCATTAAGCAACATCGTGATAAATAGAGAAAGATTGAGATCGTCAAGGATTTCATTTTACTTGGTTCCACAATCAACACTCATGAAAGCAGCAGTCAAGAAATCAAAAGACACATTGCGTTGGGAAAATCAGCTTCAAAGGACCTCATTAAAGTATTGAAAATTTAAGACTTCACTTTGAAGACTAAAATGTGCCTGATCCAAGCCGTGATATTTTTCAGTCACGTAATATGCATGTAAAAACTGGACAATGAAGAAGGAAGACAGAAGAAGAATTGATGCCTTTGAATTGTGGTATTGGAGAAGAATACTGAATGTACCATGATCTGTCAAAAGAACAAATAGATCTATTCTGGAAGAAGTACAACCAGAGTGCTCCTTGGAAGCAAAGATGGTAAGACTCTGTCTTACATACTTTGGACATGTTGTCAGGAGGGATTAATATCTGGAGCAGGACATCATGCTTGGTAGAGTGCAGGTCAGTGAAAGACGGGAAGACCCTCAATGATATGGATTGGCACAGTGGCCGCAACAATGGGCTTAAACATAAAAATGATTGTGGACATGGTGCAGAACCAGGTAGTGCTTCATTCTGTGTGCCTAGAGTTGTTATGAGTTGGAACTGACTCAACAGCACCTAACGAACAACAATGTTAGATAACAAATTACCGTAAATTTACCAGTTTAAAATAACACACTAAATAGTTTTCTCAGAGTTTCTGTAGGACAGTAGTCCTGGCACAGCTTAGGTGGATCCTCTGGTCAGTATCCAATGAGGCTACAATGGAAGTATTAGCTGAACCATTTTCCTTTCTGGAGTTTGAGGTCCTCTGCCAAACTAAGATGCTTGCTGGCAGAATTTGGTTCTTTGCAGTTATAGGGCTGAGGTCATCACTTTCTTTTTGGTTTTAGGTAGGGGGCCACTCTTAGCCCTAGAAGCTCTCCCAGTTCCTTGCCATGTGGCTGTCTCATAGACTTTCTAACAACATGGCAGCCTGTTCCTTCACAGGTAGCAGAAGACTCTTGCCCTAGTTTACCAACAAGAAGTTTTATGTAACTTAATGTAAGCACAGGAGTGCTATCTTATCATTTGTCGTAGTCTATTGGACAAAGGCAAATCAAAGATTCTGCCTACACTCAGTAGGAGATTATAGAAGACTGGATGTGATCCACTTAGGTCATTTTAGAGTCTATCCAATCACAACTCAAAAGAAAACTCATCACAATGCCTACATACCAAAGGACAATACCTTTAGGATGTAAGCATATAGTTATAAGTTGACTCTTTTGGCTTGGCTTTAGAGCATAATAGTTATCATGCATTGTGTTGTGTCCCATAAAGCTGTGTGTCAACATGGCTACATCATGATTCCCATTATTGTGTAATTGTCTCCCATTTTGAAATTTGTTGTAATTGTCCTCTATTTTGTGGTATTTTGTAATACTATGTTGTAAATCCTAAACTTCTGTATGGTAATGAGGCAGGATTAGTGTATCTCAATCAAGTGAAATCACACCTTTATTCATGTCACTGCTTGAGCAATACCTTTTATCTTACAAGAGATAAAATGAGGGAAAAGTGAATAGAGAGGACAGGGATGTCACTACCACCATGAAAGAAGAACTGGCAGTGGAGTATAGAGTGCATCCTTTGGACCCAGAGTACCTGTACTGAGAACTTCCTAGACTCAAGGGAAGGGATGCCAAACCACAGGGACAAGTCTAAAGAACACTGGGCCTACAAACATTGAAGAGAAATAATGACTTTCCTCTAGAGCCAACAGAGCCAGACTTCCCATCTAGCTGGCTCTGAATTCAGTCTTCTGGCCAACCAGATTGTAAGAAAGTCAATTTCCGTTTGTTAAATCCATCCATTTGTGGTATTTGTTAAGACAGGAACGGACAAATAAGATGACATTCCATATCCAAGGGATTCAGGTTAACTTTTTAATCTTTTCCATGTTGGCTTTTGTTGTTGGTGTTATATGCCATCGAGTCAGTTCCAATTCATAGTGACCCTATGGATAACAGAATGAAACACTGCCTGGTCCTGTACCATGCTCACAGTTGTTTTAATGTTTAAGCCCATCGCTGCAGCCACTATGTCAATCTATCTTTCTGAGGGTCTTTTTTGCTGACCCTCCACTCTACCAAGGATGATGCCGTTCTCTAAGGATTGATCACTCCTGTGTCCAAAGTATGTGAGACATAGCCTGGCAATCTTTGCTTCCAAGTAGCGATCTGGTCCATATTGACTTGTTATTCAGTACTAGGCTTTTTTTTCAACTTTACAGATTTTTAAGTTGGAAATATTTTTAAATGAGAAAAAACATTTCTCAAATATGAAAATTTTACAAGTTGTATGCAACTTTTAATCAGCTCTATTTATACACATATTATTAATGAGTTGTACTAGAAAACACTAAGCAAAATTTAAATATAGTTTTATAATTTGGTGAAAACAGTTTGTACATTAATTTTTTTGAAAAGTTGAAAATATTGTCGATGAATTTGGTCACACATTTTGCAGCATTTACAGAGTCAGTCTTTGTTCTTCTTTCCTTCCTTTCTTTCAATTGCATATGTGTATAGAGGGGAAGAGGATGAAGTTGCATATTTTTGTTTCACATAGTAAGTCTAATAAGATTATGACCTCATGAATTTTGCTCTACATTATATAATTCAAATGACATTTGATATTTTAAGAAAATAAAATATGTTTAAAAAGTTAGAGTATGTAATGCCAAATATGCTTACATAGTATAAATTATAGTATCAGGAAAAGTTAAATAGAAGAAAGCAAATACAAGTATTAATTTCTTGTCAATCTTAGCTATCTGCTCCATGCATACTGTAAGTACTCAGTGAGTATCCACACAAAAGTGCTTCTATGTATGCTTATATTGACCTTCTTAGTTTAATGAAGCTCACTCAGTAATACAGAGAAAAGAGTATCTGTAGGAGCCAGTCCTCAGCTTACTCCCATCAGTAAGATGTGCCCTTTTGAGTTGTTTTCCCGATACAGTGACTGTGATGCACTATGCATAGCTTTTCATCCATTAAGGAGCAAGAATTGCCTTATTGTTACACATCTTGTAGGAGCCTCATTCTTTTTTGTGTGAATAGCACAAAAATATCATAGGTATGCACCATTTTTGCACAAACTATGTAGCCAGTCTCATTAATGAGTATGCCCAGAGTTGTTGTAACTGGAGTTGGTATCAATAAGGAACTGTGTTTAATAAATGGCTTTGTTTTTTTCACCTGCTAGTCTCTAATAGCATCCCGAAAGTCATCTTCATCTAACAGCTTGAGTCTTTTGCAAAAGTGATCAAGCGATCAATTCTTTTCAACACTAAGGGGTAAACTTCAATGCTGTGCCAGATGCCAGGTGCAGGAACAGTTGCTATGAAAAGCAGCAGAAATTTAATGCCAGTCATGCAATTTAGTGTGAACTCCTACTAACAGAATTTTTTAAGTCATTACTCCATGTCTGAAAGAATGAGGCAGTGGGCCTAGATGAAAGGATGCTATTGACCCAAAACTATGTTTTCAGAATTTATCAAGTATTCCTTGAGTATCTAAAATATGCCAAGCTGTTCTAGACACTAGAAATAAAATAATAAGTACATTTACATGGTCATTGTCTTTATAGAACATACTTTATTTTTTTTTCTCAGAAAAATAAAGTAAGTGGGAAAATTATCATTTAATTATAATCTGATAGGAACTGTGGTACAAAAAAATACTTCAGTATGCAGTGACAGCACATAATTTTACATTTAGACCTGTCTCTTATTTCCACAGAATTTAATGATTCTAAGTACCTTGCAGCTGAGGTGGAACAAGATGGATGCTTGCAAATCTGTTACTCAGTAATGCCAGTCAGTGTATCTGTTTCTGAGCATGCACATTATGTATTTATAAAGAAGTTCCTCTAAATCATGCATCTATGATAAAATCATAATGCGTTATAGCTAACAAGTCTGTTACTAGAAATAAAACCTCCTCAAACACTATTTAAAATTGAAATTCTGAAAATGAGAAAGATCAGGTTTTCACAATATCTATCATCTTGCATTTATTACTTAATTACACATTTATAGCTCTAGTAGTAGTTAAGAATGAAATTTATATGTAATGCTTATGAGCTAACAAGACAGAATTTCATTTTTGCAATCTGGATTTTTGTTAATTTTGTAACTTTAATATTTTCCTTTCAGCTGCTAAATGAAGAGTGGATGGTTCAAGCCCACCCAGAGGTGGTTAGAAAGAAAAGCCTGGGACTTGGCCTCAGAACCATAAGCAATTGAAAACACTGTAAAGCACAGCTCTGCTGTGTCATAGATAAGGTCACCATCAGTGTGAAGTGACTTTATCTGGCCTCTAATAACAGATCATGTTAATGTCATTTAAAGCAGCTATAGTTGAGCATTAAAAAAAAAAAAAGGCATGTACTTTGTTTCATGCCAGTTTATGAAAAATACAGCAAAAACAACCCTATGGGTTAATTGAATCCACAGTCAAGAATTCACACATTAATTAACTTGAGAAAGAGTTCATTGAAATATGCAATCTACCAAGTCAAGGTGTCAATTTCATTTTAATTTTAAATAGATCTTCTAATCTGTAGAGATTCTTATGGTTTTAGGGACATTCAAAAGTTCATTAGCATTGCACTGTTTGTGAGAAAAAGAACAAAACCTATTTTTGAAAGGAACCTACGTTTGGAAGTAACTTAACTATTTACAGGCTTTAAAAAGAATTCACTGTGATTTTTCTTTGCAGATTTTGCTTTTTTGTGAGTGTGATTCATTTTGTGTAGGAGGTAAGTAAAAAGTGTAAGTCCTTAAGGTTAAGAATTCTCTACAGATCCTGGAAAATGCGGCCTTTGGACTCTCTGGTGGTCCAGAACAGAAACCATTAACAAAACTAACTCTTGAGACAAAGATTAGACTGGACTATAAGACATAAAGGGATACTGGCAAAGAGCATTATGAGTTGGATTCAACTCGACAGCACTTGGCTTTGGTTTGGCAAAGAGCGTACCTTTTGGTTTAAGTAGGTACATAGACTAACTGCACCTCTTATACAGAGGTGAAGTGAGAGGGCAGACAGGGACAGGAGCTAGTTGAATGGACACAGAAAATACATAGTGGAAAAGAATAGTGTGCTGTCTCAGTGTGGGGAGGACAGCCAAAGTTACATAGCAATGTATGTGTAAGTTTTTGTGTGAAAAACTGATTTAAATTATAAACTGTTGCTTAGAGCACAATAAAATATATGTGTAAAGACTTTTCTACAGAAAACAAGTTTTGATAGAAAGTATCAAAGTTAAAAACATGCCCCATTATCTCTATAATACATGTGAAAAATATCAGATGCTACAAAGAAATGGTAAAGTTATTTCTATACATTACTGAAACTTACCTTTTTTTCCCTAAAATTTTAGCAGAGTTGTAAGCACCAAATCAAAGTGACAGTTTGTGGACAACCATTGGCATACAAATCAGAATACCAGAATGTCTACATCTCACAAAATCTCTACTGACTACTTATTTTGTTGTAAAATAATGGAGTAGATTAATCATTAACCTTAAACTCATTTTAGTATGACATTCTACAATTCACAGTGATATATATACTTGCTTTTCAAATTTTGATTATTATACATTTTACTTTAAAAGTCAGCCCTTAAATAATACAGGAGGGACAAAAAGTATTATGAAGGCAGAGAGAAATCTAATACCTAGTGACAGTTCCTTGGTGAGATTGTGCTTTCATAAGATAGATCCTGTTTGTATCACCTGAAATCGTCTTTTGACATTTTAATCTTTTTTCTTTTAAGATTAACCTGAGTAGTAGCTTTTTCTCCCTTTGTTAAAAGGACTTCAAGAAACATCAAGAAGGCAGGCAGAACTTGAGCTGTAGGGAAGAATAAGATAAAGGAGTCTTTTTCATGTGATGGAGCTCCATAGAATTCATGCCACAACTAGCAAAATTTCAATGACGGAAAGTGATCTTTGTGCTTGGAATTATGTCTTAAAAGAATATGAAAACAATTACAACAGAAAAACTTTACAAAAACATAACTTTTAATTCAACTCTAGAGCCTTGAATCTATATGAACATTGATAATTACTTGCTCTTAGCAAAGTAAAAAGGCATGGAGTCTTTTAAAAACTATATTTAAAATAATGCATACATACATATATTTGAATCTGTTTAAAGTTTACTTTTGAATGTAAATGGGTGTGATTTTTTTGGAAAACCATTTGAAAAGATTAGCCAGCCAAGTGCCGTCGAGTCGGATCTGACTCATGGCGCACCTATGAAGTACAAATTGAAGACCTGAATTTCGAGTGGATGTTTTCAGCTATTGTGAGCTGTCAGGTGCAGTAGATGTTAAGCAGAAAGGAAAGTAACAACTTTGTATTTCAGGACTCCACTGATTACAAACTAAAAAGTAAATTAAAAACCAAAAATGAACAAAAGCCAGTGCCATCGAGTCAATGCCTGCTCACATACACCCTATAAGACAGAGTAAAATTGTTCCATAAATTTTCCAAAGAGGGCCTGGCAGATTTGAACTGCAGACCTTTTGCTTAGCAGCCATAGCACTTAACCACTATGCCACATAAAAAGGAGCCAGCCTCAATAAAGTAGAAGAAAGAACTACTTATATAAAATCTTAATATACAGAACACTTCATGGAAAATGAAAAATGTAGATATATTCATTTTATACTTATTTAAAAGGAAAGTAACTGTTAAATTTTGTATTATAAAAATCATATAATAAAGTATATCAACAAATTTATTTATATCAAAATGACAAATAATTTATATCAACAAATACTCCCTGGACATTTGTTATTTACCAAGTAGTTAGGTAATTCTATTATATAAATCTGCATAGCAAAGATACTGTCTTAGATACCACTGAAAAACATAAATTATTAGCAAGTGAAATATGTCTGGAAGAAGCACACAATTCTGTGGGAACAGATAAAAGAAAAGCCTAATCCAGTCTAGGGTCACTATTACAATCAGCTTGATAGGAGTGACTCAGGTGATAAGTGTACTTTAAAGTTTAATATACATATGAGGCTGTCCTACTGGTTTCTTTTTAAAAGAGAGAGGAAAGGGTGGAGAGGAGGGGACAAGTGTTGGCTGAGTGGATACTGTATGTAAAAAAAGTAGAAAAGAAGAGTGTGCTGTTACAGAGCAGACAGAGTTGCAGAGAGGCATGTGCTCAGTGTTTTCTAGGACAAATTGACTCGGAGTGTAAATTTTCACTTAATCTCAATTTTAAAATAAAAGAATCAACGTGATAGCAATGGATCTGGCTTTTAATCTGGTCTACTGAGGGGTTCACATGTTTTCCAAGAAGGGTGAAATCTAAGTAGCAACTTAAAAAATGATTAGTATTGTCTTAGTTGTCTAGTGTCCCTGTAGCATAAATGCCACAACTGGATGGCTTTAATACAGAGAAATTTATTTCTCACAGTTTAGAAGGCTTGACCTCTGATTTCAGGGAACCAGCTTGAGGAGAAGGCTATCTCTGTCAACTCTGGAGGAACATCTTGGTCTTTACAGCTGTTTCATGGATTCTTGGAGATCTCCACATGACTCAGCAACAGTCTTCCTGAGGATCTAGGAGGTTCTCAATGCTGAGACACCAAAGAACGTACTCCACTCCCAGCTCTTCTTTTTTGGTGGTAGTGAGGTCTCTCCCCTCTCTGCGTGCTGCTTCTTTCTCCTTTTAGCTCTTGTAAGATAAAAGGCATGACTCAAGCAACGATGGAACCTGAGTCATACCATCTTGTGAGACTGTAGCTGAAGTTGCATCTGTGTTTGAGTCATACCTTTTATCTTAGACACTGATAACACACCGATCTTGCCTCATTAAAATACAGAGATTAAGATTTACAACTCATCACAACATGGAGGATAATTACATCAGATCACAAAATGGATGGCAACCACACAATAATGAGAATCATAACCAAGCCAAGTTAACACAGAGTTTTGGGGAACACAGTTCAATCTGTGACATTTCACTTTTTGGTCCCCCAGAATTCATGTTATTGCCACATGTAAGACACTAACTGGTCCTATCATATCATCCCCAAATCAACTCCAAGTCCAAAATCTCATCTTCTGAATCATCTAAATCAAATAGATATGAGATATAGACATATTCCAACCTGGGGCAAAATTCCTCTTCATCTGTGAACCTGTGGAATCTAGAGTACAAATCACCTGTTTTCAAATTATAATGATGAAACAGGCACAGGGAGAAATGGGAGGGAAAGAAGGGATAACATGTACTAAGCAGCTCCAAAACCCAGTAGAAAAATTTCAGTTAGCAGTCAAGGCTTGAAAATAATGCTCCATTTGCTGACACCATCTAGGCAGTGGTCCAGCCCTCCAGACTCTAGGTGTTAGCCATGCTGTCTAATTCTGGGCAGAGACCCCTCAGCCCTCAGCTTCAGTTCCACCTTCCAGGCCCACCAGGATGACAACTCGGCTCCCTCAACTTGGCAGCCTCATTCTCTTAGTCCATCTGAGTGCTGACCCCACTCCCAAGGCCCTAGCAGGTGCTATTCTGTTGCCCCATGTGCATGGCAGCCCCACTTCCTCATCTTTTGGTGGTGGCCTGGCCCTCCTAGCACACCTTAACATCAGCCTCACATGCTGGAAGGGAGTTGACAAAGATCTCCTTTGAAGCCTAAGACATTGTTGCTCTTTGAGTTCCAGGAAATCTTGGCCCCACCCATTGAAATTAAGAAAGCTCTGTTGCCCGTGATTCTTCCAGTGTTTCTGCTGATCTTTGAGCTGCTCAGTGGGTGATCCTTTCGTTTTCTTGGTGGGCTACAGTTGTAGTTCCTTTGACTTGTTTCCTGCCTATAGAATTCCCAGAGGCAGACAAAGATCTTTTTGTCCTTTCTCTGTCTCCTTCAGTATAAGCTGATGAATTTTCCACTGTGGTAGTTTATTAGATCCGTCAGTCACAGGCTTAAACTCTTTGACAACATATTGTGTAGCCACATCCTCAGTGTACATTCTGGGACACATGTCCTTAGTTTGTACAACAAAATTATCAAAATCTTTAACTTCATGTTTTCATTTAGGCTAGGAGTCCAAGTTGAGGATACTAGCACTAGGGCATGACTTCTCTCTCTCTCTGGGCTGTGGAATCCTTGCCTGGTTCTTTGCATCCACACAATTGTTGCAATATTTGAAGCCATTCTTGGAACCATGGTGTCCACCCTTTTGTGGATCTTCCTCTTTTTCAGTGACCCATGCTTTATGAAGCATGATGTCCTCCTTCAGAGACTTGGCCTTCCTGGTAACTTGTCCAAAGTATGTGAGACATAGTCTCACTGAGCTTTTGTCTAAATGCTCTGTTACCGAAATTGGAGTGTTAAAGTCTCCAACTACTATTATAGAGTGATCTGTCTCTCCAAGGAGCATTCTGGTTGTACTTCTTTCAAGGGATATTTTTTTTTCATTCTTTTAGCACTCCATGGTATTTTCAATATTCTTCACAAACACCACAATTCAAAGTATCAGTTCTTCTTCGATCTCTCTTATTCATTGTCCATTTTTCCCATGTATATGAGACAGTTGAAAACATCATGGCTTGGGTCAGGCACATCTCAGTCCTCAAGGTAACATCTTTGCTTTTCAGCACATTAAGAAAGTCTTTTACAGCAGATTTGCGCAATGCACTGCATCTTTTGATTTCTTGACTGACATTTTCGTGGGTGTTGGTTGTGAATCCAAGTTAAATGAAATCCTTGACAACCTCAGTCATTTCTCCATTTGTCATGATGTTTCTTAAAGCTTGTTTTCTTGATGATGAGGTATAATCCACACAGAAAGCTGTGGTCTTAGGTCTTCATCAGTGTTTCAAATCCTCTTCACTTTCAGCAAACAAGATTGTGTCATCTGCATAATGCAAGTTGTTAATGAGTCTTCCTCTAATCCTGATGACACATTCTTCTTCATACAATCCAGCTTCTCATATTATTTGCTTGGTATACAGATTGAATACATATGGTGAAAGGATACAGCCCTGGACACAAACTTTACGTAAGTTTAAACCATGCAGTATCCTCTTGTTATGTTCAAACAACTGCTCTTGATCCATGTACGGATTCCTTGTGAATACATTTAAGTGTTCTAAAATCTCCATTCTCTGCAATATTGTTCTTAAATTGTTATGATCCACATAGTCAAATGTCTCTGCTCAGTCAATAAAACACAGGTAAACATTTTTCTAGTGTTCTCTACTTTCAGCCAAGAGCCATCTAACATCAAAAACGGCATCTCTTTTTGCATGCCCTCTTCTGAATATGGCTTGAATTTCTGAAAGTTCCCTAATGGTATATTGTTGTAGCCACTTTTGAATGATATGCACAAAACTTTGCTCACATACAATATTAATGATATAGTTCAGTAATTTTCACATTCGGTACTGTCACATGTCTTGGGAATAGACATAAATATGGATCTGCTCTAGTTGATTGGTCTTGTAGCTGTCTGCCAAACTTCTTGGCATAGACATGTGAGCACTTCCAATGCTGTATCGGCTCGTTATGGTAGCAATGGAGCTGGAGGGAAGTAGATGGAGCCAAGATAAGCTATGAAAGTAGAACGTATAGGGCATGTTGATAATGATATGAATTTATACAAAAAACAAACCAAACCCTCTGCTGTTGAGTTGATTCCAGCACATTGCAACCCTATAAGGCAGAGTAGAACTGCCTCATAGTTTCCAAAAGCACGTGGTGGATTCAAACTACTTTCCTTTATGGTTAGCAGCCAAAGCACTTAACCACCATGCCACCAGGGTTTCCATAAGATCGAGGAAAATGGAGGAGCCAAGATCACTCACGAGATTCTGTCTTTACCAATTAAGGAAATGGTGGTTCCAGTTACAGACTGGAGGATCATGAGGTAATGACTGACCTGACTTAGGACGCTGGCCTCAGCTTCTTGCCTTAGATCTGATACTGTTCTCATCTTGACTGCCATTTGTTGCTCCTTGAACATTCTTTTTTGGGGGTTCCATGAGACTTATTGATTGATTTAATAATACACGATTGTCATGCAAAGCTTCTGACTTCTTTGTGACATTGTATGTACTGTTCACCAATACATGTCCTTTATATATTTATAGGTCATAAATAATATGTAGACTTACAGCTGTAGCTCCTTACCAAATCTGGAAATACGCTACTTTTATTTTCAGGCTGCTGCTATATGACAAAATGCTAATGGAAAAATACCAAATTTTTCAATCTTCTGTTTTGCCCATAAAGATTGACGTTTTATGAAAGCAAGGGCCATATGTGATAGATTATTCCCTAGAGTGCCTAACACAACGTGAAACAAACAAGTCTTGGTTGATTTGGGATTTAAAGCAAAGCATTAAAGTGATTTTCACCCCCATTTCCAGCCCGATGGCCTTTGCTGCTAATGTAGTAGCAAAATGAAACAAAATCAAGGACTGGAATTAACAATTTGCTACTTTATGTTAACTGATATGTGCAAGGACAGAAACTTCAGTGCTTTTACTTATGAAGGTGATTTTATTCTTTCAAAGAATACCTACCATTTTAAAACTCTTAACTTTTCATAAAAGTAGCACATTCAGTTGTTCATTCATCTAGCCTATATGAATATATAGGGTTGCTATCTCAAAATCAAACTGACAACACCAAGGACGTGTCACATCTGTTGTTGTTAAGGTGCCACTAAATCAGTACTGATTCATACTGAGCCTGTGCACAGCAGAACCACTGCCCAGTCCTGCACTATTCTCACCATCATTGTTACGCTTCAATCCATTCTTGCAGCCACTATGTCAACACATCTTGTTGAGGGTCTTCCTCCTTTTTAAAATTAAGATATAAACATGAAATTTGTCCACTTCCTCTAGGTTTTCAAATATGTTAGAGTACAGTATTTCGTAGTATTCTGTTATGATACTTTCAATTTGCCTGTTGTGACATCTCCTATCTTATTTCTTATTCAGGTTGTTTCTTCATTTTTCTTTTGTAAGCTTAGCCAATGGTTTATCAATTTTGTTGATCTTTTCAAAGACCCAGCTTTTGGTTTTGTTAATTTTTTCAATTTTTCTTCTATTCTCGGATTCATTTAGTTCTACTCTAATCTGTGTTATCTGTTTTCTTCTGGTGCCTGAAGGGTTCCTCTGTTGCTCTCTTTCTACTCGTTCCCAAGCTATAGAATTTATTCTTTAGTTTGGGTCCTTCGTTCATTCCGGATGTGAACATTTATAGAGATAAGCTGACCTCTGAACACTGCTTTGACTGCATCCCATGGGTTCTGGTAGTATGTGTTTTCATTCTCATTTGATTCCATAAATTTCTTTATTGTGTCCTTGATTTCTTCTGTAACACATGGATTTCTGAACAAGCTGTTGTTCAGTTTCCATGAGTTCAAATTTCTACGTATTTTTTTTTCTGTTATTGATTTCAACTTTTATGCTTTTATGGCCCAACACATTTTGCAATAATTCAGTGGTTTGGATTTTGTTGAGACTTGCTTTATGTCCTAACACATGGTCTATTTTGGAACGTGTTCCATGTGCTTTGGAGAAACAGATGTGCTTATCTGTTGATGGGTAAAAAGTTCTGTGTATGTTGATGAGGTCTAGTTGGTTATTTGTCACAATAAGATCTTCAGCATCTTTACCGAACTTTTGTCTAAATGATCTGTTCCCGAAATTGGAGTGTTGAAGTCTCCGACTACTATTGTGGAGTGATCTATCTCATTTTTCAATGTTGTCAGTATTTGTTCAACGTATTTAGATGCTCTGGTACTGGGTACATGCCAAGCCAAGCCAAGTGCATACATATTTAATATTGTTATGTCCTGCTTACATATTGAAACTTTCAGCAATAGTGACCATCCTTATCCACAATGGTGGATCTTACAGTGAAGTCTGTTTTATCCGAGATTAGTATTGTCACTCCTGCTTTTCTTTGTATGTTGTTGGCTTGTTATATATTTTTCCATCTTTGACTTTCAACCTGTTCATAGCTTTGAGTCTAAGGTGTGTTTCTTGTAAACAACACATAGACAGATTGTGTCTTTAGATCCAGGATGTCAGTCACTGTCTCTTTATTGGGGCATTCAGTCCATTTACGTTCAGCATAATTATTGATAGGAATGTGGTTAGTGCTGTCATTTGGATGTATTTATTTATGTGTTATTGATGTTTTCTATGTTGCTCTTAATATTCTGTTCTGGATCATTCTTTAGGGGTTTTCATCATTTTCATTGTTGGTTTTGTTTTTGTTGAGACTCCTGTATTACGTTTCTTGTTTTGATATGTTGCATTGTTACTTTGCTTTGCAGTTATCCCTGTAATCCCTCTTAATGTTCTAATTTTAAACCAGACTCTAACTTCTGCATATCTTTTTAATTTCTTCTCCGTCTGAAAGGGTTGTAACTACTATAATGTATCCCTCTTTTTAGTATCATGATGTCATAGCTTTTCTGTTATGATCACTGGTCCCCTTCTTTTACTATTGTAGCTTTGATTTAGCTTTGTGACTTCCCTGAGTAGGATTCTGGATGTTGTGTCCTGCATTGCCTCCTTAAGTATATGCTTGACGTCTTTTGTTTTTCTAAGCAAAGAGTTTCTTTCAGTATTTCTTGTAGATTTGCTTTTCTTTTTACGAAGTCTCTAAGCTTTTGTTGATTTGCAAGTGTTTTAATTTCAGCAGCATATTTGACAGACAATTTTGCAGGATATATAATTCTTCGTTGGAAGTTTTTCTCCTTCAAGTCTTTGAATGTGTCATCTCACTGCCTTCTTGCCAACATCATTTCTTCTGAGAAGTCAGATAAAAGCCTACAGGACTTCCTCTGAATGTTAGCTTTGCTTTAAGCCTCACTGCCTTTAAGAATCTCTCTTTATGTTTCATTTTATTAAGCTTGATTATAATATATTTTGTTGCCTTTCTTTTGGGGTCTAGTTTTTGTGGTGTTTGATTCCACATTTTCAAAATCTGTGTTCTCTTCCTTCATAATTTCAGGAGAGTTTTCTGTCAGCAACTCTGTAGCAATACTCTCTGTATTTTCTGCTCTCCCTCCCTGTTCAGGAACTCCAGTTATTCGTAGATTATTCCTCTTGATGCTTTCTTAATGCTTCTTCATTTTTCTTATTTCTTTTATCTGATTTCTCTACATAATTGCTGGTGTCAGTTGCTCTAGCCTCAAGATCACTAACTCTGGCTTCCATCTCCTCAATTCTTCTCTTTTGGCTTAGGATTGAATTGTCTAATTCTGTAATTTTGTTATTGATCTGCTGCCTTTCAGATTATTGATGTTCCATCAATTTAAATAGCTTACTTAAATTTTCATTTTGTTCTGCTGCATTTTGTGTAATATCTACAAGGACTCTATACATAATTCTTCTGTACTCGACCACCAATAGTTTCAGAAAGGCTTCTTCATCTGGGAAGATTTTTTATTCTTTATTTTGGGAGATTTCTGGAGCCATGGTGGACTGCTTCTTTAAATGGCTTGCTATTGATTGATATCTTCTCACCATCTAGAAGCTATTTGGCTTCTCTGATGTTACCTCAACAGGAGCTGAGGTGTAGTTCTAAGAGGAGAATGGTCACCATTTGTCTCTGTGTACTCTAATGACTGGCCCCAGTGGACTCTCTGGAGTGACAGGTTCTGCCTTCTGGCTGACAAAGACAGCACCCTACTTATAGGGTCACTGAGGGGCTGTCAGCCAATGCTCTGATGTGGATCAGTGAAGGGTGGAGGAAATGGTGCCAGGAAGCTCAGCAGTCAGTTCTCCTGGTAGTCCTACTTTATAAAGGTACTTTGCTGCTATGTCAGGAGCTGTCCAACAGCTACTGAAATCAGTTGTGCCCTTAGGTGTGGCAGGCCCCTGCCTTCTAGCTGACAATGAAAGCACCTCATAGGCTATCCCCAGGTGCTATGAAGTGGTTCAAAATAGGGAGGGATTATGACTTTGCTGCCATCTTCTGCCTGGCCCACTCATAGCTCTGGACACCACCATCCTAAACACAGCTTTTCTACTGGTGAAGCAGTTTCCAGACAGGGGCTGCTGCTCTGTGTTAGAATTAGCCCCAGCTAAGGCCTCTGGGTGGGATACACTGCCTCCCAGCTGACCAAGACAACATCCCACCCAGACTGCCCTTCCTGCAGTGAAACAGCAGAGTCTATGGCATGGCTCAGAAAAGAAAGAGTGAAAGGGCAGTGATGCCCTCAATCAGCAGGCAGGCTCTCAATATGTGACTATCCCAGCATAGTCTCTCTGCTGCACTATATGCTGTTTACTTGAGCAGTGAAGTTCAGCATATTAGGGGGCTCATGCCCGGTATCTGACTCACAGATAACAAAGAAAGTGTCAGTACTTGAAGTTCTCCCAGTGAGTCAGCAGAAGCAGGACTCAGCATGCCACTGCCTCATCTTTGAGAGGAGTAGTTACACTGTTACTGGTGCCTAGTCCAGTCTGACAAACCTATGCCAGATCCTAGGGCTTCTGGTATGTGCACACTGCTCTATTCAATTATCATTCTAGGCCTTAGTTCTCAGAAAGAATTGAGGAGACATGTGTTTACTCCACCACCTTGGCCCCTCCCCCTAACTTAAGATATAAATATGAATAACAGAGTGTTCCAGGGCCTAAATAAAAAAGCGTAGACCCACACATCTTTCTAGTATCTCTTTTCTCTGCCATTCTTACAAAGAATATTATGCATTTTTCCATCAAATTTACTATACTTTGTAATTTGCACTTCACGTAAGGACAAAACATATACTTATCATATACTCAGGTGAACTTTGGGTTTCTTGTTTGTTTGTTTAATGCTAACATGTATCTTGATATTGGGTTAAATGCTATGGAATCTAACAGAAAGGAGGAAATACATGACGCCTATCCATGCTATTGTCTATTAAGGGATTTTGCTTTTATTGATTTTAAAATTTGTCTTAAAATTTTATTGAACTTAACATGAATAGTTTGCTTAAATGTATACACAATGAGAAATTAATGCACACACTTTACTTACCATGTTATCTACAAGTAACACAAACCTTCCAATTTTTTTGTCAAATGAACTCTCCCCCTCTGAGGTATTTCATAAGCGCTATGCTGATTTTTTTCATCAATATGTTTTACAAAATGACTTAACAGTGCTTATAAAACTACCCTGTGGGTGGAGGACATACAAAATACCTTGTGGATGGAGACCTCAGTTGTCAAACATTGGCACTGTGCATCATTTACATGAAAATACTGTACCCAAATCTAAGCATTGTGCTGTGTCTAAAATAAAAAGTATATTATTGACAACTTTGAAACAGTACTGTAAGGCTGCAGTTATGATCACCATTTTTTTTTCAAATGAGAACCAAAGTTGACAGTGTTTGAATTAATTGTAGAATATCATACAGTTAACAAGTAAGGCTTTGTTTCCTTTATTATTGCTGTTATGTGTTGTCAAGTGGATTTCAACTTATAAGGATCCCCTGTGACAAAGAGAACTGCCCTATAGCATTTGCTTGGCTTTAATCTTTACGGGAGCAGATCGTCAAGTCTTTCTCTCACAAAGCTGCTGGATGGGTTTGAAACCCCAACTTTTTGATCAGCAGTTGAGCACTTAACTGATTGCCACCAATGCTACTTAAAGTCGTAGTAATTATTTCCTAAAGCACCTACCCACACCACAGCTAGGCATTTTTAGAAGTCTACTTTGTGTGGTAGATACAAAGTATGGTGTCAGTATGGTGTTTTAGTCAGCTAGTGCTGCCCTAACAGAAATACCACAGAGTGGATGGTTTTAACAAAGGAAAATTTACTCTTACACAATCCGTTAGGCTACAAATTCGAATTCAGGATGTCCACTCCAGGGGAAGGTTTTCCCCTTGTTGGCTCAGGAGGCAAGTCTGGTATTTAATCAGTCTTTGTCCAGGGACACTCTTTGAATACTCTGGGGGTCAGTACTACCCTGGCCCCTGGGGTCACCGTGAGTCAGATCTGACTCGACGGCACTTGGCTGGCTTGTCCAGGGAACATCTTGGCACAGGAACCTCAGGTCTGAAGGATATGCAGTTCTCCTGGTGCTGCTTTCTTGATGATGTTAAGTTCCCAATTCTCTGCTTGCCTCCCTTCCCTTTTGTCTCTTGTAGGATGAAAGGACTAAGGGTGTTGCAAGCCATACTCAAAGGATATTCCATTTACAGAGGAGCAGAGACATGATCCTATGAAAGGATTTACAGTCCCACCATAATCCTTTAACATACAGCATAGGAAAATCACAAGATGGAGGACAATTACAAAATACTGGGAATCATGGCCCACCACATGGCTACACATATTTTGGGGGGTACCCAATTTAATCCATGGTACATGGTAAGTCAAGCCATTCCTTCAAGAGTTTAGCACTGGGAGGGGGTAGAATAAAGATGGCGGACTAAACACATGTCACCCTGAATCCCTCTGGAAACCAAGACCTGAAATGATAATTAAATGAAGCCTTCTGGATACCTAGTAAGCCCTAGGATGTGGCATAGGGCTGTTAATTTGGACTTCATATCACTGAACACAAAACCTCCTCTCTTTTGCTGACCCCACTCTCAGTGAGTGTGGGCTTGCATGGACTGAAGGTACCTCACCATTTTAATTTTCTTTTTCTCTGTCTTAGCCAGCAGGCAGAGCTGGACTTGACTGGTTGCTGATCTCAGACACATTGTTGGTAGGATGGACAAGCAAAATTGCTGTATTCTGAGAGCCTGGCTTTGGACTCTGTGCATCTTGGCAACTTTGGTCTCTCTTTCTGCCTCTGCCATATAGTGACCAGCGCTGAGGCAGTGACAAGCTTGTGCAGGACACCATCTTGTTGCATTGGGAGGTGGAAACATGCATACAGAGACCCCAGCTAGGCTTAGTTTCTAGGCTGGTAGGCAGCACCTGCCTGGTGGATAGCACTTTTGGGGAAGATAAGCAGTATTTTACACAGTGTCACCTACTGCTGGGGCCCGGCAACAGAAGTTGTGAACTTTGTGCATCTCGACACCCTTGGCCTCTCTTTTGGTCCCAGCCAGGTGGCGAGCTTGTGTGGGACACCATGTTGTTCCACTGGAAGGTGGAAACCCATACAGAAGCCTCAGCTGGACCTAATTGCTGGGCTGTGAGGCAGCACCTGCCCAGAGGAGAGTGGTTTTCTGGCAGAAAAGTAGTATTCTACACAGTGTCACCTACAGCTGGGGCCCAACAGCAGAGGCCAGGAGGACCATAGCTTTTTCATATTTTGCCCTAGTCTATAACATCTGGGGTTTGATATAGAGGTGCTTACTTTGACAGCTGGAAGAGGAACCTGAACACCTGAAAATCTGACTGACTGTGGAAGTGGCCAGATACTTTTTACCTTTCATTTTAAGACAGCCTAGAGAAACAACTGCAGTCCATCCTCACAGCATCTTACCTAGCCTCTGTTCACTCACATGATGCCCAGAAACAACAAACTCTGGAGAAAACCATAAACAAGAAATCACCCATGGCTTCAGAAGTTGCCCAAAAGAAAACACCTCACAACTTCACAGATGAAGAAGTTTTTCTGAAACTATCAGAAGTTGCATACAAAACGATTATATAGAGAACCCTCCTAGATGTTATACAAAATTTAGCAGAGCAAAATGAAGCATTAAGCCAGCTGTTCAATCTGATGGAACACCAGTACTCTAAAATCCAGCAGATCAAGAGCAAAATCAAAGACATTCAAACTTCAATTCAAAGCCAAGAAAACAGAATGGAACAAATGGAAAATAGATTTTTTGCTTTGGAAGACAAAGCTACTGACCCCAGCATCTATGAGGAGAAATTAGAAAAAAGAAACAAGAAAAATGAAGAAGCATTAAGAAGTGTGGGAAATCATGTTAACTCTCTTGACATAAGTGCAACCATCTTGGCTACTGTACCGTTACTTCAACTCTGTGTAACCTCTTGTACTGTTTGTGTACTGTAACCTAGAGGCAATCTGGGAACACCTCCAAGTCCTTAGCCCAAACATGTGGAACAATGTACAACCGAAACTGTAAACAACTGACTTAGTTACTGAATGTTTCAGTTCCTTGTATTCTAAGTTACCAAAAGGGTATAAATACTTGAATAAAACTTTGCTCTGGGCTCTCGGCTGGAATGACCGTTAGCCCCCTGATCCCAAACTGTTTCATGTCTGTCTTTTCTTAGTCTCGGCGCCACTTGTCCTCCACCCATGTTCATGTCGGAGAACTCCCTGACTAGCAGGAACTCCAACAAGTGGCACCTGAATGTGGGGCCGGAGGAAAGCACCTGGACAGGAGCCACAGCGAGCTTCCTGCAAGAACTCCAGGATCCACAGGAGCCACAGTAGAGCTTCCTGCAAAAGCAACCAGCCCACAATGGATGTAAGCACCAAGTCTCCCGCGACCTCACTCAAGAAGAAGTGTTAACGCAACCTATATCAGAGCTGGTGAAGAATGGTATAGGCTCGGGAAATTATCAGGGTTACTATGGGCAATAATCAGTCTCACTTTGAAACTTACAAGCTTTTACTTAAAAACCTCCTACGTTCAGGAGGGGTGAAAGTTAGTTCTTCTCGTCTCACTTCTCTCCTTGATCTCATCTATCAGCATTGTCCCTGGCTGCCAGAGGAAGGGACGCTGGACGTCCAGGTCTGGCTTAGAGTTGTGTCTTGCCTTAGGCGAGCATATCAACAGGGAGAAGCTATTCCTGTCTATGTGTGGTCTCTGTGTAATCTCATTTCTGTAGCTTTAGAGCCTCTACAATCAGAGGAGGAGTTAGAAGATGGAGAGGAAGGGGGAAGCGGGGAGAGTGAGGGGGGTGACCGGCCATTGCCACCTTCGCCTTCTCCTCCGCCTTCTCCTGTTCTCTTTAAGAACTTAAAGCCAAGTGCTCCTCCACCCTCCCCTATTCTTTCTAAAGGCTTAGAGCCAAATTCACAATTTTTTTCTGCAGTCACAGAAGGTATTAGAGAAGCCAGAATGGCAGGAGATTTAGATGCTTATTTGTTTCCAGTAACAATCACAGAGGTGACTCCACCAGGCCAGGATGAGGAAAATCCTGATGGAGTCTATCATTACAGTCATCACCCTGTCCCTTTCACTATCTTAAAGGAAATAAAGAAAGCTGTCAGTCAGTATGGTCCCACTGCTCCTTTTACTATGGGAATACTGAGAGGGCTAGCAGAAGGAGAGTGTCTCATTCCCCACAACTGGGAGGCACTAGCACGAACATGCTTATCCTCAGGAGAATATTTACAGTTTCAAACGTGGTGGTCTGATGCTGCTCAACAGCAAGCTCAAAGAAATATTCAGGCTCAAGGACCTCTACTCCTGTGTCTGTATTTCTTTATATCCTAATCAACCACCCTATAAAGTTCCTATAGGAGTTTGTAGACCCTTACCCAAAAATACAATAGGTCTAATTCTAGGCAAGAGCAGTCTTAATGCCCAAGGAATTCAAGTCCACACAGGAGTTATTGACAGTAATTATACTGGAGAATTAATGGTTATAATAACCTCAGCCATTCCTTTTCAAATTAAGAAGGGCCAACAGGTAGCTCAGTTTCTCTTGCTTCCTTCCTTACATCAAACTGGTCATTCTAAAAGGAGGCGAACAGGGAGGATTTAGAAACACCTGTCACTTAATATTCTTACACCAGTCAATCTCTGGAGACAGACCTCAATGCACTATCAAAATTTCAGGAAAATCGTTCATAGGATTGTTAAATACTGGAGCTGACATTTCTATTATAAGTGAACAACACTGGCTGCCTTCATGGACTTCTAAACTAGTCCCAACACAATTACAAGGAAGAGGCCAGGCCCCTTATGTTCATCAGAGTCTTCACATTCTGCCCTGTGAAGGACCAGAGGGCCAGTCTGGAACAGTTCATCCTTATATAACAAATATTCCAATTAATTTGTGGGGTAGAGATCTGCTGGAACAATGGGGAGCGACACTTACCATTCCAACAACATTACCCACTACCGCTTGTGGCAAGGTTCATCAAATCAAGATGGCTGCACTTATGTCAAGAGAGTTAACATGATTTCCCACAAAGAAGCATGTGGGATTCTATTAAGAGGAGCAATCTACGATTCACTGAAGTTCCTGAGCAGGGCATGAAACCTGAGAACACAGAGAGTATTGTTGCTGAGCTGCTGACAGAAAACACCCCAGAAATTATGAAAGAAGAGAATCTAGATATCCAGGATGAATATCGAATGCCCCTCAATATAGATCTCAAAAGAAAGACTCCAAGACATATTATAATCAAGCTTAACAAAATGAAACATAAGCAGAGACTCTTAAAGGCAGCAAGACTCAGGACAAAGCTAACTTTCAAAGGGAAACCCTGTAGGCTTTCATCTGATTTCTCTGCAGAAACAGTGCTGGTGCAGAGACAGTGGAATGACACATTCAAAGCCTTGAAGGAGAAGAAATTCCAACCAAGAATTATGTATCCTGCAAAACTATCTTTCAAATATGAAAATGAAGTGAAGACCTTTGCAGATAAACAGAAACTCAGAGACTTTGTAAAAACCAAACCAAAGCTACAAGAAATACTGAATAAATCTCTTGGCTTAAAAGAATGAAACCACTAACTTTATATGTTAAAAAAAATACAGGACATATCACCCAGAAACCTACTCAGTTAGGGAAGGTGCCCAACTCTATCAAAGCTATAATACTGAAATAATCCACTGATCATATCATGAAAACCAGGATGTCGTCATATTAAAAAGAGGGATTTACTACAGTCATTATAGTCCTTCCAGATGGAGAGGAAGTTGATAAGACTAGTAGTAACTGAAATTATGTTTATATATGGTTTATTAAGGGGGATTTTAGGGGCAGCCATAAAGCACAATAAAGATGAAACATATCAAATCAAGAAACATAATACAGGAGTATCAACAACCACAAAACCAACCCTGAAAAAGGTGAAAAATCAGCTGACAAAGAATGTCCCAGAACAGATTAATAAGAACAATAGAGAAAACATCAACACAAAAATAAACACACCACAATGGCAGCACTGAACACATATTTATCCATAATCACATTGAATGTGAATGGACGGAAGGCTCCAGTAAAGTGACATAGAGTGACATCTTGGATCGAAAGACACGATCCATCTACAATACACAAAGAAGAGCAGGTGTGGCAATTCTAATCTCAGATAAAATCGATTTTATCGTAAAATCCACCATTGTGGACAAGGATGGATACTATTGCTGAACGGTTCAATACACAAATAGGACTTAACAATATTAAATATTTATGCATCTAATACTAGAGCACCTAAATATGTTGAAGAAGCACTGAGTACACTCAAAAATGAGATAGATCACTCCACAATAGTAGTGGGAGACTTCACCATTCCACTCTCCATATGCTCAATAAAGACACTGAAGACCTTATTGCCACAATTAACCAGCTAGACCTGATCGACATATACAGAACTCTCCATTCATCAGCAGACAACTACACCTTCTTCTCCAGTGACCATGGAACATTCTCCAGAATATAAAACGTGTTAAGACATAAAACAATTCTCAACAGAGTCCATACCATTGAATTAATGCAAAGCATCTTCTCAGGTCATAAAGCCATAAAAGTCTAAATCAGTAGCAGAAAAAACACAGACAGAAAGTGGAACCCATGGAGACTGAACCACATCTTACTGAAAAAAAAATGGATTACAGAAGAATTCCTGGATGAAATAAAATGATGGATTTCAATGAGAATGAAAACACTTCTTACCAGAACGTATGGGATACAGCCAAAGCAGTGCTCTGGGGTCAGTTTATCTTCATAAATGCACCATCGGGAAGGAAGAAAGAAACCAAATCAAAGAAAGAACCCTACAGTTTGAACAAACGGAGAGAGAACAACAGAGGAACCCCTCAGACACTGGAAGAAAACAGATCCCAAATATTAGAGCAGAAATAGAGAATAGAAGAACCACTGAAAAAAATCAAAAAGACCAAAAGCTGGTTTTATGAAAAGATCAACAAAATTTATAAACCATTGGTTAAACTTACTAAAGAAAAACAGGAAAGGAAACAAAAACCCCAAGAAGAAATGAGATGGGAGTTGTCATAACAGATCCAACAGAAATCAAAAATATCGTAACAGAATTTGATGAAAGACTGCACTCTAACAAATTGGAAACCTAGAGAAAATGGACAAATTCCTTGATTCATATCACCTACCAAATCTGTCACAAGGTGAAGCAGAACAACTTAATAAACCTATCACAAAGGAAGAGATTTAAAAAGTCATGCAAAAACTACCAACCAAAAAAAAAAGCCCAGGCCCACATGGCTTCACTGCAGAATTCTACCAAGCTTTTAGGGGATAGTTTTCTCCAATACTACTGAGACTATTTCATAGTATAGAAAGGGATGGAATACTCCCAGATTCATTCTATGAAGCCAGCATAACCCTGGTACCAAAGCCAGGGAAACACCCAACAAAAAATGAGAACTACAGACTGATATCACTCATGAATCTACATGCAAAAATCTTCAACAAATTCTTGCCAGTAGAATACAACAACATATCCAAAAAATAACCCATCATGACCAAGTTGGATTCACACTAGAGATGCAAGGCAGGTTCAATATCAGAAAAACAATAAATGTGATCAACCACATAAATAACACAAAAGACAAGAATCATCCGATTTTGTCTATTCATACAGAAAAGGCTTTTGATAAAGTCCAACACCCATTCATGCTAAAAACTCTCAGCAAAATAAGAACAGATGGAAAATGCCTCAATGCAATAAGGGCCATTTATACAAAGCCAACTGCCTACATTATCCTGAATGGAAAGAGACTGAAACAGTTTCCCTTGAGAACAGGAACTAGACAAGGTTGCCCACTCTCACCTCTCCTATTCAACATTGGACTAGAATTTCTACCCAGAGCAATTTGACAAGACCAAGAAATAAAGGGCATCTGCATCAGCAAAGAAGTAAAAATCTCCCTATTTGCAGATGATATGTTTGTATGTGCACAGAATCCTAAAGTAAACTACTCGAACTGATAGAAAAGTTCTGCAAAGTCTCAGGATGCAAGATAAACACAAGTAAATCAGTAGGATTCCTTTATACCACGAATGAGATTATTAGTGAAGAAATCACCAAATCAACACCATTTACTATAGCCCCTAAGAAGATTAAGTACCTAGGAATAAATCTAAGCAGAGAAATAACAGACCTTTACAAAGAGAACTTACAAGTCCTTACAAGAAACTAAGAAAGACTTAGATAAATGGAGAAACTTACCCTGCTCATGGATGCCAAAGTGCCATCGAGTCGGATCCGACTCGATAGGAAGACTTAACATTGTGAAAATGTCTATTTTACCCAAAGCAATCTACTTATACAACGCAATTCCAATAAAGGCCAACACCCATTCATGCTAAAAACTCTCAGCAAAATAAGAACAGATGGAAAATGCCTCAATGCAATAAGGGCCATTTATACAAAGCCAACTGCCTACATTATCCTGCCTACATTATCCAGTGACATTTTTTAATGAGATGGAGAAACAAATTACCAACTTTGTCTGGAAAGTGAAGAAGCCTCGGATAAGTAAAGCACTACTAAGGAAGAAAAATACACCGGGAGGCCTCTCACTACCCAACTTTAGAACCTATTACACTGCCACAGTAGTCAAAACAGTCTGGTACTGGTACAAAAACAGACAGCTAGATCAATGAAACAGAACTGAGACCCCAGAGATGACACCATCTTCCTATGAACAGGTGATATTCAACAAAGCTCCTAAGACATTAAACTGGGGAAAAAACAATCTCTTCAATAAACAGTGCTGGCAAAATTGGATATCAGTCCACAATAAACTGAAACAAGATCCGTATCTTACACCCTATACAAAACCAACTCAAACTGGATAAAAGACCTAAATATCAAATCTGAAAAGATAAAGCTCATGCAAGAAAAAGTAGGAACAACAATGAAAGTTTTATTGCATAATGTAGACAGACTTCAAACTCTGTCAAACAAACCACAAATAACAGAAGAGAAAATGCCAATCCAGGCCAAGTAGATGAATGGAAACAATTAAGAATCAAACACTTTTGCTCATACAAAGATTTTACTAACAGAATTATTCAAAGGCTGCCTACAGAATGGGAAAACATGTTTGGTAACTATCTGTCAGACTGAAACTTGATCTCCATAATCTATAGTCAGCCAAGCCAAGTGCCATCTATAATCTATAAGGTACTACAAAATATCAATAAGAAAAAGATAAATAATCCAATTAAGCGATGGGCAAACCAGAGAATTCTAATTCCTCCTATTCCTGTTTCACAAGTAGGGAGTAGAATATAATGATCATGCTCTTATCTAAATATGAATTTTGCTGTAGTCAAATACTTTTAATCCATGCATGAAGAGCTATATTTGTTTGAGTGCTTCATGAACCCTAAGTCCTCTCTCTTGTAAACATTGAATTCAGCATAGTATTTTAGCTAATATGTTTTACATTAAAGGTATAGGAAGTTTGTATTTCATGCCAACTTTAAAATACACTTTTAAAAATAAACCTACAAACAAGACTTTATGGAAAGAGAGACTGTCACTGGAGTATGTGAATGTATGCAGTTTCTATGGAGAGCAAGTTGGTATGAAGATGTATATACCCTATAATCAAGCAGTTCTACTTTTACATTTATACTTTAAGAAAATTCTCACATGTGCTCAAGCAATTGGAGGCAAAGATATTCAATACAGAGTTGTCTTAATAGCAATAATTTGAGAAGGATCTAAGTTTTTACCAATAACCAACTAAAACCCATTGTCATCTAGTTGGTTCTGACTCATAGGAACCAGATGCGACAGAGTAGAACTGCACTGTAAGGTTTCCAAGAACAGCTAGTTGGTGGATTCAAACTGCCAATCTTTTGAATAGCAGCCAAGCTCTTTGCTTCTTGTGCCATTAGGACACATTTTATTATTAAGGAAATGATAAATAAAGTTTTAGATAGTAGTGCAATGAAATATCATATTAAGGTTAAAGTGACTGAACCAGACTGATGTGCAATGACATAAATTTAGAAAATGTAACATTGAATTAAAAATGTATGTTAAATGACTCATTTTAAGTAAAGTTCATAAACATGACAAACATTATAATATTCTACACTATGTGTCCGACTTGGAAACTCCAGTGGCATAGAGGTTAAGTGTTACAGCTGCTAACTCAAAGGCAGCAGTTTGAATCTGCCAGGTACTCCTTGGAAATTCAGTGGGGCAGTTCTACTGTGTCCTACAACATCAATATGAGTCAGAATTGACTCATTGGCAATGAGTTTTGCTGCTATATAAAATTAGAGTATATATTGTATCATTATGTATCACATATGACATTACATTATATATTATTTAATTTACATATTCACTGATAGTAAATGTGAAAATATTAATGAAAAAGATTCTTAGAAACTTCAGTTTGATAGTTACTTTTGCAGTACAAGAGAAGTTGCTTAAAATGGTTAAAAAGAGACTATTTTTATTCAGTTTTTTTTTTTTATTAATTAACCAAAGTCAGAAGGAAAGGAAATCATCCAGAATTTCCCATTTGTTAAAACTACAGGTCATATGTGGGTGTGCATTTCATTATTGCATTTCTGTTAGCCTGTGGGGAAATTCATGTTAAACCGAAGACTCATAGTTGAAATTTTATTCTTGACATTTCTGTGATTTATATCATAAAATATATTTGCCCCTCCGTTTTGTTAGTAATTGCTATCTATGGAATCCAACTTTGTAGTAAAAAGTATATTCCTAAACCTTCCATAAAAATATATATTCTTATATGAAGAGGCTATAACAAAATGAAGTACAAACATTTTGGAGGAGATACAGATTTTTTTCTTCACTTCTATCTTTTTTGCAATTTTAAAAATTGTTATGATTTCATGACTCTGAAATCTGTCATCTTAGTCATAAAATACCAACCACAGAAACAGACAGTGGGAATAAGCTGGTAACATTACTTTTTTCTGATGAGTTAAGTAGTTAAAAGTGTGTAAATTTCTAGATACTGTGATTACATCCATAATTTTGTAAGGAAAGTAAGTCATTTTAAAAGATAAGGTAAAACTGGAATATTACTTCATATGCCCTTTACTTCTGAAATCAGAATGCTGGTCTGAAAATTACTGGTGATTTGAACTCATCAGCCACAAACTCAGTAACTATTCAGCCTTTAAGAAATAGTATCACTAATAGTAAGTACTGGTTTCAAGATATTCTAATGTGATTTGAAAGATAGCCAGGCCAAGTGCCGTCGAGTCGAATCCAGATCATTTTAAAAAGAAAATGCTTTTGATACTGAATTTACTTTTTCTCACTAGCTTGCTTACTATTACTAAGACTTCATGTATTACTATATTTTAAAAATCATGTAACTATTTCATTATAAACCCTTGTGCAACACAAAATTTTTCTTCCCTTCAAAAAGTCTCTTTGTTTTTAAAGTAATTAATTTGTGTCCTTGGTTTCATATGTAAAATTGTTGAAAAATAGTTCATATAAACCATTTGTTGGGAATATTATTCTCAAAACTTCTTAGCTTAAAAAAAAAGATGTTGTTCTATTTTTAGATTTACAGCTTCTGTTTTTCATTAAAGACAAAACATTTGGGGAGACCAAAAGATTTTCACTAACTGTATTTTCCTTTACTTTGAAATCTTTTTCTCTCATCATGTAGTTTAAATAGTTGAAGCAAAACTCCAAGCCTATTATCTTTCCACATCCCTGGGCTTTTTGTTTTGTTTCATATGTCCAAATTTATCCGCACTCTCAGCTTCTCACATCTATGATTGCTATCATAACTGTCTCAATCAACCAGCTACAAAACTTGTACAGCTCTGTCTCCTACCCTTTGTCCTCTTTCACCTTTACTGCCTTGTCATTTCCACCCGCTGGGTAAAGAAAATATTCAATATGTTCATTGTGGCAGTGGTTTACAAGTACATATCAAAATTCATCAGACTGTGCAATTTAAATATATTGTTTATTATATATAAAGTTTAACTTCAATAAAGAACATAACTTTATTACTGTACTTTACATGAACATTTACAGAACGAACTAGTTTCTCATTAAACAGTACACATATGGTCTCATGACATTGGTTAACAACAACCCCATAAAATGTCAACTCTCTCTCTTCTCAACCTTGGGTTCCCTATTACTAGCTTTCCTGTCCCTTTGTGCCTTCTAGCACTTACCCCTGAGCTGAGGTGCCCCTTTAGTTTCTTTCTATTTTATGAGCCTGTCTAATCTTTAGTTGAAAGGTGAACCTCATGAGTGACTTAATTACTGTGATAAAAGGGTGCCTGGGTGCTACACTCTCAGGATTTCTCCAGTCTCTGTTAGGCTAGCAGGTCTTGAATTGTGTTCTAAATTTTTCTCCAGCTCTGTCCAGGACCTTCTGTTGTGAACCCTGTCAGAGCAGTCACTGATGGTAGTTACTCAACATCTGGTCTGATGGAGGCTGTTGTGTTGTTAAGTGCTGACGAGTTGGTTCTGATTCGTAGAGACCCTGTACACAACAAAACAAAACACTGGTCATTCCTGTGTCATGTCCACAATCGTTTTTATACTTAAGTTCATTGTTGCAGCCACTGTGTCAGTTCATCTCCTTGAGGGTTTTCCTGTTTTTCATTGACTCTTTACCAAGCATGATGTCCTTCTCCAGAGGCTGATCCCTTTTGACAACATGTCTAAAATATGTTGGATGTAGTCTCATCATCTTTGCTTCCAAAGGACACTCCGGTTGTACTTCTAGAACAGATCTATTGGTTCCTTTGGCAGTCCACGGTACTTTTAATATTCTTTTCTAACACCCCAATTCAAAGGCATCAATTCTGCTGTTTTCCCTTTTCATTGTCCAGCTTTCACATGCTTATAATACAATTGAAAATACCATGCCTTGGACCAGGCGCACCTTAGTCTTCAAGGTAGCATCTGTACTTTTCAACACTTGAAAGGGGTCCTTTGCAGCAGTCTTTCCCAACGTAATGCAGCTTTTTATTTCTTGACTGCTGCTTCCATGGACACTGATTGCAGAACAAAGTAAAACAAAATCCTTGGCAACCTCAATCCTTTCTCCGTTTATCGTGATGTTACTTACCAGCCCAGATGTCAGGATTTTTGTTTTCTTGACGTTGAGATGCAATTCACACTGCAAGCTACGTGGTCTTTGACTTTCATCAGTAAGTGTTTCAGATCCTCTTCGCTTCCAGCAAGCAGAGCTGTGTCATCTGCATAACACGGGTTGTTAATAAGCCATCCTCCAATCCTGACTCCTTGTCCTTCTTCATGTAGTCCAGCTTCTCGGATTATTTGTTTGGCATACAGATTGAAAAGCTATAGTGAAAGACTACAACCCTGATGCACATCTTTCCTGACTTTAAATCATGCAGTGTCCCCTTGTTATGTTAGCATTACTGCCTCTTGATCCATATGCAGATTCCTCATGAGGATAGTTAAATGTTCTGGAATCCCCATTCTCTGCAACATTGCCCGTAATTTGTTATGATCAGCACAGTTGAATGCATTTGCATAGTCAATGAAACAAAAATATCTTTCTGCTGTTCTCTGCTTTTAGCCCAAATGTATCTGACATCACCAATGATATCCCTGGTTCCATGTCCTCTTCTGAATCTAGCTTGAGTTGCTGGCAGTTTCTGTCAATATGCTGTTGTAATCACTTTTGAATAATCTTTAGCAAAATTTTATTTGCATGTGATATTAATGATATTATTCAATAATTTCTTGGGAATAAGCATAAATATAAATCTCTTCTAGTTGGTTGGCCGGGTAACTGTCCTCTAAATTTCTTGGCACAGACTAGTGAGCACTTCCAGTGCTGCATCTGTTTTTTGAAACATCTCAATTCATATTCCATCAATTTCTGTATCTTTCTTTTTCACCAATGCCTTCACTGCAGCTTCAACTTTCTCTGATGATTCATGATCATATACTATCTCTTGAAATGGTTGAATATTGACCAGTTCTTTCTCATCTAATGACTGAGTATTTCTTCTGTCTTTTTTGATGCTTTCTGAATCATTTAGTATTTTCACTGTAGGACCCTTCACTATTGAAACTCAAAGCTTGAAGTTTTTCTTCAGCTCTTTCAACTTGGGAAATGCAGAACATGTTCTTCTCTTTTGGTTTTCTATTTCCTGCCCTTTGCACATGTCATGATACTTTGCTCTGTCTTCTTTAGCTGCCCTTTGAAATCTCCTGTCTAGTTCTTTTACTTTCTCATTCCTTCCTTTTACTTTAACTACGTCATTTCTGAAAACAAGTTTCAAAGTCTCTTCTGACATCCAATTTGGTCTTTTCTGTCTTTTTAATGACCTCTCATTTCCTTCATGGATGATGTCTTACATGTCATTTCTCACCTCATCTGGTCTTCAGTCATTAGTGTTTAACACATAAAATCTGTCCTTGAAATGGTGTCTAAACTCAGATGGTATATACTCAAGGTCATACTTTCGCTCTCCTGGACTTCTAATTTTCTTCAATTTTAGTTTGAATTTACATATGAGCAATTGATGGTCTGGACCACAGTCAGCACCCAATCTTGTTCTGACTGATGATATTGAGCTTTTTCATTGTCTCTTTCCACAAATGTGATCAACTTGATTCCTTTCATCCCATTCAGCAAGGTCCATGTGGATAGTCACTGTTAATGTTGGTGAAAAAAGTATTTGTAGTGAAGAAGTCGTTGGTCTTGATAAATTCTGTCAGGTGATCGCTGGCATCATTTCTGTCACCAAGGCTGTGCTTTCCAACTACTGATCCTTTCTTGTCTCTAAGTTTTACATTCCAAGTGCCAGTAATTATCAATGCATCCTGATTGTGTGTTCAATCATTTTTGGACTGCAGAAACTGATAATAATCTTCAATTTCTTCTCTTTTGGCCTTAATGTTTGGCGAATAGATTTGAATAATAGTCGCATTAACTGGCCTTGCTGATAGGCATATGGATATTATCCTATCACGGACAGCATTATACTTCAGGACAGATTTTGAAATGTTCTTTTTTACAGTGAAGATAGCACCATTCCTCTTCAAGTTTTCATTCCAGCATAGTAGACCACATGATTGTCTGATTCAAAATGCCCCATGGTGGTCCATTTCAGCTCACCAATGCCTAAGATATTAATATTTGTGGTTTCCACTTCATTTTTAACGTTTTCCAATTTTCCTTCATGCTTCATACATTTCATGTTCTGATTATTAATGCGTGTTTGCAGTTGTTTCTTCTCATTTTGACTCATGCCGCATCAGCAAATAAAGGTCCCGAAGGCTTTACTCCATCCACATCATTAAGGTAGACTCTACTTTGAGGAGGCAGCTTTTCCCCAGTCATCTTTGGAGTGCCTTCCAAACTGGGGATGTCATTTTCTGGCACTACATCTGACTATGTTTTGCTGCTATTCTTAAGGTTTACACTGGTTAATTCTTTTGAGAAGTAGACAGCCTGCCCCTTTTTCATAATCTGCCATAGTATAGAAGATCATCTGAAACATGCCTTCCATGAGTGACATTGCTGGTATCTAAATACCGGTGCACAGCTTACAGCATTACAGCAACAACAAAGCCCCCACGGTACAATAAAGTAACTGTCAAGTGGTAGACATCTGTTGTAGCTGTTGTCTGTGAGTCATTTGGACTAATCTTTTCCTTTTATCTTTAGTTTTCTTCATTCTTCCTTGCTCCACAGGGATGAGATCAATGGAGCATCCCAACTGGCTACTCATAGACTTTTAAGAACCCAAATGCTACTCATCAAAGTAGAATGTAAAACATTTTATTGATGATATTTTGCCAGTTGATCTAGATGTTCCCTAAGAACATGGTCCCTTTAGCTTTCAGCCCAGCTATTTGGTTCTTCAGGAAGTTTCGTCATTTTTATGGCCTTGCCATGTACAAGTTGCACTAGTTTCACCAACATTGTGCATTGTCTTACACTTAACCAAAGTTACCAGTTAACTATTGTCTATTTAATGTCTTACAATCCCTACACCCACTGTCATAACATCAAAGATTGTTTCTTTTTTTAGTGAAAAACTTTTCATGAGTTTTTATAGTACTGTTCTCATGAAATATTTGTCCTTTGTAATTGACTAATTTCACTTAGCATAATGCCTTCCAGTTTCCTCCATGTTATGGAAAATGCTTCAACTGATTTATTATTGTTCTTTATTGTTCCATAATGTTCCATTGTAGGTGCCACAGTTTGATTGTCAATGCATCTGTTGATGACATCTAGGGTGTTTTATCTTTTTGCTGTTGTGAACAATCCTACAGTGACCACAGATATGTATGTATTTATATTTGTGACAGCTCTTATGTCTCTAGGAAATAGTCCTAAGAATAGGATTGCTGGATCATATGGTATTTCGGCTTCTGCCTTTCTAAGGAAATGTAATTTTGTTTTCCAAAATGGTTGTACTTTGCATTCCCACTAGCAGTGCATAAGAGTTCCATTCTTTCCACATCTTTGCTATTTCTTATTTTTCTGATTCATACCAGTAATGCTGGGGTAGGATGATATTTCACTGTGGTTTTAATTTGTCTTTCTCTGATGGCTAGTTTTCGCAAACATTTCCTAATGTGCTTGTTGGCTTCATGAGTGTCTTCTTTGGTGAAGAGTCTGTTCGTTTTCTTTCCCCCTTTTTTGTTGTATTGTTTATCTTTTTATTGCAGGGGTGCTGGGATTTTCTTGTAGCTTGAGAGATTAGACCTTTGTCTGATTTGTAATAACCAAACATTTTTTCCCACCAGTCTGTAGTTTCTCATTTTGCTTTTTTAGTAAAGTCTTTTAATGAGGAGAAATGTTTAATTTTTAGAAGATCCCCATTATCTAGCTTATCTTCTAGAGATCGTGTGTTATTGCTTACGGTTCTGAAGTTAGGTAGTGTTAATCCTCCTACTTCTTTTTTCAGCAGTGGTTTATTTTCTGAGGCTTCTTCCATTTCCATATAAAGTTAATGATAAGTTGGAAAAATATGACTTTAATAATTCACCTTATCAAAAATGAAGATTTTTAAAAGATCAAAAGCCACCGCTGTTGAGCTGATTCCAACTCAGAGTGATCCTGTAGATCAGAGAAGAACTGCCACATAGAGTTTCCTAAACGTGCTTGGCAGATTTGAACTGCCAACCATTTGGTTAACAGATGTAGCACTTAACCACTATGTCACTGAAGTTTCCTTGAAGATGTTTAGAGCTATGGCTTCACGAGAAATCTCAGTTAACTGGTCTTATATCGTGTTTACTTTTTCTGTTTTACTTCCTAGTTCATTGCCTAATGCCTGGGGTCCTAAAAGCTTGCAAGGTATATCAATTGCTCTCTATTTGCCTGGAGCAATGTAAGAAGCAAAAGAGTCAGTAGAGGGAAGAAGAAGTGAAATATGTGGCTAATGCTTCCATGAGTAACTGTCTCCTTTGCCATGAGACCAGAAGACCCAGGTTATGATAGGCTACCGTTACAGAATGTTATGAATAAAGAGTCTATAGTCTAATCCTGATTGTAAGGGGGAAATACAGTATAGAACATAAAATTCTGATTGGATTTTATCCATCATTTGTAAAACCTTCAAAGCAGAGTGAACCCCAAAACTATTGCTCTGAGATAATCTTAAAGCTTATACCAAAAAACTTTTCTCAGGTCATCTTAAAACTAAACAGTGTTTAATTTAAGTAGTGATGAATGTCTGCTCTGAGTATTATGCTCTTTTAAGGACTTTCTAAGTGGGATCAAATTGACAGCAACAGCTCTAGATGTTAGGTTGGGAACTTAGAGAGTAGTGAATTTATGTTTGTGGGGAAGGAACAGTTCTCAAAAAGAGATGAGAATAGTTGCACAACTTGAAGAACGTAATCAGTGCCAATGAGCTGGTCATGTAGATGTTATTGGGTTGGTGTCATTTCTGCTGAGTGTAGTCTTAACAACAACAACAAATAAAATAAAATGTTAAACAAATGGATAGGGATACCAAAAGTGAAAATTCCCCAAACGTAATGATTTTTGTAGCACTAAGGCATACAGTTACTAAAAAAGTAAATTCAACCTGTAGGGTGAAATCTCAAAATAAAACAGCTTCTGATTAGCAGAATATTTGGTGATAGAGCTGGTTGGCCTTGTGTTTCAAGTTCCTTTTAAAAAGCACATATAAGAGGAGAATGAAAAAGAATACTTACAAAAACAATGTAGTCATTGTAGGCAATATGTTGTCAGAATCTGGAAGAATTCTCTAACTCTGTAAAGCCAACACAACTGGACTGAATAATCTTATCGGTATTTTACTTTTCTGAAAGTAAGGCATTCAGCATTCTTCCAAGCATTTGTTTGGGTTCAGAAATGCAAGGTAGGAGCCAGAAAATTGAACAGTTGTGTCTGCACTTGTGGGTGCTGCTTTTTTTGAAAGGGAAAGTATCCTTTCCTGTATTATTATTTTCTACATTCATGGAGAGACTGATAATTGTCAAGTAAAGAGAGTGATTCCAAGAAGTGATGACTTACATTGAGATTAGAGGTGGGAGAGACAAAAACATGACTGATTGTACAAATTCACCTTTTCAGATTGCCAGAAACTCAGCAATTGGGGATAAGAGGGCATTCAGTACAAATACTTCTGATTCTATCCTTCCAGAATTTGAAAATCCAAAATACTGTTGTCTAGATGTGGGTCAGAAATGGAAGCCAGGCTCCATAGGAACAAATACGATGCAAAGAAGAATCTCACCCATTATGCCTCGCCAAAGAACAGAGTGAGTTCTTTCATTTGAAAATGGGTCAATAGCAACAACAAATTGTGTGTCCAAGAAAAGAACCGTAATACAAATAATTAAGAGGAAGTTCAAATCTCTTTAAACTGAAGAAAATAGAAATAAGTATTAGAAAAATGCTGATGATGTGTGTGTGTTTGTGTGTTATTTTTGTTTAAATTTTTGTTCTAACACAAAAATTTAAAAAAAAAATGTGTATCTTGTAGCTTTCCTGATAAAAAGGAAACAGAGTTATTTATAAAGGAAAGACAGACTCAGCTAGAATATACCCTAAAAGTAATGGAGGACTCCTTGCACGTAGACTTCTGGAAATCACTCACCTCCTTGAAAAATACAGGTCCACACATATGCTTATCTGCACAAATTTTACTTACTAGTTGAAGATATTCACAGTCTATCTGACACTCACCATGGATCTCCTGAGCCTTCTAGCGTACCAAGTGTAGAAGTAAATGTTATGACATCGATTTGTATGCCCAGGCAACTGAATTTTTACAGGAAAGAAACTAAAATAGTCTAAGATATGCAAAGACTATGCAAACCAGAATATCAAACCCACTGCTATGAGTCCCAATTGACTTGACAGCAGTGGGTCCAGTTTTTTGATTTGCATAGTCTTTTCATATCTCAGATTATTTTAGTTTGTCTCCTGTAAGAAATTCAGTTTGCCTGGGCATAAAAATCATGCTAAATTCTGTTTTAGTTAGCCAGTGCTGCTCTAACAGAAATATCACAGAGTGGATGGCTTTAACAAAGGGAAGTTTATTCCTACACAGTCTGGTAGGCTACAGGTCCCAATTTAGGATGTCTGCTCCAGAGGAAGGCTTTTCCTCTTGTCAGCTCTGGAAAAAGTTAAGTAGCGCATCAGGGAGCATCTTGACACAGGAATCTCAGGTCTGAAGGCGAGCTCTACTTCTGGCGCTACTTTTTTGGTGGTGTAAGGTTCCCAGTGCTTTGCTTGCTGCCCTTTCCTTTAATCTCTTATAGGATGAAAGGACTAAGAGTGGGGCAAGCCATAATCCAGGGAAACTTCCTTTACAGTGGAACAGGGAGGTGATATTATGAAGGGATTTACAGTCCCACCCTAATCCTTTAACATACAGCATAGGAAAATCACAAAATAGAGGATAATCCCAAAACATTGCAAATCATGGCCCAGCTACATGGCTACACATGTTTTTGGGGGGACAGAATTCAATCCAGATTCAGAAAAGGAGGTGGAATGAGGGATATCATTGCTGACATCACATGGCTCTTGGCTTCAGGCATCTCCCAGTCACTGATACGCAGCAGTTGGTGGCCCTCACTTGCATTGCAAGGTCCAACTCATTGAGCTCCATGTTAGCCGGTGCTTGGGCTACTGCCACCGAGTCCCTGGCCACTGCCTCGTAGACCTCAGACTCGTAACCCAGCAAAGACTACGCGTATCCTCTTATATATATAAAAAATTTACTGGCACATTACATCTAAGGGATTAATCTAATTTAAGAACCCAAATGGGTTAGTCTCAGAATATTTTTAAAGTGTCACCTGTTTAAAATCCACTATAAGGAAATAATTCAAATAGACTTATGTAACAAAATATCTATCTGGATGATATTGGAACATATGATTTTTTTAAATTTCCTTTTTAAATACACTGTTGTCGTGAGGTGCCATTGGACCAATTTTGACTCCTTGTGAACCAAATTTGACTCTGCTCCATAAGATTTAGGAAGGGGGAATCTTTTGAAACCGTGGTGGCGTGGTGGTTAAGTACTTCGCCTGCTAACCAAAACGTCAGCGGTTCAGGTCTGCTAGTTGCTCCTTGGAAACTCCGTCGGGCAGTCCTACTCTGTCTGTAGGATTACTATGAATTGGAATCCACTACGAGGCAATGCGTTTGGTTTTTAGTCTTTAAGGTAATGGATTACTTCGTTTTTCCCCCGAAGAGGCACTAGGTGGCTTCAAACCACCAACCTTGTGGTTAGCAGCCAAGTCCTTAGTGATTGTTCTACCAGAGCTTGTAATCTGTCTGAAATCCCCCACCATTAAAACAACAGCTGTGTCACAATTTACTGCAATTTCAAAAGATTACTACTGATGTGTTAGTTTTATTTTAGCATAGCTTTACTTTAGTCATAATTGTAAAAGCTACTTTCTTTTTATATAGATGCTTTTTCTCCTCAGTCTACACAATAGTGATTTCTGACTGTAACATTTTATTCTTGACCTGCATAATGAATTCTGTCTCTCTCTATATACAGCTATAACATGACATGGGAATTTTATTAGTTTTTCACACTTTCCATTTCTCCTGAAATACAAATATTTTAGTGGGCTTATACTTCCCAAATGAAAGCAAAATATCAAACACACTTTTATAAGAGAGCTGTACCTGAGAATATTTGGAGCAAAAGAAATACACAAGATCAAATTTTCCTCAGAATATAGCAATTATACAGTTCTCAAAAAGATTGGTTATCAGAATAATGAGATCAATAACCTGGTCATTTATTTACTTACATATATCTTTTCTGATGTCAGGTATATGCTAAGCAATGAGCCAGTAAATTTCTACACATTATTTCCCTAAATCCCCCACAACAATCCTATTGACACTGCTATTATTCCTAGTTTAATAGATGAAGAAATGGGGTATAAAGAAAATGAGTGAACAGCAGAGAGTCAAATTGCTGAGCCAGAATTGAAAGTGAAGAAAATCTTAGTCCATATTAGACTTAAAAAAAAAAAAAAAAAATTGCATTATATAGCTCTGTGAAGCAGGCCACATTATACTTGATGAACAAGTCAAGAAGGAGAGATAAATAACTTGCTTGTACATAATAACTGTGCCTTCTTCATGAAGATAATCACATGAATACTCCAAAGCATTTTCTCATTTTCAGCAAGTGAGAATACTAGCAGATTTAGAGGTTTTGCTGATGTGTATGCTACGTGGAAATACAGCATTTTGTGAAGGCTGAAGCATTAAAAGTATTCTGGAAATTCAAATAAAAGTGTAATTAAAGAAACTTGAATAAATTGTTTAGTTAACCTTTAGTTAACCAAGATCCCTTCACCATTTGAGACTCCAAGAAACTAGTCAGCAGTTAGCCTAAAGAAGGGAAGTGTTTTATAGAAAAATCATTCTGATCTCATTCAGATACAGAGATTATAGTCCCTCACTGTTATACTATTATTTCCTCTGCAGCACTCTCAGACTTGTATTAGAAGAAAAACAATATTTAAAGTAAAATAAAAAAAATCAGAAATTGGCTAACACAAAAAAATGACCAGGCTTACTGGCCTGACAGAGACTGGAGAAACCCTGAAAGTATGGCCTTCAGCCACCCATTTAGCTCTGCAACGAAGTCACTCCTGATATTCACCCTTTAGCCAAAGAGTAGGCAGGCCCATAAAACAAAATGATACTAAAGGGGCACACCAGCTCAGGGGCAGGGATGAGATGTCCAGAGAGGACAGGAAACCTACTAACAGGGAATCCAAGATCAAGAAGAGAGAGTGCTGACAATGTCATGAAACAATATGTGTGCTAACGGTTTGATGAGAAGCCAGTTTTTGTTCTGTAAAACTTCATCTAAAGTACAGTAAAAAGAAAGTAGAATTTGAATGTATGTAGTAGCACTTTCAAAGCAATTAGGATCCACCCTGACTTAGGCATACTCAGTAGCACTCAACTGATGTACTCTTTCAAGTAGCTAAACCTTTTGAAGCCTAGGGCTCTGCAACACTCATACAGTTAATCCAATGGTTCATACAAAGACAAATCATTACTAAATAAGTTAAATGTTTAGTAATGTATATTTTAGAAGGATTATTTTATAGATGATGAATATATTTTAAAGGAAGTTATGATACGTATGTTAACAAAAAATTTAAATTACTGTAACTGATTTTGGTGTCATAGTAAATGCTTACAAACAGCTTTTATAGCGAGTTCATGGAACTGTCCATATAAAATATTCATGAATTCTCTACTAAAAGAAAAGTGTATTATGGTCTTGTTTGACAGAGAATGACCTTTGCTTCAATGAGTTCACATCTTTGCTATAACTTAGTGTTTAGATGTCCTACTTAGATGAATAAAACATAATATTTTGTTCTTTGTGTTTCCTGGTATATATGATAATTAATAGAAAGGAAGACTTTGAAATTATAAAATGAAGAAAATGGATTGGGGGGAAAAAGGCATTAAGGAATCTTTGAAGACCAATTTCCCAGCAGGAAATTTGTCAAAGCAATTAGGATCCACCCTAATTTAGGCATACCCAGTAGTGCTCAACTGATGTACTCTTTCAAAGAACTAAACCTTTTGAACTTCAGAGCCTCTCAAGGCTCATACAATTTACCTCCTGATGGTTCATACAAAGGTAAGCCAACAGCTCAGTTATGTACCCAGAAAGTTCTAAAGAAATTGTTTTAAGGAGAAAATTTGTCAAATACATTGCAATTTTTAATAAAGCAGACAGGGAAACATACAAATTTAAATACTTTTCCATAATACACCTGAAAACCCTAGCGGTATAGAGGTTAAGTGATACGGTTGCTAATCAAAAAGTTGGCAGTTCAATTGATGCAGAAAAAGCATTTGACAAAGTTCAACACCTGTTCGTGCTTAAAACTCTCAGAAAAATAGTGTAAGAAAGGAAATTCCTCAACACAATCAGGAGCATCTACGCAAAGCCAACTGCCTTCATCATCCTAAATGGTGAAAGACTGAAAGAATTCCCTTTGAGAATAGAAACTAGACAAGAATGCCCATTCTCACCACTTTTATTCAACATTGTGCTAGAAATTATAGGCAGAGCAATTAGACAAGACAAAGAAATAAAGGGCATCTGAGTCGGGAACGAAGAAGTAAAAACCTGCCCATTTGCAGATGATATGATTGCTGATAAAGAGAATCCAAAGGAATCCATAAGTAAACTTTTGGAACTAATAGAGGAGTTTTGTAGTCAGATACAAAATAAACACACGCAAATCAGTAGAATTCCTTTATACCAACAGTGAGATTATTAAAGAAGAAATCACCAAATCAATTCCATTTACTATAGCCCCAAGAAGATAAAATACCTAGGAATAAATGTAAGTAGAGAAATAAGAGATATATACAAAGAGAACTACAAGACCTCACTACAAGAGACTAAGAGAGACTTACATAAATGAGGTAATCTACTCTGCTGGATTAATCTACTCAACATTGTGAAAATGTCTATTTTACCCAAAGCAATTTACTTATATAATGCAATCCCAATACAAATTCCAGTGATATCTTTTCCCTTTTTTATTATGATTGAGTGAAAATGTACATTCCCATATAAATTTGCATGCCCACCCATATGCAGCTTCCACTGCTCTCCCTGCCCTGTGACTGTACACTCTTGCTCTCTGCTGCATATGTGTCCCATCCTCCCAACAGTCTTCTTTCCTCTCCTCTCCACCCACTCCCCTTCCTCCAGCCGGAGGTCAGCAGGATGATGTCCTACAGATGCACAGAACCATAAAGTGCACCCAATATATGGTCACTCTGTGTCACCAAGTCCAATCCATTCCTGTCTGAAGAGTTGTCCTCCATTATGATTTATGGACAGGGGCAGCATCAGGGCCAGGGTCCATGCCCCCAGGGGAATCCAGAAGCCGCTGGACCACCAATTGTGATCTTTTAGTGGAGGTCTCAGTGTGCACCCCTTTTTATTCTTGTGTTGCCAGTGAGACTCAACTTTGTGAGCTCCATTGTGGCTATCACTGGGGGCAGCCAGGTACCATTCAGTTCTTCCGGTCCACTTTTGTGGGTCTCTGTGTCTTCTGGGTTGTCTTTCCCCCATGTCGTTTTTGTCCTCTGTGAGCATCCGTTCCTGCTGGGTTGGGACCATTTGCTGTGTCCTCAGATGGCAGCTTTGCAACTTTTAAGACTCCAGATGCTACTCACTGATAAGGGGTGCAGAAGAGTCTTCATTAGCAAAATGCTACCTGTGTTAGTTGGCCTCGATTTCACTTAAGAGCATGGTCCCCAGCCCCCTGACCCGGCTACTTTGTCCTTGCAATATTGGGTTAAGATGGAAGGAGTACTCAAGTAATGTTGAAGTCCCCTTAATATTGTTCTTGTTTCTAATGTGTACTGTGACCAATGTCACCCAACCAAATTTCTATCAACTATGTAATCTAAACCCTTCCCCCCCATCCTCCCCTCCCTTGCAGGAGTCGAAGAGTCTTTTCTTCTATGTGTAAGTCTGTTTTTGAGTTCTTATCATAGGGATCTCATACAATATTTGTCCTTTTGTTGCTGACTACTTTCACTCAACATAATGTCTTCCAGTTAAAATCAGGTTATGAGATGTTTCCTGGGATCATCATTGTTCTTTAGCATTGCATAGTGCTCCATTGAGTGTATGTACCACAGTTTATCTATCCATTCCCCTGTTGTTGGGCATCTGGGTTGATTTCATCTTTTGCTATCGTGGACTGCGCTGTGATAAAAATTTGTGTGCGTGTATCCATTGGTGTTAATGGCCTTGATTCCGTAAGATATACTCCAAGCAGTGTAATTACTGGGTCAAATGCTATATCAATATCCATTTTTTTTTAAGGAAGTGCCAGATTACTTTCCAAAGAGGCTGAACCATTTTGAAACTCCACTGACAGTGTAGGAGAGTTCCAATTTCTCCACAGCCATTTGTTGTTTTGTGTTTTTTTGATCATGGCCAACCATGTACATGAATGTTTGTTGCAGCACAGTCCACAATAGCAAAAAGTTGAAGTCAACCTCGATGCCATCAACAGATGAATGGATAAGCAAACTATGGTGCATCTACTCAATGGAACACTATTCTGTGATAAAAACCAATGACAATTTTAGAAAACATCTCATAACATGTTCCCATTTGGAAGAGATCATGCTGAGTGAAATCAATCAGTGTCAAAAGGACAAATTTTGTATGAGATCCCTGTTATAAAGACTTAACAAGAAAATTAGCTGCAGAAGAAAATGACTGTGTTGGCAGCATGGATGGGTGGGGGGCAGAGGGTTTATCATAGATGAGATAATTGATAGATGTTAGAAATTGTATTCTTTTACTGTAATTAAAAAATAAAAAGCTATATAACACAGCTTTAGTTTTTTTATTCCTTGATAAGAAAGACAATATTGTTATTCTACTGTTGAATATTCAGTCATAATTAAGGTAAATGCATAGTCATCTCCTCATGTCTTGAAGATTTAAAAGATGGTTAAGACTATTCAACCATAAGATATACTCTGGCAAGGAGTCAAGTGTCACATTAATTTCTGGGGTCACAGTTATCACCATAAATTTTTTTCACCAGTAATTTACTTAATGGCCTGATCCAGAGGTAGTATTTCATTCTATAGTATGAGAAGATTAATTAGAACACCAGTATATAGGAATAAAGTGTGGACTTTTAACACTTTTTATAATGAGTGTCTCTATTTAAGTCATGACAAATTTGATGTTAAGAGCAACACTCTCATCTCATGCCCCTGGAGACAGAGTAATTGTGTAAAGCAAAAGTATAGGAATCATGTCTGTCTTCTGCCAAAACTCTAGCTTTTACTGCACACATCCCAAAAGTTTGGAAGATGAGTGTTTCCCAGATTCAGGTAACATGTACATGAATGTTTGTTGCAGCACAGTCCACAATAGCAAAAAGTTGAAGTCAACCTCGATGCCATCAACAGATGAATGGATAAGCAAACTATGGTGCATCTACTCAATGGAACACTATTCTGTGATAAAAACCAATGACAATTTCAGAAAACATTTTAGAAAACTTACTGAATTAAAAAAGTAAAAAGGTAAATTCATATCACTGCTATTATTATTTGAAAATGCTTGTATTGCAATGCATATTGACATGATTGCAAAAAACAGTAACCTGTTTTTAATTTATTAAGTACCAATGGATAGTATGAGCTTTCTGACTTCATTTTCAAATATACAATTAAGATAGATTTAGAAAATTCCACCAGATAATTCCAATAAAGTATATTTGTTTAGATAAATACTTGTATTTCCTGGCCTTAACCTTTAGATTAGCATTCCACAAAGTAGTCCGGTGATAAGCTTTTTAAACAGGGATTCCTTGGTCAATTTAGTTAGGAGAACATACACACACAATATTACTGTCTTTCTCACTTACAAAGCCAATAGCTTTAAAGTTCTGATAATTTCTTCAATAAGGAAACATACTTGGCTGCTTTTTAGTCTAATGTTTTCAAACTATACTTAACCACAAAATCCTTTTCTTATACAACATTTATTGCCATCCCAGACATCTAATTTTCTGGAAAATTATTCCTGAGGCAGAAAAGCTATTTACCAGAGACATTCAAAATGAAGAATATCCTTTGAGAAATATTTGCTGAAACTCTCTCAAACATGAAGAAACAAGGTCTTTCCTATGTGACTTTTTAAAGTGTGGACAACGTAAGCTTTTCCTAGCTTTGTGAAGTTGAGGATTATAAAATCTGCTATAGGATTTATTAATGAAATGGCTCTTTTACGATCATTGCAATGTTTATTCAATGTTGTCACTCATCCATAGCAAAAAATAGTAGCTTTTCAGTGTTTGCAACATGTCTTGTCACTATTTCAATGCTTTACGTGAAATAATACACTCAATCCTCATAACCCTCCAGGATGAGTTTTATTATTTCCATTTCTTTAGGAGTAGAAACTGAAGAAGCAGAAAAGTTCAGTAACTTGATTATAGTTACATGGCCAGTGAGGAACATAGCTGGAATTCAAATTCAAGTAGACTGGCTCCAAAGTTCATGAACTTATTCACTGCATTACTGTAGAATGTGCTGGGACCCCTTGATCTCCATCCCGGCGTCAGAGTCTTCTGTAGCTTTATCCTCCTAATCCTTACTAGAATATCTGAGTGAAAAGGAAACCTAGACTTGCTTCAGAAGCTTAAAACTGCTTAGTTTTTCTGGCATTCTCATGCCAGCCTCACGGCAGCAGTTATTACAGTCTCTTCGGCAAGAGTCAACAGAACAAACTTTTCAAAAGTTAAGCTAACATTTTCTCCAATTCAGTATTTCAGCATTCTGAAGGGTTATAAGTATGTTGCCCCCAAAAATTATTTTCATTTAAGAGAACATGAAATAAAAGAAATAAATTACATTATTTCCTTTCTTTAATGGAAATTTACAAAAAGGTTACTTAACCCAGCATTTCCCAAACTAGTTTCAGGATAGAATTCCTCCTTAATTGTGTATTTGTTGACATCCTGAAGAACACTGTCACATGTAAGCTCAATCTGGAAAGTGCTTAATTATGATCAGTGATATCCTGATAAATATTTTAAAACTGTCCACTTGGCTTGGCTGGCTCTATAAGGAAAAAAGCCTTTTCTGTGCTTGCCAATTTTGTAGCGTAAATACTCTCACTGTGACTAATATCAAGCTACCAAAACAAGCCATAGAATGTGGAGCTGAAAAATGAAGGGTACACTAGATCTGATAGGCTGATGGAAACTGTCTCTCGTGCATCCTCTCTTTCTCAATATTTTCAAAATTTAGCATTGCCAACTATATCACCATAAAAACTGAAATGCTTTGATGTGAAGCCTATTATTCATAAGAGACCAAGAAGGATTTTTAGCATGTACTTACTGAATTAAAAAAGTAAAAAGCTAAATTCGTATCACTGATACAACATTTGAAAAATCATAGCTGGATCAAGTGAATATGTCAGTTAAGCTATAACCAACTGTCTTCAAGTCATTTCTGACTCATAACAACCCTATAGGGCAGAGCAGTACTCCCCATAGAGTTTCCAAGGAGCGCCTGGCAGATTTGAACTGCTGACCTTTGGGTTAGCAACCTAGCACTTAACCACTATGCTACCAGGGTTTCCAGTTAAGCTATTGGGGGCGGGGGGGAAACTACACTGAGTCAATTCCAACTCATAGCAACCCTATAGACATAGTGGAACTACTGCATAGACTTTCCAAGGACCTCCTGGTAGATGTGAACTGCCAGAGCTTTTGGTTAGCAGCTGTAGCATTTAACCATGATGCCACCAAGATATCCCACCCAGTTAAGCTATAGACCTCCCTGAATTACAAAACTCAGTGTATCTCAAGATTATCTATATCCTAATCTTGCTGGATGATGGATAGTATCTCTGATGTCATTCCATAATTCATCTTGTCTTCTGTCAGTAATATCCAATACATCACACTTGTTCTTGAGATGGTCTCTAAACTCAGGTAGGATATATTCAAGGTCCTACTGGGCCACAGTCAACACCTGGTCTTGTTCTGACTGCTGATAGGGAGCTTTCCCATCATCTTTTTCCACAGATATAGTTGATTTGATTCCTGTGTATTCCATCTGGTGAGGTTCATATGCATAGTTGGTGTTTGTGCTGGTGAAAAAAAGGTGTTTGCTATGAAGAAGTCGTTGAGCCTGCAAAATTGTATCACACGATCTCCAGCATCTTTTCTATCACTGAGGCCGTATTTTCCAGCTACCAATCCTCCTCCCTTGTTTCCAATGTTCGCATTTAATTGCCCGTAGTTATCAATTCATCCTGATTTCATGTTTGATCAATTTCGGAGTCCAGAAGCTGGTAAAAACTTTGAATTTCTTCATTTTGGCCTTAGTTGTTGTGCATAAATTTGAATAATAGTTGTATTAACCAGCCTTCCTTGTAGGTGTATGTATATTGTCGTATCACTGACAACATTATACTTCAGGACAGATCTTGAAATGTTCTTTTTGACAATGAATGAAACATCATTCCTCTTCAAGTTTTCCCTCCTGTCATAGTAGACGATGATTGTCTGAATCAAAATGGTCAGTACCATGAAGAACGCCATGAGATAATTAAAAAAAAATAAGAAAGAAAGAAAATATCCAATGGGATGTCAGAAGAGACTCTGAAACTTGCTGTTGAATGTCAGGTAGCTAAAGCAAAAGAAAGAATGGCTAAATAAAAGAACTGAACAGGAGATTTCAAAGAGCAGCACAAGAAGAAAAAGTAAAGCCATGTGCAAAAAGCTGGAAATAGAAACTGAAAAGAGAGGAACACATTCTGCATTTCTCAAGCTGAAAGAACTGATGAAAAAATTCAAGCCCTGAGTTGCAATAGAGAAGGATTCTACAGGGTAAATATTAAATTACTCAGGGAACATCAAAAGAAGAAGGAACACACAGGAAGGAATACACAGAGTTATCATACCAGAAGAACTGGCTGATGCTCAGCCATTTAAAAAGGTAGCATATGAGCAGGAACCGACGGTAATGAAGGAAGAAGTTGACACTGCTTTGAAGGCACTGGTGAAAAACAAGGCTGCAGGAATTGATGGAATAACAATTGAGATATTTCAACAAATGAATGCAGCGCTGGGAGTGCTCACTCATCTATGTCAAGAAGTTTGGAGGACAGCTACCTGGCCAGTCAAATGGCAGAGACCCATATTTATTGACCAGTGATCCAATGGAATGTGGGAATTACCAAACAACATTATTAATATTACACACAAGTAAAATTTTGCTCAAGATCGTTCAAATCAACTGCAACATTATATTGGCAAGGAACTGCCAGAAAGTCAAGCTGGATTCAGAAGAGGAATATCATTGCTGATGTCAGATGGATCTTGGCTGAAGGCAGAGAATACCAGAAAGATGTTTACCTGTGTTTCATTTACTGTGCAAAGGCATTTGACTATGTGGATCATGCCAAATTACAGCAGAACACTTAATTATGGTCTTAAGGAATCTGTAACATGGATCAGGAGGCAGTTGCACAAACAGAACAAGGGGGCACTGCATGATTTAAAGTCAGGAAAGGTGTGATCAGGATTGTGTCCTTTTACTATATCTTTTCAATTAGTATGCCAAGCAAATAATCCAAGAAGAAAGACTGTGTGAAGAACAACGAGGTATCCGGACTGCAGGAAGACTCATGAACCATCTGCATTCCTCAGGTAACACCACCCTCCTTGCTGGAAGTGAAGACGATTTAAAACACTTTCTGATATAGGTCAAAGACCATAGGCTTCAGTATGGATTGCACCTCAGCATCAAGAAAACAAAAATTCTCACAACTGGACCAGTAAGCAACATCATGATAAATGGAGAAAGGATGGAGATTGTCAAGGATTTCCTTTTACTTGGGCCCACAATCAACACCCATGGAGGCAGCAGTCAAGAAATGAAAAGATGCATTGCACTGGTAAAACATGCTACAAAGGACCTGTTTGAAGTGTTGAAAAGTAAAGATGTCACCTTGAAGACTAAGGTGTGCCTGACTCAAGCCATGGTATTTTCAGTCTCAGCGTACGCATGCTAAAGCTGGACAATGAATAGGAAAGACAGAAGAAGAATTGATGCCTTTGAATTGTGGTATTGGAGAAGAATATTGAATACACCTTGAAATGCCAAAAGAATGAACAGATCTGTTCTGGAAGAAGTACAATTAGAGTGCTCTTTGGAAGCAAAGATAGTGAAATAGTGTCTTACATACTTTGAGGATGTTGTTAGGAGGGATCAATTCCTAGAGAAAGATATCACACTTGGCAGAATGGAGGGTCAGCAAAAAAGAGAAGACCCTTAATGAGATGGACTGACACAGTGGCTGCAACAATGGGCTTAAGCATAAAACTGATTGTGGACATGGCACAAGACCAGGCAGTGTTTCATTCTGTTGTGCATAGGGTCGCTGTGAGTTGGAACCAACTCGACGGTACCTAGCAACAACAACAATCCTCTGAAACCCCTAGTGGTGTAGTGGGTAAGGTCAGCATTTTAAATCTATCAGGTATTCCTTGGAAACCCTAAGGGGCAGTTGAATTCTGTCTTATAGAGTCACTGTGAGAATCGACTGGATAATCGTTCTAGCTAAAGCTCTCTATATGTACTCCTACTACTGAAAGACATTCTGACAGAGTCTATAATAGAAGGATACAGTATGAAACTGGACAGTGAAAAACCTCAAAAAGACTAGCCATTAAGAAATAGAAGGAAGAAGAAATTTATACCCAACTGTATTTAAATAGCAACTGTCCCTAGATTAAGTGCTCTAATCTCTTACAAATATTCCTTTCTCTGGACCTCCCTTCACATTACATAAGATGGCACATTGATATTTGTAAGCAGTTCAGTCAGCCTGTCTTGTGAAAACTTGTGAGTCAACCACACAGTCCACATTTATGCTACTAGCTCTAACACCATGCCAATTGCATTGGAATTCAATTAGACATTGACATATACAAAATGTAGATGGTAGTGGAAGAACCTATAATGCGGTGAGATAGTGATTGAAGGAAGAGATCTGTGCTACATGTTCTCAGGTTTCCCTCAAGCACAGCTTAAGGCAAGCAAACATCGTTGTGGATATCTGAGAAGCAGAATGTCCCATAAGCAGATGTCACGTCTCAGTGCATATATGATGTGGGCCAGTTTTGATCAAGGCACTTCCGTTGATATCTGAGGCCACTCACTTTGAGTAAAGATTTGGCTCACTTAAGATGTGGAGTCCCTGATGCATGTGGTTAAGCAACAGACTACTAGCTAAATGGTTGGCAGTTCAAATCTACCTTCAGGAGACAGTCTTTGTGATCTGCTTCCAAAAGGTTACAGGCTTCTACTATGCACACGTGGAGTCACCACGAGTTGGGATAAGCTCCCTGGAGATCAATAAAATGTAGGCAACTAAAGGCTGCAAATGCAAATTAAAGATCAAATTATACGCAAATTAGTATATAAATAATACACAACTGCCCATCAATTGAAATTGTACTCTGATGTCAAATAGGCACCGTGAAAATAGTGATAGTACGTAATGTAAGTACAAAGTTATTAAGGAAAGTAGTGTAAGTACTCAAGGCAAGGTTCAAAGTATTTTTTATATGTATCACCCTCTGCCACTGAGTCTATTCCAATTCATAACGATCCTATAGGTCACAGTAGAAGTGTCCTATAGGGTTTCCAAGGAGCGCCTGGCAGATTTGAACTTCCAACCTTTTGGTTAGCCATTGTAGCATGTAACTACACCACCACTAGTGTTTCCAAGTGTACAGCATAGGCATTAAGCAGACAGAAGAACACTTGCTTATAAACCACTGGTGTGCCTGCAATGAGGTATGACAGCTGAATGTCAGCATAGCACACCTCAGAACTTTCTATGTCCTAATTTTTGTATCACTCCCTGTATGGATGATCTCATATAATCTGGTTATTCAGAGTTTGTATGTTGCTGAGCTTTGATATTTATTTTCAGAAAATAGTATTAATGTTTACATATTTTCATACATAATGTACAATTAATTTATAATAAGTTATTTCACAGAAAACAAATGTTTTATGGCTGCATAAACTCATCTTTCAAATGTGTAGACTAAAAACATGAAAATTTCTTTTCCTCACAAATTTTTCCCTAGAAATATAATTTGGAAAAAGTAAAGTAATACAGTATGTCATGTTGCATTATAATGGAATATAAAAATGTTGCAAAGACTTTCAATGTTATTTATTATGAATAATAAGTAGAATAATAATAACAGTACTTTTCATCTTTTAATTCTTTGCTAATCATAATTAACTTCTGCTATAAATACACAGCAATGTCATTTGGCTTGCTAATAAAATAATCACACAAAAATTGAGGAGGCACGACATATCTGCTGAACGCCTTTGAAACTACAAAGAGAACATGAAATAGAGATTATGAGATCACACCGAATATGAGAAAGTTCAAGCCTTCTGTCTGTGCTCAGCCAATGACTCGTAAACAACAAACACTAACTAGAGAAAATGAGAGGAAACCTACTGGGCTCAGCCAGGTGTTACCTTATCTTGGTGATTTACCCTGTTCTTTGATCAACGATGAGAACAAAATCACACATCTCCTCAGGAAGCCATAAATGTTTAAAGGCAGCTGTGGGAGTGCTCACCTGGGTACTTATATACAAAGAATACTTCCACGAAAGAAGAATCAAAATTTATTCTCTTGGGCTTGAAACAAAAATAACACCTATGAATCTGCTGCTCCATTGTGTTATTTCTTCAATGAAAGAACAAAAGCAGTTTTACAATCCCATTTCTGGTGAATTGGCAGGAAGACACTGGCATCCTCCTGAATCAGGGTGACAGGCTCATTCAACACTCCCTTGAAAAGCCAGCAGTGTAAACACTTAACATCCTTTCAGTATCTGCATAAACTGCATTGTGAATATAGTTTCAATTCCCAAAAAATAACAGAGTGCAAAACACAAAAATCACAGTTCTACAATATTTTACAGACAGACTATATAGAAAACATTACCTAGAATCTTAGGGCAAGCTGTTACAGCCTATAAAATCTATGAAATCCAGCATATTTTATTAATCAGAATTATACCGATACACTGACCAAGAACTGTTAGACTGTGGCTGGAGAAAATGAGAGCACAGCTCGTAGGGTAGAGGAATTATGGAGATGGTGGGAATGGTCTCAGGTTCAGTAAAAAGGCAGTTAGTATTGGGAGCACCTTCAATCAATAAGTAACTCAAAAATGTTTTCATTTTTTACTTTTGCATTTCAATCCAGATACTTTTTCAAATGGAATTGTTAAATAGTGGAAAATTTTACAAACCCCAGAAATTGATCCGAGATGGATTTTAATATTATACAACTGAAGTATAGCATAGTGTCTGAATTCATAAATGCTATATGTTCAAACTACTTTAACTTAAGTATCATCTTTCCTTGTTTCCTGATTTCCTGACATTTATTCTTCTGTCACAGAAAGGTGGTCATATACATGCACCATATATAAAATAATTGGGCAGTTCTCATGTAGTGCCAAAGAGGATTCAGAGAAGAAAATTGCAGAGAGAGGAGGATAATTGTCTATATAAACTCTGAAACAAGTTGTAAACAGGTTTTGAATAAAAGAGGCGTTTATGTTAAACAAACATAATGTGTTTTGTTTGTTGGTGCGTATAGTTAATGTGTTCAGCTGCTAACTGAAATGTTGAAGGGCTGAGTCTCTGAAGAAAGTGCTGGTGATCCACTGAAAATTCAGTCACTGGAATCCTGATAGAGTGCATTTCTACTCTGACTCACATAGGATTGCCATCAGTCAGAATTAACTCAGCGACAACTTGTTAATATGTTTGTGTGACCCTGCGTTCAAATTCTCCAGGAGCTCCTTGGAAACTTGACGTGGTAGTTCTGTCTATAGGGCTACTGTGACTAGAAATCAACTTGATGGCAATGGGTGTGGTTTGGGTTTTGGTACTGGGACTGGTAGGAGGTCTAGAGCTTTACAGTGCACTGCAATCACTGAGGTACTCTTCAAAAGTGCTCGACTTAGAATTTTGACAAGTTGTATAACTGTGGATAAATTGTTTCTAGTCTCATTTTTAAAGTGAGAGCAATCATGTCTACAAAGTTAGTATATGTATTGGTGGATTTAATGTATCTGGAGTAGAAAAGGAAGTTTAAAAGTGCAGTAGAATCTATTATATATTACAGAGGAATAGCAAGAGCTTCAAATAAAGGCAGTCAATTGCTAGATGTCATGAGGTGCAGACAATAAACATTCCAGGAGTTCAGGCACCAAAATCAATTCCATCTAACATGATCAAAGCAGTCTTGAATGAATGTGATGTGAGTTCTATCTTAAGGGAAAAAAGGGTAATTACCACTATTTCATCTTATATTATGAATGGAGGTCTTTAAATGTGACACTCTCATCTAAAATACTTAAGGTTACCTGCAGGTTTTTGATAGCCCCAAAATGTGACTGAAATATTCTTGACCACTTATACACCTTAGGGGTCCAACAGAATTTTTTTTTCCTTTATTAAACTCCCAATAAGCAAATCAATAGCACTTTAAAGTCTAATATTCATAAAGTTGATTACTTTAAAACACTTCTGAAGTCAATGAATAGTATTTCAGCTACCTTTTGCTGCAATTTTTTTATCATCATGTCAATCCAAGGATGACAAAAATACATGGTAACATTAAAAAAGTAATGGATCGTCCATTAAAAAAGAAAAATCTCTGCCATAAAGTCAATTCCAACTCATAGCAACCCTGCAGAACAAAGTAGAACTATCTCCTAGAGTTTTTAAGAAGTACCTGGTGGATTTGCACTGTCAACCTTTGGCAGTTGTGGCACCTAACCATGGTGTCAGCACCAAATCCTCCAAAACTGCATGTATTACTTTAGGGTCATAGCTTCTAAATATATCCATGTATTAATATCTTTAATTATATTTTGGGAAACAATTTTCAGAATATCACATGAGCTAGGACCAAGCTTAGTTAAGTTCTTTGCAATGTATGTCACACTTCTTTTAAACCACTTCAAAGTTAAACATAATCATTTGTATTATAATTTAAAAGTCAGACACTATTGAATAGTTACAGGATTTATTTCTGTTCCACTTATTGCAATGTCTAGTATTATTAGCCTAGAATGCTAACTAACTCCTATTTACTGTTTGGTATTAATCCATACACATACATTTAAATATAACCAAATGGACTGTTTGTGGGAAAGAAAAGAAAAAAGAGTCATAGCATTCTTATTGTTTTACAACCTCTTTTTGTTACTTAATTTACCAGGCTTATTTTCTGAAGCTTGTTATATATATCATTTTATAAATAGCAGTATTGCATTCATCTTGTAGATTTGTTTTCAGTGTTTTAACTTTGAACATACGCTACAAGACGTGAATGTAAAATATTATGCACTCACTGTATTATTTCAAAGATTCTTTTGTTTGCTAATTTTATTGTGCTGTAGTTTAAATCCACCAGGATCTCCTTAGAGACTCACTTGGGCAGTTCTCCTCTGTCCTATAGGTCTCTATGAATTGAAACCAGCTCAGTGGCAACAGATTTGTTTTTCTTGTTTGTTGGCTTGTTTAGGTGAAAATTTATGGTACAAATTAGTTTCTAACTCAAAAATGAGTGTACAGATTGTTTTGTGACATTGACTGCAATCCAGACACTGTATCATCACTCTCCCCCTTTCCACTTGAGTTTCCTGACCCTTCGTTTTTTTCTCTTCCATGCTTTCAGGCAGGCATCACCCATTTGGTCTGGTACACTTGACTGAACGAAGAAGCACATTACTGACAGGTAGACCGTCTGTTTTAAGGTCCTGTCTAATCTCTCTGGCTGAAAGGCAGACTTTGGGAGTGGCTTCAGCTCTGAGTTAGCAGGATACTCATTGGCCTTAGTCTCTGAGGTCCCTCCAATCTCTGTCAGACTAGTCAGTCTGGTCTTTGTACTGTTGTTGCCAAAGCGATTTTCCTTCAGCCTTTTTTCCCTGTCTTTCCAAGGCCCCCTACAGTGATCTCTGTCAGAGAAGTTGGTGGTGGTAGCCAAGCACCATCTAGTTCTGGTCTCAGGCTAGTGGAGGCTGTGGTTCATGTATTCCATTAATCTTTTGCACCAATATTTTTCTCTTTGTTTTTGTTTTTCTAATTCTTCTTTGTTGCAGACGTGGTGCACTGGTGGTGCCATGGTTAAGTATTTGGCTGCTAAGCAAAATGTTAGAAGTTCAAATCCACCAGCCACTCCTTGGAAATCCTTTGGGGAGTTCTACTCTCCTCGGTAGTGTTGCTAGGAGTCAGAATTAACTCCTCGGTAATGGGTTTAGTTTTGGGGTTTGTTCCAGATGGTATGAGACAATGCTTATTTGGGCATTCCCAGGATATTAAGATCCCAGACACTAGCAGCAAAGCAGGAAGTAGCTTTTCTTTGTTTTATTTTTTTTTTAGTAAACCATGCTGTGCCAAGTAACCTAGCTATCCCCAGACACAATGGTCCCTAGCCCTCGGTCCAGATAACTTAATCTTTCAAGGTTTTGAAAGTATCTTAGAGGCTTCTGTAACTTTGCCTTGGTCATGTTGTGCTATTTTTCTCTATATTTTGTGTGTGTCTTTCCTTTTACCAAAGTTACCACTTGTCTGCTCTCTAGTTGGTGATTTCCCCTCTCTAGCCCTTTCCTGCCTAGTAACCATCAAAAATTATTCTTCTTCTGTGTGTAAACCTTTCTTTATATTTCATAATGGCAATTTCTTTCAACATTTGTTCTTTGGTGATTGGCTTATTTCACTCAACATAATACCCTCCAGATTATTCATGTTTTAAAATGTTTCATTGATTCATCATGGTTCTCTATCATTGTGGAGTAGTTCATTGCATGTAAGTGCTATAATTTGTTTATCCATCTATCTGTTGATGGGCACTTACATTGTTTGCATCTTCTTACATTTACCAATAATGCTGCAATGAACATAGGTATACATATGTCTATTGGTGCAGTGGCTCTTATTTCTCTAGAATATATCTAAAATATCTTTCAAGGAGTGCAACATCTGAACTGTATGTTATTACTTTTATTTTCAATAGTTTGTTGTGCTTTAAGTGAAAGTTTACAATCCAAGTCAGTTTGTCATAAAAACTTATTTACACATAATGTAAAGATAGTTGTACCTCTACACTGTGACGGGACACTGTACTTTCTTGCATCCTGTATTTCCTGTGTCTGTTCCACTAACTCCTGTCCCCCTTTGTCCTCTCATTTTGCCTCTGGGCAGGAGCTGCCCAGTTAGACTCATGTAACTACTTAAGCCAAGAAGTGTACTCTTGATAGTATCATTTTATGTTGTACAGTAAAGACTAATCTTGCTTGAAAATTAGCTTCCATAATGATTTAAGTTCTGAGCTAGCAGAGTATCCAGGCTTCATGACATAGGGGGACCTCTTGGTCTGTTGGATCATTAAGTCTGATTTTTTTTAAATAGAATTTGATTTCTGCACGCCACTTTTTTCCTGCTATGTCAGGAACTTTTTGTTGCATTCCCTGTCAGGGAAGTTACTGGTTGTGGCCAGGAGCCATCTAGCTCATCTGGTCTCATTTTGATCTAGTCACTGGATTTTGTGGCCCTTTTTCATTAGATCTCATATTTTCTTTATATCTTTGAGGTCCTTCATTTTCCTCTGTTCCAGGTGGGCTGGGATCAATTGATTCTAGTTAAGTGGCTGGTTACTAGTTTTTGAGACCACAGGTGACACCCACCAAACTAAGATGCAGAATATTTTCTTTAAAAATTTTGCTATGCCAGGAGGTGGGGCCTAGATGGCAAACTAGTCATACATCTCTGTGATTCCCTCTGAGAATTAAGGCTTAGAAAAGTAATTGAACAGAGCAGTCTGGACATTCTGGGAGCCCCAATATCAGGCAAACGGTTGTAAGATCAGATTGGATGACAGGAAGAGGAAAAATATCTTTGATGGAAGAGAGACAGCAGTGCAGTGCATCCTGCTTCTGCTGGCACAGGTATGGACACCTTCTTTGTTAATTGAGGGACTGGGGCTGGGATCTCTGAGCCTGAGAGCCTGGCAGGGGCCAGCTTCTATGCTGAGCTGCAAGACCTAAGTAAACAGCATCTTTTGCGGCAGAGAGGCTGTGCTTGGGACTGTCACATCTAGAGAACCTAGCAGTGCCTGGTGACTAAGGTGCCAGTGCCCCTCCCCCACTTGTCTGAGCTGTGCCGTAGATACTGCTGACAGCGCAGAGGAGGAGGCTCAGGTGTAACACCCTCTTGGTCAGTTGAAAGGCAGAGTCAGCCATGTCTGAGGGCCCGGCTGATGTCAACTGCCACACTGAGCAGCAGTACCTGACTAGACAGTCCTTCTCCCAGCAGAAAAGCTGTTTTTAAGACAATCACACCTAGACAACATAGTGGCAGCTGGTGACGAAGTGTAGTGGTGCCCTAATCCCTACCTTCTCTGAGCTACATCATTGCATCTGCTGATGGCCCCAGGAGACTCCGTAAGTATGGCACCATTTCTGTCAGCCAGGAGGTGGGGCCTGACACCCCTAAGGCCACCCTGCTATTGGCAGCTGCTGGACAATGCTTCTCTCAGCAGAAAAGCAGTTTTAAAGATAAGTGTATCCAGAGAATGCAGGAGTGAGTGGTGGCCAAATGAGGTGGCATCATTTCCACCTCCCTTCACTGAGTCATTTCATAGCATCTGCTGACAGGCCCCTGAGAGACTTGATAAGTGGGACACCATCTTTGTCAGCCAGGAGGTGGAGCCTGCGACCACTAAGGGCATGGCTGTTTTTGACCAGACCGTGTCCATCTCAGCAGAAAAGCAGTCTTTAATATAAGAGCATCTAGAGAACACAGCAGTCCCTGGTGGCCAAGTGTGGTGGCATCCTCTCCTGCCTTCTCTGAGCTGCACCAGTATCAACTGGCATGACACTGGAGAATTGGCACAAGTAGGTTGCCATCTTTATCAGCCAGAAGGCAGGGCCTACCCCTGAGGACCCAGCTGGGGCCAACCACCAATGTGAGCATTATTGATGGGCTTGGCAGTGTCTCTGTTACCAGAGAAGAGGTACATAAGTTATCTGCACCAAGATAATACAGCAGTAGCAGGAGATCAAGTCTAGTAATGCCCCTACTCACTCCCTTCTTAGAGCTACGCCACAGGTTGCACTGGTATAACACTGGAGAAGCTGAACAGCTTTTGATGGTGCAAAGACAGTAATAAGTGTCTAACCATTTAAAGAAGCAGACCACCATGGCTCCAGAAAATTCCCAAAATAAAGAAGCAAAGAACTTCCCAGAAGAAAGCTTTCTGAAATTATCAGAGGTACATACAAAAGAATTATGTGTAGAGCTCTTCTAGAGATTAAACAAAGGGTGGCAGGACAAAATGAAAAATTAAGCACACTATATGAGCTTCTAGAACATCAACAATCTGAAGTCCAAGAGATCAATAGCCAAGTTACACAGTTAGACAATTAAATGTAAAGCCAAAAGAGCAGGACTGAGTAAGTAGAATGCAGAATTAGCCAGACTGAAGATAAAGGACTGGACACTGGTATTTATAAGTAGACATCAGATAAGAGAAACAAGAAAAATGAAGAAGCATTAAGAAGAATGTGTGACTATATCAAGAGGAATAACCTACAGATAATTGAAATTCTTGTGACAGGAAGGGATAGCAGAAAATACAGAGAGAATTGTTGAAGAGTTGCTGAACTTTCCTCATATAATGAAAGAAGAGAACATAGCTACTCTAGGTGCTTATCAAGCTCCACAACAGGTAGACTCTGAAAGAAAGACACTGAGACATATCATAATCAAGCTTAATATAATGAAACATAAAGAGAGGTAGTTAAAAGCAGCTAGGCATAAAGCAAAACTAGCGTACAAAGGAAAGCTTCTGACTTCTTGGCGGAAACCAGGCTGGCAGGAAGGCGGTAGGATGACACATACAAAGTCTTGAAAAAGAAAAACTTCCAATCAAGAATTATGTATCCTGCAAAATTGTCTCGTAACTACGATGGTGAAATTAAGACATTCTCAGACAAACAGAAGCTTAGAGACTTTGCAAAAACCAAATAAAAAACACAAGAAATACTGAAAGAAGCTCTTCATTTAGAAAATTAGTAACATCATATGTATACTCAAGAGTGCAGTACAGGATACAGCATCCAGAATCCTACTCAGTTAGGGAAGTCACAAAAGTCAATCAAGGCCAAAATAAGTAAAAGTAGGGAACCAGAGATCTTAACATGTACACTATGACATCACTCTATAAAGAAGGGATATATTAGAGTACTTACAGCACTTTCAGATGAAGAGAAAGTTAAGGAGATACACAGAAGTTAAAGATTGATTTAAACTTAGGACATTAAGGGGGAACAAAGGGGTAGCCACAAAGCACACAACAATACTACTTATCAAGAAACTACAAAACAAGGAATATAATACAGAAGTCTCAACAGACATGAAACCAACAATGAAAAGGATGAAAAGAAACCCACAAAGACAAACCAACCAGAACAGAATATTAAGTGGAATAGAGAAAACATCAACAACAAAAAATAAAGACACCAAAATGACAGCACTAAACACATGTCTATCAATAATTACACTAAATGTAAATGGAATAAACGCTCCAATAAAGAGGTAGAGAGTAACAGCTTGGATCAAAACCACAATCCATCTATATGCTGCTTACAAGAAACCATCTTACACTCAAAGATACGAGCAAACTGAAAATCAAAGGGTGGAAAAATATACACCAAGCTAACAACATGCAAAGAAGAGTGGGAGTGGTGATACTACTCTCAGATAAAATAGGTTTTAAAGTAAAATCCACCACTGCACACAAGGATGATCACTATTTGTTGCTTAAAGATTCAGTACATACACAAAATATAACAATATTACTTATGCAGCAATACCAGAGCATCCAAATAAATCAAACACTGATGACATTGAAAAATGAAATAGATCACTTCATAATCAAAGTAGCAGATTTCAACACTCTGCTTACAGTAACAGACAGATCATGCAGAAAAAAGCTCAACAAAGGTACAGAAGGTCTTGAGACAATCAATCAACTAGACTTCATTGGCATATACAGAACTTTTTACACAACAACAAATAAGTACACCTTCTTTTCCAGTGAACATGCAACATTCTAAAGAACTGACCAATGAAAGAGTCTCAAGAAAATTTAAACCACTGAATTATTGCAAAGCAAGTTCTCAAACCACAAAGCCATAGAAGTTGAAATCAACAGCACACACACACAAAAATGGGTTGAAATTTGAATTCATGGAAACTAAAAAACACCTTGCTCAAAAATTCATAAGTTATAACAGATCCAACCAAGATTGAAAATATTTTAACAGAATACTACAAAAAAATTGTGTTCTAACAGACTTGGAAACCTAAAGGAAATGGCAAATTTCTAGATTCACATCACCTACCAAAATTATCATAAGGAGAAGACAACTTAATAAACCCATCACAAAGGAAGAGTTTATAAAAGTAATTAAAAAAAAAAACAAAAACTACCAACTAAAAAAAGTCCCGGCCCAGATGCCTTCAGTGGAGAATTCTACCAAACTTTTAGAGAGGAGTTAATTCAAATACTACCGAGGCATTTACACAGCATCCAAAAGAATAGCCAAAAGCCAAGTGCTGTTGAGTCGGATTCGACTCATGGTGACCCTAAATTCATTCTGTGAAGTCAGCATAACCCTTATACCAAAGCCAGGGAAAGATGCCCTCCCTAAGAAAAGAAAAGAAAATTACAGACCAATATCACTCATGAACCTAGATGCAAAAATCTTTAACAAAATCCAATAGAATTCAACAACATACCAAAACAAATAATTCATCATGAGTAAGTTGAATTCATACCAGGGATGCAGGGCTGATTCAGCATCAGAAAAACAATTAATGGGATCAACCACATAAATAACACAAAGGATAAAAATCACCTGATTTTGTGAAGTGATTCAGAAAAGGCATTTGACAAAGTCAAACACCCATTTGTGTTTAAAAAAACTCTCAGTAAAATAGGAATAGAAAGGAAACTCCTCAATTCACTAAGGGGCATCTATGCAAAGCCAATCACCTACATCATCCTGAATGGAGAGAGACTGAAAGAATTCCCTCAGAGAATGGGAACTAGACAAGGATGCCCACTGCCACAACTTCTATTCAACATTGTACTAAATGTCCTGGTCAGAGCAACCAGAAAAGACAAAAAATAAAGGGCATCCACATCAGTAAACAAGTAAAAATATCCCTATATATTTGCAGATGATATGATCTACACAGAGGGCCCTGAAGAGTCCATAAATAAACTACTGGAATTAATAGTAGAGTTAGGATCCTACTCAATGGCACTTGGCCAGCTGAGCAAATAATAAAAATAGAAGATAAACGCAAGTTAATCAGTAGGATTCCTTTTCTTTACATCAACAAAGAGATCATCGAAGAGGACATCGCCAAATCAATACCATTTACTGTACCCTTCAAGAAAACAAAATATCTAGGAATAAATCAAACTATAGACCTGTATAGAGAAAATTTCAAGACTGTACTGCAAGAAAACAAAACAGACTTACACAAGTGGAGAAATCTACCTTGCTCATGGATAGGAAGACTTAATATTGTGAATGTGTCCATTTTAGCCAAAGCAATCTACACATACAGTGCAATCACAACGCAAATTTCAGTGTCATTTTGTAACAAGATGGGAGAAGCAAACCACCAACTTTTTTCAAAATGGAAGAATCCCCAGATAAGGGAAGCATTTCTGAAGAAGAGGAACACAGTAGGAGGCCTCAGAGTACATGACCTTGGAGCCTATTACACTGCCACAGAAATCAAAGCATCCTAGTACTGGGACAAAAAGAGACATATAGATCAACAGAACAAAACTGAAATCCCAGAAATGCCACCATCCTCTTATGAATGGATGATGTTTGACAAAGCCACAAAAGTTGTAAATTTGGGGAAAAATAATCTCTTTAACAAATGTTGTTGGCAAAATTGGATATCCATCTACAAAAAACCTGAAACAAGACCCATATCTCACACCATACACAAAAACTAACTCAAAATGTATCAAAGACCTAAATATCAAACCTAAAACAATAAAGATCATGCAGGAAAAAATAGGGTCAACAATGGAAGTTCTAATACACAGCCTAGACGGACTACAAGATCTGATCATCAATGCATAAACAACAAAAGAGAAAATAGATAAATAGAATCAAACGGAATAGAATCAACAGAAGAGAAAATAGATAGACTCAAACACACTTATCCAAAAATTCTGTCAAGAGAGTTAAAAGACAACCTACAGAATGGGAAAAAATATTTGGCAACTACATGTCGGATTGACATGTGATTTCCACAACATACAAGGTACTACAAATTAGCAACAAGTAAAAGGTAAGTAAATCAATTAAGAAGTGGGCAAAGGTGATGGACAGACAATTCACCAAGGAAGACACCCAAGCCCCTAAAAGACATGTTAGGAAATGCTCACGATCATTAGCTATTAAAGACATCCAAATCAAAACTACAGAGGGATACCATTTCAACACAATAAAGTTAACAGTAATCCAAGAAACACAAAACAACAAATGCTGGAGAGGCTGTGGAGAGATTGGAACTCTTCTACACTGCTGGTGGGAATGCAAAATGGTACACCCCTTTGGACCACAATTTGGTGCTTTCTTAAAAAGCTAGAAATAGAAATACCATGTGATCCAGCAATCCCACTGCTCAGAATACAGTCTACAGAAATAAAGGCTGTCACACGAACAGATACATGAACTCGTATGTTTAGCAAAGCACTGTGAACAATAGCAAAAAGATGGAATCAACTTAGGTGCCCACCAACGGATGAGTGGATAAACAAAGTATGGTATATATACTCAATGGAACACTATGCAATGATAAAGAACAATGAAAGTTTTAGGAAGCATCTCATAACCTAGTTTGAACTAGGTAACATTATGCTGTGTGAGATCAGTTGGCTGCAAAAGGACAAGTATTGTTCGAGACCTCTACTATAAGTAATTAAAAATGGAATTATGTACAGGCTCTTTGACAGCTACAAGGGTGGGGAGGGAGGGAGAGGGATGTTCATGGATTAGATAATCAGTAGGAATCTGGTTAGGTGAAGGGAGTGACAGCACACAGTACAGAGCACATCAGCATAACTGGACTATACCTTAAACTGAAAGGTTTTCTAAACTCAACATTGTATTTCAAAGGATAGAGTAGCAGGGATGGGTAGCATGTTTTCAGGGGACACTGAGGTCAACTGTCCTAACTAATCCTTAGCTAAGAGAATTTTCTGAACTCTGTATTGGTGAGTGGCATCTGGGGTCTTAAAAGCTAGTGAACTGCCATCTGAGGAAAACCAAATGTTCCCAACCCATCTGGAACAGATAATGACCAACAGCATCAAAGATACAACGGAAAAAGAGACCAGGAGACAGAAAGACCTATATGACTGTGAGACTATATCAACAGGAGACTAGAAGAACCAGATGGTGCCCAGCCACCACCAAAGGCAGCTGTGATGTGGGACACAATGTAGAGTCCCAAGATATCACGAGAAAAAGAAGTGTGCAGTTCAAGAAATCTACTAAAAGACCAGAATTGGTGCTTCAACAGACTAGAGAGTCCCCTTGGAACATGGCCCCTAAACTTGTTGCTGGCCCCAACTTGAAACCAGTACTGATGTCAGCTCTTCAGACAAGAATGGACTGAACTCAGGGACACACTGTGCGCATGTGGTGTGTGTGCTTTATGGTTCTATACATTTATAGGAGGCTGTCCTACTGGTTTGTTCTAGATAAGAGAAAAAAGCATGGAGAGGAGGGGACAAGAGCTCATTAAGAGGTTACTAGGAGAGTGGAAAGGAGGAATGTCCTGTTACAGGGTGAGGAGAGCAGATGGCGTTGCAAATAGGTGGGCATGCAAAATTTATTTGGATTGTATGCTTTCACTTAATCATAATATAAAAATATTGTTATGCCAGTTGACCTACAGGTACCCTGAAACTGGTCCCCAGAACCCTGACCCTGCATCACTTTTCTTTGAAGTGTTTGGTTATATTTAGGAAAGTTCTTAGTTTTTTGTTTAGTTGAATTCTTCTGACTACTGTGTGTTGTCCCACCTTTCACCTAATTCTTATCTACTGTTTAATTGATAACCCTCTACCTCCCTGCCAGTGCTTGTAACCACTGAAGAATATTTTCTTCTGCTTTCTGATCTTTTCTTGAGTCCTTACAAACGTCATTTTATACAGTATTTGTCTTTTTGCAACTAATTTCACTCAGCTTAACCTTCCAGATTCCTCCATGTTATCAGATTTTTCCCAAGTTCATCCTTGCTCTTTATCATTGCATAGTATTGCATTGTGTGAACATACCATCATTTGTCTATCCATTCATCCACTGAGGGACACCTAGATTGCTTCCACCTTTTTACTGTTGTGCACAGTGCTGCAGTACATGTTGGTTTGCATATATCTATTCATGTGAAAGCCCTTATTTCTCTAGTGTGTATTTCAATAAATGGGATTTCTGGATGATATGGTATTTCCATTTCTAGCTTTTTAAGAAAGCTCCAAACCAATTTCCAAAATAGTTGTAACATTTTACATTTCTACCAGTAGTGTAGAAAAGCTCCAATCTGTATACAACCTCTCCAACATTTATTATTTTGTGTTTTTTGGATTAATACCACCCTTGAAGGAATGAGGTGGTGTTTCATTGTAGTTTTGATTTGGATTTCTCCAATGCCTAATGATTGTGAGCATTTCCTCCTGTATCTGCCAGAAACCTGAATATCTTCTTTGGTGAAGGGCTTATTCATGTCCTTTGCTCGTTTTTTAATTGCATTGCTTGGCTTGGCTGGCTTTGGCTGGCTTTTTGATGATAAGATTCTAGAGCATCTTGTATATTTGGGAGATTAAATGCTGATTCAATTCATTGCATCCATTTTTTCCCCCAGTCTGTAGGTTGCCTTTTTACCCTTTTGGCAAAGTCTAAAGACTTCTCAGTTATCTGTTGTCACTTTTCGTGCTTGTGCATTGTTAATATTTTGTATTGTTTTTATACCTTGTGTTATGGCTCCCAGCATTGCCATATTTTTTCCTCCATGATCTTTATCATTGTGGATGTGATATTTAGGTTTTTGATCCATTTTGAGTTAGTTTTTGTGTGTGGTGTGAAATATGGGTCTTGTTTCAACTTTAACATACGGATATTCAGTTATGCCAACACCATTTGTTAAAGAGACTTTTTTTTTCCCCTAATTTACTGACTGTGGGCCTTTGTCAAGTATGATTTGCTCATAGGTGGATGATTTTATGTCTAGATTCTCCATTCTGCTCCGTTTATCTGGAAACTCTCATAGTGTAGTGAGTTAAATGCTACATCTGCTAACCAAAAGATCGGCAGTTCAAATCCACCAGGCACTCCTTGGAAACTCTATAAGGCAGTTTCTTCTCTGACCTCTGAGGTTGCTGTAAGTCAGACCTGACTCAACAGCACTGGATGGGTTCCACTGATACACCTATCTGTTTTTACCAGTACCAGGCTGTTTAGACTACCATAGTGAGACTTCTCACTTAGTTCTTCTTTGTCAGTAAAGCTTCACTTATCTGGGACTTCTTCCCTTTCCATATAAACAAATTTGGTAATTTGCTTTGCCATCTCATTACAAAATGCCACTGGAATTGGCATTGGGATTGCATTGTATCTACAGATTACTTTGGGTGAGATAGATATTTCATGATGTTAAGTCTTCCTATCTACGAGCAGCATAGGTTTCCCCAGTTATGTAGGTTTCTTGCTTTCTTGCAGTAGAGTCTTGTAATTTTCTTTGTATAGGTCTTTTACATCTGTGCTTAGATTTATTGCTAAGTATTTTGTCTTCTTGGGAGCTGTTGTAAATGATACTGGTTCGGTGATGTTCCCTTTAACATTCTTTTTGTTGGTGTAAGGGAATACAACTGATTCATCTAGTATTTTGATAATTTACTGAACTCTTCTATTAGCTCCAGTATCTTTTCTTGTGAATTCTTTAGGATTTTCTGTGCATAAGATCATATCATCTGCCAACACCAATTTGTATGCTCTTTATTATTTTTTCTTGCCTGATTGCTCTGCCTAAAACTTCTGGCACAATTTTGAATAAAGTGGTTTCAAAGGGCTTCCTTGTCTGGTTCCTGTTCTCAAAAGGAATGGTTTCAGAACTCCTCCATTTAGGATGCTGTAGGCTGTTGTCATCATATTAATGTCCTCTGTTATGCTGAAAAATTGCTCTCTATTCCTATATTTCTGACAGTATTTAACATAAATGAATGCAGAACATTGTCAAATGCCTTTTCTGTATCAATTGAAAAATCAAGCAGTCCTTGTTTTTTGCTTTATTTATGTGATTGAATGCATGAATTGATTTTCTAATATTAGACCATCCCTTCATCCCTGGTATGAATTCCACTTGGTCATGATGTGTTATTATTTTTTGGAATGTTGCTGAATTTTTTGGTAGAATTTTGTTGACGATTTTTGTGTCTAAGTTCATGAGACACGTTGGTTTGTCATTAGCCTTTTGTGTGGTATCTTTACCTGGTTTGGGTATCAGGATTATGCTGGCTTCATAGAATGAATTTGGCAGTATTCCATCCTTTTTTATACTCTGAAATATTTTTAGTAATAATTCTGTTAACTGTTCTCTAAAAGTTTGGTAGAATTCTACAGTGAAGCCACCAGGGCAAGTTTTGGGGAGCAGAGGAGGTATTAAATTACATTTTCAATCTTTTCTTTTGTGATAGGTTACTTTTGTGTGTGTTAGTTTAGGTTGTAGTGTGTTTCTGTTTCCTCTGAGTTGTCACATTTATTAGAGTATAATTTTTCATATTATTCTGTTATGATTTCTTAAATTTCAGTTGACTTTGTTGTGATGTTGTCCATCTCAGTTATTATTCAGATTATTTGCTCCCTCTCTTGTTTTTCTTTTGTCACTTTGACGAGTTGCTTATTGACTTTGCTGATCTTTTCAAACAACCAGCTCTTTTTTTTGTTAACTCTTTCTATTATTTTTCTATTGCTTAGTTCATTTAGTTCTGCTCCAGTTTTTAGTATTTACTTTCTTCTGATGCCTTAGGGCTTATTTTACTGTGTTTTGTCTAGTTGTTCCAGCTGTAGTGTTAATTCTTTGACTTGGGACTTTCCTCTTTCTGGATGTGTATATTTGAGATAAATTGACCTCCAATCACTACTTTTACTGTGCCCCAAGAGGTCTGGTGAGATCTGTTTTCATTCTCTTTCGATTCTGTGAGTTTTCTTTTATTCCATCTTTGATTTCTTCTATAAGCCATAGTTTTTGAATGTAATGTTTTTCAGTTTCCATGTGTTGGATATTTTTCCCCTTGGTTTTTCTGATTTCTACTTGCTTATTGATTTTTACTTTTATGGCTTTATGGCCTTAAAAGATACTTTTGATATTTTGATACTTTGAATTTTGTTAAGGCTTACTTTATGGCCTAGTATATAGCCTATTCTGGAGAATGTTCCATGTCTATTGGAAAGGAGAGTATACTTAGTGTTTTAGTCAGCTAGTGCTGCTCTAACAGAAATACCACAGAGTGGATGGCTTCAACAAAGGAAGGTTTATTCTTACACAGTCCAGTAGGTTGCAGGTCCATATGCAGGGTGTCTGCTCCAGGAGAAGGCTTTCCCCCTTGTTGGTTCTGGAGGAAAGTCTGGTATTGCATCAATCTTTATCCACGGAGCGTCTTGGCTCAGGAACCTCAGGTCTGAAGGATGCACTCTTCTCCCGGTGCTGCTTTGTTGATGGTACGAGGTTCCCAGTTCTCTGCCTGCTTCTCTTTCCTTTGATCTCTTGCAGGTTGAAAGGATTAAGGGTGGGGCAAGCCATACTCCAGGGAAACTCCCTTTACAGCAGAGCAGGGAAGTAATCCTATGAAGGAATTTACAGCCCCACCTGAATCCTTTAACATACAGTTTAGGGAAACCACAAAATGGAGGACAGTCACAAGATACTGGGAATCATGTCCCAGCCACATGGCTACATATATTTTGGCGGGGACAGAATTCAACCCATGACACTTAGCTTCTGTTGAGTTGAGTGTATATGCCTATAAATTCATATTGGTTGATTGTGGTATTTAGATCTTCTGTATTTTTACTGAGCTTTTTTCTGGATGTTCCGTCCTTCATTGAAAGTGATGTACTGAAGTTTGCTGCTATTATTGTGGAGCAGTCTATTTCTGTTTTCAACACACTTAGTGTTTTATTTTATCTGTTTGGGAACCCTCTCATTAGGTGTGTAGATATTTGATATGATTGTGTCCTCCTGGAGTATTGAGCCTTCAGTCATTGTGTAGTGTCCTTCATCCAATGTGTTGGATTTTACTTTGTTTTCTCAGAGATTAATATGGCCACTTGTGCTCTTTTTTTGAATGTTGTTAGCTTGATATGTATTTTATCCTTCCTTGGAGTTGTATTTTGTTTATGTCTTAAGTCTAAGGTGTGGCTCCTGTAGGCAGCTTACTGAAGGAGCATTTTTCTTCCTATTGTGCCACTCTCCACCTCTACTGGTAAATTTAATCCACTTATATTCAACATAATTTTTGATAGGTATGAGTTTAGTGCTGCCATTCTGATGTCTTTTTTGTACTGTAGAAGATTCCTTAGTCACAGTTAATTTTCTGTGGTGAGTCCTTTTACTTTGTGTGCATGTGTGTTTTATTATTATTATTAATCTTTTTGTATTGGCTTTGTATCCACTGAAACTTCATGTTTTTCTTTTCTTTTTTTATTTTCATGTATAGGACTGTTAATTTCCTTGAGGTTATCTTAATATTTGCCCCTATTTTTCTAATCTTAAACTAACTTTTAATTTCTTTATATCAGCTTTCCTTCTTTATTATGTGAAAGATCGGTGAATACATTTTCTTTGAAGTCTCTCTTTTTTGTTGTAATGTCATCACCTTTTACATTATGGCATCTCTTTTTCCCTATTTTTGGTGTTTTACCTGTGATTTATTTTAGTTATTTCCCTGTCTGAGTTGATATCCCATTGCTCTGTTCTCTATTTTAGTTCTGCATTATTAACTGATGTTATTGATTTTTCTACTAGAAAGATACCCTTTAGTATTTCTTGTAATTTTTGTTTGGTTTTTGCAAATTCCTTGAATTTTTGTTTATCTAGAAATGTCCTAATTTCACCATCATATCTGAGAGACAGTTTTGCTGGATATGTAATTCTTGACTGGCAATTAGTTTCCTTCAAGGTTTTGTATATGTCATCTCAACTCCTTCTCGCCTGCATGGTTTCTGCTGAGCACTCTGAGCTAAGACTTAGTGATACTCTTTTGGAGATTATTTTCATTTATCCCTAGCCAGTTTTACAATTGTCCCTTTATCTTTAGTTTTGACAAATTTGATAGTAGTATGTCTGGGTGTCTTTCTTTAGGATCTAAGGGATAGAAGGGAAGTTTTCTCTCAACAAATAATGGACAGTTCCCTCTGTATTTTCTGTTATTCTCCCTATTCTGGTACTCCAGTCATTCATAGATTATTCCCTTTGACATTGTCCCACATTATTCTCAATGTTTCTTGATTTTTTTGAAATTCTTTTTTCTGACTTTTCGTCAAATATGTTGGTGTCACATACTTTATTTATCTTCCGTCTCACTAATTTGGCCTTCTATTACCTCAATTCTGCTCCTGTGCCTTCCTCCTGAGTTGTCTAATTCTGTAATTTTGTTATTCATTTTCTCAACTTCTGCTTCCTGTCTCTGTGCCTATTCAATTTGTCATTATGTTGTGCTGTATTTTGCCTCATCTCCTTCCTGATCTTTTAAAGATTCTAGATAATAAGATTCTAGATAACAATCTTTTGTATTTTACCTTTGTGGTGGTCAGGATTATGTCAACTTGGCTACTCCATATTTGGCTGATGTATTAAGTGGTAGGGAGGGGTTTGTGGTGGCTTCCTGCCCCTCAGCTATCATCTCTCAACCTTCCACTACTACTGCTGGTCTGCTCACGTAGCCAGGAGCTCCTGGTCTCTTCTTGCAGTGTCTGGTTCTTGGACTTGAGCTAGCAGCTGTTGGATTCATCAGTCCTTACAGTCGGCACTTGAGAGTCCTGCTCCCTGACCTACCGAACCTGGGTTTGCCAGCCTCTACCACTCCTGCTCCCTAACCTGCCAATCCTGGGTTTGCCAGCCTCTGCCACTCCGTCTCACCACCGGCTTGGGATCCACCAACCTACACAACCGGTGATCTAGAACTCTGGTCACTGACCTGTTGACTTTGGGTTCCTCAGCTACCATGGCCACATGAGGCTTGTGCCAGAACTTGGGACATTCAGCTTCTGTGATTGCATGAGCTGTTTCCTATATTTATATCTCTATCTATCTATCTATATATGTTATAAATATTTCCTTGTACCTACACGTGTTAATGATTTTGCTTCCCTAGAAAACCCAGCCTAAGACAACTTTCAATATTTCCAGGCAGTTTCTTGAACTAGAAAATTTCTTGGTTCTTTGTTTTGGGAGCTTTCTGAAGCCACAGTGGTCTGCCTCTTTAAGTGATTTAGTGTAACTGTTGTCTCCAAGCCATCACTAAGGAAAAAAAAAAAAAAAACTGCTCCATTGATTTTCTAAGAAGCCAGTAAGTTGTTGAAATTATTTTATGTTTGCTTACTGTATTCTAGCTTCTTGTTTTGTTCTGTTTAGAAATATCTAAACAGGCTGGTCAGGTGTGCTAGTTTGGTATTGGTACCTTTGAAACTCTAACATCCTGTCACTGGGTGGTTATAGCTGTTACTAGACATGCAAGCCCAGGAGTCTATTTACTTTTCTTTCATGGAATCAGCTCAGGTGTCCACTTAGTCACTTACCAAATACGTGGTGCAGGCTCTCTCCTATAATTTTAGATGGGTAAGGGTCATTGGTGTAAGCACAGGTATCTGGCTGCAGGTACAGAGAAAGGCAGCCATCCCCGAGTGTCTGTGAGAAAGGTATGTCCCCTTATGCCTAATTCTGGATGAAAGAATTGTTTCTGCCCTGAATTTCTAGCTCAGGGGTGTTGTTAGATTTTTTTTTTCCACACATTCTCCAGTTTTTTAAATTGCTCCATCTCTGAGTATAGGAGAATGGCTCAGAGCATGTTTAAGGGGTCCTGCTTCCAGGTAAGATAATGGCGTCAAACTCCAGAGCCAGGAAAAATGCAGAGAAAGGGGAAGGAAACATTGGCAAAAGGAAAAGATGTTTCTCTAAAAGGAAATATTTTGATCTGCCTATGGTAGGTTAGATGCAAGCCACTTAACATTTGACAACTGAGTGCCACTTTTCACGGGTTATGAAGGTGAGAGTGTACTCTCCACTATTGGTTGTCTTCCTCTGAGGAGGATGCCTTCTGAACACCACTGCTGCATTCACAACATTAGCTGCAGTCAATTTCCTGGCAGGTCAGCTCTGGTCAGTTCTAAGTACTTCTGGGTCCACTCTCTTCTCTGTTGAAATTCTCAGTTCCACCCCCACCCCTCCTTTCTTTTTGTTCTAGGCTCTTAGAATGTCATATATAAACAATTAATTTGTTCTCTTGTATCTTTGTTGTTAGAGGGATCACATGAAGCATCTGACAACTCCACCATCTTGGCCCTGCATCCAATTGTATGTTATTTCTATTCCTAGCTTTTTAAAGAGGTTACATCATTCTCAGTAGTAGTCGTGCATTTTACATTCCCATCAACAGTGCATAAGAGAGCCAATCTCCCTACAGTCTCTCTAAAATTTGGTATTTTCTTTTTTTTTAATTAATGCTAGTTTTGTTGATGTCAGATGGTATCTTGTAACTTCAATTTGCGTTTACCTAACGACCAGTGGCTTGGTAAAGTAGAGGGACAGGGAAAAGGAGGAAGACTCTCAACAAAATGGATTAACACAGTTGATGACAACAACGAGCTTAAACAGAAAAACTATTGTGGCATGCTGCATTACTTGGCAGTGTTTCATTCTGTTGTGCTTAGAGTTGCTATCAGTTGGAAACAACTCCATGGCACTTAACAACCAGAACAATGGTCATGTCTGTTTCACACGTGTCTGTATCACACATGTCTGTTAGCTGCTGGAATATCTTCTTTGGGAAGTTTCTGTTCACATCTTTTGCCTGACTTTTGATTGGGTTATTTATCTTTTTATTGTTGTAGTTTTATATTTAGGTCTGGATTCATTTTGAGTTAGTTTTTGTATGGTGTGATATATAGGTCCTGTGTCAGGTTTTTGGCACTTGGCTTTGGGTCATGTTTTTACAAATGGACATCTACTTTTATCAGCATGATTTGTTTAAAAGACTGCCTTTTCTCCACTTAATGAACTTGGGTCTTTTGTCAAAAATGAGCGGGTCTTAGGTGGATGGATTTACTTCTGGGTTCTCAGTTTTCTTCCACTGTGCTCTATGCATTCGTACTAGTACCAGGTTGCATTAACTATGTGACTGTATACAAGGTTTTGAGACCAGATAGTAAGAGAACTCCTACTTCATTCTTTTTCTCTAATAATGCTTTAGTTACATGTGGTCTCTTTCCTTGCCTTGTAAAGTTGGTGTTAGCTTTATATCTCATTTAAATTTGCCTCTGGCATTTGGATCAAGATTGTGTTATATCTGTAGATCACTTGGAGTAGAATTAGCATTTTCACAATGTTGGGTCTTTCTGTACATAAGTATTATGTGTTTTGTAATTGATATCAGTCTCTTTTGGTTTCTTGCAACAGTGTTTTGTAGCTTTCTCTGCATATTATTTATATGTCCCTAGTTAGATTTATACCTAGGTGTTTCATTGTTTCAGGGGCTAATATAAATAGCATGTTTTCCTTTTCAAAGTTCTCTGTTACTGTATGGGTAAAAATTTCAGTTTTTGAAAGCTTATCACTTAGCAGCTTTCTTTCCAGAATATTAGCTGAAGTAATTTTAATACTTTCTTATAAATAAGCTGTTTTTAAGTTGGCTCATTTATTCTATAGCTAGAACATGATATAAATTTTTTGATGAAAAATCAGCTGAGATCAAGTAATTACAAATTTATTCAAATATATCCAAATACTTATAAATTTTAAAATCTACTGATATAATTGTACAGTTTAAAAGTAGTTTCTTTCCATGGAAGGTTCACAAGAAATCAACGATCTTGACTTTAATACTGTAGAATGTTAGCCAGCCAAGTGCCTTCAAGTCGAATCCGACTCATGGTGACCCTAGGGGCCAGGGTAGAACTGACCCCCGGAGTATTTATCTGAAGTGAATATTAAAAACCTATAAAACCTACTGCTGTCAAGTTGATTCTGACTCATTGCAGCCCTATAAGCAGAGTACCCCATAGAGTTTCCAAGGAGCACCTGGTAGATTTGAACTGCCGACATTTTTGTTAGCAAATATAGCATTTAACCACTACACCATCAGAGTTTATGAACTGACTATAGGAAGAGGCAAGTTCTTGGTTTTTCTTTATGTCCTAGCCAACTTTCTGAAATTTTGTGAATAGCCTATGTAAATTCCTGAAATTAATATTACAATGTATATCTTTTTTACCAAAAGTAGACAGGTAATAAGGTCAGTATAAACTCACCCTTGTCTAATTTTATAATACATTTTTCCTTATGTTTCAAAGAAACTGCTTTTTGTAGCATTTGTCATGTAAACAATTTCTTAAAGATCTCTAAAGTGAAATAATAGTCAGCAGAAGTGTATGGTGTAAATTACTGGTAACAGTGGCCTAAAGACAAGCTTACCAGTGAGCACATTAAATCAGCTAGTTAGAAACCCAATAAAAGAGAAATCAAACAGGCCTGGACTATGCTGAAAATAACTTTAAAGATAGTGTTTCAGATCTTACTCTACATAGATAAGTGCTCACAGTGGTCTGTCATTTTGACCCATTATTAATAAAGTGATTTGTCCCCCAGACCTCCACAGGTAGTAAGAGTTTTGCATGCAAATATTTCTACACATTTTTTTTACTAAAGTCTGGACAAGCTACGGGATGGCATTATACAGGTATGTTAGGGAGAAGTGAAAAGAGTGGTCAAACTTATGTTGCTATTACTAGCTGTTTTGGAGTAATAGCCTGACTCATGAGGACTTCAGGAACAATGTAATAAAATGCTTCCTAGTCCTGTGACATCCCAGCGATTGGACCAGATGGTTTTTATACACAGGGATTTTATTGGATGATGTTTGGAAGTAGATTGCTAGTCCTTCTTCCTACACTATCTGTCTGAAAGCTCCACTGAAACCTACTAAGCATCACAGCAATAATACAAGCTTCCATTAACAAGACATAGGATGACTGTGAATGAAGTGTATTTGCAGAGAATTGAACCTAGATCTCTTGCACATGAGGCAAAAACTCTGCCACTGAACCATCATTGTCCCCTTAGTTTTATATATACAGTGTATTTTAATCACTTAATGCTGCTCTAACAGATACCACAGAGTGGATGGCTTTAAAAAATGAAAGTTTATTCTTACACAGTCCAGTAGGCTACAAGTCTGAATTCAGAGTGTTCACTCCAGGGGAAGGCTTTCCCCCTTGTCAGTTCTGGAGGAAAGTCCTTATGTTGCATCAGTCTTTGTTAAGGGAACATCCTGGCACAGGAACCTCAGGTCTGAAGGATACATTCTTCTCCCAGTGCTGTCTGGTTCATGGTACGAGATTCCCAAATCTCTCTGCCAGATTTTTCACTTTATAGCTCAAGAGACTGCCTCAAGGTGCAAAACAAACTTACGTATTGACTCTTGTCCACCATTATTAACATTATAGAGGCAGGAATTCTAACATGGAGGAATATTACACAATACCAGGAATTACGGCACAGCCAAATTCTTACAGATTTCTTAAGGAACATGTTCAATCCGTGACACAGTGTTAATATTTTCTTCCTCTAGGGAAGATCCTTGAAATTCAAAGAATAAAGTGTTAAAGAAAAGTCAGTATGTCATTACCCAAAATTGCACTGCTGTCAAGTCAATTACAACACATAGTGACCCTATGGGACAGAGTAGAACTGCTCCTTAGAGTTTCCAAGGAGCACCTCATGGATTTGAACAGCCAACATTTTGACTAGCAACATAGCACTTACTACACTACCAGGTACACCACTACACTGAGGAAAAACTATATGATTAGAAAGAGGAAAACATATCCTTTTAATATAAGAAAGGTAAAGAAAGGAAACCTGACCATCAGTAGAATAAATAAGCAAAATGTGTACATCCAGAGTACCCAATATTTTTGGAAAGAAACAGAATACTTTTTCAAAAGTAATGAATATATAAAATGAGTTAGACAGTTAAACAGATGTCTTTTTATTTCTATTTTGGGAACATATCATTTAAAACTTTATTTAACTGCAACTACGAGGTTTGACAATTACGTTTGTGAACGCATCCTAGAAAAAGCACTACATACCTCAATGCTCAATATCACTGTCTTAGCCTGGGTTTTCTAGGAAAGCAAAACCAGTAACACGTGTATATACAAGGCAAGATTTATATGTATATAAATATATATATATGCCAAGCCAAGTGCCATCAAGTCGAAGCTGACTCATGGTGACCCTAGGGGCCAGGGTAGAACTGACCCCCAGAGTATTCAAAGAGTGCCTGGTGGATTTGAACTGCCGATCTTGAGGTTAGCAGTGGTAGCAAGTAACCCACTACACCACCAGGGTTTCCCACACATATATGTATATATACACATATATATATAGTACAAGGAAAGAGAGCTATAGAGAGAAAAAGATAGGAAACAGGCCAAGTAATTGCAGAAGCTGAATGTCCCAAGTCCTGGTACAAGCCTCATGTGGCCACAGGAGCTGGTGAACCCAAGGTCAGTGGGTCAGAGACCAGAATTCTAGATCACCAGTTGTGTAGGTTGGCGGATACCAAGCTGGAAGCAAGACAGAGCTACACAGGTTAGTGAGCCCAGGATCGGCAGGTCAGGGAACAGTACTCTCAAGTGCTGGCTGTAAGGATTGATACATCCAACAGCTGCTAGTTCAAGTCCAGGAATCAGACCCCAGAAGAGAGCAGGAGCTGCTGGCTATGTGAGCAGACTGGCAGTAGGTGGTGGAAGGCAGAGAGAAGAGAGCTGAGAGGTGGGAAGCCACCAAAGGCCCCACCCTGCCACTTAATACAGGAGCCAAATATTGAGTAGCCAAGTTGACATAATCTTGACCACCACAATCGCTAGGGTTACCTTCAAAGTACCCTCTCCCTTGGGAAGCTATGCATCAACACCAGCATTTAGTCCACCCTTCAAAGCAATTTTGGAACTCTTTTTCTGGAATGCCCATCAGAGCTGTCATCACGTTAACCTTGATGTCCTGAATGTCATCCTGAACGTCTCCTTTCAACATTTCCTTGCTCTTCAGGTAAAAAGTCATTGGAGGGCAGATGAGGTAAGTAGGGAGGTTGTTCCAATACAGTTATTTGTTTACTGGCTAAAAACTCCCTCATAGATAACTACACAGTTAAGTTTTCAAACTTGTCACTGTGCTACCGTGCACAATGACCATCCCATAAAGAGTTCCAAAATTGCTTTAAAGGGTAGATAAGGTGCTGCCATTGGCGCATAGCTTTTGAAAGCAAGTAGTTTGAAGGTAGCTTTACTGATATTCAGCAAAGAGATATGTAGCACTTAGAACAATTGAGTTCACATAATTGTCAGACCTCATATATTACAGCAAAATAACCAAACATATGCACATTACAGAAACTTTCTGATGCCTTGAAGACAACAGTCTGTTTCAAATCATTTAAAGAAGTCAACTGTGAAAGTGTCAGAAAACTATCAAAACAAAGACTCAAAAATTTTTCCTGATGAATAAGACTTACTACAGTCATCCAGGTAGAATACAAAGAGTAATGTTTAGAGCTCTTCAAGACATCAGAAAGGAGATCAGACAAAGTTCAGTAGAGCATAGTGACAAACTAACCAGGCTGCAAGAAATACTTGAGCAGCATCAATCTGAAATTCAGCAGATTCACAATAAAATTACAGGATTAGACAACTCAGTAGAAAGCTAAAGGAGTAGAACTAAGACAATGGAATGCAGAATTAGTTAGACTGAACATAAAGCAATGACACCAGCATATCTGAAGAAAAAATGAAAGGATTTAATAAAGTGAAGAATCACTAGGAATTATATAGAACTGTCTTAAGATGGAGTACCAGAAAAGGGCGATAACAGAAAGTATAGAGAGAATTTTTGAAGATACATTTACTGAAAACTTCCCTGATATCATGAAAGACAAGAAAATATCTATCCAACTTGTTCACTGAACTTCATACATGATAGATTCCAAAAGAAAGACACCAAGACATAATATTATCAAACTTACCAAAACTGAAGATAAGAAGTATCTTCTAAAGGCAGCTAGGCTTAAGCAAAAAATAACCCACAAAGAAGCGTTAATATGACTAAGCTCAGAGAACTCAGCAGAAAGCATGCTGGCAAAAAGGCAATGGGATGACATATACAAATCCTTGAAGGGGGAGAAAAAAACTACCAGCCAAGAATTATATATCCTGCAAGATTTTCTCTCAAATATGACAGTGAAATTAGGACATTCTCAGATAAAGAGAAATTAAAAGCAACCCTGAAGAAAGTTCTTCATGTAAAAATTCAGTAACAGCAGATATATACTCAAGGATACAATACAAGGCAGAATCACATATCAACACAGATAAACCACAAAAATAAACCAAAGCTAAAACACTAAAAATAGAGAAACAGAAATCTCAGTACATAAATATGACCACATTATGTTTAAAAGAGGGACCCAAAAATGTGTTTATAGCTCTTTCATACAGAAAGGAAGTCAAGGTGATCCCAAGAAATTAAAGACTGGTTTAAAGTAAGATCACTAGGGATAAATACTAAGGTAACTCAAAAGAAATTAACAATCCTACCCATATAAATATCAAGAAGTCTCAGTAAATATAAAATCAACAACAATTAAAAAGATGAAAATAAAACCCATAAAGAAAAATGACTCAAAAGAGAAAATTAAGTGGAATAAAGAAATTGTCAGCTACACAGCTAGATGTTCCCTGAAGCTATGGTCCCTAGGTGCCTAACCCTGCTATTCTGTTCTTCAAAATGTTGGATTACATTTATGAAACCTCTTAGATTTGATATAGTTAAGCTGTGCTAAACTGCCTTCTACTGCCTGCAGCCACTCCAATCACATACCCCAATTTGTATCTATTGTCTAATCTATGAACACCTCTCTCCTATCTTCCCTACCCTTGTAACCATCAAAGATTTTCTTCAGAACTTAAACCTTTTGCTGAGTCCTTATAATAGTGGTCTCATGCAGTATTTACCCTTTTGCAAGTGACTAATTTCACTTTAGCATAATATATTCCAGATGACTCATGTTATGAGATATTTCCTGTTATCATCATTGCTCTTTATCACTGCATAGTATTCCATTCCATAAATATATAATAGTTTGTTTAGCCACTCATCTGTTGATGGGCACCTAGATTGATTCCATCTTTTTTATATGAAGAGTACCACAATAAATATTGGTGTGTGTGTGTCTATTCATGTGGCAGCTCTTCTCTAGGACGTATTCCAAGAAGTGAAATTGCTGGATTATGATATTTCTATTTCTAGCTTTTTAAGAAAGTGCCAAATTGATTTCCAAAGTGGTGACACCATTTTACCTTACCTCCACCAGCACAGAAGAGTTCCAGTGTCTCCACAACCTCTCCAACAAGAATTATTTTGTGTTGTTTGGATTAATGCCAGCCTTGCTGGGGTGAGGTGGTATTTTACTGTAGTTTTGTTTTAGATTTCCCTAACGACTGCTGGTTGTGAGCATTTCCTCTTGTCTTTGTTAGTCTCTTGGATGCCTTCTTCGGTGAAGTGTCGGTCCATATCTTTGCCCACTTTTTAACTGGGATATTTGTTTTTGTCTTATTAATGTTTGGCTGTACCTTGTAGATTATGGAGATTAGACACTATCTGATTCATGATTGTTAGTAATTTTCCAGTCTATAGATAGTGTTTTTGTTCTTTCGGTGAAGTCTTTCGATAGCATAAGTGCTTGATTTTTATGAGTTCCCAGTTGTCTGTTTTCTCTTTTGGTGTTCTAGCATTGTTAGTAACCTTTTTGTAGTTCTTTTTATGAAATGAATTAGGGCTCCCAGAATTGTCTCTGTTTTTTGTTCCATAACCTTTATTATTTTAGGTTTTGTATTTACGTTTTTTATCCATTTGGAGTTACTTTTTGTGCATTTGGAGTTACTTTTTAATTGTTGTTGATTTTATATTTGCTGAGACTTCTTGATTGTTATTTATATGTGTAGGATTGTTAGTTTCTTTTGTAGTTACCACTGTATTTATCCATAATTGTTACTTTTTGAGATACGGGTCTTGTTCCATTTTTTTATAGATAGATATCCAGTTATGCCAACACTGTTGTTGAAGAGATTGTGTTTTCCCTGATTTATAAACTTTGGGCTTTTGCCAAATATCAGCTTCTCATAGGTGGATGATGGTATGTCAGCATTCTCTATTCTGTTTCATTGGTCTACATATCTGTTTTTGTACCACTACCATGCTGTTTTGACTACTGTAGAAGTAGAATAAGTTCTAAAGTCAGGTAACGTGAAGGCTTCCACGTTTTTCTTCCTTTAGTAATGCTTCAGTTAATCGCCATGAGTCAGATCTGACTCGACAGCACTTGGCTTTGACTCACTTAATCATGGCTTCTTCCCTTTCCATATGAAGTCAGTGGTTTTTTTCCTCTGTCACGTTAAAAAATGTCATTGGCATTTGATTGGGGTTGCATTGTATCCATAGATCATTTGGGGTAGAATAGACATTTTCATGATGTTAAGTCTTCCTATCCATGAGCAAGGTAGGTTTCTCCACTTATTTGTCTTTTTTGGTTTCTCGCAGTAGGAATCTTGTGATTTTCTTTGTATGAGTCTTTATGTCTGTGGTTAGATTTATTCTTAAGTATTTTATCTCCTTAGGGGCTATTGTAAATGGTATTGATTTGATGATTTTGATTGGCTCTTTGTTGGTGCAAAGGAATCCATAAGATTTATGTACATTTATTTTATATCCTGATACTTTACTGAACTCTTCTATTAGTTCCAGTAGTGTCTTTGGGGAATTTTTGGAGTTTCCTGTGTATAAGATCATATCCTCGGCAAATAAAGATATTTTACTTCTTATTTACAAATTTGAACATCTTTTATTTCTTTATCTTGCCTGATTGCTCTGACTACAACCTCAAGCACCATGCTGAATAAAAGTGGTGACAAGGGAATCCGTGTCTGTTTTCTGTTCTCAAGGGGAATATTTTCAGAATCTCTCCAATTAGGATGATGTTGACTGTTGGATTTGGATAGATGCTCCTTGCTATGTTGAGGAATTTCTTGTCTGTTCTCTATTCTCAAGGGGAATACTTTAAGACTCACTCAAATTAAGATGATGTTGGCTGTTGAATTTGCCTAGATGTTCCTTTTATGTTGAGGAATTTCCCTTCTATTCCTACGTTACTAAGAGCTTTTTTTAAAAAAAAAATGAATGAATGTTGGACTTTGTCAAATATCTTCTGCATCAACTGATAAAATAAGTGATTTTTTAACCTCGTTTTGGTCTCAAGAGTATACCATCTTTTTCTATGCTCTGAAATATCTTTAGTAATAGTGGCATTGACTGTTCTCTAAAAATTTGGTATAATTCTTTAATGAAGCTGTCAGAGCCAAGGCCTCCCTTAGTTCGGAGTTTTTAAATTACTTTTCAACCTCCTATTTTGTGACGGGTTTATTTAGTTATTCTTTTTCTGTTAGTGTTTGTTTTGTTAGGTAGTGTATTTCTAGAAATCTGTCCATTACCTCTAGGTTTTCAAATTTAGTTGAGTACACTTTTTCACAATATCCTGTTATGATTCTTTGAATTTCGTTTAGGTCTGCTGTGATATCCCCCAAGCCATTTCTTATTTGAGTTTTCTTTTTTTTTTATCAGTTTTGCCAGTTGTTTATTGATTTTGTTGATCTTTTCAAAGAACCAGTTTTTGTTCTTGTTTTCTAACGTCTAAGTCATTGAGTTCTGCTCTTGTTTTTATTATTTGCTTTTTTCTGGTGTCCAAAGTGTTATTTTGCTGCTCCTTTTCTACTTACTCAAGTTGCAGGGTCAATTCTTTGATTTGGGCCCTTCCTTCTTTTGGATATGTGTATTTGTTGAGATAGATTGATTTATGAGCACTGGTTTTGCTGTTTCTCATAGATTCTGATATGATGTTTGTCATTCTTGCTTGATACTAAGAATTCCTTCATTCCATCCTTGGTTTCTTTGATAACCCAGTCATTCTTGAGCAAGGTGCTATTCAGTTTCCATGTGTTTGATTTTTTTTTCCTTGTTTTTTCTGTTATTGAGTTCTACTTTTATTGCTTTATAAGCTGAGATGATGCTTTGCAGTATTTCAGTACTCCAGAGTTTGTTAAGAGCTGCTTTGTGGCCTAATACATGGGCAATTCTGGAGAACGTCCCATGTGTGTTGGAAAGAAAAAGTATAGTTGATTTCTGTTGTGTAAAGCATCCTGTATATGTTTATGAGTTCAAGTTGATTGATTATGGCATGTAGATCTTCCATGTCTTTATTGAAAAAATTTCTAGATACCTTTCTTTCACTGAAAGTGGTGTTGAAGTCTCCTATCATTATTTTGGAGCTGTCTATTTCTGTTTTCAATGCAGTTAGTGTTTGTTTTACATATTTTGGAGCCCTGTTGGTGGGTGCATAGATATTTATATTGCCCTTCCTTTTCCAGTGTTATGAATTTTACTTTAAAGTCTATTTTATCAGGGATTAATACTACCTCTCTTGCTGTTTTTTGAATGCTGTTAGTGTGAGGTATTTTCTTCCGTCCTTTCAGTTTTAGTTTGTTTTTATCTTTGAGTCTAAGATGTGTCTCCTGTAGGCAGCATGTAGATAGGTAATGGTTGCTTATATCCAATTTGCCACTCTCTATATGTTTACTGGTAAGTTTAATCAGTTTACGTTCAGTGTCATTCTTCATAGGTATGCTTAGTGCTGTCATTTTGATAACTTGTGGTGCATTGTAGACTATTCCTTGATTCCATTTAATTTTCTGTGCTGAGTCTTTTTCCTTTATGTGTTCTTTTCATCTTTTTCAAGGTTGATGGCTTTGTGTTTGCTGAGACCTCATCTTTTTCTTGTATTTTATTTCTATGAATGGGACCAATAGTTTTCTTTGTGGTTACCTTGATATTTGTCTCTATTTTTCTAAATTTAAGCCAGTCCTTAATTTCATTATATTACCTTGACTTCATTTCCCTATGAAAGATCTGTGACTACATTTTAAGTCCCTCTTTTTTGCAGTAATGTTTCATAGTGTCGTCTCTGTTTCCCTATTTTATTTACTTTTGTGATTCCCCTGTTTAGATTGATATTCATTTGCTCTGCTCTATATTCCAGTTTTGGATTTTTATCTTTTATTGTTTTTCTAACCAAAGGACTCCCTTTAGCATTTCTCGTAATTTTCGTTTTCTTTCACAAATTCCCTAAATTTCTATTCAACTGGTAATATCCTAATTTCATCATCATGTTTGAGGAAAAGTTTTGCTTTTGGGATCCACATTGTATAGATTTTTGTGAGCATCTGGGAAAGATATCTTCTTATCTTTTGTGCTATCAGGGAAGTTTCATGTCAACAAATCTTTGACAATTCTCTCTGTGTACAACGTCTGACAGTTAACTTTGTGAACTCATCCTACAAAGAGTGCTACATACCTCGTTGCTAAATATCACTATAGTCACTCTCGAAGTACTCCCCTTGGGAAACTATGCATCAATGACAGCAGCTAGTACACCCTTCAAAGCAATTTTGGAACTCTTTTTCCTGGAATTGCCATTGGTGCTGTCATTATATTACCCTGGATGTCCTGAATGTCATCAAAATGTTTGCCTTTCAATAGTGCCTTTATCTTTGAGTAAAGAAAAAATTCACTGGGGGCCAGATCAGGTGAGTAGAGAGTGTTCCAACACAGTTATTCACTTACTGGCTAAAGACTCCCTCACAAACAACTTTACTTTTAAATTCATGAACTTTCCACCATGCCACCGTGTGCAATGTCATTCCAGAAAGAGTTCCAAAATTGCTTCGAAGGGTAGACCCGGTGCTGGCATTGGTGCATAGCTTCCCAACGGGAGTACTTCGAAGGTGACCATAGCGCTATTCAGCAATGAGCTATGTAGCACTTGGAACAATTAAGTTCATGGACTTAGTTGTCAGGCCTTGTAATCTGCTATCTTCCCCTCTTCCACTACTCCAGTCATTCGTAAATTATTCTTCCTGATATAGTTCCACATGATTCTTAGTATTTATTGATTCTTTTTCATTCTTTTATCTGATTTTTCCTCAAGTATGTTGATATCACATGCTTTATCTTCAGTCTTACTAATTTGGCCTTCCATTGCCTCACTTCTGTTCTTTGGCATTCTGTGGAGTTTCCAGTTCTGTAATTTTATTATTAATTTTCTGGCTCTCTAATTCTTGCTACTCCCTGATTTCTTGCAGATTACTCAGTTTGTCATTATACTGTGCTGCATTTCACCTCCTCTCCTTCTTGATCCCTTGGAGAATTCTAAGTTTTAATCTTTTGCATGCTACCTCTGATAATTCTAGGAAGCTCTCTTCCTCTAGAAAAATTTGAACCTTTGTTTTGGGAGCTTTCTGAAGTCACAATGGTTTGCCTCTTTAAGTAATTTGAAATTGACTGTTGTCTCTAAGCCATCACTAAGTTTTATTTGTCGTATGTTTGCCTTCTGTATTCTAGTTTCTTGTTTTAGTCTGTTTTGAAATATCCAAATAGGTGGGCCGTGTGTGCTAATTTGGCTATTGTTGCCTTTGAATCTCTAATGTCCTGTCACCACATGGCTAGAACTGTTACTGTACTTGTGAGCCCAAGAGTCCATTTGCTTAATCTTACAGAGGCATCTCAGGTATCCAGGTAGTCATTCACCAAATGCATTGTATAGACTCTAGCCTGCCATCCTATGATGGACAGTAGTGATTAGCGTAGACACAGGTATTTGGCTACAGTAACTGAGAAAGGCAGCAGAATAGCAGCCTTCCCTGAGTGTCTGTGAGGATGGCATATCCCCTTACATCTGAATCTATCTAGGCGAAGAAATAGTTTCTTCCCTGTGTTTTCAGCTCAGGGGAGTAAGCAGATTTATTTTTCTCTTCCCTTTCCCCTTGTTTTTAAATTGTTCTCTTTGATTGTTGGAGAATGGTTCAGGGCAGGCTTAAGGAGTCCTACGTCAGCTGGTTAAAGACGTCAGACTCCAGAGCCCAGCACAGTGCAGAGAAGGGAAAGAGAAATGCTGGGAGAAGGGAGAGAGGTACCTTCCAAGGGGAAAGATTTAGGTCTGCAAGTTGTAGGTTACATAAAAATACTCAGCTCTTGACAATCTTTTACTGTCTCACTGGTTCCAGAGGCACAAGTGGATGTGGAGAATATTCACCAACCACTGTGCTCAGCTCCCCATGCTAGCCGCAACCATATCTCAGTGGATCAGTTCTGATGAATCCTAGTACTCTCCCTTCCCTGTTGTTTGTTCAGATTTTTCAACTTTCACTTTGATTTTCTGGGATCCTAGGATACCATACAGCATGGATTCATTTGCTCTTTTGGATCTTTGTCATAAATAGGGTCAGAGGAAGCATCTGGCACATTAATAGAGGTAGGGCCTCTATTAATGCATCTTGATTGCATATTTGATCAATTTTAGACTACAGACAGGTAAAATCTCCAATTTCTTCACCTTTAACATTAGGGATTGGTGCATAAATTTGAATAATAGTTGTATTAACTTGTCTTCTTTGTAAGCATATGGATATTATTCTATAACTGATAATAATGTACTTCAAGATAGATCTTAAATGTTTTTTTGATGATGAATGCCACACCATTCCTCTTCAAGTCATCATTCCTGGCATGGCAAAATGTCTGGTTGCCTAATTAAAAATTTCCAATACCAGTCAATTTCAGATAATTAATACCTGGGATATTGAGCTGCAAATATTCCGTTGTTGATTTTTGTTTTGTTCTATTTTGTTTTTGACAACTTCCATTTTTCTGCCCTCATACTTTGTACATTACATGCTCCGTGTTCTGGTTATAAATGAATGGTTGCAGCTATTAGTTCTCACTTTGAGTTGTGCCTTTTCAGTAAATGAATGTCTTAAAAGTTTTACTTCATTCATGTCATCAAGGCCAAATGTAGGAGTCAGAATTTATGGCAGGGGTTTGGGTTTTTTGTTTTGTTTTGTTTTGTTTGGGCTACTTTGAGAAGGAAGCTTTTTTTTAGTAGTATTTTGAGTGCATTCCAACCTGTGTTGTTCATTTTCTGGCACTGTATCAGTATTCTGCAGCTGTTTGTAAGAATGTCAAAGGTCTTTTTTTTTTTTTTTTTTTTGATAAGTCATTTGCCAAGTCCTTCTTCCCAGTCTTTTTTGGTCAGGGAGCACTGCTGAAACCTATTCATCAGAGGTGACCCTGCTAGTATATGAAATACTGATTACACCTCTCCCAGCATCATAGCAAAATACAAGCCACCACATAATGACAAACTGGCAAAGAACTGGTGGCTTACACTCAGAAGATGGCCCCAAACTAGCAATGCTTGTTAAAAAAAAAAAAAAAGAAAAGAAAAAATTAGAAAAGCAAACCCATTACCATCAAGCCATTTCTGGCTCATAGCAACCCTGCCAGACATAGTAGATCTGTCCCATAGGCTTTCCAAGGAGCAGCAGGTAGCTTCAGACAGCCAACTTTTTGTTTAGAAGTCTGAACTCTTAATCAGTGTGCCACCAGAGCTCCAACAAAATCTAATAAAGCTTTAGAAAAATATTTAATCTCATGACCCATATCATAAATTGACTATATTCTCAAAATAAGGCAGATTAGTAATAATCCACAAAGTGATTCTAAATAACAGTGTAAGAAAAGAAAAATAACAAATTCAAAGGCAATAAGGATATTTGTGACTTTTTTATTTCTTCCCTTTGCATTGTGAACACAGATTTCAATTTTTACCACATTTGATTAAAAGTATTTCTTATGAAGAACTGCAGCAAAATTTTAATTTTTACTTCTTTCTCATTTTGAATTAATATAAGAATTCACCTTCACAGCTTGTCATTAAACAACTACTCAATTTCTCTGAGCTTCAGCTTCCTCACTGCTAAAATGAGAATGATCTCTAGCCTATGTATTCATGAATGAGAAATTATGCAAATTGTATAGTAAATATTTAACAGAACTAAGTAAATCTTAATTAGGAGAAAATAACTAGAATAATTTAGTATTCTTCAGGTATCTCTACATGTGTATAATGCTCATCTTCATTATTTAACAAGATCTCTTTTGTTAATTTCCTAACATCTTTTTTTTTTCAGTTTTTGTTATATAGTGTCTAGTAAACTATTTGGGATTCAGAAAATACAATAATCAGAAAGTAGTAAAAGCATTTTCAAGAATGTGATACTCTATTCAACAATCATTTATTGTGAAGGTCAAGCTAAGATTTAGAAGGCTTCAAAATATATATACATAAAAAATTCTGTCTCTTTCTTTCTCTGAATTCTGGAGTCAGAATTAAAAATCAGCAGTTTTCCTTCTGTGTTCAAAATCTTATGAGGGGGAATAAGTGTAAATATGCTCATTCTTCTATTTTATATTCTTTGGTACTATAATGGCACACTATGTCACTGCCAATATTTACATAAACTTAGGTTATTAAGAAAATAATGTCATTTATTGTAAAGGTTTGACATTTCACATATTGAAGGCTCATTTCAAAGTGAAGTTCTGTACCTTTCGAGCTTCTGTGAAAATAGAAAATAGATTAATCGTGTTACATATTGGCAGATTTTTCCCCCGCATCCTTACCTTAAACTCATCAATTGTTTAAAATATATGCCTTTGTATATTATATTAATGCAGCTTTTTTGAATTAATATGGCAGAGGAATTCCAAATTAAATGAAGCAATTTTCCTTGTAAGATAATTTAATAAATTAAAAAAATTGTGGATGAAATGTGAGGATTGTAATTGCACAACACTGAGAGCTTCAACACCCAGTATTAGAGAAATGACTTTAGTAAAATAGCAACAATAACAACAGAACCGTCGCTGCTGAGTTATTCTGACTCACAGAGACACTGTAGGACAAAGCAGAACTGCCCCACAGGGTTTCCAAGGAGCTCCTGTGGGATTTGAACTGCTGACATTTTGATTAGCAGCCATAGCTCTTAACCACTATACCAACCAAAACTATATCAAACTACAATATAAAGATTAGTATATGTTGTTATAATGTACTGAACTATTTCAAAGTAAGGAAAACTGAGACTATGTATATTACATGTAGTCGTAATAGGAAAAGGATGAGCAGTAGTGAAGAAGTTTTAGGATTTAGCAGAGTTCTTGGGCCCTGCAATCCCTCTGTTAGTAAGAAACTGACACAGTCAGGAAATGGGTCTTTTTATCTCTCTTTTACAGATGAAGCAAAAGAAGATCCACACAGTTCAAGTGATGTACCAACATAATAAATTAACCATTGGATAAATGAAAATAGTAAAGTTAGTGCTTGTATTTTGCTCAATAGTCATTCTAATATGGTACTGCCATAATTAGATTTCTAACAAGTTTTGCGAGGATTGTATTATTAGCCTTGAGTGCAAAATAATTATGAGGCAAAATGAAAGCACTGGTAAAATTGCTTTATGGCAATATATATACTGAAATTGGAGATAAGATTTTGTATGTCAATAAGAGCATTTCCAAAAAGTAAAATAAATTGCTATGCCTAATCACCTCTAGTTTGTATAGTTCACTTTAAAGTCATAATGTCTCCATAAAGCACTATTTAATGCATTATTTCATTATAACTCAACATAGTATTGTAGTTTCCAGGATGGATAAATTTGTTACTGGTAGTTATTAATACAGAGCATGATTAAATTTAGATAGTGTATTATCTGAATGGTTGTTCTTATTTATCATATTATTCATTTGCAGTTTAGATCACAGCACAAACTCTATTTTTAACAGTATCTATAATTATCCTTCATTGTTAATACTCTATCTTAATCTAGCAATAGTGCTTTCAATACCTTATGTCTTAGAGACTGAACTTATTTTCACAAATTTAAGAATGATAAAAAAGTTTGAAATAAAACACCAAACTTTTAATACATGAGGCTTTCTTAGATATTTAAACAGTATTCATCTTAATGACACAGAATCTAATTTTTCTGACTTTACTCTCAATTGAGCTTGAATTTTTGATATAAATTCATAAAAAATAATTAGAAATTCATCATTAGTTCATAATGCTTCTTACTCAAATTTAGTACTATAGGATTTTTACTTAACTTTATTGATCTGTATCTCTTTCAGACACACAGATGCACAGACACACGGACACACACTCCTTATTCTGAATAACACCAACATAATAATTTGTTTGCTTTATCCCTCAATATACACATTACACTCTCAGAATTATAAAATCAATACTACCACCACCCATATGATTACTGAAAGTAGTGTAATATTTTTTTAATCTTTATATCCTTTGTATCCCATTGGGATGTATATTAAATTACTTTAAAACAAGCCATTTTAAATAGTTCTTCTTTATGGCTGTATATCTAACTCAATACACAGGTTTCTTTATTTTATTTTTCTTTCATGTTTTAGAGGAATGTACTTTAAATATTAGTGTGTTTTCTAATTATTTGAAATACGTGCAGGGATCCAAAGCAAGGTATATTTGGAAAAGTCTGGCTTTTAAACCTGCTCTGTCCCCTAAGGGTAGCCTTTATTATTAATTTTTATTCTTGGATTTATTTTCCCACTGTTTTTATACATTTTCTTCCATGCTTATTTCTCTTAAAATATATCCCAATATAACTCTATTGCTCCATTTATTGGTAGCTGTGATTCAATTTTACAGCATCATAATTTTCCAGTAGATGTAACATTTTTTCAGCTAATCCTTTATCAATGGACTTTTGAATTGTTTGCAGTCTGTACAAATAAATCTCAGTGAACTTACTTGTAAATATGTTACTGTGTATTTATGCAGTGTATCTACGGGATGTATTTCAATAAGCCAAAGTGTAAATGAATATGTAATTTTGTCTCAAATTGTACCAATGTGCATTCCCAATAACGAGACGTTAAAATGTTTTTCTCTAATGCCTAGCCAGTGGAGCACATTGTCAGACTTACGGATTTTTTTGCCAGTTTGGTCAGGAATAGTATCTCAGTGTAGTTTCTTCCTCTTTTTATGAGTGAAGTGTAGCACACTGCTGTATTTAAAATTAGGGTATTTAAAATAGAAACTATTTCATGAAAGATTCAAAAAATAATCTACAATATATACATTCTGTGTAAATACTAAAAATTTGGCATAAAGTTACTTTAGGTTAAGACTAAATTGTTAAAATAATGTTACATAGGAAAATAAGAGATGCATAACTCTGAAAAGAAACTTCAGAAGTTAAATATGTCAGTTTTATCCAAATGTCACGGAAATCTTGTAACAGGAATCATCCTCAGATTGGTCACCAATAATATAGTTAAGAGGTTTCTGTAATAGGTTTTCTTACTGAAGAGAAGGAAACCATACAGATCTCGCAATTGAAGGGATTTTTTTTTCTTCCTGCAATAGATTTAAACCTGATAAAATGCAGCAGGAGTCAGGTTTATTATACCTCACATCCTAACTGCAAACTAATGCCAGTTTAAAGAAAAGATGAACTCCTCCAACACAAATGGCCCTCATTGTAATCCCTGGGTTTTTCCTACGTTCACTCAAAATCTGTCTGAATATATTTTGATACTCTGTTTGGGTTGAATAGATTAGATGCTAAACCATCAGCAATCAGGGCCCTCTTCAACAAGAATTGTTTAACTTGGAAGAGAGAAGATTACAAAAAAGATTATAAATGATTATTCCTGCAGATTAATTCTTAGTTATTTTCTTTTCTTTCAGCACCTTCCCTGATAGGTATGGTAAGGAAGGACTGGGCATCCCAAAATAGCATTGCTCTATCATGGCAGGCACCTGCTTTATCCAATGGAGCCATTCTGGACTACGAGCTCAAGTACTACGAGAAAGTAGGTCTTATTTGAAGCTTCCTGATATACTACCAATACCTTTATACTTATATGTATATATTGAGCATGCTGCTATACTACATTATTTTACTTCAAAATCTCTTCTTTGGCTTAATCTCATACCTACTTTTTCTTTGGATCCTTTCTAATCTACCATTGTGCTTACAATTTCATAACTTGTGTTGCTTTGTGTTGGATTACAGTAGAGGATAAAAGATGTTCACATCTATCACGACATACTGTAAGGAACTTACATGCCACTGTTTTCTGATTCTGTATTGTACTATATTGTATGGCAAATATTTCCCTATAGCTCGCTCCGATGATATTTAATACTGATTTAGTGCTTTAGGTCTGTTTATAATTCATCTTCACAATTCACCATAAGCATAGATATCTTTGTTTCCACTTTGTAAGTGTGAAATCTGAGACAAAGATTAATTGATTTTTTTCTGGGCACAGTTAGCAGACACAGCACTTAACCAACAGACCTTGAGACGAAGGTGTGTGCAAGTGATTATAGAAAGCCACCAGGGAAAGTGGTAAAGAAATGGGACAAACAGTAGTATGAGGGAAGACGCCAGTCAAATTCGGTTTCACCAAAGGGGCTCTGGAGGCTAAATTACATTTCAGATTTCATCAATGAAGAGAGAAAGAAGCTGGGCTTCCATACTCTGTCACCAGTCACTCAGTAACTTCAGGTTTTACTGTAGGCATAAATATGGTGCCCAGAAAATATCACAGACATTTCTGGTCCTCTAGTAGTCCAAGATGAGATCTCCAAGGAAGCTCAGAGGTACAAGAATTTAAAATCAAAACAGGGAAGCTGGGGGATTGGAACTGGAACAGGCAAAGGGACCTAAGGGAATTCGATCGAGCACCAATTGTTAGCTAAGGTAGCTAAATGCCCAGCAAAACCTGAGAGAATTTTCGTTCCTTGCTCATTGTAATAGTCATAATTTCCTCAGTCTTTAATATTAGTACCATGGCATTTAAACCTTACGTCTTCTTTCAGTCAAAGTTACTCCGTATTGCTATATGTACAATTAGTCCACAAATGATATTTATATCATTGTCTAAGAAATTAATACTGTCTTATTTAGTTCTCATTGTTTTAAGAAGCTTAGTCTGTACATCAGAAAAGAAGTTAAGCAACTGGGAATGTGAAATATATAGACAGTTTTCTGAGATCCAGAAAGATACTCTTTCTACCAGTTCCCTTTTCTCAGAGTGTGGTATATTGGAACAAAGCACTGGCCTGGGTGTTCAAAGACCTTGGTCTGGCTCAGTGCGTAACCTTCCTAGCCCTCTTTAATCACTCATTTGTAAAATAAGGGTCTAGAAAGTAATCTCTTTCAATTCTCCTCTGTCCACATGCTAATGTGTGTGTGCACATACTTACATGGTTATGTCACCCCATCCCTCAAACAACTACAGTTTTTTATTTGTCCACTGAAATACACAACATGCACACACACATTTATTAAAGACTTCACCATGCGGAACTGGTAAATCCCAGTATTGTGTGGTTGCCCTCCAGTTTGTGATTGTTCTGATACTGTAAATCCTAATTTCTGTGTGTGGTTAATGGACTGAATTTATGCTAAAGAGGGTTAGGGTGGGGCTGTAAAACCCTTCCTAAGATCAGCTCCCTGCTGTAATGTAAAGAGAGTTTCCCAAGAGTATGGCTTGCACCACCTTTTATCCTTTTATCTTACAAAGGATAAAAGGAAAAGGAAACAGAGAGTGGGGAACCTCATCAATAAAACAGCACCAGGAGTACAGCATGTCCTACAGACCTTAGATTCCTGCACCACGATGCTCCATGACCAAAGACTGATGGAATACATGGACTTTCCTCCAGAACCGACAAGAGAGAGGCCTTCCTCTGGTGCAGACACCCTGAATTCAGATTTGCAGCCTACAGGACTATGTAAGAATGAACTTTTACTTGTTAAAATCATCTGCTTGTGCCATTTCTGTTACAGCAGTATCAGACGACTAAAACAGTGAAGTTACATGCTTATATTACTCATCCCTCAAACAAGTGCAGTTTTTGTTTACTGAGATACACATCACACACAAACACACACACACTCACCCACCCAGATACTTATTTAATATTTTATTGAAGAGAACAGTAACTTTCACATCGTAATTACAAATAAAATTAAGACTCCATTAACATCTTTGTCGAAGCACTGGTGGCTCACAGGTCAAGGGCTATGGCGACAGTCGAGATCTACCAGCCACTCCTTGGAAACATTCCAGGGAAGCTCGACCCTGTCTCACAGGGTGACTGTGAGTCCCAGTCAACATGACAACAACAGGTTTGTTTGTTTGTATGGTCAGCAACATCCTTGTCTTTTATGAATGCACCTGTGTGTGAATCTTCAGGGAAGTAATAGGAAATTAGTACACTACTTTGCTGGTTATAGTTAATTAGATAATCTCTATCCAGTTAATATATTACCTACTCCTTAGTTATTTTCCTTTTTGCATACACTAAATGTCTTTCCTTTTTATCTAATCAAATGAATGCAGCTTGAATATGAAAAGTCACTTTTAAAACCTAGGAAAGTTAAATGTGTTACAATTTTTTATTTCCTATTTTTCTGTTATTTACTAGTGTGAGGCAAAAAACTCAACTCAGCCGTTGTCTTGGAAAAAAAAAACCCTTGGATTTCCAAGTAATCAAGGTGGCTTTATTATCTAAAACTACCAGGCAACACTTGAAAATCTTGGCAAATGAGTTGGGATTGGCTGAGCCACAAAGATCTTCTAGTTGATTAATCTCAGGAAGTGAAAGTACGTAATTTAATCAACCAAGTATTTTTGGTGAGTCAATGATTCATTGTTCCAGTGGGGCCTCCATCATGACTATACAGTGAAGTCAATAAGAGGCTCTGAAAATGGATGTTCCCTTGAGCTTCCTGGTTAGTAAGAACTTCTGATCTTAGGAGGATCAAGTTCTTCTAGGAACATGGATGCCTCTCGTAAGAAATCCTCCCTTATCTTTCCTTTGCCCTATTTATACCTTTTCTCATTATAATAAATTAAATCTGTGACTAGCAGTACAGACAAAAATAATAAGAACGCAAACTTATTGCCATCGAGTCAGTTGCTACTCATAGAACCATATAGAACAGAGTACAATTGCCTCATGGAGTTTCCAAGGAGCATCTGGGTGATTCAAACTACCAACTTTTTGGTTAGCAGCCATAGCTCTCAACTACTGTGCTACCAGGTTTTCCACACTCTCCATGAATTCTGTGTGTCACTTCAGTGAATTATTGATTCCATAGGGATAAATGGCCTGGGAAAATCTGCTGCAAAGGACCTCTTAAAATTTTTAAAGGAAAAGATGTCACCTTGAAGATCAAAATGCTCCTGACTCAAGCCATGGTATTTTCAGTTACATCATATGCATGCGAAAGCTGGACAATGAATAAGGAAAACAGAAGAAGAATTGATGCCTTTGAATTGTGGTGCTGGAGAAGAATGTTGAAGGTACCATGGATTGCCAAAAGAGCAAACAGATTTGTTCTGGAAGAAGTACAACCAGAGTGTTCCTTGGAAGCAAAGATGACAAGACTGCATCTTATACACTTTGGATATGTTGTTTGGAAGGATCAGTCCCTGGAGAAGAACATCATGCTTGGTAGAGTTGAGGATCAGCAAAAAAGAGGAAGACGGTCGACAAGATGGATTGACACAGTGGCTGCAACAATGGGAATAAGCATAAAAATGAAGGTGGACGTGGTGCAAGACTGGGCAGTATTGCGTTCTGTTGTTCACAGGGTTAATATGAGCTGCAACTGACTCAACAGCACCTAACAACAATAACAACAACAACAACATAGGGTCAGCAAGAGCCGACAACACTTGGCATCTTGCTATTTGGCAGTCTGAAGGACTGTATCCTTTTACTCTGTTTGCTCTGGACTAGCCCTGTGTGATGAGGGATGAGATAGTGAAGGTACTAGCTAGTCTAAAGTGAAGGAAGTCGTGTGGAATCCCTATCTTGCAGCTGCTAACTACTGACCAATCCTAGGTGACTACAGATGAAATAGAGAGGTGAGCAGTTGTTCAGAAGAGTAGGGTAGGAGTGATATGGATTCATGATCTTGTGATTGGTACCCACTAACCTACTGCTGGGTAGCTAGTGGAAAGATGGAGAAGTTGGAAGGTAAGAAATTAATCCATTTCCAGGTTAGCAATGAAGATAGAATTTGCTCACCGAGTCACTTGCTTAGAGCAATTAGCAAAGCTTTTCTCCCAAAACCAGGCCTAAACTTGGAATAAGAGAAATGAGCATCTTGTCTTCTCTCAACTCCTGAGTCTCCACCTTCAATATGTCCCACGTTTATTGTGATTAAGCAAAACTGTACAATCAAAATCAATTTTACTTGCCCACATGTCTGCAGCACCTTCAGCTCTCCTTGCCCCATGACAGCACACTCCTCCTTTACATTCTATACTTGTCATATCCTCTTAACAAGCTCCTGTAGCCTCCACTCTACTCTCTTGTCTTCCATCCAGAAAGAGACCAGTAGAACAGCATTCTGTAAATACACAGAACTAGAAAGCACCCACACCATAGGGTCAAATTTTGTCCCTGAGTCCAGTCTGCTTTTGTCCAAACAGTTGACCTTAGTAGTGTTTTCTGGTCAGGGGCAGCAGCAGATTGAGGGGACATGCTCCCAGGGGACCCCTGGGGCCACTGGACCATCAATTATAGTATTTTAGTAGAATTCTTTTTTTTTCCCAAAAGCTCTAAATGCTTTATTTTTTTATTTTTTTAATTTTTTAATTTTTTATTTTTTATTTAACATGACTGTTTACATGTCTACCTATATGTAGCTTCCACTGCTCTCCCTGTCCGGTGACAGCACACTATTCCTCTCTGCTCCATACATGTCTCATCCTCCCAACAGGCACCTTTCCGCTCCTCTCCACCCACTCTCCTTCCTCCAGGCAGAGGCCAGCAGGATGATATCCTATAGATGTATAGAACCATAAAGTGCAACCAATATATGGTCACTCTGCATTGCCAAGTCCAATCCATTCCTGTCCAAAGAGTGGACCTTTGTTATAATTTATGGGTAAAGGCAGCATCAGGGCCAGGGGCCATGCTCTCAGGGGAACCCCGAAACCACAGGACCATCAATTGAGGTCTTTTAGTGGAGATCTCAGGATGCACCCCTTTTTATTCTTGTGTTGCCAGTGAGACTCAACCTAGTGAGCTCCATCATGGCTATCACTGATGGTGGCCGGGTACCATCCAGTTCTTCCGGTCACGAGTCAATGAAGGCACCCACTCTTGTGGGTCTCTCTGTCTTCTAGGTTGTCTTTACCGCATGTCATTTTGGTCCTCGGTGAACATCCGATATTTTAGTAGAATTCTTGAGCTGCATCCTTCTTTTTCTCCTATTGCCACAGGGACTAAATGTGTGCCCCACTGCAGCTGTCTTTGGTGATGGCCCAGCACAATCTAATTCGTCCGGTCACATGTTGTTACAATCTCCCATTCACAAGGGTCCTTCTGTTTCCTGGACTCTTTTTAACTCTTCGGATCTGACTCGGCACTTGGCTGGCTTGTTGTTGTCAGTGATCATCTGTTCTGGATGAGTTGGGACCACGTGTTGTACCTCATGTGGCAGCTTGCTAGCTTCTGAGACCCCAGATGCCACTCAACAATATGTGGTGCAGACTACTCTTGTAGCAATAGGCTACTTATGCCAATTGACCTCAATTTCCTGCGAGCATGGTCCTGAGGCCCTGCCCGTGCTACTCTATCCTTGCAATGTTGAGTTAAAATGAGAAGAGTTTTCAGTTTATGTTGAAGTCCAGTTAAGTTGATTTGCTTTCTACTGTGAGCTGTCACTACTTTCACCTAACCAAATTTCTGTCAACTATCCAATCTATGACCAGCCCTTTTCCTCCCTTCCCATCCTGGTAGCCTTCAAAGAGTCTTATCTTCTGTACATAAGTCTATTGTTAAGCCCGTATAGCAGGGGTCTCATACAACATTTGTCCTTTTGCCACTGACTGATTTCACCCAGCATAATGTCTTCCAATTAAAACCAGGTTATGAGACATTTCCTAAAATCATCATTCCTTATCATTGCATGGTATCCCATTGAGGATATGTACTATAGTTTGTTTATTCATTCATCTGTTGATGGACATTGAGGCAGATTCCATCTTTTTGCTATTGTGGACTGTGCTGCAATGTATCTGTTTGTGCAACAGCTTTTGCTTCTGTAGAATATATTCCAAGCAGTCAGATTACTGGATCAAAGGATTTATCTATTTCTACCTTTTTAAGGAAGTGCCAGATTGCTTTCCAAAGAGGTTGAATCATTTTGCAATCCCACCAGCAGTGTAAGAGAGTTCCAATTTCTCCACAGCCTCTCCGGAATTTATTGTTTTCCGTTTTTTTGGATCATGGCCAACTTTGTTCGGGTAAGATGCTATCTCACTGTAGTTTTGATTTAGATTTCTCTAATAGCTGATGATCATGAGCATTTCCTCATGTGTCTTTTAGCTGCCTGGATGACCTCATTACTGAAGTGTCTGTCCATCTCCTCTGCTCATCGCTTAACTGGGTTATTGACATTACTCTTATTGATACCTTGCAGTAACTTGTGGTTTGTGGAGGTCAGATGTCAATCCATCATTTAGTAGCCAAATATTTTTTCCCGTTCTGTAGTGGTCTTTTAATTCCATTGATAAAGTCTTTGAATGAACACAAGTGTTTGATTCTTACCATTTCCATTTATCTATTTTCTCTGCTATTGATTGTGCTTTGTCTGTCAGATTTTGAAGTCTGTCTAAGCTGTGTCTTAGAACTTCCATTGTTAGTCCTATTTTTTCCTGCATGAACTTGATCGTTTTAGGCTTGATATTTAGGTCTTTGATCCATTTAGAGTCAGTTTTTGTGTAAGGTGTGAGATGGGGTTCTTGTTTCAGGTTTTTGCAGATACATATCCAATTTTGCCAACAGCACATATTAAAGAGGCTGTTTTTACCCCAATTTACAACCTTTGGGGTTTTGTCAAATATTAACTGTTCATAGGAAAATGGTGGCATCTCTGGGGTCTCTACTCTGTTCCATTCATCTATACATCTCTTCTTGTACCAGTACCAGGCTATTTTGACTACTGTGGCAGTATAACAGGTTCAAAAGTCAGGAAATGTGATGCCTCCACTCTGTTCCTGTTCTTAAGCAGTGCTTTATTTATCCTGGGTTTATTCCCTTTTCTAATAAAGTTTTTCAAACAAAGTTGGTGATTTGTTTCTCCATCTCATTAAAAATAGACACTGGAATTTGTATTGGGATCACTTTGGGTAAAAAAGACATTTTCATGATCTTAACTCTTCCTATCCTTTCTCCATTTATGTGAGTGCTTTTTGGTTTCTTGCAGTAGTTCTTTCTGTAGAGGTCTCTTATTCTTTTAGCTTGATTTATTCCTAGGTATTTTACCTTTTGGGAGGCAATAGTAAATAGTACTGATCTGGAGATTTCTTCTTTGATGATCTCTTTGTTGTTATGAAGGGATCTTACTTATTTGTTTACATTCATCTTATATCTCAATACTTTCCTGAACTCCTCTATTAGTTCCAGTAGTTCACTTATGGGTTCTTTAGGATTCTCTGCATATACAACCATATCATCTGCAAATAGGGAGATTTTTAGTTCTTCCTTCCCAATATGGATGCCCTTTATTTGTCTTGTCTAACTGCTCTAGCTAGTACCTTGAGTACAATGTCAAATAGCAGTGGTGAGAGTAGACATCCTTGTCTAGTTCCCATTCTCAAGGGAAATTCTTTGTCATTATCTCTTCAGGATGATGTAGGCAGTTGGCTTTGCGTAGATGTCTCTTATTGCACTGAAGAATTTCCCCTCTCTTCCTATTTGCTGAAAGGTTTTAGCATGAATGCATGTTGGACTTTGTCAAATGCCTCTTCTGCATCATTTGAAAAAATCGGATGATTCTTGTCTTTTGTAGTATGTATGTAGTTGATCACATTAATTGTTTTTCTGATGTTGAACCAGGCTTGCATTCCTGGAATGAATCCAACTTGGTATCTGTGAATTATTTCTTTTGGTATGTTGTTCAATTCTATTGGCTAGGATTTTGTTGAAAATTTTTGCATCTAGGTTTATGAATGATGTTGATCTGTAATTTTCTTCTTCGAGAGACTTTTTCCTGGCTTTGGTATCAGGGTTGTGCTGGCTTCATACAATGAATTGGAGAGTATTCCACCCCTTTCTATGCTGTGAAATAGCCTCAGTAGTATTCAAGTTAACTCTTCTCTAAAAGTTTGATAGAATTTTCCAGTGAAGCCATCAGGATCAGGACTTTTTTTGGTTGGTAGTTTTTTTTATGGCTTTTTCAATCTCTTCTTTTGCAATGAGTTTATTAAGTTGTTCTGCTCCTCCTTGTGATAATTTTGGTAGGTGATATAAATCTAGAAATTTGTCCACTTCCTCTAGATATTCAAATCTGTTAGAGTACAATTTTTTGTAGCATTCTGTTATGATACTTTTGATTTCAGTTGGATATGTTGTGATGTCTCCCATCTCATTTCTTATTCGGGTTATATGTTTCCACTCCTGTTTTCCTTTTGTAAGTTTAACCCATGGTTTATCAATTTTGTTGATCTTTTCAAAGAAACAGCCTTTGGTTTCATTAATTTTTTCAGTTGTTCTTCTATTCTCTAATTCATTTAGCTCTGCTCTAATCTTTATGATTTGTTTTCTTCTGGTGCCAGAGTTGTTCCTCCGTTACTCTTTCTACTCATTCAAGCTGTAGGGTTAATTCTTTGGTTTGGGCCCTTTCTTCATTCTGGATATATGCGTTTTTAGAGGTAAATTGATCTCTGAGCACTGCTTTGGCTGTATCCCATAGGTTCTGGTAAGGTGTGTTTTCATTCTCACTTGATTCCATAAACTTCTTTATTTTGTCCTTGACTTCTATAACCCATGGATTTCTGAGCAAGCTGTTCAGTTTCCATGAGTTAAAATTTCTCCTGTGTTTTTTCTGCTATTGATTTCAACTTTTATGGCTTTAAGTTCCGAGAAGATGCTTTGCAGTAATTCAGTCATTTGGATTTTGTTGAGACTTGCTTTATGTCCTAACACATGGTCTGTTCTGGAAAATGTTCCATTGGCATTGGACAACAAGGTGTACTTATCTGTTCATGGGCATAAAGTTCTATATATATTGATAAGGCCTAGTTAGTTAATTATCACAATAAGATCTATGTCTTTACTGAGCTTTTTTCTAGATGATCTGTCCATTAATGAAAGTGGAGTGTTATAGTCATCAGCTAGTGTTGTGGAGTGATCTATCTCATTTTTTTGTGTTGTCAGTATTGTCTGGTATTGGGTGCATAAATATTTAGTATTGTTAAGTCCTGCCTTTGTATTTACTCTTTCAGCAATAAATAGTGACCATCCTTGTCCACTATGGCAGATCCTTCATTAAAGTCTGTTTTGTCTGAGATTAGTATTGATATTCCTGTTCTTCTTTGCATCTTGTTAACTTGGTATATATCTTTTCACCTGTTGACTTTCAGTTTCTTTTTATCTTTGAGTCTTAGGTGTTTTTCTTGTAAGCAACCTATAGACAGACCATGTCTTTTGATCCACAATGCCACTCACTGTCTCTTCATTGGAGCATTCAGTCCATTTACATTCCGTGTAATTATTGATAGTTATGTGTTTAGTGTTGTCATTTGGTTCATTTATTTTCGTGTTGTTGATGCTTGCTATGTTGTTCTTAATATTGTGTTCTTAGTCATTGTTCTTTATGGGTTTATTTTTCATCTCTTTGTTGATTTCATGTTTGTCGACACTCCTGTATAATGCTTTTCGTTTTCATATGTCACATTGTTATTTTGCTTTGTGGCTACCCCTGTGATCTGGACATTAACTTCTGCATATGTTTTTAATTTTCTTTCCATCTGAAAAAGTTATAAGCACTGTAATATATCCCTCTTTTCAGTGTGATGATGTCATAGTGTTTGTGTAATGATCACTGATCCTCTTCTTTGAACGTTGTAGTTTTGTTTGAGCTTTGTGACTTCCCTAAGTGAGTAGGATTCCGGATGCTGTGTCCTGCATTGCCTCCTTTAGCATACTGTTTTAGTCAGGTAGGGCTGTTATAACAGAAATACCACAGAGTGGATGGCTTTAACAAAGGAAAGTTTATTTCTACACAGGCCAGTAGGCTATAAGTTCATATTCAGGGTGTCTGCTCCAGAGGAAAGCTGACCCCTTGTTGGCTCTGGAGGAAAGTACAGTATTGCATCAGTCTTTATCCAGGGAGCATCGTGTCTGAAGGACTTGCTTTTCTCCCAGTGTTGCTTGCTTGATAGTGTGAGGTTCCCAATTTTCTGCTTGTTTTTCTTTCCTTTTATCTCTTGTAGGACAAAAGGACTAAGGGTGGGGCAAGCCACACTTCAGGGAAACATCATTTACAATGGAGAAGGGCAGCGATCCTATGAAGGGATTTACAGCCCCACCATAATCCTTTAACTTACAGCATAGGAAAACCACAAAACAGAGGACAATCACAAGATACTGGGAATCATGGCTGAGCCACAAGGGTACACATATTTTTGGGGAGACACAATTCAATCCATGACATCCCACCCTTTGACACCCCAAAAATCACATTTTTTAAACATGTAACAAATTCATCTCATCATAACAAAATCATGTCCATCCCATATGATAGCCAGCCAAGCCAAGTGCCGTCGAGTCGGATCCGATAGAAGTCTTAAATCAATTCCAAGTCCAAAATTCAAATTTTTTTTTACATCTATGAAACTTAGAATACAAGCTATCTGCTTCCAAACGCACAATGGCAGAACAAACACAAGTTAGACATTCCATTATAAATGGGAGAAATTGTAGGGAAAGAAGGCATTAACAGGAAACAAGCTAGTCAGCAGAACTCATTACATTAGCCCTCAAAGCTTTGAAAACACTCTTACATTTTCTGAGACATTCTACACAACGGCCCTGCCCTGCAGACCCTGCGTATTGGCCACACTCTCTGGATTCTGAGTGGAGACCCCCAACCATGTACCACAACTCTGCCTTCAAGGCCCACTTGGACAGAAACTCTGCTCCCTGGGCTTTAGGTGTACCGTAAGCCTATGTGAGTGGCAATTCTACCCTTACAAACATAAGATGCCATGGTTCTACCCTTTCAAACCCCTGAGGTCATGGCCATACTTTTTAGACTAAGGCAGCTCAGCTTCTCATGCTGTTTATCTCTTCAGCTTCTGCTTGCTATGGCCACATGGCCTGGGACTCAGGGCCACATCTGTCCTGCCAGGGCAACTGTTCCAAAGCTCTGTAGCTCCACTGATTCACATGCCCAGAGGCACCCCACTCTTGCTGAAAAGCATCCTGCACAAAGGCACTCAGCTGTCTCGCTATGTGGGTCAGCAAGGCTAGTTTCACCAATTCAGGTGCCCAAAGGCACCCCTTTCCATGAGGAAAACTCTGTGCACAGGCTCTCTTGCTCTATGGGTCAGCTCCAGCACTGCCTCTGGTTCTGTTGTTGCTGCTGCTGCCACCAGTCCTCTGTTGTTTCTCCCATCTGTGCCTTCTTCATTCCTTCTGAATCTTCTATGTGTCCATAGTTTCAAAATGGCTCCTACATTTTAGGTATTTGCTGGAGCAGCACCCAACTTCCATAATACCAAATTCTATTTTAATCAGCTAGGGCTACTGTAACAGAAATACCACAGAATGGATGGCTTTAACAAAGGAAAGTTTTTGTTACATGGTCTGGTAGGCTGTAAGTCCATATTCAGGATGTCCACTCCAGGGGAAGGCTTTCCCTCTTGTCAGCTCTGGAGGAAAGTCTGATACTGCATCAGTCTTTGTTCAGGGAGCATCTTGGCACAGGAACCTCAGGTCTGAAGGATGCACTGTTCTCCGGGTGCTGCTTGCTTGATGGTGTGAGGTTCCAAATTCTCTGCTTGTTTCACTTTCCTTTTATCTCTTGTAGGATGAAAAGATGAAGGGTGGGGCAAGCCACACTCCAGGGAAATTCCCTTTACAGTGGAACAGAGTGGTGATTCTGTGAAGGGATTTACAAAGCCCCACCCTAACCTTTTAACATACAGTATACGAAAACCACAAAATGGAGGACAATCACAAGATACTGGAAATTATGGCCCAGCCACAAGGGTACACATATTTTTGGAGGGACACAATATGATCCATTACATTTACACTTAATGTTTTTGTTTTTCTAAGCAAGGAGCATCTTTCAGTATTTCTTGTAGTTTTGATTTGGTTTTTACAATGGGAGTATCTTAATTTCACCATCATATTTGAGCGACAATTTTGCAGGATATATAATTCTCGGTTGAGAGTTTTTCTCCTTCAGAGCTTTGAATGTGTCATCCCACTGCTTTCTTTCCCACATTGTTTCTGCTGAGAAGTCACATGAAAGCCTACAGGGCTTCCCTCTGAATGCTGGCTTTGCTTTAAGCCTCACTGCCTTTAAGTACCTCTGTTTATGTTTTATTTTACTAAGCTTGATTATAATATGTCTTGGTGTATTTCTTTGGGGGTCTAGTTTCTGTGGCATTTGATACATGTTTTTGTTCTCTTTCTTCATAATTTCTGGGAAGTTTTCTGTCAGCAACACTACAACAATACTCTGTATTTTCATCTACCACTCCGAGTTCAGGAACTCCAATTATTCTTAGACTATTCCTCTTCAAAGAGTCCCACATATTTCTTAGTTCTTCTTCATTTTTCTTATTTCTTTTCTCTGATTTCTCCTCATAAATGCTGGTGTCAGTTGCTCTATCTTCATGGTCACTAAATCTCGCTTCTGACTCCTCAGTTCTGCTCTTTTGTCTTTGAACTGAATTGTCTTATTGTGTAACTTTGTCATGGATCTGCTGGATTTCAGGTTATTGATGTTCCATCAGTTCAAATAGCTTAATTTTTCACTTTGTTCTGCTGCATTTCGTTTAATCTCTAGCAGAGTTCTATATATAATTCTTTTGTACTCAACCTCCGATAGTTTCAGAAGGGCTTCATCATCCTGGAAGTGTTTTGATTCTTTATTTTGGGAGTTTTCCAGAGCCATAGTGGACTGCTTCTTTAAATGGTTAGTTATGGATTATTGTCTGCGTGCCATCTAGAAGCTGTTCTATTTCTCTGTTGTTACCTCAACAGGAAGTGAGGTGTAGTTCGAAGAGGGAAGTTGGTCACCAGCCATCTCTGTATACTCTAGTGATTAGCCCCAGGTGGACTCTGGAGTGACAGGCTCTGCCTCCTGGCTGGCAAAGATGGTGTCCTAATTATAGAGTCACTGGGGGTCATCAGTTGACCCTATTATACAGATCAGGAAAGGGTGGTGGAGATGCTGCTGGGCCTCTTAGCAGTCAGTTCTCCAGATGGTCTCATTTTGAAAAGTTACTTTACTGCTAAATTAAGAACTGTACAACATCTACTGACATCAGTCAGGTCCTGAGATGTGGCAGGCCATGTCTTCTAGCTGACAACCTATGCCATCCCCCAATGCTATGATGTGGTTCAGAGTTGAGGGCTTAGGACCTTCCTGGCATCCTTTGCCAGGCGCCACTCACAATTCCAGACCCGAATTGTCTGAACTGCAGCTTTTCTGCTGGTGAAGCACTTGTCAGATAGGGGCTGCTGCTCTGCTTGAGAATCATCCTCGGCTAAGGCCCCTGGCTGAGTGACTTCTCCTCCCAGCAAACCAAGGTGGAATCCCAGCCAAGCTGCCCTTCTTGCCATGAAACAGCAGAAGCTATGGTGCAATTCAGAAAAGAGAGGGTGGAGGACTGTGGTACACTTAGTCAGCAACCAAGCTCTCAATATGTAGCTATCCCACGTATAGTCTTTCTGGTTAGCTATATGCTATTTACTTAAGTCCTGCAGTTCAGCATATTAGCCACTCATGCCCAGTCCCTACCTCCCACAAAACAATGAAGGCATCAGTACCTCAGTCCTCTGAAATGGTGAGTCAGCAGAAGCAAAACTCAGAACTGCTGACTCATCTTTGAGAAAGCTAATTACTCCCTTACTGGTGCCTAGTCGAATATGACAGCCCTGTGCCACATCCTAGGGCTCCCTGGATGTTCACACTTCTCCATTTAATTATCATTCCGGGCCTTAGTTCTCAGAAGGAATTGTTGAGACATGTGTCTAGTCCGCCATCTTGGCCCTGTGCCCTTCAAAATGTTTTGAATTCTCTCTTGTGGTGGCAAAATAGGACCTGCTGAGGTAGGCAGAATAGTCTGTGATGGAAAATACAATGGAAATCCTATGGAAAATTCAGGGCCTCTTTTGATCCAATAGCTGGGAGTAAGACAGGGAGCCCCAGAGCCTTTGTAAATAGTATAACTGAAATTATCAACAAACAGTAAGGGATAAAAAGATCCAAGGATTGACTATATCCTGGGACACCGAGATAAGGCTCAGGACAACTGTGTAAACTTCCTCAAAGTTGTTTTTCAGAAGGTAACAGATGGGACCAATTGAGAGAACATGCACAGAAAGTCCTGCTTTCACCTCTGAGTATACTTCTAGCAGGGCCACCAGAGAGCTACACTCAAGACTGACGAAGTGAACCAAGGGAACAAGAAACTCTGCATGAGCAGCACCCTACAATCGGTCCTGCTACCAGTCCCAGAACCTCCATGGAAGAAATAATCTTGAAGTTTGTATGCACACAACCAATGGACAAGCAGCCACTTGCCAAAAAGGAAACACTTCAGATGCCCATAGCTGATGTGTTGTCCCCAGCTATACCCTGGACCTAGATGGGATATAAAATCCAAACCCTGAACTTGCTCAGTGGTGCAGCTGCTGGAGTGCTGTACACTCTGCCGTTGCCCCACTTCAAAGTGCTTTCATTTTCCAGTAAAGATGTCTCTTGTGGGCCAGCCATGTCTCCCTGAGTAATTCTTTCCTGTGGCTCTGACAATGACCCTTGAAGGTCTTCAGAGATCCCTGGTAACACTGCCCCTTAAAGTATCATATCATTCCCTTATGTCTTTCCCTTCTCTCCTTACTCTTTTACTTTGCTTTTTAATTCTTCCTCTCTTACATTTCCCTCTGCTCCCTCTTTCACTCTTTCCTCTATTTTTCTCTCTTTTCCTTTTTATTTCCACCCTAAGGCACTTTTTTCCTTATTTCTTTGCTCTCTTATCATACTTATCAAAATTATTCTCAAATAGAAATGTATCTGTATTTTGTTTGAGAACTAATGTTCTCCTGATCCAAGTCAAGGTATTTTCAGTTACCTCACGTGCATGCAAAAGCTGGACGATGAATAAAGAAGACCAAAGAAGAAGCAATGCCTTTGAACCACGGTGTTGTCAAAGAACGTTGAATATTTACTATAGACTACCAGAAGAACAAACAAGTCTGTCTTGGAAGAAGTACAGACAGATTGCTTCTTAGAGGCAAGGATTGTGGGACTTCATTTCACCTAGGTTGAACATATTAAAAGGAACTAGTCCCTGGAGAAGGACAGTGTATTGAATTGTGTTCCTCAAAAAAAATGTGTGCGGTTGGGTTCAGCTAGGCATGAGTCCTGGTATTATGTGATATTCTTCCATGTTGAAAATCTTGTCTCTGTGATGTTAATGAGGGAGGATGAGTGGTAGTTCTGTTGGTGGGCCAGGACTCAATGTGTAAGATTGTTTTGTTCCTTTGGGAAGTCTCTTGAGATGTAACAGAAAGAAGCTGGCAGAGAGACTTGAGGACCTCATACGATCAAGAAAGAAAGCAGTGGCGAGAGTTGAGTGCATCCTTTGGAAAGTGGTTGTTATTACTGGCCTCATCACTGCATGACAATTGGACATCTCAGAGAAGTCAGTGTTTTCTGCTGACGCTGACTTTCTGGGTTCCCTGAGGCCAAATATTTCATTGCTCTCTGATGACCACTTGACAACTGTAAGATGGCAGCAATAAAACATACCTATCTCACCAGGGTGTTGTACAGCTCTGCTAATTACCAACCAGAAGCTCATTTTCCAAACATGAAATCCTCTTAAGAGCTCATTATTCTTACACCTAATGTTTAAAGACACCATCACTAGTTTCTTAAAGTACTCTATTAATTTTCACCACCATCAGCAATTTTTAGATTTTGTTAAAAAATTTCATCAAAGGAAGGAAGCATTTCTTACATCCAGGTGGTCAGTAATAATCTATATAAAACACTGAATGTAATTTGCCAGTGTTTCCCCTAGTCCATAGATTATAGAACAGGGTATGTATGGGCTTTAATTAAAAATATGTAATTTTGTGAGACTGAGAACAGCGTATTGTTAGAAAGCTGAAGTTTGTTGAAAGCTTTTCATTATCAGAAATATTTTCACCACTCAGAAACGACTTGAAACAGCACCTGAGAGGAAGTTGAATTCTTGGTGCCCTTTCTGAAGGTCACGTATTTGTCAGTATTAAATTTACATAAGAAGTATTTTTCCTCCCCTCTCTTTTTATTCTATTCTATCAATGTAGTTTTATCCCAAGCATTAGTTCAATAAATATCCCTTATTTTCTAAGACATATAATAAATAAGGAAACCCTGGTGTCATAGTAGGTTAAGTGCTACGTCTGCTAGCCAAAAAATTGGCAGTTAAAATCTGCCAGGCAGTCCTCAGAAACTGTAGGACAGTTCTGCTCTGACCTCTAGGGTCACTATGAGCCAGACCCAACTTGATGGCAGTGGGTATAATAAGTAAATCTACAACTTTATTTTCACAAACATACATGAAGCAATTCTTGTAGCAATAATGAATTTAAGAAAAAAATTTGTCCTTACTTATAAAATGGTCCATATACAGTCCCCATTTTCTTTTGTTGTGTTTATTGTACTTAGTTGTTAGCCCAAGAGAAGACGAACATTTTCTCTTCACCTAAAGGGATGCTACTCTTAGCTCTATCCATTACTGAGATACAGAAATAGGTCTCCTCCTTTTCTGAATACCCCTTCCTCATGGGCCATTTAACTCATACAACTCATAAATCTAAATGGAAACCTATGTATGGTTTTCAAACAAGGAATTAAAGAGACTGTAATCTAGAATAGTGCACATGGGCCACCTGATCAAACAGGGATTTGTTTAAAGGCAAATTATGACTCAGTTGATGGGGTACCTGGACAGAAGGATGAGATTTTGAATTTCTAGCAAGTTTCTGGAAACCCTTGTGATGCAGTGGTTAAGTTCTGTGACTACTAACCAAAAGGTTGGCAGTTTGAATCCACAAGGCACTCCTTGGAAACTCTATGGGAAAGTTCTACTCTGTGCTATAGGGTTGCTGTGAACTGGAATCAACTCAACAGCAATGGTGGGTGGTGGATAGCAAGCCTCTGGATAGAGGCAGTACTGCTGGTCCGGGAACCATACTTTGATAATCTCTCTAGAGGCCCTGCTTTTATACTACCTCACTTTATTTAATTAAATTTCCTCTAACTGTATTAAGTTACAGGCAAAAGCAATCAAGCACTTGAAGCATACTTGTGAAGACAAAAATATTGCTATGTCTTTATAACTGGCTTGGACCTCTGCAGAAGTTTCATGATTTGCACGATATTAGAACCAAAAACATTAACCTAAAAACAAATACAGTAAGTAAAAGACCAATCAGATCTTGATACAATTTAAGGTTTTCTGACTGAATCAGCAAATTCCTGAGCTGATAAAGGTTTCTTGCTTCTATTTTTTTTTTTCACCTCATAAATCTTATTTGTCAAAACATTTATCCCAGAGAAATTGGATGTAAGAATTTGGTATTAATTGAAACAACATTACTTAAAAGAAAATGGACAGCAAGGGAATTTAATGACAGAATTATTATGGAGATTTCACACCCAATTACCTTGTCATGCAGCAACATCCTACTCCCTGCGGGCTCCAGTTGGCACTAGAGAACTCAGGAGTCCCCGCGATGCCTAGAGCAGAGCTTGTGTTGACAACCCTGGGACCCGTGCCAGCGCTGCATGAACAACAGCTTCTGAGTGTCTTGAACATATCAAACTAGAAATTAAAAAGAAAGATATTTAGATCACTGCATCAAGCAGAGTATTCACATACATGAAAATTACAAATGTCTACTAACTATAGCCAATCCCTTGATTATAAATGATATTGATTACTAAGTCTGGCTTTAAGTAGAGTTTGTAAGTAAGTCAGAACAGGTGTACCAAGTTCTTATTTAACATCATTAGTCAAATGTTCCTCTTAGTACATAGGATATATTTTATCTTTCAGTGACACTGGGTTTGGTTTTAGTTTATATATATAATAAAACCCTTAAGAAACACTTTATGAGCAACAGAAAGCAGCATGTAGTTCCTTATTATGAACCATTGTGTTTAACTTAAAATTTTAATATAATAATCTTTATGGCAGTTTGTTCTTAAGTACAAATTGTCTGTAAATTGAGCATTCTTAACCTTGGGACTTTCTGTGCTCCATTTGATAAGCATTACCCACAAAGGATTTGTGCTTGACTTTAAGCATAAAGTTTGGTGATTTAAGCTCACCATAGGCATGGAAGAAAAAGGCCTGCTTTCATAAGAATTACAGCCAAGAAAATTCTATGGAGCAGTTCTACTCTGTAACATATGGAGTTGCCGTTGAGTTGAAACTGACTCAGCAACAACAAATTTTCGTAGTATCTTCTGGATGTTATGTGAGGAATGGATATGCTTATGGAGGTAGATTTAATATATTTGGTATATCCAAATATATTTAGTATATTTGGTATATCCAGAAAATGAAATCAGTGTAACTAAATACTCTGAATGTACTGCATTCTACACTTGGGAATATATCTCAATTTGTAGACTGAAATAAAGTTTACAAACATAATGAGCATCCTAATATTACATTTTGGTTTCCAAGAACGGTAAGACAATACCCAGAGCTTGGCATTGTTTTGGTGGCATGAAATCACCAGAAGTTCAGTCCTTAATGTTCTTGCATAAAGCTAGGTGATTCTGTGCTATAATTACGTTTCTGCTAACTCACTATATTTCAATCACCTCTAAATTCTACCACTTTCTAGTTCAGTTGACATCCAAGTCATATAATCAGTTGCTTCCACATTACTAATTATGCTTTTCATAAATTGTCTGTTCATTACTCCCCTGAATTTCATGTCTCCATCTCTTTTCTTGATTAGGTTTCAATAAACTAGGTTTTTTTCCAATTCCAAAATTCCATGAGGACAGAAACTTGTTACTTTTTTGTGTCTTCTTGTGCTATAGCAGATGACACAAAATAATCAACTTAGAATCACAAAGGACTGAGCTATTTCACCTTTTCAGTAAAACTTTGAAATTTGAAAAACTTACAAACAAAAGTATAAAAATATAAAAATGAAAGAGTAATTCAGTTCTGTTAGCCATCCAGAAATCTATGTATTTTAAAACTTAGTTTTATGTTTCTAAGAGTAGAAGAAGGCATGTGGCTATTTTTAATGATTCATTACTTACAAAAACATTGCTCTCAAGTTGGTTTCAACTCATAGTGACCCTACAGAATTCTTACAGTTTAGAAGGTAGAAGATAACGCAGTGCAGCATATAGCTTGAAGAGCAGATATAAAGCCTGAAATATTAAATTCTCAGAGGAGCACAAGTATGCACAAAAAATACTAGAAACTATTCTAGGTAAAGTATTTGGCCTAATAATGCTTGGCAAGAACCAGCATAGCTGTGGAGGATGCAAAATTAATATTTTTCAATTATATTTTTATTGATTTAGAAAATTCCTTCCAGGGAGTTACCAGGGTACAAACTCAAACATCCTCTAAACGTCTCATCTAATTTGGTAGAAACACACACACAAGAGCCCCACAGACAGACACCAATTATAACATTACCATGAATGTAATCATGTTCAGTCAGCCTTCAGAGTGCTACTCTTCTATTAGTGGAAAATGCAAGTTTAATGTTACTTTCGAAAGCCAAATATACAAATATACAAGAAAGCACTAAATTTTTGTCCCAAAATGATGACAAAGAAAATGTAATGACTATAGGTAAATCCTGCCAGAATGTCTAATATAAATTTCATGATAAAAATTGCAACCAAGATATGTTATCCAACCATTAGAAAGTTTTCCCTTGACTGTCAACATTATTAATCACTCCCAGAAACAGAGATACAGAGAATCATTGAATGTATTCTGGTAGATAATTAAAAACATAGCTTATGAAAACAATTCTCATACTAAGGACATGGGAACTCTCTTAGAATTACAGACTTTAAAATAAGAATGGTAATTAGAGCTAATTGAATCTATATACATGAGGATGCTAGACCCAAAATAATTGTGACTTGTGGTAAAAACCACAACTCAGGTCTCCTAGTCATAACTAGTGTTCTTCTAATGTTCCATATTGTCTCTTCTTAGAAAGCACCACAGACTGAAAGAAGTGATTAATAGCTGTCTTAGCTTCCTAGTGTTGCTATAACACAAATACTACACAACTGAGTGACTTTAGTGAACACAGATGTATTTTTCTCATCATTTTGGAGGCTAAAAGTCCACACTAGGGATCAGGGTCATGTCTGTGTGAACTCCTTCCTCGATGTTAGCTTTGGACATTCCTTTTTTTTTTTTTTTTTTTTGGCAATCTTCACATGGAATGTCCTCCTCAGTATATGCTTAATCCATGTCTAATCTGCTCTTTTTATAACTCAGAAGTGATTAGTATGTGTTCTTTAACATAACAAAGAAAACCCTAAGAATAAAGAATATTTCAGCACAGATGTTTCTGGTGGGAGAACACAATTCAGTCTACATCAGTAGATTGCTTTTACAGGAAAAGAAGGAAACCCTGGAGGCACAGTGCTTAAAGTGTTATGGCTGCTAGTTAGACTTTGGCAGTTTTGATCCACCAGGTGCTTCTTGGAAACTCCTTGGGGCAGTTCTACTCTGGCCTATAGAGTTGTTGTAAGTCAGAAAAGACAACAGCAGTGGGTTTTACAGGAAGATATAAAATGTGAAATTCATCTGCAGATGAATGATATTAATTTTCTGGTGTGTGACAAATTGCTCAAAAATATAGAACAGCAAATAACGTATTCTTTCACAGAATGCAGAGACTCAGACATCTAAGAGTGACTCAGCTGGGTGGCTCTAGCTCAAGATTTCTCCTGAGGTTGCAATCAAGCTGTTGTGAACTGCAGCCAGCTGAAGGCTCCGGTGAGGCCAGTAGATTCTTTCAAGCTTACCTGGGTGGCTGTTGGCAGAAAACTTCAGTCACTTGTCACATGGGCGTGATCACATCATGGCAACTGGTTTCACCAGAGCAACTGATGTAAAAAAAAGAGAGTGAACATTCAAGATTGAATCTGCAGTGTCTTTTATAATCTAATCTCAGAATTTGCCATAACTCTCATCATATTGTACTGGCCACATAGATCAGCCTTGGTGCACTATGGGAGGACGCTTGCAGTAGTACATATAATATCAGATAGTGATCACTGGGGCAATCGAATCTGGGAAGCTGGCTACCATATTGGGCTTCTTGGCATAATTCAGGGTGCTTAAGTTTGATTTCAACAGAAAAAATATCTGGGAAGAAAAGTTATATACCTATTCTGAAATGCTCGTGGTTTTTAAAAACTAGCTAGGTCAGTGGTATGGTCAATTCATTTTTGGCTATCTCTAGAGAAGTAGACTAAAGTTGTCCAAAATCCAATATATAAACTTTAACTTTATACACATTGTTGTTGTTGTGTGTCCTTGAGTCATTTTCAATTCATGGCAACCCCATGTGACAAAGTAGAATGGCCTCACTGGGTTTTCTTGGATATAACATATGTGGAAGCAAATAACCAACAGCCAATCTTTCAGTTAGCACTGAGCACTTCAGTTTGCACTGGTAGGAATAAAATATCTCTTCTCCTAACCCTGGGTCACTCAGTCACGTCATTGAAATCTCCTGTTTTTCTTTTTTTGTCTGTAAATTAATAATAAACAACTGAGCTAAATTTCTAAGTAAGCAGTCTCACATGTGTTTTCCGTCATAAATGTTAACCAGGAAAGAAAACTTGCAAGATTGGTCTCATGTTCAGCAACAACAAAAGGTTTATGTTACTTTTGGCTCTTGTAAGACCTTAATAATTTTTGATAAAGTAGACAGATCTCATGAGACCATAATTCTCCAGCTTTACCAAAGAAAAGCAACAGTTTTTACCATCATCTTTTCTTGTATAATCATTTGTGGATAGTCAAGATGTATAGGAATGTAGCTAATGTTCAAATAATTAAAGATTCCGTGTATTAAAGAGATTCTCAAAGTTGATTAGGTGAACCAACATATTGGCCTTCTCAGCTCATTAAAGAATAAAATATTTGAATAGCATCTGAGGCCTTAAAAACCCATGGACAACCATCTAAGATATTTCACTTATCTCACCCCTTGGTGAGCAAGGAAGAATGAAGAAAATTAAAGGTACAAAGGAAAGGTTAGTTCAAAGGACTAATGGACCACAACTACCATAGCCCCCACCAGACTGAGTCCAGTGCAACTAGGTGGTACCCGGCTGCTACCACTGACTGCTCTGACAGGGATCAGAATAGAGGGTCCTGGCAGAGCTAGAGTAAAATGTCTAACAAAATTCTGATTCACAAAAGAAGACCAGAATTACTGGCCTGACAGAGAGTCTGGCTCCCAGACAGGCTTTTAGTTCAAGCATGAAATCACTCCCAAGGTTTACCACTAACCCAAGGATTAGACCTGACCATAAAACAAAATGAGACTGAAAGGTTCACTAGCCCAGGGGCAAGGACTAGAAGTCAGGATGGGACACAAAAGCAGTAATAAGTAACTCAAGGTTGAGGAACCAGAGTTGTTAACCAATGACACTAAACAATATGTGTACTAACTCTTTAATGAGAAACTAATTTATTCTATAAGCCTTCATCTAAAGTACAATTAAAAAAAAGGAAATCATGTAAATGATTGAAATGGGGAGAAAAATTAAATATTTAAACATTCCCCAGATCAGTATTAATTACAGTATCAAAAACAAAGATGTACTGTGCTTCCCAGTTACATAAGGAGCTGTCTTAGTCATCTAGTGCTGCTATGACAGCAATACCACAAGTGAATTGCTTTAACAAAGAGAAATTTACTTTGTCACAGTCCAGTAGGCTACAAGTCCAAATTCAGGGCATCGGCCCCAGGGGAAGTCTTTCTCTGTTGGCTCTGGAGGGAGGTCCCTGTTGTCAGCCTTCCTCTAGACTAGGAGTTTCTGAAACGCTGGGACCCTGGGTTCTTTCCAAAGGATATTCTCTGTTCCTAGCACTGCTTTCTTGATGATGTGAGGTCACCAACTCTCTGCTTGCTTTCCTTTCCTGTATATCCCAAGAAGCTGCCTCAAGGCCCACAGTACAGTCTTACACATTGAGTCCTGCAGCACCAATACAGCCACCTCCCACCTCCCCTCATTACCATCATAGACATACAGTTTACAGCATATAGGAATATCACACAGCACTTGGGAATCACAGCCTAGCCAAATGACTGCACGTATTTTGGGGAAAACACATTTCAATCCATGACAGAAATCAAGAAAGATTAAGAAATCAACTCTGGGTATGGAAAAATTGGCCAAAAATCTGTGGGGGTGAGGGAGTGGGTGTGTGTGCGCGTGTGGTGGGGAGATATCTCAACTCCTCAATACAGTTTCCCACTTCATTTTTACAATGGTAGAATTAATGGTGAGTTTTGAGAAAGAAAATTAAATCAAGAAAAGATGTTTTCCACAAAATCTCTGTTTGCGTTTGTATTATCTAAAATATTTTAATAAATATCTCTGTAAAGGCATGGCCCAACACCACTGCACTTTCTTTGCTTCGACCATTTCTCTGAAACTTTTTGTGATATTTACCTCATCTATTCTAATTGGTAATCAGTGTATCTCTTTAAAAGAAAATTTTGTTAAAGAATGCCCATACTGTCTTAATTTGAAGATACTAAGCATCCCTAAGAAATGTGTCAAACTTTCAGAATTTAGAAAAACACAAAGGAATTACTACAAAAGTGCTCTGGGAATTAAACTGTTGTAGCAAGACCTTCTAGCTTATTCTAGCGTAGTAAGCAGTGTGTAGTAAGCTGCTTCATTTCCTGGCTCTGCTATTATTCTAATTCCTCAGGGAAAGACTAAGTGTCTTAGATTCTCAAACAAAAAAAAAAACTCTAAGTCTGTATTCTGCTTCACATAAGAAGAGGCTTCTCTGACCAGATATGATATCTGCTTTGCAGAGTAATGTAAAGGCCCTTCCAACAGCAATTATTAATGACACTGGTATAACTACTATTTGAAAAAAAAAAAGAAAATATTCCCAGAAAAATCAATTATAGGCCACCAAATGCTCCTTAGCCTTTTCAGAGTGGTTCTATGCCTATTGTCCCTCACGACCTCTCCAATTAAGAGACTCGTTGGCTATACTCCTAATGGTTGCCTTCAATTATTTAGAGGAGATTTCTAAGCTTTTGTATCTCATATTAAAATGTCCTGGAGTACATTTCCAGATTGTCTTTCTTGTAGAACAGGAGGGCCGCTCTGGGGAAAACAGAGTAATCCAGGTAGCTTTGCCTTAAAAACGTGACTTACAGCCCTCTTCCATTAAAGCCGTTTATCATTCAAAGATTGATTCACATAAAATGAAGTAAATGATGTATAATGACTTTGCTGTCTCTGAGAAATTACAGGGGAAACAAAAGGTAGCTAAAAAATATAATTAAGAGCAGTTGTCTGTTAATATAATCCAATTCGGTTCATTTACCAATACCTTTGTTTTTAACTTGCTTCTCTCTAGCTGCATTCTACTTATTTTAGTACTAGTTCATGGGTATCCAATTATAATCATTCAATATCAATTAGTTTACGGATGTGAGTTGTGTTTTGAAAGTTTGTCTAATCTATTCCTTTAAGACTTTTAAGCTTGTAAGAATTCCTAGATGATATAGCTGAGGGCAAAATTTGTAATGATTACAAACTTTATAAATAGTTAAAATATCACAGGCAAAATACATATTGAAGTTAAACAAGAATGTGTATAAGAGCCAAACCAAATTTAAACTGTCCCTGTGTAATGATCTCCAACTTGACTCTATCCTTAGATTGGTAAATGCTACCAGATTTTAAAAATGTCTATCAACAGGAAGTGTTTTCCTTGGTGTTATCAGAGGAAACTGTTAAGGAATTTGTCTTTCAATTGTTTGAGATCTGAGACTGGCAGGAAGTTCATTTATGGCATTTATTTGAAACAGACCATAAAATGGACATTTGAAAACACACTCATGTACAGATTCTGATTTCTATTCCTTTGTTAAATTAGATAATCAGAACTAAAGTGTCTGCATCAAATTATCTAAGCCCCTTGAAAAAATTACTTCAATGAATAGAAATCGAACCATATTCCTACATTCTGACTTCAGAAAAATGGTTTGAGCTGGCTGTCTGCTGTTTTAAGTAACATTTGTAATAAAAAATCTACTGTCTCTTTAGATTGTATAAATTTTTTGCCTTGAAAAAAAAAATTGAATATTTTCCTACTTGAGTAATATTCAATTAAAAATCTAATCTAATTTAGAGTTATGTAACTTGCCATCAAAAAAATAATGTATTTTCTCAAACTTGTGCAGTGCTGTCAAGATGATTCTGACTCTGCATACCACGGAACAGAACACTGCCCAGTTCTGCCTCACCTTCACAACTGTTACTGTGCTTCAGCCCACTGTGGCAGCCACTGTGTCACTCTATCTTCTTTTTCTCTGATCCTCTGCTTTACCAAGAATGATGTCCTTCCCGGGAAACTGATCCCTTCTGGTAACGTATTCAAAGAATGTAAAATGGAGTTTTGTCATCCTTGCTTTTAAGTAGCAGTATAGTTGGACTTCTTCCAGACAAACTTGTTTGTTCTTTTGGCAGTCCACTGTGTACTTAATATTCTTCACTGACATTGCAGTTCAATTCTTCAATCTACTTTATTCGTTGTCCAGTATTTGCATGCACATGACGTGAGTGAAAATACCATGGCTTGAGCCACGCACACCTTAGCCCTACAGCTGATGTCTTTGATTCCCAATGCTTTAAAGGGGTCTTTTGCAGCAGATTTGCTCAATGCAATCTGTCTTGATTTCTTGACTGCCACTTCCCTGGGTGTTGATTGTGGATCCAATTAAAATGAAATCCTTGACACTCTCAATCTTTTCTCTTTTTATCATAATGTACTTATTGACTCACTTATATGGAATTTTGTTTTCTTGATGATGAGTTTCAATCCATACTGAAGGTTATGGTTGCTTGATCTTCATCAGTAAGTGCTTCAAGCCCTTTTCACTTTTAGCAAGCAAGGTTGTGTCATCTGCATAACACAAGTTGTTAATTAATCATCTTCCAATCCTGATGTCCCGTTCTTCTTCATATAGTCAAGCTTTGTGGAGTATTTACTCAGCATACAGATTGAATAGATATGAAGAAAGGATACACATTCCTGACTTAAAACCATGCAGATTCCCTTGTTCTGTTTGAATGACTGCCTCTTGATGCATGCACAGACTCCTCATGAGTATGATTAAGTGTTCCAGAATTCCCATTTTCTGCAATGTTATCCACAGTTTGTTATTATCCATATAATAGATAAACATCTTTCTGACATTGTCTGCTTTCATTCAGGATCCCTCTGAAGTCAGCAATGATATTTTGGTTCTGTGTCTTCTTTTCAATGCAGCTTGAGTTTCTGGCAGTTCCCTGTGAATATAGTGCTGCTGCTGCTTTTGTGTAATCTTCAGTAAAATTAGATTAGCATGTAATATTAATGATAGCTTTTGAAAATTTCCCTGTTTGATGGGATCGGCTTTCTTGGGAATAGGCATAAATATGGATCTCTTCCAGTTGCTTGGTTATCTCCCAAATTTCTTGGCATAGACGAAAAAGCACTTCCAGTGCTGTATCTGTTTGTGAAAATATCTCAGTTGATATTCTATCAGTTCCCAGAGTCTTCTTTTTCACCAGTGCCTTCAGGACAGGTTTGAACTTTTTTCTTCAAACCATAAGTTCCTAATCATATGCTACCTCCTAAAATGGTTGAACATCAACCGGTTCTTTCTGGTCTAGTAAGTCAGTGTATTTCTTTCGAACATCAACCAGTTCTTTCTGGTATAGTGACTCTGTGTATTTCTTCAGTCTTCTTTTGACGAGTCATCTGTGTCATTTAATATTTTCCTGTAGTGCCCTTCACTATTGCAACTCAAGCTGTAAATTTTTTGTTTAGTTCTCTCAGATTAAGAAATGCAGAGTGCATTCTTCTCTTTGGTTTTCTATCTTCATCTTAGTGCATGTGTTTACGACTTTGTCTTCTTGAGCCCTTATTTGAAATCTTACATTCAGCAATTTTAGTTCATCATTTTTTTCCCTTTGCTTTAGCTACTTGACAGTCAAGAACAAGTTTCAGAGTCTCCTCTCACATCCACTTAGGTCTTTTTTTTCTTGTCTTTTTCGTCACTCTTTTTTCCTTGATGTCATTCTACAGCTCATGTAGTCTTTGGTCATTAGAGCTAAATACTTCAACGTTATTCTTGAGATGGTCTCTAAATTCAGGTGGGATATAGTCAAGATTGTGCTCTCACTCTCGTGGACTTGTTCTAATTTTCTTCAGTTTTGAGTTGAACTTGCATGTGAGTAGTTGATGGTCTGATCCACATTCACCACTTAACCTTGTTCTGACTAACAATATTGAGCTTTTCCATCCTGTCTTTCCACAGATGTAGTTGATTGGATTCCTGTGCATTCCACCTGGCAAGGCCCGTGTTTAGAGTCATTGCTTATGTTGGGAAAAAAAAAAATCCCAAAAGATATTCACAATATAGGAGTCTTGGCCTTGTAAAATTCAGTCATGTAGTCTCCAACATTGTTCCTATCACCAAGTCTGTATTTTCTAAATACTAATCACTTTTCTTTATTTCTAACTTCCACATTCCAGTCACCAGCAATTATCAGTGCATGTTGATTGAGCAATTTCAGACTACAGAATTTGGTAGAAATCTTCAGTTTCTTCATCTTTGGCCTTAGCAGTAGGTGAATAAATCTGAATGGTATTCCTATTAACCTGCCTTCTTTGTAGACTTATGGGTATTATCCTATCACTGACAGCGTTGTACATCAAGATAGATCTCGAAATGTTCCTTTTGATGATGAATGCAACAACATTCTTCTTCAAGTTTTTATTCCTCAAATGGCAAACCATATGACTATCTGATTCAAAATGTCCAATACCAGTCCATTTCAGCTGACTAATGCCTAGGATATTGATGTTTATCTATTCCACTTCATTTTTGACAATCTCTAATTAGATTGCCACTTGGTGCATTCCAGGTTCCGATCTTTAATGGATGTTTGTAGCTATTCCTTTTCATTTTGAGTTGTGCCACATCAGCAGATAAAAGTATCAGAAACTTGACTCCATCCATGCCATTAAACTTGGCTCTATTTTGAGGAGACAGCTCTTTTTCAGTTGTATTTTCAGTGCCTTCTAACCTGAGGGGCTCATCTTCTGGCATATATCAAGCTATAGTCCACTATCATTCTTAAGGTTTTACTGGCTAATTTTTTTCAGAAGCAGACCCCTGGGTCCTTTTTCCTAATCTTAATCCTGAAGCTCAGCTGAAATCTGTGCACAATAGGTGACCCTGCTGGTGTGTGAATACCAGTGACACACCTTCCAGCATCACAGCAGTACACAAGCCCTCACAGTACAACAATCAAAAGTATGGGGCAATGTTACTTAGCTGTCAGAAAAATTTTGAACCAATTTTTTGCCCATTTATTGTAACCTGTGGAATGCTGTGAAATGCACAATTCTCAAGTAGCTACTGCAGGTTTTTCTTATAAATGAACACTTGATCTTGTGTTAACATTTTAATATACAAAAAACTAACGAACAAAGGCAGTGTCATGGACTCAATTGTGTCACCCCTACAAAATGTGTGTAGCAGTTTGGCTAGACCATGATTCCAGGTATTATGTGGATGTTCCCACATGTTGTAAATTTCTTCTCTGTAATATTAATGAGAGAGGGTAAGCAACATTTATATTGGTGAGTCAGCACACAGTTTACAAAATTGTATTGTGTTGTGATGCATTCCCTACGGATATAATGAAAAGGGATGCAACAGAGCATTGAGAACCTCATACCGTCATAAAGAAGCAGTGCTGGGAGCAGAGCATGTCCTTTGGAACCAGGGTCTCTGCACCTTAGAAGCTCCTAGCACAGGAGAAGATTGAAGACAAAGACCTTCCTCCTGGGCCAGCACAGAAAGACTTCCCCTGGAGCTGATGCATGAATTCGGACTTTCAGTTTTTCTGTGAGAAAATCGATTTGTCTTTGTTACAGCCATCCACGTGTGGTACATCTGCTATGGCAGCACTAGATGGCTAAGACAGACAGCAGGGAGACAGAGAAGAAACTAAAACACATTACATACTCCTCATATGCCAGCCTCTGAGCAACACATTTTTGCTACCTGCCTGACTGCAGAACCAGAATCTTTTCTTCGTACTATGCTATCTCCTGAAGATAAATTCAAGGCTCTTGCAACCTGAGTTTGTATTAGAATTCAAAGTTAAATGAATTTTTATAGTAAAACCTTTTGTGATAACAACTTTAAATAATTAAAGAGATAAAATATTTATTTTTTACTTAGAAACTAACCCACTCTGTCAGGTGTTTAATATTAACAACTGTGTCAAAATGGAAAGACAAGAGAATTCCAGGCAAAGTGAACAGAAAGTGTTAAAATGAGGGAGAAAGAAACTTGGCAAATTCAATAAAGTGACAATTCATTGTGTCTTGAGCTTAGTAAGAGGATGAAAGCAACATGAGGCTGAAACAGTGGACAGAGACCATATCAAGGAATGCCAATACACCATTCCTTCACTTTTTAAAAACACTTATTTATTGAAAATATACAAGTATGTTGTTCTAGCACTCCATGTAGATCTATTTAATGATGATATCAAAAATTCTAAAGAATACTCTATTGTACTTGGTTAAATATGCTTAGGATATAATTTACTATGATGGAAATGTTCTTTCATTGTTCTGAAATATTTCATGTGTTTCATTAATGTCATTTTAACTTCTAGTTATTTTTACCCAATCCATCACCCAGGGAACCAATCAATTTTATGCCTTCCATCTCTTTTTTAACAGCTAGTATTAAAAGAAGCAGAATGAGACTGGAAATAAACAAATTACAAACAAATAGGTTGGAATGCAGATGGTCCAACCAGGCTGGTCTTAGAGTATATTAATAAATAACTGCTCTTAATTACATTTTTAACTACTATTTTTTCTATAGTTCCTGTAACAGTAATGCTTAAAAAAAAAGATGTTATATGTCCTTCTTTAAAATGTTTGCAATAATTTAATATTATTTTTAATTCAAAAACTTTGTTTCTCAAAATATTACATTGTTTTCAAATGTAAAACATTTCAGGGAATGTATGTCCATGTTCAAATATCTATCTTAAAACAATCTATACTCTCCACATTTCCACTTTCTTATGGTTTAAACATGGACTTTAATTGCTTAGTAAAAAAGATTTTTGCAGAGGCAGACACTCAGTGCAAGTTATTACAGACTTTCCTCTGACCAGACTTCTCTCCTTATGCTGGACTGCTCATCCTTTTGGCCAATATAAGATTGACTGCATCTTTGTATCACTTGTTACTAGCAATTTGCCTGACATAGTACAATTATTCAATAAATACTTAGAGTGAGCAACCATATGAATGAATAACATGACTCCTAAACTTGTACTTTCTTTCTTCTACATGATTTTTTATTGGAAGAAAATAAAATGTTTTTCATAGCTTTGATAGAAAGTGACAGACTGGCTTCTAGAATGTTGACAGATTCTTTTCCGAAAGACTCCCCCTTTGCAAAATAACTAGGTATGTGTAAGGTATACTCTTGATGGCAATTTCTGTGTCACAAAAGCTAGGCATGAAGTTCAAGAACGAATTTTTCTTGATCCAAATAGCTATATAAACATGCATATAAACAAAACCCCAATCCACTGCAATTGAGTCATTTCTGACTCATGGCAACTGTATAGGACAGAGTAGAACTGGCCCATAAGATTTTCAAGGAACAGCTGCTAGTTTCAAACTGCTAGAAATTCGGTTGGCAACCAGGCTTTTAATTACTGTACCATTATGGCTCCTTATGCTAGATTGGTAAAAAATTTAGAAATCTGACATTTCTAAGAATTGGAAACAATGAGGAACAATAGGAATACTTACATTGCTAGAATGAGTATACTATGGTAAATCATTCTATAAATTTTATTAAATGATTATACAAATTTTTATGTGTTCATATATGATCCCACAATTTTACTCTTATATACATTAAAATATCTTCCATTGTACGTGTCAGAACAATGTCTTAGCATGCTTGCCAGCCAGCCAAATTAGAGCAGCATTATTCAAATTGCAAAGCAAGCAAAACATTTTCCTCATCATTATAATGGGTAAATAATTTTAACATATTACAACTGAAATAAGGCGTATTAGTGAAAATAAATGAGCATAAAGTAATGCCAAAAAATGATAAACCGTAGGAACCTAAGGTAGTGCCAGAGTATAAACATTTTTAGAAAGTTCAAAAACACACAAAACTAACAAATTTATTATTTATACATACACACATATGTAATAACACATTTTTTTAAATCAAGAATATGATAAACACGAAATTCAGCATAGCAATTACCTCTGGTGAAAGAAGCAGGGGATTGGCTAGGGAAGGAATGCAAAGATAAATCCAAGTTAATTGTACTTTTGAGATAGAAAATGATATGCAAAATCTTGCCAATGCTTCTCATGATAATGTAGAATTTTCATCAATTGAATGTATCTTAAACTAATGTTTCCCAAGGTGCATACACTAAAGCTGGTCTCAGTAGATGTTTTACCACCACAAAGTTGCAAATTCAAATCAATGTGTAAAGTGCAGTGTACATTTTCAGTCTCCAGAGTTTAACAAATCATATGGGCACACTAAATGTTCAGGAGAAATCTGCAACTAAACAACCTACTTAACTTTGTTTAACCCAGTGTTTTCCAAATGTATTTGACCACTGTGGTAGCCATGGGAAAAGTGCTCAGATATTTCTCCAGGAACCACACAGCATTTACATGGAAGCTCCATAACCTCTGAGTTCTGAGAATGAGAGCCAGGATTTTCTGGAAGATACAAAACTTATCAAATCAGCAATCACTTCTCCAATCTCCTGAATGCTTGGCCAAGCCAGTCTCAGTGCTGCACTATCATCTGAGACATTTTCTATGTAGTCCTACTTTCTTCCCTCTCCATTTTTATAGGAGTCAAACCCGTATTGTCTCAAACCTCTCCTTTACCTACTTTGGTTTCCTCTCACATTTTACCTGTACAGGGGATCATTTCCATAAATCCCACTTCCGACATCATTTTGGAATCAGCTTTCCAAAAGTCCTAATCTTACACAATCCCAAAAATTCCCCCCAATCCATCTATATATCTTTGGCCAGCTAAGTGCCGTCAAGTCTTACATAAACCATATATGTAAACTTTTCAATACTAAGACTAGGAAGAAAGACTCTGCAGTTTACTTCTGAAGAGAATTAGCCAGGGAAAACCTTATGAATAGCAGTAGAAAATATTCAGATATATGCTGGAAAATGAGGCCTCCAAGTTGAAAGGCACTCAAAAGATGAATAGGGAAAAGCTGCCTCCTCACAGTAGAGATGACCTTAATGATATTAACTGGAGTAAAGATTTCGGGATCTTCTTTTGCTGATGGGGCATGACTCAAAATGAAAAGAAACAACTGCAAACATCCATTAATAACAGAAATATGCAATGTGAGAAACAGGAATCTAGGGAAATTGGATATTGTGAAAATAAAATAAAATGCATGAACATCAATATCCTCAGGATTAGTGAGCTGAAACAGACCTGGACTAGACATTTTGCATTGGTCAGTCATATGGTCTACTATGCTAGGAAAGAACTCAAAGAGGAACAAAGAACATGGTCAAAAGAACATTTGCCAATGCTTCTCATGATAGTGCAGACTTTTTGTGAATTGAGTGTATCTTAAACTAAAGTTTTCCAAGATGCATACACTGGAGCTGGTCTCAGTAGATGTTTTACCACCAAAAGCTGCAAATTCAAATCAATGTGTAAAGTGCGGTGTACATTTTCAGTCTCTGAAGTTTAACAAATTACATGGGCATATTAAATGCCCACCATCAAAAAGAACATTTCAAGATCTGCTGATGTGTCCAGCTGTCAATCATAGGGTAATATCCACACACCTACAAGGAAGGGCAGTCTGAAATTGATCCAATAAGCAATCAGGATGCAATAATAATTAGTAATGACTGGAATGCAAAAGTTGGAAACAAACAGAAAAAAAAAGGACTGGTAGTTGGGAAATATGGACTTGGTGACAGAAATGATGTTGGAGATGACATGATAGAATCTTTCAAGACCAGTGAGTTCTTCATTGCAAATACTTTTTTCATGAATGTAAACAGTGACTATACACATGAATCAAATACACTGCATCTGTGGAACAAGACAGTGCAAAAGCTTCATATAATCGGTCAAAACAAGACTAGGTGCTGGATGCAATACAACTGCTTATGTGCACATTATGTGCAAGTTCAAATTAATGAAGAAAATTAGTACAAGTCCACCAGAGTTCAAGACCTTCTCAAGAACACATTTCATGTGTTGAACACTAATGACCAAAGGCCAGACCAGTTTTTGAATGATATCAAAGACATCATCCATGAAGAAAGCACAAAGTCATTTAAAAGACAGGAAATAAAGATGAGATTGAATGTCAGAAGGGACTCACAATTTGTTCTTGAACATTGAGTAGATACTAAAAAAAAATGAATGATTAAGTAAAAAATGATTAAGCAAATAAAATGAAAGGAAAATTTCAAAGAGAGGCTTGAGAAGATAAAGTAAAACATTATAATGACACGTGCAAAGAACTAGAAATTGAATACCAAAAGGGAAGAACATACTCTGCATTTCTCAAGTTGAAAGAACTGAAGAAAAAACTCAAGCTTCAAGTTACGATAGTGAAGCGTTCTGTGGGGAAGCTATTAAATGACTTAGGGAGCATTAAGAGAAGATGGAAGGAATACAGAGAGTCATTATACCACACTGGTCAATGTTCAACCATTTTAAGAGGTACCACATGATCAGGAACCAGTGATACTGAAGGAAGAAGTCAAAGCCTGCCCTGAAAGCATTGGTGAGAAACAAGACTCCAGGAAGCGACAGAATATCAATAGTGATGTTTCAACAAATGGATGCAACCCTGGAAGAGCTTACTTATCTGTCCCAAGAAATTTGGAAGACAGCTACCTGGTCAACCCACTAGAAGAGATCCATGCTTATCCCTACAAAGCCTGGCAGTTAAGTCCATGAACTTAATTGCTCTAAGTGCTACATACTTTATTGGTGAATGTTACTACCATCATATTTGAAGTACTCCCCTTGGGAAGCTATGCACTGACCCCTACACGTCGTTCACCCTTCAAAGCAATTTTGGAACACTGAAACAGCCATTGCATACAGTAGCAAGGTGGCAAGTTCACCAACTTAATTGTATAGTTTTCTATGAGAGAGCTTTTAGCCAGTAAACACATAATTGTATTAGAATGCCCTCTCTACTCACCTGATTTGTCCCCCAGTGACGTTTTTCTTTACCTGAAGAAAAAGGAAATATTGAAAGAAAAACATTTTGATGACATTCAGAACATCAAGAGTATTAAGAAAACAGCTCTGATGGTCATTCCAGAAAGAGTTCTAAGATTGCTTTGAAGGGTGGACTAGGTGCCGGCATGAGCGCATAGCTTCCCAAGGAGAATACTTTGAAGGTGACCATAGTGATATTCAGCAGTGAGGTATATAGCACTTTTTGTAGATGAATTTGCAAACTTAATAGGCAACCTTCATATTCCCAAGGGAGATGATCCAACTGAATGTAGAAATTATCAAATAATATCATTAATACCACACACAAGTAAAATTTTGCTCCAGAGCATTCAAAAATAGTTGCAGCAGCACATTGACAGGGAACTGGCAGAAATTCAAGATAGATTCAGAAGAGAACATGGAACCAAGGATATTATTGCTGATGTCAGATGGATCTCCGCTAAAAGCAGAAAATACTTGAAAGATGTTTACCTGTGTTTCACTGAGTATGGAAAGGCATTCAGCTGCATCGATCATAACAAATTATGGATAACAACCCTGGAGAATGAGAATTCCAGAACACTTAGTTCTGCTCATGAGGAAACTATGTGGATGAAGAGGCAATCTTGCAAACAGAACAAAGGGACACTGCATGGTTTCAAATCAGGAACGCTGTGTGTCAGAGTTGTGTCCTTTCACCCTTGCTTGTCAAATCTGTAACCTGAGCAAATAATCCAAGAAGGTGGACTATTTGAAGAAGAATGAAGAATCAGGATTGGAAGATGACTCATTAACAAGCTGTGTTATGGAAAAAACACAATGCTGCTTGCTGGAAGTGAAAAGGATTTGAAACACTTATTGATGAAGATCAAAGACCACAGTCTTCAGTATGGCTGTGCCCCAACATCAAGAAAACAAAAATCCTCACAACCGAACCTGTAAGCAGTATCATGATAAATGGGGAAAAGATCGAGGTTGTCAAGGATTTACTTTTACTTGGTTCCAAATCAAAAGATTCATTGCATTAGGAAAATCTGCTTCAACGACCTCTTTAAAATGTTGAAAAGTAAAGATGTCACCTTGAAGACTAAGGTGAACCTGAACCAAGTCATTGTGTTTTCAATCACATTACATGTATGCAGAAGCTGAATAAGGAATACAGGAGAAGAACTGATGCTTTTGAATTCTGATGCTGGAGAAGAATACTGAGCATACCACGGACTGCCGAATGACCAATAGCTCTGTTCTTGAAGAAGTAAACTACAACCAGAGTATTCCTTGGAAGCAAAGGTGGTAAGACTGTTTCATACACACTTTAGATACGCTATACCAGGCAGAATCAAACCCTGGAGAAGGACATCACTCTTGATAAAGCAGAGCATCAGAGAAAAAAAGGAAGACACTCAAGAAGACGGATTGACACAGGGGCTGCAACAACGATCGTAAGCCTAGAAACAATTGTGGGCACGGCGCAGGACTGAGCAGTGTTTCGTTCTGTTGTAGATTGGTTACTATGAGTCACAACCAACTCAACGGCACCTAATAAAAACACAACATATATATATGTATATATATTTTACCATTACAACACATATGTCTTAGAAATGATGTTTCATGGAAAACTTTTTCGAGAAATTCTTTACTAAGTCACACTATATTGCTGCCAAGTGAGAAAATTACAAAATATTTATGTTTATGTCTTTTAGCTCATTTGTACTTTACAATAGGAACAATATTCTTCTAAACTGATGTACATATTGTATTTTCCTGCTTGTTATTTCTAGAATGAGCACTATGGAAAAATAACCCTCAGTGTGAAAGTATATCACTCCAGTATTTTTCATTAAAAACTACTCTTCTGATGAGGAATCTTCTTTATTTCACTGAATTGTGAATTTGTAGCAAGGGCTTTAAAAAAGTCAACATTTAAAAGTAACTATATTTTGTTCAATTTTTCTTAATTTTTAAAAAGTTACAGTTTGACACAAATTGAATTAATAATCAATTACAGTGATCTGATGAAACTGGTGAAAAATCTACAATGCACAAATTATTAGACATTGCAAAATATTCTATGCTTCACAAATAACGTATAACTAGAAACAAGTTTTGACACCCTCGTATTCTTTATTAAAAAAAAAAAATGACCTAAAGAATGTGATAACTATGGAAGAAAACAGCTTCAATAAAGTAATAAAATCACAGTCCCTCTGACCTGAATCAAAACCTAGGAATGACCTCATGGAAGTCCTATCACATTTGGCAAGGTGAGCAACTCCAGTGTCAGTACAACATAAAGCGTCTTGCCAAAAGCCGTCTTAGGAAACCATTAATTATGTCGCTCAATCAGCTCACTCATTCGTTCATTGAAATAGGCTTATTAGCACTTTGGTGGCAAACACTTGTGCTAGGTATTGTAGGTTTCCGTTGGAATAAGCTTCAAATGCAGTCTCAGAATTCATTTTCAGGTACTTAGTATAATGTGAACATATTTGGTTTCATAATTATACTTTGATATTTATTCAATGTAATTAAATAATTTTTTTGATTGGCATATTCAGAACAAAAAGACTTAACTCATTACATTAATGAGATAAAGTTTAAATGAACCCCCTTCATAAAGCAGTCATAGTGGGTACTTTCTAAAATGTATCTGTCTTAATTGTTTCAAAAGTCCTTCCTCAGTACTCTTGTAAGGAAGGCTGATTTAACAGGCTATTATTATGTACTCCTTACTGAGCTGTTAATAGCTTTACAGTCTTTCAAAGAATACACCTGCTGCTCATAAAAACATTTATATTGCTACAGAATTTGCTCTGCTTTAATATCATGTATTTGCAGTGACCTTGTAGAATACACACTAATCTGATTTTTTAAGGGGAGGGGGCTAGAATAAAGAAATGTCTATTTACTTAAGTATATCCCTGGAAAATTTGAAAGCAATTTGATTGTTACAAGGATGGTAATATTTTGAAAAGTTGTTTCTCTTTAATGGTGCTTAACTTTCCTGATAATTTTTGTACACTATTTGAGATTCTTCAGGTTTTCATTTTTTAAATTCTGTTGTTTTGATTTATATATTTTTAAAAAGACAAATTTGCATTCACATATTTTTAAATATATATGTATATCTGTATCTTTTGATTAGAAAGTGATGAAAATGTTAGAAATATCAACATTTTCACTAAATAATTGAAAAAAGAATATTAGAATTAATTCAGACCATCTATAAACCTTCAGCAACATAAAATCATAGGTCTATAAATGTGAAAATGTGAAGTTTTGCCTAAAGAAGTATTCTGCAGTTCTTCACGGTTGAATGCAATACAAATTAATTGTTTTTGGCTGGGTTTCAGTTGGCAAAGTCAAATTTCTGCCAGAACTTTATTTGATCCTGTCATTTCACACAAGGACATTTAAAGAAGGCAGTCAATGCAATAATTATTTTCATATGCCCCTTGATTCTTATGGATTTTTTTTAGTAAATCAGAGTAGGTGGATGAATTAAATCTTTCTGCACTATCTAATTTAGTTATTCTCAGATGTGAAGAGCCATTATTATTCATGTTAGGCATAATTTCTTAATAATTCTATTTTGTGAATTACACTTAATTACACTTTTAAGGAATCTGTACGTGGATCAAGAAGCAGTTGTGCAAACAGAACAAGGGACACTGAGTGGTTTAAAGTCAGGAACGGTGTGTATCAAGGTTGTATCCTTTCACCACACCTTTTCAATCTGTATGCCAAGCAAATAATCCAAGAAGATGGAATATACAACGAAGAAAGAGGCATCAGGATTAGAGACAGACTACATAACAATCTGTGTTACGCAGATGATATCACCTTATTTACTGGAAGTGACGAAGATTGGAAACGATTACTGATGAAAATCAAAGACCACAGCCTTCAGTATGGGTTGCATCTCACCATCAAGAAAACAACCACAACTAGACCAGTAACCAACATCATCATAAATAGAGAATGAGGTTGTCAAGGATTTCATCTTACTTGGGGCCACAGTCCATGACCTTGGAAGCAGCAGCCAGGAAATCAAAGGATGCATTGCATTGGGAAAATCTGCTGCAAAGGATTTCCTTAAAGTATTGAAAAGTAAAGATGTCACCTTGAAGGCTAAATTGTGCCTGACCCTAGCCATGGTATTTTCAGTTGTATCATATACGTGCAAAAGCTGAACAATGAATAGGGAAGACAGAAGAAGAATTGACGTGTTTCTTTGAATTGTGGTGTTGGAGAATATTTAATGTACCCTGGACTGCCAAAAACAGATAGATCTGTTCTGGAAGAAGTACAACCAGGGTGCTCTTTTCAAGCAGAGATGGCGAGACCGTCTCTTACATACTTTGGACATGTTGTCTGGAGTGATCAGTCTCTGGAGAAGCACATCATGCTTGGTAAAGTGGAGGGTAAGCAAAAAAGAAGAAGACCCTTGACAAGATGGATTTACACAGTGGCTGGAATGATGGGCTTAAGCATAGGAACAGTTGTGGACATGGCACAAGACTTGGCAGTGTTTCATTCTGTTGTGCATGGGGTCACTATGAGTCAGAACCAACTCGACAGCACCTAACAGTAACAACATCCAAACTGTATGCTGAGCAAACAGTCAAAGAAGTTGGACTATATGAAGAAGAAGGGGGGCATCAAAACTGGAAGAAGAGTTATTAACAACCCAAGTTATGTGAGATGACATAACACTACTCACTTAAAGTGAAAAGGACTTGAAGCATTTACTGATGAAGTTCAAAGACTATAGTCTGAGGTATGGATTATGCATCAACACGAAGAAAACAAAAATCCTCACAACTGGACAGATAAGCAACATCATGATTAACGGAGAAAAGCTCTAGGTTGTCAAGGATTTCGTTTTATTTGGATCCACAGTCAGCACCTCTCAGAACAGCAGTCAAGACATAAAAACATACATTGCATTAGGCAAAGCTGCTCCCAAAGACCACTTTTAGCTGTTGAAACTCAAAGATAACACTTTCATGACCAAGGTATCTTCACCTAATCCAAGCCATGATATTTTTAATCGCATCACACGCATGTGACAAAGGGACAATGAATAAGAAAGATCTGAATTGTGGTGTTGAAGAAGAATATTGAATACACAACAGACTGCCAAAAATATGAACAAGTGAGTATTGGGACTTCAATCAGAATGCTCCTTAGAAGAACGGCAAGACTATGTCTTACATTCTTTGGACACATCACGAGAGATCAGTCCCTGGAGAAGAACTTTATGCTTGATGAAGTAGTGAGTTAGCAGAAAAGAGACAGACCCTCAACAAGATGAATTGACACAATGGCTCCCATGACACAACAATGGTCTCCAGCATAACAATGACTGTGAGCATGTGTTTCACTCTGTAGTCCGTAGGGTTGCTATGTGCGGCAACCAACTTGACAGCACCTGACAACGATGACAATGTATTCCTAATAAAATATATTGGCCAAATTGTCAAAACTAGAAAACAGACTTCTTCACATCTAAGGAGAATACACCCATTACAAGCTCTCCCAACCCCCAAGAACAAACTACATGAATGTTTAAAAAGGACATTTGTGACCACTGCAGAAGGTCTAACGGATAAAGCTTCCCTTTTTCACACTGAATTTAACCTACTTGAGCATAAGTCATTTTCTCTTTCAACTTAATTGCAAAATGAGTTTATGTATACATAAAACCACTTGTCACTGAGTAATCCTCATATGTTTCAGAGTACAATGTGCTCCCTAGGATTTTCTTGGCTATGAAATTTTGGAAGTAGATCTCCAGGCTTTTTTCCCAAGGAGACTCGGATGGGTTTGAACTGCCAACTTTTGGTTGGTAGCCAATCACTTAACCATTTTGGCTACCCTGGGACAGTTTATACATATGAGTACATAAATAATATATGTTCACTATTTGATAACGATGCACATCATAATAATAATTCTAGAAAATGACCTTGCTTTCTACTACTTGAAATTAAAACTGCCTGCAGTCATTTACATATTTAAATTATCCTTTTGTTTTAAACACTCTCAGTGGATCTAAGACAATCTCTTAATTTTTCTCTTGGTAGTGTTCTGCAGAAAGCTGTCAGTGTCTGTAGTGTTGTTTACTCATTCACCCTTAGAGATGAGATAACTCTCAGTTTAAACAGTAACAGTTTTTTGAAAACTTTGTATTTTATTTTATTATGAATCTTGAGATCTTCACTTGCTACACATTTTAGTGTTGCTGATCTTTTAAGGAAATTCGGAATCAATGACTCTGTTAAATCATTAACTGAAAATATTGGGCTATTCGAAGTATCGCCAAGTCCCGTCGAGTCGGATCTGACTCATGCTGGCCTCTTGGGCCGCCATGAGTCGGATTCAGAGTATAATATTGTTTTTCCAGTCAAAATAACATTCTTTATAAAGAAAGAAAGCCTGAAATTTCTCTGTTGGGGAGGATGGACTTGAAACAGTATCTGTTTTACTCTTGAACAAAACAAACGTATCTGTCATCAGATAAAAATTAAGAACCAGAAGAAAATATATTTTAAAAAATTACGTTTCTGCCATGATAACAAATACATTTAAATGGGAAAAATAAAAATGAAAAATAAGTCTTCAGAAATTCTACTCTTGTTGTTTTAAAGGAGGCTAATGAGTCAGCTCCGACTCTACTGCACTTGGCACTTGGCTTTGGCAAGAAAGTCTCAGGCTTGAATTTCTGCCTCCTTTTCAATTCAAGCAGAAGTTCTTGTATCACTGCTCTTAGCGATTTGTACAAGTGTAAGACAAATTGATTCTTACAAATAATACCAGTTTTTCAGGGATTAATTCTGTAAAACCTTTTCTAATATCATAATGATATTCTTACAGAAATGAAATTCTACCCAGTTTACTTTCTTTTATTCATCACTTTAATTCTGTCAGAGAATGTAGCAACAAACAGTTTGGGGAGGCCAAAGCAAGATAATTAAATCTGTTGCCATAGAGTCAATTCTGCCTCTTAGTGACCCAATGGTACAGAGTTCAAAAGCCTCATGGAGTTTCCAAGCAGCACCTAGTAGGTTCCAACTACTGACTTTTGGTTAGTGGACATAGCAATTAACCACCATGCCACCAGGGTTTCTTTGAAGAGGGCCAATATCTCGTTCTTGAATAATTCGTTCCTTGCTATTTTTCGTCATAACCAATCATCTAATTTACCTAGCACTATCAGGGAAGAAATTGACTGTTCTATATTTTTTTAAGTAAATTGCTTCTTCTAGCTTTATTTTTCCTTTTAATTATGCCTCTCAACTAGAAATGATCAAAGAACCAAATTGCATGCATGCATGCATGCAGTGTCTTTCTAGTTCTGTGCTGCTCCATTCTGCCACACTGTTTTAACCATTTTGAAAACCTTTAGATTGGCATTTGAAATACCACTTACACGCAAATACCAACATACATGCAAAAATGTTTCCAAAAGTATGATGGCATTTATTGCTACTATATACTTCTATTCTTAAAAATTGTTTTTATGGAAATTTGTAAACACTGTAATATATAATTATGAAAATACTTCATCCAAATTAATGATATCAGCAAACATTTTAAACTTTTCTGAAGATGTTTAAACTATGTGTAATCCTCAAATATTCTTATAATGTTTGAGTTTTCATTTTCACCCTTTTAGAGAAAATAACTTTATCCTCAGTATTCCATTAAACAAAAATCCTTTACATGTTCTTTGCCATTTAAATTACCCATTTTTCCATCCGTGTTTTACTATTCTCATCACCAAATTTATATACTATACTAAAAGTCTGATAAATCATTCAAAAATTTAAGAGTTTAATAACAAATTTGAAGTTGGTGTTTGTCTACAATGTAATTTAAAAAAAATACCATTAAGGAATTTTGGAATGAAGGTACTTCAGGAACAATTATCAACTTTTAAACATTTCAATTTTGCTTGACATTATTATAAATATTCATATAAGGTAATAGAACACGTAAGAAAAATCTATTTCCCATATATATAAAGGTGGGTTACATGAGGGCGGATGGGAAATAATGACTATCAGGAAACACATAGAAAAGCATGTATCAGTAAAAATCTCAGATTTTATTGAACATACTGTTTTGTAAAATATTTTTTGGCAAGTGAACTCTTGGATGTGCTCCACAACGTTCTTAAGACAACAAGCCAACTATACTGACATAATATTATTTCTTTTGATTATGAAAGTATTCTATACTAGCAAAAACACTTTTTCTCATCTCTTATTTAAATTTTCATTAGTTCATTCAAACTTTTAAATTGCTATAAAATATTTAGGAACATAAAAGCTAGGCCAAAAAAGCAATTAATCTGTCAATTTCTTCACTGAGACAGTTAGCTAATATTTTATGAGAGACTACAATAAGCTGAAAACAAGCAAATTGCTTTTGAGTAGTTTCTGATTTGTGACTCCTCGACATGTAGGGGGTAGAATTGTATTCCATTTAGTTTTCAACGGCTTGAAGTTTTGGAATTGGATTACCAAGCCTTTTTTCTGAGATGCTCCTGGATGGGCTTGAACCTACAACATTCAGCTTAGCAACTAATTGTACTAACTCTTAGAACTTTCAGGCACACTGTATTAGATAGTCAGAACATAGAGATGAATAGGTAAGCAAAACACACTCTAAATCAACAAAAGACCTCTTCCAGCTTCTGAAAAATTACTTTAAGTTGCATGCCTACCATTGCTTGGGTTTCAATGACCATGTGTCCATATGGCTTCTAAATCTGCCAGGGCATGTTAAATTGTTCTACATACTGCTTTATCTACACAACAAACATGGCCCTCTGAGGTGGTTATAATTTTCCATTTTTTGTAGACAATCTGACTGCAAACAGGACTTTATCAGTCTCATTCTAGAGAGAGTATTTTCTAACAGTCACACTGTTATAATTTGTGTCTTTCCCTTAGGAATAATTTTAAACATTATTTAAAATGGTTAATTACTTATATGTATGTGATGGTTAAAGTTGTATAATTCCTTGGCTGGGCCATGATCCTCAGTGGCTTCACAGTTATGTAATAATGTAAGTTGGCAGTTGTATAATGATGTAGTCATCCTCCAAGATGTAATAGGATCTGCAATCAGGTATAAGGAGTGTGTCCCAGGCAGCTAGTGCTGCTATAACAGAAACACCACAAATGGATTCCTTTAACAAAGGGAAATTTATTTCTTCACAATATAAGTCCAAAATATGCATCAGCTCTAGGGAAATACTTTCCTCTCTTTGTTAGCTCTAGAGGAAGGTCCTTTTCATCAAACTTTCCCTGGACTTGCAGCTTCTCTGTGAAGGAATCTCAAGTCCAAAAGACACGCTCTGCTCCTCCACTGCTTTCTTGGGGCTATGAGATCTTCTGTTGCTCTGCTCAATTCTCACATTTATATCCCCAAAGAAAATGGACTAAGGAACAATCCCATCCAAAAGATTAAGTCCTGTCTCCTCAACAAACTGTTGCCCTTCTCCCCTCATTAACATCATAGAGGCAGAATTCATAACACGTATGAAAACCACATCAAATGACAAAATAGTAGACAATTGTACAACACAAGGTGCATGGCCCAGACAAATTGATACACATATTTTTGGGGGAACATAATTCACTTCATGATAGGGAGTTTCCTCAAGCACATGGCCTGCATCCAATATATGCATGGACATTCTAGCAAAGCTATCTTGCTTGCTATGGATCCTGCATCTGTCTGGTCATAATCCTACCTCCAAGTTTTCTGGGCTTGAGCTAGCAGCCTATCATGTTTCATACTGATCTTGATATTCATCGGCTTCCATATATATATATATATATATATATATATATATAAAGGGAAAGACCCCGTAATCTGCTTCACTGGTTTCACTTTCCTAGAGAACTCAGCCTAAGACAATATAATTATATGCTTTGCAAAAAATCACTTATAAATATTTAATTCCAGATCAATATTCCTCTACCTTCAGGTGTACTCCTATGCCAGCTTTTACTATTGCTAAACACTTAAAGTTTGGGAAATATATTTAACTTTCGTTTTAGGTGAAATAAGACATACATTGCAAGGAATAAATGAAAAACATCTTAAATGGTTTCCAAAATGATTTTGGGTTGTCTCCTATTTAGGTTTACTAAAAATAATCAAGAGTTGATTGTTGTAAATTATAACCATAGTGTAATAAATGATACTTCTCCAAAAGTGCAGTCAGAAAGCAGATGTGTACTTAGAATATCTACTTGAAATTTTTCTTAGACATATTTTGTAATTTTGTCATAATGATGGCCAATTTATTCTTAAGGAGAACATTGCAGAACATTCTACCCAGTATCTTAGAACACCTTACCAACCAGTTTTTTTTAACCCTTTCTCTCCACACATCAGAAACCACCTCTTGCATGTTTCAATGATTGTGGTTTAAAAAAAAAAAAAAAAAAAAACCCAACGCTCGTTTTTGGGAGACACAGTTAATATTTAGGTTTTCATTTATGGAATATACATTTATTATTGGATCCCAGTGTCCAGCCAGTACTCCTTGCTTCTTCTTTTGTGTTGTGCTTTTTTGTGGGAAAATACAAACAGTATTCTTGAGGAAATTTCAGTCTACTTGGGGGTATATATTGACACACATTTAAATAACTAGAGGATAGGAAAGATACTATAAAATTAAGTGGAAATGCAGATTATAATCAGAAAATAGGTGATGCAAATATTTTAATGCTTGGATGCTAACCTAAAAGTTGGCTATTCAAACCCACTCAGTGGCTATGTGGGAGAATCCCTGGTAATCTGCTTCTATAAAGATTAAAAACCAAACAAAACCCACTGCTGTCAAGTTGATTCTGACTCATAGTAATTCTATAGGACAGAGTAAAAGTGCTCCACAGAGTTTTCAAGGAGTGCCTGGTAGATTCAAACTGCCTAACTTTTGGTTAGCAGACTTAACACTTAACAAATTTATCACCAGGGTTTCTCCATAATGATTACAACCTAAAGAGGGTGGAGTCAAGATGCAGACTAGACACATGTCTCCTTAATTCCCTCTGAAAAAGTAAGGCCTGAATTGATAACTGAACAAAGCTTTCTAGGCATCCACTGAGCCCTAGGTCATGGGATAGGGCTATCAGACTGAACTACATGCCACTAAATGGGAATCATCCTCTCTTTCACTGAGCTCTGCTCTTGGTGAATGGCCAGCTCACCCAGACTAAAGGTACTGGCATATTTAACTTTTTTTCCTTTAGCTGGCCAATAGGATAGGGATGGGCATGAGCCAGAAGCTGTGCTGAGCTACAGTGCTTAAACGAACAGTCTGTGCCACAGCACAAAGAAAGTGTGAGAGAGCACAGCAGCAGAATGAGGGCACCACAGCCCCTCCACCTTCTCCTGAGCTCTACCGTAGATTTAGTTGTTCCACCGTGGGAGGGGTAGCTTGACTGGGGTGCCATCTTGGTCAGCTGAGAGGTGGAGTAACCAACTGGAGGCCTTAGCAAGGGGTTTACCTGCAGGCCGGGAGAGAGCGCCAGTCCGGGGAACACCTTTCCAGCAGAAAGGCTGTGTTTAGCACAATGTTGCATTATGGGTCACACCCAGCAAGTAATGGCAGCAGTGCAATGGCTCCTACCTACTTTAAACAATACCATAGCATCTGGGGATGGCCAGCTGGAAGGAGGTGCTTGTCACACCTGACAGCCTGGCTGATTTTAAAGCTGTCAGATAGCTTTTAGCTTTTTAAAAAAAGACTACCTGGAGAAATATCTGCTGTACAGCCTGACATCATCTCTTCCAGCCTTTACTGACCACATCGTAGAGTCAGTTGATAGCCCCATGGCAACTCCATAAGTAGGGTGGTGTCTTTGCTAGCCAGGAGGTAGAGTCTGCCACCCCAGAGTCCACTTGGGCCAGTCACTAGAGTACACAGAAATGGCTGGTAACCAACTCCTTTCTCAGAACTACACCTCAGCTCCTGTTGAGGCAACACCAGAGAAACTGAACAGCCTCTAGATGTCCCCAAAGCAAACAACCATCACCAAGAATTTAAAGAACCAACCAACCACGGCTCCAGAAAACTCCTAAAATATAGAATCAAAAAAGTTCCCAGATGAAGAAGCCTTTCTGAAACTATCAAAGGTTGAGTACAAAAGAACTATATAGAGAGAGCCCTCCTAGAGATTTAACAAAATTCAGCAAATGAAAGTGAAAATGTAGATTGAACATCTATGTTCTGAAAGCTGAGAGATCAGTAACAAAATTCCAGAATTAGACAATCCAATTCAAAGCCAAAAGAGCAGAAATGGTGTATTGAAAGCCAGATGTAGTGACCTTGAAGATAGTGCCACTGACACCAGCATTTATAAGGAGAAATCAGAGAAAAGAAATAGAAAAATGAAGACGCATTAAGAAACTTGTGGGACTCTATCAAGAGGATTAATTTACAATTAATTGGATTTCCTGAACAGGGAGGGTTAGCTGAAAGCACAGAGTGTTGTTGTTTAGTTGCTGACAGGGAAACCTCACTGAAGTTATGAAAGAAGAGAACATAACTATCCAAGACATGTATCAAATGTCACAAAAATTTGACCCCCAAAAGAAAGACATCAAGACATATTGTGATGAAGCTTAATAAAATGGAACATAAGCAGAAACTCTTAAAAGCAGAGAGACTCAAAGCAAAGCTAACATTCAGAAGGAAGCCCTGTAAGCTTTTGTGTGACTTCTTGACAGAAACGATGTAGGCATAGAGACAGTAGGACAACACATTCAAAGCCTTGAAGGAGAAAACTTCTAACCAAGAATCATATATCCTGTAAAACTGTCTCTCAAATATAAAGATGAAATTAAGACATTTGCAGATAAGCAGAAGCTTTGAGACAGTGTAAAAAACCAAACCAAAACTACAAAAAATACTGAAGGAAGCTCTTTGCTTAGAAAAACAAAACCATTGAGTGCATATTTAAGGAGGCAATACAGGACACACATCCAGAAGCCTACTCAGCTAGGGAAGGCACAAAACTCAACAAAGCTATAGTATTCAAAAAAGGGAACCAGTGATCATATCATGAAAACTAAGATATCATCACATTAAAAACAGGGATATACTACAGTAGTTATAGTCCTTCCAGATGGAGAGGAAGTTTAGTAAGATATGTAGAACTTAAAATTGGATTTAAACTTAGAATATTAAGGAAGATCACAGGGGTAGCCACAAAGCACAATACAGATGCAACATATCAAAATAAGAAACATAACACAGGGGTCTCAACAAACACAAAACCAACACTGAAAAAGATGAAAAGTCAACCCATAAGAAGAATGACTCAGAAGAGAATATTAAGAGGAACAGAGAAAACACTAGCACAAAAATAAATACATTCAAATGACAGCACTAAACACATACCTATCAATAATTACACTGGATGCAAATGGAGTGAATGCTCCAGTAAAGAGACAAGCGACATGTTGGATCACAAGACACAACTCATCTATATGTTGCTTACAAGAAATATACCTTAGACTTAAAGATGTGAACAAACTGAAAATTAAAGGATGGAAAATATAGATCAAGCTAACAATACACAAAGAAGAGCATGTGTGGCAATACTAATCTCAGATAAAATGGATTTTAATGTAAAATCTACCGTTATAGACAAGGATGGTCACTATTTGTTGCTGAAAGGTTCAATACACAAACAGGGCTTAACAATATTCAAGATTGATGCACCCAATACTACAGCTTCTAAATACTTTGAATAAATACAGACTACATTGAAAAATGCGATAGATTACACCATTAAAATAGTTGGTGACTTCAATACTCCACTTTCGGTAATGGACAAATCATCTAGAAAAAAGCTCAGTAAAGACACAGAAGATCTTTGTCTTAGGCTGGGTTTTCTAGGGAAGCAAAATCAACGACATGTATACGTACAAAGAAAGATTTTTATATAAAGCACAAAGAAAGATTTATTTACAAAAGAAACAGCTCACGCCATTGTAGAAGCTGAACATCCCAAGTCCTGGCACAAGTCTCACGTGACCATGGGAACTGGTGAACCCAAGATCAGCAGGTCAGAGACCAGAGTTCTAGAGCACTGACCGTGTGGTTCAGCAGATACCAAGCTGGCAGTGAGACTGCAAGATCTCTACAGATTCACGGAGCTGAAGAGGCTGGCAAAACAAAGATCAGCAGGTCCAGAAACAGGACTCTCAGGTATCTGCTGTAACGGTTGATGAATCCAACAGCTGTTAGTTCAGTCCAGGAACCAGATGCAAAAGAGAGCAGGAGTTGCTAGAAACATGAGCAGATAGTCAGTAGGTGGTAGAAGATAGAGAGATGAGAGCTGAGGGGAGGGAAGCCACCACATGCCCTGTCATGCCACTTGATGCAGCAATCAAACATGGAGTTGCCAAGTTGACACAATCTTGACCACCGTAGTCCACCCCTTGTCAATTTGGTATCTGCACACATCTGCCCCTTGTTATCTGTAGTCTCTGAGGGAATACAACTACAAAGTCATACTTAAGTCTAACATGATATAACTAACACATGAGCCAAGTGCTGTCGAGTCAGATCCGAACTAACACATATACAACTGAAAATGCATTAGCCTATTTACATATTATGCTTCATAAATAATCAAAAATATCTGATACAACATGCACCAGAATGTTTATCACAGCACAGTCCATGATAGCAAAAAGATGGAATCAACCCAGATGCCCAACAACAGAAGAAAGAATAGGTAAACTATGGTATATATACTCAATGGAGCACTACACAATGATAAAGAACAACAATGACTCCAGGAAACATCTCATGACCTGGTTTCAACTGGAAGACATTATGTTGAGTGAAAGCAGTCAGCAACAAAAGGACAAATATTGTATGAGACCTCTATGATAAGATCTCAAAAACAGACTTGTGTATAGAAGAAGACTCTTTGACAGCTGCAAGAGAGGGGAGGGAGGGAGGGAGGTGGGGAGGGTTTAGATTAGGTAGTTGCTAGGTATCTGGTTGGGTGAAATCGGTGACAGCACACATTAGAAACAAGAACAATATTAAGTGGACTTAAACATAACATGAGTACTCCTTCCATCTTAACCCAATATTGCAAGGATAGAGTAGCTGGGGCAGGGGGCGGGGGACCATGCTCTTAGGTGAAAGTGAGGCCAATTGGCACAACTAGCGCTTTGCTAAGAGGGCTCTGTGCACCCCACGTTGGTGAGTGGCGTCTGGGGTCTTAAAAGCTGCCAAGCTGCCATCCCAGGGCACAGCAAATTGTCCCAACTCAGCAGGAACGGATGCTCACCGAGGACCAAAATGACATGGAGGAAAGACAACCCAGAAGACAAAGAGACCCACATCAGTGAGTGCCTACATCGACTCGGGACCGGAAGAACTGGATGGTGCCCGGCCACTACCAGTGATAGCCACAATGGAGCTCACTAAGTTGAGCCTCACTGGCAACACAAGAATAAAACGGGGTGCACCCTGAGATCCCCACTAAAAGACCTCAATTGATGGTCCAGTGGTTTGGGGGTACCCCTGGGAGCATGGTCCTTCACCCTGATGCTGCCCTTGACCATAAATCATAACAGAGGTCCATGCTTCCGACAGGAATGGATTGGAATTGGCGATGCAGAGTGACCATATATTGGATGCACTTTATGGTTCTATACATCTACAGGATGTCATCTTGCTGACCTCTGGCTGGAGGAAGGAGAGTGGGTGAAGAGGAGGGAAAAAAAGAGACTGTTGGGAGAATGAGACATGTATGGAGCAGAGAGGAATAGTGTGCTGTCACCAGGTAGGGAGAGCAGTGGAAGCTGCATATAGGAGAGTATGTAAATTTATACGGGAATGTACATTTTCACTCAGTTAGATTAAATAAAAAAAATTTTAAAAAATATCTGATACACACACAAAGGACAAATACTCGTAACAATTACAGTCCTCATTTCTGTAGCTGGTCACATGGCCATAACTGATATTTAGAACCGTCTTCTTCTACAACCCATTCTGTGTTCCCTTTGCCCTCAGTAAGAACCTCAGCTGATCGTGGTTCCTTGCCTGGTGAGGTAACCCAAACCTTCACTCCTTAAGGGTCTGAGCTATTAGCAGTCATTTTGGAATTGGGTTGCTGCAGTTTTCCACTGACCTTAATCACAGGACATGGTAATACTAGGAGGCATCCTATCAGATCTCCTGCATTCCAAACATACTCTACCTCTGTTACGTAATGTCCATCTGATTTCGTCCTTATAGTCGGGATGACCATACCAGCCAGTATTGTAACTCCCTTCTTTGTTGATCCAGAGGCACAAGGAGCCGAAAATGGCCTGGTGGCAATTTTAGCTTCCAGTTCAGTGGAATTGTTGATGTGTGGCAGCATTCCTCCCTTTGGAACTAAGATCTTTAGACCTGCAGAGCATAAGACTGTGGAGACAGGAAGCAAAAATTTTGCAAGTGGGTCACTAGGTAACATTGAATGGTGCCAATCCCATTCCACCCCTTGATTCCTGGACTCATAAATCCTGTCTATGAGAGAAACAGCACCATATATTGGACGCCGGTTAACAGCATATACAGCCACCTGGAGAACATTTTCCCAACACTGCAAGGTATTGCTACCTAGCTGGTGGCATAATTGTGTCTTTAGGAGTCCATTCCATCATTCTATCAAGCTCCTGCTTCAGGATGATGGGGAACATGGCAGGACCAGTGAATTACATGAGCATGGGCCCCCTGCCACACTTTGCTGTGAAGTGAATCCCTTGATCAAAGGCAATGCTGTGTGAGATGCCATGAATGTAAATGGACTGAATGCTTCAATAAAGAGAAGAGTAACATCTTGGATCACAAGAAACAACCCGTCTATATGTTGCTTATAAGAAACATACCTTAGACTTAAAGATATGAAGAAACTGAAAATTAAAGGATGGAAAAATATATACCAAGCTAACAACACACAAAGAAGAGCAGGTGTGGCAATACTAATCTCAGATAAAATAGCTTTTAATGTAATATTCACCATCATGGACAAGGATAGTCACTGTTCTGAAAGGTTCAGTACACAAGCAGAACATAACAATATTAAATATTTATGTACCCAATACCAGACCATCCAAAAGCATTGAAAAACACCCACTACATGAAAAATCAAATAGATCATTCCATAACAATAGTGGAAGACTTCAGCACTCCACTTTCAGTAGGACAAATCATCTAGTAAAAAGCTCAGTGAAGACACAGAAGATCTTATTGAAACAATAAACCAATTAGACCTCATCAACATATAGCCAAGCCAAGTGATACAGAACTTTTTATCCAACAACATATGAGTACACTTTCTTTTCCAGTGCACATGGAACATTTTCCAGAATAGACCATGTGTTGGGACAGAAAGCAAATCTCAACAAAATCGAAACCATTGAATTATTGCAAAGCAACTTCTCAGACCATAAACCATAAAAGTTGAAATCAATAGCAGAAAAAACACAGAAACAAATTGGAAGTCATGGAAACTCAATAACACCTTGCTCAAAAATCCATGGGTTATGGAAGAAATCAAGGATGAAATAAAGAAATTTATGGATTCAAATGAGAATGAAAACACATCCTACCAGAACTTGTGGGATACAGCCAGATAAGTGCTCAGGGGTCAGTTTATCTCTAGAAATGCACACATCTGGAAGGAAGAAAGGACCCAAACCAAAGAATTACCACTACAGCTTGAACAAGTAGAAAGAGAGCAACAGAGGAACTCCTCAGGCACCAGAAGGAAACAGGTAATAAAGATTAGAGCAGAATTAAATGAATTGTAGAATAGAAGAACAATTGAAAAAGCTAACACAATCAAAGCTGTTTTTTTGAAAAGATCAACAAAATTGACAAACCTTTGGTTAAACTTATTAAAGAAAAACAGAAAAGGAAACAAACTGAATACAAAATGAGATGGGAGAAGTCACAATAGATCCAACAGAAATCAAAAGTATCATAGCAGAACACTACAGAAGACTGTACTCTAACATGTTTGAAAACCTAGAGGAAATGGACGCATTCCTAGATTCATATCACATACCAAAATTGCCACAAGGAGAAGTAAAACAACAAATGCATCACAAGAGATTGAAAAAGTCATCAAAAAACTACCAATCAAAGTAGCTCAGGCCAAGATGGCTTCACCACCAAATTCTACCAAGCTTCTAGAGAAGAGTTAACTCCAATACTACTGAGACCATTTCACAACATAGAAAGTGATGAAATACTCCCCAATTCATTCTATGAAGCCAGCATACCAAAGCCATGGAAAGATTCCACAAAAAAAGAAAATTACAGGCTAATATCACTCATGAATCTAGATGCAAAAATTTTCAACAAAATCCTTCCCAACAGAATTCAACAACATATCAGAAAAATAACTCATCATGACCATGTTGGGTTCACACCAGAGACACAAGTCTCATACAACATCACAAAAACAAATAATGTGATCAATCACATAAATAACACAAAAGACAAGAATCATCTGATTTTGTCAATTGATGCAGAGAAGGCATCTGACAAAGTTCAACATCCATTTGTGCTAAAAACTCTCAGCTAAATAGGAAGAGAAGGGAAATTCCTCAGTGTAATCAGGGGCTTCTATGCAAAGCCAGCTGCCTACATTATCCTGAATGGAGAGAGACTGAAAGAATTCCCCTTGAGAATGAGAACTAGACAAGGATGCCCACTCTCACCACTTCTACTTAGCATTGTACTAGAAGTTCTGGCCAGAGTAATCAGACAAAACAAAGAAATAAAGGGCATTGCATTGGCAAAGAAGAAGTAAAAATCTCCCTATTTGCAGTTGATATGATTGTATATGCAGAGAATCCTAAAGAATTAAAATTAAACTACTGGAACTAATAGAAGAGCTCAGAAAATTATCAGGATATAAGATAAACATAAGTGAATCAGTAGAATTCCTTTATACCAACCAAGAGATAATTGAAGAAATCACCAAATCAATACCATTTACTATAGTCCCCTAGAAGATAAAATACTAGGCCTAAATCTAATTAGACAGGTAAGTGACCCATACAAAGAGAGCTGCAAGACCATATTGCAAGAAACTAAGAGAGACTTATAGACATCCTGCTCTTGGAAAGGACAACATAACATTGTGAAAACGGCTATTTTACCCAAAGCAATCTGCATATACAACGCAATTCCAATAAAAAATTCCAGTGACATATTCTAATGAGATGGAGAAACAAATCACCAGCTTTGTTCGGAAAGGGAAAAATATCTCAGATAAGCAAAGCACTACTGAAGTAGAACACACTAGCATGCCTCTCACTTCTTGACTTTAGAACCTATTACACTGCCACAGTAGTCAAAACAGCGTGCTACTGGCACAAAACGAGACATACAGACCAATGGAACAGAATTTAGACTCCAGAGATGCCACCATCCTCCAATGAACAGTTAACATTCAACAAGGCCCTATGGTTGTGAACTGGAGTAAAAACAGTCTCTTTAACAAATGGTGCTGGCAAAACTGAATATTCATCTGCAAAAAAATTGAAGCACAACCCATATCTCACATCTTACACAAAAACCAACTCAAGGATAAAAGACCTAAATATCAAACCTGAGATGATAAAGATCACTCAAGGAAACATAAGGTCAGTAATGGAAATTTTAATACTCAACTTAGACTTCAAAATCTGACTAACAAAGCACCATCAACTGAAGAGATAATAAATAAATGGAAACTAGTAAGAATCAAACACTTCTGCTTGTCCAAAGGCCTTATCAAAAGAATTAAAAGACCACCTACAGAATGAGAAAAATTATTTGGCAACTATATGTCAGATAGTCGTCTGATCTCCATAATCTACAATGTACTGCAAAATATCAACAAGAAAGGATGAATAATCCAATTAAGTGTTGGGCAAAGGATATGGACAGACACTTCACTAAAGAGGACATCCAGGCAGCCAAAAGACACATGCAGAAGTTCTCACGATCATTAGGTATTAAGGAAATCCAAATCTACACTACAATGAGATACCACCTCACCCCATCAAGGATGGTCATTATCCAAAAAACACAAAACAACAAATGCTGGAGAGGCTATGGAGAAAATTGGAACTCTCCTGTACTGCTCGTGGGAGTGTAAAATGGTACAACCTCTTTGGAAGGCAATCTGGCACTTCCTTAAAAGCTGGAAATAGATATATCACTTGACCCACTAACCTTACTGCTTTGAATTTATTGTACAGAATCAAGGAAGGTCCATGAACAGATACACGCACACAAATATTTATTACAGCACAGTCCACAATAGCAAAAAGATGGAATCAACACAGATGCCCAACAACAGATGAATGGATAAACAAACTTTGGGATATATACTCAGTGTAACACTATGCAATGATAAAGAACAATGATGATTTTAGGAAGCATCTCATAACCTGGTTTCAATTGGAAGACATTAAATTGAGTGAAATCAGTCAGCAGTACAAGGACAAATACTGCATGAGACCCCTACCATACAGACTTAAAAATAGACTCACGTACAGAAGAAAAGCCTCTTTGATGGCTGCAAGGGAGAGGGCTGGTCATAGATTAGATAGCTGATAGAAATTTGGTTGGGTCAAAGCAGTGACAGCACACATTAGAAAGAAGATCAGCTTAACTGAACGTCAACATAAACTGAAAACTCTTCTAATCTTAACACAATATTGCAAGGATACAGTAGCAGGGGTGAGAGTCTGGGGACATCGAGGCCAACTGGTAAACTCATCTATTGCTAAGACAGTCTGCACTCCACATTGGTGAGTGGCATCTGGGGTCTTAAAAGCTAGCAAGCTGCCATCCGAGGTACACCAAATGGTCCCAACTCATTCAGAACAGATGATCACCAAGGACATCAGAGACATGAGGGAAAAAGAGCCCAGAAGACAGAAGGACCCACATGAATGGGAGACTGTATCAACATGTGACCAGAAGAACCAGATGGTATCCTGCCACCACCAATGACAGACACAATGGGGAACACAATGTCGAGTCCCGGTGGCAACATGAGAAAAAGAGGGTTGCACCTCAAGAACTCCACTAAAAGATCACAGTTGATGGTCTGAAGACCTGGGTGTTCCCCTGGGAGCATGGCATCTAGACCTGTTGCTGCCTCTGATCACAAATCATTACTGAAGTCAACTTTTTGGACAGGAATGGATCAGACTCAGGGACACAATGTGACCATATGGTGTGTGCACTTTATGGTTCCATGCATCTATAGGGTGCTGTCCTAGTGTCCTCTTACTAGAAGGGAGAGGAGAGGGTAGAGAGGAAGGGACAGGAGACTGTTAAGAAGATACGATGTGTGTAGAATGGAAAGGAGAACTGTGCTATGACTGGTCAAGGAGGGCAGAAGGTACTGCAGATAGGCGGGTATGCAGATTTAGCTTGGATTGTACTCTTGCACTGAATCACAATTAAAAAAAAAAGATTATAACCTGGAAAAAAATGTTATGGGGCAGTACTATTCTGTCACATGGTGTCATTGTGAGCCAAAGTTGACCCAACAACCCCAACAATCCTTTCTTATTATATAACACTTTTATGACAGAAAAACGTCAGTTTCATACATCTTTGAGCAACTTTGATCCCTCTAAAACAAAAGGCAAAATTGAAAAATGCAGTAATTGTTGTTTTTATTTTTAGGTGTCTTCAAGTCAGTTCCAACTCACAGTGACTCATGTACAACTGAAGGAAACACTGCTTAGTACCGCCTAGTACTGTACCATCCTCCCAGTCATCACTGTACTACAGCCTGTTGTTTGCATCCATGTGTCAGTCCATCTTGTTGGGGGTCTCTCTTTCTCACTGACCCTCCATATAAAACATCTCTCAGATATGGACAAATGAAGGTTTTAAATAGGGCTTGAGTGACACAATTCATAGACTTGATTCCCTCAGTGGATTTCACATATTGTTCACCAACTTCTGTGGATATGACCATTGTTTTCAAACACCAACCAAGAATTTACAAATACTGATCATACATTAGGACTGAAAAAAATCAAACTAATTAATACAGCAGAAATTATCATTTCAACAGCATAAAGCAAAAAATAAAAAATAACCTCTACCACCCTCCCAAAAATATAGTCACCAGAACTTTTCAAATGTTATCTTAAATAAGACATGAGCTAAGAGTAATAAACTGAAATTATAAAGTACTTAAGACATTGAAATAAACACATACCCAAATCTGTGAAGTATGTTCCATGCAAAAAAAGAGAATAAATATAAAATAAATTAACGAAGTAGAATTAATGAGCAGATTTGATTTAGAAGCTCAAAACCAGTGCCCTGAAAGGAAGGACAAAAATAATTTTAACTAAGAATAAGAGGAGAAAATGTTATTTATGCAGGACAGTTTTAATGATAGGACAATATTAGATATAAAATTATATTAATAAGTGTAAAACTTTAAATTGCCTTCTAATAATTTAATTGGAAATAATTACAAAGACTGATTAATAAGGAAGTCTGAATATAGGATAAAATAATTTTAAATGGTAGTCAAGTATCTACCACAAGCCGTCACCTTTACTTCAATTTTCACATTATGTAAAGTATTGTAGAACATAAACAGATTGAAAATTGCACAACACATACTCTGAATATGCCAAGGTTTATCCAAATATAACAAGAAATCAATTACCAAAAAAAGGAAAAATAAAATAAAATTATAGGTAAAGATCACTTACATACACTGGTTTAAAATCATAATTAAAATAATTATCAACTTGAATCCAAAATTTCAACAAATGTAATAACATTATAATATGACCAGGTATTAGCAAGAACAGTTATTCTTAGGAGTATAAGAATGATTTTTCATAAAAAGAGATTATATTAAGGTGCAAAACAATTAAAGGGCAAATACAGATAATTTTATAATATCCAGCATCCATTTGTAGTTTAAAAAACAAAATGCAAACAAAGTTCCCGTATCATAAAAATGAAGGAAAGTCCTCAATTGGATATCTGCTAAAAGCCTAAATAGACATTATGATTAACAGAGACACATTAGAAGTCATTTCATTAAAGAAAGAATCAAGGTTCTTACACTCCTTAGAAAATCTATAACTGGGCAGTTCTACTCTGTCCAAAGGGTCACTTTGAGTCAGATTCTACTCAACAGCATTGGGTTTGTTTTTTTGGTATTCAATATCCTACTAAATATCCTAGCTACTGCAATGCCGTTCTTTTGTTGTTAGTTGACCTCAAATTGGCTCCAACTCATACAGGTCTTATATATATATAGCAGAGTGAAACACTGCCCTGTCCTGCAACATCCTGACAATTGTTGCTTTGTTTGAGGCCGTTGTTGCAGACACTAAGTTAATCCATCTCACTGAGCCTCTGTTCCTTTTTCACTGACCAGCATGATATTGGTCTCCAAGGCCTGGTCCCTCTTGACCATGTGTCCAAAGTAAATGAGACAGAGTCTCACCATCCTCACTTCTAGAGAGCATCCTGGCTGCTTCTAAGACAGATTTGTTCCTCATTCTGCAGTCCATGATATATTCAGTATTCTTCTCCAACACTGTAATTCTTCATCTGTCTTCTGTATTCATTGACCAACTTCACATGTGCTACAGCCTGAGTCAGGTACACCTTAGTCCTCTGAGTGATAGCTTCACACTTCAAAGAGATCTGTTGCAGCAGATTTGCCCAATGCAAAGCATTATTTGATTTCTTAACTGCTGCTTCCATGGCGTTGCGATAAGACAAGAAAAATGAAAAGAGGTTTTCTTTTTTGACTCCTATAGCAAAATGTTATAGATGTACGCAGAAATTTTGCACTTTTTTTGAGTGTCTTATACTTACTATTGTAGGTTTTACTGCTGCTACTGTTAGCAAAACATTTTTAAATGTAATTTTAACTTGTCTGTATTAGCATATTAAAGAGCATTGATAATTGTATGTTGGCTACCTACATTCTCACATTAGTTCTAGTTCTTTTCAGCTAATTACCTAGGAGTGTATAAATAGATCATTATAATTATCAGTAAGAAAGTGATGGTTTATTAATAACTCAACCATTAGGAGAGACAATTTCCTCATAATGAAAATGCTATTGCTATTAATTTTCAGTAAGATAATTAAATTATATTTGGAAATGAACTTTATGCAGAACATATGGTTTGGATAAGGTGCAATAGAGATTTTATCTCTCCAAAGAGTTCTAAAAAGGAGTAGATTAACATTTAGATGTGATTAGCTAAATCAGTTGAATGTAAGACTAGAAATGGGTGACTTTTCAGGGTTATACACTTTTTAAATTATTGTATATATTTTACAGAAATAACATAGCTTTAGTTCTTGGTTTGATCAGCTCATTATGGTATCTTAACGAAAGTGTGTGTGTGTGTGTGTGTGTGTGTAAGACAGTAAAGCAGGGTCAAAAACATAGAAAAAGACAAAGAGATAAACAATAATTTAGAAGACTCCTTCGAGAGCTATTACTATCCATTTTTCATAATGTTTTGTCTTCCTGGGCAATGTACAGTTTCTCTTTTCTAGCCAGCAGAACAAGCATTTATCACTGGCTTAATTAAAACATGGCTACAAAGTATAATGACTACTGTTTTAAATAGATGGTTCTCAATTTTCCCTTCAACTATTCCTGATAATTTTAACTTGCTAGGATTTGAAAGGATAAAGAAAAATCCAACTATTCTTTAATCTCTCCTCTTTGAACTGTTTCAAGGATGAAAACTTCCAATAGAATCAGACATCAAAACTTTCAAAAGAATCTCTTGGATTCTATCAAAGAAATTCTGTTCTCAGCCATGACCGAGGATTTTTTAGTTTCCATATAATACTGGATGTATTATCAGCCCCTTGTATTACCTGGAATCTGTCTATATGACATAGCATTAAAAGAGAATAAAATAAAGCCAGCTTGAGTGGATATGTTAACCTTAGAAAAAAGTAACTTTATCCTTGGGATATTTAATTAAAACCTTTGCTGTTGAGAGCTGTTGCTGCCAATAGAGAAATTATTTATAAGAAATACTTTAAGTGTCTGCCAATAAGTCAGTAACTGTCTGGATCATAGGCTGCTCTAAATTTAAAGTTATTTCTAATGTTTTGATTATCAAAAACATAAAGGGTAAAAGAAATGACCTTGGCTCAACATATAATCTACAAACATATTCGCCTTAAACACATATGCCTATATTGGGAATAGTGAAGAAAGCACAACTTAAATTAAAGCTATTGTTTGTTGCGTGACTTCCACTGGTAGATAAGTTACTTGTTTATTCTGAACCATTTTTATCATATGAGAAATGAAAATAAGAGTGTTGCTAGTTCTCTTTAACTTCACATGATTATTATAAGGATTACATAACGCATGTATGTGAAAATACCTTGTAAATTGTAAGACAATGCACAGATCATAATTGTTATGATTGCTGATGTATCTTTATGTCTATATATCTACAGAGATATTCTACAACACAGTTTTTAATCACTTATATAATTCATATATGAAATAAATGACAACAGCAACACTGAGGTGACCCCTAACAGAAATCTCACTAGAACCAAACACTTCAATAGAAAGTAAACCAGGTAAAAAATGGCCACTGCACTGGCCTAGTCACTCTACTTTCCTAAGTAGAAATTGATGGTGAACCCAAGTGAGGGAGGTTAGGAGTGATGAGAATCATTCATGGCGGAAGAGAAGTGGGGTATTTCTTATCCATATATATGAATATATATATATATATATATATACATACACACACATATGTATATATAATCCAGGGCTTGCTACAAAAAATATCAAAAAGATATTTTGGAGGAATTACTAAATACTAAGAACTGAATGGTAATATACGAAAACCTACAGCCTGCAGTTAATGTACTACCTAGAATAAAATCTGTAGATAATTTATATATTAGAAAAGACACACTGATAGTAACTATGGAGCTTAAGAACTTACAAAAATAACAGGATTAACACAAAGTAGAAATAAGAATGTGTGTACATGTGTGTGCGTGTGTGTAACAGCTTTTAAATTTAATAGAAGAAAGAATAGATCAATAAAGGCAGACATTGGGCCAAGCCTCTGGAAAGCTTGATCAAAAATTAAAAGAGAAAATATAAAAATTAACAATAGTAAGAATGAGAAAAGGGATATTACTACAGATTCAGCAAACATGATTAAGATATTAACAAATTTTATGAACAGTATAATGTATTGCCTAGCCAAATTGAAGACCGGTACATCCTAACATCTAGCAATTCCATTCATAAGTATAAACTCCACAAAAACTCTTGGACACAAACTCTGCTCAAGAAGGCAGCCTGTCAGGTCTAACAGAGACGTAGAGATCTTTGCAGGGGTCTGTGGCAACGCAGTATCTCTAGCTGGTGAAAGCTATCCTGAATTGGTGTTGATGAATCTACAGAAAAGCAATTAGCAAAAGTTCCAGGACAAGAGCGTTTTATGCTGTTCATAGATAAGAGTTAACTTGGTTTCCCAAAAGCCTGAGAACAGCAGGAGAGGAGAGAGGGCTGCGATACGTTTTTCTTTTTTTCTGAGCCCTCTTCCTTGGCGTTGTCACAGACAACAAGACATGAGAAGACAAGGCAGTAGCCACCGTGATGGCGGTGGATTGAGGCTGAGCAGCCAGTTTAGCACACTTACTAAAGGGTTTTTATTTCGGGGACACAGCTATCAGTACACTTTTGTATATTACTACAGAAGTTTCTATAACTTGATTGTTGTTTAGTGCCGTCAATTTGGTCCCAACTCATAGCACATCTGTGTATCATGGAATCTTTGTACACCTGCAACTTGACTGAATAGAAAATTTGTGTTTGGCTAAGATTTGGTGAAAGAACAAAGAGATAACGTACAATTATCACAGGAGCCATTCTAAGGGTAAATTTCTGCTTCTGTAGCGTCTCTCTTTTAGAATAGGACTGAATTTAATTTTTCTTTTATTTAAAATTCTTCCATCAAGAACCACATGGCGTCTGAGCACCACCAATGATTGCCCTGACCGGCGACACAACAGAGTCCCTAACGTGGAGGGAGGTAATGGGGTGCAGAATTCTATCGGTATAGAAAAGACTGACTTGATTGTCTCACAGAATGGGGGGTCCACAGAAAACGCAGCCCTCAGACTCTCCATTAGCCCAGAACTGAAACGATTCCCGAATCCAACTCTTCAGAGAAAGACTGGACTGGACTGTAAGACATAAAATGATACGGGTGATCACTGCGCTTCTCGGCATGAGTAGACACATGAGATTAACCGGGCAAGTCTTTCTAGGTGCAAGATGAGAGGGCAGAGGGGGACAGCAACTAGTTGAATGGACATGGGAAATACAGGGTGGAAAGACGTGCTGTCACACTGTGTGGAGAGCAGCTAGAGTTACACAGTATGTGTGTGTAAGTTTTTATGACAAATTGACTTGGATTGTAGACTTTCACATAGAGCACAACAAAACATTAAAAAATAAATTTTTCCGTGATTCATCATTTCTTGTTGTGAAACAGCACTCACTCTTACGCTGCAGAAAATTCTGTGAAGGTTAGAAAACTATCCTCTTGTATATGAGATTGAAAAGTTCAAATGTTCTACAAATATCTACCAGGAAAAGTAATGTCTCTTATAATAGTTCACTGATTCTTTTTCTCCACAACATGGGCTTTAAGCCTCCCTAATTATAATTGCCTTACTGTTAGCATGCTCCTGCATTCAACTTTTGTTGTTTTTGTTAGTTGCCTTCATGGGGCACCCTGACTCACAGAGATCCCCATGCACTGTGATGTGAAACGCTGCCTTTCTGAATCAGTCCTGTGATCGACTGCAGACTGGATAGGATTTTCATTGGCTGAGTTTCAGAAGTACATCTCTAGGCCTTTCTTCCTAGTCTTTCTCAGTCTGGAAGCTCCCTTGAAACTTACTTAACCTCATAGCAGCATTCTAGACTCCCATGACAGACATGTGGCGGCTTCAGATGAAATGTGTTCACTGGGGATTATATGGCTCTCCTGCATGGAAAGAGATAATTCTACCCACAACCTCTTTTCGATCATTAGCAGATAGTTATTGCCATCAATAATTTTACAGACTTCTTTTAGTCACTTAAATTTTATGCTAGGTGGATAAATAGGCATTTATAATCTTATCTAGAAAAATTTAAGTTGTAATTTGTCTAGTTTCATATTTTATTTGAAATATTTCTGTTGCTAGATTATTTTCTCTTTGTACTTTATGTTTAATAAACAGTTTTATTATTTGGTATTTAGATAGAAAATTCAATTTCTCAGCCAGATTCAAAATAACATTATAGCATATAACATTTTGACAAATAAGGCCATAAAGTTTTAAAATGATCCTTAAGATAGGTACTTTTTCCAGAAGTAACTTAAGGGAAAACATCTTCATAATTTTAACTCTTAAAGCATAACCAGAAACTGAATACACATTCTACAAGTGTGTAGGCTTTTATAACGTCATTTGTTGCTCTGGGAGGGTTTCTAAACAAGAAGTTTTTAGGCCAAGACTAAACGAAATCTTGATGGGTATGTTATGGATAAAATTCAAGCATCAAAGGAAGGATTCAGTTAGTGACCCTGAAGTCACTTCCATTCCTGAGATTCTCAACATTTATGATGAGAATTGTGGAGTATTAAAGACTTGGTGGTCTACTTTGACCTGGTTGAGGGGAGTTGTATAAATACAGTTTTTTTTTTAGAGACTTCATTAAAATAACAAAGCTGTTGAATAATAATATTGTATAAAAACAGTATTACGTGGTGGACAATCCCTACACAGAGAATTTGGTGGGCAACAGAACCCACTGAAAGACCTTAATGCACTAGATCTATCAGCATATTTTGGCAAATCTATTTCCTGTTAAGTTGCCAAGGGAGTTGGCAGTTGATGCCAGAGACTGGAAATCCAGCCTACAGCCCTGCCTCTGAATCAGCTGTGCTAAGTCTTCCATACCTCATGTCTTCAGTGCTCCTTAATACTTAGGCTATTTTTAAAGCTACTTCACAATCACTACTCAACTTGTGCCTCTTTGAAAATAAAGCACAGCCTTTAGAGGAGGAGTCAGTCCTCCCTCATGGGAAACACTGCGTCATCTTCTGCTTTAAACTTCAGTTGTTACTACAAGGGCATCACTGAGTTATGGAACAAAGCAACTGACTCAGAATGAAAAGTTTCAAACTTTAAAAACCAATTAATTTGTTTTTCCTTTTAGCCAACAGCCTACCCTCAGATAGCACTGGTATTTTGGCACTGTCTATGGGCAGAGCTAAGCAGCAGGTACCTGAATTCTCCCCCCTTTGTCCCTGGCACTCTTCTGGAGTGAAGTCTGATCCCATGTGCCCATTTTGCTCAAAATGCAGCTTCCGTTTTGTGTCAACATGCTCCAAATCACTAAAAACACAAGAACAAATTATCTAAGATTAATTATCTTAATAAAATTTCCAAATCAAGACAGCATCATATACATCATGGTGATAAGTGACTCAATACTAACTTATGAGAAATCATTCTTACACGTATTTTTGGATATTCAGGGAATAATTCTTCATCTTAACTTGGGAATGGCTCTGTGATGAAGGCAGACTAACTGGACTTCGCTTCCTTTCTCCTCTTTTCTGCCCCTCAGGAGCATGAGCAGCTGACCTACTCCTCCACGAGGTCCAAAGCCCCCAGTGTCATCATCACAGGCCTCAAGCCTGCCACCAAGTATGTATTTTATATCCGAGTCAGGACTGCAACAGGATACAGTGGCTACAGTCAGAAATTTGAATTCGAAACAGGAGATGAAAGTAAGTTTCACTCAAGGATGTGAAGTGTGGTGTTAATTTAGTACCTTTCCAGTTTAAACTGTTATTTTTAAATCAAATGTCTTAGATTTCTAATAATCACTTCAGATTGAATTCTGTTCATGTAAATAATCTCACAGTTATTTCAGTTAGTTGTTAGTGCTACCACTAAATGTTTGCACTAAGTATCTTGCTGTGCCACAATTGTAATATGGCCCAAGTATGATGTCCGTTTATACAGAATTCATCATTTACACTGTAACACAGGGAGTCTCAGTGGATGGCATGAGTCTAATCACTCTACAGTCCTGCCATTATAACATGATACTAATAAAAAACTGGAAGAGGATAAAGATGTGAGCAAATGCTCTTAGTTGGTTCAAAACTGTGCAGCTTTGGCTTACTAACTCAGTTAGACCAATAAAAACACTGGCCAGAAGACAAACACAGCTGAAATGCAGTGTAAGTTTAAAGACAGATTCACAGACTTAATTAGAAATTCAAATTAATTGCATAACTTGATGTACTGAAAATCAAACTGGGAAACACAAAGTGAAGTGTTCCAATATCCTGTAACATAGGCTTAGAAATCTCTTAAGCATTCTAACTCAGTTCTAGTATTGCATGCTCTTCTGGTTTCTAGAAGTTCGTCTACCTATTATCCTTTTATAGAGGTAATATAGATTGCCTTTACTGTGTACCTCTACACAAAAATATCCAAACATCTTATTACAGTATAAATCTGCCTCCATCACTGGTAAAATACTGATATAAGAATTCAGGAATAACAGATTTTAGTATATTAATCCTTTATGAATAAACATAATAATCATTTCCATTTATTGAGCCCTTAATCAGTTCCAGAAACTCTGTAAAATATTTCTTATACATTGTACCACTTACATATTTAAATATCCAGTAAGGTTAAGTATTATTTTTCTAATTTTACTTACCATAAAACAGAGGCCTGGAGAAGTGGAGTGATTTACCCAAAATCATAGAGCTAGTAAAAAAGCTGAGCTTGAATTTAAGACTAAGGGCTGTTTCTTACAAGACTTATGTCCTTGACTACTCTGCTACCCTGCAAAGTCCTACCATTTGAATTACCAAAGTGCTCCTTGTAAGGCCGTTAAATAGTTTACAATCCCTGTAAGTCTCCACTCCTTCAAAGTGAAACTGCTTTGGATTCTAATTTCTTTAGGGAAGAATTGTTTGTGGTAATTGTTTTTCACTGGTGCACAATATCCATCTGTAAGAACTGCCTAGTTACAACTATATATCAGAGTAAAACATAGAAAATAGCTGAGATATTTAACTAGGAAGGGACATAGTTTAAGCAGAAAAAAAAGGAATGCTTGTGACCAGACATTTGCAATTAGTGACAGTCATTTATAGTGCCAGAGACTACTAGCTTCTCAAACTAGAGATAAAATAATTGGGATTAAAATATTATTATCACAAAATATAACTCCATAATCAAAAACATGAAAACATCCAGCATGTCCCTACTATGTTCTGTTGACTCTTTTTTCCCTACCCATGTGGCACATCTTATCCTAGCTATAAATCCAAGGATTCAATCCAAGGAAAGTTTGGTCCTGGGAAAAGCCAAGTCATTGTCTCCTTTAACAGATTGTTTATTATATCCCTGTATCTCTGTGTTTCTTACTTCCCAAATGAAGAGATCTACTTAGTTTTTGAAAGGTATCATATTTTTGATTATTGAATCAATAAATCAGAAATGCACTTGCTCCCACAAGAATTTCATAGGATTAAATCTAGATAAATCTGGGGCTTCTAGAGAAAGCAATCTAGTCTAATAAAAGAAGACTTTTTATGTAAATATTTGCAAGGAACACCTGGTAGACTTGAGCTGCTGACCTTTTGGTTAGCAGCCATAGCACTTAACCACTAAGCCACCAGGTTTCTGATCTAAATAGTAAAAGTGTGATTTCTTGCTTTTTTTTAACCGTAAATTTCAACTCATTTGTAACTTCAAGGCTAGAACTTCTTTAGATGTTACATAGAAGAAAAAATTATTTAAATTTCTTAGCAGAAATATCCCATATTCATTAGAGAAATATACAGTCATTCAATCATTCCACAAAAATGTACAGGACATTTAATATGTGCCAGACTCTGTATGAAATTCTGTGGATTAAAATAAAGATGATAAAAAATAACTATATCTTCTGGTTGCAAATATAGGCTAGACTTTGTAACTAAAAAAAAAGAAGAAGAATACAGGTTTATAGGACATGTTATTAACAGGAAAAATAAGCAAAGGGTGCTCTTTGAACACTGAAGAACAACAAAAAGCCTATTGCTGTTGAGTTAATTCCCACTGATAGCAACCCTATAGGATACTGTAGACCTTCCTCATAGCACTTCCAAGGAGCACTTAGTGAATTTGAACTGCCAACCTTTTGGTTAACAGCCACTGCACCACCAAGGCGTGGCAGAGGAGGCCCAAATTTAACACCAATGCATAGGGAAAGTATGCTGGAGGACAATAAGCTGGCACTTATTTGAAAGAGGAGCTGGCAAAGCAGCGTAAGTTCAGAGGTCAGGGAACACGGGATTAATTTGTAGAAAAGCATACGATGTGGTGTCCTGCAGTGATGGGTGTACCCGTCACCCATTGCTTTTGAGTCGACTCTGACTCACAGTGATGCTGAGAAAAACATGGAAGATCAAAGTGGCAGGCTTTGCAGGGGCCAACACAAAAGTGCTTTTTCAGCTGCTGCAGGGATCTTGGGCCTTCTCCTGAGGATATAGTGGATCCACTGGTAGATTTTAATTAAGGACTATCACAATTAGATTTTCACTGAGTAGCTGCTATATGCAAGACTCTATCCTGAGCAGTTTGCAAACATGACCTTACTTTATCTCAACAAGAACATGCCTCTCTTTAAAAACTTAAGTAGTTCTCTCAAAAGTCTGATAGAGCTGGTTAGCTGTGGTACAGGATTAGAACCCTGGAATCATCTGAAGATAGCAATAGGAAAGACTGAAAACCATGTGATAATTAATTATTTGTGAAATGAATTATTTGTGGAATGACTTGATCAGACCCTTAAAGAAACAAGAAGATTCCGAAAAACTGTTTGTTTAAACCCGGTGTTGGGGTATACAGAATGGCTTCTAGTCAATTTATAGAGTAAGGGAAAGTCATTTTAAGGATCATTTTTTATCTGGTTAAGTTTAAATTGCATTTTCAAAGTGTGTTGTTTACACCCAGCAGCGAATTTAAATGAATAATGTCATAGTAGGATATGGGTAGGTTTACCAATAAATTCAGGCATATGATAATATGAATCCCAATTGACAGCATCACTCTTTGTCGCTTCTCATCCACTTAGCTCATCTTTAAACTGTGATAGTGTCAATTTCTCAGGTAGTGCCTCAATTATTACAATGTCATTTTTACTATGAAGTTCTCTCTTTGTGTATTCATTCTAATTTACTAATTGTGAGTGAGGGTGAGAGCTGGGGAGAAGAGAGTAGATGTTTCTCATTAGGCAGTTCAGTTTAAATTTTTAAGTCACTAAATTGAAGGAGTTTATCTTTTTATTCTCTTTAGCCATAATTATTTTGCTTTGTTCATCCTCTTTGTTTTGCTAACAATCGGTAAGACAATAACTTAAAATATAAAAGGATTCTTTTTCTAAGTCATAATTTTTCTAGACCAACTATTTGATTTCTACAAATGTGTTGGCAACTGAAAAGCAAGCACAGTGATATTCCTGAACATTCTTCTTGCTCTTCAGAACCAGTGCTCAGATTTTTTCACCAGGATCAAAATATCCCAGTAGGAACCAGCTAGTAAATGTAAATCCCAGTGCTGTCGAGTCAATGCTAACTCATAGCACAACCCTATACGACAGAATAGAACTGCCCCATAGACTTTCCAAGGACTGCCTACAGGATTTGAACAGCTGATCTTTTGGTTAGCAGCCATAGCATTTAACCACTAAAGGTTACTAATTAGGACTGCTAGCTCTTTAAAAAGAGTCTATTAGAACTACAATTATTAGTGTTCTCACTTTGTAAGTCTAGATAACACAACTTCACTTCATCTATACATATTGGGACAGGTATGTGAAAGGTGGATGATAAATATGTAGATACATAGATAACTGATGATTGGTAGATACATAGGTAAATAGTCTCTCACATATGGTCACAAAATACTGTATTTCCATGTTTTAATATTGGCATTTCATTTGTCCCCCAATGTCTTACTAGAGTAAAAGCATGTAGACAACTAGGTATTATAGCCATTAACAATACTTGTTGACTGAGTATTTTATACTGGCCTTTTTATCTGGTACTCTACTTGATCTCTTTTTCAGAATAAATTTAACAAAATTACACAGACTTACAGAAAGCAAGAATGTATATAAAGTCTACATGTGGATCTTTTTGAAAGATAGATGGAAGATAAATTGATGTTAGTAAGAATTTAATAATAGAATTTTCTCAAAATTAAAATAAAATTCACACTATCTGCCAAAGTGTCAGCCACACACACACACGCATTGCATGCATCATGCACACATGCACACACATAAGCACACTGGTCGTGTACAAGCCTTTCGAGCTTCTATAGATGAAAAAGTAGAAACAGCAGATTTAACTACCTGATATTTGCTGTTATTTCAAAGCTTATATTCTTGACTTTTTGGTAAAAAAAAAGATGGATTTTTTTTAAAAGGTATCTATGCCACTAATATTGTTACTCATACCGTAATAAGCTGATTAATGAGTTTGTTAAAATTATGCCTGAATTTTAGAGCAACAGAAAATAATTTTAAGTGTGCCCTGATGGCACGATAGTTGAGCACTTGGCTGCTAGCTCAGAGCCTGATGGTTCAAACCCACCATCCACTCTGTAGGAAAAAGACCCGGCAATCTGCTCCTGTAGAGACTGCAGCCTAGGAAATCTACTGTGTCATACAGGGTTACTATGAATAGGAATCAACTGTCTGGCAATACAGCAACAGCAATTTTTTTGCCAATTTGAGCCTTTTTCTTAAATTCTAAAAAAGGGTTTGTGAGTTATCAAAAGAAATCATAACTCAAAGCCAATTTTTTAAAAGAAATACAAGTTTACACTTAATAATTAGCAACTTAACTATTCCATTGCCTTAATGGTTTTCCAGATGATATCAGACACTTGAAACACAATGGCCAATGTATAAGCAATGAATCCTTTATTTCCTGGAATGATTAATTATGTCTTACATTTTAATAATATGCAAATTCAGAGCTACATATAACAATAAGTAGCACAAAGTCTTATCTATTAACATTTTAAAATACATTCTTTACCCAAAACAGTAATGATGGACTAGATTTATAGCACATAAAATAAATAACTACACAAAAATCATTGTGATTGACTTTAAGAAGCCAAAGTAAATTACTGAATCACAGTGGATATTTCAAAATAGAATTTTTGTTCATGTCTTACATACTCATACATAAAGTGGTATGTGGATACAAATGAATCAATTTGATCACTTAATTATTTTAAATCATTCAAAAGCTGCTGCAATGGTATACTGACAAGGAACTGCCAGAAATTCAAGCTGGAGTCAGAAGAGGCCGTGGAATCACTGATATCGTTGTTAATGTCAGATGGGTCTGGGCTGAAAGCAGAGAATACCAGAAAGGTGTTTACTTGAGTTTCACTGACTATGCAAAGGCATTCCACTGTATGGATCATAATAAATCATGGCTAATATTATGGAGAATGGGAATTCCAGAATACCTAATTGTGCTATTTAGAAGTCTGTACATGGATCAAGAGGCAGTTGTGCAAACAGAACAAGGGAACATTGCATGGTTTAAAATCAGGAAAGATGTGTGTCATGGTTGTATCCTTTCACCATACCGTTTTATCTGTATACCAAACAAATAATCCAAGAAGCTGAATTCTACTAAGAAAGAGGCATCAGGATTGGAGGCGGACTTCTTAATTACCTGCATTACGCAGATGACACCACCTCACTTGCTGGAAGTAAAGAAGTTTTGAAACACTTACTGATGAAGATCAAAGACCACAGCCTTCAGTATGGATTGCACATCAACATCAAGGAAACAAAAATCCTCACAACTGGAAGAGTAATACTATCATAAATGGAGAGAGGAATGGCGTTGTCAAGAATTTCATTTTACTTAGGTATGCAATCAAAGCCCGTGGAAGCAGCAGTCAAGAAATCAAAAGACGCATCGCATTGGAAAAATCTGCTACAAATAATCTCTCTGAAGTATTCAAAAGTAAAGAAGTCACCTTGAAGACTAAAGCGTGTCTGACCCAAGCCATGGTATTTTCAATTTCATCATATGCATGTGAAAGCTGGACAATGCACAAAGAAGACAGAAGAAGAATTGATGCCTTTGAATTGTGATTTTGGAGTAGAATGTTGTATGTACCATCAACCAACAAAAGAACAAACAGATCCATTTTAGAAAAAGTACAACCAGAGTACTCCTTGATAGCAAAGATGCCAAGACTTCTTATACACTTTGGACATGTTGTCCAAAGTGCCTAGAGATGGACGTCATGCTTAATACAGTGGAAGGTCAGAGAAAAAGAGGAAGAACCTCGATGAGATGGAGTGACACAGTGGCCGCAACAGCGGGCTTAAGCATAAAAACGATTGTGGACATCACGCAGGACTGAGCAGTGTTTTGTTCTGTTGTTGATAGTCTCTCTATGAGTGGGAACAGACTCAACGCATCTAACAACAATTGCTTTGAAAACAACCTTAAGATTTGTCTGTTTGTAATGTGGCTTTATGTTTAAGCAATTTAACTCCTTTTCATGATTTGAAAATGGCAAATAATCCTGAAAATGAAGGTACAAGTTTTTTGTCTAGTTCTTTCTTCCTTCTTCCATTCTTCACAGTCCCATGTGACTAATTTTAACTTCCACTCCATGAATTTAAAAATTCAGAATAGGTGGTTATTTTCTACTAAATGAAATGCAGATTTCTCAACAGATACTCAGGTTTCCCTTCATTTTGATCCATATTGACCTACCTCTTTCTATTTAGTATACACCAGAAAACCAAAGCAAACTCACTGTTGTTAACTCAGGTCTGACTCACAGTGACCCTATAGGACAGAGTAGAACTCCATAAAATTTCCTGGAAAATTTGAACTGTCAGTCTTTGGGGTTAGCAGACATAGCCCTTAACACCACCAGAGTTTCCAGTTAGCATATACTCTGGGGAAACAAGATGGTTTGTACACTTTCTGCACGAAATATACTGTTTCATTATCATGTCTAAGGGTCTCCCATGACTCCCTCTTGGAATCTTCAGATACTCATCACATTACAAATGGTCAGTCTAACTCACATGTTACCCTCCTGAAATGTTCTTAATTGACTGAGCCAGAAAATTTCACTCCTTCCTTGAACTCTCTATATTTCTTTATTTTTCTTCTTTACTTATGAATTTGTAAACTCTTTAAGGCAGGAGCTATGTATCTCTATGGTTCATAAAATGATTTTCATGTAGTTAATCTTATATGTGCACTGCATGAACTAAATGAAGAGCATAGTTTAAAAAGGCTAAAATATGGTAAATATTTACAATAATTGTTTTAATTTTAAATTTTAAAATAAAATATAGTAAATAAATATTTACAATAATTGTTTTAATTTTAAATTTTAAAATAAAATATGGTAAATAAATACTATCAAAAAAAAATAAAGAAAAACCAATTACCATTCAGTCAATTCTGACTCATAGCAACCCTATAAGGAGCAACTGGTGAATTCCAACTGCCTACGTTTGAGTTAGTAACCATAGCTGTTCTCCAGCTATTACTGTGGAGTAATCTATCTCATTTTTCAATGTTGTCAGCATTTGCTGGATGTTATTTAGATGCTCTGGTATTGGGTGCACAAATATTTAATATTGTTGTGTTCTGCTTATGTGTTGAACATAAACGGTGACCATCTCTGCCTACAGTAAAGTCTATTTTATCTGAGATTAGTATTGCCACTCCTGCTCCTCTTTGTATGTTGTTGCCTTGATATATATTTTTCAATTCTTTAATTTTCAGTTTGTTCATATGTTTGAATCTGAGATGTGCTGCTTGCAGGCAAAATATAGACAGATCATGCCTTTTGATCCAGGGTGTCTCTCACTGTCTCTTTATTGGAGTGTTCAGTGTAATTATTGTTAGGTATCTGTTTAGTACTGTCATTTGGATGCATTTGTTTTTGTGTCGTTGATGTTTTTTATGTTACTATTAATATTCTGTTCTGAGTCATTCTTCTGTATGGGTTGACTTTTTATCATTTTCGGTGTTGGTTTTGTTTGTTGAGACTCCTGTATTAGTTTCTTTTTCTTGTTTTGGTATGTTGCATTGTTAGTTTGCCTTCTGGCTAACCTGTGGTCCCCCTTAATATTCTAAGTTTAAACCAGACTTTAACTTCTGCATATCTTTTTAATTTCCCCTCCATCTGGAAGGGTTATAACTACAGTAATATATCTCTCCTTTTAGTGTGATGATGTCATAGCTTTTGTGTTACTATCACTGATCCCCTTCTTTTAATATTGTAGCTTTGAGCTTTGTGACTTCCCTAATTGAGCAGGATTCTGGATGCTGTGTCCCACATTACCTGCTTAAGTATATGCTTCATGTTTTTGTTCTTCTAAGCAAAGAGTTTCTTTCAGTATTTCTCATAGTTTCGATTTGGTTTTGACAGTCTTGAAGCTTCCTTTTATCTGCAAATGTCTTAATTTTACCTTCACATTTGAGAGACAATTTTGTGGAATATATGTTTCTTGGTTGAAAGTTTTTCTTCTTCGAGTCCTTGAATGTCATCCCACTGGCTTCTTGCCAACATTGTTTCTGCCGACAAGTCAGGTGAAAGCCTACAGGGCTTCCTTCTGAATGTAGCTTTGCTTTAAGTCTCGCTGACTTTAAGAGCCTCTATTCATGTTTTGTTTTATTAAGCTCAATTTTAGTACGTCTTGTTGTCTTTCTTTTGGGGTCTAGTTTTTGTGGCATTCAATACACATCTTCAAAATCTGTGTTCTCTTCATTCACAATTTCAGAGACTTTTTTTGTGAGCAACTCTGCAACAATATTGTCTGTATTTTCAGCTATCCCTCCCTGTTCAGGAACTCCAAGTATTCATAGATTATTCCTCTTAATAGAGTCCCATATGTTTCTTAATTCTTCATTTTTCTTATTTTTTTCCCTCTGATTTCTCCTCATAAATGCTGGTGTCTATCTGTCCTCATGCTCACTGACTCTAGTTTTCATTTCCTCAATTCTGCTCTTTTGACTTTGGATTGAATTATCTAATTCTGTAATTTTATTATCGATTTGCTGGATTTCAGATCATTGATGTTTCATTAGTTCAAATAGCTTGCTTATTTTTTCATTTTGTTCTGTTGCATTTTGTGTAATCTCTAAGAGGGCTCACTATATACTTCTTCTGTACTGCACCTCTGATAATTTCAGAAAGGCCTCTTCATCTGGAAAGTTTTTTGATTCTTTATTTTGGGAGTTTTCCGCAGCCATGGTAGACTGTCTCTTTAAATGGTTCACTGTTTATTGTTGCCTTCATGCCATCTATTAGCTGTTCAGTTTCTCTGGTATTACCTCAACAGAGGGTAAGGTGTAGTTCTAAGAACAAAGTTGGTCACCAGCCACCTCTGTGTAATCTAGTGACTGGCCCCAGATGGACTCTCTAGAGTGGCACACTCTGCCTCCTGGCTGGTAAAGATAGTACTCAACTTAATGAAGTCACTGGGGGGCCATCAAGCAATGGTATAATGTAGATCAGTGAAGGGTGGAGGAGATACTGCCAGGCCACTCAGCAGTCAGTTCTCCAGATGGTCTTACTTTAAGAAGGTGCTGTTGCAATCAGTCAGGCTCTCCGTTGTGGCAGGCCCTGCCTTCCTGCTGACAACAAAAGTCCCGCACAGGCCTTCCCTGAATACTATGGCATGATTCAAAGTAGGGAGGGCTTATAGTCTTTCTGCCATTCTCTGCCAGGCTCCACCCGTAACTTGAAGCACCACCGTCGTAAACACAGCTTTTCTGCTGGAGAAGCTCATTCTGGATAGAAGTTACTGCTCGGTGTGAGAATGAGCCCTAATAAATGCCTCTGGTTGGGTGATCCTGCCTCCCAGGTGACCAAGATGGCATCTCGCCCAAGCTTCCCTGCCTGCTGTGAAACAGCAATATCTATGGCACAGCTCAGAAAAGAGAGGGTGGAGGGGCAGTGGTACTCTCAGTCAACAGCCAGGCTGTCAGTATGTGGCTATTCCAAGGACAGTCTCTCTGCTGCTTTACTTAAGCACTGCAGTTCTGTGTATTAGCTGGCTCATGCCCAGTCTGCACCTCCTGGGTAACAAAGAAAGTGTCAGTACTTACAGTCTTCTGAAGCAGTGAGTCAGCAGAAATGGGACTCAGAGTGCTGTGCCTTGTCTTTGAGAGAGGTAGTTATCCTGTTACTGTAATGTAGTCAAATCTGACAACTCTATGCCAGATCCTAGGACTCCCCCAAAGTCCCTGCTGCTCCATTAAATTAGTTCTCAGAGGGAATTGAAGAGATATGTGTTTGCTCCACCATCTTGGACCCTCCTCTGTTTAGCAACCATAGCTCTTAACCAATGCACACAAATAAATAGCATTACTTGAATTGCAATAATAGGCATGTAAATGACATGAGTCATGTATAAGCATGCTGTATTCAATTTTAATTACAAATGAATTGTCAATTTTAAAATTTGGGAGCATTTTAGATAGAGTAAAATTATTTTTGTTGTTTCACACATTTTACTCCTTACACTCCTTTTTGAAAAATCTGTTTCATGTTCAATCTAGTCTACAGATTGAAACGTAATCTGCACTGCTTCAATGACTTACTTTGAAATTAGCTACGTCATTAATAAAAGCAGCAAGAAATTTTGCAGTGATTATTAATGGTGGATCATGAAGCAGAAAGAAGACCAGCTGACCCTAGCAGAGTAATAAAAAAGTTAATTAATCAAGCAGGAGACAGATTTCATATTAAGGAGGCTACCTGGAGAAGGATGAATTCCTGTATTATAAGACTTTAATTTGACATAATCTCCAATCAATAGCACATTTTCAGTGTTGACAGTGATACCTATCTAAATGCAAACTCCAGTGGAAAAGAAGATTTTTCTAACAGATTGTGGAAATATGAATTGGCCTGCCTTATGAGGTAATGCAGTTCTACTAGATAAGTACTTGTTCATTATGTCATAAAGGAAATTCTTGCTTTGTTTAGGAGTTCAAGGTATAATTTTAATATAATGTCTAACATGGAGATTACAGAACACCAAATAATATTTACTGAGTTCTAATTATTCTTCTAGCACTATTTCAAGTTCATTGCAGTGATTAACTTTTGAAATGGGTGTTATAATTCACCTGAAGTATATGGATTAGAAAACTGAAGTGCAAAGAAGTTTAGTAATTTACCATGGCCAGACATCCGTTAAATGTTGGAATGGAGATATTATGACATCAATTAAAAAAAAAAAAAAAGAACATTACCATCAAATTGATTAGAACTCATAGTGATCCTATGGGGCAGACAATAATTGCCCCATATGATTTCCAAGAAGTAGCTGGTGGACTTAAACTGCTAACATTTTGATTAGCAGCACCAGGGCTCCGTTATGACATTGGGACTAAGCACTCTGCCCATTCAACATGTGCAAGTTTTTTGTTCAGCTTTGTCACTGCTTTAAATTTCTTACATGATTATTTTTTCTTCTTTTCTCCACTTCTCTACCCTCACTTAATTAATTACACTCCTGTTTAGAAAAATCATCTTTGCATACGAACACAGATTTTCAGAAGACTGTCACTATTTATGAATCACCATGAGTCAAATTTAGAGAGCTATGAAGTGTTTTAATGCATATGTCTGGATGAACACACACATTGTAAACCAAGTGTAACACTCCAAACAAGCAGAATAATGCAAGGGAATGTGATTGATTTAAACAAACAGGGAGTGATGAAGAATAACTGTTTGCATAAATTATGGAGGTTCCCTTTAAAAAAGTCTGCACTGACAAAAAAAGGTAGTTTGTTTCAGTTTTGCCTGGATCAAATAAGTATTTCAAATGATTGGAACCAGGTTATGTACCATGAAACAGATTGAGGGCCTTAATAAGAAAGATATTAAAAATCATAACTTGGATAAGTGGGCTGTAAAGAAAATCATTAACTATTAACAGGTACTTAGATGTTATAAAACGGGCGTATCAGTGTACAGTGGCACAATTTGGCTACTATCTAGAAGAGAGCTAACAAACAGAAGTGGGTCCACTGCTTAATATGAAATATATGATTTTAAATTTTTTTGTCATTAACTTACAGTGTATACTTGAAATATGAGCTATCATCTCTTGATTTGACATTTTACAGACCAGTAACCATTGATTTCATATTCATTTTTGTACCTTCAAAATTATTTTGTATACACCTGGTACCTAGAAGGTATTCAATGAATAGCAAGTGAATTAATCTTATCCAGTAAATATTCAAAGTATCTGTTGGTGCAAACAGATTGCATGCATTTAATTATTCTTTCTCTGAATACTTTTATATTTGTGGTGTCTTAGCTATATTCGGTTGTTGTGTACATATATCAACAACAGAAATATGTGGAAGGCTAGGGATGCAAACGTGAATAATATATGATCTCTGTCTTCAGGAAGCTAACCACAAAACCAAAGTGGAGACTCTGACAGGTTCCTTACTTATGTCATTCTCAAAGTTTAATTCTAATTTGATTTGATTTTGAGACAGATTCTGTCAGTTATCATGTCAATTGCCTGAATTTTTTTATCAAGTTATTTAGCTTTACAACCTTGAATCCTTCTAGAGTTCAAAAGTGTTCCTTAGACATTTCAAAGTGCCCATAAGTCACTGAAAAATATATCTGCAATGGAATGGATGAAGATTTAGAACCATTCTTCAGGTCATACAAATCAACTTTATTGCATTATATCTTTTTTTTTTTCTCTTTTATTTTAGCTATTAGAAAAGCATCAAGGTGAAAGTGAAGAAAAAACTATTCTCTTAATATAACCACACGGCAGGTTATCCAGAACTGTTAGTTTGATTCTTAATTGTGGTTGATCCCTCATCTGCATCAGTTGTAATCATGTGCTAGCTCAAGAAGGAACTATTTTGCTGTTCAGTAGCTGCATATGGCATGGTATTGTAACTCACTGTGGAACTGAAGTTCCTGGGTGGCACAAGTGGTTAATGAATTTGACTGCTAATAGAGAGCTTTGAGATTTGAGTCCATCCAGAAGCCCCTTGGATGAAAAGCCTGGTGATCTACTTCCAAAAAGTCAGTCACTGAAAACATGATGGGACACATTTCTTACTCTGACACACATGGGTCACCATGAGTCAGAATTGATTCGGTGGTACCTGGCTAGCTACCTATAAAATGATACACAATGATGATATATAGATGTGGGTCTCATAGAGAAAGATGCTGGTGTTGTCCTTTGAGAAGTTCCAAACTACAAGGATGGCATAGTATAGAACCTTGCTTCCTTACTTCCCAGCTGAATTCTATACACACAGTAATTCATCATTTTTCAAAGCCAGAAAAGTTCGGAGGCTGAATGAGAGTACTGTCAAAATACCCATGTCAGGTTAAAAGCATTTTACACAAAATACGTAAGCATTGTCAAAACCCTCGTAGTGTAGCCATTAAGTGCTATGGCTGCTAACCAAAAGTCAGCAGTTGAAATCCACCATGTGCTACTTGGAAACTCTGTGGTGCAGTTCTGCTCTGTATTATAGGGTTGCTATGAGTCAAATTGACTTGGTGGCAATTTTTTTTTTTTTTTTAAGTCAAAATGAGCCCTGGTGAGGCAGCGGTTAAGAGCTACAGCAGCTACTCAAAAGATCAGCAGTTCAAATCTACCAGTCATTACTTGGAAACCCTGTGGGGCAGTTCTACTCTGTCCTATAGGGTTGCTATGAATTGGAAAGCAACTAGAGAATACTGGGTTTGGTTTGATTTTTGCTATGTCAGAGGATAACCCGGTATTGCATTAGCTAAGTTTTGGCTCAGGATTGGGCAATGTTTCACCCTATTGTATACAGGGTCACTATGTATCAGAACTGACTGGACCAAACTTAACAACAACATGTCAAAACGTGAAGACATACATAGCTTAATATTGTAAATCTGAGTCATACATATACATATGTGAGTATATGTACGTATTTTATATAATTTTTAAAGTCTCATGTGACCTATAAGGCTTAAAGAGTCATTTCAAGTTACCTAATGTAACATCTTTTCAATGTGTATTAACCCAATGGAACGATCTATTTTTGCCTCATCTCACTATGAATTCACAATGCTGAGTGGACAGGCATTGGTAAAATAAACCCAGTCAGCTCTAGGAAGTCCTACGTGAAAAATTAAGAAGCAACTTCAACAAGAACAAAACTGTTTGTGTTACACTCTTTTTCAAGGGAAACAGAAATTCAATGAATTTAAATTCAGAAACAAGAATTGCTGGCAAAATAGCCCATTTAAAAATTTAGCTGTGTATGCACAAACCTGAGTATGACATTCGTGAGCACTCTACTGTACTGTAAAGATGAGTGAAGTAGCAGAATACAGGAACCCTATTGTCAGATATAAAATAGCTGATTCACAATAAACTGAATTTCATACTCTCTAATGCTTTCGGAAAACTGAACATTTTTTTAAAAAGTACTCTTGCTTTTTTTAGCTCTTTTCTTAAAAAAAAATTAAAGCTTTGTATTTCCTAGATACACAACCAATGAGCAAACTAAATATTTTTATACAATTTCAGCATTTTTGAGAACAATAAAAATAGCAATATTATTTACTTAATTTTGCATGCATATGTATATATACATACATATGAATATATACATGCAAATATATAATACATATATTGTGCATTGATACATACTTTCTATTCTCATTTTGAGATAACTAAATGGAATTGGCAATATTTTTAATATTGTTGCATCAATTCTTATCCTTGGAAATAAGTTTTTTTTCCTTAATTTGATATGAAGACTGTTTCTAAATTTAGAATAATGAAGGAGAAAGTGAAGGGTACTTGAGAGGAAGGACAAAAGCTAAAGCAAGCAGAAGAATGTTTGATTGTTCAATCTATTCATTCACCTCTTTGTTTGATCAAAAAAAAATATTAATGAAAGAGCCAGTAAAAAGGTACGCACTGGGGATTCAAAAATTGAAAGGATAAACTTGTTCACTATTCTCACAAAAGCCACTGAAAAGATCAGAGAATTAATGATTACAATATAAGACAATGTGTAAAGTTTAATGTGGCTCAAGGAGAAATAATCATATAAGTTTGAATTAAAAAATAAATGAATAAAACAAGCTTGCCAAAAGAAGTGAAGTCTTAAAGGAAAAGTTCAGATTAAGCAAAATGTGGCAACAGGAATGGCAGGTGTTGAATCCAAGGGTGCTCAGGAGCATCTGTTCTCTCCTAAACAGAGTGAACAGTGCAGGCCTAGAGATGAGTGAGACCATAGATTTTCTTCGTAAATGAAAGAATTTTAGTATGCCTAAAGCCACAGTTCTCAAAATATGGGTCCTGGACCACAAGAGTCAGCATCATTTGGGAACACATTAGAGATGCCGCTCTTCAGCCACCACTCTAGACCCACTGAATCTCCAATGCTTGGGCTGGACCCCAGTGTTCTAGTTAACAAGTTTTCCAGGTGATTCTGATGCTCGCTCAAGTTTGCAAACCACTGGCTTGATTAGACGCTACAAGGGTTGGAGTCAGGAGTAGTGGTGGTGACTGTAGTGGCACAAAACTCAGGCACTTTCTTCTCAGGTTGGAGAAGAAAGTGTGAGCCAGATTATGCAAAGTTATTCTTTACCTTTCTGTTTTTGCTATTGTATTTCACTGAGTGGATTCTTATTCCTGGTGACTCCATGTATTACAGAGGAGCACTGCCCAGCAGGGTTTCCTAAGCCGTAACTTTTGTGGGAGCAGATCACCAAGTCTTTTATGCTACAGAGTTGTTGATGGATTTGAACCACTGATCTTCTGGTTAGCAGCTGAATGCTACACCATTACACCACCTGGCTTCTTTAACTTGCTACCGAAGCTAAAATCTTCCTGGCTTTTTGTTCTGCTCCCAGTTACCTGTAGTTTTGGAGAGAGGCAAACCAGTCAGAACCAACTTCCCTGTATTAACTTTTCTAGAGCCGTTGCTCACACATCTAATTATTTCCTCACTTTCATTTTATCCTCACTACAAGTAAAACCTTCCAAATATCTTATTCATTGTCGCTCCTCTAACAGTTATAACTTCCTAATTCCCTAGAGAGATTTTAGCCTCAAGAATTCACCTACATAAAGTACTGGAACCTTGGAAATTATTCATTTAAATTCTAACACATGCTTGTTCTCTGCCAGCATGTTAGCCTGCATGTCTCTCATTGACGTTTCATATTTGGTCTCTGAACTTGCAAGACACAGTGAATTTATGACCTGCTCACCAGAGCCTCCTGAGAAAACTGGAGTCAAGCCATCCCAACTCCAGTCTTCAGTGAAAATGGGTCAGTTTCAAAAGTCCTATAAATAACATTACCTAGGAAACTTCATGACCACAGATGCCATAAAGCTGAAAGTGAAGTTAGCAAAGCAAAGATAGACACTAATACTAATATGCCACAGAAAGATTTATCCTTTCCTTATCCTTATCTTTACAGTCACTAGCTTCTCTTCAACTGAGGTTGCATGGCTGTGTGTTCTATCTGGCAAAGGCAAAATGATATATTCTGTTGGGCAACATAGCACTGGGTCTCTTGGTTTATAAGCATTCCCCTCTCTAGACTTTAATTCCTCATCAATAAAATAAAGGAGATGGGCTGGTTTATGTTCTCTTGACCTAAAAATGGAAAACTTCCTAGTAAAGTGATTAAAGATATAGGCTAGATCATCCTGAATTGTCATCCAAGTTCTGCCATTTGCTGGATATTAGAACCTAAGGAAGATATTTCACTGTTTAAGCTTCAATGGTTTGATCTGTAAACTATGAATTTATCCATTCAGTTATAGAATAATTTGTGAAAAAATATATGCAGTATACCACTCTGAACCAAGTGCTGTTCTACCTGCTAGGAATATAGCAGAAATAGAAAAAAAAATCCGTGTTCTCTTGGAGTTTATAGTCTAGAGAGGGAAGACAAACGAAACACAAACAATAAGCAAAATATTTCGTATATCAGATGGTTCAGGGCTGTGGAGTGTGACCCAGATCCCCCTGCAACGCTCAGAAGGTCATTCTCTTAGCTAGTGGGAGTTCTGATTGCTGAAGACTCATAGGTGAATTCTTCTTTGGTCATTGCACCTGGCCAAAAGTTGCACCTCCCTGGTGATACACCATTCCCAGGAACAAACTCCAATACCAAGACCAAAGCCTCTTGCTGCAATTCTGAAGGCCCATCACAAAGCCAGAACTCCCTGGGAAGAGACAAGGTCTTTATAGCTACCATCACAGCTCACTCCTCCTTCTCATTTCATCCACACTAAAAATAAAACGTTTCAAATACCTGATTCGTTGTCACTCCTCTAACAGCTACAACCTCCAAATTCCCTAAAGATATTTTAGCCTCAAAAATTCATTTGTACTCATTTGTGCTTCCTTCTCTTCTCCCTGTTTATGCTGAGAGTACTTTTCATTAAACCTACTGCACTCAAAGCACCATTACAGAACCTGTATCCCAGGAAACTCCGTAAAGGCAGACAGCTAGAGGAAAAGTAAAGTCAAGGAAGATAGAGACAATCCGCCTTTTTTCTGCCTTTTGTTATGCATTCATACACACACATACTGTGGAATTCACTTCACAACAATGTGTTTGGTTTTTGTTTTTTATACATACACACACACACACACACACACACACACACACACACACACACATATTTATGCACCAAAAAAAAAAAGAAAAAAAAACACTGCTGTCAATTTGATTCCAACTCATGGAGACCCTGTAAGACAGAGTACAACTGCTCCATAGAGTTTCCAAGGAGTGCTTAGAGGATTCTAACTGCTGACCTTGTGGTTAATAGTCATAGCACTTAAAGCACTATGCTACCAGGATTTCTTATATATATATTTCATTGTGCTTTAACTGAAAATTTAAATTCAAGTCAGTTTGTCACACAAAAAGTTACACACACGTTGTTATGTAATTCTAGTTGCCCTTCCCAAACTGTGATAGCACACTACTACTTATTTCTACCCTGTATTTTCATTGTCCATTCTACTTGCTTCTGCCTCTCTGCCTTCTCATCTCTCCTTTGTACAAGAGCTGCCCAGTTAGCCTCATGCATCTACTTAACCAATAAGCATACTTTTTGCCAATATCATTTTTTGTCTTATAGTTCAGTCTAATCTTTGAAGAATTGGCTTTGGGAATGGTTTAGTTCTAGGTTTACAGAGAGTGTGAAGGCCATGTCTTCCACAGACCTTCCTATCTGTCAGACCACCTAGTTTGCTCTGTTTAATAGAAATTGAGTTCTGCACCCCATTTTCTTCCTGCTACATCAAGGACTTTTTGTTGTGTTTCCTGTCAGTGCAGCTATTGGTGGTGGCCAGGCACCATCCAGTTCTTCCAGTCTCGTGCTGATGTAATCTGTGGGTTATGTGGCCCTTTTTTTCTCTTGGGCTCATATTTTTTTTTATGTCTTTGATATTTCTCTTTCTCCTTTGCTGAAGTTGGGTTGTGACCAGTTGATGCTTCTTGGATGACCATTTCCTAGCTTTTAAGACACTGGACACCACTTGCCAAAGTAGGTTACAGAACATTTGCTTTATAAACATTTTAAAGCGAGTAGATAGAGGTGTACCCTGCAACCATGGTCCCTAGACCTCTGCCATTACTACTCTGTCCTATGAAGTGCTTTGGTTTTATTTAAGAAACTTGTCGGTTTTGAGTTTGATATACTTATGCTGACTTCTTCTCTCCTGTGTATTGTTCTTCTCTTCACCTAACGTAATTCTTATCTACTAACTAATTAATGAATCCTCCCGTCCCTCTTCACCCCTGTAACCATCACAGATTGTTTTCTTCTGTCTTTAGAACTTTACTGGAGTCCTTATAATAAACAAACAAAACAACAACAACAACAAACAGTTCCACTGAGTTGATTCTGAACTTCTCCATAGAGTTTCCAAGGAGCACCTGGCAGATTTGAACTGCCAGAATTCTGGTTAGCAGACGTAGCACTTAGCCACTGGAAACCAGGGTTTCCAGTCCTAATACTTGTCCTTTTGCAACTGACGAATTTCACTCATCAGAAAGTCTTCGAGATTGATCCTTGTTGTGTTTCCCGAGTTTGTCATTGTTCTTTATCCTGCATGATATTCCATTGTGTGACTATACCATAGCTTATATATCCATTCATCCAGTGATGGGTACTTAGATTATCTGATTGTATCTTTTTGCCACTGTGGACAGTGATGCAGTGCAGATTGGTGTGCATGTATCTATTTATGTGACAGCTCTTACTTCCCTAAGATATATTTCAAGTGGATAGTATGATATTTCTATTTCTAGTCTTTTAACAAAGGGCCAAATTGATATCCAAAGTGCTTGTGTCATTTTACATTCCCAGCAGCATTGTAGAAGTGTTCCATTCCCTCCACAGCCTCTCCAACTTCTAAGATTTTGTGTTTGGGGGATTAATGCCAGCCTTGTTGGAGTGACATGGTGTCTTATATTAGGTTTGATTTGAATTTTTCTAATGAGTAATGATCTTGAACATTTCCTCATGTTACTGACTTTGTTGAACTGACCATAACTTTTGCTCATTTTTAAATTGGGTTATTTGTTTTGTTGTTGTTGCAGATTTGCTGTATCTTGTTGATTATGGAGATTAGATGCTGATTGGATTTGTCATGTCCAAAATCCTTTTCCCAGTCACTAGGTTGTCTTTTTATTCTTTTGGTTTAATCTTTTGATGAGCATAGGTGCTTTATTTTTAGAGTTTCCCAGTTACCTACATTATTTTCTGGGGTTTGTGCTTTGTTAGTAATATTTTGTGTTCTGTTTATGCCATATAGTAGGGCTCCCAGTGTCGTCTCTTCACAAAAAGTGTTGTGTTGAAGGCTCCTACTATTATTGTGGAGCTCTCTGTTTCTGTTTTCAGAGCATTTAGAGTTAATTTTATATGTGCTGAAGCATGGTCATTGGGTGAAAAAATATTTAATGTATTTCCGTCCTCCTAGAGTACTGATCCTTTAATCATTATATAGTGTCTTTCCTTACCCAATGTGGTGAATTTTATTTTAAAGTCTGTTTTATTAGAAATTAATAAAGGAAATCAGGGCTAACATAGCAGACTGGCCACATGTTTCTTCTGATCCTTCTGACAATGAAAACTTGAAAAACTACTGAACAGAATAAATGGGACATAGTAAGAGCACCAGTATCAGGCAGAAAGCTTAGAGATGGAACTGGGTGACAGGAAGGGGAACATCTACCTTTGTCAGAATCAGATCAGCAACAACAGAAGGGCCCACTCCTGCTTCTGTAGTGGCAAAGCAGCAACACAGGAGATGAGCCAGTCTTTCTCAGTGGCGAAATTTCACTTGGAATGACTGCACCTGAGAGCACTGCTGGGGCTGGAAGCCACACAAGGCAGCAGCACTTGACTGGAGTGTGTTTTTCTCAGCTAGGAAGCTGAGATGAGGACAGTCACACGTATAGAACACAGTGGCAGCTGGCGGCCAAATGCAGCAGCAGTAAGTGAGAAGAGTGCATATTTCTCAGTGGGGAAACTAAGCTAAAAATTTCTGCACAAGACTGACTACAGTGTCACAAGCTAAGAGCTCGTAAACTCTCAAGGCTCAAACCTTTCCTATGTGCTGATTTCTCTCCCTAACCCCAGCCCCTCCTCCCTCCCTTCTCTGAGATACACCAGATACTAAATTCTGATACACTACCTGGGCCAGAAAAGGGACATTTTTTGTGTGTGCCCTGAGCTTATCTCCTGAAGTTGGAGAGTGAAACAAAGGGAGAGGTAGAAGGAAAGTTCCACCAGCTCCCCTGAGCTACAGATCACTGCATCTACAGAGCCACAGAAAACTTTCACCAGAGCATCACAAGCTGAGCGCTTGAGAACTCTTGTGGCTCAGAGCTTTCCTACACACTGACTTTACTCCTTATTCCCAGTCGTCCCCACTCCTTTCTCCACTCTACACAAGCCACTAAATTCTGGCATGCTACCTGGGCCCTAAGTGGGACATTTTACATGTGTGCCCAGAGCTTTTTCCCCAGACTCAAATTAAGAAACAAAAGGAAGGATAGAAGAAAAGTTGCTCTGGCTCCCCTCAGCTATAGATCACTGAACCTACAGAGACCCAGAAGGTTTTATTGGAGCATAATAAGTTAAGTGCACATGAACTCTTGTGACTCAAACCTTTCCTACATGCTGACTTCACTCCCCATCCCCAACTCTTCCCCTCTCCCTTCTCTGAGCTACACTGGATGCTAAATTCTGATGCACTACCTGAGTCAGAAAAGGAACATTTTACATATGTGCCCTGAGCTTTTTCCTGGACTTGGGGAGGGAGCAAAGGGAGGAGTAGAAGAAAAGCTTCACTGGCTCCCCTGAGCTGTGGATAGCTCCACAGAAGACTTTCACTGGAGCATCACAAGCTAAGTGCTTGCAAACTCTTGTGGCTCAAATCTTTACCAAACACTGACTTTACTCCCTGTCACCAGCGTTTCCCCTCTCCCTTCTCTGCTCTCCACTAGACATTGAATTCTGGTGCACTACCTGGGCCAGAAGTGGGACATTTTGAGTATGTACCCTGATCTTATCTCCTGAACTTGTAGAGGGAAAGAAAGGGAGGAGTAGAAGAAGAGTTCTGCCAGCTCCCCTGAGGCAGAAATTCTTGCTACCTTTCTCAATGCAGCCACAGATTGAACTACCTAGCAGAATTAGTAACACTCCAATAAGGACACTGTCTTAGGCTGGGTTTTCTAGGGAAGCAAAACCAGTAACACGTGTAGGTACAAGGAAAGATTTATAATATATATATATGGACAGATAGATAGATACAAATATAGGAAACAGCTCACGTAATCACAGAAGCTGAATGTCCCAAGCTCTGGCACAAGTCTCACGTGTCCACGGAAGCTGAGGAACCCAAGGTCAGCAAGTCAGAGACCAGAGTTGCAGATCACCGGTTGTGTAGTTCAGTGGATCCCAAGCTGGTGGCGAGACGAAGTGATAGAGGCTGGAGAACCCAGGATCGGCAGGTCAGGGAGCAGGACTGGGCAGAGGCTGGCGAGCGCAGGATTGGCAGATCAGGCAGCAGGGCTCTCACATGCCGACTGTAAAGACTGATGAGCCCAACAGCTGCTAGCTCAAGTCCCGGAACCAGATGCTGGAACCAGAGAGCAGGAGCTCCTGGCCACATGAGCGATCAGCAGCCGTAGTCCAGTGTCACAAGATGAGAGCCGAGGGGCAGGGAGTCACCACAAACCCCGCCCTGCCACTTAATGCAGCAGCCAAATAGGTAGTAGCCAAGTTGACATAATCCTGACCACCACAATCCACCCCTTGTCAACTTGGCATCTGCACACATCTCACCTTACCATGCACAGTCTCTGAAAGGGTACAGTTACAAAGGCATACTTATGTCAACATGATATAACTAACACATGTACAACTGAAAATGCATTAACCCATTTACATCTTACGTTTCATAAGTAAACAAAATATCCAGTGCACACATACAAAGCGGGAATACTCATAGCAATTACAGTCCTCGTCTCTGCAACTAGTCGCGTGGCCGTAACTGATATTTAGAACTACCTTCTTCTACAACCCATTCTGTATTCCCTTTGCCCTCAGCAAGTACCTCAGCTGGTTGTGGTTCCTTGCCTGGTGAGGTGACCCAAACCTTCATGCCTGAAGGGTCTGGGCTATTATCACTCATTTTGGAGTTGGGTTGCTGTAGTTTTCCATTGACCTTAATCACAGGACATGGTAGTACTAGGAGGCGTCCTAAGGGATCTCCTGCATTCCAAACATACTCTTCTTTACTTCCGTTATGTAATGTCAATCCAATTTCATCTTCATAGTCAGGATCAATCACACCGGCCAGTATTGTAACTCCCTTCTTTGTCTGTTGATCCAGAGGTACAAGGAGCCCAAAATGGCCTGGTGGCAATTTTAGCTTCCAGTTCAGTGGAATCGTTGATGTGTCTCCAGGCGGCAGCATTCCTCCCTTCGGAACTAAGACATTTAGTCCTGCAGAACATAAAGTCATGGGGACAGGAAGCAAAAATCTTGCAAGTGGGTCACTAGGGGTAACAGTGAGTGGTGCCACTCCCATTTCCACCCCTTGATTCCTGGACCCATGAATCCTGGCAATAGGAGAAACAGCACCGTATACTGGACGCTGGTTTAGAGCATACACAGCCTCCTGGAGAACATTTCCCCAACCCTGCAAAGTACTGCCACCTAGCTGGCAGCATAATTGTGTCTTCAGGAGACCATTCCATCGTTCTATCAAGCCAGCTGCTTCAGGATGATGGGGAACATGGTAAGACCAGTGAATTCCGTGAGCATGGGCCCACTGCTACACTTCATTTGCTGTGAAGTGAGTCCCTTGATCAGAGGCAATGCTGTGTGGGATTCCATGACAGTGGATGAGGCATTCTGTAAGTCCACGGATGGTAGTTTTGGCAGAAGCATGTCATGCCGGGTAGGCAAATCCATATCCAGAGTAAGTATCTATCCCAGTAAGGACAAAACGCTTTCCTTTCCATGATGGAAGCGGTCCAATGTAATCAACTTGCCACCAGGTTGCCGGCTGATCACCTCGAGGAACAGTGCCATATCGAGGACTCAGTGTTGGTCTCTGCTGCTGGCAGATTGGGCACTCAGCAGTGGCTGTAGCCAAGTCAGCCTTGGTGAGCGGGAGCCCATGTTGCTGGGCCCATGCATAACCACTGTCCCTGCCACCATGACCACTTTGTTCATGGGTCCACTGAGCAATGACAGAGGTAGCCGGAGAAAGAGGATGATTGGTTCCCACAGAGCGGGTCATCCTATCCACTTGATTGTTAAACTCATCCTCTGCTGAGGTTACTCTTTGATGAGCATTCACATGAGACACAAATATCTTCACTTCTTTGGCCCATTCAGAGAGGTCTATCCACATACCTCTCCCCCATAAATCCTTGTCTCCAATCTTCCAGTCATGTTCCTTCCAAGTCCCTGACCAACTGGCCAAGCCATTGGCCACAGCCCATGAATCGGTATACAGCTGCACATCTGGCCATCTCTCCTTCCAAGCAAAGTGAACAACCATATGCACTGCTCGAAGTTCTGCCCACTGGGAGGATTTGCTTTCACCACTGTCCTTGAGGGAGGTCCCAGAAAGGGGCTGTAGTGCTGCTGCTGTCCACTTTCAAGTGGTGCCGGCATACCGTGCAGAACCATCTGTAAACCAAGCACAAGTTTTCTCTGCCTTGGTCAGCTGGTCATAAGGAATCCCCCATGAGGCCATAGGTGCAAACTGGGAGACAGGAGGTAATGTTACAGGAGTGGAGACCGTGGGCATTTGGGCCACTTCCTCATTCAATTTACTTGTGCCTTCAGGTCCTGCACGGGCCCGATCTCGTATATACCACTTCCATTTAATGATGAAGTGCTGCTGTGCTCATCCAACTTTATGACTCTGTGGGTCAGACAATACCCAGTTCATGATAGGCAGCTCAGGACGCATGGTGACCTGGTGTCCCATGGTTAAGCGCTCAGTCTCTACTAAGGCCCAGTAACAAGCCAAAAGTTGTTTTTCAAAAGGAGAGTAGTCATCTGCAGAGGATGGCAGAGCTTTGCTCCAAAATCCTAAAGGTCTGCGCTGTGATTCGCCAATAGGGGCCTGCCAAAGACTCCAAACAGCATCTCCATCTGCCACTGACACCTCGAGCACCATTGGATCAGCTGGATTGTATGGCCCAAGTGGCAGGGCAGCCTGCACAGCAGCCTGAACCTGTTGCAGAGCCTTCTCCTGTTCTTGGCCCCACTCAAAAGTAGCAGCCTTTCTAGTCACTTGATAAATAGGCCGAAGTAGCACACCCAAATGAGGAATATGTTGCCTCCAAAATCCAAAGAGACCCACTAGGTGCTGTGCCTCTTTTTTAGTTGTCGGAGCAGCCAGGTGCAATAATTTATCCTTCACTTTAGAAGGGATATCGCAACATGCCCCACACCACTGGACCCCTAGGAATTTCACTGAGTTGTAAGGTGCCTGAATTTTTGTGGGATTAATTTCCCACCCTCTAGCACGCAAATGTTGAACTAGTAAGTCCAGAGTCACTGATATTTCTTCCTTACTAGGTCCAATCAGCATAATGTCATCTATATAATGGACCAGTGTCACATCTTGTGGAAGAGAGAAGCAATCAAGGTCCCTGTGGACTAGATTATGACATAGGGCTGGAGAGTTAATGTAGCCTTGAGGCAGGCAAGTGAAAGTGTATTGTTGGCCTTGCCAGGTGAATGCAAACTGCTACTGGTGGTCCTTGGAAACAGGTATGAAGAAAGCATTAGCCAGATCAATAGCTGCATACCAAGTACCAGGAGATGTATTAATTTGCTCAAGCAGTGAAACTACATCCGGAACAGCAGCTGCAATGGGGGTTACCACCTCGTTAAGTTTGCGATAATCTACTGTCATTCTCCAAGATTCATCTGTTTTTCGCACAGGCCAAATAGGCGAATTGAATGGGGATGTGTTGGGAATCACCACCCCTGAGTCCTTCAAGTCCTTAATGGTGGCAGTAATTTCAGCAATTCCTCCAGGAATACAATATTCCTTTTGGTTCACTATTTTCCTAGGCAGTGGCAGTTCTAGTGGCTTCCATTTGGCTCTTCCCACCATAATAGCTCTCACTCCACTTGTCAGGGATCCAACGTGAGAGTTCTGCCAATTGCTGAGTATATCTATTCCAATTATGCATTCTGGAACTGGGGAAATTACTACAGGATGGGTTCAGGGACCCACTGGACCCACTGTGAGACGAACATGAGCCAAGACTCCATCAATAACCTGACCTCCATATGCCCCCACTCTTACTGGTGGGCCACAGTGACATTTTGGGTCTCCTGGAATTAGTGTCAGTTCAGAGCCAGTATCCAGTAGTCCCCGAAAAGTCTGATTATTTCCTTTTCCCCAGTGAACAGTCACTCGCGTAAAAGGCCGTAGATCCCTTTGGGGAAGGGCAGGAGAAAGATTAACAGTGTAAAGTTTTGGCAGGGTATCAGAATTCTTCCTCAAAGGGACCTGGCCTCCCCTTCATTCAAGGGGCTGTGGGTCCTTAAACTCGCTCAAGTCTGGGAATTGATTGAGGGACCACGACTCTCTCTTCTGGCGATTTGAGTTAGACTGCTGTTCACCTGACCTAGAGTTCATCCTTTCATACATATCACGTAAATACTTAGTAGGCTGATCATCTATTGCACTGCTAGGGACACCATGACTAAGGAGCCAGTTCCACATGTCCACACGAGTCAGATCATCACGATTACTATTTTGCCTCTGCTGTCCATTACTGTAAACACGCCCACCTCATCTTTGTCTACTGAGTGCAGCCACTTGACTCTTACCACCACGGGATCCAGTCAGCCCCATTGTAGTTAGGTGTCTTAATTCAGCTAGGGCAGCTCCCACTGTCATGTCTGATTTACATAAAATGGCAATCACAGCAGTCTTCAAGGATCCCGGAGCTCCCTTCACAAATTTGTTTCTCACGGTTGTGGTGAAAGTTGTGTCCTCTGGACATGCTATGTGTGGATTTGAAGGCCTAACTGAATAAATCCACTCTAGCATGCCAATTTCCCTAAGTCTTTGGATACCCTCTTCTACAGTACCCCAAGACAAGTCTGGCAATTCAACTTGATTTAATGTAGGCCACCGCATCAGCCATGCTTCAGCAATCCAGTCAAACAAACTGTTAGGTCCTCTCCTAACTTCTCGAGCCGAAACACTGAATGAAGGGTCTGTGCTCAGTGGACCTAGGTCAAGAAATTCAGACTGATCCAGCTTTACGTTCCTTGCACCATTATCCCACACCCTTAACAGCCATTCCCAAGCATATTCCCCAGGTTTCTGTTTGTATGTGTTAGAAAAGTCAAGTAGTTCCTTTGGAGTATAGCGTATCTCCTCCTGGATCACACTTTGTACTTCACCTTTTGGAGCTTGCTTGGATTTAAGTCTAGTTACAGGCCTAGAAGCCAAAATTGGCACTGCCGAAGTGTACTTAGAATCTTCAGCAGGCTCTCGTAAAACCTCTGCCTTAGGCCGTGCCCCAGGCAATGGCTCTGGCAGGCACTCTTCAGTGGCAGGGGGCTGCAGCTAATCTCATTAGGTTGGAGCGGAGGGGATAATGGCTTTACTGGGCGGGGCGGTTTCCGCAGACAAAGGCGAAGTAATCCCTTCACATGGGTGTGGTTCAGCTGACAGGAGAGCTTTACTGGAAGTGAGGGGCTCAGCGTCCCCAGCTTCCATATCATCCTCCCATATGTCTCCATTCCAAGTTGCAGGGTCCCATTTCTGCCCAATCAATGCCCTCACTTTAATTTCAGATACTTCTCGAGATTGGCAATTGAGCTGGCGTTGCAATTCCGCCACTCTAACGATAAGCATCTGGGTTTGGCTTTCAGCAGTTTCGGCTCTGCTATTACAAGTAATGAGGTTTTCTTTTAAAGCACAAGCAGCAGCTTTGAGGTCTCTTACACGACAGGAGAGCTTTGATTCCAAGGCCCTGAGCTCATCTTTTTCCTTCATCAGCTTATCTAATGCAAGTAGGACCAGCCACCCAACTTCCTTGTACTGCTCATCCACACATAATTTCGAAAAGTCATCACACATGTTTTTACCCTGAGGGTCACCTTTCACCAATATCTGATCTATCGGTGGGGCTATTTTGCGGATATGTACCGCCACCTCAGCCCACGGATTTTTACCGACAGGAGCAGAGTTAGCAACAGTGTTACTACTAGCCAGACTCAAGAACCACTTGAAAGGATTCATTTTTACAATTTTGTTTCCCTAGAACCACTCCTGGTACCAAATTGTCTTAGGCTGGGTTTTCTAGGGAAGCAAAACCAGTAACACGTGTAGGTACAAGGAAAGATTTATAATATATATATATAGACAGATAGATAGATACAAATATAGGAAACAGCTCATGTAATCACAGAAGCTGAATGTCCCAAGCTCTGGCACAAGTCTCACGTGTCCACGGAAGCTGAGGAACCCAAGGTCAGCAAGTCAGAGACCAGAGTTGCAGATCACCGGTTGTGTAGTTCAGTGGATCCCAAGCTGGTGGCGAGACGAAGTGATAGAGGCTGGAGAACCCAGGATCGGCAGGTCAGGGAGCAGGACTGGGCAGAGGCTGGCGAGCGCAGGATTGGCAGATCAGGCAGCAGGGCTCTCACATGCCGACTGTAAAGACTGATGAGCCCAACAGCTGCTAGCTCAAGTCCCGGAACCAGATGCTGGAACCAGAGAACAGGAGCTCCTGGCCACATGAGCGATCAACAGCCGTAGTCCAGTGTCACGAGATGAGAGCCGAGGGGCAGGGAGTCACCACAAACCCCGCCCTGCCACTTAATGCAGCAGCCAAATAGGTAGTAGCCAAGTTGACATAATCCTGACCACCACAGACACTAATTCAAACAACTAGACTATCTGGACGGTCAAAACCAAATTAAAATATATTTATATTTATTAGATTACAATAATCTAACAAATAATTCACAACAGCTTTCTGATGGCTTGAAGACAGTAGTCAATTTTTAATCATTAAAGTAGAAACCACCATGGCTTCAGAAAACTCCCTAAACAAAGAATCAAAAACTTTTCCAGATGAGTAAGTCTTTCTGCAATTACTGGAGGCAGAATGCAAAAGACTTATGTACATAAACCTTCAAGAAATCGGGAAGGAGATTAGACAAAATGCACCAGAAAAAAAATGAAAAATTAAACAAGCTGTAAGAATTGCTAGAACAACAATGATCTGAAATTCAGCAAATTAATGATTAAATCAGAAAGTTAGACAATTCAATAGAGAGTCAAAGGAGCAGGGTCCAGGCAATGAAATTCAGAATTAAAGAGACTGAAGATATAACAACTGATATCAGCATTTATGAAGAAAAATCAGATAAAATAGTTTAAAAAGATGAACAACCACTCGACGGCACTTGGCATTAACAGCTACATGGGACTCTATCAACAGGAATAATTTACAAGTGATTAGAGTACCAGAACAGAATGGCTTGTTTCATTTTTTATTTTGCTCTGCTGCATTTTGTTTAATCCTCAGGAGGGCTATGTATATAGTTCTTTTGTACTTGACATTTGATAGTTTCAGAAAGGCTTCTTCATCTGGGAAGTTTTTTGATTATTTTGGGAGTTTTCTGGAAGTATTGTTTTTGTTTTGTTAAATTTTGTTGATGGTCTGTGCCTTTAGGTCATCTAGAGGCTGTTTAGTTTCTCTGGTGTTGCCTCAATAGGAGCTGAGGTGTAGGTCTGAGAAGGGAGTTGATTAGCAGCCACCTGTGTGTCCTCTAGTGACTGGCTCCAGTGGACTCCCTAGGGGACAGATTCTGCCTCTTGATTGGAAAAGACACCACCATACTTGTGGAGTCACTGGGGGGCCATCAACAAACCATATGATATAGGCCATTAAAGGCTGAAAGATGCCTTCAGGCTGTGCACAGTTATTTCCCCAGGCACTATTATTTTAAAAAGCTAAAAGCCATCTGATAGCTTCCAAAATCAGTCAGGTGTGGCAGGCACTGCTTTCTAGCTGACAACAGAAGCGTATTTTCCACAGTCCCATATGCTGTGATGCAATTCAGAGAGTAAGGGGCGACGGTCCTACTGGCATTGTCAACTGGTCTCTACCTGTAAGGCAGCACAGTGGAAAACACAGCCTTTCTGCTGGAAAAGCACTCCCCAGACTGGTGCTGTCTTCTAGCCTGGGAATTATTCCCTGCTGAAGCCTCTGGTTGGGTAAGTCCACCTCCCAGCCAACCAAGATGTATCCCACTCAAGCCACCACTCCTGCCACAAAACAGCAGAATCTATGGTGGAGCTCAGAAAAGAGAGGGTGCAGGGGCTCTGGTGCTCTCAGTCTGCTGCTGGGTCTCAAAACATGGCTATCCCACACACTGACTCAATTGCACCACATTCTGTTCATTTCAGCGCTGCAGCTTGGCATATCTGCTGGCTCATGCCCACCCTCCACATACTGGCCAACAAAAACAAAACATAATTAAAAGAGCCAGTACCTGTGGTCCACCCAAGCAGCAAGTCAGCAGGGGCAGAGTTTAGCAAAGGAGAAGAAATTTCCCATTTAGTGGCATGTAGTCCAATCTGATAACCCTATTGCATGTTGTAGGGCTCACTAGGTGTCCAGAATGCTTTGTTCAATTATCAGTCCGGGCTGTAGTTTTCAGAGGTAATTAAGGAGACTTGTGTCTTGTCAGTCATCTTGACTCCACCTGCATATCAGCATTCTTTCATTTTCATCTTGAGCATAGACAGCCTACTGTAGCAGTCAAGTCATTCTTCTATTCTTATCCTTGGTAGTTATTTTTATAACTGTTAGCTTACTTTGGGCACATCATCAAGAAGCTCAATAGTTGAAAAACGGCATCATATTTGGTAAAGTAGAAAACCAAGAAACCAAACACACTGCCATCAAGTCACGTCTGACTCATAATGACCCTAGAGATCAGAGTAGTGTTGCCCCATGGAGTTTCCAAGGAGCACCTAGCAGATTTGAATTGCCAACCTTTTGCTTAACGGATGTAGCACTTAACCTACTATGCCACCAGGGTTTCCAGTAAAGTAAAGGCTAATAAAAATAAAGGAAAATCTTAATGAGATGGGTTGACATAACAGCCAAAACTATGGCCTCAAACATGCCAATGATTATGAAGATGACACAGTACTAGGCAACATTTTGTTCTGCTGTACATGAAGTTTCCATGAATTGCAGCCAACTTGGCAATAACTAACAAAGCTTACCATTCAGATTAGTTGATAAGTCTTGGTGTTAGCTTTTGTTGAATTTTTATAGGTGACATACAAGTAAGAGTGGAATTATCCAAGATGTGTTGACCTTATTTGCCTTATGCATGGGAGAAATGGACTCTGCCACAGAACCTCAACACTTGAATTTCCAAGATAAGGGATGATGCATAGCAGAGTAAGGAAGTAGGGGGTGTCCATCATGCCCATGTCAGTAAAATCATCTTGTGGACCCTTAACTACTATGCTTCTTTGTTTCTATGGTAATCAAATTCTTTACAAGTTGGGCCACTTTTTAGATAATACTTAAAACATAGTCAGTGCAAATAGACAAGATAGCGTACTGGTTAGTAGCTCAGATTTCATAACTAAACTAACCTGGTTTGTATTCTGGCTTCACCACTGGTAGCTGGTGACCTTGGGCAAGTTAATTGACCTGTCTGTGCCTCGGTTTCCCCATTATTAAAATGGAGGTAATACTACTGGCCCATATGTGTGTTTCAAGGATTAAAAATGTTAATACTTATGAAGTATTTACAACTGTCTGGCACATTTCCGACTCGATGGCACTTGGCTGAACAGCATTTGTTATTAGAATAATAATAATTACTACTCTTCTTTTAAGGGAGGCTCCTTCACAGTGTCACCAATAAGATTTTTTGAACAAGCCTGCACTGTGAAGCAGCTGCCCCTTATCATCATAAAGGAAAAAAAGGGGAGGGGTGGGGGAGAAAAATATAGCTCCAGCAAAAAAACAAAAGTAATTCTCTTGGGTCACCCACTGTGGAACTCTTTTCAGTTTTCAGTAGAAATGAATAGACTCATGTACACATAGCCACCTACCACATTATGTGTTTTTATTAATTAAATAACCATCTAACTGAGTTCCTTTCCCAAGAACAAGCAATCCAAAGAAAAGCAAATTGAACTGTATATTTATAGCTGTATTTTGGCTCATGATAAATATCAGTTATACTCTGTAAACACAGAATATCTTGTTTGGGAAAGAATTTTATTTCTCTCCATTACTGGATACATACAGGCTTAAGACTGTTGGGACTTTTATAAAATCATATTTTTACCTTGTGTAGCAATCAAAAAAAGAGTTAGCTGTTCCTTTGTTTCCAAAAATTCATCCAAGTTGTCATGCAGAACAATATAACACCAAGTGGGCACATAACAAGGAAACTTGGGTTGTTTGATTAGCAAAAATTTCTTTTTTTCTTTCATGTTCTACATTGCAGGCATTTGAATCCTTCTAAATCTTTGACAGCTAATTCCTGTCCGTTAGAGACTCACTCCTCACTGTTTATATTTATATATCTGTTAAACTGCTCCTTTTTTAAAAACCTATCTTGCTGTCTTTCTGTTGTTTTCTCTCTCTCATGCAGCATAAGTGTCCACTTGGACAGTAATTTTCAACTTGTACTAAACAAAAGAATTCAGTTAAGATATTGAATTCAGCAGCCATGGTGACTAATAAAAGAAAGCTATGTACCTGTATAATTGCTTCCAACTTGAATTCAGCAATATCTTTAAGGGTTGTAGAAGTATATCATTCATGATCACATTCTAGCTTACCCTCAGAATTATTAATGAAGCCAGTAGTGTGCTCTGTCTTGGCCAGCAGGCAGAGCTGGGACTTGACTGGCAGCTAATCTCGAGCACACTGCTAGTGGGCTGGGCTGGTGAAGTTGCCACACTTTGAGAGCCCAGCTTTGGAGTCTGTGCATCTCGGCATATTTGGCCTCTCTTTCCACCTCCACCACTGAGTGGCCTGTGCTGTGGCAGGCAGAGAGTTTGTGCAGGACGCCATCTTGTTCCACTGGGAGGCAGAGATACCCATATGGAAGCCTCAGCTGGACATAATTCCTAGGCTGAGTGGTAGTGCCTGCCCACAGGAGAGTGCTTTTCTGGCAGAAAAGCACTATTCTACAAGAGTGTCACCTGCGGCTGGCACCCAGCAGCAGAGGCCAGCAGGGAAGTAGCCTTTCTGTGTTTTGAACCAGCTTATAACATCTGGGGTTGGATATAGAGGTGTTTACTTTGCCAGCTGGGAAGAGGGAGCTGTACATTTGGAAACCTGACTGACTTTGGAAGTTGTCAGATACCTTTTACCTATCATTTTAAGACTGCCTAGAGAAACAACAGGAAACCCTGGTGGTGTAGTGGGTTACATGCTACCACTGCTAACCACAAAGTTGGCAGTTCAAATCCACCAGGTGCTCCTTGAATACTCTGGGGGTCAGTTCTACCCTGGCCCCTAAGGTCACCATGAGTTGGATCTGACTCGATGACACTTGGCTGGCTGGCTAGAGAAACAACTGCTTTCCATCCTCACAGCATCTTTCCCAGCCTCTGTTGACTCACACGATGCCCAAAAAGCAAAACAGTCTCGATAAAAGCATAGTGAAGAAATCGCCCACAGCTTCAAAAACCCCCAAAACAATGAACCAAAAAACTTCCCAGATATAGGAATGTTTATGAAACTATTGGAAGGTGAATACAAAAGGATTACATAGAGAACCCTCATAGACCTTACACAAAATGCAACAGAGCAAAATGAAAAATTAAGGAAGCTGTTCAGTCTGATGGAAAACCAGTACTCTGAAATCCAACAGATCAAGAACAAAACCAAAGAGATATAAACTTCAGTTCAAAGCCAAGAAAACAGAATGGAAGAAATGGAAAATAGACTTTCCAACGTGGAAGATAGAGCTACTGACTCCAGCATCTATATGGAGAAATCAGAAAAAAGAAACAAGAAAAGTTAAGACGCATTAAGAAGCATGTGGGACTCTATTAAAAGGAAAAATCTACAATTAATTGGAGTTCATGAACCGTGAGGGACACCTGAGAACACAGATGAACACAGGCAGTTGTAGCTGAGCTACTGACAGAAAACTTCCCAGAAATTATGAAAGAAGAGAATCTAGATAGCCAAGATGCATATTGAATGCCTCACAATACAGATCTCAAAAGAAAGACTCTAAGACATATTATAATCAAGCTTAACAAAATGAAACATAAGCAGCAACTCTTAAAGGCAGCAAGACTCAAAGCAAAGCTAACATTCAGAGGGAAACCCTGTAGGCCTTTGTCAGACTTCTCAGCAGAAACGATGCTAGCATGGAGACAGTGGCATTACATATTCAAAGTCTTGAGGGAGAAGAATTTCCAACCAAGAATTATATATACTGCAAAACTATCTTTCGAATATGAAACTGAAATTAAGACATTTTCAGATAAACAGAAACTCAGAAATACTGTAAAACCAAACCAAAGCTACAAGAAATACTGAAGGAATCTCTTGACTTAGAAGAAGAAAACCACTAGCTTTATTAGCAGCAAATACAGGACACATCATCTAGAAATCTACTCTATGAGAGAAGGCTCCAAACTCAATCAAAGCTGTAATAGTGAAACAAATGATCAAGTGACCATATCATGAAAACTAGAATGTCATCTTGTTAAAAAGAGGGATGTACTACAGTTCTTACAGTCTTTCCAGATGGTAGTAATTAAAAATCAGGTTTATACATAGTTTATTAAGACAGACTATAAGAACAGCCATAAAGCACAACAAAGATGCCACATATCAAATCAAGAAATGTAGTACAAGAGTCTCAACAATCACAAAACTAACCCTGAAAAAGGTGAAAAATCAACTCACAAAGAAGAATGTCCCACAACAGATTAATAAGAACAATAGAATAGCATAAACACAAAAGTAAACATGTTGCAATGACAGAACTAAACACATACCTATCAATAATTAGATTGAATGTGAATGGACTGAATGCCCCAGTAAAGAATCTCAGATAAAATAGATTTTAATGTAAAATCTACCATCACGGACAAGAATGGACACTATTTATTGCTGAAAGTTTCAATACACAAGCAGGACTCAACAATATTGAATATTTACACGCCTAATATTAGAGTACCTAAACACATCAAAGAAACACTGACTACACTCAAAAAGGAGATAACATCGCTCCACAATTATAGTGGGAGACTTCAACACTCCACTGTCAATATCGGACAGATCTTCTAGAAAAAAGCTCACTAAAGACACAGAAGACCTTATTGCCACAATTAACCAACTAGACCTCATCGACGTATACAGCACTTTCTGTCCATCAGTGGACAACTACATCTTCTCCAATGATAAAGAACAACGATGATTTTAGGAAACATCTCATAATCTGGTTTCAATTGGAGGACATTATGCTGAGTGAAAGTGGTCAGCAACCTAAGAACAAATATTGTATGAGACCCCTACAATAAGAACTTAAAAACAGACTCATGCATAGAAGAAAAGACTCTGATGGCTGCAAGGTTGGGGAGGGAGGGAGGGTGAGGCATGAGAGTTTAGATTAGATAGTTGATAGAAATTTGGTTGGGTGAAATCAGTGACAACGCACATTAGAAGGAAAATCAATCCTAACTGGACTTCAACATAACATGATCACTCCTCCCCTCTTAAGCCAATATTTCAAGGACAGAATAGCTGGGGTGGGAGGCCAGGGACAATGCTCTCAGGGGTAATTGAGGCCAATTAGCACAACCAGTGTTTTGCTAATAGAGCCTTCTGAATCCCACATTGGTGAGTCGCATCTGGGGTCTTAAAAGCTGCCAAGCTGTCATATGAGGGTACAGCAACAGTCCTAACACTACAGGAACAGATGATCACCAAGAACCAAAATGACATGGGGGAAAAAGAACCCAGAAGACAGACAGACCCACGTGAGTGGGTGACTACATCGACCTGTGACCGGAAGAACTGGATGGTGCCTGGCCACCACCAGTGATAGCCATGATGGAGCTCACAAAGTTGAGTCTCACTGGCAACACAAGAATACAAAGGGGTGCACCCTGAGATCACCACTAAAAGACTGTAACTGATGGTCCGGGGGCCTTGGAATTCCCCTGGGAGCTTGGACCCTGGCCCTAATGCTGCCCCTGATCATAAATCATAATGGAATTCAACTCTCTGGACAGGAATGGATTGAACTTGGCAACACAGAGTGGCCATATCACGTGTACACTTTGTGGTTCTGTGCATCTGTGGGATGTCATCCTGCTTACCTCTTACTGGAGGTGGGGGAGTGGGTGGAGAGGACGGGAGTGGGAACATAAAACACGTATGGAGCTGAGAGGGAGAGTGTGCTGTCACTGGGCAGGGACAGCTGTGGGAGCTGCATGTAGGTGGGCACGCAAATTTATATGGGAATGTACATTTTCACTGAATCATAATAAAAAAAAAAAGCAGCATGGAAACTCACTTGAAGCTGAACAGATGCAACTCCATTGCCAAAAACAAAAAACTTAATACTTCCATAATACTTGCAAATTATTTTCGTATGTTTTAAAAGAAGATGTTGTTGTTATTTATTGTCTAGTTGATTCTCACGCATAGCAGCCCCATTTGTGCACAGTAGAGTTTTCAAGGCTGTGACCTTTTGGAAGGTTAGCACTGACCTTATTATATCTGTTTTTAATCATCCAAGATAATTTTTTCAAGAATTTTTCTCTTGAACTGACAAACGCATACACACACACACACATGCACGTGAGTGCACACACACACATTAAATCTAAGTCATTAATATCACTCACCAGAGATATGAAAGAATTACAAAAGTAGTCAAATCTCACGTTCCAGGAAGAAAGCTAAGTGCTTTAAGCATGAAGTAGCATAGCGTTTCCCATATATATGCTAATATATCTAAATTGGCCTTAATTTTTATAGGAATGTATTCTCAGCAAGTTTGATTAAATAAACAGAGGAATGTTGATTTTTATTTGCATTTCTCTTCTACCAAGAATGTTTCAGACAGTTGAAAGCCACTACAAAATGATTAATCAATTAGAAGAAGAAATAGAAAATTACATCCCTGAAAGTAAGAGGGAACAGAATCTCCTTCTGATAATTATTACTACAGATGTACCACATATGTTCTGTGTCTACCACTGAGATTTCTGGCACCAGAGAATAGAGAAGTTGTCAAGCTTTCATGATATGAAGCTGCAGAAAAAATATATAGGAAATATTGAGGATAATGGCCTCAGAGTTACTTCAGTAAGTGCTTAAGTCCCTCCTCTACTGCCCCCCACCAATGTGGTGTTTTCTAGCAACATTTGATAGAAGCACATCCTACTTAAGTGTCACTGAGTGATGGTGATTGTTCCATAATGGGAGGAAGGAGGGGGTAGAAAGGAAGGTTATTTAATACATTCTTTGTATTTGGCCTTCAGAGAATAAAGTAGCTGGGAAGTAAGTAAAAAGAATACTGTTTTCTAAATATGTCTCCTTTTACTCAGGAACTGAAAATTAGAATTCCCTAAAACCCTTTCTTTACTCAAAATGCCATGATTACAGAATGTAATGTTCTTGGTGGTTACCAGGGATAGAATAAAGATGGAGGGAGGATCACCATCTAGATAATTAGACACTTATTATTTTTGGTTATAGAAAAGGCAATATCAAATATGAACAAAGTCTTCACAATTTGACCAAAGTAAATGATGACTAAGAAGTACATAAGGATAAGAGACAATTGTGGCAAAGGCTATAATATGTAATTCTACAACAACACTAATAACAATCAAAAAATATGTGTGTAGTTACATAGGTAGATATATATGCATACATGTGTTTGGGAAGGCTCCTGTAAGTATATGGATATGCACGAATAGGTGTATTTGTAGGCACATGTATATACATGTTTGCATATGGTGTACATATAGTTATATAACAATAAAGCACATAGGGGACACAGTTACAAATACTTCCTAGACATAACTAGACACCTATGGGATTGGTTTAGTGGAACTGTAGTCTTAGGACCATAGTCTTGTAGAACAATTTAGTCAGTATCATAACATAGTTCATACAGATAATATTCTATATCCAAGTTTGTTGAGCAACGTACGTGGTGATATAAACTTGGAAATGGTCATCTAAAATACAACTACTGATGCTTAATAAAAGATCAAAAGATGAAAAAGAAACCATGGAAGCCACAGCCTCATCTGTCCTGAGGCCAGAAGAACTGGATAGTGCCTAGCTACCACCACTGACCGTTCTGACCAGGGGGAGAAAATGGAGAAGAAAATTCAAATTCCTAAGAAAAAGCTAGACTTAGTGGACCAGTAGAGACTAGAGAAACCTGGAGACTGTTGCTCTGAGATATTCCTTAAACTGTGAACCGAAGTTACTCCCAGATGCCACGTTTTAGCCAGACGACAGATTGTCTCATAAACAATATCATCAGTGAGCACCATGTTCCTTTAAGTAACCATCTATACAAGAACAAATGGTCAGTGTTTATCCTAAACCAAATATGAGGAAGCAAGGCGAGAGAGGCAGAAAGTAGAACAACCTGACCAGAAATGAGAACGCTGACACACTGTGAAAAATGTAACCAGTGTCACCGAACAATATGTCTAGAAGTTGTTAAATGAAGATCTAAATTGTTGTGTGAGTTTTCAGCAGAATACAATAAAATATTATATATATAAAAAAAAGAACTAAATCTAAAAAAATGTTTGTGCAATAACAGGTCATGAAAAGGTCAAAAAAATAGAGTATACAATATCCGTTGCCATCAAGTTTATTCTGACTAATAGTGACACTATAGGACAGAGTAGAACTGCCACATAGAGTTTCCAAGGAGTGTCCAGTGAATTTGAACTGCCAAGCTTTTGGCTAGTAGCTGTAGTACTTAACCACTCTGCCATCAGGGTTTCCTAAAACAGGTACACATAAAGATATTGGAAATTGTCAAGATATTCTAGCAAATAAATTATACTATTTATAAGGAAACCCTAGTGGTGTAGTGGTCAAGTGCTATGTGTGCCAACAAAATGTCAGCAGTTCAAATCCACCAGGCACTCCTTGGAAATTCTATGGAGCAGTTCTACTCTGTTTTCTAGTTTCACTACAAAATAGAATATGCTGCCTTGTTGGGTTGTGTTTTGATCAATTGACTTTGTCTGCCTAAGGAAACGATTTTAGTTTTGATGAGTTAGAAGTGACTCAATGGCAGAGTGTTTAGTTTTGGGTGTTTTATTCTAAGAAAAGGAAAAGCAAAAGTAAACACCATGATCCAGGTTAAGCAAAAGAAAACAAAAGAATGTTCCAGACCCTACCCCAGTAGAAAAGTAAGAGTAAAGCTAGGCTTCAAAAACAACTGAAACAAGAAACTGGAAAGCTCTTAGAAATAAAGTCAACCAATGTTTTCTTCCTGGTCTAAACTGTCACTCGCCTTTCTATGAAGACTACTTCTGTCTGCATCTAAGTTCATTTAGGAAAAACTATTCATCTTCAGTATGTGTTGCAAATTTGTATTTCCTTTGTTTTCAGTTAGACATCAAAATATTCAAACCATGAGTTATAACTGAAAATTCCAAGAAGGGAGAGGCTGGTTGGCAGAGTGTAGGTCAAGTCTGTAATCATAACCCAGTGCATATGACTGAAAGCCAAAGAGAACAAAAGTCCAAGGCTCCACTCCATTAGAGGGAGTCAACTTTCAGACACAGGCATGAACAGATTCTCCAGAAGATTCCTGTCCGGAAACTTGACGTTAGTCTTTAACGACTGACTGGTCTTAGAATGCAGATTTTCTATTTTCAGATTGATAGATGATTCAAAACGCTTAAAAGTCAATTGAAGAGACATAGAAACCTTTCTACTATAAAAGTCCAGAAACCCAATAGATATTTTTACCCAGGTTAAAATAAATCCTCCCATCTTTACACTGAAATGGACTGCAGACAAAGCAAAGCTTATCCTTAGAGAGCAGATTTCAATCTGCTCCCACAGTTAGACGTACTGTAGATTGAAAACTCAGAGTTCTATTCTACAGGATACCATGACAAAGATGATTCTAGCCTGGAAATTTTTCAAAGTAGTTGTTCCAGGTTCAAAAACAAAACTGAGGATTGATGCTTTCATGGAAAAAATCACGTTGAGTTGTACAGCTCTGCCTCACGTTTTCTAGGATAAGCTATGGCAAAAGTGTGCTTGCACAAAATAGAATATGCTGCCTTGCTGGGTTGAGTTTTGATCAATTGACTTTGTCTGCCTAAGGAAACGATTTTTGTTTTGATAAAGTTGATGACACATCATTCTTTATGGCAGCTGTAGAAGAGCAGAATTATTTGTATTCTAGCTGTTTAAAATTATATATGAAGAGACATCTTTCTACCTACCAAGACAGCAAATACTGTTTGTCTATAATCAGCATCATATTATGAAAATTTTGTTTAAAAGTACAACTTGGTTTTATGTAAAATTGTGAATGCGTATACGAGGAAATTTTCCCCATTTGTTAATTTTTTCAGGGATATTTATTCTGGAATTTGCAAAATCATTAATGCTAAGCCTCACTTTTGAGTTAAGACCACTTGGCCTCCAGGCAATCAAGTAAAATTTAATGAAAGATCAATATATGTCACAATATTATTTTCTTATTTTCTGGAAGTGATCATTGTATTACTTCTTAATACAAAATATTTAACTTGGAGATCTAACACACGGCTTAAGGAGAAACATAATATAAATGAGGAGACACAGAGAAAACTGATGGAGACCTAATTTTGTGGTAGCTATAGAATTGAACCTCTTTAAAACAGAGGGAAACGTCTTTGAATCTCTCCAGAAATGTAATGATTCACTAGAAATTATTTGACATAAATAGTTTGGTGTTACTCAGAACAGGCTTCAAACAATTTCAGTAATCCAAAAGCTTTCTTTAGAAATTTTTTGCTTTCAGAAGATGATCAAATGAGTTTTGACAGACACAGTAGCAGGTCTCTGTTCAATGCCTATGATCTAAGTTATTTGAGGCAGTATGTTTGGGTCAGCAAACTAAGATTAATTGGCCCCCATCATTGATGAGTATCTCTTGACTTTTACAGAAGCCATTTCAGGGACAACTGTAAATTCACATCTACTGCATTTCTATGATAATTAAGTAATGCCTTCATAGGAATTCATTTAACAGCAGTATTTTGTTGATAATGTACTTATAATTAGGTATGTTTAAAATGAAAGATTCTTCCACATTCAGATTTTAACACATTGTCTGACTAAAGTTGTCAGAAACGTTGTTGATTCATTTGTTTTTATTTTTTGTTTGTTTTTGCTTCTGTGCAGTTTTTATTAAATCAATACACGAGTTCCATTAAATATAGGATAGACAGGATTGCTTTCCCCATGAATCTATCAGGCTATTAAAGCAAAAGAAGAATCTCTCCTAATAGAGCATTTGATAATCCTTTCATAACAAGTTTGTTTGATGAAAGTAAACGTCACCCCTTTTCCCATTTCACCTTGTCCGCTTGTTATGGCATAAAGAGATTTGGGAGGCTGAGTGCAACACTGAAATGAAAATAGTTGATTTAGATGGAAAATATCCAACTCAAACAAAATTGTAAACAGTATGAAATTACTAATATCTAATATCTAACTACTAACATTTCAAGGCCCCTTTGTCCTGCTTCCCCTGTTATTAGAATATACATACAGATAAATGCAGTTAAATTCTTTAATGGTCGATTCATTTTTGTCACTAATTTAGTGTCATTTTTGTCAACTAACTTAATGAAAAGAGATATTTTACGGGCTCATGTAACAGAAAAGTGACAGGATAGTGTGAGATTTGGGTAAAAATTCAAGTTCTCTAACAATGCCCTCAGGAGTTTCTTAGTCTCAGTTCTGCCTTATTCTCTGTTGGCTTCATCTTTAGGCAGGATCTTCACACATTTACAAGAGTTTGTATCTCCAATAAAAATTCTAATTCTGGATTAACTCAACTTTCCATCTCCTCTGTTTTTGTATATGAGTATTCACTTTAACTTGAGAAAACACAGCCATCCTGGCTTTGTTTCTTAGTGTAGAGATACCACACGTGGGTAGCTTTGACAATTATTTTTTTCTCCCTGTTTAGGAGGCTAGAAGTCTGAGCTCAGGATACAGACTCTAGAGAGAGGCTTTTTCTGTCTGGCAGCTGTCAAGGAAGGTCCTGGTCTCTTTTCAACTTCACTTATCACACAGGTCCTGGTGTCTTTTCCTGGTTCCTTGGAGATCTCCTGTGGCATTCTGTCTGTCTTCCCACATCTGTGCATTCTTTCTTCTGTGCCGGCTATGCTCTATTATGTGTCAAAATTGATTGGTTTGAGGCACACCCTACACTAATACGACCTTACTAACATAACAAAGAAAGCCCTTTTTCCAAATGAGGTTACATCCACAGGTATCTTTTTGAAAACATGCATTGCCATCAAGCCTATTCCAACTGTCAGCAATCTTACAGGACAGAGTAGGACTGCTTCATAGTGTTTCCAAAGATTTCTTTACATCTTTCTCCAGTGGAGTAGCTAGTGGGGTTCATACTGCCAGCAGTTGAGCATTTAATCACTGTGCCACCAGGCATCTTATCCACATTTATAAATCCACTGCCATCAAGTCAATCCCAACTAATAGAGATCCTATAGGACAGAGTAGAATTGCTACATAGAATTTCCAGGGAACACCTGGTGGATTTAAACTGCTGATCCTTTCGTTAGCAATCATAACTCTTGACTACTATATGCCACCAGGGGATTTCCTTCAACATTTGTAAGAGTTAGTATTTACAACATATATTTTGAGGGGAGTGCAATTCAATCAGTAACACATCTTGACTGATCTAATTGCATTTTCATGTTTTAACTCTCAAGGCTTAGTAGGTTAAGTGCTACATCTGATAACCAAATGATTACCAGTTCAAATCCACCAGACTCTCCTTGGAAAATCTATGGGGCAGTTCTACTCTCATCTGTAAGGTCGCTATGAGTCGGACCTGACATGACAACAGTAGGCTTGGTTTTTCATTTTTATGCCTTGCATATGCCTCCAGTATCCTATTCTGCCTCTTGACCTATATGTCTTAGGCATGTCAAATTCCACATAATTCCTGAGGAGGCTGCACTATTCTGCTTCTCCATTGTGATGTCATGAATTTCAAACCAGAATGCCCCAATATCTATTCATCACTGCAGTGATGTGCAAATCTCTTCTCATCATTCCATAATGAGCTCAAGAATCACCACTTTTTTTCCAATTTTTTAAAATTATACTTTAGATGCAGGTTTGCAGAAAAACTAATTTCTCATAAACAGTATATATAGTGTTATATGACATCAGCTCGCAACCTCCTGATGTATCAGTACTCTCCCTTTTCAACCCTAGGTTCTCTATGACCAGCTCTCCTGTCACCTTTTGCTTACTAGTCCTCACCCCCGGGCTGATGTGGCCCTGTAGCCTCATTTTGTCTTATCAGCCTGTCTAGTCTTTGACTGAAGGGTGAACCTTGGGAGTGACTTTTATTACTGAACTAAAAGGGTGCCCAGGAGCCCTACTCTTGGGGTTTCTCCCGTATTGTTCAAGCTGGAAAGTCTGTCCTCTTTCGTGACTTAGAATTTCATTCCACAATTTTCTCCAGCTCTGTCTGGGACCCTCCACTGTGATCCCTATCTGTGCAGTCAGTGGTAGTAACTGGAACCATTTACCTGTACTAGACTGTTTGGTGGAGACTGGAAAATGTAGCTGCCATTCCCTTGTGTCTAGTTTCTTCGTTCTCCCTTGCTTCCAAGGGGGTGAGACCAGAAGAGTCACCTCTGTTATGTACATTCCTTCCCTTTTTCCAACACTCTTCACTTTGACTCTCCTACATACGTATTTTTTTTTAGCAACAGCTGTTCTACAATTAAGATTCTAATGGGTACCTTTCCCACTGAAAAGAAACTTTTATGAGGACAGGAAAGCATGTTTTAGTTTTCTTTCTCTCCCCAAGCCCTATCACACATTAAATATTGAATATTTGGGTTGTTTTTCAATAAATAAATGAGCTGATGCGTAAGAGTTTTCTTAAGAAGTTTTCTAAAACGTTTTAAAATATATTCAATGTGTGTTATTATGTTCTTTAAATTGTTTCTGTAATAAATAGATTATAAATCTTTGTGTTTTTAAGCCTTATAAAATTTGTAGTCAATAATGGCTCTTCATTTTATTGCAAATCTTTTTACCTCAAACTACCATAAATGTCACCTTAGGAACTTTAAATCCAAGTACATAGATATGCCTACCAACATGCAAGAACCCAATATTAATATTATACCCTATGTTCAATGACATTTGAAATTGAACACTATTGGCTCCAGGGCATTGATGTCATGACATTTGTGAAATTTCTAAGAAAATTCTAACCTGCACTGGACCTTTAAACAAAAATAAATAACAAAAACAATAAAACATGTACATACATGTATGAATACGTATTTCAATCATAAAAAAGAAAAAAGTTCTCCAAAACTGACCTCAGCTGCCAGTAATGATATATAACACAGAAAATTACAGATTAAATCCTTGACCTTTAAAATGTTGACAGTTGTTCCAGGTGTTTGAATGCCTCAGTTGCTTTCTTTGTTCTTTAATATTTGACACATGAAGCCTACCTCACACAAGACTCTTTAAAAAATAACGTAAAAACACAGAAAGTGTTTTGTCACACTGCACCACCTGCCCCTGATGCCTCTGCATCAGGTTGCACCAACTGCACATTTTCCACCCATCCTTGTATCATTTGGATTTTTCTCTGACTATTAAATCAAAATCATCAAGGAGAGTGAATATTGGAAACGTCTGTGTCCCTATGTACCCACAATTTGATATACCAAATTGCATTGTTTCTGGACAAGTCGCAGAACACTGGAAGAAGGCACAGCTGTGAAATTTCTTTCTGAAAAACATGTGATCCCATATAAGGGTCTCTCCCACATCAGAAATGATCCATGAGGTTTGTTTCTATGTAGCTGAGAATTTAGCATCTGGCTTCCTTTAGAGGAACACAGAATCTCTTGCCATTCACCTTTTACTTCCAATTTAAAGATACTTTCTTATTGGTAGGTAACATCAAATACTGAATGAGCATAAAAAAAAGATGCCAATACAATACTGATGTCTCTTTTTATAAAAGACATATTTTATCCAAAACATAGGCAGGAGTATTTGAAAAAGATTTCTAGTTCACTTATTTTTTCTGAAGATAGTAGATTCCAAAATACAAGTGTGTAAAGGATCATTTATGAGACTAGAATATTTTTTAGCATTAACATTGCCACATGAATCAAATGAGGAAACATCTGTTATTTAGTCATGGGCATTTCATTCTTATGTCTAGTCATATCTAAACTGCCTTTTTTAAAACCTCTTCCTCATGAACCATATGTACATTTATAAGGCAACCTGGTGCACATCAGTTAAGCACATTACTGCTAACCAAAGGTCAGTAGTTCAAACCCAGCAGTTGCTCAGGGAAAAACACATGGCATTTTGTTTCTGTAAAGATTATAGCCTTCAAAACCCTGTGAGGCAGTTCTGCCCTGCCATGTAGCATTTCCATGAATCAGATTAAATTTGATGACAATGAGTATACTGTTCTATGAGGAGCCTTAGTGGTGCAGTAGTTAAAGCACTTAACTGCTAACCAAAAGGTCAGAGGTTCAAACCCACCAGCCACTCCTTGGGAGAAAGAAGTAGCTGTCTGCTTCAGTAAAGATTTATAGCTTTGGAAATCCTCTGGAGCAATTCGATTCTGTTGTATAGGGTCACTATGAGCCCAAATCCACAAGACATCAATGCAGTTTTTTATACTGCTTTATGGAGTCCCTGAGTGGTTAGCATGCTCAGAGGAAAAGTCTGGCAAACTACTTCCCAAAAATCAGCCAGCAAAAACTCTGTGGAGAACAGTTTTACTCTGACACCCATAGCGATTGCCATGAGTAGAGTCAGCTGGATGGCAGCTGACTTACTTGTATACTCTTCCACAGACTTAGAAATCGATAGACTTGTCTGAAGTAAGGGAGGCATAGAAGCTCTTATGTAAACAATGCATTCTTTATTAAGTGAATATCGGTCAGATGTCTCTTCGAAGGACTTTTTTCCTGTCTTGCCTGCCATTCCTCAACTGTATTTATTCATGTAATTGAGATAACCATCTAGCTGAATTTTAAAAAATGTGATGAGTACCTAAATTAAGAAAACACTGAGGGAACTGGAGAGAATGGGGATATGTGAGAATTATCCAAAAGGTAGAAATGACAGGTTTGATGGTCAACTGTAAGACAAAGAAGAGAATTGTGTGAGGGCTGAGTTCCAGTTTTGTACATGGACATCTCTGAAAACAAGGTTCTCATGGAGATTTGACTTTAGGCAGTAGAGAAGACTCTGAGTACTTTGGAGACTAATACGGGATGTGTTGGGAAGAGACACTAGAAAATCAACCTAATAGACAGTGATAAAGCTAATCTAGTCACATGAGGCTGAAGTCTAAAACAAGTCTGTCCGGTGGTGATAAAAAGAAGATAATCTAAGACATGATGAAGTAATTGATTGGATGTAGAGTAGGAAGGAAAGGAAAGTCAGAGGTGACCCCGTAGTTTCAAATCCAGAGACCCAACAGAAAAACATCATCTACAAAGTCACAAGATGAAGTTTCTCTGGTAGAAATGTTTGCTCAGCTTTTATCTGTATCTGACAGTCTTGTATCTGCATGAACAGATTAATTAGTCTCCAATATATATTGCTAGGAGACCCTGGTGGTATAGTCATTAAGTGCTATGTCTGCTAACAAAAGACTGACAGTTCAGATCTACCAGGTGCTCCCTGGGAACTCTATGGAGCAGTTCTACTCCATTCTATAGGGTTGCTATGAGTTGGAATCAACTTGGTGGCAATGGGTTTGTTTCGTTCTCATAAGGTTAAACCGATAGTGAATACTGTCTCTGATCTGATAGAAGAATTCTTTGTCTGAGAGAATTTGAAAAATGTTAAAAATTTCCTGAATTGTCAAACAAAAACTGTAAGATTGGTTTATAAGACACTGTCAATAAACTTCATTGAGATTTGTGCTCTGAAAATACAACTGAAATTTATATATAACTTACTTTGCATTACAAAATTACTTTGGTAAAGTGATAAGATGATATCATTCAAAATTTTTACATTATATTCAGAACTGGAAGTCATAAATAAAGCATATGAATAAATGCACACTACCATTTATTTCACTGGGGAGTATTTCGAGAAATATTTTGTCTCAGAAAAGCATGTAACTACTGTTCAGTAACTTTGAAAAGATGTTCATAACAGAAAAGAGTTAACTTTGAAAAGCTGTTCCACAGAAAATGATACAGAATACAAATAACAGATTTTACTTTGAAATGTAAATATAAACTAGAATAATCTTGATTACAGAGAGACAAAATCACATGCCTGCATAGAAGAAAATTCTTTGGTTAAAAATAGCTAAATTGCTTTTCTTTCACTTTCCTAAAGACACGAAATCTGTTTTTTTGTTTTTTTTTTTAATCTTCTTTCCCTCCCCTTAAGTATTTGGACTATAAGTAGAGGACTTCACTTTTTTCTCTTTAAATAGAGACAACTAAAGCAAACTCACTTAATAATGTCATTTCGGCTGTGTCAATCACTGACTAGGAGCTAAGTCCTTAGTAACAATTTTGCAGCTCTTTTTGGATAACTGATTCTTCTTAAGGAAGTGGACTTCTTTTTAAATCATAAAATGAAATGTATCATTTTAATACATTTACCTTTGCTAGGGATACAACCTTTTTCCCTTAAGCAAAAGAACATTTGCCTATCAGCTAGTCACAAATAAATTTTATTTCCTACTGTGGATTTTATCATGCTTCTTTTAAGGACAGGTTTGCTCCCTATGATATTATAGATGGGAATAAACCATACAGAATTTTTTTCTATAAAACTTATTTAGAAATAAATTTTTTCTAAGGATTTCAGAATGAATAGATAGTACTCAAGATAAATTCTCATAGCAAAGGTATATGTAGCTATACAGGCAGTCCCCAGATTTCAAACACATTTCATTTCATAAATGGAATTTGTACATAAGTCTCAATAGTTAAGTATGACTATTGAGAGACAAAATCACATGCCTGCATAGAAGAAAATTCTTTGGTTAAAAATAGCTAAATTGCTTTTCTTTCATTTTCCTAAAGACACAAAATCTGTTTTTTTTTTTTTAATCTTCTTTCCCTCCCCTTAAGTATTTGGACTATAAGTAGAGGACTTCACTTTTTTCTCTTTAAATAGAGACAACTAAAGTCTCAATAGTTAGGTATGACTCATATGTAACATCGGCTAGGAAATGCTTTCCTTAGTATATAATGCATATATTAGTACACCTTTCTAAGAATAAAAAAATTAAAAAAAAAAACACAGATATACTAAAACATCTTTAACATAAAAAAAAGTAATAATCCTATAATAAACAGTGAGAGTAATGTTTTGATAAGTATTGCAAAGGAGCACCCTGTTTGTTATTATAAACCACTGTATATACCTCAAATTTTTACTGCGACAGACTTCATGTGGGTTGGTTCACAACTATGGTTTGTATGTTAGTCGGATGTTCGTAACCCATGAATTGCCTGTACTCTTCTTGTTATGAAAGCTATTTGGTGAGGGATTTTTGTTGATCTATTCATTTGTTGATCTGTTTAAATAAATCTAGTTAGTAAGACCTCTAGCCAAGGAATATCTCCTTCTCCTCCACCACCACCTCTTTCCCCTCCTCTGTGTCTTCTTCCTCCCCCCCCTCCCTCCTCCTCCACCTTCTCTTTATTTTCAGGACAATTTATTTTCCAACTTCCCTGTCTACTAACTCACTACAAGAAACTGCTCATTCTCATCCAGAGCACCCTGTAGTTTCCCTTACGTAGCAATAAGTATACTTGTAATTTTTTATTCAGTGTTTGTCTTCCCCACTGAACTGTAAATCCCCGAGGACAAGAACTGTTTCTGTGATATTCATCACTTACATGCTTGGTGTCTGCTGCAGTTCCTGATATGCAACAGATGTTCAATAAATACTTTTGGAATGAACTAGTAAATTTTTAACGTCAGATTCCCAGTGCTAAACTTATTCTACTAAATCTGATTAAGTGTAGAAGTTTGTACTTTCTAGTACATAGCTCCTGCCTTCCAAGGCTTGTCTCCAAACACATGTGATAATTGAATTCTTCTAATTAAGTTAGTGTTGGGTAGACTTGCCTCGTATACACAGTATAGCTACACTAAGGGTAAATTTTCCTTACATACAAAGAGGAGAATGGAGATATGGACACCTCAGATTAATCTAACCTTTCCCTACCAGAATCTCCCAATGTAAATTTTTATATTAAATAAGTCATGTTGTAAACAGATGAGTGGTCAGACATGCTTTTCTGATCTATTTATAGAGCCCAGGTGGAGTAGATTTAGTATACTTGTTACAGGCCCTAGGATTCTCAGAGTGGTGAATGAGCACTGACTTTCATTTAAAATCATCAGCCGCATTAGCCCTTAACAAAAGAGTCAGCCTATTCTTTGAAGACTTAAAGTCAGGCATTGACGTCTTCTCTCTAAACCCAAAACCAAATCCATTGCTAGCAAGTTGATTCTAAGTCACAGCAGCCCTATAGGACAGGGCCAAAGTGCCTCACGGAGTTTCCAAGTAATACCTGGCAGATTCAAACTGCTAACTCTTCGGTTGACAGCTGTAGCCCTTAACCACTGTGTATCAGGGTCTCCTCTCTAGTTATGAAAATCCTAGATGGTGTCTTATGCCAGTGTAAGGTTGTGTCATCTACACTGAAAATCTGCTGTTCAGTGTAGCCACTCTCATCAGTCATCTAGATCTTCTGGACCACTTGCTGCATCTTCTACGTCAGCACTTGCTGTTTCACCTTTCATGTTACGGAGATTGCTTCTTTCTTTAAGCCTCAGGAACCAAATTCTGCTAGCTTCAAACTTTTCTTCTGCAGTTTCTTCACCTTTACAGAGTGAAGAGAGTTAGGACCTTGCTCTGGATTTGGATTTGGCTTTGGCTTAAGGAAATGTTGTGGCTGATTTGATCTTCTATCCAGATGACTAAAATTTTGTCCGTGTCGGCAATAAGGCTGTTTTGCTTTCTTATCATTGCTGTGTTCATTGGAGTATCACTGTTAATTTTCTTCAAGAACTTTTCCTTTGAGTTCACAACTTGGCTAACTATTCAGTTCAAAACAACTAGCTTTCAGCTTGCCTCAGTTTTCTACATGTCTTCCTCACTAAGCTTAATAATTTCTGGTTTTTGATTTAAAGTAAGAGATGTGTGACTCTTCCTTTCACTTGAATGCTTACAGGTCATTGCAGGGTTATTAATTGACCTAATTTCAGAGTTTTTGTGTCTCTGTGAATAGGAAGACCAAGGAGAGGGAGACAGCCGAACAGCTGACGGATGAAGCAGTCAGAACACACACAACATTTATGAACAAAGTTCACCATCCTAAGGGCATGGTTCATGGCATCCCAAAACAACTGCAAAAATAATTGATCACTGATCACCGTAACAGATATAAAGACAATGAAAATGTTTGAGATACGAGAATTATCAACATGTGGCAGAGAGACACAAAGTGCATGGTGTTGAAAAACAATACCAATAGACTTGCTAGACGCAAGGTTGCCCCAAACTTTTGGTTCATAAGAAACACAGCGTCTATGAAATGCAATAAAGCAAATCCCAGTAAAACAAGGTATGCCTGTATTTGTATATTCTCCATAAAGGAGCCCTTAGAATTCCTAGTGCAAATGTTAAAAAATAATTCTGTGAGAACGTACGTTTTTCCAAGTGTCACAAACTTAAATTTCTGTTTTCCAGTTGAAATTTTAAGTGAATCAAAACTCATAAATAAGTTGTCACTAGTATGCAGAAACAAATCAAACCCATTATCATCAAGTCAGTCCTGACTTGTAACAACCATGTAGGGCAGAGTAAACTGCCCATAAGATTTTCAAGGAGCACCTGATGTGATTAAATTGCTGACCTTTTGGTTAGCAGCCATAGCACTTAACCACTACACCACCAGGGTTTCCAAAAGGACATATATTATTCAGTCTTACAGTTTACCAAATAATTGTTTTAGTCAAACAGATTAATTTTCTGCAAATAATCTGATTTTCATAAAACACCCAACTGTGTAACCTTCGCCTCCATCTGAACTTTGGCTATATGATCTTGATAAATCACCAGCCACCATACTATGTATGCCTTGGATTCAAGCGCCTATACTATATTATGTAATTTACAAATAGAGCAGTTTCTAAGTACATAACGTCATCTTTTAAAATACCATCTTCATCTTCAAAGAACTGTCATTTTCTGTGATAGCTGTTCCTTATTATTTTTATCCAATAGTTTTCAATTAAAAAAAATAGTGACACTTTAGAACACATTAGCACCAGTGATACTATAGCTTTTTTGGAGACTAGGAAACCCAGTGAGGACTAAATAAAAAACTGTCCATATGTTATTTACTGGATAAGATGAAACTATTTAACATGTCTGAGCACAGGTTATAAGCTAAACTCAGTATTGTAAAAGATTGCTCAAAAAATATCTTGACTAAATCATAGCACCTAAAATTTAACTCCACGTCTTAATAAATTTCTCCTACCAAAAATTTAAAGTAAGTTATCTTTGTTTCTGTTTAGATTTCTTAAAAAGCCTCCTAAGTGTTGTATCTGGTTGCTCACTGACAGTATCTTTTAAGGTTTACATGCTCTCTAGTAAGTCTGTCATTTTTAATGAGAATGCTATTACTCTGGATATAATTTTCCCATAGTGTACTGCATACTTGATTCCTAGGGAAACATCTACTTCTATGAAAACCTTTAATGATTCAGGTTTAATAAATTATTATTGTAGAGAATGAAGTAGTTTTCTTTTTGGTTATATAAATTCTTCGAATTCAATTTGCTTCCTATAGCCAATAAGATTGCTAGGTAATTTATAATAGTAATCAGAATAAAGAGGAATTAAGCGTTATACAGTTTAAAGACTGTTAAAGGGACTAATTGGTGTAAATTTTTAAAATAACGGTAATTGAGTGACTTATTACAGTGGGGTATAACATAGAAAGGATAATGAAATGGAAACCTCTATGCCTGAATTATAACCATGTGTGAGCCTCAGCAGTTCTTTAACTTCTCTGAAATTCCATTTCCTTACCTCTGTCATTGATTGCCCATTCCATTCAATTTAAAAAAATTATTATTAGAATTTCAAAATCACATAAAATATAAAGCATTAATAAATTAACTGAGCTAGTAGTTTTAAAAAGATTCCTGACAGATTAGTAAAACCTACAGTTCTTCCAATTGTAAGATATGATTTTGTCAATAAGAAGTAGCATTTTGTGGCCATATGTTATCTAGTCTTTTCTTCAAAGGAAGAAAGCATTTAAATAACATTTATTTAATTACTACCATCCAAAATATCTAAGCAACTACTACGAATTCCCTCATGCTGTGGGGATTTATAACTCTAATGTGTGAATTAAGCTCTGTGTAATAGAAAGGTCATTCTTAAAATAAAATATATAGTAGAGTTTCCACAAAAAGCCATTTGTAAAGCCTGGTCTGATGACCAGAGTGTTTAAGAGAAATTAAAATAATCAATTATATAAAACCAAATCTTTTGATCCAGCTGCTGATTCACTTTCGCAATGCATACTTCAAATGTTAAAATGTGAGATACTAAGAATTCATCCATTTTACTGATATTTTGGTGACAAAGAAGAAAGGATTATGCTGTGGTCTATGACCTCGACTCTTCGATCTTCTGTTTTAAGATCATTTATTTTCAGTTTGCATCTTATGTCCCAAATACTGAAATGAAGGTTATGTATGGTGTTTCTCAGTATCCGTTACCAAATTTTCTAGCAAGTAGTAAAGCTATAATACAATTTAGGTAGCGAACTGTTGCCCACATTATTAATGTGGTATCTGTATTTCAGCTTCTGACATGGCAGCCGAACAAGGGCAGATCCTTGTGATAGCCACCGCGGCTGTTGGAGGATTCACTCTCGTGGTCATCCTTACTCTGTTCTTCCTAATCACTGGGAGGTAACTAATTATTTCCAGGATTTTTAAATAATCACTATCTGATACACTGGGGATGTGGCCAGCAGGTCAGGCTTATGAACACACGAGGCGGTCCTCGGCGGGGAGGAGGGGGAGGATGTGGCAGTCTGTCTCCGTGAAGATTTACAGACTTGGAACCCTAAAGCATCAGCTGACTGTCCTGTAGGATCACTGAGTCCAAACCAACTTGATGGCAGTGACCTTGTGTATTTAAATATTTTATAACACACCTGAGAGAGAGAGGAAAAATATTTTCCTTGTGACAGTGAATTTCATAGGAGGACGTAACCACCATGGCTACTTATCTGTATCAATACATCCCTAAATATAAGTCTTAATAAGTATTATTTGAAAGCTGTAATGATAAACACACACTCGGTAAGTTACTTCTGAGCTTTTTCTTTATGATAATCAAATTGCACCAAAAAAAAATTCGTTTTTTGAAAGAAGGATTCTTCGTTGAAAATTAATGTAGCAATCCCTCATCAAAAAACCAAACCTGTTGCCTTTGAATTGATGCCTACTCGTAGCAGCCCTATAGGACAGGGTATAACTGCCTTCCAAGGAGCATCTGGTGGATTTGAACTGCTGACCTTTTGGTACTTAACCACGGCGAGTTGAACAATTCATATCAAGGCACTTTATAAACTTGTTATTTTTGTTGTTGGATGCTGACCCATAGTGACTCTGTGTAAGAGAGTAGAGTTATCCCATAAGGTTTCAAAGAGGTAATCTTTTAGGAAAGCAGATTGCCAGGTCTTTCTGTTGGAGAGCCACTGAGTGTGTTGTAACTGTCAGACTTTCTGTCAGCAGCCAAGCACTTAACGATTATTCCAGGGCTCCTTAGAGTCCATGTGATATTATTAGTAATTATATGTTGAAGTATATTAGTAAAATTATAATAAATGGTTTTATAAACCAGATATTTTTACACTTTAAACTAATACTGAGGAACAGTTTAAAGTAATTATAAATTTAATATGCCAAAAAACCTAAAGCCCTACTCACCTGTCTATCTGCATGAGCTTGTTAAAGTGCTTAATTGTTTGAACCTTAGCTGTGTCTGATTGCACAGGATTGGTATAACAATATATTAAAATTATTTATTGATTTTTAAAAATATGCCAGATAATTGTCATGAATGAGGTACTGTAATATTTGAATATGAGTGAAAGTGATATGTATGAAGTTATTTAAAAGAATAAGTGCTATTTTTTATTTAACCCTTGATATATAGTCCAGACTTTTTAATCAGAAACAGCTAGCATCTTTAGATCATAGTTTTATTCCTACAAAGGAAAACTATTTGTCCAAATATCAATACAGAATACCTCAAGATGTTTTTTGTTATTGTTAATCTGAAACACATACATACTGTAAAATGCCAGTGTCACATTTTAAAACTACAACAAAAATACCAGCCAAGCAATATCCATTCATGCTGACACCAGCTAAAGTGTGCCAATTCTACTGGAAAACTCTGATAGCCAATAAAGAACACAAATAATAAATAACTACCCTCAGGTACAATAGTTTGGTGAACAATGAACTCCATTTGATATAGTCACTTTTTAAACTCTATTATTATTGTTTATGTAAAATTACACAGAATATATGTATATGAAAAATTATTTTTTACAGCCTACCAAAAGGTAGGAATCAATAAACTGACAAGTGCTTAAACAAAATGCAACTGCTACCTGTTAAGAGGGTGTCAGATTTGTTTGTAACAAACCCACTGTTTTAAAAGTTATAAAGAAACAGAAAAACAATTTGAATTGCATAACCATGTTCCCACATAGCTGAGCTGAAATGGTGACTGTCTTATGAAATTAATTTAAATGGGGCACATTTACCCATAGATTTATGTAAAATTTCCGTGTCTCTAAACAGCCGTAGGACTGCTCTTGAAATTACTAATCAGGATCTCTTTTAGTTTTGGGAAGGTGATTAATTGATAGAATAATACTAGCTATAGTAATTGGCAAAAAGTTACAAGAAAGACTCCATAAGTTTATTCTAATTAATGTACATATGTGGACATATCACACTGTCACCATAGGACATTGTTGCCCAGCACTGTTTCTATTATTCTCACCCTTTTCTCCTAGAGAAAATCCTGGTGGCATAGTGTTTAAGTTCAAAGGTTGGCAGTTCAAATCCACCAGCAGGCCTACTCTGTCCTACAGGATAACTAGGAGTTGGAATCAACTCGATGGCATGGGTTTGGGTTTTGTTTTTGATTTTCTGCAAGAGCTAACCTCTGACAACTCTGTCATCATAATAGCTTTGATATATACTCCTATATAGGGTAGAGCACATAAAGTTTTGAGTGTTTAAACCAACTAATTTTAAGGTTAGAAACAATATACTAAGTTCTACAGCCTACAAATACTAAATATGACCTTATTCACTGGTGGGAGTCAACTGGTTACAAACTAACAGAAATCCTACACGTCTAAGCTTGTTTGCTAAACAAAGTTGTAGTTCTTCTGATCTGATTGAGGACTCTTTTACAAAAATGAGGAATTAGAGAACAATGATGGCTGGGAAAACAATAATAAGAGCAAAAAAGTGAAACATTTTAAAAGGAAGGAAAGGAGAGAACAAAAGCCTTTTGTTGTATATAAAGGCAGAGCAGCATTTGGTTAATATGAAATAAGCCAAATTGCAACACATTATGGGTTTGCTACATGCTAAGAAATCCATATAGAAAAACAATGACAAGTAGAATATGCAGTACTTCCTTTTCATTTTCCTTTGCAGCATAACTGCTGCCCATGCATTGTGAATTTTGGAGCATTAATATCTTGATAATACTTATTATGAAGTTCCGCACAATTTAAAAAAGGATCAGCTTTACAGCCCAGAAAGATTGCTCAGTTATGGAGTAGACAGTTTCCCATAAGGAGTTACAAAGACACAATTATATAATTTTAACAAGGCTGGGATAATTTAAATGTGTGTTTAATTTTGACTCAGAAAGATTCTTACTTACATTTTTGAAAGCTCCTTGAAAAAATCCTAGTGTATTTAAAGTACAATTTTATTTAAACAGCAATGTCCATTTGCGTCTACTTGGAAAAAATTTAAAACTCATTATATCATCGATAAAAAGCCAAACCTGCTGCCTTTGAGTTGACTCCAACTCAAAGCACCCCTATAGGTCAGAGTAGAACTGCCCCATAAAGTTTCCAAGTAGTGCCTGGTGGATTTGAACTGCTGACCTTTCGATTAGCAGCTCCAGCACTTAACCACTATGCCACCACTATTATGGGTTTCCCATAATAGAAGTTAATTTTAAATATCTTTTTAATAGTGATTCTATGTACAGTGAAGTTGAATGGAATTTTTAAGTGATATCTATATCTTCCAGAACATGAGACTGTCTTACAGAGTGTTTCAGCAAACTATGATTAAATAGCACATACATGTGTGGGAAATCATTTCATTAAGCTGTCAGAAAACACGACCTTACCACATAAATAAGACAAATTAGCCATGTACAATTAAAAGAAAACATTAGTCTTTGTAGGCTAAACAAGTTTGGCCTAAAAAACTTAAGAAAAAAATGAGACTCATTTCCAAGTGTGTTCTCATTGATATAGACACTATAAGACAGCAGAAATGCCTCACAGAGTTTCCAAGGAGTGGAGCATGGATTCAAACTGCTGACCTTTTGGTTAGCAGCCAGAGCTCTTAACCACTACACCATTATGACTCCCAATAAACCTAAGAGGTGAGCTCAAGTGTTACATTTACTTGAGATTCTTAGAGCATCATTTGAATACCACTTGAAAAAAAATAATTTAATTATGAAGAAAAATTTGTACTAAATTATTTTCAGCTTTCAGTCTCTGTTCTTGCCAATTTATATGACATCAAAAACTGCTTCAACTTTCTGCATACTGGAGAGAAAAATCTCAGTTACACAAGATTTTTTAAAAATTCATTTTGAAATAATGGTATTTTCCTTGGAAATTATTATTTGAAGACTTTAAGATATTTCTGAATACATAATTTGATGCAGGACTTGAGACAAATTTCACATTAGCAATTGAATTGTATGGGACAGATGGCTCCTGTTTAACCATTTTGAATCAGCAATTTGATGAGCTGTCTCATCATAAGGATGTTAATGAATGTAGCATGTTGAAGAAGCCCTGTGAGATCAATACCTGCTTCTGTACTTTGGAGAATGATTGTCTACTGACAGAGAACAAACAGAAGATGATTCTCCTACATTCCCAAGGTTTTTTAGGAAAAAAGAAATCATGTTTATTACCCCTGAAAATGCAAGACTATTGTCTAAATTTCTCAGAGTTTGATCAAAAACCTTTTTTTTATTTTGACTTTTGTGCTTTTCCACCAACTCTAGTTGTTAGAAGTCATATACAGAAGCACATGATGGTTATTGCTGGTTTTCTGAGGCCCCTACTATTTGGATCAATCAATTCACTTGATGGTATTTCATTTTTCTATGACACTAATTTTGATAGATAGCAAAAGCTTTCTGTGGTGGATGTAGGGAAGTTTTTAGTATGTCCACATAGTATAAAGATTTTTAAAGTAGTCTTTGGGACAAGAACTTTGTCAATGAATGACATGTATCTTAATGCTACTTGTACTTGTTTTTTTTTTTTTTTGTTACCTCGCATAATTTTTAAAACAAGATTCTGTTTGCCTTTTCAAAAGGTGCCAGTGGTACATAAAGGCCAAAATGAAGTCTGAAGAGAAGAGAAGAGATCACCTACAGAACGGGCACTGTAAGTAGCTGCTGCAGCCATCAGTCACCCCAGCACCTCAAGAATTCATTTTAGACTTGCATCCACCGGGTTGGGAAAACAAAAAATTGCTTTTTACCTTTCAGCATTAAGACTTATCTTGTTTTCATGTTTGTTGTAGAAGTCACACCTGCTTCTCGTTTAATAATACTACTTTTTTCCCCATTTTGCTTGCCAGAAACACAACAGACTGATTTTGCTAAAAATACAAGTTGACTGATTACACCTGGTTATTTACCACTCACAATGACTCCAGAACATGAGCTGATTTTATTTAGTGGAGCATTCCAAACCCAAACTCACTGCTGCGAAGAGAACTCCAACCTATATAGACCATATAGAACAGAGTAGAACTACTCCATGGGGTTTCCAAGGCTGTAATTTTTTTTGACAGTTTACAAAGTAAACAAGTTTTTTATTAAATAATCAATACATGTATTGTTTTGTAATGTTGGTTGCCGGCCTCTGTAAATCTTTATGGGGGCAGATTGTGACACCTTTCTCCCTCAAAGCAGCTGGAGGATTCCTACTGCCTATGTTTTGGTAAAGAGCTAGGACTTTAATCACTGCCGCCAACAATGCTCCATAGAAATATTAGAGTCACTCCTTCTTCAAGAGCCATTGTTTAAACACAAAATAAATTAATTTACAATTCATTAACACTGGGGACAAAATCAGCTCCTTAACTCTTAGAATACATATGAAATTCCCCAGCTGACTAGAAGATTCTATTCATTTGAAGGATCTCTTCCCAAGCAAGCCGTAATTACTATGATAGTTGATTTGATAATTTCCACCTTCCCCTCCCCAACACCTACCTCCATCTCCACGTTGCAGACTACTGTCTCAAGACTGTACCTCTGTCCTGAGGCACTGAATTAACAAAAAAGTGATGTTTGCTAATTTAACTGCAGTCTAGAGAGAACATGTGAAGCTACCAGTTTAACTCATCTTTTGTTTCATGGAGCACTGGTGACACAGTGGTTAAGCATTTGGCTGCTAACCAGAGGGTCAGAGTTTGAATCCCACATCTTCTCCTTGCAAACCCTATGTGACAGTCCTGCTCTGTCCTATAGGCTTTCTATAAATCAGAATTGACTCTATAGAAACAAGTTTTTCATTTCATATTGAACAAAAAGAATAAGAGACTTTTCAATCCATATAATCTTTGAGGGGAAAAGAAAGGATTTAAGTGGAGAAATCGTAAATTTGTAATATGGTTTAGGACCAACTTGAAAGATAATGTGGTTTCTCAAAAAGTGATATGAGGACCATGTGTATTAAAATGTTCGACCACCACTCCCCAGGGTTCTGATTAAGGAGTAGGTCCAGGATAAAGCCAAGACATATGCATTTTTAGTAACTTCCAACAAATAATTGTTTTGTGCAATAAGTTTGAGCCTCATTGCTCAAAAAAGGAAGGAAGAAAAAGAGCTGATAGAGCTGATGTCTGATGTGGGGGACCTGGAGGAGCTGCAAACAGATGCAGAAACTTGGATCCATTCACTTGCACGTATGACTTAGACTGGGAAAACTTAGGATTCACTGTGGGGCATTTTTTGCCGAGACACTAAGAAAGAAGAAGCTTACGAAGTACTTACTGTTTCCAACTAGCAGATCAAAGTAAACGAAACCAGATGGGCCCAGCAAGAAGCAAGGAAAAAAAAACCCAAGGCAGGAAAGGAGGCAGGAGAAAGAATAAAGGTAACAAGTGGAAGCCCACGAGGACAGTGATGAGTTAAATTAATAACCAGATATTCAAAAGTAGAACTAAGTCTGAGGTTTTTTCCTGTGCTACAGTTTGTGTTCACAATAAAAAGTGATTTAAAACAACTAATCTATGCTGTCAAAATATGCATTACCTTAAATAATGGAATGATTTATATGTTAAACCATGTATGAGCTAATAAGTAGTACCTATTATCTGTATCTAAAGTCGCATTATCAGTTTGACCATATATCCAATTAACCTGAACCAAACCCATTGCTACTGAGTCAATTCTGATTCAAAGAGATCCTGTAAGACGGAATAGAACTGCCCTAGGACTCCAAGGAGCAGCTGGTGGATTTGAACTGTCAGCATTTTGATTAGCAGCTGAGCTCTTACCCCTTGTGCTATTAGGTCTATATATATATATCCAGTTAGACCTGGCAGTAGAGTGGTTGAGTGCTACAAATTCTAACCAAAAGATCAGCAGTTCAGATCCTCTAGGCACTCCTTGGAAACTGTATGGGTGTATTTCTACTCTATCAATATGGTCTTCATGAGTTCACATTGACTCAGCAGTAGTGGGTTTGATTTCAGTTTAATGAAGATCGAAGATCACAGTCTTCAGTATGAATTGCACCTTAACATCAAGAAAACAAAAAAGTTCACAACTAGACCAATAAGAATATCATGATAAATGGAGAAATGATTGAGCTTGTTATGGATTTTATTCCACTTGGATCCACAATCAACACATGGAAACAGTGGTCAAGAAATCTGACAACTCATTGCATTGGGCATTCAAAAGACCTCTTTAAAGTGTTGAAAAGCAAAGGCATCACTTAGAATACTAAGGTATGCCTTCACCTAAGCCATGGTATTTTCAATTGCATCATATGCATGCAAAATCTGGACAATGAAAAATGAAAGCTGAAGAAAAGTAGACACCTTTGAATTGCTGTATTAGTGAAGAATCTTGAATAAACCATGGACAGCTAAAAAAATGAATAGATTGGTCTTGGAAGAAATAAAACCTGGGTTCTTCTTGGAAGCAAGGATGGCAAACACATTGGTTTTACCAATACTTTGGACATGTTGTCAGAAGGGATCAGTCCCTGGAGAAGGGCATCATGCTCAGTAAAGTGGAGAGTCATTGCAAGAGGATGACCCAGAACAGAGTGGATTAACACAGTGGCTGCAACAGTGGGTTGAATCATAGCAACAGTTGTGGGCATGGTGCAGAACCAGGTAGTGTTTCATTCTGTGATGCATAGGGTCACTGTAAGTCAAAATTGACTCCGCTATGCCTAACAACAACACGTATCTCGTGAAAAAGCTTGGGTGGCACAACACGTTTACAATAAGCTGCTAACCGCAAGGTTGGTGGTATGAACACACCCAGTATCTCCTTGGAAGTAAAGCCTGACGAACAGCTTCCATAAAGAGTGCTGCTGTTGTTAGGTGGCACTGAGTCAGTTACGACTCAGAGTGACCCTTTGTACAGCAGAATTAAACACTGCCCGGATCTGTACCATCCTCACTATTGCTATGCTGGAGTCCACTGTGGTAGCTGCTGAGTCAATTCATGTCGTTGTCTTCCTCTCTTTCACTGATGTGCTACTTTACTCACCACAGAATCCTTCTCTGGGGACTAGCTCCTCCTGACGACACATCCAAAGTACATGAGACAAATTCTTGCCGTCCTTGCTTTAGGGACCGTTCTGACTGCACTGCTTCTAAAATAGATATGTTTATTCTTCTGAAAGGCCATAGTGTGTTAAGGATTCTTCACCAAAACTTAATTCAGAGTCATCAGTTCTTCTGAAGTCTTCCTTCGTCATTTTCCAGCTTTTGCATGCATACTAGGTGACTGAAAATAACATAGCTTATGTCAGGCACACCTTAGTCTTCAAAGTGACATCTTTTTTTTTTCAACATCTAAGGTCAGATTTGCTTAATGTCGTCTGTGGTCTGTTTTCTTAACTGCTGGTTCCAGGGGTGTTGATTGTAGATCCAAGTAAAATGAAATCCTTGATGGCCTCAGTCTTTTCCCCATTTGTTATAATGTTGATTACCGGTGCAATTGTTGGAATTTTTGTTTTCTCTGCATTGATGTTTAATCTATACTGAAAACTGCAGCCATTGATCTTTATCAGTAAATAGGTCAAGTCACCTTCAAGTTCAGGAAACAATGTTATACCATCTGTGTTTTGCACATTGTTAGTGAGTCTTCCTGCAGTCATAATACCACATTCTTCTTCATATAGTCTATCTCCTTGAATTATTTGCTCAGCATGCAGATTAAATACGTAAAAATGATAGAAGGATACAACTCTGATACACACCATTCCTAATTTTATCCCCTTGTTCTGTTTGAACAATAGCCTCTTATCCATGTGTGGGTTCTACATGAGCACAATTAAGTGTTCTGAAATTTTTATTCTTCTCAATGTTATCTATAATCTGTTATGATCCATGCAGTCATTGCATAGTCAATAAAACACAGATAAACATCTTTCTTGTATTCTCTGCTTTCAGCCAAGATCCATCTCATTTCAGCAGCAACATCCCTCGTTCCACATTGTCTTCTGAATCTAGCTTGAATTTCTGGCAGTTCCCTAACAATGTACTGCTGCACTTGCTTTTGAATGATTGTCAGGAAAATTTTACTTGTGCGTAATATTGACTTTTTTTTATAATCTCTAGTTTCTTTTGGGTCACTCTTCTTTGAAATGGATACAGATGTGTACCTCTTACAGTTGGGTGGTCAGGAAGCTGTCTTCCAAATTTTTTGGCACAGATGACTGAGTGCTTCTAGCTCTACAACTGTTTGTTGAAACATCTCAGTTGATATTCCAGCATTTCCTGGAGCTTCATATTTTGGGACTACCAAGTGCATCCTGGATTTCTTCCTTCCTTGGATTTCATGTGCTACTTCCTGAAATGGTTTTGCATCATTCAGTCCTTTTTGGTACAATGACTCCGTGTACTACTTCAATCTTCTTTTGATGCTTTCGGCATCATTTAACATTTTCCCTTTAGAAGGCTTCAATATTGCAACTCAGTACTTCCACCATGTTTTTCCCTTTTGGTTTTCTAACTCTTGGTGTTTAAACATTACAGTATTTTACTTTGTCTTCTTGAACCACCCTTTGAAATCTTCAGTTCAGTTCCTTTACTTCATCATTTCTTCCTGAACATAGCTACTCTACGTTCAAGATTAAGTTTCAGGTCAACTTGGACATCCACTTTGGTGTTTTGTTCTTTCCTATCTCTTTAATGACTGCTTCCTTTCCTTGTGTACGGCATCCTTGATGTCATTTCACAACTCCTCTGGTCTCCGTTAGTGTTTAATGAGTTAAATCTCTTCTTGAGATGATCTCAAAATTCAAGTAGCATACATTCAAAGTCATACATTGGCTCTCATGGACTTGTCTGGTTTCTTCGACTTCAGCGAGAACTTCCACATGAGCAGTGTTTCCCAGTCAGCCCCTGCTCTTGTTCTGATAGATAATATTGCACTTTTCCATTGTCCCTTTCTAGTCAGTTTGATTCCTGTGTATTCCATCTGGCAAGGCCCATGTGTCTAGTCACTGTTTGTGTTGTTGAAAAAAGGTATCTGCAGTGAAGAAGTTGTTGTCCTATAAAATTCTATCATGTGATCATCAGCATTATTTCTGTCACCATGACCATATCTTCCAATTCCTGATCCTTCAGACTTCTGTTGTTTCGGACTGTTGTATCCCCGTCTCCAGGAATTATCAGTGCACCTTGAGAACATGTTTGATCAATTTTAGCCTGCAGAGGTTGGTAAAATCTTCCTCATATTTGATTTTAGCAGTTGGTGAGTAAATTGGAATAATAGTCTCATTAACTGGTCTTCCTTGTAGGCGTATGGAGATTATCACATCACTAACAGCATTCTACTTCAGGACAGATCTTGAAATGTTCTTTTTACGATGAATGTTCACCATTTCTCTTCAAGTTGCATTCCTGGCATAGCAGACCATAGGATTGTCCAATTCAAAATGGTCAGTACCAGTCTATTTCATCTCACTAATGCCTTGGATATTGATGTTTAGGAGTCCCATTTCATCTTTGAAAATTTCCAGTTTTCCTAGTTTGTACTTTGTACATTCCATGTTCCATTTATTACTGAATGTTTGCATTTGTTTCTTCTCATTTGGAGTGGTGCCACATCAGGAAACGAAAGTCTCAAAAGCCTGGCTCCATACATGTCATTAAGGTCAACTCTACTTTGAGGAGGAAGGTCTCCTCAGTCTCTTCTGAGTACCTGTCAACCTCAATGTCTCATCTTCTGGCACTCTATCTGACAATATTCTGCTGCTATTCATAAGGTTTTCACTGGCTAACCTTTTTAGAAGTAGACCACTAGGTCTTTCTTCCTAGCCTGTCTTTGTCTGGAAGCTCAGATGAAACCCGCCCACCATGGGTGACCCTGATCGTGTTTGAAATACCACTGGCATGGCTTCCAGTGTCACAGCAGCACACAAGCCATCACAGTATGACAAACTGAGAGACATGTGTAATCCATAAAAATTGCAGCCAATAGAATCCTATATAGCATTCTACTCTGTAACACATGCCAACTTGAGAACACATCTCAAAAGAAGAACAATTATCTAGTAATAGCTACTATCAAAAAGTCAGAATATATAGGATGTTAGTTCACCAAACCAAAGCCAAACCAACTGCTGTCCATTTGATTTTGAATTATAGCAACCCCATAGGACAGTATAGAGTTTCCAAGGAGAACTTTAAGGGTTCTTTTGGTTAGTATCTGTAGCTCTTAACCACTACACCACCAGAGTTTCCTGGGTTTACAATACATAGTCTGAAATCACAACTTCTACTAAGTTACAAAAATATGACATAGACCATGAAAATAGAGGTACATGTTACCTGTTTTCTTTTCCTCCAGTCTAAACTTTGAGAAGTCAAGAAAAGCAGAAGCATTTCAAAATTATTGTCAAATATACATGTACCTGGAAATTGGATTTTTGCGATATACTTTGAGAAGTTGTAAGTAGCATAATTAGTACTAAGAAGACAGTAGACAGAATGTAATAAAAGCAAGAAATAGATTTAGAACTCACAAAGCAAACTACTGCTACTAAGGGACATTTAGCCATCTCTTTCAAACTCATTTTAGCTTTTACTTGTTGACTTTTGAGATTAAATTTCTTGTTGTATTTCTAAGGAGATCAAGACAACACTTAACTCTGGATAATGCGTGTCTTTCAAAACTAAAGTACAACAGAACTAAATGGCATTCACTGTGCCACAAATACAACATGGATCTATCAATCTCTGCTAATTTGTATTCAGCAAAGGTTTGCTATGCACTTATTGTCTGTAAAACAATACTGAAGATATTCAGACAGATACAAAAATGTAGATGAAATGATCTCCTGTCTCCCAGGAGCCGGAAAGCTAAAGTCCAAAACACAGACCAACAAGCAAACAAAAGAGTTTTCCTCAAGCACCCTGTGATTGCTTCAGAGACACACAAATCAAAATGAAAATGTACCTATTCAGATTTCTGAGGCAACCCCATTCATCACCCAAACAGTTCATGGGCAGTGAGCACTGCACCCCAACCAGCACTGCACCCCAACCAGGGTGTAGCAGCCAGTGCACAACTAAGTGAAGAGAGGTGAGCCTTTGCTACCCATCCTTTACTGCAAGTTAGACAAGCAGTCATTCCTGGACCCCGTGCAGTCTGGCACAGAGGCAACTCCAAGAACGCATGAAAGGGCCAGTGTCCATAGCAACCCTCCCTGGGACTGTGCCATGGGATCTGTTCTTCCCTATTGGAGAGCTTCTAAGAGTCTCCATAGCTAGACTGTGAGTTTGTACCCCATTACCTAGAATGCGAAGAGTCTAGGAGGATGTCTAAGGAATTTGCTTGTTTGGGAAGATACTTCTGCCTTATTTCTCTATTAAACTTAGAGACTTAGAGCAGATGGGAAGTATATGGCTGTTGGTAATGCAAGAGTTCTTTAAACATTTTGCAGAAATATATAAATGCAATTTCTATTAACTTATCAGCTCACTCTTTATGAAACCACCAGATTGTACTATGTTAATAGTTAGGTAAAACAGTTTTTTGATCCTAAGTACCCGAAGTTTTAATATGTGTATGTTAGGTAGTGATGTTAGGCAGGAAAGGAAAAAAGTTTGAGTACTTTAGCCATAACAGCTACTTCATTATGTCACTCCCCATTTTCAGTATTTGCAAGGTACAAGGTGGTTACTACAGTCTTTTGTTCAACCTTTTGTTTTGTTGCAGTACACTTCCCAGGAGTAAAAACCTACATTGATCCTGACACTTACGAGGACCCATCCCTAGCAGTCCACGAATTTGCAAAAGAGATTGATCCCTCAAGGATTCGCATTGAAAGAGTCATTGGGGCAGGTAAACTTAAAATCCGTGCTTTTGAAGACATGATTCTTTAACGGCTTTGTAACTGGTGTATTCACATTATATTTTAAGTCTCAGCAGTTTATAAGTAAGACAGAGTGTAAGTAAAATCGATTATCATAAATTTGTTATGTCATTGAAAAAGCTCTACATTCAAGTTCCAAACAATGAGAAAATTCATAAAAGTTACTTTTGGCATCCTATAGATTTCTCTCACTACAAAGATAAATTACAGTGAAACTAGCATGTTTCAGAGATTTATTTCGAAAATGAAACTTCGTAAGTTTGTCACAGGGTTATTATAGGTTTACTCAAGTCCTGGTGTCTGTAAACATGTGCTATAATTAATATGACCTTGAGATACTGCAAGACTCGGGAATCTTTGAAGATAAAGTTAAACTCAACTTAGTTTTATATCATCTTATTTAAAATGAATAATTAACTTTTGTATACCAAAAAAACAAACCCATTGCCAGTGAGTTGATTACAACTCATAGAGACCCTATAGCACAGAGTAGAATTGCTAAGGATTTCTAAGGAGTGGCTAACGAATTCAAGCTGTCCACCTTTTGATAAGCACCCATAGCTACTGGGTAGCCACTGGGCCACCAGAGCTCCAGATTTTTAAAACTCAAAACATTATGTTATCTAACCATTATGTTGTTGGCAGGTGCTATTGCGTCAGTTCAAATTTACTGTGAATCAAGCTGCAAGAACTTACGCTGTAAATTAGTTAAGAACAGAGGCTAAGCTGTTGTAGCAAAGAGATCCCAGACAAAAATTTATTGCTCTTCCCGAGTACTTGACCTAAAATGAGTAGTCCATGCTGGTAAAAGGTGTTTCAGGGACCTGGTTTATCCTACTCTCTGCCTTCTCCTGGAATGCCATATAATGGCACTCTTTGCATGGTCAGACCTGGGTCAGAAGCACATCTACCTTCCAGCCTGTGGGAAAGAGGAAAATGAAAAGAATTCATCCTGTTTGGCTTTGCCTTTAGGGCAATAGCATGGAAACACATCTACTCATATCTCACTGGCCCAAACACTGTTATGAAATCATACTTAGATACAAGAGAATTTGCAAATATAATCTCTGTCAAGGAAGCCATGTATGCAGCTAAAAGTGGAGATGTATTACTGAAATTGAGAATGGAGACTGGATACCAAAAGAAGGATTGGCTTTCTGTAGATGCCAGATATCTGTGCAGCCCTTTAGCAAGGACGTAGCACCACCAGGTGTGGCCATTCCAGCTCTGCATCATGTCTTTGAAAACGCAAAAAAGAAAACAGCTGGTTATTTTTTGTCTCTTTTGAAGTCCTTCTTTTCCATAAGGTTGGATTACATAATTTTCAATGCCCAGTACAAAATGAAAATGTGGGTTCCCATGCTAAAAATTTAGTAAGAATTTCAAGCTGATGACAAGGGAACATTAACCCAAATGAAGCATCTTTCTAAGCTCAAAGCTGTGTGCAACTGCACAGATCACATGCCCATAAGGCTGATCAGTCAGCTGCTTAATGAATTAGTGCTACCTCTAGAATTACAGGGATGTTTAGAAAAAGTCATTTATATCATTCCATTCTGTATGCTAAAGACAAGCCTTATATTGTACTCAGTCCAGTATCCTTTTGAGATCAGATTCATAAATACTATGCAATTAATCCTAATGGTCTCAGCCAACAAGGCTGCTTCATCTGACAGATTCAGAACCTGGAAAAGAACCAGATTTTCCATCCTCCACTGTTGAGCAGAAACACACTAAATATTAAAAGGAAAATTGAATAAAATGACTGTGTTTATGCCTCTAGTTTTAGGATTTATTTTCTTAAAATAGCAAAGGAGTGGAAGAGACAGGAAATTAATTTCCATTGCACACTGTCTTTGAATTTCTTCTTCTGGACTGGGGAAAACTTGGCATGTCTTTTGATAATGTATTGTTCAATAATCATATTGTGGAAACATATTCTCTTGTTTTCCTTTGTAGACAAATTAAACTCCAGTGATTGATAGTATAATGTTGAGAGGTAACATCGAGTGTCTGTATGTAAACAATATAAGGAAATGAAACTTTTTAGTTCTTGTTTTTAAACCAAAGAAAAAATTATGCCCCAATATATACGAGACCTGACAATTAACTCTGCAGACTTAATATTTCTAAGTGCTGCGTACCTCATTGCTGAATATCACTACAATCCCTTTTTTTTTTTTTTTTTTTTAGTCACTTTCAAAATACTCCCCTTGAGAAGCTATGCCAGCACCCAGTCCACCCTTCAAAGCAATTTCGGAACTCTTTCTGAAATGGCCATTGCACAGAGTGGCACAGTGGCAAGTCCACAACCTTAATTGTATAGTTGTCTATCAGGGAGTTTTTAACCAGTAAGCAAATAACTGTATTGGAATACCCTCCCTGCTTACCTGACTTGGCCTCCAATGACTTTTTTTGTTTACTTGAAAATAAAAGAAATTTGGAAAGGAATATATTTTGATGACATTCAGGACATCAAATGTAACATGACAGCAGCTCTGATGGCCATTCCAGGAAAAGAATTTCAAAATTGCTTTGAAGGGTGGACTAGGTTCTGGCACCAGTGCCTAGCTTCCCAAGGGGAGTACTTCGAAGGTTAGTGAAGTGATATTCAGCAATGAGGTATGTAGCACTTTTTCTAGGATGAGTTTGTGAACTTAATTTGCAGTCCTTGTATACATACATACTTACATGTATAACAGATACTGATGTTAAAAAATGACTATTAAAGAAACTACTTTAATAATCATATTCCAGCTGCTCTATCTGAACTCTAATAAGTCATAATGGGTTTTCTTTCATTTGACTTAGACAGAAAATCTAAACTACGTGGTGGATCCTTTATATCAGTATATCTTTTTAAATTTTATTCCTCTTTGATTATTTCCACTTTTAAACAATGTACTCAGGGTTCTTTTGTGGTAAGTCTTCAGAACAATTATAAAAATAAAAATACTTCATGATACAAAGCTGTTGTAACGTAACTTTTCTATTTGTAACCCTAGAAAATTTAATGAATCAGATTCTCTAAGCTATATATTTGAAATTTCCAATCTTTCCCTGTGAATTCTACTTTTTTTTTTAATGAGCTCTCTAGGACACACACACATATCACTGTTCTATTTAATAGTGGAAGATTATCTTTGTTCAATGCAGGCCTGAATTTCCATGAAAATACACATTTCCATCTAAATGAAGCAAGGGCTCTGTTGCATAGGAGACTATCAAGATCCTCTATCTACTTTCAATTTTTGCATCATAAAATAAAATACTGTGGCCAGAGGACTGTAACACAGAAATTTCCATGCTGAAAGAGCTCAGCCAGATTAACATAAAATCGTTATTTTACACATATCTTGAGAGATAATGAGAAAATTGGTAAACCAAATTTTAATCATGGGCTAGATAGAAAAGGTCACAAAAAGGCTATAGTCTTATCAGAGCAGCACTGAACCTAAACCATCTTAAGAAAAACTTGCCTGGCATAGTATCTGTAATTTTGAAACAATATTCCATCAAGAAAATCATTCTTGTGCCTCTAAACTGACAGAGCACCCTTCTCAAATATTTGGCCTTCCCTCCTACCCTAGTCTCAACGGGAATGCATAATAATCTGCCTGTCATTCATATTTCTATCCTTTTATCTATACAAAACCCATTATTGCCTCCACTATCAGCTTTCTCTTTCCCTGACTTAGTGTCACTATATTTTTTTTCTCTTCCCAGAATAGTCCAAAAAGTTTTAACTGTTGGTTTCTCTGTAATCACTTTTAAGTAAAAGAAAGTCAACAGGACAAAAAAATAAGGAGATGATTTTCAAAACAGTGACTTATTTGGATTAATATTCTGGTTCTGTTAATCTCAACCAAATTTTCAAGAGATTTTCGGGGAGGTCACATATGTCCTTACAGGGTGTCTACAGTAAATGTTTGCCTTACATGCTTCTCGCGATTCCCTTGCCAACTCCAGTAACCTGGTCAACCAGCTTCTTCTTTCTAGCGTAGAATATATATTTTTAGTTACCTTAAGACAAAGAAAAAAAAAAAGCTCTCTTATCCTTTTTAGTATTTTTGTTTCTCTTCTGCAGCTATATTATATTTTTTTTGCTGCATATCAACCAAGAATGTGGGCAGTATTACAGATGGCTTCACAGTTTTGTTTTCCAAGAAGAAACTTTCATTTATGATCCATTTCCTCTAACCTTAATTTAGATGATCTGTCAGACATAGGTTTTGTTTTTGTCTATCAACTCAAAAAATTTTAGGTGAGACCTGACTCTACAGCAGTGTTTTTTTTTAATTATTATTCTTAGAAATACCTTTGCACAACTAATAGACTGAGAATTGAATCAATAACAGATAGGAGTAAGATTTCTGTACCTTTTACTCTAGAATTTCGTCACTTTCTAAATCAGCTAACTAATGAAAGATGGATTTTATCCTTTCTTCCCAAACATGAAACAAATAGGAAAAACACAGACTGGAGACAGACCCAGCCTTGAATCATAGCTTGATTATTAACTCACAGTTCAGCAATTTAGCAATATTTCAGAAATTTCATTTGCTCATTTATATAATTGATTTATACATACCGAGGATCCATATATTACATACTCAATAATAGATAGGAGCATGATCATTTGGTTAAAAAGAATGTAGTTTTTATATTCAGTTGTGATGGCTGAAAAGAATACTTCATGCCACATTCTCAAAATACTTTGTGATGTAAATCTCTACTCATGACAATCTATGCCTTAGGTAGCTGGGAAGAAATCTCTGGTTTTCAGAGTTAGTTGAAAATCAGTAATCAAAAATAAAGTTTCATTTTTCTCTGTATAGAAACAGGTTTAACTATACCAATGACTTTTTTTCTTCTCTTTTTAGTTTTCTTAACAAACTCAAAACTTTATTTTCCTCATATCTTGCGGTATTACATTTATTATATGTAATCATTTACAGCAAGTCATGTAATGAAATGAGTTAACAAAACTTAATAGGACTTTATTACTATCTTTTAAATCTATCTACATTTCAATACTCTACATATTATTTTGAGTATCGCCTAGTGTACATTTGAAATCTCACATGTATATGTCCCAATCTTGCAAGTTGTCTCATCAGAGTAGCTAGCTGATAAATACTCGTTGAACATTTACATATAAATGAGTAAATGGCTTTTTCTAGCTGACTGTAAACAAAAACCCTAATACAAGTCTGATACAACTAACACAGTATAAAATCAAACACATAGTATATTGAAATAAAAAGATAAGTGAATAGATTTGCCAAAAAAATTTTTAGGCATCAATTTATGGTAGTAATTTACCTGATAAACTAGACTAAAATTACTGGATTTATTATGCACTTTTGAATGAGTTGCACCCAACTCGACAGAACTGGGTTTGGATTTTTTTGGTTTTTTTGTTTTTGTATTTATATAGTGAAGTAGAGACTCTAACACAAAATACTGCATTGAGATTCTATTTTCTACTGAGATAAGGAAGTAACATTAGTTTCTCACATTTTTTTTTTCTTCTAATTCTGATTTGTGTGTTGCTAAAATAATTGGTGCAATGCAGGAATCTTGGCACCTGTTTTCAAAAGACTGCTCCAAGGAGACAAGAGAAGACTAAGTAAAACTCTCAAATGAAAAAAAAAAAAATCTGCTAAGGTTAAGAACAGAAGAAAAGGAGCTACATTATCAGTGGTAGCAGCGTTAAAACCCTATATATTACTAAAGCATGTTAGTTAGCTTTGCCTCATGCAAAACTAAAAACCAAACCCCCAGGGCCATCTAGGTGATCCCAACTTATAGTGATTTGACAGGACAGAATGGAACCACTCTATAGAGTTTCCAAGAAGTGCCTGGTGGATTCATATTGCCAACCTTTTGACACACAGCTCTAGCACTTAACCACTATACCACCAGGGTATTGTATGCTACATAATACATAATCCCAAATCATAACACAATATTTATTAGCACACAGTTTCTGTAGATTCAACATTCAAGTATGACTTAGCTGCTGCATAATCTCTCACAAGGTAATGATCAAGGTGCTGGCCGGTGCTGTGGTCTCGTCTGAAAGGTTAACTGAGAAATAATCCACTTTTTAGTTCATTCACATAGTTGTGGACAGGACACAGTCCTTTGAAGGTTGTTGGACTGAGAGGCTTAGATCTTCATGGGATACTGGCTACAGGACACACAATTTCTTTCCATGTAGGCCTCTCCGACATGGCAGCTCACTGCATCAAATCAACAAGAGAGGTAGTATGCTTGCAAAACAGAAATCATAATTATTTGTAACCTAATCATGTAAATGATATCATCTTTGCAATATTCTGTGGGTTAGAAGTATAATACTAGGTCCAGCCCACACTCAAGGGGAGATTTCACAAGGATATGAATACCAGAAGATGGGACTCATTTCAGATCATTTTATAAATGTGCCTACTCTTATACTAATGTTTCTGAAACTTGCTGATAATTTGGAGTTTTAAGTTTAATATGAATACATTTAAGATGACAAAGTCTTTCATTCAGACAGTAATTTAAAGATTAAGTTTAGGTAAAAATTGAATCTAGTCCTGGAACTCTCTTTTGCAAGAAGCCAAAGAGACATGTTGCCTAAGAGACAATGTGTGTGTCTATACTAGTAAATAGAAAGGTGTGAATTAAGGCTACAATTAAGTAATTTACTTATAGCATCCTGTAGTTTGTATGCCATTTGGTAATTAGTTGATTATTCCCATAGTGGTACTTGTTTCCCAGTCTAATTGTCTGTGTATTTAATTAATGGCGTTTGTCTTTGTACACTGTCCAAGTTATTCATCATTATGTAACAAACCATCCCAAAATGTTGTGCCTTTGAATAACCGTCATTCTATTTACTTGTAATTCTCTGGACCAAAAATTTGGGTTTGACTCAGCTGGGAAGCTTTTCTTCTGGACTCACTGGAAGTCACTTCTGTAACTGCAGTCATCTGAGGCTTGACTGGATGGCCTCATTTATAGTGCATTAGTGGATAGTGATGGCTGTCAGGTGACTGGTCTAAAGATCTCAGTTGAGACGGCTTATCCCTGTTCTGTGTGGCTTCTTGTTCCCCAGCAGGCTAGATATGGCCATGTCATGCCAGAGTTTCAAGCAGATGAGAACAAAAGTTATAACGCCTCTTGAGACCTTGGCTCTGAACTTCCTCAATATAACTGTGACACAATACGTTGCACAAGTCACAATGCCAGCCTGGACTTTATGAGGTGGAAAAATAGTTTCCACCTCTTGATGAAAGAAACAGCAAAGGTGTATTGCAAAGGGGCGTGCATACAGGCTTTTGAGGAGTTAGCCATTTTAGCAATCTACTACCTAGCTGACGGTTTAAAAAAGAGAGACAAGTACGACTTTTTAAGCCCAGTACAGATAATAGAATTTGAATTTATTTTTGTCTCTAAGATCATTTTTCCTTTAGACTTCAACATATTCCTTACTTAGCAACTACTAGATAATTGGCTTTGGGTTAGCTATTAGGAGGCTTAAAAATGAGTAATGTAAGAGATTAGGCCTAGGAAGGAAACTGAAGAGTACATAACACATAAGGTAGAAACGATCTGTAGAAAGAACTATAATAAGTGAACAAAACACAAATACAAACCATTACTCAAACTCAAAGGATCTAGAGATTACTAAAGACTGAGACATCATATTACATTAGGGGGATAGCATTTGAACATATACTTGAAAACTAAGGACTATCTAGATGAGAAAAAGATAGGTTAGAAACAGGGAAATGTATAAGAAGTGATAGAAAACATGTGGAGACTGCCAAGAGAACCTGGGGAATTTTGAAGAGACTTTCGAGTTGGCTCTATATTATGTCTCATTGCTTTTCAAAATTGATGCTTTCCTTATTCATGCTGCAAGTGTAACTTTAACTTTGCTACTTTGCTACTACCAGTGATTAGTAGCTCTTTATTTTATAATGAAATGAAAAGCTTAAAGTGATTAAAGGAAAAAGGTAAAGATGTTTTGCTTTTATTGGACAAAAGGAAGAAAATAAGAAAATTATGGTTCTTAACGTATGTTTGTATGTGTTGTGTTACATTGCATGCATATAGATTGTTACGTGTTATGCTATATTTGGTGGCACAGTGGCTAAGTGCTACATCTGCTAACCAAAAGTTTGGAAACTCTGTGGGGCAGTTCTCTGTCTATAGGGTTGTTGAGAGTCAGAACTGACTTAAAAGCAGTGGGTTTGTTTGGTGTGTGTGTATATATATGGTGTATATATATGTATATGTATATATATGTGATGTATATGTATATGTGTTGTATATATATGGAGTGTGTGGGTGTGTGGGTGTGAGGGTGTGTATATATACACACACACACACGTGTGTCTATGTGTTTGTGTATGTTGAGAGAGATGAAGTGTGAAGTAAATTGGAGAAATTACCAGATGTGAAACATGGTCACTGTTACCCAAGTAACTGCACTGATAAATTTCTAACAAAAGGAGGAAAACTGGAAATCTGTAGACGTTTTGCCTGAAAGGTTTATCTTCCTGGGATCTCTGTGAACTTAGAGCTGGGTTCGGACCAAGTGTTAAAGCCAAAGATGTCATAACTGCCAGTGTGTTCATGCAGTCTACGAAGATTATGTCTTTTCAGTTACTCTCTAGGTAATATGCTGCTGTGACTGCTGATAACACTATGATGAGCGTATCATAAAATAAAAGTAAAAGCTCAGATCAAGCTCTTGAGTGTACACTTGAAGGCTTGATGCTCATACTATGAGGGACCTGTAAAGAGTTATCTCTTTTGCAGGTTAGAACATTCTCTAAAAAGCAAGTATTTGCTGTTTTATTACTACCTTATTAACATTGGTACATACTGACTTTTGCCTAACCCTTGATTGAAATGGAGAAAGACCTTAAGTTCATCGGTAAACAATATGTAAGTCACAGATAGGGAATTTTCCTCCCCAGGGTTTTTCCCTCATAACTAGTTCCTCTATCTGCGATTTAATATCATATAACCATCCCTTACCATTAGTGGCAGTTTCTGATCTGAGTGGTCTTTTTCCTGATCTTATCCCCAGAACTTAGAGGTCAGTTTATATTTGTCCTTCAAATGTTTTGTCCACCAAGAAGAAAGTGCAGTCCAAATTATGGGAATAGGTCCTAGCCTTTTTATTTCTGTGAACGTTCATTTCCTTATCTGTCAAATAAAAATAAAATGTTTTTGCTACTTCATGACTGTTGTGATAAGCAAATGAGATAAAATAGATTCTATGTGACCACCATGTCAGCAAAAGAAGAGGACGATCTTCAGTGAGATGGACTGATGCAGTGGTAGCAATGATGGACTCAAACTTACCAGTGATTGTGGACATGGCTCAGGATTGGACAGTGTTTTGCTCTGTTGCATACCAGGCAGATATGAGTCAGAACTGACTTGATGGCACCTAACAACAGCATGCGACCATCTTCTGTATGATAACCTGGACCTCCAAATGTTTGATGGCAGCATTTATAAGCCTCACAACTATTTTTTTCCAGACTAAGTGTAAATCTTTAAACCATTTCTATGTGATACAATTGTGGGATGCTTCTAGGGTCGCCATGAGTCGGATCCGACTTGATGGCACTTGGCTTGGCTGGCTCATCATTCTAGTCAGCTTACACTAGAGAACTAGAGTAAGGCAATTGGTCAAGGTGGTGGACTAGACACATGTCTTCTTCATTCCCTCTGAAAACTAAGGACTGGATTGATAATTGAACAGAACTTTCTGGACACCCAGTGAGCCCTAGGACATGGCATAGGGCTTTGGTTTGGACTGCATGCCACTGAACAGGAAGCTGCTTGTCTTTGGCTGAGCCCCACTCTGGTTGAATCGGTCAGCTACCAACAAGGACTGAAGGTAACTGACATTTTAACCTTTTTTTTCTTTTTTTCTTCTTTCTTTTTTCTTTTTGTTGGCTGGCAGGTGGGGTTGTGGCTCAAACAGCAGCTATGCAGACCCACAGTGCTAAAGAGATCAGTGGGTGGCATAGCCACATTTTGAGAGCCCGGCTCCGGACTCAGAGCACAACAGCCCCTCCAACCCTGTCTTTTAGGACCTCTGCCAGATTCTGCTGTTTTGTGGAAGCAGGACAGATTGACCATGACACCATCTTGTTTGAATGGCAGGTGGCGGACCCAACTAGAGGCCTCAACAGAAGCTAATTCCCAGGTTGGGAGGCAGCCCCAGTCCAGGGAGTGCTTTGCCAACAGAAAAGCTATGTTTAGCACAGTGGAGTCTTACAGGAGGGGCCCAGAAGGGGATGACAGCAGACCAAGTAGCGTGTCCTACTTTGAACTATATCACAGCATCTGGAAATACATAAGAGGCCTCTTTGTTGTCAGCTGAAAAGGGTCTTACCACACCTAATAGCCTGACTGATTTTGGAAGCAGTGAGATGATTTTCACCTTTTTAAAATAAGACTGCCTAGAAAAATAACTGTGGTGCAGCCTGACAACATTTCTTCCAACCATTACTGACTCACATTATAGGGCTGGCTGACAGCTCGTTAGTGACTCCATAAGTAGGACCATGTCTCTGCTAGCTATGAGACAGAGCCTGCTACCCCCACTCACTGGAGTACTCAGAGGTGGCTGGTGATCAGCTTCCTTCTCAGAACAACACCTCAGCTCCTGATAAGGCAACAACAGAGAAAATAAACAGTATCTAGATGTCCAGAAAACAATAGACCTTAATGAAGCATTTTAAAAAAACATTCATCCATGGTTCCAGAAAACTCCCAAAATAAAAAATCAAAGAACTTCCCAGATGAAGAAGTCTTTCTCAAACTATCAGAGGTCAAGTACAAAAGACTTATATAGAGAGCCCTCCTAGGCATTCTACAAATACAGCAGAGCAAAATGAAAAATTAAGCAAACTGCTCAATCTGATGAAACATCAGCATTCTGAAATCTGACAGATCAACAATAAAATTACAGAATTAGACAATTCAATTCAAACCCAAAAGAGCAGAATTGAACAACTGGAAACTACTTTCTGATCTTGAAGAGAAAACTACTGACATCAGCATTTATGAGGAGAAATCAGAGAAAAGAAACAGCAAAAATGAAGAAGCATTAAGAAACATGTGGGACTCTATCAAGAAGAACAATCTATGATTAATCAGAGTTCCCAAACAGGAAGGGAAACCTGAAAACACAGAATAGTGTTGTTCAGTTGCTGACGGAACTAGAATAAGTCTTTCCAGATCTCTGACAAGTACACCAAATATTTTCTAATCAGTGGAGAAATGAAGAGCTATTCCTGTTTCACCTTTATTAATGCTGCTAGAATCTGTGTTCTTTGAGCAGTTGCCATGCATTGCTGGCATAAGGAAAGCCTACTACCAGCTCAGCCCATTTAGAATTCCTCAGATGAACTAGTATTAATCCAGACATGTTTCTGTACTCCTTCAGTTTACTTTATTACTCTGAGTACAATAAGATATTTTATTTTATTCATGCACTCTTGTCATCAAGTCAGTTTCATCTCATAGTGACCATATGTGTCACATGGGGCTTCTTGACTGTAATTGTTATGAAAGGAGATCACGAGGACTTTCTCTTTTGGCACCACTCAAAATTAGCAAATCAACCTTTCAGTTAGCAGTCATATTGCCATAAAACTACATAAACCATATATATATTCTCTGTCTATAAACCAAAAACAAAAATTTGTTACCATAGAGCCAATTTGAATCACAGAAATTCTATATAAGAAAGAAGAACTGCCCTATAGGGTTTCCAAGAAGGGACTGGTAGATTCTAATGGTTGATCTTTTGATTAGTGAGCTCTTAACTACTGTGCAACTGGGGCTTCATCTGTTTATGCAAGTATAGTGTATATATCTGTGATGTAGGGTTTTATTTTAGAACATTATTAGAATGAGACCTTGGTTTGACATACATAAGCCTGTTTAGTTTATTGCAAGGGAGTCATGGAAATGCACACAAGTAAGACCTCGCAACATTCATTTAAAACCTAAAGCATCAGAATTAACAATTACAATGATTAGAGTCCAAATCTTTATACTCAAACTCTAACCTATAACAAGAGGTCTCAGGAGAAAGGCTGAAGTACAGATCAAGCTTGGTTAGGGTCCATCACCTTTGGTGAAGGGTCCAAAGTTGGTGGTGGCAGGCAAAAATCTCATTTCCATCTCTGCCATCTCTCAGTGACCGAGCAGATGTTTAGGTTTTATATGTGAATATGTCACTTTGATTTCACAGGGCAATGGCCAATGTGACATCAAAGACAGTGTATTATATCTTCTCTAGTTAAATAATTCATCTTTTCTTTTAAGCTTAGAGATTAGGTAGATTGTTCAGAGATTAACTAGGTTGTATTCTCTTGTGTGACATCATACTGGGCCAAAGTGAACTTAAAGGTTGTCTGCATACTTTACAGATCACATATGCTTTTAGGTCTAATTTTAAAAATTTCTAAATAGCTTTCTCATGACCAATAGGTCTATGTGTCTTAAAATTAATGTTACAGAGCTTTACAAATGTAGGTATATTCTTATTTCTATGTTTATATTATGAATGCTTAAACATATACATTCTGAAAGCAGAAGTGTGTTGTATCTTATGGGTTGACTGTAAAACAGACCATTAATTGCTTATATACAAGTTCAAGCTAAAGCTGAAGAAAGTTTAAACAAGTCTGCAAGAGTCTAAATATGATCTTGAGTATATACCAAATGAATTTGAGACCATCTCTAGAATAGATTTGATGCATTGAACAGTATCATCCACCAAAGACCAAAAGAGCTGTGGGATGACATTAAGGACAGCATACATGGAGAAAGCAAAATGTCATTTTAAAAAGAGGAAAGAAAGAAAAGGTAAAATGGATGTCAGAATAGATTCTGAAATTTACTTTTGAACACAAAGTAGATAAAGCAAATGGAAGAAATGACTGAATAAAAGAGATGAGCAGCTTTCAAAGGGCAACTCAAGAAGGCAAAGTATTATAATGACATGTGCAAAGACCTGCAGTTAGAAAAACCAAAAGGGAAGAAAACACTTGGCATTGCTTAAGATGAAAGAACTGGAGAAAAAATTCAAAACTTGAGTTGTAATATTGAACAATTCCAGGAAGCATAAAAAGAAGATAGAAGGCCTCCTTAATTCCCTCTGAAAACTTAGGCATAGATTGATAATTCAGTAGCACTTCCTAGATACCCACTGAGACTTAGAACAAAGCATAGGACTGTCAGTTTGGACTACATGCCACCAAGCAGGAACCTTCCTCTCTTGTGCTGAGGTCTGGTTATGCTGAATGACTGGCTCAGATGGTCCAAAGGTACTGGATATTTCAACTGTTTTTTCTTTTTGTTGGCCAATAGGCAGGGGATGGCCACGAGCAGACAGTTACACTGAGCCAAAGTTCTGAAGTGAATAGCATGGGCTGCAGTGAGAGAGTATTGGATAAATACACTTTAAGAGCCCAGTGGAAGACTGGGGCACCACAGCCCCTTCACCCTCCCTTTTCGAAACTCCACCATAGATGTGGCTCTTTCATGGCATGAGGGGTAACTTGACCAGTACACTGTCTTGCTCAGCTGTTAGGTGGAGTTACACAACCAGAGGCCTCAGCAAGTGCTAATTCCCAGGCATAGAAGCAGTATCGGTTCAGGGAGCACTTTTCAAGCACCAAGGCTGTGTTTAGCACAAAGTTGCTTCACGGGATGACCCCAGTGGGTGACGATACTGGCATAGCTTCCTCTCTCCACCTTGAAATACATCATAGCTTCTGGGGATGGCCAAAGAGGTGTCTTCACTGTCAGCCAGAAGGAGGGGCCTGCCACACCTAATAGCGTGACTGATTCTGGAAGTGGTCAGGTTGCTTTTAGCTTTTTAAAATAAGATTTCCTTGAGAAGTAATGACTGTGAGGCCCAACCACATCTCTTCCAGCCTTTGCTGACCCACATCATAAGGTTGGTTGATGGCCTCACACGGAACCTGCCACCCCAGAGCATCCATTAGGGCCGGTCACTAAAGTATAAAGAGGTAGCTAGACCAACTCGTTTCTCAGAACTATACCTCAGCTCCTGTGAAGGCGACACCAGAGAAACTAAACAATCTCTAGATGTTCCATAAGCAACAAGCCACCACCAGGCATTTAAAGAAACATCCAACTATGAGTCTGGAAAACTCCCAAAATAAAAAATCAAAAACCTTCCCAGATGAAGAAGCCTTTCTGAAACTATCAAAGGTCAAGTATAAAAAAATGATATAGAAGCCCTCCTATAGATTACTCAAAATGCAGCAGAACAAAATGAAAAATTAAGCAATCTATTCAAACTGATGGAACATCAACATTCTGAAATCTGACAGATCAATAACAAAATTACAGAATTAGACAGTACAATTCAAAGCCAAAAGAGCAGAATTCACAAATTTGAAATTAGATTAAGTGACAGAGCTGTTGACACCAGGATTTATGATGTGAAATCAGAGGAAACAAATGAGAAAAATGAGGAAGAATTTAGAAACCTGTGGCACTCTATCAAGAGGAATAACCTATGATTAATTGGAGTTCCTGAACAGGGAGAAATAGCTGAAACTCAGAGTATTGTTAAGTAACTGACAGAAAACTCCCCTGAAATTATGAAAGAAGAGAACATAGATATCCAAGACATGTATAAAATGCCACAAAAAATAGATCTCAAAAGAAAGACACCAAGACATACTGTAATCAAACTTAATAAAATGAAACATAAGCAGAAACTCTTAAAGGCAGTGAGACTGAAAGCAAAGCTAACATTCAGACAGAAGCCTTGTGGGCTTTCTTCTGACTTTTTGTCAGAAAGAATATTGACACAGAGTCATTGGGATGATACATTCAAAGCCTTGAAGGAGAAAAACTTCCAACCAAAAATTATATGTCCTGCAATACTTTCAAACACAAAGATGAATTTAAGGCATTCGCAGATAAACAGAAGTTTGGAAACTTTGTAAAAACCAAGCCAAAACTACAAGAAATACTGAAAGAACCTTCAATCATACCTACAACTTTAAAAGAAAGGAATCAGTGATCATATTGTGAAAACTAAGATAGCATCATATTAATGAGAGATTTACAACAGTAATTAACAATCCTTTCAGATGGAGACAAAGTTAATAAGATATGTAGAAGTTAAAATTGGGTTTGAACTCAGAATATTCAGGGGGATGGTACCGGTAGCCACAAAGCACATAACAATGCAACACATCAAAATAAGAAATGTAATACAGGAGTCTCAACAATCACAAAAGCAACAATCAAAAGTTGAAACGTCAACCCATAAAGAAGAATGACCCAGAAAGGAATATTGACAGCAACAGAGAAAACACAAACACAAAAATAAATACATCACAATGACAGCACTAAACACACACCTATCAATAATTACAGTGAATATAAATAGATTGAATGCTCCAGTAAAGAGACAATGAATGACATCCTTGATCAAAAGACATGACCCAGCTATAAGTTGCTTACAAGAAACACACCTTAGACTTAAAGATATAAGCAAACTGAAAATTAAAAGATGGAATAATATACACCAAGCTAACAATATACAAAGAAGAGCAGGTGTGGCAATACTAATCTCAGATAAAATAGATTTTAATGTAAAATCCACCGTTGTGGACAAGGATGGTCACTTTTTATTGCTGAAAGGTTCAACACACTAGCAGGTTTTAACAATATTAAATATTTATGTACCCAATACTAGAGCATCTAAATACATCAAACAAATACTGAGTTCATTGAAAAATGAGATAGATCACTCCACAACTCAACACTCCACTCTCAGTAATTGACAGATCATCTAGAAAAAAGCTCAGTAAAGCCACATATCTTCTTGCGACAATTAACCAATTAGACCTCACAGACAGATGAGCTTTAATCCATCTACAGATAAATATACCTTCTTCTCCAATGCACGTGGGACATTTTCCAGAACAGACCATGTGTTAGCACAGAAAGCAGATCTCTACCAAATCCAAACCATTGAATTATTGCAAAGCATCTTCTCAGACCATAAAGCCGTAAAAGTCTAAATCAGTAGCACAGAAAACATAGATAGGAAATGAAACCCACGGAAACTGAACAACACCTTGCTCAAAAAAAACATGAGTTATAGAAGAAATCAAGGAACAAATAAAAGAAATTTATAAATTCAAATAAGATAGAGTGAAAGCAGTGCTCAGAGGTCAGTTTATCTCCATAAATGCACACATCTGGAAGGAAGAAAGAACCTGAACCAAAGAATTAACCCTACAGCTTGAACAAGTAAAAAGAAAGCAACAGAGGAACCTCTCAGGAACCAGAAGAAAATAGATCATAAAGATTAGAGCAGAATTAAATAAATTACAGAATAGAAGAAAAATTGAAAAAAATTGATAAAATCAAAAGCTGGTTTTTTGAAAAGATCAACTAAATTGACAAATCATTGGCTAAACTTACTGAAGAGAAACAAGAGAGGAAACAAATAACCAGAATAAGAAGTGAGATGGGAGATGTCACAACAGATCAAGTAGAAATCAAAAATATCATAAGGGAGTACCACAGAAGACTGTACTCTAACAGATTTGAAAACATAGAGGAAATGGACAAATACCTAGATTCATATCACCTACCAAAATTATTACAAGGAGAAGTAGAACACCTTAATAAACCCATCACAAAGGAAGAGATTGAGAAAGTCATCCAAAAATTACGAACCAAAAAAAGCCCTGGCTCAGACACCTTCACCAATGAATTCTATCAAGCTTTTAAAGAGAAGAGTTAATCCCAATACTACTGAGACTATTTCACAGCATAGAAAGGGATGAAATACTCCCAAATTCATTCTATGATGCCAGTATAACCCTGATATCAAAGCCAGGGAAAGATTCCACAAACAAGGAAAATTACAGACCAATGATACTTATGAACCTAGATGCAAAAATCTTAAACAAAATCCTTGCCAATAGAATTCAACAACACATCAAAAAAATAAATAATTCATTATAACCAAGTTGTATTCATACCTGAGACATAAGGCTTGTTCAACCTTAGAAAGACAATTAATGTGATCAACTACATAAATAACACAAAAGATAAAAATCACCAGATTTTGACAATCAATGAAGAAAAGACACTTGATAAAGTCAAATACCCATTCATGCTAAAACCTCTTAGCAAAAAAGGAATAGAAGTGAAATTCCTCAATCCGATAAGGGACATCTACACACAGCCAACCACCTACATCATCGTGAATGGAGAGAGACTGAAACAATTTTCCTTGGCAATAGTAACTAGACAAGCATACTGACTCTCACCACTTCTTTTCAACATTGTACTAGAAGTTCTGGCCAGAGAAATTAGACAAGACAAAGAAATAAAGGGCATCTGCATTGGCAAAGTAGAAGTAAAAAATATCACTATCTGCAGATGCTAATGATTGTACACATAGAGTATCCTAAAGAATGCATAAATAAACTACTGCAGCTAATAGAAGAGATCCACAGTGTATCAGGATATAAGAAAAACACAAGTAAATCAATAGGATTCCTTTACACCAACAAAGAGATCATCAAAGAAGAAATCACCAAATCAACACTATTTACTATAGCCCCCAAGAAGATAAAGTACCTAGGAATAAATCTAATTACAGAAATAAGAGACCTGTACAAAGAGAACTACAAGCCCTTACTACAAGAAACTAAGAGAGACTTACATAAATGGAGAAACCTGCCCTGTTCATGGATAGGAATACTTAACATTGTGAAAATATTATTTTACCCAAAGTGATCTACATATACAATGCAATCCCAATACAAATTCCAGTGAAATTTTTTAATGAGATGGAGAAACAAATCACCAACTTTGTTCGAAAAGGAAAGAAACCCTGGATAAGCAAAGCACTACTAAAGAAAACGAACACTGTAGGAGGCCTCTCACTACCTGACTTTAGAACCTGTTATATGGCCACAGTAGTCAAAATAGCCTGGTAATGGTACAAAAAGAGACATAAAGACCAATGGAATAGAGTTGAGACCCAGAGATGCCACCATCTTCCTATGGACGGTTGATATTCAACAAAGACCCTAAGATTCTAAACTGGGGTAAAAACAGTCTCTTTAATACATGGTGTTAGCAAAATTGGATATTCATCTACAAAAAACTTGAAACAAGTCCCATCTCTAACACTTTACACAAAAACCAACTCAAATTGAATCAAAGACCTAAATATCAAACCTAAAACAATAAAGATCACCTAAGAAAAAATGAGTCAACAATAGAAGTTTTAATATACGACTTAGACAGACTTCAAAATCTGGCAAAGCTCGATCAACAGAAGAGAAAATAGAAAAATGGGAACTACCAATAATCGAACACTTTTGCTCATCCAAAGACTTTATCAAAAGAATTAAAAGATCACCCACAGAATGGGAAAATATATTTAGCAACTATATGGAGATGGCCAGACACTTCACTGAAGAGGACACCCAGGTAGCCAAAAGACACGTGAGGAAATGTTCGTGATCCTTAGCTATTAAAGAAATCCAAATCAAAACTGTGATGAAACACCGTCTCACTCCAACAAGGTTGATCATGATAAAAAAACACAAAACCATGAATGCTGGAGAGGCTGTGGAGAAATTAGAACTCTCCTACACTGCTGGTGGGATTGCAAAACGATCTCTTTGGAAAGCAATCTGGCGCTTCCTTAAAAAGCTGGAAACAGATATGGCATTTGACCCAGTAATCCCAGTGCTGGAAATATATCCTACAGAATCAAGGGCAGTGACATGAACAGAGGCATGCACATGAATGTTTACTGCAGCACAGTCCGCAATTTAAAAGATGGAATCAACCCAGATGCCCAACAATAGATGAATTGATATACTCAGTGGAACACTATGCAATGATAAAGAACAATGATCCTTTAGGAACTATCTTATAACCTGGTTTCAACTGGAAGACATCGAGTGAAATCAGTCAGTGGCAAAAGGACAAATATTGTATGAGATCTCTAGTAACGACTCAAAAACAGACTCATGTACAGAAGAAAAGCCTCTTTGAAGGCTACAAGGGAAGGGAAGAGGATTATAGATCAGATAGTTCACAGAAATTTGCTTGGGTGAAAACAGTGACAGCACACATTTGAAAGAAGATCAACTTAACTCGACTTCATCATAAACTGAAATTCTTCTAATCTTAACTCAGTACTGTAAGGGTAGAATAGCAAGGGTGGGCATCTGGGGGCCATGCTCTCAAGGGACATCAAGGCCGATTGGCATAACTAGCCGATTGCTAAGAGAATCTTGTGTACTCCATATTTGTCAGTGGTGTCTGGGGTCTTAAAAGCTAGCAAGCTGCTATCTGAGTACACCAAATGGTCCCAACTCAGCCAGATCAGATGACCACCTAGGACAACAAAGACATGAGGGATAAATACCCCAGAAGACAGAAGGACCCACGTGTATGGATGATCATATCAACATGTCAGCAGAAGAACCAGATGGTGCCCGGCCACCACCAATGACAGCTGTGATGGGCGCACAATGTTGTGTCCCAGGGGCAACACGAGAAAAAAGAGGGGTGCACCTTAAGAACTCCACTAAAAGACGACAAATGATGGTCCTAAGGCCCGGGAGTTCCCCTGGGAGCATGGCTACTAGACCTGCTGCTGCACCTGATCATAAATCATCACTGTGGTCAACTCTTAGGACAGGAATGGATCACACTCGCGGTCACAGAGTAACTATACGGTGTGTCCACTTTGTGGTTCTGTGCGTCTACTGGATGCTGTCCTACTGGCCTTTTACTAGAAGGAAGAGGAGAAGATGGAGAGAACGGGACAGGATATTGTTAAGATGAAACAACATGTATAGAACAGAAAGAAAGAGTGTGCTGTTGTGCAGTGAGGAGTGCAGAAGATGCTGCAGACAGGTGGGCATGCAAATTTAATGTGGATTGTATATTTTCACTCAATTACATTTTAAAAAAATTGAAAGCCACCAAAAAAAATAAAGATAGAAGCAATACTCAGAATCACTGTACTTAAAAGATGTGATTGACATCCCACTATTTCAGGTATTGACGGAAAAAGCCCAAACTGCTCAAAAAGGATTGGCAAAAAAACAAGGCTTCAGGAGTTGACAAATTCCATATTGAGATGTTTCAACAAATGGGTGCAGCACTGGAGGTCTCACTCATCTATGCTAAGAAATTTGGAAGACAGCTACCTGGCCAACCAACTGGAAGAGATCCATATTTGTGCCCACGGAAAAGAAAGGTGATCCATCAAACTGTGGAAATTATTGAACACTGTTATTAATATGACATACAAGTAAAATTTTGCTGAAGATCATTTCTAAAAAATTACTTCAGCATATCAACAGGGAATTGCCAGAAATCAAGCCAAATTCAGAAGAGGACATAGAAAGAGGGTTATCATTGCTGATGTCAGATGCATCTTTGTGACAAAAGAGAGGATGAGAAAGATGCTTACTTGTGTTTCATAGACCATGGAAAATATTTGACTGTGTGGGTCATAACGAATTATGAATAATATTGCAAAGAATGGGGATTCCAGAATTCTTAGCTGTGTCCATGCAGAACCTACATAGACCAAGAGGTAGTCATTCTAACAGAACAAAGTGATACTCCTGTTAAGAAAACCCACTGCTGTCAAGTGGATTCCAGCTCATAGCAACCCTATAGGACAAAGTAGAGCTGCATCATAGTATTTGCAAGTAGTGGCTGGAGAATTCGAACAGCCAACCACTGCTCCACTAGGGCTCCAAGGAATGATAAATTAACTGCATGGCATACAGTCATGAAAGATGTGTATCAAGGCTGTAACCTTTCACCATAGTTATTCAATCTGTACTATGGTCAGCTAATCCAAGAAGCTGAACTGTGTGAAGGAGAACATGGCATCATGATTGGAGAAGGACTCATTAACAACTGCCTATATATACACGAAACAACGTTGTTTTACCGAAAGTAAAGAGTACTTGTAACACTGATGAAAATCAGTATCGATTACAGTTCTACTCTGAAACCTCAGCATAAGGAAAACAAAAACCCTCACTGTTAGACCAATAAGCAATATCTTCACAATCTGAGAGGAAAACCTAAAGTTATCAAAAATTGGCATGATCCACAATCAACACTGAAGGAAGCTGCAGTCATGAAATCATGCTACATATTTCAATGGGCGAATGTGCTGCAAAAGAACTCATTTAAAGTGCTGGAAAGCAAAGGCATCACTTTGAGGACTAAGGTGTAGCTGTTCCAAGCTGTGGTATTCCAGTCACCTCACATGCATGGAAAAGCTGGACAATGAATAAAGGAAACCAAAGAAGAATCGATGCATTTAAATTATGGTTGATGAAGAATACTGAATAGACCATGGACTGTGAGAATAATGAAAAAGTCTTCCCTAGAAGAAGTAAAACCAGAGTGCTCCTTGGAAGTGAGGATGGTGAGCCTTCTTCTCATGCACTTCAGGAATGTTATTAGGAGGAAACTAGTGCCTGGAGGACACCGTGCTTGCTAAGATAGAGATTCAGCAGAAAAGAAGACCCTCAATGAAGTGGATTAACACAGTGGCTGCAACAGTTGGCTTAAACTTAACAACTGTGAGGATGGCATGCGGCCCAGAAAGTGTTTTGCTCTGTTGTGCACATGATTGCTGCAAGTCAGAACTGACTCAGTGATACCTAACACATACCATGAGACATTTGAGATCATTATAGAAGCTTTCAGTATATCTTTTCATGTTACTACTTCATAACTATGCTTGCTGAATTTCATGTTTCTCTAGCTAAATTTTCCCAGCCTGTATATATGCTCTTCATCTTTATTTGATCAGCCAATAAAATTATCATCCTTCCCTCTATCATCCTTTATTTGTCCTTTCTTTGCAAGTTAGCTTTGCATCCTTATCAAAACTGAGCCCAGAACTCCCTGTGCAGCAGTTATTTAATGCACTCTCCAATTTCCTTTCTCATTGTGATAATTATGTTTGCATTGTTGGCAATTTGTATTTTGTAGATGCCTTTCCCTAGCACTTTATAGAATCTCTAGTTATGAGACTGTGTCCAATCAATGTATGATTTTTAACCACACCTTGATATTTAATATTTACTGTTATGATCACTGTGTCGTTTTTGTTTCGTTTTGTTTTCCTTCTCCTGTGTGGTTAGGTATCTTACAGCAAAAACAATCACTTTTTGCCAAGTTTCCACTCCTTCCATTTCCCAGACTTTTTTTCAGAATTAATTCTAAATAACAGCTTCTGTTGACTTTTTGAAAACTGATCACAGCAGAGAGACAAGTATTTCTGATCTTTTATAATCTTTCAGTTATTGCTCTGCAAGATGGAGTCAGTAAGCTAACAGGATAGGAAAGTGTTTTTTAAAAGGAATTTTTGAAGTAGTACATGGACTTCATCTGTGGTCCAATGCAGTTCCTCATTTAAAGGGAAAACACTGACATTCTGTTCCTGTCAGAATCTTTCCCCCCTTATCTCCTTCATCCTATCAGGAAAGGTGGGCTCCCTTTGATGTTAATAATGCATAAGATTTATTAAATATGCACATGCTTCAGACAAACTTTACATGCATTAGCATCACTTCTAGTCTACACTGCCCTAAGAGTATATGCTACTGTTGTGTTCATTTTGCAGATAAGGAAAATGAGGCTTGTAGAGATTAAATTACTTGATCTAACAAACCCAAACAGTTTACAAACGGTAAAACCAAAGTCAACCTTAGAGAGTAGTCTGACTTCAGAACCTAAGCATTTATTAACTCCTACTTTGTTACAAGTGGAAACCCAGATGGAGCAGTCGTTAAGTGCTACGACTGCTAACCAAAAGGTTGGCAGTTTCAATATACCAGGTGCGCCTTGGAAACTCTGTGGAGCAGTCCTACTCTGTCATATAAGGTCACTGTAAGTCAGAATAAACTCAGCAGCCGTGGGTTGGGTTTGATTTGATTGTTAGAAATGGCTTTTTGTATATCTGAATCTACATTTCCTCCATTAAAATATATTCCTTGGCACTTGTGCAATTGCTATTTCTTGAACTATCATTCATTACCATAATCCCCCTTAGATGAATTTGGTTGTGTTACTTGATTTTATCACAGACATCTGTGAGTCTTTTCCACACCATGGAGGCTGCACCCTAGCTGCAGTGTTTCTGTGATTTGTACAATAGAGCATATTGTCACTATCACTTCTACCCAACTTCCATTGCATTGATCACTGAAAAGCTAGGTCCCTTGACAGGACCAAAGTTATTGTGGAAAACTGCTACTGTCGTGAAGTCATTCTTCAGGGTGAGATTACACGTCTCCCTCATTAAAACTATGGCTCATGTTGCCTGATTAGGCCCTTTGCCCTTGAGCAGTTGAGCCAATGAAACATACTCCAAGTCAAAAAGAATGAGAAAGTTTCTTTAGGAGGTGACACCAACAGGAATCTGACAATAGCACAGGCTGTCTCTATGGAGTTCCAGCAGGCATTTTTACACTAGAGCTTACATGAGACTTTTACAGGGGTTAGAAGTATTCTTGTAGTCCCCAGGTGGCATGGTTGCAGGAGTTATTCATTACAAGATAGTACAAGAGACTATCAGACTAAAGAGATGCATACTGGGCATCTTGTCAGGCTAAAGGTATACATTTCAGACATCTAGACTGTAAACTCCCTATGTGGTCATGCAGAAAAAAACTAAGTCATTAGAATCATATCAAAGCAAAGTCTTTAACAAACATGTGAGAAAAAGAGAGGGCAGACAGAGGAAGGAGAAAAACTTATAGGTTCATCACGGTATTAATTATGTTAAGCTCTCAGTCGCCCATTCTGCAAAAGAGAAAATATGCAGTTCATAGGTACTTTGTACCACGTCAATCTATCAGCAAATCCTATCAGCTCAGTCTTCAATATATATCCCAGAATCGACCATTTTTACCACTTCACAGCTAACACAGCTGTCTGATCTGATCTGTCAACAACTCCTCTGGCCTCCCTGCTCCCACCTTCATCCTTCTACAGTATGTTTTCCATACACAACACCCAGAGGACGCCCTTTGAAGTGTAAACCAGATTGTGTCACTCCTCTGCTCAAAATCCTCCAATCCCTCCCTGACTCACTCAGAGTAAATGTCTGGTCATCTATCTAGCTACCTTTTCAACTTCACTTCCCACAACCTCCGCTTGCTCACTGCCCTTTGTTCTTCTTCAAACATGCCAGCATAAGCACTCGGATCTCAGCACCTTTGTGCTTGATATTCTGTCTAACTGGAAAACTCCCAGCTGCAGTAGAACTGTGACTTCTTCCTCCCTTCCTCATGTCCTCTAATCTCTGTACATTATTTTATCCGAGAGAACGTTCTACGGTGATTAGTGTTAGATACCCTCCAGTCAGCTCCAGCTCATAGCAACCCTATATATAACAGACTATCCTTTGCCATCCTCACAAAAGTTGCCAAGCTTTAGCCTGTTCTTGCATCCGTTGTATCCCTCAATCTCATCAGCAGTCTCCCCCTTTTTCACTGGCCCTCCATTTTACTAAGGACGATGTCCTTCTCAAGGGACTGGTTCCTCTCGATGAAATGTCCAAAGCAAGTAAGACAAAGTATCACTGAGCTCACTTCTAAGGAGGATTCTGACTGTACTTCCTCCAGGACAAGTCTAGGGTATATTCAGTATTCTTCACCAGCATCAGAATTTGAACGTTTCAGTTCTTTGGTCTTCCTTTTTCAGTGGGCAGTGTTCACATGCATTGAGGCGACTGGAAATACCATGGCTTGTGTCAGGTGCACTTTAGCCCTCAAAGTGGCAAAGATACCCCTTAGAATCTACATGTTTAAAATAGCAAACACCCCCAGCACTTTCTGTCACACTCACCTTTTTTGTCTCCACATCAATTATTACCAGCTGGCGTTTTTTTCTCATTGTTTTGTTTTGCTTATTGTTTGACTTTCCCTTTGTTTCCCTTATTCATTGTTCCACTCTCAGCCCTTTATGCAACGCTTGGCATGTGGCAGATACTGTATAAATTACAAAGAGTGAATTTACAATTTACCAGATTTAATAAAAGATATATTTTCATCCATTAAATGATTTTTGTTCTCAAAGGGCTTACAGCTTAGTGTAGGTTTAAGATGAGGTCATAAACAAGATAATAATCTACCTTCTGTAATCTTCTGGGTTTAGTACTGTGATAGAGACAGGATAAGGGTACAATAGCTTCTCCGAGAAAGGAGTAAATATCACATTGGAGATTTAAGAAAAGACTACCAAAGAGATGAGTATATCCTGGAGAGACTAAAGAGGAATTGAAAAATTGTAGAATTACATAATTGGATTCACAATTAAAATGACCACTCTGATGTCAGTGTGATGGAAGGATTGAGATGAGAAGTGGTGGTTAGCACTAGGAAACCAGTAAGAACGCCAGGACTCACAAGTACAAGGTACGCACAATGAGATTCAAGTTTCTAACCATTTCGACTGAGGCTAAGAGCAGGAAGAAATCATATTTGGAAACAGACTGGACATGTAGATTTCCTTGTGGAAGAATTTAGTAGCTTTCAAGCCAAGAATCAAAGTCTTGCTGTTTTAATTCTTTCTTTGTAAACAAACCATGAATTCTCCATTTTAAAGAGTTTCATTTCCAAATATTATCTTAGTCATCTAGTGCTGCCATCACAGAAGTATCACAATTAGATGGCTTTAACAAAGACAAATGTATTTTCTCATAGAAAAGTAGGTTAAAAGTCCAAATTTAGGGCTTCAGCTCCGGGAGATGTCTTTCTCTGTTTGCTCTGGAGGAAGGTCCTTGATGTCAATATTCCCCTGGACTGGAGGTTCTGAGGCCAAGTCCTTTCCCAAGGACAAACTGTTCTTCCAGTATTGCTTCTTGGTGATTTGAGGTCCCCAACTCTGTGCTTTCTTCTCTTTTTTCAATATCCCAAGAGACAGGCTCAAGGCACAGTACAATCCTATGAATTGAGTCCTACCTCTCTAACATAATCACCATTCAACCTTCCTCATTAATATAGAGGCAGAACTTACAACATACAGAAGCATCACATAATACCATAAATCATTGCCCAGCCAAATTTACACATACATTTTGGGGGGACATAACTCAATCCATGATAGGTACATATTTTATGTTTAGATGTTAAAACAATGACTGTTACTTTGATTTTGAAACTTTGAATAACACTTCTTTGCTTCATTAGCTATAAAGTCTCTGAGGACAACAAAAGGCAGGTTGTAAAGGTTTTCATTGTGATGTAGAGCTCTGTCCCACAGGAAGCAATTCTCAAGATACAATGAACAATGTCTCTCACCAAGGCAGCCAGAGAAAAACGAAATGTTTATTCTACCCAAGAATTAACAGGAATGGCTTGTTTGACAAAGCTGTCAGTCAAGTCCAGAGGCTTTGTTGACTTAGCAACCTGTTGATACATGGGTCAAGTTAGCATAAAAGCCAGTAACAGGCTGACAGAAAACTTAACAACTAGGAAGAGAGTTGAATTTCCTTCTTTGAAAAGCAAAGTTCATAACAAAAGATTATCGGTTGTTGTCTCACATTTTTCTAATTTCTGCTCATAGGTACTGGCCTCAGTAGCTCTGTCTTCCAAGTCAGAAATTCTTTTTTCTATTTGTTCCATTCTGTTTTCTTGGGTTTGCATGGAAGTTTCCATGTCTTTGATTTTGTTCTTGATCTGTTGGATTTCAGAGTACTGGTGTTTCATCAGATCAAACATCTTGCTTAATTTTTCATTTTGTTCTCCTGCATTTTGTATAACGTCTAGAAGGGCTCTGTATATAATCATCTTGTATTCACTATCTGATGCTTTCATAAAAGTTTCTTCATCTGGAAAACTCCTTGGTTGCTTTGCTTGGGAGCGTTCTGAAGCCATGGCTGATTTCTTGTATGTCACAAGTGTCTGTTGCTTTTTGGGACCCATGTGAGTATGTAGAGCTGGAACAGGTACTGTGAGGATGGACTGCAGATGTTTCTCTAGGCTGTCTTAAAATGTAAAGCAAAAGATATCTGACCACTTCACAAGTCAGTTAGGTTTTCAGGTGTAGAGGTCCCACTTCTCAACTGGCAAAGTAAGTGCCACCGTATCCAACCCCAGATGATACAAACTAGTTCAGAATACAGCAATGCTACTGCCCTGTTGGCCTCTGCTGACAGGGCCGATGACACTGCGTCGAGTACTGGTTTTGTGATAGAAAAGCGCTCTCCTGTGGGCAGGCTCTGGCTCCCAAGCTAAGAATTAGGTCCAGCTGCGGCCACCGTATCCAAGATGGCGTCCTCCACACAGACAGCAGACAGAGGGGCTAAAGGTGCCAAGAGGTAGTGATTCCTCTGCTTCTGTTGCAGGACCCCAAAGCAGGTGGTACTGGGTAAATTACTGCTTTTCTATCAGAGAAGCACTGTCCTGTTTGCAGGCGCTGGCTCCCAGGCTAAGACTGAGGTCCCTCTAGAATCTCCATATCCAACATGGCATCCCGCACACTGGCTGCAAAACTCTGTACAAACCCCGCCGAGGCAGATATAAAACGAAAGGCTCAAAGTGGCTAGATTAATAAAGTCCTAAGCCTGGCTCTCAAAATACAGGAATTTCGCCTGCCTGTCCCCCCAGCAGCGTGTCTGAGTCCAGCCGCCAGGCAAGACCCAGCTCCGCCCGCCAGCCGAGACGGAGGAAAAAAAAAGTCAAACTGATGCGTTTACCTTCCGTCCGTGAGAGCCGGGGCTAGCCAGGAGCGGGAGTCAGCGAGAGAGAGGAGGTTTTTCGCTGAGTGGTATGAAGTCCCAATTAACAGCTCTGTGCTGTGGCCTGAGGCTGATTAGGTGCTCAGAAGGCTCTGTTTGATTGTCAGTTCAGGTCTTGGTTTCCAGAGGGATAGAAGGAGACGTGGGCTTAGTCCGCCAGCTTGACTCCGCCCCCGTTGTCTCACATTTTTATAGCACCCTTTTAAGTTTCAGTTCTTGATTGATGGATCAAACGCCAATAGTATGGGAACAGGGTAGAAACATTTTTTCTTTTATTGTGTGAAATTTAACAGCCCTCTTCACAAAAGCCACAGTCAAATGAATTGGAGGATACAAATTAGTGAATTTCATTTGTCAAGACTTTATTTTTTCTGTGTTTTTAAGAACTGTATTTTTTAAAATCAAGCCAGCCAAGTGTGGTTTGCATATATCTAAGAAAACATTTGATTTTGCATCCCAATTTGGTGAGCAGTTTCTGGGGTCTTAAAACTTAGTAAGTAGCCATGTAAGAAGCATTAATTGATCCCAATCCACCTGGAGCAAAGGAGAATGAAGAATATCATAGACATAAGGAAAATATGAGCCCAAGAGACAGAAAAAACTACTGTTGGAGAGTCCAACTCATAGTGACCCTGTAGGAAAGAGTAGAGTGGTTTCATAGAGTTTCCAAGGAGCACCTGGTAGATTTTAACTGCCATCCTTTTGGTTAGCAGCTTAGACTGCTACACCACCAGGATTTCTGAGAAACATAAAGGGCTACATAAACTGGAGACTACATCGACACAAGACCAGCAGAACTAGATGGTGCCTGGCTAACACCAACAACTTCCCTTACAGGGAACTCAGTAGAGAGTCCTTGATGGAGTGGTAGAAATGTGGGGTGCAGAACTTGAACTCTTGTAAAAAGACTAGACTTGAGGATCTAACAGACTGAAGTGTCCTCAGCAGTCATGGCACCTGGACTCTCTGATAGCCCAGAACTGAATCCATTCCGTAACTAACTCTCCAGACAAAGACTGAACTAGTATGAGCCAGGCCAAGTGCCGTCGAGTCAGATCCGACTCATGGCGACATGAACTAGTATATAAGACATAAAATGATAGTGGTAAAGAATACAATTCTTGGCTTAAGTACATACAGGTGACCAACTAGACAGCTCTTGTCGGGAGGCAAGATGACAAGGCACAGACAGACAGGAGCTGGTCAAAGGGACACAGGGAATGCAGGGTAGAAAAGAGTAGTGTGCTGTTACAATATGGGAAGAGCAGTCAGGGTTGTATAACAAAGTGTACGTTTTTGTATGAGAAACAGGTTTGAATTATAAACTTTCACTTAAAACACAATAAAATAAATAAATAACCTTTGAAAATAAAAGGGTTTATAATGAAAAGCACAGTAGACTACTCTTCCCCTGTTTCCTCATTCAACCCAAGACTTACTCACTTCTGGCAAAAAATAAACAAACAACCTGAGTCTGTTTTTAGTTCTTGTGGGTTACTTCCACATCCATTTTAACTTAGACATTGTCTGTTGATTCCATGTTATCACAGAGAAAGACTGAGCTTCCTTAGACAACGCAGCACTTTCTCTCAGGATCTTTATTACCTATGTAACTGATGTTACATTTGTAACTCTAAATATTATTTTTAAGTCTCTATATCTTGTCTAGGTAAATATACAAACATTATTTTTACATTTAGGGTAGATTCTTATCATCGAAATAGAAATTTAAAAACAACTTATTCATCAAACTTTACAGTATGGATGCTGACAAGATGCTTTGTCTTTTTCTGGTAAGATTTATAATATGGGAGCCCCTTGCGGTCAGATGTCATTTTATGCTAAACTGGAAAGAAAGACTTAGCATTTCTAAGCATAACTGAAGAATTCTGTAGATTCTGTCTTAATGATACCAACTTCCCTGGGGTAGCTAATGCTGTTGGCAACTCACTACTGAGCTTCTCCACCACCAGGTTCAGCAAGCTACAATCCATACACCAAATCACCTATTTTTGTAAATAAAGTTCTGTTGGAGTGCAGCCACACCCATGTTAGCTTATTTTCTACGGCTGCTTTTATGCCACTGCAGCAGAGACTAAATGGCCCACTAAATATCTGTACCATCTATCCTTGACAGAAAAAGTTTACTGATTATCCGTGCTCTAAACATCTCTCAACTAGAGTATTATTCATTGTATCCAAAATCTTCACTTTGGTCACCTTAAAAACTGCATTTCTAAACCCCCTCTCCAGTTTTTATTTGGGCTGATACATGGGACTCATCCTTCTCTCCTGGTCACTAAGTTGGAGCCATTATATCCTGTGTCCCATGGTCTTTTTTTCATCTTCACTTATTGTATCCATTTTCCTGGAACAAATTCTTAACGGGTTTCCAAAGAATGGAAATTTTTCAAGAAATTACATTATCTAGTTTCCTTTAAGAAAAGACAATGAATAACTACTCTCTACATAGAATTTTAGTTTAAAATACATTTTCAGTCTGAATTTTAAGACATTCCTCACTATGCTCTAGAACCCAGGACTGTTATGGGCAAGTTATATTCATGAGGATTTTACCTTGAAATTAGAAATAAATATTAAACAAACAGAGGCTCTTTTAGTCAGGAGATTTTAGTTCTTTAAAAAATGTTTAATATTATTTCTTTGCTATTTTCTTCTGAGCTTTCTTTATTCTTGGGAGGACTTCCATTAATCACCCATCTGTTCTCTGTAAGAGCCTTGAACTTCTCGATCATTAAGCTCATATATTTGGTGTCTAGGTTCTTTTTTAGCTCTGTATTTATTTCATTTTTCCTGGAAAACTTCCTCAGCTATATTTCAGATGTTTTCCAAGACTTCCGTCGAGTTTTTTGTTTGTTTTGCTGTCATAGTTTTAAGTTGCAGATACCTTCTAAGTTTTGTTTTTATTATGATTCCTTTCTTTCCACATCCAGATCTTTCTTGACAGATGAAATATGCTGTAAAACATCATTGTTTCTTCCAGTTTCCTTTTTCCTGTTTTATGATTTGGGCCTCTTTTTTACATGTTGAAGCCCATTTATTTATCATATTAGGAGCGCATGTCCCATGTTCCAAGATCCTGGATTTCCATTCATAATCACGAGTGAGGCCTGGATTAGAGGCCCTGTGCAAGAATGACAGGTATGTCTACCAATGAGATGCACTGTGAATAACCACCAAAACCCAAACCTGATGCCATCGAGTCACTTGCTACTCCTGGCTACTGTACAGAATGGAGTAAGAACTACCGCAGAGGTTTCCAAGGAGCAACTGGTGGATTTGAACTGCCAACGTTTATGGTTAGCAGCTGCAGCACTTAACCTCCGTGCCACCTCAGAGGAGACCGTTTATCAGAGATCCTCAAATTTTAGTGAATGCTTTGCCTTATGAATCCTAAATGAAATTTTGAATATTCAGTTATTCTGGAAAAGAATCTGCTGATATTTATGTAGGAACTAAACCAAAACCAAAACCAGAACAACAACAAGAAAAACTCTAGCTGTTCAGTCAGTTCCCACTCCTAGTGACCCCATAGTCATCTATTTATTGTAATACCTCCAAATTATAACCTTTTCCTGTTTTGGTCCCATGTCTTACTTCTGCCCTTTGCTATGACAGGTACATATAAGACCAGAGTCCACAGGGTTTTGCCATTGTTTTCCTCTCACAAAAACACTCTCATGTCTCACTTCTTATGCCTGCCACACTTGGTAATATTGCACAATTACTTTCCATCTTCAAAAAATTGTTGTACTCTCATCTGCTAGAATCCCACCTCTGGTTTTCTCTGACCTTAAGAATCTGTTGTTGTTATGTGCCACTGAGTTGATTCCAACACATGGTGATGTTATAGGACAGAGAAGAACTTTCCCATAGGGTTTCCTAGGCTATAACCTTTGCAGGAGCAGATCATGGTGTTGTTTCTCCCACAGCGCCATTGGTCTGTTCAAACCCCCAACGTTTGGTATAACAACAAAGCACTTAACCACTGTCCAACGAAGTTTCCCTCTTGAAGATTTACACTTAGGTTTTTTTATTTCCTCTAATTGTTTTTTCCTATTCTACTGTTAGAGTGATCTCAGAGAGGGAGAAGAGATAAATATGTTATTAAGCCATAATCTTTAACTGACCTAAAATAATAAATAAAACTTTTAAAAAATGTTTTAATATGTTTTAAGTGAAAGTATACAATCCAAATCAATTTTCCATATGAAACCCTGAACCCACACAACTACGCAACTCTGCTCTGCGTGACTCTACCCCTCCCCGTACAGCATACTTCTGCTTTTCACCCTGTGCTTCCCATATCCATTCAACCATGTCCTGTCCCTCTTTACCCTGTCATCTTGCCTCCGGACAGTTGCTACTCAGACAGCCTTAAGTATATATTCAAGTCAAGGAGTATATTCTTTACCAGTATCACTCTACGTCTTATAGTCTGATCTGATCTTTGTCTGGAGAGTTGGCTTCAGAGTTGGTTTCCAGTCTGGGCTAACAGAGACTTTGAGGGCCATGTCTTCAGGGGAATTTCCAGTGTGATAAAACGTCACGTGTGATTTTTTAATAGAAGTCTAGCTTTATACACCCATTTTTGTCCTGCTACATCTGGGTCTTTATGTTGTCTTCCCTGTCAGAACAGTCATTGGTGGTGGCCAGGCACCATCTGGTTCTTCAGGTCTCATGCTGAAGTATACTCAGGATCCCATGACACCTTCTGCCTGCTTGGTTCGTATTTTCATCAAGTCTTGATGTTCTCTATTCTCTTCCATTCCGGAAGATTAGGACCGACTGATGTTCCTTAGGTGGTAGCTTGCTTGCTAGCTTTTAAGATCCCAGGTGCTACTCACCAAAGTGGTGTACAGACCCTTACATGTATGGAGCAGAGAGGAATAGTGTGCTGTCACCGGACAGGGAGAGCAGTGGAAGCTGCATATAGGTGGGCATGTAAATTTACAGGGGAATGTACATTTTCACTCAGTCATAATAAAAATAAATAAATAACTTAGTTATGTCAGTTAGCCTAGGTGTCCCCTTAAACCATGGTCCCCAGAACCCTGATCCTTGCTAGTGTGTCCTTCAAAATGTTGGGTTGTATTTAGAAAACCTTCTAGCTTTTCATGTACTCCAGTTGTGCTAACCTCTCTTCCAGTGTGTGCTGTCACTTCCTTCACCTAGCCAAATTCCTATCTACTATCTAATCGATGAAAACACCTCTTTCTCCTCACACTTATCACCATTGAAGATTATTTTTTTCTGTGCTTAAACCTTTATTTAAGTACTTATAATAGTGGTTTCATAAAATTTTTGTCCTTTTACAACTGACTGCTTTCACTCAGCATGTCTTCCAGATCACTGTCTATTATGAAATGCTTCCTAAAATCGTTGTTGTTCTTTATCATTGCATAGTATTCCATTGTGTAAATATACAATAGTTTATCTGTTCATCTGTTGATGGGCACCTAGATTGATTCAATCTTTTTGCTATTATGGACAGTGCTGCAATAAACATTGATGTGCATGTATCTGTTCATGTGACAGCGTTCTTTCTCTAGGTTATATTCCAAACAGTGAGATTGCTGGATGATATGGTATTTCTACTTCCAGCTTTTTAAGAAAGCAACAAATCAATTTCAAAAGTGTTTGTACAGTTTTTACATTTCCCCAAGCAGTGTAAAAGAGTTCTAGTCTCTTCACAACCTCTCCAATATTTGTGACTTTGTGTTCTTTGGATTAACACAAGTCTTGTTGGGGTGAGATGGTATCTCATTTTAGTTATGATTTGGATTTCTCTAATGGCTAATGATCGTGAGCATTTCTTCATGTATCTGTTGGTGTTCTAGATATCTTCTTTGGTCAAACGCTTGTTCATGTCCCTTGCCCATTTTTTAGATTGAGTTATTTGTCTTTTTCTTGTTGAGATTCTGCAGTACCTTGTAGGTTATGGAGGATAGATGCCAATTGAATTCATGTTAGTTAAGAATTTGTTTGCAGTCTGTAGGTAGTCTTTTTACTCTTTGGTGAAGTCTTTGGATTAGCCCAAGTGTTTGATTTTAAGCAGTTGCTGATTATCGATTTTCTCATTTGATGTTGGTGCACATTGAGTAATATTTTGTACTTGTTTATGCCTGTATTAGGGTTCCCAGCTTTGTCCATATTCTTCTTCCATGATCTTTATTTTTTTTAGATTTTATATTTAGGTTTTGATCCATTTTGGTTAGTTTCTGTTTGTGGTGTGAGATATGGGTCACATTTACTTTTTTGCAGATGAATATCCAGTGATGTCAACACTGTTGTTAAAGAGGCTATCTTTTCCGCAGTTTATGGGCTTTGGACCTTTGTTAAATATCAGCTGTTCATGGATGGATGATGTTGTATCTGGATTCTCAATTTTTTTCCATTGATCTATTATCTGTTTTGTACCAGTATAGGCTGTATAACTGTGTGCAGTGTAATAGGTTCTAAAGTCAGGTACTACGCGGCCTTATACTTTGTTCTTCTTCTTCAGTAATGTTTTACTTATCCAGGGCTTCGTCCTTTTTGATTTGAAGTAGGTGATTTGTTTCTTTATTTGTTAGAAATTACCACTGGAAATTGTATTGGAATTGCATTGTATCTGTAGATCACTTTGGGTAGAATAGACATTTTCTTCCTATCCATGAGCATGGTAGTTTCTCCACTTGTGAAAATCTTTCAGTTATACTCGTGAATATGCCACAGTTACATTGGCAGCACTGTAGAGACAACTCAGCAAGGTTTTGTAACCTTGATATATCAGTGTCTCACAGCTGTTGTTCATGTTGATGTGTGGTGATATCTTGCTGAGGGGTGTTTATTATTTTTGTCTTTTTGTGTACCATCGTGAAAATGTCAGAGTTTAAATTAGGGCAATGAATAAACATGAAATTTCTTGTTAGACTTGGCACAAGTGGAAGTGAAATCAGGTACATGTTAGTCCAATTTTATGGGGATAAGGCCATGAGGAAAATGGCAGTGTACAAATGGATTAAACATTTTTCTGAGGAGAGAAAAAGCATCACTGATGAAGATGGCCAGTAACATCAGGATGGCCAGTAACAAGCAAAATTGATGACAACGTGGTGAAAGTTTGTCAAATTATGCGTCAGAATTGTTGGCTAACTATAAGAAGCATAGTAGAGCAAACAAATACCAACAGAAAAACAGGAAAATCTTAACTGAAAATCTTGGCATGGAAGCTGTATGCAAAAATGGCCCCAAAGGAGCTCACCGATGAACAAAAGCAAAGGAGAGTAGAAGTTTGCTAAGACCTTTTGGAGAGGCAAGATGATGTTTTGGGCCATGTTATCACTGGTAATGAAACATAGGTGTATCAGCACAACCCTGAAACAAAGTGTCAAAGTGCACAATAGAAGTCAGCCAATTCTCTATGACCAAAAAATTCCATTAGTCCAAATCAAGAGTCAAAATGATGTTGCTAACCTTTTTTGATATCAGAGGGATTGTTCGTTATTGTACAGTTAAACAAATGACCTGAACTTTTCACTAACAACTCGTGACTCTTGCATCACAACAATGCACCAGCTCACACTGCACTACCTATGAGGGAGTTTTTAGCCAGTAAACAAATAACTACTGAAACACCCTTTCTTCTCACCTTATCTGGCCCTCAGTGATTTTTTCTTTACCTGAAGATAAAGAAACATTGAAGGGAAGACATTTTGATGACCTTCAGGACATCAAAGGCAATATAATGGCAGCTCTGATGGCAATTCTAGAAAAAGAGTTCCAAAATGGTTTTGAAGGATGGACTAGGTACTGGCATTGGTGCATAGGTACTCAAAAGGAGTACTTCAAAGTGACCATAGTGATGTTTAGCAGTGAGTTATACAGCCCTTTTTCCAGGAAAAGTTCATGATCTTAGTTGTCAGACCTCATATATAGGTCTCTTTTACTTTCTTGCAGTGGAGTTGTAATTTTTTTTTTTTTTTTTTGGTGTGGTTCTTTTACATCACTGCTTACATTTATTCTTAGATTGTTTTTAAAACCTTCTTGGGGACTATTGTAGATGGTGTTGATTTGGTGACTTCCTCTTTGATGATCTCTTTGTTGGTTTAAAGGAATTCAACCAATTTATGTATGTTTATCTTGCATCCTGATACTTTACTGAACTTTTCTATTAGTGTCAGTAGGTTTTCTGTTGGTTTCTTTATTGTTTGTTTGGTTTTGTTGTTGCTTGTTTGTTTTTGTGGATTCTTTAGATTTTATGTATATAAGATCATATCATCTGAAAATAGATATATTTTCATTTCTTGCTTACCATTTTGCGTGTTATTTATTTCTTTATCTTGCCTGATTATTCTGGCTGGAACCTACAGTGCAGTGTTGAATAACAGTGGTGACAATGATCATCCTTGGCCAGTTCCTATTCTCAAGAAAAATGCTTTCAGACTCTCTCCATTTAGGATGATACTGGCTGTTGGCTTTGCATGAATGCAATGTATTATATTGAGAAAATTCTCTTCTATTCCCATTTTACTGTTTTTACCATGAATGGATGTTGGACTTTGTCAAACACTTTTTCTACATCAAGTGATAAAATCAAATGGTTCTTGTGTCTTGCGTTTTTGTGGTTAATTATAGTAATTGTTTTTCTACTATGGCATCATCCCTGGATTCCTAGTATGACTCCCACTTGGTCAGAGTCAATTTTTTTTTTTTTTTTTTTTTTTTTGCTATGTTGTTGAATTCTTTTGGCTAGAATTTGGACAGGATTTTTCCATCTAAGTTCATGAGAGATATTAGTCTGTAATTTTCCTTTTTTTTTTTTTTAACTGTCTTTACCTGGTTTGGGTATCAGGGTTATCCTGGCTTTATAGAAGGAATTTGGCAGTAGTTCATCCTATGCTATGATCTGGAACACCTTTTATAATAGTGTTGTTAAGTCTTCTTTAAAAATTTGGTAAAATTTTCCAGTGAGGACTTCCAGGCCAGGGCTGAAGGCCCACTCTTTGGACACAAATGGATTAGACTTGGTGATGCAGAGTGACCATATTGGATGTACTTTATAGTTCTATGCATCTATAAGATATCATCCTGCTGACTTCTGGCTGGAGGAAGGAGAGTGGGTGGAGAGGAGGAGAAAGAAGGCGGTTAGGAGGATGAGACATATAAGGAGCAGAGAGGAATAGTGTGCTGTCACCGGGCAGGGAGAGCAGTGGAAGCTGCATGTAGGTGGGCATGTAAATTTATATGGGAATGTACATTTTCACTCAGTCATAATTAAAAATATATATATATACCTTTTCAATCTCTTCTTTTGTAATAGGTTTATTTTATTGTTCTACTTCTGTTTCTACTAGTTTTGGTAGGTGATGTGTTGCTAGAAATTTGTCCATTTCCTCTAGGCTTTCAAATTTATTAGAGTACAGTTTTTTACAGTATTCTGTTATGATTCTTTTAATTTCAGTTGAGTCAGTTATGATATCCCCCATCTCATTTCTCATTCAAGTTATTTGCTTTCTCTCCTGTTTTACTTTTGTCAGTTTGGCCAATGATTATTGATTTTGTTGATCTTTTCAAAAACCAGCTTTTAGTCTTTTTAACTCTCTCCTTTAAAAAAAAAAATTCTCTAATTCATTTAGTTCTGCTCTAATTTTTATTGTCTGTTTTCTTTTGCTTCCTGGTGGATTCTTTTGCTGCTGTCTCCCTACTTGTTTCATTCATAGAGTTAATTCTTTGATTTGCACCTCTTTTCTTTTATGGATGTACACATTTATTCAGATAAATTGAACTTCCTTATCCAATGTGATGGATTTTACTTTAAGTCTATTTTATCAGAGATAAATATTGCCACACGTGCTGTTTTTTTGAACATTGATAGCTTTGTATATTTTTTTCTACCCTTTGAGCTTTAGTTTTTTTCCTAACTTTGAGTATAATGTGTATTTTCTGTAAGCAGAGTATATACGGGTCATTTTTCTTTCATCCAGTCTACCGTTCTCAATCTATTTATTGGTGTATTTAGTCCATTTACATTCAGGGTGATTATTGACAGGTATGAGCTTAGTACTGCTATTTTGATGTCTTTTGTGTGCATGTGTTGTAGACAGTTTCTTTGTTCCAACTGGCTTCATGTGCTGAGTCTTTTATCTTTATGTATTTTCTTTTCATTTATTTCAATGTTGGTGGTTTTTGTATTTCCTGAGACTGCCTGTTTTTCTTCTAATTTATTTTGATGCATAAGATTTATAGCTTCCTTTGTGGTTACCTTAATATTTGCCTCTATTTTTCTAAATTTAAACCAGCGTTTAATTTATTTATAGCCCTTTGACTTTCTCTCCCTATGAAAGAACTATGACTACATTTTCTTTTGGGTTCCTCTTCTGTTTCCCTATTAAAAAACTGTACTCTAATAGATTTGAAAGCCTAGAGGAAATGGACAAATTTCTAGCAACACATCACCTACAAAAACTAGCAGAAACAGAAGTAGAACAATAAAATAAACTGATTTATTTTTGTGATTACCTTATTTGGGTTGATAGCCAGGTACCCTGTACTGTGTTCTGGTCTTGGGTTGCTACCCAGTATTATTTAATTTCTAACCAAAGGACTCTCTTTATTATTTCCTGTGTTTTGTTTTGGTGTGCAGATTATCTAAATTTCTGTTTATTTGGAAATACTCTAATTTTGCCATCACATTTGAGAGTGACTTTTGCTGGATATATAATTCTTGATATAATTATTTTCCTTCAAGCCTTTGTACATGTGATTCCATTACCTACTTGTCTGTATTATTTCTGCTGAGTAGTCTGAGCTTAGTCTAATTTTTAGGTTATTTTTTCATTTATCCCTAGCCACTTTTAAAAGTGTCTCATTATTTTTAGTTTTGGCAAGTGTGATTATAATATGCTGGTGTCTTTCTTTGGGGATCTACCTTGCATGGAGTTCGATGAATGTCTTGGATAGCTATCTTCTCATCTTTCTTGACATCAGGGACGTTTTCTGTCAGCAAATCTGTTACTGTTCTCTCTATGTTTCTGTTATCCCCTCACCCTCATACTCCAATCACTTGTAGATTATTCTTCTTCAGAGTCCCATGTAATTTTTAGTGTTTCCTAATTTTTTAATTCTTTTATCTGATTTTTCCTTATGTATATTGATTTCATTTGCTTTATCTTCAGTTTCACTAATTTAACCTTCTATTGCCTCTATTCTGCTCCTTTGACTTTCTTTTGCATTGTTTAATTCTGTAATTTTGTTGTTAATTTTTTGAGTTTCTAATCCTTGCCTTTCAACACTTTCTTGCAGCTTTTTCAATTTGTCATTATGCTCTGCTGCATTTTGACTCATCTGCTTCGTCATTTGGCTTTGGCTTCGTCATTTATCAAAAATTTATAAATATTAACCATTTGTATTCTAATTCTGATCATTGCAGGAAGGTCTCTTCCTCTGGAAAATTTGATTCTTTTGGCAGTTTTCTGGAGAGATCACAGTCTCTCCTTTAAGTGTGTTGATATAGACTACTGTTTCCGAACTAACAGTAAATTTTATTTATTTCTGAAGTTATTTGTTTAGAAATACACAGTTTACTTTTCTTATATGGATTCAGCTCAGACATCCAGGTAGTTAGTCACGAAGTATGTGGTACAGGCTCTTACCTCCTGCCATAGATGGGCAGGCCTGATGAGCGTATGCACAAATGTCTGGCTGCAGCAGTTGAGAAAGGCAGGGGACTAACAGCTGCCCCTGAGTGACTGGAAGGACGTCATTACTCTATGTCTGAATCTAGGTGAAGGAGCAGTTTCTACCCTAATTTTCCAGCTAAAAGAGTTAGTAGAATTTTTCTTCCTCTTTCCCAAATTTGTAGAATTATTCCCTCTCTGAATTTCAGAGAACGGCTCAGGAGGAGCTTAAGGAGTCCTACTTTCAGCTCAGTTAGTGATGTCATATCCAGAGCCAGGGGCGCAGTGCAGAGAAAGGAGGAAGAGAATGGCTCAGGACGGTCTTAAGGAGTTCTCCTTTGGGTCAGTTAATGACATTAGACTCTAGTGCTGGGCACAGTGCAGAGATAGATGCAGCGAGTGCCAGGAGAAGGGAGATAAGCATATCTCATAGAAAAGAGTCAGATCAGGACCCAGCAGGTTACATGCAAAAACTTAGCTTTCCACAATCTGGTGCTGTCTCTCACTGGATCCAGAATTATGAATAGAATCTCTAGACAACTACTGTTGCTGAAGAAGGTGCCCACCAACCTCCACACTTGGCCCACCACGTGGTGGCTGTGGCCATTTCCTGGAAAGTAAGGTGTGTGGAATCCAATGCACTCCTGGTGCTGTTCTCCTTTCCCTGCTGCTCAGTCCACTTTCTCAACCTTCCATTTGATGTTCAGGACTCCTAGGATGTCATATGTGTTGGATTCAGTTGTTCTTTTGGGTTTTTGTTGTCAGAGGGGTCATGGGAAGCATCCAACTACTCTGGCATCTTGGCTCTTTCTCCTAAATAAGCCTTTCCAAGATATGATATTGATTTCTGACTTATTTCCTTATTTTTAACCCCAAATCCGTGTCATTTTTCACTACATGAAACACAACTACTGTAATTGTTTCAAATGCATTTTCCTAAGTAAACATTTAACATTAAAACTCAATTAGTGATTCATATTAATTCAAAATAATTTCAAGAACATATTACATTTATTTTTTATTAACTGAAACATAGAAGAAAATGACAGACAAGAAATAAGCAGATCCATTTTCACCAAAAGATAGCAGCTAGTGTGAGAAAAAACCAATTTTATAATATCTCAATAATTTCTCTATGATACAAAATAAGTGCAATATAGTTTATTCTTTAGTTTTGGAAAATGTTTTTGGTTATTTTTCTTTTCTAATTTAAAAAAATATATAGTAACCCTGGTAAGTGACATTCAACTTTCATATCCTACCAAAATGAACATGAATACTTTTAGCTTTCCTCTTATTCATCATTTTTCTGTGTAACAAGATCCAAAACAATCCAATCACCTGCCATTGTTAAAGAGAAAAGAAAAAAACAAAAAATTAGCATATTTCTCTTTCTATTTGCACTCATATATCTGTGAAGAGCAATTTTTAAAAGAATATGGAAATTCTACAGCTTATTAATTTCTATTTCAGTTATATGATAAATATTAACATAATTACTTTTTTTCTGTCTTCTCTTAGTTTATAAATTTTTTAACACTGCTGTCTTTTTTAATTCTTTCAACTTCAAAGGACAACAAAACATGATCAATGTAATAAATGTCACAGAATTATACATATAAAAAAGTTTAAGTGGCAAATGTTCTGTTAAATATATACATATATTGGCAAATGTTCTGTTAAATATATACATATATATACACACATATGTACACACACACCCCCCAAGAAAGAAATGCAGTATAGCTAACCTTGGAAAAAAGTTTTAAACTTATGATAATTTTGCTGCCATCAGTGATTTCTTGGGCTTTTAATCTAATAAAGGTGTTCATGTATGTGGTTTTAGCAGATACTCTTACAAAATTCAGGTAGCTGTGTTGGCCCCATAACCTTCTCTTTCAGACATGATAAATGATAGATCTAATCTTGACAGTCACTGGTATTCATGTCTAACACTGTATCTATGATTTAGTTTCAATTTGGAGTACTAGGTGCTATTCCAAAATTATAGATTTTTATATTGGATGAAAAAATGTAAGGATCTATTTTGGAAACATGCTCCTAGGATGCCAGATTAATACAAATTTACAAGGAGTGTATTCTATGTAAGAAGCCCTGGTACTGTAGAGGTTAAGAGCTACAGCTGCTAACCAAAAGGTTAGCAGTTCAGATCCCCCAGGTGTTCCTTGGAAACCCCTTGGGGCAGTTATACTGTGTCATATAGGGTTGCTATGAGTCAGAATCAATTCAACAACACTGGGTTTTCCTTTGTTTTTGTTTTTGAATTTTATGAGAGTACGTAGGTAGTGCCAATGATTAAGGAGCTCAGCTACTTATCAAAAAGTAGGAAGTTTGAGCTCACCCAGAGGCACCTCAGGAGAGAGACTTGGAAATCTACTTCTGAAAAATCAGCTGTTGAAATTCCTATGGTGTATGCTTCTACTCTAACACACATGGGACCTCCAGGAATTGGAATCTGGCTTTTTCCCTCATATAATATTTCATACCTTGAAAGTCAATCGAATTACCATAATGGACTAAAACAATCTTCCACCCCAGCATGAGAGTGATACTAGTAAACATTATGTAGAAGAACGTTATTTGTCACTCACTGAGATTTCAAGACATACGAATATATTCTGTCCATCTATGATTTATTTAACTCTGTTATTATTAGAGGCCCATTTATATCAAAGTTCCTAGCATTTTTTATTTTCATTATTAGTTTTATCAACATGTACTTAAGTGAATTAATATGTAAAGTACCCAAAATTATTCCTGGAAGTCACCTAGTTACCGTTTTTATTATCACCATTATTATTATTTTCATCTAATAGGCAGGCAATAAATAGAAGAATGAAGAAATCACATTTTTTTTCCTAGTTTCAAAATGGTCGTGTTCACTCTTGGAAGATTACCCCTCTTACAATGTTTTGTGAGCAATGTTTTCATAAATTCTAAGGCAAAACTGGAGCCCTTTAATGGCACAATGATTAAATACTCAGCCACTAACCAAAAGATGAGCACTTCAATCTACTAGCCACTCCTTAGAAACCCTATGAGGCAGTTGGACACTGCTCTTAGGGTCACTGTGAGTTGAAATCAACTCAATCGCAATGGGTTGTAAAGCAGTATTTAGTAGTAGGAATAAAGGCTCTAGATTTTAGTTGCTTACACATCCAACAATGAGTTTTAGGAAAAAACTTTAAAAAAATTACAGCAAAAACGGAACAGAAATTGGTAGTAGGAGGCTTTGATGTATGTTCCTTAATTGTCACTAGGTTAAGAAGAAAATCAGGCAGGCAAGAGGTTACACACAAGTGTAATTAACCAATTCTATATAGAGAGAATAATAAAAACAATTACATTTTCTTCAAAGAGTCAGAAATCTATATCACATTTTACTTTGTACTAAGCCATAAAACAATTTACAACAACTTTTACATACTTGGCATTTTAGACAATACCTTTCTCACCAAGATGCCAGTAAGTTAGAAATAAATGACAGGTAACTCAAAAAATATAAAATATATATACACATTTTTTAATTAATGCATGTGTTACTTTAATGTAATTGAATAAATCATTTTAAATACACCACCATTTATTTTGGTATATGCCTTTTAATCTATTTCCTAAGCATAAAGTTTTTATTTTATTTTTACAAAGTTGTAATCACACTACGTAACATTTTGCAGTATATACTTAATACATTTTTATTCACTTAATTTTATAGTATACACATTTCAAATTGTTACATGTAAAAATTTAACAAATTCTTGTTAAAGAATATTGACTTGGTCCCACTTTCTCCAACTATTTTTTAAAGATTTGCTATTTTGTGTGAGTTTTTATTATAAGAACTAGAAACATTTTTGTGATTTAAAAATTGTTGTAATTTCACTACATTATGCTAAATGAACAGTAGCCTTTTATAATATTCTTACTGACATAAAGACAAAGAGAGTGAAGAAATAATTTTTGTTCAATGATATATCAACCTGAAAAAAAAAAATGCTTGGCACATATTTCATTGATCCAAAATACATTTTTCTTAATCTTTTAACATCATTGAATTTTGGTTGCTTCTTAAAATTGACAGTACTCTTAGTTTAATTGGTAATATTATTTTATTTCTAGCATTACATAATGGTATATACTACAAGTTAGGACTCAGTGTGAAACAATGTTTTGAATAAATAAAATAGTGAAGGCTAAATATCTATTCAGTCAGTTTTGTCTGATTATTCAGACAAACTGAAATGAACGAATGAACTAAAATTCTAAATGAAATTGTACCTAAAATAAAAAGGCTTATATTAGTGAAAAATAGTGCATTAACATGAAAACACATTTTATAATGTTTATTAGCCTATTACAACATTTGCCCATTATTATCCCTTGAGAGGAAACAAAATCACATTAAAATGTCTGCTATTCTGAATCACAGTTTAATTTACAGAGGTGTTAGTGATTGTGTGTTTTCTTCAGTTTAAGATAAATGATCTAATACTATAGTTTTATTCATAAACCATTAGTTTATGAAAGCAATGCAAAGGCTTCACTGCAGTTAAAGAATCTTAGTCTACCATTTTTTTAAGCAATTTAGGACACTAAATGACTTTTTTAGTCAAAATGACTGTCTATGTATTTCCGGCATGATGCTTTCTTCTCTTTTTCAAAAAAGTTTTAGAAGACATTCCACTAGCTTCTCTTAGTCGTGACGGTCTAAACACAAGCACTCCACTTCAAATACTGATCATTTTTGCTGCCTGACTGAATTCCAAAATGTCTTATTTGTGCTAGTGCTAGAATTCACTAGTGCTAGAGTGAGTGACTCGGTCCTAGTAGCACAGTGATTAAGCACTCCAGCTACTAACCAAAAGGTTGGCAATTCAAAACCACCAGCTTCTCAACAAGAGAAAGGTATAGCAGTCTGCTTCTGTGAAAAATATTTTCTTGGAAACCCTATGGGGCAGTTCTCCTCTGTCCTATAGTGCCACTAGGGTTAGAATCAACTCGAAAGCAGTGGATTTGGGGGTTTTAGTTCACATAGATGGTTAAATATTGTCTGTCAACAGGATTTCTATCCAATCAAGCAGTCCAATCAAGCAACTCACTAAATATTGGTTACCACTTAGTTCACTACGATAATGTTGCTGTTGTTTTTGTATGCCCTTGAGTCAATTCAAAAAGGAGAGTATTTATAAATGGTGATTAAGGAGTATCTTAGTCATTCAGTGCTGTTGTAACCGAAATATCACAACTGGATGACTTCAACAAACAGAAGTTTATTCTCTCTTGGTATAGTAGGTTATGAGTCCAAATTCAGTGTGTCAAATCCAGGAGAAAGGTTTCTTTCTCTCTCGGTTCTGGAGGAAGTTTCTTGTCAACAATCTTCCCTTGTTCTAGGAGCTTCCCAGACACAGAGAAGCTAGGTCCAAAGGATACGCTGTGCTTCTGGCTTTGCATTCTTCGTAGTCTGTGGTCTCGTGGCTTATCCACTGGGTTCTCTTTTATATTTCAAAAGAGATTGACTCAAGATGCAACCTAATTTTATAGATTGAGTCCTATCTCACTAGCATAATTGTTTCTATTCCATTTCGTTAACAGCATAGAGACAGGATTTACTGCACATAGGAAAATCACATCAGATGACAAACTGGTGGACAATCCCTCAGTACTGGGAATCATGGTCTAGCCAAACTAAATTGATACACATATTTTAGGGAGGCACAATCCAGTGCCTGATAACTGGGGAGTATTATCTAGCCCAAAATGGAAACTAGTATTTGAGAGCTCATGGTGTGCCAAACCCTGTAGTATGTGCTATCCACGCATTATCTCCCTGTTAAGGGTTAGATTGTGTCCCTAAAAAGTCATGTTAAAATCCTAACACTGAACACCTACAAATCTGACCATTTTTAGAAAGGGGATAGTTGCAGAGACAATTAGATACTATGAGATGGGTGAGTCCTACTGTCTTCATGACTGGTTTCATAAACTAAACAACAACAAAAAAGATTTGTTGTCAAGTTGATTCTGCCGCATAGTGACCCCATACATTATTGAATAGAACTACATCATAACATTTTCTTGGCTGTGGTTTTTAAGGAAGCCAGAGCTTTCTTCTATGCTGCCTCTGGGTAGGTTTGATCCACCAAACTTAGAAATTGAATATAAACCATTTCCACCACCCAAAAGGAGGAAAAGAGACTCAGAGGAAAGATGGCCATGTGAAGAAGGAGGTAGTTATTGCAGTTATTCTGTCACAGCCAAGAAATGTCTGAAAAACCAGAAATTGGGAGAGACAAGAAATAATCTTCCTCTAGGGCCTGAGGAGACAGCATGGCCTGTGGACACTCTGAAATCAGAGTTCAAGTATCCAGAGCAATGATATGATAAGTGCTTGCTGTTTTAAAATGCATAACCAAAAAAAAAAAAAAAATCCACTGCCGTCAAGTCAGGTCTGACTCATAGCAACCCTAGATGTCAGAGTAGAGCTGCCCCATCGAGTTTCCAAGGAGCACCTGGTGGATTTGAACTGCTAACCTTTAGATTAGAGACATAGTACTTCACACACTACGTCACCAGGGTTTCCTTTAAGATGCATGGTTTAAAGTAATTTTGATATAGCAACAATAGCAAACAATTACACTCCTATAAACAAAAATTGCAATATATATTGGTAATGCTTCCCTTTAAAATGAGGCCTAAGAACAGTAACAATCTTGCATAAGAACTCACAGCTACTAGTGGTACCCTGAGTTCTTGAACTCTTATCTGATGCCAGTGCCCACATTCTTGAGCACCACGTTGTAGAGTCTCTTGCTGCGTGGAAGGATGATGTTAGCAGCCATGATGAAGATCTTGAATTTCATCTTATAAGTCATAAGATCTTAAAGGCTTTTAAGCAAAGCAATCATATGATAGTTTCAGCTTCTAAAATGATTCTTCTGGTTACAGGACGGAGCATAGTGCAAAGCAAGACACAGAATCATGGGATCTGGCAATAGCACTGTAGTCTGGGCAAAAAGACCTGAATTGCTGCACTAGCAGGGAAATGGGGAGAAGGAGGCAGACGCAGTGGGTAGGTGAAAAAGACAAGGGAAACCATGCTGCTGTATTAGATTTCTGTTGTAACAGATTACCACAAAGTTTGTGGCTTAAAAACGCACAAAAGTTTTCATATATTTTCATAAATTGTAAGTCCAAAATTAGTCTCACTGGATGAAAATGAAGGTTTTTATGGGGCTGGTTCCTTCTGGAAGCTCCAGGGAAGAATTCATTGCTTTCCTTTCCTAGCTTCTAGGGGCTACCTCCACTTCTTGGCTGATGGTCTTTTCCTCTGTCGTCAAAGCATTTCTGTTGGTGTTGCAGTGACATCTATTACCACTTCCAGGGGAGAAACCCTACCACATGCCAGATAACAAAGAACATAAGGATACCTGTAACCAGAAGCAGCAGAACTAAGACACCAATCCATTCCAAGGTTTATAGGTGTTAGGGTCGCTAACAAAGATGCAGCTTACATAGGCACTGGATAAAATGGCACTTACTCATGGGAAGGAGAAGCAAAATAAGATCAGCTTTGATAGTATGTGTCGGTCCCTTATGGCCAATGGGCCACTCCTTGGAGCCAGTGTCAGACGGTGGACTGCATGCACCCCTGTCATGCTGCAGACAAACGACCTAGTTTCCCCTCCCACAAAGAGCAGATACAGCATTGAGGATGCGCAAGTATCATGAAACACCCACGCATAAGCAGAACAAAGAAGTGCACGTGGAACCAGAAATAAGATGATGTCACCAAACAAGGCACTATACTCGATGCAAACTATGCTACCTCCTTGTAAGACGTTCCAAGACCGAGGCCCTGATTGTGCAGCCGTGATGAGCAGAGAGTGACAGGAGGGCTGCTTTCCTAACAGGCTCACCTCTGCTTCCATCATCCTGTCTCCTTCTGTGACTATCCTTCCTGTCTCGATCTTATAAGTACTCTTGTGAATACATCAGCTCATCTGGATAATCCTATCTCAAGATCCTTAGTTATGTTGGCAACGTTCTTTTTGACATGTAAGATAGCATATTCACAGATCTGGGAATCAGAATGTGGATGTCTTGGGTTTCCTCCTTCATCTGACAGCTACTAAATGAATTAAGCTACTAAACAAATTAAGTGGCAAACAATAAGAATTGGTTTTTAAGAGGAAATGATAAAATAACCCCTACGAGACCTCCTGATGGTAACATATGTCTGGCGTTCACAAGGGAAGTCTGACTGGAAACAGAGATCAGTCTTTTATCACCCTTGAGATAGCCATTGGTGGTTGTAAAAGACAGCACCCTGGAATAGTATGTCTACTAACAAGAAGAGATAGCTAAGAACACAACCATGTTGCTGATAGCACTACTTGCTATTTGTTACTCCAAGAATTCTTAGTAGTCCGATTATGGGAGGAGAGATTGGCAGATGGTTGAGTTAGGAAGGAGGAGGTTTCAAGTGAAGGAGAAGTATATCAGAAAGGCAAGTGAAAGTGGGGTGGTAACAGTCACAAAAGCTGCCAGAGACAGTGTTAGCTGTTTTATATACCTTTACTGCCTGTAACTCTGCAAAATAGAAGACAGTCACCTTTTGTAAATAAGGAGACTAGAACTCAAATTCACTGAGTAACTTGCCTCAGGTCACAGAGATTTTTTTCTATCGGATTATATTTCTAAAATGACTTATCTGATGGCAGAAGGGAACATCAATTTTGATACAGCATCAAGAAGAGCTAGTTTTTATATGCAAATATTTCTGAATTTATAGAGGAGCTCTTCCCATGTACCTCAAGGCCAGAAAGCAAATGGTATGCGAGTTCATCTGATAGAGGCTGATAAACTCGGTAGAAAGGTATTCTAGAGGCTGATATATCAGCCAGTATGAAATATAAAAATATTATTAATGTTGTCGTTAGATGCCGTCAAGTAGCTTCTGACTTATAGCCACTCTGTATATGATAGAACAAAACACTGCCAAGTCCTGCAGCATCTTTGACAGTTGTTGCTATGTTTGCACCCGTTGTTGCAGCCACTGGATCTGTCCATATCATCATGGGTCATCCCCTTTTGCACTGATCCTCTATTTCACCAAGCGTGAAGTTCTTTTCCAGGGTCTGGTCCTTCCTGATGACATGTCCAAAGTACATAAGATCACGTCTCACTGCCCCCCCTTCTAAGGAGAATTCTGGCTGCTTATAATTAACGTACTTATTATTATTAATAAGGAGATTCAATAAGCAAGTCATATTTACTTATGATTTCAGAGATAAAATTTAAATCTCTTTAAGGATAGTGCTATAATTAGTAGCATTGGTTGGCAGTAAAGAATAAAAGCTTTCCTCCAAAGAGGAATTCTGTACTGTTTGGAGAAGCTCTTGAGTGGTATAAATGGTTAATGGGTTCAGGGGCTAGTGAAAAGGTGGGAGAGTCATATCCACCCACAGCCTTGCAAGAAAAGCTGGTTAACTATTTCTGAAAAATAAGTCATCAAAAACCCTAAGGAACACAATTCTACTCTTCTAAGCACGGGTTCCCGATGAGTCAGAATTGACTGAACAGCAACTTGGTTTTGTTTTATTAATTTAGAATGAGAAAAATAATAGTATGCTCCTTAATTGATTCACTAAAGAAATCCTTACCCAGTACTTGGTAAGGAAGTTAAAGAACTCTGAGAAAGTCCTGAAGAAACTCTGTTTCCTGACCCAAACTTCAAGAATCTAGCAATGAAGGATATTCAGAGGGATGTATGTAACATGTATGATATCTGTATCATTATAAAAAAATATGAGTAGTTACCTGTAACTTTTATTTTGCAAGGCACGAAAAGCTTTGCAAACATTTACACATTAATCTTTATCTCTCAAAGGTGGACAGGTGATGAGCAATTTGCAGTGATACTAAAGCAGAAAAAGTCAAGTGACTTCCTTTAACGTCACAAAACAAATTAGTGGTGAAGCTAGAAATAGAAATCTTAGCTTTTAAGACCTTTCCTGTTGTATGTTTTAGTCAGTTCTTCCAGCAGAGAAGCTGTCTAAAGCACAAGAAATCTACATACTTGGATAGTGGTGACCCTTTCTGTGAAATTCCATCAGATGTGGGAGAATATCAATTCATCTGCTATGTTTTCCACATAATGGTGTTCTCCTTCATATATGTTATGTGTCAGGAGGATACAGACAGAATTAGTCATAAGGATTCTAGTGTTTCCTATTTTAATAACAGCTACAGAGTAAAACTGAGCAATGCTCCTGATAACATTAGTAATAGTGGACTTTACCTTAAGACTTCAAGAGACTAATATACTCCTCAAGAACTTAATTCCAAGTCATATGTTACATTTTTTCACTCCATCTTTCTTCTTTTTAACTCCTTTTTCTGTGGCACCTCAAAATATTTTTTCCCATTTTGTTAAATTCAGGAAGGAAAGTATATTGTGTGCAGTTAAGCTAAAACACTCATACAATTGAATCCAGAGCATGTCGAGACATCTTCTAACTGTATACAATGAAAAGAAAGCAAAAGAGACTGTATCAATTAAATAAAAAATAAAATCAGCAAATTTCCTCTCCTCTAGGATCTCTGAAATATGGGTTTAGATTATAGTTGGTGGGACAAAGGGTGAGGGGGTGGGAAGTATTGAAGTTGGAAAGACAGTTAATAAACAAGTAAACACATTAAAAATAATTTTCAAAATAGTATCAGGGAAAAGTACTAGGAAGCAAAAGTGCCTCAAGCCAAATACCATCAGAAACATACTGTAGCTGAACAAGTTGAGCTTACTACTCATTTCATGGAGGAAAAGAAACGTACACCGTGGGAAGCTTCGTGGTGTTTCCCTAAGAAGATGTTGAAATGAAAACTATTGCCATCAAATTCATTCCAACTCATGGAGAACCCCTTGGGTTTTAGAGTAGAACTGCTCCATAGGGTTTTCTTAGCTATAATCTTATGGCAACAGATTCCTAAAACTTTCTTCCGTGGTGCTGCTGGGTAGATTCAAACCACCAACCTTCAGATTAATTGATGAGCACAAACCATTTGCACCACCCAGTGTCTTAGTCAGCTAGGGCTTCACTAACAAAAATACCACAGAATGGATGGCTTTAACAAAGGAAGGTTTATTCTTACATAGCCTGGTAGGCTGCAAGTCCATATTCAGGGTGTCTGCTCCAAGAGAAGGCTTTCCCTTTGTCAGCTCAGGAGGAAAGTTCGGTATTGCATCAGTCTTTGTCCACGGAGCATCTTGGTTCAGGAACCTCAGATCTGAAGGACAGGCTCTTCTCCCAGTGCTGCTTTCTTGATGGTGCGAGTTTCCCAATTCTCTGCCTGCTTCTCTGTCCTTTTATCTCTTATAGGATGAAAGGATTAAGGGTGGGGCAAGCCATACTCGAGGGAAACTCCCTTTACAGCAGAGCAGGGAGGTGATCCTATGAAGGGATTTACAGTCCCACCCTAATCCTTTAACATACAGCACAGGAAAATCACAAAATGGACGACGGTCACAAGATACTGGGAATCATGGCCCAGCCACATGGCTACACATATTTTAGGAGGGACACAATTGAATCCATGATACCCAGGAACCTAAATGAGTATTAGAAAAAAACCTAGTATAGAATTTGGTTTTGGTTTGGGTGATTTGGGGACTGTCTAAGGAATAATGAATTTGCACCAGATTGGATGCTGTCGGAAACCAAGAGCAATTCAATGATTTGGTGCCTAAATAAATAGTGTGTATGGTGAAAGGTGACTTGAAGGAGGATAAAGCTTAATTAGTAAAGAAGTAGCTATCACTTCTGCCAAGGGAAGAGGGGATGTTTGGTATATTTTGAATGATACAACCAGCTTCTGTCTGTTTAGACAAAATTGTAAAGGTAACTTGCTTTATTTCATTTTATCTTGGCCTCAGGGTAACCTTGCCTGAGATTATTACTATGTCCAATAAGAGAATAACAGTCTAGCTCTGGGAGTCAGGCCAGCTTCCCTGTGTCAAAGGCTGCTCCTTTTTCTTCCTCAGTTAGAAGAACCTGTGCACAGAGAGAATCTAAATTAGATGGGTTGTTTAGGGAAATCTTGAAGGTTTACTGCCAATTCAACAGTAGTGGGCTTATTGTTAGTAGAGAGCCATCTACACAAAGAACTGATGAGGGTGGGGAACAGGAAAGAAGGGGGAGCCTATTTAGAGTATTCTTTTCTGAGATAAAGAGCAAGCATGAAGAAAGAATCACTTCATGGTACCTGAGACACACGATGAAAACCCATCCAGAACCGTGGTTTTCTGTGCCAGTGATTCCCAAGTGTTTGGTGGTAGGCTTACCATAGTCTCCGTGTGGGGAATACAATTCCAAAAGCTCCAAGTGATCATTATATGCCAGACCTCCAGGATAAGACTGCCCTTCACCGTCCCTCCTCTCCTCTCATAGTGTTACATCAGCTATAAATCCAATAAAGTAGACACTTTAATGTGGCTCTGTATATCATATAACCAAATTATTTGCCCACATAGGTTTTACCAACGGGGAATTGGGTGGAATTGTTACCAGTGAAAGAAGTGTCGAAGGCAGAAGATCATTTTTCCTAAGATATGATTTCCTTTGGTACTTGGCTGGCTGGCTTGCTCTCCTGAAACTGGATAAACTCTAGTGATTTCTGTAGACCATATAGCGTGCAACATATTGGACCAATGTCTCCCTTTCCAGTTTATTGTAAAGAATTAATTGATATGGTTATTATCATCTAAGTTACCTGTGAATATATTGATACCATGCTAGAATACTGTACAGTAGTTGGGTTGAAGACACCATTGTTAACACTTGAGAATTTAGTACTAACTCAAGAAAATATTAGCACTGATAAATAGTCCACACAAAAGAGAACAGTGGTCATGAACGTGAACTCTGGAGCCAGAATACCTGGTTACAAATTTCAGTTCTACCAATTTCCAGTTGTGTCACCTTGGATACATTAGTTAGCTTGTGTATCTCAGTGTCCTCACTGTAAAAAGAGGACAATACCAGTACCGACCTGAAAGTTTGAGTGGCAGTGGCTTTATTTTGGGTTTGTGATTAGAACAGCACCTGACGCACAATAAGCAGTCTACGAGAACTATCTTTGTTATCATGATGGCAATAACAACAATAACAAAAAAGAAACAGCATCGGCAAATCGATTCTGACTCATAACAACCCTATGGGACAGAGTAGAACTGCTCCATAGTTTCCAAGGACACCTGGTGAATTTGAACTGCTGATATTTTTGTTGGCAGGCATAGCACTTAACCACTACAGCAACAGGGTTTCCATAGTGTATTGGAAACGGGGGCGGGGGGGAATGTGGTAATCACAGTATTCCTGGGGTCAATGAGTTAATTTTGGAATAAGCAATACGTATAAACTTAGGGATTTCTTAGGAATAAGTTCCCTCACTTATAGTTATGTGCTGGGCCTCTACTCTTTCTACAAGGGCAACTGCATAGTGGATTAGTCTTTGGCAGTATCTGAAATTGTGTATTCAATGTAAAATATATTTTCCTGTCTGTCTGGTTCTGTCTAATACATTCAGACCTACCATGGATAAGCGTTTTAATACATTCTGAACTTTTCTGGACTTTGCTTAAAGAATGTACTAGGAGTCTCAGATCTTTAATTGAAGCAGCCATATTTAGTGTCACTGAAATAAGTGTGATAACAGCTTGATCATATGAAGCTTAACATAAATAAAACACCTGCCTGGTGTTAATAAGATACATGAATTTCAGACAACAGAAAACCAAAGAAAATTACCACTTTGTCTATCTTGATAAAATACCAACAGAGTTCTCTATTCATTTCATTATATTCAGAAGTTTATTTGAATTACTATGAAATGTGAACAGAAAGTCACATAGATTATTGGCTTATGGTAGATGAGGAGTTTTAAAACATCATTGAGTCTTTATAGGTAGTAGCAGATTTATTAAAGCAAACTGAAAGAAAAAAATACCTATTTTGTTCTGGAAATTCATTATCTCACTAACATAAGCTGAAAATAAATTTCAAGCATCTTGGTAGGCCTAGATGTGTCCAACATTAATTTAAACACATATACATACCTTTTCTTGCTCAAGATTTGTATCTTCAGTGGAAAAATGTTATAAGCGTTTCCATCAATTTCCATTCTTTTTATCTCTGAGAGAAAATCTTTAAAAAATCAAAAGCATTATTACAAAGAGAACTAAAAGCCCCTGGATTCTTTTTCTAGTGAACATTAAGAACATCTATCTCCCAACAGATTAAGAGCATGATTATGTGGGAAAAAAAAAAAAAAAAAAGACAAGAATATCTTTGATGTCAAACTTATGCAAGTTTGGAAAACCCTAGTCTCACATGCCGTGAATTTTCATGGAATCACAGTCCAGTGTGGTGTAGTGGTCTAGTGCTACATCTAGTAACCAAGTGATGGGCAGTTTGAATCTGCCAGGCATTCCTTGGAAACTCTATGGAGCAGTTCTACTCTGTCCTATAGGATCACTGTGAGTCAGAACCAACTCCACGGCAGTGGGTTTGGTTGTATTTCTTTTGGTAGTCTAGTCTGTGTTTATTGTCTGCTTATTTCTTGGTTTGTTTGTTTAACATATATATAACAAGCCCTTTTGTTAGATGTCCATCTATTTTTAGTGGACATATGCATCATTTTTAGGATGCAAAGTTTTGTGTTATTTCCCTCATAGTTTTTCTTTATTTTTTACTTTTTTAAAAATATGTTAGAATTCATACCAAAAGGACAGTTAATATTCATGAATAGTTACCATTTAGCTGACTGCAATAAATAAGGTCCAGAAAAAGTGCGGATAGCTGAAATCAATGCTATGGCAAAAATTTAACTTGGTCCTCCACATTTAAAATTACATTTCATCCAACTATCGACCTGACAACAACCGAAAAAACAAACCTGTTACCATCAAGTTGACTCCAACTCATAGCAACCCAACAGGACAGAGTAGAACTGCTCCATAGAGTTTCCAAGCTCCTGGTGGATTTGAACTGCTGACCTTTTGGTTACCAGCCATAGCTGTTAACCACTATGCCACCATGGTTTCTAACTATTGACCACAACTGCTTAGTGGACTAAATGAAAACCCATAAATCCCACTGCTGTGAAGTCAATTCTGACTCATAGCAGCCCTATAGGATGGAATAGAACTGCCCCATAGGTTTTCCAAGGAGATTAACTGAAGAGATACTAATTTCCATCCTTATTATTCTTTTAAAAACTTAGATTAATTCACATGAATAGCAGCCTACAGTTTATAAGCACTTTCACAGATACTTTCACCTTTGATCTTCCCAAGAAAAGTAGAACTATAGTAGGTTTTATTCTTATCCTCACTTTAAGAACCCCAAAACCCACTGCTGTAAAGTCAATTCCAACTCATAGCAATCCTATAGGACAGAGTAGAACCACTTTATAGAGTTTCCAAGGAGTGCCTAGTGGATTCAAACTGCTGACCTTTTGCTTACCAGACATAGCACTTAACCACTACACCACCATGGTTTCCATCCTTACTTTGTAAATAATGAATAAACTGGGATTCAAACCTCATGCTATTAAATACATGAAAGCAATCAGCCCTAGAAAAATTGAGTCTAGAATTTCATGCTTTGTTGAGTTTATGGCATTGCACTAAAAAATGCTCCTACTTTGGTCCTATGACAACCCCTGTATTCAGACTTATCTACTTACTGCCTCATGTCCATAATCCCTGGTGGTGTCGCGATTAAGTGCTGTGGCTGCTAACCAAGAGATCAGTAGTTCAAATCCACCAAGCCCTCCTTGGAAATTTGGTAGGGAGTTCTGCTCTGCCTTATAGTAGGGCCACTATGAGCTGGAATCAACTGAATGGCAGTAAGTTCAGCTTTGGGATTTTGTCCCACATCGACATCAGTCTCTCTGTTGTTACTGAGCTTTGACTCTTTGTCATCCTCACACCTTCCTCTCAGATATCTCTGCTTCTCTTGTGTATCCAAATCCTACCTGAATTTCAAAGCCCATCACACTCTTTTCTAAACTAATACAGCATTCACAGGGGCTCAGTTCTCAAGTTCTGAACTGTTTTATTAAAACTTTTAACTGCACTGTAAGCTCCTGAGGATGAAGACCACGTCATAGACTCTTGAATTCACAGCACTCCTAGATGGGATACGTATGTATTAAGCAGTTGGTGGATATACGTTAATTATTTAATCTAGCCTGTGGAGCCTATGCTGAAATACACCTCATCTTATTGCATTTGTATTTCCAATTTGTAATTTAGTCTAGATAACCACTTACTATAATAATTTTTATTGCAGGTGAGTTTGGTGTAGTCTCCACAATGTACTCAGATAGCAGGTGATCCTGGTAGTGATTTCTAATGCTCAGTGAAGTCCAGCCGTATGGCCTAGGGGATCAAATCAACTACACATGCCTGATGAATTCCTTGAATAGAGCAGACATTTGGCTCACTTATCAGTATTGAGAACAGGAAGAAGAGACTTTATGCAGTGATTGCTTTTCTAGACTTGCATTAGCATCACCCATTCTGCCAGTCATAATTTCTCAGTAGATCAGGAATGTCTGTCAATGGTAGCTCCTGTGGTCCAGCGTATGAAAATGCATTCAATTATTAATTATAAATGCTGCTAAATGAGGGTATTGTCATTACAAACTTAGTTTTCAAGGAAGAAATCTTCAGCTAAAATAACACACTTGGAAGTTATTAGGTTAAGAAAAAAAGATGGTTCTTATATAGCAACTTGATTCTTCTAGAATATGAATATTCTGTTTAAACACATAACAGTTTTTTCTTATGTATATTTAAAGGAGAATTTGGAGAAGTCTGTAGTGGACGTTTGAAGACACCGGGGAAAAGAGAGATCCCAGTTGCCATCAAAACTTTGAAAGGTGGCCATGTGGACCGCCAAAGAAGAGATTTTCTAAGAGAAGCTAGCATCATGGGTCAGTTTGACCACCCAAACATCATTCGCCTTGAAGGTGTTGTCACAAAAAGTAAGTTGCTGTTTATCTTCGTTACTTGTTTATGCCTATATCTTAGCGGTTCACAAGAAAAAAGAAAGAGAAAGGGGGAAAAAAGCTTAATGACAATACCACAATCATTAAGGTACTAATTTAGTTCCAATAGCATCTTTTGATGCGATCTTTCGAGGTCTTGATACTATACTAAGGCTTTATCAGAGTTTGCACTGGTAACCAAACAGCTTTGAAATCATTGATAATTTAACCTGAAGTAATGAATCAAGAGTAAAGATTATGTTGTCTTTTTCTAATTTCTGTAAGCTGTTCACCTTTACTAGAGAATTTAAATACTTGGAATCATTAGGGTAAAATACTTTAGAAACAAATTTTGTATAAAAGTATACCATATTTTATCTTCAGTAAAATTTTTAAACAGAATTCTCCATGGAAACTATCTACATAAATGTCATTAGAGATAAATTAATACAGTTTATATAAAATAAAGGATTATAATTTTATAGTAAAAATCCTGTTTTTACAGAAATAGTGAAATCGAGGCCACTTCATTGAAAGAAAAAAATTTTAAATATCCAAAATCAGTCATATACTCCAAAAAACTGATTGATATATATTTTCCTTTATTTGAATAATAATATGGCATGAAACTTAACAGTACTTCTGCTCATTTAATCCACTAATGAATTATAACATATAAAACCCAATGTAGAATGACATAAAAATAATTTAAATCTTTGAAAGAGACAGTTTTCTTTCATAACACCGACATTTCTTTTAAAACTATTTAAGGTATTATGTCATGTTTGGAAGAAAAAAATTCACTGCCATTGAGTCAATTCCAACTTACAATAACCGTATAAGACAGAACAGAACTTCCCGAAAGGGTTACCAAGAAGCAACTGGTAGTTTGGACTGCTGACGTTTTGGTTAACAGCTGAGCTCTTGAGCACTATGCCACCATGGAACTGACTCCATGTCTGACACTCTTAACTATTTTTCACGAGTCTTTGAGCAACATGTTGCCTAAAGAGAAGCAATCATGCTAGTCTAGGGGACAAAAAGAGTGCTTTTGTGGTTAGTATTTCAGCGGCTTAATGACACCTTCCAGTAGTCACACCCTTGTCTGACTATCCCCCACAATGACCCTGGTTTTGTCCATGTGACTAACTTGGCCAATGACACTCCAGGAAGTTCCACTAAAACAAGTGAAGACTTGTCCTTTTGGAATATTCCTGTCTGGAGTCCAACCTCCATACTGAGAAAAGTTGATCACTATGACCAGGCCACATGAACTGTTGGGAAGAGAAAACTGAGCCGGTTCAGTGGACAGACCCATCTGAGCTCCCCACCAGCTGTCAGCACTGAATGCCAGGCTTTGAGTGAGCCTGATATATGTATCTGATAGATACCCAGCCCCAGATGACAGCTGCTACAGTTAAGATGATGTGGAGCAGGGAAGCCTCCCAACTCAACTGAATCAACTCATGAAATTGTAAAAGATAGTAAGATGGTCATTATTTTAAGCCATTAAGTGTTCAGGTGGTATGTTACACAGCAATAGACAACCAGATAGACCCCGGTTAGAATTCTGCTCCTGCCACTTAAGACTTGTGCGAATGATTTATCATCTCTGTCCTTCACATCCCCAGTTATAAAATGAAGTAAAAATAACCCTTGCCTTATAGAAATGCTGTAGGGATTAAATTCCTAAATGTGTAAAGCATTTAACAGTGTGTTACCCATAGCGGGCCACCTTAATGGTAGCTATTATTGTTACAATGTACCAGACAATTTACATATATATTTCACTCTTTCACCCTTACAGTCTCATGAGAATCTTTATCCATGTTTTAAATATGAGAAACTGAGGCTTAGACAAGCTAATAAACTCATATCAGGACCCTGAATCCATGGTAAATGGCCCAGGGGGTGTTCAAACTGAGGTCTGACTCCAAAACTCCTGTCTTCTTTTTTTTTTTGTTTTTGGTTTTGTTATATCACAGTAAGTCAAAGCTTAGTACTCTAGTTATCTTAATTAAATAGGAATACTTTTTTAAAAAAGCAGAAGTACTCAGTAAAATAAGTTTTCATTAAAAATGTAAAATTTGGAAAGAGCCAGCCATGTCATAATACCTAGTTAAAATTATATTCTGAGAGAGAGAAAGGATACAACATATTATTTCTTTTTTATGTTCTGACTTTCATGTTAATTTACCATGACCATTTCAAGTTGTTACTTCTGTTTTATATCCTTTTGGCAAGCAAGAGACAGTTGAACTTTTGCAAAACATTTAAAATAGGAATTTAAGTATGATGTCATGGTCTTCTTATGCATGCTTATGCATGAAATTTCTAAGTTTCCAAAGTTAAAATCAAGTCTTTATGTTCTCCCGTTGATGAACCCAAATGACATATAGTTTTTTTCATGTATTCCTCTGTGTTTTATTCACATATTATCATATATAGGTATACATCTGTCTAAAAGGAAAAAGATTTACAGCCCTATGAAGTAGTGGGGATTATTTATCCTACATCAACCGAAGAAGTTTAGTAAGATCAGTGTGCCTACTGCCTTCCAACTGAAATACACAGTTTATTTCACATAAACATCTAAACTATCAACAAAGTGATTGCTTTACATCTTTAACAATCTGGTCTAAAAATAAGCCCAGTGACCTCTTCTTAGTTACAGGTGTATGACCCCCATGTCAAAGTCCTTTGTCTGTTTCTTTCCAATAAATGAGGGGGAAAAACAAGAAACCACATTTATGTTCTAAGAAATCTGGGAAAGGATAGAGTAAGTCTGCTCTTGAGTAACAATAATCATAATTTTAACTCATAATAGTATACCCTATACAGGGATAGTGTGGCACTGTCTGGGTGGGTGGTGGTAATGGAGAAAAGAGTAGTTCCTACAGTAATAAGTGGATAGATTTATACATATTATCTTTTTGACTCAAGTACTATAAAATCATTAGGAGAAAGGCAATAAATAAATTAATGCCTCATTCCCATAAATACATGGCAATCGTTCCAAGATAGTCCTTAAGTAGCTAAGAGATAGCTAGCAATTAATGCTCCCTGAGGGATGACCTATTACAGAAAGATAATACTGATGAAGGTAAAGATGCAGCATAGCTTTACGTAGGCAGGTTTGTAGAGTATCCTAAGGTTCTGAGAAATAAATATACAAACTCTCAGTTGAAAGCAATATAAAGTTATAGGTCAAAATCTTCATCAGATGCTTTTACACATTTTTAATACATATACTTTTGTATCTTACATATGTCTTATCTCAGACAGAAAACTGTACTAAAGTTCTTGGAAATGCTTTTTGCTTTCTTTCATATTTGGGCATATAACTACTTTTGTTTTAAACTTTAAAGTAAAATGATTAAAAGCTGTATTACATAAAAAGTGTGTCTAACAAAACTTGGACCCATTTATTTCATACATATTACTATTTTATTAACCTTTTAAGATATGGTGATATAAAAAGACATCAGTCAAGTTGTAACAATATACTTAACACATACTTTTTCTCCAAAAAAGAAAATAGAAGCCATCAGTTAGACAGCATAACTTGTGAGTATCAGTAGCATAGCCTGCAGCTTTCTGGTTGATTCTGTTTCATAGCTACCCTATAGAACAGAGTAGAAATGCCCCATAGAGTTTCCAAGGAGTCCCTGGTGGATTCAAACTGCTGACTTTTTGGTTAGCAGGTGTAGCACTTATCCACTATGCAACCAGGGTTTCCCTAAGTCACATGACTCGTACTAATTTTATAATGGCTAATGTATACAACAGTGTCATTAACTACATAGCCCAAAGAGAAAAGGTGCTGCTTTTTTATACAAAGAATTGTGATTTCATGATAAATAAATAAATATAGTGTAATGACCACATTGCGGAATATTGTGCACGACAGTTTGAGTTCATGATGATGAAAGAAACAGGAGAAATAATGAAGCATCTTTCTTCCAGATGAATGAGTAACAATTAAATATATCACAGATAAATCATAAATCTAGTGAGGATTTACAGGAGGCAATCAAGATAGCAGACAGATCCCCACACATAACCTCATTTCATCGAAGAACTTCATACTGACTCTAGGATAGTATAGAAGTATAGGTCAAAATCACATTTCGCAATGTGCCTGGTCTACTCAAATCCCCCAGAATATTGCAGATTCTTTTCCGGGCTTTGGAGGCTGCCCACAAAATCTCAGAGAGAAGATTCATGTCTGTCAAATACATGTATAGTAAATGTGTCAGAACTGTCGTCCTGCTCTCAGAATCATATTTTTCTTATCTGTTGATATATCCACAAGATTTCAACTATTTCTATTGCCAGCATTATGGTATCTACCTTTGCCACCTAGTTGTGTGCCCTGCTAATAGCCACAGAACTTGGCAAGTCTTTAGGCTTCAATGTTTTCCTCTGCACAGAAGAGTTCAGGTTAGCCTTTAAAGCAATGAAGGTCGCATCTAGATCGGAAGCAAAAATGTTACCAATAGGATGTTTGTGAGGAAAATTGTGCCATTGATGACGTGTCATTCCACTTCCCACTCGGTGATAACTTTAGCTTCACATGGAAAATCTGAAAAAAATGATGGAGACGTTTGGGGGCTGGGAGATGAGGAAGAGAAAGCCTTCAGTAAAGCTTGTATTTTACAACCTGTAAAGAAGAAAACTATAAACTTCTTCAGTAAACTAAATCAAAGAATTTGGGGGTACATGGAATATATACTGTAGGAAGCAACAGAAACCCTGGTATCATAGTGAGTGAGTGCAACTGTTGCTAACCAAAAGGCTGGCAGTTTGAAACCACGAGGCACTCCTTGGAAACTCTATGGAGCAGCTCTACTCTGTGTCCTATAGGGTCTCTATGAGTCAGAATCACCTCAACAGCAGTGCATTTCATTTGGCGTTTTACTATAGGAAGCAGAATATTATGTAAAACTGATTCTAATGATAGAATTTGATGGTTAATTGTTTGTTTTCTGGGATTCAGCTACTCTGCAAGCTAAGTTAGGTTAAGACTATTTTTTCCCCAAAGACACATTTGCTGAGCACCACCTGTTGTCAGGCATCATTACTGATTAAAAATTAGAGATGCAAAAAGACAGTGTTCCATGCTCTTGAGAAGCCCATTCACTATTAGTGACTTGTGGGAGCTACTAACAAGTGGGCCAATACAGTGTGGCATGTGCTTTTCTTGGGATAAATACTCATTTATGTTCTCATTCATTCATTCATTCATGAGTTGCATCCAACTCGATGGCACTTGGCTGGCTTGGCTGGCTTCATTCATTCATTCCAAAAACATTTATTGAATACCCACTGTCATGTAACGTGGTAGCGAAAAACACAGTGTTTTAGTCTATTGGTGAGACAAAAAATATATGCATAGAGATAAAATTTTACATAAAGAGCAAAAAACTGAGCAAGGTGAAGGAATCAGTCTTGCTAAGGGTTGGTAGGATGGTATTACAGGCAGAGGAAACAAGTTCAAAAATTCCTGTAGTAAGAAACAATTTGGCCTATTTAGGGGACATCAAAAAGCCTAGAGCAAAGTAACAGCAATAGAGATTACATGTTGAAAAGATATTCATCTATAGGGTATCATCCTGCTGACCTCTGGCTGGAGGAAGGAGAGTGGGTGGAGAGGAGAGGAAAGGAGGCTGCTGGGAGGATGAGACATGTATGGAGCAGAGAGGAATAGTGTGCAGTCACCGGACAGGGAGAGCAGTGGAAGCTGCATGTAGGTGGGCATGTAAATTTATACGGGAAAGTACATTTTCACTCAGTCATGTTAAATAAAAAAATAAATAAAAAGAAAAACCAAATGCAGGAAACACAGTGAAGAGGCTCTGGTACCTGTCTATTTTCTCACAGGCTTAGATAAGATAAAAAAAAAAAACAGGAGGCTATCCAAGACTGTTTCCAAGATACGATAAAGAGGCCTTAGTTACTGCTTGCTGGGATGTGAGGAGTGAGGAGGAGCAGGCAGTTTCCAGTGACTTCCAGGTTTCTAGTTTTCATGATTAGGAAGAAGAATGGGGAAATTCTGGAAAATAATGAATTTGGGCTTGAAGCTCTTATGACATTCAGTTTAAAGACTCCTGGCAGGCCTCTGCAGCCTGGATTGGAACCCGAGCTGCATGTTCAGATAAACAGATGGATGGCAGCTGGCAACTGAAGCCACAAGGTGGATGAGCTTGCCCAAGAGGCAAACTGAGAAAGCTTACAAAAGACGGAAATAACAACTTCAAAGAGAAAGAACAAATTTCTAAGAATGGGAAAATGGCCAATGGAATAAAATGAGGTAGGAAGCCAAGTGACATAAGGACTGTGAAGCATCCCTTAGATGAAGAAACTAGGAGCACGCAGTCCTCTGTAGTGTTCTGTGAGAAGCGAGGCCAGGCTGCAACGGACTACGGGGCAAGTGAGAGCTGGGCCTGCTGCAGCCAGACCGATAGTTCCTAAAACGCAAATTAGATGGTGCTGCTCTCTTAATAAAATTCCAAAGCTGAGTGTTCTCTGAGCTATTCATTTGAGTAACATCTCAGGAGTGACTAGCTACTATGCACCAAGCATTCCTCTAAGCGTTAGGTATTCATCCATAACAAAGACAGCCATAGTGCCTGCCCTCCTGGGTCGGGTCACTGTCCACCTCCTCTCATTTTATCCATCACCCTTCCTCTTGAAACCTAGGTGGCATTCATGCCAAAAGACAAAAGCCATCTCCAGGCATGCTGATATCTTCCATATTTATCTGCCTTTTCAAGATCTCAGGAGCTGAAAGAAAGCATGCCACCCTGACTCTAAAAGGGTAGCGAGGCATAAAAGTTTAATATGAAAAAGATGGTAGTGTCTAGAAGCCTCGCCTTCCTCTGGAATTACCAGTCTTCTCATTGCAGTCTGTAAGAGGCAAGGTCTGAGAAGGCAGATGCAAGGCTCAAGGAGTTGGAAAAGGTTTGAATTAGCTCCTCAGTAAAAGGGCAAAGAAAGTCCTCCCAGAGTGATTAGAAAGACTGTGGGACTCCCAAGGACACAAGAGATCTTGGAGATCATAACAGAAGCTGCTGGCCTGAAGACGACTATTGCTCAGTGACAGTGTGACAATGGGAAGTGAGGGAACTGCAAGAAAAGATAAGAGGTAGCGAAAAACAGAAGACTGTCATTTTGTATTTTTTTGTCTTCTCCTACCATCCTTAATATCTACCATTGGCAATTGCTGAAAATAATGGTGAATTACTCTCATGCAGTTTCTTGAGTCTGTGAATTCTCAGAACATTTCTTGGAAAGTATTTATCACTTGGAATTATTACGCATATGTATTGATAAATAGAAAATGAATCAAATATGACTGTAACAAATAGTAACAGTAAGCTGACACAGCCTGGCAGCCCTGTGCATCACACATTGTTCACGAGAATACTGGCCAAATGCCGTCAAGTCAGTTCCAACTCGTTGCAACCAGTAAATGCTAATGATGTCATTTTTAAATTTTTGTCTAAAACCAAGTGTGCACTGATGCAGAAATAATAATGATAATCTAGTTAGTTATACTATTAAAAAATCTTTTACTTTTTTGTTGTTGTTTTTTAATGTCTCAGAACCTTTGTTTTCTTTTGTGAATTAAACTTAGTCCTCTTTCTGCAACAGGCAGTAGTCAGGCAGGTACAGTTAAATGAACAGATTCGAGAATGTATTAATACCGATTCCGTGATCCCTTATTGCCTTGAATTAAATCTTTCATACTCCCCAAAAAACCCACTGCCATCAGTCATCTCCAACTCATAGCGACCCTACAGGTCAGGGTAGAACTGCCCCATAGAGTTTCCAAGAAGCACCTGGTGCATTTGAACTGCTGACATTTTTGGTTAGCAGATACAGCACTTAATGCACTACACCACTAGGGTTTCATAGGCTAATGCAAATTACTTCCTAACTCTTCGTTCCACTTTTTGTTCTGATCTCCTCCGCAGCTCATTCTTCGTAATCAGCCAGAGAGTTTTATGTAAAAAAAAAAAATTTCCAGGAACTTCAAACTGCCCATAGAGGAAAAAAAAGTTTTAATTCTTTGCAATGGCCTACAAAGCTTTTCATGATCTAGAACCTGCTTATTTCTCACATGTTACCCCTCCTGATTTACCATGCTCCAGACCAGCTGCGTGCTTTGAATACAGAACACCCACCTCTGGCTCAGGACCTTGCCTGTGTTCTCATACACAGTCATGACCTTCTCATATATCCTCACAAGAAAGGCTTCTGCAACCCCTATCTAAACCCAAAGTAGTTCTCCTTCCTACTCCTTAATACTCTTTATCCTCTAACCTTGTTTAAATTTTCCCTTGTGTATATGTGTTTGTGAAATCTTGCAGGCTTCATTTCTTTGTGCTTAGACTATCCTATGTGCACAGAGCATCCTGCACCCAGAAAATTGCTAGTTTATACAGCCCTAGGCACTCAACAGAGTCACTTTATAAATGAAAGAAACAATTTAAACCACAACATCATTAAAATGACACTGCATCAGAATCTCTCAAGCTTCCTGTGCGCTGATTGACTTTATTCTTGCACATTGCCAAACACAAACCATATGACTAAATATGCTGTTCAGTTTAAAATTAGAAATAAAATGTAGATCAAAACTGATGTATATGTGTATTATGTTGATTTTGTTCATAAAGCAGCACATGGATATAAACATAAGCACCCCAAGAAACAAACAAATTACCATCAAATCAATTCCAACTCATAGTAACCCTACAGGACACAGTGGAACTGCCTCACAGGGTTAACACCCAGACTTTCGGTTAGCAACCACCATGCCACAAGGGTTGTATCTATCTATGTATCTAGCTACTGCATTAGCCTACATATTTGACATATATATTTGGTGTGGTAAATAAGAGTATATGCTATATATCCATATCCATATGCTATTTCACAAACAGAATTGTAGCAGTGCCATAACAGTTAGTTGTAATTTTTTTAACTCTAACCTTGATACAATTAGATTTGACTATGAGCAACAGAACAATTAGAAACATGATGACTTAAAACAAGATAAAAATTTATCTTCCTCACATATAAACCCCATTAGGCAGTACAGCATTATTTGATGGTTCCATGTCATTACAGAGCTAGATTCCTTCTATCTCATTTTTCCACTCTCTTCAGCATAAGATTTCAACGCCATAGTCCAAGATGCTACCCTAATTCTAGCTTTTCTGTCCCTTCTACAACCAGTAAGAGGGAGAATATGGCCTGTAGGTCACATTAAGAAAAAAGTTGTGTTGAGAATGGCTAAAAGGGTCACTAGGAAGTTCAGTCCTTATTCCAACCAAGTGGTGAAAGTTGCACGTGTTTGTGAATATGCTAAAAACCAATGGCTTTTAAATGGTGAGTGTTATGGCATGTAAATTGTATCTTAATAAAAAAAATAACTAATAAAACAATGGGTTCTGTTACTGTAGAAAAACGAAATAACATCTGTCGGGAGATGATAGCCTTTGAAACAACAATGTCGTATTTCATAAAATACATATAAATATTGCCCCTTTTATGTCTGTCTATATTATTATGGGATTATATTATAATTTATGATGGACATTTAGATTGTCCTCTTTCCTGTTTTAAACTGCACTGTAATTAACCTCCAGATCATGTTTTTATTTTTGTAGGATAGATTCCTAAAAGTAGAATTCTTGAGTCAGAGTATATTTGGTTTTCTTTTAAAATGAATACTAGAAATCATTTCTGATACATATCCATATCCATATGTTATTTCATGAACAGAATGGTCGTAGTGCCAGACCAGTTCATTGTTAATAGTTTTTTTAATTTAATTTTTATAGAATTAGATTTGACCATGAGCAACAGAACAACTAGAATCATGATGACTTAAATCATGATTTAAGTCAAGAGAAAAATTTATTTTCCCTCACATATCACGTTGGATCCTCTTAAAAGACTAAGAATGTTCATTGATTTTACTTTTCTTTACTTGCTACACATCTTTTTAATTTTTAGTACTCTGATTGTTGGTTCTAATATCTCATTATTCTTTAAATTTACATATGTTTGACTATATATAACCTTGAGTAAACCCCACTTGAGTTTAGAGACCATCTCAAGAACAGTTTAGATGTGTTAAACACTCACGACAGAAAATCAGATGAATTGTAGAATGACATCAAAGACAGCATCCGTGAAGAAAGCAAGAGTCTGTTAAAAAGATGGAAAAGGAAGAAAAGACCAAACCGGATACTAGAAAAGACTTTGATACTTATTTTTGAACATCAAGCAGGTAAAGCAAAAGGAAGGAGTGACAAAGTAAAGGAATTAAACAGAAGAGTTCAAAGGGCAGTTCCAGAAGACAAAGTTTTACAATGACATGTGCAAAAAGCTGGAAAGAGAAAATCTAAAGGGAGGAACACGTCCTGCACTCCTCAGCCTGAAAGAGCTGAAGAAAAAATTCCAGCCTCAAGTTGCAGTTGGGAAGGATTCCACAGAGAAACTACTAAATGATTCAGAAAGCATTAAAAGAAGATGGAAGGAATTCACAGAGTTATCATACCAGAAAGAACTGATCAATGTTTAGCCATTTTAAGAGATAGCATATGATCAGGAACTGATGGTACATTGAAGGAACTGGCAAAACACAAGGCTCCAGAAATAGATGGAAAGCCAACTGAGATATTTCAACAAACAGATGCAGAACTGCAAGTGATCACTCATCTACGCCAAGAAACTTGGAGGACAGCTATCTGACGGATGGACTGGAAGAGAGCCGTATTTATGCCTATTCCCAAGAAAGGGACTCAAATGAGTGCATAAATCACTGAAAAATATCATTAACATCAAACACAAGTAAAATTTTGCTCAAGGTCATTCAATAGCAACTGCAACAGTATATTGACAGGGAACTGCCAGAAATTCAGATTGGATTCAAAAGAAGACATGGAACCAGGGATATCATAGCTGATGTCAGATGGATACCAGCTGAAACCAGAGAATACTAGAAGGATGTTTACCTTTGTTTCATTGACTATGCAAAGGCATTCGACTATGTGGACCATAACAAATTGTGGCTAACACTGCAGAGAATGAAAATTCCAGAACACTTTAATTGTACTCTTTAAGAATATGTATATGGACCAAAAGGCAGTCATATGAACAGAACAAGAGGACACTACATGGTTTAAAGTCAGCAAAGGTGTGCATCAGGGTTGTATCCTTTCAGCTGTACCTTTCCAATCTGTATGCCTAGCAAATAGCCCAAGAAGCTGGACTATACAAAGAAGAACAAGGCATCAGGATTAGAGGTGGATTTATTAACAACCTGAGTTATGCAGATGACACGACCTTGCTTTTTGGAAATGAAGAGGGTTTGAAACACTTACTGATGAATATCAAAGACCACAGCCTTCAGTATGGATTGCACCTCAACATCAAATCAACAAAGATCTTCACAACTGGAGCAGTAAGCAATATCATCATAAATGGAGAAAGGATTGAGGTTGTCAAAGATTTCATTTTACTTGGGTCCACAGTCAACTCCCATGAAAAGAGCAGTCAAGAAATCAAAAGATGCATTGCATTGGGAAAATATGCTGCAAAGGACCTCTTTAAAGTATTGTAAAGTAAACATGTCACCTTGAAGACTAAGGTGTGCCTGACTGAAGTCATGGTATTTTCAATCACATCATATGCATACGGAAGCTGGACAATGAATGAGGAGGACAGAAGAAAAATTGATGTCTTTGAATTGTGGTGTTGGAGAAGAATATTGAATGTACTGTGGGCTGTCAAAAAAAGAAACCTGTCTGTTCCAGAAGAACAACCAGAGTGCTCCTTTGAAGCAAAGATGGCAAGACTGCATCTTACTTTGGACATGTCAGGAGTGATCAGCCCTTGCAGAAGGACATCATGCTTGGTAGAATGGAGAGTCAATGAAAAACGAGGAAGACCCTCAACAAGATAGATTGACACAATGGCTGCAACAAGGGGCTTAAGCATAAAAAATGACTGTGTACCTGGCACAGTACCAACAGTGTTTTTGTCCTGCTGTGTATGGGGTCTCTAGGAGTTGGAACCAACTCAACAGCATCTAGCAATAGCAACAATATGTGGTATTTAACATTTGGTGATTTCCAGTTCATGTTGAAACCTAACTGTATTACATATCTAGAAACATATAAAATGGATATCCCTTCTAATATGTGTTTAAGAATCTGTTCTCTTAACATTGATCCTGACTACCTCTTAGAGTGCCTTTGAGAACTGAAAATTGGTTTCTCATTTTTCTCCCTTTAGGGATAGTTTTCTTCAGTTATTTCTTTGCTTCACCTCAATTTTTTCCCTGTTGTTGGAACTCACAGCATACGTGTATTAGATATCTTGAATCTGTCCTCCTCCAGCTTTCTAATCTTCACTCAAAATTTTCCATTCTCTGGGTTTAAAGGTAGTTCTTCCATATTTTCAAAATGAGGATTGAATTTTCAATAGTAACTATTCTTTCTCAATTTTTTCAACTCATTTTCCTTTTTCCTTCCTAACATCTTACTATACCTCTTAAGATTTCTCATCACACATTTTGAATGACTCTTCTATGTCATCAACGATATCTGCTTTTGAAAAGCCATCTGCTCTCATGGTTCAGCTCTGTCTCCTTTGTTCAACTACACTAAACTGTTCTTTGATGATTTGTGCCACAGTCTTCCCTCAGCACAGGTACAAAATAATGTGTAAAGCTTGTCTAATGACGTATTGGAAGGAGTAGAAGGTGAAAAGTCACTTGATTCTCAAGGTTCCACACATATGAGCCTACCTGGTGGTCTTTTTCCAGCTGATCCAAGGCATGTTCTTCTCAAGCTGGGGATAACAGGACTTTCTCATAGCACAGACAGCAAACTGCTGTCAAACTTCCTTTCATGGTAAGATCATTCACACTCATCTACGGGGCTACCAAAGACAGTATCAAGATTGGCAGAGAGGTGAGCCTTTTACCAGGCTCCCTTTCATTATGGAAATATGAGATTATACAAACTGACAGTCCAGAAAGCAGAAGCTAACTTAAGGATTTTTTTTTTTTTTTTTTTTGTATTTTTGACTCACATAAAAACCAAAAAAAAAAAAAACCAACTGCCACAGAGTCAGTTTGGGTTCATATAATCTTTACACAGGACAGAGAGAATAGAACTGCCCCACAGAGTTTCCAAGGAGTGCCTGGTAGATTTGAACTGCCCACCTTTTGGTTAGCAGCTGTCGCGCTTAACCACTATGCCTCCAGGGTTCCCAATGATAATGAAACAATAAATAGTTTTAGGGATACTTCTTAAAAGCATTAGGTTAGTCAGTTACTAGGTTAAAAAAAGAAAAAAACTAATGCAAAACTCAGGAAGTAGTCACTATCATAGTTAAGAATCCAGTGATACTACTAAAATCAGATAAACCAACAAATATCAGTATAAGCATGTTATTTTTAATACGAGTCCTAAAAGAACAAATCAGAAATATGTTTTAAAAACATGGTTACCTCTGAGAAACAGGAAGGCTATACAAGCTAGTAGACGGTTTTGTTGCTGTTGTTTAACACCATTCCAAAGGATTTGACTTGTTAACTATTTACTTACCTTATTTTTAAAGTAATAATGATAATTCAATTGCATAGGAATTGGAAATACAAAATATATTACTGATATTTGCGTAACAAAATATTGTACTTAGCCTTTATCACAATAAAGCTTAAATTGAGGACATTGCACGTTTTAGACATTATCTGAGTAAAAGATTCAACTTTTAAAGAAACAATAGGCAAAAATTGCAAATCATAGTTACTGAATATTAACACCCACTATACATGTTATGAAAAAAAAATGCTATCCAACATTGCATTTTCCCAAAAAGCAAGTAATTTATACATAATGGATCAGCTGTAGGAAGAACAAAAGGAAAAGAATAAAAACATTCCGTTGATCAGTATAGAAACTTACTTTAACTCAGATTTCAGAAGGTAATGTTAAATATGAGAAGCTACTTAAATGCAAGCAGCTACTGTACCCTGTAAAACTAATTGCTGCATTATCAGAGGTCAATAGAGAACAAAAAGTTAGGCATGTTCCAAGTAAATGTCTGGCACATACAGCACCCTGGAAGCAGCAAAACCTTGAAAAATACCATTTCCAGTGTTAGAGAGTTAAAAAACATAGTGATGATTCCATCAGCATGGCAGTGCTATCCATGATATCTAATCATTTACTGAGGAAAAAGTAGCATATAGAGAAGTGATAAAGACTAGAAATGAGTTAGAGGAATCTGTTTTGAAAATCTATAAAATTTATGTGTTCTGCAAATACATAAATCAATTGAATAAACACCAAAAGGAATCTGAGCCGTTGAAAACAGCTCCTTGAAGTTGCCTACATTAAATAGATGTCATTATTTATAAAACACACTCTATAGTCAAGGAAACTATTCTGAAAGAATAAAAAATGTGTAATTGTATATTTGTAGTGATATTAATAGCCTTATTATTATTATAGATTATAATTATAACCTCTGATTACAGCTTTTAAAGAGAAAAGAATCTCTGTTGGAATAACTATGTGCATAACATACAAATTCTGAAGAGAAAATTTTTAAATGCTGCTTTCTAAATAAATCTAACTTTGACAAGTCAATGAATGTAGATGAATGGATGAGATAGTGACATAATAAAATACCAGAATTTACAAATTATGAATACACATATACATTACCATATATTAGCATTTTAAAATTTTTAAGCTCTTACCATTGTGAGTCTACAGATAGAACGAAGGGAAGAGCCTGATTAGAATTTGCCAGATAAATACTGGAATAGAATCTTAGTACTAAACCTATCTACCAAACTTCCACAATTTTAATGAAAACCTCACGGTTCTAAAGAATGAATCTGCTATAAAATAATATATGTAATTAATTATTACTAGAACTAGGTTGGTAGTCCCCGGGTCATGCTGGACTACTAACTGAAAGATTGGAAATTAAGACCTACCTAGAAGTATGTCGGAAGTAAGCTTGGCAAGCTGTCTCTGAAAAACTTCAACCTTGAAAACCGTTGAGGAGTTCTGCTGTATACACATGGGGTCTCCGAGAGTCAGACTGACCGACAACAATGGACAACAACCAAAAGAGAGCTAGGATTGTAGAAAAAGCACTAATTTGAAATCCAGTCTTGGACAACGATGTCTTAAAATTAGTTTTCTATATTTACAAAATGTATTTCTCATAGTTCTTTTCATGAAAAGTAACAAAAATCCTAATCATACTGGCTTAATACAAAGAGAACATGCTGGCATTTGTGACTAGAATTCAAGAGTCATTTAGCTACAGATATGGCTGAATCTAGGACGGAGAAGATCAGAAAAGGCTCAGTGCTTTCAGTCTCCTGATGATGTTTTCTTCTACAACGGCTTCAGTCCCTGCTGAGCTGTGCTATACAACAGCCTTCTGTATCCCTAGGCTAACCCCTACTTCATTTCCAACAGATGCCAAGTGCCAAGTGCCAAGTGCCGTCCAACAAAGAGTGGTCTTTATTCCTAACAGCTGCAATGACAGTCCTGCAGTTCAGTCTATTTGCCTGACATGTCTTATGCCCACCTCCAGAGCTGAGCAGAGATGCAGTGTACTGAGTATACTAAAAGCAGGAAAAGGGTGGAATTTAAGAAAAGCCAATGTTCTATCCCAAGATCAAAGGAAGTGGATGACAGACAAGTATAGACAGGAGATGGCCACCATATACAATTAGGTTCATTTTTTATTCTTAAGATGGTATCACATCTGGCATACTTAACATAGCTTGTAGAGAGAACATTGGGAGTGGAGTCAAGAAGATCTAATTTTACTGCCTTGAGTTAATTGCTAAGACTTTCTGAGTTATTCTTTTCAACATGCATGCAAATAATTTTTATAGCACATTCATCATGGTGATCCTATGGATGATTTAACAAAGAAAAGAAGCTTGTTAATTAAAGTTCGTGTACCAAAAACAAATTCAGGACTGCCTGGTGGCATAGTAGGTTAAGTGCTATGTCTGCTAACCAAAAGGTCAGCAGTTCAAATCTGCCAGCCACTCCTTGAAAACTCTACGGGGCAGTTCCACTCTGACCTCTAGGGTCACTGTAAGTCGCACCTGATTCAACAGCAGTGGGTTATACTGTACAACTTCAGGTTACATCATTCACAGAGTACAGTAGAAGAAATCTAGCAGTGCTTTCTATACAATGCTTTCTATCAAACTCCTTAGAGAGTCTGTAAAGATTTACACGATAACATGTTGAAAGTGCCTAGCACTGTGTCACTCACATTAAAATCCTTTATGGCCAATTATACTTGAAAATGTTCTATTATAATGTTTCCATAATACAGTATCACTCCTGCATTTTAAGTCTACCAGCACTTTTAAAAATAAGAATATTCAACAGCCATTGGACGTTCTTGGTCAATTGACTGTAACTCTTTAGAGCACATGCCACTACGTCCTATCCACTTCCAGAAGCCATTCTTGTCTTCTGTTATATTCTGCTCTCTGAGCGCTCTCCCTGTTCCTCTGACTAGCTATTTTCCGTCTTTGTCATGTTCTCCTCTTCCTCAGCCCTTCATTGTTGTTGTCCAGTATTCTACCCTCATCTCTTCTCTTTTTTACTCTAGGCATCAGTTACTGTTCATGGATTATGAAATCCGTAGTCACAGTCAACATTTCTCTCTTGAACTCTCACGTGCAATGGCCATTTGCAATTTTCCATCTGAATATCAAATGTCCAGCTTAAACAGTTATGTCCCATGCAGCAGTCATGATCTTATCACCAGTTCTCCTTCTCCTCCATCATAAACCCTGGAGTTATCACAGACTGCCTCTCGGTTACTCTTCTCATGTAACCCAGGCCAAGATCTCTTGCTCTGCCGCTTGCACTCTCTTATCTACCGCATCCTTTTCACCTTAATTACTGCCTCAATACATCTCTCACGATTGCTTCCCAAAATTACAGAGGATCAGATGCTTTGTGTCCCTGCCTCCAGTTTTGCTTCTCTCCAGTCTACCCTACTCTCGGCAGCAGGAATGGTCCAAAATATAAAACAGATAACATTACTTCCTTGCTTAGAAACCTTCAAGGTTCCCCACAGATTGATAGAAAGAGTCCTAATTCCTTGGCAGATTATTCGAGATCCCCATTGATCTGACATTTGTTCCTCTCTAGGATTATTTTTGCTAATTGCCTTCCTATCTGCTGTGCCTTCTTCAGCACTATTCAAGCACTTACAGCGCTTGGAGAGCACCCTTCAAAGCAGCTCCTTCTGCCTAGAATGCCCCTCTTCCTCCTAGCCCAGTGGCAAATACCTGCCCTTTTTCCATTCAAGTCAAGCATTCTCTCCTGCATGGAGAATTGTTACATTTGTTTTTCCCCCCTGTACCTTACACAAATGCCCACAATAACACCTAAAATACTGTGTAACCCTTATTATGTTGTATACATTTGTTTCCCCCAAGCACTTCATGAAGGCAGGGATTCTCTATGATATGTCTCAACATAGTAGCACATAGTAAGTGTTCCATAAATGTTTACTAAATCAATGAACAAATAATGACTGAGCAAAGCTAAGAGTAAAGCTTGAATCTCAGTCCACTAGTGAAGTATTTTACTTGAGAGTAAATTTTTGATTCTGTATACATTGCCAGTGGTTAAAAAACAGATTCTAGTCAGATTGTTTGTATTCTCTGTTCTGTCACTTATTTAGGTAGCATTTGCTTGTTAGTGTTGAGTCGATTCTAACTCATAGAAAGCCAATAGGACTGAGTAGAACTGTCCCATAGAATGTCCAGGGAGCATCTGATGGATTCCAAGTGCTGACCCTTTTGGTTAGCAGCCTTAGCCTGCTGTAACTCCTAACCATTGCTCATCAGGGCTTCTAAGTGACTTGGGTAAGTTAACTTACTTCTCTGAAAAATTGAGATGTAATTGTTCTTTCTTCACTGGGTTGTTGCAAAGACTGAGTATTTGTGCTATGAAGACTGTACTAGTTTGGCTGCTAACCAAAAGGCCAGTAGTTCTAATTTACCAGCCACTCCTTGGAAACCCTATGGGGCAGTTCTACTCTGTGAATTCTACTAAGAATTGGAATTGACTTTCTTGCAACATTTTGGTTTTGTTGTTGTTGCTTTTGAGTACTGTGAATATTAAATGAAAAATATAGTAATTGCTACCTACTGTTTTGCTAAAAATACTTTTAATGACAAAAGACTAGAGGCTAGACTTTTGTTTTTATTGCAGAGAATTATTTCCTTTATGTCTGAAATGGCTGAAAACTCTGAACTTAAATTATTATGGACAGTATTTTTATAACCCCTTCTCCTGCCATTTCCAACGTACACCTAAACATACATGCATCTATTGAAAATAACAGCTTTTTCTTTACTGGTTCATGTTGGGCAAATGCTTGCTGCAATGAGTTTTTGTCCACAGTAAATTTTCTCTCTCTCTATTCTGGGATGCAGGATCAGATAGGGATTATGTAAATCACCATTACTTTTATTGAGTTCTATCTGAAAGAAAAAACTTCACTGATATGTAAAATCCATTGAAACTGTTACTAGGCTTCAGTAGTCATTTTTATTTTGTTCAGCTGCCAAAAGAAATTTTACAATTTAACTAAACAAATCCACAATAAATATAATAAAAGTAAGATAAGTTTGTGATGCAAATACAAGCAGGGATTCATAGATGAGAGTGAAAGGAAAAACTTTATGAAGAAGATAAGCTATTAATGGGATGTTAATGGATACCTGTTCCTGGAAAATTCAAGAGGTTAATATGGAAGGAATTCCATGCAGGGAAAACATTATAAGCAGAGGTTCAAGGGCATGAGTGTTCCCGTATTTTTGAAATGGGTAATATCCTCCTTAAGCATTAAGTTTATATGGAGAGGAATTTGGGTACAAATTGGGAAAAAAAAAATGTGTTAGCCTGTATTATAGACATCCTTAAACAAGAAACTGTGATATCTCATCTGTAACCAAAATTTAATAGAAAGTTTCGAAGAATCTTAAGCAAACAATTTTGCCCGGAGGAGGTGGTACGCAGAATTACTTACATAAGCAAGAGCTTCAATTCAGACCAGACTCCAGGACATAATCTCCTTCTATCAATGACTTATTATAGCCAAAAATATGACAATAATGAAGTCAGCTTCAGATCCCATTAAAAGAACAAGGGTCAGCAAGAGCAAGGTCAAAATAAAATCATCCACATGTAGCAATGTGGACAAAGGGAGTGTGAAACTGGAGTCTGAGACACACAGAACTGTGAACATTGGAGGCCAGAGCACACAGATCAGGCTATGGTCTCATGTCAGTGTCTGCTTTGTAAGGACCAACATGAATTCAGTCCTCCAAAGATGGAAACTGATCCAGTTCTCAGAGGTCCACATTTCCATCTTCATTGATAGCCATCCCCACGCTACTCTTTGTCTCTCTGACCCTAATCATATAGAATTAGGGCAGAAGTCTCAAGTTAAAAGGACACTGCCCTTTAGACTGCCAAATGAGTAGATCCTAGATGCAAATTTGGGGAGCCCGCATGACACCCTAACTTTCTGACCTGGTGGCTACCACTTCAGTCTGGTTTTCCACCTCTCTCTCCGGATCCCAGCTGCAAGCTCAGGAGTCTACAAGACACTTACTTTCAGATGCGCTGGTTCCCAGTGTCCCTTTGCACTAAATGATTTGCTGAAACAACTCACGTAATTCACCTTGAACATTTTACGGATTTATTATACCAAAAAAGGACCCAGATGAAGAGATGAATAGGGAGAGCTCTGGGAGGATTTTCAGTGTGAAACTTTCATTTCTCAAAGGGCACGCTACCCTCCTGAGAGCAGATATACTGGTCAAGCAGGAGTCTCCTTAAGCCTTTGGGTTCAGGATTTTATTTGCCAGTTCTACGTGATAGGCTAAATTATGCCTTCTGAGGCTAGTTGTCATGGACCTCCCAATCTGTTGCCATCAAATTGATGGCAACTCATAGAAACTGTATAGCACACAGTAGACTGTCCTATAGGGTTTTGAAGGCTGCAGTTTTCTCAAAAGCAGACTCCAAAGCTATCTACTTCATAGCGACTAGTGGGTTCAAACCAACAACTTTTTAACTAGCAGCTGAGCACTTAACCACCATGTCAACAGGGCTTCTTATCAAGCTCCCAGGTGAGTCTTTTCTAGCCTGTCCAGCCCCCACTCACGAGTACAAATTCTCACATGTGGCCTTGAAGTCCCAAACTATAGTCATTCATTGCCATTGAGTCAATTCTGACTCATAACCCTGGTGGTATAGTGGTTAAGTACTATGTCTGCTAACCAAAAGTACAGCAGTTCAAATCCACCAAGTTCTCCTTGGAAACTCTATGAGGAAGTTTTACCCTGTCTATAGGATTGCTGTGAGTCCCAAACTAAGGTACCGTAATTCCTCGAAGGGCAAAGGCCACCTTTCTTAGGGTAAAATTCGGTCCTTTACCCCATAGTGTCATAGTAGAAAATAGCCATCTAAGGAACCTATCTAACCTGTTACAAAACAGTGCTGGCAGGGTGCTCCAGGAACTCCATAAACCCTAATAGGGAAAGAGGGGAAGCAAAGGGACCAATTAACAGACTATTGCCGTAGTCAGAACTGAAGATCATAAGGGCCAGAGATGAGGTGAAAGAAATGGAATTACGGGAGTTGACACACACACACAATAATAAGAGAAGTTCTCTTTTGTGAAAGTTATCCTTTCCTTTGAAAAATTACGTCAGGTAATTTTTTCAAAACTTAAGCGGCAATTGATAGGTTCTGAAGCTGACTTCCCAACTAAATTCTTATAACTTTAGAAAAGCCATTTCCAGTGACCTGGCTACTGCACTGTCATCTCAAATGCCATTTTTCTTATTATTTCATTACAGTGTAACCTACAAAGGACAAAATTACATGTAAGCCATAAATCTCATTTTCCTAAGACCCAAAGAAGATCTCTCCCTTGAAGCTCCTCCTATTTTGCACTACACAACAGACACAAAACAGACCCCAATTTTTCTACTGTTACACTGACTCACTATGAATTTGCTGTTAAATAGCTTTTAATAGAGATCAAATATTAAGAGCTTACAAGGAAATGAACTCTCAGTTTGCAAAAGACTAATTGCCAAGCCCCACAGCATTTGTAGGCATCAAGGTCAGTGTGAAATGTATAAGGTCAATGAAGCTTGCCGGCAAAAGAACTCTGGACTCAGACCCACTATTGCAATGTATAGCACATTAGCAGCTTTTCCACGTATCTCTACTGCCACTTTCTGTTCATGGAACCATAAGGCTATTTTGATCCAGTTTTACTTTTGATCCTTCAGTAAGCATTTTGTGAATATATACAGGCCATCCTTTTAATTTGGGACATTTGTCTAAAATAGGAGCTTTCTTGGACCAAAAATCTATGCCAGCTTAAACACTAGTCTTTTAGTCCTTTTTTTCTGCTTTCTAATTTATTTTTTGCTCATATTTTAACATGCTTATTGGCTGATAAGGTACTCATATTTAGGTGAGTCTCTAGACTCGTATGAAAGTGTGAGAACAGTAAATGATACCCTACCTGGGTCTGGGCTTTCTGCTTCCCAGATTTTAAGTCTTAGCAAAGAATGTATGTGTAACATATCTTTATGTTAGATAATCTTCTGTGTTATCGTATAGGTGGTTCAAGAAAGACCAGCTTTGCTGATGTACTTTCTTTCTTGTTTGCCTCTTGTCTACTACGTGCCAGATACTATGCTATGCATTTTTCCTATGTATTTTTATTAATTGTCACAGAAACTACAGCACCTATTATCCTTAATTATGTTAGGTGAATCTTCTACTTTCTTCCTACACCCTTATAATGAAATACATGTAGATTATACCACACCTTTATATGCACAGCACTTTTAGCATAAGAATAGAAAACAATCCAGGTTTTTTTGGTCTTTTAGTAAAGAAAAATACCAAATTCTTACCACAGGTTTTTGTAACAACTAGCCTAGCTTGAACAACTGCACCTCCCGATGACTGGATTTGGTATCGTTAGATGGGGAGTGCTAATGAAATTCACAATCTGCTTCTTACCCTGTACAAAGAACTCATCATGCCAGTTTATGGCTAAGAAAACAAGAATTTAAAAAAAGAATAAATATAAAGCATTGTGCCTTTAGTTTATAAAAGTTTTTTGCAGGCAACTACAAAAACACTAATAGGTTCAGGTGACAACAAATTAATGGTAGACAGCAATGCTATGTAACTAGTACAAAAAAAAAGCTGGTCTCATATTTGTTTCTAGTGATAGAAGAAAAGGACTCTTTTTTAAGGAATGGATGACTCTTGGCAGTTCCAGCTGGTATACTGTGATCAGTTTCAGATAACATATTAACTGACAAAGTGTAGATTGTCTAAAAGTAGGGTAGCCAGGAGGATGAGAATTTTTAAACAAGTGACTGATAGATCAAGATATGTTTAGCCTACAGTCAAAAATTTAGGTAAAACATGAAAGGCAAAGGTACAAGTATCTCCAAATATGATTTGTATTGTCACATGCAGCTTCAGAGGGCAAAATTAAAACTGATGGAAGTTGCATGAAGGTACATTGTGTATTAATGTTGTATTAATTAGAAAAGCCTAACAATGAAACAGATTGGCATGGCATATAGTTATAGAAATGCAAATAGAATTGACTTAAAATGTTTGGGATCACCTGGCTCATTCTTATTCTAACATCTAGTGCTTGAACAATAGCCGTCATATTTTGCTTTCATTTTATCTACTAAGCTATCATGTAGCGTGGACCAAGCTATTTTTTACCCTATCCTTGTTTATTTAAGCAAGTTAGAAGAAAGCATTTATTTAATTACTTTGAAAAAATTTATAGGGCTGGTATTAGAGAAATTCAAGTTTCTTTATCAGAAAGAGTGCTAGTATTAATAACTTAAAGACTGAACTTATAGTTATTCAGTCAACAAACAGATGAGAGATTACTATGTTACTAATCTAAATAATACTGTATCTGTTCCAAAGAGTATGTAAAGCCTAGTTGAACTGACCGAAAAGTACAGCAACAATTACAATAATACATACAGATGAATCTGTTAGTACAGAGTAAGCACGTTGGGTCTATCTAAAGAGGAATCACAAATAAATAAACACATAGGTAGATAGATAGACACATACATACATACATACAAATTTCCTAAAGGAAGTAACACATAGAGTCTTGGAGAATGAGTAAGACTTAGCTTGGTTAGAAAAAGTGAAGAAAAGCCATATCACAGCATTAAAAGCATGTGGGAAGAAGCTACAGAGATGTGAAATAGCGTAATAGGTTTATGGAACTACACAGATTTTCTTATAGTGGAAGCAAAAGGCATATGAAGCCAGTTCAGGGAGATGTGGCCAGAGAGACTGGAGACTCTGATGACATAGTGGGTAAGTCCTATGTCCGATAACTAAAAGGTCAGCAGTTTCAATCTACCAGGTGCTCCTTGGAAGCTCTGTGGGGCAGTTCTACCCTTTCTTGTAGGGTTGCTGTGAGTTGGAATGGACTTGACGGCAGTGACTGGCAAGACAGATGGACAGGTTGAAAAGAAAGTGATAGAGAAGACAGAATGCAACATTGTTAAAAGGGTTAATGTGCAAATTATATGATGATCTTACGTGAAAGTTTAAAATGCAGGTCAGCTTGTCCTACAGAAACTAGTACACATTGTTATATGACCCTAGGTGCTCTCCCTAGGCACACTGTTCCACTCTGCCCTGTATTTCCTGGGGCCATTCAACCAGCTTCTGTCCTTTTCTGCCTTCTCATCTTACCTCTGAAAAGAAGGTGCCCATTTAGTCTCAAGTATCTACTGGAGCCAAGGAGTACACTCTTCAACAGTATCATTTTAACTCTTATAGTCCAATTTAACCTTGTCTGAAGAGTTGGCTGCAGGAATGGTTTCAGTTCTGGGCTAACAGAACTGACCGACCATGTTTTTGAAGGACCCTGTTACATAAAAGAGGACAAACATATGAACATCTAATATGCATAAAAACAAATACAAGGATCAATGACAATAACAAAAGATTCAATTCCACTAGTAGTAATACCCAAAGTTACGTTTTACTCATCTAATTACCAAAAATGAAGAGAATCACTGCACCCCACATTGGTGAGTGGCGTCTGGGGTCTTAAAAGCTGCCAAGCTGCCATCCGAGGTCACAGCAAATGGTCCCAACTCAGCAGGAACGGATGCTCACCGAGGGCCAAAATGGCATGCGGTAAAGACAACGGAGAAGACAGAGAGACCCACAAGAGTGGGTGCCTACATCGACCTGGGACCGAAAGAACCGGATGGTGCCCGGCCACCACCAGTGATAGCCATGACGGAGCTCACAGAGAGGAGCCTCACTGGCAACACAAGAATAAAAAGAGGTGCATCATGAGATCTCCACTAAAAGACCTCAATTGATGGTCCAGCGGTTTTGGGGTTCCTCTGAGAGCATGACCCCTGGCCCTGATGCTGCCCGTTCCCATAAATTATAACAAAGGTCCACTCTTTGGACAGGAATGGAATGGACTTGGCAATGCAGAGTAACCATATGTTGGAAGCACTTTATGGTTCTATACATCTATAGGATATCATCTTGCTGACTTCTGGCTGGAGGAAGGGGAGTGGACAGAGAGGAGGGGAAAGGAGACTGTTGGGACGATGAGACATGTATGGAGCAGAGAGGAATAGTGTGCAGTCACCGGACAGGGAGAGCAGTGGAAGCTGCATATAGGGGGGCATGTAAATTTACATGTGAATGTACATTTTTACTCAGTTACGTTAAATAAAAAAATATATATATAAAAAAATGAAGAGAATCATAATATCTATGTTAGTGAAGAAATGACAACATATATTTTACTTACTAAGAAGTGTAAATTGACAGACATATGGTAGTATTTACATTTTAAAATGCATATGTTTTTCAATTCAGAAACTCCATGCCCATGTAACTATCCTAGATATACATGTGATAACTTAAAAACACCCAACAGAAAGGAAAAAGTTAAATAAATGATTATATATTTATACTAGCGAATATTATGATACAAAATAGAATGACGTAGATTGTCTTAATTATCTAGTGCTCTTTAAGAAAAACACCACAAGTGGGTATTTAAAAGAGAAATTTCATTGTCACAGTCCAGTAAACTAGAAGTCCAAATTCAGGATGTTACCTACAGGGGAAGGTTTTTTTGCTGCATCTGAAGAAAGGTCCTTGTCATCAATCTTCTGTACTGGAAGCTTCTAAGCTGCAGTGACTTGAGTCTTTTCTGAAGGATGCACTCAGCTCCCAGCACTGCTCCTTTGTACTGTGAGGTCACCAAATCTCAGCTTGCTACCCTTTCTTTTATATCCCAAAAAGCTGCCACAAGCCATAATGTAGTCCCACACATTAAATTCTGCCCCATCAACTCAACTGCCACCCATCTACCCTCATTAACATCACAAAGCCAGGGTTTACAACAAGAGTGACATTATACAACACCAGGAATCAGGAACTAGCTAAATTGCTACACAAATTTGGGGGGGAACAATTCAATCCATGACATAAATCTATATCATGAAGCCAAGCCAAGTGCCGTCAAGTAGCCAACTCATGAAGGATACTCAAAATGTGTATGTCTTAGGCTGTGTTCTCTAGAGGAACAAAACCAGTAAAACAGTATATATATAGAGAGAGAGATTTATATCAAGGAAATGGTTTGCATGTTTGTAAAGGTTGGAATGTCCCAAGTCAGGATAGAAGTTTCTTAACTTACATAGCAGCAGAGAGTGGAAAACCCAAGGTCAGCAGATTGGAGAGCAGGGCTCTTGTTCATAGACTGAGAAGATCAACAAATCCCAAGGTCTGCAGGCAAGACTGAAAGTCTTCCCAATTCACACAGCCACAGAGGCCAATGCACCCAAGACCAGCACGTTGGAGAGCAAGGCTCTTGTTCACAGGCTGTAAAATTGACAAATCCTGGGATCAGCAGATAAGCTGCTAGCTCAAGAACTGGAGGTCAGACAAACAGGAGGCAGCTGCAAGATGCAGAGTAGGCAAAAACCAGAGTATCCACATATGTTTGCATGCAGGCCACAAGCCCAAGGAAGTTGCCTTTCAACTGATAGCCTACTCACAGCAGATTCCATCATGAGGATAATCATAAATAAACATTGAGGATCGTGGCCCACCCAAGTTGGCACACATTCTTACCCATCGCAGTATAAGAAAATTTAAACATAAAAAGTATGTACAAAATATATAATCTCATTAATTTTTAAAATGCCTGAAGCAAAATTACTAGTTTTTATATCTATGTATATAAATATACATGGTGTATAAAAACAACTAGAATACATGTCAAAATAGTATCAGTAGGGGTATACGATTAAATGTACGACAAAATGGGTTTTTCAACATTCTAAACTGTTTAAGTATTAATAGGAATGTTTACAAATTACAGTGTAATTTAAATTGTAAGCACTATTCTTGAATCTGGGGAGTCTGAAAGATTTTAAATAGAGAAATCACATAAGCACATTTGTATTTTAGAAAAATATTTCTGACAGTTGAATATAACAAAAGAGTTCCGAGGGAAGTTAAACTGGACACAGGAAAGTCTATTAAAAAGCAATGTCAACGATCTCTAGTAAAAACAATAATGACAGACTTAAACAGGGCTGTGCAGTTTGTCCAGTTGTTGTGGAGATGGGGAAGAGTGGATGACTAAGAAGGGCCATTACTACATGGAATCCATAAGACCTGACTCCTGGGCTCGGAAGACAATTGTAAAGGAGTTGTATTACATAACCCTCAAGTTTCTAACTTAGGAATTCACTGAATGGTCAAGTCTAGTCACTGATATATGTAATTATAAAAGGTTAGGTGTGAGAAGGGTAAATTATAAGAAATATCATTTCTAGATTCTTGAGGAAATTGGGGTTTGCAATAGGAAGGCTACCTCAAGGATTTTCTATCAATTTTTTTTTCTAAGAGAAAGACACATTTTCTGCCAAAGGAATCAATAGCAAAGGAGTTATCTAAATGTGCTAGACTTGTATTAGTTTCCAATGGCTGCCATAACAAAATATTATAAAGTGGACTGCTTTAAAAGAACAGAATTTTTTTTTTTTTTAATGTGTGGAAAGCCAGAAATCAGAATATTGACTCTTGCTTTCTGCTGAGGGCTTTGAGAGAAAAATTGCTTCATGCTTCTCTCTCAGTTCTGGCGGCTGCCAACATTCCTTGTCATTCCTTTGCTGCTTCTGGATGCATTTTTCCTCCATCATCACTTGGCATCTTCCACCTATGTGATTCCATTTTTGTAAGATACCACTCAGAAGGCGTTAAGACCCACCTTACTCCTCAGTTTGACAGCACTGCGTTTGGTTTTGATTTATTATTTCTATATGAAAACACTAATGGCATAGTGGTTAAGTGCTACTGCTGCTAACCAAGTGGCCAGCAGTTCAGAAACCCAATGGGGCATTTCTACTCTGCCCTATAGGGTCACTATGAGTCAGAATTGACAGCAATGGGTTTGGGTTTTATGTTGTTGTTTTCTTTACCGCAATATGATGTTAAATGAAAACATCTACAAAGAAGCCCTTATTTCTCCAAACAAGGTCACATTTACAGGTAAGGATGTTAGGACTTGAACGTATCTTTTGAGGGGGGAGTATACAATATAATCCACAATACATATAACACTTCAAAAAAATTAGATTCCATGAAAAGTTGTTCAGTTGACTTTTCCCTTGAGTAATCCAAGGAATAGCTGCATCTACCTGTGGTAAGTATGTCATCATTGTGGGAGAAAAGTGTCAGTCTCATCCTTGAAAGCATTGTTTCTCAGTCCACTGTCCCTCCAGCCTACTCACTAAGCAGCTCAACTGGTATCATTCAGGTGGCACCCCAAACTTTGGGCAATACCTTCTGTTAGAAAGATCTAGAGGGAAACTAACACATAAAGCATGTCGAATTTTTATTTTTTAAGAAAGCAAAATTTTGTACCCTCAACTTGATTTCAAAGTTGTAAAATTTAGTGGATGATTTGTTCAATTCAGGCATACTACTTATTTTTCTAAGTCCAAAGAATTTCCTTTTATTTTATCTATACATTTTGTTTTGCTATTGAAAGACAAAAACTCATCCATAGTTAAAACTGAGACATTAAAATTAGAGTAGAAATCATCCATGGTATATTTAAATTTATTAATCATAGTTTGTCCTTGTCAGAAGTAAAAGGCTTATGTTTAAATAATGATAGAAAATAAGAGATAATAAAGATTCATTCAGTTATTCAGTTTTTCACCACTGAGATACAGTATACAAGACTAGATGATATTGGTTGTGGCTGTAATGGAAATTACAGTGTAATAACAGGCTAATGTGGGTGCACATTTCAAGGGCATCCAAGCTGGTGCCAAGAATTAGGGGACTAGTTTATGTTGTATTTTTGCTTTTTATCTTTGTTGTTGATGTTAATTGCCATCAATTTAGCTCCAACTCATACTGACCTTATATAAATCATAATGGAACAAAATGCTGCCTGGTCATGTACCATCTTCACGTTTGCAGGTATTTTTGAGTCCACTGTTGCAGATATTGTGTCAAACCATCTTATTAAGGCCTTCCTTCATTTTCACGTATCCATCTACTTTACCAAATATGATATACTTTTCTCTGCTGATTCATCTTTCTTCATGATGTGTACAAAGTAAGTCCCCTTCTTATCTTCTTTGCTTCTAAGGAGCATTCAAATTCTATTTCTTCTAAGACTGATTTGTTTTTTATTTTAGACCTTTAAAATTTTTAATTTCAATCAAAGAATTGGCCAAAGAAATTTTGAGAAAAGCAAATACATAGAGAGAGTGAGAGAAACACATAGACCCAGAGATGTTTCCTATGGTAAAAGTTTATTCACAGCTAATGATGGTATTTTCTTTTAATACTGAAGAAGCATCAACCATTCCTTTCCCTTATTGTCTTTCATTTATTGAACATCTAAGCATCAGGCACTGTGCTAAGCTTTCGGTACACATTAAGGAAGAAAACACCTTTCCCTACCTTGATAAAATTGACAGAAAATTGGTCCCAATCTGTTTTGTTTTGTTCTCTATAGGAACACAGAGCTCTACTCATTAAAAAATGGTTCTTAGCTGAAGTGTCACAGCACTCCATGACATAACCAGTTTTGAATTGTATCCAACTATTATTTATAATAATAAAGCAAAAAATTTCACTTTTTTTCTCTCTAAAAAGAGTAAACTAAGGCTTTGGAAATATATCACATTATGACTGCATTTCTCATAAATTGTGTGATGAAATAACATACTGAAAACAACCCAAGCAGATGGTTGGTGTCTGGGTTGGTGGGTAAACCCTGAAGTAATTTGGACAGAGGCAGAATAGTAGTCTGGAACAGCCAAAATGATAACCGTGCAGGTACTTCAAATTCAAAGTAAAAGATAAAATATAAAATAAAGAACATTGATGCCTTTAATTTAGGGACCAGGGACATCAAGAGTCAAGGAAAACTGTGAGTACATGGTTTATGATTAGATTTTATTGTGAATAACAGAAAATACCAAATAACAGCGGCTCTAAAAAGTTTAAGATCATTTCTTTTGCACATAAGCAGCACTGAGGTAAGCAATCTCTGTTGGTGGAATGGTTCCATGATCCTCAAGACTCATGTCCCTTTTGCATAGAGAATAGCTGCCTTTGACACACTTCTTAGAGTCATTGCTTTGGCCTCATTCATCCAGAGGAAGGCATCGCCAGGTCTGTGCTACGATCACTGACCACCTTCTTCAGCATCATTTTGTGTTGTTGTCTGTCATTGTTTTTGTTTCACTGTCGTTTCCTTTCTCTATACCCCTTCCTTCCTTTCATTTTCCTACCCACCTAGCCCTATGTGTCACTTCATCCACTTCTCGACAGTTGGCAAACCACGGTTTAGAGAGCTACTGGCACATAGCCTCCCCAGGTGTGCACTACCCACACAGGCTGGCTCCCTCAGCACCATGTTTTTTATTTGTCTTTATCTTCTCCCTGTTCCTTTTCCTTCCCAAGGCCCTGCATTGCCTGTGCCTCTTTCTTAGTGACAAGCCATGCCATCCACAAGGTAGACACCATTTCACTGCCACCCTTATTCTAACTTACCCCCAAAAGCCAGCTCCCTCAGCATCATGTATATATATTATTGTTGTTTTAGTTTTTTCTTTGTTTGTTCACTCTTTCTCTAGTTTCTTTTCCTTTGTCCTACCGACCTATACCCACGTACCCCCCATAACCCTTCTAAACAGACCAAGCCATATGGCTCAGCTTGGTCTCCACCTCTGCTACCCACTGGATCTCACTGTGCTGACATTTTGCTTTCTTTTTTTTTTTTCTTTTTATCTTTCTTCTTCTGTTTGTTTCTGTTGCTCTCTAGTCTCACAACCACTTAGCTTCACACACAACATCCTCCACTTTCTCTCATATCTATCATGTTCCCAAGCAGCACAGGTATGGACCCTTGGACTCTGCCCTGACTCTCCCAGCCCTGCCCTACTGGCCCCAGTTGATCCTGCAAAGATATCATCCTTGCCTCTCCCATCCTGCTGGACCTGCCTTGCTACACCAGAGCTGAGTGACCAGCTCCACTCACCTAGACTAGGTGGTAAAAAGTATTGTGCTCATGAATGAGTAAGCAATGAAACATATCCAACCAGCATTCTCAGACATATCCAAATAAAATCCAAAACTAAGACATAACAAACTAATCTATAAAAGAAGAAGAAAAGAAAGGAAGGGGAGGGAGGGAGGGAGAGAAGAAAGAAAGAGAAAAAGAGAAAGAAAGAACAAAAGAAGGAAGAAACAAATTCCTGAATAGGACATTCAAACAGTATCAAAACAGCAGACAATATCAAAAACATGTTCTACATAACAGGTAGGAGACGAACACAGAGTGATGCAGGTGGTGCATATATTTTGTGTTTTAATATATATATGAAGCTGTCAAACTGGTCTCTTTTTAGCTGAGAGAGGAAATGTTGGAGAGGAGGAGACAGGTGTCAGTTGAGTGGATACTGGAAGTAAAGAGTACAGGGGATGAATGTGCTATCACAGGATGAGGAAAGCAGATAGAGTTGCATAGAGGTGGGTGCTTGGGGATTTGTATGGTAAATAAACTTGTATTGTAAACTTTCACTTAATCACAGTAAGAAAATTTAAAAAATGAAATTTCAACTGGAAAAAATTAAAAAAAAAAAAGAAACTCCAGTCAAGATAGCTCTAGCAAATGGCCAAAGTAAAACACCACATGAATTTCTGATAGAAAAAAGGGCACTGGAACTACCTGATAGAGAACAGTATTCAGTATTCTCCAAAAGAGTAGGAGAAAGATGAATGAAAACACTGGTAAAAATAAGGAGAAAATCATGAAAAATACAGAAAAAAAGTCAGAGAAAACAGACAAAGCAATGGAAGAGTCAGGAAAATAACACAATTAAAAACATAAAAATAAATAAACAACTAGAAATGGTACAGAAATTAGAATTACAAATGATAACACTATTTCAGAAATTGACAGTTCAATAGAAGGCTTTAGAGGCAAATTTGAAACAATGGAAGACAGAATCTGCAAAACTGAAAACAAATCATCACATACCATTTTGTTTGAGGAAAAATCTGAGAAGAGAATGAAGAAAAATGAAAGACAAAAAACACAATGAGTGAGAAACAAATAAAATTTTCTGTGTGACTAGAGTTCCAGAACAGGGGGAACAGAGAGGACCATAAAAGATTTTTGGATAGAAAAATTACCTAATATGAAAGATGAAATGCTGACAATCCAAGAACCTGTATGAACCCCATAAAGAAAAGACCAAAAAAGAAAATCACCAAGATGCATTATAAGCACAATTGCCAAAACCAAAGACAAAGAAACCTGAGAGCAGCTCAAGAAAATTGAAAAGTAACATACAAAGGGGACACAGTAAGACCAAGTTCTGATTACTGGGCAGACACCATGCAGATAAGAAGGCAGGTGATGACATATATATAATCTTGAAAGAAAAACAACCTGCCAGCTAAGAATGATATATCTCACAAAACTCTCCCTCAAGCATCACTGCAAAGTTAGGACATTTCCACATCACAAAAAGTAAGGGAATCTGTAAAAACTAAACCAAACTTATAAGAATTATGAAAAGGGTGCTTCAGTTAGAAAACAAACAACATTAGACAACAAGCTGAATCGAAAACACAGGACCGCATAGCCAGATACCAACCTAGGTAATGAACTTTCAAGGATGAAACAACACTAAAAATATTTATAACAAGAAACTGGAGACATCAACCCATAAATGATAACAATATCAGAATAACAAAAGAAGGAATAAATGGTGTATGCATAGAACTTTCAATTAGAGAGGAAGTCTAGAACATATCAACTAACAAAAGAATGGTTTAATCTCAGGAACATAGTGAAAAATTTCAAAGTAACCACAAAGAAATTTAACAAATCTCCTCATCAAAACAAAGAAGAAAAATGTAAGGTGTTAGTAAACACAAATCCATAAAAATGAAAGAAATGAAAAAAATCCACATAAAAAGGAATTCAGCACAGGAGAGTAACAGAAACAAAGAAAACATTAGCACCACAGAAAAAAGCACTACACAATGACAACTCACAGCTATAAATAAACATACTGAACATAAATGGCTTAGATGCTCCCATAAAGAGACTAAGTAACAGAGTGGATAGGTGGGGGAAAAAAAAAAAACAGGGCCTATCAATATGCTATCTTCATAAGACACACCTTGGAGATAAACATAAATATTTTTAAAACCAAAGTATCAGAAAAAAAATAAAAATACATCAAGCAAATAGCTACCAAAAAAGAGGAGCGGTAATATTAATCTCAGGTAAAATAGACTTTTAATAAGGATCCACCATTTAAAAAAGGAAAGATATTATATAATGATTAAAGTGACATATTGCCATGAGAGCATAACTGTAATAAATATGAACAAAATGACAGGGCTCCAAAATACATCATAAAACAAACTCTAACAGCACTGAGAACAGAAATTGACAGTTCCATAATAATAGTAAGAAACTTTAATACAACAGCTAGAAAGAAACTCAACAAAGATACAGAAGAGTTAAAGCCCACAGTCTACCAACTTGACCTCATAGACATATACAGAACAATCTACCTAACAGCAGCAAGGTATACATTCTTTTTCAACATACATGGAAAATTTTCAAGAATAAGACTACTCTTTAGGCCACAAAGTAACCCTCAACAAAACTCAAAACAACAAGATAATCTAATCAATCTAAATGAATTCTTTAATCAAAATATCATAAAAGTAGAAATTGATAACAGGAAGAGCAAAGAAAAAGATCAGATACATGGAAAATAAATAATACCTTGCTAAAACACCATTGGTTAATGGAAGAAACCAAAGATGGAATGAAAAAAAATCCTAGAATCAAATGAAAATGAAAATGTATTGTAAAAAACCTTTGAGACGCAGCAAAGATAGTATTGAAAGGTCAGTTTATAGCAATAAATGTTGTCTTAGTCATCTAGTACTGCTGTAACAGAAATACCACAAATAGATTGCTTTAAAAAAATTATTTTGTCACAGTCTAATAGTCTAAAAGTCCAAATTCAAGGTGTCAGCTCCAGAGGAAAGCTTTCTCTTCTGTCTCTGGAGGGAGGTCTTTGACATCATTTTTCCCCTGGTTTGGAAGCTTCTGATGTGCTGGGACCCTGGGTCCTTTCCCAAAGACATGCTGAACTCCCAGCACTGCTTCTTGGTGGAATGACTTACCCAAGTATCTTCTTGCCTCCCTTTCTTTTATATCCCAGTTGACTGCCCAAAGCACAATACAGTCGCATACTTTGAGTCTTTCTCCACCAGTACAACTGTCTCTCATCCCTCTCATTAGCATTATAGAGTAGAGTCAGGGTTTACAACATAAAGGGACATCATACAATATTAGGAATCCAGGCCTAGCTAAATGGCCACACACATTTTTAGGGGACACAATTTCAATCCATGACAAATAAACATATCCGAAAAGAAAAGGGTGTAGTCAAAATGTTAGCTATAAAAATGTAACACATAGAGAACAGCAAATGAAGCCCTAAGCCACCAGAAAGAAGGAAATGATAAAGATCAGAATAGAGGTAAATGAAATAAAGGGCAGAAAAATAATAGAAAAAAATCCAAAAAACTAAAAGTCAATTCTTTGAAAGGATCAAAAGAACAACCAACCACTATCCAAACTGACAAAAGAAAAATAGGGGGGATACGAACAGCTCAAATAAGAAATGAAAAGTAGGACATTGCAAAACCCAACTGAAATAAAAAGGATCATAATACAGTACTATGAAAAACTGTACTCCAACAAATTAGAAAACCTAGAGGAAATGGACAAATTTCTAATGAAAGGACTGCCTTTAGTATCTCTTGTCAATTTTGCAAATTTCCTAAATTTAAATTTATATGGAAATGTCCTAATTTCACCATCATATATGAGAGACAGCTTTGCTGAATAACTCTCAGCTGGCAACTTTTTCCCTTCAAGGCTTTGTATATGTCATCCTATGGCCTTCTCGTGTTCATGGTTTCTGCTGAGTAGTCTGAGTTTAGTCTTAACCTTAATCTCTTTTGTAGGTTATTTTCTGTTTATCCCTAGTCAGTTTTAAAATTGTCTCTTTGGTTTTGGAAAGTCTAAGTATAATATGCCTTGATGTCTGTCTTTTGGAATCTATCTTGTGTGAAGTTCAATGAGCATCTCAGATGTCATCTTTCATAGTATCAAGAAAGTTTTCTCTCAGCAAATCCTCAACAATTCTCTCTGTATTTTCAGTTGTCTCCCCATGCTGTTCTGATATTTCAACTACTCATAGATTATTACTCTTGATAGAGTCTCACATAATTCTTCATGATTCTTGATTAAAAATATATATGTATTTTATCTGATTTTTCATCAAATATATTAGCGTGACATGCTTTACCTTCATTCTTGCTATTTTGACCTTCCATTGCTTTGATTCTAGAAATATACCACCTACCTACGTTAAACTGCTTAAAATGCCCTGGAAGCACAGTGGTTAAGAACTGAGCTTCCAACCAAAAGGCAAGCAGTGAAAATCCATCAGATGCTCCTTGAAAACCCTAGTGGTAATTTTACTCTGTCCTATATGATTACTCTGAGTCAGAATTGTCTCAATAGCATACAACAAACAACCTAAACTAACACAAAGTAAAGTAAAAAATCTAAACAGAACCATCCAAGAGATTTAAAAGGTAAGAAAAAGTTGGGGGTAGGGTAGGTAGGAATCCACAACAACAAAAAGCCCTGACCTTATGGCTTCCATGGAGAATTCACCAAATAGTCAGAAAAGGACTCAAGCCAGAACTACTCAAACTATTTCAGAAAATGCAAAAGGAAGAGATATTTACAAATTCATTCTATGGAGCCAGCATAACCCTGATACCAAAGCCAGTCAAAGACACCACAGAAAAAGAAAACTACAGACCAATAACTCTCATTAATACAGCTACAAAAATTATCAACAAAACTCTAGCCAGTAGGAATCACTATCGTACCAAAAAAATAACATACCCTAATCAAGTAGGATTGATAGCAGGCAAGCAAGGATAGTTCTACACTAGAAAAATCAATCAAAGAAATCCACCACATAAATGAAAGAATCATGTCATTCAATAAAATTCAACACCAATTCCTGTTGAAAGAAACTCTCAATAAAATACAGAAAGAAATTTCTCAATATAAAAAAAGATATCTATACAAAACCAACAGTCAACGTCATTCTCAACAGAGGGTAAAACAGTCGCCTTAGAACAGGAACAAGACAAGGATATACATTATCACAACTCCTATTTAACATTGTCCTGGAAGTCCTAGCTAGTGCAAAAACACAAGAAAAATATAAAAAATAAAAAAGGCGCCCAAAATGGTTAGCAAGATGTAAAACAATCCCTATGGAGGATTGTCATGTATTGAATTGTGTCATCCAAAAAATGACACTGGCAATTTGACTAGGCCATGATTCTTGGTACTGTGTGTTGTTCCTATTGTTTTTACGTGCTGTAAATCCTGTCTCTATAATGTTAATGAGGGAAGATGGGCAGACGTCGTGGTAGTGAGGCAAGACTCACTCTGTAATACTGTATTGTACCTTGAGGCAATCTGTTGGGATATAAAAGAAAGGCAAGCAAGAAGAGTTGAGGCCCTCCTACTATCAGGAAAGAAGCAGTACCAAGAGCAGAGCATGTCCTTTGGAACTCAGGTCCCCCCACATCAGAAGCTCCCAGTCCAGGGGAAGATTGACAAACAAGGGCTTTCCTCTAGAACCAACAGAAAAAGACTTTCCCTGTAGCTGACACCCTGAGTTTAACCTGTCTCCTACATTTTGGGACAAAATAAATATCTCTTTGTTAAAGGCTTCCACTTGTGATATGTCTGTTATAAGCACTAGGAAACTAAGACTAGGATGATGTCATATTACAGATAGAGAACAAAAAATACTCCATAAGAAAACTAGTGGAAATAATAGAAAGATTCAACATTGTAGCACGACATAACATAAACATACAAAAAATAAGTTCAGGGGGTGGAGTCAAGATGCCTGACTAGACACACGTCTCTTTAACTCCCTCTGAAAACTAAGGCCTGGATTGATCATTGAATAGAGCTTTCTGGACAAGCAGTGAGCCCTAGGACGTGGCATAGGGCTGTCAGTTTGGACTACACACCACTAAGCAGGAAACTTCCTCTCTCTGGCTGAGCACTGTTCTTGCTGAATGGCTGACTTTTGCAGACATAAGGTCCTGGCAGTTTTAATCTTTTTTTCTTTTTGTTGACTGGTAGGCAGAGGGTAGGAATGAGCTGGCAGTTATGCTGAAACAAAGTGCTAAAGTGAATAGAGTGTGCTGCAATGGAGAGACAGTGTGTAGGACAGCCACATTTTGAGAGCATGGTGGTGGACTTGGCCATGACAGTGCCTCCACCTTCTCTTTTCAGATATCTGCCATAGATTTGGCTGTTTAGTGGTGGGAGGGGTAGACCAAGACACTATCTTGTTCAGCTGGGAGGTGGAGATAGCCAGGTGGAGGCCTCAGCTGGAGCTAATTCCAAGACTGGGAGGGACTTCCAGTCCCGGAAGGGCTTTTCCAGTAGAAAAGCTGCATTTGCACAGTGTTTCATTATGGGAAGCACCCAGCAGGTGATGACAGTAGCCCAGTAGTGCCTCCCTACTTTGAACTACATCATAGCATGTGGATATGGCCAAAGAGGTGCCTCTGTACTAAGCTGGAAGGATAAGCCTGCCATGCCTGACAGCCTGAATGACTTTGGAAGTAATCAGATGACTTTTAGCTTTTTTAAATAAGACTGCCTGGAGAAATATCTGCTGTGCAGCCCAATGGCATCTCTTCCAACATTTACTGACCCACATCATAGGGTCAGTTGATGGTCCATCAGTGGCTCCATAATAGGCTGTGTCTTTGCCAGTCAGGAAGCAGAACCTGCTACCTGAGAGAGTCACCTGGGGCCAGCCACTACAGTACAAAGAGGTGACTGGTGAGCAACTCCCTTCTCAGATATATACCTCAGTTCCTGTTGAGGCAAAAACAAAAAAACTAAACAGCCTCAAGATGTCCCGAAAGCAACAAACCTTTGCCAAGCATTTGAAGAAACAACCAACCATGGCTCTGGAAAACTCCCAAAATAAAGAATCGAAAAATTTCCCAGATGAAGAAGACTTTCTGAAACTATCAGTCAACTATGAAAGAATTATATAGAGAGGCCTCCTAGAGATTAAACAAAATGCAGGAGAGCAAAATGAAAAAATAAGCAAGATATTTAAACTGATAGCTTATCAACATTCTGAAATCTGATAGACCAGTAACAAAATTACAGAATTAGACAATTCAAATCAAAGCAAAAAGACCAGAATTGACAAATCAAAAATCAAACAGTGAAGTAGAAGATAGAGCCACTGACATCAGCATTTATGAGGAGAAATCAGAGAAAAGACATAGAAAAATGAAAAAGCATTAAGAAACATGTGGGACTCTATCAAGAGGAATAATCTATGATTAATTGGAGTTCCTGAACAGGGAGAGATAGCTGAAAACATAGAGTATTGTTGTTGAGTTACTGACAGAAAACTTCCATGAAATTACAATGGAAGAGAACATAGACATCCAAGATGTGTATCGAACACCACAAAAAGTAGACCCCAAAAGACAGACACCAAGACATATCATAATCAAGTTTAATAAAATGAAACGTAATGGCTAAGCAGAAACTCTTAAAGGCAGCGAGAATCAAAGCAAAGCTAACATTCAGGGGGAAGCCCTGTAGGCTTTCATCTGAATTCTCAGCAGAAATAATGTTGGCACAGAGGCAGTGGGATGATACATTCAAAGCCATGAAGGAAAAAACTTTCAACCAAGAATTATCTATCTTGCAAAACTGTCTTTCAAATATGAAGATGAAATTAAGACATTCACAGATAAACATAAGCTTAAAAACTTTGTTAAAACCAAACCAAAACTACAAGAAATACTGAAAGACGCTCTTTGCTTACAAAAACAAAACCATCAAGTATATATTTAAGGATACAATTCAGGACACAATGCAGAAACCCACTTAGTTAGGGAAGACACAAAACTCAATCATAGCTACATTAAAAGAAGGGAATCATTTATCATATCATGAAAACTAAGACACCATCACATTAAAAAGAGGAATGTTCTACAGTAGTCATAGTTCTTTTAGATGGAGATGAAGTTAATAAGATATGTAGAACTTAAAATTGGGTTTAAACTTAGAATATTAAGGGGGCTCATAGAGGTAGCTGGGTAGCACACCAACAATGCAATATATCAACACCAGAAACATAATACAGAAGTGTCAACAAACACAAAACCAACACTGATAAAGATGATAAGTCAATCCATAAAGAATTACTCAGAACAGAACATTAAGAGCAACAGAGAAAACACCAATACCAAAATAAATACTTCAAAATAACAGCACTAAATGCATACCTATCAATAATTACACTGAATTCTGACTCGACGGCACTTGGCTTGGCTTGGCGTAAATGGTCTGAACGCTCCTGCAAAGAGACAACGAGTGACATCTTGGACCAAAAGATACAAATCGTCTATATGTTGCTTACAAGAAACTCACCTTACACTTAAAGACAGGAACAAACTGAAACTGAAAAGATGGAATAACATATAGCAAGCTAACAATATACAAAGAAGAGCAGGTATGGCAATAATAATCTCAAATAAAATAGATATCAATGTAAAATCCACCATCATAGACAGGGATAGTCACTATTGCTGAAAGGTTCAGTACATAAGCAAGACTTAACAATATTAGATATTCTGCACCCAATACCAGAGCATCTAAATACATCAAACAAATACTGACTACAACGAAAATGAGGTAAATCATTCCATAATAATAGCTGGGGATTTCAACACTCCACTTTCAGTTTTGGACAGATCTTCTAGACACAAGTTCAGTAAAGACACAGAAGATCCTGTTGTCATAAATAACCAATCAGATCTCATTGACATATACAGAACATTTTATCCATCAGCAGATAACTACACCTTCTTCTCCAATGTACTTGGCTTGGCTCTTCTCCAATGCACATGGAACATTTTCCAGAATGGAACATGTGTTAAGACATGAAGCAAATCTCAACAAAATCCAAACTTTTGAATTATTGCAAAGCGTCTTCTCAGACCATAAAGCCATAAAAGTCAAAATTAATAGCAGAAAAAACATAGATAGAAATTGGAACCCACGGAAACTGAACAACAGCTTGCTTAAAAAATCATAGGTTATACAATAAATCAAGGATGAAACAAAGAAATTTATGAATTTAAATGAGAATGAAAACCCTTCCTACCAGAACCTATGAGATACAGCCAAAGCAGTGCTCAGAGGTCAGTTTATCTCTATAAATGCACACATCTGGAAGGAAGAAAGGACCCAGACCAAAGAATTACCCCTACAGCTTGAACAAGTAGAAAGGAGCAACAGAGAAACCACTCAGCCACCAGAAGAAAAGAGATCATAAAGATCAGAGTAGAAGTAAATGAATTAGAGAATAGAACAATAATTGAAAAAATTGACAAAAACCAAAAGCTGGTTTTTTAAAAAGATCAACAAAATTGACAAATCATTGGCTAAACTTACTAAAGAAAAACAGGGGAGGAAATAAGTAACCTGAATAAGAAATGAGATGGGAGATATCACAACAGATCCAGCAGAAATCAAACTATAATAAGAGAACTGCGGAAGACTGTACTCTAACAGATTGGAAAACCTAGAGGAAATGGACAAATTCCTATTCACATAACCTACCAAAATTATCTCAAGGAGAACTAGAACAACCTAATAAACCCCTCACAAAGGAAGAGATTGAAAAAAGTCATCAGAAAGCTATCAACCAAAGAAAGCCCTGGCCCAGATGGCTTCACAACAGAATTCTACCAGAGAAGATTTAACTTCTACTAGCCAAGCCAAGTGCCGTCGAGTCAGATCCGCAATTCTACTACAGAAGACTTAACTCGAAATACTACTGAGAGCATACAAAGGGATGGAATACTCCCAAATTCATTCTATGAAGCCAGCATAATCCTGATACCAAAGCCAGGGAAAGATCCCAGAAAAGAGAACATCACAGACCAATATCACTCATGAACCTAGATGCAAAAATCCTCAACAAAATCCTTGCCAAGAGAATTCAACAACACATCAAAAAAATAATTCGTCATGACCAAGTTGGATTCATACCTGGAATGCAAAGCTGGTTCAACATCAGAAAAACAATTAATGTGATCAACCACATAAACAACACAAAAGACAAGAATCATCTGATTTTGTCAGTTGATGCAGGAAAGGCATTTGACAAAGTCCAACAGTCATTCATGCTAAAAACTCTCAGCAAAATAGGAACAGAAGGCAAATTCCTCAACACAATAAGGGGCATCTATGCAAAGCCAACCACCAACATCATCCTGAGAATGGGAAATAGATAAGGATGGCTACTCTCGCCACTTCTATTCAACATTGTACTAGAAGTTCTGGCCAGAGCAATTAGACAAGACAAAGAAATAAAGGACATCTGCATCAGCAAAGACAAAGGAAAAATCTCCCTATTTGCAGATAATATGATTGCATATGCGGAGAATCCTAGAGAACCCATAAGTAAACTACTCAAACTGGTAGAAGAGTTCAGCAAAGTATCAGGATACAAGATAAATGTAAGTAAATCACTAATATTCCTTTATACCAACAAAGAGATTTTTAAAGAAGAAATCATCAAATCAATATGCCTTACTATAGCCCCCAAGAAGATAAAATACCTAGGAATAAATCGAACTAGAGAAATAAGAGACCTATAAAAAGAGAATACAAGACCTTACTGCAAAAAACCAAGAAGACTTACATAAATGGAGAAACCGACCCTGCTCATAGATGTGAAGACTTAACATTCTGAAAAAGGCTATTTTATCCAAAGTGATTTAAAATACAATGCAATCCCAATACAAATTCCAGTGACATTTTTTAAGGAGGTGGAGAAACAAATCGCCAACTTTGTTTGGAAAGGGAAGAAACCCCAGATAAGCAAAGCACTACTGAATAAGAAAAACACTGTGGGAGGACTCTTACTACTCAATTATAGAACCTGTTACACTGCCACAGTAGTCAAAACAGCCTGGTTCTGGTACAAAAAGAAACACATAGACCAATGGAAGAGAGTTGAGACTCCAGACATGCCACTACCCTCTTATAAACAGTTGATATTCGACAAAAGCCCTAAGGTTATAAACTGGGATAAAAAGAGTCTCTTTAACAAATGGTGCTGGCAAAATTGGATATCCATCTGTAAAAAACTGAAACAAGACCCATTTCTCACACCTTATACAAAAAATATCTCAAAGTGGATAAAAGACCAAAATATCAAACTTAAAACAATAAAGATCATCTTTAAAAAAAAAGAGTCAACAATGAGCATTTTAATACACAACTTAGATAGACTTCAAAATTTGACAAACAAAACATGATCAACAGAAGAGAAAATAGATGGGAACCACTAAGAATCAGACTGTTTTGCTCATCCAAAGACTTTATCAAAAAAATTAAAAGACCACCTACCAAATGGGAAAAAATATTTCAGAACTATATGTCAGATCGACATCTGATTTCCATGATCTACATGTCCTGCAAAATATCAACAAGAAAAGAGTAAATAACCCAATTAAGTGCTGGGCAAAGGAGATGAGCAGACACTTCATTAAAGAGGAAATGCATGTAGTCAAAAGACATGTGCAGAAATGCTCACAATCCTCAGCTATTAAGGAAATTCTAATCAAAACTACAATGAGATACCATCTCACCCAAACAAGGTTGGCCATGATCTAAAACAGAAAACAAATGCTGGAGAGGCTGTGGAGACACTGGAACTATCCTACTCTGCTGGTGGGATTGCAAAATGATACAACCTCTTTGGAAAGCAATCTAGCACTTCCCTAAAAAGCTGAAAATAGGTATACCATTTGACTTAGTAATCCCACTGCTTGGAATATGTCCTACAGAATCAAGGGCAGTCACACAAACACATACACACACATGAATGTTTATTGCAGCGCAGTCCACAATAGCAAAAAGATGGAATCAACTCAGATGTCCTACGACACATGAAGGAATAAACAAACTATGGTATATATACTCAATAGAACAGTATGCAATGATAAAGAATGATAATGATTTTAGGAAGCATCTCATAACCTGGTTTCAATTGGAAGACATTATGTTGAATGAAATAAGTCAGCAGCACAAGGACACATATTGCAAGAAAATCCTACTAATAAGGACTTGAAAACAGGCTCATGTATAGAAGAAAAGACTCTCTGATGGCTGTAAGGGAGGGCAGGAAAGGAGAAAGAGAGCTGGTTATAGATTAGATAGTTGATAAAAATTTGGATGAAAGCAATGACAGCATGCAGTAGAAAGAAGATCAACTTCACTGGACTTCAACATAAACTGAAAACCCTTCTAGTCTTAACCCAATATTGCAAGGATAGAGTAGCACGGGTGGGGGTCCCGGGACCATGTTCTCAGGGGACATTGAGGCCAATTGACATAACTACCCTATTGCTAAGAGTCTTCTCCACTCCATATTGATGAGTGGCATCTGGAGTATTAAAAACTAGCAGGCTGCTATCTGAGGCATACCAAATTATCCCAACTTAGCTAGAATAGATGATCAACAAGGACAACAAAGACATGAGGGAAAAAAGAGCCCAGAAGACAGAAGGACCAACATGAATGGGTGACTGTATCAACAAGTGACCAGAAGAACCAGATGGCCCAGCCACCACCAATGACAGCCATGATGGGGCACCCAATATAATGTCCCAGTGGCAACATGAGAAAAAGAGAGGTGCACCTCAAGAACTCCACTAAAAGACTGCAACTGATGGTCTGAAGGCCTGGGAGATCCCCTGCGAGCATGGCCCCTAGACCTGCTGCTGCCTGTGATCAGAAGCCATTACTGAGGTCAACTCTTCAGACAGGAATGGATTGGACTCGGGAACACAAAGTGACCCCATGGTGTGTGCACTTTATGGGTCTATGCATCTATAGGATGCTCTCCTAACTAGCCTCTTACTAGAAGGGAGAGGAGAGGGTGGAGATGAGGGGACAGGAGATTGTTAAGAGGATGTGACATGTATGGAAAGGAAAGGAGGAGTGTGCTGTCATGGGGCAAGCAGAGTAGAAGGAGTTGCAATTAGGCGGGCATGGAAATTTAGCTTGTGTTGTATACTTTCATTCAATCACAATTAAAAAAAATCACTTCAATTCCTATACACCAATAAGTAAAATAACGAAAAGGAAATCAGGAAAACAGTACCACTTATAACAGCCCCTAAAAGAATAAATGTTTAGGAATCAATCTAGGGATATAGAAAACCTATACAGAGAAAACTACAAAACAGTGCAAGAAGAAATCAAAAAAGGACTACATAAATAGGAAACCGTACCATGCTGATGGATAGACAGACTCAACATCATGAAAATGTCAATTCTATGCAAAGCAGTCTACAAATACAATGCAATCCTGGTCCATATACCAACAGCATTCTTTAAAGAGATGGGAAAACTAATAACTAACCTTGTACAGAGGGGAAAGAGATCTCAGATAAGCAGAGCACTATCAAAGAACAAAGAGGAAGCCTCACATTACCTGACCTTGGTACCTATTCCAATAGTCAGAACAGCCTGACACAGGCACAATGACAGACACATTGACCAACAGAATGGAATCAAGAGCTCATACATGAATTCACCTACCTGCAGTCACCCAATCTGAAATATAGACCCAAAGTCTGTTAAAGGGGGAAAAGACAGTCTTTTTAAAAAATGATGCTGGCGTAACTGAATGTCCATTTGCAAAAGAAAGAAATAGTATCCATACCTCACACCATACACAATAACAAAATCAAATTGAATTAAAGATCTAAATATGAAACAAAAACTGTAAATATCACAGAAGACTATAAGGTCACCTCTAGAGGCCCCAATGCCTAATATAAATAGGCACGAACCACAACTAACAATGTACAAATACCAGGATATAAGCTAGATAAATGGCATAGTTTAAAATTAAACATTTATGAGTATACTCATTAAAAGACTTCACCAAAAGAGTGAAAAGAGAACTCAAAGACTGGAAAATAATATTTGGCTATGATGTATCTGACAAAGGCCTAATCTCTAATTGTCGTGTCTATGGATCTGTATTATCTGAGGGTTATCTATGCTGATGAAGAATGCCACACAGAAACACAGGTGGTGAGGAGGAGAGTGGCAACTCTGACGCTCCAGCTCTGGCTCCAGCATCACGCAGCTCATATTTATTTAATGAGCAGAGCATGCATACATGCAGTAAACAAGCTTTAATTTGAATAGGGTTTGGGAAGTAAGTCATCAAACAATCTCATGACTTCTTATCTATACAGCATATCAAAGGACACTTCCTCATGAGACCGTTTCTCCAAGGAGGAAAGCACGTAGGCCTGGGTAGGGTACAAGGTTCAGAATCACAAGGCCAGACCGGCTGTCTTCCGGGGTCTGATGCCAGGCATTCCAGTCATATTTGGCTGTTTACATGCACTCTCTTTCTCAGGCTCATAAGCCCCGCACCCAGACCATAATGTTGGTACTAACTGTGGCCATGTTGCCCACACTAATATCTGTAAGAAAATCCAATACATCCATTTTGGGAAACAACTTAGTATTTTCTTAGAAAACTAGAAATAGAAATACTGTACAATCCACCAATTCCAGGCCTAGGAATATATACCAGAGAAATATAGTCATCCTAGGAACAGAGATATATACACCCATGATCACTGCAACATTTTTCACAATAACAAAAAGGTGGAAACAATTTAAATGTCCATCAATAAATGAATGGATAAAAAGTTACAGTACGTATACACAATGCAATACTATGTAACAATAAAGAATGTGATGAATCTGAGAGACTCCTCCTAACATGTACGAATCTAGAGGGCATTACACTGAAATAAGCCACTCATAAAGGGGCAAGCATTGCATGAGACCATTCCTATAAACCCCTCTATTTCTGTCAGTTTGTCATATTTGTAGGGGCTTGCATATTGCTATGATGCTAGAAGCTATTCCACCAGTCCTCAAACACTAGCAGGGTCAACCACAGCAGACAGGTTTCAACTGAGTTTCCAGGCTAAGACAACCTAGGAAGAAAGACGTAGCAATCTATTTATGAAAATAATCAACTTGTGAAAACCTTATAAATAGAAGCAGCTGAGCCCCCACAGAGTGGTAGACACTCAAAAGTCAACTAGGAAAGAGCTGCCTCCTCAGAGTAGAGTCAACCTTAATGACGTGGATGCACTCAAGCTTCCATGACTTCATTTGTTGACGTGGCACAACTCAAAATAAGAACGGCTGCAAAAATAAAAGTCTATTAATTTAGGGATCATGGAATGTAAAATTATGAATCTAGGAAGATTGGGAATCATCAAAAGTGAAATTAAATGTGTAAACATCTGTACCCTAGGCATTAGTAAACTGAAAAGACCTGGTATTGGCCATTGGACAATAATGGCTTACTCAGCCAGGAGTGACAGTTTCAAGAGGAGTAGTTGTTGTGTTGCTCAATGAAAAGAACCTTTCAAGATCTGTCCTGAAGCACATCACTGTCAGTAACAGGATAATTCATATGTCTACAAGGAAGACTAGTTAATACTACTATTATTCAAATTCATACAACCACCCTTAAGGCCAAAAATGAAGAAATTAAAGAACCTTATCAACTTATTTAGTCTGAAATTGGTTAAAGATCAAATCAAGGTACATAGATAATCACTGATGATGGGAATGTGAAGTGTGGAAACGAAGAAGGAAGACTAGTGGAATATACAACCTTGGTCATAGACTCAACGTCAGAGATCTCATGATAGAATTTTTCAAGACCAACCACTTGTTCGTTGCAAACATCTTTTCTTCACCACCATAAACAGCAACTCTACACATGGACCTCACCAGATGAGATACACAGGAATCAAATAAATTATATTTGTGAAAAGAGATGATGGAGAAATTCAATATCATCAGTCAGAACAAGCCAGTGATGGAATGAGAAACAGATCATCAATTGCTAATATGCAAGTCCAAGTTGAAACTGAAAAAAATTAGAATGAGTCCACAAGAGACAAAGTATGAACTGAGTATATACCACCTGAGTTTAGAGACCATCTCAAAAATAGATTTGACATGTTGAGATTTTTGATATAGTGAACATAAATGACCAAAAACCAGATAAGCTGTGAAATAGTATCAAGGACACAACACATAAAGACAGCAAGAGGTCGTTAAAAAGATGAGAGAGAGAGAAAGCGTGGAGGGAAGGAGAGAGGAGGTAGAGGGTAAGGAAGGTAAGGCAGAAGAACGAAAACGGATGTTAGAAGAGACTCTGAAACTTGCTCTTGAACATCTACTAGCTAAAGCAAAGGAAAAAAGATGAAGTAAAAGAACTGAACAGAAGATTTCAAAAAGCAGCTCAAGAAGACAGAGTATTAAAATGACATGTGCGAAGAATTGGAGATAGAAAACTACAAGGGAAGAAAACACTCAGCATTTCTCAGGCTGAAAGAACTGAAGAAAAATTCAAGCCTCAAGCCCCAAGAGTGAAGAATTCTACAGGAAAAACATTAAACAACACTGGAATCATTAAAAGAAGATTGAAAACACAATGTCACTGTATTAAAAAGAATTGGTTGATACTCAGCCATTTCAGGAGGTAGCATATGATCAGGACTTGACAGTATCGAAGGAAGAAGTCCAAGCTGCACTGAAGGTACCGACAAGAGAAACAATTCTCCAGGAACTGATGGAATATCAATCAAATTGTTGCAACAAACATATGGAGCACTGGAAGTGTTCACTATCTCTGCCAAGAATTTTGGCCAACTGATTGGAAGAGATCCATATTTATGACTGTTCCTAAGAAAAGATGATTCAGCTGAATCTGGAAATTATCGAACAATGTCATTAGTATCACATATAAGAAAAAAACTGCTGGAGATCACTCTAAGTATAGTGCAGCAATATATTGACAGGGAACTGCCAGAAATTCCAGCCAGATTCAGAATAGGAGGCAGAATCAGAGATAACATTGCTGATGACAGATGGATCCTGTCTGAAAGCAGAGAATACCAGAAAGATATTTACCTGTGTTTCATTGACTATGCAAATACATTCAACTCTGTGGATCATAACAAATTGTGGATAACATTATAAAGAATGGCAATTCCAGAACACTTAATTGTGGTCGTAAGGAACCTGTACACACAGAAGAGGCAGCTATTCCAACAAAATAAGGGTATACTGTGTAGTTTAATTTAGGAAAAGTATTTGTCACCATTGTATCCTTTCACCATATGTATTCAGATTGTAGGCTGAGCAAATATCCTCTAAAACTGGACTCTTTGAAGAAGAACGAGGCATCAAGATTAGAGGAAAAGTCATTCACAAACTTGTGTTATACAGATGACACAACCTTGCTTGCTGCAAGTAAAGATGACTTAAAGCACTTATTGAAGATCAAGGACCACAGCATTCAGCATGGGTTACACCTCAACATAAAATAAAAATCCTCACAACTGGACCAATAAGCAACATCATGATAAATGGAGAAAAGACTGCAATTGTCAAGCCAAGCCAAAGCCAAGTGCCGTCGAGTCAAGGAATTCATTTTATATGGATCCACAATTAACACTCATGGATGCAGCAGCTAAAGAAATGAAAAGACCCGTTGTATTAGGCTAATCTGCTGCAAAAGACCTCTTTAAAGTGTTGAAAAGCAAAGATGTCACCTTGAAGACTAAGATACCCCAACCCAAACCATGCTGTTTTCAGTCATTTCACATGCTTGTGAAAATTGGAACATGAATAAGGAAAATCTAAGAAGATCTGACGTATTTAAATTGTAGTGTTGATGAAGAACATTAACAAATCAGTCTTAGAAGAATACAACCAGAACAATCATTAAAAAGAAGGATGGTGAGACTGTGTCTCATGTACCTTGGACATAACATCAGCAGGAATCAGTCACTGGGGAAGGACATCATACTTGGTAAAGGGTCCATGAAGGAGAGGAAGACCCTCAACAAGGAGAATTAACATAGTATCTGCTACAATTGGCTCAAAGACAACAGCAATTGTGCAGATGGTGCAGTCCTACACAGTGCTGGGTTCTGTTATGCCTAGAGTCATTACGAATTGGAACTGAATCAGTGGCACCTGCAACAACAGCTATTACAAAAATTTACACAGAAAGAAAAAATCTTTGATAGTTACAAGGGAGGGAGAGGGTGGGGAGGGAAAAACACTAACTCAACAATAGACAAGTGGTAAATTTGGTGAAGTGTAAAACAGTACACGGTACTAGGGAAATCAGCAGAGCTCGACCAAGAAAGAGTCTTGGAAGTTTCACAGACACATCCTAGTTCCCTGAAGGACTAAATTACTGAGCTGAGATGTCTCAGTGGACATCTGCCTCAAGGTATAACATGGTTTATAAAGAAATGTTACACATCCTACTTTGACGAGTAGCATCTGGGACTTAAAAAGCTTGTGAGTGACCACATAAGATGCTCTATTGTTCTCACCCCATTTAGTGCAAAAGGAGAATGAAGAAAACCCAAGATACGGGGAAAGATCGGTCCAAAAGACTAATGAACCAAAACTACCACAACCTCCTCCAGAGTAAACCCAGAAAAACTAAAGGGTGCCTGGCTACCACCAGCAACTCTGACAGGGACTGCAATAACAGATCCCAGACAGAACTGGAGAAAGATATAGAACAAAAAAGGACCAGACTTACTGGTCTGACAGAGACTGAAGATGCCCCTAGAGTATGGTTCCAGACATTTCTTCTAACTCAGTACTAAAGTCCCTGCTGAGGTTGAACATTGAGCCAAAGATTAGACAGGAATGTAAAATAAACAATCGCACATGTATTGCAACCATGTTTAAAAGAGTAACTGGGCACACCATCCCAGGAGCAAAGACAAGAAGGCAGGAGGGAACAGGAATGCTGAATGAACAGAAATGAGGAACCCAAGGCTCAGAAGGGGAGAGTGTCGACATGTCATGGAGGTGGCAACCAATGTCACAAAACAGTATGTGTATTAATTATTTAATGAGAAAGTCATTTGCTCTATAAACCTGTATCTAAAACACAATTAAGAAATAAGAGGAAGGGATAAACAAGGTCACATTTACTCCTTCTAGGGATGCTTCTTGTAAATTACAACCACTACTTTTACTTACACTCATTGATCAGAATTTAATCACATCTTCGTGCCTAAGGAGGCTGGGAAAAAGATGGTCTTCCTTCTGGTCAGCCTTGTGCCAGCTCACGATCAGGAGTTCTAAAACAAAGATGTAGAAGAAAACAGGTGTTAATGCATATCTTGATGACCTGGCGCTGCTATATCACAAATACTACAAGTGAGTGACTTGAAAGAAGAGAAGTTTATTTTCTCACAGCTCTGGAGACTAAAGGTCCAAATCAGGGTCTCAGCTGTGTTAATTCCTTCCTTGTCTGTCACCCCAGGTGGTTTTTGGTTCCTTGAAGACTATCTCAAGACACTTGTCTTCTCCCACTTGTGTGTGACTCTATGTCTAATTTGCTCTTTTTATAATTCAGATGTGATGAGATTTAGAACCCACCCAGCTCAGGTATCGTCTACTTACTAGAACAAAGAGAATGCTATATCCAAAGATAATTACATCCAATGTAAAGCAGTTAGGATTTCAGCATATATGTTGTGGTAATATAGTAATGAGCAACTGTATGTCTCTGCCACCATGAGGTTATATCAGGACTAGAAGTACAACAGAGCCTTCCCGCATACTCAAACTAAAGATGTTCCTTTCTTGTGATGCCCAGCATATGCTGAAAATTTGTTTCAGATGTGACATTTTTGCATAGTGGAGATTATTCTTAAATCTTAAAATGTGCATTATAAAACAAAGAAGAAAATCTCAGGGAAAAAATGTTTTAGTTACATTCCATACCGAATATTTTTTAAAAATCTTATATATTTGCTCATTGTATGAGAGTATGCTAAAAGTTTGGTCGAACAATACAAACACACACTTAAACACACATACATGCAAAAACACACTTTATCTTTAGCAACCATTTTTCTTTGATCTGTAGATGTCATTTCCCCCAAAATTCATCTCCTCTTCATTGTGCATTTCTTGACAAGCCTATTCCACTATCCAGTGTTTATCTTTGCCAGCTCTTCTACATAAACAGTTTGCCAGATTATATAGCTAGATCTATAAAAATACAAACTCTCTGAGACTCTCTCTCCAAGCTCAGAGTTGGTGATTACAGTTAAGCAATGATACTGTCACTTGCATTTTCCACTCCTGAAAATATCTCTTCTCCTTGGGTCACTGCAATTCAATGCTGTGAAATTTGATTTAAAACGCAAGTTTAAATGGGGCTTTCTAATTAGGTTGCATGCATTTAAATTTTCACAACCCTGTACCTAGGTTACCCTGGAGTTACATGCACTCAATTAAAGACCATTCAATTTAAGATCTATAAGCCTTTAAGTATGAATGGATAAGTCTCAATGGCTGCATTTGATCCAGCTGCTCATTCAGCTGAGGTGAATTAAGTCTTCTAGTGCACTAGGGTGCCATTTACTATATTACCTCAGCCAGGACACTAAATTTGCTTCACATGTTTAGCAGCTGACTTCCAGGGAGTACTTTCAATATCCCATTTCTCCAATAGCTCAACCTCATTGATAGTAACGGGCGATTCATGTGACCTAGTATTCACCCACAGGTTCAGACTATAAGGCTACCCAAGGAGCTGCCCCATTTTACAGACAATGCACCAGCTCTTAAAGGGTGAATGAAAGAGGAGGTATGCATGGGATTTTCATAAATCGAATAAAGACAAAAGTGCATCACTGTTTTCTAAACCTGAAGCAGTAAAATTGGCTGATAAATTCTCCATTATAGAATTCAGCCTCCTTAAAAGTGTCTGTAAACAAACATCTTTTTTAAAGTTAAAACATGCACATAAGATGAGCCTATTTAAATAACAATAAAATTGAATGTAATAGTTTGAAGGCAGTAATAATTTTAAAAATGTAGCTGCAAATATAAATGTTCTTTTAATTTTAACTCAGTTCTGTTTCTCTCATAGATATTAAAATTCCAACCATTTATTGGTTTCTCTCTTGCAAAGTAACATTCAGAGCATAAAATAGTTTTTGTGGTGCCATAATTTGTTAAATAATGCTTTGAAAACGGCCAGGTGCCCATAGAGCCCATGTAGAAATAAAATGCATTCAGACTGCTTCCAAGTGGTTTCCTCTCCACATATATCATGTCAGGGACTGCCGTTTCCCCCACTATGTCCCTGTATCCTAAAAGCTATAATCATTCACCACTCCTAGCAGAACATTTTAGCAAACTACCCAAATTTACATCCAAGCCAGTATTTTAAATGCAGTAAAAAGCATGTATGTTAAGTGACTCTGTAATCTAATAATACAAGTCTAAAATTGTCTTGAAACTAGGCCTGAAGAACGCGTTTATAGGGACATTTTCAATAGTGAACAATACCTGCTAGCTCTCCTTCTGTGCTTTTTCTCTTTATAAAAGTCATGACTCTCCTTTAACAACATTCTCCTGGAACAGAATACCCTTGAATTCTCATTTTGAACCCAGTCTAATGGCCTGTCAAGGATGGCCTGATGTAAACAGAGTTGGAAATGGTGGCAGAACAAGACTGGAAAGACGGTGAAGGGATGTATTATTTCAGGCAGTCTTGACGTGCTCAGTGTGTATGGCTTAAGAGTAATAGAATAGGCCTGTTTGAGTGGGTTTCCACTTTCCCCCCATTATTAGGAAAGAATGTTACCTCAGATCAGATCTAAACATTAACTTAATACAGGACTCACAGGCATCAAGCGTAAGTAAAGGAAGAACCTCAATAAATTTTAAAAGACACATTAAATCACTCAATTCTATAATTCCCGACTGGGTTCAAGCTCATTTGATCTTATGAGCTTGAAAGCATAAGCCATGTGTTATGACCTAATTTGATCACAAGATCAAATAAGTTTTTATTTGAATTTTACAATCTAATTTGAAAATAGAATCCAACACATGGTTACTTTTCTTCAGGTCACAGCTGACATGGCATTTGCTGGCTCACAGTTCTGTGCCTCTGTTCCTGAAATACATGAATGAGAGCACAGTTATGCAAAAGTGCAAGAAATAAAGGAGAATATGTGTATGTAAATAGGATAGTAGTGGTACAATGGTAAATTTCTCACTTTCCATGTGGGAGAACAAAGGTCAACTCCAGGCCAAGGCACTGCAAGCACAGCCACCACCTGTCTGTCAGTGGAGATTTACATGTTGCTATGATGCTAAAGAGGTTTCAGTGGAGCTTCTAGACTAAGACAGACTAGGAAGAAAGGCCTAGTGATTCACTTCCAGACATCAGCCAATGAAAATTCTATGACTCATAGTAATTTGACTCACAACCAATCATGCAGATAGCACAGGACGAGGCAGTGATTCATTCTGTGACATATGGGGTTATCATGACTCAAGCCAAACTTGATTGCAGCAATAACAATATATATGTGAAAGCCCCATGCCAGACTCTTTATGTCATTCAATGTCTGGCTACCTGTCCGTATATGAAAGAACAGGTGATTATGTGAGGATGGCTCTATATGACATAAGTTTTTATAATCCTAATGACATTTTAGGTTACTTCCTGAACCACCACATAAATTTCATGATCTTACCCATAACAATTTGCTATCAAAGTCATCAATGATATCATTGTTGAATAAGGAAGATAAAAGTATGCTGTATAATTCCTGTTTATAAAACTTAAGTTTGAAACTGGCCATAATAGGCAACATTCTGTTACAAATTTTACTGGAAATACAAAAATGAGAAACTCCTTCAAGTAACTTACTGTAAAGCCAAAGTGAAGCCAAGTGTCATTGAGTCAGATACAACTTATTGTAAGCTATGTTATAAATAGAAGTAATTAACACTACAAGATAAAATGTAACCCTTGTAATAAAGGAGAGAGGGAAATGGGCAAGGAAAGATGGCTAGTGAAGTTTTATGTGAGTGGCTATTTTATGTCAGGCATTTCAGAAGCATTATCTGATTCAAGAGTACTCAGAGTATACTAGTTTCCACACATTACAGAAATGGAAACTGAGATTAGAGTGGTGAAGAGACTTATATAGGGTCGTTCAGCAAGAGAAAGAGCACAGTTTTGATATTGGATCCCTCTGACTCCAGCATGTTTGGTCATTCTATAGCAGAATTGCTTCCTCCTGATGGAGCATGGATGAATGGAAGACTGTGGCAGCAGAGGCAAAATGAAACTTCTGGTACAGGAGATGGCAGTTGAGTGGGGCATTTATAATTGGTCAGCCAAGACTGGACATTCTCACTAGGAGGAGGGAGCAACACATTAAAAAAATAAAATACACTCAATTATGTTTGAAGTAAAAAGTGAAGAACAGTTTGGTCTGAATTGTGAAAGGGTTTTGAAGCTACTCCTATGCCTTAGGCTTGTTCTCCAAAGTAGACTTTTGAACTTTTTTAACTTAGAAGTGGCATGATCCAACAAAAGCCTACAGGGTTTCCCTCTGAATGTTAGCTTTGCCCTGAGTCTTGTTGCCTTTAAGAGTTGCTGCTTATGTTTCATTTTGTTAAGCTTGATTATAATATGTCCTGGAGCCTTTCTTTGAGATTTATATTGAGTGGTGTTCGATATGCATCTTGGATATCTATATTCTCTTCTTTCATAATTTCTGGGAAGTTTTCTGTCAGCAGCTCAGCAACAATACTCTCTGTGTCCTCAGATGTCTTTCCCTGTTCAGGAACTCCAGTTAATCATAGATTGTTCCTCTTAATAGAGTCACACATACTTCTTAATGCTTCTTCATTTTTCTTGTTTCTTTTTTCTGATTTCTCCTCATAGATGCTGGAGTCAGTAGCTCTGTCTTCCAAATCAGAAAGTCTATTTTCTATTTCTTCCATTCTGTTTTCTTGGCTTTGAATTGAAGTTTCTGTGTCTTTGATTCTGTTCTTGATCTGTCAGATTTCAGAGAACTGGTATTCCATCAGATTGAACAGCTTGCTTAATTTTTCATTTCACTGGGTCGCCATGAGTCGGATCCGACTAGACGGCACTTGGCTTGGCTGGCTGTTGCATTTTGTATAAGATCTAGGAGGACTCTGTATAATCCTCTTGTATTCACTTTCCAATAGTTTCAGAAAGATTTCTTTGTCTGGGAAGTTCTTTGGTTGTTTCTTCTGAGGCCTTCTGAAGCCATGTGTGATTTCTTGGTTACTCTTTTATCCAGAGTTCATTGCTTTGGGGGCATCATATGAGTCAATAAGGCTGGGAGAGATGCTGTGGGGATGGACTGCAGCTGTTTCTCTAGGCAGTCTTAAAATGAAAGGTAAAAGTTATCTGACAACTTCCAAAGTCAGTCAGGTTTTCAGGTGTACAGGTCCCTCTTCCCAGCTGGCAAAGTAAGTACTTCTATATGCAACCCCAGATGTTAATAAACTAGTTCAAAATACAGAAAGGCTGCAGCCCCGCTGGCCTCTGTTGCTGAGCCCCAGCCATAGGTGACACTGTGTAAAATGCTGCTATTCTGCTGGAAAAGTGCTCTCCTTCGGGCAGGCGCTGCCTCCCATTCTAGGAATTAGGTCCAGCTGAGGCCTCCATATGCGTAGTCTGCCTCCCAGTGGAACAAGATGGTGTCTCTCACAAGCTCCCTGCCTGCCTTGGTACAGGCTACTCAATGGTGGATGCAGAAAGAGAGGGCAAAGGTGCCTGGATGTACAGAGTTCAAAGCCGGGCTCTCAAAATGTGGCAATTTCACCCACGGATCCCATCAGCTGTTCATCTCAGATTAGTTACTAGTCAAGTCCCAGCTCTGCCCACCAGCTAGGACAGAGAAAAAAAAAGTTAAAATGGCGAGTTACATTCGGTCCATGAAATCCTGCACTTATCAAGAGCGGGAGATAGCGAAAGATTTTCCATTCAGTGGTATGATGTCCAAATTAACAACCATACGCCATGTCCTAGGGCTCACTAGGTGTCCAGAAGTCTCCATTTAATTATCACTTCAAGTCTTGGTTTCCACAGGGATTTAGGAAGATGTGTGTTTAGTCTGCGTCTTGACACTACCTTCTAAAAGTGTCATGATCCAAATGGAATAATTCAGGGAAGTGTCCACCCAAGTGTTTCCACCATGCATGCTTTCAAATAGAGCATAGAAGATGTCCAAATTCTCACCTCAAGCAAACAAGTTGTTGTTAGTTGTCATCAAGTGAGCTCTGACTCATGGTGACCCAATACAATGAACTCTTGACCTGTCCTGGAGCATCTTTGGGATCTTTACTGTGCTCCAGTTCATTGTAGAAACCGCCGTGTGTTTGTTGTGGCCACTTCCAACCCAGGCGGCTCATGTTGCAGCACTACCCAAGACAACGTTCCGTTGTGATCATAGGATTTTCACTAAATAATTTTTGGAAGTAGATTACCAGGCCTTTCTATCTAGTTTGTCTTAGTCTGGAAGCTCTGCTGAAACCTGCCCACACTGGGGGACCATGATGGTGTTTGAAATGCTGTTGGCGGAGCATCCAGAATCATAGCAACACTTAATTCACCACAATGCAACAAACTGGTAGATGCATGATGGAACAAATAAGTAACCTCCTGGAAACATGGAAGTGCATTTGCCACCACCATTGTGACTGTTGCCATCACTGCGTCAACCCCATTGACACTTTTTATCTTATTAGATTAAATATAAAATCATTAAGGCCTTAACAGGTTTATTCTCTGTTGGCTGTTCCTACTTATTTTCAAGACCAAATGTGTTCCCTGATTATTTTCAAAATCAATCAAAATTTTAAAATAGTAATTACTAACTCAGATTATCCCATCAGCCAGTCCACACCACACAGATGCCAAATGAGTACCATTCTAACCAGAAAATGCTAACAGAACTTGGAAACGACTTTAAATATTATTATCTTAAATACAAAATACTGTATTTGTATGTATTGGCACATTTGTTTGTAGATGACACTGCCAATATTGTCATAATTAGTATCTGTGAATGAAACTAAACTCAGAACACTCTCTGTCATACTCTTCATGTGAGAGAGAAATAATGAGAAGCGTTTGACAGCAGGATACATACTAGCAAACTAATGGCCAGTCTGGTTTGTAGGCATCTTTGGAAAACTACAGATAGAGCTTACCTACCGGAAATTCAATACTGCTTCACGAACTCTTTACCAAGTATTCTAAAGGTGCAAACCCTTCTTTAATTATGTGGCAGGTATACCCACAGTTCATAAATATTAAATGCATAGCACATTTTGGCTGCAAAGCTAAATAGATCTAGTTCCCATACATGCTAATAAATGCTACTTAACAACTCCTTAGCTGACTCCCTGGCTCCTAAGGTGTAAAAGCATCTTCTAAAGGACACATAGCTTAAAAGTCTGACCCCAGAAAGAAAATTCTGGGTAGAAATTAGCCAACCAAGGCAGTCAATTCACAATCTCATCATCTTGGCAGTAAAAGAACTCTTTAAAAAAGAATTTAATCTGTCCCTGGTTCATAAGCTAGACTCAGATGAGCACTGGCTCTTTATAAGCATTTAAAATGATAAGTCATAAATATGATTGAACTTTAATAATTATAACAAGCACTTTTTATGATATTCATATTATTACAGAATATACATGTTTTCAAAATCTCTGACAACTTGTGTTATTGTTGTCAGGTACTGTCCTGTCCAGTCAGTTCCAACTCATAGCGACACAGAATGAAACACTACCTAATCTTGTGCCATGCTCACAATTGCTTTTAGGCTGAAAAAACTGGATCTATTAATTATGCAGAAAAAATGGAACTATTTTTTAGCTATTCATACAAAGATGATTTTAATTCAGTTAAACAAATATTATATAAAGCTTCTCTCACACACAAGCTCCCAGTCTTGGGACTGCCCATGACGAATTGAATAAAATGTGTGTGACTTGTTCTTGGTTTTCAGGTCTCACAGCCTAGTGGAAAAGCCAAACACATAAACCAGAAGTCATCAGCTACAACCCATAGGCTACAGTCAGCCAAGAGATGTGCTTTGTTTAATTTCTACCACAGAACATTTTGTTTCACGGCCTTTAGCCAGAGCTTTCAACCTGTAGTTCAACTCAATGTCTTTGTCACCAGCCTGATATGCTCATTTATTGTACATAATAAACCAAAACCAAACACACTGCCGTCAAGTCGAGTCTGACTCATAGTGACTGTATAGGTGGAGTAGAACTGCCCAAGGAGCACCTGGTGGATTTGAACTGCTGACTTTTTAGTTAGGAGACGTAGCACTTAACTCACAATGCCAACAACCTAACAGGCTGTTAAAATGCATCTGCATTTGGTACTAGTAGACTGAAAACAAATAAATACCTTATTTTTGACAGTTCTACCCCTTTTAAAGTACCTAAAATTGTACAGGGAGCACAGATGAGAGAAGACTGAGTTCTCACCAGCTCTATCAGGCATGTTTTGACAGAGGAGGTGATACCTTCAAGGTTACAGGGTTTTCCAGGTCAAGAGACTATCATGGAGGCACTGAAACATGAAATTGTACTTCAAGTTTAGGAAATCAGAAGGCAAAGATTGAAGAGAAATATCTATCCCCCATTTATTGAACACTTACTGTCAGCCATTAATAGGCACTTCCATATAAATCAATACAGGTGATGTATTTATTGCTAGTCCTAATTTTCAAGTGAGGACTCTGAGAATGAGGATGGGTAATAACTTGTCCAAGATTAATCAGCTGGTGAATGGTCAAGTTAGAATTCCCAGTCCTGCCTGGACTCAAGCCTCAGTGTTTTCATTATAAATCAGATGAATGTGTTAGCAGATTGCAAGTTTATTCAGGACATACTTTTGATATTTTATGATTCCAAGCCCTGCTTAGTGTAAACATAGGTATAGTCATTGAATGTAACTCCTATTTGGTGGAACACAGAGGCTTAATTCAATTTAGCAAATGTAGTTTTAAAAAAAATCTGATATAAATGGATTGTGCAAATTAAGAGAAAGCTTGGGGAAGATTCTAGTCCACATTCTTCCTTTACAGGTGAAGAAACAGGCATTTGCTGTTAAAAAGCCAGAGGATTTCTAACTTTAATGTAACTTTAAAATATATTTTTCAATAAATATCCTTTTTCCTAATCAGCTTCAAAACATTTTAATTTTCTTTATTGATGTTATTTTTTTAAGTAATTTGAAAATAATTTATATTAATTTGCAACAAGGAATTTTATAGTACATATTCTGTAAGTTCTGCAGGTCTTAAATAATTAATACAAATCTAACTATGAAACTTCTCTTTTTGCTTCAATATTTTTATTATGACTATTGTACAATAAGAGCAAGAGGATCAATCTATAAAATTCATATTTGGTCACCTGGAGGATTTTTTAAAAAAGCAAAGCAAAACAGTAATAGCTGCGTGATCTGTAACTATATTTGGTATGAAAAGTCTGCATTAAGGTTAGCTTATGAGGAAAATATTAAATTCAATTTGTAAGAGAATGTCCAATTTAGAATGTAGACAAAATTCTGAGATTGTATCTTTAAGCCAAGCCAAGTGCTGTTGAGTCGGATCCGACTCATGGCGACCCTAGGGGCCAGAGTAGAACTGACTCTCAGTGTATCTTTAGGTTTTCTGAAAATGATGTCATCATGTCAAAAATTATGTTCTTTTTAGAAATGTGTGTCATACTGACAGGTTTCCTTTAAGGTATCTCAATAAATATTTATTGAATAAAAGAATACATGAATGAATGAACTAACAGATAAATGTATGAGTTATTCATAAACAGCGTCTTTCACATACAAAGCCAGATCAAAAACTCTCAGCTCCGTTGGATACCTTAGAAATTCATTCCTGGCCTAGGAAGCAGTTGAGCAGGAGAGATTCCTCTCTTGGATTCTAGCAAGCTATTTGCTTAAGAAGCGATTTGCCACTTTTCATTTGTTCATTCATTTGTTTTAATTTAGTAAACTTGCATTTATTGAGATCCTATTCCGTTCATCTTCTGTTCAAGTTAGAGACACCATAGTGGGCTCCCTGCTGGCCCACTTCATGCATTGCAATGAAACAGTAATCCTTGCTTTACCAAAATAGGCCCAACACCCTTGTCTTTGCTAACTGTTGTCAGTTTTAGATATACAAAATAAAGTTCTCCATAGAGTAAAAAGTATATTCTTCCAATATCTTACAGGAAAATGCATCTTTTTACTGCTGCTGGTCTTTCTCGTTAATGTGACTGTTACTGAGTCAACAGTTTCATCCATCATCACCATAGAAAACTGGAAGCATTTGCTGAAACATGAGCTTCTGCTTTTCTTCTCTTAGTGAAGAAGAGAATGCATAATGCTATAAATTATTGAAACTAAGTACTTGATCTGTATTTATCCGCATATTATCTATCATAAAATGAAAAACAAACCCACTGCCATCAAGTCGATTCTCATTCATAATGACCCTGTCAGATTATCTATCATACCCACTGCTACTGAGTCCATTCTGACTCATAGCAACTCTGTAGGACAGAGCCGAACTGCCCCATAGCATTCATAGTACCACTAAATTACAACTCTACAGAAATAATTTTTAGTATGTACATTATGAAAGTGCTTCAGCAGACACAGCAAAGCTGCAAATGAAAAACCGTATACCTAAGACCTTCCCAAAAGGCTCTCAGTACTCCCAAGAAAATTTAATCTAATTATCTAGTGTAACAATCTCCTTTGAGGCTGATTGAATATGTCGACATTCTCAGATTTTCTAATTTTCAGAAGTTAGAAGCACTCAATAGCCCTTTTTTTTGAAGCATTTTAAAAAATTTATTCTCTTAATGAAACTGAGCTATACATGACAATGTCTAAATTTAGATTTTTTATAAACCTATAAACATTTCATTTTATTTGGAATTAAAAGGGTTCTTACCATGTAACTGTTACCAAAAGTGTACCTTCAACTCTTTCAGAATTTGGCCCCAGCACCAGGACCATGAACACATCAATACCGTTGCACCACTTTCGCATTTAAACTGAAGTATAACAAAGGTGGAAAAATAGATAACTAGGCTATCAGAGAGGATGACAAGAGGTCATTTCATGTACGTGACAATAGATGAGATCAGCTAAAGCTAGCTGTTACTTCTAGGCTGTAGCCTTAATTCACTGCCCAAATCCATTCAGAGCTGAGAACCACTGTGTGAAGGGCAACGTAGTCTTTTAAAGGTTGGAGTACAGGTGAGATTAAAGCATTGTCCTAATTGTTCAAATCTTTTAAGTTAATCATTTCTTCCATACTTTGACATTTTTCTTACTTTTTTATTGTTTAAACAAGTAGTATCCAAAATTGTCTGATCACACGCTTCTATCCATTCAAATGTTTGCGCACACTCTGCAGGGGATGTTGTAAGTGTATTTTATTTATTATTTATTTATACGAACTACTGTGGTATTATGTGGAGCTCTGATGTTGTAGTGGTTAAGCATTCAGCTCCTAACCAGAAAAGGATGGCAATTCAGATTCACCAGCTACTCCTTGGAAACCCTATGAGGCAGTTTTGCTCTGTCCTACAGGGCTGCTATGAATTTGAAGGCATTCAACAGCAACGGGCTTGGGTTTCCTTGGTACTGTGTTATTGTAGCCCATGTATTTATAAAACGTGCTCTAAAATAGCAATCCCAAGACACTGAGATAAAGCAGAGATAGAAACAGAAATCTAGGATTCTCTTCCTATTACCTAATAGATCACTTTCCATGTGCCTCCCATGCCATTGTTGAACACCGCTGTAAAGTAAATTCATCACCAAACAAGGTACAGTAGAGGAGGACCAAACACAGTTACCAGTCAGTTAATCTTCCTGCACCATCTGCAACTGGCATATTTGTATACACGTGTATTTGAAGTTTCCAGTTCTAAATGGTTGGTCCTTAATCAAGCTAGTGTACCTACTGTCTACACATAGATCAAAATGAGTATTTGCAGAAGTACAACCTAATACCAACAGTTTGAAAGAGTCATAGCTCAAGAATTCATACCACAGGTCTATCGTTCTTTTTAATAAACATTTTGGTATCAAAATTAAATCATTAATAATCATCTTCAAAGAAGGATTTTTTTTTTCTGTTAGGGCTTTGTGCACGTATACATGAGGGAAGAGGAGATTTGCATTAGGAAATTTTTGCAGTCTTTATCTCAATTTTCCACCTAAGGAGGTATCTTTAAAAGAAAACACTAGGGCTATTAAAAACAATAATATTGGCTCATATTTATTGTTATTTACTGTCATTTAATATTCACAAACAGCCCCATGTTGTAAGACCAGTCATAATATTCATTTTACAGATGAGGAAATTGAAGCACAAATAATTTAAGTTCTTAATAATTATTTATACAAATTTTTAATGACATTTAACTTCCATATAAAGTTAAAGGAAATCTCTGCAATGTCAAATTAGAATTGTAATTTTATTTCATATAGTTTAAGCATTAAATGCACTCTGGTTGTGTCTATTTGAAAACCACATGGTCATAAAGTCTCAAACCAGTTCAGTTTCAGATAATGTAAGTAATCAAAATCCCCAATTAGTTACGCAAGCAAGACGTCAGAAGACAGCTATGTCAGTATCTGCTTTTTTCACATTATGATCTCATTTACATGACCTGTTATTAACCTGCAGCCATGTCTTAGGATTCTTTGCTCTCATACAGTACCTCACAGTGGATACTACTAGCATTTTGAGAGAGAATTCTCCTTAGTCTGAAGACTATATAGCACTTATTGCAATACTCTCAGCATCCCTGTCTCCCACCCACTAATAATCAGTAAGGTCCATCCGTGTTCACAGTTTCCAGCACTCTTTAAGGGAGGTGGTGCCACCCAAGTAGAGAACTATAGTGCTAGTGAAAGGCAGATAAGTCACTGGCCCCAGCATCCAGTGGCTTGTATTTATTTGTCCTACATGAGTAGTTATAGTACTCCTCCTCCATCTGATAGCCACCGGTGTTTAAAATATTAGAGTCGTGTTTACATTAAATAAGAATATAAGACATCCATTTATATCTGGCAACCCTGTGTTAGACATACACATCCCCCACACTGTTTGCAATTATACTACTTGCTGTTGAGTAGATTCTGACTCATGACAACCCCACATGTGTTACAGTAGATTTTTCAAAAGTAACCCCCCAAACTTTTCTGAGGTGCCTCTGTGTGGACTTGAACTGTCAACCCTTGTGTTTGAAGCTGAAAGAATTAGCTGTTTGCAACACTGAGGTTTTTCTGTATTAGACACAATATAATGCTGGTGTCACATACTGACCTTTTTTTGGTCCATGAAGTCAGTCACTAACCAACTAGAAATTGCAAATATACGAGTTTTAGGAAACCATACGTGTGTGAGGTTACACATCTTATATTCTGATCTTGTAATGGCTATGGAAATACTTCCATCACATATAGAAATCTAATTTATGTTAACAAAACTTTAGTCTACTGAAGATAGCTCAAAACAGAATATTTATAAAATTATAACATTTATCCTGCTGAAAATTTTAGGCACTGTTTATTCTTCAGTGAAGACACAACTTCTTAATAAATTCTGCAACTACACTAAAAAAAAAAGCTGTCAAAAAGAAAGACAGGGAAAACCAACTAAAATTGTTTTACATCAAATTCCAAAAGTTCATGAATTGTGCATTAAGATATAAGGGAATTATAACAAAGAAGAATTGCCATTTCTCCTGATGGAGTTGTGAAAATTCATTTCAGTGTTCCACAAATCTCTACTGACATGGCTGACTTTAAAGAGAAAAACAACAAGGTGGTAGCATCACATAATATGATATCCCAACTGAATGTGTACTCGTACACCAGTGTCTCTGTTTTACTTACTAGTTTTTTGTTTTTATCTTTGCAGGTATAAAAAATGACAGTTTTTTTTAAGGGAGAGATGTCACAATAACTGAAAGATCTTTTTACCCACAATAAGCATAACAAAGCCATTATGAATGATGCAGCAAGCTTACAAAAATCAAAGCTGCTGTTAAATATGACAAACTGTCATAACAAAAACATTAATCAATGTAATCATAGCAATAAAATAATATGTGTATTTAGTTTATTTCAAGAAGTAAAATAATGGGACGTCTTTTCTAAGTTAACAATTTTGAATATGTTGGCAAAAGTAGCAATAGCTCAGATAAAAATCTCTAAATGTGCACCATATTAACATTATTTAGTTATTTCTGCACATACTTTTGTTTTCAAATTTCCTTTAAGACAATTTCACTTCTAGCATTTTTATCTTTCCATTACATGACTGTGTTATTATTTCTCTTTATAATTTAATATTCTTGAACCAGGCTTCCTATTACATTGCTGCAACAAATCTATAATCAGCTGAAAGTGTGTTATTTCAGTTTTTCACTGCGTGCAGTAAAACCTGAATATTTTTTTGTTGTTGTCATTTTCTCTGTTGGAGCATCACCATTTCTTTCTAACTTTAAATAAGAATGCTGTACAAATATGATATAATTACCTCCACCTGGTGTTCAGCAAAGACTTCCGTGTGAGTGTTTTCCCAGAGGTGCAACACGGCGATGTGGAAAGTGCTTAGTGTGGGAAACATTGCCCACGGGTGCATATTAACCTTGTGTTCGATGATAAACATTCCATGTACTAACAAAGGACCAACTAGATTTGCTGTTTGTTGAGAGTTACCTCCGAGTGCTTTCTGAAGGCCTAGCTATGGGCGCTTCTGCCACATTTGTGTTGTTTCAAAGTCTCCAGCTCTGGCTGGCAGTGCTACTTTAGAGGAGCCCCTTAAAAATCAGTTACAAAACCAGCAAGTTTTCCACAATATATAATTTTCTTTCTATATTTTCTTTAATTCAATTCACCATGTACGCACCTCACCCATTAAAACATACATTGTAACTTTGCTTTCATAAAAAAAAAAAAAAAAAAAAAAAAGGCTTTTCTTGAGTAAGAGTTCTTCCTGTTTAAGCAAGATGCTGGGTCACCATGTGTCGGACCCGACTCGACAGCATGGGGTTTTGGTTTTAGTGTAGTATACCAACCCCCAAAAATCTATTGCCACTGGAACCCTATAGGACAGAGCATAAATGCCCATACAGTTTCAAGACTGTAATCTTTATGGATGCAGACTCTACATCTTTCTCCCAAGGAGCAGTGGGTGGGTTTGAACCACTGACCTTTTGCTTAGCAGACAAGCAGGTCCTTTAAATCCTAGTCAAAATTCAAAGAAGCTTCAAATTGTAACTCCTTCTAGGTGGAGAATTTATCTCAAGGAACAGATGGGACTTGGTAAATTGGAGCGTGGAACAAGAGACCTCAGGTTTGCACATGTGAAAACCGTGGGAGGGTAGCCTCAGAAGGCCCAAAAGAAATTCAGTCATCAATGTAACCTGTTTTTACGGCATTACTGTGATTTAAAATTAGATATGACATATCAATTATCCATACTGCCCATGCACTGGTATTGTATGTGTATTAAACTTCCCTCTGAATTCTAGTGTTTTTCAAATCATTGAGACATCAAATTACAATGTTACTACTACAAAGTGTGGAGTTTGTACCTCATATTCAAAGGACAACAATCCTCCAAATAGAAATTGCTTCAATGTTTATTTCTGTTCCGTACTGTGAAGATTTTTGTCCTGTGAGTGTCCCAGTGATGTGATGTCTCTTTCCCTCCCTGGACTCAGTTTGCTCTACTGTAAAATACTGGGTTTTCACTGGCTTTTTTCAAGTCCATTTCAGCTGCAGTATTCTTTTAGTCATGATTCCTTATGTAATTTCAGGGTATATTGCCAGGTAGTTAACATTTTTGAGCTTCATCAGAGCTTTCTTAAAAATAAAAAGCATATGGTTCTACCTTTGCAAACTCTTCTGTCTTGTCCCTAATAGAGAAGTACAAATTAACAATAATGTACATTGATTTTCATATCACTGTTTCAAAATTACATTAAGTTACTGTAATGTGTAAAAGCTTTCCTCATTGCGAGCACTAACCATGGTATTCGTATAGGAAAGGTATTGCTCCTTTTGGGGCAGAGGAGATCTCAGAATTCTCCCGTGGCTACTTTCTGCATACCTATAAACCCCTGTGGATGTGAATTCTACAAACATCAATGGCTAATGTTTATTATCTACTCTGTCATTCTGCATCAGGACTTGATGTTGTTTATGTCAGTTCAGAAATGTTATCATAGTGTTCTACTGCTTCCTAACCACTTTTAAATTATGCTTAGGAGTAGCTTTCTTTTCAAAATACTACAGTGATTTTTAAAAATTTATGAATAAAATGATTCCATTCATTTTCCTTTCATAGTTTGCTTGTGAGGTCGGATATCTTGATTTTAGGTTTTATTCTGTTTAAATGATCAACAACTTTTCCACAAAGAAGATTTTGATTAATGTCAATTTTTATCTCTTAAAAGGATCCTTCCCGACCATTGGGGTGGAGGCGTTCTGCCCCAGCTTCCTGAGGGCAGGGTTTTTAAATAGCATCCAGGCCCCGCATCCAGTGCCAAGGGGAGGATCCTTGCCCCCCAGGATTCCAGCTGGTAGGTATTCTGGGTGAAGTTTGCTGCCACTGTTGCTGGGAACTCCAGGTGCTGCTTGGCATAATTCCCTTGGGGCCAGAGAGTCAGAAAATAAGTTGGAAAGAAAAATAGACAACTTTATTGGTTGGCCAATCAAGGAGGCTATCAGGGCTTAGTCCCATTCAAAACTTTGTTGAGGGGCCAGTTTATATAGACAGAATCAGTTTCAAAATACAGAATGGAGTGTATGCAGGTGTTGAGTATTTTAAAAGGAGTGAGCATTGTCTAAGGCCTGGGTTTGATTCCCCAAGCAGGAGGAAGTTATCTATTTCTGCTCATCAGCATGTTAGCTCTCCACCTGAGGGTGGAGAATGTACCATCTATAAGTTAATTAATGAGCTAAAGCTTATCTGGAGTGTCAGGATGGGGAGCGGGACCAGTTTCAGTCAGTTTGGGCCACCCCACCAGTTTTTCTTCAAGGAGTTTCTGAGGGGAAAAAGAAAGAAATTCAAGAAATGACTTGGATGAGGGACTGTCTTGAGGCTAAGGAAAATGGTTCTATGACTCTAGTCCTGTTTGACCATGATGCACAAGTATAGGACTGTATTTACAGATCATGTGTCCACAATATCAAAAAAAATATTTCTGAAACATATTATTGAAAAGAAATGCAAGTCACTTCTTTTTCAATGCAAATCAAAAAACCCAAACCAATGTCAATTCCAACTCATGCGACCCTATGCAGGAATCACATTTATGATAGCACCATAAGGGAAGGGGAAAACTTCAGTGTAACTGGATCACTCGGTCACTCATAATGCAGCCTTTCTTTTGCAAAAGAATGGAAGATTCAGATCCCAAATTTGAATTCAAGAATATAACAATAATAGATTCAAGCTCCTTTGCCATTTGGAATTGTACTGAAAAGAAAATACATATATATATGTGTGTATATATATATATATATGTTGTTGATACTATAATTCTGTATCTGGATGACTTCATGGAGATTTAATTAAAATTCCATTTCACCAAAGAAAAATCATTTGGAAAAAAGTCATGAAGTAGCAAATCTGACAGAATTTTTTTGTTTTTCAGTACACATGTTGTGTGACGATACTGGTTAACAACCACAGATGTTGACGTTCTCCCTTGTCGACTTTTGGTACCCTCTTGCCAACTTTCCTGTTCCATGCTGTCCTTTCTGGTCCTTGCCCCTGGCATGTCCTGTAGTCTAGTTTTGTTTTATGGGCCTGTCTAATCTTTGGCTGCAGGGTGAGCCTTAGTAGTGACTTCATTAGTGTGCTAAAAGGATGTCTGGGAGCCACATTCTCCGGGTTTCTCCAGTGTCTGTCAGGATAAGTAAATCTGGTGTCTGTTTTTTGTTGTTTTTTGAAGTTAGAATTTTGTCCTGTGTTTCTCTCCAGGTCTGCCCAGGACTTTCTATGCTGATCCCTGTCAGACCACTCAACGGTGGTAGCCAGACGCATTTTAGGTTTTACTATACTCGTCTGGTGGAAGCTGTGGGACTTGTGGCCTGTTCGTCGCTTGGACTAACCTTTCCCTGTGTCTTCATTTTTCTTCATTCTCCCATACTCCCAAGGGAGAGAAGAGTGGAGAATCTTAGATGGCTGCTCACAAGCCTTTAAAACCCCAGACACTACTCACCAAAGTAGAATGTTAAAAACTATGTTATGCCAGTTGAGCTAGATGTTCCTTGAGCCCATGGTCCCTGCCGCCTTCAGCTCAACCAAATGCTCCCTCCAGGATTTGGGATGTGTCCGTGGAGGTTCTATAACCTTGTCTTGTGCCAACTGTGCTGGCTTTCCCAGTATTGTGTACCACGTTACCCTTCACCAAAATTATCGCTCATCTGTTGTCTCTTTAGTGCTTTCCCATCTCCACCTCTCCCCTCCCACCTAACCATCATAGATTATTTCTGTTTGTATGAAAATTTTTTCCTGAATTTTTACAGTAGTGGTTTCATTCAGTATTTGGCATTTTGTGATTGACTTATTTCCCTCACATCATGTCCACCAGATTCATCCATGCTGTGAGATGCTTCACAGATTCATCACTCCTCTTTATCATTGTGTAGTATTCCATTATGTATGTGTACCGTAATTCATGTGTTCTTCTGTTGATGAGCACTTAAGTTGTTTCCATCTTTCACTGTTGTGAATAATGCAGCAATGTATATGGATGTGCCTATGTCTATTCCTAGAATGGCTTTTATTTCTCTAGGATATATTCCTAGGAGTTGGATCGCTGGATCATATGGTATTCCTATTTCTGTCTTTCTTAGGAAGTGCCATGATATTTTCCAAAAAGGTTACACCATTTTATATTCCCATCTGCAGTGCATAAGAGTTCCCATTTTCCCACAGCCTCTCTGACACTTGTTATTTTCTTGTTTTTTTGAATTGTGCCCGTAATGTCAGGAGTGAGATGGTGTCTCATTGTTAATTTTGCATATCTCTAATGGATAGTGATCCAAAGCATTGCCTCAAGTGTCTGTTAACCCTTGAACGTCTTCTTTGGTGAAGTGTCTGTTTATTTCCTTTGTCAGAAATTTTTAAGAAAGAAAATTAATGTATCACTCTCCCTAAAAATACCAGTCTGACCAAAGTGGTATTTGTCACTGGGAAAAACAAAGCACAGTATTCTGAACATTTAAAATATACTTTCAAAGTTTAGTAAACCACTTGTAGATTATCCATGATATTGTGGTAATCACAAATTGTTTATTCCCCTGATATTTAGCATAATGTTGAGCTACTCTGCTCCATTGCACTGAAGAATGGAAATTCACTTTATATTTGTCTTAGCAAAATAGAACTAAGAAATTGACTCTTGGAGAGGAATGAAATGAAAAAAGGAATATAATGTTGAACAAAGAACTGATTACTGGTTTACATATTATCTGCAAAGATAATAGGCAGGTAATCCAGGAAACATTGTGTTTTGTATCATAGTTAATAATAACACTTAAAAGAAAAACAAAAGGCAGAAAACCTCCATCAAGCTGATTTTGACTCCTAGTGATCCTACAGGACAGAGTAGAACAGCTCCGCATGGTTTCCAAGGAGCAGCTGGTGGATTCAACCTGCTGATGTTTTGGTTAGCAGCCCGGGCACCTTTTTTTCCCTGCTAGAATCAGAAGTTATGTTAATTGCATGTGAATTTTGTTGGTATTGTTGTCATCATCATTGTTGCATTGGACTGGAAAGAAAAAAACTGTATAAACAAAGCCCTCCGAGTTAACTACAGATACAAAAATGGACCATTCACACATGTAATTAATAGCTCAGCAATTGTTATTAAGAAGAAGGTAAACAGATAATTTGTAATTCAATAGTTTAATCCTTAATACTCAGTGACAAATCTTGGATTTTTTGGTAGAAGTGACATTATAAGGCTTAGTAGTGATTTGAATTATTCAACTTCACAGGTAAAAAATAGTGCTTGTCATTAGCCTCTAGAATGACAGAAGAAAGATCATCACTCTACAACAGAAACATAGAATCAGCTTTTCAAAGAAGGATCTAAAAAAACACTCTAGTATTCCATCCTTCTGGTCATTAAACCAAATTTGCCTCCAGATTTTTTGAGAGAGGAAATTCAGTTCAATTTTCATGACTTATATGCAAATCTGATGTAATCATTTCGTAAAAAATTCATAAACCTAAACTTGTTCCAGTTGCCTCAAACTGCAATTAACTCCTTTTTCCTGACTCTTATCACTATGATAAGGGGTCCTTTTTGACTGTCTCTACTACTTTCTCAGTAATGACTGCTAATACTTCAAAGGTAATTTTTAAATCCTTTCTCTTAACTGTAGCTTACTTCCCTATCATTTCCTTTATACTTTTGTGTAAAGAGGAATAAAGCAGTGATCATGAGAAGTTTTTATTATGCTTCATATTTTTAGAGTATTTCTTTTCCATTTACTACCTGTACTTCCGACCTGTCAGGTTTAGGACATCATTTTGGGGACTGGAAGCAATTCCTCCCCTGACTTGTACCATGGCACTGTAAATATTGGGCGGAAAGTTGATGCCCACTGGGAAACAATCAATTTGCTTTCTACCAACTGATTATACATCGCAATATTTCAAGAGTCCATTAAGCAATTACTGTATCATTTGAGGAATTGCAAAATGTTTCTTAATGATCTTCCTCTGAATCAAATTTAAATGAGATATGACTGTGAGATATAAAAGAGTTTGAGATATGAGATATAAAAGAGTTTCTTTGCATTCATGTCACACTGCGCCATAAAAGAACAATATTTTTACAATATTTAAATTTATACAAGAGGTTAATACATATTTTAAAATCAGAATAGGTATTTGCCAGGGTTGTATTCCATTCAGTGTACTTATTCAGTGAGCCCATAGTTGCAGCCACTGTGTCAGTCCTTCTCACTGAAGGTCTTCCTTGTTTTTGCTGACTGTCTACTTTACTAAGCAAAGTGTCCTTTTCCAGGGACTGATCCCTCCTGACAACATGTCCAAAGTATGTGCGATGTAGTATTGCCGTCTTTGCTTGTACTTCTTCCAAGATAGATTTGTTCATTCCTTTAGCATGCTGTGGGATATTCAATATTCTCCACCAACACTACAATTCCAATTCTTCTTCAATCTTCCTTATTTATTGTCTAACTTTCACATGCCAATAACAACATATAGTAGGTACTTGATATTGAAAGGTGGAGCGAGGGAGTCTGGTGACAAGAGAGCTGGAACAGCAGATGAGATACAGTTTGTCATTAGATCTTCTGTTGAAGTCTTTAAGATGTGTCCTTGTTCCCAATCTTGGCTTCCCCATGAGAGCATTCAAGTCATTATTTCCATTATTTTACATTTGGACCTGGTGGTTTAGTGGTTAAGAGCTATGGGTACTAACCAAAAGAGTGGGTGTTCAAATCAATTCCAGGTGTACCTTGGAAACCCTGTGAGGCAGTTCTACCTTGTCTTATAGGGTCACTATGAGTCAGATCCAACTCAATGACAATGGATTTATTTTGTTTTTAGTTTTTGTTCAACCTGTATGGTAAGCAAATAATCCAAGTAGTTAGACAATATGAAGAGGAACAGAGCATCAGAAATGAAGGTAGACTTATTAACAACCTATGACACAGATGACATAGACTTCGTTGCTGAAAGTACAGAGAACTGGAAGCACTTATGAATGAAGATCAAAGAATACAGTCTTCAGTATGGATTACAGCTCAACATAAAGAAAGCATCATGATGAAGTAAAAATGTGTTGAAGTTGTCAAGGATTTCACTTTACTTGAGTCCACAATCAATCCCCATGGAGACAACAGTCATGAAATCAAACAAGATATCACACTGGTCATATCTACTACGTAAGGCCTCCTTAAAGTGTTGGAAGGCAAAGGTGTCTCTTTGAGGACTAATGTGTACTTGCCCCAAGCCATGTGATTTTTAACCACCTCATATGCATGTTAAAGCTGGACAACAAATAAGGAAGACTGAAGAAGAAATTGTGCCTTTGAATTATGGTATTGGCAAAGAATATTGAATATACCATGAACTGCCAGAAGAATGAACACATTTGTCTTAGAAGAAGTAGAGCCAGAATATTCCTTAAAAGTTTAGGCTTTAGACATGTTATCAGGAAAGACCATTCCCTGGAGAAAGACATCATGCTTGGATCATCAAAAAGAAGAAAACTCTAAATGAGATGGATGGGCACGTTGGCTAGATCCATGGGCTCAAACATAACGGCAATTGTGAAGATGATGCTGAGCTAAGCGGTGTTTCATTCTGTTGTACAGTCTTGACGGCACGTAACAACAATAATTTTATACCAACTGCGGTAACAGGAGTGTCATTGAATCATGAGATCCAGAAAGCTGACAAGCCTGCAATCCATATTTATGTAACAATTCTCATTGCTTATAAATTTCTAGAAAGGTCATAATAGAAGAGTTGTTCCTCATAATTCCAAGCAGATAGAAACAGCAACAATTAATTGGCTGAAAGTTGAATAGCAAGTATATCAAGATATTTAATGTAAATCCTTCCATATAGTATTTGCCCACTGAATTAAGAAAACCAAAGGAGGGCAGAAGAGATGTGAGGAGAAAAAATAAATGAAGAGAGGGAAGTGAGAGAGGAAAGAAGGAGATGGGAAAGGGAGATAGAAATTACAGTGACATAATTGAAATTAATTTTTAAACCAGTCTCCCCATCATGTCCCACCCTATTAAATTCGAATCCTACCTCCTCGGTAGTAAGTGTGCTCCCTTTTCCCTATCCATTTTTTTTTTTTAATTTAATCCTGTGATCAGTCATTAATTGAAAATGGGATAGACCATTGTTTTATTCCATAGAGTACTGATTATAGAGCAAGTCGAAGACTGGTGGCTTATTATATTATGATAGACTCTACTTTTAGTCAGATTCTTCATGTTTCTAGTAATTTCATATGCTTATTACACACCAACAAAATCAGGGTAATAGAAATAAAATTATGCAATTGATGGAGTAGAGAAAGTTTCATGGATTAAGCTTTCACTATCACTGCAAGACAATAACTGTCTTACATCACATGGTAACTTGAATTTAGATAAAAATCAAATAATACAATATGTCTTTAAAATTAGACTCTACCTTGGCCTCTCGGGTCACCATGAGTTGGACCCAACTCGGTGGCACTGGGTTTTTGAGTTTTCTGGGTATAAAATTTAAAGGCATTTTCGTTATCTGTACTCAGAAATTAATATTTTAGGACTATGATTAGATCAACAAGATTTCAGCTTATCATACTTACATCAGTTATAGGAGGTTTGATGTTTTAATAATGCAAGTAACACACACATAAATACCGTTATAGTGTGTGTGTGTGTGTGTGTGTGTATATATATATGTTCATTCAGAAGATAATAGCCTAAGCTCACATGTATGCCTGAACTAACAAATTTTTTAACTATAAATGAAGTCTATGAAAGAAAGAACACAGGAAATAGGTAACCAAAACCAAATGTGTTTCCCGCAAGTTGATTCTAACTCTGTAGCAGTGCTATAGAAGAGATTAGAACTGCCTCATAACGTTTCCAAGTAATGACTTGTAGATTTGAACTGCTTACTTCTTGGTTAGCAGCTAAGCTCTTAACTGCTGCACCACCAAGGCTCCAGGGTATAGGTAAACTTGGAATTTAGAAATAGATAGATGATAAAAAGCAAGGTTGAAGCTCTCCCTAGTACATTCTTTGTGTTCAGTCTCTGCACTCTTTAGTTATTGAGGGACTGTTTTGAAACATCATCTCAGTTTGTCTGTCTCAGTTTTTAAGTACAAAAAAACCAAAAATATTCCCGTCAAGTAGATTTCCACTCATAGGGACCATACAGAACAGAGTAGAACTGCCCCATAGAGTTTCCAAGAAGAACCTGATGGATTTGAACTACTGACCTTTTGGTTAACAGCTGCAACACTTAATCACTACACCATCAGAGTTTCATATATATGTATACATATGCATACATGAATATATACATATACCAAACCCTCTGCCATCAAGTCAATTCTGACTTTATAGAGACCCTATGGGACAGAGTAGAGCTTCTCTACAGGGTTTCCAAGGTGCAGTTGGTGCATTTTAACTAATACAGTGGTGTAAATACATACAGTTTGTCATTTTTACCTTCTCTTTTTTGTCTGACTTGTGTCAGGTTCAAAGAAATGGCAAAGTTGGAGTGAATCTCTGTCTTTACATTGCTGCTCCAGCAATTCTATGACATTCTCTCTTACTTTGAATCAAAATGTGGGAGAAATATGGACACATGGGGACTGAAAAAGCAGACTAGTAATTGCTAAGCATATAATTCAAAACAATGTTTAATATTCTTATTTCTTTACCCTTTGGAGAGCCTTCTACTCAACTACTCAAACCTTTCTGTATCCTTGTACTGTATCCTGACTACCTATGTTAGGAATAAATTCACAGCCATTTTTTATAAACCAGTATTTCTGTACAACAAAATCTCACAATTTCCTATAAACCAGTAACGTGTGAAATTACATTATTTCTCTAACAAAGTACTTACAGTTACCAGCCAATACATATTACAATGTCTTCATAGTTTATTAGCAATGATTATCAATGTTTCTCTTTCCATGTTTCATGTGGAATCCTATCAGGCATAGAATCAGGGCAAATAGTCCAGGCACTAATGCCCACAATGTGTATCAAACCTATTGCCATCAAGTCAATTCCAACTTCTAGAGACCCTGTTGGACAAAGTAGAGCTACTGCAAAGGGTTCCCAAGGAGCAGCTAGTGGATCTGAACTGCTACCTTTTGGCTAGTAGCCAAACCTTTAACCACTGTGCCCAGGTCTCTATATACATATATGTATATATTTTATTCAGAAGGCATATAGCTTAGATGTTAGAACTGAGCTAGGAATAATAAGTCAGGTTAAAGTTCCAGAAAATCTAGGATCTGGTGAATACGCAGGTTTTGATGCATGTTGACAACTGCAGAATAGCAGTAATGTAAATATATAAGAGTAGGTGGAAAACCTTGAAGAAGTATAAAGTAAATTAAGGAAAATTGACTGGAGCTCAATATGCCAAAGGAAATCAACAGTGGAAAAGTATATACCTTTTAAATAGAATAAAACTGTAGTTGAGAAAAATAAGTTGCTAACTTTGTTTTAGATCTACAACTTGAGATTTCAAAATTGATCACTTATACAAAACAGTTTCTATTGACTATACTTCTTCCAAAGATGATTATGTATACTCTTTGCATCTTTTTGCATCTTTTTATATACTGTATGTAACAATTGGCTTACTTTATATTTAATAAAGTATTGTCATGATAAATACACAGTGACTTTTTGAGCAGGAGGTCTTCAGGGAGGAAAAAAAGTCTCCTCTTTAAATGAATGGTGTGTATTTTACACTTTTCTGCAGTTGAGAATGTTGCCAGTTACCCTGGGTGAAGGGGTGTGTGTGTGTGTGTGTGTGTGTCTGTGTCTGTGTCTGTGTCTGTGTCTGTGTCTGTGTCTGTGTGTATCTCTGGGTACCAGTTTAAACCAAAGCTAATTATAAACTGAATAGGGAAAACTGCACCATATGTGCAGACTGAAAAAGCACAAACAATTCAAAGAGTAAACTACAATAAAAAGAAAAACCTTTCCCTGGATGCTTACTCATGGTTTACTTATTTCTTGTCGTTTATTTGATTTCTAGCCCCAGTAGGCCTTATTCAGTACCTATCTGCACAGTTCTCCTCAACACTCTCTTCTCTGAGGTTGTGCAGCTGTGGGCTCCAGAAGGAAACCCTGCAGAACTGTAGCTATTTAAAAACTAGGATGGAGACTGAGAGGCAGGCCTGGGCAAAAGACCAAGATTATGACTATTTCAAGACCAGAAGAGGCCTGGAGAAGACAAGACCACTGACAGAATGATGAACACAGCACGCCTTGCTCAGAGAAGCACAAGGAGGGTGATTGCATTTCTTGTCATACAGCTATAAACAGCTCGATGCCTCTTGCATTCTTTTAAAGAACGTGCAACACGGTTAGTGCTAGCTTAGAGGATTATTTCAAAACAGTGGTTTAGGATATACTGATAGCTCAGTCACACAATAGGGACTAAGCTCCTGAGTACAAGATTGGCCTCCATATGCTTAGTCATGGTTTGACGTCACTGTGTCCCAAATGGCACATGCATCATCCTTTGGGGTCCATGAGTTACTTGAGGAGAAATAAACAAAAGGTTAAAATATTACTTAAAACTCAAGAAAGACAACTTGAAGATGTTACTTGGAATAAGAAAAGCCAGGATGGGGACATATACAAAATCAAAGGTATAATTCTGTCACGTATCATTCAGTTCATGAAAACTTCAATCTACCGAAGAGCTTATGGGTTTAAGAACTCTTGTAAATAGATGAAGGAACCGTGGTTGCACAATGGTTAAGCACAATGGTTAAGCACTCAGCTGAAACCAAAATGTCAGTAGCTCAAACCATACGCTGTTCCTCAGGAGAAAGATACAGCAGGCTGCTTCCATGAAGATTACAGCGTTGGAAACTCTCTGGGACAGTTCATGGGGTCTCTATGGTTTAGAATCAGTATGATGGCAATGAATTTTTACGGATAGATGGGTCCAATGTAGTGGCACACTCTCCCTACTCACCTGATAAACTGAGGTCACCATGGATTACATTTTGTTGGCTAAAAATAAGATTCCTATGTTGTATGAAGGGCCAGGTGAAAACTCAGTGATTCTTAATCTCCTGGCCCAACTCTGAAAATCAAGTGAGGCCTATCGATACTCTCCCCAAGAAAACAGACATGTGCTCATATAGGTGAAAATGTGTGCTTACAACATCAGCAGGTTTCTGGGCTCCCTGAAGCCCGTAAATGTAGCATCCCAGGTTCTTAAGAATTCAGTGGTTTTTGTTTTGTTTGGGTGTGTGTGTGTGTGTGTGTGTGCACGCGTGTGTGCGTGTGTATGTGCGTGTGTGTATTTGTGTGTATATATACATACATGAGGTCTGACAATTAGGTCTGCCAACTTAATTGTTCTAAGTGTTATATGCCTCATTGCTGAATATCACTATGGTCACTTTCAAAGTAGTGCCCTTGGGAAGCTGTGCATTTGTGCCAGCACCTGGTCTACCTTTTAAAGAAATTTTGTGACCCTTCTGGAATGGCCGTTGCATGTGGTGACACGGAGGCAAGTTCAGGAACTTAATTGTATAATTGTCTGCGAGGGAGCTCTTAGCCAGTAAGCAAATAACTACGTTGGAACACCCTCCCCAATGAGCTCATCTGGCCCCCAATAACTTTTTTCTTTACCTGAAGATAAGGAAACATTGAAAGGAAGACTTTTTGGTGACATTCAGGACATCAAGGGTAGTATGACTACAGCTCTGATGGCCATTCCAGAAAAACAGTTCCAAAATTGCTTTGAAGGGTGAACTAGGTGCTGGTGTTGGTACATAGCTTTCCCAGGTGAGTGCTTCAAAGGTGACCTTTGTGTTATTCAACAACGAGGTATGTCACAGTTTTTCTAGGATGAGTCCATGAACTTAATTGTCAGTCCTTATATATAATGCATGTGTGTGTGTCTGATTTTATAAAGTTATACTCACCTGACAGAAGTGAGCACTATCATTTTTATGTAAGACTAACAGTATATTACCAAAAAAATTAATGGAGCTGCAAGGATGCATTTGATATCAAGCTCTTAAGCATTTACAAAGAGAGAGATTCATTTTTTTTTTTTCCTGCCAGGAAGACACGAAAAATCTTAAAAGAGCCTTTATGTGTTTTGTTTCTAGTCCTTTTTACTTCTGTTTTCAGATTCTTTAGTTTTAGCCTTTGACCTTAGCTATGCTTAAGTGCTTCTGTTATCTAATATCATTCAAGTGAATTTGGATATTTTAAAATCTAGATTTTATACTTTACGGCTGTTTAAATTCTCAATTAAGACTATATCTACCCCCTAGCAATTTTTATGTTTTATTCTCACAAATTATGTTATTTATTAGAAACTATCACCACTGTCATATAAGCTACCCGAGAATCATTTCCTTCTGGCCAAGAAAAAAATTATGAAAAATTGACAGCACTTGGCTGGCTTGTCTTTAGTAAATTAGAAGAGTTTCCACATGAATATAATTTTTCTGTTGGGGTCGTTTTATAGTGTGTTTTCACCTTAACTGAAAATAATGTAAGAAGCTGTGCTGTAGAAAAACCCTTTTCTTGTAGAACTACCTTCATGCCCACAGAGCAGCACGAGTGCTCTCAGGAGCATCTGAGTGACTGAAGAACCTAAGGAGAGTGGGAACAAAGCAGCACTATTGTAAAACACACCTCACTCTTCATCCCTTTGCATTGCAGAGTAAAGCACAGTAGCAGCTGCCCTGTGCACGTTGTGGACTTTTCACAGTTCTGTGCACAGAGGCCTTACAGAGAATGTGGGTAGCAAAACTGAACACTTAAACATCTTGTAAGAGTTGTAGAAGAGAATCTCTTGTAGAAGAGAAAAAGTAGTATGTGCCTGAAGATTTAAAAAAAAACTAAGTAGTCAGTTAATTAATTAAAAATCACACATATAATTTATTGAACAAAGTTTTTTCAAACATTTCAAACAAAAATCTCACTGTAGTCAACATGGTTTAGGATACAAGAAATAATACATCTTGTGTAGTGGTTTTCTGTGTTTTTAAATTTTCTGTTAATTTTCATTTGACAGTGAATGATACAAAAAGACCAAAAAGCTTAATATTTTATCACTTATGTAATAAGACACTTTTGAAGCCAGAGGTAAAGACTTAACTTACAGTTGAAATACTGTTGAATATTATTGAAAAGTATGATGCTTGGGAACATTCTCTCAAAACATTCAGGGTGTGTTCATTCTTTCTCTTTTTTCCACAGATTTGCAAAATTGTTTTAACATTCCTGCTCCTAAATGTTGTCAGGCATATCTCTTACAACTTAAATTTCAACTGCTAAAGCTTTGTCTTTTTAATCTTTATGGGAAAAGATCAGAATGACTTAAAATAAATGGAGTTCCAAATGAAATTATTACCATAAATGCATGTTTCAGAAGTAGAGGAAAACAAAACTTAAAAGCGTTTCCTGTAAGCTTCATTAGCAGGTAATTCTTGTTTATATGGAATCTTACAGGACTTTATGAGACTTAGGAAACCCTGGTTACCTAGTGGTTAAGTGCTACATTTGGTAACCAAAAAGTCGGCAGTTCAAATCCATCCGGCACTCCTTGGAAACTATACAGCAGTTCTGCTCTGTCCTATAGGGCCACTACGAGTCGGAATCGACTCAGTAGCAGTGGATTTATGAGACGGTAAAAGCCTTGAACTTCTCAAGGACAGAAGAGCCACACTGCTGGTCCACAGTGCCTCTTCAGGACATGCTCCTAAGATAAGACGCAGAGATACAGGGGGTTCCTCTATTTTTTTTTTCAGATGTTAATGGAAACCCAGCTGTTATTTTGGAGTGTAAAAGGATGGTTAAGAATTCAGACTCCACAGCCACATCGCTGAGCGCCAAACACTAGCTCTGCCAATGACTTATTGTGTGTCTTTTGGCAAGTTGCTTAAATTCTGTGTTTCATGTTTTTTATCTGTTATATTGAGCTCCTGATCATCCTCACCACATTAGGTGAGAGGATTAAAGGAGTTAGCACATAAAAACTACATAGAATAGTGCTTGGCATGCAGGTAAACCTAGAAAAAGTTAATTATATGTGTTCTGATTTAGACGTACTATCTATTTAAAAATTATCTACACGAGAGTTTTCTTTTTTACCGTAAAAAAACCAAGAACAAAAGAAGCATGTAACTATGTATTAAATATTCAATTTAATTTGATTTTGAACTTAGTTATTACATTATATTTCAAGTCATAAGAATTCTCTGCTGTTTTGTTCAGTGATGCCTAATAGTAATTAAGCTAGTGATCAATTATTTCTTTCTTAAGAACTGGGAAGTTAATAGTCGTAAATCAAATTATTTTGAAACATACATTTTTAGTTTAGCAATTGTCATATTACTTTTCTAAATTTGAATGAATACAAAACTTGTATATTATTAAAATGTTTGAATATAGTTACTATCTTGAACTGAAAACAAGCCTAAAAGCAGGCATCTTTGAAAGTAATTTTCATTTTAAATAAGACGTTTCGGGTTAAGGAGAATTCTCTTTGTCTATATAATCATTTCTAGTAGAAAGAAGGAAATTGCTAAATATTACCAAAGGTAACTGATGCAAATGGTACACTACTACTCTCTGGAATGGGTAGGAAAATATTTCATTTCTTTAGCATTACACGTTTCTACTTGAAAGTAAGTCTGGGTTAAGAAATGCTACTGTTTTTATAAACACAGATCATAGACATACATATATTTTGGGTCACCTTCCACCGTCTTCTGTTAGTCTCATTTCTGCTCATTTGTTCTATTTGCAAATAAAATATTTTATTTTTCATCATTTCCCCAAGAGTATTTTGATTATATCTAAACTAAAAAAGAAAAAGAAAATAAAAAATGGAAACCAAACAATGTAACTAAATTACGTAAACTCCAGAGTCTTAAATAGTGCTCAACTAAAATTAGTCCTTCCAACTGAATCCTAAGACATGTTGTTACAGGTACAACTTGTAAACAGAACGCAGAGACGTAACGTAGCTGGATAGACGGAAATAACAACCTAATTCTTGCAGAAGCTTTTCCTAAGAAATTACATTACAATGTGTTATTTAAAGTAAGAAAATACACATGTAGGTTATGCTTGGCAGCGCTACTCTAGGAGAAACCAGTATGCTCATTAGAGTATTTCAAACCTGTCAATTAACTGTATGTAAGACTTAAAGGGACTTTTGAGACCATCAAGCCAAAGCCAAGTGCCGTGGAACCATCAAGAGATCTTCTAAATACACTGACCTTGTTCCTTTTTGGTCAGAAATTCTCCCAACTCTGCAAACCCCTCCTTAGCTTAAGACTTTGCATGTAGCCAGTTCAGTAAAATTCAATATTCAACATTCACTCATTTATTAGGCTATAATTAGAAGATTAAGTATTTAATATTAAACATTATTCTGTTTTGGAAACCCTGGTGGCATAGTGGGTTAAGTGCTGCATCAGCTAACGAAAAGCTCAGCAGTTCAAATCTGCTAAACACTCCTTGGAAACTCTATGGGGCAGTTCTACTCTGACCTCTAGGGTCACTGTAAGTCGGATCCGACTCGATGGCAGTAGGTTTGGGGTATTATTCTGTTTTAAACATAATATCCCATTTAATCTTATAACCACCTGATGAAGCAGGCAATATTGTTATCCTTGATATTCACATGAGGAAATGTGACAATGAAATAATAAGCAAGTTATAAAAGTTGCCGAAAAAAGTCTTTAATATCTGGCTATCTGACTCTAATTTCACAGCTCCTACCTACAGAGTACTGGTGCATAGGACATAGAATGACCAGCTATCACAATTTGCCTGGGACATGAGAATTTCATTGCTAGAACTGAGAATTTACTATCTCATCAAAAACATGTAACTTGTCATTTTATCTTTTACACTACATAAGAGTTAAAAAAAAAAATTCAAACCAATAGCTTAACTACAATGAAATACAGAAATACAGATTCAGTCTTAAAAAATTATTTTTGCTACATAGTGGACAAACCTAATAACAATAAGAAAATAGAGCATTTCACACGGAAGAGAAGGAAAGAACGCATACAGCAAGTATTTTGCATGTTAACTTGTCAGAAACTCTGAAAATTATATATTTCTCATCTAATCCTCTCAAATGTTATAGAGTAAGCTATGTTATCCTCATGTTACAGATGCAAAAACTGAGACAGCTAAAATAACTCGCCCAAGGTTATAAAGCTAATAAGTAGCATAGCTGAAATTTAAATTTTATTCTGTCTTCAACACTATCTTTTTATAATGCAAGTAATTTGGGATTAAAAGATTACTGGTTTTCCATTTTGTCATCTCTGTAACTCTTTCCTAAGTCTGAAATATTCTTAGAGAATATGTATGTATTCCATTTGGCATTCCTTTCAGGAAAAGAAAAATTAAATATCTACTCTGTTCCTGACTCTATGCTAGATAGATGACTTGCAAAGATGATTTAGCATAATTTCTGACCAAAATGCATCAAGCAAAATCTGACAGAAATGAAATAGTAAATAGAAAATCCAACAGGACTAGCTGGAGACTTCAACACCTCATTTTTAATGTGCAGAACAAGTAGACAGGAAATCAGCTAATATATTAACATCAAACTTAACAGTCAATGACTAAGTTTAGGAAGAAGTGAATGTGTCCACTCTCATCACTTCTATTTAACATTGTATTGTAGGTACTATTTAGGGAAATTGGATGAGAAAAAGAAACAAAATGAAGTCATATTTTGAAACGAGTAAAATTATCTGTATTCAAAGATGCATAATTTATGTATAGAAAATTTAAGTATATCCACTAAAAAATAATTCAAAATGAGACCAATTGCTTTTGAGTCTTCAGCAAGACTGAAGGGTATAAGATACATGTGTCAAATGGAATTGTGTTTCTATAGACTTGTAAGGAACAATCTAAAAATTAAGTAAAGAAAACAATTCTATCCACAATGCTATGAAAAAGAATAAAATTTTAGGAATAACTTTAATAAAGAAGTGTAAAATTTACACTCTGAATACTATAAAATGTTATTGAAAGAAGTGGGATAATGGTTAAGTGTTATAGCTGCTAAAAACAGGTTGGCAGTTCAAACCTACTATTTGCTCCTTAGGAATCCTCCAGGTCAGTTCTCTTCCATCCTATTGGTTTTCTGCGAGTCAGAATTGACTCAGTGGCAATGGGTTTGGTTTGGTTGAAATAAATGGGAAAACAGCTAATTTTAATGGGTCAGAATAATTAACACAGTTAATATAACAACATAGTCCAAGCCAATATACAAATCCAATGTGATCCCTATTGGAATCCCAACTGAATTCTTCATACAAATTGAAAAAGCAAATTCTAAAATTCACATGAAATTATATGGAACCCCGAGTAGCCAAAATATTCATGAGAAAGAAAAAAAGGAGAACACAAAATTCCCAACTGAAGTCCTTCCACAATAGTCAATGTAGAACTAACTCACACAAGGACAGACAGATAAATCAATGGAATAGAACTTAGAGTTCAAAAGTAAATCTATATTTCTACTGGTAACTGATTTTCTATAATGTTTCCAAGACCACTCAATAGGGAGAGAGCTGTCTTTCAACAACTGGTGCTCAAACAGCTGGATAATCACATGCAAAAGAATGAATTTGGACCCTTACTTCACACCATATATAAAATTTGACTCAAAAAGATTTAAATTTCAGAGCAAAAGCTTAGAAGGAAATGGGTAAATCGTCACGATCCTGGATTTGGTGAAGCTCTCTTAGATATGATGCCTAAACGGGAATGTACATTTTAACTCAGTCACATCAAATAAAAAAAAGAAAAAGAAAAATTGAGCAAATTCAGCTTCATCATATTGAAAACTCTGGTTCCTCAAAGGCCATCATCAAGAAGTTGAAAATTTACCCATAAACTTGGAGAAAAATTTAAAAATTATGTTATCTTATAGGGGCTTATAAGGAACTCCTACAACTCCATAGTAAAGAGACAATCCAATGGAAAAGTGAGCAGAAGCTCTAGATGGACATTTTCCCCCAAGAAGATACAAAAATGACCAACAGGCACATGAAAGATGTTCAGCATCACTAATCGTCAGAAAAAATGCACATCAAAACCACTGAGTGACATCTTCACACTCACCAGAATGGCTAGGATCAAAAGTCAGAAAACAAAAAGTGTCACAGTGAGGACATGGAGCAATTATAATTCTCGTAGCCCAACTGCTTTAGAAAGTCTGGCAGTTTTTCAAACAATCAAAGTAGAATTATATGGCACCAAAATTCCAATCCCAGGTACACACACACACACACACACACACACACACACACATCTATATATTTGGAGAAACTAAAACATATATCCACCAGAAACCATATAAGAATGTTTAAAACCTATTATAGGAGCATTATTCATAACAGCCAAAAGGTGAAAACAACTCAAATGGCCATCAGCAGAGAAATAAACAAAATATGTAGATCCGTAAAATGAAATATTGTTTGACTTATAAGAAGGAATGAAATACTAATACATCACATTAAGTGAAACAAGCCAGTCAAAGAAAAGCATGTTATTTGTGAATACACAAATGTAAAAACCCAGAAGAGAGGAATCTACAGAAACAAAAACTAAATTAGTGTTTGCTCAGGGCTGCATGCAGAGGTCAAGGTGTTAGAAGGATCATAACTAAAGAGATTTCTTCTTGAGATGATCAATATGTTCACAACTGACTGATGAATGGTTGCATGCATCTGGATATACTGAAACCCATTGAACTGTATATTTTAAATGGGCAAATTGTGTAGAATGGGATTTATATCTCCATAATAACTATTTTAAACAAGAGTAAAAAAGATGAAGAGAACAAAGTAATCAAAAAGGACAGCGATTTATGAATTTACAATGAAAATGATAAGCTGTTTTGTTTGACTTTTAAATTTATCATTTTACCAAATGGAGGTAGAAAGAAAACAGACTTCCAGAGAAAGAAGAAATGATTAATGAAACCATACTCAGGGGATTATGAGTCACCTAGAGAATCTGAAAAACAGGAGACGTGGGAATGGGGAGGCAAAGATGAGCCTGGAAATAGAGAATAGATTGTGAAAGAACTCAGTCACCAAGCAGTGTAGACGTTAATCCTGCCCCGCAGGGCAGAAAGTACCACATCCCTGAAACACATTCCGGGTGAGGGAGAACGCGACCTTAGCGCTTTCTGCTGACCACCTGATAACTTCTATTCCCCTTTCCGCTATACAGCCTGTGAAAGCAGGACTCTTGTACTGATTGAGGCTGTATCTCCAGAAGCCCGGGGAATACTTGGTACATGTCGTTATTTTGGGTGGGCTGGAGTCGCTTTTAATTCATAGCCACACCACGTGACAGAGTAGAACAGCCCCATAATGTTTTCTAGTCTGTAATCCTAATAGAAGCAGATTGCCAGCTGTCTCCCAGGTGGATTAGAACCACCGAACCACCGACCTTTTTAGTTAGCAGCTCAGCAGTTAACCATTGTGCTACCAGGGCTCTTCACTTGATACATAGTAGGCATTCAAAAAAATGACTTAATGAGTCAGTTATTGTTTGAAACACAGCTCTCTCCTAGTTGCACAAGGCTTAGCTTGTAGTGGAGGAAGGCAACAGGTGCAAAGAAACCAGTCTGAGATTATTGCAATAGATCAAGCGAGAGAAAAACAAAGGAGAACGTGGGCAGTGATGATAGAATTTTTAAAGAATCAAAATAACGTAATAGCTTGTAGACTACTGAGGGTTCGATTAGGTGAGAATCCAATATTAAACAGGCTTTTCAACCTGAGTAAGGAGATCAATGATGTTTTAACCAAGACAGGAAGATAGGAGGAAAAGAAAATTCAGAGGAAATGTTAAGAGTCTGGATTTGAGCTCACTGAGGATGAGATAGGTAAAAGACAGGACTTGATAGGCAACAGCCAACAGTATAAGAGGAAACTGATTCTCCAGTTTGATACTTATCCTGTGAATAAAAGTAACAATTTAATATAACTTTGTTCAAATTTATGTCACACATATCTTTTGATTGCCTTAGAGAAATAAGAAAATTATTTCATTTGTTATCAGATCCACTTGCAATTATAATTAGAATTTACTGTCTCTACAGCAGAAACAGGGGAAGAATTAGATTAAATAACTGGCTTGAAGAGTCTTGAATAGCCACTGGGGAAAAAAATCAGGCAACCTAGCTGTCAATTGAAGTTATCACCACAGATTTTATTACCTAGAAGACAAAATAGAGATGTGATGTAATGTCAAATAAACTAGAAATGATTTGAGTCTGTAATAGAGTTTGGAGGCTGTTGAGATTTGTTTTGACTTTGGGTATTACTGACTGCACATTCTAAATTGGCAAAGCAATACAAAACATTACATGCAGCATGAACTCATCACTCGCAAGAAAATGTTAAAGCTCTGTAATCCTCTTCTTTCATAAATCTTCTCTGAGGCCAAAAAATAAAATATCTGTCTTACTGGTGAGATCTCTCTTTTTCCCTTGATTCTTCTGGAACATTCAAAGGATGCTTGTCTTGTTTTCTTTAGCAACAAAAACAAAACCAAGCACAGTGCAATCAAGTCAATTCTGACTCCTAGCAACCCTATAGAACATAGAGTTTCCAAGGAGCACATTGTGGATTCAAACTGCTGACCTTTTAACCATTACTCCACCAGGGCTTATTCTTTAGCAACAGGAACAGAAATGTACAATCTTGTAATCATATCATTTTTCTTCCCATCCTCATCACTATAAATATTAGGAAGCTACAAACTGAAAACAGATTCATTTGTCAATAGTCCATAAAAACTCAATTAAAGAAAATAGTCATTCTGTATAATGGGGGGAAGAGATGATACTGGATGTTGTAATTCATTGTGTCCATAATATAAATAATTTCCTAGAGGATATTTATTCCAAAGAAGTGAAAACATATTCATAGCCATTTCTGAGCTGTTCATGAAGGAAAACCTGAGAAATTCACTTTGCGAATCAGTTGGAATCTCTTACACTTAAACGGATGAGATTTTTTTTTAAAAGATCCAGATTTTTGAGAACTGGCCAACATTCAAGATGCCTGGGGTTTAACCAGTGACTTGAGTTTAGGCAAATATTAAACTGGTTGTATGAGAGTATACATTTGGGGTAACTGACTGAAATGTTTTGAAAATTTAAATAGATTTACGGAAATCAAGTTGCTCAAAGATTATGTGCTCGTCTATAAACCGGAAGGTTGGCAGTTTACAGCTGAGCAGACCTAGTGATATGTTCCCATAAAAATTAGAACTTAGAGAACCATATGGGGAAGTTTTATTCTGTCACAGAAGGTGATATGAGTAGGAATTATCTCATCAGCAAGCAATAAGAACAAAGCGAGAATGAATGACTTTCAAATATAGTTTCTAAAAGTGATACTTCAATGTGAAAATTTTTAAATATGAAAAAATTATGGGAAAACATACCACCATATAACCACATATTTAAAGAATATCTTAATTGCCACAATTTCCCTTATAATTATTTTATTAATTACAAAATATAGTCATGGACTATATTTGCCTGTAATCTTCACAGAGTGACTTCCCTATCAAAAACCACTGCATAACAAATGACAGGTTAGATGCCAGCAGCATTCTAACAAAGCAGTGCTTTGGTTTAATCACAGCTGCGCTCATTTCCAAAAAGGACAAAAAAATGAAGCTTCTAATGTACAAAAGGAGTCTTCATTTGATTCTGTATGATCCTTAGTGAGGAAAACCTTGTCACGGATAAATTTTCAGACTAAATAAAGTATCTCTCAAGACGTTATAGATCGAACACTAATTTTGAAGTGCTTTATATTCATATAGATCAGAATCATGCTGAAATACTTCAGTGCTATCATCTCTTTGTAGCACTGTTGTTCAGTGCTCTCCAGACAGTTCTGACTCACAGCTGCCCTGTATAAAACAGAATGCAACACTGCCCAGCTATGCTGCCACTGCTGTGTTGGAACCCACCGTTGCAGCCACTTGTCAATTCACCTTCTTGAGGATCTTCCTCTTTTTCAATGATCCTCTACTTTACCTTGCATTACGAGGTCTGACAGTTAAGTTCACGGACTCATCCTAGAAAAAGTGCTACATGCTTCACTGCTGCGTATCACTAAGATCACCTTCAGAAGTCCTCCCCTTGGGAAGCTAGGCACCGAAGCCAGCACCCCATCCACCCTTCAAAGCAATTTTGTAAGTCTTTCTGGAATGACCATCAGAGCTGTCTTCATATTGCCCTTGATGTCCTGAATGTCATCAAAATGTCTTCCTTTCAATGATTCCTTTATCTTCAGATAAAGAAAGAAGTCATTGGGGGCCAGATCAGGTGAGTAGGGAGGTTGTTCCAACACAGCTATTTGTTTACTGGCTAAAAATTCTCTCACAGACGACGATACAATTAAGTTCTCAAACTTGCTACCCTGCCACCACACACAGTAGCCATCCCAGAAATAGCTTCAAAATTGCTCTGAAGGGTGGACTGGGTGCTGGCTTCAGTGTATATAATTTCCCAAGGGGAGTACTTCAAAGAAGACTGCAGTGATATTCAGTAATGAGTTATGTAGTACTTAGAACAACTGCGTTGCAGACTTAATTGTCAAACACCATACGTCCTTCTCCAGGAACTGATCCCTCCTCATAACGTTCAAGGTATGTGAGACGAAGTCTCACCGTGTTTGCTCCCAGGGAACCCTCTCGCTGTATTTCTCCCAAGACAGATTCATTCATTCTTCTGTCAGTTGTGCTATTTTCAATATTTTTCATCAGCACCATTATTCAAATGCATTAATTTTTCTTTGATCTTTCTTTTTTATTGTTCAGCTTTCATATGCATATGAGGTAACTTATCCTTAAAATTACATCTTTGATTTTTAACACTTTAAAGAAGTCTTTTTGCAGCAGGTGTGCCCAATGTAGCGTGTTGTTTGATTTCCTGACTGCTGTTTCCCAGGGCATTGATTGTGCATCCAAGTAAAATGAAATCCTTGACTTCTTCAACCTTTTCTCCATTTATCATGATGTTGCTTATAGGCCCAGTTGTGAGAATTATGGTTCTTTTTATGTTGAGGTGTAATCCATACTGAAGGCTGAGGTCATTGATCTTCATCAGGAAGTACTTCAGGTTCTCTTGGCGTTCAGCAAGCCAGGTTGTGTCACCTGCATTTTGCAGGTTGTTGATGACTCCTTCTTTGATCCCCGTACCCTGTTCTTCATTCCGTCCAAATTCTGGAATCATTTGCTCAGCATACAGACTGAATAAGTACAGTGTAAGGGTGCAGCCCTGACATACACAGTTTATGGTTTTAAGGAGTGTGGCATCACTTTATTCTACTTGAGCAGTTGTCTCTTAGTCTATTTACAGGTTCCTCATAAGCACAGTTAAGTGCTCTGGAATCCCTATTTTTCAAAATGTTATCCATAATTTGTAGGGTCGTCACAGCCAATTGTCTTTGCGTGGCCAGTAAAACACAGGGAAACATTTTTATGGCATTCTCTGCTTTCAGCCAGGATTCATCTGACATCAGCAGTCCTTGATTTGTATCTTCTGAATTCAGCTTGAATTTGTGGCAGCTCCCTGTTAATGTATCCCTGCAACTGTTTTTTAATTCTCTTCCATAAAATTTTACTTGTATGTGATACTAACGATATCATTTGATAGTCTCACATTCTGTTGGATCACTTTTATTTGGAATGGGCACAAATATGGATTTCTTTCAGGAGCTATCTTCCAAATTTCTTGGCATAAATGAATGGGCACTTTCACCATTGCATTCATTTGCTGAAATATTTTATATCTTATTTCATGAATTCCTGGAACTTTGTTTTTCACCAATGTCTTCAGTGCAGCTTGCGTTTCTCTTTTCTTTACCATTAAGTCTTGATTATATGCTACCTCCTATAATGGGTGAATGTTGACCAATTCTTCTTGGTACAGTAAATCTGTGAATTCCTTCTGTCTACTGTCATTCAATATTTTACCCATAAAATCCTTCAATATTACAACACGAGGCTTGATGTTTCTTTCTTGAGTTCATTCAGTGTGAGAAATGCTGAGCATGTTCTTACGTCTGAGTTTTCTAATGCCAGGTCGTTGCACAGTTCATTATGTTACTTTGTCTTCTCGAGCTGTCCTTTGGAATCTTCTGCTCATCTCTGTTACTTCCTCATATTTTCTAGTTGCTTTACCTGCTCTATTTTCAAGTGAAAGTTTCAGAGTCTCTTCTGACATCCGTTTTGGCCTTTTCTCTCCTGTCTGCCTTCTTAGCGATTTTTCCTTATCTTTCTGTGTGTTGTCTTTGATGTCATCCCACAACTCAATTCATCTTCGGTCATTAGTGTTCAGTGTGTCAGATTAGTTCTAGAGATGCCTCTAAATGCAGGTGGAATACACAAGATACTCAAGATTATACTTTGGCTCTCATGGACTTTTTAAAATTTTATTCCGCTTCACCTTAAACTTGCGTATGAGCAATTGATAGTCTGTTCCCCAGTTAGCCTTTGGCCTTGTTCTGACTGTTAATATTGAACTTCTCTATCATCTCTTTGATCCAAATAAGTCAGTTTGATTCCTATGCAATCTATCCAGTGAGGTCGACGTTTGTAGCCATTGTTTATTTTACAGAAAAGAGTATTTCAACAAATAAGTCCCTGGTCTTGCAAAATTCTGTCATGTAATCTCCAGTGTCATTTCTTTCACCAAGACTCTGTTTTCAACTATAGACACTTTGTTGTTTCCAATTTTCACATTCTAATCACCAGTAATTATCAGTGCATCTTGACTGCATATTTGATCAATTTCAGGAACGCATAAATTGGTGATATCTTCTGTTTCCTCACCTTTGACATTAGTGGTTTGTGCTTAAATGTGAATGATAGTGATATTGAGTTGTCTTTTTTGTAAGTGCATGGATATTTTCCTATCACTGACAGAATTGTACTTCAGCAAAATGTTTATACGTAGTATGTACTCAGTATTTGCTAGTGCTTTTTTATTCTATTAAGGCTTATGTTCTTAAGGAGAGAATAGGTGTTAAGAAAACAAACCAAAAACTTAATTTAACTTATTGACTGTGAGCAGCAAGATGGTCAAAACTGGTTGGAAAGGGATGAGACTACTGAAAGGAGAAGCTAGGAAGTCACTGCAATAAGTTTTCTTCTTTTAATTTCCGTGACTCACTGTCTTTTAAAGTGGAAAAACAACCTCAAAACTTTTTTGTTTAAGAACAGAAGTGAGCTTTTGTTTTCCCTGCCTCGCTAACCCTCAATGAGATGAACAGACAAATGGCTGCAACAAGGGCTGAAACATTACCACGGTTATGGTGGTTCAGGACCAGGCAGTGTTTGGTTCTGTTGTGGATGGGGTCGTGATGAATAGGGACTCACTCCACACTGCCTCACAACAATGCTAACAAAATGTTTGCGTCAGTCTCAGATCTGCAAGCTGTCTGAAACCAGTAGCAAAAGAAATGATTTCATGAGAAACTTTCTGATTTAAAACACAAATCTTCTAGAACTCCACCCACAATAGTACTGATAGTTCATTTGAACACAATATTTTTGATAAGCTTTTTTTTAATCCATATTTGGGAGAAATTAATGACTTTGAGGGTCATTATAGAATATAAGTTAATGTCCACCACAAATGGAAAACTTCTTTTGATTCTGATTCTGTGCATGATAAATTGGTAGCTTTATTACTAAATTTAACCTTTAGCACATCTTTTTAAAAAATACTGGTTCAAATGTAAAATCTAGCATTTTCAGACATTGTACTGGTTTATTATGGTCACCCTTTCTAACCCACAAGGCTTTGAGTTCATAAAAGAGACATTAATTGCAACGTAAGATCTAGTATTCCCGTCATTGGTACAAGTAAATTCTTTCCAGATCTCCTTCGTGTTCATGAGGAAAAATTCTACATATAGTGTAACCTGCATTGCTAAAAATTCCAATGAGAAGCAAGAAATACAGAAATAAAAAGTAAACATGTCATGCGTGTTTATTGAGATAAATATCATTTTTCCTTCATCTGAAAGGAGTTATTCTTTTAAACTTGGACAATTGGGCGGAACAAATGCATTTTCTTCTTTGTGACAAAATCAAAGTTACTTACATCAAGTATTCTACCTAATAGAGGTGTATTGGGAACAGCAACAATTGCAAATAGAGATGATGTACACAGAAATAAACGATTTTCAGTTTCTGAATTTAGCTTCCACTCTAGACTACCAAGTCAGGGTGATTTATTTTTCACAGACTTCCATCATTGTTCTGTTGATCTAATAATATATGTCCAATAAAGAAATGATCAAGACCTAGTACAATCCCACCAACTTTATAGCACTCACCGATCTATTGAAAGTTTTGTTTAAAACTCCTTAAAAGCAGATTATAAGCAATGGTTTATTATTTCTTAAAGAGAATTTATTAATATCTCCTCTCTGATTTGCCTTATGAATAGCTCAGAAATGTCCAGTCATATGTATTTCAGCCATAATTGCATCATCACTGGAGGAAAAATTGCACCAAAATTGCCAAAGCAGACATAATCAAAAACTAAACCCAGTGCCATCAAGTCGATTCCAACTTACAGAAACTCTATGGGACAGAGTAGAACTGGCCCACAGAGTTTCCTAGGAGTGTCTGACAAATTTAAACTGCCAATATTTTGGTTAGCAGCCGTAGAGCTTAACCACTGTACCACCAGGGTTTCTGTAGTGACTGTGTAAACCCTGACTTTCACTTGTTGATTTTCTTTTAAGGAAAATCTAGATGACAAAAAAAAAAAATCACCTAAGCAAGTGATTGCAGGACTTCAGAAATGGAAATGCTGAATTCCTTTGTAATTCATGTTGTAATGCGTGTCTCTTTTATGAAATCAGAGAAAATACAGCTATAAAGAAGTGGACAGATGCTTCATAAAAGCAGATGGAAAAATGCAGTTTCTATTAATAAAATACAAATAATTTTGCTGCTACATTTATAAATCTCTAACAACAGCATATATTTCTGTAACTGCTCTAATTCTTGTATATTTTCTTGTTCCTTTTGCAGGCAGACCAGTAATGATTGTGGTGGAATATATGGAAAATGGATCCCTAGACTCCTTTTTGCGGGTGAGGTGTTCTCCTCTGATGGCATTTAAATAAACTATTCTAAGTTCTAGATTTTAACTATTTATCATAAATTAGTTTTTGCATATTTTTATGCATGCATTTTGTGTGAAGAATAACAATTTCTTCTCTAGGGTGCCTTTCTCTGATTCTGTGATACATTAGAGTGTTACTAAACTGGGTAGGATATATACTTAATAATATAACTGATCTCTTCTATAAATTCACTTTCATTATTAAATAGATGTATTTTAAATGATGTTGTCATGGGGAATTAAACGAAATTCAGTGACTTCACAAAGCTATTCATTTTTCTCTGTCACTTTTTAAATATTTAGTAGAATAGTTTATGCATTTTTGTATAATGCTGCACCCCGTAATTTCATGGACATTCACCAAAAGTGACTCAACTTCATATTAGAAAAAAAAAATCTGCCCATCCACTTTGTCACATTTTAACTCATTTGGCTGACTATTCAGCAAATGGAAGGAGAAAGAATGAAAACTTTCAGCAGATGCTTGTTTTAAAGTAAATATTTTAAAATTTCCTTATTAAAAGTATTATGTATTAAAAATTTGTTTTATGCAGAATACAAAATTACAGAGTTGAGGAGGCAGGAAATTGTATTTCAAAGTATGCTTGTAGTATCTTTAACATTTTAAAAGCCATCATGCACTGCAAAAATACTTACTGACAGTGAGGGAAAGCTAAAATATGAAAGACAATAACCGGAGTCAGTATGTTTCATTCCCAGCAGAGGTCACATATTTGAATCTCATTGTGTTCTTTAATATATATGTATTGAAGCCATTTTCTTTGTTTACAAAAATAGCTGGACTTTGTCATTTGGAAAGTGTTTCATTATTTTTATTCTTCATTTTCCTTTCAATAAATAGTCTCAAGCATTCTTTCTTCACTTCAGATTTTGCTCCATGTTATTTGAATAAATTTTGCATGCATCTCACCTTTCTTGATTTTATTTTCATTTATTTTTTGTGATTCCATGCCCTCGTCTTCCAACCATTCTCAGTGTTGACAGTGATGATACATTTACTCTGTGACAGGTTTTGATGTCCAGTTCAATGCCAGAAGCTGAATTCAGCAAAATCTTGTAGTTATTATAGAGCACTGCAACTCATACAATGTGTACTCTCAACCATGTGTGCTCTTTAAGGCAAATTGAAATTCATAGGTGTTGGGTGACATGAACTGCTTCTTTTCTGTAGCTATTCTCAGAATGTGTTATTTTATAGCTTGTATTCATTTCTTCTGTAAATGTGCTAAATTGTTTTGGAATAATTTACCAAGACCACCTTTGGCACTTGAAATGCATGCACACTTACGCCTTTCCACTATGTTTGCTCATAAAAATCATTTTTATCAGATACATATCAAAATGCCTCATTATCTAATGATGCTTGGGATAGGTTCTTTTGTATCAACTATATCTTAAGGCAAACTATAATGGCAAATAATAGAACGGATACTCAATCTAAATTGCTGCTGAAAATTAGACCAAATGGTTGCCACAAGCAAACTGAGGGAAAAATGTTAGCTTCAGATACACTTTTTCCTGCTGAATCATGAATTGGTTAAAATAAATTATAAAACAGATTATGCTATAAATAAAAGACACCCTAATAAATATCCTACTACTTATATGTATGTGACGTATCTCATGATGTAAATTATAAAAACTCATATTTCAGTTCATGTAGATACCATATAGTCTGCCACTGCCACTGCTGTCCAGTCAATTGCAATCGGTAGCAACCCTATAGGTCAGAGTAAAAGTGTCCCAGAGGGTTTTCTAAGAAGTACCTGGTGGATTTGAGCTGCTAACCTTTTGGTTAGTGGATGTGGCACTTAACCACAATGCCACCAGGGTTTCCGATAGTCTGGGAAAGAAGAAACACTCAGTGGCAACCACCAGTACTGCTGCTATCAGAACCTTGCCATGTATCACTCCAGTTAATCTTGACTCTGAACTTACTGACTGTATGATGCTGGGCAAGTTACCCACCTTTCTCTGTGTCTCTTTAAGCTTCTGTAAAACAGTGTTATTAACAGTATCTGCCACATACAAGGATTAATGGAACGAATCCTTGTAGGGCCTATAATACAGTCACGGATACACTGCAAGTGCTTTGTGAGAGGATGAAGTAAGTAAAAACACTTTATTAGGAAATAACCATCATTCACATTTCATAGGTTAGGAAACTGTGGGTCAACAAGGTTCACTAATTTTCCCGAAGCCGTAAAGCTCATACATGGTAAAGTGAAGATTCAAACTCAAGTCTGAAGGAGTCAAGAAACCGTGTTCTTACCCATCCTGAGTGCTACTTTTCTATTAAACTATTTATTGTTTCTTTTTGTAAGTTCATTGCTGTATCCCAAAGTGGTTTTGTCTCCCCCTTCATATAGAGTTTCTAGTAAAATAAAAATCATATGAATGGAAAAATTTATAGGGCCAATACTGCGCTTCTTCTCTCCTTTAATATTCTTACCCTTCTTTGTAATCACATCCCTTCTATCCTAGAAGCTCAAACTGCTTTATAAACTTTATGTTAATAGCAGGCAGTCAATTCCCTATGGAAAGGAGAAATAAAATATATAAGTATATATATTCCATAAATTCTCAAAAGCAAAGTCATTTTTCAAACTGCTGCTTTAGAATCTGATAAGCACAGCTTCTGTGAGCATAGAAAGCAGAAAGCAGCTAAGTGCACTGCATAGTAGGGAAGCCATCCATGCTTTGCTAATAGCATTCTGTGCTTACCGGAGGCAGAAAAGATTTCCCTTGGTCTCCCACACTACTTGAAAACCACTTCAGTTTGCTATTTTATTATGAAGGAGTGGTAGCACAATGACATACAACATTACAAGCTATTCCCAGTGCTGGCAGCTAGCTGGCTGTGATATTGCACTGGACTCATAACTCTCATGCTATCTGGAATCCTTGTGGATATTTTTACATAAGTGCACCATTCAATGTGAACGCATATGGATGTGTGTGCACACACATGTATGTGAATAGAGGAGGAGGATGTGTCTGTCACTTTGTATATGTTTATAATTTTAAAATAAGATGCATTCTGTCTTAGCAAGCTAAACATCAGTCTAGCTAGTCAGAAGGTGTTCTTACACTCCTGAGTTTCCAAAGAAATACATGTGTGTGAAATAAGTATAATTGTGACCACCATTCCTCTGAGGTCTCCAAGTACACACGCAGATTTCAGAAACCCTTTTTTTGTAGCACTTACCTGGCAACTGATTGGCCCTAAATTTGGACTTTCATTTTAATAACAATATTAACTAGCAAGACCAATAAAAACGGTTATTAAGTACTTGAAAATCTTGAAATGTAATACGTCAACCACAAAAAAGATTTAGCCCTTTATTTTATTGTTTGAATATGAATTTGTTTTGCCTATCACAGATTTAACTACACAGGGATATATCACCATTCATTTCATTTCAGAATAGTGTACTGCCACCTTCTGTTCCCTCTTCAAAGCCTTTGACATGAGTGAAAATGTGTATGTATGTGTGTATTTTACAAAATACAATAACATAATCAAGCAAAAAGCTGTCATCTATAAATCAAAAAGTGGGAGAAATCACTGAAACACTAAAAAGCAAATAAGATTGAGCTGAATAAGGAAACCATATTGCAAAACACACTAAGGGAAGGATGATTGGAAGCAAGGGACACCTGGACCACCAACCAACGCAGAAATCATTAGCGATTGTCAGGAAGCACATGCAGACAGATGTAATTATTCATGCTGTTGTTATTGTTGCTAGTGGACATCAAGTCAGCTTAGACTCATGGTGACTTCACGTGTAACAGAAGGAAGCATTGTGAGTCCTCCTCTCCCATTAGGGCAAGTAAGAGAGTTCAGTATGGAAATAATACAAAAATACAAAAACCTATGACATTTATTTATTTCAGCAATAAACAATTAGAAAATATAATAGATTCAAGTAAAGGAGAAAAAAGAAAACTGTTGCCGTTGAGGGGTATGAATTCTGATACAGCCATTCCGCGTGTTTTCATTTTTTACCAATAGATTAATTTTAATGCACCTTAAAAATAACAGATCTTAGAAATCATCTGGAGCTTTGGTGATGCAGTAGCTAAGAGCTACAGCTGCTAAATGAAAGGTCAGCAACTCAGATACACCAACTGCTCCTTGGAAAACATATGGGGCAGTTCTACCTGTAAGGTGACTCAACAGGGACAGGTTTTGATTGGGTTTTATTTAGGAAACACCCAGCCTCATGTTCCTGTAGCTGGACAACTCTTCTATATTTTTCATTAGTGTGCTGAGCTGTTACTTTTTCATGGGTGTTTATACCATCCATACATTTTCCGAGTCTTTATTTTTAACTGTTTTGGCTTGCTGAATGAAAGCAGATGAATTTCATGCAAATTCAATGTTGTTTTCTTAATGAATGAACTCATCTTTCTGGATATGATGTACAGAACAAGTATAACATGGCCCCGTCTGAACTTTATAGATATATTTTCTACCCAAGAAATTTCAGATCCTGAATAACAGCATTAGCAGGGAAGTGAGCACACACACAGATCTTGTGTTGTAATGGAAGCCCCTGTGACCACTGGATCGTGTTTTGTGCAAGACTGCAAGTAGTGTTAACTGTCGGATGTTCCTTTCTATTTCTCCACCATTTGTCTGCCTGAAGCCTCTTCTGCTTCTTTCCAGTGAGACTGAGTTCTCCAGTCATGAGACTGAAGTTCTTCCAGGGCCCTTCACTATAACTGTGCATCCCTTCAAACTGATGTCAGCATATTCAAGAATGTCAGTAGTCTGTTTGCTGAAAATGGGCTTCATTCCAGTGGGAAACTGCAGCAAAATTCATAGGTTTTTTTAGCTTTTTTGTTCCTCCCCCCCAGCAATCTTTACTGAGCACCTACCATGCATTGGACACAATATTAAGCATTAGGAACCCCAAAATCAGTAAGACAGGATACATAATTTTGTATGTAAATACATAGGTAGTGGTGGTATTTTGCATTGGAAATTACGGAATTGCAGAAGAGAAATCCCTACGTTACCTCATGAGCCAATGAAGACGTTCTGGAGGAAGTGTATTCTGAGTTTTAGGTTAAAAGATTATTGGTATTTAAAGTGATAACAGCAACTTGAAATGTTAGATGGGAACCTTAGGGGACAGTGAGTTTATATTAATGGAGGACGAACAACTCAGAAAAAGAGAATGAGAATAGTTGCATAACTGAAAGAATGTAATCATTGTCACTGCTCTGTAGAAACTGTTGAATTACTCCGTTTTGCTGTGTTCACTCTCACCATAAGGCGTTAATTACCTCGACTTACCTAATTATAGCTACAGGAACCCTATTTCCAAATAAGGTTACAAGGGAGCTAGGACTTCAACATACCTTTTGGGGGTTGCACGGTTAACCCCATGAAAGTCCACTCTCTATCCTTTAAAAATCCATGTCCTCAAAAAGGCTATTGGCATTCAACCAAGTAAACTGAAATAAATCATTCTAAGTATACTAGAATAAACAAGCTAAACAATAAGGATGTAAAGTCTTGGTGTATTTGTAGAGTAACTGTATTAATTCCTAGGGCTTCTGTAGCAAATTATCACTAACTCTGTGGCTTAAAATAGCAGCAATTTATTTCCTCCCTGTTCTAGACGCTGTCGTTGCTCTTGTTAGATGCTAGGTGCAGTCAGTCGGCTCCAACTCTCAGTGACCCCAAGCACAACAGAATGAAATGTTGTTGCTTGTTTTTGTACCCAGGGCTTCAAACTGGTTCTTCCTTGTTCAGGCATGGCCAAGGAAGCATAACTGTAACACATCCATTTTTTTTAACAAATTTGGGTGTAGCAGAATGATAACCAGAACAGGAAAATTTACAGGTCGAAGCCCCGATAGAAACTAAATTTCTCCCTCAGAACCCAAAAGTAGCATAGACATTGCTTTCTTGCCTTCCAGCATCAGGTAGCCTCAAGTGTCCCTTGGCGTGTAACAGCATAGCTCTAATCTCTGCCTCTATCTCCACGTGGCCGTCTTCCCATTTTGTCTTTGTCTTCTTCTTATAAAAACACTAAAGAGACTAGACCTATGTTAATTACCCCATCTTACCTAATTATGTCTACAAGAACCCTGTTTCCAAATGAGGTTATATGGGAGCTCGGACTTCAACGTATCTTTTTTGGGATACATAATTAATCCCATAAAAATCTACTCTCTGTCCCCCCAAAACTCATGTCCTGTCCACACACAGAATGCGTTCATCCCGTGCCAGCACCTCAAAAGTCTTAACCCATTCCAGCTTTAACTGTAAGTTCAAAATCTCATCAATCTATCCTCAACTCAAAAAGTCTCAAATCTCATTTCGTAAAATTTCTGAATCAGGTATGGGTGAGACTCCAGATATAATGTAACCTTGGGGAAATTAGTCATCATCTCTGGGCCTGTTAAACCTAGAAAATAAGTTATCTGTTCCCGAAATCCAATGGTGAGACAGGTATACGATATGCATTCCCTTCCCAAAATGAGAAATTGGAAGGGAAAAGAAGTAGCGTGACCCAAGCAAGCCCAAAACCCACCAGGACAAATTTCATTAGATTTCAAAGCTTAGGATGTACTCTTCCTTGACTCAATCAAACCTCTGGGACTGCAGAGGCCTCACTGGTCATGGACTATGGCCTATGGAGGCTGTGGCAGCCTCTAAGCACCCATACGCCAAGGTGGTCCCAACCAATTACCAAGAAAAATTTGCCATAGCAAAGTGCCGCAAACCAGATGGTTTCAAACAACAGGAATTTATTATCTAACTATTCTAGAGACTAGAAGTCCATATTTAAGACACATTATCAGGCCATATTTTCTCCTGAAGGTTTAGAGGAAGACCTTTCTTGCTTCTCCCTGCTTTGGTAACCAAAGATACTCCTTGGTTTGCGGCAGAATTACTCTAATCTCTACTTCTGTCTTCACATGACCTCTTCTTTCTGTCTCTCATCTCTTCTTCTAAGGATATCAGTTATAAACAAAGTAGAACCCACCCTGGCCTCATTTTAACTGATTACATCTGCAATGACTAGTTCCAAATAAGGTTACATTCACAGGTAGCCTGGTTATAGCTTGAAAATATCCTTTCAAGGCTCATATATCTTTTTTTGCTGATCATAGGGAGTTAACGACGAGTTTAGTCTGGGTTATGTTGCACTTGAAACCCCTGTGGAACATTCAAGGAAAATGTACATCCTCTTTTGTTGAAATAGAAGTCTGAAGCTCAGCAGAAAAATCTGAACTAAAGTTAAAGATCTGGGAGTCAGTAGCATAAAGATGGCTATTCACCAAAACAATGATTGAAAGAACTTTTAGAGAAAGAAACAGAGTTAAGCAAAGTTGGAACCCTGTGGCACATGAAAGAGGCATCAGGAATGCAGTCCCCCAAGATAACTAAGACTGAAGGATCAAAGAAAAGCAAGAAGAGAGAGGAGAATGTGGAGTGCCAAAACCCAAGAAGGAAGAGCATTTCAGGGAAGAGAAAATAAGCAATCACATCAGGTACAGCGGAGAAATTCTGCAAGACAGGGGCTGAAGAATGTCCGTGGGATTTAGGACTTAAGAGATCCTCAGCAATGTCAACATGAAAATTTTAATAAGTTGGTCTCACATAGAGTCAGACTGCAGAGGGCTGACCTGGGAATAAATGGTTAACAGGAATCGGTAGGGGCAGGCACAGATAGTAGGCATATATATCAAAAGAAAACTCTAAGGTACTTTTTATGAAAGAAGAAAATTTAAACAGTTTTATCCAGTGAAGGATGTGACAACAGAGGGGAAGAAAAGGGGCTGGCAAGACAACATGTCTCAGGGGATGAAGAGCATCAAATCAAGGATGCCGGTAGAGAATTAACTTCTAACGACAGAAGCCTCCACATGTCCCAAAACTGAAAAAATGGAATGTTTTGCATCTGGAAAGATTTATAAGAATTGAATAGTAATAATAGTAGAAATTTTAGGGGCCAGAACTCTTTATCAAGTAGAAGAGGAAGTACAATTACATACACAGGTGACAGAAGTAAAGCAGTAGAACACTGTGGCCAGAACGCAGGAGAGCGGCAGGGTGTTTGAGCCAGCTTATAACACCTCGGGAGAGACAAGTATTAAATATTCAGCAACTTTGTGGTCTAGTTGTTAAATGGGAACCCTGGTGGCATTGTGACTTTAAGAACTATATTTGCTAACGAAAAGGTCAGCAGTTGGAATCTACCGCATGCTCTTCAGAACCTCCGTGAGGCAGTTAGTTCTAACTCTGTCCTGCTGGATTGCTATGAGCCAGAATCAACTCCACAGCAAAGATTTTTTGTTTGTTTGCTTGTTTTAGTTGTTAAACTGTTAATAGCATGAATTTGGGCCATGATAGAAGTATTTACATAGCAGAAATGGACAACAGCTACAAATCAAAACTTGCTTTGTTCTGTTCTGTTCCATTTTGTTTTGTTTTCTCCAGAAAGCTGGTTTACCAGCACACTGCCAGAGCAGCGTTTATGACTGCTGAACTAGGCTGTTTCAGAGTTTGTAATTTCTAGGTGTGGGCCTGGAAGACAGCAGCTAAAGTGAAAATACATACCAATGTCTCTAACTGATTAACTAACGTAACTAGCATTAATGTGTGCTTTCTTTGAGTTAAACATTATTCCAGTCCCACACACTGATTCTTTAATGCTTAAAACAACACTATGAAATAGGTATTATTATTATTGTTGTTGTTGTTCCCATTTTATGAGTGAAGGAGCAGAGGGACAGACAAGTTAGATAACTTACCTACGTCTAACAGCCAGTACGTTATATATTTTTTGCACAAAAATGTGCTGAGAGAATACAGTGTGATAGGGAATATTCTGAAATGGGGAATACTGAAATGACCACAACAGAAAAAAGAAATCTAGTGGGAGGAGTGATAATTTTTTAAAATACGTAGTATGTCGGATGGTAGAGAAAAATAATACGAGAAAAGTAGGAGTGGGAGTGAGAATGAGTTTAAGTGTTAAGTTGAGTGGACAAAGAAGGTCTCATTGAAAAGTGGCACTGGGGTAAGACTGCAGAAAGATGAGGCAGCACCTCTGTTGCTAGTTTCTGGGGGAAGCACTTCATGAACTAGCAATAACAAGTGCCAGAGTCCTTGCATTGGGCAGAGATGGGACCACCTACATCTGTAGATCTGTAAGTAACTCTTCGTGTTCAATAGCTATATGCCTGGTTTTATTAGCATGGGGTCAATTCATGCCTGTTGTCTGTTCATAGTTATTGATAGAATCCTTTTTCTCTCACAAGTGTTGAAATTTGGATAATAAAGTATGTGGTCATTCTGTCATCATGGCTAGATAGTAGAAGACAAGGTTAGAGTGATAATGAAGGCAGGCAGGAGAAAGGATCTTGGAGGGTAATAATTGTTAACCTTGGGTGCACATTATAATCATTTGGAGAGCTTTAACAACCCCAAATTTCAGACTATCCCCAGACCAGTTCAACCACAATCTCTTGGGGTGGGTCACACACGTCAATGTTGTTAAATGCTCCTCAGGTGAGGCCAGTGCACAGCCAAGTTGGAAAATAATTGAAGCTATGACTTGTAGACCTTCGTAATGATTGCAACTTTTTTCTGGGTAGGAGGGAAAACTATTGCAGAGTTGAGAATAGACATATGATGTGATCTGACTAAATTTTAAAGGAATACCTTTGATTGCTATGCTGGAGGACACAGAACTGAGCCACAGGTGGATGGAGACAAATTAGCAGGCTTTCACAGTAATCTGTGGAAGAAATGACGGTGTTTTGGTGAGGGATAGTTGCAGTGGAGGTAACAGGGAACGGTCAGATTCTGGAATGTATTTTGAAAGTAGAGCCAATAGTATTTGCTGGTGGATCGAATAAAGGGTGTAAAAGGAAGAGAAGATTTAAAGCTAACTTTCATCCACAAAATGGAGCCAATAATACACAGTAACTGCTTCCTAGGATTATTGTGTTAAGTGATGAACAGATCTAGGACTCCTAGAATATTGCCTGTCACAAAGCAGCCGAAACCAACCAAAACCACTGCCGTTGAGTCCATTCTGACTCACAGCAACCTCACTGGACAGAGCAGAACTTGCTCCATAGAGCTTCCAAGGAACGCCTGGTGCCTTTGAACTGCTGAGCTTTTGATTAGCAGATGTAGCATTTAAACACTGCACCAGCAGGGTTTCCTGTCACAAAGTAAGCACTTGATTTCTGGTGGCATAGTAGTTAACTGCAACATCTGCTAACCGAAAATGTTAGCAGTTCAAATTCATCAGGTGCTCCTTGGAAACCCTACGGAGCAGTTCTACTCTGTTCTGTAGGGTCACTATGAGTCAAAATGGACTCAACAACACTGGGTATTTTTGGTTTAATAATGTTATGTACTGCTCCAAACCAAAAACCAAACTCATTGCCACTGAGTAGATTTCAACTCACATTGACCCTATAGGACAGAGAAGAACTGACCCATAGGAATCCCAAGGAGTGCCTGGCGAATTTGAACTGCTTACCTTTTGGTTATCAGCCTTGCTCTTAACCACTATGCCACTAGAGTTTGTATCTATTACTATAGTACATTTCAAACAAGTCATTAAGAGTTTTAAAATTATCATCCTGTTGTCTCCTGGTCTGTTTTACCAATGTCTAAGAATAGTTTTAATTTTCACTATTTAAAAAGATTTTTATTATGGACTTGGCGATGCAGAGTGACCATATATTGGATGCACTTTATGGTTCTATACATCTATAGGATAGCATCTTGCTGACCTCTGGCTGGAGGAAGGAGAGTGGCTGGAGAGGAGGGGAAGGAGGCTGTTGGGAGGATGAGACATGTATGGAGCAGAGAGGAATAGTGTGCTGTCACCGGACAGGGAGAGCAGTGGAAGCTGCATGTAGGTGGGCATGTAAATTTATACGGGAAAGTACATTTTCACTCAGTCATAATAAAAAAAAATAAAATAACAAGATTCTTATGAGATGTACCTCAGAAATATGAGTATTTAAATAATACATGTAAGTGCATATCAGCATTTCAAAAGCAATGTGAGTCATTTGAAGTTTTCATGAACAAATACAAAGCAAATATTAATTTAAAAAATTAAAGGGATATTTTAAATATTTATGAACTCAAATTATAAATCTAGTAAAGATGATATTTTACCTCATGCTAGTTATATATTAATAATGAGAGCTGTGTTTTATTAGGCACACTTTTCTTGTAAATTGTGTGTGCGTGGGTTATATTTGTATATAAGAAAAACTTAATCTACATCACATTCCCTTCTGACAGTGGAAAAAAAGTGAAGATTCATTCCACCAGCATTAGCTGTTCTTAAACCATGAAAGTTCAAGCTGAACACCATCATCTTAATAACATTTCTTTTCAGAGAAAAAAGATCTCTGATGCATCATATAGAAGAACATTGTTATTTATCCTACCTGTTACAGCTTAATGCCAAATTCTAGTCTATAAATTACATGACACTAAATATTCAGGCATATGAAAGCATGTGTTCTGGGAACCAAGCATATGGATTGCTGAATCTTTTATTTTTAAACTAGGAGTTAGAGCATCAACCTCCAATAGCCTGAATTTATCTCTTTAAATATTTTAATACTGTAAACATGCAGTGTGATTTGTGTTACCTTGTAACATGACATTGTATTTTATAGCTTTCTTTGTTAATTTTCCTTTTGCAGAAAAGACTTCACATTAACTTCTGTTGTGTAACTTATAAGTTTATTGAGAGAAATTCCATGTATTTTTCTGTTTTTCTCATTCCCATCACCATGTTTAGAAGATACAGGGGATTTGGGATCCACAGAACTAAATATTAGAGTTGAACCGGGTCTGCACCAGGCCAGCAAATCATAATCATCATCCTAAAGAGATTTTATGAAATATATATGCAGACATAATTAGGTAGAATTTGCAAACATTTCCACCAGTAAATCTAATAAGTGTAATGACACTTCATCAGGTGATGTTCTATGACACGCTGCCCCAGAAGCCAGCCCATAAAATAAAGACAAAATGTTCTTGGCTTTATTTAAATGTAACACATGCTAGCTAGGGCAGATAACCTTCAGAGAAACCTCAGCAAATTCTGCAGTAAGCTTTCTAAGCTAAGGCTAATGTTGTATTCAGATTCAATTTAAGCTTCTAAAATATAATTCTGCAATCTAGCTACCATGTTTCACAAATCTGTATCTACCTCTTTTCTTCCTAGATTTTGTTTTAAGTGCATGTGAAATGACATTTTTAGTTTCCTTATGATTGAACTTTCTGATTCCACTCTTGGTGGTCTCTCTTCTATTAACTAAAAATATAAATCAACCTAGCATGCATCCAAAATCTATGATGACCAAAATGAAAGAGCTTTGACAGATTTAGTAAATAGTCTACAGGAAATGATAATAAGAGTTTCAACTGAGGAAACCATAAAACCAAGATGATTTTCAGTAAAAGGAGATACTGACTCTTATTTATTCAATAGTTATTTTAAAACAAGAGTGATTTGGTTCCTTGTTCCTATAAATAACCTTAGCCAAATCTTTTACAAATACAGAAGGATTTTAAAAAGTCATAGTATGGTCAATTTTTTTATTTAGAAACATAAAACTGAATCTTTAGACACAAATTATTAGAATAATCATCCAAGGACAGTTTTCTTTAAAGTCACTTACAAATCAATTGTTCAGAACTCAGAAAGCATTGTCCCATAAATGCTTCTTTAAAAGATATTGCTTAAGTACCTAGGCAGACCTAGGGAAGTCTCTTTAATGTTGACCACATCTAAAAGATGTAACTTCAGTAGAGAAGAGGCCACAGTTTCCTTCAAAGCAAGGAGTGCACATTTTTCTCCCGCTACTTCGCTTGCCCCGGGAAAATTTTTTAAAGGGGTTTTTTGTGGACATCCACCCCTTGCTTCGTGTTCTCCTGACAACACCTCAGATACTCAATTTTTGCTGTTCTAAATCTCACACAGTGGCACTCTCTGCTCATCCCCTCTTACCTATAACTGTTGCCATCCAGTCAATTCTGATCTACAGCAGCCGTGTAGGACAAAGTGGAACTGCCTTACAGGCCTTCCAAGGCTGTAATACTTCCTGAAGCAGACTGCACGTCTTTCTTTCACAGACTGTCTGGCGGGTTCAGACCACCAGCCATTCACTTAGCAGCCCAGCACGTGACCACTGTGCTAACAAGGCTTCTTCTTCCTACCCTAAACTAGGTCTTCATTTCTTAAAAATCACTTCTATTGTAGGCACTCTCGCTACCCTAATCTAAGCTCCTGTTCTTAAAAGTCTTGGCTGAACATGAGCTAATTAATGCTCAAATGTGACTTACCAATGCTCTGTTAACCCCTCCAGCTCATTTTGCAAACCCAAATAATGCTTTTGTACATGCAAATAAAATTTAAATAGTGTGATTTCAGCTAGCAAAACAAAAAGAAGTGACAATATGCAGAGAATATTTGGACCAACAAACAATCGTCAATGAAGAAGTATTCTCCTCTTTTTCATCATGACTCTTCCTAGATTCTCATCTTTTGTCCTTTATGAACTCATTGCATTTCTGATAACACATGGTTTGTCTCAGGATGGCCTCCATCGAAATATACGTGAGGGAAGAGAGACTTTCAGCGTTCCACTGTTTGCAAACCTCCATCCATGTAAACCACTTAGCAGTGTGCATTTCCGGTAGAACTATTTTATAGTTCAAATCAGAGTTTTGAAGGTAATAATTGCACCAAACTTCAGCTAATCTATTTTTATCATGAGCACCAATGCTTAGAACTCATGGGTAGCAAACCAATAAGTCTTTTTGACATACAGATGAACCAAACTTTCTATACTTCATTTTAGAGCTTAAACTGTCATTATTTAATAGTGTTCATTGCTTGAGATTTGTGAGAAATTTTTAGAAGTTGCTTTCTTTATTGTAGTAACCCATGCACCAAACTGTGAATTAGATCCTTTGTAGATGTTTCTTTGGGTGACAAGCAATTTTTCTTAATTCTACTTAAGAATAGCAGCTTATCCTCTACTGGGATGCAGTATTGTCTGTCACATCAGCATTTTCACAGCATCAAATCACTATAATTATTTCTTTGTACAAAGGAGAATAACATATTTTTTTCTACTAGAGAGAAAATATACTTTATTATATCAATTTTTATATACATAATACTATATATTATTATATTTTTTTTTCTACTAGAGCTTAAGAACAGTAGTCTAGCTGTGGCCCACAGACTTCTTTTAGTCTATAAGACTATTAGATTGATGGCCTAGACAGTACTATGAGTTCTCCAGTGAGATGCTAGAAGAAAATATTAATCTCTTTTTACCCCGTTTACCTCACTCTGTGGCATAACTGGTAGTCAAAGTGAAGATACCTACAACTGTAGTCAGAAATTCTAGCTCACTTACGGTTTTTTCAGAGAACCTGCTATGGTATACTTAACTTTCCATGATAAATGCTTCAAGAAAATATTTTAATACTCAGTAAAAGTTTGAGGCACTTTACTCCTTTAAGAAAAAATAAATTTAGTTCAGTCAAATCCAGGGAATATCTATGGAATATCCACCACGTCCCAAATATTGTGCAAGGACCTGTGTCCACATGGAGGAGCAAAACAAAGCATGCTCACTTTCCTAGGAGAGTTTATATTCGAACTAGTATGAGAGACAGACGCAAATGCATGCTTCTAGCCAAAGCTGGCGTAGCTAGATGCTTTCAGATGCTTTCTCTATATGAAGAGAGAAAATTGGCCCCAATTTCTCCATTTATCTGACCAGTCCACCCCTCCTGCATACCTGTCTTAAGTCCTGCTGTCTATGACTCTAAAGTATATTTCCTCATTTTGCCTCTGCCTCCTTCTCTAGTCTCCCCATCACTCTCCCTCTCACTGAACAAATTCCAGCCACAAGCATGCAAACCCATTTGCTCTCAACCATACCAAACTCAAAGTCTAATGTAAACCATTTGTACAGATTGGGAGCTAGTCACAGGCTCCACCATATTGTATCACTATAATCATTCGATTTTATTTATTTTAGTCTTTATCATTATACAAATTATCTCATGTATTTTTACTTGTTTATTTTCTGTCTCCTTCACCCCTCCACCACCACTTAAATGTAGGTACAGCTGGATTGGGCCCTTGTCTTTCTTGTTTCCCACTTTGACACCAGCAGCTAGAGCAACAAGCAGACCCTCGTAGATGTTCAATGAAAGTTGTTTGAAGGAATGAACTCGGGAGTTTAGCAAGGGCCTCTTCCTTTTATGATACTTAGTATTAGATTGTAGTGACCAAAGAGGAAAAGAGGAAAACCCTCAATTAGTTGAATTAACACAGCGGCTCCAATGGTGGGCTTAAGCGTAACAGCAATTCCGGGCGTGGCGCAGGATTGGCTAGTGTTTAGTTCTGTTGTACATAGGGCTTGTACGAGTCAGAACTGCCTGAAGGACACCTAAAAATAACAACGGCAGTGACAAAAGACTAGAGGGGTATTCCTGGTATATAATAAAGCATAAGCTAAGCATACTGGATATGAAGTAACATATTGAATCAATATGAAGTAACATATTGCAAGTATCTAAAAATTTGAAGTAAAATAAAGATATAACCCTAGGTATATAAGTAAAAGTCAGAGAACCCTGCAGTGTCCATTGAAAGACACTGAGAGTTTTAGGCAAGTGACAAAGTGATATTTCTGCTGTCATTGGAACCAAATATATTTACTTAAGAAAAAAAAGAAAAAAAAACTTGTATAGTTATGTGCTGGTTCCAAGGTAGCCTGGCACTCAAATACCATGTTTGTCCTAAGTTTGGGCAAAGTATTTGAGCTCAGCCTAAAATGAATGGATTGTTGAGACGCTTGAAAGTGTCTGCAGAGCAGAGTCCACTGGTCAGAGCTTGTAAATCTTTGTCAGTAGCTTGTGTCACAGCACAGACAATGTAACACGCTTGGTGACCCCTGAGATCTGTGCTCTCTGGATGGTATGCTTGAGGGTTTGAAAAAGAAGGCTGACACAGCTTTGCAGCTTTGGCAAATAGCAGTCATTATTATGTATAGCTTTCATAAACCACCTTCCCTTCAGGTCAACCCTTCCTATCAGAAGTTATGCTCCATATTTCTCAAAAGCCAGGTGTAGAGAGCAATGAAAGAGGAGAATGAAGGCAAACCAAATTCCAGCTACTAAACTCTGACAGGCAGTGTGTAAATGTGCCACAGTTATTCTCGTTCTCTTGAATCTGCCCTCCTGGGAAGAAACCATATGTCATTAAAAAAAAATTCAGTTTCTTCTTGATTAATCACTAGCAGGAAGCCCAAAGATATTAAATCTCATTGCTCTCACATTTTTCTCCTCTCCTCATAAACAATTCAATTCAGTTTGAATTAATATTTATCGAGCACTGACACACACATGGTAGCATAGTGGATGCTATGATAGAATTGCTGCATAAAAGGGAAAAACTGTGTTCGATCTTTACAAAAAAGCAGACAAGCTAGTTTATACAAGATAATAATATAACAGCAACCAGAACACTGCAAGATAACATCAAAGGTTACTTAATTAACCCTCCACCATATTCAGGGACACCAGTATGTCCCAAACCAGTCTGGGGGAAGTTGTGTTGACAAGGACAATTGACTGTCTTTGAAAAACACAGTTGCATCACTTAAAGAGAAATACATTTGTGCCATACCTCATGTTTGAATAAATGGGGCTATTCCTCTAGCCTGACATAGATAAATGGATCTTTGCTTGTTTGTTTATATGGAAGATTCTCTCTATTTGTTTTTGGTCCAGTGGTATGAGAAGCATTTTAAAACTTGCTTCATTAAGGCCAAAATATGCTGCCCAAACTCAACCAGACCAGTCCACTGTGGCAAGATTTGAGCCAACTCTTTTTTAGACAACTCCAATAAAAACAGATTTCTGAAATTATCTGGCAGAGTTTAAATCTTGATTCCCTCACTACGTTATACTCTTTGTCCTTCAGTTAGACCGTCTGTAAATCTGAGATAATACTATACTTACATCAGAGAGTTATTGCAAGAATTAAATGAGATAATATTCCTAAAGTTCTTACAGTAATTATTTGTAGTAACTGTTTAATGACTTGGCTATTTTTTTCCACCAAAATAATGAGACAGCAATTGAGATATGAGCTCCCAGAAAATATAGAGCTATTTTCAGGCCTTCTCCTGCATCTAATCCACATTCTATAAATTTCTGAAACATAGTTGATGGGTGGATAGATAGATAGGATAGGAAAGGATAACCACCCACTACTATCAAGTCAATTCCAACTTATAGTGACACTATCAGATCAATAGATACAGAGATTACCATTGCAGGTTGGATTTCTTAGGAAACTGACTCAAAAGGAGATCTGCATGCAGTCACTTTATTGGGAAGACTTCCGAAGGTCGCTCTTCCTTATTTTTAGAGCTTCTGGATTTTTTGAAAGCTCATAGTTCATAGCCAAATCCCTGTTGGAATTGCCTTTGGCTGAGAAAGCTATTTTGCCTAGGGTCATGACTGCTTTACTAGCTTAGTCTACATTCAATGATTGGTTGATATGAAAGGGTAAGAGGTCAGCCCCCTTCCCTCAAATGGGCCAACTCGGAAGCATCATCCCAAATATGGTGCCCCGTATGGAATGGACAAAAACTTTTCTTGTGAATGCATTGGACTTTGCCTTCTGTTGTCCAGTCCTGCTTCCTCTCTTCTCTGTAAGTGTTGATCCTGAGAGCATGTAATCAAAGATCAAGATCAATGAAGTCAACGATTTTTACTGATTTACTAATGATATTCTTAAACTACTTACCTACCCCTACGGCCCTCCTTTTGGTTTTTTGTTTGTTTGTTTCTTTCTTTTTCTGAGTCAGTAGGGGAAAAGAATATAAATACAATTTGATGCCACTTCCTTGATTTGTGTTGTCTCTTGCAGTTTTATCTACCAGTACCTATTGTTCTATCAGTGTAAATGTCAGCATAAAGGCAAATACGTATCTTAGCGCTGTTACGAAAAACGTCCTGGCCCAGTGGCTTAATAGACTGCATTGCATATCTGTCTTGGAAGAAGTGTAGCCAAGGTAACCACTCCTGAGAGGCAAGGGCGGCAAGACTTCACCTCGTGTACTTGGGACACGTCTTCAGAAGAGACCATCTCTGGAGAAGGACATTACGGATCAGTGAAAAAGAAGAAAATCCTCAACAAGATGAACTGGCACAGTGGCTGCAACAACGGGCTCAAATATAACAATTGTGAGGATGGCACAGACTGGGCAGTGCTTCTTTCTGTTGTACATAGAGTCACTCTGAGTCGGAGCTGCCTGAACAGCACCTGGCAACACAGTCCCATGCCCGAACACGGAGAAAGTAGCTTAGAGTCTTTTCATACACCAAAACCTCATTTTTTCAGTGATGCAACATCTTATTAGACTTTTACTGCTCTGTTACTGATAGGAAAGGAACTTATCCAAGTCTTCAAATGTTGATGACAAAAATATTTTTTAAATTATCTTAAAGTAGAATGTGTAATAGCCAGAAAGTGAAAGTAACCAAAATGTGCATCAACTAATGAATGGATAAGCAAAATGAATAGATTATTATTTAATTAAAAAAAGAACTATTGATACATAATATAACACAGATGAACTGTGGCATTTCTTATGTTTCATTTGAGCCATTAACTTTTCCTACCACTTAGAAATTCCTCATTGACATCAACTGTGATACCAGACAACTTCATTTCTTAATAGGCAAAAGAACTACCTCTTTAAATTTAGTGGAATCTTTTCTAGGTCATAATAATTTATGTTTTTAATTCTACTCAAAGGTTTTGAGATTCCTAATAGAGGATAGGTACATAATAGAGGAGGCAGATTTCATCTAATAGTGCTCTGCCTCAGAAGATGGATTAGAAGCATAAACAGCTAATAACACCAAAGATTTTTCCTTGCAAGGTTATCTTTTATACATTAATTATACAAAAGAAGCTACTTAAATGGATACCCTTGTTGTAGAGTGCTTTTATTTATTTTTAAACAGAGAGTTCTTTTACTTACTCTGCACTTGAGTTGGGAGATATTATCACAGAGTTATCGGTGAGATAAGGTGATACAGTAAGACCGAGTTTATTTCATTTCTGGTATAAGCGTACTCATTTAACTGGCTAGTGATTCATCTGTATAGCAGATTGTGTCATCATGACAGAATGGAACATCATCCTTGTGCCTGAGTATTCTGTGGTTTCAAATCAGATGCCTATAGGAACTGCTTCCTTTAGTTAGCTAGTGCTCGTCCAAGAGAAATACCACAAAGTAGATGTCTCTAGCATAGGAAAGTTCATTCTTACACAGCCCAGTAGGTTACAAGTCTGAGTTCAGGGTGTCTGCTTCAGGGGAAGGATTACCCCACATCGGCTCTGGAGGAAAGTCCTTCTGTTGTATCAGTCTCTGGTCAGGGAGCACCTTGGTGCAGGAATCTCAGGTCTGTAGGATTCCCTTTCTGTTTCAAGTTAATAATAATGTATAGAAATGTTATCTCAGGTCTGTAGGATGCTGCTTTCTTACTGTGTGAGGTACCCAAATCTCTCCGACAGATTTTTCCATCTGTAGCTCAAGAGACCACCTCAAGGCACAAAACAAAGTTACACACTGAATCTTGCTGTACCAACAAACTGCTGCACATCCACTGTTAGTAACATCAGAGAGGCAGAACTCCAACCTGGAAGAAGATCACGCAGTGCCAATTACAGCACAGCCAAACAGTTACAGGTTTTTCAGCGAACACATTCAATCCATGACACTGCTTGTACTTACCAAATTGTTAAGATACTGTTATTTGTGTTTCAACTAGCTTATATGAGGGAATACAATCATTTATTTCTTTACTAGATACATATTTTATTGTTGTTGACTTTAGAAGACTGTAGTGAAGGGGTTCTGATGCTGTGGTGGTTAAGCACTTGACTGCTAACCAAAAGGTTGGCTGTTTGAATCCACCAGCCATGTGGCAGGCTGCTTCCGTAAAGATATGCAGTCTTGGAAAGCTTCCAGGGCAGTTTTACTCTGTCCCGTATGGTAACTGTGACTCAGAATCAGCTTAGCAGCACCAGTTTTGTTGAGTTTTTTGTTTGTCTTTACATTTGGAGCAATTTTAGATTTATGGAACAATTATGCAGAAAACACAGTTCCTAAACTTCCCCTCCTCCTGCTCATTGTTTCTCCTATTAATATCTTGCATTCCTGTGGTATATTTGTTATAATTAATGAGCCATTATCTATACATTATTATTAACTTGAAACACTGACGAAGGGAAAAACTACAGCCTTCGATATTATTACATGTAAATATAGAGAAAACAAATATCTGTGAAACTGGACCAGTAAATAATACTACGATAAATGGTGAAGAAACTGAAGTTGCCAAGAATTTCGTTTTTCTTGTATCCCAAATCAATACTCATGAAAGCAGCAGTCAAGAAATCAAACAGCATATGGCACTGGGCAAATCTGTGGCAAAAGACTTCTTTAAGGTGTTAAAAACAAACACGTTATTTAGATGGCTGAGCTGAGCCTGATCCAGTCCATGGTATTTTCCATCACCTCATATGCATGTGAAAGCTAGACAATAAAGAGACCAAAGAAGAATTAATGCATTTGAATTGTGGTGTTGGCAAAAAATTACAGACTGCCAGAAGAATGAAACGTGTCTTGGAGAAAGTACAGCCAAAATAGTCCATAGAAGCATAGAGGGAGAGACCTTATCTCTTTTACTTTACACCTGTTACCAGGAGGGACTCTGGAAAAGGACATCATGCTTGGTAAAGTGGAGAGTCATCAAAAGAGAGGAAAACTCTGAACGAAGGGGACTGACACAGCAAGGAGGATGAGGATGGTGCATTTCATTCTGTTACACATAAGGTCACTGTAAGTGACAGCTGACTGGACAGCACATAACAGTAATATTTAACATCTAACGTCCATGGTTTACAATAGAGTTCATTCTATGTATTGTACAGTCGTACACATTTTAAATGCTTCTTTTTAGTATCATTCATAAATAATGTTATGTGATGTGTAAAAAAGAACCCTAGTGTCACAGTGGTTAAGCATTTGGCTGCTAATGAAAAGATCAGTAATTCAAATTCAGCAGCTCCTCCTTGTAAACACTATGGGACAGTTCTGCTCAATCATAGAGGGTCACTGTGAGTCAACATCAACTTGAGGGCAACAGGTTTATTTTGTTTGTTGGTATGTTTGTTTTGGTTTGATGGGTAGAAAGAAAAAACTTGAGAATTTTTCATGTTTTTCTGTAACTCCATAAAGACAGTATTGAAATAAGTAATACAATGCATTGTATTAGTTTTCCAACTAAAAATATTTTTTCACTAATTTCACGGATGTCATTTATATCTCGTCTTGTTGAGGCATATAAGTACATCCTGCATGGATGATGATTGGTTTGTTATTTTTTTCTTTAAAAAATACATGATTTTTAAATCAAAGTAAAGGGAATAGATGTAAATGGCTACTACATGTCAGTAACTGTGCTAGGTTCCCTGTTCATTTAATCTTTCCAAACAAGAGCTAAAATAGTCTAACAGTCTCCTCTCTGTTTCAGTCAACTGTCAACAGTTTCCTTTCTAACTGCTCTATGTAATGTCAGAATGAGAGGATCTAGTTATTTTGTGGTTGCTGATGTTTGGTTTAGCTTTTTTGTCTCTGCTTTAACTCCCCTAAACTCACTTCTTTCCACGCAGTTACCTTTCCTTTCCTTCCTCTCTGTTACCTGGCCTGACTAGAATATTCCACTGCATTTCTGGTAAAATACTACGCAGATCTTCATCCAGTGCAGTGCTGCCATGCTGCCCACTCGTGCAGCTGGTTGATGTTCACAGCTATGGAAAGCGGATTCTGTCTTCTTGGTGGGCTTCACTCTCATCTTATTTGACTTTTCCACCTTTTTATTGTTACCTAAATTGTTTGAAACATTTTCTTCTGAAGCTTAATTTAGTTGCTTTCTGTCCATGTTTCATTCTATGTTTTATGCTTCTGGACCACTCCCAGCTAGATTTTCTATCTCTCTCTGTTGTTTTGCTTTTTTATCCCCTGCCCCCAATATCAAACTAATTCTTACATTTCATTATAAACAAAGTCGACAGTCAGCAAACTTAATGATTCCCTTCACTGGGTACAGTGAAATAGACTGAAGAGTTTTATTCAATACTACACACACACACACACACACACACCAGTAAAAACCAGTTGCTATCAGGTCGGTTCCAACACATGGAACCCAGTGCATGTCAGGTTAGAACTGAGCTGCTTGGGATTCTCAATGGTTGGGTTTTCATTGTGTTATACGTGAGATTCCTATGAGTTGCAGCTGACTGAATAGCAGAATAAGCCTAAAGAAGGACACCTCCCAACCTTTCTTCCAAGGTATTTTTGGGTGGACCTGAGGTGCCTACTCTTTGCACTATCCAGGATTACACAGAGAGAGACACTAATTCATTTAAACAATTGTGATTCTCTTGCAGAAACATGATGGCCATTTCACAGTCATCCAGTTGGTTGGTATGCTCCGAGGCATTGCATCTGGTATGAAGTATCTTTCTGATATGGGTTATGTGCATCGCGATCTAGCTGCTCGGAATATATTGGTCAACAGCAACTTAGTGTGCAAAGTTTCAGATTTTGGTCTCTCCCGGGTGCTGGAAGATGATCCAGAAGCTGCTTACACAACAACAGTGAGTTTATATGTTCTTTTTTAACGTGGTATGTTTACGCTTATTATTTCCAATGTTATTGTACTGTTTTTAATTTCTAAATTTGCTAGTTTAATTCCCCTAATATAACATTATGTATCTAATTGAGACCTTTTTGCCTTATCTAAATGCCTAGTTTAAAATATATATATATATATTCTTTTTCTAATTATAAGTTGTTGGGTTTTCGCCCCACCCACCTGTTCTGTAGGTAAAAATTTACAGAGCAAAATAGCTTCTCATTAAAAAATTAATACACAAATTGTCTTATGACATTGGTTGCCAACCCTTGATGTGTCAACACTCTCCACTTCTACACCCTGTATTCCCCACTTCCATTTGTCTAGTTTTCCTGACCCTGCCAGCCTTCTTTAAGATCCCACATGCTACTTACCACAGTTAAATATAGAGCATTCTTTGTAAACTGCGATATGTCAGTTAAGCTAGATGTCCCCTGAGACCATAGTCCCCAACTCTCAGCCCAGTAACCTAGTGTGTCAGAGTTTGAATGTATCTGTGAAGCTTCTGTGACTTAGCCTTGGTCAAGCTGTGCTGACTTCCACACTATTGTATCTGTCTTACCCTTCACCAAAGTTCACCACAGTTCCTTATCATTGAATAATATTACACTGCATGTATGTACCATAGTTTACTTATCCATTTAGCTATTGATGGGCCCTTACATTGTTCCATCTTTTTGTTATTGTGTATAGTAGTGCAATGAATATGAACACGTGTGTCTATTTATGTGAGGGTTTTTATTCCTCTAGGATATATTCCTAGGAGTGAGATTACAGCATCATATGGCATTTCTATTTCTAGTGTTTTTTTATGAAAGTGCCATGTTATTTCCCAAAGTGTTGTACCATTTTGTAGTCCCACCAGAGGTAAGTAAGAGTTCCAGTATCACCACAGCCTCTGCGATGTTTGTTATTTCTTATTTTTTTGTTTTTTTCCATTGTTATTTTTAATTAGTGCCATAATGTCAGGGTGAGATGGTATCTCAGTGTAGTTTCCAGTTGCGTTTCTCTGATGACTAATGATTGCAAGCATTTCCTCACATGTCTGTTCGTCACTTGAATATCTTCTTTGGTGATGTGTCTTTTCAAGTCCTTTGTCCCCTCCCTTTTTTTTTAAGCTGTGTTTTGAATATAAGTTTACAGAACAAACCAGTTTCTCCTTAAATAGTTAGTACACATACTGTCTGATTTTTAATTGAATTATTTGTCGTTTTGTTGCTGAGGTGCTGGATTTTCCTATACATCTTACTGATTAGGCCTTTGTCTGTCATGTCATAGCCAAATATTTTCCCAGAATGTACTGTTTTGGCGTAGTGTTTCAAAGAGCTGTGTTTCACTTTTAGAAGGTCTCAGTTATCTAACTTATCTTCTGGTATCAGTGTATTGTTAGTTATGGTTTATATCCTATTTTTGCTACATATTAGGGCCAGTAGTGTTAACCCTATGTTTTTCTCCATGAGCTGTATAGTTACTGGTTTTATGTTCAGGTCTTTGATCCATTTTGAATTAGTTTTTGTGTGTAGTGTGAGGTATGTATCCTGGTTTTTTGTTTGTTTGTTTGTTTGTTTTCATTTGGCTATCCAATTTTGTCATTTAAAAAGATTCTGTTTTCCTATTTAACAGACTTTGGGCCTTTGAACAAGATAAAGTGACCACACCAAACCAAAACCAAACCCACTGCCATCAAGTCGATCCTAACTCATAGCGACCCTATGGGACAGAATGTCCAGCTGCCCTATAAACTGCCCTACAGAGTTTCCAAGGAGTGTCTGGTGGATATAAACTGCCACCCTTTGGGTTAGCAGACGTAGCACTTAACCTCTACACCATTAGGGTTTCCAAAGTGACCACAGATGAATGGGTTTACATAGGGGTTTTCACCGATTCTGTCCCATTGGTCAATGTGTCTGTCATTGTACCAGAACTAGGCTGGTTATGAAATAGCTTTATTCCTCACAACAAATGTTATGAATTGATATGAATATCCATACCTGAAAGCAACAAGGTGATTTTTCCTGAGATGTATAAGACACTGTAAACCTTTTTTTTCAAATAATATTTGGGGAATATGTGAGGCAAGAGTAAAAGACTAACTTTTTAGAACCAAAGTATTATCTGTATATGAGATGATCTCAGCTGGATCATGAATAGTTTATATGTTTCTGAATACCCTGAAAAGTAATTCATTCTGCTGATATCTTTACTTATTGCTTTGAAAAAGTCAGTCCCAAAGTGCCCATTATTTGATCTGACAGCTGCTGACCTGCTGGGTTGTGCTGTGTTCTCGTATTTGTTAACCAAGTCTCCAGAAGTGATGGACAGCTACAATGAAAATTAAGTCAGTACAAGTAGTCAGATTTTTTAATTCTGTTCTTTTCTAACCTTACACATTATTTGAAAAGAGGTAAAACCATTATTTAGTTTCTTTTCATTTCATTTTCTCTGGAATTTCTTTTTGAAACTTGTCTGGGTTCATTTGCTTGAGGATGAATGGAAATATTTTGAATGAGATATTCTGTGCTCTCACTGTGTTTGTTTCACATAAATTCTCTGCATTAATTTATCAATTACATTTTCACTAATTTGTCCAACAAACAATCACAGTTAAAGGAAAAATAATTTTCAGAGCCTGATGTATACATTGCAATATCTACTGATTTTTTAATTTGATCACAGAATTTTGTACAAATAAGTCTATCTCATTTGAAAATAAATTATTATAGGAAAAACAGTATTTTCAACTTCATTTTCTAATCGAAAAATGCCATCTTTTTTCACATTTTTCAAGACCTTTCTTTCATTCTCCTTTATTTTTGCAAATGCGTAACTTGAAATAACTTCTAAAGCTATGAAATACTATCTGAGAGTTTTCTGTTAAGCAGAATTATTTTCCAGAAATTATTTCCATTTCTGGAAAACAGTGTTTAAAATGATTACATTTTATAACAAATATAAAATATAATGTTCATAAAAATTTAACAAATGTAATCTATTAAAGAAGTAAAAGTAAAATAGGAAATAAGTCCTAGACTCTGACTGTATGCTTATATAGATAATGTGAAATCACTTATTAAGTGAGTACTATCAACTTGCTAACATAGAAACCTCGTGGTTAAACTAAAGACACTGGTAAAACTGCAAAGTAACCTAAATATTCATGTACCTATTATATTTGTGGAATTGAATTTGACACCCAAACTTCAGGCATATCTGTCTTATTTGGCCACAGAGACTGAGAAGTCTAAAACAGTGTCATTTCCACTTTGTACCTGCCTACACAATTAAACAGCAAATTAGATAGCCAGGACGTTAACACTCAAAAGATACCTCTGAAAATCTGGAAAGTACATCTTGATTCAAAGCTAAATCCCTGAACTGAAGAGTTAGCAATTAAAAAACAAACACTATAATCAAGTAGTCATTTTTTCTTTTTTAATATCTCAGAACTACCAAACCATTTAGAGAATCATAAGGCAAACAATGTCATTCACCGATTGCTTGACTTTATAATGAACAAGGACACTGAGTACTTAAATGAGCAGAGTTTTTGCCTTCTAAGAGCTTATCCTTTGCCTATTCCCAAGAAAGCTGATTCAACTGAATGCAGAAATTATTGAACAATATCATTATTGTCACATACAAATTTTGCTAAAGTCATTCAAAAGCAGCTGCAACAACATGTTGTCAGGGAACTGCCAGATAGTCAAGCTAGATTCAAAAGAGGGTGTGGAACCAAGGATATCATTATTGATTTCAGATGGGTCTTGGATGAAAGCAGAGAATACCAGAAAGATGTTTACCTGTGTTTCACTGACTATGCAAAGACATTCAATTGCATGGATCATAATAACTTATGGATAACATCACAGAGAATGAGAATTCCAGAACACTTAACTGTGCTCATGAGGAATCTGTATACAGATCAAGAGGCAGTTGTGTGAACAGAACAAGAGGACACTGCATGGTTTAAAGTCAAGAAAGGCATGCCTCAGCATTGTCTGCTTTCACCATATCTTCCATTCTTGTTCTAAGAAGACTGCTGTGTGCTGAGCAACTAATCTCAGAAGTTGAACAAGGCATCAGAACTGAAAGAAGCTTCTTTAACAACCTGTGCTATACAGGTGACGCAACCCTGCTTACTAGAAGTGAAGAGGATTTTAAACACTGACTGATGAAAATCAAAGACGACAGCCTTCAGTATGGACTGTACCTCAACATCAAGAAAACAAAAATCCTCACAGCTGGACCAGTAGACAACATAGTGATAAATGGAGAAAGAATTGAGGTTGTCAAGGATTTAGGTTCCACAGTTAACACATATGGAAGCAGCACTCAAGAAATCCAAAGATGCATTGCATTGGGAAAGTCTGCTACAAAGAACCTCTTTAAAGTATTGAAAAGCAAAGATGTCACCTTGAAGACTAAGTTGCACCTGACCCAAGCCATCGTATTTTCAACAACATCACACGTGTGGGAAAGCTGGACAGTGAATAAGGAAGATAGAAGAAGAATTGATGCGTTTGAATTGTGGTGTTGGAGAAGAATTAAATGTACTATGGACTGCCAAAAGAACAAATAGAGCTGTTCTGGAAGAAGTACAACCAGAGTGCTGCTTAGAAGCAAAGATGGCAAGACTGTATCTTACATACTTTGGACATGTTGTCAGAAGGGATCAGTCCCTGGAGAAGGACATCATGCTTGGTAGAGTGGAGAGTCAGCGAAAAAGACGAAGAGCTGCCACAAGGTAAATTGACACAGTGTCTATAACAATGGGCTTAAGCATAAAAACAATTGTGGGCATGGCAGAGGACCAGACAGTCTTTCATTCTGCTGTGCATAGTGTCACTATGAGGGGGATCTGACTCGACAGCACCTAACAGCAACAACAAGAGCTTATCATTTGACAAGGTAGACAGATTCATACCAAAGCAAAACCACACTTGTTGTCATCAAGTAGATTCTAACTCACAATGACCATATGTGTTAAACTGTTCTTTATGGAAGCAGTTTGACAAGTCTTTCTTCTGCTAAGTAGTTGGATGAGTTCAAACTGCCAACCTTTATGTTACTAGCTGATGACAAACCATTTGCACCGTCTAGGATCCCAGACAGACTCATCCTTCCTTGCAATTAAGTGCATTAGATGTTGTCACGTTGTTCTTGGTAATTGCTATGAAGAGGGCACCTAACATGGCAATCGCTTGCATAATGGAAGGAAATGCTACCTGGTTCTGAGCCATCCCTTTGATCAACTGTGGATCAGACCATTGTAATCCATGTAATCCATGGCTGATTTTTTGGAAGTATATCACCAGGCCTTTCTTCCTAGTCCATCTTAGTCTAGAAGCTGCACGGAAACCTGTTCAGCATTGTAGGAACATGCAAGCTTTCACTGAATAATGAATAGTGGCTGCAGATGATGTGCACTGGACAGAAATCACATTTGAATCTCACATGTGGAAGCCAACAATTCACACAGAAATCTGGAGAAGGAGACACAAAATGATGAAATTTGACCCATGTCTTAAAAGATTTCATTAGATAATCAGGGGATAGGTGATCCTGACACAAGAAACAGAAAAGACATATAAATACAGGGAAATGAATGCAATGTTGATTGACTTGTGAATAGTTTGGAATGGGGATGAGAGACCTTGGAGAAGCAAGTTCTTTAGAAACAATTTTGAGGGTATGTAAATGACACTTCAAGATTTTTGAAGCTTTTCCGTAGCAAATAAGAGACTGCACTGATTGGTTTAAATAGGGGATAACAAAAGTAGACCCATGTGTTGAAAGATATTATTGTCAGCAGTATGGAATTAAAACTGAAGGACTGAAGAATGGATAGTGGAAGAACCAGTGGGCTATTATCACTATAGATCAGAAAGTCCATACTTTTATTTGAGCCGTGACTGTGGAAATGAGGAAGAGGGACGAGAATTTAAATTCGCATGGTTGCATAATTTATAAGACTTGGTAACTAATTAGATATGAATTATAAGGAAGAAGGAGGAGTTAGAGATGATGCCAGTATTTCCAGATTAAATAACTGGCCAAATGGCAATGTTGTTAATCAAGACAGACACCTCCTGCTAGAGATGACCTAGCTAAGGGCATCATATTATTAAAAAAAAAACACACGTAATAAAAGGTCATGGATGTTCTGCCTCAGTGTCATCAAGATAATGCCAAATTTTTGTATAAAACTTTTAGAGCTTTATATGAATGTGTTTAGCTCCCACATATGCTTTATATTTCCTTCTAAAAGGAATGAAACAGTTAGAAAACTTTACCACCGAGTGAAGATATACCTCAAATCAAGCAAACCCATTATTATAATTAAAGAAGGGTCATTTGTATGAAAAAAATCCTCTGTTTTGTAGAAACTTTACCTAAAAATAACCTTAAAGAGTGAACTTCCTTGTTCATGGACACTTAATATTCTTTGACATTAAAAAAAAAAAGTATGATTCAATTTATAAAAGTTTTATCTATAACTTTCTTGGACCGTATCGTTTACCTTAAATAATTTTAATTATTTTCTTCTACTGTATAGGAATAGTTGGTATTTACTTAATTTTATAAACATTTTCAAAATATGTATCAGTAAGAATTTGGAGGAGCTAGGAACTTAAAAGCATTTGAAAGCAGGAAGATATTCTGTTTGTTTTATAATCTCCATAAAGATAATCCATAGAACAGTGAGCTACGTGGAAGCTACCCCTTCTTAACTAACAGAAACAACAAAGGAAAAGCAAAGTCAACTCCATCAAGTCAGTTTCAACTCATAGCCACCCTATGTGTTACAGAGAAGACTGCTCCGTAGGGTTTTCTCAGCTGTAACTGTGACAGAAGGAGCCCTGGTAGTGAAGTAGTTAAAGCAAAGAGACCAGAAAATGCACAATAAAGACAACTAGATGATGACCAAGGACTTGCTTTTATAAGCCAGTTCCATGATGATGGTACCAGCCTTTTAGTTGGGGGGACTGGTGACTGATTATGAACAGCATTTAACTATACATATATAGTTAGTGGTATGTGACTAAATTAATCCACAAAATTTATTGACAGTTTCTGTTGTTTTCATTGATTATGTGCTCTCCCACCAGTCTATAATTTAGGTGTTACGAAATCACTTCCTTTTCTGAATCTGACACACATTCTCATGTACAACTGTTTTACAACCGGTTCTAAAGGGTAGTCTCTTTTATTTGACTATCACTAAGCTAAGCTACTCAGTCTTACAGTGAAAATGTTAAACTTCTTTGCTCAATTATGGAAATAAGTTCCCATTGAACTAAAAAGTGTATTAAAAGACGTTTCATGGTTCACATTTATCTTTAAGAGTTTTGTTTAAAATATAATGGCAACAGTATGCAGATTTTTTTTTAATTCTGAATAACTTTGTTTCTTACATTTTAAGAATCAAAGTGAAATGGAAGAAACACGCATCACAATATCTGCTAAAAATCCTGTGATTCATTGGCTCTAAATGTGAATTATATTCATTTGTGTTATCCATGATGAACTTTGGTTTTTTTCTTTAACAGCTGGAAGCAGTTCCATATAAATATTCTCTTTGTTGAAATCTTAGAGCCACCATATTGACAATATAATTTGGATAATCATAGTTTTGTTAATATCTTAATGCTACTTACGGTGCATTCACAGAACTTCTTCCAGGCTCAAACCCTTAACTTCCCCTATTCTACGTGAGACATGAAAGAAGTCAAATGTAGTAGCAGTATAGGCAAGAATGGACTGTACCAAATAAGGAGATAATTACAGCATATATTGGAACAGAATGAGGGGGCGTATTTACACATGTCTTTCAAAATGTGAAAGATCTGAGCAATCTCCATCCTTCACTGAATTCAGATCATTATAAATTAGCTTATTTTTTGGAGAAAATTTCTAAATGTCAACACATGTCCAGTTTCAAGCGTGAGTATTTTTTAATACAAGTGAGATAAAAAAAATTATTTTAGATCACTCACTATTATAACTTTCACTACTCTAATTTAACATGAGTAACTGAGACTTGCCTGGAGATCTTCTTCAACCTTCTAGTACAATTTTCAGAATTTTACCTATTTTGTCTCTTTTAAATAAAAAGGTGTTGTAAAAAGCTACTCAGTGAGAAGGCTTTCTAAAAAGTCTTCAGCTAAAATCATATAACATCTGATACACTAAAAGAGAGATTTTGAGTAATATTTCTCATTTCTTGGATTTGGAAGAATAAAACTCTATCCTTTGAAATCCTGCTTAGGACTCTCTATTGGAGTCACTAATGTTGGAGATGACACCATGCTAAGGCACAATATGTGGTAAAATCATCTTACACTGTCTACTCTAGTTGAAGCGGAGCCAAGCTCAAGAAATCAATCTTTCTTCAGTAGTTCCTTCACCTAGCTTGCAAGGAAGGGTATATGACAGACTTGAACACAAAGGCCAACTCTTAGATAAATCTGTTGTCATCAAGTCAGTTCCAACCCATAGGAACTCTACTGGATAGAATAGAATGACCCTATAGAGTTTCTGTAGCTGTAGTCTTTTTGGAAGCAAGCTGCCACATCTTTCTTCAGAAGAGGGACTGGTGGGTACCAACCATCAACCTTTCCATTAGCAACTGAGCACTGAACCACTGTGCCGGCGGGACTCATAGATCCTTGTATAGAAGGCTGAAACCTAAAACCCAAGCCTCCTCCTAAAAAAACTACACATCACAGCTTAAGTAAAATGTGACTAGAGACTCCCACTCAGAACTCACCGCAGAAGTCAAGTAAAGGAAATGGCAGATTCTTTTAGGCAAACCTAAAACCAGCAGCCTGAGTACCAAGAAAAGAAAAGAGTGACGGAAAATAGGAATGTTATCAGAATACTGCAATGTGAAGATTTAAATAACTTTCTGCTCAATAAAAAGGTGGTGAGCAAATGAACCCGGAAAAGTGAAAAACAATAATATCCAGGCTGCAGGGGCCAAATTCATCACCATGAAAGGAGCTCCATCATCTGGGAAAGCTAACAAAAGGACTCTTCACATACACTCACTCACTCACACACACACACACACACACACACACACAGTCTCCCTTAACAGATACTGTGACAGCAGTCAGTCAAATGAATTGACCATTAACTTTAGCTGAAGAGAAAAAAGTAAATGTGTCAATATCAGGATGCAAAGGGAAAAAATGCCCGTGAATTATCAAGCATTTAATAGACCAATTCATGAGAAGTAAATCTGATAGTTTGTTTATCTTTTTCAGTATGTTTGTCTCAAGAATAGTCTAATGTCATAACATATAAAACCTGTAGTCTTGGGAATTAGTGGTCTACATCTCTCGAGTCCAAATACCAGGAAGCAAACTCATAGCAATTGACAGTAAAGGACAACAAAGATTTATACTGAACCAGAGAGAACCCAAAAACCCAAACCCGCTGCCACTGAGTTGATTCTATCTCACAGTGACCTATGCATCAGAATAGAACTGCCCCATAAAGTTTCCAGGGAGCACTTGGTAGATTCAAACTTCTAAACTTTTGGTTAGCAGCCAAAGAGAGGATATGCTAAATGCAAAGCAACAATCTTCACTGATAACTGTTAAAGAGGTAAGTGTTATATATACAGGCCTGGACCACAGACTGAGACAAAAATGATGAAGGCTATCATCTCTGATGGTGTGTCAGAGTACACAAAAGTTAATCATTAGGTATCATTTCAGTAAAATGCACCACTTGGGTGAACTGACAATGGAATCTTGATCATGAGAGGGTAATGGGAATCAACAATAATACTAGATGAAACTAATATATACAGGACCATTCCTTGAAAAGTCCCCATCCCTGAAGCTTAGGAAAGCTTAGTGACAATTACAGATGACTTCTTTGCAGTAAAACAAAGGAAAAGGATTTGATGATTATCATGTAGAGAGTACAAAATAGCTGAACAAATAGATAGCTCTATCAGTAATCAGCAATCTTGAAGATAGGGAAGACTATCTGTCTCAAAGTCACATGCACCATTGAGAAGCCAAGGCACATTTTGGGAAAGCCTCTGTCTTCCATTCATGCAAAAAACCCATTGCCATCAAGTCAAGTCTAACTCATGGAGATCTCTTGTGACAGAATAGAGGTGCTTCATACGGTTTCTAAGTAGCACCTGGTGGATTCAAAATGCCAACCTTTTGGTTAGCAGCCATAGCACTTAACCACTATGTCTTCAGGATTTCCACCAATTCATGCAAAGTGTGTGCAAAACCACTTTCATTAGCTATATGCCCTGTGTCTTTTACAGTACCATAAAGACAATTCTGTAGGTCATAAAGAAAACTAACCTAGAGCCTTAGACCTGGGAAGGCATTATTGAAAACCATGAAAAACTGAAATTCCAGTTTTCTTGCTAAGCTTTTGGGGTTTTGTATGTGGCTTACATGTAATTGTTATGGTCTTGTTTTGTTTCCTAATGTAATGTATCCCATCAGGTTTGTGTAAAAACCTAGAGAGCAAGAAATTTATCTTTTAAATTTTGAAGATTTCCTGGCACCTAGAATGATACACTAGTTAGTGGCAGCTTAGTTATTTGTAGATAAACAAACCAATAAGAAAGAAGAGGTAAAAAGTGGTTTAAGTTGTAAGGTCAGTATCTTTGATAACATTACATTCATCTCTTCTCTTTTATTGCTGGTACAGCTCACCAGATGAGCAAGTCTAAAATAATTCTTAATATATTGTAAAGAGATGAAAAAAGCTTTTTTCAAAAGGAAGCAGTTAATGTAATGTTGAATCACTTCTAAGGACAGGCCAGGGTATTCACAAGCAAAGGAGAAAATACCGTTTAAAGCCTCCCAAAGCATTCTATGAACTACTTTGAGCACAAAAAGATGCAAAAGGCAGGGATAAGATCCAAGACAAGCGGTTCAAAAAATCACAGAATGTGCCCTGAAATGCATCCAGTCCTGTAGGCTAAAAGCCAATCAATGAAGAATAATCAAATGCCTGTCACAAGTTTCAGGATGTACAACATACACCTTGATGATGAAACAAAAACCCCAGGAAATACCGAGTGCTATTTGTTTTTGCACTAACACTCAGCAATGTCTAATTCAGAATTACTCCTCCTGCTCCAAATGATTTTAGAACAAACCTAGACTAAATTGATTTACTGGAAAGATCAATCAACAAATGTCCAGCAAATAGAGTGTACAGTGCACATTAATTGGCTCCTCTGGTGCAGAAAAAAAAGACAAAGAAACAGAAAGCACACAATGCTGCTGACTTTAGACCTAGCGTTTCAAAGGTATCTCCTGAGATTAACTTACTACTAATACTTAATTGCTATTTTAATCTTTAATGTGAAAGAAATCCTTTTTTCCTATGACAATAAAGGCAGGAAAGATAAGCATAATAAATACAGGATAAATCACACGAAAACTGTGGAAAATCATACTGCTTTTCATGTTAAGAGTGTTACATCATGGTCAAATAAATTATAAAAAATAATCAGTTATTTATTCTGCTTGTGGCAAACCCTGGTTCATGCCTTCAAACTTCGCCTGTCATCCCTTCTTTTGCAATTTCAACATAAAAATCTTGAAATTTATCTGTTTGCCATGACTGTGGCTCTGGAGGATAAATAATGATTCTTGTAAGCCAAACTAACTGATTACCTTCTAGTACATTCCAACTAGAACTGCGTACTGAATGCTATAGTCTTTGAAATTCATGGCAACTCCAAGTATGTGGGAGTGTAACTGTGCTCCACAGGGTATTCTACAGCAGACTTTTGGCATTTCTCAAGCTGAAAGAACTGAAGAAATATTTCAAGCATCAAGTTGCAACTCTGAAGAATTCTATGGGCAAAGAGATGAATGACACAGACGGTATCAAAAGAAGAAGGAAAGAATACGGTCACTCAACACCACCCTCCCAAAACTGGTTGACTTTCAACCATTTCAGGAGGTAACGTATGATCAAGAATCAATGGTATTAAAGGAAGAAGTCCAAGCTGCACTGAAAAATGACAAAAAAAAAAAAAAAAACCCTAGGAATTGATGGCTGGAAGTGCTCACTTGTGAATTCCAAGAAATCTGAAAGATAGCTACCTAACCAGCTCTCCAGAAGAGGTCCATGTTTGTGCCAATGCCAAAAGCAGGGGATCCAACGGAGTATGGGATTATCTAACAATAACATTAAGATCACAAACAAGTAACATTTTGCTAAAAGTCATTCAAAAGAAGTTGCAATAGTACATCAACAAGGATCTGACAAAAATTCAAGCTACATTCAGAAGACCTGGAAAGAGAACCATTATTTCTGATGTCAGCTGGATCTTGGCTGAAAGCAGGGAACACTAGAAAGATGTTTACCTGACTCTTCAAAGGCATTCTGCTGTGTGGATTGTAGTAGCCTATGGACAACATTCTGAAAAATGAAAATTCCAGAACCCGTAATTGTGCTCATGCAGAACCTGTATATAACCAAGAGACAGCCATTTGAGCAAAACAAGGGCATAACTGCATAGTTGAAAATGAAAAAGGTATGCTGTCAGGGTAGTATCCTTTCACCAGTTCAAAATGTCTGATGAGCAAATCATTCAAGCAACTTACGTATGAAAAGCATGGAGCACAATATGCAAATAAAATAACCTTGCTTGCTGAAAGTGAAGAGAACTTGAAGTAGTTTCTGATGAAGATTAAACACTAAAGCATTCAGTATAAATTACACCTGAACAGGAAGAAAACAAAAATCCTCACAACTGGACCAGTAAGCAACGTCATGATAACTGGATTGAAGTTGTCACGAATTTCATTTTACTGGCATCCGCAATCAATGCCCATAGCAACAGCAGTCAAGAAATCACATACTGGGGAAATCTGCTATAAAAGATCTCTTCAAAGTATTAGAAAGCAAAATTGTCACTGTGACTGTGAAGACCAAGATGTGCCTGACCCTAATCATGGTACTTTCAATTGCCCCAATCATGTGAAAGCTAGACAATGACTGAGGAAGACTGAAGAATCGATGTCTTTGTGTTATGGTGCTGATGAAGAACAACGACTATACCACAGGTTGTCAGAAGATCAAACAAGTCTGTTTCATAAGAAACACAGCCAGCTTAGAACCGAGGATGGCAAAACTACGTTTCACCTGCTTTGGACATGTTATCAAGAGGGACCAGACCCTGGAGAAGAAAGCCAAACTTGTTAAAGGAGAGGGTCAATGAAAACGAGGAAGACCTTTAACAAGCTGGATTGACACAGAGGTTGCAATAACAGGCTCACTCAAATAGCAAGCATCTTTTGGGTGACATGGGACTGAGCAGTGTTTTGTTCCGTGGTAGGTAGGGTTCCTAAGAGCTGTAGAGCAGCAAGCTTGCTAACCATTTGCACCACTCGTGGGGTCATCATATTAACAAGTTACATTTATATCATCTCCTTCAGTCACTTAAATATAAAAAGAAGTGAAACAAATGGCTTCTGAAAAATTTTTAGCTGAGCCATACTGGAAATATGTTTGAATAGCATTGATTGTTTTCCTTTTTTTCTTCCCTTGAGCATGGTTTTGGAAGGACATGATGTTTAGAGCTATGAGTACCATCTTGCAATCATGAAGCAATGACTCATGGAGATAAACCCAAAATGTTGAAGATGACAAGGGAAAAAATCAAAAGACCCTAGGACACTGATGAAATTTTTGAGTTTCTATACCAATCCAGAAACTATTTACCCTAGATATTTTACTTGCATTTACTTAAATGTTTTATTTGCCTAAATCCCAGAGATTTGGATTTTCTGTGATTCTGTGAATTATCCTTAGAGGTGTTCTAATTAATTAATGCAATAATCTCTGAATAAGAAAACTTCCATCTTTGGAGAATATAAACAGAAAAATAACAAAGTGATTATTTTAAATAAAATATCACTGCAGTAATGCAAACTGACTAAATTATCAAGAGACTATAAATAAAGTTAGTTTGAGGATGAAATAACTATAATTTAATATGTGTGCTTTAATATGTACCTTTAATATTACTAGATATTAAGTTAGACAATGGGGAGAAAAGTACTTGGAGTCTAGAAGACAGATACTAAATAGTTACGCTTCTGAATGTTTAATAGAACTAAGAGATTTCATGCAACAAATACTTCTTGAGTGTCAGTCACTCTCAAGGGCGTTGAAGATATTCCAGTAAACATTCCTGTCTTGTAGCGCTTACTTAATATTTTAAGTGTGGTGGGAATAAAGATAATAAAGTAAATAAAGAAAACAAAATAATTCCCGAGAGTGATAAACATTCATTTTATAATTAAAAAATAAGAATAAAAACTGGAGGCAGTGTCCAGAAAGTATGTTTCTAACAAGGTGACATTTGAAATGAGACCTGAAAATTGCAACAGCATCATCCAAGAATAGATCTCAAGCCAGGAAGTTTCAGGGTAAGTGAAAACAAATATAAAGCTCCTAAATTTGGAACAAGCTTTGTATATTTTAGGATTAGGAATAAAGACAGGATAGTTGATACATGAAAGACGAGGAGAGGAATAGAAAACGAAGGCAAAGAGTCAGAGCACATTGGAACAGAAAGGTCATGAAAAGGAGTAGACATTTTATTCTCACCACCAAAGGAAGCCCCTGAAGCATTTTAAACAGAGGCTGACATAAGAGAATATGTGTTCTTAAAAGATGATCCTAGCGGATATGTTGAAAATGAATAGAGGAGCAAGGAGAGACTCAGTTGAGCACCCTAGATTTTAAATGACATCAACTTGGCATAATCTGGTAGTAAAAGAGATGTGGCAATAACCCTGCCAAGATATGAGGGGTTGGGGGAGATAAAACAGCCAACGAGAAGTCCTAAGTTTTTGGAGAGTCACTGGGTGACCAGTGGTGCCTTTAACAGGAATGGTGACAGGTGCAGGATAATGAATTCATTTCCTCTGAAAAGATCTATGTTCTTGCAGGTTTATGTTTGTATAATCTATTAGCCTTAAAAAATAAAATAAAATCTCTCATTTTATCTCACTTCAGCCTTACAGCAGTCCTGCAAAGAAAGCAATATCATTATTTGCAACTGAGGAAACTGAGATACAAGGAAGCTAAGTGATGTGTCCAAGTCACATAGCTATTACATGGGAAACAGTGTCCACTGGCCATTGAAGTAGTGGGGGTGTTATGGGAAATTGCCTGTCCCACAGCCGAATCGCCCTCCCCCTCCAATACTTCCTACTACAAATTCTCATTTATCACCTATGAATTCTTTTCTGTCTCTCACTTCTGATACCCATACAAAGAGGATGAACAGGGTGGTTCAAAAAGCCCTTGAAGTTCAGGAAATAAATAGGACATCTTTGGTGATATCAATTACAAATTCAAACATATTTCAAAATATTAAAGATAATCTCTGGAAAATGAGGTACATATGTGATTTTCCTTTGCTCATCCAACTTTTTGAAATTTTCTATAATGAATATTTTCACTTATTATAACAGGAAAAAAACTATGTTACAAAAAAAGGGAGAGCTAAAACTCCTGGCAAAATTCCAAGATACATTTCTGTCGAGAACATTTAAAATTACTTTTCCTTGGGATTTCTCTGGTGGCATAATGGTCAAGTGCTAAGACTACCAACCGAAAGGTTGGCAGTTTGAATCTGCCAGCTGCTCATGGGAAACTCTGTGGGACACTTCTACCCTTTCCTATAGAGTTTCTATTAGTCAGAATTGATTCAAGAGAAATGGTTTTTTGATGCTGTTGTTTAACCACATGCTCATATTTTTGCTTGTTTGTTTTAAGGTAAATGCTCTAATCAAAAAGATTGCCAGAGATCATTTCACCAGGTAAAATTGCATTTAAAGGAAAGATAAGAAGATTAGGGAAATAAACATTATCTTTACTGATTTTTTTTAATGGCATTCTGGGCAATATTCCAAAAAACCTCAGATTCTTCCACAGGGTTTCAAATTTTGTATCTGTCTCCCACTGTCACCCCCAGGGGCTACTAGTAAGCCACACAGTCGTGAACTTTTCCAGGCCTATAAACAGTCGTTACCCAACAAACCCACTGCCGATGAGTCAATTCTGACTCATAGTGACCCTATAGGACACAGTAGATATGCTCCGTAGAGATGCCAAGGAGTGCCTGTCAGATTCAAACTGCCAACCTTTTAGTTAGCAGGCAGAGCACTTAATCACTATGCCACCAGAGTTTCCAAGCAATCGTCAGCAGAGTCACACTAGAGAAAACATTACAGAATCTTGAAACATGCTTTCAAAAGGTTTAGTTACAAACATTATTAAAATGTATCAGCACCCTCACTGAAAAGTCACAACTATTTTTTCATTTTTTTGTATTTTCTCACTTGACTACCCATGTGCTAGTTTATACTAGCGCCTTACTGGTCAGATTTTCATAGGTCAACCTTTTGAAGCAATGGTTCATTGGGGAAGAGCAAAAGAAATCCTCCGAAAGATGACTGCAAATACCTTTTCTCAAAATCTTCCTCTCTGCACAGAATAATTCTGAATGCATCAAGGATCCATTGCTGTTTTTGTGTAGTCAGATCATGCCCTGTTTGAATTAACGTAAGTAAAACTTCACTGTACCTAATTTGAGTTTTTTAAGCTTGTAATAAGAACAAGGTATTATATTAAGCATGCACATTATTCAATTGTTTAACCACGTTCTTAATCAGTTATAAAATGTGTCATAAATAGACAGCTGAAAAATGAATTATACATAAAAATAATCTTTCTAAATTACTTTTGCCTCTATATATTGCATAATTTAGGTTCTTATACATTCTAGTCTTTCATCCTATTCTTTTTTTAGAAAGTGAATCATTACTTTGTTTCTGTTAAAAGTTTGCTTTTCACATATGCTGTAAAAGTAAAAGCACTTCAATGGAAGACAACACTTTTTAACTTCAGTATTTACAGCATATGTTTTTCTAAAGGCTTTCCTCCCCGCCCCCCAGGAAAGTTCCCCAGCTGAAGCTCTAAGTTAAGTTAAAATACATTTGCTTCTAAAAATTCCAGGTACTAGTTGCTGTCAAGTCACCTCTGACTCATAGAGTCTCATGTGTGTCAGAGCAGAAGTCTGCTCCATGGGGTTTTAAGTGGTTGCTTTTTGCAAGTAGGTTTCTAAGCCTTTCTTCAAAGGTACCTCTGGGTGAGCTAGCCTTTCAGTTAGCCATCAAGCATGTTCATCATTGGCACCATTCAGGGACATTTACAAATAATTGCTACTAGAAAAAAATATATAAATTCAGTGGAACCAAATTGTAATCTCACGAAAAGTAACTGTTAACAAAAAAGGCAAGGGGTTAGCCATTATACCCTTATCTCCACCTTCACAGAATTTCATAATCAAGACATTTTGATAGCCCAAACACGGATACAGAGTCATCAGATGTTGGAGAAAACACCGTAGAAAATAAAATAGTGAAAAAATAGTAAGTCGTAAAGAGGAAGTTCTAGTTTTAATGTCAGTGGTTAAGCATTCAGCTGCGAACCAAAAGATCAGCAGCTTGAGACCACCAGTCACTTCTTGGGAACCCTGTGGGACAGCTCTTCTCTGTCTTACAGAGTTACAGTGAGTCACCTCGACTCAGTTGCAATAGGGTTGGTCTGGTTTAGGTTATAATTCAGTCAGTAAACAGGGGTCATTAATTTAAAATCCTTCTGCCTCAGTTTCTACATCTGTGAATAGAATTAATAAAGCACTCTACTCTGCTGTCTAGAAAAGTTTTAAGACCAACAAGATTACAAACGGTCTAAAGTATGAATTACAGCCACCGTAGAGACTGGCAGTATAAAAAATCATCTGAGACATTGATTTAAAATACAGATCCCTGCTTCCAGCCCCCGAGATTCATTTTGAGGGATGGAGTATCAAGATGCAACCAGAAACTTGGGTTTTTAATAGACACCAGATGATGGCAAAACAGATTATCTGAAGGCCCTATCTTAATTAACTGCTCTAATATAATTAATCTAGACACACATTCACTTATTTCCTCCTCCAGTGTTACACACTATTAAATAAGACAGAAGTCACAACCAGGTAGAAGATGTGCCTATACAGTAGCAAAGGAGATGGGAGAGGACAGGAGGAGAATGAGGGGAAGTTAGAGCTGCTCTGGTGAAACCAGTAATTGAACAGATGCAAAGCAAAAATCAACAGCTTCTCTGATGTCGTTCTTACCATATGTCATTCCATCTAGTCCATGCATTTTGTTTTGTTGCTAATGGAAGACAGTTCCTAGTACAAAACATGCTTCATAATAGATTATAAAATTGTTATCCTGATGTGAACTTTTTTTCCTTCTGTTACATTTGCAGTTATGAATTCAGGTTCTCTGTTTTGCTATCTCCTTGCAGTTTCTTTTTAAATGTCTGTAATGATCATTTTTTTCTCCAGTATTAATTAATAGAAAAATGCATGCCCCTCCCCTAGTGCTTACTGACTACCTGTAAATCTTGTGAAAGAAATGTTTAACTGTGATACAGTCATAACCTGGGGCCAAAACACAAGCAACTTACCAAGAAAACAAAGTTCTTCAATTGCCCCAGATTCTGATTTTTATCTGAGTCTTGATCAGGGATCTTAAAACAATTATCTGTATTTCAAATTATACCATTAAATGTTCAATATCTCTAAGATAGATGTGGTTCCGTGGTTCTTGGAAATGATTAAGTTTTGCCTTGAACTCTAGTGTGCTTCACGGGAGTAGAAAAAATTACTGGAATCAGTTTCCAGAGTTTTGACCTAAAATATCCCTTCTAGCTCTAAAGTAAAACTCATTCTCCACATTCAAAAGTGAGAATTACAATTGTCTTAGAATCACTTTAAAAACTATACATGCTAAGGAAAAAAAGACATAAAAGCAAGGGGAGAGGGAGAGGATTGTGTTCTATCAGCATCAAACTCTGCTACCAAAGGGCCAGGATGGATTTGTATAGACATACCCTCTTGTGGTAAAGGGACAGGACACAGGACATTCAAAGATTTCTGGAAGTCAAGGAAGAGCCGTTTTGTTTCTTAGTTTAATATTGTCAGACTGAAGAAGTACGTTTTAATGAGACCTAATCTCAAGGATTTTACTTGTGTGTATGTTTATTGAAGCTTAGTAATGCTAAACTATCTACCCAAAGAAAAGAGGAGAGGGCAGAGAAAACTAACTGACTCTTGCCATCTAACTGAGAAGGAATTTCAACCCCTGGACTTTTACATTGATTTATTCACTGTTTTCCTCTATAAAATTTAAGGTATAACTGAGGAATATAATCCCAGTGAAAAGAAGAGCAAATGTAAAATCAAAAAGCGAATTGTTAAAGTAAGTCAAAGCGGCATGTATTTAAAACAAATCAGCTGGAAGCCAGAAAGTCGTGGAGAGAAACTTACATGGAAGAGAAAAAGCAAAACATGTAGAATTGTCATGAGGTTATTGAATGTTAATGCTAAATTCTCTTGCACATGAATGAAACTTGTTTTAAAGACATTTAAGAGTCCATGAGGACGTCTCTAAGGGCAGGACAGCGACAATGATTTCAGGGAGAGAAAGCTGGAAGCAGTAAGAGATTCTATAGGTGTGGACTCAGTAGTTTATATTGAGTGTCCTATGCTTTATAATTTTAGTGACACAATGGGGGAAAAAAGACGGAAGGGTAGAGCAGAGATGATGCATGAAAATCCAACAACCTCAGGAAGACCTAACTAATGACATGAGAAACATTCAGGTGTTAAACCTGAAAATAATGCTAAAATATAATCTACCCCAATGGATTTTCTACTGTATTATCAGAGATAATATGAACAATTGCAGACACTACTTTGAAGAGTAAGTGGTACATAGTTTATAAATCTATTTCCCCAAATTTGTTTTAGACACAAGAACACAAACCAAAAACCAGTCCCAAAGGGTTGATTTGATTCAGTAACCGTGGAGTATAGACTAGAACTGCCCCACAGAGTTCCCAGAGCTATAAGTGTTTACAGCAGACTGTCGTCTCTTTCTTCTGCAGAGTAGCTTATGGGCTCAAACTGCTGACATTTTGGTTAGTGGCTGAGTGCTTTAATCACTGCAACACCAGGGCTCCATAGACATGAGAATAAAAAAAAAGCAAACCCATTGCCATCAGGTGGATTCCAAATCATAGCAGCCCTGCAGAATAGGATAGAACTGCCTATACAGTTGCCAAAGAACATCTGGGGATTTGAACTGCAAATTTTATGGTTAGCAGCCCCTGTACTTAACCATTACGTCACCAGGGTTTCCAAGACCTGAGAATAGCAATATATAAACTGTTTTGAAATGAAAGAATTATAGATTGTTTTGTTGAATTACCACAGATTATACTTCAGGTTATGTATTCACAGAATTTAGACCACATTTGTCCAGGTAGAAGGTCCCCACCCTACCCCCATCTTTACAATTTATTTAAGTATTGGAAATAGCCCAGAAGACAATGTATAAGCATTTGGGTGCCCGTTCTTGTTGTTAGGTCAGTTCTAATAAGATTGCGTGGGAGCCTATTTGTAGATGGTTATTTTTCTTATGATGAAACAGAGCAATATAAAGAAGATTCAAGAACAAACAGTACATTTCTGGTGATATTTGAAGTATGTTGTGGCTAAATATTCCTTTTGTTTTAAATTTCTACTCTTAAAAGTTTGTAATAAATTGAAAGGAAGAGATTTATAGAAACAAGAAGATACGAAAGACCTTTCATTACACTTCCTTTGATATTTCGCACTGTTATCTTCTTTCTTATTTTTTGCTGTTTTTCCTTTCAGTATCACTATTCATTTATATTAGGTTTTTAGCTTTCAATTTGGGAGGTTAATCTAGGTCACATTTCCAATATACTTCTAACAAAAGCTTTTTTGAAAACTCATCATTTCTCACTCTTTGCTAAATTGTAGTCATCCTGCCATCCACATTAACAGGAAACACAGTGCAGATGAATCCAAACTTTGTAATTTGACATGTGTTGCGGCCAAATTGTAATTTCCCTTGTCCTTCAGTGTCTGAAGCTTGAATTTTACTTGCTTAGAACAATAAGAGATAGAAGACAGGACAAGTGAAGTAGGCCACAATTTACAGGAGATGGACAAACAAGACTTGAGAAAAACAGACATGAAATGTGAAGGTGGTACACTGACAGAAGTATGCCCCGTTGAAACAGCGTTCTGCAAGCCATGCTCCTTGTCTGATGGTGCCTGTGTTGGGCCCAGAATCTTAGTTGTCACAGTCAAAGAGGGTTTACTAATAAAACTATTGATACACAACAATATCTGAGTGGTACTCTTCAATTTTGAATTCTTGGAAATGACAAAATGATTACTGAAAAATAGCCTGAACATGTTGTTAAAGTAGAACAAGCACATTTTTAACAGAAGTCTGAACAACATATAACAAAATGACATCCTAATATTGAATCCAAATTTATACTCCATAAAAAAGGCCAAAAAGGACAACAATAGTTCTATTCTGGTCTAGTATAAATTCTTTTTTAGTGCCTCTTTTCTGTGTATTACCATTTTTCTTCAAGGCACCTGCTCAAAGTTCACATTAGGCCTCAACTTTTTCATTATATTTGTAAGGAGCTACTGCTTATAATCAAGTGGAAAATACTAGCTCTTTGTTATCCTTGGAAATCAAGAAGTAATGTCTCTTTGTGTGGTGCTGTAGCATTGCCAGTCTTCTGAGTCAGCAGACTATGTGCTGCATTCTTTATATTAATGGGAAATATTGATAAGGGTTTTTTTGTTACCGTGCTATCAAAAGAAGTTCAGAGTGAAAAGAATTGTAGTTAAGACTGAGCTTCCTAATGTTGGGCAGCCTACTTTGAGAGGTCTCAGGCCATGTTCATCTGAAAAAAGATGAGAACATAATTCAAGTTCTCCTCTCCTAGCTTCTGACACTCAAGAAACTTCATAGAAATTACTAGAATTTATGGTGGGTCAGGCACTACTGCTAAGGCACTTTTCAGTTCATAAAGCTGTGGTTTTCAAGCTGCACAGTCTACAAGTTTAGGTAGTATAATCTGTTTTGTGGCCATCAAGCTAAAAGAACTCTTCAACTTTTTCATAAGCTACCCAACTCTTCAAAAATTGAAAACCAGGAGAATTATAAGATTCTGTCCTGAAAGTAGATAGATATGTGTCTCCTGGGTTTGTTGTATGTTGGTTAGTTATACTTGTCGGGCCATTTAAAGAGAAATTCTAATCCTTGAGGGAAAGAATTATAAAATTAAAATTGTTAAGATGCTTGCTTTTAGGACTCTTGTAATCATTACCTCCCGATCATATCTGTCTTAGTTTCTTATTGCTACTGTAACAGAAATACCACAGTAGGTGGCTTTAACAAACAGAAACTTATTTTCTCACAGTTAGGAGGCTAAAAGTCCAAATTAGGGCACTGGCTCTAGGGGAAGGCTATTTTTTAGCTCTGGGGAAGGTTTTTGTCTGTTTGCAGTTTCTGTTCTTCAGTTCCTTGGCATTGTCCAGGAGGCAGCAATCTTCCTCAGTCTGTCCTTTTGATCTACACCAAAACTGTTCTGTTTATATGTCAAGAACAACTGTCTTAAAACATACCCTATACTGATACAACTCACTAACGTAACAAAGAAAACTCTATTTCCAGGTGGGACTATATACACACGTATAGGGGTTAGGATTTACTAGACATATTTCAGGGGCACGGTTCAGTTCAGAACATCTTTTTTCAGCTTACACAAACATTCACAAGTTGGAGAGTTATACAAATTGGATTTTCTCACATAGATGTCTCAGGAATGCAAGCATCTGTAAATACAAAATCAACAGTACTCTGAGGCTGCTTCTCAGCAAATTTGTAAAAACTGCTTTGCTCTTTTGGGTGAAAAGTTGTATTACTCACTAGCAAATGCCAAGATGTTAGTAGATCACCAGGCCTTTCTTGGTAGTCTTATTCTGGAAGCTTCACTGAAACCTGTTCGGCATCACAGTAACATGAGAGCCTCCACGGCCAGACAGGTGGTGGTTGTCTGTGACATGCATTGGCAGGAAACGGAACTCAGATCTGCCACATGGAAGGAAAGAATTGTACTACTGAACTGTCATTGCCCTCTGATCAGAAGTATACAAGTCCTTAGCCACCTGTTTTCCCCTTCTCCCATTGACCTCGCTTATCTATTTTTGATCTAGTACGTTAGCATGCATACCTTCCACAAGGTTTTCCCTCACTCTTCCTCCCAGCCTGGATAGCATGGTCAATCATTTTTCAAACTGCATTACTGTCTACAATCGTCCATCTCCTTGACTGTCAAACTTGTCAAAATTCAGCCATAGGTAACATGTGTTTTCCCTTTTATTTGTTTCTGTTTCCAGGCTCCTGAATGTTGCTGTGAAAGTGGCAAAACCCTCTCAATAAGATTCTCTACACACTTATACGATAGCATTATTTGTAAACACTTTGAGAATAAAGATTACATCTTTTGTTATTGCTGTTGTTAATATGGCTGAGATTAGAAGCAAGGTGAGGTTTTCTTTCCTTGATCTAAAAAGCATTCCCCTGGAGAAGAGACTATGGTTTGTTACCCAGCGAATATTCCTTAAACTCAGCTTTAAAGAATTGAAGGTGTTATAGGAACTCAACCGACACCCAAGCAGAGAAGAAGTGGCCGTTTATTGAAGTAACGCTAGTGGGCCAGCGGGAGGTACAGACCTCCAATGACTGGCGCCGACGGGGAAGTGGAACAGGCTTTTCAGGAGGCAGGGTGAGGCACCGTCAGAGATGGTGTGCAGGGCAGAGGGTCGTGAGCAGGGGGGCAGATGCAGAGCAGAGGGCCGTGAGCAGGGGGCAGATGCAGAGCAGAGGGCCGTGAGCAGGGGGCAGATGCAGAGCAGAGAGAGGGCCGTGAGCAGGGGGCAGATGTAGAGCAGAGGGCCGTGAGCAGGGGGGGCAGATGCAGAGCAGAGAGAGGGCCGTGAGCAGGGGGCAGATGTAGAGCAGAGGGCCGTGAGCAGGGGGGGCAGATGCAGAGCAGAGAGAGGGCCGTGAGCAGGGGGGGCAGATGCAGAGCAGAGAGAGGGCCGTGAGCAGGGGGGCAGATGCAGAGCAGAGGGCCGTGAGCAGGGGGCCAGATGCAGAGCAGAGAGAGGGCCGTGAGCAGGGGGCAGATGCAGAGCAGAGGGCCGTGAGCAGGGGGCCAGATGCAGAGCAGAGAGAGGGCCGTGAGCATGGGGGCAGATGTAGAGCAGAGGGCCGTGAGCAGGGGGGCAGATGCAGAGCAGAAGGCCGTGAGCAGGGGGGCAGATGCAGAGCAGAGAGAGGGCCGTGAGCAGGGGGGCAGATGCAGAGCAGAGAGAGGGCCGTGAGCAGGGGGCAGATGCAGAACAGAGAGAGGGCCGTGAGCAGGGGGCAGATGCAGAGCAGAGGGCTGTGAGCAGGGGGGGCAGATGCAGAGCAGAGAGAGGGCCGTGAGCAGGGGGGCAGATGCAGAGCAGAGGGCCGTGAGCAGGGGGGCAGATGCAGAGCAGAGGGCCGTGAGCAGGGGGGGGCAGACGCAGAGCAGAGGGCCGTGAGCAGGGGGGCAGATGCAGAGCAGAGAGAGGGCCGTGAGCAGGGGGCCAGATGCAGAGCAGAGGGCCGTGAGCAGGGGGCAGATGCAGAGCAGAGGGCCGTGAGCAAGGGGGCAGATGCAGAGCAGAGAGAGGGCCGTGGGCAGGGGGCCAGATGCAGAGCAGAGGGCCGTGAGCAGGGGGGCAGATGCAGAGCAGAGAGAGGGCCGTGGGCAGGGGGGCAGATGCAGAGCAGAGGGCCGTGAGCAGGGGGCCAGATGCAGAGTAGAGGGCCGTGAGCAGGGGGGCAGATGCAGAGCAGAGAGAGGGCCGTGAGCAGGGGGCCAGATGCAGAGTAGAGGGCCGTGAGCAGGGGGGCAGATGCAGAGCAGAGGGCCGTGAGCAGGGGGCAGATGCAGAGCAGAGAGAGGGCCGTGAGCAGGGGGCAGATGCAGAGCAGAGGGCCGTGGGCAGAAGAGGGAGGAATAAGATAGGAAGAAGGTGCAAGACGGGGTTGTGGGCAGAACGGGGCAGGATAAGATGAGGAGAAGTTTCTTTCAGTGGGGATTTCCTTCACAAAGACACTGTCATTTCTCTTTGAATTCGAGTCCTTTTCTTCAGTGGAAGTCTTGTTCTCGTGTGCTGTAGTCCTAGTGGTTGGTCTTTAGATGTGCTCTCATCTCCCTCCTTTGAACTGAAGACAACTGTTTTCCTCAAAATGATGCCTTGAAACGTTACCCTACTGGTTACCTTAATAAGCCCTTCTGAATTACAAACACTGGGTTTATTTTGGCTTGCGTATGAAGTTTGATTACATGCCTTCATGACTGAGTTTCTCTTTTGGTTTATTAATCAGAACCATCATTTCTCAAAATGATAATTAGCTTGCACGTTGTAGCAAATGTATACAATGTTATTTATAGATATCTTCAACTTTCTACATGTCAATGTTGTCTGATAAATCACATAATTGTAAAAATAATGTTAGTAACCCTTGGTTATTTTTATTGAAAATATGACATTCCAGTGTAACAGTCTTAAGCAGTCTTGTTGTCTATGGCTTAATTAATTTGCTGTTATGTGATGTGGCTCCTTAATAATTTGGTAGGACTGTACAAATATTTTTCCCATTTAGCATAGAAGGCTGTTGGGTTACATGTTTTGAACTTATTTTCAACAATATCACCTCAGAAAAGATGCTGCTGTAGATATGCAGGTATAGATACAATATTTCTAGTTTTCCATTTACTGTTTTATTTGTACTGTAAAGAAAACAAATTATCACACAACACACTTGAACTTTTTCATATCTAAGTGCTTGTATATAAGTACAGTTGAAAAACATTAACTGATTTAACTTCCCTTTGAGGCAGACTTGCTGAAAGCAAGTGGTTACTTGAAAGTATACAGAGAAAAGAACATGAAATTAGAGCTTCCTGTTAGCTTTCAATTCTTTCTTTTTTAACTGAATCATCAGTTACTGGGGGAATATCAAAATGAAAGTGGGAAAGTATGTTTGATACAGAGTTGCTTAAAAACAAATAACATAAAGAGTCTGAGAGTGGGATGAACCAGTGTCTACAAGGTCAAGATTCCACCCCCAGTTCTCATAATATTTGCTCCATATCCCGGAGCAAGTTTCATAAGCAAGAGGCCAGCAGAAACTGTGTGCTTTGGGGAAGCTATTTCTAGCTAACCCTCTGTTGATCCCTCATTACAGAGAAAATCCTAAAACTGGAGGTTTCTTTATCAATTTCTCTCATGAAGGAAAGAAAGATCACCCAGAGGATATAACCAAATTTCTCTTCCAACTGAATTCTTTTTTTATTTTTTTTATTTATTTATTTACTTTTTTATTTGATATGACTGAGTGAAAATGTACATTCCTGTATAAATTTACATGCCCACCTGTACGCAGCTTCCACTGCTCCCCCTGTCCGGTGACAGCACACTATTCCTCTCTGCTCCACACATGTCTCATCCCCTCAACAGTCTCCTTTCCCCTCCTCTCCACCCACTCTCCGGCCTCCCCGCCAGAGGTTAGCAGGATGATATCCTACAGATGTATAGAACCGTAAAGTGCATCCCATATATGGTGACTCTGCATCACCAAGTCCAATCCGTTCATGTCCAAAGAGTGGACCTTCATTATGATTTATGGGCAAGGGCAGCATCAGGGCCAGGGGCCATGCTCTCAGGGGAACCCCGAAACCGCTGGACCATCAATTGAAGTCTTTTAGTGGAGATTCTCAGGATGTACCCCTTTTTATTCTTGTGTTGCCAGTGACACTCAACTTAGTGAGCTCCATCGTGGCTATCACTGGTGGTGGCCGGGCACCATCCGGTTCTTCCGGTCCCAAGTCGATGAAGGCACCCACTCATGTGGGTCTCTCTCTCTTCCGGGTTGTCTTTACCCCATGTCATTTTGGTCCTCGGCGAGCATCCATTCCTACTGAGTTGGGACAATTTGCTGTGCCCTGGGATGGTAGCTTGGCAGCTTTTAAGACCCCAGACGCCACTCACCAATGTGGGGTGCAGAGAGCTCTCTTAGCAAAACGCTAGTTGTGCCAATTGGCCTCAATTTCGCCTAAGAGCATGGTCCCCGGGCCTCTGCCCCAGCTACTCTATCCTTGCAATATCGAGTTGAGATGGAAGGAGTACTCAAGTTATGCTGAAGTCCACTTAATATTGTTCTTGTTTCTAATGTATGCTATCACTGATTTCTCACAACCAGATTTCTAGCAACTATCTAATCTGAACCCTTACCCCCTCGCCCTCCCTCCCTCCTCTCCCTTGCAGCTGTCAAAGAGTCTTTTCTTCCATACACAAGTCTGTTTTTGAGATCTTATCGTAGAGGTCTCATACAATATTTGTCCTTTTGTCACTGACTACTTCCACTCAACACAAAGTCTTCCAGTTGAAACCAGGTTATGAGTTGTTTCCTGGAATCATTGTTCTTCTTTATTATCATTGCGTGATGCTCCATTGAGTATATATACCATGGTTTACCTATCCATTCTTCTGTTGTTGGGCATCTGGGTTGATTCCATCTTTTTGCTGTCGTGGACTGTGCTGTGATAAACATTCTGGTGCATGTGTCCATTGGTGTGAAAGGCTTTGATCCAACTGAATTCTTTTTAAGTTTTTTTTTTTTTTTACGTTTGTGTTGAGATCTATGTCAGCTAGGTCATAACAATGTACAAGTAACTTTTGGTCAAGCTATAGTCCCCAAGGAAACCCTGGTGGCACAGTAGGTTAAGCGCTACTTCGGTGGTTCATATCTGCCAGGCACTCTATGAGACAGTGCTACTCTGACCTACAGGGTCACTATGGGTCGGGCTTGAATTGATGGCAATGGGTGTGGGTATAGTCCCCAAAACACTTGTGGTGGTGGAAAGTTAGCAAAACAGCCCCTACAGTCTTGCTTCAAGTTGAACGAAAAACAAGTCTCAGACCAATTCTGCCTTACATAATGACATTTACCAAACAAATATTTATTAACAAGCATGCCCCAAAAGTACACACAGTCTGCTTGATGAATTCAATGAAATTCCAGCTTTGCATTCTTATAGGAGTACTCCAAACATCTTGCTTTAAAAATTCACTCAAGGAAGCCTAAAGAACACCCCAGGGATAAGATTCTGAAGGCTTATCATCTGCATTGTTACTGTTGTTAGGTGCTATCGAGGCTGTTCTGGCTCACAGCGACCCCTGTACAGCAGAGCAGGACACTGGCCAGTTCTGCACCATCATCACGACTGTGCCGTGCTTCAGCACATTGATTGTTGCAGCCACTGTCTCACTGAGGGTCTTCCTCTTTGTTGCTGACCTTACCAAGTATCATGTCCTTCTCCAAGGACCAATCCCTTCTGATAACACGGCTGAAGTATGTGAGACAAAGTCTTACCACCTTCCCTTCTAGAGAACATTCTGACTGCACTTCTTCTAAGACAGATTTGTTCAGTCTTTTGGCAGGCCATGATATATTCAGTATTCTTTACCAGAATTATGATGCAAAGGCATCAATTCTTCTTCAGTCTTCATTGTTGATTGCACAGCTTTTGCATGCAGATGAGGCGATCAAAAACATCATGGGTCAGGTGTACCTTAGTCTTCAAGGTGACATCTTTGCTTTTCAACATTTTAAAAACATCTTTTGCAGCAGATTTGCCCAATGCAATGTATAATTTAACTTGTAACTGCTGCTTCCATGGGTGTTTATTGTGGATCCAAGTGAAAAGAAATCTTTTACAATTTCAGTCTTTTCCATTCACTATGATGTCACTTATTGGTCCAGTTATGAAGATTTTTGTTTTTTATGTTGAAGTGTAATACATACTCAAAGCTGTAGTCTTTGATCTTCATCAGTAAGTGCTTCAAGTCCTCTTCATTTCCAACAAGTAAGGTCATGTCATCTGTGGTATTAGTCAATCAGAGATCATCAGATTCAATGGCTGAACAATTAGGTGTCCTTTAGAGATCAGGGGGCCAGCTTGGTTCCTAACCAAAAAGTTGCCAGGTCAAATCAGTCAGCTCTTCTTTGGAAACCCTAAGGCACTGCTTCTCTGTTTTGTAGGGTCACTATGAGTTCTAACCTAATCAACAGCAAAGGAATGTTTTGGTTTGTGGCATTAGAATCCATCCCTCTGTTTATAGGCTGGCTAAAGGTTTTTTTACATTTCTGTACCCTGATTATACAAAATATTTTAGCCCATCCCTCTAAGGCCACTAATTCTACCACTGAGGACCCACTTCTAACACTACTGTGCTCATGAACAATCCACTCATTTCTCCACTGAAATCCCTTTTCTGACTTTCATTTCATTGATTATGAAACCCTCTGGTATCAATCTAGTTACAAACAGCTGAATCAGTTGTATTTACCCCCTGTGGAGTTTGGGTTTCTTTTTTCACACTGTTAGCAAACCATCAGCTGTGAGTTCCCCATTTTAGCAGTTGGCCACACCTCAGGTGCTGCCTAAACTAATACATACATAACATCACACTGCTGAGGCTGCCATGAGTCAGATCCAGCTCGATGGCACTCAGCTTTTGGCTATTGAGGCTGAAGTCACTTAACAGCAAATTATAGATATTATAAAATTATAGCAAATCTCTAAGATACAGTGAAATGCGTGAGAGTTGGAACTCAACAGGGCAGCTTTGTTTTGTCTGGGTTTCCCAAGTTTTCCACCTTTGGTGGGGTGCACTCTTAACATTTCTCTATCATTCTTTTTAGTGGAAAATACCTTCCTCAACAGGTTTCTGCCTTACACAGGTTCAGGTTTTCACAGGTTTTTACTGTACTGAGATCTTTTATGATTTTCAGCATTCTGTTATTTAGTCTTTTCTTTGTGTTTGTTTCCCGATGCCTATGTTCTCCTTGAAGTTCATAAGCATTTTATCTTGACTTCTTTTTTCTTCAATGTATAGGTCATTATCTACAGTTTTAATACACTTCCCCCTCTCCATGATTCTTATGCAGGCTTAAGAACAAATTGTACTGTGTCTTCTAGTCAAATAGTTGTAATTGTTGTTTTTAGGTGCTGTCAAGTGATTTTTACTTGATTTTTACTCACAGTGACTGCATAAGACAGAGTAGAAATGTCACCTAGGATTTTCTTGGTTGTAATCTTTATGGAAGCAGATTGCCAGGTCTTTCTCCCAAGGTGCTTCTGGGTGGGTTCAAACCACCAACTTTTCAGTTAACAGCGAAGTTCTTAACTATTTGTGCCACTGGGTCTCCCAGGAGAGGTAGTAAGGTTCCTGTTAAACATAAACTGTGAGCCAGCCAAGCCAAGTTGGTTTAATTTGGCATTTTTAGTTAGTGCATCTACTTTTCAGCGCATTGTGGAATCTTCATAAATGTTCAATAACTGTAAAGCAAATTCAATTATTCAGGTGTGAATTAACTAGCTGATCAATTACCCAAGCTCTCATCTTCTTCAACCTGATCCTTGATGCTTTTGGCTATTCTCTGGAGGACAAATCAGTCATCTTTTGCAAATTGTTAGCAAATTTGATAAAGAGTCTAGTTTCTAGGTATATTAAAATGTGGTTGAAAGATTTCTTATGCAATAGATATCTTAGATAAAAGAACCATTGCTCCTATAGATAATGAAGAGTTAGCAATAATATGTATCAGTCAAAGGCAGAAAAGATTGACCTTATGAGTTTGCTAAGAAATAAAATTACTCATGATTATCTTTGCAAAGTGTAATATATACCATCATATTTTTTTTTAATTTCCATTGAGTCTATTCTGACTCATGACGACCCCAAGTTTTTCAGAGAAGAAGTGCTCCACGAGGTTTTTCAGGCTATAATATTTATGAAAGCAGATCGCCAGGCTTTTCTTTTGTGGCACTGCTGGGAGGGTTCAAATCGTCAACCTTTATGTTGGCAGTCAATCACAAATCATTTGGGCCACCTTGCTATATATCCACACAAAAAAAGCCACCATGGATACTGATAGTTCCTTGGCTAATTAAATTTGAGTTGAAAATAACATTGACCACAAGGGGTTGAAAGTCGTGTTGACCTCTAAAAATTAAAATCTGGTGATCATCATAATAGTAAAGTGAAAATACACAGATTAATTGTGGCAGCTGCTTCCAAGACATATTAGCACCAAGATGCCACATATTCGAATTAAAGATTGCAGTTTTCTGGGATTGTCCTCTCTTCACCACCTGTTCGTGTGGCGTGGACTGGAATTACTTTCAAGGATCCGCCTTAGCCATGGCATGATCCCGGGCTCAGCTCCCCAGATGTGAGGACTGCCCACTTACATGTTCAGGAAAGCCAGCACACGTGGAAGAAAGGAGGCTTAATGTATTTAGTGCTCAGTCCTTGGGTCAAAGATGTTGGCCTTTTTCTTACTGTGTTCCTGTAAACAGAGATCTCATTAGCACATAATTGACTCTTCAGTTGTGGCCATCCTTCCCCATAAGGAGCAAGAAGGTGCTCTAGACCTTCCTGTAGAAATAGAAACTCCGGTGCCGTAGTAGTGAAATGCTACGGATGCTAACCAAAAGTTTGCAGTTCAAATCTGCCAAGTGCCCCTTGAAAACTCCACAGGGCAGTTCTATTCTGCCTTATAGGGTCACTATGAGTTGAAATTGACTTGACGGTGGTGGGTTTATGGGGAGCAGGTAATAGAGATGGTAGAAAGCCTCGTGGCATAGTGTACATAATCCTCGTCCACTAACCGAAAGCTCAGCAGTTCAAATCTGCCAAGTGCTCCTTGGAAACTCTATGGGGCAGTTCTACTCTGACCTCTAGAGTCTCTATGAGTCGGAATCGACTCGACGGCAGTGGGTTATAGAAATGTAAAATACATATCTATACCATGACTAAAAACCCAAAACCCACTGCTGTCGAGTCAGATGTAACCCATAGCAACCCTAGAGGTCAAAGTGGAACTGCCCCATAGAGTTTCCAAGGAGCACCTGGCAGGTTTGAACTATCAACGTCTTGGTGAACAGATGTAGCACTTAACCCACTGCGCCACCAGGATTACTGTACCATGACTAGTATTAAAAAACAAACAAACAAAAAATACTGCTGGCAATTCGATTCTGACTCATAGGGACCCTGTAGGATATAGTAAACTGCTCCATAGGGTTTCAGTCATCTTTACTGAAGCAAACTGCCACATCATTCTCCTGTGGAGCAACCAGTGGGGTCATCAAGTTGCCGACCTTTGGTTAGCAGCTTAGTGCTTTAACCATTGCTTTGCCAGGGGTCCTTAGCCAAGATGAAAATAATAATAAAAAGAAGATTTAAAAGAGACAAAGGCAACTCTTCTCAGATACATTTACACAAACGCAGATGCAGAGAACAGAATATTTGGTTATTTCTCTAATCCAATTCAAAAAAAGATTTGGCTACTTCTCCACTTTTTCCATTTTTTATGCCATCTTTCTTTCCATAGAATTTTCCTTGCCCCCTCTCCCCCTACTCCCAGGATATTATTGCCAAACCCAGGCTGACTTGTTGATTACATGAATATCAAATTCTAGGATCTTTTCTTTAATCAGTGACAAACTGACTTCTTTGCCCCTACCTCTTAAATAACTGCATCTGTCTGAGAATGCAGCCAATAGGGCTAGAATCACTCCACTTGGAAGCAGTTTATAGATAAGTCAGTATGGGGGCAAAAAAACTCTACTGATAAGAATGCTCCCTGATGTCTTAATGAACGTTTAACATGTGCTGTACTGACTCCACACTGTCCCCAGAGGTGGTGTGTAATCTGTCACCATCACTACACCACACCTATCTGTCTTAGAGACCGTTAGATGATGTCAGCTCAGTCACTGCCTATGCACTTATTACTACATCACCTCTAGTCTCCTCCCAGTCACATGGTTCACTCTAACTTGGACTGTCTGTATCACAAACAGCTTCTAGTGAGGGGAAAGCCTACTGAAAACAGACTCGGGGGTTGAGAACAAGTTCACAAATAACCACCACACCACACCGCAAAGATCTCCTGCCCTTCCCCGCACCCCCACCACACCACCACGCATGCACTACCCACAATTCTTCGTTGTAGAATGACTAGCATAAGCAGTGCACAGCAGAAGAGAAGGAGAAAAGTAAAAAAAAAAACAAAACAACTATCATATGTTCATGATGATGTAGTGGATGAAACAAATTCTTTTCCAGTCACTGTAGAACTTTCTGATGGAGCTGTTTTGGTCTTCTCCTTGATTGCAGTGCGGCGTATGAAAGCCATGTGCTAGAAAGCATGGCTTTAGGTAAGCATGTTCAGTTGAATTATGTAAGTATCATAGTCCCTGATAGAAGTCAAATATAAAATGTTTAAGTCACACATAACCTTATTATTCTTTCATAACACATCACCTTGCCCTATCGTGGTATTGTTTGCATGGAGGGTCGTACTTTAAAATACCTTCGGCTTTGGATAGACTCAGGCCAAAATGATTTAATACTCCAAAAAAAAAAAAAGTGTATACACAAGCAAGAATTGTTAATAAACTGCAGGAAACTAAGATCAAACAATGAAATCCCAGCATAGATTATCAATGTCCAAAATAAAAAGTAGAAATAGAAGCTATGATTCTGATAATTTTCTACCTGAGAGGTTTTCCTTCCTTCCCTATGCATGCTGCAAAGCTGTTTAGATTCTCATTTCAGTCTGATGCCTGTGACTGCCCCACTGTGGCTGCTGAGAACTTGATTTAGGATACGCTATACACTGTTGGGTAATGCAGTCCATCGCTGTTCCTGTAAAGAGGAGCACTTTGTGCTTTCCGGAAGAAAAATGGAAAAGTCTCAAAGAATCTGCTTAAATCCGATTAAATTTAGGCCCAAAATTGTATTCTTCTTTTCCTTGCCAAAGGGACTCAATTATCAAATAAGTCGTTTTCAATACCAATCTCAAGTTCTGTTTCTTACCTATTAAATCATCAAAAGTGCTTTTACAGGACTACCAAATAATACTCCACTTCCTTCTCAAATGAATGCTACCTTATTCTGCAACTTTCTTGCCTAGATAAGTGATCAGTCTGTGCTTCTCTCCAGTTCATCTGCTTGTTGAACAGGGTTTTGCTATAATCTATCCTTTCCCCAAACTACTTTTTATCAGCAAATTAGGAGGGTTTCTGATTTTCAAAATCAGGGGGTTAGTGACCATTTTTCTTGTTATGAAGGATGGGGAGAACTCTAAATGGAAAAGAAGGATTGTGCTATTGAAAACAGTGGTGAAAGTCACACAGAGGCAAAGCAGCCAAATGCAGGGAGGTAAGTGGGCATATACACTGCTGCATTCCAGGCCTACAGCTCTTTAGTTTAAGGAAACAAAGAAGAGATGTAAGAAACAAAGAGAGAACAAGGAAAACATGCCTTTGCAAATGCTGGAATGAGTCTTCCTTCAGTCCTGGCACTACTGGCTTTCTTGTTGGCAGTTTGCATAAGCAACTAGTCTCAGGGTCATGTGAGAGTAGGAGCTTATTCCTTAGTCTAAAAAACTGTGTACTTTTTCCTTCAAATTGATTTTGTTGAAATGGTTTTTCATATTGAATTCTCAGCTTTGATGTATTTGCATTCCAAAGGGAAAATGATCTGGGAGTAGGAAGGAAATGGAAACCCCACCAGGTAAAACTTGCTCATACCTCACAGCAGAATTGCACAGACTTCAGTCTCCATAAATCAAATTCCCGTGCATTCGACCATAAATCAATTCCCTCAGGAAGCTGACTGTTAACACAGTCCTTTGGAAAATTCTATGTTTAAGGGGAAAAACGTCTTTTAAGAATAATTAACACTCATGCCACTTCCCCATAACTGGTTTGCATATATTTGATTTGCAAACACTCATTTCAGGGATATCATTCCCATCCTAAATGGGAAAAAAAAAAAATAGAGAAGAAGGGAAACAAAAGACAGTAAGAAGGAGAAAGAGAAGGAAGTGGAAAATCCAGTTGGTGTTAACCGGGAAAGGATGTGGCATGAATATTCTGGCAAATTTCAGGCACAGTATGGGGACAGAGAAGAGATAAAAATCATTGCTCTAAATGGCCACTATCCTCCCATCCACTTTTTACTTATTGAACATGAGCTGAATTAGCAGTTATTAGAAAATGAAACTCCTCTGTGATTATCCAGCTTAGAGTTAGGATGTCTTCACGACAGTCCAGCCCGGTCTCATCAAAGATGACCAAAGGGGTCAGGTTCAGGCTGTTTGTCCCATCTGGTATACTCCATTTCAGAAACTCAAAAGAGCCTTCCCCAAAACAGGCAGTCAAATCAGAGTGAACCTTTTTCTAAGGCCCTTAGCAAACCAGTTCATTGATCAAGTCAACTTTGTCAAAACCTATGTGTGAGGGGCCTTGAGGCACAAAGGGCTCATGTCCCCACATGGCAGGATGGGTCACCTTAACTCACTATGTAAGTGACCTAACAAAAACTGCCTCTTACTCCCTATGATATTTTAAAAACTGTAACAATGTCTACTACTAACAAAAATATACTTTGTACGTAATTTAAATAACATCTCATGTTGTAATGTTCCATAAAAGCTCTTTCAGAAAAATCATTTTAAAATACTCCAAATGAAAAAGATGTATTTCGTAAGCAAAAGTTATACTTTAAATGATGAGCATGCAGAACAACAGCAAAACTGAAAGCTAAGTGCAATACTATACCAAAAAAAAAAAAAGATGATTATGTCATGATTTATGGCCCTAGAAATAATGTCCATGCAAATGGTAACGGGAGCACATTAACAAAGTCATGTTTCTTTTCTACATACCTAAAATTGCTTTCCAACCAAGTGCACACATTGTCTGAATTCTACCGCTTACTTCAGGATTTTAATAAGGCTGCCATGATTCATACCTGCTCACTTAGTGATGCTCTATAACACTCTCAGCCAAGGACAGTTCCAATGTACTTCTTTTCAACAATTCGGTTTCCTCTATTTGAACGTACAATTTTTCAGAATATTTGGATACTTCTCAATATACAAACTAACTTTGTTTCTTGGCAACAAGACAATTTACTTGGTTGTTTTAATAATTAATTAGATCCACAATCTGAATTTTCAGCCCAAAGAAAATGAAAACAAATCCTCTTTAGACAGGACTAGTTTCTATGGCATCCGTTGTGACTTAAGAGGCATCAGGAAAATTCAATTACTGTGTTTAAATCAGGTCTTTGAAAAGTACAGTACAATGGCTTCTGCTTATTGCAGCCACTTTAGGAAATGGTTATTTGAGCCTAATAACTGACTGATTCACTTAAAAGGAGACAGCAAAACCATTTGCTGAGGCAGGCACTGTGTTTGTTATTCACTGCTATCATCTAAAGCACATCTCGGAAGCCACAATCTTGCAAGTCAGTGGTGTTCCATCTTTTCCCTTCTCAGTCTGTTTGAAGGCTGGAACATAATCTGTACTTGACTCACTGCATCAAGAATGAGGCAGCAGGTGGGGTGTGCATGGGAACTTGGGGTGAGGTTAAATAGGCAGTTTAAAAAGATCTTCATGAGATTCTGATATATGAACACACAGCCATATGGGGATTCTTCCTACCAAGAAGATGAAAATTACATGGGATCTATGCTATGCAGGAGACAAATTAAGAAATAGAAGTACAATCTTATTCTTTAAATTCCCAACAAGAACAGCTGAAAGCAATTAATAAACTGCTTTGGTTCTAGTTTTATGGCTGAGCAAAACTCACAGGACTTGCATGGGAATTTTAAACAGTATCAAAGAAAAACGGAAATGACATCCCAAAACAATTCACATAGCCTAACTCTTGTTTCAGAACCTAGAACACCTAATGTCATCAGCATAACTTTGGAATTCCAATGACACATGGAGCAATAACTTCCTTTCTGAAGCATTTATTCTCTGTAGTCTCTGTATATATGATTATACATGCCTCATGAGAACAAAAACTAATTTATTTCATCCAGGGTTTTAACTGAGTTTGAGCCAAAGACTCCTTATATATATAAAACGATTCCTACATCAAAAATAGACATTTATTACAGTGGATGCCTGTAGTCTTCTGACTTCAAAAGCAAAAAAAAGAAAAAACAAACCTTATTGTCATAGTTATCTAGTGTTGCTATAACAGAAATACCCCAAGTAGAAGGCTTTTACAAACAGAAATTTCGTGTCTCACAGTGTATGGGACTGGAAATTCAAATTCAGGTTGCCAGATCCTGGTGAAGAATTTCTCTCTGTATTGGCTCTAGGGAAAGGTCTTTGTCACCAAACTTTCCCTGGTCTAGGAGCTTCTTAGCACAGGGAAACTGGGCACCAAGAATGCTCTCCACTCCTGACACTTCTTTCTTAGTAATACGGGGTCCCTCTCCTCTTTACCCTGGCCCCTAGGGTCGCCATGAGTTGGATCCGACTCTACGGCACTTGGCTGGCTCCTCTTTACCTGTTTCTTTATTTAATAGCTCAGAAGAGAGGACTCAAAATACAACCTAATTCTATAGATTGAGTGCCACCTCATTAACATTAACTACTTCTAATCCCGCCACATTGGCATCTGAAAGGTTTGAATTTAAGAGAGGTAAGATAACCACATCAGAACACAAAACGGTGGACAGCCTCACAGTACTGGAAAACACGTTTTTTAGTCAGCTAGTGCTGCGCTAACAGAAATACCACAGAGTGGATGGCTTTAACAAAGGAAGGTTGATTCTTACACAGTCTGGTAGGCTACACCTCCAAATTCAGGTGAAGGCTTTCCTCGTTGTCGGCTCTGGAGTAAAGTCTGGTGTTGCATCAGTCTTTGTCCAGGGAGCATCTTGGCTCAGGAACTTCAGGTCTGAAGGATGCACTCTTCTCCCCGTGCTGCTTGCTTAGTGATATGACGTTCCCAATTCTCTGCTTGCTTCCCTTTCCTGTTATTTCTTGTAGGATGAAAGGATAAAGGGTGGTACACGCCATACTCCAGGGAAACTCCCTTTAGAGTGGAGCAGGGAGGTGATCTTATGAAGGGATTTACAGTCCCACCCTAATCCTTTAACATGCAGCACAGGAAAACCACAAAATGGAAGACAGTCACAAAATACTGGGAATCATGGCCCAGCCACATGGCTACACATATTTTGGGGGGGACCTAATTCAATCCATGACACATGGCTTAGTCAAGTTGACATACATTTTTGGGGAACATAATTCAATCTCCAATACTTAGCTTCTTCAAATTATAAAATACATGCAGAAACAAAAAAAAAAAATTGCAGGTGATTAGAAATTATCTGATTCCTACTGTATTCTTAAGGTAGAGTCAACAGGCTTCCTAACACATTGGATATGAGAAAAAAGTACAGAGAGGAATGAAGGAAAATTCCAAGGTTTCTGGATCAAAAAAGGAAGAAGGCACGAGGAAACAGCCACAGATTGAAAACTATAGTGCTTACTTTTGAACACGTTAAGCGTAAGGTGTCAGTTAGATCTTCAAGTGGATATTCTTGACATGTAAATGGTTATAACTATTGATGTCATTTTTTTTTTATATAAGTAGTACAAACACTGATTGTACTTTTGATTGCTCTGGATTATTTTATATATTCTTTTTCTGTTTAACCTAAAAAAAAGCTATTGTCATCAGGTTGATTCTGACTCATACTAACCCTGTAGGATAGGGTAGCACTGCCCGGTAGGGTTTCCAAGGATTGGCTGGCATATTCAAACAGCTGACCTGTTGTTTAGGTGACTGTAGCTTCTCTTGACCACTGCACCACCAAACTCCATATTAACCTTAGTGGGGTCGTTTTGTTTTAGAGACATGTCTTACAAATAATAAATATTTAATTAAATGTGCATTATGTGTGTATGAGACCCAATCTGGCATTTTCTATCTTTTAATAAAGAGTGTAACCTATCTTTATTTATTGTAACTAATAGGCTCGTCTTCTGCCATCTTACTTTTCCAATTTATATTTCTTTATTGTTCTGGTTTTGCTGTATTGATCAAAGTAACTGCTTATTTATCATTTATCAGTAATTTAGACATTAAACATTGCAATTTTTCTACTAGTGATTATATTTAGTTGCTTTAAAATCATATTTGGTATCCCTACTAACTCTGAGAATAGAATTTACCTAAATTTTATTTTTGTTTCCTCACCATTTCAATGATTTTAGCAAATAATCTGGTAACTATTCAATCCCTTTCCTCAGTACAATGGGAGTTTGGCACCTGGGTGTGAGTTACACATCCACAGTTAGGTAGCATCTCTGAACTTGAAAGTAATCATAGAAGTGTCTTTGCAATCTTAATACTAAGTGCATTGGTTACCCAAAGTGCCCAAACCAGTAAATCACAATTCTGGTATGTTAAATGCATTTTATGATACTGGTGGGCGTGATAATTAAAGTTGCAGGAAGCTATTTAAAAGTAATTTTAAGTATCTTGTGCTTGATAAATGTACTGTAATATGGTACATGCATAATGAAGGAATCATTAACCGGAATATAATCAGAAGTTTAATTCAGTCTCTAGTCAATTATCTGCTTTTAAATATACCTAAGAGGAAATAACCTCAGCTATTTTGGTGTTTATCCTCATCACGTTTAGTATGTGAACAGAGGGGAATCTTTGACATGCATGTAGGTGCCCGAGCCCGCAATGTGCCAAAAACATTTTTCTCTGAGAAATGCTTGTTTGGCACCTAAAAAAAAGAGTATTTAAGTTTGTGTTCTATGTTTTTCTCTTGGTGATTCACAGAGTGCATTAAGTTATTAGTTTCTCAGAGCGCTCAATGTTATTTTGCTTGTTTAACCCTGTGACCCAAAATGATTTAAATATGCAGCTTTTGTTGCACTAGTACTGAGTATCCTGTTTCATTGGAATGTATTTTAGAAAATACTGCTGCATGGTATTCTGTTGTGAAGTGGTTAAAGGAGTCACTTTCGGTTCTTATTGAATTATATTGATTATAAGGCTCACAAAGCACTTTTTGTGTCTCTGATGTCTTAGAGAATTCTTTGAATTCTTGTTCTTCTTAAAAATATACTCCACAAAACATACAACCAGTTTGACGCTGATTAGAGTCTTTGTGTTGTACAACCATTCTCGCCCTCCTTTTCTGAGTTGTTCGTCTTTTACTAACAAAAACTGACTGTTGCAAAAGTTTCCCATCCAGTCTTTCAAGTTGCTGTTTTGCTTTGACCTCATATAGATAGTTCCTAAAAGAGGATAGTGCTCAAGACAAGTGTTTTAGAAGCTAGACTGTTGCTTGGTTTTAGGAGGACTTTAGGATATATTTTTGGTTTAAGGTTTTAAATGTTATCTTAAGGCAGTATTTTTCGTAGTTCATTCAGCCTCTGTGACTCCAGAAAGTATGAAGTCCATAAGAAATTGAAATTCTGTTCTGCATTTTCACCCCTTTTGACTAGAATTCTTGTACAGGATCTTTGCTCAAAATGCTCAGTAATGGTAGCTGGGCACCATCTAGTTCTTCTGGTCTCATAGAAAGGAAGCAGTTGTTCCTGAAAGCAATTAGACACACATTGCATGTCCTCCTCCCATTCCTGACTCTCCCTCTTCCTCCCTTTCTCCAGGTTAGCAGAGACCAATTGTCATACCCTGTATGGCCACTTGCAAGTTTTTCAGACTCCAGGCGCTAAAATAAGGAACCAGGAATTTTAATGAGAAAGGAGTCTTACAAAATCTTAAGAAAATATTTCTGTTAGTTTTACTTCTACCTCCCCTTTATTTATTCTATACTCTAGTCTGAAAACAACTCAAATATAAACCCAATGGTAAGAATGGCCAAGAAATTATAGCCACAGGCACAAATACTCACCTTTCTTTCCTGATAACTGATCTTAATGCCTTACTCCTTATCCCTCATGGTGCTTTCTCTCTTAGAGAGTAAACATGCCGACAGACTGTTGGGATGTTCAGCCCATAAATGACCATGTAGATATACGCAGTCATGGCTAGCATGTGCTGGGGTCTCTTTAAATTTGCGTGAATCTATCTCTCTGGGAAGACTCTCTGTTCCATGAGGGAGACATTTGATGTCATACATAATTGTTAGGTCTCTCCAGCTTGCAATAGCGGCTGCATGAATTTGTCAAACAATAAATGTCAAAATTTAAAAAATGAGTGGATTCTCTAGTCTCTCAGTAATGTATAATTTAGTCATTTGACCTAAAAATTCTCCTGACTTTGACTATGTTGTCAAGGTTTGCTTACGTGTCAGTAATCCTTTGTCTATGAACAAAGTGATGGCAAGCCTAGCTTATGGCAGAAGTATTCTTAAATAGGTGAATGAATCTTGGACTCGAAAAAAATTTTTGCCTTCCAAAAATTTGGCACACTAAGATGTTTTATGAGAAAGATGGCATGAGATTAAAGTATTCTTTACAAAGGTAAAAATCTCTTGTACTTTTTACTAAGCACTTTTTAAAGCACCTCTATTACACACAGGTTAAATATGCAGAGAATTGCCATCAGGATTGGCAAAGTGTAAAATATAAGTAGGCAGAGACAAAAATTATAAAACATTAAGTACATGGATCAATAGAAAAGCAAATGAGTAAATAGAAAAATGGGAAAGGAAAGAGCTATTCACAGAAGAAGAACACAAATGACAATAAAAATACGCCAAACTGTTCAGCCTTGCAAGTGACCAGAAAAACACAAGCTGAAATAAGATTGTATTTCCAATCATCAAATTGGAAAAAATAAATAAATATTACAATACCCAAAGCAGGTAAGAAAATAGAAACTTCTACTCAGTGTTAGTGCAAGTATAAATTAGTAAATCTATTTTGAAGAATAATTTTCAACTTCAATTTGCACACATTTAAGCTGACTAGGACTCTCTTCTAGAGAGATACTTCCATATGAAAACAAACAGTATGTATGAAGTATTGACAGTGGAATTGTTTATGTTAAAAAACTTGCAAGCAAATTAAATATCCAGCAATTCAGGAATTTTAAATAATGCTTATACATTAAAACTATGGAATATTATGTAGCCATTATAAAGAATGAAACAGACTTTTGTGGACTGATTTGGAAAGATCTCCAAAATATATTGTTAAAGGAAAAAAATTAAAAGCATATTAAAAAACACATAGCCCATTCTCATCAACTCAAACTTGACTCATAGCAACCCAGTAAGATGAAGGAGAATTGCCTCATAGGGTTTTCAAGTCTGTAACCTTTACAAAAGTAGACTGCCACATCTTTCTAAGGTAGAGATCTGGTGGGTTGACACTGCTAACATTTCATTTAGCAGCCAGTCACTTAACCAGCAAGCCACCAGGGCTCCCTATAAAAGTATATTATGAAAAAAAATCTGAGCCTATATCCAGTTATATGAGTTTTTTGTTTATTGAATGAATGAATTGATTAGTCTTTGCCTTGGAAAGTCTCTCTAAGTCACAATGCATCACTAAGGTTGGTGTCACCCAGTGCAGTAACTCATGATTTCACTCCCCCCGGCCATGAACCTCTTCACATGCCAGACCATACAGAATTGTCAGTAATATGCCAAGCCAAGTGCCGTCGAGTCGGTAATATATGTAGTATTAATGTTGTATGTAAATCATAATTGCCATGCATCATTAAATATAATGGCAACACTAGTGACATAGACAACTACAGAAATTAAAATTACACCTTTAAAGTACAATATTACATGTACAGCCTAAATGTATTTATATTTATACAGTTTCATGTGGCTAAAATGAAAACTCAATAAGACAACAGTAGAATTTGAGATAAAAACATTTAAAAATGACATCAAAATTACATTCATTTTACCATCGAACTTTACCATTACATAAGATACATTAACGGATTAGGTTTGCATAATCAATAACAGCCTAAGTAATACAGAAGTTGTAGACAAACACATACGAAAATATACTTGTAAATGACATGTACCATAAAATAAACAAGGGTAAATACACAAGCATTTCAGCACTTATTACACGTCTTACTAAATCACAACTTTCCTTTTCTGGCCTTCAAAGCTATCAACTTGTGAATGACTTCATAGAAATTGATACCTTTCACCAGCTAGCTTCTCAATGTGCTACTGTTTTTTTTTAATTCTAGTTCAAGCTTATACCCTGAAATTCTCATTAAAGTCAGCTACATAGTTACAAGCCAGATAAATATTTAAAGAAAAATTTTATAAGACTAATATGTTTAAAAATTGATTTTAATATTTAGGTTTATTTCTAAATATGTATCAAGAAACATAACATTTCCTCACTTCATATTTTAGATTGTCAGTGTCATCCTGTAGTTATCAAAGAATTACGTAATCTGCAATTGTTATGCACGTAACTGGACAGAAGCCTTAATTTTCCTCCTTCCTTTCATTTAATTACTGCTTCATTTTACAAACTCATTGATATAGGTTTCCAAATAGTAATTGCCACAATATTGTAGCTAAAACACAAGAAAATATGACAAAATTAAGCAACTATAGAAACACCAGCAGCAATGAAAACAGCAGCAGAGGCTTGTAGCATGGTGCAGACAAAAGCACATGATTCAGAGCATCCTTATCATTGGGCAATAGTGACAGCTGTGGCTGGAGCACATTAAAAAATAAAAAATGTGTTTCCATCCACTCGGTTTGAACTCACAGCAACCTCAAAGGACAGACTGGAACTTCCCCGTAGAATTCCAACGAGCCCCTGGTGGATTATGACTGCCAACCCTCTGGTTAGCAGCCATAGCACATAATTACTACCTACCAGTGTTTAGAAGGTTAAAAACTAAATTAGCATAGAGTTTTAGGCTTGTTGGTATATTGATACATGTAAACTGGGCTTATGAAAAAAATGTTTTGTTGTCTTAACCAACTACAGAATTTTTTTATTGAAAAATGATGTTTTTGATGAAGTACTCCACAGTGGTTGGAACATTTTACAGTCCCACCAACAGTGTAGAACAGTTCCAATCTCTCCATATCCTCTCCAGCATTTATTATTCTGTGTTTTTTGGATTATTGCCATCTTTGTTGGGGTGAGGTGGTATTTCATTGTAGTCTTGATTTACATTTCTCTGATGGCTAGCAATCGTGAACATTTCCTCATGTATCTGTTGGCAACCTGTACATCTTGTTTGATGAAGTGCCTGTTTATGTCAATTGCCCATTTTTTTATCCGAGTTGTTTGTCTTTTTGTTGTTGAGGTTTTGCAGTATTTTGAAGATTAGAGAGATTAGGCAGCGGTCAGAAACGTGGTGGGCCAATATTCATTCCCACTCTGTATGTAGTCTTTTTACTCTTTTAATGAAGGCTTTGAATGAGCGTGTTTAATTGTTTAAGAATTTCCAATTATCTATTTTTGTTTATGATGACTGAAGGTTGTTGGTGGCTTTTGGTAGACAGCTGATGCCATAAATTAGCACCTTCCCATCATCTTCCCAATTTTTCCTTCCAGGAATTTTGTTGTTTTAGCTTTTATATTTCCATCTTTGATACATTTTGAATCAGTTTTTGTGCACGGTGTGAGATAAGGGTCTTGCTGCATTTTTTTGCAGGTGGATAACTAATTGTTCCAATACCATTCGTTGAAGAGACTGCATTTACCCCAATTTGCTGTCTTTGGGCCTTTATCAAATATCAGTGGATGAAGTTATATTTGGATTTTTGATTCTGTTCCATTGGTCTATGTGTCTGTTTTTGTGATAGCAACATGCTACCATGACTACTGTGGCAGTATAGTAGGTGTTAAGGTAAGGTAGGGCGAGACCTCCCACTTCGTTCCTCTTCTTTAGTAATAATTTACTTATCCATGGCTTCCTTCTTTTTCCACATGAAGGTGATGATTTGTTTGTCCATCTCATTAAAAAAATGTCATTGGAAGTTGAATTGGGATCGAAATGTATGTGTGGATTGCTTTGGGTGGTATAGACATTTTCACAATGTTAAGTCTTCCTCTCCAGGAACAAAGCAGATTTCTCCACTTGTGTAAGTCATTTTTCTTCTGTGGCAGTAGATGCTTGTTTTCTTTGTGTAAATCTTTCACATCTCTGGTAAGATTTATCCTTAGATATTTTATCATCTTGGGGGTAATGATCTAGTGGTTTCCTCTTCGGTTGGCTCTTTGTTGGTGTAAAGGAATCCTACTGATTTATGTATTTTATGTTATATCCTGATACATTATTGAAATCTTCTATTAGATCCGGTAGTTTTTCTGTGGATTCTTTAGGGTTTTCTGTGTGTAGGAGCATATCATCTGCAAATAGCGATATTTTGACTTCTTCTTGGCCAATTTGGAGGCCCTTTATTTCTTTATCATGTCTAATTGCTTTAGCTAGGACCTCCAGAACAATGTTGAGTAGAAATGGTGACAACGGGCATCCTTGTCTAGTACCTGTTCTGAAGGGGAATGTATTCAGCTTCTCTCCATTAAGTGTGATATTAGCTGCTGGCTTAGTATAGATGGCCTTTGTTATGTTGAGGAATTTCCCTTCTATTCCTATTTGGCTGAGAGTTTTTAACATGTATCGGTGTTGGACTTTATCAAATTCCTTTTCTGCATCGATTGATAGAATCAGGTGGTTATTTTATTTTATTTTTTTTACATGGTTGATTACATTAACTGCTTTCCTCATGTTGAACCATCCCTCGTATGAATCCTACTTGGTTGGTGAACTACTTTTTTGATGTGTTATTGAATTCTGTTAGCTAAGATTTTGTTAAGGATTTTTGCATCTAAGCTCATCAGAGATATTGGTCTGCAATTTTCCTTTTTTGTGCTCTTTACCCAGCTTAGTACCAGGGTTATACTATCTTTATAGAATGAATTTGGGAGTATTTCATTCTTTTCTATGTCCTGGAATACCTTTAGAAGTTGTGGTGTTAACTCTTCTCTGAACATTTGACAGAATTCTGCAGTGAAGCCATCCGGGCCAGGGATTTTTTTGGATAGGAGTTTTTTAATTACCTTTTCAATTTCTTCTTTTTTAATGGATTTGTTTGGTTGTTGTATCTTTGATTTTGCTAGCTTAGGTAGGCAATATTTTTCTAGAAAATTGTCCATTTAGTTTAGGTTTTCAAATTTTTATGACTCTTTTAATTTCAGCAGGGTCCATTGTGATATCATACATCTCTTTTCTAATTCAGATTATTTGTCTCTTCTGTTTTTCTTTTGTCAGTTTGGCTAGTGGCTTGCTGATTTTAGTGATCTTTTCAAAAAAACATTTGGACTTGTCTACTCTTTCCATCATTTTTCTATTTTCTGTTTCATTTATTTCTGCTGTAATTATCTGCTTTCTTCTGGAGCCTGATGGGTTCTTTTGTTGAGATCTTTCTAGTTGTTCAAGTTGATAATTCTTTGATTTGTGCCCTTTCTTCTTTTTGTATGTATGTGTTTATTGAGATGAACTGATCTCTGAGCACTGCTCACTGCTTTTCTGTGTCTCATAGATATTTGTAGGATGTGTCTTCATTTTCATTTGATTCTATAAAATTCTTTATTGCGTCCTTGGTCTCTTCTATTACCCAATAGTTCTGGGTAATATTATTCAAAATGTTATTCAGTCTCCATTTTATTGGTTTAATTTACACCTTTTTTCTGGTCTTGATTTCTGCCCTCTTCTTCGCTGTTGCCCTGGGAATCTGGGAGCCCTGGCCTCCTGTCCCCACATTCCCCACACTGTCTGCCTGTTCCACCAGCCCAGGCCGGAGTCAGCGTCTGGCCTCCTAGGCAGTGGTTCTGGTAGGGCACTGATCAATGGCTGGCCTAGTCCCAGAGTGTTCTAACCTGCATGGGAGTCTTCAGGTCTCGGCTTCAGGCTGCAATGCTTATTATCCTGGGGCAGGTCTCTTCAGTCAAATTCAAGGTTGCTCCAGCTCTTGTTTCTCAGTCCAGCTTGGTTGCTGAGGCAGTTGTCTCCCCCGGTTGCCTTCAGTTCATGCAGAATCTGCACCCAGGCCACATTGCTTTTTCTGAGGTGATTCAGGCTCTAAAGAGCTTCCTTTCTTAGGGTTCTTCGGGTTCTCTAAGCACAGTTTAGTCCTTCTAGATTGCTGTATTTGGTGAATTTCATTAATTTTGAGGTTCTTAGTTCCTTGAGGGTTTAGCACCCATGTTTGTTACTCCACCATCTTGGCTCCACCCCCAGGTTTATTTTATACAGTTCTGTGTAACTGGAATTCTTTGTAGCAAAAATGTATTACATATGTAATTTAAATACATAAGTGTATGTCTATCTGTCTGTCCATCTGTCCCAAAAGATTGTTATAGACATTATTCAAACCCTGCCCAGCTTAATACAGGTATGTCTCACTTTTCAAAATTTCTCTTTACACCATTTCACTTTTACAAAACTTGTATTAACGCTTGCTTTTGATAACCAACAGAAATCAGAAGACAACTTTTGCTTCTACCAAAAAACAAAAATTAGAAATAGCCTTCAGCATTTGTTTTACAGCAAGCCACTCAAGGGACAGTACATGTCCTCAACAGTGAGCATGTTGTTGCCAAGCTCCTTCCTGGGAACTACAGTCAGCATCTCAGCTGCAAGGCACCATAGATTTGAACTGTGTCTGTGAGCATCTGTGTTTTATCTCAATCTATTTTGTGCATTCATTAGCAAGATATGTCCTATGGTATGAAAAAAGGCTGAAAGAGCTGGTAAGGGTTTTATGTGTTATTGGTATAATTTAGTAGGTTATTTTGGGGGCCTGAAAATTTCCCATGTAAATTAATGATAATTGTTTCTTCACTTTACACCATTTTGGCTTAGGAAAAGTTTCACAGGAACAGTCTATTTTCAGATAGAGGGAGTATCTTGTATTCATATGCCAAGCTATTGAAATGTTTTTAATAACTGATTACAGAAATATGAGCAGCATCACACCCTGATTCTTGGGAGCTAAAGGCAGCCATACTAGTTCTTAATAATAACTAGTCCTTCTTATTCAATAATTAAAGAGGTTAAATCTAATCCTTTTCTTCTTTCCTAGACTAGAGCTCAGATCACCTAGTTAAGCTGTAATGAGTAGCCAACCTTCATGTACAGCTCTGATTTATCAGTGAAAGCTGAAAGATGTAATGAAAACCGTCATGTCTTTCAATAGGCCAGAGGTAGATGGAGATGACAGTGAAATGACTCAACCCTGATCCCTCCATAGATTATGTTGCAAAACACCCTTGGAGCTAAATAGAAGATTGCTTATGAAAAGTACATAATCCCCAGGAATTAGTAGGAATCCTCTGTAGTACCCAGAAGGGCTATTTTTGGCAAGCCACACGTAGTATGCCATATTTTATTGACCCTTCTACTTACTGACATAAATAACAGACAATGTCTATCTATACTACCATAAAATTTTATAGTGCTGAGCAAGCAGCATCTCAATTTCCTCCATAGTCTATGACTCCTCACCGCTCATCTTGAAAATTCTTTTGCAGAAGTAATGAACTCCCTATTAAATTGTGGTTGAATCATTTGTGCTCAATAGAGGGTGTATTTAGTTCAAGCAATACATTTTCCAGCAGTGTGAACGCTAACACAGAAACCCAGGGTGCAGGTGTACATGCTGCATGGCTATTTTCCCAGTGAAGGACACTGAAAAACTATATGAGAGCTCATTTTCCTCTTGATATGTCATTTGTATACTCTGTGGACAGCTTGTCATTCACTACTCAATTGTTCAAAGCAAACGCTTTCTCCCAAATTGAACTAGAAGAGTTTATAGACACAGAAATGACCCCCCTAGTTACAACTGAAATGTAACCAATGTCTGCGACTGCCATAACAGCTTACTAACAGGGGGGAAAAAACTTCCTTTCCACTTTGAGTGGCTTCTTACAAGATTTAGAGAAACTTTTTCAAATGCATTCCCCAAGTGTCATTTTTATCGAATGCATCTGCATTTTTCAGTTAGAAACCTTTAGAAAATATGCTTCCCCTTTAACAAAAAAAGTCTTAGGACAGTTTTAATTACAATCATTAAGTTACATTCTCCTAGTTTCAGATAAGTCAGGCTTTGTTAGCACCATGTTCTTGTGACTATGTGCAGCATTAATTGCCCTAAGTTGATTATGTTATGTGCCTGACCATTGTGTAAGAAAGGAGGCCTTTTCTGTGGCTGTCTGCCTATATGACTACCCTTTCCCTGGTGTATGCAGTGATATGCATTTAACAGAGATAGCTCCTGGTAATAAGTGTTAATTAAGGAAAATTATAGAAAATAAACAGCATAATAACCGCCAATACACTAGTGCAGACGAAGTAACTATAAAAAGGATAATCAAATCTTCCTCTCAGGTATTCAACAGATGAATGGATAAGGAAACTATGGTGCACATACTCAAAGGAACACTATGCAATGGTAAAGAACAATGATGATTTTAGGAAGGATCTCATAACCTGGTTTCAACTGGAAGACATTATGCTGAGAGAAATCAGTCAGTGGCAAAAGGACAAATACTGTATAAGACTTCTACTATAATGACTTAAAAATAGACTTATGTGACTTACGTACAGAAGAAAAGACTCTTTGGTGGCTGCAAGGGTGGGGAGGGAGAGAGAGGGTTGTTTAGAGATTAGGTAGGTGATAGAAATTTGGTTGAGTGAAAGCAGTGGCAGCACACAGTAGAAAGAAGATCAACTTAACTGGACTTCAATATAAAATGAAAACTCTTCTACTGTTAACCCAGTATTGCAAGGGTAGAGTAGCAGTGGCTACTGGGGACCATGCTCTTGGGGGACATCAAGGCCAATTGGCATAACTAGCCCATTGCTAAGAGAGTCTTCTGCACTCATATTGGTAAGCAGCACCTGAGTTCTTAAAAACTGGCAGGCTGCCATCTGAGGTACACCAAATGGTCTCAGCTCATCTGGAACAGATGATCACCAAGAACAACAAAGACATGAGGGAAAAAAGAGCCCAGGAGACAGAAGAACACATGTGAATGCATGACTGTGTCAACATGTGGCCAAAAGAACCAGATGGTGCCTGGCCACCACCAGACAGCCGTGATGGGGCACACAATGTTGAGTCCATGTGGCAACAGGAGAAAAAGAGAGGTGCTCCTCAAGAACTCTACTAAAAGACTACAGTTTATCATCCAATGGCCTGGGGGTTCTCCTGGGATCATGGCCCCTAGTTGCCCTTGTCCAGAAAACACTACTGAAGTCAACTCTTCGCACAATGGTGGACTGGACTTGAGGACACAATGTGGCCATCTGGTCTGCGTACTTTATGGTTCTATGCATTTATAGGATGCTGTCCTACTGGTCTCTTTCTAGATGGGAGAGGAGAAGGTGGAAAAGAGCAGACAGGAGATTGTTAAGAGGATGCAACATGTATAGGATGAAAACGAGGAGCTTGCTGTTACCCGGCAAGGAGAGCAGAAGAAGATGCAGATAGGCAGGCATGCAGATTTAATTTGGATTGTATACTTTTACTTAATCACAATAACAGTAATTAAAAGAAAACTACAGCCCAGAAAACCTGATGGAGTCAGTTCTACATCAGGTCACAATGAGTCAAAAATCAAGTCTGCTGCACCCAACTACACCAACAACATGCTCAATATAAGTTTGACACTCAGTAAATATTTTTTGATAAATGAATGAATGAATATAAGAATACTTAATTGAAAAGAACAGAAGCACATTTACTGTCAAGTTAACAAAGCTTGAGTTTTAGGGGCCACTGAATTTCATATATATATAGGAATGTTATTGGTAGTTACGTGGTCCAGGAAGAGTTTCCAGGAATACTCCTCTGCCCACTCTAACAAATCTCTGCAAGATGAAACACAGATGCAGGGCCAGAGGTGTTATCTTGATTGGATGTGCCCAGCACTGAAAGAATGTTAATAGTGAAGAAGAAATAGGGATTTAAAGGTTGAAGGCCTGAATCTAGTCTGTATGAAATTCTTTCAATCACCAGATATATGCAATTGTATGTATCTAGTTCATATCAATATCCAGTCAAGACAGAAGCTCTCTCCTGTCAGAAACATATTTGATAACGCAGTATCACAATTTTAAAAACACCGTGCCTTTTTCACCATTGATGGGTATTGCATGAGAAAGGATTGATGAGAATTCCTGTGTTCGCAGGGCACAAACCTGCAGCAGCACTGCTGACAGCAAATTTGCCTTTAACAGCTAATATATTAAAGACAATTGATAGATTGCCACAAATTTGGCAATAATCATAGAAATTCACATAAAATCACTCATATAGAGTTATGAGTATTAAAAAATATGGCTAAACTATTCATAATGAGAGCAAACTTTGATCAATTGTATTAGAGGAAAGGCTGAATTTTCTTTCCGTTCTGCTTAGAGAAAATGGTTTTATAAAAATGTTGTTAAACAGTGGAGCAAAAAGTATGCACCCAAAATTGTAGTAAACAATATTATGGTTAAGTGTCAGGCAATTAATACAACAAAAGGCATGTAAGCTTTCTGTATTTGTTGTTTGTACTTTTCACTTTTCAAATACGGTAATTTAGTATGATATTTCATTGTAAGCAAATTTTTATAAGCTTTAAGCACAATAATTGAATTTGCCCTCTACAAAAAGATTGACTCCTAGTTTTAGAACATAAGTATTATAATAGTAGAAGGGCCTATCCTGTCAAACCATCATTCAGTGGCAGTTTTTTCCCTCTGACCTTTGATTTGGCCAGTCCTGACCTTCAAGTATGTTTCCGTTCATGATAACCTCCATATCCAGCAAAATAAACATATATTCAATACCTGCACTTGGTGTGTACTGGGATAAGCACTTGGCTAGAAACTGCTGAAGCATCCATGCACCCATGTGCAACACTCTGAAATAAGAATAGTAGCTAATATCTGCTGAGTGCCTATTAAGGACTTTGTATACTTTTACTTTTTTAAAATGCCTTTATAACAGTTCAATGAAGAAGTTAACGTATCAGACATATTGTAAAACATGTAACTACTGTCACAGAGCAATTCATGTACTAATTGCTAAATGTAAGTCTAACTTGCTGTGTATACTTTCACCAAAAACATGATAAAATATTATTTAAAGCAAAAGTTACCGTATCAGCACAATGGGCTAGGTCATGCTAATATAACATATAACCCTGAAGCCTCAGTGACTTACTAAAGGTGTGTTTCTTGCTCATATTTCATATCCTCTAGGAGTTGGCTAGGACCTGTTCTTTGCATGTTTGTCATATAGACAGCGTAACAGGGTCTACACCATCTATATCCCTAGTCTCCATAATGGGGAGAAAGGATATATCGTACTGGATCATAAATGCTTTGACGAGAAGTGACACTCATTATTTCCACTTACATTTTGTTAAACAAAGGAAGTCATATAGCCATGTCTAACTTCAAAGCCGTAAGAATGATGTTGTTGTTGTTTCAAGTCAACCATACTTGTATGCACAATAGAAGTAAACACCACCTTGTCCTGTGCCATCTTCACAATCACTGCTGTTTCAGCCCATTGTTAAAGCCACTGTGTCAGTTCGTCTCATTGAAGAGCTTCCTCTTTTTTGCTGATCCTCTACTTTACAAAGCCTGATGTCCTTCTCTAAGGACTGGTCCCTCCTGATAACATGTCCAAAGTATATGAGACAGTGTCTTATCATTCTGCTTCTACGGAGAATTCTGGCTGTACTTCTTCCAAGACAGGTTTGTTCGTTCTTCTGGCCATCTATGGTATATTCAATATACTTCACCAGTACTATATGAAGTGTATCACTTTTCTTCCGTCTTCCTTATTCATTGTCCAGGTTTTCTATGCATAGGAGATGATTGAAAATACCATGATTGAATCAGGTGCACTTCAGTCTTCAGGGTGACATCTTTATTTCTTTAACACTTTAAATAAGCCTTTTGCAGCAGATTGACCCAGTTATTATTATTATTATTATTATTATTATTATTATTATTATTATTATTATTATTATTTCTTGACTTCTGCTTCCATGGATGTTGATTGTGGATCCTAGTAAAAATCTTTGACAACTTCAGTATTTTCTCCATTTATCATGATGTTGCTAATTAGTCTAGTTGTGATGATTTTTGTTTTCTTTACATTAAGGTATAATCCATATTGAAAGCTGTAGTCTTTAATCTTCATCTGAAAGTGTCTCAAGTCCTCTTCACTTTCAACAAGCAAGATTGTGCCATCTGCGTATAGAAGGTTGTTAATGAGTCTTCCACCAATCCTGATGCCACATTCTTCTTTGTATAGTCCAGTTTCTAGGACTTTTGGCTCTGCATACAGATTGAATAAGTATGGTGAAAGGATACAACCCTAACACACATCGTTCCTGATATTAAACTCCGCAGTACCTCCTTGTTCTGTTCAAACAGCTGCCTCTTCATTTAGGTACAGATTCAGTATGAGTACAATTAAGTGTTCTGGAATTTCCATTCTTCGCAATAATATCTATAATTTGTTATGATCGACACAGTTGAATGCCTTTTCATAGTTAATAAAATATAGTAAACATCTTTCTGGTATTCTCTGCTTTCAGCTAAAATCCATCTGACATCAGCAATGATATTCTTCTTTCTATATCTTCTACTGAATCCAGCTTGGATTTCTGACAATTCCATGTAGATGTGCTACTGTAAGTGTTTTTGAATGATCTTCAGCAAATTTTTACTAATATGTGATATTAGTGATATCACTCGATAATTTCTACCTTCTGTTAAATCACTTTTCTTTGGAACAAACACAAATACATATCTCTTTGAGTCAGTTGGTCACGTAGCTGCTCTACAGATTTCTTGGGCTAGATAAGTAAGTGCTTCCTCAGCTACATCCCTGAGAAATTTTGCATGACTAGCAGCTTTCTTCATTGGAAATAACTTTTTCAACAACATAAATGATGACTATTCTGGTGCAAAATTTTGACTGGTATTCTGTCAGTTCCTTGAGCCTTTTTTTCCATTATTGCACTCATTGCATCTTGGGCTCTTCCTTCAGTGCTATAGGTTCTTGATCATATGGTGCTTCCTGAAATGGTTGAGTTTGAACTAATTCCTTTTTTGGTCAGTAACTCTACGTATTTCTTCCATATTCTTTTGATGCTTCCTGAGTCACTCGATTTCTTTTTTTTTTTTGGCTCCATAGAATCCTTCAGTATTAAAACATAAGGCTTGAATTTTTTCTTCAGTTCTATCAGTGTGAGAAATGCCTGGATTGTTCTTCCCTTTGCGTTTTCTAACTCCAAGTCTTTGCACATTTCATTACAATGCTTTAGTTTGGCTTCTCAGCAGCCCCTTAAAATCTTGTCTTCATCTCTTTTACTTCATCATTACTCCTTTCTTTTTAGCTACTCTATGTTCATTAGCAAATGAGTCTCTTCTGACATTCAATTTTGGCTTTTCTTTATTTTTCCGTCTTTTGAACGACCGTTTACTTTCTCCATGTATGATGTTCTTGATGCCATCTCACAACTCATCTGATCTTTGGTCATTAGTATTCAATGTGTCTGTTGTTTGAGACAGTCTCTAAATTTAGGTGATATACGCTCAAAGTCTTACTTCGGCTGTCATGGACTTGTTCTAGATTTCTTCAGCTTCAACTTGAACTTGCATGGAAGCAATTAATGGTCTGTGCCACAGTCAGTCCCTAGCCTTGTTCTGACTGATGACATTGAGCTTTACCATCATTTCTTGCCTCCGATGTAGTCAATTTAATGTCTTTTATTCCATCTGGTGAGGTTCATCTGAACAGTTGCCGCTTATGTTGTTAAAAAGGCATTGCCAGTGAATAACATCATTGGTCTAGCAAAGTTCCTTCATGAGATGCCCAGCATCATGTCTATGTCCAGTGTTGTATTTTCCAGCTACTGTTTCTTCTTTATTTTTCTTCTATAACTTTTATGTACAAATCAGGAGTAATTATTAATGCATCTTGATGGCATATTTGAGCTATTTTAGACGACAAATGTAGATAAAATCCTTCAGTTTCTCCACCTTTGTTACTGGTGGTCGGTGCATAAATTTGAATAATGATCATATTAACTGGTCTTCCTTGTAGGTGTATGGATATTATTCTATCCCTGACAATAGTGTATTTCAAGATAGACCTTGCAAAGTTCTTGTCAGCAATGAACACCATGCTGTTCTTCAATTTGTCATTCCTGCCATAGCAGAGCATGTGACTGTCCAGTTCAAAATGGCCAGCACCGATCCATTTCAGCACACTAATGCCTAGGATATTGGTCTCTGAGAATCCTTTTTTTACTTTGATGATTTCCAATTTTCCTTGATTCATACTGCATGCATTCTGTGTTCTGATTATGAATGAATGTTTGCAATTGTTTCTTCACGTTTTGAAAGGAGCTACATCAGTAACCGAAGGTCCTGAAAGCTTTGCTCACCCTTGTTATTAAGTTTGACTCTATTTTGAGAAGGCAGTCCTTCCTCAGTTGTATTTTGAATGTCTTCCAACCTGAGGAGATTATCATCTTCTGGCACTGTATCAGATAATCTGCTGCTGCTATCCATACGGTTTTCACTGACCTTTTTTTTTTTTTTTGAAGTCTATCACCAGGCACTTCTTTCCAGTCTGTCTTAGTCTGGAATATCCACTGAAAACTGATCACCATAGGTGACCCTACTAGGATTTGAAATACTTGTGGCATAGCATCCAGCATCACCGTACATACAAGCCACCAGAGTGTGACAAATTGAAAGATGAATTGTTACATTAGGTGCCATCAAGTCAGCTCCAGCTCATAGTGACTGTATGCACAACAGAACAAAGCACTGCCCAGTCTTGCGCCATACCCGGCCTCCCGCCATACCCGGCCTCCCGCCATACCCGGCCTCGCGCCATACCCGGCCTCGCGCCATACCCGGCCTCGCGCCATACCCGGCCTCCCGCCATACCCGGCCTCGTGCCATACCCGGCCTCGCGCCATACCCGGCCTCGCGCCATACCCGGCCTCCCGCCATACCCGGCCTCGCGCCATACCCGTAATAGTTTTTATGCTAAGCCCATTGTTTCAGCCACTGCGTCGGTCAGTCTCATTGAGGGCCGTCCTCTTTTTTGCTGACCCTCTATATTACCTAGTGTGATGTCCTTCCCCAGGGACTGATCCTTCCTGACAACACGTCCAAAGTATGTAAGATGCAGTCTTGTCATCTTTGCTTCCAAGGAGCTCTCTGGTTGTACTTCTTCTGAAACAGATCTGTTTGTTCTTTTGGCGTTCTGTGGTACATTCAGTATTCTTCTCCATCACCACAATTCAAAGGCATCCATTCTTCTTCTGTCCTCCTTATTCATTGTGCAGAAAGATGAGTAGTGTGCCAATAGTAATCCCTCTGTTTACCTACAAGGAGGAGAACATATATCTATAAACACTCAGTAACAACTTCTACAGGTACTTTTCTCATCCATTTACATATGAGAAAACTGAAACATAGAAAAAAACTAAATAACTAAAAATTACATAATAATAAATACAAACCTAAAATCAAACCCAGGCTTCAGAGTCCACTTGATGAACGCTGTGCTGCTTCCTCCTTTGGTGTGAATTTATTGATGAGTACCTAAGCCCTGGAACCACAAATGACATTAGCCTCATAAAAGTTATAGTCTTACAAGAAACTGTAATGAAGAGCACAGGCAAGATCCATACAGTCTCTGCTTTTATAAGCAGTGTAGTATAAGCTCTCATTCATTATACTTATTCAATAAATACTTCTAAGGCACACTCAGAAATTATAAATGAATGTAGCTATGCATTTAATAATGCATTTGTCACATCAATTTCATGGAGAAAGATAACAGTTGACTATTCCTCTAACACAAAGGAAGGAAGAAATAGTCTGAGATTATCTGACTACTGGGACGACTGACTCAGTAGCCTGCCTCCCCTTGTCTCCCTGCCTCCCTTCCCTCTTCCCCCACCCCTTTCTTCTTTCTTTCCTTTTGTCCCTTCTTCCTACTGTCTCTTCCAATGCTTCCTTCCATCTTCCCTTTTAAAAACATTTATTGCATTTCTGGCAGATGGCAGGTATTAGGAATTGGATACATAAACAGGAATAAGATCAGTCCTCTGTTCCTAAGGAACTCACAATCACAGCCATGAATAAGGTGTATAAATGCATTATAAAATTTCAACGAGACACACTGAAAGTCTTAGAAATTCACCTATGTATATGCCTAGTTTTATAGAGACAAGACCAGACTGTAATTTTCCAGGCTATGTTTATTACAGCTCTCAGCCTGTGAATTTATTTACATCCTCTCTAATGTATAAGACCTTTTGGCTTCATTCACTGATATGTTTATAGCTGGCATGCTTATCTTGCCTGGCTTTTGTGCCCACATTTGTTTACTACTGACACATAGTGCTATCACTTTATGCCTAGATAACGTTTCAAGTGTTTTTACTGAATCGTCTCTGAATTATAGTTAAGAAATGCATTTATAACCATTGGGAAACACTGGCTCTTGTATTCTATGTGCATTGGCAGCTGTTAATAAATATCTTACTACCTTCACTGGCCTTAGGGTATACATTGTTTACCTGTGGCACAGCAAAGAAATCTCTCTTGTATTTTGTGAGGAAAACTCTATGTCTGGCTCTCGTGCTTCTGCAAGTTGTTTACAGCCATCTGGCAGGAAGTCTTGCTTGTACTTCACCTGCCATGATTTGTGTGTCAGGCTCTGTGTCTCTTAGAGAGTGTGAAGAGGACAAATGAAAGACCTTATTCCTGCAGTGTCTCGCCCACTCATCAAAGTTACTTTTCCAAACTTTAATTGCTGGCATGATCTCCTATCTCAATTCATAGTGTGTCTGAGGTCTTATTTTGCTTTCTTTCCCAAGTACGTCTTTTTCAAGTGCTTTATGTATCTTAGTCTACCATAGCACCTTCACCACAAAAAAAAAAAAAAAGCCAAAGATAACATGTGTGCTATGTTAAAGCAACAGGTAGTGTTTGTTCTATCTCAGTCTGTGCAGCCAGTTTTTCTATAAGAGCACAGGAATTTGTACCATTGAAGGCATGTTACTGGACATGATGGCTAAAATGATGTATTCAAAAAGTTCTGGCATTTCATGAAAAGTTACAAATGAAGGTGTTTTAAGTTATCAGAGATTTTGATATAATGAAAGTAATAAGCATATTCCCTACTTCAGACTGAGACTCTGAGGAATTATGAAGAGGGATCCTGAATGATTTTGTATTGTGTTTTACTTTCTGGACATTTCCATATAATCTCTTACATAGCAGATGCTCAATAAAATATAGGTTTGTTAGAAGCATTAATGATGTTAATGTTATAGAAACCATGAGAGGAAAAAACAAACAGCAAAAAAGAAATACCCGTTTCTGTAACAGTGCTGTGTAATCAGTAATTCCTTCAAAAATATATTCATTGCAGATAACAAGGAACATTTCTCATTGATGACTCTGCAGGTCAGCTATGGGAGCTCTGCTTTGCTTGGCCATTGAGTTCAGGCTTACTCCACATTTCTCACACTAGGACCAGGCTGAGGGACCAGCAGCTGTCTAAGGCATTCCATCCTCAAGAACTCAAGAGTGATAATGAAACAATGCAAACACAATGAAGCCTTCCATTGTTGTGGCATATATTACTTCCACTCAGTTTTCGTTGGCCAAACAAGTAATGTGCTAAGCTCAAAACTATTTGTCCGTCACAGTGAACAGTAGAGGAAGGAGAGGGAGCAGGGAAGGGAAGAGAAAACATGTGAGCAAACAATCCCTTCTATTAGCATCACTTATAACTACCTGTCTTCCTTATATGGCATATGAAAATTGTTAATTGCAATTTCAGTGTACTTCAAGAAAAACCACCTTTATTTCTTGAAGTATATTTCTTCTCTCGTTTGATAAGAAATATTCTACTTCTATTGGTCTTTCATGCCTTCTATTTAGATCAAAGGATAGTAAGTATCTGTACCATGGTTTGTTAGAACTCATATGAAACCACTTAGTAACATCATTTCTTTCTAAAGGAGATTATCACTTCTTTTAAATAACATGATAACTTAAGAAAAAAAAAACTAGTACTTCTTGAGTCCTTAATATAAAAAAATAAATTATTATTTTATTTAAAAAGTAAACCCTCTTTCACCCCTAACAGATCCATAACCCCTATCCTAAAAGAAGATTTTATAGATTTGCTATATATTTAAATGTATTATTATTCATTGAGTAAATCAAATGTATTAATCAGACCAGTTTTAGTTTTACCTTTATTTATGCAGGTCAAATAGTTTTACCTTTATATCTTCCATGTTATCTTTCTCTGTGAATCTTGCTATGACTCTGATATTTACTAAAATGTTTGATAACTTGAAATAATCAAAAGATTTAAAAATCTTCAGTTTAATTTTACATTCTTAAATTCATAACAACAGTTACTATGTGAAGTAAATAAATTTTGCAAAATAGTACCACCTGCAGATAACGGAAACTTAAGAAAAAGTGTGAAAGTTCACAAACCAGCAAGTAAACATTGATGTTTGTATTAAAGAGTGGCCACATGGTTTGGATTCATTCAGACGTCTGTGATGCTCGGCTTATAGACAAGTCTTAGAAATCATGATACAGCAAACAGTGTGTCTTCCAGCATAATACTAAAATGCTATATTCAGCTATTTTAAAAGCAATGATGGGCTGAAAGTAACCTGGATTTTGGACAGATACACAAAAATTGATTTAATTCTGAAGACTAGTTTTCAGCTTGTTTTACTTTTTCTAGTTTTTCACACCTTACCAGCTGTGAGAAGCTTCTCCCTCAGGAATGTGAAGCTGAGGCAGGGAAGAATGTCTTCTCGGTGATGGCTGCAGATAACGGTGAAGCCTAGTGGGCCCTCCTGCCACCCTGCTCAACAGCTGGGAACCAGGCACTGTGTAGGACTGAGTGAACTCATCTTCCTCCTTGCTGTGTTTTGTTTTCCTAAACTGTTTTCCTGAGTTATAACTCAAATCATGAAGGTTTACTCTTGTTTTATTCCAAGATACTTGCAGTTGGGGTTTCTACATTTAGATCTATGAATCATGTTGAGTTAGCTGTTGGGTGTTGCAGAGGAAGGGCTCCAACTTTATTCTTTTAAGTCATAGATATCCAGTTGCATCATCACCATTTGTTGAAAAGGTTATTCTTCTCCTGGCCCCCCTCATCTAAAACCAATCAATCCACCATAAATATTAGGGTTTATTTCTGGACTTTCAATTCAATTCCATTGACCTATATGCCTACTCCCCTATCAGTACTGCTCTGTACTTATTTCTATAGCTTTGTAGTAGGTTTTGAAATCCAGAAGTGTGAATTAATCGGCTTTGTTCTTTTTCAAGACTATTTTGACTCTTCTGGAATCCTTGCATTTCATCTTGGTTTTTAAAGTAAAACTGAAAAACTCTTTTTAGCACGTTTTCCCTTTATGTTGGTTTGTTTCTTTCTGTGTCTAAATTATAAATAGGAAGCCTAGTAAAAGGTCTCATAAAATGAATAAGACGAATGTGGTTGAGAGAGATAAATGATGTCTGTAAAAATAAATGTATTCACAAATTAAAACATCTCTAGCTTTAGTAATGTACTGTCCTAAAATTTTTCCTTAACATATGTGTTGGATTTCATACCCTAATAACCTGAACACCTAGTAGCAACTTATTTACCTCATTAAACTAAACTAAGATATTCACTGATGCAAATGTTGTAAACCAGTGTTCATGTGAATATGACTAGATTAGGGAGAGGCAGACTACGTGATATCCTATGATGGTTAATGTTCTGTGTCAGTTTGCCTAGGCTGTGATTCTCAGTGGTTAGGCAGACATTGAACTGATTGCTAGTCCATAATGTACTATAAGTAATTACCTCACGATGAGATCTGATGTAATGTAATTATCTCCATGATGAGGTCTACTATGAGCAGCCAATCAGTTGAAAAGGGAGTTTCCTTAGAGCTGTGGCCTGCCACCAGTTTATAAATTGATGTTCCAGCAATGATCACTCTCTCTCTCTCTGGATCCTGCCTCCAGTTCATTTTCATTTGACCTCCCATTCTGCCACCTGATCTGCAGATTTGGGGGCTCATCGGCTCTGCAGACTCAAGAGCATGCAGCCTACCATTTGACTTGTCAGTTTGGGGTTTATCATCCCTGCAAACTTGTGAGTCAGGAGCAACCTCTAGCCTGGCATCTAACCCACCGATTTTAGGACTTGCCAACCTCCACAATTGTGAGACCATTTCCTTGAATTAAATATTTTTATGCATACTCTGGAAACCCTTGTGGCATACTGTGAAGTACTATGGCTGCTAAACAAAATGTCATAGTTTCAATCCACCAGGTACTCCTTGAAACCTCTGTTGGACAGTTCTACTTTGTCCTATAGGTTCCCTATGAATCAGAATCAATTCAACAATGGTGGGTTTGGTTTTTGTTTTTTGGTTTATGCATGCTCTTAATTGTAGTCATGTAGAAACTGTACATAGATCAAGAGGTAGTTGCATGAACAAAACAGTGGAATACTGCATGGTTTAAAGTTAGGAAAGGCATCTGTCAAGGCTGTATCCTTTCACAGTGTTTATTCAGTCTGTATGCTAATTGTCCAAAAACCTGGACTATATGAAGAAAAATGAGGCATCAGGATTGGAAGAAGACTCATTAATAACTTGTGATACACAAATGACAAAACCTTGCTTGCTGAAAGTGAAGAGGAATTGGAGCACTTACTGATGAAGATCTTCAACCTGGTTTATACCTCAGCAGAAAGAAAAGAAAAATCCTCACAAGTGAACTCATAAGCAACATCATGATAAACAGAAAACATTGAAATTTTCAAAGATTTCGTTTGACTTGTATCCACATTCAACACCCATGAAAGCAGCAGTCAAGAAATCAAATGATGTATTGCCTTGGACAAACATGCTGCAAAATACCTCTTTAAAGTTTAAAAACCAAAAATATCACTATGAGGACTAAAAGTGTGCCTGACCCAAGTCATGATCTCTTCAATTGTCTCATATACGTGCTAAAGCTGGAAAATGAAACCGATATATTTGAATTATTGTGTAGGTGAAGAATATTGACTATAGCACATGCTGCCAGAAGAAGAAACAACTGTTACTGAGAAGTACAGCCAGCATCCTCCTTAGAAGCAAGGACAATGAGACTTTGTTTCACTTACTTTGGAGGTGTTATCAGGAGAAGCTAGTTCCAGGAGGAGGACACCACACTTGATCATTTAAAGGGTCAGCAAATGAGAGGAAGACATTTAAGGAAATGGATTAGCATAAGGCTGCAACAGTAGGCTCAAAAGAAATGATTGTTAGGCTGGTGCAGAACCAGGCAGTGTTTCTTTCGGTTGGGCATAGGGTTGCTATGAATTGGAACCACTATGAGACAAGGGTACCTAATGACATATATATAGGTTTCACTGATTTTTTGCTTCTCTAGAGAACTCAGCCTAAGATGCGTTCCAAGCAGTACATGAAAATCCTGTCCTAGGACCCTCCAATATTGTCCCTTTGAACTTTGAAGTATAAGATTTGTTTGTAAACAAAATGGGTCACTCCTTCAACACCAAAAATACAACAATCATAGAACGGAATCTCAGAACTAAGAAAAGGGGTGCTAGTATTATGCCTTGTTCAACATCTATGGTCTTTCCCTTGGATCTGAGTTTATGCTGACATGCGGGTACTATGAAGAAGCCTCTCCAAAGTGGTCACGGCCCTAAGAAATATGAGGCTCACCTCTGCATCCCACAGGTGGAGAACTGGCACCAGAAAACGTTAAATCCCTTATCATCACTTCCAGAGTTGCATGGAATTTTCTTTTTCTTTGAGACGTTTTCTGAGGCCAAAATTACTGAAACAGATTGTTTTCATCTTTCTTTCCTGTCCCTGTTCCTGATAGTTATGCACAGCACATCCGGTTGGATGTAACCAGCTCCTCTGTTTCCAAGTCTCCTCCAGAGGCAGATTGGGATGCCCCTAGGGCACCCCTGCACCAGGTCTTCCATAGACAATCATCATTTGATAACAGCCGTTAAAAGAAATTCTGGGGGGAGAATTTTGGAGGACGTTTCAAACAGTTGTTTTGTTTTTTCTTCCCTGACTCTGGACTTTTTATGACACAGTTTCCAGAGATGTCGTAACTCTCAGGAAGGTCAGTTTTTGTCCTAAACCAACTGACACTCCGGTGCTGAGTCCTCAGTTAGCTGAGACATTAGAATGCACCTCACGGCCACTTTCTGAGTAACTGATGTGGTTTACAATGCCTTGTGAAGAGCACTGAAACAACTCTGTTGTGACTTGTTTCCTTTGGGCTTGCAGTGACCTTTTTTCATAGTAGTCAAAAATTGTTGAAAAAAACTTTTCTACATCATTGTAGAAAATTCACTTCCAGATGACTGTAGCTCAGTTATTGGTGACCTCAATTTTCTGTCCTGTTGTTTTTCAAATTAAAAAATACCTATGGACAGTCACTTCACAAAGTCACATGTTGAATAGCATTGCCCAACAAATCGCCACCTGTGCATGTTCTGCCTTTACCGGTGGTTACCTGACCTTTAGAATTAAGGAAAGCATTATAAGCACCTATTGAGATATTAAGAGCTGTAATATTATCAACAAGTCTTGGAATCAGCTGGAATGTTTACATTGCAACAATGATGGTGACTCAGAGAGTGACATGTGTGATTCATAAGTGGCCCCTGTGAAGGCCTTCAGGATGGCCTGATAGTAAAAACGAAGATAAATGAGAAAATGCTGTCTGCTTGAGTGAGATAGGCATTTGTAAAGAAGATTGAGCACCTATGAAGTGCTCTGCCCTCGACAGAACATATGGAGGACCAGAGGGCCTGCCAACGCGGGTGTCTTATCATTTAAATTAGGCGGCCAGGGAACATGCTGGAGAGCATCAACACAACAGAGAGAGGCTAATAAATTGCTGGCAGGGAAATTTAGATGTCTGGGATCAACAGCATGGGTACACATTTAAATAAAACTGTCTTCTTATCAGACGCCTGGAATAAATAAAAATGTGTCTGGTCTTCTAAGACACAATTGTTTCACTATTTGGAGAATATAATTACAATGATTCCACAGGCATAATTATCAGCAAAAGTGATTACATCAAGGACACATGGACCTTGTGTGTTTCCCACTTGTACAAGCATTAAGACAGAAGAAAACCTGGTATTGATAAGATTGCGTATGATGACTTGAAGCCATTGTTTTCTGGAGTCCGTGTCTCAGAGAAAGTGTTTAAGCAACTTGAAAAGGGAAAATAATATTTGCAAAATGTCCAGTACACACTCAACAAATATTAGCTGTTATCATTATCATTGTTTTCTTCCAGCCAGTGTTTGTAACTGTGTTCAATTGAGTAGACATTGATTTGCATGAAACCCATCATCAAAGGTAACAGAATTAAAGAACACATTTGTACCCAGTATATTACTCCCATTATTGGTGGTGGTAGGTTCCATCGAGTCAATTCCAACTCACGGCAACCCTATATAACAGACTAGAATTGCCTCACACTGTTTCTTGGGCTGCAGTCTTTGCAGTGGTAGATCAAAAGGTCTTTTCTCCCAAGGAGCAAATGGTGGATTCAAAACTACTGACCTTCTGATTAGCAGCCAAACATTTAAACATTGTACCACAAAGACTTATCGCACTTTTACCATATTTTAAAATAAAAATAGTCCAAAACTAGCTTTGATTATTTTGTATCAATCACTGAAGCAGTCATTAGAAAACCTAGTTTCTACTCCGCATCATTGAGCGCTGTCCTGTTACCTAGAGTTAGCCTTGCTCTCTCAGAATCAATAACATCTCTAAGCCACTTTCACATCTAATATTCTGTGGGTTAGCTCAAGGGGCTAAATTGCAGGAAGAGAATTATAATATATTACAGTCACTTTTAATCTGTCCTTGGAGGTCACCTCACTGCTGCCCCAAGAAAGCTCCACATCTGAAGAGTTTGAGTGCTAATTTCGCTGAGCAGTACTGCAGGTTGCAGAAACTTTTGTTGCATAGTGTTAGTACAGTGGCTATTAAATATTAATAAGCATAAAAACCCATTTGGAACTGAAAATTGCATGTTTAAAAACTATCTGGATCAAGGAGATACCTCTTGTCTTCAAATTATTTTTACTCTTTGTATTACCTTTGACCTTCATGCAAACTCTGTAGCGAATGAAGATAAACTTTTTTCAGCTGTTTACCCCTGGGCAGTACCATCTGATATGAATAGTATTCCATCAAAGTGTGGGGGGTTTTGCTGTAATACATCATCAGAGTGACAGCCAGTGCATTACACATTACAATAAAACATCCCCAGAGCAAAGGTACATGTGATGATGAATTATGCTAATATGTTATTGTCATTATATTATCAGCACTCTGAGAGTGATTTAGTGAAATACATCATCAGTGAGAGATTATCTGATTTCATATTACTCAAAAAATGACACCATCATGGAAAACTACAAGCAGATTCAATTGATTAATAGGGCTGGTGATATTCTAGAGCCAGCATTCATGTATAGTGGTATATTAAAATGTCCTTTGAAACTAAAAACAAGTTAAAGAGAGATGAGTCTACGAGGTGAGGTTATAAAAGCACTGTCAGTTTAAATACTATCACTGTAGACAGGGTGGACAGTTAAATATAAACCAAAAGTCATCTTTTGTCCTTTGTTCAAACATTTGGCAGAGATTTAGTTTTACTTAATTACCTTTAAGAGGACTGAGAACTTTTTACAAGAAGCTGTCAAATGTAATACCACTGGTTATTTTATAAATCTATAGTCTACAGGTTACACCACGTAAGGACGTATGCTCTGTATCCCAAATCATTAAGTCCCAAACCAACCAGACATATCACTGAAACTTTGTTGCTGAGTAACAGTGAATTTATTCAGGATATAAGCTGATCACTTTGGTTACAGAATCTTTTGCACAGAACTGTGGATGCATTGTACACTTGAAAAGAAACTTGCTGAACTGAATTAATGGTTTACTTATAACTTTTCCTCATTCACAACCACAGAAATAACAAGTTAGATTAAGACAGCCAGACTGCATGGGCTGCAAGGAGAAAACAGCTTTATTTTTCCTCCTACTGGTTGTTGAGCCACAGTTTCTTATATTCATACTTAGGCTTCATCCCCACAGTTGTCCAGCTAAAACCTCTGAGACATTCAGAGTCAGAAGCAGTCTGGAGAGGGAGTGCAGGTAAGCAGTAGATGTACTTGATTGGTATTCTGTTGGCTTGGCATTCACATTCCCTGAACTCATCAGATAATTAAAACTTTCCCCCGTGGAATAATTTAATGGGTTCTTTCAATTCCCCTCCCATTTATTACATACCTTTTTCCTAAAGGCTTCCTAAAGTCTGACCCTTTTAGAGCTTATGTATTGAGATTACTTTGTTAATTTTAGCTGTCCAACCCTTCATGTCTCTGTTGGCAACACCTTACCCTGTTAGTAGTTCACGCTTTTAGACCAAGTCCCTTTGAAGAAAAACCCCAGCTGGACCCATTCCACAAAACCCATGTCTTTTCCACAATATACATTCCTCTGCCCTGTTGTCAATGACAGTACAGCTGGATGCTACCACAATAGTAATTACAAAAACTCGCTGAAGATTTACTGTGGTCTAGGCACTATTACATGTATTAAGTTAATAAGGAAACCCTTGTGGTATAGTGGCTACGTGCTAGCTAAACAAAAGGTCAGTGGTTCAAATTCTCCAGGCACCCCTTAAAAATTTTATGGGACAGTTCTACTCTGTTCTATAGAGTTGCTATGATTCAAAATCAACTCAATGGCAGTGGGTTAATTTAATGAAATGTCCTCAAAATCCAAAGAAGCGAATAGTATTGTTATCCTTATTTCACAAATGAGGAAACTGAGGCATAGAGGGATTTACCCAATAGTACCAGAAACAAAAATAGAGTCAAGACTCAAACTCAGGTCATCGCAGCTTCAGTGTGCATTTTTCTTAAGCATGCTACAAAATTGCAAGCTTGGTATTAACACAAAAAACAAAATTTAGTTTTCAAACCAAATACTGTTTTTCTCCCATGAGAACAGGTACCAGCCAACCAGCATCTCACCTGTAGGCTTCCCCAGGTATGGCTTAAAAACCAAAGCCTTACGTTCCCCAAACTCCAGTGGCATACAAATTCTCCCAGAAGTCTTCTCAAGACCCCTCAGTGGGCTTGAGAGGAAGGCTGCAACAGCATTCCAACTGCTTTCCCCCTGAAGCTTATTCTCCTCTCATCTTCTTTTACCTTAGTGGTCTGGATATTGAAGAACAGTCTGGAAAACGAGTTTATTTATGCTTATATTTCTAAATCTCCTTTTCAAGCCTTGGCAAAATGTAGGATACATTTGAAGTATAGGATACTCGGTTCTAGTTGTTTTTTTCTCCTTGGATCTTTGAATCCTCAGCCAAAGCTGAGATAGAAAGAGTCCTGTTTTAATATCCTTTCATAAAAATAAAGGCCATCTTTTGTAACCTCAAAGTCAAAGATACAAGAGCATATCACTTCCAGTAGCAAGTGGATATGTCTCATTGTTAGCAGTAAAAACCTTAAAAGATGAATGTGTCCTAGACCTCAAGAAATGTTTCAAGGTCACGGAAGGAGTTTTTACTTCGGCTGACTTATGTGTGCAATTTCAATAGGGCAGCCTGTTCTGGAGTGCTTCCAGGGACCCCCTGGTTAGATCGTGATGAAATTGGTATCAACCTGTCGATGTTCAACTTGGCTTAAAGGTGTGTTATCAATTCCAGAGCATCCAATATACTCATCACGACTTACAGGATGTGGGACACACTGCATCCTAGCCATCATTTTGTGTCAGTATGTCCCAGATGTTAGAGGGCTGCCTACCCTCTTCTGCAAGCTGACTCCATTTAAAATGTCCCAAGAGCACTCCAATACTATTCAGATAAGTACTCTGAACTCTTTCATGTGCTGCTTTAGTGCTGGTTTTACTGGCATAGTATGTGAAGTAAAATATGAATGGTCTAAGATCAAAGCAAAACATTGAAAATAATCAGCATATGTTTGCTTCATTCATCTATTTACTAAGGTGGAAATAGCAATGATCTAGGCAAAGAAAATATTTGTTCAGAAGAAGCCTGCTTTGCAATTTAATTCTTGTCATAAAAGTTTTTTATAGACTCATTTGCCATCTATAAATTCCTCTGTGTTGTTGTGGGAAATCCACCTCAACCTGTTTTTTGCCTCTAAAATCTGAAAGAGGAAATTCTAGTTCCTAAAATTCTAGTTCATACAATAAATCTCAAGATTAGAACATAATAAAGTTTATGTTTAAAGTTCTTCACATTTCCAAAATATTTTACTCTTAATATTTTATTGGATTTTGACAACAAGTGTGACATATTATATATTTGAAAGATGACTGGTTTTAAAGCAGAAAGCCCTCTTATAAGTCCCAGATCTGATGCTTGCTTGGTTATATTACCTTGGAAATTTTTTCCACCTTTTCTGACTTTCAATTTCTTTGTCTGTAAGTGGTGCTGTGAAGTAGTAACCCTATCTTTGTGTTCATGGGCCCTAGCCACTACTTGACAGTAAATGCTTCATGATGAATAAATAAGTCCACGAGGAATTATCATTTACCAAATTACAGTGTTTTCAATTGCCTCATAAGCATGTGAAAGCTGGATGATGAATAAGGAATAGCAAAGAGTTGTTGCATTTGAATAACGGTGTTGGTGGAGAATGCTGAACATACCCATGGACTACGAGAAGAACAAACTAATATGTCTTGAAAAAAGTACAGCCAAATGTTTCTTAGAAGCAAGGATAGTAAGACTTTGGACACGTTATTGGGAGGGATCACTTACTGGTGAAGGACATCATGCTTGGTCAAATAGAGGGCCAGCAAAAGAGGGGAAATCTCTCAGGGAGACGGACTGCTGCAGTGGCTGCACCGTGGGCTCAAGCACGGCAGCAACTATAGAGATGGTGCAGGACTGTGCATTCCATTGTGCAACAAGTCCACTGTCAGCAGTGACTCAGTGACACCCAACAATGTTCACTACATACACTAAACTACTAACCTAAATATTATTGATTTGAACCATGGAAGAAAGCCCTGATGACCTACTTCTGTTAAGATTACAGCCCAGAAGACCCTATGGAGTTCTACTCTGTAACATGTGGGGTTATCATGAGTCAGAATGGGTTCAACAGCAACAAGTTTGGTTTTGATTACTTGCCGATAAGCAAACTGAAGCTTGAAAAGTTTAAGTGATCTAATGTTACACAGCTGTAAGGAAAATACCACAGCACATTGTGAGAGCAGCATCAAATTCTGAAAATCCTGACATACAAGTGTTGCTGAAACTGGAGTCCACAAGGGAAACATTATCGTTATAGAAGGAAGTCCCCCTTTCCCAACCTCCCAGCCAAGCCAAGTGCCAACCCAACCTCCCAGGTATATACAAATGAACAGAGCTGCAGAAGCATATGCTTTAGGATGAAGCCTAAAATATACAAAACCCTAGTGGCATAGGGGTTAAGAGCTCAGGCTGCTAATCAAAATTGTTGGCAGTGTGAATCTACCAGCTGCTCCTTTGAAACCCGAAGGAGCAAGTCTGTTCTGACCCACAGGGTCATTGAGAATTGACATAGACCTGACATGAACAGATTTGGTTTGCTTGGGTTTTTTGGTTGCTGTTTTTTATCATAATAACTAGCTTATTTCCCCCTCGCTTCTTAAAGATACTCTTGGTGGAGGTAAGGACTATACAAGAACTGACAATTGAGTCTGAAAATTCATCCTAGGAAAAGTGCTACATACCTCCTTGCCGAGTACCAGTCACTTTTGAAGTGCACCCATTGGTAAGCTATGCACACACACCAGTGGCCGGTCCACTCTTCAAAGCAATTTTGGAACTCTTTCTGAAATAGCCATTGAGCATGGTGACACCGTGGCAAGTTTGCAAACTTAATTGTATTGTTGTTTGTGAGGGAATTTTAGGCCAGTGTCTTAGTCACCGGGTACTGCTCTAATGGAAAATACCACGAGTGGAAGGTTTCATGTAGAGAAGCTTTATTGAGACAGTCCGATAAGCCGCAAATCCATTCATAAATTGTAAGTCCATGCAGAATGAGAGATCATCACAGTCCGGTAGGCTGAGTCCACATCCAGTGAGAGCATCTCGGCAGAGGAACCTTGGGTCCAAAGGACGTGCTCTGCTCTCGGAGCTTCTCTCTCGGTGGTATAAGGTTCTCAACTTCCTCAGCTCACTTCTCTCCCTTATATTCCACAAGCTTGTAGCTTGGGTCCTGCCTCACTAACACAACTGCAAACCATTCTCCATCATCAGTATCACAGAGGCAGGATTCACAACACATGGGAGGAAGGGCACCATGTTGGAACGCCAAACCAATTCAAATCAACACATACATTTTGGGGGGGACACAATTCAATCCATGACAGCCAGTAAACAAACAACTTTATTGGAACACCTTCACTACTCACCTTTTTGAAAGGACAGGATTTTTTCTCATGAGTGTGTTCTACGAAATGTTTAATACAGAGAAAAACTATGAAAAACTGCTAATAGTTATTCTTACTATGAACTATGCAAAAAAGTCTTTTAAATATATTGTCTTCTTTAGTCAACACAACAATGCCGTGAAATGTTACAGCCATTTCCATTTTATAACAGAAAATTCCAGGCAGAGATCCAGTGACAGAGCCCAGGTTCCAGCCTAAGCAGTGCAGTCCAGAGGCTCTGCTGTTAGCTTCCTCACTTCACCGCATGGTATAAAATCAAAACCCACTGCCAGCGAGCAACCCTATAGGACAGAGTCAAACTGCCCCGGAGTTTCCAAAGCATGTGTGGTGGCTTTGAACTGTTGAGCTTTGGATTAGCAGCAGTAGCGCCTAACCACTGCACCACCAGGGCTTCCCCATGTGTACAGTAAGTATAGAAAATCACAGGACACAAAAACAGAAGCTCTAATACGCAGTTCCCAAGTTCAACACTGGGATTCAAACTAAGCAAGAATGCAAATACCAGAAGAAGTCACATTTCACAAAATGGCCAAGAAATTTTTAGAATCCATTTGAGAAAGTTACTTGTTTTTGCTGTTATTTCTTTATGCCACAGTTTTCCAGAACAAGTTTTCAGACAGACATTTAAGGAAATATATTTTGTCTCAACTTACTTATGACTAATGTAAATACTCTTAATTTTCAATGGATGCCGGGAATAGTTTCTGTCAGAATGTCAGGAATAATTGTATAAAAACTATCTTAGCCAAGATTCCCTGGAAAGGTATAATGTTTTATTTTGAAGGTACAAAACCATGATTGCTAGTCTATGGAAAACTGAAGGGAAAAAGGAAAGATGTTATACAATAGCAATGTATTACTGTGCATGATACTTATTCCCAATGAACCACAAAAAAGAAAAAAAAAATTAAGAGATGTGCCCGCTTGCCATGCAGAACTTCTCCAAGTGGGCACAAAAAGAAACTATGCTTTGCAATCTGTGTCTGCCGGGGTTCTCCAGAGGAGCAAGTCCAAAATTTGTAAAACATGGCATCTGGCTGGAAATGTAGGCAAGAGTTAATAATGCAGCCTTGCATCTGAAATTTCTAGGTAGCAAGCTGGAAACTCCGGTAGGATACCTGTTACCGGCTTGAGGAAACATTCCTTCTCTAAGACCTTTGTTTTATTCATAAAGCCTTCAGTTAACTAGATGAGGTCCATCTACATAATTAAGGATAACTTCCTTTGCTTAAAGTCAACTGACTATATTAATCATAGCTACAAAATACCTTCACAGCAATATCTAAATTAGTCTGATCAAACTATTGGGCACCATAGCCTAGCCAAGCCCCGATATAAAATTAACCATCACAAAATTATCGATGGAAAGTAAGAAAAAGGTGCATCTCTTTATGTAGCCCCTCTTGCCCTCTGTTTCCCACTGGCTGAAGTTTATTAGATTGTGAATTACAGCATGCTTCCAAGTTAAGTCATCTTCCATGACTATAGGGGATACAGGTTTCATGCTGTTCAGTGTATGTATCCTTCAAGTGCAGAGGCAGTGGAAGTCACAACTCTGTGCCTATAACTTACTGATCTGAATGGGTGGTGGTGGATCTGTCGATCCCACAGCAACTGTCTGGTCAGCATGGCACCATGGTTCAAGAAGTAGATTAAACTGAGAGGAGCTCATAAGTTTCCTGTCCTGAAATTTGTTCAACTTTAGGATCAACTTCACCTCAGCTAAAATATCTGTCAGAATGCCTACATCTAAGGCCGCTAAGAAAGGAAGAAGGAGTCATGTTGGTACCCTAGTTAAGCACTTGGCTAACAACCAAAAGGTTAGCCATTCAAACCCATCAGCCACTCTTCCGGGAAGATGTGAGTCTGCTTGCATAAAGATTACAGACTTAGAAACCCTATGGGGTACTTCTACTCCATCCTGTAGGCTTACTATGAGTCAAAATCAACTCAGTGGAAATGAATTTGGTTTGGTTTAAGAAAAGATTATCTCCTTTAAGGTATGACAGCATCTGGAGCATAGAATGAGGACAGAAAAGAGACACACAAAAACACACACGTAAGTTAAAAACTCATTGCTGTCAAATCAATTCCAACATCAAAAAATTTCTCCCAAAATCAAAAAATTTTCAGCCCTGCATATTATAATCCAGACAGTCAATGTTTTTTTGTTTGTTTGTTTTTTGTTTTTTGTTTTCTGCTTTTTTTAATCAATATTTTACAATTATTAGTGTTAGGGTCTGCAGTTTTCAAGACGCAACACTGTTACTTTAAAGGTTAAATTTTATTAAAGAATATGTCCAATAGGAAAAATACTGGTGCACCAGAGACGCACCCCGAACTACACTGAGCTGGGGGCGACCTGGGTAACTTTCCATCCAGCATTTTTATAGCCCAACTTCAAAGCAGGGAGAGAAAGCAGACCCCTTGACCGATTGGTTGAGGCCACCTGGAGCTTTGTAGGTTGTAAAATGTAGTCATTGGGAATGTTTTCTTTGCAGATGGTCCAGGGTCAAGAGGTTATTTGTAGTGTTGTTTCTAAGCTTCAAGGCTATTCTCCTGGGTTTGTTTCTGTCAGGTGTTAAGTAATCTATGGTAATTTTTGCTTTTCTCTGTTAAGTTTCCTGGGGCCTTTTGTCTTGACAACTTAAGTCTTTACTGCTCTCTTCCTTGACAATGTTGCTTATATCTCATTCTAACAATTAGCCCTTTCAGTTACACCAATGTTTGTACCAGGCATGTTGATTTATTGTTCTCATAAAGGTCTGAACCTGACACAAAAGTCACTTTTTTACTCAAAAGCGACAAACTGCCCATACTTAAAGAGTATGGTTTGATAAATATTTGCCTTATGTACACATCCATACCACAATTGGAGTTCATTCCAAGTGCTACCGTTTTATAAGTACGAGAGCTTCAGCAGGTTCCCATACCCCTGTCACCTCGCACTCACTCCTTAAACCCCTGTAGTCATGCTTTATCCCTACCACTCCCTGAATCCACTTGTGTTAAGGCCCCCAGATCAGGGGCTAGCTCTTTGTTATTATCCTCCTCATACTCCCAGCAGCATTTGATACAGATGGTCACTCCTTCCTTCCTTTTTTTTTTCCAGGGACACTGCTCTCTCCAGGTTTCCTTTCCATCCCAGAGACTGCTCCCTTTTTACCCTTCTCTATTGGTTTCTACTCATTAAGTCTGAATGTTCAAGTACCTGAGGCTCAATTCTTGATACTCTTCTCTACCTAGACTTGTTACCTGTGTCTCATGGCTTCAAACACTATAACTGATGAAGATTCTCAAATGTCTCTCCAGTCCTCACTTCAGCTACAAGCTACACAGCTAGTGGGACCTCCTTGCTGTTTGTTCCTCAAATGAGCCAAGCACACTCCTGCCCTTTGGAGTCACCCTAGCTGTTGTTTTTCCAGACTTGTATCCCAGATAACCATGTGGCCAAGAGATTTTTTGAAAAAATACAGTGTTTTTTTAGAGCCAATGTTCCTAAATAGGTCTAGACAGGAAACAGACCAGGACAGAGGAGCCTGCCCTGAAACATCAGAATGTAGAGTGGCAGAACTTCCAGGAGAAGGACCTAGGAAGAAATGGTACCTTAGGCAATGTCACATAGGCCACATCCAAAGACCAGGACAATAAAGAGAAGAGCTTCCCTGTTGGTGAACTGAGCTTAGTGTACAGAGCGTATGACAGCAGGTGATGAATGTTTGTCCAGGAAGGCACACAATGTATGCCCTAAATGTATGTTATGAACTTCTAGGGTCAAAGATTCTAGCATCATTTTTTTTTCTGATGTAATCTCAGTAGGACACATGTCCAGACACAATAAATGGTCCAGGATCGATCTCCAGCAACCAAGAAGGAACTAATGAACAGGGCAACATCCACAAGAATGATTTTCATATTGAGTCTTTCACATTCAGAACTCCCTGTCTAGAGGTCCAAAACTTAAGGAAGAGCTCAGTGTGATGGTGATAACTGAGTAGTCCTTCACAAAGATATCAGAGGGCTGTGGGACAGGAAGCCAGGTTACAGAGCTAGAAAAATTATTTAAGTACTAACTTTCATGAATCAGAGTCTGTATTAGTTCAGCAAAAGATTTTATTTACACTTATTATATGATATTCAATACACATTTCAGATCAGCAACAAATATAAAAATTCCACAATTTGCTATATTCTTTGCTAGTCTAGCATTTTTAATTCATCATAGAATGTATGTGTGTCTGTGCATGCACAAGAACTTCATTTTAAATACAAAAATTTAGCATTCCTATCTAATTTGACTGATAGTGATGTCCATACCTTCTCGACTGTTGTACAGTGTTTGACTTTCGCCTTTACTTAGAACGCCTTCCTTTTTCCTTTCCATTCACCGTCAAGGATAATGCAATCAATTGCTTAAATCATAGCTGATAGAAAAGAATGTATGAGGACAGCCAGCCATTTCCCCAAATTCACAAATTGAGTGCCACATCGAAAATAATGTCAGGTATTTACATCCCTAATTCAGTGTTCTCAAAGGCAGCCCTTTCTGACAACTGGTAAGAATACCCTCCTCAGTCTGACCCTTACACTCCAATTAAGTATAAAAACAGAGCTGAATCCTTTTCACCCAGTGGTACTGTCAAGACTAGCATAATTTGACTGTCATGTAAAGCTCTTTAAATCAGCCTGCCAAGAAAATATGATTGTAGAACAGATTTTAGCATTCAGAAATAGTCACTCCCCTTTCACTTACATGGATTTTAAGAGGCAAAGCAATGCATTTTTATCAGATAGTCTATTATCTTTCAACTTTTATGAAGATCAATGTATTAAAATAGGGAAAGAATTTTTTTCCTTCTTCCTCAGTGCTGAAATGATTCAGTACAGTGAACATACTAGTGAGGATTTTTATTATTTACTGAAAGTTCCTATTTGGAAAAAAAATGAGAAAATTTTAAAATATATAAAAGATGGATGTGAATGTTTAAATTCCTTAATACTTTTGGAAACTAAGCAGCTAATCAAAACAGATGCGCATTTAGAAAATTTTCTTACGAAAAAATGCTTCCAGGAAAAGCTACAACATGTTTCAGCAAAAACTTAAACCCGGAGGACCTTGATTTATAAATTTAAGCAAGGAGTGAAACTTTTAGAGGTAGATTGCCCTTCCAAACCAGAAAAAGCAAACCGAGTGCCCACAAGTCAATGCTGACTCACAGCAACCCTACAGGACCAGGTAGAACTGCCCTGTAGAGTTTCCAACAAGCACCTGACATTGAACTACCGACCTTCTGGTCAGCAGCTCTAGCACTTAACCACTATACCACTCTATGAGGCAGTTCTACTTGCTCCTGTAGGGTGACTACGAGTCAGCATCGATTCAGCAGAGCTTCAGTGGATTTTAGATTGTTCTTAGTTCATTAAATGTAATATGGTTTTTATTACAATGTCTAATGGTGATATCTTTTCAACACTTTTCTGTCATAAAATGATACAGCAAACTAATAATTATTTCTCTCATCAGTGTCACCACAATGCTTGTATTTTCAGGAATTACACACAGCTTGGATTTCGACTGTAGCCAAAAGGTCAGTGGTTCAAATCTGTCAGCCACTCCTTGTAAACTCCATGGTTCAGTTCTATTCTGCCCTTTATTCTGATTTCTACTACTTTGACTTAATCAAATCACATTTAGATTATTTTACAGGTTAGATTTTAAAACCTATTATTTAACAAGTTGACCTAATAAAATGTCTGGGACTCTTTAAGTAAAAAATTCCTAAATGAAGAAATGGAAGTTAGTACAGCTAGGCAATCATCTTTTATCATCAACATGAGCACCCATTGTACTAAGTAGAAGATGTCTCTTTCTCCTTAAATTAATAATAATGACAATCTTTTCTTTTTAAGAGATAGTTGAGAGTGGATGATTTTGAGATGATGGAGTGAAAGACTGCCAGCCCTGGATGGAGCAAGGCAGAAAGCAGTCAGCCATTGGGAGGCATTGCTGACAGCCTGGCTAATGCACTGCAGTGCTGACATGAGGCCTTATCTAGATTCCAGAAAGAAGCCGTCTGGGGAGAGCCTGTCAGTAATGTAAAATTGGGCTGAACAGTACTGGTTGTAGACTGCTAACAAATGTCTACCGTAGCATAATTGGACATGACTGAGCTCAAATTTCAAATGAGTAACATTAGCATAAACCAAAAAAACCTATTGCTGTCCAGTCAATTCTGACTCATGGTGACCTTACAGAACAGAGTAAAACTGCCCTATAGAGTTTCTAAGGAGCACCTAGTAGATATGAACTGCCTACTTTTTGGTCAGCAGCCATAGCATGTAACCACTACACCACCAGGGTTAGCCATCCCCAAGGGAAGGGAGATTGCCTGCAAGTGAAGACATCATTTGTGAGTGTGTTGGGTTTAACATCTTAGGAATTTCTCTACAAGTAGGTATTTCTTCTTCCTGAATTCTCCGGGCTGTGCTTTAAGTTCCATTTAAGAACAAGTTTAATGCTGTAAAAGATGTTTACTTAGAGCAATAATGTGACAAGCAGACCTGAATACATAGAGGCTTGCACATCACATAAAGCTTTCCCGCTAACACTGGCTTTGAAATCACCAGTGAACTAAATAACAAAATAAAATACAAAAATCAGAGTGAAGTCTATAAATAAAAACCACCATGTAAAAAAACTCAACCAAAATAAATTACCTTCTTTTGTACTTAAATAATGGATGAAGCAAATAGCAACCATAACAGCTATTTTTGATTCCTTGAATTGCTCCAATAACTTGACCTTGGGTATATTTCTGTGGAATATGACATATAAAGTCTTTTGCTCTCTGAGCAAATTTGTTGTTGGAGATGAATACAAGCTAAAAATTGGTCCTATAAAATTTCATAAGTGATAACACTAAAAAATATTATTTCTGAGTGAATTGTTTCTTTCTTCTTACCGTTACACATATGAAAGAAGGCAAAACAAAATTCGAAAGTTGAATGCCTGTTATTATTCCATTTCAGAGAAATTATTTACACGATAAACATGCTGCTTTTACTTAACATGTTGATTTTCACTCACGGTGACCATAGGTGTTACAGAGCAGAACTGTCCATAGGGTTTTCCTGCCGTAATCTTTACAGAAGCAGATCACCAAGCTTTTTTCTTCTGTGGTCCTGCTGGGTGGCTGCAAAACTGCCAAGCTTTAGATTAGCAATCAAACACAAACTGTGTGCATCATCTATTTTAATGGAATCTAACTACCTAGAAAACTGTAATGAATTGGAAATGGTGTGTTATTTTTCAATATGTGTTGTTATGTCATAAATAATATATTATTTTTCAATATGATATTGTTAATTTGGGAAACCCTGGTGGCATAGTGGCTGAGTGCTATAGCTGCTAACCAAAAGATCAACAGTTCAAATCCATCAGGCACTCCTTGGAAACTCTATGGGGCAGTTCTACTTTGTCCTATAGGGTCACAATGAGTCAGAATCAACTAGATGGCAGAGAGTTTTGTTTTGTTTCCTGGCTGTTAATTTTAAATATACATAGTGAATCTTTATAGTTTAATAAGCAGGTCCTTATAATATTTGGAAGCCCTGGATGCATAGTGGTTATGTGCTATGTCTGCTAACAAACAGGTTAGCAGTTCGAATCTGACAGGTACTCCCTGGAAATTCTGTGGAGCAGTTCTACTCTATCCTCTAGAGTTGTTATAAGTTGGAATTGATTCAGTGTCAGTGAGTTTGGGTTTTAGTTACAGTATATGTTGTAATATATAAATTTAAAGCATATGTAAATAGTGCTCCTGTAGTGTGTGTGTGATCATTTTTGAGACGAGAATCTTTTTTTAAAAATAAAATACTTGCTTCAATTTTGTTCACAAGACAGATGTGGACTGCCCATTTAGCTTATGTTGAACAGAGTAAATGTCATCCCATTTGTCTCCATAATATGGTAAATAACAAATCAGAGATGTTGAATCAATGTCTTTAATGTATCCAAATTTGATGTCATATGTGACTATTATAAAACAATGACGTAAGTTGCTAACGACTAAGACATAGTAAGATTTATAATCTTTCCTCTATTCAGCTTGCTGTCCCCTTGTGAACAAACCATAGGGCAACGAACGTGAACTTTCTCAAAAAAAATCTGATTTACCCCACCCTGCCTTGATGCCTTACTGTGGCTTTCCATTGCCAATAAGGTAGAGCCTAAATTCTTTAAACGCCTTGGGAAGCCCTTCACAGTCCTTACCACTGTTTAATTCTCCAGCATTATCTCTCTTGCTTCCACATCCCATATTCTACTCCCCGCTTATGCTCAACTTTTCTTGGTACCTCCAAGCTTGATTATTTTCCTTCTTTTGTACCTGCTCTTCTGCCTAGGTGGACCAGTCTGCCCTCTCCCGAAAGCTGAATCCTCCCTCTCCTACACCTTTTTTCACTCTAACATCAATATTTCATGAGCTACCAACCAACCTCACCTCCTTTTCTCTCAGAAGCCCTCCCTGACTCTCACTGACTGTTACAGCACCTGTTATATTTCAAGGAAACCCTGTTAGTCTAGTGGTTGAGTGCTACAGCTGCTAACCAGAATATCAGCAGTTCAAACCCACCATGTGTCCACTGGAAACTCTATAGGGCAATTCTACTCTGTCCTGTAGGGTTGCTATCGTTAGAATCAATTCAACAACAATGAGTTTGATTTTTGTGTATTATATTTCGTAGCATTATTTAGTATGTGTCTTTATTACCCATTAGATAATGAGCTGTGTCTTACTGTTGTGTTAGATCCCCAGGATTTATGTAACTAATGTGAACTGAGCACCTATTTTGCTCTGTCTCCGTTCAAAATACTAAGCAAACACCAAAGAAGTAAGCAAAGTCCTGGCCTCGTGGAACTTATATGCATACCATGAGTATTCTTTGGCTGTTGCTTTTAGGTGCTCTAGGGTCAGTTCCAACTCGTAGTGACCCTAGCATACAACACACCAAAACACTGACTGATCCTGTGCCATCCTCACAATTGTTATATTTGAGCACACTGTTGCAACCACTGTCGGTCTATCTCATCAAAGGTCTTCTTTTGTTTTTGCTGACCTTCTACGTTACTGTGCACGACATTTTTCTACAGGGACTAGTCCTTTCTGGTAACATGTCTAAAGTACAAGGAACACTGGGGCTGCATTTCTTCCAAGGCAGACTTATTCATTCTTCTAGAAGCCCATGGAGCATTCAGTATTCCTTGCCAGTACCACAATTCAGAGGCTTCAGTTCTTCTTCTGTCTTTCTTGTTCGGTGTTCAGCTTTCACATGCATATGAGGTAACTGAAAATATCACGGCTTGTGTCAAGTGCAGCTTAGTCCTCAAAGTGATATCTTTGCTTGTTAAGACTTTTAAGAAATCTTTTGCAACAGATTTGCCCACTGGAATACGCCATTTGATTTGCTGCTGTTTCTGTGTGAATTGATTGTGGATCCAAGTAAACTGAAATCCTTGACAATTTCATTACTTTTCCTTTCATCACGATGTTGTTTATGGGCCCAGTTGTGAGGATTTCTGTTTTCTTTATACTGAGGTGTAATTCATACTGAAGGTTGCAACCTTTGATATTCAACAGTAAGACCATCAAGTTGGCTATAACGGAGTAAAAGAAAAGGAGACACTAGAAAACAAAAGAGCAGATCAAGGTGAAATGAGAAAGGACAACAGACATACAGGGAAAAATAGACAGGACTCTTCAAAACCCAAGTTGATCTTCTGAAGCACCCATCACAAGACTGGACTGAAAAAAATTGCCATCAAGTTGAATCCAACTCATAGCGACCATATAGGATAGTATAGGACTGCCCCATAGGGTTTCCAACAAACACCTGGTGGGTTTGAACTGCTAACTTTTCAGCTAACAGGCATAGCTCTTCACTACTATGCCACCAGGGTCTCCATGACTGGATAAAAACTCTTAGAGTTAAAAACATCCTTTGCATTTGCTTGCAATCCCATTAGAAGATGGTAGAGATCATTTCTTGCTTCACTCTACCTATGGTCAAGTACATTCAGATTCTAGTGTGTGCTGCCGGCACTCTAACAATATCCTCCAGAGCCATCTGCTGTCCACAGAGAGGAAAGCTTCAGAGTCCAAACCTACAGAGAAGGTAGCTTCAGACCCCAAACCCATAACGAAGCAGTCTTCAGAGCCCAAACCCATAACGAAGAAGGCTTCAGAGCCCAAACCCACAAAGAAGAAGGCTTCAGAGCCCAAATGATGTACTTAAACCTGAGCAATACAAGATGGAGACTATGAAGCATTGCTTTTCCAAACTTTCTTTGAGAAAATCTGCTATAAAAGAGTGAATATACTGTGCAGGTTAAATTAGACTTTTCAGTCTACTTAGTATGATGTATGATTGCACACACTGCAGGTAATTCTTGCAGAATTAAAAGTGATTTTATTTTATTAGTGGGCACTTTAGTGCATGCAAAAGGTCAAAAAATATGTTTAGGACCTCTGACATCCTCTCATACTTAAGAGGACTTATTTACACCATTTTTTACCACATCGATGTGGATCTTTAAGCGATAAACAAAGACATCAGATCCAATGATGTACAATGTTACAGATATCAGTAGTGACAGATGCATTCCAAATTGTAAAATTTAGATCTCTAGGAATATATTTCAAGCTATGGTGGCGTTGTGGATTGACATTGCCTTTGAGTCAGAACTGACTTGACAGCAAATGGCTCTTTACCATTTTGAATGTCTAACCAAGCAGTCTATGACATGGCTATTACCGATGTCTTGGTCACCAATTCCGTCTTTGGACTTCAAGCATCAAAACTTTGAGGTAACTTAAAATTCTTCTAACATACGAGGTCTGACAAGTTCACAAACTTAATTGTTCTAAGTGCTACATACCTCACTGCTGAATATCACTACAGTCACCTTTGAAGTACTCCTCTTGGGGAGCTGTCCACTGATGCCAGTTCCTAGTCCACCCTTCAAAGCAATTTTGGGACTCTTTCTAGAATGGCTATTGGGCACAGTGGCACAGTGGCAAGTTCACAAACCTAATTGTGTAGTTGTCTGTGAGATAGTTTTTAGCCAGTAAACAAATGACTACATTGAAACACCCTACCTACTTGCCTGATCTGGCCCTGAATGACTTTTTTCTTTACCCCAAAATAAAGGAAATATTGAAAGGAAGACATTCTGATGATGTTCAGGACGTCAAGGATAATACGAGGACACCTCTGGTAGCCACTCCAGAAAGAGTTCCAAAACTGTTTGAAGGGTGGACTAGGCACTGCCTTCTGTACATAGCTTCCCAAGGGGCATACTTTGAAGGCAACCGTAGTGATATTCAGCATGTAGCAATTTTTCTAGGATGAGTTCATGAACTTAATTGGTAGTCCCAGTATAATGCTGCTTCACCCTTCTGTCCCTTTTAAGTCTGTTTTCTCTGAGGGGATACAATTACCCTTTTTTTTCTTAGTCAAACTCCTAATTGTTCCTTTACCCAAAACCAAACCTACTGCCATTATGTCGATTCCAACTCAGAGCAACCCTGCAGGTCAGAGTAGAACTGCTCCACAAGGTTTCCAAGGAGTGCCTAGTGGATTAGAACTGCTTTCCTTTTGGTTAGCAGACACAGTGCTTAACCACTGTACCACCAGGTTTTCTGTTCCTTGAAGCTATAGCTAAAATATCACCTCTAAGGTGAAACCTTCCAGCTTTTCCCCAAAGTCATCCCAAAGAGCTGATCTTCCTTTCTTTCTGTCCCCAGATGAGTCTTGTGCAGACTTCTGTTCAAGCCCTCACCCTCTCTGCTGCCACTGCTTGTTCACATGATTGTCTCTCATACTGTCGCAACACTATCTCCTTGAGGACAAGGAACATGCCTTCTTTGCAACTCTGATACCTGTCTTGTGAAATAGGTTCAAAAAGTGCTTGGTCAAAGAAAAAAATAAGAGAATAAATGACCTTAGTGCCTCTCTGGTAATGCCCTTTATAAAATGAAAATTCAGATTGAGAAATTTCCCTTTCTTTTTCTTCCTTATCATTAACCAAGCTCATAATGATGAATAAGAAGGAACTGTAAAGCAGCATTTGAGTTCTACTTATACAGTATGGTTCTGGGACTGTGGCTTTCATCTTATACCATTTGCCTAATTTAGCTCATCTAGTCATCCTCTCAACAAATAGTCATTAAATTTCAATTATAATCATAACACCATGCTAAATTCTGTGAAGTGGATTACAAAGAAGAATAAGGCACCTCCAAAACTTTATAGTCTTTCTGGGGAGACAGTACATCCACATTTTTAAAAAGCCAAATAGCAATACATGGAAGGCACAGGATGCTCAGCGTCAAATGAGTGAGGCTTAGCCAAGGCTCCAATTCAGCAAAGATCCCTCATTGCTAGGGTAAAGGTCAGTAGCATCACTCTCCTGGTATTGGCCTCTGCCTTCTCTAAGTGAGTGAGCAGAAATTTAGGGCTTATGTGTGAATTTGTCACCTCCACATTGTAAGGGCCAGTGTGATGTCAGAGACTAGTGTGTTACATCCTTTTACCAGCAATGTAGATTAGCTGAATGACACATCTTTTCTTCAAAGTTAGAGATTAGAGAAATTGTTTAGACCTATGTCTCAAGGTTACTTTACAAAGATTAACTATTTTACATTTTCTTTTATCACAGCGTGTCAAGTGAAAGTCAACTTAAAGATTGTTTACCATATGCTTCTATGTTTTTTCTCTAAATTCGGAAATTCTCCAAATTTTCTCATGATTTACAGGTTTCTAACGACATACTTAATGTTAGAGAGCATCACAAAAATGGAAATATTTCTAAGTTCATATTATGAGTATGTATCATGAAAGCACACTAATGACTTAGGTAATGTGAGACTATTATTAAGACGTTTAAGGAGCCCTGGTGGCCCTAATGATCAAGTGCTATGCTAACCCAAAGGCTGGGTGGTTTGGACCCACTAGACACTCCATAGGAGAAAGATGTGGCAGAATGCACCCCTCAAGATTGTTGTGATTAGGTGTCAGATACGACTCACAGCAACCCTATGTACAACTGAACAAAAGACTGCCCAGACCTGTCCCATAGTGGAAACCTTATGGGGCAGATCTATTCTTTCCCACAAAGTTACTATGAATCAAAATTAACTCAACAATAGCAGATTTGATTTTTTGTTTTTGTTTTTTAAAAAGAAATCTTTAGGACATTGATCCCATGTATTATGACCCTACAAAGAGAAAAGAAACCCTCAAGCAGATCAAGCCGTAAACAGAAGTCTGGGCTGCCAACATTCTTTCATAGATAATGTTTTCTAGTGATAAAAATCTCCTCAAGAACGAGACATGTGTTCATTCTTAGAAAGGCACCGGTGGGGCAGTGGCAGAAATCTGGGTGTAGCACTGAACTTACTGAACCAAGATAAGTGAATTTCCTGGAACCAGGAAAAACAAAGTTTAAATTATGAGAACTGTGTCAAAGCTAGTCCACCAGCAGAACTGACTTAGCGCCTCTGGCTCCTAAAAACTCTTGATGAGAATGAGATCACTCTGAGGTTGGGTATTTCAGGGATGAGCTCAATGGCTCCAGATGAGGGAACTGAATTGCTGGCTGGAAACCAAGAAGGCTCAAGGAAAAAAACAAATTTTAAATCCATAAACTAAGAAAAGAAATATGATTTACTGAGTGTTTTAGGCTGGGTTTTTTAGGGAAGGAAAACAACACGTGTATGTACAAGCAAAGACTTATATACAAGGGATACAGCTCATGCAACTGTAGAAGCTGAATGTCCCAAGTCCTGGCACAAGCCTCACGCCACAGGATCTGGTGAACTCAAGGTCAGTAGGTCAGAGACCGGAGTTCTAGGACACCAGTTGTGTAGGTTAGCAGATCCCAAGCTGGCGCTGAGACCGCGAGGTCTCTGCTGACTCCCAGAGTTACAGAGGCTGGCCAACCTAGGATCAGCAGGTCAGGGAACAGGATTCTCAATCGCAGGCTGTAAGCACTGATGAATCCAAAAGCTGCTAGCTCAGATCCAGGAACCAGATGCCAGAAAAGAGCAGGAGCTGCTGGCTACCTGAGCAGACAGAATGTAGGTGGTGGAAGGAGGAGAGATGAGAGCTGAGCCGCAGGAAGCCACCACAGCACCGCCCTGCCACTGGATACAGCAGCTGAACATGGAGGAGCCAAGCAGACCCAATCCTGACCACCACACTAAGTGCCTACCATGTGCTGGCAGCTCAAAAGTGCTCTATTCCATTTAATAAATGTTATCTAGAAGCTAAAATATGAGAGACTTTCTCTTTTGTGAATTCATTCCATCATTAAGTCCTTGCTCTTCTTTTTTAATGAAGGCAGATACTATTGCCATATTTGAGAAAGGATAAAGCTTCATCAAAGCTTTATACCAAAGTTAACCTAGACCTACAAACCTCAGTGAAAGAGGGGAGAGCGTGCCTCTCTGAGATGGAGTGAGGATGTAACATTTAGTAGCTAATATAATCTAACCTAACCTAACCTAACCTAATCTAACCTATTATACTGTATTACACTATTCCACACCATGCCACACCATACCGTACCATACAATACTACGGTTTTGTACTACAATGGCACAACTCGTTGATTTCGGAATATAAACTAGGGAGAAATGCTCAGGAGATGGACCTGTTGTTTAAGAGCAACAATTCTTGAGAAGAAAACGAAATACAAAGACTAGCAATGAAGTCTGAGAACTTATCCCAGAAGTGCTGCATACCTCGTTGCTCCACATCACTGCCACCACCTTCAAAGCACTCGCCTTGGAAAGCGAAGCACCGATGCCAGAGCTTAAAGCAATTTTGGAACTCTTTCTGTAATGGCCATCAGAGCTGTCTTCATACTACCCTTTACATCCTGAATGTCATCAAAAGGTCTTCCTTTCAATATTTCCTTTATCTTCAGGTAAAAAAAAAAGTCATTAGGGGCCAGATCAGGTAAATAAGGAGAGGGTTCCAATACAGTTATTTGTGTACTGGCTATAAACGCCCTCACAGACAGCTATATAATTGAGTTCAAGAGCTTGCCACCATGCCACCATACACAGTGTCCATCATCCCCTACTGGTGTTTGTCTGCATAACTAGTGTATGTGGTATCTGCGATCCGTGGTATCCTGCTGTGACTTCTCTGGGACGCCACAGTGAATCTTGATCCCTCCACTTATGCTCCTGAAGCCAGACTACCCTGGCTACAAATAATCCTACCAGCAAGAGACTGTAATTTATAGTGATCTGTAATTGGAGACATTAACACCTCTTTCAGTTGACATCAACAAGGCTTTGTTAGTGAGGTTTCCAAATAGTGAATAGTGGTCATCCCTTAGGGTTTAAAAATGACAGGGTAGAATGCCACTGTCTTGGTCTCATCCTTTCTAAAATGTGTTTTTCAGGTCGTTCTCTTCTTAAACAAAAGGTGCTTGGGTTGCTTTACCTTTTATCCACGCCTCGGAGCCATTGCGGGACCTTAATTATTGGCCTAGGATGTAAGATCACAGTGTACTTCTCTTTGTTTTGTCTGCCATGAGGCTGTCTGCTCACACAGTCCAGGCCCCAGCTCATATGCTTACGGTTTAATGAGAAGTGAAATACCCTGTGAAAACACTAAAAATTTACCATAATTTCACCATTACATGATAATCGGAATTAGTTTCCTAGGGCTGCCAAAACAAAATACCACGAACTGAACAGAATCTGTTGTGTCACAGCACCGGAGTCTGGAAGTCCTAATCAGTGTATCAGCTGGACCACGCTTTTCTGTAGGCTATCGGAGGATCAATTCTTGTCTCTTCCAGCTTCCGGCAGCCCCAAGTGTTCCTTGACTTCCTTCCCATGGCCATCCTTCCTCTATCTTTCTTTGTCTCTTTTCTTTTATCAGGACAACACTCAGATTGGATTAGGACTCATCCTGCTCCAATATGACCTCATGTTAACTGATAACATCTTCGAAGACCAATTTCCAAACCAGGTCACATTCACTGGTGCTTCATTTTATCTTTTTGTGGGACACACTTCAACTCATAACAGTCATTAATTTGAATACCTTTTTCCATGTATAGATCTAAAGTTTAAGCCTCAAAAAAGTTAAGATTTTCTCATGGTTACACAATGAATTACACAGTAGAGTTGCTTTTCATTTAGAATTTGCAGTTCACAAATAAAAGTGTTCTTTAGTAAAAGTACCCTTGAAAACTCCTTAAACTATCCTTCAAGTATATATGCTTTCTGTACTATAACTTTTACATTAGTGAAGATAGAGAATTGTGGAGATAAGATTGAGAAAAGAAAGTCTCTAAGCATGTTGTTAGCTATTCAAACAACCTTAAGATATCCATGTAATCCAGCAAGAAGTGGAGAAAGACCTCTTACGTGTTTTTGATTCTCTATGGGAGCTCTGCATTTGGTTTCAGTATTGAGCGTCTATAACCTTACCTATTAAAAAAACCCACTGCCAGCAAATCAATTCCAATTCCTAGTGACCCTATAGGACAGAGTAGAACTGCCCCACAGAATTTCCAAGAAGCACCTGGTGGACTCAAACTGCCAATCTTTTGGTTAGCAGCCACAAGTCTTAACCACTACGCCACCAGGGTTTCCTCTAAGACTTGACTGCATTTCAACTGATTTGGTCACTGCTCTGAAGACTAAAGGGTTGAGTTATAAAAACTATATGTTAGTTAAATACAGCTATTCTGCAACTCCTCACCAAAGTACAAAAAAAGCGTATACAAGGTTCTTTGTTCCTCTTCAGCATTTTGTTCACTACCACCCATTACTTACTTATATAACAAGCTCTAATATGGCTTGAAAAACAGGATAAAAGGTTTTCTAACAACCATTTCAGTAGCAAACAAGTTTGCTTACCTTCCTGTTTGGCCTCCGTGTCCTTAAGTGATTAAGTGCGCTGGATAAGGGATTTATTAGAAAATTAGAAGGTTTTTGAGTTACATTCAGTCATTTTGATTAACATGTTTAATAATGTTCCCCTCATAAACACATGGTAAAGCAGGATGTAACATTCTAATGATTGTGATTTCAAATCTGAAGAACTAGTTGTTCATTGCTAAAACCTGAAACAGACATCGGGTGATCGATATATTGAGGGGGGGAAAAAGTACCTTAGTAATCTCTCTGTGTTTCAGGATTACGGGCAACAGGAACTTGTAGACAGTAGTAAGCCTTGCAGCTTCACTAAATCTAATCAGTTGAAAGGAGAACCCAGCTTCTGTACTTCCCCTAATTTTGATTCTGTTCTTGTATACAAACTTCGTCCAGTATATAGCCACAATTACTGAGGTAAACTGAGAAGGAGTTGCAACAAGGCTCAGAAATTTATTTCTCATGTTACAAAAAAGATTTGAGTGCTCCCTTTGCTCCATCCCATATATTGTCATGCTGTTGGCTTTGGCAATAATGCCATACATTGTTGTTAGAACTGTTTCCTACATTAAAACTTCTGTCTCATTTTTCATACCTTATTATAAGATTTATTCTAGCTCACACTTTTCATTATAAGATGACACTTGGAATAGAATTTCAAATAAATATATACTGTCTTTTTTGCATTATAATCCATTTCAGAAAATCATATTTTGACATCTTTATAAGCATAACAACCCTACTAATCAAACAGTCATCCCTTAAAGAAGAAAAATGAAATCTTAGACAAGAAAGTGATAAAGTTATCATTTATACATGATATCAAGTTATATGAAATACAAATTTATGAGATATCATTTATAAGTGAATGCACATAAAATAAACTTTAACTCTTTTTTACAGAACAGAACGCAACAAAGATTTAGCAAAACTAAGCCCAATAGCCTAGCAATTAACACTTCCATGTGTTTTTTCCAAAACGGTTAAAGAAAGAGCAAAAGTCAGAAATTCTACATGAGACTGTGGCTTTTGCATCCATTCTGAGGTCAAATCTACAGATTTGGTGTTTACTTTCTGGAAATGTGGCTTCCATATTTGAAACAAACTTAGCCTGACTCAGATGGCTTAGATATACCGAAACGCAAGCCTACAGCACTTTAGCCACAAGCATACAATAAAACAAAGAACACCATACTCCAGTGGGGCATCAGCCAAGCTGCACGCTTATCTGGAGGAGTGACTTTGCTCCTTGTGACAGTGTAGACCATACAAGATTCTTTTCAGATTTCAGAACACTAGTATCACATTTGTGTGAATTATTTACATGTCTAAAGATTTTTAATGCCTTCAGTCAAGACTGCCAGGTTTAAGCAAATAAATGTCTAGCATATCCAGTTAAATTTGAATTTCAGATAAAGAATGTGGGGGGTTGGGGTTTTGGCTTTTAATACAAATATGTTCCATGCAGCATTTGGGACACCTTGGTGACAAAGTAATTAAGAGGTCAGCTGCTAACGTAAAGGTCAACAGTTCGAATTCACCAGCCACAGCATGGAAGCCACCATAGAACAGTTCTACTCTGTTTTGTAGGGTCACTGTGAATCAGACTAGACAGCATTTAGTGTATTTATTTATTTATTATTTTTTGTATAAATTTTTTAAAAAGTATTCCTTCATGTGACATACTTCTAATAAAAATAAGAAATTATTGAAATTTAAATTTAACTGTGTATTTTATGTGTTTAGATTTTATCTGCAACCTACTTGGGGTTGAAGAATGAATCTTCTCCTCACAACTCTCCCTTACCCCATGCTCTTAAACTGAAATCACTTAATTTCTAAGCTAAATTTTATGGCCATAAATTTGGCGCTGTCTGTAATTTCTGCTCCAAGTAGTAAAAACCAGGCTGCCTTATACTACTGTGATACATTCATGCGTGTTGTGTTAAAGCATTGCAAATAGCTTTGCCCAACTTTTCCCTCTTTGTGTCAGCATCTGTAATATTATCTGCACTAGTAGACATGAGGTACCCAACAATGCAGTAATGAATCTCTAACCCTCTCCGGACTCAGTTTGCTAACCTTTAAAACGAAGGGATGGGATTTATAGGATGTCTTCCCCCTAGGGTGGCCATGAGGCAGATCCGACTCGACGGCACTTGGCTGGTTCCCCCAAAGCGCCTTCTAACTCCTCCATTGCTACAGGTCTTTACAACGAGCGTTCCATTAATGTTCTCATTTACCTTGTAAAAGTGAATGGTTCCAGTTTCAGGTGAATCTTTATTTTCTCTCCAAGTAAGTAATGTTTAGATTACTAAACAAGTACCATTTAAATGACTGGCTTAATAACGTCACCCTTAAAGATATTTAACCTAAATTGTTTAAGCAAATGGAACACTTGACTCGCAATGGAAACTGCTGATAATGGAAAAACAGTCATCCCCCTGTTTTAATCCAGCTCTGCAGTGGAAACCCTGGTGCCCTGGTGCCCCGGTGGCCCGGTGGTTAAGTGTTACGTCTGCTAACCGAAAGGTTCAAACTCTGTGAAGCAGTTGTACTCTGTCCTATAGGGTCGCTATGAGTCGGAATCGGCTTGACAGCAGTGGATTGGGCTTGGTTTTGCTGGGGGTTCTAATTGTCCGAAACAACCGTCTGCGAACGGAGTCCATCCTCGGCCCCGGAGAGACAGCAAGCTGAACCGCTCGGTGCGCTCTTTCGCCATCTAGTGGAACCAGCTGTGCGCTCGTCTGCTCAACGGTTCAGAGCTGCAAAGATTTCACATTATAAATCAAATGGATGAATCGTTTCATTCTTGTCATTACAATGAAAAGGGATTTATAGAGTGTTTCAGTAGATGACATGTAATAAAAGTCAATAAAAAAATTAAGTATAACACAACGGCCAAATTTAATACCTGAACAATACAGATTAAATTCATACAATTTATTCTCTTTAATACGTCCAAATGTTAGTTTCAGCGGTGAAAAACAAACAAACAAAAAAAAAACAGATAAGCCTAAAGCGGTCGAAAGAAAGATTAGCCACCGCAGGTACTCTAGCGTGACATTGAAGGAGTTTTGCTGTTTTAATTTTTGTTTTTTAAATAACTGTAATCATGGCTGGGAAAAGGAAAAGGAAAACAAGTCTGAAAAGCATTGAACTTGTAGAGAATCTTTCAGCGGCATATTTAACCACTTTCTATTAAGATAGAGCTTATGATTATTATTTATGAATGCAGGCTGAGGTTTAATGAATGTTAAGTGATATTTAGTTTTAAAGTCCCATAAGATGGAACTTTCTTCAAATGGTATAATATAAGGTTTAATTGTGTGAATCTAAATTGAAAATACATTTCTCTAATAAATGAAATAAAGTATTTCTGAAGTGTGACCTATTACCTAATAAAGCTATTCTCAGTGAATGAGTATCGTAAGAGAAGTGTCTCCAGCATTTTAATATTATTCTAGTTTCCTTTTGATTTTCACTTAAAATGTCAATATTATTTAGATTTTTTTAATGAAAGATATTTTAAATTTTAACACACGTATTTGGGTGTCAACCGGGAAATCTCCGTTTGTTTTCCAGGGTGGGAAAATCCCCATAAGGTGGACAGCCCCAGAAGCTATAGCCTACAGAAAATTCTCCTCAGCAAGTGATGCGTGGAGCTACGGCATTGTCATGTGGGAGGTCATGTCCTATGGAGAGAGACCTTACTGGGAAATGTCTAACCAAGATGTAAGTGATATCAATAATTAAACTGTCATTTTGTAAGTGTAAATACATTGGCATACAGGAGGTAATATAACCTTTTGCCCTTACCTGGTTTTGCCTTTCCTGAAAACTGCTCAGAGTCTGTGGGCAAATTTGAGAAGCCGGGTACCCTTTCCTCTGAGCTTGATTTGGTGTCCTAGGGGCCAACTGACAGGCTGTGTCACGTGTTGAGTGACTGAATCCATCTCTTAGATTGGAGACTTTCATGCATGTTGTTCTAATGCAGCTCCACTGTTGATATGAAACAGCCTTGACCTACATAAAACAAGGCAGTTAACACACATTTCAACTCTATAACCTGTCCAAAGTGATAGAGGCAGTAGTCAGAAAATGGAGGTGCCCTCGAGCATCCAAGTGTGGGTGCTGTCAGAGCTGAAGACCCACTTTCATTTCCTCATCTCAGAATCCAAGTTTTTTCAACTCACTTGTTTAAAACATCTACTGGTTTCTGAGACAAAGATAATGAGAAATAACCTCCGATACAATTTTGAATGTGAAAACAAACATCTGTGTAACTATTTAAAAATCCCTAAATACACTCAAAATACAATTACGGTCATACCTCTTCCCTTTTTTCCTGTTAATACTGGAGTACTGCCCATCCCCATACACCTTCCTCAAATCACCTAAGCGTCTCAAGGTCTTACTCAGTCACTGAGGAAGTTTACCCTTTTCTGATGCCAGGTGTAGAGAAGACAGTTTGGGTTAGCTTGCCGTGACTGTAGTTTCTCTCTGCCACATAGCATTGCTTTCAAAGCTGGTCCAGCCCAGTCCTGTAGGTTTCTGCTGACTCTACGGAGAATGCCAAGTCAGAAACCAGGCAGCATCCACTTTCAGGCTATACACACTGCTCCACCATTATTCTCCAGAGCACAACATCAAGACCTAAAACTAGAGTAGCGGAGTCTTGCAGAAATACTAGTCTTAAGTCTGGAATGTGCCATAACCAGCTCCTCTCCAGCCCTCAAAGCTTACATTTCTTTGGGTATAAGTCAAAGAGTCCACTATTCTTCGGGTAGTTTTACTTCAAGGACCAAACTTCTCTTTCCTGTCGCTGGGCCTTGTTTAAGATAACTTCCCGAGCTTCTCTTAGGGACAGCCAAAGTAGGAATTTGTCTCTTCATTTCCAGAAGGAACACTCTTTCTTTCTTTTAAACCATATATATAAAGTAACAGAAGCTCTGTGTTAAGCCATCATAGGCCCTGTTCTACTCTAAATCCCACATAATGGTTGCCTTTCTGTCCCACTCTGCCAGAACTAAAGTATGCCATTCCAGTAAATCTCCAGAGTAAAAAGCTCCTCTCAAGATGAGGAGTTTGCCCTACAGAAAAGAGGCTATACTTCATGTAGTCTCCTTAATTGGCACCCCCATTTAGTTCTCATTACCAGTCTTCCAACAAACTCAAAATAAAAAAAAATTATCTGAGATAGCTATATACCCTGTTAATGATATGCTCTTATCTGTAAACAGTTCTTGAGATTCTGTGGCTCATAAGTGTATATTTGTTTATACATTATATACAATACCACTGTACTAATATATTAATTCAAAAATATTTACTGGGTACTTACTCTATTGCAGGAACTAGGAATACAGCAGAGAAATTCATTTTATGTCTGGAAGGAACTGTAAAGATGAGATAGTCTAATCACTTTGTTGCATTGTCATGAAACTGAGACATAGAGAAGTTATGTGACTTCCCTAGAATCACATAACAAGAGGTTTATCAATACTCTATGAATGCCAAGCCAAGCCAAGTGCCGTCGAGTCGGATCCGACTCATGGAGACCTAGAGTTCTAATAAGCCACTAGGGTAAGTCATGGGCAAAGGTAAAGAGAACAGGCAGTAACTACTTATTTTGTAGTGGTTTGGTTTATGGCCCATGTAGCTCTCCATGCAGGCCAGTGGTCTCCTGCTCTCACGCAGCTCCCATTCTGTTAGGAGGGGGACACACTGTAAATAAAATAAATGAGTAAAAGAGACATTGTGTGACAGGACAATCACTGTGTAGAAAGAAAAAGCATGACAGGAGGACAGGAAGTGTTGGGGGTTCAATTTTAAATACATAATATATATGGCAGAACACATTCACAAAATTCAGTCTCATACTGTTGCGGTTGTAATGCCATCAATTCCAGCTCTTAGTGACCCTATAGGGCAGAGTAGAACCACCCCACAAGCTTTCCTAGGCTGAAATCTTTATGGAAACAACATTATAATAGGATAAGAGCATTAAGGAAAAGCTCCATCGTTTTTCCTGTTTTATTGTTTTGCCACTTGGGATACATGGGCCACCGATTTAGTAACTCATACCACGGTTATGTACACTGTAATCCAACCATGAAAGCCGTTTAACTTTTCCAAGTGACTCAATTTCATGACCAGCACATACAATAAAGGGGCTGGGCTAGATGACTTTTAAGGTCCCTTTGGAGGTCTAGTGGCACAGTGGTTAAGAGAGAGTCTGCTAACCAAAATGTCAGCAGTTGGAATCCATCCTGAAAACCCTATAGGACGATTATACTCTGTTCTGTACTATCACTGTGAGTCAGAAACGACTTAACGACAATGAGTTTTTATGGTTCTAGCAGTAGCATGCTGTAAGTTCATAATGTCTGAAGAAATAGTTATCACATTTTCATAAATTTTTCTCAAATGATTCAAATGGATCTTTTCTAAATTTAGGGCATTCCTCACTGTCTCTGGAGGTACCAAGAATTAGTTAGGACTTCCACGAAGCAGAACCAGATACAAATAAAGATACCAGGTCACCAGACAGATTATTTTAGGAGAGTAGTTTCTGCAGGAAAACGCCCACATGTGTAGTGTTCAACGGAGAGCACCATGTAAATTGTTCCTAACTATCGTCTAGAGAGGCCCAAACCCTGCTGTCATCCCCACCTTCCCTGACTGAGCCTTGCCCAGCAGTTCACCCAACCATTCTGCCCATGTATATTGAGAATGTGTGTCCAAGCTGACCATTTAGGGAGCAATTTTGTCTACTAAACCTCATTTGGCCAAAGAAACTATACCCAGGACCAGTAGAAACTGTCACAGCCAGAAAAAGACCTCCAACATTAAGCCCATTCTCATTCCGCCAGCACTGCCCATGCAGGCCCGCAAGCTGAGCTCTGCCCCTCCCCAGGGTCTGGTTGTTTTCTGAGGTTCAGGTAGGGTCTGAGCTGGCATATTTTCATGGCATTTGTGTAGATTACCAAGGACTATTCAAGAAAATGTCTTTTAAAAAAAATTTAAGCTGTGGGTGGAGAAAAAAAAGCCAAAACTTTGAGATCCTCAGATCAATACAAGACTACAGGGAAGTAGTAAGAACAAAAATCTTTTATGTATCTGGTGAATATTTTTTCTGCTGCAGTAAAGGGAGTCAAAATTCTGTTTGACTTAACATGTTGGAAGTCAGCACATCTGTGACAGATCCTGTAACTAGAATTTCTTTTTGGAAGCAGAAGTAACTTAATCAAAAATTTCCTGGCTGTTCTTTCCAAAGACTGGTTACTCCTTATTTATCCTGCATTTTCTTGTTTGGTCAAAGTATTATCTCATGTTTGACTGTTTTGCAACTAAGGTCCATGTTAAGTAAGGAAAATAATACTTTGGGCAATGAAAATTCAACTATGTTCTGTTTGAATATTTTATATTTTTACTACATTTTGGTGAGTTTAACAATGCTGTGGACACAGATGAAATGCTTTATGATTTTAAATAAGCTTATAACATTTTAGGTAGTTTATATGAAACAGTCCTTCCATTCTGCAGACTGTGGCATATTCTATTACAATGAACAATTCTGAGTTTGCAGAATCTGTTTTGGTGCATAATATAACGTGATTACCAAAAGACAGTGGTATTGTGCATTAGGGAAAGGACATAGAAGAAAAAAAAAAAAACAAGTGCATGGAACTAGTTCACGAAAGATATGACAAAAATAACAGCAGCAGCCATCTGCTCAGCCATCCAACAATTATTTATTAAACATGTGCTGGTCAAGGGATAAAGTGTACATGTGAAATGAAGATGGGGGTTTAAAAAAACCCAGCTCTCACTCTCCAGGAACTTACTATTTAGTGAGGAGATGAAGGTATCATGTTTTAAATTTTCTTGCTTCAAATGTGTTCTCCTCAAGGGATGTCTTTTTAGCTGCCCCAGTTGGTCCCAACTCACTGCAACCCCATGCACAACAGGATCAGCCCAGTGTGCTCATAGCATTTTCATTGATTGGTTTCAGAAGTAGATGACCAGGCCTTTCTTCCTGGTCTGTCTTATTCGGGAAGCTTCACTGAAACCTGTTCAACATCACAGCAACATACAGGCTTTTACTGAGAGTCAAGTGGTACTGCACTCAAGGCACACTGTCCAAGAACCAAACCCAAGTCTTCCAGGTAGAAGGGAAGTATGTTGCCACCAAACCACCACTGCCTTCGCCTGGCACACAGAAGGTGTTCAATTAATCATTGGTATAATCACAGCATGTATTTACAGAGAGAATCAAGTATTTTGGATTATTGGTTCCTTCAGTCTTCAAAAACATTCTCTCTCTAATAATACTATTATTAGTCCCATTTCTAGATGAGAAAACTGAGTCTTGGAGAGTTTAAATGACTCACTCACAGCTACACAGCTGTAGCGGTAGCACTGACATTCACCTCTCCTTTACTCCAAAGGGCGTGCTTTTCCCCACTGTGCTGCTCCGTAGGAGTCCAGCTGTCAAAGGACTACATAATGAGATCAAAATATCTGTAATTGTATGTACCAGTATTAGCAAAAGAATGAGGATTGTCTCCTTATTGTTTGGAAACACAAATCTTTCTTGCAGCATTTTGTGTTTTGATATTAAAATTGTGTATAGTGTGCCATGTTGTTATTTCTTAAAAATGCTTGAAAGCGGTAGCTTAGTCTCCAATTTCAGTCCCAACAACTTTTCATAGGCACATGAAGGGGTATGGTTCCTTGCAGCTTTCTAGCCTTGGAAGTCTTGTTTGTATGTGTGAAGATATTTCAGAGTAATTTTTTTGTGTTCAAGGTAATTGTTCTTTACTGGATAATGAGAGTTTATTTTAATGTTGGGAGTTACACACACTCCAAAGACGACACCCAGGGCACCGCCGTTCTTTGCTCTAAAGCTCACACTGCGGCATATGCTTAACAGAGGAAAATGAAACAAAACATGAACAGCAGGCAACATTAAATAACCAAATCCCCACAGAGCTGATACGTAGGAGAAAAGCTAGCACCATTTAAATGAGAGGTGGCTTGGCTTGAGCTAAGGATCTGAATGCAAGACCAGAGTCTTGGGTTTTATTTTGTTTCCCTGACACTAGGTTGTTAAAAAGAAAAAAAAGTTCATCTTGAAGCAGTTTGAAACCCAAATGCCTCCTGGATATGGCATCGTTTAAGTGTATGCTAGTAAGCTACTTCGGTTGCCCCAAAAGAGAACTCTCTCAGGAACATCTCATTTGAGGTTTACTAGGGAGCATAACGCTGCCTCAGCACTTTTGTTATGTTTTCTCCTTACTTTTCAAAAGCTTTTTATATGAGTTTGACTTTAGATTGCTTTCAGAAGTTCACCTGAGGAAAAAATAATTGGAGTTTATCTTCAGGGTTTTCTTTTTGTAAGTGATTTGGTTGGAAACAACCTTTTGACCTTATCTGAATTGATTCCCCCTTTCACATTTTAAGAAAGGGAGAACCTAACCTTTTATTACAGTTCTTGATTGTCTTTATAATCCTACAACCTTTCTCAATTATAGGTCAGTACTTCAGCCAAGAACGGTGGGTGAGTCGAATCCATTTACCTAGAAATGGAGAAAGATTTTATGATCCAGAGTCCAGTCATTTCCAATTTTTGTATCTGATTAGATTTTCTAAACTCTGCTTTATTGTGCAATGGTCTTTGTGTAATTATCTGTGTAAGATACAGTAAATTGCTGAAAGCCCATTCCCATTATTTCAACCTTCCATATAACGGAGAGAATTTTTGCATTTATTTGAATATGTATTCTACCAAGGCAATTTTCAAAATGGCCTCAGTTTTTCAGTAATTCCTTCTACTGGCACATAGGCAGTAGCAGCATTTCAATTAAATACATACTAATTGCACTAGCATGATGTAAATCTGCTATAGACGCAGGAGTAATAGGGAATATCATAAGATGCAATCAATCGCCGTTGTAAATAATTCAAATAGCAATGTCCTAAAAAAAGGAAACCAATAACCAATATGCTACTTCCACAGTGTAATTTTCAAGGGAATTTTTCTTTAATTATATAACCATAAAACTAGAAAACATATGCATACCAACAATGTTTTCATCTGAAAGCTAACTATATCTTCAATTTTCTATTTGCAAGAAATATATTGACTATGTTTAGCTCTTGTAATTTGTGTTCATTCCTTTTTCTTCTCTTTAGGGTGTTTATACAACAGGCATTTTAAAATCTCATTTCTCTTTATAGTCATAAACTATTTTTCTAAATATTTTTTGTAGATTTAAAGAATGTATTATTTGAAGTTGCCTTATATCTTTCTAAAATCAAAAGGATGCACCAGTGAAGAAATGTCTGTTTCATTCCCAGAGAGAACCTGGGAAAGTGATCTTGAGCTTTAAGACTGTTGGCTTCTTAAAGAAAAATGGTATCAAGAAAGTATATTTAAAATGTGTCTTTTTGTGTTTCCAAAAGTATAATTTGCTGCAGGGAAACTGATATATAAGTAAGGAATTCTGGGGCTTCTAAAATCTTTTTATTTTATCAGGATACACTGTTGCCCTTTCTGTATGCCCATGCCCCAGCAGAGGGCCATCTGAGCACATGAAGCTTTGTGGGAAATAGTTCTTTCAGTGGGGTCCAAATTCCTTGTCAAATCTAGAGTTGTTACCAGAGGTTCTGCAAATTAACTGCTCTCTGTTTCAGATGACTCTAGGAATAAATCTTTTGAGCTGACAGGGACCACTACCAGCATTGCTGCAGTCCCATTTTATAGCCAGGGTGTCTTGCTCTATCAGTAGATCTTGTTAGTAACAGCTCGTGGCCTCCATGAAGATCAGGTGATTCTTTGGCTAATGTTCTTTCCACTTCTTTAAAAACTAAAACATAGGTACATTGAAGATGTTGTTTATTTCATTTCCAGAACTGTAACTATCAACTGCTCGAGATAAAGATTTTCTTTCTGATAAATCATGTTGTCAACAAGCTAAATCATGTCCTGCACTTCCGATTGTTCCACGTATTGTCTGCTCATCCAACAATCCACAGGCTGACGACCTGCTGAAAACCAAGCACTCTCTGTTTTATACAGATTCTTAATGTTCTGTTTCAGTTTCCAAGAAATGAGATTTCAGAATTTTCTTGAATGCAGGGTCACAAGAAATTATTCATCTCAAAGTTAAAAGGCGGTTCTTAGGTTTCTACACCCTAATGATTTACGGACAAGTAATCAGCCTCTGAGAAAGTGTTTTTTGTCTCTGCCTTGTTTTTTACCACCTTATCCATCCCTCTTTTTTTAAATGGATTTCACTAAGGTCTGATTGCTTACCACAGATTTATGAATTCTGTATATTTTGAGAAAGTGAGTGTGAGATTGTAAGTGTTATTTATCTATAACGACTTTTTTTGAACCCATGTAAACACAGCCTTTATATTGGACACCAGGAAAAGACATCATCAGTGTTTTCAGAGTTGTCACATTACAGATCTAAATGTCTTCATCTGTGTAAGTAATCGTTATCACACACAATTACTGTATAATGGAACCCTTTGAGTATTTTAGCTTAAAGAGAAACTCTCAAAAATTTAGCAAGGACTGGAATGTCCACTGGCAAATGGGATGTGATATATTTTTATATTTTATTCCGTCTAAATATTAATCATGGCCTCATGAAAAACCTGTAATTTCAGAAACAACAGGGATAGTAAAGCAAAAGATTCCCATTATATCTAGGATGGTAAAAGAAAAAAAAACACAGACAGAAAGCCTTTTTCAGAGGCTGATTTGTTGTACTCTTCTTTGGGCAACATTTAGCAGCCTTATAAAAATATAATACACAGCAGAGCCCAAGCAGGCATCATCTAGCAATATTGTTCAGGAATATATCATTGTCTTCAAACTGTCTAATCCTTGTTTGCCTGGTTTAGTAAAAGGTACACATTGCTGCTTTGGTTCAGAAACCATCAACACAATCGGAAAACTCAACAGGTGTAGCCAGAGCAGAGCAGCCAGCTACTTGCCCTAACTGAGCCTCATGTATTTTCTAAGCTGTTAAAAACTGCCTGGTCAGTGACAAGGAACCAGCACAGTCTGCTTAGAAGAACCAGTCACGTTTTAGAAAATAATTCTGGCAGAATCTAATCCCTTCTACGTCAGTATGGAAATGATTGTTTCAGTCATTTTCACGTTTTTCACTGTATTTTAATTTTTTTCTTACGTCTCCCAGAGGATGACAGCTTATGACTACCGTAAAACCAAACTGTTACAAAATTCTCTCTAATTAATTATCACCCCTTCGTTATTTTCGTATCCTAAAAATAACAAACTTGAATTAGTCTTTTAGACAAAGCACCCCATATGGAGCCGGCTCCTTGTCAGTCCTTAACTACAGAACCAGAAAATACTCATAAAGTAAAACTTTCACAAAAGAAATGTTTATGAAGATAAAGGTTAATATAGGTTTGCTCAAGTTGCCCTTAAAATATAACTTTTACCGATCACATATCTGTTGATTGGAGCTGCATTATGCTAGGGATTGGAAACAAATGGAAAAAAAAAGACACAGTCACTGCTCTGCTGGAGGTCATCTCACCCAGGGGCAAGATTACAAGGGTTGTAGAATGGCTGGAGCAAAGGGGACAAAGCGGGTCACAGTGAGGACCGACCACCTGGCAAGACCTTGAGGAGACCGTACGTCATGGCGTGGAGAGCCGCTGCAGAATTTCAGTTGTGAGACAAACCTGCTGAGAGGCGTACTTAGGTGGGACTGCTTTGGGTGCCCTGTGGGGAACGGTTAGCAGCTAGCAGGTTAGTGCAGTAATCAAAATGAGGAATAAATCATTTGACTAAAGAATCTAAAAGAAAGAACAGATTACAAATACACAAAGGTATGATAGGATCAACATAACTTTAAGTAAATTAGGGCAAGAGCAAAGGCAGAAGCTAAAAAGATTACCTGATATTAAATCTAAGTCATTAGGACAACAGTGCCTTTCTTTGTCTTTTGTCTTTTGCAATGGACAGAAATCCCAAAGAAGAAGAAGGTTTAGTTTTGTACAAAATAAGTCTAAGATACTTGTCTGACAAGTATGTCGTATGCCCTACTGACAACAATACAGAATTCTGGACTAATGGAGAAACGTCTGAGCTAGAGATACAAGTATGCAAACCAAAAGCATCGTTAAAGCATGGAGAATATGAGTTCATGTAAAAGAACTCAAGATGCAGTTCTGGAGAAACCAAGTCACAGATGTGTCCGGAGACTCAGGAGAGATTTTCCCTACCACTACGGAGGCTGTCATGATGATTACTCCATTCTTCAGAGAATTATTGAATCCATATGTTTCTCTTTTTGACCATTAGTTTTCTCATTTGTACTACGTTTATAACTACAGCCACACAAACTTCGTGACAACAAAGCAAGATATTAAAAAAAAAAAAAAAACTGCCTTTGCATCAATTGCAACTCATAGCAACCCTATAGGACAGAGTAGAATTGCCCCATAGGGTTTCCAAGGATTGGATGGTGGATTTGAACTGTCAACCTTTAGTTCAGCAGCCATAGCTCTTAACCCGTGTGCCACCATGGCATAAGCTGTTTAAAAATGCTTAGTCAAGAACTTAGCACATAATAAGCTTTAAAAATCGTGTGTGTTACTAGAATCTGAAACCAGAAGGACAATGCTCATATAAAGAACTCCCACTCACTTTGGCCTCAAAGCTCCCTTCCTTTTATTTCCTTTGTCTGTACCACTTAAATGAAAAACCAAAGTAAAGTCCATTCCGACTTACAGCGACCTTATAAGACTAAGTAGAACCACCCTATAGAGTTTCTAACTGCCAATCTTTTGGTTAGCAGTCGTAGCACTTAACTATTACTGCATCACTAGGTCTGAGCACACCAGAAACCTCAAAGTCATCCTTGCCTCCTCCATCCATTGCCACATGTAATCTCACCCCTGTCCTCTAGACTCCTGTCAAACAGTCCATTTCTGTTTGTATTTGGGGTACATCATCGTGAAAGACCAATTAATATAAAAGAACATTGTGTGTGGTAAAGCAGAGAATTAGCAAAAACGAGGGAAAGCCTCAATGAGATGGCCTGACACAACCACCACAGCAGTGGGCTCAAACATCTCAGCTCTTGTGAGGATCATAGGTGACCGTCCATGTGCAGTCACCATGAGTCAGAATTAACTTCCCAACAGCTACCAACCACAACATTGTGCAACACGGTCATTGCCCCCACCAAGGTCATTCTGATCTCTTAGCTGTTCTTCTTCCCACCTCCGTCTCCCACCTCCGGTACCCTATCCCCACTGCTGCCAGAATAATCTTTCTTAGAAAAGCAAATCTAGTATATTGTTTACTTGCTAAAACCTCTTCCCTTTGTATAAAGCCTAAGTTTTCAGCATGCAAATTCTTTCGTGACTTCAAGAAACATAGTTTTTACTTAGCCCTCCAGTCTCAAATCTGACCATTCCTCTCTTGGAGGACTATTTGGACCACACAAATCTATTTTCATTCTCTGGTCGCATCACTTCTCCTTCCTCTCATTCACCTACTTGAGGACTCAGCTAACCTCCTCTGAAAAACCTTCCTGGACACCTAAAGGCTGAGTTAAGCACATCTCCCACGTGCTTCCCATAGCACCCTGTACTACTCTTACTTGGATGGTCTCCTTCACTAAATTATACATTCCCTAAAGACAGAGATAGACAGCAGTGGTAGTTCAGTGGAAGAGTCCTCAGCTTCCCTGTTGGAGATGCTGCTTCTTGTACAACTACCTTTCATCTGTCAGTGGAGGCTTGTGTGTGGCTATGATGCTCAACAGGTTTCAGCAGAGCTGACCAACTAGGACAAAAGCCCTGGCCATCCACTTCCAAAAATCAGCCAGTGAAAATCCTATGAATCACAACAGGACAAATCTACGAATGATCAAGGAGCTACATAAGTCAAGTATCTACACCACAGCAAAGAGCAATGCAGACGGAGGTACGCCTCACTCATTGTGCTGTCTCTCATTCATAGAATGCTCAAAACTCTGTTCGGAGGCATAAATGAAAAAAAATCTATTAGAAATATGTTGTATCTTTTGACTACTTTTGTGAATCAAATTGGCCAAATCTCTTCTCTTTTCGTTGCGTGACCCTGCATAAGTTAAACCATTCAGTGATACAGTACCTTCTCTGAAATGGAGATAATAGCAGTACCTATCTCGAAAAGTTATTGTAAGGGTTGGGAGAGTTAATACACGTAAAACGCTTAGAATTTACCCTTAAAATCACCAGAGTCTTCCATATTTGTCACCTCTTGTTATTATTGACACTGTTGTTATTGACCTTATTTCCACTGTACTATAAGCTTAGTTCTTTGGTTTTGGGCACCAGGGCTGAGGATAAATTTTCCAAGGCTATAAGCATAGGTTAAAAAATTGAAAAAACTTAAAAGCTAGAGGTCAGCAAGAAAAAAAAAAATCTTAAGTCACTAATATTCCCAGTGGCATGCTGGGGACACATTGTGTCCCCACAGAGGCATGCTGGGGACACATTGTGGGTAAAAATTCCAGCAAAGGAACACCATTCTCTTGTCACTTCCCCCCTGTACAAAGAAAGCATGAGGGTAAACTTTGTCCTGAGGGAGTAAACAGCCTGCTGGAGCCGAGCAGTCTGGATTTGAGTTGTTAGCAGTTTACAGAAATTGCCAGGCAAAACTAACTTCCCAGAAGCCAAACATCTTGTAGGAGGGTCCTGTAGGAAATGGCAAATCCCTTGGGCAGAAGGAAGAAGGGGCAAGCTGAGTTTGGGTGTAGCCCCTCTCTCTTTAGAGAAGGGCAGGCCCGGTCTTACCTGGCTCAAGGTTCCAGCAAACCAGGATGAGATCATGGGATGATTCTTAGGCCATTCTGCTAAGTCCATCAATTTTTTAATTTATAAAAATTAATAGTTTTATCTTTTCTTTAGTGGGGTCTTCAAATACTGTCATTATTGTGCTTTAAAGGCATTTTATGTAGTTTGAGACTTCAGGTTTTCTAAGAAACTGCTTCTCTATTAAAATAAATCTAAAAATTTCTTCTAACACCTTTTGGGGGGTTCAGTAATATTTATTCATGTCTCAGGCATCTAACGAAACGATGAGAATGCAAAACCTAGAGGTATAACTTCTGCATTTAAGTATGTATAGCCAGAGGAAAAGTAGCTGAAAATATTAAATAAAATGTAATAGCTACAATAGTACGAATATGCACTCAGAAACATTCAGAAATGACTGTGTTCAATCAGTGATTACATTTTGCGAGCCCTGAAGTAAACATCTTTTTGATTTACCAACAGTATTAAACTTAGAATCCCAATAAAAACAGTGAAGTCCAAATAGAAGATGCTATGACAAAAGGTAGCACAGTTAAAAAAAAAACAAACTTGTCAGTGAGTCCATTCTGAGTCATAGTAACACTAGAGGACAGAGTAGAACTCCCCCATAGGGTTCCAAGGCTGCAGTCTTCACAGAAGCAGACTGTCGGTTCAAACCATCAACCTTTTGCTTAAGAGAATGGCAGAGGAAAAGTCTGGGAACTGAAAAGAACTAAGTGGATATAATTATAACTACCATGGTGGGTTATTTTATGCAGTAAATCCAAAAAATACACTACGCACATAGCACGTGACGGATACTCAAAGAAGAGAGCTTTTTTTCTTTTTCTTTTTCCCTCAGAGTATAGATTCTCTTGGCCCCCAATTCTATTCATGCCCTCATAGTTAGGTAACTGTGGCTACAGGACTCTCCAAAGGTGGGATTGTAAAGTTGTTCTATAATGGAATTTTACCCTGTTTTTCTTAGATACTTTTCAAAACTATCCACAGTAACTTTGATGCATTACAAGCTTTTTATACACATCCTGTTTTGCTGAAATGTGTAGCAAAGTGTCCTCAAGTCCCTGCCTACATGATAGAGCAAAGGCAGTCAGAGAACAGATGGAGGAAATATCCTGTTCAACAATGGAATATAAAATCAACAGAAAAATGCTGATGGCCTGACAGTTTGAAGTATTCTGGTCACAAAGCACTGACGGGATTGTGAGAAATCCCCTATTACTAAAAAAGCTAAAGATTAGCAGTTAAGAGATTCTTGAAGGTATATTATTATTGCTTCTTACAAACTGCCTCTAGCATAATTTATGGACATGTAAGAGCCACTTCAAGTGATGCCGTTTCAATACTATATTAAAATAAGGATGTCAATATTTTTTAGATGAATTACAAGCCAAAGTCATTGGTTTATACATGTAAAAAATGTTGAATTGGCAAGTTTTGTTATATGTATTTTGTCGTGCTTTTCAAAAAAAGAATTACAGAAAATAGATTGGTAGTGCTACACTAGGAGACTTGCATTGACAGTAACATATTACAGGGAGAAGACGTACCTGAATTGTGCCTGTTTTAATATATTAGTGTATTCTTTGGTTAACCAACCTCAAAAATGAGGATTCTGTACCTTTAGAATTGTCTTTCTTCCTAGATAATGTAAAAATAACAGTTCCTAAGAATTATTTTTGAATGATAAGAATAATTTTGAACTTCTCAATAATACTTTTGAAAATAAACTATAGTACTATGAATTGATTTTATTGCATTGTTAGGAAATTCCATGTGGATCATGTAATAAATTAATAATGACCTGCCTTATTTTGTATTTGAAACCATCCTGGTATAGTGGTTAAGTGCTATATCCACTAACCAAAAAGTCAGCTGTTCAGATTGCCCAAGTGCACCCTGGAAACTCTTTGGAGTAGTTCTACTCTGTTCTATAGGGTTGCTGTGAGTTGGAATTGACTCAACTGCAGTGGATTTGGTTTTGTTATTGCCTCATATTTCTTAACTTTCAGTTCATACTGTAACGGTGAGCTTCATGTGGCTATTTGGATTTAAGTTTTAATAATTAAAATTAACAAAAGTTTAAAATTCAGTATGTCATTCATACTCACTATGTTTTAAGTGCCCTGTGGCCACATGTTTGGCTACTATACTGGAAGAGAACATGTCCATCATCACGGAAAGTTCTGTAGGACAGTGCTGTCCCAGCGTGTGCTCTGGCTGAATGCTGTCTATTGCTCTGTGAGTTTAAGCTGGCCATTGATAGCAATTCGGGACTAAATGACTTTGGAAGTTATCAGAGGACTTCAGATTCAGGTCAGTGTCTGAGTAACAGGAAAACAGAAATAAGTGAAGAGAAATTAAGTGGATAATGAAGAAGTGACAGGAAAAGAATATACATTGGTATTATTATAAAAGGATAAAATGTACTCAGGAAATCAGTACTTCAGCAGAAGTACAATTTTACTTACATTTGTTACATGTGATTTTCACTGACAGCATCAATCCTGTGTGGACTTTCTGATACTGTAATTGAGTTTTAAAATGTTCCAGCTCAATCACACAAAACTAGTTCTTGACATCATGATGAAATTCAGCCTGTCTTCTGTACACCAATAGCACATGTTTAAAAATTTCTTTTCTTCTTGTAGGATCAGCACGTGCTGTGGAACTACTTGTAATTTTGATTCACAGTTTTTGTATTTATCTTTGTCTGGACCATTCATTTTCACCGTAGCTTCAACATTTAGTACCTGGATAAAAAAGGAATTGAAACTTATCACATGTATTATTTATGTCCAAAAGTAAAAGAGTAACCTGTCTATGTTTGTGTTTAGGTCATTCTGTCCATTGAAGAAGGTTACAGACTTCCCGCTCCCATGGGCTGTCCAGCATCTTTACACCAACTGATGCTCCATTGCTGGCAGAAGGAGAGAAATCACAGACCAAAATTCACTGACATTGTCAGCTTTTTAGACAAACTGATCCGCAATCCCAGTGCCCTTCACACCCTGGTGGAGGACATCCTTGTGTAAGATGCAGAATGTTGTTTTTTTTTCCCTCCTTGACAATCAATATGTCTTTCAAGATATAGATGAGAATACCAGGTAGAAAGGAGAAATTTCTTCCCAGTGTGCACCTTAATTGTCAATATTTTATGACATTTTGTATAAAGCATATTTTATGTTATCAGTTGAAAAAACAAATTATTAAAACAAAAGGAAAACATGGCTTTTTTAACATGAAAGCAGTTTATTCTTCTCTTTTCTCCATATCTAATCTTTCTGAAATATTTCTTTTCTTTTATTGTTTTTCTTGTGTAGGTCTTTTGTATTCATATATCATTTCTTTATTTACTGACCCTTATTCACCGTTATAAGTAGAATTTGTATGTGCCTGCATCCCCTTTAATTGTCTTGTCCACTTTATGTCCTATCTTTCTATTTGAAATGACAGGCAAGACAGGGGCAATTATGAGTCAACCAGTAGTAAGGATGTTTCCTGCCAATATGATCACAACCAGCTGTTACTGTTTTTCACTTCTAAAAAAGACAGATAACTGTCTTTTCACTTCAGAAAAAAACAGATAACAAAACAAGAAAATGAAGGTACTCATACACAATTTTATAAGTCAGTAGAGTTGAGAGGCTCTACTTACCTCCCTCTGCAAAACAATTAGAAAAAGTGGACCATAGAAGAAAAATAGACTGATATCTATCCTGAAAATATTACATTAAAATATAAGTAAGTAGGCCAAACTGGACTTTGAAATAACCATAACATTTCCAAAGCTTGCTTTCCTGACTCTGGTGATGGCTAACAGCACATACAGAAGCCCAATTTTAGGTCACCAGTTCAAGTCAGTGCAAGTTTTTACTGACAGTGAGGCTGAAGGCTCTTCAAGGACTGCTTGAAACAGGCTTCAGTTCACAGCAGAACACATAAGAGTTCACCTCTACATCACCAATTGGCGACCTCAGTAAAGTGAAGCCAAGCATGAAATAGCTAGAGATTAAACTATTACTCTAGACCTTCTTCCCTAAAGCAGTCCATACAAGAAGTGCAAAAAAGAAAAAAAAGAAGAGTAGTCACTTTGGGTTTATCATAATAGCAATGGATAGCCACTGAAGAAACAAGAAAATGATGTGATCATATTTGCATTTCTGAAAGATTGCTCAAGGATAATTTAGACTGAGGGTGCAAAACAGGACACAAGACTGGAAATAGAGTCTGTTAGGTGCTAGAAAACAGAGGGCATAACTTATAAAATGGGAATAAGTTTAAGTTCAAGAGTGAAAAGATTTATTTTGGGGAAGGAAAACCAGTGTGTCTTGGTCACACCGAATATGGAGGGAGAGAGAGAGAACAGAGCCAAGGACATTTATCAAGTTTCTTTCTCAGACCAGCTAGTTGATGGTATTACAACACACTATCAGAGAAAAGAAGCACACTTTTTTTTTTTTAATGGAAATGAGATCTTTGAGCATGCTGAGTTGTAGATGCCTGTGAAACATCTAAGTGAGACGTCCAGCAGGTAGTTATAGGCTGAACCTCAGGTAAAAAGATCTCAGCTGGAAATATAGATTTTGAGATCACAAGCATATAGATTGTAACTAAACATTTAATAGTAGCTAAGATCACCCACCGAGAATATAAAGAACGAGAATAAATAGAAAAAAAGAATACACTCTGGCCCACCAAGGCTTAAGAAATGAACTGAAGAAGAGCATCCAAAGGAGACTGAGAAAGACCCTGGTCAGTAAGGAGGAAAGTGAGGAGGAGCAGGACCACAGGAGCCAAAAGAGGAGAGATTTTTCAGGAAGTACGATGTCCAAGCCTTTAGTAAACTCTAGTAACTTAAAAAGTGAAATGGGTCCATTGGATTTAGCAAGGAAGTATTCACAGAGTGCCTCTGTAAAGGCATTTTCAGTAAGTTGTATGAGACAAATTTCAATGGAAGAAGAGTAAATGAGGTCAGAAAACAGTAATAATTTAGTATTAATATATATGTATATATATATTTTTTTTAAGAAACCTATCTCTAAAGGGAAAAAAATTACAGGAAACGTTTCTTCATTTTTATTTTTATTTTGGAAGAGAATTGGGCATGCTTTAACATTGAGGGGACAAAGCTAATAGATAGGGATCATGCAATGAATAATGTCAATGAGTGAAGTCATTCAAACTAAAAAAAAAAAAAAAGAAAACGTCAACAAAACAATTCCACCCCCCAAGCAACTCTAGAGGACAGAGTAAAATCCCCTTCATAGGGTTTCCAAGGAGCAATTGGTGCATTTGAAATGCCAAACTTTTGGTTAGCAGGTGAGTTCTTACCTAGTGCACCAAGTTTTCACTAACAGGTTCATTTATAAACTGAAATCATTTCATCTGAGTGTCTTGTTATGGTAACAAGATTCTACCGCCAACATCCATCAACACAGCTCTTTGACTATTTTAAGGTTACAGAAGTAGACAGGTAAGAATACAGCGTAGAAACCTAGTGGGAAACATTTTGGAGGAAAGCAGATAAAACAGAGTGTCTTCCCCGTGTGTTTAAGATTATGAATGGTCACTGTATTTGGAAAATACTAATAAAGAATCTAAGCAAAAAAGTAAAAAGAACACAGAGATCAAGTTTATGTGGGGTGGGGGATAGTGTCAGAAGGCTAGAGATTTATGAATTAGCAGAGTGTGCAGTAACCCCATGAAAAAAGCAAGTGAGTGGCAGGATCTGTGACAGCACACACATCACACACACAAGCTGGGCGTTGGGTGCTTTATATAAAGTTGGCAGCTGGATTCAATTCTAAAGCCTAATCTCTAGAAGACCAAACTGAACTTTTTGTGACTGATTTGCTATCTGCGTTTCTGACAAAGACTTATGTGTGACTGCTTTTGCACTCGATGTGTTTTTGTTTGAGAAAAAAAAGAATCAGAGTACTAAGGGCATGATGCTAACCTGTTACCAGTATTCTTACTGAGTTCCTCTTATTAATACCTGCCTCAGTCCATCCCACTTCAAACCACCCACTGGGCCATAGTTTAACTAAACCAAACCCAATGCCTTTGACTCCAACTCACAGCGACCTTATAGACAGAGCAGAACTGCCCCATAGGGCTTCCAAGGAGTGCCTGGCAGATTTGAACAGCTGACCTTATGGTTAGCAGCCATAGCACTTAACCACTTAGCCACAATTAGGAACCTTAAAATGATTTTAACTTTGGGAAACTGAAACTACCACCTCCCTTGGTACATGTAAGTTTATTCCCTCATCCCCAGTGCCACCTTGTCCCTGATCCCAGACAACTGGGACTGTTTAGGGAGAAGAGATATAGTAGGTTTAAAAAAAAAACCAAACCCACTGTCGTTGAGTCGGATCTGATTGACCCTATTGATCAAAGTAGAACTGCCCCATAGAGTTTCCAAGGAGTGACTGGCAGATTCGAACTGCTGAACTTTTGGTTAGCAGATATAGCACTAAACCCACCGTACCACCAAGGTTTCCATGGTAGCTTAAGATACACCTGTATTAACTAAAGAATGCCTGGTTTGCTTTATGCTTGTGATTGGTGACACTACTCTTCCACCTCCCAGTTTTCTGCCTCAGAATGATGTTGGGTTAAGAAAACATGGAAGAGAGTAAAATTTCAATCTTTACTCTCATGCGTCTCTCAGCTGTGTAAAGGAGTCTGTTTAATCCGCAGCCACACTTACTAAAACCTCTTGCTCTCTCCCTTTCACTGGTGTCCCCACACGCCAGTCTCCTCTCACTCACACTTCTATACTGACATAACTCTCTCATCCACTAAGTCCCCATGTTTCTTATTCCACTCTAATTGCTTTTTTCTCAAAATCCACCTGAGAAGTTTTTGTCATTTCTCTCAACAGAATCACAAAAAGTGAAGAAATAAAGGGGGGGGGGGGGGTAAGAAAAGCTGTGAAACCCACAGCTTCATAATTTTATAGTAGCTTATTGAAAATTTCAGAAACTTTGCAATTTATATATAATCTTTCCTTTTAAAGTCAGAACATCTAGCTAAGCCAGTGCCGTCGAGTCTAACAGAAAAAAAAATAAATAAATAAAACTAAAAACCAGTATTAGGTCAAAATGTGGATGGAGAAGTCTTTCATTATTTGGAGCAGCAGGATGCCTTCCAAATAATCACCTTCCAAATAATTACTTGGAACTTTCACATGGTGCAGAGCCCCTGGGGAAAAGGTGAGGCCTGAGACCAAGGCTGTGTGGAGAACACCATCTGGTGCAGCACCTAGTAATGCCCTTTGAGACACCGCTAGCTCCCTTTCCCCTCACTCTCAGGACCAGTCTTATAGCTGCTCACAAACCCCAAGTCAAGCATACCCCCGTAGAGTCTGGGTTACATCAAAGGTCCTGTAGTTAATAACACAAAGCGGCTCAATAGCCTTATGAATGAAGGGACTTCCACCCATCCTTACCTCTCCCACCGTACTCGCACTGTCCCAGACACTCATTCTCCAACCTCACCATACTCCATCTTTGCTTCCCCTAAACTCTGCAATGTACAGAGGTTATTCAATTGCAGTCACTGACTTTTGGACAGAGATAGATGTAATCAAATGAAAAAATAACGCTTCTTCCAACTGTGGTCCAGGTCCTCAGCATGTCCTTGGCAAAAGATTTCACGTATTAAAGAGTTTTTGCCCATCTGCTGAAAAGTGGCGTACAGGGATGGAGCTCCAGATGCCCAGATGGACAGTGCCAGTACATGATACTGTCTGCCTCAGAAATTCTGTGCTGCCTAGACCAAGACCCTTATGAACATTCTTACTACGCACTGGGCCATAATTAGGAATCTAAGAATAGTCTAGCCCTGAGGGAATCAGAATCACTATCTTTCTCAATACTTATGAGTCTGTTGTTGAACTTTGAAACAGATTTCTAGTACTATGTGAATTACAAAGGCGGTAGAAAGCTCACACCAGTATCACAACAAAAAACCTGTTTCCAAGAACTATGAGCAAACATGAAACAACTGAATAGAGTGTCTCCTTCCATCCAGTTTGTAAATCAGTTTATAATAATACCTTCTGAGAACAAAAATCTTCAGTGCTTTGGTGTACAATTTTTCATTCATTTCAAAAAGATCCTGCTCAAAGCTGCTTGCAATATGCATACTGGCACTTACAAAGTTACAGACAATATGTTTTGTTCTGATATTTGTTACCAGCATTTTTAATAATGCATTTTAGAGCAAAGAAATAGGTCTCTGGCCAAAGCCAGTGTTGTGATTGAATGATAAGCAAAATTCAGGGAAATAATATACAAAATAACTTTTAATCAGGTTATGTGAAACTCTACTGTTAGGCAACCTGAATTCAATTCACGTGAACTGCTACCACAAAATAACAATACTAATAATAATAATAATAATAATACCAATGCTAATACTGATATTAATTCTAATATACATTCTCAACAAACAATGATTGCTGCCATCTATTCAGAGTCTGTTACATGCCAGTCATTGTACTAGGCACTTTTATAGGTTGTGTCACTTTATCCTCACTATTATAAGAAAATGAAGACGCAGAGAGATCAATTTTACTAAGGTTACACAGGAATTAATTAGGAGACCAGGAATTTGGACAAGGTCCACCAACTCTAAAGCCTTTATCCTTTCTAAAGTATAGAATTACACAAAATGCTTTCCAAAACAGTTCAGTTCCGTTTCAGAAATGTGATTATGGGAAAAGAAAGTACATTGTTATATTTCCAAATAAATAGGGTTTCTCTGGGCTGATCAGATTTCATAAATGGGGTATATTAAAATTCTAAAACAGAAATTTTAGTGGGCACAGTGAACTATTTTATGTACCGCTAAAAGAAAAATGCAAGAAATAAATAGCAGACACATAGTCTATATATATTCCTAATATTCCCCTCTGACGCCTAGCTATTTGAAGAACATTACTTGCAAAAAAAAAAAATGGAGTAATCACAACAAGATAGAGAAATAAAGACAATACGGCAGCAACAGGTACCAGAATTACATCCTCAGGTGATTCTGTAGATTGAATTTTTCCGGATTACCAAACACATGCTTCGTTTTTTGCCTTGCCATGGCAAACATTCCTAACCATTTACAACACTGTCTCCCACTGAATCCAGATGCTTGCCTCTGTATCCTTTTCAGGACCACATTTCAATAACCGTCGGCAATGAATTGCAGTTGACGTGTGATATACAATTTATTTTCTGTCCCTGGATTATTTTCTCATGAAATATGCTCTCCTTAAGAGTCTGTGATCCAGTAGACTGTCTATAGGGTCAATCCATCAGATATCGTTCTCAGAATGATGTACAGTAAATTTTAAGAAGTGTCATTCCTGCTCTGCACCTATTCCTCCTAGAGCTCACCCACAACTGTAATTTCATTTCTTTATGTCTTCCACAAGTTATCAGCTTGTATTTAGTACGAGAACTAAGTAATTACAGCATTAAAAAAAAATCTGAAGACTTAATAAGCAAAATGATCGACCTCCACAAGAGAGTTCTAAAATGTAGGAATTCACAGCCCATGACAGTTACAACAGATACTCACCTACAAGCAGGAAATATCTGTAAGATACTTGGCATGACTATGCACATTCCAACTCTTATATACAGCTTTTGAGTAAAATTACACTTTAAAAATTTCAAAGAATATCAAGATTCTTTCTTTAATTCAATTCATGTTTAAATTGAATAGTTAAGGTATAGAGTCCCTTTTGATCTTATTAGGTAAATTCTTCCTTTAGCAGTCGGTCTTAGTCATCTAGCTCAGCTTTAACACAAATATCACGAGTGAATGGTTTCACAAAGAAAAATTTTATTTTGTCACAGCCAGTAAGCTAGAAGTCCAGATTCAGGGTGTCAGCTCCAGGAGAAGGTTCTCTTTGCTGGATCTGGAAGGAGGTCCTTGTTATCAATCTTCCTCTAGACTGGAAGCTTCTGAGGAGCAGGGAACCTGGTCCCTTCGGGAAGAAGTGGTCAGCTTCCAGCACAGCTGCTTGTTCGTGGCATGAGGTCCCCAGATCTCTCTGCTAGGTTCTGTGTGCCTCAGGAGGCTGCCTCCAGGCATAAAACAATCTTACACCTTTATTACAGCCCCACCAACAGAACCGCCCTGCCCTCCTCCACCCTCATTAAGATCACAGAGGCAGGATTTACAGCATGGAGGACATCACACAATACCAGGAATCATGGCCTAGCTAAATTGCTATGCAAATTTTGTGGGGAACACAAGTCAACCCATGACACAGCCACATCCAGCTGATTTGGACTCCTGGTGATTCCACATGACAGAGTAAAACTGCTCCCTCAGGTTTTCTAGGCTGCAGTCTTTACAGAAGCATGAAGGGGCTGGGTGGGTTCAAACGACCAACCTTTCCATTAGCAGCCAAGTGCACAACTGACTATGCCCCTGGGTCTCCTTTAGGGGCCAAGACCCAAACAAGGCCAAATCAAATGCTGACAAATCAGTTCTAACTTATAAAGAAGACAGAGTAGAACCACCCCCATGGAGTTTCCAAGGCTGTCGTTTTTACAGAAGCCAACTGCCATGTTTTTCTCCTATGGGGCAGCCAGTGGTTTCAAACTACCAACCTCTCCATTAGCAGCCAAATGCTTAACCAACGCACCACCGAGAATCAGGGGTCAGGTAGAAAGTATGTATCCAGAAATTAGTTTATGGATTAACTGACTAGTATGAAGGGTAATCGCCAGCTTATGAGATGAGAAAGTCACATGAAAGCAGTGATACAGTGTAAAGTGAAGGCCATTATAGTGGCCCAAGACCAGACTATTATTAATATGAACCCTTAACCTGTGAAGTTGCTATCTCATTTCCTTTCACCGCATTATCCTTCACTTCGAAATCTATGAAGTCAGAGATAAGCAAAAATGTTCACAATTCAAGAAATAAAGATCATATTTGGTAATAGGTTGACCGTTATGTTATCAGCCATTCATTCTTCCAGGTTGTTTATTTAATGGAACTAAGTGAAAATATATCTCATTATGAATCAGCTATCATGTCAGGGAACAAACTTTTCTGCAGAGAATTTCACATTCAAGTCTGAATCATCAATTATTTAGTGAATTCCTCTATTACATTCAGCATTGTACTAAGGCCTATTGAAAAAAAAAGGAAAGAAAGAAAGATCTATGAGATATCATTCCTGCTGTCAGGGAATTTTAATTTACTTTAAAGAAAATGCTTCCTTCTTGCACATTTTTCCCAAAAGAAGTAATTTAACTGACGAAAAAAGATTTCATGCTCTAAGGTTGCATGTCATCTGTATTAAAACAATGATGTTGGCAATCTCCTACCCTAATTTTAGAGAATTAACTCTATGAATTATTAAGCATCAACTTATAGAATATAATACACTTATAATGTTATGAATATAATGTTATGAATATAATGTTATGAATAATGTTATGAAGATGGCATAAATGGAAAAAAATTCACAAATATGTGACATTAAATGAAATATAAAATAGAATGGACCTCATCTTTCCAACTATACTAACTGTAAATGTAAGAAGCAGTGGGAGGAAGGTTGTATCAGGATCACAGAGGGAGAAAGAGCCCAGTTGAAACAGTGCTTAAGCACTTGTCTGCTACCCAGAAGGTCTACAATTGAAACCCACCACTTGCTCCACAGGAGTAGTTTGCTTCTGTAAAGATTCATAGCCTTGGAAACCCTATAAGGTAATTCTACTCTTTCTTATAGGGTCATCATGAGTCAGAGTCAACTCACTGTCAACAAATTTGGTTTTGATTTTAAAGGGAGAAAAACTCTTAAGCATAGGATGGTTCCATATTTAGACAGGATCTTACCTGAAATTGTGTTCTCAAAGTATGACCTTTTTGAATACTTCTTAACAAATCTACTACTGTTATATTCATGTAGTGGTAGTAAATCTACTAACATAAAGTATCGAAATAGTCTGACAAAACCTCTTCCTTTTCAGTGACAGAACTGACACCAGTCAATAACCTGTTTAAGAACCTTCTAAATTAGAAGAACAAGTACTACTGCCAGGCTGAAGGACTCATTAGAATAAAAATTTCTTGGCTTCATCACTGCTGTTTATTTTTACATATTCGAGCATATTGTGATCCTATGTTTATGATACCTCAAATGTAGCATTACCTATTAAATGTACATTCTACCCTACTTCCTAATCTAAATTAACTACAATTTATACCTAGAATTTCCTAAAATCTACTCCTTCTTCATTTTTCTGAGGAAAAGAGTAGACCATTGACCCTTTTTTCCACAGTATGTACTTTTTTCAATACGAGCTGCAGGTATTGCTGTAAAGATATTTCTTACATGGGCAGAAACCACAAATCACCAAATAGAAATTTCTACATGCTCAGGTAACAGGAGATTGAATTTATCATTGTTCATGTTTGATAAGAAAGGGCATTTATTGTTTACTAGGTAATATTCCAGAGAATTTGTGTGCTTTTGATGGTACCCAACCTTTTATACTAGAAAAGAGCAGCATTTTTCAACTTCATTATAAGATAAGGTGAAAAAAAAGTTATCATACAGTGGCTGCAAACAATGAGGGGACCCTTACTTGACTAAATTCACTGCCAGTGCAGTGTTGGAGAGGCCAAAGAGTCACTATGTTACTAAAGATGTGTGAAGAGAAAGGGAATTATAGTACTAAAACATTCTGGGAGCAAATGGTGACTGTTTTTCAGCAGAGAAATAGGCCGTTTAAGTCATTTAGTATATAGAACGTCCTTCCATGACCTTCCTATACTAAGGACATAAAATTAGCAAATTATATTTCCACTAACCAATTGCTTGAAATAGTGAAAACTCAAGTTATTCTAGCACTATCTTAGGACACAGAAGTGGAAGTCATCTGACCATGTAGGTACATCAAGACCGGCATAGGAATTTGAAGGGAAGTCACTTAAAAACATTGTTCTAATTTTGTTCGGTGTCAACAGGACAAATTTTGTATGAGACCCCTGTTATAAGGACTTAACAAGAGAATTATCCGTAAAAGAAAATGTGTTGGCTACAGTGGTGGGTGGGGGCTGAGAGTTTATCATATGTGAGACAACTGATAGATGTTAGAAATTTTATTCTTTTCTTGTAATTAATAAAAAGTAAAAAAAATTAAAAAAGACAGGTGAGCCATTCATTCTCTCAATTTTCTAATGTATATGGCTTTATTTATGTTAATGAACAACAAAGCACACTCTAGCCATTTTGATATTTAAACTTAGTCAATGAAGTACAGCAGCATTTCCTAAATTACGCTTATTCCATAGAAATTGGTCAAACAATTTATGAAAATAATGCAGGAGCTATTCTGAATCCTCTTAGTTATAATTATGTGAGAGCAGTGAAGGCTCTGAGAAATGCTGCAGCTGAAAAACCTGCTTAACTCTGTTAGCCAAGGAGATCTTCACTATTATGTATTCCATATGTAAAATTTTATTTTTTCATAGTAATTATTAACATGTAAACCATTAGGATACATTGAAAAAGTACAATTACAATTCAGTGTTTGTTGGTAGATGCTACGATAGCTTTTCCACCATTGCATATGACTAATCTCTGATTCAGGTCAAAGCAGGAATCATTCTGAGACAAATTAGAATGAAATGACCTACGATCAAATAGAATTGCATTTGTAGTATAAGAATGTGGCTTAACAGCTTCTAAAGTAGGAAATGTGGTAATAAAATTGAGTAGTACTAAAAAGAACACGTCACTGTTAAAGGGACCCAGACTCAGCATGAAGTATAACATAGTCACAAGATTCACACATTTAACTTACGCAGATTCCCATAATACTCAGAGAGCAAAACCCTCTTGAGCACACCCTACTTTCAGCTGAACTTCAGTTTAGAAAAACGGAGGTCAAGTTGACAATCAAAGAATAACAAAAGGAATGAATTCCCGGCCGTTAGTAGAGGTTCTGTTACTGAATAATTCCAAAAGATACCTTTCCCAATTTTCAGAGTCGTATGGGGCCTACAATTTTTGTAGCTATGCACAACAGCCCTGGCTTTTGTTCTCCTAAAGACCCAGGTCCTGGCAATTTAAGGGTAGTTGAAATGATTTTTAAGACAAATTTTTATTGTGAGAAACTTTCAATCCTCTCCTTATGTACTTACCTTTCTATTTTCTGTAGACCCTAGCACAACACTGCAGGCATTACAGGAATTCATAAAATGAGTGATGGTTCAGTGTTAAATGAATTTTTGTTTCATATGGTTTAATCATGTGTATTCTTACATTGACACTTTCTAGTATAAGTCTGAGATAGTTCAAATATGAATGGTAAAAACATCACAAAGAAATTTTCCAAATATGAATGTCAAAGACTATGACGTTAGTTAGGTTTCTATAAATTCTTTCATTCTTTGACTTTATAAAAAATGAAAAGCAAAGGGAATGACAGTTGTTGGGATTAACCCTCGATATTCTAATAAGTTCTAATAAGTTCATTTCTATTAGGAAAAATTGTCATTACTTAAACAATGCTAATTTGACTTAAACATCAAGTATTTTAAAAAACAAAAAGATTTTTATTATTTTAGTAGTTGATATAAACTGTTAGGAAACCCTAAGTGGCATACTGGTTAAGTGCTACAGCTGCTCACCAAAAGATTAACAGTTTGAATGCACCAGCCACTCCTTAGAAAATCTATGGGACAGTTCTACTCGGAGCTATAGGGTCGCTATAAATCAGAGCTGGACAGCAGTGGGTTGGGTATAAGACATTAGATCTAAGAATTTTTAAACTGTATATTCATTAACCTAGAAGGTTAATGCCACACTTATTACTATAAAATCACTTTAATACTAAGTACCTTTTAAAATATATAAATTTTTATATTAATTTTCGTTAATTATCAATTTCTGTAAGGAAAATAATACAGTTAATTGCCGCAATGTGTTTAACACACTTTTGAGCTACAAGGACTACCAAATAAGTTTGCGAACTCGTCCTAGAGAAAGTGTTACATACCTCATTGCCGAATTCACTAAGGTCACGTTTGAAGTCCTCCCCTTGGGAAGCTATGCACTGATGCCAGCACCTAGTCCACCCTTCAGAGAATTTTGGAAGTCTTTCTGGAATGACCATCAGAGCTCTCATCGTATTACCTCTGATGTCCTGAATGTCATCAAACTGTCTTCCTTTCATTGAGGTCCATTGAGGACCAGATCAGTTGAGTAGGGAGGGTGTTAGAATAGTTATTTGCTTATTAGCTAAAAACTCCTTCACAGGCAACTATACAATTAAGTTCACGAACTTGCCACCCCGCCACCATGTGCAACGGCCATTCCAGAAAGAGTTCCAAAATTGCTTTGAAAGGCGGACTAGGCGCTGGCATCAGTGCACAGCTTCTCAAGAGAAGTACTTGGAAGGTGACTGTAGAGAGATTCAGTCACGTGTTATGCAGGCAGCACTTAGAACAGTTAAGTTCGCGGACTTGTCAGACCTTGTGTTTTTCCTACAATTTCCATTTTTTTCTCCCTGCCTAAGTTTATATTATATTAATACATAAAAATATGTGTACACACACATACACACATCACCTCACCGTCTCAAACTCTTTCTTTACATTATGCTTTGAATCAGATCTTAAAACATCCACCAACGATAGAACAGGAGTCCTGATGGCGCAAACAGTTAAGCACTCAGCTACTAACTGCAAAGTTGGCAGTTGGAACACACCCATGAGGTCGACACTATACCCATTATGTCCACAGAAGAATGATTAGACCAGCTTCTGTAAAGATTATAGCCAAGAAAACTCTGTGGAGCAATTCTGTTCTGTTACATGGGTCACCATTAGTTGAAATCAACTCCACAGTACTCAGCAACAACAAATGCTTGATTCCTTTGTCTTGTTATCCCAAACTTACACTGACTTTGCTTTGTTTTGTGTCTTATTAGTACCTGTGATCTGGACTATACACACTATGTGTTGCCATCATATGTAAATATTATTCACGCAACTGAACTCTACATAAGTGGAAATTACTTTTACGAGATAATAGGGCTTGTTGAATGTTTGAGAACAAATAAATGACGGCTTCATCAATGAATTCACCATAAAAAGAAAGAGGAACCACCACAGCAAATGAGGAAAAGGCAGAAGGGTGGGAATTCACTGGCAGATCTGAAAGGATGAGAGGGAATAACCTGTGGCTAGTGTCCCTCAACGTGGGTGTGGGAACGAATGGTTCCTCAAGTTTGAAAAGAAAATTTTATGCAGGAGAAAAAGAAGTATGAAGAAGGTAACCAGATGAGAGTTTTTGCAAGATTCATCCAGTGTAAAACTCAGTTGGCAGAGGACAGAAAAAGACTAAAGAAACTGACATTTAACAAAAAGATGGAAAATTCGAGATTGTTTTTAATGCAAGAAGAAAAACGTTAAATGTAAGAATATTGTTAAAGGGAACTGAGTAATTTTTGCTGTATCTAATTTAAATGGTCTCCTTTTCTTTTTCCTTACAGAATGCCAGAGTCACCTGGTGAAGTTCCTGAGTATCCTTTGTTTGTCACAGTTGGTGACTGGCTGGATTCTATAAAGATGGGGCAATATAAGAATAACTTCATGGCAGCAGGCCTTACGACTTTTGACTTGATTTCAAGAATGGGAATTGAGTAAGTGGTAGTAGGGGTATTACTGTATTGACATGCTCTACTCAAGAGAATTATAAATTTAAATGCTGTCTCAGGAACACTGCAGTTAGTCTACCTCTCTAAAAAGCTAGTAGTTCCATTCTATGTCTTTTCTCACCATTCTATTTTTTAGTAAAAGTTGGATTGACATTATACTTTTAACTATTATCCTTTAGCTATATTAAACTCAAACAGGATTTTAAAATATTTTTATTTTAATTGCTTTCTGAAATTATTGTCATTCACATCACAGCCTTTACACATCAACATAGTTTTTACTTGGACAAATTATTAAGAACTCTTGTATATCAACATTGCATAACTGGCTCTTATTACTTTCACCTAATTAATACAACATTATCATGTCATTTCAGAGCTCTTTTGTACATGAAAATGACTGGGCATTTTCTCACTCTTTCAGAGATTATTCTTTGCCTGAGTACAATAAAACGCTAAACATAAATTTAAAAGACTAGACAATAAAACTATTAGATTCAGTCACATGAAATTGCCATTATTTTAAGCAATAGCAATTTCATGTGGTTCAGGATAACATAATGGCAGTTTTGGGTTTCAGGATGTTGAAAAACCATGAGAACTCAAAAGGAATACACATTACACTTTACAACATATATACTCACCATTTTGTTAACACTGTTGCAAATTTATATAATTGCCTAAATTATGTAATCTTTAGGCCTATAAACTTTCTGAACATTGCATAGGTACTTGGATTTGAAATATTTCCTCATACCCTTAAATCTGAAATTAACTGGATGTATTCTTTGATACATGGAAGGGAAATGCTTGATCTCCATTTGTATCTTGACTTAAACTCTCATGTTACTAGCCAGGCTCTTTTTGGAAAATCTATAATGCGGCTCTGACATGGTGCACATTTACAAGACCTAAATGTTCATTTTTTCTCTCTCATACTTACTGATCTAATTTCCTGATATTTATATCCATTTTCTCTGTCTCTCACCCTCTCAGTGACATTAGAAGAATTGGAGTCATACTCATTGGACACCAGAGACGAATAGTCAGCAGTATACAGACTTTACGTTTACACATGATGCATATACAGGAGAAAGGATATCATGTATGAAAGTACTACAAGCACCTGTGTTTTGTGCCTCAGCGTTTCTAAAATGAAAGTTCTCTCTCCTACCCTCTCTTCTGATTCTCCTAGCATTGCTTCATAAACTCCAGTCTACTGGTCAGCCTCCGGGAACACATCTTGGGTTTTACTTCCAACCTGGATTTTAAAATCATGCTACATAGAATTTCTCACAATTACCTTCAAATAAAACAGAGGCCCATTTCAGGTTGTTGCTACAGGGTGGTAAATAACTCAGCATGGATGTGGAACTTTGCATGGGAGAAGTGTGCACTGATTTATCCAAAAGGAATTTGCCCAGGCCTGGCTTCCTTAATGGTATATTTAGAGTTTGCTGTTAGATGAAAAAGATGTGTATTACTCTTCTTTCATGTTTTGTGGTCAAATAGCTTCAAAATTGACAAATATTTATTTGCTGGAGAATTACATTCAACTTGATGGGTTGTATTGTTACTATATTTTATAATGGTTTAATTGTTGGTATCTAATCTTGGGATTATTTGCAGAAATGGCCAATGATTTTGTGTGGTGAATCGTTGTCATGCGTGACTATGGGGAGAACAGGGTTATAGGGGAAAGAAAAGGACAAAAGTACTGTGCTTTTAAGTTCTAAGGCTGGGTTTGCTTTTTTTTAAATTAATTTTAGAGTACCCTAAACACTTCACAGTAGGTGGTACTTTAGAGGTTTTTCACCTCTAATTTCTACTAATTACAGTCTTATTTCTCTACTACCTTATGAAAATCACCTCTGGAAAGATTAAGAGTGAGGCCAATGCTATAAAGGCTTCCAAAGGGTGAGGCACGGAGTAAACCCATGACTACTCCCTTGGCTCATCTTTACAAGTTCGCAAAAGCAGTTATCAAGGCACTGGGAATATGAAGTGTTCTCACTAGAATTACTTTCAACAAAATCTAAGGTTATAGCCTTAGATTTAATGTAAAAAGATGAATTCATTTAATTAAACAGGATGTTATGATAGTTATACAGGGGTGCAAGAAAATAAGCATACCTAACTAATTTGTCTGATTATTGGTGCAGTTTGCTAGTTTAAGAATTTTTATGTTTTCTTAGAAAAAATAAGTTGCATGAACATGCTGAGCTGTTTTCCAAATCCTCCAAGAGATAAATGTGCCATTGCATACTCCTAAGAAAACAAATCTTACACATAAACATATAAAAACTATGTCAACATGGGTCCGTAATACAGTAACATGAAAATGTGAATACAGCAGATGTATGTTGTTGAAATAATCTTCTGCTTTTCCAAGGCTACAAAAAATAGAATAAAATATATTTTTTAGTGAATTAAGTTGCATCAGCTTATTGAAACACTGCTACCTTGTGGACTAATGCAATTACAAAATCCACTGCTACCTGTGAAACTTAAAAACAACAACCACAACAACACAGATTGCTACCCAAAGTAGAAGAGCAGAGTGAATTTGTTAGATGGAAGAGAAACACAGGGTAGATTGTGTAAAGATGCTTTTTGATAAATTGATTTTTATTTGATCTAAGAGAAAAACATGCACTCCCAAATTCCTACCTAAGTTACAATCTTTTGGTGATAATGGTGTTCTCATTATTAAAGGAGATTTACTTTCTCTTTTTTCCCTTAGTTTAAGATTTTGTTGTTTTCCCTATTAGAGTAGACCATTCCAGTTGTTTTCTTTTGCTGATTTACCTCCTGGGTTTTGCTTGCCACAGATAAGTTTTTCTCACTTAAAAAAAAAAAAGCTTAGAGCTAGAAAGAAGAGAGTCTTTACAAGTATTCCTTAACGTATGCTAAAAGAAAAAAAGTGGGAAATTCATCACTTTTTAAGTAAGCGTGTCAGAAATAGCTGGGAACATTTTTTAGCTATCACCTGCCTGGCTTTGCGTCACTCACAGACTTGCCTACATTTTGCTTGATGTATTTACACAAATCTGAAATCATTTAGAGCCAAGCCAAGTCATTTAGAGGAAACATAAAATCTTCATATGTATCTGTCTTCAGATGTATATTAAATAGCAAGAGATGTAAAACAAATTAAATTTATTAGCCATATATATTTATTTTTATAATACAACACAAAAAAGGCATTTAGAAAATAAGCAACAGAATAATTACAGTCTTCCTTAGGACTATCAGCAACTTCTATAGACCTTGATGAATTAAATTTCTATTAATGTATTTAAAATTCTATGAGATGGGCATTTAGTAATTACAAGATTAGAGTTCTCTGTTAAGTATTTTTTTTCCTTCAAAAGTTCTGAGGATCTTATTCTAGAGCTTGTTAATTTTTACCTCATTTTTCCCGACATCCGTCTCTAGTATTATAAAGCTGTCCTTCACTTTGTGTCTCACCATATAGCTTCTTTAAAATTTCTTTAAAACTACGTTTCCGTTCTTCAGAACTGTAAGCATGACAATTTTCATCATAGCTGAAGCAAGATTGAATTATGTATCTAAAATTAAATAGAAATATTAAAAGATAAGAGTATCTATTTTTTTTTGCCCACCAACCACAGACTCCATAATATTAACAGTTAAATTGCAAAAAATCATATGGAATTTTACACAAAACATTTTGAGATTCATCAGTGCACATAATTCAGTAATCAAAACTGTTTAATATGCATAAGCATAGAACTTAATTATGAGAAAAAATGAACAGCCTCTATAAATCATAAGCCTTAAGAAATAATCTTCAATAATGAAAACAGGAACATATATTCATGCTGCTGCTTTATTTTAAATTTCTTAATCTGTACTACTGAAGATTTTTTTGGATTTTTAAAATCAAACATTTGAAAATCACTTTATTTTCTAATGGTCAATTGCCATCCTATAGATAACTCATTGTCTCATCATATCAGGCATATTTGTGGAAAAAACATAAAAACAATGTACAATCAAGGCAAGAGATGAGGTATGCAAGTTATAAAACTAAAAAACATGTTTAAATAGCAGTGAGAAATTGCAAAACTCTTAGTTTAACAATAATTGAGAATTACCAAACTTTTGATAAACAAATACGAATACCATAATCAAGAAGATTTATCTTATTTGATGCCATATTGCTCTTTAAAAATCTATTCAACTCTATAGCCTAAATAAAGCACCATCCCATCTACAGCTTTAAGGTCTGTCTCAGCCTTTGAAGGAAAAACAAATTCAAATCTTATCCTGAGGAGTGAAGTCTTTATAAAAGGTCATGAAGGATGAATTAGATTAGGTATCACCCAGCTGTGTTACCAAAAAGTCCACTGTGACTTTTTTCTCACCTCCCACCCTACCCAAATTTCCCCTCTATAAAAGGATTCCTGGTAGTGCAGTGGCTATAAGCACTTGGCTGCTAACTGAAAGGTCAGTGGTTCCAATCTACTGACCACTCTGTGGAAGAAAGATGTGCTAGTCTGCTACTGTAAACACTACCAAAACCAAACCAGATCTACTGCTGTTGAGTTGATTCTGACTCACAACGCCCTATAGGACAGAGTAAAACTGCGCCATACGGCTTCCAAGGAGCACCTGGTGGATTCAAACTGTGGACCTTTTGGTTAGCAGGCATAGCACTTAACCACTACACCACCCCGAAAACTGTATGGAGCAGTTCTGCTCTGGCCTATCGGGCCACGGTAAGTTGAAATCAACTCAGTGGCAATGTATCTGGCTTTGGGGGTTAAGATACATAAATCTCTCATCTCAAAATTCCCACCTATACAAGGTTTCTTCTTTGTATTTCCTGATTAAAATTTCTGAAACTTCCTTCCTCAGCTCCTTCTATCCTTCTCCCTTTTCTCTCCACCCTACATCTTATTCTTTCTCAGCTTCTACCACTCCACCCTTTATCTCTAACAGCACAACAAAGATAGCCCAGCAAATCTCCTTAAAACATCTTAAGTATCTCCTTAAAAGAGGCTGAAGGTGGAGTGAAGAAAGGTACGTTGCAGAAGTTATTCTTCGATATTTCAAGTCCATTCAAGTAAATGCGAACGTTTACACTCACTCGAAGTGGTGAAGTGCTGTGGCTGTTAACCAAAAGATGGGCAGCTCAAACCCACTAGGCACTCTTTGGAAACCCTACTGGGCAGTTCCACGCTATCTATAGGGTCACTAAGAGTCGGAATAGACTTGAAGTCAGTGGGTTTGGTTTGGGTTTTTTTTATGGTTGCCATATCACCAGGGGTTAGCTGTTTCCAGAGAACAAATAAATAACTAGATGCTTGTGCAGTGTGAAATAGATTTAAAATTCCCTACACAAAAAGAAAAAAAAATAGTAATCTTGTACCTCAAATTCTCATTGATTTCTTTCCAAATACCCCGTATTCCCTCTGGCAAAAGAGAATATTCTTATTGGGTCCTTTAAGACGAACTCTCAATCCTTCTCGTAAATCAGATTGTTACTGTACAGTGGCAAGCTTTGCAGTTCATGTCTGGTCTTGCTACCTCAAAGGGTCTCCAAATAGAAATGAACTGCCCTTATTCAAAAGCATTTCTGGGGTAGGCTCTTGCCCAGGTCAATTCACTGTAAGTGGAGTAAGTGTGAACCTTCAATTGTTGCATAAAATTCTCTCAAACCCAATCCATTTAACAAGGGGAAAAGATGATTAAGCATGACTAGATCTAATACATTACCTAGTAAAATAAAGAAAAATATTATACTGTAAAGAGTTAACTTTTTTTGTTGGTTTCCTTAAAAAGTCAACTATTAAGCAGATGTTTCAAGGATTTCTTAGGGTGCAAGCTACATTTTTTATGTTATAAGGGGATGTGATCTAGTATGTATGTCTTCTAGGAAAAAAAGATTCAGAAGATATGGATCATCAGAATGTATTTTAACTGATCTTTTTTCTTCTGACTAATAATTACATTTCAATTGATGATTTATATAAAAGGTATATTTATAATTGAAGTCGTAGGTTCTTTGTTCTTAAATCAAAAGAGTTTCTTTGCTTTGAGATTTTAGGATAGATTCAAAATAGTTTACTTGTAGCTTATTAGTGTTAATTCAAAATTACTGTATTTAAAAATGAAATGAAAACTTTTCTACCACTAAGGGGGACAAAGCACTACTAAATGAATAAACTTCATCTTTAAAACAAAGGAATCCAGTAAATACAAAGTTTTGTGTATCTCTTCTTGATGCAAGGTCACCTCCATTTCATTAGATTTGCATGTTCCCAATGATAGCAAAATTTCTTTCTAAATAAAACAAAGCAAAGTCCCTGCTTGAATTTCTGCACTGGCTAATCCTAGTGACTCATTTCTACATCATTAAGGGAACTTTTTTTCTTTTTTTCATTAAAATAGAAAATCCAGAATGCCACTACCCTAGACACACCTGATTACCCTTAAGAATGGCAAAGATATTTAAAAAAAAAAACCATTACGTCACAGATGAAAATGAAAGATTGTCTTACACGTAGTGTGAAGATGTGGTTTCTTTTTTTTTTTAAGAAAATGAGGTACAAATTAATAATATAGTTCTCAATGGAGTTATACATTAGAAAAGTATCAGAATTAGCACAGATCTAATCTCAAGTAAAACTATGTTCTTGTGCATTTATTTTTCCATTATTTGTAACCTCTGGTTGTCTTCATTTTGTCATAATAAACTCACTTTTGTTATCCACTCAAACAGTAAACCAGAACAATTGAGATACAGCTTTAGAATGTATGAAAAATAATAAAAGGACAACCCTATTTCAAGATTCCTGTCTAGTTAACACCTGTCTCCATTTTGTTGTTCTCTAAGAGAAAACTGTGGTTATCCTTAAATAATTATTATCATAAAGAAAACTTCAAGGACAAAGAATCTTCAGTTTTCATGTATTTAATACAAATTCGAAGTAATTTTTCAGAAAACAGAAGGAATTAAAGTTGAATGACTAAAAGTTTGCTTAGCACACATATCTAGAGATCTTAGGCAGTGGTACCTTTGAAGACAGCTGTCTTTGTTTTCATCAGTGAAATATGAGCTTACAGGAGAATACTGATGTGAGCTTTTCTATGGAAGTTTTCCTACATTTATCTAACATCCTTCTTACAAAAGTCTTAATTTTCCTTTTCTAGAAAAGTTTGATATAATTTAACTTTTTGAAATCATGATAGAGTGAATAATACTAAATCATAAAGATGAGTCAATACACTTTCAAGATTTTTACATAATTTAAAATGTCCTCTTCTGCTTTTAAAATGAAGTCTGTAAACCACTGCTGTTAAGTCGATTCTGACTCACAGCAACCCTTCTGCTCTACATTTAATAATTAATGAAGTGAAATGTGTGTACTTACACAGAAATTATTTTGTTAGATTTTCACTTAAACATATATTTACTGACTTCATCACAGAGAAACCAGAATATAAGTAATTCTATTAATTCATTTTCCACACAGAATAGTGGGGTTTGCTCTTCAAAATTTTTATCTACCCAATAGTTATCATTAAAGTTGTAATAAAATATTTTTAACTGCATATATTTCATTTATGGCCATCTGTTATTTTTGTTTTAGAAAAAACTTAAGAATTGTGGTCTTTAGAAGCTCTATGATAAAATCAGTGGTGACTCATTTGCTAACAAACATGTAACTAAACAAGTTATTTTTGTCTGTCAATGCAACTCATGTGGGCACTGTTATATTTAATCTGTTTAAAACTCATTAGAATTTTATTATTTGAGTTGTCATCGTAATATCCTCAGAAGTGTATTTAAAATAACATGGAATTTCATGAACAATGTTATAATAAATAACAATTGAGGCTTTGCAAAATTTCTGTACTACATGGTAGATAAGGTTTAATGTATATAAATAATTCTCACTGGCATTTTGAATTTGCTTTAACGTGATTCTTTTTTTTTACATTCCTTATGTATCTAGGCAACGGCACTTGGCTTGGCTGGCATATGTATCTTGTGAAAGAAAATTTATCATTATTTTAATATAATCACACTATACAAAAATGTCATTTTCTCTTTACAGATACGGAGCTTCGATATAATTTTAGGCTTTTTAGACCTCCAAGAGGAAAAAAAAATCAGAATGTGAAATGGAAGCTCTTATTTGTTTGTTTGTTTTGTTTACTGGGGCACGAGACCTGAATACTACTAACAATCATGAGTAACACTTGACAGTAAATATTATTGTACGTGCTTGATTTCTGGTACATTATTAACCACTTTGTTAATCACACTCCAACTTAGACTGTGTCCTTGAAAATTTTAATATCTGTAGGATATAAATGCCTTCTGAAAACTTTTCATAAACTATAGTTAGGTTTAACACTGTATGTAATGCAAACTTTGACAGCTTAATTTTGAGTTTTTCAGGAATAATTGTTAATTAACACCCTAAAATGTCAGTTGTGTTATTCCTGCTCTAATAACCTCATTCTTGAAAAAATCAAAGGTATAACATGAACACAGAACATGCAACAGGCTAAGTTCCACTAAATTTCAAGATACAAAGGTAATACAAAAGTCTGCTAAAACTATTACCTCATTTAAAAAAAAATACTATTAGAAAAGAACAAGTGAAGATTATATTATGCTACTTGTACTGGTAATTTTGAAACTAAAATGCATTTTGAGAACAGAAATCTCTAATACAAGTAAGCTCACAAAGAAATATTTTTTAAAATACATGTTGGTATATAAAATTTGGAAGAAATCTTATTGAAGTATCAAAACATATTTTTACATGTTCCATTTCTTCAGAGTCCCCAGAATGCCTATGAAGAAGCAAGCCATTCCCATTTTCACCTTACAACCTTGAATACTCTAAAGACAATAGCTTAATATGAGTAGTTTAGTGAAAGAAACATTATTTGTCCAGTTAATGCTTTGTTGATCCTCTTTATACTTTAGGAAACAAATATAACAATAACAAAGAAAGTCAAGTCTGTTTGCAGGTCCAACTATGTGTCATTTCTAAATTTCAAAATCAGTACACACTGATATATTTAAAAATACGTACTTATAAGTGCATTCATCCATTCAATTAACATGTTCTTGAAAACTACCATGTAATGGTGTCCTATTTTAAAACCTGGGGATACAGAGTGACCAAAGCAAGCAAAGTCCCTGTCTCATGAATTGACCTACTAGTGGTGAAGACACACAACAGATAATGATAAGCTTTGTGCTAATAATTAAATTAATAATATTGCACAGCATATGGTGGCTTCCTTAAGGGAAATCTCTGAAAACGAAACACTTAAACTGAGGTCTGAAAAAAGGAGGAGGTAGACCTGAAACCACCTGCAGAAGGAGACTTGAGGCACAGTGAAAGTTAACTTACAGGAGTTTAGGGTATCTAAGGATACAGAGAAAAGCACAGTTGGTACACACTGTAGGAGCTAAAGAGAAAGAAGAAGATTAGAGAACATTTATGAGGCTATTGTAGTTCAAATTTAAAAAAGGGTGAAAGTTGTGAAGATGGAGAGAAGTGAATTGATTTTGGAAAATGTTTAAAGACAAGATTTGCTACTGGATGGGTACCAGGAATGAAAAGGGAAATATCCACATGTGGAGAATGAGCAATGGACTCAATGGTGGTAGAAGAAAAGCAAGTTTAGAAGAAGAATCAGGAGTTTATTTCTAGTCATTTAATGTCTACGTTATCTATTAGATATTCAAATAGAGACAGCAAGTAGATAGTTGAATGAGATTTCTGAGGTACAATCATGTCTGGAAATTCAGATTTGAGAGTTATTTGTGTACATATTGTGTTTAAAGTTTTGAAATCACCCAAAAGAAGGCTGTAGAGAAAGAAGTAGATTTAAGATTGCGCTCCAGGGTTTTCCAACATTTAGAAGGAGAACATTAGAACACTACAGGGGAAACTGAGGAGTATAAGGTAAGGTGGAGAAAAAGAGGGCAGTTGGCTAATTAAATGCTTCTTAGAAGGCATGGGAAGCTCTGGTGGTATAGTGTTTTAAAGAGATACAGCTACTAACACAAAGGCCAGCAGTTCAAATCCACCAGACGCTCCTTGGAAACTATGGGGCAGTTCTACTCTGCTTCACAGGTCTGCTATGAGTAGGAATCAACTCAGTGGCAATGGGTTTGGGTTTTTTTTATTACTATTTAAGAAATCATGGTTAAAGAATAGCCATTGTATTTGGCAGCATGGGAATGTTACTGATAACCTTGAAAAAGTTAGCCTCTATGAAGTAATAAAGCCAAAACCTGATTTAAGTGGATTAAGAAGATGAGTAACGAAAGAGGTAAAATCAGGGTCTGTAATGAATCTTTCAAGATGTTTTGCTGTTAAGGCTCCAAAAGTAATAGTACAATAGCTGGAAGGATATTTGGGGTCAAGAAGACTGGTTTTCTGGGGTTTTTTTCTTTTACATAGAGGATTCTAGAGTACTTATAAATTCATGAGAATGGTCTGGTAGAGAAACGAAAACTGACCACACACAAGAGAAGATAACTATAGTATCAAAGGCCTTGAAAAGTCTATGGGTTAGGATACAGAGTGTAAGTAGGTTAACTTTTGATAGAAGCAGGGATGTAGAACAATAGGGAAAAAGGCAGTATGTAACATGCAGACAGGTAAGCAGACATGCAATAGAAATGTACAGGTGTTACTGTGTAAGTAGTTTCATTTTACTAAGAACGAAAGTCAACGTGGGAGGATGGGGAGGGAGCACAGTTTGGAAGAGAGAGATATAAACAGATGGAGAGTGGAAAAGTGAGTATGTATGTATTCAATAGATATTTATGTGAGTATAATAAACTATAGGAAAAAAACTATTGTATAAAGTGTTCTAAGGGCATCTTTACTAAATATTTTCGAGTTACGTTACTTGGAAGATCTGACACTTTGAATTCTGTGCTTTACAAGAACTAACAAAAGTCCTTGCTTCCATAATGCAGAGATTAAGTGAGGGTATCTCACAGACACAGACAGTTCTCATTGTTTTATTTTTATTATTTATCAAGTACAGTAAAATAAAATTTCTAACATCTATCAACTATCTTATCTTTGATAAACCCTCACCTCCCACCCCCCTTGTAGTCAACAGTTATTGTCTTCTGTAGATAATGCTATTTTTAAGTCTTATAATACGGGTCTCATACAATATTTGTCCTTTTGACCCTGATTTCACTCAGCATGATCTCTTCCAAATGAGACCATGTTATGAGGTGCTTTCTAAAATTGTCATTGTTTTTTATCATAGCATAGTGTTCCATGGAGTATATGTACCATAGTTTGTTTATCCATTCACCTGTTCATGGGCATTTCAGTTGGTTCCATTTTTCAGCTATCATGGACTGTGCTGCAACAAACATTCATACACATGTGTCTGTTTGTGTGACAACCTTTGTTTCTGAAGGATAAGTTCCAAGCAGTGGAATTACAGGATCAAATAGTGTATCTATTTCCAGCTTTTTAAGGTAGCACTAGAATGCCTTCCAAAAAGGTTGTACCAACTTGTAATACCACCAACAGTGTAGGAGAGTTCCAATCTCTCCAAAGCCTCTCCAGCATTTGTTGTTTTGTGGATTTTGGATCATGGCCAACCTTGTTGGGGTGAGATGGTATCTCATTGTAGTTTTGATTTGGATTTCTCTGATAGCTAATAATCACGAGCATGTTCTCATACGTCTTTTGGCTGCCTGGATGTCCTCTCTAGTGAAGTGTCTGCCCAAATCCTTGGCCCATCACTTAATTGGGTTATTTACCTTTTTCTTGTTGATATTTTGCAAAACGTTGCAGATTATGGAGATTAGCTGACGATCTAACAATGCAGTTGCCAAATATTTTGTTCCCATTCTATAGGTGGTCTTTTAACACTTTTGATAAAGCCTTTGGATGAACAAAAGTGTTTGATTCCTAGTATTTCCCATTTCTCTATTTTCTCTTCTGTTAATCATGCCTTGTCAGATTTTAAAGTCTATCTAAACTGTGTATTAGAACATCCATCATTGATCCTATTTTTTCTTGCATGATTTTTATTGTTTCATGTTTGATATTTAGATCCTTAATCCATTTAGAATTACTTTTTGTGTAAGGTGTGAGATAGCGGTCTTGTTTCAGATGTGTATCCAATTTTCCAAGCACTACTTGCTAAAGGGACTGTGTTTACCCCAGTTTACAATCATAGGGCCTTTGTCAAATATCAACTGTTCATAAGAGGACAGTGGCAACTCTGGGGCCTCCCGTCTATTCCACTGGTCTATATGTCTCTTTCTGTACCAGTACCAGACTCTTTGGACTACTGTGGCAGTGTAATAGTTTCTGACATTGGGCAGTGGGAGGCCTCCCATTGTGTTCCTCTTCTTCAGTAGTGCTTTACTAAGCCGAGGTTTCTTCCTTTTCCAAACAAAGTTGGTGATATGTTTCTCCATCTCAATAAAAAATGACACTGGAATTTGTATTGGGATTGCATTCTAAAAATAGATCACTTTAGGTAAAATAGACATCTTCACAGTGTTAAACTTCCTATCCACGATCAGGGTAGGTTTCTCCAATTTTGTTAAGTCTTTTTTGGGTTCTTGCAGTAAGGCCTTGTAGTTCTCTCTGTATAGGTCTCTTATTTTTGTAGTTAGATTTATTCCTAGAGATTTTATCTTCTCAGGGGCTATAGTAAACGGCATTGATTTGGTGATTTCTTCTTTTATGAACTCTTTGGTGGTATAAAGGAATCCTACTGATTTATTTGTCTATCTCGTATCCCAATACTTTGCAAAACTCCTCTACTAGTTCTAATAGCTTAGTTATGGATTTGTTTGGATTCTCTGTATATACAATCACATCATCTGCAAATAGGAAGATTTTTACGTCTTCATTGCTGATGCAGATGCTGTTTTTATTTCTTTGTCTTGTCTAATTGCTCTGGCTATAACTTGTAGCACAATGTTGAATAGAAATGGTGAGAGTGGGCATCCTTGTCTAATTCCCACTTTCAAAGGTAATTCTTTTGGTCTGTCACCATTCAGGACAATGAAGGTATCAGAGTCATGCTAGCTTCATAGAATGAAATTGGGAGTATTCCATCACTTACTATGGTGTGAAATAGCCTCAACAGTATCAGAGTTAACTCTTCTCTAAAAGTTTGGTAGAATTCTCCAGTGAGGCCATCTGGGCCAGGACTTTTTTGGTTGGTAGATTTTTTATGACTTTTGCAATCTCCTCCTTTGTGACCAATTTATTAAGTTGGTCTATTTCTCCTTGTGATAATCTTGGTGGGTGATATGAATCTAGAAATTTGTCCATTTCCCCTAGGTTTTCAAACCTAGCCTTTCATAGTATTCTTGTTATGATATTTTTTATTTCAGCTGAGTCTGTTGTAACATCCCATATTTTCTTTTCATAACTTACTTTTGCCTATTACAGTGGCAAACACAGAAACATTTTACAGCTATTGTATCATTCAAAGCATATGAAAATTAAAATAGTTTAATCCTGAAAGATGTGTATTGTATACTCAAGCTGTCAGTTTTTTCAAAAGACTATTTTGGAGAATTTTGAGCCCTCATCTGAAGTAAAAAAAAAAGACAAACAAGCTGTATTTGTTTAGTATAATAACTCTTTTGTTTTGTTTTCATTCTGTCATTTAGGGAAAGCCATAGGAAATGTGATTGATTTGTTTGTTGTGGCCTCCTATCCTATAGGAAGAATGTGATTCTTTTAACTGTGCTTGGTGCTTCATTTCAGGACAGACTGTAATTCAATTGTGGGGACTTAAAATTCATACTTATTCTTTGCATTGGCTTTAAATTAGATTGTGAATAATGGAATAAGATTGCTCTCCATTTTTCTGCTATTCTAGCATAGCCATAAAGTATAAAAATATGCTGTGCACATACAAATATGTATGTCATCAAACACTTCAGATATTTAAATGGCCATGTCAAAATTTAAACAGCAGATGAATCTACAGTTGCAGTGCATTCAAAATAAAATAGTCATAAACATTTTTGTAGCACAAATCTTAAAATTTATTAATATAATGCTAAAGAGCACATTTACAGAGAAATACCTAGATAACACCTGTCTAGGTTTAGATATTTAATCTCTCTTGATTCATGCAAAAGTGTAGCTGAAAATATTTTCTTTTCTATAAATATGACTATGATTTTTAAAAATTATCTCTTTATAACTTGTCATAGCTATTATTAATTATGGATTTGGCACTGTACTCATGTACTCTTGGCAAGAGGGGCAAAGATCTCAGTTTTGGATAATAAGGAAGTACAACACTATATTATTTTTTGTGTTTGGTATTGCTTCACTACTTAGAGCTTCAATATATACCTTCCACTCTGGTTCTTGACACATCTTAGGTTCTCTTTTCTTGTAACCACAACATGGTAGATAGATAAACACAGTAAAAGGGTATTAACAATTGAAATGCAATCCTGCCTATTATCTACATTAATATAGCAGTGAAGCAGTCAAGATGTACTCAAAGGTAGTATTGTTTTTGATCTCACAAAAATATACTATGAAGTTCCTTGTAAATTTTCACGTGCTGGCATGCATAGAAGTTAATAGTGTTATAGAATGCTCAGCTCTCAACATGAGAGATTGTTTATGGTGAATTACATTACATATGTCATCTATTTGCTAAAAAAAATATGGTGTTTAGCAAAACTACTTGCTGAGCAACATAATAAGATTTTTGTACAAAGTACAAATTACTAATTATTGTATTTTATTTTTCTATGATTTCATAAGAAGCATTATCAGGATCTTACAGATGGAGTAAGCCTGTTTATTAAAATATCAATTAGCAAATAAAAGTTAAGAGTTCTCGTGGTTGAACTTGTGACTTTTTTGTATACCTGTTCCATATTCAATTTATTTTTTAGCCTACTAAATCCAGATGCATGCTCTTCAACTAATAATTCTGAATACTGAATCAGTTGTAACTTTTCCAAAATAAATAATGTCATTAAGGTCAAAAGTTCTGCATTCCATTCCATAGCGTTCTGTGTAACTGTAAATGCTTCTGACACATCCACATCCCAACCAACAGTCTATATAAGTCACTATAAATATAACTGGTACCCCATTATATTTGTAGTGATTTTATGTAGGCAAAATGTTTGATAAGATTCATCTGAATTATATTGTTCATTGCAGACATACTGCACGCAAAATGCAAATGACCCAGAAAGACACATACAATATTTAACTGTTCAAATAGAATTTTGGTCATCATTTCAAAAACCTTGAATGAACGATGAAGTGAGAGTTCTCTGTATTATGTTAAAAGTTTCTTATTGACCCCAAGAAAATACATTAAAAGTATCTTGATTAATCAGAATAGTGTTGCATTCATCATACCACACTCTTACTTCATTTATAATTCCACTAAGTCTCCAAAAGCCAACATAAAATTAAGACTAGTGGTATTCAAAGCCCTCTTCTCTTATACAGGGATCTTAAGTAGTCCTAAGAAAATCACATACTATTTTAAAAGTTTGTCACTTACATAATGAAATGAAGTGAGCCATACAAACTTCCTAAATCACTTGGAATAAGTTTTATGTTGAGTGTACTCTTGAGGGCAGTTTCAATGGGCAAAGCACCCAAAAAACAGATTCAATAATATGAAATATTTATTTTTGATAGTTTCATTTTTTTCTAAATTCTATTATTTTGTCACTGTTTTTGAGAACATACACAGCAAAACATGCAGCAGTTCAACAGTTTCTACATGGACTACTTACAGAAACTGATTACATTCTTTGAGTTGTGCAAGCATTCTCAACCTCCTTTTCTGAGTTGTTCCTCCTTCATTAACATAAATTCACTGAACTGTCAGTTTTCTAATTAATCTTTTGAGTTGCTGTTGTCAATTTGGTCCCATACAGATAGTTTTTAAAAGAGTACAGCACTCAAGGCAGATCTTTTTTCACTAGGTAAGCTAAACTATTTAGTTTAAGAAGACTTCAGGGGTTATTTTTGGTTTAAGGTTTAAAAATTATCTCACAGCAATAGTTTCAGGGGTTCATTCACCCTCCATGGCCCCAGAAAGTCTGGAGTCCATGAATATCTGCACTTCTGATCAGGATGCTTCTACGGAATTTTTTTATCAAAATGTTCAGTAATGGTAGGTGGGCACCATCCAGTTCTTCTGATCTCATGGCAAGGGAAGCAGTTGTTCATGGAGATAACTAGCCACACATTCCACATCCTCCTTCTGTTCCTGAGTCCTTTCTCTGCTGCTCCAGGTGAAGAGACAATCATTATGCCTCGGATGGCCACTTGTAAATTTTTAAGACCCCAGACACTAAGCATACACTAGGAGATAGAACAGAAGCCCTAAACATATTATTAAGCCAACTAACTGAGATGTCTCAAGAAATCCCAACCCTAAACCTCCAAACTAAGGAACCAAATCCAGTGCAGTGTTTAGTTGTACACAAGAAACCTCAACAGCTACTGTTAAGGTTGACATATTCTCTTTTAATATTTCATTTTACTTTACATGGAAGTTTATAAACCAAATCAATTTGTCATACAAAACCTTATACATACACTGCTATGTAATGCTAGCTGCTCTCTGCATCCTGTGACAGCACATTCCTCCTTTCCATCCTGTATTTCCCATGTCCATTCAACCAGATCCTGTCCCCCTCCACTTCCTCACCTCACCTCCAGACACAAGAAACCCAGTTAGCCTCACGTATACTTAAGCCAAGAAGCACACTCTTCACCAGTATCACTTTATATCTTATAGTCCAGTCCTATCTTTGAAGAGTTGGTTTCTGGAATGGCTTCAGTTCCAGGCTAACAGAGAGTTAGAGACGTGGCCATGTCTTCCAGGGACCCTCTAGTCTGCTGGACCATCAAGTCTGGTCTTTATTTAATAGAGGAGTTCTACACAACCATTTTTCTCCCACGACATCAGTGACTCTATGTTGTGCTCCTTGTCAGGGCAGTCATGGGTGGTGGCTGGGCACCATTCTGGTTCTTTTGGCCTCATACTTATGTAATCTCTGGATTATGTGGCCCTTTCTGTAGGTTGACATTTTCTGGAAAACTGGAAAGACTGCAGGCATCATGACTATCATCTCATTTTTAATAATAATAAAACTCCTTGTATCAACTGTACTTACCTGTTCGCTTAACTAGTTTTTGTGTGTGTGTAAAACACATATCTCTGCTTAAGCTAACTGAAAATTTAGTTGCCTAATCTGCCAAATATAATATTTTTAGTTTCTATTCAGTATTTTGTGCTAACCGAAAAAAGGATTCAACTTAGGGACAGAAATATCAACTCCCAGCAGGAATAAATTAAGCTTGTCCATAAAAGGTTTTTGGAACATAAGATCTCTACATGTCTCTAGAAAAATAAATAGCATGTCCTGGTTATAAGCAAATTAACTTCCATCTCTTATCAAAGTGAGTCAAAACACACACACAGAAAAGTTATCAACACCTCCCTGTCAGTGACATTTATAGTCAGAAATAAAAACCACTACATTCAGGGTTGGGTCAAATCCTATTTATATAACAAAAATTTCATGACAAGGGAAAACAGGAAATTATCTGTTGAACTCCTACTATGTGCCAAACATTTATAACTCCTATTGTCCATTTAATCTACACATCTTCAAGACCACTAGTTGAGATAAATTATTTTTTGTGAAGGTGAGGGAGCTAGAGCACAGAGAAGAGTTAACTGATCCAAAGCCACACATTACAGATGAAGATAGTTTCATATTTCATTTTTACAAAAAAACCTACAAATGTACTTTTGAATATGAACCTATAGGGGCTTTTTGTTTTATTGTCTTTCAGCAATCACTAGCCAAGAAACACAGTAATTTTTCATTGTAAAGATAATACGACCACATTTATAAATTTAGAAACGTGAGAAAGAAAAATTACCCCATAAACTAACTGCATATGTACAACCTTCTTCACCTCCAGTCTTTGATGTAATTCCTTCTAGCCTGTTTTTCACTCTCCTAATCCACTTAATGGAAACCCTGGTGATGTAGTGGTTAAATGCTGTATCTGCTAACCAAAAGGTCAGCAGTTCAAATCTACCAGGAAGCCTCTTGGAAACCCTATGGGGCAACTCTACTCTGTCCTATAGGGTCCCTATTAGTTGGAATAGACTTGACAACAGTGGGTTTTGGGAATCCAATTAATGGGCAAAACTAATTACTTGGAGAACAAGAGGATAGTTGTTACACATTGAATTCTGTCCCTGAAATTCCTGATCTGCATGTCTGTGGTTATTATCCCAGTTGGGAAGGGGTGCTTTGTTAATGGACAGTATTGGTGTACTGTATCTTAAGTCAACCTCTTTTGAGATATAAAAGAGATTAAACAAGCAAGCCAGCAAGTGAAGATGAGGTAAAATAAAAGCCAAGACACATGGACAGCTTCAATGAACCAGCAAGCAATAGCTGAAGAGACAAGGACATTCCTCCAGTACAGACGGAGAGAAAGCCTTCCCCTACAGCCAATGCTCTAAATTAGAAATTCTAGCCTCCTACATTGTGAGAAAATAAATTTCTGTTTGTGTAAATCACTCACTTGTGGTACTCTGTTATAGCCACACTAGCTAACTAAGATAGTAGCAAAATAAAACTGGGTAATTGGAGGATGTACAATATGCATGCACGGCTAACAAGAAATGAAACAAAAATTCAAAATGCTTAAATCAGTCAAGTCATTCACGGGATAGAGGAAGACGTAAAGTTGGCTTCACTAAGCAGATTGAACAGTAGACAAAAAATTCCTTTTTTTTTTTTTTAAGTAACTCATCTTTGGTCTGTATTAAAAACATCTCTCTCGCACGAGCACGCGCACACACACACACACACACACACACACACACACACACACACACACACACACACACACACACACGGTGTATCCAGTGTAGTTGTTAAGTGCTATGGCTGCCAACCAAAAAAGCTCAGTAGTCCAAATCCATTCAGACACTCCTTGGAAACTCTGTGGGGCGGTTCTACTCTGTCCTGCAGGGTCACTGAGTTGGAATCCACTGGATCGCAACGCGTTTGATAGTTCTGGTTCAATCAAGTACTCTCAAGTTATTTTGAGGACCATTTATTATAATAACATATAGTGCAATTTAAGAACATGACTAATTTTATACAGATTATTAATTCGTCTCCTCATCACCTGCCAATTTGATTCTAGAGACTGTTACCTAACTATAGAAGATTATGCCTCATGAAAATCTCTCTGGGAGATCAGACAGCTAAGAAGCAGTTCCACGATGCTGAGTACTGCCTTCGACTTTCTACATCAACGAATCTCTCCTCCTCACCTACATTAAACCCACTGTTTCCAACAAGTGCCTTGAGGATTCGAACTTCAGACCTTCTGGTTAAACAGACGTAGCACTTAACCCACTACGCCACCAGGGTTTCCGCTACCTACATTAGTTGCTTTAATTTTCCAGAACTCCAGAGAAAGCCTGGTGAGGGTTTCCGCTACCTACTTTAAAAACCCAACCAACTTGATAGTCGGTTCCGACTCTTACCGACCCTAGAGGTCAGAGTAGAACTGTCTCATCGAATTTCTAAGGAGTGCCTGGCGGACTTGAACTTCACATCTTCTGATCAGCAGACGTAGCACCTAACCCACTACGCTACCTACATTAGTTGCTTTAATTTTCCAGAACTCCAGAGTCAGAGGCCTCGCAAAGCCGGGAGGCGGGTCCGGGTGACGTGCACAGCTGACACAGCTGCAACTCATCGCACATATTAACCCCAGTGCGCACAGCCGTGTCCTACAATTGCAACAGAGCAGAGACTCCTTACTGCTGCCGGCACCCTGGGCGCTGATATTCGCAAGATGCTGAGCGAGCCCAGTGCTAAAAGAAATGCAAGTAGCTGTCCCACAGCGTGACATCACAAACCCAGGCACTAAACACTTCCCAGCAGCCTGTGCGCGCGCCTACAACTCCCATCATCCTTCACAAGTACGGCCCGCTTCCGGATTTGAAGTCGTTCCGCCGCCACCTGCGTACAGGCTTTCTCCTTTAATATAGTTCCTCGATGTGCCTCCGGCCACCTTCGGGAGCTTTTTCAATCCCACACCCAAGAGCAAGTTGCGAGACTTCCGCTAAGACCCGCGAGGAGGCGGAGCTTTGGAACCGGAAGAAGCCCGGGTTACCAAGGGAACGCCGAGCGCCTAGCGTTTGTCTCAGCTACCGACGCTTCTTTAGGCTAAGGCTGCGTTTTCAGCGAACTCCTAGAGGGAAAGTACTCTCTGGACCAAGAATATTTCTTATGGGGCATAAAGGGGAAGGCTGAGGGACCACGCACATAAGATTCCTGTCACAGAGACGTACACAGGTGAGTTCATGTATTCCTGTTCCTCACCTAATTCTACATCCGCCGGCATAATTTTAGAAAGCAAATCGCCCTCTCCACCTCAAGTTGTTGATGGTCACTGCCCCCTTCACTTTTAGAATTGCCCTTTGCTCTTCCCCACGTGCATTTCTAATTTCTGTTTTCTCCTCGTGCATTTCTGATGTGTGTGAGATGGAAAAGGAGAAGCGTTCTAGTGTTGTGAATACTTGGGACCCTAGAAAATTTATTGGACTGAATTGGGCAGATTTTTGTTTTTAATTCTCCGACTTGGGAGTTTTTATTGGATGTGTGAAAAGTGTAATTAAAATTTCATCATCAAAAACTGAAAGCTGAGTGAAAGTGTTTATTCGGTGTAGTAAGGATGTGCAATAATACACTCAAGCGTCTACTCAACAGTCATTTTACAAGTTTTCTGCGTGACCGTTGTCTGTGTCTGCTGCTTACTTCCAACCCGTCAACTGTAGATAGCATCTAATTCTTCAGGACTTCTCTAGCAACATGTAACCCTTTAGGAACCCGTTTCTAGGGAACTGACAGGAGAATTTGATTTGCTGGTGTGCAGAGAGAGAAGCAGTAAGATATGAAACTGGAAAGGTAGCCTGGAGCCAGGTAGTTGTATATGGAAGTTTGGACTTTATTCTGAAAGCCAATGGTTCTCAACAGTATTGCACATCAGAAACACTTGTGTAGCTTTTTAAACACAGATGCCCTGATCTCGCCCTTAGACATTTTGATTCCATTGTGCAACATCCATCAAGACTCATGGCTGTAGGAATAGGTAGCCACAGACTTCAGTTGTATCTCCCACTGTGCTCTTAGGACATGGTAAATACATTCTGAGTGGTTTGAATTGTTATTTTTTTCTTTCCTTCAGTCATGCATGCAGAAAGTAAAATAGGTGGAAAATTATCATTACTAAGAAAAGGAAGTATTTGTAAGGCTATATATAGTTTATAAACATAATGAATAATTAACTATATTTCTTAGAACACTTCTCTTTTTTATGATATGTCCCCAAATATTTTGATAACAAGCATCAGGTGGCTGACAAGCCATGCAAATGACAGTGAAAGGCACACTATGAAGCAGTATGAAAACATATTACAACATCAGGTGTCTGAAAATACGTGTTTATGGTAGGTGCTCAGAGAGAGAAGATGTGAGAAATATTTAAAAAAAAAAAACTATGGGAAATTATATGGAAAATGGAAGATAAAAATGTATCAGTATGTCTACAACCAGAAAAGATAGAGTAATACTTTTAAGTTACAGTGGTCTGTGTGAATTGTTTCATGATACCAGAAGGTTAGGTTAAGTAGACTCTACAAATGCAGGTCCTTAACCTGAGATTTAAAGGACTTAAAGGATTGGATGAGATTTGAATCTCCATCAGGAGGAGAGTTGATCAAGTGGCACAAATGGAGATACTTGAGGTCAGACCCCATTTCCTGCGTAAGACAAAACTTACTGCTGTGGAGTTGATTCTAGGTAAGACAACTAAGCTGCTAATCTAGTGGGAGATACTGTATCTTTTAAACATCTTGAAATTCACTTTTGAATTTCTGTCTGGGGTATCTCACAGATCTAAGCAAAAGGTCAACCATACACCCTCCTTTCGAATGTAGTTGTTTCGGAAGTCTCTGGCAGTTGCTGCAGCCTCATGTCTTTGAAAGGGATGGCCCTCCCTGGGATGGAATGGAATGAATATACCAAAGAGACCGTGAGATGACAGGTTTACTGAACCTTGGGTGGAGATTAGAGTAAATCAGTTGGGTGAATACTTCAGGGACAATTTAATAAAGAAATTTTACAGTACTTGAGAAAACTAGATTAAAACTGAATGTTAGTAATTATTATTCTTTGCCTATATGACCGTGGAAGCCCTGGTGGCATGGTGCTTAAGTGCTGCATCTGCTAACCGAAAGGCCAGCAGTTCAAACCCATCAGGCACTCTTTGAAATTCTATGGGCCAGTTTTACTCTGCCCTTTAGGGTCGCTATGAGCTGGATTTGACTCAGTGGTACTGGGTTTTTGTTTTTTGTTTTTTTTTGTTTAGTGTGACAGGTAATCAAAATTCTTTTAAAAGAACAATAGGATGTTTTGGATAAGTGACAATTAAAGAAAACGAGTATTTAATGTGGTTCAATAAAATCATATGTGTGTATATATTTATATATAACGTTCCTAAATGGATTTTTGATTACTTACAAGGATATATGTAACACTTAAGGGACAGTGAAAACAAATACACCAGTTAGGATCTTCCTTTCTGTTTAAAAAACTCATCCCAAACTGGATATGAAAAAGCAAACATACAAGAACAGTAACTGAATTACTTAATATTATTACAAAGTGTAAGAACATAATTGACTTTGGGTAAAGAGTTAGCCAGTGACTCACATGATGAAGCCAAAAATACCAATGTTTCTGTTCTTCTGGTCTTCCTGCTATTTTCTAAGCTTCATCATCCATCTTTGTATGAACGGTTTTGCCTGTATGTCATTCTAGATTTTCCAAAAAAGCTGAAGCCTAACTCATAGATACTGTTAACTCTCACAAATAGCAGACTCCACTTGATACTGAATCTGACCACCTTTTCTTCTAAAATAGTATAAATTAACAGTGAAAAATAATATTTATTCCAAGGGCATTATTCATTGTTGCCAGAGGATATAAACTGCCAATCTGCATTTTGGTTAAAGCGCCTTTGTAGTAATCAGCTTACACTCTGTTTACTAAGTATAAATCTACATTACATGATTTTCATAGTATTATTTTATGTGTCTTTAAATTGTTAAAATTTTTGATACTGATGCTTGTTTTTTTCCATACTTAAGGTGGCTTTGGGTAATAATATCTTTTTTCTTACTTGCAGCTGGTTTGTAAGTATCTGAATCAAATTATGGGATTGCTGGACAAGCTGTCCTGCTTGCTTGGCCTGAAGAAGAAGGAGGTTCACGTTTTGTGCCTTGGGCTGGACAACAGTGGCAAGACAACAATTATTAACAAACTGAAGCCCACAAATGTAAGTTCCCTTTGTTGGGTGTTTTGTGTGTTTCCTGCTCCTAGAGAAAGTTAACAGGCAGTACTGTTTTGTTTGCCTGTACAGCTGTGTACAGTGGTGATATGAGATCCTGTTAGCCTTGTAATACCTGGAGGTAGTATCAGTCAGCCATAAGCTCCAGTTTATTTCATGGGTATATGTAGGCAAATCTTGATTATTTTAGATACTTTTTTCCTTAAAAGATCTTCCTAAATTTAACAGCATGCCTTCAGGTTGTATTGCCTTTTCTTTGTTCTGTCTTCATGGGTGGAACAAAACCAAAGGGAAAGGGGCTCATCTTTACTCTATGAATAATATAACTCTTACACAATTCACCACAAAAGTACGGTATGCTTACTAGTAGATAGCAAGACACTTTTAACTGATATGTATGTTAACATATTTTAATAACTCTCTGGTGGCATTAGTGGTTAAGAGTTTGGCTGCTAACTAAAAGGCCATTAGTTCACATCTACCAGGCACTCCTTGGGAACCCTATGGGGCACTTCTACTCTGTCCTGTAGAGTTGCTGTGAATCTAAACTAGCTCACCAGCAACAAGATTTTGATTTTTGTATTTACTAAAAAAATTAAGGTAACACATTTAACAGAGTTAGGTTCTGCTACATGGCAGTGACTTAAGTAACATAGAAGCTTATTTTTCTGTCATCTAAACCAGGCCAGAGGGAACATTCTATGGCTTTATGGCTCTTATAAAGTAGTAAGAAATCGAGACATCTTTGATTTTTTTCTGTTCAGCTATTCTTAGTGCCTGGTTTTCACCCTCAGGGTCTCTAGTGTTGACTTTCATTTACCATCTAAATGAGCAATTTCTTTTATAAGAACCAGCACAAAGCTGGCATCTGTGAGGTGGAGGTTAAAGATGTCCCAAATATCCAGTTCTTCCAAGCTGCTGTTCCACTTCATTATCTCCAACACCAGCTATTCTTCTCTCTCCTCAGTACTTTGTGTCCTGTTTTTGGTTTCCCCAATTCTCTGCAACGTCTCACAGAGCTCACCATCAGTATAAAGCAGATGGCTCCTGTGGTGTGGAAACTGACAAGTCCCAAACTCGTCAGTCATGCACAGTCTTCTCCCTGGCTCTCAGTCTCTGCTCAAAGGCCCACAGCTTTCCAGCTCAAGAGGCAGGGAAGCCCACTACCAGTTCTTCCTGTGCGTCTCTACTGCTGGTCTGTCCTGCCTTGGTGGTAGTGGACTCTTCCTTCTGCTCTGGAATTGGCTCTCTTTAAAAGCAAAACTGACCGGTCCCCTTGGCGGGCCATAGTTACCTTATTTGCACAGCCCTTCCAGATCACCTGGGTGGGAGTTACAAGACCATAGTGAGAAAGGCCATACCAGCTAATTCATCCCACCTCGACATTGTATCCATATTATAAGTTGCAGGAAGGAGAAAAGAAGAGGGCTAAAGTATAGAATAGCACTTCCTACATAATGAGCCCATTTTAGAGAGCTTATCCAGAAGCTTCACCTAATGACTCTTACTTACCTTCCTGATTGCCCCTATGTGGAAGTAAGGCTGAAAACCTTTAAACATACTACTGCTTCCAAAAGTGTAACCTGTAATAAGTTGCTGTCAAATTGATTCTGACCCATGGCAACCCACATGTGTCAGAGTACAGCTGTGTTCTGTAGGATTTTCAGTGGCTGATTTCAGAAGTAGCATCACCAAGCTTGTATTCCAAGACACCTGTGGAGGGACTCAATACTCCAGCTTTTCTGTTAGTAACCAAGCACGGTAACTTTTTGTACTACTGGGAAGGAATTCCTTCAAAAACATAGCAGCTCTGTAAGTGTGGAACACGGGGAGAATGGATATTGAGTAGGTAACATTCTACATACTTGGTAAACACCTTTATTTAGGTAAAAATTATTGGTCAAATAATGAAAAATGTTAAGTAAAAACAAAATGTAGATTATATGCATATGGGAGAGATATTAAGAAGATGGTATTTTTTTAAAATTGTACTTTAAATGAGGTTTATAGAGCAAATTAGTTTATCATTAAACAGTTGATACAGATAGTATTTTGTGACATTGATTGCTAACCTCTATGACATGTCAACACTCTCCCCTTCCAGGCCTTGGGTTCCCCATTACCACCAGCTTTTCTGTCCCTTCCTGCCTTCTTGTCCTTTCCTGTGGGCTGGTGTGTCCATTTAGTTTCATTTTGTGTTAGGGGCCTTCCTGATCGCAGCCTGAAGGGTGAACCTGATGAGTTACTTCATTGCTGAGCTGTAGTGATATGCAGGGGCCATACTCTAATTAAGAGTTTCTCCAGTCTTGTCAGACTGGTAAATCTGGTCCTTTTTTTTTTGGTGCATTAGAATTTTGTTCTACATTTTTTTTCTGTTTCTGTCCAGAACTCTCTGTAATAGCCGGGTACCATCTAGTTGTGGGGGACTGAGTCTGGTGAAGAGGCAAGGTACTCGTGGTCTGTCACACGTTTGGACTAGTCCTTCCTTTGTGTCTGAGGTTGTCTTCATTCTTCTTTGCTCCAAATGGAGTGAGACCAGTGGAGGATCCTAGGTGGCTGTTAACAGCTTTTAAGACCACTAGTGCTACCCAACAAACTAGAATGTAGTACATTTACTTCATAAGCTGTGTCATACCAGATGAGCTAGGTGCTCCCTGAGGCTGTGATCCCCACAGCCCGGTACTTTGGTCCCTCGGGGAGTCTGAATGTGTCTGTGGAGCTTCCATGACCTTGTTTTGGATGAGTTGTACTAGCTTCCCCAGTATTGTGTACTGTCTTATCTCGTGCAAGTTCCCACTTACTTGCCTGTTTAGTGTTATTTCATACCCCTCTCTTAACCCTTAAAGATTATTTCTTTCTGCCTGTAAACTTTTTTCTTTTTTTTTTTTAAAAAATTGCACTTTAAGTGAAAGCTTACTGAGCAGATTACTTTCTTGTTAAACAGTTAACACACATAATGTTGTATGCCATTGGTTAACAGCCCTACAAAAAACACATCAGCACTGTCCCTTCTGGTCCTTGCTTCTGGGCTGTTCTGCTCCTTTTATCTCGTTTTGTATTATGGATGTGTCAAGTCTTTAGCTGAAGGGGGAACCTCAGAAGTAACTTTGTTAGTGAGGTGAATGAATGTCTGGGTTTGATACTGTAAGTGTTTCTCAAGTCTCTGTGTGACCAGTGAGTCTGGAGAGTTTTTTGTGAGTTAGAATTTTGTTCTACTTTTTTTCCAGCTCTCTTTAGGACCCTCTAGTGTGATCCCTGTCAAAGTAGTCACTTATGGTAGTCAGGCACCATCTAGTCGTGCTGGAGTCGGTGTAGTAGAGGCCATGGTAGTTGTAATCTGTTAGTCCTTTGGACTGATATTTCCCTTTGTTGTCTTTTCGTTTCATCGTTCTCCCTGTTTCACAAAGGAATGAGACCTGTGGAGTATCATGGACAGCCACTGAGTGACAGGCTTTTAAGACCCCAGACACTACTCACAAAAGGAGAATGTAGAATATTTTCTTTATAAACTGTTATACCAGTGAAGCTCGATGTTCCCTGAGATGACGGTCCCCACAGCCCTCAACACAAGAATTCTGCCCCTCAGGGAGTTTGGATGTGTCTACGAGGCTTCCATGACCTTTCCTTGGACAAGTTGTGCTGGCTTCCCCACTACTGTGTACTGTCTTACTCTTCACTGAAGTTACCGCTTATCTATTGTCTATTTAGGGTTTTTTGTCTTCACCCATCCCCTCTCTCATAACCATCAAAGGTTGTTTCTTTTTATATATAAACCTTTTCATAAGTTTTTATAGTAGAGATCTCATACAGTATTAGCCCTTTGGTGATTAACTTATTGCACTCAGCATAATGTCCTCCAGATTCATCCATATTATGTGTATGCTTCAGAAATTCATCATTGTTCTGTGTAATTATGTAGTACTCCACTGCATGCATGTACATACCATAGTTTGTTTATTCACTCATCTATTAATGCTACTGTGAATATTTCTGCAATGAATATGAGTATGCATATGTTGATTCGTGGGACAGTTCTTATTTCTCTAGGGTATATTCCTCCTAGTGGGATTACTGGATCCAGTGGCAATTCTTTCTCTACCTTTTTAAGGAAACACTATATTATTTTCCAAAACGGTTGTGCCGTTTTGCATCCCACCAGCACTACGTAAGAATTCCGGTTTCCCCACAGCCTCTCTGTTATTTCCTGTGTTTTTCTTTCTTTCTTTTTTTTAATTTGTGCCAGTAATGTCAAAGTGAGTCAGTACCTCATTGTGGTTTTGATTTACGTTTCTCCCTGAGATGACGGTCCCCACAGTGACTAGTGATCACAACTATTTCCTTATGTATGTGTTAGCTGCTTTGGTGAAGTGACTCTTCATATCCGTTGCCCGTATTTTAATTGGATTATTTGTCTTTTTATTGTAGAGATGTGGCATTTTCTCTGTAGATTTTAGAAATTAGACTTTGTCACATTTATCACAGCCAAAACTTTTTTCCCAGTCTGAAAGTTCTCTTTTTACATTTTTGGTAAAATCTTTCTAAGTGTTTTAATTTTTGGAAGATCCCAGTTATCTATTTTATCTTCTGGGGTTTATGTATTGTTGGCATTAGGGCCTGTAGTGTTAACCCTGTTTTTTCTTCTATGATCTTTATTTTTCTTCTATGAAGTTTTGTTTTTCGTCTCCAACTCGACGACACTTGGCTTGGCTTGATCCTTTTGGTTTTATGTTTAGATCTTTGATCCATTTACAGTTAGTTTTTCTATGCAATGTGAGGTATGGATTCTTTTGCATTTTTTTGCAAATGGACATCCAGTTTTGCTAGCACTGTTTGTTTAAAACACTGTTTGATGGACTCCAGGCGTTTGTTGAAGATCAGGTAACTATAGGTGGGTAGATTTACATCTGGGTTGTCATTTCTGTTTTATTTGTCAGTGTGCCTTTTGTTGTACCACTACCAGTGTATTTTGACTATTATAGCTGTTTAGTAGGTTCCTAGGTCAGATAGTGTAAGTTATCCTACTTTATTCTTCAATAGACTATACTGAATGGGGGCTTCTTTCCTTTCCATATAAAATTTATGATTTGTTTTTCTGTCTTTTTAGTGAATACTAGTGGTATTTAGATCAGGATTGTATTTGTAGATTGCTTTGAGTCTACTTATCCACGAGCGTGGTATGTTCCCCCATTTTTGTAGTTCTCTTTAGTGTCTTGCAATAATGTGTTTAATTTTCTTCATATATGTCTTTTACATCCCTGAATAAATTTGAGTCCTGAGATTTTGTTTGTTTGTTTGTTTTTCAGGGCTGTTATATGTGGTATTTTTTTTCCTGAGTACCTTTTTGTCCCCTTTTTGATATATACAAGTCTAGCTGGTTTTTGGTTTATCTTAGTTCTACCCTGGCCCCTAGGGTCGCCAGGAGTTGGATCCAACTTGACGGCACTTGGCTTGGCTGTCTGTGTCTTGCTACAATACTGAGTCTCTCTATTGAAAGTAGTTTTCTCATAGGAACTTTGGGTGTTCTGTATATGCCAAGCCAAGCCAAGTGCTTGGCATATACAGAATATAGGATCATTCAATTTAAAAAAAGGGGACAGTTTTACTTCTTCCTTGCTGTCTTAGTCATCGAGGACGGCTCCAATATTCATACTGTGAGTGGATGGCTTTAGCAAAGAAAAGTTTATTCTTACACAGTCTAGTAGGCTGCAAGTCTGAATTCAGGGTGTCCACGCCAGGGGAAGGCTCTCCCTCCTTGTTGGCTCTGGAAGAACGTCCTTGTGTTATGTCAGTCTTTGGTCAGGGCACATCTTGGTGCAGGAGCCTCATGTCTGAAGGGTACACTCTACTGGTGCTGCTTTCTTGATGGTATAAGATTCCCAACTTTGCTTGTTCCCTTTCATTTGGTCTCTTGTAGGATGATGTAGGATGAAAGGATAAAAGGTAGTGCAGGCCCCTCTCCAGGGAAACTCCGTTTACATTGGAGCTAGGAGGTGACCTTAGGAAGGGTATTACAGTCCCACCCCAGTCCTCTCTAACAGAATCTACTCTATTAACCACAGGCAGAGATTAGGATTTATAGCATAGGAAAATCACAAAATGGAGGGCAATCACACAATACTACTAATTACAGCCCAGTCAAATTACTACACACATTTTTGGGAGATACAATTCCCTCCATGACACTTACCAGTTTGGATGCCCTTTCTTTCTTTTTGTTGCATTATTGCTATCCCTAGGGCTGAACAGTGTTAAATAGGATTGGTGATAGGATTGTCTTGTTCCTGTTACCAAGGGGAATGTTTTCCGCTTCTCTCCATTAAGAATGACATTGGCCATTGGTTTTGTATAGATACCCTTTATTATGTTAAGGAACTGCCCTTCTATACCTATTTTATTGAGAGTTTTTATCAACAATGGATGTTGGACTTTATCAGATACCTTTTCTGTGTCAATTGAAGTGATCTTGTGGTTCCTTTATTTATGTATTGGATTACATTGACTGATTTTCTAATGTTGACCATACTTTCATACCTGGTATGAATCCTAGTTTGTCATTTTGTATTATTATCTGTATATAATATAAACATAAATATATAAATATAAATATATGTATATATAGGAAACCTTGGTGGCATAGTGGTTGAGTAGTGCTATGGCTGCTAACCAAAAGGTTGTCAATTCAAATCCACCAGGTGCTCCTTGGAAACTATGGGGCAGTTCATCTCCATTCTGTAGGGTCACTATGAGTTCTAACCAACTCATTGGCAGTGGGTTTGAGTTTTTTGTTTTTTTTTTTTCTGTGTGTGTGTGTGTGTGTGTGTGTGTGTTTTTCCTCAATTTTATTATGTAGAATTTTGTTGGGAATTTTAACGTCTATGTTCATGAAAGATATTAGACTTTAATTTTTTTTATGTTGTTTTTCCTGGTTTGAATATCAGGGTTATGCTGACTACACAAAATAAATTCAGAAGTATCCCATCTATTTCTGTGTTCTGCAGTATTTTGAGTAATACTGCTGTAAGCTCTTCTCTGAATATATGGTAGAATTCTTCAATGAAGCCATCTGGGCCAGAACTTTTTTTTTTTTTCCTGCTGGAAGATTTTTATTACCTTTTCAGTCTCTTCTCTTGATATGGGTCTCTTCAGATTGTCAGCATCAGGTTATATTAGTTTGGGTAGGTAGTATGCTTCTAGAGATGTGCCCATTTCCTCTAGGTTTTCGAACGTGTTGGAGTACAGTTTTTCATAGTACCCTGTTATGATCTTTTTTTTTTTTTTTCCTGTTGAGTCTGTTGTAATGTCCACTATTTTGTTTCTTATTTGGGTTCTTTGTGTCCTTTCCTGTTCTTTTGTCCATTTATCCAGTCATTTGTCAATTTTGTTGATCCTTTGAGGAGCCAACTTTTGGTTTTGATTTTTCTCTGTTGCTTTTCTCTGTTTCTGCTCTGTTCTTTTTTATGTCCTTTATTTGTGGCTGTAGGCCTCTTTTGCATTTTTCGATTTGTTTAAGAATACAGCTAGTGTTCAGTTTTATCCATTTTTTGATATGTGCATCTATAGCTATAAATTGACCTGTGAGGATAACTTCACTGTGCCACTAAGGTTTTGGTATGGTAAGTTTTCGTTCTCATTTGATTCTAGGAATTTTTTTTTCTTCCGTCTTTGATTTCTTCTCTTATTCAGTGATTTTTAAGCAGGATGTTATTCAGTTTCCATGTATATTGTTTTTTCTTCTTTTTCTATTATTAATGTCTACTTTTATGCCATTGTGATCAGAGAAGATACTTTGTATTATCATAGTGGTTTAGATTTTGTTGAGGGTTGCTTTGGGGCTAAAGATGGATCCTATTTTAGAGAACCATCCATGTGTATTGGAAAAGAATGTGTACTTTGCTGCTGTTGGTTGGAGTGTTCTGTGTATCTGTGAGATCAGGTTTGCTGACTGTCTTTGGTTCTTCCTGTATCACTGTTGAATTTCTTCCTAGATATGCTGTCCTTTACTGATATGATGTGTTCAGGTCTCTTACTGTAATAGTGGAACTATAAATTTCTTTTTTCAATGCTATTAGGTTTTATAAGTTTTAGAGCCCTGTCATTGGATGCATTGTTATTCATTATGGTTGTGTCTTCATAGTGTATTGTTCCTTTAATCATTATATAATGCTTTTCTTTGTCTTTTGTGGTGGATTCTGTTTTAAAGTCTATTTTATGTGAGGTTAGTATTGCCACTCCTGCTCTATTTTTGAGGCTGTTTGCTTAATATGTTTTTTCCATCCTTTGATATCTTATATGTATCTTTATTTCCAAGGTTTCTTTTGTAGAAAGCATGCTGATGGGCCTTGTGTTTTTATACACTATCACTCTTTGTCTCTTTATTGGTGCATTTAAGCCATTTATGTTTAGCGTGATTATTGATAAATGTCATTTTCAGTACTTTCTTTGTGGTACTGACATTTTCTTTGTTCCTCTTACTCTTCTGTGATGAATTCTTTTTGTTTGTGGATTTTTTTTTCTTTCATTTTTGTAGATTTTGTTTTTCCTGAGACTTTAGTTTCCTTTATTTTACTGAGTAATTCTTTTAAATTTTGTAGCTATCTTGAAATTTACCCCTATCTTCCTAAGTTTAAAGCAGAGTTTTATTAGTTGATAGCTCTTTGACTTCCTCTCCACTTGAAAGTTCCTATTCATTTATTCCCTTTTTTGTTGCTCTGACATTGTTGTCATTTACAAATTGATGTCTCTGGTTCACTGTTGTAAATTTTTTAGTTTTGTTTAATCCTTGGTCATTCATTATCTAGGAAGGTAGCTAGATGATGCTGTCTTATGTGTCGGATTCCGGTTGCGGTCTGATGTTGGCTCTCTAACTGACGTGCTTCCTTTAATAATCTTTTTAAATTAAGTTAGGTTTTTACATATTCCCTTCATTTCTGTTTATCAGGAAATGTCCTAATTTCACAATTGTATTTGAGTGAGAGTTTTGCAGGATATATTATTTCAGGTTGGCAGGTTTCTTGTTTTTTTTTCTTTCAGAATTTTATGTATGTCATCCTGTTGCTTCTTGCCTGTGTGGTTTCTGCTGGGTAATCAGAGTTTAGTCTTATTGTTTCTAATTTTTTGTGACTTTGCTTTTCTTGAGCTGCTTTTAGCATTCTTTGTTTTTGGTTTCAGTGTGTTGTGATATGTCTTGGTGTTTTTCTTTTGGGGCCTATCCTCTATGAATGCTTTAAGTCATCTAGTGCTGCTGTGACACAAATACCACAAGTAGATGACTTTAACAAAGTGGAATTAATTTTCTTATAATCTAGGGGATTAGAAGTCCAAATTGAAGATGGCAGCTCTGGGGGAAGGCTTTCTCTGTTGGCTTTGTTGAAGATCGTAGTCACCAGTCTTCCATGGTCTAGGAGTTTCTCAGTGTGGGGATCCCAAGTCCAAAGGACATTCTATTCTAGCCCTTACTTCTTGGTATAATGAGGTCCACATGTCTCTCTAGTCACTTCTCTCTTTTATATCTCAAAAGAGATTGGGTCAGTATACAGTCTAATCTTGTAGATGGAGCCTTGCATCAATAACATAACTGCCAATAGTCCTACCTCATTCACAGCACATAGGGAAATCGTACCAGATGACAAAATGGTGAATAATCACACAATTACTGGCAACCACGGCCTAGCCAAGTTGACACATATTTTTGGAGTACATAATTCAGTCAATGACAGTGGAGTTCATTAAGCTTCTTGAATAGTCAGCTTTTCATCTTTCATGATATTAGGGAAGTTTTCTGTCAGCAAATCTTCAGTGAACATTTCTATGTCTTCCATTTCCTGTCCCTTTTCTGGAACTCCTGTCACACATAAATTTTTTGCTTTTGATTGTATCTCACATCATTCTGAGGATTTCTTCATTTTTCTTCTTTTTTCTCTCATTTTCCTTTAAACAAAGTGACATCCAAGAATCTCTAACCAATTTCATTGATTCTGCCTTCCTGTGTTTCACATTTCTTCCTAAAACCTTTTATTGTCCATTTCTGAAATCTTGTGTATCTTTTGAATTTCTAATTGTTAGTTTTGTATGATATCTAGTTGTGTGTTTATTTTCGCATTTTATTCCTGTATTATTTTCTTAAGTTCTTCTATTTTTTGTCTGTCTTGTACTTTCCATGATTTGTCTGTTTTTAATTTATTGTCTGGATTGTCCTGTTTTTGCTAAATATCCCGAAATATTAGAGCTCTGAATTCCCTATCCAGTAGTTCCAGTATGTTTTTTTCTAGCAGAAGGTCATCTGGGTTTTTTTATTTTGGTCGCTTTTTGAAACCATCTTCTCCACTTTTTTTTAAATATAATGTTGTTTGCTGTCTTAAGACATTCAGAAATTATTTTCATTGTTTACTAATTGTAGATTTGACTGTTTCATCTTGCTTTTTTGTTTTACCGTGTCATGTCTAGTCAGACAGGCAGAAACACTGGTAGCATGGTGGTTAAGTGCTACAACTGTGCTGTGGTTCAAATCCATCAGGTATTCCTTGGAAACTCTATGGAACAGTTGTACTTTGTCTTGTAGGTCACTGTGAGTTGGATTCAATTCAAAAGTAGTAGAGTGGATTAGTCAGCCTAGCAGTTTGTGTTTTGCTGCTTGTTCATTGGTGGGCATGATGTTGCTCACTACTCTGTCCAAGTGGGTAGGGCTGATCATTCAGCTGTGATGCAGCGGGGTTGGTCCAGCAGCGGGAGGGGGAGGGGATGAGTAGTTTGTAGAGTAATCTGGGAGTGATGGGGTGCTGGTGGAGGGCAATGCAGGGCAGGACTAGGCAGCCACATCAGTACCATTTGGAGCCGTGACACTTGGCACACTGTGCAGATAAATAGGAGGGAAAGCAAAAGATATGATATACAGAGCTAAAGATTGATGAATAAAGAAAAAGAAAAGACAAACACACAAGCAAAAGATTTTCTTTAAATTTTATAGATGAAGTAAAAAGTAAGTAAATCAAAAGGAAAAAGTAAATAAAATGATGTTGTAGTAATATTCAGCAGGTGGTGGCAGGGCAGACCCAGCAAGGAATGTGCTGTTGGCTCTCTAGCCATGCCATGTGGCTTGGCTGCTTGGCCACCAAGCAGCATGGGTACCACACAGGGAGGGAGAAAAGAAGGAAATAGGAGAAAGAGGAGGAACTAACAAGCAAAATTTAAAAATAAATAAAAATAACAAGAACAAAATGTAGGATAGTGAGGACACCAGCCATTGAGGGGTGGGGTGGAATTGGAGTGGCAGTGAGCTGATCTCTCTCTTGTCAAGTGGCACAGCTTGGTACATCAGGAAGGGGCAGAGGTAGCACAGGGCCTAAGTAGGAGAGAAAAGGAAAAGGAGAAGGGCAAAGCTAAGGAAAAATAAAAGGTATGTTGTTGACGGAGCTAGTCTTTGGTGGTGGCACAGACCAGGGGAGGCTAATGCCAGAGCCTTTCTAGCCAAACAGTGCAGCACAGCCCACCAAGAGCTGGGGGCACACAGGGATGGGTGAGTGGATGAAAGGAAGAGAAGGAGGGAAAGAGGGGAGAAAAACAATAACCAAAAAAAAATAGAACAAAAAGCAAATAATAAATTGAGGCTGAGGGAGCCTATCAGTGATGATGGCATGGACCCGAGGAAGCCATGTGCAATCACTTTCCAACCAAACTGTGTATTAGCCCAGGCCTCATGTACAGGAGGAAGGAAAGTAGAGATAGAGAAGAAACAGGAAACAAAAAAGGAAAAAAAGAACGAAGTTAATGAACTAAAAGTCAGAGCCCACTAAGATAGGGAGGGGATGAAGGAAGGGAGAGAGGAGAAGCAGCAAAAAAAAAAAAAAAAAACCCCAAATAGTATCAAAAGCAAACAAACCAAAATATTGCAGTCCGTCAAGAAAGGGAGGGGATGCTACATGAGACTAGCTGGATGGGAAAAATAAACGGAAAGAGGAGAGGGAGAGAAAAGCAACCAAAACAGCCATTTCTTACATGTGTACACATATATAAGTGTATATGTTTATTTGTGTGTGTGTGTGTGTGTGTGTCCAAAAAAAAAAAGACTAAAGCAAACAAACTGAAAAATCTCAGCCACTCAAGATAGGGAACGGATGACATGGGGGCTAGCTGAATTGGAGAAAGAAAAGGAAGGAAGAGAAAAAGCAACAAAATGCAAAACACAAAATCAGAAAAGAACAAAGCAGAAAATCACAGCCCATCAGGAAGGGGAAAAGGATGTCTTACAGGGCTAGCTGAGTGAGAGAAAGGAAAAGAAAGAAGGCAGAGAGAAGAGGCAACAAAAAAAGTCCCCAAAAAAGTCAATCTCAAAAAGCATACAAAAATACAAATAAACAATAAATAAATAAATAAATGACACTGAAGAGGTCACCCAGTGGGAGAGGGAGGGACCCTGACTGCAGTGAGCTAGTTGTCTCTCGCAGGGCACCCATGGCCTATTGGCAAGCAGTGCAGTCTTTGTAGAGGGAGGAAGGGAGGGGGAGTATGGGCAGACATGTATTCCAGACTATTGAGTTGTCTTCTGCTAGCAACTCTGTTGAAGTTCGCTTCCTGTACTTCCTGTCCTCAGTCATTGGTGGCTGAGGTCCAAGAAGGCAAATCCAGGTGGCACTGATTTGATACTTCTCTATCTGAGAGACCATGACCTATAGGCAAGCAGCAGAGGCCCCCTACAGTAAAGAAGGGTGTGGGGTGGGAAAGGTATATACCAGTTACTGGATGCTCTGTCCCTGTTGTGAGCTCTCTTGCTTTCGTGTATCCCCTGTGTGAATTATTTGGTGGCTGTGGCCCACGATGGCAAATCCAGGCACATTAGCTGGTATGGGACCTCCACTCCTAAGCTCTGCTTGTTTGCTGTTCTCCATCAGTTTCTTATTCCATTCAGTGTTTACTTGAGTTTTTTCTTTCCTCATTTGGTACTTAGGGTTCCAAGAATGACATTTGTATCTGTTTTACGTAGGTTTTGGGGTCTTTGCTGCAGAAGAATGGCATGGTGCCTCTTTCAGTAGTGCCATGGTGGCTCTGACTTCTGGAAGATGGTAGTTTTGTAACTGAATGGCTGAAAATTAAGAAACATATTTCTGTGTATGGTAACTGAATATAAACTTCAGTGCCTTTAAATAGTAGAGCTTAGAGAAACCTTAATGCTCCAGTTTCTTTGGGGACAGCTTCTGTTTTACTTCTCTTTAGTGGACATTTCTTTGGGATGACAGAAAATGACATTTTTTTCTTACTGTCATTATTCCATTCTGCATAGATGACAGTTTACCATGCAAAAACAACTAACTGTGTGTATATTTTCAGGTAGGAGTTAGTTTGAGGCAACCTGAATAAGAAGCTGAAAATGGATTTGGAAGGTGATTTGGGGGGCTTCTCAACTGAGTTGACAGTCAACTGATACATATATATGTTGGAGATACAAAGTATCAGTTTTATCCTTTAAAAACACTAACATTGGAGAGCTGGTTCATATCTGATCAGTGGACTTGATAATGTCTCAGTGAATTGAAATTAATTTCCACAAATTTCAAAGTTTTCCTTGGAGGAAGAGTCTGCTCTTCTAGGCTTACTCCATGGCTAAGAGCAGATGAGAATACAAGCCTCTGATAAGAGCTGGCTCTCAAAAGTGGGTGGGAGAGCTGAGCCAGATGTGCTCAGCTCTGCGTTATAAACTGGGCGGTCTGATAAATCATTTTTTTTTTCATGAACAGAGCTAAATTGGGAGGCAGGGAGGGCAATGGAAAAGCTAGGGGTATCATTTCAGTGGTATCGCCCCTACCTGGAAACGGAAAAAGAGATTCCTCCCCAGTAAGGAAAAAAGTTAAGAAAGCCCACACTGTGTTGTAGACCGTCCCCTGATCTAGATGAGTACAAGATTTTTATGTCAGTGCTTGAGAAGGAAATGTGGCATCTTGCCTAACAAAATAAGGTAATTGATGGCACCAAGGATATCATTTTTAGCAAACTTAATAAAAACCAAATAAAGTCTGTTTCTGAAATCTTCGAAATAGGATTTCTCTCTGAAACCTTTTTCTGTTCTTGTCAATATTGGTCTGTCTCTGGACTGTCTTTGTTCTTGCTGATATCGATCTCTCTGGGCTGCTCAGATGGTCTGCTCTACTTAGGTAAAAATACCTCTACTCTTTGTTTGCTTGATACCATTCTTATGCATTCTACAGAATGACCAAATGTATTTATTCCTCAAGAAAACTGAAGGAGGTTAATGTTGGAGACTTGCTTACAGTGTTCTTGAGAAGAGATCCTACTTGAATCTGGGAAATTAGCTCACATACCTTGTTGTGTCTTTATTAATTTAGGGAGTTTATTTTTTCTAGTGGACTTTATCTAGAACTTCAGAAATAAGGGAAGAAAAAAAAGTTGATGCATTTCATCTGTATAGAGTAGCTAGTTAAAGGGGAGCTTCTCTGAAAACAAAAACCGGCTTATACAGAGCCCAGGTGATTCTGGGAGGCTTAGACAAGTATGCTAAGTACAATACAATGAAGAAAATAAGGCTACCTTTTGATTTACGTTTTCTGAGATTTCTTGAGACTTTTAGCGCTAACACTTTCTTGTTGTCATTGTATGTTCCCCCTGATGCTAACATGTGATGATTTTATTGTATAATTGATACATGTTGCCAGTGAGTCATTTCCTACACATACTGACACTGTACAGTTCTGCACCATCGCATCGTCATTATGCTTGAGCCCATTATTGCAGCCAGTGTGTCAATCCATCTTTTTCGGGTTTTCCACCTTTTTGATGACCTTCTACTTTACCAAGCATGATGTCCTTCTCCAGGAATTGCTGTCCCCTGACAGCATATCCAGAGTATATAAGACATAGTCTCACCATCCTTGCTTCTAAAATGCATTCTAGTTACACTTCTTCAAAGACAGACCTATTCATTCTTTTGGCAGTCCTTGGTATAGTCGTTATTCTCCAGCACCACAATTGAAAGGCATCCATTCTTCTGTCTTGCTTAGTCACTGGCATGCATATGATGTGATTGAAAATACCATGGCTTGTGTCAGGGACAAATAGTGTTCAAGGTGACATCTTTGTTTTTCAGCACTTGAAGGAGGTCTTTTGCAGCAGATTTTCCCAATGCAGTTCATTGTAATTTCTTGACTGCTGCTTCCACAGGTGTTGATTGTGGATCCAAGTAAAATGGAGTCCTTGACAACCTCAATCTTTTATTCATTTATCATGGTGTTGCTTACTGGTTCAGTTGTAAAGAGATTTGTTTTCTGGATGTTGAGGTGTAATCCATACAGAAGGCTGTGATCTTTGATCTTCATCAGTAAGTATTTCAAGTTCTCTTCACTTTCAGGAACAAAGGTTGTGTCATCTCTGTAATGCAGATTCTTAATAAGTTTTCTTTCAACCCCACTGCCCCATTCTTCTTCATATATTCCAGTTTCTTGGATTATTTGCCTGGCAGACAGATTGAATAGATGTGGTGAAAGCATATGATCCTGACGGGCACCTTTCCTGACTGTAAACCGTGCAGTATCCCTTGTTCTGTTCAGACCTTTGCTTCTTGATCCATGTACAAAGTCCTCATGAGCACAATTAAGTACTCTGAAATTCCCGTTCTCTGAAATATTATCCATAATTTGTTATGACATACAAAGTTAATTGCTTTTGCATAGCCAATGAAACATAAGTAAACGTCTTTCAGCTAAGAGTCATCTGACATCAGCACTGATATCCCTGGTTGCACATCTTCATCTAAATCTGGCTTGAATTTCTGTCAGCACTGTCATTATACTGCTGGTTCTGCTTTTGAGTGAACCTCAACAGAGTTGTACTTGCATGTGATGTTGATGGTACTGCTTGATAATCCCTGCACTTGGCTGGATCACCTATCCTGTGGCTAGGCACAAATATGAATCTTTTGCCAAATTTGTCATAAACAAGTTAGCATTTCCAGCACTGCATGCATTTTTTGAAATATCTCGATTGATAATACATCAGTTCCTGGAGGCTTGTTTTCTGCCTGTGCCTTCAGTGCAGCTTCAGCTTCTTCCTTCAAAACCGTTGGTTCCTGATCACATGCTACTCCTTGAAATGGTTAAACATTGACCAGTTCTTTTTAGTATAATAGTTCTGTATATTCCTTCTATCTTCTTTGGATGCTTCCTGCATTTTGTAATACTTTTGATATACAATCCTGCACTATCGACAACTTGAGACCTGAATTTTTTCGTCCGTTCTTTCAGATTGAGAAATGACCATGTTTTTCCCTGGAGATTCTATCTCCAGCTCTGCACATTTCATTGTATTTCTTTACTTTGTCTTCTCAAGCCCCATTTGAAATCTTTTCACTCATTTCACTTCATTTCTTTCTTTTGCTTTATCTACTCAACATTCAAGAGCAAGTTTCAGAGTCTCTTTTGATAACGAATTTGGTCTTTTCTTTCTTGGGTTTTTAATGACCTCTTGCTTTTTTCATTTTTGTCATTCCACAGCTCTTCTGGTTTTTGGTCATTAATGTTCAGTGTGTCCAGTGTATTCTTGAAATGGTCTCTAAACTCAGGTGGGATATACTGAAGGTCGCACTTTAACTCTTGTGACTTTTTCTAATTTTCTTCACTTTCAGATTGAACTTCTATATGAGCAGTTGATGATCTCTGCCGCAATTGGCACCTGACCTTATTCTGACTGCTGATGCTGAGCTTTCCCATTATGTCTTTCCATCGATGTAGTCAGTTTATTCCTGTATATTCCATCTGGTGAGGTTCATGTGTACAGAAGCCATTTATGTTGGTTAAAAAAGATACTTCCAATAAAGAAGTTGTTGGGCTTGCAGAATTCTGTCAAGTAATCTCAGTATCGTTTCTGTTACTAAAGCCGTATTTTTCCACTACCAATATTCTTTGTTTCCAGTTGTTGCATTCCAATCACCAGTAATTATCAGTACATCCAGACTGCATGTTCAATTAGTTTTGCACTGCAAAAGCTGGTAGTAATCTTCAGTTTCTTTATCTTTGGCCTCAGTGGTTGAATAATAGTAGTATTAAATGGCCTTCCTTATAGACATATGGATATTTTCCTGTCACTGACAGCATTGAAGTTTTCTTTCTAACGGTGACTGCAACACCATTTTTCTTCAAGTTAGCAATCCTGACATAGTAGACCATATGACTGTCTGACTCATTATAGCTAATACCAGTCCATGTCAGCTCACTAATACCTAGGATATCAGTGTTTGTGTATTCCATTTCATTTTTCATGATTTCTGATTTTCTTGGATCCATTACTCTGTACATTCCACATTCTGATTATTAATGTTTGCAGTTGTTTCTTCTCATTTTGAGTTGTGCCACATCAGCAAATGAAGGTTACAGAAGTTTGACTGCATCCATATCATTAAACTCAATCTATTTTGAGGAGGCAGCTCTTCCCCAGTCATCTTTTGAGTGGTGCCTTCCAACCTGGGGGGTTTATCTTGTGGCACTGCATCAGACAGCGTTCCACCACCTTTCATAAGGTTTTCACTGGCTTACTCTTTTCAGCAGTAAATTGACAGGCCTTTCTTTTTAGTCTGTGTTAGTCTAGAAGCTTACCTGAAACCTGTTTACCATGGGTGACCCTACTGGCATCTGAATGCTGGTAGTATAGCTTCCAGCATCACAGCAGCATGCAAGCCCACCCACAGTATGATAAACTGATAGGCGCATGGGGCAACTGGTATGTAAAATCCCTTTAAATCAAAACATTGGGGTTTTCTGGACAACAAAATATTTAGGAAGTTAGTTATTCTAAAGCTTGTTATAGAAGGAAGGAACCTCAATTAGGCAAGAATTTTAGTAGCAGGAAGCAAGTTCAACTAACAATAAACAAAAGGAAAACTATTTTTAAAAGAATATTAGGAAAGTTTATAAGATGGAAGGAAAAGCTGAATAAACAAACTTAAAAAGGCAGAACTAGGATATCTCTGGCTGAAGGAGGGAGGAGAGCTTTTCACTAGCACGTTATAATAAAGGTGACTAAATGTCTACTGACTTTTTGGCTTCCTTCTTGCTACTGTTTTTATGGGAGCAGGTCACCAGGTTGTTTAAAATTTTAAAAAATAAACTATCATTGTGAACATAATGTTTTCAGGCAACAAAGTTCCTCTCTGCTCTACCTGTTATCACATAAAAGCAACAAGATGAACTGAAGGTAGATTTTTTTTTTTTTAATTTGTGACAGTATGAAGAAAATTGGGAACAAAGCCAAAATATGTTAGAACATAATTACAATAATAGTAAACATTTGTTGAGTATTTACTGTGGACCAGACGCTGTCTCAGGAGCCTTGGTGGCACAAATGATTGAAGTGCTGGGCTGCTAACCAAAAGCTCAGGGGTTCAAACCCACCAGCCAATCTGCAGGAGAAACAGCCAGCTCCCATAAAAACTACAACCTAGGAAACCATATGAGGCAGTTCTGTTCTCTCATACAGGTTTCCTAGTATTTGTTACTGACTTGACAGCACGCAGTGACAGCAGCAGCACTGTCTTGCGTATTTTGCATGCACTGTCTCTTTTACTTACCATGATTAACCTTATGAGTTAAGGATAACATCATACTTCACATTTGAAAAAGCTAAGACTTAGAGAAGTTAAGTAACTTCCTTATGGTAGCATGAAACCAGTTAGGTGCAATGAGGATACTATTATAGTAATTCAAAGCAAGAAATGATAAGGACCGGAATTCAGTTTAATAGAAGCACTGAAGCTTAGAGAATGATCATATATGAAATGTGGAAAAGGGAAGGGTCAAGATTACTAGCTCCTGAGTTTCTAACTGAAGAGACTTTTATTGAAAAGGAACAACAGTTTTGGTGTTAGAAGTGTTAGGAGGCATTTGATGCGTTAGGAGCCTTGGTGGTACAACAGCTACGAGCTATGGTTGCTAACCAAGAAAGTCAGCAGTTCAGATCTACCAGCCACTCCTTGGAAACCCTTTGCAGCAGTTTTGCTGTGTCTTACAGGGCTACTGCAAGTCAGAACTGACTTGACGGCAATGGGTTTTGATAAGTTATTGGTATAGTGTGTTTTAATTGCATAGTGGCCTGGCTGCAGGTCTCCTGTGAACTTTTACCCTCCTTCAGTCTCTGCTCAACACAGAATTCCCTGTGGCCTACAAAGCCCTGCCTCTTTGACATGATTACATGTTGCTCCTTCCCCTACTTAGTGCACTTTCGTCGTGCAGGCCTTCTGCTTTTCCTGAGTACCAAGGTCCTTCTTGCCTCAGGGCGTTTGCACCATGTAACTCCTGTGACTGAAATGTTCTTTGCCGAGGTGGCATAGTTTTACCTCTTCTTGTCATGTACTCTTCGATCAGATGTCACCTCTTCAGAGAAGCCTTTCCTGAGTACTCTTCTTCAAAGCCATCCTACCAGCCACCTGCTGCTTCCTGATCCAGTCACCTTTCATTATACTTGTCACTACCCAAAAATGTATTAGGTGTTTATTGCAGTTTACCTCCTCAGGATTAAAAGCTTCATGAAAGCAGAGACTTTGTCTCCTTCACCATCTGTACATGAAGATGATCCCTAGCATATAAAATTATGTATTGAAAGATTAGAGAATCTGATATGTGAACTTTAGGTCGCTTATTGAACTCCTTCTTTAAGTCCTTGGTAACTAGGCAACTAAACCAGACTTGTTGCTGTCAAGTCTGTCCCAATGCATGGCGACCTTACAGGACAGAGTGAAACTACCCCCATAGAGATTCCAAGGAGCACCTGGTGTATTTGAACTGCTGAACTTTGGTTAGCAGCTGTAGCTCTTAACTACTGTGTGACCGGGGTTTTCTGGGTAACTAATCGCAAACTGAAAAATGAGCATAAATTTTTACATTCACAGCTAGTAAAGCCTAAACTTCTGTAAAGAATTTACTCACAGTGATCACACTGTGGAAACCAGACTTTTGTTTAATCTTGTTATGTCCGTAGCGGCAGATTTCAGAAATGAAAGTTTCAGTGACTTTTTTTCTTTAACCTGGGGAAAAATTCATCCTTGTTAATTTAAATTGCCAAACTTATTTGTCTTTTCTCTTTAAGGCTCAGTCTCAAGACATAGTTCCGACAATAGGATTCAGCATAGAAAAATTCAAAACATCCAGGTAATTCACTTTATTTGTACTCTCACTGAGGAGCCCTTGTGGTGTAGTAAGAACCTACCCTCTGGTTCCGCAGGGGAAAGACCTGGCAACCTGTTTCCATAGAGGTTGGGGCCAAACAAACTGTCTGGGCAGTTCGACCTTGTCACATGGGGTTCCCATGAGTCAGAATTGACTTGATAGCCACAACAACAGTAAAAATATACTTTGATTAAGGAACTGTAGGTAACTGCTTTAATTTTATTTTCAAATTCTCTTTTTCTCTTTATGTACACACATATGTCCATACATATATACATTTTGTAAGTTGCTGTCAAGTTGATTCCAGCTCATGAGGGTGTTTTAGAGATATATATGAAGTCATATGTAAAGTATATATAAAATGTTTTTATTATCAGTTTCTCTCCCCCAGAATTTAAGCTGTGTGAAGATAGGGATTATTTGTTTTCTTCGTTTGATACTACAAAAATGATAAATGATGGTGAATCTTAAAAAAAAAAAAAACTTTTTTTTTTGTAAGAAATATAACTAATATTAATACTTGTCAATTTGGGGTAGAAAGAACCTTGGAGATTGTTATCCAGTTCTTTATGCTTTTCTATTTTTAATTTTCTTAAAATAGAAATGATTTAAGAAGTGACAAAAGAAGCTGTGGTTGAAAGTGACACTGTTAGATCTTTGGATGTTCATTCTTAGAAAAAAATAATTTGTTGGCAAGCTTATAGTCTTTACCATACTTGTATCACCACCTCTGAAGAATATGAGTATACCATGGACTGCCAAAAGAAAGGACAAATCTGTCTTGGAAGAAGTACAACCAGAGTGCTCCGTAGAAGCAAGGGGGATGAGACTGCATCTGACATGCTTTGGAGAAAGATTTCATAATTGATAAAGTAGAGGGTCGGTGAAAAAAGAGGACGACTGTCAGATGGGTTAACATGGTGGCTACAACAGTGAGCGAGGTGTCACGATTCTGAGGATGGCACAGGACTGGGCGATCTTTTGTTCTGTTGTACATCGGGTTATCATGAGTCAGAACCAACTCATGGCAGCACCTAACAATAATAACCTCTGAATTGTTTTTCAGAATTCAGGGTTTAGAAGAACTGTGGTAGCTTCACAGGCAGAAAATCGTGTCTTTTTATATGTTAAAAAAACAACAGCACTGCCATCAAGTCAATTCTGACTTGTATCAACCCTATAGGACAGAGTAGAATTGTCCCATAGAGTTTCCAAGGAGCACCCGGAGGATTGAACAGTTGACCCTTTGATTAGCAGCCTTAACACTTAACTATCATGGCCCCGAGGTTTCCATTTATGTGTTATTTATTGTAGAATTGTATATATATTTACTGAATTCATATTTTGAAGTTTTTACTTGAGAATTGGTTTGCGTTGAAATATTGTATATCAAGAGTGATTTCTTTTGGAAGCAATTTGAAATTATTAGTGAAAGTTAGACTTTAAATTAGTGCCTTGTAATTTGGTCAGTTAATTAATTTATTTGCTCTTTGTAGCTTGTCTTTCACAGTGTTTGATATGTCAGGTCAAGGAAGATACAGAAATCTCTGGGAACACTATTATAAGTAAGTATATTTGTAAATGTTAACAAGATGATTATATTTTAATATTATTTAATAGTTGAGTATGGTCATAGTTTATTGTTAATTTAATAAGTAATAATTAGAAATCCAAATGATTTCATGGACTTGTTTGTAACTTTGATTTTTATACATTTCACAGTAATGTAGTTAATACTGAGTTTTCATGTCATTTTCATTTCCTTCTTTAAAGAAGCAGTCATCTTTCTCGTTGCTTCCTATGTACTTCAAATCTTTCATGACCTTGACCTATGCATGTGGTCCTCTCTGTTTTTAGTACCATGTCTACCAGAGTGTAAGGTTAATACAGCCATTCTTTAAGAACAGCTCAAAAATCACCTCTTCTCTAAAATTTCAGTGTTTCACCTATTTCTTCTGTTCCTAGTGCTTTTGTAGTAGTCTGTCCAGTCACATACTTGTAATCATGCTTATTACATCCTCAAACCTTACACCATCCCTGCTTTCCTGGTGAAATTGTAAACTCCTCAAGGGCAGGGATTATTTTTTACTCAAATTATTTCTTCAAGTCCTAGCATGATGCTTAGCATATTGCTCAGTAAATATTTATTGAGTAAATATTGTTTTTTAAAAAAAACAGTAGCTATCTGAAAGTTAATCCATTTATTCTCTGAACAATTCCAAACAAACTATTTCTAGGGTATGCAAAATAAGTGCTCAGTAATTCGGATTCTAGGAGAGAAATGAACAGCTGTCAAAGTACTAGAATCCAAATGCGTGATGCCTCCTCAAGGTGTGCATGTGAAGTTAAAATGAGTCCATTAACTTCTAATATTGTTAGAACTCTTGCATCCAAGAGCATTGTGACATGCCTTATGATGTCTGAGCTTGAAAACAATACTACCAAGCCACACTCCCATGTACTATTACACATGTGATCGCTGCCAAATAAAATTTAGATCTTGATTAACTCTTCCTGCTAATAAATAGGGAAACAAATAATTGCATTCGTGTGATATGAATGAACCAAAGGAGATTTATTTCAGCTATTCTTTTCAGTGAAGACTTTAGTGTATTGAAATCCTACTTAAATCATACATATCCAAAGGACCTCATAGGTTAGAGAAAAAGGAGAGTACTCCAGATTTAAAAGACAGTTCAGAAAAGTGGCATATTTGTGGATCCTGTATTAAATTCACTAGGGAAATGTGTTTTGTTTTGTTTTTCTGAGAAAACCTGTTACCAGTATAGGATTGTTTAATTCCTCTTCCAGTTCATTTTACTAACCCCTTATTTTTTAAAAAATGTGTTTGCTTAAGCTGCTTTAAAAATAAGCATTTGTTTTAATTGCAGATGATGAATGTACTGTTGTTCTTAAAAAATGAAACTTTTTTTGGATTTTAACTCCTTTTTCAGAATGTCTTCATAAGAAATTGATGAATTCACGAGTATTGTGGTTAAATTGTAGATTGAATGGTGAATACGATTACTGTTGGGAAGTTTACAATAATACTAATTTTATTTCTTCTACCTTTGTAGTTTTCTGATTGTGAAAGAATAAGTGAGTTTTTGTTTTTCTGACTACCAAAGAAAACCAAACCCAATGTCGTCAAACCAGTTCTGACTCGTAGCAACCCTACAGGACAGGGTAGAACTGCCCCATAGAGTTCTAGTGAGAGTCTGGTGGATTTGAACTGTTGACCTTTTGGTTAACAGTGATAGCACTTACACACTATGCCACCACAGTTTCTGTCGTTTTGACTGGAAGAGGTTGAAAAGATTAATAACATTTACTACTGGCAAAAGAAGCTGTTCTTATGAGCGGGAAGGTAATCTTTTTCAGAGTAATTTATCATTATCTGTTAAAATAAAAAATGCTCATACCTTCTTCCCAGCATTTTTACTTTTAGAAATGTGTCCTATGATAAGGACTAGTGGGTAAAGGTACACAGAGAAGAACAGGCATTGAGCATTATTTATGATGACCTTTTTTTCAGATCTCAGTTACATGAAGGTAAATGGTATTTTTAACATAAATATGTGCCTAGTGTAGATGGTGCTGTTGCTTGTTGCTGTCAAGTTGATTGCAACTCATTCCCACTCTTTGTGTACAGAGCAGAACTACTCCTTAGGGTTTTTAAGCCCATGACCTTTCAAAAGCAGATCTCCAGGCTTGCTTTCTGAGGCATCTGTAGATAAGTTTGAACCACCAACCTTTCAGTTAGTAGTAGAGTGCTTACTCATTTGACCACCCAGGGATTTTTAGTATATATAGAGAGAAGAAGGTAATTAGAAGACTATTCACCAAAACTTTCATAACATTTGTTTTTGGAATAGGGGGATTATAAGAGAAATTCACATTTGAACATACATTTTTTTATGCTAAATATTGTATAATTTTTGCACATTATTATAAAAATAATAAGGTACAAAATATAAAAAGTGCATAATTGAAAAGTTTGGAAAAATCTTAACAAAGAAGGTAGAGCAGTTGTTTCCTCTTAGTCTCAACAGAAACCGTGGTGGTGTAGTGGTTAAGTGCTGCGGCTGCTAACCAAAACCTCAACAGTTTAAGCTGTCCAGGCATTTCTTGGAAACTGTAGGTCAGTTCTACTCTGTCCTGTAGGGTCACTGTGTTTAGGAATCAATTCAAAAGCAAAAGGTTTGCTTTTGTTTTTGATATAAGGCTCAGTACTCATGAATTCATCATGGCTGATTTTTCATTTATGTTTCTTTTTTGCAATATGTGCTATATACTTAAAATGCTAAGAAGAAAGGAGCCACCTAAATTATGTACTTTGTATAATTTTGCTTCCTACTTTTCTCTGTTAACATTCTGTGACACATGTAAATTAGGAAAAACATATAATAATTCTAATGATTACCTGATATGAGAAGTAACGATAGAGTGAGAAACCCCCACTTGTCTGTCACTGGAGGCTGGCTTGTGCTGTGAGGCTGGAAGCTGTGCTACTGGTATGTAGGTACCAGCAGGGTCACCCATGGGAGACATGTTTCAGCTGGGCTTCCAGGCTGAGATAGGAAGAAGGACCCAGCAGTCTACTTCTGAAAAGAATTAGTCAGGGAAAACCTCATGAATAGCAGCAGAACATTGTCATATGTACTACAAAAATGAGCATATCAGGTTGGAAGGCACTCAGAAGATGCCTGGGAGCTGCCTCCTCAAAGTAGAGTTGACCTTAAGGACGTGGATGGAGTAAAGACCTCAGGATCTTCATTTGCTGATGTATCATGACTAAAATTGAGAAGACACAGCTGCAAACATCCATTAATAGTCAGAACATGGAATGGATGAAGTGTGAATCTAGGAAAATTGGAAATCTTCAAAAATGAAATGGAATGCATAAACATCAATATCCTAGGCATTGGTGAGCTGAAATGGAGTGGTATTGGCCGTTTTCAATCCAGTAATCGTATAGTCTAATATGCTGGGAATGAAAATTGGAAGAGGAGTGGTGCTGCATTCATCACCAAGTAGAACATTTCAAGATCTGTCCTGAAGTGCAGTGCTGTCAGTTATAGGATAATATCCATATTATTCTATATGCTTACAAGGAAGGCCAGTTAATACAACTGTTATTGAAATTTACACACCAACCACTAAGGCCAAAGATGAAGAGATTGAGGATTTTTACCAGCTTCTGCAATCTGAAATTGATCAAACATGCCATCAGGATGCATTGATAAATACTGGTGACTGGAAGACAAAAGTTGGAAACAAAGAAGAAGGATCAGTAGTTGGAAAACATAGCCTTGGAAATAATGCCAGCAATTGTGTGATAGGATTTTGCAAAACTAACAACTTCTTCACTGCAAAGACCTTTTTTAACCAACACAGTGACTGTACACATGGACCTTACCAGATGGAGTGCACAGAAACCAAACTGACTATATCTGTGGAAAAAGACAATGGAAAAGCTCCGTATCAGCAGTCAGAACAAGACCAGGTGCTGACTGTGGCACAGATCATCGATTGCTCATATGCAAATTCAAATGGAAACTGAAGCAAATTAGAGCAAGTTCATGAGAGCCAAAATATGACCCTGAGTATTATCCCTTCTGAGTTTAGAGACCGTCTCAAGAACAGATTTGATGTGTTGATCACTAATGACCAAAGTCCAGAGCAGTTGTGGAATGATCAAAGACATTATCCATGAGGAGAACAAGACTTCATTAAAAAGACAGAAAAGAAAGAAAAGACCAAACTGGATATCAGAAAAGACTCTGAAACTTACTCTCGAACATCGAGCGGCTAAAACAGAAGGAAGGAATGGCAAAGTGAAAGATTAAATGGTAGATTTCAAAAGGTAGCTGAAGAAGACAGTATTATAAAGACGTGTACAAAGAGCTGGAAATGGAAAACCAGAGGGAAGAACACATTCTGCATTTCTCAAGCTTAAAGAACTGAAGATAAATTCAAGCCTTGAGTTGCAATAGTGAGGGATTCTACAGGGGAAATATTAAACGACTAAGGGAGCATCAAAAGACTGAAGAAATACACACAGTCATACCAGAAGTAACTGGTCAGTGTTCAGCCATTTGAAGGGGTAGCATATGATCAGGAACAGATGGTAGCGAAGAAAGAAGTCAAAGCTGCATTGAAGGCATTGGCAAAAAACAAGGCTTTGGGAATTGATGGAATATCAACCAAGATATCTGAGCAAACAGATGTAGTGCTGTAGGTGCTCACTTATCTATGCCAAGAAATTGAGAGGACAGCTGCCTGGGCAACTGACTGGCAGAGATCCATACTTATGTCCATTCCAAAGAAAGGTGATCCAACAAAATGCAGAAATTACTGAGCAATATCATTAGTATCACACGCAAGTAAAATTTTGCTCCATATCATTCAAAAATGACCGAAACAGTATATTGACAAGGAGCTGTCCATAAATTCAAGCTAGATTCAGAAGAGGATGTGGAACCAGAGATAGCATTGCTGATGTCAGATGGATCTTGGCTGAAAGCAGAGAGTACAAGAACGATATCTACCTTTGTTTCATTGACTACGCAAAGGCATTTGACTTTGTGGATCATAACCAATTATGGCTAACATTGCATAAAATGAGAATTCCAGAATACTTAATTGTACTCTTAAGGAATCTGGATCAAGAGGTAGTTGTGGAAATAGAACAAGGGGACACTATGTGATTGCAAGTCAGGAAAGGTGTGCATCAGGGTTGTATCTTTTCACCATACCTTTTCAGTCTGTATGCTGAGTAAATAATCCAAGAAGCAGGATTATACGAGGAAGAACAAGGCATCAGGTTTGGAGGATGACTCATTTAACAACCTGTGTTACGTTGACAACACCACCTTACTTGCTGAAAGTGAAGAAGATTAAATACTGATGAAGGTGAAAATCAGGGACCGGAGCCTTCAGCATAGATTGCACCTCAACATCTAGAAAACAAAAATCCACACAACTGGACCAGTAAGCAACATCATCATAAAAGGAGAAAGGACTGAGGTTGTGAAGGATTTCATTTTACTTTTGTCCACAATCAATGCTCATGAAAGCAGCTGTCAAGAAATCAAAAGACACATTGCATTGGGAAAATCCACTGCAAAGGATCTCTTAGTAAAGATGTCACCTTGAAGACTGAAGTGCACCTGCCCCAGGCCTTGGTATTCTCAGTCACATCATACGCATGTAAAAGCTGGACAATGGGACAGTGAACAAGAAAGGAAGAATTGATGCCTTTGAATTGTGGTACTGTAGAAGAATGTTGAATGGACCGCCAAAAGAACAAACAGATCCGTTCTGGAAGTAGTACAACCAAAGATGGCCAGATTGCGTCTTCCATACTTCAAACATGTTGTCAGGAAGGATCAGTCCCTGGGGAAGGGTCAGCGAAAAAGAGGAGGACCCTCAGCGAGATGGACTGACACAGTGGACCCAACAATGGGCTTAAGTGTAAAAGCTATTGTGGACATGTTTCGTTCTGTTGTGCTTAGTGTCACTGTGAGTCAGAACCGACTCTACAGCACCTAACAACAACAATTGCCTAGTATTTTTTCATAATACTATGCTAAAATTTCCATAATCACTTCTCTGTTAGGGATCATAAAGGCTGTTATCAGGTTTTGAAGATTACAGATAATCCTTGAGATAGCATCTCACTAAATGTATCTTCATTATAGCTTTTGATTTCTTAGAATAAATTCCTAGAAATAAAATTACCAGCTCAGCGTGTTGTAACGTTCTTTAAGCACTTGGTAATGTATTTCCAACTGTACCAGCTTCTGTATGCACTGATAGTGTATGACCATGATAATCTTCATTTCTTTTTAAATGATGGGATATAATAGTGTTACGAAGTTGTTCTATTTTTATATTTATTTGACTGCTAATGATAGTGAAAATTCATGACTGAAATGAGCGGTTCACAAAAAATTGACAACTGTCCAAGAGATACATGAAAAAAGCACAAACCTCACTAGCAATTAATGAAATGTAAATTAAAACACTGTGATATTAGGATCTCAAAGACTGAAAAGAATGGCCATAGCCAATACTGACAGAGAGTGGGAAAATTGGTGCTGATGGGTGTGATGAAGCATTTCTGGAGAGCAATTTGTCAATGTTAAAATATATGAGCTCTGACAATTCCACAGTTACTGTTCTGAGTGCTGCTAACCTCATTTCTGAATATTGTTACAGTCACCTTTGAAATACTCCTCTTGGGTTGGGAACTGTTTCTGGAATGCCCGTTGTGCATGGTGGCAAGTTCACGCACTTACTTGTATAGTTAGTTGTCTGTGAGGGAGTTTTTAGCCAGTAAACAAATGACTATTGGTATACTTTCCTACTCACCTGATCCAGCCCCCAGTGACGTTTTTCTGTACCCAAAGATAAAGGAAATATTGAAAGGAAGACATTTTGATGACACTTAGGACATCAAGGGTAATATGACAACAGCTCTCATGGCCATTCAAGAAAAAGAGTTCCATAATTGCTTCAAAGCGGGGGACTACGCACTGGTATCAGTGAATAGCTTCCCAAGGGGAGTACTTTGAAGGTGACCACAGTGGTATTCAGCAGTGAGGTATGTAGCACTTTTTCCAGGAAAAATTCGTGGACTTAATGGACAGTTCTCTTACGTATTTGCAGAATTTTTTTTAATATTTTTTATTTTTATTTTTTTTATTTAATATGACTGAGTGAAAATGTACATTCCCATATAAATGTACATGCCCACCTCTGTGCAGCTTCCACTGCTCTCCCTGTCCGATGACAGCACATTATTCCTCTCTGCTCCATACATGTCTCATCCTCCCAACAGTCTCCTTTCCCCTCCACTCCACCCACTCTCCTTCCTCCAGCCAGAGGTCAGCAGGATGATATCCTATAGATGCATAGAACCATAAAGTGCATCCAACATATGGTTACTCTGCATTGCCAAGCCCAGTCCATTCATGTCCAAAGAGTGAACCTTCGTTATGATTTATGGACAAGGGCAGCATCAGGGCCAGGTGCCATACTCCCAGGGGAACCCCGAAACCGCTGGACCATCAATTGAGGTCTTTTAGTGGAGATCTCAGGATGCACCCCTTTTTATTCTTGTGTTGCCAATGAGACTCAACTTAGTGAGCTCCATCGGGGTACAGCCAAAGCAGTGCTCAGAAATTTTTTTGTATATATTCGTATATATGTACGTAGAAGGATGTTTACCAAAATTATTCCTAATAACTTAAAATGGGGAAAAAAACCTGTAAGGCTAGCAATATTTGCTGGTCCGTCCATGCAGTGAAATTGTTTATAACTACTAAAAGAAAGGGGCAGAATAATCAATGATTTTTAAAATGCTGGTGTGATCTGTTAGTGAATCCTTAAATCGGCTCATCTGCTATCATCTTTTAAAAAATTCAAATAGAATAAAATAAAAAGTATTAGTAAGTATTATTTCAGAGGTTTTTATTTCACTGACTTTATGTTTACTTACGAGTCTGAGTGGCTCCTCAGCAACAGGTATGATTTATGTGTAGTGTTTGAAATATAAAACATATTTATTTCTCACTATAAATAGGTTGCTGTTACTGTGGGTTATGATTTTAAGAAAACTGAGAAGCACTGGTGTAGAGCTTCAGTGTTTGATTATGTTCAAACCCCATTGCTAAAAAATATTAAGGAAATATATATGCCAGAAAGGCAAGATATGAAACAACACAGTTACATTTTAGAAACAGATATAGATACTCACCTGTGTATATGCACAAAGAAAAGTATCAAAATTGACATATACCAAAATATTGCTAATGATTATATCTGGGTAAGAGGACTATTTCTGAATTATTTGTCTCATATATTCTAACTTTTTAATCAAAATAAATTTCTTATAATCTTTTTTAAAAATATGAAGTGGCAAATTATGAAATTTATCATACTATGTCTAATTGAAAAGATTATTTTGCATTATATGTAACTATGATTGATATGTTAGTCAATCATAAATTAATAAGAAAGAACACCAAAACCTCTTATGTTCAATGGACATGGAACATAAAAAGATAGTACACAATGAAGAAATGCAAATAGGTAGTAAATTTATAAGTATAGCTTTGATTTTTCTTTTTCTGTTACGCAGAGAAGGACAAGCCATTATTTTTGTCATTGATAGTAGTGATCGATTAAGAATGGTTGTGGCCAAAGAAGAACTTGATACGCTTCTGAACCATCCAGGTCTGTGTATGTATGTGTTTCAGTGTCTCTATTTCTATGTTTGTGTGTGTGTGTTTCTAAATCACGTTTTGTTCTTTTGCATTGGTAACAGTGTTGCTGACCCTAAATGGAAACCTCGGTGGCTGCTGTGGTTAAGTGCTGCGGCTGCTAACCAAAAGGACAGCGGTTTCAATCTGCCAGGCACTCCTTGGCATCTCTGTGAGGCAGTCCTTCTTATTTAAAATTTTAAATTTTAAAACACATGTTCATTATGTAGAATTCATAATATCTTTACCTACATTTTCTGGTCTCTTTTTCTCACCCAAAATAAAGATCCCCTTTTGTTCTGATTACTTAAGTAATATGTGCCAATGGCAAAAATGCAGAAAAAGAAAAGATTAAATGAAGAAAGTAAAAATCCTTGTATTTCAGTACCCATTGGAATTTTGATTAGCATCTTTTCATGCATTTCTCTGTGTGCATATATACACGTGTGTGTGTGTGTGTGTGTGTCTTTATAGTATACCTCCTTACATGTTATTTTTCTTGTGGAAATTTTTGTCTAAAAACAAAGATCTATTTTTAATCTCTAACTTTTATACCCTAACTCCCTTCCAGATATTAGCATTAACAGCTCAGTGTTATGTTGTTTTTTCCTTTCACATACACCATATTTTTTCACACACAAAACACATATATATAGGGTGGGTGGTTTTGAGAACTGTCATTGCTTTTACCAAAATGAAATCATACTCTACACACTCTTCTGTAACTTCCTATTCTTAGTTACAGTACATGATGGAAATACTTCCAAATCAATTAGTGTAAATGTAATTATTTTTACATGCTATTCTGTGGGAGCCTGACAGTTTATTTAACCATTAACCATTCACTTATTGATGGATATTCTTTCAACGTTTTCCGCTGCGTACAGTGCTCCAGGGAGTCCTGTAGTACGCTGCATTTGTAGTCTTGTTTGTGCCCATTGTTACAGCTACCGTGTTGGTTCATCTCACTGAAGGTTCTCTCTTTTTCACCAATCTTCACGTTACCAAGAATAATGTCCTTTTCCAGCCATTGGCCCTGCCTGATATTATGTCCAAAGTATGTAAGACAAAGTGTCACCTTTCTCCTTCTTGAGAAGCACTTGGGCTCTAGTTTATCTAGGACTGCTTTGTTCTTTTTCTTGCAGTTCACGATATACTCTTCTCTAACACATTTCAAACGCATCAGTTATTCTTTGGTCTTCCTTTTTAATTATCCATTTTTCACACACACATATTAAACCAAACCCATTGGCATCAGGTCAATTCCAACCATATAGGATGAAGTAGCAATTCCAACCATATAGGATGAAGTAGAACTCCCTCGTAGAATTTCCAAGGAGTGCCCGGCAGATTCAAATTGCATACCTTTTGATTAACCACTATGCCACCGGAGTTTAAGCAACTCAAGTCACCATCATGGAGTGAATTATGTCCCCGCAAATATGTGTTGGGCTGTGATTCCTAGTCTTCTGTCGTATTCCTGTGTGTTATAAATCCTATCTCTATGATGTTAACGAGAAAGGACAGACCCTGGTGGTGTTAGTGAGGCAGGACTCAGTCTGTAAAGTAGTATTGTACCTTGAGGCAGCCTCTTGCGATATAAAGGAAAGGGAAGCAAGCAGAAAGTTGGAAACCTCGTACTATCAGGAAAGAACTGCCTGGAACAGAGCACATCCTTTGAACCCAGAGTCCCTGAAAGCCTCAGGAGCTCCCAATCCAGGGGAAGATTGACCACAAGGACCTTCCTCCAGAGCCATCATAAAAAGAGTAATCCAGTAATCATTTCTTCGATCTTCCTTTTCAATTATCCATTTTTGACATGCATGTGTTAAACCAAACCCTCTGCCATCAAGTCAATTCCGACTCCTAGCTACCCTGTAGGACAAAGTAGAACTGTCCCATAGGATTTCTAAGGAGTGCCTGGCAGATTCAAACTGCCACCTTTTTGGTTAGCACACCTAGCACTTAACCACTTCACCACCAGAGGTTAGGGTGGATTTGGACTTGTAGCCTTCTGGACTGTGACAGAGTAAAATTTCTTTTTTTTTTGTACTGTTATTGAATGAAAATGTACATTGGCCATATAAATTCACATGCTCACCTATATGCAGCACCCACTGCTCTCCCTGCCCGGTGACAGCGCACCCCTCCTCTCTGCTCCATACATGTCCTATCCTCCCAGCAGTCTCCTATCTGCTCCTCTCCACCCACTCCCCTTCCTCCACCAAGAGGTCAGCAGGATGACATCCTGTAGATGCATAGAACCATAAAATTCCCACAACATATGGTCACTCTGCTTTGCCAAGTCCAATCCATTCCTGTCAGAAAAGTTGAACTTCATTATGATTTATGGACAGGGGCAGCATCAGGGCCAGGGGCCATGCTCTCAGGGGAACTCCGAAGCCCCTGGACCATCAATCGCAGTCTTTTATTGGAGATCTCAGGGTACACACCTATTTATTCTCTTGTTGCCAGTGAGACTCCACTTTGTGAGCTCCATCATGGCTATCACTGGTGGTGGCCGGGCACCATCTGGTTCTTCTGGTCATGAGTCGATGTAGACACCCACTTACGTGGGTCACTGTGTCTTCCAGGTTCTCTTTCCCCTGTCGTTCCTATCCTCAGTGATCATCCGTTCTTGTTGAGTTGAGACTATTTGCTATACCTTCAGATGGCAGCTTGGCAGTTTTTAAGACCCCAGACGCCACTCACCGATGAGGGGTGCAGAGAGTCCTCATTAGCAAAACGATAGCTGTGCCATTTGGCCTTGATTTCACCTGAGAACATGGTCCGTGGCCCCCTACCCCAGCTACTCTGTCCTTGTCGTATTGGGTTAAGATGGGAGGAGTACTCAAATTGTGCTGAAGTCCAGTTATTATTGATCTTCCTTCTAATGTGTGCTGTCACCGATTTCACCCAACCAAATTTCTATTAACTCTCTAAACCCTCCCCCCCTCCCTCCCTCCCCACCCTTGCAGCCGTTGAAGAGTCTTTTCTTCTATTCATGAGTCTGTTTTTAAGTTCTTATCGTAGGGATCTCATACAATATTTGTCCTTTTATCACTGACTGCTTTCACACCGCATAATGTCCTCCAGTTGAAACCAGGTTATGAGATGTTTCCTGCAATCATCATTGTTCTTTATAATTGCATGGTGTTCCATTGAGTATGTATACCATAGTTTACCTATCCATTCCTCTGTTGCGCATCTGTGTTGATTCCATCTTTTTGCTGTTGTTGACTGTGCTGCAATGAACATTTGTGTGCATGTATCAGTTGATGTGAATGGCTTTGATTCTGTAGGATATATTCCAAGCAGTGGAACTACTGGGTCAAATGGTATATCTATATCCATTTTTTTAAGGGAGCGCCAGATTGCTTTCCAAAGAGGTTGCACCATTTTGGAATCCAACCAACAGTGTAGGAGAGTTTCACTTTCTCCACAGCCTCTCCAGCATTTCTTGTTTTGTGTTTTTTGGATCATGGGCAACTTTGTTGGGGTGAGATGTTATCCTATAGTCATTTTGATTTGAATTTCTTTAATAGCTAATGATTGTGAGCATGTCTGCGTGTGTTTTTTGGCTGCCTGGATCTCCTCTTTAAAGAAGTGTGTGCCCATCTCCTCTGCCCATTGCAAATTGGGTGTTTTGTCTTGTAAAACCTTATAGATTATGGAGATCAGGCATCGGTCTGACATAGAGTTGCCAAATATTTTTTCCCGTTCTGTAGATGACCTTTTAATTCTATTAATAAAGTCTGGATGAGCAAAAGTAGTCCTGATTTATCTATTTTCTCTTCTAATGATTGTGGTTTGTTTGACAGATTTTGAAGTCTGTCTGCATTGTGTATTAAACCTTCCATTGTTCCTACTTTCTCTTGGATGAGCTTTATTGTTTTAGATTAGATATTTAAGTCTTTTATCCAGTTTGAGTTGGTTTTTGTATAAGGTGTAAGATATGGGTCTTGTTTTAATTTTTTGCAGATGGATATCCAATTTTGCCAGCACCATTTGTTGAAGAGATTTTTTTAAACCCCAGCTTAATGTTCTAGGGCCTTTGTCAGATATTAACTGTTCATAGGCCAATGATGTCATTTCTGGGGTCTCAGTTCTGTTCCACTGATATATCTGTCTGTTTTTGTACCAGTACCAGGCTGTTTTGACTACTGTGAAAGTGTAATAATGTTCTAAGGTCGGGTGATGAGAGGCCTCCCAGTGCATTCTTCTTTAGTAATGCTTTACTTATCTGGGGCTTCTTCCCTTCCCAGACAAAGTTGGTAATTTGTCCCTCCATCTCATTAAAAAAATGTCACTGGAACTTGTATTGGGATGGCATTATACAAGTAGATTGCTTTGGGTAAAATAGACATTTTCACAGTGTTAAGTCATCCTATCTATGAGCATGGTAGGTTTCTCCATTTATGTAAATCTCTCTTAGTTTCTTGTGGTAACGGTTTGTAGTTCTCTTTGTAAAAGTCTGTTATTTCTCTGGTTTAATTATTCCTAGGTACTTTATCTTGTTAGGGGCTATGGTAAATGGTATTGACTTGGTGATTTCTTCCTTAATAATCTCGTTGTTGGTATCAAGGAATCGTACTGATTTACTTATATTTATCTTGTATCCTGAGCTTTGCCGAACTCTTCTATCAGTTTGAGTTTCCTTATGGGTTCTTTGGGATTCTCTGTGTATACAATTACATCATCAGCAAATAGGAAGATTTCTAGTTCTTCTTTGCGGATGCAGATGCGCTTTATTTTTTGGTGCTGTCTAATTGTTCTAGCTAGAACTTGTAGTACAGTGTTGAATAGGAGTGGTGACAGTGGGCATCTTTGTCTTGTTCCTGTTCTCAAGGGAAACTGTTTCAGTCTCTCTCCATTCAGGATGATGTAGGCGGTTGATTTTGTATAAATAGCACTTATGCATTGAGGAATTTGCCATCTGTTCCTATTTTGCTGAGAGTTTTTTAGCATGAATGCGTGTTGGACTTTATCAAATGCCTTTTCTGCATCCATGGACAAAATCAGGTGATTCTTGACTTTTGTGATATTTATCTGGTTGATCACATTGTTTTTCTGATGTTAAACCAACCTTGCATCCCTGGTGTGAATCCAGGTTGGTCATTATGGATTATTTTTTTTGATATGTTGTTGTATTCTGTTGGCAAGAATTTTGTTGAAGATTTTTGCATCTAGATTCATGAGTGATGTTGGTGTGTAGATCTCCTTTTTGGTTGGGTCTTTCCCTGACTTTGGTATCAGGGTTATGCTGACTTCATAGAATGAATCTGGGAGTATTCAATCCCTTGCTATACTGTGAAATAGTCTCAGCAGTATTGGAGATAACTCTTCTCTGAAAGCTTGGTAGAATTCTATGGTAAGGCCACCTGGGCCGGGCTCTTTTTGATTGACAGTTTTTTGATGACTTTTCAATCTCTTCCTTTGTGATGGGTTTATTAAGTTGTTCTGCTTCACCTTGTGGTAATTTTGGTAGGTGATCTGAATCAAGGAATTTGTCCATTTCCTCTAGGTTTTCAAATTTGTTAGAATACAGTCTTTCATAGTATTCACCTATGATATTTTTTATTTCTGTTGGATCTGTGATGACAACTCCCCTCTCATTTCTTATGTGGGTTATTTGTTTCCTTTCCTGTTTTTCTTTAGTAAGCTTAGCCAGTGGTTTGTTAATTTTGTTGATCTTTTCAAAAAAACAGCTTTTTGTCTTTTCAGTTTTTTCAATTGTTTTTCTATTCTGTAATTCATTTAGCTCTGCTCTAATCTTCAGAATCTGTTTTCTTCTGGTGCCTGAGGGGTTCCTCTGGTGTTCTGTCTCTACTTGTTCAAGCTGTATGGTCAGTTCTTAGACTTGGTTTCTTTCTTCCTTCCAGATGTGTGCATTTATGGAGATAAAGTGACCTCTGAGCACTGCTTTGGCTGTATCCCATAAGTTCTGGTAGGAAGTATTTTCATTCTCATTGGAATCCATAAATTTCTTTATTTCATCCTTGACTTCTTCTATAACCCATGATTTTTTGAGCAAGATGTTGTTGAGTTTCCATGAGTTCCACTTTCTATCTATGTTTTTTCTGCTATTGATTTTGACTTTTATGGCTTTGTGATCTGGGAAGACGCTTTCATTAATTCAGTGGTATAGATTTTGTAGAGAATTGCTTTATGTCCTAAGACATGGTCTATTCTGGAGAATGTTCCTTGTGCACTGGAGAAGGAGGTGTAGTTGTCTGCTGATGGATAGAAACTTCTGTATGTGTTGATGAGGTCTGGCTGGTTAATTGTGGCGATAAGGTTTTCTGTGTCTTTACTGAGCCTTTTTCTAGACAATCTGTCCAATATTGAGAGTGGAGTGTTGAAGTCTCCTGCTATTACTGTGGAGTGATCTATCTCCTTTTGGAGTGTAGTGAGTGTTTCTCTGACATATTTAGGTGCTCCAATATTAGCTGCATAAATATTTAATATTGTTAAGTCCTGTTTGTGTATTGAACCTTTCAGCAATAGTGACCATCCTTGTCCATGAAGGTGGATTTTACATTAAAATCTATTTTATCCAAGATTAGAATTGCCACACCTGCTCTTCTTTTTTCATTGTTAGCTTGATATGTATTCTTCCATCCTTTAATTTTCAGTTTGTTCCTATCTTTAAGTCTCATGTGAGTTTCTTGTAGGCAACATGTAGATGGGTCATGTCTTTTGATCCAAGATGTCACTCGATGTGTCTTCACTGGCGCATTCAGTCCATTCACATTCAGTGTAATTATTGATAGATATGTGTTCAGTGCTGCCATTGTGATGTGTTTATTCTTCTGTTGATGTTTTCTTTGTTGTTCTTATTAATCTGTTCCGTGACCTTCATCTTTGTGAGTTGATTTTTCACTTTTTTCAGGGTCCGTTATGTGGTTGTTGAGACTCCTGTATTACATTTCTTGATACAGTATGTAGCTTTTTTATTGTGCTTTAAGCTGCCCCTGTGATCTTGCTTAATACAGTATATATAAACCCAATTTTGATTGCTACCAGTCTTGTCAACTTCCTCTCCATCTGGAAGGACTGTAACGACTGTAGTACATCCCTCGTTTTAATATGATGATAGCATAGTTTACATGATACTATGATGAGTAGATCGTTTCACTATTATAGCTTTGATTGTGTTTACAGCCTTCCCTAACTGAACAGGATTCTGGATAATGTGTACTTCTAAAATATAAAGTTAGCAATTTTGTTCTTCCAAGCCAAGAAATTCTTTCAGTATTTCTTGTAGCTTTGATTTGGTTTTCAAAAAGTCTCTGAGTTTCTGTTTATCTGCAAATGTCTTAATTTCATTTTCACAGTTGAAAGATAGTTTTCCAAGATATATAATTCTTGGTTGGAAGCTCTTCTCCTTCAAGGCTTTGAATGTGTCATGCCACTGTCTCTGTGCCACCGTCATTTCTGCTGAGAAATCCAACGAAAGCCTACAGGGTTTCCCTCTGAATGTTAGCTTTGCTTTGAGTCTTACTGCCTTTAAGAGTTTCTGCTTGTGCTTCATTTTGTTAAGCTTGATTGGAGTATGTCTTGGAGTTTTTCTTTAGAGATCTGTATTGAGTGGGGTTCGATATGTATCTTGGATATCTATATTCTCTTTTATAATTTCTGGAGAGTTTTCTGTCAGCAGCTCCGCAACAATACTCTGTTCTCAAGTGTCTCACCTTGTTCAGCAACTCCAATTAGTCATAGATTATTCTTCTTAATAGAATCCCACATGCTTCTTAATGCTTCTTTATTTTTCTTGTTTCTTTTTTCTGATTTCTCCTCATAGATTCTGGAGTCAGTAGCTGTGTCTTCCAAATCAGAAATTCTCTTTTCCGTTTGTTCCATTCTATTTTCTTGGCTTTCAATTGAAGTTTCTATGTCTTCAATTTTGTTCTTGATCTGTTGGATTTCCAAGTACTGATGTTTCATCAGATTGAACAGCTTGCTTAATTTTTTGTTTTGCTCTGCTACATTTTGTATAAGGTCTAGGAGGGCTCTCTGTATAATCCGTTTGTATTCACCATCTGATAGTTTCAGAAAAGCTTGTTCATCTGGGAAGTTCTGAGACGATTTCTTTTGGGGGCCTTCTGATGCCATGGGTGATTTCCAGGTTACCGTCTTCTCCAACATATGTGGTATTTTGGGCTTCATGTGGATCAGTAGAGGCTGGGAGAGATGCTGTGAAGATGGACCACAGTTGTTTCTCTAGGCCATCTTAAAATGAGAAGTAAAAAGTGTTTGATGACTTTCAAAGTCTGCCAGGTTTTCAGGTGTATACATCCTTCTTCCTAGCTGGCAAAGTAAGCACCTCTGTATTGAACCTCAGATGTTATAAAGTAGCTCAAAATACAGAAAGGCTACTGGCCTGCTGACCTCTGCTGTGGGGCCCCAGCTGTAGGTGATACTGTGTAGAATTCTGTTTTTCTGCTGGAAAAGCAGTCTCTTCTAGGTAGGCACTGCCTCCCAGCCCAGGAATTAGGTCCAGCTGAGGCTTTCATGTGGATGACTCCACCTCCTAGCAAAACAAGAAGGCATCCCACACTAGGTTGTCAGCTGATCAGGGGCAAGTGCCCAGCAGAACAAGGGGCCAGGAGTGCCGAAGTGCCCAGAGTCCACAGCCTCTGCCACTGGGTCCTAGCCCCAGGCAACACTGTGCAGAACACTGCCTCCCTGCCGGAAGAGCACTCTCCCCTCGCAGGCGCCACCTCCCAGCCTGGGAACAAAGTCAGGCCAGGGCCTCTGCCTGGGCTTCTCTGTTTCCCAGTGGAGCAAGATGGCGTCCCACACAAGTACATCTGTACAGCTACCACATGGCAGAGGCAGAAAGATAGGCCAGGGGAGCCAAGGTGTACAGAGTCCTAAGCCAGGCTCGCAGAACCTGGTAATTATGCTTGCTGGTCCCACCAGCAGTGCGTCCAAGACCAGCAGCTAGTCAAGTCCCAGGTCTGCCTGCCGGCCAAGATAGAGGCAAAAGAAATCAAAATGATGAGTTACTGTCAGTCTGTGCAAGCCTCAGCTCGCTGAGAGTAGGGTCAGTGAAAGAGAAGAATTTTGCATTCAGTGGTATGAAGTCCAATTTAACAGCCCTGTGCTGCATCCCAGGGCTCCCTAGGTATCCAGAAGGCTCCATTTAATTATCATTTCAGGTCTTGGTTTCCAGAGGGATTTAGGGAGACGTGTGTTTAGTCTGCCATCTTGGCTCCGCTCTCCAGTAAAATTTCTTTATCAAGCCATCCACTTGTGGTATTTCTATTACAGCAACACTAGAAGACTAAGTCAGGCAGCTTAGTCATCGCAGTGACATTGTTGCTTTTTAAGATTTTTTTTTTTAAGTATTTATACCTTTGGCATACCTTTACTCATGTCAGAAAAGATTTTAAGTGAACTTTGTACTAGGGCTTTTAGAAAAGAGTAGAGCGTTAAAATTATTTGTATATATTTCTGGATTTCACTTTGTTCCGTTACCTATTTTGTGTCATTTCACAGCGTATTGATTACTGTAGCTTTAAATTCAGCTTGTTAGAAAAACTGCTGAAATATTTAGATTGCATTTAGGAATCATGGACGTCTTAATGCCAAGCCAGCCAAGTGCCATCAAGTCAGATCTGACTCGATGTCTTAATATTGGATTTATATTTAACATTGTCTTCCATCTCATGAACATGATGTATTTACCTTTTATTCATGCCTTTCTAAATTGTTCTTAGTATTTTTACAAATTTTTGTGTATACTTCTTTCATTCAGTTTATCCATGTTTTTTTATTTTGAAGCTATTAGTGTTTTTAATTTCATATTTGATTGATTCATTGCTAGTCATGAAAAAATACCATTGATTTTTGAATATTGACTGTCTAGTAACACTTAAATTTATTAGTTCTAATAATTTTTCTGTAGGTTTCCTAGGATTTTCTGTGTATAAAATTGTGTCTTCTGCAATAACAGCAACAAAGCTTTACGTCTTCCTTTTCAGTCTTTATGCTTTTTGTTTGTTTAGTTTTATTACAGTGGGTTGAGCCTTTAGTACCATTACAATGATTGATAGACGTGGTATGAGAGGATATCCTTGTCTTGTTCTAATTCTTAACATTCTGTAGTCCCCGTTAAGTATAATGTTAGCTGCAGGGTTTTCCTACATGTATTTGTCAGGTTAAGAAAAGCTCTTCTATTCCTGATTTTCTGAGAGTTTTTATCATATATGAACACTGCATTTTATCAATTGCTTTTTCTGCATTTATTAAAATTATCATATGATTGCTCACAAATGGATTACATTATTCATTTTCATTTATTAAACCAGCATTTATGATTCAGGATTAAATCTCACTTGACTATGATGTATTAACCATTTTATGCATCGTTGGATTATATTTGTTAAAATTTTGTTGAGGATTTTTACTGTTGTGCTTGTGATGGTTGTCAGTCTATAATTTTCTTTCTTGTAATGCACTCTTCTAATTTGGAATGAAGGTTACAGTGGCTTCATAAAATTAATTGGGAAATGTTTCAAAATTTGTCTGTAAGTGGTATTGTGTCTTTCTTAAATATTGGATAGATTGTGTTAGTGATGCCACCTGGGTCTGAATTTGGGAACGGGGTGTTGATAATGAATTCAACTTCCGTAAGTGTTATAAGGCTATCCCAGTTTTCTGTTTCTCTGTGGATTGAGTTTGGTAATTATACTTTTCAAGAAATCTTGCTATTTTGATCTAAGTTGTCAGATTTGTTGACATGAAGTTCATACTGTCCCCTCATTAACCTCTTAATGTCCATCATATCTGTAGTGATTTCTTTCATTCTTTATTTTGGGTTGGGAAAAAGGGCTTGAGAAGTTTTTTGTTTCTGTTTTCTTAATTTTACTTTAGATGAAGGTTTACAGAGCAAATATACATATTATTTTATGACATTAGTTGCCAACCACATGAAGTGTCAACATTCTCCCCTTTGCAACCTTGGGTTCCCCATTACCACCTTTCCTGTTTCCTCCTGCCTTCTCATCCTTCTCCCTGGGCTGGTGTGCCCATTTAGTCTCATTTTGTTTTATAGGCCTATCTAACCCTTGTCTCAAGGGTAACTACAGTACTGAGTTAAAAGGTGCCCAAAGGCTATACTCTCTGGGTTTTTCCAGCGTATGTCAGACCAGTGACTCTGACCCTTTTTTTCGTTGGTAAGTTAGAATTTTGTCCTAGATTTTTCTCCAGCTCTCTTCTTTCATTCTTGATACTGGTAATTTCTCCCTTTTTGTTCTTCAGTCTTATAAAGATTTTATTAGTTTTACTAATTTTCCAAGACACAACCTTCTACTTTGCTTATTTTCTCTGTTGGTTTATTTTTTATTATTAATTTAAACTTTTATTTTTATTTAAGTTGTGAGCTTGCATTGTATCTAATTCTTCAGCTTCTTCAGATGTCGTTGATTTTATACCTCTCTTCTAATATAGCATTTAAGGCTGTACATATTCTGTAAGGACTTTTGCATCTCACAGAATTTCTTAGGTTTTTTTTCTCAGTATTTGTTTCAAAATATTTTCTCACTTGTGATTTCTTCTTTACCAATGAATTATTTGCCAACGGCCAAGTGCCGTCAAAAATGAATTATTTAGTAGTATGTTATTTAATTTCTCAAAGATTTGGGAATTTTGCAAGTATCTTTTTATTACTGATTTCTAATTTAATTCCATTTGGTTAGCCAACATACTCTGTATGATGAAATCCTTATAAATATGTGTTCAGTGTGTGGTTTAGTTTGGTGATTGATTATTCTATAGGTAATTAAGTAGAATATATTCTGTTGTTGGTAGAAGAGATTTATAGATGTTAGTTGATATTGCTGTTCATATCTTCCATATCCTTGTTCATTTTTTATCTTTTTGTTCTATCAGTTTCTGACAGAGGGGTGTTAAAGTTCCATCTATGATTGGTGACTTGTCTGAATTTCCCTTTAGTGCTGTCAAATATGACTTTATATACTTGGAAGCTCATTTGCTAGGTGCATACCCATTTAGGCTTGTTCTGTCTTGCATGTTCCTAATACAATATTGAAATGCCTTTCTTTTTTCCTGATAATACTTTTCATCTTCAAATCTACTTTGTCTCATATTAGTGTAACTGCATTAGGTTTATTATACTGAATGTATGGTATGTTTTTTTCTGTCCTTTTATTTTCAGTTCATTTGTGTACTTATGTTGAAAGTGTATTTCTTGTGTACGGCATTTAGGTGTGTCTTGCTTTTTTAGTCATTAAGACAATGTCTGCTTTTAATTTATACATTTACTCTACTTACATTTCACATAATTATAGTTACGTAGTTGTTTTTAGGTGTCAAACGAGTTGGTTCCAATTCATTATGACCCAGTGTATGACAGAACGAAACCCTGCCCCATCTAGCACCATGCCTGCAGTTGTTGTTATGCTTGGGTCTGTTGTTGCAGCACTGTGTCAGTCCATCTCTTTAGGGGTCTTCCTCTTTTTTAATGATCCTCTACTTTCCGACTAGACGGCACGTGACTTCGCTGCTTTACATACCATGATGTCCTTCTTCAGGAACTGATACTTTGTGACAACATGTCCAAAATCGGTAAGACATAGACTCACCATCCTTGCTTCTAAAGAGCACTCTGGGTGTACTTCTTCCAAAATAGATCTGTTCATTCCTTTTGCAGACCTGGTATACTGAATATTCTTCTCCAACACAACAATTAAGTGACATCAATTCTTCATTCTTCCTTATTCATCATCCTGCTTTCACATGCATATTATGCAATTAAAAATACATGGCTTGGGTCAGGCATAACTTAGTCTTCAAGTAACTTCTTTGCCTTTCAACACTTCAAAGAGGTCTTTTGCCGCAGATTTTCCCAGTACAATGCTTCTTTTGATTTCTTGACTGCTCCTTCCGTGGGTATTGATTGTGGAACCAAGTAAAATGAAATCCTTGACAATCTCAGTCCTATCTGATAATATTGCTTATTTATCATAATGTTGTTTGTTGGCTGAGTTCCGAGGACTTTTGTTTTCTGGATGTTGAGCTGTGATCCATACTGAAGGCTGTGGTCTTTGGTCTTCATCAGTAAGTGTTTCAAATCCTCTTCACTTTCAGCCAGTATGGTTGTTAATGAATCTTCCTCTAATCCTGATGCCCCATTCTTCTCCATGTGATCCAGTGTCTTGGATTATTTGTTCAGCATACAGATTGAATATACATGGTGAAAGAGTAGAACCCTGACGCACACCTTTCCTGACTTTAAACCATGCAGTGTCTCCTTGTTCTGTGTCAAACCACTGCTTTTTGATCCATGTACGGATTCCTCATGAGCACAGTTAAGTGTTCTGGAATTACTGTTCTCCAATTTGTTATAATCCACAGAGTGGAATGTCTTTGCATAGTCAACAAAACACAAGTAAACACTTGTCTGGTATTGTCTGCTTTCAGCTAAGATCCATCTGACATCAGCAGTGATATCCCTGGTTCCATGTCCTCTTCTCAGTTTGGCTTGAATTTCTGGTAGTTCCTTTTCAATATGCTGTTAGAGTAACTTTTGAATAATCTTTAGCAAAATTTTATTTACACATGATATTAATGATAAATCAAAACCAAAACCAAACCCACTGCCGTCAAGTCAATTCCAACTCATAGAGACTGTAGAGGACAGAGTAGAACTGCTCCATAGAGTTTCCAAGGAGTGCCTGAAGATTCAAACTTCCAACCTTTTGGGTAGCGACGTAGCACTTAACCACTGTGCCACCAGGGTTTCCAATATTAATGATAGTGTTCAATAATTTTCACATTTAGTTGGATCACCTTTCTTGGGAATAGACACAAATACAGATCTCTTCCAGTTGGTTGGCCAGGTAGCTGTCTTCTAGGTTTCTTAGCATAGGTGAGTTAACACTTCCAGCACTGTATCTGTTTGTTGAAACATCTCCGCTGATAATCCGTCAATCCCTGCAGCCTTGTTTTTCACCAGTACCTTCAGTACAGCTTGAGCGTCTTAAGTTTATATGCTGCCACTTGAAATGGTTGAATGTCAATCAGTTCTTTGGGGTATAATGATTCTCTGTATTCCTTCTATCTTTGTTTGATGCTTCCTATGTCATTTAATATTTTCCCTATAGAATCCTTCACTATTGCATCTTGACGCATGAATTTTTTCTTCATTTCTTTCCGCTTAAGAAATGTTGGACATGTTCTTCTCTTTAAATTTTCTATTTCCGGCTCTTTGTGCCTGTCACTGTAACACTTTACTTTGTCTTCTCAAGCCACTCTTTGAAATTTTCTGTTCAGTTCTATATTGTTTGTTTCTTCCTTTTGCTATAGCTACTTGCCATTCAGAAGCAAACTTCAGAGTCTCTTCTGACATCTATTTTGATCTTTTCTTTTTTCCTGTGTTTTTAATGACTTTCTTCAGGTATACTCTTCTTGATATTAATTCTGCAATTCATCTCGTCTTTGGTCATTAGTGTTCAGCATGTCGGATATGTTCTTGAGATGTTCTCTAAATTCAGGTGGGATATACTGAAGGTTGTTCTTTGGCTCTGGTAGACTTGTTCTGATTTTTTTCAGTTTTGATTTGAATTTGCACATGAGCAGTTTGTGGTCTGTTCTGCAATAGGCCCCTGAACTTGTTCTGACTAATGAGACTGAGCTTTTTCTGTTGTCTGTTTTCACAATCAGTTTTAATCTTGTAATGCTTAGATTTAAATCTACCATTTTAGAGCTTAATTTTTTTTTTGACCCATCTGTTCTTTTTTCCTTTGTTCTTTCATGACTTTACATGGATGAATCAGGCATTTTTAATATTCCATTTTGCTGGATGAATCATATATTTTTAATGTTCCATTTTGCTTTAGTTATGCCACTTGTTTTATTTTTAATGGTTGCTCTAGGTGTTATAATTAAATTAAATTCATCTTTAGTTTCTCACACAGAGACGCAAAGGTAGACAAAAGAGCAGAAATAGACTGACATACATTTGAATTTAAAATATGTAAAAGTAGACATTTCAAATTGGAGGAAAAAGATACTATTAGTCAATAAGCTGTGTTCAGAGAATTTAGAAAGCCTTCTGAAGAAGCATTACTTACTCCAGGATAAATTCCAACTGGCTTAAATATTTAAGAGTAAAAATTAGTCATGACAGCAGCAGAAAGTCTGTGGGAAGATTTTTTAAAATTTTGAGGTGAAAGGAGGCATTTCTAAATATAGCACATTTAGAATCTTAAAAGATTATGAATGTGACAGCATAAAAGTTGTTGAATAGCTAAAGATTTTTATGCACTGCATTATACCAATCAAACCCACTGCCATTGAGTCAATACTAATTCATAGCAACCCTGTAAGTCAGGGTGAAACTTCCCTGTAGAGTTTTCAAGGACTGCCTCGTGGATTTGAACTGCCATCCTTTTTGTTCGCATCCATACGCTTAACCACTGTGCCACCAGGATTTCCCATGCATGAGAATTGAAAGGCAAAAGACAAGGAAAGGAAAATATTTGCAACTCCTGTCATAGCTATAGGCTTATTTCTCTGTTACTTAACATGGCCCTGCAAATGATTAGGAAAATAAAAATGTAATAGAAAAATAGGGAAAAGATATGACTAAATGGTTAACCAAAACATTAAGTATTAAGTATCTTTTAAATATGCAGAAAGGTGTTCAGTCTTTCTTGAAATACATGGTAGGAAGCACATCGTGATAGTACTTTTTATGTATCACATGTCATATGGAAAAGATAAAGTTTGATAATACCCTTTTAGCCAAAACAGTAGAAACACTCATACATTGTTTTTGAAGTGTAAATTGATAACAGTTTTTGAGGGAAGGTAATTTGACAGTCATTACCTATCACAATAACAATTTACACATCTTTTGTCCCAACAATTCCACTTCTTGAGTTTATCCTATGAACTAAGTGCTCTGTGTACAAAATTACCTATGTACAAGTTTACTCAGTACAGCATTGTTTGTAGTTATAAAGATTGGCAACAACTTTGATTTCAAATGAATAGTTGTTAAACATATTGTGGTACATAGTACTAAAAGATTGCTTTACAAATGTTAAAATAACGAAGAAGCTATCTACTCTGTATGTACTGATATGCAAAGGTGTCCAAAATATGTTAAGTGAAAAGAGAAAGGCATGACATAGTAAGTGTGGTATGTTACTGTCTCTGTAAAAATAATATGTAGTATTCATATTTGCAGAATGTAAAGTATGTCTGGTAGTATGCCAAGAAAGTGATTTTCTGGATTCCATTTCATAAGGATGGCAATTTGGTGTCCTGCAACAAAGACATTTTTTTTTCTTTTTTAGTACCATTTTGTGTATTCTGAATTTTCAACTATTTGTATTATATATTTAAACCAACTTAAACATAAATAAATAAACTTTTATAAAATTTTAGCAAGGTAAAAATGCCTTCTTAAAATATCTCACTTGTTACTTGTAATACTGACCAAAATTTAAAATCACTGTCTAGTTTACCTTCCTTCTCCTTTACCTCTTTTCTGTTGGCAGTAGAAAGGAAACAGCAGTATCTCACGCATTTCTAAGTGCAGATCTTTAATTGCAGGATCCTTGGAAGCTCAGTGGTTAAAGCAGTCAGTGGCTACCTGAAGGGCCCCTAGTTTGAACTACAGAGGCTCTGCAGAAAAAGACATGACAGTCTGCTTCCTTAGAGATTTATAGCCTTGGAAACCCTTTGGGGTCACTGTGAGGTGAAATCAACTCCATGGCAGTGGGTTTGGTTTGTTTGGCTCTGTAACTGTTTAATAAATCCCTCCATCCCCACCCACCCTGTGTTTGTTTTAAAGCTACTAACCAGAGAGTGGATAGTCTTAGAAAGAAATGTAACGAAACTGTCCCATGCCTGTGCTCAGCACAGTCATTGAGACATGAAACAGGTGAAAATGAAAGAAGCTGTATTTGGCCAGGCAAAGGCTCATAATGGAATTTGTGTTCTTAGGATGGTTCCCAGAACAGTAGCCCAAGGCGTTTATATGGTGTGAAGTAAATCAGGTCTGAGGTCTTTAGAATCACCTGGGTGAGGTCAGCTTGCTGATCGGTCTGGCCCGAAAAGGTGCTCCCCGAGGCAGTCCAACATTTCTGCACTTGAGCACTCTAAAAGGGGGCAGTGTCTCTCAAACCAGATCAGAGGCTCAGACTTTCTCTTCTGAAAGCCTGTAGGCAATGCTGGGCCACCAAAGTTTAATTCCATACAATGTTAGAGAAGTTCTGGGTCACTCAGAGGATAGAGTTGACGGTTTTGCACTTGTCAGATGGTCCAGATCTGATCTTAACTGGTTCTGTGGTCGGCTGACCACAGCCTCTTGCCTTATCTTGGACTGAAACAGGAAACATACCTGAAGAAGGAGATAGCTCAAAGACGGGGAATTGTTCCTCTGTCATAAAAGAAGGCAGGCACAGCCCTTTTCCTTTTCAAGATGGTGGGCAGACTGCTGTCTTAGAAATATCTTTAATAAACTTCTGTCATCATTCAGACATGTGCCTGTCAAACCAAACACCCAGACGTGTTGCTATCGAGTTGACTGACTCATTGCAAGCCTGCTGGATTAAACCAAATACCACACAGGGTTCCCAGTGAGTGGTTGATGATCCAAATGCTGCCGGTTTGGGTAGCAGCCATAGCTTTCTGTGGCTGTACCGCCAGGGCTCCGTGCCTGGCAAAATGTATTTTGAAATATTGCACTGGGTTGTTTTTTTTTTTTTTATGTGTAGTATAGAAAGAAGTGACTGGAAGATAATTGTGGTAGATTTGAATTTTAAGGATTTAAGGGGAAAAAAAAAGCTAGAAGTCTGGTGACGGTCTTATGTTCTCTTTTAGATATCAAACACCGCCGAATACCAATCTTATTCTTTGCAAACAAAATGGATCTTAGAGACGCGGTGACGTCGGTAAAAGTGTCTCAGTTGCTGTGTTTAGAAAACATCAAGGATAAACCTTGGCATATTTGGTAAAGTTTTATGTTTACTTTTTGATTTATCATCCTGAGGAAGCTAGCTTCAGTCCTTCTATTCTTAGTTTATTTCATAAGTGGCTACACATGGTAGAATGTAAGCTAAGGATTGTGTTGTATAGAATTGTGACAGTCATAAATATAGGACTGTTAAACAACCTTTCTAGATATTTTTGAGGATAAAAAAATGTAAACAGTTCTCATAACAAAATAATGTGGATTTCAGCCACACTGTTTTCTCAGTGCACATTGTATCAGTCAAGGACAGTTCCGGCTGAGGGCGTCTGCATTTATTACTCCCTCTGTCTGAGTCATTTTCCCAGATGTGTTTTCCTGGCTTGCTATTACACTTCCTGCAGAAGAGCAACCACTCGTACTGCTCTCTGAAATATCACTGTATTCTGCCCCCTGCCACTTGTTTTTCTCTTAGTTTTGCTTTAGTTTTCTATTACTGTGTGATTTTATATGTATATGTATGTGTAAATATACCCCCACAGCCATATATGTATGTATGTATATCTACATATATGAGAATGTGTGTATGTGTATCATCTGTCTCCCTATATTAGTGTGTTAGTTCCACAAGAGCTTGGATTTTACGTTTTATTCCCTTCTGTAACCACTGTATCCTCGTTAACTAGTATTGCCATAACAAATATCACCACAAGTAAGTGGCTTTAAAGAATGGAAATTTATTTTATCATAGTTCTGGAGGCTAGAAGTCCAAATCAGAGTCTCTGCTGTGTCGATTGCTTCTGTGGGGCTCTCCCACAGTTCTGGTGAGTGCTGCCAGTCCTTGGTGTTCTTTAGCTGCCTATAGAGGTGTCTTCGTATGGTGTCTGTCTTCTTCCCCTGTGTGTGTGTGTGTGTGTGTGTGTCTCTCTTCATGTCTATCCTGCTGTTTTTATAAGACACCTTTCAGAAGGTGTTAGGGTTAGGACCTGTCTTACTCAACATGCCATCATTAGTTTAGCAAAAGAAAAGCCTTATTTCCAAGCAAGGTCATTTTTACAGCTATAAGTGTTAGGATTTCAGTGTATCTTTTGGGGGAATATAATTCATATATCCCAGAATAGTGGTAATACCTGGTATTTAATAGGTATACAACAAATATTTGTTAAAATGAATAAATAGATGTGAAACTATTTGTCTTCTTTAGACATATTAATAAGGTTCAACTTTTAAATACTTTATTAGTGTCTGAATTACTACCAAAAAAAGTTACTTTGGACTTGATTCTAACTCACAGTGACCCCGTCTGCATCAGACAGCAGAACTGTGCACCATTAGATTTTCAGAAACTGATTTTTTTCCAGGACTTTCTTTTGAGGTACCCCCTCAGTGGCCTCAAACCTCTATCTTTCAGTTTACAACCAAGCATGTTAACCATTTGCACCACCTAAGGACTCCCTAAAATTATTATTGTTTTACTGGAAAACAGATTCTTACTAATGTAACTCTAATGTACCATTGTATCAGAATACTCCAAAAATGGATAACCTGAAGTTTTATGTCAGATAAAATTTTAGTGCCTACTGCTTCTTTTATTATTTAGCTCCCTTCCACTCACCCACACCTCTGTACTATAAGATGCCCTTTTCTTGCCAGACTTTCCCTTTTTATAACAAAATAAGTATTGGAAAGCCCGAACACATGCGGAGGTATTGATTTGGTTGTAGAAGGGAGCCAGAATGTGCGTAAAGAACAAACTCTTTAGATTCTTTAAAAGAACTAGCCTTGCTGCTAAAAAAATATGGAATAACCAAGGAACCAGTCAGTTGCTGTCAAGTTGACACTGACCCATGGCAGCCCTGTGTGTGTCAGAATAGAACTGTGCTCCATAGGGTTTTCAATGGATAATTTTTTGAAAGTAGATCACTGGGCCTTGTTCAGAGGTTGCACTGGGTGAACTTGAATGCTTTTGGCTAGCAGCTGAGTGTATTAATCACTTGTACCACATGGAGATTCTCATATTGTGGAATAGAGCTTGAGAAAACCCTGGAATGCCTCACTACTCAAGGCCTCCCCTCCATCCTTTTTACCCGGAATGAAATACTCTCTACCCTGTTAAAACCTGCCTGACTTTGGGATCAGATGGAAAGGCAGTAAAAAAAATTTATAAGGATAAGCACAAAACTCATTACTGTGAGGTGGAGGTTAAAGACATCCCACATGCCCAACTTTTCCAAGCTGTATTGTATCACTCCATCCTCTCTAATGTTGACTGTTCCTCCTCCCTTCAGTACTCTCCCTCCCTTCTGTGAGTTCCCTAATTCTCTGCAACATCTCACAGAACTGATAGAACTCAGTAACTGTATAAAGGCAATGGCTCATGTAGTTGTGAAGGCTGGCAAGTCCTGAATTCATTGGTCAGGCTAGGCGTCTCCTGACCCACATGGCTGTAGGGGCTGACTACTCCAAACCAGCAGTTCAGATCACAGGCTACTGGTACATCAGACCGTGTGATATCCTCCTGGCCCTTGTGGCTGTGGAGGCCAGCGAATTCCAGAATAGGGCAGATGTATACCTCAAGTCCCAGACACTAAAGGTCACTTGATCACAAACCAGATGCAGGATCGAGATGCAGAGAGACAGCCCCCCTACCCCACAACAGTGCACACATACATTTTAGATGGAGCCCATACCCTAGGAAAGGTGGGTGTAACTTGAGTATAGGTGGGATTTGAGCCATGTCCTGTGAAGCTAAGAGCCAAGATAAACCCTACACCAGTCCTACCTCATCAACATATAGAAGTCGGGATCTACAACACATAAAATAGAAGACAGCTATGTGATACTAAGAATCGTGACATAGTTACGTAAACACATAACCGCAGCCATCACAGGTACAAAGACCGTAGATATAAGCATAAATTAAGTAATTCATTACACCACAGCGATTACTAAGTAATTCTTCAAATTGGAATTTACAGTTTTGTGGTAGAAAGAGGAGAGATTTTTGAGTAGGGAGACATCATGAGATAGAATCTTTCTTTTCTGTTTCCCCAAATCATTCTCAAATTGATAATCAGTAATGGAGTTTTTGCATCTTTACATTATAGTTAAGTATTGTGACTGCTTTTATAGAAAGGGCAGCATTCTAAAATGTGGTCTTACTCATAAACAATGCCACCCTACTTTTAATTTTGAAGTGGTGATTAATTTTGCATTGGAAAAAAAAATCTTTTTTCTTGAAAAAATTAGCAGTAGGATTCTGATAGGTTTACTTCATTATGGCATCTGCATATATTTTCAGTGAGAGAAAAGGTAATATCCTGATACTCCAAGAATTCGGAATATTATATTGCCTATTTCTGTGTTTTTTTCTGTGTTATGGAAGAATGTCATTTGTCTTTTAAAGTTGTCTGTTATTTTGACTTCTCATTAATTTATAGTGAACAACATAGTAAGCGCAAATCAATGTTTTAATTACTAAATTTGTTCTTTCTTTTGTGGTACATTTGAAACCTATATAAAATTTAAAATATATTCAATCTTCTTTTGTAATTCTAGAGATAGAGGTGATATTCAGTGATATAAAATGTTTTAGGTCTCTTGTGCTAGGTACCAGTAAATTTACCGGATGATCAAGGAAAGCTCAGAGAGAAGTGTAGTCTGAGAAATTAAAAGGAAAATTTTTGTGGTTTATTTTTGACCACTGTACTTAAAGTATTATCATCTCTGATGACCAAAGGTCTAATTAGGTTATTCTTTGTGTATGTTCCGACTCACACCTTGGTGTGATACATATTTATTATTTGTTATCTAGTGGGGAAAACAGATAATGAAACCAGTAAATAAATATATAAATGTCATCTGAGAGGATGAAGAAAAATAAAGATAACAAGAGAAAGAATAAAGAGAGGTACTGCCTCTCCAAGACCTAATTCAAGTCACATAAAGGTTTGGAGGAACAGCTTCCTAGACAGAAGGACCCACAAGTGTGAAAAGATTCTTAAATGAGATTGCCCCAGTAACAGGAAGAAATCTAGTGACTTGGAGGAGATTGTATAAGAGGAGGCCTCTGAAGACTAACCACGGACCAGATTATGTGGGACCTCACAGACATGGGGACGACTTAGGCTTTCATTTTAGGTATAGGTCTTAGGATTTTTTCTTTAGAATAAAGGTAGAATTCAAGCATTTGAACTTGTTGGGAAAAAGATAACAAGGTTTCTAGTAGGGTGGTGATACCTACTCCACAGGGCAATAATTTGTTCGTATTGTTTATTTGTGACTATATATGAGTAAGAAACTCAATACATTGATCCTTTTTTTGATGTATTTATTGTTGAGAAGATATGTGGCAAAAATATACCAATTTACCTTTTCTACATGTACAATTCAGTGATGTTGGTAACATTCTTCAAGTTGTACATTTTTACCCTCCTGTTCTAGGTTGTTCCTTCCCCACTAACGTAAACTCACTGCCCCCTAAGATTCCTGTTGTCTGTTTGATCCCATATAGATGATCTTAAAGGAGCATAATCCTCAAGGCAGAGAGGTTTTAAGAAGACTTCAGGGGATGTTTTCGGTTTAAGGTTTGAAGACTCTCAGGGCAGTAGTTTCAGGGGTTCATACAGTTTTCATGGCTTTAGAAAGGCTGGAGTCCAGGAGAATTTGAAATCCTGTCCTGCATTTTTCTCCTTCGATCACATTGATCTTTCTAGAGTTTTATAGTTACTAATATTTTGCTATCCCAATGGATAATCTAGTTGGCTTTGAGTTATTGTATATCTCATGCTGGTTGTTTCTGTTTTTCTATTTTAAAAAAGTTCTATGATAAGTCATATTCTTAGTCTAATAAGTAGTTTCTTAGAAGAAATTTTTGCTCCAATACACTAAAAACAACCTTAGTCATTCAGAAAAGTTAATTATACAAGGACTGCCAGTTAAGTTCATGAACTCATCCTAGAGATAGTGCTACACACCTCACTGCTAAATATCTCTACAGTCTCTTTCAAAGTACTCCCACTGGGAAGCTATGCACCAATGCCAGCACCTAATCCACCTTTCAGAGCAGTTTTGGAACTCTTTTTCTACAGTGGCCATCAGAGGGGTCATCATATTATCCTTGATGTCCTGAATGTCATCAAAGTGTCTTCCTTGGAATATTTCTTTTACTCTTTGGGTAAAGAAAAAAGTCACTGGGGGCCAGATCCCGTGAGTAGGGAGGGTATTCCAATACAGTTATTTGTTTACTAGCTAAAAGCTCCAGCACAGACAACTGTACAGTTAAGTTTGTGAACTTCCCACCTTGCCACTGTGTGCAATGGCAATTACAAAAGAGTTCCAAAATTGCTTTGAAAATGGCATTGGTGCATAGCTTCCCAAGGGGAGTATGTCAAAGGTGACCACAATGATATTCAGCAGTGAGGCACTTAGAACAATTAAGTTCATAGACTTAATTGTCAGATCTTTTATATACAAATGAATATTATAGGATCATTATGTTTTGAAAGGAAATGACTGAATCAGTAATAAGTTATGAGACAATACCAGTTCTGCATCTTTGCAGAAAAATATTTTGTACTCAAAAACTCTACATTTTATTACTTTAGCTTATATAATTTAGATTATATATATAAAGTAACATCCATAATAAAGATTTAAGTTTACTCTTTTAAAAATAGAAAGACTCTCTGTTAGGTGCTTTATATACATTATCTCAATTACTTCCCAAAATAACCATGTGCAGTCGGGGTTAGAGGTCAGTATTACAGATCATAAAACTAAAGACAGAAGAGCAAAGTCACCTAGCCAGGCTCCTGCAGCTATTACGTATTAAACTGATTTAATTCTACAGTTTTGTTTTTTTAATCTGTCACTTTACCAAAGTTATAAGTGTCTTGGTTTGCTAGTGCTGCCATAACAGAAAGACCACAAGTGGGTGGTTCTAAAGAACAGATATTTTCCCACAGTTCCACGGGCTAAACTTCTGAATTGGGGACCTCTCCTAGTGTTTCTGGTGTCTGCCTGTGATGCTTGATGTTCTTTTGCTTGTAGACATTTCTTCACATGTGGTCTGTCTTCCCTGTCAGTGTTTTTGTGGCTATTCTGCTGTTTTCGTAATTCAGACATATTTCCAAACAATGTCATATTTACAGGTATAAGAGTTAGAATTTCAACACATATTTTTGGGAAACACAGTTCAGTCCACAACGGTGTTTATACCCTGTAGACACCAAATCCTGTTTCAAATAAATTCCCTTTGTCTTGTGGTCAAATTACAACGTAGATCAGGCACTTCTAATAGATAAACAACTGCTGTGGAGTCATGGGGAACTGTCAGAGTAAGACGGTAGATTCCATAAAACTTCTGTACCTATTGAAGAATAACTTAAACGTTATATATTTAAATGTCAACCTGAATATTATTCTTAGAATGGTAACTTTTTACTGACATACTTTGAAAATATCTAATTGAGTTTAGTAATGTTATGTCTTGCTCCTAAGAACTCAGACTTCTGTTTTTATCTTCACATTCAGCGCTTACCTGGTTCTGCTCAGATACGTGTTACTAGAATGTATTAATATGCTGTATGGCAAAATGTTAGTTCATGATTTCCATAGTTATGTGATGTAATGAAGTGGATGTATTTCTTGTGGACTTTATTCCAGTGCTAGTGATGCCATTAAAGGTGAAGGACTGCAAGAAGGAGTAGACTGGCTTCAAGGTACATCCCAAAATATGCTGTACATTTCTAGTTCTTATTTCCTTCCATTCACATGTTTCTTTGTTTACATTTTATTTTTATCATATCATTACGTCTTTTCTCCCTCATTTCCATTTTTTCCTGCTGTCAGAAAAAGCAATACAGTAAGTATCTAACATCTTACTCCATTTGCTCCAATTGCATTTTTCTAAAGCATTTATTTAAATAAAGTTATTCCATATTTAAGAATCCACTGATAGGAAATCCTGAACAAATTTTAAGCATAGTAATAAATTTCTGTCAGAACTAGTCATAAAAGCATATTTGAATTTTCAGACAATTGTTACTCTTCATTGTCAGTAACCAAAAGTGTCATCTTTTAAGAATTGTGTATATATAAATTATATATGTGCATGTATAGTTTTATTTAGGTAGAACACACTTAGACAACTTTGTGTTAATGTGTGTTTAGAAAGCAAATTAGTTTCTCATTAGACAATGAATACACAGATTGTTTGGTGATATTGATTGTCAACCCCGTGAAGTGTCAGCCTTCTACTCATCTGCACCCTGTGTTCCCCGCTCTCCATGCATCCAGTGTTGGGGTCCTTTCCTGCCTTCTTGTCTTTGCATTGGGGCTGGTGTGCCCATTTAGTCTCTTATACCTGCTTGAACTACTCAGCGTGTTCCTTACATGGGTTGTTGTTGGCCCTATAGACCTGTCAAATCTTTGGCTAAAGGGTAAACCTTGAGAGTGCCTGAAGTACTGAGTTAAATGGGTGTCTGAGAGGCCATTCTCTCAGAGTTTCTGCAGTCTCTGTCAGAGTAGCAACTGTGGTCTCTTTTTTTAGTGAATTTGAGTTTTGTTCTCCATTTTTCTCCCACTCGTGCTGGGACCCTCTATCTTCATCCCTGTCAGAGCAGACAGTCGTGTGCTGGACATCTAGTTTTGCTGGACTCATTCTGGTGGAGGATGTAGTAGATGTGGTCCATTAGTCCTTTGGACTAATCTTTCCTGATGTCTTTGCTTTTCTTCATTCTCCTTTGCTCCGGCCAGGATGGGACCAATAGTTGTATGTTAGATGGCCACTCGCGGGCTTTTAAGACCCCTAGACTCATGTAAAACATTTTCTTTATAAACTGTGTTATGCCAGTTGAGCTAGATATCCCCGAAGACCATGGTTGCCGGCCCTCAGCTCAGTAACGTGGTACCTTTGGAAGTTTGGATATGTCTGTGAAGCTTCTGTGACTTTACACTGGTCAAGTTGTGTTCCCCAGTACTGTATACTGTCTTACCCTTTGCCAGAGTTACCGCTTATTTACTATGTAGTCAGTGTTTTTCCCGTCCCACCCTGCTACCTCTCCCTTATAACCATCAAAGATTGTTTCTTTCAGTATTTACACTTTTAACATTCATATTTATTTCATATTAAAATTATGGTATTTATGTTATATGTATGTGTACAATTCTTTGTTATTCATCAAAGTAATAAACTTTGTTAGGCTGGTATGGGCTAACTATGTTGTCAGTGTTGTTAGCTGCTGTCCCATAGGCATGCAACTCATGGTAACCCCATGTACAATGAAACTAAATGTCCCCTGGTCCTGCTGCGTCCCCGTGGTCAGTTGCTGACCACACTGCTGTGATCCTTTAGGTTTTCACTGGTTGATTTTCGTAGTCTGGAGGCTCAGCAGAAGCCTCTTCAGCACCATAACAACATGCAAGTATCTACTGACAGCAGATGGTGGCTGTGTGTAATGTGTATGGGCTGGAAGTCAGACCCGTGTTCCCTCCTGAAAGACAAGAATTCTGCCACCGAGTCACAGTGGCCCCACCTCAGGCTGGGTACAGGACAGAAATGAAGAGAATAATCGGTGGTTGCGTTGTATGCTAGCCGGAAGAGTAGTCTGGAGCACATAACCCACTCTGCACAGTAAGTCAGGCAGAGGCCACAGTCTGTGTTTCTGTTTGTGAGCTGAGCTGGGTTCATTCCTGTTACCAGCACCTTTGCCCTCAATGAAGCAGAGTAACAACGAGTCATAAATTTTGTTTGTTCTCTTGTAGTTACAGTTTCTTCTACACCAACTTTTTAATGCCGGTTACATGTATTTTTTTGTCTCCTGCATGTTAAAATTGTTACAAAAGGATAGCCTGCCTACATGTACCAAAAAAGGCAAATATTCATTCACTTCAGAGTACTGAAACTATATTTGACAAATGTTAATATGTGTCATTGGTATAATATGGTATTGTAGTTAACTGCACAAAAACCAAACCAAACCCACTGCCATCGAGTAATTGCAGCTCATAGCAACCGTGTAGGTCAGAGTAGAACTGCCACATAGAGTTTCCAAGGAGCACTTGGCTGAACTACTGACCTTTTGATTGGCAGATATAGCAGGAAACCCACCAGGGTTTCCATGTTAACTGCAAAGACTATGTATTTTTCTGTTGTATTTATGCAGCCATCTTGGCATTTATCTTTAAACTTCAGAAAGCATTCTAGTCATATTTTAAAATTCAGTAAAAATTTAATGGAGAACTTGTTTTCTCCAACACAATGGGGCAATCTTACTGTGGCCTGCAGTGTCGCTGTGAGTCGAAATTAGCAGCAGTGGGTTAGTGTTTCTCAAAAGAGCTAAGCAGTTTTTCTGTGAACGCAGTAACTCAGTTTCTTAGAGAATGGTAAAGTAGCCAGGGTTATGGGACTGATTACTCCACAGAACAGATAGGTTACACAGGAACACTCCAGAGAAGATGCCGTAAAGCATATTTTCTGACTAGATGTCTTGTTTTACAAGTGCTTACCATTGCTTAATGTGAAGACATAACATCAGTGGAAATCCTACCACTGCTTATAGTAAAGTAATTCAAGGCATAATACTTACTGAAAATTGACTTGAGTATTAATTATCTTGATTTTAGATTTTAGTTCTGTCCTTTTATTTCTTTTGGGGTTCTTTAGTCTGTAACATTCGGGCCACTAGGTGTCAGAATGATCCAACATCACAGTACAACTTGCGGAGTCTGGTCTTGTCGGCCCAATTCATGGTTATTTTTCTTTTGAGATCCATTATCTCTGCATCTTACCTCCTAGTTCTTTGTCAGGAGGATGCATCATTGAAAACATTCTGGTGCTCTTATGTTAGCAGATTATGTATGTTACCCCTACAATAACTCTTTGCAAAGTAAGTAATATGAGCCTCATTTTATGTAGACATCATGGAAAAGAGTAATAATCCAAAAGATTCTACCACCTAGTAACCTTTGTCTATATAATTAACTTACTATCTTTCAAAGATCATTTTTTCATCTGTAAAATTAAAAAATAAAATAGTGTATCATAAGTTACCAAGTGGGCCAAGTGCCATCTATGAATTAAATGAGATACTCTATATGTTAAAAGTAGCTAGCATAAAAAAAAACTATGTCAGCTTTACCTCTTTCAAATAAAATGTTTTATTTAACATAGGAAGAAGCAGAGTACACAGACAATAAGTGTGTCTGGCTTCAAGTAAATCCTCCTGTCATGTTTTTTATATAATAGTAAACAATTTATATTTGGGAACTTCCAACTGTATTTCTGAATTTGAAGGGATGTCAGAAGCTATTTTGAAAAGTGATAGTAAATACAAGAACTAGTCAGTACCTATAACTCTTAACATGTTAGACCAAGGCACTTAAGTAAGTCTGACTGCGAAAGAAGTTCTAAACTTACATTTATGTATTTCTCTTCCAAAATTCCTAAAATTTCTAGCATGATAAACAAAAAGTCCTCTGGGACTTTTTTTTTTAAACCAATTTACTTTAAGTTTCAGGTTGGGACTTTTTCAGGAAAATAGTGAATGATCTCACATTTCGTGCAATAAGTCTATTTTCTTTTGGAAGGATTTTTTTTCACTGTTTTCCTATGTGTTACATCCCAAATTCAGGAACCCCCTGAGTAGACTATGAAGACTTTTTAAAACCACCAGAGATTATACAGAAAAAGTTACACAGATATGAATAATTTTCTAGCCTTGTGGAGCCATCAAATGAGATATATATGTATATATTTTTTTATTTAACATAACTGAGTGAAAATGTACATTCACATGTAAATTTACATGCCCCCCTATATGCAGCTTCCACTGCTCTCCCTGTCCGGTGACTGCACACTATTCCTCCAAATGAGATATTTTTTAAAAGATAATCAAATGACATGTTTCTATCAAAAATGTATATAATACTTCTAGACTTGAACGTGAAATTTTATAAACTGTGTGCTTGGGGTTCCAGTGAAAGAGGATTGAAGTCATATACTTAGCTTTATTCTCTCTCCACATTTCATTAAATGTAAAGGGACTTTTTGAAAACACATTGACCCATAATGACAATAAGAATGGAAACAATAAAAATGGCAACCAAGGTTTAGGACTGTGTATCTTGATGAACGTTGAATGACGTAACAGACCCGAGAAAGCTGCATCCCAAACTAATGCCAGGAAAAAATGAGAAACAGCCTAATTTACCTTGCGTATCCCTTTGAAGACTCAGAAACTGGGGGAAATTGCAAGGGTAAAGACAGAGTTGAAAAGAAAAGACACATACACATCCTTCTGCCAAAAGACGATTGAAGGTTTATTCTCTGCAGAGAATCACAGAGAGTCTTCATAGTGGGGGAGAAAGAGTGCAACTGTGTATGGTGATGCACAACTGAAAATGAAGGTTAAATGAAAGTTTCCATATTGAATATTGTAACCCTTTTCTACTTTCTATGACTTATTCCATGACACTGGCAATTGAATCATCTTTGAAGAATCAGGGTAGCCTAAGATAAAGACCTAAAGGCATTAATGTGTTAATGTGGGGATTTCCAAGGAATTCTGTATGTGTTAAAGTATCTAGAATAAAAAAGGAAGTGCCTTAGCAGTATACCCGAGAATAAAGACCCATTAGACAAGCCTCACACGTTTCCAAATTCCTATCAGCTTACGGTGTTCTTCAGATGGCAACATATCATGAGACATTTGAAGGATAAAACATTATGATTGAGAGAACCTAAACAAAGATAACCATTTCAGGTTGGCAGAACTAGAACTTACATAGGGAGAACATTTCAAAAAAGTACTACCAATGTCCTAAAAATTATTAGAAAATGCATTACTTTCATGAATAGGACTTGGGATGTTACTTAAAAATGAATGAACAAAGAACAAAAGAGTTGTTACAAAATAAGAATAAGTAGTAGAAATAGACAACTCAGTAGAAAGATTAGAAGATAAAGTACAAGCAGTCTCCCAGAAAGTAGAGCAAAAAAAAAAAAAAAAAGAAAATGGAAAGAAAAGGTAAGAAATCAGGGGCTGTTGTATCTAGTGCTGCTGTAAAAGAGATACCACAAGTGAATAACTTTAACACAAAAATTTATTGTCTCACAGTTTAGCAGGCAAGAAGTCCAAATTCAGACTGCTAGTTCCAGCAGGAAGGTTTCTCTATCAGTCCTGGAGGAAGGTCCTTGTCTCTTCTGAGCTTCTGCTCCTGGAGGAGTTTCATGTGGCTGGGCATCTCTCCTCCACATCTGTGCTGCTCTCCCTTGCTTGTTTAATCGCGTATCTCAAGAGAGATTGATTGAAGACACACCCGATACTAATCTGTCCTGTTAACAAAGACAACCCATTTCCAAGTGGAATTATAACTGTAGCCGTAGAGGTTAGGATTTATTATACAGATCTGGGGGAGGGGAACAATTGAATCAATAACATGGTCCGTGTTCAGAGGACTCAATATTCAAATAATAGGAATATCAGAAAGTATTAATAGAGAAAATGAGGGAAACAAATCATCACATAAACTGCCAGACAATATTTTCCAGAACAGAAAAGTGAGTTTTCAGTTTGAAAATCCTTTGAAAAGCCCAGTACAGTGGATAAAAATTATTCCTACTCCAAAGTACATTTTTAGAGAACTTCAGCCCTGAGGATGATGGAACTCTCGAGGAATTTCCTGAGAGGAAAAGAGCAGATTTCATGTAAAGGCTAAGGAAACAAAATGGCTTCAGAGTTCTCAGTGATAGCATTTGCAAGCTGGAAGGAAATTGGGCGGTGCCTGTAAAATCAAGGGGGAGAATGATGGAATTGTATTCTTAGGCAATATTAGTGTACTGTGATGGTAGAATAAATTTTACAGCCATGTAAAGTCACAAAAAATTATATTCTACTAAGATACCCATTAAGAGGTGTGCTACATAAAAACATGGAAGTAAACCAAGAAGAGGAAGAGAAGGATCATAAAACAAAGAAACAAGAGAGTGGCAGAAAGAACCCCCACAATGATAATGGAGATCCTAGAATGACAAATGGAATCTCGTAAGAGTGTAGTTACATGGCACGCATGGAGAAAAAATGGCACAAATTGGAAGGTTTTGTTCTTCAAGATGAAATTGGTACTGTGTGGTATGCTTAACCGTAGTAAAAAGCTTCAACAGTGTGGTAGTATTGGAGTTGGGTTAGTAATAAGTACATTAAAAAACTAAGCAGATGGGGGAAGACCTGCCTAAGAAAGGAAAAGTGATTCTATTATAGCACCTGTCTCAGCTGTGAATCGCGTTTACATAATAGTAATACTGACTACATCACGTGTTCGGAGGGTGGGAGTCTTAAGAAGCATGGTCATAGGTTGTAGAGTATCGTAGGAGGCTGCGAAAGCAAGCTCATTCCTCATAGGACATTGAGGGAACCGGTAATTTAAGAAGTAGTGGTAAAAGCATCTTCAGAGATATTTACAGATTACCACCTAAAAGGGCATTGCCTCTGAAAGGAAAGTGAGAGGCTGAGGCAAGGAACTGCTGTTTTTCATAGTGAAGTGTGACAATTAGAATGACAAAATCATCCTAGAAAAACTGCTGCATACCTCATTGCTGAATGTCACTATAGCCACCTTCAAAGTATTCCACTTGGGAAGCTACGCACCTACGCCAATGCCTAGTCGATGCTTCAGAGCAGTTTTGGAATTCTTTTCTGGAATGGCCACAGAGCTGTTGTATTACCTTGATGTCCTGAATATCATCAAAAGGTCTTCCTTTCAGTATTTCTTTTTTCTTCAGGTAAAGAAAAATGTCACTGGGGGCCAGATTAGGTGAATAAGGAGGGTGTTCCAATACAGTTACTTGTTTACTGGCTAAAACCTTTCTCACAGACAACTATACAGTGAAGTTCATGAACTTGCCTTCGTGCCACTATGCACAATGGCCATTCCAGAAAGAGTTCCAAAATTGCTTCAAGGGGGAGGGGGGGAACTATGCACGGGCAATGGTGCATAGCTTCCCAAGGAGAGTGCTTCGAAGGTGACCTTAGTGATATTCAGCAATGAAATATGTAGCACTTAGAACAATTAAGTTCACACACTTAATTGCCAGCCCTCATATAAGCTTTTTAGAACTGTTTGATTCTTTAACAATGTACATGTACAACTTTGATTTTTAAAAAATTATATTATGAATTCGCTTTTAAAAACTACATATATGCATAGCTTTCTGGTGCATTCCTGCATATTTATTTTGAATTGCTTTGAAAAACAGATTTTCCCCTGTTAACGAAATGTTTTGTTTGTGTTTTGTTACCAGATCAAATCCAGGCTGTGAAGACATGAAAACATAGTGTTTGGAAAACTTAGTGATTTTCAATTCAAGAAATATTTATTTAAGACAATCTGAATACTAAATTTTTCAAAAGTTTTCAATGCATCTAAGAATGCTGTATAATCTTTGGCTTGCATTTTGGACTCTGAATGAGCTTTTTAAGAATATAGGACTTTAGGTATTCTAATCTGGCCATTAATTATATGAAAATGAAATCTTCTCTCAGAAGGGCTCCCTAGAATTATCATCCTCTTGGTAGGGTCTGTATTCAATTATAATTAGATTGTTTAAAAGTCAGCTCATTGTCTCATCATGATTTATTGTGTCTTTTGTGTTACAAATTGTTGTTTTTAAATTTTAGTTTATGGTGTAACTTTAAAGCATGAATTGTTCTTGTAAAAAGAGAACTTCAGGTATTTTATTTATAAGGGACCATGGGTAATGGATGCATATGAAATTTTTGCTGCATAGCACCATTAATAAAATGTGTAATGGACAAACTGGTGCACTTGTTGATGCTGAAAACAGTAATGCTGTGTTTAAGGTAATATTTGGTGTTCCATATTTCACTCATTTGTAAATGATGTGAAACCAAATTAAGCTAAATTTATTTATTCGGTGAATATTTATTGACCACCTCTACATGAATTAGCCAAGCATAGTCCTAGGCAGTGGAGATACACAGGAAATAAGGCATATACCTTGCTATAGGCTTTTTCTCTTTTGCTGAGTGAAAATACTGTGTCTTCAGATTAAGAGATGCCAAGCCAGATAGAAAAGTGAATATTTGATTCTTCAGTAATTGTTATAACTGACTCCTTGTTTCTTCCTTTAAAATGCTTCTAATTTACCATAGCACTTAGCTACAATAGATTATGATTCACAAATCTGCTTTTCCTGAGCATAACTGCCTCATAAATGTTCTTTAGAATTTTAGACATAGCTCAGGCATCTACTATATACAAATTATGTAACTTCTCACAACTTAACTGAAGACCACTTATAATGGTGGACTCTGGAAGCTTTCGTTTTAAGTCAGTCACTGGAAGACAGCTTATGCTCAGATGTAGCAATAATGTCAATCTTGAAAAAAAGTGTATAAAGTCAGATTAATAGGATATATATCTCGTTGACATCTGTATCTGAAAATGATAGAAACAGAAAACAAAAAGTGAGTAATAAAAATGTGCCGTGGAAACTGCAGTAATGGTAGGTGTTTTAACAAAGATTTGAAAAAAACCATTTAAAAACTACAGTAAGAATTCTGTCATCCAGTGCCTCATATTTCAGAAATCTCAGCAATTTGGCAAATTGAAAGTTAACCAGAAAACATGTAATTTAGACATTAGTAGAGAAAGAGAAAGCAGTTTATTGACAATCTCTAGGCAGCCATAATGTAGCTTGACTCAAAGAATTTTTGGCAGATTGAAAAACATGGCCACTATGCTTTTCAGTTCTTCTCATCAGGAAGTGGAGTTCATTTGCCCATACACTGAACCTGAGCTTGACTCATGGCTTTCTTTGAATGTGACAGAAGGGACGTTGTTCAGTTTCCAGAGCTACTCTCAGGACACTGCAACTTCTGACTTCACCATCCACTTAGGTGCTCCAGCTCCAGCTCCTTCTGCCAGATGTGTGTGTGAAGCCATCTTGGATCGTAACCAGCTGATTCTCCAGCTCAGCAGCATGAGTGATCAAAGCCGAAATATGAAAAATGATTCTGTTTTAAGCCACTAAGTTTTGTAATGCTTTGTTATGCAGTAGTAGAGCAGTACTGACTGAACAGGGTTAATTAGACTTTCTGAACTGGCAATGGGGATTTACTCAAATGAGCTTAGTAAATTAGGTCATATTTGAAGGCCCGTGTACTTGACAGTAAGAGAAATAGGAATCTTACAGAAATGTGAGAATTAATAGGGCCTGGTTTCATGGATATGGAAACTGAAAGGTCATTCTGCATACGAGGTGAATCTGGGCACCAGCAAGTGTTTAATGTTCCATCATTCCTCATTGGTCTGTGCATATCTTTTCTTGTCTTTTACTGACTGACTGATTCTTTTTTTATTTCCAAGTTCGCATTTTTAATAGTCAATCTGACTAGGCTATGCTATTTCCTGTTATTTGGGCAAAACTTTTCACCCCAGGCCAGATCATACATCATTCTTTATTGTATGGGTTAGTTATTTACTCTTGGTCCAGTTACCTGTGGACCATAGAAAAGAGAAGATAATATGTAGTATAGAACAGCTTGTGGTTGTCTCTCACCACCAAGTTCTTTAGCCCTCAGAAGTACTATGAGTCACCTATTGAAGACAGAAATATCAAAATCTCTAAAACTAAGCCAGGAAATTTAAAGATTTCTTAATTTTCTAGAGTATTTTTCAGACAGTTTATCAGGTACTTCAGATATTTTCAGGCTTACCATATTGTCACTGATATTTCCTGTGAGCCCCAACCAACTATGGATAAGTGCTTGCTGATAATGCCCCACATCGTTCCCATGTGACTCACTTTCTGAGTTTCCTTTTTTGCTTCCATGTCCCCACCATGACTCTTCCCCAAACACCACCAAGCCGGAGGGCCTTAGACCAGTGTGGGGAACCTTTGGCCAGTGTGAGACCAAAGCCAGTGAATAGATTTTTTCCCTTTTTATGTCTTCCTTCTCAGTTATGGGCATTTTTGAGACTCATTACACGTAACTTAAAATGATTCGTCTGAATCTAGTAGTAGTCTTATTTAGCCCAATAACACACCCTCATACTGCCTTTCTCGTAACTGCTTCATTATTTTCAAACATCATTGTACTCCCTTTATAAAGTAATAGCCCAGAGTATCTGCCTCAGAAATGCAGGCTGAGGACCCAGACTATAACAAACACCACTTCTCAAATTTTGATCAGAATCAATTATGGTAATTATATACACACTGAAGTTTGAGAACCAGTGTTCTAGGATTTTGAAACATAGGTCTCAGTACAGTCAGAAAACTCCAGGACAAGTTGTCTAGCTCTGGCTCGAAGAGTGAGAAAGGGTTCTCCTAATGATCAAAAAATATTCAAGGAAAAACTCCACTTTTCTTTTTTTAGTGTTATACACCAGTCCCCAGGTAATGCAATGGTATCAGTAGCAGAATAACAGTAGCAATAGTAACCCATAAATGCCTAAAATTCTGATGAGGTGAAAGCTTCTCTGTAATCAGGAGCTGTGGGCTTGTGAGGGTGTGGTGAATCCACACTGATTTTGTTTTCCACGCTTGGTCCCAAATGCAGGGATAACCTCAGAAAACATCAGCACAAGGATACATAGAGCTTCAGGTTTCCAGCTGGATAATCAAAAAAGAAAGCCCCAGGGAACCAGGAAGAACAGGAGAGATTATAAAGGAAGAAATTTCCCCAAACAACCTAGGAGTTGTTTATTCCAAGGCTCATTGTCAGCCTACACATGCATGAATCTGAGCTTTAATAGCATATATAGACATTGAGACCTGAACTACAGAGTAGAAACTATGACCCAAATCAAAGACAGGGCATTGCATCACACACACATAGGATACGTCTCGAAAAGACTGCAAAGGCTTTGAAGAGAAAACTGACACATTGAAATTACAAACTGAGGAAGCATGGTTGGAAATTTCAGTCTGAATCCACCAGGTATATTGCCTACTAAAATGATAGGCATCCTCCATAGGACTCAACCAAAACTCAGAATACCATGATGTAATGTTAAAAAAATAAAGACCACAGATTTTGTCAAGAGAGTAAAAGGACCACCTGCAGATGTTTGGCAGCCACACATGACCAACATCTGACCACCATAACTACAAGGTACTGCAAAATACCAACAAGAAAAAGACAGCCCAGTTAAACATTGTGCAAAGGAGATGGACAGATCCTTCTACAAAGAGGACATCCATACAGCCGAAATACACATGAGGGAATGCTCATGATCATTAGCCATTAGAGAAATCCAAATCAAAACTATAGTGAGATACCATTTCATCCCAATAAGGCTGGCACTAAGTGACAAAACACACAATAACAAATGGTGGAGAGCCTGTGGAGAGACTGGAGTGTAAAATGGTGCAACCTCTGTGGAAAGAAATTTGGCACTTTCTTGCAAAGCTAGAAATAGAAGTACTGTATGATCCAGCAATCTCACTGCTTGGAATATATCCTACAGAAATAAGGGCTGTTGCACAAACATACACCTGCGCACAAATGTTTATTGCAGCACCGTCCACAACAACAAAAAAGAATGTAGGTGCCCATCAACAGATGCATGGATAAACTGTGGTATATTTACACAATGGAACATTGTCCAAGAAGAACAACGATTTTATAAAACATAAAGTGGAAACATCTGAAAGACATTATGCTGAGTGAAATCAGTGATTGGCAAGAAGACAAATACTATAAGAAACCACTATTACAAGGACTTCAGAAAAGGCATATGCACAGAAGAAAATTTAATGGCTACAAGGGTGGGGAAGGAGAAAGAAAAATATTCATACATTAGATAGTAGGAATTCACTTAGATGAAAGGAGTAACAGCACGCAGTGGAAGGCAGGTCAGCACATCTGGACTATACCATAAGCTAAAACGTTTTCTAAATACAGCCCAGCATTTTAAAGAACAGAGTAGCAGGGACATGGGTCTGGAGACCATGGTTTCAGGGGACAGCAAAGTCAATTGGCATAGCTAGCTTTTTTTTCCTAAGAGATTGTTCTGTATCCCATATTGAGAAGTAGTGCTGGGGGTCTTAAAAGCCAGCAACCTGCCATCTACAGAACATCAACTGGTCCCAACCCACCTGGAGCAGATGAAAACCAAGAACATCAAAGACATGAGGAAAATATGAGCTCAGGAGACAGAAGGGTCCATACATTTGGGAGACTATCAGCATGAGACCAGAAGAACTAGATGGTACCCAACTATCACCAAAGACTGTCCAGACAGGGAATACAATGTAGAGTCCTTGGAGTAGCACAAGAAAAAATGAAGTGCATATATAAATTCCATTAAAAGACCAGTCTTTGTGGTCCAACAACCTAAAGGGTCTCCTGAGAACTCAGTCTCTGGACTTGCTGCTATCCCAGAGCTGAAACCAGTACTGAAGTCAACTCTGGATACGATCATACTGGACTATGGGCAATAGAGTGCTGTGTGTAGTTTAGGCTTTAGTACATATATGAAGGTGGTGTGTATACTTTGTGGTTTAGTATATATATGAAGCTGTCCAACTGATTTCTTTTTAGAGGGAAGACAAGAAGTTGGAGAGGACAAGTACTGATTGAGTGGATACTGGAAGAGTGGAAAGGAAGAGTGCTGTCACAGGGTGAGGAGAGCAGATAGAATTGAGTAGAGGAAGGTACTTGGAGTTTTTATGGCAAATTGACTTTGATTATAAACTTAATCACAATTTTAAGAAAAAGAATTTATATGCAAACAAAAACAAAGATTAAGGTTACACCCAAATTACGAAATACATGAAAACCAGGAAAATCTTAACTCCTGGGAAGGAAAAGCAACAAGTGCCATTTTGAAAGGGACACAGATACTGAAGTTTTCTGACAAAGAATTTAAAGGAAGAATTATAAAAATGCTGCGAGTAAGGGTGAACATTCTTAAAAGGAATGGAAAGCTAGAAAATCTTGGCACAGAATTGGAAGATAAAGAACTAAAATACAAAAAAACTTCAATAAAAACTCCTGAAAGGGTTCAAAAACAGAGTGGAAATTACAGAAGAAAAATTGTATGAACTTCAAGGTAGATTAATAGGAATTATCCAATCTGAATAGCAGAGAGAAAAGAGATTGGATTTAAAAAATGCACAGGGCCCCAGAAACCTGTGAGAGAGCACCTAAATGTGTAACATTTACAGAATTGCAATCCCAGAATGAGGAGAAATAGTACCTTGTGTAAAAAATAAGTGAAGAAAGAGTGGCTAAGCCAAGCCAAGCCAAAGACTTTCCAAATTTTAAATGACCTATACAAAGAAAGATGGCAATAATAATCAGGTAAGGAGGGTATGGGGGGTAAGAGCATCAGGTAAGGAAGGTAAAGACCGAGTGAGCATCCCTGACTTGTCTGTCAGTACAGGCTTGCTGGTTACTCTGATGCCAGAAGCTAAGCCACTGGTATATAGGTACCAGCAGGGTCACCCGTGGTAGACAAGTTTCAGCTGATATTCCAGACTAAGACACACTAGGAAGAAGGACCTGGCAGTCTACTTCTGAAAGCAATTAGCCGGAGAAAACCTTATGAATAGCAACTGAACATTATCAGATATGGTGGCAGAAAGTTAACTCTCTAAGTTGGAAGGAACTCAGAAGGCAGAGTAGAGTTGAACTTAATGACATTGATAGATAAGTCCTTTGGTATCTTCATTTGCTGACGTGGCTGTTCCTGATCATATACAGCTGCACGGAAATGAAACAGTATCCATATCTCACACCATACATAAAAACTAACTCAAAATGAATGAAAGATCTAAATATAAAAATTAAAACAACAAAGATCATGGAAGGAAAAGTAAGGACAATGCCAGGAGTCCTAATATATGGCATAAACAGAACACATACCATAATTAAAAGTGCACAAACACCCAGAAGAGACAGCAGATGCTTGGGAAGTTCTGAAAGTCAAACACAAATGCTCATCAAAATATTGCAACAAGAGTAAAAAGACAGGGACATAGTCAAGATGGCGGGACTAAACACATGTCCCCCTAAATCCGTCTGGAAACCAAGACCTGAATGGATAATTAAACGGAGCCTTCTGGACACCTACTGAGCCCTCAGACATGGCATAGCGCTGTTAATTTGGACTTCATCCCACTGAATGGAAAACTTCCTTTCTTTTGCTGAACCCCGCACTTGGCGAGTGCTGGCTTTAACAGACTGAAGGTGACTCACCATTTTAACTCTTTTTTCTCTGTCTTAGCTGCTGGGCAGAGCTGGGACATGATGAGCAGCTAATATCAGACGTAATGCTGGTGAGATCAGCAGGAGAAATTGCGATGTTTTGAGAGCCCAGCTTTGGACTCTGCATCTTGGCAACTTTGGTCTCTCTTTCCACCTCCGCCATCGACTACCCTTTACCGAGGCAGGCAGGGAGCTTGTGCAAGATGCCATCTTGTTTCACTGGGAGGTGGATATATACCCATACGGAAGACTCAGCAGGACCTAATTCCTATGCTGGGAGGCAGTACCTGCCCAGAGGAGAGAACTTTTCCAGCAGAAAAGCAGTATTCTACACAGTGTTGCCTACACCTCGGGCCTGACAGCAGAGGCCAGCAGGACAGTAGCCTTTCTGTATTTTGAACTAGTTTCTAACATCTGGGGTTGGATATAGAGGTGCTTACTTTGCCAGCTTGGAAGAGGGACCTGTACAACTGAAAACGTGACTGACTTTGGAAGTTGTCAGATACCTTTTACCTTTCATTTAAGACGGCCTAGAGAAACAGCATCTCTCCCAGTCTCTACTGACTCACATGATGCCCCAAAAGCAAATAACCCTGGAGAAAAGTGCAATCGAGATCACCCATGGCTTCAAACAGCCCCCAAAGAAAGCACCAAAGAAATTCCCAGACAAACAAACCTTTCTGAAACTATTGGAAGGTGACTACAAAAGGATTATATAGAGAGCCCTCTTAGACCTTATACAAAATGCAGCAGAGCAAAACAAAAAAGCAAGCTGTTCAATATGATGGAACACCAGTACTCTGAAATCCATCACACCAGGAACAAACTCAAAGACATAAAGACTTCAAAGCCAAGAAAACAGAATGGGACAAATGGGAAATAGACTTTCTGACTTGGAAGACAGAGCTACTGACTCCTGCATCTATGAGGAGAAATCAGAAAAAAGAAACAGGTAAAATGAAGAAGGATTAGGAAGCATGTGGGACTCTATTAAGAGGAACAATTTACAATTAATTGGAGTTACTGAACAGGGTGAAACATCTGAGAACACAGAGGGTATTGTTGCTGACCAGCTGACAGGAAACTTCCCAGAAATTAGGAAAGAAGAGAATATAGATATCCAAGATGCATATCAAATGCCACTCAATATAAATCTCAAAAGAAAGACTCCAAGACACACTATAATCAAGCTTAACAAAAGGAAACATAAGCAGAAACTCTTAAAGGAAGCAAGACTCAAAGCAAAGCTAACATTCAGAGGGAAACCCTGTAGATTTTCATCGGCTTTCTCAGCAGAAACAATGCTGGCATGGAGAGAGTGGAATAACACATTCAAAGCCTTGAAGAATTGTATATTCTGTCCAAATATCTTTCAAATATGAAAATGAAATTAAGACCTTCACAGAAAAAACAAACTCAGAGACTCTGTAAAAACCATACTGAAACTACAATAAATACTGAAAGAATCTCTGGACTTAGAAGAACAAAACCACTAACTTTATATTTTAGAAGCAAAAACAGGACACATGACCCAGAAACCTACTCAGTTAGCGAAGGCTCCAAACTCTATCAAAGCTGTAATAGTGAAAGAAATAATCTAGTGATCATATCATGAAAACTAGGCTGTTATCATATTAAAAAGAGGGATGTACTACAGTTGTTACACCCCTCCCAGATGGTGAAGTTAATAAGACTGGGAGTAACTGAAATTGGGTTTATGCATAGCTTATTAAGGGGAATCATAGGGGCAGTCATAAAACACAATGAAGATGCAACAAATCAAATCAAGAAACATAATACAGGAGTCTCAATAGCCATGAAACCAACCCTGAAAAAACTAAAAAAAAAAAAAAAGAATGTCCCAGAACAGAGTAATAAGAACAACAGAGAAAACATCAACACAAAAATTAACATCACAATGACAAAAATGAACACATACCTATCAATAATCACATTGAATGTGAATGGACCATTAAAGAGACATCGAGTGACATCTTGCATGAAAAGACATGACCCATCCATAGGTTACCTACAAGAAACTCACCTTAGGCTTCAAGATACGGACAAACTGAAATTTCAAGGATGGGAGGCTATATATCAAGCTAACAATGAACAAAGAAGAGCAGGTGTGGCAATTCTAATCCCAGATAAAATACATTTTAATGTAAAATCCAAAGGTTCAATACACAAGCAGGACTTAACAATATTAACTACTTATGCACCTAATATTAGAGCACCTAAATACATCGAAGAAACTAACTACACTCAAAAAGGAGATAGATCACAATAGTAGTGGTAGACTTCAACATTCCACTCTCAATAATGGACAGATCATCAAGAAAAAAGCTCAGTAAAGACACAGAAGACCTTATTGCCACAATTAACCAACTAGACCGCATAGACACATACAGAACTTTCTATCCATCAGTGGGCAACTACACCTTCCTCTCCAGTGCACATGGAACATTCTACAGAATAAACCATGTATTAGGACATAAAGCAATTCTCAACAAAATACCACTGAGTTAATACAAAGCATCTTCTCAGATCACAAAGCAATAAAAGTCAAAGTCAAGGGCAGAAAAAACAGAGAGAAAAAGTGGAACTCATGGAAACTGAGCAACATCTTGCTCAAAAAGCCATGGGATATAGAAGAAATCAAGGAGGAAACAAAGAAATACATTGATTCCAGTGATAATGAAAACACTTCCTGCTAGAACCTATGGGATACAGCCAAAGCAATGCTCAGAGGTCACTTTGTCTCCATAAATGCACACATCTGGAAGAAAGAAAGAAACTAAATCAAGGAACTAACCCTACAGCTTGAACAAGTAGAGGGAGAACAACAGAGGCACCCCTCAGGCACCAGAAGAAAGCAGATCCTGAAGATTAGAGCAGAACTAAATGAATTAGAGACTAGAAGAACAATTGAAAAAATTGAAAAGACTAAACGCTGTTTTTTATTTGAAAAGATCAACAACATTGATGAACCACTGACTAAACTTACTAAACAAAACCAGAAAAGGAAACAAATAACCCAAATAAAAAATGTGAGAGATGTTGTCATAACAGATCCAACAGAAATAAAAAATATCACAATTGAGTACTATGAAAGACTGTACTCTAACAAATTTGAAAACCTAGAGGAAATTGACAAATTCCTTGATTCATATCACCTACCCAAATTATCACAAGGTGAAACAGAGCAACTCAATAAACCCATCACAAAGGAAGAGATTGAAAAAGTCATCAAAAAACTGCCAATCAAAAAAAGTCCAGGTTCAGATATCTTCACTGCGGAATTCTACCAAGCTTTCAGAGAAGAGTTACCTCAAATACTACTGAGACTATTTCACAGTATAGAAAGGGATGGAATACTCCCAGATTCTTTCTATGATGCCAGCATAACCCTGGTACCAAGCCAGGGAAAGATCCAACGAAAAATGAGAACTACAGACCAATATCACTCATGAATCTCGATGCAAAAATCTTCAACAAAATTCTTGCCAATAGACTGCAATAAGATAAGGAAAAAATGATCCATCATGACTAAGTTGGATTCATACCAGGAATGCAAGGCTAGTTTAACATCAAAAAAAAACAATTAATGTGACCAGCCACATAAATGACATGAAAGACAAGAAGCACCTGATTTTGTGTATTGATACAGAAAAGGCATTTGATAAAGTGCAACATCCATTCATGCTAAAAACTCTCAGCAAAACAGTAATAGAAGGCAAATTCTTCAACACAATAAGGGCCATTTATACAAAGCCAACTGCCTACATCATTCTGAATGGAGAGAGACTGAAACAGTTTCCCTTGAGAACAGGAACTAGACAAGGAAGGCCACTCTCACCTCTCCTATTCAACGTTGTACTAGAAGTTCTAGCCAGAGCAATTAGACAAGACCAGGAAGTAAAGGGCATCTGCATTGGCCAAGAAGAAGTTAAAATCTCCCTAAAGAAACTACTCAAACTGATAGAAGAGTTCAGCAAAGTCTCAAAATACAAGATAAACATAAATAAATCAGTAGGATTCCCTTATACCAACAATGAGATTATTAAGGAAGAAATCACCAAATCAATACCATTTACTATAGCCCCTAAGAAGATAAAATACCTAGGAATAAATCTAACCAGAGAAATAACAGAGCTTTACAAAGAGAATTACAAGTCCTTACTACAAGAAACTAAGAGAAACTTGCATAAATGGAGAAACCTACCCTGCTCATGGATAGGAAGACTTCACATTGTGAAAATGTCTGTTTTATCCAAAACAATCTACTTATATAATCCAATCCCAATACAAATTCCAGTGACATTTTTTAAGGAGATGGAAAAAAAAAGTCATCAACTTTGCTTGGAAAGGAAAGAAGCCCCGGATAAGCAAAGCACTCCTGAAGAAAAAGAACACACTGAGAGGCCTCTCACTACCCAACTTTAGAATCTATTACACTGTCACCATAGTGAAAACAGCCTGGGACTGGTACAAAAAGAGACAGATAGATCAGTGGAACAGAATTGAGACCCCAGAGATGACACCACCTTCCTATGAACAGTTGATATTTGACAAAGGCCCTAAGACATTAAACTTGAGTAAAAATGATCTCTTCAACAAATGGTGCTGGCAATACTGGATATCCATCTGTAATAAATTGAAACAAGACCCATATCTGACATCTTATACAAAAACCAACTCAAACTGGATAAAATACCTAAATATCAAATCTAAAACAATAAAGCTCATTCAAGAAAATTAGGAACAACAATGGAAGGTTTAATACAAAAAGTTGACAGACTTCAAAAACTGTCAAATAAACCACAAACAACAGAACAGAAAGTAGATAAATGGGAACTATTAAGAATCAAACACTTTTGCTCATCCAAAGACTTTATTATTAGAATTAAAAGGCCACCTACAGAATGGAAAAAAATATTTGGCAACGCTATGTCGGACCGATGCCTGAGCTTGATAATCTACAAGGTACTACAAAATATCAATAAGAAAAAGATAAATCATCCAATTAAGCAATGAGCAAAGGATATGGACAGACACTTCTCTAAAGAGGAGAGCCAGGCAGCCAACAAAACACATATGTACATGCTCACAATCATTAGCTATTAAATTCAAATCAAAACTACACTGAGATACCATCTCACCCCAACAAGGTTGGTCATGATAAAAAAAATGCAAAACAACAAATGCTGGAGAGGCTGTGGAGAAATTGGAACTCTCCTACACTGTTGATGGTGCTGCAAAATGGTGCAACCTCTTTGGAAAGCACTCTGGTACTTCCTTGAAAATCTGGATATTCATATACCATTTGACCCAGTGATTCCACTGCTCGGAATATATCCTACAGAATCAAGGCCATTCACACCAACTGATACATGCACACAAATGTTTATCGCAGCACAGTCCACAATAGCAAAAACATGGAATCGACTCAGATGCCCAACAACAGAGGAATGGATAGGTAAACTATGGTATATTTACTCAATGGAACACTCTGCAATGATAAAGGACAGCAGTGGTTTTACAAAACATCTCATAACCTGGTTTCAATTGGAGGAAATTATGCTGTGTGAAAGTAATCAGTGACAAAAGGACAAATATTGTATGAACCCCTGCAATAAGACCTTAAAGACAGACTCATGCATAGAAGAAAAGATTCTTTTACAGCTGCTGGGGCGGGGAGGGAAGGAGAGTGAAGGGGGATGGGTTTAGATTATATACTTGATAGAAATTTGGTTGGGTGAAATCTGTGATAGCATACATTAGAAAGAAGATCAATATTAAGTAGACTTCAACATAACATGATTCCTCCTCTCGTCTTAACCCAAATAATTGCAAGGATAGAGTAGCTGGGGTGGGGTCCAGGGACCATGCTCTCAGGGGAACTTGAGGCCAATTGGAACAACTAGCATTTTGCTAAGACAGCCCTCTGCACCCCACATTGGTCAGTGGCGTCCAGGGTCTTAAAATCTGCCAAACTGCCTTCTGAGGGTACAGCAAATGGTCTCCACCCAGCAGGAACAGGTGATCACCAAGGACCAAAATGACATGGGGGAAAGAGAACCCAGAAGTCAGAGACCCATGTGAGTGAGTGACTACATTGACTTGTGACCAGAAGAACCAGATGGTGCCCAGCCACCACCACTAATAGCCATGATTGAACTCACAAAGTTGAGTCTCACTGGCAACACAAGAATAAAAAGGGGTGCACCCTGAGATCTCCACCTAAAGACCACAGTTGATGTCCCAGGAGCTTCTGATTTCCCCTGGTAGCATGGCCCCTGGCCCTTACGCTTCCCCTGTCCATAAATCATAATGGAAGTCAACTCTTCAAACAGCAATGGATTGGACTTAGCAACACAGATATTATATGTGCATTTTATTGTTCTATGCATCTATAGGATGTCCTGCTGACCTCTTACTGGAGACGGGGAAGTGGGTGGAGAGGATGGGATAGGAGATTGTTTGGAGGATAAGTCATGTATGGAGCAGAGAGGAAGAGTGTGCTGTCACCAGGCAAGGAGAGCAGCGGGAGCTGCATATAGGTAGGCATACAAATTTATATTGGAATGTACATTTTCATTCAGTCATCATCATCATCATCATCATCATAATAAAAGTAAAAGGAACCTACAGACTGGAACATAAAATTGGCTATGATATATTTGATCAGAATCTAATCTCTAAAATCTCTAAGATACTGCAGCATCTCAACAACAAAAGACAAATAATCCAATTAAAAATGGGCAAAGGATATGAATGGACACTTGACCAAAGAAGCACAGTCAAGCAGCTAACAGACATGTGAGGAAATGCTCATAATCATCACCATTAGAGAAATGCAAATGAAAACTGCAGTGAGATACCGTCTCACCCAACAAGACTGACCTTGATCCAAAAAACACAAAATAATAAATGTTGAAGAGGTTGTAGGGAAGATTGGAACTTTTATGCACTGCTGGTAGGAATGTAAGAGGTTATAACTACTTTGGAAAATGATTTGGTGCATCCTTAAAAAGCTAGAAGTAGAAATACCATATGATACGACAATCCCACTCCTAGGAATATATACTAGAGAAATAAGAGCTGTCATATGAATAGACATATATACATCCTTTCTCATTGCAGCATTGTTCACAATAGCAAAAATATGAAAACAATGTAGGTGCCCATCAACAACTGAATGGATAAACAAATTGTGGTACATACACACAATGGAATACTATGCAACTGTAAAGAATAGCAATGAATCTGTGAAATGTGTAACAATATAGATTAACTTGGAGGGCATTATGCTGAATGAAGTTAGTCAGAAAAAGACAAATATTGTATGAGACCATTACAAGAACTCAATTTTAAACACAGAAGAAAGCATTCTTTGATGGTTCTAGGGGTCAGAGAACAGGGAGACAAGAGGGATTTACTAACTAGGTAGTAGACAAGAATCAATTGCAGTGAAGGGAAAGAAAACACACAGTACAAAGGAAGTCAGCACAACTGGACCAAAGTAAAAACTAAGAAGTTTCCTGGACACAGTCAGACATGTGAAAGACAGAGTAGCTGCATCTGGGGTCTGGAGACCATAATTTAAGGGGACATCTAGTTCAATTAGCATAACAAAGTTTATTAGGAAAATGTGCACTTCCAGCCAACATAGCAGTATAAACAGAAGCACCACACTGTCCCTCCACAGCAAAGACCTGAAAAAACTAAAAAGAGAGGCAAGCATCAGTCCAGGAATGAGAAGTCTCCAATGAAGAGATAAAGATCTCAGCCCAAAACCAAATGGAATAAGAGCCAAGCAGAAATTAGTGAGAAGAGATAGGAGCAAATGTTCCCTATAAGCTATGCAAACACAGATTCTCTATCTTGGATGCCTGTTGAAGTCCAGCAGACAGGGAGCATGAGAGTACAGATTTACAGAGGTCTTGGCAAAGGACAAAGTGCCCAGTAGCAACTGAGGTACATTTTTCCACCCTCACATCCATCTTCTCCATGCCACTTTGCCTCTCATGCTCTGTGGGAAGTGCAGCATCTGTGCCATTTGGATTGGCCACACCCTGATGTATCAGAGATTGGCACATGGGTGTATGGGAACAGACTTTCAGACACTGCCATTAGGAGACACATCACCCACTGGACCTGCCCTGTTGCACCATAGCTAAGCAACTGTCCCTACCTACTGGACAAGGAGGTGAGAAATATCAGGACCATGGATGAGCAAACAACAATGAATGCACAGCCTCTGCTCTGACATAACCAAATAAAACATAAAAGTGGGATGAAAAAAAAACAGATTTACAATCAATAAACACAAAATAACTACTGAATGGCCCAAAGACCATAGAGAATATCAAAACATTTTTCTAGACAAAGGACAGGAAGCTTCCAATAGGTGTACAGAATAAAACACCAGATAACACTACAGGCACTAGAGTTTATCTGATATGGAATTCACTGGAGGCACTAGAATTACCTGATATGGAATTCAAATCTAATACTCAGAGCTATCTAAGAAATGAAGCAAAAAGCAGACAAAATGAGGAAAAAATAGATTTATGGAAGAGAAAGACAAATTCATGAAAAAATTCATTTAAATAACACAGGAACAAAATAAATTCACACTAGAAATCATACAAAAACAACAACTAGAAATTGTTTAGAAACAATTCATAAATTGTTTAGAAACATTCAGAAAATGGACAGTCATAAAAAGGCTAAGATGCAGGTTTGAATGATGAAATACAGAATCAGTGAAGCAGAACGTAAACATTTAGATACATCTCTGAGGAAACAGAAAAAAGAATGAAGAAATTGAGAATTATGTGGGATACAATCAAAAGCAAAAATTAGCTAGTGATCACATTTTCAGAAGAGGGGGAGAAACCAGAAAACACAGAGAGGATCATTGAAGAACTGCTGACAGAAAAATTCCCTAATATCATGAAAGATAAAAATCTGACCACTAGGAATCTTAATGAACCCCATGTAAGACTTGACTCTAAAAGAAAACCTTGAAGGTATCTCATGAATACATTCACTGAAAGCAAAAAGAGAGAACAAATTCTGAGAGCAGCTTGAGGAAAAAAGGCACATCCAGAGGAGAAACAATAAGACCAAACCCTGATTATTCAGCAGAAACCAAGAAGGCAATGAATGATATATATAAAACCTTGAAAGAAAAGAATTGCCAACTAAGAATAATACATCCTGCAAAACTCTTGTCCAATTATGTTGGTGAAATTAGGACATTTCGATAAAAATAAATTAAGGGAATACGTAAAAATTTAAACTTAGAAGAATTATTAAAGAGATTTCAGTCTGAGAACAAACAGTATCAGACCACAGCCCAAATTAGGATCCAAGATTGTAAGAGCCAGATACCAACCTAAAAAATGAATTCTCAAAGACTGTCCCAAACCAAAAGAATTATGACAGGGAACCAGAGAGGTAAATCTGTAAACAACAACAACATCAGAAGACTAGAAGAAGAAATAAACAGTGTAGATAAAGAACTGTCTAACAGAATTGAAGGCAAGGCAGTACTAAGTAATAATAGACTAGTTGAAACCTAAGATGACACAGATAAGTTTCAGGGTAGCCACAAAAAAGCTAATGAACATATTCCTCAAAATAAAGAAGGAAAACATAGTCTCAATTAAAAAATTTTTTTTAAAATCTAGAAACAAATGAAAAGGAAATCTAGAAACCAAAGGAATTCAGCACAAGAGAGTAGAAAGAACAAAGCAAATGACAGCAACACAGAAAAGCACTATGAAATAATAACATACTACTTACAAGAAATACACCTTAGAAACAAAGATAGTTGATACTAGTAGAGGGACAGACACACTTACCAACGGAATAGCGAACGCAGATGTCAGTCCATCCACTTATAGTCATCTGATCTTCAATGAAGTTCTGAAGTTCATCAAATGGGAAAAGGACAGTCTTTTTAGCTGATGGTGATGGCAACATTTGATGTCATCAAGTAATGTGGAGCAAACTGGAGGGTATGTTGATGAGTGAAATGGTCAGTCACAGAGGGAAAGGTGTTTGAGACCACTAGTATGAAAACTCAGGACAAGATTTATACATAGAAATAATCTTTGACAGTTACCAAGGAGGGAAGGAATGGGAATGGAATAAACAAATAAAGGCATTTCACTAAAAGGAAAAGAAAATGTGAAGCATCCCACTTTTGGTGAGTAGCATCTGGAGTCTTCAAAGCTTTCCAGTAGCCAGCTAATATGTATTAATTGTCATCATCCCACTTGGAGCACAGGAGAATGAAGAAAAGCAAAAAGACAGGATTAGCTCAAGAGACTAAAAGACCACATGAACCAGAAGCTCCATCAGTCTGAGACAAAAAGAGCTAGATGGTGTCCAGTTAACCATCAGTGACTACTCTGACAGGAAGCACAATAGAGTTCTGAGAAGTGTGTAGCATAACTCAAATTCGTGTAAAAAGACTAGACCTAATGGTCCAACAGAGACTAGCGGAACCCCTGAAACTATGGTCCCCAGACACTCTGTTTACCCAGAACTGAAACTATTTCCCAAAGCCCACTCTTCAGACAAAGATCAGACTGGACTGTAAAACAAAAAAATAATACAAGTGAAGAGTACGTTTCTTAGTTCAATCAGATGAATGATACCAAATGGGCAGTCCCTGTCCTGAGGCAGGACAAGAAGGCAGGAAGTGACAGGAACTGGCAGAAGGGACACAAGGAAACCTGGGGGAAAAGGGAGAGCCTGCTTTCATATTGCAGGGATTCGAACTAATGTTACAAAACAGCATTTCTATGAGAAATTAACTTGAGTTATAAACTTTTACCTAAAGCACAATGAAAACTAAAAAACTTCCCAAACTTGGTGAAGGACCTAAGCCTACAGATCTCAGAAGCTCAGCTTGAAAGCATCTGGAGAAAATAACACATTGCTTATAGGTAACAATGATTCGAACGACTCTAAATTTCTCATCAGAAATCATGGAGGTCTGAAAGCAAGGACACACTTTTTATAGTGCTGAAAAAAGAAATGTCAGCAGAGAATTCTATATCCAGCAAAAATAACCTTGAAGAATAAAGACAAAATGAGGACATTTTCAGAACAAGAAAACCAACACCATTTGTTGCCGCCAGACATTCTCTACAATAATTCCTAAAGAAAGCTGAAACAGAAGGGAAATGAAACTGGAATAAAATGTGATGTCTGATATTCATTAAAAATGTCTGACAACCTAAAACATTGGCCTTTGAAGTTTTCAGTGTATGTAGATGTAAAGGAAAACAACTACAAAGTAAATGGGGAACATAAAAGGACCTATATGGTGATTTCTATATAAAATCTTGAAGTGGTAAAACATTTATTCCAAGCTGTGAAAGTTAAATATGTAATCCCTAAAGAAACCACTAAAAAGAAGCGTTTCACATATGTAGTCAAAAACATAATAAGTTAAAATGTAATACTAAAATGTGTTCCAGTATTCCAAAACAAAGCATAAAAGGGGAAGAATAATGGCAAAAAATGGAGGGAACAAAGAGAAAATGTGGAAAAATGGTGCATCTAAATCCAAACGTCAATACACGTAACCATTGCTGTGGACCTGACTCTCACTCGGAGTAGAAGTGCCTCATTGGGTTTCCAATGCTGTAATCTCTACAGAAGTGGATTGCCACACTTATCTTCCACAGAGGCACTGGTGATTTAAAACCAATGACATTTCAGTTAGCCAAATTCTTGGGGAGATGGAGTCAAGATGGCGGACTAAACACACATCTCCTTATATCCCTCTGGAAACCAAGACCTGAAATGATAATCAAACGGAGCCTTCTGGTCACCTAGTGAGCCCCCAGGACACGGCACAGGGCTGTTAATTTGGACTTCATACCTCTGAACCAAAAACCTCCTCTCTTTCGCTGACTCCCACTCCTGGCTAGCCCTGGCTCTCATGGACTGAAGATAAATGCACCATTTTGACTTTTTTTTTCCTCTGTCTTGGCTGGCGGGTAGAGCTGGGTCTTGCCTAGCAGCTACATTCAGATGCACTGCAGGTGCGATAGGCAGGTGAAATTCCCATTTTCTGAGAGCCAGGCTTAGGACTCTGTTAATCTAGCCATTTTGGGCCTGTCTTTTCATCACTGCCACAGCGTGGTTTGTACGGGACCGCACTGCTAGTGTGTGGGACACCATATTGGATACAGAGATTTTATCAGGACCTAATTCTTATCCTGGGAGCCAGAACCTGCAAACAGGACAGGGCTTCTCCAATAGAAAAGCAGTAGTTTACACAGTGTCGCCTATGGTGGGGGCCCAGCAACAGAGGCAGAGGAATCACTACCTCTTGGCAACTTTAGCCCCTCTATCTGCTGACTATGTGCAGGGCGCCATATTAGATACGGTGGCCACAGCTGGACCTGTTTCTTAGCTTGGGAGCCAGAACCTGCCCACAAGATAGCATTTTTCTACCAGAAAAAGCAGTAGTTTACACAGGGTTGCCTAAGGCTGGGCCTGGTCAGCAGAGGCCAACAGGGCAGTAGCATTGCTGTATTCTGAACTAGTTTGTATCATCTGAAGTTGGATATAGAAGTGCTTACTTTGCCAGTTGGGAAGAGGGACCTCTACATCTGAAGACCTGACTGACTTGGGAAGTGGTCAGATACGTTTTGTTTTACGTTTTAAGACAGCCTAGAGAAACATCTGCGATCCATCCTCACAGCATCTCTCCCAGCCTCTACTTACTCACATGGGACCCAAAAAGCAACAGACACTTGTGGCATACAAGAAATCACATATGGCTTCAGAAGGCTCCCAAACAAAACAGCTAAGGAGTTTTTCAGATGAAGAAACTTTTCTGAAATCATCAGAAGGTGAATACAAAATGATTATACACAGCGCCCTTGTAGACCTTATACAAAATGCAGCAGAACAAAAGGAAAAATTAAACAAGCTGTTCAATCTGATGGAACACCAGTACTCTGAAATCCAACAGATCAAGAACAAAATCAAAGACATACAAACTTCTGCTCAAAGCCAAGAAAACAGAATGGAACAAATGGAAAAAAGAATTTCTGACTTGGAAGACAGAGCTACTGACACCAGCGTCTATGTGCAGGAATCAGAAAAAAGAAACAAGAAAACTGAAGAAGCATTAAGAAGCATGTGGGACTCTATTAAGAGGAACAATCTTTGATTAATTGGAGTCCCTGAACAGGGTGAGACATCTGAGAACACAGAGAGTATCGTTGCTGAGCTGCTGAAAGAAAACTTCCCAGAAATCATGAAGGAAGAGAATATAGATATCCCAGATGTATGTTGTGCACCACCCAATATAGATCTCAAAAGAAAGACTCCAAGACATATTATAATCAAACTTAACAAAATGAAACATAAGCAGCAACTCTTAAAGGCAGCAAGACTCAAAGCAAAGCTAACATTCAGAGAGAAACCCTGTAGGCTTTTGTCAGGTTTCTCAGCACAAACCATGCTGGCATGGAGACAGTGGCATGGCACATTCAAAGCCTTGAAGGAGGAGAACTTCCAGCCAAGAATTATATATCCTGCAAAGCTATCTTTCAAATATGAAAATGAAATTAAGACATTCCCAAATAAACAGAAATTCAGAGACTTTGTAAAAACCAAACCAAAACGACAAGAAATACTGAAGTTCTTGGCTTTGGCTTAGAAGAACAAAACTACTAACTCTATATTTTAAAATGACACATTATTCAGAACTCTACTCAGGGAAGGCTCCAAATTGAATCACAGCTTTAATACTGAAAGAAGCAATCCAGTGATTATCATGAAAACTATGATGCCATCATATTAAAAAGAGGGATGTACTACAGTCGTTACAGTCCTTCCAGATGGAGAGGAAGATGACAAGACTGGTAGTAATTAAAATTGGGTTTATATATAGTTTATTAAGGGGGATCATAGGGGCAGCTGTAAAGCACAACAAAGATGTAACATACCATTTCAAGAAATGTTAACACAGGAGTCTCAACAACTACAAAAACAGCTCTGAAAAAGGTGAAAAATCAACTCACAAAAAAGAATGTCCCAGAACAGACTAATAAGAACAACAGAGAAAACATCAACACAAAAATAAACATATCACAATCGCAGCAGTGAACACATACCTATCAATAATTACATTGAATGTGAATGGACTGAATGCTGCAGCCAAATTCTTAACAGTTTCATAAGGGCTCCTCCAAACATGTGGATAACTACATTAAATGTCTAAACACAAGGATTAAAAGGAAGATTGAATGGATAAAAAAAAGCACCTTACCCAGCTATATGCTGTCTACAAGAAACTTATTTCAGACAATGATATAACCAAAAAAAAAAGCCCAAACCCATTGCTAACAAGTGGATTCCACCTGAGGTCTATCTATTGGCCCTATGCTGTCCAGAGCAAAGGAGAAAGACAAAAAACAAAGACATGAGAAAATGTTACCTGAAAGGACTAATAAACTACATTAACTTAGCTTCCCTCAGCCCGAGGCCAGAAGAACTAGATGTGCCTGGCTGCGACCAGCTGCTCTGACAGTGATCACAATAGAGGATCTGGAGCAGAGCAAGAGAAAGATGTAGAACAAAATTCAATTAATCAAAAAAAAAAAGACTTACTGGTCTGACAGAGACTAGAAGACTATGCCCCTGAGACGATAGCCTCTGGATACCCTCCTACCTCAGAACTGAAGCCACTTCCAAAGTCTGCATTTCAGCCAGAGATTACACAGGCCTATAAAACAATGATACATGTGAGGAACATGCTTCTTAGCTCAATGATGTATATGAGGCCAAAGGGGCAACACCTGCTCAAAAGCAAGGGTAGGAAAGCAGGAAGGGACAGGAAAACTGGACTAATGGACATGAGGAACCTGGGGTAGAAAGGGGAGAGTGCTGGCACATTCTTGGGGGTTTCAACAAATGTCCCCAAACAATTTGTGTATAAATTTTGAATGGGAAACTAACCTGCATTGTAAACTTTCACTTAAAGCACAATAAAATTGAAAAACAAGTAATAAATTTTGTTTTCTACCTGCCTACCTCCTGCTGACTTTGCTTCTTGACTAGTTCAGTTCACAAGTCATCAGATGAGTTCAAGTCAGGCAGATATCTTTTACAGAGAGGCAGAGGCAGAGCAGCCTCAATAGCCCAGCACCAGTTGTGGGGGCTCAAGTGGGGTAAGGATTGCATCCAAGTTGCCTATTGTTGAATACTGGAGTTTGAGAGGGTGAAGAGTCTTCTGCATGGGATATCAAGGGGAGGTGGTGTTGATAACATGAGATTAGGTACACGCAGTGGGGAGTTCATCTGATAAATAAGTATATTGGGAATAATGGGAGCCAGCTTTGTCACTGTTGGAGAAGGACGTTACAGATATGGAAAGTGAGAAAACCAAAAATGAATTCCAAGTATTCTGTTACTTGGTTGTGCTGGTGAGAACTTGAGATTTTCAGTATATATGTAAAGAAATAGATGTGGCTGCAATTTGGTGTGTATATATCTGTGTATGTACCAAGAGCAGTGACAACCCAACTGACATGAGCACCACTGGCACACAGCTGTTGAGTTCTCAGTTCTCTTCTCCACTACGAAGAACAAGTATTCTTTGGGACAATGGATAATTCCAGCACTGGGCATGAAAAACGTAAGAAGAGCCTCGAACATTTTATTTTCCTAGAGAGTAAGAAAGTGCCCAAAGAAAGACATGGACATGATGAAAAGGATGTGCAAACTAGTTTAAAGAGACTTTTACTGGCCAGGTCTGGAATAATTTTAACATCAAAATGAATAATGACAGCAATTTGTTTTAATTCATTGCATAAAATAGAAATTCATCCAGCCATGTAAAATAAATAAATGAGTGGGAGATAATTATACAATACCTACAAAAAAATGTTGTAGGAACAATGGAATGAGAAAACTATACCGTGTAATGAGCATAATAATGATTCAGTCAAGAAACATCAATGATTGCTAAAAAGAATGGTGAAAGGTTGTTAAGGAATGGTTGTTACCTACACTTAAGCTCCCTCTCCACAAAATGCATATTACTCACAGAGACAGAAAAGTAACTTTACAGTGGAGAAAGCTTGCAATCACCAGGTTATTAAAGTGATCTAAATTTACATCACCAATAATGAGACAAATCAAAATCATTTACCACCTGACACAATGAGAAGAACACAGGATCACTTCCAAGATATTTGTTTTGCCAAAAAAATGTATAAGCTGAATCTACCTATGAGAAAACACTAAACATACTCAGATAGAGGAATAATTGGTGGTAGGAGGGACAAAACTAGCTTATAACCTTCAGAAGTGTCAAAGGTGTGAAAGTCAAGGAAAGACTGAAAAAATTTTCAAGACTGAAGGAGACTAAAGACAACTAAATATATCTAAAAGACATTGTTAAGACAATTGGCAAGATTTGAAAGCAATCTGAGGAAAGATGGTGCAATATGTCAAAATTAATTTCTTGATTTTGAGGGTTGTACTGTAATTATCTGGAATTTTAGGAAGATGTTCATGTTTGAAGGAATTGCATATCAAAGTATGATTTTGACAATATACTTTCAAATGGTTAAGGTTGAAAAACATTCTTTGTATTAGTCTTGCAATTTATCTATAAATTTGAAATAATTTCAAAGTAAAAATATTTTGATATGAAATGGTAAAGTAGAGCAAATGTCATTTTATATAATAAATAAAAATCAAAACAGAATACAGGAGATAAGTAACTGATTTTCAAAAAAGAAAGTCCAAAATAGTATCACTCATTATAAAAATCAACCACCAGAATGTATTGATAGTTGTGACTAGTATGGAGAATGTGAGTATATTTATATAAATTACAGAATTATTGCAATTTGTAGATATGGTATTAGACAATACATTACTGCTGCCAATTATTTTTTACTATGATTGAAAGAAAATATACATTTCCATATGAATTTGCATGCACACCTATATGTAGCTCCCTCTGCTTTCTCTGTCCGATGACAGCACACTCTTCCTCTCTGCTCCATACATGACTTATCCTCCAAACAATCTCCTATCCCTTCGTCTCCAGCCATTCCCCTTCCTCCAGGTCAGCAGGATGACATCGTATAGATGCATAGAATCATAAAATGCACATATGATATGGTCACTCTGTGTCACCAAGTCCAATCATTCCAGTCTGAGAGTTGACTTCCGCTATGATTTATGGACAGAGGCAGCATCAGGGCCAGGAGCCATGCTCCCAGGGGAACTCAGAGGTCACTGGACCATCAACTGCAGTCTTTTAATGGAGATCTCAGGGTGCACCTCTTTTTATTCTTGTGTTGTCCGTGAGACTCAACTTCATGAGCTCCATCAGAGCTACCACTGATGGTGGCTGGGCACCATCTGGTTCTTCTGGTCACAAGTCAGTGTAGTTACCCACTCATGTGGGTCTTTCTGTCTTCTGGGTTTTCTTTCCCCCATGTCATTTTGGTCCTTGGTGATCGTCTGTTCTTGGCTGAGTTGGGACCATGTGCTGTACCCTCAAAGGGCAGCTTTTCAGCTTTTAAGACCCCAGATGCCACTCACCAATGTGGAGTGTAGAAGGCAGTCTTAGCAAAATGCTAGTTGTGCCAATTGGCCTCAATTTCCCCTGCCCCAGCTACTCTGTCCTTGCAACATTGAGTTAAGATGGGAGGAGTAATCATGTTATGTTGAAGTCCAGTTAAAATTGATCTTTCTAATGTGTGCTGTCACAGATTTCACCCAACCAAATTTCTATAAACTATCTAATCTAAACAGTCCCCTTCAGCCTCTCAGCCTCCCCACCCTTGCAGCCATAAAAGAGCCTTTTCTTCTATTCAGGAGTCTGTTTTTAAGTTCTTATCGTAGGGGTCTCATATAAAATTTGTCCTTTTGTCACTGACTACTTTCACTCAGCATAATTTCCTCCAACTGAAACCAGGTTATGAGATGTTTCCTAAAATCATTGATGTTTAGCATTGCAGAGTGTTCCACTGAGTATATATACCAGAGTTTACCTATCCTTTCCTCTGTTGCTGGGCATCTGGGTCAATTCCATCTTTTTGCTATCATGGACTTGCTGGATTGAACATTTGTGTGCATGAATCGGTGTGAATGGCCTTGATTCTGTAGGATATATTCCAAGCAGTGGAATTACTGGGGCAAATGCTGTATATAGATTCAGCTTTTTAAGGAACTCCAGATTGCTTTCCAAAGAGGTCACACCATTTTGCAATCCCACAAACAGTGTAGGAGAGTTTCAATTTCTCCACAGCCTCTTCAGCATTCGTTGTTTTGAGTTTTCTGGATCATGGCCAACCTTGTTAGGGTGAGATGGTATCTCATTGCAGTTTTGATTTGAATTTCTTTAATAGCTAATGACCATGAGCAGGTCCGAACATTTTTTTTGGCTGCCTGGATCTCCTCTTTGGAAAAGTGTCTGTCCATCTCCTTTGCCCATCACTTAATTGGATGATTTATCTTTTTCTTATTGATATTTTGTAGTACCTTATAGATTATCAACATCAGGCATTGGTCTGACATATAGTTGCCAAATATTTTATCCCATTCTGTAGGTGGCCTTTTAATTCCCATGTATCTATTTTTGGTTTGTGGTTTGTTTGACAGATTTTGAAGTCTGTCAGCTTTGTGTATGAAATCTTCCATTGTTGTTCCTACTTTTTCTTGGATGACCTTTATTGTTTTAGATTCGATATTTAGGTCTCTTATCCAGTTTCAGTTAATTTTTGTATAAGGTGTTAGATATGGATCTTGTTTCAATTTATTGCAGATGGATATCCAATTTTGCCAGCACCATTTGTTGAAGAGATTGTTTTTACCCAAGTTTAATGTCTTAGAGCCATTGTCGAATATCATCTGTTCATAGGAAGGTGGTGTCATCTCTGGGGTCTCAATTCTGTTCCATGGATGTATCTGTCTCTTTTTGTACCAGTCCCAGGCTGTTTTGACTACTGTGGCAGTGTAAGAGGTTCTAAAGTTGGTTAGTGAGAGGCCTCCCAGTGTGTTCTTCTTCAGTAGTGCTTTGCTTACCTGGGGCTTCTTCCCTTTCCAGACAAAGTTGATGATTTTTTTTCCTCCATCTCCTTAAAAAATGTCACTGGAATTTGTATTGGAATTGGATTATATAAGTAGATTGTTTTGGATAAAATAGACATTTTCACAATGTTAAGTCTTCCTATCCATGAGCAGGGTAGGTTTCTCCATTTATGCAAGTTTCTCTTAGTTTCTTGTAGTAAGGACTTGTAATTCTCTTTGTAAAGCTCTGTTATTTCTCTGGTTAGATTTATTCCTAGGTACTTTATTTTCTTAGGGGCTATAGTAAATGGTATTGATTTGGTGATTTCTTCCTTAATAATCTCATTGTTGGTGTAAGGGAATCCTACTGATTTACTTATGTTTATCTTGTATCTTGAGACTTTACTGAACTCTTCTATCAGTTTGAGTAGTTTCTTTATGGATTCTTCCGGATTCTCTGTGTATACAATCATATCTTCTGCAAATAGGGAGATTTTAACTTCTTCTTGGCCAGTGCAGATGCCCTTTACTTCCTGGTCTTGTCTAATTGCTCTGGCTAGAACTAGTACAACGTTGAATAAGAGAGGTGAGAGTGGCCTTCCTTGTCTAGTTCCTGTTCTCAAGGGAAACTGTTCCAGTCTGTCTCCATTCAGAATGATGTAGGCAGTTGGCTTTGTATAAATGGCCCTTATTGCATTGAGGAATTTGCCATCTCTATTTTGCTGAGAGTTTTTAGCATGAATGGGTGTTGCACTTTATCAAATGCCTTTTCTGTATCAATACACAAAATCAGGTGCTTCTTGTCTTTCACATTATTTATGTGGCTGGTCACATTAATTGTTTTTTTGATGTTAAACCAGCCTTGCATTCCTGGTATGAATCCAACTTGGTCATGATGGATCATTTTTTCCTTATCTTATTGCGGTCTATTGGCAAGAATTTTGTTGAAGATTTTTGCATCTGATTCATGAGTGATATTGGTCTGTAGTTCTCATTTTTCGTTGGATCTTTCCCTGGCTTGGTGCAACGGTTATGCTGGCTTCATAGAAAGAATCTGGGAGTATTCCATCCCTTTCTATACTGTGAAATAGTCTCAGTAGTATTGGAGGTAACTCTTCTCTAAAAGCTTGGTAGAATCTGTGGTGAAGCCATCTGGGCGTGGGCTTTCTTTGGTTGGCAGTTTTTGATGACTTTTTCAATCTCGTCCTTTGTGATGGATTTATTGAGTTGTTCTGCTTCACATTGTGATAATTTGGGTAGGTGATATGAATCAAGGAATTTGTCCATTTCCTCTAGGTTATCAAATTTGTTAGGGTACAGTCTTTTGTAGTATTCAATTATGATATTTTTGGTTTCTGTTGGATCTGCTACTGTGACTTCCTTCTCATTTCTTATTTGGGTTATTTGTTTCCTTTCCTGGTTTTGTTTAGTAAGTTTAGCCAATGGTTCATCAATTTTGTTGATCTTTTCAAAAAACCAGCTTTTGGTCTTTCAATTTTTTCAATTGTTCTTCTATTCTCTAATTCGTTTAGTTCTGTTCTAATCTTCAGGATCTGTTTTCTTCTGGTGCCTGAGGGGTTCCTCTGTTGTTCTCTCTCTACTTGTTCAAGCTGTAGGGTTAGTTCTTTGGTTTGGTTTCTTTCTTCCTTCCAGATGTGTGCATTTATGGAGATAAAGTGACCTCTGAGCATGGCTTTTGCTGTATCCCATAGGTTCTGGTAGGAAGTGTTTTCACTATCACTGGAATCAATGAATTTCTTTGTTTCATCCTTGATTTCTTCTATAACCCATGACTTTTTCAGCAAGATGTTGTTCAGTTTCCATGAGTCCCACTTTCTGTCTGTGTTTTTTCTGCTCTTAGTTTTGACTTTTATGGCTTTGTGATCTGAGAAGATGCTTTCATTAATTCAGTGGTATAGATTTTGCTGAGAATTGCTTTAAGTCCTAACACATGGTTTATTCTGTAGAATGTTCCATGTGCACTGGAGAAGAAGGTGTGGTTGTCCACTGATGGATAGAAAGTTCTGTACATGTCAACAAGATCTAGTTGGTTAATTGTGACAATAACATCTTCTGTGTCTTTACTGAGTTTTTTCTAGATGATCTGTCCAATATTGAGAGTGGAGTGTTGAAGTCTCCCACTATTACTGTGGAGTGATCGATCTCCTTTTTGAGTGTAGTCAGGGTGTCTTTGATGTATTTAGGTGCTCTAATATTAGGTGCATAAATATTTAATGTTGTTAAGTCCTGCTGGTGTATTGAACCTGTCAGCAATAAATAGTTTCCATCCTTGTCCACGATAATGGATGTTACATTAAAATCTATTTTATCTGAGATTAGAATTGCCATACCTGCTCTTCTTTGTTCATTGTTAGCTTGGTATATATTCTTCCATCCTTTAATTTTCAGTTTGTTCATATCTTTAAGTCTAAGTTGAGTTTCTTGTAGGCAACATATGCATGGATCATGTATTTTCCTCCAAGATGTCACTCGATGTCTCTTTACTGGGCCATTTGGTCCATTCACATTCAATGTGGTTATTCATAGGTACATGTTCAGTGCCACTGTTGTGATATGTTAATTTTTGTGTTGATGTTTTCTCTGTTGTTGTTAATAATCTGTTCTCGAACATTCTTGTTTGTGAGTTGATTTCTCATGTTTTTCATGGTTGGCTTTGTGGCTGCTGAGACTCCTGTATTACATTTTTTTATTTGATGTGTTGCATCTTTATTGTGCTTTACGGCTGCCCCTAGAATCCCCCTTAATAAACTATGCATAAACCCCATTTCAGTTACTACCATTCTCATCAACTTCCTCTTAATCTGAAAGGTCTATAATGACTGTAGTAAATCCTCCTTACTAATATGGTGACATCATAGATTTCATAATATGATCACTAGATTATTTCTTTCACTATTATAGCTTTGATTGAGTTTGGATCCTTCCCTAGGTGAGTAGGATTCTGGGTGATGTGTCCTGTATTTGCTTCTAAAGTAGAAAGTTAGTGGTTTTGTTCTTCTAAGCCAAGAGATCCTTTCAGTATTTCTTGTAGCTTTGGTTTTGTTTTTATAAAGTGTCTGAGTTTCTGTTTTATCTGTGAATGCCTTAATTTCATTTTCATATTTGAAAAATAGTTTTGCAGGATACATAATTCTTGGTTGGAAGTTCTTCTCCTTCAAGGCTTTGAATGTGTCTTGCCACTGTCTCTGTGCCAGCATGATTTCTGCTGAAATATCTGATGAAAGCCTACAGGAGTTCTCTCTGAATGTTAGCTTTGCTTTTGAGTCTTGCTGCGTTAAGAGTTTTTGCTTATGTTTCATTTTGTTAAGCTTCACTATAATGTGTCTTTGAATCTTTCTTTTGAGATCTATATTCTGTGGCATTCAGTACATATCTTGGATATCTGTATTCTCTTCTTTCTTAATTTCTGGGAAGTTTTCTGCCAGCAGGTCAGCAACAATATCCTCTGTGTTCCCACGTGTCTCGCCCTGTTCAGTGATTCCAATTAATTGTAGATTGCTCCTCTTAATAGAATCCCACATGCTTCTTAATGCTTCTTCCTTTTTCTTGTTTCTTTTTTCTGATTTCTCGATTTCTCCTCATAGATGCTGGAGTCAGTAGCTCTGTCTTCCAAATCATTGTCTTCCATTTGTTCCATTCTGTTTTCTTGGCTTTGAATTGAAGTTTTTATGTCTTTGATTTTGTTCTTGGTCTGTTAGATTTCCGAGTACTGGTGTTCCATCAGATTGAAGAGCTTGCTTAATTTTTTATTTTGCTATGCTGCATTTTGTATAAGGTCTAGGAGGGCTCTATGTATAATCCTTTTGCATCCACCTTCTGATAGTTTCAAAAAACTTCAGCTGGGAAGTTCTTTGGTGCTTTCTTTTCAGGGCCTTCTGAAGCCATCGATGACTTCTTGGTTACACTTTTCTCCAGAGTTTGTTGCTTTTGGGGCATCATGTGAGTCACCAGAGGCTGGGAGAGATGCTGTGAGGATGGACCATAGTTGGTTCTCTAGCCAGCTAGGCTGTCTTAAAATGAGAGGGAAAAAGTATCTGACAGCTACCAAAGTCAGTCAGGTTTTCAGGTGTATAGATCTCTCTTCCCAGCTGGCAAGGTAAGCACCTCTATATCGAACCCCAGATGTTATACACTAGTTCAAAATACAGAAAGGCTACTGCCCTGCTGGCCTCTGCTGTCAGGCCCCAGCTGTAGGTGACACTGTGTAAAATACTGCTTTTCTGCCAGAAAAACACTTTCCCCAGGCAAGTGCTGTCTCCCAGGCTAGGAACTAAGTCCAGCTGGGACCTCTGTATGGGTGTACTGCCTTCCAATGGATCAAGATGGCATCCCCCACAAGCTTGCCACCTGGCTAGGTCCAGGCTGCTCTATGGCAGAGGCAGAAAAAGAGGCCAAAGTTGCCAAGACGCACAGAGTCCAAACCCAGGCTCTCAAAATGTGGCAATTTTGCTTGCCAATCCCACCAGCAGTGTGTCTGAGATTAGTAGATAGTCAAGTCCCAGCTCCGCCCACCAGCTAAGACAGAGAAAAAAATTAAAATATTGGGTTACCTTCAGTCTATGCCATCCCGCGCTGACCGAGAGTGGGGTCAGTGGAAGAGAGGAGGTTTTCCATTTGTGGTATGAAGTCCAAATTAACAGCCCTATGTGATGTCCTAAGGCTCACTAGATGTCCAGCCAAAGCCAAGTGCCCTAAGGCCTTAGTTTCCACAGGGATTTAGGGAGACTTATGTTTAGTCCACCATCTTGACTCTGTCTCCCAATTCCTATTTTTAAAAAACTTTAACCACCAATCATAAAGATGCACCAGGTGACTTTCTGGATTAGTCAGCCTGACAACTTTTAGAGTAAATTCAAGGTAGTAGCAGTAAGAGAGACAATTTAAATAAAAATGTTCCAGTTGCCAAACTGTTTGGTTCTTCTGTACATTTCACTTCATCCCTAAATTAGATGGTTGATTCATGTTCAGACTTCTCCAGCCTGATATGCTGGTCTAACCTGTCTCATTGTGTAATCGGCAGCTGTAAATTCAGGTTATATAAGTTATGTTAGGATGAGTGCAGCATTTCTCCTCCTGCATATTTCTCATACTTTATCATCGTCATTTACCTTTTAATTATGCAATTATTTTAAAGGTCAGAGGCTGTAGCAGAGCGTTCACTTAAAGGTAATTTCATATTCACATATGAAAGCCCTTGTACATCCTTCTATGCGACACCTACTATTTGTGATTCACAATGTGGTAGCAGCTGTTTGAAGCAGTATTGCAACACTAAATAGACAGCAAGTAGGTAGCAATTACATGTCCCTTGGCCCCACTACTGTGTGCACACCTATTGGTCATTGGTATTATTCTGGGGCTTGTGCAATGTTCCTAATATAAGGCAAATCTTCTCCAATAGGTGTTTTAACCAGGTTCTCATTGGAGGAGTTTGAATCCATATTCTACAGCTGTCATTGATAATGCTTATCCTCAACTCCAAGCAGTATAAATTTAGTTAGGCAGTCTCTACTCCCTTTTCAAAGGTATAACTGTTCATATTTATTTCACTGTTTAGTAATTTGCAACTGTTGTTTACTTGTGTATTTCCTGCTCTGAGACTGAGCCCCTTTAGGGTAGATCACAGGGGGAATTCTAATCACTGAACTCAGTGCCTAACTACTCAGTGAATGTTAATTGAATGGTGGATGGCAATAAAATAACCACATAGATTGTTAACCTGTATTCCTCTCAAGGAGCTTCGGTGCTGTAGTCGTTAAAGCACTGGGCTACTATAACAAGTTTGCAGTTCAAACCCACAAGCCACTCCATAGAGAAAGATGTCTTGCTTTGTTTCCATAAAGATTATAGCCTTGTTCCTACTGGCCTCTTACTAAAAGGGAGAAGAGAGAGTGGAGAGGAGGGGGCAGAAGATTGTTAAGAGGATACAATATATATAGAATGAAAAGGGGGAGTGTGCTTTCACCAGGCAAGGAGAGCAGAAGGAGCTGCAGATAGGCAGGCATGCAAATTTAATTCAGATTGTATACTTTCACTTAATCACATTTTTAAAAAAGAAGAAGAAGAGGAAAAAAAAAGATTACAGGCTTGGAAACCATATGGGCTGGTTCTACTCTGTCCTATGGGATTGGAATGAATCGAAATGGGCTTGATGGACAATGTTTTTTTATTTTTTTTCCATTCCTCCAACTGACTTTCCTAATTAAATCTGAAGAAGCTAACACTAGTTGAATAAATCCTAGGTCAGTGTTCCTTATAGTTGATCTAGATCTTATTTGAGAAGTTTCCATTTTCTTGTATATTTTCTTTTGTATTTATGAACATATTAGTGGTGCAGTGATGAATATGCTTGGCTGCTAATCAAAAGACTGTAGGTTTGAATTTGCTGAGAGGCACGTCAGAAGAAAGGGATGGTAACCTACTTCTGAAAAATCAGCCATTGAAAATCCTGTGGAGCACAGTTTTACACTGACACACGTGTATCTGAATTAACTATGTCAGCACTGATAGTGGCAGTGGTGATTTTGCTTAGTAGGCTCTTCAGGAAATAAACCACCAACAATAAAATGCTATAATTTTCTGGCTACTTTCTTGTGGTACCAAGGAAGATTTTTGCCAGTAACCTTTTGTTAAATTTTATTTAAAGATACACTTTGTTCTATACAAGATTGTGTTTCACTTAAGTTACAAAAACTATGCATACTTATGGACTGTTCTTAAATGGCAGGGAAAAGTAGAATGGAAATGACAGACTTTGTCAGGCTGCATGTTGTTGACGCCGTTATAGCAACATATTCTGTGCTGTGCTGCGGTGGCTACTTCATTTGATAAAGTATGTGGTTGATCTTTTCAAATAAAGTTTCTGTTGAAGCAGATGTAAATAAAATTAGTATTCTTTCTTTTTGAGTCATTTAAAATTAATACCAGCTGTGAGGTTAATAAAAGTAATTTGTTTACTTAATATTCTTCTAGACTTGTAATTCAAATAGTCAGTGTATTTTTCAGTGTCAGAAGTAAGCCAAATTCCTGATAACAGAAGTCAAACATGCACCAGTGCCTACTTGGGGAACCACAAGAATGAAAATAAAATGAAAGACAGAACATATAAAGAAATAATGTGCATTCATAGGTAGCCATTAATGTGAAATCTGTTGTAGTAATTATCATTTTTACTTTGACTTTTGAGTCCAAATATTCTTATTGAATGTTTGCAAAAAATGTCATTTCTTTCGGTTAGTGCCTTTTGCTATAGAGTGTTTTTGAAGTGTCTAATCAAGTTATAATAGGGTCTTGGATAGGAATTACTGTCTCCTGGAAGTTCAAGTACTCAATATTCTTTCCACTAATTTTTGAAGGGAGAAATAATTCTAAAAATCTGTCCAAGTGTATTAAATAATGTTTATTACATCTTTTCCTATTGGAAGGATGCAAAGAGATAAAAGAATAATAAAACGTATTTAGGTATTACTACACTCACTCATGAAATCCAACAGTGTAAGTTCCAAAGGGTATGTATGGTAAAGGGAAGATCTAAGAATAGAACCTAACTTTTGTCTTCTGTTTTCCTCTGCTTGTAGGTAATTCCTTTTCTCTCTTTACCAGTGAAAAGTTAACAGGAAGATCTGTGGAAGGAATATAGGTAGGAGAATATAGGATGGAAACACTTCAGGTATAGCATTTTTATTCATTATTTACAAAACAAGTTATAATTTGATGAATTTTCATAAATGTTTCAAAATGAAAATGAGATCATTGAGAAATATACTTGTCACAATCCTTTAAAAAAATGAAAATCATATTCATTGTAGTAACACTTAGGGGCCCCAGTGGTGCAGTGGTCAAGCACTTGGGGGTTAACTCAAATGCTGGTGGTTTGAATGCACCAGTCACTCTAAGGGAAAAACATGTGGCAGTATGCTTACTCTAACATTATAGCCTTGATTCTTCCTTCAGCTAGAGATTAAATAGGACCATAAAACAAAATGAGACAAAATGGGCATGCCAGCCTAGGGGCAAGGACAAGAAGGCAGGAACAGGCAGGAAAGCTGGTAATGTGGTACCCAAGGTTGAGAAGAGGAGGGTGCTGACGTGTCACATGAGGTTGGCAACCAATGTCACAAAACAACATGTGTATTAATTGTTTAATGAGAAACTAATTTGCTCTGTAAACATTCATCTAAAGCAAAATTTAAAAAAAGAAATTATTGGGAGGTGGAGCCAACATGGTGCTATAGACAGAAACACTACACTGTACCTCCATAGCAAAGGAAAAAAAAAGGTAAGTGAAATTGATACAAACATCAGTCCTGGATCCCAGAGTGTTGAACAAATGGATAAAGGACACACCAAGAACTGAATGTAATAAGAAACTGACAGACAGTAAAGATGAAAGAAAGCTACTGAGTGGAGGTCTCCTGTTAGTGATAGATTTGCCATTTGGGGCCCCTCAGCCACAAAGAATGGCAGACAGAGTACAAGAAGACAACTTCGTGGCGCTCCCAGCTAGAGACAGAGCACCCAGTAACTAGGGATGCACATTTCCCCTACCTCCCACCCTTCTTCCCTCTGAGTGGCCTCTGAGGCTTTCCAGCAGGCTGTAGTTCTTTGGCTGAGGAGACGCCAGCTCCTTACTGACTGGATTTGCCTTGCCCCCACTGTCTTTTCCTTTGGTGCCATTTTTTGTTGTTGTTGCTTTCGTAGCTTTTTTGGATCTTTTGTTTCTTTGTTTTTACCTCATCTTTTCCTTTCTCCTGAACAACTGGTGCCACATGCCAGTGGGATCCCTTGGGGCATTTTTTTCCTTTTCTTTTCTAGATTTCACTTTCTCACTTTCTTCCTTTCCTCCCCCCTGAACACGTGGTACAGTGCATCATCTCTACTCCTTCATGACAAGCTATACAGTGCCACTTAGTTGAGGAGCTACTTGTGGTGGCTCCCTCAGGACGTATTGTTTTCTCAGTTTCTTATCTCTCCTTTCCTTCCTTTCCTTCTTCCCGACAACCTGGCTTTCCTCCCTTGGTTTCCTGTCTTAGTCTGTCTTGCTTCCTTACTTTCTTGCAACCATCTGGCCACATATGTGTCTTTTTCTCTCTGTCTCCCTTTTTTCTTAGTTTCTTACTCCTTTCTCCTTTCCACTTCCCACCTAACCAAGTGTGCCATCTCTGTCCCTTCTTGATGGGCCCTGATGTGTCAGTATCACCTAGCACAAAACCCACCAGCACACAACTTCCCCACACCACTCCAAAGGTAGGCTCACTTTGCAGTTTTGTTTCCTCTTGGCTTCTGTTTCTCTCTCCTCTTGACAGTCTTTCTCCCACCCACTGAGCTCCACATATCACATCCTCCTCCCACCCTCGTACCTATCTGCATTGTACACTGAGCACCATACTTCACAATGATAGATGTGTGTACCACTGGATTCTGCCCTACACTGCTCCTAGTCCACCTCTGTCAACCTCAGTGCATACTGAAAGCAATGCATCCCACGTCTCCCCCTCCACTGGGCCTACCCTGCTGCATCATAGCAGAGTGACTGGCCCTGCTCATGTGGACAAGGTAGTGAGAAGTATCCTGCACACAGATGAACAAACAATGAAGAACGCCTACCCTGCCTGCCTAGCTGCAAATGAATAAAACAAAGTAGGGTGAAACAAACAAATCTACAAACAACAAACAAACAAAAAAATAATTCCTGAATGTTCCAAAGACAGCAGACAACATCAAAACATATAAAAACACAGGACAGAATGGTTCTAGTATGTACCCAATATAAAATACAAGATGACCTTCCAGTAGAAGAAAAAGCACTGGAATTACCTGATATGAAATCCAAAACTCTAACATTAAGGGCTTTCCAAGAGATGATAAAAAATGCATACAAAGACAAGAAAAATGAGACAAAATCATGGAAGAGACAGACAAAACAATGAAAGAATTGAAAAAGCTACTACAGGAACAAAATGTCAAAACAAACATACTACCAGATATCATACAAAAACAGCAATTAGAAATCCAAAAGATAAACAACAAGATTTCAGAAACTGGAAAGTGAAACAGAAGGTTGTGGGAGCAAATATGAAACAATGGAAGAAAATATCAGTGAAAGTGAAGACAAATTGGATACCACTATGAGGAAAATCAGAGAAAAGAATGAAGAAAAATGAAGAAATCCTGAGAACAATGTGGGACACAATCAAAAGCAAAAATTTGCATATGATCAGAGTTCCAGAATGGGGAGTGAAAATGAAAAATACAGAAAAGATCGTTGAAAAATTGCTGACACGTCTTCCCTAATATCATAAAAGATGAAAAGCTGACCATCCAAGAAGCTCAATGAACCTCACACAGGATGGACCTGAAAAGAAAATCTCCAAGGCATAATCACCCTTGCTAAAACCAAAGATAAAGAAAGAATCCTAAGACCTGCTCACAAAAAATAAAAGTCACCTACAGAGGAGAAACAGTAACACTACGCTCTAATAACTTGATAGAATCCAGGCAGGAAAGAAGACAATGAAATGATATATAAAAAACCTTGGAAAAAATGTCAAGCAAGAGTAATATATACTGCAAAACTCTCATTCAAATACAATGGAAAAATACGGTATTTCCAGGTAAACAAAATTAAGGAAATATGTAAAAAACAAATCAAACTTACAAGAGTTATTAAAGTATGTCTTTTGGTTTAAAGAATCAGCCACATCAGAAAACAGACTAAATCCAGGACATAAAACGACATCTTACAAATAAAAACTTAGGTATTGAACTTTCAAGGATAAAACAAAACTAAAAGATTTACAACACAGAACCAGAAAAGTTATCCTGAAAAATAATGACAGTGTCAGAACAATAAAAGAGGGCATAAAAAGTGTGGGTATAGAACTCTGAAATAGAGAGGAAGTCAAGACAATATCAAGTAATAAAAGACTAGCTCAAACTTAGAACGGTAGGGGTAAAATTCACAGTAACCACACAAACTTACTTATGAAAATGAAGGAAAATATGAAGTCTCAGTAAACACAATATTTACTAAAACAAAGCAAAGAGACAAACCAAAAAAATACACAAACAAAGGAATTCAGCATAGGAGAATAAGAGGACCAACAACAGAAAAAGAAGAAAAGAAGAAGGATAAAAAAAAAACCACTGCAAAATGACAGCAACAAATGCACACCTATTAGTAATCACACTGGAGAAAAATGACCTAAATGGACCCATAAAGACACTGATAGTGACAGAACAGATAAAAACACAATCCATCAATATACTATCTACAACACATACCCATTAGAAACAAATATATAAATTTATTAAAAATTAAAGGATGGAAAAAAATATGTATCAAGCAAAACTATCAAAAAAGACCAAAAGTGGCAATACTAATCTCAGATAAAATGGACTTAAAACAAAATCTATCATAAAAGTCAAGGAAAGGCACCATATAATGATCAAAGACATAACCATAATAAATACCTATGCACCCAGTGACTAGGCTCCAAAATACATAAAACAAACTCTGACAGCACTGACAAGAGAAACTAACAGTTCCTCAATAATAGTATTTGCCATGGATTGAATTGTGTCCCCTCCAAAATAGGTGTAGCCATGTGATCATGATTTCCTGTATTCTACGACTGTCCTCCATTTTGTGATTTTACTGTGCTGTATGTTAAAGGATTAGGGTGGGACTGCAAATCCCTTTAGAAGATCACCTCCCTGCTCCACTGTAAAGGGAGTTTCCCTGGAGTATGGCTTGCCCCACCCTTAATTCTTGCATCCTACAAGAGATAAAAGGAAAGAGAAGGAAGCAGAGAATTGGGAACCTCACATCATCATGAAAGCAGCACCAGGAGAAGAGTGCATCCTTCAGACCTGAGGTTCCTACACCATGATGCTCCCTGGACAAAGACTGATGCAATATCAAACTTTCCTGCAGAGCTGACTAGGGGGAATGCTTTCTGCTGGAGTGGACATCCTGAATTTGGACTTGTAGCCTACTGCACTGTGTGAGAATAAGCCTTCCTTTGTTAAAGCCATCCACTCTTTGGTATTTCTGTTACAGCAGCCCTAACTGACTAAAACAGTAGGAGACTTGAACACATCACATTTAGTAAAGAACAGAATGTTTAGAGAGAAACTCAACAAAGAAAAGAAAAGAAAAAGAAAGAAAATGACATACCAATGTCTTTCAGGAATATAGATGAAAACATTCTAGACAACAGAATTCAGCATCATACCAAAAAAAAGAAAAAAGATATAATATGACCAAGTAGGATTCAAATCAGGTATGCATGGATGGTTCAACATAGTTCACTACATAAAAAAAAGAATCTTATAATCAACTATTGGACCAGTCATTTGACAAAGTTCAACACCCATCCCCATTAAAAACTCAATAAGCAGGCATAGAAGGGGAATTCCTCAGCATAATGGAGGACACCTTCACAAAAACAGGAAATCCTGGTGGAGTAATGATTAAGTGTTATGGCTACTAACCAAGAGGTTGGCAGTTCAAATCCATTAGGCGCTTCTTGGAAGCTCTATGGGGCAGCTCTGCTGTGTCCTACAGGGTTGTTATGAGTCAGAATCGACTTGACAGCAGTGGATTTCATTTTGGTTTGGTATGCAAAACCAGCAGCCAACATCTTTCTTAATGGAGAGATGCTGAAACCGTTCCCCTCGACAACAAGAACAAAGCAAAGATGCCATTTGTCATCACTCCTATTTAAGATAGCAGTCATAAAAAAAAAGAAACAATAATGCCACTGAGTTGATTCCAACTTTTAGCAACCCTACAGGACAGAGTAAAACTGCTCCATAGAGTTTCCAAGAACACCTGGTGGATTTGAACTACTGACCTTTTGATTAGCGGCCATAGCACTTAACCACTACACCATCAAAGTAGATACAGCAATAAGACAAAAGAATAAAAGGCAAAACAGGTAAGGAAGAAGTAAAACTGTCCCTATTTGCAGATGATATGATTCTATACATGGAAAACTGAAAATACTCTGTGAGAAAACTACCAGAACTCAAAGAAATGTTCAGCAGAATTTAGCAGGAAAGAAGATAAACATACAAAAATCAGCTGAATTCCTATACACCAATAAGAGAGCTATGAAAAAGAAATCAGGAAAACAATACAGCTTATAATAGACCCTAAAGAAAACAAAATGTTTAAGAATAAATCTAACCAAAGTTGTAGAAGACCTGTACAAAAAAAACTGCAAAATATTACTGCAAGAAACAAAGAAACCTACATATAAATGGAAAAACATACCATGCTCATGGATAGGTAAACTTAACATTGTGAAAATGTGAATTCTACCCCAAAGCAATCTACAAATACAATGTAATCCTGATCCAAATACCAACCGCATTCTTTAAAGAGGTGGAAAAACTGATAATTAACTTTCTATGGAAAGGGAATAGGGTCTGGATAAGGAAAGTGCTATTGAAGGGGCAGAATAAAGTAGAAGTCATACTACCTCACCTCAGAACCTACAGCCACATAGTCAAAACAGCTTGGTACTGATGCAACAACCGACATACTGAGCAATGAAAGAGAGCTGAGAACACGGATGTAAATACCTGATCTTCAACAAAGTCCAAAAGTCCATCAAATGGAGTAAAAGATGGTCGTTTTAACAAGTGGGGACAGCAAAATTGGATATTCATCTGCAAAAGAATGAAACAAGAACCATATCTCACACCATATATAAAAACTAATTCAAAAGGGAACAAAGACCTAAACACAAAACTAACAACTATAAAGATCATAGAAGAAAAAATAGGGTCAATGCTAGTATACAACATTAAAAAAATTAGCTAGATAATTGGATCTTCTAAAAATCAAATATGTACTCATCAAAGACTTCACCCAAAGAATAAAAAAAGAACCTAAAGACTGGGAAAAAATTTTGGCTGTCACAAATCTGACAAAGGTCTAATCTCCAAAATCTGTAGGGGAATCCAATGCCCCTATAAAAAAAAGACAAATAATTCAGTTAAAAATGGGCAAAGGATATGAACAGACACTTCACCAAAGATGTCAGTCAAGTACCTAACAGACACATGAGGAAATGCTTGATATCACTAGCTATTAGAGAAATGCAAATCGAAACCGCAATGAGATATTGTTGCCCCAGCATTTCTGGCACAAATCAAGAAACCGAAAATAACAAATGTTGGAGAGGCCATGGGTAGATGTGGAATTTTTATGCATTACTGGTGGAAATGCAAAACAGCACAACCACTTTGGAAAATGATAAAGTATTAAATTAAAAGCTAGAAATAGAAATTCTGTATGATTACCAATCCCACTCTTAGGAACACGTTCTAGAGAAATAAGAAAATAAGAGCTGTCATATGACTAGACATATGCACACACATGTTCTTTGCAGCATTGTTCACAATAGCAAAAACATGGAAACAATCCAGGTGCCCATCAACAGAGGAATGAATAAACAAACGAAGTATGGTATGTGCACACAGTGCAACACTGTGCAAGGATAAAAATAATGACAAATCTGCATATCATGCTGCAAAGTGGATGCATCTGGAGGGCGTTATACTGAGTGAAATGAGTCGTTCACAAAAGACCATACGAGATCACTACTATAAAAACTCATGAAAAAGTTTCACACAAAGACAGTCTTTGACAGTTATGAGGGAAAAGAGTGATGAGAGGGAAAAACACTAAACAGAGAAACGATAAAGTGTAAGTTTGGTGAAGGGTAAGACAGTACACAGTACCAAGGGCTAATGGACTGCACCTACCACAGCCTCCACCAGACTGAGCCTAGCATGGTAACGTTGTGCCCAGCTACTACCACCAGCTGCTGTGCCAGAGATCACAAGAGAGAGTGGGGAAAATGTAGAACAAGAGTCTAACTCAAACAAACCAAAAAACCAGGTTTAGTGGTGTGACACACTTGAACAATCCCCAAGTGTATAGCCCCTGGATACTCTTTTAGCTCAGCAATGAAGTCTCTCCTCAGTTTAATCCTTCAGCCAAACCTTAGACAGGCCCATAAAACAAAACATGACTAAATGGGTACACCAACCCAGGCGAAGGGTGAGAGAGCAGGTGGGGACACGAAACTTGGTAACGAGAAACTGAAGGCTGAGGAGGAGCGAGTGTTAAAATGTTAGTGTGCTGTCCGCCAAGCCAGAAAACAGTGTATTTATTGTTTAATGTAAACTTTCACCTAAGATACAATAAAAACAAATATATAAAAGAAAAAAAGTTTTAAAACAAGGAGTACAGCCTTGGAAACCCTATAGGGCAATACCACTCTGCGCTACAGGACCACTGCGAGTCACAACTGACTCGATGGTGATGGGTTTTTACATCAATACTTGGTTTTACAAGTGCCACGTGGATTTGTTTCATTCCTACATTTAGCAACATTTTAAATGATACTTTCTGGAAGTTTATTAATGGTATCATTATTTTGTAATGGAGTGTGACAGAAAGATTCCCATAGATAAGTAAATTTTGCCAAGTTTATATTTAGCTCTGTACTGACCACTTCATCTCTCCACATTATAAGCAACATGAATAGATACTATTCTATTCTATTCTATTTTTTTTTTTTTTTAAGTCTCATGTAAAGGAATAATGTTAATCTTGATTTTAGAATTAGCTAAAATCCCCAATGAGTGCATGTGAAGACTGGTCCATCTTACATGACAGCATGTAGTATTTCCAGCTGCTTTTTCTGTCTAATCAAAACATTTACTCACAATAGCAGCTGCTTCTATGCCTTGTTTTTAAACACTGCACCAAACTAAACTGGAAACAAAGTGTCCATAGTAAGAGAATTCAGGCCTCTGGGACATTGTTTTCTTATTTCAAAATAAGAAAAGAAGAAAGTCCATTCATAGACCAACTATCATTTATTCGGAAGCTTGGTTTCATAAAGCCCTAAAGAATTCAATTTATGATAAACACTAATACTGTAAGCCCAGAAATTTATAAATAATTGTTCTTTAGATAATAGATCCACTTAAAATTATGTATTATAAATGCAGTATACAAGTGTGTAGCCTATGTACTTAGATGAAATATTTTGGAAATGGAATATAGAGGCTAAATTTCTTATGTAATATTATTCTGAGCCATAATCTGTGTCATTCTTGTGAAGCTATTTTAGTCAAAGTTAATATCCTACATAGGACTTACATTTCGGGTAGTGTTAGGCTTGAGGAAAAGACACATCAAACTGTGTTAGTGTGAACAACTATTCTGGAATGTGTCTTATAATTTTGTTTGCCAAAGAACTGTTTCTTCTATTGACATACTTTTTGGAATACAACATTTTGTATTAGCAAATTTTATAGTGTTCTAGAAGTAAAGATTTAATTTTATTTTGGAAAGAACCCCTTTCTCTTTGTAAGTATCATCATATGAAGGAATGAAAAATATATGTACAATGTGGATTAGACTCACACATCTTAAGCATTAAAAGATGTGTATTTGAAAGATCTCAGTCTCCACATGTTCTGCAAATAAGAAGCAGGCAAACAATACAATAAAACATCATGAAAGTCTGACTAACCAATTACTTAAAAAATATGCCATCTGCTCTCACTGAAGCAGTAAAACTAAGGCATTTTCGTGTGGTACAAACCGTAATGTAATAACAGAATGAGAAATATCTTTTTTCTTTTGTTATTTGCTGTGGTGGTTCTTAATGAAAACTAGAGCTACATTTACAAAGGAAAGGGAGGATGTGCCCCTGCCCCTTCTGCTAATTGAGTGCTTATATCCAGTAATAGCTTTTTGTGCCCTGGGCACCATGACATTGCCTCATTTGGCCACGCACAACTATTATTCTAGGAGGCAGCTATTGAAGTGCCCCAATCCATCTGCTTGCTTTTCATGGGCTAGTGCTCTCCTTGATGTTGACAGCTGTCTTAATAATCTCAGGCCACCTGCCACACAGTAAATACTGTGTGGTTGGAACCCACCAGCCACTCCTAGGGAGAAAGATGTGGCAGTCTGCTTCTGTAAATACTCACACAGCCTAGGAAATCCTATGAGGTGGCTCTGCTTTGTCCTATAGTCACTAGGAGTTGAAATCAACTCGACAGTAGCAGATTTGGAGGTTTTTTTGGTTAAAATGAGATTGGAAGTTTATCCCTCTACTGGACTTTTCAAACCAAAAAGCTTAGCATTCCTAAACTACACTTACATCCTTGTTTAAATGCTTTAGAGATCGGCACTGAGAGTCTGTTCTAATAGTTTTGAGTGTAGTGCTTATGCTTTGGGAATGGTAATTCAGTTATAGCATGATGTAGTAAGCATGTGACACCGGAAGTCCTGAAACTCGGGGCCAAGTGGTACTGTTATTAATAAGATACTCAATTTTTTGGAAGTCACTTAACCTCTAGGAATGTTGTGTTTTCTCATATATGGAATAAGCTACTGAGTTGTAGTCTTTCTATGGGATTCATGAGGTCATAGGAGATAGAGAGGAAGAAGACATACTTAAACAGTTAATCTCTTTTAGAGAGTTTTCCCTGAACCTTCAAGACTGAGCTGGGAATGCATCTCACACATGTGATTAAAAAAAAAAAAACTTCTGCTGTTCCACATCTGTCCCCCTTGTCAAACTTTTCGCTTGAGAAAAAGCACTTGGTTTTCCAAGAATGAGCATGTATCTGACACACAGTAGGCAATCAAGGACAGATAAGGGTTTTGTGGATCTCAGGTTTCTAGAATTTGTGGAGCTTTGTCTAAAGAAAAAGAACTCAAATTAAGCCTAAAATACGAGATACAGATGTAAATGTTTATACAAAGTAGAAAAATAAATTACACAAATTATCAATTTCAAAAGGGGGAGGGAGCTAATATCATAAATATTACAAAATCTAGAAAAGCCAATATATTTTCCATTGAGTGCTTAATACCTTCATAATACTTTTATTGTTATATTTCTGGTAGTGTATTCCTTGATAGTTTTCATATAATAATGAGTTTTTAGTATTATTTTCTATACACAAAACAGATATTCAGTCTTTCCTCTAGCTTTGCTGATCTTTGTTGTTACTATTATTTTTCATAGAAGGGTGTTTTAATCATCTGATAACTGCTCTAACAGATACACCACGAAGTGGATGGCTTTAACAAAGGAAGGTTTATACTTTCACAGTCTGGTAGGCCACAAATCCAAATTCAGGATGTTTGCTCCAAGAGAAGGCTTTCCCTGTGTCAGCTCTGATGGAAAGTCCCTGTATAACATCAGTATTGGGAATCATGGCCCAGACAAATGCTACACACATTTTTGGGGAGGACACAGTTCAATCCATGACAAAGGGCTACAGTGTAAAAATGCCACACTACACACACACACAGACATTCACTGTTTGTGATATCACTTCAGGTATGTGCCCTATAAACAGGAATTCTGATAATTCCTATTTTACATATGCTATAGATTGAACTGTATTTTCCAAAAGTATGTCTTGTAAATGCAGGCTGCTATAGCTCTGATTATAACCCCATCTAGGAACGGGTTCTCTTTGTCGTGTAAAATGAGCACACTGAGCAAGCAGAGATGAGGGAAGAGTGATAGCAAACTGCACAGGAATCACCAAGGAATCGGGAAACAGAAGTTGAAGAGACAATGACCTTGCCCCAGAGCTGACAGAAATAAAACACCTTACCCTAGAAACGATATATTGAATTTGGATTTCTACCCTCCTGAACTGTGAGAAAAATAACTTCTGTTTGTTAAAGGCATCTACTTGTGATACTTCTGTTATAGCAGCACTACACAACTAAGACAGCGTGATTATTATCAAAAAGAAAAAAAAGTCTGGTGAATTTGTAGTTACAAAAATTGCATACTGTCTGTTATCGAGTATGGTATTGGTTTGTTTTCTCTTTTTTTTTTTTATTGTGATTGAAAGTTTACAACACAATTTAAATTTGAGTACCTGCCTATCTGCAGCCACCTCTGCTGCCCTTGCCTGGTGACAGTACAGTGCTCCTTTTCGTTCCATACATGTCAAATCGTTTTAACAATCTCCTGTCCCCTCCTCTCCACCCTCTCCACTCCCCGTCTAGTAAGAGACCAGTAGTATGACATCATCCTATAGATTCATAGAGCCCTTAAGTGCACATATGATATGGTCACACTGTGTCCCTGAGTTCAATCCATTCCTATCTGAAGAGTTGACCTCAATAATGATCTATGATCAGGGGTAGCATCAGGTCTAGGGGCCATGCACCCAGGGGAACTCCCAGACCTTTGGACCATCATTTGCAGTCTTTTAGTGGAGTTCTTATGTCGCCAGTAGGACTCAATGTTGTCAGCCTGATCATGGCTGTCATTGGTGGTGGCCAGGCGCCATCTGATTCTTCTGATCATATGTTGATATAGTCATACATTCACATGGATCTTTTTTCTGGGCTCTTTTTCTGCCATGTCATTGTTGTCCTTGTACTCGTTTGTTCCAGATGAACTGGGACAATTTGGTATACCTCAGATGGCAGCTTGCTAGCTTTTAAGACCCCAGACGCCACTCACCAGTATAGGGTGAAGCAGACTTTCTTAGCAATAAGCTAGTTATGCCAATTGGCCTTGATGTCTCATGAGATCGTGGTCCTTGGACCCTCGCCTGTGCTACTCTATCCTTGTAGTATGGGGTTAAGATTGGAAGAGTTTTCAGGTTATATTGGAGTCCAGTTAAACTGATCTTCTTTCTCATGTGTACTGTCACTGATTTTACCCAACCGAATTTCTATCAGCTATCTAATCTCTAACCAACCCTCTCCCTTCCTTCCTCCCCTCCCTTGCAGCCACCAAAGAGTCTTTTCTTCTGAACATGAGTGTGTTTTTAAGTCCTTATATTCGGGGTCTCATACAACATTTGTCCTTGTGCCACTGAGTAATTTCATTCAATATAATGTCTCCCAATTGAAAGCAGGTTATGAGATGCTTCCTAAAATCATCATTGGTCTTTATCATTGTGTAGGGTTCCATTGAATACATATACCATAGTTTCGGCATTTGGGCTGATGCCAAATTTTTGCTATTGTGGACTGTGTTGCAATAAACATTCCTGTGCATGTATCTGTTCATGTGACTGCCCTTGCTTCTGTAAGATATATTCCAAGCAGTAGGATTACTGGGTCAAATGGTGTATCTATTTCTAGCTTTTTAAGGAAGTGCCAGATTGCTTTCCAAAGAGGTTGCACCAGCAGTGAAGGAGACTTTCAGTCTCTCCACAGCCTTTCCAGCATTTGTTGTCTTGTGTTTCTTGGATCATGGCCACCTTGTTGGGGTGAGATGGTATCTCATCATTATTTTGATTTGGATTTCCTTAATAGCTAATAATTGTCAACATTTCTGCATGTGTCTTTTAGCTGCCTAGATACTACCTTTAGAGGATACATGGCCACCTGTCTGTCCATCTCCTTTGTCCAACACTTAATTGGGTTATCCTTTTCTTTTTAATATTTTGCAGTACCTTGTACATTATGGAGATAAGATGTCAGTCCAACATACAGTTGCCAAATATTTTTTCCCATGCTGTAGGTGTCCTTTTAATTCTTTTGCTAAAGCCTTTGAATGAGCAAAAGTGTTTGATTCTTAGTAGCTCCCATCTATCTGTCTTTCTCTTCTGATGATCATGTTTGCTTGTGAGATTTTGAAGTCTATCTATATTGTGTATTAAATCTTCCATTGTTGATCTTATTTTTTCTTGTATGAACTTCATCATTTAGGTTTGATATTTAGGTCTTTCAGCCAAATTGAGTTGGTTTTAGTGTAAGGAGTGACATATTAGTCTTGTTTCAACGTTTTGCAGATGAATATCCAATTTTGTCAGCACAATTTGTTAAAGAGATTGTTTTTACCACAGTTTAAAATCTCACAGCCTTTGTGAAATATCAACTGTTATTAGGAGGATGGTGGCATGTCTGCGGTCTCAACTTTGTTCCATTGGTCTCTATGTCTCTTTTTTTGTACCAGTACCAGGCTGTTTTGACTATGTGGTAGTGTAACAGGTTCTCAAGTTGGGTAGTGAGAGTCCGCCTACAGTGTTCTTCTTCCTCAGTAGTGCTTTCCCTATCCAGGATTTCTTACCTTTCCAAAGTTGGTGATTTGCTTCTCTATCTCATTAAAAAATGACACTGGAGTTTGTATTGGGATTGCATTATATAAGTAGATTGCATTGGGTAAAACAGACATTTTCACAATGTTAAGTCTTCCTATCCATGAACAAGTTAGGTTTCACCATTTATGTAAGTCTCTCTTAGTTTCTTACAGTAAGGTCTTGTAGTTCTCTTTGTATAGGTCTCTTATTTCTCTAGTTAGATTTATTCCTAGGTATTTTATCTTTTGGGGGGTTATAGTAAGTGTTATTGATTTGGTGTTTTCTTCCTTAATGATCTCTTTGTTGGTATAAAGAAATTCTACTAATTTACTTATGTTTATCTTGTATCCTGATACTTTGCTGAACTCTTCTATTAGTTTGAGTAGTTTAACCTATGGATTCTTTGGGATTCTCTGCATATACAATCATATCATCTGCAAATAGGGAGATTTTTACTTCTTCTTTGCTGATGCAGAAGCCCTTTATTTCTTTGTCTAGTCTGATTACTCCAGCCAGAACTTCTAGTAAATGTTGAATAGCAGAGATTAGAGTGGGCATCCTTGTCTAGTTCTCAGTCTGAAGGGGAATTGTTTCAGTCTGTCTCCATTTGGGATGATGGAAGTGGTTGGCTTTGTATAAGTGGCCCTTATCGCGCTGAGGTATTTGCAATCTATTCCTATTTTGCTGAGAGTTTTTAGCATGAATTGGTGTTGGACTTTGTTAAATGCTTTTTCTGCATCAATTGACAAAATCAGGTGATTCTTGTCTTTTGTGTTATTTATGTGGTTGATCACATTAATTGTTTTTCTGATGTTGAACCAGCCTTGCGTCCCTGGTATGAATCCAACTTAGTCATGATGAATTATTATTATTATTTTTTGATATGCTGTTGAATTCTATTGGCAAGGATTTGGTTGAAGATTTTTGCTTCTAGTTTCGTGAGTGGTTTGTAGTTCTTTTTTGTGGGATCTTTCCCTGGCTTTGGTATCAGGGTTATGCTGGCTTCATAGAATGAATTTGGGATTATTCCATCCCTTTCTATGCTGTGAAATAGTCTCAGTAGTATTGCAGTTAACTCTTCTAAAAGCTTGGTAGAAGTCTGCGGTGAAGCCATCTGGGCCAGGGCTTTTTTTTTGGTTGGTAGCTTTTTAATGACTTTTTCATTCTCTTCCTTTGTGGTGGGTTTACTAAGTTGTTCTACTTCTCCTTGTGATACTTTTGGTAGGTGATATGAATCTAGAATTTGTCCATTTCCTCTAGGTTTTCAAATCTGTTAGAGTACAGTCTTTCACAGTATTATGCTATGATAATTTTGATTTTTGTTGCATATGTTGTCACATCTCCCATTCTATTTCTTATCTGGGTTATTTGTTTCCCTTCCTGTTATTCTTTAGTAAGGTTAGAAACCAGCTCTTGGTTTTGTTAATTTTTGTCAATTGTTCTTCTATTCTCTAATTCATTTAGTTCTGCTATAATTTTTATAATCTGTTTTCTTCTAGTGCCTGAGGGGTTCCTCTGTTGCTCTCTTTCTGCTGTTCAAGCTGTAGGGTTAATTCTTTGGTTTGGGTCTTTTCTTCCTTCTGTATGTGTACATTTATAGAGATGAATTTGCCTCTGAACAATGCTTTGGCTATATGACATAGGTTCTGGTAGGAAATGTTTTCTTTCTCATTGGAATCCATGAATTTCTTTATTTCATCCTTGCATTCTTCTATAACCTGTGGCTTTTTGAGCAAGGTATTGTTCAGTTTCCATGAGTTCCAATTTCTATCTATGTTTTTTCTGCTATTGATTTTGACTTTTATGGCTTTATGGTCTGAGAAGATGCTTTGCAATGATTTAGTGGTTTGGATTTTGTTGAGATTTGCTTTATGTCCTAACACATGGTCTATTTGGGAAAACGTTCCGTGTGCACTGGAGAAGAAGATCTAGTCATCTGTTGATGGATAAAAAGTTCTGTATATGTCAATGAGGTCTAATTGGTTAGTATTGGCAATAAGATCTTCTGTGTCTTTACTGAGCTTTTTTCTAGAAGATCTGTCCAGTACTGAAAGTGAAGTGTTGAAGTCCCCCCCAATATTATTGTAGAGTGATCTATCACATTTTTCAATGCAGTCAGTGTTTCTTCGATGTATTCAGATGCTCTAGTATTGGGTGCATAAACATTTAATATTGTTAAGTCCTGCTTATGTATTGAACCTTTCTGCAATAGATAGTGATGCATCCTTGTCAATGATAGTGGATTTTACATTAAAATCTATTTTATCTGAGATCAGTGTTTCCACACCTGCTCTTCTTTGTACATTGTTAGCTTGGTATATATTATTCCATCCTTTAATTATCCTTTAATGTTCCTATCTTTAAGTCTCAGGTGAGTTTCTTGTAAGCAACATATAGTTGAGTTGTGTCTTTTGATCCAAGATGTCCGTCATTGTCTCTTTACTGGAGTATGCAGTCTGTTTACATTCAGTGTAATTATTGATTGGTATGTGTTTACTGATGTCATTTTGATGTATTTATTTTGGTGCTGGTATTTTCTCTGTTGCACTTAATATTCTGTTATGGATCATTCTTTATGGGTTGATTTTTCACCCTTTTTGATGTTGGTTTTGGGTTTGTTGAGACTTCTGTGTTTTGTTTTTGGTTTTGATACGTTGCATCTTTATTTTGCTTTGTAGCTACCTGTATGATCCCCCTTAATATTCTAAGTTTAAACTCAGTTTCAACTTCTACATATTAACTTCCTTGGCTTGGCTCCATTTGGAAGGACTGTAACCACTGTAGTATATCCCTTTTTTAATGTGATCGTATCATAGTTTTTGTGATATGATCACTGGATCCCTTCTGTGAGTATTATAGCTTTGATTGAGTTTTATGCCTTCTCTAACTGAGTAGTTTCTGGGTCTTGTGTCCTGCATTCCCTCCTGGCATATACACCTAGTAGTTTTGTTTTTTCTAAGCCAAGAACTTCTTTCAGTATTTCTTGTAGCTTTGGTTTCATTTTTACAAAGTTTCTACATTTCTTTTTATCTGCGAATGTCTGAATTTCATCTTCATATTTGAAAGACAGTTTTGCAGGATATATAATTCATGGTTGGAAGTTTTTCTCCTTCAAGGCTTTGAATCTGTCATTCCACTGCCTCTGTGCCAACATTGTTTCTGCTGAGAAGTCAGATGAAAGCCTACAGGGCTTCCCTCTGAACGTTACTTTGCTTTGAGTCTTGCAGCCTTTAAGAGTTTCTGCTTATGTTTCATTTTGCGAAGCTCGATTATAAAATGTCTTGGTTTCTTTCTTTTAGTGTCTATTTTTTTGTGGCATTTGATACACATCTTGTCTGTCTCTGTTCTCTTCTTTCATAATTTCAGGGGTGTTTTCTATCAGCAACTCAACAACAATACTCTCCATGTTTTCAGATATCCCTCCCTGTTCCAGCCAAGTGCCGTTGAGTTGGATCCGACTCCCTGTTCAGGAACTCCAATTAATCATAGACTATTCCCCTTGATAGAGTCCCACATGTTTCTTAATGCTTCTTCATTTTCTTGTTTCTATTCTCTGATTTCCCCTCATAAATGCTGGTGTCAGTAGCTCTATCTTCAAGGTCAGTAAGTCTAAGTTGCAGTTGTTCAATTCTGCTCTTTTGGCTTTGAACTGTCTAATTCTGTAATTTTGTTATTGATCTGTTGGATTTCAGAATACTGGTGTTCCATCTGTTTGAACAGCTTGTTCAATTTTTCATTTTGCTCTGCTGCATTTTTTATAATGTCCAGCAGGGATCTATATATAATTCCTTTGCACCCAACCTCTGATAGTTTCAGAAAGACTTATTCATCTGGAAAGTTCTTTGATTCTTTATTTTGGGAGTTTTCTGGAGCTTTGGGTGGATTTTTTTTTTTTTTAATGTTTCACTAGGGTTTGCTGCTTTCAGGACATTTAGAGTCTATATAGTTTCTCTGGTGTTGCCTTAATAAAAGCTGAGGCTCAGGTCTGAGTAGGAAGTTGATCACTAGCCACTTTTATATACTCCAGTGACTGGGCCCAGTGGACACTGGGGTAGCAGACTCCGCCTCCTAGTTGGCAAGGACATGGCCCTACTTATGGAGTCACTGGGGGGGCTGTCAGCGGACCCTATGATCTGGGTCAGTAAAGGCTGGAAGAGATGACTTTGGGCTGAACGATTGTGTCAGTCCATTTCATATAGAATTTTTCTTTTTTTTACTACTCTCTAGTTTACCAGGCATGATGTCCTCTAGGGACTCGTCTCTGCTAATAACATATCCAGAGTATGTAAACTCTGGCCATCTTCTCTTCTAAGAAGCATTCTGGCTGTACTTCTCCCAAGACAGATTTGTTTATTCTTCTGGCAGATCATGTATAGTCAATAGTCTCCAATACCGTAATTCAAAGGCACCAATTTTTCTTTGATCTTCCTTTTTCATTGTCTAGTTTTTGCATGCATATGAGATAGTTAAACATGCTGTGGTTTGAATGAGTTGCCCCTTAGTTCACAGGGTGACATCTTTGCTTTTTAACACTTTAAAGAGGTCTTTTCAGTGGATTTACCCAATGCAATATGCTGTTTGATTTCTTGACTGCTGCTTCCATGGGTGCTGTTTTAGTCAGCTAGTGCTGCTCTAACAGAAATACCACAGAGTGGATGGCTTTGACAAAGGAAGGTTTATTCTTACACAGTCCAGCAGGCTACAAGTCCAAATTCAGGATGTCTACTCCAGGGGAAGGCTTTCCCCCTTGTCAGCTCTGGAGGAAAACCCAGTATTTCATCAGTCTTTGTCCAGGGAGCATCTTGGCACAGGAACCTCAGGTCTGAAGGACATGCTTTTCTCCCAGTGCTGCTTTCTTGATGGCTTGGGGTTCCCAATTCTCAGCTTGCTTCTCTTCCATTTTGTCTCTTGTAGGACAAAAGTATTAAGGGTGGGCCAAGCCATACTCCAGGGAAACTCCCTTTACAGTAGAGCAGGGAGGTAATCTTATGAAGGCATTTACAGTCCCACCCTAACATACAGCACAGGAAAATCACAAAATACAGAGAATCATGGCCACATGGATATACCTGTTTGTGTGTGTGTGGGGGGGGGGACACAATTCAATCCACAATTCAACCTTTGGCACCCCAAAAATCACATCTTTGAAACATGTAACACATTCATTCCGTATGATAGAAGTCTTAAATCAGTTCCAAGTCCAAAATTTAAAAATTTCTTTTACATCTATGAAACCTGCAACACAAGTTATTTGCTTCCAAAGGTACAATGGCAGAACAGGCCCAAGTTAGACATTACATTATAAATGGGGAAACTACAAGGAAAGAAGACATTCACAGGCAATAGGCGAGTCAGCAGAACTCATTACATTAGCCCTCAAAGCTTTGAAAATACTCTTACATTTTCGAAGACATTCTACACAACGGCCCTCCCCTCCAGACTCTAGGTATTGGCCACACTCTCTGGGTTCTGAGTGGAGACCCCCAGCCCTGTACTACAACTCTGCCTTCAAGGCCCACTTGGACAGAAACTATGCCCCATTGGCTTTAGGTACACCCTAAGCCCAAGTGAGTGGCAATTTTATCCTTACAAACACAGTACCCCATGGTTTCACCCTTTCAAACCCTTGAGGTCATGGCCATACCTTTTGAGACTGAGGCAGCTCAGCTTGCCACATTGTTTTTCTCTTTAGCTTCTGCTTTTTATGACCCCATGGCCCAAGCCTCAGGTCCACATCTGCCCTGCCAGGGCAAGTGTTCCAAAGCTCTTTAGCCTCACTGATTCAAGTGCCTGGAGGCACCCCACTCTTGTTGGAAAGCATCCTACACAAAGGCACTCAGCTTTCTCACTCTGTGGGTCAGCAAGGCTAGCTCCATCGACTTAAGGGCCTGGAGGCACCCCATTCCATGAGGAAAACTCTGAGCACAGGCATTTAGCTCTCTTGCTCCATGGATTGGCTCCAGCACTGCCTCTGGTTCTGTTGCTGCCACTGTTGCTGTCACCAGTCCTCTGTTGTTTTTCACCGTCGGTGTCTTCTTCATTCCTTCTGAGTCTTCTATCCAGTCACAGTTTCAAAATGGCTCCCACATTTTAGGTATTTGCTAGAGTAACACCTGACTCTAGGAACCAAACTTTGTTTTAGTCAGCTAGTGCTGCTCTAACAGAAATACCACAGAGTGGATGGCTTTAACAAGGGAAAGTTTATTCTTACACAGTCTGGTAGGCTACAGGTCCAAATTCAGGATATCTGCTCCAGGGGAAAGCTTTCCCCCTTGTCTGCTCTGGAGGAAAGTCTGGTATTGCATCGGTCTTTGTCCAGGGAGCATCTAGGCACAGGAACCTCAGGGCAGAAGGATGCGCTCTTCTCCTGGTGCTGCTTGTTTGATGGTGTGAGGTTCCCAGTTCTCTGCCTACTGCCCTTTCCTTTTATCTTTTGCAAGAAGAAAGGTTTAAGAGTGGGACAAGCCATACTCCAGGGAAACTCCCTTTACAGGAACTGGAGGTAATCTAAGGAAGGGATTTACAGTTCCACTCTAACCCTTTAACATACAGCACAGGAAAATCACAAAATACAGGGAATCATAGCCACATGGGTATACCTATTTTGGGGGGAGGACACAATTCAATCCGTGACAGTAAGTGCTTCAAGTCCTAGTCATCCTTGGGTCCTCTAACAATATTTACATTATCTTATACTTTTGCAGGAGCCCTGTCAGAGCAGTGTTTAAGCCCTTGCCTACTAACTGAAAAGCTGGAGGTTTGAACCCCCCAGCCACTTCCCAGGAGAAGGATGTGGCAGTCTGCTTCCTTAAGATTGTTGCCTTGGAAACCCTGTGGGGGACAGTTCTACTCTGTCCTTTAGGGTAGCTATGAATCAACTTGATGGCAATGGCTTTGGTTTTTTTTTTTTTTTAATAGCCTAAATAAACAAACAAATCTGTTACTGTCAAGTTGATTCTGACTCATAGTGACCCTATACCTTTAAAAATCTGTCCAGTGATAGTTATGGGATTTATCGCTATAAAGGAAACAATCTTAATTAAGAAAAGAAGGGATTCCAACTGGATTAATATTAGCATTATTTCTACTACTCATACTGTCATCAGCAACAGTATACAAAATTTCAGTATTGAAGACTTTCTGTGTCCTGATTCTGATGCTTTTTCACATAGCAGAAGAACTGTCCACTGAAGAAATCAGAGTATTTTCTTTGACTGTCATTTCCTTCAGAGATTACTATTCTTCAAAAAATATTATTAGTTAAAACTATGATTCAGTAAAGTATTTTACTGGCTTCTACCCACTTTTATCCCTAGAAGAACTTCCTGAAAAAGCCACTCTCTGGGTGGGCATTACGATGTAGGACCTCCTGAGTCACTGTATAAGCAGGGACACATCTGGTAGTCATTTATTTTTTTTTAGGAGATAAATTATTCTGTGGGCCTTTTAGAGGGAACAGTTTGCTCCTTGCATTCTTTGCTGTCATATTCTCTTTGGGCTTTCTGCTGAGTGGACTGTCAATGAAAATTCTTCTCTAAAATAACAAAGCTAGCTAGTAGCATCAGGAACTTGTCTTATTTTAGTGTATTATTCTAGCCTTCTCCTTTTCTCTCAGACTCACAGAGAAGGACTGACAAAACAGCACTGGTAAATCCTGAAGAATAGTCTGAGATGAACCCAGTTGAGAACCGGGCTAATTGAAATCTGTGAGGTAAATCCACCTCAAACGAAACGGAATGAGTGCCTTGGGCTTTGTGACACTTAGTAGTGGCTGGAGTGCGTCTTGCAGGCAGCTGTGGAGTAGAAGGAACTCTCACATGCTTCCTAAATGATCTGGGCTTTTATGAAACTTGGAGTGTGAGAATTTTAAAGCACTTGTTATTTCTCATCACTTAAACCAGCAGACCACGAATCAAGTTGCCGGGGGAACATGACAGATTCTGCGTTAGGCTTACCGTGTCTTTTGCAGAACTGGTTGAAACTGTGTTTGCTAGTGCTCTTTTGTGAGCTGAAAGGCAAACGAAAGCACCCTGGGTGCGTTTACCAAGAGTTTTGATAAACTTTCAAAAATCTGAAAACTGTTTACTTGCACTGGCTGTAGGATAGGAAACAAAATAGTAAAAGGAAAAAAAACAACAACAAAAAAATTAAGCAGAGCCAAATAGGCTGCAGCCTGCAGTCTTTGGGCGGGGAGTGCGGCGTCCCCTGCCTCTGGCGGAGAGCCTTCCCCGCGGGCTCTGGCCCGCGCCCTCCCGGGGACCCCAGCCCGGGCGAGCGGGGGCTGCGGGCTCGGGGCGGGGCCGCGGCTTCTGGCTCCGCCCGGGGGCCGGCCGGCGGGGCGGGGGAGGAGCCGCTGCCGCAGCGCCGGGAGCGGCCGCGCGGGGTGCGCCGAGCGCCCGCGCCTCTCCTCCCGGCGGCGGACTCCGGCGCCCCGGCGGCCGCGCGGGTCGCTCCAGCGCTCCCCGGCCCCGCGGAGCTTGGCTCCGGGCGCACGGCACTGCCTCGCCGGTTCTCTGCTGACGACTCCGTGCCGCCGGCCACGACGGGGAGATGTCCGGCGGCCGGCGGAGGGGCGGCGCCCCGTGGCACAGCCTCTCTCGGTTCTTCGCCCCTCGGAGCCCTTCCCGGGACAAGGAAGAGGAAGAGGAGGACAGGCTGGGGTCGAGCCAGACGCCTGCTCCGGCCCGGGGCGCTGCCAGGTGGGAGCCGCGAGGGATCAAGGGGTGGGCTGTGCAGACTCCGCGGGACCGGGGCTCCGGGCTGGACCGCCGGCAGGGTCCCGCTCTCGGGCCAGGCTGCCCACTTTCTGTTCTCCCTCCCTTGCTCAAGTTTCCTCCTCCTCCCCGGTTCTCCGCGCCGCATCACGCCTACTCCTAGGTCTGTTAAATCTGGGTAAAGTTTCTGACCCGCGGACGAGTGCGTATCCCCGGGTCGAGGAGCACACCGCGCTCTGCGCCACAGCCCCCTGTGATTCTGTTTCCCGTGCACACGCGCCTGCCTCCAACTTATGGCAAGAGCAATTTCCCCGGTGGCTGGCCGGCCGTAATGCGAAACAGGCGTGAGCGAAGCGTAGCCGTCAGCCGAGGGAATGAGGGCGCGCTCGGAGAACCAGTGTGGACATCGGCAGAAGTGGGAAAGGTAGGGCTCGAGAGCGTCTCCTTTCAGCTGGCATCTTGCCATCGCTTGTCAGTGCTGTAAGAATGATTTTTTTTTCCCCTAAAAGTGTGATGCTAAATTCTTAAGCTTTCATAAAAACATCATTAATTTTATCAAGCCAAGCCAAGTGCCGTCGAGTCGGATCAACAAATTTATTTACCTTTAACTGGACGTATGAGTAATGTCACCCTTCTTTTTTTCATCTCTCTTTTTGGGAACATCTGTCTAAAGATCCCATGGAGATTCCGAAGGCCAGGACTCGAGCTGTTTAGGTTTCAGTAATGCAGACTTTTCTTTGTAAGCTTTTTTTTTTTTTCCTTCCTTCACCTGCTGTAAAATCAAGTTTTTAGATATATCTCATAACAGTGCTTGTTCTGTGAAGCCTGTCATTCACTGTGTAAGGGGAAAGAGGAACCAAATGAAATAAAACTTGGAATTTTAAACTTTTGATAAGAGGGACCTCACCATTGATTGCATAGGAGGAGGTCTAACCTATATAACCCATGTCATTGGAAGGATGCCCCCCAGAAGGCTAAGCTGCCGTTCTGTCAGATTTTAAAAGGGCAGTAGTGGGCTTCAAAGAAAAATGGGCGAGAAACAGAGAACTGCAGTTGTGTCTGAGCTGGGTTCCATTAATACCCAGGTTTTGTGTTTCCTTTTTTGGTGTTTATATGTGCCTCAGTTTCTCAACTTTGTGAAGCGTTTCTGTTAATAAGATACTGTATCTACACAAGAAATTGGTTAGGCTAGTGGAGAGCTTCAGCTGTTATTGTCGTCTCTGGTTTTTAAGGCAGAATTTGAAATTCGAAGTCGCAGAGTACTTAGTTTTGAGATCTGACTGGTTCTATCCAGGATGTTAAGTAGTTCTACTGGCGTGGGCTGACAGCCTGTGGAGCCTGCAGTCACTGTGACAACATTAACGTTCTTGGATTAAATGAAAGAGCATTTAAAAGAAATCCCAAGTAGACTCAGCAAAAGCTGGAAATTTGAGAGTCAGTAGGAATAGGCAGGCCAACTTCGGGTTCATTCAGTATGGTCTGAAAGCCGGCCTGCTGCTGTCCTGCCACTATTTTCGCTTTTTAAGGCATTTCTCAAATCCAGTCCATTCTGATTGGAGCTAACCACTCTAGAAACTAGTTCCTGTCTTCTTGTCACATCTTTATTCTAATCATCATCAGATAGTTAAACACTGTGACTTTTTGACAATGAAAATTTGTATTGTGCTTATGTGAACACTAATTTTGTCCTCATCTGTTTTGTAATTTGCCAGATGTTAAAGGGATCACAGATAATCCTTCGCGTGGGTGTTCTGTTTTAAGTAAACTTAAAACTCTTTTCAAAGATATAAACACACACAAAGCCTTTACTGAATGTTTAATGAAACAAATGGAAATGGTTAGTATAGTACCCTTGTCCCAGTAACACAACACCCTGGTGTTAACAATATTGGAACAGAATTGCTATTTGTCAGTGTGATTTTATTTCAGACTTAAAGGCCGTTTTGGCTGCTTCTCTTTGTAGCAAAAACCCGTTTTACTTTCTATACTGGTGGATTTGGGTGCAGAGTAGCCAGCTTAACAAACACAGGGTTTTTGCTGTGCTGATGGCACCTTTCCTTGAGGAGCCCTGAGAAGTGATCTCCACTTGCAAACAGTATTGCTGGCATGTATCATGTGTCTGGCACTTTGCAGCTTACAAAGTACTCTATTGTTACACATGTTTTCAACCAACCTGTGTTAGCAGTAAGCCCAGCTAAATGTAAATCAGACAGGTTTAAAGAAACTTGTCAGCAGTCAGTTACTTTTTAGTCACTTAACACTGTCAAGCCCTACACTGTACCTATAACTACTAGGCCCCTTGGCAGTCATTAAAAGTGTCAGTATTTTAATTTTTCAGTGTACTAAAAATGAAATGCATCATTTCTCAAGCTTATGTAGTCTTCTTCTCTCCCAGTGTTGACTTACGTGAATTTTATTGTGTAAGCTTGAGCGTATACAGATACGAATCTGGATATAACTCCTTAAGAACAGAATGAAAAATTAAGCACAACTGTAACTGCAAGACCAGTCATTGTCCTGGCTTGGGCTGCTCACAAATTGCATGTGATACCAAGTAGGACAAACGAAATTATCTGTGAGGTCTGCCATGCTTGTACCGTTCTGCACTATGCCATGATTGGGCCGTCCAACATTTCTCTGTTTGAACCATAGGAATGCATTGTTGTTATGGTTTGCTCTGAGTTATTTAAACTTTGTTTGCTGTTAATACATTATTTATATATTTATATACCGAGTTTGCTGCTGTTCTTGGTAAGTTTCAGCAATTAAAGAAGGTTTGTTGTATATGTGTATTAGCATGTTGCGTATGCAAATTCAGTGTAGGCACTGGGATTGCTTGGGAATGTTTGTAGGGTCCCAGGTAGCACAGTGGTTAAGAGCTCAAACTGCTAACCAAAAGATCAGCAGTTCAGATCTACCAGCTGTTCCTTGGAAACACCCTAGAGGAAGTTTTACCCCATCCTTCAGGGTTGCTGTGAGTTGGAATTGACTTGAAGGAATGGGTTTGGGATGGGTTACTTATAGCTAAAGGAGTCCCTCAGTGGCACAAGCAGTTAAGCTCTAGACTTGCCAAGAGGTTGGCAGTTTGCACATACCCAGAGGTGCCTCTGAAGACAGGCCTGACACTTGGCTTTGAAAGGTCACAGCCTTGAAAGCCCTAAGGAACAGTTAGTTTTGCCCTGCACACATGGGATCACTATGAGTCATAAGCTACATGTGGGTAACTGACAGTAACAACAACTTATAACTTGGTTGGTTGGCCAGATCCATGCAGTGCTTATATTTATTTATTTTAGATTATACAGGAAATGAAAACCACACTTCATGTTTTCAAAGGAAAGTTGAGAAACTCTCAGAGGTGTGTGGATCCTGGTGTAAAAATCGCTTGCAATGCTAAGCTTAGTTTAGGAACTCATAGGGAACAGAATCATTGAAAGTATTTGGGGAGAGCAGGGAGGGCTGTGGGGTGGGCATGGTGGTAATGATCCTTCGAGGAGTGAATGAAGTTTCTGTAGGCAGAGAACTTAACAAGGAAGATACAGAGAGATGGGGAACAGGTGTTCTAGATGGAGTGTGGGCCTGCGGGTGCTTAATAAACGGGCTGGGCTTGGAAAATTAGTGGAACCGAGAAGGCAGGCAGTGAGAAAGCTCAGAACTGGGTTACAAAGGTCTCTAGAGAGTGTTTGGCTGTCAATTTATAGTTCAGAGACAGTTTGCAAAGCTTTACTGAACAGATACTGCTGATACGTGAAAACTCGGTTGGTACTTTCTTTTAGTTTGTCCATTTTGCCAAAATGATGCTCAGCTTTTGTTTCCTTGCTATATCATACACTGTGATAAATGAATCCCGTACAATTTTTGTAACTGGGAAGAGAGGTAGTAAGGAAGAACCGCATTTGTCAAGGGCTGACTGTGCTTAATCTTGTGTCAGGGACGTTTTACTTGTAGCATCTTGTTTCAACCTCATTCTCATTCTGGAGGTTTTATCACCAGCTTGACAAGTGAGGAAGCTGAGGAAAGAAATTCTTGGTGGCAGATACTATAGGCACTTTGGTTTCAGCTTGACTTCTCTTTTGCAAGACATCTGACATCCATGATATCACCCACAAATTGCTGGGAGCATCCTTTAATCATTGAGATAACGCCAAACACCTCCACATAGGTGGGCAGGAGGGACACGGGTACCATTCTTGTTGAGGAAGAAGTGTTTACCCCAACTCATCAAAGAGCAGGTCTGAACCCAGTCTCTTTTAACTGATTCCAAAGCTCTGGTTCTTGTTTCATACCACCGAGCCAGCATGCATCTGAACTGTGCCCTTCAAAACACATTTGAAAATGTAAGTCAGTTGGAACTTGCCTCCGCTTGCTCCAGAGTGGGTGGCCGTGTAGCCCATTTCTCACGTATCCTTGTTGGCTGTTACTTTGAGTAGCCCAACGTAGTGTCACTCATAGAAGGTAAGACAATTTTTAGACCCAAGGGGAGGGCCTGTGTCATTCGTCTTGGCATCCCCAGCACCTCCCTCCGATGGAAAGTTAATTGGAGCATTGAAACACCTATGTGTGGTTCTCACTTAGGGACAGTACTCTTCCATTCCTGCAATGAGCACTTCAGAATGTGGGGGAGAAGGAACGGTTCCGCCTATCGCCAAGAGTAAAGATGCTGAATGGTAGAGACAGGATAGTGGTGATCCGTAGTGCAGGAGCTGTGCTCATCCCAAATGTCAGGGATGACCCACATGACCAGCGTGAGAGCGGTCAGCCTTCAGCGTGAAGCTTTGGTTATGTGAGGAAAGGGACCTTTGTTGTCTGAATTTTTATGGTGATTGTATTTCCACTGATTTGAAAGTGATATAGAAAATAATTGGTAACTAGTTTAGTTGTGTCAGAGATATCCTGTGCACTGCAGCATGAGCTCAGTCAGCAGCTTATACTGGCAATACTAATGTTGGCTGGTGAATTCCTTAAGTCCTCAGGGTTATTTTCTGAGTATTGGGGGCTTTGAGGTTAACTCAAGGCATAAAACATACTCTGGACAGAGGATTAGAAATATGGACTGTTTTGGGGTGCTACTGCCCTATTTTTTCCGGGTGAGGTTTCTGCCTCTTGGGCTGAACAAGGTATCTGCCAGATGGCTAATGCGGGGCTTCCGATTCTTGATGACGTCGTTCCTCAAAAGCTGACTCAGTCATAGCCTAAATGTTGGAGTTGCACGTGTGCCACAGATTGGCCTGTGTTCTATTTCTGTAATCACAGCTTCTGACTTTATTGAAGCAGTGGTAACATTTTCAACTTCTTTTGTTGTCGCCATGAGTTGGACTCGACGGCACTTGGTTTTTTTTGGCTTTGTTGTTACAGTAGAAAACATATTAAAAGAATAACATCAAATTTTATGAACTAAGAGGAAAATAATATTCCCTCAAGATAGAATATTTCATTTTCTGTCCAAAGTTCTTATGAAATATGTGAGAAATTCCGAGTACAGCTCTGGTAGTAAGAAACATTGCTTAAAGTAAACTTAAACTAGAGAAAAGAAACCAGGTTATGTATTGAGGAGAGACAATCTGCGTGAGATAGAGTTTAAAGATCTCGTGTTTATTTTCATTTGTTCAGTAAATTTCAGTGGCTGTGTGTCGGTATGGGGCTAAGCAGTGAATGACTGAAACCGCCTTCGAAGAATTCATAAGTTATCAACCCTTAAAAAGTTCTTAAATTAATGGGGGTGATAGATATGTAGATACTTATTCTTAGTGTGTGTGACTTGTTTGGTACAAAGTACACTGAATTTTTCATGAATGTCGTACATTGTATGAAAATTTTAATTCGCCTTTCAGAAGTACCTTATGTTACTAGCTTTTCTCTGAGAATGGTGTGACTAGCACCCTTTCCTCAGTCACAGTAGTGAGGGAGATGTGATAGTGAGTGTACCAGCAACCGAGGGGAAGTACGTTCCCTCTGTCCCTCTTCCCCCTCCTTGACTAAAGGCTCAGCAAGGCTTTGCAGGCAAGTGTGTGCTTTTGGAGACGGCTGTGCCAAGTGACTGGAGTTCTTTAAAAAAAAAAAATCGCTTGATGTTGATGGAGAAACAAGTTGAAGTTCTGTGACCAGAAATAACATATTCTTATCAATGGGGCATATTACTCTGTGTTGTAGGGTTGCTGTAAGCTGGAATTGCCACTGTGGACATGGGTAGGGTTTTTGGTTTGTTTTTCTGTTTTTAAATGTGTATTCGGTTTTCATAAAATGGCCAAGTTATGGACACCTCTAGCTATATTATTGTTCCTCAGTGTTTAACCCCTGGGGATATTTAATTAGAAATGTTTCAAAGCACCAGAACAACTGCTTCTTCAGACAAGCACTTGTTTCTTCCCCCGAGGCATTAAAAAAGACTTTTTTTCCCCCATGGTTTGATTCATACCCATAGTGACCTCCCTGTTAGTAATGACAAAACAACCGCCCCTTATTGAGGCCCTCCTAAGGTCTGAGCCTTGTGCTTGGGGCATTGCATATATAAATTCACTTAATCTTCAGAGCAAATCTGTGAGAGGGATGTCTTTATTCCATTTTACAGTTAATATAATGTAAGGTTTGGAGAAGTTCCTTAATCAGAACTTCCAGAGCATTTGTGTTGGAGTCAGGAATCAAAGTCTAGTCTCTGAATTCAGAGCCTACGGTGTTACAGAACAGTTTGCTCTCCCTAACTTGGGAAGACCTGCTGGAGAAGGCTGACTTTAGAAAACTAGTTTGAATGGAAAGAGAGGACGACGACATGAGGCTGGATGTTGAGCCAGATGATCTGGGTCCGAGCTGCGTATGGTAAAGAATTTGTAATTCTGATACTTGAGAGAGAGGGAAACAAAATACATCTTTCTATGTACTAGTAAGGAAGTATCCCCAAGATACATGAAGTAAAAACAAAAACAGAAAAACCAACAAATCACTGTGTAGAGTATGCTTCCATTTGTGTATTAAAAAGAGGGAAAGTGAAATAAACCTACTGCTCATGTTGTGTTACCTATTTTGGAAGGCTCGGGGCCAGGTCGATGGGAGCAAAGAATAGGAAAGATACTTGTCGTATTAAAAGAAAAACATTTGTGTGTGTGTGTGTGTCTGTGAATTACCTATCAGAAATAACAGGATTGGTTCAAGTTGAGGTGGATATCTGTTTAGAAAAAGTGGAAAAAGAAAAAAAAGAATTGTGTTCCCAGTTAGCAGAAATTCCTCAAAGAAAGAATGGATTACATTAACATGTTTAAGTGAGAAGATTTTTGATGGAGACTGTAAATAAATAATGGCAGTACTTATAATGGAGAGTAGTTTGATATTTTGTCATTTGCTAGAACTATTAGGCTTATGTTTTAGTCAGCTAGGACTGCTGTAACAAAAATACCACAGAATGGATGGCTTTAACAGAGGAAGGTTTATTCTAACAGAGTCCGGTAGGCTGCAAGTCCATATTCAGGGTGTCCGCTCCAGGGGAAGGCTTTTCCTCTTGTCGGCTCAGGAGGCAAGTCTGGTATTGCATCAATCTTTGTCCAGGGAGCGTCTTGGCACAGGAACCTCAGGTCTGAAGGACGTGCTCTTCTCCCAGTGCTGCTTTCTTTCTTTCTTTCTTTTTTTTTTTTTTAATATTTATTTAACATAACTGAGTGAAAATGTACATTCACGTATAAATTTACATGCCCACCTATATGCAGCTTCCACTGCTCTCCCTGTCCGGTGACTGTACACTATTCCTCTCTGTTCCACACGTCTCATCCTCCCAACAGCCTCCTTTCCCTGCCTCTCCGTCCACTCCCCTTCCTCCAGCCAGAGGTCAGCAAGATGATATCCTGTAGATGTATAGAACCATAAAGTGCTTCCAATATATGGTCATTCTGCATTGCCAAGTCCAATCCATTCCTGTCCAAAGAGTGGACCTTTGTTATAATTTATGGGAAAGGACGGCATCAGGGCCAGGGGCCATTCTGTCAGAGGAACCCCAAAACCGCTGGACCATCAATTGAGGTCTTTTAGTGGAGATCTCATGCTGCACCCCTTTTTATTCTTGTGTGCTAGTGAGACTCCTCTCTGTGAGCTCCATCATGACTATCACTGGTGGTGGCCAGGCACCATCCGGTTCTTCTGGTCCCAAGTGGATGTAGGCACCCACTCTTGTGGGTCTGTCTGTCTTCTCGGTTGTCTTTACCGCATGTCATTTTGGTCCTCGGTGAGCATCCATTCCTGCTGAGTTGGGACCATTTGCTGTGTTCTCGGATGGCAGCTTGGCAGCTTTTAAGACCCCAGATGCCACTCCCCAATGTGGGGTGCAGAGAGCTCTCTTAGCAAAACGCTAGTTGTGCCAATTGGCCTCAATTTCACCTAAGAACATGGTCCTCCGCCCCCCGCCTCAGCTACTCTATCCTTGCAGTATTGAGTTAAGATGGAAGGAGTACTCAAGTTATGCTGAAGTCCACTTAATGTTGTTCTTGTTTCTAATGTGTGCTATCACCGCTTTCTCCCAACTAGACTTCTAGTAACTATCTAAACTAAACCCTCCCCCCTCACCCTTCCTCCCTCCCCTCCCTTGCAGCTGTCAAAAGAGTCTTCTATACACAAGTCTGTTTTTGAGATCTTATCGTAGAGGTCTCATAGAGTATTTGTCCCTTTGTCGCTGACTACTTTCACTCAACATAATGTCTTCCAGTTGAAACCAGGTTAGGAGATGTTTCCTGGAATCATCGTTATTCTTTATCATTGCGTAGTGCTCCATTGAGTATATGTACCATAGTTTACCTATCCATTCTTCTATTGTTGGGCATCTGGGTTGATTCTATCTTTTTACTATTGTGGACTGTGCTGTGGTAAACATTCTGGTGCATGTGTCCGTTGGTGTGAAAGGCCTTGATTCTGTAGGATATATTCCAAGTAGTGGAATTACTGGGTCAATTGGTATATCGATATCCATTTCTTTTAAGGAAGCGCCAGATTGCCTTCCAAAGAGGCTGGACCATTTTGCAACCCCACCAACAGTGTAGGAGGGTTCCACTTTCTCCACAGCCTCTCCAGCATTTGTTGTTTCGTGTTTTCTGGATCATGGCCAATCTTGTTGGGGTGAGATGGTATCTCATTGTTGTCTTGATTTGAATTTCTTTAATAACTAAAGATCGTGAACATGTCCGCATGTGTTTTTTAGCTGCCTGGATCTCCTCTTTAGTGAAGCATTTGTCCATCTCCTTTGCCCATCGCTTAATTGGATGGTTTATCTTCTTATTGATATTTTGTAGTATCTTATAGATTATGGAGATCAGACATCGGTCTTACATAGAGTTGCCAAATACTTTTTCTCATTCTGTGGGTGTTCTTTTTAATTCTATTAATAAAGTCTTTGGATGAGCAAAAGTGTTTGATTCTTAATAGTTCCCATTTATCTATTTTCTCTTCTGTTGATTGAGGTTTCTTTGACAGATTTTGGAGTCTGTCCTCATTGTGTATTAAAACTTCCATTGTTGTTCCTACCTTTTCTTGGATGAGCTTTATCGTTTTAGGTTTGATATTTAGGTCTTTTATCCAGTTGGAGTTGGTTTTTGTATAAGGTGTAAGATACGGATCTTGATTCAGTTTATTGCAGATGGATAACCAATTTTGCCAGCACCATTTGTTGAAGATCCAGTGCTGCTTTCTTGATGGTACTAGGTTGCCAATTCTCTGCCTGCTTCTCTGTCCTTTTTATCTCTGTAGGATGAAAGGATTAAGGGTGGGGTGAGCCATACTCCAGGGAAACTCCCTTTACAGTGGAGCAGGAGGTAATCCTATGAAGGGATTTACAGCCCCACCCTAGTCCTTCAACATACAGCACAGAAAAATCATAAAATGGAGGAAAATCACAAAATATTGGGAATCATGGCCCAGCCACATGGCTACACATATTTTTACGGGGACACAATTCGACCTATGACAGCTTACGTATTACTAATCTAATGTGAAAACCACTCAACTCATTTTTATGAGCTTGTGTGTCATCCATCTTGAGTAACAACTTAGCCTCCTATGTGATCCTGAGCAGGTCATTCATCCTCACTCAGCCTTTAGTTATAATGTAAGAGAGTTGGCATTCGCCTCTAAGGTCTCTTCCGGCATTAGCCTACCAGCAGAAACTCCGTGGAGTGATAGGTGTGTCTAAGACAAATAGGCCTTAGAGATTAGGAAGCCTTATATTTTGCTGGAAATATCACACATGAGAATGTATTAGTTAATTCTCCACATCTTACCATCTTAGTGATTTGGTTTGAGAACTGCACTTCTGTTTAACAAGAATTAACTGATGCCAGGCATGTTAAAAACCAAAAAGCAAACCCACTGCTGTAAGTTGGTTCTGACTCAAAGCAACCCTAGAGGACAGAATAGAATAGTACCTCAGAGTTTCTAAGGAGCACTTGGCAGATTCAGACTTTTTGGTTAGCAGATGTAGCACTTAACCACTGCACTACAGAAGTTTGCATGCATTGTGTGAGGCACTGGGAATCCAGTAGTAAACAGGACCAGTGTAGCTTCTGCCTTGTTTTAGTCAGCTAGTACTGCTGTAACAGAAATACCACAGATGGATGGCTTTAACAAAGAAAGGTTTTATTCTTACATAGTCTGGTAGATTACATGTCCAAATTCCGGGTGTCTGCTCCAGGGGAAGGCTTTCCCCCCTGTCGGCTGTGGAGGAAGTTCCTTGGGTTGCATCAGTCTTTGTTCGGGGAGCATCTTGGTGTGGGAACTTCAGCTCTGGAGGATGTGCTCTGCTTCTGGTGCTGCTTTCTTGATGGTGTGAGGTTTCCAATTTTCCAATTTTGTGCTTCCTTCTCTCAATTTTTATCCTCCAGTCACCCATAGAATAAAAGGATAAAGGGTGGTGCAAGCCACACTCCAGGGAGACACCCTTAGCAAGGGTGTTGCAGTCCCACCCTAATCTTCTTTTAACACAATCATTTATCTCTTGGCCACAGGCAGAGATTAGGATTTACAACTCCAGAAAGGCACAGCATGGAGGGCAGTCACAGAATACAGGGCATCCTGGCTCAGCCAAATTACTACACGTATTTTTGTGGTGACAAAATTCATGGCGTGCCTCAAGACGCTCAAGCAGCTTTTGGGGGAGGGTAGCTACGGCGTGGCACAGGTCTTTCTTCCCTTCTTAAAATGAATAGTAGGGTGACATGCAGGGAGCTATATAACAGGGGAAGGCCCGCCCTTTAGATGGTCTCCTTGGAGGAAAATGGCTGGATCTCCTTTAAGCTGTTTCTCTCCTGGTCTTTCTGTCCATGTATATAAATAATACTTTATTGTTCCTACTGGATTTATAAGGTCTAGATAAAATATAGTGCCTTTTGGGTGCAGTAGATGGGAATGTGATTGATTTACACCTTTTCCCACTGGCCTTTACCCATGCATACAAAATAATTGGTAACCTTTTTGCCGTTCAATAAAAAAAGCAGTGTTTAGATTTGTTTCACTATGCAGGTATTGTTTTCTGCTAAGCAGAATACTTTACTATGATTATATGTTTCTTTGTATAATTTTTTGCTTCTGGATTTAATTGTCTTGTTTCGTTGTTGTTGTTATTGTTGTTGGCAACTTCTTCCAAGATACTCTAACTCATTTGTGTGCTTCCGTGTGTTTTTGCCACACCAGTAAATCACGTGTCTTAGTTCACGCATGATCCCTGTAGTCGGTAGTAGTTCTTAACTTTGCTGCCTTGGCTGTTGCTGCTTAACCCTGTGCGAGAGCTTCTCTCTCTGAATCTCTTGTTGTCTTCTTTCTTGGCTGACTCCCTTGTTTTGTTGGACTATTTCCTGCAGGAGCTTTGTGAGAAACAGTGCATGTGGTTAATTTTTTTTTAAGTCTCTGCATTTCTGAAGAGACTTTTTCTATTGTCTTGAGTGATTGGATATAAAATTATAGGACAGAAATTATTTACTGTCAGAATTCTGAAGACATTTTTCCATTATCTTTGTCTTTAAAATTGTTGAGAATTCAGATGCCCATCTGATTTGAGTGATTCTCTTTTTGCCTCTGGAGTTTTAGCATTTCTCCTCCCCTTTTTCATCCAGATTGTACAAATTCATAGTACAGACTCCATGTAGTGCCCCCTCTTTGTTTTGTGGGTATGTTAGAGCTTTTCCTTTGAAAGACACATGTCTCACTATTTAAGGTAGACGCTTTTGCTGAAGCTCCCTGTTTTGGGCCTGTGCCTTTTGTGGCTCTGTTATTCTTGGTGTTCCTGAGCATGGTTTAAATTTTCCGTCTTTTGCTAAATGTCTCTGTTCAGGGACAGGGTTGACAGACTTTTGGCAGCCCTGTGACTCATCCCCTGCCATCAGCCTCCAAGTTCTGAGATGTTTCTGGAGATGTGTTGGGACAAGCAGAAATGTTGGTTTGCTGTTCTGCTTGCATTACATCCTAACTCTGCTACGTCGTTCGTATGCCTTTTTTTTCTTCAAGAATATGTGACGTCTATTGAATGTTCTTGTTACTTGCTAGCTTATTTCCTTTTATTTATTGCTTTATTGTCATTTTGGAAAGGCTTTTGGATGGAACAGAGTTAAACATGTGCTCATCTATCGTGGTTTGCTAGAAGTAGCTAGGAAATCTTTGTACATCATTGTTGTCAACGTTTTTATTATTTGAGTACAAACTGAACTTCTGAACAGTGACTATTGGGAAATAATTGGTAAAAGATGATAAACCAGAGGTTGTCAACATACTTGTAAAATCAAATATGCCTAAAGTGGTCACTGCAAATAAGATGTTGGAACAAAAATGTAACTTGTGATATACAGAATTATAAAATGGTCCCCAGCATATTACAGAAAGCACCTTTGTCTTCGTTGGGTTGAGACATAGGCCTTTAAAGAAACGTACCTTGTGTGTGTACTCTGTGACAGCAGGGCAAATGGCAACGTTGGAAATGGTGTGAAAATGACATGTGAATGCTCTCAGAAATACTCGTTCCCTGTCTTTTCTATACCGTATGTGCTAGAAATTTCTTCTTAGTGTGAATTAAAACTTTTACAAATAGTGGATACTATGCAAGTGACAGATTGTAGTTTTTTGTAACTAACTTTAATTATGTGCTTTCTATGATGAGGAATGAAATCGTTTCTATTCCGTCTCTTAGTAACTGGGGACACGTTAAATGAGATATCAGTTTTCTGCCTTTCATTGTCTTGTGTGAGCACCAAGGAGCATAACCTGCTGGGAACAGGGTCCTTGTGCTCGATTAAGCAAAGACAGAAATATGAGCTGGTAGTACTGAGTGTTTTGTTGCTTCCGATGGGCAGATAAGGACGCTGTTTAACAGTGTTGTGTATGTTGTGAGACAAAGTACTGTTACGTAGTATTTGTGTTGGGTCCTTCCAGTATTTTAAATTCATTGCTTATATATATTTTTTTCACTAATTTATTTTTATTTGCTTGTTGATTAACTATACTATTACTTTTCTTTTGGTCCTTTTAACAGCAGTGCCACTTTTTCAGAAAAAGTGTAATGTTATTTTAAAAAATCAAAAAAGAAGATAACCACACGCATAACATCCTCTCAAAGTGCCATTTTTCCAGATCATTTCCTAGCTGCATAACTGCATGTGTACATATTTTTATAAAAAGTAAAGTCTCGCTTCAAAGTTTTGAAACTTGAATTTTTCAGTTAACAGTATTAATATTTTCTACAGTAATTTATTTGTGCAAGTCATAAAAGTAATTTTAAATTTAATGCTTCTAAAAAACTTAGTTATGTTTTCTCTGAACAGAACCTGGTAGTGAGTATCTAGATGTGTCTCTGCTTTAAAGGAGTTTGTAATTCTAATATCAAAACCAAAACCAAACCCAGTGCCATCGATTGGATTCCACCTCAGAGTGACCCTACAGGACAGAGTAGAACTGACCCATAGAGTATCCAAGGAGCACCTGGCAGATTTGAACTGCTGATCTTCTAGTTAGCGGCTGTAGCGCTTAACCACTGTGACACCAGTTTCCTTGTATTCTAATAGGGAGCAAAAAGTGATGTATAAAGTTCAGATAAAGCAAGATGAGGGAATGGAGCGTGATGGAAGCGGTGAGTCTGGGGTAAGGAGGTTTTGTTGTACATAGAGTGATCAGAGGTAACAAATCTGGCAAAGAACTTCCAAGGCAGAGGGAATGGCTAATGCCGTGGTCCTGCAGTAGGATCCAGGGAGCCATGGTGACACAGTGATTTAGCATTCCACTGCTATCTGAAAGGTGGGTGGTTTAAACCCGGTAGCTGCTCTGTGGGAGGAAGATGTGACAGTCTCCTTCTGTACCCACTATAGCCCAAGGGGCAGTTTTACTCTGTCCCATAGGTTGCTTGAGTTGAAATTGACAGCAATGGGTTTTTCAGTGTGGCAGGATCACATTGGCACAGATACCAGTGTGGACAGGAAGGTGGATCAAGTGGGTGTCGGTGACATGGGAAGGGGAGCCAGGGCTCCGATGGGGTGACTGGGTGGGCCACGTTCAGGAGTTAAGATGATGAGATTACTTTTTTGAAAGGCTCTGCTGAACATGGACTTATATGTATATGTGTTTGTATATGGAAAACTTTACAGAGGAGAATGAATTTGTGTTAGAAGCTGGAGGTGAGGTCAGGCTTGGCTTGGCTGCGGGGAACTCAGCCACGGCCTGTCTTAGCAGTCCTTGGATCTCCAGGCCTTCCCCTGAGAATGGTTTGTTGACGAAGACATGAATGAATATCCCAGTTTGGAAGACTGCTGAATTACTATTCTGAATTCATGTCACAGTGAAAGATGGGGGACATTTTAATTCTTGTGAGTTGAGACAAAAATTTGGAATCTGAAAGGTATAGAATGGAGGATTTGGGAGGAACAGAGTGGTCCACATATATGGGGATGCTCAGGTGTGCTTCAGACATGCTGAGATTCTCATTCTGTAGCCTCTGATGGGACTGTAATTATGAGTTTTGTTTTAGGAGCATAGGGTGAGGAACAGGAAGTAAAGAGGCTTCAAGGTAGATGCATACATGAGTTACGGGAGAGCACTGATGCTACCAGGAAAAGCAGTGTTGAAGGATTCTTAAACCTGCAAAGCAACAGAGCCTCATAATCCTGTCTGTTACCTTTCTCCCTTGTCTGTGTTTTCCTCCAGAAAGTCTTGATTGTTAAAATGTCAGAAGTTTGCGCTAAAATAAATGCCATTTGACTGCCATAAAATTGTAGCTTTTAGTTACCTTTGAATTTAAAGCCCAGAAATAGTGACATAACCACCTGTTTTGTGTTCTGTTAATGGTCATTTAAAAAATGCAGGTGCCACTCAACTCTGGCCAGCCACCCTCGGCCAGTGGACATTTGGCAGCTGGTCATTTTACATTGTTGTTGTGGAACTCAGTCTTGTCCTGCGAGAAGCAGAGTTGGTCATTCTGGGTGGAGCACAGGCCAGTGCACAAAAGTCTGTTTCATCAGTAGTGTACCTGCACTGCAGTATTGCACAAAGATAGGACTTGTCCTGTGCAGCAATGTTTCCAAGAAAAGAATTTCCAGTCTAGTAAAAGATAGCACTAAGCTTGTGCTTACAAATCTAAGTGAGGGCTGTGAGTCCAGTCTCCTGGGTTAGAGGACAGACTGGAGATGGCTCCAGTAACTTAGAAGTGAGGGACGGTAAAATTTTCTGCCTCTTTGTAATACTGGTCCAGCATTTATTTAGGTTCTGAACTAATTTCTTCACCATAGTCTTTCTCTTTCTTATCACACAATCTTTGCAACTGACCCACTTGTTCCTTATCCCACTAACTCTTTTATAGGGGGTCATTACAACATGGAATTTTAGATCTGGCGGAGATCCTTAGATTGTCTAGTCCAACTCTTTCTGTTTACTTATTTGTGAAATCAAGTCCAGAGGGTGCAGGTAGACTCAGTTGTCTTCTACCAAAGGTGCTGTCCCTGAAGCAGACATGTGTCTATTTCCTGTTTTTATAAAGCATTTTCGAGGAAGGGGACTCGATAAGTAAAGGACTCTTTCTTGTCCCTTTTTTCACGTTCCCATTTAATGTTCCATGGGAAAGTCGTATGTGAAGGACTGAAGTATGACTTGACTGCATTTCAGGGGAAGGCTATGAAGTGAGGAATGGCTGACAGGTTTCACAGGAAGAACAGGCCTAAGGAGGCCTCTGGAAGGAGTGCAGCGCTACACTGTGGACCAGGCTGCTGACACCAGCTGAAGACTGCGATGGGGAAGAGGAAACGGTAGAGAGAGATTAGCCCGGATTCTCTCTCCCTCTCCTCAACCATACTGCTGTTTCCTTTTCTGCAGACCACGCCTTGTGCAGTGGAAATGACCCTCCTGGAGTGAGAAGATGACCTCAGGCAGCCTCAGACTGAGTGGGCTGGAAAGGAAGGAGAAACGGGAAATCCTCGGCTGAGGACCCTGAGAATGGTGGAAGATCCCCAGAGACAGTGGGCTCTGGAGGCTGCTGAGGTCAAATAGCATTCTCAAGTCAGGGACTGTTACAGAGTAAATAACATACTGACCCCTGTTTCTCTTAAAAACTAACCTGTCGATGTTAGATGAATCAAGACAGTCTTTATAATTTAGTTTAGGTTTCCAATCAGTGTTACAAAGGCAAATTTCAGTAGATAATTTGTAGAAAGATCTTTTAAGGTATATGTGTTACGGGAAAAAAATCGAGGAGCCAGCCACAAATTAAATCTCCTTAAATATCCAGAATTAGTTGAATTTGAGTGACAGACCTTACATTAAGTAATCCTGTGTTTGGGAATACTCAGAGTTGTTAGTGATATCAGCAATATGCATTACCCCCTTTGTAGAAATGGCAAGAAATCTTAGACTCCGTGTATATAGTGAAGTGAAAACGCTCTGGAGACAGTTCTGGAGGCTAGATTCAGTTTTTTTAAACATTTCCAGATTTGTCTGTGTGGCCATCGTAATGATGTGTGAGAGAGAAAGCACAGTGAGAGGGGACACCCGAGCGGAGTGCTTGACTCTCTCACTGTGTTTCCACTGCTCTTACCCACTGCGCCACCGGGGTTTACTACAGTTGTCCTTTTTTCCTGAGTGCATTTCGGTGTCATCTCTTGTCTTTGTCATGCCGCACTGACTTTTTCCGGACTGTGTGTTGCCTTTCACTTCACTAATACTGACTTGCTTTGGCTGTGTCATTGGTAATTTTCCCTCCTGCCCATCCATCAAAGTCTTTTTGCTTTCTTGTGTGTAAACCTTTTCTTACCTTATAGAAGTGGTCTCATGTGATCTTTTTGTAATTGACTTATTTAACCCAGCATCATGCCTTCCAGATTGATCCATGTTGTGAGATGTTTTGTGGTTTCATCATTATTTTTCATCACTACATAGTGTTCATTGTGTGTGTGTACCACAGCCAGTTCAAATGTCAGTGGGCACTTAAGTTGCTTCCATCTTTTTGCTACTGTGAATAATGCCTGGGAGTGGGATTGCTAGATCATAGGGTATTTCTAGTTCTAGCTTTTTGAGAACATGCCATTATCATTTTCTTTAGTGATTGTACAGTTCTGCATTCCACTAGCAGTGAATAAGAGTTCCAGTCTCTCTACATCCTTGCCAGTATCTGTTTATTTACTTACTTTTAGTTAGCACCATTAATGGCACGGTAGTTTTGACTGAGTCAGAATCAACTCAGCAGCAGTGGGTTTCGGTTTTTGGTTTAATTGCTAGTGATTGTGAGCATTTCTTTGTATGTTAGCAGCCGATGAAGTGTCTGTTCATGCCCTGTACCCGTTTTACCCATTTTTATTGGATTGTTTGTCTTTCTTTGTTGCTGAAGTGTTGATGTATTCTATAAATTTTAGAAATTAAACCCTTGTTGGATATTTGTAGCCACTTCTCCCCCTGCCTGTATCTAGTTCATTTTTTCCCTCTGTGTTCATATGTATTTATGCTTGGTAATCTACTTATGCCATGTATTAGGGCCCCTAGTGTTGTGCCTAATTTTTCCTCCATGACCTTTCTAATTTTAGGTTTTATAGTTACCTTTTTAATCCATTTAGAGTTAATTTTTGTGTATAAAGTTAGTTATGGATGCGATTTAATTTTTCTACAGACACTCATATTTTGCCAGTACAATTTGTTGAAAGGACTGTCTCTTCTCCATTCAGTAATCTTTGGTCGTTTTTCAAGTTCAGCTGTCCGTAAGTGGATGGTTTTATGTCTGTGTTTGTAGTCATCTGGTGCTGCCATAACAGCAGTGTTTATTTTGTCACAGTTCAGTAGGGTGCAAGTCCAGATTCATGGCATCACATCCAAGGGAAGTGTTTCTTCATTGGCTCTGGAAGAAGGTCTCATCAGTATTCCCCTGGACTGGGAGCTTCTGCGGTACAGGGACCCTGAGTGCTTTACAGAGGACATGCTTTGTTCTCAGTACTGCTTTATTGGTGCTATGAGGTCCCCAATTCTTTGCTTGCTGTCCTTACCTTTATATATCCCAAGTGGTTGCTTCCAGGCACAATACAGTGTTACACGTTGTGTCCCGCCGCACTAACACAACTGCTGCCCATCCTCCCTCACTAACGTCGTAGAGGCAGCATATAGGCATATCACACAGTACCAGGAATCATGACCTAGACAAATGGCTACATGTGTTTTTTTGGTGGATACAATTCAGTCTATGACATCTGGATCCTCAGTTGTGTCCCATTGGTGTTTGTGTCTCTTGTACTAGCGTCACACTGTTGGGACTACTGTGGCTGAGATCAGGTAGTAGGGAGTCCTCCTATTTTGTTTTTATTTAATGACATTTTACTTACTTAGGGTCTCCTTCCGTTTCCTGTGAGATTAGTGATTCATTTTTCTATGTCAGTCAAAAATGCTGTTGGGATTCAAATTGGGATTGCATCATATTTATGTGTTGCTTTGAGTAATACTGATATTTTAACAATGTTAAATTTTCCTATCCAAGACCATGGTATGCTTTTCCATTTTTGTAGATCTCTTTTGGTTTCCTGAAGTAGTGTTTTGTAGTTTTCTTGTATACAGGACTGCCAGTTGAATTTGTGGAACTCACTCTAGAAAAAGTGCTTCATACTTTATTGCTGAATGTCACTAGGGTCACCTTAGAAGTACTTCCTTTGCAGCTGTGCACTAATGCTAGCACCTAGTCTGCCCTCCAAAGCAATTTTCGAACACTTTTTCTAGAATGGCCATTAGAGCTGTCATCGTATTGCCCTTGATGTCCTAAATGTCATTCAGAATATCTTCCTTATAGTATTTCCTGTTTCGACAGATAAAGAAGAACGTCACTGGGGTCCAGATGAGATGAATATGGAGAGTGTTGCAATACAGTTATTTGTTTACTGGCTAAAAACTCCCTTACAGACAGCTATGCAGTTAAATTCACAAACTTGCCGCTTTGTGCAGTGGCCGTTCCAGAAAGAGTTCCAGAATTGCTCTGTGGGTGAACTAGGTGCTGGTGTCAGTGCATAGCTTCCCAAGGGGAGGACTTCCAAGGTGACCACAGTGATATATTCAGCAGTGAGGTGTGGAACACTCAGACCAGTTCAGATTGTGAACTTAATTGTTGGACCTTGTGTGTCTTTTACTTCCCTGGTTAGATGTATTCCTAAGTATTTTATCTTTTGGGAGGCTATTGTAAATGATACATTTCCCTGGATTTCCTTTTTATAGCTCTCTTTGTTGATGTAGAGGAATTTAAGTGGTTTCTGTATGTTAATCTTGTGTTATGCCGCTTTGCAGAACGTTTCTATTCAGATAAGTTTCTTGCAGAGTCCTTTGGATTTTCTGCATATATGTTTTGTTTTTTAAAATGTGCTTATCATTTTGGTCCTCAGTGAGCATCCATTCCTGCTGAGTTGGGACCATTTGCTGTGCCCTCGGATGGCAGCTTGGCAGCTTTTAAGACCCCAGATGCCACTCACCAATGTGGGGTGCAGAGAGCCCTCTTAGCAAAATGCTGGTTGTGCCAATTGGCCTCAATTTTGCCTAAGAGCATGGTCCCCTGCCCCCTACCCCAGCTGCTCTATCCTTGCAATATTGGGTTAAGATGGAAGGAGTATTCAACTTATGCTGAAGTCCACTTAATATTGTTCTTGTTTCTAATGTGTGCTATGACACGGGGTAAAGACAACCCAGAAGATAGAGAGACCCACATGAGTGGGTGCCTACATCGACTTGGGACCAGAAGAACTGGATGATGCCAGGCCACCACCAGTGATAGCTGTGATGGAGCTCACTAATTTGAGTCTCACTGGCAACACAAGAGTAAAAAGGGATGCACTTTGAGATCTCCACTAAAAGACCTTAATTGATGGTCCACTTGTTTCAGGGTTTCCCTGGCAGCATGGCCCCTGGCCCTGATGCTGCTCTTACCCATAAATCATAACGAAGGTCCACTCTTCGGACATGAATGGATTGGACTTGGTGATGCAGAGTGACCATATATTGGATGCACTTTATGGTTCTATGCATCTATAGGCTATCATCCTGCTAACCTCTGGCTTCAGGAAGGAGAGTGGGTGGAAAGGAGGGGCAGGGAGACTGTTGGGAGGATGAGACATGTATGGAGCAGAGAGGAATAGTGTGCTGTCACTGGGTAGGGAGAGCAGTGGAAGCTGCATATAGGTGGGCATGTAAATTTATGTGGGAATGTACATTTTCATTCAGTCATAATAAAAAATAAAATAAAAATAAATAAAATGTGCTTATCAGGGCAACAGCTGTTGGGCTTCAGGAGGTCTGTTGGACAGTAGTGTTGTGGAATGGGTAGTGTTTCACATTACTGTGTCTTCTAAATAATAGATAATAACTGAAAGGTCAGTGGTTCAATCCTCTTGTTCCTCCTTGTGATAAAAGACATCATGATCTTCACCCATAAAGATTACAGACTGAGAAGCCTATGGGGCAGTCCTGCTCTGTCTGATGGGGTCATGTGAATTGGAATCAACATGATGGCCCAATACCCTTTAAATATTAAAACAAATAATATTAAAAAAAGTTAAATTTGTTCTGATGTGCTTATTCTCTTCCCTGTGCAAGCATCAGTTGTTGGCCTCAGCTGTATACAAAGAGACCTTCAGTGGTAGATACCTCTGGATCACTGTTTGTTAATATGTGGTCAGGGGGAATGTACGTCACAACCTGGAGAAGGGGTTTCATGTTTAAGATTTGAATTCCTCAGCCCCAATCCAAGTGGCATGCTGGCATCCAGGAATCTCTTCGATAAACACAACCCCACAGGTGATTTTGATGCACATAAAATTGGATTTCTGAAGGAGTAACTGCAGGTTTGTGAAAGGAAGGACCTTGTCTCTGTCATTCATAGCACAAACGTCAGTGCCTAAAACAGTGCCTGGCACATACTAAATATGCAGTTCATGTTCATCTGTAAGTGAGTGAATTCTTGCTTCATTTTCTGCTTCTCGTCTGCTCTGGGTTAAGGAATCTTGTTCAAATTTCATCAGAAAGGGAGTGTGAAATACCTAAAGTGACAGGAACTCGTCTCTCTTTGACTGCTTGAACTGTAGAATGTTAAATTTGCCACATGTCTTTTCCAACTTAGAAGTTTGTTTCATTTTATGCTTAGCAAGTAAGTAACTGTTGAGTGGCTGTTTGATGGCTTCCAGGTTTTCATCTAGGGTGTAAAGGAAGTTGCTTACATGTCAACGTTAATTATTTATCTGGGTTATTTTCAAAGATTAATTCTCAAAATTCTGTTAGCTAAGCAATATGAAGCTATTTAGAGATACAAGGTAGTTTTATTTGTGCCTACATGTGACTAGGATTCTTGCACTCTACCCCGGCCGCAAGCAGTGTACACTTTCTAAAAATAATGCCACTGAAGTATTCCAGGGTCCCAAAGGGAGGTGAATTGTGGGAGAACAAAAGAAACCTCGATTGTTGTATTTCGTAAGAATTGAGATCATGGGAATTTTTCACATGTTTCTTTTTCCTGCTTATGTTTTTTGAGATCCTTTAAACACTTTCTTGTGGTAAAAATAACGTGTAACAAAACGCATGCCATCTCAATATCTACTTGTCCAGTTAGTATTTTTCGCTTATGTTTAAGAGTCTGAAAGTACCCCTGGAAGCCTTTTGAATCTTTTCTGTAAGTTTCTTTCTTTTCTTTCTTCTTCTTTTTTCTTACCAGTAAGCATCTGCATGTCCAGTGTCTTGATTATTAAAATCCACTGTGTTCTGTTTTTTTTTTCCTGCTTCTTTTTGCTTTTAGGTAAACTGAAGAGGACTTTGTTATCACTGAATACTTAAAGTTTCCACCAGCCCCCACTCACCTCTCTGTACCTTTAGGGAAAGTTTATGTAGAGTAAGAGTGGCTGAGATAATCTTCCAAGAGTTATACTTCCTTAATGAAAAGTGCTACTTCATTTATAAAAAAAAGACTCTTCTTAGGTTGTTGTTAGGTGCCGTTGAGTTGCTTCTAGCTGGTAGAGGGCCTGTGTAGGACAGAATCAGCACTGCCCAGGCCTGCTCCATCCTCACCGTTCTTGCTGTATTGGAGTTGATCGTTGGAGCCGCTGTGTCAGCCCATCTTGTTGAGAGTCTTCCTCTTTTTGCTGACCCTCAGCTTTATCAGGTGTGATGGGACTGGGCTCTCCTCGTAACATGTCCAAAATGCATGACACAGTCTCACTGTCCTCACTTCTAAAGATCATTCTGCCTGTACTACTTCTGAGACAGATTTGTTTGTTCTTCTGTCAGTCCGTAGCATATTCAGTGTTCTTCACCAAGAAAAAGACTAGTGGGTATTATTACATTGTTTCCAGTGTGACACTCTTTTCTGATTAAGATAAACAGGAACAAGTAGAGACCTTGTTGGAGGGAGGATTATTATTATTTTTTAATTTAACAGATAATATTTGAGTGTCATCATTGTGTCAGAAACGGTGTTAGGCTCTGAGATATGCATGATAGTTTCTAAATTTAACAAGAGCATGTTCTAGGTGGGAATTAGACGGCCAACTGTTACCATAAAGAGCAATACATATTGGGGAGGCACGACTGGGTGAGGCGGGAGCATACAAAATATACAGGTAAAGCTAGAAGGAAATGGTAGTTAAGAATTGGGGAGGATTGGAAAGTAGGACAGGCAGGAGAAGAAAGTGACTTGCCAGCATGTCAACTTGGCGCCTTCTAGGAATGCAGACTACTTCAGTGTAATAGGAATGCATCAGGCTCCTGTTGGAGCGTATCTAGGGACAGGGCGTGAGTAACTTCGAAGACTGTTCATTTTATCATCAACTAATAGAGATTTGATGAAGAATTTTGAACACGGGATGGTGTGATCAAAGTAATTATCGCTCTGACAGCTGTGTGGAAGAAGGACTGAAGCAGGGCGCTACTGAAGATGCCAGGGACCAGTTAAGTGGGGACTCCAGTAATCTCAAAGATAAATGATGGAAGCTTTAACTTAGTGATTTTTAGAGCAAAAACAAAATTTAAAAATACATTGAATTTGCTTTAAAACATAATATATTTTTAACTTTTGTTTTTAGCAGTAAACATCAAAAAACTTAACCTACTGGATATGTCTCAGTTGCAAGAAGTGTGAGGAAATATTTCTTTTGGTGGTTTCTGCTGTAAATTCTTAAAATGTTGTCCGTAGGAACTAGTTACCTATATGCTGAGTTACTGTGTTTGGAGTGTGTGATGTGTATGTGTGTGTGTGTTTATACTGTGCACTTGGAAGTCATTACAGCTAATTAGAAGGAGACTAGTTTCTATCTTAATCCTCTAGACCCAGAACTACATTTTCTGCAGAGCTTTTGCTTTAGAAAATAAACTTTACATTTTCAGTTATAATCTCACTAAGACAGTGTACGTGTAGAAAGCCATATAAAAACTCTAAATAAAGTAGAACTGTAGAAATCTTGAAGTCAGAAATGGCGAGACTAAAACTAAAAGCCTATTGTATGGTTAGGTAATTATTGGGAAGATCATTCAAAACAGATTATTATTGTCAGTATGGGTACAGGCCAAGATAGTGGAGTAGTCATACTAGGTCCAACAATTACGTCTGTGAACTTAATTGCTCTAGGTACTACATACCTCATTGCTCAGTATCACTATGGCTACCTTCGAAGTACTCTCCTTAGGAAGCTATGCACTGATGCCAGCACCTAGTCCACTCTTCAAAGCAGTTTTGGAACCCTTTCTAGAAAGGCCATTGCACAGGGCAGCAAGTTCACGAACCTAATTGTATAGTTGTCTGTGAGGGCATAAACAAATAACTGTATTAGAATACCCTCCCTACTCACTTGATCTGGCCCCCAATGATTTTTTTCTTTTACCAAATCTTTGTTGTAAGAGGGGCCGAGGAAGGTGTACAAGGTCTGACAGTTACTTCTCTTGGTTCCTATTACAACAGAGAATCCAAAAACAAGTGAATTGATCATATATGAGGTCTGACAATTAAGTCCATGAACTCATCCTAGGAAAAAATACTACATACCTCATTGCTCAATAATACTGTGGTCAACTTCAAAGTACTTCCCTTGAGAAGCTATGCAGTGATGCTAGCGCCTAGTCTACCCTTCATAGCAATTTTGGAATTCTTTATCTGGAATGGCCATGCCATCAGAGCTGTTGTCATATTACCCTTGATGTCCTGAATGGGATCAAACTGTCTTCCCTACAGTAGACCCTTAGGCTTTGGGTAAATAAAAAAGTCACTGGGGGGTGCAGAGCCAAGATGTCAGACTGGACACTTGTATCCTCAGTTCTCTCTGAAAACTAAGGTGTGGGTTAATAATTGAATGGAACACTCTGGACACCCAGGAACCCCTAGGATACAGCATAGGGTTGTCAGATTGGACTACATGCCACTAAATGGGAAAGTACCTCTCTCTGACGAGGCAGAGTACACTAAGCCCCGCACCTGCTGATTAACCACTTGGGTGCACTGCAGATACTGGTGCTTTTACTCTCTGTTTATTTTTTCCTTATCTGGAAGGTGAAGGATGGCATAAGCCAGCTAATACGCTGCACTGTGGTGCTAAAGTAAACAGCATATAGTACAGCAGAGACACAATGTATGGGATAGCCACATTTTGAGAGCCTGGATCCTGACTGAGGGCACCACTGCCGCCCGCCCCCCCCCAACTTTTCTGATTTTCTGAGATCTGCCACAGATTGTGCTGTTTCACAGTGGGAAGTGCACCAGGGCTGGGACACCATTTTGTCCAACTGGGAGGTGGAGTCACCCAACTGAAGGCCTCAACAGGGGCTGATTCCCAAGCTGAGAAGCAATACCAGTCCGGAAGGCTCCTTTTCAGCAGAAAGGCTGTGTTTACTGCAGTGTTACCTTACAGGTAGGGCCTGGCCGAGGATGACAGCAAGGGCATAACACTTCCCTATTTTGAACTATATCTGGGGATAGCTGAAGAGGTGCTTCTGTTGTCAGCCAGAAGGCAGGGTGTGCCACACCTGACAGCCTGACTGATTTTTGCAGCTGTCGCCTAGCTCTTAAGTTTTTAAACTAAAACTTCCTAGAGAAATAACTGCTGAGCAGCCCAGCAGCTTCTCTTCCAGCCTTTACTGACACACATTATAGGGTAGGTTAATGGTCCCCCACTGACTCTATAAGTGGGGTGCTGTCTTTGCCAAATAGGAGATGGAGCCTGCTACCCAGAGAGTCCATTGGGGCCAGTCAATAGATTACACAGAGGCAGCTGGTGACCAGCTCCTCTCTCAGAAGTATGCCTCAGTTCCTGTCGAGGTAATACCAGAGGTAACACCAGAGAAACTAAACAGCCTGTAGATGGCCTGAAAGCAACAGTCCGTCTCTAACCATTTCAAGAAATAGCCTACCAGGGCTCCAGAAAACTCTCACAGAATCAAAAAACTTCCCAGGTGAAGAAGGCTTTCTGAAACTATCAGAGGTCGAGTACAGAAGAGTTACGTATATATAATTCTCCTAGAGAGTAAACAGCTTAGCTTTTGGCAGAAAGTAAACAAAATGCAGCAGAACAAAATGAAAAAATTAAGCAAGCTATTTCAACTGATGGAATATCAACGATCTGAAATCCAGCAGATCGACAACAAAATTACAGGATTAAACAATTCAATCCAAAGCCAAAAGAGGAGAATTGAGGAGATGTGACCTGAGTACAGAGCAACAGACATGAACATTTATGAGGAGAAAGCAGAGAAAAGAAATTAAAAAAAAAAAATGAAGAAGCATTAAGAAATATGTGGGGCACTATTAAGAGGAATAATTTATGATTAATTGGGAGTTCCTGAACAGGGAGTGATATCTGAAAACACAGAGAGTATTGTTGTTGAGTTGCTGACACAACTTCCTTGAAATTATGGAAGAAGAGAACATAAATACCCGAGATGTGTATCGAACACCGCAAAAACTAGACCCCTAAAGAAAGACACCAAAACATAGTCAAGCTTAGTAAAATAAAACATAAACTGATTGTCTTAAAGGCAGTGAGGTTCAAAGCAAAGCTAACACTCAGAGGGAAATCTGTAGGCTTTGTCTGACTTCTTGGCAGAAATGGTGTTGACACTGAGGCAGTGGGATGACACATTCAAAGCCTTGAAAGAGAAACATTTCCTACCAAGAATTACATATCCTGCACAACTGTCTCTTAAATATGAAGATGAAATTAAGATATTTGCAGATAAGCAGAAATTTAGAGACTTTATAAAAACCAAACCAAAACTACAAATACTGAAATAAGCTCTCTGCTTAGAAGAACAAAGCCATTAAGTGTATATTTAAGGAGGCAATTCGGGACACAGCATCCAGAAATCTACTCAGTTAGGAAAGTCACAAAACTCAATCAAAGCTACAGTATTAAGGGAGCCAGTGATCATATCACAAAAACTATGACACCATCACACTAAAAAGAGGGATAGACTACAATAGTTATAGTCCTTTCAGATGGAGAGGAAGTTAAAAAAGATATGCAGAAGTTACAGTTGGGTTTAAACTTAGAATATTAAGGGGGAGTGTAGGGGAGTAGCTGCAAAGCACAATAACAGTGCAACATACCAGCACAAGAAATGTAATACAGAAGTCTCAACAACCACAAAATCAACACCAAAAAAGATGAAGAGTTAACTCATAAAGAAGAATGACCCAGAAAGGAATATTAAGAACATTATAGAAAACAGTAACACAAAGATAAAGACATCAAAATGACAGCAGTAAACACACACCTATCAGTAATTACACTGAATGTAAATGGACTGAACCCTCCAGTAAAGAGACAGTGAGTGATATCCTAGATCAAAAGACACAACCCATCTATATGTTGCTTACAAGAAACACACCTTAGACTTATAGATATGAACAAACTGAAAATTAAAAATGGAATAATATGTACCAAGCAAACAATATACAAAGAAGAGCAGGTGTGGCCATATTAATCTCAGATAAAATAACTTTTATGTAAAATCCACCATCATGGACAAAGATGGTCATTTTTTATTGATGAAAGGTTCAATACATAAGCAGGACTTAACAATATTAAATATTTATGCACCCAATACCAGAGTATCTAAATACATCAAGCAGACATTGACCACATTGAGAAATGAGATGGATCTCTCCACTAGTGGGAGACTTCAACACTCCACTTTCAGTAATGGACAGATCATTCAGAAAAAAGCTCAGTAAAGACACAGAAGATCTTATTGCATCAGTTAACCAACTAGATCTCATCAACATAGAGAACTTTTTATCCATCTGCAGATAAGTACACCTTTTTCTCCAATGCACATGAAACATTTTGCAGAATAGCTCATGTGTTAAGACATAAAGCAAATCTCAGCAAAATCTGTACCACTGGTTTATTGCAAAACATCTTCTCAGACCGTAAAACCATAAAATTTGAAATCAACAGTAGAAAACACAGATACAAGTTGGAAGTCATGGAAACTGAACAACACCTTGCTCAAAAAGCCTTGGGTTGTGGAAGAAATCAAGGACAAAATAAACAAATTTATGGAAACAAATGAGAATGAAAACACATCCTACCAGAACCTAGGGGATACAGACAAAACAGTGCTCAGAGGTCAGTTTAATCAGTATAAATGCACACATCCTGAAGGAAGAAAGGACCCAAATCAAAGAAGCCTACAGCTTGAACAAGTCGAAGGAGAACATCAGAGGAATCCCTCAGGCACCAGAAGAAAACAGATAATACAGAATAGAATAGAACTGAATGAATTAGAGAATAGAAGAAGAATTGAAAAAGTTAACAAAACCAACATCTGGTTTTTTGAAAAGATCAACAAAATTGATAAAGCATTGGCTAAATTTACACAGGAAAAACAAGAGAGGAAATAGATAACCCAAATAAGAAATGAGATGGGAGATGTCACAACAGACCGAACTAGAATAAAAAACATTATAACAATACGATGAAAAACAGATATAAAAACTTAGAGGAAATGGACAAATTTTTAGATTTGTCACCTGTGAAAATTAGCACAGGGAGAAGTAGAACAACTAAATAAACCCATCACAAAGGAAGAAATTGAAAAAGTCATCCAAAAACTACCAACCAAAAAAAGTCTTGGTCCAGATGGCTTCACCAGAGAATTCTACCAAATTTTTAGAAAAGAGTTAAACTCCAATACTACTGAGACTATTTCACAGCATGAAAAGGGATGGAGTACTCCCAAATTCATTCCATGAAGCCGGCATCACCCAGATACCAAAGCCAGGGAAAGATCCCACAAAAAAAGGAAAATTATAGACTAATATCTCTCATGAACCTAGATGCAAAAATCTTCAACAAAATCCTAGTCAATAGAATTCAACAACACATCAAACAAATAATTCAGCATAAACAAGTTGGATTCATACCAAAGATGCAATGCTGCTTCAACATCGGATAACAATGTGATCAGCCACATAAGTAACAGAAAAGACAAGCATCACCTGATTTTGTCAGTTGATGCAGAAGAGGCATTTGACAAAGTCTGACACCCATTCATGCTAAAAACTCTCAGCAAGATAGGAATAGAAGATAAATTCCTCAATGCAGTAAGGGCCATTGTCATGGATTGAATTGTGTCCCCCCAAAACTATGTGTAGCCATGTGGCTGGGCCATGATTCCCAGTATCTTGTGACTGTCCTCTATTTTGTGGTTTTCCTAAACTGTATGTGAAAGGATTAGGGTGGAGCTGTAAATCCCTTCATAGGATTACCTCCCTGCTCCACTGTAAAGGGAGTTTCCCTGGAGTATGGCTTGTCCCACCCTTAATCCTTTCATCCTACAACAGGTAAAAGGACAGAGAAGCAGGCAGAGAATTGGTAACCTTGTACCATCAAGAAAGCAGCACCAGGAGAAGAGTGCATCCTTCTGACCTGAGGTTCCTGTGCCAAGATGCTCCCTGGACAAAGACTGATTCAATGCCGGACTTTCCTCCAGAGTTGATAAGGGGGAAAGCCTTCCCCTGGAGTGGACACCCCGAATATGGATTTGCAGCCTACCAGAATTATGTAAGAATAAACTTTCGTTTGTTAAAGCCATCCACTCTGTGGTATTTCTGTTAGAGCAGCCCTAGCTGACTAAAACAGCCATCTGTGCAAAGCCAACCATCCACATCATTGTGAATGGAGAGAAACTGAAAGAATTCCCCTTGAGAATGGGAACTAGACAAGGGTGCCTACTCTCACCTCTCCTATTCAACATTGTACTAGAAATTCTGGCAAGAGCAATCAGGTAAGACAAAGAAATAAAGGGTATCTGTATCAGCAAAATAAGACAGGGAAATAAAGGGCATCTGTATCAGCAAAAAGAAGTGAAAATCTCCCTATTTGCAGATGATATGATGGTATATGCAGAGAGTCCTAAAGAATCCATAAGTAGATAACTGGAACTAATGGAAGAATTCGGCAGAGTATCAGCATATAAGACAAACATAAGTAAGTCAATAGGATTCCTTTATACCAACAAAGAGGTCATTAAAGAAGAAGTCACCAAATTGATACTGTTTGCTATAGACTCCGAGAAGATTAAACACCTCAGAATAAATCTAACTATAGAAATGAGACCTATACAAAGAGAACTACAGGACCTTCCTGCAGGAAACCAGGAAAGACTGACCTAAGTGGAGAAACATACCCTGCTTGTGGATAGGGAGACTTAACATTGTGTAAATGTCCGTTTTACCCAGAGCGATCTACGTATACAGTGCAGTCCCAGTACAAATTCCAGTGACATTTTTTAATGAGATAGAGAAACAAATCACCAGCTTTGTTTGGAAAGGGAAGAAGAAACCCTGGATAAGCAAAGCACTACTGAAGAAAGAGGAACGCAGTGGAAGGCCTCCCACTACCTGACCTTACAACCTGTTACACTGCCACAGTAGTCAAAACAGCTTGGTACTGATACAACAAGAGACATATAGACCATTGGAACAGAATTGAGACCTCAGAGGTGCCACCATCTTATGAACAGTTGATATTCGACAGAGGCTCTGAGATTGTAAAGCGGGGTAAAAACAGTCTTTTTAACAAATTGTGTTGGCAGAATTGGATATCCATCTGTAAAAAATTTAAACAAGACCTATATCTCACACCTTCCACAAAAACGAATTCAAATGATATCAAAGACCTAAATATCAAACCTAAAACAATAAAGATCATGCAAGAAAAAATAGAATCAACAATGGAAACTGTAATATACAGCTTACACAGACTTTAAAATCTGACAAAGCACAACCAACAGAAGAGAAAAGAGATAAATGGGAACTACGAAGAATCACACACTTTTGCTCACCCAAAGGCTTATCAGGAGAGTTGAAAGACCACCTACGGAATGGGAAGAAATATTTGGCAACTCCATGTCAGACCGACATCTGATCTCCATGATCTACAATGTACTACAAAATAATCAGCAAGAAAGTAAATAAGTAATGGGCAAAAGAGATGGACAGATGCTTCATGAAAGAGAACATGCACACAGCCAAAAGACACATGAGGAAGTGCTCATGATCATTAGCTATTAGAGAAATCCAGATCAAAACTACAATGAAATCCCATCTCACCCCAACAAGGTTGGCCATGATCCAGCAAATACAGAACAACAAATGGTGGAGAGGCTGTGGAGTGATTGAAAGTCTCCTTCACTGTTGGTGGGATTGCAGAGGGGTGCAACCTCTTTGGAAAGCTGTCTAGTGCTTCCTTAAAGAGCTGGAAATAGGTATACCATTTGATCCAGAAATCCTACTTCTCGGAATATATCCTGCAGAATCAAGAGCAGTCACATCAACAGAATCATGGACACAAGTTGTTTATTGCAGCACAGTCAACAATAGCCGAAAGATGGAATCAGCCTAGATGCCCAGTAACAGATGAATGCATAAACAAACTATGGTAAATATTCTCAATGAAACGCTATGTAATGATAAAGAGTAATGATGACTTTAGGAAGCATTTCATAACTTGGTTTCAATTGAGAGACATTATGCTGAGTGAAATCAGTCAGCGGCACAAGGACAAATATTGCATGAGACCCCTACCATAAGGGCTTAAAAACAGATTCACATACAGAAGAAAAGACGCTTTGATAGCTGCAAGGGAGAGAAGGAAAGAAAGGGCTGGTAATAGATGAGATAGTTGATAGAAATTTGGTTGGGTGAAAGCAGTGACAGCATGCAGTAGTGCTTTGCTTATCCAGGGTTTCTTCTTCCCTTTCCAAACAAAGCTGGTGATTTGTTTCTCTATCTCATTAAAAAATGTCACTGGAATTTGTACTGGGACTGCACTGTATACGTAGATCACTCTGGGTAAAACGGACATTCACACAATGTTAAGTCTCCCTATCCACATGGACTTCAACATGAACTGAAAACTTCTAATCTTAATGCAATGTTGCAAGGATAGAGTAGCAGGGGTGGAGGTCTAGGGACCATGCTCTCAAGGGACACGGAGGCCAATTAGCATAACTAGCCTATTGCTCTGAAAGTGTTCTGCACCCCATATTGGTGAGTGGCACCCAAAGTCTTAAAAACTAGCAAGTTGCCATCTGAGGTATACCAAATGATCCCAACTCTTCTGGAGCAGATGATCACCAAGAACAGCAAAGACACGAGGGAGAAAGAGCCCAAGAGACAGTAGGACGCATGTGAATGGGTGACTGTATCAACATGCGGAAGCAGATTGTGCCCGGCTACCACCAAACAGGACAGGGCACACAGTGTTGAGTCCCAGTGGCAACACAAGAAAAAGAGGGGTGCACCTCAAGAACTCCCGTAGAAGAGTGCAATTGATGGTCTGGTGGCCTGGGAGTTTCCCTGGGAGCATGGCCCCAGACCTGCTGCTGCGTGGGACCAGAAAACATTACTGAGATCAATTCTTCGGATAGTAATGGAGTGGATTTCCCTATCCGAAGAATTGACACAGTGTGGCCATATGGTATGTGTACTTTATGCTTCTTTGCATTTATAGGATGCTGTCCTACTGTCCTCTTACTAGATGGGAAAGGAGAAGGGGGAGAGGACGGTATGGGAGATGAAGAGATACGACATATATAGAATGAAAAGGAGGAGTGTCCTGTCACTGTGCAAGCATTTACAGATGGAGCTGCAGATAGGCAGGCATGCAAATTTAATTTGGATTGTATACTTTCACTTAGTCACACGGACACACACAAAAGTACACAGATTATTAAATGAATATGTTTCTGTCTTTAAAAAAAAAAAAGTTATTTGGGGCCAGATCAGGTTAGTGGGGAGGGTGTTCCAATACAAATGTTTGTGTACTGGTTAAACTGTCCCTCATGGACAACTGTACCATTAGGTTTATAAACTTGCCACTGTGCTACCATGTGCAATCACCATTCCAGGAAGAGTTCCAAAACTGCTTTGAAAAGTAGACTAGGTGCTGGCATTGGTGAATAGCTTCCCAAGGAAAATACTTCATTGGTGACCATAGTGATATACAGGAATTACATATGTAGCACTTAGAACAATTCAGTTTCTGGACTTAATTGTCAAGCCTTGTACAACAGTCTAGGAGTCCTAAACATGAAAGGCACAGTTGAGGAATCTGAGCAGCAGAGGGAGGGAGAGACAGATCAGAAGCAGTGAGGAGCTGCTGGCGTTGGCCCAGCAGGAATCAGCATCCTGTAGGCTAGATTGGTTGTGGTATCAAATGTCACATACCTGTCCCTCCACCACATAGCCAGTACAGTGAAATTCAGAGTTCAGGCTGTACTCTGCTAATGAGGGTATACACTGTTGGAATGTGCTCATGCTGCTCTACACAGGGGTGAAAGGCATTCAGTGTTTGTGGCATTCAGTGTGAGGCAAACAGTGATGTTCAGGATATGTTTACCACATTGAGGACACCAAATGGCAGAGAGTCTACTCACGCCTCTAGAGTCAGTGGAAAGCAGCACTCAGTCAGCCAAAGGGAAGTATTCATGTCTAACCTGCTGCACTGATCAGAAAACAACCTTCTGGGGAAGAACCATCCTCTTAAACTCACCAGCCCCCTACCTGTTTTGTACTAGGTCTGATCTGACTTTAGAGATTGCTGTTTCCCCTGGGTGTGAAGTAAGACCCATCATGTACCTTGAGCCACTCTCCTGGCCTTGGAGAGGGAAAAAATTGACAAACAGGAAGAAAATCTGCCAACTCCCTAAGCTGAACTCAGGGCAGAAATAGACACTTGGCTTCCACATTGAGGACACCAAATGGCAGAGAGTCTACTCACGCCTCTAGAGTCAGTGGAAAGCAGCACTCAGTCAGCCAAAGGGAAGTATTCATGTCTAACCTGCTGCACTGATCAGAAAACAACCTTCTGGGGAAGAACCATCCTCTTAAACTCACCAGCCCCCTACCTGTTCTGTACTAGGTCTGATCTGACTTTAGAGATTGCTGTTTCCCCTGGGTGTGAAGTAAGACCCATCATGTACCTTGAGCCACTCTCCTGGCCTTGGAGAGGGAAAAAATTGACAAACAGGAAGAAAATCTGCCAACTCCTTAAGCTGAACTCAGGGCAGAAACAGACACTCGGCTTAAGTGCAAGCGTAAGGGGTCCACAAACATTGAATCCCTTTCACCCCTGTGTAGAACAGCATGAGCACATTCCAACAGTGTATACCCTCATTAGCAGAGTACAGCCTGAACTCCGAATTTCACTGTACTGGCTGTGTGGTGGAGGAACAGATGTGTGACATTTGATACCACTCCAGCTATTAAGCAGGGTCCACACCACCACGGCCCTGAGGACTGAGGGCTCCCCTCACTCCATCTAGTCATGGGCTGGGATCAAGGAATAAGTGGTGCTTCTCAATCTGTACAGCCAACAGTACTGAGTGCCTGTAGTCTGGCTGCAAAACCCACCCACCCTATGTACTCTGCTACAATAGGCTTAAGCATAAAAATGATTGTGGATATGGAGTTGCTGTAAGCCCCCTACCATGGTCAGCTTGTGACCCTCCCTACTGTAGCCAGGTACTTGTACCCACACCAATCACCCTTTCCTGTCTAGGATTGTAGTTGAAAGCCTTTGTCACATGCTTGTTGACTGACTAGACAGATAGCTGACTCCACATGAGATAAATAGACTCCTGAGCTGACATACCTAGTAACAGCTCTCACCACTTGGTGACAGGACGTTAGAGCTTGAAAGATGCCAATAATCAATCTAGACCACACAAACAGCTTATTCAGGCATATGAAAATAGGAAACAGACAACAAACATAAAATAAATACAGTAACTGACTGATGGCTCAGAGACAACAGTCAATATCAAATCACGTTAAGAGGCAGACTGTGATGAGCTTAGCAAGCTCCCAAAACAAAGAATCAAGAACTCTTCTGGATGAAGATGACTTCCTGGAATTCCCAGAGGTAGAATACGAAAGATTCATATATACAACTCAGGAGATCAGGCAAAATACAGAACAAGCTAAGGAAGACACAGAGACACAACAGCTGAGGAACTTAAGATTAGAGAAGATCATAAAGACAATTGAAGGTAAAGCCCTTAACAAGAATGTATTTGAGGAAAAAGGTCAGATAAAAGAATTTAAAAAATATGTGGGACTCTATCATGAGGAATAATCTATGAGTAATTGGAGTACCAAAACAGAGGAGGGATAACAGAAAATACAAAGGAAATTGTTGAAGATTTCTTGGCAGAAAACTTCCGTAATACTATGTATGATGAGGAAATATCCATCCAGGGTGCTCATTGAACCCCAAACAAGATAGATTCCAAAATAAAGTCACCAAGACATAATAAAACTTGCTGAGATCAGGTAAAGGATTTTAAGAGCAACTAGGGATAAATGAAGAGTTACCTAAAAAGGAGAATCAATAAGACTAAGCTTGGATTCCTTAGCAGAAAATATGTAGACAAGAAGGCAATGGGATGGCATATAAGCCTTGAAGGAAAAAAAATTGCCAGCCAAGAATTATATATTCTCAAATATGTGGGCAAAATTAGGGCATTTCCAGAGAAACAGAAGTTTAGGAAATTTGCAAAAACCAATCCAGAGTTACAAGAAATAGTAAAGGGAACCTTCCTGTTAGAAAGTCAATATCAAATAACAGCCCAAGACTAAAAGACTACACGGAGCAACCAGGTATCAACCCAGAGAGGGAAATCACAAAAATAAATCAAAGCCCAAACTGAAAATACAGAAACAGATGTCATTATTTAAACGATGACAACGTAAAAGCAAAACAAGAGTAACTGAAGATGTAATCATAGATCCTTCATATGACGAGAAAGTCAAGAGACTATAAAGAAAGAGTGGGTTAAACTTAGTAAAATAGGGGTAAAATGTTAAGGTAACCGCAAGGGAAGCTAACAGTTCTGCACATCAAAACAAAGAACTAGAAAAACATGAAGTTTCAGGAGATACAAAATAACAGCAATGAAAAAGATAACAAGATAATACATAAAAAGGAAGTACGTAAAAATGACTCCATGCAGGAAATTAAGTGGAGCAAAGAAACTGTCAACAACACAAAATAGATTGTTATTAAAGGATTCATTTGTAAAAAATCATCAAAGTAAGTTTTTCTTGATTATACCCTTGTCATTATTACAGGATCTTTTTCAATGTGTTTTGTAATTTGTTTTGTTTTTCTTTTTTTTTGGTGGTAAAAGATACCTAACATAAAATTTGCTGTTTTAACCATTTTAAAGAATGTATATAGTTCACTAGTAACCTTTAGTATATTCCAGTATTTTGCAGCCATCACTACTATCTGGTTCCATCTTAAATATACTTTTAAAATTATATTTTAAAAGTTTTATTCATACTTAGGCTCTTCAGTCTGCTGAAAGTGGAAACATAGGGTGTGAGGTATGGATCTAAGTTTATTGCATTTTCTTTCTCTTTTTTTAAAATTTGAGCTTAAACAGACCTATATCAAGCTGAACTGTAAACAATCTTGTAACAATAGATAAGCCTAGTAATAAAGGAAAAAAAAAACAACAACCTTAAGAATCACTTTTAAAAATAGCGACCATTTGAAACATTCTTATTAAATACATGTATAAGTAGAGAAAAAGTTATTTTCTACTTTTGTCTCCTGGTTTTCCTTATATAGTTTTCATTTAACTCATATGCTTTTCCTGTTGGTATGTAAACTTTTGAGAAAGGAGCTATGTCTTATCCAGGTAGAGTGTGGGATTGAATGAAATGGTAATCCGTTGTATTTTCCAGGTGTTCATGCTCTTGTCTATCATCTGTTCTTATCTTTTGTCATTTCTTCCCTTGAATATGCTGCCATAATAGCACTTGATCTTACAGATTGAAAGTCTTCAGTAGCATAAATCTTGTCCTCTCCATCCTGTCTGCTTTGAGGTGTCCTTCATCTAATGACAGCTAGTGACACCTCCTCTTTTTGTGCTGTCCACTACTGTTCACCGCAGTTGTGTTCTTGTTGTCTACTCTCAGGCCCCTGCCTAAGGCTTTAAAGACACCGAGTATAGGACAAAGATTGAATTCTGTACTGCGTAGGGCCTGTTCTTCATAGTCTGCCAGCTGCTAACCTCTGGTCTCGTTCTCATGGCTAGTCTATCTTTGCCTGCTGCAAGTTCCTGTGTTCCGGTCATGTATTACAAACAAACAAACAAAAATGATTTCCTTAAAATACCATGTTGGGTCTTACCCTTCCCTTTGTGTCTCCTCTGTGGGTACCTTAGTAATCAGAAAGAATCTGCCATTCCTTGTTTCCTGTGTGTGGTAGCATTTTGTTCTTTCAGCAGTGATAACGTCTGCTAAACTGTATTGCTCAGGATTGTTTGCACATCAGTCTCCCCTACTAGATTTGAGTTTTCCAAAGGTCCTGACCTATTCATTTTTATATCGTCATAGTCAGGTACAATCCCATACACATGGTAGACAGTTGTGATAATCTTTAGAGGAGAGCTACTCAATTTGCCTATGATTCTGTAGGTATAAAAAAAGGTGACATATTACCAAATATAAATGTTTAGACCTAAAATTTATGTGTGCCTTGTAGGCAAAGTGGAAACCCTGGTGGCATAGTGGTTGAGTGGTTTCGCTGTAAATCAAAAAATCGCAGTTCGAATCCAGCAGGCACTCCTTGAAAACTCTGTGGGGCAGTTCTACTGTGTCCTATAAGGTCTTTACAAGTTGTTTCTAAGCTGACCCTGCAGGAGTTATAGAGACCCTGTATGAGTCAGAAGTGACTCAACAGTGGTGGGGTGCAAGGATGGAATAGGCAAGTGGAACCCTGTTGGCACAGTGGCTAAGAGTCATTCCTTGGAAACGCTGTGGGGCAGTTCTGTTTTGTCTTACGGAGCGACTATGAGTTGGAATCAACCTGGTGGTAATGAGTAGTTTGACTTATAAATTCAGCATTTACCATTTGGCAGTGGGCTTTTTTTTTTTGGTCAGTAGGCAAAGTAATTCATTATGACATAGAAGACATTTGTGAAGGTATTCCAGATAAAAGACAGTTAGAAGGGACTGTGGTAAATGGGATACTTGGAAGGTGCCATCTGGGGTACATTTAGGGCTAGGTAAGTCTGCATCTATTTTGAGTGTTCTCATAATTCATTAGATGACCCCATATGTTTATAATTTGCTGAGTAGATACATATTTTATTCCAAGAAATGCTTAGCATAGGCATTAAAAAAAAGATCAGGCTGTGGAGAAACAATTTAAATAAAATCTTAGAGTGCTAACACTTTCCAAGGTTATGGCAGTGGTCTGCTGGTGCTCCTCCATTCAGGCACAGCATTACTGTGATGCTGATTATTAGCAAAATAACCCATCAAATGTAATGAACTCAGAAATTTCTGAAGCCTGTATGAATATCTTTAAATGTTTTTCAGCTCCGGGTTCATCCCACCGTATTCTTAGTAAAACATTTGTATGTGAATCATTGAGCTTTGCAAATAAAGCGACTTTCAGTTACTGATTTAAACACAGAAACTACATCAGTTCTGTAATTCTCTTTACACAATAAACTGTGATTTTATTTTTCAGTGTTGAAAATGAGCCCATGAGCACAAGTCAGAAAAAGGAAAATGTGCGTTCATCAGAAGCAGTAAAGGTATAGTTTTTAATCAATACTATTTTAAATCAAGTAATTTTTTTCTTAATTTCTGCTCATTCTTCCTCTTTTTAGAGTCCGTCATTTCATTTTGCCTTTCAAAAAGAATACCATAGCATTTATGTTGTGTGGAAAGCCAGCCCAAATCTGTTGGGTGAGCACTCTTTCTGCATTATGGATGCAGGGGAAGAAAGGAGAGCATTGATACATGGAGTTACAGTGGTATTCTTATCCCAGTGCTGCCACTAACCAGTTCTGTGGTCTCTAGCTAGTGTGTTTAACTTCTCTGTGTCTTAGTTTTCCAGTCTATGAATGGGACCACATGATTCCCATGGTGTTTTTTTACCCTGGAAAGTTCTTTGATGTATGCTGTTTTCTGAAATGCTGCCAGCAACTAATAGTCCTTTGAGAGGGAAGAGAGGACTAGATGTTAATAACATGTTTTTTCTTGTCATTGTTACGACACAGAATGTTTGGTCACCTCACATATGAACAAACTTCCTTTGCTTTGTGAGCTTGAAAATTGCATAAGGTATGCACACCCCTAGAGGATTATTGATAGGAGTGGTTAAAAGTTCTAGAAAATCATTCAAGTTTGCATCATTTCTTTTTATTATTAAAAGTTTTATAGAAATTGGACTTTTGTATTTATTGGTGATAAGAAGCCAGGTATGTGGTCATGTTTTGGCAGTTGCAATGCATTCACAGGGTTTGGTCCCAATTACATACTTCTTTTTGTATGATTTGTGGCAGTCAGTCAAGGAAAAAAGACTGTGCTTTCCAGGGATTTCAGAGTAAATTGACTTAGTCACTGGAGAACTGGAAAGTTATCTGAATTCTCCACAACTGGTATGGGCACTATTTTAATATTTTTGAAAGCTATGTAAGGTCCGTGTAAAAATATGTATGGTAAAGATGAAATTGTTTTCATTCTTTATTCTCACATACCTCATAATAGAAAACAATACAAATATTCGCTTTATTGAAAGAAAAAAATTCAGGATCATTCTTCCCTTTTTCTGTGCCTTTCTTATTTTAGGCTACTAAATCATACTCCAGGGTTTTCCAGCGTTCCCCCACTGACTCCTCTTCTGCCTCCAAGTGTTAGCTAGTCTCCTGGTTTACCACAGCGTGGGCCCTGTGACTTTCTTCCTCTTTTTTAGGTTTTCAGTAAGGCTTTGTTTTTAATCCCATGTCTCACATTGGCCTTATGTGGTACTTGCTGTCACCAAGTTCTGTGATTTTCCAGTTTGTCTGTGGGATAACTGATTTCTTTTTGACCAGAATCCGCCTTTGCAGATGCTTTCACAGACACTCCCTTTGCTCTTACACTGGCCGCTTTCTGCCTTCCTCTTCTGCTTTCGTTATCTAGTGCTGCTGTAACAAACACCACAAGTGGATTACTCCGACAAAAGGAGAGTTGTTCTCTAACAATCTTAGCAGTCGACAAGTCCAGGTTCAGGGTGTCAGCGCCAAGGGAAGGTCCTCTGTGTCTGCTAGCTCTGTGAGAAGGGCCCTGTCATCAGTTTTCCTGTGGCCTGGGAACTTTCCCACACATGAACCCCCGGTCTAAAGGACACACTCTGCTTGTGGTGTTACTGTCTTCATAGTATGAGTTCTCACTGTCTTTCTGCTTGTTTCTCTGTTTTATAACTCATAAAAGATTGATGTAAAACACAATCTATCCTATAGATCAAGTCCTGCCTCATTAACGTGACTTCCGCTAGTACCATCCCATGGACATCATAGAGACAGAATTTACGACACATATGAAAATCTCCTTAGGTGGCAAAATCGTGGGCAGTCACACAGTACTGGGATCATGGCTCAGCTAAGTTGGCAGTTATTTTGGGGAAACATAATTCAGCCCATGAAACTTCCTAAACCACTTCTAAAACCATGAATCTGCTAGTGGCTTTTGTCTTTATAATTATTTGCTTATCCTTTTCTTGTCAAATTTAGTAGTTTGTTGAAGAGAAGAAGTCAGTGTGTATGAGTCATCCTACAAAGTTAATGAAAATTTTTATCCCCTTTTTTGTAATTGAAGAAAAGGAAGTTCCAAGAGATTGAGTCACTTGACTAAACTTACACTGCTAGTAAAAGGAGGCAGGAGAATTCATGCAGAGTTTTGTACCTAATGTTTGCCATTCATGCACTTAATTTATAAGTCATATTGATAAATGAAGGAGACTGGTGGTACAGTTGTTAAGCACTCAGCTACTGACCAAAACGTCAGTGGTTCAAAGTCACCAGTTGCTACACAGGAGAAAGATGTGATAATCTGTTTCCACAAAGACTATCTGAGTATAATAATAGTTGAAATAACTGTTCCTGTGTTTGATAAAAAAAAGAACTCTGAAAATTTCTACATTAAACTGGTGCCATAATACTGCTATTACCTGCAAATTGATAGCATTTGTTAAGTCCGTAATCAGCTTTAAAAATTAGTTCAGTAATTTTCCCCTAACTAGGAAAAGAATAAAATGCACTTAAATCTGACTGCTGTTTCACCTCTGGCTGAGAATGAGTTAGAAAGACCAATAAGAAGATATACACAAAATCAAAATATTAGCAGCAACATAAATTAAGTATATTTTTCTTACTAAATTGCACAGTATTCTTAATGTAGGCATCCCATAAACCAAACCCATAGCCACTGAGTCAATTCCAACTCATAATAATCCCGTGGGACAAAGTACATTTGCTCCGTAGGGTGTCTAATGCTGTAAGTCTTTGCAGAAGCTGACTGCCCCTTCTTTCTCCTGCAGGATGGCAAGTAAGTTCAAACCTCCAACCTTGAGGTTAGCAGTTGAGCTGTTAACCACTGCCCACCAGGGCTCCAGAACTTTATAGGAGGCTTCAAAAGGCTCTCAGAGACTCAAAAGCATTTATTATTCTGGTGCAGTCTTTTCACTGGAAAAGTCCTTATTCTATGCCAGGAAGGAATAGCTTTTCCCCAAGTTATTATTATTATTTTTTATTTAATATGACTGAGTGAAAATGTACATTCCCATATAAATTTACATGCCCACCTATATGCGGCTTCCACTGCTCTCCCTGTCCAGTGACAGCACACTATTCCTCTCTGCTCCATACATGTCTCATCCTCCCAACAGTCTCTTTCCCTTCCTCTCCACCCACTCTCCTTCCTCCAGCCAGAAGTCAGCAAGATGATATCCTATAGATGTATAGAACCATAAAGTACATCCAATATATGGTCACTCTGCATCGCCAAGTTCAATCCATTCGTGTCCAACCCCAAGTTATTTTTATTTTTAATGTACCCTGTTTTTTCTTACAACAAAACAAAAGGTGAAGCTCGAAACTCCATCACTTGGTACCCTTTCTCTTCATATCTCCTCCTGGTTCAATATGCTTTAATATCATAATAGCCAGCATTTTCTTAGGTCTGTATTTGGGCTCAGTGCATTCCAGCTCAACACAATCTTCTCTGTGGCTTTAGTCTTCTGGAAAATCAGCTTAGTCTGCCCACCATATCCGCTCTGCTTCCTGTCATAGTGACACTTTCCTTGGGCACACACAGAATCCTTGCCCTTCTTTTATGGTGTCACTTTGTGGGGTTGTTGCATGGCATACTTCTTACATAAAGTCAAGTCGGTTTTAGGAACAGTCCCCGTGTTTGCAGGAATACTGTCAGCATGAAATGCTCCAGGTTGTGTTTTTGTTCCTTTCTCATTTTCATACTTATACCAGTTGATCTGATTTCTGTTTACCAGCTTAGCTTATGAAAAAGGCCACATGTGTTTCTCTGGCCCAACGTGTTCTCTTGAGGTTTGGCGTGGTAAAGCCAATTTTTTGATAGATCTTTCAACCCAGATGCTGCTGGATTTAAGATTTGACATACTCAAAGTTGAACTCATGTATTTTATCCTCACTTTCTTCTGTTGTGTATCCCAATGAAAGATACCACCTACCTATGGAATACTGGTAACTGGGAATGGTTGTATCATTTTGTCTCCTTCCCCATAACCTTCACTCTAAGGCCCATCAGCAACCTTTCTTTCCTGTGCAGACCCATTGCTGCTGTTGAACTCAAACTTTGTCCATTTAGACCAGAGAGATAGACATGGATGACTGTCATGGGTTAACTATGCCTAAGAACATTTGCTTGGCATACAACTTTTAACTACATCCTTGTTATCAACATTGTGGTGAAAACCAGTGAAAATAACAGCATATGTAAAACTTTGATTTCACTCTGGATAATTTTTAAAAAATGAATCAATCTGAAACTTCAGCTTTTGACCTTATTTTGGTAGCAGGTTGCTTGTGATTCTTAAGAAAAGATCACAACACTCTGATGTGTCATGAAATCCCAGTTGTGAATTACTTTGTTCTGTGTTAAACCATGATTATCTTAAAAACAAAAAACAAAAAGAAAAAAAATACTACCATTGAGTTGGGTCCAACTCATGGCAACCCTAGCAGTTCAGGTAGAAGTACCTACCCCATAGGGAGCACCTGGTGATGATCAGTGTAGGCAGGGCAAAATAGTTTATAACGATCTTCCCATGACTGTTCTTATTTTCTCATGGAAAATAATCTTGTGATAAAAGAGATAGAGTCAGTTTTCAAGCAAAAGTAATTTAGCAGTACATTTAAATAGTTCACATTCTACCTTAGTTGTAACATCTATTTACTAAAAAATATTGTTGATGCAGATGTGTTATCAGTAGACAATATGGAATTAATCAGACAGTCCGCCATAAATTGAATTTCATTATGAGTAAATGCAGATTAAAATTTTAGCATCTAACCAAGTCAAAAGCAGAAATAATAAACTGATAACGAAGTGTTTTCTTTAAAATTGAGGGAGTTTCCACTATTGGTGGTTGCAGATTTACTACATAATAGAAGACCTGACAGTTAAGTTCACGAACTCACCGCTGTGTGCTTAAATTGGTAGCACTGTAGAAACAACTCAGTAACTTTGGTAGATAAGTGTCTCACAGCTGTGTATGTGTCAGTGTGTGATGGTGTTTTGCTGAGTGGCATTCATTACTGCTGTGGGGTTTGGTTTTGTGCCGTTGCAGGAATGTCGGAGCTTTAATATTAAAAAAACCTTAAAATTCTTGTTAAATTTGGCAAGAGTGGAAGTAAAATCAGAGACATGTCAGTCCAAGTTTATGGGGAAGATTCTATGAAGAAGATGGCCGTCTACAAATGGATTAAATGTTTCTCTGAGGGGAGAGAAAGCGTCACTGATGAAGGGAGGTCAGGGCGGCCAAGAATAAGCAGAACTGATGAAAACATTGCAAAAGTTGATTGACTTGTGCGTCAAAATCATCGGCTGACTGTGAGAAGCATAGTGGACTGAGTAAACATTGATAGAGAAACAAGAAAATCTTAACTGAAAATCTTGGCGTGAGAAAGGTGTGTGCAGAAATGGTCCTGAGGGAGCTCACCAATGAATAAAAGCAGAGGAGAATTGAAGTTTACCAAGAACTTTTCGGGAGGCAAGCTGATGTTTTAGGCCCTGTTACCACTGGTGATGAAACATGGGTATACCAATACAACCCTGAAACAAAGTGCCAAACTGCTGCAATGGAAGTCAGCCAATTCTCCCTGATTAAGAAGGTTCCATCAGTCCAAATCAAGAGTCAAAACAATGTTGCTAACCTTTTTTAATATCAGCAGGATTGTTCATTATGAATTTGTACCAACTGGACAGACAGTTAATGAAGTTTACTATTTAGAAGTACCGAAGAGGCTGTGTGAAAAAGTTAGACAAAAATGACCGGAACATTTCACCAGCAACTCATGATTCTTGCATCATGACAATGCACCAGTTCATAGAGCGCTGTCTGTAATGGAGTTTTTAGCCAGTAAACAATGTCTGTATTGGGACACCCTCCCCACTCACCTGAGCTGGCCCCCAGTGACCTTTTTCATTACTCAAAGATAAAGGAGATACTGAAGGGAAGATGTTTTGATGACATTCAGGACATCAAGGATAATACAATGACAGCTCTGATGGCCACTGTAGAAAGAGTTCCAAAATTGCTTTGAAGGGTGGACTAGGTGCTGGTGTCAGTGCTTCTCAAAGGGAGTACTGTGAACGTGACCATATGATGTTCAGCAGTGAGGTATGCAGCACTTTTTCTAGGATGAGTTCATGAACTTAATTGTCAAGCATTGTATTTGAAACAGGCAGGTATCTTAGTACAATAAACTCATGGCTGTCAAGTCAGTTCCGATTCATGGCAACCCTATAGGACAGTGTAGAATGGCCCCTTAGGGTTTCCAAGGGATGCCTGGTGGATTTGAACCACCAAGATTTTGGTTAGTATCCAGTCTTAACCACTAAGCAACTGACTTTAGAATGTTTAGGTGATAGTCCTACTCATTCATTGTAAGAGCTGATAAAATTGTCTTTTTCATCCCTGATATGTGAAGGAAAGTACAGAATGTTAGACCTACCTGTTGGAAGACCATATGTTTCATATTTATTGTGAAAAACTTGAGGTACAAAGAAGGCATGTGATAGTTTTCTCAGCAGTGGGATTAACATTGTGTGAAAACAGAGAGTAGTGAGAGAGTGGGGGAGAGGGACAAATTCATGACTGAGAATTCATACGGTGATATTCCATATTCAGGTATTCATGTCTAGAACATGAGTGCGAGTGGAGAAGGACACGAAGGCTAAACCCACCAAGACCTTGAATGCTATGCCTGAGAGTTTGGATTTTATCTTGAGAGCAATATACAGCCATTAGAGGGAGTTGAGGTAGATCAGATTAGAATTCTAAAAAAGATTTCTCTGACTTGTTTAAAGAGGAGACTGGAGGACACTATGAATGGAAGTAGGACAACCAGTCCTTTCTTTGGTCTTTGGCAGTATTATAGGGTAGCATTACAGGGAAAAGGTCATGATGTTTTCTGATGTTTTGTTGGACATTTTAATCACAAATGTAAATTTTATAGCATACTGAAGGTGGATCAAGCTAGACACAGCATGATCAAGTTGTTTTGGTTAAATTGAGCTGCAGTGAAGCATCCAGGTGGAGATGGATATCTGGTTGATGGTTGGACAGGTCCATAGCTTAGAAGTTTGAACTCATAATACAAGTCTGGGAATTGTAAATAACTGAATCTTTAGACAGTGAGATCCACAAGAAGCTCGTGAAGATTAAGAAGGTTGAGGCTGGAACTTGGAGCAATGTGTCGTGTAAGGGATGCTCAGAAGGAGATGGAGAGAATATTCAGAGGATAAAGGAAACTGAGAGTGGTTCCATGGAAGCTAAAGAATTGTTTTCAGGAAGAGGTTCAGTGGTCAGAGGCATGTTTAACAAGTTAAGCAAAGTTTCAGGGGCTTAAGGAGAGATTGGAAATCCTGGTGGCTTAGTGGTTAAGTGTTACTGTGGCTTCTAAGAAAAAGGTTGGCAATTCAAATCCACCAGGTACTCCTTAGAAACTATGGGGCAGGTCTCCTCTGTCCTGTAGGGTTGCTGTGAGTTTGAATTGACTCTATGGCATGTTTTTTTAAATTTTATTTTAAGGAGAGATTGGAAAGAAACAGGAAGATGGTAAAAGTAGCTTCTTTTTAAAGAAATGGAAAATGGATAGGAGAATATTGTTACTAGACAAATGTTTTGGAATGCTAGAGGCTTGGAGAAGGAGAAACTGGCAAACTGAGATTCTTTATGAGATGCTAAGCATTATGAACCACTGCCCTGTTGGAGGAAGTTGTCTTGGGAAGGTGAGAGTGCTTGAAGGGAGACGAGTGTGGGGCCAGGTGTTGCTATGTGAGATGGGTAGGGTAGAGGTGGCGTCCGTAATTGAAAGAGTGTCTCTGAAATGGAAGCTAGGGCCCTCCGAAGTGGGTTAGTGGAGGAAGTGTCTTGGGGATATGAAAAAGGTTAGAAGTAGCTGCTGTGTAAAATGGAGAAGGCTGAAGAGTGATTTTCCATCTGAGGCCGTACATGTGAATTGTTGGCAAGCTGAATCTACAGAACTGCATATGTTTATGGATTTTTTAAGGCGAGACTCATCCACTTATATGGAAAAGATAAAATTGGAATTTTGCAGGAAAGGTTATTAGCCACATTTGGAAATCTGACAGAGAAGATAAAAATTTGTGGTAACTGAGAGGGCCAGGGGACCGAGTACAGAAACTGTGATGAGGCAGGAGAACAGGTGCGGTGGCTAGATCTGCGGCAGTGAGGCAGGAGAGCTGGAAAATGGAGAGGTGTGACCACTGGAGAGCGTTTGAGACTAGGATTCCGGTGTGAGGTGGGAAGGGGCATGACAAGGGCCAGAGTTAGCTAAAGGAGCAGATGGAATGGAAGGGAGGTCAATAGAGTTGAGGGTGCTGAGAAACAGGGTGTTCTGAAGGGTTGACCTCACCATGCAAAATGATGACAGGTTCTGGTATAGCCAAGTGCTAGAGACAGTAGGGGGTCACCTTGCCCTTCTTTATTTTTCACTTAACAAACTCGCAGCTCTCTTTGAACTTTGCTGTCCCAGCTATCACAGTGGCTCAGCACCTGCCATCTGCTACAGGCTGCTTGCGGAAGTGACAGGGCAAAACTGATTAAAACAAAAATAGATACACAAATTGTTTTGTGACACTGGCCGCAATCCGCATGATGTATCAGCACTCTCCCTTTTCTACTCAGGTTTCTTTGTGTCCATGTGTCCACTTTGTCTGTCCTGCCTTCTTAGCTTTGCTTTTGGTCAGGTGTTGCTCATGTGGACTCAGACTCCTGTACTTCAGTGAACTGAGAAGTACGTTCCTCCCATGTGGTGGTGTTTATTTTGTAGGCCGGTCTAATCTTTGGCCAAAAGGTAAACTTTGGGAGTGGCTTCCGTTCTGAGTTAGCCTCGTATCTGGGGATCACAGTCTCACAGGCTTCACCAGTCTCTGTCAGACTGGTAAGTCTGGTCTGTTTTTGTAAATGTGCACTGTAGTCTACGTTTTCCTCTTGTTCTGTCTGCAACTCCCAGTTGTGATCCCTGTCAGAGCGCTAGTAGTAGCTGGACGTTGTATACTTCTGGACTCAGGATGGTAGACGCTGTGACTAATGTTGTTTTTATAATAGAGGTTTTGTACCTGGTATGAATCCTGCTTAGTGGTAGTATATTATTTTTTTGATATGACGCTGAATTCTCTTGGCTAGACTTTTGTTGGGGATTTTTGCATCTGTAGTTACGAGATACAGTTGATCTGTAAATGTCTTCTTTGTGTGGTATCTTTGCCCAGCTTTGGTGTCAGGAGTATGCTAGCTTCATAAAGTGAATTCAGAAGTATTCTTTCTTTTCCTATGCTATGAAATAGTTTGAGTAGTACTGGTGTAAGCTCTCAACTGAATGGTTGGTAGAATTTGGCAGTAAAACCATGTGGGTCATGTTGCAATTTTTTTATTGCCTCTTCTTTACTACTTTTCCCCTTATGGGTCTGTTCAGATGTTCAGATTTTCTTTTTTAACTTGTGTTAGTTTAGGTAGGGACTGTGTTTCTAGAAATTTTTCTGTTTCCTCAAGATTCCTTATATTTCTTGCAATACAATTTTTCATAGTAATTGTGTTATAATCCTTTTTATTTCAGTTGGCAGTGTTGTAATGTCCCTCATTTTGTTTCTTATTTGGGTTATTTGCTTCTTCCCCTGTTTTTCTTTTGTCAGTTTTGTTGATTTTTTTTGGTCAGAGAACCAACTTCTTGAATCTTTCTATTGTTTTTCTGTTCTCGGTTTCATTTATTTCTGCTCTAGTCTTCATTTTTACATCTGGAGGCTATGGGCTTTTGCTGTTCTCTTCTTACTGTTCAAGTTGTTCAGTTTTCATTTTGATTTTAAACCATTCTTTTTTGATGTGTGCATTTATTGCTATAAATTGACCTGTGAACACTGCCTTTGATTCTTGTTTGATTATGGGAGTTTTTTAAACCTTTAATTTTTTCCATCACCCAGTTTTTAATCAAGGTGTTACTCAGTTTCGATGTATTTGATTTTTTTCCCCCATGTTCTTCCTGTTACTGATTTCTACATTAATGGGATTTTGATCAAGGAGAATGCTTTGTATTATTTCACAATTTGGGATTTTATTCAAGATTTCTTTGTGGCTCCAAATGTGATGCTTTTTGGAGAATGTTACAAGTGCATTAGAAAAGAATGTATACTTTGCTGTTGTTGGGTGGAATGTTCTACATGTGTATAAACTCAAGTTAGTTGATTTTGGTCTTTAGAACTTCTGTATCTTTGCTGAGTTTCTTTCTGTGTATTCTGTCCTTAACAGATAAATGTTATCCTAGTGCTGCACGTAGGCTGACATGCAAATTTAAACTGGATTGCACACTTTCACTCAATCACAATAAATAAATAAAATATTAAAATAAAAAATGTTTTAGTGTTTTTGTGGAATTGTGAATTTCTCTTCATTGCTGTTAGCTTGTTTTATTTGGAGTATTTCTGTACATTGAATCAGAGGTATTGATTAAGGTTATGGATTCTTGGTGGAGTGTCCCTTTAATTATTATGTAAGGCCCTTCACTTTGTGGGTGATTTTACCTTAAGATCTATTTTATATAACATTAATATTGCCACTCTTGCCCTTTATTGATGACTGTTTTCTTGCTTTATTTTTGTGTCTTTGTGTTGAAGGTGTCAGTTGTAGACAGTGTGTTGATGGGTCATGCTTTTTCACCCATCCTGCCTCTCTGTCTCTTTATAGGTGCACTTAAGCTGTGTGTAGTCAGTGTGATTATTGATAGGTAGTTTGTTGCTTCACAGTGTGGTTTTTTTGAGTATTGATGTTTTTGTTGAACCTGTTTCTTTCCTATACTGAGCTTTCGTTTGTAGATTTTCTTTTCTTTGGTTGTTATAGATTTTGTGCTTGCAGAGACTTTTTTCTTTTGATGGCTGGGTTAACTTTGTTACTACATTGAGATTTATACCTACCTTTCTAAGTTTGAACCAGTTTTTTGTTACATCAATTGCCTTGAGTTCCTCTCCGTTTTAAAACTCTATCTACATGACTTATTCCCCTTTATTGTTTTGACACTGCTGTCATTTACAGCATTCTCCTGTTTTATTTCTTTCAAGTTTGTTTTATTACTGAGAGTTCTTTGTTTAGGTTGGCATCCATCTGGCTCATGCTCTCTTGTATTCTTGACTCTGTTGTCTAATGTTGGTTCTGTAAGTGAAGGACTCCTTTCAGTGTTCCTTGTATGTTTGATTTAGTCTTTATGAATTCCCTTCATTTCAGTTTGTCTAGATGTAGCCTCATTTTGCTATCATATTTGAAAGAGAATTTTGCAGGATGTATTATTCTTTGTTGACAGTTTTTTTCTTTGTTGGTTTTCTACATGTTGGTGTATGGTCTTCTTGCTTAAGCAGTTTTTGACAAGTGATCAGAGCTCAGTCTTACTGTCTCCTCTTGATAAGTGACTTTGTTTCTCTCAAACTGCTCTCAGTATTCTCTCTTTTTCATTTGTTTTGGCAAATGTGATTCGGTATGTCTTGGTGACTCTCTTTAGGGGTCTGTCCTATACTGTGTTCTTAAAACTTTTCTCTAGCTGTCCTGGAACTCTGATCACATGAAAAGTTTTGCTTTGATTGTGTCCCATGTAATTCTTAGGTTTTCTTCATTTTTCTTTATTCTAATTTTTCCTCAGAGTGGCATCCATGGATTTGTCTTCAGTCCCATCTGTTTTGTCTTTCGTTGTTGCAGATTTGATCTCATAACCTTCTACTGAGCTTTCTGTTTATGAAATTTTGCTCTTTTGTCTTTCTAGTTGCTGTTTTTATATGGTTTTGAGTTGTTTGTTTAACATTTTGTTTTCATATTATTTTCCTAAACTCTTTTATTGCCTTGTCTGTGTTTCCCTTGATTTTGGCTGTGTCTTCATTGTTTTTTTTTTATGTTTTCCGTGACTTTGTCTATCTTTTCCTAGGTTATGCCTGTGTTTTCTTTGATCTCTTTCCTAATCTCTTAGAAAGGCCTCAATTTTGAGTTCTGTATCAGGTAGTTCCACTGCTGTTTCTTGTCCTGGATGGGTCACCAGACTATTTTGTTCACTTGCTGGAGTCTTCTCATCCTACTGTTTTATATGTTTTGATATTATGTGATGTCTCTGAGACATTAAGATACTCTTTATTCACTGATGGCATTTTTTATTTCATCTTGCATCTTTGTTTTGTTTTTGTATGTCAGGAAGAGTGGCCCAGGTGTTATTTGCCACTTATTTATCTCTGGGCATGATAGTTCTGACTAACTTGTCCAGTTGGACAGAACAGAAACAGCAGAGTAAGTCTGCTTCACTGTGCACTGGTTTGCCAAGGTGACTGAAGGTAGACTGGGCTGGCTCAGCCTGCCTCCTCCAGCAGTGTGGGATGTTCACAGCCTCTAACCAGATAGTCCTGGGTGTTGGACTGGGAATGATAAGGGCTTGATTCTCACTGTTCATCAGCTGATCAAGTGACAGGCAGGGAGGTGCAGAGTGGGCCTAAAGCTACAGTGAGCCTGAGTGCTGGGTACACTGTAGCCGTGACAGTATGGTAAGGGCAGGTGGGAAGTAGCGTGTGGTGTAGGGGACTAGGTGAAGTGGGAAGAGAAGAGAAGAAAGTTGGCTGGTGAGTGGGATGTACCTGGGGGCCATCAAGAAATTGGGGGAGGTGACATACAGGGTTAGGCAGAAAGTAGACAGAAAAGACAGAAAACAAATTTAATGCTGGTATGGTGGAATCAGTGAGTGAGGCCAGACTGGTGTGCGAGATGCCCTGTATCCATGATGGCATGGTGACAGACAGTGAGAAGGAGGAGAGAGTTGCCAGCTGGGAGCAACAAGAAAAAGGCAGAAAGAAAAGTGTGGAGTAGGGGTGCAGGGCAGACCTGGAGGCAGGTAGGGCATGGAAGAGAGGTGACATTCTGGGCTAGGTGGGAGGCAGGAAGAAAAGGGAAAAGTAAAAAGACAGTGTAGTCAGGACCCGGTGGGTGGTAATGGGGCTGACCTGGGGCAACTGCAGGCCAGTGGTTCTGTCTATGGCAGTGCAGAGTAGCCTGATGGGAAGGAAGAGCTAAGTGAGAGGGAGAAAGAAAAGGAAAAAAGGGGGGAAAAATGATATGTTAGAAGCTAGTGTGTGGTAGAGGTGAACTCAGAGTGGCTGTGACTACGTGGCTGTCCAGTTGTGGCATTGTGACATGGTCTGGTGAGAAGGCAGGGAGGCAGTATATGGGCTTAGGTGGGAAGGAGAAAGAAAAGAAGGAAATGAAAAAAACTGGCGTGGCAAGAGGTGGTGAATGAGGGCTAGGCACACCCTGGGCTGGTGGCTCTCTACCCACAGCAGTTCGGTGTAGAGGTGGTATATGGGGCTAGGTAGGAGGGAGAAAAGGAAGAAAGGGGTCGGGGGAATGGCATAGTTTGTGGGACCTGGGACAGCAGTGGGCTGCAGGAATGGGAAGGCCTGGGGTGTGGTGTTGAGTGGGAGAGAGAAAGGGAAGAAAGGAAAAGGAAAAAAAAAGGCATTGTAGGAGCCAGCAGGTGGGAGAGGAGGTGGGGCACAAGTGTGAGGGGCAGGAAAGCGTGTTCTCTGGTTACCAGGTGCTCTGCTTCCTGTTGCAAGCTCTGCGAAGTTGGCTTCACATCTGGGGTCATTGCTGGCTGTGTTCAAAGATGGCAGTGCCTTGCGTGTCGGTTGGCAGGAGACCTCCACTCTGTGTCGCTCTTCCTTCTCTGTTGCCCTTCAGTTTCTTCCTTTTGGTGTTTGACGTAGTTCTTTTTCCCCCATTTGATGCCTAGGGTTCCAGGCTTGATGTTTGCGTCTGTTTTACTTAGTTTTTTGGGCCTTTGCACGAGGGACAGCGTGCTGCATCTGTCTCTGGCGGCCCGTTGGCTGTTCTTCATCTGTGTCTCTTACACGGCAGCTGCGCCCTTTCTATAAGTTTGCTTGCCTATCTCTAGCAGTTGTAAAGCTGATTCTCAAAAAGAGTAACAGTAACGTCTGTGTTGGAAGTTAAGCTGTTGCGTTGTGTCTGTCCGTCTTTCTACTCAAAAGGGTGCCCTTTACTGAGTATTTCTACTACTTTACCATCTACTCACTGCTTAACACCTTGAGTTCTATGGTTTACTGACAAATGTTTGAATGGTTATGACTGTGTTTTGTGACCTCTGGACTTTTCCATGGTCCTCTTTTCTTTATTAATCTAACAAGTATTTGGTTACCTGCTGTTGGCACCATGGCAGCTGCTGGGAGCCCGGTGCAGGACCAGAGTGTTTTGTCCTGTTGTACATAGGGTCCCTATGAATCAGAAACTACTTGATGGCACCTAACAGTAACATTGTTTCCAGGCACATTTCAAGATACTGGTGATACTGCAATAAATAAGACAAGCGAAAATCCCTGTCCTTGTTGATTTTACTTTCTAGAGAAAGAGACAGGAAGAGACAGATTTCAGTGTGTGTGTGTGTGTGTGTGTGTGTGTAACTGGTACTGACACATACAATGGAAAAAGTAGGGAGATGGATGGCCTCAGGAGTGGAGGGAGGTGCTATTTTAGATAGAGTGACCAGGAAGGGTTTCAAATGAGGAGGTGACATTTAAGTAAAAGTCTGAAGGAAGTGAAAGAGTGAGTCATGTATCTGTGGGGGGAGAAAATATTCTGAGCCCAGAGAAGAGTAAATGCAAAATTCCTTAGATAGGCGTGTGCCTGACATATTTGAAAACCAGTGAGGAGGCTGATCCTCATCTTTGTTGACCTCATAGTGGCATTTAGCATTCTTCATCCGCCTCTGTAAATATCCTGAAGGAGATGCTGTGACCGGGTTTTTCCTTTCTGGCACTGTACCCACATGCAAGTGTTTTGCGTGATTTATAATACGTGGTGTTAAATTATACATGGTTGTGTCAGTGACTCATGGCTTACTAGAAAGCCCAGCGTTGTCTAAAGTGGTGCTTTTTGAAAGTCAAAACCCAAATGCACTGCCATCAAGTTGATTCTGATTCATAGTGATCCTATAGGACACAGTAGAACTGGCCTATAGGGTTCCCAGAGCTGTAGATCTGTATGGAAGCAGACATCTTTTGTTCCACAGGACATCTGGGGGGTTTCAGTTGCCAACCTTTGGGTTAGGAACTGAGGGCTTTAGCCAGTGTACATGGGGGGCTCTTTTTGAATGAATTAAAAATGCATGCTCCCGGTCCCTAATCCTGGCCTAATGAGTCAGAGCAGGGCTGATATAGCTCCTTTTTAATGAGTTCTTCAGGTGAATGGAATTTTCTGTGTGAGCTGAGATTGGCCTTTGTGATGCTCGTTACCTGGCATTGTGAAATTGCCCAGTTAGTTAGTTCTCATCAGGATGACTGTGCTTTCTGACCTTGTATTGCAATGTCAGTAGCCTTTCAGCAGTGACCTCCCGGGATCTGGTCAGTGGACAGACTTTCTTCACTGCCTTTCCCCCCCCCCCCAGTATTGGGTATGGTGTCATTGAGCCGTAACAGAGTTCATAGTCTAGACCAAGGAGGATGGGTTGAAGTACTATTCCTAAGACTGACTAGCTATTTAATGGGTCATGTAGCTGAACTCCTCTGCACTTCTTTGTGGTTTGTGATGCTCAAATGAGATAACATCTGAAAGGATTGTGTGAACTCTAAATTTACATATACTTATACAACACTTTGTTTTTGGATTGCTTGGTTAATACTGAAAGCTTTTAAATACATATCAAGTTCGAAAATTGTGTCATGACTCCTGTAGGTGCCAATTCCTTCATCTAAAAGCTAGAAAGGTTGTGTGCTAATGCTTAGAATTATACTTGTGTTAGGGGTGATTTAGTGCATCTTTATGAACAGACCTAATGAGAAGTCAGCCTAGGGTCCCAGTGGAAATCTATCTCAGTGTGTACATTCTTTTACATGAGAACATTTACATTGTTAGTTACTACTGTAAAAAGAAGGGGAAAAGCTATCTAAACTATTTAAACAGCTGAAATACTACCTAAATAATATATATTTCCAGAGAAAGGAGTTTTACACTGTCTTAATCACTCCCCTGTGTATTGCCACATACAGATGTATGGTTTTGTTTTTGACAAATGTCAGAAAGTTCATAATAAGATGAGTCAAGAGACCATTGGGTTAGACAATTAAGAATTCACTGATGATTCTGGAAAGAACAGTTCTTATAGAGAAGAATGGCTGGAAACAAGAATGGCTGGTTGAAGGATTACAAGAGGAGGAAGTAGGTTTATTCACAGAGCTCATATGAAAACAAAGGGACACAGAGAATTGGACTCCTCTGTACCTTCCAGACCTGTCTGCTGCCACTCCTTCACGTCAGACATTGTGCACCATGAAGAATAGCGTGTACAGTATGTACCATCTTCTTCTCTCTTGCCTCTCTTCTGTAGCTGTGTGCAATTGTTTCCTCTCATCACTTCTCTGCCACAGTTACTTTTTCCGGTAATGTTGGAGTTCTCAATCTGTGAACCCAGTGTCCTCTCCTTCCCCCTATTATAAACATTGTGACGTTTGGTAATGTTGACCTCCTCTTGCTACTCTGCTCTGTAGGTGCTGAGATGATGCCCTAATTCTTCTCATAACATTTGCAATTACTTCTCTGCCTCTTTCACTGATTTCTCCTCTTACCGGTGTCTTTTATTTATTTATTTTTTGTACCCATACAGCTCTTTCCTCCCCGCATACACTATCTATTGACAGATTACATTCCTAAACCATGCTTCTAACTGCCAGCTGCACATCCCGTCTTGGCATCACCCCACCCAGTGGCCATCAGGTTGATTCCGACTCATGACCACCCTGTGTGTGTCACAGAACTGTGCTCTGTGGGGTTTTCTGTAGCTGAGTTTTTGTAAGAAGACAACCAGGCCTGTGTTCTGAGGCACCTGTGGGTAGACTCAAACAGCTAACCTTTTGAGTAGCAGCCACATGTATTGACTGTTTGCTCATGTTCTCCCCGCCCCCCATGCCCCAACTCCTGGACATCACCATGGGAATCTAAAACTCAGTATGCCTGACATCTAAATATTTTGTGGTTCTGCCTCCTCCTTGTCTTTAAAAAAAAAAAAAAGGTCCTAATGCTTATTTCGCTTCCTGCTTGCCATCTCCAAATTTGCTTTAACTCTTAAACTAGTTGTCTAACTTAGGAAACTTAGTTACCTACAACTTGTAATCCCCCACCTTCCATGTGGAATTTAGCAATTTAACTGCCTCATTCTTGATTCTCTATCTTCCAGTCTTCTTCAGCTACACCCCTGCCCTAGTGAACATAGTTCAAACTTGGTGTGTGTTATAGCTAGTCTCTAGAATGCTCTAGTCTCCTATTCTTTGGTGACACTTCTAGTCACCCTTCAGGAGCAAGCTCGAAGACTGCCTCCGTGATGCGGTGGTTTCTCACCATCCCGGTCCTTCACTGTGGGCGTGCCTGTACTACGCTTGCACGGTGTTGTAATCATCAGTGTCTCGCTAGATTATGAGCTCCTTGAAGGCAGCAGATAAGTCCTATTAACAGAGTACCTAGCCCAATATTGAGTACATGCCAAAGATAGTAGATAGACGGATAAATTTGCACCAGAGAGAACTGCATTACAACATATTGATTATAAAGGGAAAAGAAATGAAAGATTACTGAGAAGTGTATGCCTCCATAGGTAGCCTTCGTCTACTGTGTGCAGAAATGTCAGCATCTTGCAGAGTAACTGAAAATGATGTTTGGTTAGGGTTTGCTGGACTCCCGAATGCTTTCATTCTACCAATTTGTTGCAACAGTGGCAGACAGTCCTGTTAGCATACATCAGGGTTTGTGGCAGGAAGAACTTCACTTGTTGTTGAGGCCGTGGGCAAGCGCAGATGGTTTTAATCAGACTTAAACTGTTAATAATATAAATACAGAATTTATTGTAGAGTTTTTCGTTGAATAACAGTGTTTTTTAAATTTGTTTCTAATTGTGTAAACTTAGCATATTTTTGTTTCTAAAGTTTCAAACTTGTTTTGTTTAGGGTTGCTTTAGTCAGCTTGTGCTGCTCTAACAGAAATACCACAAAGTGGACGGCTTTAAGAAAGCAAAGTTTATTCTTACGCAGTCTGGTAGGCTACAAGTCCAAATTCACGGTATACATTCCAGGGGAAGGCTTTCTCCCTTGTCATCTCTGGAGGAAAGTCTGGTATTGCCTCACTGTTTGTCTAGGGAGCATCTTGGCACAGAAACTTCAAGTCTGAACGACATGCTCTTCTCCTCTTCTCTTGTTGCTGCTTGCTTGATGGATGCTGTGAGGCTCCCAATTCCCTGCTGGTTTCTCTTTCCTTTTATCTCTTGTAGGATGGAAGAATTAAGGGTGGGGCAAGCCACCCTCCAGGGAAACTCTCTATGAAGTTACAGCCCCACCCGAAGCCTTTAACACACAACATGAAACAATCACAAAACTGGGAATCGTGGCTGAGCCACAGGGCTACACAGATTTTTAGGGGGGGACACAATTCATTTCATGGCAAGGGTATTAATTATTAATACAAATTCTCATTGGATTATTTGTGAAAAGTAAATAACCAACTGAGGCAGTTAAGCTAGAAAAAAGGCTTCAATAACTTTAAATTTAAGATACAAAAATTTTAGAATAGTAAAGAAGCTGAAAATTGAGGAGATGGAGCAACAAGTGATATTTTAAAAAAGAATTGTAGATAATTGTAAAATGATTAAATATGATGGCTTTAGTTTGGTAAAAATGTATCTTTGGAAATCAGTCTATTATGCTTTAAAACCAAATGTCAAGTAAAAATAATTGGAGCTGTGAAATAAATACTATTTCTGATAAAAATTATTTGGCTTTAGATCTTTAATGATGTTGCCAACAAATGTGAATATCCATGGTCTTTTAGTTTTCCTTTTGTGAGGACATTTCATCAGTTTTATGCAATTCTTTTGTGAATTCCAAAAGCATTTGGGGGGCACTGAATGTTCACTGGAAGAATTCTTGTCCTCCACGAGGGAGGCCCGGGTTTGATTCCCAGCAGATGTACTTCATGCTCTGCCACCGCCCATCCATCGGGAGGACTGTGTGTTGCTGTGATGCTGAAAAAGTTTCACTGGAGCTTCCAGACTAACACAGACTAGAAAGAAAGGCCTGGTGATCTACTTCCAAAAATCAGCCAGTGAAAATCCAGTTGATGACAGCTGTGTGATCCTGTTGCATGTGAGGTCACCAGGGAGTCAGGAATGACCCAGTGGCAGCTGATGACCACAAAATCACTGTAAGATTATTTGTGATATTTTAATGACTAGTTCATACCATACTTTGCTCAGGTAGCAACCCAGAATGAGCACTTGTTCATATGAGGTTAGTAGAAAAAGCTAATCTCGGTTCTGTTCATATGATCTTGTTACTTCATTTTGGCCTGGTGAGAAATGCAACTGGTTATTAAAATGACTGGTTAAAAGAGGAGATGTATAAATATGTTTCATGTACACGAGAATTTTGAAATGAGCAACAGGCCTAAGTTCTGCTTCTGTACTGAGAAGCCACTGTGATGTTTATGACAGGAGAGGGCGCGGCGTGCTTACAGTGTGGGCTCCCGTAATGAACAGAAGGCTGGCCTGACAGGGTAGAGACAAGTGAGATCAGGTTGTGGTTGAAGCCAACAAAAGATGAGACTTGTAAGAACTCTAGAAGGCTGATTGTATACCTAATGTGGAGACCTCACCGGGTGGTGCAGTGGTGAAGAGCTTGATTGGTCACCAAAAGATCAGCCGTTCCCATCCACCACCTGCTCCTTGAATACTCTCTGGCGCATTTCTCCTCTGTCCTAAAGGATCACTGTGAGTTAGAATCATCGAGACAGCACTGGGTTTTGTTTTGTTTTTTTGCAACACATAAAAATGCTGCATGATTGTTCTAAATAAATGAATAAATAACCCTCTGAAACCAAAGGCAGAAATAAACTTTATCGTTTGCCTAAAATTAATTTGCTGGGTTAGTGGGGTCTAAACATTTTCTCATGGGATAGTTTTCACTAGTCCTCAGTGAACTGCTCTTGTAAACTCTTTTGAACTTGAATTAAAACCCGTAATGAGTTGAACAAATGAACTTCTAGTTAGTGTTTTTACTTTCTGAAGATCAGGTTCTTTCAAGTGTCCTGTGGTGGTTTTTCCTTGGTGTCCTGATCTTTTTCTGACTCACACTTAAGCTTTCTTTTTAGGACTCGTGAGCATGACATCTGACAGATACTGTTGGATGTACATTCCTGTGACAAGAATGTGAACAAGCATGTTCAGAAGGCAGGGCACGTTGGCACATTTGCCTCGAGCTCGTCAGGATCTGAGAAGGAGGTGGAACGCCAGCATGCTGGTTGGTGCACGAGTTCAGACTGTCTTCTGGAGCACATGAGTGGACGTTTGCTTCCCTCGTGACGTAGATAAGAGCGGGTGAAAGGGACCTCTGGAAATGTTTAACATGCGCAGGAATGCCAGGGAGCACCCATGGTTTGCATTAACAGGCGTGTCAGGACTTTGTGTTTTACTGGAGAAGCTCATGGTGGGCTTTTTGTATGTTTATTTGTTTGTCTGAATTGCAGCCTAATGATCCTGTCTTGCTCCTTTGAGAAATGACTGTAACCAGTGTGGCAGCTTCATGACTTGCATCCATATTGAAATGATGAGGCCTGTTTAGGTACTTTCCTGTAAAACTACAGTGTTTGATAATACTGTCTACTGAGCTTTCTCATAATAAAAGACAAATTTAGATACCAGTAAGGGTTGCCATGATTTGTCCCTTGGCTTACCTGGAGATAATTCTTGTCCTCATTTCATTATTGTACCCTAATCTACTTCCAGTCACGTTATGCTTGTTGGAAGCTGCCACCACGTGCACACATAAACATGCATGTCCACTTGCAAACACGCAAGCACACACCCACACCCTGCACTTTTTAAGTCTTAGATCAGAGGATGCTTTCTCTAGGAAGTGCCCCCTGAGTTGTCTCCTCAGCTTTCATCTTTACCAAATCTGGAGTAGTCAGTCCTGTCCTGTGTTCCCATGTGTGCTCTGTGTCTCCCTTTGTGACACATGCTATATTGCTTTGTTAAAGTCTAGCTGACTGTGCCTTTCAGCAGATTGTAAGTTGTCCAAGATAATAGAAGTCATTAGTCTTGTTCGCAAACATGTTTCTGGTGCGTAGCACAGTCTGTCATATATAATAGGCTATCAATCAGTATTTATGGGGTTGAACTGAATTTGAATCATCTGGCCCACTTCTTTTAGAATCCTTATTAAATTCGACTTCATTCCATGCAGATTTGAAGCCAAACATTTTCTAGTAAATGATAAAGATGAACTTTCTCAGAAACTTTTTTTAGTGAGAGGCAACTTTAGCCAATAGTAATGTCTTATAATTTGTAGATTAGCAAGTTAGAAGAATCAGAATGACCTACTTTGACAAACAGTGACTATCTAAGTACTTAAGAAGCCCCTCCTATACTATATCTTCTTTAAAAGGCAGGCATGATGGAGTATTTATTTCAGATCTGCAATGTCTTAATGTGATCCTCTCCCCTCTCTGTAGGGTTAGACTAACAAACACAGATGCTACACTCATTCTGTGTGTCTTGTTAAATGTTGTTGAGTGTGAATTACCAGAGCACGTTAGGGAAAATACTACAATTTTTTGTGGTGGTAAAGTTTAATATAACATTCTACTATTAAAAAGTAGGATCTAAATATTTTCCTAGTAGAACAATTTGCTTACTAACTGTATAGTAAAGTCCAGGGGAATGAGCATATCAGTTTGAGAAGAATTCATCTAAAATGCTCCTTAGAAGCAAGATGAAGTTTTCTTTTCAGTATGTTTTGCAGACTTTCTTTTTTTTTTATTATGATTGAGTGAAAATGTACATTCCCATGTAAATTTACATGCCCACCTAATGCAGCTTCCACTGCTCCCCCTGCCCGGTGACAGCACACTATTCCTCTCTGCTCCATACATGTGTCATCCTCCCAACAGTCTCCTTTCCCCTCCTCTCCAGCCACTCTCCTTCCTCCAGCCAGAGGTCAGCAGGATGATATCCTATAGATGCATAGAACCACAAAGTGCATCCAATATATAGTCACTCTGCATCACCAAGTCCAATCCATTCGTGTCCAAAGAGTGGACCTTCGTTATGATTTATGGGCAAGGGCAGCATCAGGGCCAGGGGCCATGCTCCCAGGGGAACCCCAAAACCACTTTTTAAAAAAAAAAAAAATGTGCTTTAAATGAAAGTTTACAATTCAAGTTAGTTTCTCATATAAAAACTTATTTATGTACACATTATTGTGACCCCATTTCTTCTCTCTGCAATGTGACAGCACAGTCTTCCTTGCCACCGTGTATTTCCCATGTCCATTCAGCCAGCTCCTGTCCTCCTTTGCCTTCTGGACAGGAGCTGCCCATTTAGTCTCATGTGTTTTCTTGAACCAAGACCCATACTCCTCACCAGTATCATTTTATGTCTTACGGTTCAGTCTAATCTTTATTTGAAAAGTTGAGTTTCAGGAATGGTTTAAGTTCTGGGCAGAGAGTCTAGAAGCTCTGGTTTACTTGACTCTTTCTGTTGCTTGAGCTGGTGCTTTCCTTAGATCTTTAGTGTTCTTTTCTCCATTCTCCTTTGCTGCAGGTGTGTTGGGACCAATTGATGTATCTTAGGCGGCTGCTGGCTAGCTTTTAAGACCTCAGGCTTGCATTATGACCTAAAATGTCATCTCTTCTGGATAATGTTCTGTGTGTGCTGAGAAACGAAGTATACTTAGGTGCTGTGGGGTGGAGTATTCTGTATATGTCTGTGAAGTCAGGTTGTTTGTTCATGGCATTTAGATCTTCTCTGTTTCTATTGAGCTGCTCTCTGGATTTCCTGTCCTTCACTGAAAGTGGTGTGTTGAAGTCTCCTACTATTGTAGATCTGTGTATTTCTCTTCTTAATGCTGTTAGAATTCATGTATTTTGGAATCCTCTCATTGAATGTGTAAATATTTACTATGGGTATGTCCTCTTGATGTATTGACCCTTCAAGCATTATATAGTGCCCTATGGCACCAGAATAAAGCAAAATATAAGAATTAGAGCAGAATTAAAATAAATGGAGAATAGAAAAACAGTTGAAAAGAGTTAATAAGATCAAAACTGGTTGTTTGAAAAAAATCAACAAAATCAATAAACCCTTTTGCCAAGCCGACAAAAGAAAAAGGAGAGGAGGCAAATAAGCCAAATAAGAAGTGAGGCATCACAACAGACCCAATTGATATTTTAAATCCTAACAAGATACTGTGAAAACCTAGAGGAAATGGACAAATTTCTAATGATTACATAGTGCCCATCGTTGTCATTAGTTGTGGATTTTACTTTAAAGTCTATTTAGTGAGAAATTAATATTGCCATTCCTGCTATTTTTTTATTTTATTTTTGTTTGCTTGGTAAGTATTTTTCCCATTCTTTGAGTTTGTGTCTTTAAGCCTAAAGTATGTCTCTTTTAGGTAGTATATATACAGATTATGTTTTATTTAATCTATTGTGCCACTCTCTATTGGTGCATTTAGTCCATTTACATTCATGGTAATTATTGATAGATATGAGGTCAGTACTGTCATTTTGAGATCTTTTTGTGTGTGTGTGTATGTGTGTATGTTGTTGGCAGTTTGTTCCACCTAGTTTTCTGTGCTGAGTCGTTTCTATATATTTTCATTGTTGTTGACTTTGTGTTTGCTGAATGCTGGCTTTTCTTGTTTTTTTTTTTTTTTTTTTTTATGTGTAAGATTGTTGCTTTCTTTTGGGGTCACCTTAAAATTTATCCCTATTTTTGTAAGTTTAATCTAGTCTTTTATTTGTTGATATCACCTTGGTTTTCTCCCCATGAACAATCTATCACTACCTTTTAGTCCCTCTTTTTTCTTTAATGCTGTCTTTTACATAATAATGTCTCTGTCTATCTATTTTCAGTGTTTTAGCTTTGAATATTTTTTAATATTTTTACTATGATTGAGAATATACAATCCCATATAAATTTGCATACCCACCAATGAGCTTTGGATAGTTTTGTGACTTCCCTTTCTGATGTGTTCTAGTCTGGAGTTATTATCTGATGTTGCTGCTTTTCTAATAGGAGGACTCACTTTAATATTTCTTGTAATTTTCATTTGGTTTTTGCAAGTTCCCTAAACTCCTTTTTCTCTGAAAGTGCTCTGATTTAGCCTTCATATTTAAGAGGCAGTTTTGCTGGATATATAATTTGTGACTGGCAACTCTTTTCCTTAGTATACCATCTCATGGCTTTCTTGCTTGCATGGTTTCTGCTGAGTAGTCTGAGCTTAGTCTTACTGACTTTTTGTAGCTGATTTTTCATCTGTCCTTAGTTGCTCTTAAAGTTTTCTTTATCTTTGATTTGATAAGTTTGAGTGTAATATGTTTTGGTGACTTTCTTTGGAATTACCTATGTGAGGTTCAGTGAGCATCTTGTATAGATATTTTCTCACCTTTCACGATACCAGGGAAGTTTCCTGACAACAAATCTTCATTGTTTCTCACTGTGTTTTCTGTTATCCCTCATCTATTTTGGTACTCCAGTCACTCACAGGTTATTCTCTTGATAGAGTCCCACATAGTTCTTAGGGTTTCTTCATTTTTTAGAATTCTTTTATGTGATTTTTCTTCAAATATGTTGATATCAAGTGCTTTATCTTCAGTCTCAGTAATTCTGGCTTCAGTTGCCTCAGTTCTGCTCCTGTGACTTTCTATTGAGTTGCCTAATTCTGCAATTTTATAATCTTCTGGATTTCTATTTGCCGTCTGTTGATTCTTGCAGCTTGTTACATTTGTCATTATGCCTTTCTCTAATCGTAAGTTGTTCTCTTGCTTCTGGGTGCTTCTTGACTTGTTTTGTGGTTTGCCTAGTCTTCTTCCTGATCTCAGGAAGAATTCTTTATATTAATCTTTTATATTCTATATGCAGTAATTCAGGAAGTTCTCTCATCCAGCAGCTTTCTTTATTCTTTGTTTTGGGAGGTGGCTGAAGCCATTATGGTCTGCCTGTTTGTGTGCTTTGTTATTGACTGTTCTCTCCAGGGTGTCAATAAGTTACTGTATTTATCTTATATCTGCTTACTGTGCCCTAGCTCCTTGTTTTGTTTTGTTTTCATTTGCCCAAATAAACTGCTGGTGTAAGCTAGTGTGATTACTGGGGCCTTTGTAGCTCTAATATCCTGTTAACCAGATAGTTAGAGCTGTTACTAGGTGTATGAGCCCGGAAGTCTGTTTTGCTTTTCTTGTATGGGTTCAACCCAAGTGTCCAGTTAGTTGATCAGTATGTGTGTGGTGCGTGTTCTTAACTACAGTCCTAGAGAAGTAGCAGTGACTGATATAGGCACAGGTATCTGGCTGCAGTAGGAGGTCACATGCTGAGCAAGTTGTAGGGTGGGCTGCCACCCCTGGGTATGAGGAAAGTGTGTCCCTGTTTTCTAGAATGTTGGTGGGTTTTGTAGCTGAACTACAGGCACCCACTGTTGTTGGCTGTTAAGGCCTGGGAGGCACCACTTATTCCTGAACCCCTGTTGTGGTGACTAGGTGACCCATATGGAGCCACCAGTCCTCAGGCCCCGGGTGTGGGTAGGTGAGGACCCTGCTTTATCGGCCAAGCAATATCAAATATCATGAACCTACCTCTAGACCTACAGTTGAGGTTATACTTTAGGGATATACCCTGTTGCACTGTGATGATGAGGTTCTGCACTGTCAAACTAGGCCTACACAGGTCTAAGAAAGGGTGAAAGGCTTTCAGAATTTGTGGACTCCTTGTACCTGTGCCTAAGCAAAAGAGTTCTTTCTGCTTTATCTTCAGTCTCAGTAATTCTGGCTTCAGTGTTCTCAATTCTGCTCCTGTGGCTTTCTATTGAGTTGCCTAATTCTGCAATTTTATAATCTTCTGGATTTCTATAGTGGAGCTGGCAGATTATTTTTTCTTGTTTGTTAATTTGTTCCTTCTCCGAGACAAGGAGATTGGCTCTGGGAATGTGACGGGTCCTGCTTCTGGCCCAGGGAACATGGTGGTCTCTGAAGCTGGCTCAGATGCAGTGCGGAGCAGGAAGGGGACAGGTAAATGGGAGAGAGATACTCTTTTTCCTTAAGAGGTGTTTTTTATTCTGTTCTGTAGGTTACGAGTATTCAGTTACTTTTTGTTGATTAAGCGTTACTTTTCACTGATTCTGGAGGCATGAGTGGATTGTCTGCTGCTTGGTCACTCCTGGTGTGGAAGACGTATCCCCAGTGCCACTGCTTACCTCAGTCTGCTAGCATCAGTGGATCTGAGCTGTGGGTGCCAGTTGCCACCGGGTCTGGTCCGTCAGCTCCACTCTACTTCTAAACTGTCTGTCCTTCCCCTGCCACTCAGTCCAATTCTTCAGCTTTCCTTTTGGTATTGAGGGCTCCTAGATTGTCATGTGTGATTGACTCACTTCTTTTTTGGTGTCTTTGTTTTAAGAAAGACTACATGAAGCATCTGACTATTCTGCCATCTTTGCCTCACCCCTTTTCCTTCTGCCTACTTTGGATTTCTCATCAGGAAAAGACTTAGTTCTACAAATGGGCTTTATATATGGTCAGGTAGAGAGAGAGCCAGTAACAATTAAAACTCTGAGTGAAATGACACAGTGACCTCAAAAGTGATATCGACAATATCAAAGATCTTGGGGGTAACACAGGATCAGGCAGTGTTTTGCTCTTTTTTACTTAAAATTGCCGTGAGTCTGAAACAACTTGTTAGCAGCAACAGCATATACTAAGTACATTTATGGATACAATATTTTGGTATCTAGAGGTTCCAAAATCTAATATCTACCCAAGTATACGTTGTTAAAGGGAGGCCATTAATACATGTGAGAAATCATACTTACTACAAGGCTATGGTCCTTCAAAAGAGCCACAGTATGAACACAAAGATGCAGTTTATCTGTGGTTCTTAAATTTCAGTGAGGGATGGGTGATAGCTACCATGGAGTTGGCCTGTGACTTACAGTGAGGCCACTCACAATTTAGTGAAATTCTGCCTGGTGCCATGCCTTAAGGTTTTCCTTGGCTGATCTTCAGAAGTAGATCACTAGGCCTTTCTTCCTAGTCCATCTTAGTCTGGGAGCTCTGGGAAAACCTGTTCAGCATCATAGCAACAAACAAACCTGCACTAACAGATGGGTGATTGCTGCACATGAGGTGCACTGACTGGAACTTGAACCTGTATCGCTTGTATGTAAGGTGAGAATTCAACCACTGAACCACCACTGCCCCCAACATCCACTTAGACAGTTGCTTGAAAAAAAAGCCTGAGAGGCACTTTTCTGGATACAGTGTAAATGTGTAGTTCCAGTGTTCTTTGACATCTTTATGCACCTTCTATGAACTAGTTCATTATAAATAGATTTTCCTTATATCTGTTTTTTTTCCCTAGTTTATTATCTAATTATCTTTGGGTTGCTGTTTTTTTTTTTTTTTTTTTATGATTATATAGCAATGGTTATTCTAAAGTTACTGATACTTAAACAGATTTTTTTTTTTTTTTAAATGGTTTAATGTGACATGTTTCCTTTACTCAGAATTGAATGCATTTCACTTCTGGTAGTTCCTAGTAACTGTTTGTTTTCAGTTTCTTTTTTAAATGGTTATGCTTATTATTCTGTAATTTGTTTTCAAAGATTCTTCAAAGTGAAGACAAACGGAAGAATGCTGAGAAGCCAGTCACTCCTCCAGTGCAGGAAGATTCCAAGAAGCCAAATGATCTTTCCAGTTCTGTTTCTGATACCAAACTAGGAGACAGTGATACACAGCCCAGAGAAAGCTTTTTCCAGTTTCTTGGTAACCTATTCAGTATCTCAGGAAAGTCGTCTCTTGGTGAAACTAAACAGTCTTCTTTCAAAGATGAGCGTGACAAGGCTGTGAAGGATTTATCAAATCTCAGTGCCCAGTATGAGGAAGGATGCCCAAAGGAGAAGGAGATCTTCGGTGGCTCCAGTGGAGTTCAGATGCTTCCAGCAGAACGAGATTCCAACTCGTCTGAACTCTCAGACGTCTTTTCTCTGAGCACAACACAGGACAGTGAGCAGGAAACCAGCAATATGCTCAAGCCAAAGTAAGTTTAAAAATTAATTGATTTCTTGGACCTAGTTTTGGGGGTATCAGTTTCAGTCCTTTTAATTGAGGGAGTTACTAAAAGCATTCTGTAGTGTTCCTAAAAATGGAAGCACAAACACAGAGTACATTCCAACTTACGGAGACTCCTTGAGTATTAGAGTAGAACTGTGCTCCATGGGGTTTGCAGTGACTGCTTTATCAGAAGTAGGTTACCAAACCTTGCTCCCAAGGCATCTCTGGATAGGCTTGAACTTCCGGTGTTTGGGTCCAGCTGAGTGCATTATCCTTGCGCTACCCAGGGACTCTCATGTCCCTTCTTGTTGTTGTTAGATGATGTCCAGTTGGTTCTGACTCACAGTGACCTTGTGTGCAGCAGAACAAAACACCCTGGTCCTGTGCTATCCTGACAAGTATTGCTGTATTTGAGTCCGTAGTTGTAGTTACTAGATCATTCCTTCTTGTTGAGGGTCTTCCTCTTTTTCACTAACTTTAGCAAGCATGATGTCCTTCTCCAGAGACCAGTCCTTCCTGATAACGTGACCAAAGTGTGTGTAACTTTGTCTCTGATACTCCCTAAAAAAATTGTATTTCAGTTTACCCTATGGGTAGTTGTCTTAGGGAGCAGTATTAATATCTGCTAAATTTGTGGTAGGAGAGGATTTATTTCCAATGTTAAGATTTCTCTGGATAAGAATGTTGCATCTGAATTCCTCCTCTCTTGGGACAGTCATTGTGTTCAGTATGTATGCTTTGGATTCAAAAATGGTCCTGAGTTTTGTATTCTCATTCTATGAGACTTTCTTCTTTTTGGAATCAAATTAAAGTGGTTAAGAAATTAAATTGATTATATTCTTGAGAGGAGACTAGCTGTGAATCTTTCCCATTGCTCCAAAAAATTGAAATCTTCTGTGAATTAGGAAGCATTCCACCGTTTCTCTTTCTGTGATGGACAGGCTATAACTTGTTTGTATTTATAGCAGTGTTGAACCCATTAAACATCTCATGTAACATAAAAATATTCATTCATAACTAATAAGTTTCTATTTTACTGATTTTAATTTAGCTTCTACCTGAGAATTTATTTCTTTACTTCACAGTGCCATCAGTTATACTGTATCAGGATATAGATAACTTATAATCATATAATTCTTTGTTTTTAAAGTGTATGTGCTTTCAGTTAATTTATTATACCAAAATTATGAGATAGGCACAGAACCCATGTCACAGTTGTGAAAACTGAGACTCAGATGTTTTAGAGTTTGCCCATCAAGAATAATGTAACAAAAGGACAAATATTGTATGAGACCCCTACGATAAGATCTCAAAAACAGACTTATGTATCGAAGAAAAGACTCTTTTGAGGGGAGGGAGGGAGGGCGAAGAGGGGAGGGACTAGATTTAAATAGTTGCTAGAAATCTGGTTGGGTGAAATCAGTGATAGCACACATTAGAAACAAGAACAATAATAAGTGGACTTCAGCATAACTTGAATACTCCTTCTGTCTGGACCCAATATTGCAATGACAGAGTAGCTGGGGCCGGGGGCCGGGGACCATGCTCTCTGGCAAAATCGAGACCAATTGGCACAACTAGCATTTTGCTAAGAGGGCTCTCTGCACCCCACGTTGGTGAGTGGCGTCTGGGGTCTTAAAAGCTGCCATCTGAGGGCACAGCAAATGGTCCCAACTCAGCATGAGCGGATGATCACCAAGGACCAAAATGACATGGGGTAAAGACAACCCAGAAGATAGAGAGACCCATATGAGTCAGTGCCTACATTGACTTGGGGACCGGAAGAACCAGATGGTGCCCGGCCACCACCAGTGATAGCCATGATGGAGCTCTAAGTTGAGTCTCACTGGCAACACAATAATAAAAAGGGGTTCACCCTGAGATCTCCACTAAAAGACCACAATTGATGGTCCAGCGGTTTCAGGATTCCCCTGGGAGCATGGCCCCTGGCCCTGATATTGCCCTTGCCCATAAATCATAACAAAGGTCCACTCCTTGGACACGAATGGATTGGGCTTGGTGATGCAGAGTGACCATATATTGGATGCACTTTATGGTTCTGTGCATCTATAGGATATCATCCTGCTGACCTCTGGCTGGAGGAAGGAGAGTGGGTGGAGAGGAGGGGAAAGGAGACTGTTGGGAGGATGAGACATGTATGGAGCAGAGAGGAATGGTGTGCTGTCACTGGGCAGGGAGAGCAGTGGGAGCTGCATATAGGTGGGCATGTAAATTTATATAGGAATGTACATTTTCACTCAGCCATAATAAAAAATAATAATAATATAGTGGGAACTTGTTGTACAGATGTTAAAATGTACTGATATATGTGCAGTAATTGAAACAGTATCTTATGGATGGTAGTATTTGATAAGACATTGAAAAATTAGGAATAGGCAGTCTAGAAATAAACCATTATGTACTTGTGAATTGAACCCTTGAATGTGATGGCATTACCTATTCTTGTAGAAAGGAAGATTTGTTGAGGGAATTGCTTAATAGTTGGAAGAAAAAAATAAAGTTAGGTGTTTATATTTATATTAAAATAAGTTAAGATGACATTAACAAATAAATGTGTTTAAAAACCTACAAAACAAAATGGAGCTGTATGTGAACTGGTATTTTATTTCAGTGAGTAAGGTTTCCTATGGGTAATACAGCAATAGAAGATAACCAAGAAAGAGAAAATCAGTATATAGGATTTGTCCCAATTTTCGAACTCCCTTATGCCAAACAACATAAATAGAAAACCAAAAAAAAAAAACCAAACCCATTGCCATCAAGTCCATTCTGACTCACAGTGACCCTATAAGTCAGAGTAGAACTGCCCCATAGAGTTTCTAAGGAGCACCTGGTGGATTTGAACTGCCGACCTGTGGGTTGGTAGACATAGCATTTAGCCACTATGCCACCAGGGTTTCCAACATAAATAAAGGCAAGTTAAATTGTATGCAAAAAATATGACAGAGACAGTGTTTTAATTGACAAGCATTGTGAGCACCAGGTGGGCAGAAAGTGGGCAAAAAACAAAAACATTCAAATAAGAGAAATATGTATTGCTAATAAAAATGATTTTTAAAGAATTATCCTCACTGAAAGTCAAGCAAACACAAGGTAAAATATTTTTTCTCCTGTTAAATTAGTAACATAATAGGAAATGATAATACTAGTTGCTAAGACAAGCCCTGCTAGGAGTGAGGATTGGGACTTCGTAGCATGTTTTAAGCATTCAATTAGCAGTAGGTATCAAGAGCCATAAAAATTTAGTGGGTTATATCTGATTAACAATAGAGATGTTTCTTGAAATGTTATTTGTAAGAGCATATAATTAGGAACAAATGTCCAGCCCCAGAAAAATGGTTAAATTGTGGTCCATCCTTAATGTGCAGTAGCCGAAAGCAGTGCTGCTCGTTGTGCCATGGTAGGATCAGTAGTGGCATCAACTGGGAACCGGTTAGACACGCAGATTATTGGGCACTGCCCTAGGTTCACTGAGTCAGAATTTCTGGGAGCGAAGCCATCAGACTGTAACATCCTCTCCAGGTGATTTGTTTGTGTGTACACACCACTGCTGTCATTTGAGAACGTGTGTTCTAAAATAGTGTAATCAGCAGTAGTGGGGTAGGAAGGAAAAAAAAGACTACAGGATGCACACCCAGTTTGCCTGAGATACAGGCTTCCTCCAAGCCTGGCCTTGGAAATCCCATAGTTGATCATGCATAGAATTGCAGCATCTGGTTATACTAACTCACTGTTGACAGCTGTCAGTTTAAGAATTATAATTAGTTTAGGAATTGAATACCATTTTCACAGTGTGCCTAAGAAATGCTTGCAGCTGATCTTGGATATTATTTAAACAGTGTATCTGGAGAAGAAATTTACTAATAATTTTGAAGATCTGTGTTTTGGCTGGCTGTGTTTTTAAATATTAAAATTGTTTTGATTCTTTGGCACAAATTTGCTAAAAGCAAGGATATAGATAATTTTTTCATTTCAGTTCATGAGACTGTTTCACTTATAAAATTGTTATTTAAAATGAAGAGCATATACTTTTGAAATTAATTGGAGGTTTAAGTTTCACATAAAAAATAAATTTTTAATATAGGGCAGAGTGAGTAATAGAACGTTTTGCATTGTCCTTCTCATGTAAAAATTTCCCTATTTTCTTTATTCTTTGTAGGTCTTGATAACTGGAGTGTCTTAAACAGAGCCAATGGCTTAATTTAAACACTAAAATGACTTGTGTTGTATAACACTATTACTGTAGTACCAGACATATAGTTCTTGTGGTGACCATTAAGACAATTTTTAATATTTAGATTAGTTTTATTTGACGTGAATTAAAATTCTCACCAAAATACACTGTCAATTATTTTAACTTCTCTTAATTAGAAATAATGAACTACTTTGTAACTGATTCTACATGGAGTTGACTATGCAAATTTCCTTTTTAGTATCAAGAAATCCTTTTTGGTTATATTTCTTAAGATAATTTTCCAGACATTAATTCTTGCATCTTATATAATTTTTATAGGCATATATTTTATTATGGGGTTAAAGCAAACAAACAAGAGTTCTGGTGTTTTGTTACCGTTTACATGTTCATATCAACCCTAATGAGAAACTATCCTGTTAAATCTCACTTGGGATTTCTTTTCCCCCACTTGCTGGTTTTACGGTTTTTCTCTACCTGGGAAAGTTAAAAGCCTTTCCTATTGTAAGGAAGAATATTCTTAACTTTGTAATTGGAAGCAAAATAAATCTTAATGCTAAAAACGTTGCTTAATCATACTCCCCTAAAAGTGAATTAGAGACCATTGCTATAAGGCTAGTTATTGTTTTTAGGCTGCTATGCAGAATTTTCTTTGAGGAATTACACATGTCTTTTGTTGACTTTTGTCATATCAAGTGGTTCAAACTTTCCCAGAAAAATTTGCTTTTATTAGTTAGAGTAAAAAAGCATAAAAGTTAAGAACAGTTTTATGTTCTTAATGCTTTTCATGTATAATGACTCACTTGCTCTCGGAAAGAATGGTATACAAAATAAGCTATATTGGAATGACTAACCTTATGAAAAGTGGAAGTGTAGCCATCAGTACTTGAAGGAGCTAATTATAATACCTCAGAGTAAGCTTACGACTTTGATGTTCAATACTTTAAACATGGTAATAAAATTTAGCAAAAAGGGTCTATATTTTAGTTGCACACGTAAAACATTTCCACCCATGGTACTTGGGGAGATTGTCTGCTTAAACATTTAAATTAGTTGATGTTTACCATAGTATTAATTGAATATGTTCAAAAAAACAGTATCTTTCAATTTCATGTTGTCATTGTTGGGGGCCATCAGGTCAGTTCTGACTCACAGTGACCTCATGTGACAGAGTAGAACTGCCCTGTAAGATTTTCTTGCTCTGATGGTGTGGTGGTTACATGCTTGGCAGCTAATCAAAAGGTCAGCTGTTTCACTCCACCACCGGCTTCTTGACAGCCTTAGAGGGCAGTTCTACACTGTCCTATAGGGCTGCTGTAAGTTGGAATGGACTAAACTGCAGGTTTATTTTTATGGAAGCAGATCACCAGATCTTTTCTCTCAAGGAGCCCTTTGGTAGGTTCATATTACCAGCCCTTCAGTAAGTAGCTGATTGCTTAACCATTGTACCATCAGGGATCTTTCCAGTTTCTTATAAACCAATTTAATTATTTAGTTGAAAGTACATAAAGAGCCCTAAGAATATGAAAGCAATGATATTGTTTTGCCTCAGAGGCTCCAAAACTGCCCAGAGGCGTTATTATTACAGCAAGTTGAATGAAGTCTAGTGTACTTTTCTCTGTGGTTCAGTTTATTAGAAGTCATTTTACATCAAGAATTTGTGCAGTGATGAAGGGTACAATATATAATGCCCAGTGAGGTGGGAGTTGGTGGTAAGAGGATCAAAGTTTACAACACTTGAGGAGTAAAATTCTGATCCACCTTATTTCGTATTTCCTATGTCTGTTGACATCATGTACACTTCTCAACTTATTTCGTCCAGGCAAAGAAGATGAAAGCCTGTTGGAAGTGTGTTTTAGATACAAGATATTAAAGCTTTACAAGAAAAAAACAGAAAACCTCATCATTTACATAGATATCTGGATGTTCATATGTTGCTCTGAAAGGCTTTTGTATTTTTTGAATAATTTATGTATTTTGATAGCAGATTTCGCCAGAAACCGTTTACCTGTATGTAGGTTTATTTTCTTACATATTTTTCAGAATCAGTGCCTTGCCCAACTTTTGACTGTATTTTATAACAGCCATTGATCTACCCTGAAACATTTGCAACAGCTAAAACTACTTTTGGAAGGCAAAGCTTTTTTCTATACATCTCCTATGCCAGCTTTATAACAGATAGTAAAAGCAAATAAATGTAATACAATTTTTTTGCAGTAGTGGTGTGCTAAGATTTCAAAGACCAGCAGTTATATAGGTTGAAATCAATTGTTTCAGCTAAAATTCAAGACGTATTTAAGGGATGTGGTAGGTGGAGATTTTATATGTCACAGGAGGTTTACTTTCTTTTTTATCATTTGGACAAGTCTATTCTTGGATATTACTATTTTCAGTTAGGAGAAAAGATACGGCTTTTTGGATTCTGATAACAATTCATTTGTATTATATGGTAATGTTTTAGTTAATGTTATTTTTAATTTGAAAAAATTAAATAGAACATATTATATTTTTCTACTATTTTTTAATATAGTCAGCACACTAAAACCTAAGAGTTCAGAATTTGATATAAGCTGTTTATAATTAAAACAATCTGAAATAGATTACTTAGCACTCATTATCATTGCTTTACTTAGTCATTAGTTCACAGAAATTATTTAAAAATAAGTTATTAAATATATTAAAGTTGTCAAATCTTCTGTTGGTCGCTTAAAAGTATAAAGATGGATAAGACATAATGCATGCCCTCCAGTAACCGTAAGGCTATTGGAGAAAGTAAGATGAGTGCACTGATCTTTGTAATTAAACATGGCAGGTGCTGTGCTCAGGGTCTCTGCCTGGGCACAGAGGTTTCTGGGCAGAGGGGTCCTGCGCTGGGTTTATGATGAAAATAAATTTGTGAGTTGAGTCTGAGAGGACATTAGAGTTTTTCTCAGCCTGTATTTAAAAGAGAGGTAGTGTTATGTTTGAAAGGCTATAAGGAACATAGCACTTGGGAGACTGCCTGTAAGTAGGTTCTTCAAAGAACATTGGATGCAGAGAGCAACAGAATTTTATGCTGAGGTTGATTCTCCACTCTGTATAGAAGTCCATTTTGATTTATACGTTTACTGAAGCAGTTTAATATTCATGGCAGTTGAATATTTGAAAAACTTAACTCGAGGGAGGAAATTTTAAGGCAGATTTGTCATTTAAAGAGTTAACAAATATTTACTGAGTCCTTACTGTGGGCCAGATGTTTTGCCAGATGTTTTCCTTTAAAACTTACCCACTTCTTTACTAAATGTTGCTATTCAAGTTCACATCTGAGACTAAAGGAACCGAAGCTCCCTGTGGCGTTGTAATATGGTGGAGGGGTTATCATAGGGTGTCTGTTAAGTTTGGGTGCCGATATGTGGTACAAGGACAGTGTGGTTCCTTTGAGTCAAATGCTTCATGGAAATCAGAAGTAGAACCTACACCGTGGGCTCGTCATCCCGCATTCACTTCGTTAACCACAATAAGAGATGTATATTTAATTTGGTAAGAGGAAACAGTTCTAAGAAGCTCTGACATTCTTTATGCTCTTAATATTGATATACTGCTTGTAAAATCTTTATTGTTTAATAAACAAAGATAGGATTATCTAAAGCTTTCTAGAATTTTTTTCTGAGTTAGCACGTACTATTAAGAGAAGTAGTATTTGAAAGAAGTACTTTGCCAAAATTTCTGGGATTACCTGTTAAGTGTGATTATATTTCCTCATACTCTCATGCTGATTCTTTCTTACAGACGAATTGATGATAAACCAGAGAGGCCTTCAGTAACGTATGCAACATATCGGGGCCCTAGGCAAATTAGAAAATATTTAAAGAAACAGACTGCACTAAATACTGTGAATCACTTGGATGGAGAGAATGAAAGCTCTGACTCCAGTACAAGCCCGCACACTGGTCCTGGAAGTGAGACTAGGGCTGGGATGGCACCATCGTTGTCATCAATGAACACAGACACGTCTGAGAGAGGACACTGGCTTGGAAGCCTGTGGGAAGACTCCGGTGGCAGCAAAATGAGTCTCAACAAAGAAAGCCATCTGACAAACAACCCAGAACTGCAAAGTACTGCTTCTTCTAAGGGAATTTTAAGTAAAAATCATTCTGGGGGACCTGAGGAAAGTAGGTCACCCCCCTCTTCTGTGAGTAACTTCAATCCCACTGTTGGAGAAAACGACTTCCAGCGACATTTCAGTTGTGTGCCAGTTTCTCAGACTGACAGAAATTTGGTTTGTTCAGCTTTGTTTACAGGAAGTAACAGCAGCCGAATTCCCTGCAGTCCAGATTTCCAGAGAACAACAGAAAATATAATAGAAGAAAACGGGTCTGTGAGAAGAGATAGGTCACTGGTGCTGAGAGGAGAGAGTCGTGAGCCTCAGAGCCCTGTGACTTCTCACTTCCCTTGTGGTAAAGCTGATGGCAGTGACACTACCAAACAGGGAAGGACAAATTTGCCAAGTCCAAATAAATCAGTTAGGCCTAAAGATCTGCAGTTGCCAGAGAGTAAGTGTTCTGACACACAACTCACAGATAGCTCATCAAAGCTGGCTTCCAATCACACCAGCATCAGGGCTCTCAAGAGACAGGGGACAGATATGGACTGTGCACATGAAGGAAATCTGTCTGCTGCCCAAGACTCACAGATAAATTTGTCTGTTACAGAAATCAGGCAAGAGACAGAAAGTACCTCAGTTGGTAAGCCCACAGCTTCAAGAAATGCAAATATTCCAAAAAGTAGAAAAGAGTCGTTAGTCAGAGACACTGACCAGTTGTATCCAACAGAAGCTAAGAAGCTTGATTTTAGGCCATGTGACACAACTTCCCAAACTATTAAAATAAATCAAAAGGACTCTACCTTTTTAAGAAGTATCACTGAATCAGCAGTTGTAACACACTTAGAAGATAAAATAGCCCCTGAACTGAGTTTTGAAGTTACTGGAAATCATATCTCAGAATCTCCTCTTGACCCCAAGAATCCTCAGCAAGCCAGAGTATTACTGGATGCTAAAACATCCCTCACCTTGGACTGTGAAAAATTTAGTTTCAATACTTCATCTCCTACCTTTGTTTCTGGAGCTGGCAAGCTGAGCAAGTTGGAAAATCCTGTTGTAAAAGATGAAGGTTCTTCTGTGCTCATTGAAACTAGGGGTGTCAGCACTGCTGGTATTTCCTGTCAGTGCCAAGGAGAAAGTGTGGCACATTATGCTGAAGCTGCAGACAGGAAAAGTTCTCCTTCCCTCCACTTTAGGCATGCACCTACAGTTTTTGACTCCAAGGAAGATTTTTCCAATAGTAAAGAACGCCAGGTTCCACTAGGTCCTGAAAGCAGTGATGCTCACTTAACTGGAGTGGACTCACTGAGCTCTGAGCCTGAAAGCCTCTTTAAGGACCACAGTCCAGTTTCATTTCCAGGGTGTAGTAAAACAAAGCTGAGTCCTTCAAACCCTGAAACCAGTAACAGCACCATAGACCAGTCTGATTCTCTTTCTTTGGAAACCGAAAGTGATAACTTTGCTAAAATGTTATTGACAGCTGAAGTAGATGGTCAGAATGGTGTTCTTGTTAAGTCATGTTCTGGAAGAAGAAAAGCTAAAGCCATACCCAAGACTTCTGTTGCCCAAATAGAGTCCAGAATCGTTTGTCAGGATACATTTTCTTCTACATCTGAAATTGCAGATGTCCCAGCAAAGCCTGTTTTGTCAGAATTAGCAAGTTTAGACAAAAGTTTTCAGTCCATGGGTCAAGAGATTGAAGAGAAGTGTTCAGATTTGGGCCGTAAAGAGAATTGCCAAACTGAGGTTTCTTCTACGTCCAGCTGTCAAGCTGTACAGGAGCCAGAGTTAGAAACTTTAGGTGCTTCTCCTGCTCTTTTACTTCTTGTTCATGATGAAAAAGTCACTAGACACATGGCACAGAATTATGAAACTAACCCTTCCATGACTTGTGAACCTTCAGAGATTTATGGCATGAGAAAGGCTTCTGAGCTCTCAGAAGTGGCAGAACTCAGCCTAACTAATATTTTCCCCAAATTCCAAAAAACTGACAGTTCAAAAGTAAATTTACCTTTTCTGGATTCTGGTTTCAGTTTGGAAAAAACTGCCTTTGCCCCTGAAGAGTCGAGCTTTTTTAATGTTCCTTCTGTGCTGAGATCAGAAGAGAAAGCCCTGTCTCACAGAAAGAAAGAGGATACTCATTTTCTCTGGGGATATACTGGTAGTGTGTCTCACTCTAGTAACTCTGAAGGTGCTAGCATGGTTACGAGCTCACATAATCCAAAAGATAATATTGATTCTGGAAAAGTTACTGTAGATCTCACACACCTGTTATCCTCTAATAGCTCTTACTTGGAATTTGAAACGCCTAACCCAACAGAGGTAGAGGACACCCCCAACCGGGCACATGTTGGGATTTATACTGGGACGATGTCTCTTGACTTCTCACCTGCTGCCCCGTTTGACAGTCCCGTGGAAGCAGAGGCTGCAGCGGTTGCTGGGGCTCCAGTGTCCGTTAACAGCTCAGCTCAGCAGTGTTCTGAAGCATCTGCTGAGCACACAGAAACAAGGGGAAGACCGCATGACCAACTTCTGAATCCCAAAAGTGGTTTACTTAAAAAGGCTGATGTATTAATTGATGAAATTTTTAACTCTGTCAGAGAAGAACTAAAATCTAAACCCAAGGTTGGAATCTGCCAGGGACATATAGCCACAGATGGCATTATGAATCCAGATAGCCTACAAGAAGAGATCCCTGAGGGAAACCCATCAGGAGAAGTGACGCCAGTAGGGATCCCACAGACGGACCATTTGGACCAGCGGGGCCTGGAAAACATGTCAGAAAACAAAGGGGAAGAAAAGGCCAGTGTTTTCACGACAGTGGGTGAGATGGGTCTCCTTTTTGATTCTGACAGAGTGAATGTGTCGTATTTGCTAGAAGATCAAGCTAGTGATTTAGTTAATGAGGTTATTTATTCAGCCCAGGAATATTTGACAGATAACGCTTTTGAAGATACTGCAGATACCTGGGATTCTGAACTTCAGGCTAGTACTTCAAAAATTCTGAACAATGATAGTGTTAAGCCACATAATAGTGATAGGAAGTCCCTGGGATCAGAGCAAGCAGTAAATCAAAACACAAGTGAAATTAATGAAAATAAAGTATTAAGTAGATTCTTCTCTGTAAGTACCTTGGGTAGTGACACAGAGTCAGTTAAAGGAAGGGAAATTGTTCTCTACCAAAAATCTCCATTTCCTGGAGATGGAATGGCATATCCTGATAATACAAATTTACCAGAATCAGAAACTATTATCCTCTCTGAAGACATGGCCCATAAGGAGTTAGGTGATGGGGCAAAAGCAGATCTACTTCTTAAAGAGGACAGTAAAGAGAAAATTGCAGTGGAGTGTGTGGATAATCAGAAAACTGGGGTAGATGCAAGAACTCTTGTATTAAACTTCAAATGGCCTCCATTACCGAATGGTGATGAAACCCGTGCACCTGGAACATCCAAAAGCAGCTTGTCTGATAGTCTAGTATGTATATCTGAAAAAAATTTGCCAGGACACATTAGTAAAAGCACACCCCTTGCACTGTCAGGAGTGGGAAAAGGACACAAAAAGGACACTGAAGTAAATATAGGAACAATTGAACTCGTACCTTCCATGTTAGAAATGGGACAAGCACACAGAAGGGGTGCTGAACTGAAGTTTGAGGCAGCCCCTCCTGTCTTAGGAATGGGGAGAGCACAGCAAAAGGACTCTGAGTTGGATGGCACAGAAACTGAGCCAAGAGCTGACATTTTGCACATGCGAAAAGTATGCCCAGAGGATGCTGAGAGGTCTGTCAAAAACAGTGAAGGATTTCCTGTTGTCTCAGGGGTGAAAAAGGCTTATAAGATGAGAGATACTGAAGGGGATCCTGGCGAGACTGAGGCGATACCTGTTATGTCTGAGGTGGTAAATACCTACCAAAAAGAAGCTGAAGGAATTACTGGTAAAACTGAGAGAATACCTGTCACATTAGGAATGGAAAATACTTGCCAGAAAGATGCTGAAGGGGGTATTACAAAAACTGAGGTGGCACCTGTTCCACTAGAAATGGAAATTATTTACCAAAAACATGCTGAAGGGCACACTGGCAAGACAGAAGTGATGCTTGTTACATTGGAAATGACAGAGAGCTGCCAAGAAGGTGGTGAGAGGGTTACTGAAAATACTGATGTGATACCTGTTAAGCTAGAAATGGAAAATATTTGCCCAAAGGATGCCGAAGGTGATAGCGACAAGACCCAGGTGGCCCCTGTGATGTCAGAAGTGGGAAATGCCTACCAAGAAGAGCCTGTGAGAATTACTGAAAATACCCAAGTGATGCCTGTTGCATTAGAAATGGAAAACATCTGCCAGAAAGATGCCAAAGAGGATATTGATGAGCTCGTAGTGGTGCCTGTTACATCTGAGGTGGAAAACATCTTCCAAAAAGATGCTGAGAGGATTACAGAAAATACTGAAATGATACCTGGTACGTTAGAAATAGAAAATATTGGCCCAAAGGGTGCTGAAGGAGACATTAACAAGACCTCAGTGGCATCTGTTATGTCCAGAGTGGAAGACACCTACCAAAAAGAGTCTGAGGGAATTACTAAAAACACCAGTGTGGTACCTGTTACATTAGAAATGGAAAATATTTGCCTAACAGGTGTTGAAGGAGATAGTGCAGTGACTGAGGTGACACCTGTTACATTAGACATGGAAGATACTTATCCACAAGGTGTTGAAGAAGGTACTGGTAAAACTGAGGCGGTTCCTGATGTGTTAGTAATGGAAAATACTTACCGAAAGGACGCTGAAGGGGTTATGGGAAAAACGGAAATGTTCCCTTTGGAATTAGATGTAGAAGCGGCACGCAAGGCAGCACCTGCCTCTGCCTCTTCAGAAATGGAAAAATCATGCAAGAGGGTTGCTAAAGAGATTGTTGGGACAGTTATGTCCTTGCTCCCTACAATAGAAATGGAAACAACATCCACAGAAGACTCTGAAAGGAAGAGTGGGGAACAAGAAGCATCATCTACTATGTTAAACATTGAGAAAACTTGCGGAACGAGTCTGGAATTGACCGCTACACAACCCACACCTCCTTTTGAATTTGAAGCTGAAAATATACCCCAAGTGTGTGCTGAAGCAATGGTTGGAAAAACGAAGGAGGAGCCCCCTAGAATAAAGGAAAACTTGATGGCATGTGGCAGTAGATTTACAGCGCACCCCACGGGACACCCCACGGGCTATGAGCCACCTACATTAAGTAAAGATTATGAAGGCTACCTGTCCTTAGCAATGCCTGGTTTTCAACCTAGAGATGCCATAGCAAAGTTAGACAAAAGAATGTCTCTTGCTGCAGTATGTAACAAAGAAAGAGATCGAGACTATAGCAGTGGAAAAGGACGCTGTAATTTAGCCTTTGTTTCCCAGGATGAGCAAGCAAATCCCTTATTTACTATATTATATGAAGAGCCCCTTCAGGATGAGGGCAAGCATGGTTCTGGAGAAGCGAGAACCCGTCCTCGCTTGATTTCTGATACATCCACTGACAGCATGTCTGTTGTGGCTTGCGAAAGGTCTGAGAGTAGAACTGACCTCATCCATCAGTTGGAAAAGGACACTAAGTTAGGGGAGACATTTGATAGTGATAGTTCAGAAGGGTTCTTATCAGTAGAGGCCAAAAGGTACAAAATTTACCCCTTGGCTTTGTCTCCCATCTATGAGGATGACAGCTCTCAGGAGGACATTCTGTCCAGTGAGGTCTCACCTGGTCATCATGGCTCCACAAAATCAAGAGAGAATACAAACCAGCCCTCTTCTGTTTTGTCACTTCTTCAGTCAGTTTCAGAGCGTTTGAAGATGAATTTTGATGAACAGGGACAGGAAGCAGGGGAAGAAGGAGCAGAGGAAGAGGAAGAACTAGCACACAGAGGAAGCCTGAGACCTCAGAGGGGAGATCATTTTAATTTCCAGTTGCCAGATTCTCCAACTGCGTTTTACCTTGAGGATGATGACCAGGAAAGGACTGGACTTTCTAAGCATTCCTTTGCAATGTCAAGTGAACCTGCTACCTCCAGTCTGCAGATTGGTCTGTGGTCAGAGAAGACATCATTTCTGCAAAAATCAGACCTTACTTCTAAACTGCATTCTTCTTTAAAGAATGTGTATCATCAGTATTTGCAGACTTCTAAAACCCATTCCTCAGAAAAAGAAGCCAGATTTGGTGGGATTTTTCAGGAACCAGTATCAAAGAGTTCCCATGTTCAAGACACTTCAGCCAGATTAAGTTTATTCACAGAGGTAAGTTACTCTGATTATTCACTCGTGAAGTAGAGGTTTGGAGCATGAAGTGATCTAGACGCTTATAAGGAGAACTAGTATTTTGATGGTGTATAAATTTTATTTTAAAATATATCAGCCTCTTATGTATTTTAGCTGGACTGTTAACACTGAGGAAAAGAACTGCTAAGTGAGAATATCAAAGATGTTTTAAAAGAAAAGCAAGTTATTGCCTAGTCCTCTGCTGATACTCAGTTTTCAAATTAAATAAAAGGACAACATTTTCAATTTCTCAAGGTACTATATGTGGGAAATGGTTGCTTTTCATTTGGCTCTGCACATCTTATGAAAATATTTCTATTGGGTAAATTTAAGTGGAAATCTGGTGATGTCGTAGTTAAGTGCTGAACCTTCTGATGAGAAAGTTGGCAATTCAGATCCACCAGGCGCTCCATGGAAACTCTGTGGGGCAGTTCTATTCTGACCTGTAGGGTTGCTGTGAGTCAGAATTGACTTGGTGGCAGTGGCTTGGCTCGGCTAAACTTAATTATTTACTCGACAGCAACGTCTCGCGTGAGCTGCTCGTATTCTTTGTACATAACAGGACAGTAAAGAGCCTAATTCACAGAAAAAGAGCTGGAAACTCTGTAACAGTAAAATGTTTAGAAATTCAGTAGCATTTTTCTTTGATTTAGAAATATTTAAATATCTGCATACAAAACGGAAAACCTGGTGGCGTAGTGGTTAAGTGCTGTGGCTGCTAACCAAAAAACTGTCAGTTCATATCCTCTGTGGAAACCCTTTGGGTCAGTTCAGCTCTGATTGTAGGGTCACTGTGAGTTGAAATGGATTCCATGCAGCTAGCTAAACAAACAAACCAACAAAAACCACACTGCCATCGATTTGATTTCTACTCATGGTGGCCCTATAGGACACAGTAGAACTGCCCCAGAGAGTTTCCAAGGAGCGCCTGGTGAGTTTCAACTGTCAGCCTTTAGGTTCACAGCCGTAGCACTTAACCTCCATGCCACGAGGGTTCCTGGTAGCTAGCTAGCTGTGTAGAAAATACACTGCATACAGATTTTCCTTTCTGGCATTCCCAAGATCAGGGAACTGCCTCTGGGATTGTACCTTAATTTTGAACAGCCTTAGTGCAGCAAATAATAATGCTTCTAATTGTAACATCCTATTATTCTCCTTATTTACCTCTATGCCAGCCAAGTGCCGTCAAGTTGGATCTGACTCATGGCAACCTTTATATCCAAAGCAAAATCATTTTAAAAGAAATGATGAAAATTGAAAAATGTTTCTCTAATGATTCTCCGTTTCCTACCAAATCAAGGGAAACCTCTTCACTCCAGACTTAGGAGGGCCTTTAAGTTCTTTCTTGCCAGCCTTATCTCTACACACTCTGATTACATATCCATGTTTCCTACCACCCTAGTTTTTCTCAGGATGATTCTCTTCCTGGCATGCTTCTTATTCTGCCCTCACCTGACTCTTCCACATCTTTGAAATTCCTGAAATCCTGTTTTTTAACATCCTCTCAATGCCACTTAATTAGGGAAGCCTCTTCATCTCCATGTGAGCTCCGTTTCCTTTGACTGCCCATGGCCTGGCTCTGTATTTTGCGTGTGAATTTACCATGGTCCTCCACTAAGAATGGTCACGTGAATGTGACTCTAATGTTTCCCCTTCTAAGCTGTAAGCTCTTTAAGATCAGAAACAACATATATTTTCCTTATTTACTTTTATATTCCTTGTAGCACCTAGAGAAGCGTCTTGTGCATAATAGCTACTAAAAAAGGATGCGGTGAGTAGGATTTGTTACTGCTAATAGAGTGAGATGTGTATCTGTCCAGTGATGATTCCTCAGGTTTACATCTTCCACTTTTATGATTTCAGAATATTGACAAGCAAACTCTGAAGTGTATCCCAAGACCTGGGAAGGTAAGCATGTTTCTCTGGTAGACAAAGATAAAAAGTATGAAAAATAATTGCTTCCAGGACAGGGAGTTTAAGATTAATAATCTTAACTGATTTAGAAGATGATTATTTTACTCAAGGATTTAGCATCTAAAGTAATAATTTGCTTTATATATTTAGAATATTTTATTTTTTTATTCTAGAACATTTTGGACTTTTAAATACAGTCTTAAAATCAGTCATTCTGCCTGCTTACTGTGTGTTGCAGATGGTTATCTATGATCTCCATGGGACTAAATGTAAACAAGAAATCTATGATAATATTCCTGATGCTACATCGTGGTCTTTTCCAAATGGGGTACTGATAAAAGTTGTAAGAGGATGGTAAGAATCTCTTAAAATTTTATGCCACATTTTCTAAAATTCACTTTGTTTTTTTTTTTTGTCTCTGTTCAAAACCCCGGTGGTGGTGTAGTTAAGTGCAATATATGCTAACAAGGTCAGCAGTTCAGATCCACCAGGCACCCGTTGGAAACTCTGTGGGGCAGTTCTACTCTGTCGTATAGGGTCGCAGACTTGGAATCAACTCATGACAGTGGTTGTTTTTTTCTGTTTTTTTTTTTTTTTTAATTACAGACAAGTTTCCCTTCCTCTACTTTTTGACAATATTTTTAAAGCATTATTATTTTTTATAACTTCAGTGTTCTCTTTATTTTCCGTGGCAGAAAATATAGGCTCTTAGAACTAGCATTAAGGAGCACCATGTAATATATACAGTTATTACCAATCTGGAATTGCAGTATTAGCAGGATAGGTTTGCCCACAGAAATGCTCTCTCTTGGTCACATTTTGTTAGCCAAATATCAAGAGGAGTTGGAGGTTTCTGTTGAGTGAGACGTAGCATTGAAAACAAGTTAAAAAAATTTGTGGGTGGCTAAGGAATATGAAGGCCACATAGTTAAAATTATTTGTATGGCTGGGATGCTCAATGACTAACGGATGCTTTTTGTGGTCTTAAAATGAGGAAAACTGCATTGCTTAATGTGGGCCAAGTCCCACAGACATGCTGGAGCTAGAATTTCTTCAGTTTTGATATTACTCCATTGCTCAATATTTATGTTGTAAGCAGAGTAGTTTAGTGATGTTTTCATGTAGTAAAGTGATTTGTTATCCAGAAACAGGAAAATTAGTGTAGAAGTATAATTTGTTGTTAATCAACAGTTTTTAATCTGCATGTAGTGCTTTGTATATGTGACATACATAAAAAGGCCTTATAAAATGTAAACAGTACATACACTGTGGTGTTATTTTTAGGAAGTATTTTTATTTCCAAGTTCTGTGCAGTTTAGTTTTCTGATGGTATTTATCTGTGCTGTTAGCACATACCACTGTGTTTAAAGAAGAGTATGTGTGCTAACAATGAAAAATAGGCCAGCCTGAAACATTTAAGTTGATAAGATGATCTGTGAACGTCTAAGTATGATTTGTTTTATGTCATAGTTCTTAAAATCATTAAGACTAATTATTGTTTTCCTATTTGTTTAGCTGGATTTTATATGAGAAACCACATTTCCAAGGTCAGAAATGTGTCCTAGAAGAAGGTGAAAAGGTTTTAAATCACGACTGGATTCTTCAGAGCAGGAAACAGTCACAAAGAAACTTTGTATTGGGTTCTATCAGACGTGTCCTAAAGGTACCACAGCTCCATTGTCTTAGGCTAGTTTTTTATTTGTTTTGGTTTGGTTTGCAAAGTCTAATGGTGTTTAGAAATATGTTGATTTCATTAATAATCATGATGTTGATGATCATCTTTTGAAAGAATACATATAAAATATTAGACTGAATGAAAATTAAAAATATAAGCTGCAGCATACAGTCTAATAAGTTCCCAGAGTAAGACTATAGATGAAACAAAACAAAACAGAACCTGCTGCCATTAAGTTGATTCTGACTCACGGTGACCCTATAGGACGGGGTAGAACTGCCCTGTGGAGTTTCCAGGAGCGCTGGTGGACTTGAACTGCTGACCCTTTTTTTTTAGCAGCTGTAGCACTTAACCACTATGCCACCAGGGCTTCCATATAATAGACATTGCACTATATATGTTTATGTTTGTTTGTGTCTCTGTGTGTGTGTCTATTGGAAATCCTGGTGGTGTAGTGGGTAAGTACTGTATCTGCTAACCGAAAGTTCAGCAGTTCGAGTCTATCAGGCACTCCTTGAAAACTCTATGAAGCAGTTGTACTCTGACCTATAGGGTTGCTATGAGTTGGGCTTGACTCATTGACAGTTGGTTTGGTTTTTATATATTGTGTGTGTGTGTATTGTTTTTTAATAATATAGGTACATAATGTCCAGGAATACTTAGGAAAAAGCTGATTATTTCCAAATATCTTCTGTTCAGTTCTACCCTTCAGTGTCACTGTATGTGTGAGTGAGTGAATGAGGTGGGGTGGAGGAAGAAGACTAAGTAGAAAGGAAGGAAGACGATGAGGAGAGAAAAGGAAAGTTTCTTTTATTAAATAATATTGTTAAATCTCTGATTTTCTTGCTGAGAAAACATTATTTAATACTACAATGAGGTAGGTCTTCCAATATTATCAAAAATGTGGTAATTAATGCCGTGTGGTTTAGAGGCATAGGGGTCGGGGCAGTTAGGGTGAAGTTGCTTGAAGTCTAGGACAGAGACAACCAAGCCAAGTTACCATCTGATATGAGAAGTGCTGCACGGGCCCCTGTGGGCACATAAAGGACACCTCACCTCTTGGAAGGAGATACCTCCCCTGAAGGAAGTGGCAGCTGAGTGGAATCTTAAAAGAATGAACAGGAGTTAGACAGTATGGCAAATATGAGGGAATTTCTGGTAGAGCTGCTATGTTAGACACACAAGTGTGCATTTGGTTGGCTTCATGGCACTGCAGGGAAATGAAAATGGCTAGAGCACAGAAAACAGTGTCCATTTCTATGCGAAGAACTAACTGCCAGTAGTTCAGCTCAGCTGACAGCATTTGAGTGCACGCTTAATCAGCTAACTCAGTACAAATTCCTTGAGGCAAATAGTTTGTAGGTGAATACATAAAATTTATGTAATCTGTGATTTTGTTTTGTAATTTTGAAAGTCAGGAGCGCTGGTGCACAGTGGTTCAGAGCTATGGCTGGTCACCCAAAAGTCAGCAGTTCATACCTACCAGCTGCTCGTTGGAAACCCTGTAGTGCAGTTCTACTTTGTCCTGTAGGTTTTCTATGAGTTGGAATTGACTGAATGGCATACGGTTTGGGTTTGGTTTGGGGAATGTCAGGTACCATGTCAGGTCTAGTAGTAAAAGATGAATTACATAGTAAACAGTTGCCTTCCTATATCCCAAAAGTCAACAATAAAATCAGGCAAAAGTACTCAATCTGGGGAGCAAAGCATTAAACTTTTCATTGGATATTTGCACATCAGCAGTTTTTGCTGAGAATGTATGGTAAGAATGAATAAACAATTCTTGCATTTTTTTCCTTCTGCTATTGTTCTCAGGGCCTTTTCTGTAGTTACAGAATTAGTGCCTACATGTCTTGAACAGACTAGCACCTTTTACTGAGGAAGGAAAATAAAACTATTAAGCATTGAATGGAAAAGACATTAGCATTGTTCTAAATAGTTCGCAAGGCAGTAATTAAATATCATACTGCTTCCTTTCTCCAACCTTGTCAAAATATTAGCTACTGATAGCTTCAGTTTTCTGTGATTGTTGTTACAAATTCACCTAGACATCAACCAGCTTCATCTTGCTGTATCATCTTTATTGAAGTTGCTCAAATGTGAGTGTCAAAATGTTAGTGAGTGTCCTTTAAAGATGATACTCAGCAGATACCATCAGTTATTAGGATTTATAGATTTAACTCGAGTTGTAGTCTTTTGCCCCTAGTGAAATAATGGAGGGTGTGGGTAGCAGTGCAGTGAATCTTGAATGAAGCCCATCCTTTTCTCAAAGTAGAATGCATAAATATTGCTATTTTCTACATTTACTACCCATTTAATAATTGTTTTCTAAGTTGTAGGACCTTTGCCTTATGTCCAGGGGTTGCTCACTTGTGTCTTCATTGACAAGCTGAGGAAAGATCTGTCGTTAGATCAGTGACTGCAAAGCATTTGTTATGTAAGGTGGAGATAGATGAATAGATTTTCACATTTTTTTTTGTTATACCCAATTCATTTCTCCCTGTTTCTCCCTCCTTTTAATTATTCTTATATAGGAACATGTGGCCCCAAATTAGATAGGTGTAATTGCTAACCAGAAGTCAGCAGTTCAGATAGGCTAGGCGCTCTGTGGAAACTTTTATCAGCAGTTTACTCTGTCCTGTAGCGTTACTGTGAGTTGGAATCTGATTGATGGCAGTGGGTTTGGGTTTTTTGTTTCTGTTTTAATTGTTGCTCAGTGGTAGAATTCTTGTCTTCAATTCAGGAGACTTGGGTTCAGTTCCTGGCTGACACACCTCATGCCCGGCCAACACCTGTCTGTTATCTTCTGCTCTGCTGTGATGCTGAGCAGGCTTCAGCAGAGCTTCTGAACTAAGACTACACGAACTACCAATTCAGTTTGCATACTTGTCCTAGAAAAAGTGCTGCATATGTCTTTGTGGAATGTCATATGGTCACTTTTGAAGTACTCCCTTTGGGAAGCTGTGCACCAGTGCCAGCACTTACTCTACCCTTCAAAGCAATTTTGGAACTCCTTTTCTGAAATGGCCGTCAGAGCTGTCATCATATTTCTCTTGATGTCCTGAGTGTCATCAAAATGTCTTCCTTTGAATATTTCCTTCATCTTTGGGTAAAGAAAAAAGTCATTGGGGGCCAGATCAGGTGAGTAGGGAGGGTATTCCATTGCAGTTGTTTACTGGCTAAGAACTGCTTCACGGGAAACTGTACAGTTAAGTTGGCCAACTTGCCATTGTGCCACCATGCGCAGTGACCATTCCTGAAAGAGTTCTAAAATTGCTTTGAAGAGTGGACTAGGCGCTGGCATCTGTGCATAGCATCCAAGGGGAGGACTTTGAAGGCAACTGCAGTGATAATCAGCAATGAGGTACGTAGCACTTGTAACAATTAAATTTGTTGAACTCATTGTCAGACCTCACAGGTCTGATGATTGGTTCCTGAAAATCAGCTAGGCAAAGCCCTATGGATTACACGTGGCCCAACCCACAGCCAATCATAGGGATGATGAAAGACCTAGCTAGCATAGTTTCACTCTGTTGTGTGTGGCACTGCCTTGAGTTTGAGGGCCAATTTGAGATCATTTAACAAAAACAACAAAAAATTTGATAAAGACTTGCGTGTCTGTGTTTGTCTGATATGTTCACATTCGACAAGTTATTTTATGGGTCTATTTTCTCTTCTATAGAAGGAGAATATTAGTAATATCTGCCTTGTGGAATTTTATGTAAATTAAAAAGTTGTATAGGACCTAACACGTAGAGTCACTCTGAGTTGGAATCAGTGGCAGCAGGCTTGGTGTTTTGAAGATAACTGTTTCACATCTCATCGTGGTACTCATGTAGATATGATGGAAATGATGATTTTACAGAACAGGTTGTGTGATATGCTGTGAAATTTTCTATACTCATCTTTTGTATTTCATATTTTAAATCTATTCACTAAATTTATTTAAAGACTTGTTAATGATATACAGCTAATATTTTGAAAAATACTGAGATATAAAGCATGTAAAATACCTTTGACCAAACCAAACACATAGTAAGTCTCCAATAATATTTTTTCAGGGCATTAATACTCACATTAACTGGGACACATAAGAGCCAGGGGATCCGTTTTCTTAAGACAGTCCCTTTTGATTAAAAATGACATTTAGGTGTGAATTTAGAGTATCAAGTATATAAATTTCCCACTTAACAATTAAGCTAAACTGAAAAACTTCATTGAAGAAATAACTTTTATGTGAAACATTTTGATTACATGTATTTTGTGAAACTTGGCATTGATTGTGATTATTGTAGTTTGATTTACATAAGTTATATTGAGATTTTAGTTTTAGCAATTTGCTTGTACAACATGTCACCTAATTTTTATGGGACCTTGTGTTTTCTGGAGTTTTTCTATTTCTCCTTTCATCCTCATAGGTTTTCTACATAAGCAGTATTTATATACCTCATTTGGGAAACATATTTCAGTAAAATATGAGTAGAGCCCACATGTCTTTGTTTTTCAGATTTTTTTCTTCTACCACTTGGTGTTCTTCTAACGCTGTTCTTTTAGTGATGCTGTTACATTGTCAGGGATATAATCTTGTCCGGTGTTGCCTTATCATTGCCCCAGAATAACTAGCTGGCAAAGCCACTAGCTATGCCTCCTCAAGGAGAAAACATTTTATCTCTTAACTTCCCTGAAGCCACTCATATTGCAGTATGAATTCTACTTTAAGGTTTCTTGGCTTACTAGAAGAACTGGATGGTGCCTGGTCACCACCAATGATAGCCATGATGGGGCTCACAAAGTTGAGTCTCACTGGCAACATGAAACTAAAAATGGGTACACCCTGAGATCTCCACTAAAAGACTGCAAGTGATGGTCCAGGGGCCTCGGGGTTCCCCTGGAATTGTGGCCTCTGGCCCTGATGCTGCCTCTGCCCGTAAATCGTAATGGAGGTCACCTCTTTGGACAGAAATGGATTGGACTTGGTGACACAGAGCGACCATACCATGTGTGTGCTTTGTGGTTCCATGTATCTATAGGATGTCATCTGGCTGACCTCTTACTGGACATGGGGGAAAGGGTGGAGAGAAGGGAGTAGGAGATTGTTAGGACCATATGACATGTACAGAACAGAGAGGAGGAGTGTGCTTACGGGGCAGGGAGAGCAGTGGGAGCCACTCATTGGCAGGTCTGCAGATTTATATGGGATTGTATATTTTTACTCAGTGGTAAAAAAAAAGAATTATAAATAGAGGAAAAAAAATTTCTTGGCTTAATTAATAGTTAATGTAGCACAACTTCAACTTATTGTTTATTCACCAGCACCTGCAGGGTTTCAACAGCCGGGCGTCAGTTTTCATTCTCATAAAGTTTACATACATTTTGATTTTTCCCTTTCTCTTTCGAAGAGTGGGGATTTATGTCTCCAGTTCTTAATGTATTTTTCATTATGGGCTTTTCATAGAGTACCACTGTTGTTCTTTGAATGTAACATACGTTCCTGTCAGTCTTATAATAAGAAAATTTTTTGATTTTTGTGTCTTGTTTTCTTGAGAATGAAGGACAGAATTTAGCCCTCGGTCATAAACGCTGAGATGCTGTCGGTCTTGTTCACTGTTGTATCTGTCTGGCACAGTGCCTGGCATGTGGTTCCCTAAGTATTTGCTGAATGAATGAACGAATAGGAAGACTGAGCTGTTGGAATGTATTTTTCATATCCTGTGAAGCATGTGAAGCGGGTTTTTCATTGGTTGATCCATTCATTTATGCATTCAAAAATTTGCCTGACTACTATGAATTAGGAATAGGCACACCCCTAGTTTCTTGTGCTTTGCTTTACTGTGTTCCACAGATACTGTGTCTTTTACTAATTGATGGTTTGTGACACCCCCGCATCAAGGTGACATTTTTCCAAATCCTTGCTTCATGTCTCTGTGTCACATTTTAGTAATTCTTACAGCATTTCAGCTCATACTCGTTGTTATTGTATCTATTATGGTGATCTGGTATTAGTGGCCTCTGATGTTACTAACTGTTGTAATTGTTTGGAGGTGCTACGAACTGTATACATATGAGACAGTGAACTGAATTGGTAAATGTATGTGTCCTGTCTGCTGCACTGACCAGCTGTTCTCCAATCTCTCTCTTTCCTCTTTGGCCTCCCTCTTGCCTGAGACAGGCAGTATTTAAATTAGGTCAGTTAATAACTCTACAAAGCCCTCTTAAGTTTTCAAGTGAAAAGAAGGAGTCACATGGCTCTCACTTTAAATTGAAAGTTAGAAATGATTAAGCGTTGTGAGGAAAGCATGTCAAAAGCCAAGATGAGCTGAAAGCTAGGGCTTTTGTACCAAACAGCCAGGTTGTGGAAGAAAATTAAAACTGCCACTCCAGTGACCTTAGGAATGATGACGTAAAACAGCCTTATTGCTGAAATGGAGCAAGTTTCAGTAGTCTGGATAGAAGATCAGGCCTGTCACAGCATTCTCTTAAGCAAAATCCTACTCCAGAGCATGGCCATAACTCTGTTCCATTCCATGAAGGCTACCATAGTAAGGAAGATGCAGAAGAAGAGTTTAAAGCTAGCTGAGGTTGGTCTGTGAGGTTTAAGAAAAGAAGCTGATGGCATAACCTGAAAGTGCAAAGAAAGCAGCAAATAATCCAGAAGATCAAAGGTAATTGATAGAGGTGGCTGTGTTACACAAAATGATTTTTAATGTAGACAAAACTGGCTTATAGTGGAAAAGGATGGATCTGGAAATTCCATAGCTAGAGAGCAGAAGTCAGTGTCTGGCTTCAAAGCTTCAGAGAACAGACTGACTCTCCTGTTAGGAGTTACTGCAGCTGGTGACTGTAGGTTGAGACCGGTGCTCATTTGCCGTTCTGAAAATCCTGGTGCCTTTAAGAATTGTATCTGCTCTACTCGTGCTCCATAAATGGAACAACAAAGCCTGAATGATAGCATATCCATTTACAACATGATTTACTGAATATTTTAAGCCCATTGTTGAGAACTACTGCTCAGAAAAAAAAGATGTGTTTTATAATACTAGTGCTCATTCACGATGTCCCTAGTCCCCAAGAGCCGTGATGGAGATGTATAAGGAGGTCAATGCTGTTTTCTTAAGCACAACATCCAGTCTGAAGCCCTTGGGTCAAGGAGTAAATTTTTGGGGGGAGGGGGGAATTAAGTGAAAGTATACAATGAAAATTAATTTTACATGCCTTCCTATCTGCAGCCCCTTCTGCTTTCCTGGCCCAGTGACAGCACACCTCCTCCTTTTCATTCTATACTTGTCGTATGCTCCTAACAAGTTCCTGTTTTCTCCTCTCTGCCTTCTTCTCTCTCATCTAGAAATAAACCAGTAGGACAACATCCTATAAATGCATAGAACTGTAAAATACACACATGGTATAGTCACACTGTGTCCCTGAGTCCTGTCCATTTTTGTCTAAAGAGTTGAGCCCAGTAGTGTTTTCTGGTCAGGAGCAGCAGCAGGTCTAGGGGCCGTGCTCCCAGGGCATCCCCCAGGCTGTTGGACTGTCATTTGTGGTCTTTTAGTAGAGTTCTTGAGCTGCACACTACTTTTTCTCTCAAGGAGTAATTTTAATTTTCAAATCTTAATGTAAAAAATACATTTTATGAGTCTGTGTCTACCATACAGAGTGATTCTGTTGATGGATCTAGGCAATGTAAGCTGAAAACCTTCAGGAAAGGATTCACCATTCTAGATAGCATTAAGAACAATTGTCATTGATGGGAGGAAGTCAGATCAGGACCAAACACGTAACAGGAGTTTGGAAGAAGTTGATGTGAACCCTTACATATGAATTTGAAGAGTTCAGAACTTTAGTGGAGGAAGTAACTTGAGATGTGATACATATAACAAGAGAACTAGAGTTAGAAGTGGAACCTGAAGCTGTGACTGCATTGCTGCAATCTCATAGATTAAGAGTTGGTTCTTAAAGATAAGCATAGAAAGTGTTTCTTGAGATAGAATCTACTTCCATTGAAGATGCTATGGACATTTTTGAAAGGACAACAAAAACTTGGTTGCAGCAGCAGGATTAGAGAGGATTGATTATGTTTTGAAAGAAGTTCTGCTTGGGTAAAATACTATCAAATGACATTACACGCCACAGAGAAATCTTTAGTGACAGAGTCAACTGATGCGGCAAATTTCATTGTGTCTTATTCTAGGAAACTGCCACAGTCATCCAACCTTCACCAACCGCCACGCTGATCAGTCAACAGCCATCAACATCAAAGCAAGACCCTCTACCAGCACACACACACAAAAATTACAACTTGCTGAAGGCTCAGCTGATAGATAGTTAATATTTTTAGCAATAAAGTATTTTTAAGTAAGGTTTTCTTTTAGGCATAATGTTGTTGCACACTTAATAGCGTACAGAATAGTGTAAGTGTAACTTTTATGTGCACTAAGAAACCAGTAAATTCATATGACTTGCTTCACTGTAGTAGTCTGGAACCAAACGTGTTATCTCTGAGGTCTACCTGAGCTGTTTCAGGTGCTGAGAATCCAGCAGTGAACAAAACAGATAAGGTTCCCGTGTCATCACTGACTGTATATTACAGTGGGGAAGACAGAGCACATAAATTTGTATGTCTTGTAATGTGAAGAAATAGTATGTGTGATGGGGAAAAAGTAAAAGATGAGAGGATCTAGGATGACAGTGCTGTTTTGTAGGTTAGCCATGAAAAGCCTCTGTGGCATGACATTTGGGTATTTGAAGATAGGAACCAAGTCTTGTATTTATCTGGGGATCAGAGTTGCCAGCAGAGAGAACAGTTGGGTGCAGCTGAGATGGCACTGTGCCTGTTGTGTGTCTGCAGACGAGCAAGGAAGCTAGTATGTCCAGAGCTGGATGAAGAGGGGTGAAGATGAGGTCCAGGAGGTGACTGAGGCCAGACCTTGTAGGGCTTTGTAGCCAAATTAAGGACTTTAAGTGTTATTCTGCAGAAGGTAGAAAGCCATTGGAGGCTTTTAAAGAGAGAGTGGGCTAACAATATTTAATTAAAGGGCACTCCCTGGCTGTTCTTTATGGCTAGTGAAAATGCTTTTAAGGGATGGAGGACGTTTTGTCTAGGTGGGAACCATTCATTTATTCATCAGATGTTTGTTTATTCATCATGGTAGGGACTAAAGAAACATACAGAGCAAAACACAAAGAAGCAATAGAAGAGTTCTTTAAGAAGCTGGAAGTCTAGTGAGGAAAGCATCCATGAAAAATATAATGGACTAGGCAAGAAGTTTCACAGATACTACACTTTACTCTTACAATTTAGTTTCATCTAATTTTAATGGTTCATTTGTTCTTCCCTGTCTGAAAAGCCTGCATCATTTGCACCCGTGCCTGTGCCCGCTCCTGGATCTTCCCTGGACTGGAGCATTATCTTCTGTAGAAGCATGTGATTTCCAGCAGCCTCCCTCCAGCTCCTTATGCTGTTGTATGAGCACATATCATTAGTCCTTAAAATTTGAATATTTACGTGAATGCAACTATTTAAATGTGTTGCTAGGTGCCATTGAGGCAGTTCTGACTCAGAGAGACCCTCTGTGAAACAGAACAAAGCACTTCCCATCCCCGTGCCATGCTCACAATCATTGGTACCTGGAGACCGTTCTTGTAGCCTCCGTGTCCATCCATCCGGTTGAGGGTCTTTCTCTCTTTCGCTGACCTACTTCACCAAGCATGATGTCCTTCTTCAGGGACTAGTCCCTCCTAATAACATGTCCAAAGTATGTAAGGTGCAGTCTCTCCCTTCTTGTCTCTAAGGAGCACTCTGGCTGTACTCTTGAGGCAGATTTGTTCGTTCTTCTAGCAGAAGATGTGGAAGTTATAAGAGGTGATAACACGAATGTGCAAAGCGAAGAGTGAAAACAGACTGTCAGTAGTATCTTCATCCCCTTTTCTCACACAGACCACTGTCGTGGCTTTGAGTTACCTAGCTTTTCTTTCCTTTTGTCTGTTGTATAGATCATTGCGTAGATTTTCCTCCTTTTGAGCTTTTTGTGAGTGGAATGTATGTCTTCTGCAACTTGCTTTCTTTCTAGCTTCAGCCACATTGTTTCCTTATATCTGAAGCGCATTTTTGTTTACTTCTGTACAGTGTTTGATTCTAGCAGAAGCCTGTAATCTCTCTTCTCTTGACAAGGGATGTTTTTAGTTGTTTCTGTTTATTGTTATTGTTATTACTATTAAACGCTTCTATGAACATTCTTATACATGTTGCCTGGTTCACATGTTGCCTGAGCATTTCCACCTCAGTGGTCCCCAGACTTTGACATACATTGGAGTCACCTGAAAGTTTTAAACATGGGCTGTGAACACTCAGAATTCTCAGGGCACAACCTCAGGGTCTGAGCTGGTGGAGCCTGAGGATTAACATTTCTGACAAGTTGTAGAGTGATTCAGCTACTGCTTAGGGAACCATGCCTTAAATATCTGCCTTTAGCTTTGTATCTTGAGGTAGAACCCCCTGGTCTTACGCCTCCTCCGCTTTGCTGTGAAATGGTTGTACAGGTTTTTTTTAGCCCTCCCCCCTTCACATTTTCTGACTAATTTTGCCTCACTTTCAAGTTTTGACAATCTGTTAGTTGTAAAATGGCATCTTATTGATTTCATTTACATTCCTTGTGTTTAATGAGGTTGAACATTTGTTTGCTGAGTGTTTTTTTTTTTTTCTGAAATGCCGGTTGATGTTTTTTTGCCTGCTTGTCTTTTGCTGTGCATTTGTGCTTACTTTAGCCTGTGCGGTAGTGAGAATATTGACTCTGAAAACGGTTAATGGTTTTCTTTACTTTTTATGTATTAAGAAATTAAGATACAGGGAGATGAAGCCTGGAAAATGTCCTAGTCAGGGTAGGGGCACTTTCTCCATCTTAGTAATTGCTTTAAGAGTCAGTGTTTGAAGATTTAGTTAAGGGGTACTTGTTAAGTATAGCTTGTTAGAAAAGTCTGGGAGGAAACCATGTAAGCATAACTGACTAAGCTGGTTGTTGTTACTAGGTTATTGTAAGACACCCTTCACTTCCTAGGTATAGTGGTTGACTACCCTGTCATCAAGAATTAAGATATTAAAACATGGCTTGGGAGAAGAATTTATTTCTGTGAATGTGCAACATGCAAAAGATAGAATTCACCAGTAAAATCTCTTGCAGCCCATGAGACCAGGAATTGGGATTCTAGAGAAGATGGTTGAGGGTATATGTATTTTTATTTTTGTTTGTTTTCACCTTTTTAGCAATCATTAGGCTTAGGCTATTATGCAGTTTCTTTCTGTGTTGTAGAATTGAATGCCTCTTGGCTTTTCCCTTTTAAAATACACCACCCAAACATTGTTTGCATAACACAATGCAAAGGAAACTTGTTTGTGTGAGACACTTAGTTATGTATTCTGTTACTGTATCTCCAATCCCTGGGGGAACATTAATATGGCAGTACTTTTCAATAAATGCTACTGGAACTCTATTATTAATAGCAAACAAAAGAGCTTTGCACGCTGAACAGGTAACTATTCTAGACATGCTGATGAGTTTTGAAATGAAGCTTTAGAAGGAAATATACTTTTACTCTTTAAGGCATATTTTAGGGTATGCTTCTTTAGTGTATTACATTTTAGAGTCTCTTTTCTGAAAAAAGATAAAATTTGCTTACTTTTTACATATAGTAAGAATAAGAAAGAATTCAGCATAAATCAGAAAAATGTTTTAAAATTGTGAAACATTGTAATCAGTTATTCAGTTTCTAATAAATGTTACCCTGATTGTTACTATGTTTGCCCTTTTGTTAAAGCTTAATCTTGGTATTTCACAACTGGCATGAGTCAGAATTATGTTACTGTAACTTGAGTTGTATAATTGGACACTTCAAGAGTACTGAGATGCTATGTTTTGAGACAGCAGTGTATCTGTAATTTCAGACAAAACTCACAACACATTGCCGTTGAATCAGTTCTGACTGGTAAACCCTGTGGGACAAAGTAGAATTGCCCAGTATGGGTTCCAAGGAGCACCTAGCACATTTGAGCTCCTGACCTTTGGTTATCAGTCGTAGCTGTTAACCACAGTGCCACTAGGGTTTCCAAATTTCAGATAAGGGGTAAATAATTGTGATTTGGAATGCCTAAGAAAAGATGAGATCCCTGAGGATGCAGTGGTTAAGTGCTTGGCTGCTAACCAAAAGGTAGACTGTTGAAATCCACCAGCAACTCCTTGGAAACACCTGTAGGGTTTCTACGTGTCACAATTGACTCAGTGGCAATATTTTAAAAGAAAACATGAGTTTTTTTTGCCCTAGAGCATGAGTATAAAGGGAGTTTCATATGGGAATAGGGAAAATAGTTGAGGGAGAGGAGACATCTACAAAGCCCAGAAGCAGCAATGGAATAGCATGGAAACTAGTGTGGCTGCAGAGGTGTGGGGAGTTGATGTAGATGCTAGTTCAGTGTCATACTGCAGTATGCGTCTGGAGGATAGCTCCTGCTGACCTCTGGCTGGAGGAAGGGGAGTGGGTGGAGAGGAGGGGAAGGGAGGCTGTTGGGAGGATGAGACATGTATGGAGCAGAGAGGAACAGTGTGCTGTCACCAGGCAGGGAGAGCAGTGGAAGCTGCATAGAGGTGGGCATGTAAATTTATATGAGAATGTACATTTTCACTCAGTCATAATAAAAAAAAATATATATATATATGTATATGACTTTATAGTACTAGGGCATTGAACCAATTAGTGTCTTCAGAAAAGTGATTTTTCAAGTCCCACTGTATGAAGAGTAATTCATGATTGATTGTGGTAGGGACTAGGTTTCTCACCATAGTCTGGACTTGACAGTGGGAATAAATCACAAGAGATGGAACCAGCCAAGCCTTGTCAAGTTGTTACCAACTCATGACAACTTCATAGGTGTGGCTGAATAGATTGGGAGTAGATTGCCAGGCCATTCTTCATAGGTACCTCTGGGTGAACTCCTATTTCTAGCCTCTTGGTAAACAGCAGAGTGGATTAGGTAGCTGTTTGTACTACCCCGGGACTCCCCCAAGTGAAATTTTGAAGGAATGTTTGAGAGGATATGGCATGAGTGGGTGTGTAGTTTTTAAGACTGAGGTGAGTAAAGGAACACATCTCAGCTCTTGGTGCCTTTCTTCTTCGGATGAACGTGCACGCGCGTGCACACACACACACACACACCCCACCCCAGAATTACACAAGTAGGAAAACAGATTTCCTTTATTCTCACCTCTGATTGCTATTTCTTTTGTCACTGTACGTTAGATAAACACACTGAGGGGTAGCGACTCTATTATTTATTTTTCTATATCCCCCATGAGGTCAGCTTATGTTTAACTCCCTTCCTCCTTTATAGCTTTGTTTTGCTCCTAAGAAGGAAGACTGAGGGGCTTTTGGCACTCAGATTACTTTGTAACTCTGAATGTTGCGTAAGGGAAAAGTCTAAAAAACAAAGCAAAGAGTTTTGGTAAAATGTTTTTCATTCAATAATATTTCATGATACCAACATAGCTCCTTAGAAAAATTCTACTAAAAATTTAAAAAACTGGTTAGGGGAAACATTATTTCCTTTATGTTGTTATTATGAAGAAATGTGACTCAACAATGAGAATAATTATAACTTCGTGTGAGAGCTTCAGGAATACAAGGCTGTTTGCCTCTGGATGATTTCAGTGCCTTTTTTTTTTTTTTTTTTTAAATACAGGACTGCAGTATTCCAGAGATAGAGCTTTGTTTCCAGTCTGACCCAACATGTTGTCCTAGCTACATACAGCGAGCGGTCCCCAGTTTGGAAGAACTGAATATCCCCAAATCTGTGACCTTCACTGTGAAGTCAGGAGTGTAGGTACCAGTTTGTCTTTGCAATAACAATTGATGATCGCCTAAATTACTTTTTATTTCATATTTTAGTGGGTGACATGCATTGTATTTCTAAAGTTCTCATTAGCTAATTTCGTTTATAAGTCTAAATATCCGAGAAAGACTACTTCTCAGGGGTTAAAATACTGTCTCTCTTTCTTTGGATCAAGTTTAGGACTTTGACATGTGAGTCATGGGGACAGGTGTGAAATTCTCAGACATAGTTTTTGGTAGACGCATGCATCCTCTGTCTATTTATCATATTTTGGGACTGAGAAACAAAAACATGTCCCCGGCCAAAAATTCTGGAGCCTGAGCTGTTCCTAGGGCTGTTAACCTGCTGCCACTTGAGTCATTTCTGACTCACAGTGACCCTATAGGACAGAGTAGAACTGTCCTGTTGGGTCTCGAAGGAGTGACCAGTAGATTCAAACTACTGACCTTTTGGTTAACAGCTGTTCTTAACCACTGCACCACAGGGCTCCAAGCATTGACTGTTAATCGAGTGTTTGTTTAGTGCCGGGCGCGTGGTACTTTTGTGTTTATTACTCGTGTATACCCACAAGGCAGGTGGTATTTCCCTCATGTTACAGATGAGAATATTCATTGATATGTCTCAGGCTACCAGCTGGAAAGTAGGGAATTGATCCCAGGACTGTGGGGTTCTAAAAGTAGCTTTAGGACTGTGGGTGTGTCTCAACACAAGTCTTGGTTTAGTCCCAAATTCACTGGAGTTGCAAAAGCCTGTGTGTGCCTGGTTCATTATATATCCTTTTCTTTGCCACTATTTTTATCTTCTCTAAGGGTAGATACTGAATTTTTTGGTTACTGTTGGGCATCTTTCTTCATCTCCCTCAATGATGGATTGGAATTCTTGGGGAGACATAGTAGTTAACCCTGTCCATAGGAAATACTCAATGTATGCACAAACCATGAAGGCCTAAGATGAAGAACTTGAAGATTTTTACTAGTTTCTGCAGTCTGAAATTAATCGAACATGCAGTCAGGATGCTCTGATAATTACTGGTGACTGGAATGCAGAAGTTGGAAACAAAGAAGGATCAGTAGTTAGAAAATACAGCCTTGGTGATAGAAATAATGCCAGACATCACATGATAGAATTTTGCATGACTAATGACTTTTTCATTGCAAATACTTGTTTTAGTCAACACTAACGGCAAGTGTACACATGGATCTCACCAGATAGAATATGCAGGAACCAGATTGACTACATCTGTGGGGAAAGACAATGGAAAGGCTCCGTATCAGCAGTCAGAACAAGACTAGGTGCTGTTGTGGCACAGATCATCAATTGCTTATATGCAAATTCAAATTGAAACTGAAGAAAAAAATTAGAACAAGTCCACAAGAACCAAACTATGACCTTGAGTACATCCCTCCTGAGTTTAAAGACCATCTCAAGAACAGATTTGACCAAAACTAGAGGAATTGTGGAATGACATCAAAGGTATCACCCAGGAAGAGGGCAAGAGGTCATTTTAAAAAGACAGGAAAGAAAGAAAAGACCAAACTGGATGTCAAAAGCGACTCTGAAACTCACTGTGGAACGTTGAGCAGCTAAAGCAGAAAGAAGGAATGGCGAAGTAAAAGACCTAAACAGAAGATGTCAAAGAGAAGCTCAATAAAACAAAAGAAAATACTATAATAACATGTGCAAAGGGCTGGAAATGGAAAACCAGAAGGGAAGAGCATACCCTGCATTTCTCAAACTGAAAGAACTGAAGAAAAAATTCAAGGCCTAAGTTGCAGGGAAACTATTAAACGATGCAGGGAGCATGAAAAGAAGATGGAAGGAATACACTGAGTCATAATACCAGAAAGAACTAGTCAGTGTTCAGCCATTTGAAGAGGTGGCCTATGGTAAGGAACCAATGGTATGGAAGCAAGAAGTCAAAGCTAGGCCCTGGCCAAAAACAAGCCTCCAGGAATTGGTGGAGTATCAATTGAGTTATTTCAACAACAGATGCAGTGCTGGAAGTGCTCACTCTTCTGTGTCAAGAAATTTGGAGGACAGCTGTCTGGCCAACTGACTGGAAGAGATCCATATTTATGCCCATTCCAAAGAAAGGTGGTGCACCCGAATGTGGAAATTACGGAACAATATCGTTGATATCACACGCAAGTAAAATTTTGCTCAAGATCATTCAAAAGTGACTGCAACAGTATATTGACAAGGAACTGCCAGAAATGGATACAGAAGAGGACATGGAACCAGGGATATCATCGCTGACATCAGATGGGTCTTGGCTGAAAGCAACCAATACCAGAAAGCTATTTACTGTGCTTCATTGACTGTGCAAAAGCATTGGACTAAATTATGGCTAATCTTGTGGAGAATGAGAATTCCAGAACACCTAATTGTGCTCTTGAGGAATCTGTATATGGATCAAGAGGCAGTCTTGTGAACAGAACAAGAGGACACTGCATGGTTTAAAGTCAGGAAAGGTGTACGTCTGGGTTGTATCCTTTCACTGTACCTTTTTCATGTGTATGCCAAGCAAATAATCTGAGAAGCTGGATTGTATGAAGAAGAACAAGGCATCAGGATTGGAGGACAACTGATTAACAATTTGTATTATGCAGACGACACCACCTTGCTGGAAATGAAGATTTGAGACACTTGCTGATGAAGATCAGGGACCACAGCCTTCAGTATGGATTGCACCTCAACGTCAGGGAAACAGAAATCCTCACAACTGGACCAGTAAGCAACACTGTTATAAACGGAGAAAAGATTGAGGTTGTCAAGGATTTTGTTTTACTTAGGTTCACAATCAACACCTAGGGGAGCAGCAGTCAAGAAATCCAGACTCATTGCATTGGCAAAATCTGCTGCAAAAGACCTCTTCACAGTATTCAAAAGTAAGGATGTCACCTTGAAGACTAAAATGTACCTGACCCAAGCCATGATATTTTCAGTCACGTCATATGTCACAATCATTGGACAGTGAACAAAGAAGACAGAAGAAGAATTCATGCCTTTGAATTGTGGTGCTGGAGAAGAATGTTGAATGTACCATGGACAGCCGAAAGAACAAACAGATCTGCTTTAGAAGAAACGCAACCAGAGTGCTCCTTGGAAGCAAAGATGGCAAGAGTGTGTCTCACACACTTTGACCACGTTGTCAGGAAGGATCAGTCCCTGGAGAAGGACATCATGCTTGGTGGAGTGGATTGACACAATGGCTGCAACTGTGGGCTTAAGCATAAAAACGATTGCAGACGTGACTCAGGACTGGGCAGTGTTGTTCATAGGGTTGCTGTGAGGTAGAACCAACTCGATGGCACGGAAAAACAACATAGGAAATATTTGTAATTATCAAGTTTACCAGGAAGCTAGAAAGATCTTTTGGGAATCTTATTTCAAAACTCTGTTCCTGAGGCAGCAGCTAGAACTGATATGATTGCAGAACTGGATTAGTGATTAAAAAAAAAAATGCCTATGGACTCAGTACCTCTAATTGCCCCATTTTTGAAAGAATGGAATGTAGTGGGATGATTTTGATTTTTGAGTTAACATCCTGCTTGAATTAAAGGTGTCACCTTTAGGAATGTAAGTTGTTAAAGCATGTTAGCTCTTGTTGTTATATGCTGTCTAATTTATTTTGGATTCTGTATTGCTAGTGTAATTCTGTGACTGGAATCTTTTTTTTTTTTGCTAGCCCTTTTTACTTTTATCTCTTGAATAACTTGATAACTTTAATAAACCATTTATTTCTTATTTAGTTGGCTTGCCTACCCAGATAATAATTTTAAGGGGCAACCTATAGTTTTGGAGGAAGACTGTGGACTCTTTGAGATTTCTGCAACTGAGATGAAATCATTGTATCCACTTCAAATGGTAAGCAAATCTGAAAATGAAAGATTCCAAAAAAAAAGTTCATTCTCCTAAATACCTCATTGTAAAGAAATGAGTATATACTGCTGAATTGACATTGTATTTATATATTGTTTTTCTGTTTCTTTACATTGTAGAGAGTATGTCTGGATGGGAAAACATTTCTGTGTTTGAATATCCAGAAGATAAATGTCTGAATTTACTTTGAATTATGCCAAGTCAATTTAATACTTAAGCAATTTCTTTACAGATACTGCTCTGTAAGCATTTTGAATATTAAGTTCCAAATTTCATTTTTGATGTTTATTGGTTAAATTATATTTTTACATTGTAGTAATGAGTGATCAGCTAAGTATTATTTATAAGTGAACAATTCATCCAATGCTTACTTTGTTGTAAAGGTGATATGTGCTCATAGTATCTTTCACTGTTGTGTTGCAACAAACTTTCTTATTTGAAGGACAAACTATTCAATTAAAACCCATCGTCACTGAGTCACTTTAGACTCCAAGCAACTGTGTAGACTTGAGTAACACTGTCCCATAGAGTTTCCAAGGAGTGCCTGGCAGATTTCAACTGCCATTTTTTGGTTAGCACCTGTAGCATTTAACCATAACGCCAAAAAGATTTCCAGCTGTTCAGTTAAATGTTAGCTAATGTGATGTCTCTGACCTGTTGGCACCATGGTTAAGAGTTGGGTTGCTAACCAAAAGAATGGCATTTCGAATCTAACAGCCATTCCTTGGAAACCCAATGGGACGGTTCTACTCTGTTCTGTAGGGTCTCTGTGAGTCGAAATGGACTCAACAGCAATGGGTTTGTTGGTTTGTTTGTTTCAGTGGTGGTTAAGTGAAAGTATACAATCCATAATAAATTTGCATGCCTGGCTATCTGCCGCTCCTTCTGCTGTCCTCACATGGTGACAGCAAACTCCTTCATTTCATTTTATTTATATCGTATACTCTTAACAATCTCCTGTCCCCTCCTTTCCACCTTCTTGTCTCTCTTGGCCAACATCCTATAGATGCATAGAACCATAATGTACACACACAATATGGTCACACTGTATCTCTGAGTCCAGTCCATTCTTGTCCACAGAGTTGCCCTCAGTAATGTTTTCTGTTCAGGAGCAGCAGCAGGTCCAGAGGCCATGCTCCCAGGGGAAGTCCCAGGCCTCCAGACCATCACTTGCAGTGTTTTAGTGGACTTCTTGAGGTGCACCCCTCTTTTTCTCATGTTGCCACAGGCACTTAACATTCTGTGCCATTTTTGGTGCTATTCTGGCACCATCTGGTTCTTCTGGTCAGATGTTGATACAGTCACCCATTCACATGGGTCCTTCTGTCTCGTGGGCGCTTTTTCCGTCATGTCTCTGTTGCTCTTGGTGATCATTTGTTCCAGATGAGTTGGGACCATTTGGCCTACCTCAGATGGCAGCTTGCTAGCTTTAAGACCCAGACGGTGCTCACCAGTGTGGGGTGGAGAAGACTCTTCACAATAGGCTAGTTATGCCAATTGGCCTCGATGTCCACTGAGAGCATGATCCCTAGACTCCCACCTCTGCTGCTCTGTCCTTGGCAATATTGGGTTAAGATTAGGAGAGTTTTCAGTTTATGTTGAAGTCCAGTTAAGTTGAACTCCTTGCTATTGTGTGCGGTTACAGCCTTCACCCCACCAAATTTTTATCAACTATCTAATCTATAACCAGCCCTCTCCTTCCCTCCCATCCCTTGCAGCCATCAAAGAGTCTGTATATATGTCTGCTTTTAAGTCTTTATAGTAAGGCTGTCATACAGTATTTGTCCATATGCTGCTGACTGATTTTACTCAGCATAATGTCTTCCAATTGAAACCAGATTAGGAAATGCTTCCTAAAATTATCATTGTTTTTTATCATTGCATAGTGTTCCATTGAATATTATACCATAGTTTGTTTATCCATTTACGTGTTGTTGGGCATGTGGGTCAACTCCATCTTTTTGCTGTTGGGGACTGTGCCAACATAAACATTTGTATCCATGTATCTGTTTGTGTGTCTGCCTTTATTTCTGTAGTATATATTCCAAGCAGTGGGATTACTGGATCAAATGGTATATCTATTTCCAAATTTTTAAGGCTGTGCCAGATTGCTTTCCAATGAGGTTGTACCATTTTGCAATCTTGCCAGCAGTGTAGGAGAGTTCCAGTCTTTCCACAGCCTCTCCAGCACTTGTTATCTTATGTTTTTTTGATCATGGCCAAAGTTGTTGGGATGAGATGATATCTCATTGTAGTTTTGATTTGGATTTCTCTAATAGCTAATGATAGTGAGCATTTCCTCATGTGTCTTTTGGCTGCCTGGGCGTCTTTTTTGGTGAAGTGTCTGTCTATCTCCTTTGCCTATCGCTTAATTGGGTTATTTACCTTTTTCTTGTTGACCTTTTGAAGTATGTTGTGGATTATGGAGATGAGAGCTGGTCCGATGTGTAGTCGCCAAATATTTTTTCCCATTCTGTAGGTGATCTTTTTAATTCTTTTGATAAAGTCTTTGGATGAGCATAAGTATTTCATTCTTAATAGTTACATTTATGTATTTTCTCTTTTGTTGATTGAACTTTGTCAGCTTTTGAAGTGTGTGAGCTGTGTATTAAAACTTTCGTTGTTGACCCTATTTTTTTCTTGCATGATCTTTATCATGTTAGGTTTGATACCTAAGTAGGTCTTTTATCCAGTTTGAATTAGTTTTTGTCTAACATGTGAGATATGGGTCTTGTTTCAGTTTTTTGCAGGTGGGTATTAAAGTTTTACCACCACCATTTGTCATAGAGGCTGTTTTTACCCCAGTTTACAATCTTAGAGACTTTGTCAAATATCAGCTGTTTGTAAGAAGACGGTGGCATCTCTGGGGTGTCAACTCTGTTCCATTGTTCTGTGTCTCTTTTTGTAACACTACCAGGCTGTTGTGACTACTGTGGCAGTGTGTAGTAGGTTCTAAGGTCTGATAGTATAAGGTCTCCCTCTTCATTAGTGCTTTACTTATCTGGGGTTTTTTCCACTTCCAAACAAAATTGGTGATTTGTTTCTCTGTGTCATTAAAAAATGCCTCTGGACTTTGTATTGGGATTGCATTGTACAGGTAGATCACTTTGGGTAAGATAGCCTTTTACACAGTGTTACGTGTTCTGATCCATGAGCAGGGTAGGTTTCTCCATTTATGTAAGTCTCTCTTGGTTTCTTGTGGTAAGACCTTGTAGTTCTCTTTGTATAGGTTTCTTATTTCTCGAGTTAGACTTATTCCTAGATATTTCATCTTCTTTGGGGCCATAGTAAATGGTATTGATTTGGTGATTTCTTCTTTGATGATCTCTTTCTTGGTATAAAGGAATCCTACTGGTTTCCTTATGTTTATCTTGTATCCTGATACTTTGCTGAACTCTTCTGTTAGTGTGAGTAGTTTACTTATGGATTCTTCAGGATTCTCTGTATATACAGTGATCATCTGCAAATAAGGAGATTTATATTTCTTTGCTGATGCTGATGCCCTTTATTTCTTTGCCATGTCTAATTGCTCTAGCTAGAACTTCTAGTACAATGTTGAACAGAAGTGGTGATAGTGGGTATGCTTGTCTAGCTCATTAAGAGGAATTCTTTCAGTCTCTATCCATTCAGAATGAGGTAGGCATTTGGCTTTGCACAGATGCCTCTTATTGCATTGGGGAAATTCTGTTCTATTCCTATTTTGCTGAGAGTTTTTAGCATGAATGGCTTTTGGATTTTGTCATGCCTTTTCTGCATCAATTGATGAAATCAGATTATTCTTTTGTGTTATTTATGTGATTGATCACTTCAGTTATTTTTCTGGTGTTCAGCAAGCCTTGCCTCCCAGATATGAGTCCACCTTGGTCATGATGCATTATTTTTTTCATATGCTGTTGAATTTTATTGACAAGAATTTTGTTGAAGATTTTTGTATGTAGGTTCATGACAGATGTTGATCTGTAATTTTCTTTTTTGGGGGAGATCTTTCTCTGACTTTGGTGTCATTATTATGCTGGCTTCATAGAGTGAATCTGGGAGTATCCTATCCCTGTGAGATAGTCTCAGTAGTATTACAGTTAACTCTGTTAACTCTACTGTAAAAGTTTGGTAGAATTCTCCAGTGAAGCAATTTGGTCCACCACTCTTTTTGGTTGGTAATTTTTTGATGAAGTTTTTAATTTCTTCCCTTGTGATGGGTCTGTTAAATTGTTCTGTTTCTCCTTGTGATAATTTTGATAGGTAATATGAATATATGAATTTGTTTACTTCATTTCTAGGTTTTCAAGTCTGTTAAAGTACAGCCTTTTGTACCATTCTGTTATGATACTTCTGCTTTCAGTTTGGTCTGTTGTGGCATCTCCCATCTCATTTCAGGTTATTTCCTGTTTTTCTGTTTAACATTAGTTTAACTAATGTTTTATTAATTTTGTTGATCTTTTCAAAAACCAGGTTTGGTTTCTTTATTATTATTAATATTATTTAAATTGTTCTCCTGTTCTCTAATTCATTTAGTTCTACTGTAATCTTTATGATCTGTTTTCTTGTGATACCTGAAGGGTTCCTCTGTTGCTCTCTTTCTGCTTATTCAAACTGTAGGGTTAATTCTTTGGTTTGGGTCCTTTCTTCGTTCTGTATATGTACATTTATAGAGATAAATTTGCCTCTGAGTACTGCTTTGGCTGTATCCCATAAGTTCTGGTAAGATGTGTTTTCATTCTCATTTGAATCCTTAAATTTCTTTATTTCTTGCTTGATTTTTTGTATGACCCATGGCTTTTTGAGCAAGGTTGTGTTCAGTTTCCATGAGTTCCACTTTCTCTCTATGTTTTTTCTGCTATTGATTTTGACTTTTATGCCTTTATGGTGTGAGAAGATGCTTTGCAATAATTCAGTGGTTTGGATTTTGTTGAGACATGCTTTATGTTTTAACACATGGTCAATTGCTGAAAATGTTCTATGTGTATTGGAGAAGAGGATGCACTCATCTGTTGATGGATAAAAAGTTTTGCATATGTCAGTGAGGTCTAGTTGGTTCTTTGTGTCAATAAGATCTTCTGTCTCTTTACTGAGCTTTTTTCTGGATGATCTGTCCATTAGTGAAAATGGAGTGTTGAAGTCTCTTACTGTCATTGTGGAGTGATCTGTCTCATTTTTCAATGTAATTAGTGTTTGTTTGATTAGTTTGTAAGTAAACCAGTAGGATTCCTTTATACCAACAAAGAGATCATCAAAGAAGAAATCACCAACTCAATACCATTTACTATGGCCCCAAAGAAGATGAAATATCTAGGAATAAGTCTAACTTGAGAAATGAGAAACTTATACAAAGAGAACTACAAGGTCTTACCGCAAGAAACCAAGAGATGCTCTGGCATTGTGTGCATGAATATTTAATATTGTTAAGTCCTGCTTATGTATTGAACCTTTCAGCAATAAATAGTGACCATCTTTGTCCAAATGGTGGATTTTACATTAAAATCTGTTTTATCTGAGATTAGTATTGACACACCTGCTTTTCTTCTTATGTTTGGTATATATAATTCAATGCTTTAATTTTCAGTTTGTTCCTATCTGTAAGTCTGAGGTGTGTTTCTTGTAAGCAACATATGGATAGGTCGTTTCTTTTGATTCAAGATGTCCCTTGATGTCTCTTTATTGTAGTGTTCTATCCATTTACATTCAGTGTAATTATTGATAGGTATGTGTTTAGTCCTGCATTTTGATATATTTATTTTTTGTATTGATGTTTTCTTTGTTCTTCTTAGTATTCTGTTCTGGGTCTTTCCTCTTTATGGGTTGACTTTTCCTGTTGTTCAGTGTTGATTTTGTGTTTGTTGAGACTTCTGAATTATGTTTCTTGTTTTGATATGCTGCACTGTTTTTGTGCTTTGAGGCTACCCCTATGATCCCCCTCACTATTCTAACTTTAAACCCAATTTTAACTTCTGCATATCTTGTTAACTTCCTTTCCTTTTGAAAGGGCTATAACTATTGTAGTGTATCCCTCCTTTTAGTGTGATAGTGTTACAGTTTTTGTGATGTGATTACTGGTTCCCTTCTTTTAATATTGTAGCTGTGGTTAGTTTTGTGACTTCCCTAACAGAGTATGATTCTGGGTGCTGTGTCCTGCAGTGCCTCCATAAGTATACAGTTAGTTTTGATTTTGTAAGCAAAGTGCTTCTTTCAGTATTTCTTATAGTTTTGGTTTGGTTTTTACAAAGTCTCTAAGGTTCTGTTTATCTGTGAATGTCTTAATTTCATTGTCATATTTGAGAGACAGTTTTGCAGGTTATATAATTCTTGGTTGGAAGTTTTTTTCCTTCAAGGCTTTGAATGTGTCACCCTACACACTCCTTACCAACATCGTTTCTGCCAAGAAGTCAGGCGGAATCCCTCAGGATTCATTTCCCCCTGAATGTTAGCTTTGCTTTGAGCCTTACTGCCTTTACGAATCTCTATTTATATTTCATTTTATTAAGCTTGATTGTCATATGTCTTGGTGTATTTCTTTAGGAGTCTAGTTTTTGTCATGTTCGATATGTATCTTGGAAGTCTGTTCTTTTCTTTCCATAACTTCAGGGCAGTTTTCTGTCAGCACCTCAACAGCAATATTTCCTGTGTTTTCAGCTATCCTTCCCTGTTCAGGAACTCTAATTATTTGTATATTATTCCTGTTAATAGTTTCGGATGTGTTTTTTAGTACTTTTTCATTTCACTTGTCTTCTCTGACTTATCCTCCTAAATGCTTGCATCAGTTGCTCTATCCTCAGGTCACTAAGTCTAACTTCCATCTCCTTAATTCTGCTTTTTGGCTTTGGATTGAATTATATAATTCTGTCATTTTGTTATAGATTGGCTGTATGTCAGATTGTTGATATTCTATTAGTTCAGATAGGTTGCTTAATTTTTTGTTTTGCTTTGCTGCATTTTGTTTAATCTCTATGAAGGCTCTATATATAATTCTTTTGTAAACTCGACCCCTGATAGTTTCAGAAAACCTTCTTCATCTGGGAAGTTTTTGATTCTTTATTTTGAGAGTTTTCCGAAGCCATGGTGGGCTGTGTCTTTAAATGGTTAGCAACTGTTTGTTGCCTTCATGCCATCTGTAGGCTGCTGTGTTTGTCAAATGTTACCTGAACAGGAGCTGAGACATAGTTCTGAGAAGGGAGTTGATCACCAGCTTCCTCTGTGTGCTTTAATGACTGGCCCCAGTGGACTCTCTGGGGTGGCAGGCTCTGCCTCCTGGCTGGCAAAGATGTCACTCTACTTTGGAGTCACTGAGGGGCCATTAGCTGCCTCCATGATGTGAGTCAGTATAGTCTGGAGGAGATGCCATGTATCTTCAGGCAGGCTTAGTTTAAAAAGCTTGGAGCTGTCTGACAGCTGACAAAATCATTCAGGCCCTATCTCTGGCTGACAACAGAAGCACCTCTCTGGCCCTCCGCAGATGCTATAATGTAATTCAAAGCAGGAAGGGGTTACAGCCTTGCTGTCATCCTCAGCTGTACCCCACCTGTATGGTAACACTGTCTGAAATACTACATTTCTGCTGGAAAAGTGCTTTCTGGACTGGCACTGCTTGGGTATTAGCCCCTGCTGAGTCTGCCATTGGCTGATTCCAACTCCAGGTCAGCCATGATCATGTGCTAGGTGAGCTGCCCTTCCCACTATGAAACAGCAGAATCAATAGTGCAGCTCAGAAAAGAGACGGTGGAGGGGCAGTGGTGCTCTCAGTCAGCATCCAGGCTCTCAGATTGTGGCTGTCCCATGTACTGTGTCTCTCCTTGCATACACTGTTTTCTCTAGCACTACAGTTCAGCATGTTTGCTGGCTCATGCCCATCCCCCATGACCCCAGTAACCTGCAGTCTGCCCAAGCTTTGAGTCAGCAGAATGGGGACTTAGCATGTGCTGCTTCATTTTAGAGAGAGATAGTTTCCCATTTAGTGGCACGTAATCCAATCTGACAACCTTATGCTGCGTCCTAGGGTTCCCTGGGTGTCTGTCCAGAGTGCTCTAGTCAATTATCATTCCAGACCGTAGTTCTCAGAGGGAATTGAGAAGACATGTGTCTAGTCTACCATCTTGGCCTTGCTTCTGTTTCTTTGTTTTTAGTGGGATACCTTGGTTATCTAGTGCTGCTATAATAGAAACGCCACAAATGAGTGGCTTTAATAAGCAGAAATCTGTTTTCTTACAGCATAGAAAGCTAGATATCTGAATTTAGGGTGCTCACTATAGGGCATGGCTTTTGGTATCTGCTCAGTAAGAAAACCCTCATCTCTCTGAGCGTCTGCCCCTGCATGATCTTTATGTGGCTTTGCATTGCTCTTCCCCCACCCCCGCTTGCCTGATCTGCTGTTGTTATCTCTTGGGAGAGATTGACTCAGGATATACATACCCTGTACTAATCCTCCCTCATTTACAAAACAGAAAGCTCATTCCCAAATGGAATTATAAGCACAGACATAGAGGTTTAGATTTACGATACCTATTTTAGGAAGACACAGTTCAGTCCATGACAGTTACCCCCTCGTCCTTCATGTTTTTGCCATATGTGGAACATATTTACTCCATCATCGTCCTGGAAATCTTAAGTCAAGTCCAAAATCTCACCTTGTGAAACATCTAAATCAAATATGGGTGTGACTGCGTGCATATTCTATCCTGGGATCAAGTTCCTCTTCATTTGTGAACCTGTGAAATCTACATTATAAGTTACCTGTTTCCATAGGGCAGTCCTTTGAACAGATACTAGGTAAACATTTACAGTGGAGCCCTGCCCTCTCAGCTTTGGGCATGGTCCTGTCCACTTTCCCAGACTGAATGAATACCAGCCCCACACTCTGGAGCTGAGCTGATAAAGATCTGCCCCTTTGGAACCTAGAAGGCTGCTGGTTCTACCTTTTGATACCCCAGAGGCTGTGGCCCCATCATCTGAAACCAAGGCAGTGCTGCTTCCCTCACTTCTTCAAAGAGTTCTGCTGATCTTCCAGCTTCTCCAGGGATAGTCACTCTCATTTCTTGAAGGACAGCAGATGCAGCTCCTTTGATCTGTTTCCTGTCTGTATAATTCAGAGAGGCAGACAGGATTCGTTCCTTCATTCTTTTTCTACCCTCTTCAGTCTAAGTGAGTAAGTTTTTTACTGTGGTAGTTGGTTAGATCCTTCAGTCACAGGCTTAGTCTGTTTGACAAAAGATTATGTAATCATGTCTTTGGTGAACATTGTAGGACATGTGTTCTTAATTTGTGTAGCATAATTTTACAAATCTTAAGCTTTTTTTGTGTGTGTCTTGCATAGTTCATTTTTAAGCCTGTCTGTTCCCTCTTAAATCTTGCTCTGAGAAGCAAGGAGAAACCACACAGCAACTGTAAGATCTTGCTTAGAAATCTCCTCTACCAGATACCCAAGTTTATTACTTACAAGTTCTGCTTTCCACCAGACATTTGAACGTAATTCAGACACTGCCCTTCCTCCACTGTCCAATCATATGTTTGTTATTTTCTTTTAAAGCCTAACTAGAGGCATATTAACATGCACATTCTACTGGCATTTTGTCACTGTTGCCATATATATTCTTGAAGATGACAGAGATTTCCTCTATAGCTTTATTCTAATTTCTCACTAGAATTGTCTTTGAGAATCCATAATTTCAGCAGTGTGCTCTTCAAGGAAACCGAGGCCTTCACTATTGTTGTTAGGTGATGTGAAGTTGGTTCTGACTGACACAGTAACCCTTATGTACAATAGAATGAAGTACAGTCCTGTGCCATCTTCACAGTCATTGTTACAGCCCTTTTACCTACCCCTTCTCCAGGGGCTGATCTCTCCTGACAGTATGTCCAAAGTATGTAAGATATAGTCTTGTCATCCTTGCTTCCAGGGAACCCTGTGGTTGTGCCTCGTGTAAGACAGATCTGTCCTTTTTTTTTTGTTTTGCCAGTCCATGGTATGTCCAATATTCTTTTCCAACACCACAATTCAAAGGTATCAGTTCTTCTTCTGTCTTCTTTATTCATTGACCAGCTTTCGCATTCACGTGATGCGATTGAAAATACCATGGCTTGAGGTCTGGCACATCTTACTCTTTGAGCTCACATCTTTGCTTTTCAACACTTTATAGAGATCTTCTGCATCAGATTTTCCCAGTGCAGTGTGTTTTTTTATTTCTTGACTGCTATTTCCTTGGGTGTTGATTGTGGATCCAAGTGAAATGAAATCCTTAACAACCTCAGTCTTTTCTCCATTTGTTATGATGTTACTTCTTGGTCCAGAGAATTTTTATTTTCTTTATGTTGAGGTATAATCCATACAAAAGGCTGCGATCTTTGATCTTTATCAGTAAGTGCTTCAAGACCTCTTTTACTATTAGACACCTTAAAAACTCTTCCAGCCTTCAGCCATTATCCAATTCCACAGCTACTTTCGCACCGTAGGTATTTGTTAAAGCAGAACTCCACCCTAGTACCATATATCTTAGGCTGGGTTCTCTAGAGGAACTAAATCAGTGAAGCCTGTGTATCAGTGAAGCGTGTGTATAAGTATATATAACCTGTAAAGAACCCATTGTCATCGAATCAGTTCTGACTCGTAGTGACCCTATAGGAAACAATAGAACTGCTCTGTAGAGTTTCCAGGGAACAGCTTGTAGATTCTGACTCTCAACTGTTTGCTTAGCAGCCTAACTCTGTGTCAGCAGGGGTCCATAAATAGGTATAGAAAGAGATTTATTTCAAGGAAATGCCTCACACAGTTGTGAAAGGTGGCAGAAGTCCCAAATCCATTGGTCAGACATCAGGCTGGAGACTTCTCCTGACTTACTTGCTTTCAGGGGCGGGTGAATCCCCAGATCTGCAGTTCAGGTAGCAGATTGCCAGCTCACAGCCCAAGAAGTGGACATCAGAGGACACAAGGCAGATGTAGCAATGAGAGTGAGCTTTTCTCAGATATCCATATATATTGGATACAGACCACATCCCCAGGTAAACTCCACTTTCAACTGATTGGCTGTCCATATGAGATCACAAAATGCAGAATACTTATGTAATATCTGCCAAACCACTGATAATCATTGACCAAACTAAGTTTGCACATAACCCCAACTGTCACATGTCATAAGCCATTTTTTGATCATTCTGTGCCTTTTATAAAATGGAAACTGGGAAAAAAAGAGAAAGTTTAAGAAGTTCCAGATGTGGATTAATTAGCATTTAAACAATGAAATTATAGATTTAGGGTTTTTGTGAGAGTAGTCTACCTTTTTTACTCTATAATGTTGAGGCACCATAGACATTAAGTGTGATAACCATTGGTAAAAGGTGGAAGGGGAAGAGTGATTAGTTTTGTGCTTCTTCAGTGTAGAGAAAAACATTGGTACTAAGAGACTTAGCAGTGTACTCTACCAGATGAGTTTGCTGAATGAGTTAGCCAATCCATTCTTCTTTTGAGGGCACTCTGGAGTGAGATTAAATGTCTCTCTGGTCACCTAACACTCAAGAATTGAGGCTCAGTTTCATTCCTTGTAGTAGCTATAAGCTGGAAAATATCTTGTAGGATTTCTTGCCTCTCTATACTCAAATTCATATAGAGCAGTTTGACTTGGCTATAACTGCTCTACAGTTCTGTACTTGAAACTTAAATTTGACTGGTATGGAGTTGTCACTGCTGTCGTATTTTTATTACCTACACATCTAACTTAGTTTGAAAATGTAAAATATTTAATATCTAATATTAAATTTTTTTGTCATCCTAAGGGTGGGCTGAAAGTGGAAATGCCTATGAACCTAAAGGTAAGTCTTAAATATACTTTTGTGGTATTTGACATTAAAATTAAAAGAACAGTGAACATACTCTGGAAATTAGAACGTAGGTAATGGATGTTGGGTTATTGGGAAGTGATTGCACAGAATACGAGGGCCCAGGGGGGTGGGAAGGAGCGAATTCCTATAGAAAGATGGGTGTCTGTATGGGCAACCCCGGTAAACTCAAATGGTGTCTCCTACAAGGAAAACAGGTGATGGATTTGGGGTTTGTTTTGTTGGGCTTGAGATGGCACATAGCCATTCAAGTGTACGTACTTAGGAGTGATGCCTGTAAAGGGGAACAGGCTGATCAGAAGGAGGTATTAGCAGCTCTTACCTGATGGACAATTTGTAAGTATGAGCATCTTAAGGAAAGAGTGGAGGCAGTGACAGCTGAGGTAGAGGTATCTGAATAAGCACATTTTAGAAAAGAAACGAGGAAACGGAATTAGTAAATGGGTGTAAATAGAGATACGATCAGGTCTCTGTGTAACTGAGCTACGGCACCTCCAGGAGCAGGTTTGGAAACACTGGAATTTTTCCTTCCCTTTTGCTCTAAAACAAGACAACAGCTTCTCCAACCTTCCCATTTTGGGGCTTCCCTACTTAACAGGGAGGGAAACCCTGGTGGTGTAGTGCTGTGGCTGCTAACCAAAATGTTGGTAGATCATATTCACCAGGTGCTCCTTGGAAACTCTGTGGGGCAGTTCAACTCTGTCCTGTAGGGTCACTGTGAGTCAGAATTCACTTAATGACATTATATTTTATTTTTATTTTATGGACAGAGCCCTGTTGCTTGTTGGTGCAGTGGTTAAGAGCTAGGCTACTAACCAAAAGATTGATAGTATGAATCCACCAGCCACTACTTAGAAACCGTGTGGGGCGGTTCTGCTCTGTCCTGGAGGTTATTAGGAGTTGGAATCAACTTGATGGAGTGGCTTTGGTTTTTTGAGTTTTACTTATGGAACTACTAGTTGTGGTCTTATAGAACTGACTACCAGTGACAAGATATGCTTATGTATCTAAGTGTACCTAATATACCTTAGCTGTTTGTTGCAGGCATACTTTTCAAAGTTTCCAAAATATTTATGCCTCAGTTCCATTCCCAGAAATACTCTTTTGGTCTGGGGCATGACCTGGGGATAGTCAGAATGTTTTAAAGCTCCCCAGGTGGTTTTAACATACAGCCCAAGTTGACAACCACAGGTCTTGTAGATGTAGAGTCAGCTGTCATGCTCCCTGAGTGAGTCCTATGTCAGTCTTCTAGTTTGCTGGATCAGAACAAGAGGTTTCTGCTCTTTAGTTTACTTTGCAACACACTGAGTCTTCCTTGGAAGATTTGAGGTTTGACAGTTGTCCATGTATGTGTGTGGAATGGTTGCTGTAGATAAATCATAATTTTCAGGTTGTTAGATGTTAAGATATTTTACCTTTATGATGATAAAGATTCAAATATTCCTTGTGTGCTATAGCAGAATATTATGTTAAATTGGAAATATATGGTAACGGGGAAAAAAAAGGTCAATAGTTCCTATGAATATTGTAGTCTCTAGTGAGACTTAAGCAAATTGATATATATTGTGAAATATAAGCTTGTTAAGTAATGTTCTCTGTATTTTTCAGGTCATTATTTATGAAAAACCTTACTTTTTGGGGCAGACCAAAGATTTTAGTGAACACATAGATTCTGTTCCTAATTTTTTAAAACATTACAAGGATTTTCATAGAATTGGATCAATTCGTGTCATCGGTGGTGTGTGAGTGTTGTATTTTAAGTATTTTATTTAGTTGGCTATTTTAATAGATTAACACAAGAAGTGTGTTACGCAGAGCAAAATAGTGTGCCTTATTCTCAAAATATACAACCTTATATAATACAGGAGGTAAAAAATAGTTTCTACTCCTAGGTTTCTGTACTCTTGTTGGTATCAGATGTTGAAGTGGGGTAAATGTAGAAAATATAAAATCTCAACATTTAGAATTTCTAAACACAAAATAAAAGACAAGAATTGCAAGATGCAGTTACACTAGTAATTATTCTTCCTCATTGAATTTTAAGATTTGGGGACTTGAACAGCTCTGCTTTGGATAAACATCTTTTATTGCATTTATTTGCCGTGCTTTCTAGTTTGTGAATACACATGATTCTTTGTTAATTCTGCATAAAATACTTTTGTCTTTTCCTTCTTTCAAAATATGAATATTTTTCCCGTTAAGTGGATAGATACAAAACTCATTTCTGCTTTATAGAAAATTGTCTATTAAAATTCAGAACTTTTTTTGGTTTGGTTACATAAAAATCTAACAAATATTATGACATGTAATACAGTATGCACACTTCTCATTTTTAGTTGACAGCTGTAGGAAAAGAATGTAATGCCCCATTTATCATCCATTTAAACATCTGTGACTGACTTCATTATTTTTTCTTGATTTCTACTGTGTTTCACTTTTGTTAGGTGTTTAATTCCATCTGTAGGTCATATTCACTTCTCCTCATCCCTATCCAAGCTTAAAGAAATCTGGAAAAAGTGAATTTTTAAATTTTTCTGAGCACTTATTTTACATACGCCAGATGGATGTATAAATTGAATGTTAGTCAAAACTTTACTGTAGTACGGAAAACGGGGCAGAAGACTTGGAATACGCTCACCATATCGTAACATTACTCATCTGTACGGTTTGGAGTCTCTGGGTGGTACAAACGGGTAAAATACTTGGCTGCTAACCAAAAAGCTAGAGGATTGAGTCCATTCAGAGGTACTTGGAAGAAAGGTGTAGCAGTCCGCCTCTATAAAGTCAGCTTTTGAAAGCCCTAGGGAGCACTGTTCTCTGCCCATATATAAGGCCACTGTGAGTCAGAATTGACTGAATAACTGATAAAATTTATCCGTTACTACTTAGGATGTCTGTACTTTTTATTCTTCTTCCCATGTGCCAAAAAACCCAAACACATTATCACTGAGTTGATTCTAACTCATAGTGACCCTATAGAACAGAGTAGAACTACTCTGCAGAGTTTCCAAGGAGCTGCTCTTGGATTCGAACTACCTACTTTTTTTGTTAGCAGCCATAGTACGTGACCACTATACCACGAGGGTTTCCACCTTCTATCCTTATAAGTATATTAAAACTGTGTAGCAAGTGATCACTTTTATTTAAACTAAACTTATAATTTGTTAACTTTTCTTGTGAAATTTATATGATAATGTAAGAATAAAATAATGCTTTCTTAACATATTATAAATATACTAAGATACGTAGTTTGTTTCTTCCAACTCATGTGGATAGACCCCTTCTTCCCCCACCATACACACAACCTACAGAGTTTGTGATTACTGAGCAACTATTATTGTTTTGTGCCCTATGAAAACAAATCTTTGAAATACGTTTTATACCTTAGCATAGGGAAAAGCAGTAGACATCAGCCACCAGACTTCATTATGTTAAAGTCTAGAATTCAGAAGCCTCCAGCTAGGGAGCTCAGAATAGTCATTTTTGGAATCTGTCTGATTGGAGGGGTTCCCATCCCAACTAAACAAAGTAGCAGAAGGAAGCTAGGCAGATTTAAACCTGTATTATTAGCCGTCTGTGCCCACAGTGCAGTGGATACTGTGAGTCACTCCATAAAAAGGTAAATTTCATGAAAGAGTTAAGTAATGGTGTTTATCACTGTCCTGTACTGCTAGGTTTTAGGGTAGAAGTTAAAAAACTGTGTGCCTGAAAAGAACTCTGTCGTAATCCTTTCAGTCTGCATTAGCACCATTGATAAAATGGTAAAACCAGCATTTCCTACCCATAAATATTTATGGCTCTCTTGGACCCAACTTGATGACAGTGGCTGGTTTTGGATACATGTAGAGCACCAAAATTAATGCCGGCTGTAGCATTCCCCAGTTCTTGTAAACCTGTCTGTAATGTGTTTTAGATTTAAAGTCTGATGAGAGAGTTCCTAGATTTAAACACTGAATAAATGTTTAATATATTTAATATAGTGATTCCAGAAGGATGTAATCAGTAAAATAAGAATGATCATCTGTGAATCTCAATGGGACTGTGTAACTTTTCTTCTTGACGGTGTGTGCTTTCTATGATTTTTATTTGGCAAGCTGTGCTCTGACCACGTTGAGATGTGACATCACATTAAGTCACAGACATTTAATGAGTGCTGCACTGTTGCAGTTCTACAAATAGCCTTTAGTTGGGAAAGGCTTCCACGCTATAAAATTATTGATCCGTGAAGCATGCACAGTCTGTCTGTCTCTGGGAATAGAAACCAAATAAGTGTATTGCTTTGTAGAATATGGTGATAAACAGCTGGGTACCTAATTATGGTTCTCTCTCTTTTGCTTTCTTGACTATAGTTTTATTACTGATTCAGTTGGTTGTCCTTTCTATTTCTAGATGGGTTGCCTATGAAAAAGAGCATTTTAAAGGCCAGCAGTTCTTGCTCGAAGAAGGAGACTTTGAAGACAGGAATGCCTGCAGGGCACTGAGTGGTCCCATCTTGTCCTTCCGGTACTTACAAGCTGTGAGTGAGCTTTTTGGTTCTTTTTCTATCTGTTTCTTTTTTTTTTTTTTCAGTGAAAACTGGCTATTACCTCTGGTAGGGTATCAGGCTATAAAGTGATTCTGATGCCTAAGAGCACTGAATGGAACTGCCTGTATGACTTTATCTTATTGTCACTATTATTAGAATATTTAGGCTTACTCATTATCTGTTAATTCCGTAATCACTTTTTGAGTATCTGCTTTGTTAGACGTGTTGTGCTAGGTACTGGACATACAGCAGCGAGAGACTGAGTCATTGCATTCATGGAGTCAGCACTCTGACAGGGAAAGTAATCAAGCAATTTCAAACATTTGTGTAAAGTGACATGACTGGATTACATGCTGGGTACTTAGGGTAACTCTGAAAAAGGTCAATTGTTCCTTCATTTCGAAGGAGTCTGGAGAACTTCATGGAAAGGTGACACTTGAGCTACAGTTTCAGGTCATGAAAGAGTTAGCCAAGTGGAGAAATTCCAGGATAGGGTGAAGGAGAAGAGTAGGTGTTGTTTTAGGAAGAGATTAACATGTATAAAAGCAAGGCTATAAGTGTCTTGGTACCCAGCATGAGGTAGTGTTACCATCTAGGGGACATTTGGTGGTGTCTGGAGATATCACTGACTGTCACATTTGAAGTGGCGGTGCTGGTGGCATCTAGTGCGTAGCTGCTAAAATTCTACCATGTGCAGGGCACTCCACCCCAATAAATTAGCTACCTCAATATGTCAGCAGTGGCAAGGCTGGACATTGGAATCTCTGGGTCATGATTCAAAGCATCTTTCATTTGCTATTGAATTTTTTTTTTCTCACTTAAAGAAGGTAACTTGGTGAAGGTTGCTGATGCTAGTACTATTTAGTACTGACAGTGATGTTATCTTCTAAAAATGATTGTGACTATTTTGAATTGAATTATGTCCTCCGAAAAATACATGTTGTAAATTCTAATCTCTGTGCTTGTGATTATAATGCTATTTGAGAATGGGCTGTCCTTGTTATGGATCAATATATGGTTTGTCTTATGCTAGTTTCTTGAGATATAAAATAGACTAAACAGAGCATGGGAAGAGCAAAGGTGAGAGAAGAGAGATGCAAAGCCACATGAAGACTGACCAGGGGCAGAAGCTCAAAGAGATAAGCAAACTTCCTGCAGAGGCCAAAGAGCAAAAGCCTTTCTTAGAGCCAGCATGCTGAATTGAGACTTCAAGCCTCCTAAACTGTAAAAAAAAAATTCTGTTTTTTCTGTGTGTCTGTATACAGGTACACAAATGTTGGATGCAACACTGTCTACAATAGCAAAAAAATGGAGTCAGCCTAGGTCAGCAGATGAATGGATAAACAAACTATGGTGTATTTACACAGTGGAACACTACACAGTGATAAAGAATAGTGAGGATTTTAGGAAACATCTCATAATCTGGAATCATCTGGAAAACATTGTGCTGTGTAAAATCAGTCAGTTGCAAAAGGATAAGTCCTGTGTGAGACCACTATTATAAGGACTTAAGAAAAGGTTGAAGGACAGCAGAAGTTAATCTTTGATGGCTACAAGGGTGGGGAAGAAGGGTGAGGGGTATTCATAGGTTAGACAGTAGGAATTTGGTTAGGTGAAGGAAGTGACAGCATGCAGTAGAAGGGAGGTCAGCACAACTGGACTACACCATAAGCTAAAAGGTTTTCTAAATACAGCCCAACATTTTAAAAGGACAGAGTAGCAAGGAAAAGGGTCTTGGGGCCGAAGTTTCAGGGGACATCGAGTTCAGTTGGTATAACTAGTCTTTTTGTAAGAGATTATTCTGCATACTGTATTGGTGAGTGGGGCCTGGGGTCATAAAAGCCAGCAAGCTGCCATCTAAGAAACATCACTTTTTCCCAGCCCACCTGGAACAGATGAAAACAACTGAGAACATGAAAGACAAGAGGAAAATACGAACCTGGGAGACAGAAGGGCCCATATAATTTGGAGGCTACATCAACATGAGACCAGAAGAACTAGATGGTGCCCAGCTACCACCAAAGACTGCCCTGGCAGGAAACACTATGTAGTCTCTCAGATGTAGCACGAGAAGAGAAGTTAAGATCTGTAACTCTGTTAAAAGACCAGACTTGGTGGTCTGACATCCTGGAGGGTTCCTGTTGGCCCAGAGCTGAAACCAATACTGAAACCAGCTCTTAAGTAAAAATCAGACTGGACTACAAGACATAGAGTGACGCAGGTGGTGTGTGTACTTCTTGGCTTAAATACAAGGTCCAGCACACAAATATTTATTGCAGCACAGTCCACAATAGCAAAAAGATGGAATCAATCCAGATGACCAACAGCAGAAGAATGGATAGGTAAACTATGGTATATACACAGTGGAACACTATGCAATGATAATGAACAGTAATGATTTTAGGAAGTATCTCATAACCTGGTATCAACTAGAAGACATCATGCTGAGTGAAATCAGTCAGCTACAGAAGAATAAGTCCTCTATGATACCACTATTATAAGGACTTAGAAAAGGACTTATGCAAAGAAGAAAAGATGCTTTGATAGCTACAAGGGTGTGGGTGTAGGGAAAGGGTTGTTCATAGATTGATAGTCAATAGGAACTCGGTTAGGTGAAGGTTGTGGCAGCACTCGGTAGAAGGCAGGTCAGCATAACTGGACTGATTTTCTAAATTCAACCCATTGTTTCAAAAGGATAGAGTAGCAGCGACAGGGGTCTGGGGACTGTTTTCAGGGGATGTCAAGGTCACTTGGCCTTAACCTTTTGCTAAGAGTCGTCTGCACCCAGTATTGGTGAGTGGCATCTAGAGTCTTAAACACCAGCAGGCTGCCATCTGAGGAGCATCAGTTGGTCGCAGTTCGTCTGGAACAGATGACAACTGAGAACATGAAGGACATGAAGAAAAATCAGCCCAGGTGACTGAAGGATCCTTGTTATTGGGAAACTACATCAGCATGAGAACAGAAGAACCAGATATTGCCCAACTACCATCAAAGACAGCCTTGATAGAGGACACAGTGTAGAATCTGTGATGTAGCATGAGAAAAGGAGGTATGTAGATGAATTACTAGACTAAAAGACCAGAATTAAGGATCTCATGACCTGGAGGGTCCCCTGGGAACATGACCCCCAGACTTGCTGCTGTCCCAGACCTGAAACCAGTACTGAGGTCAACACTTCAAAGAATGTGCTGGACTCAAGGACACAGAGTGAGCACATGGTGTGTATATTTTATGGTTTTATATGTTTATAGGCAGCTGCCCTACTGTTTTTTTTTTCTTTTTCCCTAGAGGGGAGAGGAAAGGGTGCAGAGGTGGGGACAGGTATAAAGAGTGAAAAGGAAGAATGTGCTGTCACAGAGTGAGGAGAGCAGATACAGTTGTAGTGAGGCGGGCATGCAGAATTGACTTGGATTGTATACTTCTGCTTGATCGTAATAATAAAAATACAAGGTCTGATAATTAAGTCTGTGAATGTAATTGTTCTACATACCTCGTTGCTGAATATCACCATGGTCATCTTTGAAGTGCTCCCCTCGGGAAGCTATGCACCAACGCCAGCACCTAAGCCACCTTTCAAAGCAGTATTGGAACTGTTTTCTAGAATATGGAAATATATGGAAACCCTGGTGGTGTAGTGGTTAAGTGCTACGTCTGCTAACCAACCTGCCAGTCTTGGGTTCTGCAGCCCCTGAGGCTGCATGAATCAAGGGAAACATCTGTCCTGATCTGTGGACTTGGGACATTACAGCCGCTGCAATCTCTGAAATGTTTCCTTGATGTAAGTGTCTCTCTGTATATACTTATGCATTTCACTGGTTTGCCATCTAGAGAACTCAGCCCAAGACAACTCATGATGAATGTCAGAAATATTACTGCAGGAGAGAGAGCCTAGAGATGGAAGGGTAGGACCTCTGGTGATACTGGTTGCCCATGGGTGCAGAAGAGCAGGTAGCTCATCTGTGGTGGGTTGTCAGGGTCCAGAGGCTGATGGGGGACCTGCTACCACCAAGAAAGCAGTTCCCAGAGCAGAGCACATCCTTTGGTGTGTCAGATTAATAATTTTCTTTGTAGTTACCTTAATACATACCCAACTTTCCCTAAATTTAAATCAATCTGTTATTTCTTTGTATTGCCTTGACTTGCTCACCATGTGAAAGATCTATGACTACATTTTTTTTAAGTCGCTCTTTTTTGTTATGTTGACATCTTTTACATGATGATATCTGTTTCCGAATTTTCCAGGTTTTGCCTTTGATTATTTTTTTTTCTCTCTCTCTCTTTGTGTGTGTATGTGTGTGATTTCCCTATCTAGGTTGATCCAGTTGTTGTATTCTGTGTTTCATATAGGTTGTTATCTGATGTTACTGATTTTCTAAACAACTGACTCCTTTTAGTATTTCTTATAATATTGATGTGGTTTTTGCAAATTCCCTAAATTTCTGTTTATATGGCAATGTTCTAATTTTGCCATCACATTTGAGAGATGGTTTTGTTGGATATGTAATACTTGGCTGGCAATATTTTCCTTCAAGGCTTTGTATGTATTGTCCCATTGCCTTCTTGCCTGCATGATTTCTGCTGAATAGTCCAAGTTTAGGCTCATTGACTCTCCTTTGTAGAAAATTTTTGATTTGTACCTAGCCAGTTTTAAAATTGTCTCTTTATCTCTAGTTTCAGCAAGTTTGATCATAATATAGCTTGGTGTCTATTTTGAGATCTACCTACCTTGTGTGGAGTTTGATGTGCATTTTCGTATTCTTCATGATACCAGAGAAGTTTTCTGTCAACAAATCTTTGACAGTGCTCTCTGTATTTTCCTCCTGTTCTGGTACTCCAATCCCTCAGAAATTATTTCTGTTTATAGCCAAGAAAAGCCACTGTCATTGAGTTGATTCTGACTCATAGTGACCGTATAGGTCAGAGTGGAGCTGCCCCATAGAGTTTCCAAAGAGCACTTAGGGGATTTGAACTGCCAACCTTTTGGTTAGCAGATATGGCACTTAATCACCATACCACCAGGTTTCTTCCTCTTGGTAGAGTCCTACATAATTCTTAGTGTTTCTTCTTTTTTTTTTTTTTTTAATTCTTTTATCTGATTTTTCTTTGAGTATGTTGGTGTCATGTGCTTCCTCTTTGTTGTCACTAATTTGGCCTTCCGTTGCCTCAGTTCTCCTTCTTTAACTTTGTTACTGAGTTATCTAATTCTGTAATTTTATTATTACTGATCTTCTCAGTTTCTATTTCCTGTCTGTGTATGCTTTCTTGCATCCTGTTCAGCTTGTCATTATGCTCTGCCTCACCTCCTTCCTGATCCCTTGAAGAGTTTGAAATATTAATCATTTGTATTCTGTCTCTGATAATTCCAGGAAGTTCTCTTCATCCGGAAAATTTCTTGGTTCTTCGTTTTGGGAGCTTTCTGAAGCCATCATGGTCTGCTTCTTTAAATGGTTTTATGTTGACTATTATCTCTGAGCCATCAGTAAATTGTATTTAATTATCTTCTGTGTGTTTACTGTGTTCTAGCTTCTTGTTTTGTTTTAAAATGTCCAGATAGGCTGGTCATGTGTGTCACTTTGGTTATTGGTGCCACCAGGTGGCTAGAGCTGTTACAAGGCATGTGAGCCCAAGAGTCCGTTTACTTTTCTTGTATGGATCCAGCTCAGTTGTCCAGATTGTCAGACAGTAAGTGTGTGGTACAGACTCGCTCTCTCCTAGGTGGGTAGGAGTGATTGGTTTAGGCAAAGGTATCTGGCTTCATTCAGAACATTACCTTTGAACCTGAAGTTCCTCTGGTGAGATGTTCCCAAACCAGAGGAAGACTGCTGCGTCGTAAAGACTTCCTCCAGAGCCAACAGAGAGAGAAGCCTTTCTCTGGAGCCAGCTTCCTGAATTCAAACTGCTAGCCTACTAGACAGTGAGAGAATAAATTTCTCTCTGTTATAGCTATCCACATGTGGTATTTCTGTAATGGCAGCAGTAGATGACTCAGACAGAATTAGGCACCAGGAGTGGCGTACCTCTAGTGGAGCCCTCTGAGCTTTGGAACACTTTCCCCAGCTTGGCATATATGTACATGATGCCCAAGTAGCTGAGAGGCCAAGAAACCAGGAAGTGGAAGCTGAAGAGACAAAGAACACAAGAAACCAGACTACCTCAGTCTGAAAAGCGTGTATCTGTTCTGCCATTGTACTTGCAAGCAGATAACTTACATTTTAGATTTCACAACTGAAGAATTTTTGGATTTGGAGTTGAAATAAGACTTCTGTTACGATATGATGGGGTGATTACATTTTATGTGTTGCAAAAAAAACCAAACCTAACCTGACCTGCTGCCTTTGAGTTGATTCTGACTCATAGCAACCTTGTAGAACAGAGAAGAACTGCCACATAGAGCTTCCATTAATATAGCACTCAACTAGTGCACCACCCGAGTTTCAAGGATGTGCTCTTTTGTGGGGATCTTAATTCAGTCCATGACAGTGGACATGTTGATTACTGCTACATTTAACAGTTTGGGGCATTTACTAAGATAACTTTTATATAATTTTTAAAAAATGTTCTTCAAAGAAAAAGGACACTTTTTCTGTCTCTTTAAATTAGATTTTTTAAAATTTCAGCATATAGGCAAACATGCAATCATCATCATCTTTGTAATAAGTTTCTAACATTTTCAAGTACTTATGACTTTACATGCATAACTGTACTTCACAGAAAGAATATTAAGAGGTTGGAACTCTTATGATTCCCATCTCACAGATACAGAAACTGAGGTTCAAAGTGGTTAGGTACTATGTCCAAATAATAGAGTTGTAATTTGAAGGCAAGTCTGTCTACCTCTTGAGCCCAAGTCATATTACCATTCTTTTTTGTATTAAATATACTTAAATTTTATTTATTTTATTAAGAAAAGTATTACATTTTTGGTAAAGCTTTACACAGCAGTTTAGGTTTCCCTTCAGTAATTTTACACAAATTGTTCAATGACGTTAGTTATATTCTTTACAATGTAGGAACCTTCTCATTATTTCCTTTCTAGTTATTTCATTTCCATTAATCTATTTTTCTTGTCCCTTAGGATTTAGTCTGTGTTTAGAGTTTTAATTGTTGACTTATTAGTCTCATATAAATGACTTTTTTTTAGGGAGCACAGTATTAGTCAGTTGCAAAAGGACACATAATTGTATGGGAGACCACTATTTTAAGAACTCAAGAAATGGTTTAAACACAGAAGAAAACATTCTTTCAGGGTAAGGAGAAAGAGAAAGAGAATTCACTTACTAGTTAATAGACAAGAATCATCTTAGGTAAAGGGAAGTAAAACACAATACAGAGGAAGGTGTTTTTAAAAAATAACTGTAATAGTCTTTATTTCATGATATTCTTTAGTCTCAAATACTTGGACTAAAAACTCATCCTAAGAATGTATTTCTTTCAAAAAATGCTCAGCATTTCATTTGTAACTATGAATATATATGGTCGATGGAAAACTTGACGTGTATTTAATAAGTATTTCCATGATTTTCAGATGTTTATTTATAATTTTAATTTATTTAAATAAAATATTTTCAGATAAGATGTGCTAAAAATCTATACGTATTTAAGGAATTTCAAATTATATGTAGTTTATGAAAATGTTTTAAATGTTTTAAAGTATACTTACAAAAACTGTATGTTCTCCAGGTATAGTAAATTCAGAATGACTTTTTAAATCTCTTGTGAATATAAACAGCACTGTTTGAGTTAATTGGTAGAGTTGATGTCTCAGATGTTCCTCACCTGGGAAGGAGTGAAGCACTCCATTTAAGATCTAAGTTGAAATAATATAAAATAAACAAAAGACCAAATAGAAAAGCTGTGTGATACAGTGCAGTGCAGTTTTCACAGGTTTGGCCTCTGTGTATGGAACACTCTGGGTGTGCTGAGGTCAAATACTGGACATTCTCCTTAGGGATAATGTGGTCTGTGTCATAGAGCGCTTTGGAGCAGGCACCAGAAATATGTTCCTAGTTCAGAATGAGTCAGGCAGATATACTGACTCCAGTTGATTATTTATTTCTTTTACAAGGAGAGGGCTGAAAGGACTATAGGAGTGTTTGGACTCCAGGTATCATGGAATTTTTCTTTCTTAGCTTCCTCAGTAAAACTTGTTAGATATACTTGTATTTCTTCTGTTTCGTACTCTTCGAACTTTTGGATGAAGTTTATTGTTTTCAGACAGACTTCAGTCTTCTTTTCAGAGCTCTGAATGTGGAATGTGACACAGACCGTTGTTTCTCCTGCATTAATGGACACAGCAGATGCTCACTGATGTCTCGTACCCTGCTATGTCATCCACTGGGGATTGTAGCTCAAGAGCTCTTGAGCTGAGGATTATCTGCTGAGGATTTTATGGAATTTCAAAATAATCAAGATTCCTGATCCTTAAGAGTATCTTCGGGCTTGAAGCAACTGCTGACTCATTTCCTCAAACAGTGGGGAATACGGTACCTGAAAGACTACATGACGCTGTCTAGATTTTTCAGTAGATTCAGGTGCTCTAAAAATGTGAAACAGACTAGAAATTTAAGATCTTTCCTTCATTACTCTTTCTTCTCAAGAAACAGAGCTCTGTTTAACACACTATATGTGACTTTGAAAGTTATTCAGTTGTGCCTAGTAGAGTGCTTGCTGAAAGTAAAGAGAACTTGAAGCATTTAATGAAGATCAAAGACTGCAGCTTTCAGTATGGATTGTATCTCAACGTAAAGCAAGTAGAAATCCTCACAACTAGACCAGTAAATAACATCATGATGAAGAGAGAACATATGGAAGTTGTCAAGGATTTTGTTTTACTTGAATCCATAATCCGTGCTGATGGAAGCAGCAATCAAGAGATGAGACGACCGTTGCATTAGGCAAATCTCCTGTAAAAGACCTTTCCAAAGTGTTAGAAAGCAAAGATGTCACTTAGAGGACTAAGACAAGCCGTGCTACTTTAAATCAACTCATGCCCATGAAAACCAGTCAGTGAATAAGAAAGACTGTAGAAGAATTGATGTGCCTTTGATTTACAGTGCCGGCAAAGATCCTCTATATACCGTGGACCTCCAGAAGAAGAAACAAATCTGTCTTGGTGAGAGTACCACCAGAATGCTACTTAGAAGCCAGGATGGCAAGACTTTGAGTATCAGCAACAAAGAGGAAGACCTTTGATGAGATGGACTAACACAGTAGCCGCAGCAGTGGGCTCAGACATAACAGTGGCTGTGAGGATGGCCCAGGACTGGACAGTGTTTCATTGCGTTGTACATTGGGTCATTGTGAGTCAGAGCTGACTCAGCAACGCTTAAGAACAGTAGAATGGAGACGATAGCAACTTATTAACCTCACGTGGCTTATCCTTAATATGACTGAGTTCGGCCTTGCAGAGACACTGTATTGGTGGCAACTTATGAGCCAGATCAGATAGGGTATTTTTGATGAGTCTGAGAGAAGGCACAGATAGGGACAAAACCTAGAGAGTGGCTTAGAAGAAAAGAAATACTTAGGATAAAAAGAAGATGAAGGGAAGAAGCTATAAAGCAAGAATAGCCATGAATAAACAAAAGCAGAAGATGAAATGATGTTCCTGCTGCCCTTGGCCAGGTCTCTGGAAGTGTTAGGGTAGTAAAGGGCACCGACTGCAGCCATATGAGTACATTTATTTGTGAACCCAAGCACTGTCAGCACTTGTATTTGACACTGAGTCCTGTGACTGAGTCCCTCCTTCTGTGCTCAATTCCAGGCTGTATCATTTTCATACAGCCTGTGCCTCCCAGCAGTTCATCTTCCCCTTCTCATTGCTATAGCACACCCACACTTCTGCACAACATGATTTTTGCATCTCATCACTCAAGAACATCACAGCATTACAAGTTACTTCGTAAGGATAGTGCACAAACACAGGATGCATGCACATATCTGTACCCATCCATTCTATGTCCTTTTCTGTTTCACTCAAAGCAGCCTATGACATAGTTCTTGTCATCCCTGCTTCCCCATTCCTAGGTTCCTAACAGCCAGTAGAGAGCAGGCAGTTGTAGGGTTAGAAGTAGAGCCGAGGTGGAGAGTTAAGAATCATCACAGCGGAGAGAAGAAGTCTCTTAAAATTGACAGCTGCTAAAGATCCTTCTTGACTTGTGGCTTCTGGTGTCGGTTCCCAACTAGGACTTGGGTTGAGCCCTCTTCAGACATCCTCACTACCGCCTTGAGCTAGTTGTACAGTTAAAGGTTGCAAGGTGACCTGTGTTGAGTGTAACTGAATTTGCTGAGATAGCATCAAGATTGTAGACATGATACTCCAATGGAGACACTTGTGTTCTTTGTTTGCTTCAGATTTGTTTTGGGGACTGTAAAGCAAATCACAGCCTTAATTGCCACATTTGGAAAATAATACCTGTCTTAGATCACAGGGCTTGGGAGAGCTCAAAATAGCTCAAATGCAAAAGGAGTTTTGAAATAGGGTGTTAAATTAATGAAAGGGAGGGTGATGATAGTTATGCAGAAAAACAAATTCACTTAGCTCAAGTTTTTTTAAGAACCATGTGAAAGTAATGAAGATGGCTAAATCTCTCAGGTTTCAAAAGTTTACTCTTAAGAAACAAAGGCACATAGAGATTACCGATTATTTTCAAAAACATTTGCAGGTAAAAAGCCATTATATTTTATTGTAAGATTTCAAATGTAATGTAACTGTATCAGTAAGTTTAATGTCCTTGACAACTGATAACTAGTATAGTGTAGTATACTGATAAATGACTAGATACTGTTTTGCCTGCTTGTTTATTTAAAATGAATTTCTATTTTGGAAGTCTATTCTTAGAATATATAATAAATTTTAAAATAGAGAAAAGTGATATTATAGAGAATTAATGAAAGTTGAGAACATTTTCTGTAGGCCTAAAACTTGAGTTAAAAACAATGAAGCTTATAGGGAGAGAGAAGAGAGCTTTTTTAATGTATCTCTTGTGGACTGAATCATGTCCATTCCACCCCCTGCCCCCCAATACCTGTTGGCTTGGCTAGGGCAGGATTCCTAGAATTGTCTGATTGTCCACCATTTTATCATCTGATAGAATTTTCCTGTGTGGTATAAACTCTCTTTCTGTCTGTTAATAAGATGGCATTAGCTGCATTTAGGTTGATGAGACTGAATCTACAAGATCAGATTGTGTGGTACACCAATCTCTTTCGAGATATAAAAGAAAGAAGTGAGCAGAGAGACGTGGAGAACTTCAGTCACCAAGAAACAAGAGCTGAGAGCGTAGTGTGCGCTTTGGACCTGGGGTGTGTGTACTGAGAAGCTGCTCATCCTGGGAAGAGTGAAGGCAGGCACCTGCCTTCCTAACCAACAGAGAGAGAAAGCCTTCCCCTGGAGCTGGCAAGCTGAATTTGAACTTGTAGCCTACCAGACTATGAAGAGTATCTTTGTTTAGCCGTCCACTTGTGGGTTTTGTATTGTAGCATGCTAGGTGACTGAAACAGTAGCTTTATTTTGTAATCAAGGAAGTATACATGTTACAAAAATTTGAAGGAATGAAGGATAAAGTTGTCCAATTTCCCTGTACCTAAAGATAACTGCTCTTGATTTTTTTTTATTTCTGCCAGTCTTTTTCATTAATGAAGTTTTGTTTTTCTTTATACGTACTTGTAATCTAACCACTGTTTAACAGTGTGTGTTTTTATACTAGTGTTTCCATCTTTACCTTTATACCCAGCAGTGGTTAAAAGCATAGGGTAGGGAAGTAGATTGAAAACCTGAAGTTCAAGCTGTGTTCCTCACTAGCTGTATGACTTCTGGCAAATTACTCAATTTCCTTAGTTATATAATAGAGACAATAATAGTATAACTTCATGTAGGGGTTCTTTTGGAAATGAAACTCTTACTGTAGTTAGTATTCTGTCAAGTAGTAGATATTGAATTTATTAAGCATCTTTTGAACAAACAGTATTTCAGGTTTTCGCTACTAATATGGTATGGAAATTGTCCACCATTTAGTTTAAGAAACTTTTCTTAATTCAAAAAAAAGGGAAGTTCAGAGTAAGAGTGAACAATTTGTCTTTTCATATATTTCTGAATTATTTTCATAAATAATTATGCAGTTTCTGTTTCTACCTGGAAACCCTGGTAGCATAGTGGTTAATTGCTATGTCTGCCAACCAAAAGGTGAGCTATTTGAATCCACCAAGTGCCCCTTGGACACTGTGGAGCAGCAGTTCTACTCGCTGAGTTGCCATGTGTGTGCAATTTATATTCCCACCTGCAGCCTTCATTCTCTGACAAAAGTGGATTTTTAGATCCTTTTTTGTTTAATTTAAAAAAGTGAACATTGTATCTAATTGCTTTGAGTTTATTTAATTTAGTAATGAAATTAGACTGCTTTTAATTTTTTTTCTATTTTACTTTCTGTATGTTTTGCTGATTTATTTGAGTCCCAGAATTTAGCTGTTTTCTGTACAGTTAATTGACATATTTAAAACATTTTAAATCCTCTGTGATCATTGTGATTTTTAAATATACATTTTTTGTTAAGAAAATTTGACTCATTTTTGCTGCTTGCATGAAGCTGGTGTGATGCAGTCCTGTCCTGCCCATTGTGTGTTTACCTCTGGCTTCGTGGGTCCCTTACTACAAACTTAAGTTTTAGAGGATTGCTTTTGGCATATGGTGAGAATAAAAGATCCAGTTTTTTCCAAGCAGTTATTCAGTTATTTCCAGATCATTAACTAAATATATCTGTAATGCTGCCTTTGCAGTACACTGAAATCTTTATGTATTAGAGTCTGTCTGTGGTTTTCTGTTCTCTTGACACCTATAAATGTGTAGGAAGGGTTTTAAATTAGCTTACTTACAGCTTTCCCTCTGTCAGCACAAGGAAGCTTTAGTTTACTTAAGATTAGCACTGTGTATGAGAGCCATGTAGTTCCAGCAGTTTACCAGCTCTTCAGCAATTTTGTTTATATACAAATGTTACATTGCTTAATTAAAGTAACTTCAGGCAAATTTTTGTTATTTACATTATTTAGGAGTGACAAACTAACCTGTTGCTGTTGAGTCGATACTGACTTACAAGAATGACCAAAACCAAATCCACTGCTGTCAAGTTGATTCTAACTCATAGAGACCCGATAGGACACAGTAGAACTGCCCCATAGAGCGCAAGGAGTGCCTGGCAGATTTGAACTGCTGACTTTCTGTTTAGCAGATGTAGCACTTAACCACTACACCAGGAGGGTTTCTGACTCGTAGGAATAGTGACTGTAAAATTCTTTTTCCTCTCTTTAAAATTCTTATCCCACAAATAAGTGAAAATCATGCTGGTATAGCAATCTGTAAAACAAAATGCATATGCTTTCCTGAAGCTTTTTCTTCCTCTTTTTAGAATTTTATAGAATCTTCTGTCACACTGTTTGAATCTGACATAGAGAGTGGGAAATTTATCGACATTATGAATGAGGAAATTGCTGACTTGGAAGAAATCGGCTTTGGCAGTGAAACAAGATCCATCCACGTTAAAAGCGGAGTGTAAGTTGTCCCCCCTCCCCCGAGAACCTTGAGAGATTCTTTGGTGTTTAAAATTATTGCTTGTTTACTTCTGTGTCACCTTTTGTTCTTTTTTATTTTCCTCTGCTAGATGGGTTGCCTACCAGCAGAAATTCTTCTGTGGAGAACAATACATTTTAGAAAAAGGGAAATATAAATGCTTTTTTGACTGGGGAGGCTCAGATAATACAATCATGTCAATACGACCTATCCGACTGGTGAGTTAAGTATGTGAACACAACCAATGTCAGTGGCATCCAGTGTTACATAAGCCAGTATGTGGAACAGGCTTTTCGGGGTTAGGGCTAATGTCTCCTGTGTGTATACAGAGAAAGGGAAGCATCATGTGCATTTCTCCGCACTCCACAGACTGCTAGTACGTATTATGAGTGCATTGATGAGATGGCTCTGTAATTTGGTTAGTAAATTCATTCAGTAAGTATTAGTGCCTTGGGTATGTCAAACACTTTGCTGATTACTGGAGATAAAAGGTGAAGAAGATTGCCCTGAATGCCTCATGCTCTCAGCGCAGACAGATATATGAAAGATTAGTGACACTGTGATTACTGGGATACTTAAGTGGGTAGACAGTGCAGGGACAGGAGAAGGGAACCATCACTGGGAAGTTGGGTACTGTGTCCCAGAAAGGATATGCTGAGGTTATGTCTAAGGGGTTAAAAACAATTTTGCCACACAGGGATGTGGGGCAGAAAGGACATTACAGAAAAAAGGATAACCTCCTTGTATGCAGAGTCACCACGTTGTGAGACACTGTCGCAAACAAGGCAGAACAATAAGGGTGGCCATGAGGTAAATGGTGGGGAGTTTAGACTGTCTTCACCTAATGGACCCTGGAGCATGTTTGTCTTCCAGCTACACTATTACTCAGAATTAAATAGTAATAAGTACTAAAATTATTGCAAAAGAAAGTTATTTGAGGGCCATAGCCTCTCCAGAGTATCTAGTAAGTAACTGATCAGGGCCCCCTCCCCGCCACTTTCCAAATGGTATTTGCATGACTTTCAGAAAGACAAGATTCTATGACTATAGTGAAAAAAAAAATGTTCTAACATTATTTTTCAGGAACCACTCGGGATAAATGAGCCTCCACATTTGGTATGTTTAAAAACATTCTTATAATTGTTAAATTGTTTATTAAAAGCACTTACACCCTCGTTCTCTCCCTCAGATAATTTAGGTGTATCTACCTGGCACGGCAGGTACCTGGTACCTGTGACCAGGAGAATGCATGTCTTTGTTAGTGATATATCTTCCTGGGTTTGGCACAGTTCATTCAGTTTCTCCTAAGAGTTCTGCATCTCCTTACCAGTTGGCGGTCATTTTGAACCTTTGCCACTCTTTGTTTCCTCTTGACCATCTTTTTCTAATGTTACAGTCTTACTCAGCACAAGATACTGTGCTGTTCCTGGAGGAGCAAACTTACACTAGAGCAATTGTTGTCTTGGCGCATTTGCTGTGTAATTGTATTTCTAATACCCAGATGAAATATTTCTTAAAAGCACTAGTAAAATTACAACCCTACTTCATTATTTTGGGTGTGCTTATGGTGTGGAGGATTTGACAATACTCTGAGGCCAACTTTTTTTTACTTATTTTGAACTAGAAATTGTACCAATTTAATCCTTCTACTAATGCTGTAAGATCTGTATTAACCCCATTCCTGGATGGGAAAACTGAGATTCAGAATTAAAATGTTAACATCATATTACTAGAAGTAACAAAAGAGACATTGTCTAGTGTCTGACTCCATTTAATGGAACCATATTGTCACGGTCTCTTTTTGCATCGAGGAGAGACATACCTGAATATGTATGACATGCACAGTAAAGCTATAAAAGAAAGAAGGGAGAAGAGACATGGCTTTCTCTGGCTTATTTGAAGGAGCAAGTCAGAAATTACATGTGTCAGAAAGCCAGATACACTGATGGAGTTTAAATTTTTGATACTTGACCCCTCCCAAAGCCAAACCCATTGTCAACTGAGTCCATTCTGAGTGACAGTGACACTCTAGGACAGGGTAGAGCTGTCTGATAGGGTTTCCAGGACACAGCTCGTGAATTGCAGGGTTGGGAAGCATACAGACACTTTTACCACTGTGCCCAAGAGCTTTTCTCTCAGTGTGTATGTTTTTTATATTCCTGTCAGTGTCTGGATGTTTTACATCAGCTTAGTTTGTTCAGTTCACAGGGCTTTCAGGTTTCAGTGTTTTTTGATTAGCTCAGATCTACTGAGAACATTTCCTGTCTGAATATAATTGTTATATTTGAGGAACGTCCTGCCAGTTGTTTATTTCAGATTTTTCAAACCTTTCAGCTGTGGACTTTTGTGTACTGTTTCATAGGAATCAGAATAATGGGAGTAGAACAAGAATTAAGCAGAGATAATCCCAAACCACACATTTCTGAGTTTTAATTACAGATAAACAGTCACAGTCTCTTAAGTTCTGTTTCTCCCTGCTCCTACCCCCCTCTTCATTTTTATGGACTTCCTTGTTTGGGGCAGATTGCAGGGAGGGTTTTCTTTGTAGTGTTTCCAGTCCAACTTGACGAGAGAGGAAGTGAGTGAAAACGCCCAGTAGATTGGCCCCACTTCATTTTTCTGGGTGCAGTTCAGCTGTTGCTGTGTGAAGTAAGTGTCTCAGAAGTATATGATAACTGAAGATTTGATAACTCATGCAAACAAAGCATCCTTAGTCTACCCAGTCTCAAAGCTCTCATTCTTTCCAGTGAACCAAATTTTCAGAACTTCTTTTTTATTCAGGTATAAAGGACTGCATCTTGGGCAGCCCTTGTTTCACTCAGTGACTTGGAAGCATTTTCTTCTTCACAGGTAGCCATGACAATCAGATTGGGCAATTCAGATGCAGTATTCAGATGAGGCAGTTGTTTCCCCTGTTTGAAGAATGGGGAAGATATGTCATATCAGAGTGCAAGTCAGAGAGGGAATTTTTTTTATGCTGATGATTTCAGGGAAACCTCAAGCAACCTAGGAGAGGAAAGGCCAGAAAATACATGTGTCCAGATATTAATGTATGCCATGAGATCCATGCAAATAAGAATATTGTTGGGGTTATATAAACACATTACAATGAAATGTGTCTTATTGATGAAAAGCGTCTCCTTTTATTGAAGAGACTGTTTTATCCTGTGGCTGAAGATCAGTCACTAAATCTAATAACCCATTCAAAATAATAGTTTTGTTAGTAGAGTTCTTCCTAATTAGCAGGTGTGGTTCCCGCCCCACCCCCAGAGAAACAAAGCAGAAATCACACAAAATGTGGATTGGAGGGCTGGGCAGAGCTTGAAAACTCATCCCTTGTTCTAAGAAACCTAGCAGAGTTCTTTTGTGCATTTATTCTGTATCAGTCTGGAAAGGAGGCCAATACAGTGACCTGTACAGCTAGCTTTTCTCAGGGCTTAATTTTGCCAAGACAGAGAATGCCTTGAAATAATGTCATTATTATAATTAGTAAGTACAAAACAGTCCTTAGAGCATTATTATGAGAATTACTGTATCCAGAAGCATTATAAGGTAGTCAGAATGCAGTATTACTTTTGTGGAGTTACTTTTTGGGGGTGACCTGTATACTGTATCTCATTTTGGGGATAAAAATAAAATAAATTTACATCAGCAGTAAATTTAGTTTTTGAATTTGGGCAAATAGTTTAACCCATTGACTCAAAAAAGATAAGATGTTTCATATATATGTATGTGTACATATATATGTATGTATGTGTTTGTTTATATTACATATGTGTGTGTATTTTTATGGAATTTGGATTAATTTTTCCTGGCTCTAAAGAGAATGTAAGAAACTAGAGATAGCTACTTTGTAAACCATTGGAAATACATATAAAGTGCACTGTCAGTTCAAGATTAGTATTTCTTAGCTTCGTGGTAAAATACTGATGTATCAGTCGTAAGCTCAGCAATATAAAGTTAGTTAATTCAACAAGTATGGAGTACAGGAAGTGATAAAAACAGCGTCCTCTCATCTCATGTGGCTTTTCCTGTTTTCATTTTGATTCAATTTGAAAATACTTGTATGTAGGAGAAATTTTTCTGTGTCTTTAGAGCTTAACAGTGATTTTAAAGGTTTGTAAAACCTTAAGATAAAAAATACAGTCTGAAAAACTGTTACCCAAACATAACATCCTTCTCAAATAATTTGGGGACACTTTACCTGAAGATGTTTGAATTGTTCTTATTATAGGGAATTATTACAGATGTCCGTGTCATTTGGGACTCTTTTCTCTTGCTGTCTTTTGTATCCAACAGAAGGACAGTGATAGAAACTTGCTGGCTGACACCTCTCTGCTTGAAGGCTCCAAGTACGGCATGGTTTCACAGTAGGAGTCATGTTGTGCAGCCCACAGTAGGTCATAAGGGATGGTATTCTCGTCTCCTTGGTTTTGGCTGATCTTTAATATCAGTTGAAGCAAAGTCAGAGTAGAATGAGATAGCTAGTAAACTATTCCTCAGAACTCAGAGAGTGTCAGCCTGCAAAGAGACTGGAGGTGAACATTATGCCATCACGGAAGCCCTGTTCTTGATGACAGTGAGCCAGAGAAAGGGCACTGTTGCAGACAGTTCATTGTGTGCATTCTCAGTGATGGCGCAGGCCTGTCGGTACAGGGTGGGCCATGAGCCTTGTTGTATGAAGGCTTCACTGTATTATGAAATATTTATAAGGCTCATTATGTTTTGCCTTGCCTACTATAAATCTGTGGCCACTACAGTTGCAGGTTATTATGTATCTGGTCTAAAGGGAATTACACTTGAGATTTCATAGATTGTCCTGGACAAAAGAACTAAAGTAGGCGTGCAGTTGTATCTCATTGTAAGCTGTGTGTTCGAGGTATTTTTATCAGTAAACTGAAGCTTGTAAGCTGAAACACATGACACAGCTGTCTCTCTTCACCAAAAATCGTCTCCTAATCCCATGATGATTATCTTTTCCACCATCTGCTCCTAGGCTCTCAAACTTGCATTCAGGCTCACTTGCAGACATGCATTCATGCCTCTTCTTTCTCTCGTGTTAACGGTGGATCAGGAACACTTGGGAAGAAGGAAAGGCAGAGCAACCAACATCCATATGAATCCATACCTCTGTGTTTAGTGCTGAATTGCCTCTTGCGCATGTGGTCTCTTCATAGTTGTTGCTAGTTACTGCTGGGTTGGTTCTGACTTGCTGGGGACACAATGGGTGCAGAGTAGAGCTGCTCTGTGGGTTATTTTTTTAAATCTATGGTCTTTTGGAAGCAGGTTGTTATTGTTAGGTGCTTTCGAGCAGCTGACGAGGACTTGATTCTTTCAAAGCACCTCTTGGTAGGTTTGATCTGCCAACTATTCAGCACTAGTCAAAAGTTTAACTCTTTGTACCACCCAGAAACTCCTGGTCTCAAAATATTGTTGTTGGGTGCTGTCGAGTTGAGATTTGATTTGTAACTTACAGCAACTCCGCGTAACTGGGAAGAACTGGCTCATACGGCTTTCTGGGCTGTAGTCTTTACAGGAGCCGATCACCAGGTTTTTCTGTTGCCAAGATGCTGACTGGGCTGTCACCTCAGCATTTCAGTTGGTAGCTCAGCCTCTCACCCTGTGCCACCAGGGTGCCATCATATGTGATAATAATTAAGGATGCATTGGACAAGGACCTTTCATTTTTAAAGGGAGGAAGAATTCTGGTTTACGCTTACAGGTGGAACTAGGGAGCCTTGGTGATGCAGTGGTTAAGCACTCAGCTGCTCACTGAACAGTCAGCAGTTTGAACCTGCCAGCCACTGCACAAGGGAAAGATGTAGCTATTGATTTCAGTAAAGATTTACAGTCTTGGGAGTCATAGTCTTGGGGTACGTCTGATCTACCTCAGTGAGTATAGTTTATAAACAAAATGTTCTGCATCCTACTTTGGTGTCGTCTAGGGTCTTAAAAGCTTGTGAGCAGCCATCTAAGATACCCGACTGATCTCACTCTGTCTGGAGCAAGAGAGATTGAAGAAAACCAAAAACACAAGGGAAAGAGTAGTCCAGAGGATTAATGGACCACAGATACCACAGCCTCCACCAGACTAAGCCCAGCACAGCTAGATGGTACCCAACTGCCACTTCTGGCTGCTCTTACAGGAATCACAATAGAGTCCAGACAAAACTGGATAAAAATATAAAACAAAATGTTTACTCACAAAGAAAGACCAGACTTCCCAGTCTGAAAAGACTAAAGAAACCTTGAGCGTATGGTCCCTGGGTACTCTTTTAGTTCAGTAATGAAGTCATTCCTGAGCTTCACCCTTCAGACTAAGATCAGAAAGGCCTGTAAAACAAAATGAGACTAAGTGGGCATACCAGCTCAGGGGCAGGAATGAGAAGGCAGGAGAGGACAGGAAAGCTGGTGATGGGGAACCGAAGGTTGAGAAGGGAAGAGTGTTAACATGTCATTGGGTTGGCAGCCAGTGTCACAAAAAAACTTGTGTATTAATTGTTTAATTAAAAAAAAATTATAGCCATGCAAACTCTGTAAGGAGAGCCCTAGTGACATAGCACTTAAGAGCTAAAGCTGCCCACCGTGATTTTGGCAGTCAAAATTTTCTAACCACTTGTGGGAAATCCTGCAGATCAGTTCTGCTCCATCCTCTGAGGTTGCTATGAGTTGTACTTGACTCAGTGGCAATTATTATTATTATTATTATTATTTTTTACCCCTATAGGGAAGGTCTACTCTGTCTTGTAGAGTTGCTGTAAGTCAGAATTGACTCAGTGGCTGGCAGTAGGTTTGGTTTGGATTTGGGACCCAGTGCCTGATGAAAGAGTTGGGTGAAAATGCTAAATAAATGGTGATATTATTCACTGTATCAGGGGGAAAAAAAAGTTTAAAGGGAATGTCATCATCGTTAACACAGATTCTTTGATAGTGGATAAAATAAGTGTCATTTTGCCGAATTTTTAAAAATAAAGTCCATGAAGCTAAAGGTTTTCATTTTCTTTTGTGATAAAGTCAAATAATTGTGTTTAATTATTGTTATGTTGTTGTTTTTGTAGCTCAAAGCATTCAGTAAACCAGGGTTCGAAGGTGACTGTACAGATTTTACAAAAGAAGTTTCTCTTTTGACTTCATTCATGCCATGTTCTTTTAAAGTTCTTCGGGGTTGGTAAGTATGCTTGAATGTTTTCTGCTATTGTTTAATAACAACTTTGATTCCAAGAGATTTGAATAACTTAATTTTTTTGCATAGTGAATTTTGTTTTTCTCTTTAGTTTGTTGACCACTAACTAGCATATGGTAACTTTGCTGAGTATGTGTTGGAGGCAGGCTGTTGTGTGATACAGAGAACAGCAATACTGATTCAACAACTTTAGAGTGTTCTGATACTTTTATTCTCACTTTCCCTTGTAAATTATTTTTTCTAAATGTTTTGAGTATTTATGCTGTATGTTTGTTCGATGGCACATAGAATGCTATAAAATATGACTGATGTTTTCATACACACAAACACTTTATTTTTTAAACCTTTTTTTTTCATTTAAATTGTTTTCTACCCCCATTTCACAGAAGGAGATCCCAGATTCAGAGTTAGGATTTCACAATAGCACACACTAAATTCCGGAACCATTTCTTCGGTGGTTTGTTTTCTTTTTTTCTTTTTTTTTTTGTCCTGCCTTAAATCTTGTATTCTTCCAACAACAAAAATCTACTAGAGCTTTCTCATGTGCATAAATTATGTACAGGAATCTGAAGGTGAACATATATTCTTTCTTTGGTGGTTAGCTAATAGCTCATCAGAGGCTTCCTGTTCTTCAGTCAAGATACCTTGAATTTATCCGTTTCCGTCCTTTCTTTGATAAGCCTATAGAGACTGGGCACTTCCAGTTTTAACTTGTGCAACTTTAAGCTAGTCTAATTAGCCTCTCTTCCTTTGTCATCTTATTTCTGGTGTTTATCACAAACCAGCTGGAACTTATTTGTCTTGAAGTCCAGTATAATTCTTTTTGTTACTCTGCTTTAAATACCATTCTGTAATACTAATCAGATCCTCCCTTTCCAGGTTTGCTGTTGACTAGTCTCATTTTCCAGACTCATTTCAACCAAATTGAAGGCAAGCTCACTCTTCAATAAGGATAGAAATTTTTGTTTCTCTGAAAAAGAACTTTTATTCTGTTTATTTAGTAGTGACCGTAGTTTTACCTGAGGATTCTGTACCTGAAGGCAGTGAATAAAGGAATGTCTTTAGCTTGAAACAGATGACTTTTTACTTCAAATTTTAGCTTTATTGTTTAATAGTTGGCAGACTTTAGACAAATTGCCTGTCCTTTATAAACATTAGTTTTCCTGTCTACAGAGCTGAACTTATGCTTCTGTAGCATGAAATTGTTGAGAATTTACAGAATAAGAGATGTCAAGTACATAGCCTAGGTTTGGCACATGGTAGGCAGTATTAAGTGATGGTGGTAACTATTGTTCATTCCCACCCTGGATACCGGCTGCTGGTCAGCGCACAGCTTCTAACATGATGCCAGGTCTGCACTGTCAATGGAGTACATCTTGACTGAATATCTTACCACTTGTATTTTCAGCTGGCTCCTGTATTACCATAGTGACACTTCTGATAACCAGTGTGTATTAGAAGAAGGCCTGTATGCTGACCTTACTTCCTGTGGCTGCCCAACATCTGAAGTCACATCCCTCAAGCCCATTGACTATGTAAGTACTTTGCTGACTGCACGTTCATAAGACTCCGTTCTTGTCTCGTTTAATTGCCAGTGATATTAATGCAGAGTGTTAGCAGTGATACAAGAAGAGATACCAAGATTTGAGTAATTTACTTGTTGATATTTTATGCTGATAAAATTGAGGCTCATTCATGAGATCCAAGCAACATTTCAATGCTATTTCCCTTTGACTTTATGTATTGACTCTCTTTGGCATGAGTGTAAAACTTCAGAACTGGAGTAGTATGTGCCTGGGCTGGAATCTCACTTTGATACTGAAGCCAGCTTAAGTGGCACTGGGAAGGTTACTCAGTTTCCTCATCTATAAAAAATAATAAACTTTATAAGGCTAGAGAGAGATTAAGAGCTCAACAAGGTTAGCAGTTGGAATCTCCCAGCCATTTCTTCGAAACTCTGTGGGGCTGTTGCTGAAAAATTGTCAGATCAAACATACCAAGAGGTGCCTTGAAAGAATAAAGTCCTGGTAATCTGCTTCCAAAAGATCACAGACTTAAATGAGTTTGGTTTGATTTTTGGAGGGGTGGAGGGGAGGCAGGGATGTTAATTGAGATGATTGTTGTAAAGTAAAACTCCTGATGACACACAGGGAAAACTCAATGCATGCTAGCTATTAGTGTCATAGTTGTTATGAAGCATCATAGCTACTTATGAAGAATTATGACTTGATGTATCTTATTATTCTGTTGGATATGAAATCACAGGCCAGTCTCTCTGCTGCTTAGATTTATAATGTTATGTTAAGGTGTGGGCCATTACTGGTATTGATTTTAAACCTTGTTTAGAAGAATAAGGGCTTTCCTGCGTGGTGTACACAAAACTCTTGTCACCTTGGAGGGCAACATTTATAGAGTGGTTTCTTCTTTCCAAAAAAGTCCTTAGAATTTTTAATGTGAGCTAAAGGGGAGCACTACTGTGAGACATCCGTTCTGGGTTCTTGTTCTGTAGGGTCTGTGCGGAGGAAGGAGCAAGGATCTGGAAGGGAGGTATTTAAGATGTCTAGTTGGGATGGTTTCCTAAGGACGTGTTTGGTCACAGCCAGGCTTTACACACGGCTGATCAGCAAGCCCTGTGTGGTGGTAGAAATGATGCAGACCTTTTAGCTAGAGCTGACTCTGGGGATGACAGTCGTACTCAGGATCTTTTATCCTCAACATAAGCACCGTAGTCTTATTTCACAAGGCATTCCTGGATAGAGTATTCTTGGTATCTGGCTAAGACTAGATTGTTGGTTGAGGAAACAAGAGTAAAAATAAAATTCTTGGTCTCTTTCAGTGGCCCATTAATCGTTAGCTTGAAAAGAATAATTGGCTACTGATACTGTCTGTCTGTCTGTCTGAGAAAAATCAGGTAAAAAGGAATATGGTCTGACCTATGTGTCTCTCCAGCCATTGATGAGATCCTGAAGGCATTAGAAAGTAGACTGAATATATTGGGAAGGAATTTTCTTAGCAGTTTTTTAATGATCAGTCAGCAGATAGTTATTTGATATTAATTTAGAGACAAAGTATATAGCTATCTTGAAAGGACTTTGCAGTATTTTTGATTCAGTGAGTTGAATTTCTAGAGATTCAAAAATCATTGAGCATTATTGTTCTTTGAAAACTTAGGATTTTTTTATGTCTTTCAAGTATGAAATAATTACAATTGGGAGTGAAACCATACATGGAAAAAAGAATTGTCTTTACATAAGTTGTAATGTGTGGTTAGTTGTGTGTCCTTGCTTTGTTCTTGTGGAATCCAGGCAGTGTCTGTGAAGGTGTCTTTTGGGAGGGCTTGAGTTGAAACCTATAGCCTTTTCATTCCAAAACTGGAATATGTTCACTTTTATGTAAGGTCAGCACATTAATTTTCTTAATGCTTTATGTGGTATGGTTAAATCTTTAAAAAGTCTTCACTGAAGATGAGTTTACATAGACAGTAGATTTGCTGTTGAAATGGAAACAATGTGATGTGAGGCTGAGTATCTCTGCAAAGACCCACAGACTGACCATAAAGAGACTTCATCAGCCAGCATTCTCTTGGTGAGGTCAGCAGTGCTTCAGCTTGGAAGCTTCAAAGCCTCAAGTTGATCAGATCTAGGGAGACTAATACGTAATCCAGAAGGTGAATTTGGTGGAGGAATGTTACTTTCTAGAGACTAGAATGCTTGAGAACCTCTCCTGGGCATCTTTCTGCCTTTCTTGAAGAACATGGGAAACTGAGTTAGTCATCGGAAGGTAATTGGCTGATTGTGAGATTGGAGTAAAATGAGATGTATAATTTTTGAAGTATTCTTTCCTAGGCGATCATTCCTTACAACAGAAACTCTGGCCACCTGCTGCAGTCCCAGTTGTGCACATCCTCTAGTTTCTGTCTCCTTCCCCTGAACAGTACCAGACACACTGTACCTGTTTGAACTCTTGGATTTATTTCATGTCTGTTCTCCTCACACTGTGTTCTTACTTAAGGATTGATAAAAGGTTTTTTCTATAGATTTTTTAATACCACTGCCTAGGCCACAGTCCACTGTGGATTTGCCAAGAAATGTTTATGGTTAAGTTGACTTTACATATATATGAGCAAATCCTTTTTTCTTTTATTAATTGAAACTGCAGAATTCTGAGTGCCTGAAGTTGGCACTCTCAGAAATACTCCAGTTTTGTGTATAGTTGTCACAATGGTGTAATACTGAGGAGTCTTAAGACTTCCTCTTCATGTCGTATCACTACATTTTGTACTGGGCAGTTTAACACTCTAGGCTGATCTCTATTTGTGTAAACATATATTTACATTGTACCTTGTAGAGATCCTTGGATGCCTAATTTACAGTGCTGTACTCATTATACAGGGGAAGGAGCTGAGAACATAGTTTATACTTCTGCTTCTTGCTAATGTGACCTCAGGCAAATTATGGACTATAATTAATTCTTCTGTAAAGAAACTGTTAAAATAGATTATTTTCAAAACTTTATCAGCCCACAATTCTGTTGCTAATAAGTATCCAGGGTATATTTCTAACTGGGCATAAAAAAGTGTGTATATCCAGCCCTAGGAGTCACATGGTCTGAGGAATGTGATAGTCTATTAGCTTTTGCAAGCTTACATTGCATAATAGTCTCCCAAATCTCAGTAGCTTACTACAACAAATGTTTGTTTTTTCCTCACATTTCTTTTTCAGCAACTGTCAGTTAGTTTCTTGTTCTCAGCTCTGGACTGTGAGTTTGTTTTAGTGTTAAAACATGCCACTTGATACTGAGTCGATTTTGAGTCATCATGACCACTCCCCCCCCGCCCTCCCACCAACCTCTGTTGGTGTTAGAGGAGTACTGGACTTAATAGGGTTTTCAAGGGCTGATATTTCCAAGGTAGACCATCAGGCCTTTCTTCCAAGGTGCCTGTTTGGTGTGAACTGCCAAACTTGGTTAGCAGCATTGTTTGTACCACCCAGGGACTCTGGTTTTAGGTATGTTGGTTGCTGTCAAGTTGATTCCAACTCATGGTGACCCCATGTGTGCAGAGGGAAACTGTTCCATAAGACTTTGAAGGCTGTGACCTTTCAAAAGCAGATTGCAAGCTGTCTTTGGAGGTGCCTCTGTGAATTCAAACCAATAACCTTCAAGGTAACTGGTCAGGATCTAAGCATTTGCACCACCCAGGGATTTTAGTTTTAGTTATTTGTTTTATGTGCTCTCCAGTCAATTCAGATTCATAGAGACCCAGTAGGGCAGAGTGATACAGTGGTTAAGTGCTCAACTGTTAAATAAAAGGTCAGAGATTCAAACTCACCAATGGCTCTGTGGGAGAAAAGACCTGGCAATCTGCTTCTTTAAAGATTTACAGCTTAGAAAACCCTGTGGGACAGTTCTACTGTATCCTTAGTGTCACTGTAATTTCAAATTGACTTGAAAGCACACAGCAACAGTCTTTATGGAAGCACGTTGCCAGGTCCTTTCTCCATGGTTCTGCAGAGGCAGTGGTAGGTTTGAAATGCCAACCTTTTAGGTCAGCAGCAGAATGCCCTAACCATTGTACCACCAGAGCTCTTTCAATTTTGGGTACACTTTCCATATATCCTTTATTTAGGAGCCAGGCTAATGGGTGCAGCTGTAATCATAGATATGCCTGTTTTTATGGTGGTGGGGAAAGATTCAGCCATATAGTTGTATTTAAATCTTGTGCTCAGATGCGGCATCATTGTTTCCATTCACATTCTTTTGGCGAAAGCAAGTCAGAAGACCAAGTCCAACATCAGTGCGGCAGGTAAATGTACTCTTCACTCCTTGCCCTGGGCCTGAGGGAGGAAGAAGTTGCTAGAGTAACTGTGTAAGTGATAATACAGTCTGCCATAGCTGTATAAATTGATAGATGGGTGTCACGTCAGTGGAATCACTGGTGGCATAGTGGTTAAGTCCTGTACCGGTGAACTAAAAGGTTGGTGGTTCAAACCACCAGGTGCTCCTTGGAAAATCCATGGGGCAGTTCTACTCTGTCCTATAGGGTTATTGTGAGTTGGAATTGACTTGGTGGAACTGACTTTCTTTCAAAATTGGTAGTTGAGATTAATTTTTTGTGAAAGCGTGCAGTGGTTTGGTGGCTGTAAAGTGAAATGTATTGTAGTCAAGTAGACTAGTGTTGCTCAGAAGATAGTTCTAGTTCCCTTTCAAATTTTCTTTGGAATTCTGAAATGTGAATTAGAATTCTTAATGATATTGTGAAATCTGATTTAACCATACCAAAGATAGTTCTTTGCAAACATTTGATAAAAGTGGTAGCAGTTTAAGCAGACCAATACTGAGGAAATGAACTAATGCCTAGGGTTCTTGTTAGGCTCTTCACAAGATTCATTTGTACTTCTGTAAAAATTATTTATTTGTCTGATAAGACACCTGAAGGTCAAAACCCTGGCAGATTTTCACCAGCCTTGGCTGACATGTAGAGTTTCCAAGGAGTGTGTGGTGGATATGAACTTGTCCTTCTGTTTAATAATGATAACACGAGAAACATTTAAGATTAAAGGAATTGGATATTAGGTTTAATGAAGCAACAAGATGACAAAAAGGTGATGTTTGGAGTGTTGGATTCAATGGATGAGAAACACAACTTAGTAGTAATGTCTAGAGGAGGAAGCTTAAAGATATTTTATTTTGCCTTGATGAAAGCAAAAATTGAAGGTGTCTGGGTTCTTTATATGAATACTGTCAAAGCTGTCTTGGAAGACATACAGCCAGAATGCTCCTTAGAAGCACAGATGGTGAGACTTCATCTTAAGTACTCTTGACATGTTATCAGGGGGGATAAGTTCTTTGGTAAAGTAGAGAGAGAGTCAGAAAAAGGAGGAAGACCTTCTACCAGGTGCGTTGGCACAGTGGCTGCAACAGTAGACTCAGACACTGCAAGACTGTGAGGGTGGCACGGGACCGGGCAGTGGCATTCTGTTGTACATAGGGTTGCTGTGAGTCAGAATTGACTGGACGACGCCTGACAACAACACACAAGCTGCACAGGGACAGCATTACTGAATATGCATTTTATATGTGTGCGAAGTGAAGTGTTGAGTACCTGCTATCTGTACCAAATGTTGTGCTAAGCACTGAATATGCATAAAAACAAGAAGAATTAGGTAACGTAGTGAATTCGTGTCATTCAATCCAAAAGTCACCTTCCTTCAGGTCCTTTAAGGTTAGGTGTTTCCCAGGCGTCTGTTCTTGGCCTTTTTTCTCTCGCACTTAGAAATCTCCTTCATTGTCAAACTTCAGCTCTCACCTCAGTCGATGTGGATGATTCCCAGGTCTTTAGAGAAACCTGTTCCTGTTGGCTGTCAAGTTGATTCCAAATCACGGCAACCTTAAATAGAATTACTAGGGCATAGTAGAACTGGCCCTCAGGGTTCCCAGGGAGCAGCTGGTTGATTCACAGTGCCAACGTTTAGATTAGCAGCCAAGCTCTGAATCACTGTGGCACCAGAGCTCCAGCAGTACTCTATTATTGCCGCGGCTTCTTGTCACAGATTTCTAATATGTCTTCACCAGCATGTTCTACCACTATCTCTCTCATTTTCCCTCCCAAACATGTTCTTCTTTAATCTTGTCTTTCTGTTGAAAGATATCACTACCCCAGTCATCTGGTCTCAGAACCAGCTGTCATCTTTGATTGCACTACTTCATGATTTCCAGCATCCAGTTAGTAGCCAAATACATATTCTACCCGTAGGACATGTCTTCAGTTTTTCTTTCATCACCTTTCCACTACCATGACAAAGTTCAGAGCATTGTGCTTTCTTTTCCCAACTATTGCAATGGCCACTTGACTGCTTTCCTTCCTTTGATTTCTTTCTTTATACAAAGTCCAAATCAGGTCTAGACTAGTCTGCTTTCCTGGTATTGTTGCTCATTCTTTGTATATCCTGTCTGTAAAGCTATCCGTCTCCTAATACCTTCCTTCAACCTTCTTTATTTTGTGGATTCACTTATGTGCGAATATAGAATGTCCTTTTTATTTCCCCTATCCATATCCTTTAAGATCTAGTGAAACATTTCAGACCATAAGTCTAGGACAACAATTTCACAAAGTGATTTTTGTCTACCCTGAAAATTTTTTTTCTCTGTCCACCTCTCAAGGTACCTCCCCCTGTTCTGCCTTTTATCACACTACTCCTAGGCCTGTGGGGTCACTGAGGGCAAGATCTACATTGTAGCCTAGAATTCTGTTATCTCTGTTTCCTCTCTACTTAATATAGTGCTGTAAAAACATTCAGAACTCATTAAGTAATAAATAGAACAAATAACTCACTCGTGCCTGAAAAATAAAGGCAGTGCTTTATATAGGGTTCCCAAACCCTGGTGTCATAGTGGTTAAGTGTTATGAGTGCTAACAGAAAAGCCAGCAGTTGATATCCACCACGCACTCCTTAGAAACCCTATAGGTCAGTTCTTCTCTGTCATATAAGGTCACCAAGATTTGGGATCAATTTGATGGTAGCAGGTTTGGTTCATTTATAAAAGATTCATCTTCCACTTCAGTTCATTGAAAGATGTTTGGTCTTGTATCTTACCAGCTTAAAATAATGTTGTAATAGTGGCTTTGGAAACTGGGAGTAGATGGGGAACCTAAATTAAAAAAAAAAAAAAATCACTAATATACAGCTGCTTGCCCTTGATATAGTGCTTTAAAGCCAGTCTGGATTTTAAAGGAAAAGACAGCATGTGTGTGAGAGCAGGATATGTGAACAACTATTGAAAGATTTAAGGAAGAGGTGACTGCTGGGTCCAGACTGCTTGTAATGCATTCAAGCTTTGACTCATTAGCGTGTGGGGCTTAACCTGTTCTTACTGAATTTCCATTGGAGCAACATTCTGTCCACTGATTCTTCAGTATCTCTATGGTGGCTTGGCATGAAGTTCATTTGATCCCCTTTGAAATAGTAATCTAATCCTGGCAGTTATAAATACGTATAGCTAAAGAAATACAGTAACAAGAAGCTGTGGAAAAACTTCAAAGGAAATTATGACTGTGATGATGTAAATGATCTTAAGAGAAAGAATAGGAATTGGCAAGACTAACTCATTCAGTGTGAGGGTGCTGCTGAATAAGCAGTATAGTAACTAATGGAGGGAGACCCATCAGGGCACACCCAGCCACAGAATGAAAGGGAGCCCTGAGTGTTTGAAGAGTGGAAGTTTGGTTACTATTCAACTTTACAGCTGAGCCTGTACATAGTTAACAGTGTTATCTATTGTTTATGTTTTGAAAATGAAGGCCAATAGACACCTACAGTAAACATCATACTTCGTATAAAACATTTGAAGTACTTAATATTTAAATTTAATATTTAATATTTAAATAATTTAATAAATTTAATAAATAAATAAAATTTAATATTTACATTCAGCAAGATAATCAAAGTCTCTTCTATGAATACTTTTCTTCAGTATTATTGAGGGTCCTAATATGATAAGATGAAACATTAAAAAGATACTGTCAAGAGCAGCTACAGATACATTCTTAGGATTGCTATGCATTTTTAAAAAGTTGCTGGACACAGATCAATAACATTTAAATTATAGGGTGCTTAGGAATAAATCTAACACAAGGCAACTGAGATCTTTATGGAGAAAAATATAAAAACTTTATTGAAGGGTATAAAGGAAGACTTGGACAAATGGAGAGAGAGAACCTTGTATAGGTGAAAGACTCAATATTGTAAAGATGCAGGCTTCCCCAAATCAACACAGTTCTAAGCAAAATGTCTACAGGATCTTTTGTCTTTAGTATTGGGGAGGGGAAAATGAAACAAGGAAAGCTTGTCCTAAAATTAATTTGGGAAATCCTTTGGTCAAGAATAGCCAAGATAGTACTTAAGAACAGTGTAAAGATTTATACTTGTTCTACCAAACATACATTGTGTTTTGTAGAAATAATGAGAAAGACGGTAATAGGCATTGGTGCAAGGAGAGAGAGATGGAGCAGTAGAATAGACGAGCATAGAAACTGACCTACATAAATATTAGAATTCAGAAAATGGTGGAAATCTTATTACAATGGAGCAGTGATGAACTGTTAAATAAGTGCTGTTGAGACAGTTGGCCTTTTATATAGAAAAAGGTGCGGTTAGAATCCTACTTTAATCACAAAGATCAGTTCCAGATGGATTAATGACTTAAAGGTGGAAAGCAAACTTTAACACTTCATAGAAAAAAAATCTAAGAAGAAAGCCTGAAGAAGGAAGAATTTCTTAAAAGACAAAGAGCGCAAACCAGTATGAAAAAGGTGAAAGGCAAATTTGTTAGTTTTCTGTTGCTACTAAAACAAATTACCACGGACCTTGTGGCTTAAAATCAAATTTGCTAGGGGAGAAGAGAGGTTGGAAATGAGGGGACAGCTTTCGGTTGAGTGAACCCTGGAAGTCAAGGGTGAAGTAAAAAGCATGGGTGTGCTGTCACAGGGTGGGGAGGGCAGATTGAGTTGCTTAGTGGTGGGTGCTCGGGGTTTTGTCTGGCCAGTTGACTTGGATTGTAAGCTTTCACTTAATCACAATCAAAAATTTAGAACAAAAACCAAATTTACTAGCTTACAGTCCTGGAGGTTGGAAGTCTGGAATCCTTAAGATAACCTGTTTGCTGCCCTCTGGAATTTTGTTATGTTCCTTCACAGAACTCATGCTTAAGTTTGTGGTACACAATTTTTTAGGTGTCTCGTCTGATCAGTACCTAGCTGGTGCATTGTCTTGTAAGCTTGGCACCCCGATTGTGCTGTCTCTTGACTTGGTGGGGTAACCTCATTTGCCACAAGTTGGCCTCTGTTGTGGTGGTGCAACAACATGTGCATCTTATTGGGACACTTTCCAGTGACATTGCCAGTGCCATGTTGCTTCTGCAGTCCAGACCAAAGAGCTCAAGTTTTTGCTCAAGTTTTCGCTCAAGTTTTCTTGTTTAAAATAATTTTCTTTGCCAGCACACTTTTTGGGATTTCTCTGAAACTGAGTGGTATTTGAGATATACAGGTTGGTTTCCTCTCCTTCAAACCAGCTGCACTTAGTTCTCAGCCTTGGCTCTTTGGGTAAGGAAAAACTGCAGGTGAGATGTTGCTGGGCTGTGAAGATACGGCTGTTCTCGGCAGCCAAGTGCTTAAAAAAATGTAAAAATAAAATTACATGTTATATTGAGAGCCTAACCAGGTAATATAATCTGGAGGTCCTATCAATACCTTTTTTCATACAAATGATTATTTGAAACCTGAAGAATAGTGTGGAAGTATAGGTTAGTTTAAATTAAAAAAAAAGAAAAAAGTTAAAACTGATGGTTAGATTTTGAATTGTATCCAGTTATATTGATGATGTGTTGATATAAATATCTTCCTAGCAGAGAACTTTCAACAGGGCCCCAGCACTTCAGATTCAGGTGGCAGACACATTTGTTAAGACCCTGGGGGTGGGCCAGGATATGGATCGTAGATACTGCCCCGCTGAGCAAGGTGAAACATGACGTCCGACAGTTAAGTCCATGAACTTCATTTTTCTGAGTGCTACATACCTCGTTGAATATCACTGTGGTCTCCTTTGAAGTACTCTTCTTTGGGAAGTTACGCAGCAATGCCAGTGCCTTGTCTGCCCTTCAAAGCAATTTTGAAACTTTTTGGAATGGCTGTTGTACACAGTGGAACAGTGGCAAGTTTGTGAACTTAATTGTATAGTTGTCTGTGAGGGAATTTTTAGCCAGTAAACAGATAACTGTATGGGAGTACCCTACCCACTCACCTGATCTGGCCCTCAATGATTTTTTGTTTGTTTTACCTGAAGATAAAGGAAATACTAAAAGGAAGATATTTTGATGACATTCAGGACCTCAGGGGTAGTACGATAACGGCTCTGATGGCTATCCCGGAAAAGGAGTTCCAAAATTGCTTTGAAGGGTGGACTAGGCACTGGCATAGGTGCATAGCTTCCCAAGGGAAGGAGTTCAGAGGAGTTCAAAGGTGACCATGGTGATACTCAGCAGTGAGATGTGTGGCACTTTTTCTAGGATGAGTTCATGAACTTAACTGTCAGACCTTGTATTACTAAAAATGCTACTACATCTGCCAATCAGAAATAAATATTCTATGTGTACAATCACTGGTGGTCAGAACATTTTAGAGCCCCAGTGTAGGGTTGAAGAACACAGCTGCTTGAGCCACAGTGCCTGATTTTTCTTCTACTTACTGCTTGTGACCTGTACACCAGTTCTTCATCTGTGGAGATAACAGTAGCGCTTACATCAGAGAGAGGCTGCGAGGATTACACAAGTGGATATAGTTCCAAAATCTGTAATCCGAATATGTTTGGAGATTTGGGATTGTTTCAGGTTTAAAAAGTAGTATGGTACATGTACTGTGTGCGTGTGTGCGTGTGTGCATGTGTGTGTGTGTGTGTGTGTGTGTGTGTGTATAAAGAAACAAAAGGACCCTCATAGAGTTCTGGACAGCACCCCATAATTAGACACAGTGCTATTCCTCTAGTGGAGTCTGTTCATAATTATAGAAAGTTGGATAAATATAAACAGTGTTCCGTTTATTCAGGTCAGGTTTTGTAACTGAATGAATTATGGAGAAAAAATGTTTTTTGTCTGAGCCTTTCACATTTTGGAAGTATGGGTAAAGAAAGGTGACACAGTGGATAGTTAAAGCAGTGAGAGCAATCCCCAGTACTTGTTAATTTCTGTGTGTGTTGTCACCATGTAAAATACTACTTTAGTTGATGGTATAAAGAATAGTAATGGAGTTTTGGGGGTTTCGGTTTCTAACTGGAAGTTTCATTTGTATGATTGGCTTGGTTATTCTTTGCCTTGCCTAACTACATCCTACTGTTAGAAACTGTATCCTCTTTGCATGGCTTAGAGTTGACCTCACAGGCATGTCCTGTTACTGATAACACCGAAGAAACAACGCTTGGTCCCAAGTAATTGGCTGCCTTCTGAGTTAATATGGTCTGAAGCCAGTGCATTTGTAGAGGTCAAATTGCAATCAGAGTTTACTTGCTTCTATTGTCCTTGGAAAGTTCAGATTACTGTGTCATGTTTGGTTTTGAAGACTATTAATAGCTTGTCTCTTCCGACTTTCATGTTTGAAAAATACATCAGGAAATGGGATTTTAAAACAGTTGCTCAGGACTACTGATTTCTGAATGATCTGCTGTTAACCACCCCTTCCCCATCTTACCCAAATAAACACTGTTGATTTTCTGAATCTGTCTTACATTTAAGTAAATTTACACCATCATATGAGTTTATAAACTTAAGCATATTTATAAATTTAAATCATTTTAATTAAAATCATTTAAAAATAGAAAAACAAATGTATATCATGCTTATAGAAGGGGAATAACTTTAAGCTTAGAAAAAGTAGATATTCCAGATTAAAAGTTTTATAGATTTGGACTAGATGAGGGATCTTTTGTTATTGGTAATCAAAAGAGATACTATTTTCCCACGTTGGTTTATTAATCATGTTTCTTCTTTGACTAATGCTGATGGTTCATGGCCTTTGCACATTTGTCTGTTCTGTCTCACAGAATATTCTGACTTGTATGAACTTGAAATTTGAAAGCTATCTTAGTCATTTCTGTTCCACTCAGCTAAACCACCTCTTTCTTAAATGGTAAAATATCCAATCACAGCATAAGTTCTTGGCTCCTGAGCATGTCTTTCCCTTGATTTCCGTATATTTGATGCACGTAATTACGTACTGTGCTCCTAGCTGCATATTTTCTCATGTTCTCGTTCTGTTCATTTGCCTTATCGTGTCTGTTTTATCACTATGATGGTTTTCCTAGTCATTGCGTAGTCACTGATTGTCATTACTTCTTTCCCCCACCACAGTTTTAGGTCTGGTTCTCTTTCTTTGCCTGCAGTATTTTACTGACACACTGGTCCTTTTACTTCCAATCTGCCTGTTCATTCATTTTGTTGTCAGATACACATGCGTGCTTGTGCATGATAATTACGAATTTAAATGCATGAATAAATAGTATATTCCCATGGTTCAAAAATCAAAAGCTGCCAAGAGGAGTAAGGTGAAAAACTGCATCCATTCATGTCCCTGTCCTTTTGATAGGTAACCGTGGTTACTTCTTTTCCATCTTATTTTTTAAAAATACATAAGGAGGTGTGTGTGTACACGTGTGTACTGTGTACTTAAAATTTCCCTTTATTTCTGAAGAAATGATAGCACAGGAAATAACATTTTGCACTACTTTTAACCTTGTATTTGACACTGAAGAATTTACCTTGGAGATCTTTCCATAAAGATCTTCTCATGCTTTCTTTACGACTGTGTTTAATTCCTCTGTAAGAATGTGCCATGTATTTAACCAGTCGTAATCGGACGAAGCCCTGCTGGTGTAACCCTGGCTGTTAATCGGAAGGTTGGGGTTTACCAGGTGCTCTGCAGGAGAAAGATGTGGCAGTCAGCTTCCATAAAGACTGCAGACTAGGAAACCATATGGGACGGTTCCTCTCTATCTTATAGGGCCACTGTGAATTGGGATCAACTAGATGGTGATGGGTTTTGGTTTTGGTTTTTCATGATAGTCATCTAAATCACTCCCCACCATTCACTGTTGCAAACACCACTGTAAAGAACAACGCTTTTGCAAGACACTTTGCCATGATGCACGTAGATCCTCAGGGTGATTTGGTTTTTCACCGTTTATTTCCTATTCCTTGACCATCCAGGATGTCCTCTGCTAGGGTTCTCCATCTCATAGTACAGAGTTACAGATACTTCAGCCAAATCTTAGTTCCAAGTTAAAAACCTTCAGAGATTGGCCATCAGCGGCAGTATTTGGTCTCTGTCCTTGTAGGAGGGGAATTGGCAAGTCAGTGCACAGGAGCAGTATGAGCACTTGACAGTGTTTGTTGTTGGACACTAGAGTCCAGCTACATGGGTCTGCTTGCCAGTCCCCTAAAGTGTCCCATGTATTTCTGTGTCCTTTCCTTTGCATAGAAGGCCTTTCTTCTGTTCTGTCTCTGCCAGTGTGAACCTGTTGCATCCTTTAGGACTGAGCTCACATGCCACTAGATCCACAGTTTCCACGATTTGTGCTGTTGTCTGCCAGAAATAATCTAAACTTCTACTGGGTATTTTCCCAGTCCATATATTCTTCCTCCTTGGATTAATTACACTGTCTGTATAATTTCCCTAACTCAGGTGCTAGTTAGTAATGTCCCATGCACACGGGTGGTGCCTTGCTTTGATTCTCAGTCCCCTTCTGTCCCCGGCACGATGTCTTGCACGTACTAATGAATGAAGAAGAGCGGTATTGAGTCTATTCCTGTCTGACCTGAGGGACAGAAGAGTGTCCTTCACTTTGAATATAGACATCACTCTTCTATCTGTGTGTTCTAGCTTTTTTTTCCTCCTATTACAAATACCATTTGCTACCTCCTTGGAATATTTTTAAGAGCTTTGCGCCGTATAGTTTAATGCTCCCAGTGACTGTTCCTGTGACCACCTGGGAAACGGGGGTATGATTCCATTCTGCATTTTCTGAAGCTAGCTAAAAGCACTGGCAGAACCACTGTGGTCATGTCATAGCACCAATAGACATTAGTATGCATCTTGGAATCAGGTGCCCTATGTGCCCATTTTTATTACAGGATTAAGTTGCTATTCTGGTAACATCAATTTTACTTTACAAAAAAAAGGTGAGTAAAAATTATTAATTGCATCCATTCTAGCCTGTGCAGTTTTGACCAAAAAGTCTTCAGAGGATAGAACAGTGAACTCTACCAGTAAGAGAACATAGTGGATCTAGGCGGCCTCACATTCTGCCTGGGGTGTTACTGAGCTGTGGCCACTGCATGTGCTAATGGTATCTCTGTTTTGTCTTTACATGTCAGGTTTTTGAAGAACCTTCCATCAGCCTTTTTGCTCTGGAACATTGTGAAGGAAGAGAGCTCCACCTGGAAGAGGCTGTGAGTTCTGTTCTGAGTAAGGACCTGCACTTCTACACACAGTCAGTGTGGGTGAAAAGTGGGCTGTAAGTATGGAGGAGAAGGCTCTTTGATGGCTACAGGGGTGGGGAGGGCGGGACAGGGGTGCTGATGGATTAGGTAGTCGACAGGAATTCAGTTAATTGACAATGCGACGGCACCTAGGAGAAGGCAGGTCAGCAGAACTACACTGCACCGTAAACTAAAAGGTTTTCCAAATTCAACCCAGCATTTCAAATGATAGAGTAACAGGGACAGGGGTCTGCAGACCATATTTCCAGGGCAAATCAAGGTCAATTGGCATACCTAGCCTTTTGCTAAGAGAGTCTTCTGCACCCCATATTGGTGACTGGCGTCTGCAGTCTTAAAAGCCAGCAAGCTGCCATCTGAGAAACATCAGTCGGTCCCAATCCAGCTGGAACGGATCATGACTGAAAACATCAAAGACACGAGGACAAGTGAGCCCAGGAGACAGAAGGACCCATGTGATTGGGAGACGACGTCAGCAGGCAACCAGAAGGACAAGATGGTGCCGCGCTCCCACCAGGGACAGCACTGATAGGTCACACCACATAGAGTCCCTGAGATGTAGCATGAGAAAAAGAGGCAGGCAGACCCAGTACTCTATTAAAAGACCAGAACTGATGGTCTAGAGGGTGTACTGGGAACACGGTCCCTGGACTTGCCGCTGCCCCAGACCGGAAACCAACACTGAGGTCAACACTTCAGACCGAGAATGGACAGGACTCAGGGACACAGAGCAAGTGTGTAGCATGTGTGCTTTATGGTTTTATACATTTGTAGAAGGCTGTCCTACAAGTTTCTTTCTAGAGGAGAGAGGAGAAGGTGGAGAGGAGGGGCAGGTCTTCTTTGGGAGGATACTAGAAGTAAAGAGTATAAAGGAGGAATGTGCTGTCACAGGATGGGAAGAGCAGATAGAGTCGTGGTGAGGCTATGCAAAATTCACTTGGATTGTGTACTTGGACTTAATCATAATAAAATAAAAAGTTAACTGAAGAAGAATACATGTGGCTTTCCATTTCAATATAAATGTGGCTTTTGCTTCTTATGGCTTTTAAATTGTTTGATAACCAACTCTTTGCTTATTTAGATACCTAGGAATAAGGAAAGAGAAGGCCATGAATATCAGTTGATTTGAAAATTAAGGTGACTATTTCAATGAATGGCTTTTGTATTATTTACATATTAAAAAAAAATTACTGTGAAGTAAATTCTGACCACAATCCTATAGGACAGAGTAAAGCTGCCTCATGGGGTTTCCAAGTAGCACCTGGTGGATTCAAACTGCCAGCCTTCCGGTTAGCAGCCGTATCTCTGAACCACCAGGGTTTCATATATAGTTGTGTAAATTTTATCCTGCATAGTATTTACATAATTTGGTGTTCATTACGTGTTAAATTGATTTACTGTACCTAAACATAAGGTTCTGGTGTTTTAATTATCACCCTACGTGTTTTTGAACTGAATTTTATATTCCTGTGTCACAAAACTTTGCAGACATTTTTATATACTTGTTTCCTATACATTCTTGAGTGAAGCTGATATTTCTTGACACATCTCTCAGACTTTTTCACCTACTTATTTCACTTTTTTCTGAAAAGCTGATGCCATTTTACATTCACATTCTTATTTTTTCTCTTTGGCTTATTATCCACCTACTCTCACTCTTCTAGATTCTCTCCAAGAGAATTGGTACACAGAGTAGGAAACAGTGGAGGCTGTCTGAAGATTCTCCTAGGCTACAGATGGATCATAAAATAATACGTAATGCACCGGCAGCTACCCCCAGTGACAAGTTGTTTTGTTGAATCCCCTCATTATCCCACAGCTTTCATCTGTGGTGGTGATAAGGGGCATGACTTAGTGCACCATCTCACACAGTGTTTCCAGCTGTGGAACCCATTTAGATCAATATATAATTAGGCATGGTTGCATCAAATCTTACATGGATCCTGTAACTAAAATTTGCAGCCTATTTAATGAATACACAAAGATGGAAAGGTGAATAAGCCTCTCAGCGGTGGTGCTGAACTGCCTCTCTGCTGGTCTGTTTAGATTTTTATATGCCAGAAGGAATAGTAAGAGGGGCATTCATCTTGTTTGTCTCTCAATAGTGTAGCCAAGCCTGGTGTAGGGTGAACGTTTTCTGGTAGCGGTTAGTTTAGATCAGTAAACTATCCCTGAAGTTTCATAGTTACATTGGTTCATTCAAAGCCCAAACATCAAGCCTTCCTTGATTTTTCCTTTCTGTCTACAACTTGATGCACAAGTTGATGTCCTTGTCCTGCATTAACCAAGGTATAAGTCTCTAAGGGACATTGCCCTTCATAAGTTTTAGAAGTTTTCATCTGGGAAGCAGAAGGACTGAAGTCACTGCCAGCAACAACAAACCCTTCATAGCTTATGCAGCAGACTCAGGGTGGACATGTTTCTGAGAACCTTCCTTCTGACCACTGGATGCCTTTTTGTTGCTGATGCTCTGCATCTCAACTCCAAGGTTACATACTTTTTAATGCAAGGCCACCACGTTGCCAACTCAAGGTGACACTCCACGTGTATCAAAATAGAAGTGTGCTTCATTGATTTTTCAGAAGTAGATTGTCAACTCTTTCTCCTGAGGCACCTGTGAGTAGACTGGAAACTTGAAACTTGCAGTTAGTAGTTACGTACTTTAATGACTTGTGCTACCCATGGACTCCTTAGTCTAAGGCAGGACAACCTTCTCTACAGTTCTAGATGCTTTGTCATAACTATGAGAAGCAGTTGCCTGGTCCTCTACCCATACTTCTTAAAACACTGCTTAGGGGTAACCTTGAGTCATGCTGAGAGGGTCAGGTCCTTTGGGTGATCCATCACTGTTGAGTCAATTCTAAGTCATAGCAACGCTATAGGAGAAAAACCCATCGCCGTTGAGTTGATCTGACTTAGTGACCCTATAAGGCAGAGTAGAACTGTTGCATAGAGTTTCCAAGGAGTGCCTGGTGGACTCAAAATGCTGACCTTTTGGTGAGGAATCATAGCATGTAATTAGTACACCACCAGTTCGAGTTACTGTAAGTCAGAATCAACTTGATGGCAATGTTTTGTTTCTGATGGATCTTAGTAATTGATCCCAGCATAGTGTCCTCAGTGGTTTAGCTTGATAATCACCTAAAGCACAGCTCTGCAAAACTTTTCCCTATAGGGCTTGGTAGTAAATATTTTCTGTTTGTGGGTCTTAACTGTGTCTTTCAAGTTGCCACAGTAGAGCAAAAGCATCCATAAACAATCTGTAAAGGAATGGATATGGCGGTGTTCCGGTAAAACGTCACTCGCACTACCAGGTTTTGACTGAATGTGGCCCGTGGCTCTGTACATGGCAGTTTACCTAGAGAAAGAGGCGTAACAGAACCCGTCCTGGAAAAGCGTCAGGCCAGCGAGAGGCTTTCTCTGAAGTTAGCACTGCCCCTCGGGGTTCCTTAACGTCTGGCTTCTGCTAGATACAGCCCTGCAACTCGTCCCAGATGTGTGATTGCCTCTTACTCAGATCAGAAAGACTAGAGAAGATGTTTAATGGCTGCTTAACATATCTATGGAAAGGGTCCTCTCTCAGGCAGAAGCTGGGGTCAAAAGACTCTCTCGATTCCTTGTCATGCTGTGAACATACAGAAATCTCCAGAGAGCCTCTCCCCCATTTTCAGTGATGAACTTTCAGGGTACCGACATACCATCCTTAGGCCTCTTTGTTCAACATCTTTCCCAAGGTTAAAAGATACATTTTTCAGAGTAAAAGAAATCCAGTGTAGACTAGAATTTGTATTTCACCTGTAAACTACTTCTAATGGTAGTTGTTTAATAAAAATGCCTCATATTAGTGAGCACACAGAGGTTTTACGTATGACTGTAGCAGACTGCTTCACTGAAGAAGCATCTGTTCCCGGACCACAGAAGTCCTTTGAGTGGAGTGAAGCACTGTCCTACCATCCTGGTTTCACAGACCTCACGTCTTGACCAGAGAGAAGGGCATGCCTCTAGTAGCCGTAAGACAGTACGCGAAGTGCCACACTAGCTGCACAGACCGTGTGTCAGGAGTATGGACATAGGTCTTGAAGCCCTAGGCACTCACTTGGAGGCTGGGTATACTTCACACACCTAGCCCTGCCTGTGCTGAAGGAAGGTGTCAGGGACAATTTGCAAGGGAGTTTGCAGGCCTTGAAGTAGGGGATTCTGTGGGTAAGTGTAAGCAGTCCTTGGCAGTGAGTAGTAGAGGAGCTGTAGAAGCATATGCCACTGGAGAGATAGCTGGAGTCACCTTTCGAGGCCATGAGGGACATGGGAAAGTGAGCTTCAATTTTACCAGGTAATGGTGGTGGTGCTAATGGTCTGTCTTCAGATGTTAAGTTGCTATGAAAAAAGAATCAGCATTATTAAAAGAACACAGAGTTAGATCTAGGAGGACCTTGGAGTCTCACGGTTGTGCACCTTCGGGGAGGTGGGAGGCCAGATCTTTCCTAGTCCTACTTTTTCTGTTAAAATATGTAATTCTGTTTTCTTTTGTTTTTTTAAATCTGGAAACCTAGACATCTTTTAAAGAATGAGTTGTATGTGGTATAATAGCTGCTATCTTTGACGAGAGACTGCTTTTTTGTTTTGAAATGCCACATTTTTTTTTCTTTCCTGCTCTCATATAGATGGGTAGCTTATGAAGGATCCAATTTCTTAGGAAAACAAATCCTTCTGGAGCCTGGTGAGATTCCAAATTGGACAGCATTCAGTGGATGGAAAACAGTTGGTTCCCTCCGACCTATGAAACAGGTAAGGAGAAGGGAGCCATAAGATCTAAAATAGCTTGATTTTTCTGGTGGAAGCATCATAAACCACAGCATCTGAAGTACTGACCCTCTAATGTAGTTTGCCATATTACGTAGCTAGTGCTAGGGGCGGGCGGGAATAGCAGAATAGGATGGGGAATCTTGTAACTCTGTACAAATACGTAAAACTGTGTGTGAGGCCAGAATTGGATTTAGCCGAGTCCCAAGCCTTACTGACTTTGCACAGAAAAATAAAGCATTTTAAACTCTGTGGCAAGTAGTGAAAAGAAGAATGAACTTTAAGGCTGTACTAGTTTTACTTTGCAAATGCTTGAATTTCTTTTTTCTCTACTTACATAATAGTATAGCTCCTGGCAGTTTCATTAAAACAGTACTCACTGCACACCTACTGCCTGTCACGCTTAGGTTCCGAAGCTTCCCACTGCACTCTGGGTACAATCGGAACTCCTCCAGTGGCCTGTGTGATCTGGCTTCCCCCGCTTCATCTCTCATGGGTCTCCTCTTCCCACGGCTGCATCACGTGTGCCAGCCTCCAGAGCGTTCTGTCCGTCAGTCCGTCCCGTGACACAGGCTGCCCTCTGTCTAGAATGCTGTTCCCGCATTCTTTCCCTAGCTGCTTCTTATTCATCCCTGTGGATTCATCTTAGTGTTGGATACTCACAGATACCTTCCTCAACCTCTTTCCCAAACTAAATTAGATCTTAAAAAGCCTGGTCCTATTTTTTTATGTAGCCCTGGTGGTGTAGTGGTTACGTATCAGCTGTTAACTGAAAGGTTGACAGCTGGAACCCACCATCCACTCCACAGGAGAAAAATGTGACAGTGTATTTCGGTAAAGATTTACAACGTTGGGAACCCTATGTGCCAGCTGCACTCTATCCTGTGAGGTCACTATGAAGCAGAATCCACTCAGCAGCAATCAGTTTGATTTTTAGTATTTCTTCAAGACTGTTTTCAGTTTGTAATGAGATAACTGTGGCCAAATCGGGCTCTTCCCCACTGTACACCAAGTCTCTCAGGGCGGGTGTGGTGTACACCTTGCTTACTGGTCTACATCTAGTGCCTGTCACAATGTCTGGCACCTTGTAGAAACTCAGAGACTGTTAATTTAAGGAAGGAAGGAAGGAATGTATAAATGAGGGAACGAATGTGTGATATTATGTATAGTGTTATGGAACATATAAGGAAGACTGGTTACTGCAGCTTTTTTGGGGGGGAATATGACAACTCAAAGCAGTAACTTAAAAAGGAAAATAACACATAATTATCCAAAAGGCCACAAGTAATTGCTTGACCCAGAAAGGAACACTGGTAGTAGGGGGAGAGCTGGCCTCCCAAGTGTGTGACCATCAGTGGATGTGAAATTTGTTCCCCTGTTGAATCCCACTAGAAACATACTCATGCTTAATTCTGTTGAGATAGGAATTATCCCCATTTTCTAGATGGAAAACAAATGCTCAGAGGTAAAGCAGTTTGGCAAAAATCATGCAAATTTCAGACATGGGATTTGAACCTGGATCTGTTAGATCCTAAAATCTGTGTTGAACCACCATATTCTACTTTTACAGAGTGCACCACAGGGATTAAGTGCTGGGCTTCTGCAGTTTAGATTTGCCTCTGTAAGTGCTGAATGGTAGCCAAGTTTTTAAAAAAGAATCTGTTTGGTCTCCTTTTGCTGTCGTCTCCACACATACACACCGTGCTCAGAATCTCCCCTCTTTGGCTCTGTTGGTTTGAAACCTAGCTTTGCCATTTATAAGCCGTGTGACTTTGGGTAAGTCATTTAATTTCTTGGCACCTCAGTTTCCTCCCTGGTCAAATAGTGGTCACCTTGCTTGCCCACAGTAGTGTTGCAGGATGAAATACAGTGCATGTGTATGAAGAGCCTGTACAACATCTGGCTCAGATTACTATGACAATACACTTACTTTGGAAGTTTGTCATTCACAGCATCCCTTGAGAGAGCCAGGGATGCTCTGAGGGATGCTAAGACATCAGTGGGCTTTCTTGGCATAGAACCTGAGGTACAGTATTCTCTCATCTTGACATCTTGCTTTGTCTTCATTTCTGTAGCATAAGATGATGGGCAATCCCTTTGAAAAACCATAGGAAAAAAGAGGAAAGTGGGAATCCTATTAGTTTAGCATTTAACAGCTACATAATGATGCTAATCCTCTGCTGTTACAAACCTTAGAAGCAAAGTTGAACACCTGAGTCTTTTCCTTATTTTGGAATGGTGGTTCCTTGCTAGGGAAACATGTTGCTGCCCATTTTCCAGAGCCTTGAAATACAGTATAACTAGAACATTTCCCTCAAGTTTCACATAGACATTTTTTGACAATAAGGAATTATTTGTGTTATTTCTCCTGCATTATGCTTTAGAAACTGATTTCTATTCTGGTTAAACATTTAATTTCAAAATAATACTTTGATAAGTTATTTTCCCTGTTGTTTATTGAGGCCACAGCTTTGAATCCCAGCAAAGGCATCCTTGGTTTCTGGGATAGTATCTTGGATGATATTTAACTTTTTGCTAAGTCTGTTGGTACTGCATTTGGTTAGAAATAGAAGAGTATAATAGAAATGTGACCTTCTTGGAGGTTGGGAATTAGGAATTCACTAAGGTACTTCCAATGTGTATCAGTGTTTTTAAATATAATTACAGAGGAATCAGACTACAAATGTGTAATAAGTACCTTGCTTGAGTTAATTTATTGAAACTGTGGTGTTTAGTCCTTAAAGTAATTGGAACTCTCATCTTTGAAGGTCATGTCTGTTTTCTGATACTTACCAGGTAATGAAACCCTAATGGACACCAAAGTTTCAAAAATTCCTAATTTTAATGGGAAACCAGGCTTAATTCTAGAAATATAAATAAGTACCTTACTATTGCATGAGTATGAAAGTAGTCATTTAAAACATTAGGCAAGTAGAGGTTTTATTCCCTCACTTCAAAGGACCAGATGATAATTTGTCCTTCTATTGATTTATTTAAATGCGTAGAACCTCTCCCACCCCAGTGGAAACAAGTTACCAAAATTAAGCTGGCTTCGTGTTGGTCTTTTATAGGCTTGAATATAGTTTAAGATATTCATTCATTACCATAGTATCACATTGCATTTGCCTAACATGTTTCTCAGTGAAATTACACCCTTATTAAAGAGCACTCCACTAGTTTTATTACTTAGCCAGGGTTCTAATTGAGATGTCAAGACCCAACTTGAAGTAGGAGAGTCTGCTGTATTTTACAGTAAGAGTCTCATGTATCTTATATTATGGCCAGTGTCCTGTCACAGGGCTGAAAGAACAGTTTTCCTGTTGAGCTTCAAACACGTGTCTGACCCTTGCACCATCTTACTTAATTCATACCGCCTTCTTTGGAAGCAGTGTGTTATTCCCTGAGTCTAAGAGTAACTGGAGCATTTCAGTACAGGCCTGCAACCAATCCTGGTTAGGAGGGTTTTGGTGCAGACCTGGCTTTTGCACATTTTGTGTTACCTTGTTATAAAATTAGGTTCACAGTTGTACTTTATTAAAGGTTTGAAGTTGTATCTGACCAATGAGATAATGGCAAGAGCATTTAGCACACTGCTTAGCGTATCCTGAGCACTCAAGATCTGTCATCCTTGTGGATAACGTTGCAGAGAATCAGAGTTCACAACACTTAACTGTGGCCATGAAGAATCTTTACACAAACCAGGAGGCAGTTATTTAGACAGAACAAAGGGATACTGCATGGTTTCAAGTCAGGAAAGAAGTGTCAGGGTTGTAAGCTTTCATCATCCTTATTCAGTCTACGTGCTGAGCATACAGTCTGAGAAGCGAGACTACATGAAGAATGCAGCATCAGGAGGAAGATTATGATTAACAACCTGTAATATGAAGATGACACATCCGTACTGAAAGCGAAGAGGACTTGAAGCACTTACTGATGAAGATCAAAGACCACAGCCTTTAGGATAGATTGCACCTCAATATAAAACAAAAATCTTCACAACTGGACCAATAAGCGACATCATGATAAACAGAAAATATTGAAGATGTAAAGGAGTCATTTTATTTGGATCTACAATCAACACCCATGGAAGCAGAAATCAGGAAATCAAATGACGTACTATATCTGGCCAATCTGCTGCAAAAGACCTCTTTAAAGTGTTGAAAAAGGAAAGATGTTACCTTGAGAACTAAAATGGGTCTGACTAGTCAGCACATTTTCAGGAGCCTCATATGTTTGCAAAAGCTAGACAGTGGCTAAAGAAGGCTGAAGAAGAATGCGTTTGAATTATGGTGCTGCTATGAATACTGCTATGAATGCACCATGGACTGGCAGAAGAGCAAACAAATATGTCTTAGAATAAGTACAGCCAGAATGCTTAGAAGCAAGGATGACTTCGCTGTGCCTCATGTACTCTGGAAGGACCAGCCCCTAGAGAAGGACATCATGCTTGGTAGAGGGTCAGTGAAAAAGAGGAAGACTGTCAAGGAGATGGATTCACACAGTGGCCACCACTGTCAGCTCAGACACAGTGAGGATGGTTGGCTTAGACATTGCCAGGATGGTGCCGTACCAGGCAGTGTTCCATTTTCTTGTACACAGGGTTACTATGAGTCAGAACCAACTCAACGGAACCTAATAGCAGCAGCATCCATGGAGGCAAATCCTAGATTTAATATTTTATTTTAAAATACTAAATTTTAAAGGGTGAAGTCTCTTGTTACCCATTTTCAGTAGCCAAGTAGTAATTAAACTTTAACATGGTCTCTTCCTTTGAAGAGGTATGAAGGTCTCAGGTATACAAAGAGAGAACCACAGCTACCAGGGTCCTCAGTTCCCTGGGTTTTTCAAAAATTCCCCACTGCAGTCATTTGGCATTTAACCAGTTTCAGGCAGTACCTCTGATTACTGAACCTAAGTTTCTTGAGCTCTTGCAGGCTCTGTATAGCAGTTAGTACCTTGCTTGCGTTACCCACTCCCTTACCGCCCTCAGCACAATGGGACATATTTGTTATTCAGTAAAATCCAAGTCCCTGATGTCTAATGCAGCCCTTGCCATATGGAATTCTGCTGAATGAAACCATTTTCCCTCACTCTTCAAAACTCATACTTTTCAGAAATTGGACATGCTCCACATTCAGAAATCATATGTGCTCCATATTCTAAGGACTTGTTGATAGAAAATATTATGTTGTACATAATTGTTTTGCTGTATTTGCTAAAGGGACTAAGAGTGAAGCCACTATAAACAAACTAGTCACTTACCTCCACTCTGTTTGTTCTTTCTTTGAAGTACTGATTTTCAGACACAAAAGTTATTTTTAAATGGCTCTCTTTTCCCCTTATCATAGCCTGCAGTGTACATCAGAATAAGGAACCGAGCCCAGGATGAGTATCTGACAGTCACGGGAAACCTAGCTGACATGAGGGCAACATCTGTATGTCTTTCTCCGTACAGTGGAAAAAATACTCAGATTTGGCACTACTGTCGTGGACTCTTTAAGTCCAAGGTAACCTATCAAACCGGTTGTTACTGAGTTGATTCAAACTCATGCCAGCACTGTGTGAGTCATTGTAGAACTCTGCTCCGTAGGGCTGTGAATGGCTTATCTTCTAGAAGTAAACTGTCAGCCCTTTCCTCCAGGGGGCTCTGGGTGGACTCAAACTGCTCAATTTTGGTTAACAGCTGAGTAAACAACCTCATAAATGACTACTCCATTGGTTTTTGGTCTTTGGTATGTTCTTTTAAAAACCAGAATCTTGCAAACCAAATGCACTGATAAAATGACAATTTTCAGGCATAGTTCATTGCATGATCATGTACCAACAACATGCGTCTACCACTGAAGCACTTCTCTGAAAAGGCGTAAGAGGGTTTTTGTATCTAGAAAACCCATTTTTAAGATTGAAGTTGAACACAGGTATGCCTAAAACAATGATATATTTCACTGAATCTGAATTGAACAGTGTGCTTTTGTGAACTGTTCCTACTCACTGGCCCAGATAAAATCAGCTGTCTTTGAGATTCTAAACATGCTGAAATCCTTTCATTTTTGAGATATACAATGAGGTACTAGTAGAAGAAAGAAGCTGTTACTGGAGACAGCTTAGAAAATAAAACTTAGATATTTTCCAGTGACTACTCTGTGATGCGTTGGGGAGTAAGATACCAGTTTAAAAACATTACAGCCTTACTTTATTATGCCACCAGCAGATTACCTGTTGGACCTCTGTTTCAGTGCACTTATTTCTATACCATCTCCTCTAGCCATAAAAGAAGACTTAAGAAAGTACTATTATGCTATATAATATTTTTGAGATAAGATACAATGATTTAATGTTTATCAATTATTTACCTGAAAGAAAAGAAACCCAATTCAGTTTATTTTGGCAAACACAGTACTGCTAAGTTGTTTCTTAACCATTTTAGGCCAGTGATACGTGTCTTGATGTGATTGGTGGCCGGGACATACCTGGAGCTAAAGTTGCCCTGTGGACTGAACATGGACAATTCAGGCAGAGGTGGAGACTGAACAAAAATGGAACCATTAGCTCATACCTCAGTGACCAACTTGTCCTTGATGTTAAAGGTGGGCCTTTGATGGGACCCAGTCTTTGGGGGTTTTTGAAGTCTTTTTTTTTTCTGGGTAAAGGAAATCCTTATGTATAAGAGAAATCTTAAGTCATTTTTAACTATGCTTGAAAAAAAATTAAGAGATACAGATTTAAGAAATGAAACAAGTACCTATGTTGGTCAAGCCAAGCCTAAGAACAAACCCCAAGCAAGCTTTTACTCATTAGTACACTTGTTACATCATTTGTTATATGAACCTAAAAAGAATTTTAAATTGAAAGCTTCATAAACCACAAAATGTATGTCATAGTTTCTTAGAGACATCTGTTAACCCTTTGCTATGAAATGCCATGGTCCTTTTAAAAGCCCTCAGTTAAAATGCACAGTAGGTATTACTTAACCCTGGTTTTTAATTCAGCGAGGTGAAGCCCCACATTTGTGGCAGTTTGTTACTTTAATTGGTTTAGTCATAGTCTCTGTTGGTGCACAAAACAAAAACACAGTACCTGACATTTGGCCAGAGCACTCTGTTCTTGAGAACTGCACTGTTGGGGCAGAGTGCTTCTGCAATCGTGTATTGTGCCTTTCAGTTTTTCAGTGTGAATCATAGTTAAGTCCAATTGGAGGTGAACAATAGCTCAGCCTGTTTCAACTCAGTTTCCCATTTCAGACCACTTTCAAAATGACATACTAATCTACCCAAACAGCGGGCTGAACAAAAACTACTTGTGAAGTTGCTAAGCACCTGCATGAACAAATAACCTTTTCTTTTGGGGATTTCTGTTTTAGGAGGCAGTTATTATGACAAGACTCATATCATTGTAAATCATCCCCTGGAGGGAGAAGAAACACAGAAATGGGACATTGAAATATTGTGAGAGAATCATCAACATCCCTCAAAAGAGCAAGGAAGACGACACTACATGTCCCTCATTGTCTTGTGTGCAGCAAGTGGAAGCTACTGTCCGAAGATTACAGGATCACTAATTACTAACGAAGATGAATTTTACCCCCAAGCTTCATGGCTGTATTGCTCCTATGAAAAGCCCAGAACATTCTTACCAGTATTTCAGTGTTCCTATGAAGAATATCTCATATAAAAACACACTTTGATTGGATTTCCAGTGGTTCTATTCCTGATAGAGTTCCATAATTAGGTAAGGATGTCTCCTGAAGTCTGTATTCTCTCCTGTTCACCAGACATGAATCCTATTTCTGTTAGCCATTATGGGACACTGTCAAGTTATTAATATTGTAGTAGATGCTTAGACAAGTCACAGGGAAACACATCCCTGTAGGTCAAGTCATACTTGTTGAAAAGAGATGACTTTTATGAGCATCCAAAAATGTCTCTAGTAATAAAACCTTCCCGTTAAGCAGCTGTATTAGGTAAACATTAAAGGTTCTCTGTTAGAGGCAGCACCATAAGTGGTTTTTCCTACTTGTAACTGACCCTATGAAGGAACCTCAGTTTTGTTAGGAAAAGGGCATGACTTGGAGTTTTTTCTTTGGCCATTCCTGCGTTTAAGTCCTTCCCCTCCAAAAAAAGTAGCCTGTGACCAACTTTGCCCTCCAAATATTAACAAACATATCCCCGTAGGTGAAAAGACTGACCAATGGTTTCCCATCATGGTGCCAAGACCCCATCCCCCTGGTTTGCATGATCTGCCCTCATGGAGAATTGTTTATAAAAGCTGCATCAAAATAGTCAAATTTTTCTTTGCTGCAAATAAGGGAAATTTCAAATGTTCAAATTAAAAGTAGTATTTAAGTCTTGACCTTAACCATTTTAAGTAAAGTTGTTTTTTCTACCCAGTAACAGAAATCTTGGTTTTTCACTCCCATTTTAAATAGCTTTTATTTAACCAAAGAAAGGTAAGAGATCACCTTTGTCTTAGTTTTGAGTAATTATTACTGTAACTGCACAATTCACAAGCATTTTTTCCCTCCTGAGTGGGATATAAAGTTAATATTAAGACAGCTATTCCCTTCATTCTCAACTTTTGCCAAAAAGTAGGAAAATGTCTGCTGTGTTTTCACAGAAAGATTAAATTCTCTGCTGATATTTTAAAAAATATCTACCTATATGCACTTTAGAATGTAAAATAACAGTAAATAGTTTAAACTCAGACACAGAGCCATTATTTTGAGTGTTTTTTTTTTAACAGAAACTTGGTCTTTCAGTGTAAATAATATTGGGGACTTCCCCTTCAATCTCAGGCTCAGCAGTTGTCATCTTTCCAAGCAGCATCTGTAAAGTCCCTGATGCCCACAGATGTGAGTGCCTCTAATAGTGTGGCAGTATTATTTACTGACGCGTAAGTTACAGGAATAACTTTATTTTAATGGGAGGGGGGAGGGCTTATGTAAACACAAAGCCATGTACATTTTCATTGTGAAAAAACAAGTTAAAATTTTTTTTTCTTTGTGGTGTTTAAAAATTTTCTGGGGTCATCTGGGCTCTTTAAAAAGAAGTTGTTTCTTCCAAAGAACAAAGACAAAGCCAGGTAACAACAGACAGATTTAAATGATACATTTACTGGAGTTGTGCCTTTTCTACCACACTGGATTAAATAAACTTGTCAAAAGGACAGTTTTTGTCATTCTGTGCAATACTTAATGATCGGCTCGTCTGCCTTCTATGTCTCACTGATGGCGCATACAGCCAGTTGACTGCCTTTTTAACAGGTAGGTCATGTGGTGTGAGAAATACAGGTAAGGAAAGCTCCATTCATCTTCTTACGTGTAACACCTATTTCTCCTAACCCAGCTTGCTGAATTAAGGAGACAGATTCTACCCAGTACATACACCTTCCTTTTCTTTTTGTACATATGTATTATAGAATAATAGACACTGGTTTCTGCAAAAGCACTAGACTACTTGGATTAAACATTCTGTCCAAAGGGATAATACCAGGTTTTCCTTTTCCTTATCTGTAGGAAGTTTCAGGTCCTTGACAGAAATAATTGAACTATTCCAAATCTGCTTCAGTGCATCCATGTGTGATAAAGGAAAGCGAAGTCCATGAGCCTGAAAAGCAATAAAATACTCATATAAAACACTACTTATGTCACTGAAGAGGCACTTTCATGTGCACATTTTGACTTATTGTTTTTGCTACCCTCCACAAGTATGAAACTTGTTTCATGATAAGCTATTTACATAATCTGTGATTAGACTGGAAACCCTGATGGTGTAGTGGTTAGGTACCATGGCCGCTAACCAAAAGGTTGGCAGTTTGAATCCACCAGGCACTCCTCAGAAGCACTATGGAGCAGTTCTCCTCTGTCCTACAGAGTCAGTATGAGTTGGAATTGACTCAATGGCAACAGTGTTTTTTAATAATTAGATAATAAAAATCACCAACTGCATAAGAGAACTTATACTTCATGAAAAGACATATACTAACTTATGTATTGAACAATAATTACTCATGTGAAATGTTTAACATTTATTATACCTTTCCTACAAGGCTACAGGTTCCAACTAGTTATCTTTTAAAACTTGGGTTCATGTGTATGCATATCATGTAACTGTGTGACTTAATCATCCCCATGCAAGGGCTTAGTCAAGTGTGTGAAAATTAAGCACACACTGACCATAAAACAGCCCTCCCAGCCACCACCCAAATCAAAAGAAAGACATTTGCGTTAGTCGGGAACAAACCTCCATTTCTTCATTTCCCATCATGTGTGTCTCTCTCCTATTCCTTAAGGAATGATAGATGTAAACCATTTTTTCTTGCGTTTCATCCTTTAAAAAACAAACAATGAAGGCTTCAGTACTAGTAGAGCTTTGCAATATAGGTTAACACCAAGAGAAATTTTAAAGGCTTGCATCACCCTAAATCCTTTCATCCTACAAGAGATGAAAGGAAAGGGAAGCAAACAGAGAATTGGGAATCTCACACCATCAAGAAAGCAGCACCGGGAGAAGAGCGCATCCTTCAGACTTAAGGTTTCTGCTCCAAGATTCTCCCTGAACAAAGACTGAAGGAACCCAAAGACTTTCTTCCAGAGCTGACATGGGGGAAAGCCTTCCCCTGGAGCGGACGAGCGGACATCCTGAATTTGGACTTGTAGCCTACCAGACTGTGTAAGAATAAACTTGCCTTAGTAAAAGCCATCCACTTTGTGGTATTTCTGTTAAGAGCACCACTAGCTGACTAAAACAGTGCTTAACAGAAATCACTGAATATGCTAAAGGATCCTTTTGGCAGAGTTATGATGTGTATGTGTATATACATAAACAATATGGAATGTGTGTTTTCATTAGAATCATCACATATTACTATTTATATGTAACATAACAGATGTTTTTAAGTCCTTTTTTGAAACAAAAACAGCTACAGTTGTATCTGATAAAACATTTACATATCAACTTATCAGTGAAACAGTTTCTTGATTGACTCTTGTACTTTTTTTTAATTAGACTGGAGTAAAACTTCCACTACAATTACAGTAGCTTCCCAAATAGTCTCTTCTGCCTTTTAATCTCCATCTTACACAATGCAGGGTTATTTCTTCCAAAACCTTTGTTATTTCCTGTTACCTCTTAAAGGTCAAAAACTTTGACATGATTTATGTCACAAACTAGTTCTCAGAATAACTAGGAATTTATATATATATATATATATATAGATATATAAAAGATAGGGATGCGAGAACATTTATGTTACTGGGGGTGTGTGTGTGTGTACAGACATACACTTGTATAATCAGTCCTGTCTAAAGTCTGACCATAATGCTGGAATAATAATCTGGCTACACAGACATCTCAGTGCTCCTCTCATCCCTGCTGCAGTCATGGGAACACTTCCCAAGAACACTGCTTAGGATGAATGGTGTGAAGCCGTAGGGCACGCAATAGTTTTCAAGGTTCTTAGGCTTGCACAGGGAGCATCAAGTAGAGAGAGGCTCCAGCCCAGAAAAGATGAAGCCCAGGAGTATACCGCTATAAAAAGCTTCCCAATTTCTGTACTCAGTCATCCAAGTTTGAGAACCACTAGGTTTGGCAGCAATGTTACAGAATATAGATTTTGTTCCCCATACTCAAAGATACTTTCTTTTCTTTTTTAATTTAATTAATTAATTTATTTATTTAATATGACTGAGTGAAAATGTCCATTCCTGTATAAATTTGCATGCCCCCCTATATGCAGCTTCCACTGCTCTGTGACTGCACACTATTCCTCTCTGCTCCATACATGTCTCATCCTCCCAACAGTCTCCTTTCCCCTCCTCTCCACCCTCTCTCCTTCCTCCAGCCAGAGGTCAGCAGGATGACATTCTATAGATGTATGGAACCATAAAGTGCTTCCACTATATGGTCACTCTGCATCGCCATGTCCAATCCGTTCCTGGAGATTTTCTTTTTTTTAAACAAACATCAAAAAAAAAAGAAAAAACTATTAAATGATAAATTCCCAGTAGTATATGGGGTTGCAGAGGGCTGAGGTGAGGAGGCTTATGAACAGGGTCTGCAGCTGTCCAAACAAAAAAGCAACACGGCCCAACTTCGACGGGAAGCACACTTGTGAGGAACGAAGGGCGGGGCTGTGGGGTGGTAAAGCCTCGTGGCGCAGCGGTTAAGTGCTCAGGCTGCTAACCAGAAGGCTGACGGCTGGAATCTATTCTGTGCAGTTCTCCTCTGTCCTATGAGATCGCTATGAGACAGAATCAACAGCAGTGAGTGGCTTTTTGGTTTATTTCGGGGATAACAGAAGGCCCTCAAATTGCCCACCAGGAAAAAAGAAACTGGAACAGTGAAAGAGATGTGGGTGTTACCTGATCTGAAGTGATGGCACGTATCTATTGGAATAAATAGACACAGACCACTTACTAGTCTTAGAACCTGAGTCCTGTGTTATAAATACACTAGGAAGAAAGGAAGCCCCTTCCCCTCTGGATACTTACAGATTGATTCAGATCTTGCCCCACTGTGAGGATGATGTGCTCTTTAAACTGAAATCTCACTGTGCTGTCCAACTGTGGTAATATCCCACCTAGAAAGAACCCAAGAAGAAGCCTTTTTTTTTAAAAAAAAAAAAAAAGGAAAGCAGAAAGTTTAAACTTGGTTCCAGGTGCAACTAGCTATAAGAAACATACGAACAGTTTCCCAATCTATCAAAACATGAGGTGCCCTCCCAAACTCAGGTATTTACCTCCCTCATCATTTGTAGGGACACTCAAAGGACCATTTATATCCTTAATGGAGTTATATGCTTAGATGCTCCTTCTCAGAGTGGAGAAATACACAATTATATACATAACAATACAAATGCATAATTATCCTAAATACATAGAAACTTTACCATGGGAGCGAGACCACTGTCATAGAACAGAGAGCCACAGTATCTTCTGCACAGAACCACTCTTCTCCAATTTCCACCCTCTGCCTGCTGCTTTTTCTGTTTGTGGAGTTGGAGAAGGACTGTGTTCAAATTCCACCACCCCACCAATTACAACTTTCATCATCCTGGCAAATTTTTCAGGTCAAACATAGTAGCACATTAAAAACCATCCACCTAGCTAGAGCAGTAAGACGTGAAAAAGAAAAGGCATCCAGGTTGAAAAAGAAGTAAAATGATCTCTGTTAATAGATAATATGGTCCTATGTATGGAAAATCCCAAGGAGTCCACAGGATCACATTTATAGCTCATGGAGAAATTAAGCAAATTTCCAGGATATGAGGTCACCAAACAGAAATCAGCTGGGTTTCCACACAACAGCAATGTGAAATCTCAAAAGGAAATTAGGGAAACAATTCCATTTATAGTAATATCTAAGAGAATAAAATACCTAGGGATGAATCTAGCCAAGGACATAAAGGATGTATCCAATGAAAACTATCAGACACTGCTGAGAGAAATTAAAAAAGACTTAAATGGAAGGATGTTTCATGTTTGCAGACTGGTTACTGTAAAGAGGTCAGTACTACTCAAAGTTATCTATAATTCAAAACAATCCAAAATTCCAGTGGCCTTCTTTACAGAAACAGAAAACCAATCTTCAACTTTATATGGAATGGCAATAGGCCAGAATAGCTAGAACAATGCAGAAAGTAAAGAAAAAAGTAGGAAGACTCACACTTCCTGATTTTAAAACATACTCTACAGCTACAGTAACCAAAACAGTCTGGTACTAGTGTAACAACAGACCAGTGGAATAAAATTCAGAGTCCAGAAATAAGCCCACATGTCTGTGATCAACTGACTTTTGACAGGGGTGCTAAGTCTTTTCAAAGGGGAAAGAAAAATCTCTTCAAAAATAACGCTAGGAAAATTGGATTTCCACATACAGGAAAATGAATCAGAATCCATGCCTAACACCTAACAGAAAAATTCAAAATGGGCTAAAGACCTAATGTGCAAAGTAAGTCAATCACAAATGGACAAATACTGTATGACCTCACACCATACATAAAAACTAATTCAAAGTTGATCAAAGAGCCAAATGTAACTTTGGGACCTACCATAAATAGAATACAACCATAACAACAATACACAGACATCAGAAGATAAGCAGATAACTGGGATCTTCTAAAAATTAAACACTTGAGCTCATCAAAAGACTTCACCAATAGTCATGATGGGCTCACAAAGTTGAGTCTCACTGGCAACACGAGAATAAAAAGGGGTGCATCCTAAAAACTCCACTGAAAGACCACAAATGATGGTTTGGGGGCCTCGGAGTTCCCATGGGAGCATTGCCTCTAGTCCTGATGCTGTCCCTGTCCATAAATCACTACTGAGGTCAACTCCTCAGACAGGAATAGATTGGACTTGGCAACACAGAGTGACCATATCATGTGTGGACTTTATGGTTCTATGTATCGATAGGATGTTGTCCTACTGGCCTTTTAACTAGAGGGGAAGGAGAGAGTGGAACAGAGGGGACAGGAGACTGTTAAGAGGATATGACATGTACAGAACAGACAAGAGGAGTGTGCTGTCACTAGACAAGGAGAACAGTAGGTGCTACACATAGGTGGGCATGAAAATTTAAACTGGACTGTACACTTGGGCTCAATCACAATAAATAAATAAATAAAAACAAAAGACTTCACCAAAAGAGTAAAAGGAGACTTACACAGTCGGAAAATAAGTTTTGACTATGACAGATCCAACAAAAGTCTAATTGCTAAAATCTATAGGAAAATCCAATACTTCTACAACACAAAGGCAAATAATACAATTTAAAAAAGGCACTGAGATGCCTGAGATCACTAGCCATTAGAAAAATGCATAACAAAACCACAATGATGTAACTATCTTATCCCAGAAACTCTGGGGCATTGTGGTTAAGTGCTACAGCCGCTAACCAAAAGATCAGCAGTGCAAGTCTACCAGGCACTCCTTGGAAACTCCATGGGGCAGTTCTAACCCACAGGATCACTGAGTCAGAATCCACTTGAAGGCAGCAAGCTGGAGTTTTGGTATCCCAGAATTACTAGCACAGATAAGAAACTAGAAAATGCTGAAGAGGCTGCAGGAAAGTGGAAATCTTACACACTGCTGGTGGGAATGCAAAACAGTACAGCCATTTGGGAAAATGAAATACACACACCATATGATGAAGCAGTCCTACTCATAGAAATATACCATAGAGAAATAGACCTGTCACATGATTAGACATATGCACACCTATGTTCACTGCAGCAGTATTTCACAATAGCAAAAAGATGGGAGAAGATAAACTATGGTACATAAACATACTAGAACAGTACGGAACACTAAAGAACAATGATGGTGTGTTAAATGTGTCACAACATGGATGAATCTGATGAGCACTATACTGAGGGACATAAGTCGACCATAAAGTGATATTATATGAGACTACTATTATAAAGACTCAAGAAAAAGTTTACACTCAAAAACAATTTTTGATAGTTACTGAGGGGTGGACTGGGAAAAACACTAGACAACAGGTAAGTGCTAACACTGATGAAGGGCCAGACACTGCACAGTACTGGGGAGGTCAGTAACACTCGGCCACGGAAGCCACGGAAGTTTCACAGACATATCCAGACTCCCTCAGGGACAGGGTGATTTGGCTGCAGGCAGACTTTTGAGGGAATCATAAATTCACTGACTTCAGTGGCTATGACAAGGAAAACTTCGGTAAAAAATTCTGGGTCACAAATTTGCATACAGTGACCCCAGTTCTACTGAAAATTAATATGCAAGGTCTGACAAGCCCACAAACTTAATTTTTCTAAATGCTACACATCTCATTGCTGAATATCACTGTGGTCACTTTCAAAGTACTCCCACTGCGAAGCTATGCACCAAGCCACTTAGTCTACCCTGCACTCAACTTTACACACTTACGAATGGCCATTGCACACGGTGGCACTGGGGCAAGCTCACAAACTTAAATTGTATAGTTGTAAGTTAGGGAGTTCTTATCCAGTAAAATAACTGCATTGGAATACCTGACCTACTCACCTAGTCTGGCCCCTAATGACTTTTTTCTTTACCTGAAGATAAAGGAAATACTGAAAGGAAGAGATTTTGATGACATTCAGGACACCAGAGGTAATATGACGACAGCTCTCGTGGTCATTCCAGAAAAAGAGTGCCAAAATTGCTTTGAAGAGTGAACTAGGCACTGGCATCTATGCATAGCTTCTCAAAGGGAGTACTTTGAAGGTGACTGTAGTGATACTCAGAGATATATAGTACTTTTTCTAGGATGAGTTCATGAACTTAACTGGCAGTCCTCATATGTACTGGTAAAACAGTGTACTGTTTTATAGTCAAAAGAGGCTGGTACTGGTACAAAAAGGATGGTCACAATGGAACAGAGCTGTGACCCCAGACATGCCACCATCCTCCTATGATATTTGACAAAGTCCCTAAGATTCTAAACTGGGTAAGAACAGTCTCTTTAACAAACGGTGTTGGTAAAACTGGATATCCACCTGCAAAAAGTTGAAACAAGACCCATATCTCACACCTTACACAAAAACCAACTCAAATTGGATCAAAGATCTAAATATCAAACCTAAAATGATAAAGATCATGCAAGAAAAAACAGGGTCAACAATGCCAGTTCTAATACACAACTTAGACTTCAAAATCTGACAAAGCATGATCAACAGAAAACAGATAAATGGGAACTGCTAGGAATCAAACACTTCTGCTCATCCAAGGACTTTATCAAAGAATTAAAAGATCACCTACATAATAGGAAAAAATATTTGGCAACTATATATCAGATCAACATCTGACCTCCATAATCTACAAGATACTGCAAAACATCAACAAGAAAACGATAAATACCCAGTTAAGCAATGGGCCAAGGACATGGACAGACACTTCACTAAAGAAGATATCCAGGCAGCCAAAAGAGACACACAGAAATGTTCACTATCATTAGCTATTAAAGAATTCCAAATCAAAATGATGACAAGATACCATGTCACCCCAGCAAGGTTGGCCATGATCCAAAAAACACAAACCAACAAATGCTGGAGAGGCTGTGCAGAAACTGCAACTTGCCTACACTGCTAGTGGGATTGCAAAATGGTACAATCTCTTTGGAAAGTAATCTGGAGCTTCCTTAGAAAGTTGGAAATAAATAGACAATTTGACCCAGTAATCCCACTGCTTGGAATATACCCTACAGAATCAAGGGCAGTCACACAAACAGATACATGCACATGAATGTTTACTGCAGCACAGTCCACAACAGCAAAAAGATGGAATCAACCTAGATGCCCAACAACAGAGGAATGGATAAACAAACTCTGGTACCTATACTCAGTGGAGCACTGTGCAATGATAAAAGAGCAACGAGGATGTTAAGAAGCATCTCATAACCCGGTGTCAATTGGAAGACATCATGCTGAGTGAAATCAGTCAGCGGCACAAGGGCAAATGCATGACACCCCTACTATTAGGACTTAAAAACAGACTCATGTACAGAAGAAAAGACTCTTTGACAGCTGCAAAGGGAGGGGAGGGAGGGAGAAGGTTGGTTATAGATTAGACAGTTGATAGAAATTTTGGTGAAATCAGTGACAGCACACATTAGAAAGATGATCAGTTCCAATGGACTTCAACATAAACTGAAAACTCTTCCAATCTTAACCCAATATTGCAAGGAGGTAGTGTAGCAAGGATGGGGGTTCAAGGAACATGCTTGCAGGGGACATAGCGGCCAATTGGCATAAGTGGCCTTTGCTAGGAGAATCTTCTGCACCCCATGTTGGTGAATGGCATCTGAAGTTTTAAAAGCTAGCAGGCTGCCATCTGAGGTATACCAAATGGTCCCAACTCAGCTGGAACAGATGATCACCAAAGGCAATAATGACACGAGGGAAAAGCGCTCAAAAAACAGAAGGACCCACATGAATGGGTGACTATATCAACATGTGACCAGAAGGACCAGATGGTGCCTGGCCACCACCAATTACAGCTGTGATGGAGCTCACAAGGTTGAGTCCTGGGGCAACATGAGAAAATAAGGAGTGCACCCTAAGAACTCCACTGCCAGCCCGCAACTGATGGTCTGAAGGCCTGGGAGTTCTCCCGGGAGCATGGCCCCTAGGCCTGATGCTGCCCTTGGTCATAAACCATTATGAGGTCAACCCTTCAGACAGGAACAGATTGGACTCAGGGACACAGAGTGACCGTATCGTGTGTGCACTCGATGGTTCTATGCATCTATAGGATGTCGTCCGACCGGCCTCTTACTAGACAGGAGTGAAGAGGGTAGGCAGGAGGGGAGAGGAGATGGTTCAGAGGAAATGACGTGTCTAGAATGGAAAGGAGAAGTGTGCTGTCACTGGGCAAGGAGAGAAGTTGCTGCAGATAGGCAGGCATGCAAATTTAAATTGGACTGTACACTTTCACTCAATCACAATAAAAAAGGTACTGTTTTGAATAGAAGCAATGCAAAACAAATTCCAAACTTTTTATCATACAATAAAAATACATATAGAATCAATGTTAGAAGAGATATTTAAAAAAAAAAAAAAAACCCACTGCCATCGAGTTGATTTCAACTCACAGCAAGCATACAGGACAGTGCAGAACTGCCCTACAGAGTTTCCAAGGAACAATTAGTAGATCTGAACTGCTGACCTTTTAATTAGCAGCAGAGCTCTTAACCACTATGCTGCCACAGCTCCAAAGGGACCTTAAAGGTTGTCTATTTTAGTAGTTTTTGACTGACAGTAAAAGTTAGTACAACTATAGTATCATTCAGTCCCAATAAAAAAGAGAAAAGCAGTCCGAGAGCTGACCTGGCACTCATCTCAAGGCCACAGTGTTCCCTTGTTGAACATAAGCAACTTCGCAGAACACTAACATCAGCCAAGACCACTCCGTGATGCGATGAATCAAGACAAAAACAAGATTCCTCCATACACAAGTCTAAACCAAGACAAAAACAAGAACATCATCCAAACTATAAAAATGATCCAATGTTCTCCTAGACTGGCCTTTCCAACTGAAAGTTTTAGATTCATTTCGTTCGTCCTGCCTCCTAGATATGAGACAGAATCGACTCAACAGCAGTGGTTTTTGTCTTCTAGATAAACAGCCCTGGTTGTGCAGTGGTTAAGTACTTAGCTGCTGAGCACAACACTGGTAGCTCAAATGCACACAGTAGCTCCATGGGAAAAAAGACCTCCACCCGCAAGTCGTGGATTGAATTGTGTCCCCCTAGAAATATGTGTAGCAATTTGGCTAGGCCATGATTGTGTGGTGTTCCCATATGTTGTAAATTCTGCCTCTATGATATTAATAAGGGAGGATCGGTGGCAGTTGTGTTGGTGGAGACGGATTCAAAAAGTAAGCTTGCATTGTTCTTGGAGGCAACCTCTTGAGATACCAACAGAGGCAAGCGAGAGTTTCCCAATTCTTACCATCAGAAAAGAAGCAGCGCCAGGAGCAGCATGCATCCTTTGAACCTGGGGTCCCTGCACCTCAGAAGTTCCCAGTCTAGGAGAAGACTGATGACTGGGACCTTCCTCCAGAGCTAACACAGAAACACTTGCCTGGAGGTGATGCCCTGAATTTGGACTTTAGCCTGCTTTTCTGCAAGAGTATGAATTTCTTTTTAAAGCCTGTGGTGCTTCTGTTATAGTAGCGCTAGATGACTAAGATACCGCACATGGTAGAGATCATACCCTAAAAAATCCTATGGGGCAGTTTTACTCCATCATGTAGGGTTGCTATGAATCGGAACTGATTCAACAGCACTCAGCAACAAACCTGCTAGGTAAGATTTACTGAGACACCCAGTCATAGAATCACCCATACTTAAGGACAGTATCCAACCCAGAGCAAAGCCCTGCTTTCTTGAACCCTCCCCCAAAACAACACAAGCCCAGATCCTGTGAAGTCTTTTCTGACACCTTACTCAGATGCCCATTTGCAACTGTCTTCCTCATTGCACTAAGTTAATGACCCCAGTTTGGCCTGGGTACAGGAATATGGTCTTAGGTGGTGTTCGGCTTCAGGATGGAAACATCCAGACATGTGTTATGTTATTCACAGGCTAAGTCTGCCACAAGATCAGTCACTTGGATTTGGGGAAGGTGGGTCATAGATAACCTTCTTGCATTTTCACCTGCTAACAGCAGTATTTCACCCACCCCCAGACTAATCTCAACAAGATTACCTCAATTTTAAAGTTCTCAAAACTGAACACAATAAATACCAGAGTGCCCATGTTTCTCATTCAAAATAATAGGGCTTTTATTTCCTACTATGCTAGGATGTAATTTTTCTGCAAATGACTGGTGGGCACCAGTATGCTCAATGTTGACTGCAGTATAGTCCAAGCACAGCATACTACAGATAAGTCTAAATCCACATTAATACTAAAAGCTTCATATATTCCATCTGCTCAAAGAGAAGCCCGTCCAGGAAAGACTAACAAGATTCCACCTCAGCCCCGAGCCACCTGAAGAAAACAGCAAGCTGTACCTGGTGTTGCAAGCTCTGCCCCATCCCCCACATGGTAAGGTGGTAGTCTGTTCATAACAAAATCCTTCTTCATGTCTGATGAAAGCAGTTCTTTGCTGCCCTCCAGCCGGTCTGCAAGCATCCTCAGAAAGCCACTTAATCTTGTTGTAACAGTTGTGGTTTCTGCCTGCTAGAAACACAGAAATGACCCCTCACATGAGGCCCAGAAGAACTTACTGGCCAGGTAGCATTCTCCGCAGTGGTATACCGATCAATCACAGCACCCAGGCCACCACAGCCCACCGACAGGGAAGGGGAGGGGCCGGGGCCCTTCAGGTAAGACTCCGTTATTGCCTTCTGACCACTGTTTGGCTTAAGCTGCCTGTTGTTTGTAAAAAAAATAAAAAATCAAAAGATCATTTTTTCTGGATCCACGGGAAATGCAGTGCAGTCTCAGTCTGCCTTTTGAAAAGCAAGTCTCTGTCCTGAATTGGTTCCTTGAGACAGTGAAAATACCTTTTGCTCACCTCAGACTAATTCACTCATCTTCTCAAAACCAAATACTACTCCTATTTAAATCATAAAACAAGGACAGAAAACCAAGCACACACCAAGGCCAGGATCTCCAGTGGGTCTCTCTTAATCAACAATCTGATGTATGCTAAACCTATAGACACAGGTCTAGGTAAGATTTACTGAGACGCCAGTCATAGAATCACCCATACTTAAGGACAGTATCCAACCCAGAGCAAAGCCCTGCTTTCTTGAACCCTCCCCCAAAACAACACAAGCCCAGATCCTGTGAAGTCTTTTCTGACACCTGACTCAGATGCCCATTTGCAACTGTCTTCCTCATTGCACTAAGTTAATGACCCCAGTTTGGGTCTTCAGCCAACAGTCAGTCCCCCGTTGCCTGCTACTGCCACAGGGAAATACAGAAAGACCAGTTTCCACAACACACTTGACTTTTTCGGATCACCACATCACACAGGACACTCCATTCATTCTGCTAAGCACACACTCTAGTAACACAGAAGGAGACAAGGTTGGCTTATCTGAGGAGGGAAGAAGATTCCAGAGTGCCTGGTAAGCTGCCCAAAGCTTCGGCTTGCATGGGAGGCACCTACCTCACGTTTTCCCATCTGCCTTTATCCTTACCAGGAGCAGCTGCCGGGGTAAGCCAGCCCGTAACTCCATGTCTTCCTTTGCAGTATCAAACACAAGCCCAGACATGGTATCCAAAAGGAAATCTCCCCATGAGCTGAAACATCCATCAAGGAGGCGGGGAAAAAAGTAAACACATACAAAATATACCTAAAATACTAACCTCCAGAAAAGCCAAAAGCTACAAACTAGGTTCTGATTTACCTGCTTGTTATAGATTGAGTTGTGTCCCCACAAAACATGTGGGGACCCTAACTCATACCAGTGGCTGTAACCCCATTTGGGAATAGGATTTTCTGCGTTACGGTAAAGAGGCCATATCAGTTGTAGGGTGTGTCCTATATCTAATCATTCCTGAGATAAAAAGAACATGTTAGACAGAACCAAGCCCGAACGGGAGGAGACAGATGCCAGGTGAGGGTAGCCAGGATCCAAGGAAGGCCCTAGACTACTGACAAGGAAGGAAGTTTGTATCCTTTAAAGTCACCCACTGTGGTGTTTGTGTTACAACAGCACTTGCAAACTAAGACACAAACTATTCTGAGTTCAACTTGCCATTACTCAGCATAAAAACTAACACTTCATGAACCACACTGCTTGCCACCCTTCCCAGACACTCAGAAAGTTAAAAGTGGGACATTATGTTTGATTCATGATTTCTCTTAAAGGTTCCAGAGAATTACTCTCATACACTGTCACAAGGGAAGTATAAAGGATTGTATTTTTTTCATGTTTACAACTATCACACCAATAGTGGTGTTAATATAAAACTGAAACTCAATCAACGAATTTAGAAAAAAATATGTAATAAATCCAAAAGAAATACATTTGGGATAATAGCCATATCCCTACACTGTGAAATTATGTGACTAGTAAAACATAGCATTTTCCTGTATCGGGGACTTTTATCAGCAAAGTGTCCATCAACATTAACAATTTCAAAGCAAGTGACTTAGCACCTTGTTAAACTCAGCAGAGATTTTACCGAACAGAAGGTAGAAGCCACTGGCCAAAATTAACATGTAGGAATGTGCCTCTGCATTCTCTTTACACATTCCTTAGCTGTTCAAAATTTTTCTGTGTCACCACTAGATTTCAGATTGCCAGCTATGTGCAGAATGGAACAGTATGACTTTTGCTTCTCCCTCAGTAAGCAAAACTAACACTTTTATGCTTCCCTCCTGGAAAAGAGGCAGAGGATGACAAGAGCACCGGAGAGACACTTTCCCCCGAGAACTTTCCCCAAGGCTTCCACTACCTTGCAGCTTTACTGCTTTGCAACTTAATGTTACATCCAACTGCACATTTTTATTGGCCATCAACCTGGAGGACGCCTGCAGATGGCTCAGCAGCATAAATCAAGCTGCTTCCTTTTCAGGGTCATGGGTGGAAGCCACAAGGCAACAGCTCATGAGGGAATTCGACAGCAGTTAAATAGTTAAATAGTGCTCTGTGCTCTTCAAAGAGTCAGACTACATCTTGGCACTTTCCAAAACCTAGGAATAACACTTCGTCCAGGAGTTCACGACAATAAAACAAGCCAAACCAAAATGCTACTTCCCTGCACGACAGGAAAACTGTCACAGTTAACTTAGCGAGCATGAGACTCAAAGAACTCTTAGCATGTCTGAGGAACCGTGGTCCTCAAGTTCAATTTTCCTCATCTGAACTCCAGCATCGCCAACAAAATGACCTAGCCATAGCAATCTGGCCCCCATCCACAGCCCTGGGCAGCCCATATACAACTTCAGCACCCCTTCCACAGACCTAGCTCAGTGAACCAAGTACGAGCGCAACCTGAGGCAGCTACCACGTTTGCACACTCAGTGTCAGGGCAACAGAGGAGCCAGGCACTTCACAGCAGACACCACACTAATGCGTTCAATGAGGTGGACAGAGTGCAAGAGAAGCAAGTGATGGTGGCTTAGGATGAGCCAATGTCATGAGGCAACTGAAGAAGGAATGAGCAGAAAACCAAGTTGTGGTGACAATCACAGAAATCAAAGCACAGAGAGACAGGGAGAGTAGCTGAGCAACACTATCACTGGGGCACCAGGCAGACACGAATGTTCACAGGACAACTCAGTGACTGATGAGGACCAGTGTGGCCTTGACAGTCAAGTGAACTCTCTCTGGGTTGGCCCTTTTATAGTTCCTGTGACTAATTCTCTTGACTGCAACTCCGATGAAGGTGGCCTGGGTGGGGTCACTTTCTGTTCTTCATCAGGCATAGAACTTACTAGGCACACTGAACGAGAACACACTGAACTGATCTTACTAGGAACACTGAACAAGAACATTTTCCATAATGCACCTGTAATAGAAGCTCTGGCCTTCTTTGAGAGCAAAGACAGCTCTAACTTCAGGTCAGGCTTTAACCCAGTTTTTCTAGTAAGCCTATTAAACACAGGGGTTAATTTAACACTGAAACATTAGATGAAAAATCAGAGAGATGCTCACCAATTTGTTTTGCAAGTTAAGGCTTTGAAGGTAGGAGGGAACTTGCTGTCCCCTGGGGCTGGAACGTCCTCTCCTGTTCTGGCCTTCTGACACATTCCTGCTTACTCAAGTTTTAATACTCACTCAGCTTGGATGTCATTTCTGAAGCCTTCCCTGTTACCCTAGCCTAGCTAAGTGCCTCCCTATGCTCCAAGTGTCTCCTCTGAAAAATCTAAGAAAGGATTTATGACACTATTTGGTAACCATTTACATACCTATCTTTCCTTCAACAATCACTCCCCAAGTTGAGTTCTTCCATAGCCCCTTCAATAGTGTTTGCTTTTCCATCAATAAGACCAGGATCTAGAACCTGCTGGCCAAATAAATTAATCTATGGCTGCTGTTTTTCAATGCAGTCTAGACTAAGAAGGTTGCAGCTTTTAGGAAATAATGCACACATCACTGGCTCCCAGTCTCTATCACACGATAAGGCGCTCTGCTGGGAATAAACATGGTTTTCACTGGAGCCGTTCTCAGCACATGCACGTTTCACTCCCATGGTTCCAGACTGCCTTTCTGACTTTAATTTCATGGACTGTAAAAATGACAAACCTTAAGAGAGACTAAAAACCCAGCCAGCATCACTAGCATGCTGATAGACCTGCAGCTACGATTCTTTCTTTCCCAAATATTCGGCAACTCCCAGTATTCTCTAAAAGACTCAGGTTTATGATAGTCCCATAAGGGCCAACCTCACAGATGAGAGGCTAACACCCGACAGTTACCAGGGAAACTAAGGCCCGGGGTTGGGATACATGGGGACAAGTACTGACCAACTCCCTGATGTTCCTTGGAAACAGGCTGCTGTGGGCCATACCTCAGAGCTGTTCTAGGGTGCTGGGCTGAGAAACGGAGTGTTTACCTCTTCTGATAGGTGCTGATGGTCAGGTGAGTCGAGTGGGCCAGCCCAGAAGGGGTGTCTGCTTGATGAATGGTCCCTCTGGGGAAGTAGAGCAGATCACCTGGCTAAACAGAAGGAAAAAAGGGGAGGAGATCTAATAAGGAGAGTTCCTTCTTAGTTCTCTTCGTTTTAAGGAGATAATTACAGACTTTGAGTTTCAGTTCTCTGTCACAAAAGCCACCACTTACGTAGTGCTTCAAGGGCTGCTGTGTGTGCTGGCCTAGCATCACAGTGAACTTGTCACCTGAGACACAATCTACAAGAGGCTCTCAGCGCCTCAACTCACCTTCTTCATTCACAAGCTGAGAACAGATACAAGTGGACCACCCTCCCAATTCCAGGACCAAGGAAGGAGAGATCCTGCCACCCGCTCTGCACCTATGGAGTCATACAGTGCTCAAGAGTAGGTGCTTTATGGTCATCCTGACCTGGACACTTAGTGGCTGTTACCTGGGTAAATCACTTAACCCCCCGAAGCCTGTTCACCTGTAAAATGAAGTCAGCAGCCCCACAGCTCACGGGACTATCAGTGGGAGTAAAAGTCACTGTATCCCAAGATCCTGGAGCAACAGAGAGCATGTGGTTCTATTACCAGTATTATTCTGAGTAACAGTCCTCCATTTCTGAACAGCTAGTTCCCCTCCCCACTGAAATGGCCTTAATTAAGCCATGAAAGCAGAACTGCAACACAATTTGTTTTAACATTTGTCAACTGGGTCACAAAAGGATGCAAACTGTTTGTAGGATGACTATTTTATATTGATTGCTGAAGTTATTTATTGAATCTTACTTATTATTCCTTAAAGGTGGCCCAACTCTAAAAGCAGTAAGCTAGTGTACTGAATCTCTCTTTCTATTACCTCTAACATTTTAACATTCAAAAACCTCCCAAAAATCCACTGCCTCTGAGTTTATGCCAACTCACAGCGACCCTATAGACAAAGCAGAAATCCCCCAATACAGTTTCCAAGGGGGACCTGGCAGATTTGCATGGTCAACCTTTTGGTTAGCAGCTGTAACACTTAACCACTACACCACCAGGGTTTCCCTTTTTAAATAGTATAAATGAACTACCAAAAAAAAAAAAAAAACTTTTTATTAAAAGGTTACCTAAAACTCTGTAAACCAAACAGTTGGGTTGTCATGGTTGGAATTGTGTCCCCCCAAAAATGTGTGCAGCCACGTGGCTGGGATATGGTTCCCAGTATCTTGGGACTGTCCTCCATGGTGTGGTTTTGCTAACCTGTATGTTAAAGGATTAGGGTGGGGCTGGAATTCCTGCTGCGGGGGGAGTTTCCCTGGAGTATGGCTGGCCCCACCCTTAATGCTTTTAGCTTGCAAGGAATAAAAGGAAAAAGAAACAAAGGACAATGTGAGAACCTCGCTACCATCAAGCAAGCAGCACCAGGAGCAGAGTGCATCCTTCAGACCAGAGGTTCTTGAGTGAGGACGCTCCCTGGACAAAGACTGATGCAATACCAGACTTTCCTCCAGAGCGGACAAGGGGAAAGTCTTTCCCTGGAGCGGACACCCTGAATATGGACTTGCAACCTACTGGACTGTGTAAGAATAAATCTTTCTTTGTTAAAGCCATCCACTCTGTGGTATTCTGTAGCTGACTAAAACATGGGTTTACAGAAAATTATAGATGAACTAATGAAATAAAATACCAAGAAAGAGTATCAGTTAGTAGACTCATAAAACTTGTCCACTGTATTTATTTGGGTTTTTTTTAGCTCTTCCAGGAAACGTTTGTATCTGATCTATCTTGCATCCCCAGAGTATAATCTAGCAAAGCACCAGCACAAAAACTGGCTCAATAAATGTATCAATGAACAGACAAAAAATGATTATGACCCTTCATTTGCACCCAAAAACCAGACGTAACTAAAAATCTATCCTTTTCTTGGCCAGTTGAGTCTTGTCCATCCTAATTTTTCTTCCCCAAGTCAGAAACCTAAAATATTCTGCCTAAGTCATTTCTGCCCTGAGCAACCTGAGGCTCACCTGAACCAAAACATTTCACACAGTAGTGTCAAGGGAGAGAGATGGGAATCCTATGAGCTATTTATCTCCCCTGTGACTGTAAGGGAAACTGTCTAGTACACTGGCTAACACTATAAGCCCCGGAGCAAGTGCTCAAGCATCTGCTTTTTTGGTTTTAAATTTTAAGAATATTCTGTAAAGCATGAGATGACATATAAGCATGTGTTTATAAGAGCTACCTAGACCGTGTAGCTACCCTACAAGACACCAGACTGATATGAATCTTAGACTTTCAGGTAAATTACAGTTTTACTGGCAATGGTAGCTGCCCTTTCCTCAGTGGCTCTGGGCCAGCCTGAGCGAGTCTGTTTACATCTATTTACTCATTCATTCACTGAGCCTGTATCGCTCCAGGCACTGTGAGTGGCACACTGAACGAAACAAACACCCGCCCTTAGGAAGAACATTCCAGTTAGGGAAGAGAGACAATCCGAAAAGGGGTCGAGAGAACAGACACAAGCAAGACATTAAGGGCAAAGAAGTTCAACAAGCAATAAGCAAGCAATGTCAACTGGTGGTGAATGCAATACAAAGTCAAGAAAGCGGGGAAAGTAAGGGGAGAGAAGTGTGCTTGGGGTAAAAGGCATGATTTATCCAGGGTGGCTTGTGAAACTTTATTCTGATAGGGTGCATTTGCTAGGGCTACCATAAAAAAATTGGCTTCCAACCTTAGAAATGTATTGCTTCACAATTCTGGGTGCTAAATGTCCGACATCAAAGTGTGAAGGTCCTTAGAGGAGGATCCTTCCTTGCCTCTTCCCAGCTTCTGGTAGATTCTGGCAATCCTTGGCATTCATGGCTTATAGGTACATCAGCCCAATCTGTGCCTCCATCTCCATATGGCCATCTTGTTTTTCTCTTCTTTTTATAAGGACATCACCCACCCTGGATTAGGGTCTACTACAGTATTACCTCATGTTAACTAATAATACCTTCAATGATTCAATTTCCAGGTAAGTCACACCCAGAGTACCAGTGTTTAGAACACATCTTTTAGGGGCGTAACATTTAATGCATAAGAGTGTCACTTCACAGTTGAGACGTTAGAAAAAAGAGAGAAAACCACGTGACTAGCTGGGAAGAAAGTATTCCAGGAGGAAAGTACTCCAGCAAGAAAGAGCTAGTGCAGAGGTTCTGAAACCACAGAGCGCTTGGCACACCTGAGAAGCATCACGTAGCTAGTGTGGCTGGAGGGCAGTGGATAAAGCAGAGAGTGACGGAAGATGAAGCCAGGAGGCAGTGGAGGGGCCAGATGACAGCACCTCCGGCACCATTCCACAGGCTCTGGCTTTCATTCCGGGTTTAGTGGAAAGCCAATGGAACTCTGAGTAAGGAAGTCACACGATCTAAAAAAAATGATAACGGTTGTTGTGTCATATAAATCTGCAAAGATGACGCCAGATAGAAGCATCTTGAATAAATCCATATCCAGGGGTTGCCAGTAGTGACAAGATGAAAACAGGCTTCGGATAAGGTATTCACATAAGATGTATCTGAATGGCTCCACGGATTTAAAAACTCACATGTGTATACACAAACATACTTGAAGAACAGTACACTATACCAGGCCATCTTTATTCTTCCAAGATACACAGGGCTTCTCTCAGCGAACTGTGATCAGGATGGATGTGTCTAGTGGGCATCTGCTTTATCTCCTTCAAGTCAATGGCAACAACACAACGAATCCACATCCTCTACACTTGAAGAGCACCTGATGCCTCCCCTCACCAGAGCGTATGCCTGACAAGCTCAATCTTGGCTTCAGAAATCATGGATTGGCTCAGTTTTTGGCTTACGAACAATTAATCAACCAAGAACCTACACAAACATGCTCAACAAAGAACATGGGTTGGCAAACTCTTTCTGTAAAGGGACAGACGGCAAATATTTTTAGTTTGTGGACCACACAGTCCTGGTGGCAACTACTCAACTTCACCACCATAAGGTGAATGCCAAACAAACCAAAAATGCCACACCCACTACCATAGGGTCAATGCTAACTCATAGTGACATTATAGGACAGGACAGAACTTCCTTAGAGTGTTTCCAGTGAGTAGTTGGTAGAATCAAACCGCCAACATCTGGTTAGCAGCCAAGCTCCTAAATACTTTGCCACCAGGGTTCCATGATGAACACAGCCATAAATAATACTTAAAGGCCGTGTCCCAATATTCTTTATTTACAAAAACAAGCAGCAGGTAGGATGTGGCCCACTGGCCATAGTTTGCTGGCTCCTGTTCAAGAATACAAAAAACAAAGTGTACTCTTTTCTGTTTAAATAAGTCCCTAAAACACAGGCCAAAGCCAAAGCCACTGCCACTGAGTTGATCCTGACTCATAGCAACCTTATAGATCAATGTCCCATAGAGTTTCCAAGGGGTGCCTGGAAGATTTGAAATGTTGGCATTTCGGTTAGCACTTTGCCACCAGGGTTTCCCATGAGTCAGAATCGACTCAACGGCAATGAGTTTGGTTTTGGCTTTTAAAATACAGGGATCTGTCCGAGAAAGGAAGGCTGCTTCCCCAGTCATTGGTGGCAGGCAGAGATTTTAAAAAAACAACAAAAGGACACAAAGCAATGAGTAGGAATTAGATACTTAATCACAACTTGGATCCAAGATGGAATAAATACAAAAACATTACGTGCGACTATATCACATTGTTAGAATCTTTGGGATTATTTGCATTAATTATTGTTTTATTGCCACTAAAGGAAATTAATGCTTTTAAGAAAAATATAAAACTCAAGTATAGAGCCACTCCTATCCCTCTAAGGTTCCCTCTCAACCAGCTTTTCTGCTAGAGACTATACTGGCCAGGATTGTATTCAGACCCCAAGATAGGTTTGCTCCACAGCAAGATGCCAATGAACCAGCATGTGATTAAGCCACCTGGCTTCCTGTAGGAGGACTCCTCAAGAGCTTGCATAATTTGCTGTTCTTCTGGTGATTATATACAGTGTGGGTGAGGCAATGCAGAGACAGCCTGTTGCACAACCAAGAGGCAAAGTAGGGTCACTTTTTTTTTTTGTTTTAGCAACAACAACAAAAACCCAAAAGCTCCCTGGTTGGACCCAATGCTGACTGCTGTCCTGGGTATGGACACACTGCCGAAGACCAAAGCTTCCATTTTAACTCCAGAAAAAGGAACTGAGGAGGCCTACAGAAAATAGTTACTCTCTAAATTTATAATTTATTCTGACTGCACTTAGGTCATACTTGGAAAACAAACTCAAGGTTTCCTCAGCTTACACTGTTTATAAGTACAAATCACCCTCAGAAGCAGGGTAAGTGGAACGAGAAGCCCGCTGCACCAAGACTCTGAGATATTCTCCCACTGCAGTGGTTATGCTGCACAGGCACTAAACTTTCACCCTGAAATTGTCTTAGGATCAAGAGAGGTACCCACAGTGGTAGTGCCATATTGTCACAGACAGAAGTGTGTCCCCCTAAAAATTGATGTTGTAAATCCTAACCCCTATACATACAGAAGCAATCCATTTGAGAACATGGTTTTCTTTGCTACATTAATAAGGCCACTTCAGAATACAGTGGGTTTTACATCAATCACTTTTGAGACATAAAAGGGAACATCAGGCACAGAGAGAAGAAGCAAAGACAGGGACGACAGATGTCATGCCACATGAAGCTGGCCAAGAAACACAGGAACTGAAACCCAAGAAGCTGAAAAGAGAGAAGGACCTTCCTGCAGAGATGGCAGAGAAAGTACTTCCCATGAGTCAGTGCCCTAACTTTAAACTTTCAGCCTCTGAAATTGTAGGAAGATAAATTTCTGTTTGTTAACACCACCAACCTATGGTATTTGTTACAGCAACAATAAGAAACTAAGACACATACCTTTAATGTGAACTCATGTGTCGGCGTCCCAATCCTGTCCTCGCCCTCCACGCTGTACTCTCGTGCCAAGGGCACAGTGGGGTGGTAAAGGCGCCAGTGTTTTTTTCCCTCCAGCTGCAGGATGAAAACCTAGAAAGTCATAAGACCCAGGAACATTAGAGAGAGACAATTCCCTGACAGCTCATGAGGCGAAGTGCTTCTCGAATTATAGCTCTCAAAGAGCTTGGACACATCACAAGTTTCAGATTAAAAATAAAAAATATAAAATCAAGGAATTCCAAGACTACAGCACCCAGATGCCCTGCCAACCCAGAACTGAAGCCAATCCCGAAGCGGACCTTTAGCCGAGGATTAGACAGGCCCAGAAAACAAACACCAACATGTGTGGAACATGCTTCTTAGTTCAGTCAAGTATGCAAGACCAGACAACACCTGCCCCAAACCAAAGACAATAAGGCAGGAAGGGACAGGAAGGCGGAATGAGCGGACACTGAGAACCCAGACTGCAAACGGAAAGGAGGAGAGTGCTTCTACACTATGGAGATTGCAACCAGTGTCACAAAACAATTTGTGTGTAAATTTTTGAATGACAAACTAATTTGCACTGTAAACTTTCACTTGAAACACAGCAAAATTAAAAATAAAAGATCAGAAGTACACTTCTCTCCACATTTAAATAAAAGTTACAGCTATTAGAAGGCAATCATGAACCCCAGTGCTGAAAGAAGCATTCATTCTTTCCACTTTCTTAGAGCTTCTCTGAGTTCTTTATATCACACAATCTCATTCCCCTAAATCTTCTATCAGACAGCTGAAAGCCCATAATCTCTGCTGGAAAAGCCAAGCTTCAGATAGCACTGAATGTCTAAAATCCTGACACGAGAGGGCTTTTGCAGATAAGAAAAGTAAAAAGTTTTGTTTACATTCTTCATTCAGCTAAAACCAAACCAAACCAAACCAAACCAAACCCACTGCCATCCAGTCGTGTCCGACTCATTCAGCTAAAGATATCTTAATGCTCTATTTAAAATAAATAAACTTCTGATACAAAATTACTCCCAAAGGAAAAACAAGAAGGGCCTTTCACTAAAAACTGTATTCACATCTTGTATTAGTCCAAAAATATAACAGTGAAACACCTAAGCCCAAAACTGAACTCTTCTTGGAAGAAATCTAAGAGTGAAATCAACACTTACTAAGTTTCAAGGCTGAAGTGAAACCATGACCCTCAGCTTGAAAAGCTACCCCATTGTCTTCAAAATGGAAAGAAAAAAAAAATATTTTTTTGGCAATTACAAGAAAAAAGATAAAATGCAAGGGTTACCTGTGACATCACCTTATTAAAGATCCTACACTGTGAATTTAAGAAAAAGCCACTCAGGCTTTTCTGTTGATAAATTCAATAAATACTTGATTCACAGGCATGTGTGGCTCTTTATATTACTACAAAGTAGACACAATCTCTCCTTTTGAAAAGAAGGAGGAAACCAGTTTGGTGGGATTTATTTTGGCCCAACATTTAGGTGAGGTCACGATCTTAAGAGACCACACAGAAAAAGTAGACTATGTCCTGGCCTATGAGCCCCCAAGAGTCTTGGGAACTGAGCCCTGACCACTCTCCTGACCCAGCTCTCAACAACTTGTTCTTCCCACACTGAGCAAAGTTGTTCTCTTACCTCGACATCATCATAGTGGGGGGGCAGGCCCTGAGACCCCGAGGGCGTTATGTATACATTGGAGCCAACCAAGGAGCCAAAGTAACATTCCAGCTTCTCCTGGATTCTCCACAGCTCATCCTTAAAACAAACAAACAAACAAAAATAACAAAAAAAGGGGGGGGGGTGGTATATTAGAAGTAAGAATAAGTTCTTGTTAATTCAGTAAATCTTTTATTATGCAGTTATTATGTTCTGGCTACTGAGAATAAAGCAGTGAGCAAGCCAACACCTGGGCACGCTCTCTCAGAAGCAGGACAGAAAAGATGAGTGCGGAAGAGTGAGAATCTGGCACGCAGGGTAATAAGTGGTCACTGCCTGATTCTCAACAGGAGATGGACATGACTCAATGTGCATTTTTAAAGGCTTGTTTTGGCTATTGTGTGGAAAACGGAAAAAAGAAAGCCAAGAGAGATCAGTCTAGGTATTTTTGAGGCAGTATCGTAGGCGAGAAATGCCAAGGTTAGTCGGAGTAAGACAAAGAGAAGCAGGAGTATGTACTCTGGGAGTTGCATTGACAGTACTTGCTGATGGAATAAATATGAAGAAGTAAGGGCCTGGAAGAAATAAAAATACTTCTAGGTTTTGGGTGTGGGCAATTAGCTCATGGTTCCATTCCATTTACTAAGATGGGAAAGATTTGCTAAAGGCCAGGTTTTCAGGACAAAAAAGTATTCTATATTGAAAATGTTAAGATTGAGCTGCTAAAATCGCCACATCGAACTGTTTTTGAGTAACCAGTTGGCAGTCTAAGCCTGAGGGTCTAGCAAGAAACAAGAGCAAGAGATTAAAATTTGGGCACTGCCTACACATAACTGATATTTAAAGCAACGAGAGCTGAAATGATTATTTAGAAAGAGGGCATGGAAAGAAAAGGAAGAACAGGTCAGGTAATGTTCCTGCCTCTATCCATTAGTCAACATTTCATAGCAGAAGTCAGATTGAGGGGCCTAGAGATGAGTGACATACTCCTGCAAGATAAAGAGGTCGTATTTTCCAAGGCAGATGAGAAGAAATGAGGTAACAATTAGGCCGAGTTGATACTAGCACTCCTTATGTGCCAGGCGGAAACCCCGGAGGGCACAGTAGTTAAGTACCATGTTTGCTAACCAAAAGGTCAGCAGTTCAAAGCCACCTCCATGGGGCAGCTCTACTCTGTACTACAGAATCACTGTGAGTTGGAATCAACTTGATGGCACAGGGTTTGGTTTTGGGTTGTGTGTCAGGTAGTGCTTTACACGTATGCATCATAATCATGACAACCCTGTCTCACAGATGGGTATATAATTATCTCCAGTTTAAAGACGAGGAGGCTGAGACACAAAATCACATAGCTAGTAAACGATGAAGCCAGGATTCAAATCCAGACAGCCTGGCTCCACAGCCCATTCCCATAACTACTACTTGGTTTTCCTCTCTAAAGAATAATCTTAAAGAAAAAAGATAAGTCATATACAAAGTATACTAAAGAGTGGCAACTTTTCAAACAACGCCTGGCACACAGAGATGGTGAAACACATGTGAAATATTTGTTGAATACACCAAAATGGCCCCAGGTTAGGTGTTACTCCCAGCAATAGACTGTAAAGAGTTCTACAGTATTAAAAGTACCAACAGGAAAAAACTGAGTCACTATGAAGAAAGCCTTAGGAGACATCTTCATATACATCACCACGCTACCTTATTTATAGATCTCTGGGTTCTACTTAACATAGGCAGAACAATTTAATAGTATTTGACTAACTCCAAAGACTTAACAGAGTTCCCAAGGAGTTTAATTTGTACCAGGGAGTGGCCTGACTCTGAGTTTTATAAATATATCTCTACAGCAACTGAGACCACTAGAAAGTTAGAGTTTCTCTCTCTCTTCCTGATGACCTAAGAGATCTTTCAGCACGACAGGGTTGACTTCATGATTCCCAATTTAAGCATCTGGGTCTGTAATTGATGAAGAGAATATGTTTCTTTTATTCTTAAATGTTCCAATAACCTTATTGATTATATGGTTATTCCATTTCCTGGACCTTTAGCTTCTGCATCTGTGTGGTATGACAGAAAGAGATTTGGAATTAAACCACCAAAGGCAAGGCTGTAGTCAGACCCTAAATGACTTCAGCTTCCTAATTTCTCAAGTGAAGATATTACCACTCCCACCCCATTGCTGGAGAGAACAGTATGAAGCAGCTTATCTCAAATCCTGCTTAAATTGCAAAACAATACACAAGTGTTAATGCTTCACCAACACTGACTTAGGCCCAAACAAATGTTCTGAAAACTATCTTCTCCTTTATCTTATCACTCTCAACTATGTCCAAAGACACCATAGAGGAAGATCCTAGAATAGCAAAAAAGAAAAAGTACCCACTATCCTGGCTCAGTATAACTTTCTTTCTCACCTGACCTACCACACTGAATCAAAATTGAATGCCAGGGCTAAGACAAAAAAACTGTGTACAGGCAGTTCCCCAGCTAGGAACATCTGACTTGCCTACAACCCATAGCTAGGAACCCTCCCAAGCCCCCACCCCCCAGCCCCATAAAACCTATTATATAAAAAATTCAAGGTATAGGAAATGGTTCATAATAACAAACAGGCACTATTTTGTGATCATCAACACACTGCTGTATTATTACATTACAGATGTCTTAGTGTATTTGCAAGTGTTTAATTTTTTTTATTCAAAGAATAAGACAATATCTGGCTAACTGACATTAGATACAAACCATATCTAACTGTTCTGACTGAAGTTCAAATTTAACCTAAAAACGTACTTAGGAAGAGAGCACATCCACAATCTGGGGACTGCCTGCATATGAGGTCTGACAATTCAATTTGTGAACTCATCCTAGGAAAAGTACTGCATACCTCATTGCTGAATATCACTACAGTCATATTCAAAGTATTCCTCTTGGGAAGCTATGCATCGATGCCACCACCTAGTCCAACCTTCAAAGCAATTTTGAAACTCTTTTTTCTGGGATGTCCATCAGAGCTGTCTTTGAAAGATGTCTGACAATTAAGTTCGCGAACTCATAGCGCTTTGAAGGTAGACTAGGTGCTGGAGTAGGTGCGCACCTTCCCAAGGACAGTACTTCAAAGGTGACTGTAGTGATAGTCAGCAATCACACAAGGATAGCTCTGAGGGACATTCCAGAAGGAGAGTTCCAAAACTGTTTTGAAGGGTAGACTAGGTACTGACATGGGTGTCCATGCACACCTTCCCAAGGAGAGTACTTTGAAACTGACTGATGATACTCAGCAATGAGGTACGCAGCACTTTTTCTAGGATGAGTTCATGAACTCAATTGTCTGACCTCATATACCTGATAAAGGACAAAAACAAAATGCAAGTAGGGCACACACACACAAATTGAAGGTACACTTCAGGTACCATCTTTAAAAGCAGGGCAGGACAATACCTTAAATTTGAAGTCAGCAGACTTTCACCAGCTTAAAACTATGGGAAAGTCACTATGGGAAAAAGACAGTTTTCTCATTTACCACCGTGGCTGCCTTACGTACTTCAAATGTCTTTAAGGGACTCAAAATTAACATACATGAAAGTATTTGGTAAATTCTAGCATGCCACATCAAATACAAACAAATGAAGTATTTCCCCCAAACTGAACTGAACCTTTGATGTAGGGATTAAACAAAGCAGTGTGGGAACAATTTCTACGATTCTCTAGTTACCTCCTTACTCATTTTCAGCTGTGCACATTCAGAGACCCAATAAACCAAGGGTTAATTGTCCCCTCTGACAGTTTCTCAAGACAGGGCCAGTGATGAACTGCCTCCTAGACTTTTTCCATGCTGATGTTAACATGCCCACTTGGAAACACATCGGCACTAAGGCTCCTCTTAACACAGTATTTAGAATGCAGCTTCTGGTGTAACAGGGTGAGTGCCTGTAGCTTACAGGTCCTTTAAATATTGGTGCTGGGGAGAGAAAAACAGGGTGCATCCTTGTCTAGCCTAGGGGCTGGATTTGGCCTAGAAAGCTCATTCTTCCGGCCTTAATAAATTCAGATGAGGAGCTGAGTAGACAAGTCAAAAGAAATGTATTTTTAGACTACCTGAAATCCTGGAGGAGGAATGTGCTGGAGTTAAGTGGTAGAGCCCTGGGGAAAACAATTCTAAGTACAGAAATGGCACCCACAGAGAACACCCCCACACGACTGATATTAACTCTCTGCTAGCTGGCCTGTGATCACATCATGGGTAATAACTGACTGAATTTATTTATGTTCACAGTTCTTAGCCTTCTAAAAACAATTCTTTTAAAAGCACTAGTCAAGTAAAGAGTAAAAACTAGCTGCGAAGCATTTCACCTATGGTGTCCGTGTTTTTTGAATTCCTATCATGACTTGGTCTGAAAAATGATATGTAACTTCCGAAGTGCTAGGGCTACAAGGCTGGCATTTCAGGGACATTTCAACTCATGATTGCTTGAGATGGAGTACTGAACCAGGGCTATCTTCTAAAAAATCTTAGACCTCATCCACAACACCAGTAGGTTCAAGACCTTTAAGACAAGAAATGGAAGAATATTCACTCGATGAGGCCTAACAGGATTTAACACCCAAACTTTTGAGTTCAGTACAGGGAAACACTAGCTGTAACTGAAGACAAAGTCCCAGGAGCCACCAACACAACCAGACCATTCCCCTCAGCATGGGACCTCATAACCACCCTCCTTCTTCCATGCACTATTTCACTTCAACCAAACCCTGGCGGCGTAGTGGTTAAGAGCTACATCTACTAACCAAAAGGTCAGCTGTTTGAATTTGCCAGGCACTCCTTGGAAACTCTGTGGAGCAGTTCCACTATAGCACATAGGGTTGCTATTATCAGAATCAACTCGATAGCAGGGGGTTTGGTTTTTCAATAGGTCACAGAAAGGGGCTTGTGAATGGGATAAAACTGTATCTAGAACTCAAAACAGGCCCTCAACTTTTCTAAGCCACCTGTCACATAAAGACCTCAAACCTTTGAGAAAACAGGGTAGCTCAGCTTAAGTTTCAATTTTATAAATGCAGAAAATAACACAGAGAAGCCAAGTTATTTACCAAACATCAATCGCTGATGCAGAATAAAGTAGCCAGTTTTCCTGACTCTCACATGAAAGCTAACATCTACCTCCGATTATCTCCCCAGGTGAAGTTCTAGGACACCACTCCTCAGTGCTCTACGGGCTGCTATTAGAGAAGATGAAGTCTTTCTCAAACAATATCTAGTAGGTGATCCAGCCACAGCTGTGAAGCCTCTACTCAGGCAGATGTAGACATCAAGAGGAAAATCATCACTTTGATACTATTATGCCTTAAATTACAGAGACAAGACAAACCAAACAGAAATGTCTACCATAGACCAAAACACAAACAAGGCCATAGAATGTGGGACTGAAGGTATAATGTTACTTCAATAAGCTTTATAAGCTTGCAACATAATTTAAATTTAGCAGCTTGGTTAAGCAATGATACCCAACCATGTCTACCCTTAGAAGGAGACTCCTTAACAGTTTATCTTAAGCTGCTAACGCATTTAAAGACCAAATAGGTACCACCTCATTTCAAACTGGCAGGAGGCTAATAGCATTCATCCTTCATCTGATCTGCAGACAAATACTCTTGGTATTTTATATATGTGTATATATATATATATATACACACACACACACACACACACACACACACACACACACACACACACACACATATATATGAAGATTCTACAGTGGGGGAATCTATTACCTTAAATCTCTGAGGTTGATGAAACTGAATTGTTGCCCTTTTCTGGTCAAAATCTTTTCTCAGCTGAAGAAAGTGCACTTTGCCATCTTTATTTAACACCTTCTTCTTCCCGTTGACACAGCGACAGACATTGATATCTCTGCCATAGTACATACCCTGGCTGCACAGACTCTTCAGATCCACCAACCTGAACAGAGACTGGTAATATGCGGCCAATGCAGGGTCATCTCTCTGAATAAGAAGGGGTTTCTGCTCCCAAAATTCCTTGAAAAAAGTCTCTGTCTTGATGGGGGAGATTAAACTTTCAAACAGACCACTGGGGCTGTCAAAGTTCAAAGAAGAAGGCACCCCAGCTGCCTCCACCTTCACCTGCTTGCAGGGAACAGGCCCTTCTTCCTTCCCATTCCTTGCAGGCTTTGCTTTCTTTGGCATTGTTCAGTCTTCGAGACAAAGCAGGGAGGAAATGCAAACCTACTAAACAAATAAAACACGCAGTCAGGTCTCCTAGGATTGAAAATGTCAGTTAGTGGATCATATAAACACAGCTTGCATGAGCATTGTACCTACAACCTGAAAACTCTTTAAAAGTCCACCCTATTTTCTGCACTCACCACCCGTCAGTTTGCCATTCTGTAGTGGCGTGCACGTTGCTGTGATAATGGAAGCTATGCCACTGAGGTGTTCTAACACCAGCAAGGTTACCCACGGTGCACAGCTTTCAGGCTAAGGTTTGGTGATTTGATTCCAAAAATCAGCAAAGACAAACCTTAAGGATCACAACAGAATAAGGTCTTACACAGTGCTGGAAGGCATTACATACCGGCCATAACAAGTGGCTCATACATGCCAACATTCATGCCAATGGTGCAGGACCAGGAAATGTTCCATTATGTTGCATGTAGCATTGCCAGGCGCCACAGCCAATTTGATAGCAACACTTCCTACAGCCTTAAACCAGTGCCATTTCTTCCAACATATAATTCTGCTTTAAATACCACTCAAGTAACATACTCATCTAAAGGGAAATGTGTTTTTCTTATACACAGGTACTAAGCCATACAATACACTGTTAGTGAGATGGTGTAATGATTCCAAATGAAACAACTCAACTTTCTCAACAGGCCCTAATCACGGATGGGTTCAATCTGTGACCGCTGACACAGCAACGTCAGAAATCTTGGATTTGGCTGCATCACCACGGGACCCCATACCTAATCAGATGTACCTGTGTTACAAACATTTGACCTGGGAACCATGCACAGGCACCCATTGCCAGATGCCCCTGAATCATTCCATTTCACCAGTTGTGCAGGAAAGGACACAGTCTGCCTGGGGCCAGTAGAGCCACCTGCTGGCTGGAGCAAGGAGCTGCCTGCTCCTGGGTCCGCTATGAACCTTCTCACTTCCAAATCTGTTTATCCTCAAAAACAGTCACTGTATCAGAACCCCATAATATACACATGTACCCACACACACACCCCTACTCTGGGCTGAAAAGTAAAGATTAAAGACAGTCATATACCAATTATTTTAAAATATTATAAAACGCCAACATTCCTAAGCTATAACAGTGTTTCTTCAGCTTTACAGCACACTCCCATCACCTGAGCATCTTTCTAAAATGAGACTCTGCATTTCTCACAGGTTCCCAGGTGATAGTGATGATGCTGGTCCACAGACCACACTTTTGGGTAGCAAGAATCTCCACACCCAAACTTTGCCAAACCCTTACAGAACTGTCCAAAAACCATATCTTAGTTTTGCTTATAATTTAAGTCTTTTATCTGGGGTTCGAGGATTACAAAAATTTTATCAATCTCTTGAAATTTCCAAATTCTATTTTAAAGTACGTGTCTGTTAGTTTGTTTTCTGGAACACGAGGGCCATCACTTTCAGCAGATTCTTAAAGAAGTCCACAATTCCAAAAAAGCGAAGAACCACAGTGCTTATAAACAAGATTTTGTTAAAAACCAATGACTTATTTATAAATGTTAGGCTTTCCTGTTTTTGTTTAGCTATCAGAATTACAAAACCTACTGTTTTCTCCTGGTTTGCCACTGTAACTAAGCTGTACTTCACTTACATTAGGGGACTGAGGAGAATCAGCCTTCAAGGTCTAGCCTAGAAGCATAAGCCCGTTTCCTAGAATAATGTGTCATGCCTTGCAACAACTAATTTAAGCAAGAACACTTACAATCCAAAGGTAAACAAAAAAAATTAGGAAGTGGAGATGTCAAAATACAAAGTTAATGGTCTGATTTTAACTTCTTAATTTCCTAACGGAAACCTTGGTGTCATAGTGGTTAACTGTTACGGCTGCTAACCCAAAGGTTAGCAGTTCATAATCCACCACGCACTCCCTGGAAACTCTACAAGCAGTTCTACTCTGTCCTATGGGGTCGCTATGAGTCAGAATTGACTCAACGGCACTGGTTTGGGTTAATTTTCAAAGCACAAGTACCTTAGTTCTTTCAAAAAGATCAGTTGTGTTTGGTGGGAAACAGAGAACCACAGTTGAAAACTAACGTAAATTGATACCAAGAAGGTAATCTCTTGAGCTTAGGAAAAAAGCAAACTTTACTGTTTTACGATATAAAATTGTAACAGTGAGACACATCTTTATTAAGCAGCTTGAATTCTCAAAGAAAGAATCAAGGCTTCAGTGATGCAAAGCTTTGCTAGAATTTGAAAAACTAACGGAAAGCCCTGCTTACAAAGTTGGCCCCTGGCTGGCAAATGTGAACTTCCAACTTCAGGATGGTTCACACCACCATTAGCTGAACCATTACAATGGCTCAACAAAAAGAAAATAAAAATCCTCACACCAGGCCAATAAACAACAGCACAATAAACAGAAAATATTGACATTACCAAAGATTTCTTTGAAACAATTTTTTTATTGTAATTAAGTGAAAGTTTGCAATCCAAATCAATTTGCCATACCTGTTTCTCTGCAACTGTCTGCTCTTCTCACCTGTGACATCTTCTTTTCCCCTCTTGACTTCCAGTATCCACTCAACCAATACCTGTCCCCTCCTCTCTACCCTCTTCTCTTGCCTCTAGACAGAAACCATAAAGCAGACACACCATATGCATCACTCTGTGTCCCCAAATCCACTCTGTTCTCTGTCTGAAGTGTTGGCTTCAGTACTCATTTCAGGTCTGGGTTCACAGTAAGTCTACGTGCCATGTTCTCAGGGGACCCTCCAGGCTGTCAAACCAATGAAACACTTCATTTTCCTGGGATCTACCGTCAATGCCCATGGAAGCAGCAGTCAAGAAATCAAATGATCTACTGCATCAAGAAACTCTGCTGCAAAACATCTCTTTAAACTGCTGAAAAGTAAAGATGTCACTTTGAGAACTAAGGTACACCTGACCAATGCATGGTACTTTGTATCGTTTCATATCCACATGAAAGCTGGACATGAATAAAGAAAACTGGAGAACGGATATTTCTGAATACGGTGTTGACAAAGAGTATTGACTATACCAGATTACCGAAAGTATGAAGAGGTCAGTCTTAGAAGAAGTACAGCCAGAGTGCTGGGGAAGCTTTGTCTTATGTACACTGCACACGTTGTGAGAAACAACCAGTCTCTGGTGAAGGATATCACGCTTGGTAAGGTAAAGGGTCAGTAAAAAAGACGAAATCCCTCAATGAGGTGGACTGACATAGTGGCTGCAACAGTGGCCTCAAACATAACAGTGACTGTGAGGATGGCACAGGACTGCACGGTGTGTCTGTTGTACACTGGGTCACTACAAGCCAGAACTGAGCTGACGGTACCTGACGCTATCACAAGTAGCTTGTTATGCCTAAACTAGCTGTACAATCAATTTAGCTGATGCTGAACACCCGCTTTCCTTTTGCAAGTCCAGAATTTTTTGGTACGTGCCAGGCAGAGATTGCCTAGCTAGTCAGTCCCTAAAACTCTTGGGTACTGTGTCTCTAATACGTTTCCCTATCTAGCACCACTTCCCAAGTGTTGTCACGCCTAATTGCTGGGGGAATTAAATCCATCCTGTGTAACTCCACAGCATCGCTGGTGACACAGTGGTTAAGCGCTCAGATGCTAACCACAAGGTTGGTGGTTTGAACTTACCAGCTACTCCTTGGGCAAAAGATGTGGCATTCTGCTTCCAAGATTTACAGCCTTGGACACCCTATGGGGCAGTTCTACTCTGTCCTATAGGGCATTGTGTATTGAAACTCACTTGATGGCAATAGGTGTTTTTTTTTTTTTGCTTTTGTGTAACTCCACTTGGAAGGGTCCCTCAAAATCCTGTGCCTGATGTTCCTAGGATGTAGCCCCATGTGACTTTTCCCCTTGCGGACTGAGCTTGGTATGTGTGAAGTGTAATAAATCGGCCCTAAGTTCAATAATAATATGCTGAGTCCTATGGACCCTCCTAGTGAATCACTGAATCCAGGGATGGAGACCCTGGACATACTGTTCAGATTTAATTTTGGGGGGGAAAAAAAAAACAAAACCCATTGCTGCAGAGTCAATTCTGACTCATAGTGTCCCTACAGGACAGAGGAGAACTTCCCCATAGAATTTCCAAGGAGTACCTGGTAGATTCAAACTGCCAACCTTTTGGTTAGAAGCTGCAGCATTTAATCACTAAATCACCAGGGTTTCCCTAATTTAAAAAGCTAACTAAAATTTAAGTTGGCTTAGAAGGTTTATAGCTAAGTGCCATCGAGTCGGATACCAATCACTAAAAGTGTCCTGTAAAGGAAAAGAAATTTTATATTGTGCACACATCTTATGCTTCAGAATTGATCGATTTAAAATTTATTTAAGGATGTGAGCAGCCAGATGCAAGCAAAAAGCTTCTTTTCTTTAAGCACAAGAACTGAAAACAGTGTAAGCACATCCACCAAAAAATGTGTCTACACAAAGTGCCACAAAAATACTTAAGCCAAAAATGAAGTCACTTAAATAATTTTCCTTATCTACAATCACTGGCAAAATAAACCTCAATACTGCATATTATGTGCTTTTGTTAGAATATAAATTTCACTACTTACATCGCCCAAAATTACATCATTTAATGCTTCTTTACATTCATCATTAAAATTATTTGAAGCTCAGTTAACAGGAATCTAGCTTAGAGGTTACTGGGCAAATATATCTCTGATTCTTAGACTCTCCAAATTATAAGACAACCATTCTTTTAACAGCTTTTGGAGGGTGGAGGGGAAGACTGATGACATACATTACACATTAAACATATAAAATTTGTAAGATGCTTCACATTTTCAGAAATGGAAAAAATTACAGTGTGTCTTGTCTTAGATTCCAAGAAACACAGTAATTAAAACAAGAGAATGCTTTGTCTAAAACTGTACGGCCACCACAAATCTGTCTATAATCTGACAGACCACCCAGACAGAAGTTAAATATTTTTATGGAACTTCTGGGGGTGGGGGAGGCGGGTTTTTAAAGTAATTGTTTTCAATTTGAGACGGGAACATCAAAATGTAAAAAGATTATTCATCAAAGGAAAAAACTCAGTTCCTAAATTCCAAATTACCCCACAAATAAATAGCCTAAACAACCTTGAAATATTAAAAATCTGTAAGAAAATAACTATTGCTGCTCTATTATAAATACAGCTCTAATATGAATATAGCCTTTATGTTTTTAAGGTGTCCTAATGGAAACCTGAGGGCAAGTGGTTAAGAGCTACAGCTGCTGACCAAAAGGTCAACAGAATCCACCAGGCACTCCTTGGAAACTCTATGGAACAGTCCTACTCTTTCTTACAGAGTCCCTACAAGTAAGAATCGGCTCCATGGCAGCAACGTTTTTTGTTCTTTTTTTTTTTTTAACATTCTTTCATATAAATCCAGGTGACACAATGGTTAACAGCTTGGCTAACCAAAAAGTGGACAATTCAAATCAACCACTTGTTCCTTGGAAACCTACGGGGGCAGTTAACGGGTCGCTGTGAGTCAGAATTGACAAGACTGCAATTTTTTTGTTTGTTTGTTTGTTCAACTTCCTTCTAAGAGCTCAGCTGCTAACGAAAAAGTTGGCATTTCAAATCCACTGGGTGCTCCTTGGAAATCCTTTGGGGCAATTCTACCCCATCTTATTAGGGTTGTTATGAGTTGAAATGGACTCCAGAGCAATGCTTTTTCTGTCGTTTGTTATCCTCTTTTTGGAGCACTGGTGGTGTCGCAGTTCTGAGCTATGACTGCTAACCAAAAGGTTAGCAGTTTGAATCTACCAGAATCTCCTAGGAAACTCCACAGGAGCAGATCTACTGTGTACTATAACGTTTCCAGTGCCTCTGAATTGCCTTCACAGCAACGGGTTGGTTTTGTGGTTCTTCCACAATAGTGTTAAATGAACAGAAGTCATAAAGCAGCTTCTTGAGGGAAGGGGCAGCTCACTTGTACATTTGGACCCTAGAACAGAACACACAGAGAAGTAGTCCTCAAGAAATGATGCTTAATGATTTTTTTTTCACTTTTTACCTTTTGTATACAGTTTTACAGAGTCTCAAAGGACTTTCACAAAAAGAGAATGGGGGAGGGGGAGATGGTTCTTTCCATGGGGATTATTCTTCAGTGGCTGCTGTCACAGGTATACACAAACAGCTGTGAACTTCAAGGGCACCTCAGACATCAGTGGTTACCATCAACGAGGATGTGGAGGTATGACTGTCTCTGTATTCCCTGAGCAATGTTCTGCAGAGTGTAAAAGTCACAGGAATGCTTGTGAAAATGCAAATTCATGGGGCCCTTATCAAACCTACTAAATGGACACTCCTGGCAGCTGGAAATGTGCATTAACAGAATACATCTTCTGATGAGTTCCACTCACATAGAGGATGACTATTAAACGCAGCTCAATTAACACACAAACGCGCGCGCACACAATGATGAACATTACACAGTGCACCCAGTAAGTCTGCCCAGGCTGACCTAAACCAATTCTTTGCCACCTACAGAAATTTTTGTAATTCATAAGGAAAAGCACTTCTCCTGTTAAAGTGAAGCTGTGATTTATTTCAGACAGAAGATGAATTCTAACTTTAGAAAGAAAATCTATTTTAGTGACTACGCAGTTACAAAGTCTGAGGCCTTAGGAGCCATCCAGGTATTGCTGGCATCAGCTGAATAAATCAGGCCCGTCTGCCTGGAGGACCCGGGGAAGGAAAACAGCGCCCACTGGACGGACAGCTAACGAGTGTCGGAATCAAACCATCGAACTCCCTGCCAGGCCTAGGCTTTCTCACAACGCAGCACAAAGGAGCCTTCTTAACCTGTTGAACAATCCAACTGTCAGGCGGTGCTCCAGAAACACGTGTAGATCAACGAGTCAATCAAAAGTGTAGACTCTAATTTCAAAGTCAGAGGCAGGAGGAGAGAGACTCCCCGTGCGCCCCCGCGCCCCTGGACAGCAGTTTTCCCGGAGCCGAGCGCAGCGGCCCCACCTGACCCGCGGGAGGCGCAGCACGCGTCCGCACTCCCACTGAGCGGCCCGCCGCAAGGGGCGAGGGCGGCGGCACCGCCCCTGCCAAGCTTCCAAACCTGCCATGCGCTCAGTCCCCACGGGCACCATGTGGGATACCCTCGGGGCCCACACCTCTAGCGAGATACGGCCGGCCCCGGACCCGGCGTGTCCACACTGCCCCTAGGGACGTGCAGCGGGGGGTGCGCAGCCCGACCCGTCCCGCGGCCCCGGCTGGTTCCCTGGCGTCCCCCGACCGCCCACCCCACCCGGACGCGCAGGTCACGGCCCGATCCACAAGAGCCGGGCCTGCGGCCACGCGGAAGCTCACGGGGCTCGCCGGCACTCACCCGCCTGGGTTGTTGCGCGCGGCCGCAAGGCGACACGGCGTCGGCGGCGTCGGCGGCGTCGGCGGCGTGGGCGGTGTCAGCGGCGTGGGCGGTGTCGGCGGCGTGGGCGGTGTCAGCGGCGTCAGCGGCGTGGGCGGTGTCAGCGGCGTCAGCGGCGTGGGCGGTGTCAGCGGCGTCAGGGGCGTCAGCGGCGTGGGCGGTGTCAGCGGCGTCAGGGGCGTCAGCGGCGTGGGCGGTGTCAGCGGCGTCAGGGGCGTCAGCGGCGTGGGCGGTGTCAGCGGCGTCAGCGACGGCGGCGGGGGGCGGGCCCGGCGTGAGCACGCTGGCGGGCGCGCGGCGCAGGGCTGTGTTTCCTGATCCTGCCGCCGCTGCCGGCCTGGCCCCCGGAGGTGGGTGCTCGGAGCCACCGCGGGGCTGCGTTGGCAGCGCCCCGATGTTTCTTCTTTCCGTGCTGGGGGAAGTAAGTGTCAGCTTTTTTGCTTTTGAATTGGAGAGAGCAGGATGAGGCCCTTGGTTTGAGGAAGTATTCTCAGTATTCTGGTACACCTGTTCTTTTTAAGGATGGGGAAGCTGAGTTGTGAGTGGGAGCATCAGCTGCCTAAATTACGGAACCGGTAGTCCGTTACTTTCCTATTGGCTCGCTGTGTACCAGTGGTTATGACACAGGAGAAAGCTTTTTTTTTTTAATTTTTATTTAACATAACTGAGTGAAAATGTACATTCACATGAAAATTTACATGCCCCCCTATATGCAGCTTCCACTGCTCTCCCTGTCCGGTGACAGCACACTATTCCTCTCTGCTCCGTACATGTCTCATCCTCCCAACAGTCTCCTTTCCCCTCCTGTCCGTCCACTCCCCTTCCTCCAGCCAGAGGTCAGCAAGATGATATCCTATAGATGTATAGAACCATAAAGTGCTTCCAATATATGGTCACTCTGCCTTGCCAAGTCCAATCCATTCCTGTCCAAAGAGTGGACCTTTGTTATAATTTATGGGAAAGGGCAGCATCAGGGCAGGGGGCCATGCTCTCAGAGGAACCCCAAAACTGCTGGACCATCAGTTGAGGTCTTTTAGTGGAGATCTCATGATGCACCTCTTTATTCTGGTGTTGCCAGTGAGACCCCTCTCTCTGAGCTCCATTGTGGCTAGGAGAAAGCTTTTAAGAAGATTCCACTTGAAATTCCAGGAGCCCAGATGTCTCTCTACGCTGCCAGCCCAAGGACACTTCCCCCTCCCCTCAACAGAATTTATTCGGATACTCCCGCTGCTAAGGAAAGAGAAGTTTCTTCCCTGCAACTTAACACTGACCGCTTATCTTTTGCCTCTGAAAACGTGCTATGCCAACAGGAATACAATGTGAAAATTTATATACTTGTGGATGCCAATTAGAAAACTGTATGAAAATTTCTTTGCTTTCTTGAGAAAACGGAATGGTTGATAATGGGATGGGGAGTGTGGCCGTTTTGGAACCTGAGTCCCTCTGCTGCTCCGCCCCTTCGTCTTTAAACAAAGTGGTGCTTGAAGTGATTTCTGCTCTGCCGGAAGAACTTATTTTTGTACTGCTGCAGTCAAGCACTTAAGAAAGGTTGATGATTCTAACCCATGCATCAACTCCCTGGGAGAACTTGCAGTTGGCTACTGTAAAGACTGGGCCTAGTAAACCCTGTGGGCTGGTTCTGCTCTGTCACAAGGGGTCTCTGTGAGTAGAAAAGCAACTCCGTGGCACCTGACAACAAGGACATGGCTACACTGTGCTGCTTTGTGCTGACTGAAGAAATCATTAACCTCATTTTAGAATATACAAGATATTCTTTGGAAATCCTGGTGGCATACTTGTTAAGAGCTAAAGCTACTAACCAAAATGTCAGCCCTTTGAATTTACCAGGTGCTCCTTAGAATCTCTATGGGGCAGTTCTGCTCTATTTCACTGGATCAGTATGAGTCATCATTGACTCTATGGCAGTGGGTTTGGTTTGGTTTTTTGGATATTCTTCATGAACATGACTGTAGATATAAAGAACAAAAGCAGTTATTCAAAGTAATCTTGGCTAACACGCTCTTGTTTTGACTCATTATCTGGAACGTTTGGGTGGGTGGGTGGGTGAGTAAGAGATCAATGGCACACCTCTTCTCAGGCTTGTGCCTTCTTTGCTATGTAGACAGCCAAGGAGAACACTAAGGAACCCCTTATTTCATTTTGTCAATGACTGTTTATGATGGTCTCATAAAGTATAAGCAAGTGGGAAAAGAGTACATCTTTGTCTAATACTTGTCCAGAACTAACAATGATAGCAGACTTTGATTTGAATGCTTAATGTCGGTCGCCATGCTAGGTTTTCACTTCATCCCACCACCACCTTGTGAGGAATTACCTCCATTGTAAAACTCTGTCAGTCCTTCACTATGTCACCTTCTTGCAGAATTCTCGACTTTCTGTCACATTCCAGTAAGGAAAACTCAGAATTCACGTAAAATTTAACCCTTCCAGATAGGATGACAGAAATAGACCAAAAACCTGTAATCTAGTTCACATGGTATTGATAATGTACTTCTCTTCTGTATTTTTACTTCAGAACATCTATTCAAGGTAATATAGAACAACAAAAAAAGGAATAGAAGCAGTATTCATATGACATGGATTTGAAAACAAGGTAAACTCTCACACAGTACCATTACATGCAAAAGTAATACTTTGTGTTTGTCATAAAGACAAGTATCAAAGTCACAGTCAACACAAAAGACCATTCCAGTGTATACAAAATAGTCCCTAGGATGTTCAACAGAACAAAAGCACATGCTGAAGTCAACTTTATTAGGGAAAGTCATTTCTATATGGAAGTTTGCCTGCTGAAAAACAGATTTGTCTTTCAACATTTTCTCTTTGATATTTGCTTTCTGATTCAGATTTCTTAGTATGGCAAGAGAAGAATGTTATGACCATTCCATCTTCTGACCTTAACACGGTGCCCAGAATGTCTGTGAAAAAGAAGAGAGGACGTCTTAGGAAGGTGAAAGGGGCAGGGAATAGTCTGTGAGTAATTTCAAGAATCTGTGGCATTCCAAATGTACTGTCTCTGATACTTTGTTTTTGGTGGTTTTATTTGTTTTGGTTTTGATTCTCTCTTATTTTTTTGGCTTTTCACTTCATTGAGTTTTAAAAGTGCTGCTAGAGGATATGAAACAAACTAGTAGCCAACTTGTTTATTCCAATTAAGTCAGTGGTTCTATTTCTGCAATTCACTTTCTCATGAAGACAATGTCATGAATGGCTCAGCCCTTAAGACTTGCCCACGGAAGAAGCTGCAGAAGCCTCCCAAGTTTCTGAATCAATTGGCCAGTCACCCTCTTGTGGCTTCTGAGAACAAGATGCTAAAAAGACAGGAGAAGGAAAGAATGTCCTTCATACCTTGTCCTGGGAAAATTTTGAAGTCAAGCTTACCTTCTTTTCTTACTAACTCGTTGGCTCTTCTCCTGCAGCCCTGGGATTTCAGCACCTCATTGTGGCTCCCCACTAGGCCTGTCCAGCCTATGAGTAAGGCTGCGAAAGTGCATCGTTGTTTGACCCACCTTCAGTCATTATGATATTGAGTACAAAGAATCTAAGAATCATAGTGTGTGAATGTACTGTTTAAGGTCATTGAGTCTGACGCTGGAATGACCAGCTGTGTGAACTCAGGCAACACCCTCTCTTGTGCTATTGCTCAGTTTCCATGTGAAGTGAGATTGGACTGGATGTTCTGTGACGTCCCTGTTGGCTCTAAAATTCTGTAAGCCTGAGGGTCTGTGTACCAATTTCTACATGCTATGAGGAGAAAAATTTTGTTTCAGGAATTTTTATCTTAAATAAAACTTCTGTGAAAAAATCCTTCTGTCACCTTTATTCTGACTCATGGTGGCCCTTTAGGTCAGCATAATCTTTACAGAGGCAGACTGTCTCATCTTTCTTTGGAGAAGAGGTTGGTGGGTTCAATGCTGGTGAGTTCAAACAGCCAGTCTTTGGGTTAGGCAGCCGAGGGCTTTAACTGCAGTATGAGTACACAACTCCTGGAAGAACATACTTTGTTTTATATGTAAATGACTCCCTCTTGAGTATTTGTATCATTTTGTTTCACAGAAAATGTAAGTAATTTCTTTCTCACCTGTAACTTCATTCAATCCGTATATTCTTGTTGAGTGTCATTGAGTCAGTTCTGACTTGTGATGACCACATGTGTTACAGAAAGAAGAGCTCCATAAGATTTTTGTTTTTGTTTTTTTGATGAAATCTTTAAGGAAGCAGATTACCCAGCCTTTCTTCCATGGCAGGTGAATTCAAGTCAGTAATCTTTAGGTAAAATAACTAGCTGAAAATTACATAGTCCATTGGATGGCAAAACCAGAATTTGTATTAAAAGTGCATACCACCTTTTAGTCTTCTCTTTGAACTTATGTTTCTGTGTCTTTGGAAAGTGTTTAATTTCAGTAATTCAGAGTTGCTTTGAGCCTCTGGTGAGGTAGAATAAGTGAAAGTTTTAAAATTGTAAAATGCTGTTCGCTTGAGACTCATTATTGTTAAATCCTTTGCAGCACCTCGAACATGACTAGTTAGACTGAATTAAATGCAACTGAATTAAACACAATTATAAATATGCACACACACTTCACTTTATTGATAAAAAATATTTGCAAGAGACCTTCAAATTGAGTATGAAATAACTTTGGGGTGTTAGTGACTTCTAACCCAGGCGGAGACTCTTTCAAGATTATAGCCATGGTTCATCTAAGCGAGCCTAATAAATTTGCTGGAAAAAAGTGTACCATCTCTATTCTGACTTACATTTTACATATTCATGTAACTACATTTTAGACTCCTTGGGGGCAGGAAAGGTGTTTTCTTCAATTCTGAGAACTAAAACAGCATTGCCTGGAGTAGTTACTCAGTGTTTACAAAACTGAATTGGGTTAAAATTCTCCATTTCTCTTCTTGCTTGTGGTCTAATTTCTTCCAGAGGCTGTGTCTGTAGGAAAGTTGATGCCACGCTGCATGACTTCGTAATGAAATGACACTGCAGATCTCCCTAAAGCCCAGTCGTCACAGGTGAGAACAGGCCTTAGGACTCTGTCAGTGACTCTTTTTCCTTACAGAGATGTTTTGTTATTTAACACGTAGGCCAGAAATAGACTTATACATGATTCTTGTAAACATAAGATGCGCTCTTGCAGATGTGTTTTATGTTTGTAGCCTTTGCGTTGCTTTGTTACAAGATGAACAAGCTTCTACTGAGAAAACCATATAGATGGATGAAATAACCCATCATGTTCGTGGTGTATTAGTTTACTGATTTTCCCTTTAAATTTATTATAATAACCTAATAGCCCCTAGGGTCGCCATGAGTCAGCGGCACTTGGCTTGGCTAATACTGAGTAAGACATTGATCCCTGAGGTGGTAGCAGTCAACAACTGATGGGTCTACTAATGAATTTCCTTTTTTAACTTTCAGTAAGGAGAAAACTATACTTTACATAAACTGCTCCTGAACACAGAACAGGGAAACAACCCTGAATAAAATTATACTTAAGTGTTATTTATTAAAAATAGATGCATAAATATTGGTTAAATAACTCAGGCATGAGAAGTGGCAGGAGACAGAGGTGTACATGCCAGTTCCTAGCACATACTCCATTGTCCCACTGGACTTCACTTAACAAAATTTAAAGACTAAGTACTAAAAACTTCAAGACAAGTCACTGAAGAACACGGCATCAACAAGTGAATTCCTGTGGGGCCTCACACTTGGAACTTAATGTTCTACAGTCATGGACTGAATTGTGTCCCCCCCTAAATATGTGTCAACTTAGTCAGGCTATCATTTCCAGTATTGTGTGTTTATCTACCATTTTGCCATTTGATGAGATTTTCATGTGTGTTGTAAACCCTATCACTATGATGGATTAGTAGCTATGTTGATGAAATATATAAAATCAGAGTGTCTTAAACCAGTCTCCTTTGTGATTAAAAAAAGAGAGAAGCAAGCAGAGAATCACCTAGAAAGCAGTGCTGGGGGCAGACCTTGTCCTTTTGCACCTGGGGTTCCTATGAGGAGAAGCTCCTAGTCCAGTGGAAGGCTGATGACAAGGACCTTTTTTCAGAGCCAACAAAGAGAAAAAGCCTTCTCCTGGAGGAGATGCCCTGAAAATGGACTTGTAGACTACTAGGCTGTGAAAGAATACATTTATCTTTGTTAAAGTCGTCTGGTTGTGGTATTTCTGTTACAGCAGCTAATAAATGACTAACGGAAACCCTGGTGGCTTACTGGTTGACTGCTACAGGTGCTAACCAAAAAAATTCGACAGTTCAAATCTGCCAGGCACTCTTTGGAAACTCTGTGGGGCAGTTGTACTCTGTCTATAAGCTTGCTATGAGTCAGAATTGACTCCATGGTAATGAGAAGAAAAAAGTAAATGACTAAAATCCTGTCCATACATGCCTGCCACCCAGAGGACATCAACAAGCCAAGGAAGTAAAAATCTGTATCATTTAAGTAAAAAGACCTTTGCTGAGCCTCTCCCTATTTACTCCCATTTATTCTCTACTGTGAACATGGTAGGATATGGAAAGAATGGGGGGAGGTGTATATGTTAATGAACAGATTCTATCTTATTCTGGCACAGGGTGCAGAGCCCAGAGTTTAAGCCTCAGTGGGGAAAGGAAACAGAAAACAGGCTAGCATTTAAATTGAAAATGATTCTTGATTACCAAAGTGGGTACTTTGTATGTAAAGATCTGGTGATCTACTTCTGTAACACCAGCCATTGTAAACCGGATGGAATACAGTTCTACTCTATCATATGTGGGATCATCCTGAGTCAGAGTTCACACAACTATAATTGGTTTTTAGTGTATATGTATTTACATAGGTGTTTGTTGATTGATCGATTGATAAATAATTCTAAGAACCCAAAAAGATATGAGATCTACCTGAGACCAAAAGATAGGGACGGAATAGGCAATAGGCCATATTTGTCACTGATTGGTGAAAAATAAAGCCATTTTCTGTCTATACCCCAAACCAGTTCAAATGCTTCCATGTAAAGTACAAGTCAGTGATAGAATGTAGTTACAAAACCTATTGCTTTTGAATTATTTCCAATTCGTCGTGACCCTATAGGACACAGTAGAACAGCTTCATAGGATTTCCAAGGCTGTAATCTTTCTCTCACAGAACAGCTCATAGGTTTGAACCACTGGTCTCTTAAATTAGCTACTGAGTGCTTAACCATCATACCACCAGGACCTATCTTTTGTACAAATGAGCATTAATTGTCTGATTGCATTAATCGGGACCAGGACATTATCCAAAATAATCAAATAGACTTTATTCTACATTCAAGTCCAAATTTCCCCTCATTCATCAACACATATGCTGCAAGACTTCAAGGTGCATTTTTGGGAAACAGCCAGACTTCTGGCTCTAACTCTTGTATTCTTTTTGCCTTATTTATTTCCTCCTATTTCTAGTTCATATTACTTTTTAAAGTTGCATTCAACTATTGGAGCTCATTTTCACAAAACCCTTTTTCTCTTTGGTCTACCTGTATTACATACTTAAAAGCTGAATTGTTCTCACTGATTCATCTAGTTTAAATATGACGTCACTTAACAATATTACCTAATTTTAACTTATTTTGGGATTGTGTGACTGCCCCCAAAATTCATATGATGTGTGGATTTGTGCTTATAGCAACTTCTTTAAAGTGCAAAGCACTTGAAACACCTGCATTAATATTCTCTGGTAAAGGAGCAAGTCAGTTCTTTCAGCTCTTAGGATACCCTATTGAATTAGCAAGTCATTTCTAGAGTTGAAAATATTTGAACCGATGTGTCGCTTGAGGAGTTCTCATGGTACAGTGATTAAATTACTCTGCCGCCAACCAAAAGGTTGGCAGGTATGAATCCATCAGCTGCTCTGCAGTTCAAAGATGTGACAGTCTGCTCTCATAAAGATTTACAGCCTTGAAAACCCTATCAGGTGTTTCTGTTTTGTCCTTACAGGGTCACTGTGAGTCAAAATCAGCTCGATCATAGTGGATTTTATATGTCACTCATAAAATTATGTGTCTCAGGCTTGCCTATCAAACTTTGGAAAAGCCTTATTTTTTCACAATAGGAAATGTATTCACAAAGAGTTGAAAAGAGTCTCCCACTTGTCTGTCAGCTTGTCGTACTGTAGATGCTTGCATGTTGCTGTGATGCTGGAAGTTATGCTACCGGTATTTAGGTACCAGTAAGGTCACCTATGGTAGACAGGTTCATCTGAGCTTCCAGACTAATATAGACAAGGAATAAGGACTCAACAATCTACTTTTGAAAAGAACTAGCCTGTGAAAATGTTATGAATAGCAGCAGAATATTGTCAGATATAGCACTGGAAACTAAGCTCTCCAGGTTGAAAGGCACCCAAAAGACAACTGTGGAAGAGCTACCTCCTCAAAGTAGTTGACCTTAATGATGTGGATGGAGTAAAGCATTCAGGACCTTCATTTGCTGATGGGCATGACTCAAAATGAGAAGAAACAACTGCAAATATCCATTAATAATCAGACTGTGGAATGTATGAAGTATGAATCTAGGACAATTAGAAATCATCAAAAATGAAGTGGAATGCATCAACATTGATATCCTAGGCATTAGTGAGCCGAAATGGGCTGGTATTGACCATTTTGAATCAGACAAGCACATGGTCTACTATGCTGCAAATGAAAACTTAAAGCAGAATGGTACTGCATTCATCATCAAAAAGAACATTTCAAGATCAGTCCTTAAGTACAGCGCTGCCAGTGATAAAATAATATCCACAGGCCTACAAATGAAGACCAGTTAATATGACTATTATTCAAATTAACTCACCAACCACTAAGGCCAAAGATGAAGGAATTGAAGATTTTCACCAGCTTCTCAGTCCCAAACTGATCAAACATGCAATCCGGAATGCACTGACAATTCGTGGTTATTGCAATGCAAAAGTTGGAAACAAAGAAGAAAGACTGGTAATTGGAAAATGCAGTCCTGATGACAGAAATGATGCTGGTGATCACATGATAGAATTTTGGAAGACTTTTTCATTGCGAATACCTTTCTTCACCAACATAACCAGAGACCATACACATGGAACTCACCAGATGGAACACACAGGAATCAAACTGACTACATCTGTGGAAAGAGACAACGAAACAGTTCAACATAAGCAGTCAGAACAAGATGCTGACTGGCACAGACCGTAAGTTGCTCATATGCAAGGTCAAATTAAAACTGAAGAAAATTACAATGGGTCCATAAAAGCCAAAGTACAACCTTAGGTATATCCCAAAGAGGTAGGACCAACATGGAGTCTTAGACCCACATCTCCTCAATTCCATCTGAACACTAAGGCCTGGAATGATAACTGAATGAACAATACACATCTGGGGAGCTCTAGGATCTGGCATAGCGTTGTTTGATTTGACTAGGCACCAGTAATGGACTAAACTCCCCCTCACAAAGACGAGTCAGCAGCTGCTGATCCCTGCTCCTGCTGACTCACCATTTCAGAGGACTGCAGGTACTAACACCTTCTGTGTTATCCAGGAGGCAGGACTGTGCATGAGCTGGCAAATGCACCAATCTGCAGCACTTAGGTAAACAGCGTATAGTGCAGCACAGAGACAGTGTGTGGGATAGCCATATGTTGAGAGCCTGTATCACTGCCCCCTACCCTCTTTTCTGAGCTGCACCATAGACTCTGCTGTTTCACAGTAGGAAAGGCAGCTTGGCCAGCACTCCATCTCGGTCAGTTGGGAGGTGGAATCACCCAGCTGGGGGCCTTAGCTGCGGCTGATTCTCAAGCAGAGCAGCAGTCCTTCTGGCAAGTGCTTCGTCAGCAGAAAAGAAACTCTTGAGACAATTCATGTCTAGATATATGGGTGGAGCCAGTCAGAGGACAGCCAGGAAGGCCCTAAACTCTCCCAGCTTTGAACCATGACATAGCATCTGGGGCCGGCCTATGAAATACTTTCACTGTCAGCTAGAAGGCCGGGCCTGTCATACCTGAGGGACTGTTTTTGACAGCTGTTGGACAGCTCCCCACTCAGAAGTAAAGTACCCTTTTAAATAAGACTACCTGGAGAACTGATTGCTAAGAGGCCTGACAATTCCTCCTCCACCCCTCACTGATCCAGATCATAGGGTCAGCTGATGGTCCCAAAGTTACTCCATAAGTAGGGTGCAGTCTTCCTCAGACAGGAAGCAGAGCCTGCCACCCCAGAGAGTCCACCTGGAGTGGGTTACTAGAGGACATAGAGATGGCTGGTGACCAACTCACCTCTTGGAATTATGTTTCCGCTCCTGTTGAGGTAACACCAGAGAAATCAGTCAGCTTCTAGATGGCACACACACAACAGTCTGTAGCTAGACATTTAAAGAAGTAGTCCGGCATGGCTCTGGAAAAGTCCCAAGATAAAAAAAAACAAAAAACTTCCTAGATGAAGAAGGCTTTCTGAAACTATCGGAGGTTAAGCACAGAAGAATGATATACAGAGCTCTCAAGAAATTAAACAAAATGCAGCAGAACAAAATGAAAAGTTAAGTAACCCATGTGAACTGAAGGAACATCAATGATCTGAAATCCAGCAGATCAATAACAGAATGAGACAACTGAATCCAAAGCCAAAAGAAGAGAATTGAAGAGATAGAAGCCGGAAGCCACAGCATCCTGAGGACAGAGCAACTGACACCAGCATTTATGAGGACAACTCAGAGAAAAGAAATAAGAAAAACAGTAAAGCATTAAGAAACATGTGGCACTTTACTAAAGGGAATAATCTATGAATAATTCAAGTTCCTGAACAGGGAGAGATGGATGAAAATAGAGCATTGTTGTAGAGTTGCTGACAGAAAACTTCTCTAAAATTATGAAAGAAGAAAACATAGACATCCAACACATGTATCAAATGCCACAAATGAGACCCCAAAAGAAAGACACCAAGACATAATCAAGCTTAATAAAATGAAACATAAAGAGAAGCCCTTAAAGGCAGTGAGGCTCAAAGCAAAGCTAACATTCAGAGACAAATCCTGTGGGCTTTCATCTGACTTCTTGACAGAAATGATGTTGGCAAGAAAACAGTAGGATCACACATTCAAAGCCCTGAAGGAGAAAAACTTCCAACCAAGAATTATATATCCTGCAAAACTGTCTCTCAAATATGATGGTGAAATGAATACGTTTGCAGATAAACAGAAGCTTAGAAGCTTTGTAAAAAAAAAAAAAAACCAAAACTGCAAGAAATAGTGAAAGAACTTCTTTGCTTAGAAAAACAAAACCATTAAGTGTATATTTAAGGAGGCAATGCAGGACACAGCATCCAGAATCCTGCTCACTTAGGGAAGTCAATAAACTCAATCAAAACTATATTATTAGAAGGAGGGAACCAGTGACCATAACATGAAAACTATAATATCATCACACTAAAAAGAGGGATATATTACAGTAGGTATAACCCTTTCAGATGGAGAAGAAATTAAAAGGATATGCAAAAGTTAAAGTCTGATTCAAACTTAGAATAGTAAGGGGGCTCATAAAGGTAGATGCAATGCAAAATAACAATGCAACATGTCAAACAAGAAACATAGTGCAGGAGTCTCAACAAACACAATACCAACACTGAAAAAGGTGAAAAGTCAACCCATAAAGCAGACTGACCCAGAACAGAATGTTAAGAAAAACATAGGAAGCATCAACATAAAAATAAATATGCATCAAAAGGACAACACTAAACACATCCATTTCAATAATTACGCTGAGTATAGACAGACTGAACACTCAAAGAGACAATGAGTAACATCATGGGTCAAATAACATGACCCATCTATATGTTGCTTACAAGAAAAACGTCTCGGACTCGATGATATGAACAAACTGAAAACCAAACAATGGGAAAAGCGTAGCAAGCCAACAACATACAAAGAAGAGTAGGAGTGGTAATTACTATCTCAGATAAAATAGACTTTAATGTAAGATCTACCATCATGACCAAAGATGGTCACTATTTGTTGCTGAAAGGTTTGATACATAAGCAGGACTTAACAATATTAAATATTTATACTCCCAATACCAGAGCATCTAAATACATTGAACAAATGCTGACAACATTGAAAAATGAGAGATCACGCCACAATAATAAGTGGAGACTTTAACACTCAACCATCAGTAATGGCCAGATCATCCAGAAAAAAACCTCAGTAAAGATATAGAAGATTTTATTGTAACAATTAACCAACTAGACCTTATCAACATATGTAGAACTTTTTAACCCATCAACAGATAAGTACACCTTCTTCTCCAAGGCATCTGGAACGTTTTCCAGAATAGGCCATGTGTTAGGACATAAAGCAAGTCTCAACAAAATCCAAACCATTCAATTATTGCAAAGCATCTTTTTGGACTATAAAGCCATAAAAGTCTAAATCAACAGTAGAAAAATTATAGGTAGAAATTGTAACTCATGAAAACTGAACAACACCTAGCTCAAAAATCCATGGGTTATATAGAAATCAAGGACAAAATAAATTTATGGAATCAAATGAGAATGAAAATACTTCCTACCAGAATCTACAGAACACAGCAAAAGCAATGCTCAGAGATATATTTATCTCTATAGATGCACACATCTGGAATGAAGAAAGTATGCAAACCAAAAGAATTAACCCTACGGAGAGGAGGGGAAAGGAGACTGTTGGGAGGATGAGACATGTATGGAGCAGAGAGGAATAGTGTGCTGTCACCGGACAGGGAGAGCAGTGGAAGCTGCATATAGGGGGGCATGTAAATTTATATGTGAATGTACATTTTCACTCAGTTATGTTAAATAAAAATTAAAAAAAAAAAAAATTAACCCTACAGCTTGAACAGGTAGAAAGAGAGCAACAGAGGAGCCCCTCAGGCACCAGAGGAAAACATAATAAAGATTAGAGCAGAACTAAATGAATTACAGAATAGAAGAACAACTGAAAACACTAACAAAACCAAAAGCTGTTTTTTTTTTAAATGATCAACCAACTTGATAAACCACTGACTAAACTTACAAAAGAAAAACAGGAGAGGAAACAAGTAACTTGAATAAGAAAAGAGATAGGTGATGTCACAACGGACCCAACTGAAGTCAAAAGTATTATCACAGAATACCATGAAACACTGTATCTAACAGATTTGAAAATCCAGAGGAAATGGACACATTCCTAGATTCATATCACCTACCAAAATTATCAGAAGGAGAACTAGAACAACTTAATAAATCTATCATAAAGGAAGATGTTGAAAAATTCATCAAAAAACTACAACCAGAAAAAGTCCTGGACTAGATAGATTCACTGGAGAATCTACCAAACTTTTAGAGAAGAATTAACTCCAATATTACTGAGGTTATTTCTCACCATAGAAAGGGATGCAGTACTCCCAAATTCATTCTACGAAGCCAGCATAACCCTGATACGGAAACCAGGGAAGGATCCCACTGAAAAAGAAAATTATAGACCAATATCACTTGTGAACCTAGGTGCAAAAATATTCAAAAAAAAATCCTTGCTGATAGAATTCAGCCACATATCAAACAAATAATTCACCATGACCAATTGGGTTTCATACTAGGGATGCAAGACTGGCTCAACATGAGAGAAACAATTAATGTGATCAACCACATAATAACACAAAAGATAAGAATCACCTGATTTTGTCAATTAATGCAGAAAAGTTATTTGACGAAGTCCAACACACATTCATGCTAAAAAAAATGTCAGCAAAATAGGAACAGAGGAGAAATTTCTCAATACAATAAGGGGCATCTATGCAAAGCCAACCACCTACATCATCTTGAGTGATGAGAGACTGAAAGAATTCCCCTTGAGAACAGGAACTTGACAAAGATGCCCACTCTCACGACTTCTATTCAACACTGCAGTAAAGGTTCTAGCCAGAGCAATTAGAAAAGACAAAGAAATAAAGGACAGCTGCATCAGCAAAGAAGTAAAAATTTCCCTATTTGCATATGATATGATTGTGTATGCAGAGAATCCTAAAGAAGCCATGAGAACCAGAACTAGTGGAAGAGTTCAGCAAAGTATCAGGATATAAGATAAACATAAGAAAAATCAGTAGGATTCCTTTATACTAACAACGAGACTGTTAATGAAGAAATCATTAAATCAATACCATTTGCTATAGCCCCCAAGAAGATAAAGGTACCTAGAAATTAATCTAACAAGAGAAATAACAGACCTTTACTAAGAGAACTACAAGCCCTCACTACATGAAACTAAGAGAGACTTAGATAAATGTCAAAACCTACCCTGCTCATGGATCGGAAGACTTAACATTGTGAAAATGTCTATTTTACCCAAAGGGATCTACGTATACAATGCAATTTCAATACAAATTCAAGTGTCTCTTTTTAATGAGATGGATAAACAAATCACCAACTTTGCTTGGAAAGGAAAGAAAGCCCAGATATGTAAAGCACTACTGAAAAAGAGGAACACAGTTGGTGGCCTCTCACTACCCAACCTTAGAACTTATTACACTGCGACAGTGGTCAAAACAGCCTGGTACTGGTACAAAAAGAGACATACAGACCACTGGAACAGAGTGGAGACCCCAGAGATGCCACTGTCCTCTTACGAACAGTTGATATATGACAAAGGCCCTAAGAATGTAAACTGGGGTAAAAACAATCTCTTTACAAATGGTGCTGACGAAATTGGATATCCATCTGCAAAAAGCTGAAACAAGACCCATATCTCACACCTTACACAAAAATGAACTCAAAATGGATCAAAAACCAAAGTATAAAACCTAAAATGATTAAGATCATGCAAGAAAAAATGCCGTTGGGGAATCTCATACCATCAAGAAAGCAGCACTGAGAGAAGAGTGCGTCCTTCAGACCGGAAGTGCCTGTGCCAAGATGCTCCCTGGACAAAGACTGATGGAATGCCAGACTTTCCTCCAGAGCTGACAAGGGGAAAGCCTTCCCCTGAAGTGGACACCTTGAATATGGACTTGTAGCCTACCGGACTGTGTAAGAATAAACTTTCCTTTGTTAAAGCCATCCACTCTGTAGTATTTCTGTTACAGCAGCCTTAGCTGACTGAAACAGAATTTGGTACTGTAAGAGTGGGGTGCTGCTCTAGCAAATACCTACAGTGTAGAAGTTGTTTCGAAACTATGACTGGATAGAAGATCCAGAAGGAACCAAGGAGAACTGTTAACACCAAAGAAGGTGCAGATTGTGAGAAATAAGTAGCAGAAGACTGGTAGTAGTGGCTGTGGCAGCGGCAGCGGCAGCAGCTGAACCAGAGGCAGCGCTGGAGCCAACCCATAAAGCAAGAGAGCTAAGTGCCTGTGCACAGAATTTTCCTCACAGAGCGGATGCCTCCAGGCACTTGAATCAGTGGAGCTAGCCTTGCTGACCCACAGAGTGAGAGAGCTGAATGCCTTTGGGCAGGACACTTTCCAGCAAGAGTGGGGTGCCTCCGGACACTTAAATCAGTGGAGCTACAGAGTTTTGGAACACTTACCCTGGCAGGGCAGATGTGGGCCTGAGGCCTGGGCCATGTGGCCATAGGAAGCTGAAGCTGAAGAGACAAAGAGCATGAGAAGCTGAGCTGCCTCAGTCTCAAGAGGGGACAGGACAGCATGGAGACATGGGGACAACTGTTGGTTGACTGAATACTGGAAGCAAAGAGTGAAAAAAGAAGATGTGCTGTCACAAGAGAGCAGATGATCACAAGAATACCAAAGACACAAGGGGAAAAAGAGCCCAGGAAACAGAAGGACCCATGTAAATGGGAGGCTGTATCAACATGTGACCAGAAGAACCAGATGGTGCCTGGCCACCACCAAAGACAGCAATGATGGGGCACAAAATGTTGATTCCCTGTGGCAACATGAGAAAAATAGAGGTGCAACTCAATAACTCTACTAGAAGACTGTGACTGATGGTCCAACGGACTAGGGGACCCCCTGAGAGCATGGCCTCTAGGACCTACTGCTGCCCCTATCTAGAAAACACTATTGAGATCAACTCTTCAGACAAAAATGAACTAGACTCGGGGACACAATGTGATCATATTGTGGGTGTGCTTTATGGTTCTGTGCCTTTATAGGATACTGTCCTACTGGTCTCCTGCTAGATGAGAGAGAAGAAGGTGGGGAGGAGGGAGCAGGAGATTGTAATAGGATAAGACAAGCACAGAATCAAAAGGAAGTATATATTGTCACAGAACAAGAAGAGCAGAGAATCTGTAGATAGGCATGCATGAAAAATTGATTTGGATTGTATACGTTCACTCAATCACAATAAAAAAAAGTATATCCCATCTGAGTTTAGCGATCATCTCAAGAACAGATTTGATACATTGAAAATTAATAACTGAAGACCAGACAAGTTGTGGAATTATCCATGAAGAGGTCATTAAAAAGATAGCAAAGAAAAGATGAAATTAAATATCAGTAGAGACTCTGAAACATGCTCATGAACATTGAGTAGCTAAAGCAAAAGTAAGGAATGACAAAGTAAAAGAACTGAAAATTTCAAAGGGCAGTTTGAGAAGACAAAGTAAAGTATTATAATGATGTGTGCAAAGAGCTGGAGATAGAAACCCAAAAGAGAAGAACATGCTCTACATTTCTCAAGCTGAAAGACCTGAAGAAAAAAATTTATGTGCTGAGTTTCAATAGTGAAGGATTCTACAGAGAAATTATTAAATGACTCAGGAAGCATCAGAAGAAGATGGAAGAAATACATAGAGTTATCATACTAGAAATAATTGATCGATGTTAAGCCTGAAGAGGTAACTTATGATCAGGAATGAAAGGTACTGAAGGAAGAAGTCAAAGCTGCATTGAAGGCATTAGCGAGAAACAAGGCTTTGGGAATTGACAGAATATCAATTGAGTTATTTCAACAAATGGATTTAGCACTGAAAGTGCTTACTCATCTTTGCCAGGAAATTTTGAGGACAGCTATCTGGCCAACTGACTGGAAGAGATCTATATTTAGGCGTATTCCCAAGAAAGGTAGTCCAACCAAATGTGGAAATTATTGGACAATCTCATTAATATCACACACAAGTAAAATTTTGTTAAAGATCATTCAAAAGCAACTGCAACAGTATATTGACAGGGAACTGCCAGAAATTCAAGCCAGATTCAGAAGAGGACACAGAACCAGGGATATCATTGTTGACATCAGATAGATCTTGGCTGAAAGTAGGGAATACCAGAAAGGTGCTTACCTGTGTTTCAATGACTATGCAAAGGCGTTTCAACTGTGTAGATCAGAACAAATTATGGATACCATTGTGAAGAATGGGAATTTCAGAACACTTACTTGTGCTTATGAGGAATCTATGTATGGGTCAGGAGGCAGTCATGTGAACAGGACAAAGGGCCACTGCATGATTTAGTTAGGAAAAGTGTATGTCACCGTACTACTTCTATCTGTGTGCCAAGCAAATAATCCAAGAATCTGGACTGTATGAAGAAGAACAAAACATCCAGGCTGGAGGAAGATTCATTAACAACTTGCATTATGCAGATGACACAACTCTGTTTGCTGGAAGTGAAGAAGATTTGAAACACTGTTGAGGATCAAAGACCACAGCCTTCAGTATAGATTGCACCTCACCATCAAGAAAAAAATACAGCTTGACCAGTAAGAAACATCATGATAAGTGGAGAAAGAATTGAGGTGGTCAAAGATTTCATTTTACCTGGTTCCATAATCAAAGCCCATGGAAGCAGCAGTCAAGACATCAAAAAATGCATTGCACTGGGAAAATCTGCCACAAAGGTCCTCTTTAAAGTATTGAAAAGTAAAGATGCCACCTTGAAGACTAAGGTGAGCCTGAATTCTCAGTTGCATCACGTGCATGTGAAAGCTGGACAATGAATACACAAGACAGAAAAACTGATGCCCTTGATTTATGCTGCTGGAGAAGTATATCAAATGTACCATGAAAGCTAAAAGAACAAACAGATCCGTCTGAAAGAAGCACAACCAGAGTGCTCTTTGGAAGCAAAGACTGTAATACCAGGTCTTACATACTTTGGACATCTTGTCAGGAAGGATTGGTCCTTGGAGAAGGACTTCATGCTTGGTAGAGTGGAGGGTCAGCGAAAAAGGAGACCCTCGATGAGATGGACTGACACAATCAATGACTGCAAAGAGCGGCTTACACATAAAAACTACTGTGGACATGGTGCAAGACTAGGCAGTGTTTCCTTCTGTTGTGCACAGTGTTGCTGCGAATCGGAAGGGACTCAGCAGCATCTGACAACGACAACAACACAAGAGCAACGACAGCTACAACAACGGCGACAGAGACACTTAGCTCTATTTGCTCCACAGCGTTGTGGCAGGCGCAGAAGTGCTGTCACACAAAACAAGTTCTGTTTGAACTGTATTGATCCCAGGATCAATCAAAGTAGTGTCGCAACCTTGAAATGACCTAACCACTTATAAAATAAAGTTCAGTTTTCCCTACGGTGAATTTTAAAAAAGAAAAAAAGATTGTAGTTGTCAGTGACTTTGTGAAGTCTCTCTTCTGCACAGAGCCCCATCATTAGCCAAAAAGCTCTACGTAATGCAACAGTGTTTGAAATGGAGAACCTGCTGATGGCACTGACGTGTTAGACTTCATGTGAGCTCTGTATTCAAGAACTCACAGCATGAGAATGGCAGCGGGTTTGGTTGGGTTTCTGTATTCTTGAAAGCAGCAAAGGCTGAGAAATCCTTTCACCTTTTGGTGTTCTAAGAAAGGGCCGTCCTGCTTTCGTACAGGAAACGTTGATGGCACAGTGGTTAAGTGTTACAGCTGCTAACCCAAATGCCAGCAATTTGAGGCCACCAGGCACTCCTTGGAAACTCTATGGGGGCAGTTCTACTCTGTCTTATAGGGTTGCTATGAATCAGAATTGACTTAACAGCAGTGGTTTTGGTTTTGGATTGTGGCTGTCATATACTCTTATTTATTTATTTATTTATTATGATTGAATCAAAATGTACATTCCCATATAGATTCGCATGCTCACCTGTTTGCAGCTCCCACTACTCTCCCTGCCTGGTGACAGCATACCCTTCCTCTCTGCTCCATATATGTCCTATCTTCCCAATAGTCTCCCGTCCCCTCCTCTCCACCCACTCCCCTTCCTCCAGTAAAAGGTGAGCAGGATGACATCTTATAGATGCACAGAACCGTAAAGTTCCCACAAGACACAGTCACTGTGTTACTGAGTCTAATCCACTGCTGTGTGAAAAATTGATCTTCATTATGATCTATGGACAGGGGCAGCATCAGGGCCAGGGGCCATGCTCCCAGGGGAACCCCAAAGCTCCTGGACCATCAATTGCGGTCTTTTAGTGGAGATCTCAGAGTGCACGCCTATTTATTCTTGTGTTGCCAGTGAGACTTAATTTTGTGAGCTCCATCATGGCTGTCACTGGTGGTGGCTGTGTACCATCTAGTTCTTCCGGTCACGAGTTAATGTAGAGACCTGCTCACTTATGACACTATCCTACAGAATCAAGGCCATACACACCAACTGATACATGCGTATGAATGTTCATCGCACCTCAGTCTGTAATAACAAAAAGATGGAATCAACCCAGATACCCAACAACAGAAGAACGGATAGGTAAACTATGGTATATATACTCAGTGGGACACTATGCAATGATAAAGAACAACGATGATTGCAGGAAACATCTCTTAACCTGGTTTCGACTGGAGGACATTATGCTGAGTGAAAGCAGTCAGTGACAAAAGGACAAATACTGTATGAGACCACTACTGTGAGAACTTAAAAACAGACTCGTGCATAAAAGAAAAGACTCCTTGACGGCTGCAAGGGTGGGGAGGGAGGGAGTGTGAGAGGGAGTGGGTTTAGATTTGGTAGTTAATAGACTCTCTCATACACTCTTAAATAAGACCAACACTCACCCTTCCTCAATAAACACCATACTCATGGTTACCTGCCTCTACAAAGCCTAAAAGCTCTGCTGGTGCCATGTTAAGTTCTTGGCTGCTAACCGAAAGGTTACTGGTTGGAGCCCAACAGTCTCTCTATGGGAAAAAGATATCAGCTTCTGTAAAAGATCATAAAATTGGAAACCCCATGGGGTAGTTTTTACATTGGAGTGGGGACTGACTCAGTGGTAATGGATTGGGTTTTATATGGTATAAAGCCTGAAGCCCCCTTCCTTTTCTTTGAGACATTTCTCATTAACGTACATCCTCCTATTGCAGTAGCCTGTTTAAGTTCATCTCCTTAATTGTCCTGTGTATCTTGTCTTTTATAACCAGCACTGGATTATTAAAAAAAAAAAAGAAACCAACAGGGTAAGCATGAGCTTACTTATGCTTACTTCCTAATGTGCAGAGAACAGTTTCGCATTTTTCATATTCACTGTAGATTAGGAGGAAGCACAAATATTCCTGTGGTCACATAGCTCACTGGGTAATCCAACCATGTCAGTGATGACATCTTAGGCATCTAGTGCTGCTATATTAGAAATACCACAAGTGGATGGCTTTAACAAAGAGAAATTTGTTCTGTCATAGTTTAGTAGGCTACAAGTTCAAATTCAAAGCGTTAGCTCCAGGTGAACACATTCGCTGTTGGCTCTGGAGGAAGGTTCTTGTCATCAATCTTCCCACAGTAGAGGAATTTTTGAGGTAAAGGGACACTGTATCCAAAGGATACCCTCTGCTTCCAGCCCTGCTTTCTTGGTGGTACGAGGTCTGCCAAGCCTCTGCTTGCTTCCTGCTCCTTTTATCTCTTTTGAAATAAAAAGTGGTGCAGGCCACACCGCAGGGAAACTCCCTTTACAATGAATCTGGGATGTGATGAGAGCAAAGTGTTACATCCTACCTAATCCTCTTTAAACACAGGTAGAGATTATGATTTTTAACACATAGGAAAATCACAAAATGAAGGACAGCCACACAATACTGAGAATCATTGTTTAACCAAGGTGACATGTATTTTGGGGACACGAAATTCAGTCCATGACAGATGGTAAATTTGAAGAGAGACCTTTTATTCTGTAGGAAGGCACTGCAGGGCTAAAAGGACAAATGCCAGCCAAACCTAGAATCCGAATCTTTGATGTGGTGAAAAACTGTGAACTTACTCACTACAAATAACCTTGCCTATTGGATAATCTGTCCCTGTTCATTGTTTTAAAAAAATACAAGAAAAAAAATTATGTTCACTGTTAAATCCAGAAGAGGCAAATTATAATGGAAATGGAAAGACAATGAGTTTTAATTTGAGCAGAACGTGACAGTGTGATTGAATGTTTTAAAGCAATGTTTACAGGGAAAGAGTAGATGCCTTCATTCCGTAAGTGAGTGAGGTGGAATGTGACATTGACTTCTTTGCCTAAGAAAACAGCAGTGGCACCAGGTAAAGCACTGCAGTTGAAACAGCAATTTCTTTACTATCTTCTTCTTGAGCTTCTTTGAGGGTATTGTTTAATCATGTTTGAATTTTGACTTCAGTAATGATTATAGTATTAAGTATAATTCCATTCCTCAATAATATTCATTCTCAGAAAAGTTTATATGCATATATGTGTGGGGGAGGGATTTGAACATGCTGGCAAATGGCACAAAAAAGGTGAAAAGTCTCTACTGCTGAAAACTAACCCATGTGCAGGAATTAAGATAATGTAGACATAAGTTATGATTTTGAGACAATGTACATACAAATATTGGCAGCCTCCATTACTCTGCAGAAACCCTGATGGTATAGTGGGTTAAGTGCTACGTCTGTTAACCAAAAGGTCATCAGTTCAAATCTGCCAGGCATTGCTTGAAAACTCCATGGGGCAGTTCTACTCTGACATGTAGGGTTGCTATGACTTGAACCCAACTCAATGCAGTGAGTTTTATTACTGTCTTACCCACAAAGATGGCATAGACTTGTGGAGGCTGTAACAGTCACAGGAGGAAGCAGGTTTTCAAAATATAGAGCTGCTTTTTAATGTAAGTATTTTATATACAGTGCCCCAAGCATTTCATACAGTGCCTAAATGGTAAGTAATGAGAAGGGTATATAAGAAGGCTCTGCTTCTAGGGAAAAAAATGAACTAAATGTAAAAATACCTTTTTCAGTTACCTGGGCAGACAGGTTAGTGCATCTGACATGGCAGGCTTTAGTAGCCAACGAAGATTCTTATAAAGGAACTTAGTCCTGAAATTTTAATGTGGCCACAAATTTCATTTGTTTCTAAAATAATTTTACTTCTAAGTCGCCATGAGTCGGATCCAACTCAATGGCACTTGGCTTGGCTAAGTATTCTTTATGTTGTTAATTGTAACTCATTAAAATTGTATACAATAGGAAATAACTGAAATTTCCCACAGGAATAGACCAATGAGGAAAACTACAGTATACCAATTCAGTGAGTTATTCTGCAGCATATAAATATTAGTTTGCATGGGAAAATGGCATAGAAAGTTGTTATGATGCTGAGAAGAAACCCTGGATACCAAATGGCCTATTACAGATATATTTTGCAGTAGAATGTAAGCTCAGTGAGCACTGGGGCCATGTCAGTCTCTTGTCACTGTATTCCCAGTAGATGGCATCATAGCTGTTGCTAGTAATAAACAGTAATAAAAATATGACAAAAAATGAAAATACATTCCAAAAGGGAAAATAGTCTTAGGTATAGAAAAACTATAGAGGAGTGCACATTAAAATGTAAACAATGTTTAATGCTGAGTAGATAATTGTTCTTCCTTTGCCAACTGATGTTTTGAAAATTTTTTGAATGAAATTTTATTTCTTTTATGATCAGAACAAAAATAATAAAAGTAAGTTGAACTATACCTTTTCATAAGGTTCTCCAAAGCAGTTACAATAGTATTGTCCATTTCTATATTTAGGTAGCTTACTGAGTGGGCTATCTTTTTCTCACTCTTAGAAAGCAGCTGATTTTCCGGAATCCTCACATTTTATCCAGGCTTGTCCCTCAATGTACAGTCACACACAGTCTGTTCAGGAGTGTGATCAGTAAATGAAGCGAAAATCGAAACAAGTAACTATTATATGATGTGTGTCACTTGTATATTTTTCGGGTGTCTGTGGTTTCTTTCTTCCTGAAATAAGAACAAACTCACAACCCTTCCTACTCCCTAGTAAAAACAAAGCTAGCAGGAAGAGCTCCATTATCATGGCCTTCACAAGTTGCCAATGTGAACAGAAAAACAAAAACTGGCTAAGGTCTTCTGAGCTCTTTCTGAATGTTCTAATAATTCCCTTGAGCATCAGACACATTTTATTGCTCACCAATAGACATTTATCACTGAAGAGTGCTGTGCCTGTATTTCCCGACTTTAACGTAAGTTATACTTGATTGACTAACAGTTGTGCACGAATGCTCCTCAAGAGAATGCTGCGTGTTTATGTGGTGTGAAAGATTCCCATTCTTTTACTCTAGGCTGACAAATGTATTCTGTGATGTGTTTGTATTAAAATTGTGAAGTTAATCTGCCCACAAAAACATTAGAAATTCTGATTTTACAGTCAAAAGTAGATGAAAAACAGCAATGTCTGAAAAGCTAAAAAGCTGAAAGAAGGGTATGACAGAATCGTTCTGTTCATGTGAAGAGTCATCCTTTTAAAGCATCAGTCACATACAGATTACATCAAAATCAGAAACGTTAATCTAAGTGTGGCACTTGCTGAAATAATGGTTGCAGATTTCCACAGAATCATCTTGCACACTAATCTGTACTATGTTTCGAAAATAAAATCCTACCAAAATACTATTCCTATTGAATCAAGCTTAAAAACTATTAAATAAAAGGTCAATCGACAGTTAAATGGAAAAAGGCTTTAAATAAATTGTGTCAGCTTAGGTTTTGGGCAGTTTCCTAGAAAAAAAAGATAATCCTTGGAAAGGCTTGAAGGAATTGGAAAAGTTATATTAAGAAAATAGAATGAAGTCTCCCAGAATTAGCCTGCCCATGAGGAAAAGCATAATAAAAGCTTTTCTCTTAATCTTTTGTACCTGAGCCAAACAAATCCATTGCCACTGAGTCAATTCCAACTTAGCCTATGGGACAGATTAGAACTACCCCTGTGGTTTCCCAGGCTGTAAATCTTGACCGAAGCAGACTGCTGCTGCTGGTGGGTGTGACCTTCCAGCATTTCAGCTAGGAGCTGAAGTGCTTAACCACTGTACTACTAGTGCCCCTTTCAGCACAAATCAAAAACCAAACACCTTGTCAGTAAATTTCCAGAACCCTCTGTGGCTCACAGCAGAGAAACAAAACCAACGTGAGGAATATAAACAAAGAGGTATCTGTCTCATCACCTGGCATAATTCTATTCACTCCATGCTGAAATAAAAGGAAACACACTAAAATAATACATCTTTTAATTTCTTTCCCTTAATTCAAGCCCAGTAATCAAAATAGAAAGGGAAATTTTCCATAATTTGGACCAAAGCCTTATCATCAGGTGCTCTTTGGAAACTCTATGGGGCAGTTCTACTCGGTTCTATAGGGTCCCTGTGAGTGGGATCAACTCCACAGCTGTGAATTTGGTTTGGCTTTGGGTTTCTCTCTAAATTGAGTCTTTTTCATACAATAATCAAAGACATACATCCACAGTAGTGACCTGCAAAGTGAATGCTGATCATTGGAGGTTTTTCTACTCAATGAACATTTATTTAATACCCACTAGATCGGATTTACTTGGTTCAACCACTGCAAGTAAAGGTTACTTTGGGATACATAAATTTGATTTTATTTTTTAACTCAGTATCATGTCTGAGAGCATCTCCAGTTGTTTACAGATTGAGGTTCCATAGCCCTTTGTGGATTCTTTTTTCTGCCTTTTTTTTTTGTATCCCCTTTTTTGAACTCACAGGGTACATGTTTCCATTTTAATATCCAACACATTTATATCTACCATAACTACTAGTTCACTTGTTCCTGCTAGGCTTTGATTTCTGTGATGGCAAGAATGTTAGTTTATATTCTTAGTACATAAAAGCAACTAGAACCACTGCCATCAAGTTGATTCCAATCCCTAGTGACCTTATAGGACAGACTAGAACTGCCCCATAGAATTTCCAAGATAGATTCGAACTGCTGACCTTGTGGTTAGCAGCCATAGCACTTAACCACTACACCTCGAGGGTTTCCTCTTAGTAATAGCACTTAATAAAGTGCCTGACACAGATAGATGGTCAGTGAGTGTTTGTTGGATACGTAATGTAATTAATTAATAAAATACTTCCAAAGCTATTAAGGTTATACCTCATCTACAAAATAAACGTGCTTTTGTTGGTGACTGAGTAGTTAACCATTCAGCTGAGCTGAACTCAGTATTACATTAAACTTGTTGCTGGTAGGTGCTGTTGATTTTGATTCCAACTCATAATGACGCCACGTGAGAGAACAGAACCACCCCACAAGGTTTTCTAGGCTGTAATCTTTATGGGTGGCCTCGGTGGCACAGTGGTTAAGGGCTAAGCTGATAACCAACAGGTCAGCAGTTTGAATCTGCCAGTTCTCCTTGGAAACCTTAGGAGGCAGTTCTACTCTGTCCTGTAGGGTCACTGTTAATTGGAACTGACTCAAAAGTAACAGATTTGGTTTTTTGGTTTGAAGTCTTTATGGGAACAGATTGACCAGTTTTCCTCATGCAGATCAACTAGCTGGGTGGGTCGAACAGCAACCTTTAGGTGAGCAGCCAAACATTTAACTGTTGTGTCACAAGGGCTCCTTTACATAGAACATGATAGTGAAATTAGATTAAGGAATTGACTGGAGATGGGAAAGGGAGCTCTTTGTAGAAATGTCAGCTTTGTGGGTGAGCACGGTGCCATCTTGTTGCTGCAGAGCTCATATTCTGTGGCTGATTCCTTGGGAGGATTCCACTCTGCTAAGCAAACTAAACTGACATTTGGCCAGCACAGTCTAGATGTATTCCTTAGTTAAATGCAGAGAATTCACATTTAAAAGTGAGGAGAATCCAATGAGGTAGTTACAAAGCCTTTCTCTAGAGAAATTCTTTTTCATAACATCCATGCCTGTGTTTTTTATTTATTGAGTCAGATTCTCCTAGGACCTTAAACTATTTCTTAAATGTAAATCAGTCAACTTTCAAATCTTCTTTAGGCCAAGACTGGCTCACTCCCAGTTCAGTTTAGTATTGTGCAACTTATAATCAAGAATTTTTTTTTTAACCTAATTTGACTCTAAAACAAGTTTTATATAGTAGGAATTTTCCTTCACACATATTACATCCAGAAAAATAGATTAAATGTAACATACTCAATGGGAAATAAAACTCTAGGTGTCCATAACATGATGTTTTCCAGAATGATTCTACTAATGAATTCTACTAGGGCCTTCCTTTTCTTTGGCTGAGATGACTCGTGGCTGATACTGCTTGTGGACCTGCTGCTTGCCAAGTCCTCTTTGGAGTGGAGAGAAAAGGAAGTCTCATTTTCATGGTAACAGCTATGAAAGGCCATGGCTTGAACTGCAGCAATATTATACATTCCAGAAGTTGTTCAAAAAGGGTTTTTGTTAGTAAGTATGAAATACAGTTTTATGAACAGGAAATATGGTAAAAATGCAAATAGATTTAAAAGTTTCAGTACATGCTAAGAATGTGTTGCATGTTTTAAAGAATGGAATTCCGGCTTAGCTGCTAGTGTTTGACTACAAGTCATTTTAGTAAAAAGTGGCAAACATCATCTTTGAGATTCTGTTTTTAATAAGGATTTAGTGAGGACTATGATCATTTCCAAGAAAGACGTATTTGAGCATTATACAAAAAAATGTTATATGTATGAGAAGTCCATGTTTTCTAATTTGCTACTGGCTCAAAAGATTGTTATACCAAATGCATGTTTTCCTGGAAGATAAAATACTGTTTCAAGTTTCACTCTGTGTCTGAGTACTGTGATTTTTTTAAGTTTGTGAATTGAACTTGAATGTGATTTATCAGAACAGCAACTTAAACCAATTGGATTTCCTTTTCAATTTGATTTTCCTCTTTAGAGAAAACAGAGCAGTATGCCCAGTCAATGTCTTTTATCCAGTAACAGAACAAATTCATCTGGTGATCCATCTATGCTTAAATTGAAAGTGATCCGTCTATGCTCTGGACAGTGAGTGACCACAATAAGAACTTTTCATTTATGTTAGCACTTTATAATTTGCAAAAGTTTAACAGCCACTTCTTATATTATTTGATTTTCACAACCACTTGTGGAGTAAACAGGGCAGAAGTTACATCCTTTTGTAAATTCCAGATCTCAAGAGAGTTTGGAAGACAGCCTGTATCAGAGCTAGGAAGTTGTAGAGTTAAGTCCAGTGTTGTTTCTGACTCCAAATCCCATGCTACTTTCCTTCTGCCCCATAAACATCTGACGGACAGGCAAAACATTTCCTCGAGGTATTTGCACCTTTAAAAAAGGATGTTTATTAAGTCAAAAGAAACTGCTGATGAAACACAAGACTGTGTACAACACAGTCAAGTGAAAAAAAAATTCAAATACTGTGGACATGTTGTACAGCAGGTGAGGTGTGGGAGATGTGGATATTTTACAACAAAAGGACCAAATGGAGGTAAGACAATATTAATTCAGTGCCTCTTTTCTTCCTCACCTAAAAACAACAGTCTTTCTCTTTTTCCATATTTTTCTTTCGCTGTCACCTTCACTTGTGTTACGTATGAGAATCATTGCTATTCAAGGTGTGAGTAACAAATGGATCAGTAGTATTAGCATCACCTAAGAACTTGTTAAAAATGCAGAATCTCGAGTTCTACCCCAGATCTACTGAATCAGAATCTTCATTTTAACAAGATGTCGGATGACTCATGTGTTCTGATTCCTGTATACTGGTTTACTTCCATTTTCTCACGTCTGTACAGCAGTCACTGTTAGTGTGTATGTGTCAGGGACATGTACTCAGATGCTGTCAAAAATGGAAGCATTCGCAAAAAAACAGAACAAACTCCTATTAGGACTTTGACTCCAAGGATACACAAAGCAAAAGAAGGAAATTAGCCTTACAGGAGATCTGAATTGCCATTGCAGCTCTTTTGGCTTTGACTTGTTTGGAAAATCATCTTCTTTTCTGAAACTTACCTTCTTGATTTAGAAAATGGAGACAATAATTTGTGCAACATTTACATCAGGGAGTAGACATGAGGGTTCAGTGAGAGAAAATCATATACAAACACCCTCAGAAGTAAGAAATGCTCTCACTAGAAGGATACAAAATGTTGCAAAATGTTTTGGGTGCATTTGAAGGCTCACATTAGAATTTCTTAAACAGAAGTGAATACATCTTATTAAAATAAAACAAATTATATATAGTCTCTGAAGTACTGTCTTATAAATGAATGAATGAATTTCACTGGTTGGGCTCCTGTAGTACAATCTCTTATGTCAGTTCTCAGAACACAGGGAACTAGTGCCTAAATCTTTTATGAAATAGAGCAGATAGAGAGCCATCTATCCATGTTTATTAAACACTGTCACAAAAAAAAGATGTGATAATATTTAGAGCCCAGAAGGCATTTTATTCCCAGTATACTCTAAGGAGAAGAACCTTCCTTTCTACTCTGTTAGCTTCCTAAGTGCTCAGTAGTGAAAACTAAATCTTTGCTCTTGGTGCAGAAAAACATGATATTTACTGCTTGAGAGTACAACTTTTGGAAAGCAAATGCTGACTCCTCTTTAGCTGTATGACTTGGCCACACACCTATTTGAGGGGTAGAATCATGGTCCAGGAAAATACTAAGAGAAATTTTTCTGATAAAAATAAGTAATTAAATAAATCCCCAAAACTCCTGGCATAGGAGAAAGAGGATGCTAAGGAACTGGCCAGGACAGAGTAGAAATTAAAGGTCAGTTAAGTTGTCACCATCCTGTAAACTTGCATCTTGCCAAAGCACATGGACTTAATACAAGGACTTACAATGCTGTCAAGAGAGGATTATAGATGAAGGTAGCCCTGTAAACATTCCAAAGAATCAGATACACTAAACAAATCAGTACCTTTTCTCTCTTTCTGGATTGTTTCCACCCTTCCACTGTGGTGAGGTAATTCACAGCTGCATGTAGTAACGAGTGACAGAAACATGGAGAGGTTGCTGACCCACAAGTACATGTCCATGACCTTGACATACAACACTCACGCCTGTGAGGATCGTGTACATACATGGTCAACACCAAGGTGATTCCTGCCTTTCAAGAAAAGTAACAACCCGTCACAAAGCCATCGAGATCCAGGATCTTGTGTTCATTACCCCAGCTGCCACGTTTCCAGAACAATGTCAGTCTGGTGAATGAAAAAATCAGGGGTGAAATTCTTATCTATAACTCTTGTACACATCTTGAGTTAAAGTAAGAAGCTGCCCTTGGATTATATTTTCCATCTGTTACTTGCTCTCTTGCCTATACTGTTTTCTTTTCTCCATTGCAGATGTTTATAGTACAGGCTCACACAGTTGGCAGAGTCTTTCAGGCCTCATCTGTTTGCTACCCTGAAATGCCCTCTTATCTGCTTCCTAAACCATCCCAGAAAGGTAAGAGTGTATTCTTTTTAAAAAACTCTTCTGGGAAAGAAATTCTAAAACCATTTCTACGAGTCTTTTCTGTTATTGTACAAGTCTTAGTGCTAACAAATTGTTTTCCTTTCATCTTTCATGTATCAGAGTGAACTCATGTTTTCTTGAGTGATTCTTAGCAGCGTTAAAGACTGCAATTCTCCATGTTATGATTTTATACAGAGCATGTAAAAACTATCCTTGTCTTCTGTTACCAAATTTGCGATTCAAACAGATTCAGAATGTATAAGTGTGCTGAAGAAGGCTCAACTATTTTCAAATATTTCCTGAGCAACTGCTAAAGAGGAGTCACTTTTCCACCCTTTGCTTCTCCTCTCTTGTCTGCTTTGCCCTGTCCTATCTTTTTCCAGAATCCCTGGCTGGCACAGTTTGCACCCGGCTGTTAAGTGGAAGGTTGGCAGTTTGAATCCACCCAGCAGTTCCATGAGAGAAAGGCCTGGAAATCCTATTCCTTAAGATCATAGCCACTGAGAATGCTATGGATGTAGTTCCTACTCTGACATACATAGGGAGCCATGAGTTGGCTCAGTTCCACAGGCAGGTAGTGTGTCTTCTTCTTCCCTCTCCTTTCCTGTCTCTCCTTCACTTGGTTTCTCCTCTCTGCCACTTCCCTCCCCCTACTTCTTCTTCTTCTTTGTTCTTCTCTTTCCCTTCCATGCCTTCCCCTTCCCATGTCTTTCTTTTCTGAGATCACAACAGAGGTGAGCAGATCAGGGTTCTGGGGGACAATGGAGGAATAAGTGTCTCTAAGATTTCCTAAATAAAATCCTGGCCACAGGGAGGCCTACTCAGTATATATACAAATTTCTGAGGGAAATCATAGTAGTACTGCCTGGAGAGAAAGTACAGTATTATAAATCTTCAAAATGGACACTGGCTGGGGTGGTTTTATTTCCCTCCAGGGAGATACAAATGGAACTGCTAATGATTTTTATAAGTCATGAGGACATTTTAATATCACAGACAGAGTTCCAAACAGCAGGAAAAATGCTGTGATTTACTCCCAAATGTACAGACTCAGCATGCAGATAGCTTTCACTAACGTGTTTCTGTGGTTCTTACATTAACTCTGTGAGGTTCGTGCAAGCGAGTTCCCAATCAAAAAACAATGACATCTCTATGGAGTCAATTTCAGATGCAGGTTATCATTTGACAATCACTGCCAACACGGCCTAAAAATAGGACAACCACATGGGACGGCCCAGCAGCTTACCTTCACACTGATCGGAACTCCAGAGTAAGAAACCTAACAGCCATTCTAGCTTATAAAAGAAGAGACCACTACCTCATGCAGTCCCATGCTTCCCCCTGAACACTGGTAACACCAACAATCTACATATTGGTGGATGCCGTTTGCAGAGCTTCACTCTCAAAAGCACCTGCTGCATAAACATGGATATGTGAGATTTTTATTAACCTTACAGGTGTGTAGCTGAACATGATTAGATAACATCTGCTTCCTTCTGTTGAATGTTTACCCACCATAATCCTCGGTAAATATTATTAGCCACACATTGCAGGACAGAAATAGGAGCTTAGAGCTGTTAAATAATCAACCTGAATGTTGTCAGGAGCAGGATTTGAACTTCTCCCTGAGTGCACAAGCTATGTGTCACACATGCAAAATATTGCTTCTCATTCCAGGCTTGAGAAGGGAATCCCCTTTTATTTTCAAGATAATAACCCTATCTCTGTATGTAGAGCATCTCAGAGACAAGATGTTACAAAGTTGTGAAATTATGTCAGGAAACATAAAGGTACTTAGCGTTTTTCAGTAGGCCAAATGTTTTATTTCTTTGGAGATTGTTTTGGTAAAATTAACATTCCTGCTTGTTGGGGACCATGGGGAAGCCCCCCAGGCCCAGCATATTATTTTCAAGATAATAACCCTATCTCTGTATGCAGAGCATCTCAGAGACAAGATGTTACAAAGTTGTGAAATTATGTCAGGAAACATAAAGGTACTTAGCGTTTTTCAGTAGGCCAAATGTTTTATTTCTTTGGAGATTGTATTGGTAAAATTAACATTCCTGCTTGTTGGGGACCATGGGGAAGCCCCCCAGGCCCAGCATACAGGAAGCTTGGAAAAGCCCGTGCGTCACTGCTTACCAGCATACAGGAAACTTGGAAAGTCCTGTGTGCCATTGTTTAGCATACAGGCAATTTGGAAAGTCCTGTGTGCCATTGTTTAGCATACAGGAAGCTTGGAAGTCTGGAAAGTCCCACGCGTCACTGCCCAGCACCACCACCCACGCTTGCCCCCAACCAATCACTGAATGCCAAGCACTTCTTACTAGACCTCACCTAACTACAGGACCCTCCCCTCCTCAAAGTATATAGTCCGCTGTTGCATTAAAAAATTTTGAGGCTTGATCAGAAATTTGTCTGGCCTCCATTTCTTCGCGTCTCTTGCCCACCTTCATTTTCGCAGACTCCCCCCTCGTCCCTCCGTTGATTTGTCCCGCGGGTCGGGGCAAAACTGGCGCCCAACGTGGGGCTGGGGGTACGAGACTGCTGAAAGACACCCACTATGGAGAAGGAAGTCCTGGCCAGGCATCCTGAGCTGCCGCACCGGGTGTGAGCCAGCTCGACCGGGGTCTCCGCGAGAAAAGTCGCTCGTGAGTCAGACCCGTCCTGATCACCGTGGGAGTAGCCGCCCTGCGAGTTTTGATCTGCAAAAGGTGAGTGGGTTAAAGTTATGGGGCAAGAATTAAGTTCTCATGATTTGTTTCTTACAGGAATCAAAGACTCTTTTAAGATGCGGAGAATTAAGGCAAAAAAGAAAGACTTAGCTCAGTTTTTTATGTTTCTGTCGGATGTGTGCCCATGGTTTCCTCAGGAGGGCACCATTAGCCCGCAAATTTGGAAACGGGTTGGAGATTGTTTGAATGACTATTATAAAACTTTCGGACCTGAGAAGGTCCCAGTCACTTGCTTTTCTTATTGGAATTTGATAAATGATGTCCTCCAGAGTTCCCATAATGCTCCTGATGTTCAACATCTCGCCCAGATGGGTGAAAGGGTTATGAAGGAACAGTCCCGTCCCCCTTTCGCCTGCCCCTCAGTCTCTGAGGAGCCTCAGGCCCTCGGAACACACACATCCCCGCAAAAGAGTCATACTGATCCCTCCAAGGGTCTTTACCCGTCCTTAAAAGCCAGCACCGATAAACCTGATTCTGACCCACTGTCCCCTGAAGATCAGACCATGCTTGAGGAACACGCCGCTCATTACCGTGAGGATGCCTATCCCTATACCTTTACAGCCCCGGCCTTCCAAAAGCCTCCTCCCTATCCCCCAGGCCCTCCTAACCCGGCCACCCCGCCCCTTGGCCCAGGACCGAGCTGTCCTCCCAGTTCAACGGCAAACTCCCTTGAGCAAGATATAGCGACGCTAGAAAAACTTGTTGCTCGCAGGCAGAGACAGTTAGAGCTCCAAAAAGAGCTCCAAGCCCTTGAGCAAGAGCTTAACTCACTCAGCCTGGCCCAGAACCCTAAAACGCAATCCCGGGGTGGTGTGTCACAAGGTACCCCAGGCCGTCCTAAGACTCTCCTCACCTTCCCGGTAACCCGTAGTCAGCGCGAACAGGCAGAAATCGAGATAAAAAGTGAAGAAGAGCAAGAAAGCCCCAGAATAGAAGAGGAAGAAGAGGTTGAGAATCCTGATACAGATGATGTCCAACCTGACAGCCTTAGCCCCCAGAAATATCGCCGCCTAAACGTAAAACATGTTAAAGACCTAAAAGTGGCCGTTAATAACTACGGCCCAACAGCCCCCTACAGTATAGCATTACTTGAAAGCCTTAGTGACCGATGGCTTACACCTAATGATTGGCATTTTTTGGCCCGGGCCTGTTTATCAGGGGGAGATTTTGTTCTCTGGCGTACCGAGTTTGCTGAACAGTGCCGAGAGACGGCACAACGTAATGGAGAAAGCAAAACCTCCCGCACCTGGACAAGAGATAAACTCTTGGGGCGGGCTCCATATGACACCAACGAAAAACAGGCAAATTTTCCCCCTGGTTTGTTATCACAAATACAAAACGCTGGCCTTCGAGCCTGGAGACGGCTCCCCCCCAAGGGCGCGGCCACTACTTCGTTGGCTAAAATTCGCCAGGGACCTGATGAGCCATATAGTGAATTCGTCAGCCGCTTAACTGATGCTGCCGAAAGGCTAGTAGGAGAAGGTGAGACCGGCAGTGCTTTTATCAAACACCTTGCCTTTGAAAATGCTAACCCCTCTTGTCAAGAAGCCTTACGGCCTCATCGCAGGGGAGATATCTCCGATTACGTCCGACTTTGCTCAGGTATCGGAGCCTCCCATGCCATTGGCGTTGCCATAGGCACGGCGCTTAAGGGTTTGGACCTCAGCTCATCACAAAAAACTTGTTTTAATTGCAAACAGCCTGGCCATTTTGTACGCAAATGTCCCCTGGGAAAACAACATCGAGGGCCTCCCACCTCATTGTGCCCCCGGTGCAAAAGGGGCAAGCATTGGGCTGTAGATTGTTATTCCAAAACTGACATTAACGGTCAGCCTCTCCCCCCGAAACAGGGAAACTCCCAGCGGGGCCAGCCCCTGGCCCCACCCTTGGAACAGAACCTAGGGGCAGTCAGGTTTGTTCCCCAAAAACAGACACAGAGACAGGTTTCAGCTCCCTCTGCCGCGCCACCCCTGGAAGTGCAGGCTTGGACCTCCGTTCCACCACCAGTACAATACTGACCCCTGAACAGGGCATTCGGGTCATTCCTACTGAGGTCCGAGGACCATTGCCCCCGGAAACGTTTGGGCTGATAATAGGGCGAGGCAGCTCCTCCTTGGCCGGTCTTCAAATTCTCCCGGGAGTTATTGATAATGATTATACAGGACAGATTTCTCTTTTGGCTTCTGCCCCCTCGGGGCTGGTATCCATACATGCAGGTCAAAGAATAGCTCAGATCTTATTGCTCCCTTTATTACCTACACCCCATAGGCATTTAGTTCCCCGGCGGCCTGATGTCGCCTTCGGGTCCTCAGATGCATATTGGCTACAACCAGTCACCCCTGATAGGCCAAGGCTTACTCTCCAGTTGGATGGCAAAACCTTCGAAGGAATAATGGATACGGGGGCTGATACCACAGTAATTTCCACTAAATATTGGCCTTCCAACTGGCCCTGTGAGACCGCCATAACCCATCTTGAGGGCATTGGCCAGTCAGTCAACCCAAAACAAAGCTCAAAAATTCTTACTTGGAAGGACTCTGAAGGTAACGCAGGACAAATTCAGCCTTACATTGTTCCAGGTTTACCTGTTAATCTATGGGGCCGTGATGTTTTATCCCAATTGGGAATCATCATGTGTAGCCCAAATGAGATAATTACCCAGCAGATGCTTAACCTGGGTTTCCTACCGGGACAAGGACTGGGGAAGAATAATCAAGGTATAAAACAGCCTCTTCCCGTAGCGCCTAAAACCGATCGTGCAGGCTTGGGAAGTGAAAATTTTCCTTAGCGGTCATTGACTCCCCTGCACCCCACGCTGATAAGATTAAGTGGAAATCTGAGTCTCCAGTGTGGGTAGATCAATGGCCCTTGACTGAACAAAAACTCGCAGCTGCCACAAGGTTAGTGCAGGAACAGCTGGCTGCTGGACATTTAGAACCAACCACCTCCCCTTGGAATACTCCTATATTTGTGATCAAAAAGAAAAACGGGTCCTGGCGACTCCTCCAGGACCTCAGAGAAATTAATAAAACTATGTTTACAATGGGGGCCCTTCAACCTGGACTCCCCTCCCCCGTTGCCATTCCAGCTAACTATTTTAAAATCATTGTTGATCTTAAAGATTGCTTCTTTACCATCCCTCTTCACCCACTCGATAGGGAACGCTTTGCGTTTAGCCTTCCTGTTATCAATTTTAAAGGGCCAATGCAATGCTATCAGTGGAAGGTTCTCCCTCAAGGCATGGCCAATAGCCCTACGCTATGTCAAAAATTTGTTGCCCAAGCGGTGGACCCTCTCCGCCGCCGATGGCCTTCTATGTACATAATTCATTATATGGATGATATCCTGCTGGCTGGTGCCACCCGTCTTGAAGTGCTTAATTGCAGCCAAGATTTAACCCATAGCCTGGCTCTTTTGGGGCTTCAAATTGCCCCTCACAAGGTTCAACTTACAGATCCCTATTACTACCTGGGCTTTGAATTAAACGGTAACCAAATTCGCACTCAAAAGCTTAGCTTTCAAACCTCTCAATTACAAACCCTAAATGACTTCCAAAGGTTCCTGGGAGATATAAACTGGCTCAGACCATATCTCCGACTCACAACAGGGGAGTTAAAACCATTATTTGACGTTCTTCGAGGGGACCCCGACCCTCTCTCCCCCCGGCAACTTACCCCAGAGGCATCAAAGGCCCTTCATACTGTCGAACTGGCGGTGCAACAACAACAAGTCACTTTTCTTGCTTATGACAAACCCTTTGCTCTCATAGTCTGCCATACACCCCATATGCCCACAGGAGTGTTGTGGCAAGAGGGACCCCTCCTATGGATACACCTGTCGGCCAATCCATCCAAGGTCCTTGTCACATACCCTGCGCTGGTAGCAAAAATTATAAAGACAGGCAGAGAAAAGGGGCACCAACATTTTGGACGGGATCCTAATCACCTTATAGTTCCATATACCAAAGAACAAGTAGACTGGCTCTCTCAAAATGATGATGACTGGGCAATTACCCTCATTACATTCCAGGGCTCTATAGATAATCATTACCCTTCACACAAACTCCTCCAGTTTGCCCAAAGGCACTCCTTCATCTTCCCCAAAATTACATCTGCTCAGCCCTTAAAAGGGGCCTCCCTGGTTTTTTCAGACGGGTCATCCTCTGGTGTTGCGGCATGGGTCATAAACTCACAGGAATATAGTGTCCAGTCTCCTTACAAGTCAGCCCAGCTTGTGGAGCTTTTCGCTATCATACAAGTCTTCACCATACTACATAATACCCCCTTTAATCTCTATACCGACAGTGCTTACATAGCCCTCTCGGTCCCTGTGTTGGAAACTGTTCCGTATATCAAACCATCTTCCAACGTTGTGCCCCTCTTCCAACAACTCCAGACACTCATCCTAGACAGAAAAGACCCCTTTTTTATTGGGCACTTGCGAGCCCATACCGACCTCCCAGGACCCCTCTCCGAAGGCAATAGCCTTGCAGACAAACAAACACACTTGGTCCTCTCAGCTACCCTAGAGCCCATTGCCAAGGCCCAACAGGCTCACGCTCTTCACCACCTCAATGCCCGTACACTTCGTCTTATGTTTAAGATCTCTAGAGAACAAGCGAGGCAAATTGTTAAAGACTGTCCCGCATGTGTAACTCTTCTGCCTCTTCCCCACCTGGGAGTTAACCCAAGGGGCTTACTTCCCAATGAAATCTGGCAGATGGATGTTACCCATATTCCTGAATTTGGCAACCTCAAGTATACCCATGTAACTATTGACACCTTTAGTGGGTTCCTCCATGCCACCCTCCATAGTGGTGAGGCCTCTAAAAATGTTATAGCACATGTCCTTCAATGCATTGCTGTCATGGGACGGCCCCAACAAATCAAAACAGATAATGGACCAGGCTACACATCCCAGGTCTTCAAAAACTTCTGTAGCCAATTCCAAATCAAACATGTGACTGGTATTCCCTATAATCCTCAGGGACAAGGCATAATAGAACGAGCTCACCAAACCCTTAAATACACCGTATCCAAGCTTACAGCAAACACTGTTTATCCCACTAAAGGCTCTCCTCGTAATCTTCTACATCATGCACTGTTCATCCTTAATTTCCTGCAATTGGATCTGAACGGAAAATCTGCAGCCGATCGCCTTTGGCATCAAGAAACTAAAAATCAATATGCCAAGGTTATGTGGAAAGATCCCATAACCCACAAATGGCACGGTCCTGACCCGGTTCTTATCTGGGGCAGAGGTCACGCATGTGTGTATGATACTGCAGAAGGAGCCCCTCAGTGGCTACCCGAACGTCTTGTTAAGCCTATCAATGATAATCCCAATTCCAGGGACAATACCCCTGAGAAACCTTCTCCTCTTTCATAGGCTGTGAAAACCACCTGTGTCCGGCATCGCTGAAGTGAGACGCTGAGAAAACCGTGCAGAATGAAAACCAACAATTCACCACAGATAAGCCTTTCAGCCGTCTTGCTAATAATCGTTTTTACATATACACATATCAAATCTAGCTTTGCCATCTCCCACAACTCTAACCCCCATGCTCCCCGACTGCTTAATTGGACAATCATAGATCTAAGCGAAGGCACTGTTCTTAACAGTACCTCACACCAGGCCCCGCCATATACCTGGTGGCCTGATCTATATTTTTGCTTACACCAACCCATTCGCTCTGCAAGAAGCACCCCTCCTAATCTAGTTCGTAGTTATGGATTTTACAGCTGCCCCGGGAATAACAAAGGTAGACACTGCGGGGGGACAGCAAATTTTTTCTGTAAAAGTTGGAGTTGTGTCACCTCGCATGATGGAGATTGGAAGTGGAATGTGGGCAACCGGGACCTTTTAACATTCTCCTTTGCCAACGTAGAACCCGGCAAGTATACTACCATGGAATTATATAAACGCCGTGAGTGTAAAACCACTGACTTAGATTTCATAAGGATCCATTTTAATGAAGCAGCAAAAGGGGAAGCTATAAAAACACAATGGATTACAGGTTTAAATTGGGGTGTGGTGTTCTGGAACTATGGGGGAAGCGAGGGAGCCCTTATCCAAATTCGCCTCGTAATAAGTAACCCCACATCTCAGTCCATAGGACCAAATACAGTTTTGTCTGAACAACAAAAACCCATAGAGTCTGAACAACAAAAGCCCATAAAGCCAAAACCACAAGGCCCGACTCCCCTAGTCACAGTTACTCCATCACCTCTAGTCACAACTACTCCATCACTTCCGTCCTTAGATTTATCTAAGGCACACCCATCTTCAAACTTCTCTAGTAGTCAAAGATTATTAAACCTGGTACAAGGTGCTTTTCAAGTCCTCAACGACACTAATTCCAATTTGACCAAATCCTGCTGGCTGTGTTTAGCAACTACCCCCCCTTATTATGAAGGACTTACCTTAATGGGAAATTATTCCAACCTAACTGATCACACTAATTGCAGCTGGATATCCGAAAAAAGACTCACCCTTACTGCAGTTTCTGGATCGACAGGAACCTGTATTGGTACCCCACCCACTTCCCAACTAGCAAGGCTCTGTAATCGGACCTTAAAGAGTCCTCACACTTCTGATACATATTATCTTATCCCCCCGATAGGGGGCTGGTGGGCTTGTAACACCGGACTCACACCTTGTGTATCCACCAGTGTGTTTAATCAGTCACGTGACTTTTGTGTCATGGTCCGAATCTTCCCCAGAATCATTTATCACACTGAAGATAACTTCCTAACCCAATACCAATTACAAACCGCCAGGTTTAAAAGGGAACCCATCTCTTTAACCTTAGCAGTGCTTCTAGGCCTAGGCGTGGCGGCAGGAGTTAGTACTGGTACTGCAGCCTTAATAGAGGGACCTAAGCAACTCCACAGCTTAAACCTTGCCATCACTGAAGATCTAAAAGCCATTGAGCAATCCATCTCTAAATTAGAGGACTCGCTAACCTCCCTATCGGAAGTAGTCCTCCAAAATCGAAGGGGGCTCGACCTAATTTTTCTCAAAGAAGGCGGTTTATGTGCAGCCTTGAAAGAACAATGTTGTTTTTATACAGATCATTCGGGAGTCATTAAAGACTCCATGACTAAACTCAGAGAACGCTTAAACCAAAGACAAAGGGAATGGGGAACCGGGTCAGGACCATTGGGTCTCAACCTACCCGGAACTTCGTGGCTCACTAATCTACTTCTCAGTTTTGCTGGCCCTGTTCTAGGTATCTTGCTGTTCCTGGCCTTCGGCCCCTGGGCTTTTAGAAGAATAACAAACCTCATCAAGCAACAAATAGATGCTGCACAGGCTAAACCTATTCAAGTTCACTATCATCGCATGGCAGTTGACGAAGCTTACGCTGCCAGCAATAGGGTGCCCTAGCTTCCTCCCCAAGGGGACAGCATGATAAGTAGAGGCATGCTTACCTCCTTACCAGCCTGGAAAGAGAGGTATGGGCATCGGGTTGAGTGCGAAGCAAAGCATTGCAAGGGAAAGTTATCATTAACTCCTCTACATTTCCCTGGAGCATACCTGGCTTGCATAGAGGTTGGTATCTATCACATGACAACGCTATCGCTCTGCCTCTCCTCCACAAAAGATACCAAGAGCGAAAGAACAACAGGAGGAGCCATGGTCACTACTCCCTCTCCCGATTAAAGCCCACCTCCCATAAAATAAAACAAAAAGGGAGGAGATGTTGGGGACCATGGGGAAGCCCCCCAGGCCCAGCATACAGGAAGCTTGGAAAAGCCCGTGCGTCACTGCTTACCAGCATACAGGAAACTTGGAAAGTCCTGTGTGCCATTGTTTAGCATACAGGCAATTTGGAAAGTCCTGTGTGCCATTGTTTAGCATACAGGAAGCTTGGAAGTCTGGAAAGTCCCACGCGTCACTGCCCAGCACCACCACCCACGCTTGCCCCCAACCAATCACTGAATGCCAAGCACTTCTTACTAGACCTCACCTAACTACAGGACCCTCCCCTCCTCAAAGTATATAGTCCGCTGTTGCATTAAAAAATTTTGAGGCTTGATCAGAAATTTGTCTGGCCTCCATTTCTTCGCGTCTCTTGCCCACCTTCATTTTCGCAGACTCCCCCCTCGTCCCTCCGTTGATTTGTCCCGCGGGTCGGGGCACCTGCTTACTATTTTAATTTATTAATTCAAAAATTTTAATTTTTTTTTACTAGTTTTCCAAGATATGCAAGATAGGATTTGATTTTTCTATAGAGTGTAACATAGGGTTTAGTGGACAAATGAGGTTTAGAAAAAAAAACATAACTTTACATGCCAGAAAGGCTTCATCACATATTTTAAATTGTTGAATACTGGGGTGATAAAAAGAAATTGCTTTATCTGTATTTCTCAGAGAGCAATAAAACCTAAGCCATTTTTCTTTAAAAGGGTGCTTACTCTAGCTAATTTACTATGGCTTTGTTTATTCTGAAACCAGAATTCAAGATTTTCCTTGTTTAAAGTGAGCAATAAAAAAGAAAAAGAATGAGACAGTAGGGAAGAGGGATTATTAGGTGGGTGAAATGAATGATAAAAAACTGATGTATAAATTCCCAAAGCAATAGAACTTGAAGTCGGTGGTATTACAGCTACATTAAACACACTTACATCTTCAGCCACTCCTCAGAAATACATTAATCTTGACAAATAGTATTCCTATCGAACTCATTAAAGGTAACATCCTTATAAATGTGTTTTGAGTTCTACAAAGCAACCATTTAGTCAAAGAAAGGTCATGTAAGGGATTAGAAAATGATCTTCCACCTTACAGGTATTGCTATGCGTGGTTGGGATAAATTCTTGCTGAAAGTGTTATGAGAAACATTTAGTTTGGCCATTTGGCTCAGTTCCCCTGAACGCTTGCAACTTTTACTGTATTAACTTGTAAGGACTTCTGGGGCTCAGGGTTTAAGAGCTTGTTGAGGTCGTATAACTAACCATTAGACCCCAGTGACCTGATTCTGGTTCCAGAGATGGAACTAGCAAGTTCAGTCTCCCGAGGGGTGGCAAACTGGGATCCCTCTTCCCCAAAGCACACGAGGATTCATTCTTTTTAGTAGCAAATGATGGAAATGTTTATTAAGGGAAAGTACATTCCAAAGAGGGAATGGGTCAGTCTCCATGAGTGGGAAAAGACGCTGTATACTTTTTGGGATGCTTCTTATTGGCAAAATCAAGACGTGATGTCATAGATGGGAGGTGAGGTAGTAACTTGGTTTCCAATTGGGCCTAAGGCCACTGTACCACCTTACAACTACCAGGGGGAGCTGTTCTATTTGCATCACAACTGCCTGGATGAACCCATATTTGCATCTCAAACTGCCAGGAGAACTGTTGATGTGTGGCGTATCAGGTTACCCTGGCAGCCTTATCAGTGCTGTGTGTGTTCTATAACGCAAACCGTGACCTTTTTTATCCCTAGAAAATGTTAGATTACAGAGTAAAATACATGAGTGTGTGATGACAGAGATCAAGTTCCCTAGTTCACCTTGACAAGCTCAGCTACTAACCAAAGGTTGACAGTTCAAATCTACCACTTGCTCCTTAGAAGCCTCATGGGGCAGTTCTGCTCTATCTAATAGGGTTAGTATGAGCTGTAATTGACTTGATGGCAATGGGTTGGTTTTTTGTTTATTTTTTGTTTTGTTTTAAGGACCTTCAATCAGCCCTAGTGGCTCAGTGGCTGAGTGCTAGGCTGTTAACCAAAGGATTGATGGTTTGAGCCTGCTAGCTGCTATGTGGGAGAAAGATATGGCAGTCTGTTTCATAAAGACTACAGTTTCATAAAGACTACCCTATGGGGTAGTTCTACTCTGTTCTGTAAGGTCAATAAGAGTTGGAATCAAATCTATGCCAATGAATTGGCAGCAAGTAAGGGCCCTTTGGAGCTTACAAATGGTATGAAGGGTTAATGCTGGGGGTTCAAGTCCACCTAGAGGCACTTCAGAAGAAAGGCCTGGTGATCTCAGGTTAGAAAATCAGCTATCAAGTACCCTCTGGAACACAGTTCTACTTTTATGAGGTCACCATGAGATGGAACTGACTCAGTGCAACCGACTGAGAACCCTTCATTCTGGGTACAGTCATTGGTGTTTGTGTTTTCGCTGGCCATTTTTCTCCATACATGAAGTTGAGGTTAATTTATAGGTATGATAATAGTAGAGCAAACAGGCCTCACTGATAGAATTGCTGAGTTTGTTCATCCCTTCATTAGCTGTATTGGGAATTGTTCTCTTGAAGAGATCGGTATCTATACCAAAACCCCAAACCAACTCCACTACCACTGAGTCAATTCCAACTCAAAGTGACCCTATAAGACAGAATAGAACTGCTACATAGGATTTCTAAGAAGTGCTTGATACATGTGAACTGCCGATCTTTTGGTTAGCAGACATAGCACTTAACCACGATGCCACCATGGTTTCCAATAGTCACCTTTAAGTGAGTGAGAACCTTTCATTATAAGCCTGGACAGAAAGAGAATAAGTGATATGATGTGTTAAAATGAGGCATAAGTGACTCCATTTTGAGCCGCAGACTCCATTTTGAGGAAGGGCACAGTAAAAATTCAAGGTATTAAAGTACAAAGTCCCAGGAAACAACTTAATAGCAGGAAATACCATACAGTAATCTCACCTTTGTCTTGCAAAACATCTGTCTGCCACAAGACAAAGCCTGGAGACAGCCTTGCAAATGACCTCTAGACTTTGACCACAATCTAATAAAACATTTGCTAACGACCACATTTTACAACTAACAGGAATTCCAGTTGGCCTCAACCAATCAATGTAAAGGTCAGCTTCCTCTCCCTGCTTTGTGATCTCACGGCTTAAATACTGCGTGCTAGAGAGAAGCTTGGGGTCGCTTCCTGCTCTGCATAGTTTCGAGTGCGTCCCTGGTGCACCAGCCTTTTTCCTATTGGGTACATTTTTAATAAAACTTGACTTTAAAGAGAATCTGCATTGCATCTTGAAATCCGCACCCTAACAGATGGAGAGAAAGATGAATTGGATATTTTAACACTGCTCTATAGTCAGAAAGTAACAATTACTTTCCCACAAGGGTGGTCCCAGAGCCCAGTAACTGTAACTAGAAATTCTTCTGATCTCTTTGATGAGGGAATGAGTTGCTCTCCCCTCGTTCTCTAAGTGTTCATTTTTCTAAGCATGTGGCATATCTTCTGTTGGGAGGCATTTTCTTTATGAGTGGCTACAGGCTTCAAAGTGGTGGTTGTCTTTCTCTGCTTTATCTGTTTCCAGGTAGATCAACCCAGTACTTAATACACTGTACAGGGACTGGCATATCCCATGCAGAGCCACCAAGGAAGAGTGATGGAGGGAAAAATGGAGGGTGACGGAAGACGGAAGGGAGACAAAAAACTATAGTATGCCTCTTTCCTCTGTTAGGGTTAAAATCCTTAAACAGTTTTATAATAGTCTCATACTCTCTCCACACAAAATGAAATGGAGTGACATTAATGATATGTTTGAAACTGGAAGCAGAAAAGCCCCTGGAAGAGGGGTGCTTAAGATCAAAGGCCTAAGAAGCTTGGTTTCAGGTTACCCCAATTCACAGGGAAAGACATGACCTTCACATTCCACAAGCCCCAGGCCATGACACTAGGTGGGGCCTCAGAGACTAGTAGAGTCAGTGAACCAAAGGCAGTGAATGACTCCTTTTGTTTTGATAATTGATCTTTTAACTACTGATAAAGGAATTAGGCAGGGAAGTAACCTGTATTTCAGCATTCTTCCTTTAGATTGCTGGACAGATGACACCTAGGACTGCTTTGTTTCCTTGATGGCTGGTGATGGCCTGCAAGGTTGTGGAGGAGATAAGCTCCACTCCATTGACTTCCTTCCAGAGGGCCCCACATGCCCCAACTGCTCACATTGTTCCCTCCATTTACAGGTAGTTTCTCCCTTTAAGCACTTCGACCCTGTCTGACAAAATTGGAGGATGTTCTGATGGAGAGAACCCTCCCTGCTCTCTATGTCAGCTAGCACGCAGTAGTAAACAGTTTGATCACTCGCCCTGATACCTGTCTCAGAGATCAGCTTTTGGGGACAGGTAAAGAGAATCTGGAGTTTTATCCTGCAACAATTTTGGCGAGTCAGCCAGGAGGCAGCACTACCTGAGCTCAACTATACCCTGGGATAACAGGCGGCCTGTGGGGATTCTTTCTTTTAAGGCCACAGAAACACAGGATTCCCACTGGCCTTTCTCTTCCCTCTAAGGCATCCTGTACTTCAAAATAGTTCTCTGCAGGGTGAGTGACCAAATTCTTTTTTCTTCCTTTCTTTTTACCTTTTCTTCAGGAATGATTCTTTCATATTCTTTTTTTTTTTTTTAATTCTGATTGTGACTGAGTGAAAGTGTACAAACCAGTTTAAATTTGTATGCCTGTTTATCTGTTCTTATTGCCCAGTGACAGCACACTCCTCCCTTCCATTCTCTATGTATTGTATCCTCTTAACAATCTCCTGTCCCCTCTTCTCCATTCCTCTCTAGTAAGAGCTCAGTAGGATAACATAAAGTGCACACACGATATGGTCACTCTGTGTCTCTGAGTCCAATCCATTCCTGTCTGAAGAATTGACCTCAGTAATGATTTAGGATCAGGGGCAGCATTGAAGAGGAAATTGGTTAACCCCATCACCTCCTTGAGCTGCCTTGCCTCACTCAGGAACCAAGCTGATAAGATCCCCGCCACCTGACCCTCTGCTTCATCCAGCCACTCCATCCTCGTCTGCAACCAACCCCATGAAACACCCAAACCCCTGACACATGGGACCAGCGCTTTGGAGAGCATTAACCCTCGCTGGCCCACTAGCGTAATAAACTGCTGCTGCTTCTCTAACCTAGAGGTGCCAGCTTGCTTTTGCATATCAGCATCAGGTCTAGGGGCCATGATCCCAGGGGAACCTCCTGGCCTTCAGGCCACCAATTGTGGTCTTTTAGTGGAGCTCTCAGGGTGCACCCCTTTTTTTCTTGTGTTGCCACTGGGACTCAACATTATGAGCCCCATCACAGCTGTCATTGGTGGTGGGTGGGCACCATCTGTTTGTTCTGGTCACATGTTGATGCAGCCACCCATTCACATGGGTCTTTGTCTTATGGGTTCTCTTTCTCCCTTGTCATTGTTGCCCTTGGTGATTATCTGTTCCAGCTGACTTGAGAAAATTTGGTGTACTGTCGGGGGCCATGAAAAAACTTCAGGCCCCAAAAAACAGGAAGTCTGGAAAGCCCCTGAAACCACGCGTGCGCGAAGATTACCCGGCATCACTTCCCAGCGTCACCACCCCCCGCATCACTGCCTAACGTCAACTGTACAGGCATACTGTCTGCCCAATCATAGAACGCCAACTGCCTCATACCAGCTATCTTCCGGTCCTAAGCCCTTCCCCTCCCCAACTTCTATATATATTACTCTGCTACAATAAAACCTCGAGGCTTGATCAGAATTTTGTCTTGCCCCCATTTCTTCGCGTCTCTTGCCCCACTTTCATTTTCACAGGCTCCGCCTCGTCCCTCCGTTGATTCGCCCCGCAGGTCGGGGCAAAACTGGCGCCCAGCGTGGGGGCCCGAGGTACGGAGCTGCTGAAAAGACCCACTTGAAAAGCCCTGGCCAGGCACCCCTTGAGCCTCCACGAGGTGTGAGTTTGGCTCGTCCTGAGTTACCACGCGGTATTGACCCATGAGAAGACTCGTTCCTGATCACCGCCGGACTAGCCGCCCTGCGAGACTGATCTGTTAGAGGTAAGTGGGTAAAAAGCATGGGGCAAGAATTGAGTTCACATGAACTCTTTCTCACAGGAATCAGGGATTCCTTCAAGATGCGAAGAATTAAGGCTAACAAAAAGATAGGAATCAGGGATTCCTTCAAGTTGTAAAGAATTACGGTTGAAAAAAAAGATTTAGTACATTTCTTTAATTTCTTGTCTGATGTCTGCCCTTAGTTTCCCCAACAGGAGACAATAGACTCTCAATGTTGGAGTAGAGTTGGAGATTGCTTAAATGATTATTATAGAACTTTTGGACCTGAGAAGGTCCCTGTAACTGCCTTTTCATATTGGAATTTGATTAATGATGTGTTACAAAGCTCCCTTAAAGACCCAGATGTTCAAAAACTTGCTCACATTGGGGAGACGGTCCTTCGAAATAGCTCTCGCCCCCCCCTCCGCTTGCCCATCGGTTTCTATAAATGTTCCAGAGGAGCCTCAGACAGCTGATATAAAAGAAATCGCCCAAACAAATCCTGACCCGCCTAGCCTGATTTACCCATCTTTAAAACCCTTTAGGGACAATTCCGATGCGGGCCAGTTGTCCCCCAAAGACTGGGAAATATTAGAAAGTCAGGCTGCACAATATCAGGGCAGCGGCGACTGTTGGGCTTTCACCGCCCCTGCCTTCCGCGGTCCCCCTATTGAAACTCTACAACCTCCTCCATATCTCCAGGGTTCATCAGCTCCCCTCACCTCACCCCTTAACCCAGAGCACAGCACAATCATGGTTTCAGACCCCATTCAGCAGGCTAAAATCTCCCTCACTCAAGAAGTTTCCTCCTTAAGAGAACTGCTGACTCAGAAACGCGAACACTTAAAGCTTATCAAAGAAATCCGATCCCTTGAGGCAGAGCTTGCTTCCACAACGCTCAGCCAGGTTTCAAAGAAAACCCCCCAGGGCTCAAGTCCCAAAGGCCCCCTTTTCACATTTCCCGTAACCCGCAGTCAAAGGCCTCAACATGATACTGAAGAAGAGGAAGTAAGTAGCCAGCCTGGTGAGGGCCCAGGCTCGGGGGGAGAGGCTTCTGACGAAGAAAACCCCGCCCCGGAAGAGAGTAGTTCAGACAGACAAAAATACTGCCGCCTAAACCTCAAACATTTAAAAGACTTAAAGGCAGCTGTTAATAACTATGGCCTTACTGCCCCCTACAGCCTGGCCATACTGGAAAGCCTAAGTGAGCGATGGCTAACCCCTAATGATTGGCATTTCTTGGCACGAGCCACCTTATCCGGGGGTGATTTTGTACTCTGGCACACCGATTTTGCAGAAAACTGCCGCGAGACCGCCCAGCGTAATAGTGAAAGCAGGACGTCCCGCTCTTGGACAAGAGATAAACTCTTGGGGCGAATTCCCTATGATACTAATGAGAAACAGGCAAATTTTCCCCCTGGTTTATTAGCACAAATACAAAACGCCGGCCTCAAGGCCTGGAGGCGTCTTCCCCCAAAGGGTTCAGCCACCACCTCCTTAGCTAAAATCTGTCAAGGCCCTGATGAGTCCTACAGTAACTTTGTCAGCTGCCTAACTGACGCCGCTGAGCGTTTGGTGGGAGAAGGAGAAACCGATAGTGCCTTCATTAAACATCTTGCCTTTGAAAATGCTAATCCTTTTTGTCAACAGGCTCTAAGACCCCACCGCAGTGGTAGCCTTTCTGATTATGTTAAACTTTGTTCAGGAATAGGAGCTTCTCATGCCATTGGTATAGCTATAGGGGCCACTCTCAAAGGTCTTGACCATGATAAACAACAAAAAACTTGCTTCAATTGCAAACGGCCCGGACCTTATATACGCGAGTGTCCCACAGGTAAACAGAATCGGGGACCTCCTACTTCAGTGTGCCCCCGATGTAAGAAGGGCAAACATTGGGCCTCAGATTGTTTTTCTAAAACTGACATCAATGGTCAGCCTCTCCCCCCAAAACAGGGAAACTCCCAGCAGGGCCAGCCTCTGGCCCCACCCTTGGGACAGAACCTAGGGGCAGTAAGGTTCGTTCCCCAGAAACAGACGCAAAGACAAGTATCAGCTCCCTCTGCTGTGCCACCCCTGGAAGCGCAGGATTGGACCTATGTTCCGCCACTGATACAATATTAGTGCCCGATCAGGGTGTTCAACTCATCCCTACAGGGGTTTATGGGCCACTGCCCCCGGGAATGTTTGGTTTGATCTTAGGGCGTGGCAGTTCCTCATTGGCCGGCCTTCATGTCACCCCTGGGGTCATTGATAATGACTACACAGGACAAATTACTCTTTTGGCCTCTGCTCCGTTGGGGCCCCTGTCTGTTCCAAAAGGAAAGAGAATAGCACAACTTACATTACTTCCCTTAGATTCCACACCCACCAAACACATACAGTCCATTAGGTTGAGTTCTGCCTTTAGGTCTTCCGACACCTATTGGGTGCAACCAGTAACCCCTGATAGGCCAAGACTCACCCTCCAATTAGATGGTAAGGCCTTTGAAGGGATAGTGGATACAGGGGCAGATGCCACAGTAATTTCAGCTAAATATTGGCCTTCCAACTGGCCCTGTGAGGCCTCAATAACTCATCTTGAAGGCATTGGCCAGTCTGTCAACCCTAAACAAATCTCAAAAATTCTTACTTGGAAGGACTCTGAGGGTAACTCAGGACAGATTCAACCTTACATTGTTCTGGGTTTACCTGTTAATCTATGGGGTCGTGATGTCTTATCCCAGCTGGGGATCATCATGTGTAGCCCAAATGAGATAATTACCCAACAGATGCTTAACCTAGGTTTCCTACCGGGACAAGGACTGGGAAAAAATAATCAAGGTATAAAACAGCCTCTCCCTGTAACGCCTAAAAATAATCGTTCAGGCTTGGGAAGTGAAAATTTTCCTTAGCGGTCGTTGACTCCCCTGCACCCCACGCTGATAAGATTAAGTGGAAATCTGAGTCTCCACTGTGGGTAGATCAATGGCCCTTGACTGAACAAAAACTCGCAGCTGCCACAGCATTAGTGCAGGAACAGCTGGCTGCTGGACATTTAGAACCAACCACCTCTCCCTGGAATACTCCTATATTTATGATCAAAAAGAAAAATGGGTCATGGCGACTCCTTCAGGACCTCAGAGAAATTAATAAAACCATGTTTACAATGGGGGCTCTCCAACCTGGACTCCCCTCCCCCGTTGCCATTCCAGCTAACTATTTTAAAATCATTATTGATCTCAAAGATTGCTTCTTTACCATCCCTCTTCACCCACTTGATAGAGAGCGCTTTGCATTTAGCCTCCCAGTTATTAATTTTAAAGGACCAATGCAGCGCTATCAGTGGAAAGTTCTCCCTCAGGGCATGGCCAATAGTCCCACTCTGTGTCAAAAATTTGTTGCTCAGGCTGTAGACCCTCTTAGGCGTCGGTGGTCTTCCATTTATATCATTCATTACATGGATGACATTTTACTGGCGGGGGCCTCCAGCTTAGAGGTACTTAAGTGCAGCCAGGACCTAACCTGCCAACTAACTTCTCTTGGACTTCAAATCGCCCCAAACAAAATACAGCTTACCGACCCTTATTATTACCTCGGTTTTGAATTAAATAATAATCAAATCACCACTCAAAAACTTAACCTAAAAACCTCTCATCTACACACACTTAATGATTTTCAAAAGTTCCTGGGAGATATTAATTGGCTCTGACCGTACCTCAAACTTACAACAGGGGAATTAAAACCATTGTTTGATACTCTTCATGGAGATGCCAGCCCCCTGTCTGCCCGTCACCTTAACCCTGAGGCAAAAAGGGCCCTTCACATTGTTGAAAAGGCCATACAACAACAGGTTACTTTCATAACTTATGAGCAGCCCTTTGCCCTTATTGTCTGTGCCACACAACATACACCCACGGGGGTTTTGTGGCAGAATGGCTCCCTCTTGTGGATACATCTATCCTCCACCCCAACTAAAGTTCTCCTCACCTATCCCTCCCTAGTGGCCAAACTTATAAGACTGGGCTGAGAAAAGAGCTGCCAACATTTCAGCAGGGACCGTGACCAACTTATCCTTCCTTACACTAAGGAACAAATAGACTGGCTTTCCCAAAATGATGATGATTGGATAATAACCCTATCCACGTTTCTAGGTATGGTTGATAACCACTATCCATCCCATAAACTCCTTCAGTTCGCGTGGCTACATCCTTTTACCTTCCTCAAAATAACCTCTTTAAGTCCTTTGAAAGAAGCCTCTCTGGTCTTCTCAGATGGATCCTCCTCTGGCATTGCGGCATGGGTCATAAATTCACAGCCTTACAGTGCCCAATCTCCCTTTAAGTCAGCCCAGCTTGTGGAACTTTTTGCTATCTCACAGGTCTTCACAATACTACACGATGTCCCCTTCAATCTTTACACCGACAGTGCTCACATAGCTCTCTCAGTCCCAGTGTTAGAAACAGTTCCTTATATCAAACCATCTTCCAATGCTGTGTCTCTTTTTCAACAACTCCTCTACACTTTCATCCAGTAACTGTAGCCTCAGCCCACCTTTTCGAACACAGCCTTTTGGCTTTAATTCTTCCCATTGCTACCAAGGGTCATTCCAAAATAACAGCTTTGATCTAGATGTCGGATTTATAACATTTAATAATTGTACCAATACCACCAACCATACAGAGCCCCTCTGTCCAGCCCCTGGACAGGTTTTTATATGTGGAAATAACTTAGCCTATACAGCCTTACCCAGAAACTGGACAGGACTCTGTGCTCAGGCTAACCTCCTCCCAGATATTTCTATCATATCAGGGGGCACCCCTGTCCCTGTCCCCAGTTTTGATTACGTAGCCGGACGATCAAAACGAGCCCTCCAATTCATACCCCTTCTTGTGGGCCTGGGAGTTGCCGGGGCTACAGCCAGCGGCTCTGCCGGCCTGGGCATCGCCATAGACAAATACAATAAGTTATCCCATCAATTAATAGACGATGTCCAAACCCTCTCCGGTACTATCAATGATTTACAAGATCAAATTGACTCCTTAGCTGAGGTAGCCTTACAAAATCGAAGGGGCTTAGACCTTCTTACTGCAGAAAAAGGCGGTATCTGTTTATTTTTACAGGAACACTGCTGCTTCTATGCCAATAAATCCGGGATTGTCCGAAACAAGATAAAGGATTTACAAGAAGATCTACAAAACAGACGAAGAAAACTACAAGAAAATCCATTTTGGACTGGACTGAACGGATTCCTTCCCTATCTCCTCCCCATCCTCAGCCCCCTTTTCGGTTTAATGTTAATTCTGTCTTTTGGCCCTTGGGCTTTCAAAAGGCTTACAAGCTTTATCAAACAACAAATAGATTCAGCATTGGCTAAACCTATCCAAGTCCATTACCACCGCCTGGCACTTGACGATGAATACGCCGCTAAAAATGAGTACTCCGACTTCTTCCCCAAGGGGACAGCATGAAAAGTAGAGGCATGTTTACCTCCTTGCCAACTTGGAAAGAGAGGTATGGGTATCGGGAGGAGTGCGAAGCAAAGCATTGCAAGGGAAAGTTATTATTAACTCCTCTACGTTTCCCTGGAGCATACCTGGCTTGCATAGAGGTTGCTATCTATCCTAAAAACATTAAAACGGCTCTGCCTCTCCTCCCCAAAAGATACCAAGAGCCAAATACTATAACAGGAGGAGCCAGGTCACTACTCCCTCTCCCGGTTAAAGCCCACCTCCCAAAACAAAACAAAAAGGGAGGAGATGTCGGGGGCCATGAAAAAACTTCAGGCCCCAAAAAACAGGAAGTCTGGAAAGCCCCTGAAAACGCGCGTGCGCGAAGATTACCTGGCATCACTGCCCAGCGTCACACCCCCCCCCGCATCACTGCCTAACGTCAACTGTACAGGCATACTGTCTGCCCAATCATAGAACGCCAACTGTCTCATACCAGCTATCTTCCGGTCCTAAGCCCTTCCCCTCCCCAACTTCTATATATATTACTCTGCTACAATAAAACCTCGAGGCTTGATCAGAATTTTGTCTTGCCCCCATTTCTTTGCGTCTCTTGCCCCACTTTCATTTTCACAGGCTCCCCCTCGTCCCTCCGTTGATTCGCCCCACGGGTCGGGGCAGTGTACCTCAGATGGCAATCTGCTCGCTTTTAAGACCCCAGGCACCACTGACCTATATGGGGTGCAGAAGACTCTCTTAGCAATAGGCTAGTTACGCCAGTTGTCTTCAGTGTCCCCTGAGAGCATGATCTCCAGAACCCGAACCCTGCTACTCTGTTCTTGCAGTATTGGGTTAGTATTAGAAGAGTTTTCAGGTTATGTTGAAGTCCAGTGAAATTGGTCATCTTTCTAATGTGTGCTGTCACTGATTTCACCCAATCAAATTTCTATTAATTATCTAATCTGTAACCATGCTTCTCCCTCCTTCCTTCCCCTCCTTTGCAGCCATCAAAGTCTTTTCTTCTGTACATGAGTCTGTTTTAAAGTCCTTATAGTAAGAGACTCGTACAACATTTGTCATTGTGCCGCTGAATACTTCCACTCAATGTAATATCTTCCAATGGATGCTTCCCAAAATTTTCACTGTTCTTTATCATTACATAGTGTTCCATTGAGTGTATATACCTTAGTTTGTTTATCCGTTCATCTGTTGTTGGGCATCTGGGCTGATTGTATCTTTTTGCTGTTGGGAACTGTGCTGCAATGCACATTCGTGTGCATGTATCTGTTTGTGTTACTACCCTTGCTTCTGTAAAATATATTCCAAGCAGTGGGATTACTAGATCAAATGGTATATCTATTTCCAGCTTTTTAAGGAAGTACCAGATTGCTTTGCAAAGAGACTGTACCATTTTGCGATCCCACCAACAGTGTAGTAGAGTTCCAACTTCTCCACAGTCTCTTCAGAATTTCTTGTTTTGTGTTTTGGGGATCATGGTCAACCTTGTTGGGGTGAGATGCTATCTCCTCATTGTTTTGATGTGAATTTCTTTACATGAGCATTTCCTCATGTGTCTTTCGGCTGCTTGGATATCCTCTTTAGAGAGGTGTCTGTCCATATCGTTTGTCTAGTGTTTAATTGGGTTATTTATCCTTTCCTTGTTGATATTTTGCAGTGCCTTGCAGATTATGGAGATCAGATGTTGGTCCGACATATAGTTGCCAAATATTTTTTCCCATTCTATATGTGGTCTTTTAATTCTTTTGATAAAGTCTTTCACTGAGCAAAAAATGTTTGATTCTGAGTAGTTTCCATTTATGTATTTTCTCTTCTGCTGATTGTTCTTTGTCAGATTATGAAGTCTGTCTACATCATATGTTAAAACTTCTATTTCTGATCCTATTTTTTCTTTGATGATCTTTATCATTTTAGATTTTATATTTAGGTCTTTTATCCAATATGGGTAGGTTTTAGTGTAAGGTGTGAGATATGGGTCTTGTTTGAATTTTTTGCACATGGATATCCAATTTTACCAGCACCATTTGTAAAGAGACTGTTTTTACAACAGTTTAAATTTTAAGGCCTTCGTCGAACATTAACTGTTCATGAGAGATTGGTGGCACCTCTGGGGTCTCAACTCCGTTCCATTGGTCTATGTGTCTCTTTTTGTACCAGTACCAGGCTGTTTTGACTGCTGTGACAGTGTGATAGGTTCTAAAGTCTGGTAGTAACAGCCCTTCTAGTGTGTTCTTCTTCTTCAGTAGTGCTTTGCTTAATTGGGGTTTCTTACCCTTCCAAACAAAGTTGGTGATTTGTTTCTCCATCTTGTTGAAAAATGTCACTGGAATTTGTACTGGGATTGTATTTTATACGTAGATCACTTTGAGTAAGTGATCACAATGTTAAGTCTTCCTATCCATGAGTGGGATAGATTTTTCCACTTATGTAAGTCTCTTAGTTTCTTGCCGGCACTTGGCTGGCTTCACTAGTTTCTTGCAGTAAGGTCTTGTAGTTCTCTTTGTATATCTCTCTAATTTCTGTAGTTAGATTTACTCCTAGATATTTTATTGTCTTGGAGGCTATAGTAAATGGTATTCATTTGGTGATTTCTTCTTTAATTAGCTCATTGTTCATATAAAGGTATCCTATTATTTACTTATGTTTATCTTGTATGCTGATACTTTGCTGAACTATTCTATGAGTTTACTCACAGATTCTTTAGGATTCTTGGCATATAGAATCATATCATCTGCAAATAGGGAGATTTTTACTTCTTTGGGGATGCAATTGCCCTGTCTTTCTTTGTCTTGTCCAGTTTGTTCTGGTCAGAACTTCTGGTACAATGTTGAATAGGAGAGGTGATAGTGGGCATCCTTGTCTAATTCCCATTCTCAAGAGCAATTCTTTCAGTCTCTCTCTATTCAGGGTAAGGTGGGCAGTTGGCTTTGTGTAGATGGCCCTTATTGCATTGTGGAATTTGCTTGCTAATTCTACTTTGCTAAGAGTTTTTAGCATGAATCAGTGTTGGACTTTGTCAGATACCTTTTCTGTGTCCATTGACAAAATCAGGTGATGCTTGTCTTTTATGTTATTTATGTGGTTGATCACATTAATTGTTTTTCTGATGTTGAACCAGACTTGCGTCCCTGGTATGAATCTAAATTGGTCGTAGTGAATTATTTGTTTGGTACGTGGTTAGATTCTATTGGCAAGGATTTTGTTGAAGATTTTTGCAGCTAGGTTCATCAGTGACATTGGCCTGTAATTCTTTTTTTATTAGATCTTTACCTGGTTTTGATAACAGGGTTATGCTGACTTAATAGAATGAATTTGGGAGTATTCTGTCTGTATCTATGCTGTGAAATAATCTCAGTAGTGTTGGAGTTAACTCTTCTCTAAACACTTGGCAGAATTCCGTGGTGAAGCCATCTGGGCAAAGACTTTTCTTGGTTGGTTGTTTTTTGGTGACTTTTTCAATATCTTCCTTTGAGATGGGCTTATTAAATTGTTCTAGTTCTCCTTGTGATAATTTTGGTAGGTGATATGAATCTAGGAATTTGTCCATTTCCTCTAGGTTTTCAAATCTATTAGAGTACAGTCTTTCGTAGTATTCTGTTATAACAGTTTTGCTTTCTGTTGGATCTGTTGTGACACCTCCCATCTCATTTCATACTTGAGTTGTGTCATGGATTGACTTGTGTACCCCCCAAAACATGTGTAGTAGTTTGACAGCACTGGGTTTGTTTTTAAATTTGCCTAGGCCAGGATTCCCTGTATTCTATGATTGTCCTCCATTTTGTCATTTTTCTATGCTGTATGTTAAAGATTTAGGGTAGGGCTGTAAATCCCTTCATAGGATCACTTCCCGCTCCACTATAACGGGAGATTTCCTGGAATATGGCTTGCGCCACCTATCGTCCTTTCATCCTACAAGAGATAAAAGGAAAGGGAAGCAAGTAGAAAATTGGGAACCTCACACCATCAAGAAAGCAGTACCAGGAGAAGAGTACATCCTTCAGACCTGGGGTCCCTGCACCAAGATGCTCCCTGAACAAGGACTGATGCAACCCAAGGACTTTCCTCCAGAGCTGACAAGGGGGAAAGACTCCTCTGGAACAGGCATACTGAATTTGGACTTGTAGTCAACCAGACTATATAAGAATAAGCTATCCGACTTGACGACACTTGGCTTGGTTTCGTCTGTTACAGTCATCCACTCTGTGGTATTTCTGTTAGTGCAGCACTAGATGACAAAAACAGGTTATCTGTTTCCTTTCCTGATTTTCTTTTGCAAATTTAGCCAATGGTTTCTCAATTCTGTTGATCTTTTCAAAAAACCAGCTTTTGGTTTTATCAGTTTTTTTTTTCAATCGTTGTTCTACTCTGTAATTCATTTAGTCGGCTCTAATCTTTATGGTCTGTTTTCTTCTGGTGCTCGCGGGGTGGCGTTCCTCCGTTGCTCTCTTTCTACTTGTTTAAGCTATAGGGTTAATTCTTTGGTTTGGGTCCTTTCTTCCTTCCAGATGTATGCATTTATAGAGAGAAACTGACCTCTGAACAGTGCTTTGGCTGTATTCCATAGGTTCATGTAAGGAGTGTTTTCCTTCTCATTTGAATCCATAAATTTCTTTATTTCATCCTTGATTTCTTCTATAACCCACGGCTTTTTGAGCAAGGTGTTGTTCAGTTTCCATGAGTTCCAACTTCTTTCTATGTTTTTTCTGCAATTGATTTAGGCTTTTATGGCTTTATGGTCTGAGAAGATGCTTTGCAATAATTCAGTGGTTTGGGTTTTGTTTAGATTTGCTTTATGTTCTGTTCTGGTAAATGTTCCATGTGCACTGGAGAAGAAGGTATAATTATCTGTTGATTGATAAAAAAAAGTTCTGTCTATGTCGATGAGGTCTAATTGGCTAGCTGTGACAATAAGATCTTCTGTATCTTTTCTGAGGTTTTTTTTTCTAGAAGATCTGTCCAATACTGAAAGTACCGTATTGACATCTCCCACTATTATTGTGGAGTGATGTGTCTCATTTTTCATAGTAGTCAATGTTTCTTTGATGTATTTAGATGCTCTAGTATTGGGTGCATGAAATTTAATATTGTTAAGCCCTGCTGTATATTGACCCTTTCAGCAATAAATAGTGACCATCCTTTTGATGATGGTGGATTTTACATTAAAATATATTTTATCTGAGATCAGTATTGCCATATCTGTTCTTCTTTGTATATTGCTAGCTTGGTATATATTATTTCTTGCTTGAATTTTCAGTTTGTTCTTATCTTTACGTCTAAGATGAGTTTCTTGTAAGCAACATATAGACGTGTTGTGTCTTTTGATCTAAGATGTCACTCATTGTCTCTTTACTGGAACATTCAGTCCTTTTACATTCAGTGTAATTATTGATAGGCATGTGTTTAGGTGTTCAGTGCTGTCATTTTGATTTTTTTTTTATATTGGTGTTTTCTGTGTTGCTCTTAATATTCTGTTCTGGGTCATTCTTTATGGTTTGGTTTTTCCTCCTTTTCAGGGTTGGTTTTGTGTTTGTTGAGACTCCTATGTTCCGTTTCTTGTTTTGATACACTGCATCTTCATTGTGCTTTGTGGTTACCTGTATGATTTTCCTAATCTAAGTTTAAACCCAATTTTAAGTTCTACATATCTCATTAACTTCCTCTCCATTTGGAAGGACTATAACTACTGTAGTATATCCCTGTTTTTAATGTGATGGTATCATAGTTTTCATGATATGATCACTGGATCTCTTCTTTTAATATGATGACTTTGATTGAGTTTTGTGCCTTCCTAACTGAGTAGGCTTCTGGATGTTGTGTCCTGCATTGCTTTGTTAAACATACACTTAATAGTTTTCCTTTTCTAAGCCAAGAGCTACTTTCAGTATTTCTTGTAGCTCTGGCGTGGTTTTCACAATGTCTCTAAGTTTATCTGCAAATGTTTTAATTTCATCTTCATATTTGAAAGACGATTTTGCAGGATAGATAATTCTTTATCGGAAGTTTTTCTCCTTCAAGGCTTTGAATGTATCATTGCACTGCCTCTGTGCCAACATCGTTTCTGCTGAGAAGTCAGATGAAAGCCTACAGGGCTTCCCTTTGAATGTTAGCTTTGCTTTGAGTCTTGCTGTCTTTAAGAGTTTCTACTTATGTTTCATTTTGTTAAGCTTGATTATAATGGGTCTTGGTGTCTTTCTTTTGTGAGTTATTTTATGTGGTATTTGATACATATCTTGGTTATCTATGTTCTCTTCTTTCATAATTTCAGAGAAATTTTCTGTCAGCAACTCAACAACAATACTCCCTGTGTTTTCAGCTATGCCTTCCTGTTCAGGAACTCCAATTAACCATAGAGTATTCCTCTTGATAGAGTGTCACATATTTCTTAATGCTTCTTCATTTTTTTTGTTTCTTTTCCCTGATTTATCCTCATAAATGCTGTTGTTAGTAGCTCTGTCTTCAAGGTCAGTAAGTCTGATTTCTAGTTATTCAATTCTGCCCTTTTGGCTTTGAATTGAATTGTCTAATTCTGTAATTATGTTATTGATCTGTTGGATTTCAGAATGCTGGTGTTCCATTGGTTCAAAAAGTTTGTTCAATTTTTCATTTTGCTCTGCTGCATTTTTTATAATGTCTCTATTAATTCTTTTGTACTCAACCTCTGATAGTTTCAGAAAGACTTCATCTGGGAAGTTCTTGTGTTCTTTATTTTGGGAGTTTTCTGGAGCCTTGGTTGAATTATTTTTTATATGTTTGGTTAAGGTTGCTTACGGGACATCTAGAGGCTGTTTACTTTCTCTGGTGTTGCCTTAAAAGGAGCTGAGGTGCAGTTCTGAGAAGGATGTTGATCACCAGCCACTGCTGGGTACTCCAGTGACTGGGACCAGTAGAATATCTGGGGTGGCAGGCTCCAATTCCTGTCTGGTAAAGACACAGCCCTACTTATGGAATCACTGGGAGTTGTTAGCCAAACCTATGATGTGGGTTGTTAAAGGCTGGAAGAGGTGCCATCAGGCTGCACTGCAGTTATTTCTCTAGGCAGTGTTATTTTAAAAGGTAAAATCTATCTGACTACTTCCAAAATAAGTTAGGCCATTAGGTGTGGGAAGCTCCTCCTTCCAGCTGATAATGGAGGCACCTCCTCAACTGTCCATGGATGCTGTGATTAAGATCAAGGGACAGGCTACAGCTCTGCTTACATCCCCTATTGGTTCCCACACGTAAGTGCTTTTCAGCTGGAAAAGCACTCCCTGGGCTGGTACTGCCTCCCAGCCTGGGAATTAGCTCCTGCTGAGGCCTCTGGTTGGGTAACTCCACCTTCCAGTGAAATGAAGTGGTATCCTGGTTAAGCTGTCCCACCCTCATGAAGCAGCAGAATATATGGAGGAGGTCAAAAAGAGAGGATGGGGGGGCTGTGGTGCTCTGAGTCCACAGCCAGGGTCTTAAAATGTGGCTATTCTATCTGCTGATCACTTTAGCACTGCAGCTCTGTGTAGCTGATGATTGAGCCCCTCCCCCACTTGTCAACAAACAAAAAGGAAAAAAAAACCTTACAAACAGCAGTTACCTTCAGTCTGCAGTAGCTGGCTGATTCAACCAGAGTGGGGTTCAGCAAAAGGCAAACAGCTTCCCATTCAGTGGCATGTAGTCCAAAGTGACAGCCTTACGCCATGTCCTAGGGCTCACTGGGTGTCCAGAAAACTCAATTTAATTATCATCCAGGCCTTAGTTTTCAGAGGGAATTAAGGAGACATGTGTCTAGTCTGCCATCTTGACTCTGCCTCCTAGATTCAAATCTTAAAATCAGTTCTCGCCATTACAGACCTTCTGGGAATTCTCTGACAAAGTTTGCCCAAGGGAAAGCCAATTTTTCTCTCTTGCTATAATTTTAAAAACCCTCACTGAACAGGCAGATGACTGACAGGCAATTGAAGAGCTCTGATCAGGGCACTCCCTGATTAGCTCTGAAGGCCTGCCTGCTCATATTGCCCCAATAACTCTGGCCCAGATGGGTGAGAGCACCTATCTATTCCATTCAACATTTAAGAGCCAATAGAGTGTCTCCCACTAGAAAACTCCTATGACAGGATAAAGGGGACATGGAGCACACAAGAAAACTGTACATCACCAGCAAGGCAATCTCCATGAAACATAAGGTACACTGGTCCAAGCAAAACACAACTCCATCCCCAGTGGTCCTCCATCTCCCTCATAGGGTAGAAGGGCCGATTCCTAGGCCTACTCCCCTTTCCTCCTTTCTTCTTTAGTTTGGCCCAGGGCAGAGTGAGCTTGCTTAGAGGAATCTTCATAGTCTGTCTAGATGGAACAAGACAGAGGTGCAACTTCTGGATGTTCAACAGGTGCCAAGAAGTTTTTTCTTGGGAGCCTCCCAGGGCTGCTCACCCATACCCACTGGTTTCACAATCTAAAAAGGTTCAAGCATTTTATTCTAGTTGCACACAGAGAACTCAGATTCTCACGAGGGTTCAGACTTCTGTCTCAGTTAGAAAAGAAGCTTCTGTCTCAACTATAGCTCACTGAATCTATGGTGGCATCTCCGAGGGTCACACCCTAGTGTCACCACCTTGAGCTTGTGCAATGTGGAAGTCATGTGTTTCCTTGTGAATTGAGGGTGATCTGAAACAAAGCCTCTTAGGCCTTGTATCTTCAACACCCCTCATCCTGGGGCTTTTCAGCCTCAGTTTCTTGTTTAACCGGTCATACATATAGCTGTTGTCTCTTATGAGGAAGCCTTAAATACAACTGATGTTTCTATTCTCTGTAGCTTCTAGTTGTCTTTATCATGGAAGAGGAGTAACCTGAAATATGACAATTGTGGTAGAGTTATTAAATAGGTAATGAATCACCCTTTACTGCTTTCAGTTAGTAACTATACACAGCAATTACAAAACAAAACACAACATTCTGGGCTAACCACTGCTCAATTTACCAACTATGTTGAACATGAAACACATGCAGGGCACTGTGCTAGTCACTGAAACAAAACAAACAAAAAGAATCAAACCCACTGCCATCAAGTCAATTCTGACTCATAGCAACCTTTCAGGGCACTTTAGAACTACCCCATAGTGTTTCCAGAAGACATCTGGTGAATTTGTACAGCCAACCTTTTGGTTAGCAACTGTGGCACTTAACCATGACACCACTATGCTAGTTACTGGAGGAAAGGAAAAGACTGCAGTAAGGACCTTGTGCCTGAGAAGCTTCCATTCTAGTAGAAAACAGAAAACAGAGTAGGTAAATAAGGTACCTCAGGAGCAATACAAAGCAGTGTGGCAGTTCAAAAATAGAAAAGACCAGTGAAGGTTTCAGAGCTGTGGAGAGATGTCAGGCTTTTGATGGAGAGAGACAGATAGGAAGGGCATTCTAGGCAGACAGAGAGTGAAAACAATTGTCCAGAGATGAGGTAAGCAGTTAGCTGTAGGGGTCTTTTTGAGAACATTTAACAGTTCAAACTGACTTGCTTAGAGTAAGTAAGTATATTGGGGCAGAGGTAAGGCTGCAGAATTAGCAAGGAAAAATACTGGACATCAAATTAAATTTGAATTTTAAATAAAGAACAAATCATTTTTTTAGTATAAGTAAACCCCATGCAATATTTGGGATGTATTTACACTAAAATATTATCAATTGGTGTGGATTGAAGTACATTACTCCCAAACATGTGTTGCAAATCCTAACTTCTGTGTCTGTGGTTATAATCACATTTGGGAATGAGCCAGGATTAGCCTATCTTGAGTCAGTCTCTTTTGAGATACAAAAGAGATTAGACATGCAAGTGAATGAAGCAGAGATGGGGGAGAGACATGCCAAGCCAGATGGAGATTTCCAAGAACTAGGATACAGAAGCTGAAGAGACAAGGACCTCCCTTCCCTGCTTGCAGAGAAAGCCTTCCCCAGAACTAGCACCTGAGTTAGACTTCTTGCCTCCTAAACTGTGAGAAAATAAACTTCTGTCCATTAAAGCCATCCACTTGTATGGTTTTTTCTGTTACAGCAACACTGAATAACTAAGGTCATTATTTAACTAAAATTGAGGTTTGTCTGGGTGTCACATATTTCATCCGTAACCTCAGCGGGCACCTTAGACTCCAAGCTGAGGGCACACCCTTCAGTGGCCTTTGATGGGTGGGATGTTTCGGGGTTTCATTTATGTTTGGGACTGCTACTCTGGCAATCTATCACTGTCACAATGGATTCTGGCTTATAACAATCCCATAAGACAGGGTAGAACCTCCCCTATGGGTTCCAGGGAGCACCTGGTGGGTTCAAACTGCTGACCTTTTGGTTTAGCAGCTGTTGCTCTTAACCACTGTGCACCAGGGTTTCCATCACTGTGGTAACAGGGATGAACGGCAGCAAAACAGGAAACAGATCCTGCGGTTACAAACACACTGCAAGCCTTTAGAATAGCTCTGTGTAAGATAGTAAAATGGATCAGAAAACAGTGTTACAAGAATGCTGTAATTAAAAAAGAGAAAGAAAGTTTCTGGTTTGCATATTCTTTGGCATAAATCTGCATAGTAATTTCCTAACTCTAGAATATTAGATGCCAAGGCAAAAAGCTCAGAATTCAGGGACAGCTTAAATGTACTTTGTTTTCTCCAGTCATCCCTAACTTGCTAGGAAAGCAGCTTTCATTGCTATAATTTTCAAAGTGCAAAACTGGGCAGTCAACTTTAGGAGTCTGATCAAAAGTCATGCTCAAATGGCTGGTGGATTCAAACTGATAATCTTTGGTTAGCAGCCAAGCTCTTAAGAAGCACTTGTTCATGGTACCAGTCTATAAAATAACCACTGTGCCACCAGGGCTCCTGTAGGAAGACCAATGATCCCAGATTAAGAGTAGCTTCATTTGGAAAATAGACATTAATATTCAACTGAAAAAAAAAATGCTCATAAAACTTTAGAGATGGAGTGTGTTTTGTGTTGTCTTAGGGGCTGGAAACATATTTGTAGTTTCCTGCTAGCCGGTGGCCCCACTGCATGTACTGAGGTCAGGTCGGGGTACTGATACTCTGATGTAAATCAAGCCCACTGCTGGGCCATCGATTGTAACTCTTAGGGACACTGCGGAACAGAGTGGAACGGCCGCACCATATTTCCCAGGGAGTAAACCCTGGTGGCATAGTGCTTAAGTGCTATGTCTGCTAGCCAAAAGGTAGGCAATTCGAACCCTCCAGGCGCTTCTAGGAAACTCTATGGGGCAGTTCTGCTCTGTCCTATAGGGTCAGTACGAGTCAGAATTGACTCAAACGCGCTGTGGTTTTTTTAGTCTCTAGGGAAGCCACACCTTTTGCCCTTTAGGAAACAATCTGCCACATCTTTTTCCTGCAGGGAGTCCACTGCCACCGGTTCAGTTCGTAATCTAGCACTTAACCACTGAATCGCCAGACCACTGTATCTAATGTAAAGACACTGCCAGACTATCTTTTGCTTGAACCCAAATGCTTGTAGATTGAAACTTGTATAGAAGAAGTGAACAAATTGTTAATGTTAATAACAATTGTCTTCAAATGTTTTTTTTGAAGTATGCATGTAATTTGCTGGCATTAACTTAGAAACCACTCTTTCTGGAATGAATTGTATGATAATTATAATAATTGTGAACCACTTGTCTTGATGGCACGTGGCTTAGCTTTGACTGTAATAATCTTCTCTCTGGATAGAGTATTATAGCTAAAAGCATGAAATCAGATGAAATGAGGGAACCAGAGCAAAAAGCACACAGGACTGACTCTTGGATTCTCATCAAGTAGCATGCTATCTAAAGATTTAGCTTGGTACCTTTCACTCCCTGAGGACTCTAGAATGGCTAAGTACACTTGAGAGGGTTCCCATAAGTACGTGTCATGGATTGAATTGTGTCCCCCCCAAAATATGTGTAGCCACGTGGCTGGGCCATGATTCCCAGTATCTTGTGATTGTCCTCCATTGACAGCCAGTCAATGCAGCCTTCATCCTCTTTCCTTGATTCCCAAGGAAAGAGCCCAGTTACAATTTGCCCTCAAGGTTGCCAAGATAAATGCTTTAACCTGAATGTACTCAAGTTGTTGGCATCTCTGACTCATGAGAATTATATTCTGTAAGATTTTCAGTGGCTGTTTTTAAAGTACGTGATCAGGCCTTTACTGCAAAGTTCCTCTGAGCGGACTCAAACCAGCTTTTGGATAGTAGCTCAAACTTAATCATTTGTACCACCCAGGGAGTCCTAACCAGAGCACCGCTTCTCACTATCCCTATTAGAAAGATTTCTTTTCCTCTTCACTTATCAGCTTTCTCTTCTAGGCCTTTCCTCGCATATTAAAATTTCACAAACATGTGCAAAGACTTACCAAGAGAAACTCTTGCAGGGACATTCCAAAAGAAAAAAGCATCAACATAACTGGGAAATCAGTTTATAGCCAGAGTTGGATTGACCAGTAAGCAAGGCACTCACAGGCTTAATTGTGTTAACTTACCATTTGCAGTGCACAGTTTCACCACTTCTTTGATTGTGCTATAAAGACTACTAAGCAAGCACAAGTAAGCCTGTGCATACCTTGCTTACTGCATAATCTCCCTATTTGCAGTACAAAGAACATATGCCTTCTTAGCATAAAATTGGTGAAAATCCTATTGTACTAAGTTTTAAGGAAAAGTCAGTTTTTCTTAGACAAGCATCCTCTTGGGAATACCACACTTTGTGAAAAATACTATTCTTTAGACTTTGGGCCCTAAGGAGAACAAAATCAAAACCAAACCCATTACCACTGAGTTGATTCTGAATCATAGACTGCCCCAGAGAGTTTCCAAAGAGCATCTGGCAGGTTTGAACTGAAGACCTCTGGTTAGCAGCTGTATCACTTAACCACTGCGCCACCAGCATTTCCTCATAAGGGATATGCCACTCTCCCTCTGCCCCGCAAAAAACCTAAACGGGTTGCCATCAAGTCTAGCTGACAGTGATGGTGTAGGAGAGAGCAGCACCACCCCACAGGGTTTTCAAGGTTGAAGTCTTTACAGAGGCAGACTGCTACATCTTCCTCCTACAGAGCATCTTGGTAGGTATGAACCACCAGTGACCTCCCAGTTAGCAGCTAATGCTTAACCACTGTGCAACCAGGGTTCCTTTAGGTGTCGTTAAGTGTTGTTGCATTGATTCCAACTCACAGTGACCAAACTACTGCCCAGTCCTGTGCCATGCCCATAATCTTTTTATGCTTGAGCATAAAAAGCATAGTTGTAGCCGCTATATCGGTATAACTTGATGAGGGTCTTTCTCTTTTCTGTTGATCCTCTACTTTGCCAAGAACAATGCCCTTCTCTGGGGATTGATCTCCCCTGACAATGTACAAATTATGTAAGAAGTAGCCTTGCTATTCTTGCCTTCCAGGAGCAATGTTGTTGAACTTTTTCCAAGACTTATTTGTTCATTCTTTTGGTGGTCCATGGTATATCCAATATTTTTCTCCAACACTACAAGTCAAAGACATCAATTCTTCTTCAGTCTTCCTTATTCATTTCCTAGCTTTTGCATGCTTATGATGTGAGTATAAATTCCATGGCTTGCATCAGGTGCGTCTTAGTCTTCAAGCTGACATCTTTGCTTTTCAACACTTTAAGAGGACTTTGTTTGTTTGTTTAGCAGATTTGCCCAGTGCAATGTGTCTTTTGATTTCTTGACTTGTCCTTCCATGGGTGTTAATTATGGGTCCAAGTAAAATGAAATTCTTGACAACCTCAGCCTTTTCTCCATTTGTCATGGTGTTGCTTTTTGGACCAGTTGTGAGGGTTTTTGTTTTCTTCACCTGAGATGTAATTAATACTGAAGGCTGTAGTCTTTAATCTCATCAGTAAATGTTTCAAGTCCTCTTCATTTTCAGCAAGCAGTGTTGTGTTAATCTGCATAATGCACACTATTAATGAGTCTTTATTCAATCTCGACACCCCATTCTTCACACAGTCCAGCTTCTTGGATTATTTACCTGATATACAGATTTAATATCTATTGTGAAAGGACACAACCCTGACACACACCTTTCCTGAATTTCAACTGCTGTCTCCCATTTTTCTGTTCAAATGACTGCCTCTTGATCTGAGAGCACAGCTAAGTGTTTGAGAATTCTCATTCTCTGTAATATTGTCCATAATTTGTTATAATCCATAAAGCCAAATACCTCAAAGCACAGGTAAACATCTTTCCAGTATTCTTTGCTTTCAACAATGATGTAACTGGTCCCATGTCTTCTTCTGATTCCAGCCTGAAATTCTGGTAGTTCCATGTCAGTATACTGCTGTAGCCACTTTTGAATGATTTTAGCAAAATTTTGTTTTCATTTGACATTAGTGACGCTGTTTGATAATGTCTGCATTCAACTGAATCACCTTGCTTTGGAATACACAGAAATATAGATCTCTTCCTGTTGGTTGGCCAGGCAGCTGATTTTCAAATTTCTGGCATAGATGAGTGAGCACTTTTCAATGCTGCATCCATTTGTTGAAACATGGAACTTAATGTATTTATCTTCATTTCCCCAGTACAAGCACAGGATCTGAAGTGGGTACTCCATAAATATTTGTTGAACTCAATAGCAGTTTGCTTAATTACGTGACTCAAAGATTCTCTAAAGTCCACACCTTCACGGTTCAGGGAGAATGATAAATACATTTCGTAGGATGGCCTTTATAGACCTTTTTATGCACTATCTTGTGTTTGCAATGTTTCTGCATATCTTCAATACATGACCCATGACTTCATGGAATAGGGAATAAACTATTAGCTGTGGTGAATGAAACGTAGCTTTATCTGAAGAAAAGAATTCACAGTAGACTCTAGATCAGTAGAGCCTTATTTGGGCTAAAGACAGCTAGGGATTCTGAGAGATAAGGAGATCCATCAACTATTTTCATCATTTCAAAATGTTTTCATGAGCATTGCAATTCATTGTTGCTAAATCTGTAAGAAGCAACTAAATGTTACTGTTTTCTTTGCTTCTTGGGATTACATACTGACAGTGGTAGTGTTGACTAACTACGCTTATGAAAAGCCCCAATTGTGATCATATCCGTGAACACGTTTTATTTCAGATTTCCCATTTTTACACTGAATGCAAGAAAGTTTAAAGCCATTTTTTTGGGATCATCAACAATGGTTAGGAGCCTGGATGCTAACTGGAAGTTCAGCAGTGTTAGTCTACCAGCTGCTCCTTGGAAACCCTGTGGGGTGGCCATTCTCTGTCCTATAGGGTCACCTGAGTCACAGCTGACTCAGCAGCAATTGGTTTTTATCAGACTTTTTAAAGTTTCTGACCTCCATGGAAAAGGCTGGTTATTTCAGCCCACCCAGAGAAACCTCAAAATACTGGTCTGGTGATCTGCTTCTGAAAGGTCATAGCCTTGAAAACCCTGTGGAGCAGTACTGCTTTGCAGGCTTGGAGTCACCATAAGTCAGAATCAACTCCGTGGCATTAACAACAATATGATTTCCATGAAGTACCATTCTATAATGAAGAACCTTACACCAGGTTCCATTTAAAATTTCACCTTTGTATTTCATTTTTTCTGACACATTTCTAATTCATATTATCATGCTTTATTACACATTAACTGTGATGCTAATCTTATTAAGTCTTTGCCAAGTGCTGTCCAGTCAGATCCTGAAGCAAAATAAATACTGAATGAGTAAAAATGAAAGCACGCCTTTTAGGAGTAACTAGGAAGATTAATTTTTCATGATAAATGCAGTTTACTTGGAAGATAAAGTTATTCAAAACAGAGTCTGTAGGTTAAAAATTATCAAATAAAATCATAGGTGTTGTAAAGTTAGAAAAATCTTTATCCTAGTTTCGCTAGCAATCTCTTAAGAAACTCCAACTAGAAATCCTGTTAGACATACCAAGCCAAAAACCCATTGCCCTCAAGTCAATTCTGACTCATAGCAACCCTATAGGATAGAGTAGAACTGCCCAATAAACTTTCCAAGGAGCACCTGGTGGATTCAAACTGCCGACCTTTTGGTTAGCAGCTATAGCACTTAATCACCACATCACCATGGTTTCCCTGTAGATATGTTAATATTTAAGCATTCACTCGAAGACGTACACCTAGCTAACCCATGCTCAGCTGGCTCACTCTACTCCTGATAACCTATTCTTCATTGAATGCTAATTGTCTATCTTCTCTCTACCTCGTTCTGAGATTTTTCTCACAGTCAGTTGACATATGTATAGGAGTGCCAAACAATTTAATTACCAAGAATAATAAAATTTGGACTATGTAATGCATTATTACTAAGTGAAAATACTCATTTTTTTTAAAAAGTCATATTTTATTGTGTTTTTGGTGAAGGTGTACATGGCAGTTTGGTTTTCCATCCAACAGCTTTTACACAAGTTGTTCAATGACATTGGTTACATTTTGCGTAGTGTGTGAACATTTTCATGGCAGTATTTTCTTCTGTTTTTTTCCTTTCCATTAATATAGTTTTCCTGCCCCCTTACATTCTCATTTTTGTTTTAAAGTAATTGTTCACTGTTTGATCTCATACAGGTTTCTAAAGGAGTACAGCACTTACAAGTGATGTTCATTATTTTTTGAGCCAATTTGCTCTTTAGCTGTAAGCCTCAGGGGTTAGTTTCTGCTCCAGTCTCATGGAGCCCTCCAGTCTCAGTCAGTCTAGGAGTTTTTTTTTTTTTTAATTGAAATAATTTGAGTTTCTGTTCAAATATCTTCACTTCTTTGGCCTGTTCTTAGAGGTCTACCTCAATACCTCTTCCCTATACTCCTTGTCACTAATTTTCTAATCGTGCCCTTTCTCCAGGTCCCCAACCACCCACTAAAATCATTGGCCACAGTCAGTATACAGTCACACATCTGGCCATTTCCATTTTAAGCAAAGTAAACAACCAAATACAATGTTGGAAGTTCTGCCCATTCAGAAGATTTTCTTTCACCACTGTCCCTCCAGGAAGTCCCAGAAAAAGGCTGCACTGGTGTTCACTTTCAAGGGTGTCTGCATATCACGCAGAACTATCTGTAAACCAGACATGAGTTTTCTCTTCCTCAGTCAAACTGATCATTTAGACTTCCCATAAGACTGTGGGTATGCCTGGGTGTTTGTTTTTTTTTTTCCTCATTCTGTCAGGGTCCATATATTACGGTAGCTGGGCACAATATAGTTCTTCTGGTCTTTCCAAACCTCTTACCATTGAGTAAGCTCTGATTCATAGTGAACCTATAGAATATAGCACAACTACCCATAGGGTTTCTAAGGAATGGCTGATATATTTCAAGTGCTGACCTTTTGGTTAACAGCTGTAACTCTGAACCACTTATTTTGTAAGCAACTCTTTGTTTCGTATTGCTTGTGTGCTATGGATTGAATTGTATCCTCTAAAAAAATATGTGTATCAGTTTGGCTGGATCATGATTCCCAGCATTGTGTGATTTTCCTCTGTGTTGTAAATCCTGTTTCTGTGGTGTTAATGAGGAAGTTTGGGCAGCAGCTGTTTTAGTGAGGTGGGACTCAATCTGCAAGCTTGGATTGTGTCTTGAAGCATTCTCTTGAGATATAAAAGAGAAAAATGAGCAGAGAGACAAGGCAACCTCATACCAGCAAGAAAGCAGTGCAAACAGCAAATCACATCCTTTGAATCTGGGGTCCCTGTGCCTGAGAAGCATCTTGACCAGGGAAGGACTGAGGTCAAAGATCTTCCTTCACAGCCAAGAGAAAGAAAAGCCTTCTCCTGGAGAGGATGCCCTGAGTTTGGACTTTTAACCTATTCTACTGTAAGAAAGTAAATTTCCCTTTGTTAAAGCCATATACTTGTGATACTTCTGTTACAGCAGCACTAGATGACTAAGACAGAATTTAAGAGGTGTTCTTATGAAAAAGAAGAGCCACAGAAAGACAGAGGGAAAAGGCCATGGGAGTTTAGAGCTATACTGTCGCTACAAACCAAGAAACACATGGGGCTACCAAAATCTGGGAGAAACAGTAAAGGATCTTCCCCCTAGAGCTTTCAGAGAGAATATGGTCCTAGTGACAAGCTGATAGGAAACTACCAGCTTCCAGAACTGTGAGACAATAGATTTCTTATAAACAATTTACTTTGTGACACTTTGTTGTGGCCCCTGGGAACTAACATACCCTGTGACGGCCCCACTTTATTACTGTTTACAACTGAAAATTTCTTATTACATACAGAGTAGGAACAACCACGTCTTTAAAGTTACAGCTTCATATATGTGTAATTATTGTAGGTTAAAAAAGATGAGAAGCTGTAAAAACACTTAGTAAAGAAAGACACTGTTATGTGTATGATTTTTTGTTCATTATTACACCTTGGAATAAAATTTTGTAACAGCAATCTTTTTTTACTCAAAAATTTCTGAAAACAATTGTTTTCTTATAAGAAAAAAAGGCAGGAGAAATATTGCCCTGTCTTGTGGTTCTGCTGAGAAGGGAAAACTAGGGGTGGTCTCGTGGCTGTTGCTGCAGGCTGATACAGGCCCCTTTACCTGCCAGGAAAGGGTGTGCTGCCGTGAAAAGACGTGCGGCCCCAGTACGCGTAGCATAATAACCATTCTGATTCCAGTTTTCATTTTGGAATATTGACCACTCTGAAGTCCCACCTGTCCATCCTGGGCAAACTGATTTTAAAAAAAAGGCTTGAGTGTTTCCTCTGGTGGTGCAAATGAGGAAGTTAAGTGATTAAAGCACTAGGCTAGGGACAGGCTCTCATTTCTGCCTTACCTCTGAACTGCCATGAAACTCCAAGCCAGTTACCTGTCCCCTGTCTCCTCCCAAGCCAATTTTAGACCTGTTTGGGAACCAGCTCTGCTCTCCAGAAAATCTCGTAATATAAATAATACATCTCCTCATACCACCTTGGTGCATGTGTGGTTTGGTGTATGTGTGGTGTCATCAGTTTTAAAATCTACACGTCTTGCCCTTCCACCCCTGATGGTGGTGGGCGTTCTCACCTGCTTTCCCCAGGTGACTGTAACGGTGAAAAGAAGCTAAGTTTGTGAAAGGGCTGGACAGTCGGCAGCCAGGCAAACGGAAGACACAGCCAGCAGTTGGAGAGCCAGTCTCAACACAAACACCAAAAAAAAAGGAAAAGGCTGTTTGTATACTTACGTACCCCCGCCTTTAATGGCCTACTGACCCTAACTCTCCAATCTGAGTTGAAAGAGTCAAGATGAGATGCTGATGAAAATGCGGATGATGATGACAACAGCTGCTAATCACTGCTGAACAAGAAAACTGTTAACAGACATCTGACTTTGATTTTGAGGCTTTCCTCAGACAGGAAACCAAGTGTTAACCATAAAAACCTGAACCAAACTGCGAATGCCTGCCAGAAACTGCTCCATAGCAATATAAGTTTGTCTTATCCTGTTAGACAAGAATAGTTGTCAAAACCCAAAACCCAGACTTGTTGCCATCCAGTCAATTCTGACTCACAGTGAGTGACCCTATAGGACACAGCAGAATTACACCATAGAATTTCTGAGGAGCAACTCATGGATTTAAACTGCTGACCTTTTGGTTAACAGCCATAGCTCTTAACCACTAGGCCACTAGACTTTCCAGTTGTCAAACTATTACCTACTAATTAAAATAAAAATGTTGCTGTGCCCTCTCATGTCAGCTTGGCAGCTTTTAAGACCCAGATGCCACTCACCAATGCGGGGTGCAGAGAGCCCTCTTAGCAAAACGCTAGTTGTGCCAGTTGGCCTTGGTTTCGCCTAAGAGCATGATCTCCTGCCCCTTGCCCCAGCTACTCTGTCCTTGCAATATAAAGGAACGGATGCTCACTGAGGACCAAAAAATGGCATGAGGTAAAGACAACCCAGAAGATAGAGAGACTCACATGAGTGGGTGCCTACACAGACTTGGGACTGGAAGAACCAGATGGTGCCCAGCCACCACCAGTGTTAGCCACAATGGAGCTCACTAAGTTGAGTCTCACTGGCAACACAAGAAGAAAAAGGGGTGCACCCTGAGATCTCCACTAAAAGACCTCAATTGATGGTCCAGCGGCTTCGGGGTTCCCCTGGGAGCATGGCCCCTGGCCCTGCTGCTGCCCTTGCCCATAAATCATAACGAAGGTCCACTCTTTGGACACTAATGGATTGGACTTGGTGATGCAGAGTGACCATATATTGGATGCACTTTGTGGTTCTATGCATCTATAGGATATCATCCGGCTGACCTCTGGATGGAGGAAGGAGAGTGGGTGGAGAGGAGGGGAAAGGAGGCTGTTGGGAGGATGAGACATGTGTGGAGCAGAGAGGAATAGTGTGCTGTCACCGGGCAGGGAGAGCAGTGGAAGCTGCATGTAGGTGGGCATGTAAATTTATATGGGAATGTACATTTTCACTCAGTCATAATAAAAAATAAATAAAAACATTGCTTGGTTGCAGGTGAATGGAGGACTAAATGATTAGTGCACAGGCCAGAAGTCAGCTGACAGCAGCTTTTTACCCAAACTGGGTCGTGTTCAGCTCGGCTTCTTCTCAATAAAGACTCAATGAGGAAGGATGAAGAGCGAAAGGAGCAAGTAGGGTTACACCGCAAATCAAGGTCTCCAAACAAAGAGTGGCAGACAGTTTTATACCCTCTCCCACAAGGAAGTGCATACAATCATTATGTTCTCTATATAGGTTATCATTGTGTGTGGGTGCAGTAAGACAAATTGTATTTTTTTCCTTGCATGTAGACAAATAAACCAGGTTTGAGAGGCTTAAGTCACAAGCCACAGCTTTAAGAAAAGTGTCCAGGAAGCAGTAGGTTCTGCTGGGTCTAAACAACTGCTAATTGAACTACACTCAGCGCCAACGTTTGAGGGTTTGTTTGATAATGGACAGGAGGAGCAGGTCTTGTCTAATAATGGACTAAGCACTTCCTTGATGCCTTGACTATCAGGCTGACCTCATAAACGGAGCAGACACAGTTCACTCCTGTTAAGATTAGCCAGTGGTTGGTCTTTATTCCTTTGGTGTCCCTCTTCTCTTTATAAGTACCATGGTACTCAGCTTTTGCAAGTGACTGCTTTTTCTGGAATCACAATGGCCTCCCTATAAGCATATAGAATAAATGCTCGGAATATGAGGTCTGTCAGTTAAGTTCACAAACTCATGCTAGAAAAAGTGTTACATACCTCATTGCTGAATATCATTACAGTCATCTGTGAAGTATTCTTCTTGGGAAGCTACGCATGGACACCAGAGCTTAGTCTACCCCTTAGAGCAATTTGGGAACTCTTTTCCTGGAATGGCCATCAGAGCTGTCATCATATTACCCTTGATGTCCTGAATGTCATCAAAATGTCTTCCTTTCAATATTTCCTTTAGCTTTGGGTAAAGAAAAAATTATTGAGGGCCAGATGAGGTGAGTAGGGAGGGTATTCCAATATAGTTATTTATTTACTGGCTAAAAAATCCCTCACATACAGTTAAATTTGGGGACTTGCCTCTTTTCCAGAATGCACAATGGCCATTCCAGAAAGAGTTCCAAAACTGTTTTGAAGGGTGGACTAGGCACTGGTGTCAGTGCACAGCTTCCCAAGGGGAGGACTTCAAAGGTGACTGCAGTGATATTCAGCAACGAAGCATGTAGCACTTAGAACAGTTAAGGTGCTGGCCTTAACAGACCTTGTATACTTTAAGTGCAAATTTTCATGAGTTTTGATTATTTTTAACACTACTATTTATAGATCTCCTACTATTTGCCAGGTAGTATTCTAAGTATGGAACAATGGTGACAGAGTGATTATGAGCTTGACTGCTCACCAAAAGATGGACAGTTTGAATCCTATGGGGCAATTCTACTCTGTCCTGTTGAGTCACTGTGAGTTGGAACTGACTCACTGGCAATGGGATACAAAACAAACAAACTCATTGCCTTGTCAAGTAGATTCCAACTCAGAATGACTCTATAGGACAGAATTGAGCTGCCCCATAGTGTTTTCAACAAGTACTTGATGGTTTTCAAGAAGTACCTGATGGATTTGAAGTATGCTGACCCTTTGGTTAGTAGCCATAGCTTTTAACCACCATGACATCAGTGTTTCCAATATTCTAAGTATTAGCTTATGCATACTTTATGAGGTACAGAGTATTGTGAAACCCATTTAAGGGCGAGAAAGCTGAGACTTAGAGAGATCAAGTGGCTTTCCAGGGTCATGCTGTTAATAAGTGATACATCCAGGACTGGCACTCAGGGAGTAGCTACTGTGGTAAAGAATACTTACTCATTAAATTCATTAGGAATGTAAGTCATTTCCTCTCCTTTGTATATCTACACTGTAGAATTTTGATGACCATCGAAAAGAATGGCAGGGCAGTGGTGAAGACAACACCAAAAAAAAAGGGAGAACGCTGTGTTTCCATTATAAAATGGAAACCAAGGTTCTACAACTATACCAGTGTTTCTTGGCTTTTGTAGTCATATTTTCTATAACTGATTTGGGTGTAGTAGTTATGGTGGTAGTTGTAATGATAGGAATTAAGAAAAAATTCATATGAGATATATGTACTTTAAAAGGATACTGATTTCAGAAAAACACTTGAATTTGGCTCTCAGGAGAAGAGAGTTAAAAATTTACCACAATGTGAAAGAAGGGACTATCACATACTGGTAAAGTTAGGTAACTTTCTAAATGCTGATCTTTTCTGAAATCTAAAGAATGGTTCAAAAAATGCAGATAAGATTGTTGACTTGATATTTGAATAAAGTTTCCAAAATGCTTTACTTACATGTATTTTCTAGATTTAGAACTCCAAAGCCAGCCAAGTGCCGTCGAGTCGAATCCGACTCACAACTCATGTCACCTTTTTTGTGAAAGTACATATTGAAATAAATTCAAAAATACAAAATGTTTATGTAAGAGTGAGAATCTTCCCAATCTATACTCACTACTCAGAGGTAACCACAGTTAATTTTAAAACTGTAAATTTTTTGTTTGCCATCAAGCCAGTGCCTCCTCACTGTGTTCCTACATGATTGGAGCAGAACTCTTCTGTAAAGTTTCTTAGGCTGTCATCGTTATGACCCCAGATGCCACTCATCAACATGGGGTGCAATGATCCCTCATTAGCAAAACACTGGTTATGCCAATTGGCCTCGATTTCGCCTGAGGGCATGGTCCCTGGCCCTTCGCCCTAGCTACTCTGTCCTTGCACTATTGGGTTGGGATGGGAGGAGTACTCAAGTTATGTTGAAGTCCAGTTAATACTGATCTTCTTTCTAATGTGTACTGTCACTGATTTCACCCACCTCAACTGTAATTTTTATGAGAGCAGATCACCAGGTCTTTTCACCTGTGGAGCCATTGGTGGTTTGAACCTGTCAAGATTTCAGTTTTTAGGCTAGTGCTTACCCATTTGGCCCCCATAGCTCCTTTCTTTAATTACTAGAGATACCAGAACAAAAATCATGGAAATTAATTTTCTAACTGGCCCTTCATATTAATTAAATATTCCCATTTATTCTGATAGTTTAAGGGAATAAAAAAATGGTATTAGGTGACAGAATGTCCTGGCTGAAGTCTGGCATTTGAATCCCATACACTAGAGTTTGAACTCAGATTCACCAGTGTTATATGATCTAGGCTAAGTAACATCTCTAAGATTAGTTTTTTTGTTTATAAATTCTGACTAATAATACTCTTTAGACTCATTTGAGAACTACAAATAATACACAGTGAACTTAATTAGTACTCCATAAATGGTACTATATAAACGTTATCACTGCTGTAAATAGGTGAAAATGTAAACCTTTCCCTTAAGAGTGCAAACTACTACTCCCGATTCTACATTCAGGCATTTAGCTAACCAGTGCATTCCTTACGAAAGAATGGTACAGTGCTTTTTATCAATTATTTTATGAAGAAAACTAAGGAGCAACTCGAATTTAGGATCTTGTGACTTGTAACGAGATTCTAGTTACTGATGACTATCTCTTCAAACCTGGGGACAGCCTTGTGAAGGATATATTCACACCACTGCTGGTGGGTTGAAAGGCTGGTTGTTTGAAGGTTGTTCGAAGGCTGGTTTGCCAGTGGGATGAAACCGTAGATTTGTCCATTAGGAATGAGTTTCCGCAAACATCAGATTTCTTCTTTCCTCTGTCCAGTTTTACACTATTTTTGCAGGGATGTGCTTCCATTTCCAAGCAAATTATTTGCTTCGAGGTGCAGCCCTGATTTCTTTTCTGTCTGCTTTGAGTCCGATGTCCAAGTGCACCTTACTCCAGCATCTAGAAATCTGTATTCTGCTCTGGCATTCTTGAAGACAGAGTGGAGGGTGAGAGGCATGTAAAGAAAAGACAGAAAATCATAAATTTAAATAAAAGCTTTTAAGATCATCCTTTTCACAGATAAAGGAGCTGACTCCCAGAGAAAGGTAACAATAAAGCAGATAGATTAAAAATCAAAGAATTTTTAGCCATGTAAATCTGAATTAAAGTCAAGCTTTTGTAAATTCCTTAATTTCTCTAAGCCTCAGTCTGTGTATTTACAAATTACCAACACTAAGTTCACTGTGAGGCAATCTGACACATAGACTCTCTATAGGACAAAATAAAACTGCTCCATGGGGTTTCTAAAGCTGTAAATGTTTACAGAAGCAACATTTTTTCTCCCCTGGAATGTCTGGTAAGTTCAAAAGGCTGAACTTTTTGGTAGCAGCCAAATGCTTTCACCACTGTGCAGTCAGGACTCTTTCATCTGTAAAATAGAATAATATGCCTAACCTATAGAATTGCTATGAGACTCTGTGAAGTAATGCACATTATGTCCTTAGCCTAACGCCAGACAAATATCTTAACAACCAATTTATCAGTGATCTTTTGGGTTAGTAACATCACAAATAATAAAAATTTTATAGTACTTCTATTCATTCTGTGATTAACACCAAACCCATCTGCTATTGAGTTGATTCCAACTCATAGTGACCCAATAAGACAGAGCAGAACTGCTGTATGGAGTTTCCAAGGAGTACCTGATGGATTCAAATTACCAAGCTCATGGTTAGTATGTATAGCACTTAACCACTACACCATCAGGGTTTCCTATTCTAAGTGTATGACATTTTAACTGTAGTAAAAATTGGGCAGTAAACATAATCACAATTTGATTTTGCAGGATCCCTCAGTAGGTGGTTATACACTGGAATCCAGCTTTAGTACTATACTCCAATCTTCTTTAAAATACATAAAAATATATCACTTTCTTGATTTTTTTATGCATGCTGGGATAGTGAATATTAAATAAAACTTATACATTGTATTTGTGTCTGGCTGCTGTTGACTGACTCATAATGATCCCATGTGTGTCAGAGTAAGAACTGTGCTCCATAGAGTTTTCAACAGATGATTTTATGAAGTAGATTATGAAATCTGTCTTCCAAGGTGCCTCTGGGTGGATTTGAAACTCAAACTTTTTTTTTTTAGTTGTGATTGTGTGGAAGTACACAATCCGAGTAAGTTTTGCAGGCCCTCCTATCTGCAGCTCCTCTGCTCTTCTTGCCCCATGGCAGCACATTCCTTTTTATTCTACATTTGTTGTATCCTATTAAAAATTTCCTCCTCTCTATCCTCTTCTCCCGCATCTAGAAAGAGACCAGTAGGACAGCCTCCTATAAATGCATAGAACAATAAAGTAAACACACCATATGGTCACACTGTGTCCACGGGTCCAGTCCATTTTTGTCTGAAGAGTTGACCTCAGTAGTGTTTTCTGGTCAGGAGCTGCAGCAGGTCTAGGGGCCACACTCCCAGGGGATCCTTGTTGAGTATATGCACCATAGTTTGTTTATCCATTCATCTGTTGATGGGCATCTAGGTTGAATCCATCTTTTTGCTATTGTGGACTGTGCTGCAATAAACATTTGTGTGCATGTATCTGTTCATGTGACAGCCTTTGTTTCTGTAGGGTATATTGCCAGCAGTGAGATTATTGAATTGAATGGTGTGTCTATTTCCAGTTTATTAAGGAAGCACTAGACTGCTTTCCAAAGAGGTTGTACTATTTTGCAATCCCACCAGCAATGTAGGAGTTCCAGTTTCTCCACAGCCTCTCTAGCATTTGTTGTTTTGTGGTTTGGGGGTCATGGTCAATTTTGTTAGAGTGAGATGGTATCTCACTGTAGTTTTGATCTGAATTTTCTGATAGCCAATGATCATGAGCATTTTCTCATGTGCCTTTTGGATGCATAGATGCCCTCTTTGGTGAAGTGTCTGTCTCTGTTGTCCATTGCTTACTTGGGTTATTTACCTTTTTTCTTGTTGGTATTTGCCGTACTGGTAGATTATGGAGATCAGATGTCGGTCTGACAAGTAGTTGCCAAATGTTTTTCCCCATTCTGTAGGTGATCTTTTAATTCTTTTGGTAAAGTCTATGGATGAGAAAAATATTTCATTCTTAGTAGTTCCCATTTATCTATATTCTCTTCTGATGATCGTGCTTTGCTTGTCAGGTTTTGAAGTCTATCTAAGCTGTGTATTAGAACTTCCATTGTTGACTCTATTTTTTTCTTTCATGATCTTTATCATTTTAGGTTTGATATTTAGGTCTCTGGTTCATTTCAGTTAGTTTTTGTGTAAGGTGTGAGACACAAGTCTTGTTTCAGTTTTTGCACATACATATCCAATTTTACCAACACCATCTGTTAAAGAGACTGATTTTACCCCAGTTTACAATCTTAGGAATTTGTCGAATTTCCACTGTTCATAAGAGGATGGTGGCATGTCTGGGGTCTCATCTCTGTTCCATTGTTTATATGTCTCTCTTTGTACCAGTCTCAGGCTGTTTTGACTACTGTGACAGTGTAATATGTTCTAAGGTTGGGTAGTGTGAGGCCTCCCACTGTGTTTCTCTTCTTCAGAAGTGGTGTACTTATCCGTGATTTCTTCTCTTTCCAAACAAAGGTGGTGATTTGTTTCTCCATTTCATTAAAAAATGTCACTGGAATTTGCATTGGGATTGTATTGTATATGTAGATAACTTTGGGTAAGATAGATGTTTTCACAATGTTAAGTTTTCCTATCTATGAGCAGGGTAGATTTCTCCACTCATGAAGTCTCTTTTGGTTTCTTGCAGTAAGCTCTTGTAATTCTCTCTGTATAGGTCTCTTACCTCTCTTATTAGATTTATTCATAGGTATTTTGTCTTCTTGGGGGCTGTAGTAAATGTTATTGATTTGGTGATTTCTTCTTTGATGACCTCTTTGTTGGTGTAAAGGAATCCTACTGATTTACTTATGTTTATCATATATCCTGATACTTTACTGAACTCTTCTATTAGTTTACTTATGGATTCTTCAAGATTCTTTGCATATACAGTCATATTGTCTGCTCTGGCTAGAACTTCTAGTACAACATTAAATAGAAGTGGTGAGAGTGGGCTTCCTTGTCTAGTTCTTGTTCACAGGGGAATTCTTTCAGTCTTTGTTTGTTCAGGAGGAAGTAGGCAGTTGGTGTTGCACAGATGCCCCTGATTATGTTGTGGAATTTCCCCTCTATCCCTGTTTTTCTGAGAGTTTTTAGCATGAACGTTACTGGACTTTGTCGAATGCCTTTTCTGCATCAATTGACAGAAATCAGGCAATTATTCCTTTGTGCTGTTTATGTGGTTGATCGCATTAATTGTTTTTTGATGCTGAACCAGACTTGTATTCCTAGTATGAATTCAACTTGGTCATGATGAATAATTTTTTCTGATATGTTGTTGAATTCTATTGGCTAGGATTTTGTTGAAGATTTTGGCAACTAGGTTTATGAGTGATATTGGTCTGTAATTTTCTCTTTAGAGGTGTCTTTCCCTGGTTTTGGTATCAGGGTTATGCTGGCTGCATAAAATGAATTTGGGAGTATTCCATCCCTTTCTATGCTGTGAAATAATCTCTGTGGTATTGGATTTAGCTCCTCTCTAAAAGTTTCTAGAATTCTTTGGTGAAGCCATCTGGGCCAGGACTTTTTTTGGTTGGTAGTTTTTTGGGGTTTTTTTTATGGCTTTTTCAATCTCATCCTTTGTGATGGATTTATTAAGTTGTTCTGCTTCTCCTTGTGATAATTTTGGTAGGTGATATGACTGGGAATTTGTCCATTTCCTGTGGGTTTTCAAATCTGTTAGAGTACAGTTTTTCTTAGTATTCTATTATGATACTTTTGATTTCAGATGACTGTGCTGTGGTATCTCTCATCTCATTATTATTTTGCTTATTTGTTTCCTGCCCTGTGTTTGTTTTGTAAGTGTAGCCAATGGTTTATCACTTTTGTTGATCTTTTCAAAGAACCAGTTTTGGTTTTGTTGGTTTTTTTCAATTTTTCTTCTATTTTCTAATTCATTTAGTTCCATGCTAATCTTATGATCTGTTTTCTTCTGGTGCCTGAGGGGTTTCTCTTTTGCTCTCTTTCTACTTGTTCAAGCTGTAGGGTTAATTCCTTGATTTGGGTCCTTTCTTCCTTCCAGATATGTGCATTTATAGAGATAAACCAACCTCTGAGCTGTACTTCGGCTGTATCCCATAGGTTCTGGTAGGATGTGTTTTCATTCTCACTTGATTCCATAATTTATTTATTTCATCCTTGATTTCTTCTATAACCCATGGCTTTTTGAGCAAGTTGTTGTTCAGTTTCCATGAGTTCCAGTTTCCATCTGTGTTTTTTCTTCTATTGCTTTTGACTTTTATGGCTTCATGGTGTGAGAAGATGCTTTGCAATAATTCAGTAGTTTGGATTTTGTTGAGACTTTCTTTATGTCTTAACACATGTTCTATTCTGGAAAATGTTTCAGGTGCACTGGAGAAAAAGATGTAGTTTTCTGTTGATGGATTAAAAAGTACTGTATATGTGGATGAGGTCTAGTTGGTTAATTGTCACAATAAGATCTGTGTCTTTACTGAGCTTATTTTCAGGATGACCTGTCAGTTGCTGAAAGTGGAGTGTTGAAATCTCTAACTATAATCGTGGAGTGATCTATCTCATTTTTTAATGTAGTCAGTGTTTGTTCAATGTATTTAGATACTCTGGTATTGGTGCATAAATATTTAATATTGTTATGTCCTTCTTATGTATTGAAATTTTGAGGAGTATATAGTGACCATCCTTGTCCACAGTGGTATACTGTATGTTAAAGTCTACTTATCTGAGATTAGTATTACCACTCCTGCCATTTTTTGCATGTTGTTAGCTTGATACATATTTTTCCATCTTTTGATTGTCAGTTTGTTTGTATCTTTGAATCTAAGGTGTGTTTCTTGTAAGCAGCATACAGATGGTTTGTGTCTTTTGATTCAGGATGTCACTCACTGTCTCTTTATTGGATCATTCAGTCCATTTACATTCAGTGTAATTATTGGTAGGTATGTATTTAGTGCTATCATTTTGATGCATTTATTTTTATGTTGTTGATGCTTTCTATGTTGCTCTTAATATTTTCCTCTGGGTCATTCTTTTTATGGGATGACTTTTCATCTTATTCAGTGTTGGTTTTATGTTTGTGGAGACTCCTGCATTATGTTTCTTGTCTTGCTATGTTGCATCGTTACTTTGCTTTGCAGCTACCACTATGATCCCCCTTATTATTCTAAATTTAAACGAGACTTTAACTTCTGCATATCTTTTTAATTTCCTCTCCATCTGAAAGGGTTATCACTACTGTAATGTATCCCTGTTTTTAATGATGATGTTAGTTAGTATTTTCATGTTAAGATCACTGGTTCTTTTAATATTTTAATTGAGCTTTGTGAGTTCCCTAAGTGAGTAGGATTCTGGACAGTGTGTCTTCCATTGCCTCCTTAAGTGTGCACTTGATGTTTTTGTTTTTCTAAGCAAAGAGCTTCTTTCAGTATTTCTTGCAGTTTTCATTTGGTTTTTACAAAGTCTCTAATCTTCTGTTTACATATGAATGTCTTAATTTCACCATATTTGAGAGATGGCTTTGCAGGATATATAATCCTTGGTTGGAATCTTTTCTCCTTCAGGGCTTTGAATGTGTCACCCCACTGCCTCCGTCCTAACTTCCATTCTGCCAAGAAGTCAGCCGAAAACCTATGGGGCTTCCCTTCATATGTTAGCTTTGTTTTAAGCTTCACTGTCTTTAGGAGCCCCTGTCTATGATTCATTTTATTACGTTTGATTATAATATGTCTTGGTATCTTTCTTTTCAAAGTCTAGTTTCTGTGGCATTTGATAAGCATGCTGTATATCTGTGTTCTTTCTTAATTTTAGGGAAGTTTTTTGTTAGTAACTATATGTCTATGTTCTCAGTATTTTCAGCTATCCGTCCATATTCAGGAACTCCATTTATTCATAGATTATTCCTTTTAATAGTGTCCTACATATTTCTTAATCCTTCTTCATTTTTCTTATTTTCTCTGATTTCTCCTAATAATAAATGCTGGTGTCATTTTCTCTGTTCTCCTGCTCACTAACTCTGCCTTCCACCTCCTCAATTCTGTTATTTTGGCTTTGGGTTGAACTGTCTAATTCTGTAATTTTGTTATTGATCTGCTTGATTTCAGATTACTTAATTTTTTCATTTTATTTAATTTCTAGGAGAGCTTTTTATGTAATTCTTTTGTACTCTACCTCTGATTATTGCAGAAAGGCTTCTTCATCTGGGAAGTTTTTTGATTCTTTATTTTGGGAGTTTTCTGGAGGCATGGTGGACTGCTTCTCTAAATGATTAGCTATTGATTGCTGTTTTTGCGCCACCATGAAACTGTTCAGCTTCTCTGCTGTTACCTCAAGAGGAACTGAGGCATAGTTCTAAGAGAAGAATAAGGGCACTACTAGTTTTGGTCACCAGCTGCCTCTGTGTATCCTAGTGTCTAGCCCCAGGTAGACTCTGAGCTGTCAGGGCCCACCTCCTAGCTGTTAAAGGTGGGAATTACTTGTGGCAACTTTCTATCATGGTACCAGTTGAACCTATGGTGCGGCTTAGGGAATGGAGGAGAGAAGTGCCTGGGACCACTGCACTCTGTAAGTATGTTTAGCTTAAATACTGTTTATTGGCTGAGACAGCTGCTGTGCAGTGTCCACTGAAGGCAGCTGGACTCTCATGGGTGGCAGGCTCCACCTCCTGGCTGGCAAAGATGGTGCCCTACTTATGAATCAGTGGGGACCATCAGCCAATGCTATGATGTGGATCAGTGAAGGGTGGTGGACATGCTACCACTCTACTCAGTGGTCACTTCTCCAGGTGTTCTAATTTTAAAACGGTGCTAAATTGCTGAGCCAGGAACTGTCCATCACCTGCTGAAATCAGTCAGCCCTCAGGTGTGGCAGGCCCCACCTTCTGGCTAACAACAAAAGCACCTAATAGGCTGTCCCCAGACACTGTGAGGTTGTTCAAAGAAGGGAGGGGGTAGGGATTTGCCACCCACATCTGCCAGGCACCACCTGTAACTTTAGGCACTACCTTCTGAAATGTAGCTTTTCTGCTGGAGAAGCCCTATCCAGATAGGCAGTGCTTCTCATTGTGTGAATTAGCCTCAGCTGAGACCTCAGAGTGACTGACTGCCTCCAGCTAACTAAGTTGGTTTCCTGCCCAAGCTGTCCTTCCTGCCGTGAGACAGTTCAATCTATGGCGCAGCTCAGAAAAGAGAGGATAGAGGTGCAGTGGTGCCCTCAGTCAGCAGCCAGGCTCTCAAATTTGGCTACCCCAAGCACAGTCTCTCTGCTGCGTTATATGCTGTCTACTTAAGCACTGCAGTTCAGCGTATTTACCAGCGCATGCCCTGTCCCCACCTCCAGATAACAAAGAAGGCATCAACACCTGCAGTCTTCCCAAATGGTGTGTCAGCAGAGGCAAGACTCAGCATACCACTGCCTCATCTTTGAGGGAAGTAGTTTCCCCATTTACTGGTGCCTAGTTCAATCTGACAACCCTGTGCCAGATCCTAGGGCTCCCAGTATATCCATGCTACTCCATTCAATTATCATTCCAGGCCTTAGTTCTCAGAGGGAATTGAGGACACATGTGTCTTATAGGTAAATGACAGGTAGGTAAATGACAAGTACCTCAAGTAATTCTGTGGCACCTGGGCACCTCATGACATAACCATGCAATTGTCACATACTCGTCTTCCTAATTTTCACTGTATGAGCATACCTCTCACTCTATATTTTGCAGCAAACTTGTATTCTCTACAAGATTGATGCTCAGTTTGCTAATTGTTTATTCCTCAATAAGTCTGCTTAGTTTTATTTTAAGGAAGCGCCAGCTTTTACTGTTTGACATTTTCTGGTATGAGATAAGTCAAATACTAATGTGTATCATCTTTGGATGCCCCTGGGACATCAAGAACTCAGAGTTTTGGTAGCAATGTGCATCACTTGAGCCCTCCCATCTCCAATGATTCTGAAAGTTTTCCCAGGTAAAAGCCCCTCAGACTGAGGTCGGCTTCCTTGTGTTGACGCCCTTCATGACTTATTGTTGATTTTTTTTTCATACTTTTCATTTTCAATTTGCGCTCTAAATGTTTTGATGAGTTCAAAGTTGAATTAACTTTGGTTATGTTGACACCGCAATACACCCAGGTCTGGTGGTTTGACCTAATTAAGTTTGAATTCTTTTCCTTGAAGAGCATGTTTCATTTTCCAGCATGTTTCAAGTCTCAGTAAGCATTTGGATTTCTGTTCACATTTGGGATTCAACAGCATGTGTGTTCTGCATTTTACTAAGGTGAGAAATGCTATCTCAGCCCTCAGCAGGGCCACCTTCAGGTACTCCAGCCACTTGGGCCCCTGTTTTTGTAGGGCTGGTATAATTATACTAAGGACATTTTAGAAAATCAGTGGCCACTCTGGGGCTGTTTTAAGCCAAATAATCTTGTTTTTTTCTGTGCAGTAAATTAGAAAAGAAAGGCTTCTGGATTTGGTAACCAAAATGGTACACCTGTTTTGACTGTTACGTGCAGCCTCCAAAAGTAAAATGGCCTCCGTGGAAGAGAAACCAAAACTATACCCATTGCCAATTAGTCAATTCTGATTCACAGTGACACTACAGGACAGAGTAAAACTATCTCAAGGAGTTTCTAAGGTGCACCTAGTGGATCTGAACTGCCAAACTTTTGGTTAGTACACCAACCAGCCAACCAATAGTGACCCTATAGGTCAGAGTAGAACTGCCCCACAGAGTTTCAAGGAGTGCCTGGCAGATTTGAGCTGTTGCCCTTTCATTTAGCAGACATAGCACTTAACCCACTACACCACTGGGGTTCCTATAATTAGCATGCCTAAGCCAGCCAAGTGCTGTCGAGTCGGATCTGACTTATGGTTAGCATAGCATCTACAAATTAACTAAACAAAAGGATGCAATTTAAGGCATCTGCTCCTGTTCCTCTGACTCCTGTTCCCTCTCCTCATTTGCTGACTATCTTTTCTTTGTATCTGACTTTACCTACTTATTCCCCTACTAATATCCTCTTTGACCTTCCTTTCTATCCTAAAGAACTTACCAAGGAAAACTGGAGAAGTTCATCCCTATTGTCTACCTGGAGATGCCTTTCAGTATAAGTTAACTGGAAGAACCAAATAAACTTCCCATGCTGTGTTTAGTCTTTTGTCTAATGAGGAACATCAGGCAATTGTGGGGAAAAAAAATTTCTAATCCTTGCAAAGATCTACAGATATTTACCTAGGAATTTATGATTTGAGTTATCCCAGAAGATAAACATAATTTAGTAAATATGCTAGCAGGACCAGAAATTGGCAAAAAAGGGATGGAAGAGGCCAACTGGAAAATTCCAGGCAGATCTTTAGCTATAAGAACTAATTTTCCCAGAATAGAACTTCAGAAACAAATGAAACATATCCGTAAGTTACTTATAGATAGCATCTCGAAAGATTTTCTCCAGAAAACAGACTGGGCTTAAGTTCAAAGCTGTAAACACAAAAATGATTAGTATGTTTACAGCTATAGAAACTGTTTAATCAACATTTTTGCTGAACATTCAGGTTTAAATTTGGAGGAACCATGAGCTGGAGCAGCTTTCAGCTTCACTTTCCTAATGGCCTTCACTCTGACTTAGGCAAGCAAGTCAAACACCATGGATTAGATTGAGAAAATATTCCTAATCCAGAACTCACTACCTAAACTAGCCCAAACATTGGAACAAAATAACTAAAGCATTAAAACAAAAATCCAAAGCAAAGCAAAACAAATTAATGGTGCTATATTTGCAACAAACCCAGGACAGAGGAAAATTCCAAGCCTAGAGAAGGATTCTAAAAAACAATAAAAAGTTTGGAACTGTTGTTTGATACTGTTGTAAGAAATGTAGACATTTTTAAAAGGATTGTGTCAAATTAAAAGTTAAATTTAACAACATGTCTCACAAAAGGACAGATATTGTATGAGATCCCTTCTATAAGAACTTAAAAATAGACTTGTACAGAAGAAAAGACTCTTTGACTACTACAAGGATGTGGAGAGAAGGAGAGTGTTGGTCATAGATTACATAGCTGATAGAAATTTGATTAGGTGAAAGCAGTGATAACACACAGTAGAAAGTCAGTCAACTTGACTGGACTTCACCATAAACTGAAAGCTCTTCTAATCTCTACCCAATGTTACAAGGATAGAGTATCAGGGGCAGGGCCTGGGGAACCATGCTGTACGGGGACATCAAGGCCAACTGGTATATCTAGCCTATTGCTAGGAGAGTCCTCTGCACCCCATATTAGTGAGTGGCATCTAGGTTCTTAAAAGCTAACAGCTGCCATCTCAGATGCATCAAATCACCCCTACTCATCTGGAACAGATGATTCATGAGAACAACAAAGACATGAGGAAAAGAGAGCCAGGGAGACAGAAGGACACATATGAATGAGAGACTGTATCAACATGTGACCGGAAGAACCAGCTACCACCAACGACAGTTGTGAATGGGGCACACAATGTTGAGTCTCTGTGACAACACAAGGAAAAGAGGTGTGCAACTCAAGGACTCTACTAAAAGACCACAATTCAGGATCTGACACCCTGGATGTCCCCTGGGAACATGGCCCCTAGATCTGCTGCTCCTATCCAGAAAACACTACCAAGATAAATTCTTTGGACAAAATGGAGTTGACTGGGGTACACAATGTGACCACACAGTGTATGTGCTTCATGGTTGCATGCATTTATAGGATGCTTACCTACTTGTCTCTTTCTAGATGGGAAAAAAGAGGGTAGAGCAGAGGGACCAGGAGCATGTTAAGAAGATGTGACAAATATAGACTGAAAAGGACGAGTGTGCTGTCACTGAGCAAGGAGAGCAGAAGGAGCTTCAGATAGGCAGGCATGCAATATTAATTTCGATCCTATACTTTCACTTAATCCCTCCCCCACACAAAAGAAGTAATAACACACCCTAGGGTGGAGTCCAACCTATACAGAATAAAAGGACACTAGGAAGTGTACCAGGGATTTTCCAAAGGATAGAAAGAGAAGGAATTTATATGAAAGAAATAGCTCATGTCATTGGAGAGGCTGGAAACTCAAGTTTGTGGATAAGGCTGGAGGCTGGAGGCTTCTCTGGACTTACGTAGCTGCAGAAGCTGATCAACCCCAAATCGGAAGGTCACATAGCAGGATGCTGGATCACAGGTTGCAGAAGTAGATACATTCAAGATTGACAGGTAAGACAGAAGGCTACTGGCTCAAGTCCTAAGACTTAGAGGTCAGATGACGGCAAGCTGAATCAAAATCCAGAGCTGAACAAAAGTCAGCAAGCTTTGCCAAAAAATCCATATATTTTGAATACAGGCCACATGTCCAAAGAAACTTCCTTTCAGTGAATTGCCTGCTTATAACATATCTCATCATGGAAGTGACTACATCATTATATAACTGCTAAATCACTGAGATTCATTGCCTAGCCAAGTTGACACACATCCTTAACCTTCATAACTGCTTACTCAAAAGCATGAAGGACAACAAAGACCAGCTGAGTGTTAGAGTCTGACACTAGGTTGAGTTGCTAGAGGCTACTACCCTCCTTCACTTACAGCAGTGGCCACCACAGTGAAATTAGCAGCAGAAACAATAGATACAGTTTTAGGAAATTTCATTGACATTTATGTTCTTAATGCAGGGTCTGACATGTTAACTCCACAATAACCAAGGGCCTTTTGGCTAGCAGATATACTTCACAGAAAGTTCTCCACATAGCTGCCTCTAACATTCAGGTACTTCCAAAATTTGGCTACACAAAGTAGCCTCTTTACACTACGCCACCTGCTTACCTTTCTCTAACAATAATGACCATCCCCTTTGTGATTATTTAGGCTGAACAGAACATCTTTTATCTCACAGAAGCAATTTACAGGAGACTTCTCTTGCTAACCTGTGTTTCATTTTATCTGTGAATGGGGCATGCTTAAGACCTGACCCAATCAATTATAATTATTAGGAAGGATATGCAATTACTACCTCCCCCAAAGTCCTTTAAAGTGATGTCCTTCTTGAAGTCACTTTGCCCCAACAAGCTGAACTGATTGTACTCATGTGGACTTGTAAATTGGCTTCTAGACTGTCAGTAGTTATCTACAAATACTTGATGTAGTCCATGATTTAGGCACATTATGGGAAACAAGGGAGTTTCTGACTTCTCGAATAAATTAAAAATGGTCCCTTAGTGATAATCCTCATAGAAGCCCTTTTTCTTTCCTCCAAGATTGCTGCAGTTAAGATATAAACCCATCAACCTAAAGGAGTGACTCAAACAGAAGAGATTAGAGGGAACAGCTTGGTTAACAGAGCAGCCAAATGAGCTGCTGCCCAGTTCTTCTTTCCTTCATGATGAGTCATGAGGAGGATGAAAAGGAGGGAAATTAATTTACTGATGATAACCTTAATCTGCATGTGGCTCTATAACTGCTTTTCAAATATTAATATTTAACCCATAAGGATGAAATTAAAATATTATAAAATCATGGACGTTCTATGAACTTGATAACTAAGCTATGGGCAAGATCTAATGGAAAAATTGTTTTACTCAAATTCCCACATGTCTCCATGATTTGGAACTTACTTAAGAGTACCCACATAGAATGTGATCAAATTACTGGAACTGTGAGAAAGTATTGTTGGGGAAAATTCCTGGAAGCTGCAGAACATGTAGCTTCCTATTACCTAGCTTGCCCTAAACAGGCTACATCCTTAGTTTTCATGTTCCCTGTAATAGCTGAGGGAATGTTTAACCATAAGCATAATGAAGAAGAGTCCTTTGATTTATCAATAGAGGATTGTACCCTGTGGTGGTTAAGACTGTGTCAACTTGGCAATTTCATGTTTGGCTGCTGTATCAAGTGGAAGGGGTGAGGCCTATGATGGCTTCCCAACTCTCAGCTCTCATTTCTCCACCTTCCACCATTTACTTCCTCTCTGCTCACGTTATCTGCAGCTCCTGCTCTCTTTTTGCATCGGGTTCCTGTACCTGAACTAGCAACTGCTGGATTCATCAACCCTTACAGCTGGTGAATGAGAATCCTGTACCCTGACCTGCTGATTCTGGGTTCATCCGCCCCTGCAGCTCTGTGAATCAGCAGAGACCTCTCAGTCTTGCCTGTCAGCTTGGGATCCACCGACCTACATAGCCAGTGATCTAGAACTCCAGTCTCTGACCTCCCGACCTTTGGTTCACCCCCTCCCATGGCTACGTGAGGCTTGTGCCAGGGCTTGGGATGTTCAGCTTCTACAATTGCATGAGCTGTTTCCTTTATATAAATCTTTCCTTGTACATATATATGTTACTGGTTTTGCTACTCTAGAAAACCTAGCCTAAGACATACCACTAACAAAGTTACCTCAGAGAATCTCTTTAAACATCACAAGTCAGCTTCAACTGATGAAACAGAGATATAGAAGAAATATGATTCTTCTCTGGAAACTACCTTCTGTGATATGGATAGTGTCTAATCAGAAGCCTGTTCTTCCAAATCTCTCCATATCTTTATGGTGAAAATGTTTCACATGCACTCTCACCTGGGGAGAGATAAACACAATGGAAACTTTAAAGAAATACTGGTGGGGGCAATTTTTTGAGGTTGCTAATTATGTTACTTCTTATTGTTTCATTTATTTTCAATTCAATTCAAGGAAGCTCCACAAAGCTGTAGCAGAGTGGTATTCCTTGCCTTTAGGGATCACACTTGCATATCAAATTGATTTTAGTCAGTTTCTACCTTCAAAAGGCTGTAAATATGTCCTTGTTATGATTTGTAGATTTTTCACACTGGGTGTCATCTTCTCCTTGTTGCCAAGCTACCATCACCTTTGTAGCTAAAAAGTTTCTTGAAAATGTCATTTCCTACTTGGGGTGCCCCCAAATTCTTTGAAGTAACTGAGGGACTCATTTTACTAGATAAATAATTTGAGAAACACATGTAATTTTCCTATTTTTAAAGGTTCCATTGCTTTACTACCCTCAATCTTCCTGTCTTAATGGAGAGGACTAATGGAATAATAAATATTGAGTTAGCCAAACTTTCTAAATACTTACAAGTGGGTTAGAGTACTGCTTTCAGTTCTTTTGAACTTAAGGCATACTTCAGTTCAGCCACAAGAATTACTCCCACTTGAAATTATCACTGGATGGCCTATGACCCTCCCTTATTTCTCTGCCTCTACTGATCTAATTCAACCCAAATTATTGAGATATTGCCAGTTCTTAATTTAGTATTCTAAAGAGAACTCTTCCAGGTTAAAGAAGCCTTTGACAATCAAATGCATGATGTACTACAACCTGGAGATCATGTCTATTGGAACAGCTACCAGTTGGAAGATTGTCTTGAGTCACTGGAAAGGACTGTTTTGGACCCTGTTCACTAACACTTGTGCTGCTAAATTGTAGAGTTAAGACTGAATTAGCCTATCCCAGCTGGAGAATATGAAGTCTGACATTTAAGTTTGTAAACTCATCCTAGAAAAAGTGCTACATACCTCATTGCTGAATAAGGAACCTTAAAAGTACTTCCCGTGTGAAGCTATGTGCAATGCCAGCCTGTAGTCCAGCCTTTAAAGCTGCTTTGGAATTCTTCTCCTGGAATGGCCATCGGAGCTGTTGTTGTATTACCCTTGATGTCCTGTGTGTCATCAAATTGTCTTCTTTCAATATTTCTTTTATCTTTGGGTAAAGAAAAAAGTCATTTGGGGCCAGGTCAGGTGAGTAGGGAGGGTGTACCAACATGGTTATTTGTTTACTGCCTAAAGTCTCCTTCACAGACAACCATGTAGTTAAGTTTGTGCACTTGGCACCGTGCTACTATGCACAATGGCCATTCCAGAAAGAGTTCCAAAATTGATTTGAAGGGTGGATTAAGCTCTGGCATCAGTGCATAGCTTCCCAAGGGGAGTGCTTCAAAGGTGACTATAGTGCTATTTAGTGATGAGGTATGTGCCGAGCCGAGTGCCGTCGAGGAGGTATGTAGCACTTAGAATAATTGAGTTCACAGACTTAATTGTCAGACCTTGTAAAAAGGTACCTGCTTGGACTAGGAGTCCTGGTGGTGAAGTGATTAACAGTTCCATTGCTAATCAAAAAGTTTGGCAGCTTGAATGCAGCAGTTACTCCTTAGAAACTCCATGTGGCAGTTCTACTCTGTATATAGGGTTGCTATGGAAACCCTCGTGGCATAGTGGTTAAGTGCTATGTCTGTTAACCAAAAGGTTGGCAGTTCAAATCTGCCAGGCACTCCCTGGAAACTTCTACTCTGTCCTATAGGGTCACTATGAGTTGAAATTAACTTGACAGCACTGGGTTTGGTTTTTTTAGGTTGGTGAGTCAGAATCAATTAGATGGCAACAGGTTTTTGTTTTTGTTTTTTTGCTTGAACTGTCCAACTTATTGAGGGAGTTCAAGTTCAAACATGCCGGTGGCCAGCAACAGATGGTGTCAGATGTAGACAGATCTGTCCAAGGTCATTCAATAAGACCCCTATGGAAGCTGTTGAGGTTCTTAGACTTCGCTTAATAATCATAGACATTTTTATGTTACTAATTGTTCTGTCTGCTTGTGATCTTATTTTCCAGAGTCTTGGATAGAACTACGTCCCCTGAAAATATCTGTCGGTTGGCTAGGCCACGATTCCCAGTACTGTGTGTTAATCCACCATTTTTTGTCATCTTATATAGTTTTCCTATGTATTATAAACCCTGTCTGTATGATGTTGATGAGATGGGTTAGTGGTAGCATGCTACTGAAGCAAGACTAAATCTAAAAGATTTGGTGGCATTTTAAGCCAATCCATTTTGAAATATAAAAGAGAGAAGAGAACAGAGAGACATGGGTACCTCATACCAGCAAAAAAAGAACTCGGAGCATGGAGTGTCTTTTGGGCTAGGGTCCCTGCACTAAGTTCCTTGATGGGTAGGGAAGTAGAAAGGGAAGAGATTGATGACAAGAACATTTCCCCTGGAGCTTGCAACTGAATTCAGGACTGTAGCCTCCTAGACTATGAGAAACTAAATTTGTTTTTGGTAGTTGTCCACTTGTGATATTTCTGTTACAGATACTGATGTAACAGAAATACCTCAAATTGATGATTGATTTCCTCATGGTAAAGTACCCTAAAAGTCCAAATTTAGGGCATCACCTCCAGGAGAAGACCTTCTCTGTTGCTCTGTTGTCTCTGGAGGAAGGTCCTTATCATTAGACTGAAAGTTTACGAGGCTCAGGGACCCCAGGTCCAAAGGAAACACTGCTCCCAGCACTGCTTTTCTTGGTGGTAAGAGGTCTTCAACTTTGTGCTTGTTTTCCTTTCTTTTATATCTTCAAGGCACAATACAATCTCACACACTGTATTCTACCTCACAACACAACCGCCACCAATCCTTTCTTATGAATATCATAGTGGCAGGATTTACAACAAATGGGAAATTCACACAATACCAGGAATCATGGGCCAATCAAACTGATACACATATTTTTTAGGGGCCACAGTTCAATCCATAACACCTGGTAAGATTGATTTTTATGCAGTTGACTCCAATTTGTGGAATTGATTTTATTGCAACTATCATTCTTACACTATTTGCCGTATTACATTACTTCTGAATAGCTTTCTTTCAGTACAAAGCCTTTCTTAAATTTTATTTTACTGTTTTCAATAAAACCCAAGCAACCTAGCGCTGCCAAATTGGGTCCGACTCATGGCAACCCAAAAGGTGAGAGTAGAACTGCCCCATCGAGTATCCAAGGAGTGCTTGATGGATTTGAACTGCCGACCTTTTGGTTAGCAGTGGTAGCACTTAACCCACTACACCACCAGTGTTTCACTGTTTTCAGTAACCTCCATTACTGCATTTGTTAAAGTAGTTTAGTAAATAGCTACTGCTCATAACTTTGTTGAATTTGCCACAGTTACCATAAGTCTATGCATAAAAATTCAGACCCACTATCGTTACCTCTCTCTGATTACAGCTTTGTGCCTGAATTCACTGTTAATTTCAGTGGCACCATTGTCCAACATGATTTGTATCATATTATGGCATCCTCCAAAGTATTAGATATACCTCAGATACCCTGTTCTAATTTGACTGAAAAAAGGTATAGCCAAGTGCCAAGCCATATGCCATTGTGTTGGATCCATAGTCGACCTATATGCTGTACCATACCCACACAAACAGACCATTCCCATTGCATCGCTGATCTAAAGTCCTTTTCCTGCAGGAAATTATTGCCGGTGTTTTCAGGTCTATCATCTATTTGTAACAATTCCTTGAGAGGAAAACTAAAACAAACTAATCAGTTTGTTCCCTTACTGCATGGCAATGATAGAGAGGGTATGATCTGTGTGTGTGTGTGTGTGTGTGTGTGTGTGTGTGTGTGTGTGTACTGTGAAGGGTCAGAATACTCTAAAGAATATGAACAATATCTACTGATGAACCGTATGCTTGGGCAGCACCTTGCATGGATAGTTGGAGATACATCAATGCACCTTGGGACATCCAAGGGTTCCTTTAGATATCCATCCATGTAATGCAAGCACACATTAGGGAAGCAATGTAGAGATCCTTGTTAATTCTGCTAATCCTAAAACCTGTCACACAAGAGAATGGGAAGATCCCGGAAATCTAGTGGCAAACAAATCCAGTATGGGACAAGTATTTCCTTTGAACTTTTCTTCCTTGGTCATTTCCAATTTGAAAACTCCACCTGTAATTTATCCACCACTATGACTCAAGTTGTTCATGATATTGCTGACGAAACATGAATTCATCAAAAGTCCTTAGAAGTTCTTGTTAAAATAGTGTTGGACAATGTATTGGCCCCTGATTTCATTTTAGTCCAATAAGGAGGAGTTAGTGCTATCTTCAACACCTCTTGTTTACTTAGATAAATACCACAGGAGAAGTAGAAGAAAACATTATAAAGATTTGTCAGGTTACTTACTGTACTCAATACCTCCCATGTCTAGATTTCTCCTTTTTGATATTTTTAGTAGGGCGCCTGAAGGTATTGGTTCCTGGGTATGCTTACAGGTACAGACAAGAATAGTTATCTTGTTCATTGTAATAATTATTACATATATGATAATAATTATTATATACAATCAAATGTATTTTTAAATGTTTATCTAGTATATACAACTCCATTACAACTCCCCTTTCTGTGCCAAGAATCATGTATTTCAAAGAAAATAAATTTATAGCAGAAACTGAATAACTTATTTCATACCCTGAATTGTTCCTTGAAATGTGGCCCTGTTTGTAGCACTGACCCTGATGATCACACCCCTCAATATGACAAAGTGAAGACAAAAAATTAACCCAATGACCTTAGGATCTGATACTGTTAATACAGGGTCTTCCAATGAGGATGTCCTATTTTTGACAGTTCATGGTGCTGAGACTTGTGAAGCTGTCGTTGTCACATTTTTACATTTTTGTTGATTTATCTTGACCAATGCCAAGAAATTTGGAGGACAGCTACTTGGCCAACTGACTGGAAAAATCCATAGTTATGCCCATTCCAAAGAAAGGTGATCCAACCGAAGGTGGAAATTGCGAAACCATATCATTGATATCACATGCAAGTAAAATTTTGCTCAAGATCATGCAAAAATGACTACAATGGTATATTGACAAGGAACTGCCAGAAATTCAAGCTGGATTCAGAAGATGATGTGGAACCAGGGATATCATTGCTCATGTCAGATGGATCTTGGCTGAAAGCAAAGAATACCAGAAAGATGTTTACTTTTGTTTCTTTGACTACACAAAAGTGTTCGACTGTGTGGATCATTCTAAATTGTGGCTAATGTTGTGGAGAATGGAATTCCAGGACACCTAATTGTGCTCTTAAGGAATCTGCATATGTATCAAGAGGTAGTCGTGCGAACAGAACAAGGGGACACCATATGGTTTAAAATCCGGAAAGGTGTGTGTCAGGGCTGTATCTTTTCACTATACCTTTCTAATCTATGTGCTGAGCAAATAATCCAAGAAGGTGGCTTATACAAAGAAGGAGGCATCAAGACTGGAAGATGACTCAACAACCTTCGTTACAAAGATGACACCACCTTACTTGCTGGAAATGAAGAAGATCTGAGGCACTGACGATGATCAAGGACCACAGTCTTCGGGGTAGATTGCACCTCAACATCAGGAAAACAAAACCCCTCAGCACTGGACCAGTCAGCAACATTGTCATAAATGGGGAAAAGATTGAGGTCGTCAAGGATTTCATTTTACTTGGGTCCACAATCAACCCCCATGGAAGCAGTGGTCAAGAAATCAAAAGACCCACTGCACTGGGAATATCTGCTGCAAAGGACGTCTTCAAGTTATTCATAAGTAAGGATGTCACCTTGAAGACTAAAATGCTCCTGACCCAAGCTGTGGTATTTTCAGTCATATCATATGCATGCAAAAGCTGGACCATGAACAAAGAAGACAGAAGAAGAATTGATGCCTTTGACCTGTGGTGTTGGAGAAGATTGTTGAATGTACCATGGACCGCCAAAAGAACAAACAGATCTATTCTGGAATACGTACAGTCAGAGTGTTCCTTGGAAGCAAAGATGGCAAGACTGCATCTTACATACTTCAGACATGTTGTCAGGAAAGATCAGTCCCTGGAGAAGGACATCATGCTTGGTAGAATGGAGGGTCAGTGAAAAAGAGGAAGACCCTCAAGGAGATTGATTGTCACAGTGGCTGCAACAATGGGCTTAATCATAAAAACGATGGTGGACATGGCACAAGACTGGACAAGTGTTTTGGTTTGTTGTTCATATGGTTGCTATGAGCCAGAACCAACTCAGTGGCACCTGACAACAGTGACAATGTTGACAAATAGCCATGAAAGATTACACGATTCCACAACACATAGAAATTATTAAAATTTATTATCAAAATGAGTGTTCAGCTTGCCAAACATTCTGTGCACATAATTGTCCCACTGAGAGAACAATTTGATGTTTAGTCAAAAAATTTGAGACAACAGGGTCTGTTCCAGTGAGAACATTGCCACAATTAGTCAAAACGTACTCAAGAATCCATCCCAGTCAATTTCTCACAGCACATGAAAACTGAGCCTTTGTGTTGATGCAGTGTCGGGAGCCATGGGTGAGCCCCCAGGCCCCAACATACAGGAAGCTTGAAGGGTTGAAAAAGCCCGTGCGCGCCAAGTTTGAAAAAGCCCGCGCCCGCGAAATTCAAAAGGCCTGCGCACTCGAAAACCTCCTGCCTGATGTCACTGCCTTAGTCTTATGTATACCCAATCCAGAGCCGACAACTACCTCACTCCAAATGTCACTCAATCCCTACGTCACTTGATCCCTCCCTCCATTCCCGCTGCTATATACACCGCACTGTAACAATAAAACCTTGAGGCTTGATCAGAATTTTGTCTTGCCTCCATTTCTTCGCATCCCCTTGCCCTACCTTTATTTTCGCAGGCTCCCCCTCGTCCCTCCGTTGGTTCGCCCCGCGGGTCGGGGCAATGCAGTTTGGAAGATTCTGCATCTGGACTTGAAAACTTTATCCTTACAAAAGCGTTTTAACTTAAGAATTGAAGTCCAACAAACATAGATTATGCCATAGATTGCTGACTGGGCTCCAGAGCAATTAGTTGATCCTACTTCTAGCCGGAAATCATCTTCAGTGATGAGGCACATTTTTGGATGAATGGTTTTGTTAAATGTTGCACTGGGAGCTATGAAAATCCAATCAATGTTCAAGAATGTCCATTTTATCTATAAAAAAGTTATCATTTGGTGTGTGTTTTGGTCCACTGGAATCACCGGCCTTTATCTTTTCCATGACAAAAGAAGAGAGGCTATGACTGTCCATGGCAAAAGATATTGGGCTATCATAACTAATTATTTTTTAACCCCATCAAAAAATTTACCTCAAGTTCTTGCCCACACACAATACCATCAAATTACTTCAAAATATTAAAACTGTTTCATTTATACAGTTTGTTTTATTCAAGTTCAAAGCTAGAACGCCAACATTGGAAGACTTTTTACTTGGCCTGTGACGTACCTAAGAAGTCCTTAGAGGAGAAAGGCAACTCCTTTGTGGGTGTTCAGCAACTCCCTAGTGGAACCTGCGTCAAAAAGGGGAATGGGCTAGCAAATCTCCAAAATTCAGGTGCTTGGCATAATAAAATGGTTGATACCAGGTCAGAATCAAAACTCCATTTTCACGGCACAGAGCTGTTAATTGGGACTTTATACCACTCAGCGAAAAACCTCCTCTCTTTCGCTGACTCCCGCTCCTGGCTAGCCCCGGCTCTCACGGACGGAAGGTAAACGCACCATTTTGACTTTTTTTTCCTTGGTCTCGGCTGGCGGGCGGAGCTGGGCCTTGCCTGGCGGCTGGACTCAGACACGCTGCTGGGGGGATAGGCAGGCGAAATTCCCATATTCTGAGAGCCAGGCTCGGGACTCTGTTAATCTAGCCACTTTGAGCCTTTCGTTTTGTAGCTGCCTCAGCGGGGTTTGCGCGGAGCTCCGCGGTCAGGGTGCGGGACGCCATGTTGGTACCGAGATTTTAGTGGGACCTCGTTCTTAGCCTGGGATCCAGCGCCTGCAAACAGGACAGCGCTTCTCCGTCAGAAAAGTAGAGATTTTGCATAGTGCTGCCTACACTGGGGGCCCTGCAACAGAAGCAGAGGAATCGCTGCCTCAGGGCACCTTTAGCCCCCCTGTCTGCTGCCTGTGTGGAGGATGCCATCTTGGGTACGGTGGCCGCAGCTGGACCTAATTCTTAGCTTGGGAGCCAGAGCCTGCCCACAGGAGAGTGTTTTTCTATCACAAAACCAGTACTCGACGCAGTGGTGGATAAGGCTAGGCCCTGTCAGCAGAGGCCACCAGGGCACTAGCAGTGCTGTATTCAGATCTAGTTTGTTATCATCTGGGGTTGGATACAGTGGCGCTTACTTTGTCAGATGGGAAGAGGGACCTCTACACCTGAAAACCTAACTGACTTGTGAACTGGTCAGATACCTTTTGCTTTACATTTGAAGACAGCCTAGAGAAACATTTGCAATCCATCCTCACAGTACCTCTTCCAGCCTCTATATACTCACATGGGACCCAAAAAGTAACAGACAATTGTGGCATACAAGCAATCACTCATGGCTTCAGAAGGCTCCCAAACAAAGCAACCAAGGAGTTTTCCAGATGAAAAAACTTTTATGAAAGCATCAGGAAGTGAATACAAATTGATTATATACAGGGCCCTTCTAGACCTTATACAAAATTCAGCAGAACAAAATGAAAAATTAAGCAAGTTGTTCGATCTGATGGAACACCAGTACTCTGAAATCCAACAGATCAAGAAGAAAATCAAAGACATAGAAACTTCCATGCAAAGCCAAGAAAACAGAATGGAACAAATGGAAAAAAAGAATTTCTGACTTGGAAGACAGAGCTACTGATGCCAGTGTCTATGAGCAGAAATCAGAAAAAAGAAACAAGAAAAATGAAGAAACATTAAAAAGCATGTGGGACTCTATTAAATACAGGAACAACCTTCGATTAATTGGAGTCCCTGAACAGGGTGAGACATCTGAGAATACAGAGAGTATTGTTGCTGAGCTACTGAAAGAAAACTTCCCAGAAATCATGAAGGAAGAGAATATAGACATCTCAGATGCATATCGTACGCCACCCAATATAGATCTCAAAAGAAAGACTCCAAGACATATTATAATCAAGCTTAACAAAATGAAACATAAGCAGCAACTCTTAAAGGCAGCAAGACTCAAGGCAAAGCTAACATTCAGAGGGAAACCCTATAGGCTCTCGTCAGATTTCTCAGCAGAAACCATGCTGGCACGGAGACAGTGGCATGACACATTCAAAGTCTTGAAGGAGAAGAACTTCCAACCAAGAATTATATATCCTACAAAACTGTCTTTCAAACACGAAAATGAAATTAAGACATTTCCAGATAAACAGAAACTCAGAGACTTTGTAAAAACCAAACCCAAACTACAAGAAATACTGAAAGAAGTTCTTGGCTCTGGCTTGGAAGAACGAAACCACTAACTTTATATTTTAGAACGACACACTACTCAATACTCATTTAGGGAAGGCTCCAAAGTAAATCACAGCTTTGATTTGGAAAGAAGCAATCCAGTGATCATCATGAAAACTATGGTGTCATCATAATAAAAGAGGGATGTACTACAGTTGTTACAGTCCTTCCAGATGGAGAGGAATATGACCAGACTGGTAGTAATTAAAATTGGGTTTATAAATAGTTCATTAAGGGGGTTCATAGGGGCAGCTGTAAAGCACAACAAAGATATATCATACCATTTCAAGAAATCTAACACACGAGTCTCAACAACTATAAAACCAGCTCTGAAAAAGGTGAAAAATCAACTCACAAAAAAGAGTGTCCCAGAACAGACTAATAAGAACAACAGGGAAAACATCAACATAAAAATAAAAATATCACAATGGCAGCACTGAACACATACCTACCAGTAATTACATTGAATGTGAATGGACTGAATGCTCCAGTAAAGAGACACCGAGTGTCATCTTGGATCAAAAGACACGACCCATCCATATGTTGTCTACAAGAAACTCACTTGAGACCTAAAGACAGGAACAAACTGAAAATTAAAGAATGGAAGAATATATATCAAGCTAACAATGAACAAAGAAGAGCAGGGGTGGCAATTCTAATCTTAGACAAAATCAACTTTAATGTCAAATCCAGCATCGTGGACAAAGATGGACACTATTTATTGCTGAAAGGTTCAGTACACAAGCAAGACTTAACTATATTAAACATTTATGTACCTAATGTCAGAACACCTAAATATGTTGAAGAAACACTGACTACGCTCAAAAGAGAGTTAGATGACTCCACAATAATAGTGGGAGACTTTAACACTCCACTCTCATTGCTAGACAGATCATCTAGAAAAAAGCTCAGTAAAGATACAGAAGACCTCATTGACACAATTAACCAACTAAACCTCATTGATAGATACAGAACTTTCCACCCATCAGCAGACAACTACACCTTCTTCTCCAGTGCACATGGAACATTCTCCAGAATTGACCACGTGATAGGCCATAATGCAATGCTCAACAAAATCCATACCATTGAATTATTGCAAAGCATCTTCTCAGATCATAAAGCCATCAAAGTTGAAATCAATAGCAGAAAAAACAGAGATAGAAAGGGAACTCTTGGAAACTGAACAACATCTTGCTCAAAAAAACATGGGTTATAGAGGAAATCAGGGATCAATTAAAGAAATTCATGGATTCCAATGAGAACGAAAACACTTCATACCAGAACCTATGGGATACAGCCAAAGCAGTGCTCAGAGGTCTGTTTATCTCCATAAATGCACACATCGGGAAGGGAGAAAGAAACCAAATCAAGGAACTAACTCTACAGCTTGAACAAGTAGAAAGAGAACAACAGAGGAACCCCTCGGGCACCGGAAGAAAGGAGATCATAAAGATTAGATCAGAGCTAAATGAATTAGAGAATAGAAAAACAATTGAAAAAATTGAAAAGACCAAAAGCTGGATTTTTGAAAAGATCAACAAAATTGATAAACCACTGGCTAAACTTACTAAAGAAAAGCAGGAAAGGAAACAAATAACCCGAATTAGAAATGAGAAGGGAGTTGTCACCACAGATGTAACAGAAATCAAAAACATCATAACAGAATACTATGAAAGACTGTACTCCAACAAATTTGAAAACCTAGGGGAAATGGACCAATTCCTTGACTCATACCACCTACCCAAATTATCACAATGTGAAGCAGAACACCTTAATAAACCCATCACAAAGGAAGAGATTGAAAAGGTCATCAAAACACTGCCAACCCAAAAAAGTCCGGGCCCAGATGGCTTCACGGCAGAATTCTACCAAGCATTTAGAGAAGAGTTATCCCCAATACTATTGAAATTATTTCACAGTATAGAAAGGGATGAACTACTCCCAAACTCATTCTATGAAGCCAGCATAACCCTGATACCTAAGCCCAGGAAAGATCCAACAAAGACAGAGAACTACAGACTGATATCACTCATGAACTTAGATGCAAAAGTCTTCAACAAAATTCTTGCCAACAGAATACAACAACAGATCAAGAAAATAATCCATCATGACCAAGTGGGATTCATACCAGGGATGCAAGGCTGGTTTAACATCAGGAAAACAATTAATGTGATTAACCACATAAATAACACAAAAGACAAAGATCACCTGATTTTGTCCATTGATGCCGAAAAGGCATTTGATAAAGTCCAACACCGATTCATGCTAAAAACTCTTAGCAAAATGGGCATAGACGGCAAATTCCTCAACACAATAAGGGCCATTTATACAAAGCCAATTGCCCACATCATCCTGAATGGAGAGAGACTGAAAGACTTTCCCCTGAGATCAGGAACTAGACAAGGATGCCCACTCTCACCTCTCCTATTCAACATTGTGCTAGAAGTTCTAGCCAGAGCAATTAGACAAGACGAACAAATAAAGGGCATCTGCATCGGCAAAGAGGAAGTTAAAATCTCCCTGTTCGCAGATGATATGATTGTATATGCAGAGAACCCCAAGGAATCTGTAAGTAAGTTACTCAAACTGATAGAAGAGTTCAGCAAAGTCTCAGGATACAAGATAAAGATAAGTAAATCAGTAGGATTCCTTTATACCAACAACAAGACTGTTAAGGAGGAAATTATCAAATCTATACCGTTTGTGATAGCCCCTAAGAAGATAAAGTACCTAGGAATTAACCTAACCAGAGAAACAACAGAACTTTACAAAGAGAACTACAAGCCCTTACTACAAGAAACTAAGAGAGACTTAGGTAAATGGAAAAACCTACCCTGCTCATGGATAGGAAGACTTAACATTGTGAAAATGTCTATTTTACCCAAAGCAATTTATTTATATAATGCAATCCCAATACAAGTTCCAGCATCATTTTTTAATGAGATGGAGAAACAAATCACCAGTTTTGTTTGGAAAGGGAAGAAGCCCCGGATAAGTAAGGTACTACTAAAGAAGAAGAACACACTGGGAGGCCTTTCATTACCGCACCTTAGAACATATTACACTGCCACAGTGGTCAAAACAGCTTGGTACTGGTACAAGAACAGACAGATTGATCAATGGAACAGAATTGAGACCCCAGAGATGACACCATCTGCCTATGAACAGTTGATATTCGACAAAGGCCCTAAGACATTAAACTGGGGTAAAAACAGTATCTTCAACAAATGGTGCTGGCAAAATTGGTTATCCATCTGCAATAAACTGAATCAAGATCCATATCTTACACCTTATACAAAAACCAACTCCAACTGGATAAAAGACCTAAATATCAAACCTAAAACGATAAAGCTCATCCAAGAAAAGGTAGGAACAACAATGGAAATTTGAATACACAATGAGGACAGACTCCAAAATCTGTCAAAGAAACCTCAATCAACAGAAGAGAAAGTAGATAAATGGGAACTATTAAGAATCAAACACTTTTGCTCATTCAAAAACTTTAGTAATAGAATTAAAAGAACACCCACAGAGTGGGAAAAAATATTTGGCAACTCTATGTCAGATCGACGCCTGATCTCCATAATCTATAAGATACTACAAAATATCAATAAGAAGAAGGTAAATCATCCAATTAAGCGATGGGCAAAGGAGATGGACAGATACTTCACTAAAGAGGAGATCCAGGCAGCCAAAAAACACATGCGGACATGTTCACGATCTTTAGTTATTAAAGAAATTCAAATCAAGACAACAATGAGATACCATCTCACCCCAACAAGATTGGCCATGATCCAGAAAACACAAAACAACAAATGCTGGAGAGGCTGTGGAGAAAGTGGAATCCTCCTACACTGTTGGTGGGGTTGCAAAATGGTCCAGCCTCTTTGGAAGGCAATCTGGCGCTTCCTTATAAAAATGGATATTGATATACCATTTGACCCAGTAATTCCACTACTTGGAATATATCCTACAGAATCAAGGCCTTTCACACCAACGGACACACGCACCAGAATGTTTATCGCGGCACAGTCCACAATAGCAAAAAGGTGGAATCAATCCAGATGCACAACAATAGAAGAATGGATAGGTAAACTGTGGTACATATACTCAATGGAGCACTACACAATGATAAAGAATAACGATGATTCCAGGAAACATCTCCTAACCTGGTTTCAACTGGTAGACATTATGTTGAGTTAGAGTAGTCAGCGACAAAAGGACAAATACTGTATGAGACCTCTACCATAAGATCTCAAAAACAGACTTGTATATAGAAGAAAAGACTCTTTGACAGCTGCAAGGGAGGGGAGGGAGGGAGGGAGGGCAAGGGGGGGAGGGTTTAGTTTAGGTAGTTACTAGAAATCTAGTTGGGAGAAAGCGGTGACAGCACACGTTAGGAACAAGAACAACATTAAGCGGACTTCAGCATAACTTGAGTACTCCTTCCATCTTAACTAAATACTGCAAAGATAGAGTAGCTGGGGCAGGGGACGGGGGACCATGCTCTTAGGCGAATTCCAGGCCAATTGGCACAACTAGCGTTTTGCTAAGAGAGCTCTCTGCACCCCACATTGGTGAGTGGCGTCTGGGGTCTTAAAAGCTGCCAAGCTGCCATCCGAGGACACAGCAAATGGTCCCAACTCAGCAGGAACGGATGCTCACTGAGGGCCAAAATGGCATGCGGTAAAGACAACCGAAAAGACAGAGAGACCCACAAGAGTCGGTGCCTACATCGACCTGGGACCGGAAGAACCGGATGGTGCCCGGCCACCACCAGTGATAGCCATGACGGAGCTCACGGAGAGGAGCCTCACTGGCAACACAAGAATAAAAAGAGGTGCATCATGAGATCTCCACTAAAAGACCTCAATTGATGGTCCAGCGGTTTTGGGGTTCCTCTGAGAGCATGGGCCCCGGCCCTGATGCTGCCCGTTCCCATAAATTATAACAAAGGTCCACTCTTTGGACAGGAATGGAATGGACTTGGCAATGCAGAGTAACCATATATTGGAAGCGCTTTATGGTTCTATACATCTATATGATATCATCTTGCTAACCTCTGGCTGGAGGAAGTAAAGTGGACGGAGAGGAGGGGAAAGGAGACTGTTGGGAGGATGAGACATGTATGGAGCAGAGAGGAGTAGTGTGCAGTCACTGGACAGGGAGAGCAGTGGAAGCTGCATATAGGGGGGCATGTAAATTTACATGTGAATGTACATTTTCACTCAGTTATGTTAAATAAAAATAAAAAATAAAATAAAAAAAAGAAAACTCCATTTTGTCAGAAGCTCCTGCATCTACCTTCCAGAGAATCTGACCTTGACTTTCTCCCATTCACATATATGTGATTTTGTGCCTCTGGATGGGTAGAATCAGGAAACCCTGGCTCCCCTGTCAATGATCTTGTTTAACTAGCCAGGCTCTTGCCTCAAGCCATTCTTAGCAGATAAGTGTAGGGCTTAATAATGCAGTTTAGCCACTTTTAGTAAATATGGAATGTGATTACAGGAGAAGTTTACTCAAGATGTTCCAGGAAGTAGGTTGAAATAGAATCGTTGGTGATGTACCCACCTTGTAGCTATCACTATGTGATCATTTTTTACTGTAGAAGCACATGCCTTCCTTGATATTTTGGGGCAACTTGGTATTCTCTACAAGGTTGCTGTTCAGTTTGTAAATTGTTTATTCCTTAATAAATCTCTTTACTTTTATTTTAAGAGTATGTGTGTTTACTCTTTGACATTTTGCTCTGACTGCAATCTTAATTCTCTTGTTTGACAGGCGGGGTATACAACTGCCCTTCATAACTCTAGTTTTTGCCTTAACTTGGTAGCCAGTATCTAGAAGCTGAATTGATTTCACTTTAAAGAAACAAAGAAATTTTTATGTATAAGACCAAAACAAAAAAAGCCTTTAGTTATGGAAAATGTAAAGGGTAGAGAAAACATAAAGAAAATGAGCTGCAATTTATAACCCAAGTTAAACAAAAAGCTTCCCTAAATTTATATTCTCTTGTTTCCACATAATGAGTCAATTAATCTTATAATGCTTTATAGAATAAAAAAAAACACTGCAGTAGCAGCTGGTTTTAATGTTAAAGCTAATTAGGAAAACATATTAAGGCAAGAGAAGTGCTGAAGTTACATTTAGCTCAAGAGGCAAGAAGTATGTTCTTGCATTTGTGTTATGGACAAGTATAAATAAAGAAGATAGATTAAAGTTTGTGTTTTACATCCTGCAGTCTGATTTCTCCACAAAGGCAGCCTTCAGAAGAACAGAGGAATGGGTCATTGGTAGAATAAGCTGCTCTAATCAAGATGAAAAGGAGAAGGTTAAGAACTGTGTTTCAGAGCTGCTAGACTGACACGTCTCACTCAGTGTACGGATTTTTCTGCCTCAAGTGACTGAACACACACAGTGTTTGGATACCATCTAGCCCCAGTGAATGATTATCAGGAAAATTTCCTAATCATGGTATGATTTGTCACCTGTCACCAAGTAGCCCATTTCAATGGCATTGGAATAGCCCCACAAAGTGGCCTCAGGAAAAAAGAAAAATATATTTAAAAAAATTCATTTTCACTTAAAAAATAATTTAATACACATCTTTAAATGATCCAGATATGTGGACAATTTGGGTTAAATGCATTTTTTTCTGGTGGGGGGGAGGTTGTGGAAATGGTATAAAGGCAGAGAATGAAACGATAAATGATTTAAGGTAAAAGAAGGTTGTCCAGGACAGTGCTTCTCAAATTATAACCAGCACAGATATCACTCAAGGACCTTGTTAAAAGACAGATCTTGATTCGGAGATCCTGGAGAGAGGGGAGGGGAGGGAGGCAGGACTGGGATTCTGTGTTTCTCACTACTTCCAGGTCTTTCTGCTTCAGGTGCTCGACCACACTTTGACAAGCTTCTTGTCTGCTTGTCTTGATTTCCCAAATGAAGGACAGTCATTTTTCTTTCAATCTTTCTTGCTTTTGATGTCCTACCATAAGCCCCAGAAGAAGTCTTGCCTCTAGGATAAAAATTAATTTAATTGAGGAGCCTAACCTCATAAGAATTAGGACAGTTTTTTAACTTGGTATTGAAAAGAGTACACGTTGAACTTTCAGCCACGGTACCCAAGATACCTGTTCCAAGCCGTTTCTGGGTGACTGTCGCCCCCTCATGGCTAGAGAGATCCGATAGGGGAAAAATTCTGGAAACTTTTTATAGAATCTTAAAGATCAACATGCAGGATAACTGTGTGGTAGTTGTAGAGTGTTTTGTCCCAGTACTGAGAGATTTGATTGGAAGGAATAATGGTTTACTGGAAATGGTGAGGCTCAGACATCTGTAAGAGAATTGTGGTAAATATTACATATTTGAGAAACTGTAATAAAAATAAAATAAAAAAATAAGGAAACAGAACCCCAGCAATAAAGAAAAAAAAAGATGCATCTTTATACATGCTTATTCAAGGGTTCTAGAAATTAAGCATTAAGGATTCAACAGGTGTGAGAAGTGCTCTGGGACAAGAAACTTTGATTCACCCAGATTTAATCTAATGCAGATTATCTAATTCAGTGTTTCTAGAATATCCTCAAACCAAGAGCATCAGCATTATCTAGGAATTTATTAGAGAGCAAATTCTTGGAGTCAGAAACCCCAAAAGTAGACCTAGGAATCAGATTTAACGAACTGGCCAGGGGATTCTCATGCTAACTGAAGTCAGGGTCCAAACTCAAGTTAATTCTGACTCAAGACCAAACATGCTGAGTTGACTGAGACTCACAGCGACCCCTGTAGGCCAGAGTAAAACTGCTCCACAGGGTTTTCAAGGCTTGGCTGATCTCTTTGAATTGCTAACCTTTGGTTAGTATCTGAACTCTTAACATTGTGCTGCGAGGGCTCCAAAGTCAAGGCCAGACTCTGATAATTGTAACTGAATGGGTTTCAGGAAATTAAAAGTAAAACAAACAACAAAACCAAATAATGGAATAAAATAAATCCTTTCAACATAACACTTGCTTGACATACTTTATAATTTTATGTTAACAAATTAGTTCTCTATGGTACCTACATGCTTGTTGTAATTCTCTTGGTCATAACCAAGATGTGATAAGAGCATTAAGTTCTCTCCATCCCACTCTCAGTACTTGAAATATTAATTCTTTATAAAAAAAAAAAAAGCCATACCACTTCTACTGCCTGTAGATATGTCAACTTCACCCTTATCCCTACTCCCCTCGTCTCCAAACGGAAAAAATCAAGTTTGGTTCAATCGACTCTGACTTACGGCAGCCCCATGTTGTACCCAAATAGAACTGTTGTTGCCTGGTGTTTTTAATGGTTGTTTTGGGGGGTGTAGATTGCCAGGCCTTTTTTTCTGAGGTGCTTCTGAGAGGACTTGAACCCCTAACATTTTGGTTAGTGGCCAAGTATTTTAATCATTTGTGTATCCAGGAACATTTCCTTTTTTTTCTATTTTTGTTGTTGATAAGTGCTGTTGAACTGATTGACTCACAGCCACTCTGCACAACGGAATGACACACTGCTGGTCTTGCGCCGTACTCACAATAGTTTTTGTGCTTAAGCACATTGTTACAGCCCTTGTGTCAGTCTGTCTGGCTGAGGGTCTTCCTCTCTATCTCTCATCTTCCACTTTATCAAGCCTAATGTTCTTCTCCAGGGACTGATCCTTCCCAGTCACATGGCCAAAGTATGCAAGACGGAGTCTCACCATCCTTGCCTCCAGGGAGTACTTCTGATTGTTCTTCTTCCAGGACAGATCTGTTTGTTCTTTTGACAGTCCATGGAACATTCAATATTCTTCTCCAACAGCATAATTCAGAGGCATCAACTCTTCTTCTGTCTTGTTTATTCATTGTCCAGCTTTTACATGTATATGATGCAATTGAAAATACCACAGCTTGGGTCAGGTACACTTAAGTCTTCAAGGTGACAACTTTGTTTTTAAATACTTTCATAAAGGTCTTTTGCAGCAGATTTTCTTGATGCAATGTCCCTTTTGATTTCTTTTTTTTTCCTTTCTTTTTTATTATTACGATCGAATGAAAATGTACATTGCCATACAAATTTGCATGCCTGCCTATATGTAGCTCCCATTGCTCTCCCTGCCCGGTGACAGCACAGTTTTCCTGTCCTCTCCATACATGTCTTATCCTCCCAGCCATCTCCTATCCCCTCCTCTCCACCCACTCCCAAGCCTAAAGTAAGAGGTCAGCAGGACGACATCCTATGGATGCATAGAACCGTAAAGTGCAAACACGATATGGCCACACCGTGTTGCCAAACCCAATCCATTCCTGTCCGAAGGGTTGACCTCCATTATGATTTATGGACCGGGACAGCATCAGGGCCAGGGCCCATGCTCCCAGGGGAACTCAGAGGCCCCTGGACCATCAATTGCGGTCTTTCAGTGGAGATCTCAGGGTGCATCCCTTTTTAATCTTGTGGTGCCAGTGAGACTCAAGTTTGTAAGCTCCATCACGGCTATCACTCGTGGTGGCCGGGCACGGCACCATCCGGTTCTTCTGGTCACAAGTTGATGTAGTCACCCATTCACATGGGTCTCTCTGTCTTCTGGGATCTCTTTCCCCCATGTCATTTTCGTCCTTGGTGATCATCCTATCCTGCTAGGTTGGGACTATTTGCCGTACCCTCAGAAGGCAGCTTGGCAGATTTTAAGACCCCAGATGCCACCAATGTGGGGTGTAAAGGGCTCTCTTAGCAAAATGCTAGTTGTACCAATTGGCCTCAATTTCCCCTGAGAGCATGGTCCCCCACCCGCCTGCCCCAGCTACTCTGTCCTTGCAATTATTTGGGTTAAGATGGGATGAGTAATCATGTTATGTTAAAGTCCAGTTAAAATCGATCTTTCTAATGTGTGCTGTCACAGATTTCACCTAACCAAATTTCTATCAACTATCTAATCTAAACGCTCCCCTCTCAACCTCGCACCCTCCCCACCCTCGCAGACATAAAAAAGTCTTTTCTTCTTTTCATGAGTCTGTTTTTAAGTTCTTATCGTAGGGGTGTCATACAATATTTGTCCTTTTGTCGCTGACTACTTTCACTCAGCATAGTTTCCTCCAACTGAAACCAGGTTATGAGATGTTTTCTAAAATCATCGTTGTTCTTTATCATTGCAGAGTGTTCCACTGAGTATATATACCATAGTTTACCTATCCATTCCTCTGTTGCTGGGCATCTAGGTCAAGTCCATCTTTTTGCTATTATAGACTTTCTCCAATAAACGTTAGTGTGCATGTATCAGTTGGGGTGAATGGCCTTCATTCTGCAGGATATATTCTGAGCAGTGGAATTACTGAGTCAAATGGTGTATCTATATCCAGCTTTTTAAGAAAGCTCCAGATTGCTTTCCAAAGAGGCTGCCCCATTTTGCAATCCCACCAACAGTGTAGGAGAGTTCCAATTTCTCTACAACCTCTCCAGCATTTGTTGTTTTGTGTTTTTGGATCATGGCCTACCTTGATGGGGTGAGATGGCATCTCATTGCAGTTTTGATTTGAATTTCTTTTCTTTTTTTAAATTTATTTATTTATTTAGTATGACTGAGTGAAAATGTACATTCCCGTATAAATTTACATGCCCACCTATATGCAGCTTCCACTGCTCTCCCTGTCTGGTGACAGCACGCTATTCCTCTCTGCTGCATACATGTCTCATTCTCTCAGCAGTCTCTTTTCCCTTCCTCTCCACCCACTCTCCTTCCTCCAGCCAGAGGTCAGCAGGATGACATCCTATAGATGTATAGAACCATAAAGTGCATCCAATGTATGGTCAGTCTGCATTGCCAAGTCCAATCCATTCCTGTCCAAAGAGTGGACCTTCGTTATGATTTATGGGCAAGGGCAGCATCAGGGCCAGGGGCCATGCTCCCAGGGGAACCTCGAAACTGCTGGACCATCAATTGAGGTCTTTCAGTGGGAATCTCAGGGTGTACCCCTTTTTATTCTTGTGTTGCCAGTGAGACTCAACTTAATGAGCTCCATTGCGGCTATCACTGGTGGTGGCCGGGCACCATCCAGTCCTTCTGGTCCCAAGTCGATGTAGGCACTCACTCATGTGGGTCTCTCTATCTTCTGGGTTGTCTTTACCCCATGTCATTTTGGTCCTCGGTGAGCATCCATTCCTGCTGAGTTGGACCATTTGCTGTGCCCTCGGATGGCAGCTTGGCAGCTTTTAAGATCCCAGACGCCACTCATCAATGTGGGGTGCAGAGAGCTCTCTTAGCAAAATGCTAGTTGTGCCAGTTGGCCTTGATTTCGACTAAAAGCATGGTCCCCTGCCCCCTGCCCCAGCTACTCTATCCTTGCAATATTGGGTTACGATGGAAGGAGTACTCAAGTTATGCTGAAGTCCACTTAATATTGTTCTTGTTTCTAATGTGCTATCACCTATTTCACTCAACCAGATTTCTAGCAACTATCTAATCTAAGCCCTCCCTGCCTCCCTCCTTCCCTCCCCTCCGTTGCAGCTGTCAAAGAGTCTTTTCTTCTATACACAAGTCTGTTTTTGAGATCTTATCTTAGAGGCCTCATATAATATTTGTCCTTTTGTCGCTGACTACTTTCGCTCAGCATAATGTCTTCCAGTTGAAACTAGGTCATGAGATGTTTCCTGGAGTCATCGTTATTCTCTGTCATTGCGTAGTACTACGTTGAGTATATATACTGTAGTTTACCTATCCATTCTTCTGTTGTTGGGCATCTGGGTGGATTCCATCTTTTTGCTATTGTGGACTGTGCATGATAAAACACTCTTGTGCATGTGTCCGTTGGTGTGAAAGGTCTTGATTCTGTAGGATATATTCCAAGTAGTGGAATTACTGTGTCAAATGGTATATCAATATCCATTTTTTTAAGAAAGCGCCAGATTGCTTTCCAAAGAGACTGGACCATTTTGCAACCCCACCAACAGTGTAGGAGGGTTTCACTTTCTCCACAGCCTCTCCAGCATTTGTTGTTTTGTGTTTTTTGGATCATGGCCAACCTTGTTGGGGTGAGATGGTATCTCATTGTCATCTTGATTTGAATTTCTTTATTAACTAAAGATCGTGAACATGTCCACATGTGTTTTTTGGCTGCCTGGATCTCCTCTTTAGAGAAATATCTGTCCATCTCCTTTGCCCATTGCTTAATTGGATGATTTATCTTCTTCTTATTGATATTTTGTAGTATCTTATAGATTATGGAGATCAGGCGTTGATCTGACATAGAGTTGCCAAATATTTTTTCCCATTCTCTAGGTGTTCTTTTAATTCTATTAATAAAGTCTTCGGATGAGCAAAAGTGTTTGATTCTTAATAGTTCCCATTTATCTATTTTCTCTTCTGATGATTGTGGTTTGTTGATTTGAATTTCTTTAATAGCTAATCATCACGAGCATGTCTGCATGTGTTTTTTGGCTGCCTGTATCTCCTCTTTAGAGAAGTGTCTGTCCATCTCCTTTGCCCATCGCTTAACTGGGTTGTTTATCTTTTTCTTATTGATATTTTGTAGTTCCATATAGATTATGGAGAACAGGTGTCTGTCTGACATAGAGGTGCCAAATATATTTTCGCATTCTGTAGGTGGTCTTTTAATTCTTTTGATGAAGTCTTTGGATAAGCAAAAGTGTTTGATTCTTAGTAATTCCCATTTATCTATTTTCTCTTCTGTTGTTCGTGGTTTCTGTTGTTTGTCTGAGATATTTTGAAGTCTGTCTGCATTGTGTATTAAGGCTTCCATTGTTGTTCCTACTTTTTCTTGGATGAGCTTTATCATTTTAGATTTGGTGTTGTCAAATCCATAATGAAGGTCATCAGTACGTGTTTCAAATCCTCTTCACTTTCAGCAAGAAAGGTTGTGTCATCTGCACAATGCAGGTTGTTAATCTTCCTCCACTCCTGCTGCCCTGTTCTTTTCATATAGACCAGCTTCTCAGAAAATTTGCTTAGCATACATACTGAATAGATATGATGATGGAATACAACTCTGATGCCCAACTTTCTTAACTTTTAATTGTACAGTTGTCCTCTTGTGTTTAAATGACTACCTCTTAATCCATGTAGTTTCCTCACAAGCACAGTTAAGTGCTCTGAAATTCCCATTCTCTGCAATGTTATCTGTGATTTTTATGATTCACACAGCTGAATGCCTTTGCATAGTCAATAAAATACAGGTAAACATCTTTCTGGTATTTCTTGCTGTCATCCAGGGTCCATCTGACATCAGCAATGATATCCCTGGTTCCATGCCCTTTTCTAAATCTGGCCTAAATTTCCAACAGTTCCTTGTGGATGTACTGCTTTTCAATGTTCTTGAACAAAATTTTACTTGCATGAAATATAAATGATATTTTTTGATATATTTTGAATTAGGTTGGATCACCTTTCTTGGAAATAGGCATAAACATGAATTTCTTCCAGTCTTGACCAGGAAGCCATCTTCCAAATTTCTTGTCATAGGCGAGGCTTCCAGCTCTGCCTCCATTGTTGAACCATCTCAACTGACACTTTGTCAATTCTTGGAGCCTTGTTTTTCACCAGTGCCTTCAGACCATCTTGGACTCATTCCTTCAGTACCATTGGTTCCTGTTCATATGCAGTGTCTTGAAATGGTTGAATGTTTATCACTTATAATGACTCTGAGTGTTCCCTCTGTTTTTGTTTGATGCTTCCTGTGCTATTTAATACTTTCCCTATAGAATCCTTCACTATTGTGGCTTAAGGCCTGAAACTTTTCTTCAGTTCTTCCAGCTTGAGAAGTATCAAGTGTGTTCTTCCTTTTTGGTTTTCTACCTCTAGCTCTTTGCATGCATCATTATAATATTTTGTCTTGTCAAGCTGCAGTGGTGTAACAGACACTAAAATCAGGTAGTTCTGAGGCCTCCCACTTCATTCTTGTTCTTCAGCAATGACTTACTTACCCAGACTCTTGTTCCTGTCCATATGAAGTTGATGATTTGCTTCTCTATCTCATTAAATATCACTGGAATTTGGATCAAGATTGCATTGTGTCTTTAGATCACCTTACATAGAATTGACATACTCATGATGCTGAGTCTTCTTATCCATGAGCCAGGCAAGTTTTTGGTTCTTGCAGTAGTGTCTTGTAGTTTTCTTTTTATAGATCATTTACGTGTCTGGTTAGATTTATTCCTCAGTACTTTGTTTTCCTAGATGCTGTTATAAATAGTATTGATTTTGCTGATTTCTTCTTTGAGATTCTCTTTGTTGGTGTAGAAGAATCCAGCTGATTTTTTGTTTGTTTATATTGTATCTTGATAGTTTACTGAAGTGTTATATTAGTTTCAGTATTTTTCTTGCAGATTTTTTGAGTTTTTCTGTGTATAAGATCATATCATCTGCAAATAGCTATATTTGTTCTCTTCCTTACCTCCTTCTCACCTTTCTTCCCTCCCTCTGTCTCTTCTTCCTTCCCTCCCTCTTGTTCTCTCCCTCCTCCTTCTTGCCTCCCTACTTCCCTTCTTCCTCCCTTCCTTTCTTATTTTTTTCCTTTCACTTCTTATTCAGTGTTGAATAAGTCATGATAAAAGTCATCCTTGTCTGGTGTCCGTTCTCAGGGGGAATATTTTCAGACTCCTTTTAGGATGATATTGGCTTTGTATAAATGTCATTTATTATGTTGAGGAATTTCTCTTCTATTCCTGTTTTGCTGAGAGTTTTTAATCATGAGTGGCAATTGGAATTTGAAAAACATCATTTCTGCATCTATTGATGAGATAATGATTTTTTTTCTATTTATTTGTGTGATGGATTATACTGATTGTTTTTCTAGTGTTGAACTCTCCATGCATACCTGGTATGAAACCCACTTGGTTATTGTGAATTATTTTTTTTATATGTTGTTAAATTCTATTGGCTGGAATTTTGTTACATATTTTTTGTATCTGAGTTCATGAGTGGCATTGTTCTGTAATTTTCTATTTTGATGATGTCTTTTCCTGGTTGTAGTATCAGAGTTATGCAGGCTTCACAGAACATATCAGAAGTATTCTGTCTTTTTAATCCTCTGAAACAGCTTTAGTTGTACTAGTGTTAACTCTTCTCTAAAAGTTTGATAGAATTCTCCAGTAAAGCTGTCAGGGCCAAGGCTTTTTATTCCTTTCTTTTTTGGAGTTTTTAAATTACTTCTTTAATCTCTTCTTTTATTACAGATTTATTTAGCTGTTCTAAATTTGTGTTGGTTTAGGTAGACCGTGTTTCTAGAAATTTCTCCACTTTCTCTAGGTTTTCAAATTTTTTGGAGTACAATTTTTCACAATATTCTGTTATAATCCCTTTTATTTCAGTTGAGTCTGTTGTGGTATTTCCCATCTTATTTCGTGTTCACAATATTTGCTTCTTTTGTCAGTTTGGCTAGTAGCTTATCAATTTTGTCGATCTTTTCAAAAAACAGGATTTTGGTCTTGCTAATTGTTTCAATTACTTTTCTGTTCCCTAATGCATATATTTCTTCTCTTTTTTTTATTATTTCCTTTCTTCTGGTGCCTATGAGCTTTTTTTTTTTTTTGCTGCTCGACTTCTGTTTGTTTGAATTGTAGGGTTAATTATTTGATTATGGCCCTTTCTTCTTTTTGAATGTGTTCATTTATTGCTATAAATCAACCTCTGAAGACTGCTTCTGCTATGTTCCAAAGGTTCTGGTACAAAATGTTTGCATTCTCATTTGATTATGTGAAATTCTTATTTATTTATTTATTTATCATGACTGAGTGAAAGCGTACAATCCAGTTTAAATTTGCATGGCCAGCTATGTGCAGCTTCTACTGCTCTTCTTGCCCAGTGATGACACATTCCTCCTTTCTCTTCTATACATGTCATATCTTCTTAACAATCTCCTGTCTCCTCTCCTCCGCCCTCTCCACTGCCCTCTAGTAAGAGGCCAGTAGGACGACATCCTATAGATGGATAGAACACTAGAGTGCACGCACAATGTGGTCACTCTGAGTTGCTGAGTCCGATCCAATCCTGTTCGTGGAGTTGACCTCAGTAGTGGTTTATGAATGGGGTAGCATCAGGTCTAAGGGCCATGCTCCCATGGGAACCCCCAGGCCTTCAGACCATCAATCATGGTCTTTTAGTTGAGTTCTCAGGGTGCACCCTGTTTTTAATCTTGAGTTGCCACTGGGACTCAGCTTTGTGAGCCCCATCACAGCTGTCACTGTTGGTGGCCAGGTACCATCTGGTTCTTCCAGTCACATGTTGATGTAGTCACTGATTCATGTAGGTCTTCCTGTCTTTTGGGTACTCTTTCCCCCATGTCATTGTTGTCCTTGGTGATCATCTGTTTCTGCTGAGTTTGGACCATTTGTTATACCCTGTCTATGTGAATTTCTTTATTGCATCCTTAATTTCTTATATAACCCAGTAATTTTGATCTCAGTTTTCACATACTTTTTTTTTCCGCCCATCCTTTTTTGTTATGAGTTTCTATTTTTATGGCTTTATGGTCAGAAAAGAAGCTTTGAAGTATTTTAGTGTCTTGTATTCTGTTAAAGTTTGTTTAGTGGCCTAATATGTGGTCTATTCTCATGATTGGTCTACGTGTGTTGGAAAAGACAGTACACGCAGGGCTGTTAGGTGGAGTGTTCTGTATATGTGTAGGAGATCAAGTTGATTGACTGAGGCATTTACATCTTCCATGTCTTTGTTGAGTTTCTTTCTGGATGTTTTCTCCTTTACCAAAAGCTAAGTGTTAAAGTCTTCTACTACTGTAGTAGTAGAAGTTTGTTTTATGTATTTTGGAGCCCTGTTGTTGGGTGTGTAAATATTTATTATGACTTTTTCCTCCTGGTGTATTTAGCCTTTAAGCATCATATAGTGCCTTTCTTTATCCTTTGTGGTCGATTTTGCTTTAAAGTCTGTTTTGTCGGAGATTAATATTGTTTCTCTTGCTCTTTTTGATTGTTGTTTGCTTGGTATGTTTTTATCCATCCTTTGAGTTTTAGTTTGCTTGCGTCCTTGAGTCTAGAGTGTGTCTGTTGTAGGCAGCCTGTAAATGATTTTTTTAAAAATCCATTCTGCCACTCTCTGTCTCTTTATTGATGCATTTTCCATTTACATTCAGTATAATTATTTTTTTATTTGATATGACTGAATGAAAATGTACATTCCCGTATAAATTTACATGCCCACCTATATGCAGCTTCCACTGCTCTCCCTGTCCAGTGACAGCACACTATTCCTCTCTGCTCCATACATGTCTCATCTTCCCAACAGTCTCCTTTCCCTTCCTCTCCAACCATTCTCTTTCCTCCAACCAGAGGTCAGCAGACTGATATCCTATAGATGTATAGAACCATAAAGTGCATCCAATATATGGTCACTCTGCATTGCCAAGTCCAATCCATTCCTGTCCAAAGAGTGGATCTTCGTTATGATATATGGGCAAGGGCAGCATCAGGGCCAGGAGCCATGCTCCCAGGGGAACCCCGAAACCACTGGACCATCAATTGTGGTCTTTTAGTGGAGATCTCAGGATGCACCCCTTTTTATTCTTGTGTTGCCAATGAGACTCAACTTAGTGATCTCCATTGTGGCTATCACTAGTGGTGGCCAGGTACCATCCGGTTCTTCTGGTCCCAAGTCGATGTAGGCACCCACTCATGTGAGTCTCTCTACCTTCTGGGTTGTCTTTACCCCATGTCATTTTGGTCCTCGGTGAGCACCCATTCCTGCTGAGTTGGAACCATTTTCTGTGCCCTTGGATGGCAGTTTGGCAGCTTTTAAGATCCCAGACGCCACTCATCAATGTGGGGTGCAGAGAGCTCTCTTAGCAAAACGCTAGTTGTACCAATTGGCCTCGATTTCGCCTAAGAGCATGGTCCCGTGGCCCCCCGCCCCAGCTACTCTATCCTTGCAATATCGACGATTACTCCTTCCATCTCAACTCGATATTGCCAGTATAATTATTAATATATGTGAAGTCAGTGCCATCATTTTGATGTCTTTATGTGTGTGTGTATTGTTGACAATTTCGTTGTTCTATTTAATTTTCTATGCTGAATCACTTTTCCTCTTGTAATTTCTTTTCATCTTTTTCATTGTTGTTGATTTTTTATTTCCTGTGTCTTTGCTTTTTTCTTTTTTCTTTTTATGTAGTATGTTCATTTCTTTTGTGATTACCTTAATATTTACCTCAATTTCTCTAAGTTTAAACCAATCTTTTATGTTTTGATATCATCTTGAATTCTTCTCCATACAAAAAGTCTATGACTACATTATTTAGTTTTTGTTTTTTTGTCTAAATACTGTCATCTTTACATGTTGACATTTCTGTTTCCTTATTTTCAGTGTTCTAGCTTTGGTTTGTTTTTGTGGCTACCCTATCTGGGTTGATACCTGAATCCTCTGTCCTGTGTTGTAGTCTTGGGTTGTTATCTGATGTTACTGATTTTCTAACAGGAGGACTCTCTTTAGTATGTCTTGTAATTTTGATTTTGTTTTTACAAATGCCCTTAACTTCTGTTATTTAGAAATGCCCTCATTTCATCATCATATTTGAGAGACTGCTTTCTGGATGTATTATTCTTGGCTAATAATTTTTCTCCTTCATGCCTTCTTGCCTTGTTTCTGCTAGTAATTAGAGCTTAGTCTTATTCACTCTCCTTTACAGATGACTTTGCATTCATCCCCAGCTTCTATTAAAATTCTGTCTTTATCTTTTGTTTTGGCAAGTTTGATAATAGTGTGTCTTAGTGACTTTGTTTTGGGATCTACCCTGTGCAGGGTTTAATGATTTTCTTGAACTGCTTATAGGTTTTTATATGATGCAAATGTTTTTCTAGAAAATTGTCAACAATTGCTTCTATTTTCTGTCATTCTCTCCCATACTGGTACTCCAGTCACTTGTAGGTTATTCCTGTTGATAGAGTCCCACATAATTATTAGAATTTCTTTGTGTTTTAAAAATTCTTTTATCTGATTTTTCCTCAGATAAATTAGTGTCCTATCTTTGTCTTCAATCTCACTAATTCTGACTTTTTCTTGGCCTCAGTTCTGCTCCTATTACTCTGTTGAGTTGACTATTTTTGAAATTTTATAGTATCTTTTGATTTTCTCTTTGCTGTCTTTCTATGAATTCTTGCATCCTGTAAATTTGTCATTAAGCTCTGTGTGTACTCCTTAAGTTCTTTTGCTGCTTTTTTTGTGTATTCCTTTGCTTGATCTGTGTTTTGCCTGATCTCCATCCTGATCTCTTGAAGAGCTCTGTACATTAGTCTTTTGACTTCTACTCTAGTAATTCCAAGACTTTTCCTTCCTCTGGGAAGTTTTTAGTCTTTTGTTTTGGTCACTTGCTGAAGCCTTCATGGTGTGCCTATTTATGTGATTTCATATTGACTGTCATCTCTGAGCCATCAATAAATGACATTTATTTGTTTTATGCCAGTTTTCTAGCTTCTTCTTTTGATATGCCTAAATAGGGTAGTCAAGTGAGCTACTTTGATTATTGGTGACTTTGAAGCTCCTGTTTCCTTCACCACGTAGTTAGAGCTGCTACAAGGTATGTGAGTGCATGAATCTGTTTGCTTTTTTGTGTAGATTTAGCTCAGGTTTCTAGGTAGTTGATCACTAAGTGTGTGGTGCAGGCTCTCATCTGTAGCTCTAGATGAGTAGTGCTGTCTAGAGGTGACCGGAGCAGGCATAGTTATCTGCTACAGTAGTGGGTTATGTGTTAAGCAAGGTAGGGTGCTAGTGAATGCTCCTGAGTGCCTGGGTGGTAGATGTGTCTCTGTTGCCTAGAACTTGTAGGTGAGCAGGTTTTGTAGTTGGGCTTTGGGAACCCAATGCTGTCAGCTATAAGGACTCAACATCTACCATACCCACTGTGGTCGAGTCAGTGTGGACTCGTTGAGTCCCTGTAGAGTTTTCTAGAAGCCCCTGATGAATTTGAACTGCTAACCTTTTGGTTAGCAGATGTAGCACTTAACCACTACACAACCAGGGTTTCTGTAAGCACTCAGAGGCACTATATATTTTCAAATCTCTGTTGAGCGAGGCTAGGTGGAGTAGGTGGAGCCACTAGTCCTCAGGTCCCTGCTGTGGATAGTCGAGGACTCTGCATAATGGAAGGGGTGGTGTCAAATATCAGGTGGCTGTCACTTTTCCTTAGCTGTTGCAATTGGACACAGGTTTCAGGTATACACCCTGTTGTGCTATGCTAATAAGAGTGTACACTGCTGAAGTGGGCCCACATATGTCTGGTCAGGGATGACAGAATTTGAAGTCCACAAACTCCTTATGTCTGTGCCTAGGCAAAGGGGCTGTGCTTGCCCTGAGGTCTTGGTTTAGGAGACATGGCAGATTAATTTTTTATTGTTTGTTATTTATTAATTTGTTGCCTGGACTAGAGATGAGTAGGGAGGGGGCACATAAACGGAAGAGAGTTACTTTCCAGAGGGGAAAGAGTTGTTTTGATCCTATATGGTAGGGTAGATGCTTGCACTTAACTTTTCCCTATCTAGTGCTGCTTTCCTCCAATTTTACAGGCTTGTGCAGAATCTCAGTGGCTTATATTCCATTATGTGGAAAATGTTGGCTGAGTTCTATACTTTACCTCACGCTGTGCATGTTGGCTGATCTGGGCTTCACTGTATTGGCTAGGTCAGATCTGACTAATCTTTGCTGTTTTTGAACCATCTGTTCCTTCCCCTGCCACTCAATCTGACACTCAATTTTGTCTTTGATTTTGAGGACTTCTAGATTGTCACATATAATCAATTCACTTGCTTTTATGGGTCTTGCTGATAATTAGGGATACATGTTGACATTAATACTAGTAAAATGTTGTGAAATATTCTTACTAGCTCTTATCTATGAATGCCTAAATTTTGTGGAAGAACTAGTATGCCAGATGTTATGGCTCCACATGAACAAACTTTGCTGCAATTTTTTTCCTTTTTATGTCCTATAGCAACTAAAATGGATGGAAATTCGGGAACGCCAGACACTATTCTAAGCCCTTTGAAGCATGGTCTCATCCCATTCTCTAAGTGTCCCTATGAAGTAGATAGCATTATGATCCCTGATATGCAAATGTGGAAGCTGGGTTTAAACATGTTAAGAGTTTTTTCAAGGGGGGTGGAGTCAAGATCGGCAACTAGACACACGTCTCCTTAACTCACTCCGAAAACTAAGACCAGCAATGACAATTGAACAGAGCCTTCTGGACACCCATTGAGCCCTAGAACATGGCATAGGGCTGTCATTTTGGACTATATGCCACTGAACAGGAAATTTCTTCTCTTTCGGTGACCCTCATCCTTGTTGAATGGCCAGCTCTTGTGGACTGAAGGTAACTCCTGGCTTTAACTTTTTGCTTTTTGTTAGCCAGTGGTAGCGATTGGGCTTAACTGGTAGCAAAGTTCTCCCACACTGCTGATGTGACTGGCAGGTGAAATAGCTACATTTTGAGTGCCTGGCTCTGGACTTAGAGCATCACAGCCCCTCCACCTCTCTTTCTGTACCTCTGCCCTTGATTTGGCTATTTCCCAGTGGGTGGGAGAATCTCTGTGGTACAACATCTTGTCCAACTGGGAGGAGGAGTACCCAAATGGAGGCCTCAGTGGGGGCTAATTCCCAGGATAGCAGGCAGTGCCAGCCTGGGAGCACTTCCCCAGAAGAAAAGCTGAGTTTAGCATAGTTTGCCCTTCAGGTAGGGCCCAGCACCTGATGACAGATGACAGCAGGGCAGTAGCCTGTCTGTACTTTCAACTAGATCACAGCATCTAGGGGCAGATATAGAGGTACCTCCACTGACAGCTGGAAAGAGTGGCTTTCACACCTGACAGCCTGACTGCTTATGGAAGCTGTCAGATAGTTTTTACCTTTCAAAATAAGACTACCTAGAGAAATAACTGTGATGCAGCCTGGTGGCATCTCTTCTATTCTTGACTGACCCACAATGTCGGGTCAGTTGACAGCTCCCAGTGACTCCATAAGTAAGACGATGTCTTTGCTAGCCAGGAGGTGGAGCCTGCTGTCACAGAGAATCCACTGGGCCCAGTTGCTGGAGTACATAGGTAACTCTGGTGATCAACTTCTACTTCAGCTCCTATTAAGGCAACATCACAGAAATTGAACAGCGTCTAGATGCCAAAAAAGCAACAGACGTTGGCCCCAACACTTAAGGAAAAATCGAACCATGGCTCCAGAAAGTTCCAAAAAGAAAGAACTAAAAACTTCCCAGATGAAGAAACCTTTCTGAAACTTTCAGAGGTTGAGTACAAAAGAATTACATAAAGAGCCCTCCTAGTCATTATGCACAATTTAGCAGACCAAAATGAAAAATTAAGCAAGCTGTTTTAACTGATGAAACTCCAGCATCCTGAAATCCAACAGATCAATAACAAAATTGAAGAGTCAGAAAACTCAGTTGAAAGCCAAGAGAACAGAATTGAACAAATGGAAAACAGACTTTCTGACTTTGGAGACAGAACTAATGACACTAGCATATTTGAGGAGAAATCAGAGAAAAGACACATGAAAAATGAAGAAGCATTAAGAACCATGTGGGACTCTATTAAGAGGAACAATCTACAGTGTATTGGAGTTCCTGAACAGAAAGGAACATCTGAAAACACAGAAAAGATTGTTGTTGACTTGCTGACAGAAAACGTCCCAGAAATTATGAAAGAGGAGAACACAGATATCCAAGATCCATATCAATAGCCATACAATATAGACTCCAAAAGAAAGACTCCAAGACATATTATAATCAAGCTTAAGAAAATGAAACATAAGCAGAAACTCTTAAAGGCAGTGAGACTCAAAGCAAAGGTAACATTCAGAGGGAAGCCCTGTAGGCTTTTGTCTGACTTCTCAGCAGAAACCATGTTGGCACAGAGGCAGAGGGGTGGCACATTCAAAGTCCTGAAGGAGAAGAACTTCCAACCAAGAATTACATATCCTATAAAACTGTCTTTCAAATATGAACATGAAATTAAGATCTTCACAGATAAACAGAAACTCAGAGACTTTGTAAAAACCAAACCAAAGCTACAAGAAATGTTGAAAGAACTCTTCACTTAGAAGAACAAAACCATTAACTCTATGTTTTAGCAGGACACATCATCCAGAAATGTACTCAGCTGGGGAAGGCACAAAACCCCAACCAAAGCTATAATACCAAAAGAAGTGGTCCAGTGATCATATCATGAAAACTGCTGTAGTTACAATCCGTCTGGATGGAGAGAAAGTTAATAGGATGTTTAGAAGTTAAAAGCGGGTTTAAACATACATTATTCAGAGGGATCATGGGGCAGCCACAAAGCACAATAAAGAAGTGACATATCAAAACGAGAAATGCAATACAGGAGTCTCAACATACACAAAACTAACACTGAAAAGGGTGAAAAATCAACACACAAAGAATAATGTCCCAGAACAGAATAGTAAGAGCAACAGAGAAAATACCAACATGAAAATAAATACAGCAAAATGACAGCACTAAACACATACCTATCAGCAATTACACTGAAGGTAAATGGACTGAATGCTCTAATAAAGAGACAATGAGTGATCTAAAGACATGACCCGTTTATATGCTGCTTACAAGAAACTCACCTTGGATTTAAAGATATGAACAAACTAAAAATTAAAAGATGAAATAATATATACCAAGCTAACAATACACAAAGAAGAGCAGGTGTGGCAATACTAATCTCAGATAAAATAGATTATACTGTAAAAAAAAAAAAAGCTCAATAAAGACACAGAATACCTTACTGAGACAATTAACCAACTAGACCTCATTGACATATACAGAACCTTCTAACCCTCATGTTGAGTGAAATTAGTCAGTGGCACAAGAACAAATATGGTACAAGACCCCTACTTTAAGCACTTGAAAACTGACTCATGTTCACAAGAAAAGACTGTTTGATGGCTGCAAGGAAGGACAGGGAGGGAAGGAGAGGGCTGATTATAGATTAGATAGTTTATAGAAATTTGGTTGAGTGAAATCAGTGACTGCACATATTACAAAAAAGATCAAATTAATTGGGCTTCAGCATAACCTGAAAACTCTTCCATTCTTAACCCAATAGGTAAGGACAGAGTAGCATGAGCGGGGGTCCAGGAACCATGCTCTCAGAGGACTTCAACACCAATTGGTATAACTAGCCTATTGCTAAGAGAGTGCTATGCACTCCATATTGGTGAGTGATGTTTGGGGTCATAAAGGCTAGCAAGCTTCCATCTGAGGTACACCAGTTTGTCCCAACTCATCCAGATCAGATGATCACCAAGGACAAAAATGACACAGGGTAAAGAGAACCCAGAAGACAGAAAGGCCCATGTGAACAGGTAACTACATCACCATGTGGCCAGAAGAGCCAGATGGTGCCTGGCCACCTCCAGTGACAGCTGTGATGGGGCTCACAAAGTTGAGTCCCAGTGGCAACTCAAGATTAAAAACTCCACTATAAGACCACAATTGATGATCTGAAAGCCTAGGGGTTCTCTTGGGAGCATGGCCCCTAGACCTGGAGCTGCCTCTAATAATAAATCATTGCTGAGGTCAACTCCTCAGACAGGAATGGATTGGACTTGGTGACACAGAGTGACCATATCGTGTGTGCACTTTGTGGTTCTATGTATATATAGTATGTCATATAGGTGACATAGTATGTCGCCCAACTGGCTTCTTGCTAGAGGGGAGTGGAGAGGGTGGAGAAGAGGGGACAGGGAATTGTTAAGAGGTTATGACTTGTATGGAACAGAAAGGAGGAGTGTGCTGTTGCCAAGCAAGCAGAGCAGTGGGAGCTGCACATAGGTGGGCATGCAAATTAAAACTCGATTGTACACTTTCACTCAATCACAATGAATTAAAAACTTAAAAAAAAATTTTGTCCAAGAGGCAGAGACAACACGCAGCTATAGACAGAAGCACCATGACATTCTTCTGCAGCAGAAATCCAAAATATATGGAAAATAGATATGAACATCAGTCCTGGAACCCTAAGAACAAACTGAAGGAATAAAGAGCTCAATCAAGCACCAAAAGGATAAGCAACCATCAGAGAATGAGGCAAGCTACCAAATGGAGATACTATACCAGCTAGTGTGGCCAGATCCACCATCTTGGCTACAACCACCAAAGAACTCAAACAGCAAGTATGGGAAGGCAGCTTCACAGAGCTCCCAACAGGAGACAGAGCACATGGTAACCAGGGATACGTATTTTCCCATTCCACATTCTTCTGGTACTTGGAAAATAGAAAAAACTGTGTAAGAAATCAGAAAAATAATATAGGAACAAAATATCTAAATAAACAAACAACTAGAAATCATACCCCAAAAATAGCAATTAGAAATCCAAAAGATAAACAACAAAATTTCATAAAGGGACAGGAACCAGAAGATTATAGGACCAGATTGGAAGCAACGAAAGGCAAGATCAGTGACACTGAATACAAATTCTTGGATACTACTTTGAGGTAAGCTCAAAGACTGAAAAAAAATTAAGAAACTCTGAGAATGTAAGAGACAGAATAAAAAGTAAAAATTTACATATGATCAGAGTTCCAGAACAGAGAGAGATAATGGAAAACGTGGAAAGGATCACTGAAGAATGATCCTCTTCCCTAAACAAAAATTAAGGGACTATGTAAAAACCAAACCAAACTTGCAAGAATTATTATGAGTCCTTTAGTAGAGAATGAACATCAGACAACCCTCTGAACCTGGCACATCAGATAGTATCAGCTAGTTTCCAACCTAGGTGATAAATTCTGAAAGACAAAACAAAACTAAATGATCTGTAATAAGAAACCAGAGTTCTCATCTCTACATTACAATGTCAGAACAATAAAAGAGGGGGAAAAATGTGAATCTAGCCAAATTAACGGGTATCGTACCTCCACTTGGTAGCTCGTCTCATACTCTATCACTTTCTTATTCCTTTGGTGCTTGACTGAGTTCTTTATTCCTTCAGTTTGTTCTTAGGGCTCCAGGACTCATGTTCGTATCTGTTTTCCATATATTTTGGATTTCTGTTGCAGAAGGCTGGTATGCTGCTTCTGTCTATAGCTCCACGCTGTCTCTGCCTCTTGGGAAAAACTCTTCTTTAAACTCAGTTTCCACATTAGTGTATTAGGGACCATAATGCTGCCTACTTCATAGGCACACTGAGAAGATGGGATAAGACAGCGCCTTAAAGGGCTTAGAATAGTGTCTGGCATTCCCAAATTTCCATCCATTGTAGTTGCTAGAAGAGACAAACAAACAAACAAACAAAAACAAAAAACTCAGCAAAGTTTGTGCATGTGGAGCTATAATGTATGGCATACTAGCTGTCCCATAAAATCTAGGCATTCATAGATAAGGGCTCTTAACAATATTTTGCAAGATTTTATTAGTATTAATATCAACACGTAGTCCAACTTATAGGTAAGTTTTACTTGAAATGATAAATTTATATATAGGCAAGATCTACCAATTCATTCAACCACTATTTATTGAACACTACTACACACACTAAAGAAAGCTTGGTTGCACTGTGTTTAAGTTCTAGAGCTGCTAACCAAAAGATTGGCAGTTAGAAACTCTATGAGGCAGTTCTACTCTTCCTGTAGGGTCGTTATGAGCAGATTCCACTCAATAGCAACAGGTAATACACACAAAATTGTGTATGGCAGAAAAATGAGTTTTCTGGTCAATTTAAAGTGAATAAATTATCAGCTATTCTCATTCAAAGACAGGTGATTGAAAAGGGCTTTTGTTATTTTTTTTTAACTTTTTTTTTTATTTAACATAACTGAGTGAAAATGTACATTCACATGTAAATTTACATGCCCCCCTATATGCAGCTTCCACTGCTCTCCCTGTCCTGTGACTGCACGCTATTCCTCTCTGCTCCATACATGTCTCATCCTCCCAACAGTCTCCTTTCCCCTCCTCTCCGTCCACTCCCCTTCCTCCAGCCAGAGGTCAGCAAGATGATATCTTATAGATGTATAGAACCATAAAGTGCTTCCAACATATGGTTACTCTGCATTGCCAAGTCCATTCCATTCCTGTCCAAAGAGTGGACCTTTGTTATAATTTATGGGAACGGGCAGCATCAGGGCCGGGGGCCATGCTCTCAGAGGAACCCCAAAACCGCTGGACCATCAATTGAGGTCTTTTAGTGGAGATCTCATGATGCACCTCTTTTTATTCTTGTGTTGCCAGTGAGGCTCCTCTCTGTGAGCTCCGTCATGGCTATCACTGGTGGTGGCCGGGCACCATCCGGTTCTTCCGGTCCCAGGTCGATGTAGGCACCCACTCTTGTGGGGCTCTCTGTCTTCTCGGTTGTCTTTACCGCATGCCATTTTGGCCCTCGGTGAGCATCCGTTCCTGCTGAGTTGGGACCATTTGCTGTGTCCTCGGATGGCAGCTTGGCAGCTTTTAAGACCCCAGACGCCACTCACCAATGTGGGGTGCAGAGAGCTCTCTTAGCAAAACGCTAGTTGTGCCAATTGGCCTGGAATTTGCCTAAGAGCATGGTCCCCCGCTCCCCGCCCCAGCTACTCTATCCTTGCAGTATTGAGTTAAGATGGAAGGAGTACTCAAGTTATGCTGAAGTCCGCTTAATGTTGTTCTTGTTCCTAATGTGTGCTGTCACCGCTTTCTCCCAACTAGATTTCTAGTAACTACCTAAACTAAACCCTCTCCCCCTTGCCCTCCCTCCCTCCCTCCCCTCCCTTGCAGCTGTCAAAGAGTCTTTTCTTCTATACACAAGTCTGTTTTTGAGATCTTATCGTAGAGGTCTCATACAGTATTTGTCCTTTTGTCGCTGACTACTCTCACTCAACATAATGTCTTCCAGTTGAAACCAGGTTAGGAGATGTTTCCTGGAATCATCGTTATTGTTTATCATTGCGTAGTGCTCCACTGAGTATAAGTACCACAGTTTACCTATCCATTCTTCTATTGTTGGGCATGTGGGTTGATTCCACCTTTTTGCTATTGTGGACTGTGCCGCGATAAACATTCTGGTGCATGCTTTTGTTATTTTTTTGATGATGGTTTTTACTTGTGTTTTGGTCTTAAACAACTGCTTCAAGTTTCAGTTCTCAACTGACAAGTACAGTGGACTGTGAAGTTAATACTCACATCCAGATGCAAGTCTCACTGAAAAGTCATGGTCGTCTACATGCAGAAGGTGCTCATATTTCAGGGCTTGGTGCTGTCATTGTTCCACATTCCACTTTCTTGTTTGTTGTTCCACCAAAAGGGGATAAATACTTCTGGGATAAATACACTACTGAATATTTTGATTTAGATTAGCCATGTATGCTTTGCATAACATACTATGAAATAAATTGATACAAACTCACATTTTCACTTTATGTAACACAAAGCCAATGATCTGCCAATATCTGCTTTTTATTATACAAAGGAGGGCAGGTAAAGTAACTAAATTTAAGAACACCCTAAACAACAAACTGAACTTGGATTTAGCGCACTAATAGACAGTGTTTCTTGGAATATGGTCTTTAGATCTGCTATGTCCGGATTACCTAGGTAGAGTTTGTCAAAATTCAGATTCATAGGGCTCAAGACGAGATCTTTGACAAGATAGATCGACAGTGGCCTCAACACTGAAAATGTTCTGGAAATGGTGCAAGACCAGGCAGTGTTTCATTCTGTTGTGCATAGAGATGCTATCAGTTGAAACTGCCTCGAGGGCACCTAACAACAACAGGGCCTACCTCAGATCCACTAAATCCTAACCCAAAGGACTAAGCCTAAGGCTCTGTATGCTGATAAGCTTGCCTAAATTACTAGGCCCCTGAATTTAGACACTGACTATATTAGGAAAGGCTAAACACAACAAAAGCAAGACACTGCAAAATTATAAACCTATGAAAATAATTTTGTAAACACAAAGGAACAGAAAGTATGAATGCAAGCTGCAATCGGAGGCAGAATTCCTGCAGAAGGTTCTAGATTTTGAAGGAGGGCAAGAAGAGTAGAGAAGAATCCAAAGCAAAAGTAATGCATCTGTCGACTGATTAGACTTGATACTGTGTCAAACTGCGGAGCAGGTGAAATCTGTTTTCACCACAGTGCTCTAAGACAAGGTGAATGGAGAGGGACCTCTGCAGAGTGAATAAGGAGCACTAACCTGAACGTGTTAAAACCAAAGCCCATTGCTGTAGCTACCATATATGACTCAGTGGAACTGCCCTGTAGAATCTCCAAGAAGTGCCTAGTGGATTCAAACTGCCAACGTTTTGGTTAGCAACCATAGCACTTAACTACTACACACTAGGGTTTCCTCTGACACCATAGAGCCCTGTTATTATTGGGGTCTGTGAACTCAGGCAAACTGTGGACCTTTCGGCAAGTGTGGAGTCAGAATATCTGTGAAAGTACAGCTCGACTGGGATGTGAAGCAGGCTGGGGCTGCTGGAAACTTGACTCTGCTCGCTTTCCAGACAATGTGCCTCTTATCAGCCCTACCACCACCATCAGCAGCAGCAGCAATAACCCAAACCACTCCTAGGCAAGTCCCTGACAGGTCTACTATACCAATTCTTGTTGTTTTGAATACCTGAAATGTTTTCCATTAATAAATGTCTTCTCTAGGAAATCACCTTAGAGTTTAACGTGAGACTCAGGAAAGTAATTTATGAACTCAGTGAAAGGACTTTAATAGTGAGCATTTCAAATCCTGAAGCAACTGTAAAGAAAGATATTTCCAGGTCCTGTGGGCACCTGATATTACACAGTCTGGTCTTTCAGTGTGGCAGCTTCTGGCTGGAATCATTGGAGATTTATAGATGTATTTTTGATGTTGATAGATGAGAGGAAGTTGGCAAAAGGACAATGAGGTAGTTTTTAATCATGTTAAGTCATTATGTTCTACAAAAACCTGAACATACAGAATTAACTCTTCCAAGGAATAAGACTTAACTAGAGACATTCTTCCAAGAAGCTAGAACTATTTACCTTAAAAAAGAATAACAGCAGCCAGTGTTTATTAAATGCTTACTATGTTCTAGATATAGTGTAATGGTTAAGTGCTACATCTGCTAACCAAAAAGGTCAGCAGTTCAAATCCACCAGGTGCTCCTTGGAAACTCTACAGGGCAGTTCTATGCTGAGCTATAAAGTCACTATGAGTTGGAATCAACTCGATGGCAGTTTTTTTTTTTTTTTTTTAAAGTTCTAGGCATAAGGCCAGATATAATGTAAATATCTTCCTTGGAATATGTCAGACCACCTTCCTTGTGACTTCTGCCATATTCATGCCCATAATTTCTGGTACATTTTGTATGGGTCTGAGAAATTGTGTTTATAATAATTTCTCAGGACAAGCCACTAGCCTAGAATCTAAAACATTTAGTGAATGCTGGTTGCTAGCTATTACTTTAGGAAAAATGGAAAAGTAACTTTGGGTGCACATTCATGAAGCTGTGTGAACTCCTTCAGAAATGGTATTATTTTAATACAACTAGGTAGGCTAACATGTCTTTTCAGAAGCTTGTACACTGAGATTAGAGGGAATAAATCTTGATTAAGACACCTAAGGACATTGAACACAGAGCCTGCTATGACGTGTGCTCTCCGTGGTACTTGGAAGTTATGCACTTGTTCTTACCTGGAAGTTCTGGTGCACATTGTGATGCTCTGTATGTGGGTTTTTTTTTCTTTATTTATATCTCATCTGTTTCCAAAAAGAATTATTTTGCTTATGTAGACTCTAAAATGATTTTGAAAATCTAGGTACTCCCTCACATGTATTTCAGTAAACATTTACAATTTTTCTACCATAAATTTTAAAATTATTTAAGTATTGGTAATTTAAAGTAAAACTGTTATATGCTATGTAATTATAAATACATGAATGAGCTCTTCTTTAAAAATAAAAAATTATATTGTTCTTTTTTCTTTGAACTCATACTTCCACTCTGTTTGTAACTTTTTGTCACCCACTCATACTTAATCACAAGACATATGAGCATACATTGAAACTAACTTTTTAAGTTTGGTATGACCATTAAAAATTGAGCAAAACATAAGTCATGTATATGTTGGTAAAAAATGACTAAACTTATAAAGTAAAACTACTGAAAAATATATCACTTAGTGAAATAAATACTACATTTCCCTTTACTTCATGTACCTGTGAATGAAAACTACAGCTGGAATGAAGCAGAATTTTGTATAGATCATATTTCTGTGGTTTATTTTTATAGATAAAAGCATCAAGAAACTTTGTTCACATATATTTAAGTACATGGGATTCAAATAAATTGTATTTTAGCAATGTCAGTTATCTAAATTCTTTCTGACTTATTTTCCAAAATTTGTACTGTCATTAACAATTACTTTTAATGATTTATAACCTGACACATTAACTCCTCTTTCAATATTGTTGAAAGCAAAATATGGGGAGCGACGACAAAATTTCATAAATGTTCTATCACCTGAGCTAGAAGTACTACATCAAAAGCAGTATTTCTAATGGTCTCCAGGGAGATTTTTTTGTTTGTTTGTTTGTTTTAATACATTGGGGCAATACACATGGTAAGACTTGGGGACGGCAAAAGGTATGCCTTTAATTTGCCAGTTGGGACAAAGAAATCATGAAAGGAAGGCAGCGAAGGAGACACCAGTCTCGTTCCCAGATGAACCAATTTTAAGAGAAAGCTCATGGGAAAATTAAAGATGCCCAAGTCTTTTGTTTTAAAACTGTCCTTGCCCACATACTTCACACAGAGCAAATGAGCACCCGTAACCAAAAACAAAAACCTAAGCAGGTTGCCTTCTAGCCTATTCTGAGTCACAGTCACCCTATAGGATAGACAAGAACTGCCCCGTAGAATTTTTAAGGAGCGCCTGCGTTATTTGAACTGTGGACCATTTAGTTAGCAGTCATAGCTCTTAATCACCACGTCACCAACAAACCCACTGCCGTCAGTTCCTACTCACACCGACCCTATCAACAGAGTAGAACTGCCCCGAAGAGTTTCTAAGGAGCGCCTGGTGGATTTGAACTGCCAATCTTTTGGTCAGCAGACGTAGCATTTAACCCAGTACACCACCAGGGTTTGCAGGGTTCCCAACAGGGGCCCATTATATTCCCCTAGTATACGTGCTGTTAACAAGACCCCTGGCTTGCTTGCTCATTCATTCATTACTCATTCATTCATTCATTCATCTATCTACCTACCTATTTATTAAAAGACTAACATATAAAGGTTAGTAAAAAGGACTCTGAAACAGAACAAAGGAGAAAGAAGCAAATATGCTTTAAAAGGGGCTTAAAATGTGATGTAGGTTTAGCTAAAGGGCTCTGAGCTTTCTAGTCTCATTCTATGTGTGTGTCATTTTAAGCCACCTTGTGTCTTCTAACAATACTTTGAGGAGTTACTGAAAGAAAGCTTTGGGATAACTTTTGTCTGAAGATAGGGCGTTTCAGAAGATTGATTCCTGATGGGATAAAACAAAGAAACCTAAATTCATGAAAGAGTTTTACACCAGCATTGTTAATCTTTGTCATGCCACCAAATACTATCAACAGTGAGAAATACTAGGTGTAAGTTTGGTAATGGCTATCGTTTTTCTCTTCAAGTAGGAATTTTCTTTCCTGAATGCTACAAGAAGACATAGGTTTATGTTCCTTTCTCTTTTTGGTATCAGAAACTTTACTATGATGTTGTAACTAAAAAGGTGGGATCCCAGGAACAAGAAACACTGGATTTTGAGTGATCACAGAGGGTCTTTGACGAAGACATACTCTGCGAAAAATGAAAAAGAGTCTAAATCAACTTCATAGCACACAACAACATCAAGAGAGGACTGGTTGAGTCAAAGCAAATGAACATAACTATTCTGATGCTTTGGGGTTTAATTAGTGGGATGACAAAAACCGTCATTTTAATTGAGTTAGAAATGCCCAGCTGGCTGCCTTACCAAATTGTTTTCCTGAGTGTTTGGAGGCCTGTATATTTGGTTAGTTTACTTGGACCAGAACTTGAAAACAACTAGGCTTGATGTGAATAGACTATCTAAGGGAGAACAGAGCTAACCAACATCTAATATATATTGAATCTAGAGGGTTTAACATGGGATGCCAATTAAAACCTTCACTACTGTGCTATACCTGTTACATTAGTAGAAAATAACTTATATGGGTACTTAATAACAATAAAGGAAAGAGACAATGGGAACATGTATACATTTATACAAGTACAAATATTGGTAAAGCCCTTTTGAAATAAATTTTGAAAGCTGTGAAAATAATTTATATGCTTTGACCCTATAATTCCATTCAAGGATAATTATAATTTTCATTGGCAAAGAAACAGTTGCATGCAGGAAGGTAGTTATTGCTGTTATTTATAATAGAGCAATGTTGAAAACAAATGTTCATCAATAAAGTAGGTGATTTTGGTCCTTCAATTCAACTTAATACAGAGCTATTAAAAATAACATTATGTATCTTTGAAGCAAAATGTTTAAACTGAAAAAATAACTATTTGTGCTGTGATTTTTAATCACAAAAAAGATTATGTAGATCTGTGAACAAGGAGTTCCCGGATGGTGTAAATGGTCAAGGCTCTTAACTCTTAACCAAAAGGTTGGACATTGAAGTTCACTTAGAGGCACCTTGGAAGAAAGGCTTGATAATCTACTTTTGAAAAATCAGCAATAGAAAACTCTATCAAGCTCACATATGATTTTCTACTACTCTGACACATATGAGATTGCCATGAATTATATTTGACTCCATGGCAACTGGTTTTATGTGAATAAGCATTAAAAATGAACTTGGAAAAGGGAAGGCATAATCTAGATTCTTTACATTTTTTTCTCCATTTCAGAGTGAATTACTGCTACAGGGCTACTTGTGTAATAAATGTTTTATCAATTATCTAGAGCAGATTGAACTTTCCATTGAGTTTCTTTTCCAAATAAAGACCCAGCTATGGCTCTCCATCCTTTGCTCTATTTTCTGTCTCATTCGAGAAATATACCTTGTTGCTGACATGCATGTCTTTTCTCCCTTAGTGTCTGTCATCAATCAATGTTCACTGTAAGTCCAGCTTACAGTACCAAGTAATGTAGTTGAATACTTATAAAATACTTAGGGACTCAATTTTTTTCCTTTAGAAAAATACAAAATGAAGGGAAAATGTCCTCTAAGATCATAAAGATGCAAACCCAAAGATTTGGTGAGATCCCTTTTAGTCGCTTACACTGTCCTTGTAGTAGAGTAATGGGAAAATTTAGTTGATCTTGTTTGCTGCTCATCATTAAAAAAATCCTTTGTAATTCTGGATCCAATGTTTGTTTCCAGGTCCCTGATGCTTTCGAGCCTTGAAGCCTTGATGGCTAGTGGTTAACAGCTCAGCTGCCAACAAAAAGATCAGCAGTTCCAATCCACCATCCACTCCTTGGAAACCCTATGGGGTAATTCTACTCTGGGTCACTAGGAGCTAGAATTAACTTGATGGCAATGGGTTTTTGTTTGAGTGCTTACAAGGTTTCTTAGAGGTGATGTGATACATTTGATAGAAAGAATATTGTGGTTTTGAATGAACTGCTCTGGAAGTTACCTCAGTTTAGCCTACAGCCCATCTCTTATTAAAAAAAAAAAAGCTTGCACAGATAACATGTCTGAGGAAGACTCAGGCAGAGTGGACGACCCACCTGAGATATGGCAGCACCTATGTGTCACTTAGAGACTCCTATGTGTCTGTATCAGGTCCTAAGTTCAGTGATGGGTCCTCAGTTTCCTGATCTGTGAAACTAAGACGACTTGGATTAGCAGTAACTTACATGGTATATTCAGTTGGAAAATTTCACATGAAAATCTGGATTTCCTGCTTCTTTTGAAAAATAAATATCCCGGCCACACTAGACTCAACTTCTTTTGTAACAGCAGAAGCCATGGCCTCTGACAGAAGCACGAACTCCTTAGTTGGTACTGCCCCAGCCATTCCTTTGTGTCTTACTTGGAATAGTACTTACATTTGCAATTTTTATGGTACAGTGGAAATTCTGGTGGCATAGTGGTTAAGTGCTATGGCCGCTAACCAAAAGGTTGGCAGTATGAATTTGCCAAGTGCTCCTTGGAAACCTGACGGAATAGTTCTAGTCTGTCCTAATTGACTCTACAGCAATGGTTTTAGTCCTTTCTTTTGATGGTGCAGTGGTTAAAGAGCTTGGCTGCTACCCTGAGGGTTTGTAATTTGAAGCTGCCAGCTGCTTCACGGGAGAAAGATACAGCAGTCAGTTTGCTTAAAGATTTCAGCCTTAGACACCCTGTAGGACAGTTCTACCCTGTCTTACGGCATTGCTAGGAGTTGGAATTGACACAACAGTAATGAGTCTTTTTTATGATGCTCCTGGTGTTTACATTAGCTACAAGAGTGTGCTGGTCGTTAGCCAATGACTGGATAGGGGGAAAAAAAGCCCAATTGTAGTGTTTGATGATTTCCGTGGTGTGCATACTCCTGTAGTGTCTAATTTTCAAACTGTTACTGTGACAGAGATGTGTATGTAGTATCCCATTCCAGAGTATAGTTTAGTATAACATAATATGGTACTTCTACTGTACAGATATGATAGATGTAAGTAGCCTCAAGAACAATGGAAAATAGCAAAATAATTAAGAACTAGTAAGTTGTATTACCTTTGTTTTTTGAAATAATTTATTTGTATTATTTAATTTTTAATAATGATTATGGTTAACCACCAGCTCATAAATTTCCTGTGAATTTAATAGCTGCCTCTCTTAGAGCTGGTGTGTGTAAACTCCGGAACTCTGCTAATAATTCTTGAGACCAGGGAATGTCCCGTAGTTTCCTTGGCTCCCAACCCAGGACTTGGCACACGACAGGCATTCAATGTAAATATTGAAGAAATGGATAAATATTCAATGAATGTGTAGGAAGTCTCTGGGTTATGAACAAGATTCATTCCTGAATGTGTCTTTAAGAATCTGTAGGTGAGACAGAATAGATACATATCATAATCCAAGGACTGCTTGTATATACGTATCCCACTTTGCCTCACTAAATCCAAAACCAACTGCTGTCGAGATGATTCCAACTCACAGTGGCCCCTTAGTTCCCTTCATTGACTTTTTGGTTAGCAGCCTGGGCTCTTAACCACTGGAGCCAAATTTGTTTCTTAGGCAAGCCAGGGATATTTTCACTGCCCATAACTGCATAACTGACTTTATTTGGTGGTTCCTTCTCTTTGTTTTTATTTCAGAAACAAAGAAAATCTTTAGATAATAAAAAGTGAGATTGTGTTCCCAATGTAGATAAAGTATTTAAGGGCTTTACTGAATGAAAACTGGCTCAAAATAATGCCCATAAATGCAAGATTATGTATACAAATCCACTTCATAATTTTCAAAAACAGACCATGTCTTCCTTGCATTTTTTGCTCTATTGGTTATTCTTTATTATGAAAGAATGGATAATTAATTAACTATTCATTGATTGACAATCACATACTAAGGTCTAAAGAAGCCTGTGTTTCTTACTCTAGATACCACCCTATAGAGTAATCTCTGTATTTTTGTCAATATCTTGAAATCTGCATGGCACGATGCCAAGTGAAGGCTATGAATCTGAATCTTACTTCATTCATTAGAGACACAATCTGGGCTTCATTTTCAGTGACTATTTCTATGCTTACTTCATTTCTAATCCCCTAGAGGACTTTTTTTGAAGAACAAAAGCAGCAGAAATAAACTTTAATGAATCATATTCTACCTGGTGTCTCAAAGGGGCATCTCACTTAAAATACAGAGAAGTGAAAACAGACATGTGTGGCCCCATGCAGCAGAAACTCTGAAATGTCTAGGGAAATCTTGCTTTCAGTAGTCACTAAGTTCTGCTATTTGCATAAATAGGAACTAAAAATGAGATGTTTTAGGTAGAAAAAAAGAAATCCCTGCCACCATAAATAGCTAGTGTTCTCTTCTTGACCCTTAAAAGCACTTAAAAACATATATGTGGTAAATTTTTCTGCAGCAACTCTGCCACTAACAGAGGGCCAGTGGAATGAGTCAGCTCAGTGACAGTCTCTCTTCTCTTTAGCGGCACATTCACTAAATGGTGGATGATATTTTATGCAATTTCAATCTGTTTTAAAATTAGGTGGAACGTACTACACAGATTTTATTTGTTGTTGTTGTTCTTGTTAGGTGCCGTAGAGTCAGTTCCGACTCATAGCGCCCTATGAACAACAGAAGGAAACACTGCCAGGTCTTGCACCATGTCCACAATTTTATAGGCAGTGTTAAAAAAAATATGGTCTGCTGGTGCAACTCTACATTTCCTTGTCTAACTGCCCTAAAGAACATGTGGAAAATAGTTGAAATGGGATTGTCTGAGACCTGAGGTCTGGGAGTAGAAACACGGAAGAAAAGTGGGGGAGGCAGTTATTGATTTTTAAGGGGAAACAAAGAATCAGGGATGTAGTAACCTCCCGCCTTACACGCACCTCTTTTTCTTTTGACTGTTAAACTTGAGGTTCCAAAAGGTGTTACTTAAATTTTTATGCATTACTTTCCTAAACTTATTGTGAGGGTCTAATCAATATTCAGGGTGTGAGAGCAATTTGGCTGAAATACCTGTCACCCCACTGATTGCCAGCACTGACTGGATTATGTTGCTCGCATTCATCCCTTAATTTCTCCTTCTGTGTCTTTCTGAAAGTCTTTGCTTGGGTGAAAAGGGAAGGCTTTGCCAAAGACAGGAGGCCACTCTTTGATTATTAAAGGTATGTGGACAGCATATTGGCCGGCTTTCTTTTTTTCCCTGATTCTGGGGATTTCCTGGAATGCTCGACTTTTAGCGGTAAATCAGGATCAACTGGTCACCCTAGCAGACAGCTGTACTCTCTAAAATATCCGAACATGTTCTTGATTATTGATAGTAAATAATATGAGTCAGATCTGATTCAATGGCACTTGGCTGGCTTGGCTATTGATATTTAGGATTTTCCCCAGACATGGTTATTCCTCTTGAAAGATGAGAAATGTCTTTAACGTCTTTCAATACTATCTTATCAATGTATGAAACTGCATTTTGTAAATAACTGACATTAGAAGAAGTTGATGCATAGACCAATTTTTACTACAAATATTTTTAAGAAATATTAAACAAGTGTCATTATCAGTGATAAATGTATTATGCATTGAAGAAATCTGCTCCCTGAAAGTGAATTCCTACATGAACACAATTGAAAAAATTGTGTCTAAAAAAATATGCAGACAAATGCCAGTAGAGATCAGATTCTCTCTCAGATAGTAAGCAGAGGTGATATATTTCGATAAGTGAATGCTATCTCTAGAGATAAACACTGTCAGACATTGGGTTACTATTAATGAGTTGTATCTATGTTTCCAGTAGATCTAAGGCAACTTACCAGAGAAACTGAACCACAGGTGCATGGACTGTGTACACTCTAGGGCCGCTATGAGTCAGACCCAACGTCACAGCAATGAGTGTGTGTGTACATACACTATGTATATCAGTGTTGGTTAACATTGCATGTCAACTTGGCTGGGTAGTAATTCGCAGTGGTTTGGTAGTTATGACATAGTTTGGCAGCTACGTAATGGTGTAACAACCTCCATAATGAGACCTGATACAGTGTAATCATCTCATGACAAGATCTGCTATGAGCAGCCAATCAGTTGAAAGGGTGTCATTGGGGGTAGGACCTGCATCAAACACATTCAGACGCTGTGGCAAGGCACATGGCCTTTTGCTTGCTCCGGATCTGGCAGTTGGCTCCTGTTAATCTGACTACTGGTTCATGGGAGTTGAGCTAGCGGGTTACTTGTTGATTTGGAGATTCGTCAGTCTCCACAGCCTGGGAGCCAGCTGATCTTGGGATCATCAACCCCTGTAGCTATGTAAGTCAGGAGAATATTCCAGCCTGACCCATGGACTTAAAAGAGTTTCCAGCCTCTACAATTGCATGAGGTATCATTCTTTCTCTCTCTTTTTAAAAAATATTTTATTGTGATTGAGTGAAAGTATACAATTCATATTATATTTGCATGCCCACATATCTGCATCTCCCTCTACTCTCCTTGTCCAGAGACAGCACACTCCTCCTTTTCATTCTATATATGTCATATCCTCTTAACAATCTCCTATCACCTTCTCTCTATCATCTCTTCTCACTTCTAGTAAGAAGTCAGTAGGACAGCATCATACAGATGCATAGAACCATAAAGTACATGCACTTTAAGGTCACATTGTGTCCTCGAGCCCGATCCATTGTTGTATGAAGAGTTGACCTTACTAATGTTTTCTGCTCAGGGGTAGCAGAAGGTCTAAGGTCCATGCTCCCAGTGGAACCCCCAGGCTGCCAGACCATCAATTGCAGTCTTCTAGTAGAGTTCTTGAGGTGCACCCTTTTTCCCATGTGGTCACTGATACTCAATGAGGTGTGCCTCATCATGACAGTCTTTGGTGGTGTCTGGGCACAATTTGTTTCTCCTGGTCACATGTTGACACAGTCACCCATTCACATGGGTCGTTCTGCCTCCTGAGCTCTTTTTTCCCTGCATCTTTGTTGTTCTTGGTGATCATCTGTTCCAGATGAATTGGGACCATTTGGCGTACCTCAGATTACAGCTTGCTAGCTTTTAAGACCCCAGATGCCACTCACCAATATTAGATGCAGAAGACTCCCTTAGCAATAGGCTAGTTATGGTAACTGGCTTTGCTGTCCCCCAAGAGCATGGTCCCCAAACCCACATCCCTGCTATTCTATCCTTGCAATATCAGATAGAGATTAGAAAAGTTTTCCATTTATGTTGAAGTCCGGTTAAGTTGATCTTCTTTCTAATGTGTGCCGTCACTGCTTTCACCCAACCAAATTTCTTTCAATTCTCTAATCTACGATCAACCTTCTCCCTCTCTCTCCTCCCTTCCAGTTGTCAGTCTTTTCTTCCGTATGTGAGTCTGTTTTTAAATGCCTATAGTAAGCGTACAATATCTGTCCTTTTACTGATGACTGATTTCACTCAAAATAATGTGTTCCATTTGAAACAAGGTTATGAGATGCTTCCTAAAATCATCATCGTTCTTTATCGTTGCACAGTGTTCCATTGAATGTATGTACCATAATTTGTCTATCTGTTCATCTGTTATTGGGCATCTGGGTTTATTCCATCTTTTTGCTACTGTGGACTGTGCCACAATAAACATTTGAGTGCATGTGTCTGTGTGACTGCCCTTGATTCTATAGGATATAGTCTAACCAGTGGAATTACTGGATCTAATGTTGTATCTATTTCCAGCTTTTTAAGGAAGTGCCAAATTGCTTTCTAAAGAGGTTGTATCACTTTGCAATCCCACCAGCAGTGTAGGAGGCTTTTGATCTTTCCACAGCCTCTTCAGCATTTGTTGTTTTGTGTTTTTTGGATCATGGCCAATGTTGTTGGGGTAACTCATGGTAGTTTTGACTTGGATTTCTCTAATAGGTAATGATAGTGAGCATTTGCTCATGTGCCTTTTGGCTGCCTGGATGTCTTGTTTGGTAAAGTGTCAGCTCATTTTTCAATACCTTATAGGTTATGGAGACAAGATGTTGGTCTGACTTATAGTTGACAAATATTTTTTCCCATTCTGTAGATGGTCATTTAATTCTTTTGATAAAGTCTTTGGATCAGCAAATGTGTTTGATTCTTAGTAGCTCCCATTTATGTATTTTTTTTTTCTGTTGATTGTGCTTTTTGTCAGACTTTGAAGTCTAAGCTGTGTATTAAAACTTCCATTGCTGACTCTATTTTTTCTTGCATGATCTTTATCATTTTAGGTTTGATATTGAGTCTTTTATCCAAATCGAGTTAGTTTTTGTGTAAGGTGTGAAATATAGGTCTTGTCTCAATTTTTTGTGGATGGATATACAATTTTGCCAGTACCATTTGTTAAAGAGACAATTTTTACTCCAGTTTACAACATTAGAGACTTTGTTGAATATCAACTGTTCACAAGAGGATGGTGGCATCTCTGGGGTCTCAACTCTGTTTCATTGATCTACATGGCTCTTTTTGTACCAGTACCAGGATGTTTTGACTACTGTGGCAGTGTAACAGGTTCTAGCGTCAGGTAGTGTGAGACTTCCCACTGTGTTCCTCTTCTTCAATAGTGCTTTGCTTATCTGGGATTTGTTCCCTTTCCAAACAAAGTCAGTTATTTTTTTCTCTATCTCATTAAAAAAGTCACTGGAATTTGTATTGGAATTGCATTGTACATGTAGATAACTCTTGGTAAAACAGACATTATTACAAGGTTAAGTCTTCCTGTCCATAAGCAGAGTAGGTTTCTTCATTTAAGTAAGTCTCTATTGGTTTCTGGCAGTAAGGTCTTGTACTTTTCTTTGTATAGGTCTCTTGTTTCTCTAGTTAGATTTATTCCTAGGTATTTTATCTTCTAGGGGGTTGTAGTAAATGGTGATTTCTTTTTTGATAATCTCTTTGTTGGTATAAAGGAATCCTACTGATTTCCTTATGTTTATTTTATATCCTGATACTGTGCTGAACTCTTCTATTAGTTCAAATAGTTTACTTACGGACTCTTCAGGATTTTCTGTATACACAATCATATCATCTACAGATAGTGAGAGTTTTACTTCTTTTCAAATGTGGATGCCCTTTCTTTCTTTGTCTTGTCTAATTGCTCTGACCAGATCTTCTAGTACAATGTTGAATAGGAGAAGTAAGAGTAGGCATCCTTATCTAGTTCCTGTTCTCAAGGGGAATTCTTTCTGGCCCTCTCCATTCAGGATGATGCAGGCGGTTGGCTTTGCATTGATGCCCTTTATTGCATTGGGTTATTTCCCTTCTACTCCTATTTTGCTGAGAGTTTTTAGCATGAATGGGTGTTGGATTTTGTCAAATGCCTTTTCTGCATCAGTTGACAAAATCAGGTGATTCTTATCTTTTGTGTTATTTCTGTGGTTGATCACATTAATTGTTTTCCTGATGTTGAACTGACCTTGCATGCCTGGTATGAATCCAACTTGGTCATGATGATTTATTTTTGGATGTGTTGTTGAATTCTATTGGCAAGGATTTTGTTGAAGATTTTTGCATCTAGGTTCATGAATGATATTAGTCTGTAATTTTCTTTTTTTGTGGGAGCTTTTCCTGGCTTTGGTATCAGGGTGGTGCTGGCTTCATAGAACAAATTTGGAAGTATTCCGTTCCTTTCTAATGCTGTGAAATAGTCTCAGTAGCATTGGAGTTAACTCTTCTTTAAAAGTTTGGTAGAGTTCTCTGATGAAGCCATCTGGACCAGGATTTTTTGGGGGTTGGTAGATTTTTTGATGACTTTTTCAATCTCTTTCTTTGTAATGGCTTTGTTAAGTTGTTCTACTTCTCCTTACAATAATTTTGGTAGGTGATATGAATCTAGAAATTTGTCCATTTCCTCCAGGTTTCCAAATTTGTTACAGTACAGTCTTTCATTTTCTGTTATACTTTTTATTTCAGGTGGATCTGTTGTGACATCTCCCATCTCGTTTCTTATTCAGGTGTTTCCTGTTTTTCTTTTTTAAGTTTAGTTGATGGCTTATCAATTTTCTTGATCTTTTTAAAAAAATAGCTTTCGGTTTGGTTAATTTTTTCAATTGTTCTATTCTCTATTTCACTTAGTTCTGCTCTAATCTTTACAGACTATTTCCTTCTGGTGGCTGGAGAGGAACTTCTGTTGCTCTTTTTCTACATGTTCAAACTATAACATTAATTCTTTGGGTTGGATCCTTTCTTACTTCCAGATGTGTATATTTATAGAGATAAATTGACCTCTGAGTACTGCTTTATCTGTAGCCCATAGATTCTGGTAGGGTATATTTTCATTCTCATTTACTTCATCCTTGATTTCTTCTATAACATGTAGCTTTTTGAGCAAGTTGTTCAATTTCCATGAGTTCAGATTTCTATCCATGTTTTTTCTGCTTTGATTTAGACTTTTATGGTGTTATGTTCCAAGAAGATTGTTTGCAATAACTGAATGGTTTGGATGTTGTTGAGACTTGCCTTATGTCCTAACACATGGTCTATTCTGGAAAACGTTCTAGATGAATTGTAGAAGAAGGTGTAGGTATTTGTTGATAGATAAAAAGTTCTTTATATATCCACCAGGTCTAGTTGGTTGATTGTTGCAATAAGAGCTGTTGTGTCTTTACTGAGCTTTTTTCTGGATAATCTGTCCACTGATGAAGGGGGAGTGTTGAAGTCTCCAATTATATTGTGGAGTGACTTATCTCATGTTTCAATGTAGCCAACATTCGTTCCATATGTTTAGAAGCTCTGTATTGGATGCAAAAATATTTCATATTGTTAAGTCCTGCTTGTATATTGAATCTTTCAGCAATAAATAGTGACTGTCTTTGTCCATGATGATGAATTTTACATTAAAATCTATTTTATCTGAGACTAGTATTGCTACACTTTCTCTTCTTTGTATGTTGTTTCCTTGGTATATATTATTCCATTCTTTAATTTTCAGTTTGTTCGTATCTTTGAGTCTAATGTGTGTCTTGTGAGCAACATATAGATGGGTGGTGTCTTTTGATCCAGAATATCACTTGTTGTCTTTTTACTGGAATGTTTGGTCTGTTTACATTCAGTGTGATTATTGACAGGTATATTTTAGTGCTGTCATTTTAATGTATTTATTATCTATGGGTGTTTTCTATGTTGCTCTTAATATTCTGCTTTGGGTCAATCATCTTTATGTGTTGACTTTTCATCTGTTTCAGTGTAGGTTTTGTGTTTGTTGAGACTCTTGTATTACATTTCTTATTTTGATATGTTGTATCTTTATTTTGCTTTGCGGACATCCCTGTATTCCCCCTTAATATTCTAAGTTTAAACCAAACTTTAGCTTCTCCATATCTTTTTAACTTGCTCTCCATCAGAAAGGTCTATAACTACTGTAGTATATCCCTCTTTTTAGTCTGATGGTCTCATAGCTTTCTGATATGTTCACTGGTTCCCTTCTTTTAATCTTGTGGCTTTGATTGAGTTTTGTGACTTCCCTAACTGAGTAGGATTCTGGATGTTGTATCTTGCATTCCTCCTTAAATATACACTTAATGGTTTTTGTTTTTCTAAGCAAAGAGCTACTTTCAGTATTTCTTGTAGTTTTGATTTTGTTTTTATGAAGTCTCTAAGCTTCCATTTATCTGTGAATGTCTTAATTTCATCTTTATATTTGAGAGACATTTTTTCAGGATACATAATTCTTGGTTGGAAGTTTTTGTCTTTCAAGGCTTTGAATGTGTCACCCCACTGCCTTCTTGCCAAAATCATTTCCATGAAGTCAGACAAAAGCCTACAGAGCTTACCTCTGAATGCCAACTTTGCTTTGAGCCTTGCTGTCTTTAAGAGCTTCTCTTTATGTTTCATTTTATTAAGCTTGATTTTAATATGCCTTGGTGTCTTTCTTTTGGAATCTAGTTTTTGTGGTGTTGGAAACAAGTCTTGGATATCGCTGATCTCTTCTTTCATAATTTCAGGGAAGTTTTGTCAGCAACTCAACAATACTCTTTGTTTTCAGATATCACTCCCTGTTCAGGAACTCCAATTAATCATAGATTATTCCTCTTGATAGAGTGCCACATGTTTCTTAATGCTTCTTCATTTTTCTCATTTCTTTTCTCTGATTTCTCCTCATAAATCCTGGTGCCAGTTGCTCTGTACTCAAAGTCATGATGTTTGAGTTTAAATTTTGCTCTGCTGCATTCTGTTTAATCTCTAGGAGGACTCTCTATATAATTCATCTGTATTTGATCTCTGATACTTTCAGAAAAGCTTCTTCATCTGGTAAGTTTTATGATTATTTATTTTGAGAGTTTTCTGGAGCCACAGTGGACTCTTTCTTTCAATGGTTAGGAATAGCTTGCTGCCTTCAGGCCATATAGAGGCTGTTTAGTTTCTCTAGTGTTACCCCTACAGGAGTTGATGTGTAGTTCTGAGAAGGGAGTTGGTCACCAGTCATCTTAGTGTATTCCAGTGACTTTCCTCAGTGGACTCCTTGGGGGTGATGTGCTCCTCCTCCTGGCTGGCAAAGGTGGCTCCCTACTTATGAATTCAGTGGGGGTCATCAACCCACCTTATGATGTGGATCAGTAAAGGCTGAAAGAGATGCTTCTGGGCTTCTCAGCAGTTATTTCTCCAAGCGGTCTTATTTTAAGAAGCTAGGAGCTGTCTGACAGCTGCTGAAATCTGTCAGGCTTTCAGGTATGGCAGGCACTGCCTTCCGGCTCATGACAGAAGCACCTCTTCATTTGTCCCCTGATGGTAGGGTGTAGTTCAATCAGGGAGGGGTTGCAGCCTTGTTGCCATCCTCAGCGGGACCACTTTTGTAAGGTAACACTGTGTTAAACACAGCCTTTCTGCTGGAAAGTGCTTTCTGTACTGGCATTGCTTCTTAGCTTGGGAAATAACCCCGGATGAAGCATCCAGTTGGGTGACTTTGCCTCCTAGCCAACCAAGATGGCTGTTCACACCAATGGATACATGCACATGAACGTTTATTGCAGCACAGGCCACAGTAACAAATAGATGGAATCAACCCAGATGCTCAACAACTGAGGAATAGATAGGTAAACTATGGTATATATACTCAGTGGAACACTGTGCAATGATAAAGAACAATGATGATTTTAGGAAACATCTCATAACCTGGTTTCAATTGGAAAACATTATATTTAGTGAAAGTAGTCAGTGACAAAAGGACAAATATTATATGAAACCCCTACTATAGGAACTTAAAAACAGACTCATGCATAGAAGAAAAGACTCTTTGAAGGCTGCAAGTGTGGGAAGGGCAGGAGGGAGAGGGCAGGAGAGTTTAGATTAGATAGTTGATAGAAATTTGGTTGGTTGAAATCAGTGACAGCACACATTAGAAAGAAGATTAATATTAATTGGACTTCAACATGACATGATTACTCCTCCCATCTTAACCCAATATTGAAAGGACAGAGAAGCTGGGGTGGGGACCGGGGACCATGCTCTCAGGGGAAATTGAGGCCAAATTGGCACAACTAGTGTTTTGCTAAGACAGCCTTCTGCACTCCACCTTGGTGAGTGGTGTCTGGGGTCTTAAAAGCTTGCCAAGCTGCCATCTGAAGGTACAGCAAATGGTCCCAACTCAGCAGGAATGGATGATCACCAAGGACCAAAACCACACACGGGAAAGAGAACCCAGAAGACAGAGAGACCCATGTGAGTGGGTGACTATATCAACTTGTGACCAGAAGAACCAGATGGTGCCTAGCCACCACCAGTGATAGCCACAATGGAGCTCACAAAGTTGAGTCTCGCTGGCAACACAAGAAACAAAAGGGGTACACCCTGAGTTCTCTACTAAAAGACCACAATTGATGATCCAAGGGCCTCTGAGTTCCCCTGGGAGCATGGCCCCTGGCACCGATGCTGCCCCTGTTCATACATCATAATGGAGGTCAACTCTTCAGACAGGAATGGATTGGACTTGGCAACACAGAGTGACCATAAGACCTGTGTGAAGAAGAGAGGAAGAGTGTGTTGTTACTGGGCAGGGAGAGCAGTGAGAACTGCATATAGGTGGACATGCAAATTTATATGGGAATGTACATTTTCACTCAATCATAGTAATTATAAAAACAAACAAAGAAACAAAAACTATAAAAACAAAAATAACAACCAACCAACCAACAAAAATGATACTGAAGGACCCAACTGGTTGAGGGCAGGGAAGACCCCCCAAATCAGTGAGCTATCATCTCTGTCGTGGAGCAACTGTGGCCTGTTGGCAAGCAGTAGAGTCCCTGCAGAGGGAAGGAGGACGGGAAATGTGAAAGCATGCGTCCCTGCTTACCAGGTGCTCTGTCACCTGTTGGGAGCTCCATGAAGTTGTCTTCTTGAACCTTCTGTTTGAGTGCTTTGGTGAATGTAGTACAAGATGGCAAATCTGGCCACATTAGGTGGTGTGGGACCTCCACTCCATATTTCTCCTTGTTCTCTGCTCTCTGTCAGTTTCTTATTCTATTTGGTGCTTGACTGTGTTTTTCATTCCTTTATTTAGTGCTCACAGTTCCAGGCTTGTTTGTATCTGTTGCCCTCAGTTTTTTTGGAGTGACGGTATAGAGCTTCTGTCCATAGCTCCATGTTGGCTTTGCCTCCATTATCCCTTTAATGTTTTCGTTTGCAAGACAACTAAACTTAGCTTTTAAAGTTTCTTAATAAAAAAGCAGGAAGTCACATCTGTCAAAACTAGAAGATAGTAACTACGAGGAAACAAATTGAAGCATAAAGTCACTAGAGAATTTTGTAAGAGTTTAATTTCTCCCTACCATAAATTGCCTCCTATTTGCTCTTATTCTATTCCAATGATGTCAGTCAAGTTTTATTCCATTTTAGCTAGGATCCAAAGAGGAAACTTGGATAGTACAGGCTGAGTTCCCAACATTCATTTTGGGATATGGAGCTATTATTTTGCTTAAAAAGAGAAACCAGAAGAAAAGTTAAGGCCTTATATAGACTACATCAAGATCATCTGACAGATCATCTGTTGCATAAACAACAGCAAAGTCCAAGCCTCCAGAAACTTCTTAATGTGTCTTCATGATGTGGTGTAGCTCAGGTACCTTGAGCTGGTAATCACAGCCTCATAGTATGTGAGGTAGAAGGGCCTCTAGATTACAGCCTTCTTCCTCTTTTTTTTTATTGTAAATGAACTATGATCAGGAAAGATAAACGATCAATTCATTTGCATTTGTTTTTTTTATTTATTTTGTGCGGTATATTGTAAATATTCAATAATCTGGCCATGCAAATTAAAGCGGTTTGCAGGCATTTGCTCTCTCTCCAAAACACTTTTCCTCTACTCAGAACTTATGTTTCCCTTCTCCTTTCCCAGAACTATTGGAGAACTAGTAAAGTATCTTTCTTTCTAACACTTTTACTTTATTCCCTTCCCTTTGCGTGCCGGAGAACAGCTGACATTGAAGGCTAGAGAATGGTGCTTCTCTTCAGAAGTAATGGACAGGATTCCTTAGCATGTAGTAGTGCAATATGACCACTAGATGGAAGCACAGGACACAAATTGCTATCCAGAGCGCGCTCTTCTTCTAGTATCCCTTAAGGAAGGGAAAGCACAAACTGCAAGCTGAATGCTTTGTGGTTACCAACAAATTATTAGCTAAAAGTAAATGAAGAGATGAATGGTATAATCCAAATTAATTTAGATATAAAACTCCTATTATTGAGAAAAATGTAATTATTTACCTTGAATGAACTAACAGAGGGTGTTTGTGGATGTCTCCGACTGCTTATTATGTATGCTTTTAAGGCTTTACTTAGAACTACAAACGGTATTCATCTCCTGGAATGTTAGGAGTTAAAGGTGAACATTATAGAAAAGTAAAGTTTCTATCAAAATAGACTGCTTATCCAGGGTATTATATTGAAAAGGACAGTAGTTAAGGTGTCAGGAGACATGGCTTTGGGACTGGATATTACAATTACGGATTTTCTTGAAAGTTTGTTAACCTCTCTGGATTTTGATTTTCTCTTCTGTATTTGTCAGACCAATTGTGAGCTTATTATGAACAGTGACTCATTTGTGTTGCAGTTGAACTGATCTCCAGTGGCTGGTTTTTTAGAGACTGATTGAAGGCCTTTTTCTGAAGAGCCTCTGATTGTGCTCAATCCACCAACCTTTGGCTTAGCAGCTGAGAATTAACTATTTTCACCACCTGGGTATCCATGGGCAGTGGCTTAATATTTCTAAGTCAGTTACTTTATATGTATACTAGGAATACATACACCTGGGATTATTGTCACAGTTGGTGAGATAATGCTGTGTGTCTCATACAATGTGCGGCATGTTATGAGTACATTACTTACCATAAATTGTTAGCTTAAAATCCTGGTCTTGTCAATTGATATAGTCTTTGGATTCCCAACATTGTAATTTTGATCAAGCTTACTACTATTCTCTCAGTTGCCTAGGCTTGAAAATATTTTTTAAAAATTTTACTGAAAACTTGCATAACAAAAGACAACACCGTTTCAGTAATTTCTCTCTATGTCACTCACTGATGCTGATTATATTCTTCAAGTTGTGCAACTGTTTTTGCTGTTCTTTTTTAAATTGCTCGTACTACTCACTTCACCCCTAAGTTTCTCATCTAAACTTTTGGTTGCTATTGTCAGTTTGATCTCACAAAGATAATTCTTTAAAAGAGCATAGTGCCAAAGTAAACATACTTTATTAATGGTGCTATTGTTTGGTTCAAAGAAGAATTCAAGGGATAGTTTGTTTTCAGATTTAAACCTTATTTAGTGACAATAGTTTTCAGGCGTTATCCAGCATCAATGGCTCTAGAAATTTTGAATTCCACTGAGAATTTTAAATTTTGCTTCACATTCTAATCCCCCAGCCACCCTTAGTCAGAACAGTTAATCAAAACATTCAACAGTGGTAGCTGGATGCTATCCAGTTCTTCTGGTTTTGTATCAAAGAAGGCAGTTATTTATGGTGACGACTAAATATACTTTGTATTTCTTCTTCTGATTTATGACTCTCCTTCTTTCTTTCCTATTCCAGGTGAATGGAGAACAATTGTTGTATGTTGGATGGCCACTTGCTAGTCTTCAAGATCCCAGGCAGGCATGAAGCAATGAACTAGAAGGTAGAAAATAAACACTATGAGACCATATTGGACCAGACTTAAATTTTGGTGTCTTCTTTGACTTCTTCCTTTTGGAGGCTTTTTTTTTTTTTTTTTTTTCAGAATTTCATCTGTAGTTCTCTTGTCTGTTATGGGTTGAATTGTGTTTAAAGATTACTCACCAACATAAATGGTGACTATACACACAGACTTTGCCTGATGGGATACACATGAATCAAATTGACTACATCTGTGGAAAGAGACCAGGTACTGACTGGCACAGACCATTAGTTGCTCACATGCAAGTTCAAGCTGAAAGAAGAAAATCAGAACAAGTCCACAAGAGCCAAAGTACAACCTTGAGTATGTCCCAGCTGAGTTTAGAGACCATCTCAAGAACAAATTTGTTGTATTGAATACCAATGATCAAAGACAAGACGAGTTGTGGAACAAGATCAAAGACATCATCCATGAAGAAAGCAAGAGGTCATTGAAAAGACAGGAAAGAAAGAATGAGAACAAACTGGATGTCATAAGAGGCTCTGAAACTTGCTCTTGAACATTGAGTAGTTAAAGTAAAAAGAAGAAATGATGCAGTAAAAGAACTGAACAGAAGAAGAAGACAAAGTATCATAATGACGTGCAAAAAGCTGGAAACAGAAAACCGAAAAGGAAGAACAGGCTCTGCATTTCTCACGCCGGAAGAACTGAAGAAAAAGTTCAAGCCTCAAGGTGCAATAGTGAAGGATTCTACAGGCAAAATATTAAAAGACTCATGAACCATCAAGAGAAGATGGAAGGAATACACAGAATTGTTATATGAGAAAGAAATGGTTGACTTGCCACCATTCCAAGAGGAAGCAGATGATCAGGAAATAATAGTACTGAAGGAAGAAGTAAAACTGGCATGGAAGGCATTGGTGAAAAGGAATTGGCTCCAGGAATTGATTGGAATATCATTTGAGATTTTTTAACAAATGGATGCAGAGCTGCAATTGATCACTCATCTACACCAAGAAATTTGGAAGAAAGCTTCCTGGAGAACCGACTGGAGGAGATTCATATTTATGCCTATTCCCAAGAAAGGTGACCAAACTGAATGTGAAAATCATCAAACAGTATCACTAATATCATACCCAAGCAAATTTTGCTCAAAATAATTCAAAAGCCACTGCAACTGGGAGTCAACTGCCAGAAATTCAAGCCAGATTCAGAAGAAGAGGTAGAAGCAGGGATACTATTGCTCATGTCAGATGAATGTTGGCTGAAAGCAGAGAATACCAGAAAGATGTTTACCTGTATTTTATTGATGATGCAAAGGCATCTGACTGTGTGGCTCATAATAAATTATGGACAACGTGGTGGAGAATGGGAATTCCAAAACACTTAATTGGGCTCATGAGGAATCTGTATATGGATCAAGAGGCACAGATACTGCAGCTTTAAAGTCAAGAAAACTGTGCATTAGGATTGTATCCTTTCACCATACCATTTCAATCTATGCCCAGCAAATAATTTGAGAAGCTGGGCTATATGGAGAAGAAGGCATCATTATCAACCTAAGTTATGCAGATGACACAAATGTTACTTGCTGAAAGTGAAGAGGATTTGAAATACTTATTGATGAGGATCAAAGAAGACAGCCTTCAGTATGGATTGCACCTGGACATAAAGAAATTAAAATCCTTACAACCGGATCAGTAAGTAACATCATAATAAATGGAGAAAGGATTGAGGTTGTCAAGGATTTCATTCTACTTGGTTCTACAATCAATGCCTATGGAAGAAGTAGTCAAGAAATCAAAAAGATGCATTGACTTGAGAAAATCTGCTGCAAAGGAGTTCTTAAAGTTTTGAAAAGTAAATATGTCACCTTGAAGACTAAGGTGCACTTGACCCAAGCCATGGTGTTTTCAGTCACATGGTATGTATATGAATGCTGAACAGTGAATAAGGAAGACAGAGAAGAATTGATACCTTTGAATTGTGGTGCTGGAGAAGAATACTGAATATACCATGGACTGCCAAAAGAACAAAACAGATCTGTTCTGGAAGAAGGACAACCAGAGTGCTCCTTGGAAGCAAAGACGGTGAGTCTGCATGTCATATACTTTGGGCATGTTGTCAGGAGGGGTCAGTCCCTGGAGAGGGACATTATGGTTGGTAAAGTAGAATGACAGCAAGGAAAAGGAAGAACCTGTACAAGACGGATTAACACAGTGGCTGCAGCAATGGGCTTAAGCATAAAATTACTGTGGGCATGGGGCAGGACCAGGCAGTATTTTATTCTGTTGTGCATAGCATTACTATGAGTTGGAACCAACTCAAAGCCCCTAATAATGTAACAACAAACCCTTACACCTATAAATATGTGACCTTATTTGGAAATAGACTCTTTGCAGACGTAATACAGCCAAAATGAGGGCAGATTCTAAACCAATATGACTGGTGTCCTTTTTAAAAGAGAAGAAGAAACACACAGGGAGAAAGTCATGTGGTGACACAGGAAGAGATTGAAGTGATGTATCTACAAGTCAAAGAATGCCAGTGACTGCCAGTCATTCCAGAATTTGAGAGAAAGCCATGGAGGGCAGAGTCAAGATGGATACTAGACACATGACTCATTAATTCCCTCTGAAAACTAAGACCTGGATTGATAATTAAAAGGAGCTGTCTAGATACCCAGTGAGCCCTAGGAAACAGCATAGGGCTGTCAGTTTGGACTACATGCCACTGAAGGGGAAACTTCTTGCCTTTTGTTGAGCCCTGCCTGCCCTTGTTGAATTAGGTGGCTTCTATGGACTGAAGATAACTGGCATTTTAAACTTTTTTTTTCTTTTTGTTGGCCAGTTGATGGGCAATGTGCTTAACTGGCTGCTACGCTGAGCTGCAGTGCTGGTCTGATCAGTGGGTGCAATAACTACATTTTGTGAGCCCAGTTCCAGACTCAGAGCAACACAGCCCCTTCACGATCTCTTTATGGAACTTTGCCATAGATTTAGCTATTTCATGGAAGGCAGCACAGCTTGAGAAAGCTAAAATATTTTCCTTTAAAGAAGAGATAGAAATGTAATGTCAATACAAATTCCTGTGATATTTTTTAAGGAGATGGAGAAACAAATCACCAACTTTGTTTGAAAAGGGAAGAAGCCCCGGAAAAGTAAAGTAAGGCATTATTGAAGAAGAACATACTGGGAGGCCTCTCACTACCTGACTTGGGAACCTGTTATGCTGCTACAGTAGTCAAAACAGCCTGGTATAGGTACAAAAACAGATGGATAGCTCAATGGAACAGAATCAGGATCCCAGAGATGACACCAACTTCCTATGAACAGTTGATATTTGACGAAGGCCATAAGACATTAAACTAGGGTAAAAATAATCTCTTCCACAAATGGTGCAGGCAAAACTGGATATCCATCTGCAATAACTTGCAACAAGACCCATATCTCACACCTTATACAAAAACCAACTCAAACTGGATAAAAGACCTAAATATCATATCTAAAATGATAAAGTTCATCCAAGAAAAATTAGAATCAACAATGGAAGTATTAATACACAACACAGACACATTTCAAAATCTGACAAACAAACCATAATCAACAGAAGAGAGAATAGATAAATGGGAACTACTAAGAATCAGACACTTTCGCACATCCAAAAACTTTATCAATAGAATTTAAAAGACCACCTACAGAACAGGAAAAAATATTTGACAACTATATGTCAGACTGAAAACTCAATAGAAAGTCATAGGAGCACAACTGTGGCAGTCGAAGTCAGAACTGATGAGACTACAGACATCTGAGGGAAAATCAGATAAAATAATTAAATGCACTGATGTCGAGTTGGGTCAAATCAAATCAAGGAATAAACTCTAAGAATTATGTGTGACTCTATCAAGAGGAATAACCTATGAGTGATTGGGGTACCAGGGCTTGTATGTGTGTTGGGGGTTGAGGTTGGTGGTTAGGGGGATGACAGAAAATACAGAGAGAATTGTTGAAGATAACTTTCTTGACACAAGGAAGGAAAAGAAAATATCTATCCAAGATGCTCAGTGAATCCACACAAGGTAGATCCCAAAAGAAACTCACCAAGTCATATTATCATCAAAATTGCCAAAACTAAATATAAAGAGAGAATTTTAAGATCAGTGAGGGATAAATGAAACGTCACCTACAAAAAAGGGTCAATAACACTAAACTTGGACTATTCAGCCAAAACCATACAGGCAAGAAGGTGATGGGATGACATATATAAAGCCTTGAAAAAGAAATTGGCAGCCAAGAATTAAATACGTTGTGGAACTGTCTCTCAAGTATTATGGCAAAATTAAAACATTTTCAAACAGACAGAAGTTAGCAAATTTGTAAAAAGCAAACCAAGTTTATAAAAAATACTAAAGGGAATCCTTTTGTTGGAAAATCAATAACATCAGATAACAACCCAAGAGCAGAATGCAGGACGGAGCAACCAGATATAAACCCAGATAGAGAAATCACAAAAATAAAGCTAAAGCATTCAAAATAGGGAGACAGAAACATCATTATGTAAAAGATCACAACATAAAAGCAAAAAAGAGGGTCTAAAATGTAGGTCTAGATTACTCATATGGAGAGGAAGTCAAGGAAATATAAAGGCAGTATGTTGTGGTAGAAAGAGTAAACAATCTAAATCAGAAAATCTATTATTTCTTCTGATTGTTAGATGATGGCGGATATAAAATTTCACAGGCTTTGTAGCCAACACCAGTCTCAGTCGTGCTTTTACATGCATAAATAGAAAAACAATAGCAAAAAAGCAGTGTTTGACGTAAGTCTAACTGGACAAATGTTTCGTGTGTATGTGTGCGCATGGTATAAAATATGAATGAGAAACACTCATCTCCCTTGGTGTAGAAATTTCATAATGATGTGAAGAACTTGGTCAAATTAGTAAGACAATCATTCAGAATTTCTGGAAATTGACCAAAGGACTTACAACAAATTAAAAACACATTTATTTATTTATGGGGAGCCAATGTTTAGAAAGCAGGTTTTTGTTTATGTTGATGGGAAACTTGACAATGATTATGGTTAACAGTTGAACTGCATGATTAATGTACTTGATATTACTAAATTGTATACCTGAAAAATGTTGAATTGGCAAATGATGTGTTATATATACACTTAAAACAATAAAAAGTAGTTAACAAAATTGGTGGAGGTTCAGTAAGAACAATGGGTGTTCCTAGTACTGGAGGTAGGGATGGTCCCAGTCCCCTCTCCCATCTGTGTTGCAAAGAGCTACTCCACAATCTTGACAACATAGTTCCCAAACTCACAGCTCACTGAAGTGGAAGATCTATTCTGGGTAGATTTTGCAGACAATAAATATTGGAAGATCCCATCTTCTTTGTTCCATGCTCCAGAAGATTACACTCAGTGGGGGTAGCAACTGAGCAGCACTGCCAGTTTTTGTCTTGACTTTCTATAGCTACTACTCTGGGAAGCTGTTGAAGAGTGACTTACTTATTCCATATCCCTCACCCGGTTGCTGCTCCATAGCACAGAATTTCTATCCCTAGGAGGGAAGGAACAAGATGTGATGGCAAACAAAACTTCACAAATTTGGTGGAAAACATGAATGTAAGCATGAAAGACTCTCAACAAACGTCATGCGACATAAACGTGAAAGGATGCACACACAGAGACATCATAATTAAAATGGTGAAGGTCATTGTTTTAGTCAGCTAGGGCTGCTCTAACAGAAATACCACAGATTGGATGGTTTTAACAAAGAAAGATTTATTCTTACACAGTCCGGTAGGTTGCAAGTCCATATTCAGGGTGTCCACTCCAGGGGAAGGCTGTCCCCTTGTTGGCTCTGAAGGAAAGTCCGGTATTGCATCAGTCTTTGTCCAGGGTGCGTCCTGACGCAAGAACCTCTGGTCTGAAGGACGTGCTCTGCTCCCGGTGGTGCTTGCTTGATGGTAGCGAGGTTCTCAAATTGTCCTTTGTTTCTTTTTCCTTTTATTCCTTGTAAGCTAAAAGCATTAAGGGTGGGGCAAGCCATACTCCAGGGAAACTCCCCCTACAGCAGGAATTTACAGCCCCACCCTAATCCTTTAGCATACAGGTTAGCAAAACCACACAATGGAGGACAGTCCCAAGATACTGGGAACCATATCCCAGCCACGTGGCTGCACACATTTTTGGGGGGACACAATTCAAACCATGACAGTCATAGATAAAGTCTTGCAGTCTTAATAGAAAAATATGTCATCACACACAAGCTAATCACTCTGAGTAACTGGTGACTTCTCATCCAAAACAATGGAAGTCAGAAGACAATGGGATGATGTATTCAAAATAATTAAAAATACCTTGTTGACCTTAGTCCTATAATCATTGAAGATATCTTTCAAAAATGAAGCCAAAATAAAGACACTGTAGTAAACAAACAAACAAAAACATATAATTCCTTGCAAAAAGACCTGCTTTACTAAAGGAAATTCTTTAGGTTGAAATGAGACCAGACAGTAATTCTAATCCATACAAAACAGCAAAGAACACGTAAAAAGTAACGTTGGTATGTATAAAAGGCAGCATAATTACATATTTCTTCTCTGAGCAATTTAAAAAGCCATTGTGAAAAATTAGATATAGATTTGACTATATACATGTATTGTATGCATTCATATGCACATATGCACTCAGCTGTTTGTATCTGCAGTTTCTGCATCCATAAGTTCAACCAACAGCAGATCAAAACTGTTTGGAAATGAGAAGAAAAGAAAGTTCCAAAAATCCAAATTTGAATTTATTGCTCACCAAACACTATGCTGAATCAATATGAATGAAATGATGGGTAAGCAACCCTGCTACAGCCTCCCACAATTTCACATATTTATAGTCTCTCTCTAGCACTTGTTGTTTGATCATTGTTTGCCTTGCATCTTGTCATTATATAGTACTGCATAACAACTATTTACATAGCATTTCCATTATATTAGTTTTATAAGTAATCTAGAGCTGTTTAAAGTATATAGGAAAATGTGCATAGGTTATATGCCAACACTATGCCATCTTATATAAAGATGTGAGAATTCAGAGATTTTGATATTCAAGATGGTCCTGGAACCAATCCCCCATGGATACTGAGGGATGGCTTTACACACACACACACACACACACACACACACACACACACACACGCACAGTCCCTGATTTATGTTGTAGTTAAAACAAACCATACTTATAACTATCTTCTTTTTATTTGGTTCGTCTTATCATTTACAACATGTATGTAGATATTAAAATATATGTAAGATTACTTGTAATATTTCCAGCCCTCCAAAACAAATAAAGATTAGATTTATAAAGATGTTGATAATAAAAGGCAATAGTGGAAACTAAAAAAAAGAGAGACAGATACTTGACTTACATCAAAACTGACTTATGGTGAAGTCATTGGAATAGAATACTGCTATAAGTTGGAAACTACCTGTATATAAATATATACACACAGATAACAGATTCTACAAATATGTATATTTCATCTCCTTTCATCTCAGCTAATTTAAAAGACATAAATTTATATAAAGCAATCATTATAACAATGCATTGTTTGGTTTGTAACATATATAGACATAACAAGAGACTAAGAGTAGCATAAAATAAAAGAGGGAAGAGCAAGTTTTCTGTATTTTAGAGTTAGAGTTAATATCAGAACTAATAATGATAAGAGGTCAGGTAGAGTTGAGGTGGTTCCAACTCACAGTGAACCTATGTATGATGGAACAAAATACTGTGCAATTCTGTGCCATTCTCATGATCATTGTTGTTTGAAACCATTGTTCCAGCCACTGTGTCAACTAATTTTGTTGACCCCCTATTTTATTTGACCATTAAGAAAATAGCTCAAATCTATAGGCAAAAATCATTAAATGAATTAAAATGGTATGCAGGACAGTATTCACTTAATACAAAAGAAGCAGTAAAAGAGGAAAAGAGGAATAATAATATCAATGAAACCAAAACCATGAGACATACAGAGAGCAAAGTAGCAGTTCTAATTTCAATCATACCATCAATACTATTAAATAGGAAAAGATGGAGTAATTCAAAGAAAGACAGAGATTGTTTGGCAGGATTAAGGTATAAGTGTGTACTGTCTATGGGTGACTCTTTAGATTCACTGCAAGTGGGTTGAGAATAAAAGGATGGAAGAAGTTATACTATGCAAGCAGCAACAATGAAAGAGCTGAAGTGATTATATTAATATCAGAAAAATATACTTTAAAATTTACCTGAAATCAAGGATATTTTATAACTGTGAAAGTGTCAGTCTATGAAAAAGATGTAACTATTATAAACATATATGCACCTAAAAACAGAGCACTAAAATGCATGAAGCAACAACTGACAAAAATTACAAAATCGACAGTGCAGCAATGGAGACTTCAATATCCAACTTTTCATAATGGATAGAAAAACTAGCCAGCCAAGCCAAGTGCCGTCGAGTCGGACTAGGCAAGGAGAAAAAAGAATACAGAAGATTTGTATAACACTATAAAGCAACTAGACCTGATACACATCTGTGGAACATTCCCCTCAACAATGGAAGAATATATTTCCTTTCTAATGCATACAGAGCACCATTTAGGACAGACTGTTTGCTAGGTGATAGGCCACTTCAGAAAAACTTTTAGGAACTGAAATAATAAATTATACTCTCCAGTTACATTGAGATTAACTTAGAATTCAGAAGGAAATCTGGACAATTCATAAATGTGTGAAAATTAAATGACACGCTTTTGAATAACCAATGAATCAAAAAATAAATCACCAGTAAAATGACAATATACTCTGAGAACTCAATACAACATAGCAAAATTTATGAGATATGAGGTATTTATAGGACTTATGCAATGCAGCTAATATAGTGCTTAGGGGGAACCTTATAACTTTGAAGACTCATATTAAAAAAAAAAAATACATCACAAATAAACAACCTGATATTCCACCTCAAGAAACTAGAAAAAGATGAATAAAGAAAATCCAAAGCTAGTAGAAAAGAAATAAATAATAAAGACTAGAAAAAGATTTAATAAAAGAGAGAACAGAAAAAGCAAAAGAGGGGGCAGAGTCAAGATGGTGGACTAGACACACCTCTCCTTAATTTCCTCTGAAAACTAAAGCCTGGATTGATAATTAAATGGAGCTTTCTGGACACCCAGTGAGCCCCAGGACATGACAAGAGCTGTCAGTTTGAACTTCATGCCACTGAACGGGAAACTTTTTATCTTTCCCTGAGCCCCACTCTTGTTTAATAGCCAGCTCCTGCAGACTGAAGGTAACTGGAGTTTTTAGCATTTTTCTTTTTGTTGTCTGGCAGGCAGGGTATGGGCTTAACCGGCAGATATGCTGAGCTGAAGTACTGAAGTGATTAGTGGGTAGAATAGTCACGTTTTGGGACCCTGGCTTCAGACTCAGAGCACCATAGGCCCTTCATCCTCTCTTTTCAGACCTTGGTCATATATTTGGCTAGTCTGCTGCAGTCAGGATACCGTGACTGTGATGCCATCTTGTTTGACTAGGAGGTGGAGTTACCCAACTAGAGACCTCAGCAAGGGCTAATTGCCAGGCTGGGAGGCAGTGCTAGCCTGGGGAGCACTTTCCCAGCAGAAAAGCTGTGTTTAGCACAGTATAGCCTTACAGGTGGGGTCCAGCAGGGAATGACAGAGAAGTCACCTGTCCCTACTTTGAACTACATCACAGCACCTGGGATGGCTGAAGACATGCCTCTGCTGTCAGCTGGCAGGAAGGCCTTGCCACATCTGACAGCCTGACTGATTTTGGAAGCTGTCAGATAGCCTGTAGCTTTTTAAAATAAGACTGCCTAGAGAAATAAATGAGGTGAAGACTGATGGCATCTCTTCCATCCTTTAATGACACACATCACGGGGTTGGCCAAAGGACCCTCAGAGACTCCATAAGTAGGGCCATGTTTCTGTCGGCCAGGAGATGGAGCCTGCTACCCCAGAGGATACACTGGGCCTTATCACTGGAGTACATAGAGGTGGCTGGTGATCAACTCCCTTCTCAGAACTGCACCCCAGTTCCTGTTGAGGCAAAGCCAGAGAAGCTAAACATCTTCTAGATGTCCTGAAAGCAACAGACACTAGCCAAACATTTAAAGAAACATCTAACAGTTGCTCCAAAAAACTCTCAAAATAAAGAAGCAAAGAACTTCCCAGATGAAGAAGCCTTTCTAAAAGTATCAGAGGTCGAGTAGAAAAGAGTTATATATACAGCCCTCCTAGACATTATAAAAAATGCAACAGGGCAAAACGAAAAATTATGCAAGCTGTTGGAACTCATGAAACATCAGCATTCTGAAATCTGACAGATAATAACAAAATTATAGAATTAGACAATTCAATTCAATTCAATTCAAAGCCAAAAGAGCAGAATTGAACAACTGGAAATTAGAATTACTGACCGTGAAGGCAGAACTACCGACATCATCATTTATGTGGAGAAATCAGAGAAAAGAAACGAGAAAATTTAAGAAGCATTAGAGAAACATGTGGGACTCTATCAAGAGGAACAATCTATGGTTAACTGAAATTCCTGAACAGGGAAGGACACCTGAAAACATACAGAGTATTGTTGTTGAGTTGCTGACAGAAAACTTCCCTGAAATTATGGAAGAAGAGAACATAGATATCCAAAATGTGTATTGAACACCACAGAAGACACCAAGGCATATTATAATCAAGCTTAACAAAATGAAACCTAAGTAGAAAGTCTTAGCAGCAACAAGACTAAAAGCAAAGTTAACATTCAAAGGAAAGCCCTGTAGGCTTTCGTCTGACTTCTTGGCAGAAATGATACTGACAGAGAGGCAGTGGAATGACACATTCAAAGTCTTGAAGGTGAAAAACATCCAACCAAGAATTATATATCTTGTGAAGCTGTCTCTCAAATATGAGGATGAAATTAAGACATTTGCAGACAAACAGAAACTTAGAGGCTTTGTAAAAAACCAAACCTGAACTACAAGAAACACTGAAAGGAACTCTTTGCTTAGCAAAACAAAACATTAAGTGTATATTTATGGAGGAAAAGTAGGACACAACATCCAGAAACCTATTTGGTTAGAGAAGGCACAAAACTCAATCAAAGCTCAATATTAAATGAAAGGATCCAGTGGTCACATCAGAAAAACTAGGATATCATCATCTTAAAAAGGATACACTACAATACTTACAATACTCTCCAGATGGAGAGGAAATTAATAAGATATGTATAAGTTAAAATTGAGTTTAAACTTAGATTATTTAGGGGTATCATGGAGGTAGCACGAAGCACAATAAAGATGCAGCACATCAAAACAAGAAATGTAATACAGGAGTCTCAACAATCACCAGACCAACACTAAAAAGGAGGAAAAGTCAAACCACAAAGAAGACTGACCCAGAACAGAATATTAAGAACAACAGAGAAAACATCAACACCAAAATAAATACGTCAGAATGACAGCACTAAACACATACTTCTCAATACACTGAATGTAAATGGACTGAATGCTCCAGAAAAGAGACAACGAGTGACACCTTGGATCAAAACATATACCTTGTCTATATGTTGCTTACAAGAAATTCATCTTAGACTTAAAGATAAGAACAAACTGAAAATTAAAGGATAGACTAATATATACCAAGCTAACAATATACAAAGAACGGCAGGTGTGACAATACTAATCTCAGATAAAATAGATTTTAATGTAAAATCCAACATCATGGACAAGGATTGTTGCTATCTATTGCTGAAAGGTTCAGTACACAAAGAGGACTAAACAATATTAAATATTTATGCACCCAACACTAGAGAATCTTAATATATGGGAGAAAAACTGACTACTTTGAAAAATGAAGTACATCACTCCACAATAATAGTGAGAGGCTTCAGCACTCTACTTTCACTATTGGACAGACCTTCTAGAAAAAAGTTCAGTAAAGACACAAGATCTTATTGTCACAATTAACCAATTAGACCTCATGGATGTATACAGAAATTTTTACCCCTTAACAGATAACTATATCTTCTTCTCCAGTGACACATCTGGAACATTTTCCAGAATAGACCATGTATTAGGACACACAGCAAATCTCAACAAAATCCAAACCATTGAATTATTGTAAAGCATCTTCTCAGACCATAAAGCCGCAAAAGTCAAAATCAATAGCAAAAAAAAAAAATAGAAATTGGAACTCATAGAAACTAAACAACACCTTGCTCAAAAAAACATGGGTCCTGGAAGAAATCAAGGGTGAAATAAACAAATTTATAGATCCAAATAAGAATCAAAACACATCCTACCAGAACCTATGGGATACAGCCAAAGCACTGCTCACAGGTCAGCTTACCTCGATAAATGCACACCTCCTGAAAGAAAAAAGGTCCTAAACCAAAGAATTAACCCTACAGCTTGAGGAAGTAGAAAGAGAGTAATAGAGGAACTTCTCAGGCACCAGAAGAAAGCAGATTATAAAGATTAGAGCAGAACAAAGTGAATTAGACAGTCCAAGAACAATTGAAAAAATTGATAAGACCAAGAGCCGTTTTTTTTTTTTTTTTTAAAGATCAACAAGCTTGACAAACCATTGCTAAACTTACAAAAGAAAAACAGCAGAGGAAACAAATAATCTGAATAAGCAATGAGAAGGGAGATGTCACAACATGCACAACAGAAATCAAAAGTGTCATAGCAGAACTCTAGCAAAGACTGTACTCTCACAGATCAGAAAACCTAGAGGAAATGGGCAAACTTCTATATTCGTATTACCTACCCAAATTGTCACAGGAGAAGCAGAACTTAATAAATCCATCACAAAGGAAGAGATTGAAAAAGTCACCAAAAAACTACCAACCAAAACAAAGTCCCTGGCCTAGATGGCTTTATCACAGAATTCGACAAAGCTTTTAGAGAAGAGGTAACTCCAATACTACTGAGACCATTTCACATCACACAAAGAGCTGGAATAATCCCAAATTCATTCTATGAACCCAGCATAACCCTGGTACCAAAGCCAGAGAAAGATCCCACAAAAAAAAGGAAAATTACAGACCATTATCATTCATGAACCTAGACGCAAAAATCTTCAACAAATTCCCTGCCAATAGAATACAACAACATATCAAAAAGTAATTTTTCAAGACCAGGTTGGTTTCATTCAGGGTTGTAAGACTGGTGCAAAATCAGGAAAACAATTAGTGTGGTTAAGCACATTAAAAACACAAAAGAATCACCTGGTTTTGTCAATTGATGCAGAAAAAGCGTATGACAAAGTCTAACACTGATACATGTTAAACACTCCCAGCAAAATAGGAATAGAAGGCAAATTCCTCGATACAATAAGGGCCATCTATGCAAAGCCAAATGCCTACATCACCCTGAATGAAGAGAGACTGAAAGAATGCCTCTTGAGAATGGGAACTGGATAAGGATGCCCACTCTCGCCTCTCCTATTCCACATTGTACTAAAAGTTCTGGCCAGAGCAATTACACAAGACAAAGCAATACACGGCATCTGCTTTGGAAAAGACGAAGTAAAAAATCTCTCTATCTGTAGATGATATGAATGTGTATGGTAAGAATCTCAAGTATCCCTAAGTAAACTACTCAAACTAATAGAAGAGTTCAGCAAAGTATCAGGATATAAGATAAACATAGATGAATCAGTAGGATTCCTTCATAGCAGCAGAGAGATCATTAAGGAAATTACCAAATCAATATAATTTACTATAGCCCCCAAGAAGATAAAATACCTGGGAATAAATCTAATTCAAGAATTAAGAGACCTCTACAAAGAGAACTACAAGAACTGACTTCAAGAAACTAAGATAGAATTAAATAAATGGAGAAACCTACCCTGCTCATGGATAGGAAGACTTAACAATGGGAAAATGTCTACTTTATCCAAAGCAATCTACATATACAGTGCAATCTCAATACATATTCCAGTGACATTTTTTAATGAGATGGAGAAACAAGTCACCACATTTTTATTTGGAAAGAGAACAAACTCTGGATAAGCAAAGCACTACTGACGAAGAAGAACACACTCGGAGGCCTCTCACTACCTGATTTTAGAAACTATTACTCTGCCACAGTAGTCAAAACAGCCTGGTACTGGTACAAAAAGAGACATATAGACCAATGGAACAGACCTGAGACCCCAGAGGGGCCACCATCCTCCTACGAACAGTTGATATTCGACTGCGGTAAAAAGTCTCTAACAAATGGTATGGCAGAATTAGATATCCATCTGCAAAAAACTGAAACAAGACTCATATTTTACACCATACACAAAACTCAACTCTAACTGGATCAAAGACCTAAATATCAAACCTAAAACAATAAAGATTATGCAAGAAAAATAGGATTAACAATGAAAGTTTTAATACACAATTTACACTTCAAAATCTGACAAACAAAGAAGGATCTACAGAAGAGAAAATAGATAAATGGGAACTACTAAGAATCAAACTCTGCTGCTCATCCAAAGACTTTATCAAAAGAATGAAAAGACCACCTGAAGTATAGGAAAAAAAAAATTGGCAGCTATGTGTCAGATCAATGTTTGATCTCCATTATCTACAAGGTGCTGCCAAATATATGGATCAATAACCCAACTAAGTATTGGACTATGGAGATGGAGAGAGACTTTTCTAAAGAGGATATCCAGACAGCCAAAAGACACATGCGGAAATGTTTATGATCATTAGCTACTAAAGAAATCCAAATCAAAACTACGATGAGATACCATCTCACCCCAACAAAGTTGGCCATGATCCAAAAATCACAAAACAACAAACGCTGGAGAGGCTGTGGAGAAATTGGAACTCTCCTATACTGCTGGTGGGATTTCACAATGGTCCAACTCCTTTGGAAAACAATCTGGCACTTCCTTAAAAAGCCAGAAATAGATGTATCATCTGACCCGGTAATCCTACTACTCTGAATATATCCTACAGAATCAAGGGCAGTCGCACAAACAGATACATGCACACAAATCTTTATTGTAGCACAGTGCACAATAGCAAATAGATGCAGTCAAACTACATTCCCAACAACAGATGAATGGATAAATAAACTATGGTATATATACTGAATGAAACAGTATGCAATGATAAAGAACAATGATGATTTCAGGAAACACCTCATAACCTGGTTTCAGTTGGAGGACACTATGTTTAGTGAAATCAGTCAGCAGCACAAGGACAAACAGTGTATAAGACCCCTACTATAAGGACTTAGAAACAGACTCATGTACAGAAGAAAAGACTCTTTGAAAGCTACAAGGGAGAGAGTTGGTTATAAATTAGTTGATAGGAATTTGGTTGGGTGAAATCAGTGACAACACACAGAAAGAAGATCAGTTTGAGTGGACTTAAACATAACCTGAAAACTCTTCCAATCTTAACCGAACGTTGCAAGGATAGAGTAGCAGGGTTGGGGGTCCAGGGACCATGCTATCAGGGGACATGGAGGCCAGCTGGTATAACTAGCCTATTGCTAAGAGATTCTTCTGCACCCCATATTGGTGAAGGGTGTCTGGGATCTTAAAAGCTAGCAAGCTTCCATCTGAGGTAACCTAAATTGTTCCAAATCAGCTGGCACAGATGATCACCAAGGACAGACACAACATGAGGGAAAAAGAGCCCAGAAGATAGAAGGACCTGTGTGAATGAGTGAATATATCAACATGTGACCATATCAACATGTGACCGTAAGAAACAGAAAGTGCCTGATGACCACCAATGACAGCTGTGATGGGGCTCACAATGTCAAGTCCTAGAGACAACAGTAGGAAAAGAGGGGAGCACACTAACAGCTCCATTAAAAAACCGCAACTGATGGTCTGAAGGCCTGGTAGTTCCCCTGGGAGCATGGCCCATGGACTTGATGCTGCCCTTTATCATAGATCATCTCTGAGGTCAACTCTTTGGACAGAAATGGACTGAACTCAGGAACACAGAGTGGGAATTGATGGTTCTGTGCATCTATAGGATGTCATCCTACCGGCCTCGTACTAGAGGGGAGAAGAGAGGGTGGGGAGGAGAAGATAGGAGTTGATTAAGAGGATATGACATGTATAGAAGAGAAAGAGGAGTGTGCTCCATGAACAATGTAGATTTTGCCACTAAACTAAGTCTCTCTTATTTTCTTGTAGTTATACCTGGGAGTTCTCTGTGGAAATCTCTGTAAATTTTCTGGGTAGATGAATCACTATGTACTTTCTCTTGTTACTATCTGTTATAAATCTTACGAAACACATACTTTTATGTTCAGTGTCTCGTTATCTTAGAGAAGTAGATTTCTTTCTAGGAAAGTGAGGTTTTCACAATGCTAAGTACTCCCAAATCCACGAAAAACGTAGATGCTGCCAGTTATCTAAGTCTCTCTTATTTTCTTGTAGTTATAGCTGGGAGTTCTCTGTGTAAATCTCTGTAACTTCTCCGGGTAGTAGAATCACTACGTACTTTCTCTTGTTACAATCTGTTCTAAATCGTATGAAACTCATAATTTCTCTGTTCACTGTCTCGTTGTCTTAGAGAAGTAGATTTCTTTCTGGGAAAGTGATGTGGTCACAATGTTAAGTACTCCCAACTCCATGAACAAAGTAGATTTTGCCAGATACCTAAGTCTCTCTTATTTTCTTGTAGTTATAACTGGGAGTTCTCTGTGTAAATCTCTGTAACTTCTCTGCGTAGATGAATCACTAAGTACTTTCTCTTGTTACTATATGGTCTAAATCGTATGAAACTCATACTTTTATGATCAGTGTCTCGTTGTCTTAGAGAAGTAGATTTCTTTCTGGGAAAGTGATGTTTTGACAATGCTAAATACTCCCAACTCCATGAACAACGTAGATTTTGCCAGTTATCTAAGTTTCTCTTATTTTCTTATAGTTATAGCTGGAGTTCTCTGTGTAAATCTCTGTAGCTTCTCTTGGTAGATGAATCACTATGTACTTTCTCTTGTTACTATCTGTTATAAATCGTATGAAACTCATACTTTCTCTGTTCTCTGTCTCGTCTACAGAGGTAGATTTTTTTCTCAGTAAGTGATGTTTTCACAATGCTAAGTATTCCCAACTCCATGATTGTTCAGTGTCTCGTTGTCTTCCAGAAGTAGATTTATGTCTGGGAAAACGACGTTTTCACAATGCTAAGTACTCCCAAATCCATGAAAAATGTAGATTTTGCGAGTTATCTAAGTCTCTCTTATTTTCTTGTAGTTATAGCTGGGAGTTCTCTGTGTAAACCTCTGTAACTTCTCTGGGTAGATGAATCACCATGTACTCTGTCTTGGTTCTATCTGTTCCAAATTTTAAGAAACTCATATTCTCTCTGTTGACTGTCTCGTTGTCTTAGAGACGTAGATTTGTTTCTGCGAAAGTGATGTTTTTACAATGCTAAGTCCTCCCAACTCCATGAACAACATAGATTTTCCCAGTTATCTAATTCTCTCTTACTGTCTTATAGTTATAGCTAGGAGTTCTGTGTGTAAACCTCTGTAACTTCTCTGGGTAGATGAATCACCATGTACTTTCTCTTGTTTCTATCTGTTCCAAATCTTAAGAAACTCATACTTTCTCTGTTCACTGTCTCGTTGTCTTAGAGAAGTAGATATCTTTCTGCGAAAGTGATGTTTTCACAATGCTAAGTATTCCCAACTGCGTGAACAACGTAGCTTTTGCCAGTTTTCTAAGACTCTCTTATTTTCCTGTAGTTATAGCTGGGAGTTCTCTGTGTACACCTCTGTAACTTCTCTGGGTAGATGAATCACTATATACTTTCTCTTGTTTCTATCTGTTCCAAATCTGAAGAAACTCACACTTTCTGAATTCACTGTGTCGTATGAGAGAAGTAGATTTCTTTCTGGGAAAGTGATGTTTTCACAATGCTAAGTACTCCCAACTCCATGAAAAACGTAGATTATGCCAGTTATCTAAGTCTCTCTTATTTTCTTGTAGTTATAGCAGGGAGTTCTCTCTGTAAACCTCTGTAACTTCTCTGGGTAGATGAATCACCATGTACTTTCTCTTGTTTCTACCTGTTTCAAATCTTAAGAAACCCATACTTTCTCTGTTGACTGTCTCGTTGTCTTAGAGAAGTAGATTTCCTTCTGAGAAAGTGATGTTTTCACAATGCTAAGTACTCCGAACTCCATGAACAACATAGATTTTGCCAGTTATCTAAATGTCTCTTATTTTTTGTAGTTATAGCTGGCAGTTCTTTGTGGAAACATGTGTAACTTTTCTGGGTAGATGAATCACCATGTACATTCTTTTGTTTCTATCTGTTCCAAATCTTAAGAAACTCATACTTTCTCTGTTCACTCTTTCTGCAAAAGTTATGTTTTCACAATGCTAAGTACTCCAACTCCATGAATAACGTAGATTTTGCTAGTTATCGAAGTGTGTCTTATTTTCTTGTAGTTATAGCTGGGAGTTCTCTGTGTAAAACTCTGTAACTTGTCTGGGTACATGAATCACTATGTACTTTCCCTTGTTTCTATCTGTTCCAAATCTTAAGAAACTCACACTTTCTGAATTCACTGTCTCGTATGAGAGAAGTAGATTTGCTCTGCAAAAGTGACGTTTTCACAAGGCTAAGTACGCCCAACTCCATGAACAACGTAGATTTTGCCAGTTACCTAAGTCTCTCTTATTTTCTTGCAGTTTTAGCTGGGAGTTCTCTGTGTAAACCTCTGTAACTTCTCTGGGTAGATGAATCACTGTCTACTTTCTCTTGTTTCTATCTGTTCCAAATCTTAGGAAACTGATACTTTCTCTGTTCACTGTCTCATTGTCTTAGAGAAGTAGATTTCTTTCTGGGAAAGCGATGTTTTCACAATGCTAAGTACTCCCAACTCCATGAACAACGTAGATTTTGCCGGTTATCTAAGTCTCTCTTATTTTCTTTTAGTTATAGCTGGGAGTTCTCTGTTTAAACCTCTGTAACTTCTCTTGGTAGATGAATCACTATGTACTTTCTCTTGTTTCTACCTGTTCTTAATCTTAAGAAACTCATACTTCCTCATTTCACAGTCTCGTATTACAGAACTACATTTCTTTCAGAGAAAGTGATGTTTTCACAGTGCTAAGTACTCCCAACTGCATGAACAACGTAGATTATGCCAGTTATCTAAGTCTCTCTTATTTTCTTGTCGTTATAGCTGGGAGTTCTCTGTGTAAAGCTCTGTAACTTCTCTGGGTAGATGAATCACTATGTACTTTCTCTTGTTTCTACCTGTTGTTAGTCTTAAGAAACTCAAACTTTCTCTTTTGACTGTCTCGTCTTACAGCAGTAGATGTCTTTCTGCTAAAGTGATGTTTTCACAATGTTAAGTAATACCAACTCCATGAACAACGTAGATTATGCCAGTTAGCTAAGTCTCTCTTATTTTCTTGTAGTTATAGCTGGGAGTTCTCTGTGTAAACCTCTGAAACTTCTCTGGGTAGAAGAATCACTATGTACTTTCTGTTGTTTCTATCTGTTCTTAATCTTTTGTGAGTTGATTTTTCACCTTTTTCAGAGCTGGTTTTATAGTTGTTGAGACTCATGTGTTAGATTTCGTGAAATGGCATGATACATCTTTGTTGTGCTTTACAGCTGCCCCTATGAACCCCCTTAATAAACTATTTATAAACTCAATTTTAATTACTACCAGTCTGGTCATCTTCCTCTCCATCTGGAAGGACTGTAACAACTGTAGTACATCCCTCTTTTATTATGATGACACCATAGTTTTCATGATGATCACTGGATTGCTTCTTTCCAAATCAAAGCTGTGATTTACTTTGGAGCCTTCCCTAAGTGAGTATTGAGTAGTGTGTCGTTCTAAAATGTAAAGTTAGTGGTTTTATTCTTCTAAGCCAAAGCCAAGAACTTCTTTCAGTATTTCTTGTAGTTTGGGTTTGGTTTTTACAAAGTCTCTGAGTTTCTGTTTATCTGGAAATGTCTTAATTTCATTTTCGTGTTTGAAAGACAGTTTTGCAGGATATATAATTCTTGGTTGGAAGTTCTTCTCCTTCAAGACTTTGAATGTGTCGTGCCACTGTCTCGGTGCCAGCATGGTTTCTGCTGAGAAATCTGACAAAAGCCTACAGGGTTTCCCTCTGAATGTTAGCTTTGCCTTGAGTCTTGCTGCCTTTAAGAGTTGCTGCTTATGTTTCATTTTGTTAAGCTTGATTATAATAAGTCTTGGAGTCTTTCTTTTGAGATCTATATTGGGTGGCGTATGATATGCATCTGAGATGTCTATATTCTCTTCCTTCATGATTTCTAGGAAGTTTTCTTTCAGCAGCTCAGCAACAATACTCTCTGTGTTCTCAGATGTCTCACCCTGTTCAGGGACTCCAATTAATCAAAGGCTGTTCCTCTTAATAGAGTCCCACATGCTTCTTAATGTTTCTTCATTTTTCTTGTTCATTTTTTCTGATTTCTGCTCATAGACACTGGCATCAGTAGCTCTGTCTTCCAAGTCAGAAATTCTTTTTTCCAGTTGTTCCATTCTGTTTTCTTGGGTTTGCATGGAAGTTTCTATGTCTTTGATTTTCTTCTTGATCTGTTGGATTTCACAGTGCTGGTGTTCCATCGGATGGAGCAACTTGCTTAATTTTTCATTTTGTTCTGCTGCATTTTGCATAAGGTCTAGAAGGGCCCTGTATATAATCAATTTGTATTCACTTCCTGATGCTTTCATAAAAGTTTCTTCATCTGGAAAACTCCTTGGTTGCTTTGTTTGGGAGTCTTGTAAAGCCATGAGTGATTGCTTGTATGCCACAATTGTCTGTTGCTTTTTGGGTCCCATGTGAGTATGTAGAGGCTGGAAGAGGTACTATGAGGATGGATTGCAAATGTTTCTCTAGGCTGTCTTCAAATGTAAAGCAAAAGGTATCTGACCAGTTCACAAGTCAGTTAGGTTTTCAGGTGTAGAAGTCCCTCTTCCCATCTGACAAAGTGAGCGCCACTGTATCCAACCCCAGATGATAACAAACTAGTTCAGAATACAGCACTGCTAGTGCCCTGGTGGCCTCTGCTTACAGGGTCTAGCCTTATCCAACACTGCATCGAGTACTTGTTTTGTGATAGAAAAGCGCTCTCCTGTGGGCAGGCTCTGGCTCCCAAGCTAAGAATTAGGTCCAGCTGCGGCCACCGTACCCAAGATGGCGTCCTACACACAGGCAGCAGACAGGGGGGCTAAAGGTGCCCAGAGGCAGCGATTCTTCTGCTTCTGTTGCAGGGCCCCCAATGTAGGCAGCACTATGCAAAATCTCTACTTTTCTGACGGAGAAGCGCTGTCCCATTTGCAGGCGCTGGCTCCCAGGCTAAGAATGAGGTCCCGCTAAAATCTCGGCACCAACATGGCGTCCCGCACCCTGACCACTGAGTTCCACACACACCCCACTGAGGCAGCTACAAAACGAAAGGCTCAAAGTGTCTAGATTAACAGAGTCCTGAGCCTGGCTCTCAGAATATGGGAATTTAGCCTGCCTATCCCCCCAGCAGCTCGTCTGAGTCCAGCCGCCGGGCAAGGCCCAGCTCCGCCCGCCAGCCGAGACCGAGAAAAAAAAGTCAAACTGGTGCGTTTACCTTCTGTCCCTGAGAGCCGGGGCTAGCCAGGAGCGGGAGTCAGCGAAAGAGAGGAGGTTTTTCACTGAGTGGTATGAAGTCCCAATTAACAGCTCTGTGCTGTGTCCTGGGGCTGATTAGGTGATCAGAAGGCTCTGTTTCATTGTCAATTCAGGTCTTGGTTTCGAGAGGGCTAGAAGGAGACGTGGGCTTAGTCGGCCATCTTGACTCCACCCCCTACCTGTTCTTAATCTTAAGAAACTCATACTTTCTCATTTCAAAGTCTCGTATTAGAGAAGTACATTTCTTTCTGACAAAGTGATGGTTTCACAATGCTAAGTACTCCCAACTTCATGAACAACGTAGATTTTGCCAGTTATCTAAGTGTCTCTTATTTTCTTGTAGTTATAGCTGGGAGTTCTCTGTGTAAACCGCTGTAACTTTTCTTTGTAGGTGAATCACTATGTACTTTCTCTTGTTTCTATCTTTTCCAAATCTTAAGAAACTCACATATTCTGAAATCCATGTCTCGTATGAGAAAAGTAGATTTCTTTCTGCGAAAGTGATGTTTTTACAATGCTGAGTACTCCCAACTCCATGATTTTGCCAGTTATCTAAGTCTCTCTTATTTTCTTCTGGTTATAACTGGGAGTTCTCTGTGTAAACCTCTGTAACTTCTCTGGGTAGATGAATCACTATATACTTTCTCTTGTTTCTACCTCTCCCAAATCTATAGAAACTCACACTTTCTGAATTCACTGTCTCGTATGAGAGAAGTACATTTCTTTCTGAGAAAGTGATGTTTGCACAATGCTAAGTACTCCCAACTCCATGAACAACGTAGATTTTGCCAGTTATCTAACTTTCTCTTATTTACTTGTAGTTATAGCTGGCAGCTCACTGCGTAAAACTCTGTAACTTCTCTGGGTAGATCAATCACCAGGTACTTTCTCTTGTTTCTATCTGGTCCAAATCTTAAGAAACTCATACTTTCTCTGTTCACTGTCTCGTTGTCTTAGAGACGTAGATTTCTTTCTGCGAAAGTGATGTTTTCGAACTGCTAAGTACTCCCAACTCCATGAACAACATAGATTTTGCCAGTTATCTATGTATCTCTTATTTTCTTGTAGTTATAGCTGAGAGTTCTCTGTGTAAGCCTGTGTAACTTCTGTGGGTAGATGAATCACCTGGTAATTTCTCCTGTTTCTATTGTTCCAAATCTTAAGAAACTCACACTTTCTGAACTCCCTGTCTCGTATGAGAGAAGTAGATTTCTTTCTGCGAAAGTCATGTTTTCACAATGCTAAGTACTCCCAACTCCACGAACAATGTAGATTTTGCCAGTTATCTAAGTGTCTCTTATTTTCTTGTAGTTATATCTGGGAGTTCTCTGTGTAAACCTCTGTAACTTCCCTGGGTAAATGAATCACCATGTACTTTCTCTTGTTTCTATCTGTTCCAAATCCTAAGAAACTCATACTTTCTCTGTTCACTGTCTCATTGTCTTAGGGAAGTCGATTTCTTTCTCCGAAAGTGATGTTTTCACAATGCTAAGTACTCCCAACTCCATCAACAACGTATATTTTGCCGGTTATCTAAGTCTGTCTTATTTTCTTGTAGTTATAGCTGGGAGTTCTCTGTGTAAAACTGTTTAACTTCTGTGGGTAGATGAATTACCATGTACCTTCTCTTGTTTCTATCTATTCCAAATCTTAAGAAACTCATACTTTCTCCATTCACTGTCTTGTTGTCTTAGAGAGGTAGATTTATTTCTGCGGAAGTGATGTTTCCACAATGCTAAGTACTCCCAACTCCATGAACAATGTAGATTTTGCCAGTTATCTAAGTCTGTCTTATTTTCTTGTAGTTATAGCTGGGAGTTCTCTGTGTAAACCTCTGTAACTTCTCTGGGTACATGAATCACCATGTACTTTCTCCTGTTTCTATCTGTTCCAAATCTTGAGAAACTCACACTTTCTGAATTCCATTTCTCGTATGATAGAAGGAGATTTCTTTCTGTAAAAGTGATGTTTTCACAAGGCTAAGTAATCCTAACTCCATGAATAACATAGATTTTGCCAGTTGTCTATGTCTCTCTTATTTTCTTGTAGTTATGGCTGGAGTTCTCTGTGTAAACCTCTGTAACTTCTGTGGGTAGATGAATCACCATGTACTTTCTCTTGTTTCTATCTGCTCCAAATCTTAAGAAACTCATACTTTCTCTGTTCATTCTCTCGTTGTCTTAGAGAAGTAGATTTCTTTCTGTGTAAGTGATGTTTTCACAATGCTAATTACTCCCAACTCCATGAACAACATAGATTTTGCCAGTTATCTAAGTCTGTCTTATTTTCTTGTAGTTACAGCTAAGAGTAGTTATATCTGGGAGTTCTCTGTGTAAACCTCTGTATCTTCTGTTGGAAGATGAATCACCATGTGCTTTGCTTGCTTCTATCTGTTCCAAATCTTAAGAATCTCACACTTTCTCAATTCACTGTCTCGTATCAGAGAAGTAGATTTCTTTCTGGGAAAGTCATGTTTTCACAATGTTAAGTACTCGCAACTCCATGAGCAATGTAGATTTTGCCAGTTATCTAAGTCTCTCTTATTTTATTGTAGTTATAGCTGGGAGTTCTCTGTGAAAACTTCTGTAACTTCTCTGGGTAGATCAATCGCTATGTACTTTCTCTTGTTTCTATCTGTTCCAAATCTTAAGGATCTCACACTTTCTCTCTTCACTGTCTCGCATTAGAGAATCAGATTTCTTTTTCAAAAATGATGTTTTCAGAATGCTAAGTACTCCCAACTCCATGAGCAACGTAGAGTTTGCCAGCTATCTAAGTGTCTCTTATTTTCTTGTAGTTATAGCTGGGAGTTCTCTGTGTAAACCTCTGTATCTTCTGTGGGAAGCCGAATCACCAGGTACTTTCTCTTGTTTCTATCTGGTCCAAATCTTAAGAAACTCACACTTTCGCTTTTCACTGTCTCGTTGTCTGAGAGAAGTAGATTTCTTTCTGTGAAAGTGTTGTTTTCACAATGCTAAGTACTCCCAACTCCATGAACAACATAGATTTTGCCAGTTGTCTACGTGTCTCTTATTTTCTTCTACTGATATCGAGGAGTTCTTTGTGTAAACCTCTGTATCTTCTGTGGGAAGCCGAATCACCATGTACTTTCTCTTGTTTCTATCTGTTCCAAATCTTAAGAAACTCATGCTTTCTCTGTTCACTGTCTACTTCTCTTTGAGAAGTAGATTTCTTTCTTCGAAAGTGATGTTTTCACAATGCTAAGTACTCCCAACTCCATCAACAACTTAGATTTTGCCAGTTATCTAAATGTCTCTTATTTTCTTGTAGTTATAGCTGGGGGTTCTCTGTGTAAACCTCTGAAAATTCTCTGGGTAGATGAATCACTATGTACTTTCTCTTGTTTCTATCTGTTCCAAATCTTAAGAAACTCATACTTTCTCTGTTCACTGTCTCGTTGTGTTAGAGAAGTAGATTACTTTCTGGGAAAGTCATTTTTTCACAATGGTAAGTACTCCCAACTCCATGAACAATGTAGATTTTGCCAGTTATCTATGTGTCTCTTATTTTCTTCTACTGATATCTAGGAGTTCTCTGTGTAAACCTCTGTATCTTCTGTGGGAAGACGAATCACCATGTACTTTCTCTTGTTTCTACCTGTTCCAAATCTTAAGAAACTCATACTTTCTCTGTTCACTCTCTCATTGTCTTAGAGAAGTAGATTTCTTTCTACGAAAGCAATGTTTACACAATGCTAAGTACTCCCAACTCCATGAACAACGTATTGTTTGCCATTTATCTAAGTCTCTCTTATTTTCTTTTAGTTATAGCTGCAAATTGTCTGTGTAAACCTCTGTAACTTCTCTGGGTAGATGAATCACTATGTACTTTCTCTTGTTTCTATCTATTCCAAATCTTAAGAAACTCACACTTTATGAATTCACTGTCTCGTATGAGAGAAGTAGATTTCTTTCTGCGAAAGTCATGTTTTCACAATGCTAAGTACTCCCAACTCGATCAACAATGTAGATTTTGCCAGTTATCTAAGTGTCTGCTTTCAACTGGAAGACATTATGTTGAGTGAAAGTAGTCAGCGACAGAAGGACGAATACTCTTTGAGACCTCTACGATAAGATCTCAAAAACAGACTTGTGTATAGAAGAAAAGACTCTTTGGTAGCTGTAAGGGAGGAGAAAGAGGAATGGTGAGGAGGGAAGGGCTTAGTTTAGACAGTTGCTAGAAATCTGGTTGGGAGAAAGCGGTGATAGCACACATGAGAAACAAGAACAACATTAAGTGGACTTCAGCATAACTTGAGTACTCCTTCCATCTTAACCCAATATTGCAAGGATAGAGTAGCTGGGACAGGGGGCAGGGGACCATGCTCTTAGGCAAAATCGAGGCCAACAGGCACAAGTAGCGTTTTGTTAAGAGGGCTCTCTGCACCCCACATTGATCAGTGGTGTCTGGGATCTTAAAAGCTGCCAGGGTGCCATCCGAGGACACAGCAAATGGTCCCAACTCAGCAGGAATGTATGCTCACCAAGGTTCAAAATGACATGCAGTAAAGACAACCTGGAAGACAGAGAGACCCGCAAGAGTGGGTGCCTTCATCGACTTGGGACGGGAAGAACCGGATGGTGCCTGGCCACCACCAGTGATAGCGACGATGGAGCTCACTATGTTGAGTCTCCCTGGCAACACAAGAATAAAAAGTGGTGCATCCTGAGATCTCCACTAAAAGACCTCAATTGATGGTCCCGTGGTTTCGGGGTTCCCCTGTGAGCATGGCCCCTGGCCCTGATGCTGCCCTTACCCATAAATTATAACAAAGGTCCACTCTTTGGACAGGATTGAATTGGACTTGGCAATGCAGAGTGACCATATATTGGTTGCACTTTATGGTTCTATACATCTATAGGATATCATCCTGCTGACCTCTGGCTGGAGGAAGGAGAGTGGGTGGAGAGGAGCGGAAACGAGGCTGTCGGGAGGATGAGACATGTATGGAGCAGAGAGGAATAGTGTGCTGTCACCAGCCAGGGAGAGCAGTGGAAACTGCATATAGGTAGGCATGTAAATTTATACGGGAATGTACATTTTCACTTAGTCATGTTAAATAAAAAAGAAAAAAAAGAATTCATTTGTCAGACTCATTAGCAGGTTCAAGAGAGTTGAATAAAGAATTAGTGAATTTGAAAACAGGTGAATAGAAACTGTCCAAACTGAGATACAAAGACAAAAAAAAGTGAGAAACCAAGCAAAAAATTATCCAAAAGCCATGAAAAATTTTCTATGCCATATATTTAATTTGAATTCCAGAAAGAATGAAAAGAGAATAAACCAAAAAAGTATGAATTGATAAGAGAATTTTCCAAAATAATGAACATTAAATGACAGATTCAGAGTTTCAGTTGAAATACATACACATACTCATCCCCACACTCAAATCATAATAAAGCTACTGAGATGCAAATGTAAAGCAAACTATTAAAGACAAATGTGGAGTGAAGCCACTGCCTATTTAAGAAAGATAAGAATTACAGCAAACTTTCATTAGAAGTTATGTAAATGAGAAGACAATTCAGTGATATCTCCAAAATATCAGAGGGGAAAAAAGTTGTCAAGCCAGAATCCTATACTCAATGAAAGTAAGTTTTAAAAATAAGGGGAAATAAGGAGTTTTTAAGGAAAAAAAATCTGAGGTGTTTTATTGCCTGATTTGATCATGCCTCAGATGGACATGATGTGAGAAATACTAAAGTGTACTTCACATTCCTCCTTTATTCCTTCTTTCTACCTTAAAACTGACTAAAAAAAATCTTGTTAACCCCATCATTCCTCCCTTTGGGGGAAAAAGAAGACAGTAAAGTGAAACTCTATTCAATATATTTATTGGTCAAAAGAATTCACTGTACCTCCTTTTACTTCCTTTCATCAAATTTTCTCAATTTCTATGTTTTTTTCTTTTTTGACATTCAGTATATCGAGAGCTCAGTAGGCATATGTGACTGCCATTAGTGGCTACTGTAGTCAACAGCACAGCTTTGTAGATCAAAGAAAAATGTTTTAATATTTATGTATTCATGAGTCCAAATCCATGAGTGAAAACTATGACCAGGGAATGCTGGGATCAGCCATAAATGTCAACTCATTCCTTTACATTTTATGTTGGATGATAAACTCCTCTCAGTTTGCCCTGAACTTTCCCAGTATTAGCCCTGAAGTTCCCACATCCTGGAAAATGCTGCAGTCCTAGTCAAACTGGTATGAATGTTTATACTAGTTTAGAAAGACATTTGAGACTGAAAGCTCTATGAAGATGGAGATTTTATTCCACTCTTAACTGTACATCCAGTGAAAGGCAAAACAGTCCCTCAACAAATAATTTCTGAATGACTCTTCTGAAAGAAGAGTGCTGTAATCAAAATGACAGATTTCATACAGAGGACAAAGGTAAAAACGAAAGCAGACTTGTAGCAGAAATTTCGCAAGCGAGAAGACTATTCAGTGATGTCTTCAAAACTTTCAATGAAAAAAACAATCAGCCTAGAATCCTATATTCAACAAAATATGTGTTTAAAACAAAGGCAAAATAAACACTATGTTTTTAGGGGTGTGGCTGGGGGGAAAGTAAATTGAAAGTATTCATTACCAGCAGAATTATGATACAGGAAATGCTAAACAAAGTTCTTCATACAAAAGGAATATGAAATCAGCAGAATTTGGTGCAAGCTCCAGACGTACTAAAAAAATAAAAGTAAGTTTAGAAACTTTTTACTTTATTTTTTATCACTCCAAGTACTAATTTGCTCTCTAAGAAATAAATAATAAAAACATATTGTGGGGCTTCTAACATACAGACATGTAGCACATGTGACAATGATAGTACAACAGATGCAAGAAAAGAATTTAAAATTTCTTAAAATGTAGGTAAAATTGTATATTATTCAAGTTCAATTGTGATATACTAAAGATTTATATTGTTAACCTTGGAAAATTACTACAATTCTGTAAAGCATATAGATTATAAAAAATATATGTAAATGCACAATTAATCTAAAATAAGGAGAAAAATAAAAACTTTTACCAAAAAACACTGAGACAAGCAGAAAGCAAAATAGATTTAAATCAAACTGCTAGACCCTGGTGGTGCAGTGGTTAAGATCTATGGCTGCTAAGCAAAAGGTCGCAGTTCAAATCCACCAGGTGCTCCTTGGAAACTGTGGGGTAGTTATACTCTGTCCTATAGGGTCGCTATGAGTCAGAATTGACTCAATGACAGCAGATTTATTTGTTTGTTTGTTTTTTATGTTCCATTCAATATATACAGGCCAAATAGTAGGTCACTGAGATTGTCAAACTGACTTTAAAGAAAGTGAAAAGTCAATACTGCTTATGAAAAATACATTTTAATTATTTAAGCATAATATATTAAAAGTAAAAAAAATTAAAAGCAGCCCTGGTAGTAGAGTGGTTAAAGCACTTGGCTACTAACCAAAAGTTCACTGGTTCAAAGCCACCAGTGACTCCACAGAAGAAATCCTTGGCAGTCTGCCTCCATGAAGATTACAACCTTGAAAACCCTATGGGGTCACTATCAGTCAGAATCGACTCAGTGCAGTGTGTTTTAGTAGTGAAATGATTAGTAGTGAAATGATAAAAATTTAAAAATATGTCACACAATCTGTGTTTTGATGGAAAGGATATGCTAACATCATAAAAGATGGACTTCTGACCAATGAAAAGGAGAAACGTTATTTACTGATAAAGAAGAAGTTCACCAAGCACATATTACCAGACTACATATGCAACCATCTAAGAAGAGAGCCTCAAAATGCATGAAATTGAGCTAAAAAAAAGAAATAGAGAAATCCACAGGGTAGATACAGATAGCAACCACTTTCATACTAAGTGAGAGAACAAGCGATCAGAAATTCAGAAAACACTCAGAAGACCTGAACAACACTGTAAACAAATATTGACCAAAAGATTGACACAGGATAACAATAAACAATAGTGATGATAAAATGGAACACTTACTCTAAAAGAAAGAAGAAATCCATTTTAAATGCAATGCTATAGTTAGGTTAAAAGTAAAAAGGTGAAAAAAGGCAGCTAAGAAAACCTTTAAAAAGAAGGTATGTCTGTGCTAATACAAAATGAAATAAATTTCAGAACAAATAATATTCCAGAAAGTGCAAAGGGAAATTATAAAGTGACGAGTTCATTGATAAAATATAACACTTCTTGCGTATGCATCTTGTAACACTCTTCAAAACACAAGGTGAAAACAGAACTGACAGAAGATGTAGACAAACTTAGAGTTTTAGTTGTAAGGATTAATATTTCTTTCTCAGTATATAATACAGTAGTTAAATTTAAAAATATACAAATATGAAAAAATTAACAATACTATTAAACAACCTGACCTAATTAAAACATTTCACCAAAAAAACAGAAAAATACACGTTTTGGCAAGCTTACATGAAACAGTTACAGAGATGGAACATATCTGAGGCCACAGTGGGAGAAAAACTCAACTGATATAAGAAAATTGAAATTATACATAACACATTCTTTAACTACAACATAACTAAATTTGAAATAAATAGAATAAAAGCATCTAGAAAATTCTCAAATACTTAGAAATTAAAAAAACTTCTAATTGAGTCACGAATCCAAGAGAAAATTATAAGAGTATATGGAAAATATGAGAATTGAATTAAAATCCAAAACAGACACATGCACAATTGGTCTTAATTTGTGGGAAGCAACCAAAGTGATGCTTAGGGGAAACTTTGTAGCCTCAAATGCTTTATTAGAAAAGAAGATAGCTCTGAAATTAATAACCTAAGCTTCCTTCCATCATGAGAAACTGAACAAACTAAACAAAAATCAAAAAGAAAACATTGTTTTTAAAAGGTCATAAGCCAATAAAATAGAAAACAGTTTAATAATAGTAAATCAACTCATACAAAATCTGGTTCTTTTGAAAGGCCAATAAAATTGATCAACTAATTGATTGTTCAGCAAGAAAAGGAGAAAAAAGAAAACTGAGAAAAATTACCAGTATCAGGAATGACAGGACATCAGAGTAGATTTCACAGATCTTATCGAGATTATAAAAAGAATGAGTAATTTAGTGTTAGTAAAATCAAAAATTTTGATTAAAAAAATAAAACAGACTTCGAAGACAAAGACTACCAAAGTTGAGGAAGAAATAAAAAATCTGACTGTTTCTATGTCAATTTAAAAATTTTAACTTGTCATTAAAAGCTTTCCCATAATTAAAATCCCAGGACCAAATGGCTTTACCGACAAACTATCAAACAATTAACAGAGAAATAATAACAAGTCTACACCCACTCTTTTAGAAAAATTGAAGTGGAGAGGGTACTGCACAACTCTGTATGATGTCAAGGTTGCACTAATACTAAAACCAGGCACTGCAATTCTGACAAATTACAATGTTCAATGAATGAAAACTTAAATATCAGGCCAAGCCCAGCCTTAAAGTCTATGAATTATATTTCAAGATTTGTACAATAAAGATTCAATTCATATGAAACTCACCTATATATTTGTAGGCATCATATTGTACACAAGAAAGTTGAAAATGTTTCTGTGCTAACTCTGTTAGAATTTGATTATACAAATGTGATAGGAATCTGCCAATAAATTAAATGATTTCAGGATACCTTTAGTCTTATTCTTTCAAATGGTGTATGTACAAAATTACTTCTACCATCTCAATAATTGAAAGCTTTCTGGGTATTAAACAGAGCTATACAGAGGAGCTATAGAAAATTTGATTGGCAATCAACGCTGAAATGGCTCAGAAGACACAGACCAGGCTAGATTTTGGTGGTGTTGCTTGGTGTAACTATTGTGACCACACCGGAGTGTAAGAAGGTATAGCCAACTGACACTCCGTAGCAGAATGTCAAGATGACATCAGGAAGAGCTGTACTAAATTAGAAATTAATATTGCGGAAGCGTGATCTTGTCTGCTTAGAAGGGAAAATAAATATGGACTTAATAAGGTTGATTCTTCCATTAAGCTAAACAAAACATTGTGTTCTTCCCTTATTTTTCAGTCTATTATATCCTAAGATGTTTTCTCTTCAGACATCAGTGAGTGTTAGAAAATGTTATTTCTCAAATTTCCCCACTTTCCAAAAACATAAAATCTTTCACACTGAAGTGAGCTTAAATAGAAATTCATAATTATTTTCTCCCACTAATATTTATGGCATTTTTCCTGTAAGGGGAGACCTGGTGATATACTGATTAAGAGTTCAACCTCTAACCAAAAGTTCAGCAGTTCAAATCCACCAGGCGCTCCTTGAAAACTCTATGGGGCAGCTCTATTCTGTTTTTTGGGGTTGCTATGAGTTTAAATCAACTTATTTTCAATATGTTTGGCTTGTTTGTTCTCTCAAGGAGCTCAGAAGGTAGAACAGAATGTGAAAAAAAAGAAATAGATATGAGGAACTGTGGTAAATGCAACAGAGGGATCAATAAATACATAACTAATTGTTTTGGGATGCAACAGTATGTTTGACCCAGGTCAGCCATGATCAAACAGTTGGATAAGTGATGGGTCAAGCATTCCAAGCAGAATGAATAGCCTGGGCAAAGAAAAGAGGCTAAAATCAGTACAGTATTTGGTACTTGTTAAATCATAGTGTTTGATTAGGGGAGGAGCAGGAGATAAGAGAGGAATTACATCAAAAAATACTTTGCGTTTTATACCAAGGACTTTGATTTTCATACTGCAGGGAACAGAGAACAAGTGGAGCATTTTAGGGGGAAGAGAAACATGATGCATAAACATTTTATAAACACAATTATAGAAGTAGTGTGGAAAATGGCTAGAAAGGAAAAATTTTGAAAAAAAGAGGACATTTTGGCAACAATTCAGTAGCCATTCGTAACATGTTTGTTAAGAAAATGTTCTCCTTCCCACTTTGATGAGTGTCATTTGGGTCTTAAAAGCTAGCAAGCAGCCATCTAAGAAACAATATTTTCTCTCAACCCACCCAAAACAGAGGAGAATAAGACTTCAATCATGAGGAAAATATCACTCAGAGACTCAGAAAATAACTCAGAGACTACATCAGCATGAGACCAGAAGAACTAGATGGTGCCTAGTCACCACAAATGACTGCCCTGACAGGGAACACAGCAAACAGTACCTAACGGAGAGGATTAAAAATGGGGTGCAGAACTCGAATTCTGTGAAAAAGACTAGTCTGGTTGATCTAACAGACTGCAGGGTCCCTGGAAGATATTGCCCCTGGGCTCTCTACTAGTCCGGAACTGAAACCATTCACGAAGCCAACTCTTCAGACAAAGCTCACACTGGGCTATAATATATGACACTAGTCAAAAGTGGGTGAAGCAGACTATTGCATCCCAGAACAATTAGTTGTGCGTTCATTGACGCCTCTGTGTTGCATTTACCACCACTTACATCTATTTATGTTTCTTTCTTTCTTTCTTTTACATTCTGCTGTACACTCTGAGCTTCTTGAGGGAACAAAAACACCAAACAGCTCCTGTTTGGAGGTGAAATGAGATGATAGAGGGCAGACAAAAGCTGGCTGAATGGACATGGGAAATTTAGGGTGGAAAAGGGGAGTGTCCTGACACGGCATGGGGAGAGCAGCTAGAGTTCCGTGGACGTGGATATATGAGATTCGTAGGACAAATTGACTTCAACTGTGAACTTTCGCTTAAAACACAACAAAAAATGTTTTAAAAGAAACAAGAGTATATATTTTAGTGGGCAAATCTGCTGCAAAATTCCTCTTTGAAGTGTTAAGAATCAAAGATGTCAAGCAATAGACTGTGTGTCTAACCCAAGCCATGCAATTTCAACTGCCTTATAAGCATGTGAAAGCTGGACATTGACTTAAGGAAGACAAAAAAAAAAAAATTATGGTTTTGAATTATGGTGTTTGGGAAGGGTATTGAATATAACATGGATTGTTAGAAGAATGAATAAATCTGTCTTGGAATAAGTATAGCCAGAATGCTCCTTAGAAACAATGATGGAAAGACTTAGTGTCTTGTGCTTTGGACATGTTGTCAGAAGAGACCAATTCCTTGGGAAGGACATCGTGCTTGGTAAACAAGAAGGTCCATGGAAAGGAGGAAGACCTTCAATGAGATGCACTGACACAGTGCTGCAACAATAAGCTCAAGTATAACAACAACCAAGAGGATGGTGCAGGGCCAAGCAGTGTTTCATTGTATTCTATGTAGGGTTACCACGAGTTAGAACCAGCTCAGTGGTACCTAACAACAACTACAAAGAAGTAAGGTGCAGGGTTTTACTTTTTTTCCCCGCTCCAACTGATTTAGTGTTCTTGTAGGAAACATGAATCTCCGTAAGTACACTTAGCTTGCTTTAAAATAGCTGATGATTTTTCTTAGGAGGTGTTAGAACCTGAGAAAACGATTTTTCTCATCAACTAAACTGAGTTTAACTTTTCATCATGGGGGAAAAACAATATCCTTGTCTTCAATAGGACGAATGCAATCTTCAACATTTCAATTAGAAACACACCAGAGTATATTCTAGAGAAATGAGTATCTCACAGATTCACTCTATTGTATAACCCAAAAGAATAGTTCATGAACTCTTTTCATAATTTTATGAAAGTTCAATCTTTCATCGTATCTCTGAATTCGCAGCCTTTGCATACGCTTTCACTTAGTTAACTGCTACATTTTTCTTTTCCCACCAGTCTGTTTTGTTTCTTGTTTTTTGTTTGTTTGTTTGTTTGCATTTTACTTTCAGTTTCCCAAACCCCACCAGTTTTCAAATATCCAATTCCCTAGCAACCAGCACGTGAACCTGGAAATAGTATTAAAAGACCATCATTTTGGGTTATTTGGAACAAGTTTATTATAAATGTTAAAATTATAAAGGTGAATGTGAACAAATTTCATTATTTGAAAATTGAAACTGATTTTATCATAATTAATGCCATTTTTTGAAAAAAAGAACCTTGTAACTGATTAATTTTTAGGATGGGAATCGTCCTTTTGATGTGAGGAAAAGCAGAAACCTGCAAAAAAGGAGGAAAACAGTCATTTGAATACAGTCTCAACCATTTGGGTGATTTCACCCTTTTTATGAAATTTATTTTTGTAAGGTCATATTTTATTATAGAGTGTTTAAAATTTGGTGTCATATTCCTGACTAATTTTCAATATGCTATAAAACAATAGATATGATTAATAAATGGCATTTTAAAAATTCTCAAATTTTAAAATAGTATATAATGAGATCTTTGGCAGATACTGGCTACACAGAAGAATAGACAAGGTGAATAACAACTTCAGCTCTTCCCTAATGCAAATTTAACAGAAAATCAATGTTAGTTACACTAAGGAACATACTTCTTTGCATTATAAAAACTTATTTGGTTTTTGAAATTGATTTGGTACTTTCTTAAAAAGCTAGAAATAGAAATACCATATGAACCAGCTATCTGATTTTTTGGAATATATTATAGAGAAATAAAGGCTGTCTCATGAACAGATATGTGCACATCAATGTTGATAGCAGCACTGTCCACAATAGCAAAAAGATGGAATCAACCTAGGTGTTCATCAACAGATGAATGGATACACAAACTGATATATTCACACAATGGAATACTATGTAATGATAGAGAACAGTGGTGATCTTAGGAAATATCCATAACATGGAGTCACCTGGAAGACATTGTGCTGAGTGAAATTAATCACTTGCAAAAAAGCAAATACTGTATGAGACCACTATTATAAGCACTTAAGGAAAGGTTTAAACACAGAAGAAGATAATTTTTGATGGTTACAAGGGGAGGAGGGAGGGAGATGGGTCTTCACAGACTTAAATAGTAGATAGTAATTGGATTAGATGAAGAGAGGGCCAGCGAGCAGTAGAAGGGACGATAACATAGCTGGATTACACCACAAAAAGCTAGAAAGTTTTCTAACTACAACCCAACATTTTGAAGGACAGAGCAGCAGGGACAGGGTTATGGGAATCACAGTTTCTGAGGACAGCTAGACTAATTGTCATAACTAAGTTTTTTTTTTTTTTTTTTTTTTTAAGAAAATGTTCTGTACTTTGATAAGTGGCATCTGGGGCCTTAAAACTCAGCAAGCAGCCATCTAAGAAGCATCAATTGGTCCCAATGTACCTGAAACTGAGGGAAATGAAGGACCTTAATGACATGAGGAAAATACGAACCCAGCAGACAGAAGATACCATACAATCAATAGTCTATATCAGCATAACATCAGAAGAACTATACAGTGCCCATCCACCACCCATGACTCCCCTGACAAGGAACACAATGCAAAATCCTTGATGTAGCAGGAGGAAAAATGGGTGTACAGAACTAGAACTCTATTAAAAGACCACACCTGATGCTCCATCAGACTCGAGGGTCCCCTGAGACTAGGGCTCTTGGACCATCTGTTTAGCTCAGAGCTAAAACCAGTACCAAAGCCAACTCTTCAGACAAAGATTGGACTAGACTGTAAGACACAGAGTGACACTGATGAAGAGCATACTTCTTAGCTTAAATATGTATGGGAGGCTGATTAAGCAGCTCTTGTCCAGAGGCGATATGAGAGAACAGAGGGGGATAGGAGTTGGATGAATGGATACGGGAGGTACAGGATAGAGAGGGGAATATACTGTCACAAAGGTGGAGGAAATTAGTTGGAACTGCATAGTGGTGTGAACACAGTGTATCATATGGCAGATTGATTTGGATCGTAAACTTTCACCTGAAGCACAATAATTTTATTATTATCATTTTTTAATTTAGTTGACTTTTAGCAGGGGGAAGACTGGAAGAAAACAGTCAACCTGGATGAACACTCAACTGAAACTTGTCCCTCTGGGTAATCTCAGAGCAAAATGCAAGTACATGAATTGTGGTAAGTATAAAAGTAAATTATTTTTTACTTCAACACTTTTTTCGTGTACAATTCAATGACATCAATTATGGTCACCATGTTGTACAGCATCACCCATTATGTTTCCAATTGTTTTTGTGATCTTTATCAAAAAACTTAGTCCTCTAAGCAATGAATCTTTTTTCTCTTGCCTACTCTGAAGTGCAGAATTCATTCAAAAACATTAGTAAGCCTGTTTGGAACCAGCACACAAAATTTCATGCTAATAGGTTATTATAGCTCTTGCCCAGAGGGCATTTTACATTTGTCCATTACAATTTGAGTTCTTCACAGTCTTTTAAAGGTCACAGAAAAACAACAGTTTTGTCTTTAGCAGAGAATTTTTTTAAGTCAATTTATGACAACTTTGTGTTCTGGCAGGCCAACTGTTATTGGCTTAGAATGGCCAAAATCCTATGAAGAATGGATGCTACTTTATTAAGCACTATCAGATAAATAGCATTAGTGAAATTAGGAGACTATGTAACCACGTAAGTTCTGAAAGCAATAACTTATATACCTTATCGAATGCTTTTTGTAGGAACTTAGATTCTGGACTACCTAATTAAATTCTAAAATACTTCCATTTAAAAAAATTGTGTAGAGAAAAAGAATAATACTATGTCACCTCGTTATTTGTTCCTTTTAACTTTTTTTAATTCTGTCAAAATTCAGAGGCTTTTCTCTGATCAACAGTATTCATATATCCAAAATATTTTGAATAATCTTAATTTATGTAATTTTATATTTTTCTCTAAATAAGACTCAGTAAATAAAAAGTCATATATGATGTAGTTGTTCCATATCTTTAAATATAATAATAATAAATATTGGAGGTCAATATTTCTTATTCAGGAAATACTGGAATCATTAGTATATCATTTTCTCCTAATATTCCAACAAAATAAATTTACAAAACTAATGCAATCTATACTCTTATTACTGAATTAGTTTATGTTTGTTCTTCTTCCATGAAATATATTTTCAGAAGCAACTTTGCCATATCTCTACCTGTTCTTCTAACCCAAAGAACCAGGAAGAATTATTTTTCCCAAGAAGAAATACCATATGGTTTAGTTCCCCATTTGAACAGCAATATTTCTATGCTTTCTTTTCCTTATTGACTTGTGTTGAATAGTAAAGCCGGCTAGCAGAACACTATAAGTACTAGAAACAAAAAAATCATTGCAAGCTCAAATACAGAGTGGTGAAGTTGCCATAAATGATTAATATTTTAAGCAACATAAAGTAACTCAGATGAAAATATATACTTTGCACAGGCATCTCTAATGCAACCTTGGATTAGTCAGTTTAACTACTTATATCTCAGTTTCTCAGACTAAATGTTCTTCTTGAAAGTATTTACTTATAACACCCGTATGTGCATAGCCACTTGCTATGTGTAACAGCAATGATTTCTTTGTAGATGATAATGAAAGTAACAGTTTTTCTACCTCTGTACAGGCTTGTAATGAAAACTAAGTAAAAGCATGCTTCTGAAAGGACTGTGTCTACTCCAGAAAGCTTTCAGAGTCTTCTGTTTATTCGTGGAGCAAATAATAATCAGTCATTCATCAGTAAGTAAACATAAGGACTATAACTGGTCACTTCTACACAGCTCTTTTATCCTCCCTCACTGAAGTAGCACCATAAGAATCTAACTGAAATACAGTGATGAAGTAAATGAGTTCTATCCTTAGATACTCTCAGTTTTTAAAACAGCTTTCTTCTCCATCTCTCATCACCTTGTCACCACTCCATGACCCCTTTTTAAAGAATTCAGTGCCTAATTGGCTTTTAATCAGGGGGCTAATAAATACTGCCTACTATTTTCTAACAGAGCCAGTGATTGAATAAGCTGTAGGTTGGGAGACTGAAAACAAAAGAGTGAATATAACAGCAAAAAGATAAGCTATTAGAACTTATTTTAGTATTATGAGTTCCACTTAAAATTTCATCAATCCCTAACAAACAACTTCCTGTTCTGTTTGATTTCTTCCTGTTCTGATTTATTTTGCTTTCTCCGGAGGTAGGCTCTGGCACAAGTCTGCCATCCATGCCTTTTCCAACTGAGGAGACTAGACTTCTCACACAAGAATCACTTTTCCTTCTTTTTACTAAAAGGGAAGATAACTAAAAATGTTAGCAAGTTCGCAGATAACTTCTAAAAATAAAATATACAGAAGCATGAAAAATTCTATCAAAGTTCTATGACCCTGAAGATACGTACATTTAAACTTTCTTACTGTGATCCTGTCTTTTTCACCTGCCACATGTCAGTTTCTTCTCTATTAAACAAAACCTGAAACCTGTGTGGGCAGACAGTAAAATGTGATGAGTCTGTGTAAAAGTTAATGACTCAAGACACAAAGCTTAACTTCAAAAAGGTCTTTGAGGTTCACGTCTGATGACATTCGCCATGAACAAGAGCAGATGGCATATCTGCAGCAGTCAAGGCATTGGTACTTTGGGATTAGCATGGCAACTCCATAACTGTTCAGGAGTAGGGATTAGAAACTTTCAGATTTGCAGGCCTGCTTCTGCACTTTCAGTGGCATATAACTTCATCCTAGCTAAACCTGACAGATAAGCTTTCTATTCCGATTGGATTTTGCCTTGCAATATCATTGTAAGAAATGATGAAGTAATCAAGACAGCTTGTCTTTCAATATCAACTTGATTGTGGGCTGGAAGGCATGTGAAGATAACTTGGAGGCAAAATATTCATAAAGAGAAACTTGACAATCATCTTGGAAGTTATTCTTTATACACTGTCTACTTGTAACCCTTACTGATGAAAGTAAAATCTGGCGTATGTGACTAGAAATGAAAGAATGGATGCGTGGATCAAATTGAATCCATACAGAATGAGATCTGGGCCATGAGCCTAATTGGTACGATATTGATATGACAGAACTCTGTGTTTCTGTCCTCTTGAGGCTTTATTTTCATGCATTTTTGGTTGATGGTATCAGCGTGTCTGATCATGCCACAAGTTTTTCATGACATGAGAGAAGACATAAGTGACCAAGTAGGAGGGAAGAATTTGTAGTAGACATAGCAGCCAAATTCAAACCTATGTGATCAGGTAGAAACTAGTTCCTCAGGTAAGTATTTAAAGTGATATGCCAACTTGGTTGCAGGCTTCATGTGAGAGATGGAAAAATCATATGAAACAGCAACTAAATAAAGAATGATTGCATGGCTATTGTTGTTAGTTGCCATCAAGTTGCAACCTGTGGATGCAGAGTAAACCTGCTTGATACTATTTTCAAGGCTGTGACCTTTCAGAAGCAGATTAGCAGTTCTCTCTTCAGAGATGCTGCTGGGTGGGTTTGAATCACCTAACTTTCACCTAGTAATCAAGCATTTAACCATTTGAGTCACTCAGGGAATCCTGGGTAAATGGAATTAATTAAATAAACAAATATTTTAAGAAGCCCCTTAAAAAGGAAGAGCAAAATAGGAATCAATGGGACCATCAATCATGTTAAATAGGCCACATAGCTCTGTTACCTGGGAAATTTGAGCTTTTAAACTATTATTCTCAGTCATTGCCCATATAAAACCATTAGTACTGCGAGCAAGAGCACATTAGCTGTACTAACTTAAGAGCAAGACCTTCACAGCACTTGAGGGTCTCTCATAAAAACAGAAGAATTGCAAAGGAAAGTTAGAGAATGGTTTTCGGCGAGATAAAGCACTGTCATTATTTGATGTTTTCATTAGTTTTGGGAATGTGCTCAGCATTTCTGTGGAAAAGAAAAAAATAGATCCATATTCAAGGAATAGAACAGGCTATGAAAAGTCTTGCTTTAAATAGAAAGAACTGGCTATTTACAGGCCTATCACAACACTGTTTTATATATCAGAAACTGTGACACAAGATTTGAGGCAGTCTTTTAATTTGCATACATAGGTTCCAACGATAAGCTTCAGTTTATAATTGAAACCTCTGAAATTGACTGCTAAAATTATATGAAGTTTTTTGGAAGAAGAAACATCCTTCGCTTTTATCAAAATGTAAAAGGATTCATAACCACCTCAAATTTAAGAGTTGGTTGTCTTGAAAATCTTTGAAGTTCTCTCTGGTTTTGTTCTTCTGAATTTCATACTCGTTGTGTGAAAATGGAAACCCTGGTGGTATAGTGGTTAAATGCTACAGCTTCTAACCGAAAGGTCAGCAGTTCAAATCTACTCCTTGGAAACCCTGTGTGGCTGTTCTGCTCTGTCCTCTAGGGACACTATGAGTTGGCATCAACTCTACAGCAACAGGTTTGGTTTGGTTTTGGTTTTTATGTGAAGTTACAACTAATACATACTGTCCACAAAGTATGGTTATAAATCATAGAAGTGAGACAAATGGGTTGGATTTTTCAAGTATTTATAATATGGAGGACATCTGTCTTTATAAACACTACCTCAGTTAATGCTTAAACTGCCCTATGAAATAAGAGTTTATACTGTCCATTTTACATTATGTATTAAGGGCTCAGGGCAGCTGATTTGCTTAAGCAAACTGAAAGTAGCAGAACCTGGAATAAAACTTGCATATCATTTTTTGAGCAAATAATGTACATCTTTATTTGTGTGCCAACCACTACCTCCCTCTGTAAGGTATTTTCATAAGTCCACTATGTTATTATTTTTTTTTCCCAGCACCATGAAAAAAAACTGGCATAGAGGCATTTCTGAAAATATCTCATGGGATAAGGAGCAGTTGACACACAAATATAGAAGATGCATATTTCTGCACAAAAATACAGCAGTCAGACTCCAAAGTTGTTTTCATAACTGCATTTTAATGCATTTTGTTGGGTACTGTTATGTAGATTCTTTCAAGAAACAAAACAAGGTAAGCTAGTTTTGGAGATCCAGTGCTGTACCTGAAATGGAGTGTAGAAACAGGGAAAAATCTGATTGTGAATTCCAAGCTTTTAATTCATGTTTACTTGGACTAAAATAAACAACAAACCATTACAGAAAGAGAAGAATGCACAAATCAGCATGTGTGTAGTGGGGATTGGGCCGTGCAACCAGAGGCAACATAAAGAGCTTCAATATGTTTTGGATACCAGCTCACAGGCTGCATCAGTGTCTCAGTCTCCAAGCCCCTATAGTTCCCAACTTATCCTCTAAAGAGCAATAACATGTAAATTGATCACTAATGTTTATTCCACCCTCCAGACATCTCTTGTGCTGATGTTTGGGAGACCACAAAAGTAGTTTTGCAGGGCTGGCTTCAGTGGTATGCAGCCCGCACTATCTCACAAGGGCCCACACTTGACTTAACTCTCTATTTCCAGGCCCCCTTTACTTTTGGACTGTACCCTTTAAATTACATAGCTTGTCCTAGGATTTGGTTTGAAGTTTGTACATTGTTTGCTTTATGACTGAGTTTTCTGATTTGTTTTAATTTTATAATCAAGCCTTATATACATTTAGTTTCAGTTTAGAGGTGAGGAGAGAGGGAGACAGGAGATTGGACCTTAGCTGTTCACAGAGTGGTATCATCCACACTGCTTACTACATCATATTTCATTCTTGTAATCAAAGGTATGCTAAAGATGGGAAAATTCCTTAATCATCATCAAATGATATTATCATCTTTACCATTAATTGATACAGTTCACTGAAGCTGATTCAAGCAGTCAAAAAGGACTCCATTGAGACTTCATCAGCATATGACCAGAATAACTAGATGGTGTCTGGCCATCACTAATTACTTTACCGACAGGTGATAAAATGTAGAGTTCCTGAAACAGTGGGAGAAAAATGGGTATGCAGAACTAAAATCTTATTTAAAAAAAAAAAAAAAAAAGACTTAGTGGTCCAACAGACTGGAGGTTTCCTGAAGGACATAGCCCCCAGAGTCTTTTAGCCCAGAGTTAGAACCAGTACTGAAGCCAACTCTTGAGACAAAGATTGGATTAGGCCATAAGGCATAGAGCAATGCTGGCAAAGAGTGTTTCTTGGTTTAAACACATACATGAACTAGTCTGTCATGGGTTGAATGGTGTCCTCCCCAAAATATGTGCAGCCATTTGTCTGGGCCACGATTCCCGGTATTATGTGATACTCCTATAGGCTGTAAACCCTGCCTTTACGATGTTCATGGAGAGGATGGGAGGCAGCTGTATTGGTGGGGCGAGACTCAGTGCAGAAGACTATATGGTGCTTTGAGGCAATCTCTTGTCATATAAGTGAAAGAGAGGCAAGCAGTTTCCTCAGTTAGGAACCTCATACCACCAAGAAGCAGTGCTGGGAGCTGAGCATAGCCATTGGAAAAAACCTGCAGTCCATGCACCTCAGAAGCACTCAATCCGGGGGAAAATTGATGATCTTCTTCCAAGGCAAACAGAGAAATTGTTCCTCTGGAACCTGTGCCGTGAATTTGGACTTCCAGACTACAGGACTGTGACAGAATAAACATCCCTTTTTAAAGCCATCCAGTTGTGGCGTCTCTGTTACGGTAGCACTAGATGACAAAAACACTGTCTAAGCAGTTTCTGTCCAGAGGTGCGACAAGAGGGTGGTGGGGTATAGGAGTTGGCTGAATGGGTATGGAAAGTACAGGGTATAAAGTAATAGTGTGCTATCACACGGTGAGGAGAGCAGCTAGAGTCACATATGCGAGGGGTTTCATATGGCAAATTGACTTGAATTGCAAATTTTCATTTAAGGAACAACAATTTTTTTAAAGGACTCCATTAAGTTGTTCCCCTTCAGCCCTGAAGGCTGCCTGTCATGCACAGAGACACATTCGAGGCTAGAAATTTTATTCTTGATAGGATAGCTCGTGCAAGTGGCTGAAGGCCACTTGGTTGGTTTCTGAACTTGTCAGATCTGTTTATCTCACCTACTTGTGGTTCACAGTGCCTAAAGTGATGAAATGTAACACTATACGCCCAATTAAACATCTACTTCCAACATATTCTTAATTTATAAGGCACTGGAAATGTTATTCTAACTCAAATTTTACTTAAATGTTCCAATACAAGAATCACTTCAGCAAAGCAGCAGACCTCTACATCTTCGTAGTAACCAATAGCTACTAAATAGCCATCAGGCATTTACTCTCAAAGACACACGTGATTTAACTTATAGACTAAAATACATTCAACCTATTTTCTATTGAAAGTACATGTTAAATTTAAAAGCATGTTTTATTTGTTTTATACACATATCTTCTGACAATCTTAAGCGTCACTGAAGTAATTCACGTAACTCCCTTAAAGGACCACTACTCAAACATTATTAATATATGATGTCAGGATCAAGAGAATATATGTAAAAATGTCTTGTAAGCTAAAAAGAGTAATAGAATATTTATTACTTGTTTAAGAGTGAATTACTTCATGTTCCTTTCCAAGAAATATTGCAGGAAATGTCAGCTTAAACATCGAGCAGCTTATTATTGGTCTGTGTGTTGAAACTTAAGCATGCACTGGGAAAAACAAAATAAAATATACTGATTTAAGGAAGTTCTCTGTTGTTTGATTTCAGAGGTGTAGAAAGGGTTTTCTGTGATGAAACTTTTGCTTCATGGGCCGGGTATGATACTTGGAATATTAACACTAGAAGTATAGTTTCTGTAGTTCAAACTATGGTTTAGCTGGGTCCTCTTCTCATCATCTTATAAGGCTATAACTGAAGTGTTTACTGGGCTGCATCCTCATCTGAAGACTTGTCTGGAGATCAATCTGTTTCCAAGTTCACTCAGTCTCCCTTTACTTTTCTTCATTTTTGTAAAGACTAGAGTCTCTTGGAAGACGGAAATACCTGGAGCTGAACTACTTTCATCTTTTCGTTATCTGTCTGGTTAGAAAGCCTCAGGGTGCAGTCGGAAACAGTGAGGAAGCCAGGCTTATTGTTAGTTGATTTATAATCCGTGACTCTCTTTCAAAGCCACACACCAAAGAGTGATTTCCAATAAGCTGAGGTGGTATTGTTGCTAGGTGTCGTCGAGTCATTTCCAACTCACGGCTTCTCCTGCACCATCCTCACAATCGTTGCTATGTTTGAGTCCAAAGATGCAGCCACTGTGTTGATGCATCTTGCTGAGACTCTTCCTCACTTTTGCTGACTGTCTAATTTACCAAGCATTGTATCTTTTTCCTAGGACTGATCTCTCCTGATAACATGTCCAAAGTACATGACATAAAATCCTGTCATCCCAGCTTCTGAGGAGCGTTCTGGTTGTACTTCTATCAGGACAGATGTGGTCATTCTTCTGGTAGTTCATGGTATATTCAATATTCTTTGCAAACGTCACAATTCAAAGATAGCAAGTTTTCTTTGGTCTTCTTTATTTGTCATCCTGCTTTTACATGCATATAAGGTGACTGAAAATACTATGGCTTGGATCAGGTGCACCTTAGTCTTCAAGGTGATATCTTTGCTTTTAACACTTTAAAGTCTTCTGTAGCAGATTTACCCGACACAATGTCATTTTTCTTAACTGCTAATTCTTTGAGCAGTGATTGCGGATGAGAGTAAAGTGAAAACCTCGACAATTTGAATCTTTCATCTATTTAACAAGATGTTGCTTATTGGTCCAGTTGTGAGGATTTTTGTTTTTTTTTTTATGATGAAGTGTGGTCCACACTGAAGACCGCAGTCTTTGATCTTCATCAGTAAATGCCTCAAGTCCTCTTCACTTTCAGCAAGCAAGCTTATGTCACCTACATGTCATAGATTGTTAATGAATCTTCCTCCAATCCTGATGACACATTAGTATTCGTACAGTCCAGCTTCTCAGATTATTTGCTCAGCATACAGGTTGAATAACCATGGTGAAAGGATACATTCCTGACGCACATCCGTCTAGGTTTTAAACCATGCAGTAGCCCTTTGTTCTTATAGAAGACTGCCTCCTGTTCTATGTATAGGTTCTTCATGAACACAATTAAACCCACTGCTGTCAAGTCAATTCCAACTCATAGTGACCCTCCAGACAAAGTACAACTGTCCCATACAGTTTCCAAGGACTATCTGGCAGATTTGAACTGCCAACCTTGTGGTTAGCAGATATAGCACTTAATCACTATGCCACCAGGGTTTCCTTGAACACAAATGTTGTGAAATTCTCATTATTTGCAATATTATCAATAATTTGTTACCGACACAGTCGAATGTCTTAGTGCAGCTGATAAAACTGAGGTAAACATCTTTCTGTTATTCTGTGTTATCAGCCAAGATCTGACATCAGCAATGACATCATTCGTTTTACTTCCTCTTCTGAATCAAGCTTGAATTTCTGAAATTTCCCGTTGATGGACTGCTGCAATCATTTCTGAATTGTCTTCAGCAAAATTTTACTTGTGTATCATCTTAAATGAGCAATTTCCTCATTCTGTGGGATCACCTTTCTTTGGAATGGGCACAAATACGAATCTCTTTCAGTCAGCCCTGTAGCTCTCTTCCAAATTTATTGACCAGCGAGCACCTCCAATGCTGCATCCATTTGTTGAAACCTCTCAGTTAGTATTTCTTCAATTCCTGAAGCTTGCTTTTTGTCAATTCCTTCAATGTAGCTTGGTCTTTTCCCTACAATACCATACGGTACCTCTTAAAATGACTGAACACTGACAAATTCTTTTTGGTATAGTGACCCTGTGAATTCCTTACATCTTCTTTTGGGGCTTCTTGCACCATTATTTTGCCCATAGAATGCCTCAATATTGCAACTGGAGGCTTGTATTTTTTTTCTTCAGTTCTTTCAGCTTGAGAAACATGAAGTCTGTTTCTCATTTTTGGTTTTCTAATGCCATGTCTTTGTACATGTTGTTTTAATACTTTACTTTGTTTTCCCAAGTTGCCCATTAAAATCTTCCGTTCCACTCATTTGTTTCATCATTTCTTCTATTTGCTTTAGCCACTTTACATTCAAGAGCAAGTTTCAGAATCTATTTTGACATCCATTTTGGTCTTTTCATTCTTTAATCCTTTTTTAATGACTTTTTGCTCTCTTCATATATGTTATCCTTGATGTCAACACACAGCTCACCCGGAATTTGATCATTAATGTTCAATGTGGTAAATCTATTCTTGAGGTGGTTTCTAAATTCAGGTAGGATATAGTCAAGGTCATCCTAGTATTTTGTGGACTTGTTATAATTTTCTTCAGCTTTAATTATAACTTGACTATGAGCATTTGATGATCTGCTTTTCAGTCAGCCTTGTCTTTGTTCTGACTGATGATATTGTACTCTACCATCATCTATCTCCACAAATGTGGTTGATTCGTTTCCTGTGTATTCCATCTGACAAACTCTACTTGTGTAATTATCATCTATATTGTCGAAAAAAAGATATTTGTTATGAATTTGAAAGATCCAACTCGACGGCACTTGGCATGGCTTGGCTTGAAAGATATTTACAATAAGCCTTACCGTTACATAATACCTTCCTCTTAAGAGTGTCAAAAATCTGCAAGTTGATTTTAAATAATAAAATCAAAAAACCCACTGCCATCAAGTCAATACCAACTTGTAGCAACCCTACAGGGCAGAGTAGAACTGCTCTGTACAGTTTCCAAGGAGCTTCTGCTGATTCAAACTGCCAACTTTTTGGCTAGCAGACATTGCACTTAATGACTGTGCTACTAGGGCTTCCATTTTAACTAACAGAAGATAGAAAGGGTTATGAAATGTCACATCCTTGTTTAGGTTATATTATTTATACATGATCTTTGGGCAGAACAGAGCTAGAGTTTCTCCTTGCTGCTTGGGAGAAATAAGCAGACACAAAGAAGACACCTATGTGACAAAAAATTACAGGCAGCCTTTAGAAACTTCAGGCCCTGAGAATCACCAGCAGTTAACAACAGTCAACAAAAAGCCAGTATACAATCTCAAGGAATTGAATTCTGGCAACAATCTAAGAGTATCTGGAAGTAGGTCTAACCCCAGCTGATCCTCTAGATGAGAATATGGCCCAGGTGAAACTTGGATTGCTGCCCTTTGAGATGCTGAGTAGATACTCCAGCTAAGCTATGCCTAGACTTCTTTTTTTTTAAATACTCTCTTTATTTATTTATTTAATATGACTGAGTGAAAATGTAAATTCCTGTATAAATTGACATGCTCACCTATATGCAGCTTCCACTGCTCTTCCTGTGTGGTGACAGCACACTATTCCTCTCTGCTCCATACATGTCTCATTATCCCAACAGTTTCCTTTCCCCTCCTCTCCACCTACTCTCCTTCCTCCAGCCAGAGGTCAGCAGGATGACATCCTATAGATGTATAGAATCATAAAGTGCATCAAATATATGGTCACTCTGCATCATCAAGTACAATCCATTCATATCCGAAGAGTGAAACTTCGTTAAGACTTATGGGCAAGGGCAGCGTCAGGGCCAGGAGCCATGCTCCCAGGGGAACCCCGAAACCACGGGACCATCAATTGAGGTCTTTTAGTGGAGATCTCAGGGTGCATCCCTTTTTATTCTCGTTGTCAGTGAGACTCAACTTAGTGAGCTCCATTGCGGCTATCACTGGTGGTGGCTGGGCATGATCCAGTTCTTCTGGTCTCAAGTCGATGTAGGCACCCACTCCTGTGTGTCTCTATATCTTCTGGGTTGTCTTTACCCCATGTGCTTTTGGTCCTTGGTGAGCATCTGTTCCTGCTGAGTTGGGACCATTTGCTCTTCCCTCTGATGGCAGCTCGGCAGCTTTTAAGACCCCAGACACCACTCACCAATGTGGGGTGCAGAGAGTCCTCTTATCAAAACGCTAGTTGTGTCAATTGGCCTCGATTTTGCCTAAGAGCATGGTCCCCTGCCCCCTGCCCCAGCTACTCTATCCTTGCAATATTGGGTTAAGATGGAAGGAGTATTCAAGTTATGCTGAAGTCCACTTAATATTGTTCTTGTTTCTAATGTGTGCTATCATCGATTTCACCCAACCAGATTTCTAGCAACTATCTAGTCTAAACCCTCCCCGCCTTGCCAGCCCTCCTTCCCCTCCCTTGCAGCTGTCAAAGAGTCTTTTCTTCTATACACAAGTCTGTTTTTGAGATCTTGTCGTAGAGACGTCATGCAGTATTTGTCCTTCTGTCGCTGACTACTTTCACGCAACATAGTGTCTTCCAGTTGAAACCAGGTTATGAGATGTTTCCTGGAATCATCTTTATTCTTTATCATTGCGTAGTGCTCCACTGAGTATATATACCATAGTTTACCTATCCATTCTTCTGTTGTTGGGCATCTGGATTGATTCCATCTTTTTCCTATCATGGACTGTGCTGCAACAAACATTCTTGTGCATGTGTCTGTTGGTGTGAAAGGCCTTGATTCTGTAGGACATATTCCAAGTAGTGGAATTACTGGGTCAAATGGTATATCGATATATCCATTTTTTTAAGGAAGCGCCAGATTGCTTTCCAAAGAGGCTGGACCATTTTGCAACCCCACCAACAGTGTAGGAGGGTTCCACTTTCTCCACAGCCTCTCCAGCATTTGTTGTTTTGTGTTTTCTGGATCATGGCCAACCTTGTTGGGGTGAGATGGTATCTCATTGTCGTCTTGATTTGAATTTCTTTAATAACTAAAGATCGTGAACATGTCCACGTGTGTTTTTTGGCTACCTGGATCTCCTCTTTAGTGAAATGTCTGTCCACCTCCTTTGCCCATCGCTTAATTGGATGATTTATCTTCTTTTTATTGATATTTTGTAGTATCTTATAGATTATGGAGATCAGGCGTCTGTCCGACATAGAGTTGCCAAGTATTTTTTCCAGTTCTGTAGGTAGCCTTTTAATTCTGTTATTAAAGTCTTTGGATGAGCAAAAGTGTTTGATTCTTAATAGTTCCCATTTATCTATTTACTCTTCGGATGATTGTGATTTGTTTGACTGATTTTGGTGTCTGTCCACATTGTGTATTAAAACTTCTGTTGTTATTCCTACCTTTTCTTGGAAGAGCTTTATTGTTTTAAGTTTGATATTTAGGTCTTTTATCCAGTTGGAGTTGGTTTTTGTATAAGATGTAAGATATGGATCTTGTTTTAGTTTCTTGTAGATGGATATCCAATTTTGCCAGCACCATTGGTTTAAGATACTGTTTTTACTCCAGTTTAATGCCTTAGGGCCTTTGTTGAATATCAACTGTTCATAGGCAGAGGGTGTCATCTCTGGGGTCTCAATTCTGTTCCGTTGATCAATCTGTCTGTTTTTGTACCAATACCAGGCTGTTTTGACCACTGTGACAATGTAGTATGTTCTAAGGTCGGGTAACGAGAGGCCTCCCAGTGTGTTCTTCTTCTTCAGTAGTACCTTACTTATTCAGGGCTTTTTCCCTTTCCAAACAAAATTGGTGATTTGTTTCTCCATCTCATTAAAAAAAGACACTGGAACCTGAATTGGGATTGCATTATATAAGTAGATTGCTTTGGGTAAAATAGACATTTTCACAATGTTAAGTCTTCCTATCCATGAGCAACATAGGTTTTTCCATTTATCTAAGGCTCTCTTAGTTTCTTGTAGTAAGGGCTTGTAGTTCTCTTTGTAAAGGTCTGTTATTTCTCTGCTTAGATTAATTCCTAGGTACTTTATCTTCTTAGGGTCTATCGTAAATGGTATTGATTTGATGATTTCTTCATTAACAGTCTTGTTGTTGGTATAAAGGAATCCTACTGATTTACTTATGTTTATCTGTATTCTGAGACTTTGCTGAACTCTTCTATCAGTTTGAGTAGTTTACTTATAGATTCTTTGGGATTCTCTACATATACAATCACATCATCTGCGAACAGGGAGATTGTGACTTCTTCTTTGCTGATGCAGATGTCCTTTATTTCTTGGTCTTGTCTAATTGCTCTGGCTAGAACTTCTAGTACAATGTTGAATAGGAGAGGTGAGAGTGGGCATCCTTGTCTAGTTCCTGTTCTCAAAGGAAAGTCTTTCAGTCTCTCCCCATTCAATATGACATGGGCAATTGGCTTTGTATAAATGACCGTTATTGCATTGAGAAATTTGTTGTCTATGTGTATTTTGCTAATAGTTTTTAGCAAGAATGGGTGTTGGACTTTATCAAATGCCTTTTCTGCATCAATGGACAAAATCAGGTGATCCTTGTCTTTTGTGTTATTTATGTGGTTAATCACATTAATTGTTTTTCTGATGTTGAACCAGCCTTGCATCCCTGGTATGAATCCCACTTGGTCATGATGGATTATTTTTTTGATATGTTGTTGTATTCTATTGGCAAGAATTTTGTTGAAGGCTTTTGCATCTAGATTCATGAGTGATATCGGTCTGTAGTTCTCCTTTTTGTTTGGGTCTTTCCCTGGCTTTGGTATCAGGGTTATGCTGGTTTCATAGAATGAATTTGGGAGTACTCCATCCCTTTCTATACTGGAAATAGTCTCAATAGTGGTGGAGATAACTCTTCTCTAAAAGCTTGGTAGAATTTTGCAGTGAAGCCATCTGGGCCCGGGCTTTTTTTGGTTGGCAGTGTTTTGATGACCTTTTCAATCTCTTCCTTTGTGATGGATTTATTAAGTTCTGCTTCACGTTGTGATAATTTGGGTAGGTGATATGCGTCAAGGAATTTGTCCATTTCCTCTAGGTTTTCAAATTTGTTAGACTACAGTCTTTCATAGTATTTTATTATGATATTTTTGATTTCTGTTGGATCTGTGGTGACAACTCCCCTCTGATTTCTAGTTTGAGTTATTTATTTCTTTTCCTGCTTTTCTTTAGTAAGTTTAGCCAGTGGTTTGTCAATTTTGTTGATCTTTTAAAAAAACCAGCTTTTGTTCTTTTCAATTTTTTTAATTGTTTTTCTGTTCTCTAATTCATTTAGCTCTGCTCTAATCTTTATGATCTCGTTTCTTCTGGTGCCTGAGGGGGTTCCTCTGCTGGTTTCTCTGTACTTGTTCAAGCTGCAGGGTTAGTTCCTAGATTTAATTTCTTTCTTCCTTCCAGATGTGTCCATTTATGGAGATAAACAGACCTCTGAGCACTACTTTGGCTGTATCCCATAGGTTCTGGTAGGAAGTATTTTCATTCTCATTGGAATCCATGAATTTCTTAATTTCATCCTTGATTTCTTCTATAACCCATGGTTTTTTGAGTGTGATATTGTACAGTTTCCAAGAGTTCCACTTTCTATCTATGTTTTTTCTGCTATTTATTTCAAATTTTGTGGCTTTATGATCTGAGAAGATGCAGTAATTCAACGGTATGGATTTTGGTGAGAATTGCATTATGGCCTATCACGTGTTCAATTCTGGAGAATGTTCCATGTGCACTGGAGAAGAAGGTGTAGTTGTCTGCTGATGGGTGGAAAGTTCTGTATATATCAATGAGGTTTAGTTGGTTAATTGTGGCAATGATGTCTTCTGCATCTTTACTGAGTTTTTTTCTAGATGATCTGTCCAGTATTGAGAGTGGAGTGTTGAAGTCTCTCACTATTATTGTGGAGTCATCTAACTCTTTTTTGAGCATAGTCAGTGTTTTTTCGATGTACTTAGGTGCTCTGATATTAGGTGTATAAATATTTAATATAGTTAAGTCTTGCCTGTGTACTGAATCTTTCAGCACGATGGTGGTTTTTTACATTAAAATTGATTTTGTCTGAGATTAGAATTGCCACACTTGCTCTTCTCTGTTCGTTGTTAGCTTGAGATATATTCTTCCATCCTTTAATTTTCAGTTTTTTCCTATGTTTAGGTCTCAAGTGAGTTTCTTGCAGACAGCATAAGGATGGATCATGTCTTTTGATCCAAGATGTCACTCGATGTCTCTTTACTGGAGCATTTGGTCCATTCACATTCAATGTAATTATTAACAAGTATGTGTTCACTGCTGCCATTGTGATCTGTTTATTTTTGTGTTGATGTTTTCTGTGTTGTTCTTATTAGTCTGTTCTGGGACAGTCTTTTTTGTGAGTTGATTTTTCATCTTTTTCAGAGCTGGTTTTGTAGTTGCTGAGACTCCTGTGTTACATTTCTTGGAATGGTATGATACATCTTTGTTGTGCCTTACAGCTGCCCCTGTGATCCCCCTTAATAAACTATATATAAACCTCATTTTAATTACTACCAGTCTTGTCATCTTCCTCTCCATCTGGAAGGACTATAACAACTGTAGTACATCCCTCTTTTTAACATGGTGGCACCATAGTTTTCATGATGATGACTGGATTGCTTCTTTCCATATTAAAGCTGTGATTGACTTTGGAGCCTTCCCTAACTGAGTAGAGTTTTGAGTAGTGTGTCGTTCTAAAATATAAAGTTAGTGGTTTCGTTCTTCCAAGCCAGAGCCAAGAACTTCTTTCAGTATTTCTTGTAGTTTTGGTTTGGCTTTTACAAAGTCTCTGAGTTTCTGTTTATCTGGGAATGTCTTAATTTCCTTTTCGTATTTGAAAGATAGTTTTTCAGGATACTTAATTCTTGGTTGGAAGTTCTTCTCCTTCAAGGCTTTGAATGTGTCATGCCACTGTCTCCGTGCCAGCATGGTTTCTGCTGAGAAATCTGAAGAGAGGCTATAGGGTTTTCCTCTGAATGTTAGCTTTGCTTTGAGTCTTGGTGCCTTTAAGAGTTGCTGCTTATGTTTCATCTTGTTAAGCTTGATTATAACATGTCTTGGAGTCTTTCTTTTGAGATCTATATTTGGTGGCATACCGTATGCGTCTGAGATGTCTATATTCTCTTCCTTCATGATTTCTGGGAAGTTTTCTGTCAGCAGCTCAGCAACGATACTCTCTGTGTTCTCAGATGTCTTACCTTGTTCAGGGACTCCAGTTAATTGGAGATTGTTCCTCTTAATAGAGTCCCACGTGCTTCTTAATGCTTGTTCACTTTTTTTGTTTCTTTTTTTCTGATTTCTGCTCATAGATGCTGGCATCAGTAACTCTGTCTTCCAAGTCAGAAATTCTTTTTCCATTTGTTCCATTCTTTTTTCTTGGCTTTGCATTGAAGTTTCTATGTCTTTGATTTTTTTCTTGATCTGTTGGATTTCAGAGTACTGGTGTTCTATCAGATTGAACAGCTTGTTTATTGTCTCCTTTTGTTCTGCTGCATTTTGTATAAGGTCTAGAATGACTCTGTGTATAATCATTGTATATTCACTTTGTGATGCTTCTATAAAAGTTTCTTCATCTGGAAAACTCCTTGGTTGCTTTGTTTGGGAGGCTTCTGAAGCCATGGTTGATTTCTTGTGTGCCACAAGTGTCTGTTGCTTTTTGGGTCCCATGTGAGTAAGCAGAGGCTGGAAGATATATTGTGAGGATGGACTGCAGATCTTTCTCTAGGCTGTCTTAAAATGTAAAGCAAAAGGTATCTGACCACTTCCCAAGTCAGTCAGGTTTTCAGGTGTAGAGATCCCTCTTCCCAACTGCCAAAGTAAGCACTTCTATATCCAAACCCAGTTCAGAATACAGCAATGCTACTGCCCTGTTGGCTTCTGCTGACAGGGCCCAGCCTTTGGCAACGCGGTGTAGAGTACTGCTTTTCTGGTAGAAAAGCACTCTGCTGTGGGCAGGCTCTGGCTCCCAAGCTAAGAATTAGGTCCAGCTGCGGCCACCGTATCCAAGATGGCACCCTCCACACAGGCAGCAGATAGAGGGGCTAAAGGTGCTGAGAGGCAGGGATTCCCGTGCTTCTGTTGCAGGACCCTTACCATAGCTGGCACTGTGAAAATTACTGCTTTTCTGTCAGAGAAGTGCTGTCTTGTTTGCAGGTGCTGGCTCCCAGGATAAGAATTAGGTCCCGGTAAATTCTCCATAGCCAACATGGCGTCCACACACTGGCAGTGGGAATCTGTACAGACACCTCTGTGGCAGAGATAGAAAGACAGGCCCAAAGTGGCTAGATTAACCGAGTCCTAAGCCTGGCTTTCAAAATATGCGAATTTCACCTGCCTATCCCGCCAGCAGTGCATCTGAGTCTAGCTGCTAGGCAAGACCCAGCTCCACCCACTGGCCAAGACAGAGAAAAAAAAGTCAAAATGGTGCGTGCACCTTCAGTCTGTGAGAGCCAGGGCTACCCAGGTGTGGGAGTCAGGGAAAGAAAGGAGGTTTTTTGGCTCAGTGGTATGAAGTCCAAATTAACAGCCCTGTGCTGTGTCCTGGGGCTGATTAGGTGATCAGAAGGCTCTGTTTCATTGTTGATTCAGGTCTTGGTTTACAGAGGGATATAGCAAGACGTGTGCTTAGTCCACCATCTTGAGGCTGCTGCCCCCCACCCCCCCGCCTAAACTTCTTAAGAAGCAATCAAGGATTTAGCTGCGCTGCATTCTTATCTGGAGTATCAACTAGCGTTAGAGCTACTTCCAAACACAGCACACTTATGTTGCTGCCAGAATTCTCATAGATTGTAAACCAGCAGCATTTTACTATGATGGTGAATAGGTATAGGTTTAAGCCACTTAGTTTGTAATAATTTGTTATGTAACAATAGAAAGCTAATATACTACCTTATTTTGAATATAGGGCTTATTTATCAGATGTGATGCATCCTCAACATCTAGAGAAAGGAATCAAGCCTCAATCTTTTTAGTTCTATGTTTTTCAATCCTTATCTACCCATTGGCCAAGTGAACTTTTTCTCTTTTGCTTAAACTACAGTTTCTGAGCTTCCTGCCTTTGCTTGACTTTCTGTCCAGCTTTTCAAACTTGAGTTGTCCTTTATAAGACCTTACTTTCCAATACTACCCTCCATTGCTGTTTATTCAGACATTGGGTGCTGCTGTATCTCCCTTTGTTTGGTTAAAATCCCAAACAATTTCAAGCTTCTTTTTCCTTGCTTATCCTTTGTATTATCAAGTTTTTCTTTTTCTGGAAAGGAAGCACTTCAAAATCTAGAATTGTTGGTTTTTAATTTAACTGAATTGATATGTTTTACTGTTGTATTTTTGTGGAGGAAATTAAGTAGTTGACCAAAAATGTGCTAAATTTAGCAGAAAATTATTCCCTCTTCTATAGAAATTGACAAAGTGCATTACATAAAATTAGCTAAACAACATCTATAAAATCGGGGTTCCAGAGCACCACCCCCATGCAGAATCTAAGAAATAAATCTTGTGGAGAACCTATAGTAACCTGTATTTGAAGAAGAATCATGAGCGATTAATTCCTTTAGTGAGCTAACTGTGATATACACTGAGAACATTTTACTACGTTTTGTCTGTCATAGATTATGATGATGGAGTAAGGAAATATTCTAAATAAGTCAACACTTGTTTATTATTCAAGACTGAAGTTCATAATCATCTCAACATACATAACATCTTTGTTTAGATTTAATAATTGGAAATCTTTCTCTTACAATAAAACAGAAACAATGTTGTTTTAATTAGTTTTTTCTTCTCTATTCCCCATACGTATTTTTACCTTCAAACAAAACACACATGGATATATACTTTTTCATGCTTATGTTATAGAGTTAATAAACATTTAGCACTGAGGAAAAAGGACCCTGGGTCTAGGAAATGGAATAAAAAGCAGATATTGGAAATTAGTGAGATAGAAAATTCAGCCTACCTTATTTATTTTATAAAGAGATTCTCACCAAGACTGCTACAGTGGCTGTATTCTCTTGACAGAAGTTTCACTTGGAATTTTTTCCAGTAATGAAACTCAAGTCAGGGAGTTTTGAAGCTGTCAATACTCTGACAAATTTATGGATCCTTTTAGGCAAGTGTTACTTTGAAAATACCTGATCCATCGAAAAAATTGCTGTAGGGCACTAAAGCAATAGACATTTTTCATACCCTAGTGCCCTTATCATACCCCCTCTGGTGCCAAGTATGACTCTCCACAAACAAATAGATGAACTAGTTGCCGAAGAAGTGCTCTTTTATATATAAATATAATTTACTAAATCCTGTGGATCCTCAAAATATCCCATGCATGTGTTCCCCAAATTTTTGCTGCCTGCAAACACAATTGATAGTGTACCTATAACCCCAACCCAAACCCACTGTCATCGAGCTGGTTCCAATTCATAGCAATCCTATAGACAGAGTAGAACTGCCCTGTAGAATTTCCAAGGAGCACAAGGTGGGTTTGAACTGCAAACCTTTTGCTTAGCAGTTGTAGCAATTAACCACTATGCCACCAGAATGTCCAGGACATTTATAGGAATATCAAGAAAGACCGACTTTACATAGATTCTCTTAGGTTAATCCTTCTTCTGAAGGAAGGTAACCCTAGGCCAAAGGGAAATACTGATCATTATACGTATCTATACATTAATCCCAGATTCAGTTTGAGAACGATAACTTATTTTGAAGTACTTACTTTCCAAAATAAATTGATTGCCTAAGTTGATTAATGAGGTAAACAGTCAAGAGCTAATGAAAGTAGAATACAGCAAACACAGCCTTGATAACCAGTTGCCCTTCAGTTGATTCCATCTCTTGGAGACCCACATGCATCATAAGAGAACATCCACTATGTAGGTTTCCAATGACTGATTTTTTGGAGTAGATCACAAATAGTTCTTTGGTACCTCTAGGTGGACTCAAACATCCAACAATTTTTTGGCAGCCAAGCCTGCTCATCATTGTCTTCACACAGGGACTGTTACAGGAAACAGAGCAAACATTAAGACTTATTTGTCTCACATTCAGGAAAAAAAGAGAGAATTTTTTTAAACCCCATAAACCCATTGTTGTCCAGTTGCCTCTGACTTATAGTAACCCTAAAGGGCAGAGTAGACACTGCTCCACAGAGTTTCCAAGGAGTAACAGGTGGATTTTCACAGCCAAATTTTGGTCAAACACTTAATCACTAAAAATAGGGGACTGGATACAATAAACCTATAGATTCAAGTAATGATTATTCTCTTATAATTTTGCATGTTTTTAAAATATATCAAGGTCTATATTTCTCATTTACTTTTTACAATTTTTATTGTTCTCTCTTTTTTTCAATTCTCATTGATTGATGTTTTCCCTTGGTTACACCCTTTAAGATTTAAGCTCAATACCTCTGTCTTTTTTTCTTTTTCTTTTTGTCTCTTCAATTTCAACTCCTCTTTTATACTGTTGCCACATTTCTCATATACAGCACAACTTCTTCAATACATTTGTTTTTGTTGAATCATTCTACATCACTAATCCAAAGGAAGTTTCACAGATCAGGTAAAAGGCACCTCCCCCAAACTTGCATAATGGTCACTTTCGATAGATATAATTTCTTCTTTACTTATAAATTAGAAAGTATTTCTCTCAATGGTGTTAATGACAAATTTGGCCCTAACTAGGAGCCCTAGTGGCACAGTGGTTAAGTGAAATGGCTGCTAACTGAAAGATTAGCAGTTAGAATCCACTAGCTGTTCTTTGAAAATCCCATGTGGCAGTTCTGCCCTGTCCTTTAGGGTAGCTATGGTTTGGAATTGACTTGCCCACAAAGGGTTTGTATTTTTTTTTCTTTTTTATTGTTTATGAGATATTTATTTAGGTGTTCTTTCTGATAGCCCATAGTATAGTGACTAATACTGCTAAATGGCTATATGTCTTCTCTGGAGCTCTATCTTTACATCATTTCCCCCAAATGTTGTTTGATGAAACAATATTTTGATGATATGTTAATTAGTGCTATGTAAAGAAAAGACATGCAATGAAATAAATGTGAGAAGCATTGTTGGAGTTAAAGTTCATCAGATTTATTTTTAAATTTATCCTAAAATAGATAAGATACACAAAAATCTGGAATGATCCACAACTGGATGTACCATCCCTATACAAGTGTTATGCTATTATTCTGTTTCTTTGCAGTTTTTAGTGTATGTGCTATCTAAACAGCCACAGTTGGCTTACTTTTTTTATATCGTACAGCATCTTAGATCATTTAATATGTTACTATGTTTCTGTGAATTTCCAAAAGAAGTGGAAGATTTCAGGATTAACCACAATAGCTGACCATGAATTCTCTCTATTTTCCCACTTGATAACCTCTACTGGCCCCCTCCTAGGATGCTCCCATATGATAATAGTCTGTAGTGAACAGACTAGAAGGTATGTTCTAAAGTTGGATCTTAGAGCATTGCAAGCCAAAGAACACAGCCATAACAACCCAGCACAGTGAATACGGTTTTGAATTCAAACAGAATTCTCTTTTAATTCATTGTTTACTTATGCAACTTGGTGAGTTACTGAATTACTTGAAGATAATTTTCAAATCCCTTAGAGAAAGTTTCCTCATCTATGAAACCGAGAGGACAATGTTGTATACCTCATCCATTTGTGACTGTTAATGAGATAAGACATGTGAAAGTCCCTTTCCATAAACAGAGTATTCCTAGTGTTGTGTGCCATAGAGCTGATTTCAACCCACTGAGACCCTATAGGACAGAGAAAAACTACCCCATGGGTTATCCTATGCTGTAATTTTGATGAGAACGGATCACCAAGGTTTTTCCTCCAGAGGAGCTGCTGGTGTATTCAATCTGCCAGCCTTTTGGTTAGCAATCCAGTGTTCAACTATTGTGCCACATGGGCTTCTTAGTATTTGTAGGGTACCTGCTAAATAATATAGCCAGCTTAGTGCATGTTAGTGAGTTATATGAAAAATTAAAGAAGGCTATTGTTTGTTAAATGTTTCTGGGTTTTAGCAAGTTTTTACAGTAATAAAAGTTGTGATCTTTACAACAATATAGTAGAAGTTGTAATTGTTTCAATCAAGGCGTTTTTTTTTTGGAGTTTTAAGCTCTTTTGAACTAGAGGTCATGTCTATTTTATCTTTTCATGTGCTGGAATAATAATAGTTAATCACCTGGAGTAAATTTAACTGAAAAAAATGTTATGATGTCACAAATGGCTGTGGCCAGTTCTTCTCCACTATTTATATTTAACAAAACAAAGTCCCCTTTTATTAAATTATAATGTTATTGTATTTTATTCATTTATTTGTGCATGTAATTACAATTTAAAATTGAATTGTTACAAGACAGAATACCTATTGAACACCACCCATGAGTTCTTAAGAAAATTACCATGTAAGTGTCTGTATCCAAAAGACAATGTCTTAGGGGGGAGTATATTCTTTCAAAAGTCTATCCATAGCTCTTATAAACAATTGCATCAACTCTCCTAAGTTTAAATTAGTTTATTTGTTTACCATTATTATCTAGTAAAAGTTCTAATTTCTCAGAAATAAATAATTGTAGTAATATACAGCCATTACCTATAATTCTTTGAAACTGTCACCATTTATAAATCAACAAGTTTGGCTTCCATATATAACCACTGAAGCATGCAAATTCAGTGTCTGCAAACCATACTCAAATTAGTCATAACAAAGGACAAAAATGATGCCAGCATGACAGTGGGAAAGAATATACAAGGACTTTATAAAGAGAAATTTGAATACAGTCTAATCTTCAAACTTCACCTCTAAAGTCTAGGCATTCTTGGAAGCTGTGAATTAAAGTTCAAATATTTCAGTACACTGGGAAATAAGTCAAGGTCTACAACTGGAATATATAGAGATAACGTTGGCTTCATGAGCATGCAACCTGTGTAGTCATACAAAGCCTTGCATTTGGTTTAATGGTCTCCTCTCACTCTCTTGAAATCCTTCATAATTTTAACTTTGAATTTGTGTTATGTTAGTGAAGACTGAGAGACCAGTTGAGTACGAACATGAACAGAGGACATGAGCCAATCACACATACACACAGGTCAGACTAGCAAGCATGCCAGGCAGCATGTACACTGAGAAGGTGACCTGGGTGTTTAGAGTACATGTTAAGGGAAATCTACGGCACTACAGAGCCTCCAGGGAAAGCTGGTACTTCTGGCAGCAGCAGAAACAAATGGCAGCAGTAGTGTCAGCACGCATTGGAGGTCAGCTTGTCCATCAGTCCCCAGAGCCCATACCTGACACACCTGCAGAAACACTAAGTTCCCAGCCTGATTGTTGAGACAGGAACTTAGGTGCTAAGCCAGACAATTTTGCCGTTAAATTATTTCAGAATAGCCAAGCCAGCCAAGTGCGGTTGAGTCAAATAAAAGTATATAAGTGGACGTTGCAATAAAGCATAATGACCTAATACAATTCTCCAAAAAGCTTTGACCTGATTTTAAAAACTGCTGCCAGGTTGCAAAGCAAATATCCATGAGCGCACAAAAAGAATTTGAATCGAATTGTCATCACATATGATGGAAAATGACATTAGTTTAATATGAAGCCTCAGATGAATCAATTACTAATGAAGAAGACCATTTTGAAATAAATGTTTGTTATAATTAGAGATTCATGGATAGAAAACATAAACAGACATTGTAAATTATATAAAAATTATGAAGTGAGTTTTGATTTTTTTTGCAAAATTATAGAGAAGGTCAGAGGAAACAAATCTGCTGTACAAACTTACATTTACAATTAAATTCAGGCTTACGTAAAAATGAATAATTAAATCTCTTATTGAAAAATTATGCTGCAAATATAATCAGTTCTAGATATTCTAAAATTTATATTTTGAAATAAGTTATTAAATTATTTCAGAATAAAAGTATATAAGTGGACATTGCAAATGTCGGCAAGTTATGCCACCTCCAGTAACATTTGCTTTTGCCGAAAGACCTTTCTTAAATTAAACATTATTTTAAAAAATGGATAATTATTTAAAATTGATGTTGCTTTCAGTTATGTGTAACAGCATCAGGTAAGGAGGATAACAGAGCTGGAAATGGAAAACTGGAAGGGAAGAACATGTTCTGTGTTTCTCAAGCTGAAGGAACTAAAGAAAAACTTCAAGCCTTGAGATGCAATAGTAAAGGATTCTATAGGGAAAATATTAAATGACTCAGGAAATAGCAAGAGGAAATAGAAGCAATACACAAAGTCATTATACCAGAAAGAACTGGTCAATGTCCACCATTTGAAGAGGTAGCATATGATGTGGAACCAATGGTATTGAAGGAAGAAGTTGAAGCTGCATAGAAGGCATTAGCAAAAATTTAGTCTCCAGGAATTGATGGATTATCAGTTGAGGTATTTAACAAACAGGTGCAGCACTTGAAGTGCTCACTCAGCTACGACAAGAAATTTGGAGGACAGCCACCTGGCCAACTGACTGGAAGAGATCTATATTTATGCCCATTCCAAGGAAAGGTGATCCAACCAAATGCAGAAATTCCCAAACAATGTCACTAACATCACACACAAGCAAAATTTTGCTCAAGATCATTCAAAAGCAACTGCAACAGTATATTGACAAGGAACTGCCAGAAATTCAAGCAGGATTCAGAAGAGGATGTGGAACAAGGGTTATCATTGCTGATGTCAGATGAATCTCGGCTGAAAGCAGAGAATAACAGAAAGATGTTTAACTGTGTTTCACTGACCCTGTGGATCATAATAAATAACGGCTAACTTTGTAGAGAATGGGAATTCCAGAATACCTAATTGTGGTCTTGAGGAGTCTGTGTATGGATCAAGAAGTAGTCATGCGAGTAGAACAAAGGACACTGCTTGTTTTAAAGTCAGGAAAGGGGTAAGTCAGGGTTGTATTCTTTCACTGTGGCTTTTCAGTCTTTACGCTGACCAAATACTCTGAGAAGCTTGATTATATGAAGAAGAATGAGGCATCAGGATTGGAAGATGACTCATTAACAACCTTCATTACGCATGACACCACCTTACTTGCTGCAGCTGAAGAAGATTTGAAACACCTATTGATGAAGATTGAGGACCACAGCCTCCAGTACGGTTGCACCTCAACATCAAGCAAACAAAAATCCTCACATCAGTAAGCAACATTGTCATAAATGCAGGAAGGATTGAGGTTGTAAAGGATTTTAATTTACATCGTCTACAATCAACTCCCATGGAAGCAGCAGTCAAGAAATCAAAAGGCACATTGCACTGGGAAAATCTGTTGCAAAGGTTCTCTTTAAAGTATTAAAAAGTAAAATGTCACCTTGAAGGCTAAAGTGTGCCTGACACAAACCATAGTATTTTCAACCACAAAATCTGCATGCAAAAGCTTGATCATGAACAAAGACAGAAGAAGAACTGATGCCATTCAATTGTATTGTTGGAGTAGAATGTTGAATGTACCATGGACTGTCCAAAGAGCAAATATATCTGCTCCGGAAGAAGTCCAACCGGAGTGTTCCTTGGAAGCAAAGATGGCAAGACTACATCTGACATACTTTGGACACGTTGTCAGGAAGGATCAGTCCCTGGAGGACAACATGCTTGGTAGAGGGGAGGGTCAGTGTAAAAGAGGAAGACCTTTGATAAGATGAATTGACACAGGGGCCACAACAATGGGCTTAAGCATAAAAATAATTGTAGACATGACACAAGACTGAGCAGTATTTTGTTCTCTTGTTCACAGTGTCATTACGAGTCAGGACTAACTCGACAGCACATAACAACAACGTAATGAAACTGCTACAAGTTTAAATTTATGACTTAGTAAAGTTTTAAAAAGGCATAAAAATCAAGATATTATCTTACAAAGTATTATCTATTGTATTGTGTAAATTATGACGCCAAACTTTTCTTTCTGTAATTTTTAAGTTTATGCTGTTATTCATATATCACTATTGTATCTGACTCGGCTTGGCATCTATGACATTTTCCACCTAATGAAATATATTTTTTTAAAGCTTTGTATTTTCATACTTTAACTGCATTTTTTCTTTGTACTTTTTGAACTCAGGTCCTATAATTTTCATTTTGTACTGGCCCCACAAATCATACAGCAAGTTCTATGTAGGAATATCCTAAATAATTTTCTACCTGTTTTTGCCATGTCATGTGATATTTCACTGACTGTTACTGAATTATGAACATAAAAAATTTATAAACTTTTGATTTGACATAGTTATTCAAAAGAAAAAAATAACGATAGATGTTTGAAAGTATTCTCTTTGGGAAAAGGTTCACCAGTGGAAAGCAACCTGGACCAGACCACTGACTTTCAAATCACATCTCTACTAATAACCAACTGTGGAAACTCAAGCCAAGCACTGAATGTTTTCACCTTTTTAATTTTTTCACCTGCAAAATTAGAAATGAGGATGAGTACTTAACCTCTCGTATGTTAACAATAAAGGCACTGTGTACCTAAAATATACTTGGGAAACTGTGCACTTTGTATCTTTTCTTGGATAACTGCCATGTACACCACCATACCTGGAGCATTGAAATCCTGAAGAACCTTTGTCTAACATAGGGCTCTAAGCAAGTATTTTCCCTCGAGCATCTGTCCATGAGTCCTTCTTGGCACAGTACCTATCTCCTACCACCTCGCAATACAGCTGGTATTCCCTGACACTCAGATGGAGATATGTGCAGATTCAGCAGTTCCTTATTCTCTAAAATCAGCTTTTCTAATTTTTACACTCCTTAGGTAGTTCCTTGTTTTATTTTGTTTTTTATGTTGTTGTTATATGCCACTGATGAATGAACACAGAGAAACATTTATGAACACAGAAAAACATTTATGCTTTATGTGAATTTCCAGTGATTTAAAGTATACCAAAAGACTTTTTCCTGTCATGAAGACATCAGTTGTCAGTGGAAAACACACAAGGGTAAAGCCTCCTACCCACTCCACAGTTATTTAGCTTTAGAGGACTCATACCAAACACATAACCTTGAACCTAAGATTACACAAATTATCTGCCTACTAGGAAGTGTTTGGTCCATCCTATAGGTAGTTCATATGACCATATAAATATACATTACAGTAGCAGCTGTATCTTTTTTAATGATTATAATTTTTTAAAAGTCCATAAGCGTTACAGAATTTTGAAAACATAACCACTAAATCATGTTTGTTGTTCTCTCCAATTATGCCAAGTTTTTCTAATGTAGTTAATGCTCCATTATCAATCTGGAAAATAAAGTACGATATAGCTTAGGAGTTAAGAAAGCAGAACCTGGGATTATGTTTATAGCTTGCCTGAATCACTGGAGTACCAAATGACAGGGGATAATTTTTCAAGACATTTGATTCATTTGTATGTGGAATTTATAATTATTCTTACCTCTTACAATTGCTCTGAAAGGTAAATTAATATACAGCAAAAATGCAAATTAGATCAAGGTAAAGAAAAAAAAAGTGGGAGGACACTGAGCCAAACCAAACACAAATAAAAAAAAGAATTGATAAACAATATGATCAATATTCCCAAAGTGATAAAAGGAAATATGATATGTATGTGGGATAAAAAACTTGTGAGAATTAAAGAAAATGAAAGCCAAAATAACAAGGAAATCCATAGAACAGTTACAAGACAATTATAAGATGACATCTCTGAAAAAGTTGTGAAGAAAAATAAACATAACCAAAAGAAAAGTAGAAATGAAAAATTAAAATCAGCAATGATCCTAAGAACTCCAGCATACAAATAATAAAATATTTGGAAGAATAAACAGAAAAAAAAAATGTAAAAAAGAGATGACAGACATAAAACAAGAAAATATCCCATATTTTCCCCGAAAAAGATAATCCAGATTTTAAATCCCCTATAGAACAGTAAATTAAAAGAGAAATAGGCCAAAGCATATAATAATGCTTTGATATCTGCAGGATTGAAGGAAGAGTCTAAAACTCCAAAGAAGCAGCATAGGTAATACACACATAATGTAGAATCAATCACAGTACTGCAATGTGATGAGAGAAAAGAGTTGCACGTATACAAGTGTTCAAAACAATTCTCCCACTGTGCCATCTCTGGAAACTACTGGATGTTTCAAGAAACAAAAGTGACGTATAACTAAGAGTTATCTTGAAAATACAGGGTGAAAAAAAGGAAGGAATACAATTCATAGGCTGACAGTGACAAGTAGGACAGCACCTGAGAATCGGACTTAGAATGCAGATAGTCCACATCAGAAGGAAGGCAGAAGCAATGTCTCTAACAAATAAATGAAAGTGACAGAATACTTGAAATGTTGCTACATATAGTTTTGTGGCTCTTTGCAAGAATTTGAGCTAAAGTTTATTAAGCAAAAAGAACCAGAAATGCTGAAAAAAGAAGGAATTACTATTCCCATGTAAAAGAAAATGGCCATATATTCGGTGCACTTTCTGGTTCTGTGCATCTATAGGATATCACCCTGCTGACCTCTGACTGGAGAAAGGAGAGTGGGTGGAGAGGAGAGCGAGGAAACTGTTGGGAGGATGAGACACGTATAGAGCAGAGGGGAATAGTGTGCTGTCACCGGGCAGGGAGAGCAGTGGAAGCTGCATATAGGCGGGCATGCACATTTATATGGGAACGTACATTTTCACTGAGTCATAATAAAAGAAAATACGCAGTGAAATGATATAATTATAGGACACATGAAGTGAAATGTGTGTGTGTATGTGCCCAGAGGCAGGGCATGAACAAGGAAGAGGGATTTAACAGTTGGTGACTTTTGGTGAAGAATACATGTATGCATTTTCATTATACTCACTGAAGACGTATGTATTTTATCTTCTGTTCAATTGTTGGTTTTAAATTTTTTAAAATAAAAAGCTGAGAGAATTTTGCAACTATTCTGGCCTCCTCTTCCATGATCCTGCTACTCGAAGCCCTTTCACCCCGTACTTCTTTCTTTCTTCCACAATGCTTATCATCCTCTAGTAAACCATTAGTAAGTCAGTGACTTAGGAGGCTTTAGTCTGTCTCCCTCTACGAGGAGGTAGTGCCTTAAAGGTGGCAGTGTCCTTTGTTTCTGTTTACTGATAGTTTCTAAAAGACTTCTTCAGAGACTTGCCTATACTACTCACTGAGCACACGTCTTCTTATTTTCGAAATTAAAAATATGTTGAAGATGCTACGTGGTGATCTATATTTTCCTTTGAGATTTTTGCTGTATTGTTGTAATGATGTAGAGAATAAAAAAATATAATGTTATGTATAAATAAAAATATACAAAAAACACTGTTTTTAATTTCTATATTTCCAGTACATATTGACATTTAGGTTATTAAAATAGTATTTATGAGAATAGCACTTAAAATTACCTTACATATCACCAGTGGTACAACTTGGGACACAGAGCTGTTGAATATAGTGACTGGCTCATAGCTTATTCTCAATAAACATTTCAATCTAGTTTAATCTTTCTAACACATTGAAAATAAATATATAATATTTTAAGAGCGATTACCAAAAACATTAAATGCCTTTAAAACTCGTTAAAAAGAATGAAGCCAGATGACAGATTGAATTCAACAAAAGACAAGAAAGAAAAAGCAGAAATAGAACATGAGAAATGGAAAATAAAAACTCAGCATACAAAGTCCAAATATATTCATAACAAAAATGCGAATGAAGTAGATTTCTCTGATGAGAGACTTATAAAAAGAGTTTCATTTTTCTTTCTTTCGGTCTCTTTTTCTCTCCTTTCTTCTTCCTGCCCTCCTTCCTGCCTGCCTGCCTCCCTCCCTCTCTCTGTCTCTCCCTCTCTTTCTTTCTTTCCTAGTGCTTTAGAGTTACCATGAGTTGGATATGACTCGACAGCACCTGGCTTGGCAGTGCTTCAGGTGAAATTTTCTCAGTCCAAAATTTATACACATATTGTTCAGTGACATTGGATTCAATCCCCACAATGTGACAGCACACGATTCCTGCCCCTTTCTGCTTTCTCATCCTGTTTTGGACAGAGCTGCCCATTTGGTCTCATATGTTTGATGAACTAAGAAACACATTGCTCATATGTGTTATTTTTTGTTTTACTCTCCTAGCTTTTGTCTGAAAATTGGGCTTTAGGGGTGGTTTCAGTTGTGGGTTAGCAGAGTGTAAAGAGGCCACTGTTTCAGGAGTTCCTCCAGTTGCTGTCAGAGGAGTAAATCTGGTCTGTTCCTATCAGAGCAGGCATTGGTGCCACTACTTGGACACCGTCTAGTTCTTCTGATCTCAGGCTGGGGGAGTCTCTGGTTCATGTAGTCCTTTGGGCTACTGTTCTCTTGGTCACTTGGGTTTTCTTCATTCTCGTTTACTCTAGGTGTGATGGGACAAATAAACATATCTTAGACAGCTCTTCACAGGCTTTTAAGGCCCCATATGCTACTCACCAAAGTGAGATACAGAACATTTTCTTGATAAACGTTGTTACTCCAATTGGTGTGGATGTCCCCTGGGGTTTTGATCCTAGGGCCCAACCTCAGCTGATCTGTCCCTCAAAATGTCTGGATGCATCTAGGAAACTTTTACACCTCTGCTTTGCTCTAGTTGTGTTGATTTCCCCTATATTGTGTGTTGTCCTTCCCTTCACTGAAGTTCATGTTGTCTACTGTGATTTCCCCTCCCCACATACGCCCACCCACATAAACATCAAAGAATGCTTTCTGGCTGTAAACCTTTTTTTGAGTTCTCACAATAGTGGTTTTATACAATATTTGTCCTTTTGTGACTGACATATTTCACTCAGCATAATGCCCTCCAGATTCGTGCATGTTATGAGGTGTTTTCAGATTCATCATTGTTCTTTATCCCTGTGCAGTAATCACTTGTGTCTTTGTACTGTAATTTGATAATCCAATCATCTGCTAAAGGCATTTAGGTTGTTTTCATCTTTTTGCTATTGTGAATAGTGTTGCAATGCACAAGGGTGTGCATTTGTCTATTGGTATGACAGCTCTTATCTCTCTAGGATGTAGTCCTTGGAGTGTGCTTGCTGGATCATGTGGTATTTCTATTTCTAGCACTGTAAGTCCCACATCATTTTTCATAACGGCTGTACAGTTTTGCTTCACTACCAGCAGTATATGATTTCCAGTCTTGCTGTAGCCTCTCTAAAATTTGTTTTCTATTTTTTTGAACGCTGTTTCAGTAACATCAAGGTGAGATGGCATCTCGATGAAATTTTTTTATGATTAAGTGAAAGCATACAATCCAAATAAATTCCACATGTCCACCTATCTGCAGCTCCACCTGCTCTCCTCACTCTGTGATAGCACATTCATCTTTTTGACTCTGGACTTCTAGTAACCTATTAATGAGCACATGTCCCATCCTCTTGCCTCCCATCTAGAAGGAAACCAGTAGGACAGCCTCCTATAAATGTATAAAGCGATAAAGTATACACAACTTGTGCTCATACTGTGTCGCCAAGTCCAGTCCATTCTTGTCTGAAGAGTTGACCTCAGTACTGGTTTCCAATCAGGTCCAGCAGCAAGTCTAGGGGCCATGTTCCCTGGGGACTCTCCAGGCTGTTGGACCATCAATTCTGGTCTTTAAGTAGGAAGAATTCTTGAACTGCACACTCTTTTTTTCTCATTTTATCTCAGGGACTCTACCATTATGGTAGTGTGTCCACCATCATGGCTACCTTTGGTGGTGGCTGGGCACCATCTAGTTCTTCTGATCTCATGCTGATGAAATCTCCTATTCACATGGGTCCTTCTGTCTCCTAGTCTAATTTTTCCTCATGTCTTTGATGTTAGTCATCCTCTGTTCCAGATGGGTTGGGACCATTTGCTGTACCTCAGATGGCAGCTTGCTAGTTTTTAAAATCCCAAACGCCGCTCACCAACATGAGCTGGAGAAAACTTTTAGTAGAAGACTAGTTATGCCACCTGACCTCAATGTCTCCTGAAAACATACTTCCAAGACTCCCATTCTAGCTACTCTATCCTTTGAAATACTTAGTTGGCTTTAGAAAACCTTTCAGTTTATGATGTGGTCTAGTTATGCCAATCTGCTCTGTACTGCATGCCGTCTAAATAAATTCCTATCTATCTATCCACATAACTAAATTCCTATTTACTATCTGATCTGTAAACATCCCTCTCACTCCCTCCCCACCCTTGTAGCCATCAAGGAGTCTTTTCTACTACACTTAAGTCTATTTTTAAGTCCTTATAGCAGAGGTCTCATACAATACTTGTCTTTTCCAACTGACTGATTTCACTCAGTATGTCTTCTAGTTTAAACTGGGTTGTGAGGTGCTTCCTAAACTCATCATTGTTCTTTATCATTGCACAGTGTTCCATTATGAATATGTACCATAGTTTGTTTATCCTTTTGTCTGTTAATGGCCACCTAAGTTGATTCCATCTTTTTGCTATTGTGGACTGCAATAAACATCTGTGTGCATATATTTGTTTGTGTGACTGCCTTTATTTTTGAAGGATATATTCTGAGCAGTGGGATTGCTGGATCCTTTGGCATTTCTATTTTTAGTTTTTTTGGAAGCATCAAATTTTTTTCCAAAGAGGTGGTACCATTTTTCATTCCCACCAGCAGTGTAGGAGAGTTTCAGTCTCTCCACAACCTCTCCAGATGACTGGTAGCAGAGTCCTTGTTGTTCAATATTGCAATGGTCACCTTCAAAGTACTTCACTTGAGAAGCTATGCACCAATGCCAACGCCTAGTCCACCCTTTCTTAGTGAAGTTTTGATTTGTCTTTCTCTAATGGTTAACAGGGTCCCTGGTTGCACAGCTGTTACATGTTCAATTACTCACCAAAAGTCATCAGACCACATCTACAAGCTTCTTGGAAGCCCTTTGGGGCAGTTCTACTCTGTCCTATAGGGTTGCTGCGAGTCTTAATTAGCTCAGTGGCAGTGAGTATAATGGTGTCATGGATTGAATTATGTCCCCCCGCAAAGTGTGTGTAGCCACGTGGCTGGGCCATGATTCCCAGTATCTTGTAACTGTCCTCCATTTTGTAGTTTTCCTATGCTGTATGTTGGAGGATTAGGGTGGGACTGTGGATCCCTTCATAGGATTACCTTCGTGCTCCACTGTAGAGGTAGTTTCCTTGGAATATGGCTTGCCCTACCCTTAATCCTTTCATCCTACAAGAGTTAAAAGGACAGAGAAGTAGGCAGAGAATTGGGAACCTTGCACCACCAAGCAAGCAGGACCTGAAGAAGAGTGCATCTTTCAGACCTGAGGTTCCTGTGCCAAGATGCTCCCTGGACAACGATTGATGCAATACAGGACTTTCCTCCAGAGCTGACAAGGGGAAAGCCTTCCCCTGGAGTGGACACCCTGAATATGGACTTGCAGCTTACCAGACTATGTAAGAATAAACTTTCCTTTGTTAAAGCCATCCACTCTGTGGTATTTCTGTTAGAGTAGGCCTAGCTGACTAAAACAAATGGCTAATGATGGTAAGCATTTCCTCATATGTCTGTTAGTCAGCTGAATGTCTTCTTTGGTGAAGTATCTGTTCATACCCTTTGCCCATTTTTTTTAAATTGGGCTATTTATCTTTTGGTTGTTGAGTATTAAAGTATTTTATAGATTTTGGAAATTAGATCCCAATCCGGTATGTTGTAGGTAAAATTTTTTTCCCAGTATAGGTTCTCTTTTCTATTCTATTGGTGAAATGTTTTGGTGAGTGTATAAGTATTAAATTTTTAGGAGCTCCCAGTTATCTAGTTTCTGTTTTGATATCTGTATATTGTTAGCTATGGTTTGTATTCCATTTATGCCATGTGTCAGGGCTCTTAGTGTTGTCTCTATTTTTTTCTGACATGATATTTATAGTTTTACATTTTATATTTAGGTCTGTCATCCATTTTTAGTTTTTGTGTATGGCATAAGTATTGATATCGCTTTGATTATTTTTTACAATGAATATCTGGTTTAGCCAGCACCATGTGTTAGAGACTATCTTTCCTTATTTAATAGACTTTGTGCTTATGTCAGACATCAGCTGCTCGTAGATGGATGTATTTACATCTGGGTTCTCAATTCTGTTCCATTGGTCTATGTGTTTGTTGTTGTACCAGTACCAGGCTATTTCAGCACTATAAAAGGCTCTTAAACCAGATTGTGTGAGGCCTCCCACTTTATTTACCTTCAGTAATGCTTTACTTACCTGGAGCCTCTTCTCTTTCCACATAAAGTTGGTGCTTTGTTTCTTCATCTTACTAAAAAATGCTTCTGGAATTTGGATTAGGATTGCACTGTATCAGTAGATTTGCTTTGTGTAGATTGATATTTTCAAAATGTTGTCTTCCTATCCATGAGGATGTAATGTTTCTCCACTTACATAGGTCTCCTTTTGTTTCTTGAAGTAGCATTTTGTAATTTTCTTTGCATAGGTTGTAGAGGTTTTATATTTCTGGTTAGATTTATTCCTAAGAACTTTATCTTCTTTTGTGCTATTGTAAATGGTATCAATTTGCTTATGTTCTTTTTGAAGTTCTCTTTCTTGGTGTAGAAGAATTCTAATGATGTTTGTAGGCTTATCTTGTGTTGCACTAATTTTCTGAAATCTTCTATTAATTCCAATAGGTTTCTTGAGGATTCTTTGGGTTTTTCTGCATGTAAGATTATATTATCTGCAAATAGGGATAATTTTACCATTTCCTTACCAATTTGCATGGTCTTTTTTGCTTGTTTATTTTAACAAGCACTTGTTAGAAGAAAAAGTTAGCAAATAAAATTTTTAAATAAGAAGTAAAATATATAAGAGGCCAATGATTAACTAATTAATGCAATAATGTTAATATCAGACAATATGAAATTGAAAACAGAAAGAAAACTTTAAATAGAACAAAGATAAATCCTACTATAGATGTATATTGCCATGACTCCATATTCACCAAAAATATAACTTGAGATAATATACGCAAGACTTATAAAAGACAATTTTAATTTGGCACATAATGTGAGATTTTAATATAAAGTTCCAAAAATCCAGAGCTAAAAGAAACAAAGAACATAGAAATAAGAATGTAGATAATTTAGGTAGCACAATTACTAAAATTAATGGTACACATACATGCACATGTACATGCACTTTTCATAGTGTAATGTAGAAGGTGAAATCTAAATAAATTCCATTTGGCAGAACGAAAAAAGCATGTTACATCACATTCTTTAACATAGTTTAATAACATTAGAAATTAACAAGTAACATTCAGCCAAAAAGTCATCTTTCCACTTGGCAAGTTATTAACATGTCTAGATTACTCCGGAAAAGAAAAGAAGGAATTAAAGTAGAAATCATAAGTATATATAATAAAGGAGACTGTTGAGAATTCTGTATATAAAATTCTGCAGGTTACTGCCAAAAAACTCTTTGGAACAAATTATGCAGCTATATATAAACTATACACACATTCACATAGTAAGAGTGGAAAATTGATCAAAAGAAAAATAACTATGCTTTCAGCTCATAAATCTAGAGAGAAAAGGGTTTTTATTTGTTTATTTTTCACCTTGTTTCATTTTTACTTGCACATTCATGGTCGTTCTGAAAGATTTAAAATGTAGATATTATCCCCAATCTCATTTTGTAAACTTGTTCCTTTCAAGTCCCAAGCTGCCTAAGTACTATTGGCCACCAGTCAAGGACAGGATAGTAATTAATGTGTCCCATTAAAATACTAAAACACCACCATAATGGGTGAAGTTCTTAATAACTAAATTAACAATTTTTTTTCAATATTCACTTCAGTACTTGTTTAGGAGACTAGTGATGAAATTCATACTAGTTTCAGGAAAGAAGACTGAGTACGAATTAAAACAGAGAACTGCCCTCACCAAGGGCGACTTGGCTATTGGTCTCCAAAGCATTAATTATGTCAGCATAGACAACCAAATTAGAGGATTTAATACTGTAGCAAATGTCAGGATTCGAGGATCAGACAGAGTTAGTCAGACATAATGGCAAATATAATATATTGAACTACTGCCATCTATAAGCAAAAATTAATTGAACTCCTGGAAATACACAACGTGTGTATTTTGAAATGTCAAGACCAAACAGGATTTAGTCTAATAATTCAATACAGGGTTACTTTTTAAGAACCTATTAATATAATTAATCACATACATAGGTCAGAGGACAGAAACTCTATTTTTCTAATACATGTTCCCCAATATTATGCTACATTCTTTATATTCTAACTAAAAATGATAGGTAAAAATTGTAATATAAAGACACTTTCTCAAATAAAGTATTATTTTCACAAAAATTTCATTAAGATTAAAAAGAGTCATGTGAAGACACAATATCTCCACTTGCATTTGATATAATTCTGTGAATGTCATTTCATACTCTTGAAAACAATAAAGTAAAACAAATCACGTAAATATTATGTAGGTTATTTTCAGATACTAAGTATATATACGTAGGGGGTGGAGTCAAGATGGCGGACCAAGCACACATCTCCTTATATCCTTCTAGAAACTAAGACCTGAACTGATAATCAAATGGAGCCTTCTGGTCACCTAGCGAGCACCAGGACACAGCACAGGGCTATTAATTTGGACTTCATACCACTGAACAAAAAAACCTCCTCTCTCTCACTGACTCCCACTACTGGCTAGCCCTAGCTCTCACACCATTTTGACTTTTTTTTCTTCTGTCTTGGCCGGTGGGTGGAGCTGAGTCTTGCCTAGCGGATAGACAGACGCACTGCTGGTGGGAAAGACAGGCAAAATTGCCATATTTTAAGAGCCAGGCTTAGGACTCTGTTCATCTAGCCACTTTGGGCCAGTCTTCTTGTCTCTGCCATAGCATCATTTGTACAGAACCAGCAGCGCCTATGTGTGGGACGCCATGTCGGATACAGAGATTTTAGTGGGACCTAATTCTTAGCCTGGGAGCCAGCGTTTGCAAACAGGACAGCACTTCTCTGACAGGAAAGCAGTAGTTTACACAGCGTCACCTATGGTGCGGGCCTGGCAACAGAGGCTGAGGACTCACTACGTCTCGGCACCTTTAGCCCCTCTATCCACTGACTGTGTGGAGGTTGTCATCTTAGATATGGTGGCTGCAGCTGGACCTAATTCTTAGCTTGAGAGCCAGAGCCTGCCCACAGGAGAGTGGTTTTCTACCAGAAAAGCAGTAGTTGACACAGGCTGAGCCCTCTCAGCAGAGGTCAACATGGCAGTAGCATTGCTGTATTTTGTACTAGCTTGTATCATCTGGGGTTGGATATAGAGGTGCTTTTAGTTTGCCAGTTGGGAAGAGGGACCTCTACAACTGAAAACCTGACTGACTTGGGAAGTGGTCAGATAACTTTTGTTTTACATTTTAAGACAGCCTAGAGAAACTTCTGCAGTCCATCCTCACAGAATCTCTCTCAGCCTTTACTTACTCACATGAAACCCAAAAAGCAACAGATACTTGTAGCAAACAAGAAATCACCCATGGCTTCAGAAGGCTCCCAAACAAAACAACCAAGGAGTTTTCCTGCTGAAGAAACTTTTCTGAAATCATCAGAAGGTGAATACAAAGGGATTATATACAGAGCCCTTCTAGACCTTATACAAAATGCAGCAGAACAAAATGAAAAATTAAGCAAGCTGTTTGATCTGATGGGGCACCAGTACTCTGAAATCCAACAGATCAAGAACAAAATCAAAGACATAGAAACTTCCATGCAAAGCCAAGAAAACAGAATGGAACAAATAGAATAAAGAATTTCTGACTTGGAAGACAAAGCTACTCATGCCAGCATCTATGATCAGAAATTAGAAAAAAAGAAACAAGAAAAATGAAGAAGCATTAAGAAGCATGTGGGACTCTATTAAGAGGAACAACCTTTGATTAACTGGAGTCCCTGTACAGGATGAGACACCTGAGAACACAGAGAGTATCTTTGCTGAGCTGCTGACAGGAAACTTCCCAGAAATCATGATGAAAGAGAATATAGATATCCCAGATGCATATCGTATGCCACAGAATATCTATCTCAAAAGAAAGACTCCAAGACATATTATAATCAAGCTTAACAAAATGAAACACAAGCAGCAACTCTTAAAGGCAGCAAGACTCAAAGCGAAGCTAACATTCAGAGGGAAATGCTGTAGACTTTCATCAGATTTCCCAGCAGAAACCATGCTGGCACAGAGACAATGGCATGACACAGTCAAAGCCTTGAAGGAGAAGAGCTTCCAAGAATTATATATCCTGCAAAACTATCTTTCAAATACGAAAATGAAATTAAAACATTCCCAGATAAACAGAAACTCAGAGACTTTGTAAAAACCAAACCAAAACTGAAAAAATACTTAAAGAAATTCTTGGCTCTGGTTTAGAAGAACGAAACCACTAACTTTATGCTTTGAAAGACACATCATCCAGAATTCTACTCAGTTAGAGAAGGCTCCAAACTCAATCACAACTTTAATACTGAAAGAAACTATACAGTGATTATCATTAAAACTATGATGTCATCATATTAAAAAGAGGGATATATACAGTCACGAGGTTGAACAGACTGGTAGTAATTAGAATTGGGTTTATATATAGTTTATTAAGGGGGATCATAGGGGCAGCCATAAAACACAACAAAGATGCAACATACCATATCAAGAACTGTAACACAAGGGTCTCAACAACTACAAAACTATCTCTGAAAAAGGTGAGAAGTCAACTTACAAAGAAGAATGTCCCAGAACAGACTAATAAGAACAGAGAAAACATCAACACAAAAATAAACATATTGCAATGACAGCACTGAACACATACTTATCAATAATTACAGTGAACATGAATGGACTGAATGCTCCAGTAAAGAGACATCAAGTGACATCTTGGATCAAAAGACATGACCCATTCATATGTTGTCTACAAGAAACTCACTTGAGACTTAAAGATAGGAACAAACTGAAAATTAAAGGGTTGAAGAATATACACCAAGCTAACAATGAACAAAGAAGAGCAGGGTGGCAATTCTAATCTCAGACAAAATCAATTTTAATGTCAAATCCACCATCGTGGACAAAGACGGACATTATTTATTGTTGAAAGGTTCAGTACACAAGCAAGACTTAACTATATTAAATATTTATACACCTAATATCAGAGCACCTAAGTACGTCGAAGAAACACTGACTGCACTCAAAAAAGAGTTAGACTACTCTACAATAATAGTGGGAGACTTCAGCACTCCACTCTCAATACTGGACAACTCATCTAGAAAAAAGCTCGGTAAAGATACAGAAGACCTTATTGCCACAATTAACCAACTAAACCCCATCGATATATACAGAACTTTCCACCCATCAGCGGACAAGTACACCTTCTTCTCCAGTGCACATGGAAAATTCTCCAGAACTGACCATGTGTTAGGACATAATGCAATTCTCAACAAAATCCATATCAGTCAATTACTGCAAAACATCTTCTCAGATCATAAAGCCATAAAAGTGGAAATTAGTAGTAGAAAAATCACAATAGAAGAAAAAACATAGATGGAAAGTGGAACTCTTGGAAACTGAATAACATCTTGCTCAAAAACCATGGGTTGTAGAAGAAATCAAGGATCAAATAAAGAAATTCATGGATTCCAATGAGAATGAAAACACTTCCTACCAGAACCTATGGGATACAGCCAAAGCAGTGCTCAGAGGTCTGTTTATCTTCATAAATGCACATATCTCGAAGGAAGAAAGAAACCAAATTAAGGACCTAATCTTACAGCTTGAACAAGTAGACAGAGAACAACAAAGGAACCCCTCAGGCACCAGAAGAGTTTACTCACACCTCCAGAATCAGTGAAAATCAGCACTATTTTGTAAAAACTATAAGTAACTTGCTTCTAACCTACCCTTCACGTATCTAGAAACTTTCCTTTGGTATAAATTTGCATCCCTTTTATCTGCCTTCCTCCTGCTCTGTACTGGACCAAAACTGGTTCCAGAGGCTGATGTATATACCCTGGGCTTGAGTAGGACACTTCATGCTCTGCAAGCCACTCTCCCAGCCTTGACGAGTGAAGATATTAACAAACAGGGGAAAAAAAGTCTGCCAGCTCCGCTAAGCTGGCAACTCAAAGCAGTAAGTTTTTTTGCCTAGGCACAGACATAAGGGGTTTATGGAGTTTGAATGTCTGTCACTTCTGGACAGATCTATGAGGGTCTACTATGATAGCATAGAATTTTGTTAACACAGGACAATACGGTATATACTAGGATCCTAATTTTACTATACTAGCTATATGGCAGAAAACAGGCTTCTGACATTTGACTCTGAACTATCTATTAAGCAGCGTACTCACTGACCAACAGCAAGGGCCTGAGGACTAGAGTGTCCTAGCTAGAGTGGTACAAGAATAAATAGAATCTCCCAATCCTTATAGCCAACATCACTGGTCACTGACAGTCTGGCTGCAAAATGTAACCAGCTACTGACTCTAGGGAACAGGGGCATGCTTTAATCACAGACACTCAGAAGACTCTGTCAGCCCCCTTTCTGACTCAGTGTGTGGACTCAGATACCTGTGGTCCCACTAATCACCTCTGACCTATAGACAGCTTGGAAGGCATCCTTGGTGACCGACTACCTGATTACCTGCACTGTATCATATAAGAAAAATAAATGGACACCTGGGCTCATATACCTAATAACAGCTCTAACCACCTGGTAACAGAAGGTTAGAGGTTCGAAGGCACCAATAATCAAACTAGCTCACATGATAGCCTATTTGAGCATTTTAAAACAAAACGAGAAGCCAGGACACAATAAGCAAATATTGATTTCTCAAAGGAAACGGTATCAAATCACATAGAGAAACAGACCACATTAGCTTCAGAAAGTTCCCAAAACAAAGTATCAAGAAATCTTCCAGATGAAGAGAATTCCTAGAACAAATGGATGTAGAACCCAAAACATAACGTACAGAATTCTGCAAGGGATCAGGCAAAAGAGAGAACAGGCCAAAAAAAGGCACTGTCATTGTCTTAGATAGCTAGTGCTGCTTTAACAGAAATACCACAAATGGATGACTTGCAAAAGAGAGGTTTTAGTCTGTCATAGTTCAGTAGACTAAATTCAAATTCAGAGTGTCAGCTCCAGCGGAAGGCTTGCTCTGCTGACTATGGAGGAAGGGCGTTGTTTGTTGTCAATTTTCCCCTGGACTGGAAACTTCTGAGTTACAGGGACCCTGGTCATTTCCGAAGTATACTCTTAACTTCTAGTGCTGCTTTTTGATAGTATGAGGGCCCCAACTCTCTACTTGCTTCCCTTTTTTTTAATCTCTTCTAGGCTAGAAGGTGGTACAAGCCACACTCCATGGAAACTCCATTTACATTGGAGCAGGGAAACCACTTTAGGAAGTCTCATCTTAATCCACTTTACCGTAATCCAGTCTGTTACTCACAGGCAGAGACCAGGATTTATAACATAAGAAAATCACAAAATGGAAAACAATTTTGCAATACTGAGGATCATGGCCCAGCCATATTTTTACACCCATCCATGATTGTTACAGATTGAATTGTGTCCCAAAACAATGTGTCTTGCAGTTTGGCTAGATCATGATTTGTGGTGTTGTGTGATGTTCCTATACTTGTAAATCCTGTCTCTATGATATTAATGAGGGAAAGTGGCAGCAGTTGTGTTGGCAAAGCAGGACTCATTGTGTAAGATTGTATTGTGCCTTGAGACGATCTTTGAGATAAAAAGAAAGTCTAACAGAGAGATTTTGGTGCATCATACCATCAAGAAAGAACAAATGCTGGGAACAGAGCATGTCCTTTTCAAAGGATCCAGGGTCTATGACCACAGAAGCTCCCAGGCCTGGGGAAGATTGAGGACAAGGACCTTCCTCCAAAGTCAACAAAGAAAGACTTTCACTGGAGCTAATGCCCTAAATCTGGACTTTTATCCTGCTACTCCATGACAAAATAAATTTCCCTTCGTTAAAGCCATCCACATGAAGGATTTCTGTTACAGCAACACTAGATGACTAAGAGAGGTACAGACACAGCTACTGAGGAATTTAAGAAGATTAGAGCAGAGAGTAATGATAAATTGAACAGATTGCAAGTGAAACCAGAGGCCTGAAAAAGCCCCGTTTTCAAACAACTGGGAGGATTGAAGTAGGCAGTCAGGACTAACTCTTCATCTGTTTCTCAGAGCTAATTCTTTACCTATTTTTCTTAGCATTCCTAACTTCCTAGTATTACCTGGCTCAGGCAGGAAATCACACATTAACATACAGGAGCCACTGAAATTAAACCTTTGCAGCGTTACAGCCTCTTTCTTAGGAGCATCAAACAAATGGAGGTGCCAGTTTGATGACCTTCTGCTCAGGTGACAACCAAGAGACTCTCAGACCCCAGTTCTGATGCATATTTCACCTGGATCCCCAAGGCCTTCTCCCAGATGGATGCCCCCTCCCTAGTTGCCCACTTTATTTTCTTTCCTGACACCTGCTTCTGCACTTGCAAGTAGCCTCTTCCTTTAAAAACCCTAACTTTGCCTCACAAATTTGGACAGGCTCTGAGGATGAGAATGACCCCTGTCTCTGCAATGTCAGCTTGAAAATAAACTTTTGATTACCTTATACAACCTCCTGTATCAGAGATTGGCTTTTCAGGAGGCAGCATGAATCTAGAGTTTGTCCAGTAACACAAGAATACAAAGAGAGATAGCACACAGAAATTCAGAAGATCAATGATAAAATTTCAGAATTAGACATCTTAATAAAAAGTCAGAGGAGGAGAACTGAGGCAATGAAAGTCAGAGTTAGTGAAACTGAAGACACAATGCTTGACACCAACATATTAGAGGAAAAAAATCAGATAAAAGAAATTTAAAAACTACAACAAAACAAAACAAAAACCTAAGAAATATGTGGTGTTCTATCAAAAGGAATAACTCACAAGTGATTGGAGGGGCAACAAAAAATAAAGCGAGAATTGTTAAAGATTTTTGGCAGAAAACTTCCTTGATACTGTGAAAGATGAGAATGTATCTATTCAAGATGCTCATCAAACTCCACATAAGAAAAATCTCAAAAAAGTCACAAAGATATGTTATAATCAAACTTGGCAAAACCAAAGATAAAGAGAGAATTTTAAGAACAGCTAGGGAAAAATGAAAATAATCTACACAAGAAAGTGAATAAGACTAAGGCTGGACTACTCAGAAGAACCCATTGATGTAAGAAAGCAATGGGGCGACACATATAAAATGTCATAGGAAAAATAATGTCGGCCAAGACTAACGTTATCAAGCAAAATTGTCTATCAAATATGATGGCAAAAATAAGACATTTCCAGCTATATAGAAATTCGGGAAATTTGCAAAAAACCAAACAAATATCACAAGAAATACTAAAGGGAGTCTTTTGCTTAGAAAATGAAAAACATTAATTAACAACCTGAGACCAGAATGCAAGACAAAACAACTGGATATCAACTCAGATAGGGAAATCACAAAAATAGATTGAAGCTAAAACATCAAAAATAAGGAAACTGAGGTGGCAATATATAAAACATGACAACATTAAAACAAAAAAAGTGAGACTAAAAAATTCAGTCGTAATTCTTTCATATGGTGAAGAAGTCCAGACAATATAAGAAATGAAAGATTAGTCTTAAAGCAACTACAAAGGAAACTAACGATCCTAATAAAACAACAATGAAAAAAATAAAACATAAAAACTCAGAAAATATTAAACTAAGAACAATGAAACCACTTAAAGAAGAATGACTCAGCAAAGAAAATTAGGTGGAACAAAGAAATTGTCAACAACGCACAGAAAAGATACCAAAACAAGAGCCTAAACTTGTACCTATCAATAATTATGCAGAATGTAAATATATCAATAGATTGATTAAGACACAGAGAGTGGCAAACTACAAAACAACACAATATGTTTACATCCTGACTACAACAGATACACCATATACCATAGGCTTAAGGACACAAAAATATTAAAATGAAAGGATGGGAAGAAACAACAACATATATCTAACAAACAACATTGAAGCTGGAGTGGCTATATTAATTTCTGATAAAATAAACTTTAAAGAAAAATGTTCCACAATGCATAGGAAAGAACCTACATAAAGATGATAGGGTGAATAACTAAGAGGTATAACCATAGCAAGTATTTCCACACCCAGCTATGTGGGTACTAAATGCATAAAACAAACTCTACCGGCATTGAAAAGAGAAATAGCTCCACAATAATAGTAGAAGACTTCAATATGCTACTTTTGATGAAGGACAGACCATTCAGAAAGAAGCTCAGTAAAGACACGGAAGATCTAAATGTCATAATCAGCCCACTTGACCTCACAGACACATACAGAACACTCTACCCAACAGCAAACAAGTATACTTCCTTTTACAACTCACATGGAATAGTTTATGGAATAAACCACACACTGGGCCATAAAGCAAGCCTTCACAAAATCCAACTCATCAAAATATTACAAAGTGTCTTTTCTGAGCTTAAAGCCATTAAAGTAGAAACAATAACAGAAGAAGCAAGGAAAATGAATCAAATACATGGAAACTGAACAATACCTTGGTCAAAATGTACTGGCTTATAGAAGAAATTAAGGACAGAACAAAAAAATTTAGAAAATCAAATGAGAATGAAAACACATCTTACCAGAACCTTTGGGACAAAGCCAAAGCAGTACTAAGAGGTCAACTTGTACTAATAAATGCACATATCCAAAAAGAAGAAATGTCAGAAAGCAGGGCATTCACCCTACATCTCCAACAAATAGAGAGCAGCAAAAGAAGCCGTGCGCACCAAGATAAAGCAAATCATAAAAATTAGAGCAGAAATAAATGAATTAAATAAACATAATTGGGGCCAAATCTATTTCTTTGAAAGGATTAAAAAAAAACAATGAACTGCTGCCCCAAATGACAAGATGAAAAAAAAACACATATGAAAAATGAGATGGGTGATATGAGAGCAAACTGAACTAAAATTGTAAAAATCATAGCAAAATTCTATGAAAAACTGCATTTTAACAAATTTGAAAAACTAGAGGAAACAAATTTCTAGAAAAACACAGCCTACCTAAACTAACACAGAGATAGAACAACTAAATAAGCCCAGCACAGAGGAAGAGATGAAAAAGATAATTTAAAAACTCCTAACTAAAAAAAAAAGCCCCGACATTGATGGCTCTGCTAGAGAATTCAACCCAATTTTCAGAGAAGAGTTAACACCACTATTACAAGGGTATTTCACAGCAGAGAAAATGACAGAATACTCCCAAACTCATTCTATGAAGCCTGTATGAGCCTGATACCATAACTAAGCAAAAATAGCACAAAACAGAAAATTATAGTGCAACATCTCTCATGAAAATAGATACAGAAATCCTCAAGAAAATTCTAGCCAATAGAATTGAACAACATATCAAAAATACATATATATATGTATATCACCGTGGCCAAGTTGAATTTGCAGGGACTATTAGGATTTGCACAGATGATTTGACCTTAGAGAAACAATAATGTAATCAACCACATAAATAAAAAAGACAAGAATGATATGAGTTTATTAATGAATGAAGCAAAGACATTTGACTAAGTCCAGCACACATTCATGTTGAAAACTCTCAGTGATATGTGAACAGAAGGGAAGTTCCCCGGCATAAGAAAAGACATTTAAACAAAGCCAACAGTCAACATCATCCTAGATGGAGGGAGTCTGATAGCATTCCCACTGAGAACAGGAACAAAACAATGATGCTCTTTGTCACAACTTTTATTCAACATTGTGCTGGAGGTTCTAGCTGGAGAAATCAGGTAAGATAAAGAAACAAAAGGCATCTAAATTGGTAAGGAAGAAGTTATAGTGTTTCTATTTGCAGATGATATGATGTTACACACAGAAAACCCTAAACAAAAAAGTCACACACACACACACACACACACACACACAAAACAAGAACTACTGGACCTAATAGAACACATAATCAAAGAATCAGGATACAAGATTACACATACAGAAATCAGTTGGATTCTTTACACCAACAAAGAAGAAATCAACAAATCAATACCTTTTACAATAGCGTACAAGAAGACAAAAGCCTTAGGAATAACTCTAACTAGAGACATAAAAGACCTATTTTGGGGAAAAAAAATTACATGACAATAGGAAGATGCAACACTGTGAAAATATCTATTCTACCCAAGCGATTCTACAGATACAATGCAATCCCAATATAAATTCCAATGGCATTTTTAATCAGATGGAGAAACAAATCACTAACTTCATATGAAAAGGGAAGAAGCCACAAGTAAGTAAAGCATTACTGATGAAAAAGAACAAGTAGGAGGCCACACAATACCTGACTTTAGACCCTATTACACTGTCATCATAGTCAAAATAAGTTGGTACTTATACAAAAACAAATACACAGACCAATGGAACAGAATTGAAAATCCAGATATAAGATTATCTACCTACAAGCAGCTGATATTTGACAAAGGTCCAAAGTCAGTAAACTGGGAAAAAAAGATTATCTTTAACAAATGATGTTAGTAAATGTGAATATCCAGCTGCAAAAAAATGAAACAAGATTCAAATCTGATACCATGCCAAAAAACTAACTCAAAATGTATCAAAAACTGAAATATCAAATCTAAAATGATAAAGATCATGGAAGAAAAAACAAGAACAATGTTGGGAGCCCTAATACACAAGATTAACAAAAGACAAGGCATTACTAACAACGCAAAAACATCAGAAGAAAAAATGGATAGTTGAGAACCCCTAAAAACTTAACTTACGCTCATCCAAAATAAATAAATAAATAAATAAAACCAAACCCACTACCATTAAGTCATGTCTGACTCATATTGACACTAGAGATCAGGGTAGAACTGCCCCATAGAGTTCCCAAGGATCACCTGGCCAGTTTGAACTGCTGACCTTTGGGTTAGTAGACGTAGCAGTTAACCCACTATGCCGCCAGGGTTTCCACTCATCCAAGGTCATTAACAAAAGAATAAAAGTCAACCTACAGCCTGCAAAATAAAAATTGGCTTCCACAGGTCCAATCAGCATCTAATCTCTGTAATCTGCAAGATACTGCAAAACTTCACAAAGAAAAAGAAATAATCCAAATTAAAAATGGCACTTCACCAAAGAATTCATCTAGATGGCTGACAGATATGTGAGGAAATGTTCAGGACTGTTAGACATTAGAGAAACACAAATCAAAACTGCAATGAGATACTATTTCACTCCAGCAAGGCTAGAATTAATCAAAATAATAATAATAGTAATAAACATTGGAGAAGCTGCAGAGAGACTGAAATACTTCTACACTGTTGGTGAGAATATAAAACCATACAATCACTTTAAAAATCAATCTAGCTCTTTCCTAAAAAGCTAGTAATATAAGTATCATAGGATCCAGAAATCCCACTTCTTGGAATATATCCTAGAGAAATAAGGGCTGTTGTATGAACAAATGCAAGCACATCAATGTTTATTGCAGCACTGCCCACAATAACAAAAAGGTATAGTCAATCTAGGTGCCTATCAACATATGTTTGGACACATAAACTATTGTATATTTACACAATGGAATACTGTACAGTGACACAGAACAAACTCTAACAGTACTGAAAAGAGAAATTAACAGGTGACATTAATAGTAGGACACTTCAACACACAGTTTTGGTAAAGGACAAAACAGCTAGAAAGAAACCCAACAAAGATACAGAAGACCTAAAAGATATAATCAGCCAACTTAACTTCATAGGCATATATAAAATACTCCATCCTGCAGCTCCAAAATACAATCTTTTTCAATGAACATGAAAAGATTCTCCCAAAGAGATCACATCTTAGGCCACAGAGCAGCCCACAACAAATTTGAAAGCTTTGAGGTAATACAAAGTAGCTTCTTTGATCACAACGACATCAAACTGGAAATTAACAATAGGAAGAGCAAGGAAAAAAAATCAGTTGGATGTAAACTGAATAAGACTTTACTTAAAAACTACTGGGAAATAGAAGAAATCAAAGATAGAATCCAACAAAAATGAAAACACATCATATCAAAACCTCTAAGTCACAGCAAAGGCAGTGCTCAGAGGTTAAGATGTACACATCAGAAAATAAGACAGGAACAAAATAAAACTGTATCTACACAACTTGAACAAATAGAAAGAGAATAGTAAAAGAAGCCTACAGCAATCAGAAGAAAGGAAATAATGAAGATCAGAGCAGAAATAAAAGAACTAGAGAAAGGAAAAACAATAGAATCAACCAAGCTGAAAATTGGTTCTTTGAAAGAATCAACAAATTTAGTAAACCATTGGCAATATTGACAAAAGAATAAGAGACAGGATGCAAATAACCAAAATAAGAAATAAAATCGGGACTATTACAAGAGATTCAACTGGAAATTCAAAGGATCATCTTAGAGTATTATGAAAAACTATACTGTAACAAATTTTAATATACAGAGGAAATGGATAAATTCCTAGAAACACACTGCTTACCCAAATTAGAACAAAATGATTCTGGAAATATGAACAGACGCGTAACAGGAGAAGAGATTGAAAAGGTGATAAAATAACTCCCTATGGAAAAAAACACTGGCCAAGACAGCTTAACTGGAGAATTCTACCAAACATTTCAAGAAGAGCTTGCACTAGTACTACTCAAACTATTTCAGAGCATAGAAAAGGAAGGGATACTTCCAAATTCATTCTATGAAGCCAGCATAACCTTGCTACCAAAACCAGTCAAAGAAAACTACAGAACAGTAACTCTTGTGAATATAGATACAAAAAACTGTCAACAAAATTCTAGCCCACAGAATTCAGCATCATAAAAAAAAATACCACAGGCAAGTTGAATGCATGCCAGATATGCAAAGCTGATTCAACTTTAGAAAATCAATCAACATAATCCACCATATAAAGAATAATATGACCATTGCAGTTGACACAGAAAAGACATTTCACAAAGTCTGGCATCAATTCCTGATTAAAACTCTCAATAAAATAGCTATAAAAAGGAAACTCCTCAAAATAATAAAATAGTTACAGAAAGTTAAATAAAAATAGTCATAAAAAGGGAACTCCTAAAAATATGAAAGCACAGCTAACATCATTCTCAATGGAGAGAAACTGAAAATGTTCCTACTGAGAACAGAAACAAGACGAGGATAAATCTCTGTGACCACTTCTGTCTAACTTTGTGCTAGAAGTCCTAGTTAGAGCAATCAAACAAGAAAGAAATAAAGGACATCTAAATCAGTAATGAAGAATTTGAACTGTCGCTACTATTTGTGGATAGTACGATACTATACATAGAAACCCAAAAGACTACATTAGAAAACTACTGAAACTAATAGAAAGATTCAACAGATTAGCAGAAAACAAGATAAAGATAGACAAATCAGTTGGATTCCTATACGCCAATAAAGAGAATGATGAAAAGGAAACCAAGGAAATAATTCCATTTAAATGATAATAATAAAAAAATACTTAGGAATAGATATAATCAGGGTTGTGAAAACCCTACACACACACACACACACACACACACACACACACACACACACACACCGAAACAAAAAAAAAACCTCCACAATACATTACTGCAAGAAACCAAAAGCGATCAACATAAATGGAAAAACATACCATGCTCATGGATAGGTCAGACTCCACATAGCGAAAATAACAATTCTACTCAAAGCAATTTACAAACACAATGCAATCCTGAGCCAACTACCAAGGACATTCTTTAAAAGGATGGAAAACATAATCACCAACTTGATACAGAAAGAGAAAAAGCCCTGGATAATAAAGCAGTATTGAAGAAAAAGAAGAAGAAAGTAGAAGGACTCGCATTACCTCACCTCAGAATCTGCTATACAGCTACAATAGTCAAAGCAGCATGGTACTGGTATAACAGCAAACAAATAGACCGACAGAACAGAATTGAGAACCAAAATGTTAATCTATGCACTTAAAGTCACCTGATCTTTGACAGGGCCCAAAGTCTGTCAAAGTGGGAGAAGACAGTCTTTTTAACAAGTGGTGCTGGCAAGTTGAGTTTCCATGTGCAAAAAAATGAAACAAGATCCATACTTCACACCATACACAAAAAGTAATTAAAAATGGACCAAAGACCTAAATGTAAAGCCAAAAACTATAAAGATCAAAGAAGAAAAAGTTGGATCAATACTAGAGGCCCTAATTCAAGTCATTAACAGTATACAAATCACAAAGTCCAGAAGATAAGCTAGATAACTGAGATCTTCTAAAAATTAAACACTTATGTTCATCAAAAGACTTCATCAAAATACTAAAAAGAACCTTTAGACAGACAAAATTCTGGCTATTACAAGTCCGACAAAGAGCTACTCTCTAAAGTCTATGGTAAAATCCAATACCTCTATAATAAAAATATGGTTAAAAAATGAGCAAAGTGAAGAACAACTGAAAAAAAATTGATAAGACCAAAAGCTGTTTTTTTGAAAAGATTAACAAAATTGACAAAACATTGCATAAACATACTAAAGAAAAACAGGAAGGGAAACAAATAACCTGTATAAGAAATGAGATGGGAGGTGTCACAACAGAGCCAACAGAAATCAAAATTATCATAACAGAATACTACAAAAGACTGTACTCTAACAGATTTGAAAACCTAGAGGAAATGGACAAATTCCTAGATTCATATCACCTACTAAAATTATCACAAGGAGCAGTAGAACAACTTAAGAAGCTTATCACAAAGGAAGAGATTGAAAAAGTCATCCAAAAACTACCAAGTAAAAAAAGTCCTGGCCCAGATGGTTTCTTCACAGAATTCTACCAAGCTTTTAGCAAAGAGTTAACCCCAATACTACTGAGACTATTTCACAACATAGACAGGGATGGAATACTCCCAAATGTATTTTATGAAGCCAGCATAATCCTAATACCAAAGCCAGGGAAAGATCCAACAAAAAGGAGAACTACAGACCAATATTATTCATGAACCTAGATGCAAAAATCTTCAACAAAATCCTTGCCAATAGAATTCAACAACATATTAAATAAATAATTCATCATGACCAAGTTGGATTTATACCAGGGATGCAAGCAAGGATGGTTCAGCATCAGAAAAACAGTTGATGTAGTCAACCACATAAATAACACAAAAGATAAGAATCACCAGATTTTGTCAATTGATGCAGAAGACGCATTTGACACAGTTCAGTATCCATTCATGCCAAAAACTCTCAGCAAAATAGGGATAGATGGCAAATTTCTCCATGCAATAAGTGACATCTATGCAAAGCCAACTGCCCACTTCCTTAATGGGGAGAGACTGAAAGAATTCCCCTTGAAAATGGGAACTAGATGAGGATGCTCACTCTCACCTCTCCTATTCAACATTGTACTAGAAGTTCCGGCCAGAGCAATTAGACAAGACCAACAAATAAAGGGCATCCACACTGGCAAAGAAAAAGTAAAAATCTCCCTATTTGCAGATGATATGATTGTATATGCAGAGAATCCTACAGAATCTGTAAGCAAACTACTCAAACTGATAGAAGAGTTCAGCAAAGTCTCAGGATATAAGATAAGCATAAGTAAATCAGTAGGATTCCTTTCTACCAACAAAGAGATCATTAAAGAAGAAATCATCAAATCAATACCGTTTGCCATAGCCCCCAGAAAATAAAATATCTAGGAATAAATCTAACTAGAGAAATAAGAGATCTTTACAAAGAGAACTACAAAACCCTACTGCAAGAAACGGAGACTCACGTAAGTGGACAAACCTTCCCTGCTCATGGACAGGAAGACTTAAAATTGCGAAAATGTCTATTTTACCCAAAGTGATCTACATATACAATGCAATTCCAATGCAAATTCCAGTACATTTTTCAATGAGATGGAAAAACAATTCACCAACTTTGTCTCGAATCAGAAGAACCCTGGATAAACAATGCACTACTGAAGAAGAAGAGCACACTAGAAGGCCTCTCACTACCCAACTTCAGAACCTATTACACTGCCATGGTAGTCAAAACTGCCTGGTACTGGTACAAAAAGAGACATATAGACCAATGGAACAAAGTTGAGACCCCAAAGATGACACCATCCTCATATGAACAGTTGATATTCGACAAAGGACCTAAGATTGTAAACTGAGATAAAAACAGTCTCTTTAAAAAATGGTGCTGGCAAAATTGGATATCCGTCTGCAAAAAATTGAAACAATACCCATATCTCACTCCTTACACAAAACCCAACTCAAACTGGATTAAAAACCTAAATATCAAACCTAAAATGATAACGATCATGAAAGAAAATATAGAATCAGCAATGGAAGTTTTAGTACACAGTGTAGACTGACTTTAAAACCTGACAAACCACAGTCAGTAGAAAAGAAAATAGATAAATGGAAACTACTAAGAATCAAACACTTTTGCTCATCCACACACTTTATCAAAACGATTAAAAGACCACCTATAGAATGGGAAAAAACATTAGGCAACTATATGTCAGACTGACGTCTGATCTTCGTCATCTACAAGGTGCTGCAAAGTATCAACAAGAAAAGGATAAATAACCCCATTAAGCACTGAGCAAAGGAGATGGACACATACTTCTCTAAAGAGGATATTCAGGCAGCCAAAAGACACTTGCATAAATGCTCGTGATTATTAGCTATTAAAGAAATTCAAATCAAAACGATGATGTCATACCATCTCACCCCAGCAAATTTGACCATGATCCAAAAAACAGAAAACAACAAATGCTGGAGAGGCTATAGAGAAACTGGAACTCTCCTACACTGCTGATTGGGTTGCCAAACAGTACAACCTCTTTGGAAAGCAATCTGGTGCTTCCTTAAAAAGCTGGAAATAGATATACCATTTGACCCAGTAATCCCACTGTTTGGAATATATCCTACAGAAGCAAGGGCAGTCACACAGACAGATACATGCACCCTAAAGTTTATTGCAGCACAGTCCACAATAGCAAAAAGATGGAATCAACCAGATGCCCAATAACAGATAAATGGATAAATTATGGTATATATACTCAATGGAACACTATGTAGTGATAAAGAACAATGATGATTTATGGAAGTATCTCACAACCTGGTTTCAACTGGGAGACATATGTTGAGTGAAATTAGTCAGAGGCACAAGGACAAATATTGTATGAGGTCCCTACTATAAGGACTTAAAAACAGACTCATGTAGAGAAGAAAAGACTCTTTGATGGCTGCAAAGGAGGGGAGGGAGGGAGAGGGTTGGTTATAGATTAGATAGTTGATAGAAATTTGATTGGGTGAAATCAGTGACAGCATACATTAGAAAGAAGATCCATTTAACTGGACTTCAACATAATCTGAAAACTCTTCCAATCTTGACCCAGTATTTCAAGGATAGAGTAGCAGGAGCAGGGGTCCAGGGACAATGCTCTCAGGGGACATTGAGGCCAGTTGGCATAACTAGCCTATTGATAAGGGAGTCTTCTGCACTCCATATTGGTGAGTGGCATCCAGGGTCTTAAAAGCTAGCAAGTTGCCATCTGAGGTACACCAAATGATCCCAACTTGGCAGGAACAAGTGATCATCAAGGACAACAACGACATGGGGGAAAGAGAATGCTGAAGACAGAAGGACCCAAGTGAATGAGTGACTATATCAACATGTGACCAGAAGAACCAAGTGGTACCCATCCACCACCAATGAGAGCCACGATTGGGTTGACACTGTTGAGTCACAATGGCAACACAAGAAAATAAAAGTGGTGCACCCTGAGAACTCTACTAAAAGACAGTGACTGATGGCTCTAAGGCCTGGCAGTTTCCCTGGGACCATGGTCCATAGACCTGATGCTGCCCTTCATCATAAATCATTACTAAGGTCAACTCTTTGGATAGGAATAGATTGGACTTGGGGATACAGAGCAACAATATCATGTGTGCATTTTATGGTTCTATGCATATATGGCCTCTTACTAGAGGTGAGTGGAGACGTTGAACAGGAGGGCACAGAAGATTGTTAAGAGGGTACGACATGTATAGACCAGAAAGGAGGAGTGTACTGTCACCGAGCCAGGAGAGTAAGAGGAGCTTCAGGTAGGTGGCCATGCAAATTTAAACTGGATTGCACACTTTCACTCAATCACAACAACAAAAGATTTTTTTAAAAAGAAATGAGCAAAGTACATGAACAGATACTTCACCAAAGAAGACATTAATGAGACTAATAGACACACGAAGAAATGCTTGAGATCACTAACCATCAGAGAAATCCAAATCAGAACCACAATGAGATACGAACTCATCCCAGCATCACAGGCATGAATTAAAAAGAAGAGGAAATAAGAAATGTTGGAGAAGCTGTGGGGCACTGGAACCCTTATGCAGTGCTGGTGGGGATGTGAAATGATACAATAATTTTGAAAAACTATATAGCATTTCCTTAGAAAGTTAGAAATATAAGTATCATAAGATCTAGCAATCCTACTCTTAGAAGTATATCCTAGAGAAGTAACAGATGTCACATGAATAGACATGCAGCATTCTTCAAAATAGCAAAAAGGTGGAAACAACCTAGATGCCATCAACAGATGAATGGGTAAACAAACTATGATACATACACACAATGGAGTACTATGCAACAATAAAGAACAATGATGAATCTGCAAAGCATCTTACAATATCAATGAATCTGGAGAATACTCTGTTGAGTGTAATAAGTCAATCCAAAAGGACAAATACCATAGGATATCAGTACTACAAAAAAAAATTACACACAAAGAGAAATGATCTTTGATGATTACTAAGGAGGGGAGAGTTGGGGCTGGAAAACACTTAAATAGACAATAGATAAGCAGGTAACTGGTGACGGATAAGACAGTACACACTATTAGGCAAGTTAGCACAACTTGTCCAAGCTCCTTAGACACAACCCAACTCGCTGAAGAAATGAATGAGGGCTGTGTGAACCATGGCCTCAGGGAATATCTACCTCAACTGGCATAAGGTAGACTATAAAGAAAATGTTCTTCATTCTACTTTGGTAAGTAGCATCTGGCATCTTAAAAGCCATTGAGCAGCCATCTAAGAAAATCTACTTGTCTACACCTTCCTCAGCAAAGGGAGAATGAAGGAAATGAAAGATAAAAATGGCAAGATTAGTCCAAAGAACTAATGGAGTAAACTACCACGAGCTTTACCAGACTGAGTCCAGTACAACTAGAAGTGCCCAGTTACCACCACTAACTGCTCTGACAGACATCACAATGCAGAACCCTGAATAGAATTGGGAAAAAAAAAGTGTAGGACAAAATTCTGATCCACAAAAAGAGACTGGGCTTACTGGCCTGACAGAAACTGGAGATACACAAGAATATGAACACCAGCCTCTCTTAACTCACTGTTGAAGTCACTCCTGAGGTTCACGTGTCAGCAAAAGATTGGACAGGCTCACAAAACAGAATGAAACTAACAGGGTGCACTAGCCCCAGAGGCAAGGACTGGAAAGCAGAATAGGCCTGACACCTGGTAATAAGCAATGCAAGACTGAAAAGAGAGAGTATTGACAAACTGACGAGTTGTCAACCATGCTTATAAAACAGTATGTGTACAAAAATTTAATGAGAAGCTGGTTTGTTCTGTAAATTTCGGTAAAAAAGTCACACTGTGGGGAGAGCAGCTGGGGTTATATATCAAAGTGTGTATAAGTTCTGTGTGAGAAACTGACTCAAATTGTAAACATTCACTTAAAGCAAATGAAATTTAAAAAAAAATTTGATGAAAAAAACAACGAAAATAAAAAGAAAATCCACAGATTTGAATCTTTTAAATAGCCTTCATTTCACCTTTTTTCAGTAGGGCAATTGGGATCCGATCCTGTTAAGAGTCAGAATACATGCAATGGCAACAGGTTAGGGTTCATTTTTTGTTATGTTCAGAGCGTGACTAAGATGTTCACTCTTGAAAAACTCTGAAAGAGAAGAAACGCTTTTAAAAATGTGTTTTAGCAAAATGAGGATTCAAGGCAAGTTGACTTAATAGCTTTTCAATTATCGAATACTTTGCATTTGTTAATATTGCAGAAGAAAATGGGAAATATGGTATCTTTTAAGCTAAAAGGAAAATAATTGGAAGGAGGAGAGTGTACTTTCTGAAATGTCTAAGCCAAACAGTGCAACCAGAAAGTTTAAGCAATGACTCCTCCAGACTTTTTAAAAAATGAACTTACCACTCTGAGCTTACATTTCCTCCTCTGCACACAGAGAATTCTCTTACATCATCACCCACCACAGTGATTAAGAGAACTGTTTGGAAAGCACGTTCATAATTTGTCTCTTCACATACAAATTGAAGTTAATACATAACTGAGGTTTGCCCACAGCTGAAATTATTCCTGATTACTTTACTAATAAATTTTTTCTTTTCCTCATGGTTATTTGTAATTCTTGTCCTTTTGACACAGATATCAAGTTTTTCCTTAATTTATATTTTTTCTTACCCAGATTCCATGAGTACGATCTTTGGTCTTTTCCTTAGACTCCACTTGGGTGCTTATCCATCACCTACATGCAGACAGAACTCTCAGTGGCCAACTGTGATCAATATTATTGAAGCTTACTACAGGTCTGTTTCTACAGTCTCTGACACCAAAATATTTTCTCTGTCTTGCTGAACTTATCACCGTTGATGAAGTGAAAATATCTTGTACTTTCTCTTGATGAACAGTGTTCGGGACATTTCCATTTAGCTTTCAAATGGATGAAGATATCACATGTTTCTACAAGTAGCAGAAAGGAGACATGAGACAAACAATCTAACCATGTGACCAAGGAAATATTCCAGGAATATCAAAGGTAAAAAGGAATCACAAAAACAAGCTGGAAGAACACACATCCACCTGAATCAATGGAGAAGAAGAAAAATTGGTCCAAGTTGTTGACATCATTTCAGATTATTTTCAGCTTTTCAAGACACATTCATGATGAAATAAAACCAAACACTCATAGGAAACTTCATAACTAAATATCTTGTTTTCTCAGTCCTTTGTAAAACTATTCTAGGGCTGTCAGTACAGGCTACAGTTCTGGTGCAGGTCAGTACTTATGAAGTCAAAAATGGTTCAGTTATCTGAAAAACAATCTTCTAGCAAAAAACAAAATAGCAGTCATACCAGCATAGTTTTTTCAGGCCTACCATGTGCATACCCATACCTTCAAAACAGCCTCTGGTTATAATAATGTTGGAAGTATGTTGTGGTTTCTTTTGCAAGATAAATAAAGCATGAAAAGCCAATTTGTTTATAAAAGTAAATCCATCATAACTTTTCATTTATACAAGAATGCCTTTGTACCATAGCATGCCTTTCAAAAAATTGTAACTTAGATCTAAGAACTCTGCAGTATCAAACAAGTACTTCCTTCTCTAAGAGTTTATTTTATCTTTATTCTTATTTAAAATGATTCAATATGTTGGCATCTAGGGATGTAATTACACACATACACATATTTTGAATACATGACAGAGTGGAACTGCCTCAAAGAGTTTCCAAGATGAACCTGGTAAATTTGAACTACTGACCTTTAGGTTAGCAGCCGTAGTACTTAATCACCGTACCACTAGGGTTTCCTTATCATGTTTATTAAACTGTTTTAATTACAGGCATTTAAGTGTCAATAACAACCTAAAAATTAATCCAAATATTCCTTCCCACACAGGGCTAACTAGACATTGTGGGCAGGGAGAGAAGGCAGGGAGATGCCAGATGAAAAATAATTAAGCTATTTCGGAAAAAATGAAAAAAAAATCTTTCAGAAGATTATATTCAGTGTACTTTTAAAAAATTTAACTCTATGTTATATCCAGAGATTAATGTATCATGTCTATTACAGTTTATTTTCCAGGGACTCAGAACATTCCCAAAGAATGAAAAACATACTCAAGTTATGTAGGATATTTTTTATATTTATTAAAAGGTTACTTAATGTTCTTCTTAAGTCCATAAATTTAATTACTTTATAGTATTTAGTTTTACAGTGAATAGACTCTATGTTCTTACGGACATACTGAACAAATATTTATAATACAATTGTAGTACAAGGATCTTGAAGTAACAGTAACAAGTTTGACGTAATTAAAAATAACACAGTCCTTGTTAACTTTTTTTTTTTCCTGGACTGCAGTTTTTCTGCATGTTTCACTGACAACTACATCAAAAACTGTCAGGATGAGCAGTTAAAATCTAAAATTTATTTTCCTAAGCTTCCTGTACAGGAAGGTGTCAGATGCCTTCGTCCATTTGGCATCATGCTTCTGTTGCAAAGAGTTAGCAAACAACTGAAAGTGAGAAACCAGAATTTAGGAGCAATGATGGGGCCATAACAGGTTTGAATGTCATCCAAATAACAGTAAGAACTGAAACCTCAAAAGGAAGAAACACTCTAAGGGAAAACACTGTAGAGGAAAAACACTGCATCAATGTCTAAAGCTTAGGAAATGTCACATACTAAGTCAGGCAACTTTATATGTCAGGAAATGGAAGAAACTTGGGTATTTCAGATAAATTTCAAGGACAAATTCTTCACTGACAAGTCACAATGTGATGAGTCTCAGAGGGAAAGTAATCCAAGTTGTCATTTTCTCCCTTTTAGAAAGTATAGTCTTCACCTACGTAAGTCACAACCTCATTATGCTAAGACCGGAGATACTAGATGGTGCAAGCCTGGCACTACTGACCACTGTGACACAACAGACGACTCCAGATACAATAGGGGAAAACCGTAGAATGAAACCTGAACTCTTTTAAAATAAAATTTAAAAAAAGTCCAGATTTACTGGACCAGATGAGGCTAGAGGAAATCTTGAGACTACTGTCCTGAGGTACCTCTAGACTTTGAGCTGAAACCTTTCCTGGAGGTTACCTTTCAGCTAAACAACAGATTGACTAGTAAAATAAACAATATCACTCACAAGCATTATGCTTCTTAAAAAAAAAAAAAAAAGAAAGAAAGAAGGAAAAGAAAAGACAGTCATACATATGAAACCAAACAAGAAACATTTACCCAAAAGCAAAGAGAAGGCTAGGGTGAAGGTGGGGAACAGGCAAGCTATATTAACTGAACTAGAATAATCATACACAAATAATGGGAATGTTAACACACTGTGTAAAATGTAGCCATTGTTGCTGAAAAGTAGGTATAGGAACATAATTAACTGTGTAGACTTTCACCAAACACACAATACTTTTTTTTTTAAAAGTCACATCTGCAGAAGAAGCAGTCAAGAAGCCAAACAAATCATTGCATTGGGCAAATTTGAAGCAGGTGATATCCTTCGGGTTTTAAAAGGCAAGGATGTCACTTTGATGACTAAGGTACATATGACCCAAGTTGTGGTCTTTTTCAATCAATTTATATACATGCAAAAGCTGAAACACTAAAAAAAGGAAAACAGAAGAGGAATTGCTGCATTTGAATTGTGGTGTTTGGCAAGATTTGAGTATACCACAGACTTCTAGAGACGGAACAAATCAGTCTTAGAAGAAATACACCACAACGCTCCACAGCAGTGAGATGGTGAAACTTCATCTTAGTCACTTTGGGCATGTCATCAGGAAAACCCAAAAGCTAGAAAAGAAGACACTATTTTGATAAAATAGAAGCACAACAAAAACAAGGGGAGCCCTCAATTGAATGGATTGACCCAATAGCTGAAAAGAATGGATTCAAACACACCAAACACCACAAAGATGGAACTGTCCAGTTACTATAAGGTTTCTGTGAGTTGGAGCAGAACTGACAACAACTCACAATATAAATATGTTCTTCTCAGATGATTCTCTTTACAAAGAAATAAAAACTTTAAAATCCTCCCCTAAATAAATGAACAATAAGTATAGATTTGGAATATGCTTCACTTTAAAATGTTTCCATGTAAATGCTGCACTGACATTTTTAGACAATTATTAATTACACAACAGTATAAATTAATGATTACAATATTATTCTTTTTTAACATGGATTTCAACTCAATATATATTCAATATTATTTATGTTCTTAGAGATCACACACAGTCTGACAATGCTGCTGGTTCTCAAAATATCCTTAAAATGTCTTCCAGTTTCATAACACACCCTTTTGAATACTCTGAGTAGCATCAGACAGCTTTTTGAAGGTGTGCTGGGTCTTTTAAAGAAAGGATTTCATTTGGGGAAAAATGGGCACACATCAACTACTAGCCCTCATCATCTTCACTTCCTTCCTCACGTTTGCCTTTTCTCCCTTCAAACAGCTAACCAGATGTGCTCACAGCTTGCTGTACTGCAGTGCTTTTGCAAACTGACTTAAATTGTAAACTTTCGTTTAGACCACAATAAAATATTAAAAAAAAAAAAAAACACTTAAAAATACTTTTGCCTGCCCTGTTGTTATCATTGTTAGGTGCCATCAAGCTGGGTCCAACTCATAGCGAACCTAAGTACAACAAGTTGCACTCAAAAAGTGATTTCCTATACCATCCTTATGATCATTGCTATGCTTGAGCCCATTGTTGCAGCCACTGTGTCAGTTCATCTCATCAGCGAGTCCTTCCTTTTTGCCAGGCATAATGTGCTTCTACAAGGGATGGTGTCTCCTGACAACTTATCTAAAGTATAAGAAGTCTTGGCCATCCTTGCTTCCAAGAAGCACTAAGCTATATTTCTTCTAAGACTTGTTCATTTTTCTGGCAGCCCATGATATAATTAATATTCTCCACCAGGTGAGAGTACCAGAAGGCAAGGCTCATACTCTGGTGTTTTGAAAAAACCACCCTCCAGATGCAATCAATATTAAAACAAATACTGAGTTAGATAATTTTGTGCTTATCTGCTTAAGGAAGTGATAATGCCGCACTGATTTAAAAAAAAAAATTCTCAAGTCTCTTATTGTCTTTGCATTTTAATCTTAATTGGAAAAAAAATGAGGTTTAAAAAGGGGAAACTTGTCATAGACTGGAAAAAGATAGGAGAGATGAAGTGATACCCAAGAAGAGAGGGCTAGAACAAAACTGGCCAAGGGAGATGTAGAAGAACGAAAAGACCTTGTAAGGAGTGTTGATCCAGGATTAGAGAGTTGCCTTGTTGCTTAAATCAGCCTCAATAAAGGATTCGAGTTCCACCCAAGTGAATACCCTTCTTTACATTAGCTCTTTAGTTCCGTAGCATCCACTAACGACTTTCCTTCTACAGAGCCCCACACTTCTGGAAGCTAGCAAGGGGTGAGGCCAATCCAGACCTTGACACTGGAGTTCTCTTTTTTTCTTTCAACTTAACCCTTGCAGTTGCTACTTAAAAAACCCAAAAGTGTGAATGTAATAGTTTTTTCCCCCCACAGAATTACGTATGTCAAATCATCAAAATGCGGAGACAGGTAAAAAGAGAAAAAGAGTCAAAATCGCAATTCAAAGAATATATCATGAAGGTTTTACTATTTGTAATTTTTCTTTTATACGTATGGCAGAACTCTAACTATTCAGAGTATATATTACAACAGATTACCTCATTTTATAAATGATAAAGTCAGGGAGAATAATCAGAAATCATCCTCAGTCACATGACAAAACCAAGTTCTGAACCTATTTTTTAGCCTGTGAAATCTGTTCTACTTGGGAACTGAATTTTATACCATCTGGCTCCAAAACCAGAGTATGCAATGTCAGACAGTGCTTGGAGGAAATGGTTGCATACAGATCACTCTGAAACCTCATAAAAATCTATGGAACTATCACTTTTAAAAATGTTTTATGGATACCCTTATAGTATCTTTTGCTAGTCTTGCAGTAAAAATAATGTTTATGGTGCTTGAATATACTTTCAGTAAATAGCTTCTGTGGCTATCAAATAATTGCTTTTCTTCTGCATTTAATCACCTGGGAGGAAAGAAATGGTGGCAAACAGATTTCACTGCCTTACACAATATTTGTTAAAGAAAGACTTTTGCCCTAGAGCGTCTTAATCAAAAAGTAATTTCCTGGTCGCTGCTTTAGAGGCCTTATTTAGGTTTTTCTTCCTTTCTTTTTACCTTTTTTTAAACATGAATCATGACCCCTCTTTCTTTTCTTCCTTGTCTAGTTTTAGCTACATAATTCTGAAATGACATCATAGTCTCTTAACATCACAGTAAGTGAATATCAGTTTCTATTTCTCCTTGAGCCTGGCCAGACTCAAACAGTGATATCGAAGTAGATGATCTTATTTTGTATCCTTAAGAGTACAGTGACCTTTGCAACAGAATGTGGGTTCATGTGGATTTATATGAATCAACTTAGTTACATGAATTTTCAAATAAAATCTATTCTAAGCAGTCTTATAAACTTATTACCTGGATTTAAAGTGAGATATGCCTCTGAAACTAAATACTGTGTGAAATTGACATTAGAAGTTAAAAAATGTTTTATGGATACCCTTATAGTATCTTTTGCTAGTCTTGCAGTAAAAGTAGTGTTTATGGTGCTTGATCAAGTTGGTTGATCATCATGATCAAGTGGGTTTCATTCCAGAGATGCAAGGCTGGTTCAACATCAGGAAAACAATTAATGTAATCAACCATATTAATAACACAAAAGATAAAAATCACCTGATTTTGTCAATTGATGCAGAAAAGGCATTTGACAAAGTTCAACATCCATTCATGCTTAAAACTCTCAGAAAAATAGGAATATAGGGGAAATTCCTCAATATAATCAGAAGCGTCTATGCAAAGCCAACTGCTTTCATCATCCTGAATGGTGAAAGACTGAAAGAATTCCCTTTGAGAGCGGGAACTAGACAAGGATGCCCACTCTCACCACTTCTATTCTACATTGTGCTAGAAGATCTAGCCAGAGCAATTAGACAAGATCAAGAAATAAAAGGCATCCATATTGGCACTGAAGAAGTAAAGATTTCCCTCTTTGCAGATGATATGATTGTTTATATAGAGAATCCAGAGAAATCCGAAAGTAAACTATTAGAGCTAATAAAAGAATTTGGCGAAGTGTTGGGATACAAGATAAACATAACTAAATCAGTAGGACTCCTTTATACCAACAATGAAATTATTAATGAAGAAATCACCAAATCAATTCCATTTACTATAGCCCCCAAGAAGATAAAATATCTAGGAGTAAATCTGACTAGGGAAATAAGAGATCTTTACAGAGAAAACTACAAGACATTGCTATAAGAAACTAGGAGAGACTTACATAAGTGGAGTAATCTGCCCTGCTCATGGATAGGAAGACTCAATATTGTGAAAATGTCTATTTTGCCCCAAACACTGTACTTATATAATGCAATCCCAATACAAATTCCAGCAACATTTTTTAATGAGGTGGAGAAACAAATTATAAACTTTATTTGGAAAGGGAAGAAACCCCGAATAACTAAAGCACTACTGAAAAAGAACATGCTGGGAGGCCTCTCACTACCTGGCTTTAAAACCTATTACACTGCCACAGTAGTCAAAACAGCCTGGTATTGGTACAAAAAGAGACATATAGACCAATGGAACAGAGTAGAGACCCCAGAGATGCCACCATCCTCTTATGAACAGCTGATATTTGACAAAGGTCCTAAGATTTTGAACTGGGTTAAGAACAGTCTCTTTAACAAATGGTGCTGGCATAATTGGATATCCATCTGCAAAAAATTGAAACAAGACCCATATCTCACACCTTATACAAAAATCAACTCAAATTGGATAAAAGATAAAATGATAAAGCTTATCCAAGATAAGATAGGATCAACAATGGACATTTTAATATGCAGTATAGACAGACTTCAAAATCTGACAAACAAAACACATTCATCAGAAGAGAGAATAGATAAATGGGAATTAATAAGAGTCAAACACTTCTGCTCATCCAAAGACTTCATCAAAAGAATTAAAGGACCACCTACAGAATGGGAAAAAATATTTGGCAACTCTATGTCAGACCGACACCTGATCTCCATAATCTATAAGGTTCTACAAAATATCAATAAGAAAAAGACAAATCATCCAATTAAGTGATAGGCAAAGGAGATGGACAGACACTTCTCTAAAGAGGAGCTCCAGGCAGCCAAAAAACAGATGTGGACATGTTCACAATCATTAATTATTAAAGAAATTCAAATCAAAATGACAATGAGATACCATCTCACCCCAACACGATTGGCCATGATCCAAAAAATGCAAAACAATAAGTGTTGGAGAGGCTGTGAAGAGATTGGAACTCTCCTTCATTGTTGGTGGGATTGCAGAATGGTGCAACCTGTTTGGAAAGCAATTTGGCATTACCTTAAAATAATGGATATAGGTATACCATTTGACCCAGTAATTCCTCTACTTGGAATATGTCCTACAGAATCAAGGCCATTCACACCAACTGCTATATGTACACGAATGTTCATTGCAGCACAGTCCACGATAGCAAAAAGTTGGAATCAACCCAGATGCCCAACAACAGAAGAATGAATGGGTAAACTTTGGTATATATACTCCATAGAGTACTATACACTGATAAAGAACAACAATGATAGCAGGAAACATCTCTCAGTTTGATCTCAACTGGAGGACATTATGTTGAGCGAAACTGGTCAGCGACAGAGGGACAATTATTATATGAGACCCCTATGATAAAAACTTAAAAGCATACTCATACATAATAGAAAAGACTCTTTGATGGCTACAAAGGTGGGGAAGGTGGGAGGGCGGGAAGGCAAGGGGCAAGGGCTTAGATTAGACAGTTGTTAGAAATTTGGTTGGGACTTCAACACAACTTGTGTACTCCTCCTCTCTTAACCCAGTATTGTAAGCACAGAGTATGTACACTGTCATTTTTTTATTTAATAAAAAAAAAGAATATTTACATTCCACAATAAAAAAAAAGAAGTTAAAAAATCTACTTTTTAGTAGATTTAATATGTAAGAGTTCACATAAATTTCAGGTAGATTTTATCAACTATGCTACTACTAATAATATAACTGGACAAGTATTTTGTGATTTTTCAACAAAAATGGATTACATGTCATCACTGAATGACAAAAAATGAGTTTTAAGAAACTATTTAGGAAAGAAAAGCAAGTATTAGTCAAGCGAAATATTAAAAAAAAATGGCTATAGTTTCTTAAAAACTCACCTGGGCTTCTGTCCTGGATTGGGTTGCGTCCCCCCAAAAATAGGTGTAGCCATGTGGCTGGGCCATGGTTCTCTGTATTCTACTATTGTCCTCCATTTTGTGGTTTTGCTGTGCTGTATGTTAAAGAATTAGCATGGGACTGTGAATCCCTTCATGGGATCACCTCCCTGTTCCACTGTAAAGGGAGTGTCCCTGGAGTGTGGCTTGCCCCACCCTTAATCCTTTCATCCTGCGGGAGATAAAAGGAAGGGGAAGCAGCCAGAGAATTGGGAACCTCACACCATCAAGAAACCAGCATTGGGAGAAGAGTGTGTCCTTCAGACTCGAGGTTCCTCAGACTCGAGGTTCCTGTGCCAAGATGCTCCCTGGATGAAGACTGATGCAACACTGGCCTTTCCTCCAGAGCCGACAAGGAGAAAGCCTTTCCCTGAAGCGGACATCTCGGGTTTCGACTTGAAGCCTACTGGACTGTGTCAGAATAAACTTTCCTTGGTTAAGGCCAGCCACTCTGTGGTATTTCTGTTAGAGCAACACCAGCTGACTAAAACAGCTTCTAAAGAGTACTGCTAATGTATAGCAATGTTTAAATAAAGACACAACTAGCAGATGTAATCCTTGTAATGCTAATCTTTTGGTTATTTGGGTATTATCACTAATTTTGTATACCAAGGCTCTGGAAATATATTTCAAGGTGAGTTAAAATTCTTCCAGGAAAAAAATATTATAAGAAAATTATTTCATTTATCTTTGTAGTTATATTTGTGTACTACTTATTGAAAAGAAACTTGTTAATGATTTAGTGATTTCATAGGCTAGCTGATTGTGATCTTGGCTTCTCTTATTTGTTACTTAGATACACTACTAGTTCCAGTAGTTTTCTCACGTAGCCTTTCAGTTTTCTTTATATAGTATCATATTATCCACAAATAGGACAATTTACCCTATAGAGTAAACTGTCCCTACTGGAAACTCTGTGGGGCAGTTCTACTCTGACTTCTAGGGTCACTATGGATCAGACTCAACTTGAAGGCAGAGGGTTTGGTTTGGTATTTTTTTAAGGGACAGTTTAAATTCTTCATTACAAATCTGGATGTTCTTTCTTTCTTGTCTTACTGCTATAGCTAGGACTTCCAGCGCAATATTAGAGTGGTCATAAAGATTATTCTTCTCTTGTTCCTTTTCTCTGAGGGTTATTTTCATCCTCTCTCCATGAAGAATTATGCTGGCTGTTGCTTTTGGGTGGATAGCCTTTTTTATTTTAAGGAATTTCCCTTCTGTATCCACTTTCTTGTTTTTATCAGAAATGGGTGTCAGACTTTGTGGAATGTCTTTTCTATGTCAGTTGAGATGATCGTGTGATTGTTTTTCTTTTCTTTTTCTTTTTTTGCTTTTATGTATGCGGCAAATGATGCTAATTGATTTTCTAATGTTGAGTTATCCTTGCATACCTGGCATGAATCTGACTTGGTTGTGGTATAAGTGTCTTTTTGTTTTATTTTGTTTGATATGGTACTGAATCCAACAGGCTAGAATTTTGTTGACAATTTTTTGTATCTGTATTCATGAGAGATATTGGTCGGTAGTTTTCTTTGTGTTAACTTTACTTCGTTTTGGTATTAGAGTTCTGTTGGCTTTATAGAATAAATTTGGAAGTGTCTCTTCCTTTTCTATCTTCTGAAATAGCTTGAGTAGTACTGGTGCAAGCTCTTTCCTAAATACTTGGTAGGATCCTCCAGTTAAGCCATCTTGGCCAGGACTAGTTTTATTGGGAGTTATTTTAGTGTCTTTACAGCCTCCTGTCTTGTTACGGTTTTGTTCAGATTTTAAAATCATTTTGTGTTAGTTTGGGCAGGAAATATGTTTCTAGAAATTTGTCCATTTCCTCTAGGTTTTAAAATTTGTTGGAGTGTAGTTTTTCATAATACTCTGATATAATTCTTTTAATGTTAGTTGAGTCTCTTGTAATAGCCCCCATTTTATTTCTTATTTTGGTTATTTGCATCTGTCTTTTATTTCTTTTGCTGATTTATTGAATTAGTTGATTCTTTCAAAGAACCAGTTTTCAGTTTTGTTGATTCTATTGTTTTTCCTTTATTTATTTTATTTCTGCTTTGATCTTTATTATTTCCTGTCTTCTGGTGGCTATAGGCTTCTTTTGCTATTCTCTTTCTATTTGTTGTGTAGCTAATATTTTATTTTGTTCTTTTTTTTCTTTTTTGATGTGTATATCTTAACTTCAGAGCACTGCCTTTTCTGTGACCCCAAAGTTTTGGTGTATTGTATTTTTATTAGTTTGATTCTAGACATTTGGGGATTTCATCTTTGATTTCTTCTATTACCCAGTAATATTTAAGTAAAGTATCAATCATTTTCCACATAATTGTTTTTTTTTCCCCCTTGTTCATCCTGTTGTTAATTTATACTTAATAGTATTGTGGTCAGAGATGATACTTTGTATTATGTCAATGCTTTTGATTTTGTTGAGGCCCTGCTCTGTGACCTATGATTTGGTCTATTCTGGAGAACATTCCGTGTGCGTTGGAGACAAATGTGCACCTGGTAGCTGTTGGGTAGAGAGTTCTATGCATGTCTACGAGGTCAAGTTGCCTGATGGTGCCCTTTAGCTCTTCTGTATCATTATTTAGTTTCTTTCTAGATGTTCTATCCTTTACCAACAGAGGTGTGCTGAAGACTCCCACTACTACTGTGAAACTCTCAGTTTCTCTTTTCAGTGTCGGTAGAGTTTGTTTTATGTATTTGGGAGCCCTATGTTTGATTGTGTAGATGTTTATTATGCTAAAGTCTTCGTGATATATTGTCCTTCTAATCGTTTTATAGTGCCCTATGATTTTTATGGTGGACTTTGCTCTATAGTCTGTTTTATTTAAAGTTAGTATTGCCACTCAAGATCTTTTTTGATAGCTATTTAGTTGATTTTTTCCATTTTTGGTTTTTAATAAGTTTATGTCTTTGTTTCTAAGTTGTGTCTCTTGTAGACAGTATACTGATGGTTCCTGTCATTCTTTCACTCTCTTTCACTTTAGGGTGCATTCATGCCATTTACATTCAGTGTAATTATTACTAGGTATGAATTTACTGCTGTCATTTTGTAGCACTTTTTTTGTGGTACTCACGTTTTCTTTGTTCCTTTTACTCTCTTGTTTTGAATTCCTTTGGTTTGTGGATTTCCTTTCCATTTCTTTTGTTTCAGTAGAATTTTTTAATTGATATATTTTAAAGCATTGTTAATGAGTAGGCATGTAAACTTTCTTTGCGGTTGCCTTTAAATTTATTCTTATCTTCCTAGGTATAAACCAGCCTATTACTAATTGTGATCACCTTATCTTCTACTCCATTAGAAAAGTCTATACCTACATGGTTTATTCCCTCTTTTATTGTTCTGTCATTGCAGTCATTCACAAATTAACCTCTCTGGTTCCCTGTTGTAATTCTTTTTGTTTTGGATAGTCTTTGAGAGTTTATTTCCTAGGCTGGTATCTGGCTGACATAATCATGCATCTTAGACGTAGCCTGTGGTCTGATGTTATTTGCTCTTAGACTAAAGGACTCCCTTCAATAACTCTCGTGAGTTTGGTTTGGTTTGTACATATTCCCTGACTTTTTGCTTATCTGGAAATGGCCTAACTTCACCATCGTATTTGAATGACAGTTTTTCAGAATACAAGGTCTGACAAGTCTGTAAACTTAACTGGTCTAAGTGCTGCATACCTCATTGCTGAATATTACTGCTAGGAATTACCTTGGGAAGCTATGCACTGATACCAGGGCCTAGTACAATTTTCACAGGAATTTTGGAACTCTTTCTGGAATGGCCGTTGCACATGGTAGCATGGTGGCAAGTTCACAAACTTAATTATATAGTTGTCTGTGAGGGAGTTTTTAGCTAGTAAACAAATAACTGTATTGGAACACCTTCTCTATTCACCTCTTATGGCCTCCAATGACTTTTCTTTCCCCAAAGATACAAGAAATATTGAAAGGAAGACATTTGGACAACATTCAGGACATCAGGGGTAATACAACAACAATGGCCATTCCAGAAAAAGTTCCAAAATTGCTTTGAAGGATAGTATAGGCACTGTCATTGGTGCATTGCTTCCCAAGGGGAGTACTTAGAAGGTGACTGTAGTGATATTCAGCAGTCAGGTATGTAGGACTTTTTTCTAGGATGAGTTCATGAACTTCATTTTCAAACTTTGTAAATTATTGTTTCTTGACAATATTTTTTTTTTCAAGGTTTCATAGACATCATCCCATTGTCTTCTTGCCTCATGTTTTCTGCTAAATAATCAGAGCTTAGTCTTATTGTTGCTTCTCTGTATGTGGCTTTTAATTTTCTCAAGTTGCTTTTAGAGTTTTTTTCTTGGTCTTCAGTTTAAGCAAGCCTGGAGTCTATCCTACATGGAGTTAATTAAACTTTTTGGATGATCCAATTTTCATCTTTCACTGTATTAGGGAAGTTTTATGTCAGTAGTTCTTCAATAATCCTTTCTGTATTTTCTGTTTCTCCCCCTGACATGGGGCTCTGATCACTCACAAATTTTTGCTTTTTCTACATCATCCTCAGGGTGTCTTCATTTTTCTTCATTCTTTTTCCCAATTTTCCCTCAAACAGTTGTAGTGAAGTGTTTTTCTTCAAATTTATCTTTTCCTCCATCATTTCAGACTTACTCCCCAGCTTTTCTATGACAGTGTCCTTTTCTGAAATTTTATTGCTTATATTTTGAATTGTTAATGGTTATTTTTGTATGATTTCTAGTTGTGAATTTGTCATTTTGTTCCTATATTTACCTGAATTCTTCCATGACTTTGTCTGCCTTTACCATTAATTAGTCTAATTTTCTTCGTTTCCCCCTCCCCTTTTTGCTTCAACCCTTGAACAGCTCTGAATATTAGAGCTATGAATTCTCTGTAAGGTAGTTCTACCTCTTGTTCTTCTGCTAGAATGTTGTCTTGGTGTTTTATTATACATGCCTGCTGGAAATATCCTATCCTTTTTTAAAAAATAAGTTTTGGTATTACCTGCTATCTTCACCATGTTTAGTAGTTATTTTCTTTGCTTATTCACTACAGATATTTTTTATTCTACTTTTTTGTATTAATATTAGTTATGTCAGAGTAGGCAGGCTGTGCATTCTTTGTTGCTTGTTTGTCTGTGTTCACAGTACCTTTCATCTCTTTATCCAATGTCCAGGACTAGTCACTTAGCTATGATGCAGCAGGGCAGGTCCCCCTAAAGTAGGGGTAGTTGAGAGTTGTTTGTGGTATATAGCAGGGCTGACAACGTGAATCAGGAATCAGTGCTGCGCCTGAGCTGCTCAGGGCTGTGATATTCATCACATGATTCAGGTAGGCAGGAAGGAACAGGGAACACAAGAATGTGGACCCCTGTGGGTTTAGCTGATAGGTAACTTCTTGTATCTCTTCTCACTCGCTGCTCCCTGTCCATTTCTTATGTCATTCAGTGACTGGCTGAGATCTGTATCTCTTCTTTTGACTTTTCAGGTTCTAGGACTGATGTTTTTCTCTGTTTACTTAGGTTTTCAGGTCTTAACTAGTGGGGGCACAGCATGGCACTTGTTTGTATGGCAGCACTTTGGCCAGAAATCAGAGTATTTATTACTTTTAAAATTGCACATAAAAATAAAGAAAAAAGTGAGAACATGTTTGGGCCCAAGTTATGGTGATCTGAAGAGTGCAATGATCTTATCTAGCGTCACTCTCCTCTTGCCTTTGCCACATGATTTAAATTTTACCATTCTGCCTTCAGAGTACAGGAAGGATCCATGCTCCCTAAACTGATCCCCACGGTTCTTACCAGTTTTATGGCTCTGCAAAACAACAAGTCTGTACAAAATAGAGACCCCGGTCATGCAGTCATCAGTAAAATGCATTTACTCCTCTAATCTGTAACAAGCAAAAGTTAAGGTCACCTATGTGATGTTCTTCAGGGAGTGAGGAAGGTCAAGGATTAGCCACTATCATATACAATATTATCTGGATCAATCACTAATAGACCCAGGAAGTAAAGAGTTAGAATTCATAGAAAACACAGCTTAGAGGAAAATAGACCCCTGTTGTTCGTATTTTGTGGTAAAGACTTTTTTCCCTTTATTTTACATTTCTTTCACCTCTCGTGAGGCTGAGCATATTTTTTTTGTTGTTATGATTGAGTGAAAATGTACGTTTCCATGAAAATTTTCATGCCCACCCATATGCAGCTCCCACTGCTCTCCCTGCCCAGGGACAGCACACTCTTCCTCTCTGCTCCATACATGTCTTATCCTCCCAGCAATCTCCTATCCCCTCCTCTCCACCCACTCTACTGCCTCCAGTAAGAGGTCAGCAGGATGACATCCTATGAATGCATAGAGCCATAAAGTGCACACATGATACGGTCACTCTTTGTTGCCAAGTCCAATCCATTCCTGTCTGAAGAGTTGACTTCCATCATGATTTATGGACAGGGGCAGGATCACAGCCAGGGGTTACACTCCCAGGGGAACACCGAGGCCCCTCAACCATCAATTGCAGTCTTTTTAGTGGCGATCTCAGGGTGTACCTCTTTTTATTCTTGTGTTGCCAGTGAGACTTAATTTTGTGAGCTCCATCACGCCTATCACTGGTGGTAGCCAGGCACCATCTGGTTCGTCCAGACACAAGTCAATGTAGTCACCCACTTACATGGGTTTCTCTGTCTTCTGGGTTCTCTTTCCTCCATGTCGCTTTGACCCTTGGAGATCATCTGTTCCTGCTGAGTTGGGACCATCTGCTGTACCCTCAGATGGCAGCTTGGCAGCTTTTAAGGCCCCAGATGCCACTCACCAAAGTGGGGTGCAGAAGATTCCCTTAGCAAAACACTAGTTGTTCCAATTTGGCCTCAGTTTCCTCTGATAGTATGCTCCCCAGCTCCCTGCTCCTGCTACTTTGTCCTTGCAATATTGTGTTAAGAAAGGAGGAATAATCACATTATGCTGAAGTCCACTTAATATTGTTCTTGTTTCGGATGTGTGCTATCACTAATTTTACACAACCAGATTTCTAGCAACTATCTAATCTAAGCCCTCCCCCCTCGCCCTTCCTCCCTCCTCTCCCTTGCAGCTGTCAAAGAGTCTTTTCTTCTATACACATGTCTGTTTTGGGGATCTTATCATAGGGGGTCTCATACAATATTTGTCCTTTGTCGCTGACTACTTTCACTCAACATAATGTCTTCCAGTTGAAACCAGGTTAGGAGATGTTGCCTGGAATCATCATTGTTCTTTATCATTGCGTAGCGCTCCACTGAGTATATATATCATAGTTTACCTGTCCATTCCTCTGTTGTTGGGCATCTGGGTTGATTCCATCTTTTTGCTATCATGGACTGTGCTGCAATAAACATTCTTGTGTGTGTGTCTGTTGGTGTGAAAGGCCTTGATTCTGTAGGATATCTTCCAAGTAGTGGAATTACTAGGTCAAATGGTATATCTATATCCATTTTTTTTAAGGAAGCACCAGATTGCTTTCCAAAGAGGCTGGACCATTTTGCAACCCCACCAACAGTGTAGGAGAGTTCCACTTTCTCCACAGCCTCTCCAGCATTTGTTGTTTTGAGTTTTTTGGAACGGTCAACCTTGTTGGAGTAAGATGGAATTTCTTTAATAGCTAATGATCATGAGCATGTCCACATGTGATTTTTGGCTGCCTGGATATCCTTTTTAGAGAAGTGTCTGTCCATCTCCTTTGCCCATTGCTTAATTGGATGATTTAGATTATGGAGATCAGGCATCAGTCTGACATATAGTTGCCAAAAATTTTTCCATTCTGTAGGTGGTCTTTTAATTCTATTAGTAAAGTCTTTGGATGAGCAAAAGTGTTTGATTCTTAGTAATTCCCATTTATGTATTTTTTCTTGTGTTGATTGTGGTTTGTTTGACAGATTTTGAAGTCTGTCTACATTGTGTATTAAAGCTTCCATTGTTCCTACTTTTTCTTGGATGAGCTTTATCATTTTAGATTTGATATTTGGGTCTTTTATCCAGTTTGAGTTATTTTTTGGATAAGGTGTGAGATATAGGTCTTGTTTCAATTTACTGCAGATGGATATCCAACTTTGCCAGCACCATTTGTTGAAGAGATTGTTTTTACCCCACCTTAATGTCTTAGGGCCTTTGTTTATAGGAAGATGATGTCATCTCTGGGGTCTCAATTCTGTTCTATTGATCTATCTGTCTCTTTTTGTACCAGTACCTTGCATCCCTGGTATGAATCCAGCATGGTCATGATGGATTATTTTTTTGATATGCTGTTGTATTCTATTGGCAAGAATTTTGTTGACGATTTTTGCATCTAGATTCATGAGTGATACCAGTCTGTAGTTCTCCTTTTTGGTTGGGTCTTTCCCTGGCTTTGGTATCAGGGTTATGCTGGCTTCATAGCATGATTTTGGGAGTATTCCATCCCTTTCCATACTGTGAAATAGTCTCAGTAGTATTGGAGATAACTATTCTCTAAAAGCTTGGTAGAATTCTGCAGTGTAGCCATCTGGGCCCAGGCTTTTTTTGGTTGATAGTTTTTGGATGTCTTTTTAATCTCTTCTTTTGTAATACTTCATTAAGTTGTTCTGCTTCACCTTGTGATAATTTTGGTAGTTGATATGAATCAAACAATTTGTCCTCTAAGTTTTCAAATTTGTTAGAGTACAGACTTTCATAGTATTCTGTTATGATATTTTTGATTTCTGTTGAATCTGTTGTGACAACTCCCCTCTCATTTCTTATTTGGGTTATTTGTTTCCTGTTTTTCTTTAGTAAGTTTAGCGAGCAGTTTGTCAATTTTGTTGATCTTTTCAAAAAACCAGTTTTTGGTCTTTTCAATTTTTCAGTTGTTCTTCTATTCTTTAAATCATTTTGTTCTGTGCTAATCTTTATGATCTCGTTTCTTCTGGTGACTGAGGGGTTCCTCTGTTGTTCTCTTTCTACTTGTTCAAGCTGTAGGCTTAGTTCTTTAACTTGGTTTCTTGCTTCCTTCTGGATGTGTGCATTTGTAGAGATAAACTGACCTCTGAGCACTGCTTTGGCTGTAAACCATAGGTGCTGGTAGGAAGTGTTTTCGTTCTCATTGGAATCCATGAATTTCTTTATTTCATCCTTGATTTCTTCTATAACCCATGGTTTTTTGAGCAAGATGTTGTTCAGTTTCCATGAGCTCCAATTTCTATCTATGATTTTTTTGCTATTGATGTTGACTTTTATGGCTTTATGATCTGAGAAGATGCTTTGCATTAATACAGTGGTATGGATTTTGTTGAGAATTGCTTTATGTCCTAACACATGGTCTATTTTGGGGAATGTTCCATGTGCACTGAGGAAGAAGGTGTAGCTGTCCACTGATGGATAGAAAGTTGTGTATATGTCGATGAGGTATAGTGGGTTAATTGTGGCAATAAGGTCTATGTCTTTACTGAGCTTTTTTTCTAGATGATCTGTCCAGTATTGAGAGTGGAGTGTTGAAGTCTCCCACTATTATTGTGTAGTGATGTATCTCCTTTTTGAGTGTAGTCAGTGTTTCTTCGATGCATTTAGGTGTTCTAATATTAGGTACATAAATATTTAATATTGTTAAATCCTGCTTGTGTATTGAACCTTTCAGCAACAGTGTCCATCCTTGTTGATGATGGTGGATTTTACATTAAAATCTATTTTATCTGAGATTAGAATTGACACCCCTGCTCTCCTTTGTTCATTGTTAGCTTGATGTATATTCTTCCATCCTTTAATTTTCAGTTTGTTCATATCTTTAAATCTAAGGTGAGTTTCTTGTAGGCAGCATATGGCTGGGTCATGTCTTTTGATCCAAGATGTCACTCGATGTCTCTTTACTGATGTGTTCAGTCCATTCACATTCAAGGTAATTATTGATAGATACTTGTTCAGTGCTGCCATTGTGATTTGTTTATTTTTGTGTTGATGTTTTCTCTGTTGTTCTCATTAATCTGTTTTGGGACTTTCTTCCTTGTGAGTTCATTTTTCACCTTTTTCAGGGTTGGTTTTGTGGTTGTTGAGACTCCTGTATTACATTTCTTGATTTAATATGTTGCATTTTTATTGTGCTTCATGGCTACCCCTCTGATCCCACTTAATAAACTATGTATAAACCCAATCTTAATTACCACCATTCTTAGCAACTTCTTCTCCATCTGAAAGGACTATAACGACTGTAGCACGTCCCTCTTTTTAATATAATGACATCAAAGTTTTCATGGTATGATCACTCGATCATTTCTTTCACTACTATAGTTTTGATTGAGTTTGGGTTCTTCTCTGAGTAGGTTTCTGGGTGATGTGTCCTGTATTTCCTCCTAAAATATAAAATTAATGGTTTTGTTTTTCCAAGACAAGTGATTCTTTCAGTATTTCTTGTAGCTTTGGTTTTGTTTTTACAGAGTCTCTGAATTTCTGTTTATCTGTGAATGTCTTAATTTCATTTTCATATTTGAAAGATAGTTTTGCAGGATATATAATTCTTGGTTGGAAGTTCTTCAAGGCTTTGAATGTGTCATGCCACTGTCTCCATGTGAGCATTGTCTCTGCTGAGAAATCTGACAAAGACCTACAGGGTTTCCTCTTGAATGTTAGTTTTGCTTTGAGTCTTGCTGCTTTTAAGAGTTTTCGTTATGTTTCATTTTGTTAAGTTTGATTATAATATGTCTTAGAGTCTTTCTTTTGAGATCTGTATTGAGTAGTCTTCTCTATGCATCTTGGGTATCTGTATTCTCTTCTTTCCTAATTTCTAGGGAGTTTTCTGTCAGCAGCTCAGCAACAACACTCCCCATGGTCTCAGGTGTCTTGCCCTGTCCAGAACTCCATTAATTGTATATTGTTCCTCTTAACAGAGTTCCACACGTTCCTTAATGCTTCTTCATTTTCTTGTTTCTTTTTTCTCATTTCTCCTCATAGATACTGGAGGCAGTAGCTCTGTCTTCCAAGTTAGAAAGTCTATTTTCCATTTGTTCCATTCTATTTTCTTGGCTTTGAATTGAAAATTTTATCTCTTTGATTTTGTTCTTGATCTGTTGGATTTCAGAGTACTGGTGTTCTATCAGATCGAAAAGCTTGCTTAATTTTTCATTTTGCTCTGCTGCATTTTGTACAAGGTCTAGGAGGGCTTTCTTTATAATCCTTTTGTATTCACTTTCTGATAGCTGCAGAAAGGTTTCTTGTCTGGGAAATTCTTTGTCTCTTCTGGGGGCCTTCTGAAGCCATGGGTAATTTCTTGGTTATGGTTTTCTCCAGAGTTTGTTGCTTTTATGCCTTCATGTGAGTCAATAAAGGTTGGAAGAGATGCTGTGAGATGTTTCTCTAAGTCATCTTAAAATGAAAGGTAAAAGGTATCTGACAACTTCCAAAGTCAGTCAGGTTTTTGGGTATACAGGTCCCTCTTGCCAGCTGACAAAGTTAGCACCTCTATATCCACCCCCAAATGTCATAAACTAGTTCAAAATACAGAAAGGCTACTACCCTGCTGGCCTCTGCCACTGGGCCCCAGCGGCAGGCAACACTGAGTAAAATACTGCTTTTCTACAGGAAAAATGTTCTCCTCTTGGCAGGCACTGCCTCCTAGCCTAGGCATTAGGTCCAGCTGAGGCCTCCCTATAGGTATATCTGCCTCCCCATGGAACAAGATGGCAGCCCTCTCAAGCTCCCTGTCTGCCTCAGTACAGGCTATCCAATGGCAGAAGTAGAGAGGCCAGAGGTGCCAAGATGCAGAGAGTCCAAAGCTGGGCTCTCAAAATGTGGCAATTTTGCCCACTGATCCCAGCTGTGCATCTGAGAGTAGTTGCTGGTCAAGTCCCAGCTCTGCCTGCTGGCTAAGACAGAGAAAAAAACAAGTTAAAATGGTGAATTAGCCTGAGTATGTGAAAGCCAGCATTCACCAACAGCAGGGATGGCAAAAGAAAGGAGATTTTCTGTTCAGTTGTATGAAGTCCAAATTAACAGCCCTATGCTGTGTTCTGTGGCTTACTGGGTGTGCACAAGGCTCCATTTAATTATCAATTCAGGTCTTGGTTTCCAGAGGGATTTAGGGAGACATGGGTTTAGTCTGTTGTCTTGACTCTGCCCACCCATGGTCAAGATTTCTTTTTTAAAACTGTGCCTATCTTTTTAAGAACCAGTTCCATTTGCTGAATTCTGAAAGTGTGAATTGAATATTGAGTCATAGTGGCATTTTTTTTTTTAATTTACATTGCCACATGTTATAATGATGAATGTATATATGTGTTAAGTACTAGAAATAGATATACTTTATGGCTTACTTTATATTGGTCAACACTTACCTCTTTTAAATAAAGCCTATTACTACTCACATTCTAAACAAATATTTTAATACAAAATAAAATTCAAAATTTAGGAGCCTAGGATGTGTATAACACACAGACAACATTATTATACTTAGTTACAAAATCATTCTCTGTGACAGTAACATAATGCAAATTATCAACCTGATCCCACCTCAATATTTCCGTGTCAAAATATACTTTGGGAAAAATGGATGGTTTTATAGGAATGTGTTTTGCAAGCTGTGTGTAATAATGATAACTGTGTTACTGTGTTTTCTCTTCAAGATTAAACAATATCTACCCCAAACAGGGGTGTCAATAAAGGGTAGTCATTAAAAGAATATACAGTTCATTGTTGAAAGCAGCCTGGAGTTGAGACACTAACACACTAATATCAATGTGGGTAGTGCCAATTTTGCTAGGAAACACACAGGTGAGCTATGTTTTCCATTTAGGCACAAACATCTAATTTCTTCCGTAAGCTCTATTCTCTAAAGCTATTAAATAATAATATATAACTAAAAAGACCTGGCTATCTTCTTCTGTACAGACCCTAGGAAATTGGTATGGGGACAGTTCTAAACTGTCATATAGTGCCACTATGAGCTGGAATTGCATTTACAGAGTACAACAACTGTAAAGACTTCTAGCTAAGAATAAAACTCATAAAATTCAAACACATGCCTGAAGTTATAAAAGAAAATATAAGCTACCAGAGGTAAGCTCTAATTTTGTAATACTTCTGCATGCATTACTATTAAGGGCACTGGCTGCCATAAATTTGAACTTTTCTGTAATCTTCTGTGTTTTCAAAGGTCACGGACAATGCTCTATCTGAATTGTCATCAACCAGTGTTAGTAGAGGTCCTACTGAATATGTGATCTTTGAATGGTTTTAGAGTGAATACACAATACAGCTTAATGGAGTTCTTACTGGAAAGGGAATCTCTTAATTAGGGATTAGCTAATCAATAATCTTGTAGCCCATTTTAATTATCTCAGAGGTATTATAAAAAGTTGCTTAGAATTGTAAAGCACTTTCTAGTTTTCCGTCGTTACTCTTCAATCTCATAAACTCATACAAAGTAGGAAAAATACCATCCCTAAGGAATTGTTCATCATGGAGTGGCTTGGTGATTTTCTGAAGATCTCAGATTTTTAAAGGTCATAGTCAGAATTAAAACTCAGGTCATAGGGAATGTAATATCATCAACTTGCAAAAACATAACAGGAAGAGGTTCATTCCCCTCTGTCATCCCAAGGCTTTGTAAATACACATCTTCTCGGAGACAAACATGGATAAATTACTCTAGAAAGCAAAGTATTTCAAGGTATAACTAAGAATCTGCCATGAGCTACTACCAGGTGCCCTCATAATTTGTATGTTGAATAAACAATTATAGTACAAATGAGTGAACAGGAAAAATGACAAAGAAAACAGTTAAGACTATTTTAGTGTGAGCTTTCCTGAGTTATTCCCTCCCCATCTATAACTCATATTTTTACATTCAAAATCCCTAAACACTTGATCACCTTATAATCAAGAGTCACACTATGGAGAAAGAATTGCAATTGTTTAAATATCATCCAGTATCTCCCAGTATGGACCAAATGATGAAGATAAACTGCTTACTACTTATCTGGATTGCAGTGTCTATCCATTTCTGCACACCTCTCTCACCATTATTCTTGGTTAGTATATTCTCCTGGTCTTCTTTCGTGATGGAAAATATTCAGCAAATATATTGTCAGACCATCACCTGTGGCAGACACAAGGGCACTCTTTCTTCTCTCTGCAGATACATGGAGGTTGATAAAATCTCTCCAAATGTATTTTCCCCTGGGAAAGATGCTGGAAATTTTTCATCTGTCTACCTATCTATCTGTCTAGCTACCTACCTGTGTATCTACCTAAAATCTTGAGAATAGTGGAGAACAAACCTTTGATTATTTCCTCCAACCCCCTTGCTGTTCCTTCCCCTAAATAAAGGAATTATTTATCTGATTAGTAAGACTGAGATAAAAGGTACTGCTCTTGCATTGCCAAACATGTTGACTCTTGCTCTTCTCTGGAATTCACTTGCCCCCAGTAGGAGGTGCACATTTCTTTCCTGTTCTTTCTTTGTCCAAATGCAAATAGACTGTATTCACTCTCCACTCCTGTTCTCTAGAATTTCTCTCTTCTACCTCGAAAAAACAAAACAAACAAACACAACAACAACAACAAAAAAAACACCTTACTGCCACTGAGATACTTCTGACTTACAACAATCCTATAGGACAGAGTAAAATTGCCCCATAGGATTTTCAAGGAGCAGCTGGTAGATTTAAACTGTCAATCTTTTGGTTAGCATCCAAGGTCTTAACCACTGCACCACCATGATTGTGAAATATCCTGAGGTTCTCCACACAACTCGCTAGATTAGGATCTGTTCTATCCACTCACATCATCCCATAGGCAAGTCCTGTGGTTTGATTTTTGTGAGAGAAGGAATAAGAAGCCATATTTGGCATCAAGTAAGAATCATATTCTACAATGCAATTTTCCCAACAATAAAGGCAATATTTTGATTCATCGAGCTGGGCTAGTCTCACAATCTTTAACATCACTTTGGAAATCAATTACCTCACCACTGGAATTTTTTTCTCAAGTTGAAACCTGGCTGTCGATTCTGCTCTAGGTTGTATTTTTTTCTCCAAGGACCATCTTATTCTTGTCTTTTTAATGAAACTTTTCCCAATTACTTGAATTTATTTTAATCTCACTGCTAAACTCCAATAACTCTCATTTGTTCTATGACTTGTTTACTATTTAGCACACACTAGTTGAGTCAGATCCGACTCGACGGCACTTGGCTTGGCAGCTCATTAAACGAGTCAGATTTTTAAGTATATCTTCTCCTTCTCCAGATAAATCCTAAGTCTATTCAGAGGAAACACTGTATCTTGTGTTCTTTATATTCTGGAGTCTGACAGTCAGAGGTTCATTAGTAGTTTTTTTATATTAATGATGAGATTATAAGAAAGACTATTATGCCAGACAATGTTATTATGTAATTTTTGTATTGAATTACTCTTGATTTATTTTACATACACCAACCCGAATCTCCAAACTTCTGAGAAGATTAAATAAAACAACATAAGACTTTGATGGAGATATCTTAGTTGTAAGGGTGGTTAGAAGTTGACTGCTAAAATGGAATCTTCCTAAATATTTCAGGGGAGATAGAGAGGTAGGTGCCTTCAAAATGAATGATTTAGAATTTGTCTGTCATTCTAGCATCTCCTGAGCATAATAAAGAATATTTTTTTCCTGAACGTATGGAGATTAAAGATGAAACATACATATATATACACATATATATGTATGTATATATTAATTTAAAAAGCTCATTGCCATCAAGTCTATTCTGACTCATAGTGATCTGAAAGGACAAGAGTAGACCTGCCTGTCCCACAGAGTTTCCAAAGAGCATATGGGGGACTTGAACTGCTGGCCTTTTGGTTAGCACTTGTAGCTCTTAACTATCCATTGCACTATCAGGTTTTGTTTTTTGTTTTTTAAAATAGTAAATAATACTGACTAGGCAATAATTTCCCATGTTGGAGGAAGGGTATAAAGAATTACCAAAGTAAAATTTATTACCAGCTACATCAATTATATTGGAATGAACATTTTTCTTTCACTAGCCTACTCAATTAAAATGGCATTTTAACTCACAAAGCTACTGAACTTGCCAACCCAATCACAATTCTCCTACTGACTCACTGCATTACCTTGGGCAAGTCACTCTGCCTAAAGCTGATTCCTGTTCTCTAGCTGTTATATGAAAACATTAATTCTTCTCACTCAACAGATTTGATGATAATTATATAAACTTAGATGACTTTCAGACATATTTTGTATTATTTAGAAGAAAAGTTTAATCACAAGTCTTTTTCTTGAACTAAGACATTAAAACCATACTAGCCATGATTGACTAACATTGATTAGTGTGTATAAAATGCTTCAGACATTTAAAAAATATTACAAGTGTAAGTTTTATCCTTGCTATTACCTTTTCCTCAGTTATTGTCTTTGTAAATAGATGTTGAATTCATTTGATTTACTTTTATAAGGTTTCTGTGGTGCACAAGATTTATACTGTAGTCATTAGAACAGAATAGAAGATATTTCTGTCACAAAAGTGTAACGAGCTACGTTTTTATACGTTGACAGAACACAGTTCTGAATCTAGACTCTAGACATTATTTAATATGCAAAGTTAGCAGCAAATAGAAAAGATAGTTACCACTCATGCGTCACCCTCGGTATATTTAACTTATGTATTTACCCTATTCCTAGTCAAGTAAATTCTTCTAGGGCAAACATTTAATAAGTCCAAAGTTAACTCTAAAGCTCATAAGCCAGCAGAATAAACTAATATATTTTTGCTTCTAAAACAAACTAAATTTTGAATGTGACATCAGAAGTAAAAATGAAGCACAAATAAAACTTTAAAGCACTGTTGAAAAGTGCCAGAATTTTCTCCCTAGTTCCATTTAACCTAAGTGCCTTTGGAATCTGATCATATGGACCCACAGTAACGTATTGGAAAAATCAAGGGTATTTTTACCATTTCCATTCTTACAAAAAAAAAAGATTCCTAAAGAAAAATCCTAAGGCCTGCTTTTGTGAAAAAAAAGCACTCTATTATATTAAAAAAAAACATACACATAGATAAGAGTCGTATATGAGTATCTATATCTGTCTATCTACCTATGTATCTGTCTGTCTATATAAATACACACACACACACACACACACACACACACACACAAAGTCACACAAAGAGAAGCACCCCTGGTGGCAAAACAGCTGTTTAGCTGCTAACTGAAAAGTTGGCAGTTTGAATCCATTGAGCAATGTCACAGGAGAAAGACCAAGCACTCTGCTTCCATGAAGATTACAACTTAGAAAAGCCTATAGAGCAGTTTTACTCTGTCATGAGGGGTCTCTATGAGTAGGAATGATGCAAGAGCACCTAACTACACAAATCTATATGAAGTTATTATATTAAACTCCAAAATCTAGAAACTGAAAAATTAAACTACTCAGAATAACCTCAGCAATGACCTCACTATAGCTCCTAATGTAAATTACTCACTCATAACATTAATTTGTGTACAATAAATGAACCATAGGTAGGACACACTACATATGAATAATTCTAACTGTTCATTATTGACGTATTTTTTCTTTTAAAAAGTGAGTGCATACAACACTGAGAATATGCTATAGTTTTTCAAATCATTTTATAAAAGAAAAATAAAGAGAAAAATTAAAATCTTGTTATTGTTAAGAGCCATTGAATTGGTTCCAACACAAGCAACCCTATGGGCAACAGAAGAAAACAATACCTGGTTCTGCACCAACTTCATTATTTTTGCTATGTCTTAGACCATTATTGCAGCCACTGTGTCAATTCCATCTCACTGAGAGTCTTCCTCTTTTTTCGCTGATCTTCTTTACCAAGCATGATGTCCTTTTCCAGGGATTGGTTCCTCCTGGTAATATGTCTAAAGAACTTGAGAAGAAGTCTTGCCACCCTTAATTCTAAGGAGCATTTAGCTACACAGCTTCCAAGGCAGGTTTTTTCACTCTCCTGGCCAAAAAAAAAAAAAAAAACTGCCATTGTGTCAATTCCAACTCATAGTGTCACAGTGATCCCCTACAGGGCAGAGTTGAACTGTCCCACACAGTTTCTGAGGACAGCTGGTAGTTTCAAACTGCCAGCTTCTTGATTAGCAGCCATAGCACCTAACCAATGTGGTACCAGTGTTTCCACTCTTCTGGCAGTCCTTCGTCTATGCAGTATTCTTTACCAAAATCACAGTTCCTTGACAATTTCAATCTTTTCTCCATTTGTCATGATGTTGCTTATTGGCCTATTTGTGAGGATTTTTGTTTTATGTTGAAGTGTAATCCCTATTGATCTTCATCAACAAATGCTTCAAGTCAGTAAGCAAGGTTGTGTCATCTACGTCTCTACATACATACATACATACATATCTACATACTTCTCGTTTTCTTCACATATGATGTCTTTGATAATCATCCCACAACTTCCTGGTCTTTGGTCATTAGTCTTCTACTCATCAGATCTGTTCTTTAAATGTTTGTTTAATTTCAGGTGGGATATACTAAAGATCATACTTTGGTTCTTGTGGACTTGTTTAATTTTCATCAGCTTTAACTCGAATTTGCATAGGAGCAATTGGTAGTCTGTTCCACACTCAGTCTGTGGCCTTATTCTGTCTGATGATACAGAGCTTCTCCATCTTATTTTTCCAAAGATCTAGTCAATTTATTCCTGTGTATTCCACCCAACAAGGACCATGTGTATAGTCACCATTTGTGTTGTTGAAAAAAATGTATGTGCAGTGAAGAAGTGTTGGTCTTGCAAAGTTTTATTGTTCTCTCTGGACTTGCTACTATCACTAAAGCCATCTTTTTCAACTACTAATTTTTCTTGTTTCCAACTTTCACATTCCAATCACCAGTAATTGTCAATCCATTTTGATTGCACAACTGGTCACTTTCAGACTGCAGTAGGTAATAAAAAAATCTTCAATTTCTTCATTTTTAGCCTCAGTGGTTCATGCTTAATTTGAAGTAATAAGATTTAGTTGTATGTAATGAGTCTTCCTGGCATAACTATGGATATTATCCTATCACTGAAATTGTTATCCTTCAGTATAGATCTCGAAACCTTTTTTTCGAGGAATATGTCATGCTCAGCATAATAGATCATATGATTGTCTGATTCAAAATGGCCAATACCAGACCATCAAAGCACTACTATCTGTCTGTTTTAGCTCACTGATGCCTAGGATTTCCATCTTTATGTATTGCATTTCATAGTATCACTATTTCACATAAAAATGTGAATAATATTATTATCTGAAGATAAGAAAAATGCTTTAAGAATCTTCTGTGTCATGAAAAATGCTCAGGTTTTAGTAGCTTGATATAAATTCTCATCTATTCATGTGTAAATGATGTTTCCACAATTTATCACATTCTCCCTGACAGGTGAGTAAGAAATTCTTTCCTAACCAACATTTGTGTACTTTGGAGAATTTTGTGTCTTCTGTAGTTGAGGTCATGCATTTAAATTCCTTTTGTAATGGAAAAACCACTTTAAAGGTTATATTGAGAAATGGGGTCATAAATAGTACTGCTAATGAGAATAGAAACTGTGATTAATTCAGTGACATGAAAACCAAACAGATATTTTGAAACCTTTTGTCTTTTTTTAAAGAAAAAAAATAATATTTGAAATTTGTCACCCAGGTAGATTTGACAAAAGATCAAAAGGGTATACATTAATTATTTCTTTCCAAGATTTATTTTAATAATTTAAACATAATAAAATCAATACCGTTTTCATTAATTAATTTTTATAAAGTTGAAGAGCAAAATCATCTATCTTTCCGCACTGTGGAAGTATTATTTTTTAAGCGAATTCTCTTTTCTACATACTGCATATGACATAATGTACCTTCTAAAAATGAAACAAGATGGGAGGCAGAAGTACGCTTTAAATTGCATACACTTGCTAGTTTGGGTGATAGGAAAAGTGGCACCAAAATTTGTGGGCGTACAGAGCAGAACATGACCAAATTAAATTATGGCTCCATAGGGTTTCCAAGGCTTTACAGAAGCAGACTGCCATATCTTTCTCCTGCAGAACCCCTGATGGATTTGAACCACCAACCTTGCGGTTAGCAGCTGAGTACTTAGCCACTGTGCCAGCAGGTCTCCTATATTTCAACTACCCATTGCTGTCAGATCAATTCCCATTCATAGCTACCCTATAGGACAGAGTAGAACTGCCCCAGAAGGTTTCCAAAGAGTAGACGGTGAATTTCAACTGCCAAACTTTTGGTTAATAACTGACCTCTTAATCACTGAAACATGAGGACTCCACATTTCAATTAGGGAGTCAAAAACATTTCAAGTAGGGAGTCAAGGTGTTTCAAAGAAGAGAAACCCTTTGTAGATTCTTACACTTCAGCTTGCTGTTAGTGAAACTACTGTGGTCAGTAGAATTCCGTTGATCATTGCCTTGAAGAATAATTAAAACAGTTACTGATTTTGCCTTAAAACTTAATTCTAGTCTGAACTTTCAAGGTCCTGTTTCTCAAAACTGAATGTATATAGATAGTTATTTGAAAAAACACAAGACCTAAGGCAAAATTTCTTTACTAATTAGGTCTACTAATTGTTAGCTTGAAGGTGACTTTTAAGAGACCACTTTCCTTAAGGCTGAAAGTTCAAAGATCATCTTCATGGCAATAGGTGGAGTGGGTCATCCGAAACTCCAGTTTGCTGTTGTTAGGTGCTGTCAGTTCTCTTCCAACTCATAGCTACCCTTTGAACAACAGAAAGAAACAATGCTCCGTCCTGCAGCATTCTCACAATCGTTGTCGTGCCTGTGGCCACTGTTGCAGCCACTGCATCAATCCATCTCATTGAGGGTCTTCCTCTTTTCTACTTGCCTTCTTCTTCACCAAGCATGATGCCCTTCTCCAGGGACTGACTCCTCCTGATAGTGTGTCTAAAGCATGTGAGATATAGACCTGTCATCTTTGTTTCTAAGGACCATTCTGGCTGTACTTCTTTGAAGACAGATTTATTCATTGTTTGAACAGTCCACAATACATTCAATATTCTTCAACACCACCACAATTCAAAGGCATCAGTTTTTCTTTGGTCCTCCTTATTTGTTGTCCAGTCTATGCATGCATCTGAAGCAATTGCAAACACCATGGCTTGGGTTAGGCATACCTTACTCCTTAAAGTGACAAGTTGATTCCTCAGTGGAACCCTAAATTCTGAATATCAAAATAATTAAAACATTTCTGGCAACCAATGAAAACTTCCATATGTATGCTATGAGGACACTTAGAACATGATGTCAACAAATTTCTCAGTTTTTAGCCATTGATTTCAATCTTCTTCCTCATCAGACTTTTGAAGGAATTTCTGAAGTAGAAGTGGTAGGAAACAGAGAAAGTGTTAAAAGTCAAGCAAAGAAAAGTTGAAGAAAATTATATTCATGAAGCCAGGATAGTTGCAAATTAAGTAATTAACCTCTGGATAAAAAAATGGTTTGACATTATTTAGCTTGTAGTAATTATTTTATTATGAAATTATTGAGAAAACCTATGAGTCAGCTCTACTTTGTAGAATGAATAATTATTATATGCCTATTTTGTACATACCATCAGGAAAGACCAACTGCTAGAAAATGACATCATATTAGATAAAGCAGATGATCAGTGAAAATAAGGGAAACCCTCAATGAGCTGCTTGGACATAACAGATGTACAATGAGCTCAAACATTATCAGTGATGTTAAAGATAGCACAGAGAATCTATACGTAAAGTTGTTATGAGTTAGAGCCAGTTCAACAGCCACTGACAACAGCAAGTAGAATGCCTTTTTTAAGTTTAAGAATAACTTACCATTCACATCTTACATACCAGTTTACTCTCACTGATAAATATTTCTTAAATGTTTATTTTTATAAAAGGTGAAGGTAAAATCTCTAATAAAGTTTCATCATATTGTAATATGCAGGCACTACAACATTCAGTTTGCATGAATAATTCAAATATAGCTTACTGTTGTGTGCTACCAGGAAACTGCTCACTTTATAAATGTTTCAAATTCCTTGAACTATTTTTCAACTGGGGAAGTATTGAGTCGTTAGTGGTATAGTAGCTGCAGGATCCTGCACTAAGAAATGAGCAAGAGAGCAGTGATTTTGTATAAGGCCATCTAAGTGATCTGGTCCACAGTAACTGGCACTTACAATGTGCTCAGTGAATTTAGTTTCTTTCCTTTCTTTCAAGAAATGTATTTAATTTATGTGAACAAGATCCGGCTTTTTTGTCTGACACATTATCTTCTTTGCCCAGGATATGGTCTGATACGAAGCAGATCAATGCATATGAATAAGTGAATGAATAAAATAAAAGTGTCAATTGAGTGTTTAGATCCAGAACACACAAGAGCAGGTGTGGCAATTCTAATCTCAGATGAAATTAATTTTAACATAAAATCCACCATTGTAGACAAGGATGGACACAATTATTGCTGAAAGGTTCAATACACAAGGACTTAACAATATTAAATATTTATGCACCTAATATTAGAGCACCTAAATATGTCAAAGAAACAGTGACTACCCTCAAAAAAGGAGATAGATCACTCCACAGTAATAGCAGGAGACTTCAAAACTCAACTCTCAATACTGGGCAGATCATCTACAAGAAAGCTCAGTAAAGACACAGAAGACCTTATTGCCACAATTAACCAAGTAGACCTCATCGACATATACAGAACTTCCTATCCATCAGCGGACAACTGTACCTTCTTCTCCAGTGCACATGGAACATTCTCCAGAATAGACTATGTGTTAGGACATAAAACAATTCTTAACAAAATCTGTATCACTAAATTAATGCAAATCATCTTCTCAGGTCATAAAGCTGTAAAAGTTGAAATCAATAGCAGAAAAAACAGATAGAAAGTGGAATTCATGGAAACTGAACAACACCTTGCTCAAAAAACCATGGGTTATAGAAGAAAGCAAGGTTGAAATAAAGAAATTCATGGATTCCAATGAGAATGAAAACACTTCCTACCGGAACCTACGGGATACAGCCAAAGCTGTGCTCAGAGGTCTGTTTATCTCCATAAATGCACACATCTGGAAGGAAGAAAGAAACCATATCAAAGAACTGACTATACAGCTTGAACAAGTAGAGAGTGAACAACAGATGAACCCCTCAGTCACCAGAAGAAAACAGAACATAAAGGTTAGAGTGGAACTAAACGATTTCGAGAATAGCAGAACAACTGAAAAAATTGAAAAGACCAAAAACTGTTTTTTTGAAAAGATCAACAAAATTGACAAATCATTTGCTAAACTGACTAAAGAAATTCAGGAAATGAAACAAATAACAGAAATAAGAAATGAGAGGGGAGTTGTCACAACAGGTCCAACAGAAATAAAAAATATCATAGGTGAATATTATGAAAGACTGTATTCTAACAAATTTAAAACCTAAAGGAAATGGACAAAGTCCTTGATTCATATCACCTACCAAAATTATCACAAGGTGAAGCAGAACAACTTAATAAACCCATCACAAAGGAAGAGATTGAAAAAGTCATAAAAAAACTGCCAAGCAAAAAATGCCCAGGCCAAGATGGCTTCACTACAGAGTTCTACGAAGCTTTTAGACAAGAGTTATCTCCAATGCTTTAGAGTATTTTACAGTATGGAAAGGGATGGAATACTCCCAAATTCATTCTTTGAAGCCAGTGTAACCCTGATACCAAAGTCAGGGAAAGACCCAACCAAAAAGGAGAACTACAGACCAATATTACTCATGAACCTAGGTGCAAAAATCTTCAACAAAATTCTTGCCAATAGAATAAACATCATATCAAAAAAATAATCCATCCTGTCCAAGTTGGATTCATATCAGGGATGCAAGGCTGCTTCAACATCAGAACAAAAATTAATGTGATCAACCACATAAATATCACAAAAGACAAGAATCACCTGATCTTCTCTATTGATGCTGAAAAGTTATTTGATAAAGTCCAACACCCATTCATGCTAAAAACACTCAGCAAAACAGGAACAGACAGCCAACTGCTCAACGCAATAAGGGCCATTTATACAAAGCCGACTGCCTACTTCATCCTGAATGGAGACTGAAACACTTTCCCTTGAGAAGAGGAAGTACACAAGGACGCTCACTCTCACGTCTCCTATTCAGCATTGTACTAGAAGTTCTAGCCAGAGTAATTAGACAAGACCAAGGAATAAAGGGCATCTTCATTGGCAAAGAAGAACCTGCTTGCAGATGATATGATTGTATATGCAGAGAATCCCAAAGAATCTGTAAGGAAACTACTCAAACTGGTAGAAGAGTTTGGCAAAGTCTCAGGATACAAGATGAATGTAAGTAAATCAGCAGGATTCTTTTATACCAACAATGAGATTATTAAGGAAGAAATCAGCAAGTCAATACCATTTACTATAGCCCCTAAGAAGACAAAGTACCTAAGAATAAATTTAACCAGAGAAATAACAGACCTTTACAAAGAGAACTATAAACTCTTACTACAAGAAACTAAGAAAGAGTTACATAAATGGAGAAACCTACCCTGTTCATGGATAGGAAGACTAAACATTGTGAAAATGTCTATTTTACCCAAAGCAATCTACTTATATAGTGCAATCCCAACACAAGGTCCAGTGACATTTTTTAAAGAGATGGAGGAACAAATCACAAACTTTGGAAAGGCAAGAAGCCCCAGGTAAGTAAAGTACTAGCAAAGAAGAAGAACACACTGGGAGGCCTTGCATCACCTGACCTTGGAACCTATTACACTGCCACAGTAGTCAAAACAGTTTGGTACTGGTACAAAAACAGACAGATAGATCAATGGAACAGAATCGAGACCCCAGAGATGACATCATCTGCCTATGAACTGCTGATATTCAACAAAGGCCCTAAGACATTAAACCGGGGTAAAAACAATCTCTTCAACAAATGGTACTGGCAAAATTGGATATCTATCTGCACTAAATTAAAACAACACTCACATCTTACACCTTATACAAAAACCAACTCAAACTGGATAAAAGACCTAAGTATCAAATCTAAAATCATAAAGCTCATCCAAGAGAAAGTAGGAACAACAACAGAATGTTTAATACACAACATAGATAGACTTCAAAATCTGTCAAACAAACCATAATCATCAGAAGAGAAAATAGATAAATGGGAACTATTAAGAATCAATCACTTTTGCTCATCCAAAGACTTTATTAATAGAATTAAAAGGTCACCTACAGAATGGCAAAAAATATTTGGCAAGTGTATGTCAGACTGACTGCTGATCTCTGTAATCTATAAGGTACTACAAAATATCAATAAGAAAAAGATAGATCATCCAGTTAAGCGATGGGCAAAAGAGATGGACAGGCACTTCTCTATAGTGGATATCCAGGCAGCCAAAAAACACATGCGGACATGCTCATGATCATTAGGTATTAAAGAAATTCAAATAAAAATGACAATGAGATACCTTCTCACCCCAACAAGGTTGGCCATGATCCAAGAAACACAAAACAATGAATGCTGGAGAGGCTATGGGGAGACTGGAACTCTCCCACACTGTTGGTGGGATTGTAAAATGGTGCAACCTCTTTGGAAAGCAATCTTGCACTTCCTTAGAAAGCTGGATATTGATATACCATTTGACCCAGTAATTCCACTGCTTGGAATATATCCTACAGAATCAAGGCCATTCACACCAACTGAGACATACACACAAATGTTCATCTCAGCACAGTCCACAATAGCAAAAAGGTGGAATCAACCCAGATGCCCAACAACAGAGCAATGGATAGGTAAACTGTGGTATATATACTCAGTGGAACACTATGCAATGATAAAGAACAACGATGATTTCAGGAAACAGCTTTTAAGCTGGTTTCAGCTGGAGGACATTATCCTGAGTAAAGGTAGCTAGTGACAAAAGGACAAATATTGTACAAGACCCCTATGATAAGAACTTAAAAACAGACTCATGCATAGAAGGAAAGACTCTTTGATAGCTGCAAGGGTTGGGAGGGAGGGAGGAAAAAGGAGGGAGGTTTAGATTAGATGGTTAATAGAAATTTGGTTGGGTGAAATCAGTGACAGCACACATTAGAAAAAAGATCAATAATAACTGGACTTCAACACAATTTGAGTACTCCTCCCATCTTAACCCAATATTGCAAGGACAGAGTAGTTGGGGCAGGGGGCTGGGGACCATGCTCACAGGCGAAATTGAGGCCAATTAGCACAGCTAGCATTTTGCTAATGAGGACTCTCAGCAACCCACATTGGTGAGTGGCATCTGGGGTCTTAAAAACTGCCAAGCTGCCATCTGAGGGTACAGCAAATGGTCCCCACTCCACAGGAATGGATGATTACTGCGGACAAGAATGACATGTGGAAAAGAGAACCCAGAAGACAGAGAGACCCACGTGAGTGGGTGACCTGTGACCAGAAGAACCAGTTGGTGCTCAGCCACCACCAGTGATAGCCACGATGGAGCTCACAAAGTTGAGTCTCACTGGCAACAAGAGAATACATAGGTGTGCACCCTGAGATCTCCAATAAAAGACCATCATTGATGGTCCGGGGGCTTCGGGGTTCCCCTGGGAGCATGACCACTGGCCCTGATATTGCCCGTGTCCATAAGTCATAACGAAGGTCAACTTTTCGGACAGCAATGGATTGGACTTGGCAACACAGAGTGACCGTATCTTGTGGGAATTTTACGATTCTATGCATCTGTAGGGTGTTATCCTGCTGACCTATTGCTGGAGAAAGGGGAGTGGGCGGAGAGGAGGGGATAGAAGACTGTTGGGAGGATAGGACATGTATGGAGCAGAGAGGAGGGGTGTGCTGACACCAGGAAGGGAGAGCAGTGGGAGCTGCATATAGGTGAGCATGTCAATTTGTATGGGAATGTATATTTTCATTCAATCATTAAAAAAAAATACATTATGTGGATGACAATCTTGTTTGTTGAAAGTGAAAAGGACTGGAAGCTCTCACTGATCAACATCAAAGACCACAGTCTTTAGTATGGATTGTGTCTCAACATAAAGAAAACAAAAATCCTTACAGCTGAACCAATAAGCAACATCATGATAAATGAAGAAAAGATTTAGGCTGCCGAGAATTTCACTTAACTTCATTTCAAAGCACTCAGGGAAGCAGCAGTCAAGAAATCAAAAGAAAAAAAAAAAAGAAATCAAAAGATGCATTGCACTGGACTAATCTTCTGCAAAAGACCTCTTTATAGGTTTGAAAAGCAAAGACAAAACTCTGAATATGAAAAGGCGCCTGACCCAAATCATGGTATTTTCAATCTCATCATATGCATACAAAAGCTGGACAATAAATAAGGAAGACAGAAAAAAACTGACACCTTTGAATTGTTATGTAGGCAAAGAATATTGACTATACCAGAAACTGCCAAAAGAACAAACAATTCTCTATTGGAGGAAGTACAATCAGAATGCTTCTTAGAAGTAAGGATGGCAAGGCTATGTCTTACATCCTTTGGATGTTTTATCCGGAAGATTCGTCCCTGGAGAAGGACATCATACTTGGTAAAGTAGAGGGTCAGCAGAAAAGGGAAAACTCTCAAGAAGATGAACTGACACAGTGGTTGCAGCAATGGCCTCAAGCATAACACTGACTGAGCATGGTGTGGGACTGGGCAGTGTCTTGTTCTGTGGCACATAAGGTCACTGTGAGTTAGAGCAACTTAATGGCACCTACCAAAGACAATATCCTTTTGGACAGTTTCCTCACTTGTCATGTAGGATATCAAACCCTCTCCATGTTTTCTTCCTATTTCACTGGCTGCTCTTTCAAAGGCTGTTTTATTAATTTTTCCTCCCCTTCTTGAAGGCTTTACGTAGAAAAGTCTCAGGACTCAGCTTTGGGTCTTGTTTCTTGTCTATCTACACTGAAACCTTCAATGATTTTGCAATACCAATGTTTTAAAATCAGCCTTCATAGTGAAAACACCCAAATACATTACTTTGCATAATGTTTCTCCCCTGCTGGATTCAAATGCAACTTTTAAAGCTTTATGTGAATGTCTAACGTGGAGATTAGGAACCATGCAGTTAGTTCCCACTTAGTGATAACGCTCTGGACAACAGAATGAAATACTGAGCTGCACCACTCTGAGCTCACAACCACTGCTATATTTGAGCCCAGTGTTGCAGTCACTGTGTCAGTCTATTTCATTGAATGTCTTCCTCTTTTTTGCTGACGCTTTAATTTAGCAAGCAAGACACCTTCTTCAGGAACTGGTTCTTTTTGATGACATCTCCTAAGTAGATGAGGTGAAATCTTGCCATTTTTGCTTCTAATGAGCATTCCATTTGTACTTTTTGTATGAGTGATTCGTTCATTCTTTTATCAGTCTGTGCTGTAGCCATTACTCTTCCCCAACACCATAATTCAAATGCATCAGTTCTTCTTTGGTCTTCTTTATTCACTATCCAGCTTTCATATGCATATGACATAATTGAAAATACAGTGGCTTGTATCTCAGTGCTCAAAGTGATGTTGTCGCCTTTAAATACTTTAAAGAGGTCTTTGGCAGTAGATTTGCCCAGTGCAATACGCTTGATGATTTCTTGACTACTGCTTCCTTGGCCACTGAATGTGGATCAAAGTGAAATAAAATCCTTGGCAAATTCAGTATTTTCTCCACTTATCATAATGTTGCTTACCGGCCTAGTTGAAAGATTTTTTGCATTTTCTTTATGTTAAGGTGTATTCTGTGCTAGGCTATAATCTTTGCTTTTCATTAGTGAACGGTTCAAGTCACTTTCAGCATGAAAGGTTGTGTCATCTGCACATAGAAGATTGTTAATCAGTCTTCTTCCAATCCTGATGCGTGTTCTACTTCATCTACTCCAGCTTCTCAGATGATTTGCGCAGGATACACACTGAATGTGTATGGTGAAAGTATATAACCCTGATACACATCTTTCCTGACTTGAAACCAAGCAGTATGCCTTTATTCTGATCAAACATCTGCCTCTTAATCTATGTGCAGGTTCCTCACGAGCGTAATTAAGTATTCCAGAGTTCCCATTTTTCACAATATTATCCACAAACTGCTATGGCCTACAGAGTACAATGCCTTTGCATAATCCGTGAAACGCTGGTAAATACCTTTCTGGTATTTTTTGCTTTCAGCAAGATATATCTGGTATCAGCAATAAGGGACACCTTTTAGTTGTTCTTGGCTGAGACTGTTGGAGGTTCTGATGTTTGTGGTTCATTAGTTGTCTAGACTAATTTTTTCCTTGTGTTTTTAGTTTTCTTCATTCTCGTTCAGTCCAACTGGGATGGTACTTTTAAATGTGTCTTAGACAGAAGCTGGCAGGTTTTTAAGACCCCAGATGCCACTCACAAAAGTAACATGTAGAGCATTTTCTCTTCAGCCTATGTTATGCCAGTTGAGACAGATGCCCTCCAAGATGTTTATCTCCAGCCTTCAGCCCAGTAGCTCATTCTCTCAGGGCCTTTTATGAGTCTGCAAAGCTTTTGTGACTTTGCCCTGTGCATGTTGTACAGACTTGCCCAGCACTGCGTGATGTCTCACATTTCTCCAAAGTTAGCGCTCGCTGACTACCGAGCTAGCCTTTTCCTTCCCCTACCTCCCTCAGATCATCCAGGTCCCTGTTCTTATGTTGGGAAACCTTTTCTCGTGTTTTCACAGCAGTCTCACACAGCTCTTGTCCTTTTGCAGTTGACTTGTTTCTCTCAGCATAATGGCCTCCAGTTTAATCCACGTTGTGAGATGTTTCAGGGATTCGCTGTTATTTATTGTTATTTATTTATTTATTTCCTTTGGAAATCCTCGTGGCACAGCAGTAAAGTGCTGCATCTGTTAACCGAAAGTTCGGCAGTATAAAACCTGAAGGTGCTCTATGGAAACTCATTGTTAGGTGACACCGAATCAGTTCCAACTCATAGCAACCTTATGCACAGTGGAGTGAAACACTGCCGGTCCTGCACCATGCTCACAATTATTTTTATGCTTAAGCTCATTGTTGCAATCACTCTGTCAACCCATCTTCTTGAGGGTCTTCCTCTTTTTTTGCTGACCGTCTACTTTGCCAAGCACGATGTCCTTCTACAGAGACCGATACCTCCTAACAACATGTCCAGAGTATGTAAGATGCAGTCTTGCCGTCTTTGCTTGTAAGGAGGACTCTGATTTTACTTCTTCCGGAACAGATCTGCTTGCTCTTTCAGCAGTCCAAGGCACATTCAGTATTCTTCCCCAACACTACAATTCAAAAGTATCTGTTTTCCATATTTCATTGTCCAACTTTCACATACATATGATGTGATTGAAAATACCATGGCTTGAGTCAGGCACACTTTAGTCTTCAATATGACATCTTTACTTTTCAACACATTACAGAGATCATTTGTAGCAGATTTTTCCCAACACAATGATTTGATTTCTTGACTGCCGCTTCCACCAGTGTTGACTATGGAACCAACTAAAATGAAATCCTTGACAACCTCAATCCTTTCTCCATTTATCATGTTGCTTACTGGTCGAGTTGTGAGAATTTATTTTTTCCTTTACATTGAGGTGAAATCCATATTGAAGGGTGTGGTCCTTTGATCTTCATTAGTAGGTCCTTCAAATCCTCTTCACTTTCGGCAAATAAGGTTGTGTCATCTGTGTAACGCAGGTGGCAAATGAGTCTTCCCCCGAGGCTGATGCCTCTTTCTTCTTCATATAGCCCAGTTTCTCAGACTATTTGCTCAGCATACAGATTGACTAACTATGACGAAAGAATGCAACCCTGATGCATAACTTTCCTAACTTTAAACCACGCAACAACCCGTTGTTCTGTTTGAATGGTTTCCTCTACATGCCAGCCAAGTGCCAAGGTTCTTTAATATTTCAATAAATATCAGTGTGTGCACAGTATATTGTTTAAAAGTTAACAAGAAGACAGCCTTTTCACATATAAAGAAATGTAAGTGCTGAAAGTTTAAAGCATTTACACAGTCATTTTTTTTATTATAACTGAGTGAAAATGTACATTCCCGTATAAATTTACATGCCCACCTATATGCAGCTTCCACTGCTCTCCCTGTCCAGTGACAGCACACTATTCCTCTCTGCTCCATACATGTCTCATCCTCCCAATAGTCTCCTTTCCCCTCCTCTCCATCCACTCCCCTTCCCTCAGCCAGAGGTCAGCAGGATGATATCCTATAGATGCATAGAATCATAAAGTGCACCCAATATATGGTCACTCTGCATCACGAAGTCCAATCCATTCTTCGTGTCTGAAGAGTGGACCTTCGTTATGATTTATGGGCAAGGGCAGCATCAGGGCTAGGGGCCATGCTCCCAGGGGAACCCTGAAGCCACTGGACCATCAATTATGGTCTTTTAGTGGAGATCTCAGGGTGCACCCCTTTCTATTCTTACGTTGTCAGTGAGACTCAACTTAGTGAGCTCCATTGCGGCTATCACTGGTGGTGGCCAGGCACCATCCAGTTCTTCCGGTCCCAAGTCGATGTAGGCACCCACTCATGCGGGTCTCTTTATCTTCTGGGTTGTCTTTACCCGATGTCATTTTGGTCCTCAGTGAACATTTGTCCCTGCTGAGTTGGGACCATTTGCTGTTCCCTCGGATGGCAGCTTGGCAGCTGTTAAGGCCCCAGATGCCACTCACCAATGTGGAGTGCAGAGAGCCCTCTTAGCAAAACACTTGTTGTGCCAATTGGCCTCAATTTTGCCTAAGCGTGGTCCCTTGCCCCCTGCCTCAGCTACTCTGTCCTTGCAATACTGGGTTAAGATGGAAGGAGTATTGAAGTTATACGGAAGTCCACTTAATATTGTTCTTGTTTCTAATGTGTCCCATCACTGATTTCACCCAACTAGATTTCTAACAACTATTTAATCTAAACACCCCCCTTCCTTGCATCTGTCAAAGAGTCTTTTCTTCTATACATAAGTCTGTTTTTGAGATCTTGTCGTAGAGATCTCATACAATATTTGTCCTTTTGTCACTGACTACTTTCACTGAACATAATGTCTTCCAGTTGAAACCAGGTTACGAGATGTTGCCTGGAATCATCATTGTTCTTCATCGTGGCATAGTGCTCCATTGTATATACCATAGTTTACCTATCCATTCTTCTGTTGTTGGACATCTGGGTTGATTCCATCTTTTTGCTATCGTAGACTGTGCTGTGATAAGCATTCTTGTGCATGTGTCCGTTTGTGTGAAAGGCTTTGATTCTGTAGGATATCTTCCAAGTAGTGGAATTACTGGGTTAAATGGTATATCTATATTCATTTTTTTAAGGAAGAGCCAGATTGCTTTCCAAAGAGGCTGGACCATTTTGCAACCCCACCAACAATGTAGGAGAGTTCCACTTTCTCCACAGCCTCTCCAGCATTTGTTGTTTTGTGTTTTTTGGATCATGGCCAACCTTGTTGGGGTGAGATGGTGTCTTACTGTAGTCTTGATTTGAATTTATTTAATAACTAAAGATCGTGAAAATGATTGCATGTGTTTTTTGGCTGCCTGGATCTCCTCTTTAGAGAAATGTCTGTCCATCTCCTTTGCCCATTGCTTAATTGGATGGTTTACCTTCTTCTATGGATATTTTGTAGTATCTTATAGATTATGGAGATCAGGTATCGGTCTGACAAAGAGTTGCCAAATATTTTTTGCCATCTGTAAGTGGCCTTTTGATTCTATTAATAAAGTCTTTGGATGAGCAAAAGTGTTTGATTCTTAATAGTTCCCATTTATCTGTTTTCTGTTGATTCTGGTCTGTTTGACAGATTTTGAAGTCTGTCTACACTGTGTATTAAAACTTCCATTGTTGTTCCTACCTTTTCTTGGATGAGCTTTATTGTTTTAGGTTTGATATTTAGGTCTTTTGTCCAGTTGGAATTGGTTTTTGTATTAGGTGTAAGATATGGATCTTGTTTCAATTTATTGCAGATGGATATCCAATTTTGCCAGCACCATTTGTTGAAGATATTGTTTTTACTCCAGTTTAGTGTCTTAGGGCCTACACAAAGTCATTTTAAAAACTTCAAATGGTGTTAAGGATAAGACCTGGCCAGCTCTCCTTGTTCCCTGTTAGTTATAATGACAGAATAATACTGCCCGCATTTGGATGTCAACAAAATCTTCTTGTTTCTTCATTTTGATATTTAAAAGATGTTTTTGGAATACTTTGTTTTTAAATTACGATTTCAAAGAGAATTTTATCTAATGTACTGGTTACCATCAAGTCAATTCCAACCCATGGCAATGTCATGTGTTGCAGAGTATAATTGCACCCTACAGGGTTTTCAGTGGCTGTAATCTCACAGAAGCAGGTGGCCTTTTTTCCACAGTATTTGGGTGGGTTCAAACCACCAACCTTTCATTTACTACAAAACTGACCAAGCCCATTGCCATTACCTTAACTCTGATTCATAGCAACCTTGTGGGTTACAGTGTAGAAGTGATCCACAGAGTTTTTTTGGCTAATCTTTACAAGAACAGACCACCAGCCTTTTCTTCCACAGAGCTCCTAGAGTGGATTCGTACCACCAACCTTTAGCTTAACGGTTGAGTTCAAACTGTTTATGACACTCTGAGATCCATTTTAGATAAATGGATATAGGAAATGAAAGAATTTATAAATGTTGGTGGTGCATGTCCTTAGAAATAGATACTAAATCTATCATCTATGTTATGATAAAAGTACTTATCATAGTTCTTATGTTAAAGCACTTGCTTGCATGTGATCTACAAATACACAAGGTTTTAAAATAAACAAGGAGAACCACTGCATCTGCACAGCCACACAACAGCCTGAGGTTCTAGAGCCCTCGTCTCTTCTGATTCTATCTCTGCAGAACTTTTATAAAAGTCAGATAACCTCTCTTGATGTAATAATCTCATCTGTAAACAGCAGAATCTTGAACTACTCGAGTTCTAGGTTCAAACTCTAGAGATTTGTAGTTCCCATCAGTCTAACTAGCAACAATTTACTTCTTTTGCTTTTTGTTACTTGTTTAACTGATGATTGCAATTAGTGTCAGATATAAAGGAAATATTTTAAAATTTATTGCTCCAATCACGGACCTTTAAAACAGATTCACTTTTCCAGTGAAATAATCAGTACCAAAGTAAGTCTTACAATAAAAAACAAACAAGCAAACAAATACTTGCTGTTAAGGTTATTGCAGACTGTAAGGATGGTAGAGAATATATACATAAGAATTTTAATCTTTGCAAGAGTTGTCATAATTGGTGTTTGTTATCATTTGGGGCTTTTTTTGTTTTTTTAAAATAAATTGTACTGTGATTTAAGTACAGATAAACAATCTAATTCAATGTGTTGTACAATGTTTGGAATTCACACCATTATTCTACTCTGCCTGCTCTTCCTTCCCTTTACCACCCTCTCATGGCAGCACACTCTCCTTTCTCATCCAGAAATTCTCATACCCGTTTGGTCACAACCTTTCTCACCTCACCCTATCTTCCTGCCTCCAGCAGTGAGCTTCTTGGGTAGCCCTTGCTTATTTATTCAAGCTCAAAAGTTTGTTCAATGCCAGGATTGCAGCATATCTTATACAGTCCAGTTCAGTCTTTGGGGAGCTAGTGTTGTTGCTGGATGCAGTTTGGAGTTAGAGACTCTGGGGACCACATTCCCAGGGGGCCATCAAGACCAAAGGACTGTCAATTGTGCTCCTTTGGTAGAATTCCAGTTCTGCATGCCTGTTTCTTCTGCCATGTTGGGGGCTGTGTATTGTGTATTCCATCATGGCACAATATGGCGCCGTTGGTGGTGGCCCGGCATCATCTGATTCTTCTGGTCTCATGTTAAATTAGTTTCTGGATTATATGACATTTTCCATCAGTTAGGCTGATATTTTCCTTCACCCTTGGTATCCTCCTTTTAGCTCCGGTCCAGATGTGTTGGGACCATTCGTTGATAGTTAGATGGCAGCTTAGTAGATTTTAAAACTCCAGACTCTACTTACCCAAGTGGTATGCACAACATTTTCACAAACTCTCTTGGGGCAGTCGTGGGTGGTTGCCGGGCACCGTCACTTCTTCAGGTCTTGTGCTGATGCATGGAACTCTGACACGTATGGTTCCTTCTACTTGGTGGGTTCATATTTTTTTCTTGTCCTTGATGTCCATCATTTACCATTGGTTCAGTGTGTTTGGACAATTGTTTTTCTTAATAAACTTTATTTTAAGATATTGCCTTACATTTTAGATGTGTGTGTGGCATTTTTGTTTGTTTTCCTCCACCACATCTGCTTCAAAATAATTATGAAAAAAAGATTTAAACTAAAATCACAGTTAACATCTGATTGTTTCTCCTAGGGGCGGGAGAGAGGATTCCAAATGCTAAATTTAGGATCTTTTATCTTTCAGTAAATTATGCTCACCAGAATTCAAACAAGTCAAATACTTATTGAGAGTATAACGCTGACATTGTATAAATATAGATCATTGCACTAAAACAATACGGTTCCAATATATTTCCTGAAAACCATAAAATTGCTCTATCATTTGAACAGATATATTAACATTGATTTTAATTTTTATTTTCAAAGTAGGCTATCTGTGAACTCTAAGGTCAAAAATAGTCACTAATATTTCTCATGTAAAAAGGTTTTGCAAGTCTAAACATTAGTCACAGAAACTTTTTACTATCCAGCATTAAAATATGCAAAATAATTACCTTCAAATACTCACTAGTTTCTCTGTCTTCTACCATATTAATGTCTGCTGGCCAAAGCAATAAGAGTGGGTGAGACTATCAGCCTGCCATCACTACTGGGAAAGAAAAATAAATCTTTCCATCCCAGAAAAGTCTCTTTCTATTCAGTATTCAATTTGTTATTGTGAGCATTGTTACTCTACGAAACAGTTCAGATGTTATGGAAACTTAAACATTTTTGAGAAAAGTTGCATTTAACTCTTACCTTGATTAGCCATCTACAGTATGCCAGACACGTTGGCAACTTAAATGGCACTTTGATGGATATCACCTTAGTGTGCAAAATGAAGGGTGGGAGGATTAATTGAAGAAAAGGATTTAAAAGAAGACTGCATAATTCTTAGTGCATTAGGATCAAAATATGTATTGATTTACTTTGATAGGTGAATAATGGAAAACCCACTTAATTATTCGTATAATTGCCTTGCGTTTTCACCTCTCTGTCTCTCTCTCTCTCTCTCTCTCTCTCTCTGTTTCTGGATCCCATCTTTAGCAACTACCATATTACAGACAACAAGTTGTAACTGTATTCTCCATTACTCACTGAAGGAAACGATCTTTGGAGGAAGATTTGCCTCTCCCTATTGGAAACCACGATGGCTTGGTGGATTAAGTGCTACGTCTGCTTGACCAAAAGGCTGGCAGTTCAAATCTGCCAGGCGCTCCTTAGAAACTATATAGGTCAGTTCTTCTCTGACCCATAGGGTCACTATGAGTTGGGTCTGATGCGACAGTAGTGGTTTTTTTTTGTTGTTGTTGTGTATATGTAATACTTCCATGTCAAATGTTATGCGGGAGGAGCATTTTCTTCCAGGTAAAGAAAGTAATAATCAAAAATTCTGACTGTGGTCTTACCCAAAGAACATGCAAAATGCCCATATGTTCCCATGGGCTGTGATAGGGCAGCCTACCTCCTATATGAACGATGTAATTCCTTAAAAGTGCATCTACATTATCAAGTAAAAGGCAGTATAGTATATGACTCAATATTGCAAAACTATTAAAAACTAAGTTTTTGAAAATTACTTACGGATTAGGAAATTTTTCCCTACAATATATATAATTTATTCCATAATTTTGTGAAGTAATCTTAAGCGGCCAGCAGAACTAAACTGTAATATTCTTATTTCCATGCCCAGAATTAGAGAAAATATATATTCCAGAAATATAATGTAAAATAAAAATGTCATGCTTTTTCTTTTTTTTTTTTTTGCAAGAAATAGCCTTAATTATCTCCTAAAATGGGTAAAAACACTAGAAGGAAATATATAAACATGGTATGTGTTGTTTACCTTACTGATGAAACTACAAGCGATTTTTAAAATATGCTTTACCCATAGTACTTCAAAATAATTTTTTAACAGTAAGCATTTTTACTGTATCCCCATAAAAGTTCTCTGGAGAAATCAGTAGAAATAAAAAATCCAGTTCCTTAATCTGCTATATTCATACAGAGTTTGTACCTGGTATGATGTTTTAGAAACCAGTAGAAGCTCTAAATATGCAAAGAGTAAGTGTGCCTCAGGGAAAATGAATTTTAAAACACAATCATCAAGAAATGGATATCAGAAACATATAGCAGAGGAAGAAGGGAAAGCAAAGGTAATAATTTTAAAAAATACTCATGATGTCCTGCACATTAATTGTACATCACCAAATTAAATTATAACATGTTGTTTAAGTATTAAGCCTATTAGTTTTCTTTTTTTCTTGGCTTTCAATTTATTTCAAAATTATGGAATGGAATTACAAGAGCCGCTTAATTACTACTCTCTTTTAGTTTGCCTGTCTGTTAATGAATGTTAAATACAAAAAAGATAAAAAATTATCTCTGATCCGTATAGTAATTGTTAGAATGTTTACCTACACTGTGTATGTGATTTATTCCAAGGTTTTGTGAAGTAATCTGATACTTAGTTCCCTCCAACAATTAGAGACAAAACATTTATATAAAATACAACATGATACAACCACTTAAGAGGCCAGCAGAATTAAATTGTGATATTCTTATCTCCATGCCCAGAATTAGAGAAAAAATATATATATATGATTTAAATTCAGCTGAAATTTGTCTCAAATGTAACAGTGGAGTCTAGTAAGTTTACTTCCTAACCTCTCTAACAAAGGAGGGAACTATAATAAAATGGTCTAGATTATCATACACCACATTATCAAAGAAATATAACAATGAATATATGGTAGATAGGTATCTACAAAGTTTTTAAAGATTATCAGAATTCATAAACCAAATCAGCTTAGGTTTATTATTAAAACCACATAAGCTGCTACTCAAGGTATTCGCAATCTGATCCCATTAGATTATGTTTTCATTTACTGCCACAACTATTCCAAGAAGGAAAGTAAGAAGTTCTACGTAACTGAAATCTGTAAAGGGTTTAAGAGCTTGACCACTAACCAAAAGATATGTAGCCTCTCCTATGAACCCTATGGGGCAGTTCTATTCTTTTCTGTAAGTCACTATGAGTCAGAATCAACTCAGTGGCAACTGGTTTGGTTTTGGTATTTGTCCTCCTACACCAAGTTAATACACTAATGAGAGAAAAAATAAAACTATAAATGATTGTATTTGTGCTTTGGAAATTGAGTTTTTTGGAAGTAAGAGTACCAAAGTTGCTATTGAAGATACTGGGCACTAAAACTGGATCAGAGCCAAACTAGCTTCAGCTTGTGTGTGTACATTCGTATGGGCCAAGACCCAAAAGTCAGGATCACACTAAGAAAGCCAAGCTTCCAGGTTCAAACTAGAGCCCAAGTGACACAGTGGTTAAGGGCTACAGTTGCTGACCAAAAGTTCAGCAGTTCAAACCTCTGGCCACTGTTTGGAGTTTCAGCTGACTGGAGGTAGAAGAAGCAGTACAGGTTAGTACTTTAAATCCATTCACAAGGAAGTCAGTTGCTCTTGGATCTAATCAGATTGAGAAACCACACAGCAAAACTGAACAGGGAAATTTTAATATAACAAGTTATCAGTGATAGCAAGGGTTTGGTCTACAGAATGATTGCTTAGTAAGAACTAAATATAATTAAATAAAATGGGAATATCAGAAGTAGTAAGGATTCACTACCCCTGGAAACTGATGGCCTAGTGGTTAAGTGCTACATCTACCAGCAGAAGTTCGAATCCAACAGGTGCTTTTGGAAATTCTATGGGTGAGTTTCAATTGACTCAGCCATAGGTTCAAATCAGAATTCAGCCTGAGCATAATATTCAGAATGATGAGAGCTTAGGTTTAACCAAAGTTACAAATTTGATTTCTAATTTGGTGCTTGACTGAAAATTTCTTCAGTGTAAAAATCATGTTTATCTCAATCATCATTCCATCACTACAAGCACAGAGCTCAATAAATATTTCCTGACTAATTGAACCTTACTTGTTCCAATTCATTACACATTTGCCAAATACTCACTCTGTAATAGACATTGCTGATACCAAAATTGCCAAAATATTAATCCAAGATATTGTTTTGCCCCTTATTTTCCACATCTATTTAAAAAAATGACTGGACTGAATAATTTCTAACACTCTTTGCTGCTCTAAAATGATGCAATTGTATTACCTCAAGTAATAATTAATTATCATTTGAAAAATCTTCAGAGCCACATTATAATTAGCATTAAGTTATCTGTGTTCATGGAAAGAAGTAGCAGTACAGGTTAGTACTTTAAATCCATTCACAAGGAAGTCAGTTGCTTTTGGGTCTAATCAGATTGAGAAACCACATAGCAAAACTGAACGGGGAAATTTTAATATAACAAGTTATCAGTGATAGCAAGGGTTTGGTCTACAGAACGATTGCTTAGTAAGAACTAAATATAACTCTAAATAAAATAGGAATATCAGAGGTAATAAGGATTCACTACCCCTGGAAACTCTGATGGCCTAGTAGTTAAGTGCTACATCTACTAGCAGAGGTTCGAATCCAACAGGTGCTTTTGGAAATTCTATGGGGCAGTTCTACTCTGTCCTATAGGATTGCTATGAGTTTGAACCTGCTTGGTTGCCCTGGGTTTGGTTTTTGTTTGGTTTACCCCTAAGGCTGAGACTGAATGTTATAGCAGTACCATACCTATTCCTTTACCAAGGATACAGACCTTGTTGTATTGGGCACACCTGTAACCCACTAAACAACAGTGCTGTGGTGTCTCAGTGACAAAACTGATTGGGATTCTGTGCCCTCATTGATTGTTAAAGCTGATCACAGGGAGATGTCTTCCTGCCACAAGGTCACGGAGGAGAAGTCCCTGGTGACTGGCTTTTGCTGGCTGCCATGTAACAGGATCTGTGTGCTACAGAAGCCACTCAAGCTGCAGGTTTTGAGTGCTAAGCAAGCAATGCACATTATGGGAACTGTAGGAAGTGAGGACTGGAGAAACTGTTAATGCTGGGGAACATGCTGACCAAGAACTCCAAAACCATTTTCTTCTACAGTGTCTCTCTATCACCTTCCACTGACAAAGATTAATATTGTGTCAGCTGGCAGAAGAAATATTCAAAAGGGCCCATAAACATTTTCAAGAAGCAGTCAATATGGGTGACTTTGGAATTGAGGTGATAAATAAGCAATAGTCAATTTCTTTTACTCTCAGCTGACCCTGCTGTACATGTTTTAAATCCCACACAACAAAAAAACACTTGTATATCACTGCACAAAAATGTATATTTACACTTCTTTTAAGAGAAAATTTTACCCTTTCTGCCCCGACCCGCGGGACAAAGCAACGAAGGCGCGAGGGGGAACCTATGAAAGTAAAGCAGGGAAAGGCGGAAAAATGAAGGCAAGACAAAAAAATCTGATCAAGCCTCGAGGTTTTATTGTAACAGGCAGTATATATAGAAGTTGGGGAGGGGAAGGGTCTGGAGTCAGGTGAGGTCTGGTAAGCAGTATTTGTCATTTAGTGATTGGGTAGGAGCAAGTATGGGTGGGGTGTAGAGCAGTGACGTGTGGGCTTTCCGTACTTCCTGGTGGTGTTAGGCAATGACATCAGGCAGGAAGTTTTTTCGCGCGCGCGGGCTTTTTGAATTTCGCGGCGCGGGCTTTTTCAAGCCTATGAGCTTCCAGTATGTCGGGGCCTGGGGGCTTACCCACGGCTGCCTACACCTTTCCTCAAAATGAAAAGCAATCCCAAAGGTTATATCCATCACAATTTAGTTTCAAACTCTCATAATAATTTGTTACCTAAAGATAGAAGTATAAATGTAACCTCTTGTAGCATGTATACAAAGTGAAATTAAGAGAAAGAGATGAAGAAAATAGTCTATCAACTAAATAAACATAAATATAAAAGTCAAATAAGAACATCCAAAGCTACACCAGTCCTTGCTTCTGAGATCAGAAGACGGCAACTGATATTTCTGAGGTCTTTTTTTCCACTACCCATTTGTATCCTCCTTATTGTCACCAATAAGGTGGTGACTGAAACCTGTATCCTCAGCAAATCTGAGCCCTCAGTTGTTCCACCATTGTACTTTCGGTGTGCTACTTGACCTTTTCAAACTCTAGTTACCTCATTCATAAATAAAAACAAAAGAAAAGCTGATTCTCAACTCAAAATTTTGTGGTAAGGAGTAAACGTGTTAAGATATGATGAGTTCCTAATGTGTAGCAGATACTTTAAAAATCACTTTATTTCTTATCTGTATCAATTCCTGGCCTAATACAGGTACCAGGAGACAGATTTGAAGAGTTATATCTAAAACAATATTTTTCTATTCGACTTCAAATCACTTTAAGTATAAACTTCACAGATGGTTAACATCATTGTCTCTATTCTTTGGTCTTAAAAGACTGTAGGATAAATGCTGTAATGTGTGATGGATGGAATTTGGCAAGAATGAGATGGAGAGAGTTTTCTATTTCTGTTTTTTCTTTACACATTTCTGTAGTGTTTGTATTTGCTACTGAACTAATGCATGATTTCTAATCTAGCTTTGTGCCTACAGATTTCTAGATTTAGTACTAATAGCAAATCACTTAGTCTATTTGGAATCACGTTTGTTTTTTTTAAATTTTTTATTTCATATAACTGAGTGAAAATGTACATTCCCGTATAAATTTACATACTCACCTTTATGCAGCTTCCACTGCTCTCCCTGCCCGGTGACAGCACACTATTCCTCTCTGCTCCATACACGTCTCGTTCTCCCAACAGTCTCTTTTTTCCCTCCTCTCCACCCACTCTCCTTCCTCCAGCCAGAGGTCAGCAGGATGACATCCTATAGATGTATAGAACCATAAAGTGCATCCAATATATGGTCACTGCATCGCCAAGTCCAATCTATTCCTGTCCAAAGCGTGGACCTTCATTATGACTTATGGTCAAGGCAGCATCAGGGTGAGGGGCCATGCTCCCAGGGGAACCCCGAAACCACTGGACCATCAATTGAGGTCTTTTAGTGGGGATCTCAAGGTGCACTCCTTTTTATTCTTGTGTTGCCAGTGAGGCTCAACCGATTCTTCCGGTCCCAACTCAATGTAGGCACCCACTGATGTGGGTCTCTTTGTCTTCTGGGTTGTCTTTCCCCTATGTCATTTTGGTCCTCGGTGAGCATCCGTTCCTGCTGAGTTGGGACCATTTGCTGTGGCCTTGGATGGCAGCTTGGCAGCTTTTAAGACCCCAGATGCCACTCATCAACGTGGGGTGCAGAGAGCCCTCTTAGCAAAACGCTAGTTGTGCCAATTGGCCTCGCTTTCACCTAAGAGCATGGTCCCCCGCCCGCTGCCCCAGCTACTCTATCCTTGCAATACTGGGTTAAGATGGAAGGAGTACTCATGTTATGTTTAAGTGCACTTAATATTGTTCTTGTTTCTAATGTGTGCTATCACCGATTTCACACAACCAGATACCTAGCAACTATCTAATCTAAACCCTCCCCCTCCCTCCCTCCCTCCCGTCCCTTGCAGCTATCAAAGAGTCTTTTCTTCTATACACAAGTCTGTTTTTGAGATCTTATCGTAGAAGTCTCATACTTGTCCTTTTGTCGCTGACTACTTTCACTCAACATAATGTCTTCCAGTTGAAACCAAGTTAGGAGATGTTTCCTGAAGTCATCGTTGTTCTTTATCATTGCGTAGTGCTCCATTGAGTATATATACCATAGTTTACCTATCCATTCTTCTGTTGTTGGGCATCTGGGTTGATTCCATCTTTTTGCTATTGTGGACTGTGCTGCGATAAACATTCTCGTGCATGTGTCTATTGGTGTGAAAGGCCTTGATTCTGTAGGATATATTCCAAGTAGTGGAATTACTGGGTTAAATGGTATATCGATATCCATTTTTTTAAGGAAGTGCCAGATTGCTTTCCAAAGAGGCTGGACCATTTTGCAATCCCACCAACAGTGTAGGAGGGTTCCACTTTCTCCACAGCCTCTCCAACATTTGTTGTTTTGTGTCCAATCTTGTTGGGGTGAGATGGTATCTCATTGTCATCTTGATTTGAATTTCTTTAATAATTAAAGATCGTGAACATGTCCGCATGTGTTTTTTGGCTGCCTGGATCTCTTCTTTAGTGAAATGTCTGTCCATCTCCTTTGCCCATTGCTTAATTGGATGGTTTATCTTCTTCTTGTTGATATTTTGTAGTATCTTATAGATTATGGAAATCAGGTGTCGGTCTGACATAGAGTTGCCAAATATTTTTTCCTATTCTGTAGGTGTTATTTTAATTCTATTAATAAAGTCTTCAGATGAGCAAAAGTGTTTAATTCTTAATAGATCCCATTTATCTATTTTCTCTTCTGATGATTGTGGTTTGTTTGACAGATTTTGGAGTCTGTCCACATAGTGTATTAAAACTTCCATTGTTGTTCCTACCTTTTCTTGGATGAACTTTACCGTTTTAGGTTTGATATTTAGGTCTTTTATCCAGTTGGAGTTGGTTTTTGTATAAGGTATAAGATATGGATCTTCCCTGGCCCCTAGGGTCGCCATGAGTCGGATCCGACTTGACAGCACTTGGCTTGGCTTCAGTTTCTTGCGGGTGGATATCTAATTTTGCCAGCACCATTTGTTGAAGATACTGTTTTTACCCCAGTTTAGTGTCTTAGGGCCTTTGTCGAACATCAGTTGTTCATAGGTAGATGGTGTCATCTCTGTGGTATCAGTTCTGTTCCATTGATCGATCTGTCTGTTCTTATACCAGTACCAGGCTGTTTTGACCACTGTGACAGTGTAATATGTTCTAAAGTCAGGTAATGAAAGGCCTCCCCTTGTGTTCTTCTTCTTTAGTAGTACCTTGCTTAACTGGGGCTTCTTCCCTTTCCAAACAAAAACGGTGATTTGTTTCTCCATCTCATTAAAAAATGTCACTGGAACTTGTATTGGGATTGCATTATATAAACATATTGCTTTGGGTAAAAGAGACGTTTTCACAATGTTAAGTCTTCCTATCCATGAGCAGAGTAGGTTTTTCCATTTATCTAAGTCTCTCTCAGTTTCTCGTAGTAAGGGCTTGTAGTTCTCCTTGTAAAAGTCTGTTATTTCTCTGGTTAGATTAATTCCTAGGTACTTTATCTTCTTACGGGCTATCGTAAATGGTATTGATTTGACAATTTCTTCCTTAACAGTCTCGTAGTTGGTATAAGGGAATCCGACTGATTTACTTATGTTTATCTCGTATCCTGAGACTTTGCTGAAATCTTCTATCAGTTTGAGTAGTTTGCGTATAGATTCCTTGGGATTCTCTGCATATACAATCATATCATCTGCAAACAGGGAGATTTTAACTTCCTCTTTGCCAGTGCAGATGCCCTTTATTTCTTGGTCTTGTCTAATTGCTCTGGCTAAAACTTCTAGCACAACGTTGAATAGAAGAGATGAAAGTGGGCATCCTTGTCTAGTTCCTGATCTCAAGGGAAAGTCTTTCAGTCTCTCTCCATTCAGGATGATGTGGGCAATTGGCTTTGTATAAATGGCCCTTATTGTGTGGAGGAATTTGCCATCTATGCCCATTTTGCTAATATTTTTTAGCATGAATGAGTGTTGGACTTTATCAAATGCCTTTTCGGCATCGAAGGACAGAAGCAGGTGATCCTTGTCTTTTGTGTTATTTATGTCGTTAATCACATTAATTGTTTTTCTGATGTTAAACCAGCCTTACATCCCTGGTATGAATCCCACTTGGTCATGATGGATTATTTTCTTGATATGTTGTATTCTATTGGCAAGAATTTTGTTGAAGATTTTTGCATCTGGATTCATGAGTGATATCAGTCTGTAGTTCTCTTTCTTTGTTGGGTCTTTCGCTGGCTTGGGTATCAGTGTTATGCTGGCTTCATAGAATAAGTTTGGGAGTACTCCTTCCCTTTCTATACTGTGAAATAGTTTCAGTAGTATTGGAGATAACTCTTCTCTAAATGCTTGGTAGAATTCTGCAGAGAAGCCATCTGGACCGAGACTTTTTTTGGCTGGCAGTGTTTTGATGACCTTTTCAATCTCTTCCTTTGTAATGGATTTACGAAGTTGTTCTGCTTCACGTTGTGATAATTTGGGTAGGTGGTATGAGTCAGGGAATTGGTCCATTTCCCCTAGGTTTTCAAATTTGTTAGTGTACAGTCTTTCATAGTATTCTGTTATGATGTTTTTGATTTCTGTTGCATCTGTGGTGACAACAGAATTTGGGTTATTTGTTTCCTTTCCTGCTTGTCTTTAGTAAGTTTAGCCAGTGGTTTGTCAATTTTGTTGATCTTCTCAAAAAAACAGCTTTTGGTCTTTTCAATTTTTTTAATTGTTTTTCTGTTCTCTGATTCATTTAGGTCTGCTCTAATCTTTATGATCTTGTTTCTTCTGGTGCCTGAGGGGTTCTTCTGTTGTTCTCTTCCTACCTGTTCAAGCTGTAGGTTTACTTCCTGGATTTGGTTTCTTTCTTCCTTCCAGATGTGTCCATTTATGGAGATAAAAGACCTCTGAGCACTGCTTTGGCTGTATCCCATAGGTTCTGGTAGGAAGTGTTTTCGTTCTCATTGGAATCCATGAATTTCTTTTATTCATCGTTGATTTCCTCTATAACCCATGTTTTTTTGAGCAAGATGTTGTTCAGTTTCCAAGAGTTCCATTTTCTATCTATGTTTTTTCTGCTATTGATTTCAACTTTGATGGCTTTATGATCTGAGAAGATGCTTTGCAGTAATTCAGTGGTACGGATTTTGCTGAGCATTGTGTTATGGCCTATCACATGGTCAATTCTAGAGAATGTTCCATGTGCACTGGAGAAGAAGGTGTAGTTGTCTGCTGATGGGTGGAAAGTTCTGTATATATCAATGAAGTTTAGTTGGTTCATTGTGGCAATTAGGTCTTCTGTATCTTTACTGAGTTTTTTTTCTAGATGATCTGTCTAGTATTGAGAGTGGAGTGTTGAAGTCTCCCACTATTATGGTGGAGTCATCTAACTCTCTTATGAGTGTAGTCAGTGCTTCTTTGACGTATTTAGCTGCTCTGATATTGCCAAGCCAAGTGCCGTCGAGTTGGATTGATATTAGGTGCATAAATATTTAATATAGTCAAGTCTTGTTTGTGTACTGAACCTTTCAGCAATAAATAGTATCCATCTTTGTCCACGATGGTGGATTTCACATTAAAATTGATTTTGTCTGAGATTAGAATTGCCACCCGTGTTCTTCTTTGTTCATTATTAACTTGATACATATTCCTCCAACCTTTAGTTTTCAGTTTGTTCCTATCTTTAGGTCTCAAGTGAGTTTCTTGTAGACTACATATGGATGGGTCATGTCTTTTGATCCAAGATGTCACTCGATGTCTCTTTACTGGAGCATTCAGTCCATTCACATTCAATGTAATTATTGATAGGTATGTGTTCAGTGCTGCCATTGTGATGTGTTTATTTTTATGTTGATGTTTTCTCTGTTGTTCTTATTAGTCTGTTCTGGGACGTTCTTTTTTGTTAGTTGATTCTGCATCTTTTTCAGAGCTGGTTTTGTAGTTGTTGAGACTCCTGTGTTACATTTCTTGAAATCATATGATACATCTTTGTTGGGCTTTACAGCTGCCCCTATGATCCCCCTTAATAAACTATATGTAAACTCCATTTTAATTACTACTAGTCTTGTCATCTTCCTCTCCATCTGGAACATCTATAACAACTGTAACAACATCTATAACAACTGTAGTACATCCCTCTTTTTAACATGATGCCACCATAGTTTTCATGATGATCACTGGATTGCTTCTTTCCTTATCAAAGCTGTGATTGGCTTTGGAGCCTTCACTAACTGAGTAGAGTTTTAAATAGTAAAGTTGTTCTAAAATATAAAGTTAGTGGTTTTGTTCTTCTAAGCCAGAGCCAAGAACTTCTTTCAGTATTTCTTGTAGTTTTGGTTTGGTTTTTACAAAGTCTCTGAGTTTGTGTTTATCTGGGAATGTCTTAATTTCATTTTTGTGTTTGAAAGATAGTTTTGTAGGATACTTAATTCTTGGTTGGAAGTTCTTCACCTTCAAGGCTTTGAATGCATCATGCCACTATCTCCATGCCAGCATGGTTTCTGCTGAGAAATCTGAAGAGAGGCTATAGGGTTTCCCTCTGAATGTTAGCTTTGCTTTGAGTCTTGCTACCTTTAAGAGTTGTTGCCTATGTTTCATTTTGTTTAGCTTGATTATAACATGTCTTGGAGTCTTTCTTTTGAGATCTATATTGAGTGGTGTATGATATGCATCTGAGATGTCTGTATTCTCTTCCTTCATGATTTCTGGGAAGTTTTCTGTCAGCAGCTCCGCAACGATACTCTCTGTGTTCTCAGATGTCTCACCCTGTTCAGGGACTCCAATTAATCGAAGGTTGTTATTCTTAATAGAGTCCCACATGCTTCTTAATGTTTCTTCAATTTTCTTCGTTTCTTTTTTCTGATTTCTGCTCACAGACGCTGGCCTCAGTAGCTCTGTCTTCCAAGTCAGAAATTCTTTTTCCCATTTGTTCCATTCTGTTTTCTTGGGTTTGCATGGAAGTTTCTATGTCTTTGATTTTGTTCTTGATCTGTTGGATTTCAGAGTACTGGTATTCCATCAGATCGAACATCTTACTTAATTTTTCATTTTGTTTTCCTGCATTTTGTATAAGGTTTAGGAGGGCTCTGTATACAATCATTTTGTATTCACTTTCTGATGCTTTTGTAAGTTTCTTCATCTGGAAAACTCCTTGGTTGCTTTGTTTGGGAGCCTTCTGAAGCCATGGCTGATTTCTTGTATGCCACAATTGTCTGTTACTTTTTGGGACCCATGTGAGTTTGTAGAGGCTGGAAGAGGTACTGTGAGGATGGACTGAAGATGTTTCTCTAGGCTGTCTTAAAATGTAAAGCAAAAGATATCTGACCACTTGACAAGTCAGTTACATTTTCAGGTGTAGAGGTCCCTCTTCTCAACTGGCAAAGTAAGCGCCACTATATCCAACCAGATATAACAAACTAGTTCAGAATACAGCAATGCTACTGCCCTTTTGGCCTCTGCTGGCAGGGCCTAGCCTTAGAGGACACTGTGTAGAGTACTGTTTTTGTGATAGAAAAGCTTTCTCTTATGGGCATGCTCTGGCTCCCAAGCTAAGAATTAGGTCCAGCTGTGGCCACCATATCCAAGATGACGCCCTCCAGACAGGCAGCAGACAGAGGGGCTAAAGTTCCGCGAGGTAGTGATTCCTCTGATTCTGTTGCAGGACCTCCAAAGCAGGTGGCACTAGGTAAATTACTGCTTTTCTGTCAGAGAAGCACTGTCCTGTTTGCAGGCACTGGCTCCCAGGCTAAGAATGAAGTCCTGCTAGAATCTCCACATCCAACATAGCGTCCCGCACACTGACTGCAAAACTCCATACAAACGCCACTGAGACAGATATAAAATGACAGGCTCAAAGTAGCTAGATTAACAGAGTCCCAATTTGGCTCTCAAACTACGGGAATTTCGCCTGCCTATCCCCCCAGCAGTGTGTCTGAGTCTATCTGCTAGGCAAGACCCAGCTCTGCCCGCCGGCCAAGACAGAGGGAAAAAACAGTCAAACTGGTGCATTTACCTTCAGTCCGTGACAGCCAGGGATAGCCAGTCACGGGAGTAAGCGTGAGAGAGGAGGTTTTTCACTCAGTAGAATGAAATCCAAAGTAACAGCCCTGTGCAGTGTCCTGGGGCTGATTAGGTGACCAGAAGGCTCCGTTTGATTATCAATTCAGGTCTTGGTTTCCAGAGGAATATAAGGAGACTTGTGCTTAGTACGCCATCTTGACCCCACCTCTGGAATCACTTTTTAATCTACAAAACTGGAAAGCATGAATACATACCTTCTAAATATGTATCTGTATTGTGTATAATTTTATTCTCACAATTTCAGAGCTCTGTTTAGGTGCGCTTTTTCTGTGGTGAACAGATACATATTTAGTTTATGTAAAGAGCACAACTTTTGGACTGAAAAATATCAGTTCTAATAACAATGCTTACTAGGTATATAACTTCAGGTGACTTACTCAGCTTTTGGCCCTGAGCTTCCTCATACGGAAAATAGAGGAAACGAATTTTGTATATTAACATGCAGTAAGAGTTTAACAAATTGTAACTATGCTATTTCATGAAGTAAGTCTACATTCATTCTGAAACATGCCATTATATTATGTGCCAACAAGAAAGCACAAAAAAAAAAAGGACCATGAACTACCATCACTGTGGTTGTATTGTAATTATAGAGATGTGGCAACGTGAATTTGACAGAAAAAGCAGTGTTTTATTAACCAATGAAATAAGACATTATTATTATTATTAATTACTCACTGGTCGGGAAATCAACTCAACATTTTTCACCTTCAGTTTCAACAATTAAAATACTAACACTACAGAACACTGAAAGGAAGGTCTGTGAGTCTCTTATGGAAAGGTAAGGTCAAGATGCTTTATTATTAATTAGTGTACATACTAAGTAAAAGTAGAATACGAGATGATGGAGATAGTAATAACAAAAATCTCTGTTCATAACAAAACACAGAGTCTGAGAGAGATGAAAGCCTTAGTACACTTTGGTGAGGGTAAAGAGTACAGCAAGCAAACTTTGACAAAATAGAAAAAGAATATTTATGTTCCTCATTTATTTGTTTATTCATTTATTTGTGTATTTTCCATCATAAGCTCAAGAAATTTGAACCTTTTTAAGGACCTGTTCAGAAAAATTTTTCATATGCAGAATTAGAATTGTCTTCAAAAGAGTAACTGTAAAGCTAAAGAGTCAGTGACTAGAGGAAAGATTTCATTAGGAATGAGTTAAAAACCCAAATTATTTTTAAGAAAAGAGGTAGAAGGTCAAAATATGTATTTCCCAAGCCAGACTGATTTATTAACCTACTGCCTTTTAAAATTCTAGGATTTGGGTTCCTAAATAAAACAAACAAAAATTTATGAAGGAAAAAAATTACTATTCCAAAACCAAAAAGACATAGCAGGGCAAGCTATAGACTTTTCAATCTGTAAATAAAAATAACACATTCTAAATTTTTACCATCATCTCCATAAAAAACAAGCAGATATTCTCTAGCTAGATAACAGTGTATATGGTCATGCTACACTAGCAACTGGGCCAGAAGGCATTTAGCAATCTTTTATTTACTTCAAAGCATATGTTCTACATTTATCTGAGGAAATAGTAATAATAGTAACATGCTCCTTTTTTTAGTCCTAATTAAAAAAATAATAAAGGCATTGCCATCAAATCAATTCTGACTCACACTGACCTTATAGGACAGAGCAGAACTGTCCTATAGAGTTTCCAAGGAGAGCCTGTTGGATACCAACTACTAAACTTTTGGTTAGCAGCCATAGCTCTTAACCACTATGCAATCAAGTTTTCCTTTTTGTCCTACTTTGTATTAATTGCTTTATTTTCATTTCAAAGATATTGTAGAACATTTAAACAATTTGCTTGCCATGCCAAGTGCTGTTGAGTTGGATTTGACTTATGGCAACCCTTGAGGCCAGAGTAGAACTGCCCTGTAGAGTATTCAAGGAGTGCCTGGTGGATTTGAACTGCCAGTCTTATGGTTAGCAGTGGTAGCACTTAAACACCATTTGCTCAGTGTTCGCTGAAAATATTTAAATGGTGAATATATAGAAAGATTTCTACAGGTAATTTTGTCACCTCCTCGCCTCCAGAGAGCTTCATTGGCAGAGGAGTGTTAGCATAAAATTGTGTGACCATTGCATTCCAAATAACCCATTTGGATATTCTACATGTTGGAAACATGATATGCAGTATACCTGGCTACTGGTCCCATTTAGCTAAACCTCTTAAGGAAACCCTTAACTGTGAATTTCTGCACTTCACTGGTAACAAGGTAAGAGCATCTATCATTTAACAATATATTTCCAACAGCTCATTTTTAAAGATGAAGAAGGTTCACTTTTATATAGTATATACTTAAATGAAAATAAATATTCAGTTACTGTTTTATCAATCATTTGATTACTCTGTATTTTTTATTCTTCATCTTTCTCCATTTTTATGCCTCATGATTCTTCATTTCCTAATCTTTCCAGACCCTTCATTCTACAATATTTAACATTTGTGAAACACTTATAATTTATTGTTGCTTAAAAAGGAAAATAAGAGAGACAGAATTACTTTTGAGTATAATTAATAACCCATAATGGCTACATTAAAATATTACTTAGTACTTAGCACTTATTTTAAAATAAATTTATATTACAAAGAAAATAAAATTTCAGAGAAAGAGAAAGTGACTTCAGAACACAAATGCTGTGGAAGAATAATCTCAAGAGCACAGATTCAATTAATGGACTCCACTAAGTTATAAAATAAATAGATAGAGTTATGTTCTTTTGATAACATTAACATTACTCATATATAGCAAGTTAGAGGTGAGGGGCATGAGAGAAAACAATAACAACATATTTCTAATTCTGAGCAGAAGAAAGAAAAGAAGCAAGATAAACAGTTCTAAAATAACCCATTCATAATAAATGTCAATCTCTAATAAATGCCAATCTCTTAAGAGTATATATATGAAAGAAATCCATGGAGAGATGATAGAATTCAAAATTTCTTTTTCCACTATAGGCTTCAGTATTCAGTCTGCTTATGCAACAATTCTGTAGATTATGGAAAAACTACATTTAAAGATTTCTGATTAAACACGGAATTTAACACATATGTTTATTTTTTCCCATCAAAAACATCACAAAGTTACAACAATTAAAATGAAAAGAATTGATATATAAAAAGAAAGAAAAAGTAATAATATCAACAGCATAGAAATCTTAACTAAATTATGAAAGCAGGAAACCAAAAAGGCAAGTCTAACTGATTTAGTCAACCTGTACTGAAGAGAGACGTGTGGAGAGTGGAGGGTTTTACAACAAGAATCTCACTGAGTCGCACCACTATAGCCTGAGAAATCAGAGGGGTCAGTGACTTTATTAAAAATACAAGGCAAGAAGGCAGAGTCAAGATGGCAGACTAGACACATCTCCTTAACTCCCTCTAAAACCTAAGGCCTGCCTGGAGAGGTAATTAAAAGGAGCTCTTTGGACACCCAGTGAGCCCTAGGGCATGGTGTAAGGCTGTCAGTTTGGATTACAGGCCACTGAACAGGAAACTGCTTGTCTTTGGCTGAGCCCCTCTCTGGTTGAATCTGCTGACTACCATGGACTAAAGGTAACTGGCATTTGTAACTTTTCCTTTTTGTTGGCCAGCAGGTGGGAGAGTGTCTCAAACAGCAGCTACTCAGACACACAGTGCTAAAGTGATCAGTGGGTGTAAAATCCACATTTTGAGAACCCAGCTATGGATTCAGAGCAAAACAGCCCACCCCCCCTTCTTTTGGACTGCCACCATTGATTCTGCTTTTTTGTGGGGGCAGGACAGCTTAGCCAGGACACCATCTTGTTTGACTGGGAGGCAGAAATACCCAACCAGAGGCCTAAGCAGGAGATAATTCCTAAGCTGTGAGGCAATCCCAGCCCAGGGAGTGCTTTGCCAGCAGAAAAGCTGTGTTTAGTACAGTCTAGCCTTATGTGTTGGCCTGACAAGGGATATCAACAGGGCAGTAGTCTGTCCCTTGAACTATATCACAGCATCTGGGGGCAGCTGAACAGATGACTGCATTCTCAGCAAGAAGGAGGGGCTTTCTACACCTACCAGCCTGACTGATTTTGGAAGTGGTCAGATAGCTCTTACCTCTCAAAATAAGACTGCCTAGAGAAATAACTGCAGTGCAGCCCAACAGCATCTCATTCAGGCTTTACTGAACCACAGCATAGGGTAGTCTGACAGCTCTCCAGTGACTCCATGAGTAGGGCTGGAGGCAGAGCCTGCTATCCCAGAGATTTCACTTGGCCCATTCCCTGGAGCACATAGAGGTGGCTGGTGATTAACTTTCTTCTCAGAAGTTCATCTCAGCTCTTGTTAAGGCAACACTAGAGAAACTAAACAACCTATAGTTGTTCAGAAAGAGACAGACTGTAATGAAACATTGTAAAACAATTTCATCTGTGACTCCAGAAAACTCCCAAAATAAAGAATCAAATAACTTCCCAGATGAGGAGGCCTTCCTGAAAGTATCAGAGGTTGAGTACAAAGGAAATATATAGAAAGCCCTCCTGGACATTATACAAAATTCAGTAGAGCAAAATGAGAAATTAGGCAAGCTGTTTGAACTGATGGAATATCAGCATTCTGAAATCTGATAATAACAAAATTTCAGAATTAGACCAATTCAAAGCCAAAAGACCAGAACTGAACAACTGGAAGCTAGACTTACTGACATTTAAGATAGAGATACCAATGCCAGCATTTACGAGGAGAAATCAGAGAAAAGAAGAAAAATGAAGAAGTATTAGCAAATATGTGGGACTCTATCAAGAGGAATAATTTATGATTAATTGGAGTTCCTGAACAGGGAGGGAAACCTTAAAACATAGATATTGTTGACTTGCTGACAGAAAGTTTCCCTGAAATTACAAAAGAAGAGAACATAGTATCCACGATGCATATCAAATGCCACATAAAATAGATCTCATGAAAAAGACCCCAAGACATATTATAATTAAGCTTGACAAAATGAAACATAAGCAGAAACTCTTACAGGCAGGGCAACTCAAAGCAAAGCTAAGATTCAAATGGAAGACCTGTAGGCTTTTGTCTGACTTCTTGGCAGAAACGTTGCTGTCACAGAGGCAGTGGGATCACACATTCAAAGCCTTGAAGGAGAAAAACTTCCAACCAAGAATTACATATTAAGCAAAACTGTCTGCCAGACATGAAGATGAAATTAAGACATTCACAGGTAAACAGAACTTAGAGATTTTGTAAAAATCAAGCCAAAGCTACAAGAAATATTGAAAGAAGGTCTTGAAGTAGGTAAACAGAGCCATTAACTCTATATTTAAGGAGGCAATGCAGGACACAACATCCAGAAATGTACTCAGTTAGAGAAGGCACAAAACTCAAATCAGAGCCATAATATTAAAAGAAAGGATCCAGTAATAATATCATGAAACTAAGATACTGTCATATTAAAAAGAGGAATATACTATATTATAGTCCTTTCAGGTGGAGAAGTTAATTACATATGCAGAAGTTAAAATTGAGTTTAAACTTAGATTACTAAGGGAGATTATAAGGGTAGCCACAAAGCACAATAAAGATGCAGCATATCAAAACAAGAAATGTAGTATAGGAGTCTCAACAAACACAAAACCAGCACTGAAAAGGATGAAAACTCAATCCATAAAGAACAACCCAGAACAGAAAATCAAAAGCAGCAGAGAAGACATCAACACAAAAACAAATACATCAAAATGACAGCACTAAACACATACCTATCAATAATTCCATGGAATGTAAATGGACTGAATGCTCCAGTAAAGAGATAACAGGTGACATCTTGGATCAAAAGACATGACCCGTCTATAGGTTGCTTACAAGAAACTCACCTTAGACTTAAAGCTATGAACAAAATGAACATAAAAGGATGGAATAATGTATACCAAGTGAACAATATACAAAGAAGAGCAAGTATGGCAATACTATTCTCAGATAAAATAGATTTTAATATAAAATCTACCACTGTGGACAAGAAAGGTCACTAATCCTGAAAGGTTCAATACACAAGCAGGACTTAACAATATTAAATATTTATGCATGCAATACTATAGCATCTAAATACATTGAAGAAACACGAATACATTGAAAACTGAGATAGATCACTCCACAATAGTAGTGGGAGACTTCAAGACTCCATTTTCAGTATTAGACAGATCTTCTAGAAGAAAGCTCAGTAAAGACATAGAAGATCTTATTGCCACAATTAGCCAGTTAGACCTCATGGACAGATACAGAAATTTTTATCCATCAACAGATAACTATATCTTCTCCAATACACATGGAACATTTTCCAAAATAGACTATGTGTTAGGACATAAAGCAAATCTCAACAAAATCCAAACCATTGAATTATTGCAAAACATCTTCTCAGACCATAAAGCCATAAAACGCTAAATGAATAGCAGGAGAAAATATAAAGAGAAACTGGAACTCATGGAAACTGAACAACAACTAGCTTGAAAACCTCAGGTTATAGAAGAAATCAAGGATGAAATAAAGAAATTTATGGATTCAAATGAGAATGAAAACACTTCCTACCACAAAGTATGGAATACAGCCAAAGCAGTGGTCAGAGGTCAGTTTATCTCTGTAAATGCACACATCTGGAAGAAAGGATGAAAAGGAAAGAATTAATCCTGCAGCTTGAACAAGTAAAAACAGAGCAACAGAGGAACCCCTCAGGCACCAGAAGAAAACAGATCATAAAGATTAGAGCAGAACTAAATGACTTAGAGAACAGAAGAACAATTGAAAAAGTTGATAGGACCCAAAGCTGGTGTTTTGAAATGATCAACAAAACGTGACAAACCATTGGCTAAACTTAGTAAAGGAAAATATGAAAGGAAACAAATAACCCAAATAAGTAATGAGATGAGAGATTTCACAACAGACCCAACAGAAATAAAAACGATCATAACCTCAGGAAAGTTTTCTGTCAGCATCTCTACAGCAATATGCTCTATGTTGTCATTAATCTTCCTTTGTTCAGGAACTCCAATGAAACATAAATTATTCCTCTTCATGGAGTCCCATATGTTTCTTAATATTTCTTCATTTTTCTTATTTCTTTTCTCTGATTTTACCTCACAAATGCTGGCGTTAGGTACTTTGTCTTCTAGGTCACTGATTCTAACTTCCATCTGTTCAATCCTACTCTTTTGGCTTTAGATAGAATTATCCAATTGTGTAACTTAGTTATTAATCCAATGTATTTCAGATCATTGATATTCTAGCATTTCAAATAAATTACCAAATTTTTCATTTTGTTCTATTGCATTTTGTTTAATTACTAGGAGGGTTTTATAGATAACTCTTTTGTATTCAATCTCTGTTAGATTCAGAAAGGCTTCTTCATCTGGGAAAGGTTTTGAATTTTTTGAATCTTTATTTAGGGAATTTTCTGAAGCATTTGAAGGCTGTTTCTTTAAATGATTAATTATGGTCTGCTGCCTGCATGCTATCTAGATGTTACTTGATTTCTCTGATAATGGATTTAAGAGACTTGTTGGTCACTAGTTGTCTCTACTACTTTATTGATTGCCCCAGGTGGTCTCTCAAGGGTGGAAGACTCTGCTTATTGGGTAGCAAAGAGGCTGCTCTGTTTATGGAGAAACTGGGGGCTGTCAGCTAATCTTACAATGTGAATGAGAAAAAAGAGGTTTCTCAATAGAAAAATTTTCAGCCTTAAAAGTAAACTGCACTTCTATGCAGGGAGCTGTCCAGGTACTGAACTGGGAACTGGAAGCTGTCCAACAGGCTGGCCTGAACAGGCAGTGGGGAACAGCAGACTTTACCTGCCAGCTTCTAATGAAAGTATGTTAGTGCTACCTGCTGTTTGTGGAAGCTGCAGTTCTTGGTTACAATGAAGCAGCAGAAGCAGAGGTCAGACGGTTGCTGGATTGTTTTTGAGAGGAGAAGCTTAGTCCGATACTGTTGCCCAAATATGTTAAGTCCTAAGGCTCCCCAGATATTCAATCCTCCATAAAAAATATCATCCAGGCCTTAGTTCTCAGAAGGAAATGAGGAGATGTCTGTTTACTCTGCCATCTTGTAATGGAATCCAAAGAGAACATAGGTATCCAAGATGTTTATAGAACACCGCAAAAGTTAGATCCAAAAAGAAAGACATCAAGGCATATTATAATTAAGCTTAATAAGCTAAAACACAAAGAGATGCTTCTGAAGACAGCAAGGCTCAAATCAAAAAAAACATTCCGAGGAAACCCTGTAGACTTTCATCTGATTCTCTGCCAAAACAGTGCTGGCTACAAAACAATGGGCAGAGACATTGAAAGCCCTGAATGAGAAAAAAATTTCCATCCTAGAATAATTTATCCTGCAAAATTTTCTATCAAATATAATGATGAAATTAAAACTTTTGAAAATAAAGAGAAATTTAAAGACTTCATAAAAACTAAACCAAAATTACACGAAATATTGAAAGAAGCTCTTCTCTAAATGTATGTTTTAAGTGATAACTCAAGGCACTTCATCCAAATTTCTAATCAGTTAAGAAAGGCACAAAACTTCACCAAACCAAGCCAAAAGATACAGTATTACAATAAGGGAATCTATGATCATATTGTGACAACTATAAAACCACATTAAAAGAGGGATACTCTACAATAGTTACAGTTGTTTTTGATGCAGAGAAAATTTCAGACTTATAAAATAATTAAAATTGATTTCAATAAATATATGTTAAGGGGGATTATGTATGTAGCCATAAAACAGATTAACAACATATCATTTGAAATTAAAAAATGCAATACAGGAGTCTCAAAAAATATAAAATCAAAACTCAAACCATCCATAAAGAATAATGTCCGAGAACAGATTAATGAAAACAACAGAGAAATTATCAACACGAAAATAAACATATACATATCAATAATCACACTGAATGTAAATGGACTGAACGCTCCAGTAAAGAGACAGTGAGTGATATCCTGGATCAAAAGACATGACCCATCTATACGTTGCTTACAAAAAACACATCTTAGGCTTAAAGATAAGAACAAGTTGAGAATTAAAGTTTGGAATAATATATATCAAGCTAATAACACACAAAAAAGAGCAGGTGTGGCAATATGAATCACAGATAAAATAGATTTTAATGTAAAAGCCACTATTGTGGACAAGGGTGGTCACTATTTATTGCTGAAAGGTTCAATACTCAAGCAAGACTTAACAATATTAAATATTTATGCACCCAATACCAAAGTACCTAAATACATTGAACTAATACTGACAACATTGAAGAAACGAGATTTATCATTCCTCAATAAGGGGACTTTAACACTCCCCTTTCAGTTAAGGATAGATCATCCAGAAAAAAGCTCAGTAAACATACAGAAGACCTTATTACAACAATCAACCAACTTGACCTTATCGACATACATACGTCTTTTCATCCATCAGAAGATAAATACACCTTCTTCTCCAAAGCACATGGAACATTCTCCAGAATAGACCATATGTTAGGTCATAAAACAATTCTCCATAAAATCCAAACCATTGATTTATTGCAAAGTACCTTCTTGGACCACAGAGCTATAAAAGTTGAAATCAATAACAGAAGATTCATAGGTAAAAATTCAAACTTGTGGAAACTGAACAACACTTTACTCATAAAGCCTTGGATTGTAGAAGAAATTAAAGACACATTAAAGAAATTAATGGATTCAAATGAGAACAAAAACACATCCTACCAGAATTTATGGGACACAGCAAAAGCAGTGCTCAGAGGTCAGTTTGTCTCTATAAATGAACACTTCCGGAAAGAAGAAAGAGCACAAATTAAAGAATTAACCTCACAACTTGAACAAGTAGAAAGAGAGCAACAAAGAAACCCCTCAGACACCAGAAGAAAACAGATTATAAAGAGCAGAACTAAATGAATTAGAGAATAAAAAAAAATTGAAAAAATTAACAAAACCAAAAGCTGGTTCTTCGAAAAGATCAACAAAATTGATAAACCACTGGCTAAACTTACAGAAGAAGGTACAAAAAACCCGATTAAGAAATGAGTTCGGAGATGTTACAACAGACCCAACTGAAATAAAATGTATTATAACAGGATACTATGAAAAGCTATACTCTAGCAGGTTTGAAAACCTAGGGGAAATGGACAAATTTCTAGATTCATATGACTCACCAAGACTATCACAAGGAGAAATAGATCAACTTAATAAATCTATCACAAAGGAAGAGATTGAAAAAGTTATCAAAAACTCTACAACCAAAAAAAGTCCTGGCCCAGACAGCTTCACCGGAGAATTCTACCAAACTTTCAGAGAAGAATTAACTCTAATACTAATGAGGCTATTTCACACCATAGAAAGCGATGAAATACTTCCAAGTTCCTTCTATGAAGCCAGCATAACCCTGATATCAAAAGCAGGGAAACATCCCACAAAAAAAGAAAATTACAGACCAATATCACTCATGAATCTAGATGCAAAAATCTTCAACAAAATAGTCAGTAGAATTTAACAGCATATATATAAAAAAAAATAATTCATTGTGATCAAGCTGGTTTCATTCCAGAGATGCAAGCTTAGTTAAACATCAGGAAAACAATTAATGTAATCAACTATATTAATAACACAAAAGATAAAAATCACCTGATTTTGTCAATTGATGCAGAAAAGGCATTTGACAAAGTTCAACAACCATTCATGCTTAAAACTCTCAGAAAAATAGGAATATAGGGGAGATTCCTCAATATAATCAGAAGCATCTATGCAGAGCCAACTGCTTTCGTCATCCAGAATGGTGAAAGACTGAAAGAATTACCTCTGAGAACGGTAACTAGACAAGGATGCCTGCTCTCATCACTTCTATTCAACATTGTGCTAGAAGTTTTAGGCGGAGCAATTAGACAAGACCAAGAAATAAAAGACATCCGTATTGGCAGTGAAGAAGTACAGATTTCCCTCTTTGCAGATGATATGATTGTTTATACAGAGAATCCAAAGAAATCCGTAAGTAAACTATTAGAGCTAATACAAGAATTCAGCAAAAAGTATCAAGACAGAAGATAAACATGACTAAATCAATAGGATTCCTTTTTTACCAACAATGAAATTATTAAAGAAGAAATCACTGAATCAATTCCATTTACTATAGACCCCAAGAAGATAAAATATCTAGGAGTAAATCTAACTAGAGAAATAAGAGATCTTTACAGAGAAAACCACAAGACTTTACTACAAAAAATTAGGAGAGACTTACATAAGTGGAGTAATCTGCCCTGCTCATGGACAGGAAGACTCAATATTGTGAAAATGTCTATTTTGCCCAAAGCACTCTATTTATATAATGCAATCCCAATACAAATTCCAGAGACATTTTTTAATGAGATGGAGAAACAAATTATAAGCTTTATTTGGAAAGGGAAGAAACCCTGGATAAGGAAAGTACTACTAAAAAAGAAGAACATACTGGGAGGCCTCTCACTACCTGACTTTAAAACCTATTACACAGTAGTCAAAACAGCTTGGTACTGGTACAAAAAGAGACATACAGACGAATGGAACAAAGTAGAGACCCCAGAGATGCCACCATCCTCCTATGAACAGCTGATATTTGACAAAGGTCCTAAGATTTTAAACTGGGGTGAGAATAGTTTCTTTAACAAATGGTGCTGGTATAATTGGATATCCATCTGCAAAAAATTGAAACAAGACCTATATCTCATACCTCATACAAAAATCAACTCAAATTAGATAAAAGACCTGAATATAAAAGCTAAAACAATAAAGCTCATCCAAGATAAAAAAGGTCAACAATGGAAGTTTTAATACACAATATAGACAGACTTCAAAATATGACAAACAAAACACATTCATCAGGAGAGAAAATAGATAAATAGGAATTAATAAGAATCAAACACTTCTGCTCATCCACAGACTTCACCAAAAGAATTAGAAGACCACCTACAGAATGGGAAAAAATATTTGGCAACTCTATGTCAGACCGACGCCCGATCTCCGTAATCTATAAAGTTCTACAAATTATCAGTAAGAAAAAGACAAATCATCCAATTCAGCAATGGGCAAAGGAGATGGACAGACACTTCTCTAAAGAGGAGATCCAGGCAGCCAAAAAACACATACGGACATGCTCACGATCATTAATTATTAAAGAATTCCAAATCAGAATGACAACGAGATACCATCTCACCGCAACAATTGGCCATGATCCAAAACCCGCAAAACACTAAATGCTGGAGAGGCTGTGGAGAGATTGGAACTCTCCTACACTGTGGGTGGAATTGCAGAATGGTGCAACCTCTTTGAAAAGCAATTTGGTGTTACCTTAAAATAATGGATATAGATGTACCATTTGACCCAGTAATTCCTTTGCTTGAAATATATCCTACAGAATCAAGGTCATTCACACCAACTGATACATGCACACGAATGTTCATTGCAGCACAGTCCATGATAGCAAAAAGATGGAATCAACCCAGATGCCCAACAACAGAAGAATGGGTGAGTAAACTTTGGTATATGTATTCAATGGAGTACTATGCATTGATAAAGAACAACAGTGATAGCAGGAAACATCTCTCAATTTGGTCTCAACTGGAGGACATTATGTTGAGTGAAACACTCCTACCTTCTGTTCTATACATGTAATATTCTCTTAACAATCTCCTGCCTCTCCACCCTCTCCACTCCCCTTTAATAAGAGGCCAGTAGAATGACATCCTATACGTGCATAGAACCATAAAGTGCATGTATGATATGGTCACTCTGTGTCCCCAGGTCCGATCCATTCCTGTCTGAAGAGTTGACCTCAGTAAAGATCAGGAGCAGCATCAGGTCTAGGGGCCATGCTCCCAGGGGAACTCACAGGCCTTCAGACCATCAACTGCAGCCTTTTAATGGAGTTCTCAGTTCTTTTACCTCATGTTGCCACTGGGACTGAACATTGTGAGCCCCATCATGGCTGTCATTTGTGGTGGCTGGGCACCATCTGGTTCTTTTGGTCTCGTGTTGATATAGTCACCCATTCACGTGGGTCTTTCTGTCTTCTGGGTTTTTTCCCCTCATGTTGTTGTTGTCCTTTGTGATCATCTGTTCCTGCTGAGTTGGGACCATTAGTGTACCTCAGATGGCAGCTTGTTAGATTTTAATACTCCAGACGCCACTCAGCAATACGGGGAGAAGAACACTCTCTTAGCAACAGACTAGTTATCACAGTTGGTCTCTATGCCCCTGACAGCATGGTCCCTGGACCCATACCCCTGCTACTTTGTCCTTGCAATATTGGGTTAAGATTGGAAGAATATTCAGGTAGTGTATTGTCAAAATATTTTCTTCTCTCCATACCTTTACAGAAAGCCACTGGAGAAAGCTTCAACAAAATAAGGGAGTAAGAATGTAATGAAGATGTGATATGCCTTCCAAATCCTTGCCAAAGTTGTAATTTCAAAAACAAAAGTGGACTCTGAATATTATCTAGACTCTTTTGTCTGGAAGTTATGGGTTGTTCACAGGAAAGTCTAGAGAAACAATCTGCAATGCTTTTATGAAAAGTGTTCTCTTTTTTGTCTCTGGTGATGGGAAAATTGTCATCAGTTAAAGGTAATGATTATAGAACTTGACTAACATAACTGGTATCACTAAGCTATACCCCAGAATATGGTCTAAGCCACAAAAGCGGTGCTATGAAAAGTTTACAACAACAAAACTGAGTAGCTTTTATACTATTAAAAAAAAAACAAAACCCCAAACAAAAAACACATTGCCATCTAGTCAATTTTGACTCATAGTAACCCAATAGAATAGATTAGAATGTTCCCATAGAGTTTCCAAAGAGTAGCTGGTGGTTTTAAAGCCAGTCTTTTGGTTAGCAGCCAAATGCTTAACCATTGTACCTCCAGAGGCCCAACCAAATACCTATGGAATTGGTTTTCTTTGTTCTAAAGTTTAGAGCCATGTTTTAGCGGGCCAGTTCAGTCAACTGTTCTAATAATTGTCTTTAGAATTTCTGTTCCATTACATTATTGAATAGTATTCAGGGTTTTAAAATCTACAACAATTGGTTTACATGCACCTGTATAAGCAGAGAAGGAATCAGAGGAGGAGTTAATCATCTCTAAGAACTACCTGTCTCCTCTACCATGAGACCCAAAAAACTGGATGGTACCTGGATATCATTACTGCATGTTTTGAACGAAGATTCAATAAACTGACCCTTACCAACAGGGCAGACTGTGCAGCAGAGTTTACTTATGGGATCCAGGTTTCATCAGCCTATTTACTGGAGGAACTCTTGGATATATTGCCCTGAGATATTCATTAAGCATTGAACTGAAATTGTCCCATGAAGTCATCTTTTAACCAAACAACTGTTTTAGCTCTATTAGTAAAGAAAGTCTGACTGAGCATTGAGCTCTTTTTTAAGAGTTACATGTATGAAATCAAGTTGACAGCAGTAACTCTAAAGCAAGGATGAGGAGTTTAGGTGGCAGTGAGTTTAAGTAAACTGTTGCAAAGTAATTTGGAAACAGTGAGAATGTTGACATAAAGTGAAGAACGTAACCAATATCATGAAATTATGCATGTAGAAATTACAGCATAGGCATATGTTTGATTGTGTAAGTTTTCACCAAAAATAAACAAAAAATAAGCCACAATACTATATCAAATAAATGTACATTTTGCTACTCTTTCATTTCCAGACCAGGAATCCTATCTTATAGCCACTATTTCTGCAGCTACACAATGCACACTCCCTCTTCCTTCCTTTTGCATTGTGAGCTGGATTCATGCCTTAAGAACACACGTGACTGATTCATCCTAGTTTACACATGTGTCCTGGATGAAAGAGTCTGGGAAGTGAGAATCAAGTGTATTGCTACTGTACAGGATGATGCTATTTACCTTTCCCCACTTTTCGTAAGTCTTGACATTGCACAAATCTCAAAAAAGATTCCAAATTACTGGGCATATAAAACAAATAACAAATGCCCTTTTAAAAATGACATCCAGGCAAAAGGAGATCCAGCATAAGAGAGCAGGAAAGAGAATTTACTGGATAACGGTAAGGATAAATGTGAGGGTGAGAGGTATGCAATGAACCTGGAGAATATCTGGATTAGGATGAAGCAGGAGATTGAAGAATTATGGTTCCAGGAGGGATGTCTCTGAGAAAAAAATAGAACCGATAGATTATTTGACAAATTCAACTTAGTAGAAAACAGGACTGAGAAATGTTGAATAGAAATATTTAGAGACTGTAACAGCAACAATTACTACAACAATGATATTAACTTCAGTGCATGAAACAAAGTGTTGCATGAGAAGGGAAATGTAGTAATAGCATTCAACTTGGCTCTTAATTAACTAACATACATATTTCAGAATAAATTGTATATATATTTATAATACTGAAAATTTTGGTTAAGGATTTAACTTAACCATTACAAACTGAATTGTTTTGATAGAGAAAAAATATACCTGTGAAAAAGTCATAAGAGTTAAATGCTAGGCTTTCATAGTAGAAAGTCAATACATAATGCCTAAAACTGAAGATCAGTTTCAAAAAGAGGTGGTTTTTTTTTTTTTTTTTTTTTGCAATCCAGTGTTAAAAACCAGGTAAAGTTGACTAAAAACTTTTGAAAATAGTGTCCACAGTGGGAGTGTGGAATGGTTGTGGGAAAGTCCCCATAGAAAACTTCAGTTTCAAGCTTTATATCACTATCTTTTGGTATATAAACCAATTCCTTTAAAAAAAAAGGAACAATAAATTTCCATAAAAAGAAAAAACTCTCTAGCAAGAGTGCAATATACTGTTGGTGGCATTACATATTTGTACATTTTTAAAGAATATTTATATTTAAAAATATAGTAAAAACGATAAATTTTTTATGTATTTGACTTAGTAATTTATCTTAAAGAAACAATTCAATAATGCAGATTGTTTTCATAATATCATTATCTATAATAGCAACAAACACAAAATAAGCGTCCAACAAGAAAAGAACTAGTAAATTATGGTAGAGTCAAGGAAATAATAGGATGGTGTATTAAAAATTGAAATCATAAACATAGTATAGAAACATGGGAAAATGTTTATGATATGTAGTTAAAATAAAATGAAAGAATATAAAATAGCAGGTACAATGTGATTGCTGCTATTTAATCATGTTTGCCTGTTGAAAAAACAGAAAAATGAAAAGGATAAATAAAAGCAGAAAGCATCTTTAAAATCAAGCATAACTGCAAAGCACAAAACAAACTATTCTTTTTAGCCATACATAAAGACAATATAGAAATTAGGGCAAATGTTTGCAACACTTCATGGGAAATAAAGTAATATTCTTGTATGACCTTTTGCAAGATAACAAACCATCCTCCCAAATGAAAGTCTTAAAACAAGAATTATTTCTTTAGCTTATGATTCTGAGGTTGGCATTTGGACCACATATCCGGTTCTTCTGGATCCTGCTGGGCTCATTCATGTTGCCACGTTGAAACTGACCTTAGCTTGGACAGTTCACCCCTGCTCCATCCGAACTGTCATTCTCCAGCAGACTAGCAGGAATTTGTATCATGACAGATAGGCAATGTCTGACACAATGAGAGCAATGTGCAAGACTTTTCCAGGCTTCACTTTGAAACTAGTACCAGATCACATGTGCTACAGTCTTCTGGCCAAAACGGATCAAAGTCCAACCCAGCTTCAAAGTCTGAGAGAAAAAGACTTAACTTTTCACAGATAGAACTGAAAAGTAGAATGGAAAAGGCACTGGATGTGGGAAGGAGTAAAGAATCGTGATACTTTTTGCAACTTACTACAACTCCTAATTACGTACAACAGTTACAAACAAAAGGAGAGAAAATAAACAGAAAAATAATAACTGAATATAAAATAGACTTGTGATATGATCAGATAACTCACTAAGAAGTAAATCCAAACAGGTGGCTCTCAGCTACTAACCCACAGTTCAGCAATTAAAATCTACCAGAGGTACCACAGAAGAATACTCTGGCAGACTTCTTCTGAGCAGTCACAGCCATTAAAAACTTATGCATAGTTCTAGTCTGAAACACCTGTCATGAAAAAAGCTTAAATTCTTGGTAAGTTAAATGTAGCATACAAATATACCAAGATTTTTTCCCTGTCAATATAGTAAAAATATAGAAGGATTATAACACACTTTACTGTGGAGAAAAAAGAACTTTTATACATTGAGGTGAGAATGCAAAATAGTGTACCTCTGAGTGAGAATTTGTCAAAATATAGAAAAATTAAATAATCATTTACTCTTTAACCCAGCAAACCCATTTCTAAGAATCTATGCCAAAACATCCAATGGCAAAAATATGGATGAAATTTTGCATGAGGTTATTCACTATAGCACAATTTGTATATAATAACAAAATATTGGAGAAAACTCAATTTTTATCATTAGGAAACTGGTTGAATAAATTACACCTCATTGAAAAATGGAATACACTATAACTATTAAACAGAAATGCGGCTCCATAGACAACTGCAGCACTATCTCCAAAACTTAATGTTAAGTGACATAGAGAAGTCATGCTACCTTATGTAAGAAGGTACAGGGGTATATATTTGTTTACTTTTAAAAGAAAACAAATGAAAGATTAAACTACCAACTTAAATGGTTCTACATGAAGGGAGAAACAGGACAGAGGGACCAAGGATAAAGACTAGACTCTTCTGAATGTATTTGTATTGTAGATTTGTCTTAGAAACATGTAAATGTTTTATAATTATGAAATAAAAATATATTAAAATGTAAAAGCTGTGAATCTCCAAAATTCAGAAGCAAAGTCAATCTTAATAAAAATGTAGTTAGTAATTCAAGTATTGTAGAAAAGTAATCTCAGCTTCTAGAAAACACGATTTGCCTCTTCATCCTGAGTACAATTTATCTCAAGAACAAAAAGAGCTGGATGCAAAAAAAATTATGAAGAGTTGATTGAGGCAACTATTTATAAAATACACCAAAAAGAAAGTACATGTTATTACAAAATCAACAAATAATAGTTTTCATTGTCTCTATGCGTCTTCAAGTTAGTTCTGACCTGTGGGATAAGTTTACTGGGTAGGAAGGCTTAAGACTTTGGAAATTAGTGATTTAGAAATTGTTAAAATAGAAATTCATTTGCTGTATAAAATTTTCTCATAACCACAGTATTATATTATTTTTTAATGTTATTCCTAAACCTCATCCACAAAAAGAGACAAAAGGTCTAGCATCGATAAGAAGCCATTGGTTAAAAAAAAACAAGTTGGGGGGCAAGATAGCAGAGTAGATGTATGTCTCCCATGACCCCTCTAACAACAAAAACCAAAAGAACAAATGAATCCAGTACATATGACATCCTAGGAGTTCTGAAAATCAAAAGTAAAGCTGAGAAATTGTACTGAGCAACAGGGGAGAACTGCACCAATATGTAGGATTCCACAGACATGTCATACTAAGAAATAGATGTAGCCATCATGGTGAGGGAGAAATTTCCTTAGGGGTGAGGGCTCCACTCACACCTCCAGAACCAGTGGGAAATAGCAGCAAATTGTGGAAACCTGTGTCTTTGGGTATAACCTACTGTGTGTATGGATCTAAATCTTTCAGCTTAAACCTCTCTCTCTTCTTTCAACAAGTCCCTCTCCCTTCCTTGCACTGTGACCAGTCCTGGAATCTGATGCTAATTAAATGAGCAAGAAGTAGGACTCTGTAAGCCCAACATGAGCCATTCTCTGAGATACAGAGGAGGAACAATTTGACAACCTGGGAGAATGAGGGGAAAAAATTCTGCCATTTCATGTAAGGCAGAAAATCAGGGCAGAAATTGTTCCTTTACTAGATTCAGACAAAAGAGTATACTCCATCCTTACAGAAACTCAGGGATGGCTATTATCCTACCTTCCTTTTGCAGTGACTGCAGCCAGACACCAGTGCCTATGTCAACAACCCCTGCTCTTTTAGGACAACAGCTTGGAGCCTGCACCACACACTTGATAACTTACCACCTGAACACCTGAGCTGAATCTATATAAGAAAATCAAAAGGACTCTTGGGCTCACATGTCTAGTAACAGCATCAACCACCTGATGACATGACATTAGAACTTCGAAAACAATACCAAATTACTGCAAACAACCAGCCTATTTCAACAACCCAAGACAAGAAGCTAGAACACAGCAGGAAAATATAAAATATAAAATAAATAAATACAATTTAGTGATGGTTCATAGACAACAGTCAGTTCTGCAATTACTTAAAAAAGGAGACCATGATTCTTCAAAAACTCCTAAAGAATCAGATTTTTCAGAGGAAGAAAACTTCTTGGAAATATTGGAGGTAGAATACAAAAGACTGATATCTAGAGCTCTGTAAGAGATGAGGAAGGAGTTGAGACAAAATGCAGCAGAGCACAATGACAAATTGAATAAGGTGAAAGAAAGCATGTAGCAGCAAGAATCTGGAATGTAGAAAACTAAAATTTACAGAATTAGACAACACGATAGTAAGCCAAAGGAGCAGAATCAAAGTAATGGAAAGTCAAATTAGTGTGACTGAAGATAAAGCATGTGATATCAACATATTAAGGAAAATCAGACAAAAGAACTAAAAAGAAAGACAGACTAAGAATTCTGTGGGACTTTATGAAGAGGAATAAGCTACAAATAACTGGAGTGCCAGAACAAGGGGAATAAGTGAAAATACTTAGATAATTAGTGAAGATTTGCTGACAAGACAACTTCCCTGATACCATGAATGATGAGAAGCTATCTACCCAAGGCTCTCATTGAACTCCACGCAAGGCAGATGCCAAAAGAAAGACACCAATGCATACTATAATCAAACTTGTGAAAACAAAAGATAAGAAGACACTTTTAAAATTGTCTGGGAATAAACAAAAAATTACCAATAAAAGAGAATCAGTAAGACTAAGCGCAGAGTATTCAGCAGAAACCATGTTGGCAAGAAGGCAAAGGAATGACATATGCAAAGACTAGAAGGACAAACATTGTTATTCAATAATCATACATCCAGTAAAACTGTATCTCAAATATGGTGGCAAGATTAGGATGTTTACAGATAAACAGAAATTTATGGAATTCACAAAAACCAAATAAAAAAAAGAAATAGTAAAATAAGTCCTTTGTTTAGAAAATCAATAACACCAGAACACAAAACAGAACAAATGGATATCAGCTCAAACTGGAGAATCACAAAATAATCATAGGCAACACACTGAAAATAGGGAAACAGAGATGTCATGCAAACAGTATAACGAAAAGGGGGATTCAAAAGAAAATGCAACCATAGATCATTCATATGGAGAAGAAGGCAAGGTGATTCAATGAAATTAAAGACTGATTTAAATTCATAAAAATAGGGGTAAATATTAAGGGAACCACAAAGGAAACTACCGTTCCTGTGGACCAAAATAAAAAACATCAAAATGACAGCACTAAGGTCATATCTAGCAATAATCAAGCTGAATGTCAATGGACTAAATGCTCCAGTAAATAGAGTGTAAGTTTGGGTGAAAAAAAACACAACTTATCTATAGCTTGCCTATAGGAGACACATATTAGACTTAAAGACATGAACAAACCAAAACTCAGTGGATGGAACAAAATATATCAAGCTAACAACTTTCAAAAAGAGCAAGACTGGCAATATTAATATCTGATAAAATAGACTTTAAAGTAAAATCCACTACAGTGGATAAGGAAGGACATTGCATAACAAATGAAAAATCAATACTCCAGGATGACATAACCATACTAAATATCTATGTACCCAATGACAAGTCTCCAAAATTTATAAGACAGACACTAATTACATTGGAAACAGAAACAGAAAGCTCTACAGTAATAGTAGGAGACTTCAACATACCACTCTCAGTGAAGGAAAGAACATCTAGATAAAAGCTTAATAAAAACAAGGATCTAAATGACACAATCAATGAACTTGACCTCATGGACATACAGAAAACTGAACCCAGCAGAAACCAAGTATGCTTACTTTTCTAATGCACATGGAACATTCTCCAGACTGACTACCTATAATGCCACAAAGCAATCCTTAACAAAATTCAAAATACTGAGATATTACAAAGCATCTTTTCAGATGATAAAGCCATAAAAGTAGAAATCAATAATGGGAAAAAAGAAGAAAAACAAATCAAATACATGGAAACTGAGCAACATCTTGCTCAAAATGATTGAGTTATAGAATAAATCAAGGATGGAATAAAGAAATTCATAGACTCAAAAGAAAAGAACAGCCTATCATAAATTATGGGACAGAAGAAAAGCAGTAATTACCTCAATAAATGCTCACATCCCAAAAGAAGAAAGGGCCCATAACAAAGGACTGACCTACAATTTGAACCAGGGTAAAGAGAAAAACTAACGAATCCTTCAGGTGCCAGAAGAAAGTGAATATTAAAATTATAGCAGAACTAAATTAAAGAATAGGAACAGAATAAAAGAGTTAACAAGACCAAAAATCAATTTTTCAAAAAGCTCAAAAAATTGATCAAATATTGACCAAACTGACAAAAGAAAAACAGGTGAAAAAGCAAATAACTTGAGTAAGAAATGAGATGGTTCATATCACAAAACAAAAATATCACAAGAATATACTACTAAGTCTGCTCTTTTTTATGAAAAGATCAGACTTAGTAGCCTGACAGGGACTGGAGAAATTCTGAGAATATGTTCCCAGGCACCCTCCCTTTTAATTCAGTAAAAAAGTCACTCCTAAGTTTTACCCTTCAGCCAAAGATTAGACAAACTGGTAAAACAAAAGAGACTAAAGAGACACACCAGCCAAGGGGCAAGGACTAGACATCGAGAAGGGACAGGAAAGCATGTATTGGGGGACCCAAGGTCAAGAAGAGAGAGTGTTCACATGTTGTAGGGTTATTCACTAATGTCATTAAACAATGTGTGCTATTTAATGAGAAGCTAGTTTGTTCTGTATACCTTCGTTTGATGTACAATTAATAAATTATGATTGTAAAAAAAAGAATATACTACTAAAAACTGTACTCTAATGAATTTGAAAACCTAGAGGAAATGGACAAACTTCTAAAAGCACATTAGCTATCAAAACCAGAACAGAGAGAAGAACAACTAAATAAACCCGTCACTAAATATGAGATTGAAAAGGTAATTTAAAAACACCCAACTCAAAAAAGCCCTGCGCTGGCAGCTTCACTAAAGAATTCTACTAAACTTTTAGAATAGAGTTAACATCACCATTGCTAAAGGAATTTCAGAGTGTAGAAAGAATGGATACTTCCAAACTCATTCTACGAAGCCAGCATAGCCCTGATACCAAAAACAGGTAAAAACAGAACAACAGAAGAAAATTACAGACCAATGTCTGTCGTGAACTGAGATGCAAAAATTCCTCAACAAAATTCTAGCCAATAGAATTCAACAACACATCAAAAAAATAATTCCCCCTGACCAAGTGGGATTCATACCAGGCATACAAGGATGGTTCCACATTAGAAAAACAATTAATGTAATCGATTATGTAAACAAAAGACAAGAACCATTTAATTTTATCAATTAATGCAGAAAAGGCATTTAACAAAGTCCAATAACAATTCATGTTAAAAATTCTTAGCAAGATAGGAATAGAAAGGAAATTCCTTAACACAATAAGGAGTACCTATGCAAAGCCAACAACAAACATACTAAAGGAGAGTCTGAAAGCATTCTCACTGAGAATGGGAACCAGACAAGGATACCCATTGTTACCAATCAGCATTGCCCTGAAGGTTCTAGCCAGAGCAATCAGGTAAGGTAAAAAAATAAAGGACGTCTGAATTAGCAAGGAAGAAGTAAAAGTATATCTATTTGCAGATGACATGATTTTAGGCACAGAAAATCCTAAAGAATCCACACATACAAAAAAAGAAAACCCTATTTGAACTAATAGAAGAGTTCAGAAAAGTATCAGGATATAAATGTATAAAAATAGTTTGAATTCCTTTATGTCAACAAAAAGACCGTCAAACAGGAAATCACCAAATCAATACCATTTACAATGGCCCCGAAGAAGTTAAAATACATAGGAATAAATCTAACCAAAGACGTAAGAGACCTATACAAAGAAAATTACAAAACTTCACTGCCAGAAATCAAAAGAGACCTACATTTTAAGTGGAGAAACCTACCCTGTTCATGGTTAGAAAGACTTAACTTCATGAAAATGACTATTCTATCAAGAGTGATCTGCAGATGCAAAGCATACCAAATAGAGATTCCAATGTCGGTTTTTTAATGAGGTGGAGAGACAGATTTCCAACTTTACACGGAAAGGGAATAAGTCACAGATAACTAAAGCATTACGAAAGAAGAATAAAGTGGAAGGTCTTATGCTACCTGACCTTAGAACCTATTACACTGCCATCATAGTCAAAATAGCCTGGTACTGATACAAAAATAGATATATAGACCAATGGAACAGAATCGTGAATCCAGCTATAACATCATCTACCTACAAGCAGCTGATATTTGACAAAGCCCCCAAGTTTGTAAACTGGAGATAAGACAGTCTCTTTAACAAATGTTGTTGGCATAACTGGATACCAGTCTGCAAAAAAATGATACAAGACCCATATCTTACACCATGAACAAAAACTGACTCAAAGTGGATCAAAGACCTAAATTAAAAAAAAAAAAGTAAAACAATAAAGATCATGGAAGAAAAAATAAGCACAATGCTGAGAGCTCTGATACATGGTGTAAACAGATTACAAAATACTACTAATAGTGAACACATACTGGAAGAGAAAATAGACAACTGGAAACTCCTAAAAATCAAGCACTTATGCTATCCAAGAAACCCTGGTAGTGTAATGGGTTAAGTGCTATGTCTGCTAACAAAAAGGTCAGCAGTTCAAATCTGCCAGGTGCTCCTTGGGAACTCTATGGGACAGTTCTACTCTGGTCTCTAGGGTCACTAAGAGTCAGACCCAACTCAGTGGCAGTGGGTTTGGTTATTTTTTGGTATGCTTGTCCAATGTCTTCATCAAAAGGGACAAAAGACTATCCACAGGCTGGGAAAGAATCTTTGGCTACCATGAATCTGATCTGTGACTAAAAATCTTCACAAGGTACTGTAAAACTTCAACAAGGAAAAGATAAATATCCCAATTAAAAACTGGGCAAAGAACATGAACAGTCACTTCATCAATGAATATATCCAGGAGGCTAACAGATATGTCAAGGAATGCTCATCGGCATTAACCATTAGAGAAATACAGATCAAAACTACAATGAGATACCATCTCACCCAAACAAGGCTGGCATTAATTCAAAAAACACAAAATAATAAATGTTGGAGAGGCTTTGGAGAGACCAGAACATTTACACACTGCTGGTGGGAATGTAAAATGGTACAACTGTTTTGGAAATTGATTTGGTGTTTCTTAAAAAGCTAGAAAGAGAAATAGCATATGTTTCAGCAATCTCACATCTAGAAATATCCTAGAGAAATAAGGGCTGCCACATGAACAGATACACACACACCAATGTTTATTGCAAAACTGTCCACAATAACAAAAAGACAGAATCAACTGAGGTGTCCACCAACAGATGAATGGATAAACTGTTATATTCACACGATGGAGCAGTATGCAATGATAAAGAACAAAGATGATATTAGGAAATATCTTGTAACATGCAGACATATGAAAGACTTATGTTGAGTGAAATTAGTCAATTGCAAAAGGACAAATATTGTATGAGACCACTATTAAAAGGACTTAAGATTTCAGCATGGAAGAAAATAACCTTTGATGATTACAAGCAGGAGAGGGAGGGACAGGGTTATTCATTGATTAGATGGTAGCTAGGAATTAGGTTACGTGAAGGGAATGACAGCACACAATAGAAAGGAGGTTAGCACAGCTGGGTTACACAAAAAGCTAAAAGCTTTTCTAAATACAATGCAACACTTTGAAGAACAGAGTAGCAAGGACAGGGATCTGGGGACCAAGATTTCGGGGGACATCTAAGCTAACTGGCGTAACTAAGTTGTTTTTGTTGTTGTTAAGAAAATATAATGCATATCACTTTGGTGAATGGTGTCTGGGGTCTTAAAAGCCAGCAGCCATCTAAGTAGCATCAATTGGTTTCCATCCACCTTGAGCAGAGACAACTGAAGGACATCAAAGACTTGAAGAAAATATGAGCCCAGGAGACAGAAGGTGCCATATGGTCAAAGACTGCGTAAGCATGGGACCAGAAGAACCAGATGGTGCCTGGCCACCACCACTGACTGCTCTGACAGGAAATACACCATAGTCCTAATGTAGTGGGAGAAAAATGGGTGTGCAGTAGTAGAACTCTATTAGAAAGACCACACTCGATGGTCCATCAGACCAGAGAGTTCCCTGAGGACACGATCCCTGGATTCTCTATTAGGCTCAAGCTTAAAACAGTACTGAAGCCAACTCTTCAGATAAAGCTTGGGCTGGACTGTGGCACATAGAATGATGCTGGCAAAGAACGTGCTTCTTGGCTTAAATTTATACACGAGGCTGTCTGAGTAGTGGTTGTCCAGAAGTGAGATGAGAAGGTGGAGGGTGAAGGGAGTCGGCTGAATGATTGTGGGAAATACAGGGTGGAAAGTAGAAGTGTGCTTTCACAGAGTAGAGAGAGCAGTTAGAGTTGTGTAGCAGTACAGATGCAGGGTTTTAAGTAGCATATTTACTTGGATTGTAATCTGTCATTTAAAGCACGATGACATATTTAGTAAATAAGCAAAAAACAAAACAAAACAAGAACAACAACAAACAAACCCAAATATTCTATTTTTGCCAAAAAAAAAAGAAACAGAAATCATTGAAGAACTGGCTAACACGAGGTTTGGATAAGGAAATACTGAATATGAAGCTGGACACTGTGTCATACCTAAGAACAAGGTATCTATCAACAGCTGTTAGGGTCATATCAAAATGATGGAGATGCCAAATTGAAAAGACTCTCTATTGGAGAGAAGGACACACTGAGTAGCAAGAAGAACAAATACTTCAGTGTACTGATGCTAATCAAATATGTTAAAACTGATCACTTTAAAAATTATTGATAACTAATTCACTATTTATAAAAATGCTAACTGAAGAGAAACTGTCTCTCCCGAGTAAAACAAATTACCAAGATAACAAAATACTTGCTATGAAAATATTCAAATAACAAATCAAGAAGAAATTACATGTCAGTATATCTCCATTAGGCAAACTGCTAAAAAATAATTGGAAATCCTGGTAGCATAGTAGTTAAGAGCTTCATATGTTAACCAAAAGGTCAGCAGTTTGAATCTGCCAGCCACTCCTTGAAAATTCTGTGGGGCAGTTCTATTATGTCCTATAGGGTCATTATTCAATTTGACAGCAGTGGGTTTGGTTTGTTTTCAGTAAGAAAGCAATTAACCAAGTCATGATATCAGAGAGTGCTATACTAAAAACAGAGGGAGAGATAACCAGGTATTTGATTTCTGACAGAAGTAAGCAATACCATATAGAAAGCGGCTGCTTTCCCCTAAAAAGAATAGAAAAAAAATTAGAGACAGACAAACAATATGGTTTCTGCTATGGATTGAATTGTGCCCCCCACCCCCCAAATACTTGTAGCATGTGGCTGGGACGTGATTCTTGGTATCTTGTGACTGTCCTCCATTTTGTGGTTTTCCTGTGCTGTATGTTAAAGGATTAAAGTTCGGCTGTAAATCCCTTCATAGGATTATCTCCCTGCTCTACCTTAAAGGGAGTTTCCCTGGAGTATGGCTTGCCCCATCCTAATCCTTTCAACCTAGGAGAGATAAAAAGACAGAGAAGCAGGCAGAGAATTGGGAACCTGGTATATCTCCATTAGGCAAACTGTTAGTATATCTCCATCAGGCAAACTGCTAAAAAAATAATTGGAAATCCTGGTAGCATAGTGGTTAAGAGCTTCATATGCTAACCAAAAGTTCAGCAGTTTGAATCTGCCAGGCACTCCTTGAAAACTCCGTGGGGCAGTTCTACTATGTCTTATAGGGACATAGCAGCACTGGGAGAAGAGTGTGTCTTTCAGACCTGCGGCTCCTGTGCCAGGATGCTCCCTGGACAAAGACTGATACAGTACCGGACTTGCCTCCTGAGCTGACAAGGGGAAAGCCTTGCCCTGGAGCAGACACCCTGAATATTGACTTGCAGCCTACCAGATTGCGTGAGAAACAAACCTTCCTTTGTTAAAGCCATCCACTCTGCGGTATTTCTGTTAGAGCAGCCCTAGCTGACTAAAACAGTTTCCAACAAATAAATTACAAAAACAAAAGTTAATAAATAAGACTACAGATTAAAAGTTACTAAAGCAACATATTGAAATAGGAAGACTGCAATTAAGTTTGTGAACTCATACCAGGAAAGTGGTACATACTATACTGCTGAATATCACTGTGGTCACCTTCAAAGCACTTCTCTTGGGAAGTTATGCACCAATGCCAGCTCCTGGTCCACCCTTCAAAGCAATTTTGGAACTCTTTTTCTGGAGTGGCCATCAGAGCTGTCACCATATATACCGAGCATCCTCAAAATGTCCTCCTTTCAGTATTTCTGAAAACAGTCATTAGGGGCCAGAACAGGTAAACAGGGAGGGTGTTCCAATACTGTGAACAATTTGTTCACTGGCTAAAAACTCCTTTACAGACCTCTAAACAATTAAGTTTGCAAACTTGCTACCTTGCACCAGGTGCAATGCTCACTCCAGAAAGAGCTCCAAAATTGCTTTGAAGAGTGTCCTAGACATTGGTATCAGTGCATAGCTCCCCAAGGGGAGTACCTCGAAGGTGATTGTGGTGGTACTCACCAATGAGGTACGCAGGACTTAGAACACTTAAGTTTGCAGGCTTGTCAGACCTTGTAAATAAAATGTGTTAACCTTATTTGGATATGGATTTCAATAAACCGACTCTTAGAAAATGTTGTATAATTGGGGAAACTTGGACATAGGCTGACTGCTTGAGAATATTAATGGATCGATATTGCTTTTAGATAGGATATTATCATGGTTCCATTTTAAAAAGAGTGCTTAACTTTTAGTTATGTATGCTAAAATACTTACAAATAACATTATATAATGTCATGCTTTTCTTCAAAATGGTTCTATTTTGATTTGAGGGAGTGGATACAAATAGAGAGTTAAGAGTGGTCATGAGTTGATAATTGTAATAACAGAGTGATGGTTACATAAGAAATTGTTTTATTATGCTCTTCATTTTTGAGTATGTACAAAATTTCCTGCAATAAAAATTAAAAAAAAAAATCATCTGCACCTGATTGGTTGTTCATTAACATTTATTCTACATTCTGGAAAGGCAAAAGTGGTAAGATTCCTGCTTCAAGTAGCTTATTATATGCAGTCTAATAACATAGGAGACAATGGTTTCGTAAATAATTATGCAGCATTGTGAGAGCATGAAATGAAAGTTACAAAAATCACCACAGAAGAAAGTTGAAGTATTTAAAATAATACACACTTGCCTCAGAGAGGAACACATGAACTTTTGCTGTTATTCTGTTTTGACCACAAACACGGGGACTGCTACTTTCTACAAACCTAAAAATTCCCCCTGACATTAGTGGTGTTCTTGAGAGGAATTTTTGTAATAAAAAAATAAAGATTCAGAGCAAGTGAATATATCACCTTTAAGGTTTATTTTTCCTCCCCTTAAAAGAGGAAAATATCAATAACATCATGTGATTTTCTTCATGAATTGTTTAGAAATTATTTAAATAACATGTAGAATTAGCCACCTGTTTAAAACATTAAAAGTAAATTGTATAAACCAAAAAGAAGTGTAGATATTTCATCAAATAGCATACAGTTGAAATTTCAGAAAGAAATTTTATTTCATAGGACATTCTTTCACACTTTTTTTACATTTATTTTCTTTAAAATCTTACCTCTTTTTTCCCACCCACTTCCTTGTTTTCCATTTTCTTTACATTTCCAATAAATATGCCTATGCCAGCCAGCCAATATGCCTATAAAGAAGTTATATTTTAAAAGCTCTAAATATAGGTCAAACTTTAGAAAACTGGGCCTGTTAGTGCACACTGCCACTATAAGACTAACTCCACAGGCCAGCTTGGCAGCAGTTATCTACTGGGATATGTATAGACATTCAATCACAACAGTAACACCGGAGTTGCATATGGCCCCTCTGTTAAATAACTCAGTATAATAAATGTAGCTGTTTTCACATGAGCCACTGATACTCAAAAATAATTTCCTGCTAATCAGTTATAATGACTATACCTAGTGAGTCACTGTTAAATTTACAAAGATACTGTGCTAATACCTGAATAATTATTAACCCAATGAGGTGTACAATCCTGTTCTTGGAAAGAGAAAAAAAGCACATCGTTTAATAGTTCAGCTGTATGCTGTCTGTGTGATAAAGCAAGAGGAAACTTGGTTAATGATGCACCCTCTCAATCCCATTACATAGTTCCCCAAAGCAGGTGATTTCCATCTTCCTCAAACCTTTCAGAAACCTGCGTTTTTCTCTGCTTTGTGTTTTTTATGCGGGACCAACTCTTTTTTTCCCTAGAGGCAAGAAGAAAACAGAATTAGAGGAAATGAAGTGGATTATAAGATTTTATCTGTCTGTGAGTTAAAGAGGCTTAGGGTGACAGAGCACTCCTCTGCAGTGCCAGTTTCAAGGCTATAAGAAAGGCAAGCATTTAGGAAAATGAGAAATGTGCAGGATTCCAGTTTTTGAGGAGGGACCAAGTTGGGGTGTGATAGAGAGCTAAGAGCTAATTATTTGCCATATCACAGTCATCTCTGATCAAATCGTTACTTCTGTTTGTTTCCCTAAGATTACCTCCCTTAAGTACAAAAAGAGAGAGACAGAGACAGAGAGTGGTTTTCCTCTCCAGAAATGGCTTGACATTATAATATGAATCAGAGGTATACAGAGACATATAGTTTAGCAGGCTAATGATGCTGCTTCATGAATGTGGTGAGATAATGAATACTACATTACAAACAGCTAGAGAAATATCCTGGATCAGAAACAATTGTTTAAAAAATTAAAGTTTTGAAGGTTTTGAATCATGCAGGAACAGTTGTCAGGACAGCACAATAAACGACAGTAAGCGTGAAACTGTACCACCAGTTACCTGTTTCAGTTCCCCGGGAGAGAAGAGGAACAATCCAGTGGAGGGACAGGGACAATAAAGCAACATCTTTTCTGTCAAAGGAAAAATTTGTTACCCTGTATGTTATCTGGAGTCCTGGTAGCATGGTGCTTAAGAGCAGGCTGCTAACCAAAAGGTTGAATACATCAGCAGCTCTGTGAAAACCCGATGGGACTATTCCACTCTGTCCTGTAAGGTTGCTATGAGTTGGAATCAACTCAACGGGCAATGGGTTTGACTTGTTTTGGTTTGGGTACGCTATTCACCTCTTATCTCCCAAACTACACAGAAGATAATGTATAATAGAAAGGATCCCCACCACTAACATCTAAACAAAACCCCTGTAGTCACCCTGAAGAATGATGCAGAAATCCTCCAGGAGTAAGTGATAAACTTCCTTGCAACTCTGGGAAAAAAAGTGCGTTTTCACTGACTGTTGCATTTGAATATAATCAAAAGTAGGCAACAATGGAAAAATTGGCACAATCATTTTGGGGACTTGTTATTCTTGTGTCAGATCTACCCATTTCAAACTATTCACTTTAATTTTAAGGGAAGATGTGACGCTATCTCAGAGGTACTTTGAAATGAAAGAGTAATATTGAATTTTGATCTCATGAGGCAAGTGTATCTATAAGTTGTTTGCACTTCAATATTAATTCCAGGCTTTAATCATTTAACCTTTCGACCACTCACTTATTGAATGGCATTTTCCCACATCATGAAATAAGAAAACAGTTCTCCATTGTACACTGCTAATGATTCACCGAGAAGGTCCTGCTCACTTCAGACTGTTCAAAGCATCTCTATATTATACACCAAGCAATAATTATTCTTCATTCTAATTGCTGTTAGTCATTAATAAAATGAGTATATAATGATTATTATGCTCTTTTTCAAAAGATAATTCAGTGTGTAATGCATTTTAGAATGGTTTCCAACCTGAATGATTAAAATATAAACCTGCAATAGATAGAGGATAATTTGGGTTACCAGGAAAATTCACTGGCTAGAATCATTTATTTAATAAACATGTATTTCTGTATTAGCACAAAAGCCAGAAGAACCAACAAGTCCACCAGGAAGAAATACAACTAGAGAGATCTTTGGAAGCAAGGATAGTGAAACTTTGTTTTATCCTTTGGAAATGTTACCCAGAGGGATCGGTTCCTGGAGAAGGACATTATAGTTGGTTTAGTAGAGGATCAGTGAAAAAAAGGAAGACCCTCAATGAAATGGAGTGACACAATGGCTGCTCAAACACAGCAATGGTTGTGAGGATGACACAGGAACAGAGAGTGTTTTGTTCTGTTGTACACAGGGTCACTATAAGTCAGAACTAACTAGATGGCACCTAAGAGCAAGGACAACATGTAAGCATAATAATAGCTCTCAATTTTTTTCTTTCAATGTATGTTATTCTAACTCTAGAAACTCAATGTGGTGTTTTTGTTTTGGAATGGACTCAATTATATTTGTATCTTTAGGTTAGGCCTAAGGGGTTCTGAAAAATACTACCAAAATGTTAAATTAAGATTTCATAATTTGTCTGCATAAGAAGAAACACTGTGGTTTTTATGGATTGACATACCACAGTAAGATTATTGTCATTTGTAAATTTTGAGGGTCCCACCAGTCTGCTCTGACCTTCATTCTGAACCTCTATCTTCAGGTAGCTCATCCCAGGACGTCTGAAGCATCTGTACTGATGTCCAGTTAAACCTCTGGATTTAAGTAATTCTTATAGCACATATTCATCACTTCACCTCTTAGGTATTGGATTAAATAATACTGAATTAATATTCTCAATTGTCTCACTAATATAAGATTTACCTTTAATAGGGTTGCTGAGAAAAATGAAGGCTATGACCCACTCTTTTTGAACATGATCTCTGCAAATTTGCACGTTCCCATCCCAATCTCCACTACAAGTACTCAATTTTAGAATGCAACAACATTCAGTGGCATGTTGTATAGCAGGGAAGGAGGGAAAGTATGTTCTGAAAATAAAAATCTTTCCTTGTGGTTTTGATTATCTAGAGTAGTATAGTTGGTGGTCACCATAGGTCAATGTCTTTAAAAAGTAGTACTCTTTTCTACCAACTACTTTTAAAACAGGGTTAGCAAAGTGAAAATCAAGATATAGTGAAATTAAGGTTATATTTCAAAAAAAAATTGAGTCTGGGAATGAGGAAAAATAAAAATTTTATTTCAGAAAGTGTAGGTTCAAGAAAGGTCCTGTGGTAGTATTAAAATCTCCCCGCTGCTACCAGAAAGGAAGGAAAAACAACCAAGTAATTGTCCTCATCATAAAATTTAGAAAACTCACCTAGTTGTTACGAAGGCAAAGTTTACCTATACATACAACTTTCAAGGGCCCAGTAGGTGATTAATTCATTCTCTGAATTAGCAAAAATTTCATAAGAGTCCAGAACAGTGACAAGGAATCATATGAAGGTGCATTCTTCAAATATAAATTGCTAGCTAGACAGAGAGGTTTTGAGTTCCTTGCTTTAACCCATTTGATCGTGTTTCTTTATTGTCAAATTGTCAATAGACACCTTATTGTCTATGGTGTCTCCTGGTCTGGATGTGTATTTCTCCATAAAAAGCAAAAATAGTACAATTTGAGCTTTAGGCAAATAAGTTCACTAATGAATTACCTAATAGGTAGAATTTTCTCTTCTTCATTCCATAGAGTATTGTCATTTGATTATTCTTACTGGCACCTCCAATTCTACAAAAGAAGGAAAAAAAGATTAAAAATATTAGTTTTTTACTTCTCTGAAGCTCTCTGGAAAGATTTAGTGGCCAAGACAATTTGAAGTATAGACCCAGCTGAGTTTCGCTAGACCCTGTAGATTTCTATTTTCCATTTTCTCTGTGACCTCTTACAATTGAATTCAGCAAATATACACTGTACACCAATACATGATGGGTGCAGACTGCTAGCAGCTATAATGGCTTAAAGAGAAATACATGAAGTGGTTCTTTCCCTAGAAAACTTAAAATTTGTTTTAGAGAGATAAAACACATGTATAACAATGATAATAATATAAGGTAGAAAACTCTTAGGTAGCAAATGATCAAAGACGGAAGAGGAAAAAATGTAAGAGTAGAGCCAGCCAAGTGCCATCAAGTCGGATCCGACTCTTGGCAACCCTAGGGGCCAGAGGTAGACCCCCAGAGTATTCAAGGAGCACCTGGTGGATTTGAACTGCCGCCCTTGTGGTTAGCAGTGGTAGGACTTAACCCACTACACCGCGATGACAATTTATAGATGATGTAGGATTTGCATCAGATCTTGAAATAAAATTTGTGATCTAGGCAGAAGATGTGACATGAACCAAGATGTAAAGAAAAGAATAAGCATTGGGCCATTCTTGCAGAGTGGGAACTTTATTCCTGGAGGACTGGTTATCTACCACAAGAGACAAGCATGAATAGTAATAGTTAACAGAAGATAGAACAATATAATAGACAACAGTCAGAAGAGAAAGTACACAAGCTTCTTCAGACTAATAAGAGTACGTAATTGATACATTAAATGCCATCATGTAAATACACTGAAAACTGAAACAGTTGTTTCCACCTCTATGGGAAACAGCAGACGTAAATTTTATTTCTGCTCCACACTGACTGGCAGAGCGAGTCAGAATGCCCGGCAAACTCTGAGGGCAAGGGATGCTTTATTTTTGCTTAAAAATAGTAGCAGCTATTAAAGTAATTCACTTCATTTCATCTATTATGCAATAGACAGGAAACACATGGAAGAAAAATACATATATTCAGGATCTATTAGTCCTGTCACAGCTGGAGAGTAATGAAACTCTGCTTTACCAAAGTAATTGAGTTATTATATGACACTAACTTCACTTCAGCTCCTTTTCTTTCTGCAGGGAATACGTAAACGATCTGTGTTTTACATCCACATTTCACTTCACACCCTTTAAAGAATATTTGTTCTGTGCATCAATGGAAAGTACATTCATTTTTCAGCTTAAAACACCAGTTTATTACTTATGCAGTAATTATGTGAATGCCCACTCTACGCTGTGTGCTCTTATAAGTACTAGACACACAGTGGTAAACAAAAGAGGCTAAGGACACACTGGGATGTGTGCATGCCCGTAAAGGAAGACAGTAACAAATAAGTAATCAAAAAGTAGAGAGGATGATTTCAGGCTGTGTGTAATATTGTAGGAGACCTGGTGGCCAAGTGGTTAAATGGTTGGCTGCTAATCCACAGGGTGACAGTTTGAATCCTCCAAGCACTCCTTGGAAACTCTATGATTCAGTTCTACTCTGTCCTATAGGGTTGCTATGAGCAGGAGTTGACTCAATGGGAACGGGTTCGTTTATTTGGTCTTTGTTGGTGTCATAAAGCAAATAAGCAGCGTCATATAACAGAGAGTGAGAAAAAAAAGACAGGTATTCATTTGATCCAAGTAGTTTCCCTGAAGAGATATCTCTTCAGATTAACCTGAGCTGGGTGAAGGAGCAATGGGTGGAAGAGTTAGAGAAAGAGCTTTCCAGGCAAACAGAACAGTAAGGATGATAATCCTGAAGCAATTGCAAAGAACCTGATGTGTTTAAGGATCGGCAAAAAATAAAAGGGAGAACAGAAGGCGTGAGTTTCAAGATGAGAAAGGACCTATTGTTTAAAACAGCAAAATTTGGTTAAGAGAAGAATTTGGGGAGATAAGAGTGAATTGGGTATGATTTAAAAAAATATAAAATTCTTCTTGCTTTGACCTTGTACTTTTTAGTGTTCCAGTTTTATGTAATTTTATTTTTAATTAGCTATTATAAGTTGAGAAATGATAAGCTAAATATATTTGAAATTTCATCCTTTTTTGCTTTCAACTTTTTTCCAAGTATGTATATATAAAATTTGACCACTCATTATTCACCTAAATTAGGTAAGTGTTCATTAATCACCTGCTCTGTACTGGTCACTGTTCTAGACACTGTTGAATTACAACAGAAGGCAGAAGGCATGGTTTCTACCTTGAAGGAATTTATTATCTGTTTGAGAAGCACTGCACAAATGTAAAAACTACAGAGAAATGCGATTGCATCTAAGTCAACACAAGAGGTTAGGGCACATATTGTGTGTTTCATTATATTAAGAATATAGAATAATAGAAAAACCATTTGGAGGTTCATTATTCTGTGAATATTTTGTAGATGAAGAAAATTATAGTTATAAAGGCAAGGGGCTAGATTTCTAAATATGAGTTGTTGGCATTCATGAAATTGGAATTGAATATTGCTTTCTTAGGAGAGAATATGACCAGTCTGATTAGAATCAAGGGTACACTTTAGTGAGTGGAAAAGACCAAGAATAACTGGCAAGAAATGATGACACAACGGGGTCAATGTGTACCATCAGAATAAAGAATTTGTACTTAATAATATCATTAGTATCCAGAACTAGGATTCTTAAAAGTTATTCTGAAAAAACAACAGAAAAAACAAAATCCACATAGTGCTCACTATATGCTAGACATTTTCAAAGGAGCCCTGATGGTGCAGTGGTTAAGCACTAGGTGCTAATAGAATGGTTATTGTTTCTAACCTACCAGCAACTCTACAGGAGAAAGATGTCACACTGGCTATTTCTCTGAGATAGACCATTAACTTAGAGTAATAGATAAAGGAACTGGCTCAGAGAGTTACTGGTTTTGCCCATAATTGTCACCTAGTCTCTCCTAAAACTAGACAAAGAAACCCATATGGTAACTATTGCTACCCAGACTTTCTACTTGATCAAATATTCAGCATTATTCCTATTTTTTGAGCAAATGTGATAAAGGGAAAAAAGTTCTGAGATTAGGACCAGGTAGAATGGTATGGAAGCAATGTTATTGCAGATGACACAACGTTGCTTGCTGGAAGTGAAGAGGATTTAAAACACTTACTGATGAAGTTCAAAGACCACAGCCTTCAGTATGTGTTGCAGCTCAACAACAAGAAAAAAAATCCTCACAACTGAACCAATCAGCAACATCACGATAAATAGAGAAAAGACTGAACTTGTGAAGAATTCGTTTTACTTGGTTCTACAATCAGTGCCCATGAAAGCAGCAGTCAAGAAATCAAAAGCCGCATTAAACTGGGAAAATCTACTGCAAAAGTCCTCTTTAAAGTGTTGGAAAGTAAAGATGTCACTTCAAAGACTAAGGTGCACCTGACCCAAGCCATAGTATTTTCAATCGCATCTTACACATGTGAAGGCTGAACCATGAATAAAGAAGACAGAAGAAGGATTGAGGCCTTTGAATTTGGTGTTGAAGAAGTGTATTTAATGTACAATGGACTGCCAAAAGAACAAACAGATGTATTCTGGAAGAAGTACAACTGGAGTGCTCCTTGGAAGATCTTACAAACCTTGGCCTTGATGTCAGGAGGGATCAATCCCTGGAGAAGGACACCATGCTTGGTAAAGAAGAGAGCAGCTAAGAAGAGGAAGATCTTCAACAAGATGGATTGACATGGTGGCTGCAACAGTGGGTGTAAACGTAAAAGCGATTGTGGGAGTGGCAAAAGACAAGGTAGTGTTTCGTTCTGTTGTGCATAGGGTTGCCATGAGCCGAAAGAGAATCGATGGCACCCAGCACCAACACCAACAGGATGGTATCGTATCCATGAATTGGGAACCTAGATCTCAGTGCTAATGAGAAGGGGAAAGTAGAAATAATCCTAAGGAATCTTGTAAAGAGAGATTTACCAAGGTTTTGGAAATGAATATAAAGAGAGAAAAAGAATAAGGAATAATATCAAATCTGTTCATTTAGGAAACCTCTGGAGTAATAGTGCAGTTGGCAGAAATGTAGTTTGAAAGCAAGGTTAATTAATATTGAAAAATGATGGGATCTTGACAGAGTTTAAAGAGATCTAAGAACCTCTCTGGGAAGCTATTTATAAGAAGCTGTAAGGGTGAGTAAAGAAACAAATCAGGGGTTCATGCCAGGATGACTTTAGGTCGAAGTCATTGTCTTCCTTAAATTTGACTGTGAAGATTGGTATTTAGAAGAGAAGTTGATCTAACTTTAGATGAACATCCGCAGCAGTTATGCCTAAGACTGGTCATTCTCTGAGGTGACGTGGTTGAGTTGCACAGCTAGCACGACATTTTATTCAAACTGAGCTGTCCATCTGCTCTCCAAAATTAACACTGCTGCTGTGTTCCCAAAAAGCACACCTGGTAGCTGACGACTGGATGTGGGCAGCAGGTATGCGAGAAAAGGATGGATTGCTTTACCTCAGCAGAGTGCAGAACAGAAGCAGAAGAGGGCAAAGGTGGGAAAGTGAGAAAAGTTTATAAGAGATTAAGAAAAAGGCCAGCTTTTTCTTAATTAACCCACTGCTTTTTTAATGTTTCTTCCTTTCTTCTTAGAGGTTAACCCTATCAAAACCCTCCATCTTACTTTGATTTTAAGGCACAGTAATGATGCATTAGGTACCCACATCCTAAATTCACCGATTCTTCTGTCTCAGAAGATGCATACGAATAAATGTTAATTGGTGCTGATATTTTTTATGCCCAAATCACAGGAATTGCCATTTATCAAGATAAGCAATTTGGTTATGATCTCCTTCTCACCATTCTTTTATTCCTTTTCACAGGGAAAATAAAGTAAGGTATTACCAAAACCTTGGTGAATAGTATCCCTGAAGCAAAGTCAGTTTTAACTTCTGTGAACTGGCAAAAGTTCAACAGAAAAGATACTACAATGAGAGTCAGAGAAAACAATCCTTCCCTCCTATGCCACTGAAGCCATGTGTTCCTTAGCTTATACAGAAAACCCGACAGAATACATCTTGAACATCCATCCTAGTGTTTATTTTGGCAAATCATCAGTCTACACATAACAATCTGAATAGAGATTCATGACACAAACCTAAAAATATTTTACTTTATTGAAGTAGCCTACAGTAATGGAGATACTTTAGGACCAACATCTAGTTAGTTACTGGATTTTAAGATACATATTCATGTAGAAGAAATAGCAGAATCTTGCCCCACATGTGATACATATGTTACAGTTTATTTGCCTCCCTAATATGTCACTTTTTATATATTGCAAGTGAATTATAAAAATGTGAATTTATAGTTTGTTTTTATTCAAACAGTACAGCTAGGAGAAAAAAATTACTATCAGCACTTCTCAAATCACTTCTGTTTTCATTTTGCCTTTTTATTTTCTTTAATCATTCAGTAAAAGAAGGTCTGAAAATCAGTTTCATAAAACTTTGATTCTCTGTTAGTTCTGTAAATAACCAAAAATCAAAATAAAGTATATAAAACTATCAGGCTATTTAAACTCAAAGGGATTAGTAACTATACAGTTTTATGAAAGACGGTCAAAGGACAAGTATTTCCTTTTGTAATGACTTGTAATAAACGTGGCATTTCGTTTTTGAAACAGCCTTCAGGTTTTTCAAAATGGTTGTAATTTGACTTCACAAATGGTTTACTTATATTATATTCCTTATAATGTGCTTACCAAGATCCAGTCATCAGACTGTGTTTAGTCACAATGACAGAATATATGTTTTCTAGAATAATATATTCTTTAATTTCAGTATCTATCTTTTGTCCGACAAATTCATGCAATTATACCTGACTTATGGCAAACAACATATTAATTAAAAAAAAAACAAACCCACTGCCAACAAATTGATTCTAAGTCAGAGTAGAACTGCCCCATAGAATTTCTGGTGAGTGCCTGGTGGATTTGAACTGCTGATCTTCTAGTTAGCAGATGTGGCACTTAACTACTATGCCACCAAGGTTTCCAACAGATTAATAATAATAATAACACTTTAATAAGGCTGAAAACAATTTGGCCTACAGGAGGCCTGGCAGCTGTACAGTTCTCCAGTCAACATAAAGGATACAGGCCCATTTTATTACTGTGCCCTACCATCGTATCTTTGCTATTTCTGCTTGGCAAGCCCATTTAAGAATAACTCACAAGTCAGTAACATTTCTCATATAGAAAAGTTCCTTCCCTACAGTAGAGCATTTTCATGGAAATGTGGAAGTTTATATGGAAATGTGGTGAATGAACATATATGCCATAAATTTTGCAATACCCTTTATTGTTGTTCTTGTTTATGTTGCTGCTGTCTAATGATGCTGACAGGCCAGCTCAAATAAATTTTCTGACTGGATTGCCCTGACTGGCAGAACCACTACTATGGAGGCTTACTACAGATTACTATAAATTTTTTTTTTTAAAAAGAAAGACAGAAATAAAAACAAATATTGTCACTTTTTTATGTTATCATTTTTTGTTTTCATGTGTTCACAATGTTAATAAGAGTTAAGAACTGTAAAGTTTTTTTCCTTTTCTTTTCACATACATAGTCATCTTCCTGTATTCTAGTATATGCATAAGAGGATAGAAAGCTTGTGTACTTTATCCTAGACCATAAATTGTATTAGAACTTGATGATGATGTATAGTCTATTGTTTTAAGAGCAATATTTGAGGAGATTTTAATGACTTTAGGACAGGTCATGAAATTACTTGCTTTGAACCTCTATTTTTCATATTTGAAATGTGAAGAAAATATGACCCTGTCCGCAACTCCATTTTAACAAATTAAACATGAAGGAAGTTTTCTAGGGGACTCTGGGAAAAGCATCCTGCCTTGGACTGCATTCTCTAGAGAAGCAAAACCAGTAAAGCGTATAAACATACATATAGAGAGAACTAGATTTATATTAAGGAAATGGCTCATGTGACTTTAGAGGGTATAATGTTCCATGTTCACGGTTCAGAAAGGAGGCTTCTTCTCAGTTATATAGCTGTAGTGGGTGATGAATCCAAGATCAGCAGGCTGGAGAGCAAGGCTGTTGCTCACAGGCTGGGAAGAATCACAAATCCCAAGGCAGGAAAGACTTCAAAGAAGCTACATCCCGAAAACTGGAGGTCAGACAAACAGAAGCCAGATACAGAATCCAAAACAAAGAAGAGTCCAGAGCCCTGCCTGAATGTCCATGTACAGTTGATTCAAGCCACATGCCCAAGGAAATTCTGCTTCAACTGACTGGCTCCTCACAGTAGATATCATCTTTGGGGTGATCACATAACAAGTATCAATAGGGAAGTGATCACAACATTATATTACTACTAAAACACTGAGAATCATGGACTAGCTAAGTTGACACACAGTCTTAACCATCACTGCTCAACTCTTGTCAATTTGACACATATACATCCCCTTAAACCATATATAATCTCTGAATAATAACAATTATAAAGTCTTACTTAAGCCTAACATGATAAAATAAATATACATACAACCAAATATACAATAGCCCTGTTCACATCTTATATATTACAAGATGTAGAAAACAAAAATATGTGGTGCACACACACAAAGCAGAAATATAACAATTACGATTCTTGTTTTTACAACTGGTCAATTCCCATAACTAGTATTAGAACTACCTTCTTTTAAGATTGTCATGGATTGAAGTGTGTTCCCAAAAAAATAAGTATAGAAACTTGGCTGGGTCATGATTATCAGTATTACGTGATTGTCCTCCATTTTGTAATTTTCACATACTGTATGTTACAGAGGATTAAGGTGGAGCTGAAAAATCCCTTCATAAGATACCTTCCTTCTCCATTGAAAGGAAGTTTCCTTGGTGTGGCTTGTACCACCTTTTATCCCACAAGGGATAAAAGGAGTGGGAAGCAAGCAGAGTTGAGAGCCTCATGCCATCAAGAAACCAGCATTGGGAGTACAGTACATCCTTTAGACCTGAGGTTCCTGTGCTAAGATGCATCCTGACCAAAGACTGATGCAACACAAGAACTTCCTCCAGTGCCAACAAAGAGGGACAAACTTCTCCTGGAATAGACATCCTGAATTTGGACTTGTAGCCTCCTGGACTGTGCAAGAATAAACTCTTGCTTGTTAAATTCATCCACTCGTGGTACCGCTGTTAGAGTGGTACCAGATGACTAAGACAACCACCCATTCTGTATCCCCTTTTCCCTAAGCAAGCGCTTCAGCTAGTCATGGTTCTTCACCTGGTGGGATTACCCAAACTTTTATTGATGAAAGGTCTGGGCCACTAGTAGTGATGCAAGAATTGAGTTGCTACAGCTTTTCATTACCTTCAATCATAGGGCATGGTAATACTAAGTTATGTCCTAAGGAATCTCCTGTATTCCAAATATACTCTTATTTACCTCCATTATGTAATAACAATTTGATTTCTTCTTCATAATCAGGATCAATTTCACCAGCCATTATGGTGACTACTTTCTTTTCCCATTGATCCAGAGGTATGAAGAACACAAAGTGGACAGGTAGCATTCTTAGCTTCCAGTTCAATGAAATCAGTGATGTGTTTCCAGGTGAGAGCATTTTTCTCTTTGGAACTAAGATGTCTAGACCTGCATAACATAAGGTCACAGGGACAGGAAGCAAAATCTTGCCAGTGTGTACTTAAGGTACTACTGAGTGGTGCCACTCCCACTCACCCCTTTTCTTGGGCCCCATGAATCTTGATTATGGGAGATATATTATCATATAATGGACATTTAGAGTCTATACAGCCCAATGGAAAACATTGCCCCAATCCTGCAAGGTATTGCAACCTGCCTGGGATCATAACTATGTCTTTAGAAGGCCATTCCATCCTTTTAACAAGCCAACAGCTTCAGGGTGGTGGAGAACATTGTAAGATCAGTGAATTCCATGAGCATGTGCTTAATGCTGTACTTCATTTTCTGTGTTGTTGAGTCTCTTATCAGACACAATACTGTGTGAGATACCAAGATGATAGAAAAGGCATTCTGCAAGTCCACACCTAGCAGCTTGGCAGAAAAACTGAATGCAGGGAAGGCAAATCCGTACCTAGAGTATCTATTTCAGTAAAACCAAAATGTTTCCCTTTCTATGATAGAAGTGGTTCAACATAATTTCCTTGCCACTATGTTGCTCTCTGATCAAGAAATGATACCATATTGAGGACTCAGAGTTAGTCTTAGCTGCTGGCAGACTGAGGGCTCATGAGTGGCTGTAGTCAAATTAGCCTTGGAGAGTGGGCCTATGTGTAACCTCCATCTGTGCCACCAAGTCCACTTTGTTCATGAGCCCACTGAATGGAGATGGAAGAGCTGTGGAAAGAGGATGACTGGCTTCCATTGAAAGTGTCATACTATGCACTTGATTGTCACAATCCTCCTCCCTTTGGTGAGCATTCACATGAGACACATATCTTCACTTCTTTTGCTCATTCAGAGAGGTCTATCCACATACCTCTTCCTCATACCTCCTGTCTCCAAATTTCCAATCACGTGTCTTCCAAGTCCCCGACCATCTAGTTAAAGCACTGGCCACAGCCCATGAATCAGTAGGCAGTCACATAACTGTCCATTTCTCCTTCTAAGCAAAATGAACAGCCAAGTGCATTCCTTGAAGTTCTGCCTATTGGAAGGATTTTCCCTTACCACTGTCCTTCTGGTAGATCCCAGAAAGGGGCTGTAATGCTTCTGCTGTTCACTTTGAGTGGGGTCTGCGTGTTGCACCAAACCATATGTAAACTTGTTTTCTCTTCTTTAGTCAACTGATCATGAAGAACTCTGCATGAGGCCGTAGCTGCAGGCTGGGAAATGCAAGGTAATGGGACAGGAGGGGAGATCAGGAACATTTAGGCAACATATTAATGCAATTTCATTAACTTCATACTCAGGTCCTACTCAGGCCTGACTTCATCTATACCACTTCTATTTAATGATGTAGTACTGCTGTGCACATTACAACTTTGTAACACTATGGGTCAGACAACACCCAGTTTATGATAAGCAGCTCAGTTTGCTCGGTGACCTGGTAGCCCATGATTAAGTGTTCAGTCTCTAATAAGGCACAGTAACAAGCCAAAAGTTGTTTCTCAAAAGGTGAGTAGTTATTTGCAGAGGATGATAGGGCTTTGTTCCCAAATCCAAAAGGATCTGTGCTATGATTCATCAATAGAGACTTGCTAAAGACTCCAAATAGGGTCTATACCTGCCACAGACACTTCAAGCATCAGTGAAGCCAAATCATATAATCCAAGTGGTGGAGTGGCTTGAACAGCAGTCTGAACTTATCGACTGAGACTTCTTTAGTTCTGGACCCCACTCAAAACTAGAAGCTTTGTGAGTCACTTGATAAATATGCTGGAGTAGCACACACAAATGGGGAATATGCTGCCTCTAAAATCCTAAGAGGCCCACCAGGTGTTGGGTGTCCTTTTTAGTTGTGGGTGGAACTAGATGGAATAACTTTTTCTTCACTTTTGAAGAAATATCTCAACATGCTGTATACCATCAGATCCCTAGAAATTTCACTCAGGTAAAAGGTGGCTTAATTTTTGTGGGATTAATTTCCCACCCTCTGGCACACAAATGTTTTACCAATAAGTCCAGAGTCATTAACACTTCCTCATTACCAGGTCCAATTTTCATAATGTTATCAATGTAATTGACTGGTGTGACATCTTGTAGAATGGAAAGGCAATCAAGTTCCCTCAGACTAAATTGTGATATATGGCTGGAGAGTTGATATATATCTGAGGTAGGCAAATAAAGGTATATTGCTGGCCTTGCCAGCTAAAGGCAAATAACTGCTGGTAACAAGTGTGAAGAAAAAGGTATTAGCCAGACCAACAGTTACATACCAGGCACCAGAAAATATAATAATTTGTTCAAACAATGGGACTACATCTGGAACAGAAGCTACAGCTGGAAACCACCTGGTTACGCTTTCAGTAATCTACTGTCTCTCCAAGATCCATCTATTTAGAACAGGCCAAACAGGCAAGTTGAATGGGAATGTGATGGAAATTACCAGCACTGCAGCCTGCAAGTCCTTGATGGTGGCAGTAATCTCTGCATTCTCTGTGGGAATGTGCATTGCTTTGGTTTACTATTTTCCTAGACAGGAGCATTTCTAACGGCTTACACTTGACTTTTACCTACTGTAATAACCCTTACTCCTCTTGTCAGCAATCCAATGTGGGTGTTCTGCCAGTTGTTGAGTATGTCTACTCCAATTATGCATTCTGAAACTGGGGAAATCACTATAGGATGGGTTCAGGGACCCACTGGAACTACTGTGAGATTCACATGAGCTAAGATTACGTTAATAACCTGAATTCCATATGCTCCCACTTAGCCTGGTGGGATACAGTGATGTTTGGGTCTCCTGGAATTAGTGTCATTTCAGAACCAGTACCCAATAATTTCCAAAACATCTGATAATTTCCTTTTCCCCAATGAATAATCACTCTCTTAAAAGAACTTTGACCTCTGTAGATAAAGCTAGGAGAAAGAGTAATTGGAGTCTTTTCTCAAAGATGCCCATCCTCTCCTTCAATCCACAGTTTGTAAGTTTGTAAACTTTCTCAAGTCTGTGAATTGATAGAGGGTCTGTGACTCTCTGTTCTTTCAATTCAAGTTACACTGTTGTTCGTTTGACCTAGAATTCATGTACTTCTACAGCTCAAGTAAATATTTAGTAGATTTCCTGTGTATTTCACTCCTAAGGACATCATGACTGACTAGCCAGTGTCATAGATCCGTGCAAGTCAGATTATTCTGATTACTACTTTGACTCTGTTGTCCATTACAGTAAGCATATCCACATTGTGTGCTGATGAAGTGCTGCCACTTTGCCCCTAGTGGCGTGGAGTCCAGTCAGTCCCATTGTAGTTAAGTATCTTAATTCAGTTAGGGCAGTTACCTTTGCCAAATTTGATTTACATAAAATAGAAATCCCAGCAATCTTTGAAAATGCTAGAGTTCAGCTACAAGTGGATAGCTTCAACAAAGAGAAATTATTCTCTGACAATCTAGTAGACTAGAAGTTCAGATTCAGGATGCCAGCTGCAGTGGAAAGCTTTCTGCTGTTAGCTCTGGAAGAAGGTCCTTCTTAGGAGTCTTTTCTTAGTCTGGGAACATCTCAGAAACTTCAGAACGAGAAGATGCACTCTGCTCCTGGAACTATTTTCTTGGTGGTATGAGGTCCCCAATCTCTGCTTGTTTCCCTTTTCTTTTATCTGTTGAGAGATAAAAAGTGATTCACGCCACATCCCAGGGAAATTCACTTTGCATTGGATATAGCCTGTTAGCTGCCATTAAATTGATTCCATCTCATAGCAGGCCCATGCACAACAGAATGAAACACTGCCCGGTTCTGTGCCATGCCCACAATTGCTTTTATTCTTAAACACATTGCTGCAGCCACCATGCAAATTCATCTTTTTGAGGGTCTTCTTTTTTGATAAACCTCCAGTTTACCAAGCATGACCTTCTGAGAAGGGTGTTACAGCCCCACCCTAATCCTCTTTGACATAATCCAGTCTTGACCTATAACCTCAGGCAGAGATTAGGATTTATGACAAATTCAAAAATTGCAATCACAAAACAGAGGATAACCACACAATACTGGGAATCATGGCCCAGTCAAACTGCTACACATATTTTTGGGGGAACATGGTTCAATCCATGACAAGCTCCCTTCATAAATTTGTTCCTCACCATTGTGGTGAAGCATGTCTTCTGGGCACTCAATGTGTCGGTATGTATGTCTCATCTGATAAATCCACTGTATTATAAACAGTAGTGAATATCACTATGGTCACTTTCAAAGTACTCCCCTGTGATCTGTGCTCTGATGCCAGTGCCTTGTCTACACTTCACAGCAGTTTTGGAACTCTTTCTGGAATGGCAACTGTGCACAGTGGCAAGTTCCCAAACTTAATTGTATAGTGGTCTGTGAGGGAGTTTTTAGCTAGTAAACAAATAATTGTATTGGAATACCCTCACTACTCACCTGATCTGGCCTCCAATGGCTTTTTTCTTTACCCAAAGATAAAGGAAATACTGAAAGGAAGACATTTTGATGACATTCAGGACATCAAAGGTAATATGATAACAGCTCTGATGGTCATTCTAGAAAACGAGTTCCAAAATTGCTTTGAAGGGTGGATTAGGTGTTGGCATTGGTGCATAACTTCCCAAGGGGAGTACGTTGAAGTTGACCTTAGTAATACTGAGCAATTAGGTGTGTGATAACTTTTCTAGGATGAGTTCATGGACTTAATTGTCAGTCCTTGTATGTGCCCAAAATAAAACATACATGTTTGGAAGACACTCATATATATGTACATATATATGTATATATTATATATGTGTTTATATATTCTTATCTACTTATATATATAAGTAGATATATCGACTTATTATAAAGTATATATTTTATAAAGTATATACTTTATAATAAGTAGATATGTATCTACTTATAGAAATACATATCTACTTACAGATATATATATCTACTTATAGATACATATATCTACTTATTATAGGTATCTACTTATATATGTAAGTAGATATATATAATTATGTATGTGAGTATCTCCCTCTGCAGCAGCCTTTACACTGTCCTTTCAAGTTTAGGCTCTTTAAGATTGGCTGTCATTATTTCCAGAAAAGTGACACTTTCATCAGAGGATATAGATACATAAAGTACTAAAGCTCCGTTTTGACCCATCTTTAGAGTAAGGTTGGGTGAGATAAGAAACAGACAGAGTTTCCACCCAGGTCTGTCTCGTATATATCCCCTGGTGGTTGTTTTCCAGTTTGGAATGTGAAATCAGAATAGACATGTCTTGCAGTTGATAGCAATCTCATGCTGCAGTCCATCAATAGTTAGGTGCTATAACATGTGCAAAGTCACAAATTTGTGTAAGGCCAAAAGAAATTTGTCATAAGATGAAATAGCACATCCAAGTTTAAGCCTGAGTGGCTACAAAAACAACTGGACCTGAACCCCATGCAACTTATATCTTGCACCTTTGTGTATTCTTCAGATCATGCATGTGACCTCAGGGAAGATTTTCTCTATGACCTCATTTCAGAGGAAAATGAAACCCAACCTTGATTGCTGGAATAGTTCTGCATGATACATCAGATAGTGCTGAAAATTGACTGCTGCTGTACTACAGCCCATTAAAGCAGGTCTCTTAACGGTGAAGGACAATTACCACAGTGGGCCAAGCTTCAGGCTATGTACCTGACCATTCACTTTGAGTGGAAAGAAAACTTGCCCATAGTAAAGATTTACATAGGCTTATGAGAAGTACCTCGTTACTTGACTGGTTGGTCAGGGGCTTGGAAGGAGCAAGATTGGAAATGATTATATCTGAGAAATGGTATGTGAAGGGATCATGTACCCAACCGACCGGACAGCACTTGGCTTGGCTGGCCTTTGGCGTAAGCAGGAAAGCACAAATCGTAGTTAAATGGCCTCTTAGAATTGTAGGTGAGGCAACAGCTTAGAGATAACATCTTATAATTACAACAAAATACTCTTAAACTAACGTACCTTAAGTCAATGATTATGATATGATACTGTGTCCTCAATATATACAATTCATTGGTACAGAAACCAAGAAGTAGGATTATTAGCTAAGTTATTTATATTCAGTCCCAACAAACCACTTAGGAATTTGTGTTTTCTGTCTATTAATTTCTTGAGGTTACTGTAATAGACTATCACAAGCTTGGTGGCTTAGAAGAAGAGGAATTAATTTCCTTACAGTTCTGTAGACCAGAACCCCAGTGATTTGCTGGCAGACCACACTTCCTCCAAAGACTCTCAGAGGGAATTTGTTTCTTGCTTCTTTCAATTTTTGTCAGCTACAGAAGTTTCCTTACTTTGTGGCCACATTGCTCCAATTTCTGCCTCCATCTCCATATCATTGTCTTCTTTGTGTGGATATATTTCAAGGACCCATAAGCCTCTTTTTTATAAGGATATATGTGATTGAATATACAGCCCATCTAGACAATTTTGTCCTCCTTTCATGATCACACCTTTTGCCATGTAAAATAATATCCACATGCTACAGAGATTAGGAAATAAATTTATATATGTGAGCTTCCTACCTGCCCTCACCTTTTTCCCCCAGCCTCCACACTCTGCTTTCCAATTTAGGCTGTTTAAGATTGAGTGTCATTATTACCAGAGAGTGATGCTTCTACCAAAGGCTATAGCAAGAGCTGAACTGTAACTAAAGCCACAGCTGCCACAACTTTGGAATCCTTGTGACAGTGGACTAGAATACAAAAAAGAAAAAGGGATAGTATATGTCAGGGACAATTCACTCTAGTTAACTTTGGGAGACATGAATTCTGCTAACTAGTAAGAGCCAAGAGAATTTCTTTGACATATAGGTCATCTACTGGGGTATCTCTTGGCTTTAACAATAATGCTTGGATTTAACTGTAAATGGAAAATTAAACACCACAGCCTGACAAATGCATGAGAAACAGGGGCTCAGTGCCCCTCAGAGAAAATGATCTGAATCACTGAACATAAAAGAAATTTACATTAGTTGAAGTATTGTTTGGCAGTGAGGAGAATCTAGAACAGTGATAGAGGAAAAAGATGGTACATTTTAATTACAGCCTCAGAATTAACTGAGGTAGAAGGGGCAAGAGCTCATCCCCAAAACACTCCTCTTGAAAAGTTTCCCAGAGATTATTACTAATATAAATCATGGAGAAGCTGTGGCAGTACTGTAAGAAATGAGTTGATCTTGATGGTTCCAGGGATGCACTGTAACAAGTACCATTAGTGCTCTGCCTCAGTTCACTAGGATGCCACTTACTCATTTGATTACTGTGGTATGTATACCAGTGGATCACATATGTAACATTCTCTGAGGATTCCTTCTAGACAAATCTGCTTTGCCAGAAGCTGCCTGTGGTACATGCCAAGGTACTTCCACATTTAAGGCCTTTGAACAAATACTGACTGAACTGGAGGAAAAGAAAGTCCTCTCTTTCCTAAGCCAGCCAAGCCAAGGCAATGCAAATTAAAGCCCAGAACTCCCCTTGACATCAAGCCAAAGCTTGATTTTATCTAAAACCACATTCTTGTGTAGCCTGTTCTTCTTCTTTTCCAAGCTTCCCTCATGCCATTAGTAGTTTCTCCTGAGAGGACTGCTGGAAAAACCATGAAAAGTTAAAACAATATCTCAGTTTAGGAAACCTAGATTGTAGATTACAGCCTAAAGTATTATTATGGCATTGTCTAATTAAGTAAATATGCCCTTGCAGCATTTATTAAGCAAAATAGGGTTAAAATACAGATATAAAAAGACTAAACATGCAGATAGTAAAAGCATGTGTACATATGTATAATATATGCATATCAGGATATTTTATTCATATTTATAGATACATTAATACAAATTTCTGTCAGAATTTTACTGATGATGGAGTTACGTAAAAGAATGGAAAAGTCATTTTGCCCACTTCAGCACTCTTCTTTTTCCCAGCTTTTCACATTAAAAGGCCAAACTTTCTGGTTTTGAGAGTTGGTCTTCCTTGCCATTGACGATTGTTAAGACATATGTGTTTTAGGAACCCAAATTAAATTTCAGGACACTGAGATAATTAATCCAATCCAGACATACTTTGAGTACCTAGTTTCACAGAAAGGAACTTGACTTCCCACTAAACAGGGAAAGATGGAAAGGAAATTGTAATAGCAGAACTAGGGGTTGAAGACTTGGATTGGCCCAAAAATAGATGACAGGGGAAGACAGTGCAGCTGTTCCACTTGTGAACTATCATTTAGGGAGATTAAACACTCAGCAAGAGCCCTAGTGGAACAGTAGTTAAGAGCTCAGTTACAAACAAAAGGTCAGACGGTTTGAATCTACAAGTCACTATTTGGAAACCATATGGAGCAGTCCTACTCTGTTCAATTAAAAGAATACCATAGAGTCTAGTCTGACTCATAGCTACCCTACAGGATAGCGTAGTAGAACTGTTCCATCTAGTTTACAAGCGCTCGGTGGATTCGAGCTGTTGATCTTTCGGTTAGCAGCAATAGCATTTATCCACTATGCCATCGGTGTCTCCTCTGTCTTATATAGTCACAATAAACCAGAATTAACTAGATGGTGATAAGTTTTAGGTATTTAAAAAAGATTAAGCATTTTCTAATAAATCTAACCAGAAATGTAGAAGATCTATACAAAAAAACCCTACAAAACACAATTGCAAAAAAAAGAGACCTACATAAATCATACTTGGAAAAATATACCATGCTCATGAATAGGAAGCCTCAAAGTTGTGAAAATATCAGCTCTACACAAAGTGACCTATGAATATAATATATTACCAATACAAATACTAGCAGCATTCTCTAAACAGATGGAAAAATTAATCACTGAGTTTATATACAAAGAGGCCACAGATAAGCAAAGCATTGTTGGAGAAAAAGAACAAAACAGCAGGCCTCATACTATCTCATCTCAGAACCTGTGATATAGCCATGACAGTCCTGGTTTTGGTACAACTACAGAAACACAAACCAATGAGACAGAATCAAGAACTGAGAGGTATACCCATCCACCATGATCGACTGATCTTTGACCAAGTTCCACAGTCCATTAAAAGGGAAAAATACATTCTTGTTTTTTATTAAAACTATTTTTTATTATGATTAAGTGAAAGTATACAATTTAAGTCATCTTGCATTCCTGCCTCTCTACAACTCTATCTGCTCTCACCACCCCATGACAGTATACTCCTCCTTTTCACTCTTTATTTCTAGTATCCTCCCAAAAAACATTTGTCCCCTCCTCTTCATACTCTCTTCTCTGCTTTAGAAAGAAACCAATAGGACAGCCTTCTAAAAACATATAAACCTTAAAGTACACACACCACATGATTACTCTGTGTCCCTGAGTAACACTGAATGTCTAGCTGTTTCAAAAAAAATAGACTCACACCTCACAGCATACACAAAAACTAACTCAAAATGAATCAAAGATTTTAATATAAAATAAAGAATAATAAAAAAAATAATGTAAGAAAATATTGGGTCAATGCTAGAAACTCTTAACAAACGGTGTAAATATAGTACAGACCATATCAAGTGATAAAGGATAAAGTAGATAACTGGGAGCTACTAAAAATTAAACACTGAACTTCATCAAAAGATTTCAACAAAAAGATGAAAAGACAACTTAGACTACAGAAATAATTTTGACTGTACCACATTTTACAAAAGTCTAATCTCTAAATACATCAACACTGCAGCAAGAAATAATCTAGTTAAAAGGCAATTAACAGACACATGAGGAAATGCTCATGATCATTAGCCATTTGCTGTTGTTCTTATGTGTCATCTAGATGATTCTGACACATAGTGTATGCTATAAAGGCAGAATTCTTCTTTAGTCTTCTTTTTCATAGCCCAGTTTTCACATGAGTCAAAATCAACTTGATGGCAGTGTGGGAGTTTTCACATACATATGAGATGACTGAAAATATTATGGCTTGCAACAGGCTCACCTTAATCCTTAAAATGATACATTTGCTTTTTAGCAATTTAAGGAAGTCTTTTGCAGCAGACTGTGGAGCAAAGTCAAATGGAGTCACTGACATCTTTGCTCTCTTTATCATGATGTAGCTTATTTGTCCAGTTGTGAGGGTTTTTTTTTTTTTTTATGTTGAGGTATGAGCCATACAGAGGGCTGTAGTCTTTGATCTTCATCAATAGGTGTTTTAAGTCCTTTTCATTTTCGCAGAAAAACTGTGTGTTATCTGCATATCAAAGCTTATAATGAGTCTTCCTCTGATCTTGATGCTTTGTTCTTCTTCATGTAGTCCATCTTCTCGGATTGTTTGTTCAGTGTTCATAATGAATAAGTATGGTGAAAGCTTGCAACACTGACTCACACCTTTCCTGATTTTAAGCTATTCATTGTCTTCTTGTTCTGTTTAAATGGCTGCTTCTTTATCTAAGTACATGTTCCTCCCAAGCACAATTAAGTGTGCTGGAATTCTTGTTCTTAGCAATGTCATCTGTAATCTATTACATCCCACACAGTTGAAAACCTGAACGTATTCAATAAAATACAGATAAACATCTTTCTGATATCCTCTGCTTTCATCCATGACCCATCTAACATTAACAATGATATCCTTTTGTTCTTTGTCCTCTTCTGAATCCAGCTCAAATTTCTCACAGCTCTTGTCAGTGTACTGCTGCAACCACTTTTGAATGACCTTTAGCAATATTTCACTTGTATATAATATTAGTGATATTACTTGATAATTTCTACAGTCTATTGGATCACCTTTCTTTGGAATGGGTACAAATATAGATCTCTTCCAGTCAGTTGGCCAGGTCTTCCAAAATTCTTGGCATAAACAAGTGAGCACTTCTTTTTCAATTTTGATGAGTTTCTATTTTCTTAGATCCGTACTTCATACATTCTACATTCTGATTATTAATAGATGTTTACAAGTGTTTCTTCTCATTTTGAGTTATATCAAACAGCAAATGATGGTTCTGAAAGATTGACTCTATCATTTTATTAAGGTTGAATTTGCTTTGAGGAGGCAGCTCTTTCCTATTCATAGTTTTAGTGCCTTCCAACCTGATAAGTCTCATCTTGCAGTGTTTTATCTAACAGTGTTTCACTGCTATGTATAAGGTTTTCATTGGTTTATTTTTTTGCAAGTAGACTGCAATGTCCTTCTTCCTAGTTTGATTTAGTCTGAAAGTTCAGCCAAAATCTGTTCACCATGAGTTAGTCTGCCAGCATTTGAAATACTGGTGGCATAGGTTCTAGTATCATGACAAACTGACAGATGTGTGATTAGCTATTAGAGAAATGCAAGTTAAAAAGCAGTGAGATACCATACAACCCCAACATTACTATCACAAATCAGAAAAACAAAAAAACAAAATAAAATGACAAATGTTTAAGAGGCTGCAGGGAGACTCTAACTTTTATACACTATTCTTTTGAATAGAAAATTTTTAAATGGAAAATGACATGGCACCTCTGGAAAAGCTGAAGTATATAATTTAGCAATCCTCTCCTGGTAATACATTCTAGAGAAATAAGCTGTCAAATGAACTGACATGTATCTCCCCATGTTCATTGCAGCATTATTCGCTGTCACAGATTGAATTGTGTCCTCCCGAAAATATGCATTTGACTGTGCTGTGATTCCTAGTGTTGTGTGACTGTCCTCCATCCTGTGATTTCCCAGTGTTTTAAATCCTGATCTCTGCCTGTGATCAATAGGTAGGATTATATTAAAGAAGATTAGGATGTGACCGCAATGCCCTTACTAAGGGAGTTTCTCTGGAGTGTGGTTTGTACCACCTTTTATCCTTTTTTTTCTACAATAGATAAAAGGAAAAGGAAGCATCCATAGAGTTTGGAACCTCATACCACCAAGAAAGCACCTAGAGCAGCGTCACAAAAGGATAAATACTCTATGAGACCACTATTATGAAAACTCAAGGAAGGGTTTACACACACAATTAACAATCTTTGACAGTTATTAAGGAGGGAAGGAAGAGCAAGGAAAATCATTAACTAGTTAGTAGACAATTGTTAACTTTGCTGAAGGAAAATGCAACACACAATATAGTGAAGTCAGCATGACTTCACCAAGGCAAAGTCATAGAATCTTCCTATATCCAGTGCCATTGAGTCAATTCTAACTCATACTGATCCAATAGGACAGAACAGAACTGTTCCAAAGGGTTTCTAAAGAGTGCCTGGAGGATTTGAACTGCTGACCTTTTGATTAGCAGTTGTAGTACTTAACCATTATGCCACCAGGCTTTCCATCATAACACAGTTCATAAAAAAACAAAAAATGTTCTACACACTACTTTGGTGAGTAGCCTCTGCAAACTTAAAGTCTTGTAAGTGTCCATCTAAGACACACCTATTGGTCCCTGTTTTAGTCAGCTAGTGCTGCTCTAACAGAAATACCACAGAGTGGATGGCTTTAACACAGGAAGGTTTATTCTTACACTGTCTGGTAGGTTGCAAGTCCATATTCAGGGTGACCGCTCTAGGGGAAGGCTTTACCCTTGTCGGCTCTGGAGGAAAGTCCGGTATTGCATCAGTTTTTGTCCAGGGAGTGTCCTGGTGCAAGAACCTCTGGTCTGAAGGATGTGCTGTTCTCCCGGTGCTGCTTGCTTGATGGTAGCGAGGTTCTCAATTGTCTTTTGTTTCTCTTTCCCTCTTATCTCTTGCAAGTTGAAAGCATTAAGGGTGAGGCAAGCCACACTCTGGGGAAACTCCCCCTACAGCAGGAGTTTACAGCCCCACCCTAATCCTTTAACATACGGTTTAGCAAAACCACACAATGGAAGACAAGATACTGGGAACCATATCCCAGCCACGTGGCTGCACATATTTTTCGGGAGACACAATTCAACCCATGACAGTCCCATCCTACCCAGAGCAAGGAGAATGAATAAAATCAAAGAGGTAAGGAAAATATTAGTCCAAAGGACTCAGGGACCACATAAACCACAACCTCTATCTACCACTTGAGCCCAGAAGAGCTAGACCATGTCCAGCAACCACCACCAACTTCTCTTAAAGGGATCACAGTAGAGAGATCAGGAAACACTGGTATCAGAGTGGTATAAAAAAATGTAGAAAAAATGCAAATTCTTCCCACCAAAAAAGATTTATTGGTTTGATAGAGAGTGGAGGAACCCTGAGACTATGTCCCTCCAATGTCTGACTAGTTCAGAACTGCAGTCACTCCTAAAGTCCATCTTTCAGCCAAAGATTAGACAGGCCTACCAAATAATAACATGCACAAGGAATATGTTTCTTAGTTCAATCAAGGGTACCAGAAAAAATGAACAACAAGCCCAAAAGCAAAGACAAGAAACAGCAAGAAACCTGGACAAGGCAGGGCTAAGATAACAGACTAGTCACATATCTCCTCGATTCCCTGTGAGATCCAAGGCCTAGAGAAAAACAATCGAATGGAGCAGAGTGGACACTGTGGGATCTCCAAGATCAGGCAAAGGTTTTTGAGATCAGAAGAAGCAATAGGAATGGGTAAACTCCCTTTGTCAGAGGAAAGACAGAAATGCAAAGGCTCCCACTTCAGCTGATGCAAAAGCTGAGAGGCTTACAGGCACAGACACTATTTTTGTTAACTGGTAGACTCGGACTGGGACTAGGATTGTCAAGTCTGAGAGCCTGGCAAGGGCCAGCTGCCATGCTGAGCTGCGATGTGTAAGTAAACAGCATTTTTTTTTGCAGCAAAAATGCTGTATTTAAGACAGTCATATCTTGAGAATCCAGCAGCAGCTGGTGACTGAGAGTAACAGTGCCCCACCCTACTCTCTGAGTTGCACAAGAGAGTTGGCTCAGGCATGACACCTTCTTAGTCAGCTGAGTGGCAGAGTCAGCCCAACTGGGGCTGTTTGCCATGCTTAGAGTACCTGACTGGGCAGAAAAGCTATTTTTAAGACAACTATACCTAGACAATGTACTGGCTGTTCATGGCCAAGTGTGGCAGTGTCCTTACCCCACCCTTCTTTCAGCCACATCATAGCATCTGCAGATGCAGCCCCCAAAAGACTCCACAAGGGGTTGCCATTTTTGTCAGCTAGGAGGGAGGTCCTGCCACCCCTGAAGGTCTGGTTAATACCAGCTGCTGCTGGGCATCACCTCTCTCAGCAGAAAAGCAGTTCTGAAGAATACCACATCTAGAGAACACAGTGGTGACTGGCAGCCAAGTGTGACAGCACCATTCCCTCCTCCCTTCACCAAGCCATGCCATAGCATCTGCTGATGGGCCTCCAAGAAATTACATAAGTAGGGTGCCAACTTTGTCAGCCAGGCGGTGGGACCTACCTCTCTTGATGTTCTGGCTGCTACTAGCTGCTGCTAGACAGGGCCCTTTTCAGGTGAAAAGTAGGTGCATTTAGAGAATAAAGCAGTGATTGGTGGCCAATTCTGGTGGCACACTTCTCTCCTTCTTTCTCTGAGCTATGCCATAGTATCTGCTGGGGTGACTCCGGAGAGTCAGCACAAGTAGGTTGCCAACTTTATCAGCCAGGAGATGGGGCCTGCAAACCCTGAGGGCTCAGACGGGGCCAGCTGTCAAGCACAGAAGCATCACAGAGCTGGACAGCATCTGTCTAAACAGAGAAGCTGTACATAAGTCATCTGTACCTGGAGAATGCAGCAGTAGCTAGTGGCCAAGTCTGGCAATAACCTTATTCACTGTCTCCCATCTTAGACTCATGCCACAGCTCTGGTTGGTGCAACACCAGAGAAGTTGAAAAGATTTTTGATGGGGAAAACTCTTCAATATCTAACCATTTAAGGAAGCAGACCACCATGACTCTGGAAAACTCCAAAATAAAGAATCAAAAAACTTCCTGGATGAAGATTTCCTGAAATTACTAGAGGTAGAATACAAAAGAATTATGTACACAGCTCACCTAGAGGTTAAACAAAGTGCAGCAGAAGAAAATTAAGCAAGCTATATGAACTATTAAAACATCAATGATCTGAAATTCAGCAGATGAGTAACAAAATTACAGAGTTAGGCAATTTAAAGCAAAGCCAAAAGAGCAGGAACGAGGGAATGGAATACAGAATCAATGAGACTGAAGATACAGCAACTGACACCAGCATTCATGAGGAGAAATCAGATAAAAGAATTAAGAAGAATTAAGAATCGTTAAGAAACATGTGGGACTCTATCAAGAGGAATAATCTATGAACAACTGGAGTTCCTGAACAGGGAGGAATAGCCAAAAATATAGAGAGAATTGCTGAAGAACTACTGACAGAAAACTTCCCTGACATCATGAAAGAAAGCAACACAGTTATTCAAGATGCTTATAGAACTCTATGAAAGTTAGATTCCAAAAGAAAGACACCAAGACATATTACAAACAAGCTTACTTAAATGAAACATAAGGAGATCTTAAAGGCAGCTAGGCTTAAATCAGACTTCTTGGCAGCAACTTTGCTGGCAAAAAGGCAGTGGGATGACACATACAAAGCCTTGAAAGAAAAATTTCCAATCACAGATTATATATCCTGCAAGATCATCTTTCAAATATGACGGTGAAATTAAGACATTCTCAGATAAACAGAAGGTTAGAGACTTTGCAAAAACCAAACCAAAATTACAAGAAATACTGAAAGAAGCTATCGATTAGAAAATCAATAACCTCAGACATATTCTCAAGTACACAATGCAGGACAGAGTATCTGGAGTTCTACTCAGTTACGGAAGTCACAAAGCTCATCAAAGCTAAAATATCAAAATTAGGGAACCAAAGACCTTACCATGTAATCTGTGACATCATTACACTATAAAGGGGAATAAATTACAGTATTTATAGCCCTCTCAGACTGAAAAGAAGCTAAAGAGATACACGGAAGTTAAAGATTTGTTTAAATTTAGAACATTAAGGGTGAACAGTGGGGTAGCCACAAAGCAAACCAACAACACTACATATCAAAACAAGAAACGTAATACAGGAGTCTCAACAGGCACAAAACCAACACTGAAAAGGATGAAAAGAATATCTGTGAAGAAAAGCAAACCAGAACAGGATACTAAGTGCAATAAAGAAGACATCGGCAATGCAAAAATAAAGACACCAAAATGATAGCACTAAACACGTATTTATCAATAATTACACTGAATGAAAATGGATGGAATGCTCTCTTTAGACAGAAAGCAACAGGTTGGATTAAAAAAATCCATCTATATGCTGCTCACAGGAAACACACCTTAGACTCAAAGCTTTGAATAAACTGAAAATCAAAGTGTGGAAAAGTATATACCAAGCTAACAACATACAAAGAAAGGCAGAAGTGGCAGTATCAATCTCAGATAAAAAAGATTTTAGAGTAAAATCCACCATCATGGACAAGGAAGATCAGTATTTATTGCTTAAAAGCTCAATATATGAACAGGATAGAACAATGTCAAATATGTATACAACCAATACCAAAGCATCTAAACACATCAAACAAGTGCTCACAACATTGAAAAATGAGATAGATACTCCACAATCATCATAGCTGTTTTTGTTATCTAGTACTGCTCTAACAGAAATACCACAGAGTGGGTGGTTTTAACAAGAAAAAGTTTATTCTTGCACAGTATGGTAGACTACAAGTCCAAATTCAGGATGGCCACTCCAGTGGAAGGCTCTCCCCTTTGTTGACTCTGGAGGAAAGTCCTTGTGTTGCATCAGTCCTCTTCAGGGAGCATTTTGGCACAGGAACCTCAGGTCTGAAGGACATACCCTTTTCCCAATGCTGCTTTCCTGATGGAGTGAGGTTCCCAGCTCTCTGCTTGCTTCCCTTTCCTTTTACTCCTTGTAGGATAAAAGGAGATGATCTTAGGAAGGGACTTACAGTCCCACCCTAATCCTCTCTAACATAATCCACTCTGTTAACCACACACAGAGATTAGGATTTACAGCATCAGAAAATCACAAAATGGAGGGCAATGACAGAATACAGGGAATCCTGGCCTAGCCAGATTACTACAGATATTTCTGGGGGGACATGATTCAATCTATAACTGTAGGAGACTTCAACACTCCACTTTCAGTAATGGAGAGATTATCCAGAAAAAAAGCTCAGTAAACATAGAGAACATCTTATTGTGACAGTCAACCAACTAAATCTCATTGATGTATACAGAACTTTCTACAACAGATAAGTACACTTTCTTTTCCAATGCACATGGAACATTCTCCAGAATTGACTACATATTAGGCCCTAAAGCAAGTCTCAACACAATCCAAACCACTGAATTATTGCAAAGCATCTTCTCAGACCATAAAGCCATAAAAGTTTAAATCAAAGCAGAAAAAACATAGGTAGACATTCAAACTCATAGAAGCTGAATAACACCTTGCTCAAAAACTCATGGGTTATAGAAGAAATCAAAGGTGCAATAAAGAAATTTACAGAATCTGAGAATGCAAACACATCCTATTGAACCTATGGGATACAGCAAAAACAGTGCTCAGAGGTCAGTTCATCTCCATAAATGCATCTTTATAAATCCAAAATGAAGGGCCCAAACCAAATAATTAACCTTACAATTTGAGCAAGTAGAAAGGAAACAGCAAAAGAACCCCTTGAGCACCAGAAGAAAACAGATAATAAAAACTAGAGCAGAACTAAACAAATTAGAGAACAGGAAAAACAATTGAAAAGAACTTACAAAAAACAAAAGCTAGTTTTTTTGAAAAGATTACTAAAATTGATAAAATATTGACCAAACTTGCAAAAGAAAAACAGGAAACAAATAACCCAAATAAGAAATGAGATGGGAGATGTCACAACAGACCCAACCAAAATTAAAACTATCATTAAAAAAAAAAAAAAAACTACAAAGAACTATACTCTAGCAGATTTGAAAACCTAGAGGACATGGATGTATTTCTAATTCTCATCACCTGCTAAAATTATCACAAGGAGAAGTAGAACAAATTAATAAACCTGTCACAAAAGAAGAGATTGAAACAATGTTCAAAAAACTACTAACCAAGAAAAGTCCTGGCCCAGATGTCCTCACCAGAGAATTCTACCGAACTTTTAGAGAAGACTTGATTCCAATATTGCTGAATCTATTTCACAACATAGAAAAGGACAGAGTATTCACAAATTCATTGTATGAGGAAGCATAACCCTGATATGAAAGCCAAGGAAAGATCCCACAAAAAAAGAATATTACAAAACAATCACGAACCTAGATGGAAAAATTCTCAAAAAAATCCTAGCAAATAGAATCCAACAACATATATTAAAAAAAAATATCTATCATGACCAGGGTAGATACGTACGAGGGATGCAGCATTGGCTTAACATCAGAAAAACAATTAATGTGATCAACCACATAAATAACACAAAGGATAAGAGTCACCTGATTTGTAAACTGATGCAGAAAAGGCATTGGACAAAGTCCAACATCCATTCACGGTAAAAACTCAACAAAATTGGAATGGAAGGTAAATTTTTCAGTGGAATAAGGGACATCTAGCAAAGCCACCCGCCATTCATCCTGAATGGAGAAAAATGGAAAGAATTCCTCTTGAGAATGGAAACTAGACAAGGATGCCCACTATCACCACTTCTATTCAACATTGTGCTAGAGGTTCTGGCCAGAGCAAGCGGACAAGACAAAGACATAAGGGCATCTGTATCAGTAAAGAAAAAGTAAAGATCTTCCTATTTGCAGAAGATATGATTGTATATGCAGAGAATCCTAAAAAGCCCATAAGTAACCTACTTGAACTCATAGAAGAGTTCAGCAAAGTATCAGGATATAGTATGAATATAAGTAAATCGGTAGGATTCCTTTATACCAACAAAGAGGTGATCAAAGAAGAAATCACCAAATCAATGTCATTTACTATAGCCCCCAAGAAGATAAAATACCTAGGAGTAAATTTAACTAGAGAAATAAGAGATCTATACAAAGAGAACTGTAAGACCTTACTGCAAAAAAACAAAAGAGACTTAGATAAATGGAAAAACTTACCCTGCTTACAGATAGGAAGAGTTAACATTGTGAAAATGTCTATTTTACCCAAAATGATTTACATATGCAATGCAATTTCAATACAAATTCCAGTGACTTTTTTTAATGAGATGGAAAAATAAATCACCAACTTTATTTGGAAAGAGAAGAAACCTAGAATAAGTAAAGCACTACTGAAGAAGAGGAACATAGTGGGAGGCCTCACACTACCTGATCTTAGAATTTACTGCACTGCCACAGTAGTCAAAACAGCCTGATAATGGTACAAAAAGAGACATATAGACCCATGGAACAGAGTTGAGACCCCAGAGATGCCACCATCCTCTTACGAATGGCTAATATTTCATGAATTCTTTAAGAGTATAAACTAGGGTAAAAACAGTCTCTTTAACAAATAGTGGGGCAAAATTAGATATCCATCTGCAAAAAACTGAAACAAGACCCATATCTCACACCTTACACAAAAACTAACTCAAAATTTATCAAAGACCTAAATATCAAACCTAAAACAATAGAGATCATGCAAGAAAAAATAGGGACAACAATTGAAGTTGTAATACATAGCTTAGACAGACTACAAAATCTGACCAACAATGCATGAACAACAGAAGAGGAAATAGATAAATGGGAACTACTAAAAATCAAGCACTTATGCTCATCCAGAGACTGTACCAAGAGAGTTAAAAGACTGCCTACAGAATGGGAAAGAATATTTGGCAACTGCATATCAGATCGACATCTGATCTCCATAATCTACAAGTACTGCAAAATGTCCACAAGGAAAAGGTGAGTAACCCAATTAAGAGATGGGAAAAGGAGATGGACAGACACTTCACTGAAGAGGACATCTAGGCAACCAAAAGACACATGAGGAAATGCTTACAATCATTAGCTATTAGAGAAATCCAAATCAAAACTACAATGAGATTGGCAATAATCCAAAAGACACAAAACAATTGCTGAAGAGGCTGTGAAGAGATTGGGACTCTCCTACACTGCTGGTGGGAATGCAAAATGGTATAATCTCTTTGGAAAGTAATGTAGAGCTTCCTTATAAAGCTAGAAATAGAAATGCCATATGAATGAACAATTCCACTGCTTGGAATCCATCCTACAGAAATAAAGGTGGTCACATGAACAGACATAGGCACACAGATGTTTATTGCAGCACTGTCTACAACAGCAAAAAGATGGAATCAACCTACGTGCCCATCAACAGATTAATGGATTAGCAAACTATGGTGTATACACTAAATGGAACAGTATACAGTGATAAAGAACAGTGATGAGTTCAGGAAACATCTCATAACCTGGTTTCAACTAGAAGACATTATACTGAGTGAAATCAGTCAGCTGCAAAAGGACAAGTATTGTGTAAGATCTCTGCCATAAAGACTTAAAAATGGCCCTAAGTACAGAAGAAAATACTCTTTGATGGCTACAAGGTTGGAGAGGGAGAGAGATGTTCTTAAATAGTCAATAGGAATTTGGTTAGATGAAGGAAGTGACAGCGTACACTAGAGGACAGATCAGCAGAACTGCACTGCACCATAAACTGACAGTTTTCCTAAATGCACCTTAAGATTTCAAAGGATAGAGTAGCAGAGAGAGAGGTCTGGGGCCAGGTTTTCAGGGGACATGGAGGTCAATTTTGCTAAGAGAGTCTTCTGCACCTCACATTGGTGAGTGTCATCTGGTGTCTTAAAAGCTAGCAAGTGGCCATATGAGGAACACCAAAAGGTCTCAACCCATCTGAAACAGATGATGACTGAGAACATCAAAGACACAAGGAAAAATTAATACAGGAGACAGAAGGACCCCTGTCAACTGGAGAGTGAATCAATATGAGACCAGAAGAACCAGACGGTACCTGGCCACCACCAAAGGCAGCTGTGATGTGGCACACAGTGAAGAGTCCCTGATGTACCATGAGAAGAAGTCCGTAGTTTAAGAACTCTACTAAAAGACCAGAGTTCATAGTCCAAAAGCTTGGAGGGTCCCCTGGGAACAAGGTCCCTAGACTTGCTGCTGCCCCTGACCTGAAACCAGTACTGAGGTCAACTCTTCAGACAATAATGGACTGGACTCGGGAACACAGTGTGTGTATCTGCTGTGTGTGCTTTATAGTTTTATGTGTTTATAGGAGGCTGTCATACCGTTTTCTTTCCAGATGGGAGAGAAGAAAGTGGAGAGGAGGGGACAGGTATTCACTGAGAGGATACTAGAAGTAAAGAGTGAAAAGTAGGAGTGTGCTGTTACAGGGTGAGAAGAGCTGATGGAGTTGCAGATAGGCGGGCATGCAAAATTGGTTTGGACTGTATACTTTCACTTAACAAAAAAAAGAAAGAAACCCAGACACAGGGATCCCATGATGGAAGGGGAAAGGTAGAGTGCTGATACATTGTGGGAGTTACAGTCAATGCCACAAAAAAAAATTACTTATATATTTTGGGATAAGAAACTAATATTGCACAAAACTTTTTCCCGAAGAACAATAAAATTTTAAAAAAGAAAGAGAAACAGAAATTTTCAGCAGAGATGTGAGCCTGAACAAACTGGTTCAAAGCTTTTGTCTGAAAGTAGCATTCCTTCCTGAAAAAAAAAAAAAAAGAGAGAGAGAGATTGAAGGCAATTAGCATGACCTGCCACAAGACACTTGACTTAGTGTCAAAATCCACTGCTGTCAAGTTGATTCTGACTAATAGTGACCCTGTGGGGCAAAGTAGAACTGTTCCATATAGTTTTCAAGGAGCATCTGGTAGATTTGAACTACCAACCTTTTGGTTAGCAGCCGTAGAACCTGACCACTACGCACCCATGTTTTCTGACTTAGTGTCAGCATTATCTAAATCTATGTGAAGGCTTTGGTTTTGAAACAAACAAACAAACAAGCAGAAAAGGTGTGTATCTTATTCTTACTTTATGCCTTCCTGTATTCTCCTGCAAAGCTCTGAGCAGAAGCAGTCACCTCCATGAATAAGGAAGAAAATTCAAGGGCAATGAAAAATAAATTAATATCTCAAGTATTATAGAATAATATATGTTAAGTGACTGGCTCAGTAGCACTCAACAAGCACTCATTAAGAGGTAGTCGTGGGGGCGGAGTCAAGCTGGCAGACTAAGCCCACGTCTCCTTATATCCATCTGGAAACCAAGACCTGAACTGACAATCAAACAGAGCCTTCTGAGCACCTAATCAGCCTCAGGACACGGCATAGAGCTGTTAATTGGGACTTCATACAACTCAGCGAAAAACCTCCTCTCTTTCGCTGACTCCCACTCCTGGCTAGCCCCGGCTCTCACGGACAGAAGGTAAATGCACCATTTTGACTTGTTTTTTCTCGGTCTCGGCTGGCGGGCGGAGCTGGGTCTTGCCTGGCGGCTGGACTCAGACACGCTGCTGGGGGGACAGGCAGGCGAAATTCCCATATTCTGAGAGCCAGGCTCAGGACTCTGTTAATCTAGACACTTTGAGCCTTTCGTTTTGTAGCTGCCTCAGTGGGGTTTGTGCGGAACTCCGTGGTCAGCGTGCGGGACGCCATGTTGGTACCGAGATTTTAGCGGGACCTCGTTCTTAGCCTGGGAGCCAGCGCCTGCAAACGGGACTGCACTTCTTCGACAGAAAAGTAGTGATTTTGCACAGTGCTGCCTACATTGCGGGACTTGCAACAGAAGCAGAGGAATCACAACCTCTCGGCACCTTTAGCCCCTCTGTCTGCTGCCTGTGTGGAGGACGCCATCTTGGATACGGTGGCCGCAGCTGGACCTAATTCTTAGCATGGGAGCCAGAGCCTGCCCACAGGAGAGTGCTTTTCTATCACAAGAGCAGTACTCGAGGCAGTGTTGGCTAAGGCTAGGCCCTGTGAGCAGAGGTCACCAGGGCAGTAGCATTGCTGTATTCTGAACTAGTTTGTTATGATTTGGGGTGGGATATAGCGGTGCTTACTTTGTCAGATGAGAAGAGGGACCGCTACCCCTGAAAATCTAACTGACTTGTTAACTGGTCAGATACCTTTTGCTTTACATTTGAAGACAGCCTAGAGAAACATTTGCAATCCACCCTCACAGTACCTCTTCCAGCCTCTATATACTCACATGGGACCCAAAAAGCAACAGACAATTGTGGCATACAAGCAATCACTCATGGCTTCAGAAGGCTCCCAAACAAAGCAACCAAGGAGTTTTCCAGATGAAGAAACTTTTATGAAAGCATCAGGAAGTGAATACAAATTGATTATATACAGAGCCCTTCTAGACCTTATACAAAATGCAGCAGAACAAAATGAAAAATTAAGCAAGTTGTTCAATCTGATGGAACACCAGTACTCTGAAATCCAACAGATTAAGAAGAAAATCAAAGACATAGAAACTTCCATGCAAAGCCAAGAAAACAGAATGGAACAAATGGAAAAAAGAATTTCTGACTTGGAAGACAGAGCTACTAATGCCAGCGTCTATGAACAGAAATCAGAAAAAAGAAACAAGAAAAATGAAGAAACATTAAGAAGCATGTGGGGCTCTATTAAGAGGAACAACCTTCGATTAATTGCAGTCCCTGAATAGGGTGAGACATCTGAGAACACAGAGAGTATTGTTGCTGAGCTGCTAAAAGAAAACTTCCCAGAAATCATGAAGGAAGAGAACATTGACATCTCAGATGCATGTCGTACGCCACCCAATATAGATCTCAAAAGAAAGACTCTAAGACATAGTGTAATCAAGCTTAACAAAATGAAACATAAGCAGCAACTCTTAAAGGCAGCAAGACTCAAGGCAAAGCTAACATTCAGAGGGAAATCCTGTAGGCTCTCTTCAGATTTCTCAGCAGAAACCATGCTGGCACAGAGACAGTGACACGACACATTCAAAGACTTGAAGGAGAAGAACTTCCAACCAAGAATTATATATCCTGCAAAACTATCTTTCAGATATGAAAATGAAATTAAGACATTCCCAGATAAACAGAAACTCAGAGACTTTGTAAAAACCAAACCCAAACTACAAGAAATACTGAAAGAAGTCCTTGGCTTTGGCTTAGAAGAACGAAATCACTAACTTTATATTTTAGAACTACACACTACTCAATAATCTACTCATTTAGGGAAGGCTCCAAAGTAAATCACAGCTTTGATTTGAAAAGAAGCAATCTAGTGATCATCATGAAAACTATGGTGTCGTCATAATAAAAAGAGGGATGTACTACAGTCGTTATAGTCCTTCCAGATGGAGAGGAAGATGACAAGACTGGTAGTAATTAAAATTGGGTTTATAAACAGTTTATTAAGGGGGTTCATAGGGGCAGCTGTAAAGCACAACAAAGATGTATCATACCATTTCAAGAAATCTAACACACGAGTCTCAACAACTATAAAACCAGCTCTGAAAAAGCTGAAAAATCAACTCACAAAAAAAGAGTGTCCCAGAACAGACTACTAAGATCAACAGAGAAAATATCAACATAAAAATAAACATATCACAATGGCAGCAGTGAACACATACCTATGAATAATTACATTGAATGTGAATGGACTGAATGCTCCAGTAAAGAGACACCGAGTGTCATCTTGGATCAAAAGACATGACCCATCCATATGTTGTCTACAAGAAACTCACTTGAGACCTAAAGACAGGAACAAACTGAAAATTAAAGGATGGAAGAATATATATCAAGCTAACAATGAACAAAGAAGAGCAGGTGTGGCAATTCTAATCTCAGACAAAATCAATTTTAATGTCAAAATCACCATCGTGGACAAAGATGGACACTATTGATTGCTGAAAGGTTTAGTACACAAGCAAGACTTAACTATATTAAATATTTATGCACCTAATGTCAGAGCACCTAAATATGTCGAAGAAACACTGACTACGCTCAAAAGACAGATGACTCCACAATAATAGTGGGAGACTTTAACACTCCACTCTCATTACTAGACAAATCATCTAGAAAAAAGCTCAGTAAGGAAACAGAAGACCTCATTGACACAATTAACCAACTAAACCTCATTGATATATACAGAACTTACCACCCATCAGCAGACAACTACACCTTCTTCTCCAGTGCACATGGAACATTCTCCAGAATTGACCATGTGATAGGGCATAATGCAATGCTCAACAACATCCATACCATTGAATTACTGCAAAGCATCTTCTCAGATCATAAAGCCATCAAAGTTGAAATCAATAGCAGAAAAAGCATAGATAGAAAGTGGAACTCCTGGAAAGTGAACAACATCTTGCTCAAAAAAACATGGGTTACAGAGGAAATCAAGGATGAATTAAAGAAATTCATGGATTCCAATGAGAACGAAAACACTTCCTGCCAGAACCTATGGGATGCAGCCAAAGTAGTGCTCAGAGGTCTGTTTATCTCCATAAATGCACACATCTGGAAGGAAGAAAGAAACCAAATCAAGGAATTAACTCTACAGCTTGAACAAGTAGAAAGAGAACAACAGAGGAATCCCTTGGGTACTGGAAGAAATGAGATCATAAAGATTAGAGCAGAGCTAAATGAATTAGAGAATAGAAAAACAATTGAAAAAATTGAAAAGTCCAAAAGCTGTTTTTTTGAAAAGATCAACAAAATTGATAAACCACTGGCTAAACTTACTAAAGAAAAGCAGGAATGGAAACAAATAACCCAAATTAGAAATGAGAAGGGAGTTGTCACCACAGATGCAACAGAAATCAAAAATATCATAACAGAATACTATGAAAGACTGTACTCTAACAAATTTGAAAACCTAGGGGAAATGCATCGATGCCAGTGCGCAGTCCAACTCTTCAAAGCAATTTTAGAACTCTTTTTCTGGAACGGCCATCAGAGCTGCAGTTGTATTACCCTTAATGTCCTGAATGTCGTCAAAATGTCTTTCTTTTAGCATTTCCTTTCTCTTCTGGTAAAGAAAAAAGTCATTGGGGTCAGACCAGTTGAGCTGCTTCAGGACCATATTTGCACACACTTTTCTCCTGCCAAGATTTTCAGTTAAGATTTTCCTATTTCTCAATCAATGTTTACTTGGTCTGCTATGCTTCTGAAAGTCAGCCGCCAATTCAGACTCACAAATTGACAAATTTTTGCAATGTTTTTGTCAGTTCTGCTTGTTACTGGCTGTCCTGACCTCCCTCTGTCAGTGACACTTTCTCTCCTCTTAGAAAAATGTTTAATCCATTTGAACACTGACTGCTGTTTTCTTCATGGCATTATCGCCATAAACTTGGACTAACATATATTTGATTTCACTTTCTTGCTTGCCAAGTTTAACATGAAATATAATGCCTAGGATAGCCACGAGTCAGATCCGACTCGACAGCACTTGACTTGGCTCATTGCTCTAATTCAAGATTCAACATTCTTGTCACAGCACACAAAAACACACAACCACAATAACGAATGCCACTCAGCAAGATACCACCACACATTAACATGAATGCAACTGTGAGATACTGATATACCAAGGTTAAGAAACCTTACTGAGTTGTTTGTACAGTGCTGCCAATGTAAGCACATGGTGGCAGTTGACAAACCTAATTGTCAGACTTCATATGGACTTCCTGAGAAAGCTTTCTGGCTTTTGCTTCCTCTAGATCCTACAGTCACTTCAACATTGTCTGAACTCCAGTTCCTGTGGCTAGAGAGAGTAGCCTACATCTTACCTGAAGACGTTAGGTTCATCAGCCTCTGCAGGTACATGAGTTAGGAGAAGCCTCCAGGCTGTGGATTGACATACAGACTTAAGCTTTCCAGCCTCAGCAGAGACATAAACCTTTTTCTTGATCTAAATCTTTCTCTTTCTCTTTCTCCCTCTCTCTCTCTTTTATGTACACATGTACACGTGTGTGTGTATATATATATATATATATATATATATACACACGCATATTTGGAAACCCCAGTGGTGTAGTGGCAAAGTGCTACATCTACTAACCAAAACGGTGGCAGTTCAAATTCTCCAGGCACTCCATGGAATCCCTATGAGTCAGAATCAATTGGACAGCAGTGGGTTTGACTTGGTTTTCATATATATGTATGTATAAATGTATATGTATACATATGCATATACATACATGTGTATATGTGTTCATACACACATGTGTATGCATATATATACACAAATATACACACACATATCTGTGTGTGTGTGTGTGTGTGTGTGTGTGTATAAATATGCTTAGCTTCACTGGTTTTGCTTCTTCAGAAAACCCAGCCAAATCAGTAACATATCTGTCCGTTTTATTCAGGTATCTACATAGTCTATACATGTGTTGATGACAATAAGGTATAGTGAAAAGAATCCTGAATTTGGAGTTATAAATTATTAACTGAAAGAAAATAGACTTTTAGTCATTTGTTCTCTGACTTCTGGCACAAATTTTACTGTGTATTTTCTTTGTTAATTTTTTTATTATGTAGATCTTTACACTTTACTTCAAAAGCACTTAACAATAAACAAACCTACTGAAACTTCAACTGGGATAGTATGAGATGTATGTATCAATGTGGGAACAATTGTTATCTTTGTAATTTTCAGTCTTCCAATGCATGAATTTGTTATATATCTTCATTTATTAAAGATTTTTATGTCTTTAATAATGTTTTTGAAAAATGTTTTTTTTTTTTAGGTGGAAGTTTACACAGTGAGTTGGCTTCCCATTTAGCAATGTTTATGCAAAGTGTCCCATGACATTTGATACAATTTTCAATTGTCACCATTTGCATATTTCCATTCTGTTTGTTATATTTCCATTGACCTAGTGTTCCTTGCCTTCTCAGCCTTAGTTAATGTTGACAACTGACCCCATGTAGCTGTTTAAGGAACACATTATCCGTGGTGATTTTGTTTATTTTATAAGCCAACTTACTGTATTTCTGAAAGGTGACCTCCAGGAGTGGTTTCAGTTCTAGATTAAAAAGTATTTTACAGCAAGTGTCCAGTGTTCCTCCAGTCTCTATCAGTGCACTAAATCTGGTCTTTTTAGGGAACTGGAGTTTTGCTCTATGATTTTCTCCCATTCTACTCTTACCTTCTCTTGTTTCCCTGGTGAAAACATTTGGTAGGGTTGCTATAAGTCAGAATTGACTCACGCACTTGTTTTTTTTTTTCTTCTCCTCACCCCTTTTTTTACATAGACGTAGGTGCATATGGATATCTTAGTAGCATAGCGTTTAAGAGCTATGGCTGTTCATCAAAAGGTTGGCAGTACAAATCCACCAGGTACTCCTTGGAAACCTTATGGGGCAGTTCTAACCATCCTGTAGGGTCACTATGACTCTGAATCAACTTGATGGTAATTTTCGTTTATTCATTTATGTTTCATGCATACACTTTACCTACGTAACCACATATATATTTTTGCTGTTGTTGCAAAATAGAATATGTAATAGCATTTACTGAATGCATCCCCTCTTCTTGTGTGCTTCTTAGTGTCTTCATTTACTTTGATCAAGATATGGTGGCTTCGGCTTTATTTGGTGTTGTCATTGCTGTCTCCAAAAATAACGAAAGTTACTACCCATAAAGTGATTTCCCCTTTATCACCCTTCCATTCCATTTCTGTTTATCTATTTCTAATTTTTTATAATAGTAGGACCATACAGTATTTCTTCTTTTGTGATTGATTTATTTCACTCAGCTTGATGTCTTCCTGGTTCATTCATGTTGTAAGATGTTTCGTAAACACCTCGTTGTTCTCTAGAGTAGCGTAGTGTTCCATTGTATGCATATACCATAGTTTCTTTAGCCTTTTATCCACTGCTGAGCACTTAGGTCATTTCCTTCTTTTTTGCTCTTGTGAATAATGCCTCAGTGGAAATAAAATCACATATTTCTATTCATATTACTGCTATTACGTGTCTTGGTTGTTGTTTCAGTCAGCTAGGGCTACTCTAACAGAAATACCACAGAGTGGATGGCTTTAACAAAAGAAGGTCTGGTAGGCTACAAGTCCAAATTCAGGATGCTCACTCCAGGGGAAGGTTTTCCCCCTTGTTGGCTCTTGAGGAAACTTCTGGTATTGTAACAGTCTTTGTCCAGGAAGCATCTTCGTGCAGGAATCTCAGGTCTGAAGGATGCGTTCTTCTCCTGGTACTGCTTTCTTGATGGCGTGAGGTTCCTAATTCTCAGTCTGCCTCCCTTTCCTTTTATCTCTAGCAGGATGAAAGGATTAAGAGTGGGGCAAGCCGTACTCCAAGGAAACTCCCTTTACAGTGGAGTAAGGAGGTGATCCTATGAAGGGATTTATAGTCCCACCCTAATCCTGTAACAAACAGCACAGGAAAATCACAAAATGGAGAGCAATCCTAAAATACTGTGAATCATGGCCCAATCACATGGTTACACACATTTTTTGGAGTGGGATATGATTCAATCCATGACAGTAGTATACCAGCAGTGAAGATGCTGGATTAAAAGCTATTCGTAGCCTTTTGAGGAAACACCAATCCATTTTTTGAAGTAGTTGAAATATTTTTATGTTCCAACCAGCAGTGATAAGAATTCCAGTGTCCTTGCAGCCTTGCCAGTATTTGTTGTTTTCTGTCTGTTGTTGTTGTTTGTTTGTTTTATTCATTATTTTTACATGTATCATATGGTATCTTTTTATAGTTTTGATTTACATATTTCTAACAGCTTATAATCAGGAGCAATTTTCATGTATTTGTTGGCCACCAGAACATCCTCTCTTATTACTTGTTTATTTATGTCCATCTATTTTTTAATTGGGTTGTTGGCCTTTTTGTTGTTGAGCTGTTGAAATTTTTTATATATTTTAGGTACTAGACTTTTGTCAGATAAGTCTTTCCCAAAGATTATTTTCCCAGATTTTATGTTCTCTTTTGGCTATGTCTTTTGATGAGAATAACCCAACCAATCCACTGCTGTTGAACTGGGTCTGACTCACAGTGACCCTAGAGGTCAGAATAAAACTACCCCATAGGATTTCCAAGGAGCACCTGGTGGAGTTGAACTGCTATCCTTTCAGTTAGCAGACATAGCACTTAACCCACTACACCACCAGGGTTTCCTTGATGAAAATAAGTATTTAATTTTTAGGAGATACAAGTTAACTAAATTATCTTCTGTTATTCTCTCATTGTTAGTTGTGTTTAATAGACTATTGACGCCAAAGTTTAGATCTCTAGTTTTGTTCCTATTTTGTCTTCCAGGAACTTTGTAATTTTATTTTTAACATTTAGGTCTTTGATCCATTTTGAGTTAATTTTTGTGCATGGTATGAGGTATGGATTATGTTTCATTTTCCTGCAAATAGGTAACTATTTTTGCTGGCACTGTTTGTTAAATTTGACCTTGGGTAGACAAAGTGTTTTAAACAGGAAACACACAAACCATAACTACAGAAAGGGGAAAAAAAAATGGACTTGATCACTATTTTAAACTTCTACTGAGCAAACAATATTGTCCCGGAAGTGAAAAATACAAGTCACAGACTACAACTAAGTATATGCAGTTTTTATATATGTGTTAAGTATATAACTACAGTATATAATTATATTTGTAGTTAAATGTTTGTTTTATATATGTGATGAAACATCCATATCCAGGCTATTAACAGATTTCTACAAGTCAATGACAAAATTAAAAACAATCCAATTTTTAAAATAAGAATTCTAATAGGTACTACACAGAAAAAGATGTATGAAAACTCAATAAATATATGAAATGGTGCTTAACATAGTTAGCTCTCAGAGAAATAGGGTTTCCGAAGAGCAAGTTAAACCACAAGGAGCTGTTTCTTTATAATCTCAATGATGTCTTTTAAAAGACAGAATAGTTAATATAAAAAGACTGACAGCATCAGATATGGATGATAACGTGGAATAACTGGAAGTCTTTTAAAGAGACTGTTTCATCCCCACTGAATGGACTTTGAACCCTTGTGGAAGATCAGCTGCCCACAGATAGATGGATTTCTCCTGAATTCTCAGGTCTATGTGTCTGTCATTGAAGCACTACCTAGCTCTTTGACTATCGTGGTTGTATAGAAGATTTCAGACAGGGAAGCATGAGGCCTCATTTATTATACTGGAGCCTTGGAAAACCTACAGTGCAGTTCTACTACTGTTATAGCTGCTTTAGTCAGGAATTCCTTCCCTTCTGACTGAAGTTGGAAATGAGTTTTCTCCATTTCATTTACACGAGCTTCAGATGAAGATTACATTATATCTACAGGTTGGTTTTGGTAATACTGATGTTTTTGCGGTATTAAGTCTTTCCAATCCATCACCATGGGAAGTTTCTCCATTTTTTTGTAGATGTCTTTTAGCTGCTTGCAGTAGTGTTTTGTAGTACTCCTTGCATAATTCTTTTACAGTCCTGGTTAAGTTTATTCTTAGGTATTTTATCCTTTGGGGAGTTATTGTGAGTATGACTGTTTCCTTGATTTTATTTTCAGAGATCTTTGTATTTGTGTAGAGGAACCCAACTGACTTTTGTGTGTTGAATGTATACCCTGCCACTTTGTTAAGTCTTTCTATTAGTTCCAGTAACTTTTCTATGGAGCCTTTGGAATATTCTATGTATAGAAAATCTCTATGTCATGTGCCAGCAAGTACAGTTTTACTTCTTCATTTCCTATTTGGAATTTATGTCCTTTCTTGCCTCGTTGCTGTAGTTAGGACTTCCAGTATGATATTGAATATGACTGATGGTAAAGGTCATTTTTCTCTTGCTCACATTTTCAAGGAGAATTGTTTCTGATTTTCTCCACTGAGAGTAATATTGGTTGTTAGCTTTTAATATATGCTCTTGATTATGTCGATTATTTTCCCTCTGTTCCTAATTTGGAAACCCTGGTGGCGTAGTGGTTAAGCTCTACGTCTGCTAACCAAAAAGGCAACAGTTCAAATCTGCCAGGTGCTGTTTGGAAACTCTGTGGAGCAGTTCTACTCTGTCCTATGGTTTCACTGTGAGGAGTTGGAATCAACTCAGTGCCACTGGGCTTGTTCGGGTTTTGTTTGTTTACTGTTATTTTGCTGAGAATTTTTATCTGGGCACCAGGCTCTGAGGCTGCTGTCAAACATCACTGGCTCTCTGTCACAGGATGCCCTTCACAGACTGATTTTGGTTGGTCTGATTTTCACAAATTCCTTTACTTTCTGTTTAGCTGAAATGTTCTAGTATGTCACTGCATTTAAAAGACAATTTCGTGGATGTACGATTCTTGGTTGGCAAGTCTTTTCTTTCAGGTTTTCATGTCCTTTTACTGCTTTCTTGCCTTCACAGTTTCCAAAGAGATATTGATACTTAGTCTTACTGATGTATCTTTATAGGTGATATTTCATTTTTCACAAGCTGTTCTAGGAAGTCTTTTGTCTGTGGTTTTGGTATGTTTAATTATGATGTATCTTGGTGACTTTATTTTGGGATCTATCCTGTATTGGATTCATTGAGCTTCTTGGATAAAATCTTTTTTGCTTTTCATGAAATTAGGGACATTTTCTGTCAATAAAGCCTCAAAAAATCTCTCTGTGTTTTTTTCATCTTTCTTCCTCTTCTAGAATTCCATTCACAAGTAAATTCTTCCTCTAGATAGTGCCCCATATAACTCTTATACTTTCTTCATCATTTTACCTGATTGTGACTCAGATTAGTATGAAAGGATCTGTCCTCTATTTCACTGATTCTTTCTTCCATTGATTAAATTCTACTTCTGCCCCCATCCATTAAGTTATTTATTTCTGATATTTCGTCATTAATTTTCTAGATTCCTAGTTTGTTGGGTTTTTTTTAATGTCTATTCATTTTTCTTCATTTTTTTTCCTGAGTTCTTCTAAGGTTGTTGGAATTATCCTATTTCTTTATATGATTAGTTATTGCCTGCTGTTTCCAAGGCATGAATAGAAGTGAGTGAGTAGGTTTTTTCCCTAATATTTGGTGACAGGTGTTAGGTAGATAGAGTCCCTCTATAGCCCTAGGTAGATAGAGTCCCTCTATAGCCCTTGTGGGATTGTGAGTTGCTTTCAGTTTGATGCTACCACTTAGTGCATCTTCTGAAGGTCAATGCAGTGTGTCTCTGTAGCTGCAGTGATGGAGTGCTTCCCAAATGGATGCAATAAGACTTTTGTGCATGCACAAAATGACATTTCAGTAGATACTGGGGGACCAAGGGCTTTCAGTGAATGTGTAGTTGGCCTGCCCAAACTGTCTAGGTGTGGAATGTGTAATGCTATAGTCAGGTGAACACTCAATGAAAGCACTAGGTACTCTTGCTCATTGTTAGGCAGAGGTACAGATGGCACATCTCAGGATGTGATGGGTATTCCCTGTAAGATGATGTTCCTGGCAGCCAATTACTGGATGTCAGTGCAGGGCACACTTTCATCAGTCACTTGGTAATGGGTACTGTGGGTGTGCTTCTCTGGTTGCCAGGTGCCTGGGGTGAGGGATCATGAGTCAGTGGTCTCTGGAAAAACAATGTATTTTCTATCACCTCTTTATGGGGTGAGTGGAAGGATGGGAAACAACTTGCACCACCTATCACATTTAATAGCAGTATAATATTTCTTTGAACATAAAGAAAACAAAAATCCTCACAACTGAAGCAATAAGCAACCTCATAATAAATGGAGAAAAGATAGAAGTTATCAAGGATTTCATTTTACTTTGATCTACAATCAGTGTCCATGGAAGCAACAGTCAAGAAATTAAATGTTGTGTTGTGTTTGGCCTATCTGTTGCAAAAGACCTCTTTAAAGTGTTGAAAAGCAAAGATGTCACCATGAAGACTAACTATGCCTGACCCAAGCCATGTTGTTTCCAAGCACCTGATATGGATGTGAAAGCTGGGCAGTGAATAAGAAAGACTGAAGAACTGATGTCTGTGAATTACGATGCCAGCAAAGAATATCGAATATAACATGGACTGCCAGAAGAATAAAAAAAACAACTATGTCTGGGAGAAATACAGAAGCAAGGATGGCAAGATTTTGTTTTACATACTTTGGACGCACAGTCAGGAGGAGCTAGTACCTGTAAAAAGACATCAAGTTTGGTAAAGTGGAGGATCAGTGAAAAACAGAAAAACTCTCAATGAGATGGATTAACAGAGTGTCTGTAACAATGAGTTCAAGCATAACAATGATTGTGAGGGTGGCACAGGACCTAGCAGTATTTCCTTCTGTTACACTATGGTCTCTGTGAGCTGAAACCAACTCAACCACACCTAGAAAGAACTACATAATAATATTTCTTAAAGAATCCTTGTGGTTCAGTGGTTAAACGTTAGGCTGCTAACTGAAAGATCAGCAGTGCAAACTCAGCAGCTGCTCCATGGTATAAAGATAAGACAATCTGCTTCTGTAAAGATCATCCATCACTGCTGAGCTGATTCTGACTTCAATGATCTTGCAGGACAGAATAAACTGTCCTATAGGTGTTGCAAGAAAAAGCTGGTGGATTAAACTGCTGATCTCTTGGTTAGCAGCTAAGCTCTTAACTATTGCACCACCAGGGCTACATTCTGTAAAGATTAGAGCTTTGGAAACTATATGTTTTACTCAATTCTACAAGATCTTCTGAGTCTGAATCTGCTCAGTAGCAATGGGTTTAGTTGAGAGTTTATAAATATTTTGTAGTATTAGTGTCACATTTAGTTAACGTTACTTGAATGCATTTTTTTCACTAGGTCGGTATTCCTTTGGAATGTCCAAGTTGATTGATCTATTGAGAACAAGAGATGTAAAACTGTGGTCTGTGGACCTAATATGCCCTGTTACCTGTTTCTGTGCAGCCCATTAACTAAGAACGGCTTTTACACTTAATAAATGAAAGAAAAGAAACAATGTAGCATTCAGTAACACACAAAAATTACATGAAATTTCAATTTTAAATTATGCATAGTCTATACTTTTGTGTTACAATAAAATATTTGAGATGTTGCAACAGAGACCTATGACATGTTATGCATAAAATGTTTACCATTTGTCCTTTAACAGAAAACATTTGATGACACAGATTTAAGTATTTATCAATTTCATATACATTTTCGAAGAACCACATTTTGCCTTATTTTTATCTATTGGGGCCACTGTTTTTTTTTTTTTGTTGTTTGTTTGTTTTGTTCATTTTTTGGTATTGTACATTTAATTTTTGTTATACTGATTTCTGTTATTTATTATTTCTTTCCTTCTACATGATTTTGATTTAACTTTTTCTTCTAGCTTCATAAGATAAAAGTATTGATGATTGACTGTAGGTAATTCTTGTTGTTTAACTATTTGAAATTGTGTGTCTCTCTGAGAATAATTAATTATCAGTGCACAAATTTGAATATGCTGTATTTTATTTTCCATTCAATCTAAATTACTTTTAATTTTTTTATCTGTAAGTTATTTACAAATAAGATGTTGAATTTCCAAGTCTTAATATTCTTTCTACATACATTTATTTTTTTAATTTACCATTCAATATTCTTTGGGTCAGAATTAAACTTAAAAATTATATTTTATATACTTCCTAGTATGGTCTATTAGGTTTCAATGTTTTAAAATCTTTTGAAATATCCTTACGGCAGACTATGTGGTCTTTATTGATGACAGTTTCATCCACACTTAAAATAATATTCTTCAGTTGTTTTTGTAGAATTTGATAGTTTAATTTAATTAAGGATGGTTTATTCATTCATTCTGACTTTTCTATATTGGTATGTTACCTAGGTTAACTACTAGTTATTGAGAAATGCATGCTAAACTTTATGGCTGTATATTTGCTTATTTCGCTCTGTTTCTGTTGTTAGTTGCTGTAGAAGAAGCTCCCACTCACGCACAATTGCAGGAAACATTGCCTGGTCCTGTGTCATCTTGTTGATCTTTGGTATGGTTGGGTTCATTGTTGTGGCTATTTTTCTAATCCACCTCATTGAGAGTTCCCCACATTTTCCCTGACACTTTGGCAAACATGATGTTGTCTTCTAGAAACTGGTCTTTCCTAATGACATATCCAAAACAAGTGAAACAAAGTCTTTTTACCTGTCGAAATGCAGATACTCAAGACCAGGGGTGCAGATTCTAGATTCAGACAGACTCAATAAGGACAGAGGCTCTGAGGCGCTGGTCATAGTAGGTTTATTGTAGTGAAAGTACAGCAAGGCAGCACAGCATCTCAGGCAGCAGCAAATGGCTAAAGGCAGCACCTTGTGGTGCAGTGACCTTACATACTATCTTACACAAAGGTGGATGGCTACTAGTTACAGAAACTTCAAGATTATAAACAAGTTATGTAACTACTGCTGAATCAGCTGAATCACAATTGACTGGAAGTCTTGCTCCCAGTCAGCAGCTGAAAGGCCTGAGCAAGAAACCTTCCATACTGTATGGTCCCCACACTCTACCCCAAAGGATGTTTTACTTACCATACAATCTATGCATTAATTTTCCTGCAAGGGCCCCTGGGTGAGGCATGGGGCCACATTAAGCCATAGGGCACAGTAGCAGTAGAGGCAACAACAAAGGAGTACAAACCCACATGCCATACCCAGCATAGTAATCATGGTGGCCTACCAATAAAGTCACAACTTATGCCACGGGTCCAAGGGGCCAAGGGACCCCCAGTGAGGCTAGTTACAGACCACATTTCCTCGGTTAACTGTTCTAGAGCTTGGCTGATATTGTTACAAGCATCTGAGATAGAGGTGCAGCATTCTGGAAGAAGAGAGCGTGTCCTCCCTTGGGCTGCAGTCAAGATATCTAGGTCCATATAGTTTTGCAGTACTACCTTTCAGAGTTGACAAACTTCCTCACTGAACAGGGTCAGGGCCTGGTGTGTGGCATTCAGGGCCCTGGCAGTGTACAGTGCTAAGGCTGTTACCTGTGTTGGTCATTATAGCAGCTGCATGGGGAAGAACAAGGCTAGTAGGTAATACCACCACGCAGTGTGCTTTAACAAATGTCAATGTTGGAAAATGTTCTAACTGTTAGGCTGCCCAGGAAGGGACTTCAAGATGTGGCCCGGCACATATGGCCAGCCACATGTACAGCAGCAACTCCAGTTAAAGGACAAGTAGGGTGACCAATGGGGGCAACAAAACCATAAACTACCCCTGGGTATTGGGTGGGCTCTGGCCCTCATTTTCTACCAACTATTGCTGCCTGTTTTTAGTCAGCTAGTGCTGTTCTATCAGAAATACCACAAGTGGATGATTTTAACAAAGGAAAGTTTGTTATTGCACAGTCTAGTAGGTTACGAGTCTGAATTCAAGGTATCCACTCCAAGGGAAGGCTTTCCCTCTGTCAGCTGTGGAGGAAAGTCCTTGTGTTGTATCAGTCTTTGTTCAAGGGGCACCTTGGCGCAGGAGCGTGAGGTCTGAAGGATGCACCCTACTCTCAGTGCTGCTTTAATGATGGTGTGAGGTTTCCAAATCTCTCTGCCAGATTTTTCCTTTTATAGTTCAAGAGATCACCTCAAGGCACAAAACAGACTTACACATTGAATCTTGCTCTTCCAACACAACTGCTATCCATCCACCCCTGTTAACATCATAGAGGCAGGAACTCCAACTTGGAGGAACACCACACAATACCAGGAATTATGGCACAAATTGTTACAGATTCTTTAGGGAACACACTGAATCCATGACACTCCCCAACTGGGTGGTGTCACTGCGTGGGGTAAGGCTATGATGCAGGCCCTCAGTCCACCCCCCATGGAGTCCTCCAGTAGCCACTTGTTCTATGCATAAGGGGACTTTGTCCTGGAGTTCGACGACTTCACCAGTAAGCCACCCAAGGCTGTCCTAGATAGCATATCCCATCCTCAGCTGGTCGTATCTCACTTTCTCTCTCACCAGGAGTTTCACACGCCCCCAGCTAGCATTCTGTAGGGGGTCATCACGCCCCCACTAGTGTAACCATGTCCAATATTCTGCAGCACCAGGGTGAATTCACCAGGGGAGGCCTTCAGCAGCAGTGAGTGGCACCTCGGCGCAAAACACAACAGGCTGATTGGCTGGAGACCTACGCCAAAGTGTGGGCCCAGTCAACCAGGGTGTTTCCACTGGTCAGCCTACAGCTGCAAAAAGAGAGAAATGTTAGAGACATCAGTAGAGGGAGATCTTTCCCATCTGGTAAGATACAAGATACTTGCACATTACGGAACAAGAGAGCCTCTCATAGCAGAACTTAGTCCCTGTGTCAGTAGGCAGAGTGGGCTCAGTGCGAACAAGCACAGGCCTTATGTGTATAGGCCACACATTGCTCATACTCAAGCCTCTCTCCTCTTTGACCCTCGACCAGGACACCAGGCTGATCTAGGTGAAGGGTTCCACTTCCATCTTCTAAGGCCACGTCCACTTGGCAGTGCCTCTGCCGTGAAGGACCATGGGAGCCGGGGGAGGATGTTTCCCAGACGTCTTTTGTCACGTCCTCTGCTGTGAGACTCTGCAACTGCATGAGTGCAGCAGCATAATGAGTACCAGGTCCACTGGGGCTGCTTGCCCCAGACAAGGGCACCCATTTATCATCTGTAGAACCTACCACCGTCTGGCCCTCCAGTTTTTCAGAGAGCTATTTGGTGTGATCACTTGGAAGGCTTGTTTCAATATACCATTATACCTTTATATCATCCCCGCAGCCTGGGGATGGTAGGGAGTGTGGAACCTCCAATTCTTGGCCCACCGCTGACCAACTGTCCAGAAAAATGAGTCCCATTATCTGACTCAATGATCTGGGGCCATCCATAGCTGGGACTAAGCCTCTTTACTGTGTGCAACACTGGCTGCTGGTCAGTGGCGGCAGCTGGGTGGGCAGCCAGTAAACCTGTAACTATGTCTACCACCGTCACTATGTACTTGCTCCCCTCAGACAGTGAACGGGGCCCAACCACATCCATTTGCCGGCATTCTAGGGGGTGCATCCCCCCTTGAATCTGTCCAAGAATGCTTGGCATCTCCGAGAGTGCTCTTTAGAGCACACTTGGCAAGTGTCTGTTGCCTGTTGTACTTCCTTTTGTATCACTGGCAATCCCAGGCCTGTGCCATGGCCCACAGGGATTGTGGCCCAGCATGCAGCAATTGGTGGTGTAGCCAAGTGGTTACATCCTGTCCATCCACTCACTCCAACCAGTGGACTCTGGTGTGAGCATCAGCCTCATCACTGGGTGCCTCCATGGGATGTAGCCAGTCACATGGTAGATAGTGGCGTCTTTCTAATGGCGCATGTCCCAAAGTTCTTCCTACATGTCCCATCCCAACAGGAGGTGATTCCCTATTATCCACTGATTAAGTTTCCAAGTAGTGAGCCACAGAGAAAGTCCACAGAATACAACCCAATTGTCTTTGCTAATGTGTAGAGCACCAGGTTCTTGGGACAGCACCACGCACACTGCTCACAGTTCAGCCCACCTACTGCTTCGTCCAGTGCCAGAATTGCACCAGATAGTCTCTATCTCGGACTGGTATGGAGCTGCTACCCACTTTGCAGGGGACCCCCCGGCAGAGCCATCTATGTACCAGGTGCTATCAGAGACTGGGGTTTTTCCCTCCGTACATAGGCAAGGATCCAGCTGCAGCATGGAGTCCTCTTCACTAGTTTTTTCAGCAACTGTGAATGACAGGGCCCCAATACCGCCTACAGTTCTTTACTCAGGGTGGATGTAGATAAGGAAGCTCTTTGTTGCAGTATGTCCCCCATTTTGCTAGAGTGGCAGTTTAGGCAACCCCACTTCGAGGCTTAGCTATCCAATGTTGCACCCACCCTGCTATTGGGTAAATTGTCTGCACTGTTACTGCAGCTGTTTCGGCAATGGCCTCTATGGCCTGCGAAGCTGCCTAAACAGCAGTCAGCTGCTTCTCTATCAATGTATGGCACTGTTTAGCACCTTTCCATAGAAATCCCTACGGGCACTCTGGTGCAGCCTTGTCACTGCCACAGCACCCAGCTAAAACCCTCTGTATTCAGTTGGCAGGGAACATCAAAAATCTTAAGAGTGTGGGCTTGCTGCACAGCCCATTTATCTGCTCTGAAGGCTGTCTACATTTCCTCTGTTCTTTCCCAGATGGCCCCTTTCTTTATCAGGGCACAGAAGGGCCTCAAGATCTGAACCAAGTGTGGGATGAACACCTGCCAATATCCTAGGAGGCCCAGAAACTCCTGCAGTTGTTTAACAGTAGAAGGAACAGGGAAAGCTTGTACTTTGTCTATCACTGCTTCTGGAATAACTTTAGGGTTCACCTGACCAAACAACTTCAAGAATTTGACTGATAAGCCAGACCCTTGCAACTTGACCTCGATTGAATTCCCAGCCCCATGACTACAAGTGCTGCAGAAGTTTTGGCTCCATCTGTTTAAGCAGACTGAGTCTCTTGTGAGTAACAAGTCGTCAATATAACGGTACAGGCAGACACCTTCTGGGGGCTTCCACAGCTCCACATGTTCTGCTACCAAACCATGTAACATGGTGGGGCTGGGCAAGTAGCCTTGAGCATGATGTTAAAAGTTCACTGCCTCCCCTCCCATGTGAACATGACCTGGTGCTGGCTCACTTCAGCTATAGGGATGGAAAAGCAGGCATTAGCAAGGTCAGCCATGAAGTAGTATGTACCTGACTCATGGCTCAAGGTATCCATCAGGACAGCTATATCAGGTACTGCTGCATGCAGCTGCTGACACCACTTTGTTTAACCTGCCATAGTCAACCATCATCAGCCAGGAATCATAGGGCATCTTCACTGGCCACACTGGAGAGTTGAAGGGATTTGGGAGGAGCCTCACAGTTTGTACTTGGGGCAGTTCTTCAATAGTTTCCCCAATTTCTTTGTGTCTGCCCGGGAGACGGTACTGTTTCACATTTACAACTCTCACTGGAGTCACTAAGGTCTGGCCCCTAACTACGGCTTTTATAGCCCTCACCCACGGTCTGAATTCCACATCTGTTGTGTGCTCGATTGGACTTTACAGGCTATCTATTCCCAGAGAACATTCTGGCAATGGGGAAATGTACACCTTATACTCCCAAGGTGGCGAGAGGCCAATAGTCAGTGGCAGCTGGACTTTTCACACCCTAATGCTCTGGTGGCCATAGCCGTCTATCACTTGAAGAGACCCGGGGAACTTGTCGGGGTTCCAGTGAATCAGGGAACACTTGGCCCCAGTATCTACTGGCACCATGACATGTTGCACATTAATGGGGGACCAATTAATGACTAATTGTATGTAGGACCTCCAGTCCCCATCGGGAGCCCCATCCCCTGTGTGGGGACCTTGGCCTGCATTCTAGGGGAACTGCAAGACTGGCAGGCTACCAAGGCTACTGGAGTCCTCCAGATGGTCTTGGAGATATGCAGCTTGTGCCTCTCTCTGGCCTGCCTGGCAAGGGCCTCCCTTTGCCCACACCACCCCCCTTCTTTGACTTGCGAGCAGCATAGTGTTGCTCAGGCTCCAGCTGCTGCCACAGCTCTAACAACACACTAGTAGGCTTCCTGTCCACTTTTACCCAGCTGACACCCACATTTGGAATCAGATTACCTTTAGTGGCCGTTTCCCTTTCCAGGATTTCTGTCCCCCATCTGAGGCCTGAAAGGCCCACACCACGCATCTCTGTTGAATTGCATCACCTCTCCCAGGTCAGCTATCACTTGAGTGACCTCAGTGATGGGTCAATTAACACAGGGGTCCAGGACAGCCATCATGGACCCAAACACAGAAGCAAGGGCTGTTTGCAAGAGGGAATCCTGCTAACCTCTTTACCAGGTAACTGGACCCTGTCACGTATATGGTAGATGGCATTTCTCCTGACTGACTCCTGTACAACGTTGTGCAGTTCTGCATGTGATTAAAACTTACTAGGTCCTCCGGGTATGTCACCAGCAGCGGTCTACACTACTCATGTTGCTGCCATTAGCCACTGCACCAAGGAGTGAACATTATTATCCTCAGCCTGCACATACTGTAAATGCTGTTGGAAAGAGGTCTGAACTGTAAAGGAAGCCCACTTTTCCATTCCCTACCCCCCGAGCCAGCACGATAGTGTCTGCCCCCAGTTCCCCTCTTTGGCTTGCTAGTGACTCACCCCACCACCTTCTGGTGAAACTCATGCGCCAATCTCATAAGCTCCACCTGAGCATGCAGCCAGATAATTTAGTAGTCCACAACCTGAGGTGGGACATTACCTCCTCCAGGATGCTGAGTCTTCATTTTCTGGGTTACTAGAGGATGGGCATGCAACCCCCTCCCTCTTGAGGACTCATCCTCCTCCTCAGAAGAACAGGAGTCTACCAATAACAGGGGCAGGGAGCCATCCTTTTACAGGAGGTACCAGGGAAGTTGGTGGAGAAGACTGGGTGTCCAGCACAGCCACAAGCTCCTGCAGTCACCCTCAGAGGCCCTCCACATTAGCCTGCAGTGCTCATGTTGCAGCCTGCGCCTTGTCTATAGCTGCTTTCAAGGCTGTGAGAAAGATCCAACCTACTGGCCTGGCACCAGTCCATGCCTCCCTGTTCTTCAAAGTCTCCTCCAAAGTATGCAGGACTCTTTGCATGCTAGCCAGCATCCCATCTGCCTCTGTCTGGTCCTGGGGTGGGCACAAAGCAGCTAGAATCTTTGTCACTGGGTGCCACGTGTTAAAGGGTAGCCAGCCCTCCAATCCCCTTTCTGTTACCGTACCAATCTGGGTTGAATCCTGCCAACTATGCCTGTTGTTGAAACACAGGTACTCAAGATCAGGGATGCAGATTCAAGATTTGGGCAGACTCGGTAAAGACAGAGGCTCTGAGGAGTGCTCATAGCAGGTTTATCGGAGTGAAGGCACAGCAAACAGCTCAGCATCTCAGGCAACAGCAAGTGGCTGAAGTCAGCAACTCATGGTACAGTGTCCTTATATACTGTCTTACACAAAGGTGCCTGACTGCCAATTACAGAAACCTCAAGGTTATAAACAAGTTACATAACTACTTCTGAATCAGCTGAATCACAGCCGGCCAGAAGGCCTGCTCCCAGTTGGCAACCAGAAGGCCTGATCAAGACACTAGCCATGTGGTATCATCCCCACGCCATCCTAGCTTGTAAGGAGTTTTTTAGTTGCATTTTTCTAAGACTGATTAGTTCACCTTTCTAAAAGTTCACAATATAGTCAATATTCTTTGCCAGCATGACAATTCTAGTGCATTACTTCTTCTCCTATTTTACTTTATAAATGTTCTATTTTCATGCATATATGAGATGGCTGAAAATTTTGTGGCTTTGGTCAAGATCTGTCAATATTTATTTCATTCATCTTAAAGGTCTTTTGTTAGATGCATATAGATTTATAATTTTTATGTCTTTCTGATGTTTGGACGGCATTGTTCTTAGAACTATCCTCTTAGAGTAAGATGCCTTGTCTTTGAGTAAACTGTAAACCATTAATATTGTCACTCTAAAGTTTTTATTCTTACTATTTGCTGTTTTATTAAAAGTTCATAAAATGTATTGAAAGACAGCATACTATTGGTTTAACCTATATTTTAGCTGAAGCAGTAATCCAATTACATTTAGAATAATTATATAATTTTTTAAGGTCTGACATTTTACTGTTCATTTTCTAGTTATCACATTTAATGATATTTCTCCTTTCCTGCCTTTTTTAGTATTAATAAAAATCTTTTTAGTTTTTTGTTTTCTTTCTAGCTGCATCTCTTTGAATTACTTTTAATGATTTCTCAATTTAAAAATATTAATAGTGAAATACATCAAATTCAGTGTGTCATTGTTTATATATATACAAACATGTGGTAAATATATTTACACTTGTATCTTTCCACTGTTTCTAATGTTGATCCAAATTTCCTTATCACCTTCCTTTGTTCCAAAATTTTTTTTTTTAAATTTTATTGTAGACCAGGTCTTCTGGTAATAAATAATCAGTATGTCTCTATATGAAAATATTTTTAGCTTGCCTTTGTTTTGTAATAACAATCTTCTGCAATATAGAATTTTTGTCTGGAAGTACTTTCCCTGTTTGTTGTTGTTGCTTTTCTCTTGATTTAGTTGCAGTATTTCCTCTTTGAACAGCAGCTAAAACTTGTCAGTAGTCTAACTCGTGGCTTTGCTACCATGTTGATATTTTCTATCATTTCCCTACTCACAGTATGAACTTTCCAAGGTTCTAGTTAATAGTTACTTTATCTCTTTTTTCCTATGTTTTAAATTCTAAGTTTTCTAATGTTTATTTGATTTTATTTCCATAAAAAGGAGTCATTGCTATTAATTTTATCAGTTCACTGTATATTTAATAGATTGGGATTAATAACTCTCATTCTCTTTTTCAGAAAACTTTTGTGATATTCTTATGTACTTATACTCCCAGATCTACTTTTAGAATTTTTTTTTTCAATTTATAAATAACATTATGTTGACACTTCCATTAAACCTGTATCTAAGCTATAATGAAAACTGGGACCACACGATGTAGTTAGACTGTAATTTTCTTCGTATTCAGAAATATGGTATGTTTCACCATCTATTTTAGTATTCCCCCCTAAAACCTTGGTGGCTGTGCATCATTTGAAGCTCTTGAAATTAATCCTAAGTATGTAAAGTTTGCGGTATTATGAATAGAATCTTTTTCTATTATTGCTCCCAAATATTTTCAATTTTTCATCTTTCTCTTACTCTCTTTTGGTATGTTGTTCTATTTTTTTCCTAAATTCTTCAGGTAAAGATTTAGCTCATTGTTTTTCTGCTTTTCTTATCGTACAGATACGGCAGCATTTCACATAAATATATTGTATTCATACTTTCATTGCATTTTCTTGTTATTACCCTCTGGATTCCTTCCTTGACCTAGAAACATTTAGAAAAAACAAAACAAAACAAAACAAAAAAACCTCTTCTTGAATTTGGTACATTTTAACTCCATCCTCATTATTTGTTTCTATTTTTAAAGCATTGTTGCCAAAATCTAATCCACAGGACATCAGTCTTTTAAAAATCACTCAGGCATAATTTTATTCAAGGGTATGATTATTTTGAAAAGGTCCTAACATCCCTAAGAAGCAAACCTGCTCCTATCTCCTCTCCAAATAATGATTGATTCTCATTGTTAATCATGTTATTCAGATAGAATGTTTAAATTAATTCTTTGTTTCCTTGTTCCCAATCTCAGTAGGGAAATCTTAATATGACTGCTTCACTTAGTTTTTGTCTACCTTTTCAAATTAATGTTTGACTAACTTAAAACCAGTAGTCTATTAGATAGCCAGTGACCTACAAGCAAAATCGTTGTGTAAATTATTCCTAACCGATAGTGAAAAGGAATCCTGCTAATAACTGGATCAACAGGCACAAACCAAGGCTCTCTAGACAAACAGGAAATTTATCTGTTGTTAGACACCACTGAGTGGGCTATTAACTCATGGCAGCCCGATGTGTTACAGAGCACAGTTGCTTGCAAAGTTTTCTTTGCTGTACTATTACAGCCCAAGGAAATCTTGTTGTACAATGATTAAGCACTAGGAAGTTTGGCAGTTTGAACCCACTGATTGCTTCACAGGAGAATGGCACGACAATCTGCTTCTGTAAAGATTTGCAGGCTTAGAAACCTTATGGGACAGTTCTACTCGTCCTACTAGGTCTCTGTGAGTCAAACTCAACTGGACAGCCATAGATTTTCAGAGTTTTTTCATTTTTGCATTAGCAGTTTGCCAGGCCTTTCTTCCTTAAAGCTGCTGAGTGGATTCAAACCACCAACCTTTTAGCTAGCAGCCTAGAGCAAACTGCTCATGCTACCCAGACTCCTTAAATTTATTACCCTTAGGTAATATTATGTGAGAGATCTGTCTACTAAGCATGATGTTTGGCTAGTGAAATATGTTGCTGTTGTTGTTAGGTGTTGTCGAGTTGGTTCCGACTCATAGCCACCCTGTGAACAACAGAACGAAACACTGCCGAGTCCTGCACCATGTCCACAATCGTTTTTATGCTTAAGCCCATTGTTACAGCCACTGCGTCAACTCATCTCGTTGAGGATCTTCCTCTTTTTCACTGACCCTCCACTCTCTAAGCATGATGTCCTTCTTCAGGGTCTGATCTTTCCTGACAACTTGTCGAAAGTATGTGAGATGCAGTCCTGCCATCTTTGTTTCCAAGGAGCGCTCTGGTTGTACTTCCACAACAGGTCTCTGTTCTTTTGGTAGTCCATGATACATTTGACATTCTTCTCCAACACCACAATTCGAAGGCATCAATTCTTCTGTCTTTGCTTGTGGTCCAGCTTTTACAAGCATATGGTTCAATTGAAAATGACGTGGCTTGGGTCAGATGTATTTTAGTCTTCAAGGTGACATACTTATCTTTGACTATTTTAAAGAGGTCCTTTGCAGCAGATTTTCCCAATGCAAAGCATCTTTTGATTTTTTGACTCTGTTTCCATGGGCATTCATTGTGGATCCAAGGACAATGAAATCTCTGGCAGCCTCAATCCTTTCTCCATTTATGACAATGTTTCTTACTGGTCCAGTTGTGAGGATTTTATTTGCCAGATGTTGAGGTACAATTCATACTGAAGGTTGTGGTCTTTGATCTTTATCAGTAAATGTCTCAAATCTTCTTCATTTCCAGCAAGTAAGGTGGTGTTATCTGCATAAAACAGGTTGTTAACGAGTCATCCTCCAATCCTGATGTCTCATTCTTATTCTTATAATCCACTTCTCAGATTATTTGATCTGCATACAGGTTAAAAAGATATGGTGAAAGGATACAACCCTGACGCATGCCTTTCCTGACTTTAAACCATGCAGTGTCCCCTTGTTCTGTTCTCATGACTGTTTTTTGATCCATATACAGATTCCTTAAGAGCACAGTTAGGTGTTCTGCAATCCCCATTCTCTGCAACAGTGGCCATAATTTAGTATGATCCACATGGTCAAATGCTTTTGCATAGTTGATGAAACACAAGTAAACGTGTTCTTTGCTTTCAGCCAAGATCCATCTGACATCAGCAGTGACATCCCTGGTTCCATACCCTCTTCTGAATCCAGCTTGCATTTTTGGCAGTTACTTGTCAATATATTGTTGTAGTTACTTTTGAATGATCTTGAGCAGAATTTTACTTGTGTGTGGTATCAAAGATACTGTTCTGTAATTTCCATGTTCTGTTGGATCGCCTTTCTTTGGAAGGGCATAAATATGGATCTCTTCCAGTCAGTTGGCCAGGTAGCTGCCCTCCAAACTTCTTGGCATAGATGAGTGAGAACTTCTAGCATTGCATTTGCTTGTTGAAATATCTCAATTAATATTCCATCAATTTCTGGAGCCTTGTTTTTTGCCAGTGCCTTCAATGAAACTTCAACTTATTCCTTCACTATCATTGGTTCCTGATCATATGCTACATCTTCAAATGGCTAAACATCAAGCAGTTCTTTCTGGTATAATGATTCTGTGTGTTCCTTCCACGTTGTTCTGACACTCTCTGATTCATTTAATAGTTTTCCTGTAGAATCCTTCGCTACTGCAACTTGAAGCTTGAATTTTTTCTTCAGTTCTTTCAGCTTGAGAAACACAGAACTTGTTCTTCCCTTCTGGTTTTCCATTTCCAGCTCTTTGCACATGTTATTATAATATTTTATTTTATCTTCTTGAGCTACTCTTTGAAATCTTCTGTTTAGGCCTTCTACTTCAACATTCCTTCTTTTTGCTTTAGCTGCACAATGTTTAAGAGCAGGTTTCAGAGTCTCTTCTGACACCCAATTTGGTCTTATCTTTCTTTCCTGTCTTTTTAGTGACCTCTTGCTCTCTTCATGGATGATGTCATTTGTGTCATTCCACAGTTCATCTGGCCTTCAGTCATTAGTGATCTTGAAATGGTCTTTAAACTCAGTAGTGATATACTCAAGTTCATACTTTGGCTCTCGTGAACTTTGGTTCGCATGAACTTTTTCTTCAGTTTCAGTTGAATTTGCGTATGAATAATTGATGACCTGTGCCACAGTCAGCACCTGGCCTTGTTCTGACTGCTGATATGGAGGTTGCCCATTGTCTTTTTTCACAGATATAGTCAGTTTTGTTCCTGTGTATTCCATCTGGTGAGGTCTATGTGTACAGTCGTCATTTGTGTTGGTTAAAATCACATTTGCAATGAAAAGGTCGTTAATCTTGTGAAATTCTGCCATGCGATTTCCAGCATTATTTCTATCACCAAGGCCATCTTTCCAACTATTGATCATTCTTCTTTGTTTCCAACTTTTGCATTCCAGTCACCAATAATTATCAATGCATCCTGATTGCATGTCCAATCAATTTCAGACTGCAGAAGCTGGTAAAAATCTTCAGCCTCTTCATCTTTGGCCTTAGTGGTTAGTATAAATTTAAATAATAGTCATATTATCTGGTCTTCTTAGTAGGAGTATGGATGTTATCCTAATCACTGACAGCACTGTACTTCAGAACAGATCTTGGAATGTTCTTTTTGATGATGAACACAAGACAATTCCTCTTCAAGTTTTCATTCCCAGTATAGTAGACTATGTGATCATCGGATTCAAAATGGCCAAAACTGATCCATTTCAGCTCACTAATGCCTGGAATGTCAATGCTTATGCATTCCATTTCATTTTGACGATTTCCAGTTTTCTTAGATTCGTACTTCGTACATTCCATGTCCCTGTTATTGGTGGATGTTTGTAGCTGTTTTGTCTCATTTTGAGTCATGCCACATCAACAAATGAAGATCCTGGAGGCCTTACTCCATCCACGTCATTATGATTGACTCTACTTTGAGGAGGCAGTTCTTCCCCTGTCCTCTTCTGAGTTCCTTCAAACCTGGGGGGGCTCACTTTCAGGCACCCCATCTGAAAATGTTTGGTTGCTTCCCACATCACTGCAACAAGCAAGCCTCCAGTGACAGACAAGTAAGGGCTGCTCTCTCTATTTGACCCTCCTTATCTAACGCTGTTACTTTCTTTACCTGATGCTGTTATCCTCCTTGGCTGATGGTATTAACCTTCTTACCAAATGCTGTTGCCCTCTTTACCTGATGCTGTTATCTGCCATGCCAAGCCAAGTGCCGTCGAGTCAGATCCACCTGATGCTATTATTCTCCTTGCCTGAAATATAGATTCAGAATTATAAGCAGTGAAAAGACTGCTGGCATGCAAACTGTTATCTAATCTGATTGGATTGTACACACAAAACACACAGTGTTAGCAACTGAAAACAACTATTATTATTTCTAGAAGTTAAACAGTAAACAAGAACAGATTACTTATATAAAGCAGACAGTAAATAACAGGAACAGTTTTGAAGTGAACTGGCATTCTCTATCCCTATGAATAAGTCACTTAGCATTATAAATGAGTAAAACACTTACATCTAAAAGGGGGTCCTTTTACCGTTTCCAGATTGCTTATGTCCCTTTCTCTGTCACCAGGAGGGTAGACCATGGATTAGTTGTCAGCTCAGTAGGTGTGTCATCAGCTGAGATCAGGTGAGGCATGACTGTGTTTGTTCCCTCTGTGTGTCTCTGTCTTCAGGAAAATCAGCTCAGTCCACCCTTTTCACATGGATCCAGGAGCTTCTCAATGCAGGGAACCCAGGTACAAAGGATGTGCTCCCTAGCTGTTGTTGATCAGAAGGTTCTCGTCTGAGCTTCTCAATTCTAGGGATTTTATCCAATGGTTTTTATCAGTCAAAGGGCTCCCGCAGAAAATCTGGGTAAAAATCAACTACCTGTAGGGGAGGGATCCATGTAAAGGTGGGTAACAAATCCCTTACAAACCCATCAATAGTTTAGCAGATTGCAGCTCTATAAATCATTTGAGGAGAGTTACAAACCTAGGGTCAGAAAGGCCACATTAAGAAAAACCCACTGCTCCACAGCTAGTTAGCCACATAACCTCTCAAAAATGTTTAACAGTAAAATACTTATAGAAAAGCATAGCAGAAGGGTAGAGAGAAGCAGGGAGACATTTTGAGAGAAGAGAGTTGTCAGGTATGGTCTTAGCCATCTGGTATTGCTTTAACAGAAATACCACAAGTGGATGAATTTAAAAAAAAGTTTATTCTTACACAGTCCAGTAGGCTATGATCCTAATTCATGGTGCCCACTGCAGGGGAAGGTTTTCCTTCTTTGTCAACTCTACAGGAAAGTCCCTGTGTTACATCAGTCTTTGCTCAGTAAACATCTTAATACAGGAACCTAAGGTCTGAAGGACACTCTCTATTTCCAGTGCCACTTTCTTGATGGTATGAGGTTCCCAACTCTCTGCTTGCTTCCCTTTTCTTTTGTTTCTTGTACCATAAAAGATGGTACACTCCACGTTACAGGGAAATTCCCTTAGGATGGGTGTTGCAGTCCCACCCTCACCTTCTTTTAACATAATCATCCTATGTATTATCCACAGACAAAGACTAGTATTTATGCCACAGGAAAATCACAAAATGTGGACAATCACACAATCTTGAGGTCCTGGCCCAACCGTATTGTTACACACAATTTTGGAGAACACAATTCAATCCATGACAGGTTTTGTGAAGTTAAAAAAAATAAATCAAAAGAAAGAAGAAACAAGAGATGAGGCTAAGATAGTGGAGTAGCCCCATCAGCCTGTGAGCTCTCTAACAAAAAAAAGCCAGACAGACAACTGGACAGATTGTATAGTACATCCTAGGAACCCAATATTAGGGAGAAGCTAAGAGATCAGGCTGAGTAACAGGAAGTGGAGAACAACTCCAGAAGCAAATACCTTGGCCAGAATTAAATCCACACCCAACAGAGAGACTCATTTCTGCCAACCAAGCAGAGTCACAGTGCAGCAACAAGGGATGAACAGAGCAGTGGCACAGCAAGTGGAACACATCTTTTTCAGCAGGGATGCTGAGCTTCAGATAGCCACACCTACAGAAATGCAGAGGACTTCCACTTGAACGTCATAATCCAAGGGCTTGCAAAATCTTGCAGATTCTCTCCCTATCTCCAGTGCTTTCTCCTCCTATCTTGGCTCTGCATTGGGTACTATATTCTGATGCTCTACCTGGGCTGAGAGTGCAGCACCTTACGTACATGCCCTGAGCTATTCCCTAGGGCAAAGAGAGGGAAACAAAGGGAAGGGGAAGAAAAAATGTGTGATGGCTCCCCTGAGCCAGGAACTCCTTCTAACATTTTCTTTTTTAGAGCTCTAGCCAATGAATGACAGGGCATTAGAATTTCTAAAGCTCCAATGTCAAACTAGCTCAAATGTTCAGACTATTTGGATACTCAGTAAAAACTAAATGTATATATACATATATTTATACAAACACATATATACATGTGTGCATTAAAATGCAATAAACAAACAAATAAATTACAATGATTTTCTGATGGCTCAAAGACAGCACTTTCTAATCATTTAAAGAAGCAGACCATGATGGTTTCAGTAAATTCTCAACACAAAGAATATTTTTTTTTAAATGAAGACTTCCTGCAGTTATCAGAGGTAAAATACGAAATAGTAATGTTTAGAGCTCTTTAAGACATCAGGAAGGAGATTAGGAAAAATATAACAGAACATTAAAAAAAAAACTAACAGGCTGCAATAAATATTTGAGAATCAACAACCTGAAATTCAGCAGATTAACAAAAAAAAATTAAAGAGTCAGGCAACCCAATGGAAACTCAAAAGAGCAAGATTAAGGCAATGAAATGCAGAAGTTGTGACATTTTTGAAGATAAAGTAACTGACAGCAACATATATAAGGAAAAATTGGATAAAAGAATTTTAAAAAAACTGAAGGATCACTAAGAGTTATGAGGGACTCTATCAAGAGCAATAATTCACAAAAGACTGAAGTACCAGAATAGACAGTTATAATAGAAAATACAGAGAGAGTTGTTGATGATATGTTGACAGAAATCTTTCTTGACATCATGAAAGATGTGAAGATATCTATTCAGCATGCTTATTGAACCCTACACAAGGTAGATCCCAAAAGAAAGATAGAAAGACATATCATAATCAAACTTACCGAAACTAAAAACAAGGAGAATCTTTGAAAGGCAGCTAGGCTTAAACAAATAGCATGCAAACCAGAGTCAATGAGAATAAGCTCAGATTACTCAGTGGAAACCATACTGGCAAGAAGGCAAAGTTTTGAAGGTAAGAAACTGCCAGCCAAGAATTATATATCCTGAAAAATCATTTCTCATATATAACAGAAAAATTTGGACATTCCCAGATAAACAGAAGTTTAGAGGATTTGCAAAACCAAACAGAAATTACAAGATACACTGAAGGAAGTTCCTCCATTTGAAAATCAATAACAACAGATATTTATCCAAGGATACAATGCAAAACAGAGCATCCAGATATTAACATAGATAGGAAAACCACAGAATAAGTCAAAGTTCAAATACTAAAAATATGGAAATGGAGAACTCAGTATATAAACAATGACAACTGTATACCAAAAAGAGGGAGTAATTAATGTATTCACAGTACTTTCACACTGAGAGGAAGTCAAGGCAATACAAAGAACTTAATGACTTGCTTAAACTTAGACAACTAAGGGTAAATATCTATGTAACCACAAAGGAAATTAACAATCCTATAGATCAAAATAAGAAGCAAAGTCATGAAGTCTCAGCAAAAAAAAATAATGAAAAGGCTGAAAGGAAAATACATACAGGAAAACAACTCAGCACAGAAAATTAAACAGAAGAAACAAATTTTCAAAACATACCAAAAAAAGACACCAAAATGACAACAGTAAATTTACATCTATTAATAGTTACATTTAATGCAAATGAGTTAAATGCACCAACAAAGAAACAAACAGTAGCAGAACGGACTTACCAACAAAGAAACAAACAGTAGCATCCAAAAAGAAGGAAGGACCTGAATAAAGAAATTAACTTCATTCTATCAATTGACAAAGAAAATGCATTTGGCAAAGTCCAATATGCATTCATGTAAAAAAAAAAAAAAAAAAACCCTCAACAAAATAAAAATAGAAGGTAAATTCCTGAACATAATAAGGGATATCTATACAAAGCCAATAGCCAATATCATTCTAAATGGAGTCTAAACATTCCCCATGATAACAGGAACCAGACAAGAATGTCCATTGTCACCACCTTTATTCAACATTGTGCTGGAGATTCTAGGGCATCCAAATTGGTATGGAAGAAGTAAAGGTATCTCTATGCAGATAATATGATCTTATCCTAAGGGATCCACTAAAAAAAAAACAAAAAACAAAAAAAACCCCTCCTACAACTAATGGAAGAATTCAGTATACAGCAGGCAAGGCCAAGATGGTGGGCAAGACACATGTCTCCTAGATTACCTCTGAGAATTAAGCCTTAGCATAATAAGTGAACAGAGCATTGTAGACATTATAGGAGCCCCAGGATCTGGCATAGGGTTGTGAGATTGGACCGAGTGACAGGAAAGGGGAAATGGCCTCTACCAGTGGCAAGGCAGCAGCACACTGAGTCCTGCTTCTGCTGATACATTGTTTGAGGGGACTGCAGATATGGAAGTCTTCTTTGTTACCTTGGAGGCAAGGACTGGGTTTGCTGAGCCTGTGAGCCTGGCACACTAATGCACTGAACCGCAGTGCTTAAGTGAACAGTATGTACTGCAGAAGAGAGACTGTCCTTGGGGCAACCACATAATGAAAGCTCTCTGCTGACCTAGGGCACCAGTGCCTCTCCCCCTTTTCCTCTCTGAGCTGCACCATAGATTCTGCTGACTCATTACAGGGAGGGCAGCTCAGGCAGGATGCCATAGTGGTCAGCTGAGAGGTGGAGTCACCATGCCTGTGGTCTCAGCAGGGGCTAATTGTCACAGTGAGCAGCAACGCCTGTCTGGAAAGTCTTTCTCCAACAGAGTAGCTGTTTTGAGACAATTTTATCTAGGAATCATGGTGGCACCTGGTGGCAAGGGTGGCAGTACTCTATCTCATTCCTTCTTTGAGCTGCATCATAGAGTCTGGGGAGAGCTCGTGGGGCACTGTCATTGTCATTCAGGAGATGGGGTCTGCCAACCCCGAAGGCCTGGCTGCTCTCAGTGGCTGCTGGACAGTACCTCTCTCAACAATAAAGCAGCTTTTAAAATAAGACTAGCTGGACAATGCAGTGGTGACAGGCAGCTGAATGGAATGACAGCATTTCCAACACCTTTCACTGACCCACATCATAGTATCAGCAGATGGCTCCCCAAAGACTCCAAAAGTAGGGGGCCATCCCTGACAACCAGCAGGCAGGGACTGCCTATCCTTAGGGCCTGGCTGCTCTCAGTGCCTGATGGATCATGCCCCTGAGCAAAAAATCAGTTTTAAAATTACACTCATCTCGAGAGCACAGAGACTTGGGGCAGCTGAGTTTGGTGGCATCCTTCTCTCTTCCCTTCTGTGAGTTACACCATAGGCTCTACCACAAAAAAACCTGCCACTTTTAGTAGACAGGAGGTGGGTCCTGTCACCCTTGAGAGCCCAGCTGATGCCAGTCACTAGAGAACACAGAGGTGGCTGGTGACCAAACCTAGCAGTTCCCATATTCACCTCTTAGAATTACAACTCAGCTCTCGTTGGTATAACACCAGAGAAACTGAACAGCTTCTTGATGGTGTGAACACAACAATCAATAACTAAACATTTAAAGAAGTAGTCCATCATGGCTTCAGAAATCTCCAAAAATAAACAATCAAATAACTTCCAAGATGAAGAAGACTTTCTGAAATTATCAGAGGTAAATTACAAAAGAATTATGTATAGAGCCCACCTAGAGATTAAACAAAATGCAACAGAACAAAATGAAAAATTAAGTAAGCTATATGAACTGCTGCAACATCAATGATCTGAAATCTAGCAGATCAATAACACATTTACAGATTTAGACAATTCAATGTAAAACCAAAAGAGTATGGTTGAGGAGTTGGACAGCAGAGGTAGTGAACCTGAAGATAAAGAAAAAATGACACCAGCATTTAAGAGGATAATTCAGAGAAAATAAATAAGAAAAATGAAGAAGCATTAAGAAACATGTGGGATTCTATTATGAGAAATAATCTACTAATAATTGGAGTTCCTGAACAGGGTGAGATAGCTGAAAATACAGAGAGAATTGTTGAAGAGTTGCTGACAGAAAACCTCCCTGACATTATAAAAAAAGAGAACATAGATATCCAAGATGCTCATGGAACATCACAAAAACTAGAACTCAAAAGGAAGACACTAAGATATATTATAATCAAGCTTAATGAAATGAAGCATAAAGAGAAGCTCTTACAGACAGCAAGTTTTACAATGAAACTGTCTTATAAAGGGAAGCCCTGTAAGCTTTTGTCTGACTTCTCGGTAGAAACCATGTTGGCAAGATGGCAGTGGGATGATATATTCAAAGCATTGAAAGAGAAAAATCTTCAACCAAGAATTATATATCCTGAAAAATTGACTCTCAAATGTGAAGGTGAAATTAAGACATTTGCAGATAAAAAGAAACTTAGAGATTTTGTAAAAACCAAACCAAAACTATAAGAAATGCTGAAAGAAGCTTTGTTTAGAAAAATAAAAATAACAAATGTATACTCAATGATACATCCAGAATCCTTTTGAGCTGATAAAGTCACAAAGCTCAAACAAAGCTAAAACATTAAAAGAAGGAAACCACTGAACTTAACACAAAAAATATTATGTTATCACAGTATAAAGATGGATATATTACAATAGTTATAACTTTTTCAGAGGGAGATGAAATTAAGAAGATATACAGAAGTTAAAGATTGGTTTAAACTTAGAATACTAAGGAGGATCAAATGGATAACCACAAAGCAAACTAAAAATACCACATATCAAAACAAGGAACATAATACAGGAGTCTCAATGAACACAGACACCACCCTAAAAAATGAAAAGAAAACCCACAGAGAAAAACTACCAAGAAGAGAATATTAAGATAAGCAAAGAAAACATCAAATAAATAAATAAAGGCATCAAAATAACAACATGTCATGGGTTGAATTGTGTCCCCCTAAAAATATGTGCAGCCACGTGGCTGGACATGATTCCCAGTATCTTGTGACTGTCCTCCATTTTGTGGTTTTGCTAAACTGTATGTTAAAGAATTCGGGTGGGGCTTTAAATTCCTGCATAGGATTACTTCCCTGCTCTGCTGTAGGGGGAGTTTCCCTGGAGTATGGCTTGCCCCACCCTTAATTCTTTCAGCCTGCAAGAGATAAAAGGAAAGGGAAACAAGGAGAATGGGGAACCCTGTTACCACCAAGAGAGCAGCACCGGGAGAAGGGCACGTCCTTCAGACATGAGGTTCCTGTGCCAAGATGCTCCCTGGACAAAGACTGATGCAATACCGGACTTTTCTCCAGAGCCAACAGGGGGAAAGCCTTCCCCTGGAGCAGTCACCCTGAATATGGATTTGCAACCTACCAGACTGTGTAAGAATAAAACTTCCTTTGTTAAAGCCATCCACTCTGTAGTATTTTTGTTAGAGCAGCCCTAGCTGACTAAAACACAGCACTAAACACATAACTGTCCATGATTACACTGAATGTAAATGGACTAAACGCTCCAATAAAGAGGCAGAAAGTGACAGTCTGAATAAAAAGACACTATCAATCTATATGTTGCTTAGAAGAAACACACCTTAAACTCAAAGATATGAACAAACTGAAAAACAACTGATGGAAGAATACTTGCCTAGCTAACAATACAGAAAGAGTAGGAGTAGCAATATTAATCTCAGGTAAGATAGGTTTTAATTTAAGTCCCACCATCGTGGACAAGGTTGGTCATTATTTATTGCTGAAAGTTTTGATACATAAATGAGGTATAGAAATATTAAATATTTATGCATCCAATACCAGAATATCTGAATATATCAAACAAATGCTCACAAACATTGAAAAATGAGATCGATCAAGCCACAATAAAAGTGGGAGACTTCAACACTATGCTTTTAGAAATGGACAGATGACCCAGAAGAAAGCTCAGGAAAGATACAGGTGATCTTGTTGCAACAATTAACCAATTAACCAACCTCATCAACATATACAGAAGTTTTTATCCATCAACAGGTAAGTATACCTTCTTTTCCAATGCACATGGAACATTCTCCAGAATAGATCATGTATTAGGACATAAAGCACGTCTCAACAAAATTCAATCCATTGAATCACTGCAAAGCGTCTTCTCAGACCATAAAGACATAAAAGTTGAAATCAATGGCAGAAAAAACATAGGTAGAACTCTGAACTCAGGGAAACTGAACATCATCTTGCTCAAAAATCCATGGATTATAGAAGAAATTAAAGACACAGTAAGGAAATTTATGGAATCAAATGAGAATGAATACAACCTACCAGAAGCTATGGGTTACAGTAAAAGAAGGGCTCAGAGGTCAATTTATCTGTATAAATGCACACATCTGTAAGGAAGAAAGGACCCAAACCAAAGAATTAACCCTGCAGCTTGAACAAGTAGAAAGAGAGCAAGAAAGGAACCCCACAGACACCAGAAGAAAACAGATAATAAAGGTTAGAGCAGAACTATAGGAATTGAAAAACAGAACAACTGAAAAAAATATCATAACCCAAACCTGGTTCTTTAAAAAGATCAACAAAATAGATAAACGACTGGCTAAGCTTACAACAAAAACAAAAAAAGAAAATGGAGGAGGCAATAAATAACCTGAATAAGAAATGAGATGGGAGATGTCACAAGAGACTCAACTGAAATCAAAAGTATCACGAGAGAACACTACAAAAGACTGTAACAGACTTGAAAACCTAGAGGAAATGGACAAATTTCTAGACTCACGTCACATACCAAAATTAAGACAAGCAGAAGTAGAACAACTTAATAAATCCATCACAAAGGAAGAGATTGAAAAAGTCATAAAAAAAATTACCAACCAAAAAAGTCCTGGGCCAGATGGTTTCAGTAGAAAATTCTACCAAGCTTTCAGAGAGAAGTTAACTCCAATATTACTGAGGCTATTTCACAACATAGAAAAGGGCAGAATGCTCCCAAATTCAAGAATCTAGATGCAAAAGTCTTGAAACAAAATCCTAACCAGAAGAATTGAACAGCATATCAAAAAAATAATTCATCATGACCAAGTTGGATTAATACCAGGGATGCAAGGCTGGTTCAGCATCAGAAAAACAATTAATGTGATCGTGCACATCAATAACACAAAGGCTAAGAATCACCTGATTTTGTCAATTGACACAGAAAAGGCACATGACAAAGTCCAATACCCATTCATGCTCAAAACTCTCAGCAAAATAGGAATAAAGGGGAAATTCCTCAACAGAATGAAAAACAGAATGAAAGCAGTGACAGCACACAATATAAAGAAAATCAGCTTAACTGGACTTCAACATAAACTGAAAATTCTTTTAATCTTAACCCCAAATTGCAAGAATAGAGTAGTAGGGGCAGGGGTCTTGGTATCATGTTCTCAGAGGACATCAAGGCCATTTGGCATAACTAGCCTATTGCTAAGAGAGTCTTCTCCACTCCATACTGGTGAGTGGCATCTGGGGTCTTAAAAGCTACCAAGCTGCCATCTGAGGTACACCAAATTGTCCCAACCCAATCAGAACAGATGATCACCAGGAACAGCAAAAACAAGAGGGAAAAAGAGCCAAGGAGACAGAAGGACCTATCTGAATGTGTAACTATATCAACACGTGACCAAATGACACAGATGGTGCCCGGCCACCACAAAAGACAGCCGTAATGGGGCACACAACGTTGAGTCCTAGTGGCAACATCAGGAAAGAAAGCTGCACCTCAATAACTCTATTAAAAGACTATAAGTAATGGTCTGGTGTCCTTGAGCTTCCTCTGGGAGCATGGTCCCTAGACCTACTGCTGCCCCTGACCAGAAAGCATTACTGAGGTCAACTCTTCGAACAAGAATGGGCTGGACTTGGGGACACAATGTGTCCATATGGTGGTATACTTTATGGTTCTATGCATCTATAGAATGCTTTCCTACTGGCCTCTTACTAGAAGCGATAGAAGAGGGTAGAGAGAAGGAGATAGGAGATTGTTAAGAGGATATGACATATATAGAACAAAAAGGTAGAGTGTGCTGTCACCAGGCAAGGAGAGCAGAAGGAGCTGCAGATAGGCCCGTTTGCAAATTTAATTTGGATTGTATACTTTCTCTTAATCACACACACACACACACACACACAAAGGTAATTCAAAATCTCCTAACCATAACAACAATAAGGTTTGGCCCTGACAGCTTCACAGGATAATTTTAAGAGACTTTCAGGAAAAAGTTAACACCACTATTAGCAAAGGCATTTCAGAGTATAGAAAATGAAAGAATCATGACAAACTCATTCTATGCACCCAGAATAACCATTGAACTAAGACAAAGTAAAGGCAGCACCAAAAAGGAAAATTACATACCGATATCCCTTATGAACTTAGATGCAAAAATCCTCAGTGGGAATCTAGCCAGCAGAATTCAACAACCTATGAAAAAATTTATTCACTATGACCAAGAGGGGATTCATACCAGGAATGCTGGGATGGTTCAGTATTAAAAAAACAATCAATGTGATCAATCACATAAATAAAGCAAAAGGCAAGAACCACTTGATTTATCAACTGATACAGGAAAGGCATTTGACAAAGTCCAACATCCCTTCATGTTAAAACTCTCAGCAAAATAGGAATAGTAGAGAAAGTCCAAAACATATTAATGGAAATCTGTGCAAAGTCAGCAGCCAACATCATCCTAAATGGAGAGAATTTGAAAGCATTGCCCTTGAGAACAGAAACCAGGCAAGGATGCCCTTTGTCAACACTTTCACTCAACATTGCTCTGGACATTCTTACTAAAGCAATTGGGCAGGAAAAGGAAATGAAGGGTATCCAAATTCCTAAAGAAGAACAAAACATTTCTATTTGCAGATTATATGATCTTATACACAGAAAACCCTAAAAATTCCACCAAAATGTTATAAGAACTAACAGAAGAGTGCAGGGTACAGGATGAACACACAAAATTCAGTTTGATTCCTTTAGCCCAACAAAGAGATAATCAAAGAGAAAGTCACTGCATCAGTCCCATGTACAATAGTCCATAAGAAAATAAAACACTTAGGAATAAATTTAACTAGAGATGTAAAAGACCTGCAGGACACTGCTACAGGAAACCAAGAGACCTACATAAGTAGAGAAACCTGCCTTGCTCATAGGTAGGAAGACTCAACATTGTGAAAATGTCTAATATACTCAAAGTGATCTAAAAATACAATACAATTCCAGTACAAATTCCAATGGCATTTTCTAGGGAGATGGAGAAACAAATCATCAGCTTCATATGGAAAGGGAAGAAGCTGTAGATAAGTAAAATATTATTGAAGAAAAAAATAAAGTAAGAAGTCTCATGCTATCTAATTTTAGACTGTATTATACCACTACTGTAGTCAAAACACCCTGGTACTAGTATGACAAGCATAGACCAATGGAACAGAATTGAGAATCCAGTCTTAAAATCATCTAGCTATGAGCACCTGATATTTGACAAAATCTGTGTATTGGGGCAAAGGCAGTCTCTCTAAGAAATGGTGTTTGTATGACTTAACATCCATCTGCAGATACACGAAACAAGACCCGTATCTCACACTATGCACAAAAGCTAACTCAAAATGGATCAAAGACCTAAATATAAAACTTAAAATGATAAACATCATGGAAGGAAAAATAGTGACAACACTGGAAGCTCTAATGCACTGCACATACTGAATACAAAACGTTACAAGCAATTTACAAACACCAAAAGAGAAGCTAGATAACCAGCAACACCTAAAAATCAAACACTTATGCTCAACCAAAGACTTCACTAAAGAGTGAAAAAGATAATCTATAGACTGGGAAAACAAAAACAAACAAGGCAAACTCGATCAGCGTTCGACCTCCAAAATCTACAAGATACTGCAAATCCTCAACAACAAAAAGACAAGTTAACCCAATTTAAAAAATAGGCAAAGTTTACAAACAGATTCTTCACCAAAGAAAACATTCAGAAAGATAACAGATTCGTAAAGAAATGCTCGGGATCATTAACCATTAGAGAAATCCAAATCAAAACTACAATGAGATATTATCTCATCCCAACAAGGTAGGCAGTAACGCAAAAGCTAGAAAATAATAAGTGTGGAGAGACTGGAATAGTTATATACTGCTGGTGGGGATGTAAAACGGTACAAACAATTTGTCAATTGATTTGGAGCTTTCTTAAAAATTAGAAACAGAAATACCGTATGATCTAAAAATCTCACTTCTTGGAATATATTCTAGAGAAATAAGGACTTTTACACAAACAGATACATGCACATCAATGTTTATTTCAGCATTGTGCACAATAGCAAAAAGATGTAATTAGCCTAGGTGCGTATCACTGGATGAACAGATAAACTAATATGTTCACACAGTGGAATACTATGCAATGATAAAGAACAATGACGATCTTAGGAAACATAATATGGAGTCATTTGGAAAGCATTATGCTGAATTAAATTAGTCAGTTGCAGAATAACAAACATTCTGTGAGACCAGTACTGTAAGGACTCAAGGAAAGGTTTAAACACAGGAGGGACAACACACAGTGGAGGAGAAGTCAGCACAAACTAGACTAAAACAAACCCTAAACTTTTCCTGAATGCAACAAATACACTTTGAAGGATATAGTGGCATGGGCAGGGGTCTGCGGCCCATGGTTTCAGGCAACATCTAGGTCAACTGGCATAACAAAGCTTTTTAAGAAAATGTTCTGCATCCTGCTTTGGAGAATGGCATCTGGGTTTTAAAAGCTAGTAAGTGACCACCTAAGAAGCATCAACTGGTCCCAACTCATGTAGAGCAGAGAAAAATGAAGGACGTTAAAGACATCAGGAAATTATGAGCTTAAGTAATAGAAAAGGCCACATAATCCACAGACTACATCAACATGAGACCAGAAGAACAAGATGGTGCCTGGACACCTCCAATGACTGCCCTCACAGGAAACGTAACAGACTCCCTGATGAAGTGGGAGAAAAATTGGGTGAAGAATCCAAACCCTATTAAAAAGAACAGACTTGACCATCCAACAGACTGGAGGGTCCCTGGAAGACATGGTACCAAGACTTGCTGTTAGCCGAGAACTGAAGTCATTCTTGAAGTCAACTCTTCAGACGAAGATTGGACCGGACTGAAGGATATAAAAAAGATACTGGCAGAGAGTGTGATTCTTGGCTTACGTAGATACATCAGGCTACGTGGGCAGCTCTTGTCCAGAAGTGAGATGAGGGCAATGGGAGGTAGACAAGAGCTAGTTGAAGGACACGAGAAATACAGAGTGGAAATGAGGAGTGTGTTGTCACAGGGTGGGGAGAGCAGCTAGAGTTACACAGCAATGGGTGCCAGCTTTTGTATGACAAATCGATTTGGATTGTAAATTTTCACTTAAAACACTATAAAATATTAAATAAAAAGAGGATCCAGCATGAATAGCTAAAACACACATGCACACATATATACATAGATGTAACACTTCTCATTTAAATGCATGAGTAAGTATAGGAAAGGGAATCAGATTATGAGTGTTTAGAGCCTTCACATGCCTTAAACCAGCCTTGCCTTATGAGGATAGTTCTCTGTCAGTATGGTCACTCTGAGCCAGAATTGGCTTGACAGCAGTGGGTTTGTCTTGGTTTCACTTAAACCAAAAACCCCAAGTCTACCATTGTGGAGTAGATTCTAACTCATAGCATGACTCACTAGACAGAAGAGAACTGCCTCCTAGGGTTCCTAAGGTGGTAATCTTCAGGGAAATGGCATGTCACATATTCCTTCTGCAGGGTAGCTGATGGGTTCAAACTAGAGCTTTAAACCTGTTCATTCCAGTTTGATGTCTTGGTGAAAATTTTCATTTTTACTCCCAGATATACTGAATCAAATTCTTCATTTTTACATCTGTGCGTAAGTGTCACCTGGGGACCTTGTGTAAATGTAGGTTCTGATTGAGTGTATCTGGATTAGAAAATGAAAAGTCTCAGCAGGAGGCTGAACCAGAATAAAGCAGTTCAAAGTCCTGCTTCAAACCACCAAACTTTCAGTTAGCAGCTCAGTTTTGACCACTGTGCCACCAAGGCGTCCTTAGCCTTACTTACTTTACAAACAACCGAACAAAAAACTCAAGCACCTTGCATGGACTCAATTCTGATTCATGGTAACCCCATGTGTTACAGATTAGAACTGAACTACGCAGAGATTTCTTGACCATAATCTTTATGGAAGCAAACTGCCAACCCTTTCTTCCATGGCATTGCTGGATGGGTTTGACTGCCAGCATTTCAGTTACTAGTGCAATGTAAACTGTTCACACTGCCCATGACCTTCACTTCTGTCCTCTTATACAGAATGAGGATAGCAGTAGTACGTACCTCATGCAGTGTTTATGAGTGTTAAAAGAAATAATCTTAAGTAAAACACTTAAACCAGTGCCAGGCATGGCACAGGTGTTGAAGAAGACATATTCAGTACATATTAGGCAGGGTCAAGCAAGACAGTTATAAAGAAAACAGTGGCAGCAGAAAAACTAAAGAGGCCACATAAACAGAGAAAAGCATTGCTTGCATTGGGCTCCCTCCCTTCCCTCCGTTAAATCTTCCTCCTCAGCAGGATTCTGAATAATCTGAAGACTGGGAGGGCTTGCTTCAGTTCAGACTGAGGGCGTCATCTGTCTACCACATCGCCGCCTTCTCTATTTCCCAGGCTGCAGAGACCCTGTACTGCGCTCCTCAGCCCCAAGCTGCCAGCCAGAGGTTTTGCTCCTTGGGGTTATCATTTACCACACACAAGGAAACCAAAGACTGTTGATTGCAGAGTTGTAATCCTGCATCCAAACAACACAGAAAGCATTCCTGTATGCAATATGTGTTACACAAACTAGATGGGATAGTATCTAAAAAAATATACTGTTGCTATTTTTGTTTTTGGTGTTAGGTGTTAGGTGCCATTGAGTTGCTTCCATTTCTAACTCATTGTGACTTTACGTACAATGGAACAAAATGCTGTGTGGACTGTGCCTTCCTCACAATCATTGTTATGCTGGAGCCCAGCATTTCAGCCACTGTGTCAATCCATCTCGTTGTGGTTCTTCCTCTTTTTCATTGACTCCCTGCTTTACCAAGCATGGTGTCATTCTCCAGGAACTGATGCCTCCTGGTAACATGTCCAAAGTACATGAGATGAAGTTTTGCCGTTTAAGGACAATCTGGCTGTATTGCTTCAGAGTCAAATTGTGACAATCCATGGTATACTCAATATTCTTTGTCAACACCATAATTCAAAGGCATCAATTCTTTGATTTTCTTTATTCATTATCCAGCTTTTGCACACATATGGAGTGATTGAAAATACCGTAATGTGGGTCAGACACACCTTAGTCCTCAAGATGACATCTTCGCTTTTTAATACTTTACAGAGTTTTTTAGGCTGAGTTCTCAAGAGAAGCAAAATTAGTTAAAAAAAAAAAACAAAAAAAACCACTGCTGTCAAGTTGGGTCTAACTCATAGCAACCCTAGTGGTCAGAGTAGGACTGACCCATAGAGTTTCCAGGGAGCACCTGGAGTATTTAAACTGTCGACCATTTGGTTAGCAGACATAGAACTTAACCCACTATGCCACCAGAGTTTGCCTCAAAACCAAAAATGTATATAAATATATGTAAAGAGAGATTTATATCAAAACAACAGCTCACATGATATTAGAGTCTGAAACATCCCAAGCCCATGGATTAGGATAGAGTCTTCTGGCAATTCATGTAACTGCAGGGGCTGGTGAACCCCAAATTGGCAGGTCAGAAGGCAGGGCTATTGCTCGCAGGCAGTGAATATTTACAAATCCCAACATCAGCAGATAAGCTGATAGTTCAAGTCCCAAGAGCGATAGGTCAGAGGAACAGGAGTCAGGGTCCAGAGGAAGCAAAAAGCTAGAACATCTATGTATATTTGTACACAGGTCACACACACAAAGAAACTCCCTTTCTACTGATTTGTTCCTTAGAGTAGATACCATCATGGGAGCAGTTACAGATAAAAGCTGAGAATGATGGCCCAGCCAAATTGACACACAACCTTAATCATCACAAAGAGATCCTTTGAAGCAGAAATGTGCTATACAAGAATACAAAAAGAAGAAATATCTAGTGTATGTCATTGCTTTGAGTTTGAGAGGAAGAGATTGAGCAACAGAAAGGAAAATTATTAATATCAATGTCAGATTTTTTTTTTTTTGGAGGAGGCTCTGATGGTGCAGTGGTTAAGCAATTAGTTGCTTGCCAAATGGTCAGCAGTTTAAACCTATCAGCCACACCATAGGAGAAAATAAGGCAGTCTACTTCCATAGAAATTATAGCATTGGAAACCCTAGGGGACAGTTCTATTCTGTCCTCTAGAATTGCTATGAGTTGGAGCTGACTTGATGGAAAGGGGAGTTTTATACAGTTTTTGCATGTATTATGTTGTTAGTTCTAATACTTCAGATGTTACCCACTAAAGCATCTCAGTGAACAGGTAAATTTTAATTTCTTAAATTCCCTGAATGAAATTTCTCAAAGACATAACCTATATATTTTCCAACTCAATAGGTCTAGCACTTGGAGCAATGACTGGCATATAGGTGATATGCAATACATGATGGCTAAATAAAATGAGAACATAAGCAAAACCTAAAGTATTATATAGTCTATAAAGTATGCAAAAGATTTTAAGATAGTTTAGGAAAAGTGAAGCTGTAATATATCTGTGTGATAATAAAATTTGGTTAAAATGAGAGATATTTTTGCCAGCTGAGTTTACTGTAGTTGTCAGTTATCTCTAGCCAACTTGGTCTTAAATTTAATATTTCACTCTAACACTCCAAATGTGGGCTTTTCATCTTGATACCTGTCTAAAGTATCTCAGAATTCCATACAAGACACTGAAGGCAATGTCTTAAATCACAACAGCAAAACAAACAAACAAATACTGCTATCTGAAATTTTATTTAGTTTGTTGCTCTAGACTCAAATTTCTTCTACTAGCTCTTAAATCATTTACTAGTTTTTCTAATTATCCCACTAACTTGGTCCAGCATCATTCATTTAACCAAAATTGCAAAGTACCTGCCGTATGTCAAGAACTGCATTGGTATTTTGGATTAAGCCATAATCTCACTTTTCTTATTTGTCTGACTTGTTTTTTGAGGCTTACCTGTCCGTTTCAGTGCCACTGCTTCAGCTGACTATCTTTTGTAATAATCAGGGCAATCTGAGCTTTTGTAGTAATACGCTCCAAATCCTTGCTAGTAATCCAACAGAAATTTATTTCTTGATTGTATAGAGTTCAAAAGGAGTATATTTTATCAGTGGGTTGCTCCACCCTTTCACGCATTCAGAAACCTAGGTTCCCCCACTTAGACTCAGGACCTTACAATGTGATTCTTGAGGTTGTCTCTATTCCACCCAGCCTAAAATAAAAAAAGATGACGAAGAACTGTACATGGATTTGTGTGTGTATGCACAATAGCCTGAGTCTGGTGCACGTAACTTATACTCACTTTACTTTAGCTAGAACTCAGTCCTTTCGAACCAAATAATAAAATGTAGCCTGGTTTAAGGTAGATTTTCTCCTAGATTCTAAAAAACTTCTAATGTGAAAAGAAAAAAAAAAATTCAAGGCCTCAATTTTTCATCTGCAAAACATACAAGCCAGTGTTTATTTTTCTGTCTCCTTGATAATGCAATGAGAAATAATTAATAGAGTGTTGAAAACATAACTCTGGAGCAGTATCTTTGTAACTTTTTTTAATTTCTGGAGTTTTTCAAGTAGATATTGCCTAAGAAGCAGGCTTATACAACTGAAAGGACATGGTCTTTGGAACTAAAATATGAATTGTCTCCCTGCTCTGGCATTTGTTTATGTATGATTTCCAATAAATAGTTTACTTTCTTTGAACTGTTTTCCTCAGCTGTAAAATAAGGATCATATCTAAATATCTCAGAATGATATTGGGGGATTCCAGAAAACTAGCACATGTGACATCACTTCATAAACTGTAGATCACTAGTTACAACTCCTGAGTGGCATGTATCGTTAAGCACCTGACTAGTAGCCAAAAGTTAGTTAGTTCAAACCTAACCAGAGGCTCGTTGGAAGAAAAGGCTGGTGATCTGTTTCTGAAAGGTCAAAGCCTGCAGACCGCTACAGAGCAGCTCTGCTCTGTACACATGGATCACCATGAGTCAGGATAGACTCAACAACAAACAACAGGCTAGTTAAGATCTTTGTCATTAAACAAAATTGGTTGTGTGTAGACTGATATGGAAGTTCATATTTGTATAGTACTTATTCTTCTCATTATTAATAAATAATAAAGAACATTTGATATTGGCCATGCCGTATTCTAAGAGCTTTAAATATATTAACTCCACAATGAAGGAAAGTGAGAAGCAAAGATGTTAAACAGACACACAAAGCTTCACAGCTAACAACTACTGGTAGAGCCCGGATTTGATCAGTTCTAAGATCTGCTCTTAACCACTGTGCAATATCATTTTTCCAGTAACTTCTATTGCAACTCCAACATGTACACATACACACACACAGCAAAATCTGTTTGTATTTGTATTTTTAGTTTCTACACTAAATCTAAACTTTGTGCAGATTACATCAATTTTTTTTCCTTAATGATCTATTTCTGTTGCGAGATCTCACCTAGGATAGCCACATTGCTTTTTGTAATCATGTACCCATAGGTTCTTCTTGACTGCGACAATTTCTCAGACTTTCCTTGCTTTTATGATGCCTTTGACAGTTTTGTGGATCACTGGTTTGTAGAATGTTCCATAACTGAGATTTGTCTCCTGTTTTTCTTATGGTTAGACAGGAGTAACATGTTTTGGAAGACCACAGAGGTGACATGCCATTTTCATCACAACCTGTCAAGGACACAAACTAAGATATAACTTGTCACTGTTGATACTGAACTTCAGTACTGTCTTTGGGTAGTTCTTGTCCGATTTCTTCAGGGTGTATTTTTATTTCTCCTTTTCATACTCTAATCTTTAGAAGAAGGACACTAACTATACAGTGCCACATTTAAGGAGTGAACAGTTTACGCCACTTCTGAAAACTAGAGTAGCTATATGAATTATTTGGTATTCTTCTCCACAGGATATTTGTCTATTCTCCTTGATTTATTTATTTCTTCAGTCATCTATTTATGCCAATATAAACTCTCGGGTATTTACTTATACTTTGGTACATAATCCAATACTACTTTCTTTGATTTTTGTTCAAAGTATTCCATTTTGGACCATTTAAAGGTCTTTCAGTTGGCTCCTGTGTGCCTTTAACATACACACTTATTACACAATTTTGTATCTTTTGTTGTTTTGTTTAACTTTGGACACTTATTTTCTGGAAAAAATATGTTTTCAAAATTACATTAAAATTTTACTATATACTGCAAGTCCTTATATTATTTACAGGCTATAGCACAAAGGATCCAGGAAACATGAAGCTAACTATACCTGCTCTTCTGCAGCGTATATCTGCTACCTCTCTCAGACCTGTACAAGCATAGTCTCTCTTGCACTTCAACTATTATTCTTAAACTTTTAAGGTTATAAACTCCTTTAAAAATTGTAGTTAAAACACACACATGTGAACACATACACTCTCTAAAAATGCGGAAAATCTTATGATCCACACAAAAATGCATGTAAGCACTCATACACTGAGTTTGCACCAGCTCTCCTACCCTTCAAACACACACATCTGCTTTAGGGCTGGCTCTTGGATCCTCAGAGGAAGCATATAAGCAAGCATCTATTCTGGAAAACCCTTTATCAACTTCAACAGTAGAAACATTATCAATCTCTATAATCTTAGATTTTTAGGCCTAGGATCCTGAAAGATAATGCTAGGACAAACCAAATAAAAGCAAACCAACATCCGTTAATTGGATTCCACGTCATGACTCCTAGTAACCCTACAGTACAAACTACCCGATGGGTTCTCCAAGGCTATTATGGAAGCAGACTGCCACATCTTTCCTTAATGGGTTCAAACTGCCAACCTTATTGTTAGCAGATGAGTGCTTTAACCACTGTACCACCATGGATTCTCATGCTGGAAAAAGCCTGTACATTAGAAAATGAGGCTTACAGAAACAAGATGATCAGCCCACATTTTGTTTCAACCCCACTACCTTGCCTTGGGACTCTGGGTCCTTTTGACTTCTAGTCCATTTGATCTATTTGTTTCATTTCCTTATTTTTTTTATTGAAAGACTCCTTTTAATCAAAAATATTATTAGTTGTTGTTGTTAGGGGCCATCAAGTCTGTTCTGACTCATACCGATCCCATGCACAATCGAACAAAACACTGCCCAGTCTCATGCCATGTCCACAATCGTTTTTATGCTTAAGTCCATTGCTGCGGCCACTGTGTCAGTCCATCTCATTGACAGCCTTCCTGTTTTTCACTGACTATCCACTCTACCAGAGATACTTCTTCTCCAGGGACTGATCCTTTCTGACAAAACATCTAAAAGTACATGCGAAGCAGTCTTGTCATCTCTGCTTCCAAGGAGCACTCTGGTTGTACTTCATTTAGAACAGACTTGTTTGTTCTTTTGACAGTACATTTGACTTTTCTTGCTAACGCTACAGTTCAAAGGCACCATTCTTCTTCTGTCTTTGTTCATTGTCCAGCTTTTGCATGCATATGATATGACTGAAAATACCATGGCCTGAGTCAGGGACACTTTAGTCTTCCAGGTGACATCTTTGCTTTTCAACACTTTAAAGAGATCCCTTGCAGCAGATTTTCCCAGTGAAATGCATCTTTGATTTCCTGACTGCTGCTTCCGTGGATGTTGATTGTGGACCCAAGGACAATGAAATCCTTGACAATCTAATCCGTTCTCCATTTATGATGATGTTGCTTACTGGTCTAATTGTGAGGACTTTTGTTTTCTTGGTGTTGAGGTGCAATACATACTGAAGGCTGTTGTCATTGATCTTCATCAGTAAGTGTTTCAAATCTTTTTCACTTTTAGCAAGTAAGGTGGTGTTGTCTGCATAACGCAGGTTGTTAATGAGTCATCCCCCAATCCTGATGCCTCATATAATTCAGCTTCTTGGATTAGTTGCTTGCTGTACAGACTGAAAAGGTATGGTGAGAGGATACAAGCCTGACACACACTTTTCCTGACTTTAAACCATGCTATGTCACCTTGTTCTGTTTACATGACTACCTTTTGACGCATTCACAGATTCATTAAGAGCACAGTTGAGTGTTCTGCAATTCCCATTTTACATGATGTTAGCCATAATTTGTTATGATCCATACAGTTGAATGCTTTTGCATAGTCAATAAGACACAGGTAAACGTCTTTCTGGTATTCTCTGCTTTCAGCCAAGAGCAAGCTGATTCAGCAATGACATTCCTGGCCCCACGTCCTCTTCTGAATGCAGCTTGAATTTTTAGCAGTTCTTTGTCAATATATTGTTGCAGTCATTTTTGAATGATCTTGAGCAAAATTTTATGTGCATATGATATTAATGATACTGTTTGGTAATTTCCACATTTGGTTGGATCACCTTTTTTGAAACGGGTGTAAATACGGATCTCTTCCAGTCAGTTGGCCAGGTAGCTGTCCTCTAAATTTTTTGGCATAGATGAGTGAGCACTTCCAGTGTTGCATCTGTTTGTTGAAATATCTCAGTTGATATTCCATCAGTTTCTGGAGCCTTGCTTTTTGCCAATGCATTCAATGCAGCTTTGACTTCTTCCTTCAATATCGTTGGTTCCTGATCATATACCACCTCTTCAAATTGCTGAACATCTACCAGATCTTTCTGGTATAGTGACTTTATTTACTCCATCTATCTTCTTTTGATGCTCCCTGAGTCATTTAATATTTTCCCTGTAGAATCCTTCACTATTGCAACTCAAGGCTTGAAGTTTTTCTTCAGTTGTTTCAGCTTCAGAAATGCAGAATATGTTCTTCACTTTTGGTTTTATATTTCCAGCTTTTTGCATTATAATGCTTTATTTTGCTTTCTTGGGCTGCCCTTTGAAATCTTCTGTTTGGGCCTCTTACTTTGCCATTCCTTCCATTTGCTTTAGCTGCTCAACCTTTGAAAGCATGTTTCAGAGTCTCTTCTGACATCCAATTTGGTCTTTTCTTTCTTTCCTATCCTTTTTTTTTTTCAATTTATTTCTTTTGTTATTATGTTTGAATGAAAATATACATTTCCATATAAGTTTGCTTGTCTGCCTATATGCATCTCCCACTGCTCTCCCTGCATGGTGACAGAATACTGTGCCCCTCTGCGCCATACTTGTCTTATCCTCCCAACAATCTCCTATCCCCTCCTTTCCACCCACTCCACCCACCTCCAGTAAGAGGTCAGCAGGACCACATGCTATAGATGCATAGACCCATAAAGTGCACACATGATACAGTCACTCTGTGTCACCAGATTCAATCCATTCTTGTCCAAAGAGCTGACCTCCACTATGATTTATGGACAGGGGCAGCATCAGGGCCAGAGTCTGTGCTCACAGGGGAATCCTGAGGCCCCTCTACCATCAATTGCAGTCTTTTAGTGGAGATCTCAGGGTGCACCCCTTTTTACTCTGATGTTGCCACTGAGACTCCACTTTGTGAGGTCCACCATGGCTACCACTGATGGTGGCCAGGCACCATCCAGTTCTTCCAGTCACAAGTTGATATTGTCGCCCACTCACTTGGGTCTCTGTGTCTTCTGGGTTCTCTTTCTCCCATATTGTTTTGGTCCTTGGTGATCATCCATTCCTACTAAGTCAGGATCATTTGCTGTACCCTCAGATGGCAGTTTGGCAGCTTTTAAGAACCCAGACACCACTCACAAATGCAGGATGCCGAGGGCTCTCTTAGCAAAATGCTAGTTGTGTCAATTGGCCTCAATTTCCCCTGACAGCATGGTCCCCAGCCCCCTGCCCCAACTACTCTGTCCTTGCAATATTGGGTTAAGATGGGAGGAGTCATGTTATATTGAAGTCCAGTTAATATTGATCTTATTTCTAATGTGAGCTGTCACAGATTTCACCCAACCAAATTTCTGTCAATTATCTAATCTATTTCTTCCCCACCACCCTCCATCCCTCCCTACCCTTGCAGCCATCAAAGAGTCTTTTCTTCTATGGATGAATCTGTTTTTAAGTTCTTATCATAAGGGTCTCATACAATATTTGTCTTTTTGTCACTGACTACTTTCACTCAGCGTAATGTCCTCCAACTGAAACCAGGTTATGAGATGTTTCCTAAAATGATCATTGTTCTTTAGCATTGCATATTGTTCCACTGAGTATATATACCATAGTTTACCATCCATTCGTCTGTTGTTGGGCATCTGGGTTGATTCCATCTTTTTGCTGTTATGGACTGTGTTGCAATAAACATTCGTGTGCATGTATCAGTTGGTGTGAATGGCCTTGATTCTGTAGAATATATTCTGAGCAGTGGAATTACAGGGTCAAATGGTATATCTATATGCAGCTTTTTAAGGAAGTGCCAGATTGCTTTCCAAAGAGGTTGCACCATTTTGCAATCCCACCAGCAGTGTAGGAGAGTTCCAATTTCTCCAGATCCTCTCCAATATTTGTTGTTTTGTATTTTTTGGATCATGGCCAACCTTGTTGGGGTGAGATGGTATTTCATTGCAGTTTTGATTTGAAGTTTGGAGACAGAAAGAGAGGCCAAAGGTGCCGAGATGCACAGAGTCCAAAGCTGGGCTCTCAAAACATAGCAAGTTCACCTGCTGATCCCACCAGCAGTGCATCGGAGATTAGCTGCTGGTCAAGTCCCAGCTCAACCCATTGACTAAGACAGAGAAAAAGTTAAAATGGTGAGTTAGTTTCAGTCTGTGAAAACCAGCACTCACCAAGAGTGTGGTCAACAAAAGAGAGGAGTTTCCCATTTGGTGGTATGAACTCCAAATTCACAGCCCTATGCTGTGTCCTAGGGCTCACTAGGTGTCCAGAAGGCTCTGTTTAATTATCACCTCAGGTCTTGGTTTCCAGAGAGATTTAGGGAGATGTGTGTTTAGTCTGCCATCTTGACTCCACCCCCTCTTTCCTGTCTTTTAAATGATCTCTTGGTCTCTTCATGGATGATGTCTTTGATGTCATTCCACAAGTCATCTGCTCTTCAGTCATTAGTGGTCAACACATCAAGTCTGTTCTTGAGATGGTCTTTAAACTCAGGAGAGGTATATTCAAAGTCATACTTTGGTTCCTCTGGACTTTTTCTAATTTTCTTCAGTTTCCAGTTGAATTTGTACATGAGTAATTGGTGATCTGTGCCACAGTCAGCACCTGGTCTTGTTCTGACTGCTGATGTGGAGTTTTAACATTGTCTTTTTCCACAGATGTAGTCTATTTGGTTCCTGTGTACTCCATCTGGTGAGGTCCATGTGTATTAGTTGACATCTGTGTTGGTTAAGAAAGGTGTTTGCAATGAAGAAGTTGTTAGTCTTGCAAAATTCTGTCCTGCAATCTACAACATTATTTCTATCACCAAGGCTGTGTTTTCCAACTACTGATCCTTTTGCTTGGTTTCCAACTTTTGCATTCCAGCCATCCGTAATCAATTTCAGGCTGCAGAAGCTGGTAAAAATCTTCCATCTCTTCGTCTTTGGTCTTAGTGGTTGGTGTGTAAGTTTGAATTATAGTCGTGTTAACTGGTCTTCCTGGTAGATATATGGATATTACCCCATCATTGACAGCACTGTACTTCAGGACAGATCTTGAAATGTTCTTTTTGATGCCAAATGCAACACTGTTTCTCTTCAAGTTTTCATTCTCATCATAGTAGACTGTGCACTTGTCAGATTCTAAATGGTCAATACCAGTCCATTTTAGCTTACTAATGCCTAGGACATCAATGTTTATCCACTCCATTTCATTTTTGACAATTTCCAATTTTCCTAGATTCACACTTCGCACACTCCATGTTCTGATTATTAATGGATGTTTCTAACTGTTTCTTCACATTTTGAGTTGTCCCACATCAGCAGATGAAGATCCTGAAAGCTTTTACTCCATCCACAACATTAAAGTCACCTCTACTTTGAGGAGGCAGCTCTTCCCCAGTTGTTTTCTGAGTGCCTTCCAACCTAGGGGCCTCATTTTTCAGCAGAGATCTGGGCTGATTTTGTTAATTGGCTATCTTGGCTGGTGAGAGATTGTTCTGCCCTGTGGAGTTCTGGGCAGATTGCATTGATTGGGTATCTTAGCTTATGGGAGGAGTAAAGATAGACTGAGCAGCCCCTACTCGTCTGTCAGTGGAGGCCTACTTGTTGCTGTGATGCTGGAAGCTATGCCACTGGTATTTAGGTACCAGCAGGGTCACTCATGGTAGACAGGTTTCACCTGAGCTTTCAGACTAAGGCAGACTAGGAAGGACCTGGCAGTCTACTTCTGAAAAGAATTAGCCAGGGAAAGTTACTGTTTATCAACCCCTTTCTCCTGATTCACTTCACACAGGAAACTCATGTTGTTAGATAACCATTTAGTCAATTCTAACTCACAGTGATCCTGTATACCATAGAACACTGCCCTACTCCCTACCATAGTCACAGTTTGCTCCTTTTGAGTCCCTTGCTGTGGCCACAAGCTCAGTCCTTCTCATTGAGAGTCGTTCTCTTTTTCACTGACCCTCTACTTTACCACCCATGATGCCCTTCTCCAGGGAATGGTTCCTCTAGATAAAAAGTCCAAAGTATATGAAACAAAGTCTCTCCATCCTTGCTTCTAAGGAGCATTCTGGCTGCACCCTTCTAAGGCACAATTGTTTATTCTTCTGGTGGTCCATGATATATTCAATATCTTTGTCAACACCATAATTTAAAAGTATCAATTCTTCTTCAGGCTGCTTTATCCATAGTTCAATTTTTACATGACGGTGTGACTGTGAGACAACGGAAAATATCATCAGTCAAGCCTTAGTCCTAAAAAGGATATTTCTTCTTTTTAACACTTTAAAGAATTATTTTGGATCAGATTTGCCCAGTGCAATCATTGTTTGGTTTCTTGACTGTCACTTCCATGGACATTAACTGTGAAACCAAGTACAATGAAATCTTTGACAACCTAAATTCTTTCTCTGTCATGACATCACTTACTGGGCCAGTTGTGAGGATGTTTGTTTTCTTGATATTGGGGTGCAATTCATACCAAAGGCTGTGGTCTTTGATCCTAATCAGTAAGTGTTTCAAGTCTTCTTTTCTTTCAGCAAGCAAGTTTGTGTCATCCGCACATCACAGATTGTTAAATAGTCTTCTTCCTGTTCTGATGCTACATTTTCTTCACACAGCCCAGTTTCTCTGATTATTTGCATGAAATACTGGTTAGTGAGTATGGTGAAAGGCTACAGCCCTGACACAAATCTTTCCAGTTTTTAAACCATCCAATATACTCCTATTCTATTTGAAAGATTGCCTCTTAGTCTACGTCCAGGTTCCATATTATCACATTTTAGTGTTCTTGGAATTCCCATTCTTCACAATGTTATTCATGACTTGTTATGATCCGCATAGTCGAATGTCTTTGCACAGGTAACAAAACATAGATAAACATCCTTGTGGTATTTTCTGTTTTCAGCCAAGATCCGTCTGATATCAGCAACAATATATATCCCTTGTAGAACAACGTCTTCTGAATCCAGCTTGAATTTCCATAAGTTCCCTCTTGATATACTGCTGCAACCATTTTTGAATGATCCTCAGCAACATTTTACATGTATGTGATATTGATGATATTGTTAGATAATTTCTGCATTTTCTTAGATCATCTTTCATTGGGCTGGGCACAAATATGGAGCTCTTCCAGTCAGTTGGCCAGTTAGCTGTCTTCTAAATTTGGGAGCATAGACAAGTAAGTATCCACAAGGGCTGCATCTTTTTGTTGAAACATCTAACTTGGTATTTTGTCAGCTCTTGGAGTCTTGTTTTTGTCAATACCCTGAATGCAGTTTGGACTTCTTCCTTCAATACTATCAGTTGTTTATTTTATCATACCTCCTGAAATTGTTAACATCAACCAGTTTTTTTGTACAGTGCTGCTGTCTATTCCTTTCATCTTCTTCTGATGATTCTCACATTGTTCAATGTTTTGTCCAGGGAATGTGTCAGAATTGCAACTGAAAGCTAGAATTTTTTCCTTCATTTCTTTCAACTTGAGAAATGCCAAGTATATTCTTTCCTGTTGGTGTTCTAACACCAGTTCTTTGCACATTTCATTATAATATTTTACTTCATCTTCTTGGATCACCTTTTGGAGGCTTCTGTTCAGCTCATTCATTTCATTATTTTTTTCCTTTTTCATTAGATATTCTACAGTCAAGAGCAAGTTTTAGGATCTCCTCTGACACAATTTTAGCTTATTTTACCTCTCCTATTTTTTTAAATGACTTTTTCTTTTCTTTTCTTTTTTCCCATGGATTGTGTCCTTGACACCATCCCACAACTCATCTGATCTTTGGTCATTAGTGTACGATGTGTCCAATTTGTTCTTGAATTAGTCTCTAAGTTCAGGGGGTGTGTACTCAAGTTTGGAAACCCTCATGGTATAATTGAGGGAACTCGGTCCCTGGATTTCAGAGAGATGTTGTGTAAGCCATCTTCCTCCCCAATTACTCAAAAATGGCCCACAGGAATTTGACCACAAATAAGCTTTGCCCCCACACTCCTAATCAAAGCTCTTCCCCTATCAAACATTGACCGTAAACAAATCTTACCCTCTCCCCTTTCTAATCAACATTTCTTCTTTATCAGATCATAAATCCACTTACCAGAATTTCTTACCATGCTCTCTTCTCTTTTCATGAATCATTCTTTCCTTATCAAACCACAAATACCCTCACCCCATGCTACCTCATCAGAACTTTGAAACTATTAAAAACTTACCCCACTGGCCAGGGTGGGCTAAGCCACTCCTCAGCTCAGATCCTAGTCTCTTACTCCTCAAATAAACTTCACTGGACCTTCAGACTGGAGTGTCTCTGCTCCTGTTTCGCACCATTCTCTCCCCAACAATAATGACTATTAACTAAGTGGTCAGCAGTTCAAACCCACCAGGTACACCTTAGAAACCTTATGGGGTGGTTCTGCTCTGTCCCATATGGTCTCTATGAGTTGGAATCAACTCCACAATTGGTTATACTCAAGTGCATACGTTTGTTCTTGTTGATGACTTGTTTTAATTTTCTCTAGCTTCAAATTCAACTTGTATATGAGCAATTGGTGTTCTGCAGTTGGCCCTAATCTTGTTCTGACTGATGATATTGAGCTTTCCATCATCTTTTTTCATAAATGTACTCACATTGATTGCTGTGCATTCTGTCTGGTGAGGTTCATGTGTATGTACAAGTTGCCATTTATTTTATTGAAAGCAGGTATTTCCAATGACTAGGCTATTGGGTCTGCAAAATTTTTCATGCCTTCTGTTTCATTTCTATCACTGAGTGTACCCTGTGTCTATCAGTTCACCTTACTGTGGTCGCTTGCACATTGCTGTAATGGTGGAAGTTATGCCCCCAATATTTCCCATGTCAGTAGGGCCATTCCTGGAGGAGAGGTTTCAGCAGAGCTTCCAGACTAAGACAGATGAGGAAAAAGGATATGAAAATATACTTCTGAAATAACTGGTCAGTGAAAACCTTGAGAATAGTGGCATAACAACATGTGATGCAGTATCGAAGGGTGATCCCCTCAGTTGGAAAGCATGTGAAGTATGACTAGGAAAGAGGTGCCTCCTGAAAGTAGAGTTGACTGTAATAATGTTGTGTGAATGAAGCTTTTGAGACTTTATTTGCTGATGGGGTGTGAATCAAAATGAGAAGAAAGAGTTGCAAGCATCCATTAGTAATTGGAACATGGACTGTGGGAAGTATGAATTTAAGAATAATGTAAGTTGTCAAAAATGAAATGGAACACTTCCAGATCAGTAACCTAGCCATTACTGAGATGAAATGGATTGGCACTGGCCATTTTGAATCAGACAATCTTATGGTCTACCATACTGGGTGTGATAAATTAAAAAGGATACCAGCATTGCATTCATCATCAAAAAGAACATTTCAGAATCTACTCTGAAGTACAATACTGTCAGTGATAGGATAATGGCCACACAGCTCCAAAGAAGCTTGGTTACTACAACTATTAATCGGATTTACACACCATCCACCAATGACAAAAGTGAAGAAACTGAAAATTTTTATTAACTTCTGCAGTCTAAAATTGATCAAATTTGCAATCAAGATGCATTTCTAATCACTGGTGACTGGAATGTAAAAGCTGGAAACAATGAAGAAGGATCAGTAGTTGGAAAATACAGCCTTGGTGGTAGAAACGGCACTGAAGACTACATGACAGAATTTTGCAAAAGCAAGGGCATGGTGGTTAAGTGCTACAGTTGCTAGCCAAAAGGTTGGCAGTGTGAGTCCAGCAAGCATTCTTTGGAAACTCTATGGGACAGTTCTACTCTGTCCTATAGGATTGCTGCAGGGTCACTATGAGTCAAAATCACTCAACAGCAGAGGGATTTTTCTGGATTTTTTTTGTTGTTGTTGTTTTTGTGTGAAGGACACACTAGAAATTATAGAAGAAATAAGCCACTATCCTTGAAATGGAGGAAGCCCCTTCTTAGAATCTGCTGCTGTCCTGGGTAGTGATAGTCTTTTGCTCCTCTCATTCTTGCTCTCACAAACAAATATATACAGATACTATTCTAGCAGAACCTCAAAGAGTTGAAACAGCTCAGAAGGAAATAAGAGTGCGGATAACATAACTTCACTGCAGATACACTTAAGAAAATAAGCCTCTGATTTCCTATTCAAATTCATGCCTCTTCTAGTTTACATTGTGCTGGTAATCTACAGCCCAGGATATGGAAATTCATACTACTATGCCTGGAGCTAGAACTAGAGGAGACAGGATGGCTGCTCTGGGAATAGGAAAAAAGGATTGCTAATTTGATTTACCTCTTGAAGTATACTGACGTTCCGGGCCTAAAAGGCTCTCAGAAAAAGAGCGTCATTAATCAGCAAAACTATTAAGAATGAAAAAAACAAAAAGGAATGAAAAGTTCTTCAAAGGGTAGTCCCACCCCAAAAGACATTGTAGAGAAGATTCTATTCTTTAGCTGACAGACAAGGACTGTAAATGACTAGGAAAGAGGTACCTCTTTGGAAACTCTATGGGACAGTTCTGCTCTGTCCTATATGAGTTTGGCTTATCTATGTTGTTGTGATTTGCCACCATGGTTTCAGCCCTGACTCATGGCAATCTCATGCCCAGCAAAATAAAATGCTGCACCATCCCATGGTACCTCCATGGGGATGATCAGTCACTGGCTAATTTCCAGAAGCAGATTGACAGACCCTTCTTTCTAGTTTTTCTTAGTCTGGAGGCTCTGCTGCAACCTGTACAGCATCACAATAACACAAGCCTCCACTGATGGGTGGTAGCTGTGCGTGATGTACATTGACCAAGGACTGAACTTGAGTTTCGACATGGAAGATGAGAACTCTACCACTAAGTCACCATTGCTCTCATAGCAATGTTACTGTGTCACCTGGCAGAGTCACTGTTTGATTCTTGCCTCCCACTGATCAAGCATGAACAAGAAAAGCACAGATAAAATCTTTCCTCATAAGCAAGGTTTTTTCAGGAAAAGAAAAGAAATCTGCAGATGGAGATCAAGAGGGTTTCATGGCCACCCTATCCTCCAGCTTGCTGAACAAAGACCCTAGGAAATACTTAAAGATTTTGAGGTGGGAAGTGAAATATGATCTACATTGTGTATGGTGGAAGGGGAAGTGCACACACGGGTAGATTTTAAGATGTACTACCCCCTTCCACACATCACAGTGAAGACTTCTGGAACTGTCACCAGCCAAAACTTCAGATTCTCATTACCTGCCCCTAAAAGCTAATCTCTGAGACAGGTATTTGGTGAGAGATCAAAAAAGTTTATTTCTGTGTACTAGCAGATATAGGAAACAGAGAAGGATCTCTCCATCAGAAACATGTTTAAAATCATCAGATGAGGTTGGGTTATACGAGGGGGAACGGTTACATGTAAATGTAGATACAGGTATAGGTGCTGGAGTCAGGGAAACAATATGATTTGTTAGGGGTTGTCTTAGTCGCCTGGTATTGCTCTAACAGAAAATAGCGTGAGTGGAAGGTTTCATGATGAGAAGCTTTATTAAGACAGTCTGGTAAGCTGCAAATCCAATCATAAATTGTATGCCCATCCAGTAAGACAATTTATCGCAGTCCGGTAGGCTGAGTCCAAATCCCATGAGAGCATCTAGGCACAGGAACCTCAGGTCCAAAGGATGTGCTCTGCTCTCTGTGCTTCTCTCTTGGTGGTATGGGGTTCCTGACTTCATCAGCTCCCTTTCTCCCTTATATTTCACAGGTTTATAGCTTGGGACCTGCCTCACTAACACAGCTGTTGTCCATTCTCCATCCTCAATCTCACAGAGGCAGGATTCACAACACATGGGAGAAAGGCCACCGTATCGGGACTCATAGCCAAGTCAAACCAACAAGTACATTTTTCGGGGATACAATGCAATCCATGACAGGGGTTAAGATGGGTATCCATTCAGGGGGCCTCAGGAGTTCTTTGAAGATAAGCATCAGAAGTGGGATCCGGACTGCTTTTGGTTGCCCTCTGAAGCAGGGGGGTCCTGACGGGCACCTGATGTCTTTCCTTGGCTCCTTATCTGTTTTGATGTTTCTAAAAAAGCAGTGAAAGCTGTAAAGACATTATTTACATGGCTCTTGTCAGCTAATCCATGACTTCCTCCCAGGGTCTAGGTAAAAGAAAACAGGAATTTTAAAGACAGGAGAAAAGACAAGTCGATTGTACAAAAAGAATTAGATTCTGGCTGTCCATTTTAATTTCCTTGTTTAAAATTGGGGTGTCTAAAGCTTCTCTCCTGTTTCAGAACTTGTAGCAGGACTTTCATTACCTGGTTCTAAATGTGATCCTCTGGCCAATTTTGGACTTCCTGCTATTAACCCGGGTGGTGTAGCTGTTTGCTGTGTCTGCTAACCAAAAGGTCAGTAGTTCGAAAACATCAGAACTCCTTGGAAATTCCATGGAGCAGTTCTACTCTGTTCTATAAGGTCGCTATCTGTAGATTTTTTTCTCCAACTTTTTACTTCAAGGCAGTTGCATAAAAAATACTTGAGACATGTGGAAAGGAATTTAAGGAGGCTTCTCTGTCTCAGAAGTAGAAAAAATAGAATAATAATATGAATGTACTATGCATTCAGAATTAGGAATTTCACCAGGAATAAGAATCTGGATTTCACCTGCTCCCTGTTAGTAAACACAGCTCAACATGTCTGGGCACATGCGTCTCAACTATCTATCTTAGCTGCCCCTCTCATTTTCACCCTCCAGTTAGTCAACGTGCCTACAGACAGTTGAAGACATACACACTAACTCACTTTCTGGTAATAAAAATAGCACTTGAAAGGACCATGCTACAAATGCAGATTTAACACAAGTAAACTCCAACTTTATCTCTTTACTACAAATTGAAGCATGTAAGTAAAACAGCTTGCTTTAATGGAATAGAATTATAAAGTTACAACTAATGCTAAATAACTCTGAAAAGGGGTTATTTTTCCTTTACTAAGAGTAAATAATGGAATTTGTTCACTTCAAGGTATAACAATATTTATTTGAGAGACAGATCATTGCAAGAAATCACCTATGTCGAGCAAAAAAGACAATTTAGCCCCTTAAGAACAGACTTACTGAAGTTAAAATTGTAAAGATGGCTGTTATTAGAAATTTTTCAAGCAAACATAATCAGTTTGGATAATCCTTCTCAATTGTTATTGAAAAATATTAAATTGAACCATGATGAAAAGGGAGGATGATATCCCACAGTCTTTGAATATATAATTCATAATAGTCGCCTACAAAATTATGAGGTTCTGAGCCCTTCAGTAAACAGGCCAAGTTCAAGGTCTTTATCAGAAGTTAGAATATTTGATCAGCTAATGTCATATTTCTCCACAGGTGCTGGAACACCTTTTGTGGGAATCTTCATATTATTTAGCTGCATCAGAAAACAAGGCAGATTCTTGATCAATTAAATCAAAATTTGTAGGGGTTTAGTCTCTCCAGGTGACCTTTCTGCACGCTGAAGTCAGAGGAGCTCCTGCCTTAAAGTACCTGAAAATCAGAGAAAATGTTTGTTTTCTTTGATAGTGTGCATCCTTAGAGAAAACTGGTTTTGAATTTATGATGTAGTATATGTCAATTTGATCAGCTACAACACGTAAAAAACAAAAAATTGCTAAAACAAGCAACCACACGGGTAGTTGAAGAGTTTTATACTTGGAGATTTTTGAATATTCTCATTTAAGAAGAGAGTTATACTCTGGAAAAATGCCAGCTAAGGGCTAGTTATTTTGCCTTTTCCTGTTTTATGTTGTTTTAATTTTATCAGGTCATATCTGCATAAAAGATGTGGAAGATTTAGAGCAGGTTGCACCATTGCCTCCTTCAATAAATTTCTAGTTTCCATTTCCCAGAAAACATCTCTACGTTCACGTTGACTTCAGTATGCAGCTTTGTTGATTCAGCAAATCAAAATATTGGTTAAAATTATTTCACAACCAGGAGTTTCTAATTTTTCCATTTTCAAGGAAGCCAAGTGGTTAATAGCACATATTCTGTGCCACCTTAAAAATGTACCCATTTCAAAAATTTGCTCTTTGGTATATTTGGTCCCTCAAACAGCTAAATCTTTATCAAGCCAGTGAGTGAAAATAAAAGCAGCTATAAAAGTATAAAAAAATCTTGCTAAAATTAGCAATAAGTTCTAAATCTTTACCACATATCTGTAGAAGCAAAATATTATGTTAAAATATTATAAACCATTATTCACAGCATCAACAGGATGCCTTAGAGGCAGCACCCAGGGCTACTGGCCCAATCTGAGTAGTAGTTGTTTTAAGATGTAGGCATCCAAGACAAGAAAGTACCCTTGTTCTTTTTTTCTTAAGCTGACAAGAGAAATATATTTCACAAGCTTTCACACTTTATTTGGATTATCATAAACTGAGAATTTCATATTGTAAAGCCTCTAAGTAGTCAAACTTTAATACAGTTTGTCATGTACTACCAAGGCTTCCATGAAAGTGTTGTGTGATTTTCTCCCTCAGTGTGGAAAGCAGCAGATTCCAAGTAAAATTCTAGATTTTAAAATTGCAAATTGTTTGCCAGTGAGCAAAGCCCTCTTTGAAAAAGCTTATTTACACTGATCCTGTCAACATGTTTTCCTTGGTTAAAAAAAAATATTGATTTTAACAGATACTATGTTTTAATGCACCAGCCTGTTGGTGGATTTCAAGGCAAATTTGATTTACTGCAGTTTTGGGGATGAAACTTTTCTTATTAAGTATAAAAGTGAGCAATCAAGGTAACCGGTAAGATGCACTGCTACATATATATATTTGTTGTGTTAGCACTTAACTGATCTGCAGAAACAATAAAATGGATTTGGTAATCAAGTAGTGTTACAGCTCATTAGAGAAACCTCATAGACAAGCACCGTGCATAAAAGGCAGTGCCACTTGCCTCCCATTTATCAACCAGAGTCATTTTTTAGCTGTTGCTTAACAGTCTGTACTTCCAATTTGCTTAATTGCTTCTGAACAAAACAGCTGAAAAGTGTACAAAGTTTTTCTTTTTTAATCTCTGACAACACATGAACTAATAACGTTCTGACTATATAAATCAAAATTTTAAAGATTCTGAATACAGAAGATAAAGCCGGTCCAAAGAGAAATTTAACTGTTTGAGAAATGGAATGAAGGCAGAGAGAAAAACAGAGTATTTCTCAATCTGAAGCAACCACTCTTTGAGCAGATAAACAAGCAGACAGCAGAGCTTTGTAGCAGCTCCAATCTCAGGAAATTATCTAATGGAATAAAAACCTTAACAAAGAATTAAAATGAAGATGGAGGACTTTAATTGAAAACGTGATCAATTAGCAGAGAGGCCATACAAAAGAGGCAACAGAGCATGAAATTTCATTAAACAGCACCATACGTCCCACTTCATTTCCAGTGATGTAGTGAAATTGACGACCTTGGAAAGAGAAGATGTTTAGCCAGTATGAAACAGCCCAGAATAGTGAGTAAAGCACAGTTGTGATGGGAAATTTTGTACATAAGAAAACTTTAAGTTAAAGTTTGCATTCGTATTTGAAGGAGAAAGCACAGAGAAGTATATCTGGGTAGCTGATATGTAATCCAAATTTATGACACTGCATCAGAGCAGATAGCTTGCATGAAATGGTTCATTTCATAAATACGAAGAACTAAGCATATCATGGTTTGCTGATTAGTCAAATTGTCTTGCATTTGGTACTTTGTCTCTTGAAGCAAGCCCAAATTATAGAGTTAAATCCAGTGTCTCAGTTTCCTGATGCAGCTGCAACGAAAAGGACCGCAAGTGGGTCTTTTTGAAGAACAGATATTTATTTTCCGACAGTTTAAGAGGCTAGAAGTCCAAATTCAGGGCATTCCTCACAGGGGAAGGTTCTCCTTATTTCAGCTATAGGGTAAGATCCTTGACTCAACTTCTTAGCCCCACTTTCCTTCATTTCTTGGTGATCTTCATATGCCATCTATCTTCCCTGTGTCTGCTAACTCATCTTTGTGTTTATGTTGCTGTTTATAACTTAGAAGTGATTAGATTTACGATACGCCCTGCATTAGGTTTATGATATGCCTTTAATAGACAGCCTCATTAACGTAGCAAAGAAAACCCTGTATTCAAATAGAATTGTCTCCATAGGTATAGGCAATAGAGTTTAATACATATTTTAAGGGAACATAATTCAATCCAGAAACCTTGGTAGCACAGTGGTTAACTGCTATACCTGCTAACCAGATAAGCAGTACAAATCTGCCAGGCCCTCCTCGGAAATTTTGTGAGGGCAGTTCTACTCTGTTCTATAGCGTTGCTAAGAGTAGGAATAGACTTGGAAGCAATGGGTTTGGTTTGGGTTTATCTGCTCTGATACAATGTCAAAAATTTAGATTACATATCAATTATCCACATTTAATTCTCTGTGGTTTCTCCTTTGAGTATGAAACAGATTCCATGGCAATGGATTTGTTTTACTTTGTTTTGTTTTAATACTTCAGTCCACAATACCCACTTACAACAAAAGTGTGGAAAATTCCTCCCAAAGGAGCCTCTCTGGAGAGGTGCTTGGATCATTCTTTCAAGAGAAGGTGGTAAGGAAGGAGTACATATTGTATCCGCTATAATTTCATATTTAAGCATAGAAAGAATTGTGGACATGGTGCAAGACCAGGCAGTGTTTCTTTCTGTTGTGAATAGGGTTCCTATGAGTCAGAACTGACTCAATGGCACCTAGAAACATAATTTAATATCATTCTAAAAAGCCATACCTGTTGCCACTGAGAAGATGCCAACTCATAGTGACTCTTCAGTGCTGTCAGTTGTGAGAAATAGGAGCAAACATAGTGTGCAAATTTATATTCAAGTAGAAAGTAGTTAATGCAGGAAGCAAGTACCAAGGCTATACTTTTCTTTCTTCAGCTACTTACGGATAAATATCCCTTTTGCTTCTCACTGCTTGTCTCTTAGTCTTATTTTTGTTTCTATTTCCATTTCACCTTTTTTTTCCATTTAATTTATCCTCTCAGTCTTTCCGCCAATGCTTGCATCTGAAAATAAAAGTGAGGTTTGCTGCTATAGTCTGTAATGTATGTAAACAGATGGTTATTGCTGAGAAAGAAGTGACACAGAGGGCTTGGGAATGAAAAAGCATTACATTTAGAGAAATAGAATCTTTGAAGAGGTAGCAGAAAATTTGTGTCTTAAAAATTACTAAGTAGGGTTGGTTCTGCTACAAGACGGGGGAGTAAACAGATGTCTCATCTCCCTCTGAGAACTAAGGCCTAGATGATATTTTTTATGGAGCATTGAATACCTGAGAAGCCTTGGGACCTAACATATTTGACTGGGAAACAATATCGGACTAGTCTTCTCCTCACAAAAACAACCCAGCGACCGTTTGACCTCTGCTTCTGCTGCTACATTGTAACAGAGAACTGCAGCTTCTGCAAACGGCCAGTAACAGTAACATACTTTCATTATAAGCTGGCAGGTGAAATCTGCTGTTCCCCACTGCCTGTTCAGGCCAGCCTGTTGGACAGCTTCCAACTACCAATTCAGCACCTGGACAGCTTCCTGCATAGAAGTACAGTTTACTTTTACTTTTAAGGTTTACTTTTTTAAGGCTGAGAGGCTTGTATTTTCTCTCTGGAAATCTCTCTATTGAAAAACCTCTTTTCTCTCACTCACATTATAAGATTGGATGACAGCCTCCAGTTTCTCCATAAACAGAGCAGCCTCTTTGCTACTCAATAAGCAAAGTCTTCCACCCCTGAGAGTCCACCTACAGTATTAGAGTCAGCTGGTGACCAACAATTGTCTTAGATCCATTATCAGAGAAATCAAATAGCATCTAGATGGCATGCAGGCAAGAGACCATAATTAATCATTTAAAGAAACAGCCTTCAAATGCTCTAGAAAATTCCCTAAATAAAGATTCAAAAAATTCAAAAAATTTCCCAGATGAAGAAGCCTTTCTGGATCTAACAGAGGTTGTATACAAAAAAAAGTTATCTATAAAACCCTCCTAGAGATTAAACAACATGCAACAGAACAAAATGAAAAATTTGGTAAACTATTTGATATGCTAGAACATCAACGATCTGAAATACATCAGATTAATAACAAAATTACAGAACTGGATAATTCTATCCAAAGCCAAAAGAGTAGGATTGAACAGATGGAAGTTAGAATCAGTGACCTAGAAGACAAAGTAACTAATGCCAACATTTATGAGGTAAAATTGGAGAAAAGAAATAAGAAAAGTGAAGAAACATTAAGAAACATACGGGACTCCATGAAGAGGAATAATTTATGTTTAATTGGAGTTCCTGAACAAAGGAGGATTAATGACAACATAGAGAGTATTGCTGTAGAGATGTTGACAGAAAACTTTCCTGAGATGACGAACAAAGAGAACACAGATATCCAAGATGTTTATCGAACACTGCAAAATTAGATCCAAAAAGAAAGATGTCAAGACATATTATAACTAAGCTTAATAAGCTAAAACACAAAGATATGCTTCTCAAGACAGCAAGGCTCAAATCAAAACTAACATTCTGAGGGAACCTGTAGACTTTCATCTGACTTTTCTGCTGAAACAGTGCTGCCTAGAAAACAATGGGCAGACACATTCAAAGCCCTGAAAGAGAAAAACTTCCATCCCAGCATAATTTACCCTGCAAAACTGTCTATCAAATATAATGGTGAAATTGAAACGTTTGAAAATAAAGAGAAATTTAAAGACTTCATAAAAACTGAACCCAAATTACATGAAATATTGAAAGAAGCTCTTCTCTAAATATATGTTTTAGGTGATAATTTATGGCATTTCATTCAAATTTCTAATCAGTTAAGGAAGGCACAAAACTTCACCAAACCAAGCCAAAAGCTACAATATTATAATAAGGGAATCCATGATCATATCATGACAACTATAATATCATCACATTAAAAGAGGGATACACTACAACACTTACAGTTGTTTTTGATGCAGCAACAGTTTCTGACTTCTAAAATAGTTAAAACTGATTTCAATAATTGTATGTTAACGGGGATTAGGTATGTAGTCATAGAACAGACTAACAATATACCATTTGAAAATAAAAATCATAATACAGGAGTCTCAATAAATATAAAATCAAAACTCATGCCATTCATCAAGAAGAGTGTCCCAGAACAGATTAACAAGAACAACAGAGAAAACATCAACATGAAAATAAACATACTGCAATGACACCACTAAACATATACCTATCAACAATCACATTGAATGTAAATGGACTGAATGCTCCAGTAAAGAGACAGTGAGTGATATCGTGGATCAAAAAACATGACCCATCTATATGTTGCTTACAAGAAACACACCTTAGACTTAAAGATAAGAACAGGTTGAGAATTAAAGGTTGGAATAATATATATCAGGATAATAATACAAGAAAAAGAGCAGATGTGGCAATATTAATCTCAGATAAAAATAGATTTTAATGTAAAAGCCACTATTGTGGATAAGGATGGTCACTATTTATTGCTGAAAGGTTCAATACTCAAGCAAGACTTAACAATATTAAATATTTATGCATCCAATACCAAAGCACCTAAATACACACTTACACTTGGAAATGGTAGTGACTCATGGAGGCTGTCACTAGGAGATGATGACTCTACTTAATATTAAGACATATATGTAAGATAAAAAGTATACACTCTACTGAAAAAAAAACCTAAACCCATTACTGTTAAGTCAATTGCGACTCATAAAGACCCTGTAAGATAGAGTTGAACTGCCCTGTAAGCATTGCAAATACCTTTTATAACCAACACAAACAGCAACTGTACACATGGAGCTCACCAGATGGAATACACATGAACCAAATCCACTCTATCTGTGGAAAAAGGCAATGGAAAAGTTCCATTATCAGCAGTCAGAACAAGAAAAGGTGCTGATTGTGGCACAGGTCATCAGCTGCTCATATGCAAATTCAAATGGAAACTGCAGAAAATTACAAAAAGTCCACAAGAGCCAAAGTATGACCTTGAGCATATCCCTCCTGAGTTTGAAAACCATCTCAAGAACAGATTTGATGTTTTCAACACTAATGACCAAAGACCAGATGAACTGTGGAATAACACTAAAGACATTATCCATGGAGAGAGCAAGAGGTCATTAAAAAGATAGGAAAGAAATAAAAGACCAAGTTGGATGACAGAAGAAACTCTAAAACTTTCTCTCAAATGTTGAGCAGCTAAAGCAAAAGAAAAGAATGGCAAAGTAAGAGACCTAAGATTTCAAAGGGCAGCTCAAGAAGACAAAGTAAAGTATTATAATGATCAGCACTTGGCTTGGCTTGGCGTGCAAAGAGCTGGAAATGGAAAACCAGAAGGTAAGAACACATTCTGCATTTCTCAAGCTGAAAGAACTGAAGAAAAACTTCTAGCCTTGAGTTGCAGTCATGAAGGATTCTACAAGAAAAATATTAAATGACTTAGGGAGCATCAAAAGAGATGGAAGGAATACACAGAATCATTATACAAGAAAGAATTGGTTGATGTTCAGCCATTTCAAGAGGTAGCATATGATGAGGAACCAATGGTACTGAAGGAAGAGGTCGAAGCTGCATTGAAGGCATTGGCAAAAAACAAGTCTCCAAGAATTGGTGGGGTATCAATTGAGATACTTCAACAGATACAGCAGTGGAAGTGCTCACTCATCTATGCCAAGAAATTTGGAGGACAGGTACTGGCCAACTGACTGGAAAAGATCATATTTATGCCCATCCCAAATAAAGGTGATCCAACCAAATGTGGAAATTACCCAACAATATCACTAATATCACATGCAAATAAAATTTTGCTCAAGACCATTCAAAAGTTGCTGCAACACTATATTGGCAAGACATTGCCAGAAATTCAAGCTGGATTTGGAAGAAGACATAGAACCGGGGATGTCATTGCTGATGCTAAACAGATCTTGGCTGAAAGCAGAGAAAACCAGAAAGATGTTTACTTCTTTTTCATTGATTATACAAAAACATTCGACTGTGTGGACCATAACAAATTATGGCTAACATTGCATAAAATGGGAATTCCCAGAACACTTATTTGTGCTCTTAAGGAATCTGTATATGGATCAAGAGGCAGTCATGTGAACAGAAAAAGGGGACACTGAGTTGTACCCTTTTATTATATCTTTTCAATCTGTATGACCAGCAAATAATTTGAGACTGCATTATGTGAAGAAAAACAAGGCATCAGGATTGGAGGACAACTCACTAACAATCCGCATTACATAGACAACACCACCTTACTTTCTGGAAGTGAAGATTTGAAGCTCTTACTGATGGAGATCAAGGACCACAGCCTTCAGTATGGATTGCACCTCAGTATCAAGAAAACAATAACCCTCACAACTGGACCAGTAAGCAACATCGCCATAAATGGAGAAAGCATTGAGATTGTCAAGGATTTCATTTATTTGGACACAAGCCATGGAATTCTCAATTGTATCACATATATACCAAAGCTGGACAGTGAACAAAGGAGACAGAAGAATTGATGCCTTTGAACTGCAGTGTGGAGAAGAATGTTGAATGTACCATGGACCACCAAAAGAACAAACAAATCTGTTCTTGGAAGCAAAGAAGCCAAGACTGCATCTTATATAACTTTGGACGTTATCTGGGAGGATCAGTCCCTGGAGAAGGACATCATGCTTGCTACAGCAGAGGGTCAGCACAAAACAGGAAGATACTCAACTAGATGGTGGATTGAAACAGTGATCGCAACAACGGGTTTACATATACAGACAAAAGTGAACGTGGTGCAGTGTTTTGCTCTGTTATGCATAAGGTCACTATGAATCAGAAACAACTTGACAGCGCCTAACAACAACAATCATGGTGGAAGCTCACTGCTACATCTTTCTGCTGAAGAGCTGCTGATGAGCTCAAATTGCCCACCTTGAAAGCTGAGCATTTAACTTCCAGAATACTGAACAGGAGCCCTCAAATTTAGTAGTGGGTGCTTTTTTGTGTAATGAGAATACAGAACAAAATGTGAAAGTCTTAAAAGCGAAATCAGTTTTACTTTGGTATGTCCAAAAGACTTACCCACTTAGCCTTCAGACCAAGGATAATCTGTGCTATTAAACTGGGTAATAAGACTTTGGGGGGACTGGTGGAGGATTAAGGGAAAGTATACAATCCAAATTAAATTTGCATGCCTGCCTATCTGTAGCTCCTTCTGCCCTCCTTGCCCGGTGAGAGCAGACTCCTCCTTTTTATTCTGTGTACGTCATACCCTCTTAATAATCTCCTGTCCCCTCCTCTCTGCCTTTTCCCTTCTAGTAAGAGGACAGTAGGACAGCATCCTATAGATGCATAGAACCATAAAGTACACACACCACATGGCCACCTTGAGTCCTCAAGTCCAGTCCATTCCTGTCCAAAGAATTGACCTCAGTAGTGTTTTCTGGTCAGGGGAAGCATTAGGTCTAAGAGGCCATGCTCCCAGGGAAACCCCTAGGCCACTGGGCCATCTGTTTCAGTCTTTCAGTGTAGTTCTTGAGGTGCAGCCTTCTTTTTCTCGTGTTGCCACTGGGACTCGACACTGTGTGCCCCATCACAGCTGTCTTTAGTGATGGCTGGGCACCATCTGGGTCTTCTGGTCACATGCTAATACAGTCACACATTCAGATGGGTCCTTCTGTCTCCTGTGCTCTTTTTGCCTTGTGTCTTTGTTGTTCTTAGTGATCATCTATTCTGGATGAGTTGGGGCCATTTGATGTACCTTAGATGGCAGCTTGCTAGCTTTTAAGACCCAAGATGTCACTCACTAATACAGGGTACAGAAGACTCCCTTAGCAATAGGCTAGTTATACCAATTGGTCTCAATGTCCCTTGAGAACATGATGCCCAGGCACCCGCCCCTGCTACTCTATACTGGCAATATTGAGATTAGAAGATTTTTCAGTTTATGTTGAAGTCCAGTTAAGTTGGTTTTCTTTTTACTGTGTGCTGTCAAAGCTCTCACCCCAACAATTTTCCATCAACTACCTAATCTATGATCAGCTCTCTCCTTCCCTCCTCTCCTTTGCAGCCATCAAAGAGTCTTTTCTTCTGTACACGAGTCTATTTTTAAGTCCTTATATTAAGGGTCTCATGAAATATTTGTCCTTGTGCCACTGACTGATTTCACTCAGCATAATGTCTTCCAATTGAAACCAGGTTACGAGATGCTTCCTAAAATTATTGTTCTTTACCACTGCACAGTGTTCCATTGAGTATATGTACCATAGTTTGTTTATCCATTCATCTGTTGTTGGGCATCTGGGTTGATTCCATCTTCTATGCTATTGTGGACTGTGCTGCAGTAAACATTCATGTTCATGTTTCATGTATCTGTTTATGCGACTGCCTTGGTTCTGTAGAATCTGTTCTGAACAGTGGGATTACTGGATCAAATGGTGCACCTTTTTCCAGCTTTTAAGTAAGTGCCAGATTGCTTTCCGAGAGGTTGCACCATTTTGCAATCCCACCAGCAATGTAGGAGAGTTCCAATCTCTGTACAGCCTCTCCAGCGTTTGTTGTTTTGTATTTTTTGGATCATGGACAACCCTGTTGGGATGTCATAGTATCTGACTGTAGATTTGATTTGGATTTCTCTGATAGCTAATGATCATGAGCATTTCCTCATGTGTCTTTTGGCTGCTTTGGTGAAGTGCCTGTCTATCTTTTTTGTCTGTTACTTAATTGGATTATTTGCCATTTTCTAGTGATTTTTTTGCAGCACCTTGTGGACTATGGAGATCAGATTGCAGTCCAACATGTCATTGCCAATTTTTTTGTCCCATTCTGTAGGCAGTCTTTTAATTCTTTTGATAAAGTCTTTGGGTGAACAAAAGTGTTTGATTCTTAGCAGTTCCCATTTATCTATTTTCTCTTTTGTCCATTCTGCTTTGTCAGATTTTGAAGTCTGTCTAAGCTGTGTATTAAAACTTCCTTTGTTAACCCTATTTTTTCTTGCATGATCTTTATCATTTCAGGTTTGATATTTAGGTATTTTATCCAGTTTGAATTGGTTTCTGTGTAAGATGTGAAACATGGGTCTTGTTTCAATTTTGTGCAGAGACATATCCAATTTTGCCAGCACCATTTGTTAAAGAGACTGTTTTTACCCCAATTTGCAATCTTAGGGCCTTTGTAGAATATGAACTGTTCATAAGAGGTTGGTGGCATCTGTGGGGTCTCAACTCTGTTCCATTGGTTTACGTGTCTTTGCTTGCATCACTACCAGGCTGTTTTGACTACCATGGCAGTGTAGTAAGTTCTAAGGAATGGTAGTGGGAGGCCTCCCACTGCGTTTCCCTTCTCCAGTAGTTCTTTACTTATCCAGGATTTCTTCTCTTTCCAAACAAAGTTGTTGACTTCTTTCTCCATCTCACTAAAAAAATGTCACTAGAATTTGTATTGGGATTTCATTGTATATGCAGATCACTTTGGGTAAAATAATATTTTCACAATGTTAAGTCTATTCCTATTTTGCTGAGAGTTTTTAGCATGAATAGGTGTTGGACTTTGTCAAATGCCTTTTCTGCATCAATTAACCAATTAACAAAAGCAGATGATTCTTATCTTTTGTGTTATTTATGTGGTTGATCATACAGTTTTCTGATGTTGAACCAGACTTGCCTCCCTAATATGAATCCAACTTGGTTGTGATGAATAATTATTTTAGTATGTTGTTGAATTTTATTGGCAAGGATTTTGTTGAAGATTTTTGCATCTAGATTAATGAGTGATATTGGTCTGTAATTTTCCTTTTTTGTGGGATCTTTTCCTGGCTTTGGTATCAGAGTTATTCTGACTTCATAGAATGAATTTGGAAGTATTCGATCTATGGAATGTTGTGAAACAGTTGTGAAACAGTCTCAGAAGTATTGGAGTTAACTCTTCTTTAAAAGCTTGGTAGAATTCTGCATGAAGCCATCTGGGCCAGGGCTTTTTTTGGTTAGTAGCTTTTTGGTGACTTTTTCAATTTCTTCATTTGTGATGCGTTTATTATGTCATTCTAGTTCTCCTGGTAATAACTCTGGTAGATGATATGAATCTAGGAATTTGTCCATTTCCTCCAGTTTTTCAAATCTGTTAGAATGCAGTCTTTTGTAGTATTCTGTTATGATACTTCTGATATCAGTTCTGTCTGTTGTGATATCTCCCATCTCGTTTTTTTGGGGGTTATTTGTTTCCCCTTCTGTTTTTCTTTTGTAAATTTAGCCATGGTTTATCAGTTTTGTTGATCTTTTTTTAAAAAAATGAGCATTTGGCTTTGTTAATTTTTTCAATTGTTCTTCTGTTCTCTAATTCATTTAGTTCTGCTCTATCTAATCTTTACTATCTGTTTTCTTCTGGCGCCTGAGGGGGTTCCTCTGTTGCTCTCTTTCTACTTGCTCAAGTTGTAGGATTAATTCTTTGCTGTGGGTCTTTTCTTCCTTCTGGATGTGTGCATTTACAGAAATAAACTCACCTCTGAGCACCACTTTTGCTGTATCCCACAGGTTCTGGTAGGATGTGTTTTATTGTCCTTTGATTCTATTTTTTTTTTTATTTCATCCTTGATTTTGTCTATAACCCATGGCTTTTTGAGCAGAATGTTGTTCAGTTTCTCTGAGTTCAAGTTTCCATCTATGTTCTTTGCTATTGATTTTAACTTTTATGGTTTTATGGTCTGAGAACATGCTTTGCAATAAACCAGTGATTTGGATTTTGATGAGATTTGCCTTATCTCCTAACACATAGTCCATTCTGGAAGATGTTCCAAGTGCATTGGAGAAGAAGGTGTAGTTATGTGTTGAAGGACAGAAAGTTCTGTATATGTCAAGGAAATCTAGTTGGTTAATTGTTGCAATAAGGTCTCTGTGTCTTTACTGAGCTTTTTTCTGGATAATGTTTCCGTTACTAAAAGTGGAGTGTTGAAATCTCCCGCTATTACTGTGAAATGATCTATCTCATTTTTCAATGTAGTCAGTGTTTGTTCAATGTATTTAGATGCTCTAGTATTGGGTGCATAAATATTTAATACTGTTAAGTCCTGCTTGTGTATTGAACCTTTCAGTAATAAATAGTGACCATCCTTGTCCACGATGGTGGATATCACATTAAAATCTATTTTACCTGAGATTATTATTGCCACATCTTCTCTTCTTTGTATATTGTTAGCTTGGTACATGTTATTCCATCCTTCAATTTTTTATTTGTTCATATCTTTAAGTCTAAGGTGTGTTTCTTGTAGGCAACATATAGACAGGTAGTGTCTTTTGATCTAGGATATTATTCGTTGTCTCTATTGAAGCATTCAGTACATTTACAGTCAGTGTAATTATTGACAGGTGTGTTTAGTGCTGTTATTTTGATGTATTAATTTTTGTGTTGATGCTTTCTCTGTTGCTCTTAATATTCTCTTCTGGGTGATTCTTCCTTATGGGTTGACTTTTCATCTTTTTTAGTGTTGATTTTGTGTTTGTTGAGACTGCTATATTCATGTTTTAATATGTTGCATTGTTATTGTGCTTTGTGGCTACCCCTATGATTCCCTTGAATATTCTAAGTTCAAACCCAATTTTAACTTCTGCATGTCATTTTAACAACCTCTCCATCTGAAAGTAGCATAACTACTGTAGTGTATCACCCTTTTTAGCGTGATGGTGCCATAGTTTTCATGACGTGATCATTGATTCTGGTCTTTTAATATTGTAGCTTTGAATGAGTTTTGTGACTTCTCTAACTGAATAGGTTTGTCGATGCTCTCTCCTGTACTGCCTCCTTAAATATACACTTAATGTTTTTGTTTTTGTTTTTTCTAAGCAAAGAACTTGTTTCAGTATTTCTAGTAGTTTTGGTTTGGTTTTAACAAAGTCTCTAAGCTTCTGTTTAACTGTGAGTATCTTAATTTCATCTTCATGTTTGAGAAACAGTTTTTCAGGATATACACTTCTTGGTAGGAAATTTTTCTCCTTCAAAGCCTTGAATGTGTCATCCCACTGCCTTCTTGTCAACATCATTTCTGCCAAGAAGTAAGAAAAAAGCCTACAGAGGTTACCTCTGGATGTTAGCTCTGATTTCAGCCTCACTGCCTTGGAGAGCCTCTCTTTGTGTTTCATTTTATTAAGCTTGATTATAATATGCTTGGTGTCTTTATTTTGGGGTCTTATTTTTGTGGTGTTCAATACACACCTCAGATATCTGTGTTCTCATCTTTTTATAATTTCAGGGAAATTCTCTGACAGTAACTCAACAATACTGTGTATTTTAAGCTATTCCTCCCTGTTGAGGAACTCCAATTAATTGTAGATTATTTGTCTTAACACAGTTCACATGTTTCTTAATACCTTTTCATTTTTCTTATTTCTTTTCTCGAATTTCTTTCATAAATCCTGGTATTGGTTGCTCTATCTTCAAGGTTGCTAAGTCAGACTTGTGGCTCCTCAGTTGTGCTCTTTTGGCTTTATATTGAAGTTTCTAATTCTGTAATTTTGTTATCTATCTGCTGGATTTCAGATCGTTGATGTTCCATCAAAATAGCTTGCCTAATTTTTTATTTTGCTCTGCTGCATTTTCTTTGATCTCTAGGAGGGCTCTCTATATTTTTATTTTGTACCTGACCTCCAATACTTTCAGAAAGCCTTCTTCATAAGGGAAGCTTTTTGGTCCTTTTCTGGAGCCATGGTGAACTGTTTCTTTAAACAGCTAGGAATGATTTGTTGCCTTTGGGCCATCCAGAAGCTGTTTAGTTTCTCTGGTGTTACCTCACCAGGAGCTGAGTAGTTCTGAGGAGGGAGTTGCTCAACAGCCACCTCTGTGTTCTCTGGTGACTGGCCTCAGTGGACTCTCTGGGTGGCAGGCTCTACCTCTTGGCTGGCAAATATGGCACCCTACTGATGGAGTCACTCAGGGGTCATCAGCCAATCCTATGATGGGGGTCAGCAAAGGCTGGAAGAGATGCTGCCACACTGCTCAGCAGTTATTTCTCCAGGCAGTCTTATTGTAAAAATTAAAGAGCTATCCAACAGCTGTCAAAATCAGTCAGGCTGTCAGGTGTGGCAGGCCCTGCCTTCCAGCTGATAACAGAAACATCTCTTCGGCCATCCCCAGATATTATGATATAGTTCAAAGTAGGGAAGAGTATAGCCTTGCTGTCATCCTCAGCTGGACCCTACCTGTAAGGTAACACTGTGCTAAACACAGCCTTTCTGCTGGAAAAGTGCTTTCAAGAGTGGCACTGCTTCTCAGCTTCGAATTTGCCCCTGCTGAGGGCTTGGGATGGGTGAATCTTTCTCCAGGTGACCAGGATGGCATCCCAGCTGAGCTGCCCATCCCACTGCAAAACAGCAGAATCTATGGTGGAGCTCAGAAAAGAGAGGCTGGAGGGTCTGTGGTGCCCTCAGTCAGCAGCCAGGCTCTCAAGATGTGGCTGTCCCATACACTATCTCTCTGCTGTACTATAGACTGTTTACTTCAGCACTGCTGTCCAGCATATTTGTTGGCTCATGTCCATCCTCCACCTTCCAGATAACAAAAAGAAACTTCAGTACCTGCAGTCTGCCCAAGCCACAGGTCAGTACTAGCAGGACTCAGTATGTGCCAACTCATGCCAGATAGAGCAAGTTTCTCATTTAGTGGTGTGCGATCCAATCTGACAAGCCTGTGCTGTATCCTAGGGCTCCCTGGTGTCCAGAGAGCTCCATTAAATTATCAGTCCAGGCCTTAGTTTTCAGAGGGAATTTAGGAGATGTGTCTGACATCTTGGGTCTGCCCCTAAATCTTGAGATTTTGTAAAGTTTCTCCCACAGTGGTCCTCAAACTTTGGTGGTCACATGAATCACCTGAAGATCTTGTTAAGAGACTGATTTTGAAGCAGTAGGTGTGGGGTAGGAGCCGTGATGTCACAGGAGTTAAGAGCTATGACTGTTAACCAAAAGGTTGGCATTTTCAATTCACCAGCCCTTCCTTGGAAACCCTATGGGGCAGTTTTACTTTGCCCTATATAGTTGCTATGAGTCAGAACTGAATAAATAGCACCTAACAACAACAGATGTGGAATAAAGAGACCAAGTGACATAGTGGTTGAGAACTCCTCTGTTAACCAAAAATTTGGTGGTTCAAACCCAAGGCTGCTCTGCAAGAGAAATGTGGCAGTCTATTTCAATAAAAATTACCACCTTGGAAACCCTAGTGGGGAAGTTCTAACCTGTTCTATAGGGTTAGCATGAGTCATAATTCCACTCGAAAGCAAATGGTAATAGACAGCTATGTTGCAGGGCCTGAAATTCTGCATTTTTAACAAGCTCTTTCATGAGGCTGATAGTGTTAGTCTGAGTAGCTAGATCCTAACATACATATTTTCTGGCATATAGGTATTCTACAAAACTGATAACACATATATTGCAATAAATGCTTTTATAACTACTAATATAAAGTTTTCCCCAGGATCGCTCAAGTCAGCTCCAAGGTTAAAATCCTAATACCTATGTCTCGATCTCCAGCCCTAAGTATATCATTTCACTATAGAGACTGGTCCAGTGGATGTTAAATACACACAACACAATCAGCGTTGTTAATGAGAGTGGAATCTGCCATTCTGATTGGTCACACACAGCTCTTCTCATAGTAAAAGCTGCCTTTCTTTTGATGCTACCAAAAGATAATATATATGAAGTCCGCTTCCCAATGGTACTGCTGACAATTTCCATTAAACAATATCTAGATCACATAGAAGACATTTTCTCACTTCCTAGAGGTCTTGTAATCATTCTATAGCCTTCATCATCTGTTGCCTGCATGTAAACAGAGCAGTTAAAGGAAGGCTTGGCCAAATGAATTTCCTTCAGTCTCTTTTTGTCAGAATTTTGCTCTCCCTATGATTCTATATGGTAAACATGCAGCTTACCTATGAGTTTCTTTGTTCTTTCTCTTTCCGGAATCTTTTTTTTGCTGGCTCCCTCTCTTGTATATTAAAAAGTCCTCTATCTACTAGAACTAATATTGTTTGAAATATATCACACCAAATGAAGTGTAGATGTAAGCATTGTCTTCCAGGACTAGCAAGATTATTGCAGAAATCCATTAATAAAATTAACACACACAGAGGAACTCATGGTAGAACAGTTTGTGAGCCCTATCAGCTGAAATAAAGGGAAATCAGTGTCTTCGAAAAAAATAAAACAACATAAGCAAAAGATAGTGATAAGTGGCATGCATATGAAATTGAAGGGCTCATTGGGTGGAAACATTTTTAACTTTTTTTAAAAAGATTCACTTTTAGGCTAACCAAGTTAAAATACTCAGAGTGTAAGCAAGCGGGAAAGCAACTTCATGAAGGGTGCCAATCTAATTACAGCATAGCAAGTCCCTCAAGGCTCATTGGGAACTGCATTATCACTTATGTATGTCAACTTAAATAAGTTAACTATGAAGCTTTTACTGTCTTAAAGGAAAAATAATGTTGCCTTAAATCTCTTACCCAATGCCTTTAGTTTAATTCCCCATTATGTGATATTTCTGTTTCAAAGTTTAAAGGATCATTTTTCTTCCTTCTGTTTTCACATAATCACCACAAAAACAAAAGATCCTTTTAATTTTCTGTAATGCCTAATGTAATTTGCCTTCTTCTCAGCCCACTTTTCTTTACTTCTTTAGTATTTGATCGATTATACTAGGCCCAAGACAGAGTCACTTATGCTAAGCCCCAGGTGACCTTCCCTGGAGCAAAAATCTAAGTCAAGCAATTCTGCTTGCCTCCTTAGCTATAGCCCCAATATGCCATAAAGGAAGAAGAAGAAGAAGAAAAAAAAAAAAAAAAACTACTGCCATCGAGTCTGGTCTAACTCATAGTAACCCTAAAGGTCAGGGTAGAACTACCCCATAGAGTTTCCAAGGAGCACCTGGCAGACTACACCACCAGTGTTTCCTCCATAAAAGAAAAGTAACTTAGAATTATTAGTCACTTTTGTCCAGCATTTATACATAACGTTTTTCATAAAACTCTGGTCCCTTCTGCTTGTCCCTCTGAGCTCTTTTCTGATTTTCAGACCAGACTCTCCCCAGTTTACAAATTACAAATAAAGCTTATGAGCTGACCCACAAATTTAATCTCAGGGAAACTTTTAGCACTAATATTCATTTTTATCTTTAGAGAGTGATTGAAGCAAATTTAACTGGCTGTTGCTCTAAATGCCACCCTCTTCTCAGAGTCTCTCCCCTAATCGTTTTCACTTTTCAACACTTGGGTTTATCTTGAAACATTCAAAAGATTCCTAATTAAAATTGTCTTCTGTCTTCTGGTTGATCAGATACAATGACATTTGTGTCTGTGTACTTATCCATTCTGCCCTCACTTTACCTCAGAATCTGGTTCCATGCCTGTTACTTCAGCTGTCAGACTGTTTCTTGGTAATGTGATATTCTGATTCATCATCAGACTGAATAGCCACAACAAACATTTTAGTCCAGCAACAAAGCTAGGGAATGCAGGCTTAATACTTTCAAGAGCCTCTCATACACATGGTGATTTGAAATTTAAAATCCATTACATCTAAATTGTTGGTTCCTGTCTAAGAGTAATCATCTATACTCTGGCTAATGTAAAACTGAGAGATTTACTGAATATACAGAATCAGTTCAAGCAGGAGATAGACTGAATTCCATGCTGAAAAATTCAATAATTCAGAATGATGACACTATAGTGACATTTCATATAAGAGGAACAAAGAATATGAAGTAGATTACTTGATATAGTTTACAAACTTATATCACCTAGAAATGTTGCTTGACTGGTAGTTACAGATTTAGACCATCAATAGGCATTCCTTCATTGCTAGTAGATCATTATAAGTAGTACTTGCTGTGAAAGAAACTCCTTTTCTTTTTATTTGTTATTTAACATGACTGAGTGAAAACGTACATTCCCGTATAAATTTACATGCCCACCTATATGCAGCTTCCACTGCTCTCCCTGTCTGGTGACAGCACACTATTCCTCTCTGCTCCGTACATGTCTCATCCTCCCAACAGCCTCCTTTCCTCTCATCTCCACCCACTCTCCTTCCTCCAGCCAGAGGTCAGCAGGATTATATCCTATAAATGTATAGAACCATAAAGTGCAACCAATATATGGTCACTCTGCATTGCCAAGTCCAATCCATTCCTGTCCAAAATGGACTTTCATTATGATTTATGGGTAAGGGCAGCATCAGGGCCGAGGGGTATGCTCTCAGGGGAACCTCGAAACTGCTGGACCATCAATTGGGGTCTTTTAGTGGAGATCTCAGGATGCACCCCTTTTTATTCTTGTGTTGCCAGTGAGAATCAACCTAGTGAGCTCCATCATGGCTACCACTGGTGGTGGCCAGGCACCATACGGTTCTTCTGGTCCCAAGTCGATGAAGGCACCCACTCTTGCGGGCCTCTCTGTCTTCTAGGTTGTCTTTACCACATGCCATTTGGTCCTTGGTGAGCGTCTGTTCCTACTGAGTTGGGACCATTTGCTGTTGTCCTCAGATGGCAGCCGGCAGCTTTTAAGACCCCAGATGCCATTCACCAATGTGGGGTGCAGAGATCTCTCTTAGCAAAATGCTAGTTGTGCCAATTGGCCTCGATTTTGCCTAACAGCATGGTCCCCTGCCCCCTGCCCCAGCTACTCTATCCTTGCAATATTGGGTTAAGATGGAAGGAGTACTCAAGTTATGCTGAAGTCCACTTAATGTTGTTCTTGTTTCTAATGTGTGCTATCACCACTTTCTCCCAACCAGATTTCTAGCAACTATCTAAAGTAAGCCCTCCCCCCTGCACTCTCCCTCCCTCCCCTCCCTTGCAGCTGTCAAAGAGTCTTTTCTTCTATACACAAGTCTGTTTTTGAGATCTTATTGTAGAGGTCTCATACAGTATTTGTCCTTTTGTCGCTGACTACTTTCACTCAACATAATGTCTTCCAGTTGAAACCAGGTTAGGAGATGTTTCCTGGAATCATCGTTATTTTTTATCACTGCGTAGTACTCCATTGAGTATATGTACCATAGTTTACCTATCCATTCTTCTATTGTTGGGCATCTGGGTTGATTCCATCTTTTTGCTATCGTGGACTCTGCTGCGGTAAACATTCTGGTGCATGTGTCCATTGGTGTGAAAGGCCTTGATTCTGTAGGATATATTCCAAGTAGTGGAATTACTGGGTCAAATGGTATATCAATATCCATTTTTTTAAGGAAGTGCCAGATTGCCTTCCAAAGAGGCTGAACCATTTTGCAACCCCACCAACAGTGTAGGAGGGTTCAACTTTCTCCACAGCCTCTCCAGCATTTGTTGTTTTGTGTTTTCTGGATCATGGCCAATCTTGTTGGGGTGAGATGGTATCTCATTGTTGTCTTGATTTGAATTTCTTTAATAACTAAAGATTGTGAACATGTCCGCATGTGTTTTTTGGCTGCCTGGATCTCCTCTTTAGTGAAATGTCTGTCCATCTCCTTTGCCCATCGCTTAATTGGATGGTTTATCTTCTTCTTATTGATATTTTGTAGTATCTTATAGATTATAGATATCAGGCATCGGTCTGACATAGAGTTGCCAAATATTTTTTCCCATTCTGTGGGTGTTCTTTTAATTCTATTAATAAAGTCTTTGGAAGAGCAAAAGTGTTTGATTCTTAATAGTTCCCATTTATCTATTTTCTCTTCTGTTGATTGTGGTTTGTTTGACAGATTTTGGAGTCTGTCTTCATTGTGTATTAAAACTTCCATTGTTGTTCCTACTTTTTCTTGGATGAGCTTTATCGTTTTAGGTTTGATATTTAGGTCTTTTATTCAATTGGAGTTGGTTTTCGTGTAAGGTGTAAGATATGGATCTTGATTCAGTTTATTGCAGATGGATAACCAATTTTGCCAGCACCATTTGTTGAAGAGACTGTTTTTACCCCAGTTTAATGTCTTAGGGCCTTTGTCGAGTGTCGGGAGCCGAAATCATCTTAAAGAAAATCTTAGAGAAATTTACTGGGCAAGGCTCACTTAAGAAAAATATTGTGCCAGCAAGGTCATGAGAACTGACTGCTTAGCAATATCCCAAGAAAGAATAACAAAATGTGGCTGTCCTTGGATAGGGCTAATTATTAGATCAGAGGTTTTGAGAACTAGGGAACACAGGTGCGTGAGAAAGACCAGAGTTAAGAATAAACAAAGAAGTGTGTGCTGTATAAAAGTTTGCTCAGAAAAGAAATAAATGTCTCAGCTTGACTGAGTCCCCCCTGATGTGATTGTTTCAGCCTTATTCAGCTCCCACGCTTTCCCCTCAGCTCTGTTCGTCTGACGGCTGGTACCGTCAAGTGGCGCCCGAACAGGGACCTGAGGTACGAAAGAGTACCGCGAGGAGCCGCCGCGAGTTATAAGGTGTGCACACGAGGTAAGTAAAGGGGCGGCAATATTAGAAAAACATCAGGGGAAGAATGGGAACTACCAGCAGTAGAGTCCTATTCGCACAAATGCTCCGACACATGCTAAAAGGTCGGGGTATGAAGATTGGGCACAATCAACTTTTAAGGTTTCTTGAATTTGTTGAGAAAATATATCCCTGTTTTCCTGAAGAGGGAAGTGTTGATTTAGCAACATGGATGAAAGTAGGAGAAAAAATGAAAGCTTATTTTTCTGCCCATGGGCCAGAAAAAATGCCCGTAGATGCCTTTAGTCTTTGGTCATTAGTCAGGGATTGTTTGGATCTCCGTCATGAAATAGAGAAGGTTCCTTCCTCCTCCATAACAGGAAATGAAAGTGAAAATAACGGCGCTGGTAATGGAATTCTCCAAGCATGCCTCTTTTGGAGGAAGAGAATGAGGAAAATGAGGAGTTAGACCCCGCGTCCGCAGCTGATTTAGAGGCAGCTGCTTTAGAGGCAGCTGCTTTATATCATCCCGGAGATCACCCTGCAGCCCTGATCAATTTGGCCGAACCTGCACCTCCAACAAGTGACCCCAATCTCCTTAAGGCTGTTGAGGAGATACAACAGCAACTTAATAAATTATTGACTCATTTTTCCCCTTTGAAACCATTAAGTCTTCCGCTGCCACCCAGCCCCACACCCAGTGTTATAGCAGGCTTAGATCCACCCGACGATCGGGCAATTCCAGAGCTGGTGATCGTCGTGGTACAATCACCCCGGCTCTAGCCTATAAAAATGCAAATATCCCCTCTGCAGGCATCTGGTCAACAAGCGGCTAGACAAGGGGAGAGCACGGAGGGATTTGAGCATTTGTATCCAGTATATGAGGAATTAGATCAGCAGGGAAATCCACAAAGAAGGCATAGGCCAATTCCCTTTAAGCAATTAAAGGAACTAAAAACTTCCAGCATATCCTATGGCCCTACAGCACCTTTTACTCTGGCGCTGCTGGAAAACATTGCCACGGATGCTCTGCCTCTGGCAGATTGGAAAATGCTGGCAAAAGCATGTCTTTTGGGGGGGGATTTTTTGCTGTGGAAATCAGAGTTTTCAGACCAATGCCGAACAACTGCAGACACCAATAGACTCAACCAGGTCGCGGCTCCCTAGGAGATGTTGGTGGGGGAAGGGCAGTGGGGCGACCTGAGTAATCAGTTACAGTATAACCCAGGAATTTATGCGCAAATCAATGCGGCTGCTAAAAAAGCCTGGAACAAGTTACCCCCTACAGGCAAGCCGACTGAGGACTTGCCTAAGATTAGGCAGGGCCCTGATGAGCCCTATCAAGATTTTGTCTCCCGCGTTTTAAAAACAGCAGAAAGGCTTTTGGGCGTCACCGAAGCTGGAACGCTCTTAATTAAACAGCTAGCTTATGAAAATGACAACCTCACCTTTTTCTTACTTGGGTTATTTGTTATATCCTAAACATATTATTCCTCAAAAAATTCAGTTACGGAAAGACAACTTAAAAACCCTCAATGATTTTCAAAAGCTCTTGGGGGACATTAATTCGCTCAGATCAAGCTTAGTAATAACCACGGCAGATCTCAAAGCCTTATTTGATATACTTAAAGAAAATTCTAATCCTACATCTCTCAGAGAACTTACTGTTGAGGGATGCCTGGCCTTAAAAAAGATTGAGAAGGCCCTTTCCAGTCAACAAGTGACATATTTAGATTATGACAGAAACTGGTGTACCTGTGTCCTTCCTACAAAACATATGCCAACCGCTGTTCTTTGGCAGGAGGGTCCTCTTCTTTGGATTCACTTGCCCGCATCCCTTCCAGAGTACTACAACCCTATGATGAAATACTAGCTGCCTTAGTTCAGCAGTGTCGCACAGAAGCTCGCTGGTATTTCGGCAGAGCCCCCTAAAATTATCTTACCAATTCCTAAACAGAAAATTCACTGGCTCTTCACCAACTCCGACAGCTGGGGTATCGCATTGGCGCAATACCCTGGACAGTTAGAATCCCACTACCCGTCCCATAAGCTGTTGCAATTTGCTTCAGAGCATGCCTTTGTCCTCCGCAAAGTCACCAGCCTCCATCCTATTCATGATGCCTCTTTGGTATTTACTGATGGCTCCTCTAATGGTACATTTGCCTATTCCATTAACGGCAGACTCTATCATACTGCATCCCCTTCTGCCTCGGCACAAATAGTAGAGCTCCGAGCCGTTGCTGTGGTATTTCAACAGTGTGCACAGCAGCCATTCAACCTCTGTACTGATAGTCGATATATTGCTAATGCTCTTCCTTGGCTTGAAACCGCACTGGTTATCCAAGCTTCCAATCCAGAAGTTAATCAATTGTTCAGTCAAATACAAACCAGTATCCAGGAGCGAACACACTGTTTCTTTGTTGCTCATATTCGTGCACATTCTGGGCTCCCAGGACCTCTCTCACAGGGAAATGATCTTGTTGATCAAGCGACACAAGTTATTGGACTTTCTAAGATTCAGGAGGCTCAATCCTCTCATGCAATTCATCATCAAAATAGTTATAGTCTCCACCGTATATTCCAAATCCCCCGGAAAGCCGCAAGGCAAATTGTAAAACAATGTTCGACTTGCCCACAACATCTTTCAGTCCCCCATTATGGAATAAACCCGCGAGGTCTTCTACCTAATCACCTGTGGCAAATGGACGTTACTCATATCCCCTCTTTTGGTAAAAGTATGTCCACGTTACCATAGATACATTTTCCGGTTTCATCATTGCCACTGCCGCTGCAGGTGAAGCAAGTAAGCATGTTATAACCCACTGTCTCCAGTGTTTCTCTATTTTAGGACTGCCATGAATCATAAAAACTGACAACGGCACCGGCTACACCAGTCGGGCATTTCAAACCTTTTGCACACAATTACACATTCAACACAAAACAGGAATACCTTATAACCCCCAGGGTCAAGGTATTGTTGAACGAGCCCATAGTACCCTCAAACACCAACTTGAAAAAATAAAAAAGGGGGAACTATACCCCTGTACCCCTCAGAACCTTCTTAATCATTCACTCTTCATCTTAAACTTTTTAACTTTAGACCGGGATGGGCGGTCACCTGCAGAGCGCTTCTGGCATCCACAAACACGCACACATTTTGCTTTAGTAAAGTGGAAGGACCCCCTAACAGGGGTATGGAACGGCCCCGACCCTGTACTTATCTGGGGACAAGGGCATGTTTGTGTTTTTCCGCAGGATGCCGATGGAGCGCGGTGGCTTCCTGAGAGGTTGGTGCGCCTGGCAGAGGAACCCAAGGGCGACAGTGTGGCTGTGGCTCCTCCTGATGATGCTGGCGGCTGAAGGGGCACTATACTGGGCATATGTTCCGAGTCCTCCAGTGCTACATGCCAGTGTTTGGGGTCGGGAGACGCGCATCGCTTACAATCAAACAACAATTCACCGAGTGTGGAATTACACGGGTCTAGGAACAGGGCGAGTACTCTGCCTAGGAAATAACATCCCTGCAGTGTACAGCGGCTGCTACAACAGCACCAACCTAAATAACACAGGGGGCTATGTTTCCAATGGCCAAATGAAGAAAACTCTGGACTTGGACGTAAACTAACCCAATCTCTCCTGAATAAAACAGTCACCACTTGTGTGACAAGGACCAATGTAATACTTAAAGGGAATTCCAGTGAGAAAAAAATGAACATCACTTGGACAAAGGTGATTGTCACACAGGGCAATGAAACCTGCCATAATGTAACCTGTTTTAACACAATATGCTTTAACTGTAATCTTGCTTATTGTGTGGGCCCCCTAGGGGAAGGGAAACTTATGATTGTTCTACATCAGCCTCCCTTTGTGTTACTGCCTGTGAACTAGTCGGGACAAAAGGCTACAAGTGATAGATAAATTGCAAGAGTTGATTAGGCCTAAGCAGGCTGTGGGGATTAGTTATTATAGGAATAACTGCACTTGTATCTGCTATAATCGCCGTGGTCACTACTCAGAATGTACAGACTGCTCAATTTACAGATAATGTGGTTCATAATATGTCACAACTTATGAGTACTCAGGAAATGATTGGTCTAAAAGTAAAACAAAGTTAGAGCTACTGTTTAAAGCTGTAGAAGTAATAGGAAAATCTGGTCCAAACTTTGCAATACCAAGCCAGGCTGACTTGTCACGCTGGATTTATCTAGATTTGTGTAACTAACAAAACTCACAATATAAGCATAGATACATGGAAAAAGTTAAACAACATCTAAAAGATATGCAGAAACATACTAATGAAACTCTGCACTTAACACAGTCACATTCAGAAATTCTGGCACTAAGTCATGCCCATTTACCCTTTAATGCTGCTGCAACAGCGGGAAATCTTCTGAATAACCTTAAAAACATGTTTGCTCGACCTCTTGACCAAATTTGGCACCTACTGCTGCCAATGGCCACTAATAGATGTTCATCACCTAAAGCTGCAAACGCAGCGTAAACCCCCCATGTTTACTATGCAGCCCACTGCGGTAGTCAGAGACGGGTAAGATGCTTCTTGATCTGTGTTCGCCTAAGATAGGGCCCTATCGCTAGAGGATAGGGTTCCGATGACGGGAAAGGCACAGAGATAAAGAAGCACGACCTAAGACAGACACGCAGAATGGGTCAGCTGTGACACAGCTGCATTCTATAAAAAGAAAAAGGGGGAATATGTCGGGAGCCGAAATCATCTTAAAGAAAACCTTAGAGAAATTTATTGGGCAAGGCTCACTTAAGAAAAATATTGTGCCAGCAAGGTCATGAGAACTGACTGCTTAGCAATATCCCAAGAAAGAATAACAACATGTGGCTGTCCTTGGATAGGGCTAATTATTAGATCAGAGGTTTTGAGAACTAGGGAACACAGGTGCGTGAGAAAGACCAGAGTTAAGAATAAACAAAGAAGTGTGTGCTGTATAAAAGTTTGCTCAGAAAAGAAATAAATGTCTCAGCTTGACTGAGTCCCCCCTGATGTGATTGTTTCGGCCTTATTCAGCTCCCGCGCTTTCCCCTCAGCTCTGTTCGTCTGACGGCTGGTACCGTCAGTCGAGTATCAACTGTTCATAGGCAGATAGTGTCATCTCTGGGGTCTCAGTTCTGTTCCATTGATCCATCTGTCTGTTCTTGTACCAGTAGCAGGCTGTTTTGACCACTGTGGCAGTGTACTATGTTCTAAGGTTGGGTAATGTGAGGCCTTCCAGTGTATTCTTGTTCTTTATTAGTATGTTACTTATCCCGGGCTTCTTCCCTTTCCAAACAAAATTGGTGATTTGTTTCTCCATCTCATTAAAAAATGATGCTGGAACTTGTATTGGGATTGCATTATATAAACAAATTGCTCTGGGTAAAATAGACATTTTCACAATGTTAAGTCTTCCTATACATGAGCAGGGTAGGTTTTTCCATTTATCTCTCTTAGTTTCTTGTAGTAAGGGCTTGTAGTTCTCTTTGTAAAGGTCTGTTGTTTCTCTGGTTATATTAATTCCTAGGTACCTTATCTTCTTAGTTGCTATCGTAAATGGTATTGATTTCATAATTTCTTCCTTAACACTCTCGTTGTTGGTATAAAGGAATCCTACTGATTTACTTATGTTTATCTTGTATCCTGAGACTTTGCTGAACTTGTCTATCAGTCTGAGTAGGTTACTTATAGATTCTTTGGGGTTCTCTGCACATACAATCATATCATCTGCAAACAGGGAGATTTTAACTTCCTCTTTGCCAATGCAGATGCCCTTTATTTCTTGGTCTTGTCTAATTGCTCTGGCTAGAACTTCTAGCACAATGTTAAATAGGAGAGGTGAGAGTGGGCATCCTTGTCTAGTTCCTGATCTCAAGGGAAAGTCTTTCAGTCTCTCTCCATTCAGGATGACGTGGGCAATTGGCTTTGTATAGATGGCCCCTAATGTGTTGAGGAATTTTCCATCTATGCCTATTTTGCTAAGAGTTTTGGGGATCATTGGGTACTGGACTTTATGAAATGCCTTTTCTGCATCAGTGGACAAAATCAGGTGATTCTTGTCTTTCGTTATTTGGTTAATCACATTAATTCTTTTTTGGATGTTGAACCAGCCTTGCACCCCTGGTATGAATTCCACTTGGTCGTGATGGATTATTTTCTTGATATGTTGGCCTATTCTATTGGCAAGAATTTTGTTGAAGATTTTTGCATCTAGATTCATGAGTGATATTGGCCTGTAGTTCTCTTTCTTTTTTGGGTCTTTCCCTGGCTTTGGTATCAGGGTTATGCTAGCTTCATAGCATGAGTTTGGGAGTACTCCATTCCTTTCTATACTGTGAAATAGTCTCAGTAGTATTGGAGATAACTCTTCTCTAAATGCTTGGTAGAATTCTGCAGTGAAGCCATCTGGGCCCGGACTTTTTTGGGTTGGCAGTGTTTTCATGACATTTTTAATCTCTTCCTTTGTGATGGATTTATTAAGTTGTTCTGCTTCACATTGTGATAATTTGGGTAGGTGGTATGAGTCAAGGAATTGGTCCGTTTCTCATAGGTTTTCAAATTTGTTGCAGTAGAGTTTTTCATAGTATTCTGTTTTGATATTTTTTATTTCTGTTGCATCTCTGGTGACAACTCCCCTCTCATTTCTAATTTGGGTTATTTGTTTCCTTTCCTGCTTTTCTTTAGTAAGTTTAGCCAGTGGTTTATCAATTTTGTTGATCTTTCAAAAAACCAGCTTATGGTCTTTTCAATTTTTTCAATTATTTTTCTATTCTCTAATTCATTTAGCTCTGCTCTAATCTTTATGATCTCCTTTCTTGCCGTGCCCAAGGGGTTCCTCTGTTGTTCTCTTTCTACTTGTAGAAGCTGTACAGCTAGTTCCTTGATTTGGTTTCTTTCTTCCTTCCAGATGTGTGCATTTATGGAGATAAACAGACCTCTGAGCACTGCTTTGGCTGTATCCCATAGGTTCTGATCAGAAGTGTTTTCATTCTCATTGGAAGCCATGAATTTCTTTACTTCATCCTTGATTTCCTCAAAAACCCATGTTTTTTTGAGCAAGATGTTGTTCAGTTTCCAAGAGTTCCACTTTCTATTTTTTTCTGCTATTGATTTCAACTTTGATGGCTTTATGATCTGAGAAGATGCTTTGCAGTAATTCAATGGTATGGATTTTGTTGAGCATTGCATTATGGCCTATCACATGGTCAATTCTGGAGAATGTTCCATGTGCACTGGAGAAGAAGGTGTAGTTGTCTGCTGATGGGTAGAAGGTTCTGTATATATCGACGAGGTTCAGTTGGTTAATTGTGTCATTGAAGTCTTCTGTATCTTTACTGTGCTTTTTTCTAGATGATCTGTCTAGTACTGATAGTGAAGTGTTAAAGTCTCCCACTATTATTGTGAAGTCATCAAACTCTCTTTTGAGCGTAGTCAGTGTTTCTTCGACATATTTAGGTGCTCTGGCATTAGGTGCATAAATATTTAATATAGTTAAGTCTTGCTTGTATACTGAACTTTTCAGCAATAGTGAACATCTTTGTCCACAATGGTGGATTTGACATTAAAATTGATTTTGTCTGAGATTAGAATTGCCACCCCTGCTCTTCTTTGTTCATTGTTAGCTTGATATATATTCTTCCATCCTTTAATTTTCAGTTTGTTCCTGTCTTTAGGTCTGAAGTGAGTTTCTTGTAGACAACATATGGATGGGTCGTGTCTTTTGATCCAAGATGACACTCGGTGTCTCTTTACTGGAGCATTCAGTCCATTCACATTCAATGTAATTATTGATAGGTATGTGTTCACTGCTGCCATTGTGATATGTTTATGTTTATGTTGATATTTTCTCTGTTGATCTTAGTAGTCTGTTCTGGGACACTCTTTTTTGTGAGTTGATTTTTCAGCTTTTTCAGAGCTGGTTTTATAGTTGTTGAGACTCGTGTGTTAGATTTCTTGAAATCATATGATACATCTTTGTTGTGCTTTACAGCTGCCCCTATGAACCCCCTTAATAAACTATTTATAAACACAATTTTAATTACTACCAGTCTTGTTATCTTCCTCTCCATCTGGAAGGACTATAACGACTGTAGTACATCCCTGTTTTTATTATGATGACACCATAGTTTTCATGATGATCACTGGATTGCTTCTTTCCATATCAAATCTGTGATTTACTTTGGAGCCTTCCCTAAATGACTATTGAGTAGTGTGTAGTTCTAAAATATAAAGTTAGTGGTTTTGTTCTTCTAAGCCAAAGCCAAGAACTTCTTTCAGTATTTCTTGTAGTTTGGGTTTGGTTTTTACAAAGTCTCTGAGTTTGTGTTTATCTGGGAATGTCTTAATTTCATTTTCATATCTGAAAGATAGTTTTGTGTCATGCCACTGTCTCCGTGCCAGCATGGTTTCTGCTGAGAAATCTGAAGAGAGCCTACAGGGTTTCCCTCAGAATGTCAGCTTTGCCTTGAGTCTTGCTGCCTTTAAGAGTTGTTGCTTATGTTTCATTTTGTTGAGCTTGATTATAATATGTCTTGGAGTCTTTCTTTTGAGATCTATATTGGGTGGCATACGATATGCATCTGAGATGTCTATATTCTGTTCCTTCATGATTTCTGGAAAATTTTCTTACAGCAGCTCAGCAACGATACTCTCTGTTCTCAGATGTCTCACTCTGTTCAGGGACTCCAATTAATTGAAGTTTGTTCCTCTTAATAGAGTCGCACATGCTTCTTAATGTTTCTTCACTTTTCTTGTTTCTTTTTTCTTATTTCTGCTGTCATCAGTAGCTCTGTCTTCCAAGTCAGAAATTCTTTTTTCTATTTGTTCTATTCTGTTTTTTCGGCTTTGCATGGAAGTTTCTATGTCTTTGATTTTGTTCTTGATCTGTTGGATTTCAGAATACTGGTGTTCCATCAGATCGAACAGCTTGCTTAATTTTTCATTTTGTTCTGCTGCATTTAGTATAAGGTCTAGAAGGGCTCTGTATATAATCATTTTGTGTTCACTTCCTGATGCTTTCATAAAAGTTTCTTCATCTGGAAAACTCCTTGGTTGCTTTGTTTGGGAGCCTTCTGAAGCCATGGGTGATTTCTTGCATGCCACAATTGTCTGTTGCTTTTTGGGTCCCATGTGAGTATGTAGAGGCTGGAAGAGGTACTGTGAGGATGGATTGCAAATGTTTCTGTAGGCTGTCTTGAAATGTAAAGAAAAAGGTATCTGACCACTTCACAAGTCAGTTAGGTTTTCAGGTATTGAGGTCCCTCTTCTCAACTAACAAAGTAAGCGCCACTATATCCAACCTCAGATGATAACAAACTAGTTCAGAATACAGCAATGCTACTGCCCTGTTGGCTTCTGCTGACAGGACCTACCCTTAGGCGACACTGCGTCGAGTATTGCTTTTGTGATAGAAAAGCACTCTCTTGTGGGCAGGGTCTGGCTCCCAAGCTAAGAATTAGGTCCAGCTGTCGCCACCGTATCCAAGATGGCATCCTCCACACAGGCAGCATACAGAGGGGCTAAAAGTGCCGAGAGGTAGTGATTCCTCTGCTTCTGTTGCGGGGCCTGCAACATGGGTGGCACTGAGAGAATTACTGCTTTTCTGTCGGAGAAGCGCTGTCCTGTTTGCAGGTGCTGGCTCCCAGGCTAAGAATTAGGTCCCGCTAAAATCTCGGTGCCAATATGGCGTCCCGCACACTGACTGCAGAATTCCATACAAACCCCGCTGATGGAGATATAAAACGAAAGGCTCCAAGTGGCTAGATTAACAGAGTCTTAAGCCTGTCTCTCAGAATATGGGAATTCCGCCTGCCTATCCCCCCAGCAGTGCGTCTGAGTCTAGCCGCTAGGCAAGACCCAGCTCTGCCCGCCAGCCAAGACAGAGAAAGAAAAGTCAAAATGGTGCGTTTACCTTCCGTCCATGAGAGCCAGGGCTAGCCAGGAACTGGAATCAGTGAAAGAGAGGAGGTTTTTCGCTCAGTGGTATGAAGTCCCAGTTAACAGCCCTAGGCTGATTAGTTGATCAGATGGCTCTGTTTGATTATCAGTTCAGGTCTTGGTTTCCAGAGGGATATAAGGAGATGTGTGCTTAGTCCGCCATCTTGACTCCGACCCCCGACAGAAACTCTTAAGATGAGACTTACAGATCTCATTTCTTCCAAATTAGTGCCTTTAGTTTACTATCAGAAACCGTATGAGATTGGTAATTTAACTTGCAGTGTATTCAGTCATTTGCAGGATGAGACTCTGGCTTTGTTTTTCAGTAATCTGAACTCTGTGTCTGAAACATAAAGTTTTATTTCAAGGCATACATAGCAATACTCAGATTATTTATGCAGTACTTTAGGTGGGAATTTGAAGACTGAAATCATCCTTATCTTTTTCTACTTTTTTCAACTCAATTAGGAACAGCTAGTCAGTCATCACACTGCTCAGCTGGACAAAACTGTTTTAAAGTATGGAATACATGATCACCCAGACCCTTGACTCGTGTAAGTATTTAACTGAGAGTATCTAGTGGTGAAATTTTTTATATCCCTATTACCACATCACAATCTGGACTATGAGTGTCCTCTTTACTATTGGAAAAGTCATTAGTAACTTTAAATCTAACCAGATTTGAGAACTTTTCCAGAAATTCCAATACCAATTTGTAAAATTTATCCTTAAGATTCTGTTCCTCTACAATCACTCTTGGTATCAATTATGTCTTGGATAAGGGTCTCCATGAGTTGGATCCGACTCGACGGCACTTGGGTTGGTTTGGCAATGTTCTCTGTGGAAGACGAATTAGTAAGATATATATGTAAATATATGTAGGTCAGGGGACATACTGGAAATTTCCAGCAGGGTCATGTCTCAGATCAGGCTAAGTGGTGGGAGATGAAGTTTGGCTGAATGTTGCTTCATAATCTAGAGACAGAATCCTCCCTCAAGAAAACTTCCTCTTTTGCTTAAAGCCCTCAAACTGATTGGATGAGACATACCAACCAACAAACAGTAATTTAATTAAGGCCAAATGATTTCACTGCTAACCACGTTTGGCAACATTTAAAATAGTGTTTGACAAAACAATTCTGTACTACAGGCTAGCTAAGTTCCCATATAAAATTAACCTTCACAATCATCAACTGAGTTTATCTCCCTTTTAAGGACTGGAAGAAGAACACAATGATAAGTGGACAGGTTTGGATCTGGAACCACTGCCACTTTATAATGACCTTATACACTGACTTGGCAAATCTCAGTTTCTTCATTTATAAAATCATAATAATAGAAACATCTTAAAAAATTCTTGTGAATTTAAAACAATTTAAACAATTTAAAACAATATGAGGTACGCAAAGGCTTAAGTCTGTGATTGTCAATTATTAGTCTTATATTCTTTGAAACAGTTGCAATTTATCTTGAAAGAAAGTTGACTTCTGTCTTAGTTAGCTAGTTCTGCTACAACAGAAGTATCACAAATGGATGGCATTTAAAAGCAGAATTTTATTCTGTCACAGTCCAGTAGGCTACAAGTCGAAATTCAGGGCATCAGCTCCAGGGGAAATTTTTCTCTGTTGGCTCTGGAATAAGGTCCTTATTGCCCTGGTCTGGGATCCTCTCAAGTACAGGATCCCCAGGTCCTTTTCAGAGGATGCCGTCTGCTCCCAGCACTGCTTCTTTCTTGATGGTACGAGATACTGAGTTCTTTGCTTACTTCCCTATCCTTTATAAACCAAGAGATCACCTCACACAATATGATCTTACATATTGAGTTCTGCCTTACCAACACAACGGCTGCCCATCCTCCTTCATTAACATCGTAGAGGCACAATTCACAAATGTAAGAACATCACACAATATAGGAAACCACAGCTTAGTCAAATGCCTACACACATTTTTGGAGGGACACAATTCAATCCATGACAACTTGCCAATACATTTACTCTTCTCGTCCAGTCTAGGTAGCTTTCTTACTTTATTTTCTCTACCATTTCCAATAACTGTCTTAAAAATACTTCTTTTCTCCTTCCTCTTGATGACATAGTATAAAACAAACCAAATCCAGTGCTGTTGAGTCAATTCTTAGTGACAGTGACCCTATAGGACAAAGCAGAACTGCTCACCAGGGTTTCCAAGGAGGGTATGGCAGATTCAAACTGCCAGCCTTTTGGTTACCAGCCGTAACACTTAACCACTAAGCCACCAGTGTTTCCATGTTACAGTATAAGATGACAAAATTTACTTTCAAAACTTTCCCCTTGTAAATGGGGATATTCAAAATTTTTAACAACTACTTCAACCAATTCAAACAGGTACCAAAATGCAATCTGAATATATTAGCCACAATCACATGTAATATTACCCTTGGTTATAAGAGTCACAGATCTTAGTAGCAGCCAGCTCATAATAATTCCAGTAAAGGACAGGACTGTATTATCCAGTGGTTAAGACCTTATCTTAGTCATTTAGTGCTATTATAACAAAAATACCACAAGCGAATGACTTTTAAAAGATAAATTTTATTCTGTCTCAAGCCAGTAGGCTACAAGTCTAAATTCAGGACATTTAGTACCAAGGAGAAGTTTCTGTTTTGGCTCTGGAGAAAGACCATTGTTGTCAGTCTACTCGTGGACTGCCAGCTTTTGAGGCTCAGAGACACCTGTTCCTTTCCTAAGGATGTACTCTGCTCCTGGCACTGCTTCTTGGTATGAGGTCCCAAATTCTCTGCTTGCTTCACTTTCCTTTATATTCCAAGTGATTGCCTCAAAGCATGATATAATCTTACACATGTATTCCTACCCCATCAACATAACTGCTTTCCTTTCTCCCTTGTTAGCATTAGAGAAGCAGGATTTACAGCATACAAGACCATTGCACAACACTAGGAATTAAAGTCAAATTGTTATACATATTATTGGGGAAACACAGTTCAATCCATGACAGCCCTACATTTGCTAACCAAAAAAAAAAAAAAAATCCAGTAGTTTGAATTCACAAGCTTACTCTTTGAAACTCTCTGAAGTACTTCTGCTCTGTTCTAAAGGGTTGCTATGAGTCAAAACTGACTCAGTGGCAACAGTTTGGTTGGTCTTCTCCCTCTTTAAAAGGAGCAATGGTGCCACAGTGGTTAAGTGCTCAGCTGCTAACCAAAAGGTGAGCAGTTTGAAACCACCTGCTACTCTGTGGGAGAAAGATATGGCAATCTGATTCCATAAAGGTCACAGCCTTGGAAATTCTAGGGACACTTCTTCTCTGGTCTATAGAGTCTATGTAAGTCAGAACTGATGTGAAGTCTATGGGTTTCTTTATTGTTCTAAGAAGGGTTTTCAACTATGGCTTGTCTTGATCATAGTAACAGGCTTCAATATGGGTACCTGGTCCAAGTTGGGAGTCCTGAATGCGTACTGATATTTGGCTGCTAACTACTGGGTAGGCAGTTCAAATCTACCAGTTGCTCCTTGGAAACAGGATGGGAAAGTTCTATCCTGTCCTACAGGTTTGTTATGAGTTGGAATTGACTTGAAACAATGGGCTTTTGGAATTCAAGTTAAGTCAATAATTGTATCTCCCTGTCCCAAGAGCAATGATTAGAGTAGTAGGCGCATGACAAACTGGGACAACGAAGCTATCTTATGCTTTCTGCTCAGGTGGTAAGGTCCAAGTAGTTGGTTCACTGTATAAGCACATGAATCAAGTTGAGACAAATAGGGAATTTTCTTTTGATTTTCCTTTCCTCTCAGACTGAAGCTTTCTGTGGATAAAAGCCAAGAACTGCTGGCAGTTTATGGTTTGTCACATTTCTTTAAAATATAGAAATAGGTTCAAAGACTGAAACTAACACAGACAGAAGCAAAGACAAATACATGACAACAGAGTGAAGAGACAGAAACAAAGTAGGCAGTTTGGTTACATGATTCAATAAAGTCTTCCTCTTTTTGGCCATGACTAGCTGACAGTCAGTTTCAGATACTGGCAACCAAAACAGTTCTGTCTAATACATCTCTCAGCATGTGTTCCTAATACTACTCACTGTCAGTTCCTTTTGGATTTTCCACGTACACACAATCTTTTCCTCTCACTAAATACTTTGTCTTTTTCACTTCAGTGATTTCTTTTGCCCGTCTTGAAATAATTCACTTGTCCCTTATCCTGAAATAAATCTATAGTGAAATAAATCATGCCCCTCAAGTTATATCCATAATTCTTTCTACATGTACTGCTCAGCTTCCTGAATATACTTTCATTTTCTCAATTCTCATTCCTTATTTTCTTATAACCTGAACTGTTTTCAGTATTCTGCTGAAACTGGGCTTTCAAAGTTAAAACATGTTTTCCTTTTTTATCATTCTAAAATGACCATCAGAATACATATCAGACCTCTCGAAATATCAGCTATACTACCTCTGCTAGATGATGTACAGAACTGTAGGTTTAGCCTTGAACATTTGTTTAGAATCCCATCTCCAACTGTCCATTATATGTTTCTACTTGGATGTCCGACAACTATAATGTCTAGAAATGTCTAGATATGATGTCTAGAAACAAACTCTACTTTACCCTAAACTCACCCTCACCTCCATATTTGCTATGTCAATGCCCTGGGACAAGGACCGACAATTTTTCTGTAGCAGGCAAATATTAAGTATTGTTGGCCTTGTAATTCATGCAATCTCTCACATACACACTGAACTCTACCCTTGTAAAGGGAAAGCGATCATGTCTATGTTTTTTGAGTCAATTCTGATTTATATTAACCCTATTGGGCAGAGTAGAACTGCCTCATAAGGTTTCCAAGCATCTGACTGACCTTTTGGGTAAAACCTAACACTTAACCACTGTGCTACTAGGGTTTCCTAAAGCAATCACAGATAAGTATAAATGAATGAATGTGGTTACATTCCAATAAACTGCATTTACAAAAGTAGTTAGAAAGTGGGATTTGGTCCTTGGATTTTATTAACTGTTGCTCTAGGAAAATCAGCAAATAAGCAATTATTGGGCCACACAATTCTGATTCTGTCTTGACTCTATCATCACTTGAACCCACTGGTTTTTTGAATTCCTGTAAACTAACTTGATAAGACTACTCATTTAGCACTTAATTGTATTCTGGTGTGATGTTTGTATGTTGCTATCTATATGAAACACGCTCACAGGAAAAGGCATACTGTGGAAAATTAAGAGACTGTAAACTCCTCGAGAAAACGCCTTGTGGTGCAGTGGTGAAGAAATTGGTTACTTACCAAAAGGTCAGTGAGTCAAACTCACCAGCCACTCTGCAAGAGAAAGATACGACAGGCTGATTCCATAAAGATTAAACCCCAAACTTGTTGCTCTCAATTTGATTCTGACTCACAATGACCCCAGAGGACAGAATAAAACTGCCCCATAAGGTTTCCAAGTTTCAGCTGGTGGATTTGAACTGCCAACCTGTTAGCAGACAAGCTCTGAACCACTACCACTGTACCATCAGGACACCTCCATAATGGTTACAGCATTGGATACCCTATGGTACAGCTCTTACTCTTCTGGCCTATGAAGCTGCCGTAAGTCAGTATCAACTGTTAACTGATTTGGTGTTTGGTTTAAGTTCCATGCAAGATGGATTTATTATTATATTATTATTATATGTGTGTGTGTGTTTGGTACATCACAGCTCATTGTAAAATGACATGTACATAGTAAACAGGACTAGTTAACAAGAACTACCCAGAGTAACTTATTACCATTTTCATTCCTTGCCTTTTCTTCAGATGGTTCAAGGGGGTCATACATAGTGGGCATCATGAAGAACATATTTGAAGTTTTACAACTATAACTTCTATGAAAACAATAATCTCTTCATTGCTGTCTTAGAACGGCTTTACTAGAGAAGCAATACCAATAAAGCAGATAACTCATGACCATCAAGTTCATTATGACTCATAGCAACCTTATAGGACAGAGTAGAATTGCCCTATAGCATTTCCAAGGAGCAGCTGGTGGTTTGAACTGCTGACATTTTAGGAAGTAGCTGAACACTTAACCATTGTACTACCAGGACCCCAGTAGATCACATAAATATACAGAGAAATGGCTCATGTGGTTATAGAGGCTAGAATGTCCCAAGTCTGTGGGTCAGAAAGAGGCTTCAGATTCACTTAACTGCAGGGGCTGGTAAACTCAAGATCAGCAGGTCAGACAGCAGAACTCTTGCTCATACACTGCAAAAATCAGTAAATCCCAAGTTCTGCAGGCAAAATCACCAGTGGACTGCCAGCTGAAGTCCCAAGAACTAAAGAACAGATGAGCAGGAGCCAGCAACAGAATTCAGAGTGAGCAAAAACCATGAGCCTTGCAAAATGTTCACTTATACTCACATATCCAAGGAAATTTTCTTTCAGCTGATGGGCTACTCGTAGCAGATCCCATCACGGAAGTTATTACAGCATCATACAGCTGCCAAACTACATTATAACTGTCAAACCACTGAGAATCATGGCCCAGCCAAGTTGGTACACAACTTCAACCATAACAATACATCCTCGAGAGAAGGAAAAAGTAATCTTTTAACTGTTAATTTTGATTTGGAGGAAGAAGTTAAATGCAAAACACTTGGTGGGGAAAATCATACTTTGCAAGGAGGATGTTTGGATATCAGGAATCTTAATGTTTCTCTACATATTTCAAAGTCATCTACCATCCTACAATTCTAATTATACTCATTCTCCCTGGTGAAGTCATCTAACTTTTTAATATCTGGTTGGTATGACTACTGGTAATGAAACCTATGTCATGCATTTTCAGCACTATTCTTTCTATATCTGAAGGTCATCATGATTTTTATATCTATCAAAAGCTACATAATAAGCCCTCTAGTAATAGAAGTCTTGACTTCTTCTACAATTGAGTATAAATTCATCTTTATTCTGGTGAAAGCATGTTGTTGTTAGGTGCTGTCAAGTTGGTTCCAACTCATAGTGACCCTGTGAACAACAGAATGAAACACTGCCCAGTCTTGCACCATGTCCATAACTGTTTTTATGCTTAAGACCATTCTTGCGGCCACTGTGTCAATCCATCTCACTGAAGGTCTTCCTCTTCTTTGCTGACCCTCCACTCTACCAAGCATGATGTTCTTCTCCAGGCACTGATCCTCTCTGACAGCATGTCCAAAGTATATAACACACAGTCTTGCCATCTTTGCTTCTCAGGAACACTCTGGTTGTACTTCTCTAGAACAGATCTGTTTGTTCCTTTGGCGGTCCATGGTACATTCGTCGTTCTCCAACACCACGACTCAAAGGCATAAATTCTTCTTCGGTCTTCTTTGTTCATTGTCCAGCTTTTGCATGCATACAACATGACTGAAAATACCATGGCTTGTGTTAGGTGCAATTTAGTCTTCAAAGTGACATCTTTACTTTTGAATATTTTAAAGGGGTCCTCTGCAGCAATGCATTGCATGTTTTGATATCTTGACTGCTGCTTCCATGGGCATCGTGGACCCAAGTAGAATGAAATCTTTGACAGTCTCAATCTTTTCTCCATTTATGACAATGTTGCTTACTGGTCCAGTTGCAAGGATTTTTGTTTTCCTCATGTTGAGGTGCAACTCAGACTGAAGGCTGTGGTCCTTGATCTTCATCATTAAGTGTCTCAAATCTTCTCAGTTTCCAGCAAGTAAGGTGCATAACGTATGTTGTTAATGACTCATCCTCCAATTCTGATGCCTCATTCTTCATGTAAATCACTTTCTCAGTTTACTTTCTTGGCATACTGATTAAAAAGATATGGTGAAAGAATCCAGCCGTAACTCATGCTTTCCCTGACTTTAAACAATACAGTTCTCCTTGTTCTATTCACACAACTGCCTCTTGATCTATATACAGATTCCTAAGAGCACAATAAGATGTTCTAGAAATCCCATTCTCTACAATGTTAGCTATAGTTTAGTATGATTCACACAGTCGAATGCTTTTGCATAGTCAATGAAGCACAAGGAAACATCTTTTGATATTCTTTGCTTTCAGCCAAGAGCCATCTGATGTCAGTGATGATATCCCTGGTTCCACGTCTTCCTTTGAATCCAGCTTGAATTTCTGGCAGTTCCTTGTCAATATGCTGTTGCAGTAGCTTTTGAGTGATCTTGAGAAAAATTTTACTTGTGTGTGATACCATTGATACTGTTCAGTAATTTCCACATTTGGTTGGCTCACCTTTCTTTGGAATGGGCATAAATATGGATCTCTTCCAGTCAGTTGGCCAGGTAGCTGTCCTGGGTGAAAGTATGGCTATATAAAAAGAAAACAAGGAAGATAACTTGTAATCCATTTGAACCAAAAAACCAAGTTTCATCTTTCAGTGATTTGCTAAATCAATCCAGTCAAAATCAATAAATTATAAATCTAGATAGCTTTGTTTCCCAATAGATTTAATTCTGGATTTATGTTAGCTTATGATGCAGTGGTTAAAAGCTTGGCTGCTAACCAAAAGGTCAACAGTTCATATTCACCAATTCTACTCTGTGCTGCAGAGTTGCTCTGAGTCAAAATTTACTCAGTGCCAATGGTTTTGTTTGTTTATCCACAGTACTTTCAATTAAGAAGAACAAGTTCAAATAATAGCCAAAGATCAAGAAGGAAACATATGAAACCTTTATTTTGGTAGCAATTTTTTGCTTTTATATTAACTAGTCAGCTACCATCGAATAAATTTGAAGATGTAATTTAAGCAATTTACTAATTGTTATTAAATGTTCTACAATCTAACATTTTTCTACAAATTGATCAGAAGGTTAAAACTCTTTAAAATATTAAGTTATTTTTGGTCATCAGTTGACCTTGTCACATTGATAATAACATTATTTGGATCTCAAAATTGCCCAAAAGTAATATGCTTTGATAGATTGGACATGGAATTCTTGATATTTTCCAATTATTTAACTGGGCTTTTACATAAACTGTGTCTTCAAATGTGTGCCTCAAAACAATCTGCATGCCAGCCTTTTACTTATATATGCCAATTTTATAACTCTTAACTTCCAAACATAATCAAATATTAATGGACTTAAATAAGATGAAATACGGAATATAGAAATAAAAAGAAGACTCTATAATGTAGTATTCTGCCAAAGAACCTCATTCTATACCACTCAAAAATGAAGTCAGAGTCTATAAAGCCCAAAGTTACTCCAAGACAGATGAAACTAATTAGGACAAGACATTAACTTATATTATGTTTAGAAACTAGCAACAGGAAAGATGAATATAACAGAAATCTGGGACAGAAACTCAGACTAAGATTATGCCATGTACAACTGGCTTATGATAAAAAAATTACAACACAATGACAAATCAAGAAGAAACATTTTTTTTTTATTATGACTGAGGGAAAATGTACATCCCCGTATAAATTTACATGCCCTCCTACATGCAGCTTCCACTGCTCTCCCTGCCTGGTGACAGCACACTATTCCTCTCTGCTCCATACATGTCTCATCCTCCCAACAGCCTCCTTTCCCCTCCTGTCCGTCCACTCCCCTTCCTCCAGCCAGAGGTCAGCAGGATGATATCCTATAGATGCATAAAACCATAAAGTACATCCAATATATGGTCACTCTGCATCGCCAAGTCCAATCCATTCATGTCCGAAGAGTGAAACTTCATTATGATTTATGGGCAAGGGCAGCATCAGGGCCAGGGGCCATGCTCTCAGGGGAACCCTGAAACTGCTGGACCATCAATTGAGGTCTTTCAGTGGAGATTTCAGGGTGCACCCCTTTTTATTCTTGTGTTGCCAGTGGAGCTCTATCTTGGCTATCACTGGTGGTGGCTGGGCACCATCTGGTTCCTCCGGTCCCAAGTCGATGTAGGCACCCACTCATGTGGGTCTCTCTATCATCTGGGTTGTCTTTACCCCGTGTCATTTTGGTCCTCGGTGAGCATCCGTTCCTGATGAGTTGGGACCATTTGCTGTGCCCTCGGATGGCAGCTTGGCAGCTTTTAAGACCCCAGACACCACTTACCAATGTAAGGTGCCGAGAGCCCTCTTAGCAAAACGCTAGTTGTGCCAATTGGCCTCGATTTTGCCTAAGAGCATGGTCCCCTAACCCCTGCCCCAGCTATTCTATCCTTGCAACATTGGGTTAAGATGGAAGGAGTATTCAAGTTATGCTGAAGTCTACTTAATATTGTTCTTGTTTCTAATGTGTGCTATCACCAATTTCACCTAACCAGTTTTCTAGTAGCTATCTAATCTAAACCCTTCCCACCTCACCCTCCCTCCCTGCCCTCCCTTGCAGCTGTGAAAGAGTCTTTTCTTCTATACATAAATCTGTTTTTGAGATCTTATCCTAGGTGTCTCACACAATATTTGTCCTTTTGTCGCTGACTAGTTTCACTCAACATAATGTCTTCCAGTTGAAACCAGGCTATGAGATGTTTCCTACAATCATCATTATTCTTTATTATTGCATAGTGCTCCACTGAATATATATACCATAGTTCACTTATCCATTCCTCTGTTACTGAGCATGTGGGTTGATTCCATCTTTTTGCTATCGTGGACTGTGCTGCAATAAACATTCTTGTGCACTTGTCTATTGCTGTGAAAGGCCTTGATTCTGCAGGATATCTCCTAAGTAGTGGAATTACTGGGTCAAATGGTATATCTATATCCATTTTTTCAAGGAAGCACCAGATTGCTTTCCAAAGAGGCTGGACAATTTTGCAACCCCACCAACAGTGTAGAAGAGTTCCACTTTCTCCACAGCCTCTCCAGCATTTGTTGTTTTGTGTTTTTTTGATCATGGCCAACCTTGTTGGAGTGAGATGATATTTTATTGTAATCCTGGTTTGAATTTCTTTAATAACTAAAGATCTTGAACATGACGGCATGTGCTTTTTGGCTGCCTAGATCTCCTCTTTAGAGAAATGTCTGTCCATCTCCTTTGCCCATCACTTAAATGGATGATTTATCTTCTTATTGATATTTTGTAGTATCTGATAGATTATGGAGATCTGGAGTCGGTCTGACATAGAGTTGCCAAATATTTTTTCCCCATTCTGTAGGTGGCCTCTTAATTCTATTAGACAAGAGCAAGAAATAAAGGGCATCTGCATTGGCAAAGAAGAAGTCCAAATCTCCCTGTTTGCGGACGATATGATTGTATATGCAGAGAATCCCAAAGACTCTATAAGTAAACTGCTCAAATTGATAGAAGACTTCAGCAAAGTCTCAGGATACAAGATAAACATAACTAAATCAATAGGATTCCTTTATTCCAACAACGAGACTGTTAACGAAGAAATCAACAGATCAATGCTATTTACAGTAGCCCCTAAGAATATAAAGTACCTAGGAGTTAATCTAAGCAGAGAAATAACAGACCTTTACAAAGAGAACTTCAAGCCCTACTACAAGAAAGTAAGAGAGCCTTAGGTAAATAGGAAAACCTATGCTGCTCATGGATAGGAAGACAATATTGTGAAAATGTCTATTTTACCCAAAGTAATCTACTTATATAATTCAATCCCAATCCAATTTCCACTGTCAATTTTTAATGAGATGGAGAAACAAATCACCAAATTTGTTTGGAAAGGGAAGAAGCCCCGGATAAGGAAGGTATTACTAAAGAAGAAGAACACACTGGGAGGCCTCTCATTACCCGACCTTAGAACATACTACACTGCAACAGTGGTCAAAACAGCCTGGTACTGGTACAAGAACAGGCAAATCAATCAATGGGACAGAATTGAGATCCCAGAGATGACACCATCTGCCTATGAACAGTTGATACTCGACAAAGGCCCTAAGACATTAAACTGGGGTAAAAACAGTCTCTTCAACAAATGGCACTGGTAAAACTGGATATCCATCTACGCTAAATTGAAACAAGATCCATATCTTACACCTTACACAAAACCCAACTCCAACTGGATAAAAGACCTAAATATCAAACCTAAAACGATAAAGCTCATCCAAGAAAAGGTAGGAACAACAATGGAAGTTTTAATACACAATGTAGATAGACTTTAAAATCTGTCAAACAAACCACAGTCAACAGAAAATAGATAAATGGGAACTATTAAGAATCAAACACTTTTGCTCTTCCAAAGACTTTATTGATAGAAACATTTTTTTTAAATTACTCTGTGTACCAACAAGTTTCCAAGCTGAGCCACATTATTAGGGGAAACAGGAATTTTGATTGTTGATTCCATGATGAAGATTTGGCTAACAGCATCACCAGTTATAGTAAAGAGAATGGGAAAGCTATCCTTTCTCTGTTTAAAGAGATGTAAGTCAGGTGAAAACAACTTTCCTCTAAACTTCCAGCTAAAGAATAATGAGATATTACTGAAAGCCTTGTGAGATTCACCAATGTAATTCTTGACCTTGGCAAGGAACCAGGAATGATAGTTAAAGATCATCTCAGAGAATTTTCAAATAACCTGTGAGGCAAAGAAAAAGACTGCTTCCACCAAGAAGAGTGTAGAGGATCAATTTCAATTGATCCAGTCAGGACATTTATTGATTGGAAATAATCAACAGTTTAATATGGTGTTGGAGCTCACTGCTGGAAATAAATGAACAAGCATCACTGTTCCATGGAAAATGGCTTAGTTACTATTCACAGTGAGTTGTAGTATGGTTTAAGAAGCCTTTCAGCAGTGCTTGGAGCTTCCCATGTATGGGAAAAAAATTGACCAAGAAAAAATGAGATTCTTAATATGGAAATCCTGCTTTATTTGAAGATGATAAAAACTGTGTGAGAGACTTTCAAGGTGAAGACAGCCACACTGAAAAGAATATTTATTTTCTATGTTGTACTGGAAACTAAAAGGAGTATGAAGTTTTGTTCAAATTAGATGGTTGAAATAGAAGCTGTAATTTATAATGATATATAGTTTTGCCTGAGCCTAGGAGTTTATGGTTTGAAAAGATTCTTTCAAAAATACATACCCATGAATAAATTACTCATAGTGAGCAGTTTATTTCATATATATGTAGTTAATGTGAAAGGCAAGTAGGGAAAAAAAAAAAAACTAGCCGAGTCTGCCTCATGAATCTCTTCCTGTTGTCGATAGATTCGTGTGGTCCCTAAGAATCACTGCGAGTCCCACAGCTGTAGACTCAAGCATGTCCTTAGGTATACATTTGATATGCACACTTTGCTGCTCTAATTACTTAAGAAGAATATTTTCCAGCTGTGTTTCTGCATTAAAGGAAATGACTCCATTAGTATAAAGCTCTCTGCCATAGAATTCCTTTAGAATCCTGTGGCATATGGCACTTCTTCAGTTGAATGTAAAACTGCTGGTGTGGCCCTGTGGTTAATTCTATGGGGAGGTACTGCTTAAATTTCACTCCAGGAGTCATAGTAAAAAGTATAAATTTGCTTCACACAAAAGAGTATAAATGCCTTTGCCAACCTTTTGGCAATAGCTTTCCTCAAGCTGGCAAACAATATTCAGCAGATGCTTCTCCAGATGACTCCACACAGATGAGCATTATATATGCAATCTATTTCATACGATTTTGTAACACAGATCATCGTAAACGTCACATCTTCGTGTCTGTCTGCCAACTATGATTCCTAACGCATCCTACGCATAAAATCACTGTGCGTTTGGTGATCTACCTACTAGTCCAGGAGGGATAAATAAAATTTGTAGCATCAAACGTGTTGTTGTCATTGTTGTTAGATCCCAATGAGTCAGTTACAACTCACAGTAATGCTGTGCACAACAGAATTAACACTATCCAGTCCTGCGCCATCTTCAGGATGATTGCTACGCTTGAGCCCATTATTGCAACCACTGTGTCAATCCATCTCATTGAGGGCCTTCCTCTGTTTTGATGACTCTCTATGAAGCATGATGTGCTTGTCCAGGGACTCATCTCTCCTGACAGCACGTCAGAAGAATGGGAGATGCAGTCTCGTCACCTTTGCTTCTAAGGAGCATTCTGGTTTTACCTCTTCTAAGATAGATATTTTTGTTATTTTGGCAGTGCATGCTGTATTCAATACTCTTCACCAACACCATAATTTTAAGGCATCAATTCTTCAGTCTTCCTTTTTTATTTTCTAGCTATTGCATGGATATGAGACTGTTGAAAACATCGTGGCTTGGATCAGGTGCACCTTAGTCCTCAGGGTGATGTCTTCACTTTTCATTTTTGTCTTTTGATTTCTTTGCTATTGGTTCCCTGGACACTGACTGTGGATCCAAGTAAAATGAAATCCCTGATTACCTCAAGCTTTTCTCCATTTACCGTGATGTTGCTTCTTGGTCCAGCTGTAAGAATTTTTATTCTGTTTCTATGTTGAGGTGTAATCCAAATCACAAGCTGTGGTGTTTGATCTTCTTCAGTAAGTGCTTCAGGTTTTCTGTACTTTCAGCAAGCAAGGTTGTGTTACCTGTCTAATTCTGATTGGTAATGCATCTTCCTCTAAACTTGATGGTCCATTCTTTTTCATATAGTCCAGCCTCTTGGATTATTTACTCAGCATACAGATTGGATAATGCGAAAGGATACAGTCCCGATACACCTCTCTGACTTTAAGCCACGCAGTGTTCCATCGGTCTGTTCAAATGACTACCTCTTAATCTATGTATAGGTTCCTCACGAACAGAATTAAGTGTTCCAGAATCCCCATTCTTCACAATGCTGTCCATAATTTGTTATGGTCCACACAGTCTAATGTCTTAACATAATCAAGAAAACATAGAAAAACATCTTTTGATATTCTTTGCTTTCAGTCAGGACTTGTTTTACATCAGTAATGATATCCTTGGTGACCTCTAGGATCACTCTGAGTTGGACCCGACTTGATGGCAGTGGATTTTTGGGGGATAACCTCTTTGAATCTGGCTTGAACTTCCCTATCAGTATACTGCTGCAGCTGCTTTTGAAAACTCCTCAGTAAAATTTTGCTTGCATGTGGTATTCATAATATTGTTGATAATTTCTACATTCAGCTGGATCACATTTCTTGGGAATAGGCATAATTACAGATCTCTTCCAGTCGACTGGTCAGGTAACAGTTCACAAGTCTACACTTCCTTAAATTATCAATATAGTAAAGACTAGAGGAATGAGTCCTTAGCAAGTTTTCTTAGAATGGGCAGCACAGAAATAGGAGGAGTCAAAATGTTTTAAAAAAATCAGATAACTTGACCTAGAAAAGATTAAAATTAAAGTTGGGTAAGAGAAACCAACTTAGTTTTGTGACAAAGAAGAAATCTAGAAGTACAATCTAGAAGTACATTGAATTGTTTCTGGAGTGGCATTTGATGATCCTCTAAGCAGTTGCTTCCTCTAATCTACCTTTAAAATAGTGTGACTGAATAGGAACAAAAAAAAAGAGAAAAAATGATGTCAGAATTCAGGCATCCTAGTTTCAAAGAAAAGTTAAATGTGACAATATCAAAATATATGTAGTAACTGACAAGATAATAGAAGAAGAGTTCCTTGTAGGACAATCTGCCATGATTGCCCCAAAAAGGGTTCAGTAAGAGCATTAGCTCTATCTCTTTTCAACAAGGAGTAAGGTCATAGTCAGAGATCTCTGGGAGGTGTTTTTGCTCATTTGAGCCTGGTGATGGTCAGAAAAGCTGCATGGAAACTTAAGGACTAATGGGTCTATCTGCCCAACCTTCCCTAAGAAGTACATCTGCAGCACTGTGTCTGTCACATTAATGGTCTACAGTGTCTCTGTCTTGGTAGTAGGATCCTATCCTAAACCAGTAAACCAGATGAATAACTTCCTGTTTCAATCTGTGAAAAGGGAAACAAATGAATTCACTTAAAACATCATTTATTTATTTTTAATATTGTGTTTCAGGTGAAATTTACACAGCAAATTAGGTTTCCATTTAACAATTTTTTTTGTACAAATTGTCCTGTGACATTGTTTACAGTTTTCACAAGATGTCAACATTTTCATTATTTCCATTTGTTTGTTCTGATTCCATTGATCTATCTTCCCTTCCCCTCCTGGCTTCTCATCTACCTTTTTGGGTAAATGTTGACCATTTGGTCACATGCATTTGATTAAGGCAGCACATTCCTCACAAGTGGTGTTATTTGAAAAGCCAATCTGTTCTTTGGCAGAAAGGTAGCCACTAGCAGTAGCTTCAGGGCCGAGTTCAAAGGATATATTAGAGCAACAGTTTCAGAGGTTCCTCTAGTCTCTATTGGTCCAGTAGAGATGGTATTTCTTAGGAATTTGGATTTTGTTCTTCACTTTTCTACCATGTTCTCTGGGATCTTACATTGTGTCCCTTATCAGAACAGGGAGGAGTTAGTAGCCAGGCATCATCTAGTTCTTCTGATGTCAGGTTAGAAGAAGCCCTGGTTCATGTGAGCTCTTAGTCCTACAGACTAGTTTCTTCTTTGAGTCTTTTGTTCTTTTCATTCTCTTTTGCTCTACACAAGTAGATACCAACATTCTGTGTTTCAGATTACTGTGTTTTGAGACTACAGATGCAACTCACTAAGTTAGTACGTAGAACATTATCTTTATGCACTCTATTACATCGATTGATTGAATTGTCTCATGACAGTATTCTGGGGCTGGTGAATCGAAGACGGGCAGGTTGGGGAAAAGTACTCTTATTTGGTGGCTGTGAAGAGTATTAAATCCCAAGATCAGCAGGAAAGCTGCTAGCTCAAGTCCCCAGAACTGGATGTCAAAAGACAAGAGAGAGGCAGCTGGTGGATCCGTGAGAAGCCAAAAATTTTGGCAAGGTGAGCAGAAAGGAAGTAGGCAGCAGGAAACGAAGAGATGAAAGCTGAGGGGGTGGTGAATCACCACAGGCCCCACTCTTGCCAGTACCGCTCAGCACATTCTATCGTGAGGCTTACCGCAACACTATTATCACTGCTAGAACAGTGAGAATCATGGCCCAATCAAGTAGACACAAAATCTTAACATCACACTCACTTACTGTATGTTATTCAAATAACAGTCACCACTCTCCACTCTACCACGGCCCCTGCCACCCTCTCCACCCCTGCCCAAGCATGATCATGCCAATCCTCTTCCACATACAGTTGTTCAAAATAAATTAACATAGCATGTATATGAAAATTCTTTGAGTGGGGAGGGCAAGGCAGTCAAACACAGAAGACATGTTTTACTTGCATAAAAATACAATAAGCCTTCTATAAACATGTGTGTATACCTATGTAACTGCTTTTGTTTTTTTGTTGGTTGTTATTGATGTAAAATTCTATGTTAGAACATTTACTGAAGTTGTCAAATTTTCTTGTGTATTTTTGGTGTCTTCATTTACCTTAGTTAAGCTGTGAAGATTTCACCCATATTTGATATTTCCTTTCTCATCACCCAAAATAACAGGTGTCTGCTGTTTAAAAAGTGATTCCCTCTCCCACCCCTGGTAACCATCAAAGAATACTGCTATCTGTCTGTATGTCTGTTCTTAACATTAAATAATAGCTTTAGTGTTAAGCCAAAAATTTCTGACTCCTAATGACCCCGTAGGACAAACTCGATCTGCCTCCTATAGTTTCCTAGAAACACTTGGTGGATTTGAACTACTGACCTTTTGGTTAGCAACTATAACACTTAACAACTACACCACTGGGAGTTCTAGTTGATTCCAACTCATAATGGCCTTATGTATAATATAATGAAACATGCCTGGTCTTGTTTATACCACCCTCACAATCGTTCCTGTGCTTGACACCATTGTTACACTGACTGTGTAAATTCATCTTGTTGAGGGTCTTCAGCATTTGTTGAGGGACCATTCATGTTACTTCTTCTGTGACTGACACTTAACACAGCATGAAGTCCTCTAGCTTCAGCTTCATCTATGTTATAAGAGGTTTCACAGACTCCTCATTATTCTTTAAAGTTAAGTAATATTTCTTTCTGTATATATAACACAATTTGTATATATGATTCATCAGTTGATGGGCACTTAGGTTTTTTATTTTTTTGGTATTGTGAACAATGTTGCAATGAACAGAGTTGTGCATATGACTGTTTGTGTCATTCCTCTTTATACCTCTTGGATACATACCTAGGGGTGGAATTGCTGGATTCATAAAGTATTTCTATTTCTACTTTTTTAGGAAGCACTAAACTACTTTTGCAGTGGCTGTACTATTTTATAATCCTATGAGTTGGACCCTACTCAACAGCAGTGTGTGTCTGCTAGAATAAGAATTCTAGTCTCTCCATAACCTCAGCAGCTTTTGTAGTTTTCTTTTTCTTTCTTTCTTTTTGGATCACTGCCATTTTTACAGGTGTGAGAAAGTGTCTCAACATAGCTTTGATTTGCATTTTTCTAATGGCTAATTATCATGCATGCTGTCTGAGTAGGGTCTATGGCCTGGAGCAGTCAAGCCAATGAAACATACCACAAGTAAGAAAGCTTATTAGGAGGTAATACTCTTCATGGAGTCCCCCAAAGCAGTGTCTACTTCAGAGCTTATATAGCACTTTTGCAGTGGTTGCAAGAAAACCAAACTCAAACCCACTACTGACAAGTTGATGCCCACTCGTAGTGGCCCTATAGGACAGAGTAGAACTGTTCCATAGAGTTTACAAGGAGCATCTGGCATAAAACAAACCCAAACCCACTGCTGACAAGTTGATGCTCCCTCGTAACAACCTTATAGGACAGAGTAGAACTGCTCCATAGAGTTTCCAAGGAGCACCTGGCAGATTAGAACTGCGATCTTGTGATTAATAGACACAGCATTTAACCACTGCACCACCAGGGTTTCCAAGAGAACAATGTAAAGGAGAGCAAGCAAGGTTGTAAGAGTCAGTATACCTTTGGAAAGAGCCAGTGCAGTTGGTGTAATAAAAAAGGATATTGAAAGTGTGAATGTACAAAATATTAAGCAAAAATAATTTATAGGTTATTTAGTGTATCATTATAACAATATTATGTCAAGCTCTCAATCATCCATTCTGAAAAGGAGAAAACATGTTATGGGTATTAGAGTCACATAAACATCTTTTTATGTATTTGTTGACCACCTGAATATCCTAATTAACAAAGTATCTGGTCACATCCTTTGTCCATTTTTGACTAGACTATCTTTTTGACATGCAGCTGTTGAAGTATTCTTCATATCTTAAGAGTTTAGACCCTTGTCACATATGTTGCTGCCAAAGATACTTTCCCAGTCTGTAGGTTCTTTTTGTATTTTTCTGATGAGCGTAAGTATTTCATTTTTAGAAGGTCTTACTTATGTAATTTATCTTTGAGTGTTCATGCATTTTAGTTGCGTTTCCTATGCTATTTATGCCAAAAATTAAGTTCCCTAGTTTTGACCCTACAGTATCTCCCAGGAACTTTATAGTTTTAACTTTACCATTTAGGTCTTTGATCTGTTTTTGAGTTAGTTTTTGTGCATGGTGTATGGGTCTTGTTTCATTTTCTTACAAATGAATAACCATTTTTGTTAACACCATTTGTTTAAGAGACTGTTTCTTCATCTACCAAATGGAATTTGACCCCTTGTCAAAGATCAGCTGGTCATAAAAGACTCAACCAAACTCATTGTCATCTAGTTAATTCTGACTCATAGCAATCCTTTAGGATGGAGTAGAGATGCCCCATAGAATTTCCAAGGACCAGCTGGTGGATTTCAGCTTGCAACCTTTTGGTTAGCAGCTGAACACTTAACTACTGCACCACCAGGGCTCCCAGTAGCCCACAGATGGATGGACTTAATTCTGTGTTCTCAATTCTATTCCGTTGGTCTATGTGTCTGCCATTGAACCAGTGCTAGGCTGTGATTGTATACCAAGTTTTAAGATTGGGCATCCTCCTTTGTTTTTAAGATTGGGCATCCTCCTTTGTTCTCTTCAACTTTACTTTGACACTTTCAGAACTGTTACTTTTGGAACAGATAGTATCTCAACCACTTTTTATGCCTCTAGAGTTCTTTGGGAAGGAGGTAGTCTTGTTCTACCACATTTAACCTGAAAGTGGGAGCCTGTTGAAATGTATAACATTCAAGAACCCTTAGTTGGAACCTCATTTTTGTACAGACTGATCATTGTCTTAGGTGATACCTCCAGTATACTTGAATTTTCTAAACCTTTGACGGTTTTGCCTTTATTTCTGTAAGCTAGCCCTCTTCACTGTGCTTCCTGGTTACTATGTTCTCATGAGAGCATACTTCTCACAATAATAAGCTATTCTCTTTGTTCAAGAAAGTTAAGTCTTCCAGTGCATATGCATAAGCATGGACTGTTTTTCCAGTTATGTAGGTCTCTTTTGGTTTCTTGCAGCAATATTTTACAATTTTCCTTGTATAAGTATTTTACATCCCTGGTTAGGTTTATTCTTGGGCATTTTATTCTTTTGGGAGCCATTGTAAATGGTATGGTTTTCTTGACTTCCTTTGCATAGTTCTCTTTGTCAGTGTAGGAGAAATCAACAGATTTTTTTGTCTTGACTTTAAACCCTGCCATTTGGCTAAATCCCTTTTACTTTTAACTTTCTTGTGAAGTTTCTGGGGTTTTCTGTGTAGAAGATTACTTTATCTGCACATACAGATAGTTTTCCTTCTTTCTTCCCAATTTGTATACCTTTTATTTTCCTTTCTTGCTTTATTTCTCTAGACAGGACTTGCAGTATAACACTGAATAAGAACAGTGACAAAGGTCATTCTTGTCTTGTTTCCATTCTCAAGGAGAATGCTCTCAATTATTCTCCCTTGAGAATTATGTTGTCTGTTGATTTTGTATATATCCCTGTCATGGAATGAATCATGTCCCCCCAAAACTATGCAGTAATTTGGCTGAGCCATGATTTCTAGTACTGTGTGTTTATCCTTCATTTTGTGATTTTCCTATGCTGTAAAACTTTATCTCTGTCTGTGGTTAATAGGGCTACCCAAGCTAGCTCCCTGACTCAGTTTAACTGGAGTTTCCCTGGGGTGTGGCTTGCACCATCTCTTACTCATGAGAGATAAAAAGGGAAGCAAGCAGAGTTGGGGATCTCATACCACCAAGAAAGCAGTACCAGGAAGAGAGATTGTCCTTTTGACCTGAGTTTCCTGAACTAAGATACTGTGAGACCAAGAAAAAACTGATGCATCACCACAAAAAACACTCCAGAGCTTATAGGGAGAGAAAATCTTCCAGTGGACCTGACATTCTGACTCTGGGGTTGTAGCCTACTGGACTGTTAAAGAACAAATTTCTCCTTATTAAAGCCATCCACTTGTGGTGTTTCTATTACAGCAGTCCTATATGGCTAAGACAAAACCTTTAATTATATTGAGGAATTTCCTTTCTAATTCTATTTTGCTGGAAGGATTTTTTTTTTTTTGGAAGTTTTTCTCTGGAAAGGGTGTTGAATTTTATCACATGCCTTTTCTTCCTCATTTGAGATGATCATGTGATTCTGTTTTGTCTGTTTTGCTTATGTGATGCATAATTTTCATTGACTTTCTAATGTTGATCCATTCTTACAATTCCTGGTGTAAATCCCTCTTGAACATGACCTGTCGTTTTATATATATATATATATATATGTATATATACATACACCCACACTATCAAATTCTGTTGGCTAGAACATTTGCATCCACCATGAGGGATATTAGACTGTAATTTTCTTTTTTGTGATGCCCTGTGACACGATGATTAAAAGAGGTACAACTGCTAACTGAAAGTCTGCCAGTTAGAATGCATCAGATTCTGCTTGGAAACTCTATGGGGGAGTTTTACTCTGTCCTATAAGGCCACTATGACTCAGAATCAACTGACAGGCCATGGCTTTGGTATCTGGGTTATACTGGCTTCTTATGACAAATTAGGGAGTATCTTTTTCTTTTTTGTATTCTAGGATAGTTACAGCAGAATTGTTGTCAACTCTTCTTTGAATATTTGATAGAATTCTCTAGTAAAGAAAGTTAAGATGGGTTCTTCTTGTTATTGTGGATTTTTTAATGAAATCTTCAATTTCCTCTTTTGTTATGGTCTGTTCAGAATTTCTTATGCTAGCTTTGTTAGTGTGTTTCTAAAAATCTGTTCATTTCTTCTAGATTTCCAAATTTGTTGGAGTACAGCTTTTTATAACATTCTGTTTGTGATATTCTTTCAGTTGATTCTCTCATAATGTCATCCATTTCATTTCTTACCTTGGTTATTTGCATCTTCTAGTTTTTGTTTTTTTTTCCTCTTGTCAGTTTTGTCAGTGGTTTGTAATTTTAGTGATCCTCTCAAAGAACAAAGTTCTACTATTGTCGATTATTTCTATGTTCTGTGATCTTTGGTATTTCCTTTCTTCTGATAATTGTGGTCTTTTTTCCTTTTTTTCAAGTTGTTGCATTAAGCTATTGAGTTCAGACCTTTCTTTATTGCTTTAAATTCTCTTCTGAGCACTGTTTTCGCTGTGTCCCAAAGGCACTGGAACATTATGTTTTCATTCTCATTTGATTCTAAGAATTTTTTTCAATTACCCAGTATTTTTAAGCAAAGTGCTATTCGGTTTTCATGCATTCAGTTTTTTCCTTTGTTCTTTCTTTTATCTAAAAAGAAGGTGTTTGTATTATTTTGATGTTTCTGAATTTATTAAGACTGACTTTGTGGCCTAAAATACGATCTATTCCAGAAAATGTTCCATGTGCATTGGAGCAGAATGTGCATTGTGCCTGCTATTGAGTAGTGTGTTCTGTACATATCAGTGAAGCTGCGTTATTTCATCGTGTTATTTCGATCTTCTGGGTTTTCAACTAGTTTATTTCTAGTTGTTCTGCCAATTCTCAGAAGTGATATACTAAAGTCTCCTACCATCTTTGTAGAACAGTCTATTCCTCTTTTCAATTTCATTAGAGTTTATTTAATTTATTTTGGATTTCTATCACTGAGTGCATAAATATTTATCTGTGTTGCAGCTTCTAGGTGCATTGATCCTTTAATAATTACACAATGCCTTTATTTATCTTTTATAATAGATTTTGACTTAAAGGCTATTTAATCAGAAATTATTGGTGCTATTTCTGCTCTCTGTTGCTTACTGTTTGCTTGATAAATATTTTTGTCATCCTTTGATTTTTAACCCACTTATATCGATTCTAAGGTGTATCTCGTAGGCGACATATTTGATGGGGCATGTTTTCTTATCCACTTTGCCACTCTCTGTCATTTGACTGCTGCATTTAATCCACTTACATTCAGTGTGGTTATTAATAGGTGAGAATTCACTGCTGTTACTGTGTCATGGTGTTTTAGTGGGTGTTTCAGTCAGCTAGAGCTTCTGTAACAGAAATACGACAGAGAGGATGGCTTTAACAATGGAAAGTTTATTCTTACACAGTTTGGTAGGTTACAAGTTCAATTCAGGATGTCCACTCCAGGGGAAGGCTTTCTCCCTTGTTGGCTCTGGAGGAAAGTCCGGTATTGTATCAGTCTTTGTCCAGGGAGCATCTTGGCACAGGAACCTCAGATCTGAAGGACATGCTCTTCTCCCGGGGGATGTTTTTTGTTGATGAAAGATTCCCAATTCTCAGCCTGCTTCCATTACCTTTTATCTCTTGTAGGATGCAAGGATTAAGAGTGGGGCAAGCCACACTCCAGGGAAACTTCCTTTACAGTGGAGCAGGGAGGTGATCTTCTGAAGGGATTTATAGTCCCACCCTAATCCTTTAACATACAGCGCAGTAAAATCACCAATGGAGGACAATCGTAGAATACAGGGAATCATGGTCACACGGCTACACCTAGTTTAGGGGGGACACAATTCCAGCCACGACAATGGCATTAACAGCTTCTTTATTCTTCTGAATCATCTGTGTCTAATTCTTTCGTGTATGGGTTTTCTTTTCTTGCCCTTCATTGTCACTGTTTTTGTGTTTACGAGACTTTTTGAAATTTTTCTTCTTTATTTTGGTGAATAGATTTATTACTTTTCTTTGTGGTTATTCTGAAATTTACTTTTGTCTTCTTAAATTTAAAATATTCTGTTATATCTTATGTCATGAATTGAATTGTGTTCACCAAAAAATGTGTATAGCAATTTGCCTGGGTCTTGATTCCCAGTGTTTTTCGATTGCTTTCCATTTTGTGATTTTTCTATCTTGTAAATCCTAATCTCTGCCTGTGGTTAATAGACTGGATTATGTTGATGAGGATTAGAGTGAGACTGTAACACCCTTCCTAAAGTCACCTCCTTTCTCCACTGTAAAGGCAGTTTCCCCGGAATGTGGTTTATGCCACCTTTTATCATACAGAGATAAAAGGAAAATGGAGCAAGCAGAGAGTTGGGGACCTCATACAATCGAGAGAGCAACACCAGGAGCAGAGTGTATCCTTTGAATCTGAGATTCCTGCACCAAGATAATCTCAGACTGAAGAAGACAGATGCAACACAAGGATCTTCCTTCAGTGTTGACAGAATGAGTTCCCCTAAATACCAGCACCCTGAATTTGGACTTCTGTCCTACTGGGCTGTGTAAGGATAAACTTTTCTTTGGAAAAGCCATCCACTTAGGGTATTTCTGTTAGCATACTACCAGATGACTAAAGTATCTTGTTATCTCCTTAATTTCTTCTGCTTATGGAAGTTCTATAGCTACACCATATACTTCCTTTTTTTGTTCTAAAGTTCTTGTGGTTTACAGCTTAACGCCTTTGGTTCACTGTTATCAGTTTCATAGTTTTATTCTACTCCTGTTAATTTCCATCAGTGTGATGCTGCCCTGTGCCTTAATCTCAGGTTGTTGCTAGATGTCACTGGTTCTCTGGCTGAATGACTCCTTGTAACTTTTTTTTTTAGGAAAGCTGCTCTGGTTTTTATATATTCTCTTAATTTCTGCCTATTTTGGAATGTTCTTGTTTCACCATTGTTTTCAAAGGCAGTTTTGCTGGAAATACAATTCTTGGTTGGCAGTTCTTTTCTTTCAGAATCCTATTTATCTCATCCCATTGCCTTCTTACTGACATCATTTCTGAGGAGAAATCTGTGGTTGGTCTTACTGCTGTGTCTTTGTAGTGATACTTGGTCCATATGGTTGTTCACAGTCATGTGTGAGCCTGCTATGATTAAGCTCCTATATGTTCCCTTCCAGGATTCAATTGAGGTAGGGGAGCAGAATTTTTTCCCTCGATATTCAGTGACAAGTGATGGGTGGTAAAGGTTTGTCCACAGCCCCAGTGGTACCATACTGCCTTTTCAGGTTGGTGCTGGTAGTTAGGACATTCCCTAGAAGTCTGGACAGGACATCTCTGTATCCCCTGTGAGGGAGTGCTACCTGAAAGGATAGGACAGGGCCTCTATGAGTACATGAATTTGTATCTTAGTAGAAGAATCAAGGGGTTTCAGTGCATGTGTGGTTGGCCTGCTATAACTGCCTCCATGTGGAACTTGTGACACCATGGCCAGACAAACACTGGATGAAGTCACAAAGGTCACCTGCTGGTTGTTTGGCAGCCGTGTTGATGGTGACTGGCTTCACTCGGGGTTTGTCTACATGAGACCTCTTTCTTCTGTTGGACATTCTGAGAATTTGCTTCCCTGTGCTTCTCACCCTGTAATGCTGCTCACTTGTCTCAAAATAGCCTTGCATCACCAGGCCAGCCGGCAGGGACCTGTGATCCATAAATCTCCTCTTTGACTATTTTTATACAATTTCTTCTTCCATTTGGTGTTCAATCTAATTCTTCATCCTTCTGTTTGCTGCTCAGGGTTCCAAGACTGCCACCTGTATCTGTTTCATTTGATTTTTCCTTATTTTTTTTAAAAAAAATCTGTACAAGAATGGCCTGGTGTGTCTGACTAAGCTACCATCTTGAGCTGTCCACTTCCAATGTAATTTCTCACTGGAGGCAACACTCAGGCTCCAGGAAAATAGGGAATAAGTCCAGATTATCTTTAATTATTTTTGTTAATAGACAGCACAAATCCTCTTGAAAACTGCAGCTCACACTGCTCATTATCTAAAGCAGAACAAAAAACTGTCATTAATGATCAAAAGAGGGGTTTGGGTAGGAATTCAGGCTGAAGAGAAGCTTTATATAATATGGAACATTTATTTCAGGCTGGAAAATGTCTGAAGTAAAATTTTAAAAATGAATCATAGTCAAAAATAGGTTGCAAATTTTCATAAGTAAATTTGCTGGGTGAAATATAGATTTAAAAGAAAGTAGTTCTTTCTATCTTCGTGATATACCTTGTTTTCTGAATGTACCCACTGTCAGATTGTTTATCCATTAAAAGCAGCCCTTCATACTATAAGCATAAGAACAGTTCTTTTAAAACAATCGGCAATGAAAAAAAAGAAAGAAAGAAAGTCATTCCTCATGCAGCAGGGGTGCCTTTTAAAGCTTTCTTGTCAGACCCCCATGGCTCTTACGCTGTCCCAGGTTCTTTCAGCTTCAGACATAGAGTGTTTCTTTCAAAAGGTCATCCCTTCATGGCATTTCCCCCCATTTATTTTTAGATGTTCTAACCTTAGTAAGTTTAACCAGCTATCAGGCAGAAATTGACAACATATTGTAGAGCTACTGCAGTGAGGCTTGATTTAAAGACACACCATCATGGATGTTTTCCGTATGGCAGCTCTGCATCCACAACAACAAATTCTAAAATCCCCTGCTTTTGAGGTGCTGAGGTTTGCAATAGGGCCTAACCATGCTGAACCATCGTTAGCATCCCCTTTTAGTAACCTGGGAGCCCTGGTCGTGCCGTGGCTAAGCGCTACACCTGGTAACTAAAAGGCTAGCTATTTGAATGCAAGAAATGCTCTTTGGAAATCCTATAGGGCAGTTCCACTCTGTCTTACAGTGTCCCTGTGAGTCAGAATGGACCTGACAGGAGTATTTTTGTTTTTAGTAATCCAATGTGTGTGTGTGTGTGTGTGTGTGTGTGTAAATGTATGTGTTTAAGAGGTAATAAATGGGAAGGGTCTGCAAATCAGTACATCAAGAACTACTGTAATTAAATTCAATAAATGTTTATATGATAATATGTCCAAATATGCACCCTGTGGAACATACCATGGTTCATGCTAGAGGCAATGATGTAGAATGACATTTAGGACAGACTATTAAAGAGCTTGTAATTTCAGGGAAATGCAAATTATTTGTGTGTTTCCTTTCAGTAAGAAGGATTAAAATGAGAGCATAGATTTGTATTCAATAAGCACAATAAATCTTTTGTTTATACTGTAACCATATTAAATATATAAAAGTAATGGAAAAGCGAAGAAAGGACAGAAAGGATAGAAAAAGAAAATGAGAAACTGAAGTATAGAGAAGGCTGAGGAGTAACACATTTAGAAAGAGATTAGTAAAGGGTAAAGGAGACAAAATTGAAAATGTGAGAAGAGAGAAATCATAATATATGAGGAGTTCAGAAGAAGAGAGGGAAATGTGAAAAACAGAGGGGTGAGGAAAAGGGATAAAAAGCCAAAACGACAGAGGAGACAAAAAGGTGGAAGAGAATAGGGACGGAAATTTATAGGCTGACTGAGGTAGAGAATACAGAGAAGTGCAACAAATTGTAAATTATTTGTTAGAGATAAGTCGATCGTATCCTACCCTGCTATTCTCTTAGATGAGGACTTTAGAATAATGATCATTTTCCTTTGAAATCTAAACTGACCATTGATTTTAGGCCAGAAGATCCTCAGCTCTGAATTTACAGCCTCAGTAGCCAAGGAAAACGTTTTTTTCTTTGAGTTGCCAAAGATGTGGCTGGTGAAATTACACTTTCTAGATATCTTCCATTGAACAGAAGTGGGATTTAGATTTGACTGGGAGAATTTCCTACCTCTCATTCAAGCAAGGTCTTCAGAAAACTCTGAATTTGCAATTCTCTAATTCAGGGTTTCTCAACTGTGGCACTATTGACATTTTGACTGGATTATCTCCTTGTTGTAGTGTGGACATCTGCGCACTGTAGGATTTTAGCAAAATCCTTGGCCTACCAGATACAAGTAGCATTTCTCAGTAGTAACAATCAAAAGTGTCCCCAGATATTGCCAAATGTTCCCAGAGGGCAAAATCACACAAGGTAAGCACTGCTACAATAGGTATTAGTATCAGTGAACTTACAAAGTAAGAGGGCAAAGTTTAGAAAATAAATGTTTCCTGGGTAAGGTGCTGTGATGTACAAATTTTAAACATACCTAAGCCACAATTTGGTCCCAGTTTCTCGGTCACCCACTTTCACAAAATAACATTACCTCAGTTCTATGTAACCCTTGTAAGATACACTGGAACTTCAGGCCTGGCTAGAATATGGAGCGGAATTCAGAGCCTCCAACTGCGTGACATGAGCTGCTTGGGTCCTTCCTGTCAGCCCAGGCATGGGGAGCTGACACAGCTTCACAAACACTAACGTGAATGTTTTACGACAAACATTTAGATTAACTAGGGAACTGCAGAGGAATATGCTTTTCTGGCACAGAATTTTATTAGAGTGCTATTTTCCTCTCTCAAGCTTTCTATTGAAAAACCTTCAGAAAGAATTAAAAGCCTTCTTTTAGTTGGTGCTGCCCGTAACTGAGTTCAGTTAGGATGCACAATTTGTAACTCACCCCCAGAACATCAGCCACAGATTGCTGAAACACAGGACAGTTAGGATGCAAGTCAACTTCTGAAGATGTAAGCTGACTCCAAAAAGGAATTTGTACCCCAAAAGCTGCTGAACTTTGCCATACTCATGTTGTTTACTTCTGCTATTTTAATTAGTGGGTATTACGGTAAAGCAAGAAACCCCAGTGGCATAGTAGCTAAGCACAACATCTTCTAACCAAAATGTTGGCACTTCAAATCTGCCAGGTGCTCCTTGGAAACTCTATGAAGCAGTGCTACCGTGTCCTAGAGGGTCACTATGAGTAAAAACAACTTGATGGCAGTGTGTGTGTGTGTGTGTGTGTGTGTGTGTGTGTGTGTGTGTGTGTGTGTGTGTGTGTGAGATGGTAAGGCAACTCCAGCAGGATATCCTTACATTATCTTTTCATAAATAACCATCTTTCTAAGTTCAGCTTTATGTCAGCCTTTATCCTGTATTTTTATCCTTAGGGTGTTCTTAGCATGAAGCCAAAGCCAAGCCAAGTGCTGTCGAGTCGGATCCGACTCATGGCGACCCCATGAAACATGCAGAAAATAATTTAACTACACAGAAACTCCTGTTGATATTGACTAGGAAAAAAAATAAAGTAATAGCGCATGAGTTTAGAAAGCTCAGACTATACCAAAAGGGGACAAAATGAAAGGCAATAATTTCTTTCTCCTCACATTCAAACTGCTGTTCACAATCTCCAGTGATTCTGGCTTCACTGCATGATCATACGTAAATAAATTTGTATTCTCCAGTACAATTTTACTTAAGTTATAGTTTTACATAAAAAGATTTTTATGTTAAGTACTCTCTTCTTTGCTTTTTAAAAAATCTGTTTTAGATATTATTTGAAACCAAACCAAACCCATTGCTGCTGAGGGGGTTTGAACTCATAGACATTCCACAGGACAGAGCAGAACTGCCCCACAGGGAGAGTCTCCAAGGCTGTGATCTTGGCAGAAGCAGATACCTCAGCTTTCTCCTGCAGATCAGCCAGTGGGTTCAAATTACCAGTCTTTCAGTCAGTAGCCAAGTGTTTTAACCACCGTGTCACAAGGGCTCCTATTGGAGATGATAATACCTGCATATAGACTGATCAAATTTACTCTTTTAAAGAACTGTTTTGTGTGTATTATATGAATACGTACAACCTATTCGTAATTATCCTATTGAGAGAAACTGTTCTTTTGTTTCTATTGTTATCTGTGTTGTCTTTTCTATTTTTTGTTTATCTTTTTATTTTACTATGACTGAGTGAAAAGGTACATTCCCATATAAATTTACGTGCCCTCCTATATGCAGCTTCCTCTGCTCTCCCTGCCCGGTGACAGCATACTATTCCTCTCTGCTCCATATGTGTCTCATCCTCCCAACAGTCTTCTTTGCCCTCCTCTCCACTCACTCTCCTTCCTCCAGCCAGAGGTCAGCAGGATGATATCCTATAGATGCATAGAACCATAAAGTGCATCCAATATATGATCACTCTGCATCGCCAAGTCCAATCCATTCGTGTCTGAAGAGTGGACCTTCATTATGATTTATGCGCAAGGGTAGCATCAGAGCCAGGGGCCATGCTCCCAGGGGAACCCGGAAACTGCTGGACCATTAATTGAGATCCTTTAGTGTAGATCTCAGGGTGCACCCCTTTTTATTCTTGTGTTGCCAGTGAGAGTCAACTTAGTAAGCTCCATCGCAGCTGTCCCTGGTGGTGGCCAGGCACCATCTGGTTCTTCCGGTCCTAAGTCAATGTAGACACCCACTCCTGTGGGTATCTCTGTCTTCTGGGTTGTCTTTACCCCATGTAATTTTGGTCCTTGGTGAGCATCCATTCCTGCTGAGTTGGGACCATTTGCTGTGCCCTCGGATGGCAGCTTGGCAGCTTTTAAGACCCCAGATGCCACTCACCAATGTGAGATGCAGACAGTCCTCTTAGCAAAATGCTAGTTGTGCCAATTGGCCTTGATTTCACCTAAGAGCATGGTCCCCTGCCCCCTGCCCCAGCTACTCTGTCCTTGTAATATTGGGTTAAGATGGAAGGAGTATTCAAGTTATGCTGAAGTCCACTTAATATTGCTCTTGTTTCTAATGTGTGCTATCACCGATTTCACCCAACCAGATTTCTACCAACTATCTAATCTAAACCCTCCCCTCCTTGCCCTTCCTTCCTCCCCTCCCTTGCAGCTGTCAAAGAGTCTTTTCTTCTATATATAAGTCTGTTTTTGAGATCTTATCGTAGGAGTCTCATACAATATTTGTCATTTTGTTGCTGACTACTTTCACGCAACATAATGTCTTCCACTTGAAACCAGGTTGTGAGATATTTCCTCGAATCATCATTATTCTTTATGAATGCATAGTGCTCCATTGAGTATATATACCATAGTTTACCTATTCATTCCTCTGTTGTTGGGCACCTGGGTTGATTCCATCTTTTTGCTATTGTGGACTGTGCTGAGATAAACATTCTTGTGCATGTGTCTGTTGGTGTGAACGGCCTTGATTCTGTAGGATATCTCCCAAGTAGTGGAATTACTGGGTCAAATGGTCTATCTATATCTATCTTTTTAAGGAAGCGCCAGATTGCTTTCCAAAGAGGTTGGACCATTTTGCAACCCCACCAACAATGTAGAAGAGTTCCACTTTCTCCACAGCCTCTCCAGCATTTGTAGTTTTGTGTGTTATGGAGCATGGCCAGCCTTGTTGGGGTGAGATGGTATCTCATTGTCGTCTTGATTAGAATTTCTTTAATAACTAAAGATCATGAACATGACTGCATGTGTTTTTTGGCTGCCTGGATCTCGTCTTTAGAGAAATGTCTGTCCATCTCCTTTGCCCATCGTTTAATTGGATGATTTATCTTCTTATTGATATTTTGTAGTATGTGATAGATTATGGAGATGAGGGGTCTGTCTTACATAGAGTTGCCAAATATGTTTTCCCCATTCCATAGGTGGCCTTTTAATTCTATTAACAAAGTCTTTGGATGAGCAAAAGTGTTTGATTCTTAATAGTTCCCATTTATCTGTTTTCTCGTCTGTTGATTGTGGTTTGTTTGACAGATTTCGAAGTCTGTCTACATTGTGTATTAAAACTTCCATTGTTGTTCCTACTTTTTCTTGGATGAGCTTTATTGTTTTAGGTTTGATATTTAGGTCTTTTATCCAGTTGGAGTTGGTTTTTGTATGAGGTGTAGGATATGGATTCTGTTTCAATTTATTGCAGATGGATATCTAATTTTGTCAGCACCATTTGTTGAAGATACTGTTTTTATCCCAGTTTAATGTCTTAGGGCCTTTGTTGAATGTCAGCTGTTCATAGGCAGATGGTGTCATCACTGGGGTTTCAATTCTGTTCCATTGATCGATCTGCCTGTTCTTGTACCAGTACCAGGCTGTTTTGACCACTGTCGCAGTGTAGTGTGTTCTCAGGTTGGGTAATGAGAGGCCTCCCATTGTGTTCTTCTTCTTTAGTAGTACCTTACTTATCCGGGGCTTCTTCCTTTTCCAAACAAAATTGGTGATTTGTTTCTCCATCTCATTAAAAAGTGACAATGGAACTTGTATTGGGATTGCATTATATAAGTAGATTGCTTTGGGTAAAATAGACATTTTCACAATGTTGAGTCTTCCTATCCATGAACAGGGTAGGTATTTCCATTTATTTAAGGCTTTCTTAGTTTCTTGTAGTAGGGGCTTGTAGTTCTCTTTGTAAAGGTCTGTTATTTCTCTGGTTAGATTAATTCCTATGTACTTTATCTTCTTAGGGGCTATCGTAAATGGTATTGATTTGATAATTTCTTCCTTAACAGTCTCATTGTTGGTATAAAGGAATCCTACTGATTTACTTCTGTTTATCTTGTATCCTGAGACTTTGCTGAACTCTTCTGTCAATTTGAGTAGTTTACTTATAGATTCCTTGGGATTCTCTGCATATACAAGCATATCATCTGCAAACAGGGAGATTTGGACTTCTTCTTTGCCAATGAAGATGCCCTTTATTTGTTCGTCTTGTCTAATTGCTCTGGCTAGAACTTTTAGCACAATATTGAATAGGAGAGGTGAGAGTGGGCATCGTTGTCTACTGCCTGTTCTCAAGGGAAAGTCTTTCAGTCTCTCTCCATTCAGGATGATGTAGACAATTGGCTTTGTATAAATGGCTCTTATCGCATTGAGGAATTTTCTGTCTATGCGTATTTTGTTAAGAGTTTTTAGCATGAATGGGTGTTGGTCTTTATAAAATGGCTTTTCTGCATCAGTGGACAAAATGAGGTGATTTTTGTCTTTTGGGTTATGTATGTGGTTAATCACATTAATTGTTTTTCTGGTGTTGAACCAGCCTTACACTCCTGATATGAATCCAACTTGGTCATGATGGATTATTTTTTTTGATATCTTGTGGTATTCTATTCGTAAGAATTTTGTTGAAGATTTTTGCATCTAGATTTATGAGTGATATCAGTCTGTAGTTCTCCTTTTTTGTTGGGTGTTTCCTGGCTTTGGTATCAGAGTTATGCTGGCTTCATATAATGAGTTTGGGAGTACTCCATCCCTTTCTATACTGTGTATAGTCTCCAGTAGTAATGGACATGACTCTTCTCTAAAAGATTGGTAAAATTCTGCAGTGAAGCCATTTGGGCCTGCTTTTTTTGGTTAGCTGTGTTTTGATGACATTTTCAATCTCTTCCTTTATGATGGGTTTATTAAGTTGTTCTGCTTCACATTGTGATAATTTGTTTAGGTGGTATGATTCAAGAAATTTGTCCATCTCCTCTAGGTTTTCAAATTTTTTTAGAGTACAGTCTTTCATAGTATTCTGTTATGATATTTTTGATTTCTGTTGGATCTGTTGTGACAACTCCCCTCTCATTTCTAATTTGTGTTATTTGTTTCCTTTCTTGCTTTTCTTTAGTAAGTTTAGCAAGTGGTTTGTCCATTTTGTTGCTCTTTTAAGAAAACCAGCTTTTGGTCTTTTCAATTTTTTCAATTGTTTTTCTATTTTCTAATTCATTTAGCTCTGCTCTAATCTTTATGATCTGGTTTCTTTTGGTGCCTGAGGGGTTTTCTCTATTGTTCTCTTTCCACTTGTTCAAGCAGTAGGGCTAGTTCCTTTATTTGGTTTCTTTCTTCCTTCCAGATGTGTGCATTTATGTATGAGATAAACAGACCTCTGAGCACTGCTTTGGCTGTATCCCATACGTTCTAGTAGGAAGTGTTTTCATTCTCATTGGAATCCATGTATTTCTTTATTTGATCCTTGATTTCTTCTATAAGCCATGTTTTCTTCAGCCAGATGTTGTTCAGTTTCCAAGAGTTCCACTTTCTATCTGTTTTTTCTGCTATTGATTTAGACTTGTATGGCTTTATGATCTGAGAAGGTGCTTTGCAGTAATTCAATGGTATGGATTTTGTTGAGAATTGCATTATGCACTAACACATGGTCAATTCTGGAGTATGTTCCATGTGCACTGGAGAAGAAGGTGTAGTTGTCTGCTGATGGGTGGAAAATTCTGTATATATTGACAAGGTTTAGTTGGTTAATTGTGGCAATGAGGTCTTCTGTATCTTTACTGAGCTTTTTTTAGATGATCTGTCCAGTATTGAGAGTGGAGTGTTGAAGTCTCCCACTATTATTGTGGAGTGATCTAACTCTTTTTTGAGTGTAGTCAGTGTATATTCGACGTATTTAGGTGCTCTGATATTACGAGCATAAATACTCAATATAGTTAAGTCTTGCTTGTGTACTGAACCTTTCAGCAATAAATAGTGTCCATCTTTGTCCACGATGGTGGATTTGAGATTAAAATTGATTTTGTCTGAGATTAGAATTGCCACCCCTGCTCTTCTTTGTTCATTGTTCACTTGGTATATATTCTTCCGTCCTTTAATTTTCAGTTTGTCCCTATCTTTAGGTCTCAAGTGAGTTTCTTGTGGACAACATAGGCATGGGTCATGTCTTTGGATCCAAGATGTCACTCTATGTCTCTTTATTGCAGCATTCAGTCCATTCACATCCAATGTAATTATTGATAGGTATGTGTTCAGTGGTGCCATTGTGTTGTGTTTATTTGTATGTTGATGTTTTCTCTGTTGTTCTTATTAGTCTGTTCTGGGACATTCCTTTTTGTGAGTTCATTTTTCACCTTTTTCAGAGCTGGTTTTGTCATTGTTGAGACTCGTGTGTTAGATTTCTTGAAATAGTATGATACATCTTTGTTGTGCTTTACAGCTGCCGCTATGCCCTCCCTTAATAAAGTATATATAAACCCAATTTTAATTACTATCAGTCTTGTCATCTTCCTCTCCATCTGGAAGGACTATAACAACTGTAGTATATCCCTCTTTTTAGTATGATGGCACCATCGTTTTCATGATAGTCACTGGATTGTTTCTTTCAGTGTTAAAGCTGTGATTGACTTTGGAGCCTTTCCTAACTAAGTAGAGTTCTGAGTAACGTGTCATTCTAAAATATAAAGTTAGTAGTTTTGTTCTTCTAAGCCAAATCTGAGAACTTCTTTCAGTATTTCTTGTAGTTTGGGTTTGGTTTTTACAAAGTCTCTGAGTTTCTGTTTATTTGGGAATGTCTTAATTTCATTTTTGTATTTGAAAGATAGTTTAGCAGGATATATAATTCTTGGTTGGAAGTTCTTCTCCTTCAAGGCTTTGAATGTGTCATGCCACTGTCTCCGTGCCAGCATGGTTTCTGCTGAGAAATCTGAAGAGAGCCTACAGGGTTTCCCTCTGAATGTTAGCTTTGCCTTGAGTCTTGCTGCCTTTAAGAGTTACTGCCTATGTTTCATTTTGTTAAGTTTGATTCTGATATGTCTTGGAGTCCTTCTTTTGAGATCCATATAGGGTGGTGTACAACATGCATCTGAGATGTCTATATTCTCTTCCTTCATGATTTCTGGGAAGTTTTCTGTCAGCAGCTCAGCAACGATACTCTCTGTGTTCTCACGTGTCTCATTCTGTTCAGGGACTCCAATTCATTGAAAGTTGTTCCTCTTCATAGAGTCCCACATGCTTCTTAATGTTTCTTCACTTTTCTTGTTTCTTTTTTCTGACTTCTGCTCATAGACGCTGACATCAGTAGCTCTGTCTTCCAAGTCAGAAATTCTTTTTTCCATTTGTTCCATTCTATGTTCTTGGCTTTGCATGGCAGTTTCTATGTCTTTAATTTTGTTCTTGATCTGTTGGATTTCAGAGTACTGGTGTTCCATCAGATTGAACAGCTTGTTTAATTTTTCATTTTGTTCTGCTGCATTTTGTATAAGGTGTAGAAGGTATCTGTATATAATCACTTTGTATTCACTTTCTGATGCTTTCATAAAAGTTTCTTCATCTGGAAAACTCCTTGGTTGCTTTGTTTGGGAGCCTTCTGAAGCCATGAGTGATTGCTTGTATGTCACAAGTGTCTGTTGCTTTTTGGGTCCTATGTGAGTAAATAGAGGCTGGAAGAGATACTGTGAGGATGGACTGCAGATGTTTCTCTAGGCTGTCTTAAAATGTAAAGCAAAAGGTATCAGACCACTTCCCAAGTCAGTCATGTTTTCAGGCGTAGAGGTCCCTCCTCACGTCTGGCAAAATAAGCACCTCTACATCCAACCCCAGATGATACAAACTAGTTCAGGATACAGCAATGCTACTGCCCTGTTGTTCTCTGCTGACAGGGCCCAGCCTTAGGTGACACTGTGTAAACGACTGCTTTTCTGGTAGAAAAGCGATCTCCTGTGGGCAGGTTCTGGCTCCCAAACTAAGAAATAGGTCCAGCTGCAGCCACCGTATCCAAGATGCACCCTCCACACAGGCAGCAGATAGAGGGGCTAAAGGTGCCGAGATGTAGTGATTCCTCCCCTCTGTTGCCAGCCCCCCACCATAGGCACTACTGTGTAAATTACTGTTTTTCTGTTAGAGAAGTGCTGTTGTGTTTGCAGGCACTGGCTCCCAGGCTAAGAATTAGGTCCTGCTGAAATCTCCATATCCAACATGGCATCCTGCACTCTGGCAGTGCTGTTCTGTACAAACCACACTGTCGCAGTGATAAAAAAGATAGGCCCAAAGTGGCTAGATTAACAGAGTCCTAAGCCTGGCTCTCAGAATATGGGAATTTCACCTGCCTATCCCCCTAGCAGATCCAGCTCTGCCCACCGGCCAAGACAGAGGAAAAAAAAGTGAAAATGGTGCATTTACCTTCAGTCCATGAGAGCCAGGGCTAGCCAGGAGCTGGAGTCAGTGAAAGAGGGGAGGCTTTTTGCTCAGTGGTATGAGGTCCAAATTAACTAACAGTCCTGTGCCATGTCCTGGAGGCTCACTACGTGACCAGAAGGCTCCATTTGATTATCATTTCAGGTCTTGGTTTCCAGAGGGCTATAAGGAGATGTATGCTTAGTCTGCTTAGTCCGTCATCTTGACTCCGCCCCTGTATTGTGTTTTTGCTTGTTCTATCATGCACAAACAACAATAAATATCAGTGAGCTATTGTAAATTATTTAAGTTATTTAAAATAAAAAATATCACCTTGATGACTAAGGTTTGCCTGACCACAAGCATGGTGTTTTCAGTTGTCCCATGCATGTGAAACCCCAATGACGAATAAGGAAGACCAAAGAAGAACTGACACCTTTGAGATATTGTGTTGGAGAAGAATACTGAATGTACTATGGATCTCCAAAAAAACAAACAATCCATTTTGGAAAAAGTAAAACTAGAATGCTCCTTAGAAGCAAGGATGGTGAGACCAAGTCTCACACACTTTGAAAATGTCAGGTGGGATCAGTCCTTGGAGAAAGATGTCATAGTAGATAAGGTAGAGGCTCTGAGAAAAATAGCAAGGCCCTCAATGAGATGGCTTCACATGGTGGTTGGAACAGTGGGTTGAAGCATAAATTGTTATGATCATGAGAATATTTTATGACCAGGAAGCTTCAGTTCTAGTACTCATAGGGTCACTATCAGTTGAACAAACTTGATGACACCTAACAACAACAACAGCTTTGCAAGTATTTCGATAACAAACTTATTTTCTAATGATTTCAGAAGACTATCATCCTTGGGTTCTCTGCTGGAAGGAATCTTTCATCCTGAGAAAAGGCACAAAGATATCTTTCATATTCTCAGTCAACAAGGAGATACAGAATATCATATTCTCCTCAATTTCAGCAGAGCACTGTGCTCTGGAAATTCCATACTGCAGTGTTCGAATTTATAATTTTAAGTCCTTGTTAGAATAAGAATTTCTACTTGTCTGTCAATTTGTTGTCCTGTGGGAGCTTACGTGTTGTCATGCTGGAAGATATCCTGCCAGTATTCAAATACCAGCAGAGTCACACATGGCAGAGAGGTTTCAGCTGAGCTTCCAAACTAAGACAGACTAGGAAAAAGGACTCGGCAATCTACTTCTGAAGAGAATTAGACAGCGAAAGCTTTATGAATAGCAGAGGAACAATTGCCTGACATAGTGCAGGAAGAGAAGTTCCTTAGGTTGGAAGACACTCCAAATACTATCAGGGATTTCTCCAGCCCTTGGAGAAAGATATCACACTTGTAAAGGAGAGGATCAGTGAAAAGGGGGCTGGCACTCAATGAGGTGTAATGATAGAGTGGCTGCAACCATGAGCTCAAGCCTAACAACTGTGCAGATGACACAGGCCCAGACAGTGTTGTGTTCTGTTACACACAGCGTTGTTGTGAGTTGGAACTAACAAAACAGTACCTAACAACAACAACAATAGTATAAATACATGGGGAAGAAAGTTGATTCTTTAGAAAGTTTTGACAATTTTGTAATCCTTTTCTAATAAATTTAATATATTAATTATTGTAAGAGTCAATCAGATCAAAATCAAATGTTTATGGTTTACATCAGTGTTTTCTACTTTTTATTTTAACACTTTAAATATATTACTAAAATACAATTACCTTTTTACACATAGTAAGAATGTAAAATGGTACAGTGGTTTTGGAAAACAGTTTAGCATCTCCTCTGAAAATGAAACATACGGTTACTGTATTACACAGTAAGTCCACTTCTGTTCCAAGAAAATACAAAATATATGTCCACACAGAAATTTGTATTTAAATGTTCACAGCAGCATTATTCACAACAAGCAAAAAGTTGAAACAAATAAAATGCCCATCTATTAATGAATAAACAAAAAGCATCATATGTGCATAATGGAATAGTAGTCAACCATAGAAAGAATTGAAGTAATGGAACATGATACAACATGGATGCACCTTAAAAGCAGTATAAGAAAAGAGAAAAGGAAACTGATGGCTTAGTGGTTAAATGTTATGATTGCTAACCAAAAAACTGGCAGTTAGAATCCACCAGGTGCAACTTGGAAACTCTGTGGAGCAGTTCTATTCTGTCCTATACGGTCACTATGAGTCAGAGTCAACTCTATAGTAGTGTGTTAAACAAAAGAAACCAAATACAAAGGGCACACATTGTATGATTCCAGTTGTATAAAGTGTCTAGAATAAGCAAGTACACAGAAAAAATAGGTAAGTTGTTTCAGGGAATTCCTGAGGAGCTTCTGTTAGTGGGTACAGAGTTTCTTTAAGGGGAATGAAAATGTTCTCCAATTAAACATTAGTAGTGGTTACATGACTCTATGGACATATGAAAAATAAAGGAGTTACATACTTCAATAAACCTGACACTATATGTAGTAACACATACACACATATATACACTTCCATATAATTTCTGCAGAATAAACTGGGAGAAATATGAATAAGAACAAAGTTTGAAATCTCTACCCAGCTGGAACTGGACTGACCTAAAGGGAAAAATGCTACCAGCTTGTCTAAATAAGAGGTCAGCTTACATTTCATGATCCCAGACATTTTTTTCAGTATTTGAAGGTTAGCTCTTGCTACCCTTGTATATACAGTAAACATGTTTTCTAACTACATGTGTATAAAACCAAACCAAACCCACTGTTGCCAAATAGTCTGACTCACAGTTACCCTACAGGACAGAGTAGAACTGCCCCATAGAGTTTCCAAGGAGCTGCTGGAGGATTCAAACTGCTGGCCTCGTGGTTAGCAACTGTAGCACTTAACCCACTATGCCACCAGGTTTCCCATATATGTATAGTGTATATGTGTTATAATCATGTATCTTGAACCAATATTCAGAGAAATGATAGCAACTAGTACATTCTACTTACCTAAGGAAAATCTAACAGAATACTGGAGAAATCTAACAGAATACTTTGAGAAGCTGAGAGGAAAAGTTTCTTAAAGTCAATCTTATAATGATAGTAATAAAAAATACCATTCAAACAAATACTAAATTACGTCTGATTAAATGTCCACTTAGATATTCTAATTATCTTCTTCACTTAGAAGGGCAGTTGAGATGCAGCTTTCATTTTAAAGCTGTTCAAGTCACAGTAGTCAACCAAAAGAGACAGTTAAACATCAAAGTTAAAGCATATACGTCCCTTATATGTTATTCTAGAAAAAAATATTGCAGAAGATTCTTTCATTATTATCATGAGAGCTTTTGCTTGACTATCATCTGATTTACATAAAGTCAAATTTGTAAACTGAAGAGAATAATTATATGCAATTACTGTTTCTGTTACTAAATAGACTTACATGTCTTTTTTCCCCACCAATTATCACCACCTGAAAAGAAAAAAGCAAAAAAGACTTTCAGACTAACATTCTTGTGTAACTACATTGATCATTTGGGGATAAAGTAAGAATCCTTTTTCAATAATCACTGTTAACTAATGATAGGTTTTGGATACACTGCACACTGCTAGAAAATAAAGACCAATACATTTTCTATTTCAGCTACATGTGCTGGTTTGGATCAGGGTGGCCTTGTCAGATCAAGTTAAAGAGGTGTATTAGCATCAATGAATTTTTCTCTTAAACCCTAACAGTCCTGCATTTTTCAAAAGCCAGAAAAATTTTCTGAATCAGAGAATGAAAGAACAGAAGAAGGAGGGGAAAAATGAGAACAGTCTGAGAAAGGCAAGTTATTATAATTTTAAAAAGAATTATTTAAATATATTGAAATCCAAGTTATTATTAACTAAACATTTCATGTGTGTGTGAGTGTATACTGTATATATGAGCATCTGTACACACTCACACATGCAAACACATATAAACCAAGTCAGTTGCTGTCTACCAACTAGTGGCAGCTAGTAGAACTATACTGCATATGAGTTTCATTGGCTGATTTTTCAGAAAACCTAAAACCAACCAAACCCATTGCCATCAAGTCAATCCAACTCATGGTGAAATCTTTCTTTGGAAGTTTCTATGGGTGAACTCAAGCAGGCAACTCTTCATTTCATGGCCAGTAAGTTAACCATCTGCACCATCCATAGACTCCTACACACACTCTGTCTCTCTCTCTCTGTCTCTTCGTCTTATAATTTTAGAGGTTTTTCCTTGTTTATTAGAACAGTTTTAAAGGATTTCTGTTTTAAATTTTTTAACTGAATTATGTATAAATTATAGCTAGATCTATTCTTTAAAACTTCAGACTTACTGTGTTTATGTGTACAGTTGTGAGTTGATTTCATTCACAGGGGGAATAAAAAATAAATAAAAAGATGTAGATCATGCCCAGTATTCTAGATTGTGTTATTAAAAGGTTATCTCACTACGTAAAAATTAAAATTATACCTTTCATCTACATATCAGTGAGGTGAGTCAATAATCCCCTCTTTATTTTTTAGAAAATAAAAAGCAACACTTAGTGAAATTTTCTGATTTTAAGTCTTCTGTCACCTTTTACCTTTTTATTTCTATCAAAATTATAATGTTTAAAATTTGAAGGGTGAACAGAAAGACCATAATAAAGCCAAGAGAACAAAGTTTATTTGAAACACTTAATCTTCTCATAGAAAATTCAGTACTCACAATTAAGAAAGATTGAATACAACAAATTGATTTTGCTATTCATGGGGAAGTGATAAGATTTGCTAGAATAAGTTATCAAAAACACAGTGTTATACTCCTCCTGAGGCTTTTTCTTATGTTGAGTGGGCCAAAGAATGTTTTTCCTATTCCTAGACATTGTACCTTTATGTAGACTAGAACCAGGTGGTGTCTGGCCACCACCAGTGATAGCCCCAAGGGAGCTCACAAAGTTGAGTCTTACTGGCAACACAAGAATAAATAGGGGTGCACCCTGGGATCTCCACAAAAGACCACAATGGATGGTCCAAGGGCTTCAGAGTTCTCCTGGTAGCATGCTCCTTGGCCCTGATGCTGTCCCTGTCCATAAATCATAATGAAGGTGAACTCTTTGGACAGCAAGGGATTGGACTTGGTGATGCAGGGTGACCATATTTTGTGGGCACTTTATGGTTCTAGGCATCTATAGGATGTCGTCCTGCTGACCTCATACTGGAGGAATGGGAGTGGGTGGAAAGGAGGAGATAGGAGACTGTTAGGAGGATAGGACATGCATGGAGCAGAGAGGCAGAGTGTGCTGTCACCGTGCAGGGAGAACAGTGGAAGCTGTATATAGGTAAGCATGCAAATTTGTATGGGAATGTACGTTTTCATTCAGTCATAATAAAAAATAAATAAAAATTTAAAAAAAATTGGTCAGTTTTGTTGACTATGCAAAGACATTTGACTGTGTGTATCATAACAAACTATGAATAATATGGAGAAGAATGGGAATTTCAGAACTCAGTTATGTTCTTGAAGAAGATGTAGTTCGACCAAGAGGCAGTCAGTCTTCGAAAAGAAAAAGGGAATACTACCTGGTTTAAAGTCAAGAAAGGTGTGACTCAGGGTTGTCTGCTTTCACCACACTTGTTCAATCTGTATGCTGAGCGAATAATCCAAGAAGCTGAACTATATGAAGAAGAACATCACATCAAGACTGGAAGAAGATTCGTTGACAGCTTGCAACATCCAGATGACAAGATTGCTGGTTGAAAGTAAGTGGACTTGGGGGGCGGAGTCAAGCTGGCGGACTAAGCCCACGTCTCCTTCTATCCCTCTGGAAACCAAGACCTGAATTGACAATCAAACAGAGCCTTCTGATCACCTAATCAGCCTCAGGACACGGCACAGAGCTGTTAATTGGGACTTTATACCACTCAGCGAAAAACCCCCTCTCTTTCGCTGACTCCCGCTCCTCGCAAGCCCCGGCTCTCACGGACAGAAGGTAGACGCACCAGTTTGACTTTTTTTTTCCTCTGTCTCGGGTGGTGGGTGGAGTTGAGTCCTGCCTGGAGGCTGGACTCAGACGCACTGCTGGGGGGATAGGCAGGCGAAATTCCCATACTCCAAGAGCCAGGCCCGGGACTCTGTTAATTTAGCCATTTTGAGCCTTTCGTTTAGTAGCTGCCTCAGCGGGGCTTGCGCGGAGCTTTGTAGTCAGTATGCGGGACGCCATGTTGGTACTGAGATTTTAGTGGAACCTCGTTTTTAGCTTAGGAGCCAGCGCCTGCAAACTGGACAGCGCTTCTCCGACAGAAAGGTAGTGATTTTGCACAGTGCTGCCTACGTTGGGGGCCCTGCAACAGAAGCAGATGAATCACTACCTCTCGACACCTTTAGCCCCCGTCTACTGCCTGTGTGTAGGACGCCATCTTGGTTACGGTGGCCGCAGTTGGACCTAATTCTTAGCTTGGGAGCCAGAGCCTGCCCACAGGAGAGTGCTTTCCTATCACAAAACAAGTACTAGACGCAGTGTTGGATAAGGCTAGGCCCTGTCAGTAGAGGCCAACGGGGCAGTAGCATTGCTGTATTCTGAAATAGTTTGTTATCATCTGGGGTTGGATATTGTGGCGCTTACTTTGTTAGGTGAGAAGAGGGACCTCTACACCTGAAAACCTAACTGACTTGTGAACTGGTCAGGTACCTTTTGCTTTACATTTGAAGACAGCCTAGAGAAACATTTGCAATTCATCCTCACAGTACCTCTTCCAGCCTCTACATACTCACATGGGACCCAAAAAGCAACAGACAATTGTGGCATACAAGCAATCACTCATGGCTTCAGAAGGCTCCCAAACAAAGCAACCAAGGAGTTTTCCAGATGAAGAAACTTTTATGAAAGCATCAGGAAGTGAATACAAATTGATTATATACAGAACCCTTCTAGACCTTATACAAAATGCAGCAGAACAAAGTGAAAAATTAAACAAGTTGTTGAAACTGATGGAACACCAGTACTCTGAAATCCAACAGATCAAGAAGAAAATCAAAGACATAGAAACTGCCATGCAAAGCCAAGGAAACAGAATGGAACAAATGGAAAAAAGAATTTCTGACTTGGAAGACAGAGCTACTGCTCCCAGGGTCTATGAGCAGAAATCAGAAAAAAGAAACAAAAAAAATGAAGAAACATTAAGAAGCATGTGGGACTCTATTAATTGGAACAACCTTCGATTAATTGGAGTCCCTGAACAGGCTGAGACATCTGAGAACACAGAGAGTATTGTTGCTGAGCTGCTGACAGAAAACTTCCCAGAAATCATGAAGGAAGAGAATATAGACATCTCAGATGCATATCGTATGCCACCCAATATAGATCTCAAAAGAAAGACTCCAAGACATATTATAATCAAGCTTAACAAAATGAAACACAAGCAGCAACTCTTAAAGGCAGCAAGACTCAAGGCAAAGCTAACATTCAGAGGGAAACCCTGTAGGCTCTCTTCAGATTTCTCAGCAGAAACCATGCTGGCACAGAGACAGTGGCATGACACATTCAAAGTCTTGAAGGAGAAGAACTTCCAACCAAGAATTATATATCCTGCAAAACTGTCTTTCAAATACGAAAATGAAATTAAGACAGTCCCAGATAGACAGAAACTCAGAGACTTTGTAAAAACCAACCCAAACCACAAGAAATACTGAAAGAAGTTCTTGGCTTTGGCTTAGAAGAACAAAACCGCTAACTTTATATTTTAGAACTACACACTACTCAGTACTCATTTAGGGAAGTCTCCAAAGTAAATCACAGCTTTGATATGGAAAGAAGCCATCCAGTGACCATCACGAAAACTGTGGTGTCATCATAATAAAAAGAGGGATGTACTACAGTCGTTATAGTCTTTCCAGATGGAGAGGAAGATGACAAGACAGGTAGTAATTAAAATTGGGTTTATAAATAGTTTATTAAGGGGGTTTATAAGGGCAGCTGTAAAGCACAACAAAGATGTATCATACCATTTAAAGAAATCTAACACACGAATCTCAACAACTATAAAACCAGCTCTGAAAAGGGTGAAAAATCAACTCACAGAAACGAGTGTCCCAAAACAGACTACTAAGATCCACAGAGAAAACATCAACATAAAAATAAACATATCATAATGGCAGCAGTGAACACACACCTATCAATAATTACATTGAATGTGAATGGACTGAAAGCTCCAGTAAAGGGACACCAAGTGTCATCTTGGATCAAAAGACACGACCCATCCATATGTTGTCTACAAGAAACTCACTTGAGAACTAAAGACAGGAAGAAACTGAAAATTAAAGGATGGAAGAATATATATCAAGCTAACAATGAACAAAGAAGAGCAGGGGTGGCAATTCTAATCTCAGACAAAATCAATTTTAATGTCAAATCCACCATTGTGGACAAAGATGGTCACTATTTATTGCTGAAAGGTTCAGTACACAAGCAAAACTTAACTATATTAAATATTTATGCACCTAATGCCAGAGCCCCTAAATATGTTGAAGAAACACTGACTACGCTCAAAAGAGAGTTAGATGACTCCACAAAATAGTGGGAGACTTTAACACTCCACTCTCATTACTAGACAGATCATCTAGAAAAAAGCTCAGTAAAGATACAGAAGACCTCATTGACACAATTAAACAACGAAACCTCGTTGATATATACAGAACGTTCCACCCATCAGCAGACAACTACACCTTCTTCTCCAGTGCACATGGAACATTCTCCAGAATTGACCACGTGATAGGCCATAATGCAATGCTCAACAAAATCCATACCATTGAATTACTGCAAAGCATCTGCTTAGATCATAAAGCCATCAAAGTTGAAATCAATAGCAGAAAAAACAGAGATAGAAAGTGGAACTCTTGGAAACTGTACAACACCTTGCTCAAAAAAACATGGGTTATAGAGGAAATCAAGGATGAATTAAAGAATTAAAGCAGTGCTCAGAGGTCTGTTTATCTCCATAAATGCACACATCTGGAAGGAAGAAAGAAACCAAATCAAGGAACTAACTCTACAGCTTGAACAAGTAGAAAGAGAACAACAGAGGAAACCCTCGGGCACCGGAAGAAAGGAGATCATAAAGATTAGAGCAGAGCTAAATGAATTAGAGAATAGAAAAACAATTGAAAAAATTGAAAAGACGAAAAACTGGTTTTTTGAAAGATCAACAAAATTGATAAACCACTGGCTAAACTTACTAAAGAAAAGCAGGAAAGGAAACAAATAACCCAAATTAGAAATGAGAGGGGAGTTGTCACCACAGATGCAACAGAAATCTAAAGGATCATAACAGAATAGTATGAAAGACTGTACTCTAACAAATTTGAAAACCTAGGGGAAATGGACCAATTCCTTGACTCATACCACCTACCCAAATTATCACAACATGAGGCAGAAGAACTTAATAAACCCATCACAAAGGTCATCAAAACACTGCCATCCAAAAAAAGTCCAGGCCCAGATGGCTTCACTGCAGAATTCTACCAAGCATTTAGAGAATAGTTATCCCCAATACTACTGAGACTATTTCACAGTATAGAAAGGGATGGAGTACTCCCAAATTCATTCTATGAAGCCATTCTATGAAGCCAACATAACCCTGATACCTAAGGCAGGGAAAGATCCAACAAAGACAGAGAACTACAGACCAATATCACTCATGAACCTAGATGTAAAAATCTTCAAAAATTCTTGCCAACAGAATACAACAGAATACAGCAACATATCAAGAAAATAATCCATCATGACCAGTGGGATTCATACCAGGGATGCAAGGTTGGTTCAACATCAGGAAAACAATTAATGTGATAAACCACATAAATAACACAAAAGACAAGGATCACCTGATTTTGTCCATTGATGCCGAAAAGGCATTTGATAAAGTCCAACACCTATTCATGCTAAAACCTCTTAGCAAAATGAGCATAGATGGCAAATTCCTCAACACAGTAAGGGCCATTTATACAAAGCCAGTTGCCCACATCATCCTGAATGAAGAGAGACTGAAAGACTTTCCCTTAAGATCAGGAAGTAGACAAGGATGCCCACTCTCACCTCTCCTTTTCAACATTGTGCTAGAAGTTCTAGCCAGAGCAATTAGAGAAGACGAAGAAATAAAGGGCATCTGCATTGGCAAAGAGGAAGTTCAAATCTCCCTGTTTGCAGATGATATGATTGTATATGGAGAGAACCCCAAGGAATCTATAAGTAAGCTACTCAAACTGATAGATGAGTTCAGCGAAGTCTCAGAATACAAGATAAACGTAAGTAAATCAGTAGGATTCCTTTACACCAACAACGAGACTGTTAAGGAGGAAATTATCAAATCAATACCATTTACGAGAGCCCCTAAGAAGATAAAGTACCTAGGAATCAATCTAACCAGAGAAAAAACAGACCTTTACAAAGAGAACTACAAGCCCTTACTACAAGAATCTAAGAGAGACTTAGATAAATGGAAAAACCTACCGTGCTCATGGATAGGAAGACTTAACATTGTGAAAATGTCTATTTTACCCAAAGCAATTTATTTATATAATGCAATCCCAATACAAGTTCCAGCATCATTTTTTAATGAGATGGAGAAACAAATCACCAATTTTGTCTGGAAAGGGAAGAAGCCCCGGATAAGTAAGGTACTACTAAAGAAGAAGAACACAATGGGAGGCCTCTCATTACCCAACCTTAGAACATACTACACCGCCACAGTGGTCAAAATAGCCTGGTACTGGTACAAGAACAGACAGATCGATCAATGGAACAGAATTGAGACCCCAGAGATGACACCATCTGCCTGTGAACAGTTGATATTTGACAAAGGCCCTAAGACATTAAACTGGGATAAAAACAGTATCTTCAACAAATGGTGCTGGCAAAATTGGTTATCCATCTGCAATAAACTGAATCAAGATCCATATCTTACACCTTATACAAAAACCAACTCCAACTGGATAAAAGACCTAAATATCAACCCTAAAATGATAAAGCTCATCCAAGAAAAGGTAGGAACAACAATGGAAGTTTTAATACACAATGAGGACAGACTCCAAAATCTGTCAAAGAAACCTCAATCAACAGAAGAGAAAGTAGATAAATGGGAACTATTAAGAATCAAACACTTTTGCTCATCCAAAGACTTTATTAATGGAATTAAAAGAACACCCATAGAGTGGGAAAAAATATTTGGCAACTCTATGTCAGATCGACGCCTGATCTCCATAATCTATAAGATGCTACAAAATATCAATAAGAAGAAGATAATCCATCCAATTAAGCGATGGGCAAAGGAGATGGACAGACACTTCACTAAAGAGGAGATCCAGGCAGCCAAAAAACACATGCGGACATGTTCACAATCTTTAGTTATTAAAGAAATTCAAATCAAGACAACAATGACATACCATCTCACCCCAGCAAGATTGGCCATGATCCAGAAAACACAAAACAACAAATACTGGAGAGGCTGTGGATAAAGTGGAACCCTCCTACACTGTTGGAGGGGTTGCAAAATGGTCCAGCCTCTTTGGAATGCAATCTGGCATTTCCTTAAAAAAATGGATATTGATATACCATTTGACCCAGTAATTCTACTACTTGGAATATATCCTACAGATTCAAGGCCTTTCACACCAACGGACACATGCACCAGAATGTTTACCGCAGCACAGTCCACGATAGGAAAAAGATGGAATCAACCCAGATGCCCAACAATAGAAGAACGGATAGGTAAACTATGGTACATATACTCAATGGAGCACACTACGCAATGATAAAGAATAACGATGATTCCAGGAAACATCTCCTAACCTGGTTTCAACTGGAAGACATTATGTTGAGTGAAAGTAGTCAGCGACAAAGGGACAAATACTGTATGAGACCTCTACGATAAGATCTCAAAAACAGACTTGTGTATAGAAGAAAAGACTCTTTCACAGCTGCAAGGGAGGGGGGGAGGGTTTAGTTTAGATAGTTACTAGAAATCTAGTTGGAAGAAAGGGGTGATAGCACACATTAGAAATAAGAACAACATTAAATGGACTTCAGCATAACTTGAGTAGTCCTTCCATCTTAACTCAATACTGCAGGGATAGAGTAGCTGGGGCAGGGGACAGGGCACCATGCTCTTAGGTGAATTCCAGGCCAATTGGCACAACTAGCGTTTTGCTAAGAGAGCTCGCTGCACCCCACATTGGTGAGTGGCGTCTAGGGTCTTAAAAGCTGCCAAGCTGCCATCCGAGGACACAGCCAATTGTCCCAACTCAGCAGGAATGGATGCTCACTGAGGACCAAAATGACATGCAGTAAAGACAACTGAGAAGACAGAGAGACCCACAAGAGTGGGTGCCTACATCGACTTGGGACTGGAAGAACCGGATGGTGCCCGGCCACCACCAGTGATAGCCACAATGGAGCTCACAGAGAGGAGTCTCACTGGCAACACAAGAATGAAAGGGGTGCCTCTTGAGATCTCCACTAAAAGACCTCAATTGATGGTCCAGTGGTTTGGGGGTTCCTCTGAGAGCATGGCCCCCGGCCCTGATGCTGCCCTTTCCCATAAATTATAACAAAGCTCCACTCTTTGGACAGGAATGGATTGGACTTGGCAATGTAGAGAGACCACATATTGGAAACACTTTGTGGTTATAAACATCTACAGGATTTCATCTTGGTGACCTCTCGCTGGAGGAAGTGGAGTGGACGGAGAAGAGGGGAAAGGGCGTTGTTGGGAGGATGAGACATGTATGGAACAGAGAGGAATAGTGTGCAGTCACCGGACAGGGAGAGCAGTAGAAGCTGCATATAGGGGGGCATGTAAATTTATACATGAATGTACATTTTCAGTCAGTTATGTTAAATAAAAAAAAAAAAGTAAGTGGACTTGAAGTACTTACTGATGAGGATCAAAGATCACAGCATTCAGTATAGATTACACTTTAACATAAAGAAAAATTCTTACCACTGGACTAATAAGCAATATTATAATAAAAAAGATGGAAGTTATCAAAAATTAAATACTTGGATCCACAATCAACTCACAGGAGTAAAAGTCAAGAAATCAAATAACCCATTGCATTTGGCAAATCTACTCCAAAAGTTCTCTTTAAAGTATTAAAAAGCAAAGTTGTCCCTTTAAGGACTAAGGTACATCTGATCCAAGCCATGAAGTTTTCAATCATTTCATGTCATTTGAAAGTTGCACAATGAATAAGGAAGGCCAAAGAAGAAGAAAGAATCAATGCCTTTGAATTGTGGTGTTGTAGAATGTTGAATATTACAGGTACTACTAGAAGAACAAAGAAGCCTGTCTTGGAAGGGTTACAGCCAGAACGTTTCTTACAAGAAAGGATGACAAAACATACTTGACCAAATAGAGAATCAGCTAAAAGGAAGAAGATCCTCAATAAGATGGATTGACACATTGGCTCAATAATGAGCTTAAGCATAGCAGCGATTATGTAGATGGCACAGGCCCGGGAATGGTTTCATTCTGTTGAACGTAGGATGGAGTAAGTTGAAGCTGACTTGAAGGCATCTAACACCAACAAATTTCCAGCCATTCTGACTACCAAAGGAATTTTCTTGTCTATAGTCTAAAAGATCTCATCCTCCCAGCTATTCCAATCTGCCCTAAATATAGCCACTATTAGAATATCTAAAAGAATTTTTTCTTTTGTGTGTCTTAAGTAAATAAATAATACAGCACAAAGCATGTGTGTGAGTGTGTGTGTGTGTGTGAACACATACAATAAGTACACCAAAAAAATGAAAACCATTGGCATCAACTTGATTCTTACTCATAGAAACCCTATAGGACACAGTAGAACTGCCCAATAGGGTTTCCAAGGAGTGGCTGGTAAATTGAACCACAGGACTTTGGATTAGCAGCCTAGCTTTTAACCTCCAGGGTTCAACAGGTCCAGAGAGTGAAGGGAAAGAACAGTTAAATCTGCAGGCTGCATTCTTTTAAACCACTTTGATTATGAAGTAGATTTTCTTTTACATGAGTCTGAAGGCTTTCATTCCGCAACTATTTCACAGTTAAAGTGTGACTTCCAATCTGCCTGAATTATAACCACTGTTAGAACAGCCAAAAGAATTTCCCCCTTGCATATTTTAAATTAAAAAAAAATAGGTAAAACAAGACAAATCAAACACATAAATCAAAGCAATCAGACTGCACAAGCAGATGCCAAGAAACTTAGAAGGCACCTATTCGTCATTGTTATTATTATAAGATTTTTTTGGTATATTTTGGTTTTTCCCAGGAAATTTGCAGACAACTATAATTTCAAGAACAGCTCCACTAGAAAACACTTATAGAATTTCCATAAATATGCAAATTTCATAAGTTCTGTACCCTTTCAGTCTTCCTCACTTGTCATGGCTTGAACTGTGTCCCCCCAGGATATGTGTAGCCATGTGGCTGGGCCATGATTCCCAGTCTCTTGTGACTTTCATCCATTTTGTGGTTTTCCTCTGTTATATGTTAAAGGATTAGGGTGGGACTGTAAATCCCTTTATAAGATCGCCTCCCTGCTCCACTGTAAAGGGAGTTTCCCTGGAGTATGGCTTGCCCCACCCATAATCCTTTCATCCTAGAAGAGATAAAAGGAAAGGGAAGCGGGCAGAGAATTGGGAACCTCGTACTATCAAGCAAACAGCACCGGGAGAAGAGCCTGTCCTTCAGACCCGAGGTTCCTGTGCCAAGACGCTCCCCGAACAAAGACTGATGCGATACTGGACTTTTCTGCAGAGTCGACAAGGGGAAAGCCTTCCTCTGGAGCAGACACCCTGAATATAGACTTGTAGCCTACTGGACTGTGTAAGAATAAACATTCCTTTGTTAAAGCCATCCACTCTGGTATTTCTGTTAGAGCAGCCCTAGCTGACTAAAACACTCACAAATACTAGTTTCATCATTGTTAGAACTCTGGTAAGTGTTGGAAGTGTTTGTTAAGAACAATCAATCATATTCTACCAGAACTTATTTAAAAAAAAAGATATTTTAAGAAAAAAAGACTAAGATTTGTAAAATATCTCATATTTTGCAAAGCAATTCTTCTGTTCTGTATATTTTTTCATTTGATGCTCAGACTGGTCAGGTTGTCTTCTCTAAACCATACATAAAGAAATGGAAAGATGATGTGGTTAGCCCAATTCACACCATCATAATGGAGGTTTCGTTCATGATTCTAACTCAGGATTTTTCAATTCCAATGACAAGTTGCTAAGAGCACAGCCGAAGCAGAGTGCCGTCGAGTCGGATCCGACTCATGGCGACCAGGAAGAAAAAAAACTGGATTGCATTTTAAATTTCAGCTTTTTAAATATTCTATAGCTATGCACATAGCACCACAGTTGCCATTTTACAGAGTAGACACTGCCAATTTCTAACCAGAAATGGTTATTAAGCAATTATTTGAACTGACTTTTAAATATAGCTCAAATGTGGAAATGTCTCTACTTCCATATGTATAGCTTAAAGGATGTTTGTGAATTCCCCGTAAATGCAATACAGTCATCATCTCATAGACTTAGGCGAAAGAAACGGGTTTTCCTTTTTTGCTGGATACAGATGTATTTTCTGCTTTTTAAATAAACTCTAATTTCAGATAATCCTTAAACTAAGAACATGATATAGCAAGAGTAAAGAAGGTGATAATTTGGAGTCATCTATGACTTTTAGGAAAAGTGTGCTGTGCAATTCCAATTTGGCTATTGAGTTCATTTAATTCTGGACACTTGATTTCATTTTCTATGGAATCATTTCCCCAAGATGAAGCCCAGACATATTATATTCCCTTGACAACTAGGAACATCATGAATAATACATGAAAGTGGTCTATCACTTAGCAACTGAGTGCTATGTAAACACATTTTTTTAAGAGAAAAAAAGATTTGTTCACATGGGAATTGTATAAGACTTCCTTTTAGTGCCATGAGGTGATTCCCGTGTTAATGAAAAGAAAACTTGATTTACAACAACAATAACAAAAAGTTGCTAAGATTTTGGTTCACATCAAGACAGGCTCAAGCTACAGTGAAAGCTTTAGAATATTACAATAAAAAATAAATAAACATCACAACACAATCTACAGTCAAGTCTGTGAGGCAAAAGATAAGAACATTTACAATATTAGGATAAGAAAAAATCTGGGTACGTCTCCAAGGTAATGAAATTGCTTCTGTAAGCCACAGGAGAGAAACTTTGTCATTCACACAATGTGTATGGATGAATCTTTGGCTTCAAAAGAAGAAAATCATAATTATTACCTTCTTCAATTTCCTAAACTGTTTTTTTATGAAAGAACCAGTTTAAGAAATCGATTTCTTATTGTGCTTAGGTTCAAGGCACCTTCTAGTTAATCAATATCTAACTAATGCAAAGCATTAAATTTTAGAGATAAGGACTTACTTTGAAGGAGCCCCTAGCCTTTTTGGAGTCAAAAGTCCATTTAAGAATCTGTGAATCGATTTTCAGTGTAATATTTCAAAGGATTCTGGGACCTGATGAAGGCTACCAGAAGATACACCAGAGGTCTCATCTTTGTTCTAATGCTTAGATTCACTTTCTCGCCCCTCTTCCTCCTGTAATGAATAGTAAAGAATGTCTCAAAAAAGACTTGGGGGAGATCACATGGCAAGGTCGAAAAGATTGATAACATATAAAGTTTTGTCAGTAAATGCAGGTACATACCAACCAAAACCAATCCCCAGGTATACCAGAAAAGCGCCATTCCACAGCACTTACAAGGCTGTGAGGCTTTGGAAACAGACGGCCAGCCCTATCTTCCACGTTGCCTCTGGGTGCATCCAAATCACCAACTTTTCATCTAATAGTTGAGTGTTTCACTGTCTGCACCACCAAGTGGCTTCTTGCAGATGTATAATATTATGTAAATAGCAGTATTACAGGCAGCTGTTGCCTGGAGGATGTTTAAGGTGTTGTACAAGAAGGGTCAAGGTGCCATCCAGATAGAGAAACTGCTTTCATCTCATACTGACCACTCCTGATGGAAATTGTAGTCTATTGTTTTCCCGGCACAAATTATCCAGTTTCTAACAGTAACTTTTTGATCCTAGAAATGGGATGAAACCACTCAGAAAACATAGATACAGCATTCAGACTTGTAAGACAGAACTGTAGTGTCACATAGTTATTCAGAAGTAAACAATTAAAATGTATTAAATTTACTAATAAGGATCTCAAAGCTGGAAGAAGACATCAGGCTATAGACAAGCTATCATGTGAAAAGAATAAACCAGAAAAGAATACCAGTACTATGACAGTTCAACTAGTCACACTAGTAAAGAATTAATACTACTTTCTTAGAGGAGGAAACCCTCTGGCATAGTGGATTAAGTGCTGTGACTGCTAACCAAGAAGTCAGCAGTTCAAATCTCTGAGGTGCTCCTTGGCAACTGTATGCGGCAGTTCTATTTGACCTCTAAGAGTTGCTATGAGTCAGACCCGACTTGACGGCAGTGATTTTTTTTTTTTTTTTTTTTTGGTTTCTTTGAGAAGAAGAGGTGGAAATTGATAATAGCACCTACTACATATCCTTCAGAATACACTATTGTATTTTGTGCTGTGTATTACACATGCACAGTAAAGTTTGTAGTTTCAATTAAAGAATAAAACAGGAGTTCTTTGGACACTCTATGGGGAAATTCTACTTTGTACTATAAGGTCCCTATGAGTCAGAATTGACTCAACAGCAACAGGAATTAAAGAATAGGTTCAGTAATTTCCAGAAAATTTTTCCGTGTTATCCATGGTGTCATGCCTTTTCCAACATTAGAAACTGTTATGCAATACATGTGTCCTTCTGTTGATTTTCTTTATTTTTAATTATTTTACACATAAAACCAAGATGCCACAAGCTCATAGGATTAACACAAGAAAGCTTCTAATAATTAACTAGAGAAGTCAGTGGGAATCTAATAGTTTGCAACCTGTGTATCATTGTCCTCTACTTAAAAAGCCTATTTTGCCTTCCCTAACCGAGTGATACTTTCCAAATGCAATAGCACCAATAGCACTATTAGAGGAAACAAAAAGGAGAGAGAAATAAAAAGAATAGGAGATAAAATTAGAAATATACAGAAATGAAGAAGAGCATAAAATGTCATTATCTGTAATGTTTTCCACTTTGCATTTTATCAAAGACACTAAACTTTTGATCCCTATTCATGAATTTTTGTAAAAGTAGCATCATTATTTAGATCTGGTCCATTAGAAATATCAAGAATGTCTATGCTGAATTGCTGAATTCTTTCTATCACCTTCTGTAAGGAGAATGGGATACTTACAGCCAGAGGCATAGCTAGAATATGCTAGGAAAGGCAGGTATTGCACCAGCCCTGGGCACATGGCACCACTGAACAGTTTCTATTAATCCTATATTGGCAGCATTGCATCTATGGGAAACAGCACCTATAGCAAACACTGAAATTGGGCCCATGTTCAAACATTTGACACCCCTCTTTCAGATAACTTTACAATAATATTAACTCAAAAATATAAGGTATGTATTACCAAACTTGAGAAAGGACACTTTCTCAATAGAAGCTGCAATAGAAGCTGCTTGGTGGCTTCATGTACCCAGGGTTGGTGTAAACACCCTAAATATGCCACTGACCATGGTTTCTAACAGAATTTACAACACATCCTAAATAGGATGAAAATTAAAGTGGTAGATTTAATTCTTAAAATTAGTGTTGTAGAATTAGAAGGACAATTTGCTTGTTTGCATGTATGTGTATTGTGATAGAAAGTGTTTGTTTTCTTCCTGTCTGATATTGGACCTTACTATGTAAGTAACAAAATCTCTTAGAACCTCTCTACATTTTAGAAAATTTGAATAATATTAATTTTATCTACCTTCTACCACCAAGATATGGTCAATTTGTAGGCATGTTTTTGAGTCAGAATGTTTCATCCTTTTGATAGTTCAAGGTTAGGCACACAACTTCAACCAGAGTCGCTTCATGATTTTTCAACCAGAACTATTTGGGAGCTCCTTACACTACTATACGTGGAGTGTCTATTATGTAAAATCCAGAGTCTTAATTAATATTTCACTGCAATCTTTCCCATATGTAAAGTGAATACTTCCATATAAGCTGAAAACTATCTTTAAATAGAAATGAATAGATTGTTCTGAATTATACATAGAGTCTATTTTAGTCCATTTTCTTTTCTAAGACTTGGCATATACTTGCAAGATAGATGATTGGGATAAGAACACAGTCTGTGTACAGAAATTTTGCTTTGTATCATGAGATGTAACACTCTAAGTTACAACCAGAAATAATAAGAATATAAAGATCCTTGCTTGCATGTGTGTGAAAATAAGATACATTTAAGTAGTGATGGACAGCTGAGACATCAGTGTTTTAAGTGGAGAGTTTGAATCACCATAAATACCATGTTTTGTTGCTTGCACTGTTTTCTGTAAATTCATAAAACTGATCATCTGTTTGTCTCACTTTTAAATAATAATAAAGTTCTAAAATGTCACAATAAGAATATGTTAAAATATGCAGAATAACCATGACTAGAACACACAGAGCTCCAGTGGCACAGTGGTTAACAGCTGGACTGCTAAAAAGCAGGTGGTCGGTTCTAATCCACCAGTTGCTCCCTGGGAGAAAAGAGGTAGCAGTGAGCTTCCATAAGGATTATAGCATTGGTAATACTGTGGGACAGTCCTACTCTGCTCTATAGTGTCACCTTGAGACAGAATGGACTTGTTAACTAGTTTGGTTTTAGGTTTTAATTAAAACACAAGAGTAATAAACAAAATATACTGCTTTGTATTTACAGACATATGTGGGTAAAGAAAATTGCTAAAATACAAAGTCAAGAATAGGAAGCAAAAACAATTTCTCAAATCACTGATAAATAATAACATGATTGACACATTAGCTTGTATTTTAACTAAAATGAAGTCCTTTGTTGGTTTGTTTGTTTTCACTTTGAAAGTAGCAGTCAAATTCTGCCAGCTCAGGAAAATGAATAGAAGAGCTTCCTCAGGAACAGATTATGGACAGCTGCCACCTTCTCAGAAACGATGCTTTGGAAGTCAGCAAGTGTAAACTAAATGGATCAAGAAATCCTTTTGCATTATCATGTCCTCTTCCATGACTCAACAGTATTTTCATACAAGGCATACCTTTTCTGGTTAAAGAGAAAAAGGAAAAAAAATTTCTGTATTTCAATTTTTGAAACCTAACCAAGACAATAGATAATTGGAATTGCCCCATTATAGTGAAATGATAAAAACAGTTAATTGAGAAAAATAAATATTGTATTATTAAATATAATATTTAACATATTATCATATTATAAAAGCCAAAAAAGTTTTTGAATTTATATAAATACATAACTTTCAAAAAGTTTAGTTAGCTTAAAATTTATAACGTATTAGTCTACTACATCTGTAAGAAATCTTCAAAATAAATAAGAAAGCGACTTCATGATAATGGAAGACAAGTCTTGTACAACAATTATTGCATTAACACTTTTTGTAAATAACAAATAACTTTGACATTCTGACTTAGGTAAAGATTGGACAAAATTAGTGTGTGAACCAAAGGTGACAACATTCTGCGCTCAGAATTCAGTGCCCACACAAAGGACAATTTGTTCTTACAACTTGCTGCAGGAAGGGCTACGCAGCAAAGAATGGCATCTAAAATATAATAAAACAAATTGAAATAGGGGCTGATACGTATAACTTTCATTTATATTATTAAATTATAGATGTTCCCAACCTTTTTTGTATGTCCTGTGATTAGTAATATGAACTGCATACACTGTTGCTACCTGTAATTTGCTGATTTCATCATTCTCATGTTCAACCCCCAATGACAATAAAGGATCAAATTTTAAAGATGCTGATAATAATGACTAAAAAAATATGAGGTGCTGGACTTACGTCAGAACCAACCTACAACTAAATTATTGGAATGAAACGCCGTCATAAATTTGGTGCTACTTCTATTTAAAATTCTCCCACTATAATGAGAGGTCCCAGAAAGCAATTTACTCTTACTTAGTTAATCTTTCATACTGAAGATTAATACAGTGTCTGGCACATTACAAAAGGTTAACAAATGGTGAATAAAGGACTATGTTTATAAAATAGCTCAATGAACCTTAGCTCTATCCAAAGAAAAGAGGAGAAAGAGAAGGAGAAAAAGACAGAAGAGGAAGAAGTAATTTTCACTGCTGTAGAAGAAAATAAATGAATCTTACATTAAACCTAACTTTAATGAGTATCTCAAGAAAAGTTTTAAAAATTGTACCAAATCATTTGTAAGAATATAGGACATTTTTGCATATATTTGAGTATGTGTACAAATGGCTATTTAATGGTTAGGATAAGAAGATGATGCATCTAATATTAAACACTGTAAGGACATTTGTAACACACATATGCTACAAAATTTTTATTACAGATTTTACATAGAAGTATGTTTTTTTTGAAATTGTGACTATGAACAGTGTTTTTATAGATGCCACTTTTTAACTAGTTTCCCTGAGTCTCATTTCTCCCCCTCTAATCAACGTTATACACTGTTGACATTTCTAAAATGCGTATTTGATTTTAAAAATGCTACTTGAAAAATTTTCCACTATTAGTAATTCATAAGGAAGTTTTGTTTTTGGATGATGTGTGGATGAATACTTTCTGTTTTAGATGCAGTTTCCAGATAGATGGCCAGGGTGAAGACGGTGATAATGGAGGAGGAAGATGACAGACTTGAGGGAGATACCGGCAGTAATCTGTCTTAGAGGCCTGCAGCACTATGTCCATTGTACAGACAGCTAGCAGCAGGGATTGGACTCAAAGCCCAAGCTCAACTCTACCTAGGATGTAGACTATGGCAAAGGTGGATCTAACTTTGCCTCTGTCCCAGATTCCTAGTTGTTGCTGATATGCCTTCCCTTCAACATAATTGTTAGCAAGATCTTGTTTCTTCTTCCGTGCCCAAACTGCATATCGTCAGTCTAGTATCAGGGCATTTGATCAATGAGTAGCTTTTGTCTCACCAATCCCATTTAGGTGATTAAGACATGCTGAAGGAAACTGGGTCAATGTACCTCTTTTACAAATAAGTTAACTGCCCACCCTGACTTCTTCAGGGGAAAGCCTTTACTAAGTACTCCAGAATCACTAGGTTCCCCCAAGTTAGCTCCAACTCAAAGGGATCCTGTGCACAACAGAACCAGACGTTGCTGAGTCCTGTGTCATCCCCATTAACGATTACTATGTCTGAGCCCACTCCTGCAAGCCACTGTGCAGACTATCTGACTAAGGGTCTTGTATTCTTCCACCTTGTCTTGTAAAGATGTCACCTTGAAGACTAAAGTGCTCATGACCCAAGTCATGGTCTTTTCAATTGCATCATTTGCATGAGGAACCTGGACAATGAACAAAGAAGACAGAAGAAGAACTGATGTTTTCGAAATGTGGTGTTGGAGAAGAATATCTAATGTACTGTGGACCATCAAAAGAACAAACAGATCTCTTCTGGATGAAGTAAAACCAGAGTGCTACTTGGAAGCAAAATGGCAAGACTGCATCTCACATACTTTGGACATGCTGTCAGGAAGGATCAGTCCCTGGAGGAGAACATAATGCTTGGTAGCATGGAGGGTCAGCAAAAAAGAGGAAGACCCTTGATAAGATGGATCGACACAGTGGCTGCAGCAATAGGCTTAAGCATAAAAATCATTGTGGACATGGAGCAAAATTGGGCAGTGTTTTGTTCTGTTGTTCATAGGGTCACTATGATTTGGATCTGACTGTGTGGCACCTAATAACAACAACAATTCTTTTACCTTGCTTATTTAATCTATATGTATGACAAATAACATGAGAAGCTGGGCTATATGAAGAAGAATTTTGCTTCAGAATTGGAGGATGATTCATTAATAACCTAAGATAGACAAATGAGACAATCTTGCATGCCAAAGGTAAAAACAACTTGGAACACTTACCAATGAAGGTGAAAGACTACATCCTCTAGTACATCCTCACACTTGCACATAAAGAAAACAAAAATCCTTACAGCTATATCAATAAACAATATCATGATGAATGGTGGTGAGCTTCAAGTTGCCAAGGATTTCATTATTCTTGGATCAACAATCAATGCTTATGGAAGCAGCAGTCAAAAAATCAAATAATGTATTCCATTGGGCAAATCTGCTGCAAAGACCTCTTTAAAGTATTGTAGAGCAAAGATAGATATCACTTTGATGACTTAAGTGCACCTAACCCAAGCCCTCATCTCTTATGCATGAGAAAGCTGGACAAGGAAAAGGGAAGATGGAAGAACTGATGCGTTCGAATCTTGGTGTTGGTGAAGAATACTGACTACACCTTGGACTGCCGAAGAATGAACAAATCTGCCTTGGAAGGAGTATAGCCAGAAGGCTCCTTAAAAAGTCTCAGTTTCAACATATCATCAAGAAGGACCAATCACTGGAAAAAGACACCTAGGTTGTCACGTAGACCTACTAGAATTATAGTACTTGACATGTTGGCCTTGAATGGAATGTAGATGTTTCAGGAGCTCATGAAATTATTAGTAGTAACTTGGATGAATAAGAAATGTTCACTTTTCAGGGTTTAGGCCATATATTGTTAATCTAATTATTGATTGGGTTTTAAGACTTTTTCTTTTGCTTTTTATTTTCACAAGCCCGTGAGTAACTCTGTTAGCTCCAGGAATAGACGAGCCCGCATAACTCCTTTTCTTTTCTGGATCTTGAGGGGGTAGGGGAGGCTCTCTATATTTGAGATCCAAGGAAGCTATCTCAGAACACTTGGCAGTGTGAATACAGAGCAACTCTAGGACTTCTCCCATGCGCCTCATCCAGCATTTGAGTCCCAACCTAACTAAGGCTTTAGGGAAACACCTACTCAAAGAAAATCCATTGCCATTGATTCAGTTCTGACTCACAGCAATCTTATAAGACCAAGTAGAAGTGCCACGTAGAGTTTCCAAGGTGTTTAGAATCATCTAGGAACATTGTAAAAACACAATTTCCAGAACTTGACACTATCCTGAGATTCTGACATAATAAATGTACGGCGCTGTTGGTGTCACTGTTACATGCGTTTTCTCAATTTTAACTCATAATGCCTCTATGTGACAAGTAGAACTGTCCCATAGGGTTTTCTTGGCTTCAGTCTTTACAGAAATAGGTGACTATGTCTTCTTTCATAGTAAGCAGCTGCGTGGGTTCCAATCACCACCCTTTCACTTAGGAGTAGAGTGCTTAACCATTGTGCCACCAAGGCTCCTACATGTAGGATTAAAAAAAAAAATACATTGCCTTCAAATTGATTCTGGACCATAGTGACCCTATAAGGCAGAGAAGAACTGCCTCCTAGGGTTTCCAGGGTTATTTGCAACTTGTCTCTAATCCGTGTTCTCTCACAAGCCTATATAGCTGCTAGATCCGAACTGTCAATGTTTTGGCTAGCTGTCAAACTTATAACTACTGTGCAACTAGGGCTCCAAAAATGTAGGGTAGGATGCAGAAATCTATACATTTTTTTTAAAGTGCCTAGTTAATTTTAATGTGCAGACAGGACTAAGAAACACTGCCTAGGCAGACACAGAACAAGTAGTTGTAATTGTACAAGTTTTATTGAGTAAATAAACAAATGAATGAATCTATCAGAACTGAGAAATACTGTGATTTAAGTAGTAATCATGTTCCTTCCAGCAACTCTGCTCCTAAAAATATGTCACTTCACACACTAAATTTATATTTGTCCCTGTATACTGTAAATAAATTTTTAAAGAGCTCAAACCCATTGCTAACCAATCAGTTCCTGACTCATAATAACACCATAGGAAAGAGTACAAATGCCCCATAGAGTTTCCTAGGCTGTAAATCTTCACAGAAGCAGAGTGACATGTCTTTCTTCCACCGCGGAGTGGCTGGTGGGTTGGAATTATTGATCTTTCAGGTAACAGATGAGTGCTTAACCACTGTGCCACACCAAGTCTTCTTATAGTTACCCCAGTAACTCCAATTATACTGCATAATTTGACGTGGAAAAGCAGTGTTTCTTTAAGTAGTACTCCACTCACTTTGATTGTGACAATCTATTGCCTGACAGTTTTGTATTCTTGGAAAATGTCTACTTTACAACAGACACAGGAAAACTATTAGAACTGTTGTCATCTAAATGTTTGAGAAAATAATAATCCTTTTCCAAAGATGATGGGATCAAATGTTCAATTTAAGAAGTTAAAAAACAACACCATTTTGGTTGGAAGCGATGTTGAAAAAAAATGAACATCACTTTCCTTTTTAAATTACAAGATCTTTGAGTACAAAGACCATATTTGTTATCACACAATATATATTTAATAATTTTTTACTAAAAGTAGGAAATAAAATCTTTTAAAAAGGATAATTAATACATCTAATATAAATTTGAAACAAAATATGTTTGGAAATAAAATATATAAAATAAAATATATGTAAAATATATACACACAAATTTTTTTGTATATATATATTTTATGTGTATATAGAGAGAGAGTCATGTGCATAAACATTCTTATGTAATGTTTTATCAGGATAAAGCAATATTTGAAAAAGAGCATGACCAGTGAGAGATTTCATCATTAACCTATAATATTATCTTAGCACTTTTAAAAATTTTCTCTCAGATGGATAGAAGGCATTTCATTTTGTTCCTGTCATCAAATATGTCATGTTACATTGCAAGTCACCACAACATGCCCTGATCAGCTACCTCCATCCATTTTACCTTTCATGTGACTTTCGGGAAGTCTTCTAGATATAATCAGGGACAAAAAAAAAAATTAAGGAGAAAAAAATGGGCATAGATTTCAAAATAATAACGTAATCTTCTTGTGATTCCTTGTAAACATAAAAATATCTTCAGTGACACATTGATAGGTACATTGTCTGGAGCACATCTCTTTTGCATGAAATAGTTACAGCTATATTAAAAACAAACCCTTAACATAACACATAAAGGCAAACTTTCTTGTATTTGAATTTGTTTGAAGACTGTGTGTGTATATATATATATTCAAAGTTTTTATTTCCTAGTTCAGGGAAATGCAAGCAAGACTAACCTTAATCAAATTAATAGTTTACAAGCTTTGTCTTTCCATTTCCCTCAGTTTTCACCACATATAAAAATCCTTTGATAAGATTCCATGAGCCCTTGCCTTTCATTCTCTTTCCTTAATTGAAGAAGTAAAGAAACTCAGCAAACAATCATCTTTGGCAATTCAATCTTTTACATCTTTTCCAATTTTTGGACTAATAAAAGAAACAAAATCAATTTTCAGCCATTAAAGAAATGGCATTTCTCTATAAACTGGTGGGAAATATTCTCTGGAGAACAAGGCATCCCTAGGATGGTCAACATTCCTGAGCATAAATAAACGTATCATGCGTAGGAGTTGTAGCCTGAAGTCCATGGACCCCTAAGTTGCTGAAAAAACAACCTCAGAGCATCAGAAAAACTTCTGAATATGGAACTGTGTTGTACATATGTGTTAGGATATAAGCACATATATACACAAACACACAGACAATGTGTGACAAGATACAATCAGAAGAAAAGATTCACTAGTTTTCATGAGATTCTCAAAACAGGCTTGACCTCAAAAATTTAATAACAAAAAAACCAAACTTGTTTACCATAGAGTTAATTTCAACCCATGACATCGCTACAGGACAAAGTAGAACTGACACCTAGGGTTTCCAAGCCTTTTTTTCGTTATCTTTACTGAAACAGTGCCACATCTTTGTCCTGCAGATTTGCTGGTGGCTTTACATCTTAGACTTTTGGCTTAGCAGTCAAGCACTTAACCTGTATGCCACCAGGGCTCCCAAGCTTTAATAGTTGCTACTTTTTCTATCTCGTGGCCTGTGTCAAAGTTTGTTTTTAACCCAGTTATATGTAATGTCAGGAAACCCTGTTGGTGTAGTGGTTAAGAGATATGTCTGCTAACAAAAGCATCAGCAGTTCAAATCCACCAGGGGCTCCTTGGAAACTCTGTGGAGCAGCAATATCCTGCTCTATAGGATCGCTATGAGTCAAAATTGACTCGATTACAGTGGGTTTGGGTTTATATTTAATGTTATGTTAAATTATTTTGTATAAATGAATTTCCTTATTCATGCTGAGAAAAACCCACTGTTTTGTGTGTACTGTTATGTGAGTTTTGAGAAATGCATAGAATCATATCGTTACTATCACAATCAGAATAAAGAAACAATTTCCTAACCACCCAAAATTTTTATAAAGCCAAATTTATCAGATTGTTTTATCATATAAATCTTGCTTTGGGGATGATGCCCGGGGACTCTAAGTAACCCAATTTCATGAAAATATGCTTCTATCTTTTTTCTAGAAATTTTATAGTTTTTGATATTTAAGTGTGTAATTTATTTTGAACTTATTTTTATAAAAAGCTTGACATTTTGTTGAGTTTAATATTTTTAATGTATGATTTTTCAATATCTACAATAAATCCTTTTGGACTTTTGAATTGGGATTGCTTTCAAACTCTAATCTGGGAGCATCACTGAGTATTTCATCAGCATTGTATGTCTCTCCATTTATTTAATATTCTTCCTTTCTTAAAATAAATGTATTGTAGTTTTGCAGTATGCACGTGTTATACACATTGGTGTTATTTATACTCATGTTTTCGTTTTTATTTTTCTGGAGCTACCATAGGAGAAAAATCTGGCTGTGGGGGGGAGCCATCTAATTGTTCCTTGCTAGTCAAAGGAAACCCTGCTGGAGTAGTGGTTAAGTGCTGTCTGTTAATCAAAAGTTCAGCAGTTCAAGTCTGCCAGGCAGGCACTCCTTGGAAACTCTATGGGGCAGTTCTACTCTGACCTGCAGTGTTACTGTGAGTGGGAACTGACTCGACAGCAGTGGGTTACATTTAAATAAATACATTTGCTTTTTTAAAACTAAACTTTGTGTTCTTCAATGTGGATGAACTCAGTTCTAGGAGCTTTTCCTTTTTAGACGATCATGTCGTTAGTGAACTGAGGTAGTTGTGTGTGTTCGTTTAATATCTGTATGTCTTTTGTGTCTTTTTTTTTCCCCCTGATTCCTCTGATTAGCACTTGTGGTAGATAAATTGAATAGCAGTACTGAAAGCAGTCATCCTTGTTTCATTGCCAGCCTGACGGAAGGAAGCCATTCATTCTTTTAACGTTCAGTATGAAGCTTAGATTATTGATTGGCAAACTTTTTTCTAGTATAAGGTTCTGATGCTATAAATAGTGCTCTCAAATTGTATTTAGCTGCATTCTATCAGCTGAAATTTTGATACGCCTTATTTTTAATTTAGTTAAAAATATTTCATAATTTCTCCTGGTGCTTCCTTTCTAGCACATAGATTATTTACAAGTACGTTAGTTTCTAAATATTTGTGGATTTTTCACATAAATTCCTTTTGTTTAATTCTGATATGCTTAGGAATGTATTTGGCATAATGTTAATTCCTTTAATTTTTTTTTTTTAAATTTTGGAACTGAGGAGATTGAGTGAATGCTACATGTGCACTTGAGAATACTGTAAGTTCATTCAGCTGCTGTTGGACAGAGTGTTCTATACATGTCAATTATATGAAGTTATTTGAGAGTATTGTTTATGTCTGCTATATACTTTTCAATATTTGGTCTATCTAATTTATTAATCACAGAGAGAAATGCTAAATTTTTCGTACATGTACATTTGTCTAGTTCTCCTTTCAGTTAGGTTGATTTTACTTTCTGTATTTTAGGCACCGTTGTTACACAAATAGCACAAACAGGTGACTTAAAAAACTAAAAACACATTTTCTCACAGTTCCAGAAGTTAAAAGTTCCAATCAGTGTCCGGTCATGCTGATTTCTTTCCTGCCAGAACCCCAGGTATTCTTTGCTTCTTTGGCTGTTAGAAGGTTCTCACATAGTGGCTGTCTTCCCTAACATGTGCTTGTCTCTGCATCTAAGCTGTCCTTTTTATGACTCAGAAGTGATTGAGTTTTTGACACACTCTGCATTGCTGTGGCCTCATTATGGAAAATTTTGCGTTACCTTAAATGAATAGGTATAGAGTTTAGGATTCCAACATACACGAGGACACAATTCATTTCATAACAGTCATCTTAATGGCAGCTATCTACTTATAAAATGTGAATCTGCATTATAAATTTCAAGAATGGAATACTTTATATTATGTTTCTCAAACTTTTTTAACCTCTAAAACTTGTTTCTTATTTTATGCCCACAAAACTGAAATTCCTGAGAACACAATTCAGGAAATATTCTAACCACTAACTCTTCATATCTTGTATTACTAATGTTATTCATCCCAACTTCTTTTCCTTCTGTGCTTACTATGCGCTATTCTGAGACCACCGTAGGGTGTACTTCTTGTGTATTTAAAGAGTTATTCCAGTTCTTTGTGAAAACGACTCTGCTTTTGACAATATTAAACATAATGCTGTCACTTAACACTGGCAAGTACTGTGAGGATAATTTCTAGAAAGAATGTATAGAATAACTTAGTTTTAAACACTGCCTGTGAATGCTGTAGCTCACTCAGCTAGAGAGAAGCATACTTACTAAGCCATATAGAAATAGTTGGCCCTGAAGCTTAAGAAACAAAGAGCAAAGACTAGATTAGAAAATATTTGATAGGAATGATGAACTAGAAAAAGATAGTGATAATCATGAAAACTGCCATGTATAGAGAGTCCCATACACCAAATGTTATGCCAAATGTTTGTGGGGAAATCTGTAGCATCCTCCATAACATCAAATCTCTGATTTGGGGGACGGGGTGGTAGGTGACACTTGAGAGTTTTGCTATAGTCTTTTGAATGCCTGTGGTTTCAGTAATGGGACACATATGCTAACATAATCCAATGATTGCATTCCATATTCCTTGACATAAAGATTATTTCAAAGGTGAATATGTCAATTAAGGCAGCTCAATCATAGTGAATGTCAGACTTCCTTTTGATAATGCTGGAGTAAAGCTGGTCTCTTTACTCTGGACCACATATTATGCAAATGTAAGGAAAAGGACTGAACATAGCCATTCCCCACCCCACGAATGGACAAAGCCAACACACAAAGGTGAGTAGAGTTCAGGAAAAAAATCATAGATAAACACAGTTATAGTCTTGGCTCTCAGTTCACGACCCACTTGGTACTATTGTTCATAACCCCTACATATGTCTTCTCGGCTGAGACTGAGCTTCCTTCCACTATGATAGTTAAGTTCCAACAGAAAGAAAAGAGAGAGGACTCGAGATTGAAAGACAAAGAGGTGGTAACTATGATACTTTCTTTGTCTTTTGGGACTTGGAAATTTATGTTGTGCTTCTTCTGCTGCATTCGTCTGTTAAGGCTGTTTCTCGGGCTGTAGGCAGTGTCAAGGATTAGAGACATGGGTCTCCACCTCTCAATGGAAGGGTGTCAACATCATGTTACAAGGAGGGTATCCACTGAACTATGTTTTGACAGGTCTGTCTTTGGGAAAGCACTCTGCCACACAAGCCAATAAAGCGCCTTTACTGCACAGACCAGTCAGGTTGTTTCTATTCATAGCTGAAGCAGCAGCTGGCCTCGGACTTGGAGGCCATGCCGTTCCCTGTGCACAGCCTCAGTGGGAAAGAAGGGTTTCAAGCCCCAAACTGAAACTGCAGCTGACCTCAGACTTGGAGGTCATGCCACTTCCTATGTACAGCCTTGGTAGGCAGAGGGTTTCAGATCCCAAACTGAAACCAAGCATCAGAGGGCTTAAGAGCCTTGACCAGAGTTATCTCTCTAATAAACAGGAGATCCAGAACTTAAAGTCAAGTTCATTGATATCAAGTCATGTCCTTTATTTATTCAGTATGGTTTTTTGAGTTTGAAAGCTTGAAAAAGTCTCTTAGATTTTTAACTATACTCAGATTTGACTTTGTTCCCTCAATGTACTTCTTGATACTTTTGAGCACTGTCCATTTACCACTTCAGATCCACACTCCACCCTTCTCTATATGATTATGTACTGTAGATACTGGTTTTATGAATTGCATTAACCAGGTTCCCTTGCTCTATGGCTATTAGTTGAGTTTGATTAGAAGGTAATGAAAAGGCAAGAGAAAAGAGAAGAGAAGAAGAGAAGATAGCAATTTCTCAGCTTCTTCACTCATATACTGATAGGTATAAGTGGTTATTCTTCTTTGTCATTTCCTAGACTATCCCTGTCTAAGCTAGAGCCTTAGTGCATTCTGGTAACTCTTTCTAATCTTTTCCCTTTGCCACCACTGTTGAGGCTAATTCTGTACCCTTAATATGGCACCATTAGCTGGAGGATCAGGCAAGCATCTTAAATATCTTCCAACAGGGAAGGGACAATTATTTCTTATCAAAGAATAGACAGTATTATATGGACCGAAGTTTGATCTTCAAGAGATAGAGTGAAATCTTAACCTCTGTACCTGTGAATATGATCCTGTAGGATTTTCAAAGATTTTATTACTTACGTTAACATGAGGTCACACTGCAGTACAGTGGGTCCTAAAACTATATACCCAGTATCTTTACAAAAGAACATATGCAGAGAGAGAGAAACAGAGTATGGGCACCATCTGAACATGCACCTGCAAGCCAAGGAATGCCTGGAGCTCCCAGAAGCTAGGAGGGAGACATGGAACATATTACAGCCAGCTTCTAGATTATGAATATGTTCTGTTCTTAAATCTGTTGAATTTGTACTTAGTTGAAACAGTTATGTAAGGTTCATATTGAACATCAGTTAGTCAGATGTTCATCTTAGTATACACTATATCTTTCTATGAATTACAAAAAATTAAAGAAATGGAAAAAAAAGAAAAACCCAATAAAAAAATTAAAGAAACACTTCTAGATATGCTGAAACATCTTTAACATAATAATACAGTAATAATAATAATCTTTTGATGCACATCACAAAGCACTGTTCATTTGTTACCATGAATCATTACATGTACCTAGAATTTAGACTTTACAGGGGTTGATTCATGCTGTTGCTGTTAGTTGCCACAGAGTCAGTTCAACTCAAGGGGACTCTATGTGTCAAAGGAGAATTGCTCCATGGATTTTGGGAAGCAGATCTCTACATCTTTCACCCAAGATGACTCTGAGTGAATTTGAGCTGTCAGCATTTCAGCTAGTAAATAGAAAAAAAAAAAAAAAAAAAAAAAAAACCTTTTCCATCAAGTCAATTACAACTCTCAGTGTTCCTATAGGGTAGACTAGAACTACTGCATAGAATTTCCAAGGAATAACTAATAGGTTCATACTGCTGACCTTTTGGTTGAAGTCAAGTTCTTTACCATTAAACTACCAGGGCTTCAGCCAGTAATCCAACACTTAACCATTTACACCACTTTTAAACTACCTCCTTAGTATCTACTATACCCACATTAGAAACTGCTGTAGATATATAAACATAGACTGACAGTTCCTACTTCAATTATACTGTGGTTCTAAAAAAAATAATAAAAGAAAAGTGGGCTAAAGTAGTATTAGCACTACCTCAGGACCTGAGCGAGTCCTTTGCCCTGAAACTAGCCACAATTTAAAAGACCAACAAACAAAACCAAAAGTCTTGCAACTGAATATGAAAGATATTAAGGTCGAAGGAGAGCTTGTGCCATCGTTTTCATAAATTAGGAAAAGAGAGGTTTGTATTTGTAATTTAGAAGCTACTACCTATTCAGAATGTACCAATTTTAATCTGAAATAAAATGAGTTCCAACATAAGTAGTAACTTAAATTTATTAATATACATGAATAAAGGAAGTAAAAAAATTGTGAAGAGTTTAAAGTTCATAAAACAGACACACACAACTTTCTGAGAAAAATCTCAGGAGTGTGGAACTGTGGCTTACTGTTCTGGTAATGTAGGAGTAGAACATTCACGCAGAGATGCAACACACATCCCATGCCACCATCTGCTCTGTAACTGCTAAGAGGATGGTACCAGCACAGAGGACACAAGTGAAATAAATAAAAATGTCTCTCTAAACATATTCTAAACTTCATAAACTTTGTAAGTAACACATCTCATTTGAGAACAAAGAAGTATCTAAATCTAGTGAATATTTACCTTGTCCTATCTCCTGCAGATTGTCATTGCCACAGCAGGTCACATTTTTCTATGCACTCAATTTTACACCAAGCATGAATTGAGCACTGGCTTTGTATCAAAGCTTCTCTGAGACAAATGAAGAAGCAAACATCTGGGATAAACACATCTCTCAGAATTTATATTTTATCAAGTCTTTTTCATAAGGCAAACACTTTACCAGAAACTGGACTTTATTTACACTTTATTTAGGCATGGCACAACAAGAATCCTTCTATATAACTTCTTAAAAACAGCCAACAAAAGCATGTGCATGGGACAATATATACACAATAATGGAATGACTCCTTTCTTTCTCCTTAGTATTAGTGATATTTAAATAATCCATCTGTAATCAACACTGGATCCTACTTACACAAAAAATATAAAGAAGCATATATTTAACTTGTTCAAGTTTATGCTATGAGTGAGTTCTTCACTGTAATAAGTGATAAGTTACTAAAGGGAAGGTATAAAGATTTGATTTACACAGGTCTTGCTTGACAGCATTGGGTTTAGTTTGGTTTTTGCTAATTTCTACTTCTCTTTTTAACAGCAAAGACTAATGTATGAAGACTGCCAATTAAGTTTGCAAACCAATCCTAGAAAAAGTGCTACATACCTCATTGCTGTATATCACTACTTTCATCTTCAAGTATTCCCCCTTGGAAAGTTACCCACCAATGCCAGCATCTAGTTCACCATTCAAAACAATTTTGGAACTCTTTTTCAGAAACGGCTGTCAGAGCTGTTGTTGTATTATGCTTGATGTTCTGAATATCATCAAAGTGTCTTCCTCTCAATATTTTCTTTATCTTTGGGTAAAGAAAAAAAGTCACTGTGGATCAGATCAGGTGAGTAGGGAGGGTATTCCAGTATGGTTATTTGTTTACTGTCTAAAAACTCCCTCACAGACAAATTTACGATTAAGTTCACAAACTTGCCACCATGCACAATGACCATTCCAGAAAGAGTTTCAAAATTGCTTTGAAGGGTAGACTAGGTCTGGAATCAGTGCATAGTTTCCCAAAGGGAGTACATCAAAGGTGACCATAGTGAGATTCAACAGTGAGGTACGTAGCGCTTAGAACAATTAAATTCGCAGACTTGTCAGACCTCATATGCATAATATGGAGTATAGCAAAAGATCTGGTCCCTACAACATTTTTTCCTAGACAAATGTGTCTAAAGGGACTATCAACAACAGTTTTCAATGAGAAAAAGACTGACACAAAAAGAAAAGGGTAGTACTATGGAATGAGAGTTTGACAGTCTGCTCCTTTCATATGATGATGGAATAAAAGCAGGCCTTATTGATAACATGATACAATTTCTGAAGGAATATGTTAGTTTCAGGGAAAGTATATCTAGTTATCTCTTGCATCTATATGTGAATTTTCTGCCACCACTTTCGTATTGTGATTATTTAATAAGGGAAAAGCTTATGAAATGAATAAGGTAATTTTCTGTAATTTATGACTGTAAGAATCATAAAAAAATATTCCAGTGACTTCTGGCACAGAACTCTTGTATGTAAATAAAGTTTTGTTATTAAGATGTCCTGATTGGGAGGCAGGACCAAACTGGTGGAGTGTACAGACACTTACTGTGACCACTCTAACAACAAAGACCCCAAAGAACAAATTATTCCAGCATATATGATATCCTAGAAGCCCTGAACATCAAAGTGAAAGTTGAGAATTTTAACCGAGCAATGGGGAAGTGGGAGTAGCACCAGAAGTACATAGGATTTCACAAACTTGACCTGCCAGGAAACAGCTACAGTCACCATGTGGTGAGCCTAGCACAGAAGATGGTGGAGTCCTCCTTAGCAGGAGTAATTGTCTGGATAATCCACTTGTGCCTCCAGAACCACTAAGAAACAGCACCAGATGGTCAAAAACTAAGTCTTTACGTGTAACCTATTGTGCACAGATCTGAATCTTTCCTTTGATATGGGCCTATCTCCCTGCTCCCAGCACTCCCCTCTTCCTTCTATGCACTATGCCCAGTGCTAGAGTCCAACACCATTAAAAGAGATGGAAATAGGACTCCTAAAGCCTGCCCTGAACTATTCTCTGAGGCTCAGAGGAGGAACAATTTAACAAACTAGAGGAAGGGGGAAAAAATGTCAACTCTTTAACACTGGAAAATCAGGGCAGAAACTGTTCCTTCACATAGATTCAGACATAATGAGGTATGCCATTTTTACAGACACTCAAGGATGGTTATTAGCCCCCTTTCTTTCTTAGCAGCTGCAGCCAGATACCTATGCCTATACCAATCACCCCTGCTCATCTAGGACAGTAGGGAAGAGCCTGCACCACTCACTTGGTGATTGACTACCTGGACACCTGAAATGAATCGATGTAAGAAAAGTAAATGGACTCTTTGGCTCCCATGTCTAGTAACAGCTCAAACCACCTGGTGAAAAGACATTAGAACTTCAAAGAGAAAAACAATCAAACTATCTCACACAACCAGCCTATTTGTATATTTCAAAACAAGAAGCTAGAGCACAGTAGGAAAATATTAAATAAATAAATACAGTTAACTGGTGGTTCAGAAACAACAATCTATATAAAAACACATACGTATTCAGACTATGTTTTCTTCAGAAAGTTCCCAAAACAAAGAATCAAATTTGCCAGAGGAAGAGAACTTCCTGGAATCATCAGTAGAATACAAAAGACTAATATTCAGATTATTCAAGAGATGATGAAAATGTAGCAGAGCATAATAACAAAGTACACAGTCTTTAAGAAAGAATAGAGAGGCAAGAATTAGAAACTCTGAAAATTAGTGATAAAATTATACAACTAGACAATTCAGGAGAAAGTGAAAGGAGGAAATTTGAGGCAATGGGAGGCTGAATTAAAGAGACTGAAGCAAAAGCCCTTGTCATCAATATATTTGAGGAAAAATCAGATAAAAGAATTTAAAAGACTCAAGAAACACCAAGAACTGTGTGGGACTCTATGAAGAAGAACAATCTATGAGTGTATTACCAGAACAGGTGAGAATAACAGAAAACACAGAATTGTCAAAGATTTGCTTACAGAAAAGTTCCGTGACACTATGAAAGATGAGAAGGTATCTATTCAGACACTCATTGAACTCAACACAAAGTAGATTCCAAAGGAGAGACATAAGGCATGTTATAAACAAACTTGCTGAAACTAAGGATAATAAGACACTTTTAAAAGTGATTAGAGATAAATGAAAAACAACCTACAAAAGAGAATTGGTAAGATTAACCTTGGACTATTCAGCAGAAACCATGTAGGCAAGAAGGCAATGGGATGACACATACAAAGCCTTCAAGGAAAATAATCGCCAGACAAGAAGTGCATATTGAGCCAAGCCAAGCCAAAATTGTCTCTCAAATATGATAGTGAAATTAGGACATTTCCAGAGAAACCAAAATTTAGGCAATTTTCAAAAAACCCTGAAATTATCGGAAATACTAAAGGAAGTCCTTTCATTAGAAAATCAATTACATCATGTAACAACCTAAAAACAGAATACAAACAGAGCAACTGAAAATCAACTTAAATACGGGAATCATAAAAATAAACTATAAGAAAACACTGACAAGAGAAAAATAGTAATGTCAATATGTAAACACTATAACAGAAAAGGACATCAAAGAAAATGTAGTCATAGATCTTTCGTAAGGATACAAAGCCAAGATGATGAAAAGAGATTAAAGACTAGTTTCAACTTACAGCAATAGTGGTAAATATTAAGGAAACCACAAAGGAAACTATCAATTCTACACATCAAAATAATAAACAAGGAAAACATAAAGTCTCAAAAAACGAAAACCAAACACCACTGAAAAAGATGAAAAGAAAACACACAAAGAAAAAAGGCTCAGCACAGAAAATTCAATGGACAAAGGAATTGTTTACAATATGCATAAAAAGACATCAAAATGACAGCACTAAGCTAATGCCTACCAATAATCCCATCAAATATAAATGGATTAATTCACCAATAAACAGACAGACAGTGGCAAATTCAATTAAAAGAAAAAACAACACAACACATCTATATGCTGCCTACAGGAGATACACCTAAGACTCAAAGACATGAATAAAGTACAACTCAAAGGATGAAAAAAATATGTATCAAGCTAGCAACATTCAAAAAAGAAAAGGAGTATCAAAATTAATCTCTGATAAAATAGAATGTAGAATACAATCCACCATATTGGAGAGTGAAGAACATTATATAATGACTACAGGGTCATTAGTCAAGGAGGACACAAACACGCTGAATATCTAACAACCCAATGACATGGCTCCAGAACACATTAAACAAACACTAACCGTACTGCAAACAGAAATAGACGGCTCCTTCAATAATAGTAGTAGACTTCAGCACACCATTCTCAGTGAAGAACAGAACACCTAGAAAAGCTCAATAAAGCCAAAGAAGATCTAAATGACACAGTCAACCAATTCAGTCTCACGGATATATACAGAACACTCTACCCAACAGCAGCCAAGTATACTTTCTTTTCTATCACACATGAAACAGTCTCTAGAATTGACCACATTTTGGGCCACAAAGCACTCCTTAATAGAATTCAAAGTACTGAAATAGTACAAAGCATTTTTTCAGATTACAAAGCCATAAAAGTAGAAATTGATAACAGAAAAGAGAAGAAAAAAAAATTGCCAGACATTTAAAGAAACATCCAAACATAATTCCAAAAAGCTCCCAAAATGAAGAGTGAAGAAACTTCCAAGATGAAGGACCTTTCTGAAACTATCAGAAGTCAAGTACAAAAAAAGTATATATAGAGCCCTCCTAGAGATTAAACAAAATGTAGTAGACCAAAATAAAAATTAAGCAAGCCATTTGACCTGATGGAACATCAACATCCTGAAATCTGACAGATCAGTAACAAAATTATAGAACTGGACAATACAGTTCAAAGCCAAAAGAGTAGAACTGATGAATTAGAAATTAGACTAAGTGATCTTGAAAATAGAGCTACAGACAGGTAGTATTATGAGGACAAGTCAGAGAAAAGAAGTAAGAAAAACGAAGCAGCATTAAGAAATATGTGGAAATCTAGCAAGAGAAATAACCTACAATTAATTACAGTTTCTGAGCAGAGAGAGATAGCCAAAAACACAGACAGCATTGTTGTTGAGTTGCTAACAGAAAACTTCACTGAAATTATGGAAGAAGAGAACATAGATATCTAAGACGTGTATCAAACAATACGAGAAAATAGATCCCAAATGAAAGAAACAAAGACATATTACAATCAAGCTGAATAAAATGAAACATAAGCAGAAACTCTTAAAGGCAGTGAGACTCAAAGCAAAGCTAACATTCAGAGGGAAGCCTTGTAGGCTGTCATCTGACCTCTCAGCAGAAACAACATTGGCATGGAGGCAGTGGGATGACACATTCAAAACCTTAAAGGAAAAAAACTTTCAACCAAGAAATACATATCATGCAAAACTGTCTTTCATAGATGAAGATGAAATTAAGACATTCACAGATAAACAGAAGCTTAGAGACTTTGTAAAAACCAAATAAAAACTACAAGAAATACTGAAAGAAACTCTTGGCTTAGAAAAACAAAATTATTAAGTGTATATTTAAGGAGGCAATACAGGGCACAACATACAGAAACCTACTTAGGGAAGGCACAAAATTCAATCATAGTTACAACTTTAAAAGAAGGGAACCAATAAACATATCATGAAAACTAAGACATTATCATATTAAAAAAGAGGGATATACTACAGTAGTTATAATCCTTTCCAATGGAGAGGAAGTTAATAAGATATGTAGAAGTTAAAACTGGGTTTAAACTCAGAATAGTCAGGGAGATCACAGAGGTAGCCACAAAGCACAATAACAATGCAACACATCAAAATAGGAAATGTAATAGAGGAGTCTCAACAATCCCCAAATCAACGCTGAAAATGATAAAAAGCCAACCCATAAAGAAGAATGACACACCACAGAATATTAAGACCAAGAAAGAAAACATCAACACAAAAATAAATACATCAAAATGACAGCATTAAACACATACCTGTCAATAATTATGCTGAATGTAAAAGATCTGAATGCACCAGTAAAGAGACAACAAGTGAAGTCTTGGATCGAAAGACACGACCAATCTATATGTTGCTTACAAGAAACACACCTTAAAGATATGGACAAATTGAAAATTAAAGGGTGGAGTAATACATATCAAGCTAACAATATACAAGGAAGAACAAGTGTGGCAATACTAATCTCAGATAAATTAGATTTTTACATAAAATCCACCGTTGTGGACAAGGACAGTCACAACTTACTGCTGAAAAGTTCAATAAACAAGCAGGACTTAACAATACTAAATATTTATGCACATATTATCAGAGCATGTAGATACATTGAAGAAACACTGATAACAGTGAAGAAAGAAGTAGATCAGTCCACAATAATAGTTGGATATTTCAACTCTCCACTTTCAGTAATGGACACATCATTCAGAAAAAATCTCAGTAAACATACAGAAAATCTTACTGCAACAATTAACCAATCTGACATTATAGACATTTACAGCACTTTTTACCCATTAACAGATAAGTACACCTTCTTCTCCAAAGCAGCTGAAACATTCTCCATAATAGACCATGTGTTAGGACATACAGTAAGTCTCAAAGAATCCAAACAACTGAATTATTGTAAAGCATCTTCTTGGACATAAAGCTGTGAAAGCTGAAATCAACAGGAGAAAAAAACATAGTTAGAAATTCAAAATCATGGAAATTTAAAAACATCTTATTCAAAAATCTATGAGTTATAGAAGAAATCAAGAATGAAATAAAGAAATTCATAGAATCAAATGAGAATGAAAACACATCCTACCAGAATCTATGGGATACAATTAATACAGTACTCAGAGGTCCATTTATCTCTAGAAAGGTACTCATCTGGAATGAAGAAACAGTTCAAACTGAAGAATTAACCCTACAGATTGAATAAGTAGAAAGAGAGCAACAAAGGGATCCCTCAGGCACCAGAAGAAAACATAATAAAGATTAGAGGAGAACTAAATTAATTAAAGAATACAAGAACAACTGAAAAAAAATTAACAAAACCAAAAGATGGTTCATCAAAAAGATCAACAAAATTGATAAATCACTGCCTAAACTTAGCAAAAGAAAAATGAGGGAGGAAACAAATAACCCAAATAAGAAATGAAGAGGGACATATCACAACAGATTCAACTGAAATAAAAAGTATCATAACAGAATACTATAAAAGACTGTACTTGAACAGATTAGAAAGCCTGGAGGAAATGGGCAAATTTCTAGATTCATATCACCTAACAAAATGATCACAAGGAGAAGCAGAATAACTTAATAAACTCATCACCACAAAGGAAGAGACTGAAAATTACCAGCCAAAAAAAGTCCTGGCCCAGATGGCCTCACCAGAAAATTCTATCATGAATTCTGAGAGAAGAATTAACTCCAATGCTATTGAGACTATTTCACAGCATAGAAATGGATGGAATACTCCAAAATTCATTCTATGAAACCAGCATAACCCTGATACCAAAGCTAGGGAAAGATCTCACAAAAAAAAAAAGAAAAAAAGAAAGTTACAGACCAATATCATTCATGAACCTAAATGTGCAAATCTTCAACAAAATTCTAGCCAATAGAATTAAACAACATATCAAAAAAATAATTTACCATGACCAAGCTGGATTCATACCAGAGATGCAAGGCTGGTTCAACATCAGTAAATCAGTTAATGTGCTCAACCGCATCAATAGCACAAAGATAAGAATCACCTGATTTTGTCAATTGATGCAGAAAACGCATTTGACAAAGTCCAACACCCATTCATGCTAAAAACTCTCAGCAAAATACGAGTACAGGAGGAAGTCCTCAATGCAATGAGAGGCATCTACTCAAAGCCAAATGCTTGTGTCATCCTGAATGGAGAGAGACTAAAAGAATTCCCCTTGAGAACAGGAACTAAATGAGGATGCTCACTCCCACCACTTCTATTCAACATTATACTAGAAGTTTTGGCCAGAGCAATTAGACAAAGAAATAAAGGGCATCAGCATCAGCAAATAAGAAGTAAAAATCTCCCCATTTGTAGGTGATATGATTGTACATGCAGAGAAACCTAAAGAATCCAAAAGTAAACTCCTGGAACTAACTGAGGCATTCAGCAAAGTGTCAGGACATAAGACAAATGTAAGCAAATCAATAGGCTTCCTTTATACCAACAAAGAAGAAATAGTCAAATCAATACCATTTACTATACCCCCCAGGAAGATAAAATAGCTAGGAATAAATCTAACTAGAGAAATAAGAGACCTGTACAAAGAGAATTACAAGACCTTACTGCAAGAAACTAAAGGAGACTTACATAAATGCAGAAACCTACCCTGCTCATGGATATGAAGACTTAACATTGTGAAAATGGCTGTTTTACTCAAAGCTATCAATATATATGATGAAATCTCAATACAAATTCCAGTGACATTTTTTAATAAGATGGAGAAACAAATCACCAACTTTTTCTGGGAAGGGAAACAAATCCAGATAAGTAAAGCACCTCCGAAGAAGAAGAGAAACACAGCAGGAGGCCCTACACTATCTGACTTTAGAAATTATTACACTGCCGCAGTAGTCAAAACAACCTGATACTGGTACAAAAAGAGACATACAGACCGATGGAACAGAGTTGAGAACCCAGAGATGCCACCATCCTCCTATGAACAGTTGATACTTGACAAAGTCCTTAGGTTGTAAAGTGAGGTAGATATATTCTCTTTAACAAATGGTGTTGGCAAAATTGGATATCCATCTGCAAAAAGCTGAAAAAAGACCCATATCTCACACCTTACACAAAAACTAACTCAGAAAGGATCAAAGACCTAAGTATCACCCTAAAGCAATAAAGATCACACAAGAAAAAAATAGGACAACAATGGAAGTTCTAATACACAGCTTAGACAGACTTCAAAATCTGACAAATGATGATCAACAGAAGAGAAAATAGATAAATGAGAACTACTAAGAATCAAACACTTTTGTTCATGCAAAGACTTTATCAGAAGAATTACAAGACTACCTACTGATCGAAGTCTGATCTCCATAACCTACAAGTTACTGCAAAACATCAACAAGAAAATGGTAAATAACCCAAGTAAATAACCCAATGGGCTAAAGAGATGGGCAGACGCTTCACCAAAGAGGACTTCCAGGCAGCCAAAGGACGCATGAGGAAATGCCCATGATCATTAGCTATCAGAGAAATCCAAATCCAAACTACAATGAGATACCATCTCACCCCAACAAGGTTGGCTGCAATTCAGAAAATACAAAACAAGGAATACTGGAGAGGCTGTGGAGATATGGGATTACAAAATGGTACACCTCTGTTTTAGTCAGCTACAGCTGCTCTAACAGAAATACCACCAAGTGGATGGCTTTAACAAAGGAAGGTTTATTCTCACACAGTTCAGTAGGTTGCAAGTCCATATTCAGGGTGTCCGCTCCAGGGGAAGGCTTTCCCCTTGTGGGCTCTGGAGGAAAGTCCAGTACTGCATCAGTCTTTATCCAGGGAGCCTCTTAGCACAGGAACCTCAGGTCTGAAGGACGCGCTCTTCTCCTGGTGCTGCCTGCTTGATGGTAACGAGGTTCCCAATTCTCTGCTTGCTTCTCTTTCCTTTTATCTCTTGCAGGTTGAAAGGATTAAGGGTGGGGCAAGTCATACTCCAGGGAAACTCCCTTTACCGCAGGGCAGAGAAATAATCCTAAAAAAGAATTTACAGCCCCACCGGAACCTTTAACATACAGTTTAGCAAAACCACAAAATGGAGGACAGTCACAAGATACTGGGAATCATGTCCCAGCCACATGGTTACACACATTTTTGGGGGCACACAATTCAACCCATGACAACCTCTTTGGAAAACAATCTGGCACTTCCTTAGAAAGCTGGAAATAGATATACTATTTGAACCAGTAATCCTACTGCTCAGAATGTATCCTGCAGAAACAAAGGCCATCACACAGACACATGTACACAACTGTTTATCGCAGAACAGTCCACAATAGCAAAAAGATGGAATCAACGTAGGTCCCCGTAAACAGATGAATGGATAAACAAACTGTGGTACATATATTCAACAGTACACTATGCAATGATAAAAAACAATGATGACTTCAAGCAACATCTCATAACCTGATTTCTATTGGAAGACATTATGCTGGGTGAAATCAGCACAAAAAAGATCAATATTGTATGGGACTCCTGCTATAAGGACTTAAAAACAGACTTATCTACAGAAGAGACTCTTTGATGTCTACAAAGGTGAGGAGAGAGGGAGATAGTAACAGATTAATAACTGATAGGAATTTGGTTAGGTGAAAGCAGTGACAGCACACAGTAGAAAGGAGATCAACTTAACTGGACTTCACCATAAACTGAAAGCTCCTCTAATCTCAACCCAATATTGCAAGGATAGAGTAGTAGGGGTGGGGTCTGGAGGCCATGTCTAGGGGACATGGAGATCGATTGGCATAATTAGTCTATTGCTAAGCAAGTCTCCTGCATCCCATACTGGTGAGTGGCGTTAGGGGTCTTAAAAGCTAGCAATCTGCCACCTGAGGTACACTAAATCGTCCCAGCTCATCCCGAACTGATGATCACCAAGAACAAAGACAAGAGGGAAAAAGAGCCCAGGAAACAGAAGGACCCACATGAATGGGTGACTGCATATACATCTGACCAGAAGAACCACTACCAGATTTGGTGGTGCCCCGTCACCACCAAAGACCGCTGTGATGTGGCACACAATGTCGAGTCCCTGTGGCAACACGAGAAAAAGAGTGGTGCACTCAAGAGCCTTACTAAATGACCACATTTGATGGTCTGATAGCCTGGAGGATACCCTGGGTGCATAGTCTCTAGAATTGCTGCTGTCCCTGTCTAGAAAACACTGCTAAAGTCAACTCTTTGGATGGAAGTGCACTAGAGTCGGTGACACAATGTGACCACATGGTGTGTGTACTTTATCGTTCTATGCGTTTATAGGAGGCTGTCCTACTTGTCTCTTTCCAGATGGGAAACAAAGGGTAGAGTGGAGGAGGTAGGAGCTTGCTAAGTAGATACAAGTATAAAATGAAAAGGAAGGAGTATGCTGTCACGGGGCAAGGAAGGAGCTATAGATAGGTGGGCATGCAGAACTGATTTGGATACTGTCACTTGATCACATTAAAAAAATAAAGAGCTACAAATAGATATACTACATGATCCAGCAATCCCACTTTTTGGAATACATCCTAGGGAAATAAGTGGTGTTACAAAAACAGATACATGCACACCAATCTTTGTTGTAGCATTGTCCACGATAGTAAAAAGATGGAATCAACCTAGTGCCAGTCAGCACACGAATGAATAAACAAACTGTGATTTATTCACACAATGGAATACAATGCAATGATAAGGAACAATGATATTAGGAAATATCTCATAGCTTGAAATCATCAGAAAGAATGAAATCAGTCTCAAGAGGACAAATATTGTATAAGACTACTATTATAAGGACTTAGGAAATGGTTTAAACCCAGAAGAAAATAATCTCTGATGGTTCCAAATATGAAGAGGGATGAAGAGGGGTATTCATAGATTAGCTAGTAGATTGAAATTAGGTTAGATGAAAGTGGCAACAGCACACAGTAGAATATAGGTTAGTACAACTGGATTACACTAAAAGCTAAAAGGTCTTCTAAACACAGCCCAACATTCTGGAGGACAGAGTAGCAAGGTCAGGGGACTGGAGACTATGGTTTTAGGAGATGTGTAGGCTAATTGTCATAACTAAGTTTTTTTTTTATTATGACTGAGTGAAAATGTACATTCCTGTATAAATTTACATGCCCTCCTATATGCAGCTTCCTCTGCTCTCCCTGCCCAGTGACAGCACACTATTCCTCTCTGCTCCATACATGTCTCATCCTCCCAACAGTCTCCTTTTCCCTCCTCTCCACCCACTCTCCTTCCTCCAGCCAGAGGTCAGCAGGACGATATCCTATAGATGCATAGAACCATAAAGTGCTTCCAATATATGGTCACTCTGCATTGCCAAGTCCAATCCATTTGTGTCCGAAGAGTGGACCTTCGTTATGATTCATGGGCAAGGGCAGCATCAGGGCCAGGGGCCATGCTCCCAGGGGAACCCCAAAACCGCTGGACCTCAACTAAGTTTTTTTTTAAGAAAATGTTCTGAGTAACACTTGGGTGAGTGGCATCTGGGGTCTTAAAAGCTACAAATTGGCCATCTTAATAGCATCAGTTTTTGCTTATCCACCTGGAGCAGAGAAGAATGAAAGGCATAAGGAAACTATGTGCCCAGGAGACAAACAATGACATTTGATCTGGAGACTTTGTCTACATGAGACCTGAAGAAGTTGATGGTGCCTGGCCATCGCCACTGACAGACCTGACAGGGAACACAGTGGCAAGTCCCTGACTTCGCAGGAGAAAAATCACTGTGCAGAGCTAGAGCTCCCTTAAAGGAACAGACTTCACTGGCCGTCACACTAGAGGTTCCCCTGAAGACATGGCCCACGGACTCTCTGTTAGCCCAGAGCAGAAACCAGTTCTGAATCACACTCTTCAGGTAAAAGACTGGACTGGGCTATAAGACATAGGGTGATGCTAGAGAGGAATATACTTTTTGGATTAAACATATACCTGAGGCTATCTGAACTGCTCTTGTCCAAAAGCAAGATGAGAGGGTGGAGGGAGGACAGGAGTTGGCTAAATAGATACAGAGATACAGGGTAGAAAGGAGGAGTGTGTTGTCATGGGGCAGGGAAAGTATTTGGAGTTGCACAGTAGTATGTATGAGGTGTTTCATATGGCAAAATTATTTTGATTGTAAACTTTCATTTAAAGCTCAATAAAATGTTTTAAACAGATGTCCTGATTAATTCATTTTGGTAACTTTAGGGAATGAGTTTTTTCCACTAGTTTTCTAAGCATTTTCTTACATTCAGTCATGGGCTGTGATTATTTGTAAAATATCTTCTGTGAGAATTTTTGCTTTTGTAGAGACTGACAACTAACACAACTGAATTCATATAAGACATAATAGAGGAAGTAGATAATAGACACATTGATGGAAAGAAAAATTGTATTAGTGTTCTTCAACATTTTCTAAAGTCCAGATTTTAAAAAATAGTAATACATGAAGCAAATGAAAAGAAAACATAGAGTAAATTGCTGCAAAGACCTTTTTAATGTTACAAAGAAAGATATCACTTTGTGGACTTACTTGGCCTGACCCAAGTCATGACATTTTCAGTCACCTCATATATATGTGAAAGCTGGACAGTCAATAAAGAAGACTGGAGAAGAACTGATGCATTTGAATTACCATGTTGGCAAAGAATTTTGAATATATCACGGACTGCCAGAAAAACCAACAAATCTGTCTTGGAAGAGCACTGCTTGGAAGTGAGAATGCAGACTGTCAAGACTTCATCTTATATGCTTGGGACATGTCATTAGGAGAGAACAGTCCCTGGAGACAGACTCTGTCTTAGTCATCTAGTGCTGCTGTAACAGATATAGTACAAGTGGATGGCTCTAACAGAGAAATTTATTTTTCACAGAAAGTCAAAATTCAGGGCATCAGCTCCAGGTGAAACCTTTCTCTGTTGGCTTTGGAAGAAGGTCCTTGTCATCAAACTTCCCCTGGACTGGGATCTTCTTAAGTGCAAGGATCCCAAGACCAAAAGGAACACTCTAGTTCTGGGATTGCTTCTTTCCTGATGGGATGAGGTCTCCAACTCTTTGCTGGATTTCTTTTCTTTTAAGTCCTGAGAGATAGCCTCAAGATGTAATACAATCTTATAGACTGAGTCCTACCTTACTAACACACCCATTGTCCATCCTCCCTCATCAACATCCTACAGACAGGATTTACAACATGTAGGAATATCACAAAATGCCAGGAGTCATGGCTCAGCCAAACTGATACACACCTTTTTTGGGGAACACAATTCAGTCCATGACAGACATCATGTCTGGCAATATAGAAGCTTAGAGAAAAAAAGGAAGACCCTCAACAAGGTGGATTGACACAGTGGCTGCAACAATGGGCCCAAATGTAGCAATTAATGTAAGGATGGTGAAGGACTGAGGTTTCTTTCTGCTATAAATCGGTTTTCTGGGAGTTAGAAACAACTGTGCAGCACCTAACAATAACAATAACAACAAATTATCATGACTCAGTAGAATACTTCTTTTCGTCTCTTACCATTCACAAAACGTAATATAATAGTCAAAAAAGTTGAGATTAAATCACCGTGATGGCTATAACTAAGCATCATACTGGCTGAGCATTTCCAGGAACAATTTTTAATGACATTAGGCATGTACACTGAGCCTTTTAATTTCCAAGGACATGACAGCCAAAGAGAACTGAAAATAATTAAGAAAATATGTACACAATGACAAATACAATATAATGGCTATAAAAAAATTATCACTGAGTATTTTTAACTACTACCCAAATACTAGCTATCATAGAAATACATATAAAAATTCTAAATGGTGACTTCCTGAAGATTTACAAAATTACAAAATTTGGGGACAACATTTTGTTTGTTGTATTGCAAATGACCTTAAAAATAATTTAGACAAAACTACAAATTTTTGAGATACAGAGTCAGGGACTTTGATTTGGCAATATAGCTGGTTTTTATCCATCTATCTAGCCAGCTTCTTAATTATGTGTTTAATAATTTATAATAATCTTCATATATATAATAAATTTAAAATTATTCTGGGATAGTAGGAAGAACAGAAGGAAGAGGAAGAAGACAAATGTATTTCCATAAAGTACAGGCAGAAATACAGCTAAAATGCACACCATAAAGACTAATAAACTCACTTTAGGAAGACCATTAACTCGCTTCTATATTTTCTACTAGTCAAACCAAAAGACAGAACATCATCAGTTACAATATTCACCATTTCTATGGGATATGAATGAACACGTTACTCATAAGTACAATTTTTTTTGGCTTTCAGACCAGTCAGGGATATCTCCTAAGCATCTTCATCGAGTAAGAAGCTTAGAGAGGTTAAATGAATTGCAGTAAATAAGAAACAGTGTCCAGGGTTCTCTACAATGTGGCAGAATGTTCAAAATTTTAACAAGTTTAGGACATCAAATCTTTGGACTTCATCGCTGAATACGATAAAAATTATGTGAGAGGAATCAAAGGCCATTCTGCTTTGTAAACTCTGACAAAAACCACAGATATCTACAAATCTAGTCTGTAAGTATGATGTGGTTTAGTGGTCCAAAAACTCTTAGTCTGCAGACAAATCTTGTCTTAATCAACTGACAGAAAGGTCCATAAACAAATACTAAAGGATAAAAAAAACTCTTAAAAGTAATTGAACTCTTTCCTTATTTTTCCTATGGTGACTTACTCTTGTACCACAAAGAGATAGCTCTTTTTTAAGAGTGCTTAAACTCTTAACTAAAAATATTTTGTGTTTTGGATTAAATTTTGATTGTATATATCATGTTGATGTTTTGTGTGCTGTCAAATCAATTCTGACTTATAGTAACCCTGTATGACAAAGGAGAATTGTCTCATAGAGTTTCCTAGTCTGTAATATATTTAAGAGTAGGTCTCCAGTCTCATAGAACGCTATAAACCTTATATAATTTCTCAAGAATATTATGAATACATCCTATGTGCTTGTCATTGGAAAAAATACAACGTATCATGGTTCTGCTGGACCACTTTGAATGAATTTATCCAAAGGAAATCCTGATGGTATAGTGGTTAAGTGCTACATCTGCTAATCAAAAGATCAGAAGTTCGAATTCTCCAGATGCTCCCTAGAAACCTCATGGAGCAATTCTAATCTGTCCTATAGAGTCACTGTGAGTCAGAATCAACTCAACAGCAGTTGGTTTGGTTTTTGGTTTTCAGGTGGCAAGAAAATGAGAAAAATTGCAGCTGACAGTAGTAAAACATGCTTTGATTGATTAAACTCACAGTCGTACATAAGGGAGACTTTCCTTCAGTCAGTGGTCAACATGGTAACATTAATAAAGACACAACCCAGGAATGGTCTCCTCTAGACTGCTACCAAAGCGCAAAAAGAAAAAGAAGAAGTTAATTCTTCTACAGCTACTAACAACCACCATTACTCTGTTCTTTTTTTTTTCCCCCCTCCAGGGCTAACATCACATTTACATCCATATCTTGGGGTTTGGCAACATAGTTTGTAGTACATATGGGTTCTTCAAAAGGCCTGTATTCACGTTTGGTGGAACAAATTTTTCCTGTATGATATAGGTGCAGTGACTTAATTATTTATTATTATCTTCCTCTTCAAGTGTACATCTTCAGTTTCCCAGCATTATCCGAGTGCTACTTTGGTATATATTTGAATGCCTAAGAGAACTTCTGAAAGCACAGATATCATGTTCTCATCTGCAGAGTCACGCATGGTGGACAGGTTTCAGCCGAGCTTCCAGACTAAAACAGAATAGGAAGAAGGACCTGGAAATCTACTTCTGAAAAGAATTAGCCAGTTAAAACCTTATGAAGAACAGTAAAACACTGTCTAAGATAGTGCCAGAAGGTGAGCTCCCCAGGTGGAAAACACTCAAAAGGTGGCTGGGAAAGAGCTGCATCTTCAGAATAGTGTCAACTTTAATGACTTGCATGGCATCGAGCCTTCAGCAACTTCATTTCCTGATGTGGCATGGTTCAAAATGAGAAGAAAGAGAGGCAAACATCTATCAGTAATCAGAATATGGAATGTATGGAAGCATAAATCTAGGAAAACCAGAAATTTTCAGAAATGAATTGAAACACATAAACATCAATGTCCTAGGCATAAGTGAGCTGAAATAGATTGGTACTGGTCATTTTGAATGGGAAAATTATACGGTCTGCTGTGTCGGGAGTGATAACTTGAAAGACTTTGGCATGGCATTCATCATCACAAAGAACATTTCAAGATCTATCCTGAAGTACAGTGCTGTCAGTGATAGGATAATATGTACACACCTACAAGGAATACAAGTTAATACAAATTTACGCACTGACCACTAAAGTAAAAGATGAAGAAATTAAAGATTTTTACCAGCTTCTTTAGTATGAAATTAATCAAACTAGCAATCAGGTTGCACTGATAATTACTGGTGCTTGGAATTCAAAAGCTGTAAACCAGAAGGATCTGTAGTTGGCAAATATGGCCTTTGTGATAGAAACAATCCTGGAGAGCACATAATGGAATTTTGTAAGACCAATAACTTTTTCATTGAAAATACATCTTTTCACCAGCATAATGCTTAAGTGCTATGGCTGCTTACCAAAAGATCAGCAGTTCGAATCCACCAGGTCCTCCTTGGAAACTCTATGGGGCAGTTTTACTCTGTCCTATGGAGTCACAACATGTCAGAATTCATTTGACAGCAGCAGGTTTTATACAAATGGAGCTCAGCAGAAGGACTACACCAGACTTAAATTGACTACCTCTGTGGACAAAGACAAAAGAAAAGCTCAACAGCATCAGTCAAAAAAAGGCCAAGGGCCAATTGTGGAATCAAACATCAGTTGCTCTTCTGTAAATTAAAGCTGAAACTGAAAAAAATCAGAACAGGTCCACAAGAGATAAAGTACAAACTTGAGTAAATCCCATCTGAGTTTAGAGACCATCTCAAGAACAAAATTTGATCCGTTAAACACTAATGACCAAGAGCAGATGAGATGTGGAAAGACATCACACATGAAGAAAGCAAATGGCCATTAAAAAGACAGGAATGAAAGAAAATACCAAAATGGACATCAATAGACTCTGAAACTTCCCCCTGAACATAGAGTAGCTAAAGCAAAAAGAAGAAATTATGATGTTGAAGAACTGAACAGAGAATTTCAAAGTGTGGCTCAAGAAGACAAAGTCAAGTATATGACATATGCCCAGAGCTGGACATAGAAAACCAAAGTGGAGGAACACATTCAGCATTTGTCAAGCTGAAAGAACTAAAGAAAATATTCAAGTATCAAGCAATAGTGAAGGAGTGATGGGAAAACATTAAATGATTCAGGAAAGAATATACAAAGACATTATACCAAAAAGAATTTGTTTTGCGGTTCAACCAATCAGGAGGTAGCATGTGATTAGGAACTGATGGTACTGGAGGGAGAAGTTCAAGTGCACTGAAGGCACTAAGAAAGCAAGGCTCCAGGAAGTGATAGCACACCAATTCAGATGTTTTACTAAGTGGAAGCAGCTGTGGAAGTGCTCACTTGTCTACGCCAAGAAATCTGGAACACAGCTGCCTGCCCAACTAACTGGAAGTGATCCTTATCTATGCCCATTCCCAAGAGAGGTGATACAACCAAATGTGGAAATTATCAAATGACACATATCAGAAATATCACACACAAGTAAAATTTTGCTGAAAATCATTCAAAAGTGACTACAACAGTATATTGACAGGGAATTGCTTCAAATTCAGGCTGGATTCAGAAGAGGATGTGGAACCAGGGGTATCATTACTAACATCAAATGGATCTTAACTGAAAGCAGAGAATATGAGAAAGATGTTTACCTGTGTTTTACTGCTTATGCAAAGGCATGTGACTGTGTGGATCATAACTAATTATGGATAACATTGCTGAGAACGGGAATTCCAGAACATTGAATAGTGCTCATGAGGAATCTGTACACGTATCAAGAAGCAGTCATTCAAGCAGAAAGGGTACACTGCGTGGTTTAAAATCGAAGATGTGTGTCAGTATTTTATACTTTCACATACCAAGTCAATCTGTATGTTGAGCAAATAATAGAAGAAGCTGGAGTATATAAAGAAGAATAGGGCATCAGGACTGGAGGAAGACTCATTAACAATCTGTGTTATACAGATGACGCAATCTTGCTTGCTAAAGGAGGACTTAAAACACTTACTGATAAAGATCAAAGACTATAGCCTTCAGTATTGATTAAACTTTACCATAAAGAAAACAAAAATCCTCACATCCTAATAAATGGAGAAAAGATTGAAGTTGTGAAGGATTTCATTTTTGTTGGATTCGTAATCAACACCCATAGAAGCAGCTGTCAAGATATCAACAGATGCACTACATTGGGCAAATCTACTACAGAACACCTCACTGAAGTGTTGAAAAGCAAAAAAGTTACCCTGAAGAATAAGGTACACCTGACCCAAGCGATGGTATTTTCAGTTACATTATATGCATGTGACAGTCGGACAATGAACAAGGAAGACAGAAGTGACACCTTTGAATTGTGATGTTGGAGAAGCGTATTGAATATATGGTGGACTGCTAAAAGAGCAAACAAACCTGTCTTAGAATAAGTACATCTCACTTTGAACACGCTGTCAGGAGATATCAGTCCCTGGAGAAAGACATAATGCTTGGTGAAGTACAGTGGCACTGAAGAAGATGAAGAACCTCAACCAGGTGGAGTGACACAGTGGCTGCAACAATGAGCTCAAGTAAAAGGATTGTGGCCATGACACAGGACAGATCAGTGTTTACTTCTATTGTACATAGGGTCACTATGAGTCAGAACTGATTCAATAGAACCTATGACAACAACATTTCCATGAATTCTGATTCATTACTTCAAGAATGAACATCAAGAATCTGCATTTCTAAAAAATGATGCTGATGCTGTCATTCCATTCACCATATCTTGAATGGCACTGCTACAGAAGCTTGTTCTGAAAGTGTGCTCTGCAGACCATCAATCTTGGCATCTCCTCAAAGCTTGTTAGAAAGCGAGAATCCTGGGCGTCGCTGCAGATGTTTAGAATACTCTTCTCAATCGGTAATATAACATAAGGTTGTGTTACACACTCACAGTATGAAGTATGTCAGTACTGGAGAACACACTGCACAAACACGTGAGCCTCTAGATCTATGTTTAATTTGCCTGCCCCTAGGTTAGGCTGCTGCTGTCAAATGCAGTTCTCAGGAACTTGTGGCAGATTTTAAAAACTGATCACAAAATTGCATTTCATCTCATGAGGAGGTGGAATCTCTTACCCTACTTCTTAAGCATTAGCTGACCTTGTGACTTGCGTTAGCCTATACAATGTGAGTAAAGCACTGTAAAAATTACAAATCATCACCAAAAGATGCCTTGCAGCTTCTTTTCTTGAGGCTTTCAGGATTTTAGCTGGTGTTATTGGAAGGAGCTCAGGCTAGCCTGCAGAATGTTCAGGAAAAGATGACCCACTTTGCACCAATTAATAGCTAGTCAGTCCCAGAAACACAGCTACCTAGTTGACTGGCTGCTACTGCAGAGAATGGGTTAATTTAAGCCAGCATCAACAGAACCACCCAGCTGAGCCCAACCTATATAGCCAAGCCATAGAATTATGAGCTAAATAAATGGTTATTGAAATCAGCCCCAAAAACTTCAGATTGTGCACAGTAAAAGTTATGACATCTGATTTATTTTAATAGTTCCCTCAGAGACCTGAGATGACAAGTTAAAAGAAAGTTGTGATAGCACAGAAAAATTTTTGATTATTCTGCTTAATTTTTTCCAGTAGGCCAGAAATAATTATTGTAAGTTATCAGCAAACTGTTAACAAATCACCTGACTGGTGACATCCTTAAAGACAAAATTGTGATTCTTCTAGCATAACAAAGAAAATAGCACCCGCATACCTTACTTTTATAGATAAAAGTGCTGATATTGATGTTTGGATATTTTCCTGTAGAGTACAGAAGAGTTAGTCAGGATATTCTAGGAAATCCGAGTCAGTGACCAAGAAAGAACCTCAGGGATGGCTGAATTACAGCCATGCACAGCTTCTATTTCCACAGGCCTCTTTAGTACCAAGGACTTGTAAACTCTGGTAGATGTACTCAGATTGGTTTGCCAAAGTTCATTTTCAAGGGTTGGCCATGCTGTTTTATAATATTAATTATAAAAGATATTGATTTTTCTCAAATAAGTTCTTTGCATTAGGAAAATTACAAACAACGTTTTAATGGTTTTATTTTTCATTTAGAAATGATATAATAGTTTATTTGAAAAAATAGTTTAGAAATAACTAATAAAAAATTAAACAATATGAATGGTAGGAAATTAACCCAAGAAGATGTTGTAAATAATCTGAAGTTGCTAAATTGAATCAATGTTAAAACTGCAGTAGAATAGACAAATCAATATTCAAAACTGAGGCCTCAAACAGGCCCTTTTCTGTATGAGATAATTGAACATATGGTAAAGGATATGTCATCAGTCATTCTTGAAAAGCAAGGGCACAAACTGATTAATAAATGTAAATACAAAGGGACAATTTATTAAAAAAGAAAACATAATGAATAAATAACATGTGAGAAAACAGCTTCCTAGTCAATAATCCAGTAAATGCAAATTAAGACAGTATTATAACAATCTCTTCCATTAACAAAGATTTTTAAAACATGATTTATCAATAACAATGGATTTGAAATGATATTGATCTATCATTTAAAGGAAAGTGGGCCTCTGTCTCTTTTTACTGCAAGATAGCCTTTGGAATTTTCCTAATTTCAACTGTCGACCTTTTGGTTAGCAGTTGTGGCTCGTAACCACTAAGCCAGGGTTTCCTGAAATTTCTCAGGTAATTAAAATGTTTTTGTTACCTAAAACCACCAGGTACACTTGAGACTCTGTGCAAACGAGTAGGGGCTACACAGACCACACCTGGTCAGCTAACCACAGGAAAGGGCAGGATTTAGCCAATCGTGCATATTCAGTGATTCAACCATGCCTCTGAAATGAGGCCTCAGTTAGGACCATGCAATGAGACTGTGTTCATGACTACGCACCAAAGCTAATCAAGTCTTTGAACACAGGTATTCCCAAGGGCTTCCTGGTTGGTGAGAATATTTGCTCTTGGGAGAGACGTATGCCTTTGGGAAAATGGAAACTCTAGTTATGAACCCTCCCAGACTTTGTCCCATGTAATTCTTCTTTATGTTGATCTTGATTTACATCCTTTTTGGTTATTAAAAATCTGTAGTCATGACTCTGGTATATTTGTTGCTAGTTCTATAAATAATTCTAGCAAGTTACTGAATTAAAAAGAGGAGGAGGAGACAGCAGGCAGGAAGTTAAGCGTCTGGGTACCCATAAATTTACAGATGGTATCCTGAAAGGGTTATTTAAAAAAAAAATGCTTTCAGAGTCAACTCTGATTCACAGTTGCACGATAGAATAAAGTAGAATTGCCCCATAGGGTTTCATGGACTGCCTGGTGGTCTCAAACCACAAACTTTTTTTGTAACCACTTTGTTTTTGTTTTTTGTTTTTTGTTTTGTTTTGTTTAACTACTATGCCCCCAGAGTTTCCAAGAGGCAACTGCAAAACCTATGGTCAGAAATGAGGGTGTCCTGTGGACTCCCAAACTTGAAGCTGGGATCTATTTATTTAACAATCTAAAGGATGGTGTCCTTTCAATTTGTCAGGTCTAACTTATCTCCAGGTAGCTAAAGAAAGAGAAATCAGTGCTGCTTGGGGAGCTGGTAGCAGAAATGGTGGAGAATTGGGAAAGTGGAGATTTAAGGAAATCTAATTGATCTACACATTTTGGGGATTGGATTTATGTCAGTCTTTGTCTACAAAGAAAATCATCAGGAAACATTTAAGAACTTTTGACAGATAACTCGCTTTGCTAAGTCTGTTCTCATGAAATAAAGTAATAATTTTAAAACAGAAATAGTCACTGTAATTCTATGAGGCCCAGAGAGTTAAGTCCGTGAACTTAATTGTTCTGAGTGCTACATACCTCGTTGCTAAATATCACTATGGTCACCTTCAAAGTACTCCCCTTGGGAAGATACGCACCAAAACCAGTACCTAGTGTACCCATCAAACCAATTTTGGTACTCTCTGGAATGGTCATTGAGCACGGTGGTAAGGTGGCAAGTTTGCAAACTTAATTGTATAGTTAGTTGTCTGTGAGAGAGTTTTTAGCTGGTAAACAAATAACTGTATTGGAACACCCTCCCTACTCACCTGATCTGACCCCCAATGACTTTTTTCTTTACCCAAAGACAAAGGAAATATTGAAATGAAAGAAGACATTTTGTTGACATTCAGTCCATCAAGGGTAATACAATGACAGCTATGACAGCCACTCCAGAAAAAGAGTTCCAAAATTGCTTTGAAGGGTGAGTGAGGCATTGGCATTGGTGTATGGCTTCCCAAGAGAAGTACTTCAAAGGTGGCCACGGTGATATTCAGCAATGAGGTATGTATCTTCTAGGATGAGTACGCGAACTTGTCAGACCTCTTATTTGTATTATTGAGCAAGGAAAACAATTCGAATTTGTAGTAGCTGTTAAATAAATTACTGACTGTTTAGACAATTGGAGACCTGGGATTTGAAGTTGATTTGGGAGGATTTGCTAAATGATTCACTCTACCATGCTGCTTTATTGCCAGAATCACAGAATACAGAAATCAGAAAGATACACCTACTAGCATACTCCCTTAACTGAGAACAATAGTGAAAAAGAGGTGATCCAATTGAGCTTAAAACATACTCAGTACATAAGTGTTTAGCATTAGCTCATTAATGGTCTTATCTGTAAGAGACAGCTTAGTTAGAGATTCCTAACTTTTTCTCATATTCTCAGATTCTCATTTTATTATCTTAAAGCTTAGTAACTCAAATATTTTCCAGATTTTTTTTTTAACTGATGACCTTTCATACTTTCTAACTGGGCAAGAGTTGCTTAAGAATTCAGGGTCAACTATTGCAATTATAACAGGTATTTAAAATGCAGTATTGAATGGACTTTAAACATAATTTTTTGGTGGATTTCTTAAAATAATATGGAAAAATGTGATTAGTGAGCAAGATACATGGGATTAATAAAAGCAACTTCTACACAGAGAAAAGACATTAAAAATAACAGTAGTGGCTACCTGTCACTAGCAAAGTTTAAAATGTACCGTCTGAAACTGCTGCCTGTTGCTGTTAAGTCAATTCTGACTCATAGCAAACTGTACAGGACGGAATAGAACTGCTCTGTGGCGTTTCCAAGGAGTGGTTGGTGGATTTGAAATGTTGCCTTTTGGTTAGCAGCTATGGCTATTAACTGCTATGCTACCAGAGTTCCCCTTTGTTATATAGATAGTTTTTTGATTAACTGTATAATTTACAGTATCATTTTAAAATAAAATACATAAAAAAACAAAAAAGTATTTTCAAGATGTCTTGAGCAAGTAGTGAAAAGTGTTGACTATGATCCTTCCTCACTACCTTAGCTTTTCCTCCATACTGTCTATGATTCTTAGGGTGGCGTACACTCTCCATCCACTTTAACTCCTTCCTCTCAGAGCCCTGGCAGTGCAGTGATCAGGAGCTCAGCTGCTAACCAAAAGGTCGGCAGTTCAAATCTACCAGCTGCTCCTTGAAAACCCAATGGAACACTCTCGTCTGTCCTTCAGGGTCAATATTCACCATATCCACTGCTGTGGAGTCGATTCTGACTCAGAGAAACCCTATAGACAGAGTAGAATTCCCCCATACAGTTTCCAGGGAGTGCCTGGTTGGTTTTAATTGCTGACCTTTTGGTTAGCAGCCATAGCACTTAACCATGATGCCACAAGGGTCAGGATTGATTTAACAACAATGAATTTTTTTCTCATTGGCTTGGACTCTTCCCTTCCACAGACCTCTCATTTTCAATTAGTTTCAGTTGTCTGTATTTTCAGTTTTGTTTATTCTAGGTTATAACCAGCTGTCCTGATTTTGATGTCAATCAAAATGTAAAATCAAAATTTTCAAGCTATATTCTCAAGAAATGTTTTCATGTATAGTAAATGTTATGAATACATTGAAATATTCTATTTATGAAAAGAATGTCCTCTCCTACACAGTCTCTGTTTCCAAGTTCTGGAACTCTTTTTAACAGGACGTTCGCCCTCTAGAACCATTCTCAATAACTTTCTTTCATGTTTCCTGTCTCTTTAGCATTTTTTCCCGTAGTGTGGAAGATTTCCTTAGTTTTAACTTCCAAATCACTGATAATATCTTTCTTCCAAAGTTATTATTATTATTTTTGTCCATTTACTTTATTTTCCAAGGTTTCTTCATTGTTTATTGCTTGTTTTTCATAACAGTTTTTTCTCATTTTACTAGTAAAATGCTGTCTCAAAATTTTTCCTGCCTATTCCAGTGGTACTTGTTTATCTTGAACACTTATTCATGCTATGTGTATTCACTGAGTTCAAATGGGTGAATAAAGAGTGTTGACTAATAAAGGCAGATGCCATTTACATTTTTAGAAGTCTATTGTTCCAGCAACATAAATGATACAACTGTAGATTTTCCTGTTAAGAGGGACAACCTTATAAATGACTGTCCATACCTCTGATGCTTTAAATTTTTGTTTTTCCTCAATTGTTTTCTCTATTACTCCCTTTTTGTGTCTTCCAAAGTTGCCCCAAGATTTCTGCTCTGCTCTATCTCACTTTCTTGTTTTTCAGCAGTTCTTGTTTTATTATTTTTTAATCTGTATAATGTTGGCTGTTTCAATAGGACCTTGAAAGAAGATGAGCTTAATGGATGTTCTTGATCTAGCATCTTCACATTTCTATGTAGGTTTCTTAAATTGAAAACCCTGATAGCATAGTGGGTAACTGCTAAATCTGCTGATCTAAAGGTGGGCAGTTTGAGTCTACCAGGCATTCTTTGGAAACTCTATGGAGCAGCTCTACTCTGTCCTACAGAGTCACTATGAGTCAGAGTCAACTTGACAGCAGTGGGTTTGGTTTTGGTTTGGTTTCTTACATTATTTATATTTTCTTTGTGTGTGTGCGTGTTCTATTTATGTGTGTTGTTTATTAGGGCTTCTGCAATAAAGTACCACAAATGAGTGGCTTCAAATAAAAAATAATTATGTTCTCACCTTTCTTGTGACTTATAGGCCAAATTTAGATTGTTGGCAGAGTCATTCTCTCTTTAAAGTCTATAGGGGAAAATTCTTTCTTGTTTCTTCCAACTTCTGGTAGTCCCATATGTTGTTTGCCTTGTAGCTCAGTATCTCTCCATTGACACATGGACATTTTTCCTCAGTTTGTCTATTTCTCTCCTTTTCTAAGGACATCATTCAGATTGGATTTAAACTCACACTACTCCAATATGATCTCATGTTAACTGATAACATCTTTATAAACCCCATTTCCAAAGAAGGTCATGTTCACATGTACATGGAGTTGTGATGTCAAAATATCTTTTTGGAAGACATCATTTAGTTCGTAACATTATATTTGTATGATCCAGCGTTTCATAAATCCTTTGACTGTTATGACTTATTATACACTTAAATGCCCAATACAGTACTGATAAAAAAGTGTGTACTAAGTGAATGCTAACTGTTAGGTCCTTTCTATCAGATCTCTACAATATTTGTTACATTTGTTTCTTTCACTCCATCCTTAGTATGATTTCCCCCTTTTCAAACTTTGCTCACCTCTTCCTTGAAATATGTAAACAGCCCATAATTAGCCATATTACATCCAATTTGGGCTCTCCCCAGTTCAGCTTATATACTGCTGCCAAGGATAATCATTCTGAAACTTGGCCTTGATCATGAGGTTTCTTTGCTCCAGAGAGCCTGTGATATTAATTTCAAAATTCAGTCTAACATTTAAAATTCTCTATCATCTAAGTCTAACAAACTTTTGCAGCTTAAGTTCTTGAGATTGCACTGTAGCTTACTCTGAAAAGAAGTGGCATACTTTCTCCTTCCTATTTCCCATCCACTCTTTCTGCCCATTGTCACATGTCCCTACTCCTGCCTGTATTTCAAGTGGGACTGAAATACTACTAACTGTACAAAACTTTTCCTCATTTCTCTAGCCACCATTCTTTTCTCTGGAACTCCATAGCTTATCAGTATTTCTGTTATAAAACTTCCTCAGTCTTTGAATTATTTAAAGTGTGTTTTACACCATTCCTAGAAGCAGATTAAAAAAAAAAAAAGTCTAAGAGTCATCATTTGTATCTTACCAACTAACACAGGAAATCGTGGAGTAAAAAATAATTATTTACAAAAATAAAACCAGATACCAGCTAAAAAATAAATAAATAAATGAAATATCATCCTCGGGAATTATTAAAATTCATGTAATCCAATCTTTATTAACCATTAACTTCCAAATCATTCACTATTCAGTCCTAGTAAGCAATGTAAATTAGAAGTTAAAAGAAAAAACCAAGAAATTAGTGAGGCTAACCTATGAGTTAATCTTCTGAATAATCAACGAAATATTTCTATATAAATACAATAGAATCCTAGATGACACGGTTCCTCATAATACACAGTTACATATATCTTTGGTCAATTGTGTTTATTTTCGCTTCACAAATGTAAGCAAAGAGCATTATACAAAATCAAATTTCAGTCATAGTACATTAGCAAAGAAATACAGCACAAATATCAACAGCACAATCCCTGACACATTATGTTCAATAATTGCTTAGCTGACCATAAGTGGAAATTCTTGGATAAATGCACTTCACTTTTTGAGAAAAATAATGCCTTCATCTCAGGGACCTAAACTGAGCTGGAAAGACCTGATATGCGCTATCAGGTGTCAAGGTAGTTGATTAAGGCTAAAAAACAAGGAAAATAATACTCAAGCCTTTAATCGCTTACTATGATATTATAAGCAAGAAGTTAAGTCCAAACATGCCAACGGCTCCCCTTCCCACCCTGTTCTGTATTTCCCCAGTAATTATAAGAATCAGGTATCAGCTCGGATGTGGGGACTGTCTCACCACCTAAGGAATACCAAACAAAAGGCTCTTGTAGTTTTATGGATACTGGGGCTATGAGGAGTAGGAGGAGGGAAATCTAGGACTGGAAAATACTAAATACTGAGTCTGGATGGAGAGAAGTGTATTCAAGTTCCCCTGCCCTTTTCCATAATAAGGAGACTTTAACATAAGTGTTTGAGGAAGGCTTCTATAGCATAGGAATGTGCATAATACGGGAAGAAATTCATAAGAAAAAACATGCTGAAATTATATTGATTATTTATGAGTGAATCATTGTTAGCCTGACAATTCAGCATGCCTGCAAGGTCTACAAGGAAGGGCACTCTGCAAGACTCGCTAGCCCTTGTCTGCAGTCCTCCACTGGGTATGTACAGAAAATAGCACAGACACGGCAAAAGGCACACAGACACAAAATACTACTAGCTTTTGGGGTTCTTCTTTCAAGTGAAGCAAAAGTATAGGCTGCTAGGAGAGGCCAAGAAACAGCCTCCCACCCCAACAAGGAAAAGATCTGCTGCTTCTTAGGAAGTAATAATATGAAAAATCAGACTGTAATTTGGGGAGGGGAGGGCCTGGAAGACCTCTTGCTGATAGCAGGTACAGTTAATGTAGACTTTGAAGGAAAAATGGTAGCATGCCCACTCCCTATGGGAGGGGCAGAAAATTGCTGGAACTCTGGATATTTCATGGACACAAAGCAAAGCTTAGCTATTGCTGGAAGGGGAGCAGAAAAAAATGGTCCTATGCAAAAAGAACAGGTTCTTGTATCTTGTTATCATTATACAAGACAAATTCAGAGGAGTTGCGGAGGAGGCAATGTGTAATAATATTAACAAAGTCACACTCTGTGGTTGAAGATCACCTGGCTAATCTCATACTGAGACTTTAAGGAAAAATCTCTCTGTTACCACCATGATCCCTATGCCAAGTAATTAAAAATCAACATGGCATATCTATGTTGATACTCCATTTCAAAAAACAAGCAAACAAAAAAAAAAAAAACAACAAAACACTGTATACCTAGGTCTTAGGTATTCAAGGCATTAGTGAATTGAAGTGGACTGGTATTGGCCATTTGAAATCTGACAGTTACATGGTCTATTACACCAAGAATAACACATTGAAGTGGAATGGCATCACACTCATTGACAAAAAGAACATTTCAACATCTACGTATGATTTTGTCAGTGATGTGATAATATGTACAAGCCTACTAGGAAAACTATTTAATACAATTATCAGCCAAATTTACCCACTAACCGCTAATGCCAAATTTGAGGAAATTGAAGATTTGTTTTTGTTTTTTGTTTTTAGCAATTTCAGTAGTTTGGAATTGATCAAACAAGTAATCAGACATATTGACACTTGTGACTGGAATGCAAAAATTAGAAACAAAGAAAGATCAGTTGTTGTAAAACATGGCTTTGGTGAAACGAACGGTATCAGTGATTGCACAGTACAATTTTACAAGACCAAGGACTTACTCACTGTAAATGCCCTTCTTTAACAACATAAGTGGTAACTACAAATGCAGACTTCACCTTAGTGAACACACAGCAATCAAATCTGCTACATCTATGGAAAGAGAAGATGGAGAAACTCAAAATTAGAAGCCAGAACAAGGCCAAAGGCCAACTGTGGAACCAACCCAAGATGGATGTTGGCTAAAAGCAGAGAATACTGAAAGTTGTTTACCAGTGTTTCATTGACCAGACAAAGGCATGTGACTGTGTGGATCATAACAAACTGTGGCTAACACTGCAGAGAATGGGAATGTCAGAACCCTTAATTGTGTTCTTAAGGAATTTGTACATGGATCAAGAGGTACACATGTAAACAGAACAAGGGAACACTGCATGGTTTAAAGTCAGGAAAGGTGTGTATCAGGGTTGTGGTCTTTCACCATACTTTTTCAATCAGCATGTCAAACAAATAAACTGAGAAGCTGGATTATGTACAGAAGAATGAGGCATCAGGATTGGAGGAAGACATATCAAAAACCTGTGTTACGCAGATGACACAACCTTACTTGCTAGAAGTGAAGAGGATTTGAAACCCTTACCGATGGGTCAAAGACCATAGCCTTCAGTATGGATTGCACTTCAACATCACGTAAATAGAAATTCTCACAACTGTACCAGTAAACAGCATCATAATAAATGAAGGAAGGATTGAGGTTTTCAAGGATTTTATTTACTTGGTTCTATAATCAATGCCCATGGAAGCAGCAGTTAGCAGATCAAAAGACACATTGCATCAGAAAAATCTGCTACAAAGGACCTCTTTACAGTACTGAAAAACACACATTTCACCTTGAAGACTAAGGTGCACCTGACCCAAGCCACTGTATTATCAATCTCATCATATGCATGCGAAAGCCAGGCAATGAATAAGTAAGATAGAAAAATTGATGCCTCTGAATTGTGGTATTGGAGAAGAATGTTGAATGTACAATGGACTACCAAAAGAACAAACACGTCTTTCCTGGAAGAAGTACAACCACAGTGTTCCTTGGAAGCAAAGATGGCATGGCTATGTTTTATGCACTTTGGACATGTTGTCAGAAGGGATCAGTCCCTGGAGAAGGACATCATGCTTGGCAGAGTGGTGGGTCAGCAAAAAAGAGGAAGACCTTTAATAAGATGAGTTGGCTCAGTGGCTGCAACAATGGGCTTAAGCATAAAAATGGTTGTGGACATGGTGCAAGACTAGTGTTTTGTTCTGTTATGAACAAGGTCGCTGTGAGTTGGAGATGAATCAATAGCACCTGACAACAACAGTCAGCAAAGTTCTGTCACTCAGGATTGTATCCTTTCGCTATACTTATTTAATCTGTAAACTGAACAAATAATCCAAAAATCTGGGCTACATGAGGAATAGTGTGTCAGAATTGGAGGAATGCTTGTTAACGATCTACATTTCGGCAACCTTGCTTGCTGAAAATGAAGAAGACTTGAAACATCAAAGACTATAACCTTCAATATGGATTGTATACCTGCAAAAAATGAATAAGAATAAAAAAGAAAAAAACTTTACAATTGGACCAATAACAACATCATAGTAAGTGGAGAAAACACGGAAATGGTCAAGTATTTCATTTTACTTGGATCCACAGTAAGTATACTTGGAAACAAAACCAGAAAACCAAACCTGTTGCCCTCCAGTCAATTTTGACTCATAGTGACCTGAAATGAGACAACAGAACTGCCACATAGGGTTTCTAAAGAGTGCCTGGTGGATTTGAGCTGCTGACCTTTTGGTTAGCAGGCCTACCTCTTAACCACTATACCACCAGGGTTTCACACATGGAAACAGCGGTAAAGGTATCACACTGTATATTATATTGGGCAACTCTGCTGCAAAGTATCTCTTTAAAAACTTGAAAAGCAAGGATGTCACTTTGAGGACTAAGGTGTGTGCCTGACCCCAAATATGGTATTTTCAGTAATCTCACATGCATGCAAAGCTGGACAGTGAATAAAAAAGTCCAAAGAAGAACTGATGCCTTTGAATTGTGGTGTTGACAAAGAATATTGAATATACCATGTACTGCCAAAAGAACAAACAAAGCTGTTTTAGAATTGGAGCCAGAATATTCCTTGGAAGCAAGGATGGCAAGACTTGGTGTCATGTACTTTGGACAGTCATCAGCAGGGAGAAGTCCCTGGAGAGGGACATCATGCTTGGTGGAAGGTCAGACAAAAAGATGAAGGCTTTCGAGGAGATGGATTGACATGTCAAACAAATAATCCAAGAAGTTGGATTATGTACAGAAGAATGAGGCATAAGGATTGGAGGAACACATATTAAAAACCTGTGTTATGCAGATAGCACAACCTTACAATGGGTGCAACAATGGGCTGAAGCACAAGAAAGATGGTGAGGATAACTGGAAAGGGTTTTATTCGTTGTCTCTAGGGTTGTTACAAGTTGGAATTGACCTGAGAACACTTAACAATAATACATGTTCTACTGATGATATTTTTTCTTTCTGTCAATAAAATTTTACATCTAGTAACTTACTTCTTCTGCCTGAAGACTATCCTTTAACGTTTCTTGTAGTGTATGTCTGCTGATGAAGAACTATCTCAGCTTTTCTCATCTGAAAACATTTTTCTTTCACCTTTATATCAGGTGATGTTATCCTGAAGAATTTTGAGTTTATGATTTTTTTCTTCAGTTTGGTTACCTTTTGCCCCATTATCTTCTAGCTTGCACAGTATCATGGATTGACTTGTGTCCTCCCAAAAATAGGTGTAGCCACATGGCTGGGCCATGATTCCCAGTATCTTGTGACTGTCCTCCATTCTGTGGTTTTCTTATGCTGTGTGTTAACGGATTATGCTGGGACCGTAAATCCCTTTATGAAATCACCTCCCAGCTCCACTGTAAAGGGAGTTTCCCTGGAGTATGGCTTGCCCCACCCTTAATCCTGTCATCCTGCAAGAGATAAAAGGAAAGGGAAGCAGGCAGAGAATTGGGAACCTCACATCATCAAGCAAGCAAGAAGCACCAGAAGAAGAGCATGTCCTTCAGACCTGAGGTTCCTGTGCCAAGATGGTCCCTGAACAAAGACTGATGCAATATCAGATTTTCCTGCAGAGCCAACAAGAGGAAAACCTTCCCCTGGAGCAGACACCCTGAATATGGACTTGTAGCCTACCGGACTGTGTAAAAATAAACGTTCCTTTGTTAAAGCCATCCACTCTGTGATATTTCTGTTAGAGCAGCACTAGCTGACTACGAGGACTACCTTTCTGATGTTCTTGTTTTCTTCCTCTGCAGGTGCTTTACTTTTCTTTTTTCCCACTTTTAGTTGCAGCAATTAACTGCGTCATGCTTTGCTGCAGTTTTCTTGTGTTTATCCTCCAGAGGATCTCCTTGGATGAGTGGTTTATTGTCTTTCTTTAATTGTCGAATATGATTGACAATTTTCTTTTCATATATGTCCCCTGCTCCTTTCTGACTTTCTTCTTCTTATAAGATTCCACTTTCATGCATTTCATACAATGCAATACTGTTCTACAGTCTTTTAGTGCTTTCTTCTTTTTCTTTATTCTTTCTTTCTCTCTTTTTCTTCCCTGTGTGTTTACCTATGTTTGAGATCACTGATTCTTTGCTGTATCTAGCCTGCTGATAAGATCATTAGAGGAATTTTTATTCTTTCATTTCTGTAGCTTCCATTTAACTTTTTTTTTGTTGTTTCTTTCTGGTCAGTGAAATTACCCCTCTATTCCTGTATGTTGTTTGCTCACTCAACTTGATGTAGATGTTGAAATATATCCACTCCAGTTATTTTAAGCCTTTGTCTGATGGTTCTACTATTTGAGTAATCTCTAGGTCTGATGCTGTTGCCTACTTATTTTCCTAGAAATATGTATTTTTTTTCCTTGTTTGTGTGTATGTGTGTGCTTCCAAACTATTGACCAAATAAAAAAGATTATTTTTTAAAGAAAATGAAAGACTGAGGTGGTTGTTATCAAACAGATGTTCAAAATACCAATCAAACACCAATAAAACTAACAACAGAAACAGACAAATCTACAGTTGTAGACATTGTTAAGGAGCCCTGTTGGTATGTAGTTAAGCAAAGTACCGGGTGACTGGTACTCTGAAACCAGCAGCCACTCATCAGGAGAAAGATGTAGGAGGTCTCTTTCTGCAAAGATTAAAGCCTTGGAAATCCTGTAGGACAATTCTACTCTGTCTTATTGGGCCACTAGGAATTGGAGTTGACTTAATAGTAGATTCTAAACACAATCACTTCTAAGTTATAGGAAAAAAAATAGACACAAAGACACACACAAGAGAAAGACAGGCACCAAGGAATCCTATGGATTGATGTAAAGTCACCAGAATCTAAGAGAGAAGTCTGTGGAAGAAATCAATGTAGCCAAAATTTTTGTTTGGATTTTTAGCCTCCACAACTGTGAGAAAATTATTTTGTTATTTAAAACCTCTGTAAAAATAGCATGGAGCAGTGTCAGATCTTCTTTTTCTTCATAAACAGTAAGGAGAGTCAAGACCAATAGCTGAAGGCTGATTCCTGTGTGGCCGGGAACAGACATGTCTCTTCTCTCCAACATTTTTACCAATTCTGACACCAGCTGTCAGTCCGTCTCTACTTCTCTGTTGAGTTTGATAACTCACACAGAACTCACAGACAATCCTCAAGGTTATGGAGTTTATTAGTTTTATTATGGGGTTTATTAGGGAAGTAACAGTTACAATTTAGGCTCAGGAGTACTCAAGGATACAGTTCTTCCACCAGGACAGTATCTTCTCAGCTGTGCTCCTCCCTGACGCTGTGTCCCTGCACAAAGACATTTTACTCGCTCCATGGGCCAGGAAACCCACTTCACGGTCTCTGCTGTCAGGTCTCTTTTACTGTTTTTCACTGCCTTTAGTGTCACAGTTCTCTCTCTCCCTGTCTCCTGGTTCAAGTTTCTTAGCACTAGCAACCTGTGCCCAAAGGAGGTTCAAGCTCTTATTTTTTTGTGGTAGTGGTATCTTCTGTCTCTTACCCCTGGGTGGCTTATTTTAAGCCCAGTGGGATGGAAAAATTGACCAGTTCCTCTGATGGGCTACAATTACCTTTTCTGCATAGTTCCACTCATTCATCTGGGTGAGAGTTATAAGGTTATGGTAAGAACTGCGACACAAAAGCAATTCATTTCATCACTGTCTCTCACTTGTGTTACTTCTTTTACAGAATCACAGAAAATCAAGACAGACTTTAGCATTTATGTCTTAGACTATGATGGAAAAACCCCACTCAGCCTTTCTGAGAAAAAAGAAAACAATATTAAAGATACAAAAGATTTGAATAACAAATTAACCAACCTAACTTTGGCTAACCTAATTAACATTATAGAACACTACCAAATATCAGTAAGATGTGTGTGCTTCTCAACATGTACATGGAACCTTCACCAACATAAGCCATCATACGCAAGTAGTGGAGTAAACACTCACAGCTCCAGAATCAGGAAAAAGTGTCATACAGCAACAGATAAGTACCTGCATTTATCCTACCACACAAATCAAATAGTACACCTTTGGGGAAAGCCTCCTTCCCACTTATCTGCCACTCTGCCAACTGTGCACTGAGTCCAAGATGGTTTCAGAGATTGATGTATACGTTTGGCCAGAAACAGGATGTATCCTACACCCCGAGCCATTCTGGCAGCTTTGCAGAGGGGTTAAATTAAGAAACAGGGAAAAATAATCCAGCTCAGAGAACTCAGGGCAGTAACAATTAGTTTACCTAGGCACAGACAAAAGGGGTCCATGAAATTTGAATGTCATTCACCCATGCATAAACCTGTGTGGGACCATTTCAACAGCTTATGTCTTCTCTACCACAGCACAACAGTGTATATACCTGAAATCTGTCTTCAAATGCTTCAGTTGCATGGTGGAGAGGCATGTTTGTGACACTGACACCACTGTGCCTGCTAAGCAGGATCCTCACCTCTCAGTATTAGGAGCCTGAGGATGGTGGCTCCACCTACATCACAGGGGCTGGAGAATAAAAGGTGCTTCCCAGATCTTACAGCCAACAGCACAGGGTCCCCACAGTTTAGCTGAAAAACTCACACACTGACATGATCTAGGTAACAATGACGTGCTTTTGTCACAGACACTCCTGAGTGGCTATTAGCCTCTTGCTCAGCACATGACTTTCTATGGCAGCCGGATACCTGTGCCTACACCAATCATTCCTGCCTTTCGAGGAGGGTAAATGAGCTCCTGTGTCACATAGTTGGTGACTACCTACATGGACATCTGAGCTGAATACATACAAAAAAATAATCGGACTCCTGGGTTCACACGCTTGCTAAAAACTCTAACCACCTGGTGACAAGATGTTAGAACTTCAAAGAACAACAATCAAACTAGCTCACACAAGCTGCCTATATAGCCACAACAAAACAAGAAGCTAGGACACAGTACACAAACATAACATAAATCAATAAGACTTACTGATGGCTATGAGACAATAGTCAATATCAAATCATATAAAGAGGCAGACCATGATGACTTCAGCAAGCTCCCAAAACAAAGAATCAAGAAATCTTCTGGGTGAAGAGAACTTCCTGTAATTACCAGACATGTGATACAAAAAAATAACATACGAAACTCTTCAAAAGATCAGGAAGGAGATAAGTCAAAATGGAGAACAAGCCAAGAAAGACACAAAGAAACTATGAAGAAATTTAAGAAGTACAGAGAAGAGCTTAATGACAAATTTAACAATCTACACTCAGTCCACAGAGAGAAAGCAAACATAATTTCAGAAGGTTAACTATACAATTTCAAAGTTAGATAATTCAATAGAAAGTTGTAGGAGCAGAATTGAGGAAATAGAACTCAGAATTAGTGAGACTGAAGATAAAGTACTTGACACCAACATATCTGAGGAAAAAACAGATGAAAGAATTTTAAAAAAATGGAGAAAACTTATGAATTGCATAGAACTCCATCAAGAGGAATAGCTTACAAATTTTTCTGATATCATGAAAGATGAGAAAATATCTATCCAAGATGTTCTTCAAATGCTATACATAGTAGATTTTGAATGAAAGTGTCCAAAGCATATTATAATCAAACTTGTCAAAACCAAAGATAAAGAATTGTAAGAGTGGTGAGGGATTAATGAAAAGTCATATACAAAGAAAAGTGAGTAACACTAAGGTCTCACTACTCCCAAGAAACTACACAGGCAAGAAAATAATGAAATGACATATATAAATCCTTGAAAGAAAAAAAAAAGGGGGGCCAGCAAAGAATTATATACCAGTGGCAAAGTTAGAGCACTTTCAGATAAAGAGAAATTAAGGGAATTTGCAAAACCCAAACCAAAATTACAAGATATACTGAAGGGACTCCTCCAGTTAGATAATAAATGCCAGCCAAGCCAAGTGCCATCAAGTTGGATCCGACTCATGGAGATAATCAATAACATTAGATAAAAACCTAAGACTAGAACACAGGACAGAGAAACCAGTTATTGAACCAGATAGGGAAATTATAATAATAAATCAAAGCCAAAACACTGAAAATAGGGAAACAGATATAGCATTATGTAAAAGATGACAACATTAAAAAAGGAACTAAAAAAAATCATAAACTGTTCACATGGAGAGGAAATCAAGATGATACAAAGAAATAAAAGATTGGTTTAAACAGAAAAATAGTAGTGATTACTAAGGTGACTACAAAGCAAACAAACAATACTACACATCAAAATAAAAAACAAGAAAAGCATAAATAATCAGCAAATAAAAAAAGCAACAAAAGTGAGAAAGATGAAAACAAAATACATAGAGAAAAACAACTCAGCACAAAACATTCAGTGGAATAAAGAAATTGTGACTAACACACAGACAAAAAGATACCAAAATGGTAGTGCTACACTTATATTTATCAGTAGTTATGCTTAATACATTAAATACACCAATAAAGAAAGTAGCAGAATAGATTTAAAAAAATAAATAGTCCATGCATATACTACCTGTGAGACACACACCTCAGACTTAAAGACACAAACAAACTAAAACTCAAAGGGTGGAAAAATATATATCAATCAAACAGCAATCAAAAAAGACCAAGAGTGGACATATTAATTTGTCACAAAGTAGACTTTAAAGTAAAACCCACCACAAAAAATAGAGAAGTACACTATATAATGATTAAAAGGTCAACACACCTGGAGGATATATATATATATATATATTAAATATTTACACACTCAATGACAGGACTCCAAAATACGTAAAACAAACAGCGTTGGAAAGAGAGATAGATGGCTCCACAATAATAGTAGGAGACTTCAACATAACATTTCAGTGAAGGACAGGACATCTAGAAAGAACCTTCATAAAAACATGGGAGATCTAAATGTCAAAATGAAGTAACTTGACCTCATAGAGGTATACTGAGCACTCCACCCAATAACAGTCGATTATATACTTTTTTCAAACACACATGGGACATTCTCCAGAATAGACCACATATTAGGCCGTAAAACAAAACTTAATAGAATCCAAAGTATTGAAATATTAGAAAATATCTTCTGATCATAAAACCATATAGGCAGAAATCAAAAACAGAAAAAGCAAGGAAAGAAAAAATCAAACCCATAGAGACTGAGTAACACCTTGCTCAGAAACTACTGTTATGGACAAAATACAAAATAATAAATGTTGGAGATGTTTGGAGAGACTGGAACTCTTCTGCACTGCTAGTGGGAATGTAAAATGGTGCAACCACTTTGAAAACTGATTTGTCACTTCCTTAAAAAGACAGAAATAGAAGTACCATACAATCCAGCAATTCCACTCCTTGGAATATATTCTAGAGAAATAAAGCCCCTCACAAGAGTAGATATGTGCACACTCACGTTCATTGCAACACTAACAACACTAGCCAAGTCAGCCAAGTGCCGTCGAGTTGGAGCCGACTCATGGCGAGCTTAGGGGCCAGGGTAGAACTGACCCCCAGAGTATTCAAGTAGCGCCTGGTGGATTTGAATTGCCGACCTTGTGGTTAACAGTGGTAGGACTTAAACTAACAATACTAAAAATATGGAAACAAAATAGGTGCCCACAACAGATGAGTGGATAAACAAATTATGATATATTCACATAGCAAAATACTATGTAAAATAAAAAGCAACGATGAATCTGTGAAACATGTCATAACAGAGTAATCTGAAAGGCATTGTGCTGAATGAAAATAGTCAGATGCAAAATTCAGAAAAGGTTTAAACACAGAAGAAAACATTCCTTGATGGTTCCAAGGGTGAAGAGGGAGAGAGATGGGTATTCACTAATCAGATCAAGAAATAACTGAATTTCTACTCACAGAAAAGAATTATTTTAGGTGAAAGTAAGGACAACACACGTATATAAAGGAAGTTAGCACAATTGGACTAAATCAAAAGCTGAAAAGCTTCCTGAATACAGCCAAACACTTTGAAGGACAGAATAGCGGGGGCAGGGGTCTGGAAATCGTGGTTTCAAGGGACATCTAGGTCAACTGGTAAAGCAAAGTTTATTAAGAAAATGTTCTGCATTCCACTTCAGTGAGTGGAGTCTGGAGCCCTGTCTTAGGCTGTGTTTTCTAGGGAAGCGAAACCAGTAATACGTGTATGTACAAAGAAAGATTTATATATATAAAGTACAAGGAAAGATATATATATAGAGAGAGAGAGAGAGGCTGGCTGGCCTATATAGATACATATATATATAGATATGTATATCTATATATGTATGTATATGAGCTGTTTCCTGTGTATATAGATACACACATATATCTATATATCTATCATCTATCTATCTATCTATATATCTATATATCTATCTATATATATCTATCTATATATATATCTATATCTATATATATATCTATATATATATCTATATATCTAGATACACACGTATATCTATATATCTATCATCTATATATCTATCTATATATCACATATATCTATACACACATATAGATATATGTGTGTATCTATATACACAGGAAACAACTCACACTATTGCAGAAGCTGAACATCCCAAGTCCTGGCACAAGCCCCACTTGGCCACGGGAGCTGGTGAATCCAAGGTCAGCAGGTCAGAGACCAGAGTTCTAGATCACCGATTGTGTAGGTTGGCGGATACCAAGCTGATGGTGAGACGGAGCTACAGAGGCTTGCAAACCCAGGATCAGCAGGTCAGGGAACAGGGCTCTCGAGTGCCGGCTGTAATGGTTGTAAACCCAACAGCTGCTCGTTGAAGTCCAGGAACCAGACACCAGAAGCAAGCAAGAGCTGCTGGCTACGTGATCAGACCGTCAATAGGAGGTGGAATGCGGAGAGATGAGAGCTGTGGGGTGGGAAGCCACCACAGGCCCTTCCCTGCCACTTAATACAGCAGCCAAACATGGAGTAGCCAAGTTGACATAATCCTGATCACCACAGGCCCTAAAAATTGGTAAGTAGCAACTGTATCTATTGATCCCAAGACACCTGACACAAAGGAAAATGAAGAATATCAAAGACATAAGAAAATTTGAGCCCCAAGAGACAGAAAGGGCCACATAAACTAGACTCCACTAGTCTGAAGCCAAAAGAACTAGATGGTGCCCAGCTACCACTAATGACTACTCTGACAGAGAACACAAGAGAAAATCCCCAATGGTGTGGCAGAAAAGTGGGGTATGAAGCTCAAATTCATGTAAAAATACCAGACTTGATGTTCTAACCAAGACTGGAGGACCCAGAAGAGGTCCAGAGTTCCAGCCCAGAACAAAAACCATTCCAGAAGCTAGGTCTTCAGACAAATATTAGACTTGGCCATGAGACATTATTCCTGTCCAAAGACAAGAAGAAAAGTCCGAAGGGTACAAAAGTAGGCTGAATGTGACAGCACATTTTAGGAAGTGCAATTAGGGTCACATGCCAATGTGTGTGTAAGGTTTTGCATGAGAAACTTACTTAAATTGTAAATCTTCACTTAGTGAACAATAAAAAAGGGATAAATAGAAATTTGTTGTTTATTATGTTTTTTCTAACTTTTGAATTTGTAAAAATTGTTTAATTGGCACACTGATAACAATTTGCGATGAATTTATAAATTCCTCTATTAATGATTTAGGGCTTTTCTGTGGAAAAAATCTTGAGGAGGAGTTTGGCAAATTTTACATAATTAATGGTAGGTGCCTCAGTTCATTCTTTTCCGTAAAAAAAAAAAAAAAGACAGAAATTTATTAAGCCAGTTGTAACACACTGCCTTGTATTGGGATTTGTTTAATAGAAGCATAGCTGCTAAAAATGCAGCCACAAAAAACCTACAAAACCTGTGTAACCCCTCCATCATCCATTGTAAGGTCAGCTCCTTTAACCAGAATTAAGTTGAAAAATACCAGTAGTTCTTATCTGATACATGTTATAATCTTTCTAATGTTTAGTGATTACATCGTCTTAAAAATGACTTGAAAAATATCAAAGTAAGCTTTTAACTACAGTTTATTGGAAAGATTTCAAATACATCTCCAATTCTCCCGTTTTTATGTGGGGAAGTTTTGGCGAATAACTGCTAGGAACATCTGGGAGCACCCAAAATATAATACTGGTTTAGAAGAATAAACAAGACCAGCTGACTTGTCAAATGTTAATATATAGGGGTGAGAGGATTGATATTTTAATTTATGGGTGTCAAGATATAGAATTAGTAGTGAATACCTTTACTATAGTGTAATATAATTGATTAAATTTTAATTCATCCTGACAATCTACATCCATTACAAACTTGAACGCAAGTAAATTCCATTTGTAGAAATGATTGCTAAAAGATAGATTGTCATTAAAATAAGAGACAACATACAGTAGGATAATGATCAGTTACAGCTATTACGCCAGCACACATTATTTTAGGATCTAACATACAGTGATACTGCTAGCAACATCTTCAGAAAGGACTTTCAATGACGGCACTTTATGAAGATGAGAAACACTTTTTTTTCCCACTTCAATTTCAGCAGTCATCAGTGTTGCTATCGCCAGACAAGTGTTCTCACCAACTAAACCTCTATGTCCAGATTGAACACTTCTGCTGACAGGAGAAATTCCCAGAAGTCTCTGACAGTTTCACATTATGCTTATTGGGAATTTATTGGGAAAATGTAGTCAATGTACAAAAGGCACAGGAGCAATCTCTAAGATATCCAGATATTTACCACTTTGTGGTACACAGGTGGACTCCAGCTTAGACTCACACACGCTAGACTTGACACACTAATTTGTGAAGCAGTTCAGTATTGGTGTACAACATAATAGTGATTGGACAAGGAAACAGGGACCCAAACAGTTTGTATGTGTAGCAGGCTTCAGGATATGCTCACTGAATACTTTAAAAAAAAAAAAATGAAGACAGTAGAAGTCAGAAAACTTTTCAGTTGTTGAAAATGCACATAACCATGCATTTTTCTTTTTGTCTCCTGTAACAATAAACTCTCTGTCCTCATCACATATTAACAAAGAAAGAGAAACACCATTGCTTCCTGAAGGAACACCTCATGTCTTGACTGCTCCTAGAGAGGAGAGGTCATGTGTCAACAAAATGTACCGTCACCCTGGTGACTGAAATATTGCAAAAACGATTTCATAGGCAAGTGTGTTGTGTGCGGCTTGGAAAACTCCCACATATTGCACATTATTTTGGGAAATTCTTATCCTCTTCTTTTTGTGTAATATTTGAATCTAATAAAAGAAAATGATATGTCTCATAGATGTACATTTTTAGGCCAATGCTTCTCAAACTTTACTGTGTATAACAATCATATGGAATTTTTAAATGTAGATACTAATACAGTAGGTGTAAAGCAGGGCTCAAGTCTTTCTAATACACTCTCAGATGATGTTCTACTGGTCCACAGAGAGCAGTTTGAGTATTAGGGATTTAAAATATTCTTCAAATACAACAGAACACAGAAAAATCTGCCATTTATCAGAGCAACAGTAGACTTCTAATTCATGTAAGTGATTATCAGTTTAAGAATCACTGCTCCAGGCAATATCATTTTTATTTTACTGATCTGCACAAATTGCTATCTGATCACCCATCTTTAATACATGGGCTACACCAACCACGAACTTCAAAGAGTTCCTTTTATCATTCTTTGAAGAAAGTTCATCCAGTCTAAGTCTTATGTCTCCAGTTGGAGAAAGAAAAGCTCTAATATTTTTATATTTTTCCTTGAAAACATAGCCTAGAGTCATTCCTCAGGAAGTCTCTTTTTGTCCTCCTGGGATCTATTCAGACTATGAGAGTGGGAGCTTTCTCAGCAGAAAGCTAAGCATGAAGCACCTTGATATGCATCAAAAGCAGAGTAAAAGGAGAGCTGCTTTTTCTAGATTACTTTCTGTGGTGTCGTCATCCATCATCATCTACTATATCCATATATAAAATACACATAACTGCTGTGTCTTGAAACTATGACATGCCAGTCATTGTGCTAAGTACTTTACAAAGATTACCAAAATTCTAGAGGACAGACACTGTATTATTTCTACTTTACAGATGAGAAAGTGAAACTATAAAGTTGAATAAATCGTTCGAGATCACAGCTAATAAGTGAGGTGATCTAACATATACATCAAAAAATCTCTCTCAACAATCACTCATCACTAAAACTGCAGTGCCTCCTATCAAGTTTCTGTAAAGAGGATTACCATATAAACATTATTCTCAGAGGCTTCACTTGCTGCTGTATCTCTTATCAAAATCCCATTTCTCTGAAGAATGAAGTTAAAAGAGTTTGGGGTTGTATTCATAATAAATGTTTACAGCTTTAAGAAGTAGCTTCATTTTCAACGAAGAGAAATTTTTTTTTGTTCTGTATCTCACATTCTGTCACTGCAAAGAAAACCTGCTGTCTTATATTCGTTTAACTAGATGATAAAAAATATGAGTTTGCCTGGTAAAACAAAATTTTCCCCCACATAAAATTTAAGGAAGGGGGCAGGGTCAAGAGGGCAGACTAGACACACGTCTCCTGAACTCCCTCTGAGAACTAAGGCCTGGAACAATAACTGAATGGAGCAGTGTGGATAGCCTGGGAGTCCTAGGATTTGAGGTGGGACTGTCAGATTTGACCAGGCACCAGAAAAGGGGAAACTATCTTTCTTCAAGAGAAGGCAGCAGCACAGTGAGTCCTCCTTCTGCTGATGCATTGTTTGGGAGGGCTGCAGGTGCTGACACCTTCTTTGTTATCCAAGAGGCAGGACTGAGCATAAGCCAGCTAACATGCAGAACTACAGTACAAGTAAACAGTGCACAGTACAGCAGAGAGACTGTGCTTGGGATGGCCACATCTTGAGAGCCCAGCTGCTGACTGAGGGCACTGTACCCCTCCTCTCTTCTCTGAGCTGTGCCATAGAGTCTGATGACTCACGGCAGGAAGGGAAGCTCTGGAGGGATGCCATCTTGGTCAGCTGAGAGGCAAAGTTGGCCATGCCAGAAGTCTCAGCTGGGGCTAATTCTCACATGGAGCAGCAGTCCCTGTCTGGATAGTGCTTCTCTGGCAGAAAAGCTGTGTTTAAGACAATCATGAAGGCGGCAAGGCCCTAACCCTTCCTTTCTTTGAACCAGGTCATTGTATCTGGGGATGGCCCATGAGCTGCCTGCATCATCAGCTGGAAGGTAGGGCTTGCCACACCTGAGAGGCTGACTGATTTTGACAGCTGATGCACAGCTCCTCACTCAGCAGTAAAGCATCTTTTTAAAACAAGATCACCTGGAGAACTGACTGCTGAGTGAGATGGTAGCATCTCCACCACCCATAACTGATGCACATCCAGTGACTCTGTAAGTAGGGTGCCATCTTTGCCAGTCATGAGGTGAAGTCTGCCACCACTGAGGGCCCAGCTGCTTTCACTGGATGCTGCACAGCAACCCTCTCAAATAATAAGTATTTTTAAAACTAAACACATCTACAGAGTGCAGCAGACCAGTGCAGCTGAGTGGGATAGCATCATTCTCTCCTTCCTTCCATGAACTGCACCATAGGCTCAGTTGACATAATGACAGAGAGTTGCCACAAGTAGTACTCACCTTTAGCAGACAGGCAGTGGGGCCTGCCACCCCAGAGAGTCTACTTAAAGCCAGTCACCAAAGAACACAGAGATGGTGAGTGATCAGTTCTAGAGTGTCCTTACTTCCCCCTTAGAACTACACCTCATCTCCTGTTGGGGTAACACAAGAGAAACTGAACGGCTTCTTGATGGCTGTCAGACAACAATCAATATCTAACCATTTAATGAAGCAGTCCACCATGGCTCTGGAAAATTCCCAAAATAAGGAATCAAAAAACTTCTGAGATGAAGATGCCTTTCTGAAATTATCAGAAGTTCGAGTACAAAAGAATTATGCACAGAGCCCAACTAGAGATTAAACGAAATTCAGCAGAACAAAACAAAAAATTAAGTAAGCTATTTGAACTGATAGAATATCAACAATCTGAAATTCAGCAAATCTATAATAAAATTACAGAATTAGACAATTCAATCCAAAGCTAAAAGAGCAGGATTAAGGAGATGGAAGCTGGAATTAGTGAGCTTGAAGATAGAGCAACTGACATCAGCATTTATGAGCAGAAATCAGAGAAAAGAAATAAGAAAACTGAAGAAGCATTAAGAAACATGTGGGACTTGATCAAGAAAAATAATCTATGAATAATTAGAGTTCTTGAACAGAGAGGGATAGCCAAAAATATAGACAGTAATGTAGAGTTGCTGAAAACTTCCCTGAAGTTGTGAAAGAAGGCAACATAGATATCTAAGATGCTTATTGAATACCACAAAAACTAGACCCCAAAAGAAAGACACCAAGCTGTATTTATAATCAGGCTTTTAAAAATGAAACAAACAGAGGCTCTTAAGGGCACTGAGGCTTATAACAAAGCTAATGTACAAAGGGAACCAATGTAGGCTTTTGTCAGACTTCTTAGCAGAAACAATGTTGGCAAGAAGGTAGTGGGACTACACACTCAAAGCCTTGACAGAGAAAAATTTCCATCCAAGAATTATATATCCTGAAAAACTGTCTCTCAGATATGATGGTGAAATTAACATGTTCACAGATCAACAGAAGCTTAGAGACTTTCTAAAAACCAAGCCAAAACTACAAGAAATATTGAAAGAAGCTCTTTATTTAGAAAAAGGAAAACATTAAGTATACACTTAAGGAGGCAATGCAGGACACAGAATCCAGAGTTCTACTCACTTAGTGAAGTCACAAAGCTAAATCAAAGCTAATATTAAAAGAAGGGAAGCAGTGAATTCACACAAAAATTATGACATCTTCACACTAAAAGGAGGGATAAATTATACCAGGTATAACCCTTTTGGACAGAGAGGAAATTAAAAAGATACACAGGAGTTAAAATCAAGTTTAAAATTAGAATATTAACAGAGATCACAGGGGTAGCCACAAAGGAATACAACAGTGTGACATATCAAAACTAGAAATATAATACAATAGTCTCAACAAACATAAAACACTGAAAAAAATGAAAAGTTAATACATAAAGAATGACCCAGAACAGAATTCTAAGAGGAACATAGAAAACATCAACAACACAAAAATAAAGGCATGAAAATGACAGCACTAAATACATAGTTTTTGATAATTACGCTGAATGTAAATGGAATGAAAACTTCAATAAAGAGACAGAGAGTGACAGCTTGGATCAAAAGACATGATCCATCTGCGTGTTGCTTACAAGAAACACACCTTCGACGCAAAGATATGAACAAAATGAAAGTCAAAGAATGGAAAAATATACACCAACCTAACAACATACAAAGAAGAGCAGGCATGGCAATACTAATCTCAGATAAAATAGACTTTAATGTAAAATCTACCATTGTGGACAAAGATGGTCGCTATCTATGGCTGAAAGTTTCAATATATAAGCAGGACATAACAATACTAAATGTTTATATACCCAATACCAGAGCATCTAAATACATCAAACAAACACTGACAACATTGAAAAATGTGATAGATAACTTCACAACAATAGTAGGAGACTTCAACACTCCACTTTCAATAATGGACAGATCATCCAGAAAAAAGCTCAGTAAAGATGCAGAAGATCTTATTGAGACAGTTAATCAACTAGACCTCATCAACACATGCAGAACTTTTTACCAAACAGATAAGTACACGTTATTCTCCAATGCACATGGAACATTTTCCAGAATAAACTATGTATTAGGACATAAAGCAAGTCTCAACAAAACCCAAAGCACTGGATTATTGCAAAGCATTTTCTCAGAACACAAAGCCATAAAAGTTGAAATCAATAGCAGAAAAAAAATACATAGAAATTTGACTCCTGGACCCTGAACAACACCTTGCTCAAAAATCCATTTGTTATGCAAGAAATCAAGGATGAAATAAAAAAAAGTTATGGAATCAAATGAGAATGAAAACATATCCTATCTGAACTTATGAGATATAGCCAAAGCGTGCTCAGAGGTCAATTCATCTCTATAAATCCACACATCCAGAGTGAACAGAGTGCCCAAACCAAAAAATGTACCCTACAACTTGAACAAGCAGTAAGAGACCAACAAAGGAACCCCTTAGGCAATACAAGAATACAGATAATAAAGATTAAAGCAGAGCTAAATGTGCTATACAATAGAGAAACAATTGAAAAAATCAACAAAACCAAAAGGTGGTTCTTTGAAAAGATCAACAAAATTGATAAAGCACTGGGTAAACTTACAACAGAAAAACTAGAGAGAAAACAAATAACTTGAATAAGAAATGAGATAGGAGATGGCACAACAGATCAAACTGAAATCAAAAGTATCGTAACAGAATACTATGAAAGACTGTACTCTAACAGATTTGAAAACCTGGGAGAAGCGGACAGACTTATAGATTCATATCACTTACCAAAATTAGAATAAGGAGAAGTAGAACAACTTAATAAACCCGTCACAAAGGAAGGAAGAGATTGAAAAAGTCATCCAAAAACTACCATCCAAAGAAAGTCCTCACACAGAAGCCTTCAATGGAGAACTCTACCAAACTTTTAGAAAGTAGTTAATCCAGTACTACTGGGGCTATTTCACAGCATAGAATAGGATGGAATACTCCCAAATTCATTCTATGAAGCCAGCATAACCCTGATACCAAAGCCAGGGACAGATCTCACAAAAAAAAAAGGAAAATTACAAACCAATATCACTCATGATGCAAACATCTTCAACAAAATCCTTGCCAACAGAATTCAACAAGGTATCAAAAATTAATTCATTCATGACCCAGTTGGATTTAGACCAGGGATTCAAGGCTGATTCAACACCAGATAAACAATGTAATCAACAACATAAATAACACAAAGGATAAGAATCACCTGATTTTGTCAATTGATGCAGAAAAGGCATTTGACAAAGTCTAACACCTACTCATGCTAAAAATTATTAGCAAAATAGGAATAGAAGGCAAATTCCTCAATGTAATAAGGGGCATCTACACAAAGCCAACCACCTACCTCATCCTAGAGGGAGAGAGACTGAAAGAATTCCCCCTAAGAATGAGAACTAGAAAAGAATGCCCACTCTCACCACTTCTATTGAACATTGGGCTAGAGGTTCTAGCCAGAGCAATCAGACAAAGGGCATCTGCATCAGTAAAGAAGAAGTAAAAATCTCTCTATTGCAGATGACATGATTCTATATGCAGAGAATCATAAAGAATCTGTAAGTAAACTACTGGAACTAGTAGAACAGTTCAGCAATGTATCAGGATGTAAGGCAAATGTAAGTAAATCAATAGGATTCTTTCTACCAACAAAGAGATCATCAAAGAAGAAATTACCAAATCAATACCATTTACGATATAGCCCCCAAGAAGATAAAATCCCTAGGAATAAATCTAACTAGAGAAATAAGAGACCTATACAAAGAGAACTACAAGACCTTCCTGCAAGACACCAAAAGAGACTTACATAAACGGAGAAACCTATCCTGCTCGTGGATAGGAAAACTTAACATAGTGAAAATGTCTATTTTACCCAGAGCAGTCTACACATACAGTGCAATCTCAACACAAATTCCAGTGACAATTTTAATGAGATAGAGAAAGAAATCACCAAGTTTTCAAAGGAAAGAAACCTAGGATAAATAAAAGCACTACTGAAGAAGAGGAACACAATGCGAGGCCTTACACCACCCGATCTTAGAACACTGCCACTATAGTTAAAACAGCCTGATAGTTGTAAAAAGAGAGCTGTATAGACTGATGGAACAGAGTTGAGAACCCAGAGATGCCACCATCCTCTTATGAACAATTGATATTTGACAAAGGCCCTAAGGCTGTAACGTGAGGCAAATACGTTCTCCTTATAAATAGTGTTAGCACGATTGGATGTCCAACTGCAAAAAGTTGAAACAAGATCCATATCTCACACCTTCCACAAAAACTAGCTCAAAATGGATCAAAGACCTAACTATCAAACCTAAAACGATAAACAACGAAAAATAGGGACAACAATGAAAGTTCTAATACATGGTTTAGACAGACTTCAAAATCTGAGAAAGCACAAAAAACAGAAGAGAAAATAGATAAATGGGAACCGCTAAGAATTAAACACTTTTACTCATCCAAAGACTTTATCAAAAGAGTTAAAAGATCACCTACAGAATGGGAAAGAATATTTGACAACTGCATGTTAGACAGATGTTTCATTTCCATAATCTACATAATCTGCAAAATACCCACAAGAAAAAGGTAAATAACCCAATTATGCTCTGGGCAAAGGAGATGGCCAGACACTTCACTAAGAAGACATCCAGGCAGCTGAAAGATAAGTGAGAAAACGCTCACAGTCATTAGCTATCAGAGAAACCCAAGTCAAAACTACAATGAGACATCATCTCACCCCAACAAGGTTGGCCATAATCCAAAAGATGCAAAACAACAAATACTGGAGAAGGTCTGGAGAGATTGGAACTCTCCTACACTCTTGGTAAGGTACAACCACTTTGGAAAGCAATTTGACACATCCTTAAAAATCTAGATATTGATATACCATTTGATTCAGTAATCCCATTGCTTGGAATATATCCTACAGAAACAAAGGCTGTCACCTGAGCAGACACCTGCACATGAATATTGATTGCAGCACAGTCTACAATAGCAAAAAAATGGAATCCACCTGGGTACCAATAAACAGATGAATGGATAAAGAAACTATGGTACATATGCTCAACGGGACACTGTGCAGTGATAGAGAACAGTAACGATTTTAAGAAGCATCTCATAATCTGGTTTCATTTGGAAGACATTATGCTGAGTGAAATCAGTCAGCAGCATAACTGCCAATGTTTGAGACCCCTGCTATAATGACTTAAAAATAGACTTATGTATAGACAAAAAGACTCTTTGACGGTCTAAAGATTGGGGAAGGGAGAGAGAAGGGTGTTCATAGATTAGATAGTTGATAGAAATTTGGTTCGGTGAAAGCAGTGACAACACACTGCAGAAAGCAGATCAACTTAACTGGACTTCAACGTAAACTGAAAACTTTTCTAATCTTAACCCAATATTTCAAGTATAGAGTAGCAGGGGCAAGGGTACCTTGAGGCCAAGTGGCATAACTAGCCTATTGCTAAGAGATTCTTCTGCACCCCATGTTGGTGAGTGTCATGTCGGGTCTTAAAAGCTAGCTAGCTGCCATCTGAGATACACCAAATTGTCCAAACTCATCCAGGACAGATGATAACAAAGAACAACAAAGACATGAAGGGAAAAGAGCCCAGGAGACAGAAGAACCCATGTGAATGGGAGACTATCAATATGTGACCAAGAACCAGATGGTGCCTGGCCACCACCAAAAACAGCCACGATGGGGCATACAACATAGAGTCCCTATAGCAGTATGAGAAAAAGAAGAGTGCAGCTCAAGAACTCTACTAAAACACTAGAACTGATGGTCCTATGGCCTGGAGGATCCTCTGTGAACATGGCCCCTAGACCTGCTGCTGCCCTTGACCAGACAACACTACTGAGGTCAACTCTTTGTGCAAGAATGGACTAGACTCGCAGACACTGTGTGACCACATGGTATGTGTAGTTTATGGTTCTCTGTATTTATAGGAGGTTGTCCTACTGGTCTCTTTCTAGACTGTAGAGAAGAGGGTGGAGGGGAGTCGACAGGAACTTGTTAGGAGGACACCAAAAGTACAGAATGAAAAGGAGGAGTGTTCTCTCACCAGGCAAGGAGAGCAGAAGGAGCAGCAGATAGGCAGGCATGCAAAATTGATTTGGATTTTGTACTTTCACTTAAACACATTAAAAAAAAAGGAAGTCAAGCCAAGTGCCATCGAGTCAGAAAAAAAAAAAGAAAGGAAAATTAAAAAATTAAGGAGGTTCTTGTCACGTGGGAGCTTATATAAGATTCTAGGTTACATAATGAACAATGTCTTCAACCACCATTTTTCAAGTAGTAATAAATATTCATCAAGTGGACATTTCTTATACCAACCCTCTTTAAAATCTTAGAGCCTAACAGTAAATCATATCTCTGTGAACGTATTTCTGGAAGGAAATGTGTTCATTTCACTGAGGCATGTTATTACAAGTGACCTGACTTGTACAGAGACTGAGCTTAGAAAATCCATAGAACCAAGTAATTAATATACTCTTAGCTTCCATTTTTATGTCTCAAAAGAGCTGATGGCTAGTGTTAGCTCACAGCCAACTCTTGATTAGACTTCCTGACATTGCCCGAAGAAGCAATACTATGCTATGTTTATCAAAAAGAAATTATTACTATTTAGATGCCAAAATTGAGGTAGCTTGCAAATCTGTTCAAAATTTTTAGAAGCTGTCATTTGTTCAGCAAGAGAATCATTCTAAACTATACATAGATGTAAGGGCAAATTACTCAAGGTATACAGGGGCTTAATTGTGTCTACATACAAATAAGTGCACTACAGTGTGTTAGAACACTTACACCAGCAGATCAGCAGTTGAAATCCGCCAGGCGCTCTTTGGAAACCCTGTAGGGCAGTTGTACTCTGACCTCTAGGGTCACTAAGAGTTGGACCCAACTTGACGGCTGTGTGTGTGTGTGTTTTACCCCAGTAGGGCAGATGGAGGCCTGAGGCCAGAGCCATGAGCAAAAGATGATAAGACAAAGAGCATGAGGAGCTGATCTGCCTCATTCTCAAAAGGTATGGTCACGACCCTAGTGATCTGAAATGATGGCACCATGCTCCCTGTATTTCTAAGGGTAGAATTGCCACTCAGTTGGGCTTAGTGTGCATCTAAAGCCAAGGGACCAGAGTTGTTGTCCCAGTGGGTCTAGAAGGCAGAGCTCTAGTACAGCACCAGGGGGCTTAAATTCAGAATCTTCAGAGTGTGGTCAATACTTAGAGTCTGGAGGGCAGGGCCAGAGAATAGAATATTATCTCTAAAGTGTTGAGGGCTACTATAATGTGTTTTGTTGACTTTTTTGTTGCTAGTTTTGCTTGCTTTGTCCCATTTGTAAAGGAAATGTCTACCTTGCACCTGCCGGTCCTGTCATTGTTATTTTGGAAGCAGATAACTTGTGTTCTAAATTTCATAGCTAAAGAAGAATTCCTGGAATTTGGACTTCTATTTGAGACATTTGCTATAAGGGGATGAAAATGTGTTTACATCCTGCAAGGATGTGATTGTTTTAGGGAAAAAAGGATGGAATGTCATGGATTCAGTTGTGTTCCACAAAAAATGTGTGTGGTGGTTTGGCTGAGACATGATTCCTGGTATTGTGTGTGCTGTAAACCCTGCCCTTATAATGTTAATGTGTTGGTGGAGCAGGACTCAGTGTGCAAGATTGTTTTGTGCATTGAGGTAGTCTCTTGAGATATAAAGGAAAGAAGCTAGCAGATTGATTTGGGGACCACATGCCAGCAAGAAGAAAGCAGTGCTTGGAGCTGAGCACATCCTTTGGGAGGGTCTGGTGTCCCTGTGCCTCAGAAGCTTCTAGTCCAGGGGAGGATTGACAACAAAGACCTTTCTCCAGAGCAGGCCGAGAAAACCTTTACCTAGAGTTGACACTCTAAATTTGGACTTTCAGCTAACTGGAGTGTGACAAATAGAATTTCCTTGGATTTCTTTTTCTAAAGAAATCCACTTGTGGTATGTCTGTTATAGAAGAACTAGACAACTAAGATAGTGAAAATATTTCTGAAAGGAAATGAGCTAATATCACTCAGGTGTGTTATTGCAAGTGACCTCACTTGTACAGAGACTGAGCTTAGAAAACTTGGAGAACTAAGTAGTTAATATATTCTTAGCCTCTATTCCTGTCTCCACAGAGCTGATGGCTAGTGTTGGCTCAGAGCCATCTCTTGATTAGACTTCTTGACACTGCCTGAAGAAGCAATATTATGTTGTGTTTATTAGAAATAAATTCTTACCATTTAGATGCCAAACATTGAAGTAGCTTACAAATCTGTTTAAAAAATTTAGAAGCTGACATATTCTCAACAGGAAAATCACTCTAAACTATAAACAGGTGCCAGGGGCAAATTAACCAGCATTAAAGGTATAAACCCAAACCAAACCCAGGGCTGTCAAGTTGATTCTGACTCATAGTGGCCCTACAGGACAGAGTAGTACTGCCCCATAGAGTTTCCAAGGTGTGCCTGGTAGATGTGAATGTCTGATCTTCTAGAGACAAGCTGTAGCACTTAGCTACTAGGCCACCAAGGTTTCCAGCTTAAATATATACAGAGCCTATCTATGTTTACTTACAAACCTGAAGTTTACAATTGCATCTGTTAAATTATGCACTGCAGATTAGTAAATAAGCACAAGTAAACCCATGCTTACTTTGCTTATCGGATAATACACCTTGCATAAATGACTCTCAATCATAGGTTAAGACTTACTTTTTGGCTCTTTCACAGCGGTATAGAATCCATCTAAATTTCTCTTATGGACAAAAAGAGCCTTGGATATTGAGGCTGAGTTTGTGTGAGACCGGCTCTGCAGAGGCAGATTGTAGAACTAAGAAATCAGAACAGTGCCTAGGAATAAAACCCAATAAAAAGATTACTAAATTATCAATCACAAGGGCATTAACAAAGAAACGGAATTCCAATAGCCATCAGCAAAACACAGTAGATAAAGAATTTTCAAACTACAAGAAGGAGGTGCTGAGGCTAGGAAGTTTCCTTTTTAAATATCTTCAGGCCCACTGTAACTGAGGAAAGGAGTTGTTAACTGTGACAAAACAACTTGAATAGGATCTTACCAGATCCTCGAGAATATGCTTACTTGGTACCATGCCTACCGCCAAAACTATTTTTTCTGCAAAATTCATGTCAGGATTCCATAAATTAACCAATAGACAGTTCCTAACTACATATTAATAAACTTGTGTGAAAACATTTACATTGTTTTTGGATTCCTTTATATATAGTTTTAATACTTTTGTATGCCTATGTATAATTCCTGTATTTATGTATTCCTAATGTAGCAGTAGTCCTTAATGGATTTTATGAGTATAGTAATTGTGGAAGATCAAGAACTTAAATTTTAAAGTTTGTTGTAAAATGTATCAGTACTGAATTTTGAAAGAATGTTCAGGAAAAAACAGCTTCTGATTTGGGGTAGAAAAGCACTTCCTGTTAATATAATTATACTAAATTTTGAGTCAGTTCAGAGAAAAGTATGTCTCATATTTAACTAGAATAACATAGGTATAATACCATCATTTAATACTGAGACTGAGAAATCTACTAGAAAAAATATATTTTCTTGTGCCCCGGTGACACAGTAGTTAAGAGCTCAGGCTGCTAACCAAAAATTCGGCAGTTCAAATTCTACCGGCTACTCTCTGGAAATCCCATTGGGCAATTCTACTCTGTCCTCAGGGTCATTATGAGTCAGAATCAACTTAACAACAATGGGAATTCAGCTTTAAAGTTTTTAAATCACTACACTCACTCTATCCTGCTGACAAAATCCTGGACAGTAGAAAATGTAAATGCATATGCTATTTTGTTGTTGTGTGCCGTCCAGTCAATTCTGACTTATAATGATGCTGTTGTACACAGAGAACTTCCTCACTGAGTTTCCAATCTGTAATCTCTACAGAAGCACATTTTTCTCCATGGAGTGGCTCGTAGGTTTCAACCACTGATCTTTCGGTTAGCAGTCACATGTTTATAACTACCAAGGTTGTGAATATGTCATAACCTTAAAGCTCAGAGAAATGGTACATCTAGTCATCATTAGATGATTTCAGTTATTCATCTTACAAAAATAATTCAATGAAAAATAACACGCCCCACTACACATTCATTATTAGATTGGACCTGGTTGCTAAATGCAGGCCTCCTATTGATTTAATTATATTTTTTTAAGGCGTAAGTTACTTATAAAAGGATTTTAACCTAAAACATTTGTATGCGACTTCATCTAAATTCCATTTGAGGTGTTGTCTCTCTAATTTTGCCAATTATTTTCATTATTTTGTTTTGAACTTCCTGGAAGTCTTGATAAAAAAATCAGGTGTTGGTAGGCAAGTTTAAGCCCAGAGCAATCAAAGCTAATTTAAGCCTTTCTATCAAAAGTTCCTTCTAAATGACAGCTGGGAGGGTTTGTCATAATTCCTTGGACTCAGAGCATTACTTGCAGATGTTTCTCCGTTTAAACCTTCTTTTGCTCTTTGGTCAGACTGACTCAGGGCAATATGAAGAAATACATTACAAGTAAAAGGACTAATTAGACACCTGAAAATTTTAGAATTGCTAAATGCCATGTTGTATATACATGTGTATATATATATGTGTGTGTTTACAACTTTTTTAAAAATTGTTTTATTTATTGTGATTGAGCGAAAGTGTACAATCCGGTTTAAACTCGCATGCCCGCCTATGTGCAGCTCCTATTGCTCTCCTTGCCCGGTGACAGCACACTTCTCCTTTCTGTTCTATACAAGTCATATCCTCTTAACAATCCCCTGTCCCCTCTTCTCCACCTGCTCCACTCCCCTCTAGTAAGAGGCCAGTTGGGCAACATCCTATAGATACATAGAACCTTAAAGGGCACATACAATATGGTCACTCTGTGTTGCCGAGTCCAATACGTTCCCGCCTGAGGGGTTGACCTCAGCAGAGATTTATGATTAGGAGCAGCTTCAGGTCTAAGGGTCATGCTCCCACAGGAAACCCTAGGCTTTCAGACCCTCAGTTGTGGCCTTTTAGTGGCGTTTCCAGGGTGCACCCCTTCTTATTCTCATATTGCCACTGGGTCTCAACTTTGTGCGCCCCATCACAGCTGTCACTGAAGGTGTCCCGGCACCATCTGCTTCTTCTAGTTGCATGTTGATGTAGTAGTCAGCCATTCACATGGGTCCTTCTGTCTTCGAGGTTCTCTCTCCCCTGTGTTGTTTTTGTCCTTGATGATCATCTGTTCCAGATGAGTGGGGACCAAATGGTATACCTCAGATGGAAGCTTGCTAGCTTTTAAGACCCCAGATGCCACTCACCAATGTGGAGAGGAGAGGACTGTCTTAGCAATATGCTAGTTATACCAGTTGGCCTCGATGTCCTCTGAGAGCATGGTCCCCAGACCCTGACCCCTGCTTGTCTGTCCTTACTTATTATGCTAACATTGGAAGAGTTTTCAGGCCATGTTCAAGTTAAGTTAAATTGATGTTCTTTCTAATGTGTGCTGTCACTGATTTCATCCAACCAAATTTCTATCAACTGTCTGATCTATAACCAGCCTTTTCCCTCCTTCCCTCCCCTCCCTTGCAGCTGTCAAAGAGTCTTTTCTTCTGTACATGAGTCAGTTTTCAAGTCCTTAGAGTAGGGGTCTCATACCATATTTGTCATTGTGCTGCTGACTATTTCACTCAACACGATGGACAGAAAATTTTATATATATCAATGAGGTCTAGTTGGTTAATTGTTGCAATCAGGTTTTCTGTGTCTTTTTTTTTTTTTGCAGTGTAATCCATTTTATCTGAGATTAGCATTGCCACATCTGCTCTTCTTTGTATATTGTTAGCTTGGTATATATTATTCCTTCTTTTAATTTTCAGTTTGTTCACATCTTTAAGTGTAAGGTAAGTTTCTTATAAGCAGCATATAGACAGCTTGTGTCTTTTGATCCGAGATGTCACTTGTTGTCTCTTTACTGGAGAGTTCAGTCCATTTCCTTCAATGTAATTATTGATAGGTATTTAGTACTGTCATTTTGCTGTATTTATTTTTGTGTTGATGTTCTCTCTGTTGGTCTTCCTATTCTGTTCTCGGGCATTTTTCTTTATGGGTTGATTTTTCACCCTTTTCAGTGTTGGTTTTGCGTTTGCTGAGAGGCCTGTATTGCATTTCTTGTTTTGATAAGTCACTTCTTCGTTGTGCTTTGTGGCTACCCCGACGGTCCCCCTTAATAATGAATGTTTAAACCCAATTTTAACATCTAGACATCTTATTAACTTCCTCTCCATCTGGAAAGACTATAACTGCTGTAATATATCCCTCTTTTTAATGTGATGGTATCATAGTTTTCATGATATGATCACTGGATCATTTCTTTTAGGATTATGGCTTTGGTTGGGGGTTTATGCTTCCCTAATTGACTAGGTTTCTGGAAGATGTGTCCGGTATTGTCTCCTAAATATAGAGTTAATGTTTTTGTTCTTCTAAGGAAAGAGCTTCTTTCAGTATTTCTTGTAGCTTTGGGTTTGTTGTTTTTTTTTCTTTAAATATAAATTTGCATACCCATCTATATGCAGCTCCCACTGCTCTCCCTGCCTGGTGACAGCACACTCTTCCTCTCCACTTCATACATGTCTTATCCTCCCAACAATCTCCTATCCCCTCCTCTTCACCCCGTCCCCCGCCTCTGGTAAGAGGTCAGCAGGATGACATCCTATAGATGCACAGAACCATAAAGTGAGCACATGATATTGTTGCTCTGTGTCACCAAGGCCAATCCCTTCCTGTCCGAAGAGTTGACCTTCCATATGATTTAGGGACAGGGGCAGCATCAGGGACAGGGGCCATGCTCCCAGGGAACCCCGAGGCCCCTCGCCATCAATTGCAGTCTTTTAGTGGAGATCTCAGGGTGCACCTCTTTTTATTCTTGTGTTGCTGGTGAGACTCCACTTTGTGAGGTCCATCACAGCTATCACTAGTGGTGGCCAGGCACCATCCAGTTCTTCCAGTCACAAGTTGATATAGTCACTCACTCACGTGGGTCTCTCTGTCTTCTTGGTTCTCTTTCCCCATGTCATTTTGGTCCTTGGTGATCATCTGTTTCTGCTGAGTTGGGACCATTTGCTGTACCCTCAGATGGCAGCTTGGTAGGTTTTAGTACCCTAGAAGCCACTCACCAATGTGGGGTGCAGAAGACTTTCTTACAAAAATGCTAATTGCGCCAATTGGCCTCGATTTCACCTGAAGGCATGGTCCTTGGCCCCCCATCCCGACTACTCTGTCCTTGCAATCTTGGGTTAAGATGGGAGGAGTAATCACGTTATATTGATCTTCTTTCTCATGTGTGCTGTCACAGATTTCACCCAACCAAATTTCTATAAACTATCTAATCTAGAACCTCCCCGCTGCCCTTCCTCTCTCCCCACTCTGGAAGCCATGAAGCTGTCTTTTCTTCTATGCATGAGTCTGTTTTTAAGTTCTTATCATGGGGGTCTCATACACTTTTGTCCTTTTGTCATTAACCACTTTCACTCAGCATAATGTCCTCCAATTTAAACCAGGTTATGAGATGTTTCCTAAAATTGTTGTTGTTCTTTATCATCGGAGAATAAAGTGTAGTTGTCCGCTGGTGAATAGAAAGTTCTGTATACATCGATGAGTTCTAGTTGGTTAATTGTGGCAATAAGGTCTTCTGTGTCTTCATTGAGCTTTTTTCTAGATTATTTGTCCAATACTGAGAGTGGAGTGTTGAAGTCTCCCACTATTATTGTGGAGTGATCTATCTCTTTTTTGAGTGTAGTCAGTGTTTCTTCCATGTATTTAGGTGCTCTAATATTAGGTGCATAAATATTTAATATTGCTAAGTCCTGCTTGTTTATTGAAACTTTCAGCAATAAATAGTGCACATCCTTGTCCATTATGGTAGTTTTTACATTAAAATCTGTTTTATCAGAGACTAGAACTGCCACACCTGCTCTTCTTTGTTCATTGTTAGCTTGATATATATTCTTCCATCCTTTAATTTTCTGTTTGTTCATATTGTTAAGTCTGAGGTGAGTTTCTTGTAGGCAGCATACGGATGGGTCGTGTCTTTTCATCCAAGATGTCACTTGATGTCTCTTTACTGAAGTGTTCACTCCATTCACATTCAATGTAATTATTCATAGGTATGTGTTTAGTGCTCTCATTGTCATGTGTTTATTTTTGTGTTGACGTTTTCTCTGTTGTTTCTACTAATCTGCTCTGGGACAGTCTTCTTTCTGAGTTGATTTTTCATCTTTTCGGGGTTGGTTTTGTGGTTGTTTAAACTACTGTATTATATTTCTTGATTTGATATGTTGCATCTTTATTGTGTTTTACAGCTGCCCCTAAAATCCCCCTTGATAAACTATGTATAAACCCAATTTTAATTATTATCAGTCCTGTCGACATCCTCTTCTTCTAGAAGGATTATAATGACTGTAGTGCATCCCTCTTTTTAATATGATGACATCATAGTTTTCGTGATATGACCACTGGATCATTTCTTTCACTATTATAGCTTTGATTGAGTCGGGAGCCTTCCCTAATTGAGTAGGATTCTGGGTGATGTGTCCTGTATTTGCTTCTAAAATATAAAGTTAGTGGTTTTGTTCTTCTAAGCCAAGAGACTCTTTCAGTAGTTCTTGTAGCTTTGGTTTGGTATTTACAAAGTCTCTGAGTTTCTGTTTATCTGTGAATGTCTTAACTTCATTTTCATATTTGAAAATTACTTTTGCAGGATATATAATTCTTGGCTGGAAGTTCTTCTCCGTCAAGGCTTTGAATGTGTCATGCCACTGTCTCCATGCCAGCATTGTTTCTGCTGAGAAATACGACAAAACCATCCAGGGTTTCTCCCTGAATGTTAACTTTGCTTTGAGTCTTGCTGCCTTTAAGAGTTTCTGCTTATGTTTCATTTTGTTAAGCTTGATTATAATATGTCTTGGAGTCTTTCTTTTGAGATCTATATTGAGTGGCATTCAATATGCATCTTTGATATCTGTATTCTCTTCTTTCCTAATTTCGGGAAAGTTTTCTGTCAGCAGCTATGCAACAATACTCTCTGTGGTGTCAGGTGTCTTGTCCTGTTCCAATTAATCATAGATTGTTCCTCTTGATAGAGTCCCACATGCTTCTCAATTTTTCTTCATTTTTCCTGTTTCTTTTTTCTGATTTCTCCTCATAAATGCTGGAGTCAGTAGCTCTATCTTCCAAGTCAGAAATTCTCTTTTCCATTTGTTCCATTCTGTTTTCTTGGTTTTGAATTGAAGTTTCTATGTCTTTGATTTTGCTCTTGATCTGTTGGATTTCAGAATACTGGTGTTCCGTCAGGTCAAACAGCTTCCTTAATTATTCATTTTGCTCTGTTGCATTTTATTTTTATTCAACATAATTGAGTGAAAATGTACATTCACGTATAAATTTACACACCCACCTATATGCAGCTTCCACTGCTCTCCCTGTCCGGTGACAGCACACTATTCCTCTCTGCTCCATACATGTCTCATCCTCCCAACAGCCTCCTTTCCCCTCCTCTCCATCCACTCCCCTTCCTCCAGCCAGAGGTCAGCAAGATGATATCCTATAGATGTATAGAACCATAAAGTGCTTCCAATATATGGTCACTCTGCATTGCCAAGTCCAATCCATTCCTGTCCAAAGAGTGGATCTTTGTTATAATTTATGGGAAAGGGCAGCATCAGGGCCAGGGGCCATGCTGTCAGAGGAACCCCAAAACTGCTGGACTATCAATTGAGGTCTTTTAGTGGAGATCTCATGCTGCACCCCTTTTTATTCTTGTGTTGTCAGTGAGACTCCTCTCTGTGAGCTCCATCGTGGCTGTAACTGGTGGTGGCCGGGCACCATCCGGTTCTCCCAGTCCCAAGTTGATGTAGACACCCACTCTTGTGGGTCTCTCTGTCTTCTCGGTTGTCTTTACCGCATGTCATTTTGGTCCTCGGTGAGCATCTGTTCCTGCTGAATTGGGACCATTTGCTGTGTCCTCGGATGGCAGCTTGGCAGCTTTTAAGACCCCAGATGCCACTCACCAATGTGGGGTGCAGAGAGCTCTCTTAGCAAAACACTAGTTGTGCCAATTGGTCTGGAATTCGCTTAACAGCGTGGTCCCCCGCCCTACGCCCCAGCTACTCTATCCTTGCAGTATTGAGTTAAGATGGAAGGAGTACTCAAGTTGTGCTGAAGTCCACTTAATGTTGTTCTTGTTTCTAATGTGTGCTATCACCACTTTCTCCCAACTAGATTTCTAGTAACTATCTAAACTAAGCCCTCCCCACCTCCCCCTCCCACCTCCCCTCCCTTGCAGCTGTCAAAGAGTCTGTTCTTCTATACACAAGTCTGTTTTTGAAATCTTATCGTAGAGGTCTCATACAGTATTTGTCCCTCTGTCACTGACTACCTTCACTCAACATAATGTTTTCCAGTTGAAACCAGGTTAGGAGATGTTTCCTGGAATCATTGTTATTCTTTATCATTGTGTAGTGCTCCATTGAGTATATGTACCGTGGTTTACCTATCCATTCTTCTATTGTTGGGCATCTGGGTTGATTCCATCTTTTTGCTATCGTGGACTCTGCTGCGGTAAACATTCTCGTGCATGTGTCCATTGGTGTGAAAGGCCTTGATTCTGTAGGATATATTCCAAGTAGTGGAATTACTGGGTCAATGGTATATCAATATCCATTTTTTTAAGAAAGTGCCAGATTGCCTTCCAAAGAGGCTGGACCATTTTGAAACCCCACCAACAGTGTAGGAGGGTTCCACTTTCTCCACAGCCTCTCCAGCATTTGCTGTTTTGTGTTTTCTGGATTATGGCCAATCTTGTTGGGGTGAGATGGTATCTCATTGTTGTCTTGATTTGAATTTCTTTAATAACTAAAGATCATGAACATGTCCACATGTGTTTTTTGGCTGCCTGGATCTCCTCTTTAGTGAAGTGTCTGTGCATCTCCTTTGCCCATCGCTTAATTGGATGGTTTATCTTCTTCTTCTTAATATTTTGTAGTGTCTTATAGATTATGGAGATCAGGCGTCAATCTGACATAGAGTTGCCAAATATTTTTTCCCATTCTGTTGGTGTTCTTTTAATTCTATTAATAAAGTCTTTGGATGAGCAAAAGTGTTTGATTCTTAATAGTTCCCATTTATCTATTTTCTCTTCTGTTGATTGAGGTTTCTTTGACAGATTTTGGAGTCTATCCTCATTGTGTATTAAAACTTTCATTGTTGTTCCTACCTTTTCTTGGATGAGCTTTATTATTTTAGGTTTGATATTTAGGTCTTTTATCCAGTTTGAGTTGGTTTTTGTATAAGGTGTAAGATATGGATCTTGATTCAGTTTATTGCAGATGGATAACCAGTTTTGCCAGCACCATTTGTTGAAGAGACTGTTTTTACCCCAGTTTAATGTCTTAGGGCCTTTGTTGAATATCAACTGATGATAGGCAGATGGTGTCATCTCTGGGGTCTAAATTCTGTTCTGTTCATCCATCTGTCTGTTCTTGTACCAGTACCAGACTGTTTTGACCACTGTGGCAGTGTAGTGTGTTCTGAGGTCGGGTAATGAGAGGCCTCCCAGTGTGTGATTCTTCTTTAGTAGTACCTTACTTATCCAGGCTTCTTCCCTTTCCAAACAAAATTGGTGATTTGTTTCTCCATCTCATTAAAAAATAATGCTGGAACTTGTGTTGGGATTGTGTTATATAAATAAATTGCTTTGGGTAAAATAGACATTTTCATAATGTTAAGTCTTCCATCCATGAGCAGGGTAGGTTTTTCCATTTATCTAAGTCTCTCTTAGTTTCTTGTAGTAAGGGCTTGTAGTTCTCTTTGTAAAGGTCTGTTGTTTCTCTGGTTAGATTAATTCCTAGGCACTTTATCTTCTTAGGGGCTATCGTAAATGGTATTGATTTGATCATTTCCTCCTTAACAGTCTCGTTGTTGGTGTAAAGGAATCCTACTGATTTATTTATGTTTATCTTGTATCTCGAGACTTTGCTGAACTCTTCTATTAGTTTGAGTAGCTTACTTATAGATTCCTTGGGGTTCTCTCCATATACAATCATATCATCTGCGAACAGGGAGATTTTGACTTCCTCTTTGCCGATGCAGATGCCTTTTATTTCTTCATCTTGTCTAATTGCTCTGGCTAGAATTTCTAGCAAAATGTTGAATAGGAGAGGTGACAGCTGGCATTCTTGTCTAGTTCCTGATCTCAAGGGAAAGTCTTTCGGTCTCTCTCCATTCAGGATGATGTGGGCAATTGGCTTTGTATAAATGGCCCTTACTGTGTTGAGGAATTTGCCATCTATGTCCATTTTGCTAAGAGGTTTTAGCATTAATGGGTGTTGGACTTTATCAAATGCCTTTTCGGCACCAATAGACAAAATCAGGTGATCCTTGTCTTTTGTGTTATTTATGTGGTTAATCACATTAATTGTTTTCCTGATGTTGAACCAGCCTTGCATCCCTGGTATGAATCCCACTTGGTCATGATGGATTATTTTCTTGATATGTTGTTGTATTCTGTTGGCAAGAATTTTGTTCAAGATTTTTGCATCTAGGTTCATGAGTGATATTGGTCTGTAGTTCTCTTTCTTTGTTGGATCTTTCCCTGGCTTAGGTATCAGGATTATGTTGGCTTCATAGAATGAGTTTGGGAGTACTTCATCCCTTTCTATACTGTGAAATACTCTCAGTACTATTGGGGATAGCTCTTCTCTAAATGCTTGGTAGAATTCTGCTGTGAAGCCATCTGGGCCCCGACTTTTTTTGGTTGACATTGTTTTGATGACCTTTTCAATCTCTTCCTTTGTGATGGGTTTATTAAGTTGTTCTGCTTCACGTTGTGATCATTTGGGTAGGTGGTATGAGTCAAGGAATTGGTCCATTTCCCCTAGGTTTTCAAATTTGTTAGAGTACAGTCTTTCATAGTATTCTGTTATGATCTTTTTGATTTCTGTTGCATCTGTGGTGACAACTCCCCGCTCATTTCTAATTTGGGTTATTTGTTTCCTTTCCTGCTTTTCTTTAGTAAGTTTAGCCAGTGGTTTATCAATTTTGTTGATGTTTTCAAAAAACCAGCTTTTGGTCTTTTCAATTTTTTCAATTGTTTTTCTATTCTCTAAGTCATTTAGCTCTGCTCTAATCTTTATGATCTCATTTTTTCTGGTGTCCAAGGGGTTCCTCTGTTGTTCGCTTTCTACTTGTTTAAGCTGTAGAGTTAGTTCCTTGATTTGGTTTCTTTCTTCCTTTCAGATGTGTGCATTTATGGAGATAAACAGACCTCTGAGCACTGCTTTGGCTGTATCCCATAGGTTCTGGTAGGAAGTGATTTCGTTCTCATTGGAATCCATGAATTTCTTTAATTCATCCTTGATTTCCTCTATAACCCATGTTTTTTTTGAGCAAGACGTTGTTCAGATTCCAAGAGTTCCACTTTCTATCTATGTTTTTTATGCTATTGATTTCAAATTTTATGGCTTTATAATCTCAGAAGATGCTTTGCTGTAATTCAATGGTATGGATTTTGTTGAGCATTACATTATGGCCTATCACGTGGTCAATTCTGGAGAATGTTCCATGTGCACTGGAGAAGAAGGTGTAGTTGTCTGCTGATGAGTGGAAAGTTTTGTATATATCAATGAGGTTTAGTTGGTTAATTGTGTCAATGAGGTCTTCTGTATCTTTACTGAGCTTTTTTCTAGATGATCTGTCTAGTAATGAGAGTGGAGTGTTAAAGTCTCCCACTATTATTGTGGGAGCGTAGTCTGTTGAGCGTAGTCAGTGTTTCTTCGACATATTTAGGTGCTCTGACATTAGGTGCATAAATATTTAATATAGCTACGTCTTTCTTGTGTAGTGAACCTTTCAACAAGTAATAGTGTCCATCTTTGTCCACGATGGTGGATTTGACATTAAAATTGATTTTGTCTGAGATTAGAATTGCCACCCCTGCTCTTCTTTGTTCATTGTTAGCTTGATATATATTCTTCCATCCTTTAGTTTTCAGTTTGCTCCTGTCTTTAGGTCTCAAGTGAGTTTCTTGTGGACAACATATGGATTGGTCATGTCTTTTCATCCAAGATGACACTCGGTGTCTCTTTACTGGAGCATTCAGTCCATTCACATTCAATGTAATTATTGATAGGTATGTGTTCACTGCTGCCATTGTGATATGTTTATTTTTATGTTGATGTTTTCTCTGTTGTTCTTATTAGTCTGTTCTGGGACACTCTTTTTTGTGAGTTGATTTTTCACCTTTTTCAGAGCTGGTTTTAGAGTTGTTGAGACTCATATGTTAGATTTCTTGAACTGGTATGATACACCTTTGTTGTGCTTTACAGCTGCCCCTATGAACCCCGTTAATAAACTATTTATAAATCGAATTTTAATTACTACCAGTCTGGTCATCTTCCTCTCCATCTGGAAGGACTGTAACGACTGTAGTACATCCCTCTTTTTATTATGACGACACCATAGTTTTCATGATGATCACTAGATTGCTTCTTTCCATATCAAAGCTGTGATTTGCTTTTGAGCCTTCCCTAAACTAGAGTAGTGAGTAGTGTGTTGTTCTAAAATGTAAAGTTAGTGGTTTTGTTCTTCTAAACCAAAGCCAAGAATTTCTTTCAGTATTTCTTGTAGTTTGGGTTTGGTTTTTACAAAGTCTCTGAGTTTCTGTTTATCTGGGAATGTCTTAATTTCATGTTCGTATTTGGAAGATAGTTTTGCAGGATATATAATTCTTGGTTGGAAGTTCTTCTCCTTCAAGACTTTGAATGTGTCATGCCACTGTCTCCGTGCCAGCATGGTTTCTGCTTTGCCTTGAGTCTTGCTGCCTTTAAGAGTTGCTGCTTATGTTTCATTTTGTTAAGTTTGATTATAATATGTCTTGGAGTCTTTCTTTTGAGATCTATATTAGGTGGCGAATGATATGCATCTGAGATGTCAGTATTCTCTTCCTTCATGATTTCTGGGAAATTTTCTTTCAGCAGCTCAGCAACAATACTCTCTGTGTTCTCAGATGTCTCACCCTGTTCAAGGACTCCAATTAATCGAAGGTTGTTCCTCTTAATCGAGTCCCGCATGGTTCTTAATGTTTCTTCATTTTTCTTGTTTCTTTTTTCTGATTTCTGCTCATAGACGCTGGCATCAGTAGCTCTGTCTTCCAAGTAAGAAATTCTTTTTTCCATTTGTTCCATTCTGTTTTCTTGGCTTTGCATGGAAGTTTCTATGTCTTTGATTTTCTTCTTGATCTGCTGGATTTCAGAGTACTGGTGTTCCATCAGATCAAACAACTTGCTTAATTTTTCATTTTGTTCTGCTGCATTTTGTATAAGGTCTAGAAGGGCTCTGTATGTAATCAATTTGTATTCACTTCCTGATGCTTTCATAAAAGTTTCTTCATCTGGAAACTCCTTGGTTGCTTTGTTTGGGAGCCTTCTGAAGCCATGAGTGATTTCTTGTATGCCACAATTTTCTGTTGCTTTTTGGGTCCCATGTGAATATATAGAGGCTGGAAGAGGTACTGTGAGGATGGATTGCAAATGTTTCTCTAGGCTATCTTAAAATGTAAAGCTAAAGGTATCTGACCAGTTCACAAGTCAGTCAGGTTTTCAGGTGTAGAGGTCCCTCTTCTCAACTGACAAATTAAACGCCACTATATCCAGCCCCAGATGATAACAAACTAGTTCAGAATACAGCAATCCTACTGCCCTGTTGGCCTCTGCTGACAGGGCCTGGCCTTAGCCAACACTGCTTTGACTACTGGTTTTGTGACAGGGAAGCACTCTCCTGGGGGCAGGCTCTGGCTCCCAAGCTAAGAATTAGGTCCAGCTGCAGCCACCGTATCCAAGTTGGCATCCTCCACACAGGCAGCAGACAGAGGGGCTAAAGGTGCTGAGAGGCAGTGATTCCTCTGCTTTTGTTGCAGGGCCTGCAACGCAGGCCTCACTGTGCAAAATTACTACTTGTCTGTTGGAGAAGCGCTGTCCCGTTTGCAGGCCCTGGCTCCCAGGCCAAGAACGAGGTCCCGCTAAAATCTCGGTACCAACATGGCCTCCTGCACACTGACCGTGAAGCTCCACATAAACCCCGCTGTGGCAGCCACGAAACGAAAGGCTCAAAATGGCTAGATCAACACAGTCCCGAGCCTGGCTCTCAGAATATGGGAACTTCGCCTGCTTATCCTCCCAGCAGCGTGTCTGAGTCCAGTCACCAGGCAAGACCCAGCTCTGCTAGCCCGCCCAGACAGCGGAAAAAAAAAAGTCAAAACGGTGCGTTTACCTTCTGTCTGTGAGAGCCGGGGCTAGCCAGGAGCGGGAGTCAGCGAAACAGAGGAGGTTTTTCACTCAGTGGTATGAAGTCCCAATTAACAGCTCTGTGCCGTGTCCTGAGGCTGATTAAGTGATCAGAAGGCTCTGTTTGATTGTCAATTCAGGTCTTGGTTTCCAGAGGGATATAAGGAGACATGTGCTTAGTCCGCCATCTTGACTCCGCCCCCTCCATTGCATTTTGTATAAGGTCGAGGAGGGCTCTATATATAATCCTTCTGATTCTCTACGTTCCTCTATATTCACCTTCTGATGGTTTCAGAAAGGTTTCTTTGTCTGGGAAGTCCTTTGGTTCATTTCTTGCCTTCTGAAGCCACGGGTGATTTCTTCATTATGCTTTCATTGAGAAGTTTTTTGCTTTTGAGGCATCATGTGAGTTAATAAAGGCTGGGAGAGATTCTGCAGGAAAGGACTTCAGTTGTTTCTCTAGTTCATCTGAAAATGAAAGGTAAAAGGTATCTAGTAACTTCCAAAGTCAGTCAGGTTTTCAGGCATACAGGTCCCTTTTCCCAGCTGGCAAATTAGCACCTCTATTTCCAACCCCAGATGTCATAAACTAGTTCAAAATACAGAAAGGCTACTGTCCTCCTGGCCTCTGCTGCCAGGCCCCAGCCTTAGGCAACACTGTGTGGAATACTGCTTTACTGCCAGAAAAGTGTTCTCCTCTGGACAGGTTCTGCCTCTCAGTCTAAGAATTAGGTCCAACTGAGGCCTCTGTATGGGTATTTCTGCCTCCCAGTGGCACAAGATGGAGTCCTGCACAATCTTGCTGTCTGCTGTGGCTACTCAATGGTGGAGGTGGAAAGAGAGGCCAAAGGTGCTGAGATGCACGGAGTCCAACGCCAGTTTCTCAAAGTGTGGCAATTTCACCCACCGATTCCACCAGCAGTGCTCCTGAGACCAGCTGCCAGCAAGTCTCAGCTCCGCCCACAGGCCAAGACAGAGAAAAAAAAAAGTTAAAATGGTGAGGTACCCTCGATCTGTGAAAGCCAGCACTCATGAGAGTACAGGTCAGTGAAATAGAGGAAGTTTTCCACTCAGTAGTATAAAGTTCAAATTAATAGCCGTGTGTCATGTCTTAGGGCTCGCTAGGTGTCCAGAAGGCTCTATTTACTCATCAATTCAGGTCTTGGTTTCCAGAGGTATTTAGGGAGAAGTGTATTTAGCCCACCAACTTGACTCTGCCCTCTGGAATCATTCTTCGGTCCATGAAAGACAGCACTCTGAAAGAGTGGGGAACAGCAAAAGAGAGGAGGTTTTCCATTCAGTAGTGTGTAGTCCAAAATGACAGCCCTACATCATGTCCTAGGGCTCACTAGGTGTCCAGAAGGCTCCATTTAATTATCAACTCAGATCTTGGTTTCCAGAGGGATTTAAGGAGACATGTGTTTGGTCCACCATCTTGACTCTGCCTCCATGGTTTGGTTTTTACAAAGTCCATGAGTTCCTGTTTATCTGTGAAGGTCCTAATTTCATGTCCATATTTGAAAGACAGTTTTGCAAGATATATAATTCTTGGTTGGAAGTTTTTCTCCTTCAAGGCTTTGAATGTGTAACCCCATAGCCTCCATGCCAGCATGGTTTCTGCTGAGAAGTCAGATGAAAGCCTACAGGGCTTCCCTCTTAATGTTAGCTTTGCTTTGAGTCTTGCTGCCTTTAAGAATTTCTGCTTATGTTTCATGTTGTTAAGCTTGATTATAATATGTCTTGGAGCCATTCTTTTGGGGTCTATATTATATGGCAGTTGATATACATCTTGGATATCTATGTTCTCTTCTTCCCTAATTTCTGGGAAGTTTTCTGTCAGCAAGTCAACAACAATTCTCTCATTCTCAGGTGTCCCTTCCCATTCGGGAACTCCAATTAATCGCAGATTGTTCCTCTTGATAGCATTCTACATATTTCTTAATGCTTCTTCATTTTTCTTGTGTCTTTTCTCTGATTTCTCCTCAAAAATGCCGGTGTCAGTAGTTCTGTCTCCCAAGTCAGTAAGTCTGTTTTCCATTTGTTCAATTCTGTTCTCTTGGCTTTGAATTGAGTTTTCTGATTCTTTAATTTTGTTATTGATCTGTTGGATTTCAGAATGCTGGACTTCCATCAGTTCGAACAGCTTGCTTAATTTTTCATTTTTTTTCTGCTAAATTTTGTGTAATGTCTAGAAGGGCTCTCTATATAATTCTTTTGTACTCAACCTCCAAAAGTTTCAGAAAGGCTTCTTCATCTGGGAAGTTCTAAGGTTTGTTCTTTTTGGAGTTTTCTGGAGCCATGGTTGGATTTTTTCTTAAGTCTATTGCTTTTGGGGCATCCAGAGGTTGTTTAGTTTCTCTGGTGTTGCCTTAATAGGAGCTGAAGTAGAAGTTGACCACCAGTTACCTCTATGTACTCCAGTAACTGGGCCCAGTGGAATCTCTGTGAGAGCAGGCTCCACCTCCTGCACAGCAAAGACACAATTCTACTTATGGAGTCACTGGGAGGATGTCAACTGACTCTATGTTGTGGGTCAGTCAAAATTGGAAGATATGCTGTCAGGCTTCCCCACAGTTATTTCTCTAGGTAGTCTTATTTTGAAAGGTAAAAGCTATCTGACAGCTTCCATAAACAGTCAGGCTGTCAGGTGTGCAAGCCCCTCTTATCAGCTGGCAATGGAGGCCCCTCTGTATCCATCCATAGATGCTGTTATCTAGTTCAAAGTATGGATAGGCTACTGCCCTGCTATCACCAGGTGCTGTGCCCTACCCAAAGGGTAAACTGTGCTAAACACAGCTTTTCTTCTGGGGGAGTGTTCCCAAGGCTGGCTCTGCCTCCTGGCCTGAGAATTAGCCCCCATGCTGCTTGGCTTGGCAAGGCCTTCATTTGGGTAGCTCTGCCTCCCAGTTGGACAAGATGGCGGCATGCAGGGGCTCTCCCACCTACCGGGAAATAGCTGAATCAATGACGGAGGTTTGGAAAGAGGGGTGGAGAGGCTGTGGCCCTCAGAGTCCAGAGCTAGGCTCTCAAAATGTGGTTATTCCACCCACTGGTCACATCAGCAGTGTGGCAGAACCTTGTTTCCAGTTAAGCCCAGTTGCTGCCACAGGCTAACAAAAAGGAAAAACGTTAAAGCCAGTAGTTACCTTCAGTCTGTGAGAGTTGGCCATTCAAGGATGGGGGTCAGCAAAAGAGAAGAAGTTGCCCATTCAATGGCATGTAATCCAAAATTATAGCCCTACGTCGTGTCCTAGGACTCACTGGGTGTCCAGAAGTCTCCATTTAATTATAAATCCTGGCCTTAGTTTTTGGAGTAAGTTAAGGAGATGTCCACCATCTTGACTCTACCCCTACAGCTATTTTTTTAAAATGTATTTTCAAAGACCAAAAAGAAAGAAGCAGCTATCTTAGTCATTTAGTGCTACTTTAACAGAAATACCACAAGTGGGTAATTTAATAAACAGAAGTTTTTTCTCTCATAGTTTGGGAGGCTGGAAGTCCAAATTTATGGTTCTAGGTTCAAAGTAAGGTTTTCTTTCTCTACTGACTCTGTGAGAAGGATCTGTCATCAATCTTCCCTGGGTCTAGGAGTGTCTTAACATAAGTACTCTGGGTCCACTGTGCTTCCAGTGAGGTTCCTCTCTTATTTGTTGACTTCTGTTTTCTATATTTCAAAAGAGATTGATTCAAAATCCAACCTAATCCTGTAGATTGAGTCCTGCCTCACTAACAACACAGAAAAGATTACCACATGTAAGATTATCACAACAGATCACAAAATTAGAGGCCAACTACACAATACTGGGAATGATGGATGAGCCAAATTATACATAGTGTTGTGGGATACAGTTCAATCCACAACAGAACCCTTAATAAGAAACAAAATAAACAATTTAGAAATTTTAAACATTACAGAGACTGGGATCATTTTGAACCTTGACTAAAATATTCATTTTTAGAGGGTCAAACACACAGGAATGATAATTATTAAGAAATAATGTTAGGATACTGCTAGAAACAATCCTTTGTATTTGTCCTATAGGCTGTGTCTAGGAGAGACACAATCTTCAGCTCATACTTAAAATTCATTACCTGCTTCCCAACTGTACTTTTTTTACCAACACCACCTTACTTGCTAGAGCTCTAATTTAATCTGGATTTCTACCTTCTTCCATGCATCCATGTGCTCAGGGAAGATGACTGTGTTCCCAGCCTAATGAAATTGTCAATTTTTATAGAATAGTAGTAATCTCAAACTCCTTTCTGGTAGTTCATTTAGGTTTGAGACCATGAATTATTTTTTGATAATAATGTGTGATAGGGGATATATAGAGAGATGCCTATTCTCTTGGCTGGCCTATTCTCTTAAAAAGAAGTGCAGTTCCTTGTATGTTGCTTAAGATTTTTTTGAATTTGGTACAGGACATCTTGTAACCATTAGAGAAAGGAATCAAATACAAAGCAACATACTAAAGAAGGCAGACATCAAGATGAGAAAATCTATATCTTTAATTACATTCTTCAACCACTAAATTATCCAGCTGTAGAGAAACCCAGCTCAAGTTTTGCTAAATGAAGTAATACATACATCTATTTAAACTGATTTATTTTACTTGTAGCTAAAATTCTCCAAGTAAGTTGGACCCAAATTGTGTAAAACTAATTTATGCAAGGGAACTAATACTTTAAGGTATTGTGTTAAAGTCCTTTCTCTGGTATTAACCACCTGTTTTCCTAATAATTTGAAGTCATGGCCACTAAAAGTCATTCACACATGAAACAAACATTGGTTGGCTACTTAAAGAGTACCTCACACAAAGCTAGATCCTGGGGACAGAGTGGGAAACAAAACGGCTATATTAGTTTTCTAAGTTGAGAAATGATATTGTTTAGCAATAATATTTTCTTCTAATAAAATAACTTCTAATTAAATTAATTTAATTATCAATATGAGATAACATGTATTTGTTATCTTATAGTTCCTGTGGGTCAGGAGTCTGGGCACAGCTTTTCTGAGTTCCCTCTGAGACTGCAATTAAGGTAATTGCTTGGCTTGGTTCTCCTCTGGAGGTTGGAATGTGTTCTTCCTGCTCATCCAATTACTGACTAAATGAAGCTTGTTACAACAACAAATGCCTCATTTTTTTGCTGCTATTAACTAAAACCAACCTTAGTTTTCATGACCCAATTATTTTTGGTGTCAAATAATTTCATTATATGTTCTTATTAATGGAAGGCATGCTGAATCAAGGAGTACTTCCAAATTTGTTATGACATACGCATTTTGATACTTACCATGTGGGAAGCATATATCCCTACGCACACTTTCAGCAAGTAAAGTTGTGTCATCTGCATAACTGAGATTGCTAACAAATAGTCCTCAAACCCTGTTGCCTTGGTCTTCTTCATATACTCCAACTTCTTGGATTATATGCTCAGCATACAGATGGAAAAGGTCTGGCAAAAGCATACAATCCTAACACACACTTTTTCTGACTAAACCATGCAGTGTCCCCTTGTTCTGTTTGTACAACTGTCTCTTGATCCATGTATAGATCTCTTAAGGTCAAAATTAACTATTCTAGGATTCCTATTCTTCACAATGTTAGCCATAATTTGTTGTGATCTGCACAGTCGAATGCCTTATATAGTCAATGAAACACAGATAAACATCTTTCTGGTATTCTCTGTTTCAGCCAAGATTCATCTGACATCAATAATGATATCCCTGGTTCCATGGTTTCATAGCTTCCAGCAACATGCAAGCCCCAACAGTATGACAAACTGGCAGACAACTGGGGTATCCCACTATAGAAAACCCCAAAGAGACAGGCATTGTACAATCACCCCCAGGATGCAACACCTAGTGCAATATCCTAAAAACTGTCATTTGTGGCATATGCCCATTTCTTAGATTTCAAACAGTTATATATGTGCCCACTTGCTGGTACAAGCACTGTCAGTGGAAGAGCTTCTTGCCATGTAACCCCAGAAGCAGAAAATGTATATGGGTGATGTATGTCCCATGGCTCACGAAAAGGGTTTTAATAAAAACCACTATCAGTCTTTGCCTTGTGATTCTTCCACAGCCAGCTTTATCAAAACCAGCATATATCACTTTTGCCATGTTCTATTTGCTACAAGCAATTCACAAGTTCTCTACCACATTCAGGGGCCCTGGTGGCACAGCAGTTGAGAGCAACTGCTAAACAAAAGGTCAGCTTCAAATTCATCAGCTTCTCCTTGGAAGCCCTACGAGGTAGTTCTACTTTGTTCTTACAGGGTTGCTATGAATCGGAGTTAGCTTGATGGCAATGTGTTTATTTTTATCACATTCAAGAGAAGACAATCATCAAAAACTGAATATCAGAGGAGTGGGGTAGTGAGGGTCACCTTAAGAGTTTGTCTTCTACAATGGCCTTTATTGTAGAAAAAACAGATTTTTTATTTTTTTAATTTTTAGGATTTCCTAATTTGCACAGGGGAAACACTGGTGGTGTAGTGGGTTAAGTGCTACCACTGCTAACCACAAGGTCAGCTGTTCAAATCCACCAGGTGCTCCTCGAATACTCTGGAGGGCAGTTCTACTCTGGCCTCTAGGGTCGCCAGGAGACTCAACAGCACTTGGCTGGCTCAGTTTTCACAGACTAAATTATAAACCTCTCCCCATCCCCCCCAAAATATGTGTCAACTTGTTTAGGTCACAATTCCCAGTTTTGAATGATTGTCTTCCATTTTGTGATTATAATTTTATGTTAAAGAGGATTAGGGTGAGATTGTAGCACCCGTATCAAGGTCACATCCCTGATCCAACTTAAAGGGAGTTTTCCTGGGGTGCGGATGGTTCCACCTTTTGTCTCATAAGAGATAAAAGGGAAAAGGGAATCAGCCGGAGAGAGGGGACCTCATACCATCCAGAAAGCAGCAGCAAGAGCACAGCAAGTCCTTTGGACCCAGTGTCCCTCTATTGAGAAATTCCTGGTCCAGTGGAAGATTGATGAGAATGCCAGTAGATAGAGAAAGTCTTCTCCTGGAGCTAACATCCTGAATTAGAATTTCTGAAACCTAGTTTATTGTGAAGAAATAAATTTCTCTTTTTTAAAGCCATCCACGTATGGTAGTTCTGTTAAAGCAGTGCCAGATGACCAAGAGACACTAATGTGGAAGACAAGTGATCTTGAACATGAGTGAACAATTTTCTGATAGCAGGTCAGAGCATTCTTCAGCAAAAAAAATAAAATTGTTTGCTTGCTTGCTTATTTTTCTCTGTCAGTGGTGGAGTAATAGGGAAAGAGAAGAATAATGTTTTGGCTATAAGGTATATAGCTATAAGGTATATAGTATATATTAAGGTACTATGGCTACTATTATGACCAAAGAGATCTTTTGGGAACTGTCTCTTAAAGGATTGAAAAGAATTGATTCAATTGAAAAAGAACTCCTTTCTTGTTTATTAAAATGAAATATAAACTAACTGTTGTAAAATTACCTTGTACAATCGAAAATAAAAGAAACAAGAAATCTCAAGGCTATTTTTCACTTCATCTCTGGAAGATGCAGGTACCTACATGAGTTGCGCTTTCTATTCCTCAACCCCATTCAAGCCACCATAAATCCTCTAGTTCATAGATATTCTTTCAGAGTTTCACAATCATTGTGCTACGAATGGTTACAGGTAGACTGAATATTAAACTGTTTTGTTTCAGATCTGAGATAGGCAACAAAAAAAAAATTACATACACAAACCCTACACCCAAAACCTGTCTGAAGCAAACTTGCTGGTTTGCATCAACATTTGCATGCAAATATACAAATTTCGTATCTGTGCTAGTACATGAACAGGGTTAAAGAGCCCTGGAACTCTGCAACTGATTATTTATTTTTTCCCCTTCTCAGATCAGCTCATTCCCTCATGAGTAAATCAAAAGCTTCAGTAAAATGGACTCAATTAAAAGTTCTTCTGTATTTCATAAGACCCTTTAAATGAATGTACATTGTGGAAGATCCAAAAAAGATTGTACAAATCAGGTTAATGTAATAAACAATGTTCTTTGAATCTTTCATGGCATCTAATGGTTTAAGTCATCTATGTTATTTTATACACATTGTATTGGGAAAATTTGCTGCAAAGGACCTCTTTAAAGTTTTGAAAACTAAAGATATCACCTTGAAAACTAACGGGCACCTGACCCAAGCTACGGTATTGTCAACTGCATCATATGCATGGGAAAGCTGGACAATGAATAAGGAAGACAGAAGAAGAATTTAATGGCTTTGAATTGTGGTGCTAGAGAAGAAACAAAGAACAAACAGACATGTTCTGGAAGAAGTACAACCAGGGTGCTTCTTGGAAGCAAAGATGAGAGACTATGTCTCGCATGCTTTGGATACGTTGTCAAGAGGAATCAATACCTGGAGAAGGACATCATGCTTGCTAGTGTGGAGGGTCAGGGAAAAACAGGAAGACCCTCAACAAGATAGACTGGTACAGTGACCGCAGTGATGATGGGTTTAAGCACAAAAATGATTGCAGGCATGGCTCGGGACAGGGCAGGGTTTTGCTCTGTTGTTGATAAGGTCACTCCAAGTAGCAAATGACTTAATGACACCTACCAACAACACAACCTTGTTTTATCTATTTCTGTAAATCTTTTAGTGATAATCTTTTCCCTTAACCTTGTTTTGGTTCTAGGGACACATAAGAGTTTGAGCCACATACTGTATTCCTCAAAACATATTTTAAACACTTGAAACTGGCTTTGTCCCCTCTAACCATTCTTCTTCACAGAACTACTAAAACACTTGCTGATGCCTTCAGTGACTATCCCTGTGTCTGTAGTGTAAGACTCTTCAGTTGGTTCACCTCGAAGACACAAGAGGTTAGCAACTCAGCTGACTGACATACCCTTTTCACAGTTTAGTGGAAAGAAAAAAGATTCCTATCTACATCAAAAGTTGATGGCAGACATTTTTTGTGAGGAAACTCCTTAGGGAGCCAAAGCAGGACTTTCTGATGAGAAGCATTAGGGTTCCTAGACAACTACAGCGGTTGTCTTCTGCGTAGTAAAATGAGTACAATGTGAGACAGGGCAGAGTACAGGTAAGAAGGAGAAAGAAGAGCTTCTGGTCTCTAGTCTTCTCCCCACCCATCCAAACTCCAGAGAGCAACAACCTCAGGTCAAGACAAAATAATCAGAGGCCTAGAATATATATATTGCCTCTGTCTACTTGCCAGTATGTGAGTACAAACATGAGAAATAGAAAACCCTCGCACAGCCTCTATTGCTAAAGCCAAAAGTATAACATTGTAGGAACTAAATGCTTAGCATTTGAAAATAGAGAAAATACAACCATTAGAGTGAATACATCAACTGGATTAAGCCAATGTGAACGACATGGGTTATAAAAGTAACAACACGTGTGGAAAAATAAAAAGGAAAATGGCCAAAAATACATATCAGAGGATCCAGAACTGAACAGTGACACTACTAGATTTGTCGTACGTAAAAATTAGGTGGCAGCCTCAGACATCCTCTGACTTCAGCAGGGAAGAGTTACCACCATCAACAGCATCAGTCAGAAGCTGATTCTCATGAGACTTAAGTCAGAAGTACTTCCTTTCTCCAATCCGTTTATATATTCTAACACCAGCCGTTCCTCTCACAGCACTCTCTGCTTCTCTGCTGGGTTTGCTAATTCCCTTGCAACATCCACATGGAGCTCACAGACCATAGTCAGAGTTACGAGAATTAACAGATTACAATCAGGGATGGGTTACCCAATAAGGGAAATAAGCATGTGTTTAGAACAGCAACAAAACAGTGGCACCAGTTGTCAAAGCAAAGGCCCATAGCTGCACAGCAGAAGGACACACGGAAAAGCAAGCACTGCAGTGGAGGGGAACTAGCAGGGCACTGACTGCAACAGATACCAGCTCCAGTGTATGATGAAATCACTCAAGAACTGGGTCAGAGCAAAAAATACAAAGAAGTCTGTTTGATTATAACATTTTAGAGATGAAAGATCTATCAAAAATATAGTAATTTGTTGTAATGTTTGTTTTCTGATCATTAAATATTCTTTGATGACTTTTTTATTTGTTCATTCATACTTATAACATTTATTACAAAACAGGCATGAAAACTGAAGTATGAGCGATGTAAAGCAAAATTAGTAAAAGTCCATTTTTGTTTTGGGAGATAAACAGAATTTTACATTGATTGTTGGAACAACCAAATTCACTAATTCATTTTCTTTGTTGTAGAATATGCTGAATACATTTGGTAGAAAATGTAGTATATTGTCAAAATCTTAGTATTCTGTGTCCACTATAAATTTTATAATTCAGTTTACCTTATTCTGTTAAAATGGCATTCACCACTTTTGTATTTGATCAGTAATATTATGGTCATGTTTAAAAAGAAGCTGTATCAATGATAGCTAGCACACGCATGCATGCATACACACACACACACACACGCAAAACACACACACTTAACCATGATACCACCAGGCTTTCCAAGTTATCTGTGTGTGTGTGTGTGTGTGTGTCGTGGTTAAGAGTTCAGCTGCTAGTGGAAGCTGCATATAGGTGGGCATGCAAATTTATATAGGAATGTACATTTTTGCTCAGTCATGATAAAAAAAATAAAACAAAAAAAGAGTTCAGCTGCTAATCAAAATGTTGATAGTTTGGTAGTTTGGTAGTTCAAGTCTACCAGGAAATCCTGTTCGGGCTTTTTGTTTTTTTTTTAATATGTAACTCAAATATCGTGTTCAAATGCTTGAGTAAACAGAGAAGAGGAACCGCAGATTCCTTTTCTCTGCCACACTTGCCACCATTTCTAGTCATCTCACATCTTCTCTGGTGTTACAGCAATCTCTCCTGGTTCTCAGCTCGAGGATTGTAGATCCAAAACTTGCTCTCCATTCCCGGCTTTTCTTCATAGTGTTAATGAGGTTCCCTCTTCCCACTACTGAGGTGGCTCTTTTAAACCTAATGCTATGGCAAAACTAACCAATTCCATTGTTAAGTTCCCATATCTTTTATTTGCATGGTCGCAGCTCCACAAGGGCTCCATACAGCTTATTTGCATTGCTGGAAACCTGTTCAGTCCTGTTGGTGGGCCACAAGTGCCTTATTTACACAGTCCTACCAAATCATTTAGAAACTTTGGTGGCATAGTGGTTAAGTGTTACAACTGCTAACCGAAAGGTCAAATCCACCCAGCACTGCTTGGAAACTCTATGGGGGCAGTTCTACTCTGTTTTATAGGGTCACTATGAGTTGGAATTGATTTGATGGCAGTGGATGGTGGGATCCAATCATTTGCAGGAGTCACAAAACCAGAAATGGCTAAAGAGTCACATGAAGAAACTTACTGTATTGCATCACGTGAGTAGGAAATTTTGTGCAGAAAACCATTGTGCTACGGTGAATGGAACATGGGGTTTGTTCAGGCTACAAATGGGTCTGAGATGAAAATCTGAGTTATGCAAGCCACTGGAGTATATGATGTGATCCTTGACAAAGCTCTTTTCCCTTTTGGGTCACAGTTTCCCTATCTGTGAGAAGTAGTATTTATAAACACCCTGGCACTTATTAGGAACTTGTCATTACATATTGTCACTTGTTACCAGACATCTCTAGATGTGACTGATTTTTTAGAAGCATATATGTTTATAAAATGTTTGGTATGTTTATATTAATTCCAGTTTTATATAATTGATTATAGTGTTTTTACTATGATTTTATTGGCTAATCATTTTCTTGTACTTACTCCAGAGATAAAAAATAACTTTAGCTCTTGCTAAGAAGAGGCATCTAATAGTGTTGGACTTGATCAACATTTCTTTACCCTAGTGTCCTGACTGGTAGTCATCTCCCTTATCTTTCATTTCAATACACTGATCATCACACTTGAGAAAATAGAAATCTGCATATTTGTGTATTACTGGCATACAATAAATCTTAATAAGTTATATCAATTTTTTATGCCATGAAAGACATCTAAACACCATTTGTGTTGAAAACTTAACAAAGCATATACCAAAACTATTCATCTATCTAAAAATGTGTCCTCATACTGATTTTCACTCTAGTCTTGGGGACAGATTTTCATTCAGTTATCTGAAAACAAGCTCTGACACACTTTTAAAATGTAGACTTTGCAGTGAAATGACAGAACATTAACTGCAGAGTTAGAACTAAAACAAACTCACGCCAAGCCAAAATATTTCAAATGAAATTACCACAGTTGCATGTGCTTTTCTCAGTCTACCCTGCCCCCCAGTCTCCTCCACAGGGCTCCCCACCCTGTCTACCAGTATTCAGTTTATTAGATTTGACTGAAATCCTTTGATTTGCATTAAACAGCTTTTGTTTATTCCTTTTGGCTTGAGCTTCTGTGACGATGGAAAATACTAATGCCTCGTAGAGCAGCCAGAAGCTTTGCTCACAAGTATTGGGTGCTCTCTTGTTATGCATGTTGTATACTTCTTTCACGTTTTAACATTTAACTAAGTGTAATATTATTTATTTTCATTGCTGACTGAATTAGAAATAGAAATGTAAAAGTGATGATATAATGGCTGTGATCTTGTTAATATTAAGTATCAGTAATTACATGATGATAACAGTAATTCTCACTTAGCTTAAGGTAACGGAAAAGTGTCTTAAAGACAAAACAAATTACATGCTGACATTCAATCTGCCAAAAGTTTCAGTTATTTATTTTGGCTGAGGATAACATAATTTATCTCCAACTTAATCATTATTTTCTTAAGTGATTTTCTTGATATTTAGAAAATTCATATTATTTGTCAACAGCTCAAACTCGTTCATTATCCACAACGTTCCTGAGACAAGTAATAGGCAGAGCAAGTTACATACCAGCAGCTTCATGACAGTCTTAAATACTTATGTGAAACTTTGATAATTCCAAGTAATTTACAATAGTTTATATTTCTTCTCAACATTCTAGTTGATTGCCTGCAATTTAGACTTAAAAAAAGCCAACTGAAATCTATGTTCTTTTTGACAAAATGACAATGTTAGCAACTTAAACATTTCATAAATGCAGGCTATATTTTCAATTTGACCATAACAAAGATGATATGCAGGCATAAATACACTACTATTTCACTCACTTAATCCTTAAACTCTATTTTTCCCCACTGTTCTCATTCTGATTCTGTGCGCACATATCGTTTCCTGAACCTTCTAGCTCAACCTGGACACACAACACTGCAAACTTCTTCCTATTAAGGAAACCAAAGCCTCTCAAAAAATCAGACTTGGAAAAGGAGACCTTTGAGCACCATGTGCAGTGCTTAAGTGCACGCAAGATGTCACAGCACTGGAGTCAGAGCTTCAGTCTACATAGTAAGGGTATGCCTTAGCTAGTTTGCAACTCCGGTTTGGCTCTCAGTTCTTGGACACCCCCAGGACAGCTCAGAAGGACACATGTATCTAATCACCCGGTATTTATTGAGTGATCACATAACAAAGTGAACAAGAAGCAAAGCAAATGTAGCTGAATATCATCTTTTGCTCGGACATTTACTGGCTGCACTTTGGTAGAATCTCTATTTCCCCACGTGAGGCAATTAACTAAAATGTATGTATATATACATGTATATGTATGAGTGTATACACACACATATCTGTATATATATGTATATACATAGACATACATACATATATACACACACAAGAGGACCGTCAGTTAAGTTCACAAACTCATCCTAGAAAAGGTGCTACCTACCTCATTGCTAAATATCACTATGGTCTCCTTCAAAGTACTCCCCTTGGAAAGCTATATACCGATGACAGCACCAAGTTCTCCCTTCAAAGCAATTTTGGAAATCTTTTTCTGGCATGACCATCAGAGCTGTCATCGTGTTACCCTAGATGTCCTGAATGTCATCAAAATACCTTCCTTTCAATATTTCCTTTATCTTTGGGTAAAGAAAAGAGTCACTGGGGGCCAGATTAGGTTAGCAGAGAGGGTGTTCCAATACAGTTACTTGTCTGCTAGCTAAAAATTCCCTCACAAACAGCTATACAATCACATTTGTGAACTTGCCACTATGGCACCGTGTACAATGGCCAATACAGAAAGAGTTCCAAAATTGCTTTCAAGGGTGAAGTAGGTGCTGGCATCAATGCATAGCTTCCCAAGGGGAATACTTAGAGGGTGGCTGTAATGATATTCAGCAACAAGGCATGTGAAGCTTAGAACAACTAAGTTTGCAGACTTAACTGTCAGGCCTTGTGTGTGTGTGTGTGTATGAGTATTAAGTACATATATATGTATGTATATGAGCATTATGTACACACACACACGCATAAATTGAAATACATATGTACTTGGAAATCCTGGTGATGTAGTGGTTAAGTGTTACGACTGCTAATCAAAAGCTTAGCTGTTCGAATCCACCAGGCAGTCCTTGGAAACGCTATGGAGACTGTTCTATTTTGTTCTATAGCGTTGTTAAGAAACAGTCAACTTGACAACAGTGGGCTTTTTGTTTTTGTTATTAATGGGATACATGTATATGTCCCACTGCTACACACACACCCATATGTATATACATTTAAAATGTTACAGACTCTGGAAGACAGTAAGGGTTCAACAAAAAAAATTGTAATGCCACTAGAGATGTACAGGTCATAATAAATCATGACCTTACACTTCAAGTTGCTTATTATCCATTTGGGCATGTTTTATATAACACTTTAAAATATAGATCCAAACACTGATCACTGTAACCATGTTTTTGGTACACCCATGTGATCAAGCATGTTATTAAGTACTTGTATAATAATAATATGAGGTAAAATATTTCCGGATAATATGGTATAAACATCACACTTTTAAAACCAAAGATTTTATTTCTAGCTCTACCCCTTAATCTTGTGATTTGGGGAAACTAAATACTGTAACACTCAGTCTCCTATTTTTTGTTAATAGGTATAAAAATAATTCTATTCTGACAATTAAAAGAGATATTTGTTTAGTATATTTTAAACATTAAAATTATTGAATAGATAAGAGATGGAAAGAGAAACATTAAATGTGTGTCAAAAGCCATGAGATTTAAGAGAAACAAGACAGCATGTAGGTGAAATTACTGAGACAAACCTCATTGAAAAGATATTATCATTGCTAGACTTTAGAGCATAAAAGGAATTTGACACAAACAGATGTGTGAACAAAGTGTAGAAACAAATTAAACCTATATCAGACTGTGGATCTTCTTGAATGTCCCACTGAAGAGATTGAATTTAAAGAGAAGTAGTAAAAGTATATAACAGTTGGGCAGACTGTGAGTCAATCAGTGCTTTAGAATGGTGTTTCCACGTTAGGTGTTAAAAAAGAATTAATCATACATGTTATTGTAACCGTTAAGTGCCATTGAGTTGGTTTCCACTCATAGCAGCCCTGTGGACAACAGAACAAAATGCTGCTCAGTTCTGCATCATCCTAACACTGATTGTTCTAGTTGAACCCATTGTTGCAGCGCTGTGTCAATCCATTTCATTGAGGTCTTCCTCTCTTGCTGACCCTCTACTTCTGAGTGCCTTCAAAGCTGAAGGACTCATCTTCTAGTACAATATCAGACAATGTTGCCCTACTATTTGGCAAGGTTTTCACCAGCCATTTTTTTCAGAAGTAAACTGCCAGTTCCTTCTTCTTTGTCTATCTTAGGCTAGAAGCTCTGCTGACATCCATCAAGCACTGGTAACCTTGCTGGTATTTGAAATACCAGTGGCATAGCTTCCAGTATTTTAGGAACATAGAAACTACCACAGCACAACAAACTGACAGACAAGTAGTGGAACCATACATAGAGGTCCTGTAATGTGTATAAGATGAGGTGAAAAGGAAGGCAAACAAAAAGCAAAAAGAACAGATAGAAAATTGTTGCAGTTAGTGCTGTGAAGAGGTAATAGCTATCAGACATAAGTGATAGCAGTGATGTCTGAGAAGCATTTCAGAGGATTAAACCAATGAGTTTGTTTGTTTATCTGCTGCTTGTTTTGTAACAGATTACATATTGAAGTAAAATAGAAAATTCTACAAGGGCTGAAAAACTGATTTAAATCTGGTGACCATGACAAAAACGGGAAGTATGTTATGATGATGTTTGTTTTATGCAAGTTTATATTGAGGTAACGGTAAGTAGCGACCAAAAGCAGAGAACACCAGAAAGATGTTTGCCTGTGTTCTATGGACTATACAAATGTATTCAACTGTGTGGATCATGACAAATTATAGACAACATTGAGAAGAAGGGGAATTACAGGACACTGGTAATTGTGCTCATAAGGAACCAGTACAGACACCAAAAGGCAGTCACTGAAACAGAATACAGGCATACTTTGTGGTTTAGAGTCAGGAAAGGTATGTGTCAGGGCTGTGCCTTTCATCATATTTATTCAACCTGTATGTAGAGTAAATGATCTGAGAAGCTGGGCTATGCGAAGAAGAATGGGCATCATGATTGGAGGAAAACTCATTAACAATTTGTGATACACAGATGATACAACATTGCTTGCTGAAAATGAACAGGAGTTGAAGCACTTACTAATAAAGATCAATATGGATTACACCTGAACTTGAAGAAAATACGAAATAAACAATTGAAAATAAAATAACCAGTAAGTAACATCATGATAAACAGAGAAAACATTGAGTTTGTCAAAGATTTCATGTTACTTGAATCCACAATCAATGACCATAGAAGCAGAGGCCAAGAAATCACAATATATATTACACTGGGCATATCTGCTGCAAAAGACTTCTTTAAAGTGTTAAAAAGAAAATATGTCACCTTGAAGACTAAGGTGTGCTTGACCTAAGACATGGTGTTTTCAATTGCCTCTATGCATGGAAATCTGGATGATGAATAAAGAAGACTGAAAAAGAATTGATGTTTTTGAATTATGGTGTTGGAGAAGAATAGTGAATACCCCATGGACTACCAAAAAAGTGAATAAATCTGTCTTGGAAGAAGTACAGCAAGAATGCTCATTAAAAGCAAGGATGGCAAGAATTCATCCTACATACTTTAGATGTGTTATCAGGAGGGATCAATCCCTGGAGAAGAACATCATTCTTGGTAGAGGGTCAGAAAAAAAAGAGAAAGACCTTCGATGAGAAGGATTGACACAGTGACTACGATGATAGACTTGCACATAAAAATGACTGATAATGGCACTGAGTTTCCTTCTGTTTTACATTGTGTAACTAGGAGTTGGATCTGACTTCACTGCACCTAATAACAACAACAACAACAACAATGGGAGACATTGAACTGGAACTGGCCAGAAATTTAGAGCTAATAGTATAATATTGGGGACACTTGGTGTGAGCCATGATCAGCTCATAAAGGGTACTAGTTTACTAGTAAGTAAGGTCACTACTGTCACCAAAAACAAAACAAAGAAGACCAATGTGGCAGAGAGTTTGGGAGGCAGGGAGGTACTCAGGGAGAAATGGAAAGAAAGAGGAAAGGCTATTAGCTAAGAAACAGACAGAAAGCAAGAATAAACAGATGCCTGAGGTCTTTGTTAATACCCATGGCTAATAATGAAGAATGAAAAGGAACCAGAAATGGATTATAAAATAGAATCAAACAAGCTGCAGAAATAAACCAAGAAAGAGTTAATAATATTGAAGTTAAAGGAGACAGAATTTCAAAAATAGTCACAGTCTAGAGAGACCACAGAAAGGTCAAGAACAAGCAATGGATAATGGAGGGCTGGTGTGACCCATGGAGCTTAAAGGCATACCACCTCTGAGAAGTAGAATATTGGCCTAATTATTACCAGCCAGCCAAGTGCCGTCGAGTCGGAGCCGACTCATGGCAACAGGAAAAAGAAAAATCATGTCAAATTACTAATTTCATGTTCATAGTCACACAGCCTCGGTAGACCAAATGATTTTTTGAAATAAAGACTCAAAAGTTACTGAAACATCTATGTATCTGTTCTATTAAATTCTCCTCCCTAACTACAGGAGCTGTATTTCTCCTTTCTAATTGTGAAAGTCTAACATTGATATCATTCTCATAGTTCATTCAAAAAAAGAAGAAAAAGACTCATTTCTTCTCCCATACCATCGTTTTCAATCCCTCTAGAAGACTCTGAATGTTTTAGTTGGGTCATATTTTTATTGCTGATCTAGTTACTGTGTCACTGTAATGAAGTATTCTCATTTACCACCTGGGATAAGGGCAACTGTGGTTTGATTCATTTCTATACCATAGAAGTGGAGAAAAAGCCGTTATCCAAAGAAAGGGATAAAGAGAAAACTAAGAAAGTAAAATGTATCTCCTCCAAATGTGGGTAAAACACCTCTGAAAGCAACTAAAATTTAAAGATTGACTTTCTGTGAGACTAGAATTATTTTTTATCTTCCACCAAACAGCTTCATATTTTTAAATGCTATTCCCTACCAAATTTTGATCTGCACTGGCTTTTCATTTAGAAAAGAAGAAATACTGTTGTCTGCCTAACAGTCTTAACCCTAGGGCCTTGGAGGCTGCCTCATTCAGTGGAGTGAAGACTCAGAGACAAAGTTTAAAGGTGGTCCTGACTGATAAGTGACCTGAGGAAGGTAAACCTGGGTAAATCATCTACAGTTCTGTCTTTCCACTGTCTATAGCATAGTGAAAGCTGTGTTTGATACTACGGGCTTATGGACAGTTTGTAGATATTGACATGAGAATCGAAACTTTAGACTCTTTGGAGGAACAGTAGTATATAAAATATCCATGCAAATGGGCTAGTCTGTGCAATATGTCTAAGTTTCAATTCTGATCTTTCAAACATTTGTTCTTTTACATAGATTACCTCTTTCAGTAACATACTCCTCAATACCCTTTCCCAATTTAAATTCCTTAAATTTGACTTCAGTCCTCACCAATCTACTGAAATTGGGTTGTGGTTTCATTCTTGCCAAATCCGTGAACATTTCCTGTTTTTCTTGTTCTTGACCTTTCTGTGGAGTTTCTGAACAGGGCAAGACACCTGACAACACAGAGAGTATTGTTGCTGAACTGCTGAAAGAAAACTTCACAGAAATTAGGAAAGAAGAAAATACAGATATTGAAGATGCATATTGAATGCCACTCAATATAGATCTCAAAAGAAAGACTGCAAGACATATTATAATCAAGCTTAACAAAATGAAACATAAGCAGCAACTCTTAAAGGTAGTAAGACTCAAAGCAAAGCTAACCTTCAGAGGGAAACCCTGTAGGCTTTCATCGGATTTCTCAGCAGAAACAATGCTGGCATGGAGACAGTGGCATGACACATTCAAAGCCTTGACGGAGAAGAACTTCCAACCAAGAATTATACATCCTGCAAAACTATCTTTCAAATATGAAAATGAAATTAAGACATTTGCAGATAAATAGAAACTCAGAGACTTTGTAAATACCAAACCAAAGCTACAAGAACTACTGAAAGAATCTCTTGGCTTAGAAGAACAAAACCACTGACTTTATGTTTTAGAAGCAAATACAGGACACATCACCCAGAATCCTACTCAGTTAGGGAAGGCTCCCGACTCAATCAAAGCTATAGTAGTGAAAAAAATGATTCAGTGATCACATCATGAAAACTATGATGTCATCATATTAAAAAGAAGGATATGCTACAATCGTTGTACACCTTCCAGATGGAGAGGAAGTTGTTAAGAATGGTGGTACTTGAAACTGTGTTTATACATAGTTTATTAAGGAGGATCTTAGGGCCAGTCATAAACCTCAATAAAGATACAACACATCAAATCAAGAAATATAATACAGGAGTCTCAACAACAACAAAACCAACCCTGAGAAAGGTGAAAAATCAACTCATAAAGAAGAATGTCCCAGAACAGATGAACAGGAACAACAAAGAAAAACATCAACACAAAACTAAACATATCACAATGGCAGCACTGAACACATGCCTATCAATAATTGCATTGAATGTGAATGGACTAAACACTCCAGTAAAGAGACATCGAGTAACATCTTGGATCAAGAGATACAACCCATCCATATGTTGCCTTAGACTTAAAGACATGAACAAAATGAAAATTAAAGGATGGAAAAATACATATCAAGCTAACAATGAACAAGGAAGAGCAGGTGTGGCAATTCTAATCTCAGATAAAATAGATTTTAATGTCAAATCCACCATCGTGGACAAGGATGGACTCTATTGCCGAAAGGTTCCATAAACAAGCAGGACTTAATAACATTAAATATTTATGCACCTAATATTACAGCACCTAAATATGTCAAAGAAACACTGATTACACTCAAAAAGAAGATAGATCACTCCACAATGATAGGGGGAGATGTCAATACTCCACTCTTAATATTGGACAGATTGTCTAGAAAAAAGCTCAGTAAAGACACAGAAGACCTTATTGCCACAATTAACCAACTAGACCTCATTGACATATATAGAACTGTCTGTCCATCAGTGGACAACTACACCTTCTTCTCCAGTGCACATGGAACATTCTCCAGAATAGACCATGTGTTAGAACATAAAGCAATTCTCAACAAAATCCATACCATTGAATTAATGCACAGCATCTTCTGAGATCATAAAGCCATAAATGTCAAAACCAATAGCAGAAAAAACATAGACAGAAAGTGGAACTCATGGAAACTGAACAAAATCTTGCTCAAAAAGACATGGGTTATAGAGGAAATCAAGGATGAAATGAAGACATTTATGGATTAAAATGAGAATGAAAACACTTCCTACCAGAACACATGAAATACAGCCAAAGTAGTGCCTAGAGGCCCACTTATCTCCATAAATGCACACATCTGGAAGAAAGCAAGAAACCAGATCAAAGAATTAACCCTATGGCTTGAACAAGGAGAGAGAGAAGAACAGAGGAACCCCTCAGGCACCAGAAGAAAACAGATCATAAAGGTTACAGCAGAACTAAATCACTTAGAGAATCGAAGAACAATTGAAAAAATTGAGAAGACCAAAAGCTGTTTTTTTGAAAAGAGCAACAAAATTGACAAACCACTGGCTAAACTTACTAAAGAAAAACAGGAAAGGAAATGAATAACCCAAAGAAGAAATGAGAGGGGAGTTGTCATAACAGATCCAACAGAAATAAAAAATATCATAACAGAATAGTATGAAAGTCTGTATTCTAACAACTTTGAAAACCTAGAGGAAATGGACAAACGCCTTGATTCATATCACCTACCAAAATTACTACAAGGTCAAGCAGAACAACATAATAAACCCATCACAAAGTAAGAGACTGAAAAAGTCATCCAAAAATTACCAACCAAAAAAAGCCTGGGCCCAATGGCTTCACTACAGAATTCTACCAAGCATTTAGAGAAGAGTTATCTCCAGTACTACTGAGACTATTTCGCAGTATAGAAATGGATGGAATACTCCCGAATTCATGTTATGAAGCCAGCATAATCCTGGTACCAAAGCCAGGGAAAGACCCAACCAAAAAGGAGAACTACAGACTGACACCACTCATGAATCTACATGCAAAAAGCTTCAACAAAATTCTTGCCAAAAGAATATAACAACATATCCAAAAACTAATCCATCATGACCAAGTTGGATTCACATCAAGGATGCAAGGCAGGTTCAACATCAGAAAAACAATTAATGTGATCAACCACGTAAATAACACAGAGGACAAGAATCACCTGATTTTGTCCATTGATGCAAAAAAGGCATCTGATAAAGTCCAACACCCACTTATTCTAAAAACTCTGAGCAAAATAGCAATAGACGGCTAATTCCTCAATGCAGTAAGGGCCATTGATACAAAGCCTACTGCCTATGTCATCCTGAATGGAGAGAGACTAAAACAGTTTTCTCTGAGAACAGGAACTAGACAAGGATGCCCACTCTCACCTTTCCTAGTCAACATTGTACTAGAAGTTCTAGCAAGACCAATTAGACAAGTTAAGAAATAAAGGGCATTTGCATTAGGAAAGAAGTAAAAATCTCTCTATTTGCAGATGATATGATTGTATATGCAGAGAATACTAAAGAATCCATAAGTAAACTACTCGAACTGATAGAAGAGTTCAGCAAAGTCTCAGGATACAAGATAAACAAGTAAATCAGTAGGATTCCTTTATACCAACAATGAGATTATTAAGGAAGAAATCACCAAATCAATACCATTTACTATAGCCTGTAAGAAAATAAAGTACATAGGAATAAATCTAACCAGAGAAATAACAGACCTTTACAAAGAGAGCTACAAGTTCTTACTCCAAGAAACTAAGAGAGAATTACATAAATGGAGAAACCTACCCTGCTCAGGGATAAGAAGACTTAACATTGTGAAAATGTCTATTTTGCCCAAAGCGATCTACTTATATAATGTAATCCCAATACAAATTCCAGTGACATTTTTTAATGAGATGGAGAAACAAATTGCCAGCTTTGTTTGGAAAAGGAAGAATTCCTGGATAAGTAAAGCACTACTGAAGAAGAATATACCGGGAGGCCTCTCATTAACCCAACTTTAGAAACTATTACACTGCCACAGTAGTCAAAACAGCCAGATACTGGTACAAAGAGAGACACATAGATCAATGGAACAGAGTTGAGACCCCAGAAATGACACCATCTTCCTATGAACAGTTGATATTCCACAAAGGCCCTAAGACAGTAAAGTGGGGTAAAAAACAATCTCTTCAACAAATGGTCCTGGCAAAATTGTGTATCCATCTTCAATAAATTGAAACAAGACCTATATCTTACACCTCAGGGTCGCCATGAGTCGGATCCGACTTGACGGCACTTGGCTTGGCTATACAAAAACCAACTTAAACTGGATAAAAGACCTAAATATCAAATCTAAAATGATAAAGCTCATACAAAAAAAAGTAGGAACAACAATGGAAGTTTTAATGCACAATGTAGACGGACTTCAAAATCTGTCAAACCACAAACAACAGCAGAGAAAATTGATAAACGGGAACTATTAAGAATCAAACGCTTTTGCTCGTCCAAAGACTTTATTAATAGAATTAAAAGGCCACCTACAGAATGGGAAAAAATATTTGGCAACTCTATGTCAGACCAACGCCTGATCTCCATAATCTATAAGGTACTATAAAATATCCATAAGAAAAAGATAAATAATCAAATTAAGCGATGGGCAAACGAAATGGACAGACATTTCTCTAAAGAAGAGATTCACTCAGCCAAGAAACAGGTGCAGACATGCTCACCACCATTAGCTGTTAAAGAAATTCAAATCAAAATGACAATGAGATGCCATCTGGCCCCAACAAGGTTGGAGTGATCCAAAAAATGCAAAACAACAGATGCTGGAGAGGCTGTGGAGAAATTGGAACTCTCCTACACTGTTGATTAGAGTGCAAAATGGTTCAACCTCTTTGGAAAACAATCTGGTGCTTCTGTAAGAAGCAGGATCTAGATATACCATTTGACCCAGTAATTCCACTACTTGCAATCTATCCTACAGAATCAAGGGCATTCACACCAATTGATACATGCACACGAATGTTTATGGCAGCACTGTCCACAATAACAAAAAGATGGAATCAATCCAGATGCCCCCAAACAGAGGAATGGATGATAAACTATGGTATATATACTCAATGGAACACTATGCAATAATAAAGAAGAATGATGATTTTAGGAAACATCTCATAACCTGGTTTCAATTGGAAGACATTATGTTGAGTGAAAGTAGTCAGTGACACAAGGACAAATATTGTATGAGATTCCTATGATAAGAACTTAAAAACAGACTCATGCATAAAAGAAAAGACTCTGATGACTGCAAGGGTGGGATGGGAGGAGGTGAAGAGAGGAGGGCTTAGGTTAGATAGTTGATAGAAATTTGGTTGAGTGAAATCTGTGACAGCACACAATAAAAAGAAAATCAGTGTTAACTGGACTTCAACATAACATGATTACTCCAATAACACAAGGACACAGTAGCTGGGATGGAGGGCCCGAGATCATCCACTCAGGGAAACACAGGCCAATTGGCACAACTAGCATTTTGCTAAGAGAGGCCCCTGTCAATAAATCATAATGGAGACCAAGTCTTCCGACAGGAATGGATTGAACCTAGCAACACAGAGTGACTGTATCATGTGTGCACTTTATGGTTCTGTGCATCTATAGGCTGTTGTCCTGCTGACCTCCTACTGGAGGCGGGGGAATGGGTGGAGAGGAGGGGATGGGAGACTGTTGGGAGGATAAGACATGTATGGAGCAGACTTGGGCAGTGGGAGCTGCATACAGGTGGGCAAGCAAATTTATATGGGAATGTACATTTTCATTCAATCATAGTAAATTTTTTTTCTTAATTTTCATTTTAATAAAAGAAAAATGTTTTCCCTTAAATTGTTTTTAAAATGAAGGAGAATACAGAAATAATAATAATTGATTGAGTTTATTTCTTAAGAAGTTTAAATCACTAAAAACTTTGACAGTCATGGAATATTCAGTCCCGGTGATATATGTTCTGAGTATCCCACTTGGGAATGCTTTCAATAAACACATATTTCTGCTAATAAAGTAATATATATTTACATCCATTATTACTGTACTAACAGTATAATATGCACTTATATTCATCATTACTATTTTCCACAGTATAAGATACGCCCTGTTTTGTAATACACTAGAATAAAATGTATTGAAAATATCTGAACTCCTCCAGAAATGAGTTTTTACTAAATGATTCTGTCTTTAATTAATATCGAAAAATAGTTCATGAAAACTCAATATATATGTATAGAAACTAACGAAGCTTTACATCTTCAATTATTTGATTAGAGTCTTGTTTTTGAAGGGACAAGTGATCAGAAAAGTAAAGGTTTGTTTGGGGCCTTGATTTCTGTAAATATGAATATGAAATAAAGGATGATATATGTGAACAGATTGAACTTCACTTGCTTATTCAGATTCATCAGGGTTGATTATCAACAATGTACAAAGACTCTTAATCACATGAGAAAATATATAGGTAATTGCCAGGCATTGTCTTGGTAGAATAAATAATTATTTAAAAGACAAACTGGCTCATCAAAAGAAAATTTGGAAATACATGCACCACACATAATAGATACAGGTTATTAGCAAAAACTCTTGCCCATTTTTAGCTTAAATTTCCTCCTGTCATGGGATTCGGTAAGAGAGCAAAGGCTATTATGAGAACTTTTTTCCAGATCAGTCAATATCATTTTCTAACTATGTTTGTCACTTTCTGAAGGCTTTACCTTACATTTTAATACTTTTACAATAGTCTTCCTTCACGAGGCCAATGAGGTAGGCCAGTTTTAGATGGATCCTTTTAGTCCACTTCCTTTCCACTGCCTCAACTTTTGCCTTATTGTCTTGAAAATAAAATACAAAGAGAAAGTGATAACTGTATCTTATTACATCACCAGCAACTAAAAATTTTGCAGACTTATTTACTGGTCTTCAAAGACATGTCACTCAGACACTCCCATTAGCGTAAGAGAAAGCAGCTTGCTGCTGCAGGTACACCTATTGTAATATCTGTTCATACATTTATTGTAAAAATCTGGTGATATTTTTTCTTTGTTTTCCTGACTCATTTAGGATTCCCAATGATATGTAGTTTATTCTTCTTACCATACGGTCTTTGTTAAGCATTCAAGTCTGCATCTGCTCATGATCTAGTATAGCATGTCCTAGATATGAAGTCAAAAACAATTGGAGTTTAAGCTTTAAATATGTCCTTCAATAATAAATAAACTCCTTCAAAATATTCTCCCACTACCCTTGAGAAAATTATGAAATTATGACAGCATTTGTATGTGTCATATACTTAAACGTACTTAGCATACTTAGAAGTGAGTTTTCACATGGTGTTTTAATATGGTAAATTTGCCTACAGGGAAATTCAAGGAACCATTGTCCTTCCCTGGACTCCATTTTGCATTAGTAGTTTTTAAAATACGGTAAACAGTAAGTCTATACAGCCATTTTTCTTATGTTTATTATATCTCGTGGTGGCATAGAGGTTAAGTGTTACGGCTATTAACCAGAAGGTTGGTAGTTCAAGTCCACCAGGTGCTCCTTGGAAACTCTATGAGACAGTTCTACTCTGTGTATAGGGCTGCTATGAATCAGAACTGACTCAACGGCAATAGGTTTATTATACCTCAACTCATATGTTTCACTGTTCATGAAACAGGTACAATAAAAAGTAAAAGACAAAAGAAATTAACAGACAAGAAGAAGTATTACTTTCAATCCAAGTCATCTATGATGTATAAAGAACAATTTGGAAGTGCTATGCATAGTCTCCTACAATACTATATGTACTTAAATTTGAGGGTCCCATCTATAAGAAAAATTTTTTGTGTAAATTGAAATATGATTGAATACATACTTTATAAATGGAAGATGCTTATACACTTTGTTCTTAATATTCTTGTATAAAGTGATAATTTTGATATGAAAGCAAACAGGTGAGATGTAACTGCATTATGCATGTTATTCAGACAATACTTAACTACCACATGTATTTCCAGGAAAAGAATTGAAAAACATCATCGTAATAACTGAATTCTATAATATGATATTTTCAAGTCTGTCATTATTGCTGCTGTCTACTAGCACAGTTACTGCCGCATAGAACCTTTAAAAGATAAAATTATGGTTCCCTAATTCAAAGTTTATAGTTCAAGTCATTTTGTCATACAAAAACTTGGACACACTGCTGTGTAATGTTACCTGCTCTCCCCAGCCTGTGACAGCATACTCCTCCTTTCCACGTTGTGTTTCCCAAGTCCATTCAACCATCTACTGTCTCCTTTCACCCTCTCATCTTCTTTCAGGACAGGCGCTTCCCAGGTAGCCTCATTTATATACTTTAGACAAGAAGCACATTCTTCACCTGTATCACATGTACTACAATAAATATATTATAGTCTAGTTAAAGATTGATCTGAAAAATTGGCTTTGGGAATGGTTTCAGCTCTGGAATAACAGAGAATCCAAGGACTATGGTTTCCAGAGACACTGCAGTCTGCTGAGCCATCAGATCTAGTCTTTTTAACAGAGTTCTAGTTCTGCACACCCATTTTACTCCGGCTTGTCTAGAACTCTATGCTGTATTCCCTGTCATAGGAATTATTGGTGGTGGTTAGACACTATTTCTTCTTGTCTTATGCTGATGTAGTCTCTGGATTATACGACCCTTTCTGTCTCTTGGGCTCATATTTTCCTTGTGTTATTGATGTCTTTCATTCTCTTCTGCTCCAGGTGGGTTGAGACAAATTGTTGCTAATCAGATGGCCACTTGCTAACTTTTAACACCCCAGACACCTCTCACCAAAATGAGATACAGAATATTTCCTTTAAAAAATTTTGTTATGCCTATTGACCTAGACGTCCCCTGAAACCATCATCCCGAGACCCCTGCCCCTGGGGCTATGTCTTTCCAAGTGTAGGCTATATTTAGGAAACCTCTTGCTTTTTTTGTTTAGTCCAGCTGTGCTGACCTTCATTCTATTGCATATTGTCTCCCTGTTCCCCTAAAACAATTCCTGACTATGATCTAGTTAATGAATACTCCTCTTTCTCCCTCCTCATCCTTGTAACAATCATAAACTCTTTTTCTTTTTATTTAAGCCTTTTCCCATAATAGTTGTCTTATAAAGTATTTCTTCTTTTGTGACTAATTTCACCCAGCATAATATCTTCCAGATTCCTCCATGCTGAGCTGTTTCCCAAGAACATTGTAGTTCTTGATTGTTGAATAGTATTCCATTCTGTGAATATACTATAGTTTGTTCACTCATTCTTCTGTTGATGGACACCTAAATTGATTCCATCTTTTCACTATTGTCAACACTGCTACAGTGGACAATGGTGTGTATGTATCCATTCATGTGACAGCCCTTATTTCTCTAGGATATATTCCAAGGAGTGAGATTCATGGATCCTGTGGTATGTCTATTTCTAGCTTACAAAGATAGTGCTAAATCGATTTCCAAAGTGGTTGAACCATTTTACATTTCCACATACAATGTAGAAGTGTTCCAGTCTCTCCACAGCCTCTGATTTATTATTTTTTGCTTTTGGATGAATGCTAGCCTTGTTGGGGTGAGATGGCATCTCATTGCAGTTTTGATCTGTCTTTCTCTAATGACTAATGATCTTGAGCCTTCCATTATGTATCGGCTAGCCACCTGGAAGTCTCCTTTGGTGAAATACTTGTTCATATATCTTTTACTCATTTTAATTGGTTTTTTTTTTTGTCTTTTTCTGATTGAAGTTTTGCATATCTTGTCAGTTATGCAGATTACACATTGACAGGATTTGTGGCAGCCATTTTTTTTTTTTTTTTTTTTTACCAGCTGTAAGGTGTCCTTTTACTCTTTTGCTGGATTTGGATGGCATTGTTTGTTTTGTTTGTTTTCTGTTTTTTGTTTTCTTAGGAGTTCTCATTTATCTGTTTTCTCATCTGGTATTTGTGCATTGTAAGTAATATTTTGTAGTTTGTTTTTGCCATATGTTAGGGCTCCCAGCATTCTTGTTAATTTTTCTTCCATGATCTTTATTGTTTTTAGATTTTATAGTTGGGTCTTTGATCCATTTTGAGTTAGTTTTTGTTCATATGTGAGATGTGTGTCATGTCATTTTTTTGCAGATGAATATCCAGTTATGTCAATACCATCTGTTAAAGAGACTGTATTTTCTCCAGTTTATGAACTATGGACCTTTGTCAAGTATCAGCTGTTCATAGGCAGACTTATTATACCTTGATTCTTAACACCCTTCCTTTGGTCTATGTATATATTTTTGTACATAGTTTTCCAGGGACTCTTCCCTTTCCATATGACATTGGTGAATTGTTTCTTCATGTTGTTAAAAAACACCATTGGAGTTTGTATTGGGATTGCATTTAATCTGCAGATTGCTTTGGGTAGAACAGATATTTTCACTATGCCGAGTTTTACTATCCATGAGCAACTTCTGTTTCTCCACTTGTGTAGGTCTCTTCTGGTTTCTTGCAGTAGTGTCTTGTAATTTTCTTTGTATAAATCTTTTACTTCTTCAGTAAGACTTGTTCCTAAGTATTTTATCTACTGGGGTCCATTGCAAATGGTATTGATTGGTGGTCTCCCCGCTGATGTCTTCTTTGTTGTTGTAGAGAAATCCAACTGTTTGTGTATGTTTATCTTGTGTCTTGATTCTTTGCTGATCTCTTGTATTAGCTACAGTACAGTTTCGTTGTTTTTTTTTGGTGGATTCCTTAGGGTTTTCTATGTATAAGATCATATCATTTGCAAACACAGATACCTTACTTTCTGCTTACCAATTTGGATGTCCTTTATTTCTTTATCTCATCTGATTGCTCTGGCTAGAGCTTTTAGGGCAATGTTGACTAAAAGTGATGACAAAGGGCATTGTTCTTGTTGTCAAGGGGAATCCTCTCAGACTGTATCCATTTAGGATGATACTAACTTTCTAATTTGTATAAATGCGCTTTATTATGCTGAGGAACTTCCCATCTATTCTTAGTTTGCTCAGTTTTAACATGAATGAGTATTAGACTTTGTCAAATACCTTTTCTGAATCAACTGATAAAATCAAGTGGTTTTTGTCTTTTGTTTTATGTATGTGGTTGACTGTGTTGATTGTTTTTTCTAATGTTGAACCATCCCTGTATCCCTGGCATGAATCCCACTTGGTCGTGGTGAACAATTTTTTTGATGCATTGTTGAATTCTATTGTCTAGAATTTTGTTGAAGATTTTTACGTCTATGTTGATGAGAAATACTGCTGCATAATTTTCATTCTTTGTGCTGCCTTTAACAGGTTTTGGTGTCAAGGTTATGCTTGATTTATAGAATGAATTGGATGGTACTCCACTCTTTTCCACGCTCTGAAATAACTTTAGTGATAGTGGTGTTAACTCTTCTCTAAAAGCTTGGTAGCATTCTCCACTAAAGCCATCAGGATCAAGGGTTTTTTTTTTTTTTTTTTTTACTTGGGAGTTTTTAAATTATTTTTGAATGTCTTCTTTTCTAATGGATTTATTTAGTTTTCTTCCTATGTTTCTGTTAGTTTAGGTAGTTAATGTGATTCTAGAAACTTTTCCATTTCCTCTAGGTTTTCAAATTTGTTAGAGAACAATTTTCCATAGTATTCTGTCACTACTTTTCAAAAATTTTGATTGCGTATGTTGTGGTATCACCAGTCTCATTTCTTCTTCAGGTTATTTGTTTCCTCTCCGGTTTTAATTTTGTCAGTTTGACCAGTGGTTTATAAATTTTGTTGATCTTTCCAAAGAACCAGTTTTGGTCTTGTTAACTCTTTTAATCATTTTTCTATTCTCTAATTCATTTAGTTCTTCTCTAACTTTTTTCATTTGTTTTCTTCTCATTGCCCAAGGGATTCTTTTACTGCTCCCTTTCTCCTTGTTTGAGTAGGGGTTAATGCTTTGATTGGGGCCCTTTCTTATTTGGGGGTGTGTGTATTTATTAAGATAAATTGACCTCTGACTACTCCTTTTGCTGTGACTCAAAGCTTCCGGCAGATGTGTTTTCATGCACATTTGATTCTGTGAATTTTTTATTCCACCCTTGATTTCTTCTTCTACAAACCAATAGATTTTGAGCAAGATAGTGTTCAGTTTCTGTGTGTTTGCTTTTTTTCCCTTCCTTCTTATGTTATGGATTTCTCCTTTCATGACTTGATGGATCTGACAAGATGCTTCGGTAATATTTTGATGCTTTCAATTTTGTTAAGGCTTGCTTTATGGCCTAATACATGGTCTATTCTGGAAAACTGTTCCATTTGCATTGGAAAAGACAGTATACTTGGCTGTTGTTGGATGGAGTGTTGTGTATAACTCTGTGAGATCAAATTAGTATTAGCAGACTATGTCATTTAGATCATTAGTATCTTCACTGAGATTTTTTCTGAATTTTCTGTCGTTCAGTGAAAGTGGTATGTTGAAGCTTCTTACTATTATTGTTTTCAATGCAGTTAGAGTTTCTTTCATGTATTTTTTGATCCCTTTCATTGAGTACATAAGTATTTAATATGGTTATATCTACATGGAGTACTGACCCTTTAATCATTATATTGTGATCTTCCTTACGCAACATGATTATCAATATGAGTGGATTATCTTCAATCTCACTAATTCAGCCTTTCATTGCTTCAATTCTGCCCCTTTGACTTTCTATTGAGATGTCTAATTCTGTAATTTTATTATTAATTTTCTGAACTTTTAATTATTCCTGTCTCTATGCATTCTATTTTATCAGAAATTAATATTGCCGTCACTGCTCTTTTTTTTAGTGTTGTTTAGTTGATATATATTTTTTCCATCCTTTGAGTCTTAGTTTTTTCACACCTTTAAGCCTAAGGTGTATCTCCTATAGGCAGCATACAGACAGCTCACGTTTTTATCCAATTTTCAACTCTCTGTCACTTTATTGCTGCATTTAAGCCATTTACGTTTGGAGTAATTACTCACAAGTATGAATTTAATGCTGTTATTTTGATGTCTTTGTGTTGTGGACAATTCCTTTGTTACACTTAATTTTCTATGCTTAGTCTTTTCAAGTGATTTTATATTTTTCATTGTTGGTGGTTTTGTTTTGCTAAGACTTTGTGTTTTTCTTCTTATTTTTTAATTGTGTTTTGCTTTTATGTAAGACTGATAATGCCCTTTGTGGTTACCTTAATATTTATACCTATTTTTCTAAATTTTATCCCATCTTTAATTTCTTCATATCTCCATGACTTCATCTGTGTATGAGAGTTCTAGGAGTACATTTTTTTTAAGTCCACCTTTTTTGTCATAATATTTACATAACAACTATTTCCCTATGTTCAGTGTTTTGCCTTTGATTTAGTTTTGTGATTCTCTTATTTGGGTTAATTCACAGTTCTCTGTTCTGCACTCTAGTCCTGGGTTGTTATCAGATGTTGTTGATTTCCTAACCAAAGGAATGCCTTCAGTATTTCTTGCAATTTTTTTTTTTTTTTTTTTTTTTGGTAAATTTCCTAAATATCTGTGTATCTGGACTATAAGACATAGAGTGATGCTGGTGAAGAATGTGCTTCTTAGTTTAAATGCATACATGAGGCTGTCCAAGCAGCTCCGGTCCAGAGGTGAGATGATAGGGTGGAGGAGGACCGGAGTTTGATTGAATATATTCAGGAAGAGCAGTGTGTAAAGTAGGAGCATGCCATCACAGGATGAGGAAAGCAGCTACAGTTGCAAAAAAGGTGTGGGTGTGGGATTTCATATGGCAAGTTGACTTGAACAGTCAGCTTTCACTAAATGCACAATAAAATATTTCATAAAAATAAATAAACATACAAACACTGAAGGAAGTAAGATAGGTCTTTTTCAGTGGTTATCAATTGTTCATGAGAGCTGGGGTTGAGGGGCATGCAGAAAGGCAGGAGATGAAAGAGGCAAGACAAGGAATTTTAAAGGTAGTAAAAGTATTCTGTATGATATTTTAACATAGAGAATTGATATCGTGTATTTGTCAAGCTTATACAATTACAAAGGACAAAGAGTGAACCCCAATGTAAACTATGAATTTTAATTATCAATACATGTATCAATACTGATTCATCATTTGTCACAAATGTGCCTCACTAATGCAAAATGTTAATCAGAAGGAGAGAAGACATATGGGAACTGTTGACTTTCTTAAAATTTTTCTGTAAACCCAAATCTGCTTTAAAATATACAGAGTATTTTATAAAAAGAAGACATTTCTGCTTTCTCACAGTCTCTGAGGTACCTGATTAAAGTATGTTCTAGAAGCCAGGTTCTAATAAGCACTGAAATAAGGATTACAATAATGTCTAGCAGATCTGTCTGTTGGTCACAGTGTGGTGGCTTATGCGTTTCTATGGTGCTGAAGCTATGTTTCAATATTCAAATAACAGCAGGGTCATCCACGGTAGGAGGGCTTCCGCAGAGTTTCTAGACTAAGACAGACTGGAGTGAAAGTACTGGCAGTCTACTTTCAAAAATTAGCCATTGAAAGTCCTGGGGATCGCAACAGAATATTGTCCAGTACAGTGCTAGAAGATGCCTCCCTTACTTGGAAAGCATTCAAAGTACACAGTCACCAGGGCAATGGGCTCCAAACATCTCAGTGACCATGAAGCCAGTACAGGACTGTGCAACATTTCATTCTGTTTTCTGGGTTACCACAAGTCTTAGCAGACTCAGCAGGGACTAACAGTGATCCGTAGTATTCTAGAAAACATTAATCCACTGAGGACCAAATATACGGAAAAACACTTAACAGAGTGACTGACAAGCCCTGCCTTCCAACTTCTGTGTAACCATCTGTCCTTTAAAAGTCCTGTTCCCAAACATGTACTTTGAAACTCATCCAGTCAGTTTCGTCTTTGGACAAGTGGTATTGTCTGTTAATAATTTGAAATATTTTAATACCCACTTCCATTTAAAACTGACTAGTAAGTATTTGTTGGACTGTCTGGAAAATCAATTTTGAAAATGAACTGGTGACTTCATTTAACAATGTACAGGGAGTCATCCAGCTACCAAATCTCAAACATGACATAAATAATTGTTTTGACGTTTGTGTTTTTCTGCTTTTACATTTTTATTAAAATAATATGTAATTGTGCTTTACAAAACACTGAACAAAAATGATCAATGCTGCAATTCTGTCCTCTCTTCTCTTCTTTTAATCGTCAATCCTCTGAAATTATTTAGACCATGTACCTTTTGTTGTCTGCTTTTACAGAAGTGCCAAAGGAAAAAAAATGTAACCTACAAGTTTTCTGACTAAAAGTATCTTTCATACATCAATGTATGTACCATCAGTACAAGTTTTGTTGGCTGAAAAATGTCTGTGTTTCCATTAGTTCACTGAACAAATATTATTTGCTATACTTAGCAGGCAGTTTATTTTTTAAACTACATATTTCCATACATCAATTAACTTCCTATAACTTGACAGAAAAATGACCTTGCTTAGGCAATTTGAATAAAAAGTGGATGTGACTTGAGTGAATGTTACATCTAATATGCTTCAAGAGTTGAAACTATGGTAAGCAGATGTGATAGGAAGATGATTCTTGGGAAATCATGTAATCTGTCAGATGATCAGTGTCTAAAGTGAGCATGATCCTGAAACATTAATTTAAAAGCAAAAACAAATATAAACCAGTTGCCATTGAGTCTATTGCAATCCCTGGTTACCCAGTGTATATATGTGAGAGTATATCTTGCTCCACAGGGTTTCAGCAGCTATTTATCAGAAGTAGGTGACCAGGCCTTTCTTCCAGTGTGCCTCTGAGTAGATGTGAAACTCCCACTATTCATTTAGCAGTCCAACTTGTTAACCATTTGCATCACACAAGGATGCAACATTAATAATAAGATAACATTATTTTTTATGTATACTGGTAATTTAATCTTTAATGACCTGAAAATATGTGCAAGTGAATTGGTTATAGTATTAAACTGGTTATAGTATTAAACATGTATCTGTAAAATAAATATCTGAATAAACTATAAACTATGTATAATACAACTAAGTATCTGGAGTTATGGGAAACCAGAAGTAGAACAGGTAGTAGAGAGATTAATCTTATAAAACATGCCTTGAGTTTTAAATTTCTTTCTCTTCTTGTTCTGCTCCTTCTGAATATGTTTTCATCATGTAAGGAACATGGGAAATAGAAATAATATAGAAAAATATTAGTTCAAAGATCTTTTAGATAAACTCTAAGTGATCTGCACTTAATTCTCAATGTGTGAAGAAACAGCAATAAACCTTACAGATGTTTCATTCCAGTATCCCTATACCTACCAATACTTAAAAGTATTATCTCAAATCACAGTTGCCACACTTACTGCCATGTTATATTGGGTCCTCTGTAATCACAACACAGAAAGTTAGAACAGAGTTCAAATAGAACTTTGATTCCATTGAAAATGAAGTTCTGAATATTTTACAATTAGCTGTACTGAATTTACTTTAACATTCAGTCTTTTGTTTCAGTCTTAATTATTTCCTTAATAAAAATAAAGATAACTGTCTTTTCGTAGATTATCTGTAGGTGAATCATTTTCTAATTACATATGATTTTCAATTACTTTTCTCTTACTGGCTACCTACGTATTCAGAATTTGAAATGTGCAAGGATAATCAGAGCCCACGTGGTGTAGTGGTTAAAAACTTGACTCCTAACCAAAAGATCAGCAGTTCAAATCTTGACGTGACTTGACATTACCTAATGAAAACATCAAAGAATAATGCAATCTATTAAACTATATATTTCAGTTTTGAATTTGCCTGACCTACTTCATCATTCAGTAACTATGGAATCCCAAATTCCTTAATTTCTGATTCTCAACTTCTTAATCAATAAAATGAGAAAAATTGAATCTACCCAGAGCAACTGTGAAGTTACACACACTAAGAAGCATAGTGCCTTGCACATAGCACATTCATTACATTTTAATCATTGTCATTTTTCCGCTTGTTTAAGCCAAATCTGCCTTGCATTACAGTGCACATTGAAATTTGAGTAAAACTCAGTCTAAGCAATAAAGAAAGTAAACTGTCTTTCATAAATTCCCTTGACATGTAGTTAATTTACGTGAATTTAAATCACCATTTCTTAGTATATTAACAGAAATTTTAGGATTTCAGGATTACTATTATAATTCTCTTAAAAATTACCCAAGCCACAGGTCCCTTTTTTTTTAGTAGACATGATTGAGAGCTTGGTATAAGAAGCCACAATAAAGAAAATAAGCAGGCTAACATAATTGCTTTGATAGATATCATAGCCATACACTGTAACATGTATCTATGTTTTAATATATTTTCAGGTTAACTGTAAGTAAAACTCATGATTTGTCTTTCAAATAATATTATAGCTATTATCAGTATAAACCAAACACCAAATCCACTGTTGTTGAGTGAATTCCAACTCAACTGCTCCATAAGGTTTCTAAGGAGTGTGTGGTGGATTCAAACTGCCAAATTTTTGGTTAGCAGCCACAGTACTTCACTGTGCAACCAAGGTTTCTATTATCAATATACAACTATGAAGTATAGCCAAGTACTCTATGTCTCAAAGAAAGAAGTCAATTCTGAATCCTTTTTCTATATTCTGCCTTACCAACATAACCATAAAAAAAAAAGATCTCCAACATTAAATGAGCATAATCCACTTCTCTTTTCATTAAACTTAATTCTAATAATTATTTCAAGTGCTCAGTGTATCAGCAGGAAACTGGAGCAATTGTTACCAGCAGTCTGGGGTCTGGGCATCATTCTTAGAAGGTATTTTAGGCAGCACATTTCCAAAAACTTGAAAATAAGGCAATTTTGCAACAAACTAGAAAATCAATATATAAGAATATACCAAGCCAGTTGAAAGAGACAAACCAGTCTGTAATGAGGGAAAAGACACTATGATATCAAATAAATAAATAAATAATCCATCTCGAAAGGAAAAAGGAAAAGAAAAGAAAAAAGGAAATTCCTAAAGTAAGTATTGTTCATACCCATCCTTTTACTATCCTTCGGAGGGAGACCCAAGACAGCTAACTTGCAGTCTGTGTGAGAGGCAGGTGGTTTGCTCCCTTCTGTTCAAGCGCGAGCATCAGAGTTTAAAACTTGATACTACTATGGATTCAAACCATGTATCTCTCTTGTTTCTGTGAGTTAGTTACTGTGGTAATCATTACAGCTGTTTACCAAGTATTTCACCTCTGTTTCTGGAAACCATGCTAGAATTGTGCTACTCAGTGCACTTTGAAGTTGGGCTTTGTCATATCCAGGTTGAAGTCTGGATAGTTAGTATGTAATTCACCATATTCCTTTACCCTGACCAGGCAGTCACTGAAGCATGAGACTGATTTATTGCGAAGTTAATGAAACTTAAGCTTTAGGCACTATCATTTGCATGGGTCTATTTCAAGCCTCTATATCCCATTCTGGGTATGGAATTTTGAATTGTGTTTCCTAAAGAGGCCATCCCAAACTATATAAGCTTCAAGCCCCACAAATTCTGGATCTGACCCTGGAAGAATGTGATAACACAGAGCCTGCATCACCCTAGCTCTGTGAAGAACTACAGCAAGGTGGAAGAAACTAGCCTTTGTCGTTTCATCCACCCAATGCCATTCATTAAGTGGATGCTGACTCATAGCGACCCTATAGGACAAAGTTGAACTGCTCCACAGAGTTTCCAAGTAGTTGTTGTTGTTCCGACTTGGTGGCATTTGGCTGGTTAAGTGCTGTTTAGTTGGTTCCAACTCTGCACAACAGAACGAAACACTGCTCAGTCTTGTGCTACGTCCACAGTCCTCTTCATGCTTAAGCTCGTAGTTGCAACCACTGTGTCAATCCATCTCGTTGAGAGTCTTCCTCTTTTTCGCTGACTCTCCACTCTACCAGGCACCCTCCTTCTCCTTCCTGACAACATGTCCAAAGTATGTAAGACACAGTCTTACCATTTTTGCTTCCAAGGAGCACTCTGGTTGTGCTTCTTCCAGAACAGATCTGTTTGCTCTTTTTGCAATCCATGGTACATTCAACATTCTTCTCAAACACCACAATTCAAAAGCATCAATTCTTCTTCTGCCTTCATATGCATTGTCCAGCTTTTGCATACATATGATGCAATTGAGAATACCATGGCTCAGGTTAGGTGCACTTTAGTCTTCAAGATGATGTCTTTACTTTTCAGTACTTTAAAGAGGTCCTTTGCAACAGATTTTCCCAATGCATCTTTTGACTTTTTGACTACTGCTTCCATGGGCATTGATTGTGGACCCAAGTAAAGTGAAATCCTTGACAACCTCAATCCTTTCTCCATTTATGATGATGTTGCTTACTGGTCCGCTTGGGAGGATTTTTGTTTTTTTGATGTTGAGGTGCAATCTGTACTGAAGGCTGTGGTCCTTGATCTTACTTTCTGCAAGTAAGATTGTGTCGTCTAACACAGGTTGTTAATTAGTCATCCTCCAGTCTTGGTGCTTTGTTCTTCTTCGTATAATCCAGCTTGTCAGATTATGTGCTCAGCATGGAGACTATAAAGGTATGGTGAAAGGACGCAACCTGATGCACACCTTTCCTGACTTTAAACCACACAGCGTTCTCTTGTTCTGTTGTCACGAGTGTCTCTTAATCCACATACAGACTCCTTAAGAGCACAATTAAGTGTTCTGGAATTCCCACTTTACACAATATTGGACATAATTTGTTATGATCCACACTGTCAAATGCCTTTGCGTAGACAGTGAAGAACAGGTAAACATCTTTCTGGTATTCTCTGCTTTCAGCCAAGATCCATCTGACATCAGCAGTGATATCCCTGGTTCCACCATGTCTTCTGAATCCAGCTTGAATTTCTGACAAGAAATATATTTTGTCAATATACTGTTGTAGTAACTTTTTAATGATCTTGAGCAAAATTTTACTTGCATGATATTAACAATAATGTTCAGAGTTATTACAGTGGCATAACATAGATTACTCTGGCTGACACAACGAACTAACTTCCAGCAATAAAGAAGGCTCTAACCTGGTCAAGCAAACACCTAAATGGCCTGGCAATTGAATTTCATAATTATCAGAGAAATACCTACAGCTTATTCATTAGCTTTAAAAATCTGTGTGAGTGTGGTGGTGTGTAAGATCTGAGACTCAGGTGACAGCCTGCTTTTAGCACTATAATTCTGCTGCTTAGATCTGGGGAATACCCCAGTTTCACAGTTAAGAGACAGCGCTGTTAGTTTTGATAGAAATTCAGGAAAATTCTGTCCTGAGTGGAACTCTACACGTGAACGTAAGTCATCTGATTCTCTCTTGTCTTTCTATACTAATCAAAAGTCTGTAGTGCTCTTATGTATATTTTTAGTGATTGTTGTTTTTAATGTATTGTGTTAAATAGAAACAATGAGTGGCAGTAAACTGAAATTCCAACTCAAGCACTTACTGGTTGTGCAGACTGGTGTAAGTTAATCACTGTAAGTTTCTATTTTGCTATCTGAAAATGACGTCAGTAGTGTATCTCACAGTTTTGCGGTGAGAATTAAATGAAATAATTTTAGTTAGTGTGAAATTGATTAAAAAAAAAAGACTATTAGAAAGATGAAGAATTTCAGGCAAAGTACAACCACTGTCCAGCCCTCCAGTGAATAGTGATTTCTCTTGAAGCTAGTCTCACAAGATGGTCCCCAAATTATACTCCTTTCCTGGGATTCGTGCTTATGTAGTCCCTCTTCCCTCCATATACAGTGAACAACGTTGATCGTCTTGACTTACAGAATATTTAAGAAGTGATGGTGTGTGATGCCTGAGGCTACATTATAAAATACGTCACTCCTTCCGTTTTGTACTCTCTTAGATCACTCATGCTGGGGAAAGCCAGCAGCCATATTATAAGGTGATTCAAGCAGCCCAGAGGATAGAAAGATACAGAGATGAGTTAAGACCTCTTGCTAACAATCAGAACCTTTTACCAGTCACGTGAATAAACTACTTTGGAAGCAGATCCTACAGGGACAGTCAAGCCTTCATGTGAGCATAGCCCACTCTCATATTTTGACTCAGCCTCATGAGATACCCTGAGCCAGAATTGCCCAGCTGAGCTACTCACAAATTCACAACTCATAAAACTTACAGAAACAACCACTTCTTAGAAACAAAAACTCTTGTTTTAAGCCACTAAGCATTATTATGCACCAGTAGATGACTAATGCATTATTCTACTTTGACTTTTCCCAAGTAACAAAATCATAACAAACTTAAAACACCAAATCTGTATCCACAGAGAGGAGATAAAGTTATGAAATGCTTCCCACTAGTCTAATCTGCTACTAAGTTGTAAACCACTTGGGCTCTATTACTCTGTAAAGAAACCCCAAGTCAAACAAGATTTTAGAAGTTTTGACAATGATCATCCTTCTGTTTCTATTCCCTTCACCTTGTTTTATTAGTTTATACACCTATTCCTCACTTATTGACTCTCATTGTCCAACATTTTGCATTTACAATAATAGCAAAAAATCTACTGATCTACTATTTTGCATATTAGCGAAGTAATGAATGCTGAGGTGCAAGGCAAGAGTACAGCTGACTGTGACGGTTAAGGCTGTACGTCATCTTGGCTGGTCATGATTCTCAGAGCTTTGGAAGTTATGTAATGATATGTAATTTGGTAGTTATGTGGTGGTATTGTCATCCACCATTGTGTGATCTAATGTGGTAATCATCCTTTTACTCATAATGTCGGTTTTCACATAACAGTCTGGTCTTTGGAACCAAACTATGTCTATATGAGAGAAGGAGATGTGCTATTTTAAACACAGCAGTGAAGTAAGCATGTGTTAGTCTGGGCTTTAGCATTCCTGTGGCATTTATTTCATTCTATACCTTGCAAAAAAGCTCTTTTCCTCAGATCCTGGTAACCTTCTACATATTTTTTTACCATCCATTTCTCTCAAAACAAAACAAAAAAAAAGGAAAAGGTGAGGGAGGAGACGACTGCTCCAAAACCCATTCTTGGCAGGACCACCACAGTCTGCAGCCAATTGTTCCAAAATTACAACTGATAAAATTTCTTAAGCACATAATTTCTTTGTCTGTAAGATTATCCGTTCACTAGCCATTGATGAATACCTTTGTGTGCCAGGCACTGTTTTAAGTGCTGGAGATCCTGGCAGTCTTAAAATTCTTTGCATTCATTTTTCTTTTTCTTTTTCCATTCCCACAAAATTCAGAGGACCAGAAAAGGATAACTACTTTAAATTGTATATAAAGAGATACATCAAGCAAAAGTCTTAATGTGTTATGTGCAAAACAGTACTCACTTCATACTACTGTTTTGGGGGCGGTTAGTATGGGTAAACTGCTGCTGTAACTTGTATATGTGATTGTTCGTGTGGTGTCAATACCTGGCAATTACAATTAACGCCAAAGGAAACTCTCATAAAACGTTCCCAATAAAGTAGGGATTTTTATGTCAACAACAAAAAAATCACCATGCAGTGACCAATATAAACATCAATGAAGGGAATACAATGAGGAGCACCTGAAAGTTGTGAAAATAGACTATAAGTATCCCAACTGATTTTTAAAGATTTTCCCCACCACCTCTATGGGTTTGATTAATCTGCACTAGCTGCTTTATAAGCATGCAGGAATTAATGCTACATTTTTTTTAACATACTTTAGACTCCTATGGAATTATCATTAGCAGAATTAATTATGCTTTAACATCTATGCCACTGGAATAAGTCCAGAAGTATTTAGGATCTTTTCCCTCCTGTGCAGGAAAGAGTAAGAAAGCATTTCTCAATGGCACATATATGTGAAGTCTTAATCTAACGCATGTAGAATCTGACTAAAGAAATAATTATGAGTGTGGTCAATTATTCTAAGGAAGAATTATGACCTATATGTTCTAGCCACCTCAGAAAGATATCATTGATATTAACATCCAAAAGAGCATTGCTAAGACGATGAAACTGTTGGTCAGACACTACCTTGTACTTGTCGACAGGAGTAATACAGAAAATAATTAGCAAGTTGAATGACAGTGGTGCCAGCCAATCAGAATGGACACTGGCTACAGCACTAAAGCAGGTTTTCATGGAAGAGTTTTAGTGATAGACACATAAATATTTCAGTATTTTTGTAACTAATAGGGCTGTATCGGTGCGTATGGCTAAGGTCAACACAGCTTGGGACAAAAAAGAGACTTTAAAATCATTCCAAAGATACTTTCACTGCCTAACTTGGTGGAGCTGACTTTTATGATTGTCTTTAAAGCCAGTTTGCAAGTTGTGCAAAAATAATAATAATAATAATTTCCTCGTTCCTCATTTTTTGCCAAAAATGGTATTATACAACTTATTCACTTACATGATTCACCACACTTGGCTGTAAATGGTTTTTGCTATTTCCAAAAACCAGATTCATACTCCAAAGACAAAAATACATTAAGGATATAATTTACAGTGTCTTATATATCATCTAAAAGCAAGATCAAGTGAAGAAAAAAGTGTACTAAGTTCCTTTTAAGAAACATTACAGTATGGGAACATTTTATATAGTCATCCCATATAGCTCATGGTGACCCTAGGGGCCATGAGTCAGATCCAACTCGACAGCACTTGGCTTTTGGCTAGCATCCCATATAATATAATTTTATGTTATTTTACACTGTATCATTGACCACTTGGGAGAATGAACTCAGAAAAAAGCAAAATTTGGGGAACAAAAGTTCATAACATTGTAGAAGGTTGACTTTCTCTTGAAGGATATTCTGTCTCCTAATACAACTTCTGACTCTAATTAGACAATATTTTTGGACAATATTTTTATATTGAAGAAATAGGACAAAGTTTCCAAATACCTTCAAGTAAAAGGAAGCTAAAATTTATGGAGTGTCTACTTCATATCACAGTAGTTACAGTCAGGACTAGTTTTTCCACTAGTTTTTTTAAAAAATTAAAAATTTTTAAAAAAATTAAAAAATTTTTAAAAAATTAAAAAGACTATATCTGAGCAAGCATTGTACAACATTATTGTATATCTCAGTGATACGTAATTACTAGCTGAAGAAAAGTTTCTGTTATTATATCTTTAAATTAACATTTTAAAGTTTTTACCATATAATAGGAAGCACTGGTGGTATAGTGGTTAAGTGCTACTTCTGCTAACCAAAAGTGTGTCACTCAGTTCAATATGCCAGGTGTTCCTTGGAAACTCTATGGGATAGTTCTACTCTGACCTACAGGGTCACTATGAGTCGAAATCCACTCAATGGCAGGGACTTTGATCATGCAATAGGCTTGTGCAAAATTATTATACACTTGTAATAATTCTATAAAGTAGTTACTGTTAGCCAAGCCAAATAGCCATATTATAGATGTAGATAGGAGGCTTAGTGATGGATTATCTGTGTCTACAGGGTTAATAAAGGACAGAGCCAGGATCTTAACCTAGAGAGTGGGGTTATAGAATCTTGCTGTTATCACTTAGTTACCACAGTGCTGCCTTAAAGGAGTTGGGGCCAACGTTACTATAGACTTGCTACTTTTTTAAAATCAGAAGTGTTATATGCTCAGTAAGGAGAAGGTGTTCTGTTGTATAATTTGCACACAGGTGGGCACAGAATCAGATTTAATCAATCAAAAGACAGAAAAGAGAAGGAAGAAATCTGTCTACATTATGTGATGGTAGGAACGCTCATCTCCTAGCCAAGCCAAGCCAAGTGCCGTATCCCCCAAATATTTACCCTCAAGTCTGATTCCAGAATAGCTAAAACTCCCACTATGAATCCATCCTCTGGATAAAAGCAATGATTAGGTTGTTTTGACATGTGTGTTGTAAGCTACATATCACAAATAATTAATTATATATATAAAATACAAAATTTAAGAAGTTATTTCCTTTTTTTAAATTTACTTTTTAGAGAAAGCTACCACTCATCTGTCAGTATGTCATACTGTATATTGTCGTGATACTGAAAGATGTGCCACCAGGATTTCAAATACCACACAGAGTCACTCATGGCGGACAGGTTTCACTGGAGCTTCCGGACTAAGACAGACAAGGAAGAAAGGTCTGGTGATTTACTTTCAGATATGAGTTAACAAAAGCCTTATGGATGACAGAATATCGTCTGACTCATTTTCTTTGGACCAGTTATCAGAATGCATCAGTCAATGGAGAAGAACATCATATTTACTGATGTATAAGACCAGGCACTCCTTGGAAACCCTATGGGTCAGTTCTACTCAGTACTATTACAGTGTTGGAATCGACTTGATGGCAACTTTTTTTTTTTTAACACCAGCTCTGTTGTTGTTAGCTGGTGTTGTGTCAGTCCTCAACTCATGAGGACCATGTATATATGTGTTTTACTGTCTGAGTTTTGGAAACAGATTGTCAGCTCTTTCTTGCTAGTCTTAGTCTGGAAGCTCCACTGAAACTTGTCTGGCATCCTGTGGATAGTGGCTGCACTTGATGTGACTTGGCCAGGAATCACATCTGGGTCTCCTACATGGAAAGTGAGAATTCTACCACTGAACTACCACTGCCCTTACAACTCTAGTGGTATCAGTGATATCCACTGAGTTTTAAGTTACATTACTCTGATTACAAATGCTAATGTTCGTTTCTGGTTTTTGTTCAGTCAGGTTTCTTCTTTTCTGAAGTACTTGTTTAAGTCTTGGGCCCGTTTTCTTTTCCATTTGATTATTCTTTTTTTATCAGTATCTAAGAGTTCATTCTAGTTGGCAAGTGTCTTAGTTGTCTAGTGCTGTCTCAACAGAAATACCAGAAGTGAATGGCTTTACACAGAGAAATTTTATTTTGTCACAGTTCAGTAGGCTAAAAGTCCAAATTCAGAGTGTCAGCTCCTGGGAAATCTTTCTCTGATGGCTCTGAAGAAAGGTCCTTGCTGTTATTCTTGGCCTAGACTGGGAGCTTCCAATATGCAGGAACCCTGCGTCCTTTTCAAAGGGCACTCCCTCCAATCACTACTTCTTGGTATGAGGTCCTCAACTCTGCTCATCATCCTCCACTTCCTTTGTATCTCAGGAGGCAGCCCCAAGGCACAATACAATACCAGACTTTTAGTCCTCGCTAACCAACACAACCGCCACCTGTCCTCCCTCATTAACATCCCAGAGGCAGGGTTTAAACATAAAGGAACATTACTACGCAGCACAAGAATCATGGCCCAGCAAAATAGCTACACACATTTTTTGGAGGGACACAATTCACTTCATGAGAGCAATGTATACCAGTACTTTGGCAAAGTACATCAGGCAATTCTAAGTGTTGCAAATAACTTTGTTCTCCTTTTGGGGCTTTGGTCATATTTTTGTTGTTGTTTATTTTAATTATATCAAATGTATCTGCTTTTTCCTATATTATTTGTGATTCTTTCATTTCTCTTTGGTTTGTGGGATGAGTTTGACAAGGACTTTCTTGAAGAAAATTTTCCCTTCCCTAATACCACAAGGCTATTCACCATGTAATCTAAAAGTTTTAGGTTATTTTCATATTCAGTTCTTTCACCTTGTGTCCTCCCCAAAATAGATGTAGCCATGTGGCTGGACCATGATTCCCAGTATTTTGTGATTGTCCTCCATTTTGTGATTTTCCTGTGCTGTATGTTAAAGGATTACGGTGGAACTGTAAATCCCTTCATAGGATTACCTCCCTGCTCCATTGTAAAAGAAGTTTCCCTGGACTATGGCTTGCCCCACCCTTAATCCTTTCCTCCCACAAGAGATAAAAGGAAAGAGAAGAGCACAGAGAATTGGGAACCTCATACTGTCAAGAAAGCAGCACCAGAAGAATGGCACGTCCTTCAGACCTGAGGTTCCTAGCCAAGATGCTCCCTGGACAAAGACTGATGCAGTACTGGACTTACCTCCAGAGCCAACAAGGGGGAAAGCCTTCCCCTGGAGCAGACATCCTGAATTTGGACTTGTAGCCCACCAGACTGCGTGAGAGTAAACCCTCCTTTGTTAAGGCCATCCACTCTGTGGTATTTCTGTCAGAGCAGCACTAGCTGACTAAAACACACCTGAATTAAATGTGAGCTTGTTTGACCAAAAAAATTGAGTTTATCTACATTACCTCTATAGTACTTCATTTTTCACATTCAAGTTTCTGATATACTTTTGTGCACAGAAGTGTAAAGGCTGGAGCTACAACTAGAAGACAAGAATTGTAAATAAATCACGGGTGTTCTCACGGGTACTATGTACTTGGGGAAAAATAATGCTGGGAACAACTACTTAAAGGCATTTTCTCCAGAAGTTCCCTTAGTATGATTTAATTGGTATACCCACTGGAATAAATCTGCTGTTAGATATACTCTTAATTACCCGTGCACAGAACAGGCTAGAACTGCTTTATCAATACTGTATATGAAAAAGACCTGGAATGCTTACTCTGCTTTTAACTTGTGGTTGATAAACTTGACATGCCTTCAGCTATGTGGCGTGGTTGTTATGAAATCTAATGATATCTCAGCCTCCATTCAGAACAGAATGTCCAGATCGTGAGAGCTAATATCTCTGTAATTGTAACAATAAGACAAGAATAGTGTTATTATACCCAATTCTGGTACCACACTTGAAGAAACATGTACGTGAATGAGACTTCATCACAAGAAGGACTGAAGGAAATTAAAAAATTTCCTTCAGTTTCAAATTCAACGTGAATTTGAATGAATCTGCTAACAGTGATCCTATAGAGCAGAGTAGAACTGCCCCACAGCATTTCCAAAACTGTAATCTTTACTGATGAAGATTCATCAAATGAAGATATAGATGAGCCATAATACACATATGTACTCTATACTAAAAAGATCATGTACCAGACAGATGGAAATTACAAGAAGCAGGTTTTAGTTAATTATGAGGATCTTCATAGCAGCCAGATAATGTATCTTTAAAAAGACTCAGAAAGTAGCAATCTTAATAGCCAACACTGATGGCATTTAAATGAATGCTGGAAGACCATTTATCAGGGATGTTATGAGTAACAGCTAGTTATAATCCTTACCACTAACGAAGAATTATTCTATGTTCTCTGCCTGTATTTTTCCATTTAATACTTACAGCAGACTTAAGGGATGGAAACTATTTTGTCCTTGTTCTCTAATTGAAAGGCCTGAAGCTTAGAGGCATAAAACAATTTACCAAAAGTCGCACAATTAGTAAAAGGCAGAAAGCACATCTGTCTTGTCTCCAGAGATTGACTTCTCACCCACACAGCTTCTCACTTGTCAACTGTGGTGAGATTTCCTGCACTGGGAGAGGAGGTGTTGTACATCGCCTTCCAGTTCTAAGACTACATGACTGGAACAAAATAAAAATATATAACCTTGGAAGCATAAAACCTTATGGAAAGCAGTTACCAAAGGGGATGGAAAATAGGGCAGGGAAAATTCAACAAGGGAGGGAAAAAGTCTGGGAAGATCCTAAATGCTGGTTGCTCCATAAAAAATAACATTCTTTGCACAATTGTAGACACCAGGCATTTCCTGAAGGTGGTGCATACATAGGAAAAAGATGAAGAGATAAACCAAAGCCCACTTCCATGGAATTGAGTCCAACCAACAGTGACCCTATAGGACGGGTTAGAACTGCCCTGCAGAATTTCCAAAGCTATAATCTTTACTAATGCAGACTTTCACATCTTTCTCTTGCAGCAGCTGGTAGGTTCCAACTGCATACTTTTTGAGCACCTTCAAAACACTTGTGATAAATTTGCTGTTGGGTAGCTTGAATGGATTCCTACCCATAGGACACTGTAGTATAGACCAGAACTTCCCCACAAGATTTACAAGACTGTCATCTTTACAGAAGCAGACTGTCACATGTTTCTCACAGAGCAGCTAGTGGATTCAAATGACCACCTACTACTCAGTTAGCTAGAGCAGGAATCAACTCAGAGGCAGTGGTTTTCAGTTAGCAGCTAACGACGTAAGCACTGTGCTTTCAGGGCTCCTTAAATACGGAGTGGAAGGTAACAAAGACATATAAAAAGGTTCACTACATTGGCAGAAGGATTATTTCACCACATAAAATGAGGCTGGCTTAAACACATTTTGCTAATTACCAGAAAGAGTTAAGGGAAATAATGAAGGAATATCATCTCAACGCTGTGCTGTAAGCTTACTTCCAATATTTTTATTGTAGTTAATAGCAGCCTCTCTTTTAAAAAGTGGCCACATGAGAACTAGAAGGGAGGAGAAGTCAGGAAAACTGGTCAAACAAAACCCAAGGTTGAGAAGGGACAGTGCTGGCATGCCATGTGATTGTTAGCCAACGCCACAGAGCAATACGTGTGCTAATTGTTTAACGAGAAAGCTAGCTGGTTCTACACACCTTCATTTAATGTTTAACAAAAACAAAAGAGAAAGTAGCCACACACACGCACACACAGATACACACAAAGGATGATTAGATCCAACGGACTGTTTCTGTGCATTTGTTCATTGGTTCACTCACGCATTCATATAAAAAGTATTTATTGAGTGCCCATTATCTTCTAGGCTGTAGGGTCACTGTAAATCTAGGCAAAGGAAATACATCAGAATAAAAAGTAGCTGCTCTCCCTTTTAAGAATCCCTGTCTCCATCTAGCATTTTCTCTGGACACACACACACACACAGACACACACACACACACAATGAATATAAAAGACTCTAAGGAATGTTAAATATTTAGAGGAGTAAAGGAGAAAAAAGAAAGCAGGGAGGTGACTATAAAACAAGTGTCTGGGAAATGTTGAAACTATAAAGGAGAGAGGAAAAATGGACTAAAAAAGGGATGTGTTGAGTACCACATGAGTTTAGTTCATGCTTATGAATCACAAATACCATTAAAGGTCTTGTGACAAAGGAAAAAGGACACTGAAACTCACTTCCGCTCTCTTATTGTCATTTCCTCATCTGTAACATGGAAGTTCCAACACTAGCACTGTCTCCCATACAAGATGAATGTGTTTCTCAAATGAGTCATTGAATTTGAATATAGCATTCCAAAGGTGAAACAATATATACATGTAACACAGCTTTACTACAAAAATTATTGATATTTTTGAAAATTTTGTCTCCGAATCTCTCTATGTATGCATATGTATCTATACATAGAGCATGTATAGACATATATACATACATAGAAAGAGTACACCTACTCTGGACTGATGATTAAGTTCGTGAGCTTATCATAGAAAAAGTTCTACATACCTCACTGCTGAACATCATTTGGGTCATCCATGAAATACTGCCCTTGGGAAGCTAGGCACCAATGCTAGTACCTAGTCCATTCTTCAAAGCAGATTTGGAACTGTTTTCCTAGAACGGCCATCAGAGCTATTGTCCTGAATGTCATCAAAGTGTCTTCCTTTCAATATTTCCTTTTTGTTGGGTAAAGGAAAGAGTCATCAGGGGCCAGATCAGGTGAGTAGGGAGGGTATTCCAATACAGTCGTTTACTGGCTAAAAATTCCCTTACAGACAACTATACAATTAAGTTCATCAACTTGCCACCATGCTACTGTGTACAGTGGTATCAGTGAGTACTTTGAAGGTATGTAAAATGTTTTCTAGGATGAGTTTGCTAACTTAATTGGCAAACCTCGTATACATACAGAGATCTCTTGCAGAGACAGGTGACAGGAATTTCATTTGAATGTGAGAAGGATATATACACACATGCTGGATACAGTGTGTTTCACACAGCCCAACTTGTATAAATACTCCCAAAAGGAAATCAGTGGTTAAAACCCCAAAATGGGATCCTTTGAGGTTTCTGGAGCCTCCAAGTGAATTAGAGCAACACATTCTATCTTTCAGCTCTCTTCGGATTACTGAAGACTTCCAAGAGATCTTCTAATCACCTTCGGAAATACTGGTTCCCTTCCTTCACCCAGGACACGCCACAAAATAGAACTTGTCAACTGTGTTTATAGCAATAAATCTTCTTTCTAGCATTTCTCCCGACATTCTAATGCCCCCCTGAACATAAAAAAGGTCATTTTCCTCCTGAATTTATCTTCTCCAAGCTGCCTTATACTTCTGCAAATCCAAGTTTTAGCAAGTTTGATTTTATGCCTTCTATGTTATTTTATTTGCTTTAACCAAGTTATAAATCCCAATTGCTGTTCCTAATAGCTTGAGTGGGGATTATTTTTATTGGCTGACTGTATAACATGAACTCATTTTGAAAGCTGAACTGTTCTTTTTTCTTGAGTGACAGAGAATTAAATACCCCCTTTCAGATTGCCTGAAGATTTCTTATAATTTTGTTTTCCCCGTCAATTCAATAGCTTTATGTGTATCCTTTATGCCAAGGTCAGCATTCTCCCCTAAAAATAAAACAACCCACCAAAAGTCGTAAGAGTGAGCCAGCCTTTCACCTTGCACAACCAACTCATTTGGATTGTCATGTATTATCTTACAGTGCCTTCATCAGTTTCCGGAGAAGCAATGCAAGCAGCATTCTCTGTTGCTGAGGAATTCCTCACGGGAAAAATAGGGGCATTTACTCTCGTTAGCTTCAGGTATTGGTTTAAAAGCGTACATTGTTTCTAAACAACATTAGCTAGAGTACAGGGTTCGGTTTATTTTATATTTCAAGTGTGTGCTACTGGACAAAAACTTGGGAAAACCTCGGACTTCTTTTTGCCAGAGGTGACGGAAGGCTAACATCCACAGGTAATGCACTCTATAGGTCAGTCTGTCCACTTCGCCCAAATGATAAGTTAACAACCTGTGATCTACCGGGCAAGCTGGGGTGGGTCACCTGGAGGAGCAGAATCCTAGGGCGAATTGCAGGGGCCATATCCTAACCACAACCTCTTAGGAGCTGGCAGGAGCCACAGGGACCACGGAGGGGAAGATCCCTGACTGGCAGCCTGGGAGCCAGCACTTCCGGATCTCAGCAGGCCCTGGAGTCCCCCCAGGCTCATAGCTGTGAGCAACATCTGCCCGCGAGATGCAGAAGGATGCTCCTCAGACACAGAAATCACTTTCCACTCACAGAGACAGTGGATTGTTGAAGAGAAAAGGCCAAAGGAGCCCCCTGGGACCCTGCCAGCTCCCCAGGATTCTCAACGGTTTCTGTAGGTCTGTGAGTTCAGAGATGGCTGGATGTGACCAAGGAGGCGAGGGGGGTGGGAGTGGGGGACTGAGAAAGAAGGGAGTGGAGGGGAAGGAAATTATCAACTAAATTTCATAATTTACATTAATGTGCACTCTTTGTGATGTTGATTTGCGTATATTTTAAGCCAATAATGTCTCTAATAGAAGTGTCTTCATTTATCACAGCAATGATAATAGCCAGCTCTTAACAGGTAGTGGGGGGTAATGAAGTAAGCAGGCAAAGTTTCCCAAATCCAGAGGGTGCTCAGTAATTGGCAGCCCGGAGAAACAGATGTGGGACCTACAAGAGACAGGACTCTGACTTGGAGTCACTGGGGAAGTCAGAATGGGCATAACTGTGCTAAGATGGCCAAAGACCAACGGTGAAGGTGCAAGACAGGCCAGAAGAGACTGTGCGATCTTGGGAACAGATCCAACTCTGGCTAGGACAAAGAATGCAATCACAAGCTGCGGGCAGCCTTTGGACAGCAAAAGGGGAGAAAAGGTATCACCCAAGCACTGTAGCAAAAAGAAAGAATTAGACGGAAGAAGCAAAGAAGAAAAAGAGAAGATAAAGGTACTCTGATTTTTTCAGGTGCATTTATTTGTTCTGCAGGCTGGTTTATTTGACTTGCCTCACAGAGGACAAAAGGGAATCAGCCATGATTCTGGCCCTGGGGGACGTCTATTATTTAACTAAAAACAGAACATCCCTTCCCTCCCCCTGTTTTTTCTTTTTACTTTCTTGAAATAAATGCAGAAACCCTGGTAGCATAGTGGGTTAAGTGCTATGTCTGCTAACCAAAAGGTCAGCAGTTCAAATTTATCAGGTGCTTCTTAGAAACTTTATGGGACAGTACTACTCTGACCTCTAGGGTCACTATGAGTTTTAGCTTTGAGTTTGAAGGAAATGCAGCCACACTTCCCTATTGATGCTTTCTCTCTCTCTCTCTCTCTGTTTGTATAATTAAGTGTAAGTGTATAATTCAAATCTGTTTTGCACACCTGCCTGTCTGCAGGTTGTCTGCTCTCCCTGCCCAGTGACAGCACACTCCTCCTTTTCATTCTATACTTCCAGTATCCTTTAAATAAACTCCTCTCCCCTCCTCCCACCCTCTTCTCTACCATACAGAAAGTGACCAGTAGGACCAGAAACCAAAACCAAACCCACAGCCTTTGAGTCATATCTGACTCATAGCATCTCTAGAGGTCAGGGTAGGACTGCCCCATACAGTTTCCAATGAGCACTTGGCAGATTTGAAATGTTGACCTTTTGATTAGCAGACATAGCATTTAACCCACTATGCCACCAAGACAGCCTCCTATAAACGCATAGAACCAAAAAGTACACACACCATATGGTAACTCTGTGTCCCGGAGTCCAGTCCATTCTTGTCTGAAGAGTTGACCTCCACAGTGGTTTCTGGTCAGGGGCAACAGCAGGTCTAAGGGCTATGCTCCCAGGGGGTCCTCCAGGCCATGGGACCATTAGTTCTGGTCTTTTAGTAGAGTTCTTGAGCTGCATCCCTTTTATTCTCATGTTGCCACAGAAACTCTACATTGTGTGCCCCATCACAGCTGTTCTTGGTGGTGACCAGGTAACATCTGGTTTTTCCGGTCCATGTTGGTACAGTCTCCCATTCACATGTGTCCTTCTGTCTCCTGAGCTCTTTTGCTCTCTTTCCTTGTTCTCAAAGCTTGCTAGCTTTTAAGACCCCAGATACCACTCATCAATATGGAGTGCAGAAGACTGTTGGCCTCAATGTGCACTGAAGATGCTTTCTCTTTTTTGAAACTCAGCCCAATCTATTCTCTCTTATCCCGTTCCCACTGCACTCTCGGCCTAATTCCTAGTTTGTCTTTTGGACTGATTGAAAGGATTTGTCTTAATTTTCATGTCCTGTGTATTAGAAACCATGGTGGTGTAGTAGTTAAGTGCTAGATCTGCTAACCAAAAGGTCGACAGTTCAAATTTGCCAGGTGCTCCTTGGAAACTCTATGGAGCAGTTCTACTCTGCCCTATAGAGTCGCTATGAGTCAGAATCGACTCTATGGCAGTGGGTTTGGATTTTGTTGTTGTTGTTGGGAGTTCACTTGCCTAAATGCCTTCCGAATATATTATTATGCTACTTTGGACTTCCACACCCAGAGTTTCAATCCTTTTCAGTCCAGTGGAATCATCAACAAGTGACTTCTGTCCCTTCCTTCTTCCATGCTCACCTCTGTACTGGAGCATACATTTTTATTCCAAGGCACTTACATTCCAATCCCTCACTGGATTGCTCTTTTGCCTTTGACTCTCAGAGCTCTTCAAAGGAGTTGTTCTTTAACTGCTCTTTGGATTATAAATCGGTGCTTATCTTTTGGGGGAAACTCTCTAAAATTGTAATCCACACATTTTCACTCTTTTTTATTTTAACTTCCTTCCTTCCTTTCTTCTCTCTTTCTTTCCTTCCCTCCCTCCTTCCCAGCTTCCCTCCTTCCTGCCCTCCCTGCTTCCTTACCTCCCCCCCTCCCTTTCTCTTTTTTAACTGTGATTCAGTCCCTAGTATTAAAAATATGTTTACACCAAGATGCGATGTAGGATAACCTGATCTGTATCTTGACAAATATTTCCCAAGATCTTTTCCCCTCTCTTTTTACTCTTCTACTCCAACCTGTACCAAGGTTTCTCACATTCCAGAGTTGACTAAGATATAAGAAGAACTCAGGTAGCACTTTATTCCCTGACTGGCTCAAATTGTTAACCACTGGACACTAACCCTAACCAAAAGATTGGAGTTTGGAGGTTCATGTGCACCCAGAGTTGCCTAGGAAGAAAGCTTTGTCAATATTCTTTCATAAAATTGGGCACTGAAAACTCTGTGGAGCATAGTTTTACTCTGACACACGTGGGGTGGGATGGCCATGATGTAATCCTCTGAACTTGGTATGCCTCAATTTGGCTTTGCTGAAAAGTATTCAAAAAAACGAACATTTAACACATAAATAGGTGCCAAACACTGTGAACATCTTCAGGGGCTAAAAAGCAAATGACATGTCTTTTTTCTTCATCTTTTCTCTTCCTAATTTACCACCTCCATTGTCATTATCATGAAAATAATCTTTTATAATACTTACTGAGCCCTTAATGTATGCCACCATAAGGTTAGGAGCTTTGCATACTGTTTTAGTCAGCTAGGGCTGCTCTAACAGAAATACCACAGAGTGGATGGCTTTAACAAAGAAAGATTTATTCTTACACAGTCCGGTAGGTTGCAAGTCCATATTCAGGGTGTCCGCTCCAGGGAAAGACTTTCCCCTTGACGGCTCTGGAGGAAAGTCCGGTATTGCATCAGTCATTGTCCAGGGAGTGTCCTAACGCAAGAACCTCTGGTCTGAAGGACGCGCTCTGCTCCCGGTGCTGCTTGCTTGATGGTAGCGAGGTTCTCAAATTGTCCTTGGTTCTTTTTCCTTTTATTCCTTGCAAGCTAAAAGCATTAAGGGTGGGGCAAGCCATACTCCAGGGAAACTTTCCCCATAGCTGGAATTCACAGCCCCACCCTAATCCTTTAACATACAGGTTAGCAAAACCACACAATGGAGGACATTTCCAAGATACTGGGAACCATATCCCAGCCACGTGGCTGCACACGTTTTTGGGGGGACACAATTCAAACCATGACACATACATTTTTTCATTTAATTATTACAAGGCCCCTATGAGATTAGTACTATATTAGCCCCACTTCATAGGTGAGAAAAGTGGGGATGAAAGACGTGATGCAGCTTCCTCAAGATCATACATTTGGTATATGGTCATGCAGAGGTTTATGAACTAGACAGCCTGACTCCAGGGTTGTGGCACATCACTACTAAGGAGTTCACTGTTTCCACGGAGGATCTAGACTTGTAAACAGATAAATAAGATTCACAGTGGGAAGTATTAGACCTGTGAAAATACAGAGGCAGTAGTGACTAACACAGCCTGGGGGAATCAGGAAAGGCTTATTAAGAGAAACTTGGCGTATGAAGTAGGTCGTGAACTACATGTAGGAGTGTCTTAGGCAAACAAGAGGATGGGCGTGGAAAGTGTATTTCAGGCGGAGGGAACCATGTGTGTAATGAGGATCGTTGAGAAAGGCCATCGTTGTATGTCTATGAAACAGTGTATTCAAAGTGATTGAAGCATAAGACTCACAGGATAGATTGTGAAATGAAGCTGAAAGAAACAAATGTAAAATTAAGGAACACATGTCAAGGACTTTAGAAATCTTGCTAGGGATTTTCACTTTCATCTTGTAGGTAAAAATATTCCAGTAGAGATCTTAAGGAAAGGCAGTAATATAATCAGTTGTGTGTGTGTTGTTGTTGTCCTTACTTAAAATAACCAGAGAAAGCATGGAGAATGGAATGAGGGAGGCCCGGGTGGTAGAGAGGCTGGTTGGAAAGGTGCTGCAGAGAAGTGACAGTGCTGAGGCCCTGGGCGTGAGCAGTGACACTGAAAATGAAAGATTTCGTTCTCCCAAGAATATTGCCATTAGGCTTTGCTCTGTCTCTAGAAGAAACAGTTTGAGCGCAATAATTTTACTTGTATTCAAAACAGGAAGTCCTCTTAAGAGGTCACTTATATAGCCCCTTTAATGCTGTTAGTTACCACCAAGTTGACTGTGACTCGCGGTGACCACCTGTATGCAGAGTAGAACTGCTCCATAAGGTTTTCAAGACTTTTGCCTTTTGGAAGCAGATTGCCAGGCCTGTCTTTCAAAGAATCATTGGGTAGGTTTGAACAGCTGACCTTCTGGCTAGTCATTGAGCGCTTAATCATTTGTCGTTAAATTCTATTAATCTTAGGAAAATTAAACCATATAATCAATTAAAAGCAAACCCAACCCACTACTGCTGAGTTGATTCCAACTCACAAAGACCTCACAAGATAGAGGAGAACTACCCCATAGGGCTTCTGAAACACAGACATCCTGTTCTAATCTAGTGATCTCTTCACTACTCTGTGCTGCCTCTATCCTCTTTTAAATGCACTTCAGACATCACTGGCACATCTTTCTGACCTCTTGGCTGTCCGTTCTACCAGTATGCCCTAATGTGGCACTTACTGAGGATTCATTGTCTACTAAATACTAAGCAAGTCACTGTAATGATCCTTCCCAAGAACTGGGGATTTAATAGTAAAGGAAATAAGAGATACAAAAGACATCAACATAAAACCAGAAACATAGTAATCATGATCTAATATAGCATAGACATGAAGTATTAAGGGCTATTATGGAAAGAGCTAAGGCTATTCATCACTCTCCTGTGCCAGGGGCTTCCTGTGTATTATTTTACTTAAGCTTCTGTGTGGTAGGTATAACTATTATAATACCTAAAATAAGAATACTGAATTGGGGAAGTGAAATAATTTGCTTTTTGTCTTGTAAATACTAAGCAGATGAGCAAGAACTCAATGCCACTTTATCTGACACCAAACGCCGTCTCTTAATCACTGCCGGTTGCTGCTATTAGAGTGGCTAATGAACAGGGAAGTCAGTTCCATGAATGCTAGCAAATGTTTAATAAATAGCTCTTAGGGGGAAAAACAAAAAACAACACCTGACCTGATGGTACTTGGAAATTTCAGATTTCCCAGTTATAAGTAATCTTAATATGGCCAATTCTGAGCTGCTGATGTTACTTGAAGACGTGGGAAGTGATGTACATGGTCAGCTCTGGGGAGCACACAGCTACACCAAAGAGAAAGAGATGCTAGAGCAATATTTTAGCAGAGAAGTAGAAGATACTAGAGAAAAATTGGGGAGGGAAAAAAAAGGAAGATAATAAATGAAGACTGGAGTTGAGATTAGGTTAGTTATAGTCAAGAAAGGCTGTAGGTTGAATTGATTGCCATTGAATCAAGAGGAAAGAATGATTTAAGACTGGCAGGAGGTAGTCACGGTGAAAATTACAATTCTTAGGGAGTGGCAATTTATGTAGACCTAAATATTACTTATTTTATCTGAAACTTTTGGAAGGCACTCGTCTTTATGACTGCTAAAACTGAAGTCATATGTAAGAGACTGAAATAGGTGCTAGATGAGTCAGAAAGATTGATCAATATGATTTACTGGCTAGCCATCTACTTTTCTCATTCTTTGTAGACAGCAGCTGACTGATGAAAGTGATTCGTGGGTAGAAAATGAATCTTAGCAAAATATGACCAATAAAATTATAGAACTACTTAGTGTTCACTTTCAAAAGAGATTCTGAAGAAACACCTGTTTGTTTTGTCTGAGGGTATCTCATATTGACCTTGTATCCAGGAAAAATAAACATGTTCACAAATAACTCCAAATATGTATTTTAGCACTTCATTTTACATTCTTCTCTATATAAGAAGTCCTTCTGGTTCAGTGGTTAAGAGCCTGGCTACTAACCAGAAGGTCAGCAGTTAAAATTCACAGGCCACTCCTTGAAAACCCTATGGGGCAGTTCTACTCTGTCCCACACAGTCCCTATAAGTCAGTATTAACTCAGTGGGTTTCTGGTTTCTATGCACGAAACAGTACCAATGGTTGCCTTATTCTCCACATAGATAGTGCATAGGATTGTTGTTGTGGGCCATGAAGTTTGTTGTGACTCATGGTGATCCAACGGGACAAAAAAGAATGATCCTGTAGGGTTTCCTGGGCTGATGTGGGACAATGCAGTGTTTTGTTCTGTTATATAGGGTGTCACTAAGTGTTGGAACTGACTTGACAGCACCCAACAATCATCTGTACAGGAGCAGATTCCCGGGGCTTTACTCCGGCAGAGCAGCTGGTAGGCTCGAACCACTTACCTTTGGCTTAGCAACTGAGCACACAGGGGCTCCTGTGCTTAGGACTATATAGACAAGAATATTAGCTAGTACCTGCAAATGATGTTTACTTTCTCTCTATGCCAGTAAACTAGCTCTGTATGTGGAGAAAGGACAAGAAAAAAGTTCACAGGGTTTCAAGTGTCGTGGAATATTTCTTGCCAGCAAAAAGGTCCTGTTGTATATAATTTGGATGCAAAAGCATACTAGTCCCAAGCCTCAATAAAAAGATAATCTGGTTGTTGTTATGTGCCACTGAGTGAGCTTCCACTCATAGTGACCCTGTGTACAACTAAAGGAAACACTACTTGGTCCTGTGCCATCCTAACAATTCATATGTTGGAGACCATTGCTGCAGCCACTGTGTCAATTCATCTTGTTGAGGGTCTTCTTTTTGTTGACCCACTCCTTTACTAAGCATGACGTCCTTTTCCAGGAACCAGCCCCTCCTAGTAACATATCCAAAATATGTGAAATGAAGTCTTGCCACCCTTGCTTCCAAGAAGCACTCTGGTTGTACTTCTTCCAAGACAGACTTGCTCATTCTTCTGGCAAGTTGGTTATATTCAATATTCTTGGCCAGCATCATAATTTGAAGGCATCAATTCTTCAGTCTTCCTTATGCATTGTCAATCTTCTGCACGCATATGTGGTGATTGAAAACACTGTGGCTTAGGTCATGTGTGCCTTATTCCCCTAAGTTGCATCTTTGCTTTTTGATGCTTTAGTCTTTTGCAGCAGATTTGCCCAATGCAATACTTGTTTGATTTCTTGACTGCTGCTTCCATGATTGTGAATCTAAATAAAATGAAATCCTTGACAATTTTAGTATTTTCTCCATTTATCATGGTCCATTTTCTCCTTTTATCTGGTCCAGTTACGAGGATTTTTGTTTTCTTTATATTGAGTAATAATCCATATCAAAGGTTCTTCACGGCTAAGCACTTTAACTCCTCTTTGTTTTCAGCAAGCAAGACTGTTTCATTACAGACTGTTAACGAGTCTTCCTCCAGTCCTAATGCTACATTCATCTTCATATAGTCCAGTCTCTTGTATTACTTGTATTATTTTCTCAGTGTACAGATGAAGTAAGGATGGTGAAAGAATGCAGCCTTTATGCACACCTTTTTTGAGTTAAAATAATAATAGTAATATAAAGGTCGTAGAATGAATTTTAATATTTTTTTCTGCTCCTTGGAGAACTGCCCACCATCTCCACCCTTGAGATACTGAGGTACTGTGAAACATGATGCACCAGTTCCTCCCTAGCTGCAGTGATGGACATATGCCTCAAGCCTTAGCAATCATGATACTTGTTCACAGTGAATTACTCAAGAAGTTGGGAGAGACAATCAAACTCTCATGAGAAATACGGTCTCTCTTCCTTTGAAATTGTAATTTCTATGGTTGTAGTGTCAGACCTGCAAGTAATCACCCTCTCAGTGTGAAAAGACTTGGGCTGCAGCAGAGAAAATTGAACCAAGACAAGCAAAGGCCTGTAGAGCTGAGATATGTGGAAAGGGGGGCCAAGAGGTTTGAAAACCTGCTCAAATGCCTGGATCCGGCTACGCATTAACATAGACATGCTTTTGGAATTCCCAAGTCATTTAAGTCAGCAAGTCATCCCCTTCTTTTTCTTTTATTAAACTGATCGTAGTGGGGATTTTGTCACTTTCAGCTGAAAGTATGCTGACCGATACAAAAACTTTGGTAAAAATTTCCCAACCTGATGACAGATTCCCATGGGCTGACTGATTGGGATTATGAAAATAACATCTCCTTAATTTACACAGGCTGGGAGAGGATAGGGAAACACCAAGAGCTAAATTTCTTTCTTGGCCTGTATTTTAAGTTATGCTAATGTACTCTATTTGGTTTCTCTGATCTATGACTCATCTCTCCTTGGACATCTCTTTCTTTCATTGGCACACAGACCACAACACACTTATTCCTCATTTCTTCATTCATAAATTACCAGGACTTCGCTATTTAACTCAACATGCTAAGCCTTCAGAACAGGTAATAGTCCAGGTATCAGGATTAGAGGAAAGGGAAAAACGAGATGTTGATCATTTTATAAATGGAAGGACAGGTCAGCACTAGAAATTATTGTCATCTTAAACTTTCTGTTAAGATTTTGAGCAAATGGTGGAGAGACAACTCAAGAAAGAGTCATCTGTTTTTTTTGTTTTTAGTTCTTCTGGAAAGATCTCAGTTGCTGGAGGTAGTAAGAGGGGAGAAGTGAGAACAGAATGTGACTCAGCTGCTGGTGTGGGGAAAAGATGTGAGTAACTAAGGCCCATCTTTTCTGCAGGCTAAGTTAGTGTGAGTCGCCCTGTATGTACACTTCTCAAGCTGCTCGTCAATATTACTTATCATTTTAAGGTTGAATTTAGTATGTATTCCATTCTGGACTCAAAAGTTGTCTCAGCCCTGAATAATCTATGGAATAACCCTGGACTTTATACTCTGTTGAAATGTTCTTGTGTCTAGGAAAAAAATAATTAAGAGTTACGCTGTTTGAGGACTCTTAACTTGATGTATTAACTATTGTTAGAGTTCTTAACTCTGTAGCATAGATGTCATTCTTCATAAAAAAAAGCAACTCATTTTCCTTAAGAGATGTATCAATTAATTGGTTTTAACGGAATTTTAAAACTGGAAGCAACAGCCAAAAATCATTTAAGACATCTCTTTGCCACGCAGAACACATAGAGATTCTGGCAACTTCAGTGAATGTGTGTGCATCTTTATAAGTTTTTTTATGCATTGACTTCTATATCTGTTTTAATACGTATTATGTTTTCTCATAAGCTGGTAACATTGAGGTGGAATTATTGTGAATTTCTTGCCATTACAAAAAAAAAGTAAGTACATTAAATACCTTCACATAATGTTAAAATGCTGAACGTTAAACATTTGTCCTATAACTTTGTTAACTGAACAGGTTATGAATCATCTATGTTTGTGGGATACACTGGTTAGAATTATAACTTTGAAAAATTCACCCTGTAAAGAGCAGAGTATAAAGAACATTGAGGTTTAAAATCTTAAACAATACTCAACTGTATAGACTTTGCAATATTTGTGCTGCATCTACAATCATGCCTTAGTGAAATGTTATACAGAATATTAATAAGAATGTTTGCTCTGAAAACTTGGGACAAACTCACTGTATTTGAAATTGACTAATATTGTCTAATATGCATTCAGATTTTTTTATTATCCTGTTAATTAGACTAAAATGTTACAGGATATCTTGTGTATTTGCTCATCTTGAGCATATAAACTAGTGTGAGACCCATCACTCTGTGAATTTTATAGGAAAACCACAAAATGGAGGACAGTCACAAGATACTGGGAATCATGGCCCAGCCATGTGGCTACACCTATTTTGGGGGGGACACAGTTCAATCCATGCCAATGTGAGTTGCAGAATTTTATTAATAACTGATATTACTATTAGCTGTTGAAATTAAACAATAAAATTCAATGGAATATTTCCTAGGAGAATATCTGTCCTGTATTATGTATCTACAGTGATTGACTGTAGGAATAATTTACTTAAAGAAGCCTGGGGACAGAAATGAGTTTTCTCTTGTATGTACATAGTCTCCATGCCTCTTTAAAACCATTTTACCTTTCTAAACTTAATTTAAATTCCCTTTATCCTCTATTTCAGTCTTTGCAACTGCCACATTGTTGTTGCTTGGTGAAGGCATGTCAGTTTCCCCATTCACAGACTCCGAGGGGCAGAGCTATAGAGTTTTCTAGGCTGTGATTTGCACAGAAGCATAAGAGCACTAGGTCATGCTGCTGCAGAGCCACTGTGTGGGTTCAAACCGCCAACACTTCAGTTAACAACCAGGTGCTTGACCATTGGACCACCAGGACCACTTATCACTCAGCACATTATCACAGGCCTCTGCCGGTTTGTCACCTGGTCGCTTAGAACGTTTACTCATCAGGCTTCTGCTGTCAACATGAGCTTTTCTGTTTTATTCCTATTGATGGCAAATCATTTTTATGTCTCTTCCTCCTACATATAAAGAGCTCTCACTTGATAGTTCCATGTTTTCACTATGGTGGCTAACTAGGACTTGACGTATTTTTTCCTTCGTTTCCTAAACCTTAGTATACCTATCCCAGTCATAGAAGATCTCGTGGAAACGCCTATCATCTCCTTATACCATTCCCTTTAATAGTTTTTCTCCCCCAGTATTTTCTAAAGAATCCTTTTTCGTTAGCTTTCCTTCTTCACAAGTATACGCTGGTAGATTTTCAAAATACTGGCTGGAAATGTGTAATGCCTGGATGGAAATAAAAATATGAGTCAGATTTGTTGCATGCTCCTGAAATGCGTACAATTTTGCTCAAAAACAAAGGAGGCACACTGAATACTATTATGTAAGGTGGTAAGTGACAAATGTCAACATCTTTGGTGAAATTTCATCTCCAGTAGGAAATTCATTAGGTTACACTTGGCTTGGCAATCAGGAAAAAAAAATAACCTATTCTGATTTCACCTCTCTTGGTCTAAAAGTGTAAAGTTAACGTGAAATCAGTAGATAATCTCCATTGCCTTCAGTATTTCAAGTGCACTCTTATCTGACCTAGTTTTGTTGTCATATACTGGTGAGGTTTATGTTTTGGTGCAGGACAAAAATTCTGACCTGAGCTTCATGGATCCTGAGTTCTGATCCCCAACAGACTCTAAGAAGGAAATCTGTCTACTGTGCTATGTCACTGCTTTGAACATACTGTATTGATTAATGACTAATTCTACTTCTTTTGAGATGAAAAATGTAAAAGCTTATTCTAGAATACTGTTAATATAAAGATAACTGGGAGGACAAAGTTTGCAGATTTTTGACAAAAACCACAGATGAAAACTGAGTTTAATAGTCTGGAGCCTAAAAAGAGAATTCTAAGACCTCTCTCTCCTTCTCTCTCTCGTTTTGTTTTTTTGTTTGTTTGTTTTTGCTTAAGCTTCTGCCCAGCTATTAGGTGCCTTCTGATGAAAGCACAGTATGTAATGATTACTAGTTGGCATCCTCTGCTGGAGACCAGCTTTACACTGGGGTGATCCTGTGACGCTATTTAATGCTCTGGCCAAGTGGCTCAGGGACCAAGATTTTATTGTGCTTGGGGATTAGAGTTGAGATTCTGCATCCCTGATTTAGAGACACTTAAGGCTCCGATAGCTCCACCACAGTGTTCTAGAGGAAAATATTCCTTCTTGTTCTTTGCCTGAACTGAAAGTAACACAGCTTCCGGATGTTCTGCTTGGGAGGTGGTTGAATCTTTAGAAATTGTCTGAGAAGCCTATGCACTTGCTGAGGCGACTAGCTTTGTGGACGAGATCAAGAAGAGCTTGTCTTCTAAATAACTTGAGAATTTTCTGTTTGTGATTCTAAATTCGCCGCTTGATTCAAAATACAAGGGACAGATGCTCAGACTTTTGTAGACATTGGGAAAATCCATGTGACGAAATGTGGTCTAGAAATTACTGATTTAATTTCCCCCAGTAAAAAGTAAATTTCTTCTACGTATTTGCTACTGGGCAGTCGATCCCAGCGGTCTGCTTTCAACAGAAAATGCTTCTATGCGGAGCCAAAGAATAAACCCGTTGCTTTGAGTGGATTCCGACTGTTAAAGACCTAGAGGACAGGGCAGAACTGCCCCACAGGGTGTCCAAGTAGCAGATGGTGGATTGGAACTGCTGCCCCCGAGAGAGGGGTAAAATTAAACCGGGACTTGGTATCACCACCTCCCCTCTCCTGCCTCCGGCTATCCTTGAGCTCTGGCTGTTAATTCCCAGGAGGAGAATACTCACGTTTGCGAATCCTCCCCCGATCCCACCCATCCCTTCCTCCTCCATCATTCCCGCCCTTGGACCAAAGGTGACCGTCCCAGTTGAGCTCCTCCAGTGCCCACCACGTTCTTTATAACAGGGGAAGGCTGCAACATCATCTCGGAAAAAGTCCAGGAGAAATCATGAGCCCGTAGAAGGGGCATCAGGGGGCAAGAAGAGGGCGGTTGGCCCGTCTGAGCCGTGGCGACGAGACGTGGGCCGAACAGAGGGAGAAGACCCTGAGCTGCCCTCGGAGGAGCGCCCGCTTGGCCGGGCGCGGCTTGATGCCGGCTCCCCATTGGTGGGGCGGCCCGGGGGCGGGGCCTAGTGGAAGCCCGCCCACCGCCTCCCGCGGCGCTCGCCCGACGCCGGCTTCTGTCCCACTCGGTCCTGCAGCGCCGCTAGGCTGCGGGTTGGCGCTCCGAGCGACCTGCCCGCGGGGAGAGGCGGGCGGGCCGAGGCCGGAGGAGGGGACGGGCGGCTCCCACGCGCCTTCGCGTCCCTCGCCTCCGAGCAGCCCGCCGCGGCCGCCGCCGTCGCCTGAGGAGAGCGCCGGGGCTCGCCGGTTCCCTGTGCGCCCCCCGAGACTCCTCCGGGCGCCTGGCTTTCCGCGCTCACTGCCACTGCCGAGACCTTCCGGGAGAAGGACAGTCCGAGACCAGCCGGGAGAGCCGCGCACACCTTCCCGAGTTACGGAAGTCGACTGAGGGCAGCCGGGGGCCGAGGGCAGGTGTGGAGGGGAAGGAGTTGGGGAGCACCGCTGGCTGGAAAGTTGCGGGCGGCCGAAGCTCGAAGGGGCCTCCCCGCGACCCCGGGGCAGTCTGTGAGCGAGAAGCCGCTGCCCCGAGGGTCCTGCGGCGCGGACTCGGTCGGGGCGCGGGAGGAGGAGGACCATGGCTTCGGAGGCTGCCCCCTGCTGCCGCCTCGCCTTCTGCCTCCTGATCTGCGCTGTCAGCCTCAGACCAGGTAAGCGGGAACCGCGGAGCAGCCGCGGGGCGCCGTGCTCGGTCCCCGGCGCCCGCCTGGCACCCTCGGGGCGGTAAGGGGCGGCCATCCCGGCGCTGAGTTAGCCGGGGCTCGGCCACCGCTGCCGCGTGTGTGAGCTTGGCTGCGTGGCTCCAATTGGGGCACCTAGGAGGAGCGGTGGATGAACCTCCAGGTACTTGGGGTGCCGCCAGGGTTAGAGCTGCGGGGCGAACGCTCGGCATCCGTCCGTCTCCCCACTTGTCTGCGGCTTCTGGCTTGGCAGCCGGACCTCGCCTTCCGACCACTTCTCCAGTGTCGTGAGTGTCCAAGTCCACCTAGCTGCGCCCCAGCAGTTTTCTTTTCGCTTCCTTCTCTGAGGAAACAGCTGCCTGCACTTTTTCACGATAAATCCCCCAGTAACTTCCCCTTTGTAGAATGAGAAAGGTATGATGAGAAAGGGAGGGACTTCAGTCACTTCCTTAAAAAAAACCCTGAAATCGTGGTTTTAACGCTCCCCCCGGCCCTAATTTCCAGGGAGGTGGTTAGTGGGAGTGAGTGAGAAGGTAGGGAAAGCAGCGTCACCTGGAATTCGTAGCCAGGTTGCTGAGAAGCCGTGGAGCTGCTGTGGATTTCCACGACCCGCGATTCAGTCTCAGTTCTGAACTGAGCTTCGGAAGAAAAAAAGGCAAAACCCCAAACAACTAAAAAAGTCTTGCGGGAATCCCTTCCTTTACCCCCAGGGAGGTCCCCTTGCCCTGTCATCCTGGCGCCTGCGGGCTGCTAACCCGAAGTGGTCCTAACAGGGCATTCTGTGGGCTGACGGTCACTCGGCCGGACAGCAGGTTCATTCTCTCCGATGACTTGTGGGGCATTTTGGAAACAATTATTTTCTGCTTGAACTTTTGATCTCTAGCCCTCCGTAAACAGTTTCAAGTTGAATTTTCACCTTCTGTTATTTGGCTTCTGTTTGTTCCTGTCCTATTCTTTAGCTTTTATAAAAGCAATAAACCTGTCCTTTCCTATCTTTCATTCCTACACATCTCTTCAGTTGTTGGCAAACTAAGGCCACGGAAGAGATTTGAAAATCTCTGAATCTCTCCCAGAGAGGCGGACAGCCTGGCTGGAGGCCAGATGCAGAGGGAGAGACTGCAAGCGTATGTGAACTGCTGCTGCCGTGTGTGTGTGTGTGTGTGTGTGTGTGTGTGTGTGTGTGTGTGTGTGTGTCTGTGTCTGTGTGTGTGTCTGTGTCTGTGTCTGTGTGTCTGTGTGTGTCTGTGTCTGTGTGTGTGTGTGCGCGTGTGTGTGTGCGCGTGTGTGTGCGTGTCTGTGTCTGTGTGTGTCTGTGTGTCTGTGTGTGTCTGTGTGTGTGTGTGTCTGTGTCTGTGTCTGTGTCTGTGTGTGTGTGTGCGCGTGTGTGCGCCCGCGTGCGTGTGCGTGTCTGTGTCTGTGTCTGTCTGTGTCTGTGTGTGTGTCTGTGTGTGTCTGTGTGGGTGGGTGTTCTCTTTTGACTTCTTTATTAAAGTCACATGTCTGGGTGAGCTCACCTGCTGTCCTGAGGCTGGAGAAAAAGAGGCGTTTGTGACTAATCTGTCTCTGAGGCGAGTTACACTGGATTTAAAGCAGGCGGGAGCAGTATGAGAACGCCGGGGTGGTGCTAAAGGGAGATCCCCTGGGGTCTGGCACGTGAATTTCACATTTCACCTATCCAAGTGTTGGATGGAGAAGGAAGGAAAGACACTGTAGAGCTTGGACGAATGAGGAGCAACAGTGGGGAAAGAGATAATGTAGTTTGTAAAATGCAGAGATCACTGTGACCGGAATTCCTTTTCAGTTTAACCCTCTGGCAACGTTGACAGTGAGATATCACCCACCTCTCACACCCAAGGCCACAGTCATGCATCCTGTTTCTTTCCCTGCCGTTGCCCTAGAGTATATGTTTCAGTTGGACCACGTCTAAGGACTATTTTTTTTCTTTTTTTAAATTTTCCTGCACGTTTTACTGCTAAAGGGGAGGGGTTCCGTTTTCCGTCTCAGACTTCCTTCACAGCGCGGACTGCTTAGGTCCCGCAGGCTTGCTTTTCCAGCAGGCACCCAGCTGCTGTGGGCACTCTGCAGACTGAGAGCAGAAGGCTCGCCCCGGGCTCTGCAGCAGGTTAGCGGGAGCCAGAAGTCTCAGATTTGCAGTCCACCGCTTTTCCTGACAGTACCCAGCTTGCCTGCGCGCGAAATTCTCTGTGCGGTGTCGGTGTGCTGTAAAATAAAGGATTGTGCCACCAAAAGGCGCTGTGTCCATACACGCAAGTCCCAAACAGTGCGTGTGCCTCCTTCAGAGCCCTCTGCAGAGCCGAGCCTGGGGGTGATGCACGGTGCCAGTGGCTGTCTGAATCCAGGGTGCTAACTGACTCACCACCTGCTACTCTTCCGTTTCAGATTTAGAAGACAAAAACTCAAGTTTGTGAAACTGCCCCTACCCTCTCTGTACTTCCCCTTGCTTGTATGTGGTCTTTTGGCCTGGTCTCGATGAGTAGTTGTTGATCTATTTCAGGCATGGTGTGCTGCCTGTTTAAAGGGAAGGGGGGATGCCTATGAACCACTGAAACTGAATTCGGAGATAAGGGCTCAGCCTCTGAGGTAGCCAGAATCTCATTATTCTTGTAGAAAGAGCGTCAGCCTGTGGTGACATTTTGTATTGTTTTGTAAAAGGTGCCTGGCTGGCTTCCTTGATTATTTACAACAAGGAGGTGGGGAACATCAGTTAACTGTTTCTTCACTTGGGTTGTCTGAGTGAGCTTTTCCATGGACATTTTCTTAACTGCTCACTGGTACAAGGTTAACTCCAAGACTTAAGGACACTTGACACTTTATTTCAAAGGACATTAGATTTGAATTGTGTCACTTTAGCTCAAGAGAACTTGTGAAATGCATCAACTTTGATAATCTCACTTCCGGCTATCTAATGTGGGACTTTTAAAACATATTAATTTAAAAACAGTGGACTGTGTTGTTGCCAGTAACTGTTGTTTATTTCCTGGTGATTTATTTAACCCAATACAATTTGCCATTTAGTGAGACACTGCAACAATCTGCACATCTTTTCTGGATTTGCTCAGGCCCATCCTCCAGGTACTTGAACAAGTCATTTAACCTTTTTGGGTTAAATATTTTTCATAATGTTAAACAGAAAGTTGGACTAAGAATCTACTTACTGAGATCTCTTTCAGTTCAAAAAATCTTTAATGTCTTAAGGCAAAATGTCTGCATACCACATAGTATTGCCCATTGTATTTTTCTATTGCTTTCAGCCAATGGAAACCAATTACTAATTTACCAGCTTCTTTTCAACTTATATAAATTCACTGTAGTTATCTTATGCTTACTACACCAGGTATTGATAGAGTTCAAAAAGAGAGGGGAGGAGGAAGATGGAGAAGAATTAGTCTCTCCTGGGAAAACAAGACCCTAGAAAAGAGAGAGGTTTTTAGATTTCAGAAAACTCCTCTTAGTGTGGCCTGTCCCTTCTGAAAATCTGCCTGTATTTATAGTTCATGTGTAGCATATGTAGTTTCTGTAATGAGATATAACTAATGGTTGATGATGATGATTTCATATGATAATACCTTAACTGTACACTAAAGTTATTTTTAAACAAAGACTTTGATTTGCATTATGGTTATATTACAATGTAGAAGGAAAGGTGAAATACCAATATTTTCCTTTCGTTGTAAAACCTACAGGAATCTAAAAGATTTTGTATTACCAGATTCCAAACTTTGTGATTATTTTAGAAAATAATCTTTTGTAATAAAAATACTTTGTTATTTTAAATGATAGTTTATGGAGAGGATGAGATTCTACTGTTCACTTACTACAAAGAAAGAAATGAGTAAAACTCTAATAGTCAAGTGTTACTAGAAAATCCTTGCACTGGAGTCAGGACTCTTCTGTTCAGTTTTTAGCTATGCCATTTAAGAACACTGTCACCTTGGGAGAGTTGTTTTTCTACTGTTTTATTTCCTATCTGTGAAATTCTCTGTCTGGATAATGCATGGTTCTGATTGTACTTGACTCTTAGACAAGTGATGAGGTTAGTAATTCCCATGAGTCGGATCCGACTCGACGGCACTCGGATCCGATTCGACAGCACTTGCAGCACTTGGCTTCGTCACATTTTGAGTTTTTCAAATAAAACACGCTGTATCACTCAAAACTTTTAGTGTATTGTTAATAGACTAACACTTTTTAGTTTTACTTAATTATCACTTTGACCATATAATTAAAAGCAGGCAAAAATGTCTTTTCTTTATTTCCACTTAAGTTTTCATTGCCACTAAAACATGGACCTTTGTAAAACTGAACACTAAGTTTCAGCATCGCAGCATTTGCCAGGCGGTATTTTAAATAGTTTTTTAATCATTTTGTCTCCTTTTCCCAAACACACCTCTTTTTGTTCTGGCCATTTATTTAGCATAAAACATCATCAAAGAGCTCTAGCTTCCTGCAGCTGTTAACTCAAGTAGACACATGCAGTATATATCTCAACTATACAAAACAGCCTCATGGGTAAAGTTGTGGTAAAATAGTATTTCTGTGCCTCTGTGTGTATGTAAAAATGTAAACCGAACTCCTCTCAAAGTCTTAATTTTGTTCTTCATTGTTACGCTTTCAAAAAGACCCATCTCAGTTCTCACACGTGAATGTATCTGACATATAGAGAAAAGAGCTAACTCACTGGAATACTATAGAATGTTTTCTCTGGAGTGAGTGGTGATGAATTAACATTTATCTGATTATTACTTTTGGTTTTCAACTCTTTTTTAGTTTTAATAAAAAACCTTTTATACACTTTATTGTTATTTTTTAAAAATTAATTCAGAATTTTCTGTTTCGTATTAGAACAAGGAAATCCTGGTAGCTAGTGGTTAAGTTCTATGACTGCTAACGAAAAGGTCAGCAGTTCAAATCTGCCATTTGCTCCTAGGAAACTCTCTGGGGTCTGTTCTACTCTGACCTACAGGGTTGCTATGAGTCGGAATCCACTTAAAGGCACTGGGTTTGGTTTCAGATAGAACCAAGTAAAGACGAAAATGTACCTCGTATATTTATGAGGAGGATGCTATAGCCTGTTGTATAAGTTTAGATCCTATGGTGATGATAGTATCCCTACACTGTACAAAATATTATATTTGAAGTAACAGATATTCTCATCCAGTTAATTTAAGTAACAATTTACATTCTCTTTTCCCATTTTTTAAAATTGCATTGTGTGAACTATATGTTTCAGATAGGACTAGTTCAAATACACTGTAGTATCAGTAACTGTTTTATGGTAACCTGTCATAGCCTGTTACTGTCAGGTGTGTTCCAAGAATGAAATTACCTTGTAGTACTTCCTCTTCTATTTATTCAGCTCTCAATTATCTGTTCCGTTTTAAGAGGAAGTCAGAGCTATGCACAATCCAAAACTGATTCTCATCAGAAGATTGCTTAGTTTGTCTTAGAGGTAAGGTACTTCAGTGAATGTGCTTCTGTTTGGTCTCCTGAGAATTCGTAGTAGGAACCTAAACTGTGGTGGGGGGGGGGGCGGGCAGGACTAAGACTAATACAAGATTAGACAAATGGTCCATCTTCTCTGGCTTGCCACCCCCTTTTTCAGTTCTTTACTCTGTCATCCCATAAACTTAATGCAAAATCCTAGCCAAAGAATAAAAACATCCTTACATTGAGGAAGTCAAATAGTATTTGAAAATCATAGATGTGCACTGATGTTCACAATGAATTTCACAAAGGAAATATCTTAGGACCATATATTTGGTATATTCTTCTGGCTTTCCTCCAGTTACATTTCCATCTAGAGTCATTTATTTAGCTCTGAAAATCATGTTACCAACTTTTAATTAAATTTTATCCTTATCTGGTGACCATTTAACTGTTCAATTTTATTCTTTTGTGTGAGTTTCTATAAATGAAAGGACAGTGAAGCTGCAAACTTACCTTGTTATGCGTTGGCTTGGCAGCCAACTAGATTGACTCCTTGGCAGGATATACATACTTCTGCTTAACTAAAAAACAAAAATCTTGCTACTGAAGTTTTGGAGTCACTGTAAACAGTGGAAACCAGTAATATCCAATCCGTAAGTGTCAGGTACGGATTGTGGCTTGAGTAAAAGAGACTTATTTTTTGGTTACTTTCACTTATTGTAAGTGATATAATTGTGTTGACATTAACAAAGAATTTAAATAAATTTGCAAATTAAGATACCAACCAACACTCCACTGCGGTGTTTTGTTGGAATAAATCTCCCCAATGTTTCAGAAGTTGATATAAATAAATAGATTTTTTATTTATCTATAGATCTAGACTTAGAGCATCTAGCTTACCTTATTTGATCTAAGAATGAAGAGAGATAACTTCCCCTACTCTACCTTTGATACATAACCGGCAGTGGAATGTCAATAATAGTTCCAACATGGCCTGTTACCTTATCATTGTGTGTGCCTTCTTCACTTTAGCTTTTACCAGATTTTATTATATTTTGATTCTTAAAAAAAAAAAATATTTATTCAGTTGACCATGAACTTCAGGGCTACCAAATTTTATCTCTATCTCTATCTTTTAGTTTGGCAAAGAGCTTGGCATCTAGAAGCTGTTTCACCTTTTTTTTCTTCTCTGCGTTGAATAGACTGTAATTAATGCAAATAAGATGAATTGACCTTGTGCATATGGCAGAACCACTCATTTATGTGTTACTGAGAAACTTTGCAGGAAAATTTGGGAATTGCAGATGATATGTTGCTCCCTGTGAAATAAACTTGAAAAAAAAGTTGGAAAAAGCAGATACAGATATCTCCTGCTGTTCAAAAGTTCTCTTTATGCTTTTATGAAAGACATTAGTACCTGTTTTCGCTAACTGAAAGAAATCTGAAGAGTATTTTTGCTTTTAAGAAAAAGGCAAAAGGCAGAATAGCATTCAGCGTTTGTTTTGCAGTGAGCCATTAAAGTGGCAGCTTGCACCCTGAGTGGTATGGCCAAGCTCCTTCCCCCAGGATTACACTCAGCATCTTCGCATTATGCTGCCATAGGTTCTTAACTGTGAGCATCTGTGCTGTATCTCGATTTTGTGCATTCCTGCATTTGCTATATGTTCGTGTTATTTTAGGTTTTATGTGTTATTTGATATGATTTGGTAGTTTTGTGTCTGGGAATGCTCAAAACAAAATTGCCATATGAATTGATAGTAATTACTTCTTAGCTTTATGCCATTTTGGCTAAGGTTTCATGAGAGCAGTGTACTTTCAGATGGGGAAAACTGTATACACAAACATGACTTAGTGAACAGGAAGATGCACAGGACAGTAAGACATGATGATATCTGGATAGTGTATTCATAAAGGAGATTTCCAGTGCAATGGTTAAGTACTTGGCTGCTAATGAAAGGTTAGCAGTTGAAACACAGTAGCTGCTCCACTGGAAAAAGATGTAGAAGTCCACTTCTGCAAAAATACATAGCCTCGGAACCCTGTAGGGGCAATTCTACTCTGTACTATAAAGGTGACCATGAGTTTAGTTTTCTAGGGAAGGCCTCTTTCATTGTGGTCTTGAAGCAATTTCTGTGCCAGTTGAATGACTCGATTGAAGCATTCTGTGAAATCTTAATACCTTTACTGTCAGTTTGGATCTAAAAAGAAATATCAAGGATGTCGATGCAGTTGAAGGAAACTCTGAAATCATGTTGTACTTTCGGTTACAGCTGTGTCCGTCAGAAATGGTGACCTGATCTGCGGCATTTAATAGTTTGATGAGGGCAGCTGGAGCTAAGCCAGGTCATTCCTAATAAAGCAACCACGTATTACTTGGTTCAGCTATCTCTGAGTGCCTCAGGTACTCAAAATCCCCAAACACAAAGGAGATAATGAAAGAAGAACACAAGGCATGTCATAGTTTTGGCCTCGTTAACAGAACAGAATGAAGGAAAGAGAGCCTTGGCCACCGTGGACTCTTCTCAGTATCATCCTTGGTAGTTTCCCAAAGAGTCTGGGCACTTCTGGATTTGGAATTCACCTTGCTCAAAATTGGGGGAAGAAGATATGAAGAACTCCACTTGCAGTTTATAAATTTTTGAACCATAGTGTATCAATGACTATTGCTGTTCTATAAAGTACCCTTAAACTTGACACAAGTTGATTAAACTTACTAGTTTATGTTTAATAATTATTTAATTCATTGTCCTCTAAGTTGACAGTTTAACTTGGTCTCAGCTGGGTGGTTTTTCTTGTTTCAGCTAGACTTCCTTCTATTGCAGTCAGCTGTGGGTCGGGTTAGGCAGCTCTCTTTCTGAGGCTTGTCCAGGGCACCTTGGCTCTCCTCCATGCTTTTTCGTTCTCTTATAGGCTTGCCTGGGCTTGTTCTCATGGTGGAAGCAGAGTTCTGAGAGAAAGCTAAAATACAGAAGGCTTCTTGAGACATAGCCTCAGAACTGGCAAACTGTCATTCTGCCTCAGTTCTCTTGGTCAAGATAACAACTCCAGCTCAAATTCAAGTGTTAGAAAATAGTCCAAACTTCTTGAATGGTAGGAGTTGCACTGCAACTTTGCAACGAAAGTCAGTAAGTAGTGCAGTCAGTCAATGGCGTATCCTTAGTCTCGTGATCACAACTTATATTTTCTTCTACTTTATTGAGCAAGAACTATGACAGGGTGGAAAGGTTCAAGCTTTACCCAGTAATGATACTATTTCATTGTTGAAACTTCAGCTTTCCCTGGAATAAAATTATGGAAAATTCTATTTGTGTATGTGTATGTGTGTGTGTGTGTCCACATGAGAGAAATTTTGAAGGGCTATAGGTATGGAGGATACCCTGGTGGCATAGTGGTAAAGAGCTGTGGCCACTCAAATCCACCAGGTGCTTCTTGGAAACTGTAGGGCAGTTCTACTCTGACCTGTAGGGTGCTATGAGTCAGAATCAACTTGACAGAAATGTGTTTGGTTTTCTTTTTTATAGGTATGCAATCCATAGTCAGATGCTAAAACACTAGATAGTCATGACCCTAAAACTCAAAAGAAAGTTGAGTTGTCTCTGGGAAGCAGACATCAATCAGCAATTATATAATTGTTTAATAAGATATGGTAAGTGGTACAAGGACAAATAAAGAAGATTTTAAATCAGAATGGTGAGACCTGGTTAGGTTTCAGGAAAAAACACAGAATACTTGTTTCAACAGGTGATGTTTAAAGTAGATGCAAAAAAGTCTTTAAGCAAAAGATGAAGGCTGAAGGACTGATGTCCCACAACTACCACAGCCCAGACTGAGTCCAGCATAACTAGATTGTGCCTGGCTATCACCACTGCTGGCTTGACAAGGATCACGTCAAGGATCTCAAACAGAGCTGGAGAAAAATAAGGAACAAAATTCTAAGTCTCACACACAAAAACACTAGACTTTACTGGTCTGACAGAGGCTGGAGAAACCCTGAGGGTATGGCCCTAGACACTGTTATAGCTCAGTGCTGACAGGGCCATAAAATTAAGTGGGCACACCAGTCCAAAAGCAAGGATGAGAAGGCAGGAGACAGGGAAGCCGGTAATGTGGAACTCAAGGTCCAAAAGGGGAGGGTGTTAACATGTTGTGGAGTTGGCAACCAGTTTTGCAACTCATTGTTTAATGAGAAATTTGTTTACTCTATAAACCTTCATTTAAAATACAATTAAAAAAATTCTTTTCACATAATATACCCTTGGTATTCTTAGATTTGTATTAGTGGGATATCCTGTCTGGTAAAGGAGAAATAACATTTTAGTGATCACAGAATCACCACTCACAGTTACTAGTTTCAATAATTAGGACAAGAGGCTCCAAAGATATAAAGGATCTTGAGTTGATAAAGCAAGTCTCTGGGTTAAAAAAAAGAAAATGGTGATACAGGCTGAGGGAATAACATGAGTGAGTATGCTGAGGTAGGAAGGAACACAGTTTTCAGTTCCTGGAAATATACAGGCTCTTGCTCCTCTCAACTAAAAAGGAAGAAGTTCTGAGGTTGAGGCAGAAACCAGGGGTTCACTTACCTAATTTACCAACCAGTTGTGGGGTTCAGAAGAGAATCTCCTTGATCTTATTAAAAAATGGATACACAAGCAAAGAATTGTAGACACACACACCTCTTTAAAAAAATATCAAGTAGGGATATATTATCCACACCCTTTTGCACTTCTTTCACTTTACAGGTATAGTGGAGGTAGAATATGAAATAGTAGCATTTTGTTTTTTAAATATTTTATTGTGCTCTATGTGAAGGTTTACGGAGCAAACAACTAGTTTCTCATTAAACAAGTGATACACATGCTGTTTTGTGACATTGGTTGCCAATCATGAGACATGTCAATATTCTGTACTTCTAGATCCTGAGTTCCCTGTTTCCATTTATCCCGCTTTCCTATCCCCTCCTACCTTCTTGTCCTTGCCACTGGGCTGGTGTGCCCATTTAGTCCACATACATGGTTGAACTGTGTGTGTCATTGTTTGTTTCCTAGGCCTCTCTAAGCTGTGGCTGGAGGGTGAACCTTAGGAATGACTTCCGTAGTAAGGTAAACAGGTGTGTGGTGGCCGTACTCTCAGTTTCTTCGGTCTCTATCATTCCAGTGTATTTTCGTGAATTAGGGTTTTGTCCTGTATTTTCCTCCAGCTCTGTCCGGTACCCTCTATTTCATTTTTAAAGTCAGCACTAACAATGCAATGCAACACAACTATAATTAACCAGTTCTCTCATTCCTGAAAGTGTAGATTGTTTCCAATTTTTTGTTGTTATAAATAGTGCAGCACTGAACAGTCTAATACATGTTACTGTCCATGTGTGTAAGCATATTGGTAGGACTTCTTATTAATGAAATTTCTGGGTCAAAGAATATGTGAATTTTTAATTTAAGAAAATTAAAAAATTAATCTTGAAACAATATACACCTCAAAAGTATCTCTTCATAATTCTGTATGATTAATGCAGCATATAGAATTTAACCAGACTGATAGGTTGTTTCTTACTTCCAGTTGAAGCTTATGGGAATGAAATAATTTTCATGTAACAGACACACGTAGTCACATGTAACACAAAAGCTGTAGGTGCCCAAGTTCATTATACATGAGATGGGACTACAGATGGGGAAAAGAAGACCATCTATTGCCCCGGCCCGCGGGCCAAATCAGCTGGGGTGACCGGGGAGGAACCTGTGAAAAGATAATGAGACAAGGACACGAAGAAATGGAGGCAAGACAAAGTTCTGATCAAGCCTCAAAGGTTTTATTTTTAGCAGCAGATATATATATACACAGCAGGAAGGGGAAGGATTAGAAATCGGGTGATATCTGGTGTAAGGCACTTGGCGTTTTATGATTTGTTAGGCAGTATGCCTGAACAGTGATGGTGGACAGTGACGTGCGGGTGGTTTTCACGCGTGTGCGTTTTCAAGGACTTTCCAAACTTCCTGTTTTTCGGGGCCTGAAGTTTTTCATGGCTCCCGACATCTCCTCCCTTTTTGTTTTATTTTGGGAGGTGGGCTTTAACCGGGAGAGGGAGTAGTGACCTGGCTCCTCCCATTGTGGTTTTCGGCTCTGGTATCTTTTTGGGGAGGAGAGGCAGAGCCGTTTTAATGTTTTAGGATAGATACCAACCTCTATGCAAGCCAGGTATGCTCCAGGGAAACGTAGAGGAGTTAATGATAACTTTCCCTTGCAATGCTTTGCTTCGCACTCATCCCAATACCCATACCTCTCTTCCCATACTGGCAAGGAGGTAAGCATGCCTCTACTTTTCATACTGTCCCCTTGGAGAGGAAGTCGGAATACCTATTGTGAGCAGCGTAGTCATCGTCGACTGCCAGGCGGTGATAATGGACTTGGATAGGTTTAGCCAATGCTGAATCTATTTGTTGCTTGATGAAGCTTGTCAGTCTCTTGAATGCCCAAGGGTCGAAGGACAGGACTAGCAATATACCTAGAACAGGGCCAGCAAAACTGAGAAGCAAGTTAGTGAGCCATGAGGTCCCCGATGCTGCTTATTTATGGGACACTCACGTGCGAAGTGTCCAAGCTGTTTACAATTAAAGCAGGTTTTTGTTGTTTATTTATTTATTTTTCTGATCAAGCCTCAAAGGTTTTATTTTTAGCAGCAGATATATATATATACACAGCAGGAAGGGGAAAGATTAGGAATCGGGTGATATCTGGTGTAAGGCACTTGGTGTTTTATGATTTGTTAGGCAGTATGCCTGAACAGTGATGCTGGACAGTGACGTGCGGGTGGTTTTCACGCGTGCGCATTTTCAAGGACTTTCCAAACTTCCTGTTTTTCGGGGCCTGAAGTTTTTCATGGCTCCCGACAATCTATTGGTAAGATATTACTAACATTGTTAATGAGAGAAGTTATTATTATCATTATTCTTTCTGTATCAGATGGCTAACTTGTAAAACAAACTGTGTGACTGTAAGGCATATTTTCTTCTATTTTCAAGGATCCGTACTCTTTGAAGTCATATTAGCTGAAAGTGCATTGACAGGCAGTAATAGGTTAGCTCTAATGATGTCGGTATTGTTTTTCATCATGAAACATGGTTTCCAAATATCTGTGTTTATTCGTTTAAGATATTATATGCATTATGTGAGTGGTCTAATTAATGCCATTTTGTAAAACCTTCATAATCTTACTGAAGAACTTCATTAATTCTTAAGTAAATCATACTTTGAGCAACTCATCCAAAAAGTTTAATAGGCTTGTCAAAATTATTTACACGCTGATAAAAGCACCATTGTTTTCAAATAAAAAGGACCAATCAGTACCATTGAATATTTTTTGTCTTAGAATTTTTGGACCTATTGTGAAAGTAAAATTAAATTAAATTCTATTTTACAATCACTTTTACATGGAAAAAATCACAGTAATAGGGTAGTAGAATGCACATACAATAATTTTATGAATAGAGCAATTTCTTCCTGGCATTTAATTTTAAATATTCAAATTTGTGGCATGTATACTTTATTGTACAAGTATTTTCTGTATCATGATAGGTATGACTTCATAAGAACAATATTTATGTTGAGTATAAGACACAGGCTTTATGCTTTTGCTAAGATAGGTGTAGCTGGATATGCGAATAATGCTTTTGCTATCAGATCTGAGGGTAAAATATAATACAGATTTGGATTTACCTTGTTAGATTAATCTCATACTCAACTCAGCCCCAGTGGGTGCCATCTAGTCCTCAAATAGCAAATTTACTCGAGAAATGTTTGCATTATATGAGAGTAACTTGCTTTCCTTATCATACTAGAATGGTAAATAAGTATCTCTTTATTAAAGCAACCGCTGCATCTGCTCAGCTGTTTTTCTTTTGGGTGATAAAAAATATATCTCCTTTCTAAAGTAAATGTTAAAACATTAGAAAAGAATAGAATTTCAGGATGTGTTTTGGAGGTTATCATTGTTTAGAACTGATCCAAAATGTTTGGTTAGAAAGGATCTAAGAAATAATATTTTTGTAGACAGTATGGCTCTACCTTCATATTCTTAAAAATAATGCATTCTTTAAGTAATTTGTCAACTGCCAATATTCATTGATTCTGAAGACTATCAGTGCATTAAGTGTATCTTCCATTACCTAACAGCTCAGGACTTGATCTGACCATTGGTTTGATTTTCAGCTCTTGTTTCTTAGTTTTCTTATTTGTAAAATGGGGATAACAATACTACTAACTTCATTTGTTGTGAGTATTCAAGAAGGTCAGGAGTATCTGGGGATTTTCTCAGTGCCTGCCTCATAGGCTCTCAGCAAACACTTATTACACAGACTCAGTATCTGTAATATTATAATGACAGTTTCCCCATATCAGACACATAATGTAAAATAGCTCCTTTTGTTGATTGAGAAAGATTTTTCAGTTTCATTTGAATTCATTTTTGGGTTTTCATAACAAAATTGGAAAGTGTATTCTTAAATGTGTCATGGTCCAAATGACTGTCAAGTTACATTTACAGTTTTATTAACTTAGGTAAACATAGATTGAAACTTATAGCTTTAATATATATTACTCCATGTCATGGATTGAATTATGGCCTTCCAAAAATGTGTATAGCAGTTTGGCTGAGCTATGATTCCTGATGTTGTATGCTTGTCTACAATTTGTCATTTGATGGAATTTCTGTATTTGTTATAAATTCTGTTAGTATGATTTAATAAGATGGATTAGCAACATTTGTATTGATGAGCTCTAAAAGACTGGATAGTGTCTTGAGCTAATCCTTTTTGTAATACAAACGAGAGAAGGAAACAGAGACGGGGGCATCTCGTACCACCAAGAAAATAGTGCGGGGAGCAGAGTGTGTTCTTTACACCTGAGGTTCCTGTGCAGAGACCCTCCCCGACCAAGGGAAGACTGATGATGAGAATCTTCCTCTAGAGCTGACAGAGAAAGCCTTTTTCTGGAACTGATGCCCTGAATTTGGACTTTAGACTACTAGATGGCAAGAGAATAAACTTATCTTTGCTGAAACAATCCACTGTGGTATTTCTGCTATAGCAGTGCAAGATGACTAAGAGGCCCCATAAACAAAAACTGTTATAAAGGAAAAAAAAAATCAGCTCTAATATTATAGGACACGTGCAGTTTGCTATGTTATTTTTAGAAAGTGAGACTGTAGGTATGTTTCTATAATTTGGAAGATACCAGGACTTAGAGGAAAAATGTTTTAAATTACAATTTGGTAATTTTTGTAATAAAATAACTATTTTTAGTTCAAGGCATATTTTCTCAACTATGGTTCAATAGAAGGAGCTCCACAACTTTCCTTTTATGAGCACATAACCAAACCAAACTCACTGTCACTGAGTCGATGCTGACTTTTAGTACCCCTATGGGACAGAGTAGAACTGCCCCACAGAATTTCCAAGGAGCACCTGGTGGATTGAACAGCCAATCTTTTGATTACATAGGATGCTATTTATTATGACTTTCTAGTGACTTTTCATTTAACACTGAAGTTATTAAAAGCCTGTATTTTTAATATTAAGGTAATTATAATACATGTTTTAAACCCCCAGGTTTTGGCTACTTTTTGATAATGATCAGAAAAAAATTAAAGCAAGTATGTACTCTTGAGACTAATACTTCATTTTAAGATAACAAGACATCACAGATGAAAATGTTCCTTCCCGATGATATAGTGATATATGCTTTGGTATAAACTTTGTAGAAGTGACTGAATTAAAATTGTTTCACATTTAAATAGTAAGGAAATAGTATTTAATTTTTGTAACTAACCTGCCTAGCTTTTTAATCAAATTATTATAGATGTCTGTAGTCTATATTCACATTTTTTATTTTTTTCATCCAAATATTCCCTTGATTTAGATTACCTCCACTACATTCTTCAATCTAATACCCATCTCTATACTATTGGAACCCTGATGGCAGGATGTTTAAGAATTTAGCTGCTAAACAAAAAATCAGCAGTTCCATTGCACCAGCCACTCTTTGAAAATCCTATACAGAAGTTCTACTCTGTTCTTAGAGCGTCACTATGAGTTGGAATTGACTTGGAGAAAAAAATGTTTCAACAGGTATCTATTATTTATTTAACTTTGAACTTGGTTATGAGAAAACAGTTGGCCTTCCCCTCCTTGACACCAAAACTTAGAACTTTTGTCATTAGTTCATTAAAACTGTTAAAATATTTAAGTGCTTTCAAATTTATAAAATAGCCCCTGAGATGGAAACCCTGGTGACATAGAAAATCCTGGTGGTTACGTGCTACAGTTTTTAACCAAAAGGTCAGCAGTCCAGAGTCCACCAGATGCTCCTTGGAAACTGTCTGGGCAGTTTCACACTGCTTTCTCTGTAGGTCACTATGAGTCAGAATTAATTCTAACTAAAAGCTGGGGGTGGAGTCAAGATGGCCGACTAAGCACACGTCTGCTTATATCCCTCTGGAAACCAAGACCTGAATTGACAATCAAACAGAGCCTTCTGATCACCTAATCAGCCTCAGGACATGGCACAGAGCTGTTAATTGGGACTTCATACCACTCAGCGAAAAACCTCCTCTCTTTGGCTGACTCCCGCTCCTGGCTAGCCCCGGCTCTCAGGGAAGGAAGGTAAACGCACCAGTTTGACTTTTTTTTCCTCTGTCTCGGCTGGCGGGCAGAGCTGGGTCTTGCCTGGTGGCTGGACTCAGACACGCTGCTGGGAGGATAAGCAGGCGAAATTCCCATATTCTGAGAGCCAGGCTTGGTACTCTGTTAATCTAGCCATTTTGAGCCTTTCGTTTTGTGGCTGCCTCAGCGGGGTTTGTGCAGAGCTTTGCAGTCAGTGTGCGGGACGCCATGTTGGTAGCGAGACTTTAGCGGGACCTCATTCTTAGCCTGGGAGCCAGCGCCTGCAGACGGGACAGCACTTCTCCAACAGAAAAGTAGTGATTTTGCACAGTACTGCCTACTTTGGGGGCCCTGCAACAGAAGCAGAGGAATCACTACCTCTCGGCATCTTTAGCCCTTCTGTCTGCTGCGTGTGTGGAGGATGCCATCTTGGATACGGTGGCCACAGCTGGACCTAATTCTTAGCTTGGGAGCCAGAACCTGCCTAGAAGAGAGCACTTTTCTATCACAAAACCAGTACTCCATGCAGTGTTGGCTAAGGTTAGGCCCTGTCAGCAGAGGCCACCAGGGCACTAGCATTGCTGTATTCTGAACTAGTTTGTTATCATCTGGGGTTGAATATAGTGGTGCTTACTTTGTCAGATGAGAAGAGGGACCTCTACACCTGAAAACCTAACTGACTTGTGAACTGGTCAGATACCTTTTGCTTTACATTTGAAGACAGCCTAGAGAAACACTTGCAATCCATCCTCACAGTACATCTTCCAGCCTCTATATACTCACATGGGACCCAAAAAGCAACAGACAATTGTGGCATACAAGCAATCACTCATGGCTTCAGAAGGCTCCCAAACAAAGCAAATAAGGAGTTTTCCAGATGAAGAAACTTTTATGAAAGCATCAGGAAGTGAATACAAATTGATTACATACAGAGTCCTTCTAGACCTTATACAAAATGCAGCAGAACAAAATGAAAAATTAATGAAGTTGTTCAATCTGATGGAACACCAGTACTCTGAAATCCAACAGATCAAGAAGAAAATCAGAGACATAGAAACTTCCATGCAAAGACAAGAAAACAGAATGGAGCAAATGGATAAAAGAATTTCTGACTTGGAAGATAGAGCTACTGATGCCAGTGTCTATGAGCAGAAGTCAGAAGAAAGAAACAAGAAAAATGAAGAAACATTAAGAACTATGTGGGACTCTATTAAGAGGAACAACCTTTGATGAATTGGAGTCCCTGAACAGGGTGAGACATCTGAGAACACAAGAGAGTATTGTTGCTGAGCTGCTGAAAGAAAACTTCTGAGAAATCAAGAAGGAAGAGAATATAGACATCTCAGATGCGTATCATTCGCCACCCAATATAGATCTCAAAAGAAAGACTCCAAGACATATTATAATCAAGCTTAACAAAATGAAACATAAGCAGCAACTCTTAAAGGCAGCAAGACTCAAGGCAAAGCTAACATTCAGAGGGAAACCCTATAGGATCTCATCAGATTTCTCAGCAGAAACCATGCTGGCATGGAAACAGTGGCATGACACATTGAAAGTCTTGAAGGAGAAGAACTTCCAAGCAAGAATTATATATCCTGCAAAACTATCTTCCAAATACGAACATGAAATTAAGACATTCCCAGATAAACAGAAACTCAGAGACTTTCTAAAAACCAAACCCAAACTACAAGAAATACTGAAAGAAGTTCTTGGCTTTGGCTTAGAAGAACGAAACCACTAACTTTATATTTTAGAACAACACACTACTCAATACTCATTTAGGGAAGGCTCCAAAGTAAATCACAGCTTTGATATGGAAAGAAGCAATCCAGTGATCATCATGAAAACTATGGTGTCATCATAATGAAAAGAGGGATGTACTACACTCGTTATAGTCCTTCCAGATGGAGAGGAAGATGACAAGACTGGTAGTAATTAAAATTGGGTTTATAAATAGTTTATTAAGGGGGTTCATAGGGGCAGCTGTAAAGCACAACAAAGATGTATCATACCATTTCAAGAAATCTAACACACGAGTCTCAACAACTATAAAACCAGCTCTGAAAAAGGTGAAAAATCAACTCACAAAAAAGTGTCCCAGAACAGACTAATAAGAACAACAGAGAAAACATCAACATAAAAATAAACATATCACAATGGCAGCAGTGAACACATACCTATCAATAATTACATTGAATGTGAGTGGACTGAATGCTCCAGTAAAGAGACACTGAGTGTCATCTTGGATCAAAAGACATGACCCATCCATATGTTGTCTACAAGAAACTCACTTGAGACCTAAAGACAGGAACAAACTGAAAATTAAAGGATGGAAGAATATATATCAAGCTAACAATGAACAAAGAAGAGCAGGGGTGGCAATTCTAATCTCAGACAAAATCAATTTTAATGTCAAATCCACCACCGTGGACAAAGACGGACACTATTTATTGCTCAAAGGTTCAGTACACAAGCAAGACTTAACTATATTAAATATTTATGCACCTAATATCAGAGCACCTAAATATGGTGAAGAAACACTGACTACACTCAAAAGAGTTAGATGAGTCCACAATAATAGTGGGAGACTTTAACACTCCACTCTCATTACTAGACAGATCATCTACAAGAAAGCTCAGTAAAGATACAGAGGACCTCATTGACACAATTAACCAACTAAACCTCATTGATATATACAGAACTTTCCACTCATCAGCAGACAACTACACCTTCTTCTCCAGTGCACTGGAACATTCTCCAGAATTGACCACGTGATAGGCCATAATGCAATGCTCAACAAAATCCATACCATAGAATTACTGCAAAGCATCTTCTGAGATCATAAAGCCATAAAAGTTGAAATCAATAGCCGAAAAAACAGAGATAGAAAGTGGAACTCTTAGAAACTGAACAACACCTTGCTCAAAAAAACATGGGTTATAGAGGAAGTCAAGGATGAATTAAAGAAATTCATGGATTCCAATGAGAACGAAAACACTTCCTACCAGAACCTATGGATATAGCCAAAGCAGTGCTCAGAGGTCTGTTTATCTCCATTAATGCTGCACACATCTGGAAGGAAGAAAGAAACCAAATCAAGGAACTAACTCTACAGCTTGAACAAGTAGAAAGAGAACAACAGAGGAACCCCTTGGGCACAAGAAACCAGATCATAAAGATTAGAGCAGAGCTAAATGAATTAGAGAATAGAAAAACAATTGAAAAAATTGAAAAGACCAAAAGCTGGTTTTTTGAAAACATCAACAAACTTGATAAACCACTGGCTAAACTTACTAAAGAAAAGCAGGAAAGGAAACAAATAACCCAAATTAGAAATGAGAGGGGAGTTGTCACCACAGATGCAACAGAAATCAAAAAGATCATAACAGAATATTATGAAAGACTGTACACTAACAAATTTGAAAAGCTACGGGAAATGGACCAATTCCTTAACTCATACCACCTACCCAAATGATCACAACGTGAATCAGAACAACTTAATAAACCCATCACAAAGGAAGAGATTGAAAATGTCATCAAAACACTGCCAACCAAAAAAAGTCTGGGCTGAGATGGCTTCACGGCAGAATTCTACCAAGCATTTAGAGAAGAGTTATCCCCAGTACTACTGAGACTATTTCACAGTATAGAAAGGGATGGAGTACTCCCAAACTCATTCTATGAAGCCAGCATAACCCTGATACCTAAGCCAGGGAAAGATCCAACAGAGACAGAGAGCTACAGACTGATATCACTCATGAACCTAGATGCAAAAATCTTCAACAAAATTCTTGCCAACAGAATACAACAACATATCAAGAAAATAATCCATCATGACCAAGTGGGATTCATACCAGGGATGCAAGACTGGTTCAACATCAGAAAAACAATGTGATTAACCACATATATAACACGAAAGACAAAAATCACCTGATTTTGTTCATTGATCCCGAAAAGGCATTTGATAAAGTCCAACACCCATTCATGCTAAAACCTCTTAGCAAAATGGGCATAGACGGCAAATTCCTCAACACAGTAAGGGCCATTTATACAAAGCCAATTGCCCACATCATCCTGAATGGAGAGAGACCGAAAGACTTTCCCTTGAAATCAGGAACTAGACAAGGATGCCCACTGTCACCTCTCCTATTCAGAATTGTGCTGGAAGTTCTAGCCAGAGCAATTAGACAAGATGAAGAAATAAAGGGCATCTGCATTGGCACAGAGGAAGGTAAAATCTCCCTGTTCGCAGATGATATGATTGTATATGCAGAGAACCTCAAGGAAACTACAAGTAAGCTACTCAAACTGATAGAAGAGTTCAGCAAAGTCTCAGGATAGAAGATAAACATAAGTAAATCAGTAGGATTCCTTTATACCAACAACGAGACTGTTAAGGAGGAAATGATCAAATCAATACCATTTATGATAGCCCCTAGGAAGATAAAGTACCTAGGAATTAATCTAACCAGAGAAACAACAGACCTTTACAAAGAGAACTACAAACCCTTACTACAAGAAACTAAGAGAGACTTAGATAAATAGAAAAACCTACCCTGCTCATGGATAGGAAGACTTAACATTGTGAAAATGTCTATTTTACCCAAAGCAATTTATTTATATAATGCAATCCCAATACAAGTTCCAGCACCATTTTTTAATGAGATGGAGAAACAAATCCCCAGTTTTGTTTGGAAAGGGAAGAATCCCTGGATAAGTAAGGTACTACTAAAGAAGAAGAACACACTGGGAGGCCTCTCATTACCCGGCCTTAGAACATATTACACTGCCACAGTGGTCAAAACAGCTTGGTACTGGTACAAGAACCGACAGGTGGATCAATGGAACAGAATTGAGACCCCAGAGATGACACCATGTGCTTATGAATAGTTGATATTCAACAAAGGCCCTAAGACATTAAACTGGGGTAAAAACAGTCTCTTCAACAAATGGTGCTGGCAAAATTGGTTATCCATCTGCAACAAACTGAATCAAGATCCATATCTTACACCTTATACAAAAACCAACTCCAACTGGATAAAAGACCTAACTATCAAAGCTAAAACGATAAAGCTCATCCAAGAAAAGGTAGGAACAACAATGGAAGTTTTAATACAGAATCAGGACAGACTCCAAAATGTGTCAAAGAAACCTCAATGAACAGAAGAGAAAATAGATAAATGGGAACTGTTAAGAAACAAACACTTTTGTTCATTCAAAGACTTTATTAATAGAATTAAAAGAACACCAACAGAATGGGAAAAAATATTTGGCAACTCTATGTCAGACCGACGCCTGGTCTCCATAATCTGTAAGATACTACAAAATATGAACAAGAAGAAGATAAACCATCCAATGAAGCGATGGGCAAAGGAGATGGACAGGCACTTCACTAAAGAGGAGATCCAGGCAGCCAAAAAACATATGCGGACATGTTCATGATCTTTAGTTAATTAAAGAAATTCAAATCAAGACAACAATGAGATACCATCTCACCCCAACAAGATTGGCCATGATCCAGAAAACACAAAACAAATGCTGGAGAGGCTGTGGAGAAAATGGAACCCTCCTACACTGTTGGTGGGGTTTCAAAATAGTCCAGCCTCTTTGGAAGGCAATCTGGAGCTTCCTTAAAAAAATGAATATCGATATACCATTTGACACAGTAATTCCACTACTTGGAATATATCCTACAGAATCAAGGCCTTTCACACCAACGGACACATGCACCAGAATGTTTACCGCAACACAGTCCATGATAGCAAAAAGATGGAATCAACCCAGATGCCCAACAATAGAAGAATGGATAGCTAAACTATTGTACATATACTCTATGGAGCACTACGCAATGATAAAGAATAATCATGATTCCAGGAAACATCTAACCTGGTTTCAACTGGAAAACATTATGTTGACTGAACGTAGCCTGCAACAAAGGGACATATACTGTATGAGACCTCTAAGATAAGATCTCAAAAACAGACTTGTGTATAGAAGAAAAGACTCTTTGACAGCTGCAAGGGAGGGGAGGGAGGGAGGGTAAGGGGGGGGAGAGTTTAGTTTAGATAGTTTCTAGAAATGTAGTTGGGAGAGAGTGGTGATAGCCCACATTGTAAACAAGAACAACATTAAGTGGACTTCAGCATAACTTGAGTAGTCCTTCCATCTTAACTCAATACTGCAAGGATAGAGTAACTGGGGCGGAGGGCGGAGGACCATGCTGTTAGCCGAAGTCCAGGCCAATTGGCACAAGTAGCGTTTTCGTAAGAGAGCTCTCTGCACCCCACATTGGTGAGTGGAATCTGGGGTCTTAAAGGCTGCCAAGCTGCCATCCGAGGACACAGCAAATGGTCCCAACTCAGCAGGAACGGATGCTCACCGAGGTAAAGACAACTGAGAAGACAGAGAGACCCACTAGAGTGGGTGCCTACATCGACTTGGGACCAGAAGAACCGGATGGTGCCTGGCCACCACCAGTGATAGCCACGATGGAGCTCACAGAGAAGAGTCTCACAGGCAACACAAGAATAAAAAGGGGTGCATCCTGAGATCTGCACTAAAAGACCTCAATTGATGATCCAGCGGTTTTGGGGTTCCTTTAATACTCTGGGGGTCAGTTCTACCCTGGCCCCTAGGGTCGCCATGAGTTGTATCCGACTCGATGGCACTTGGCTTTTTTTTTGGCTGAGAGCATGGCCCCCAGCCCTGATGCTGCCCTTTCCCATAAATTATAACAAAGGTCCACTCTTTGGACAGGAATGGATTGGACTTGGCAATGCAGAGTGACCATATATTGGAAGTACTTTATGGTTCTATACATCTATAAGATATCATCTTGCTGACCTCTGGCTGTAGGAAGGGGAGTGGACGGAGAGAAGGGGAGGGAAGACTGTTGGGAAGATGAGACATGTATGGAGCAGAGAGGAATGGTGTGCAGTTACCGGACAGGGAGAGCAGTGGAAGCTGCATATAGGTGGGCATGTAAATTTATACGTGAATGTACATTTTCACTTAGTTATGTTAAATAAAATTTAAAAAACAAAGAATTAACTCAAAGTAGTGGGTTTTTTGAGGGTAAAGTGTTATATGTAAAGGAGTTACAACCTAGTAAATGTGTGACCCTGGTAAGTCATTTACCTTTTATGAGATTCACTTTCGTCTTAGATATATTGTATTACATGATTTCTACGATGCTGTGCAGCTCAAAAATTATAAGAGTCAAAAACTGTGCTTTGATTTAGAAAAAGAATATGGATGTAGAACTGCGTAGGTTTGCATTGATTGTAAGTAATAACTTCTACTTGAGGACTAATTTAGGAAAAACTTAAATGTCCTCATTTATTTTTATTTAAAATATAAATGATTTTATTAGACTTCTAGAACTACTAGTTGATTACTAAAATGTTAATCAGTTAAAGAACAGCTAGCTTTATGGGCATAATTAAGAAATGCCAACATGTAAACAGCTTTTAAATATTTTGTATTGAAAAGAAATCTCTGCTGTTGAAGGCAGCCTAAGGATCACAGTCTGTAGTTTGTTTATCACAGTTCTTACTAATAAATTTTTGAGCATTTGTTAAACTAAGTGCTTGTTTTATTATATTTATTTATTTATTGTATTTCCTATTGAAGGTTAAGTTTTACAAATGTTGCTTCTGGAACCAAAGTGTGGGTTTGAAATCTGCATCTCCCCTTTTTCAGCTGGATGATGTTGGGCAGGTTATTTAACCACTCTGCTATTCTAATCTGTGATATGAGGCTAATAATACCTACCCCATGTGGTTGCTGTAAAGATTAACTAAATTGATAAATGTTGAGCTTGTTTAGCACTGTGGTTGTTAAATAGTAAACTCTCAATAATTGTTAGTATTATTCAAGTTTTAAGTTGTCTCAGCTAATCTCTCCTGCCACCAAATATGATGGCATCCCTAACTTACACCCATTGTTGCATCAAAATTATGAAATTGCTAGCTGTAGCATCTACTATCCCCCCTTTTTTCTTTTCCTAATCAACAAATGAAATGTCCTCCATTGGGCATATTATTTATTGTGTAAGGTGGGCAGAGATAACTTATGAGTCTGAAGTGTGTGTGTTTAAAAGACACATTTATGTAGATTCTATACATTCAGAGTAAAATAGAGCCCAATGATCATATTTTTAAGAAAGTGAAAAGAAGTAAACATAGGCTGAAGGTTTTCCCAAACTTTAGTCTTTCTCCTCTTGAGCGTCTTCTCTTTTGTGTCAACAAACCAACTGAAAACCAGACTTGTGGTGAATGAAGTAAGTCAAATAGAATCTTTTAACTGCTGTGTGTAAGCCATTTTAGTGGCTCCCCATTATAGGCAGGCTAAAATTCAAAATTGTAAGACAATCCTTATTACCTTTATTAACAGCATTTCTTGGAATTCCAAGTTCTAGCCATACTTCTGAAAGATCCTGGTGCCTCGGTGATTAAAGTGCTTGAGTGCTAATAGAAAGCTAGAAGTTTCAAACTCACCAGCCACTCTTTGGAAGAAAGATGTAGCAGTCTATTTCTGTAAACCCTGTGTCCTTGGAAACCCTATGGGGCAGTTCTATTCTATCTTGTAGGATTTCTGTGAGTCAGAACTGACTTGACATCAGTGGGTTTGATTTTGACTTTAGACATACTTCTAAGAGTGTGATGTCCTTTGTGTCCCCTAAGTTGTCATTCAAGTCACTGCCTTATTCTAGAAGACTCCCTCTTTTCACCTTACATTCTCATCTTCAGAGCACAGTTTAGAGCCAAATGTTTCACAATTCAATCCATTTATAATGTTGAATGCTTATTGCCTATTTATTCTTGTTTTTCTCCTTTAGTGGATTCTTATGTTCCTGGAAGGCAGGGGAAACCCAGGTGGGTACAGTGATTAAGTACTATCCCTGCTAACCAAAAGGTTTGAAGTACAAATACTCCAGGTGCTCCTTGGAAACTATGGGGCAGTTCTCCTGGGACCTATGGGGTCACTATCAGTTGGAATTGCCTCAGTGGCAGTGGCTTTGGTGGCTTTTTTCTGTCCATTGTCTAGTGACATATAGTATTTTCTCAGTACACATAAGATAATTGTATGAATATACTAGTCAGAATTCTTGATAATTAATACAGCTTATTTAAAAGGGCAATATATATTCACACATGAATAAGAGATAGCTATAATGAAACACTTTTTAAAATGCATTTAGAAATCTAGAGAGTGCTAACTCTCTTTAATTGTGACTTTAAAAAGTGAGGATATGTCATTCACTCAAGTATTGCAAATAAAGTTTTAAATGAAATAAAATTATCCTTGTTTTCTAACATAGATAAAGTTATCCTTGTTATCTTCTTTGTTTTATAACATAAAAAACTGACAGCTATAAAAACCTGTTTTGGAGCTGAAAAAGTTTATGAAATGTGAGCTCATCCAGAGAAATGCAGAAGTTTTTGATTTTTTTAAATTTAATATGACTGAGTGAAAATGTACATTCCCATATAAATTTACGTGCCCACCTATACACAGCTTCCACTGCTCTCCCTGTCCGGTGACAGCACACTATTCCTCTCTGCTCCATGCATGTCTCATCCTCCCAACAGTTTCCTTTCCCCTCCTCTCCACCCACTCTCTTTCCTCCAGCCAGAGGTCAGCAGGATGATATCCTATAGATGTATAGAACCATAAAGTGCATCCAATATGTGGTCACTCTGCATCACCAAGTCCAATCCATTCATGTCTGAAGAGTGAAAGTTATTATGATTTGTGGGCAAGGGCAGCATCAGGGCCAGGGGCCATGCTCCCAGGGGAACCCTGAAACCGCTGGACCATCAGTTGAGGTCTTTTAGTGGAGATCTCAGGATGCACCCTGTCCTAGTCACCGGGTACTGCTCTAATGGAAAGTACCACGAGTGGAAGGTTTCATGAAGAGAAGCTTTTATTGACAAAATCTGGTAAGCTGCAAATCCATTTGTAGGTTGTAAGTCCATTCATAATGACAAATCATCACAGTCCAGTAGGCTGAGTCCAAATCCAATGAGAGCATCTGGGCACAGGAACCTCAGATCGAAAGGACATGCTCTGCTCTCGGTGCTTCTCTCTCGATGGTATGAGGGGGATTCCCCACTTCCTCTGCTCACTTCTCTACCTTATGTTACACAAGCTTGTAGCTTGGGTCCTGCCTCACTAACACAACTGCACACCATTCTTCATCATCAGTATCACAGAGGCAGGATTCACAACACATGGGAGGAAGGGCACCATGTTGGAACGCCAAACCAATTCCAGTCAACACATACACTTTGGGGGGGACACAATTCAATCCATGACACACCACTTTTTATTCTTGTGTTGCTAATGAGACTCAACTTAGTGAGCTCCATCGCAGCTATCACTGGTGGTGGCTGGGCACCATGTGGTTCTTTTGGTCCAAAGTCTATGTAGGCACCCACTCATGTGGGTCTCTCTATCTTCTGGGTTGTCTTTACCCCATGTCATTTTGGTGCTCGGTGATCATCTGTTCCTGCTGAGTTGGGACCATTTGCTGTGCCTTTGGATGGCAACTTGGCAGCTTTTAAGACCCCAGATGCCACTCACCAATGTGGAGTGCAGAGAGCCCTCTTAGCAAAACACTAGTTGTGGTGCCAATTGGCCTTGATTTCACCTAAGAGCATGGTCCCCTGCCCCCTGCCCCAGCTACTCTGTCCTTGCAATATTGGGTTAAGATGGAAGGAGTATTCAAGTTATGCTGAAGTCCACTTAATATTGTTCTTGTTTTTAATGTGTGCTATCACTGATTTCACCCAACCAGATTTCTAGCAACTATATAATCTAAACTCCCCCAGCCCTCCTTCCCTCCCCTCCCTTGCAGCTGTCAAAGATTCTTTTCTTCTATACACAAGTCTGTTTTTGAGATCTTATCGTAGGGGTCTCATACAGTATTTGTCCTTTTGTCACTGACTACTTTCACTCAACATAATGTCTTCCAGTTGAAACCAGGTTATGAGATGTTTCCTGGAATCATCGTTATTCTTTATCATTGCGTAGTGCTCCATTGAGTATACATACCATAGTTTACCTATCCATTCCTCTGTTGTTGGGCATCTGGGTTGATTCCATCTTTTTGCTATTGTGGACTGTGCTGCGGTAAACATTCTTGTGCATATGTCTGATCCTGTGAAAGGCCTGATTCTGTAGGATATATTCCAAGTAGTGGAATTACTGGGTCAAATGGTATATCTATATCCATTTTTTTTAAGGAAGCGCCAGATCGCTTTCCAAAGAGGCTGGACCATTTTGCAAACCCACCAACAGTGTAGGAGGGTTCCACTTTCTCCACAGCCTCTCCAGCATTCGTTGTTTTGTGTTTTTTGGATCATGGCCAACCTTGTTGGGGTACAGAAGTTTTAATTTATTTTAAGAAATGTAATTTTCTGAAGATATTTAATCTATTATTTTTTCCAGGATACTGGTAAGATCACAGTCTCAGTAGGGAATAATAACTGGTAATATGTTTATAATTCCTGTTTTTAACTCACATTTTGAACCTGTGGATCAGGGCATTATCCAGAATATGACTAAAATACTACAGAAGAGATTTCATGAGCCAGTTAATCAATCAGGCAGGCAATATTTACTATAGTTGTACCACAGAAAAAACATGTGTATTGTGGACTATTGCCTAAATGCTATTAAAAATATTGAAAAACAATTCAGAGAAAATCTAGTGTAATTGCAAAAGCATTGTCCATAGGAAAAAAGACATGTTAAATTTCACTCAAAAATCTAAGAAAAATACACAAGCAAAAAATTTGTAAAACAGTATTTTATTTTTACTAACAAAAAATAAGCCTTGTACTCTTGAAACTGACATTTAAAGAAAAAAGTCATTACTGGTAAAAACAATGCAGTATTGTATTTCTTGATGTATCTCATTATTTGATGATATTTTGTCCTGGATTGAAGTGTGTCTCCCCAGAAATCTGTGTAGTAATTTGGTTGGACCAGTGATTCCCAGTATTGTGTGATTGCTCACCATTTTGTGATTTTCTTATGCTATAAATCCTAATCTCTGCCTATAGTTAAGAGATAGGACTATGTTACAGAGAATTAGAGAGGGACCATAAAACTCTTCCTAAGGTCATCTGCCTGCTGCAGTGTAAAGAGAGTTTCCTTGGAGTCTGGCTGTACTACCTTTTATACTTTCATTCTACAAGAGATAAAAGGAAAGGGAAGCAAGCAGAGAGTTGGGTCCTCACTTACCATCAAGAAAGCAGTGCTGTGAGTAAAGTGCATCTTTTACACCCAAGAGTCCTGTGCCAAGATGCTCCTTGACCAAAGACTGATACAAAACAAGGACCTTTTCCTGAGCTGACCAAGAGGAAAACCCTTCCGGTGGAGAAGACATCCTGAATTTGGACTTGTGCCAAAAAAAGCCAAGTGCTGTCGAGTCGGATCCGACTCACGGCGACCCTAGGGGCCAGGGTAGAACTGACCCTCAAGAACTTGTAGCCTATTAGAAATAAACTTTTCTTTTGTTAAATCCATCCAGAAATAACCTTTTCTTTTGTTAAATCCATCCACTTATGATATTTCTGTTAAAGCAGTACCAGACGACTAAAACAGTATTTGAGAACTAAAAGCATAAAGTTTTCAGGCAATTTAATCATTCTCCTCTGAGAAAAATAATTTTAATTCATAGAATAATTTTACTCAGAATCTTTTTTATAATTCTTAATTTAGCATCCTTTAACTTTAGATCTTTCCCTTTACTTTAGATCTTTCCCACTTGTTCTGAATTTTAACTTTCGTATAATGGTTTTACCAGAGCCTTGGTAGCACAGTAATTAAGAGCTTAGCAGCTAGACAAAAGGTCATCAGCAGTTCAAATCTACTACCCACTCCCAGGAAACCCTATGAGGTAGGTATGAATTGGAATCAGCTTGACAGCATGAGTTTGGGTTTGGGTTTGATCATGGTTTTACTCTGCCATTCCCCATACATAGACAAGATTGTTTGGAATTTTTTTACTTCTGTGGTCCGATAGGAAGCCTTGGTAGCATTAATGGTTAATTGCTATTCTCCTAACCAAAGAGTGTACGGGTCAAATATTTCAAGCACTCCTTGGAAAGTATGGAACAGGGTTGCCATGAGTCAGAATTGATTCAATGGCAGCAGGTTTGGTTTTTTGGTTTGGTGGTCTGATAATCAAGCTGTATCCTAAATTCTGCCCAGAAATTCTAATACTTTTTAAAGATGTAATAACAGTTCTTGTCCAAATAGACTAATATAAATCCAACACATTGTCACTGATTGCTCCCATTTATTAAATACCTGCTATTTTCCATGAACAATAGTACTTTGGAAGGGAACGGCTAATACATTTGTATAACAAATTTCATAGTGAAAAGTTGTGCTTTTTATTTTTTATTTTTCAACTACAAAATCTAATCTCACTGTCAGCCTTTCAACATGAGACTTTGAAGGCAGCATAGCATATGCCTCAAAAAATAGAGCAAAGGCAGCATCACATAAAACCAAGTAAGTATAATTTCTCTTTCCTTAAGTACATCAAATGGTTAGGCTATTATCAGGGACTTGTCAAGAATCTGAATTAATCAAATGGGTTATATGACAATACCTTTTTAAAACCTTACTCTGCAGTTTCAAAAAAAAATGTTATTCCTGTTAGAACATGTTGCCAGACTTCTGGACATCTTGTGTATGTTTGATCTTTAATAGTGGTGTTTCCCAACAAAGTGATCTTTCTACATACATGTGAGACAACTTATAAATAACGTAACTCTGTTTTCTTTGAAAAATACATCAAGGAGCTAGCCAAGCCAGCCAAGGCTAAGGTGATGAAATAATTTTTATCATTAACAAGCCTTATTTTGTTGTATGTGAATTATTTAAAAAATTAAGTTTTATGATAAATGATGTATGTAGTAGCAGTTAAATTGAGTATGTTGTAAAAGCTGTGGAGGTTAAGTGATGATTATGAGAGCAGCTTCTATTGAAGGGAGGGGGCAGAAGGAGTGAGAGAACCTCTCTCTAGAGACAAAAGAAAGTTAAGACTCAGACACTAGCATGAAGGGAAATTGGTGTTAGAAAAAGAGAGATCACCACTGACTTTTTGTGTGAACCAGTATTGTTCTACAAAATAATTCACTTTCTGCTTTGTTGTGAAACCTATTGATAATACATCTTAGCATTCAAAATATAAATTACTCTTCAAAATATAAATTACTCTTCTCAATAACTAGCAATAAGTTAACTTTTGATCTTGTAGAGAGAAGAGCAGTGCATGGAAAGAAACTTTCATACAGGGGAATTTTGATGCAAAGCTGTCTTGAAAACCAGAGAATTACCTGTTAAAGTCTGTCATAGTGATGATTTCTATATCAACTTTTAAGAATTATGAATGGTAGTAGTTTGCTTAGTTATAGTGGTAAACTAAAGTTAAATTAAGGAATGATAGAAAGTATTATTCAGTAATAACATTACACAAATATAAAATGTACCTATCATTTCCACCTGAGTGTACCCTAATATACTCAGAGCTGTGGTTAGTGCTGATTGTTTGTCTATACTAATGAGAATCTACTAAGACAGTATTTTGGAAACTCCTCCTTACAGATAGTTGGAGCATATAATGATCTGCTCTGCATTCTGTATCAGTGGCTTGACCTGAGATTTGAGCACTAATCTTTTGTTTTCCGTCACTCTGAGGCTATCTAAATGTTTTTACTCAAAGGGGCTGAGACTGAAATACAGAATTGGCCTTCAAAATGCTGCAAAGGAAGTTAAAATTAGAGAAATGAGTATAACACAGAGGTGTGTGGGTGATTGCTTATAAGCTGAAAAGGGAAATGTGAATCTGAAGGAAGAAGAAATGAATTTAGAAGAGCAGAGCCAGGAAGACAAAAATAAACCAGTGAAATGCCATTGATTAGAACTAGTTACTGTATCTACAATTTTCAATCAACTGTCCTATGATTCATGCCTGGGCCAACTGAAGAGAAAGAATCAAGTGCAGCATGAACTATAGACTTGATCCTAGTTACCAGTTCTCTCTCTTAGTTTATTCACAGAGCATAATTAAACACATTAGCTAGGACATTCCTGCTCAATCTTAATTTCTTCAGAATTTTTACCTGACCCACCCTACTTTCCTCTCCCTGTCCCTGTGACCCTGCTTCCTGACAGCCTGTTATCGTACCAGATTATATATATATGTACTTAACGAGTTGTACAGTTTTTCTTTAAAAGAGTAAAATTATGTGGAAAAGTATTCTTTCCTACCAAGTTCGGCACGTTGTAAGAAGGATATTTTGGGGGGACTCAAATTCCTAATCGAGGAACTACCAAATGACTAATCATTGTATTTCATTTATAAGCACAGAACTCAGTATTTGGAAAGGCCAGTATTCTTGCGTAATGCTTTAAAGCAGTTTGAACTCACCAGCTGTTCATTAGAAACCCTGTGGAATAGTTCTGTTCTGTCCAGTAGGGTCACTATGAGTCAGAATTGACTCAATGGCAACTTTTTTTTACCAAAAAAAGAAAAAAAAAAAAAACCACACATCAAAAATAGCATGAGTAGGTTATCTATTAAGCATTTATTTTCTGACAGTTTTGATCTCGTTCTAGTTGACATTATCTTAGATGTTAGTGATGTTTCAAATTGACGATTTATGATTTTCGTCCCTTAGTTTTTTTCCACATGTCATTCTCTAGATAGAAATTTAGAGATTCCTCCATAAGAGAAATACTTGGGATTACTGAGAAATAGTTACATTTTCCATAGCAGTACGAAGTTGTTTTACAAATTGAGCTTCTAAATGGGGTTGCTATAGGGAATGGCAGGTGGAAATAAAAAGCAAACACCCCAAAAAAATCTTTCCCACCTTCCAAAAAAAGGAAACCATCGGACAAACCCCAGAAACATATCAAATGTAAGATCATCTTTTGCTTTATGTTTTTGTTGCTAATTTACATTGCATTTTGGAAATATTGCATTAGCTGTTAGTTTTTTATGTTTGGATGTTTTCAGGGTATAGGATGTACTATTTTATAAAATGATATTGATTCTTACAGCAAAACTGGTGTGTACTTAACCACCTGCCTACATTAAATATAGTTACTGCACAAATAATAAAGTAAAAAAGAAAACAGGCCTATGCAAGCAGTTCATATACTGTACTAACTTTATTATTTGGTGACTTAAAGCAGAATGCACTAGATAGTTTTGGTTTATCATTGTTGAATTAATAAGAATAACTAGATTCATGGTTCAGTTAAAAGCAGTTGTCAGGGACTTTCCTTTTTGGTGTGATCTGGCTGTCAGTAACCAGTGACAGAGTGATATAGAATACTAGAGAGAAGAGACCAAGGTTTCAGTTCTGGCTTTACCAGCAGCCCTCAGAATTTGATTAGTCACTTTGTCTTTCTGTTCTCTGTTTCATTATTTGTTCAGTGACGTTATTAGACTAAGTGCACTTTCTTCCGTTTGCTTGCGTGTGTTGTGTGATTGTATTCCACTGCCAGGTGAAAATGATCTTTGTATTGTTTCTTTTGTATATTATTGATTGTTCTTTTGTCATCAGTATACAAAATTAAGAGCCAGTCGTGGAACATTTTGCAGACTGAGATTTGACAGTCACAGTGGACCGTAAAGTAAGTAATTGAGCCATACAAATAAAAAATACAATATAAACAAGCATCATCAGAGTGTGGAATTATTGTAGACAAGAAGGGATAAAATCACTATTCATTGTGGCACAAGCTTCTCATGAGAATGCAGTATTACATTTCATTTCAGTTATGTATTTTAAGTAAAGATTTAGAGAAATTGGATGTGGTTCAGAGAAAAGTGTTAAAAATGATTGAGCCAAGCCAAGCCAAGTGATTACACTTACAGAAAACAAGCCCTGTGAGGAAAGATCAAGGCTGGAGAGGCATGAGATAAAATGTGACTTTGTAGCAGTGATGAGAAAGCCGGTGATCCTTGGTCTCTACAGACAACTACCCAAGAACAACAGAAAATAAGATCAAACTGTTGAAAGAAGACTCCTTCCTTAATTTTGAAAGTGTTCCTTTTATGTGAGCTTCTTGTACCACTACTGCTGATACTGTTTCAAACTGTCACAGTGTCTTTTATTTTTGGGATGTTTTCTGTTCATTACTCCAGGCAGAGATTCTGAACTTAAGAGATCAGTGTCAAAGGAAAATAAATGTGGTAATAAATGTAGAGATAAAACACTCATTTCCTTCTCATGTATAAAGTAGTGTTAATTGGCACCAAGTCTATTCCACCTTATGGTGACCTCCTGTGTGCAGAATGATAGAAGAAACAAACCAAAAAAAACCCTATTGCTGCTGAGTCAGTTCCTACTCACAGTGACCCTGTACGGAGTAGAACTGCCCTCTGGGGTTTCCAAGGAGTGGCTGTTAGATTTAAACTGTCAACCTTTTGGTTAGCAGCTATAGCTCTTAACCATTGGGCAACCCCAGTTTGAGTGTTTAATGGTTGGGCTTGAATCTTAGCTTAATACTTGATTATGAAGGTACTCTTCTAAGAATACTTATTTAATCTTTAAAATGTAAGGTATTTTTTGTTTTAAAATATAAAGTGGTATGTTTGAAACTTAATAGTTATACTGCAAATGTTTCTAATTGCACCCTGTGTATCTTTAGTTTTTGAGGGTTCAAAGCCGTAAAACTTTATAGTTATGACCTAGACATGATAAACTGAATGAATATGTAAAAGATTTCATGAGAAATAAAAGAGAGAATAATTGAAATAAGTTACTTAAGTGGGCAAATAGTGTAATGTCTCAAAGTCAGTTTCCTTAACTGTAAAATGAAAAAAAAAAATGCAGTTAAATCAGAGGTTTATTAAAGGAGCAAAGTGAGATAATCTTTGAAAGGTTAACCACAAATAGTACAGCTTCAGAAAACATGGGCAGTTTTAACACACTGTGCCTTCCAAGAAAAAGAGTAAATAGGACACATATTTAAAGTTCGTAGAAAAGAGGGAAAAAAAGTTCCAGGTAAAGTGGAAAGCTTTTTTTCTGCTGCAGTTTTTTCATTCTCATTTATTAAAAATGCAACAGTGAATTATAAAGTGGATTGAAGTTTCACATAAAAATGGAATATATGTAAGCACTCACACCCCGTCACTTGCATTCTTCTATGTACATGGATTTTTTTTCCTCCTGAAAATGTTTATGAATATTTAATAATGGCTATCTGTAAAGAAAAGAATGAGGTTCTAAGATAAGAAGGAAACCTGTATTTTTTTTTAAAAAACTATATACCCTTTCATGTGATTTGAATATGTGTAATAGGTGTGTATCATTTTTTATATGGTAACAGTAGTGATTGATACTACCAAAACTGTAGGAGAGATTTTTCTTAAGCAGTAGTTTGTTTTGAATCAAATACAAAATTTCTATGTTTTTGAAATTCTGCACCAACAGTTGTACTCATTTTTGTATATTCCTTATTTCTCTGTCTCCCTTCTGACAGCATTCAGATTTATTATAATAAACCCTGCAAACATATTAGAATTGAAATAACCCTTCATTTTTGTTGGTATTCTTAAGAATACTCATTTGTATTTAAGTTTAAATCACATTTAAGATAAGGTTGCATAGTTTGCTTATTGATTGGTATTTTGAAGTTACTTCCAAATATAAAAATGATGACTATTAAAAATTTGCCTGAATATATTAAACTTAGTCAAAGAGCATATTTTCTTTAATGAAAAGAGATTTATGCATGTGGTGACAGGCAAGTTAATGTGAGAAGCAACTATGCCATATCCGAAACCAAACTCATTGCTATTGAGTAAATTCCAACCTCAAGTGGCCTACAGGACAGAGTAGAACTGTCCAATACAGTTTCCAAGGAGCACCTGGCAGATTTGAACTGCCAACTTTTTGGTTAGCAGTTGTAGCACTTAACCACTAGCCACCAGGGTTTCCAAACATATAAGGGAAATTTAAATTTTCCATCAGTAACACTTTTCTGACTGTCTTTAAAGAAGTGTATAATTTTGAAGCTTGTGGCCTGTCAGTGCAGGAGCGATGTTTCTCAAGTTCTGGGTGTCTCACATCTCATGGGCAATTTAATTTGGGCTGTGCTACATACTTATGCCATCTTTTGGAATTCACAGTATCAACAGGCACTGAGAATTCCTAATGTAAAGAAATTTGTTTAATATTGTTTAATGTCTGATGAACCACTGGAGAACTAATTCTTAGAAAAGATTGGTAATGAATAAAATTTTATTGCAGATGAAACATAGTGTCTAGATTTAGAATTATTTGATTTCTGGAACCTGTGGAAACACCGGTGACATAGTGAGTTAAGTGCTACATCTGCTGACCCAAAGGATGGCGGTTCAAATCCTCCAGGCACTCCTTGAAAACTCTAAGGGGCAGTTCTACTCTGACCTATAGGGTTGCTATGAGTCAGACCTGACTCAAAGGCAGTAGATTTTTTTTTCTAGAGAGTATATTATTGCATTAAAAGTAAAAAAGTAACAGCAGAAGAATAAACCAAATGAAAACAAGAACATATGAAGATGTCTGTAAGATTTCTACATAATTTGAAATTTACACCAGCCACATGTTCATTTTCAGATCGCTCAAATATAGATGCTTACAAATTTTAGAAGTAACCAATAATAATATTATTTCCTTGTGAACATTAAAAAAAAGAAATAAGACCTTAAAAATGAAAGCTAGAGGGCTTAGGATTCTCAGGGAACTACTACACAAAAATAGAAAATACGAGAACTGACAATTACGTTTGTGAACTTATACAAAAAAGGCTACATATCCTGTTGCTGAGTATCATCACTACAGTCACCTTTGAAGTGCTGTCCTGTGGAAGCTATGCACCAATGTAAGTACCTAGTCTCCACTTGTCATGGTTGGAATTGTGCCCCCCCAAAAATGTGTGCAGCCACATGGCTAGGATATGGTTCCCAGTATCTTGGGACTGTCCTCCATGGTGTGGTTTTGCTAACCTGTATGTTAAAGGATTAGGGTGGGGCTGTGAATTCCTGCTATGGGGGAGTTTCCCTGGAGTATGGCTTGCCCCACCCTTAATGCTTTTAGCTTGCAAGGAATAAAAGGAAAAAGAAACAAAGGACAATTTGAGAACCTCGCTACCATCAAGCAAGCAGCACCGGGAGCAGAGCGCGTCCTTCAGACCAGAGGTTCTTGCGTGAGGACGCTCCCTGGACAGAGACTGATACAGTACCGGACTTCCCTCCAGAGCCGACAAGGGGAAAGTCTTTCCCTGGAGCGGACACCCTGAATATGGACTTGCAACCTACCGGACTGTGTAAAAATAAATCTTTCTTTGTTAAAGCTGTCCACTCTGTGGTATTTCTGTTAGAGCAGCCTAGCTGACTAAAACACCACCCTTCATAGCAATTTTGGAACTCTTTCTGTAATGGCCATCACAGCTGTCATTGTATTACCCTTGATGTCCTGAATGTCATCAAAATGTCTTCCTTTCAATATTTCCTCTTTCTTTCTGTAAAGAAAAAAGTCACTGGGGGCCAGATCAGGTGAATAGGGAGGGTGTTCCAATACAGTTACTTGTTTACTGTCTAAAAACTCCCTCATAGGCAACTATACAATTAGGTTCTTGAACTTGCCACTGTGCCACTATGTGCAATGGCCATTTCAGAAAGAGTTCCAAAATTGCTTTGAAGGGTGGTCTAGGCACCGTCCTCAGCACGTAGCTTCCCAGGGGAGCCCTACAAAGATGAGCATAATGATACTCAGCAGTGAGGCGTGTAGCACTCAGAACAACTAAATTCGCAGACTTAGCAGACCTGGTGATACTGCCGGACTGTCTCCATCAATAATTGCCATTTTCACGGCATAGATGCCTTTAAAAGTAAAGTGTTTTTGTTATTTTATGGACTGCTTAGAAGAATGGAAGAATGTTAAACATCTTTTCATGAAAGTTTTGCTGGGAGAATTTAGTTGCGAGATATAGGGCTAACTCGCCTGCAAATCCTTGCAACATCAGGGTTAATTCATTTTTTGTAACATATACTCTTGGAAAACATCTATAGCTTACCTTATTCAAACAGACACCACTTGGCTATAATCTTCCTCTGTTATTTCTGGCATTTTTCAGAAACATCACTCATAAAATGCCTACATACTGGCAGTCCGGGTAACTGTCTCTTATTTTAAGATTGAGTGCATTTGTAAATCAAAGTTGTTTTGATTTGTAGGCCATTCTTTGTGTCTGACATTTTGTTCATAACTAGTAAAGAACTAATTCAAAAGAGATTATATTTTAAAACATATACAAATTTATTTTAAAAAGCACAGTAAAAAAGATATTTAAAAACAGAGTGCAAATACATATAAGCATTTTTATATATTATTATGCAAGTAATAATGTATATATGCCAAAAAAGCCACTGCCTTTGAGTCAATTCAAACTCATAGTAATCTTATAGGTCAGAGTTGACCAGTTCCATAGAGTTTCCAAAGAGCACCTAGTGGACTGAATTGCTGAGCTTTTGGCTCTTAACCACTATGCCACCAGCGTTCCCATTTTATACATATACATGTACATGTTTGGATCCGACTTGATGGCACTTGGCTGGTTGGCATGCATATACACACTATATATATGTGTTTTTCATTAAATAATAAAATGAATACCTGCTTGAAGATAATCAGCAATTCCTTACTATTTTAACTGACCTCGTTTGCCAAGTATTGAAAAGAAGCTTATTTAAGTGGAAAGTATTTTCAGTTTATGAACTGGGATGAATGTGGAGGGCACTATGAATCCCCTCAAACCGCAATGATAACCCAACAGCTACAGTGACAGAATAAAAGGTATTGTGTATCGTTTCAAAATAGTTCAGTCTGTTTCCTCAAGAGTGCCATGTAAGTGGGCAGAGTGCTGTGGCATTTTTATTAAGTATAGTAATGATCATTTGTGACATAGCAAGTGCTTGTAAAACACCTAAAGCTCAAAGCATTGAAATTTAATTTGCAGATGATTAAACTTGCTGAGAAAGTACAGAGCAGTTTTGGACAGTACATTGATTGTATCTAGTTCCTTTTACTTCTTCAAGTGTGCCCATAATACATGACTCCCTACCTAGATATCTGAAATGTCAACACCTAACTGGATTTGTAAAAGATGAGGAAACACAGGCAAATATTTAAGAATATGAATGTCCTCCCTCCAGCCTCACCCTGTGTTGGCTGGGCATCTGTGGGTTGAACATTTCTACCTTGCTTGGGATGTTTACAGTTCTCTGTTGCAGAATGCACACAGCCATGATCTAGGAACTTCTCCCGTTATCTTAGATGCGTAAAACCAGCTGCTACTGAGTTGACCCTGACTCATGGTGACAGTGTCAGAGTAGAATTCTGCTCTATATGGTTTACAATGGCTGATTTTTTTTTTTTTTTAAAGCAAATCAAGTGTTTCTTCCAAGGAACCTCTGGGTAGACTTGACACCCCCTGCCTTCCCTATCCCCAGCTTTTGGTGAGCTTCTGAGCATGTCCATTTGCATCATCTAGCAACTATTTTCTAAATTCCTGGCTCCTTCAAGAGACACATAGAAACTTGTGTACTTTATTGCCATCTCCTTTTACTTAAGCCTCAGGGATTTCCTTTGACTTCTTCAGCCTAGGCTGATTTTATAGAACAGATCTTTGTCCTAGAGGCTTTATTGTTAAGTTATCCCTGTTTTTAAGAAAATTAAGACATGAAATAGTCCACATATGCTCCTGAATTGAGTCAACAACAATGGATTATGGGTTTTCATAGTTACATTGTATTCATTTAGAGGTGTGCAACTTGGTTCCTTTTTCCTGAAATCCATGCAGTTATTGCCATGAGGAAGCTCATTTAGGCTGGGAAGTAATTTTTATTTTCCTATCTTAAGATTAATGGTACACTGCAGCCATATAGGAAGTGTGGCAAGCCAATGACTATATTTGGGAAAATTGTTTTATAATTCAGTAGTTCACAGAAATTGGTTTTCCATTTCTCAAATCCTTCATAGTGGCCCTGTGAGCTTTTGCTCTATGTAGTTATCATTTTTACTGATGTAGAATCTAGAGATAGTTTTCTAGTTGGAGAAACAAGCACAGGCTAGGAAATAACAACCACAGTTGACATAGGGTTTTTCATAACAGTGTAATTGAAAATACAGTAAATAAAGCGTGCACCTTATGCTGCAAAATTATGCCCAGAATTTATTGGAAGTTGATAATCAGTGTATGTGACTTGAATTTAATCAAATGACCTTTCTGCCAACTTATTTTTAAAAAAGAATTTGGGCTATTAAAAATGTTAATGATTCCTGATAGTCTGCTTTATATCTCTCCATTAAAAAACTAACACTTTGCAACCACCATAAAGTGTATTGTTTCATTTTGTGTTAAACAAAGTTTGAGGGAACATTTTCAGGATGATACCATGCATTAGCATTCTAATTGTACATAGCATAATAATTATATAGAACTTTTTGTCCTTGGAGACTAAACTAAAATACAGAAATTCACAACAGCAAATAAATTCCCACTTCTCGTATGCAGACTTTCCTTAAATTGTTGTCTATGTATAGTGATGTTATATATTTAATTTCAAGTGTCTTTTCCATACTAGCTCTCTATTTTAGATTATTTCCCGTGAAAATATGTTTTTCTCCAATTATCAAATTACATAATACAGATGTCAGAATCACCTTAGGACATTTTATTGCTATAACAGTAGCTTACAAGATCTGGCTTTAGCAAACTTGTTGTGATCAAGTTGATTTGCACTCATGGTGTCCCTGTTGCAGTGTAGAATTGGGTTCCATTGGGCTTTCTTGGCTGCAGTCTTGATGAAAGGTGATCAATAGGCTTGTCTTTTGTGGCAACGCTCGGTGGTTTGAACTGTCAGCCTTTTGGTTACTAGTCAGGCACACACTCTGTGCCACCCAGAGCCTATGGCTTAAACAGAGATGGAGGATATATTAGATGTGCAAAAGAAATCTCAGGGGAAAGTTTTTGGAGAAGTTATTCTCATATCCCCCAGATTTGCCAGCTTGTCTGCTGACAAAGCGTTGAAACTTTTTCCCCCTCTCTGGATTTTGGCTATCAGTAACAGGTGAAATGAACTTGCTTTAGTTCGACAGCATTTGTGGCAAAATGCAGCAGGATTTCGGGTACCCCTCTGGTCTGTATTCATCCCTCACATAAAAACTTACAGAGAGGGGCTTGAAGACAGCTGGAAGAGGGGTGGACTGGCCCATAGAAAATCCTCCTGACCACCTTCACTGCCATGACATTGCTAGACTAGATTCGTGGACACGTCACACCCAGATAAAGCTGTACCCCTCGACAGGCACAGACATGACAGATCGCTACCACAAGTGGTGGACCACTATTCCTGGAAGGGAAACCAGGCCAGAATTCTGTCTCTTCCTTAGACTCAACTTATATGGACTTACACGAAATGTATGTTTCTGATTTCTGTCTAGTGGGAAGTACTTATTTTAAACAAATTTGATTACTGTATGCACCCCTCTGTAGTTGATTAGAAAGTTTACTTTGTTCAGACAAGTTCAAATGAACATTGTTTATGAGGGTATCTATAATTGGACACTAGTTAAGAAAAAAGATGGAGAAATGTGTTGATCCAGCTTGAGACTGTTACACCTAGAGAAAACGGTGTCCGATTTTCAGGGTGCACTTCCTTCTGTTATGATTTAACCCCATCCTCAAAGGTAACAGGAATATAATGGTGTCATATGCTAATAGACACATTAAGTTACTTAAAGGATATTGGCTTGGCAAAGGATAGTTCTTATTGTGTGGCAATCAGGCCTTTTCATGTGTCCCCTCCAACAGGGGATCATGTTCCTTGGAAAGGCTCACCCCATTCCTGCCCCCGATTAACGTCATTCGACCTAGTCATACTCGAACTATAAGAGATTGACCTTCCCAGAGGTTGGCATAGTGACATACATCTGTTCAGTAAGGCTGAATAAGTATCCTTGTCCCTTTTGTCATGACGATAGGTTTAGTAGGCTAGCATGTGCCATGGTTAACGCCTTAAATGCTATCTTGAAGGCCATGAGCACTGTAGGCACTGAGTTTGGACAAGTCAGAGAGGCAGTTCTGAAAAACCAGGCAGCTATAGACTACTTACTCCCCAGACATAATCATGGATGTAAAGATCTTACTTAAGGGGATGTGTTTCTTTAACTTGTTTGATAGTTCCCAGTTGATAGAGAACAAATTAAAAATGGTAAAAAGATACTGTAAACAACATCAGACAACAGGAAGCCATCTTCAGGCTGGAGTTTGGGAAATTATTCTCGTGACTCCCCAACCTAGGTTGGCTGAGCAGACTAATAATGGTAATCAAGATCAGTACTGTTTGGATTATTGGTGGGTTGCCGCCCTGCCTCATGACTAACTGTACCATGTACTGTAGAGAACTAGCCCACAATCCAAGATTTGATCCTAGAGTTAATGCTATAAATCAAAACAGCCATTTTTATGTGAAACCTATTTCATAGATATGAAATTGGTGATTAAGAGTGAGAAATGTTAGTAGCTGAGAGTTGACCAAGGTCATCTAGACTGCTAAACTAAATTCCATTTCCAGTCCCAATTGGATCTACAGATTTACATTCTTTTACCTGTCTCCAGGGTAATAAATCAACCTTTAGGGAGATAATGAATATACATTGTTCAATAAGATGTGATTCTCTGCTCTGTCCTGTGACAAGGTTTGCCATTTTCCAGATGCAAATTCTTTTGTAATCTGGCTATAAAAACTGCTGGAGTTGTAACCCAAGTGGGACAGTTTTTGGAGGAGTTATTCTTGCTGTCCCTCAGATTTGCTGGCTTGCCTGCTAATAAAGCATTGAAACTTATTTAAAAAAAAAAAAAAAGAAGAAGAAGACAACTCTCAGCAACCAAAGGAGATGATAGACTGAGAACATGAGAGCTGATGAGAATTAAGGGGATGGACACTTGTTAAGTACTCTGTCTCTACTTCTTACCTCTCCTTCTTTCTTCTTTTCTGCCTTCTACTCTTTTACCACAGACCAACATGTTCTGATTCTTTGGTAATAAGCCAGCACACTGCTCCTCAGTTTACTTATTCTCCATGCTATAATCCAGCCACACAGCTCCCCTTGTTCTGGATCCAAATTCACAGGGAAAGGATGCTGACTGGCCCAGCTTGAGTTAAGTATCCACTTAGGACAAAGCAACTGTTGTAGTGTGGTGGAGGTGGTTAAAGTACTAGAGATGTGGTAGCAGAAAGGGCTGCACAGAGAAAAATAATGCTTGCTTACTATAAAACTAAAACCCAAACCCACTGCTGTTGAGCTGATCTCCACTCATAGTGCCTCTATAGGACAGAGTAGAGCTGTTCCACGGAGTTTCCAAGGAGCACCTGATGGATTTGAACTGCTGACCTTTTGGTTAGCAGATGTAGCACTTAACCAGTGTGCCACCAGGGCTTCCTTGCTTATTATAGTACTTTTTATTGACTTAAACTAACACGTATTGGACACTGATGAAAAGCAGGACAGTGCTTACAGCTTTTGTGCTACATTCAAAAGGTTCCAGACAATATGGCAGGTGCACAAATCATTGGAGTACAATGCAGGCAGGGAATGTAATTTGATGGTGATTGCAGAGTGAGAAATTGCTTAAGAAGACAGGAGGTTTGATCTTCTTAAGGATGTTTGCAATAGAAGAAATTTTGAGTATGTGTGTCGGCCAAGAGGAAAGGAGGAGAAAGTCTAACTGAAGTGAGGCAGAAGTGAGATTGGAAGTAAATGGAGACTGGTTGGAGAAGGTCTTCAAGTTGGAGGGAGAGGAAAGCAGTGGGACAGTGGGTTTGTTAGACTTCTTCCTTAATGATAGAAACAGAAGATGGTGTATTAGCTTCCTACAGCTGCCATAACAAATTACCACAGATTTGTTGGCTTAAAACAACAGAATTTTATTCTTTTGGCATTATGGAGGCCAAAATCCAAAATCAAAGGTTGTTTCTTCTGAAGGCTGTGAGAGAGGATCCTTTTTGTCTCTCTCTGCTAGATTTTGGTGACTGCTGGCAAGTCTTGGCTTTCCTTGGCCCTTTACCTGCATCTTCATGGGAATATTCACATGGCATTCTTCTGTGAGTGTCTCTGTGTTTTCTCCTCCTCTTATTAGCCTTAGGACTCACTCTGCCTCCAGCGAGATCTTATCTTGAGATACTTTGTGATATCTGCAAAGATTCTTTTTTCAAATTAAGTTAATTTCACAGTTTCTATAGAGTAGAACTTTGATATATCTTTTGGGGAGGGTGTGCGATTCAACCTACTGCAGATTGGTAAAGACATTAGTGCAGTTGTCTTTTTATGTAGAGTTAATTTTTAGTGGACTTAAATTATTAATATTTTATGTGTTCTTCAGCAGTATCTACTACTTAGGAGTTTAAGTAGGGTGGAATCATAACTTCCCCATTGCATAGTCTTCTGTTTCTTTAGTTTTTTTCTCCCTTTCTGTGTTTCATACACCTCCGTATGTCACTCTTTTTCTTTAAATTTCAGGGTTTTTCCTCTCACTTGCACATGTCTCTTCAACAGTTGCTGGCATGGTTGACCCCACAGAAGACATTCTAGAATAAAGAGATCCCCCTCATGGCTTATTCTTTTCCAAAGACCATAGATAGTCTCTGCATTCATTTCTTATCAGGTCTATATTTCTTTTGTTACATGTTGGAAATGATAAATTGTAATTTTCAAAAATATGATATGTATATTCTTATGTGTCATTAAAGTGTTTCTTAACTTGGTGGGCTTTCACCCAGCTTTTAGCTCTTGGTGACAGGTTTCTTATTGCAGGTGAATTGAACTAATTTTTTAAAATAACTTTTTTGTGAGGCTATATTAAATGCAGTAGTAGAGTTATAATGTATTACTTTGCACAGTTTCCTATTTTTCTACTGAAGTGTATAATTCAAACCAGAAAATGCAATAAGATATGTCTCCTAAAATTGTCCTTTGTGAAATGATGATGGCATTACTTTGCCCCTTGAGGTTAATAAATTTTTCTTTTGGCATTTGCTCCTTATTTAACTCATAATACAAGTTTAGAGTTTATAGATACAAATTCTACTTTTCTTAGATTTTGATTTTTTTGTTTATTCACTGTAAGCAATGTTTTTTGGAAAATAAGGCTCTTCTTTTTTGGGTTATACACATATATGTATGAAGTGAACCTATCTAAAAATGTTAGAGAGTCTAGTGATAACAAATTATGTGCACATGTAATGTTATGTTGAATAGCAATGTGATAGCCATAATTTTATTGCATTAAAAATATTTATGCTAATCAGAGATAATAAATAATAGATATCATTTTTTTCATGAGCAACCCTGTCTTAAACAGTCCTCCCTCTGCTGAAAACAAAAGCAACAAAGCATTCACCTACACATTCAGAATTCTCTATGTGATGATTGTCACAGTATATTTTTAACACACACTTTGCAAATTCATTTTAACTTTAAATACTAGTAAGAATGTACTCAAGTTAAGGACCATTTTTTAAAAAATAATAATAAACGTTGTTTTGTACATGAATTTGTTTGCCAGCTGTGAAAGCATTTCAAGTGATGGTTTGGATATCTTTTTAAGTCTACTGAGAAAAAGGTTACTTTTTAATTAATTTATTCCAGAAATATTTATTGAGGACCTTCCATGGGCTACCTCTGTACTAGGTTAGTACTAGGGACACAACAATGGAGGCAGCATGGTGCATGCCTTATAAAGCTTTGGTTTTGATGAAGTAGTTTGGTTCTCGATCATGGACATTCCATGCAGTCACTTAGGAGAACTTATGAAAACATCTGTTGCTGGGCCCCACCCCTAGAATTTCTGATTCAGTACTTCTGACGTAGGTCCCCAATATTGCATTCTAACAAGTTTTTGTATGTTACTAATGCTGCTGGGCCTGGGACAACCCTTTGAAAACCACTATGCCAGATAGAGAAAGGCAGTCCTATTTTGCCTACCAGGTTTCTAATTAGCCCACCCTCAACCAACCCAACCACATTGCAAGGCCCCACTTTTTAGTTATGTCCAGCAGAACAAGTGTTTTTTACAAATTAAAACTAGTATGTGGATAGGACACAAATTAAATAGTTGCTTATTAAATTACTAAGGAACACACAAGATCGGGTAGATTCATTTTTCAAAGACAAAGCTACCTTGTTTATAATGGTGAAAGTGGATCCTTCAGCATTATGGCTGGATTTCCAATTTAATCATCACTTTATTTTAATGTATACCTTTCTTTCTGATTTTCTGGTAACCCTCCAGTTTTCCATTGTCTTTTAAAAGTGATGGCTAGTGCCTTGTTTATTGCAATAATTAAGACGGGTAACAGCATGCCAGCTGGAATGAGTGTACTTGTTGTAAATTTTGCTAGTGTGAAAGTTTCTTTTATGGCTTTTTCTTTGGTCATATCTTTTGTGCTCTAAAGTTTTAACCACAACGTTTTTAGGAGAGCTATTTATAAACTAGCTGGTCATATTTACCAGTGTTTAATCTTCATTAATCCATGCCTTCGTTATTCTGAACACTGTTGACTGTTTTTCTCTTTGGTCCCCCTGCCAAAAAGCAACCAAAAGGCCGTCTAGAACCATTAAACACTTTTTTTTTAAACTATCCTCACACTTCCTCTGTTTTATTGTACTTGTCACTCCTTTTCCTTGTGCATCTTAAGTGACTTTGGGTAGTTTACATGAAGTACATGGAAGTACAGCACCACACTTGATTTGTTATAAGGCATATTTGAAATTCCTTTAAAACACAAACATCAACAGATTTTTATCATTAAAACAAATTTCCTGAGTTTCATAGTATTATTTTCCATTTCAGAAATAAGTGCACTTCAGATGTAAACAACATTAATTCAGGTAAGGATTGGATACTAGTCATCTTTTTTTGGTAACTGTCTTAGAACTTAATACATTTTAGGAAATATTTGCTGACCTGATTATGTTTTGTGTTTACCTTTTAGCTACAAAGGAAATTTCGTGCTTCTTATTTTTATGATTTAAAAATTTGCTATATTTACATTGCATATCTTTTGCTTTGCAAATATCAGAAAGTGTAATGCCATGACATAATATTAATTTAGGTGTTATTCATATGCCACAATAACTATTTAAAATGATTCAGTATGGTTAACAAGGAAGAGTGCCAATAAAATAATTGTGTTCCTGTATTCATATTAGGTCTAAGTAGATTCATTTTCAGCAGCTATTTAAGTTTACATGCTAGATTTCAGTGTGAAGAAAAATAGTGAATAAAATAAGCACAAGACTATACCTAGTTGTTGTCACTAATTTCTCTGTATCTTGATGGTTTCCTGCTTTCAGTCCAGTATTACAGGCTAGATATTTCTTGCCACCCACACTGTGAAAACCTGACCTCACTGGAAAATCCAAAAAAAAAACCGGTCAGTTTACACAAAGACAACAAGGGTTGCACTGTTTGGAAAACTTTGGATGTCTTTTAAGAAAGTTGCTACTGGCCTAAGAATATAGTACATTCTTATGCACAGGCTAAATTTAATATATTTAGTAGACATTCTATATCTGTATAAAAACTATTCTTAAAAAGTAATAAGTATTGTCCTGAATCTTCTTGCCACATCCTCTACCTCCTTCATCCGTGTACTTTCTATGACTGACTGGTGGAACCCTTTACACCTAGATACAGATTTTGTAGGCTGGCATTACTTCTGTTTTCAAGTAAATTGAAGTTAAAAGTATAATAGCTAGGAAGAGTAACAACATTGTCCTGTGAAGGTTGATGAGTTATGGAATTGCACCTTCAGAGAAGAGCGTAAGGAAAGTTAGTTCTCTGTTTTGGATCATTCATACAATGATGACGTGTTCTTGTGGGTAGTCTTTTCATAGTATACGTTCACATATCTGGAAGACTTTAATTTGCCATTGATGAAACACATTTTATTATTAGATTTTGAAAGCTATTTTTTTATTTGCTGTAAATATCATTTTCTATTTAACAAATAGAAATAAAATATTTCTACACATGCAAACACTTTAAAGGAATTCTAACTTTAAAATGTAGGTTTTAATTTTATTCATTGATAGTGTTGAAGGAGAACTTTAGATTAATAGATTGATAGAGTATAGTTTATAACTTACAAAATTATTTAAAAAATGATCTTCTTTAACATAGATTCAGAATAGTAATATAGTACTAAGAATGAACAACATTATTTAGCCCTAGTTTCAGAGAACAGGAAAAGGCCTTCGGGTATACCATTCAGAGAAAGAACTTCATAGCTGGAATTACATGAATACACGAAATGAAAGATTTTCTGAAGATGGGATGGTGATGATAGGAGGGATGGTGGTGAGGGGCAGTGAGGGAGAAGAGTAGAACCTAATCCATTGTTCAGAGACTGGAGTCAGGTACACTAGGGTTAAATTCCTGTTCAGTCACCTGATAGTCATGTGTCTTTGCAAAGTAACTTCAGCATTTTAAACTTCTGATATTCGTCTGTAAGATGGAGATGTTAATATCTGTTTTATGATGTTATTGGATAATTATAGAAAATATGTTACAGCATTTTATACAACAAAGCAGTCACTCAGTAATGACAGCTATTATTAAACTCTTATTACTGAAGAAAACAAAGCAAACTCTATTATCAAACTCTGAATTGACAGAAATGTACAACAGGTATGTTTCCCTCAGAAGTGGAACCTTGATTAGAGTGTGATGACGAAGCACCACAGGCTTGATAATCTCCAGGAGATCGGCTACTGGCCCTACACTGGGAAGACCCACGTCTTTGTGTTTGACTGCTCCCCGTGGTGTTGGATGGGGGTGACTGCTATTAGGTGTGTCGAGTCGATTCTCACTCATTGCGACTCCATGGGACAGTGCAGAATTTCCCCATAGAGTTTTATTGGCTGTAATCTTTATGCCAGCAGGTCACCAGGTCTTTCTCCTGCAGATCCGCTGGGCAGGTTTGAACCTACAGCCTTTCAGTTAGCTGCCAAGTACATAACCATTGTGAACCGCCATAACCAGACCCTAAATGACAAATTGACATATAGGCTATTTCTCTGGAATTTATGTCTTTCATTTGATGGACAGGCACTGAAACTTATGAAACCTTGCTGACTCTTACATACTACTTATAGGAACAATACAGTAGAGAAGTGGTACAGAATTTTCAGAAGACAATTTTCAGGTAGTTTGTCAATAGAAATTTATTTGTATAAGCCTTGTCATGAGTTTTCACTGTAGTGGTCTTATACAACCACTTTCCCTTTTTCATGAAAAGATTTAGTAATAGAAAGAAACAATCTTTGATGGTTTTCTGAGAGGAGAAGGGTACAAACAGAAAAACACTAACTAGGCAATACGTAAGTATAACTTTGATGACGATTAAGACAGTACACACTACTAGGGAAGCCAGCACAACTCATATAAGGCAAGGTCATGGAAGCTTCATAGATCCGTCCAAACTCCCTAGTGTCTGAATTGCTGGGCTGAGGGCTATAGGGGCAGTGTTCTCCAGGAACATCTAGGTCAGTTTGCACAACATAGTTTAGAAAAACAGTGTTCTACATTCTGCTTTGATTAGTAGCATCCGAGGTCGTAAAAGCCTGTGAGTGGCCGTCTAGGGTATTCCACTGCTCTTAACCCCTTCCAGAGCAAGGACAAATGAAGAAAACTGAAGAAACAAGGGAAAGATTAATCCAAGAGACTAATGGCCCATAAGTATAGTGGCTTCTGACGAGCTGAATCCAGTTGGTGCCTGGCTATCACCACTGGTTGTTACGACAGGGATCACAACAGCTCCGTCCTAAACAGAGCTGGAGAAAAGTACAGAACAAAATTCTAACTGAAAAAAAAAAGACCAAACTTCATGGACTGACAGAAACTGGAGAAACCTGAGAGTATGTCCCCCGGAAACCTTTTCAGCTCAGCAGTGAAGTTATTCTTGAGGTTTACCCCTTGGCTAGGTATTGAACCAGGCCCATAAAACAAAACAAGACTAAAGGGGCACACTAGCCCAGGGGTGGGCACTAGGGGCAGGAGGAGACAGGAAGGCTGGTAATAGGGAATCTGGGATTGAGAGGGGAGAATATTGACATATTGTGGGGTTATTAACCAGTGTTGTAAAACAATATATGTACTGACTGTTTAATGAGAAGCTTCTGTAAACCTTCATCTAAAGTGAAAGAAGGAGAGAGAAAAAAAGTTTTAAAGTATAGTTAGTGGAAAAGTTTGTAGTATTGATTGGTTGTCACAACTGGAGGGAGATTGTTAGAATGAGCTGGAAAATTAGGAGGTGGCAGTCATGGAGTGTAGTATGTAAATTGCCATATTGAAAGTGTTAAAGTTTTGGAAGGAGCTCTGGTGATTAATCACTTGTTTGCTAATCAAAACGTTGACAGTTTGAACCCACTGGCCATTTTGGAAGAGGAAAGATGTGGCAGTCTGCTTCTGAGAAGATACACACCTTTGCATACCCTATGGGGCAGTACTACTGTGTTCTGTAGGGTTACTGTGGGTCAGAATACATTACAAAAAGAAAAAGAAGAGAAAGAAGTGTCTTTTCACAGTTGATTCATGACTCTTTTAGGTGTTGTATGTTTATTTACTGATCCAGTAGATTTTTCTGTCAAGTGTTTGTTTTCTTTCTTTGTTGTTATCATCTTGAAAATCTACCTTGAAATACAGCAGTGATGAAGATAGTTATAGTCCCTTCTTTCATGGCACTTATAATGGGTGGAAAGAATTTTGAAAGAATCATTCTCACTGGTAGAAGAAATTCAATAAAATTTCTTCCCCCACACTATGCTTTTCAACAGCCTCCGCTTTTCTTGTTATTAGATATAAACAGATAACTTACATGCCCCAAAAGGAGGAAGACGCATCTCCAGTTCATGTTTTTCAACCTGGGCTAAACTGCAGGAACATTTTGGGAGCTTTATAAAATACTGATAGTTTCACAGTAGAGAATTAAGTAAGAGTTCCTGGGTGATGGCCCAGGTATCAGTATTATTTAAAAGCTTTAAATTTGATTTTAATGTGTTCCTATTTTTTGAGAGGAAAACAAAACAGAAAAACAACCACTGTAAAATTCTGTAACAGTAAATACTAATAAACACTAAACTAACGTACTGATAAAAAATAGTACTTCTGAAACGTTACTAAACCTATCTTCATACGTTTTATGTATATAGCTCATACAGAAAGCAAATAGACTGATTTACTCTCTGACTCTCACAATAGCTAATCCAGTTATTTAAGCTCAGTGGAAATTTTCTCTGGAAATATGTCATTTCTAATCACTTCGTTATATTGTTAGGAATTTCCTGTCCTGAAGTTAAATATACGTTGTATTATGTAGTCCCAATAGCAGCTATAAATTAATTTAGCACAGATTAATCTGTTTTTAAAATAATTATGCCAGAATGAACTTGACATTACAATTTCAAATAACTGTTTTTGTTTTACCCTCACCATCACTGTTTTGATGTTACAACAGGATTGTCTGAATAGTAATACTGTTTGCAGCCTTTATTTCCAAGATCACAAATCTAGGTCACCCAGAAATAACACAATGGGAAAGGCAAATTGTGCAGGCTTCCTTAAAAACCACAGATTGTCTTAAATCAGAGTAAAGAAAGTAGTGTCTGCTGTGAGGCCTACCATAAAATCTACCAAAAAATTAAAGTTTGGTCAAAGTGAATTAGGTAAAGAGAGTGAGTAATTTTCTCCCTTTCTCTCTCACTGTGTGTGTGTGTGTGTATGTTTATATGGTGTTTATGATTATGTGCACAGCTGATGTCTTCCATGGAAATAGGCTTTACTGACTTGGTTTATAATCCATTGTTGATTCCTTTGTACATCTAAATGCTAACATGTTCAATACGTTTACCTTTCTGAGCTGGGCGAGTTTCACATGGTGTGAGTGTCCTAACAACTGTGAAATCTAATCACCTGTTGACCCATTCTTAAATTGCTTCATGTCCACACCTTGGACTCCTCATCTGTGGAAAAAGGTGTTGTGATGCCATACTCTCCCATTGTTTATTTGTTTATTTTGAGGAATAAATATTGCAAATTATTCTGGGGCAGTGTGAAAATACAGATTTTTATGGAAAAATTATTTGCAAAACTGCTTTGACATCAATTTATAGTGAAAAACTATAATGCATCATGTTATAGACCTTTGTAAGAAATTTAATATTTGATTATACCTGTAATTTTTACGTACTTGCGTACCATACTCTTCCTGATCCATTAATGGAATTTGTATGTCATATAATATTGAAACAAATTTCTGTTAGATGAACTTTCAATTATTCATGTTAATGTAAGAATGTTAATGCAGATCTTACAAAATTCTAGACTGTCAGAAAGATCTCTAAAACCTAGAGTACCTGATTGGCATAAATTTGATACAGTACATTTACTGACTTTGATAATAACTGAATTAGAGGCCATGTGGTCAGGTGGAACCCAGCTCGACTCTGCATTTATTGAGAGGATCTAGGAGTTGGTGGTATATGATCCCTAAACTCACAAGGCGTTTTGGTTGACCTCTGCATTTCCCACTTAGTGGAAGAGAGAATGTTAATAGAAGCAGCAGCAACAGCCATGGTAGTGAACCCAAAAACCCATTGCTGTCAAGTCAAGTCCGACTCATAGTGACCCAGAGGTCAGAGAACTGCCTCACAGAGTGTCCAAGGAACGCCTGGCTGATTTGGGCTGCCAGCCTTTTGGTTAGCAGTTGTAGCACTTAACCACTACACCAACAGGATTTCATAGTAGTGAGAGTGCTGATATTAGTAGCAGCAGCAGCAGCAGTGGTGGCTCCAAACCACCAGTAGCTCCATAATGGAAAGATGGGACAGTCTGCTTCCATAGAGCTTTACAGCCTCGGAAACCCTAGAGGGTCCTTATGAGTTGGAATTGACAGCAGTGAGTTTTTGGTTTTAGTAATACAATAGCAGTGGAAGTAGCAACAGTAGCAGTAGTGGCAGTTATAGTGGTAGAAGTAGTGACAGTAGTGATGGGATCAACACTGGTTGCCATCAAGCTGATTCTGATTCATAGCTACTGTATAGGACAGAGTAGAACTGCCCCATAGGGTTTCCACGGAGCAGCTGGTGGATTTGAATTGCTAACCTTTGGTTAGCAGCTGAGCTCTTAACCACTGTGCCACCAAGAGCTAACATGTATTGAATATTTATTACATGCCAAGTATTGTTCCAGGCTCTTCACATGTTTTAACTCATTCAGTTCTCACAGTACCATTGTAACATGGGCTGTTACCATTTTAGGCATTATTGGTTATAAGAAAATTATTCATCAAAAACCAGCATAGTACCCAAATTTAGAGGGGCTGGTAGATCATAACAGAGCTTGCCAGGACTTGACAGCAACACAGCCATAAAAGGCAACAGAATCTTTATGTGGTTCTTTGAGTACCTGCTGGCATGTACAGCTTCTGATGCTTTAGGGAAGAATATATAGAAACTTCTGCAGTCCTCTGTCTTCTCTGCAATCCACTAATCTAGAAGAGAAATATAATCTAAAATTGAGTGAAATAGTTTTACCCTAAAGAAGGAAAGTATAAGAAATTATTTAGTCAAACTTAAAAGTTGAAACTGTTCATAGGAACAGAGGGAAAAAAAATCTCGTGAGAGATAAAGCATTTAGAAATAGGTTGCTGAATGAGGAAATAGTGTCTTTTCTCCTGATGGCATCAGTATACAATGATGAGTGAAACCTGGGGAATGAGGGACTAAACTTCTACACTCCTTTTCAGGTCTATGATTTTGTAACTAAAAAACAAAAATCTAAAAGGAGCACTCAAAGTAGGAGAAATAGGTCGGTTGGTACAGATAATTAGGATATAAGTTTCCCTTCAGGATTGCACCTTAACAACCTTGATGACTATTTGTGGTGAAAGGCCATGAAGGTCATAAAGCGTTAGAAACACCTGTGTTTAATTTTCCCTGTAAACTGGTATACTTGAGTTGTATGATTACAAATAATTGAAAACGAGCTCTCAAAGTTTAGGTAAATATGTTCTGCTCACATTGACACTGGTTAAGAAAAATTACAGGTAAAACAAAGTAAAGTGATTTTGTACTTGAAAGTAGTAAAATTAGTAATCTGTATGCACTTGTTTTTGTGCAATTTATGTATCTTATACTTTTGTATTTGGAAGGTACCTGATTTGTAATCCAGAATTGTAATTTTGAAAGTGCTATACTTCTTTTACACATGAAATGATTTACAATGTCAAGTACTGTACTCTTTGGAAGAAAAATGACTTGCAATGCCAGGAGTCAACAAGAAAACAAGTGGTGTTTTCTTCAGTTTAGGAAAACTTTCCCTAGGTCTATAATTTTGGAAAACACAAGGAGAATATATGAACATAAATATGAAATATATGTTCAATTTCACTCAGTATTTTTAACATTTTATATCATATACACAGTATTAACTAGTAAGTATGTTAGCAAGGATATTGATTAGAATTTCTGTGAAGAAATACTTTAAATGGTCATAAATCTAATGTGTATATATATTACTTATCATACAATAAGCAATAATAAAAGGGTCACCTACAATATAACATTTTCAGCTGCATTACTTTTGCTTAAATTATGTAACTTTTCTCGTGTAGTTAGAATGTATATCCTGCCATTCAAACCATGGCTTTGAACCTCTTTGTTCTGGATTGAATTTATTCATTCCTGTTCAAGTCCATGCTGATTATTTGCATTTCTAACAAGTTCCCGCCTGAGAATTTGCATTTCTCACCTAGATATACTGAATCAGAATCAACATTTTAACAAGTGTTCTAGTAATTCTTATTTATGTATAGCTTCCTGGCAACTTGTTAAGAATGTAATTTCTCAGTAGAGGGTTGAACTTGGATGTACCAGGTCAAAGCTCGGACTTATACGGACCTGGTTCTAGTCCAGGTTCATCCACTCACTAATATTTGTGACCTTGGGCAAAATAGTAGTATTTGTATGTTTTTGTTTTTATTATCTGTGAAACATGCATAGTGATATTAATATGTCAGTGTTGCTAATCCTTACTGCAATATGTATTTGATCATTGTGTACTTCCTTTTAATTACAGTCTCTTTTTACAGACAAAAAGCAAGATAAATATATTAAGAAGATAGTTCATGTAATATTTTTGACTGGAATTTTGAATTTAATGAATGAGGGAGAATGAGTATGGTAAATGAGTACCCTTACTTAGGCCTACAATGATAATGTGCTGTGACATTATTTATCAAACATTATTCTGTTCAATTTAGGAAATTTAATGGCTACTCCATGCAAAACATCATCCTCCATGCTGTATGTAGGGGGTAATACAAATCCATTAGCTATGGTTCTGCTATTAAGTGTCTTTAAAGCTCATGATGAAGAAAAACACAGGTTAAGATAAGTAGTACGAGTGTTTGAAGAGATGCATATTAAATGCAGTTTGAGACTGGGAGAGAAATGCAGACTTGTTCTGAGTAGGACAGGTAGGTTAACTGCATATGTTGCTGACCTATGAAGGATGGGAAGACTGCTAGGAAGTTGAAGGGAGCTATGAAAACAGTCTGAACAAAGAAAAACTCAGATTTGAGAAAGCTCAGAGCATATTTAGGAAACTGCAATATTAGAGTGTGTGTGTGTACATTTGGAGGAGCCCTGGTGGAGCAATGGTTAAAGTGCTTGGCTGCTAACTGATAGGTCAACCATCTGAACTTACTGGCCTCTCTATGGGAGAAAAATGCATCTTCCCTTAAAGCTTTGGCAAGCCTATGGAGCAATTCTTTTCTATCCTACGGGCTTTCTATGGATTGGAATCTACTTGGTGTCAGTGGGTGGGTATGCATTTGTGTGTGTGATTTGAATTTGTAAGAAAGGGGTTAGGGGCCAAGGTATAATGGGAGATAAAGTTCAAAAGTTTATGTTTTCTTTGAACAAGAATTTGAATTCTAGGCTAATGGGTTCAGAGTTTATTTTGTATAAATTGGAAAAGCATCAAAAGCTTTTGACCACGGGAGTGAAAAGACTAGATTTATATTTAGGGAAGGTAAATGTGAAGCTAGTGTTTCAGATATACTTAAAAGAGTTTGGTAGCAGAGAAGGCATTTGGGAAGCTGTGGTAAAAAGCAAGAGGAAACCTTGGTGTGGCTGAAAGCATCAGTGGTGAGAGTAGAGCTGACTCAAGCGATGTTATAGATGAACCAGCAGCATGATCCATGCTAACTTAGGTAAGTTTGGCCCCTGTGTATTGTTTTGCATGAGTTTCCAAGTTACTAGCCTAAAAATGCTGCATAGTCCTCTTTAGAGAGCATGTCGGAATAGGTGATGGATGCCCGTTTTTCTGTGCTTACTTACTGAGAGACCCTGGGCAAAGTGCATCAATTTGCTTTTTCTCAGTAAACATGAATTACTTGTCTTCATCAATTTGGTCTCAGAGTCGTTTTAAGGATTAATTAGTAGAGATGAAAGTTCTTCAGAAAGAACTATGGAGCATATGATTTTCTTGAAATAAATCTTACAGGTATCTCTAGGTCTGTGCTTTGGAACTAAATAAAAGAAAGGCAGAAATTGTATAAAGTGAAAGATAAGCAGACAGAGACCACCATATAATAAGCCCCCAAGAATTAGCTTTTTTGCTGTGCACTGACAGTAGGTTATAGGCATACTCTATAGCAAAGCCCCAAACCAGAACACTTGTCAAGTTGATTCTGACTCAGGGTTTCTGATGCTGTAAATCTGTATGAAAGCAGATGCCTCATTTTTCTCCCCCAGAGTAGCTGGTGGAGTTGAACTGCTGACCTTTGGGTTAGCTGCTGAGTGTTTAATCACCATGTCACCAGGGCTTCTCTGGATAAGCCTACAGCCACAGTAATGCTATCCATAGAACATTTCCTGGTTCTGTCCTGAAAAGTCATAAGAATGAGAATGTCATATCAAAGTAATCATAGGTAATTTAGTTTAATTTGAATCTGTGACCTTTTAGTTATTGGTAGAATTAGCTGTTGGATTTTTGTTACCATTCTTTTTTTTGTTCTGTCTACCCTGTATGTCTTTTTATATCATCCCTACATGTTTATGTTAAAAAATATGTTCTTATACTTTTACAGTGGGTTTGGGTTTGGGTTTTATACTTTTACCAATGGCTTGTCTTTGATACAACTGTAGTAACAAACACCAGTAGACTTTACTGTACTGAAATATTATCCTGTAAGTTTTACTGTCAAAGTGTAGATTATATAGTCAAAATACCAAGTGTAAACCTAGATATTTTAAGCCCTGACATAAGCAATATGGTGTGTTTGGGGGGGGGGTAAATTTTTCTACTGATATCTTTTGTTTCACCTCTGTATTAAGTCAGTGTGGTAGTACTCTTTACAATGGCATGTAGACTGTTATCATCAACTGTTTCCACTTAAGAAGAAATTTACTAGAATATTCGTGGAGGTCCTTTGATGAACTAACAGAAAAGCTTTATCTGTATTCTTCCAAATGCGGCATTTCATCTCTATCTAATCTTTCTCTTTTTTTACATTCTATCCAGTTGGCATTGGCACATACCAGCTGTGACTTACTGGCCAAATTACTAAACACTGTAGTGTTTAATTTTTAAATTTATAAAATTGAGGTAACATTTTTAGAGGAGTTATGAGAAAATGAAATAATATATACAAAGCACTTAGCATACATCCTGACAGACAGTAGAAGCTCAACAGCAATTGGTTGTCATCATTACTGTTATTGATAATAGTGTCCGTATTGTGTTTTCCTGGTCTTTCTAAGTGGCACCACCATCCAATTTATCCTGCTCTAACTTGGACACATTCCTTTCTCTCACATCCCACAGTGAATTATGTTAATTCTGCCTTTCAAATATCTCTTATATTTCAACTCTTTTTCTTCATTTCCGTATGTAGCTACACTCTTTGAATCATCATCATTTTGTCCTGGAACTGCAATTATTTCCTAATTCTTTTCCCCACATTTCTTTTGGAGATCCTAGAATCTATCCTCACATTATAGCTAGGGATATTTTCAGAAAATTCAAAACTGATCAAGTTGTCCGTTGCTTAAAATGTTTCAGTAGCACCCAATAACCTCTAATATGGAGTATAAAATCCTTGGCATGAGTTCTAATAAAAGCATAGAATGATTGTTCTTTACCCAGTCACCTAATGTGATTCCTCTTCTCTTTACCTCATTTGGTCCTACGATTTAGCTTTGCTAAGCTTCCTTTCCTTCTAAGTCTCTGTGCTCCATTCCTGCCAAAGGCCTTTCTTTGCACATGCACATTTTCTCTCTCAAAGTCTCTTTAACTGTGTTGTTTCACCAGGCTAACTCTTAAATCTTCAGCTCTAGTGTCTTGTCTCAGAAGCTTTCCTGATACTTCCCTCTTTCTGTACTCTGCCTTTATTGACTGGTTGCTACATCCTCTAGAACTTTATATTTCAGTTTTCATAATTACTTAAAGTTCAGTGTTTCCCAGGAAACCCTGATGGAATAGTGGTTAAAAGCTGCAACTGCTAACTGAGAGGTGGGCAGTTCAGCTTCACCGGGTGCTCCTGGGAAACCCTATGGGGCAGCTCACTGTCCTATAAGGTCACTGTGAGTCAGAATCTACTTGATCGTAATGATTTTTTTTTTTTGAAGTGTTTACTGGCAGATCTTATGTTCCATTATGAGAAGGGAATATTCCCCTCCACACACATGCTGTTTTGGTCCATAGATTAAGAATGCCTATTAATAATTTTTCAATGAATGATGATGATAAGATAATTGACTTCGTTAAATGTAAAGACCTGAGCTCAAATCTGGGTTGGACCACTTACTAACTGTATTTATTACTTTGAAAAATTTGTTTATCCTCTATTTTCTTATCAGGAAACTGGGAGACAATTATACCTCTCATAACATTACCGTGGAGTCCCTGGATGGTATAAATGGTTACATAGGCTTGAATGCTAACCTACAGTTTGATGGTTCAAGCTTACCTGGTGGCACCTTGGAAAAAAATCCTAGTGATCTATTCCTAAAAATTGGCCACTGAAAACTGCACAGAGCACAGTTATACTCTTAACATATGTGGGATTGCCATTTGTCATAACTGACTTAAAGATAACTGCCCTCTTCCCCACCATGGTATTATGGAAGCTAAGTGGAACAACATGTAAAGCACTTAATCACAATGGGTTTTCTGTGTTACTTTTGAAGTAGTAGCAGTGGTTTTGATTAGCATGCAGCATTCATGCCCTTTTCTTGTGTATCCTCTTAGGATATGCAGAATATGATTTGTTTCCTGTTTGTCAGTTCTCTTTCAGTGATGATGACAAGGGATTTTAGTGTCTCTGGGAACTGAGGAGTTACTGCTTTCCTTGAGAATGAATATTCTTGCTAAAGCATAAGAAGGGCTGTCTAAAGATTAAAAGTACCAGGAAAAAAAGTAAAAAAGTTCTTTTGCTGATTGGTTTGAAGGGTTTGATTATGTGATGCATTGGTGCTGACTCACCCTGAATGAAATAAAGTGTTTCATTTTCTTTTCTTTTTCTTTTTATGTGGTTATTCTCGTTCTTTCTTAGAAACCTGTTTTATTTTTGTTTTTAATTGATCACACATAAATTGTAATGCATATCTTGTGCTTTCTTTTGCCTATACTACCATAAGATTAAAAAAAAATTAATAGTAGTAGAAATTTACTTAATAGGATAAACTTTCCTATTATGACTTGCAATGATTGAGGAATTGGATATATATATTTTTCCTTCTAATGTTTGTGTGTGTTTAGCTACTACATTAATGTGATGCCTTAAGACTCACTTGCCATAGAATTTTGGGAGAGTTACCATTAGAAATTTTTGACAGTGAGCCAGCCAAGTGCCATTGAGTTGTATCCAACTCATCAGTGAGTGGTGAAATGACATAAAAAATAATATATTTATAGAAGAAAAAAAAAGCCAGATATTTATATTATTCAATTTTATCTCCAGTTTCAAGTCTTTCAATTATTCACAAATACTCCCAAAATGCTTCTTGTTAGTGATATTTACCGAGTTTCTTTCTTTTATTTATTCCTATTTCTTTTTTTTTTTTAATTATGATTGAATGAAAATGTACATTCCCATATAAATTTGCATGCTCACCTCTATGCAGTTCCCAGTGCTCTCCCTGCCTGGTGACAGCACAACCCTCCCCTCTGCTCCAGCAAGAGGTCAGCAGGATGACATCGTATAGATGCACAGAACCATAAAATTCCACAAGATATGGTCACTCTGTGTCGCCAAGTCCAATCCATTGCTATTGGAAAAGTTGACCTTCATTATAATTTATAGACAGCAGCAGCATCAGGGCCAGGGCCCATGCTCCCAGGAGAACTCTGCAGTTCCTGGACCATCAGTTGTGGTCTTGTATTGGAGATCTCTGGTACTGAGTCTCTCTGTCTTCTGGATTCTCTTTTCCCCATGTCATTTTGGTCCTCGGTAATCTTCTGTTCCTGTTGAGTTGGGACCGTTTGCTGTACCCTGAGATGGCAGCTTGGCAGCTTGGCAGATTTTGAGACCCCAGACGCCACTCACCGATGGGGGTTGCAGAGAGTCCTCATCAGCAAAACACTAGCTGTGCCAACTGGCCTTGATTTCACCTGACAGCATGGTCCCTGGCCCCCCTGCCCCAGCTACTCTGTCCTTGTAATATCGGGTTAAGATGGGAGGAGTACTGAAATTGTGTTGAAGTCCAGTTATTATTGATCTTCTTTCTAATATGTGCCATCACCGATTTCACCCAACCAAATGTCTATTAACTATCTAATCTAAAGCCATCTATCCCTCCCTCCCTCCCTCCCTCCCTCCCTCCCTCCCTCCCTCCCTCCCTCCCTCCCTCCCTCCCTCCCTCCCTCCCTCCCTCCCTCCCCCCCTCCCCACCTTTGCAGCTGTCAAAGAATCTTTTTTTCTATGCATGAGTCTGTTTTTAAGTTCTTATCGTAGGGGTCCCATACAGTATTTGTCCTTTTGTCACTGACTACTTTCACTTAGCATAATGTCCTCCAGTTGAAACCAGGTTAAGAGCTGTTTCCTGAAATCATTGTTGTTGTTTATCATTGCATAGTGTTCCATTGAGTATATATACCATATTTAGCTATCCATTCCTCTGTTGTTGGGCATCTTGGTTGATTCCATCTTTTTGCTGTTGTGGACTGTGCTAAGACTAACATTCGTGTGCATGTATCAGTTGGTGTGAAGGGCCTAGATTCTGTACGATATATTCCAAGCAGTGCAATTACTGGGTCAAATGGTATATCCATATCTGTTTTTTTTAAGGGAGCTCCAGATTGCTTTCCAAACAGGTTGCACTATTTTGCAATACCCACAACAGTGTAGGAGACTTCCAGTTTCTCCTCAGCCTCTCCAGCACTTGTTGTTTTGCGTTTTTTGGCTCATGGCAAACCCTGTTGGGATGAGACGGTATCTCATTGTAGTTTTGATGTATATTTCTTTAATAGCTAATGATCGTGAGCATGTCTGCTTGTGTTTTTTGGCTGCCTGAATCTCCTCTTTAGAGAAGTGTCTGTCCATCTCCTTTGCCCATGACTAAATTGGATGATTTATCTTTTTCTTATTGATATTTTGTAGTATGGTATAGATTATGGAGATCAGATGTTGGTCTGACATGTAGTTGCCAAATATTTTTTGCCGTTCTGTAGGTGGACTTTTAATTCTACTAATAAAGTCTTTGGATGAGCAAAAGTGATTGATTCTTAGTAATTCACATCTATCTATTTTCTCTTCTGATGATTGTCATTTGTTTGACAGATTTTGAAGTCTGTCTGTGTTATGTATTAAACCTTCCATTGTTGTTCCTACTTTTTGCTGGATGAGCTTTATTGTTTTAGATTGGATATTTAGGTCTTTTATCCAGTTTGAGTTGGTTTTTGTATAATGTGTAAGATAGGGGTCTTGTTTTAATTTAGTGCAGATGGATATCTAATTTTGCCAACACCATTTGTTGAAGAGATTGTTTTTACTAGGGCCTTTGTCAAGTGTCAACTGTTCCTAGGCAGATGATGTCATTTCTGGGGTCTCAGTTCTGTTCCACTGATCTGTCTGTCTGTTTTTGTACCAGAACCAGGCTGTTTTGACTTCTGTGGCAGTGTAATAGGTTCTAAGATCGAGTAATGAGATGCCTCCCAGTGTGTTCTTCAGTAGTGCTTTACTTATCCAGGGCTTCTTCATTTTCCAGACAAAGTTGGTAGTTTGTTCCTCCATCTCATTAAAAAAATGTCAGTGGAACTTGTATTGGGATTGCATTATGTAAGTAGATTGCTTTGGGTAAAATAGACATTTTCACAATGTTAAGTCCTCCTACCGATGAGCAGGGTAGGTTTCTCCATTTATGTAAGTCTCTCTTAGTTTCTTGTAGTAAGGGTTTTTGGTTCTCTTTGTAAAATTCTGTTATTTCTCTGGTTAAATATATTCCTAGGTACTTGATCTTCTTAGGGGCTATGGTAAGTGGTATTGACTTGGTGATTTCTTCCTTAATAATGTTGTTGTTAGTATAAAGGAATCCTACTGATTAAGTTATGTTTATCTTATATCCTAAGACTGTGCCGAATTCCTCTATCAGTTTGAGTAGTTTCTATTTGGATTCTTTGGGATTCTCTGCATGTACAATCATATCATCAGCAAATAGGGAGATTTTTAGTTCTTCTTTGCCAATGCAGATGCCCTTTGTTTCTTGGTCTTGCCTAATTGCTCTCGCTAGAACTTCTAGTACAATGTGAAATAAGAGAAGTGAAAGTGGGCATCATTGTCTAGTTCCTGTTCTCAAGGGAAAGTGTTTCAGTCTCTCTCCATTCAGGATGACGTAGGCAATTGGCTTTGTATAAATGGCCCTTATTGAATTGAGGAATTGGCCATCTATTCCTATTTTACTGAGAGTTTTTAGAATGAATGGGTGTTGCACTTCATCAAATGCCTTTTCTGCATCAATAGACAAAATCAGGTGGTTCTTGTCTTTTGTGATATTTGTGTGGTTGATCACATTAATTGTTTTTCTGATGTTGAACCAGCCTTGCATCCCTGGTAGGAATCCAATTTGGTCATGATGGATTATTTTGGGATATGTTGTTGTATTCTATTGGCAAGAATTTTGTTGAAGATTTTTGCATCTAGATTCATGAGTGATATTGGTCAGGAGTTCTCCTTTTTGGTTGAGTCTTTCCCTGGCTTTGGTATCACAGTTATGCTGGTTTCATAGAATGAATTTGGGAGTATTCTGTCCCTTTCTATGCTGTGAAATATTCTTAATAGTATTGGAGATTATTCTTCTCTAAAAGCTTGGTAGAATTCTGTAGTGAAGCCATCTGGGCCCGGGCTTTTTTTGATTGGCAGTTTTTTGATGACTCTTTCAATCTCTTCCTTTGTGATGGGTTTATTAAGTTGTTCTGCTTCAGCTTGTGATAATTTTGGTAGATGATATGAATCAAGGAATTTTTCCATTTCCTCTAGGTTTTCAAGTTTGTTAGAATACGGTCTTTCATAGTATTCAGCTATGATATTTTTTATTTCAGTTGGATCTGTGGTGACAACTCCCCTCTCATTTCTAATTTGGGTTATTTGTTTCCTTTCCTGTTTTTCTTTAGTAAGTTTAGCCAATGGTTTCTCCATTTTGTTGCCCTTTTAAAAAAACCAGCTTTTGGTCTTTTCAATTTTTTCAATTGTTCTTCTATTCTCTAATGTGTTTAGTTCTGCTCTAATCTTTATGATCTGTTTTCTTCTGTTGCCCGAGGGCTTCCTCTGTTGTTCTCTCTCTACTTGTTCAAGCTGCAGGGTCAGTTCTTTGATTTGGTTTCTTTCTCCCTTCCAGATGTGTGCACTGCTTTGGCTGTATCCCATAGGTTCTGGTAGGAAGTATTTTCGTTCTCATTGGAATCCATAAAGTTCTTTATTTCATCCTTGATTTCTTCTATAACCCATGGTTTTTTGAGCAAGATGTTGTTCAGTTTCCAAGAGTTCCACTTTCTATCTATGTTTTTTTCTGCTGTTGATTTTGACTTTTATGGCTTTATGATCTGAGAAGATGCCTTGCATTAATTCAGTGGTTTAGATTTTATTAAGAATTGCTTTATGTCCTAACACATGGTCTATTCTGGAGAATGTTCCATGTGCGTTGGAGAAGAAGGAGAAGTTCTCTGCTAATGGATAGAAAGTTTTGTACATGTTGATGAGGTCTAGTTGGTTAATTGTGGCAATAAAATCTTCTGTGTCTTTATTGAGCTTTTTTCTAGATGATCTGTCCAATATTGAGAGTGGAGGTTTGAAGTTTCCTGCTATTATTGTGGAGTGATCTGTCTCCTTTTTGAGTGTAACCAGTGTTTCTTTGACATATTTAGGTGCTGTAATATTAGGTGCATACATATTTAATCTTGTTAAATCCTGCTTGTGTATTGACCATTTGAGCAATAGTGTCCATGCTTGTCCATGATGGTGGATTTTACATTAAAATTGATTTTATCTGAGATTATAATGGCCCCACCTGCTCTTCTTTGTTCATTGTTAACTTGATGTATATTCTTCCATCCTTTAATTTTCAGTTTGTTCCTATCTTTAAGTCTAAGGTGAGTTTCTTGTAGGCAACATATAGATGGGTCATCTCTTTTGATCCAAGATGTCACTCGATGTCTCTTTACTGGACCATTCAGTCCATTCACATTAGCTGTAATTATTGATAGGTATGTGTTCAGTGCTGCAATTGTGATATGTTTATTTTTGTGTTGATGTGTTCCCTGTTGTTCTTATTAATCTGTTCTGTGACCTCCTTTGTGAATTGATTTTTCTCTTTTTTCGAGGTTGGTTTTGTAGTTGTTGAGACTCCTGTATTACATTTCTTGATATGGTACATTGCTTTTTTACTGTGCTTTACGGCTGCCCCTATGATCCCGCTTACTAAACTATATATAAACCCGATTTTGATTGCTACCAGTCTTGTCAACTTCCTCTCCATCTGGAAGGACTATAATGACTGTAGTACATACCTCTTTTTAATTTGATCATATCATAGTTTACATGATATGATCACTGTATCATTTCTTTCAGTATTTTAGCTTTGATTGTGTTTGGAGCCTTCCCTGACTAAGCAGGATTCTGGATAGTGTGTCCTTCTAAAATGTAAAGTTAGCAGTTTTGTCCTTCTAAGCCAAGAAATTCTTTCAGTGTTTCTTGTAGGTTTGGTTTCGTTTTTACAATGTCTCTGAGTTTCTGTTTATGTGCAAATGTCTTAATTTCATTTTCATATTTGAAAGGTAGTTTTGCAGGATATATAATTCTTGGTTAGGAGTTCTTCTTCCACACTTTGAATGTGTCATGCCACTGTCTCTGTGCCAGCATCGTTTCTGCTGAGAAATCTGATGAACTCCTACAGTGTTTCCCTCTGAATGTCAGCTTTGCTTTGAGTCTTGCTGCCTTTAATAGTTTCTGCTTAAGTTTCATTTTGTTGAGCTTGATTATTGTATGTCTTGGAGTCTTTCTATTGAGATCTATATTGAGTGGTGTTTGATATGTATCTTGTATATCTATAGTCTCTTGTTTTGTAATTTCTGGGAAGTTTTCTGTCAGCAGCTCAGCAACAATACTCTCTGTGTTCTCAGGTGTCTCACCCTGTTCAGGAACTTCAATTAATTGTAGATCGTTCTTCTTAATAGAGTCCCACATGCTTCTTAATGCGTCTTCATTTTTCTAGGTTCTTTTTTCTGATTTCTCATCATAGATGCTGGAGTCGGTAGCTCTGTCTTCCAAATCAGAAATTCCCTTTTCCATTTGTTCCATTCTATTTTCTTGGCTTTGAATTGAAGTTTCTCTGTCTTTAATTTTGTTCTTGATGTGTCAGATTTCTGAGTACTGATGTTCCATCAGATGGAACAGCTTGCTTAATTTTTCATTTTGCTGTGCTACATTTTGTATAAGGTCTAGGAGGGCTGTCTATATGATCCTTTTGTATTCACCTTTTGATAGTTTCAGAAAAGCTTCCTTGTCTGGGAAGTTCTGAGGTGCTTTCTTTTGGGAGTCTCTTAATGCCATGGGTGATTTCTGGGTTACTGTCTTCTCCAATGTTTGTTGCTTTTTGGGCTTCATGTGGGTCAATAGAGGCTGGGAGAGGTGCTGTCAAGTAGGATCACAGTTGTTTCTCTAGGCTGTCTTAAAATGAGAAGTGAAAAGTATTTGAGAACTTCCAGAGTCAGTCAGGATTTCAGTTGTATATGTCCCTCTTCCCATCTGGCAAAGTAAGCACCTCTATATTGAACCCCAGATGTTATAAACTAGCTCAAAATACAGAAAGGCTACTAGCATGCTGGCCTCTGCTGTTGGGCCCCAGCTGTAGGCGATACTGTGTAGAATTCTGCTTCTCTGCTGGAAAAGTGGTCTCTTCTGGGTAGGCACTGCCTTCCAGCCCAGGAATTAGGTCCAGCTGCTGCTTCCGTATGCATGATTCTGCCTCTTAGCAAAACAAGATGTCATCCCACCAAAGCTTGCCAGCCAGCCAGGACCAGGCTTCTGGCAGAAAGAGAGACCAAGAGTGCTGAAATGCCCAGAGTCCACAACCTCCACCACTGGACCCCAGCCCCTGGCAATACTGTGGAAAACGCCACTTCCCTGTTGGAAAAACACTCTCCCCCAGGCAGGCGCCACCTTCCAGCCTAGGAACCAAGTCCCGCCAGGGACTCTGCCTGGGCTTCTGCATTTTCCAGTGGATCAAGAGGGCATCCCACACAAGCTCGTCTATACGGCTGCCATATGGCGGAGGCAGAAAGATAGGCCAGGGGAGCCCAGGTGTGTAGAGTCCAAAGCCAGGCTCTCAGAATCTGGTAATCATGCTTGCTGGTCCCACCAGCAGTGAGTCTGAGAACAGCAGCTGATCAAGTCCCAGCTCTGCCCACTGGCCAAGACTGAGAAAAAAAAAATCAAATGGTGAGCTACCTTTGGTCTGTGGAAGCTACTGCTTCTCAAGAGTGGAGTCAGTGAAAGAGAGGAGGTTTTGCATTCAGTGGTATGAAGTCCAAATTAACAACCCTATGCTGCATCCCAAGGCTCACTAGATGTCCAGAAGGCTCTGTTTAATTATCATTTCAGGTCTTGGTTTCCAGAGGGATTTAGGGAGACATGCATTTAGTCTGCCATCTTGACTCTGCCCCTCCTGTTTTTTTTTTTAATGGAAATTTGGAAACACTTCCTTGGATTTTGTATACCTACTCTCTTGTTTCTACCTTTGTTTTCCTTGCTTGTAGATTCCTTGTTAATGTTTGTGTCCTTGGATTTTTGATGGATTTTACTTTCTTCTAAGATCCCCCAAATCCCAATGTATCTGCAATACCTCCCTTTTTTTATAGTTCTAAAGAACAAAAAACCAAACAGAAGGCATGTTTCCATCCTTTCAATTCTGACTCACCGTGACTCTAGGACAGAGTAGAACTGCGTCTTAGGGTTCCCATGGACCACATGGTAGATTCACACTGCCAACTTTTTGTTTAATAGCCAAACAGCTAATTAGTGTGCTCTGCTATATTCCTCCTGCACAGCAGCTGGTGAGTTTAAACTGCCAACGTTTCATTTAGCAAATGAGCATTTGACCAATATAGAACCAGAGCTCCCATTTATTATAAAATAGTAAGTTTATTCTTCTTAGAAAGCAAAAAATAAAGTTGTTATTGTTAGGTGCCATTGAGTTGGTTCTGATTCATAGAAACCTTATATACAACAGAACGAAGTGCTGCTCAGTCTTGTATCACGTCCACAATCATTTTTACGCTTAAGCCCATTGTTGTAGCCACTGTGTCAATCCATCTTGTAGAGAGTCTTCCTCTTTTTTGCTAACTCTCCACTCTACCAAGAATGATATCCTTCTCCAGGGACTAATCCTTCCTGACAACATGTCCAAAATATGTAAGCCACAATCTTGGCCATCTTTACTTCCAAGCAACACTGTGGTAGTACTTCTTCTAGAGTAGATCCATTTGTTCTTTCGGCAGTCCGTGGTACATTCATTGTTCTTCTCCAATACCACAATTCAAAGGCATGAGTTTTTATTCTGCCTTCCTTGTTCTTTGTGCAGCTTTCGCATGCATAAAATTGAAAATACCATGGCACTTTAGTCTTCAAGGTGACATCTTTATTCCTCAATACTTTAAAGAGATCACTTGCAGCAGATTTTCCCACTACATCTTTTGATTTCTTGACTGCTGCTTCCATGGGCATTGATTGTCTACCCAAGTAAAATGAAATCCTTCACAACCTCAGTCGTTTCTCCATTTATGATGATGTTGTGTCCTGGTCTAGTTGTGATAACTTTTGTTTTCTTGGAGTAAAGGGAAGGCGAGCAGGCTAGGAAGTTTGAGTAAAGGGAGATGGAGCATCCCCTACCTTTCTGCCAGTGGAGGCTTGTTGCTGTGATGCTGGAAGTTATGCCAAAGATATGCCACGGTGGACAGGTTTCAGCTGAGCTTGCAGACTAAGACAGACTAGGAAGAGTGACCTGGCACTTTACTTCGCAAAAGAATTAGCCAGTGAAAACCTTATAAATAGCAGTGGAACACTGTCAAAAAATAAGGTATTATAGTTTTTCTAAGTTTGCATTATTAACCAAGTTTCCTTTTCATGAAGCCGTGATGGCCCAGGAGTTAAGAACTTTGTAGCTAAAGAAAAAAGGTTAGCAGTTTGAATCCACCAGCTGCCCCCTGGAAATGTTGTGGGGCCGTTCTACCCTCTTCTGTAGTGTTGCTGTGAGTCAGTAATAGATTAGATGGCAATGAGTTTTCCTTTTTGGAGAAGTAGGTGCTTCTTATTTACTTCTTGAAAGACTATGGTGAATCCAAAGACATTAAATTTAAGAAAGAATTCTGGAAAATGTGTAATTTAAGTAGCCAGCTTTATTTCTGAGTCACATTCAGGTTTGGTAGCACTTCTTCAAATTGCTGCCTATGAGTGTAAATAGTTAAGTGCAGATGTCAGAGATATATCTGATGAAAGTGAAAACGAAGAACAGGAGTCAGGGAAACACTAGTGTTTCTAGAGTGCTAGTAGAAAAATGAATAATAAGTCAATAAAAAAGCTACATTATAGTTGTTTTGGCAGTTGATAGAGGTGTTGCTCCAATAACGTTACAGAGAATGTAACAACAGTGACATTTCAAGAATCATTTTGAAAGAGAAGGCCTAAAGACAAAAAAGGAAAATGAATATAAAGGGCCAGATTTTGTTAGATCTTAGAGTAGCTGATCTAAATTTTCCCAGGAGAAATTCAAACAAAAGGGAGGTAAAAATGTAGCTGACTAGAAATCATAAGTAGTCCCAAAGGATTTTTATTTTTACAATTGAAGTAGCTGCTTCTGATTTGAGACTTAACAGAATGTTATGGTCAAAATAAGCACATGGTTATAAGAAATTAAATTTGCCTGGAGCATGAGTAAATAATAGTGATATCAGAAATAATTATAGCATCACATAGTTCATATTCCAAAGAAAGTCAAATAGTAAAGATAGAATTCAGTTTTGACTCCTAAATAACCATGCATTCAGCTTCTGTGGTATGCTCAGGACATATGATGGATGGATGGATCAGAGAAAGAAATTGTGTGTGTGCATCTGTGTGTATATATATATGTATATATACTTTTGTATATTTTATACACATTCCTGTATATAAAAACTTTTGTAGAATATTTTCAGAATCACAAAATTACTTCTTATTTCACAATTAAATAGATAAACAAATTTTAAACACTTAAAAAAAAAATTCCCTAAAAGGTTAAGTGTTCCATTTCCACAAGAGAGAGACAGTTGGCTTATCTACTGTCTCAGAAAGAGCCACTCTTGAATGGTCCATTACCTCTATCCCTTCTTTAATTTCTTTGTCTCTTCCGTCTTACCTTTATATCCTTTTTTTATTTCTAGTTTTCTCTCTTATAAAAGGAATTGCAAATACTTAACAAAATTAGAACACACATTGAATACAGTTTAAATCTAAAATAAAGATTTAGAAGCAATTTGAAAGGAAGGTAGACATTATTGTACCCAAGGTATGCCATGTAATAGAAATTGTCTTTGTTTACTAAAAGTATCTGTTGGAAATTATGTATCAACTCAAATAATTTAATTTTAACATTATCTTCCTTAAATTAGAGGGCATGTATTTCTTAATGCCACTCCTGGGCTGTTCAGTTGAGCAACCGTTTAGAGAGAGGCTACTACGTTCCAGGCAAAAGCCAGGTTCTGGAGCTCCAGATACAAAGAAGAACTGACTCCTACAGTGTATGCACTCACCACGAAGCCATGGCATGTGTATTCACAGCTAACTGTTGTGTAATGTGACTGAGAGCCATTGTGGAGATATTGCTGTGAAAACATCTGTAAGAGAACTGTATGTTCTGGTGGAGGTGTGGATGGTATGCGCACTAAAGAGAGGAAGATAAAAGCAGAGAGATTTACCATTTCTGAGGAAGTATCGGGAGAGGACTTAGGGATTTTAAACTTGGTCTGGTTGTATTTTAAGCTTGCAATTCAACAATAGATTAGTAGTGACTTTGCTTCAGACCACTATTTTTTAATTTTTAATTTTTTTTTAAGGATTGGCAATCTGAGAGCCAGTGATTTAGTAAACAGGTGTTCACATTCCTTAGACTCCATTTTTAGGTATTTTGTTTATGTTATTTCCTTTAATCATAGCAGAAACCTTCTGATAGAAAGTTGTTAGCTTTATTTGAAAGATGAATAAAGTGCTTCAGAGAGAACGAATGGTTTGGCTTACATGATAAAGAATCACTACCAATGTTCTAGCTGATTAAATTAAATAAAAATAAGGAGACTAAATTCTGGGATCAATAGAAAAAGAAAACAGTATTTGTGCTGATTGTTTTTCTTTTATGGTCCCTAAAAAATAATTAGATCTTTGAATATGACATTTAAAATACCAGGTCTTAAAGATCACATACTCTCCTTAGGAATTGCATGTTTCCTTGTTTTAAAAATAGCACTAGGAAGGAGTATGATGCAGTAAAGCCACAGAAATCACATTCATTATCTGTTCTTTTCCTCAGCCTCCTCTATCCTGTTGAAGGATCAAGAAGGAGATGGCTTACAATAGAAAAAGAGCACTCTGAAAAGTGGATTAAGACTTGTCACTCATAGAAGTCCTGAGTCTCAGAGCCTTGTCCAATCCATGGCATTTAAAGTGGAGCACTCGAGAAAAAAATAGTGTAGTAGGGAAAATTCCTGGACGGTTTTTGTTGGTTTTGTAGTCAAAGACCTTAATGTCATTAAAAGCATTCTAATCCACATCTAGGGTCAAAGTTTTGAACAGTTTTGGCCTCTGCAAGACTTGGCACTTGGCAAGGTGAAAATATTTTAGAACAACTAGTGACTACACTATTAATTTCAGTGGTCCAGGTGATACACCAGTCAGAACATTTGTTTGACTTTCCTCTTTTTTACTTGAATCAATATACTTTATGAACAGTGATTAATGAATTAATACTCATGAATTTTTGCTTTGCCTCTGGGGTATCTTATAGCCCTGGGCAAAATATGTGCTCTTTCAGACTACAAATGATAAATAGATAAAATGGTGCCTTTCTGTTACAGGGGCTGCAGTAATCATTTAATGTGTGCAACATGCCGGATGTTGTTATCTTGGTACAGTATTGGATTTCTTTGTTGTAATACAGAGCAGAATATTGAACAATAGTAATGTGGAAGAGCTTTTCAAATCTCCTGTGCTCAGGCCACTGGAAATTATGAAATTATGCCAGATGAACTTACTTAGCTCTCCATTCTCTTCCTGATGTGTTAGTGGGATACAGTGCTCGAGCAGGAAAGAACTCTAATGGACAGAGAATAAGCATAGTCATTACTGTAGGGAGTGACATAGTCTAACAGTTGAGCGTACTTCTTGGAAATGATGAGACTCATAAGTAACAGTTGCACTAGTTTTCTAGTGAAAATATAGCAGCTATACTCTTTTATAACATAGTGTATAGTTAAGTCATCTAGTTTTACTGGATTCTTCTAATGTACCTTCCTACTACTGGCAATAAAAGAAGTAACTGGTCACTGCTGCACTTTTGAAAGAAAAAGATGAAATTCTGTATTAGGTTTGCATTCCAATATTATAGATAGGAAATCAAAAATTCTTCAGAGTAAGCTTATTACAATAATCTACTACAGAGATACATTGTAATAGCCTTACTATAGATTGTAATAGCCTTACTATAGCCCTACTATAGTACCCTTGGTTCTTTGGGAAATATCTATCCATTATTTAATAAAAACCCTGGTAGTGTAGTGGTTGAGTGCTATGGCTGCTAACCAGGAGTTGTTAACCTGGCAGTTCAGATCTGCCAGGTGCTCCTTGAAAACTCTATGGGGCAGTTCTCTTGTGTATAGGGTTGCTATGAGTCGGAATCAACACCATAGCAGTGCATTTAGGTTTTGGATATTCAATGAAAGGAAACCTGGTTGCTTTGTGGTTAAGAACTACAGCTGCTAACCAAAAGTTGGAATCTTATCAGGTGCTCCTTGGAAACTTGATGAGGCAGTTCTGCTCTGTCCTATGGAATTGTTATGAACTGAAATTGACTCAGTCAGTGGTAGTGAGTATTCAATAAAAATATTGGGTGTACTATGTTTAGGATCTACAAAAAAGTAAATACTGCTAGACATGACTGTTAACATTGTTGATGGAATCTCATTTACGTAGAGCCTCTCAGTGGAAGACAAGTAGGGACAAGAGTTTAGTGAAGACATTAGGCTGAATCAGTTATTGCAGGATTTCAGAGTTTAGTAAATTTTTAACTATGGAGAGTTTTTAATCACATGATACTCAACTTTTTTTTCTCTTACATTTGTTTTTCATGAGGAAAGAAGCAACGTATAATCAGGTGTCCTTAAAATTCTGTATAGTATACTTGTAGTTTTTGCCAGGACATGTTTGCTCCTTTAGTTATTGAGATTTGTATTAGATCAGTATTAGGTAATTTTAGTTGGTAACATAATATTTTCAAGCATTTAATTAGAAAATTGTAGGCATATTTTATAAAGTAACAGCATATTATTCTATAAATTAATTCTGTTCTAATTCTATAAGGAAAAAGTCCTGAATACATTAAATCCAAAACAATCATCTACCTTAATGAAAACCTTGAGCCCTCAGTTAAGTGTTCACAGACCTTTCGTAGAAGGAAACAGAGCTATTGAGGACTTAATTATATAGTCAGTACATTTGATTGATTATGACAATTTTAACTTGAATCAAATGAACTACCTTTATTTAGATAGTTTGGAGAAAGTCTAATTAGCACTTTTTTAAAACGAATGCATTTTTGTTAAATTTTCAGATTGATTCATTGACTAACATGTTTGATGCGTATACCATGGACACTGTTCTAGGTACATGTGTTTTCTTTTAATAGTTAAAGGTGCTACCTTAGAAGACAGAGAATGCATACTAGGAAATTATTCCAACTCTTCATGCCTCTGTCACCTTTCGTGTGAGATATAATCTGTACCTTGCAATGTTACTGTGAGGAATAAATACATAACCAAAATGCCAATAAAAAGCATAGAAAGGGCCCAGTGCACAATGCTGTCTGTAAATTTTAGTGACTGTTAGCCATTATTTCTCATTTAATCCTCTCAGAACACATGTTGGGCACTTGTAATTGTTCCTAGTTGACAAGGAACCAGCTGCTTAAATTACATAGGTAGTCAAGTAGCAGAATTCAGATTATCACCGAGACATGACTGAATCCAAAAGCCATTTTTTTCCCACTATACTGAATATAAGAAGGTTCTTTAAGGTAAGATAAGTAGTATGAGTGAAAACTTACTGATACAGGCATGAGAATGTTTATGGTTGGATAGTGGAAAATTAACCACATGTCATCTAGGAATCATGATTTTACAGTGTGGATAAGTAATACTAAGTAGTTTTTAAGAGCCAGTTTAAAGCATATCTTACACAGGCATTGTATTAGTTATCTAGTGTTCCTGTAACAGAAGTACTTTTAACAAATAGCTTTCACAAAGAGAAGTTGATCCCCTCACAGTTTAGTTGACCGGAAGTCCAAATTTGGGACATTATTAGCTCCAGGGAAGGTCTTTCTCTTTTGATTCTGGAGGAAGGTCTCTGCCATCACTCTTTCTCTCATCTGGGACTTTCTCAGCACAGGTGTATCAGGTCCAGAGAATGCTCACTGCTCCTGGCGCTGCTTTCTTGGTGGCATGAGGTCCCTGGCTCTCTGCTAATCTCTGTCTTTTGTATCTCAAAAGAGATTGGCTCAAGACAAAGTTCAGTCTTGCAGATTGACTCTTGCCTCATTAATGTAACTACCACCAGCCACACCTCATTAACATCATAGAGGTAGGATTTACAACACATAGGAAAATCACATTAGATGGCAAAATGGTGGACAATCACAATACTGGGAATCATGGTCTGGTCAAACTGGTGTGTGTATTTTTGGAGGATGTAATTCAATCTATGACATTCTACTCTATGGCTCTCCCAAATTGATGCCCTTGCCACGTGTCAAATATATTCACCCCATCAGAAAAGTCTTAAATGAACTCCCAAGTCCAAATCTAAAACTTCCTCTTGATCTGTGAAAGCTAGAAGGCAAGTTCTGTACTTCTGAAGTACATTAATGTAACAGACACAAGCTAATCATTTCTAATACTAATGGGAGAAGTTGGAGAGAAAACGGTATAACAGGTAGGAAGCAAATCAATAGGATGCGTTACATTAGCCCTCAAGTCTTGAAAGTAATCCTCTGTTCTCTGAGATCATTCACATAATGGCCCTGCCCTCCAGACTCCACATATTAGCTGCACTCTTCAGATTCTGAGGAAAGGCCCCTCAGCCCTGAGCTTCAGCTCTACCTACCAGGCCCACTGGGGCAACAACTCGGCTCCATCAACTTTAGGTACGTCATTCTCCTAGTCCATCAGAGTGGCAACTCCAATCTTAGAAACTCCAGAGGCCATGGTTCCACTCTTAGAAACCCCAGAGGCTGTGGCTGTACTCTTTAAGACTAACGTAACTCAGTTTCCTGTGTTCCTTGTCTCTTGAGCTTCAGCTTCCTGATTCCTTGCCCTTGTGGACCTTCTAGAGTCACCAGTTATGTCTGCCCTACTGAGCAGTGGTTCTGAAGCTCTGTAGCTCCATTAAAAATGCATAGTGGCACCGCATTCCACCAATAAACTCTTGCCACAAGGCACTCAGCTCTCTTGCTCTGTGAGTCAGCTCTAGCACTGTCTCATGGTGGTCTCCTGGGTCTGCTACTGCTGGTTCTTGAGGCCAGCTCCATCTTCACTGTTTCTTGAGGTCTGGTCCATCTTCATAAGTAACACTTCCTCTCACTTCCTGTTGATTTCTGTATCCATTCAGTTTAGAAACTGCTTCTATGTTTTAGGCATCTGTTAGAGGAGCACCCCACTGGTGTTACCAAATTCTGTGTTAGTCATCTCGTGGTGATGTAACAGAAATATCACAAGTGAATTGGCTATAACAGAAAGAAGTTTATTCTCTCATGGTCTGGTAGAAGTCCACATTTCAGAGCATCATCTCCAGAGGACGGCTCTCTCTTTTGTCTCTGGAGGAAGGTCCTTGTCAGTCATTATAACATGGAATTTCTGGATGTTGGTATTTGAAAGGATTGATAATGTGTGGATATACGTAAAGGAAATAATGAAACAAGTTTGTTTTCAAAAGGACAAGATAAGCAAGAGAAGTGAAGATGACTTTATAGACTCCAATTGTGACACTCTGCAGTCAGATTAAAATGTTGTCAGACCATGTAACCATATTCAGAATGTCATAAACATTTCAGAGGAATACATCATTTATTGATAGACTGACTGCAATACTTTATCGTAGATAGGGAAACTGGCCTCTTTTTTACTTAATAAGCAAAGCTCAATTAAGCACCTCCTTTGTGTCTGCCATATATTATGTTAAGCACAAGGACTCAGATCTAGATGCCATGGATGAGGTCTTTCCCTACACAGAACTCATACTAGTGAGGAAACTTAAACAAATAGCCATGCATAAATAAGCAAATGACTGATTGTAAGACATGCTGTGAATGAAATAGGGTGGTGTGGGAAGAAGCTAATGATGAGAACACATCTAATTTAGATGTGTAGTTGGGCAGCTTCTATCTGAAGTGACATTTACGTGGAAACTAGAAGGCTGGACTAGAGTGTTCCTGACTCGGGCCATGATGTTTCCATCACCTCATGTGTATGCAAAAGCTGGACAATGAATAAAGACAGAAGAACTGATCTCTTTGAACTATGATGTTGTGAAGAATATTGAATATACCTTGGACTGCCAGAGGAATGAACAAATAATGTATTGGAAGAAGTACAGATAGAATGACCTGAGAAGCAAGAATGGCGTACTTTGAACATGTTATCAGGAGGGATCAGTCCCTGGAGAAGGGTGACAGTCAAGTTAAGGGTCAGCCCAAAAAGAAGACCCTCAAACAGATGGATTAGCACAGTGGCTGCATCAAGAGGCTCAAGCATAACAACGATTTTGAGGATGGCACAGGACTGGGCAGTGCTTTGTTCTGTTGCCCATAGGGTTATTGTCAGTTGGAACCAGCTCTGTGGCACCTAACAACAGAAACAACTGAAGGATGAAAATGAGTCATAAGAAGGGCTGAGAAGATTTCAGTCACAGAGAAGTTTGAGAAAAATGTGGTTGGTGGGAGAGAATGACGTTACCCTTTTTAACTGGTCAGTTTGCAATGGTATTGACAATGGGTATTGAACTTTCAATATTCAGAAATTAGTTGAAAATATGAACTGGTATGAGGTCAATATTATAAATAGGGATTTGAAGAAGAGTTACTGTTTTAGTGATGACAGCTCATATTATTAAATAAACAGAGCAATGTTCTTAGATTTCACTGTACAGTCTTAAAGATCTTAGACCAGGTTCTGATTTAGAAGGTCTCTGATGGGATCAGATAGCCTTCATTTCTATCTACTGTATTTCTATGCAAATAACATGTGCCTGTTACATTGGTTTTCCACTGATGCCTTCTTCCTGAGAGACATTTTCATAAGTGCCATTATGTCAGTTATTTTTCTGTGTGTTGCTGTAAAAATATTACCATAGTGTGCTTCTGAAAGTATCTCCCTACTGGGTGGCCATGGTTGGCAAACAAATGTACAGGGTGCACATTGCCTGTGTAAAACATGGGAGTTCCTGGATGTCATGTAAGCGATACAGCTCGGACTACTACACGTTGAGTACCAAGGCTGAAGAGAGAAGGATGGAATCTGGGACTGATAACAGGCAAAGGGAGAAGAAAGAAGAGCCCGGAGAGAGAATCAGGGAGGTACAAATGATAAAAGGGATGCCATGTGTAAGGATTGGAAGATAGTTAAAATATTGTTCCTTGGACCATGATACATACATACACTGTCTTATCAACCCCCGCACACCCTGGAATTCTAAAAAATGTTCACCTAATGTTCACTCTGAACCTACATCTGTTTGTTATTGATGTTCTACTGTGGCTGAGGGTAAAACCTAAATGAGCTAGTGAGTAACATTCCCAAGTAACTTAGACTGATACAGCAGCAGCAACGTGAGGGTATCTTGAAAATGTCATGCATTTTATAGTATTCTGTGGTTTATACAACTTATCCAAATATATTTTGTCTGTAATGAGTACTGCTGTTTGTGCTCACTTTATGTCAGACACTGTGCTAATATGTTTTGTATTAATTCATTTAATTATTGTGATGATACTCAGCTACAGTATTTACTGTGTTTTACAGAAAGGTTGACAAGTAACCTTCCAAGATGTAATAAATGACAAAACTATAACTTGATCTCCCGGGTATTAGGTCTGATGATATTTTATTCTTAGCGGTATCGCTATACTACCCCTAGCTCGTAAATAGCAGCATGCTGTGGCAGTGAAGGGGGGCCTGTATTCCTCCCCCATTCAGAGTGGACCTTCTCGGCTGTCAAAGGAGAAACCTACGTCAGAGAAATTGGATAGGTTTTGTGCTTCTGCTGAGCACCTCCAATCCTAGAAAACTGATTTTTGTTCTCTAGCAAAGATTTAAAAATAATTTATTACAAAAATTAAATGCATTATACCATAAAATCAGTAATTGCTCCTGTAAAGCTACAGATGAAAGCAAGTACTGAAAATTACAGTGTAAAGTTTTTAATTAGCTTCTGATTAACTGTAAGCTCATGTTTTAAATGTAGCATGTAGGCATAAATTAAAAAGCCATTAATATGTACATGATAAAAAGTTTAATACTATAGCTGCAAAGCATTTTTGCTGGCAAGTTTTAATATATTCTACTCTAATGGTAGGAGAATTGTGTAGAGTTGGGCTAGCCACATGATTTATTGGAATGGCAGAAATATTTTCAGAACTTCTTGAGGAATAGCCTTCATCAAATGTGGTATGTGGTTGGTGAAATTTTCATCTCTTAGAAAATGAGGGGACTCCCTTTAAAGAGTGAAATCATGTATGATTTCACTTTTATCCTTTTGTCTTATAAAAAAAGAAAAACCCACTGCAACTGAGTAGATTCCAACTCATAGCAACCCTGTAGGTCAGAGTAGAACTGCCGCATAGAATTTCCAAGGAGCATCTGGTGCATTTGAACTGCCGACGTTTTGGTTAGCAGACATAGCACTTGACCACTATGCCACCAAAGTTCCCTTTACTTTTTGTAGGAGATGTATTTCTCCAGTTTGAAAACCCTTATAATATAGTAGTTAAGTGCTGTGGCTGCTAACCAGAATGTCAGCAGTTCAAATCCACCAGATGCTCGTTGGAAATTCTATGGGACAATGCTACTCTGTCCTGCAGGATCACTAGGAGTCAGAATTGACTTGACAGCAGTAGGTTTGGTTTTATGGTTTTTACTCCTCCAGCTGGAACCCTGGTAGCATAGTGGCTAAGATCTCAGCTGCTAACCAGAAGGTAGGTAGCACAAATCCAACAGCCGCCACTTGGTCCTGCGACAATAGACTCCACAGCACCTAACAGCAGTAGCATTCCTCTAGTTGAAGAGAATTCTAGGCTTAGGACCCTAGCAAGATTAAACTCTGTTTTGCTGTTTTTGTAGGATTTTTCTTGTCTCTGGTCTGTATTTTGAGGATTATAAACTGGAAACTTAATTTGAGTGAAAGTCAGGGCGTTTTTCAGCCTGCCTTCAGTTCCTTAATTTGCTGAGTGGTCTTGGACAAGTTGTGTGAGCTCTCTGGGTCTTTGTTTTCCAACTGACAAAGTTAGAAAGTTAAATGATCTGTATAGTTGGTATGAAGTCATAAGAATCTTATTTCTACATCAAATTTATTTTTTAAGTTTTTTGACACCTAAATTCTTTCCATAATATGTTGGAAATAAAAATTCTTGGGGAGTCTTTAAAGAGAAATGTCTCAATATTTTGACAGGGAGAAAAACATTCAATTTTCAGATTGAATCACTAACTTCTTAAGCAAATGGGATTCTTCTGAAACAGACTTTGGAACTCATTGGACAAAATGCCATGAAATTCTTAAGCCTCTCCAGAATTCACTAAGATTTAGGTTCCTGGAACGTAGACACCTCTGCTGGGAAAATGATGATTATGTATATCTTTCAGTTACTTTTAGAAAATGAAGGAAATAATTAGAAAATTAAAAAAAACAAAAAACATTGAGTTGACTTCAATTCACAGTGACCCTGTAGGACACTGTAGAACTGCTGTATAGAGTTTCCAAGGAGCATTTGGTGAATTCAGTCTGCCAGCCTTTTGGTTAGTAGCCATAACTCTTGACCACTATGCTACCAAGGTTTCCGAAAAGTTCAGGATGTATATCACTGCATGTCCTTTTCTTCTAACCATGGATATGTTAAAGAGAGCAAAGGCTGTTACAGTAGCACTACTCAATTCAAATGCAAAAGATTCCCTAGACATTCAAAAATATGGTTAAAATTGACCACCACAACAAAACAGAATCATTGGAAAGACTTTAACTTTTTTTTTTCTAATTGTGATTAAGTGGAAGTATACAATCCAAATTAAATTTGCATGCCCGCCTATCTGCAGCCCCTACTGCTCTCCTTTCCTGGTGACAGCACACTCCTCCATTCTGTTCTATACGTGTCATATCCTCTTAACAATCTCCTCTCCCCTCTTCTCCACCCTATCCAATCACCTCTGGTAAAAGGCCTGTAGGACGACATCCTGTAGATGCATAGAACTATAAAGTGCACACCCGTATGGTCACTTTGTGTCACCAAGTCCAATCTATTCCTGTCCTAGGAGTTGACCTCAGTAATGATTTATGGACAGGGGCAGCATCAAGCCTAGGGGCATGTTCTGAGGGGAACCCCCAGGCCTTCAGCCCATCAACTGCGGTCTGTTAGTGGAGTTCTCGGGATGCCCCCTTTTTTATTCTTGTGTTGCCACTGAGACTCAACATGTGTTGCCACTGAGACTCAACTTGTGTTGCCACTGAGACTCAACTTTGTGAACCCCATTACGGCTGTCACTGGTGGTAGCTGGGTACCATCTGGTTCTTCTGGTCACTTGTTGATGTAGTCACCTGTTGATGTGGGTCTTTCTGTCTTCTGGGTTCTCTTTCCTCCATGTCATTTTGGTTCTTGGTGATCATCTGTTCCTGCTAAGTTGGGACCATTTGGTGTACCTCAGATGGCAGCTTGCTAGCTTTTAAGACCCCAGATGCCACTCATGAGTATGGGGTGGAGAAGACTCTCTTAGCAATACACTAATTATGCCAATTGGCCTCAGTGTCCCCTGAGAGCATGGTCCCTGGACCCCCAGCCCTGCTTCTCTGTCCTTACAATATTGGGTTACAATTGGAAGAGTATTTGGGTTATGTCGAAGTCCAGTTATACTGATTTTCTTTCTAATGTGTGCAGTCACTGATTGCACCCAACCAAATTTGTATCAGCTATCTAATCTATAACCAGCCCTCTTCATCCTTCCCTCCTCTCCCTTGCAGCCATCAAAGAGTCTTTTCTTCTGTACAGGAGTCTGTTTTTAAGTCCTTCTAGTGAGGGTCTCATGCAATGATTGTCCTTGTGCTGTGGACTAATTTCACTCAACATAATGTATTCCAATTAAAACCAAGTTATAAGATGCTTCCTAAAATCACCAGTGTTCTTTATCATTGCATAATGTTCCATTGAGTATATATACCATAGTTTACTTATCCGTTCATCTGTTGCTGAGCATCTGCGTTGATTCCATCGTTTTGCTGTTGTGGACTGTGCTGCAGTAAACATTTGTATGCATATATCTGTTCGTGTGACTGTCCTTGCATCTGCAGGATGTATTCCCAGCAGTGGGATTACTGAGTCAAATGGTGTATCTATTTCCAGCTTTTAAGGAAGCACCAGATTGCTTTCCAAAGAGGTTGTACTATTTTGCAGTCCCACCAGCAGTGTAGGAGAGTTCCAACTTCTCCACAGCCTCTCCAGCATTTGTTGTTTTGTGTTTTTGGAACTTGGCCCACCTTGGTATCTTATTGTAGTTTTGATTTGAGTTTCTCTAATAGTTAGTGAATATGACCATTTCCTCGTGTATCTTTTGGCTGCCTGGATGTCCTTTTTATGAAGTGTCTGTCCATTTCCTCTACCGGTCACTTAATTGGATTATTTACCTTTTTCTTGCTGATATTTTGCAGTACTTTGTAGATTATGGAGAACAAATGTCAGTACAACATGTACAGCCAAATATTTTTTCCCATTCTGTAGGTGGTCTTTTAATTCTTTTGATAAAGTCTTTTGATGAGCAAAAGTGTTTGATTCTTAGTAGTTCCCATTTATCTATTTTCTCTTCTGTTGGTCGTGCTTTCTTTGTCGTACATTCCCATATAAATTTGCATGCTCACCTATGTGCAGCTCCCACTGCTGTCCCTGTCTGGTGACAACGCACTCCTCCTCTCTGCTTCATAGCTGTCCTATCCTCCCAGCAGTCTCCTATCCCCTCCTCTCCACCCACTCCCCTTCCTCCAGTAAGAGGTCAGCAGGGTGAGATCCTATAGATACATAGAACCATAAACTGCCCACAAGATATGGTCACTCTGCATCAACAAGTCCAAACCATTGCTGTCCAAAGAGTCGACCTCCATTATTATTTTTAGGCAGAGGCAGCATCAGGGCCAGGGGCCATGCTCTCAGGGGAACTCCAAAACTGCTGGACCATCAATTGTGGGCTTATATTGGAGATCTCAGGGTGCACCCGTATTTATTCTTGTGTTGCCAGTGAGACTCAACTTCGTAAGCTCTATCGTGGCTATCACTGGTGGTGGCCGGGTACCATCCAGATCATCCAGTCACGAGTCAATGTAGACACCCATCCTGTGGGTCTCTCTGTCTTCTGGGTTCTCTTTCTTGCATGTCATTTTGGTCCTCGGTGATCATCCATTCCTGCTGAGTTGCAACCATTTGCAGTACCCTCAGATGGCAGCTTGGAAGCTTTAAGACCCCAGATGCCACTCACCAATGTGGGGTGCAGAGAGACCTCATTAGCAAAATGCTAGTTGTGACAATTGGCCTTGATTTTGCCTGAGAGCATTGTCCGCAGCCCCCCGCCCCCCGCCCCCAGCTACTGTGTCCTTGCAATATTGGGTTAAGATGGGAAGAGTACTCAAGTTGTGTGGAAGTCCAGTTAATATTGATCTTCTTTGTAATGTGTGCTGTCACTGATTTCACCCAACCAAATTTCTATCAACTATCTAATCTAAACCCTCCCCTGCTCGTCCTCCCTCCCTCCCCACCCTTGCAGCTGTCAAAGAGTCCTTTCTTCTATACATGAGTCTGTTTTTAAGTTCTTCTTGTAGGGGTCTCATACAATATTTATCCTTTCGGTGCTATTTTCATGCAACATAGTGTCCTCCAGTTGAAATCAGGTTATGAGATGTTTCCTGAAATCATCGTTGTTCTCTATCATTACATAGTTCTCCATTGAGTATATGTACCACAGTTTAGCTATCCATTCCTCTGTTGTTGGGCATCTGGGTTGATTCCATCTTTTTGCTGTTGTGGACTGTTCTGTGATAAACATTTGTGTGCATGTATCAGTTGGTGTGAATGGCCTTGATTCTGTAGGATATATTCCAAGAAGTGGAATTACTGGGTCAAATGGTACATCTATATCCATTTTTTTAAGGGAGCACCAAATTGCTTTCTGAAGAGGTTGCACCATTTTGCCATCCCACCAACAGTGTAGGAGAGTTCCAGTTTCTCCAGATCCTCTCCAGTATTTGTTGTTTTGTGTTTTTTGGATCATGGCCAACCTTGTTGGGGTGAGAAGGTATCTCATTGTAGTTTTGATTTGAATTTCTTTAATAGCTAAAGATAGTGAGCATGTCGGCATGTGTTTTTTGGCTGTCTGGATCTTCTCTTTAGTGAAATGTCTGTCCATCTCCTTTGTCCATCACTTAATTGGATGATATATCTTCTTCTTACTGATATTTTGTAGTACCTTGTAGATTATGGCGATCAGGTGTTGGTCTGATATAGAGTTGCCAAATATTTTTTCCCATTCTGTAGGTAGTCTTTTAACTCTTGTGATAAAGTCTTTAGATGAGCAAAAGTGTTTGATTCTTAGTAGTTCCCATTTATCTATTTTCTCTTCTGTTGATTGTGGTTTGTTTGACAGATTTTGAAGTCTGTCTACATTGTGTATTAAAGCTTCCGTTGTTGTTCTTACTTCTTCTTGGATTAGCTTTATCATTTTAGATTTGATATTTAGGTCTTTTATCCAGTTTGAGTTGGTTTTTTTATAAGATCTAAGACATGGGTCTTGTTTTAATTTAGTGCAGATAGATATCCAATTTTGCCAGCACCATTTGTTGAGCCAAGCCAATGGTTTTTAGCTCAGTTTAATGTGTTAGGGCTGTTGTCAAACTGTTCATAGGCAGATGGTGTCATCTCTGGGGTCTCGATTCTGTTCCATTGACCTATCTGTCTCTTTTTCTACCAATACCAGGCTGTTTTGACTACTGTGGCGGTGTAATAAGTTCTAACGTAGGGTAATGAGAGACCTCCCAATGTGTTCTTCTTCAGTAATCTTTACTTCTCCAGGCCTTCTTCCCATTCCAGACAAAGTTGGTAATTTGTTTCTACATCTCCTTAAAAAATGTCACTGGAACTTCTATTGGGGTTGCATTATATAAGTAGATTGCTTTGGGTAAAATAGACATTTTCACAATGTTAAGTCTTCCTGTCCATGAGCAGTGTAGGTTTCTCCATTTATGTAAGTCTCTCTTAGTTTCTTGTAGTAAGGGCTTGTGGTTCTCTTTGTAAAGGTATTTGTCAGATTTTGAAGCTTTCTAAGCTGTTTGTTAAAGCTTCCATCATTGACCCTACTTTTTCTTGCACAGTCTTTATTGTTTTAGGTTTCCTATTTAGGTATTTTATCCAATTTGAGTTTGTTTTTGTGTAAGGTGTTAGATATGGGTCTTGTTTCAATTTTTTTGCAGATAAATATCCAATTTTGCCAGTGCCATTAATTAAGGAGACTGTTTTTACCCCAATTTACAATCTTAGGGCCTTTGTCGAATATCAACTGTTTAGAAGAGGATGGTGGCATCTCTGGGGTCTCAACTCTGTGTATATGTCTCTTTTTGTACTAGTAGCAGCCTGTTTTGACTACTGTGGCGGTCTAATGGGTTCCAAGGTTGGGTAGTGTGAGGCTTCCCATTGTGTTCTTTTTCCTCAGTAGTGCTTTGCTTATCCAGGGTTTCTTCCCTTTCCAAACAAAGTTGGTGATTTGTTTCTCTATCTCATTAAAAAATGTCAGTGAAGTTTGTATTGGGATTGCATTTTATATGTAGATCACTTTGGATAAAATAGGTATTTTCACAATATTAAGTCTTCCTGTCCATGAGCAGGGTAGGTTTCTCTATTTATGTAAGTCTCTCTTGGTTTCTTGCAGTAAGGTCTTGTAGTTCTCTTTGTATAGGTGTCTTGCTTCTCCAGTTAGATTATTTCTAGGGATTTTATCTTCTTGGGGCTGTAGTAAATGTTATTGATTTGGTGATTTCTTTTTTTTTAAATTTTTTATGTAATATAACTGAGTGAAAATATACATTCCCATATAAATTTACATACCCATCTATATACAGCTTCCACCACTCTCCCTGCCCGGTGACAGCACACTATTCCTCTCTGCTCCATATGTGTCTCATTCTCCCAACAGTCTCTTTTTTCCCTCTTCTCCACCCACTCTCCTTCCTCCAGCAAGAGGTCAGCAGGATGACATCCTATAGATGTATAGAAACATAAAGTGCATCCAATATGTGGTCACTGCATCACCAAGTCCAATCCATTCCTGTCCGAAGCGTGGACCTTCGTTATGATTTATGGTCAAGGGCAGCATCAGGGTGAGGGGCCATGCTCCCAGGGGAACCCCAAAACCATTGGACCATCAATTGAGGTCTTTTAGTGGGGATCTCAGGGTGCACCCCTTTTTATTCTTGTGTTGCCAGTGAGATTCAACTTAGTGAGCTCCATCACAGCTATCTCTGGTGGTGGCCGGGCACCATCCGGTTCTTCTGGTCCCAAGTCGATGTAGGCACCCACTGATGTGGGTCTCTTTGTCTTCTGGGTTGTCTTCCCCCCATGTCATTTTGGTTCTCAGTGAGCATCCGTTCCTGCTGAGTTGGGCCCATTTTCTGTGCCCTCAGATGGCAGCTTGGCAGCTTTTAAGACCCCAGATGCCACTCATGATTTGGTGATTTCTTATGTGATGATCTCTCTGCTAATATAAAGGAATCCTACTGATTTACTTAGGTTGATCTTATATCCTGATACTTTGCTGAACTCTTCCATTGGTTCCAGTACTTATGGATTCTTTGGGATTCTCTGTATATATAACCATACTATTACATACAGGGAGATGTGTATTTCTTCTTTGCCAATGTGCATGACCTTTCTTTCTTTGTCTTGTGCAATTGCTCTGTCCGGCACTTCTAGCACAGTGTTAAATAGAAAAGGTGAGAGTGGGCATCCTTTTCTAGTACCCCTTCTCAAGGGCAATTCTTTCATTCTGTCTTCATGCAGGATGTTGTAGACAGTTGGCTTTGTGTAGATGTCCCTTACTGAACTGAGGAACTTCTCCTCTATTCCTGTTTTACTGAGAGTTTTTAGCATGAATAGTACTGGACTTTGTCAAATGCCTTTTCTGCTTCAGTTGTCAAAATCAGGTGATTCTTATCCTTTGTGTTATTGATGTGGATGATCACATTGTTTTTCTGATGTTGAACAATCCTTGAATCCCTGGTATGAATCCAACTTGGTTATGGTGAATTGTTTTTTTGATATGTTATTGAATTCTGTTAAAGATTTTGTTGAGGATTTTTGCATCTAAGTTCATGAGTTATACTTATTTTTAACTTTCCTTTTTCATTGGATCTTTCCCTTACTTTGGTTTCAGGGTGATGTTGGTTTCATAGAATGAAATGGAGAGTATTCCATCCCTTTCTATGCTGGGAAATAGTCTCAGTAGTATTCGAGTTAACTCTTCTGTAAAAGCTTGGTAAAATTCTGTTGTAAAGCCATCTGGGCCAGTAATTTTTTTGGTTGTTTGTTTGTTTGTTTTTTAATAAGTTTTTCAGTCTCTTCCTTTGTGGTGGTTTTATTAAGTTGTTCTACTTCTCCTTGTGATAATTTTCATAGGTGATTTGAACCTAGAAATTTGTCCATTTCCTCTAGGTTTCAAATCTGTTAGAGTACAGTTTTTCGTAATGTTTGTTCTGTTATGATACTTTTGATTTCTGTTGGATCTGTTGTGATATCTCCCATCTCATTTCTTATTCACATTGTTTCCTATCCTGTTTTTCTTTAGTAAGTTAAGTCAGTGGTTTGTCAGTTTTGTTGATCTTTTCAAAAAACCAGCTTTTGGTCTTATCAGTTTTTTCAGTTGTTCTTCTATTCACTAATTCATTTAGTTCTGCTCTAGTCTTTATCATCTGTTTTCTTCCGATGCCTGAGGGGTTTCTCTGTTGCTCTCTTCCTACTTTTTCAAGCTGTAGGGTTAATTCTTTGGTTTGAGTCCTTTCTTCCTTTTGAATGTATGCATTTATGGAGATAAATTGACCTCTGGGCACTGCTTTGTCTGTATCCTGTAAGTTCTGGTAGGAAGTGTTTGCTGTCTCATTTGACTCCATAAATTTCTTTATTCCATCCTTGATTTCTTCTATAACTCATGACTTTTTCAGCAAGGCATTGTTCATTTTCCATGACTTCAAATTTCTGGTTATGCTTTTTTCTGGTATTGATTTTGCCTTTCATGGTTTTATGTTCTGAGAAGATGCTTTGTCATAATTGAGTAGTTTCAATTTTGTTGAAATTTCCTCTGTGTCCTAACACATGGTCTATTTTGGAAAAATGGTCCATATGCTCTGGAGAACAAAATGTACTTATTTGTTTGTGGATGAAAAGTTCTGTGTATGTCGTTGAGGTCTAGCTGGTTACCTGTCACAAGATCTTCTGTGTCTTTATTGAGTTTTTATCTGGATAATCTGTCCATTACCGAAAGTGGCCTGTTGAAGTCTCCAACTATTATTCTGGAGTTATCTATCTCACTTTTCAGTGCAGTTAGTGTTTGTTCATTGTATTTAGATGCTATAATATTGTGTGTATAAATGTTTAATATTGTTAAGTCCTGCTTGTATATTGAACCTTTCTGCATTAAGCAGTGACCATCCTTGTCCTCAGTGGTGATTTTTACATTAAAATCTTCTTATCTGAGATTAGCATTGGCACACTTGCTCTTCTTTGTATGTCGTTAGCTTGGTATAAACGTTATGCTATCCTTTAGTTTTCAGTTTGTTGATGTCTTTAAGTCTCAGGTATGTTTCTTGTAAGCAACATATAGATGGATCATGTCTTTTGCTCTAGCATATCACTCGTCTTTTCATTGGTGCATTCATTCATTTTACATTCAGTGTAATTACTGATGTGCTTAGTGCTGTCATTTTGATGTATTTATTTTTGTATGTGTGTTTTCTATGTTCATCTTAATATTCTGTTGTGGGTCATACTTTATGGGTTGACTTTCATCTTTTTCAGTGTTGGTTTTGTGTTTGTTGAGACTCCTGTATTATGTTTCATGTTTTGATATGTTGCATTGCTACTGTGCTTTGCAGCTACCCTTATGAACTCCCTTAATATTCTAAATTTAAACCCAATTTTGACTTCTGCATATTTTTTAACTTCCTCTCCATCTAAAAGGACTATCACTACCTCTTCTTAGTGTGGTGGTGTCATAGTTTTCACAGCTTTGTGACTTCCTTGAGTATATTTCTGAATACTGTGTGCTGCATGTCCTCCTTAAACATACACTTAATGGTTTTGTTTTTGTAAGCAAGGGCTTCTTTTAATATTTCTTGTAGCTTTGGTTTGGTTTTTTACATAGTCTTTAAAGCTTCTGTTTATCTGTGAATGTCTTAGTTTCATCTTTGTATTTGTAAGACTGTTTTGTAGGATATATAATTCTTGGTTAGAAGTTTCTCTCCTTCAAGACTTTGAATATGTCATGCTACTGCCTCCTTGCCAACATTGTTTCTGCTGAGAAGTCAGATGAAAGCCTACAGGGCTTCCCTCTGAACGTTAGCTTTGCTTTTAGCCTCACTGCCTTTATGAGAATCTTTTTATGTTTCATTTATGAAGCTGGATTGTAATATGTCTTGGTGTCTTTCTGTTGATGTCAGTTTTCATGGCATTTCATACATTTCTTGGATATGTATGTTCTCTTCTTTCATAATTTCAGGCAAGTTTTCTGTCAGAAACTCAACCACAATACTGTCTGTGTTTTCAGCTATCCCTCCCTATACAGGAACTCCAATTAATCATAGATTATTTATTTTAATAGAGTTCCACACAGGTTTCCTAATGCTTCTTCATTTTTTAAAGTTTCTTTTCTTTGATTTCACCTCGTAAATGCTGGTGTTAGTTGCTCTTTTTTCAGTGTCTCTAAGTGTGACTTCTATCTCCTCAATTCTGCTCTTTTAGCTTTGGATTGAAGTTTCTAATTCTGTAATTTTTTTATTGATCTGTTGGACTTCAGATTGTTAGTATACCATTAGTTCAAAGAGCTTGCTTAATTTTTCATTTTCCTCTGCTGCATTTTGTTTAATCTCTAAGATGGTTCTATTTATAATTCTTTTGTACTCAACCTCCAAAAGTTTCAGAAAGCCTTCTTCATCTGGGAAATTTTTTTATTCTTTATTTTGGGAGTTTTCTGGAGCTGTGGTGAACTGTTTCTTAAAGTGGTTAGAGATAGATTGTTTCCTTCAGGATATCTAGAAGCTGTTTAGTTTCTCTGGTGTTACCACAACAGGAGCTGAAGTGCAGTTCTGAGAGGGGAGTTAGTTACCAGCTGCCTCTGTGTACTCTAGTTACTGGCCCCAGTGGACTCTCTGGGGTGGTAGCCTCTGCCTCCTTGTCTGACAAAGACAGTGCCTTACTTATGGGGGCCATCAACCTACCCCCAGTAAAGGCTGGAAGAGATGCCGCCAGGCCAGTCAGCTGTTATTTCTCCATGTAGTCCTATTTTAAGAATTTAGGAGCTGTCAGACAGCTGCCAAAATCAATCAGGCCATCTGATGTGGCAGGCTTCTCCTTCTGGTTGACAAGAGAAGCAACTCTTCAGCCTTACCCAGATGGTATGAGCTAGTTCAAAGTAGGGAGGGGTTATGGCCTTGCTGACAGCCTCAACTGGGCCCTACTTGTAAGGTAACATTGTGCTAAACACCCCCTTTCTCCTGGAAAAGCCCTTTCTGGACTGGCACTGCATCTCAGCTTGGGAATTATCCCTTGCTGAGGCCTATGGTTGGGTGACTCCACCTCTCAGCCAACTGAAATGGTGTCCCGGTCAAGCTGCCCTTCCTGCTGTGAAACAGCAGAATCTATGGTGAAGCTCAGAAAAGAGATGATGAGGGGAGGCAGTGGTGCCCTCAGTCAGGAGCTGGGTTCTCAAAATGTGGCTATCCCATGCACTGTCTGTCTGCTGCACTATATGCTGTTTACTTTAGCATTGCAGTTCAGCATATTTGGTCACTTATACCATCCCCCACCTCCTAGGTATGAAAAAGGCAGCAGTACCTGCCGTTTGCCCAAGCGGTGAGTCCACAGGAGCAGAGTTCAGTGTGCTTTGCCTCGTTGTAGAGTGGCAGCTCCCTGTTTAGTGGCACATAATCCAGTCTGACAACCCTATGGTGTATCCTAGGGCTTCCTGGGTGTTCAGTTTGTTGCATTCAGTTATCAATCCAGGCCTTAGTTTTTAGAGGGAGTTGAGGAGACTTATGTCTTGTCTACTACCTTCACTCCACCAGACTTTAACTTTTTAAAAAAGTGTTTAATGTTTTCTATTAGTTGGTGGAATCTCTGGTGGTATAGTGGTTAAATGCTACAGCTGCTAAATAAAAGGTCCACAGTTTGAATCCACCAGGTGCTCATGGAATCTCTATGGGACAATTCTGTCTTGTTCTGTAGAGTTGGTATGAGTTGGAATTGATAAGAGCAATTTTGATTTTATTACTTGATAGAACAATGACAAAATTTCACACAGTATAGGCAGTCTTGTGTTTTTTTATACGACAATTGAGATATTATTGTTAAACGGTCTATCCAGGGAGACATGAAAACTCTGCTGCCTTTACAAATGTGGAGTAGGATAATTGTGTGTGACAAGGAGGGATCTTTAAGGAATGAAGATAAAAGGAGCAAAAGAGGAAATAATTTTATCACCATCACTGACCATCTTTTCCAAGGAACTTTGTCTAGTTCTTAGTCATTCCTTAAATGTGTGGGGAATGGAGAAGAACCAAGTACAGTAAGAAGAGAGTATGTAGAGAGAGGGAAACCAGGGTAAGTAAGAGAGAAGATTGAGAGCCAGCAAGAACCTTGACCACACTTTCATCAAAGACCTCCCACTGACTGGACTCCATCTTTTCCTGACAAGTTTTAGGTGACACTGCCCTGTAGTGGGTGTATTTCTTTCATCTGTAATAAGAGGTAGAGAAAGAAGGAAAAGGGGGAGAGAATAGGAAGAAAAACCTAATTTACATTGTTTAAAATTTCCTTTGCTGCTACTTGCGCCCTCTCTCCACTGCTTCATCACCATAGCCTGAAGATTGTCATTAAGTGGGGCGAGAAATAAAGGGCAACTTGGACACAGGAAAGCCGCAGTCCTGTTCAGTGTCTAGTGTTCTCTTAACTGCAACTTCAGGGAGTATTCTTACATGAGCATCATAGTGTTTCTTATTACCTGAAGTTGTAGGCAAAGTTTGGGGTGTTTTGTGGGTCTTGTGGGATAGAGTCCATAGAGTTTATAAGATTCTTAGATATTCAGTGGATTTCATTTTGGCTCAGCATAACCTAACCTGTTGGTGCTTTTTAACTTTTTCTTGGCTTTTTATCTCTAACTGTTCATCAGCCCTTACTTACTTCTATGGCTTTTCCTGGAAACCTACCTATGATGTGCCCAAAGGGCTTCCTACTAGAACATGCCTCCAAATGATGGACAAAGTATGTTTCAAGACAAATCATCTCAAACATGGAGACAAACTGTGATACTCATTGAAGTAAAATAGTAGGGAAATCAGAGGGTAGATTGAGATAATAAATATATTGCCAAAAAAAAATTATGAAAAAGAAGAAATTTTTGAATCCTTCTTTTGTAGCCCTGAAGTATCTGAACTGAGTATTTGAATGCCTAGACAGGCTTGGGGTTGCTATGTGCTGTTGGGATCATAGTTCTCATATCCTTTGTAAACTCCCCATGACCAAGTAAGCGCTATCAAACAACCTTGGAGTTAGAACTTTATGTTTCTTACCTAAAGATTTTCCAGGACTAAAGTCCCTTCCAAGAAAACAATATTCCTCCTGAGGTTGAACCAGCCTGGAAACAATAATGTTTAAAAAGAAAGCTTTGCACACGGGAATTTTCTATCTCTTAATTTTAATTTTTGCCCTTACATGAATTTGAACCACTCATTTAAAAAGAAAAGAGGATTGTAAAAATTCCTCTTTCCAGTAATTTATAGTATTTTGTTTCCTGACACTGGAAGAGACTGGAGAAGTACTTTATAAATGAGAAAAATATGTATATCATATATAATGCATGTATGAAAGATAGATATTATAAATATTAGGAATGTTAAAGATGGATATTATAAATATTATAAAAATATTATAAATATGGTCACCATGAGTTGGATCCAACTCGACGGCACTTGGCTGGCAAATGCCATTTAACTTTCTCATAATCTTAATAATGAGATAATTTTGTATTCAACAGTGTGTAGGCAGTGGGTATTACAGTCCTGAATTCTAATAAGTATTCCAGTGTTCATGTTTTTAAAGGGGAATTCATAGAACCTTTCATTTATGTATCACTTAATAAGTTCTTTGTCATACACGTAAGACATGGTATCTGGTATGTGCCCCATTATACAGTGCAAAATTAGACTAATACTTTCAGTTGCTGAAATTGTTAATCAAGAATAATTCATTAAAATGGGTTAGTGTGTGGTTATGAGGGCATGAAAAAATTCACAGTGGTGCTACAGTACAGTAGAGTTGGTCTCTAGATTAGTTGGCATAATAGGCCCTTTAGAAATGGGAAAATGAATCTATAATTTTTATGACTCAGTAACTCATATTTCTCCATTTGTTCTCAATAGAACCACCTCAAACTGGGCAAAAAAGAAACATTCTGAATGAAAATATATTTATGTTTTTATTCACAAGAAAAAATGTAATGTGATACATTTGTAATATAATACATTATCTGTGATTAGAATTTATAATTTATGCTTTAATGTTATGCCCAAGGAAAGATAATAAACTTTTCAGATATTAAGTTGACATTTTAAATATTTTAAAACTATAATTCTATCTGTAAAAAGTCTGTTTTTCTTTTAACCACACCTCTGCTACTTTTCTTTTGGTCGCCAGATCAGTCGACTAGTAGAATAAAAGCATCTGCCTCAAGCATATTCACTGGAGTTCACTGTCAGTGAGATTCCCAAGAAACCAAACAGAAAACAGATAAAAATGAAAGTCGTGTTTTATTAAATGTTTTCTACACCTGCCTCCTTTATCTTTTAGATTTATTGGCTGAATCCCATTGTGTACCCTCAATTTTTTTAGGTCCCAGGCATGTGAGCTACTGGCTTTTTTTTGTCACTGCCTTGTATATTTCTCTCCAAGACATTAGATTATTAAGGATAATGGCCTAGTATTAAAAAATTAATGTTTTATATGTAGCAAATCTCGATAAAAACTTAACAGCTGAAGAAAGATTATAGTTGCTAAGCAGATTGACTATTTACTATCTAGCACTGTAAATAAAAGTAATATTTAAACAGCTGGTATCTCTGTAATCCTACCATTAATCTCTTTCAGAGAGTGTGTGACAAGAAATGACATTTAACAATAAGTTCAGAAAATGTTAGAGAAAACCAGTCTATTTTACAATTTGCATTTTATTTCTAAAACAATTTACAATGTACTCAAATGCATTTTAGAATTAAAATTAACTTTTTTTCGCAAAATTTATTTCAGTGTTACGGGAACTTTTTTTTAAAAAACACTGAACTCTCCAAGAGAATCTTACTAATATGGGAAATTGAAACAAACAAGACAGCAGATAAACAGATTGTTTTCAACTGATTTTGCAAAACTTTGTATTAATGCAGCACAGTGAAGGGTAATTTACACAAACACAGTTTCGGTTTCATAGAAACTGTCTTTTTTAAAAAAATAAATATTTCATTTAAAGGTAATTTTAGATTTACAGAAAAGTTTTGAAGATGGTAGAGTTCCTGTATGCCTCACACCTGACTTTCCATATTAAAATCTTACATTACTGTGGTACATTTTTAACTAAAGAGCAGACAGTGTTCAGATGTGCTTACTTCTAAAGAAATATACTTTTTGTGACACCTTAAAGTACCACATTACATTTAGTCAACTTGTCTCTTTATGCTCTTCTGGGTTGTGGCGATTGCTTACACTTTTCTGTTTTATTTTTGAAGACCATGCCACTTTTGAGGGTGGCTCGTCAGGTATTCTGTATACTTTCCTCTGCTGGAATTTGTGTTATATTTTTCTCATGATTAAACTACAGTGACTGGTTTGGAGGAGGAAGGCGCCGAGGTAAAGTGCCGTTCCATCTCATCAAGATGCGTATGTCGGTGTGACTTATCACTGTTGATGTTAGCCTTTGTCATCTCACTGAGGTGCCTGGTATGCATTGAATTGTGGCTCCCGCCCCAATATATGTTGTAAATCCTATCTTCTGCCTGAGGTTATAATCCAGTCTGTGAATGGGTTGTGGTTGTTATGTTATGAGAATTAGATTTTAGCATGTTAGGGAGGTAGGATTAGGCCATATTTTGATTCAGTCTCTTTTGAGATATAAAAGAGATTAAACTAGCAAGCAAGAGAACAGAGAAGCGGAAAGAGAGATGCCAAGTTACATGAAGATTACCTGGGAGCAGAAGCTCAAAGAATCAAGGACCTTCCTGAGACAGGACAGAGAAAACAAGCCTTCCCCAAAAGCCAACAGCCTGAATTCAGAACTAGTCTCCTAAACTGTGAGAAAATCAATTTCTATTTCTTAAAGAACCGACTTGTGATATTTCTGTTATAGAAGCACCAGACGACTGAGACAGTGGTACATGCCAGGTTTCTCCACTGTTACCAGTTGCCATGGAGTCATTTCCAACTCTTGCTACATAAGGTTGCAGTGGTTGATTTTTCAGAAGTAAATTGCCAGACCTTACTTCCAGCATACCTCTGGGTAGACGAGAACTTTCAATGTTTGAGTGTGCACTAAGGATTCTTAACCATTCGTGCTACTCAGGAACTCCTCACCACTATAAAGCTATTCTCCCCTCCTTCCCGTACTGTACTACCTGAAAGATACCTCCATACTTTGCCTATGCTGAAGATTTTACTTTCTAATAGTTTCTGCTTCAATTATTTGGAATTACCTGGCATGGGAGATTTATGTATTCTCTCCTCTATTTTTATTTGTTCAGTAATTTGTATTAGCGTGGATTTTTTTTACTTTGACTACATAATCCATTAATATTTTATTGTTCAAATAGATATCTTTTGATTTATTTATTTATACTTGGAAATTACTAAGACAGTGCCAGAAACACAGTAGATGCTCAATTAATGGTAACTGGATGTGAATCTAAGGATAGAAATATATTCATGGGCTAATACTTAGTTAAGAAACAAGAAATGTGCTTTATTAAGAAACACCTAAATCTTATTGCAGATCCTTGTGTAAAACTTTAAAAAGAAATAAAAGAGTACACATAGTGTATCATTTAGATATTGCTACAATAATTTGAGATTTAGTACCACTAAAACTTCAACATGCAACAATAATCATGTATTTAGCTCAAGAATCTGGGATTTAACTCTTCTGGGCAGAATTTGACCGATCTTGGCTTGTGTGTGTGTGTGTGTGTGTGTGTGTGTGTGTGTGTGTGTGTGTGTGGGATTCAACTCTTCTGGGCAGAATTTGACCGATCTTGGCTTGTGTGTGTGTGTGTGTGTGTGTGTGTGTGTGTGTGTGTGTGTGTGTAAGTGGGTTTCCTGTTATGCCTCAGATGGCACAACGAGAAAATTAAACTTTTGCCCACAATTGCCTCTTATCAAGAAGGATGACAAAACTGTTAAGGAAAAAAATCTTTTGCCGTCCGGTTAATTCCAACTCACAGCAACCTTGTAGGGCTGGGTTGAACTGCCCCATAGGGTTTCCAAAGAGCATCTGATGGATTTGGACTGCTGACCTTTCGGTTAGCAGTGAAAGGGTTAACCTCTGTGCCAGCAGGGCTCCCTGAAGGAGGCCATGGGGACGTATTCTTATATGGGCAAAAGGACAAAAGTGAACACAAATGTGCAAATGCTTATCTCAAGCCTGGAAATCATATGCTGGTAGGGAATAATGTAGACTTGAAAGAAACTCTCCTGCAGAATCTGAGCCAAACTCAAATGACTGGCACAAACAGTTGTTATTATAAGTATTTATAAACACTTTTGTTCTCATAATATTCCCTGAAACTTAATAGGTACATACATCAGTTAGCTTGATATAACCGTTTTGGCTTGCTTAATATTGGCGTCAAAAACCCTGGTAGTATAGTGGTTAAGAGCAATGGCTGCAAACCAAAAAGTCAGTAGTTTGATTTTCCCAGGCACTCCTAGGAAACTGTAGAGCAGCTCTATTCTGTTCTGTAGGGTCTTTGTGAGTCAGAATCAACTTGACAGCATTTTGTTTTTATTTTTTTTAGTATCAACATTAAAAAGATTTTCAGTGGTGTATGTGTATACATACATGTGTGTGCATATGTGTGTTTTTTAAGCTGGAGAATCTTGTTCAAAACATTTTGAAAAATGGCTACTTAGCAGAGCAAATGACTTCATATATTACAGTTAGTTTTAACGCTACTCTTTCCTCCTTCCAAAGGCAATGAAATGTCTTGTTGATGACTAAGACAACCAGGCTGTAGGTTAATACTTCTACTATTGCCACATGCTTGACCCAGTGTGTCCTGGAGGATTCTAGATTCTCAGTTGCAGTGGCGGTATAGGGGAACCAAACTCATTCAATCAGTAAACGGATGTTTGATTTGCACTTTATTTTTTTCAAATCAGGGTATCCCTTGTTGATTCTGGCAGTTCAGGCAATGAGTTTGTTTTCACTACAACATCCTGAATATCATATGCATAGAACTCATGAAGAAAGATTATGTATGAGTCCCTGAATTTCTCCTTCACCTTTGATGGATAGCACTGAAGAGAAGGCTTAGTTTTTTTTAAGCAGAGCATCACATCACTTCCATCACTTTAAGAAATGCAAGTATTCAGCAGTGAGGTATGCAGCATTTTTTCTAGGATGAGTGTGCAAACTTAATTGTTAGACCTCATATGTGCACCCTCCCAGATGAGGTTATACACTGAAAACTGGTCCATAGACAGTGTATTTAAATTTTTGAATGGACATGTGATGAGCCGGTTAGGGTAAATCTACCAACTGGGGAGAACCTTATCCCACCGTGAAAAAATACTGCTGGATCTGGTGCCAGGAAGAAGACGTCATGATTACAAATAATGAAGGTTTTTCTTTTAGTGCTATTCCCCCCTGCCCCCAATGCCGCTTCACTGTCCACTAGTGGGGACATACAGAAGGGTCTTAATTTATAAGACAAACTGGTACTTGATAGACTAAGGTGCTCTTGATATTAAAAATTCTTATGATTCATAGGAACCTGAAAATCTTGTCTATTCTTCCTGAGAAGTGACTTTATCTTTTAAATTCTTTGGTATTTTTACAATTAATAATATGTTGCATTATCACACACATTTTCATCAAAGCATGTCAGAAGTCTTTATTTTTCAAATATTTTGGTTGTTTGGTATGACAGTAAGTTGTGTTTATGATTGATATTGGAGTGAGAAAACATTACAAAAAGTAAGTAAAGTAAAATTTTGTATAAAATTATATAAAATATGTAAGATTTCAACTTAAGTAATTATCTTAATGTTATGTAGCCTGTGCTAAATTAGGCTGAAATGCTACCATGTAAAAGGCAGCTAACATCTGTTTCTTTTAAACTAGAATGGGTTTTTCCTACATAAAACATATTTTATGAAGAATATGGTGCCTCAGATTTTTTAGTTTCACGAAAAATTTCATATCTTAATATATGTTAATGTATTCTACATTGGCTTCTTTAGTCTCTTGGGTAGTTACTAAAGTAATTCATAAACTTCTTCTTACTGATAAGCCCCAAACCGAATCCATTGCTGTTGAATCCATTCTGAATCATAGTGATCTATAGGACCACATAGAACTTGACCTAAAGTATTTCCAGTGCTGTAAATCTTTAGGGCAACAGACTGCCTCATCTTCCTCCTGTGGGGTAGCTGGTGGGTTCAAACTCCTGACCTTTCAGTTAGTAGCTAAGCATTTTAACCACGGTGCTACCAGAGTTCCTGCTCTTACTCGTAGCTAGGGATAAATTTGTCGGGATACTGAAGTAGTGTTAGATAACTTTTGTTCCATTGACCTAAAAAATAGCTAATTGTCTAGAAATGAAGCTGTTTATTTCTTAATTCTTGTGTATGTTTATATTGGATTTTTGAGGGTGCTAGTGAAATCATTGTGTAATGAACTTACTTAGCAAAACACGTTTTGAAATACCACTTCTTCCAGTAGCAATATATGCATATAGAAACTGTGAACCTGTTTACTGCCTGACAATAGCATTCTGAGTTCAAATAAATATTTTAAAACCCTTATGTATGTGATTTGAAAACAAATCTCTGGGGGAGGAGAACTATGATATTGCCCAGCCGAGTGCCGTCGATGATATTAAAGTAAGTAAAATAGTATGTTTTTTTTTTTATGTTCTGGCCTTTGCCTCTGCTGCCAACAGATAGGACCTTAGGCAAGTCATTTCAAGTTTATTTTCTCACCAGTAAGAGCATTTATAGTGATGATGTCTGTAGTCCTTGTAAGGTTTTCCTATTACTAATAAATTATAAACCCTCAATGATACAGAGTGTCACACGACCTGTTAATTACTCGTGGACTCAGACAAAGCAATGATCATGAAGATGGCACTGGGCTGGGCAATGTTGTTTTCCGTTGCACATAAGGTCACCATGAGTCAGAGTCATATCAAGGCAACTAACAGTAACAATTCTTTGTAACGTACAGATTGTTTCTACATTTTTCCAAACAATGCCTTTGGTTGTTTCCCATTAGGAAAAAATAATGATTAATTATAATCATTAATTCTACAGTCAGCAGTGTTAAAGCAACTAGTGGCACATAGCAAAAGGAAAATGCTGTCAGAAGCTATTAAAAGATAAATACAACTTTTTCTCTCTTAGAATTTTATTTTAACTAAAAGTACTGATTATTAGCCTTACTAATATAGTAAGGCTATTACTATTGTCTTCTCGTGATTATAATACGATTTAATGGTAGCCTGATGCTGTTAATTTCTACTTTGTAGAAATTATTCATATATAGCCCTGAGCAATTGATACAGTAGCACTCAAGAATGTGTTTGTTAAGATTCTTTCAGTAGCAAGTTCAAACTGAATTTTGTAAAAAACATAGGCTACATGACTGTAAAGTAATAGGATAGGAATGCCTGCAGGCCAAGAATCCAGGGCTCAGACAATGCTGTCAGAGTGCTCTTAGCTTTAGTTTTTTATTCTTTTGTCTTGACTTCATTTGGGCAACTTTTTACCATGGAATGTTATGGTCTTCAGAATTGCATTTCACCCAGTTGGCAACTTCCGTGTAAAACGCTTCTTTTTTCTTAATGGTTCCTGTAAGAGTTCTTCAGCTGAAGCTCCGTGGCCTGGTGCACGTCATGTGTCCTTCTCAACCAATGACAGCGGTCAGGGAGTGAACTCCTCCAGTCGGCCCGATTAAATGAGTCCTCACGTGGAGTCTGTAAGAGCTGAGAGTGGGAATAAGGTCAGCCTGTCTACCGTGAGGGTTGTGGAGGAGTGGTGACATAAGTGATCATCAAAGGACTCTTCCCAGAAAGGTGAGTGGCTGCGAGGCTGCCACGCAGTAGGTAGACCAACTTGAATACATAGTCAGAGAGGAAGAAAACAAGTCACAAAAGGAGGTACCGTTCTTTCAACAGTTGTGTTTTAAGTATCACTGGTGATGGTTTAGTGATAGAATTCTCACCTTTCATGCAGGAGACCTGGGTTCAGTATCCTACCAGTGTGCTTGAAGCATAGACACCACTTGTCCGTCAGTGGAGACTTGAGTGTTGCTGTGATAACTGAACAGCTTTCGTTAGCGTATCTATACTAAGGCATGTTAAGAAAAAAGGCGGTGAAAGTCAATCCCAACAATGTGATCACAATTGCATGGTATCACTGTGAAGCTAGGCCAGTTTTATAGTAACTAACAACAGTAACACTTGTCTTATACATTGAGGATACTAAAGTCAACAAAATAGAAAAAATAATCTCTTGAGTAGTTTACTATGGTGGGACAGGTTGAGTGTTGCTGTCTTTTGGCATACTCGTGCTTCATGATATGGGAACTATCAAATACCGAATTTGAATTCAAATTTGATTCAAGACCAGCTTTCCTTGATTAGCTCATTTCTTACTTCAGCCCTCCTTAATTCTGAGAACAAATACTAAGAACTTTTATTTTATTGTCATTACAATTGATTATTGTTCATAATAGTTACAGATCCTTGAAAATTAGTAACAGAATTTCTAACCTTAAAATATGTCATGCATTGTAGTCTGTTGTGTTGCTCGGTGCTGTCTGCTTGGTTCCAACTCATAGCAACCGTATGTATGATAAAACTAAACATTGCTTGGTTTTGCACCATCCTTAAAATCATTGCCGTGTTGGAGACCATTGTTGCTACCTTTGTAAAATCAGTCCATCTCACTGAAGGCCTTTCTCTCTTACTGACAGTCTGCTTTACCAAGGATGATGTCCTTCTCCAGGATTGGTCCCTCAAGATAACGTGTCCAAAATAAGAGAGATGAAGTCTTCTCATCTTTGCCTCTAAGCAGCATTCGGCTGCACTTTTTCTAAAACAGATATGTTTCGTCTTCCGAGAGTACACAGTATGTTCAGTGTTCGTTGCTACCACCATGACTCAAAAGACATCAGTTCTTCCTCAGTCTCATTTATTCATTGTCATAGCATGCATATGACGCAATTGAAAATACCGTGGAGTGTCAGATCAGGCACACCTTAGTTCTCAAAGTGACATTTTGCTTTTTAATACTTTAAAGTGGTCTTTTGCAGCAAATTTGCCCAGTGCAATTTGTCACTTGATTTCTTCACTGCTGCTTACATGGTTTCTGATGGGGATCCAAATAAAATGAAGTCGACGGCACTTGGCTTGACAATTTGAACATTTTTTTCCATTTATCATGATGTTTATATCGGCCCAGTTGTGAGAATTTTTTTTTTCATTTTGCTGAAGCATAATCCATACTGACATCTGTAGTCTTTCATCTTTATCAGTAAGTGCTTCAAGTCCTCTTTGCATTCTGCAAGCAAAGTTGTGCCGTCTGTGTACGGCAGGTTGTTAATGAGACTTCCTCCAGTCTTCCTGCCACATTCTTCCAGTTTCTCAGGTTGAGTAGGTTGAAAGGATACAATCCTGACACACAACTTTTCTGATTTTAAACCGTGTGATATCCCCTTATTCTGTTCAAAGAACTGCCTTTTGGTCTATGTACGTGTTCTGCATGAGCATAATATAAGGTTCTGGAACTCTCGTTCTTCTCAAAGCTATCCATAATTTTTGATACACATAGTTAAATTCATGTATGTAACCAATAAAAAACAGGTAGCCATCTTTCTAGTAGTCTCTGCTTTCGTCCAAAATTAATCCCACATCACCATTGATATCCTAGTTTCGTGTCTTCTCCTGAATCTGGCTTGGATTTCTGACAGTTCCCTTTGGGTGTATTGGTGTGGTCATTTTTGAATTATCTTCATATTTTTACTTCTATGTGTCATTACTGTTATTTTTCAGCAGCCCTCACTTTCCTTTGACTGTCATGTATAGAGGTGTCCTCCAGTTTAGCTGTCAAGTAGCTGTTATCTGATTTTTTTTTTTTGCATAAGCCAAGCCAAACCAAGTGCCGTCGATTCTAGCACTGCATCCATTTGTTCATTTGTTGAAGCATCTCAATTAATATTTTGTCAATTCATAAATCTTTTTTTGTTTTTTCGGTTTAATGCCTTCAGTGCAATTTCAGCTACTTCTGTCTGCACCATTGATTTCTTGATCATATACTACCTCCTGAAATGACTGAATGTCAATCAGGTGTTTTTGGTACAGTGACTGCATATTACTTCCATCTTCTTTTGATGCTGCTTGCATCATTCAATTATTTTTGCCCATAAGATCCTTCAGTTTGTGTCTCTAAAGCTTGAATCTTTTGTTTCAGCTCTGTTTTGAGAAATTCCAAATGTGTTCTTTTCTTTTGCTTGTCTAACTCCATGTCTTTGCTTTGTTCATTCTGTTACCTTGTCTACTCAAGCTGCCCTTTGAAATCTTGTGTTCAATGCTTTCATCTTATTTTTTTTCTGTTGCTTTAGATTACATTGAAGAGCAAGTTTCAGAGTTTCTTACTTCAGTTTTGCTGTTTTCTTCTGTATCTTTTAATGAGTTTTTGCTTTCTTCATGCATGATGTCTTAGATGTCATTGAGCTACTCATGTCTTCAGTCATTGGGGTTTAGTGCACCAAATCTGTTGCTGAGATGGTCTCTGGGTTCAGGTAGAATATACTCAAGATTCTACTTGAGGATACTTGTACTTCAGGATAAATCTTCAGATATTCTTTTTGATGATAAATGTGACACCATTCCTCTTCAAATTAATCATTTGTGGCATATCAGTCCATATGAGTGTCCAACTCGCCTTCTTGACTTTAAACTTTTCTTTTAATTAGATTTGTGAATGTTCTTAGTACTTAAGCTGTTATGGACTTGTTTTAATTTTCTTCAGCTTCAACTTGAACTTGTACCTGAGCAATGGATAGTCTTTCTTGCAGTTGGCCTCTAGCCTTGTTTTGACTAATGTTACTGAACTTCCTCTGATGAAACAGAATCCTTTGTATTCTATTTGATGAGATCTATGCATATACTCATCATTTATGTTGTTTGAAAAAATATTGCTGAAGAATAAGTGATTGATCTTACAAAATTCTATTGAGTGTGATATCTAGTACCATTTCTATGTATTTCCATATTTCCTTCTTTGTTTCCAACTTTTTCATTCCAATCACCAGTAATTATTGATGCATTTTGATTTTATGTTTGCTCAGCTTTTAAAATCCTCAGTGTATTTATCTTTGGCATTAGTGGTTGGTACTGAAATTTGAATAGTAGTTGTATTAACTGGACTTCTTTGTAGACATTTTCCTGTCACCAGCAGTGTTGTACTTCAAGATAAACCTTCAAATATTCTGTTTGGCGATGAATGTGACTCCACTGTCCTAGATTTTAAACTTTTCTTTAATAAAATTAGATTTATGCACGTTTCTAGCACAACTGATAAAGCATAGATCACACTTTTAGTTTTTAGCAGTCTTTTAAGGGTTTCCAAGTTACTGACCTCTTATTTCTGACGTGCCCAAGGGAAAAAGGTGGCAAAGAGTACTAGGCCTCCCACGTTCTGTCACTAGTCAAGATCCACTTACAGTAATAATCTCCTTTATAAAAAAGCAAGTCAGGCAGGAAATTTAAGTTGATTCACACCTCTACATAAATGACCTCTGTCAGAAAACTAAACAGATTGCCTTTCTTTCCAAGCTAACTCGTATTTTCTACCCTAGAGCATTTTTTTTCAAGCAGTATAGGAGAGGAGTGAGCAACTTTGGGAACCCAGGCCGTTTCATTTGGCTCTTCCTGTATCTGGAAGAAAGCTTAGGATAAGAACTCAGAAACAAGGGGGAAAGTGAAGGCAGACCAGAGAGAAAGGAGCAAAAAGAAACCATCTCTTTTATTTTTATCCAGATCTTTCCAGTAGTCAGAATATCTTTTTAAGAATATTTGTTATAAACTGCTAATGACTGAGCAAACATAAAAGTGATAAGGCTTGACCTCATGACTTGGTTCTGTGTATCAGCCATAATTGTTGAATTACATACAGAGGCCCAAGTATTGTCTGAGCATTTGCTGTGGGCCCAGGACCCTCAATGACCAAACGAAAATAAAAAGAAATATGTAAATTCCAAATATTTGACTATGGTTACATTCTTTTTTCCATAAAGCCCAGACCAGGTAATTGATTCTGATTTTCATGTTCACCTGTCTTACTTAGTTATGGTGACATAATGGTGTCAGTAGTATAGTTGCTACTTTGGCCAAAGTTCATGGTTCAGAGTCTATGCAAATGCACTGAATCAGGCTTCTGCTGCCATTTTTAAAAACAGGAAGATTGCCTGAAGAAATAAGGTGAGAAAATTGCCACCTTATTCATTGTGTATAGCTCATGATTTTCCTTATCAACTTTCTTTTGCTTTTAATCAATTGATAGATAAAGGCTTCACACATTTTTAGTAGGAAACATATGGAGCTTGAGCTCGTAAATAATAATGTGTGAACTTGTATGTACAGATACAGTTAACCTTGACCATACATCCTTCCCAAGTTGCCTCCTGTGATCAATAAATGAAATAGTACTCCATCCTCTTCACAGCTCACCTTCAGATGTCTGTTTTTCCACATCATCTAAGCTCTAAAGCATTTTTCCTGTGTAATGAGCTCCAATCCTCTTTATATTTTAAGTTTTATGAACAACTTTAGCATTTCTACTCAGTGCTAAAATATGTCTGTAGAATAATGAGTTAATAAGATTGATATTTTAAGAAACTCAAGTCTACTTAAATATTTGAATGCTGCATACTTTCAAGCAGTCACCTTGAGTGGCAATAAATTAAATCCAAGGATGTTGTATTGCACACAGGTCTTTGCTGTTGTTTCCTTGGAATGGCATTATTTATTACTGGCACAGTGTTTTCAACATGTAATTTGAAAGATAACCAAGAGTATTTAACACATACCAGTGTTTGGTTTGGCTTTGTACATGTATTTGTGAGTGTCTTGGGGAGAGTAGGAATGGAAATAGGTAAATGCTGTAACTGAGACTGGATGACATTTTATGCTAGTAAATAGGATTAGAATGTGACCAGAACCAATTGATCATGGGGTTTACTCCCCTTTATTTGACTCTCCGAGCCCACTTAGGGCCATCCTGCTTCTTAGTGGCATTATTGCTCTAGCTAGAATTCTCTTATTTTTTTTCAAAGTGTATTAAAGCATTGCAAGATGTTAGTCAAATATCTTTTTAGACTTACTTTTTTCTAACTGTAAATGAATAATGAAAATAGCTAAGTGAGAAGCATATCAAATAGTGTCAAGAAAAAAGATAATTTTTTTAAAAAAGGATTACTCATGAAAATGAGCAAATTCTAAGTTTTTGTATTGGAAGAGGGGTTTAAGATATTAGAACATTATATGAAGTAGAAATTATATTATTTAGTAAAAAAATAGTTCCTTCAACTTTAAAGATTTTAATTTTTGTCCATATTCAGCATGTACCATTTCTAAGATCTCAGAATGCTTAATATATAAAATTTGAAAGGCCAGATTAAAACAATATCTCTTTAAACATGATACCTATATAAGGACAACACATACCTGTCTGGGACTAGGTGGTCTAAATGATTTGCACTCTCTTGCTACTCTGAAGTTTGGCAGTTCAGATGTACCCAGTAATGCCACAGAAGATAGACTTGGAGATCTGCTTCCTATATAGTCCAGAGAACTCTACAGAGCATTTCTACTCTGTAACAGATGGCATCACCATGAGTCTGAACTGACTCAGTGACTTAATGAGTGTCTATGCAGTTATGTTAACTCTTCAGATGCTTTCTAAGCTCTGTGTAGCTGGAAATGGCCACTGGCTGTAGATTCTCTTTGGTGTCATTCTAATAATGCCTGGAGAACCAATCTGTATTCTTTCATCATTCGAACATGTTATTCTTTAAAAATGTACGCTTTTTGTTTGCAAAAACGTGGGGGGGAACCACTAAATCAATGAATTGTTATTCCACACAACCTACAGTCAGGCAGGTACACAGTAGCACTGAAGATGGATCATCAAAGACTTATGTGTAGCTCCGGGCTTAATAACAAAGAAGGAACATGTTTTTATGAAAGTATTAACGCCAAAGATCAATCAAGTCATTCCTTCGTGAAAATATGTCTTTTGTGATATGGACCCATAGTCTTTGGTTGCTGTTGTAGTTTTCTATGTGAGCCTTTGGAGAAGACACACTTGACAAGTACAAGGTTTTAGTAAAATAAAGGATGGCTTTTAAATCTTAAAAGGGGGAGGGAAATAAATTAGGACAGCCTAAATCTGTTCATTTGTACTCAAACTGTCTTCTCTATGGTCTAAACTGGAGCCCTGCTCCCCATTTTTGCCACTGATCAGGATCCAGCTAGCACAGCTGGGCAGCACTATGAATAGCACAAGAGTCTGCTCCTTGTGCCTATGGATGCTCATCCTGAAAGGAGGTCTGTCACTGTTTTGTCCAGGGAATGAGTTCCCTGCTAGTCTGGAAGCACAGGACTTCAAGGGGGAAGGGGGTGAAATTCCAGAGATAAGAATAGTGTCTTGTAAGCATCTGAGACCTGGCAGTTTTATGGAGAGTCTGTACTGGATTCCTCTGTCAGTGACTTTTCTACAGAAATCCAAAGATGCTCTACCTGAGAGAGTGCTCTCCAGGGGCAAGATCCTGTTAATGCATCTGCTGCCGCAGATGTCATGTGGAAGATTGGGTGTGACCCTGGTTGCACATTTGTCTGTGCTGGGATTGGTGACAAAGGCAGAACTATGTGTAGAGGCCATCTGTTACAGTGCTGCTAACTGGAAAGGGACTCAGAAAAATAACTTTTCTTAATACAAGTAACGTTTTTCTTACAGCTTAAAGGAATTTGATCAGAGTAGTCAGTAACTTTCTCTATATATAACATTTACAAAAGGTAGAGATGTTGTAAAATTCTATATGCGACAGTTGCTTTAAACTGATCAGAAAAAGTAGACCCATACACTGGGGACAAATTCTCTTGAGATTTTTAATGACAAGATTACACTTCAGCATTGGATGACCTTTAAAGAACTCATCTCTCCTCTCCTCTCAAAGAAAAATAAAAAAATAAAAAAGTCTCTCACACAATTGGAATCCCACAATTCCCCCTGCTTGTGTGTGTGTGCGTGCGTGTTTTGGTGTTTATATACAAAGAACATTTCCTGCTCTATAAGGGGCATACTGCACTAGTCTTACAAGCTTTTAAAAAACTGTTCAAGAAACAAAAAAACAAAAAGGTGGTTTATGTAGTTTGACTTGAAAGACATAATATGAATTAAACATTTGTACTATGCTATAAAATTAACTCAGATTATCTTCATCATATCGGAAGCATTATTGGAAGTGCAGTCTGTATCTTCAGTATTTTGACAGCAGTCCTGTATAATTGGTTATGGACTAAGTGAAAGTAAGCACTAAAGAAGCATTTGATCTATCTCTTTAATACTGTAAAAATAAGAGTTGTAAATTTATTTCAAAGAATCAAAGCTAATACTGAGTAATTCATCTCTGAAGAAACATATTTATGGTATCTGCTATTTGATTAGATGGCTTCAATGGTCAGTTAATTTGAACCTTTCAATATCATTCCTGAGAGCTGCTTAATTACTCTGTTGCACCAAAGCCATATTCATTCTATTCACAATCCCTTATCCCACTTCAAATGACAAAACCAAGTACCATGCCACCTAAAGACTTTCTGTCAGTGTCAGGTGGAAGTTTACCAGTGAGTGACTGTTCTCTTTATTAGGTTAATCACACCAATTGGCCTTATAGAATTTGCGTCTGTCGGAAAATTTTAATGGATTGAAGCTTATGAAAACTAAAGGAGGAAAATAGAGTAATATGTGTATACCTCGATACCAGTATGCTACATTCAGCAAACAGATCGTTTTCTTTCTCTTTCACAAATGATAAATTTAAAACATGCTGTGATATTGAACCCTAGCAGTAGATTATGATATATTAGCACATTCTTTTTGCTGGTTTGTGCTCATTCAAAGAAAGGTGATCCAACATAATGTCACAATTATCAAACAATACCATTAATATCACATGAAAGTAGTAATTTTGCTAAAGATAACTGAATAATAGTTGCAGCAATACACTTATGAGTAACTGCCAGAAATTCAAGCCAGATTCAAAAGAACACTGCTTGATGTCAGGTGGCTCTTAAGTGAAAGCAGAGAATACTGGAAAGGTGTCCACCATCTGTGTACTATTGACTATGAAAGGGTGTTTGAATGTGTGCATCATACATAACAAATGCTAACATTACAAAGAATGTGAATTCCAAAAATCTTAATTATACTCCTGGGGAACATATGCATAGACCAAGAGGCAGTCATTCAAACAGAACAAGGGGATACTATGTGGTTTAAAATCAGGAAAGATGTGCATCAGGTTGTATCCTTTAAAGAAGATGACATCAGGATTGAAGAAAAATTCATTAACAACCTGCAATAGATAGATGTCACAGCCTTGCTTGCAGAAAGTGAAGTGTACTTGAAGCACTTACTGATAAATATCCAAGAGTACAACTGTCAGCATGGATTATACCTCAGTATAAAGAAAACAAAAATCTCATGACTGGACCAGTAAGCAATATTGTGACAAATAGGGAAAATATTGAAGTTGTCAAGGATTTTGTTTTTCTTGGATCCACAATCAGTGCATTACTGCACTGGGCAGGTCTGCTGCAAAATAAATGTTTTGAATGATAAAAAGCAAAGATACCTCTTTGCCCCCTAAAATGCACCTAGCCCAAGCCATGATATTTTCAGTCCCCTTATATGTATAAGAAAGGCAGACAATTAATAAGGAAAATTGAATAAGAATTGATGCCCTCGAGATATGGCATTGGTAAAAAATATTGAGTATGCGCTGAACTGCCAGAAGAGAGAACAAATCTGTTTGGGAAGAAGTACAGCTAAAATGCTCCTTGGTAGCAAGGATGGTGAGACTTCATCTCATGTACTTTGGGCATATTATTATGAGGGATCATTTGCTAGAGAAGAACATCATGCTTGGTAGAGTAGGGGATCAGTGAAAAAGAGGAAGACCCTCAGTGAGATGGACTGACGTGGTGGTTGCAACAATGGGCTCAGACATTCAGCAGGGATTGCGAGGATGATACAGTACTGGGCAGTGTCTTGTTAAGTTGTACACAGGCCTGGTATCAGTTGGAACCAATTCAATGGCACTTGACAGCAACAGCAACAATACCCACACCTGGAGTCTCTCTCTTTTCCTTCTCCTTTTTACTCTACTATTATTTGAAGCTCCATATTATCCTTTATTGTTACTCTCTTTTACTGTGAAGAAGCAGAGCCACTTTGGTAGAAGTCGTGGCCCAGATTCCTTGCCATCTCCTCCACCTTTATGATGCTCTAGACCCACTTTTATCTTCTAACACCACCACAATTTAGTGTGTAGCTAAAACATACAGAGCATTGCAAGAAAGATTTAAAACAATTTGCATCAATCACTTGTTATTCCATATGGCTTTTAAAATAAAATACTTATGAAACAATAAGGTAGTATGTCTTCAATTGTATGTGTGCCATGAGCTCCTTTGAGAATATTTATAGTAATAATAGTTTTAGTGTACTTGAATACTTTTAAATTTCCAGTATTATTTTTAAATTCTTTGTATTTATTTCTTCATGTAATCTTATCATCAGATCATTCCTAGATGCTATTATTAGACTGGCAAGGAAACTGTGGCTTTGGAATATTAAGTATTGTGCTCAAGAATAAACAGTTTGTAAACAAAGGAGTCAGCACTGGGATATAGGCAGTTTGACTCAAGGGTCCACTTTCTAAACCTCTGAGATACTCAGTGTCTCAAAAGTTATGGTTCGTTTCCCCAGAATAGTAATATAAACTGAAAAAAGCCCAAACCCAGTTCTGTTGACTCTGGTCTGACTCGTAGAATAATAATATACATATGCAAAAATTGTCAGCATTCCTAGATGTCAGTAACTCTCTTAAGTAAGGAATCCTGGTATCAGAATCTGTGATCCAGCATTGTTTTTCTGACAGTATACTTCAGTTTTTGATTTCTAAACTCTCATAATTATTATCTGTGTGTCTTTCTTTCCCTAAGTAGTGGGAATAGAGAGAAGAAAAAAAAGAGAGAGAGATAGAAGAGGAGAGTTTACTCCATTTGTTTCCTGCATCATATTACAGTAAACACCTATAAAACAGTGGTTCTCAATTATTTAGTATATAATTTTTCCTCATTTTCTTATGTAACAGCACTAATACAGGATAATCAGCTTTTCAGTAGTTACTATTTACTCTCACCATAATTTTTGCAGAAAATTTTATCTAAACATTTAAAAATTTTAATACCAAAAATAGGTAGAGTACTACCCAAAAAAGATAAGAGTATAAGAAATAAAATAAATCTATCAAAATTGAATAAATATAGCTCTACAAGGAAATTGCCATGCTGTTTGCAATAATATGTTTGAAATACTAAATTGTTTTAAACTTTTGCTTGTTCAAAGAGTGGCAGTTAGGAAAGGGAACTTGTCTTGTTCATGTTTGGCTTTAGAAATAGAAAGTTAAGGAAGAAACTTATTCTATAAAACAATTCTAATCACTACAAATAGGGAGAAAAGACAAAATGCATTTGTAATGATAGTTGATGTTCAGTTAAAGGGAATCAGGGAAGCCAACTCTCAGGAATAATAGAAGAACTGTTGATGCAGAAATACAACCAGGAAGAAGAGATTGCTCTTCATGGTAAGATGCCGTAACCACAAGGCCTGAATGCATCCGAACATACAGGAAGGTGTGAATAAATGATAGCTGTTACTTTAGTTGCCTTTAGTGATAACAAGGTATAATATAGTGGGTATATGTCATTTTTGCCTGACCCACATCTGTCTCTCCTCCTTTTGGTAATAACACAATGATTTCCTTTCAAGAAACATCTCTTCCCATGCTTAGTTTATGTGAATCAAGTAAGACTAACTCCATTTCTAGCTTAATTAAATAGTTAAATGCAGGCCTGGACAAACAATCACTGTGGTGACAAGAGGTGGTTTGGAAACAGACACGTCTCAGGTTGAGTTAATGAGAGCTCACATTGGCTTTTTTTTTTTTTTTTTAATCCCTTAGGGAAAAGAACTTTAATTTTCTTGCATTTTTAAACTGGAACAGTATTGTGAACTTGGAAGTGGTAAATGGTAGCTACTATGTCTGCCCCTGCATGGGCACAGTGTACCTTTAATAGAAAATCAATACAGAAAGAAGTATTCCAAGAGACAGGAAGAGACTATCGTGATGATATACTTCAGTACAAGAATTCCGTCATGACTGAGGCCACTTATACCCTTTTATTTCTTGGTTCTTGGTGGCATAAGTGCTTAAATGTTTTGTCTGCTAACCAAAAGGTCTGCAGTTTGAATCCACCAGGTGCTCCTTGGAAACTCTGATGCAGTTCTACTGTGTCCTATAGGTTCTCTGTAAGTCAGAATTGACTGGATGGCAGTGGATTGTTGTTTTTTAGTACTCCAAGCCAATAATCTTTTTAAAAATCTTTCTTTTGCTTGAAATAGTTTATTATCTGTTACCACTAACAGAGCCCTATCTTATAGCTAGTCTCTTGAATTATTTTGTGGAGTTCATCTCTATGTGCATGAATGCAGCAAGGGAACAGTGACTTCCATTTAGATGTAGAAGTTCTGAGTAAGTTGTCCTCCCCTGGTCATTGCTGGCTAGTGCCTAGATCAGTTCAGGCACACAGTCAGTGCTTATTAGATTTTGTTAAATAAATGACATAATCAAAGAACAAATTCTTACTGGATTATTGGAAGAAATCAAACTAAACATCTTTCCTTTTAACCCTTTCAAGATCCAGTTATGCTCTTTTTTTTTTTCTTTGAAGTGTTTTCATTAGTAGAAGCATTCTGAATCATGAAGCATGTTTAAATTTTTTGTTAGTAATACGGATTTTGACAAATATTTTTTGATACTACAGATAATATTTGTATTGTGGGGTTTGAGAACCTTAAAAGTCATCATGGAAATTTTTAAGTTTCTCATACTCGTAATTAGCACATCCACATCTGAACTTCTGGACCTCAGTTACTGATATTTTTCATGGTGACTTCCATTAGGATATATGGGAAACTTCTAGTTCCCCAAATCTAACCTGAAATATAAATAAAACGAAACCCATCAGGGCTTTCTCACTGTCACACAGGAAACTATAAAAAGGAGAAAAAAAATTTTACTCACTCTTACTTCTTGTTTGCACACCTCACTTACAAACGTCATACCTCATCTTTCTGCTTCAACTGACATTTCTCTCACCTTTTCTCATTACACGAGTCCTGCTGGAGAGCAGAAAATACGTACAGTGGTAAGAATATACCCTCAAAGATCATAAGAGCCCCAAATGGGTGGAATACCATATTACCACAGGTCATGAAAGGGTAAGATATTGAAACCAACGTGTTAGTCATAAACTTAGTTATATGTGCAGTGAGATTTTACTCAAGGTCTGTTTTGGGTAAGAAATTATGTATTAGAGGTAAGTTCAAAATATATCAAGGGAAAGTAAAAATGGTACATGTGATGGCAAACGTAAGTATAAACTGAATGGTTTGAAAAGTGACAAATTGTCAATGGAAAAATGTAAATTGATATTGATAGACTATTCACTTAATTGAGCCCTCAGTGATGATTTTAGTGTTGTGTTGATTACTAGGTGCCCTTTCCTGTTGTGTTTCTATGTATTTTGAGCAAAAGCGTGTTCATAGTTGAGACAATCATTATTTATCCAAGCTAGTCTTTTTAAGAATTTTTCAATATATTTCTCCCTCTTTCATTGATGAAGCTATTGAATGAATATCACGTCTTGCTGCTACCTGAATACCTCCCTACTTAAAAAAAAATCGGTTGTAATTTATGTTGGGTTTGTAAATTTGATAATTAAGCCTATTTAAAAATTTAAGATAAAAATAAGGTGAATTTCAAATAAATTCCTGAGGACTTTCTCATGAGTGCATGGTATATTTGGTACCTGGATTTCCTATCTAGATGAAAGGTACCACCAGCTTATTAATTACCCAAACTACAAATCTCAAAAGATCTTCAGTTTTGAGTTTACTCTTATCTCTCCATATCTAGTTATTCAGCAAGCCATGCCATTTCTCTTTTGAAATACCTACGCTACAGTTACTCAACTACCTCTTTACCTGGGGTTCATGTAATTTTACATGGACTACTGTCAGAATATGGCTGACATTGCATGAAACAGGAATTCCAGAGCCCTTAATTGTTCTCTTAAGGGATCTGTGTATGGATCAAGAGACAGTCATGCGAACAGAACAAAGAGACACTGCATGGTTTAAAGTCAGGAAAGGTGTATGTCAGGGTTGTATCCTTTCACCATACCTTTTCAATCAGTATGCTGAGCAAATAGTCATGAAGCTGGATTATATGGGGAAGAATAAGGCCTCAGAAGTGATGGATGACTTGTTAACAACCTGCATTAATGCAGACGACGCCACCTTACTTGCTGGAAGTGAAGATTTGAAATGCTGATGAAGAACAAGAACCACAGTCTTCGGTATAGATTGCTGCACCTCAACATCAAGAAAGCAGAAATCCTTACAAGTGAACCAGTAAGCGACATCATCATAAATGGAGAAAGTATTGACATATTCAAGGATTTAATTTTATTTGGATCCACAATCAATGCCCATGGAAGCAGCAGTCAAGAAATCAAAAGATCCAGTGCATTGGGAAAATCTGCTGCAAATGATCTCTTTAAAGTACTGAAAATCAGAGATGTCACCTTGAAGACTAAAGTGTACCTGGCCCAAGCAATGATATTTTCAGTTACGTTATATGCATGTGAAAATTGGACAATGAGCAAAGAAGACAGAAAAAGAATTGATGTCTTTGAATAGTGGTGTTGGAGAAGAATGTTGAATGTACCATAGACTGTCAAAAGAACAGACAAATTTGTTCTAGAAGAAGCACAACCAGAATGCTCCTTGGAAACAAAGATGACAAGACTGTGTCTTACATACTTTGGACGTGTTATCAGGAGAGATTAGTCCCTGGAGAAGGGCAGAGTGCTTGGTACAGTGGAGGGTCAGCAAAGAAGAGGAATACCCTCTTCTTTGAGGATTGAGAGATGGATTGACATGGGCAGCAACAAGGGGCTTAAGCATAAAAATTGTTGTGGACGTGGCTCAAGACCGGACAGTGTTTGTTCTGTTGTGCACAAGGTCTCTATGAGTCAAAACTGACTTGACAACACCTAACAGCAACAACACTATCAGAATATCCTATGTGGTTTCAGTACCATAGTCTAACCCCTCAAGTTTAACCTCTACATTCACACTTTATAGATTTTCCCCAAATGCACATCCTAGAAATGTCCAACATCTGTATAATAAAAGTCAAACTTGTTATTCACACATTTATTAACATAAAATTTTGAGCAGCTGTTATGTATCAGGCATAATGCATAAGAGGTCTGACAGTTAAGTCCTCAAACTTAATTGTTTGAAGTGCTACATACCTCATTGCTGAATATCACTACAGTCACCTTTGAGGTACTCCCCAGGGAAGCTATGTGCTAGTGCCAGTGTGTAGTGCAGCCTTCAAAGCAATTTTGGAACTCTTTTTGGAATGGCCTTTGTGCATGGTGGCAAGTTTGTTAACTTATATAGTTGTGAACTTGTATAGTTGTCTGTGAGGGGGCTTTTAGCCAGTAAACAAATAACTATATTGGAACACACACCCTACTCACCTGTCTGGCTCCCAGTGACTTTTTTCTTTACCTGAAGATAAAGGAAATATTGAATGGAAGACATTTTGGTGACATTCAGGATATCAAGGATAATATGATGACAGCTCTGACTTCCATTCCAGAAAAGAGTTCCAGAACTGCTTTGAAGGGTGGACTAGGTGCTAGCATTGGTGCATAGCTTCCCAAAGGGAGTCCTTCGAAAGTGTCCATAGTGAATGTGGTACGTAGCACTTTTTCTGGGATGAGTTCATGAACTTAATTGGCAAACTTCGTATAAAGCTTTCCAGAATCATTTTCTCGTTTAATATCCTGCTATTTACCTAATCACATCATGTGAGCATATGCATCATCCAGAACTATAAACTCTTTAGTTAAGTATGTTTTTTCATACTTCCAAACCTCTACACATCCTGGAGTTTCAGTGTGAAATGCCTCTCTCCTTGTTTTTCTGAATTTGTCCTTTTTTGCCACTGTCTTTCCTTTCCACTGCTCCCAGTCTCTGGCCTTGGATAGAAACTTTCTCTCTGGTGCTCATATTGCTATGTTTTCTATGCCTCTATGGTGCCATGGTGGTTAAGCTCTTTGGAAATTCTACGAGACAGTGCTACCCTGTCCCATATGGTTGCTATGAGTTGAAATTGACTTCGTGCCAATGGGTCTGTGTTTTTGTTTTTTTTTTTAATTTGTTTGTTTGTTTTAGTTTTGTAGTAATTCTAACCATATTTGTAATTGCTTGTTTTCTTTAATTGCTTTTGTAATAGGCTGTGAAAACAAGGATATTATCTTGTTCATCCCCACAGTTACATATAACATGTGACAGATAATGAATCTTCAGGTAATGTTTGGTGAATAAGTTACTAAATGATGGTGCTACCATGCTTCTAGCTCTTTTTTGTTACATGGGTATTTGTAAAATTATCCTCTGCTTTCTTTCTCAACTAGTTTGTAAGCTCCTTAGAGCAAGGAATTATCTCCCCTTATGGTACCTGTTGAAAGGCGCATAGTAAGTGCTAAATCCATAGTTTTTGAATTAAATTTAAAATCACTCCACAAATACCCCCGCAGTATGTTTGAACTTCCAAAGTGATGACTTTATTGCTTCGCTGTGTTATTAAAGAGCAAGAAAGAAGGAATTGAAGAACTTTCTAGGGAAATAATTTCTCTCTTTAGCCCCTGCTCTCCTCTGGCTTCTTACCAGAGTTGGCTGAGCCTTAGGTGTGGACAGTGTAAAGGGCAGGAAGCCAGGGAAAGGAAGTTGTGTCATGCAGTAGAAGCACCATAGAAATACAAAGTAAATTGGATTTTTGATGACTGGGAGCTCCTGAAAAAAACTGATGGAAACATTAATTCAAGGTGCAAGTTTGGGTGAGAGGATGTCAAATCAGAGAACAGTCAGGAAAGGCACTGTCAGTGTAAGGCCGTTTTGACAGTCTGTGGTAGATACTCTCTGCAGTATGACCAAGAATTGATTGTGCATATAGAAATGCTATGTTTCCTTAAGGGAAAACTTTTTCCCTTTTGTCTTTATGAAATCCACTCTCCTGAAAATGTTATTCCCTTCTCATACTAAACCCTCATTAATTTATAATTCACTGTATACTTTAAAAGTACTCCACAGACTTCCCATTTCTCTCATACACAGTGCTTCTAGTGTAGTAAGTCAAGTGGGAACCAGGTTGGCATACTGCTTGTCTTGAGGGCTGCATGACAGACTTGCTGGTGCCCAAACATTTCACCAGTCGTCTCTTAGATCTTTGTGAGTGTATGGAAGTGCCGTTCTGCAGGATCCTGAAAGTGAGTTCTGGCTCTAAAACAACTCTTTCACTGTTAACTGTAAAGTGACTCTGTTTTCTGGGATCCAAAGGCAAAACTCAGTGGAGTCTCCTAGTGAGTGTCTGTTAATTTTGAGGATAGATGGGCATAATTTCACCAACTGCACACCCTGAAAGCAGAGACAGTGGGAATTCAAAGAAGGAAATGAGTCCTGCTTCCCTCCCCATCTTAACTGTTCTCTTTGCAGGTGAATTTGGCAGGACTTTGGAAGTAATTGGACACAGAAGATTATGTCAAATGGTTTTCAATTTCTAATTACCCAACATGCCGTTAGTAAAGATAGGAATTAAAGAAGGAGTAAGTTTAACATCAGTTTTCTTAGAATCACAATTTATTATAATAGTATGTAGGAAATAGGAGAAAAACTTGAGCATTAAGATAATTTTTTATTAGAATTTAAATATCTTTAGTATAAAATGCTTAGGAGACATGTAGCTATGAGGTCTCATGTTGTGTGTGTATACGTGTGTTTATTTGGTGGGATGAGTTATATTACTATGTATATTATGCAGAGGTTAAAACTTCATCTAGTCTCCACATTCCAGACAGAAGCTGTAAATACAACAAGATAGGTAGAGATTGCCACCACTTATCTTTTGCCTGTCTTCCTATGGTGGGTTATGTGTTGCTGTTAAACTGGAAGTTATGTCACTGTTTTTTCAAATACTAGCAGGGTCACCCATGGTAGACTGATTTTAGCAGAGCTTCCAGACTAAGACAGATGAGAAAGACTGGCTGGTAAAATCTTTATGTATAGCAAATTAACGTTGTCTGATATAGTACCAGAAAACAAGCCTCTTGAGTTGGAAAGCACTCAAAATGTGATTAGGGAAGAGCTGCTGTACTTGATCTTGATGATGTGAATGAAATAAATCATTCAGGACTTTCATTTGCTGATGGGGCACAGCTCAAAAGGAAAAAAACAATAATAGCTGCAAATATCCAATAGTTATTGGAATATCCTAGGATATCCTAGGCATTAATGAGCTGAAATGGACTGGTATTGAATGAGACAGTCATATGGTCTTCTGTGCTGAAAGTGACAAATTAAAGAGGAATGGCATCACGTTCTTCATTTAAAACAAAATGCACATCTATCCTGAAGTACATCAGTATCAGTGATAGGATGATATTTATATGAGCTATCAGGAAGACCAATTAATAGGACTGTTATTTAAATTTATACACCAAACACTAACAGCAAATATAAAAACAGTGAAGGTTTGTACAAACATCTGCAGTCTGAAATTGATCAAACTTACAATCAAGTTGCATTGATAATGATTGAAATGCAAAAGCTAGAGAAAAAGAAGGACCAGTAGTTAGAAAATACGGCCATGATGAAAGAAATGACACATAATAGAATTTTTCAAGACCAATGACTTATTCATTGCAAAAACCTATTTTTTAACAACATAAAGGCAACTGTACACATAGACCTCACCTGATGGAGTACACAGCAATCAAAACTAGTGCTTTTGTGGAAGGAGATGATGAGAAAGCTCAGTTATATCAAGGCCAGGGGCTGACTGCAGGAAAGGACATCAATTGCTCCTATATGATTTCCATTTGAAGCTGAAGGAAATTAAAAGTCCATGAGAAACAAAATATAACCTTGAATGTATCTCACCTGAATTTGGAAACCATCTTAAGAACAGATTTAATGCATTGCACACCAATGAATGAAAACCAAATGAGTTGTGTGATGACATCAAGAATATCGTACATGAAGAAGCAAAAGATCATTTTTTTTTAAAAAAAGGAAAGAAATAAAACACCAGAATAGATGTCAGGAGAGTCTCTGAAACCTGCTTTTGAATGTAAAGTAGCTAAAGCAAATGGAAGAAATGATGAAGTAAAACAACTGACCAGAGGATTTCAAAGGGCAACTCAGGAAGACATAGTATTTTAATAAAATGTACAGACTGGAGTTAGAAAGCAACAAGGAAAAAACACACTCAGCATTTCTCACACTGAAAAATCTGAAGAGAAAAATTCAAGCCTCAAGTTGTAGTATTAAAGCATTCTGTGGGAAGAATACAGAACAGTACAGGAAACATCAAAGGAAGTTGGAAGGAATACATAGAGTCACTGTACCTAAAAGAATGGGTTAATGTTCAAGCTTTTCAGGAAGTAGCATGTGACCAAGAACCAATGGTACTGAAGGAAGAACTCCAAGCTGTGCTGAAGGCATAGGTTAAAAAAAAAAAGAAAAGCCTCCAGTATTCAACAGTACACTATTTGAGATATTTCAGTAGACTGATGAAATGCTGGAAGTTATTACTTGTCTATGCCAAGAAATTCAGAAGACAGTGACCTGGCCAACTGATTGATCTATGATATCACTCGTTGTCCATTTATTGGAGCATTCAGTCCACTTACATTCAGTATAATTATTGATAGGCATGTGTTTAGTACTGTCATTTTGATGTGTTTATTTTTGTGTTGTGTTTCTGTGTTTTACTTAATCTTCTGTTCTGGATCATTCTCGTTTACAGGCTGATTTTTCTTTTTTTTTCAGTTTTGTGTTTGTTGAGACTCCTGTATTATGCTTCTTGTTTTGATGTGTTGCATTGTTATTTTGCTTTGCGGCTACCCTCTGGTACCCCTTAGTATTTTAAGCTTAAACCAGACTTTAACTTCTGTGTATCTTTTTATTTCCTCTCCATTTGAAAGGATTATAACTACTGTAACATGTCCCTCTTTTTAGTGTGGTGAAGTCGTAGTTTTCATGTTATAATCATTGGTTCTCTTCTTTTAATAATGTAGTTCTGACTGAGCTTATTGACTTCCCTAAGTGAGTGGGATTCTGGATGATGTGTCCTGCGTTGCCTCAAGTATACACTTAATGTTTTTGTTTTTTCTAAGCAAAGAACTTCTTTCAGTTTTTCGTGTAGTTTTGGTTTGGTTTTTACAGCATTTCTCAGCTTCTGTTTACCTGTGAAAGTCTTAATTTCACCATCATATTTGAGAGACAATTTTTCAGGGTATATAATTGTTGGTTGAAAGTTTTTCTCCTTTAGGTCTTTGACTGTGTCATCCACTGCTTTCTTGTCAACATTGTTTCTGCAGAGAAGTCAAACAAAAGCCTACCAGATTTCCCTCTGAATGTTAGCTTTGTTTTAGCCTCACTGCTTTTTAGAGAATCTGTTTCATTTTACTAAGCTTGACTATAATATGGCTTGGTGTCTTTCTTTTGAGGTCTGGGTTTTTGTGGCATTCGATATGCATCTTGGATACATATGTTCTCTTCTTTCGTAATTTCAGGGAAGTTTTCTGTCAGCAACTCTACAGCAGTGCTCTGTATTTTCATCTATCCTTCCCTGTTCAGGAACTCCAATTAGTCATAGATTATTCCTCTTAATAGAGTCCCACATGTTTCTTAATGTGTCTTCATTTTTCTTACTCCTTTTCGGTGATTTCTTCTTATGAATGCTGTTGTCAATTGCCCTGTCCTCCACGTCACTAAGTCTGACTTCCAGGTCCTCAGTTCCACTCTCCTGGCTTTGGATTGTATGGTCTAATTCTGTAGTTTTGTTATTGATCTGCTGGATTTCAAATTGTTGATGTACCATCAGTTCAAAATTTTTCATTTTGTTCAACCTCTAAGAGGCTCTACATACAGTTCTTTTGTACTTGACCTCCGATAGTTGCAGAAAGGCTTTTCATCTGGGAAGTTTTTTGCTTCTTTATTTGGGGAGCTTTCTGGAGCCATGGTGGACTGCTGCTTTAAATGGTTAGCTGTGGTCTGATGTCTGCATGCCTTCTAGAAGCTGATTTCTCTGGAGTTACCTCAACAGAAGCTGAGGCACAGTTCTAAGAAGGGAATTGGTCACCAGCCATCTTTATGTACTAGTGACTGGCCCCAGGTGGACTCTCTGGGGTGGCAGTCTCTGCCTCTTGGCTGGCAAAGATGATACCCTACTTATGGAGTCACTGGGGGCCATCAGCCCACCCTATGATGTGGATCAGTGAAGGGTGGAGGAGACGCTGCTGTGCCTCTAAGCAGTTAGTTCTCCAGGTGGTCTTATTTAAAAGGGCACTTTACTTCTGAGGGGGAGCGTCCAACAGCTGCCGAAACAGTCAAGCCCTCAGGTGTGGCAGGCCCCGCTTCCAGCCGACAGTGAAAGTACTTCATAGGCTGTCCCCAGATGCTACTTTGTGGTTCAAAGTAGGGAGAGGTTAGGGCTTTCGTGCCATCCTCTGCCTGGCCCCACATGTAAATCTAGACACGAATTGTCTCAAACACCACTTTTCTGCTGCAGAACCACTTGCCAGATGATCTGCTGCTCTGCTTGAGAATCAGCTATAGCTAAGGCCCTTGGCTGGGTGACTCTGCCTCCCAGCTGACCAAGATGCCATCCTGGCTGAGCTGTCCTTCCTGCTGTGAAACAGTAAAGTCTATGGTGCAGCTCAGAAAAGAGAGAGTGGAGGGGCAGTGGTGCCCTCAGTCAGCATCTGGGCTCTCAGTGTGTGGCTACCCAATGCTCCGTCTCTCTGCTGTGCTATACACTGTTTACTTAAGTGCCACAGTTTGCCATATTTGCCAGCTTGTGCCCTGTTCCCACTTCCTGAATAACAAAGAAGGCATCAGTACCTGCAGTCCTCTGAAACAGTGAGTCAGCAGGAGTGGGGTCAGTGACAACTGGCTCGTCTTTGAGAGGGGTAGTTTAGTCTGTTATTAGTGCCTAGTCAAATCTGACAACACAATGCTAGATCCTAGGGCTCCCCAGATGTCCATGCTGCTCAAATCAGTCATCATTCCCAGTCTTAGTTCTCAGAAAAAGTTGAGAAGACGTGTGTCTTGTCCACCATCCTGGCCCCGCCTCCTGGCCAACCAATTGAAAGAGGTATACTTTTGTGCCCATTCCAAGGAAAGTTGATCCAACCCAGTGTGGAAATTATCAGACAGGTGCGGTAGTAAATCCACAGGAACTGCCAGAAATTCAAGCCAGATTCAGAAAAGGACTTGGAACAAGGGTTATTATTGCTGATGTCAGGGTGATCTTGGCAGACAGTAGAAAATACCAGACAGATGTTCACCTGTATTTATATTAACTGTACTAAGGCATTTAACTGTGTCTGTCATAACATATTATGGATAACATTGGGAAGAATAGAATTCATAGCACTTAATTGTCCCCATGAGGAGTGTGCACATAGAACAAGAGGAAGTGGTTTAAACAGAACAAGGGGATACTTGTGTGGTTTAAAATCAGAAAGGTGTGAATCCAGGTTATTTTCTTCACCATACTTATTCAAGCTTTATGCTGAGCAAATAACCCAAAAAAGCCTAACAGAATGAGGAGGAACACAGCTTCAGGATTGGAAGAAGATTAATTAACAACCTGCAATATACTTGTATAGATGACATGACTTGTTTATTGAAACTGATATGGACTTGAAGCAATTTGATCAAGACAAAAGACATCAGCCTTCAGTATAGATTATACCTCAATGTAAAGAAAGCAAAAATTCTCACAACTGTACCAATAAGCAACATCATGGTAATCATAGAAAATACTGAAGTTGTCAAGGATTTCATTTTACTTGGCTCCATAATCAAGGCCATTCCTTTCAATGCCCCATAGGCATCAAAAGTGGGCCATGAATAAAGAAGACAGAAGAAAAATTGATGTCTTTAAATTATGGCATTGATGAAGAATATTGATTATACCACTGACTGCTAAACAAATCTGTCTTGGAAAAATTGCTGCCAGAATGCTCCTTAGAAGTAAAGATGGGGAGACTTCATTTCCTATACTCAGACATGTTCTCAGTACAGAGCAGTCCCTGGAGAAGGACATCATGCTTGGTAAAGTAGCCAGTCAATGAGCAAGAGGAAGACGCTCATGGAGATGAAGTGACACAGTGGCTGCAACAATGGTCTGAAACACAGCGAGGATTGTGAGGATGCTGTAGGATTGGGTAGTGTTTCTTTCTATTGTACATAGGGTCCCTAGGAACAGGAGCTGACTGAAAGGCACATAAAATAACAGATGAGGACTACCAGGATTATGTGCCTGGACTAAAAGGACAGTAGTTACTCAGTTGGTTAATTACTACCAGGCAAGGATATAGGCCCAATATGAGCAAGTCTTATTTGCTTTTCCAAAGAAACTGTAAAGCTATCCATACAGTATCCTATCAATATCTGCAACAAATCAAAAATTGAAATTGCATGATGGTCGAATAAAATAGATCTATGAAAAAATTCAGCATTACAGACTTCAAGTTTTGAGTCTTCTAGGTTAGAGTCTCATAGGGAAAAAAGACTTAAAATGTGAAACAATTTGAGACTATCGTAAGTCATTACATAATTAGATGACAAGGTAAATGAAAGGAAGTGTCATTTGGCTACCATTCCAGAGGGGAGAGATAAATTTTAGCTAATGTTAAACCTGAACTAAGTGATGATGTGGTACTCTGTCTGAAACTTGAAGATGAATGGCAAGTAATGCCAGTAGGCAAAGGAAAAAAGCAGCGAGAAAAGTAATATGGAAGCTAGAGGTAATAATTTAGGAAGACAGTGGCTTATTCTAAGTGGAGACAAGGAAAGTATTAAAACCTGTCTTCTAACTCCTGCTCTGTTCCATCCATGCTCTACCACCTCCTGTTTTAACCTATATAAAAGCTTAAGTTTCATTAAGTAAACATTTATTGAGTACACACTTTGTTCCAAAAACTAGTTTCTCACAAACACTGTATTTTCCTACTGTGTACATGGTTTCTCATAAACATACACATGTCAAATTCACTTTTATTACACTTTTGGTTACATGAGTAGTCATGGTATATATACTTTATTTACTTTTAGGAGGAAGTGGAATTACTTGAGAATATACATAAAAATGGAAAAATATAGTAAAAAATGCAAAGTTTGAATATTGGTATTCTATACAAAGTGTCAAATATTCGTGTTAAGTATTTCTAGAAGCAAATAAGTATGCAGCAGTTATCATGTTCACTGCAAATAACAAATTAGAAGTGGGCACCCAAGTCGAAATAAGAGTTTGGTTAATAAGTACAACATTCACCATTTATCAAGTGAATACTTATCATCAAGACAAATATAAAAATAAATAAAGGTAATAGTTTCATACTTTGTTTTTCCTCTGTCCTAATGCTCTTTGAGAAGGTTAGCAGGTAGATTTGTAGAGAAATAGGCAGACTGAATAGAGACCAAAAAATTTTGCACACAGGAAAGATATTGACACATTGGAAAAAGTAACTATATATTATGATATTTCATGTTATGAAAAAACAATATGCATGTAACAATATAAAATTGCTTGGCTTTCTGGCTTCAACAAATGATTTTATATCTTTTTAAAGTATGGCAGTTTGGTTTACAATTGAAGTATAGTATACATCATAAGACCCATATTTGACAGTGTACAGTATAATACATTTAAAGAATAATAATATTTTTAATCAATGAATACAAGTGAGAACTGGTTTAAGACAAACAAAAAAAATTTCTTCAAGTCTTCATTGCCCAAAGCAAATTGTAGAACATGAAGTTAACAAAAAGTCTATGTTGATGTTTCAAACTCAGTATTACTTTTAAAACAGAATCAAACAGTTGAAAGCCTTTCCAGAAGCATTAGTTAAAAGTACAGATAGTTTAATCTAAAATACACATTTACAAAGCTTGGACTGCATAGTGACACTCAGTGCAGAAATACTGTGTAGCTGTCCTAACCTTTCCATTCATTTCTTACAGTCTTCTTTTGCAGGCATATTTCCAAGACACACAGAATATTAGCTGTTCACTGTCTAATTTTAACTTGAAAATTGAGCAAAATCAGATCCATATGTGCAAGAAAAATAAAGTGTCAGCATGGCCATCTTAAATCTTTATCTGGAATGTTATTTTTAAAAGCTATTCCTTTGTAAGTGACATGCTACTTAAAAAATATAACGCAATTTAACATTTTGTTGCATACCTTTCAAAAAAATAATTTTAATCATAAAAAGGTAGAAATAAATATTCACTTAATGTTTTTATTAAAAAATATGTATCCCAATAAGGAACACCCCAGGATTTGAGTTCCAGTAACCTGTCTCCCCCAGCAATCCTGTGTCTGCTGTGTCAGCACAGCGTTATCTCGAGCAGCAGCAGCTGCTGGGCTGTCTGCCTCTCTAATGGAGGCCCTCTTGCATACATTTTAGTGTCAGCACTGATGGAATTTTTATCTTCACGAATGCATTTCCTAATTTGTCTATTCCTATGTCCAGTAAGCTCTAGACTATTTGCTAACAAGTTGTAGCTGTATATTACATAACTTTAAAAACAGAATTTTCCAACACTGAAGAACTTAACACACTTGCTTAGGGCAGTTTGATGAAAAATGAAATTTTCTTGTTAAGTTTTTCTTTTTTTTTTTTGGTCTGCAGTTTATAAGAATTGGGCATTTGGAGGATTTTGAGAGGAAGGAAAACAACAGATTATTGAGTGGTACCACCTGCATACTAGGACAAGACTACTTCTCTTGAAAAGTTTGATATTTGCAATTACCTCAGAATATCTTTTGTTGATTTTTGGAGACAATACAGATGCCTGCTACATTTTTTTGTGGTCAATGCATAATAATATTTAACTGTTGAATACTGAGACTATAGATTCAGAGATACAATAAAGCTAGTTGGGAATTTGGGAGATTTTGTTTTGCTGCTGCAGTATTGTTCCTGTAGTCACTTAGCCCGTGAAGAATAGTGATTACCAAGGCACTATAAATTGTTTTATCCTGATAATGGGCAACTTGTAAAATTTGCATCCTTCATAAAGAAGATTTTCAAAATTCACAGATAATTTGTTCAGCACAAGCATGATTCAAATAAGCTAAGTAAAACATAAACCTGTTTTGTCACATCTGCTGCCTGTGAGCTATCTGGTACTGTCAAAGGACCAGTCTGTCACCCTCTGTATCAGTATGAAGTAGTGTATGTAACAGGAACAGCTGCATCTTCGTTACTAAAATGCATTTCCTTTGTAGTTCCATGATATAATGAGACCTGGTGGTACAGTTGTTAAGCACTTGACTCCTCACAGAAGGGTTGGCAGTTTGAACCTACCAGTCACTCTGTGAGAGAAAGATGTGGCAGCCTGCTTCTGTGAAGTTTACATCCATGAAAACCCTATAGTGGCATTTTATTCTGTCTCATGGAGTTGCTGTAAGTCAGAATTGACATGATGGCAATGGTTATATGTAGTTAAAAAGCATAGGCAAGATGTGGGATTATTTTTCCACCAGAATTTTCACTGATGCTTCTATTTGGAGGATTTTTGACTACATGAGATGCATTATAACTTAACAGTAATTGAAAACATTGAGAAAGGTAACGTTCTCTTTGTGCATATTCCTGGTGTCTAAACATAAAATTTTGGAGTGCAGAGCTTTTAGTTAGGATGTGTTGAATAAACATTTATGAATGACATTTTATTACTTACGGCAAACATATCTCGACCCACAAAGAGATTACAAGTATCTTCTAATACCGGGACCTGGTTTTTTATCTTTTTTTTCTTGATTGCTTTAGGTATATGAGGAAAAACAACGTCTTTTCTACTTCCTAGTAAGCTAATTTTAATGTAAAAAATGAGAAAAAGTCATAATCATTGAGTAAGCAACAGCTCTCAGAAGAAGTAACTACATGTGCTGCTCATGTGTCTTGAAAAAGTAGCTTTAAAATAGTATTATGGTAGAAAGAGATAATAAGAAATGAATGAATAAGAGAGTAGTTTGGTATAAGAAATTTCAGAATGCACACTGATCTTTTATTCTTGAAATGTATTTTATGTAATGATCTTCACTGTGTAGTTCCATAAGTCTGACAGGTGCATTCACCAGTATGACCAACACGCTAATCAATACACATTACATCTCTATCACTCACCCAGTTCCTTCATGACCCTTTCCAGTCTGTCTGTCCTATCTGCTGCCCATACACAAGTGTTCTGCTTTTCATCATTATAGATTAGTTTCATCTAATCTTCAATTTCATGTGGCATTTTAGTAGGAAAGGCTTATTTGTATCATTCATGGGCTCAGAGGAAAAAAAAACATGCAGTGAAAGAGCTGGAAAGGTCAAGAGGGAGGAATAAATAATGGTGTGATCTTGAAAATGTTTAGATGTAAGTTCTTGGTGTTGTCATTAAAATGTGTTTGTTAATGAAATCCTCTTAAAAATGTGAATGTTTTGCAGTTTTTAATCCTTCACTAAAACACGTGCTGTTGTTGTTAGATGCTATTGAGTTGGTTCCAACTCATTGCGACCCTATGAACAACAGAACAAAGCGCTGCCTAGTCCTGTGCCGTGTCCACAATTGTCTTTGTGCTTAAGTCCATTGTTGCAGCCACTGTGTCAGTTGATCTTGTTGAAGATCTTCCTCTTTTTCACTGACCTGCTGTATTACCATGCATGACGAACTTCTTTAGGACATTAAACATGTCCAAAGTATCTAAGATGCAGTCTTGCCACCCTTGCTTCCAAGAAGCGCTCTGGTTGGATTTCTTCCAGAACAGATCTGTTTGTTCATTTGGCAGTCCATAGTGTATTCAGTACTCTTCTCAAACACCACAATTCAAAGGCATCAATTCTTCCATCTTCCTTGTTCGTTGTCTAGCTTTCACATGCATGTGATACAATTGAAAATACCATGGACTGGGTCAGGTGCACCTTAGTCTTCAAGATGACGTCTTTACTTTTTAAACACTTTGAAGAGGTCTTTTGCAACAGAGCTCCCAGTGCGATGCATCTTTTTATTTCTTGACTGCTTATTCCATGGGAGTTGAGTGTGGAACCAAGTAAAATGAAATCCGTGACAACCTCAACCCTTTCTCCATTTGTCGGGCTGTTGCCTCCTTGTCCAGTTGTGAGGACTTTTGTTTCCTTGATGTTGAGGTGTAGCCCACACTGAAGGCTGTGATCAGCTATTTTTGTCAGTGTTCTGCATCCTCTTCACTTTCAGCAAACACCTTTGTGGCATCTTCATAACTCAGTTTGTTAATGAGTCTCCAATCCTGATGCTCCTTTCTTCTTCATACAGTACAGTTTTTCAGATTATTTGTTCAGCATACAGATTGAATAGGTATAGTAAAAGGGTACAACCCTGATATACTGCTTAAAAACACCTGTGTCTCAGACTAAATATGCCAGGAATTTAGACCATGGCCTATTAACCACAGAGCTAAATGTAGTCTGACTTGAAATATAAGGAAAAATGTAACAGGCAGAAGGCAACTGTTTTTCTTGGAAACTCAAATCTACCGTAGTTTCACTAGTAATCTAAACTATGACAGTTTCTAAATTGTCTCTTTAATATGCCACCCACCCAGTACAACACAAAAAGTTCAGGTAATTTTCATCTAACTTTTTCATGCAGCCTTTTCAGCACTTTTAAATAGTAAACTTGGTTAACTGTGTACTCGGTACAAATTTTTTGCAGTGTTTTTGCCAGTTCTGCTCGCTATTGGCTACCCAGGCCTCTCTTCATCAGTGAAGCTTTCTGTCTTCTTAGAAAAACACTTAATCCATTTGTACACTGCCCTTTTCTTCATGGCAGTATCCCCATAAACTTGGAATAGCATGTTCCTGATTGCCTTCCAATCTTGCCAAGTTTAACAAGAAATTTAATGTTTGTCCTTTGCTCTAATTTAAGCTCCAGCATTGTTGCAACAGCATACAGAAACATGCAACAACAATAATAAATGCCACTCAGCAAGGAACTGCCATGTGTTGACATGAACACAGCTGTGAGACACTGATATGCCAAGGCTATGAAACCTTACCGAGTTGTTTGCACAGTGCTGCCAATGTAAGCACATAGTGGTGAGTTCACAAACTTAATTGTCAGACCTTCATATTTCTTGATCCTTAAGCTCAAATGGAAACCTTAATGGCTTAATGGGTTAAGTGGTACACCTGCTAACCAAAAGGTCAGCAGTTCAAATCTACTAGGCACTCCTTAGAAACTGTGGAGCAGTTCTGCTCTCACCTGTAGGGTCACTATGCGTCAGACCTGATTTGAAGGCAGAGGGTTTGGTTTTTAAGCTCAGATAGCATGGTGATAGCTGCTTTTTTAGTTCTGCTTTGTAATTACGTGTTCCTAACTGTTCAAACGTTTTTGTAAGCTCCTAATCCTATGAGTATAGATTCCTTCAATTTTCAATGTTCTTTCTACTTAGTAAGTGCCTTTCTGGTCATCTTGAATGTTCTCCAGGAAAGCGTGAATGAATAGGCCAGGATGACTATGCTGTTTAGAGCAAACAAGCAGCCGTTAGCAAACCGGGGCCACAGATCAGGCAAAAGCATTCTATAACACTATGGCATCTCCATATTTTTAAGGATCACTCATTTATTAGGGTTACATCCGTTCTGAAGATTCTTCTTGTTTAAGATGTGTAACCACAAGGTTGGCAGTTCAAATCCACCAGGCACTCCTTGAATACTCTGGGGGTCAGTTCTGCCCTGGCCTCTAGGGTCGCCATGAGTTGGATCTGACTCGACAGCACTTGGCTTGGCTTTGGCTTAAGCGCTTTTTGTATATCCATTCCTTTTTTTTTTTTACAGTTTTAAAAATCCTTTCCCTTCTCAGCTTATTTGTTATCTAGCCTTCTTTTTCATGTGCCAGGATGTGGTTCAGAGGTTAACTTGTCAGTCTAGCTTAATCAAGAGGTGACTGCTCTGGTATCCCTGAGACATGTAGACAGGTAGATAAGTAACACTGAGCAGTAGCCAGAGATAACCTCTTCCATGGAAAATGTCAGAAACCTACGGGCATTTCTTTACTATACATCTCTCCTTTCTCAGTATTCCTTGCTAGTTTCACGTCTCAGAACTTGAACAAAACAACATTCCTATTTAATTTGAGCCTAAATTTTTCTGGTACAGTTTTGATTAGGAAAATATTTTGGGATCTTCAGTTAGACTTAGAGATCCCTAGACTTACTAAGAGGGTGTAGTTTCCACTGGTTTATGTTGGTTCTTATTAACTTCAGTTTCAAATACCAATTCTAAAGTTAGGAAACTTAATTGGTATCTACAGTGTACCTAGCAAAAATTACACATATGGACATTCCAAATGAAGTACTTTATTTTGCAAAATACTACTGTGACTCTTAAAATATTAGATATCTCACCGCCACTGCCTCAGACATCTTGTAAAAGATCTTATTTTTCCTTTTTCACATTGAGTTTTTCAGCTTTATTGAGGCCTGGAAGTTAGAATCAAGTTGTGGAAGATCTCTTCCATGTAGTATCTGTACCCCATGAAAAGTAGTGATAATCATGCCTACTCTCAAGAAGTTTGTGTGCAGTGTGGGATGTCTGCAATCAAACAGTAGTTACAGTAGAACATGCTAAGCTCTTCATTGAGCTAAGTATGCAGTGTGGTAGGAGGGCAAATTGAAGGTTTAGGAGAAGAGGAGAATCTGATTCAGACTGGATCTGCACCTAAACACAAGCAAGGAAACAATGAGACGGCTTTATACTAAACTCTTGGCTTTCTTCTTCTCTGTTCTGGCACTGTTACCAGTAGGATAATTATGAAAAATATAGTGAAACTGTCTGGATTATTATCTAGTGAGATAAGCTAGTAAGAAGTTAGATTGAGCAACCATTGGTGGATTAGATAGTAACCTTAAGTGATCCAGAGGTATAGCTTGGAGTGCTCTTCATCCTTCCCAAGTAATTTCTCATACATTCTGACTAGACTAAAAACCATTGTCATTGGCTGAATTCTCATTCATACTGAACTGCTTTTTCATGGCCAGGCTGTATCTGTAACTTTCACCAGCATTCATTCATTTAGGTTCACTTGTTAGAAAACATGAATCATCAGTGCAGCCTGCCTACTTTGCAGGTTAATCAATTTGTGAACATGATTGTTAGACAGAGAAAGATAAATAGACCAACAGATAGAATATGTGTGTATAATATGTGAATATGTGTAATATATGTTCATATGTGTGTGTGTGTGTGTGTTGGCTTAGTGTAGTGCAAATGGTTGGCAGTTGACTGTTAACCTAAAGATTGGTGGTTCAAACCTACCCAGTGACTCCACTGAAGAAAGACCTGATGAACTATTTCTGTAAAGATTAAAAAACCCACTGCCATCGAGTCGATTCCAACTCATAGCAACACTGTAGGACAGAGTAAAAGTGCTCTGTAGAATTCCCAAGGAGCGCATGGCGTATTGGAACTGCCAGCCCTTGGGTTAGCAGACTTAGCACTTAACCACTGTGCCACCAGGGTTTCCCTGTAAAGATGACAGTCATGAAAATCCTATGATCTGTAGAATGGTTCTGTGCTGAAACACATGGAGTCAACATGAGTCACAAACAACAAAACGGCAAGTTGCGTTTTTTAGATTGTACATGTACACACACACACACACACACACATTTTCATTCCAGAGTTTACAGTTTTTATGTGTGGGAAGGTTAGTCCAACTGGAACTACTCCATAACTGTTAGAAGCAAAACTCCATTTCAGGCTTTTAAACTGATGTTTGATCTTACCAGACTACCTTCTTTTAATATTCCTCAACTTAATTTTATGTCTCTCAGTTTCTCTACCATTTAGGACCCAAGTTCAGTCATAAGGAGTTCCTTTCTTACTGTTCTGACACGTGATTTTCATATCCTATTGGAACTTAAATTATCTGGTGTACTAAAACTCAGCTGTCACGTTATAAATACAGGAACAATAATTCCTGTTTCATGAGAATTGTATCAATATAAGTAACATTATATAACCCACATATGTGCTTGTCCATGTTTACATACATACACACACATGTACAAGTTTGTAGTTTCTATTGGGTGCTGTTGAGTTGGTTCTGACTCATAGGGATCGTATGCACAATGTAAAGAAACACTGCCGAGTCCTATACCGTTCTCACAATCATTGCTGTGTTTCAGCCCCTTGTTGCAGCCACTGTGTCAGTCCATCATCAAGGGTCTTCTTTCTTGCAAACCCTCTGCTTTACCAGTGATGACGTCCTTCTCCAGGAACTGAGTCCTTTTGATAACGTGTCCAAAGTAAGTGAGACAAAGTCTCGCCATTCTCATTTCTAAGAAACATTCTGGCTTTCATTCTTCCCAGACAGATGTGTTTGTTCTTCTGGCAGTCCGTAGTATGTTCAGTGTTAGATGCCAGTACCGTAATTCAAAAGAGTCGTTTCTGTTTTTATCTTTCTTCTTTACTGTCCAACTTTCGCATGCACGTGAGGTGGCTGAAAACAACTGTGGCTTGGGTCAGATGCACGTAAGTCCTCAGAGTAAAAACTTTGCTTTTTAACACTTAGGTCGCTTTCCACAGATTGGCCCCAACACAACATGTCATTTGATTTCATCACTGCTGCTTCCATGAATGTTGTTTTTGGGTCTAAGTAAAATGAAATCCTTGAAACATCAATCTTTTCTTTGTGAGGTTGTGAGGATTTGGGTTTTCTTTATGTTGATGTGCAGTTGATGCTGAAATCTGTAGTGTTTGGTCTTCGTCAGTAAGTGCTTGAAGCCCTCTTTGTGTTCAGCAGAAAAGGGGGTGTCGGCTGCATATCACAGGTTGTTAATGAGTCTTCTTCCTGTTATGATGCTACAGTCTTCTGCATATAGCCCAGCTTCTCAGGTTGCTTGCTCAGCATACAGACCAAATAAATATGATGAAAGGCTGTAGCACTGACCCAGACCTTCCCTGACTTTTAGCACAGTGTCCCTGTTTGTTCAAATGACTGCCTCTTGGTGTGTGAGAAGGTTCTTTGTGAGCACAGATGTGTATTCATACACTGTTATCATGGCTGTCAGATGAAAGTCCTCACAGGTGACAGCTTCTATCTTTCGTGTGACCTGAAGTCAAGAGTAGTTTTTACACAGTAGGTTCTATTAAGTATTATTTAATAACACCAAAAAAAAAAAAAAAAAAAAAAACACCTGGCTCACAGTGCTCCTATAAGACAGAGTAGAATTGCCTCATACAGTTTCCAAGGAGTGGCTGGAAGATTCAGCCTGCTCACATTTTGGTTGGCAGCCAAATGCTTAACCACTGCATCACCAGGGCTCCATTTGATAAGTAGATACACTGAAAATCATTCTAAAGAAAAACTGGTATCACTGTGCAGCTTTCCTGTCCTCTCCTGCTATAAGCAGTCCATCTTGTTCAGATTTAGAAGGTTTGCAATCTCATCCTTAAAAGTTCTTCATATCCTTACTGGATGAGAAACAACTTACACAGTTTATAAGTCAAAAAACATTTCTTCCAGATTCTTCTATGCTACAGTAAATAATGATGTATCTATGTCAAGAATTGGTTTAATTAGTAGGATAGACATTAATGAAACCATATTAATAGGTGTTAGGAAACAAATTTTAGGAAGTAATTATGATTTATGTAAAATTGTACCTATAAAAGTATTTTAATAGTGTTGTAAGTAGGAATAACTACAGTTTTCAGTTTATCATAATTTCATATATATATATTTGAAGGAAAGGAAAAACTGAGAAACAAGCAAGTGAAAAACTAAATTTATTCAGAACAGAACCTTCTGTGCTGTTTCTTGAAGATACAAGTAATCCAAACTCCTATAACATCCCAGAAATACACAATAAGAATTGTTACTCAGTTTAATCACTGACATTGTTTAGAATTGTCAGTGCATAGATTGATGAAAAGCAGACAGACTTTGAGTCAGTTTTATCATACTTTTTAAATTCCCTGCAGACAAGTTGCCTCCTTGTTAACTTGCACCTGTTATTACACGGGCCTCTCCTAGCACTCTGTCCTTAGTATGTCCTTTGAGATGAGAGCTAAGGATTTATGTGTAGAATTAGAGGAGGGATTCAGTCCTGAAAGCTTTTATGTTTTCTGTGTGCTATAAAATGAGAAGAGAGGAAGCAGGAGAGTGGCAAAGGATTAGAACACCCACAGTCGTAACTCAGCACCAACAGCCTGAGCTTCTGGTGTCAAACCGTCTCACCAACCTACAGGCCTGTGTTCTTCAAGACACTAGTTTACAATGTTATCACTGAAAGGGAAAGAGCATCTTTCTTCACCTTACCCACTTCACACCCCATAAAAAAAAAATTGTTACCCATAATGATGGTCCAGAGTCACACCATCTATTTCATCAAATATGTTAATTCTCCTGCCTATGTCATAGTTAATACATGAAGGAGAAAATGAAAGCATTTTCAAAAGTTTTTAAGAAGGAATGAAATAAAAAATGTTTTTCCTCCCCTAGATCCTTTTAATATTAAACATGACGTTCGGTTTATTCATTTCTCTTCATTAATTTGAATGTTGTTTAGAAGATTTTTTTTTAGTCTAGAATAGATCACACTTGATAATTTGGAGAAGAAGATTCTTTGTTGTTTAGTAATTGAATTGTTCTGTTTTGAAGTTAGAATTTAAACCTAAGCTGGACAAACTGTTGAGGAAAAAAAATCATGTGAAAAATAAATTCATGGCAAGGAATAATACCATTTTCAAAGAACTTCTTTGGCTGTCATATGCCTGACTATTATCCTATGAAATGTCAGCAAATGGAAAGTGAGTCTGAATAAAAGGAATCAAGTTGAGCAGGATCACGGTGGTGGTGTAAAGAAATACATAAATGCCACTTAACTTTTTGCCGTCTTATGGGAAGAAATCTGTTGCAAAAGAGGTGACTTATAAAATTGGTGATGGAGTTGGGCAGCTGAAAGTCAAAGCACTGTTTTTCTGTTTGGTTAACTAGAAAATGAATCAGTATATGCTTTTTAAAAATATGTATTAATGGATTACTAAAACAAACAGACTTTGAAGCCAACAAGTTTCTTCTTTTTCTTTTTAGCCTTTTCTTTCATGGGAAATGACTAAGTCAGAAATAGGATAGGTTCATCTGCCAAGAGGAGAATAAAAGTTTTGTAAGACATCACCATTCCTTCTAGTTATATAATGAATACAAAGTAAGTCTTACCTGATTGATGCAACACTTAGCGGGGGAAACTTTATGATTTACAAAAGTTTTGTTTTCTGGCTTGAATTTATTTTAATTATCACATATTTTAGTATTTTTTGATAATTGTATAGTACTTTTTGATAATTGTATACAAATGATGCTCTTGAAGTTTTACCAGCTCTCTCCCAGGGAATGGAGGGCAAAAAACCAATGTCCTAGAAAGCTGATTAGAGTCTGCCTGAATATCTTATGCGGTTATAGGACTACATGGAGTGTGGATTCTCTGGATAAGGCTGAAGATTATGAGAATTAGAACTAGCAAACACATTTGGGTAGATCTCATACCTACTTGAGAGCTGTTGATGTAAACCAGACTGTCACCTTCCTGTAGACTTAGCTGTATCTCTGCCCTCTGAGCCTCATTTCCTTATGAATTAATTTCTGTAGTTTATCATCTTTGGTATGAATCAGAACTGACTGAATGGAAGTGTTTGTTTTTTTGGTTTGGCAGTTTACATTGAAATTCTTGTAGTGGTGGGAAGCATAACACTTGAGCTATATGTTACTCACACTTGAGCAAGAATCAATCTTCCAAATTGCTTTCCTTTATGAAAGAAGAAAAACTGTGAGGTCTCTGAATACTAAAGATTAAATGTATTGACCTTACAAATTTCTCAGGGCCTAACTTGGCATCATATACCCATTTTTAATCAATTGTAAGAAAAGGTGCTATGGTCGCCCTAAAGGAACTTTACCATGTGTGAGTCAAGTAGGACACCAGCTAGGTCCTCCCGATTGTAGTATACTCCTAGTTGCATATAGCTCATTTCTTCTCATTCCATTTAGAATGTAGAAGAAAAATGTGCTTTTTTTTTTTTTACAGATTCAGAAATTCAGGTACGAATAAGGATGCAAACATAAAAATCATTTAGACTCTCTTGTTCCCGGCAAGGTGTTGTTATTCATTTTTTATAGGTCAAGATAACTATAAACCTGAAACATCTAGTTATTTCCCAAAGGTTATATATATTTTAATTAGTGAGAACTAGAACATAAGTTCCTAAGCGCAGTCCTATTTTTAATACCAGTACCTACCTTTCGATCTCCCTAAGATTTGTAAGGAACCTGGTGCACAGTGGGTAAGCATTTGGCAGCTAACCAAAAAGTCAGCAGATCAAATCTACCAGCCTTTCCTTGAAAACCCCTTGGGACAATGCTCCTGTGCCCTGGTAGGGTTAATATCAGTAAGAATAGACTTACTGGCAATGGGCCGTGGGTTAAGATTCCTTAAGTTCCTCATATGTAAAGTGGGGAGAACAATACTTAACTAGTAATATAGTTAAAGTAATTAAACTGAAAAATGTTTATTGTATAACCAAGCCCAAAATACAGACCTATTGCCGTCAAGTGGATACTGATAGTGGCATAATAGGACAAAGTAGAACTGCCCCACAGAATTTTAAAGAGGATTCAAACTACTGACCTTTTGGTTAGCAGCCAAATTCTTGATCACTCTGCCACAATGGCTGGCTGCCACAAGGGCTTCCAAATAAATACATAAATATAAATATAAATCCAAAAAAAAAACATTGCTGTCATGTCATTCCAACTCATAATGATCTCATAGAAGAGGATAGCACTGCCCCATAGAGTTTCAAACTGCTGACCTTTTGGTTAGCAGCCATAACACTGAACCACTACACCACCAGTGTTTCCAAGTAATATGAGGTACCATCTAAATATAAAATAGTAATATTAGTAACATAGGCACATGGTAAGTTTTTCTTTTAGTAACTGCATATATTAATAAGGAGAGCCAAAAATAAGTTCAAGTTTGACAAATAGTTTCAGTTTTGGACATTTTTCTTAAAATGTAATGTTTTAACAATTCATCAACATTTCTACTGATAGAATAAACAGAAAAGTAAAAAGACTTAATTTTGATATGGTGTGTTAACCTCATTGTCATCTTTTATCCAATACATGCTAAACACATTTCCAGAAAGTTATTTCCCATCATTTACTAATAAGGTACTGATGTTCACCAAACTCCTGTCCAAAGAGAATTAAGAAAGCCGAAGAATATGTAATTAAAAAATGTTACCAACTATTAAGTAAATATGCTGAGAACCACTTTTCATAGTATATTTCTGCTGACAAAATCTTTCAGGAATTATTATTAATGACAAGTCAACTAACACATGAAGAGATCCTCTTAAAGCTATAAAATTCATCTAGGTCTTTACTGAATGTGGAATCCAAGAAAGTCAAGAATGTCGATACAGTGAGAGTGGTGAAGAAAAGCAGAGCCATACATAGTGAAGACAAAAGAGCATTTGATGAATTTCCTAAATGAAAGGTGCTTTGTGAAATGGAGCAGGATGGTTCCGGCTGTATAACCACAGAAAACCAGACTGTGATAGACGAAGGAGTAAAAGGAATTAGCAACGGGTTGTGGACTAGAAAAGCACCGGGGACAGTCCTTGAACTTAATTGTTCCAAGCGCTACGTGCCTCATTGCTGAATATCACTGTGGTCGTATTTAAAATACTCCGTTCGGGAGGCTGTACACCTATGCCAACTTGACCCAGTCCACCCTTCAAAGCGTTTTGGGATGCTTTCTGGAATGGCCATTGTGCACGGTGGTAAGGGGGCAAGTGCGTGAACTTAACTGGATGGTTGTCCATGAGGGAGTTTTTAGCCAGTAAATAACTGTATTGAAACACTCTCCCTACTAACCTATTCTGACCCCCAGTGACTTTTTTCTTCATCCAAAGATAAAAGGAATATTGAAAGGAAGACATTTTGATGACATTCAGGACATCAAGAGTAATACAACAACAGCTCTGATGGCCATTCCAGAAAATGAGTTCCAAAGTTACTCCGAAGGGTGGTCTAGGCAGTGGCTTCAGTGCAGAGCTTCCCAAGGGGAGCACTCTGAAGGTGACCCTAGGGATATTCAACAATAACAGATGTAGCGCTTTTTCTACCATGAGTTCACAAACTTAATTGGCAGTCCTCATGTATTAGTTCCTTCAGGAAAGGGAGTTAGACTGGATGTGACATAGGTATTGTCATTTCTTCTAGCTAGAAAACAAAGGAAAAGTTTGACCAGAGTTTTCAGTCAGCTGTGTGGCTGGATTATAAAAGTGCTGAAGTTTGATTAAAATATTAAAGATATTTACAGTTTTCTGTAGTGAATGTAAGGGACTGCTGTCTTGGTTGGGCATAATGTTTATAATAAAAATGACCATAGAATAATGCACATTACATAAGCCATGCAAAATCTGAGAGAGATATTCTAATTTGCAACAAAAATATATTTAATTTGCAAAGCCTATGGCAAAAGGTACGTTAAAGGAGAGTCTTTTTCTAGCTGTGTCCATAATTTAAATTTGTAAGGTACCATGTCCATTTTCTTCAATAAGCAATGGGCCAAGTGTTATATTCTTACTTATTCTATAGTTTTAAGTGTACTCCTGTTGTGCTTAAAACTGTTGTCTGATACCTACCTGTTTTCTGATATCTAAATGTTTGTATGTATCTGCATTTTAAACATAAACCATTGTTATGGTGCAGTATACATGTGTCTGAAACTATTGCCCGAGTGGACTAAGCAAAGAATGTAAAAAAGCACACAGTCAAGTCCCACACTTGTCTGGTTTATCTCTGTATTCCCAACAATGGGCATAGACCCTGGTACCTAGGTAGGCACTTGTACTGTGTCATTATCATTAGTTGCTACACATTTAAAATCTTGATTTAAAAAATCCTATTCTCTGACTACAACCAAGTGTTCTTAAATAACAAAGTATGTGGCTTACTTTTCCTAAATATTTTATTCCAAAAAGTCTTGACAAAAGGATTATACTTCCTTTTCTGCATCTATCAGTCAGCATCTATCCCTCATCTTGTTCTTACTTCTCCTTCCTCAAGTTAGATCCCATAGTCTTCGTTGTAATTAGAACCTCACAAACTGTAACTCTTCTGTCTCTTTCATCTTCCATTTACTTGCCTGGCAAACTCTAAACCTCTATACATCCATCTGCTGACTCTGGACTAAAACCCAAACTAGTGAGCATAGCTGGGGAGAAATAACATGTTATGACTGATCTCCCGTAAAGAGTGTGACCACAGCAGCTCTAAGATGAAAACTTGTCACTCTTGCATAGTTCTGGTGTGTGCCCTTTAGTTTCCTTCCCCTTAGACTTTTTCTCTATAGCCCTTTGTGAGTGATGAGTGTGTGGATCATACCTGCATTGCCAGGGTTTCGTGACATATTCCATCTCCCACACCATTCTTCACCACAAAATCCTGGAAAGCTAGATAAGTCGATGAAGCCATTAGCCCAAGTGATCTGTAGATAATAAGGAACCAGGCAACTTTCCTTTAAAAAGTTAAGATGGATGCCTTCACGTGCCGTACCCAATTACTCAAAAGATTGCTCTCAAAGTTGAAATCGTGTTTCAAGGGTCAGCAAGTGCTTAATTATCAGTCTCATCACTGTGGTATGTAACCTGTGGTTCTGTCAGTACCACAGGGAGTGGTTAGGTTTTGTAGCTTTTGGTTTCACTGTCAGTAATTGGGAAAGCATCTTTTGAGGTTTTAGCAATTACTTCAAACACATGCTGTTTTTCAACAACATCAAATAGATTACAGAGACTGTGTTACAGGACTTTGATACAGTTTTGTTACTTGCCCTCCAATAGTTTTGAATTAAAGATGTGATCAGACACTGAATAGATCTGTGAATGTGCATGTCAGCTTCTCTCTGGTGCACAGAAAGCAGCTCCCTGTGCCATGTGTCTCTGTTCCAGCCTGTCCCATTAAGCAGTTTGTAGACTAGATTACTGTATTATATCCAAAATTTTATGAGAAAGCATTTCCCCTTTTTCCATAAAAGTTTTCAGTTGTATTAAACTGTCTCCAGAACCAGAGATTAGTACCTAAGACATTTACAGTAACCATATATAAGTTAATTCATAATTAGTCTAGTTTGCTGACTAGCTCTGCTTAAACGGCAAATGCAGATGTTCAGGTTTGAGGCTTTTCTTGTTTGAAAAGGAAGAAAAGAAAAAAAAACTGTTTGTCATCAGGTGAATTCCAGTTCATAGAGACACTGTAGGATGGAGTAGTACTGCAAAAAGCAGCTGATGGATAGATTTGAAGGGTCAGCCTTTTAGTTAGCAGCTGAACTCTTAATGACTTTGCCACAGGGCTCTTGAAAAGAAAGAAAGGAAGCTTTGTTATTATTTTGTGTTACAAAATGAGTCACTTTTTATATATGAGTAGTAAGTGATACCTACCTGTTCCACCTTGATGATGAAGAAAGTATAGGTCATTGACACTGGGCATAGTATAATTTTAAACTAGAAGTTTTAGTATTTCAAATTTTGTTGCAGTGTATTTATAACAACTATTATTTTTTAAGTCTTGTTTAGATTTCCATCTTCCCCGTTTTGCTGTGTTATGCTTTACAGTTTTCATCCAGTCTATCTGTTAGCTGACCGGTTGAAGACCCTCCCTGTAGCAGCACAATTAGAGCAAGCAATATTTGATTGTCTGAGAACTGTGCAGTGGAATGTGGTCGTTGGGTTCATCTGGTCTTGTAACTCCTCCACAGTCTTTAGATATCTATCAGGTCACCTACCTAGCCCCCTGTTGTTGCAAACTGGCAAGGCAGCTCCTGACCTACTTCTGTCTTTGAGGGTGGGCATGTGATAACATTGTCAGTATATTTGATGGGTTTGTTTTGAAACCTGGGTTTTGAATTTAAACTGTCATGCAAAGTGTATTAATATAGCAGGTTTTAAGTTTATAATTTCTCGGTGACTGTATTTTAAGGTGGCACAGATAGCTCTATATAATATGCTTCACATGAGCTTAACAAAATTTAAAATGATATTTAAAAACACTGGTTACTCTGAGGAGGAATCAGTGAGGTAAATGTATAGAAATAAAACACTAAATTGCAGTATGTATTCTGTTCATCTGCTTCAGTTGTGTACATACTCAAAACTAATTTGCTGGTTAAGGTGGCATTGTCCTTTTAAATGGCCTTTACTAGGTTAGTAAAAACATATGTATAACTTTTCATTATCTAGGGAATAAAATTGGAATACAGAAGATTTAAGCACATACAGAAAATTTGGCAGTCAATTTTTTAGCATCAAATATAAATATTTTATAAATTTCGTGCTCTGCAAAATGTGTGATCATCTGAGTAAATTGTAAGATCTCTTAAATGCTGGCTCTGATTTCTGGACTAACTCTTAAAACTTATGTATCTGACTTGGCTTCTTCCAATTTGTCAGAAAATGTATAGTTTCTTTTGCTGACATTCTCTGCCTGTGAACGAGATCATTGCCACCGTTACCATGCTCAGAATTCTCCCATTTTAAAAAATGTTTATTTCAAAAATCCCGCTGTCCCACACCTTTCAAACTACCTGTTGTCTGTCCTTTCTCTTTTATAGATGAGCTTATTCCACATTGCTGTCTGCAATTGCTGTTCTGTTACCTCACTTTTTACTCATGCCTTTCTCTTCAGAGTTTAATTTTACACCAAGCTTAAGTCCCCCACAAAAATAGTTCCTCCTGTTAATGTATGATACAGTGCTGAAAGATGAGCCCCGGAGGTTGGAAGTTCACTGGGGAAGTGCTGCCTCCTCAAAGTAGAGTTGACCTTAAAGGCGTGGATGGAGTGAGGCTTTCTAGACCTTCATTTACTGATGTAGCATGACTTAAAAGGAAAAGAGACATCTGCAAACATTCATTATATTGAGAACTTGGAATGTACAAAGTATAAATCTAGGAAAACTGGAAATCAGAAATGAAATGGAATGCATAAAGCTCAGTATCATAGGCATTCGTGAGCTGAAATGGACTAGTCGCCATTTTGAACAGGACAACCATTTGGTCTACTATGCTGGGAAAGACTTCTTGAAGATGAAAGACATTGCGTTCATTGTCAAAAATAACATTTCAAGATCTATCCTGAACTATATAGTACTGTCAGTAATAGGCTAACATCCCTGTACCTACAATGAACGCTAGTTAATACAAGTATTATGCAGATTTATGCACCAACTACTAAGGACAAAGATGAAGAAATTGAAGATTTTTATCAACTTATGCAGTCTGAAATTGATCAAACATACGGTCTGAATGCATTGATAATTACTGGCGATTGGAATGCAAAACTTGGAAATAAAGAAGGATCGGTAGTTGGAAAATACCGCTTCGGTGGAAGAAATGATACCAGAGGTTGCATTATAGAATTTTGCAAGACCAGCATCTTCTTTATTAAAAATAAGTTTATACATCAGCCTAAACAGTGAATATACACATGCTTCACCAGATAGAATGCATGGCAATCAAAACTACTACATCTGTGGAAAGAGGTGATGAAAAGCTTCGTGTCGTGAGTCAGAATAAGGCTAAGTGCCAGTTGTGATGCAGACCATCGATTGCTCATTTGCAAGTTCACATTGGAACATAAAAATAAGAACAAGTCCATGAGAGTCAAAGTATGCACTTGAGTATAGCCAACCTGGGTTCAGAGACTGTCTGAAGAATAGATTTGATGTGTTAAACACTAATGACCTAAGACTAGATGAGCTGTGGAATGACATCAAGGATATTATCCTTGAAGAATGCAAGAGGTCATTGGAAAGACAGGAAAGAAAGAGAAAAACTAAATTGGACATCAGAAAAGACTCTGAAACTTACTTGTGAACATTGAGTAGCTTAAAGCAAAAGGGAGAAATGATGAAGAGAACCAAACAGAAGATTTCAAAGAGTGGGTGTAGAAGACAAAGTAAAATATTTTAATGATGTGTGCAAAGAGCTGGAGACAGAAAACCAAAAGTGAAGAACGTGGTCAGCATTTCTCAAGCTGAATGGACTGAAGAAAAAATTCAAGGCTTGAGTTGCAATAGTGAAGGATTCCACAGGGAAAATACTGACTAACACAAGAAGCACCAAAACACTATGGACAGAATACACAGAGTTATTATTCCAAAATGAATTGGTCAGCATTCAACCACTTGAAGAGGTGGCATATGGTCAGCAACCAATGGTACTGAAGGAAGAAGTCAAAGCTGCACTGAAGGCATTGGTGGAAGACAAGTCCCCGGGAAATGACTGAATATCACATGAGATGTTTCAACAAATGGATGCATCGCTGGAAGTACTCACTCATGTATGCTAAGGAATTTGGCACGCAGCTGCCTGGGCAACCAACTGGAAGAGATTCATATATGTGCCCATTCCCAAGAAAGGTGATCCAACCAAATGTGGAAGTTATTAAGCAGTATCATTAATATCACATGCAAGTAAAATTTTCTGAAGATCATTCCAATATGACTGCAGCAGTATACTGACAGAGAACTGCCCCAAATTCAGCCTGGACTTAGAAGAGGATGTGGAACTCATGGCATCATTGTTGATGTCAGAGGGGTCGTGACTGAAAGCAGAAAATACTGGAAAGATGTTTACTTGTGTTTTATTATCTGTGCAAAGGCATTTGACTGCGTGAATCATAACAAATTGTGCATAACATTGTGGTGAGTGGGAATTCCAGAACACTTAATTATCTTCATGAGGAAGCTCTGCATGTATCAAAAGGCAGTCATTCAAACAGAACAAGGAGGCATTGCATGGTTTAAAGTCAGGAAAGTTGTGTGCCAGGGTTGAATTCTTTGACCAAACCTATTCAGTCTGTATGCTGAAGAAATAATCCAAGAAGCTAGACTGTATGAAGAAAAACAAGGCATCAGGATTGGAGGAAGACTCATAACAACCTTGTTTGCTGAAAATGGAGAGGACTTGAAACACTTTGTGATGAAGATCAAAGACCACAGTCTTCAGTATGGACTGCAGCTCGACATAAAGAAGCGTCACAAGCAACATCATGTTAAAGGAAGAAAAGATTGATATTGTCAAAGATTTAATTTTACTTGAGGCCACAATCAACACCCATGGTACCAGCAGTCAAGAAATCAAGACTCATTGCATTGGGAAAATCTGCTGCAAAGACTTCATATGTTGAAAAGCAAAGATGTCACCTTGAAGACAAAGGTGTCCCTGACCCAAGCTGTGGTATTTTCCATTGCATCATATGCTTGTGAAAACTGGAATATGACTAAGAAAGACTGAAGAAGAATTTATGCCTTTGAATTGTGATGTTGGAGAAGAATATTGGATATACCATGGACTGTCAAAAGAATGAACACATCTATCTTGGAAGAAGTACAGCCAGAGTGCTCCTGGGAAGCAAAGATGGTGAGACCATGTCTTACATGCTTTGGACAGGAGAAATCCTTTCCTGGAGAAGGACATCATACTTGGTAAAGTAGAGGGAAAGGGAAAAAAGAGGAAGATCCTCATCTGGATGGAATGACGCAGTGGCTACAACGGTGGGCTCAACCAACTGTGGGCATAGCACAGGGCTGGGCAGTGTTTGTCCTTTGTACATAGGGTCGCTGTGAGTTGAAAACAATTCAGCAGCACCTGACAGCAACAGTTAATGGCTTATATTTGTAAATACAGTGTGAGATGAGTCATTTAACGTGGATTCTCAGGTGCATTGCCATCTGCTGATGATTCCTTCCTAGAGAACACTATGTTCTTGCCTTTCCCAACACTGCACATTTATTTGTTGCTTTTCTGCCCCTGCGGTCCTTTGTTGGCTCTCTCTGTTTGTATGTGTCAGACCTTAAACTGTTGGAATTACTTGAGGCTTGGCTGCCGTGTACCTTTAACAGTTCTCTATTCTCTTTTTATGTGTCCATTCACATCAGGGCTTCCACTAATCCTTTGTGTGCAAATGATACTTGCCATTTCAGTAAGAGAACAAAATGCTTCTCTTTTGTCAAGACCTTTGTGTAGAGCTATATAACATCATCCTCTGACTGTTTTACATATTCTCCACCAAAACTTGATCTGTCACAGTCAGTGCTCTAGTTTCTTCTGCTCTTCTCTGTGTTTTTCTCGTCTCTGCAAATGGCGTCACCATCCAGTTGGTTCCTTAAGCTAGACAACTAGAAATCATTTTTTACCTCTTTCTCTCTTTCATCTAAATGTCAAATATATACTTTTCTGTTCAACTTGGAATTCCTTGCCTAAAATACTTTAGATGGCTATCTGTTGAACCTAGGGGGAAAAAATAAAATATACTTGCTCTACTGGGCTTAGCGTACTTTGTTTACTTTCCTTGGAGACAATGCTTCTCTCTGTTCCCTGCTGACAGACACTTTTTCTCAGTTCCTTTCTTATTTACTGTCTCATTTAGTCTTACCTACACCTAAAATTCACTTATTTGAATTGAAAAATTTCTTGTTATTGTTGGACAGGTTACAAACTGTGCAGCTTCTGTATTTTTAGTTGTGCTATTAATATTTTATATGAACCTTATTTTTATTGTATAATAATTTACATATATAATATATACTATACTATAAGGATAATATTAGTTGGCTATATATTAACAAATAGATTTATAAATAGTTACAATCAATGAAAAAATACCGAATTCTGAAGTGTGATTAGTATGTTTTTCAAATTAGATTTTCTGGTGTGCTTTTGAGGAAACCCTGATTGTTTTGTGGTTCAGATCAATAGCTGCTAACCATGAGAGAAAGAATTGGCAGTCTGCTTGCTTCCTTAAAGATTTACATCCTGGAAATCTTATGGGGAAGTTCTAGTCTGTCCTGTAGGATCATTATGAGTTGGAGTCAACTCAACAGCAGTGGGTTTGATTTCTTTTTTGGGGGGCGGGGGGTTAATGTGTTTTTGAAGGAAATCCTAAGACATAATTGTTAAGTTCTGTGGAACAGTCCTACTGAGACCTGTAGGGTCGCTGTGGGTAGGAATCGACTTGACACTGGATTTGGTTTTTCGGTTTTGGTGTTTTTGAAAGTATAATCAATTCTACAATCATTTTTGCATTCAAATCTCCTTTAAAGTTTGTAAAACAAAACCCTGCAAATCAAACTGAAAAGATTTCACTACATAGCTCACTGATGACATGTATCTAAATTTTTTAAGTTTACCTGATAGTAAAACTTTAGTTTGCTGATCTTTAAGTTCTGTTTCATCTTTTAAGTTCTATGAACACTTGAGTATTTATACTAGAATAACATGCTACTTGGTAATAAAAATACTCACAACTGGACCAGTTTACATCATAAAAAATGAAGAGGAAATCAAAGTTGTGGATTTCATTCTGCTTGGATCAACAGTTAATGTCCGTGGAGGCAACACTCAAAAAAAGTCAGATGACGTATTGCATTGAGTAAATCTGCTGTGAAAGACAATGTTAAAGTTTTATTAAGCAAAGAGGCCACTTTAATGACTAAATTTGCCTGACAAAGACGACAAAGGTAGAAGAACCAATGCATTCTAACTGTGGCGTTCGCAAAGAATATTGAACATACTGTGAATTTCCAGAAGAACAAACTAGTCAGTTGTAGAAGAAACACAAATAGAATGCTTCTTAGAAGCAAGAATGGCTAGACTTCAGCTCTCTTACCTAGGACAGGAAATACTAACACTAGAAAAGGATGTCATCATGGTTGATAAGGGACTGGGTCAGTGAATATAATGCAAACCCTTAATAAGATGGATTAATACACTGGCCAAAACAACGGACTCAGACACCTACAATCATGCATATGGCACAGGAATGGGCAGTGTTTCATTCTGCAATTTAAGACTTCTATGAGTTGGAGACAATTTGACAGCAGCAACATATTGCTGAGCAAGTTCTTTTCTGCATAAATTTTACATATTTACATATTTCTTTGTATACTTTACAAGTAATTAAAGTTTATCACTTTAAGTAGCAAATGATTTCTCTAGATATCTTATTGTTATCAATTCTGATTTAAATTCATTGCAGTCAGAGAGCACATTATGATTTTAAGCCTTGTAAATTTATTAAGATTTCTTTTCTGACCCAGCATTTTCTTAGTGTATATACAGTGTGCACTTGAAATGAATGTATATTTTCAGTTATTGAGTGCAGAATTATAGAAATGTCAATTAGATCAAGGTGGTTAGTAGTGTTTTTTAAATTACCTGTAAATCTTGGTGGCACAGTGGTTAAGTGCTACCAGCTGGTAACCAGAAGATCAGCAGTTTGAGTCTACCAGGTACTCCTTGGAAGCAATCTAGGGCAGTTGTACTCTGTCCTGTAGGGTTGCTACAAGTCAGAATCTGCTGGTTTGGTATATCTTTAATCTTCATGAGTATATGTTTATTTCTGTGACTTGCTGAGTGAAGGATGTGAAAATCCTCAAAATTGCTGAGTGAAAGGTTGTTATAAACCATGGCATTGCATATCATTCCTTTTAATTCTTTCAAATTTTACTTCATGTGGATTTGCATACAAAAAGAAATAATCTATGGTTATTACAAGGGAGAGGAGAGCTAGGGAAGATAAAAACACTAAACAGACAATAGACAAAGTGGTAACTTGGGTGAAGGGTAAGACAGTACACATTACTGGGGAAGCCAGCACAACTTGAGGAAGCCAAGGTCATGAAAGCTCTATAAATACATCCAAACTCCCTGAGGGACCAAATTACTGGGCTGAGGGATCTGGGGACCGTGGTCTGGGAAACATATAGCTCAATTGGCATAACATAGTTCATGCAGAAGATGTTCTACATTATACTTTGGTGAATAAGTCTGGAGTCTTGTGACCATCGAAGGTGTTCCACTTGTGTCACCTTTCTAGAGTAAGAGAAAATGAAGAAAACCAAGTGTACAAGGGGAAGATTAGTTGGAATGCACTACAGCTGCCACGACTTCCACACCAGATAGATGCTGCCCGGCGACCACCACAGACTGCTCAGGCAGGGATCTCAATAGAGGGTTCTGGACAGGGCTGGAGACAAATGTAGGACAGAATTCTAACTGAAAAAGAAAAAAAAAAAATCTTACTGGTCTGACAGACCTGGGAAACCCCAAGAGTATGGCCCCTGGACACCCCTTTAGCTCAGTAGCAAAGTCACTCCTGAAGTTTACACTTCAGCGAAGATGAAACAGGCCCATAAAAGAAAATGAGATGAAAGATGCACAGCAGCCTAGGGGCAAGAATGAGAAGGCAGGAGGGAACCGGAAAGCTGGTATTAGAGAACCCAAGTTTGAGAAGAGTACTGACAGGTCATGGAGTTAGCAACCAATGTTACAAAACAATATGTATGTTAATTGTTTGATGAGAAGTTAGTTTGCTCTGTAAACCAGCATCTAAAGTATAATTAAAAGAAATTTACTTCGTGCACTTTAAGTCTCTCTGTATGTTAGGTATGTACACATTTCGGATTCCTGGGTCTTCCAGGAGTAGCCCTAGTGGTTGGTACAGTGGTTAAAGCAGTCACCTGCTTATCAAAAGATTGGTGGTTTGAGAATACCAGCATTTCCAGGCTGAATGATGTGTGGCCATCTGCTTCCATAGAAATTTATAGCCTTAGAAACCCTGTTTGGTCACAACAAGTCAGAATTGACTTTACCAAAATAGGGTTTATTTATATATTTTTGGTTCTTGTGTCTTCCTGAAGGAGTCCTAGTGATGCAGTAGTTAAACACTCTCCTGACAATCAGAATGTTGACAATTCACACTTACCAACTGCTGGTGATCTGCTCCTATAAAGGATTTTCAACCTAATGAATGCAGTGGTATAATTCTGCTCTGTCCTATTGGGTAACTGAGTTGCAATTAAATCGCTGGCACACAACAACAAAAACATTTATCTTCCTGGTAAGTTAACTTTTTTATAATTTTGAAATGTCGTTTTTATATTTTGTAATACTGTGTCATGGGTCTACTTGATGTGATATTGATCAAGCTAGTACAGGTCTCTTATATTTACTTCAGGGATCTTTGTTACTTATTAGCATCTTTATTATTAGAATCTTTTTCCATCCATCTAATTTGAATTTATGTGCACCTATTTAAAGTGCTTTTCTTGTAGATAGCGTCATTAGGTCTTCCTTCTTTCTCTAGTCTAACTCTTTACCTTTTAATTGGAATATTTAGTCAGTTAACATTTCTGTAATTACTGCTGTGGTTTGATTTATGTCTGAGGTTTCACTTTTTTTTCTATATCCCTTCTGTTTTCTTATCCTATAGTCTTCTTTCTCTTATGTGATTTTTAATTTTTAATTTGAATTTATATATTAGGTTTGTAAAGCTAATAGCTATGGTTCCTGTAGAGATTGTAATATGCATCTTAAATTTTCATAATCTACTTCACTTTTCACAGTCTACTTGGATTTAAATAGAAACCGTGAAACCACATAGAGCCACTGGTCTTCCTCTGTGCTGTGTTATGGTCTTTGTGTGTATTACATCTATATATGTAATGAATTCCATAGGACAGTGTCATCAGTTTTGCTTTATAGATGCATATATGTTTTAGAGAAATTGAAAGGAACAATGTCTTCTGTCTTTGAACACATGTTTACATTTCCTAGTGCTCATCATTGTTTTCTGAAGTTCTGAGTTTGTTTGATATCAATTCCCATAATATGAAAATGTATTTGTTAAGAATTTTTTTTTTTTCTTGCTGAATATAGACTTGTGGTTTACAGGATTTTTTCCCTCTCTTTTACCACTGTGAAGATGTTCCTTATTGCTCTTCTGCCTTTACTGTTTCTGATTAGAAAGCTTTGGTAATCTGAACCATTATTCTCCTCTATAAAACTGGTCATTTTTATCATAATGTTTTCCATATTTTCTCTTTGTCCTGGGTTTTGATGTGCCTAGGTATGGTATTATTCCTGTTTATACTCTCTTTTCATTTGTAGTATGTGTTTTTGTTTTGTTTTGTTTCCCCCCCTCCCCCTTTTATATCACTGGGCACAATTTTTATAATTCCTTCAAGGTCTGCTAAGCTAATTCCAATGTTTGAGTCATTTTGGTGTCATTCTTCCTTGACTTTTTTTTTCTATTTATCTTGGTACTAGACCTTCCCCCCACCCCATGTCTGTTAGTGTTGATTGTATCCCTGACCCTGTGATGGTTAGGGTACACCTTCTTTGGATTCTGTTCTGTTGTGCCGTTATGGTTGGTTCCAACTCGTAGCAACCATATGTACAACAGAAGGAAACACTCCCTAGTCTTGTGCCATGCCCACAGTCATTTTATGCTTAAGCCTCTTGTTGCACCCACTGGGTCAGTCCATCTCCTTGAGGGTCCTCCTCTTTGTTGATGTCTGTCTACTTTGCCGAGCATGATGTTTTTCTCCAGGGATTGATTCCTCCTGACAACGTGTCCAGGTATGTAAGACACAGTCTTGCCATCTTTGCTTCCAAGAAGCATTCTGGTTCTACTTCTGCTAGAACAGATCTGTTTGTTCTTTTGGCAGTCCATGGTGTGCTCAATATTCTTCTTTAGCACCACAATTAAGAGACATCAATTCTTCTGTCTTTCTTACTGTCCAGCTTTCGCATGCGTGTAATATGCAAATACTAAGGTCAGGCACATGTTTGTCTCGAAGGTACCATCTTTACTTTTCAACACTTTGAAAAGGTCCTTTGCAGCAGGTTTACCAGTGCAATTTTTTTTTTCCTTGACTGCTTCTTCCATGGGGATTGATTGACAATCTCAATCATTTAAAACCTTGACAACCCTTACTTCTCTGTCAGTTTGTCATAGTGTCGGGGCTTGTGTGTTGCCACGATGCTGGAAGCTGTGCCATCCATATTCAGATACTAGTAGGGTCACCCAGAGTGAACAGGTTTCAGCTGAGCTTCCAGACTGAAACAAACTAGGGAGAAGGGCCAGACAGTTTACTTCTGAAAAGAATTAGCTAGTGAAATCCTTAAGAATAGCAGCAGATTCTGTTACAGTGATTTTAAAAGGGATAAATTTGGTTTGGCGTTTATAGGATTAACTTTTATAACTTCTTGGCCTCTTACTCTGTAGTTGAGTTGTCACATTTCTTCACACGCTGTCATATTGGTGCACCTATTCAATTAACAAACTAGACCCAGCCATATGAAAGTCCTTGTAATGTTTTGTTTATATCTAGTTTGTAACAGGTAGGTGAAACAATAGGTTTAATAGGATTGTGTCTAAAACAATAGTATATATATTTATAAAATAATATATGTACTTTAGAGTAAGAACAGGAAACTGTTCTTTAAGTACATATTTTGATTTCAAAAATTATTAAAATGTAAGTAAAAAGTAGAAAACATATTTTTCTTTGGTAGTTTGTGCATATGTAGTATTTAAAACTTATGATAATTTTTTCCATCTAAATCATGTTCTTAACAGAAAAGCCTTATCCAGAAAGAGACAATTTTAAAATAGGGGGAAGTTCAGAAAGTGTAACTGTCTAAATCTGATTAAAACAAAAATTGGCAGGTTGAATGGAGACAATTTATTGATAAGTTTAAGAAACTTTCCTAGATGTTATCAAGGTAACTACTAATATGTCATAAATATGATATTTAAATTGTTAACATTTAATGACAAATGAAAACACTTGGAACTCATCATAACAAGAGTGACATAAGAATTTCAGTTTCCTCATTATTTGGTACCAAGTGGAGCAATGAGCCTTATTTACAGACTTTTGAACTGCTTGGCAGAGTTTGTATATATGCTCACATATACATATGCAAGTGGCCTTAGCTGACTGATATCTGTGTGATTATCACACACCATTTGTTTTGTTTGCATGCCCCAATTCAGTGACCTACTTCATCTCTATCTGCTTCTCAATTTTATGTCTACTGCAAAATTAGCTGTTGAAATTTTGGATTAAAGAGCCATTTCGTACGAATTCAGGTGCTGTGAATCAGTTCCTTAAAGTTCGATCAGCTAATTTCTTTACTTCAAAAGTTTTGAACCAGGTCTTATATGACGCAGATTCCATTTTGTGTATTCTTCTTTCACATTCAAGCAGAGTCTGAGTGCAAAAGTCAACATTTATTCATAGCATCCCTGCATTATTTCCCACCTACACTAATGGCAGAATCCTGTTGGTGCAGTGGAAACTTTGATGGTGTAATGGTTAGGTGTTATGGCTACTAACCCAAGAGTCAGCTGTTCAAATCTACCAGGTGCTGGTTGGAAAACCTATGAGACAGTCCTGCTCCATCCTATATGGTCAGTATGAGTCAGAACCGATTTGATGGCAGTGGGTTTGATGTTTTTTGTTTTTTTTTAGTGGTGCAGTGGTTAAGTGCTCAGTTGCCAACCAAAAAGTTAGCAGTTCTAATCTATTAGCTTCTCCTTGGAAACCCCAGGCACATCTCTAGGGCAATTCTACTATGTCCTGTAGGATTGCTGTGGGTCAGAATTGACTCAATTGCAACCAAACCAAAAAAACCAAACCTAATGCCATTGCATTGAATTCAATTCACAGAGAGCTAATAGTCTAAATACATACATTTTTGGCATAATCTGTTGAAACACTGAAGGTATCTGAAAAACAAATACAATTTAAAAATATTTCAAAAATTTACTCATCTGTAAAAAAGCCAGAAAACCAAACCCACCACCACTGAGTCAATTCTGACTCACAGCTACCATGTAGACAGAATAGAACTGCCCTGTAGAGTTTCTGAGGACACCTGATGGATTTGAACTGCCGACCTTCTGGTTGGCAGATACAGCACTTAACCAGTACGCTATGAGGGTTTCCATAGGCCACAGATTTCTGGTCTAGTCTGTATTTTTAAAGCTCTTGTTGAGAGAGAGGGAATATGAATGTGTGCATGTACTGTGAAGTTGAAACAGTTCCTAAGGGGGAGTTTAAGAGCCTCTGACTTACCAGAAAATCACAGAGCTCTGTTCCACATCACCCCAAAACATGGTTTCAACAGTCATCTAGGAAAGTTGAAGGGCATGCTGGGCTAACATGCAATACAGCAACAAAGAAAACTTTGACAAGGTGAAAGGCTTTAATTCCGTGGTCTGAATTTTTCTCTTCCTCCTAAGTAGTGGAGACCTTGACTTAAATTTTTTGAAACTTCAATGTACTGTTACTTTGAACCCCTTGTGTTTATGAAATAAAATTCCATGTAAAATTATTTTCTGAGCACAGTTTATTCATGTTGGAAAGTACTTGCTGTCATTTGTTTCTCTGTTCTTACACAGTGATTCAACAGAATTGCTTGGGGATTCTTTCTTTTGTTTCCACTCTAGTGGAAAGAATGCACCAGAGAGTAAAATTCTGTTTTCTGACTGATAAGATTTTGGTCAGACTGTCACAGGACTTTAACTTTTCTCATTACCCTCCCTGTTGACCCCCTGAGAGGCTGAGAGTAGCACAACCTTGGGACCTAAAAAATTTTCTTTCTTCTTTTTGTCACGCTGTTTACAAGAATAGAAAGCCATCAGCAGTCATGCTGATAGAAAGTGGAATGCATCTTTTAGGCAGAAAGCTAAGAGAAAATTGGTGAGCTCAAGTTGTTTAATGGGACTAATAAACAAATGTTATCAGTCTTGGCATTTACATGGAACATATAAAAATATTTTGCTTTCCAAAACCATAAACTGTGCCCATAATCACTTTACAAATGTTACCTACTGATTACACGGGGAAGTAGGGCAGATGTCGGTTGTAGATAGCAGATAGCTTATTGTTATGCATCTTCACAGGGGGAAACACTGAAATCCCATTTTTCACTGAAGGAAGTGGTTGGTGGCTTTACCTTTTATACCGTCCTTTCTGAAGACTGGTACATTCAGTAGTACTGGTCACCAAGTCAAAGATGAAATTTTAAGTATTAAAATGACTTAAAAATAACTGAAAATTACACAGCAATTTGTGTGTAATTCTAAATTAGATGGCTTTTCTTTTGTTTTCAAAAGTTCAATTTCTGTAAGAAATTTAGAATAAGTTTAGATTTTAAATAATCCATTTACAAAAGGGGGCAATCTTTGTTTAGTGAATTTCTTACATATAACAAAGTCAATTAAGACAGAAAGCAGCTCACATTTAAGGGTGAGTTTTCTTCAGGATGGAAAAAATAAGCTGAATGGGAGAAAAGACAGTTAATGTTTGCAGGTTATTTAGGTATTTTTTAATCTTTTCTGTATTAAATTAGTAAAGGTCTTTTTGAGCTATTTGACCAATTACATAAACATAGTTTGTACTTTCACTGCAAATGAGATTGAATATATTGGTTTATTCACTATTTGCTGAATTGTGCATAGTAGTTAGAGAATAAACAAGATTATTGTTTGATGTGTTTCATAACTGTAGACTAAATTACAGTGAAACAAAAGTTTAAGGCAAAGCAGTTTTGAAAAGAGTCAAGAAATTTTCCTTTTATATTAATTGTTTTCTTAGGAATCTCAACTATCTCCTACTGATACTATTTCATATTATGATGGAAGAAAGCTTCTGAATTCTATATTGAGTCTTTTATAGATGACATATGAGAGAAAGTTGAAGAATTATTATTCTTATCATTACTAGTGATGGTTTATTCCTTAAAGAACAGATGAAGTCCAGAAGAGAGTACCAGAGAAAACGGTCTGTTTGGAATGCCGTTGTAGGGCTAAGGCCATCTGAGACTTGATTTCATACCTCAGAAGATGGCCGAGGCTGCAGCAACACATTGATACAGGTTATTCTTTCTATAAACCGTAAGATCCATTGGAATTCTTATAAGTTTATGGAACAATCTATTCTGCTAGTTAATTGGAACTTCATGCTTCATAACTTGTTGCTCAAAGTTTGGGACAAAGCATTTCTGTGTGAGTCGTTAGTTTTCAAGAGAGAGATCTAAGGTGCTTTAGGAAAAATATTAAACAAGAACATCTAACTAGTAATGGTTGTTTGGGGAGTAGAAAAGGCAACTGGTCTTTATGGAAATCACGATTTTCCTATTTTCTTCTGGTTCTTAATCCAAAGAGATTAGTTGGAAACTATGTGGATCATAATGGATTTAAAAAAATATATTCATTATCCTAGAGATTCATTTTTTAGAAAGACTTCCTTGAGCCCCTAGTTTAGGTACCAAAAAACCCCAAAAAACTATCTTTAAGTCAATTGTGACCCTATAGGACAGAGTAGAACTGCCCCATAAAGTTTCCAAGGAGTGTCTAGTGGATTTGAAGTGCCAGCCTTTTAATTAGCAGCTATAGCACTCAACCACTATGCCGCTAGGGTTTCCCAGCTTAGGCAAAGTGCCTTTTATACATACTCTCTTCTCTGTCCTCAAACATAGCATGTATCATAAATATATATATATATGTATATATTTTGTCTCAAACTACCTTGCAAGGAGTTAAATAAGGATGGAAACTATGTCATAATTATCATCTGTTTACTCATTCCTTATTTCCTGATTTATAATCCTCATTTATCAGCAAATATTGGTGGAGCCCCTTACTAAGCATCATGCAATATAATTAGTTGTGTTAGAATGGGAAAGACAGAAGGGAGCAGATGAGAGATGTCAGTACAGGATGCTATGAAAATCTTGTGATGGACTAGATGTGATGGAGATGAAGTAGAAGAAAAACTCATTGTGGTTCCAGAGTGTATACTTTGATTGCATGTATATATTGTTGCAGCCCAAGTAGTCCAAAAGTTAAAGCACACAGCTGCTGATAGGTTGGTAGTTTGAACCTACTCAATGACTGCGGGAGAAAGACCTGGAAATCGGTAAAGATTACAGCCTAGAAAACCCTATGAGATAGTTCTGTTCTGTCATACAGAGTTACTGTGAGTTGGAATTGACTCAGCTGCATACAACAATAAAAGTAAAGGTTGTCGAGTTAGTCACTGTCATGGATTGAATTGTGTCCCCCCCAAAAATGTATGTAGCAATTTGTCTGGGCCATGATTCCCAGTATTGTGTGATGCTCTTGTATTTTGTAAATCTTGCTTCTATGATGTTAATGAGTCAGGACTTAGTCTATAAGAGTATGTTGTACTTTAAGGCAATCTCTTGACATATAAAAGAAAGAAGCTAGCAGAGAGATTTGGGGACCTCTTCCATCTACTCGATGGCAGTGGGCTTCATCGATAAAGCAGTTTTAAGAGCAGAGCTTGTCCTTCGGACCTGAAATTCCTGGGTCAAGACTCTCCAGACCAAAGAAAGACTGAGGCAACACGAGTACCTTTCTCCAAAGCAGACTGAGAAGGAAGGCCCTCCCACAAAGCCGGAGCTTTGGACTGTGATAGAATAAAATTTCTCTTTCTAAAGCTGTCTACTTGTGATATTTCTATTATAGTAGCACTAGATGGCTAAGACAGGAACCAAACATAAAACATAAGAAGCGGAAATCTAGTGAGGAAAAAGATGTGATTCTGGTTCTTGTTTCGGCTACACTGAGTTTGAGACATCTGTGTGTCTAGGTGGGGTGTACTTGTGAACAATTGCAGACACAAGTCTGGGTCTCAGGGACATGGTCTTTGTTGGATATATAGACCTAGAGATGCTCAAGAGGGGCTGAAGGTGATGTGACCTAAACACCTAGTGAAAAGCATTATGTGCCAGACAGGCAAGGCTAAAGAAGGGTCACTCAGAGATTTCAGAAGAGAAACGGGACAGGAAGATACTCTGGCAATCGAAAAAGGAATGTGTTGGAACATGTGGCAAATAGAGACATTTTCCACTTATGGAACGTAGGTGAACACAAGTTACATAATTGTGAAGGAACTATGTGGAATTATGAATCATTTGTACCAAATTTGTAGTTTGGTATTCGCTGATATATGGCTTATCCTGCCTGGGGTATTAAAAAAGCACAGTTAAGTTACAAGTATTTCTTATCAAACTTTTGTTCTTAGACAGATCTGTTGGGACCTCTATTTCTTATGGTAAAATGAAGAGATTGGACAAAATAATCTGAATTCACCCTCCTAGGTCTAGGTCTAATATTCCAGATATGGTACTGGAAACAGGCGAGGAACTGTTTTTGGTCGTGAGCAGTTTCCTAGAGAATAAATAGATAAATACGGTCATAACATATAAACTCATATTGTATATAATAAAAGAAACCTCACAAAGCAAATGTTAAAATTATAGGCTAAGAAAGTTAGAGAGTACCTGTTAACTGTTTTTTACTGTGCTGGATGAGTTAATTAAATAAAAATTGGAAAATCAAAATATATCTGTAGTAGGAATATTGGTGATTTTTTTTGCCACTTTGTCCCATTGTTACCATACCCCGAACTCAAAGAAAAAAAAAAAGAAAAAGTTTATATCTAGATGATGCCAGGTAAGTAAAGATCATTAGTCACATAATTACTTCTAAACCAAAAACCCAGTATTGTCAGGTCAATTCTGACTCATAGTAACCTCATAGGGCAGAGTAGAAGTGGTGCATAGAGTTTCCAAGGATCACCTAGGGGATTCAAACTGCCAACCTTTGTTAGCAGCATAGCTGTTTTAGTCAGCTAGTGCTACTCTTACAGAAATACCACAAAGTAGATGGCTCCAACAAAGGGAAGTTTATTCTTACTCAGTCTGGTAGGCTGCAAGTCCAAATTCAGAGTGTCTGCTCCAGAATAAAGGGAATCCTGGCCCCGCCAAATTACTACATATATTTGGGGGAGGGGACACAGTTCAATCCATGACATCCCACCCTTTGGCCCTCCAAAAATATGTGTAGTAATTTGGCAAGGCCAGGATTCCCTGTATTCTGTGATTGCCCTCCATTTCGTGGAAACCCTAGTGACGTAGTGGGTTAAGTGCTGCATCTGCTAACCAAAAGGCCAACAGTTCAAATCTGCCAGGAGCTCCTTGGAAGCTCTGTGAGGCAGTTCTGCTTTCACTTATAGGATCGATATGAGTTGGACCAACTTGACAGCAGTTTTGGTTTGACTGTCCATTCTGTGGTTTGCTGATGCCTGTCCCTAATAGATAGGATGATTATGTTAAAAGAGGATTAGGGTGGGACTGCCACACTCTTACCAAGGGAGTTTCCCTGGAGTGTGGCTTGCACTTCCCTTTATCCTTTCATCCTAAGGAGATAAAAAGAGAGAGAAGCAACCAGAGAATTAGGACCTCACACCAGCAAGAAAGCAGCACCCAGAGAAGAGTACATCCTTCAGACTTGAAGTTCCTGCTCCAAAATAGTCCCTGAACAAAGACTGATGCAACACAAGGACTTGCCTCTAGAGCCGAGAAGGGGGAAAGTCTTCTCCTGGAGTGGACACCCTGAATCTGGACATGTGGCGTACCGGATTGTGTAAGAATAAACTTTCCTTTGTTAAGCCATGCACTTTGTGGTATTTCTGTATTTCAGTCAACTAATGTTGCTATAACAGTAACACTTAGCTGGTGATTTTCTTGGTGTTAGGAGTACCGTGGATGCCAAGTGGTTTTAGCCTATCTGTAGTGACATTAGGGTCAAGAGAGAGGGAGAAGAGTAGCCACTGACATCCAAAGGCATTTGTACATAATAAAACTTACCCGCAGTTGCTGTGGTTAATATGCTTTCAACAGAAACATGTGGAATACATAGCGGTCGTGGATATGTGCCACAGGAATGAAAGCTCTGCTCAGCTAGAGAAACAACTGGGAAGTCAGTGAACTGAGATGCACTTCTACCTTAAGAGAATCCTTCTTACTATTAAGTACACTGACAAAATTAAGACCAGAAGGATTTTCCTGGAAGGTATTAGAAGCTTTGAAAATATTCCAAAATATTCACTGAAAATCCTATAAATGTTTGTTATAAAATATTAATAACCATTTATTTACTGTCCAAGTGTCAACTATTAAATCGTGAATTAGAAGAACACAGTCCACATTATTTTACATCTATGGATAGAAATGGAAGTACAGCCTACTGGCAAGACCACGCCTTGCATCTCTAATGTGGCATGCAAAGACACCTGTGACTGGCGCATCCAGATTACTGGCGTTGACTCTCAGACGCAGAGCACAGCCTGGTCCTGGCCAAAAAGCGCCCTTGTGTTTCACCTTGCGTACATCCATTGATATATGTTTGAAAGAAATCTTGCAACTGCAGTCCTGAAGGCTAGTAAAAAATCTATTTTTTATATACCAGACTGGACTACATTTAGAGAAAGAGCACGAGATTGAGAAATGGAGAGGCAAAAATGAAAAGATAATGTAAGACTATTGCATATGACCGAAAAAGTATAAAAGAAAGCCATACACGTCACTGCTTCCTAGAGGACAAAAGAAACATATTCAGCTAATACAATTTACCCAGAAATTTTAACTAAAGCAAGGTATCTGTAAAAAGATTGATTAGAGAAAATAGAGCTGTATCCATGAAGTCATTCATTCAGCATTATATGTTGCATATCAACCATGTGTGTTACTGGATGATAGCCATGATATTAATTATATATCTGCAAAATTAAATTATATATCCGCCAACCATGGTTGTAGGTTGATCCATATAAAATAGCAAATATGTTGTTTTTCAACTTCAAAAGAATTTTTTATACAGTTAATATAGTATTTGATTTATAACTAAATACTCTAATGATCAGTGCTTATTCAACAGCTTGCAAACACAGCTTAAGAAAAACACAGTTTGATATGAATAAAAATAAAAACAGAATCTATTGCTGTTGGTCAGTTCTGACTCATAGCAACCCTATAGAACAGTGTAGAATTGCCCCAGAGGATTTCCAGAGCTGTAATCTTACCAAAGCAGACTGCCGTGTCCTTATTAGGTAGAGCAGCTGCTGGGTTTCAACTACCGGCCTTTTGGTAAGCAGCTGAGCACTTAACTGCTGTACCACTAAGCTCTTTTGACACAAAATAATGATTTATAAATTTAAGTTTTGACTGTGCTATACAAAGTAACACAAAATATATAAATTCATCAAAAAGAATAGTTCTTACAATCTGAATGAAATAAGAAGTGTTGCTCTTTAAGTTTCACCCATTGCCAAAATAAGAACAGGATCAGATTTCTTATTAAAAAAATAATTGTCTATAAAACTTTTGCAATAGACAGTTGCTCAACTAAAACATCAAGAATATTAATCCATTTATATCAACTATTTATCGTAACTGAGAGCATTTCTAAGTTTAATGTTTTTAGGTGGAAGCATTGACCCTAGCATGCTTTATAAGACAGCATTCCTGCTAGGCAATGTGAACGTAGTGCTAGTCCTGCCGAGGGAGATGCCAGTCCAGTTTGCTGAATGAAGATTCTCCATGATAGATACTTCTGAAGCTCAGCTTGAGTTTAAAAAAATACTTTTCGTGCATAGTGTATGCTTTACTATATTCAGCTATTTGATGGGTTGAGGCACTTACTAAATTTTCACATAAATTGCAGCTCTCTGAATAAGACTATTATCCCAGTTTATAAAGCCATATAAGTATTTTCTGCTTTTCCAAACAGACATTCAGAAAACGTCAATAGTGTCTTTATATCATACTTACCTGTAACTCAGTAATTTTTCTTAAAGGGAGGGGAAAGAGAGAAAATTATGTGACAATGTCCACATTAGTAAAGGGAAAAAGTTTCTACATCACTTTGAATTATCCTCTTAGGCGTTAAAATGAGTCTGTACATGTTAGAATTGCAGTTGTTTGCTATGTAATTTGCCACAGAACAGGATGCCTATACAGACAGTTAAATTAATTCCTTAGATATAGGGCATTTTAGGAATGTTAGCTTCTGACAGTTAACTAATCCAAAGACATTCTTAAAAATGTAGATGGGAAACTTGCATCAGGGAATAGCTTCCATTAATATTTTAACGTAATTTTCAAGATGGGTAGCTTGCAGTCTAACTTTAAAATGTACGAATTATATTTTGAAAATAAACACTTGCATTAAAAATTAAATTATTTTTAATAGTAAATTATTCTTGTGCTATCTCTCTGGGCAGAGCATAAGACGTATTTATTCACTTGCTCTGCTAGGCGAAGATTCAAAATCGTTTACCAGGAAAGGAGGGGAATTTTTGCCTACTTTTGCAGGAGTTTTACCTTTAAACCCTATAAAAAAGAAAGCTATCATTTGAGGAAACCCACTAAGATTCAGGACTCACAAACTGTGTAAGTAGAATATCTGTTTTTTTAAAAAAAAATCTAATACTGTATAACTTCTGGGGAGCCACTGTCATTTTCCATAAGGTCTGTTTCCTTTTCTTTCCCCAGCCCAGTCTTCTACCCAGATTCTCAGAGAGTTATGCCTAAGAACGAATCCAGGTGAATTAATATTTCTTTTATTGCTAGTTAGCAGTTAACCGTAAACCCTTATGTTGCCTTTGCCCTGGGCTTGCTGAGGTGGACTTCTCTTTTCCATCTAACGTAAGGCCTGGGATGAAAGCATGTTTGTGGGCCCAACTCCAAGTCTCTTTGCTCCTGGTTTGTGTCGTGAACTTCTGAGACAGAAATGAAGTGCTCCTGCCCAGTCTTTTTCTGTCAGCTACACAGGAGAAAGAAATGAAAAACTACAGCAAGCAATTCAAGGACTCGAGGAGAGTCCAAGAAAGAGGGCCGCAAGAAGAATTTCATTTTTGTTTCCTCTCACAAGAAATTATAATCATACCTCTGTCAGACCTACATTAGTGCTTCTTCTGAAGGGTAAGGGTGAGGTCAGCGAGGGAGGTGGAGCTGACAGTTTTTAAGCTAACTCCAGAGAAATGAAGGTGCAGGCTTTCAGATGAGAGCAAAAGCAGGTCAGGAGAGCTGATAACCTGCTGAGGGAAGGTGAATGTGCTGGTTTCAGAAGAGTCACTAACAGAGTCACCAGTGGTTGTAGGGCTTCCATGGAGTAACACCAACCTGAGGGTAGAGGTCAGTTCAGATGTCAGTGGAGTCCAAGGGGACCCGGGGGAAAACGGAAGGAAAAAGAGTTAACCTAGACACAGGCCTAGTAGCAGAGCTAGAACTAGTGTGCCAGCCAAGTGTCAGGCGTGAGTAAATGGGGGTCATACTAGAATTCCTGATAAAGTTGTGTTGAAAGGAATCTAAGGAGAACTTAACAGTCATGTAGGGAAGAAGAGTGAGTACATGAATTTTAATAGGAAACAAAGTGTCTAGAAAAAGTCTGAGTAGTCCTAAATGAATGTATGGATTTGTGATTAAGATAGAGTGCAGCATGTTAATGCTTGATTAATGTACTAAAACAAGTCACCTCTCCTCTCTGATGTCAGTTTTCTCTTCTGCAGCATGAGGGAGATTGAATTTGATAATTTATGATTCTCCATAAGGTTTGAAAATTATAATCCAAGCTCTAAACTGAGTTGAATAACGCAGCTATTTGATAGCAACTAACATGTTTCAGAAGGAGTCTTGGTTGTGTATTGGTTAAAGCAATCAACCACTAACCAAAAGGTAGATGATTTGAAACCACCTTCAGCTCCATGGAAGAAAGATGTGTCAGTTGGCTTCCACAAAGATTTACAGCCTTGGAAACCCTGTGGGGTCACTCAACCCAACTGCACTGGGGAACTTTTTGAAGACCTGAGATTTCATGTTGAGCATAATTTTTTTCCCCTTAAGGATATGTTATATAATAACACAAAGATGGACTGGAGAGTACTAAAGGAAAACCTGAGATCTAAGAACAGAAAAACTGATCTCTTAGGAGGTAGTACTAGAAGTCCCTTATGGGAGAGCCTTCTGTTGGAGAATGTTGTGTTCCAAACCGCTACTTTGCAAATTAAATAGGCTTGCAAATCATGGAGAGTTATCGTCAAAATTGTGCTTTAGTAGGTCTGTAGAGTGGGAAAGATCTGACCTTTTTAAGCTTAATGTATCTTTTGACTCTTTATTGATTACGTGCTTCTATGTGATGCTAATAAGCAGCACTTTGCTTTCATATGAATGTACACATTACATACTGATGACTTAAGGCAAAACCCACAAATCCATGTATACCATATTATTCATAAGTGAGACTTTGGATAATCTTGACAATCCAATTTATCCAGAACCAGCTCTTTATCTGAAATGATGTTCTTAAGCAGAGATGAAAAGAGCTGCCAGTGTTTAGGTAATAAAAAATGTCAATAAGAGCTAACTTGGGCTTCTAAGTAAAAAAATAAGACTGCTAGTTTTTAAGTCTGCATTGTCTGATTTTGTCTTGTGATTTATTTCATTTTAATTAATGACAGCTTAGAAATAGCTAGGAGAGGAACGCAAAGTGGTTACAGCAGCCATACCAATAAGTGCATGTTGAGAGTGATGGAGGAACTTACAGAATCTAGGGAAGCATAGCCATCCTGAAGGCGTTTGATGGATGGCCCAACACACTCACATGACATGATACTTCTCAGGGATTGTTTCTCTTTAAGTGTAGAGAAATAGTTATGACTCCTACATCATTAAAAGTAGGATAGATTCTACTGAGTGTGTTATTAAATTTGATGGATATATCAGTGGCATGTTCAATGCATTTTAGAAAAATTTCCTTCCAAAATATGAAAGCATTTTGTATATGCATATATGTATGTGTATATATGTATATATGTGTGTATGTGTGTATACATATAAGTTTTTTTTTTTTTTTAGTGAATGGCTTTATTTTAGTTATCTTGAAAATTTTCTCATCCAGAACATTTCAGCCTCTAGGGAAAATAGATACAAGAGGTGTCAGTATAAATACACACATTTGAGCTCCTTTTAGGTGTAATTCAATCTATTTATTGGACTAAATACAAATTACATTCTCTGAAGACTGCTGGCATAGAGTAAAAACTTGTTAATGTAAAAAAACTTAACTGGGTATATCACTTGAACATATTCAGCTAGTTCACAACTTAATTTTCACCTGTGTTATTTTTGACATTCTGGTTTTTCCCAGTAACACTTCACAGAGTAGTCTTAGTGCTGCTGCTATCAGTTATTACCACTTGGATCTGATAGTTGTTTATCTAGGAAAGCAGCCAAAAAGGAATTTGGAGAGATAAGACTCAAAAATGTATTGTGTCTTAGGCTGCAAATGGCCACTCTTCCAAAGTTTTTATTCCGAATTTCTGTATTGCAGGTGTCTTCTTCTTCCTTGAAGCATTGGAGGAAAGTTTTTGTTATCACACATTTTCTAAATGCTAGCTGTTTGAACCTCTTCTATCCTTACTGTGTCACAAGTGCTTCACCAATGAGTTCGTACAGATACCAAGTGATGGCTATGCCGAAGGAGACCACTTGAACATTTTTAAAAAAGGAAGATGTATTTATGCTTGCTTCGTGATTCTGGCCTTTAGGGTCGCCATGAGTCGGATCCAACTCGACGGCACTTGGCTTGGCCTTGTGACACTGAATCCTCGTACCCTGTAGTGCCTTTGAGAAGAAAGTAGATGTATTCTTTGTCGAGTATATACTTGTGTCCTGTGATACTTTATTCCTGTCTGTGTTCCATAGTGATTTGAGATGCAGTGTGCGTTTGTCTAGAAGGGGCAGCTGAAAGGAAAGCAAGACATATATTAGGATTTAGGATTGCGGTTTCTACATGGGTTCTCCATGTAAAAATAAATTAAAAATAGACTTCTGTTGCGTTCCGTCTGCCTTCATTCATTATCCATTCTATTGCACTGAATAAATCTTGGATGTTCTTGGCATTACTTTTCTTTTGAAGGTCTCAGATGAGTGCCATTGTGTTTGAATCTGTGTGAGTTCCTGTTATGGGTTGGATTGTGTTTTCTTGTGACCAGAGTAATATACTAATATTTTCTAAGGAAGAAATGAAATGTAAAGTAGCAAAAGATTTTTATTCAATAATGGAGGTTATTTCTTTCATAGTTCCATCTTATTCTTACTCTCTTTTCTCCTCGCTTTTTCTCTGCCCTTTTTCCTAGAGTTGTTTTGTTTGCCTGTTTGTTCCTGTTTTTCTGTCATTTTGGTGTAAGCAGCAACTCATTTACCTCAAAAGAATCAAACTCAATAAAAACAGGACTGCTCCCTCTTAAAAAAAGAGGTGTTTAAAGCAGATTTGTTAGGAAACTATGTGTTCTCTTAACACTTATAATGCCCCCAACTATTTATCTTCTTTTTCTTGTTTCTGCCTTCAGACATTTCCCTGTATTTGGTGCTTTAATGCCTCTTTTCTCTTTCTTTCAAAAGCTTTCTTAATCTCCCCTTCACAGTCAAGTCAGGAGAAATCTGCCTGGAAACTCTGAACATTTATAACCTCCTTACCAAAATGACACACCACTTCTTCTGTGTTGGAAGGACATCTGAGGTGATGAGCTCCTGAGAGCTCTACATTCTCTTTGCAGCTACACCTAATACCACATTCCATTTCAGAGTGCTGGAAAACCATAAGGTAACTTAGCTCTTTGGTTTTCCTCTCTTGTTGTAGAAAGCCCTTGATGCCATTCAGGGTCTGGTGAATATTTAGGGTTTTATAAAAGCAGGAATTTCTTTGATATGAACTGCCAAACAGAAGGACATTTTGATGTGTAGAAAGGGAGAGTGAACACGATGAAACGCATTTTGTCCAACAAAGGAGAGAGAACATGAAGATAGGGATATACAGAGAGTCTGTGACAGATAAAGAGCTCTGGTTGAAAACAAAAATAACAATCAAAATTAGATAGTAGCAGAATGAGACAAAGACTTCAAAAAGCAACATAAACAGAAAGCTGGTTTTGCATAAAGCTGTTTTTTTTTTTTAATTTCTGTATGAAGGTGGGTAGAATGTATTTTATACAGCAAGAACTCAAAGTCTGGTTATATCTAACATTAGCAAACAAGAGGAAAGTGCCATTTACTGCCTATAGCTACAAATAAACAATTAACTAAAAATAGGTTAATGGTGCTACCGAAATGTAAAAATTAAGAGCATTGAAAAATCATAAGTTTACAAAGTATGTCTGAAACTAAACAATGCATATAAACTTTTTACAGGGAAACTAAATTAGTTCTGCTATCTTATGTTTTTCTAACTTTCTACAGTTAACTACTCTAAAGCTTAAATAACTCCGTTTGTACCCATATGAATGGGAGACTGCATCAACATGAGACTGGCAGAACCAGATGGTGCCCAGCCACCACAAAGGCAGGTGTGATGCGGGACACAATGTAGAGTCCCTGATGTAGCTTGAGAAAAAAATGTGTGCATTTCAAGAACTCTACTAAAAGATCAAAACTGATGGTCTGACAGCCTGGAAGTTTCCCTGGGAACATGGCTCTAGACTTGCTGCTGGTAGAGACATGAAACCAGTACTGAAGTCAACAATTCAGACAAGAATGGACTGGACTCAGGACAGTGTGAGAATGTGATGTGTGTATGTTATGGCTTTATATGTTTATAGGAGGCTGTCCTACTGATTTCTTTCTAGGTGGGAGAGGAGAGGGTGGAGAGGAGGGGTCAAGACTTCATTAAGATGATACTAGAAGTAAAGAGTGAAAGGGAGGAGTGTGCTGTCACAGGGTGAGAAGATCTGATGGAGTTACAGATAGGCATGCAAAATTGATTTGGATTGTGCACATTCACTTAATAATAATAATAAACTCCATTTTCTATATGCTTGGCAGAAGTGCTGATGGCTTCTTGTTATGCTCTTGAAATATATGAATTTCTAATTTTTTTGTTATCAGAAAAAATTACAAGATCTATGAAAATATTTAAAAAGGAAGAAAAAAGTTTCCTACACATATGAAGTATTATACAACATAATAATTCTCACTTCTAACAATACATTGTAGTTTCTTTAACTTTCAGTAATCTGTGTTGTATAAAGGAATATATTTATGTAACATATTCATGGAATTAAATTTGCATACTAGGTGATTAATTTCAAAGTCAGTATTATTTAATTTGTATAGAACTACTATTCTGCTGTTATGTCTTCATTACATAGAAAAATTTAAATTATTGTCCTAAAACCATTAAAATAGGTTGATGTTAGTATTAGTTGACATTTTGTTGAATCCTACTCATAGCAACCCTATGTACAACAGAATGAAGTGCTGTGCCATCCTCACGTGTTACTGTATTTGAGACCATTGTTGCAGCCACTGTGATAATCTGCTTTATTAAAGGTCTTCTTTTTCTCTAACTCTCTCCTTTTCCAAGCTTGATGTCCTTGTCAAGGGATTGACTTCTCCTGATAACATGTCTGAAGTATGTGAGATGTAGTCTTGCCATTCTTGCTTCTAAGGAGTATTCTGTTTGTGCTTCTTCCAAGACAGATTTGTTTGCTCTTTTGGCAGTCAGTGATATATTCAGTATTCTTTGCCATCGACACAGTTCAGAGGCATCAATTCTTCTTCTGTCTTCCATATTCATTGTCCAGATTTTGTATGCCTATGAAGTGACTAGAGTCACATGAACTTTAGTCCTTGTCTTAGACTGAGTTCTCTAGAGAAACAAAATCAGTCAAATGTAAAAATGGAGAAGTTCACATCAAGATAATGACTTACGTGGTTGTAGAGGCTGGACAATTATAAATCCATGGATCAGGCTAGAATCTTCTCCTGATTCACATAGCCACAGGGTCTGAGGACCGGTTATCAACAAGTCACAGCAGGACTCTTGCTCACAGGCTGCAAAGACTAATAAATCCCAAGATAACAGGTGAGCAGCTAGCTCAAGTCTCAAGAACCTGAGGTCAGACAAACAGGAGTCAGCTGCAGGATGCAGAGTGAGCAAAAATTCCTGAGACCCTTGTCAGAAAGTCTGCTTATGTTGGAAGTGGACCACCTCCCCAAGGAACCTCTTTTTTAACTGATTGGCTACTCACAGCAGATCCCATCATGGAGGGAATCACATTGTATCCGGCTCACCATGGAACTGATCATAGTACTGCCAGACTGCCTCATAACTACCAAACCACTGAGAATCACGGCTCAGCCACGCTGACACGTAACCTGAGCTACGACAGTCTTTAAAGTGATGTCTTTGCCTTTTTATACTTTGAACAGATCTGTTGAAGCAGATTTGCCCAGTGCAGTACATCATTTGATTTCTTGACTGCTGCATCTATGGGCATTGATTGTGGATAAAATGAAATCCTTGATAGCTTGAGTCTTTTCTATTTAGCAAAATGTTGCTCACTGGTCCAGCTGTAAAGATTTTTTTCCTCTTTATGTTGAGGTGTAATCTATACTGAAAGCTGTAGTTTTTATCTTAGTTAGCAAATGAGTTGATAGTCTTTTACCCCCTCCCCCCAAAAAGGAGAGAAACCTAGTCAGTTCCAAGAATTTAAAGAGCACTTGGCTTTTTAATTTGTGTCTGCAAAGAAAGTGAGAACAGTGACATAAAGATGGAGGGACAGGAGAAAAAGAATTAATAAAACTATTAGTGTACTATTAATAAAATATTAGCACCTATCCTGGCTTTTAAAAGAACTGTCTGTCCTCACAGACACAGAAGAGAAAAGGTATATTTTATCTTTCTCATTGTCTCCAGTTTTGATAAGTTTCATATACCAGTCACTTTAGAAATTACTTCACATGCCTTCATACATTCCCTATTCTGTACAGTCTTTTGATGTTCCTGATATTAAGCACATTAACAGAACAGAGATTGAGGCAGATAAATATTATCTTTACAAAAACTAGTGAGATACTTCATTATTAACAGGAAAGTTTCATTATAAAGCAATTCTCCTCTTGCTCTGTGCAGTTAGAAATTCTAGTTGTTCAGTTAAAAAAGTAACATCTCTGTGTGTGTGTGTGTGCACATGTGTAAAGGAAAATAGTAAAGAATACTCCTCAAATATGGAAAGAAATTTGCAGCTTTTTTTCTTCTCCGCTTTCACCCTATTACCACTTTTTAACTATTCTTGATAGCTGAAGAAAAGTCCTCTTCTCTGTTTTTGAATTGAATCAATGAGGAGACGAAAACTTTCTTGCAGAATGTACTTCCCATGCAAATCCAGAGAACTATGAGGGATGTTTTATTCTCATTAAAAATACTGCTACTACTACTGATTCATTCTCACTAACAAAAGAGGACTTTTAAAAAGAAAGTCCCAGTGTATATTAAAGGTAAGAAATGAGTTTTCTTTAGATACTATATCAAAGGAGATAAAGAAATGGAAATGGAAGCATCCCTCAGCCTCTTTTAAGTATCTTAAAAGAGAAGTGACTTTAAGTTCTTTTTGTCTTTATGTTGAAATATGTGTATATATATTTTTTATTTATTTTTTTATTATGACAGTGAAAACGTACATTCCTGTGTAAATTTACACGCCCACCTATATGCAGTTTCCACTGCTCTCCCTGCCCGGTGACAGCACACTATTCCTCTCTGCTCCATACATGTCTCATCCTCCCAACATTATCTTTTCCCCTCCTCTCCACCCACTCTCCTTCCTCCAGCCAGAGGTCAGCAGGATGATATCCTATAGATGCATAGAACCATAAAGTGCATCCAATATATGGTCACTCTGCATCGCCAAGTCCAGTCCATTTGTGTCAGAGGAGTGGAACTTCATTATGATTTATGGGGAAGAGCAGTATCAGGACCAGGGGCCATGCTCCCAGGGGAACCCCGAAACCACTGGACCATCAATTGAGGTCTTTTAATGGAGATCTTGTGTTTATCCTTGTGTTGCCAGTGAGACTCAACTTAGTGAGCTCCATCACAGCTATCACTGGTGGTGGCCGGGCACCATCGGGTTCTTCTGGTCCGAAGTAGATGTGGGGACCCACTCATGTGGGCCTCTCTATCTTCTGGGTTGTCTTCACCCTGTGTCATTTTGGTCCTCGGTGATCATCCGTTCCTGCTGAGTTGGGACCATTTGCTGTGCCCTCGGATGGCAGCTGGGCAGCTTTTAAGACCCCAGATGCCACTCACTAATGTGGGGTGCAGAGAACCCTCTTAGTAAACTGCTAGTTGTGTCAGTTGGCCTCGATTTTACCTAAGAGCATGGTCCCCTGCCCCTTGCCCCAGGTACTCTGTCCTTGCAATATTGGGATAAGATGGAAGGAGTATTCAAGTTATGCTGAAGTCCACGTAATATTGTTCTTATTTCTAATGTGTGCTATCACCGATTTAACCCAACCACATTTCTAGCAACTATCTAATCTAAGCCCTCCCCACCCCGCCCTCCCTTCCTCCCCTCCCTTGTAGCTGTCAAAGAGTCTTTTATTCTATACACAAGTCTGTTTTTGAGATCTTATCGTAGGGGTTTCATACAATATTTGTCCTTTTGTCGCTGACTACTTTCACTTAACATAATGTCTTCCAGTGGAAACCAGGCTATGAGATGTTTCCTGGAATCATCGTTATTCATTATCATTGCATAGTGCTCCATTGAGTATATATACCACAGTTTACCTATCTATTCCTCTGTTGTTGGGCATCTGGGTTGATTCCATCTTTTTGCTATCATGGACTGTGCTGTGATAAACATTCTAATGCATGTGTCCATTGGTGTGAAAGCCCTTGATTCAGTAGGATATCTTCCAAGTAGTGCAATTACCGGGTCAAATGGTATATCTATATCCATTTATTTAAAGGAAGCGCCAGATTGCTTTCCAAAGAGGCTGGACCATTTTGCAACCCCACCAACGATGTAGAAGAGTTCCAGTTTCTCCACAGCCTCTCCAGCAATTGTTGTTTTGTGTTTTTTGGATCATGGCCAACCTTGTTGGAGTGAGATGATGTCTCATTGTTGTTTTGATTTGAATTTCTTTAATAACTAAAAATCGTGAACATGACCTCATGTGTTTTTTGGCTGCCTGGATCTCCTCCTTACAGAAATGTCTGTCCATCTCCTTTGCCCATCACTTAATTGGATGATTTATCTTCTTCTTTTTGATATTTTGTAGTATCTTATAGATTATGGAGATCAGGTGTTGGTCTGACATAGAGTTGCCAAATATTTTTTCCCATTCTGTAGGTGGCCTTTTAATTCTATTAACAAAGTCTTTGGATGAGCAAAAGTGTTTGATTCTTAATACTTCCCATTTATCTGTTTTTTCTTCTGTTGATTGTGGTTTGCTTGACAGATTTTGAAGTCTATCTACATTGTGTATTAAAACTTCCATTGTTGTTCCTACCTTTTCTTGGATGAGCTTTGTTTTAGGTTTGATATTTAGGTCTTTTATCCAGTTGGAGTTGGTTTTTGTATAAGGTGTAAGATATTGATCTTGTTTCAATTTATTGCAGATGGATATCCAATTTTGCCAGCACCATTTGTTGAAGATACTGTTTCTACCCCAGTTTAATGTCTTAGGGCCTTTCTCGAATATCAACTGTTCATAGGCTGATGATGTCATCTCCGGGGTCTCAGTTCTGTTCCATTGATCAATCTATCTGCTCTTGTACCTGTACCAGGCTGTTTTGACCACTGTGGCAGTGTAGTATGTTCTAAGGTCGGGTAATGAGAGGCCTCCTAGTGTGTTCTTCTTCTTTAGCAGTACCTTAATTATACAGGGCTTTGTCTCTTTCCAGACAAAATTGGTGATTTGTTTCTCCATTTCATTAACAAATGACACTAGAACTTGTATTGGGATTGCATTATATAAGTAGATTGCTTTGGGTAAAACAGACATTTTCACAATGTTTAATCTTCCTATCCATGAGCAGGGTAGGTTTTTCCATTTATCTAAGTCTCTCTTAGTTTCTTGTAGTAAGGGCTTGTAGTTCTCTTTGTAAAGGTCTGTTGTTTCTCTGCTTAGATTATTTCCTAGGTACTTTATCTTCTTAGGGGCTATGATAAATGGTATTGATTTGATGATTTCTTCATTAATAGTCTCGTTGTTGGTATAAAGGAATCCTACTAATTTACACATGTTTATCTTGTATCCTGAGACTTTGCTGAAGTCTTCTATCAGTTTGAGTAGTTTACTTACAGATTCTTTGGGATTCTCTACATATACAATCATATCATCTGCAAACAGGGAGATTTGGGCTTCTGCTTTGCCAATGAAGATGCCCTTTATTTCTTCGTCTTGTCTAATTGCTCTGGTTAAAACTTCTAGTACTATCTTGAAAAGGAGAGGTGAGAGTGGGCATCCTTGTCTAGTTTCTCTTCTCAGGGGAAAGTCGTTCAGTCTCTCTTCATTCAGGATGACGTAGGCAGTTGGCTTTGTATAAATGACTGTTATTGCGTTCAGGAATTTTCTGTCTATGCCTATTTTGCTAGGAGTTTTTAGCATTAATGCGTGTTGGATTTTATCAAATACCTTTTCTGCATCAATGGACAAAATCAGGTGATTCTTTTGCGTTATTTATGTGATTAATCACACTGATTGTTTTTCTGATGTTGAACAATTTTGCATCCCTGGTAGGAATCCCACTTGGTCATGATGGATTATTTTTCTGATATGTTGTTCTATTGACATGTTGTTCTATTGACATGAATAACATATCTATTGATATGTTATTCTATTGACAAGACTTGTGTTGAAGATTTTTTTCATCTAGATTCATGAGTGATATTGGTCTGTAGTTCTCCTTTTTGGTTGGGTCTTTCTCTGTCTTTGGTATCAGGGTTATGCTGGCTTCATAGAATTACTTTGGGAGTACTCCATCCCTTACTGCACTGTGAAATAGTCTCAGTAGTATTGGAGATAACTCTTCTCTAAAAGCTTGGTAGAATTCTGCCGTGAAGCCTTCTGGGCCCAGACTTGTTTTGGACCCAACCTTTTCAATCTCTTCCTTTGTGATGGGTTTATTAAGTTGTTCTGCTTCACGTTGTAATAATTTGGGTAGATGGTATGAATCAAGGAATTTGTCCATTTCCTCTAGGTTTTCAAATTTATTAGAGTACAGTCTTTCATAGTGTTCTGTTATGATCTTTTTGATTTCTGTTGGATCTGTGGTGACAACTCCCCTCTCATTTCTAATTTGGATTATTTGTTTCCTTTCCTGCTTTTCTTTAGTAAGTTTAGCCAGTGGTTTTTCAATTTTGTTGATCTTTTCAAAAAAAACAGCTTTTGGTCTTTTCAATTTTTTCAATTGTTTTTCTATTCTCTAGTTCATTTAGCTCTGCTCTATTCTTTATGATCTGGTTTCCTCTGTTGCCTGAGGGGATCCTCTGTTATTCTCTCTCTAGTTGTTCAATCTGTAGGGTTACTTCCTTGATTTGGTTTCTTTTTCCTTCCAGATGTGTGCATTTATGGAGATAAACAGACCTCTGAGCACTGCTTTGGCTATATCCCATAAGTTCTGGCAGGAAGTATTTTCATTCTCATTGGAATCCATGAATTCCTTTAATTCATTGTTGATTTCCTCTATAACCCATGTTTTTTTGAGCAAGATGTTGTTCAGTTTCCAAGAGTTCCACTTTCTATCTCTGTTTTTTCTACTATTGGTTTCAACTTTGATGGCTTTATGATCTGAGAAGATGCTTTGCAATAATTCAGTGGTATGGATTTTGTTGAGCATTGCATTATGGCCTATCACGTGGTCAATTCTGGAGAATGTTCCATGTGCACTGGAGAAGAAGGTGTAGTTGTCTGCTGATGGGTGGAAAGTTCTGTATATATCAATGAGGTTTAGTTGGTTAATTGTGTCAATGAGGTCTTCTGTATCTTTACTGAGCTTTTTTCTAGATGATCTGTCTAGTAATGAGAGTGGAGTGTTAAAGTCTCCCACTATTATTGTGGAGTCATCTAACTCTCTTTTGAGCATAGTAAGTATTTCTTCGACATATTTAGGTGCTCTGACATTAGGTGCATAAATGTTTAATATAGTTAAGTCTTGCTTGTATACTGAACCTTTCAGCAATAAATAGTGTCCGTCTTTGTCCACGATGGTGGATTTGACATTGAAGTTGATTTTGTCTGAGATTAGAATTGCCACCCCTGCTCTTCTTTGTTCACTGTTAGCTTGATATATATTCTTCCATCCTTTAATTTTCAGTTTGTTCCTGTCTTTAGGTCTCAAGTGAGTTTCTTGTAGACAACATATGGATGGGTCGTGTCTTTTGATCCAAGATGACACTCGGTGTCTCTTTACTGGAGCATTCAGTCCATTCACATTCAATGTAATTATTGATAGGTATGTGTTCACTGCTGCCATTGTGATATGTTTATTTTTATGTTGATGTTTTCTCTGTTGTTCTTATTAGTCTGTTCTGAGACACTCGTTTTTGTGAGTTGATTTTTCACCTTTTTCAGAGCTAGTTTTATAGTTGTTGAGACTCGTGTGTTAGATTTCTTGAAATGGTATGATATATCTTTGTTGTGCTTTGCAGTTGCCCATATGATCCCCCTTAATAAAGTATATATAAACCCAGTTTTAATTACTACCAGTCTTGTCTTCTTCCTCTCCATCTGGAAGGACTATAACAGCTGTAGTACATCTCTCTGTTTAATATGTTGGCACCATAGTTTTCATGGTAATCACTGGATTGATTCTTTCAGTGTTAAAGCTGTGATTGACTTTGGAGCCTTCCATAACTGATCAGAGTACTGAGTAATGTGTTCTTCTAAAATATAAAGTTAGTGGTTTTGTTCTTCTAAGCCAAAGCCAAGAACTTATTTCAATATTTCTTGTAGTTTGGGTTTGGTTTTTACAAAGTGTCTGAATTTCTGTTTATCTGGGAATGTCTTAATTTCATTTTTGTATTTGAAAGATAGTTTTGCAGGATATATAATTTTTGGTTGGAAGTTCTTATCCTTCAAGGCTTTGAATGTGTGATGCCACTGTTTCCATGCCAGCATGGTTTCTGTTGAGAAATCTGACAAAAGCCTACAGGGTTTCCCTCTGAATGTTAGCTTTGCTTTGAGTCTTGCTGCCTTTAAGAGTTGCTGCTTATGTTTCATTTTGTTCAGCTTGATTATAATATGTCTTGGACTCTTTCTTTTGAGTTCTATATTGGGTGGTGTACGATAATGCATCTGACATGTCTATATTCGATTTCTGAAATGTTTTCTGTCAGCAGCTCAGGAATGATACTCTCTGTGTTCTCAGGTGTCTCACCCTGTTCAGGGACTCCAATTAATTGAAGGTTGTGTCTTTTAGTAGAGTCCCACATGCTTCTTAATGCTTCTTCATTTTTCTTCTTTCTTTTTTTCTGATTTCTGCTCATAGACACTGGCGTCAGTAGCTCTGTCTTCCAAGTCAGAAGTTCTTTTTTCCATTTGTTCCATTCTGTTTTATTGGCTTTGCATTGAAGTTTCTATGTCTTTGATTTTGTTCTTGATCTGTTGGATTTCAGAGTACTGGTGTTCCATCAGATCAAACATCTTGTTTAATGTTTCCTTTTGTCTGTTGCAGTCTAGAAAGGCTATGTATGTAGTCATTTTGCATTCACTTTCTGATGCTTTCATAAAAGTTTCTTCGTCTGGAAACTCCTTGGTTGTTCTGTTTGGGAGCTTTCTGAAGCCATGGGTGATTTCTTGTATGCCACAAGTGTCTGTTGCTTTTTGGGTTCCATGTGCGTAAGTAGAGGCTGGAAGAGATACTGTGAGGATGGACTGCAGATGTTTCTCTAGGCTGTCTTAAAATGTAAAGCCAAGTGTATCTGACCACTTCCCAAGTCAGTCAGGTTTTCAGGTGTAGAGGTCCCTCTTCCCAACAGGCAAAGTAAGCACCTCTGTGTCCAATCCCAGATGGAACAAACTAGATCTGAATACAGCAATGCTACTGCCCTGTTGGCCTCTGCTCACAGGGCCCAACCTTCGGTGACACTGTGTAAATGACTGCTTTTTCTGGTAGAAAAGTGCTCTCCTGTGTGCAGGCTCTGACTCCCAAGCCAAGAAATATGTCCAGCTGCGGCCACCATATCCAATATTGTGCCCTCCACACAGGCAGCAGATAGAGGGGCTAAAAGTGCTGAGAGGTAGCGATTCCTCTGCCTCTGTTGCCAGGCCCCCACCATAGGTGGCACTGTGTAAATTACTTCTTTTCTGTCAGAGAAGCACGTCCTGTTTGGAGGCACTGGCTCCCAGGCTAGGAATTAGGTCCTGCTCTGACTCTATGGCACTTGGCTTGGCTGGCAAAATGTCTGTATACAACATGGCGTCCTGCACACTGGCAGTGCGGTTCTGTAGAAACTACGCTGCGGTGGTGATAAAAAGACAGGCCCAAAGTGGCTAGTTTAACAGAGTCCTAAGCCTGCCTCTCAAAATATGGGAATTTCAGCTGCCTATGATCCGACTCGACGGCACTTGGCACTTGGCTTATCCCCCCAACAGTGCATCTGAGTCTAGCTGATAACCAAGACCCAGCTCCGCCTGCCGGCCAAGACAGAGAAAAAAATGTCAAAATGGTGCGTTTACCTTCAGTCCGTGAGAGCCAGTAGCGGGAGTCAACAAAAGAGAGGAGGTTTGTCACTCAGTGATATGAAGTCCAAATTAACAGTCCTGTGCCGTGTCCTGGAGGCTCACTAGGTGACCAGAAGGCTCCATCTGATTATCAATTCAGGTCTTGTTTTCCAGAGGGTTATGAGGAGATGTGCGCTTAGTCTGCCACCTTGACTCTGCCCCACTGAATCTGTATATATTTTTGAAGAAACCCTAGTTGTGTAGTGATTACGTGCTACTGCTGCTAACAAAGAGGTCAACAGTTCAAATCCATCAGGCATTCATTGTAAACTCTATGGTGCAGTTCTAGTCTGTCTGTAGGGTTGCTGTGAGTCAGAGTCAACTCTATGGCAGTGGATTTTTTTAAATGTATTTTAGAGTTAACCATAACAACAGTTTAAGATAATATGAAATGTAGAACACATATGTTTTTCATAGAAAATGTTTCATAGATGTGTGTGTGCTCTAATTAGCCTTTCTCTTTTTAGTGAAAACAGCAAGGATTATTAAATAAAATTTCTTTGAAAATAAATGTGCTTGGATACTTTCTTGATATTTGCATTTCTAAAGCCCAATACAGATCCATAGAGGTTTTGCAATGACATTTATAGTTGCAGATATTGTGTCCTGCTGTCATCATGCATGTATTCATTCATAAGCATTACCATACATGTAGACAATGTTCCTATTTTTCATTTGAAAAATATGGTCACTAAACCTGTAGGTTGCCAAACTGAATTGCCATTGCTCTTACTATTTAATAAGGGGGAAATTGTACTACACTTTGAAGCACCAGTAGGGAGCTCTGCTGGTGCAATGGGTAAAGCTCAGGACTGCTAATTGAACGGTCAACAATTTGAAACCACCAGTGTCAACTTGGGAGAAAAATGTGGAAGTCCACTTCCATAAAGATTTACAGCCTTAGGTACCTTATGGGGTTGCTGTAAGTAGGAATCAATTTGATGGCAGTGAATTTGGTTTTGGTTTTGGTTCATTGTCATGTGCCAAGGAGACTGATTAGTGCCCTAAATTCATTACCTAGTAACACAGTTACTTTGAAAGATAAGTACAGTCATACCCATTTTACAGATTGTAAAACAGAGTGATATAGAAGTTAAAAAATATATTCAAGGTTATACAGCTATGAAGCCATGGTGTTTAGGTTCTAAATAAAATAAATACCAAACCTGTGGTATGGTGGTCAAGAGCTCTGCTGCTAACCAAGAGGTCAGCAGTTTGAAACCACCAGGCATTCCTTGGAAACCCTATGAGGCAGTTCTACTTTGTCCTGTAGGACCACTTGGAGTTAGAATTGTGTCCACCACAATGGGTTTGTGTTTTTTGGTTTATTAAACCCCTAGGTTTTTTCTACTTCCTGTAATACTCTACTTTACAATTACTTACTGCACAGTTGAAAAAAGGAAAATGTAAACATAAGACAACTGAGTGGTTTCTAAAAAGTTAAGGTAGAAATGTTTTGTAATGATTTTCAGGACCTGGGCCTCCACATTAGAAGTAGAAAAAGAATCACAGTGTAGTTTTCCTCAAATTTGATAACCTTATTGCTTTATGTTCCTCAGTTGGCCATCTGTGTTTATCTTTCAGTTTATTAATATAAAATAATAATACCTGTCTTGGTACCATCTGAGTCAGTATGAAGTAAGACATTAGCTTTGCCCTGACATCGAGGATTCTAGGTTGTTCCACTTTGTATAGTACTTTAGACTTCAGTGCTTGGAGCTCAGCTGTGAAAGAGAGACAACTGACTGTTAAATCAGGTAAACAGTCCATCCAACATAAAAAATTTCAGAGGCATAGAATAGTCAATTAATGAAACTATTTAGTTTTACAATTAACATGACCTGCAGCAAAATCTCTAATATATTATACAAGATAATAATACAATATGAGACATCATAAAAATGCTGATAGTATTTTCTCCAGATAATTAGTTCCATTACAAACTAATTTAAAATAAATGAAACTATTTCATTTATTTTGTTATGTAAGTATTATTGTCTTTAGGTTTTTGTTAATGTCATTGATAAAAATGATTAAAATATACCAGCGAAATAGCAATAATGTTTAAATCACAGTAAAAGCTAAGCCAAGTGGGTTTTTCCAAACCATATGCAGTGAAAACCCCGTATCTTCGGTATCTAAGAACCGGGAAATAATTTTAAATATACAGGTATTTGATACCCCTTAAAGAAGTGATTTCACTTTACTTTTAGCCACAACCAACACCTATGGAAGCAGCAGTTAGGAAATCAGACCACCTACTGCAGTGGGCAAATCAGCTGCAAAAGACCGATGAAGTGTTGAAGAGCAAAGATGTCCCTTTAAGAACTAAGGTATACCTGATTCAACCTGCAGATGTTTTCATTTGCTTCATATGCATACGACAGCTGGATAGTGCATAAGGAAGACTGAAGAACTGATGCCTTTGAATGATGGTGGTATCAAAGAGTGCTGAATATACCATAGACTGCCAGAAGAACACAGAAATCTGTCTGGGAAGAAGTACAGCCAAAAGGTTCCTTAGAAGTTAGGATGGTATGACTACATCTCACATACTGTGGACATGTTATTAGGAGGGATTGATTATCAATCTTCAGGGGTCAGCAAGAAAGAGGAAGACCTACCATAAGATGCACTGACATAGTGTCTACAGCAGTGAGCTCAAGCAAGCAGCAATGGTGAGGATGGTACAGGACTGGGGAGGGTTTGTTCTGTTGTGCATAGTGTCACTATGAATGGGATCCAAGTTTATGGTCCCTAGCAACAACAACAAGTGATTTTAAGAGGAGACCAAATATGGATAAGTGAATAGCCAATTAAGAAAAACAGTAGACTAAAACACTAAATTATAGCTGCTGAATCTGGAAGTTATGTGAATTTTTTCTTTACACCATAATACTGACAGCTTAGTAAACTGACCCAGTAATGTAGTATGTTTTATTAATTCTTTCTAACTTTTAAGGCCATAAATCTTACATAAATTTAACATGGTTTTGGTTTCCAACCATGTATAAAGAAATTATTCAACTTTATCTTGCTAGAAAAAAGAGCTGTTTTTGTTTTGGCCTCAAAATTATCTTCTATACATCAATTCAAGTCTGTCCGTCAACATATCACTTTCTATTCATTGCTGGATAAGTGTTAGCAGGATGACACAAAGAGGCAGTTGTATTGCTCATGGTCCTCTGACAGAATGCTGGCGTGATTTTCACAGAGAACAACCAAAGTTTAAACATGGCTACCCCTTGCTTCTGCATTCCCTCCCATCCATCTCTACTGAAGTCTAGTAATCCCTGGAAAGAACTGTTTTGTTTTGTTTTCTCTAATTGGATTTTTTAGAATTTCTATACTCTTAATAAATACTATTCCATCTAAGCCAGTATATGTCCTGCTCTATCTAACAACCGCTTTGTTTCTTCAGAACTGATTTGTTGGTACTTTCAGGGTACTTCTACAAAGTCGACCCAGAGTCCTCCCCTGTGTGTTTTGTTTAGGACTCATATTGATTAAAATCTCCCAGTTCGTTTCTTAGATGTCATATCTGATTTATCACCACAGTTTCCACATTAATTGACAGTAGAATTTCTTCTCTAGAATTCTACTTCCAATGCTAAATATGTATATCCTCATGAATATATCATGAGAATAAATTAGCACGTATTCAAACTAGTTTCTCCTAACCCAGGGAAAAAAAATACTGGAATTTTATTTACATAAAGTATAATCATAGTGCAAAGCAGTTGTCGTTATTGTTGTTAGGGGCTATCAATTTGGTTCCGCCTCATAGCTACTCTATGTTCAACAGACTGAAACAATGCCTGGTTACTGTGTCATCTCAACAAGGATTTCTATGGTTAAACCCATCATTGCAGCACCTATGTTAGTCCATCTTGTTGAAAGTCTTCCTCGTTTTCACTTTCTTCTTGACTAAGGAGAATGTACTTCTCCAGTGATTGATCCCTCCTGACAACATGTCCAAAGTATGTATGAATTAGTCTCTCCATTCTTGCTTCTAAGGAGCACTCTAGTTATACTTCTTTCAGAACAGATTTGTTTGGTTTTTTGTCAGTCCCTGCTTCAACATTCTCTAATACCACTATTCAAAGCATCAATTCTTTTGTCTGTCTTATTCATTGTTCAGCTTTCACCCACGTATGATGTGATTGAAAATATTATGGCTTGGGTCAAACACATCCTAGTCTTTGAGATGGCACTTTTACATTTCAGCATTTTAAATAGGCCATTTGCAGCAGATTTTTGCAATGCAGTGCATCTTTGGATTCCTTGACTGCTGCTTCCATTGTTGTTGATTGCTGAACCAAGTGAAATGAGGTCCTTTACAACCTCAGTTTTTTCTCTGTTTATCATAATGTTGCTTATTGGTCCAGTTGTGAAGAGTTTTGTTTTCTTGATGTTGAGGTGTAATCCATATTGAAGGCTGTGGTCTTTGATCTTCAAATCCTGTTTACTTTCAGCAAGCAAGGTTGTGTCATCTGCATAATGCAGGTTGTTAATGAGTCTTCCTCCAATGCTGATGCCTAGTTCTTCATGTAGTCCAGCTTCTCAGATTACTTGCTCTGCATACAGATTGAATAGGTTTGGTGAAAGGATACAACCCTGATACACTCCTTTCCTGACTTTAAATCCTGCAGTGTCTCCTTGTTCTGTTCACAAGACCATTCCTTGATCCATGTACAGATTCCTCCTGAGCACAATTAAGTGTTCTGGAATTCACATTCTCTGCACTGTTAGTTATCATTTGTTATGATCTACACAGTTGAATGCTTCTACATAGTCAATGAAACACAGGTAAACATCTTTCTGGTATTCTCTTCTTTCAGTCAAGATCTGCCTACCATCAACAAATGATATTCTTGGTTCCATGTCCTCTTCTGAATCTGGACCTGAATTTCTGGCAATTCCCTGTCAATATACTGCTACAGCCACTTTGAATGATCTTGAGCAAAATTTTACTTGCATGTGACATTAATGATGTTGTTCTATAATTTCTGCATTCTGTTGGATCACCTTTCTTGTAAATGGTCGCAAATATGGATCTCTTCCAGTTGGTTGACGAGGTAGCTGTCCTCCACATTTCTTGGCATAGATGAGTAAGCCTGTCCAGCACTTCATTCATTTGTTGAAACATTTCAGTTGATATTCCATCAATTCTTGGAGCCTTGTTTGTTACCAGTGACTGTAATACAGCTTCATATTTTCCCTTCGGTACCTTCAGTTCTTGATCATATGCTGATTCTTGAAATGGTTGAACATCTTCCAGTTCTTTTTGGTATAATGACTTGGTGTATTCCTTCCGTTTTCTTTTGATGCTTCCTGTGTCATTTAATTTTTCCCTGTAGATTCTTTCACTATTGGAAACTGGCTGGGTAATAAAAAACTACAGCTCTGACACTTCTAAAGTGAATTCTGTGGACTAATTCTTTTCAAGTAGGTATTGTTCCATTAAAATAGGAGGTTATAACATCAGGATCTTTTCTCCATTGTGCTTCTCTTTCAGTATAGTCATTTGACAAGCATGAGAATATGTTAAGATTGTAATAAGCAGTCATTTTCTTCTTACTCTGAATCCCTGAAGAGAAATGGGTATCAAGTCAAAGCTGGCAGGCACTCACTTGATTGCCAAAATGTTTGATAGCATTGTTGTTGGTTGGAAGGATATGAAGTATTTGGGAGGAACAGTATAGGTCTATTCTTTCACACCACCACTGAGAATAAATATGACTGATTTGACCCTCTATGGCTGGTTACAGCAAAGATACATTTGAAATATCTATGATAAATTTATTATAAACAAATTATAATTTATATTAGGAAGGCAGAAAACTATTAAAACAAATAATGCCATACTTATTAATATGCAAATAGTGACTAAGATTTCGTGTAATTCTTTTTTTTATTTAAAATGGAATCTACATTTTCAAGATACAGGGTTTGTTGCTAGACAGATGACTTTAAAAAAAAAAAATCAGTCCCTATTTTGAAATACTTTCTCTCCAATTTTAGAAACTGTAGAGAAAATAACTAACACATGCTTGCAGTTTAATAGCAGGGGACTGAATTATCAATAATCTCTATTACATGCTCCAATATGTATACATACAGTTGAAAATATATCATCTGCATCATATCATCTGTGCAAAACTTCCAGAAACTCAATATAATAAAGAAATTAAGGATGTTTATAACAAATACATGGTGTAGAGTTAATAAACAGAATACTAAACTGAGAGAAAAGTCACTTCCTAAATTCAATTTTTTGTTTATCACAAAACATTTGGGTCCAGAGACTCCTGCATCACATGATAAGTAACCTATACTTATCGTTTATATGATAAATAACCTGAGACCATTCCTCATTCTAATGTATACATGTAGTTTGCTAGACATTTTTTGAAAGTGCAAAAATAAAAACATTTCATACAGCCAGATGCTGCTTATCTACCAACCTCGACCATCCAGAGTCTAGCCAAGAACCCAACCCATGAAAAACACAAAAACGTTCTCAGCAGCCAAAATAAATGTTGTTGATGCCCATGAAATAAACTTTATTCTGAAGGAAACTCGTCGAGGTCCTCACTCAGAGTCTCTTTACTCTTTAAGTAGATTCTGCTTATAAGTTTGATTGTTTTGTTTTCAAAGACCTAGCATTTTATCACAAATTATACAGGGACTACAAGACAGTCACCAAATGGAGCCATGTATGGGAAAGTACTTTGTAGACTTGGAATTACTGTGCATTAATGGTACTGTGTACCATTATCAAAAGTGACAACTGAGAAATAGAGCACACATAGACCGATCAATAAAACATGCATACATTCAAGAATTTCAAACTTCTTGTGACATGGGGCCTTCTGGTGTACTGGTACGTAGCTTTAATTACTTCAGGAGTTCCTGAGAACCTCACTGAATTATAGCTTAGTATATGCTCACAGAAATGGCTCAGTTATCAAGAAAAATTTCTGTTATATTCTAAATAATGTTTTGGAAAGTGCATTTAATCATTACATAAACGTAAATTATTCTCACTTGATTTGAATTCAGGAAGATATACAATGTGATCCAAAAGTTTTCTGAGATCATTAAAAATGTGTATGACACATAAGGAGTCACATTTCACTTACAGAAAATTTTTTTCTCGTATTCTGCTTTTTCGTATCACCTTGAACTTATGAAATATTATTTTAATTTTGAATTGCAGTTTATTTTTTGTTGTCTTCAGTGACAGTAATTGCTGCGTAATGGTTAAGTGCTATGTCTGCTAACCAAAACATCAACAGTTCAAATCTACCAGGTACTCCTTGGAAACTGTATGGATCAGTTCTGCTCTGGTCTATAGGGTCATTGTAGGGTCACCATGAGTTGGAATCGACTTGATAACAGTAGCTTTTTGAATTTTATCTGTTTCAACTCGTATTTTCCCCATGTGGCAGAGTATAACTGACAGGTAGAGATTTCTAGGTTATAATCTTTGTAGAAGGGGCCACAGCACCAGGTCTTTCTCTTACAGAGCCGCTGGGAGCGTTTGCTCCAGCAATCTTTTTTCAGTTAGCAGATGAGCGTTAACCATTGTGCCATCAAGACTCCTTAGTAATGAAGATAAAATAATACTAACTCATTTTGTTCCATATTTAAACAAAACAATACTAAACTTAATCAGAAATTTTTAAAACATGGGTTCTAAACTCACAAGCTTATTGTAGTAGTACTACTGACAAGATAGAAAACATTATCTATACCAATTTTCAAACATGATGTGCTGAAGTAATTAATAAAAATATTAATTTTTTTGAATGATAGTAGTATCCAACCTAAGACAAACTCACATTATACTCACAAACACTCTTCATCTGGTACAGAATTTGAAATTGAATCAAATTTTGTTCCAAATCAAGTTACTAAAACATTTCTTGGCTAGTCCAACAGCAGATTAAAATGTAAAGTAAAATAAGAGTACTTTTTTTTTTTTTTTTAAGTCCAGACATAATAGTAATATGGCTTTCAAACCCCAGCTGAAACCTAAATACATTCTTTTCTTATGTTGGGGGATATAACGTTAGAATGTTGAAGCCTTGTTTTCTATCACATTATGTGAGTTAACTGAGTCCCAGGAAAGCTAGGTTACAATGATTTCGAGCTAAGCTTGAGACAAGACCTTGGGTCTGTAAACTCTCAAGTTTGTTTTCTTTGAATTGCCATTATATGCTGAGATTTTAATGTACAACGGTCTGACAGTTGAGTTCAGGAACTCATCCTAGAAAAAATGTTACATACTTCATTGCTGAAAATCACTTTGGTCACCTTCAGAGTACTTCCCTCAGGAAGCTATGCACAGATACCAGCGCCTAGTCCACCCTTCAGATCCCTTCTGGAACTCTTTTTATGGAATTGACTGTCAGAGCTGTCGTGGTATTACCATTGAATGCCATCAAAATGTCTTCCTCTCAGTATTTCCTTTATCTTCAGGTAAAGAAAAAAGTCACTGGGGGCCAGATCAGGTGAGTCGGGAGGGTGTTCCCATACAGTGATTTGTTGTTTACTGCCTAAAAATTCCCTCACAGACAAGTATACAGTTAAGTTTGCAAACTTGTCACCATGCCACTGTGTGCAACAGCCAGTCCAGAAAGAGTTCTAAAATTACTTTGTAGGGTGGATTGGGCACTGGCATCGGTCCATAGCTGGCCAAGGGAATACTCCAAAGGTGAACTTGTTGATATTCAGCAATGAGGTGTATATAGCCCTGAGAACAATTAAGTTTGTGCACTTAATTTTCAGACTTTGTAGCTATTTTATTATCTACTCCATGACATTTTTAAGCATGAATACATGAATGGAAATCACAATCCATCCTGGAAGGTAAGGCTGTGATTTCAGGAAGTCATTTCCTGGAGCCAGAGCATTTCAGGAGAGTACACAAAAGCAGGAGTCCAAAGAATGGTGAATAGAAGAAAGGACATTAGCTTGGTAGGTCAGTTAGGTTGATTGACTTCTTAGCATGCCATAAACAACAGCTGACCAAGGAAGACAGGGACACTGGAAGAGCCGATAACTCGTGCTTACCAGTAACTTGAAAGATATCTTTGAAAGATAACATGTCATGTTTCTTACTTCCTCCCTGTAAAGAAGACGCGGTGCATCAAGCCCACACTGTCACTGAGGAGTGACAGCAGTCTTGGGTGAATATCTTTTTCATACTACCACCTTGAATAGGGAATGTTTCAACAGTAATAGCACTGTGGCTTTGCGTTTTGTATCATACTTTCGTATGGGACCCTGGTCAGTGTTTTCAGAAGCACCTCTAGAGACCCAAATCAATTCAGAAATTCCTCCAAAAAATAAAAGTTAGTAATGATAGAAAACCCTGGGCTTTTTCTTTTACGTTTAATTTTTGTGCTGCTTTGTCACAAATCTATAGATGTCAACCATAAAGTTTAAAAGGTAACAAGTTATAAAAATTTTTTAGATCCACTGAAGTTCCAGATTTGGGTTTTTCTCTTTGTAGCGTGTGCTGACGAGGGCTTGCACAGTTAATGACAATTTGTGTTTAGAAAGCCAGGCACCTAACACCCCTGTGGGCTAATATTTGCTTTGGACTGCTCTGCTTATTTAGTCTCAAGCTTTTGCAAAGAGCTAACACAAAAAGGCAGCTTTCTTATTTGCCTTGCGAGTGTGTGATTGCACACATAGTGTACAAGGTGCTTCTAGGGAGACTAAGTATTAGCTGTTCTTCATGTGAGCAGTGTGCTTAGCTAAGGGAATGTGAATTTTGTAGTTGCAGGATACAGCAAACTCAGAGAAGCTGCTGTTGACTCTGCTTTGGTAATCAGTCATTTTCACCATTCTCACTTCTCCGTTCACTATGATTTGGTACCCTTTTAAACTTCCTAATTATCTAACAAGGTTATCTTCTGTTAGTTCCTTCTCTAGCTTGTTGTCCTGAAGACTACTGACAAAAATAATATTCAACAGCAAAATTCTGACCATGTCACTGCCATCATTTAAAGAATTAACATGAAAAAAACTACCTCCATATTCTTTAGAGCATAAAATCCAAATTCTTTATGCTATTTTGTAAGTGCTTTCAAAATATCACCACAAAAGCTACTTGCCCAGTTGCGTTCCCCTCCATTGCTTTTTCTACACCCTCAGCTTTGGCAACACTGCCTGAACAGCTGTTGGCTCCCAGCGTTTCTTGTTCATGGAGATTCCTTCCTTCTGTTATTCACTTAAAGGAATCCTCATCTGAAGATTCAATTTAAATATCTTTTGGGGGCAAAGATTTTTCCAGCCTATTCATCACTTTCTGATCCTCTAACATTTGACACTCTTATCTTTTTTGTTCTGCTAAATAAAGCCAAAGGTATATGATAACATTTATTGAGCACTTACTACGTGAAAAGGAGCCCTGGTGGTATGGTGGTTAAAGCACTCAGCTGCTGAACAAAAGGCTGGTGGTTCAATGCCACCAGCCACTCCACAGGAGAAGGGAGTGGCAGCCCGTATCCAGAAGGATTCACAGCCTTTGAAAGCCTGTGGGGCAGTTCAACTCTGT